>OZ024927.1:98244341-108244341 GCA_964017235.1 Sabellastarte sp. h YS-2021 | reverse complement strand
GCCACCTCCCTTCCCACCAGCACTATGGAATGTGCATGACCTTACCCTTTCTGATGGAGATCGCACAAACAACTTTTGTGAAGGCTGGAACAACTCGTTTGCCAAGTTGGTTGGACACAGTCATCCCACAATCTGGAGGTTGATAACTCACCTTAAAGAAGACACCAGCATAATGCAGACAACTGTTATGATGGAAGCCAGGGGAGAGCAGCCAGCCAAAAGAGTCAGAAGGTCCAGCAAAACCTTGCAGGAGAAGCTCAAGTATCTCTGCACAGCTAGACAAAATGGACAAAAGACTGTCAGTGAATTGGCCACTGTATTAGACTCCACTGAAAAAAAAACACCAGAAAACTGTAAAAAGTTGTGAATCTGAAGATGTCAATCTGACATGGTATAAAAGTTTGGGTAAAAAGTTTTAAATATAATATTTTGCAGCTGTGAATGTATATTTTGTGATATAACCTGTTCTATATTGAATGTGATATTACTGTGATTTATGTATATATAGGAAGTCTCTAATACTATAACATGTAGAATTTTATTTGGTTATATAGGATTTTTGACAGTGCTGTTTTATTAAAAACTTTTGTGTAACGTCAGTTGTAATAAAAAGTTTTCTTGGGAGGCATTTTTTCCTAGTCGCCAAAAAATAGGGAGCCATTTTTTCCAGGAAGCATTTTTTCCGGGAGGCATTTTTTCCAGGAGGCATTTTTTCCAGGAGGCATTTTTTCCCGGATTCTTTAGTCCCACCCCCCATCCACCTCTGGGACCTCCAGCTATTGAGTGACACTAAATAAACAAAGGTATTGCATGATATCAAATGAGAAACAAAGAACCAGACTTTTCAGTGGGGTTGCAGATCTTGTGTAACAGTGAGAGAGGTGTGGAGAAGGGGAGAGGGGTGGGGTGGGGTTGGGAGATGGGGTTTGCTTCATTATCTAATAAGACAAAGGGGAGTCAGAACTGAGATTGTGTCACATATTTAGGTTGCATATATATGGACCACATATATAGGAATTGAGGAAATGAATAACTGAAAAACAATGCAAATTCTAAAAATAATATAATAAAATAATAATATAAATAATATATAATTTTTAAATAATATTTTTATTGCGTTAATACATCCTATCCAATGGACAATAGCTTATCCGGTCGGCGCAGACCGGCCCGCCAAACGTCAGAAAAAGACGTCCTGTGTCTCCACCGGCAGGTCGGTCCGTAGCACCTGTGCACTCGCCAGATGGCGTGTTGTACTTCCTCTTGTCTAGACAGCGTGACGTCATGGCATCTTTTTCGTTTGGCGCGAACCAGTGCACAGTGGAAAAATTTCTCTGCCAGATTTTTGAAATAATTTGTGTTTTTATTGTGTATATTTGGTTGGATTACACCTTATTTTCATTATTAGTGCTTCTATCACATTATGTCTTCTCCTGGCCAGAAGAGGGGAAGTTGTGGGCACGCGATGGCCATATTTGATGGACATGCCTTCTGCGCACGTTGCAGGGAGAAAGGTAAAGGCGAGGAGCCTTGTGTTAAAGACAAAGACTCTGTAGATTGTACTCTGTGTAATTCTTTCACCCCGGAACAACGTGCCCAGATCTCAACACCCTCTTACAAAATCAAAAAGGAAAAACGGGACGCAAAACGTGCTGAAAGTTCCCAAGCTTCTGAAGAGCTTGTAGATCCCACCAGCGTCTCAGTTATTGGGGTTGTGAGTGGGCCTAGTGCTGACAAGTCCCCTCCTCCCCCAGAGAAGAAGGTTAAAAAGGAAAAGCTTCCTGCCAAATCTAAGAAGTTATCATCTACAACACCTTCATCTACCACGGAGGAAAAGTTCACGGCCTTAGAGGACAAATGGGCAGAACGTTTTAATAGGTTAGAAGCTCTTTTGGTAGCAAAATCTATAGAACCTTCCTTTTCTTCTGATGTTAGAGTAGTTCTTTCTCACTCTCCACCTGCCACGGTGACACGGGACTCTGAACCCTTCTTTCAACCAGCCAACTCTTCAGTAGACCCTCAGCGCACTGACCCAGACTCTGGTGCTGTCTCACAGCTTTCGGCCGGTAAGCTTATTAAAGACTCCTCTCTCCATAGATCTTCTTCTTCTGAGCGCACTGGCCCAGACAAGGTTGCTTCACAGCAAAAGTCGGCTGGTAAGCTAAGATTTATGAGTACCTCTCAAGGGCACACTGGTCCAGACAACGCTTCTCAGAAGCATCAGTCGACCGGTAAGCCTGGTACTAATGTTCACCGACAGACTAGTGTCACTTCTGGAAGCTCTAAGCAGCCGGTCACCGGCCTTCACGCCTCCGACCAACCTCCTGCCGACTCTGCCTCTCCAGCCCTTCAGAAGAGCGGGAAGGATAGTATTTCCAGCTTGGATTCAGACTCTGACAGTCAAATCTCTGATACCCCTCCGGTTGAACTCTTTGCAGAGGAGGTTGAATTCTCCGACGACCAAGATTTTGAACAAGAACTTCCAACATCTGAAGAGCAGACGTATAGAGAAACTATGAGTGGTATACGCTCATTTATGGGGTGGTCACATATTCCCGACGTAGACAGTACAAATCCGTCTGATGACAACCCTTTTGCCGGGCCCAAAGCCCCGGTCCCCAGCAAAATTTCAGTGCAAATGCCTACAGAAGATTATCTCTGTCGCAAACTAGCTAAACTCAATCTCACCATGACGGAGGGATATCCATCAAGAACTACAGAAGCAGGCAGCCTCCCTATAGATCATTTCCTCAGACCACCTAAGCCTCAGACCAAGTGGTATGGCCTGTACTCAGAGCAACAACTGGATCCGGCGACTGTCACTAGCTGGAACACAGGACCTTCCAAATTAAACAATAGTTTTGGACGGATATCAAGAAAGGCAGTCTTAGCAGCTACCCCTCCTGCTTCCCGTAGGATCTCTCAAGATGCCCTGCGTCGTTGGGAAAGGTCGGCCAGAGAGGCCTCGGTAGTGTGTAACCAGTCCGCAAGTTTCAATAGGTGTTTGTTTAAAGTTCAAGGAGACATGAATGCCCAGTTGAAGGTGATCAAAAGCGAGAACAAGGGAAAGGTATCTAACAAACTCACTGAAGCTGCTGAAGAACTTCAATTCCTCATGGACTTTAATTCTAACATCACACAGGCGGCCGCGAAGGCCATGGAACATTTAACTGATTTTGTTTTCCTGACCATGGGAAATATCACCTTGACCCGCAGGGACTCTTACCTCAGCCATTTAAAGAATGGCGTAAAACCGGATACTTTTGCAGCCTTGAGAACAGGCCCTCTTCATATCTCCACGTTGTTTGCGGAATCTGTGGTCAAGAAGGCTGAAGAGGAAATTGCTTTGTATGACAGCAAGAGCCACCCTACCCCTGCCACTTCTTGAATGAAAAACCGTTATCATCCATATGAAAGAAGTGATAGAAAGCAGGAAGGTCGGTCGGAAGGAAAGCAAGACAGGCCAGCCTGGAAGAACATTAACCGACATCAGTTCAAGCGAGGTAGAGGCAAAGCCTCCAACTTTTCCTCCCGACCGGCCCGTGGACAACAACAATATAAATGACAATTATTGTGTAAACAGGGTTCTCACAGATCAGACATTGAACACTTTTTTAGATTCAAATGTAAAGCTTCATGTTGTACCATCTGTTCCTTCTGCACCCGGGCCTCCGCAAAAGAAAGGTCTAAGTCCCGGAGTGTCAGTCTGTCAGCAAGAAAAATTAAAAATCTGTGAAAAGTGTTTCTTGTGTCACTCAATTGTCTTGTGTCCCTCCTGTTCCAAATGTAGCAAATGTTGTCAACAATCTGCCTGTAGGGGCCAGACTTCAAAATTTCTGGGAAAGTTGGTTACAGATGGGTGCCGGTCCGAAAGTAGTTCAAATCCTAAAAGAAGGTTACACTCTTCCCTTTCAGACCCGGCCAAGACTCACAAGGTCCCCCACAGTCATAAGTTGCTATGTCAATCCCCAGAGGAACAGCTACCTACTGGAGGCATTACATCAACTTATAGACAAAAACGCAGTGGAACTAGTAAGGAACAAAAACTCTCTGAGCTTTTTCAACCGACTTTTCCTAGTTCCCAAACCAAACAACAAATGGCGTCCGATCTTAGACCTCAGCCACCTCAATGTATTTCTCAAGACGGAGAAATTCAAAATGGAGACACCGGAAACCATCAGAACATCCCTTCAACAAGGGGAGTGGGTAACCTCCATAGATTTCAAAGATGCGTATTTCCACATCCCGATTCAAGAACAATCCAGGAAGTATCTGAGATTTCACGTTCAAGGGCAAACCTACCAGTTCAAGGCCTTACCTTTCGGCCTGTCCACAGCACCATTAGAGTTCACTGTAGTGGCGAAAGAAGTAAAACTAATGGCCACCTTCAAGGGTATAAGGATCCACCAATACCTAGACGATTGGTTGGTACGGGCCAGGTCCCACCGAGTCTGTCTCCAGCATACCCAGGAACTAGTAAGGACATGTCAAAATCTAGGCTGGCTGGTGAATTTGGACAAGTCGGAGCTGGAACCAAAGCAAGTCTTCGATTTTGTAGGTTACCAGTTCGACCTAGAGGTCGGTCGGGTCCGGCCTACTCCGGACCGGTGGCAAACTCTTCAAAGAAAAATTCTAGAGATGCTACATCAACCGACCTGCCCGGTCCGGCAGTTCATGTCCCTGATTGGGCTTTTAACAGCTACAGAGAAGCAAGTTCACCTTGGTCGGTTGCACATGAGGCCTATACAGTGGCACCTCAAGAACACTTGGCGTGTACCGGAATCGTTAGAAAAAGTGATTCCCATTCCCAAATCCTTACATCCCCATCTAAGGTGGTGGCTACAGGAGGACAATGTGCTATCCGGCCAAACCTTACACCCGATCCGACACGCTCTGCAACTCTTTACAGACGCATCAAAAGAAGGTTGGGGCGCTCACTTAAACGACAGCACTGCAAGAGGCTCCTGGTCTCTACCAGAAAGCAAACTGCACATCAATTACTTGGAACTGAAGGCAGTTCTTCTCGCCCTCAAAGAGTTCGGAGATCTCTGCACCGGCCAAATAGTACTAGTGGCTACAGACAATACCACAGTAGTCTCCTATATAAACAAAGAAGGAGGCATGAGGTCGGGTCCCTTGTGCGCCCTTCTCTGGAGAATTATGACTTGGTGCTCCCAGAGACAGGTAACTCTAAAAGCTCGACACATTCCAGGCCGACTGAATGTCATAGCAGACAAATTATCCAGGTTGGGTCAAACCATCCAGACCGAATGGTCCCTTCTGCCGGCAGTCTTTCAAAGATTATGCCAACAGTGGCACCAGCCGCAAATAGACCTCTTCGCCACGAGGTTCAACAACAAACTGCCCCAGTTTGTGTCTCCAATACCGGACCCCCTGGCTGTAGCGGTGGATGCTCTCACCCTGTCATGGGAGGACCTAGATGCCTATGCATACCCTCCGACAGCCATTTTGGGCAAAGTCGTGGAGAAACTAGTTCACTCCCCGTGCAAAAGTCTTATCCTAATCGCACCGGGATGGCCCAACATGACATGGTTTTGGGACTTGGTGAGCATGTCCAGTCAAGTTCCCCTCAAGCTACCCAACCGGCCAAATCTGCTAACTCAACCCTTCAACCAGATTCCTCACAGAAATCTGACAAATCTGAACTTACATGCATGGCTCCTAGAGCCACAGCAATCAAACAAACCGGCTTCTCTAAAGCAGTGGCAGCGAGAATTGAAGCTCCTCAAAGGAAATCAACCAGAGCTGTCTATGAAGCAAAGTGGGCCGTTTTTACAAAGTGGTGCATCTCTAATCAGGTGGACTTCACCTCACCACCTGTGAAGTCTGTTGCTGATTTCCTTCTATTCCTCTTCGAGGACAAGAAGTTGCAACCTAGTACCATCGATGGATACCGGTCTGCCATTGCCGACAAACTGGGTAGTGCAATAATCAACATCAGTAAGGACGATAATCTCACTCGTCTCCTGGACAGTTTCCACAGGGACAGACCCAAAGGGAGGAGGGGTATACCTTCCTGGAACCTATCCCTGGTGCTGCACCAACTGACCAAAGCTCCTTTTGAGCCCCTCAGAGAAGCATCTCTGAAACACTTGACATTCAAAACTGTTTTCCTTTTAGCCCTGGGTTCGGGCAAAAGAAGAAGTGAGATCCATGCATGGCAGCATAGAAACATCAGACACCAATCCGATTGGTCCAAGGTGTCCCTGTACCCAGCTCCCAGTTTTCTCTCCAAGAACCAGCTGGCTAAAGAAGGTCCAGAGAGTGTAGCCTCCGTGGTTATTCCAGCACTGGCTCCTACTCTGGATAGGTCTCTCAAGGCTGACAGATCCCTTTGTCCAGTCAGAGCCTTGCGTTACTACTTAGACAGGACTTCAGCCCTCCGGCAGGATAAAGAATTGGTCTTTGTCTCCTTTAAGAAAGGTTTCGACAAGGACATCTCACCTGCCACTATCTCCTCTTGGATTAAACAGACTGTGATTCTGTGCTATGAGCTCTCTGATCACCAGGCCCACAGCTTGCATCAGGTTAAACCCCATGATGTCAGGGCTTTTGCTGCTTCTAGGGCTTTCCATTCAGGCATGTCCCTAGAACAAATCTTGTCAGCCTGCCACTGGAAGTCTCATAACACCTTCACTCAATTTTACCTGAAGGATGTGGCTTGGGCTGACTCGGAGCTTTATCATCTTGGTCCAGTTGTGGCTGCTCAGCAAATCCACCAACAGACCAGCAGTTAGAGGGGATTGATATTGTACATATGTGTGTATATTTTAGGATATTTAAGTAAAAAAAAAAAAAAAAAAAAAAAAAAAATCTGGAACGTACTTCCTCGGGAAGGGTTAGATCTATGGGACTGAACTCACCCCTCTCTCCCTGCCTCAGACCAGATCGGTTTTTAGGAAAAGGAAGGGGGGGGACAAGGTCGACTCTGACGGTATATCTCCGGATAACCGGATGATGACATTCGACCATAGCCTGAAGGATTAGCAACTTTCGCAGCTACACAGGCTTAGAATGAAAATAATGTTTTCAGCATGAGTTCAAAGGAGATTTAGTCCCTAGTAACCTACCCGCCGACCAAGCGGTAGTTATTCAGCTATTGTCCATTGGATAGGATGTATTAACGCAATAAAATTGCAAATTTAATAAGTAAATTAAATTTTTATAAGTTAATACCCTATCCAATGGACACACAAGACCCTCCCACCGACCCCGCTATCAGCTTACTAGGGGTCTAATGAGGTTTAGACAACGAAAAAGATGCCATGACGTCACGCTGTCTAGACAAGAGGAAGTACAACACGCCATCTGGCGAGTGCACAGGTGCTACGGACCGACCTGCCGGTGGAGACACAGGACGTCTTTTTCTGACGTTTGGCGGGCCGGTCTGCGCCGACCGGATAAGCTATTGTCCATTGGATAGGGTATTAACTTATAAAAATTTAATTTACTTATTAAATTTGCAATTTATTTGTGAACAAATATAGAAACAGATATGCGCTTTTGGGATTATTAATCATTTAAATACTTTGAAAATAGGTTCAGAGTCACCCTTTGCAGGAAGATTGAAAAGTATGATGAGTTGAGTTAGAAATAATATTTTATTTGTCAACAAATATAGAAACAGATATGCTCTTTTGGGATTATTAATTTGGAATGGACATTCAATCATCAATCATTTAAATACTTTGAAAATAGGTTCAGAGTTATCATTGCAGGAAGATTGAAAATATGCTCTGTTGAGTTATGTATTCGGCGTCTGGGGATACACCATCTTCCTTGGGAAGCTATAAACTTAGTAGATTGATGTGCTGAAGTTCATATAACTTTTCCCAAGATTTATGGCATACAACAAATGGTTTACATAAAAAATTCCCGATCAAAACCTGTGGCATGAGTGATGACCTGTCTGGGGATATGTTGGCGCCGAGTTGGCCCAATCTAGTTTTTAACAGGAGTATGCATGTGTTTGTTGTGTTTTCTTGTACGGATAATTACTCCTAAATTTTTGTGTGGATTTCACTTATATTTGGTATGCAGGTGTACCTAAGTCTCATAAAGATGTCTATATGGTAACATTATAATGTCAAAGGTAATCATAGTCGGTATAAGGTTGCCAGTAATGGTTGGTAGTAAACAATGCTGAAAGGGGTTCAGTACGAATGTAGCCCATTGCCGCTTAACTTCAGTGAACAGAGAGATACTCATGCTGTGCCACAATTCATGAAAGTCTGGAGACAAAAAAAGAAAAAAATGAAAGAAAAAGGTGATTCCTAGAAATGACTACATGGATTTCATTCATGTTTAGTATGTGGGTGTATCTATACCCTATATAGACCATTAAAATATCTGGTGGGAGAATAACCGCCATGACAATGGCTGTGTCCATTTAACATCAATAAATTAACCAACTGTTACTGTATTGTCTGGCCAATTTATTAGTCGAATCTTTGATTCGAGTTATGTACTGAGTTGCGGCCGCGATTTTAAAATGGCCGTTTAAGCCCTTAAATATCAAATTCTGCATAATATTTCTTCACATATCGGTACATTAAGGTCTATACTATACACTCTGCCATTTTGAAGATTTTTGATGCTTTTATTCAGTTATATTTTATAAAGTAAAAAGCATGTCTGGCACTACGTCTGGCTTTCTCAAAGAACCCGTATGTCCTAGAAACTATTGTGTTACCCATTGTAGTGGTCTACTCGAAGGAGTCTTTTTTAACCGTTTCGTCTGCTGGTTTCTAGACTTGAAACCCCAATTAATTTATTTGTCTGCTAGTTTATCACGCAGTCACTGTTAATGTAAAATTGCTGTCTGCCCATCTACGTGTACTCAATTATTTGTCAAACAAATAAACCGCAAAGAAATTAATGAATGAAGTGACGTCACAGTAGTACTACACATTTGTCATTCAGCCAATCAAAATCGAGGACACCTCTGGCAGAGACAATGAAAATATTCAAACTCCGTAGTTCTATATTCAACCACTAGAAGGCGCTTTTGTATGTCCTAGAAGTTATAATTCACGATGGTGTTTCCAACAATATTTTACAAATATATAGTCCAGGAATATTTTACTGTCACCGCACCTCACTCTGTCTTCTCGCAGTATTTAAAACAAATAAAATATCAAATGCTGGTAGTTGTACACCCACAGAGTGATGAAAACGTGAGGCTACGATGGGGTTTCTAACAACATTTTACAAATATATAATCCAGCAATATTTTACTGTCACCGCACCTCACTGTGTCTTCTCGCAATATTTAAAACAAATAAAATATCAAATGCTGGTAGTTGTACACCCACAGAGTGCTGAAAATGTGAGGCTACAATGGTGTTTCTAACAATATTTTAGAAATATATAATCCAGCAATATTTTACTGTGACCGTACCTCACTCTGTGTTGCGGGCGATAATACCAAGTTTATAGATTTCAACACCCACTGCTGTCCTAAGATTCGACTCTGTGGTTGGCAGAATGCCAACCACTTCACCCTAGTTTAAATTTGTAAGTACACTTATTGTGTGGCTGCTATGAGTAATTACCCCACAGCCCTTAAGGGCTGTCAGGGTATTGTTTTCAACTATGGTGTCAGAATGGGCGGGTGGGTGGGCAAGCGGGCGGCAGGAAAAAGTTTGTCTGGGCTGTGTCTCAGAAATCGTAAGGTGTAGGAAGTTGGTACTTGGTAGGGACATTTGTAAGGGTGTGTAGGTGTGCAATGTCATGGTCTGACCTTGATTTGACCTTTGACCTTGTTGTAGTGACCTTGACCTATAAAATCTTGTCTGGGCTATATCTCAGAAACCGTAAGGTGGAGGAAGTTGATACTTGATAGGGATATTGGTTGGGGGTTGTAGGTGTGCAGCATCATAGTGTGACCTTGATTGTCCGTTGACCTTGTCATAGTTACCATGAGTTTTAAAATCATGTCTGGGCTATTTCTTGATTTCCATAAGGTGTAGAAGGTTGACATTTAGTAGGGACATTGGTTAGGGGATGTAGGTGTGCATCATGGTGTAACCCTTAACTTTGGCTCTGTGTTCACCTGCCATATTTGAGACATCTTTCTTTTATGACAAAGATATATGGATTATTGCTGCAACTGATTATTATAATGCACTTTTACATAATTGTGCTATTTCCATTGACAGCTATTCTCCAATTAATAAATTTTACAGCTTCATAATTGTTAGTTTACTGATTAATGCTGTCATTTTGCTATTGAATTGTTTTGTTTTAATACTTTATCTTTACATACATTTTATTTCTCTTACATGTTATTTCTCTACTTAAACATTATTTGGAGCTTTATATAACTGACAATGCTCTGAAAGTATCCCGATCTTTGTACTGTTTCACTACTTCTATAGATCATGGTGTTGAAAACTATTTCCCCAGGCTGTAGGGTATGAGCATCTCTGATGCTATTTTGTTTTGTGTTCAGGTACTCATCCACATTGATTTTGATCGGATCATGTCTCAATTGTGCTTTTATGATGTGTCTGCGTGGATTACTTTTGGAAAAATAGTACCGATATTGGTCTTTCCAATTAAGCTTTATCATAACTGTGATCAAAGAAAATACTAGTTACAAACTACATTGTATTTTAATTGTCATTATTCATATATCGGATGATTCTAAGAGAGATATTTTATGAAATTTAATAGCTTTTGTAGCAATATTGGCTTAATTTCATGATCACTTTAAATATTAATGTACAGTTGTTTTCTGTAAATGAAGCGTTAGTAATTGTATGGTGCACTTTAACAACTTCAAAATATATAATTAACAGAACAGTTAGATGATATGACAAGGGACAGCTACCTAGGACTATTACTGCAGCTAGCCACACTAGGCGGAGACAGCAGGCAGTTTCTATTGGAACATGACTGCCTCCGAGTGGCCCAGTAAGTCCTCTTACTCCACTTAATTATTGAAGTTATGTATAGCTAACTGCACTTTATGTCTGTACAAGCAGATTCTGAATAGCCTTCATTAAAAGCATGAAGCCTTTGGACAGACAGGTTGTCATTAGTGGACAGACACTATGAGTCTGTTAATCATCTGTAACAATGTACCATAAAGATCAGGCACTGAGTAAATAAAAATTATGATAATGGATTATTCAGCGTCAGTCTTATCTTGTTATCCATATATATCTGAGTATATATGAAATGTTTGAACACCTTACACAGAATCAATTTTTAAAAAAATGGACAGATGTGTTCTCGCAACTTTTTGGTTTGTTTGTGTTTAATGGAATTTAGCATTTTTGATAGACACTAAACATTAGATACGTCAGGGTATGATTTAACATTTTACCATAAGATCTCCACAAATGGAATGTGAAGTCATCAATGTGGTAAGCTTGTAGCTTATAAAAGCTACATTTTAGTAATTAAAATTAAAAAATTTACAGTAATTTCTTTAAATATGTTATTCCCCTACTTTTGAGTCAGTTATAACATAGTAAAATTGCAGACCCGTAGCTCATGCCATAGCTGAGCAATAACTACTTTCAGGTTCTCACTATTGAGTCAATTGTAACTTGAAAACTATTGCATTTACAGTATTTTGTTTAAATATATTTTCTACCTACTTTTTACACCTTAAGTTGGTACTTTACTTCTGAATACCATTTTCAGGGCACAACTTGTGTGTCCTTTGCTTCTTTCACATCTAATCTGAAACTGAAAACACACAGTCAACTGACACAGGCACTGATTGCTTGTTATTAAATTACAATAACATACATTTAAAAACAAAATCAAAATTAATTTTGTTTTTCAAGTCACATGATCCAGAACAATTTTTACCCCACATCCCTTAAGGGCTGTCGGGGTATTGTTTTCACTCATAGTGTCCGGATGGGTGGGCAGCGGGGAGAAAAAGGTGTGTCCGGGCTGTATCTCAGAAACCATAAGGTGTAGAAAGTTGGTTAGCAGGTGTAGGTGTGCAACGTCATAGTGTGACCTTGATTTGACCTTACAGTAGTGACCTTGACCTATAAAATCTTGTCCGGGCCATATCTCGGACACCATAAGGTGTAGGAAGTTGATACTTAGTAGGGACATTGGTGAGGGAGTGTAGGTGTGCAACGTCATATTGTGACTTGATTTGACTTTTGATCTTGCCGTAGTGACCTTGACCTGTAAAGTCTTGTGCGGGCTATATCTCAGAAACTGTAAGGTGTAGGAAGTTGATACTTGGTAGGAACATTGGTTGGGGGTCTAGTTGAGCAATGTTATGGTGTGACCTTAATTTGACCTTTTACCTTGCCATAGTGACCTTGAACTATAAAATCTTGTTCGAGCTATATCTCCGAAACCGTAAGGTGTAGAAAGTTGTTACTTTATAGGGACATTGGTTAGGGGGTGTAGGTGTGCAACGTCATGGTTTGACCTTGATTTGACCTTTAACCTTGCTGTAGTGACCCTGACCTATAATATCTTGAGCGGGCAAAATCTTGAAACCGTAAGGTATAGGAAGTTGATACTTGGTTGGGACATTGGATGGGGGTTATAAGTGTGCAACGTCATGGTGTTACCTTGAGTTGACCTTTGACATTGCCGTAGTGACCTTGACCTATCAAATCTTGTCGGGGCTATATGTCTGAAACCGTAAGGTGTAGGAAGTTGATACTTGGTAGGGACATTGGTTAGGGTTGCAGGTGTGCAGCGTCATGGGGTGACCTTGATTTAATTAACCTTTGACCTTGTCATAGTGAACATGAGTTTTAAAATATTGTCTGGGCTATTTCTTGGATTCCATAAGGTGTAGAAGGTTGACATTTAGTAGGGACATTTGTTAGGGGGTGTAGGTGTGCATCATGGTGTAACCTTTAACTGTGGCTCTGCCAAAGTGTGTTTACGTGCCATATTTGAGATATCTTTCTCTTATGACAAAGATATATGGATTATTGCTGCAACTGATTATTATATGCACTTTTATATAATTGTGCTCTTTCCATTCATAGCTATTCTCCAATTAATAAATTTTACAGCTTCATAATTGTTAGTTTACTGATTAATGCTGTCATCGTGCTATTGAATTGTTTTGTTTTAATACTTTATCTTTACATACATTTTCTTTCTCTTACATGTTATTTTCTCTACTTAAACATTATTTGGAGGTTTATATAACTGACACTGACAGTGCTCTGAAAGTATCCCAATCTTTATACTACTTCTATATCTCATGGTGTTAAAAACTATTTCCCCAGGCTGTGGGGTACAGGCATTTCTGATGCTATTTTCTTATATTTTTTGGACAGTTTTATTTATAGCTCCTTTATTAGTGAAAGGGATTCAGAATATTTATCAATTGTCAATTAATTGTATCCACCGGAAGCATCCGGTGGATACTTTGGTTTAGCGGTCGCTACGCCGCTGCCGCGCGTTGAGAGATTTTCAGCGTTAACGCTCTAAGAGGAAAACGACAGCAGCTAGGTTCACCAAATTTGCAGGATATCTTCATTGTGGGGTAAGCTTCTCTGGGAAGGAAAATAGGCTCATTCTGAGAAACAAGATGGCCGCCACGGGCATTTCTTTGAAAATAATATACATTTTTCTATTGGCTGTTTCTCATAGGTAGAACGTTGAATCTCTTCATAGGTGATATGTATAACAGATATAGATGTCCTCTACAACCTTGCACACATTTGACCTTGAAGCTGTTAATTCAAGGTCATCCACGGAGTGCCGGAGTAACCCACATAGCGGACTTTAAAAGTGCCTATATCTCCCTTATTATTGGTCCTAGAGGTTTGCAATGTGAAACCAACCTATAGGAAATCATGTGCTGCGAATCTTCTGATGTTGTCAGATTTAACCTTGGACCCCTCCTTCAAGGTCAAACGAGGATAGCCAAACTTAAAAGTGCTTATAACTCGCTTATTATCGATCCTAGAGGTTTGGGATGGTAAACCAACATGTAGGAAATCAAGGGCTGGGAATCTTCTGGCGTGGTCGGATTTGACCTTGGGCCCCTCCTTCAAGGTCAAACGAGGATAGCCAAACTTAAAAGTGCTTATAACTCGCTTATTATCGATCCTAGACTTTCGGGATGGTAAACCAACATATAGGAAATTATTGGCTGGGAATCTTCTGGTGTGGTCGAATTTGACTTTGGGCCCCTCCTTCAAGGTCAAATGAGGACAGCCAAAGGTAAAAGTGCTTATAACTCGCTTATTATTGGTCCTACAGGTTTGGGATGGTAAACCAACATGTAGGAAATCATGGGCTGGGAATCTTCTGGTGTGGTCAGATTTGACCTTGGGCCCCTCCATCAAGGTCAAACGAGGATAGCCAAAGTTAAAAGTGCTTATAACTCGCTTATTATTGGTCCTAGAGGTTTGGCATGGTAAACCAACATGTAGGAAATCATGGGCTGGGAATCTTCTGGCGTGGTCAAGGTCAAATGAGGATAGCCAAACTTAAAAGTGTGAAACCAACCAAAAGGATATCATGGCCTGGGATCTTCTATGTGGTCTAATTTGGCCTTGTACCCCTCCTTCCAAGTAGGCAATACTTGCTCGGCTTTGGTGCATTGTCTTTACGGTGGATACAATTTGCATCGGTTCTCCGATGCGCTAGGTCTAGTTATCAATTTGTAGGAAATCAAAGGTTGAAAATCGTGTGAACAAGGTTATATTTGACCTTTGACCCCTTTGGTGAAATGGAGATTGCCATTCACAAGCATAGTATCTCCTTTCTTATTGTCTTATTGCTCCTAGACTTTCATTGCACTTCCATATCCTGTGTGAGGATAACCTGTTTTGAATGGATGCCAGGTCTTTGGGATATTCGGACCTAGTGATATGGCTTTTTGCCCTAATCTCGCTTTTTAAGGTCAGTTCTATGATCTTAATTTGGTCAAATTTTCACTTGTTGCTTAATATCTCTTTTATTATTGCAATTACAGCTTTGAAACATACTGAGATGTAATAGGAAAACATGGCCTAGGATTTTTTTAAAAAAAAAACCAACATACTTGCCCCCAATACCTCCTCATGGTCAAACTGGGGTCATTAAGTTCATTTTCTTGTATTTTTCAGTGTATTTAAACATATCTTGCCAGTAAGCCTGTAAAACTTCATTGAATTAAGCGTCCCGCATGGGACGCTTGTTTGTGTATGGGAGAGCTTCAGGCTCCGCCGGCTCCGCATTTTGTTTTCCTTATAACTCTGTAACCGTTAGGCGGATTCTTTTCAAATTTGGCAGGTTTAGGCAGTAGCCTTGGGGAATTTTTTCGAATATGCTGCAGTGACATTTCAACCAATCAGAGAGGTCACATGACCAAAAATGTCTTTTTTCGATGGGGAAGCTTGTCCGGATGATAACTTGAAAGGAATTTTATCAATTCACCTGAAACTTGGCAAATACATTCATTCTATTAAAATCTGAAAATCATTAGATTTTGGCATTGATTGGTCAAGAAATGGCCGAGTAATTAATGATTAATTAATCATTACGAATTTTCCAAATAAGGAAAACACAAAAATGCTTATATCTCGAAAACCGTGCTAGATAGAGCGATTTCGACGAAATTTTTGACCCACAGGGTATCTCTGCGGAGTAGTTTTCCCAATTTTCAAAAAATTTTTGTCTCGCCCAAAATGGCGGCCATTTTGAATTTTCGAAATTTTCGCAAAAATTGCAAAACACAAAAATGCTTATATCTCAAAAACCGTGCTAGATAGAGCAATTTCGACAAAATTTTTGACCCGCAGGATATCTCTGCGGAGTACTTTTCCCAATTTTCAAAAAATTTTTGTCTCGCCAAAAATGGCGGCCATTTTGAATTTTTGAAATTTTCGCAAAAATTGCAAAACACAAAAATTCTTATATCTCGAAAACCCTGCTAGATAGAGCGATTTCGACGAAATTTTTGACCCACAGGGTATCTCTGCAGAGTAGCCATGCCAATTTTCAAACAAAAAATTTCTCGCAAAAAATGGCGGCCATTTTGAATTTTCGAATTTTTCGCAAAATTGCAAAACACAAAAATGCTTATATCTCGAAAACCGTGCTAGATAGAGCGATTTCGACGAAATTTTTGACCCACAGGGTATCTCTGCAGAGTAGCCATGCCAATTTTCAAAAAAATTTTATCTTGCCAAAAATGGCGGCCATTTTGAATTTTCGAATTTTTGTGCAAAAATTGCAAAACACAAAAATGCTAATATTTCGAAAACCGTGTTACATAGAGCGATTTCGACGAAATTTTTTATCTTCAGGGTATCTCTACAGAGCAGCTATCCCAAAGAGCTTTCACTTGGTGAAGTTTCAGACCCATAGCTAATTGCTCACCTACTCAAAAAGAGTAAATGCGAATTACCTCTAAAAGTATTGCAGATGGCCAATTTTTCTCAAATAACTCATTCACCTACTTTTGGAAGAGCTTTCACTTGTTGAAGTTTCAGACCCATAGCTAATTACTCTCCTACTCAAAATGAGTAAATGCTAATTATCTCAAAAACTATTGCGGATACCCAATTTTTATCAAATAACTCATTCATGTACTTTTGGGAGAGCTTTCACATGGTGAAGTTTCAGACCCGTAGATGATTACTCACCTACTCAAAATGAGTAAATGCGAATTATCTCTTAAAAGTATTGCAGATAGCCAATTTTTCTCAAATAACTCATTCACCTACTTTTGGAAGAGCTTTCACATGGTGAAGTTTCAGACCCATAGCCAATTACTCACCTACTCAAAATGAGTAAATGCGAATTATCTCTAAAAGTATTGCAGATAGCCAATTTTTCTCAAATAACTCATTCACCTACTTTTGGGAGAGCTTTCACATGGTGAAGTCTCAGACCCATAGCTAATTATTTACCTACTCAAAATGAGTAAATGCTAATTATCTGTAAAAGTATTGCGGATACCCAATTTTTATCAAATAACTCATTCATCTACTTGTGGGAGAGCTTTCACTTGGTGAAGTTTCAGACCCATAGCTAATTACTCACCTACTCAAAATGAGTAAATGCGAATTATCTCTAAAAGTATTGCAGATAGCCAATTTTTCTCAAATAACTCATTCACCTACTTTTGGGAGAGCTTTCACTTGGTGAAGTTTCAGACCCATAGCTAATTACTCACCTACTCAAAATGAGTAAATGCGAATTATCTCTAAAAGTATTGCAGATAGCCAATTTTTGTCAAATTAATCATTCACCTACTTTTGGGAGAGCTTTCACTTCAGACCCATAGCTAATTACTCACCTACTCAAAATGAGTAAATGCGAATTATCTCTAAAAGTATTGCAGATAGCCAATTTTTCTCAAATAACTCATTCACCTACTTTTGGCAGAGCTTTCACTTGGTGAAGTTCCAGACCCATAGCTAATTACTCACCTACTCAAAATGAGTAAATGTGAATCATCTCTAAAAGTATTGCAGATAGCCAATTTTTCTCAAATAACTCATTCACCTACTTTTGGGAGAGCTTTCACTCTGTGAAGTTTCAGACCCATAGCTAATTACTCACCTACTCAAAATGAGTAAATGCGAATTATCTCTAAAAGTATTGCAGATAGCCAATTTTTCTCAAATAACTCATTCACCTACATTTGGGAGAGCTTTCACTCTGTGAAGTTTCAGACCCATAGCTAATTACTCAACTACTCAAAATGAGTAAATGTGAATTATCTCTAAAAGTATTGCAGATAGCCAATTTTTCTCAAATTAATCATTCACCTACTTTTGGGAGAGCTTTCACTTGGTGAAGTTTCAGACCCATAGCTAATTACTCACCTACTCAAAATGAGTAAATGCGAATTATCTGTAAAAGTATTGCAGATGGCCAATTTTTCTCAAATAACTCATTCGCCTACTTTTGGGAGAGCTTTCACTTGGTGAAGTTTCAGACCCATAGCTAATTACTCGTCTACTCAAAATGAGTAAATGCGAATTATCTCTAAAATTATTGCAGATAGCCAATTTTTCTCAAATTACTCATTCACCTACTTTTGGCAGAGCTTTCACTTGGTGAAGTTTCAGACCCATAGCTAATTATTCACCTACTCAAAATGAGTAAATGTGAATTATCTCTAAAAGTATTGTAGATAGCCAATTTTTCTCAAATAACTCATTCACCTACTTTTGGGAGAGCTTTCACTCTGTGAAGTTTCAGACCCATAGCTATTTATTCACCTACTCAAAATCAGTAAATGCTAATTATCTGTAAAAGTATTGCGGATACCCAATTTTTATCAAATACTCATTCATCTACTTGTGGGAGAGCTTTCACATGGTGAAGTTTCAGACCCATAGCTAATTACTCACCTACTCAAAATGAGTAAATGCGAATTATCTCTAAAAGTATTGCAGATAGCCAATTTTTCTCAAATAACTCATTCACCTACTTTTGGGAGAGCTTTCACTTGAAGTTTCAGACCCATAGATAATTATTCACCTACTCAAAAAGAGTAAACGTGAATTATCTCTAAAAGTATTGCAGATAGCCAATTTTTGTCAATTAATCATTCACCTACTTTTGGGAGAGCTTTCACTTGGTGAAGTTTCAGACCCATAGCTAATTACTCACCTACTCAAAATGAGTAAATGCGAATTATCTCTAAAAGTATTGCAGATAGCCAATTTTTGTTAATTAATCATTCACCTACTTTTGGGAGAGCTTTCACTTGGTGAAGTTTCAGACCCATAGCTAATTACTCACCTACTCAAAATGAGTAAATGCGAATTATCTCTAAAAGTATTGCAGATAGCCAATTTTTCTCAAATAACTCATTCACCTACTTTTGGGAGAGCTTTCACTCTGTGAAGTTTCAGACCCGTAGCTAATTACTCACCTACTCAAAATGAGTAAATGCGAATTATCTCTAAAAGTATTGCAGATAGCCAATTTTTCTCGAATAACTCATTCACCTACTTTTGGGAGAGCTTTCACTTGGTGAAGTTTCAAACCCATAGCTAATTACTCACCTACTCAAAATGAGTAAATGCGAATTATCTCTAAAAGTATTGCAGATAGCCAATTTTTCTCAAATAACTCATTCACCTACTTTTGGGAGAGCTTTCACATGGTGAAGTTTCAGACCCATAGCTAATTATTTACCTACTCAAAATGAGTAAATGCTAATTATCTGTAAAAGTATTGCGGATACCCAATTTTTATCAAATAACTCATTCATCTACTTGTGGGAGAGCTTTCACTTGGTGAAGTTTCAGACCCATAGCTAATTACTCACCTACTCAAAATGAGTAAATGCGAATTATCTCTAAAAGTATTGCAGATAGCCAATTTTTCTCAAATAACTCATTCACCTACTTTTGGGAGAGCTTTCACTTGGTGAAGTTTCAGACCCATAGCTAATTACTCACCTACTCAAAATGAGTAAATGCGAATTATCTCTAAAAGTATTGCAGATAGCCAATTTTTGTCAAATTAATCATTCACCTACTTTTGGGAGAGCTTTCACTTCAGACCCATAGCTAATTACTCACCTACTCAAAATGAGTAAATGCGAATTATCTTTAAAAGTATTGCAGATAGCCAATTTTTCTCAAATAACTCATTCACCTACTTTTGGGAGAGCTTTCACTCTGTGAAGTTTCAGACCCATAGCTAATTACTCACCTACTCAAAATGAGTAAATGCGAATTATCTCTAAAAGTATTGCAGATAGCCAATTTTTCTCAAATAACTCATTCACCTACTTTTGGCAGAGCTTTCACTTGGTGAAGTTCCAGACCCATAGCTAATTACTCACCTACTCAAAATGAGTAAATGTGAATCATCTCTAAAAGTATTGCAGATAGCCAATTTTTCTCAAATAACTCATTCACCTACTTTTGGGAGAGCTTTCACTCTGTGAAGTTTCAGACCCATAGCTAATTACTCACCTACTCAAAATGAGTAAATGCGAATTATCTCTAAAAGTATTGCAGATAGCCAATTTTTCTCAAATAACTCATTCACCTACATTTGGGAGAGCTTTCACTCTGTGAAGTTTCAGACCCATAGCTAATTACTCAACTACTCAAAATGAGTAAATGTGAATTATCTCTAAAAGTATTGCAGATAGCCAATTTTTCTCAAATTAATCATTCACCTACTTTTGGGAGAGCTTTCACTTGGTGAAGTTTCAGACCCATAGCTAATTACTCACCTACTCAAAATGAGTAAATGCGAATTATCTGTAAAAGTATTGCAGATGGCCAATTTTTCTCAAATAACTCATTCGCCTACTTTTGGGAGAGCTTTCACTTGGTGAAGTTTCAGACCCATAGCTAATTACTCGTCTACTCAAAATGAGTAAATGCGAATTATCTCTAAAAGTATTGCAGATAGCCAATTTTTCTCAAATAACTCATTCACCTACTTTTGGCAGAGCTTTCACTTGGTGAAGTTTCAGACCCATAGCTAATTATTCACCTACTCAAAATGAGTAAATGTGAATTATCTCTAAAAGTATTGTAGATAGCCAATTTTTCTCAAATAACTCATTCACCTACTTTTGGGAGAGCTTTCACTCTGTGAAGTTTCAGACCCATAGCTATTTATTCACCTACTCAAAATCAGTAAATGCTAATTATCTGTAAAAGTATTGCGGATACCCAATTTTTATCAAATACTCATTCATCTACTTGTGGGAGAGCTTTCACATGGTGAAGTTTCAGACCCATAGCTAATTACTCACCTACTCAAAATGAGTAAATGCGAATTATCTCTAAAAGTATTGCAGATAGCCAATTTTTCTCAAATAACTCATTCACCTACTTTTGGGAGAGCTTTCACTTGAAGTTTCAGACCCATAGATAATTATTCACCTACTCAAAAAGAGTAAACGTGAATTATCTCTAAAAGTATTGCAGATAGCCAATTTTTGTCAATTAATCATTCACCTACTTTTGGGAGAGCTTTCACTTGGTGAAGTTTCAGACCCATAGCTAATTACTCACCTACTCAAAATGAGTAAATGCGAATTATCTCTAAAAGTATTGCAGATAGCCAATTTTTGTTAATTAATCATTCACCTACTTTTGGGAGAGCTTTCACTTGGTGAAGTTTCAGACCCATAGCTAATTACTCACCTACTCAAAATGAGTAAATGCGAATTATCTCTAAAAGTATTGCAGATAGCCAATTTTTCTCAAATAACTCATTCACCTACTTTTGGGAGAGCTTTCACTCTGTGAAGTTTCAGACCCATAGCTAATTACTCACCTACTCAAAATGAGTAAATGTGAATTATCTCTTAATAGTATTGCAGATAGCCAATTTTTCTCAAATAACTCATTCACCTACTTTTGGGAGAGCTTTCACTTGGTGAAGTTTCAGACCCATAGCTAATTACTCACCTACTCAAAATGAGTAAATGCGAATTATCTCTAAAAGTATTGCAGATAGCCAATTTTTCTCAAATAACTCATTCACCTACTTTTGGGAGAGCTTTCACTCTGTGAAGTTTCAGACCCGTAGCTAATTACTCACCTACTCAAAATGAGTAAATGCGAATTATCTCTAAAAGTATTGCAGATAGCCAATTTTTCTCGAATAACTCATTCACCTACTTTTGGGAGAGCTTTCACTTGGTGAAGTTTCAAACCCATAGCTAATTACTCACCTACTCAAAATGAGTAAATGCGAATTATCTCTAAAAGTATTGCAGATAGCCAATTTTTGTCAATTAATCATTCACCTACTTTTGGGAGAGCTTTCACTTGGTGAAGTTTCAGACCCATAGCTAATTACTCACCTACTCAAAATGAGTAAATGCGAATTATCTCTAAAAGTATTGCAGATAGCCAATTTTTCTCAAATAACTCATTCACCTACTTTTGGGAGAGCTTTCACTCTGTGAAGTTTCAGACCCATAGCTAATTACTCACCTACTCAAAATGAGTAAATGCGAATTATCTCTAAAAGTATTGCAGATAGCCAATTTTTCTCAAATAACTCATTCACCTACTTTTGGCAGAGCTTTCACTTGGTGAAGTTTCAGACCCATAGCTAATTACTCACCTACTCAAAATGAGTAAATGCGAATTATCTCTAAAAGTATTGCAGATAGCCAATTTTTCTCAAATAACTCATTCACCTACTTTTGGGAGAGCTTTCACATGGTGAAGTTTCAGACCCATAGCTAATTATTTACCTACTCAAAATGAGTAAATGCTAATTATCTGTAAAAGTATTGCGGATACCCAATTTTTATCAAATAACTCATTCATCTACTTGTGGGAGAGCTTTCACTTGGTGAAGTTTCAGACCCATAGCTAATTACTCACCTACTCAAAATGAGTAAATGCGAATTATCTCTAAAAGTATTGCAGATAGCCAATTTTTCTCAAATAACTCATTCACCTACTTTTGGGAGAGCTTTCACTTGGTGAAGTTTCAGACCCATAGCTAATTACTCACCTACTCAAAATGAGTAAATGCGAATTATCTCTAAAAGTATTGCAGATAGCCAATTTTTGTCAAATTAATCATTCACCTACTTTTGGGAGAGCTTTCACTTCAGACCCATAGCTAATTACTCACCTACTCAAAATGAGTAAATGCGAATTATCTTTAAAAGTATTGCAGATAGCCAATTTTTCTCAAATAACTCATTCACCTACTTTTGGGAGAGCTTTCACTCTGTGAAGTTTCAGACCCATAGCTAATTACTCACCTACTCAAAATGAGTAAATGCGAATTATCTCTAAAAGTATTGCAGATAGCCAATTTTTCTCAAATAACTCATTCACCTACTTTTGGCAGAGCTTTCACTTGGTGAAGTTCCAGACCCATAGCTAATTACTCACCTACTCAAAATGAGTAAATGTGAATCATCTCTAAAAGTATTGCAGATAGCCAATTTTTCTCAAATAACTCATTCACCTACTTTTGGGAGAGCTTTCACTCTGTGAAGTTTCAGACCCATAGCTAATTACTCACCTACTCAAAATGAGTAAATGCGAATTATCTCTAAAAGTATTGCAGATAGCCAATTTTTCTCAAATAACTCATTCACCTACATTTGGGAGAGCTTTCACTCTGTGAAGTTTCAGACCCATAGCTAATTACTCAACTACTCAAAATGAGTAAATGTGAATTATCTCCAAAAGTATTGCAGATAGCCAATTTTTCTCAAATTAATCATTCACCTACTTTTGGGAGAGCTTTCACTTGGTGAAGTTTCAGACCCATAGCTAATTACTCACCTACTCAAAATGAGTAAATGCGAATTATCTGTAAAAGTATTGCAGATGGCCAATTTTTCTCAAATAACTCATTCGCCTACTTTTGGGAGAGCTTTCACTTGGTGAAGTTTCAGACCCATAGCTAATTACTCGTCTACTCAAAATGAGTAAATGCGAATTATCTCTAAAAGTATTGCAGATAGCCAATTTTTCTCAAATAACTCATTCACCTACTTTTGGCAGAGCTTTCACTTGGTGAAGTTTCAGACCCATAGCTAATTATTCACCTACTCAAAATGAGTAAATGTGAATTATCTCTAAAAGTATTGTAGATAGCCAATTTTTCTCAAATAACTCATTCACCTACTTTTGGGAGAGCTTTCACTCTGTGAAGTTTCAGACCCATAGCTATTTATTCACCTACTCAAAATCAGTAAATGCTAATTATCTGTAAAAGTATTGCGGATACCCAATTTTTATCAAATACTCATTCATCTACTTGTGGGAGAGCTTTCACATGGTGAAGTTTCAGACCCATAGCTAATTACTCACCTACTCAAAATGAGTAAATGCGAATTATCTCTAAAAGTATTGCAGATAGCCAATTTTTCTCAAATAACTCATTCACCTACTTTTGGGAGAGCTTTCACTTGAAGTTTCAGACCCATAGATAATTATTCACCTACTCAAAAAGAGTAAACGTGAATTATCTCTAAAAGTATTGCAGATAGCCAATTTTTGTCAATTAATCATTCACCTACTTTTGGGAGAGCTTTCACTTGGTGAAGTTTCAGACCCATAGCTAATTACTCACCTACTCAAAATGAGTAAATGCGAATTATCTCTAAAAGTATTGCAGATAGCCAATTTTTGTTAATTAATCATTCACCTACTTTTGGGAGAGCTTTCACTTGGTGAAGTTTCAGACCCATAGCTAATTACTCACCTACTCAAAATGAGTAAATGCGAATTATCTCTAAAAGTATTGCAGATAGCCAATTTTTCTCAAATAACTCATTCACCTACTTTTGGGAGAGCTTTCACTCTGTGAAGTTTCAGACCCATAGCTAATTACTCACCTACTCAAAATGAGTAAATGTGAATTATCTCTTAATAGTATTGCAGATAGCCAATTTTTCTCAAATAACTCATTCACCTACTTTTGGGAGAGCTTTCACTTGGTGAAGTTTCAGACCCATAGCTAATTACTCACCTACTCAAAATGAGTAAATGCGAATTATCTCTAAAAGTATTGCAGATAGCCAATTTTTCTCAAATAACTCATTCACCTACTTTTGGGAGAGCTTTCACTCTGTGAAGTTTCAGACCCGTAGCTAATTACTCACCTACTCAAAATGAGTAAATGCGAATTATCTCTAAAAGTATTGCAGATAGCCAATTTTTCTCGAATAACTCATTCACCTACTTTTGGGAGAGCTTTCACTTGGTGAAGTTTCAAACCCATAGCTAATTACTCACCTACTCAAAATGAGTAAATGCGAATTATCTCTAAAAGTATTGCAGATAGCCAATTTTTGTCAATTAATCATTCACCTACTTTTGGGAGAGCTTTCACTTGGTGAAGTTTCAGACCCATAGCTAATTACTCACCTACTCAAAATGAGTAAATGCGAATTATCTCTAAAAGTATTGCAGATAGCCAATTTTTCTCAAATAACTCATTCACCTACTTTTGGGAGAGCTTTCACTCTGTGAAGTTTCAGACCCATAGCTAATTACTCACCTACTCAAAATGAGTAAATGCGAATTATCTCTAAAAGTATTGCAGATAGCCAATTTTTCTCAAATAACTCATTCACCTACTTTTGGCAGAGCTTTCACTTGGTGAAGTTTCAGACCCATAGCTAATTACTCACCTACTCAAAATGAGTAAATGTGAATTATCTCTAAAAGTATTGCAGATAGCCAATTTTTCTCAAATAACTCATTCACCTACTTTTGGGAGAGCTTTCACTCTGTGAAGTTTCAGACCCATAGCTAATTACTCACCTACTCAAAATGAGTAAATGTGAATTATCTCTAAAAGTATTGCAGATAGCCAATTTTTCTCAAATAACTCATTCACCTACTTTTGGGAGAGCTTTCACTCTGTGAAGTTTCAGACCCATAGCTAATTACTCACCTACTCAAAATGAGTAAATGCGAATTATCTCTAAAAGTATTGCAGATAGCCAATTTTTCTCAAATAACTCATTCACCTACTTTTGGGAGAGCTTTCACTCTGGGAAGTTTCAGACCCATAGCTAATTACTCACCTACTCAAAATGAGTAAATGCGAATTATCTCTAAAAGTATTGCAGATAGCCAATTTTTCTCAAATACTCATTCATCTACTTGTGGGAGAGCTTTCACATGGTGAAGTTTCAGACCCATAGCTAATTACTCACCTACTCAAAATGAGTAAATGCGAATTATCTCTAAAAGTATTGCAGATAGCCAATTTTTCTCAAATAACTCATTCACCTACTTTTGGGAGAGCTTTCACTTGGTGAAGTTTCAGACCCATAGATAATTATTCACCTTCTCAAAATGAGTAAATGTGAATTATCTCTTAATAGTATTGCAGATAGCCAATTTTTCTCAAATAACTCATTCACCTACTTTTGGGAGAGCTTTCACTCTGTGAAGTTTCAGACCCATAGCTAATTACTCACCTACTCAAAATGAGTAAATGCGAATTATCTCTAAAAGTATTGCAGATAGCCAATTTTTCTCAAATAACTCATTCACCTACTTTTGGCAGAGCTTTCACTTGGTGAAGTTTCAGACCCATAGCTAATTACTCACCTACTCAAAATGAGTAAATGTGAATTATCTCTAAAAGTATTGCAGATAGCCAATTTTTCTCAAATAACTCATTCACCTACTTTTGGGAGAGCTTTCACTCTGTGAAGTTTCAGACCCATAGCTAATTACTCACCTACTCAAAATGAGTAAATGCGAATTATCTCTAAAAGTATTGCAGATAGCCAATTTTTCTCAAATAACTCATTCACCTACTTTTGGGAGAGCTTTTACTCTGTGAAGTTTCAGACCCATAGCTAATTACTCACCTACTCAAAATGAGTAAATGCAAATTATCTCTAAAAGTATTGCAGATAGCCAATTTTTCTCAAATTAATCATTCACCTACTTTTGGAAGAGCTTTCACTTGGTGAAGTTTCAGACCCATAGCTAATTATTCACCTACTCAAAATGAGTAAATGTGAATTATCTCTAAAAGTATTGTAGATAGCCAATTTTTCTCAAGTAACTCATTCACCTACTTTTGGGAGAGCTTTCACTCTGTGAAGTTTCAGACCCATAGCTATTTATTCACCTACTCAAAATGAGTAAATGCTAATTATCTGTAAAAGTATTGCGGATACCCAATTTTTATCAAATACTCATTCATCTACTTGTGGGAGAGCTTTCACATGGTGAAGTTTCAGACCCATAGCTAATTACTCACCTACTCAAAATGAGTAAATGCGAATTATCTCTAAAAGTATTGCAGATAGCCAATTTTTCTCAAATAACTCATTCACCTACTTTTGGGAGAGCTTTCACTTGGTGAAGTTTCAGACCCATAGATGATTATTCACCTACTCAAAATGAGTAAATGTGAATTATCTCTTAATAGTATTGCAGATAGCCAATTTTTAGGCGGGTTGCGTGTAACCAACCCGCCTATTAGATTGATGTGTCCGACGTCCGTCTGTCCGTCTGTCTGTCTGTCCGTCTGTCCGTCCACATTTTTCGTTTCCGGACTCTAACTTTAAAACGGTTTGACCAATCAAATTCAAACTTCACAGGGAGATAGATCACCATCATAGCTAGGTTCCTTTCGAAATTGGTGAAATTCTGTGTGTTCGTTTGTCCGTTTTTCGTCCGTTTGTCTGTCCATCCATCTGTTTGTCAACATTTTCGTTTCCGGACTCTAACTTTAAAACGGTTTGACCAATCAAATTCAAACTTCACAGGGAGATAGATCACCATCATAGCTAGGTTCCTTTCGAAATTGGTGAAATTCCGTGTGTTCGTTTGTCCGTTTTTCGTCCGTTTGTCTGTCCATCCATCTGTTTGTCCACATTTTCGTTTCCGGACTCTAACTTTAAAACGGTTTGACCAATCAAATTCAAACTTCACAGGGAGATAGATCACCATCATAGCTAGGTTCCTTTCGAAATTGGTGAAATTCCGTCTGTTTGTTTGTCCATTTTTCCGTCCGTTTCTTCGTTTTTGTCCGTTTTTCTGTCCATCCATCTGTCCGTCCACATTTTTGTTTCCGGACTCTAACTCGAAAACGGTTACTCCAATCTAATTCAAACTTCACAGGGACATACATCACCATCATAGCTAGGTTCCTTTCGAAATTGGTGTAAATCCGTCCGTTCATTTGTCTTGTTTTTCTGTCCATTTGTTCGTTTTTAGGCGGGTTGCGTGTAACCAACCCGCCTATTAGATTGATGTGTCCGACGTCCGTCTGTCCGTCCACATTTTCCATTTCCGGACTCTAACTTGAAAACGGTTTGACCAATCAAATTCAAACTTGACAGGGACATAGATCAACATGATAGCTAGGTTCCTTTCGATATTGGTGAAATTCTGTCCGTTCGTTTGTCCGTTTTTCGTCCGTATGTCTGTCCATCCGTCTGTTTGTCCACATTTTCGTTTCCGGACTCTAACTTGAAAACGGTTTGACCAATCAAATTCAAACTTGATAGGGAGATAGATCTCCATCATAGGTAGGTTCCTTTCGATATTGGTGAAATTCCGTCCGTTCATTTGTCTGTTTTTCGTCCGTTTGTCCATCCATCTGTTTGTCTACATTTTCATTTCCGGACTCTAACTCGAAAATGGTTTGACCAATCGGATTCAAACTTGATAGGGAGATAGATCTCCATCATAGCTAGGTTCCTTTCGAAATTGGTGAAATTGCGTCTGTTCGTTTGTCTGTTTTTCGTCCATTTGTCTGTCCATCTGTCTCTCCGTCCACATTTATCCTGTTATTATAGTATAGATACAATAATGTAACTTAGATTAGAAGTATTACATTTCTTAGCACGTCGAACACATTTACCTTAAGTGGGTAACCTAACATTTCTTTCCTTGTTCCTAAATTTAATGAGAGCAGTTGCTAACCTTGTTTCCTGCGTGCGCAACCCGCCTTTTGGGGCACCTCTGACCCTCTTGTTCTCAAATAACTCATTCACCTACTTTTGGGAGAGCTTTCACTTGGTGAAGTTTCAGACCTATAGCTAATTACTCACCTACTCAAAATGAGTAAATGCGAATTATCTCTAAAAGTATTGCAGATAGCCAATTTTTCTCAAATAACTCATTCACCTACTTTTGGGAGAGCTTTCACTCTGTGAAGTTTCAGACCCATAGCTAATTACTCACCTACTCAAAATGAGTAAATGCGAATTATCTCTAAAAGTATTGCAGATAGCCAATTTTTCTCAAATTAATCATTCACCTACTTTTGGGAGAGCTTTCACTTGGTGAAGTTTCAGACCCATAGCTAATTACTCACCTACTCATAATGAGTAAATGCGAATTATCTCTAAAAGTATTGCAGATAGCCAATTTTTCTCAAATAACTCATTCACCTACTTTTGGCAGAGCTTTCACTTGGTGAAGTTTCAGACCCATAGCTAATTATTCACCTACTCAAAATGAGTAAATGTGAATTATCTCTAAAAGTATTGTAGATAGCCAATTTTTCTCAAATAACTCATTCACCTACTTTTGGGAGAGCTTTCACTCTGTGAAGTTTCAGACCCATAGCTATTTATTCACCTACTCAAAATGAGTAAATGCTAATTATCTGTAAAAGTATTGCGGATACCCAATTTTTATCAAATACTCATTCATCTACTTGTGGGAGAGCTTTCACATGGTGAAGTTTCAGACCCATAGCTAATTACTCACCTACTCAAAATGAGTAAATGCGAATTATCTCTAAAAGTATTGCAGATAGCCAATTTTTCTCAAATAACTCATTCACCTACTTTTGGGAGAGCTTTCACTTGGTGAAGTTTCAGACCCATAGATAATTATTCACCTACTCAAAAAGAGTAAATGTGAATTATCTCTTAATAGTATTGCAGATAGCCAATTTTTCTCAAATAACTCATTCACCTACATTTGGGAGAGCTTTCACTCTGTGAAGTTTCAGACCCATAGCTAATTACTCACCTACTCAAAATGAGTAAATGCGAATTATCTCTAAAAGTATTGCAGATAGCCAATTTTTCTCAAATAACTCATTCACCTACTTTTGGCAGAGCTTTCACTTGGTGAAGTTTCAGACCCATAGCTAATTACTCACCTACTCATAATGAGTAAATGCGAATTATCTCTAAAAGTATTGCAGATAGCCAATTTTTCTCAAATAACTCATTCACCTACTTTTGGCAGAGCTTTCACTTGGTGAAGTTTCAGACCCATAGCTAATTACTCACCTACTCAAAATGAGTAAATGTGAATTATTTCTTAATAGTATTGTAGATAGCCAATTTTTCTCAAATAACTCATTCACCTACTTTTGGGAGAGCTTTCACTTGGTGAAGTTTCAGACCCATAGATAATTATTCACCTGCTCAAAAAGAGTAAATGTGAATTATCTCTTAATAGTATTGCAGATAGCCAATTTTTCTCAAATAACTCATTCACCTACTTTTGGGAGAGCTTTCACTTGGTGAAGTTTCAGACCCATAGCTAATTACTCACCTACTCAAAATGAGTAAATGCGAATTATCTCTAAAAGTATTACAGATAGCCAATTTTTCTCAAATAACTCATTCACCTACTTTTGGGAGAGCTTTCACTCTGTGAAGTTTCAGACCCATAGCTAATTACTCACCTACTCAAAATGAGTAAATGCGAATTATCTCTAAAAGTATTGCAGATAGCCAATTTTTCTCAAATAACTCATTCACCTACTTTTGGCAGAGCTTTCACTTGGTGAAGTTTCAGACCCATAGCTAATTACTCACCTACTCAAAATGAGTAAATGTGAATTATCTCTAAAAGTATTGCAGATAGCCAATTTTTCTCAAATAACTCATTCACCTACTTTTGGGAGAGCTTTCACTGGGTGAAGTTTCAGACCCATAGCTAATTACTCACCTACTCAAAATGAGTAAATGCGAATTATCTCTAAAAGTATTGCAGGTAGCCAATTTTTCTCAAATAACTCATTCACCTACTTTTGGGAGAGCTTTCACTCTGTGAAGTTTCAGACCCATAGCTAATTACTCACCTACTCAAAATGAGTAAATGCGAATTATCTCTAAAAGTATTGCAGATAGCCAATTTTTCTCAAATAACTCATTCACCTACTTTTGGCAGAGCTTTCACTTGGTGAAGTTTCAGACCCATAGCTAATTATTCACCTACTCAAAATGAGTAAATGTGAATTATCTCTAAAAGTATTGTAGATAGCCAATTTTTCTCAAATAACTCATTCACCTACTTTTGGGAGAGTTTTCACTCTGTGAAGTTTCAGACCCATAGCTATTTATTCACCTACTCAAAATGAGTAAATGCTAATTATCTGTAAAAGTATTGTGGATACCCAATTTTTATCAAATACTCATTCATCTACTTGTGGGAGAGCTTTCACATGGTGAAGTTTCAGACCCATAGCTAATTACTCACCTACTCAAAATGAGTAAATGCGAATTATCTCTACAAGTATTGCAGATAGCCAATTTTTCTCAAATAACTCATTCACCTACTTTTGGGAGAGCTTTCACTTGGTGAAGTTTCAGACCCATAGATAATTATTCACCTACTCAAAAAGAGTAAATGTGAATTATCTCTTAATAGTATTGCAGATAGCCAATTTTTCTCAAATAACTCATTCACCTACTTTTGGGAGAGCTTTCACTTGGTGAAGTTTCAGACCCATAGCTAATTACTCACCTACTCAAAATGAGTAAATGCGAATTATCTCTAAAAGTATTGCAGATAGCCAATTTTTCTCAAATAACTCATTCACCTACTTTTGGGAGAGCTTTCACTCTGTGAAGTTTCAGACCCATAGCTAATTACTCACCTACTCAAAATGAGTAAATGCGAATTATCTCTAAAAATATTGCAGATAGCCAATTTTTCTCAAATTAATCATTCACCTACTTTTGGGAGAGCTTTCACTTGGTGAAGTTTCAGACCCATAGCTAATTACTCACCTACTCAAAATGAGTAAATGCGAATTATCTCTAAAAGTATTGCAGATAGCCAATTTTTCTCAAATAACTCATTCACCTACTTTTGGGAGAGCTTTCACTTGGTGAAGTTTCAGACCCATAGCTAATTACTCACCTACTCAAAATGAGTAAATGCGAATTATCTCTAAAAGTATTGTAGATAGCCAATTTTTCTCAAATAACTCATTCACCTACCTTTGGCAGAGCTTTCACTTGGTGAAGTTTCAGACCCATAGCTAATTATTCACCTACTCAAAATGAGTAAATGTGAATTATCTCTAAAAGTATTGTAGATAGCCAATTTTTCTCAAATAACTCATTCACCTACTTTTGGGAGAGCTTTCACTCTGTGAAGTTTCAGACCCATAGCTATTTATTCACCTACTCAAAATGAGTAAATGCTAATTATCTGTAAAAGTATTGCGGATACACAATTTTTATCAAATACTCATTCATCTACTTGTAGGAGAGCTTTCACATGGTGAAGTTTCAGACCCATAGCTAATTACTCACCTACTCAAAATGAGTAAATGCGAATTATCTCTAAAAGTATTGCAGATAGCCAATTTTTCTCAAATAACTCATTCACCTACTTTTGGGAGAGCTTTCACTTGGTGAAGTTTCAGACCCATAGCTAATTACTCACCTACTCAAAATGAGTAAATGCGAATTATCTCTAAAAGTATTGCAGATAGCCAATTTTTCTCAAATAACTCATTCACCTACTTTTGGCAGAGCTTTCACTTGGTGAAGTTTCAGACCCATAGCTAATTACTCACCTACTCAAAATGAGTAAATGCGAATTATCTCTAAAAGTATTGCAGATAGCCAATTTTTCTCAAATAACTCATTCACCTACTTTTGGGAGAGCTTTCACTCTGTGAAGTTTCAGACCCATAGCTAATTACTCACCTACTCAAAATGAGTAAATGCGAATTATCTCTAAAAGTATTGCAGATAGCCAATTTTTCTCAAATTAATCATTCACCTACTTTTGGGAGAGCTTTCACTTGGTGAAGTTTCAGACCCATAGCTAATTACTCACCTACTCAAAATGAGTAAATGCGAATTATCTCTAAAAGTATTGCAGATAGCCAATTTTTCTCAAATAACTCATTCACCTACTTTTGGGAGAGCTTTCACTTGGTGAAGTTTCAGACCCATAGCTAATTACTCACCTACTCAAAATGAGTAAATGCGAATTATCTCTAAAAGTATTGCAGATAGCCAATTTTTCTCAAATAACTCATTCACCTACCTTTGGCAGAGCTTTCACTTGGTGAAGTTTCAGACCCATAGCTAATTATTCACCTACTCAAAATGAGTAAATGTGAATTATCTCTAAAAGTATTGTAGATAGCCAATTTTTCTCAAATAACTCATTCACCTACTTTTGGGAGAGCTTTCACTCTGTGAAGTTTCAGACCCATAGCTATTTATTCACCTACTCAAAATGAGTAAATGCTAATTATCTGTAAAAGTATTGCGGATACCCAATTTTTATCAAATACTCATTCATCTACTTGTAGGAGAGCTTTCACATGGTGAAGTTTCAGACCCATAGCTAATTACTCACCTACTCAAAATGAGTAAATGCGAATTATCTCTAAAAGTATTGCAGATAGCCAATTTTTCTCAAATAACTCATTCACCTACTTTTGGGAGAGCTTTCACTTGGTGAAGTTTCAGACCCATAGCTAATTACTCACCTACTCAAAATGAGTAAATGCGAATTATCTCTAAAAGTATTGCAGATAGCCAATTTTTCTCAAATAACTCATTCACCTACTTTTGGCAGAGCTTTCACTTGGTGAAGTTTCAGACCCATAGCTAATTACTCACCTACTCAAAATGAGTAAATGCGAATTATCTCTAAAAGTATTGCAGATAGCCAATTTTTCTCAAATAACTCATTCACCTACTTTTGGGAGAGCTTTCACTTGGTGAAGTTTCAGACCCATAGCTAATTACTCACCTACTCAAAATGAGTAAATGCGAATTATCTCAAAGTATTGCAGATAGCCAATTTTTCTCAAATTAGTCATTCACCTACTTTTGGGAGAGCTTTCACTTGGTGAAGTTTCAGACCCATAGCTAATTACTCACCTACTCAAAATGAGTAAATGCGAATTATCTCTAAAAGTATTGCAGATAGCCAATTTTTCTCAAATAACTCATTCACCTACTTTTGGCAGAGCTTTCACTTGGTGAAGTTTCAGACCCATAGCTAATTACTCACCTACTCAAAATGAGTAAATGCGAATTATCTCTAAAAGTATTGCAGATAGCCAATTTTTCTCAAATAACTCATTCACCTACTTTTGGGAGAGCTTTCACTCTGTGAAGTTTCAGACCCATAGCTAATTACTCACCTACTCAAAATGAGTAAATGCGAATTATCTCAAAGTATTGCAGATAGCCAATTTTTCTCAAATTAGTCATTCACCTACTTTTGGGAGAGCTTTCACTTGGTGAAGTTTCAGACCCATAGCTAATTACTCACCTACTCAAAATGAGTAAATGCGAATTATCTCTAAAAGTATTGCAGATAGCCAATTTTTCTCAAATAACTCATTCACCTACTTTTGGCAGAGCTTTCACTTGGTGAAGTTTCAGACCCATAGCTAATTATTCACCTACTCAAAATGAGTAAATGTGAATTATCTCTAAAAGTATTGCAGATAGCCAATTTTTCTCAAATAACTCATTCACCTACTTTTGGGAGAGCTTTCACTCTGTGAAGTTTCAGACCCATAGCTAATTACTCACCTACTCAAAATGAGTAAATGCGAATTATCTCTAAAAGTATTGCAGATAGCCAATTTTTCTCAAATAACTCATTCACCTACTTTTGGCAGAGCTTTCACTTGGTGAAGTTTCAGACCCATAGCTAATTACTCACCTACTCAAAATGAGTAAATGTGAATTATCTCTAAAAGTATTGCAGATAGCCAATTTTTCTCAAATAACTCATTCACCTACTTTTGGGAGAGCTTTCACTGGGTGAAGTTTCAGACCCATAGCTAATTACTCACCTACTCAAAATGAGTAAATGCGAATTATCTCTAAAAGTATTGCAGGTAGCCAATTTTTCTCAAATAACTCATTCACCTACTTTTGGGAGAGCTTTCACTCTGTGAAGTTTCAGACCCATAGCTAATTACTCACCTACTCAAAATGAGTAAATGCGAATTATCTCTAAAAGTATTGCAGATAGCCAATTTTTCTCAAATAACTCATTCACCTACTTTTGGCAGAGCTTTCACTTGGTGAAGTTTCAGACCCATAGCTAATTATTCACCTACTCAAAATGAGTAAATGTGAATTATCTCTAAAAGTATTGTAGATAGCCAATTTTTCTCAAATAACTCATTCACCTACTTTTGGGAGAGTTTTCACTCTGTGAAGTTTCAGACCCATAGCTATTTATTCACCTACTCAAAATGAGTAAATGCTAATTATCTGTAAAAGTATTGTGGATACCCAATTTTTATCAAATACTCATTCATCTACTTGTGGGAGAGCTTTCACATGGTGAAGTTTCAGACCCATAGCTAATTACTCACCTACTCAAAATGAGTAAATGAGAATTATCTCTACAAGTATTGCAGATAGCCAATTTTTCTCAAATAACTCATTCACCTACTTTTGGGAGAGCTTTCACTTGGTGAAGTTTCAGACCCATAGATAATTATTCACCTACTCAAAAAGAGTAAATGTGAATTATCTCTTAATAGTATTGCAGATAGCCAATTTTTCTCAAATAACTCATTCACCTACTTTTGGGAGAGCTTTCACTTGGTGAAGTTTCAGACCCATAGCTAATTACTCACCTACTCAAAATGAGTAAATGCGAATTATCTCTAAAAGTATTGCAGATAGCCAATTTTTCTCAAATAACTCATTCACCTACTTTTGGGAGAGCTTTCACTCTGTGAAGTTTCAGACCCATAGCTAATTACTCACCTACTCAAAATGAGTAAATGCGAATTATCTCTAAAAATATTGCAGATAGCCAATTTTTCTCAAATTAATCATTCACCTACTTTTGGGAGAGCTTTCACTTGGTGAAGTTTCAGACCCATAGCTAATTACTCACCTACTCAAAATGAGTAAATGCGAATTATCTCTAAAAGTATTGCAGATAGCCAATTTTTCTCAAATAACTCATTCACCTACTTTTGGGAGAGCTTTCACTTGGTGAAGTTTCAGACCCATAGCTAATTACTCACCTACTCAAAATGAGTAAATGCGAATTATCTCTAAAAGTATTGTAGATAGCCAATTTTTCTCAAATAACTCATTCACCTACCTTTGGCAGAGCTTTCACTTGGTGAAGTTTCAGACCCATAGCTAATTATTCACCTACTCAAAATGAGTAAATGTGAATTATCTCTAAAAGTATTGTAGATAGCCAATTTTTCTCAAATAACTCATTCACCTACTTTTGGGAGAGCTTTCACTCTGTGAAGTTTCAGACCCATAGCTATTTATTCACCTACTCAAAATGAGTAAATGCTAATTATCTGTAAAAGTATTGCGGATACACAATTTTTATCAAATACTCATTCATCTACTTGTAGGAGAGCTTTCACATGGTGAAGTTTCAGACCCATAGCTAATTACTCACCTACTCAAAATGAGTAAATGCGAATTATCTCTAAAAGTATTGCAGATAGCCAATTTTTCTCAAATAACTCATTCACCTACTTTTGGGAGAGCTTTCACTTGGTGAAGTTTCAGACCCATAGCTAATTACTCACCTACTCAAAATGAGTAAATGCGAATTATCTCTAAAAGTATTGCAGATAGCCAATTTTTCTCAAATAACTCATTCACCTACTTTTGGCAGAGCTTTCACTTGGTGAAGTTTCAGACCCATAGCTAATTACTCACCTACTCAAAATGAGTAAATGCGAATTATCTCTAAAAGTATTGCAGATAGCCAATTTTTCTCAAATAACTCATTCACCTACTTTTGGGAGAGCTTTCACTCTGTGAAGTTTCAGACCCATAGCTAATTACTCACCTACTCAAAATGAGTAAATGCGAATTATCTCTAAAAGTATTGCAGATAGCCAATTTTTCTCAAATTAATCATTCACCTACTTTTGGGAGAGCTTTCACTTGGTGAAGTTTCAGACCCATAGCTAATTACTCACCTACTCAAAATGAGTAAATGCGAATTATCTCTAAAAGTATTGCAGATAGCCAATTTTTCTCAAATAACTCATTCACCTACTTTTGGGAGAGCTTTCACTTGGTGAAGTTTCAGACCCATAGCTAATTACTCACCTACTCAAAATGAGTAAATGCGAATTATCTCTAAAAGTATTGCAGATAGCCAATTTTTCTCAAATAACTCATTCACCTACCTTTGGCAGAGCTTTCACTTGGTGAAGTTTCAGACCCATAGCTAATTATTCACCTACTCAAAATGAGTAAATGTGAATTATCTCTAAAAGTATTGTAGATAGCCAATTTTTCTCAAATAACTCATTCACCTACTTTTGGGAGAGCTTTCACTCTGTGAAGTTTCAGACCCATAGCTATTTATTCACCTACTCAAAATGAGTAAATGCTAATTATCTGTAAAAGTATTGCGGATACCCAATTTTTATCAAATACTCATTCATCTACTTGTAGGAGAGCTTTCACATGGTGAAGTTTCAGACCCATAGCTAATTACTCACCTACTCAAAATGAGTAAATGCGAATTATCTCTAAAAGTATTGCAGATAGCCAATTTTTCTCAAATAACTCATTCACCTACTTTTGGGAGAGCTTTCACTTGGTGAAGTTTCAGACCCATAGCTAATTACTCACCTACTCAAAATGAGTAAATGCGAATTATCTCTAAAAGTATTGCAGATAGCCAATTTTTCTCAAATAACTCATTCACCTACTTTTGGCAGAGCTTTCACTTGGTGAAGTTTCAGACCCATAGCTAATTACTCACCTACTCAAAATGAGTAAATGCGAATTATCTCTAAAAGTATTGCAGATAGCCAATTTTTCTCAAATAACTCATTCACCTACTTTTGGGAGAGCTTTCACTCTGTGAAGTTTCAGACCCATAGCTAATTACTCACCTACTCAAAATGAGTAAATGCGAATTATCTCAAAGTATTGCAGATAGCCAATTTTTCTCAAATTAGTCATTCACCTACTTTTGGGAGAGCTTTCACTTGGTGAAGTTTCAGACCCATAGCTAATTACTCACCTACTCAAAATGAGTAAATGCGAATTATCTCTAAAAGTATTGCAGATAGCCAATTTTTCTCAAATAACTCATTCACCTACTTTTGGCAGAGCTTTCACTTGGTGAAGTTTCAGACCCATAGCTAATTACTCACCTACTCAAAATGAGTAAATTCGAATTATCTCTAAAAGTATTGCAGATAGCCAATTTTTCTCAAATAACTCATTCACCTACTTTTGGGAGAGCTTTCACTCTGTGAAGTTTCAGACCCATAGCTAATTACTCACCTACTCAAAATGAGTAAATGCGAATTATCTCAAAGTATTGCAGATAGCCAATTTTTCTCAAATTAGTCATTCACCTACTTTTGGGAGAGCTTTCACTTGGTGAAGTTTCAGACCCATAGCTAATTACTCACCTACTCAAAATGAGTAAATGCGAATTATCTCTAAAAGTATTGCAGATAGCCAATTTTTCTCAAATAACTCATTCACCTACTTTTGGCAGAGCTTTCACTTGGTGAAGTTTCAGACCCATAGCTAATTATTCACCTACTCAAAATGAGTAAATGTGAATTATCTCTAAAAGTATTGCAGATAGCCAATTTTTCTCAAATAACTCATTCACCTACTTTTGGGAGAGCTTTCACTCTGTGAAGTTTCAGACCCATAGCTATTTATTCACCTACTCAAAATGAGTAAATGCTAATTATCTGTAAAAGTATTGCGGATACCCAATTTTTATCAAATACTCATTCATCTACTTGTGGGAGAGCTTTCACATGGTGAAGTTTCAGACCCATAGCTAATTACTCACCTACTCAAAATGAGTAAATGCGAATTATCTCTAAAAGTATTGCAGATAGCCAATTTTTCTCAAATAACTCATTCACCTACTTTTGGGAGAGCTTTCACTTGGTGAAGTTTCAGACCCATAGATAATTATTCACCTACTCAAAATGAGTAAATGTGAATTATCTCTTAATAGTATTGCAGATAGCCAATTTTTCTCAAATAACTCATTCACCTACTTTTGGAAGACCTTTCACACACGAAAATGAAAAATTGTGAATATCTCGGGAAAGCTATTTCTTCTGCTTTAATGCTCGGCGGGAGATACACACCACGGCAGTGGTCTTGACAAAAATTTTTGTCTCCCCAAAAATGGTGGCCATTTTGAATTTTCAAAGTTTTTGCAAAACACAAAAATGCTTATATCTCGAAAACCGTGCTATATGGAGCGAACTCAACAAAATTTTGGACCTGCTGGGTATCTCTGCAGAGTAGCCATGCCAATTTTCAAAATATTTTTGTCTCGCCAAATATAGGGGACATTTTAAATTTTTTTATTTTTTGCAAAACACAAAAATGCTTATATCTTGAAAACCGTGCTAGATAGAGCAGACTGCGCTGACTTTGGTTGCCACAACAGTATAAGGCTAGAAACGAAGCATTTTCTTAATACTTTAGCACTCACCTTTATATCCTTTTCGGGACGCTTTGTTTTTGCTATGCAAAAACATTATCTTTTTTTTTTGCGAGCGATCCTCTAGTTATTCTTTCTTCAGGACTATTCAGATTTTGTGATTTGGCTTTTTACAACCTTCTTGCATTTCTAGGTCAGTTGAACTCAGTTCTGTGACCTTTGGAACATTTTTGGAGCTTATAGCAAATCTCCCCCCTACACACACTTCCCTCACGGTCAGAATGGGGTGTAAAGTTCTGTATAAAACTTAACAATGTTTATATATTTTACTAGCCTTTATATTCACTAGCTCTTTTTTACCATTGTACACTCTATTTGAGGAGACTCTGTGATGTATTGGGTAACACATCCCCCCTCCAACCTCTGAGATTGCAGTTCCAACCCCAGACTGACACTATGCCTGGCAGTTTACAGTACAAAATCTTCACCAACTTTCCTCTGCCATTAAAACTACCTGTCATGATATAACCTATACAATCTATTCAAAATGACATTCAACCCAAATAAATCAAATAAATTTACTAAATATTTGCTGTGGGACACTTTGTTTTTGCATTAGCAAAAATCTTTGCTTCATTTTATAGTTTTAACAATAAATATAATTAACTAAGGCTTGGACCACATCTGTGATATTACAAACAATCGTCATATATTGGCTTCAAGAAGTATTGACTGTTAGTACAAACTAACCATCTCACTTCCCACCAGGTTTCATGGTTCCCGTTATATGTAGTTATTACTGACTTACTTCCTGCACATTGCTGTGACAGTAAAGTAGAATGAAGTGTATCCTTAAACCAGTGTGACACAAATCATCATCAAAAGCATCTCTGTTGAAAGTTCAAGGGCACATCTGGCTGAGGTTAACGAGCCATTATTTGGCTTGGAATGGGGTTTAGGGTTTGCTTGGGAGCAGGTTTTGCACAATAATAAAGCAGCAGGGCTATTTTAGTTGACACAGGTGTCCTGGTTAAGGGTTTATTATAGCAAAACACTTTCTTTGCTAAAAAGATGTACTTTCACAAGATTGTATATTTTGAGCATTTATCACTGAAATCACTTCTTCTGATGCTATTTTACTTTGTTGTAAAACATGATATTGTTAGCATTGTTAATAAGAATCTAAATAGATGAATTCTGTCAAATGATGAGAAAAAACTATGTTGTTACTGTTGCAGTTACTTAAGTAACCCTATTGTTTGACATAAGCTTAAAAAATAGAAGTGAAAAGCTCTTCATATGCGTTTAGCTTTGTATTATGTGTCACTGTACTTTTTTAATCTGGATCCAATTCAATTAGAAATTACAGATAGCCAGACTAATCCAGTGATCTGAAGGAAGAAAAAACATCATCCCTACTGTTCATATTTATTCCTGTCACACAAAATGTAATAGAAATAGCACCAGACATTTGAAATGAATTTCTAAGACTTATTTACTTCAGAAGCAACAGAGAAATTATATTTACAGCACTAGATAAAAGCTGTTACAGTAGTTAATAAAAGTCTCTTAAAAGTGTATCCTTCTGGAATATTGCCCATGTATTAAATTGAGCCAATTATGAAACTCAGAAATAACATCAAACATTACAATAAACTTCAAATGTTCTGCATCTAAGATTTATTTGAACCACAGAACCTATTTACGAAAATTGTTTGTATTAGATACTAATAAATGTTTAAATGAGTAATTTGCTTGGCTTGCTGTTTTACACTCTTAAAGTGTGTTGAATCCATTCAAATATGGTGTACCCGACAGGAGATTACTTTTGTGGCAGTTGATCTCATGGATGGATCTTCTTAGCTGTAAAATTAGAAAAAAAATGTAGAGTAAGAAATCTAAAATTCGCCACATATCTGAAATTCGTCACATGTGAAAATACTAATAAAATAAATGAATTGTGGTGAGATTTGTTGACCGTATAGTAAATTAAGGCTTTTTGAACTGAAAAATACCAATTGTTAGATAAAAAAATCATTTTCTTCATAAAATTAACTAAGGTTTTAGAGGTGGCGAATTTTAGATTCCTGGCGAATTTTAGATTTCTTACTCTACTTGGAGTAAAGAATGTCTGTGAATAGAGCTCCCAGTGTTATTTTCAACCCAGACACTCTGTCAGATGTCTAGAGTAAGTGTGGGATATTGTATTTTTTTTTGTTGTGTTTTCAAAGGCTGTATGAATTTGGACTGCTACTGGATCGACTCACAAGATGACACTTGGGGAGATCCTTCAAAACACACAAAAGAACTCTGTGTTAATTGCCTCAATGAAATATGACCTCTGCAGCATGTTGAAGGACAGGGAAGATTCAGTGGTCCACCCAAACCTCTGAAACTGAAGTCTTGCAAAATATCTATCATTATGATCACCATTGGACCAGGCTATGTAGTATATATAAACAAATATGATATTGCATGGTTAATGTAATCTTGTTTTAAGTCTGTGTTTTGGTTAATGTATGCTCACTTAGTTAGCCAATTATACATTATGTAGAATAAAAGGGTGGACTCAGCGAAAGGTAGTGCTGCCAAATGTTATACAGTAAAACCAACATTTGACGTTGTATCCGTGGGAAAACTACCAGAGACACTTTAGTTTGCATTAAAGACTGTGAACTGTTTTACACACATAACAGTAGATTCTCTACAGCTGTACTTGTATTCCTTTATTTTTATATTTTTTGTAAAATAACAGATGTTTGTATGCATATGTAGTTGGTCCATTTTATAAAGAATAGCTTTTAATATCTGTTTTCCCTGTACCTGAGGAATTAAAGACTGATATTTTTCTAACGCTAATGTATTAGTTCTCTTTAAAAATAGTAATACTGAAGATATTCTTGATGTCAAATTGAATTACAAAAATATCAGTGTTATTTGTGCAGACGGAATTCTGCATTAATTTAAAAATGGGTTGATACTTTGAAAAGCTATCAATGGTAAAACCAAATATATTTGATAGATGAAATGGTGTGCTTGTATAGAATTTTTTGTTTATTGTTTAAAAATCCATTTAGTATCTCCCAACCGTGTTAATACATAAGTACCCATACATATTTGTTAATGTGTGTACATTTACTAATGTATATTTAATAATGCTTTTTTTACAAATAAATGGAACAAAGTATTCCCTTTCAAGACCAAACATAATGTGTTTCATTTTATATGTTTTTGACATTCTCTTTGCAGCAAATGACTTTGGACTATGCATGTATAAGTCACTGGGTATGGACATCTAAAATCAGTATTCTGTATCTACTGAATAAGTTATAAGAGATCAGTTCCATCACTAGCCACCACAAGCAACCATTCAATTACAGTTTGCACTGTTCCTATCCATTTCTGGAATACAACACTCCACAGTTTTTCTGTAACTTGAGTCACAGCTCATTCTATCAAAATTCTGACAAGAAATAACTATGAGCACACAAACATGCATTTAGCATTAATGACAGCAGCATCAAAACAGTATAACCGTATTCTGTCAGTGGATCATATGAATCAATGTTAAACATCATTTGTGACTTTCTGTTAGGCTGGAAAGCTAGTAGTTAAGACGCTGGGAGTTTTCTCTCACTTTCCCCACTGACTTAGTCTGATTATTTGACAGTTCACCCTGGCAACAGTAATTTGGACATAAACCAACAGAGTATCAAACCAGACAACTTGGGCTGTATTCTGGACAAATCTGTGACCCTGGGTCCTCACTTGGGTCCAATGTTACTGCACTTGCGTCTTCACATTTCTTTGTATAAAACATCACTTATAAATATACATTACTTACTCAAAATTCAAGAACGCATAGAGGAATTGAGAAGTCCGGGACTTCTTTGCATTAATAATGACAACATATAAACAAAAGTTTGTTGGCTTGTAGAGGAAAACCATGAACAAAAAAGGCCAACATATTATCAGTAAGAGCAAAGCTGGATTGTGAGGCTTTGGCATTTTTGGTAAAGGTGACCAACGGTGCTGCATTTATATGCGGAAAAAAGAAAATAAAGGATTTATGGACAGTGTCTCTTGAGACGTCACTTATAACAGTCTTGTCAAAACTTTAATGTATAAGAATGGAATTGATCCACATACTTAAAACATTTGCAGCATTTAAAACAGTTGCTGGTATGTTAGCTTAGATGATATAAATGGAGTATGGATGCCTAATAGGTTGAAACACAGCATTATTGTATCCCCGGACGAAAGTCAGGGATAGTTAGGATCACGCCACCGCCGCAGATATTTCCTTTCGGATGCAATAACCTCTAAAAATATTTTAGTTAGACCTTTCAAATTTGGTATGTGGGTATATATGGGCAACGCCACGAACGCTATTGTTTTGTGACCTTGACCTTCAATTTCAAGGTCACTGGTGGCCTCTTAAAGGTCAGATTTTGGCCATTTTTTTCACATTTTGGCCCAGTTCTCATATACAGAAAGTTAGATCATACTCTGGCTGATATATATACATATATATGTCCTCTGTAAGCATGCAGAAATTTGACCTTGAAGCTCTTCATTGAAGGTCATCCACAGACCACCAAAGTACCTCACCGAGGCCATTTTTGGCGGGCATAAAGCTTGTGGGTGTTCCACAGCCAAAACCCCTTCATGGATTTTCACCAAATTTTCAGGATATATTTACCCCAAGACGATCTACAGTTGGTTTGGTTTTGGTGGGTGTCCGGCTGCCACTGTTGCCATGGCAACACTTTTAAGATTTTCGGGTCTTTGTGGGTGTTCCACAGCTAAATCCCTTTATGGATTTTCACCAAATTTTCAGGATAGGTTTACCCCAAGTGGATCTAGAGCTGACTAGGTTTTGAGGGATATCCAGCTACCACTGTTGCCATGGCAACACTTTTAAGATTTTCCGGTCTTAAAGTTTGTGGGTGTTCCACAGCTAAATCTCTGTATGGATTTTCACCAAATTTTCAGGATATGTTTAACCCAAGTTGATCTAGAGCTGACAAGGTTTTGAGAGGTATACAGCTACCACTGTTGCCATGGCAACACTTTTAAGATTTTCAGGTCTTAAAGTTTGTGGGTGTTCCAAAGCTAAATCCCTGTATGGATTTTCACCAAATTTTCAGGATATGTTTACCCCAAGTGGATCTAGAGCTGACTAGTTTTTGAGGGGTATCCAGGGACCACTGTTGCCATGGCAACACTTTTAATATTTTCGGGTCTTAAAGTTTGTGGGTGTTCCACAGCCTAACCCATGCATGGATTTTCACCAAATTTTCAGGATATGTTTACCCCAAGAGGATCTAGAGCTGATTAGGTTTTGGGGGGTATCCAGCGGCAACTGTTGCCATGGCAGCACTTTTAAAATTTTCGGGTCTTAGTGTTTGTTCTAAAATTTTTAATGTTTTCTGTAACCTAAAATATTGCAGCTAGCTTCATCAGATTTGCACAAAATGTAAATGGATAGGAAAGCTTGCCCAAGAGTAATTGTGTCCTATTTTTGGAAACAAAATGGCTGCCATATCACATTTTTAATGCCAAATAGGAGAGTCATCATAGCAGAAAGGCCTTATATCTCCCTTATAATTGTTTCTTTGGCTTCAAAATATGAAAACTACTTGTAAGAAATCATGGTCTGTGTATCTTTTGTAGAACATCTCGTGGGTTCTCTGTACTTCTTACAACAGAAGTTGTTCCTAAGATTTTCCCAAATCACAATGTTGTTGGCCATTTAGCTGTACCTGCGGGCTAGGGTTCTTGCCTGCCGAGGCTGGCTACTTTTAACCATGACCAAAATGAGTAAATGATATTTTTCTTCATAACTGTTAGAATTACAATAATTTTGTCAAATATGTTGTTCAGCTACTTTTTGATGCACAGTGTCATGGCAGATTTTCAGAGCTGTAGGTCCATAGCTAACTGAGTAATAGCTACCTTGACAGTTCACCATTGAGTAAATCTGGCTGGAAATTTGTTGCACCTATCCTTACCAAGGTTTCAAGATATCTTCCCTGCTATGAAATCTTGCCTGGCTAACATTTGGTCCAGTTTGTTCAATTTGGTTGGTTGCTATGGCAACGAATTTGAAAATCTGAGGTGACCAAACTTAAAGGAGCCTATATCTCCCTTATTATTGGTTGTAGAGGTTTTGGATATGAAGACAACTTATAGGAAATCATGTGCCCCGAATCTTTTGCTGGTTTCAGATTTGAAATTGGACCCCTCCTTTAAGGTCAAATGTGGTTCTTCATACCTATAATGGCCTATATCTATCTCCCTTATTATTAGTCGTAGAGGTTTTGGATGTGAAGCCAACCTATAGGAAATCATGTGCCACAAATCTTTTGGTGGGGTCAGATTTGACCTTGGATCCCCCCTTCAAGTTCGAATGTGGTACTTGATACCTATGATAGACTATATCTCCCCTATTATTTGCCATAGAGGTTTTGGATGTGGGAAATCATGTGCCCCGAATCTTTTGGTGGGGTCACATTTGACATAATACTCTGTATGTCATGCTTCAACCATGTCCCATCCGGGAATACACTGCCTGGAGACGCAATCTCTAGTTTTTAAAATTTCTAGGAAAAGCTTTGTGTCTGTGACTTTTCCATTCCATTGGATCAAAAATAAATTTACAGATTTTAATTTAGTTTTATGATTACATTCAAACAACAAGCCTCTTTGTTGTCCATGGATATTGATACAATTCAATTTAACTCACTAGGGACAAGTGTAAATTTCATGTATTCAACAGAATGATTGGTTTTCCAAAATATTTTGCTTGGTATTCTCAAAGTTTGAAACTTATGTTCCTGTTGATAACCTTATAAACTAGTATCTTTTGATAAAATGTTTGAAAATGACAGAAAACCAATTGCATTATACTTCTTTCCAAAGATGGAAAGAGAACATAACTCCTTTAAATATATTGTATGACCTATAACATTTACAGAAGTCTCATTAAGCTCTGGCCATTCAGGGGCTTTAGAGTGAATACATGTAAAGTTATGGAAGCACAGACATGCAAATCTTAAGTAACTGTATGTAACATGTGTCAACGAAATCCCATGCATTCAGCATCAATTTCTACCATAAATGAGGCTGAAATTAAAACACATGATTCAAATATTTTTGGCTCATAGTGAATCAAAAGTTACCATGGAACAGTGTTGTCTGGTGTATTAATTAAGCGTCCCTGAAAGGGCACTTATTTGTTTTCGCCTCAGTTTCCTCGCCGCCGCCGCATTATGGTCTCCCTTGAATATCTCCCTTATTATTAGAAGGTTTCAAACCATATGTGGCAGTTATATACCTTAGGCGTGGGAAAATTTTTCTGCATGCTTAAATTTGACCGTTGACCTTTATGAAGGTCACATGATCAAAAACAATTTTTTTGAAGTACACCCCCCTTTCATCGCAGTTCAGGAAAAACTACATGCTACACAGCCTTTTATAATTTGACACACCTGTTCATACTATCGAAAACGCGAGCTGATTAGATTTTGGGAGCAATCCCTTGAAAAATGTCTCATTTATGAGTGATTTTCTGACACCTTCCAATCTGAATGCCTTAAATTTAGGCCAACCCCCCTATTATCTTCTTAAGTATTACATTTAGAGCCATAAAATGTACTGGGAGGTAATAGGAAACCATATGTGGAGAGTCTAAATAGCCGGTCAGTTTTACCCCACGGCCCCCTCCTTATGGGTCAAACTGGGGTCATAAAATAGCTGATTTTGAGTTTTTGCCTTATATCTCCTTTATTGTTGCTTTTATAGCTTCAGAATGTATTAAGAGGTATTGGGAAAGCATATGTGGAGAGTCTAAATAGCCGGTCAGTTTTACCCCCTGACCCCCCCCCTTATGGGCCAAACTGGGGTCATAAATAGCTGCTTTGGAGTTTTTGCCTTATATCTCCTTTATCGTTGCTTTTATAGCTTCAGAATGTATTAAGAGGTATTGGGAAAGCATATGTGGAGAATCTAAATAACTGGTCAGTTTTATCCCCCGACCCCCCCCCTTATGAGTCAAACTGGGGTCATAAAATAGTTGCTTTGGAGTTTTGCCTTATATCTCCTTTATTGTTGCTTTTATACCTTCAGAATGTATCAAGAGGTATTGGGAAAGCATATGTGGAGAGTCTAAATAACCGGTCAGTTTTACCCCCCGACCCCCCCTTATGGGCCAAACTGGGGTCATAAATAGCTGCTTTGGAATTTTTGCCTTATATCTCCTTTATCGTTGCTTTTATAGCTTCAGAATGTATTAAGAGGTATTGGGAAAGCATACAGCGCAGCTTTGTACATTCTTAGCTTTACAGCATGCTTATTAAAACCACAAAGCATTTTAAACTTTCAGGGATGCTTCACTTTTGTTAGCAAAAGCATTCCTCTAGTTAGACACTCTGATTATAAATTTGGTATTAAAGTAATGGGGCATTAACTAGAAAATATATGGTATATGTAATGATCAGTATTTATCTTCATTTATAGGTCACTGTTCAAAATGTATAATGAAAAAGCCATGCATGGGGATTACATGTTTTTATGATGAGATACGGTTTATTTTGGATCACAAAAAAGTATTCATCTGGTGGCTCTGCACATGAAAGCATGTGGACAGTAACAGTTTCATAGATGTCAGACACCACATGACTAATTTAATAAAATCATTTGGGTTCTGCAAATCTATTTAGAATTTCTCCCTCAGAAAAGGTTATTGCCTTCTCTGTTAGGATTTTCAGTTGTAAATATATCATAAAAACACATTTTAACAGTGTTAGTAAATTACATTCTATTCAAAAACACTCTTTAAACATCTCGACAGTTATTGGGTACTAATGAGCTCTCTCCTTGTTACCCTTGTGGTATATGTATATTGTTATCTAAACACAATAAATTGATATCTATTATTCTGGGTTTAACTCAACTTTAATCTAAAGATTCGACTTTATGGTTGTCTGAAAGACAGCCACTGTTCCCTTGTTAATATATGCATGTATGCAACAAATGACTTGGATTCTGACTGGTATTTACAAATCAATTCTTATGTTTTTAACCTTTTAAAAATCATATTCTTATCCATTCATATTAAAAAATGGCATAAAATAAAGATTACTGTAACAAACAAATACTTAAAGAATATTCGTGACCCATTTGTTTTCCCGTTATAGTTTCAACATAAGCCTTACTTGGGAATGAATATCCTTATGAATACACAGGGTTTGTAATGACCCCCAAGGAAATTGTCGGGATCTTATGGAAACCTTGAAGTAGCATAAGCATGACAGAGTTTTTCTATTATATCTTATTAATTGTAACAAGATAGAATCTTGAGGAAACGACTTACTTTCTTCTGGCAATGACTTTAATTCTCTTGTGGTATTGAGATAATGTAAAAAACACCCCTTATTATGGCACACAAGGGACTCCGTACATCAGCTATATGGGATGATAAAATATTTAATAACAACACAAAACTGTATTTTTAATGTGTCTGATCTCATATCTTCAAGAGTATTGACAGATTTTACAGTCAAATCTATCCCCATTTCAATAATAGAAACCCATTTGCGAGGAGTTTAGAAAACTGATCAGATTTACACCCTGATCTCCCCTTTATGGGTCAAACTGGGGTCATAAAATTGCAAATTTTGTATTTTTGGCTTTTATTCCCTTTATTTTTGCATTTAAAGCTTTTAAATGTATTGGGATTTAATAGGAAAACATGTATTGGGATTTAAGAAGCAGGTCAGATGCTGCGACATTTTCATAGTCGTAGATACTATATTAGCCTTTACCAAGGCTATTTCCATCTAACAATAAACACTTCATAATCAAATGTATAATTTTACAATATCTGTTCAGCAGTGTTGTATTTAATAATAACTTTATAAAAGTGTGTCTCTGATGATTATTTCTGTGTGAAGATATTTTGACAGCATACTTTTCGTTTTTTTCCTTCCTTTAAACTTTAGCACATTTTCAACTTATTGGGATGCTATGTTCTTGTTTTCAAAAAGCTCTTTCTAGTGTTTTTCCTTAAAAAAAAATTGCAATGTAAAATATTACTTCATTTCATTATTAATCTTTCATGTCATATTTCCCTATGTACATTATAATATTAACTGGAACCTACATACAATAGAGTTAAGTAATTTAAAAAAAAAATAACAGAATTTCCTTTTTCATGACAATCAGTTACATAACGCATTGTATTTCATACAGACTAGATGAAGATCACCATAGTCAATACCAGTCACTTTTTATCTCCCACCGGGCTTTAGCCCGGGAGGGAGATTATAAAATGCATCATGTGTGTGTGCGTGTGTATGTGTGTGCATTAGTGTGTCGCGCAGATTTCTCCAAAACTACTACAGCTACAGATTTTTTGTGAATTATTTGTAGTGGAAAATTTTTTGGGTTTTGTCGACTTAGGCCTAAAGATAAGTGAGTAATAGCTATTTTAGCTACTTTGAGTAAAGGACTCATAAGTCAAAAACTATTGGAGTTAGAGTTTTTTCTTGAAATATGTTGTTCAGCTACTTTGTCATTAGCTATAAGATGGTACATAGTTTGGGGTTCCATTCCATGCCATAAGTCAGTAATAGCTATTTTCTTATTTGTAGCAAAATATTGACAGAAGTAAATGTCAAATATCTTAAAAAGTATTAAAGTTTGGCAAATCTTTTCAAATATGTTATTCATCTAGTTTTTATAAGCTATCACATAGTAAAGTTTCAGACCTGTTGCACACTGTATAGGTATTAGCTACTTTGAGATTCTTACTATTGAGTAAAGCCTTTGTAACTCCAAAACTATTGCAGTTACAGTATTTTCCTAAAATCTGTTGTTCAGCTACTTTGTCCTTAACTATAAGATGATACATAGTTTGGGGCTTCATTGCATATAATAAATGAGTAATAGCTATTTCCTCATTTGTAGCTAAATAACAGAAGAAGTAAATGTCAAATATCTTTAAAAGTTTTACAGTTAGGCCAATATTTTCAAATATGTTATTCATTGAGTTTTTAATAATATATCATTTCCTACTTTTACCCTATTGTATCCACCAGAGCTATACTCATTTTGCCAATGAGTAACTTGTAATTTCAAAAGTATTCAATTTAAAGGTTTGTTATCAAATATGTTGTTCAGCTACTTTTTAATGTTCTGTGTCATGGCAGATTTTCAGAGCTATAGTTCCACAGCTAACTGAGTAATAGCTGATTTGCTATTTCCTAATGAGTAAATCACTTGTAACTTCAAAAGTATTAATTTTATAGCGAAATACCCTTACCATTTCCTAACAGTAGCTATTTGTTGGAGCCATCCAACCCAATGGCCAACGCAGAGATGCGATTTTAAGGTTATGTAACAACCTTAACCAAGCCATTGGGTTACAGTAGTCCGTCCTCCCGCCAATTAGGTCACATGACCACATTGTTTACTTCATTATTTTTGTTGGCCATCATCAGTAAGGACGTCTTTGGAAATTAGGAGAAGTTTTGTCAAGGTTTTATTTATTTCTTGAGATTTTACAGTCAATCTCACTTATTATTTTACATGTATATCATACAGAACTTATACCTTTGTTAAATCTTCGAAGGTATGCATTTATTATGCAAATAAAGGACTTTTGGATGGCGACTTCGAGGTTTCATCATCTTCAACCTCGAGGAAATAGATCAACATAAAGACGGTCATTATGCAACAATAATATCTTTATATAGCTTGCCAGTCGTTCGGTTCAGTTTGCTGGACGTTGGAAGCTATAATTTTGCAGCGTACATGTTTAGAAAGAATGTACTCTTCAATAACAGAAGCGATCTGGAAGACGCCATCTTGGATGAGAATGACAATTCGAGTGGCCGTTATTGCTGTTCACGTCGGGTTCTAATAGCCAGGTGTTGAAAGCAATTTTTTGATCATAATATACATCCCAGTCGAATTGATTGTCGACGAGTCAGTAGAAGGAATCTCCCTTGGGGGCAGCCATTTACGTTGCCATGGACACGGCATCGTGGAGGAGTTTTGAATGCAGGAAATACTACTTCTTCGGAAAACACTTCCGTCGAGGTCCAGTCAAAACATTCACCAGAGGAAATACCTGTGTGAAGTCATCCATGCACAATCGAGTATTCTATACCTCTCAGAAGGTCAGAATTCGGGTTGTCAGATGTCCGGGAGTGTCATTCATATCTACAGGGAGAGGCTTTTGATTCAATGGTTTTGCACAAGAATTTAGTACAATCGGGTTTCTATACCTCTCAAAAGGTTTAGAATTCAGGTTGTCAGGAGATGGTGATTATGATTCATCTCATTACAAGGAATCTATTCCTTATTTTACTTTTGCTTGACTGTTATTGAGTGGCTAGGGATTGATTTAACAGGCACAGTTTCTGTGAATGCTCCCTTGTTTGGTCACATTTACATTCCTTGGGTGAACAGCCAGTATTGAAATGTGGCTTTTATGTTGGGTTTCAAGGAGTGTGAAGCCTCTGATTTTTTAAAGAGCAGCTATACAGGAAGAAGTTTTGCTTGGACTTCCTTACATACGTTACTTTCCTGGACAGCTCCTTAGTTACAGCAGGTCTGCAGGAGGAACATGACCTTTCAGACACTTTGCAAACAAGGTCCCTGGTAGGGGACTGTAAGAGAGAAGAAGCGTGTATATTCTCACTCCTTCACTTCAGGTCATATTTAGAGGATCTTAGGGATCACTATGATATGTTATAGACTTCAATATGCTTTGGACTGGGTGCAATGATGTTTGCATTTCTAGTCCAGTCAACCAGTTGGTGTCCAAATCTTCTTGTTGCAGTTTGCCCATGTCTAAGAACATGTGACTCAACAGGAGGGATGTAAATTAGAATGTCTTTAGTAAACCTACAATGCATTTTTCACTCCTAATGATGTTCTCTTGCTGGGCATATTAGATGTTCAGAGGATTTTCATCTAGTGTTTTCATGGAAATAATTAACAAGGATTAGTAACTCTAGAAGTGAGCATGCTTCTAGTTCTGGTCTAATAAACCATGGAATAGAGTTACAAGTGCCTCCTACTCCTCAGCTAGTTAAAAGGGGAGTGAATCTTACTTATACAGGCCTATGGAAGCAGGGATGATAGCTGGCTTCCTGTGGTTTCAAGGAACCTTTCTCCAGTTTGGTACTATACAAGTCCTGGGAAAGAAGAATATTCAGCCAGACTGTTTAGAAGTGAGGTTGGCAGAAGTTAAAAAAAACAAAAAAAAAAAACGGGAGAAACAGCAATTTTGATAAAAGCTGTTTATGAAATGATCGACAAAAGGGCGATATCACCAGTCACATCGCTGGAAGTTTACAGTTACAGTCTATTTCTTGGGGTTAGTGAAGAAGAAATGACTGTCAGTATACTTAAGGTCAGGTAAACAAGCTTTGCATGTACCTTACTCAATATGAATTGTTTAATATTTGGAATTCGTCTATATAACGAGAGTGGATGACGTCACTCGACTCTTATGGGTACACACTCGTCACCGGTAGACTCAGCTAACAAGGTATCTTCGCCTCAGTGGAGGCTACAGATTCTACCAGTTCACTGCCTTACCCTGCAATATGGCTACAGTTCCTCTCCAGTTCACCAAGGTAGCAAAAGAGGTGAAGCTGATGGCTCGTGCAGAAGGCATCAGTATTCGCCAGTATATAGACGGTTGGCTAATGAGAACAAACTCAAAGCAGCAATGCCAAGATATCACCCTCTGGTTGGTGCATCTTGTCGAAGCCTGGGTTGGATCACAAATTTCAAAAGATCAGATTTATTTCCAACTCCTGTAATCAATTTATTGTTACAATTCGACCTCAGGGTAGGTCTAGTCTTCTCAATTCAAAGAAAATTGATTGAAAGACGGTTACCATGTTGGAAGTTCTCACTTATCTCCAGGGAAGCTCAGGTCACTTTGAAAGCATGGTTTTAATGGAGAAGACTATACCATTGGGTGATCTGCAGGTGAAGTCATTCCAATGGTATCTGGGAACATTGCTGATAGCTTCAGTCTCTGGATATCCCATTTCTTGGGTCTTTGGTTCAGGGATCATCTTCAGTGGTGGACCAATAGTTCAATTTTGAAGGAGGACTCACCACTCCTTCAGGAGCACAGTTTTCTCTCCATTCACAGAAGCTTCCCTAATGGGTTGGGGTGCTTTCTTGAGTCATCCACAGCCATTGGTCTGTGGCATCAGGAAGAGTCAAGACTCCACATTACATAACATTGGAAGCAATGTTGTTATTTTTAAAAATGATTCAGAAGTCAGTTTCTGGATTGAAATCAGTTTCATTTTCTCTGACAATTTATTAGTGGTTGCCTATATGAACAGCCAGGGAGGCATCCACTCTTAAGTAATATGTACCTTAATCTGCATAATCATGGTTTAATTGAATGCCAGAATGATTCAGATTCACGGAAGTACATCCTAGGGAATCTAGATATTCTGCCAGATTCCTTGTCTAGAGGTTAAGTTATTCAAACCAAAGGGGCTATGAGTCGCCAGGTTTTCAATCAAATTAGACATGTTTTGCCCAGGGCCTTGTTCCTGCAGGTAATGTAAATGTGTCTGTCTCATGTCCCAGACAGTCGGGCTTGGGGAACAGATGCATTGAATGTCAGGGGGAGGGTCTGGTCAGTTATGTCCAGTGGCCCTCATCCCTCAGGTGATTCAACAAATGACCACCTACAGGTGTAGAATCATCATGATTGGGTGGCCAGGGATATCTTGTTTTTGTGTCTGGTGAATCTGTTCCACAAAAACTCCTAAATGGGTGAATCTGTTAGTTCAATTTTTCAGCAACAGACTTCACAACAATCTAGCTTATTTGAATCTTCATGATTGGCATCTGGAGTCAGGCATGAATATTATGAAAGATTCCCAGAGGAAGTGGTGAAACAATGAAGGAGCACTCCTCAAGGAGAATCTGAGAAGCAATTGTTCTTTTTTGGGAAGTGGTGTGAAGAGAGCCAGGTTTATATCTCAGACCCCACTATTCCACATTGAGCAAATTTCCTGAAATTCTAGTTTAAGGAACATACTAATACCATCCGCTATTGTGGGCTATAGAACAGCAATTACGGATGGTTTGGCGCTTAAAGGGTAAAAAGTATCTAAAAGTTGAGCTAAATATTAGATTAGCAACTTTTAGAAAGAGACAAACCAATAGTTTTGGATTTTGTCATTGGTCCTTCAGGCTCTTATCAAACAACCGTTGGGCTTGTGAGGAAGGCTTTTTGAAGTTATTATCTTTCAAGACGTTTGATCTTGGCTTCAGGTAAAGTAGTGACATTCATGTTTGGACCCTTCCTTTAGTTATAGGGAGAATGGGTCACAAGTAACTTTGGCCCATTGACTGCCTTTTTGGCCATGAACCAGTTGGCTTCAGATGGGCCTACTGCATTTACTGCAACTGAGTCAGTGGTCTTTGTGGACTACAGAGTCATGGTAAAGAAGTGACATTAATGCTTGGACATATTCTTCCTTTAGTTATAAGGAGAATTGATCACGATTAACTCTGGCCCATCAATTGCCAGATCCAGTTTGCTTTGGATGGGCCTACTGCAATTAAGCCTGTGGTCATGCCAGCTCTTAGCCTCTTTGGACAACAGTTTCACTCAATGTGGGTCTGTCTGTCCTGTTAGGGTTTTGGTAATCAAAAGGTTTGGGATAGAACAAAATCTTTTGTTTTTACTGCCATTAAGAAAGTTTCTTAATAAGACTTATCTTTTGGCACCTATTTCATCTTGATTGAGTCAAGATTGAGTCATGGAAACTATTGATGTATGTTTTTGATTACATCTTTAGTTTTTATAGGTGATTTCCTTACATAGTTTCTTGATACATGTTATTGGAAATTCCATTGTATGTATACCAATTTCTGTCTTAGAAACCTCTGTTGTCATAGGGTCAGATTTGAAATTGGGTCCTACAGTTGCAGTTACAGTTTTGTTACTTTATAAGTATGTGTTTCATACGTATATGGGTACATTTGCAGTTTGTGGCTGGTATGTCTGCAATGCTGGATGTATTTGTAGTTAGATATCAATGTTGCCTAAATCTGACTTGGGAAGGATTTGGCATAATGCTGATGACACTTACAGGTTGGTTTGACCTTGTTTTGGGGTCGGATGTTACAATGTAGATGGGCTATCTATTTATGACATCCTTTTGCAACACCAACATTGTCAGCAGTTGTGAGAACTACAGCTACATACTGCCATTTTTTGGAGTTGTATGTTGTGAATGTTTGGAAGTTATATGTTCATTAATGCATGTAATTCCATTATGAAGTTCTCATGATGTTTAGTTGTAGGTTAGGTAGTGGTTTTCTTAAAAAGAATTCCCTCCATCCTACAAGGCTGAATTCAGCTACTGTTAGGAAATGGTAAGGGTATTTCGCTATAAAATTGAAAAATTTAATAGTAATTTAAATTTTTATTAGAAATACTTACCATTTCCTAACACTCAAATTTCCCTCCCGCCTCCCCGCAAGTCATTCTTTTACTTGCAACAAAAATAATGAAGTAAACAATGTGGTCATGTGACCTAATTGGCGGGAGGACGGACTACTGTAACCCAATGGCTTGGTTAAGGTTGTTACATAACCTTAAAATCGCATCTCTGCGTTGGCCATTGGGTTGGATGGCTCCAACAAATAGCTACTGTTAGGAAATGGTAAGTATTTCTAATAAAAATTTAAATTACTATTAAATTTTTCAAATTTAGAGGTTTTTTATCTTGTCCATCTGCTTTTTGATGTTCTGTGTCATGACACATTCTCAGAGCTGTAAACTATAATGCCAAACAAGTAATAGCTACTTTGACATTATTTCACTGAGTAAGTCACTTTTAAGTTCAAAAGTATTCAGTATAAAGGTTTGCTATGAAATATGTCTTAGGGCACTAAGGACTACTCCTGTAAGACCTCTCAAAAATTTAGACTTGTCCGAAATTCAGCTGCCATCTTGAATTTTGGCGCAAATGGAAAATCCGCTTATCTTGAAAACCATAAGAGATGGAGCGACTTTGGGCAAATTTTGTACCCCAGGGTACTAAGGACTACTCCTCTAGGACCTCTGAAAAATTTAGACTTTTCAAAATTTTTAGCCGCCATCTTGAATTTTTGCGAAAATGGAAAATGTAATTTATCTCGAAAACTGTAAGAGATAGAGCAATTTTGGGCAAATTTTATACCCCCAGGGTACCAAGGACTACTCCTCTAGGAACTCTGAAAAATTTAGACTTTTCCGATTTTTGGCCGCCATCTTGAATTTTGGCAGAAATGGAAAATGCCATTTATCTCGAAAATCGTAAGAGATACAGCAATTTTGGGCAAATTTTAGACCCCCAGGGTACTAACAATTCCAGTAGGACCTCTGAAATGTTTGGACTTTTTCCAATTTTGGCCGCCATCTTGAATTTTGGTGGAAATAAAAAATATCATTTATCTCAAAAACTGTAAGAGATAGGGCGATTTTGGGCAAATTTCGGACCCCAGAGTATTAAGGACTACTCCTCTAGGACCTCTGACAAATTTAGACTTTTCCAATTTTCAGCCGTCATCTTGAATTCTGGCGGAAGTGGAAAATGTCGTTTATTGAAAACTGTAAGAGATAGAGCAATTTCAGGCAAATTTTGGACCCCTAGGGTACCAAGGACTGCTACATCTGAAAAAATTTGACTTTTCTGAATTTTGGCTGCCATCTTGAATTTTGGGGGAAATGGAAAATATCGTTTATCTCAAAAAACATAAGAGATAGAGCGATTTCAGCAAAATTTTGGGTACTAAAACTACTCATTTAATCTCTAAAAGTATTGCAGAGGGGCAATTTCATCTAAATAAGTCATTGATCTACTTTTGGGTGATCTACCACGTAGTGAAGTTGCACAACTGTAGCTGTTTGCACAGCTGAGTAATAGCTACTAAAATGAGTAAACACCTTTTATCTTTAAAAGTATTGCAGATAGGCAATTTTCTTCTAAACAAGTCATTCACCTACTTTTGGTGATCTACCACATAGTAAAGTTGCAGAACTGTATCTCTTTGGATGGCAGACTAATAGCTACTGAAATGAGTAAATGCCTTTTGTCTTTAAAAGTATTACAGTCAAACATTAAAGTGCCTCTTGCTTATTGTCATTTCTACATGTTCCGCCGTCTCACAAGAAAAGCTTACAAAATGTTTTTAGAACCTATTTAAGCCCTAACTTATGGTTTTCTAAATGTTTCCAAGTAAGTGTTTACGCTGTTATGTTTAAAAAACATTTTTACCCCACAGCCCTTAAGGGTTGTCAGGGTATTGTTTTCACCCATGGTGTCCGGATGGGGGTGGGTGGGGGGGTGTCAAGGAAACAGTTTGTCCGGCCTGTATCGCAGGAACTGTAAGCTGTAGGAAGTTGATACTTGGTAGGGACATTGGTTAGGGGGTTCAGGTGTGCAATGTCATGGTGTGACCTTGATTTGACCTTTGACCTTGCCGCAGTGATCTTGAGTTTGAAAATCTTGTCCGGGCTATATCTCGGAAACCGTAAGGTGTAGGAAGTTGATACTTGGAAGGGGTATTGGTTAGGAGGTGTAGGTGTGTAACGTCATTGAGTGATCTTGATTTGACCTTTCTGCAGTGACTTTAATGTATAATATCTTGTCCGGGCTATATCTCGGAAACTGTAAAGGGTAGGATGTTGATACTAACTTGGTAGGGACATTGCTTTGGGGTTGTAGGTGTGCAACATCATGGTATGATCTTGATTTGACCTTGTCATAGTGACCATGAGTTTTAAAATCTTGTCCGGCCTTTTTCTTGGATTTTGTAAGGTGTAGAAGGTTGACACTTGGTAGGGACATTGGTTAGGGGGTGTAGGTGTGCATCATGGTGTAACTTTTAACTTGGCTCTGCCAAAGTGTGTTCACCTGCCATATTTGAGACATCTTTCCGTTATGGCAAGGATATGTGGATTGCTGTAACTGATTATAATATGCACTTTTACATAATTGTGCTATTTGCATTGACAGCTGTTCTCCAATTAATAAATTGTACAGCTTCATAATTTTTAGTCTACTGATTAATTCTGTCATCTTGCTATTGAATTCTCTTGTTTTTATACTTTATCATGTTATGTATGTTATTTTCTCTACTTAAACATTATTTGGACGTTTATATAACTGACACTGTTCTGAAAGTATTCCGATCTTTGTACTGTTTCACTACTTCTATATCTCATGGTGTTGAAAACTATTTCCCCAGGCTGTGGGGTACTGGCATATCATGCTATTTTATAAACATTCTCTTTACAAACGTTTTTACTAAAAAAAATTAAACATTTATAAAATAACTCAAGAAGCTATGATTGACTGGAAATGTTTTTTAAACATTTATAAAATAGCTGAAGAAATGAAGGGTATGCTGGAAATATTTTTCAAACATTCATCATGAAATGTTTAATAAACAGTACAGTAAACATGTTTTGTAAATGTTTGCGCTTAAAATGTTTTAGAAACGTATAATAGCAACTGGTTTTCATACCCATCATTTTAAAGCGTTTTTGACATGTTTTCTATAATGTTTTTTAAAACATTCTATTAAACCCGTATTTTCATAATGCTTATTAAACCTTCGCATATCCAAACAAAGATGGTGGTGAGCAATAATAGCCGATTTTAGAGGACATTGTCAAAAATTGCCCCACACACAATCTCTAAAAGTAAGAATTGAATGGGGGCACAATTTCTAAGCCACTATCTTACAATTTTAGACATAAAAATAATATTTTTTATTGCGTTAATACATCCTATCCAATGGACAATTGCTTTACCGGTCGGCGCGACCGGTCCCGCCAAACACCAGAAAAAGACGTCCTGTATATACTACTGGCAGGACCGGTCACAGAGTGTGCATTCGCCAGGTGGCGCATCGTACTTCATTTCCTGTTTACCTCTTGACGTCATAGCATCTTTTTCGTTTGGCGCGAAAGAGTGTGCAGAAGATTTTCTTCAGAGATACGTTTTTGAAATTTTACAACGAACTCTTCCAAGTTTCTTGTTTTTTATTAGTACGGAGTAATTCTACAACGTTACTGATCATTATGTCGTCTCCTGGACAGAAACGAGGTTCTTGCGGGCACGTTATGGCCCTTTTCGACAACCATAAGAAATGCGCGCGTTGTCGTGACAAGGGGGTGGGAGACGACCCGTGTGTGAAGAAGTTGCCTTGTAGTATCTGTAAGGCGTTTACGCCTGCTCAGATCCACCAGTTAGCAACCCCCACCTATAAGGAACGGAAAGAACGCTCTAGCCAGAAGAAATCTGAAGAATTGACAAGTACGTCTCCCAAGCTTGTTGATCTGTCTGAGGTTTCACTGCTGGGTCCAGTCAACTCAGGGACGCAGTCTCCTGTTGATTCTACACCCAAGCAGAAGAAGAAGCATTCTGATGGCTCCCCAAGGTCTAGTAAACGGAAGCACAGCAGTAAGCCCACTTCAGATGACCTCAAGTCCCTTGATGACAAGTGGAGTGAGAGATTTTCCCGTCTGGAAGCAATGCTGGTTAACCAGTCATTTGCTGTCCCTGTGAGACCGGTGACTTCTGCTTCTGTGGTGCCCAGAGAACACCCCTTCTTTGATCCGGGTGCTTCTACAAGTGTTATGTTTTCTGAGGGCACTAGTGACGTTGCTACGCAGTTGACGGCTACCCAACCTCCGCTGGGGGTTCCCGGTACACAAGCTGTGAAGGAAGTTCCTAAGAGTGCTACCCACCCTGTTCAGGGCCCCGGTACCTCTGAGACTGTTGCCACCCAACCTTTACTGGTTCCCGGTGCAGGGACTGCCACCCAGCCTCCACAGGCTTCCGGTGCGGGTCCTGAGGTTCTGCCTTCCGGTTATGAAACTACGCTGTCTAACCAGTCGCCTCCCATTGGCCAGAATTCTGAGGTTGCTAGGGAATCTGACAGTGAGGCTGAGGTGGATGCGGAACCGGCTTCACCGGCTAGTGTTCACTACCAGGGTGATGTACCGGAATCAAACACTGACCAGGATCTTTCTGAGGATGCTAATTACCGGGAAACATTGAGAGGGGTGAGGAGTTTCATGGGCTGGCATCAAATCCCAGATTATGACACCTCAGCTGCATCCATGGATGACAATCCCTTTGCCGGTTCTAGAGTGAAGACTACCGGTAAAGTGTCAGTAAAATTGCCGGTGGATGAATGGCTTTGTAAGAAGCTGGAGAAACTAAATGTGACTATTGCTGAAGGTTATCCTTCTAGGAATACTGAAACCAGTGGACTGCTGCGTGATCAATTTGTCAAGACACCCCGTACTTCCAAGTGGTACGACATGCAAGCTGTTAAGAAGGATGCGTCTAACCAGGCTGTTGGTGACTGGTCTCCGGAACCGGCAAAGCTTAACAGTATGTTTTCTAGGGTTGCAAGGCGCAGTTTACCTTCTGCCCCAGCTTCCAGGACCTTCAGCCAGGACACCCTTAGAAGGTGGGAGAGGTCATTCAGAGAACAATCAGTGATGTGTAATCACGCTGCTGGCCTCTCTAGATGCCTCACCAAAGTACAGGACTCCATGGTCACCCAGTTAAAGTCCCTGAGGTTCGATTCCTCAAAGGGCAAAAGTGCTGAGAAACAACAACAAGCTGTTGAAGAACTGGAATATCTGGTTACGTTTAACCGGTCAATTTCACAGGCTATGCAGAGTACCATGCAGGATTTATCAGAGGGAGTCTTTATCAGCATGGCTAATCTCACCCTGGCCCGTCGGGACAGTTATTTAGAGTTCATAAGGGGTGGCATTAAACCGGACACCTTGTCTGCCTTACGTACGTCTCCAGTTCACCAACTATCACTCTTCCCGGACAGCTTACTGGTCAAAGCTGAAGAGGAAATCTTACGCAGTGAAGAGAGGTGTTCTGCTGGTACCACACCAAGGAAACCTGGACGTTTTCATCCATACGTCTCCTCCAACCGAACCCCTCACCAGCCGGACCGGAAGCCCACTACTCCGGCATGGAAGCAGATTAGAGACCGGCAAACTGCTCAGAAAGGGGGTGGTAAAGCCTCAAACTTCAGCCAGAAGCCGGCCAGAGGTTTTAAAAAGCATAAATGACAATCACTGTTTTGCAAATGTGGTCGGATTGCTGAACTCTGTAAATGTATCCGACAAGATGGAGGGCATGAACCCACCACCTCCAGTGACAAACAAGAGCGAGACTGTGTTTCCACATGTAAACTCTTTTGTTGCAAGTGTTCCTTTTGTCAGCGGGTCACCGCAAAAGAAAGGTGTAAACCCCGCTTATTGTCAATCTATCAGAGAAATAAACCATGTGAAAGATGTTTCCTGTGTAGATCACTTGAGTTTTGTAAATATTGTCACAAATGTCCAAACTGTTGTCACAAATCTTCCTGTAGGGGCAAGACTCCAGCAGTTTTGGGAAAAGTGGGAAACTCTGGGTGCGAGTCCAAAAGTTATCAGAATACTGAGAGAGGGCTACACCCTTCCCTTCCGGTTCAGACCCAACCTAACCAGGTCACCAATGGTCATCAGCAAATATGTAAACCCCCAAAGACAGGCCTTCCTTTTGGAGGCACTGACTCAGCTAACAAACAAGAATGCAGTAGAACCGGTAACAAATCAGACCTCCCTAGGCTATTTTTGGTTCCCAAACCCAACAACCGGTGGAGACCTATCTTGGACCTGAGCACTTTGAACACCTTTTTAAACACAGAGTCGTTCAAGATGGAGACCCCAGAGACAATAAGAACCTCCCTACAGGCAGGGGAGTGGGTCACATCCATAGACTTCAAAGACGCTTACTTCCACATTCCAATTCACAGCCACTCAAGGAAGTACATGCGTTTTCACATTCAGGGCCACTCCTACCAGTTCAAGGCCCTGCCCTTTGGTCTTTCCACAGCACCCATGGAGTTCACAGTGGTGGCCAAAGAGGTCAAGCTCATGGCCTTACGCCAGGGTATAAGAATCCACCAGTACCTAGACGACTGGCTGGTGAGGGCCTCTACCCTCCACACCTGTCTCCAGCATACTCAAACCCTGGTCACTATTTGTCAGGAACTAGGGTGGCTGGTGAACAAGGAAAAGTCAGAACTGGCACCCAAACAGGTCTTCAATTTCGTAGGTTACCAGTTCGACCTGAAAGAGGGCAAGGTCAGACCAACAGAAGACCGTTGGCAGGCCTTGACAGACAAAATCAGATCAATGATGTCGGATCCGGTTTGCCCGGTCCGGAAATTCATGTCCCTCATAGGTCTCCTCACAGCAACAGAAAAACAAGTCCACTTAGGGCGACTCCACATGAGACCCATACAGTGGCACTTGAAAAACAATTGGAGGGTCCCAGAGTCACTGGAAAAGGTGATACCGGTCCCCAAGTCCCTCCACCCTCATCTAAGGTGGTGGCTGGAGGAAGGCAATGTGCTACTAGGTCAACCATTACACCCTCTAAAACATGCTCTGCAGATCTTTACAGACGCATCAAGCGAAGGGTGGGGCGCTCACTTGGACGACCATACTGCAAGGGGAACCTGGTCCCTTCCAGAAAGCAAGTTGCACATAAACCACTTAGAGCTAAAAGCAGTTTTTCTAGCTCTAAAGGAGTTTCGAACCCTGGTCTGCAACAAGACTGTGTTGATAGCTACAGACAACACAACAGTGGTTGCCTATATCAACAAAGAAGGGGGGATGAAGTCGGGGTCACTGTGTGCCCTACTGTGGAGAATCCTGTCCTGGTGCACCAGACAACAGGTAACCCTCAGGGCACGTCACATCCCCGGCCGGCTGAACGTGATAGCAGACAAGCTATCCAGACTTGGCCAGACCATTCAAACAGAGTGGTCACTTCATCCAGCAGTATTCCAAGCTGTATGCGCAAGGTGGCACCAGCCAAAAGTGGACCTGTTTGCCACCAGGTTCAACAACAAACTACCTCAGTTTGTGTCACCGGTGCCAGACCCCCAGGCTTGGGCAGTGGATGCACTCAGCCTCTCCTGGGAGTACCTGGACCCATACGCCTTCCCACCGGCAGCCATCTTGGGCAAAGTGGTGGAGAAGCTCCAGGACTACCCCTGCAACAGAATAATCCTGATTGCCCCAGGGTGGCCCAACATGCCCTGGTTTTGGGACCTGGTAGCAATGTCAAGCCAGATCCCACTCTGTCTGCCCAGCATACCAGACCTTGTGTCTCAGCCATTCAACCAGGTCCTTCACAGGAACCTGTCGAATCTGAACCTACATGCCTGGCTCCTAGAGCCTCAGCAATCAAGGAGCAAGGCTTCTCTGAGGCAGTGGCAGCACGAATTGAGGCTCCTCAAAGAAGATCAACCAGATCTGTCTATGAGGCAAAGTGGACCATTTTTACAAAGTGGTGCCTCAGTAATCAGGTGGACTTCAGGGCACCACCTCTGAAGGCCATTGCTGACTTCCTCCTGCACTTGTTTCAGGACAAGAAGTTACAACCAGGCACTATTGATGGCTACAGATCAGCCATTGCTGACAAACTGGGCAATTCCACCATTAATGTCAGCAAAGATGAGAATCTCACTCGTCTCCTGGATAGTTTCCATAGAGACAGACCTAAGGGCAGGAGGGGCATCCCCTCCTGGAACCTTTCACTGGTTTTACATCAGCTCACAAAGGCTCCTTTTGAACCCCTGAAAGAGTCTTCCTTGAAACATTTAACTTTCAAGACTGTTTTCCTGCTGGCTTTGGGTTCAGGTAAACGCAGGAGTGAGATCCATGCTTGGTTACATAAGAACATCAGACACCAGTCAGACTGGTCTAAGGTGTCTTTGTACCCCTCACCCAGCTTCCTATCCAAGAATCAGCTGGCTAAGGAAGGTCCAGATAGTGTGGCACCAGTGGTCATCCCAGCCCTGGCACCATCTCTGGATAGGTCACTCAAGGGTGACAGGTCCCTATGTCCAGTTAGAGCCCTGCGTTACTACTTGGACAGGACTGCAGACCTCAGGCAGAATAAGGAGTTAGTCTTTGTCTCCTTCAAGAAGGGTTTTGATAAAGACATCTCGCCTGCCACCATCTCCTCATGGATCAAACAGACTGTGGTTCTGTGCTATGAGCTCTCTGACCAGGAGGCCCTCACCTTACATCAGGTTAAAGCCCATGATGTTAGGGCCTTTGCTGCTTCTAAGGCTTTCCAATCAGGGATCTCCTTAGATCAGATTTTGTCAGCCTGCCACTGGAAATCTCACAACACCTTCACCCAATTCTATTTGAAGGATGTTGCCTGGGCTGACTCAGAGCTTTTCCATCTGGGACCTGTAGTGGCTGCCCAGCAGGTGCACCACCAGGCCCAGAAGTGAGGAGATGTTGTATATATGTAAATGTGTACATATTGTAAATATGCTAGATATGTACATAATGTAAATATGTTGAATGTACATATATGTTCAAAAAAAAAAAAAAAAAAACAAAAAAACTGTGACTTGCTTCCTTTGGGAAGTTTATTTCTTCTGGGACTGAACTCAGCCCCTCTCTCTCTCTCTATCTTTCCAACTCAGACCAACTCTGAAGGAAAGAAAAAAGGGGGGGGGGGCAACGTCGGTAGGCTCCCGGTTAACCGGTGAGTTAGTGACCGACCCTGACCTTTCAGGGTTCTCTGACCCTAGGTCAAATGGGCCTGTTAAAAATTGTTGTTATGAGTTCACATAAGTCCCTAGCTGCTTACCCGCCCACCAAGCGGTAGTTATTCAGCAATTGTCCATTGGATAGGATGTATTAACGCAATAAAATTGCAAATTTAATAAGTAAATTAAATTTTTATAAGTTAATACCCTATCCAATGGACAGGCAAGGCCCACCCAACCGGCCCCGCTATCAGCTTACTAGGGGTCTTACTAGGATTAGACACGAAAAAGATGCTATGACGTCAAGAGGTAAACAGGAAATGAAGTACGATGCGCCACCTGGCGAATGCACACTCTGTGACCGGTCCTGCCAGTAGTATATACAGGACGTCTTTTTCTGGCGTTTGGCGGGACCGGTCGCGCCGACCGGTAAAGCAATTGTCCATTGGATAGGGTATTAACTTATAAAAATTTAATTTACTTATTAAATTTGCAATTCATTAATGAGAAACCTTAAAAAGATATTGAATTTGACCTCTAACCCCATTATTATTCAAACATTATTATGTTCATTTGTAACTTTTTTTCTTACATTTATCATTAAACTTTTATAAACGGTATATATGAAATGTTTTAAAAACATTCTATTATAAATGGTTGTTGTACCCATCATTTTTTAACTTTTGCCAAACGTTTGCAAAACCCAAAAGTATTTACTGGGTATTTCCAGATTTTCTTTTCCCTTTGGGTTATATTTTGTAAACTACTAAGAGAACCCTGTGATTGGTGTGAGGGTTAAGATGAGAGTAAGCAGGAATTGACGTGCAAGGATTGAGTCGTTTGCATGGTGGTCCAGTTTAACTGTCCATGATGTCATATATATACAGCTAAAGCCTGGTCAGTTAAATCTCAAGTGACTCAAAAATACTTATACTTCAACAGAAATTAAAGATAATTATGATATGTAATTCATTGGAATTACAATTTAACAAAGTTCAGCGCGAAAGGGTTAAGAGTGTAGAATAACATCTTGTTGCAAACATGGCAGAAAGTAAATTCCCTCTAGTGCTCATCCAAATGTTACCAGATTCACCCAGCCCTTCTCAGGAAGTCCTTCTGGATATATCATGAAGTTCACCTTTCCTAAAGAAATGAAAGCAGAGGATACAAGTGGGATTATATCAGTAAAAATCCATCTTGCCAATAGAATGAAAGAAAATATGATGTAACTGATGCCAGATTTTATAGACACAGTGCATAAGAGTGTTGAGAGCAGGCCTCTTAGTGAGGGGGATCTGTGTCCATCAAGCTACCAGTAATTGCTACAATACAGTCAGAGTTGCAGTAGTTATCCACAGCCCCATTGGAGACAGAAAAAAATATGTAACTACTTGAGCTTACCAAGGCCAGCGCAAATTATTAGCCTACAAGCTAGTTTATCTTTTCTGAGAGTTTTTTTTTCTGTTTTGGTTTCCAGTAGTTTTCACTTTAATCCCAGTGTTCAAAAAAGGGGCTGGAACGAAGAACTGACAGTTAATCAATTTACAGAAATTTGCTCTGTGTTTACTGTAGTGTTCTATAATAAATCAGAACTGCAACACGAGTGAACTGCTTATATACAATGTATAAGTACACAGTGGTCATTTCGACAGAGAAGAGACTTGCTCAGAATTTTAAAGTAAAAATGATACTGACAAGAAGCTTTTTGTAAGATCAGGTTGCTGTGTTTATAAATGAACATACAAACATGTGGAGATATTTAATGTATTTTGTCACATGGACATTTTTGGATATTTTCTTGGTACTTGTCTTCACTTCGGTTTCATTTTGTGAAGACAAAGGGGATGAAATAAACAGTAGCACACTTTTACACAGACTTTTTCAATATTATGAGGGAGCAATTTCTCCACATGCTGATTTTGGTAAGTACTCTATCTTTTTTATTCGTCGTATTATTGATGAAATCGAGAAGTCATAACATTTAAATTGAAAACGTTCACAACATATGTAGTTTATTTCTTGAAAAAAATTAGTCAATTGAAAACTGTCATTTCCAGTGATTTTTTTTTATAAAATGAAATTTAATGAGCAAGTTACTGAGTTACTATAGTTTATAACCCTGTCAAATTAAAAGGACCTAGAAAAACACTTCTACTTTAGAAGGAATCCCAGACTACAGTACATATTAATGAAAAGATCCCAGAAGGCCTAAACCTTCAGTTCAAAGTAACAGGGACTTCTAGGTAGCAGAGTTCTACTAAAACAGTCGGGTTGTTCTGTTACATCAATTATTTTTTTATGATTGAACAAAATAATTTAGATGCATGTATCACCTGTAGTATTATAGATTACAGTATTTTGGAACATATACTTTTTCTAGCTTTCTGTAGTTCATGTTTTTGTGACCTGTGTGTTGATTGACTAGAGTGTATTGTTAAAAATACATAAATGACATAAAAACACATATCTTCCAGCAGCAGCTGTATATGCTATAGTTATCATTACCATGAGCTGACGGGTATCCTCTGTCTTAATAGCTCTCCCACTGATGTGAATAATGCCAAATAACATATTTACAGCTTGGCTAACAGCTTACATTATAAGATACAAAGAGAAAAATATAAGAAAACTACAACTGAAACATCCTGTGCATGGTGTATTGGGTATTTTTAAACACCTTGGTGTCTACTCATTTTTACCCCACAGCCCTTAATGGCTGTTGGGGTATTGTTTTCACCCATGGTGTCCGGATGGTCGGGCGGGCGGGTGGGTGGGCGGGCGGCGGGAAATAGTTTGTCCGGGCTGTATCTCAGAAACCGTAAGGTGTAGGAAGTTGATACTTGGTAGGGACATTGGTTAGGGGGTGTAGCTGTGCAACGTCATGGTCTGACCTTGATTTGACCTTTGACCTTGCCGTAGTGACCTTGAGTTTGAAAATCTTGTCCGCGTTATATCTCGGAAACTGTAAGGTGTAGGAAGTTGATACTTGGTAGGGACATTGGTTAGGGGGTGTAGTTGTGCAACGTCATAGTCTGACCTTGATTTGACCTTGCCGTAGTGACCTTGACCTATAAAATCTTGTCCGGGCTATATCTCGGAAACCGTAAGGTGTAGGAAGTTGATACTTGGTAGGGATATTGGTTAGGGGGTGTAGGTGTGCAACGTCATGGTGTGACCTTGATTTGACCTTTGACCTTGCCGTAGTGACCTTGACCTATAAAATGTTGTCCGGGCTATATCTCGGAAACTGTAAGGCTTGGGAAGTTGATATTTGGTAGGGACATTGGTTAGGGGGTGTAGGTGTGCAACGTCATGGTGTGACCTTGATTTGACCTTTGACCTTGCCGTAGTGACCTTGACCTATAAAATGTTGTCCGGGCTATATCTCAGAAACCATAAGGTGTAGGAAGTTGATACATGGTACGGATATTGGTTGGGGGTGTAGGTGTGCAATGTCATGGTGTGACCTTGATTTGACCTGTGACCTTGCCGTAGTTGCCTTGACCTATAAAATCTTGTCCAGGCTATATCTCAGAAACCGTAAGGTGTAGGAAGTTGATACTTTGTAGGGATATTGCTTAGGGGGTGTAGGTGTGCAGCGTCATGGTCTGACCTTGATTTGACCTTTGACCTTGCCGTAGTGACCTTGACCTATAAAATGTTGTCTGGGCTATATCTCAGAAACCGTAAGATGTAGGAAGTTGATACTTGGTAGGGATATTGATTAGGGGGTGTAGGTGTGCAACGTCATGGTCTGACCTTGATTTGACCTTTAACCTTGCTGTAGTGACCTTGACCTATAAAATATTGTCCGGGCTTTATCTCGGAAACTGTTAGGTGCAGGAAGTTGATATTTGGTAGAGACATTGGCTAGGGGGTGTAGGTGTGCAGCATCATGGTGTGTCCTTGATTTGACCTTTGACCTTGCCATAGTGACCATGACCTATAAAATCGTCAGGGCTGTATCTCGGAAACCGTAAGGTGTAGGAAGTTGATACCTGGTAGGGACATTGGTTATTGGCTATAGGTGTGTATTATCATGGTGTGACCTTAATTTGACCTTTTACCTTGCCGTAGTGACCTTGACCTTTAAAATCTTGTTGCACCTTTGGGTCTGTCTTTTGATGCAGATTAAGCAAAAGTCATATTAGAATTTATTAAGAATTTTACTTTCATAACTTCCCATTGTAAGAGATAGAATTTCATCAAGTGAGCCGCAGATTTTACTCCAACACCACACATAAGCATTCATTAAATGTATTACCACTTCTGTATGCATGGTAATATTCAAACCATCTAAACCATAATTCGGAAATGCAGATGTATATAAAGAGTGTTGAATTTTAGTTTACTGATTAATGCTGTCATCTTGTCATTGAATTATCTTGTTTTAATACTTCATCTTTATACGCATTATCTTTCTTTTAAACATTATTTCTCCATTTAAACATTGTTTGGACCTTTATATAACTGACAGTGCTCTGAAAGTATCCTGAAGTTTGTACTGGTACAGTACTTCTATATCTCATGGTGTTGAAAATATTTCCCAAGGCTGTGGGGTACGGGCATCTCTGATGCTATTTTTCACTATTGAAAAACATGTCTGATGTCAGGATTTGCATTTTCATGGTCATAATCAAACTGTTGAATGGAGTGAACAAAAAGAAAAAAATAACAGCTTTGGGAAGGATTGGGAGATAATTGGAAAACATGGCCTGGGACACTTTCTTGTGTTTTGTTTTGATCTAGAAAAGTATTGCCTGGAATCCTATAAAATTTCATTGAATTATTATTCAGGACTATTCACACTTAGCGATATGGCTCTTTACTGCCTTATTGCCTTTCAGGGTCAATTCCAGTCAAACTGGAAACATAAAGTTCATGTTCTAGTATTTTGATATATATGAAGTACGAAATATATTGCCTGAAATGCTATGAAGCTTCCTGCAGTTTTTCTTCAGGTTTATTCAGACCTGGTGGTCTGGCTTATTGGTTTTATAGTCATTTTGGTGACCTTAAATGGGTCAGAGTTTCAGTTATTGCTTCATATGTTCTGTATTGTTGCAATTAGAGGAGTTTTGTAATTTATTGGCAAGTAATGGGAAACCAAGTGCTGCGATTCTGACAAAAGTTTCTAGTTTTTCCTCTTAACGCTCGCCCCCCCACCCAGTCATACTTGAATCATCAAAGGTCGTCATCTTAGTGTTTTTTCGTAACTTATTCAGTTTGAAGGGTCATTTTTAGACCCCAAATCGCTTAAATTTTCAGTGATTACTTCATATCTTTTGTATTACTGAATTTAAGCCTTGGCAATGTATTGTGGGGTAACAGGAAATCAACCACAATGTGCCAGGATCTTACAAAGCTAATCACACCCTCAAGCTCTCGTGGGATGTTCTGTTTTTTGTCTTAGCAAAAACCTTTTGCCTGGTTTAATTATGTACCTGTTTTCATAGCAAGCACTGCAAACTTTAAAAAAATGACAATTACAAAAAAATTTGATAGCCTATCAACATAAGACAAATTGGCAACTGCATCAATCAATCAGAAAAATAGCCAGCCTCAGTAGGCAAGAACCCCAGCCCACAGGTGTAAATAAATGGACAACAACATTGAGAATTGGGAAAATCTAAGGAACAACTTCTGTTGTAAGAAGTATACAGAACCCACGAGGTGTTGTCAGGTGTAAGAACTATCATATAGTTGAAAAAAGGGGAACTCCTATATTTTATTTTTTCATTATGTGAGGATTTCTTTTAACAACAGGAAGGCATCTGTCAATATAGACCTATTATGAAGCAACAGTTTCTCTAGCATAGATACAGATTTAACAAGACCACTGCCATGATGGTAATCTCCCGCTGAGAATTAAGCAAAATGCTAGTGTGACCTTGAAACAGAGTTCCAAGCCTAAGAACCAATATACAAAAGATATATGACCGTTTTTGTATGATCACCAAAATTGACCTTGAATTAGGAGTCAAAGGTCAAATTTGACACTTGGGAAAAGATTCACAGGCCATGATTTCTTAAAAGTTGTTTTCATATTTTGAGGCCCTTGGACCAATTATAAGCGAGATAGAAGGCCTTTTTAGTATGATGACCCCACTTGACCTTGAAGCAGGGGCCAAAGGTCAAATTTGACACTTGCAAAAGATTTTCAGACATAATTTTCGATAAGGATCCCTAGGACCAATGATAAGGGAGATATTAGGCCTTTTAGATATGATTACCCCCTATTTGACATTAAAAATGTGACATGGCATCCATTTTATTTCATAACAAGGCCAAAATTACCCTCAGGCAAGCTTTCCTCACCATATACATTTCATGCAATTCTGATGGAGCTAGCTGCAATATTTTAAGTTTTAGAAAATATTAATGATTTTTCAAACAATTGGCTATGCTGTCCATTGTGTATTTTTAAAATGAGGACAAATATTTTTACAGACACATTTTCATGTAGTTACTGTAGTTACATGGGTTTTATTGGCCTTAATCCGAAAAAAAATCTGAATCCTGGCCTCTGGGAGATAAATATGCAAATGTAGTAACAGCAGTTTTATTGTGCCACATTTTTAATTAAGAAGTTTAAGATAGAAAAGTCTTAAAAAGCATTGTCATGGCAACAGCTGTTGCATGATACCCTACAAAAGCTAATCAGCTTTAGACTCTTTTGGGGTAAACATATTCTGAAAATTTGGTGAAAATCCATGTATGGGTTTAGGCTGTGAAACACCCAAAACGTTTAAGAACCCAAAAATCTTCAAAGTGTTGCATGGATTTAGGTTGTGGAATACCCACAAGCTTTATGCCTGCCACACTGCCTGGACAGTGCAGGGCCGATTATAACCCCAACCTTTATGGGCTAGGGTTAAAAATGGAAAGTGTTAATAAACTTTTACACACACTCAAATTGTTCTGCAGACTATACAGGATTTGAATTGTGTTTTTCTGCCTAATTCAAGTATTAGCTAGGTGATGTATGTTAACTGCAATAAAATCGCCATAACAGCATATCGGGCACAAGTATAATTGATGGATACTGCAATATGATGACTGTAGCAGTCACTATATTAGACTTAGTTAAAGCATAAAAGCAAAGTATATGTCCACTTAATTCCAATAGAAATTTTATATCTTGATTTTTGTTATACAACAGACAATATAGATTCATTTAGATACAACATTTTCCTGACATCTCTTGTGAACTCTTCGCTATTTCTTGCACGGTAATCTGCTCTGAAACAGTTACAGGAGTGATCAGTTAATGAGATTCGGGTGTTTCAAGTATCAAGTCATAATCAAATCAACACTTAAAATGATTTCACCCATATTTTTATTACTAAACATTGAGTGAGCAATTTCTTCAAATTATTACATATTCGAAGCTCATCTTTATTACAAACTGTATTTAGTTGGTGAATCAGAATATTAGGGTGAACTAAGCTAGGAAACTTAATCTTTCCCTACTGTCAAATATCTTGGGTACATATATTCCAATAACAAGTAAAGAATTGTAAAAAGCTTCTGAAGAACAATAGAATGAAAGTACTTATGATTGTGGAACATCACAGTTTTTCTGTTGGTTAGCACCGTTATTTCATCCATTCCTTTATGAACCACTCTGAGTGTCATCAAAGTTAATTGAGTAGTCTTGAATCATGTGTCAAACAGACAGACAGACAAACAGTAACAAGTGGGAAAAAATCTTCCACCCTTTTGAATGGTAGTTATTGCCCTGAGTATGAACTGGAATTAACTTAACAAAGACATGATATACTTTGAAGCCATTGCTTTTATAACAGCAGTAATGGTTATGATGACTCACAAAAGCTCGGAGTTTAAATTACCATAATTGATTTCCCGTGTTTTTAAATCATAATACTTTGTGTTGATGAAATTGTAGACAAACCCACCAGAGTTGAAGTGGGGATCTTCGTCCTTGGGTTTTCCTCTGTCTCTGATGTTTCTATGGTATGTACCCAATCAATTTTCCTCTCAAGCATCACAATCATGTACGAACAGTCTTTCAAGCCCTCTCTGCAATAGCATGTTTCACAGAGATTATTTTCTGTTAAGTATTTTCTATCATAAGAAATAATGCAAAACCCATATACAGATTTATAACAGAGACTTTTGTTAATTATTTTTAAGCTGTAACTATTTAACTGTTATTCCTGACAAAGTGATATCTAAAATAATTTTTATACATGTTTCATCTTAAGATTTTTATTACTCGGCACAGCTAGGATTTTGATAGAACCAGTCCTTAACTATATGAACTACATAGAAATAAATTATTTTTCAAATACCAAAATTTGTCACACGGGTTGCATTTTTATAAAGGAATAATTTATCACAATTTTTGTTCCCTTTACTTTCTATACCAATATAATATATTTTAAACAACAGAATGAATACACTTGTATAAGACATTATAGTTAACATGAGGACAATGGACAACACAAAGTGCACTGACACCGTGTATAACACAGACACACATGCAATATCTTCCAGTATGCTTCAGAACTGTTTGTAAAAGCAGAAAGCAGTTGTAGAGCGTAAACTTCTGCCAGGGGCATTTATGAAACTTTGGGATATTTTTGTAGCCAGAATAATTATGCTCTGGATTGTTCCCAAAATTTAATCACCCCTTCCTTTGGCCAAGCCATAACCAGATATAACATTACAGCTCATTATTATTGGAGTAATGCCAACCAGAAAGCCAAAGTCATTGAAAATGCATTGAAAATGGGAGCTTTTTGAAATGAGGGATTTGGGGGGGGGGGGGAGGGGTTTCCAGCATATGATCCGAATCATTCCCAAAATGTAATCACTTCTTCCTTTAACCAGGCCCTAAACACATAAAAAGATGTGTTCATTACTTTTGTAGTAACCGAGAGGAGAAACTGAAAAACAAACATCCAAACAAATGCATGAAAAAACATGACCTCCCAGTGGGGAAATAAACTAGTAGTAGGATTTAATAGTGTCCAATCCTTTTTTTCTTAAAAGGGTGAGACAATATTTTTGGAATAAGAAAAAAAATATTTAAAAACTCAAGTTTACTGTTTATACAGAGAAACAAATGTGATTATTAAAGAAAAGTTTATGTATTTTGACTTCTAGATAAATGTAGGGCACCACAGTGCTTATAAAAGAGAAATTTTCCACAATCCAATTCAGATTTTTCATCAACTTCTTTTTTCACTTGTTTAAAAACTTCTTTTAGTTTTATTGGTTTAGAGATCTTGATACAATTTTGAATTTGCAACCATAACTTCAGTATATCATTACATTCATAAAGTGATATAAGCAAGCAATAGTTTTTATGCCTGTCATAGCACATTAGTGGGCAGATAGTTATATTTGATTTTATAGTGCACAACATTTATTCATTTTCAGCTTTAAAAGATTTCAATTTTTTAAAGCTATTTATCTTTCACTATCAAATAAGGCAATATCTATCTATTGTCCCTGCAAGAGTCCATTTGTTCTTTACAGTAGGATGCTAAAAGTAAACTTTCTATTCTCTGCAAACCTTAAAAGTTAAGCCAGTATTAATAGAGACCTACTACTTTATCCGACTGTAATAAAGTGATAAAGTCTGAGGATCACAGCAAAGGATCATGCCATGGAAAAAGTATTGGCACAAACATGGCATCAAAACTCCAGAAAAATTGTGACCATCTGACATCCAAACCAGGGGATTGAAACTGACGCAAGATGTAATGTACTGCAATATGACACCCAGACTCAATATCATCCCCAGATATCATTTCTTTCTTATGTTTTTTTTGTGTCTGAATTAGAGTATTACATGTTTAAATTGTACACTGTAATGGAAATTTACTGGTGAGGTAACCCCTTTTTTCATTTTCAATTGAATTATTTTTTATTTTTTTTTGAGAAATTTAATTAAACTGATGCAGAATTTTTGCTTAATCTAAAAGGATTGCTTTGATGCTGAATTTCACTTAATGTGTTTAAATTTTCAATTTTTATTCATCACACAAAAAAGGCAATGAAACTGAGGTCCCATATGGACAAAGGACAATCCAATCCAATCTAGTAATCAAGTTGGAACTGCAAAACATGGATATACACACCAAAAACAATACAAAAGTATTTTTAAGAATTCTACATTAATTGGATTGGTAGGTACCATCATATAGCAAAAAGCTCCAGTTAAAAAGGCGGCAACTTTCTTATTTCTTGTTCAATAGTGCAAGGTTTCATTATAAATTTTGCTTGCATCATATCATATTCTATCAGCTTAAGAGAGAATATATATTGCCTTTAATTCATTCTGTACAACCTTATATTTCACATCAACAAGAAATATATTACTATAATAATATATCTTGAAAAACAGAGTTTGCACCATATTTTGTGCAGGATTACAAGGTTAGCGTGATGCTGCGGCAAAAATGGGAAGATCCAAGACTGGATTTCAGCAGTCTCTCAAACAGAAACTTCTTGTCATTACCAGGCCATTCATCAGACCTATTGTGGGTGCCAGATTTAATCTTTGTTAATGAAAAAGATGCTCACTTACACGAGGTTACTGTTCCAAACAAATTGCTCCGGATTTATGGCAATGGCACAATTCTATACAGCCAGAGGCAAGTGTGATAGCCATTCTATTGATTGATAATTTGTTCACGACTTTTAACTTTTAGTGTAAAATATATACCCTAATTCCATGTATTTCTGGTGATGAAAAATTTTACACATTATGTTTTGTTTGTTATACTGGCTGCTTCATACTTTGTTTGAAAGAAGAAATATTGAGCTTTACTGCTTATAAATACATAAAGTGTAGATTTTTGTTTTGAGTAGAAAAAGAAATTGTGGTGAAAAGTACTTCTTGGGCTGTTATTTGTGTTAATTTCCACTTTCAGGGTGCTTTGATATATTCTTCTTTAATCAGTCTGCATAAATTTATCTGTCATTAGGGTTCTTGTAACATGGACATTTTGAGTTTCCTTTCGATGTATTATTCCATTACTTAATACAATAGTTCTCTGTGTGATTATACATTTCACCAAGTTAATCATTAAATCCTGTACATTAATGTTTTATGTGACTTTGAAAAGGGAAGTTTTTAATAAAAAAATTAATGACTGCCTCTCGATACAAGACAGGACATGTAACCCTTACAAAAAAAATTTGGCCATTCTAAAAACGACTTGTGATGCAGCCAAAATATCTTTGTGAATGCCAATCCCTAAGGTCTAATAATAAAGATATACGGCCTGTTTGAAATAGTATAGGTCAAAGTAAAAAGGCAAAAGTGCAATCATTTCATTCAACTATTACAAACAGAAAATAGCTATTTAGACTCACTTAATTAACTCTCTCACTTGTTTATATGGAGCTCTAAGAAAGGTACTGTCTTATATGTACTAAGAAAATAGTGAAATGGTGAAATGCTCTGAATGGAGTCATTTTGGAGTTATAGGCAATTTACTAAAAGTAGCTTCTAGTGCTATTATACAATATATGTTACACAATGGAGCTGTATCTGCAAAAGCAGTAAAAATATTGAATAACCCTGAAGTAGGGTTTAAAGGTCAAATCAAACCTTTCTAAGATTCATAGCCCATGATTTCCTATAACTTTTATCTTTATATCCCGAACCCCTAAGACCAATAATAATGAAGATATAAGACGTTATTAGTAGATAGGTTTCAAATAACTTTATTAATCTGTATCCATTTTCCACTACATTACATGCTAGTAATTTTTGTGTGCAACGTCATTTTTATATGTCAACACTGTGAGCCGTACAAATTATACATAGAAAATGGTCTCCTATAAAAATTCTCCTATAACTCCTATATACCCACATAATTTTGAAAGGCCCAGGTAAATATTTCTAAAGTTTTCTTGTCTGCAAAGAAATCTCTGAGGAAGATAAAAGGCATTTTGAGTGAGCAAACTCAGTCTGACCTTGAAGCAAAGGTCAAATCTAATACTTGCATAAGACTCCCTGCCCATGATTTCCTGTAAGCTGATTTTGCATTACAAACTCCTTCAATCAGTAATCAAGGAGTTATAAATGAATATATCCAAAAATATAGGGGAAAAGCCAAAATGCCAGTTTTTGGATTGTAGCTATGACCTTAAAAAACAGGTTGAAGATAAAATTTTTTTATGCTTATAAGAGACATGCATAGGTGTTATATGTATCAGCCATACGATAATATGTCCTTCTGTATGTGAGAACCAGGCCAACATGTAAAGAAATATCCCATATGTGACCTTCAGAAGGCTGCCATAGGTCTTACACAGTGAAAGATGGACACCACAAAAGTCTCCAATGTCTTACACATATACACCCAGAATATATTTACTAAAGATTCTTTGAGTGTAAATTCTGTAATAAGTCTGTATATTTAAAGTAGTTAGAGCGGACTTTCTTGTTTGTTAAATGTTAAAGTTCACATTGTGTATGTTAAATTTGCTCTTATTATAATGGTATTGCAAATAACCTTGTATACAATCAGTGGATTGAAATTTGGTGAAAATGAATCATGGTAATTATCAAGCACAACACTGTAATTCTTTTCAGGCTGACCCTGGTGTTGTCTTGTTCAATGAAACTAAATTTTTATAAGTTAATACCCTATCCAATGGACAAATGCTTATCCGGTCGGCGCAGACCGGCCCGCCAAACGCCAGAAAAAGACGTCCTGTGTTGCCACTAGCTGGCCGGTCCGTAGTACTGTGCACTCCCCAGATGGCGCCTCGTACTTCCTTCCTGTCTAGACAACCTGACATCATAGCATCTTTTTCGTTGTCTAAACCTATTAGACCCCTAGTAAGCTGATAGCGGGGTCGGTGGGAGGGTCTTGTGTGTCCATTGGATAGGGTATTAACTTATAAAAATTTAATTTACTTATTAAATTTGCAATTTTATTGCGTTAATACATCCTATCCAATGGACAAATGCTGAATAACTACCGCTTGGTCGGCGGGTAAGTTACTAGGGACTTATGTGAACTCACAAGTAATAGCAAATTTTAAACCTACGGTCTAGGCTGACTTCGTCAGAAGACCTATAGGTCCAGGCCTGGGTTGACTTTAAAGTCAGGAAACCCTGCAAGGCCATGGTCGGTTGCCAGCAGCCGGTTACCCGGGGCTATACCGCCATCGCCCCCCCCCCCCTTTTTGCAGACCTGCTCTGAGGTAGGGGAAGAGAGGGATGAGTTCAGTCCCAGAATGCAAATAAACCTCCCAAAGGAAGCACGCCACACTTAATTCTTATGTACATGAAGAACTGTTATGCACATACACAAATCTCCTCAATCTAAGGGCCACTTGTGGATCTGCTGAGCAGCCACTACCTAGCCCAATTGGTAAAGCTCCGAATCAGCCCAAGCCCCGACCTTCATATAGAACTGTGTGAAGGTATTGTGACTTCAGTGGCGGGCTGATAAGATTGGATCTAAGGAGACTCCCGACTGGAAGACGTTAGAAGCAGCCAAGGCCCTGACATCATGGGCTTTAACCTGATGTTAAAAGTGGGACTCCTGGTCAGAGAGCTCATAACATAGGATCACAGTCTGCTTGATCCAAGAGGAGATAGTGGCAGGTGAGATGTCCTTGTTGAAAGCTTTCTTAAAGGAGAGGAAAACCACCTCCTTATTCTGCCTGATGTCTGAGGTCCTGTCCAAATAGTAGCACAATGCTTTGAACGGACAGAGGGACCTGTCAGACTTGAGGGATCTATCCAGAGTCGGGGCCAGGGCTGTTATAACCCCAGGGACCACACTGGACACTCTATGGCCAGCTGATTCTAGGATAGAAAGCTGGGTGATGGATACAGGGACACCTTGGACCAATCGTATTGGTGTCCAATATATCAGTTTTGCCAGGCATGAATCTCATTTTGCACTTGCCCGACCCAAGGGCCAAGAGGAATACCGTCTTGAAGGTCAAATGCTTCAAGGGGGCCTCCTTGATTGGAACAAATGGGGTCTTAGCTGGTGCACGGCCCGTAAGAAGTTGCAGGAGGGTATGCCACTCCTGCCTTTGGGTCTGTCTCTGAGGAATCTATCCAGGAGACGAGCGAGATTTCCGTCCTTCTTGATGTTGAAGGGTGAATTTCCCAGTTTATCAACAATGGGTGACCTATGACCATCAATGGTGCTGGGCTGTTTGCCAAGCATGTATCTCACTTCTACGCTTGCCCGACCCCAGGGCCAAGAGGAAACTGCCTTGAAGGTCAAATGCTTCAAGGAGACCTATAATTGGTTCAAAATGAACCTTGTCAACTGGTGCAAAAACCAGGGAGAGGTTCCAGGAGGGGGTTCCCCTCCGGCCTTTGGGTCTGTCTCAGTGGAAGCTATCCAGGAGACGAGTGAGATTTTCATCCTTACTAACATTGATGGGCAAATTTCCCAGACTATCAGCAATGGCTGACCTGTAACCATCAATGGTACTGGGCTGCAACTTCCTGTCCTGAAGCAGGTACCTAAGGAAGTCAACAACTGACTTTACAGGTGGTGCCCGAAGTCCACCTGATGAATGATACATCACTTGGTAAAAATGACCCATTTGCCTCATAGACTGATCTGATTGACCCCCCTTTGAGGAGCCTCAATTCTTGCCACTGCCTCAGACAAGTCCTGCTCCTCGATTGCTGAGGCTCTAGGAGCCCTGCATGGAGATTAAGATTTGTCAGATTTCTGTGAGGGATCTGATTGAATGGCTGTGAACAGGCTGGGCAGATTGGGCAGGTTCAGAGGGAAAAGGCTGGACATGGCCACTAGATCCCAAAACCAAGGCATGTTGGGCCACCCCGGAGCAATCAGAATGATTCTCTTACATGGGGAGTCTTGTAACTTCTCCACCACTTTGCCCAACATGGCTGATGGTGAGAAGGTGTATCTTTTTAGATCCTACCATGGCCGACTGAGCACATCCACTGCTGTGGCCAGGGGAACTGGTACCGGTGACACAAAACAGAGGCGACTTGTTGTTGAACCTTGTGGCAAATAAGTCTATTTTGGGCCGGTGCCACCTACTGCATAGAGTGGAAGACCTCTGGAAGGAGAAACCACTGTTTGGATGGTCTGGCCTAGCCTGGACAGCCTGTCTGCTACCACATTAGGCCGGCCTGGAATGTGTCGTGCTTTAGTCACTTGTTTCCTGGCACACCAGGTCAAGATTCTCCATAGTAGGGCACAAAGTGGGCCCAACCTCATTCCTCCTTCCTTTATGTATGACACTACTGTGGTGTTGTCAGTTGCTACAAGTACTATCTTGTTTGAGCAAAGGTCTTAGAACTCTTAAAGTCAGAAAAACTGCTTAGAGTTCTAGATAGTTTATATACAACTTGCTTCCCGGAGGGGACCAGGTTGCTCTTGCAAAGTGCTCATCTAAGTGAGCGCCCCACCCTTCTATTGATGCGTCTGTAAATATTTGCAGAGCATGTTTTATTGGGTGTAATGGTTGGCCTGTAAGTGGATTGTCTTCATTCAGCCACCATTGTAAATGGGGGTGCCGAGACCTGGGGACTTGGATCACCTTTTGCAGTGATTCTGGATACCCTCCAGTTGTTTTGAGATGCCACTGTATGAGTCTCATATGAAGTCTGCCTAGAATAACATGCTTTTCTGTAGATGTTAGTAACCTATCCAGGACATGAATTCCCGGACCGGGCAAGCCGGCAGGGATAGCAGCTTTAACAGTCTCTTGAAGGTTCTGTCACCAGCCCAGAGTCGGTCGGAACCGATCAGACCTGAAGTCGAACTGGTAGCCTACAAAATCGAAGTCTTGTTTGGGCTCCAGCTCTGATTTCTCTAAGTTCATCAGCCAACCCAGTTGCTGACACATTATTTACTAGTTCCTGTGTATGTTGGAGACAAGCCTGGTGGGATCTGGCTCCCACCAACCAGTCATCTAGGTACTGATGGCTTCTTAAATCCTTGTGTAAGGCTATCAAGTTCACCCGCTTTGGTATCACGGTGAACTCCAAAGGTGCTGTGGACCAACTGAATGGCAGGGCCTTGAACTGGTATGCCCGACCTTGGATGTGAAATCTCAGGCATTTCCTGGATTGTTCGTGTATAGGTATATGGACATAGGTATCCCTCCTTCAACAGTTGTACTACCTAGGGTCCAGCCCCCAAGGCTTCCTACGTTCCCAAAAAGGGCTTAGTCTGGAACCTATAGGCAGACTGTGTGCCACATTTGGGACATTTGGTATTCTGACAAACATTTTCTGTCCCTCCGGACACTGGTCCGGTCTAGTGACAATGATCCAGGTTAACAGTCTCTGTGTTCTTATTGTGGTCCGGTGGGGCCGACACAACTTTTCACATTAATAGACTCTTCGCCCCGGGCCAGCAGCCTGCAAGGTGCAGTATTTACAGAGCAATTGTCATTTGTGAGATGTCTGACCCCTTGCCGGACATGATGACAAAATTTATTATCTCTCCAGTCAAGTCCAGCACCGATAACAGGTTGTTGAGAGGTGTGATAAGGGACACTGTCATATCCCTGTCATATCACCAAGACCACTGACCGGTCTAAGAATTCTCTGTAACCAAATAAACCTGAGGTAACTCTGTCCGGTACCCAGGCTCCATACTCGGTACTTTACTGTAACTAGTAATTCTCTGTAACAAAAAACTAGCAGGCTGGGGTCATCCATGAATTTTGACAGCTACTGGTCTATATTTAGCCAGCTTTTTTTTTTTTTTTTTTTTTTTTTTTTTGTAACCAGTTGAAGCACTGTACAGTAAGGACTGTGTAGCCAACATCCTGTTAGTAGACTTTGTAACCAGTAGGTTGAAGCAAGTGTACAAGACTGTGTAGCCAGTACCAGTCGGTACACTCTGTAACCCGTTGTTACAGCAAGTGTACAAGGCTGTGTAACCAGTACCAGTCGGTACACTCTGTAACCAGTTGTTGAAGCAAGTGTACAAGGCTGTGCAGTCAGTACCAGCCGGCACACTCTGTAACCAGTTGTTGAAGTGTACAAAACTGTGTTACCAGTCAGTACACTCTGTACACAGTTACTAAAGCAATTTTACAACTATCATCTGTGTTGAATTCAGCTTGCTGTAGGTTTCCTCCATTAATTAAAGCATTTCTTTAATCGCACGTCTTATTTGTAGATTTGACAGTTACTGGGAAAGCCCTTGTGAACTATTTTTAGAAACACTTGGTGTTCGGTGTGTCACGTGACCAGCTTGCTGGTCGGAAGACACGCGATTGGCTGATTGGAGCTCGTCAGTTGTGACGTTCTTTTGTGATACTTAAACATGCAAATGCGCAGTATTCTGCTCATCCACCAACCCCACTACCAACAATGAAGCCGGGTCTGCAAGGCAGGGACTGGAATCACAAAAGACGTGAGTTCTGAAGAACGCACTTCCGACCTTCCTGGTCGGTGAAAACACGTGACCTGCTTCGTGATTGTTCGGAAGGACACGCGATTGGCTGACTGGAGATGACGTCAGTATTCGCGTTCCTTGTGTGATGCTTTACCGGCAACTTTACAGTCCACAAAACCCCACTACCGACAACCAGGCCGGGTCTGCAAAGCAGGGACTGTAGTCACAGAAGACGTGAGTTCTGAAGAACGCACTTCCGACCTTCCTGGTCGGTGAAAACACGTGACCAGCTTCGTGAGTTGGAAGGAAGGAACGCGATTGGCTGACTGGATATGACGTCAGAGGTCGCGTTCGCGGCCGGCTGATGCTTTAAAAGCAGGGGAGCCTGGACCAGTGCGCTCTGAAGATTTGTAGATGAAATTCCTTCTTCCTTTCGTGATAAAACCAGTGAACTGGCCATCCACAACCCTCACTACCGACAACAAAGCCGGGTCCGTAAGGGAGGGACTGATATCACAATAGACGTGTGTTCAACCTACATGCTCTTCTGATGGATGCCTTCTATGTAGATATATATATATAAGCTTGCCGGTCGACTAATGCTTTGCAGCAAAGATGTCTGGACCAGTGCGCTCTGAAGAAATCTGAAGAATTCATCTATTGCTTCTGATGAAAAAATACTCGAGCTAGGCTGGTGTGACTGATGCTTTACAGCAGAGAAGCCTGTACCAGTGCGCTCTGATGAAGAATGCACCTTCCATAGGGGAATTCCCTCTATATGCAGTGTTCAAAACTACGTAGACTGAAGATTTGCATATGTAGTACTAGAAAAGATGTTTCTATGGTAACTGTAGCTGGAAGGTTACAGAAGGTTCATTCAAACAAAAGACACGGATAAAAATACCTGTCAGAAGTATATCCATAATTCCTCCATATTGTCGATCTGCCCCTAAACAACACAATGGTTGAATGGGAGGAAACTAGCAAAATGGCTGCCTTCATATTTCTCGTCGATTACTGCCCTATCATCAAAATTAAATTGAGTCAACTAGGGGGCGTTTCCAGCAGATTTGTAAATGTATATCCGTGCTTGATTAGTAGATAACACTTCTACACGAAAATATCCACATATGAGGTTGAAAATCCGCCATAATGCACACATTTCTTTAAAAAATCTGGAGATTGTAGAAACTACGTCTACACAGTACACGCGCCAAACGAAAAAGATGCTATGACGTCAGGTTGTCTAGACAGGAAGGAAGTACGAGGCGCCATCTGGGGAGTGCACAGTACTACGGACCGGCCAGCTAGTGGCAACACAGGACGTCTTTTTCTGGCGTTTGGCGGGCCGGTCTGCGCCGACCGGATAAGCATTTGTCCATTGGATAGGATGTATTAACGCAATAAAACTGTATATTTAAAGTAGTTAGAGCGGACTTTCTTGTTTGTTAAATGTTAAAGTTCACATTGTGTATGTTAAATTTGCTCTTATTATAATGGTATTGCAAATAACCTTGTATACAATCAGTGGATTGAAATTTGGTGAAAATGAATCATGGTAATTATCAAGCACAACACTGTAATTCTTTTCAGGCTGACCCTGGTGTTGTCTTGTTCAATGAAACTACACAGGTTTCCTTTCGATGAACAGATATGTCTGATGGAAATAGAAAGCTGTGAGTGACACTTATTCAAGGTTAAAACTATTGTAATGCTGCTTCAGAAACTTTTCTAGAATAAACAGTGCTCAAGATAAGTTACCTTCTACTATTAATCAGTTATGCTTTTAAATTTATATAAACCTAAAAATTGTTGACTTTTTTTGTTTTTGACATTTTAATGGGCACATTGGATAATAAAGAGGAATTCACAAATGAGAACAGTTTGGCAAGATACTTGAATTTTTTTCATATTTGGCATCAGTTTCCTCAGGCACTTTCTCATACTTTTTGCAAATCTAGTTGCTGGAGATATTTTTAAACAGAAAATTAAACAATTTAGCCTTTTTTTTAGGATATTACAAATATGAGAAAGCCACTGTGTGAAAAAAGTTTTCAAAAGGAAACAAAATGGTTTTAGTTGCAATATGTCTGAAAATGCAGTAATTAAAGAACTGCATGTGGCACATGATGGGAAAAACCACATACATATATATGCATTGGTCTATCTATCTAACTGGCTGTAACCGACCATGTAAACATTGGTCCCGACTCTCCAAAAAGACATAGTTACCGACCGGTCAGCTCCAGTGGAACACCCGCATTATTAAGGAACATGTAATTTCACATAACATGCTGATTGAATACTTTCAGTTGCCTACACAACAGACACAGTTGTGTTAGAGTGGAAGGCAGATCCGTTAGATATTGCAGAAAACCTGGAATTACCTCAGTTTCAACTGAACGACTACAAAACAGACATGTGTGCCAAAGAATACTATACAGGTGCTGCTTTATCCACCTTTGTAATTAGTGTGGTTTATTTGTTTACTCTCATATAATATGATATGGTGTATGTTTACTTATACTTAAGTTTAAGTTGTACAATAAAGTATATTCTCAGAAAAAAGTCTGCTAGTGATATTACTCAAGGCTCAACATATTTAGAATCTCTAGTGTGCTGTTACTTCCTTCCCCCATAAATCCCCCCCCACCAGGAATGTTTGGTTATTGTTGTTGAAAGTATGTGATTATATTAACCATAAGTAAAGGTAGATTATACTATATAAACTGAGCAATAATCATTTGGAAATAACATTATATCTGGATTTCCATGAATCATAAATATATGATTAATTTTAATTAGACCAAGACAATGGAAAACTATTCTAAGACATCAGAATACTTTATTATGTTTTGATTTAGTATTACATATGTGACAAAGAGAACCAGGTTTCTCAATAAACCCAATTCAAAGTAAGAAAAACTGTTTTGACTTAAATTTTCACTCAAATTTCACAAAATCTGGAGGAATCTGTGTATGCCCCATGAAGTATCTGCCTACCAAATTTCACCTCTGTCAGTCAGTTAATGTTATAGTTTTTTAGTCATAAGGGCAAGAAGGTGTACAAAAAGAAAGACTGAACAAAACTGAAATTGTGGAGTTTGTCAAATCATATATCCTGATAGTATGCCAGAAATTCAATTTCTCTGAAAATTCTCTCCCATTTTTATTGATGTAATTCAGACTCAAAGAGTAGTAAATTTATACACATGCAACAAGAGTGTAGTGAAATACTGTACAAGAGGAAATTTCCACTTGACCTTAATGAGCTTAGATAATGAAAATTAATTCCCAGTGAAATTTTCAATCTGTGTTATTCTATTAAGAAGAAGAAGCCCATTAGTGCAAATTTATTCTGGTGAATCTCTAAAAACTATGAGTGAAATTTTCTTCTACCTAAATTTTCTGCTAACACAGTATATTTCCTTGTTTCAGAAACCTACTGTGGTTAAAAAGTAGTGAAAACCAGTTTCTTCTTTTAAGAGCTATCTTTTACTCGCAGTAATGTTAAATACATTTCCTTGTTTTGTCATTCATGCCAAATTAACAAGGATCTCCCTTAGTGCTGAATTTCATTGCTGTAACTCCTTTCAAGTATCTTACTGTACAACTCTTCAACACGTTACACTGTAAATAATGGATCTTTTCCAGGTGCCTACCCTTGCCTCAAAGTCCATTTTCACCTGAAGCGTGACAGAGGATTTCATTTCATCCAGTCCTACGTGCCCACCTCCCTTATTGTTCTCATATCCTGGCTGTCATTCTGGGTCGATCTGGATGCCACGGCTGCAAGGGTATCACTAGGTGTCACCACTGTGCTTACTATGGTGACCTTGAACACAGGCTTCAGAAGTGCCTTGCCGCCTGTATCCTATATCAAGGCCATTGATATCTGGATGGCGACATGCTTAATCTTTGTGTTCTGTGCTCTATTAGAATTTGCCATTGTGAACTCCATTCATAGACAGTCTGCTAAACAGCTCAACAAGAGCATTGCGAGAACTTACGACAGTCTAGAAGAAAATCCAAGAACTGTAGCCATAAAAATGAAGCTTGATCACATGAAAAAAGCCAGATCTGTGGATAAGCTTTCACGTATACTCTTCCCAGCACTATTTTTACTGTTTAATGCAATATACTGGATTGTGACACTTAAATGACTGTGATAGTGTTTTAGGTTCTTGATAACATTTCAATTTTATAACAGTGTATGAAAGCAGACAGCTTGCGGACACCTTGTACACACAGAATATGTTATAGGATGATAATTACATGAATTATCAAAATTGTAGTTTAAGGACTGGAAAGAGTACTTCATCCAAGTTCATTTAATCAAAATTGAGGTGATCATATTCAAGTAAAACTCTTAATCATGGACACTGCTATATGATGCATACATATAGTTTATGACAATGCACTTCTGTTGAATCTTCGAAGTATCGCTTACTTTACTCTCTACATAAAAGGTTATCTGTTGTGTCAGTGAGAAACAAAACGGCAGATAAACTTAGTTATTTTGTATAAACTTGACAATTTCAGTGTTCATCTTAATAAAGTGAACTAATGTACCAGACCATTTCTTTAAACTGTGCCATAAAAGTTTTGGCTTGTGTTATTTTACCTTTGCCTATCATGAAAGTAATGTGTTGCTTTTTGGGGTTGGGTTGTTTATGTACCTGGATATCTGTGTTAGCAGGATTGCTCAGAGTGTTGAGTAAACATTCAGGAACATTTAAATGTTTAGTAGTTTGGTCCAAGCACTGATAAAACATGGACAGGCTTGGGTAAGGTAAAGTTTATCAGTACTCCTCAGAATGAATAAATGCAGTTTCTGTCTCATTTTATGTGTAAATACTAAGCCAGACATGATTTATAGACAAACAAAAAAACTGCAGTGGTATGATCTGACGGGGATTAAAAACTACATGATAAGCAAATATGAAGCAATAGCTATGTAAATATGCTACAACACAGAACATCTACTAGATCAAGAACACATCTGTGGCCAAGTGAAAGAAGTATTTTCTTTCTTTTTTTCAGAAGTGGTCCTTAGTACTAAGGCTGTGACTTCATTTGAAAAACAACACCAGCTTTTGTCTCAAAAGAACCGATCCAAATACCAGATAAACAATTTTTTCATTACCATCAAATTTCAAGATGGTGGCCAAAATTCGGAAAATTCTCAATTTTTCAGAGGTCATAAAGGAGTAGGCCTTAGTACCCAGTGGGTCCAAACTTTCCCCAAAATTTCTGTCTCTTACTTTTTTCAAGACAAACAGCATTTTTTATTTCCGACAAACCAAAATTCGGAAAATTTTCAATTTTTCAGAGGCCATAAAGGAGTTATCTTTTGTAACTAGGGGGTCAAAAATTTGCCCCAAATCACTCTCTTACCATTTGTGAGATAAACAACCTTTTCGATTTCTGCCAAATTCAAGATGGAGGCCAAAATTCAGAATTTTTTTTATTTTTGACCAACCTTAAAGGACTCGTCCTTGGTACCCAGGGGGTACAAAATCTGCCGGAAAATTGGTGTATTGCTTACGGTTTTTGAGATAAATAACATTTTCTATTTCCGATAAAATTCAAGATGGCAGCCCAAATTCAGAAAATTTTAAATTTTTGACAGACCTTACAGGACTATCCTTAGCATGTTGGGGGGGGGGGTCGAAAATTTGCCTGAAAATACAGTTTGAGATTATAACAAGTAACCATTACACACTTGTAAAAATAGCTTATTACTTAGCCATAGATTTACAGCTCTAAAAATTTGCTATGATATAGAACATCAAAAAGTAGGTGAACATCATCTTTCACAAAAAAAACCTTTAAATTTAATAGTGTTGAAGTTACAAGTAATTTACTCATTGGCAAAATGGCATAGTTACTAAGTTAGCTATGAAGCTCTGAAAATTTGCCATGGTACAAAACATCAAAATGCAGGTGAACAACATATGTCGCAAAAACTTGCAAATTTAATACGTAAATTAAATTTTTATAAGTTAATACCCTATCCAATTGACAATTACTTTACCGGTCGGCGCGACCGGTCCCGCCAAACGCCAGAAAAAGACGTCCTGTATATACTACCGGCAGGACCAGTCACAGAGTGTGCATTCGCCAGGTGGCGCATCGTACTTCATTTCCTGTTTACACCTATTGACGTCATAGCATCTTTTTCGTGTCTAATCCTAGTAAGACCCCTAGTAAGCTGATAGCGGGGCCGGTTGGGTGGGCCTTGCCTGTCCATTGGATAGGGTATTAACTTATAAAAATTTAATTTACTTATTAAATTTGCAATTTTGTTGCGTTAATACATCCTATCCAATGGACAATTGCTGAATAACTACCACTTGGTAGGCGGGTAAGCAGCTAGGGACTTCTGTGAACTCATAACAAAAACAAAATTGTACAGCCCCATTTGACCCAGGGTCAGAGAACCCTGAAAGGTCAAGGTCGGCCACCAACTCACCGGTTAACCGGGAGTCTACCGACGTTGCCCCCCCCCCCTTTTTTCTTTCCTTCCAGAGTCGGTCTGAGAAGGGAAGATAGAGAGAGAGAGGGGCTGAGTTCAGTCCCAGAAGAAATAAACTTCCCAAGGGAAGCAAGTCACAGTTTTTTTTTTGTTTTTTTTTTTTAAATATATGTACATTCAACATATTTACATTATGTACATATCTAACATATTTACAATATGTAGATATTTACATATATACAATATCCCCTCACTTCTGGGCCTGGTGGTGCACCTGCTGGGCAGCCACTACAGGTCCCAGGTGGAAAAGCTCTGAGTCAGCCCAGGCAACATCCTTCAAATAGAATTGGGTGAAGGTGTTGTGAGATTTCCAGTGGCAGGCTGACAAGATCTGATCTAAGGAAATCCCTGATTGGAAAGCCTTAGAGGCAGCAAAGGCCCTAACATCATGGGCTTTAACCTGATGTAAGGTGAGGGCCTCCTGGTCAGAGAGCTCATAGCACAGAACCACAGTCTGTTTGATCCATGAGGAGATGGTGGCAGGTGAGATGTCTTTATCAAAACCCTTCTTGAAGGAGACAAAGACTAACTCCTTATTCTGCCTGAGGGCTGCAGTCCTGTCCAAATAGTAGCGCAGGGCTCTAACTGGACATAGGGACCTGTCACCCTTGAGTGACCTATCCAGAGACGGTGCCAGGGCTGGGATGACCACTGGTGCCACACTATCTGGACCTTCCTTAGCCAGCTGGTTCTTGGATAGGAAGCTGGGTAAGGGGTACAAAGACACCTTGGACCAGTCTGACTGGTGTCTGATGTTCTTATGTAACCAAGCATGGATCTCACTCCTGCATTTACCTGAACCCAAAGCCAGCAAGAAAACAGTCTTGAAAGTTAAATGTTTCAAGGAGGCCTCTTTCAGGGGTTCAAAGGGGCCTTTGTGAGCTGATGTAAAACCAGTGAAAGGTTCCAGGAGGGGATGCCCCTCCTGCCCGTAGGTCTGTCTCTATGGAAACTATCCAGGAGACGAGTGAGATTCTCATCCTTGCTGACATTAATGGTGGAATTGCCCAGTTTGTCAGCAATGGCTGATCTGTAGCCATCAATAGTACCTGGATGTAACTTCTTCTCCTGAAACAAGTGCAGGAGGAAGTCAGCAATGGCCTTCAGAGGTGGTGCCCTGAAGTCCACCTGATTACTGAGGCACCACTTTGTAAAAATGGTCCACTTTGCCTCATAGACAGATCTGGTTGATCTTCTTTGAGGAGCCTCAATTCGTGCTGCCACTGCCTCAGAGAAGCCTTGCTCCTTGATTGCTGAGGCTCTAGGAGCCAGGCATGTAGGTTCAGATTCGACAGGTTCCTGTGAAGGACCTGGTTGAATGGCTGAGACACTAGATTGGGTATGCTGGGCAGACACAGTGGGATCTGGCTTGACATTGCTACCAGGTCCCAAAACCAGGGCATGTTGGGCCACCCTGGGGCAATCAGAATTATTCTGTTGCAGGGGTAGTCCTGGAGCTTCTCCACCACTTTGCCCAAGATGGCTGCCGGTGGGAAGGCGTATGGGTCCAGGTCCTCCCAGGAAAGGCTGAGTGCATCCACTGCCCAAGCCTGGGGGTCTGGTACCGGTGATACAAACTGTGGCAGTTTGTTGTTGAACCTGGTGGCAAACAGGTCCACTTGTGGCTGGTGCCACCTTGAGCATACAGCCTGGAACACTGCTGGATGAAGTGACCACTCTGTTTGAATGGTCTGGCCAAGTCTGGATAGCTTGTCTGCTATCACGTTCAGCTGGCCTGGGATGTGACGTGCTCTGAGGGTTACCTGCTGTCTGGTGCACCAGGACAGGATTCTCCACAGTAGGGCACACAGTGACCCCGACTTCATCCCCCCCCTCTTTGTTGATATAGGCAACCACTGTTGTGTTGTCTGTAGCTATCAACACTGTCTTGTTGGGGACCAGGGTTCGAAACTCCTTTAGAGCTAGAAATACCGCTTTTAGCTCTAAGTGGTTTATGTGTAACTTGCTCTCTGGAAGGGACCAAGTTCCTCCTGCAGTGTGGTCGTCCAAGTGAGCGCCCCACCCTTCGTTTGATGCGTCTGTAAAGATCTGCAGAGCATGTTTCAGAGGGTGTAATGGTTGACCTAGTAGCACATTGCTTTCCTCCAGCCACCACCTTAGATGGGGGTGGAGGGACTTGGGAACTGGTATCACCTTTTCCAGTGATTCTGGGACCCTCCAGTTGTTTTTCAAGTGCCACTGTATGGGTCGCATGTGTAGTCGCCCTAAGTGGACTTGCTTTTCTGTTGCTGTGAGTAGACCTATGAGGGACATGAATTGTCGGACCGGGCAAAGCGGATCCGACAATATTGATCTGATCTTGTGCGTCAAGGCCTGCCAACGCTCTTCTGTTGGTCTGACCTTGCCCTCTTTCAGGTCGAACTGGTAACCTACGAAGTTGAAGACCTGTTTGGGAACCAGTTCTGACTTTTCCTTGTTCACCAGCCACCCTAATTCCTGACAAAGTGTGACTAGGGTTTGAGTATGCTGGAGACAGGTGTGGTGGGTAGAGGCTCTCACCAGCCAGTCGTCTAGGTACTGGTGGATCCTTATACCCTTCTGAAGTGCCATGAGTTTGACCTCTTTGGCCACCACTGTGCACTCCATAGGAGCTGTGGACAGACCAAAGGGTAGGGCCTTGAACTGGTAGGACCAACCCTGGATGTGAAAACGGTATGTACTTCCTGGACTGACTGTGAATTGGTATGTGGAAGTATGCGTCTTTGAAATCTATGGATGTGACCCACTCCCCTACTTGGAGGGAGGTTCTTATTGTCTCTGGGGTTTCCACCTTGAACGTTTCTGTGTTCAAAAAGGTGTTCAAGGTGCTCAGGTCTAGGATCAGTCTCCACCGGTTGTTGGGTTTGGGTACCAAAAATAGCCGGTTGTAAAACCCCAGTGAGTTTTGATTCTCCACCGGTTCGACTGCATTCTTGTTTATCAGCTGATACAGTGCCTCTAAAAGGAAGGACTGTTTGGTTGGATTGTGGTAGCTGCTTATTACAGTTGGTGACCTTTTCAAGTGGGGTCTGAACCGGAAGGGAAGCGTGTAACCTTCCCTCAGTATGTTTACCACTTTTGGACTTGAACCCAGGGTTTCCCATTTCTCCCAACACTGCTGTAACCTTGCCCCTACAGGAGGATCTATAACAGCATGTTGGGCATTGGTGACAAGATTTACAGAACTCAAGTGACCTACACAAAAAACATTTTTGACATATTTTATTTTTGTGTACAATTGACATGCATTGGGATTTACACCTTTCCTTAGTGGCAACCCGGTGACAATAGGAACACTTGCAACACAAGAGTCTACATTTAAAGTCACTTTGCTGTTTTTCTGGTCTGTCACTAGTGGTGGGTTCAAACCTTCCATCTTGTCGGATGCAACTACAGAGTTCTTCAATCCGACCACATTTGAAAGACAATAATTGTCATTTATACTTCTTAAACCCTTTGGCCGGCTTTTGGTTGAAGTTTGAGGCTTTACCTCCACCTTTCTGACCAGTTTGCCGGTCTCTGATTTGTTTCCAAGCCGGTTCCGGTCCGGCTGGTGTGAAGATCTAGTATTGGAGGGAACGTACGGATGAAAACGTCCGGGTTTCCCTCTGTATGTTACCCACAGAACGCCTCTCCTCACTACGTGAAATCTCATCTTCTGCCTTGACCAGTAAGCTGTCCGGGAACAATGAGAGTAGGTGTACTGGAGATGTGCGTAATGCAGTGAGGGTGTCAGGTTTAACTCCACCACGTATAAACTCCAAATAGCTATCCCGACGTGCCAGAGTGAGGTTGCCCATGCTGATGAAAATTCCCTCTGAGAGATACTGCATGGTACGCTGCATAGCTTGGGAAATTGACCGGTTAAAGGTCACCAGATATTCCAGCTCTTCAACAGCCTGCTGCGTTCTTTCAGCACTCTTGCCCTTTGATGAATCTGACCGGAGAGACTTCAGCTGGGTAACCATGGAATCCTGTACTTTAGTCAGACATCTAGATAACCCAGCAGCGTGATTACACATCACAGATTGCTCCCTGAAGGCCTTCTCCCACTTTCTAAGGCTATCCTGACTGAACGTACGGGAAGTTGGAGCAGAAGGTAAACTTCTTCTTGCGACCCTAGAGAACATGCTGTTCAGCTTTGCCGGTTCCGGAGACCAGTGGGATACAGCCTGGGTAGACACGTCTCCCTTCTTAACTGCTTGCATATCATACCACTTTGAAGAGCGTGGAGTCTTTACAAACTGGTCACGTAGCAGTCCACTGGTTTCAGAATTTCTAGAGGGATAACCTTCAGCAATAGTACATTCAGTTTCTCCAGTTTTTTGCAGAGCCATTCATCGACCGGCAATTTAACTGACACTTTACCGGTAGTCTTCACTCTGGAACCGGCAAAAGGGTTATCATCCATAGAGGCAGCTGAGTTGTCATAATCCGGGATGTGATGCCAGTTCATGAAACTTCTATCCCCTCTAATAGTTTCCCTGTAATTGGCGTCTTCAGAGAGGTCCTGATCTGTAGCCGTGTCCGGTAAATCACCCTGGCAGTGAACACTAGCTGGTGATGCCGGTTCCGCATCCAACTCAGCCTCACTATCAGATTCCCTAGCAACCTCAGAGTTCTGGCCAATGGGAGGCGACTGGTTATGCAGCGTAGTTTCAGCACCGGCAGGCAGAACCTCAGGAGCCTGTGCAGGCTGGGTGGCCGTCCCTGCACCGGGAACCAGTAAAGGTTGGGTGGCTAACACTTCAGAGGTACCGGGGCCCTGAACAGGGTGGGTTGCACTCTCAACTCCATCTCTCCCAGCTTCAGTACCAGGAACCCCCAGAGGAGGTTGGGTAGCCATCAACTGCGTAGCAACGTCACCAGTGCCCTCAGAAGACATAACACTTGTAGAAGCACCCGGATCAAAGAAAGGGTGTTCTCTGGGCACCACAGAGGCAGAGTTCACCGGTCTCACTGGAACAGCAAAGGACTGGTTTACCAGCATAGCTTCTAGACGAGAGAATCTCTCACTCCACTTGTCATCAAGGGACTTGAGGTCGTCTGAAGTAGGTTTGCTGCTGTGCTTCCGTTTACTAGACCTTGGAGAACCATCAGAACGCTTCTTCTTGTGTTTCGGAGTAGAATCAACAGAGGGCGACTTGTCACAGCTAACCCGTCCCAACAGTGTCACTTCTGAAGGGTCCACTAGAGTGGGGGTCGTGCTTGCATTACCTTCAGTCTTCTTCTGCTCAGAGCGTTCCTTCCTTGCCTTGTAAGTCGGAGTTGCTAACTGATGGATCTGCGCAGGCGTAAACGCCTTACAGATCTCGCAATCCAGCTTTTTGACACAGGGGTCGTCTCCCACCCCCTTGTCACGACAACGCGCGCATTTCTGATGGTTGTCGAAAAGGGCCATAACGTGCCCGCAAGAACCTCGTTTCTGTCCAGGAGACGACATAATGATCAGTAAGGTTGTAGAATTACTCCGTACTAATAAAAAACACGAAACTTGGAAGAGTTCGTTGTAAAACTTCAAAAACGTATCTCTGAAGAAAAACTTCTGCACACTCTTTCGCGCCAAACGAAAAAGATGCTATGACATCAATAGGTGTAAACAGGAAATGAAGTACGATGCGCCACCTGGCGAATGCACACTCTGTGACTGGTCCTGCCGGTAGTATATACAGGACGTCTTTTTCTGACGTTTGGCGGGACCGGTCGCGCCGACCGGTAAAGCAATTGTCCATTGGATAGGATGAATTAACGCAATAAAATCTAAATTCAATAGCATTGAAGTTACAAGTGAGCAATATGTCGAAGTAGCTATTACTCGGTGAGCCATGGAGCTGCAGCTCTGAAAATTTGCCATGACACAGATCATCAAAACAATAAACAGGTAAACAATACATTTCACAAAACCCTCTAAATTCAATACTATTGAAGTTACAAGTGATTTACTCATTGGCAAAATGTTGAAGTAGCTATTACTGAGTTAGCTATGAAGAACAGCTCTGAAAATTTGCCATGAGACAAACACCAAAAGGTAGGTGAACAACATATTTCATTAAAACCTCTCAGTTCAATAGTATTGAAGTTACAATTGATTTACTCATTGGCAAAATGTAAAAGCAGCTATTACTCAGTTAACTATGGGGCTAGAGATATGAAAATATGCCAGGACACTGAATATCAAAACATATTTAACCAAAATATTGAATATATGAGTTAGCTAATTTGATAAAAGGAGTTAGTAACTGGAATATACGAGTTAATAATTGAAACATAATTCTAATTCTAATTGGACTTTTATAGCGCTTAATCTCCCCAAACAAGAGGACTCTAAGGCGCAACAAAACAAAAAGCAGTCAACAAAATTCTGTGTCCAGGGACATAACAGGGGTCGAACACCACGGAGAACGCCAGGGGGATGATTCAGGCTAGGGTGGATATGCTTTGGTGTACAGGTAGGTTTTAAGCTGTTTTCTGAAGGAGGCCAGGGATGGAGAGGCACGAATCACATCAGGGAGAGTATTCCACACAGTAGGAGCATCAAACGCAAAACTATTACCAAACTGTTTGACAGATTTATGAACAGAGGGGCAGAACTTTGGAATAACTAGGAAATTACCACCACTTTGACTGCGCCTGGTACTATAAGAACTGCTGTAGGAAGAAAGATGTGGTGAAAAATACCTGGGAAAACCTGTGTGAAGATACTTATAAACAAGTGTGACTGTCTTGAACACAATGCGCTGTTCAACAGGAAGCCAATGCAGTTTCTTTAGCACAGGAGTTATGCTGGTGTATCGACTGGTGTTTGATACACTTCTAGCTGCACTATTTTGGATGCACTGTAATTTGCGTAGATTGAACTTGGACAGGCTCCTGAAAAGTGAGTTGCAGTAATCCAACCGACTACTAACAAGAGCGTTGGCTACAAGCACAGAAACATCATGAGTAAGAAACCGCCTGACATGTCTGAAGTCACGGAGTTTAACAAAACAACTTTTGCAGACATTCTGAACATGCTTGGACAAAGAGAAATCTGAATCAAACCACACACCCAGATTTTTTAATGAATCTGCAGGGCAGAGTGAGTTGCCCAGGATATCAATTGGAAAACATGCTTTCAACTTATCCCTTTGTCTCTTCGAACCAAAGATGATAAACTCAGTCTTATCAGGATTCAGTTTGAGCTTACTAGTTGTCATCCACTCTTTAACATCATTTAGGCACTTATTTAGCTTTTCAAAGGCAGCAGATGCATTCTTCTGGGATAAATGTATATAAAGTTGGCTATCATCTGCATAGAAATGAAACTTTATTCCATTATGTTTACTGATAATGGAACTGAGGGGGGTAGTGTACAATGAGAACAACAAAGGACCCAGGACAGAACCTTGGGGAACACCAAATAGGAGTTTGCAAACATCTGACAAAGTAGAACCAATTTTTACTGATTGGTAACGGTCCATTAGGTAGGATGTGAACCATTTCAGAACGGAGCCACTGACCCCAAACCAGTTTTGGAGGCAACCCAGAAGAGTAGAGTGATCAATGGTGTCGAAGGCAGCAGACAAGTCAAGCAATACCAAGGCAGTGGATTCACCTCTTGACAATGATAAGTGAACCTCATTTTTTATGTAGAGAAGAGCAGTCTCAGTTGAATGGCCCGCCTTATATGCCGACTGGTACGGGTTGTCTAAGTTATTGGCATTAATATGTTCTAACAGCTGCTTAGCAACCACACGTTCCACCAATTTAGATATAAAACTGAGACCTGATACAGGGCGATAATTCTTAAGGTCATTTGAGGGAAGATTTGGCTTTTTAATAAGTGGAGTGACCACAGCAGATTTGAAGGCATCAGGAATGCATCCCTCCATGAGTGAGCAGTTGACCAGCTTTGTAAGGGATGGTAGCAATATATCAATGCATTCCTTAATCAGGAATGTCGGCAGAGGGTCCAACAGGCATGATTTTGTAGGTGATGCTTTAATTATTTTATCAACAGCATCTTCAGAAACTTGCCTAAAGACAGTAATTTGGGGAGGATCTGAAGGAGGGTTAACATCATATTCAGTGCCAGAAGAAGCAAAATTATCTCTAATCTTCTTAATTTTGTTGGTGAAGAAGGAGGCAAACTGGTCAGCCAATGACTTTTCGGACTCATGAGATGGAAGTGTGGCATCAGAAACCCTGTTCAGGGTCTTATGGAGCTCACGCCAAAGTTTTCGAGAGTCATGACTATTGTCTGAGATCAGTTTGCTATAGTAGTCTGATTTATCTTTATTTACAAGTGCATTGCACCGAGCAATCTGGCGACGAAGCCTACTCCTGTTAAGTGTACTTTTAGCCCTACGCCAGGTTCTCTCAAATTGGCGCCTAAGGGACTTTGCACGTCGATAATCATCAGACATCCAATCGGCGGACTCCTTTTTCGTCAATTTAGATATAAGAGGTGCATGCCTATCCAGAACATCACTCAAATCATGTACATATTGATCATACAGATCGACAACAGCATCAGCTGGAGACTTGACGAAGGACGTATTTTAGAGATCTGAGTGGAAGTCAGACATATTGATGCGGTGGAACCTTCTATATTGAACTACATTTGGAGTATGAGACACTTGACAAGGGAAGGCAACTGAACATGTGACTAATGCGTGATCGGAAACAAAGTCACAAATTTTAACATCAGCAATGGTGTCCTGATCACAGGGGGATAAAATCAGGTCCAATATGTGACCATGTAGATGAGTAGGTTTATTGACTAACTGTTTGAGGTCACATGAATCAAGAAAGGTAGTGAATTTCTGACCGTCACCAACTGGAACATCAACATGAATGTTGAAGTCGCCACAAATGTAATATGAAGAATTAATGGATGAAAGGTAACCAACAAATGACATGAATTCTTCCAGAAAATTACAGGTACATGATCCTGGAGGGCGATAGATGCAGGCAAGCAACACTGAATGGCCATGAAGCCCGATTGACACATACAAGTTAGTAACTGGAATATACCAGTTAGGTAACTGAAAAATACCAGTTAGCGAACTTGAATATACAAGTTAGTAACTGGAATATACGAGTTAGCTAACTTGAATATATGAGTTAGTAACTGGTATATATAGGTTAGCTAACTCATATATTCAAGTTAGCTAACTCATATATTCCAGTTAGTTAACTGGTATATTCCAGTTAGCCAACTAGTATATTCCAGTTATTAACTTGTATATTCCAGTTATTAACTTGTATATTCCAGTTAACTAACTGGTATATTCAAGTAAGCTAACTCGTGTATTCTAGTTAGCTAACTCATATATTCCAGTTAGCTAATTCGTATATTCCAGTGATTAACTCATATATTCATGTTAGCTAACACGTATATTCAAGTTAGTTAACTCATATATTCCACTTAGCTAACTCGTACATTCCAGTTATTAACTCGTATATTCAAGTTAGCTAACATGTATTTTCAAGTTAGTTACCTCGTATATTCAAGTTAGCTAACTTGTATATTTAAGTTACTAACTTCTATATTCCAGTTATTAACTCGTATATTTAAGTTAGCTAACTCATATATTTTAGTTACTAACTCACATATTCAAGTTAGCTAACTCGTATATTCATGTTAGTTAACTGGAATATTCAAGTTAGTAAGTCGTATATTCCAGTTAGTAACTTGAATATTCAAGTTACTAACTCGTATATTCCATTTATTAACTGGTATATTCCAGTTGCCTAAGTTGTATATTCAAGTTAGTTAACTGGTATGTTCAAGTTAGTAACTGGTATATTCCAGTTATTAACTGGTATATTCAAGTTAGTAAAATAAAAAAAAGTTTGGCAGTCCAGAGCTTCCGTATTAGGGTGATACATCGAGTGAATTTTTATGTTATCTTTGATTTTGAAGGCAAAATGGCAAACTTTAATTGTGCACACACAAATCATTGTTATAATGTATAAATCTTATTTTTTACTTAGAAAATATTTCTGTTTTAGAAGCAAATTTTGGCTGGTAGTCAAACTCCTTGGACATGTTATATATATAGAAACTAGCAAATACTTTAGAATAAGGTTTTTTGTGATATATTGAGTGAATATTTATTTTATTTTCGATTATGAAAGCAATATGGCAGACTTTAATTGTGCATGCATGAGATTGCCATTGTGCAAGCACGAATCATTATTTTTTGTCATTTCTTTGCACTTTTGGGGGAAATGTGGCTGAAAAAATATGTGGGATGATTAAAAAAATGAAAACTCAAGGAAACATGGACAAGAGAATATCATATTCATCTGAGTAATAGGACTCCATGTATTGCTCAGCACTGTGCACATGAAAGCCAAGAGAAATGCCACATTCATAAACGGTTGTAGACATTTTCAAAAAGTCAATCATTAATGATTTGCAGTTTGTGTAATCTGTAATATAAGCCTTGTTGTTGAACTCTGACCTATTAAAATCTTAGGTTAATCATACTCTTAGTTGATTTTACTGCAAAATGTAACATAGGACTCTGAAAAAATGATTGGGACTCCATTTTTTTGGAGGTCACGTAGTCTGTTGGACTCCATTTTTCAGAGGTACTTCGCGATCACTTGGTCACCTTGAAATGTATTTTGTCAACTTGTCTCTCAGACACTATCAGGGTCAATGGTTTGCCACACTGACTGTGCTGGCCACCAAAACCAAGCAATGACTTCAATCAATCCCATACTACACACTGTGAAGACCACTTTTCTGAGCATAGTTTTCATAAAACTGAATCAAGTCTGGGGTGATTCTTGGTGTGACAACTTTCAGGGCTGCAGTAAAATGGCGCCTGCAGATCTCTGCAATGTTTATGTCTTCCTGCATGGCATTTAATGCTGCCTCATGACACACTGCAGATACCTAAAACATACATTTATACAATCACTAGTAAGGCACCATAGCATATCCAAAGGATCATCTGATAACACCACACACAATTTAGTGACCAAGATAACAACTGTGTGGTTTATAAGTTCCACACTTAATGAGTTGGCGAAGACCTTTGTGGTTGTCTCGTGTTAAATCTGTATATTCTTTGTCTTTTTACACTTTAAAGGTGTGTCTATTTTTGTGTCTAAGAAACAATGTGTAATGTCTCAGTGATTTATCACTCAAAGGAAACCCAAAGATTGCACAGAGGTGCAGTAATGACTAGGACAAAGTACACTCTGAGGATGTAAAACCTTGCTGAATGGTCTGTTGAACGTTACTACTTGGGGCACTTTTTAAAAGCAAGACAATAAAAATTTGTGTCAATTTGCATCAGGGGAGATTACCTAATGTAGTCACAACAGTTACAACTTTGTAATAACTTCCTACCAGTCAATGAAATAAAAGCTGATTTTGGTGAATTGTGTATTTTATACTCCGAAATAAAGTGAACATGTGACACAAAATCACATTAATAGCTGTTTCACCAAAAATATATTAACAGACTGTTTTGAAAATGCGTAACCATACAATATAAGCTTATCTCTTCAGAAAAGGCTACCCTAGGTTTTATCATATTTTCCAATTGTCTCTGTGGTGTGGATCTCCCGCCTCACCCTTCTGTGTCTCTGAACAGTGAATTCTTTGGACTTGTTTTCTTGGTTGTTGTGCCCTGGAGTCTGTCTTTTGATGGAGATTAAGTGGTATAAAAGTCATATTAGAATTAGAATAGAATGTCATCAAGTGTTAATAACTCACACATTTTTACGAGGGTTGCAAACTTACTTCTGCTCCTGAGTAATTGACTGTGCTTTCCACTAGTTCATCTATATCCACATCTGCTGCCACTGGCATCTTTTTGAAGAGAATGTTAAAGATCTCAAGTCTTGTTTTCACATCTGGAAGAGGTACATAAACTATTCGATCCAAGCGGCCAGGTCTCAGCAATGCCTAGACAAGTAAATGGGGCAAATTTGTAAGCTGTGTATGTCCCTTTTGACAGCAGGGATAAGACTGGAATAGACTCTCCGTAATTCACAAGTTACTTGCCATGAGATGGATCCAAACCCACGTCCACTGAGACTCCGAGCCAAGTGATCAGTTGTCACATTCATTAATGACAAGGGCATTGAAGCCTCCTGAATAAGGATAAAGCATTGTGTAAGTTACTTTCTTTCAAAGATTCCAATTTAGTCATTCAGGGTTTACATTGCACATAAACACACAGTATCTCAGAATATATTAAGTCTTCAAGAACCTTGAAGTTCCTTTTGTGATGGCAAATCTGTTTAAAACTAGATTGGGCCAACTCGGCGCCAACATATCCCCAGACAGGTCATCACTCACGCCACAGGTTTTGATCGGGAATTTTGTAAAACATAATTACCCATTATTATATGAACTTCAGCACATCAATCTACTCTGTTTATATCTTCCCAAGGAAGATGGTGTATCCCCAGACGCCGAATACATAACTCAAATTATATTTTCAATCTTCCTGCAATGATAACTCTAAACCTATTTTCAAAGTATTTAAATGATTGATGATTGAATGTCCATTCTAAAATAATAATCCCAAAAGAGCATATCTGTTTCTATATTTGTTGACAAATAAAATATTATTTTTAACTCAACTCATCATACTTTTCAATCTTCCTTCAAAGTATTTAAATGATTGATGATTCAATGTCCATTCTAAAATTCATCATCCCAAAAGCGCATATCTGTTTCTATATTTGTTCACAACTAAAATATTATTTAAAAAAAAATTATTTATATTATTATTTTATTATATTATTTTTAGAATTTGCAAATTGTTTTCAGTTATTCATTTCCTCTATACCTATATATGTGGTCCATATATATGCAACCTAAATATGTGATACAATCTCAGTTCTGACTCCCCTTTGTGTTATATGTAATGAAGCCCACCACCTCCCACCCCCACCCCTCTCCCCTTCTCCACACCTCTCTCACTATTACACAAGATCTGCAACCCCATTGAGTTCTTTGTTTCTCATCTGATATCATTAAATACCTTTGTTTATTTAGTGTCACTCAATATAGCTGGAGGTCCCAGAGGTGGGTGGGGGGAATCCGGGTGGGGGATGTGGGTTGGGACTACAAACAGATGGACTGCTACAGCATAAATGGTAAACAAACAATCTATATAAAAGGGGTACTCAAATACAAAAAGAATTGAGAATTTTAAGCATGTGATTATCAACTGAAATGAGTTCATAACTGCAGGAGCTGTGTCAAAATTAACTGAGGCAAGTTGAATAAAACTGGGCTAGTTGAGGGTTAAAAATCCCCTAGTTTTACTACATAAGGATATAATTTCATTAATATTGGGACTTAAAGCTCACTTAAAGTGTCCATTTTGTCTACTTGAATATGTTTAACCAGTTTCATTTTAAAAAGTTAAAAACTCAGCAAGCAGAGGTATAACACACAAAAACAAGCATTCTGACGCATGCATTTATCTCCCGCCGTATAAATTAGATGTCCTAAAGATAGTGGAATATAAATTTTCCTGCGAGATGGAGGCACATGTAGAAGTGACAAGTTTAATGTTTGATTGCAATACTTTTAAAGACAAAAGGCATTTACTCATTTTAGTGGCTATTACTTTGCCATCCAAAGAGCTACAGTTCTGCCACTTCATTATGCAGATCAACTCAAAGTAGGAAAGCACGTCTTTAGAAGAAATAGCCTATCTGTACTACTTTTAGAGATACAAGACATTTACTTATTTTAGTGGCTATTACTCTGCCATCTAAAGAGCTACAGTTCTGCAACTTCACTATGTGGTAGATCACCCAAAAGTAGGTGAATGACTTATTTAGAAGAAATTGCCCACCTGTAGTACTTTTAGAGACTAGACCAAGGATGCATCTGTGGCCAGATGCAAAACGTATCCACCGGCAAAGGCAAAAGTAGCTATTACTCAGCTATGGCACGAGCTAGAGGTCTGAAATTTTAGTATGTTATAGCTGACCCAGAAGTAGGTGAATAACATATTTGCACAAAATTCTCTAAATGCAATAGTTTTCAAGTTACAAGTGATTTTACTCATGATGGAAGTTAGTGAAAAGCCCAAAAGTAGCTATTACTCACTTAGCTATTCAGATAGACACCCAAGTTACTCACCATGTTGTTGCTATGGAAAAAGTAGGTGAATGACATATTTTAACAAAATGCTCTAAATGTAATACTTTTCAAGTTATAAATGATTTAGTGTTGAGTAAGAACTTCAAAGTAGCTATTACTCCGCTATGCAATGAGCCACAGGTCTGGAATTTTACTATGTTATAGCTGCCTCAAAATAGGTGAATAACATACCGAAACTAAATAATGTAAATGCAAAAGTTTTCAAGTTATAAGTGATTTACCCAACAGTGATAACCTAAAAGTAGTTATTATTCAGCTATGCCATGAGCTACAGGTCTGAAATTTTACTATGTTATAGCTGACCCAAAAGTAGCTGCATAACATATTTGCACAAAGTGCTCTAAATGCAATACTTTTCAAGTTATAATTGATTTAGTGCATGATTTAATTAATTTTAATGTATTAAAATTTATTTAAAAAATTCATAAAAAAACTTAAGCATGTGAAACTTCTCCAAAATGTAGGTGAATGAGTTATTTGAGAAATACTGGCTATCCGCAATACTTTTAGTGATAATAGGCATTTACTTATTTTGAGTAGGTGAGTAATTAGCTACAGGTCTGAAACTTCACCAAGTGAAAGCTGTCCCAAAAATAGGTGAATGACTTATTTGAGAAAAATTGGCTATCTGCAATACTTTTAGAGATAATTAGCATTTACTCATTTTGAGTAGGTGAGTAATTACCTACGGGTCTGGAACTTCACCATGTGAAGGCTATCCGCAATACTTCTAGGGATAATTAGCATTTACTCATTTTGAGTAGGTGAATAATTAGCTACGGGTCTGAAACTTCACCAAGTGATGGCTCTCCCAATAGTAGATGAATGAGTTATTTGAAAATAATTGGTTATCTGCAATACTTTTAGAGATAATTAGCATTTACTCATTTTGAGCAGGTGAGTAATTAGCTATGGGTCTGAAACTTCACCAAGTGAAAGCTCTCCTAAAAGTAGGTGAATGAGTTATTTGACAAAAAATAGCTATCTGCAATCCTTTTAGAGATAATTAGCATTTACTCATTTTGAGTAGGTGAGTAATTAGCTACAGGTCTGAAACTTCACCAAGTGAAAGCTCTCCCAAAAGTAGGTGAATGAGTTATATGAGAAAAATTGGCTATCTGCAATACTTTTAGAGATAATTAGCATTTACTCATTTTGAGCAGGTGAGTAATTAGCTATGGGTCTGAAACTTCACCAAGTGAAAGCTCTCCTAAAAGTAGGTGAATGAGTTATTTGACAAAAAATGGCTATCTGCAATCCTTTTAGAGATAATTAGCATTTACTCATTTTGAGTAGGTGAGTAATTAGCTATGGTGCTGAAACTTCACCATGTGAAAGCTCTCCCAAAAGTAGGTGAATGAGTTATTTGAGAAAAATTGGCTATCTGCAATACTTTTAGAGATAATTAGCATTTACTCATTTTGAGCAGGTGAGTAATTAGCTATGGGTCTGAAACTTCACCAAGTGAAAGCTCTCCTAAAAGTAGGTGAATGAGTTATTTGACAAAAAATGGCTATCTGCAATCCTTTTAGAGATAATTAGCATTTACTCATTTTGAGTAGGTGAGTAATTAGCTACAGGTCTGAAACTTCACCAAGTGAAAGCTCTCCCAAAAGTAGGTGAATGAGTTATATGAGAAAAATTGGCTATCCGCAATACTTTTTAGAGATAATTAGCATTTACTCATTTTGAGTAGGTGAACAATTAGCTACGGGTCTGAAACTTCACCAAGTGAAAGCTCTCCCAATAATAGGTGAATGACTTATTTGAGAAAAATTGGCTATCTGCAATACTTTTAGAGATAATTAGCATTTACTCATTTTGAGTAGGTGAGTAATTAGCTATGGGTCTGAAATTTCACCATGTGAAAGCTCTCCCAAAAGTAGGTGAATGAGTTATCTGAGAAAATTGGCTATCTGCAATACTTTTAGAGATAATTCGTATTTACTCATTTTGAGTAGGTGAGTAATTAGCTACGGATCTGAAACTTGACCATGTGAAAGCTCTTCCAAAAGTATGTGAAGGAGTTATTTGAGAAAAATTGGCTACCTGCAATACTTTTAGAGATAATTAGCATTTACTCATTTTCAGCAGGTGAATAATTAGCTACAGGTCTGAAACTTTACCAAGTGAAAGCTCTCCCAAAAGTAGATGAACGAGTTATTTGAGAAAAGTTGTCTATCTGCAATAATTTTAGAGATAATTCGCATTTACTCATTTTGAGTAGGTGAGTAATTAGCTACGGATCTGAAACTTCACCATGTGAAAGCTCTTCCAAAAGTACCTGAAGGAGTTATTTGAGAAAAATTGGCTTACTCATTTTGAGTACGTGAATAATTAGCTACAGGTCTGAAACTTCACCAAGTGAAAGCTCTCTCAAAAGTAGGTGAATGAGATATTTGAGAAAAATTGGCTATCTGCAATACTTTTAGAGATGATTCGCATTTACTCATTTTGAGCAGGTGAGTAATTAGCTACGGGTCTGAAACTTCACCAAGTGAAAGCTCTTCCAAAAGTAGGTGAATGAGTTATTTGAGAAAAATTGGCTATCTGCAATACTTTTACAGATAATTTGCATTTACTCATTTTGAGTAGGTGAATAATTAGCTACAGGTCTGAAACTTCACCAAGTGAAAGCTCTCTCAAAAGTAGGTGAATGAGTTATTTGAGAAAAATTGGCTATCTGCAATACTTTTAGAGATAATTCGCATTTACTCATTTTGAGTAGGTGAGTAATTAGCTACGGGTCTGAAACTTGACCAAGTGAAAGCTCTCCCAAAAGTAGGTGAATGAGTTATTTGAGAAAAAATTGGCTATCTGCAATACTTTTAGAGATAATTAGCATTTACTCATTTTGAGTAATTAGCTACGGGTCTGAAACTTGACCATGTGAAAGCTCTTCCAAAAGTAGGTGAATGAGTTGAGAAAAATTGGCTATCTGCAATACTTTTAGAGATAATTCGCATTTACTCATTTTGAGTAGGTGAGTAATTAGCTAAGGATCTGAAACTTCATTAAGTGAAAGCTCTCAATTAGCTACAAATGAGAAAATAGCTATTACTCACTTATGGCATGCAATAGAACCCCAAACTATGTACCATCTTATAGCTAAGGACAAAGTAGCTGAACAACATATTTTAGGCAAACACTCTAACTGCAATAGTTTTGGAGTTACAATGGCTTTACTCAACAATCAGAATTTCAAAGTAGCTATTACTCAGCTATCAAAGATTCAACAGGTCTGAAACTTTACTATGTGATAGCTTACCAAAAAGTAGATGGACAACATATTTGAAAAGATTTCCCTAACTTTAATACTTTTGAAGATATTTGACATTTACTTCTTTTGTTATTTAGCTACAAATGAGAAAATAGCTATTACTCACTTATGGCACGCAATAGAACCCCAAACTATGTACCATCTTATAGCTAAGGACAACGTAGCTGAACAACATATTTTAGGAAAACACTCTAACTGCAATAGTTTTGGATACAATGGCTTTACTCAACAGTCGGAATTTGAAAGTAGCTATTACTCGGCTATCCACGGTGCAACAGGTCTGAAACTTTATTATGTGATAGCTTACCCAAAAGTAGATGAATAACATATTTGAAAAGATTTCTGTAACTGTAATACTTTTGAAGATACTTGGCATTTACTTCTTTTGTTATTTAGCTACAAATGAGAAAATAGCTATTACTCACTTATGGCATGCAATAGAACCCCAAACTATGTACCATCTTATAGCTAAGGACAAAGTAGCTGAACAACATATTTTAGGAAAACACTCTAACTGCAATAGTTTTGGAGTTACAATGGCTTTACTCAACAGTCAGAATTTCAAAGTAGCTATTACTCAGCTATCCAAGGTGCAACAGGTCTGAAACTTTACTATGTCATAGCTTACCAAAAAGTAGATGAACAACATATTTGAAAAGATTTCTGTAACTCTAATACTTTTGAAGATATTTGACATTTACTCCTTTTGTTATTTAGCTACAAATGAGAAAATAGCTATTACTCACTTATGGCATGCAATGGGACCCCAAACTATGTACCATCTTATAGCTAAGGACAAAGTAGCTGAACAACATATTTGAAGAAAAAGTTGTAACTGCAATAGTTTTTGAGTTATGAGCCCTTTACTCCAAGTAGCTAAGATAGCTATTACTCAGTTATCTTTAGGCCTAAGTCCATAAAACCAAAAAAATTTTCGAGGGCGTGAAAATTCATTGGGACAATTAATTTACAAAAAATCTGTAGCTGTAGTAGTTTTGGAGGAATCTGCGTGACTAACTAACGCACGCACACACGCACGCACGCACACACAGGCATCATTTCATAATCTCCCTCCCGGGCTAAAGCCCGGCGGGAGATAATAAGTTCTTAAAAGACTAAGATAGCCATAACATTATTAATATTCAAAATTTAAATAGACAGGCATTTCCTTTTAAAAATTCAAAGATTTAAGCTCTATAAGCCACATAGTTTGACAGTTACTGGGCTTTTAAGTGGCATAATGTCCATAAATTGGGTTTCTGTGGGCATTTTACAATTGTTAAAGAGACCTTAGCAATTAAACTACAGATCTGAAACTTTTTGGGGGACATACATAACAAACAAAAATTATATATAATACAGTTTAAGACTTGTCACACTAAGCATTTCCAAATAACAGGGCAAAATACGGAAAAAATGTCAAAAAAGGCACTTGGGCGAGTGTGTATGGCGCTCATACACAGGTTAAATGTCTACTAAAAACCTTGATTTTCGGCATATGTAAAAAGGACATAATAATGCATTCCCAGATGGGATTTCAGCTCCACCAATCACATAGTTTAACAGTCACAGGGCTTAAAGGTGGTAAAAAGTCCAAATATTGGGTCTCTGTGGGCCTTTTAGAGATCTCGATGTGGCTTTGAAATTAAAGCTTCAGACTTAAAATTTGTTACATACTAAGATTACACATAGAATATGTATCTAATAAAATTTGAAACTTCTCAGACTTACCATTTCCAAGTTACAGAGCAAAATATGTGAAAAATGTCTTAAAAGGGTCACTCAGGTGGGTGTTTAAGGTCCTCATACACAGGTTAAATGTCTACTTGAAGCCTTAATTTTTGGCACATATAAAAATAACATACTAATATCTTCCCAGATAGGATTTGAGCTCTATCAGTCACATAGTTTGACAGTCACAGGGCTTAAAAGTAGCAAAAAGTCCAAATATTGGGTCTTTGGGAGCCTTTTAGAGACCTCAATTTGACCTTCAAAATTAAAGCTTCAGACTTAAAATCTGTTACATACTAAGATTACACACAGAATATATATCTAATACAGTTTGAAACTTCTGAGACTTACCATTTCCAAGTTACAGGGAAAAAGATGTGAAAAATGTCTTATAAGGGTCACTCGGGTGGGTGTTTATGGTCCTGATACACAGGTTAACTGTCTATTAAAGGCCTAAATGTTGGGGCACATATAAGAAAACACATAGATATATTCCCAGATGATATTTAACTTAGATGAGAGACATAGTTTGAAAGCTACAGTGCTTGAAAGTGGCAAAAAGTGCATAAATTGGGTCTCTGTGGGCACTTTTGAGACCTTAAGTCGACCCCTTTGGGTAAACCTACAGCCCTAAAATTTTCTACAGACAAGGATTACATATCAAAGTTATACCTAGCGCAGTTTGAGACTCATCAGAATTGCCACTTCCAAATTATAGGGCAAAATATGTGAAAAGTATAGCAAAAAATCCCTAAGTGGGGGTATTTATGGGCCTCAAACACAATTTTCTCCTCAACTTAAAGTCGTGATTTTCGGCACATGTACTAAGAACATATTAATGTGTTGTCAGGTAAAATTTCAGCCAGCTGAGCATCATAGTTTGTGACCTACAGGGCTCTAAGTGGCCAAAAGTCCAATTTCTGACCTTAAGGTGGCCATAAGTTCTTTTTTACTGGGAGTTTAAGGTCACCTTAAAATAGGGATCTTCCTTTGGGCACCCTTAACATGTGTACCAAGTTTGAAAAAAAAATATTAATTTGTTTTTGAGTTATCGCGTCCACAAGGAAATTTCTACGGCGGCGGCGGCGCGACGGACCTCAATCCAATATATCCCCGACTTTCGTCTGGGGATATAATTATTCAACAGATTCATGGAAAGCTTTCTGCCTTTAACCATTGCAGTTATTCAGTTACCTTTATGGTTGTGATAACACTGGAAACTGGTTATACCTTGCCAATTCCCATGTTACCTATCTGGCTTAGACTTTTTTACTGAATCAATTCAGGATTGGTTGTTTTGTTACTTTGTTTTTCTGATTTGCATCTTCATTTTACTGACTGGCCATGGCAATATTTAAACACACTCTATGAACATAATTGGGCACCAAATAACTTTCCCACTTCATATGGAACCGGAATCTAAACCTGTGCCCCAGTACTCAAGAGGCAGAATGACAGTATGTTGCCCAGTATACTATTGTGGCCCCTCCTTGTTTGTGGGAACACTGAATCATTTTTCTTCTCAGCAGTGTCCGTGGTGGCCACTGATGAAATGTTATCTCTGTTTCACATCTCTATCTTCCAAGTTTGGTAAGACAAAGTGTCAGTGTCTATTTGGGTCTTTATATCTGTTTGACAACAATAACTTATGTACCTTGTCGATCCTGTCTGGTCGGTTTGTGGCTGCTACGATGGTGACATCCTGTAAGACTTCCACTCCATCTATCTCAGTGAGAAGCTGGGCCAGCACTCGGTCTGAAACCTCTCCACCTCCACTGCCCCCACTGAAACCAGATATACAGGTGCTTCACATGTGGCAACTAACACTCTAATATGATAATAGCTGCTTTTACACATACATACCATTAACTGCCAATTGCTTTACGAAATTTTTTACACTTTTTTGCCTAACTCATGATGTAACAGGTAAGAGCAGAGTCATTACATGCCAAACATGTCCTCCACTTTACCACTGAGAGCTCCAGGGATGAAATGAAAGCAAAAATCGTTGTCAGAACACGTGTGTATTGAAACTGACCAGAAGTAAAGCTTTGTTCAGAAAGGACCAGCATCAGAAAAACACTTGTGGTTCGGTTTAATGCAGTGGTTTTGAATTCGACACGCTTTTATGTGGTCACAGAACACATTGTACAAAATGACACAATACCTTATTAATGTAAATTTTGTTAGCATTTTTCCCAAAATATATTTATCACTACTGATTTGTACAGAGATAATGAAATCAAACAAAACTGAATCTTGTTCTTCAAAGGAACACCTGAGGATTTGCAAAGGCATGGGACAAAAAGAATGCAAACAATTCAGATGGCTATGGTTCTCCCACTAAAGAGTAACTGCCAAGATACTGCAAGTACATTTAACAAGTTTTGCCAAATCTGTGGCACCATTCTTTATCTGCCTGGACTGAATTTGCAACATTATATATTAAAGTATACTTCGGATTTTGAGTGAAAAAATTGTGAAAAGCACTACAGCATTAGATTTTGTACCCTTAAACTTAGACACCTGAAAAAAAGCCAAATTCAATTATAATCTTCAACAGATGAAATACATGACCTTAAACTGCAACAACAAATTTGAAGAAAATGAATTCCTCCCAATTCACAGGAAAGTATTGGGGTTTATTCTCTTGCAAATACACAGTTTTTTATGGTTGTGTAGCATGACAATTTACTGAACCTTCCTCTTTCTCCAGCCAATGCATCAATTTCATCAAAGAAGATGATGGCAGGGGCAGCAGAGCGGGCCTTTCTGAAGAGTTCTCGCACTGCCTTTTCAGACTCTCCAACCCACTTGCTGAACAGCTCAGGACCCTGACACAGAAACAATACTACATATACACTATAAGCTCCTGGGGCCAGTTTCACAAAGTATGCTTCACTGGTGACATATATGCTTAGTTAGACATATTTTATCTCCGGAAAAATCCTGTTTTGTAATGGAAAATCTTTTAACTAGGGATGAGACAGTAGCAGTTTTTTCTTTTTGGTATACCGCCAATGTAAAACTGTTCTGATTCTGGGATACAGAAATAAATTGCGCTTTAGTATTTCTCAATCAAACTGACTTTCAACAGGAAATCAAATTGATCAAAACAAAACAGGTTTATAAACTAGACCTACGCATCGGACAACCGATGCAAATTTGTATCCACCGGAAAGACAACTCACCAAAGCCAGTGAACCATCGTTCGACCTTGAAGGAGGGGCCAAAGGTCAAATCTAACATCAGAAGATTCCTAGCCCAAGATTTTGTATGAGTTGGTTTCGCATTGTAAACCTCTAGGATCAATAATAAGTGAGTTATAAGCACTTTTAAGTTTGGCTATCCTCGTTTGACCTTGAAGGAGGGGCCCAAGGTCAAATCCAACCACACCAAAAGATTCCCAGCTCATAATTTCTATAGGTTGGTTTACCATCCCAAACCTCTAGGACCAATAATAAGCGAGTTATAAGCACTTTTCACTTTGGCTATCCTCATTTGACCTTGAAGGAGGGGCCCAAGGTCAAATCCAACCACACCAAAAGATTTCCAGCCCATGATTTCCTATATGTTGGTTTACCATCCCAAACCTCTAGGACCAATAATAAGCGAGTTATAAGCACTTTTTAGTTTGGCTACCCTCGTTTGACCTTGAAGAAGGGGCCCAAGGTCAAATCCGACCACACCAAAAGATTTCCAGCCCATGATTTCCTATAGGTTGGTTTACCATCCTAAACCTCTAGGACCAATAATAAGCAAGTTATGAACACTTTTAACTTTGGCTATCCTCGTTGGACCTTGAAGGAGGGGCCCAAGGTCAAATCCGACCACAAGAAAAAATTCCCAGCCCATGATTTCCTATAGGTTGGTTTACCATCCCAAACCTCTAGAACCAATAATAAGCCCGTTATAAGCACTTTTAAGTTTGGCTATCCTCATTTGCCCTTGAACAAGGGGCCCAAGGTCAAATCTGACCAAACCAAAAGATTCCCAGTCCAGGATTTCCTATAGGATAGTTTTCATCCCAAACCTCTAGGACCAATAATAAGCGAGTTATAAGCACTTTTAAGTTTGGCTATCCTCATTTGACCCTGAAGGAAGGGCCCAAGGTCAAATCCGACCACACCAGAAGATTCCCAGCCCATGATTTCCTACAGGTTGGTTTCACATTGCAAACCTCTAGGACCAATAATAAGGGAGATATAGGCACTTTTAAAGTCCGCTATGTGGGTTACTTCGGCACTCCGTGGATGACCTTGAATTAAGAGCTTCAAGGTCAAATGTGTGCACGGTTGTAGAGGATATGTATATCTGTTATACATATCACCTATGAAGAGATTCAACCTTCTACCTATGAGAAACAGCCAGTAGAAAAATGTGGTGGCCATCTTGTTTTTCAGAATGAGGCTATTTTCAGTCCCAGAGAAGCCTACCCCCCAATGAAGATATCCTGCAAATTTGGTGAACCTAGCTAGTGTAGTTTTCCTCTTAGAGCGTTAATGCTGAAAATCTCTCTACGCATGGCGGCGGCGGCGTAGCGAACGCTAAACCAAAGTATCCACTGGATGCCTCCGGTGGATACAAAAATGCTACAAAACCTTAAAATTTGCAAAAAAAAATAAATAAATAAATAAAATAAAATACTGGATTTCATGTTTTCCAAAGATTTTACGCACTGACAATCGACATGTTGGAATTAATATTTTCTTTCGGTATTTCAGTGAAATGGTCTCGAAACCATAATACTGGTAATACCGTCTCATCCCAACTTTTAACTGTATAAAACCTTCCAAAAACTACTTTTGGAAGGTGTTCTATATATCTATACTTAATTTTCAACCATATAAATATTTACCCCAAATTCTGACTTAAAAAGACATGTACACCAGATCTTTACAACTGGAAATTCTGATTCTAGCTCCAACTTCAGTAGTACAAGTTGCATCTTGTACCAAGGAGTCACACAGGCTGATACTTGTACAGTACCTCAAATTGTACATGACCAATATATATAACAGACTTGGACAGGTCATAACCTGAAAGCACACACCTTTATAGCAATGAAGTTGATGCCACTTTCTTTGGCCAGGGCCTTTGCGATCATGGTTTTGGAGCAGCCCGGGGGTCCATACATTAGGAGACCTTTGGGTGGCCTGATGCCCAGCCTGAGGAAGGCCCCAGGGTGCTTCAGTGGCCATTCCACTGCCTGCTTCAACTTGTGCTTCAGCTCTGACTGACCCCCAATGTCTGACCAGCGCACCTACAAAAACAGAGAAAATATCAAAAAGATTATATTCCCTCTGAAAGGTACAACCAAAAACAATGGACTGGTTAAAAATACTAAACAGCAATGACTTAAAGCATGCATAACTCAGACAAGGCCTAAACTGAACTGATGCCACAATCGCATCATTTGAGAATGTTCCCAATAAAAAGAAACTCGAAAATCTTACATTGTCCAAATCTCATCATTCTTCAAACACATTCATAAGTACATGTAACTGGAACTATATTGTGTTCTCTATTATTAGAGCATGTGAGAGTGAGATTTTATTTGGTTAATAGAAGATTTATAACTAGAAATAGGACGCCCTGTTGATAGTAGATGCGAATAGAAACAGGATAGCATAGAAGAACACACATTATCATGTGTAATGTCCACCCCATGAACCTTTTGCCAAAATTGTACAGTAGTCTTACAAGACCCTTTTCATTTGTAAAATATATCAATGATGTTTAAATATTTAGTAGTGTAGATGTAAATTATTTCAGCTTCATGCCTTTTTGCATTGGTTGGGTCGAAAATTTTGACGAAATCACTCTATCTTGCACGGTTAAGAAGATAGAAGCAAATTCCTGTTTTTCTATTTTTGGCAAAAATTTGAAAATTCAAAATGGCCACCATTTTTGGGAAAAGGAAAATTTTTTGAAAATTGCCAAGAGTACATTTGTTAGATACCCTATGGATCGAAAATTTCAACGAAATAACTCTATTTTGCACGGTTAAGGCCAATTTGTGTTTTTCCATTTTGGGCAAAAATTCGAAAATTCAAAATGGCCGCCATATGTGGGGAGGGGAAAATTTTTTGAAAATTGCAAAGAGTACATTTCTCAGATACCCTGTGGGTCGAAAATTTCGACGAAATCACTCTATCTCGCACGGTTAAGGAGATAGAAGCAAATTTCTGTTTTGCCATTTTTGGCAAAAATTCGAAAAATCAAAATGGCCGCCATTTTTGGGGAGGGGAAATTTTTTTTGAAAATCGCAAAGAGTACATTCCTTAGATACCCTGTGGGTCGAAAATTTCGACGAAATCGCTCTATCTCGCACAGTTAAGGAGATAGAAGCCAATTTGTGTTTTGCCATTTTTGGCAAAAATTCAAAATGGCCGCCATTTTTGGGGAGGGGAAAATTTTTTGAAAATTGCAAAGAGTACATTCCTTAGATACCCTGTGGGTTGAAAATTTCGACGAAATCGCTCTATCTCGCACGGTTAAGGAGATAGAAGCAAATTCGTGTTTTGCCATTTTTGGCAAAAATTCGAAAATTCAAAATGGCCGCCATTTTTGGGGAGGGGAAAATTTTTTAAAAATTGCCAAGAGTAGAATTCTCAGATACCCTGTGGGTCGAAAATTGTGACGAAATCGCTCTATCTCGCACGGTTAAGGAGATAGAAGCCAATTTGTGTTTTGCCATTTTTGGCAAAAATTTGAAAATTCAAAGAGCTTGAATTTTGAAAACCAAAGAGCTACTCAAAAGTAGCAAAGTAGCTATTACTCAGTTAGCTATAGAGCTATCATCACCAAAAGCAATCCCATACAAGCTATTAACCCAATAAACCTGCATGCCAAATTTGGTAAAGATAGGAGAAGAACTGTTGCCTAAAATGTCTGGAAACCAAGTGGGATGCCGGATGGCGGAAAAAGCAAAAATAATATGTCCACCCCCCAGTGGGGTGGACATAATTAAAAATAGCATCAGAGATGCCCGTACCCCACAGCCTGGGGAAATATTTTTAACACCATGAGATATAGAAGTAGCATAACAGTACAAAGTTCAAGATACTTTCAGAGCAGTGTCAGTTATATTAAGGTCCAAATAATGCTTAAGTAGAGAAAATAATATCCAAGTAAAAGAAATGTATGTAAAGATGAAGCAGTAAAACAAAACAATTCAATAATAAAATGGCAGCACTTATCAGTAAACCAAAAATGGCCGAATTATGGTTTGGATGTTTTGAATATTACCCATGCATACAGAAGTGGCAATGCACTCAATGAATGCTTATGTGTGGTGTTCGAGAAAAGCCTGTGGCTCACTTGATGAAATTCCATCTGTTACAATGGGAACTTGCAAAAGGAAATTCTTAATGAATTCTAATATGACTTTAACAGTGCTTAATCTGCATCAACAGAAAGACCCAAAGGTGCAACAAGATTTTAAAGGTCAATACAGCAAGGTCAAAGGTCAACCAGTGTCACACCATGACGTGGCACACCTAAAACCCTCAACCAATGTCCCTACCATGTATAAACTTCCTACACCATACAGTCTCTGAGATATAGTCTGGACAAGATTTTATAGGTCAAGGTCACTACAGCAAGGTCAAAGGTCAAATCAAGGTCAGACCATGACGTTGCACAGCTACATCCCCTAACTAATGTCCCTGCCAAGAATCAACTTCCTACACCTTATGGTTGCCGAGATATAGCCCGGACAAGATTTTTAAACTCAAGGTCACTATGGCAAGGTCAAAGGTCAAATCAAGGTCAGACAATGACGTTGCACACCTACACCCCCCAACCAATGTCCCTGCCAAGTATGAACTTCCTACTACTTACAGTTTCTGAGATACAGCCCGGACAAACTATTTCCCGCCGCCCGCCCGCCCATCCGGACACCATGGGTGAAAACAATACCCCGACAGCCCTTAAGGGCTGAGGGGTAATAAAAAGCACTTTTGTGTGAAACAAAAATAGTGTATAAATTCAGGAGAGTGGAAAAAATAAATCACTGGATACGTACAGGTAGGATAAAGGAGGGTCCACGGTACACTGAATGGTAAGAGCAGTTTGGTTTATTTGGGTTTTAACGTTGCTTTCAGCACTGTATAGGTCATATCATGAGAGGTAGTTTTATGGGCAGATGATACCAGTACATACAGTTGGTCAAGGTTCAATGTACTGTAAACTGCTGACCATCAGTAAGAATCTACCATCTTTACCACATATGGTTCGGGGTTTGAACCGCCGACCTCAGAATTTGGAGGCAAGTGCATTACCACTGCGCCACCTTGGCCCTGATTTGCTCCAAATCTTTGTATTTATATCCTCCATTAAACTGAACAGTTAAATCTGAGTTGGTAACTTACAAGAGTTCATAATAACACAATTATTCTGGGGTAAGAGGGGTAGTTTTCAAAAAAAAAAAAAAAAAAATTTGACAGGGCTGGCTGTTTCTTCAAAAGACACACAGTATCCATGTAGTGCACAAAAGACAAAAGGACTTAGTGAAAGTCCATAACAGTAACATACTACATGATAACATCTGTGTGGTTTCAGTAATCCTATTGGGTAAGCACTTCTCAATAAACAATGTTTTAGTCTTAAAATTTTCAGCATACCTCTGACTGTAAATTAAAGCATCACTAACAGCTGTGTAACAACATACATATAGTAATTTCCATAGAACATTGCTACAGTAAACATTCTGTACTTTCTTTTTTGTTGCTAGCAATTTGAATCATCCATTCAGATATAACGATATAGTACCAGTCCAAAAGTGTTTAGTAACAATTCAAAACTATTACTGAATACCTGCCTTGTCTCTACATTTTAGAATCTACAATCTGGGATTACTTGAGTATCATATGTCACATTTATTCAGACTACATGATAAACTGAAGTAATAAGTTTTGTTCTGAAGAAGTGTTTGCTGCTTTTATATGTAGAACATTAAAATATATAAAACATGTCTATTCTAATTCTAATTTGACTTTTATAGCGCTTAATCTCTATTGAGTAGTGGACTCTAAGGCGCAACAAGACCATACCAATAGGCAAATTCAAAGTCCAGGGACAGAAACAGGTCGGCACCACAGAGAAGCCATAAGAAAAGTGAGCTAAGGAGGATAAGCCTTTGCGTAGAGATAGGTTTTGAGCTTCTTTCTAAAAGAGGCCATAGTGGGTGATGCACGGATGTCTTCAGGGAGTAAAGTGTCTATTAACATACTGAAGTGACTTTTTCACTACTGATACAACATCTTGTCCTCATATAATAAGGAGACATTGAACCATTTATTTTTACATAGCAAGCTGTAGGTTGTAACTTTATAAATTGCCAAGTCCGAAATTTTAAATTTATGCAATGTACTACTAAAGCTGAGTTATGTAATTATTTTATACTCACATTAGGGACCTCAATAGCCACCTCTCTCATTGCACTAGGTTGTACTGTCTGTAGCCCATACAACATATCCTCATGTAACACCCCGACTTCCTGAAAACTGCACTGCCTTCTTGCTGCATGCAGGCCAGCTAATAAAATCAAAATGCCTTGGTAATAAATTGTCATCAAAAGATTGGCAGAAGAACATCTGCTACATAAACTTTAAGTCCATCATGAACATATTTTGTTTGTTAATGCTTGAGTATACCATGTCTTTTGCTTGACAGACAACACCCATGCATGGATATTTCACTGCTAAATTGCGTAGTTAAATATATTTTGTTACAGATGCTGGAATATGACAATCATGGATGATGATTTTACAATTTTTTTAAATAAAACAGTCCTATTTAATCCTTACTAGAATTAAAAATTCTGAATTACATACTCTCCCTTCCACAAAAAGGTAAATATTTATCCATTCTTTTCAGCTTCAAATCAGATTTACCTTCTTTACAAAGAGCTGCTAGATCTGCACCCACAAACCCGTGTGCACTATCGGCTATGTCCGTGATTTGAGCTGCTGTGAGTTTGTGCTGGATGTCTTTGACATGTACTGCAAGGATCTGTCAGAATCACATAAACCAAGTCATGCAAGAATTTTTAACAATCTGATAGGATATACAACAGAATTGGGAAAAGTATAAGAGATGTACTGTTCTTTCTTCCAATTGACTGTGTTATCAAAATCGACAAAAAAAAACCCTTTCTTTACATTCGTCAGACAGCCACAGTTATGAAGCTTAATGTAAGAGACCCGACAAGGCAATGGCAAGCAAACACAAACCATTCCTTGGCTTCCACATACCTGTGCTCTCTCTGCTGCTGTAGGGACACCAATCTCCACTTCTCTATCCAGTCTACCTGGCCTCCTTAATGCACTGTCAATCTGATCCCTCTTATTGGTCACTGCCAATAGAAAGACTGGCTTCCCACTAGAAAGCTAATAAAACAAAGACTGACACACCAAATATGGAACGAAATTCAGGTAAAATCAAACCTGAAAATTATATACTACAGAGGTGTCATTAATGTTAGACATCATTTATGTTAGACAATGATACAAAACAGGAAGCTAAACCCATTCTATGTGATACATATACATTCATACATATAAACCAGGGTTCACTTATTGCATTTCTCAATATTTTATGGAAATTACGTAAAATCAGACAATATAATGACAACTTGTCTAACATTAATTATGTCTAACATTAATGACACCCATGTAAATGATGTAATACATGTATAAATAATAAGAATGAAACAGCAGTCATTTTAATGTCACTATGGGATTGGCTAAGTGACTCTACAATAAATAAATCATATAAATACATGTTATAGAAACTAATTTAAATGTCATATTTTACAGGGAAACTGTGTCTAATCCTGAAATCAGGAAAAAAAAACCTTTATAAAATCCTCAAGGTTTCTAACTGTTGGCTGCCCGTTCAGGCCAACAAACTACTTGTGCTTTGAATTGAATTTATTTATTCACAAGACTGTACGCTTATCTTACCACATGGTCAATTTGAGAAATTAAGCAAGCCAAGACTCTTTTCTCCACGTCATTTTGTGAGGTGTCACGTCGAGGACACAAGGTATCCAGTTCATCTATGAAGATAATACTTGGTGACTGGGCCCTGGCTTCATCAAAGAATGACTTGATCCGTGACTCTGATTCTCCAAAGTACCTAGGAGTTGGATTCAGAAATAATTTGTATAAAACTTATTTCTTGTATTAATTACATACTATGCAAGCAGAAAGACTTCTCACCAAATTGCAACAAGAAATCATAGGGATAGAATGTATAAGTTAGATAAATGTTACATCTGGTGACTTTTTATGACCTTTAATCTGGCTTTGGTAAACTAAAACCAGTTAATTTCATGGGGAACTCGCATTTAACCTTTACATTATCTGAAAAGTTGCAGAAAAATTATCTAACATGTGGAAAGCTTTAAGAATAATTTTTTCAGACAGGCCTTTTTCCATTTTTTTATCGTTTTCAATTTTTGATTTTCAAAAATTCTGTCTGATGGTCAATACACGCTTACCAAATATGAATGAAATTCATTAAGTAATTGTTTATTGATAGTTCTTTATAGTGGCAACTGTAAACTTGATGTAATTACATTACCGTTTGAAGTTTAAGGTCACTTAGACTGGCATAACAATATAACCAAATTTTCACAATTATATCATGACACAACCACAGGAAGAACACTTATATTATTTTAATGTTATGAAGTACACATGACTATAAAATAGCATTGACGATGCCCATACCCCATATTCCACAGAAATAGTTTTCAACACCATGAGATATAGAAATAAGTGACACAGTACAAAATCAGGTTTTTTATTATCAAAAAGCATAGGAAATACATTTAAGAGAGAGAAAATGTATGTAAAAATAAAGTATTAAAGGAAGACGATTCAAAAGTAGCACAACAGCATTAATCAGTAAACTAAAAATTATGAAGCAGTAAAATTCATTAATTGAAGTACAGGTGTCAATGGAAATAGCACAATTAAGTAAAAGTCAAATATAATACTCAGTTCCAGCAATCAATATATCTTTGTGGATAAGACAAATATGTCTCAAGTATGGCAGATGAACACACAATGCCAGAGCCAAGGTTATAGGTCTGACTATGATTTAACAAAATAACACTCCCCTACCAATGACCTATCCAAGAGTCAACTTCCTACAACTTACATTTTCGGAAATATGGCCCAGATAACATTTAAAGGTCAAGGTCACTACAGCAAGGTTAAAGGTCAAATCAAGATCACACCATACTGTTGCACACCTACACCCCCCAACCAATGTCCCTATCAAGTATTAACATCCTACACCTTACGGTTTCTGACTTTCTGAGATATAGCCCAGACAAGGTTTCTAAATGCAAGGTTACTATGGCAAGGTCAAAGGCAAAATCAAGGTCACATGATGTGGCACACCCACATCCCCAAACCAATATCCCTATATATCAAGTATAAAATTTCTTTCTGAACTACAACCCCGACAAGCTTTTTAGTTCTACTGGGACTTGATCTTACTGCCTTTGGATTACACACAAAAATACACACAAGTCTATCCCGTACCCGGCTGTGCTGAATGGGAATCCCCAGAGGTTCATGTGTTAAAGGAATTTGATGTACATGACGTTATTGCAATATGTAATATTCTGTATACCCATAATAGTACAATTTTGAAATAGCAATCATGATTTCTTATACTGATCACAGTGGCTGACGTAGTCCGTAAAACAATATGAACAAGACATGACAGGCAATTCTATACCACAACCCAAAATTTAGAAGTGGTGTCAACTCTCACAGTCTATAGTTTTTTGGAGGCATAAATAATTAGGCATAGTGAGAGTCCAATTCTACAGATTCTGGAAATTTAACTTTTGTAAAGTTTGCAGTACTATCTTTTCAATCTAATATCTTTTAAATTCACACAGTAACTTACTTGCTCCAGATCTTCGTTCCGGAAATGATGACTTTTTTCACTGGATATTCATTCAACAAAGCCTGAACAATGAGAGTTTTCCCACAGCCTGATGGTCCATACAACAAAACTCCTCTAGGTGATGCAAATAAACTAGTAGCACTATTTACACTGGTATCTGCACAGAATGTCCTATTTAACATCTCCTGAATACAGCAAATCTGTGACTCATAGCCTCCAACACTACACAATCCCAAGTCTTTCTTCTGTACTGTTTCCTTACCACTCACATTGGCCTCTGGAGTTATAACCCTCAAAACTGTATCTTGTGTCACTGTGTAAAACTGTATGTTTTGCTTCTTATAGGATTGGTGTTTCTTACTTTTGGAGATTGGGGTAGATGCACTAACTGTTGAGATATCAGAAATATTTAAAGAGTCCAAGTGTTGGCTAATATCTAGTATTCTTGGATTACCTTCTCCAGTTAAACATTTGTCAGATGCGTTATTCATCTGCCTGTCTTTAGAGTCTTCACCCAAATGGATATCCAGTACATCAAGCTGAAGTTCTTTTCCAAAATAAGATACATAGATGCGATTTCCTGTGGTCAGATTTCTACCATCTCACAATAAAATTAAAGAAAAAAAACCACAGTCAGCATAAAAAAGAACAGAAGTATTTATCACCTGACAAACTAATAATACATATAGTAACAAAATGTAGTATCTGTGGCATTTACATATTGAGTCTTTAGTAAAACAGTCATATGCACAAGCATTAAGTTTATATACAATAGAAACCTGAGAAACAAAAAATACTTTCATATGTCAAAATAATCTAATATATTTATGAGAAACTGGTGTACTATAAGGCTTATTCTTAAATGTATCTTTGAACAAGTAAGCCTTGGAAAGATTTCAGCTTTGAAGGCTTTTTCTTACCTACTAACTTCAGCAAAAACTTAGAAAACTGTACACTGGTGACAAACTCTTCTCTGGAGCTGAAATGAATATTCACACATAAATTTACTTTTCACACAAAATTTTATTATTCCTCATCACAAAAGAAAACAAAAGAGACTGAGAAGTTGCATCAGAGATGCCTGTTAGTGCTGTTACCTATAGACTGGAGAAATAGTGTTGGACACCATGAGATATAGAAGAGTGAAAAGGTGCAAAGATGGAGTCTTCCAGAACAGTCTGTTATGTAAAGGTGTAGGAGAATTAACACCCAAGAAATAGAAAATGTATGTAAAGTACCAAAATAAGACAATATTATACCCAGATGACAGCATTAATTTGTAAACCAATAGTATGAAGCTGTAAAATTTATTGATTCATCTATTTATTAATTAAATTAAAGTTTTCAATTCCAGTCAATGGAGATAGCACAATTAGGTAAAGTACACATAATAATCAGTAACAGCAATGCATCTACTGCTTGCTGCTTTAACTTGTCACATCTTGAACCTATAACCTTATTTTTTCTTGTTTCAAATATAACTAGAAAAAAGTTTTTGATAACAAAAACGAGAGGCCCGGATGGAGACCTGAGTTAATAAAGCTGTAGTAGTTGTGGTATGAGACTGTAAGGAAAAGATAAGCTTTACTGTGTTTTGTATCTGATGGAAAAGTGGACTTCAGATAATCCACTTTTCCATCAGATACAAACAGAGATACAGTTTTTTAGATAAACTGTATCAGTTGCAGTATAAGACTGTAAGCAGAATGTGAGCTTTATTGTGTTTCGTAGAGTGGTACATTTTATGAAAAAAAAATATATGATTTTTGCTGTAAATTTGGGATCATAAATTTTTTCCAGGAGATATTTAATCCTAGATTTATAATGATAAAGATACACTTTAGTAAACTATAATTGGCTATAGATAGGGACATTCATATGTTGTATATCTTTGAGGCATTTTATGCCTCTAAGCAAGAGGAGAGTGTCCGTGAACGGGCACTGTGTCAGCTGACTGAGTGTTTTTTTGATTTGTGAAGGTAATAATGAGAGGAAAGCATAATTATCAGGGAAAGTGCTGTACAAAAGTACAGTAAATGGTAATTGAACAGCATGTTCAAAAGAAATTCTGAACCTGACAGAAGAAAAGGACAAAAAAGTTGTGCCCTGCCAATGGTATTATGAAGGAAAGTAACAAGGTAACTCTTTAAGTGTAAAGAGTAGGTTCAAACATAGTTAAAGAAATACTGCAAATGCAGTATCCTCGTACAACCTTGAAGAAGGGGTCCAAGGTCAAATCCAACCACACAAAAACATTCCCAGCCCATGATTTCCTATAGGTTGGTTTACCATCCCAAACCTCTAGGACCAATAATAAGTGAGTTATAAGCACTTTTAAGTTTGGCTGTCCTTATTTGACCTTGAAGGAGGGGTCCAAAGGTCAAATCTGACCACACCAAAAGATTCCCAGCCCATGATTTCCTATAGGATGGTTTACGATCCCAAACCTCTAGAACCAATAATAAGCGAGTTATAGGCACTTTTAAGTTTTGCTATCTTTGTTTGACCTTGAAGGAGGGGACCAAGGTCAAATCCGACTACACCAAATGATTCCCAGCCCATGATTTCCTGTAGGTTGGTTTACCATCCCAAACCTGTAGGACCAATAACAAGCGAGTTATAAGCAATTTTAAGTTTGGCTATCCTCGTTTGACCTTGAAGAAGAGGTCCAAGGTAAAATCGGACCACATCAACAGATTCCCAGCCCATGATTTCCTATATGTCTGTTTACCATCCCAAACCTCTAGGACCAATAACAAGTGAGTTATAAGCACTTTTAAGTTTGGCTATCCTCGTTTGACCTTGAAAGAGGGGTCAAAGGTCAAATCTGACCACACTAAAAGATTCCCAGCCCATGATTTCCTACAGGTTAGTTAACCATCCCAAACCTCTAGGACCAATAATAAGGAAGATATAAGCACTTTTCATGACTGACAAAGAAACACCTGTGGCGGCCATCTTGTTTTTCAAAATGAGGCCAAAAATATTCCCAGTCAAGATTTTATAATGAGGAACATATCCTGCAAATTTGAGATCTCTACCTATATTACCCTTTGCTCTAGAGGGCCAACAAAAATCCTTGTTTAAAGTCGAATTAACATCCCTGGCGGCCATCTTGTTTTTCAAAATGAGGCCAAAAATACTCCCAGGCAACATTTTATGGTTATTAATATATTCTGCAAACTTGAGAAGGCTAGCTATAATATTTTTTTCATTAGAGCGGTAATGGTGAAATCTCTCTACACACTGCGGCTATCCAGTGGATACAATGATTTACTCAATAGTGAGAACCTGAAAGTAGCTATTGCTCAGCTATACCATGACATAGAGGTCTGCAATTTCACTATGATATAACTGACCAAAAATTATGTGAATAACATATTTAAACAAAATACTCTAAATACTCTAAAAGTTACAACTGATTTACTCAACAGTGATAACCTCAAAGTAGCTATTACTCAGCTATGCAATGAGCTACATGTCTGAATTTTTACTATATTATAGCTGACCCAAAAGTAGGTGAACAACATATTTAAGCAAAATACTGTAAATGCAATAGTTTTCAAGTTACAACTGATTTACTCAATAGTGAGAACCTGAAAATAGCTATTGCTCAGCTATGCCATGAGCTATAGGTCTGTAATTTCACTATGTCATAGCTGACCCAAAAGTAGGTGAACAACATATTTTAACAAAATACTCCAAATGCAATATTTTTCAAGTTACAATTGATTTACTCAACAGTCAGTACCTGAAAATAGATATTGCTCAGTTGTGCCATGAGCTACAGGTCTGTAATTTCACTATGTTATAGCTGACCCAAAAGTAGTTGAATATCGTATTTAGACAAATTTCTGTAAATGCAATAGTTTTCAAGTTATAAATGATTTACTCAACAGTGATAACCTAAAAGTAGCTATTACTCATCTATGCCATGAACTACAGGTCTGAAATTTTACTATGTTATAGCTGACCCCAAAATAGGTGAATAACATATTGAAACAAAATACTCTAAATGCAATAGTTTTCAAGTTATAAGTGATTTACTCAACAGTGATAACCTAAAAGTAGCTATTACTCAGCTATGCCATGAGCTATAGGTCTGTAATTTCACTATGTTATAGCTAACCCAAAAGTAGGTGAACAACATATTTTAACAAAATACTCCAAATGCAATATTTTTCAAGTTACAACTGATTTACTCAATATACAGTACCTGATAATAGCTATTGCTCACTTGTGCCATGAGCTACAGGTCTGTAATTTCACTATGTTCTAGCTGACCCAAAAGTAGCTGTAAATGCAATAGTTTTCAAGTTATAAGTGATTTACTCAACAGTGATAACCTCAAAGTAGCTATTACTCAGCTATGCCATGAGCTACAGGTCTGAAATTTTACTATGTTATAGCTGACCCCAAAATAGGTGAATAACATATTGAAACAAAATACTCTAAATGCAATAGCTTTCAAGTTATAAGTGATTTACTCAACAGTGATAACCTAAAAGTAGCTATTACTCAGCTATGCCATGAGCTACATGTCTGAAATTTTACTATGTTATAGCTGACCCAAAAGTAGGTGAACAACATATTTAAGCAAAATACTGTAAATGCAATATTTTTCAAGTTACAATTGATTTACTCAACAGTCAGTACCTGAAAATAGCTATTGCGCAGTTGTGCCATGAGCTACAGGTCTGTAATTTCACTATGTTATAGCTGACCCAAAAGTAGCTGAATAACGTATTTACACAATTTTCTGTAAATGCAATAGTTTTCAAGTTATAAATGATTTACTCAACAGTGATAACCTCAAAGTAGCTATTACTCAGCTATGCCATGAGCTACTGGTCTGAAATTTTACTATGTTATAGCTGACCCAAAAATAGGTGAATAACATATTGAAACAAAATACTCTAAATGCAATAGTTTTCAAGTTATAAGTGATTTACTCAACAGTGTTAACCTCAAAGTAGCTATTACTCAGCTATGCCATGAGCTACATGTCTGAAATTTTACTATGTTATAGCTGACCCAAAAGTAGGTGAACAACATATATTTAAGCAAAATACTGTAAATGTAATAGTTTTCAAGTTACAACTGATTTACTCAATAGTGAGAACCTGAAAATAGCTAATGCTCAGCTATGCCATGAGCTATAGGTCTGTAATTTCCCTATGTTATAGCTGACCCAAAAGTAGGTGAACAACATATTTTAACAAAATACTCCAAATGCAATATTTTTCAAGTTACAACTGATTTACTCAACATACAGTACCTGAAAATAGCTATTGCTCAGTTGTGCCACGAGCTACAGGTCTGTAATTTCACTATGTTATAGCTGACCCAAAAGTAGCTGAATAACATATTTACACAAATTTCTGTAAACGCAATAGTTTTCAAGTTATAAGTGATTTACTCAACAGTGATAACCTCAAAGTAGCTATTACTCAGCTATGCCATGAGCTACAGATCTGAAATTTTAATGCAAATTCTAAATGCAACACTTTTCAAGTTATAAGTGATTTAGTGCATGATTTCATGAATTTTAATGCATTAAAAAAATTTATTTAAAAAAAATAAGACAGATCCAGGTTTCATACTCACACAAGAGAATCTACCTCTGGCCTAGTACATATATGCAAGATATGAGAGAAATCCCTGCAATAGTCACTGAGAAAATTGTGATAAAAGTGTTGAAATTTTCACACTTTTGGTGGGGGTACCTCCCTTGTAACGTCTCTAGCAAACAGACGAACAGACAGATTTGCATGCCTTGAACAATTTTTCATCCTCGATAGATAAGGTATCTTTTAAAAAAAACAGCATGTCTCTAGGCCTTGTAGTTTTGGAGAAGAAGTTGTTCACGCGGACGCGTACGGGGACGCGTACGCCCACGCCGCAGAGTGATGACATAATGTCAGCTGACTGACAAGTCAGCTGACATAAAAATTCATTGCTATTTAATATTTTTATAAGATAAATATGCTTAAGATAGTGGTGTTTCTTTCCAGTCATCTTATCTTCTGAAAGAAGTCTATACATTTGACCAATTTGTATGTGAATAAGTAGCTAGATCATCAACTCCTGCTGCTAAACAAAAGCTGGTTTAATTAAGCTTTTTTTCCCCAAGAAGGAAAAGTCATATCCACACAATTCCACAAGAATGGAATCAGGAGAATGTGGGATTTTTTAATGTGCCTAAAATTGGGAATTTATATTATATGAACACTGATCAGCTGCAATATATTAATAACCACATCACTGCATGCCAAATACCTCATTTTTTTTCTTTGAAGATACCATAACTTCAAAAACACTAGGGGTTTAGCTTTGCCAGATAACAGAAATTTTGTTTCAAGTATACATGTGGCAGGTCTGGTTTTAAAAAGTCTTAAAATAAATGAGGTGGGAGCAAAAACTATATATTTATTATGTTAAGTTGGTCAAAGTCTCTTAAATACAGGAATTTTAAGTAAAAAGGTCATTAAAAGTCTTCCTTAAACTTAATCAATGTGTCAAGTTGAACTGATGTCATTGAACAGTAAGTCAGTTGGGAGCTGAAAACCCTCATTTTTACTTTGAGATGGCCATGACTGTACTTGTATTGGAACTCCAAGGTGGAAACAAAACTAGACCTACGCATCAGAGAACCGATGCAAATTTGTATCCACTGGAACGACAACTCACCAAAGCCAGTGAACCATCATTTGACCTTGAAGGAGGCGGCCATCTTGTTTTCCAGAATGAGGCTAATTTCAGTCCCAGAGAAGCTTACCCCCAATGAAGATATCCTGGAAATTTGGCGAACCTAGCTGGTATATTTTTCCTCTAAGAGCGTTAACGCCAAAAATCTCTCTACGCATGGCGGCAGTGGCGTAGCGAATGCTAAACCAAAGTATCCACTGGATGGGGGATACAATAAGAAGGTCCCTAGTTTGATGTTTAATAAATGTGCAAAGTTTAACTGAGGTCAGCTGAACAATACGATAGCTGGAGAAAAAAAAACTCCATAATTTCACTGCAAGGTGGCCATAACTTCATTCATATTGGGACTTTAAGGTGACCATAAAATGAGAATGTCCCTTTTGTCATCCTTTATAAGCGCATAAAGTTTAGCTGAGGTGTGTTGAACAATAAGATAGCTGGAGGCTGAAAACTTCTTTTTTTCACTTAAGGTGACCATAACTTTATTCATACTGCGACTTTGAGGTAACCATAAAATGTCCCTTCTGCCAACCCTTATAAATGTGCCAAGTATTATTTTAAAAATTTAAACATTAACTGAGCTTAGGGCTGAAAACCCTACATTTTAAGTTTAAGATGGCCATAACATCATTAATATTAAATCATAAGGTAGTAAGAGTCTTCTTTTGATGTTCTTCAATATCAATATACGTTAGATATGGAAAAAGAAAGGGATCAGACGGCTTTATTTTATGACTTTAGGGGGGGCCATAGCTCCAACTAGAAGAATGTCTTTGCTGACAAAAACGAAGCGGCCCTGATGAAAAAGAAGTCACCCATAAAAGATGTCAACATATGCATCATAAGCAATAGAAACTGTGAACTTTATTGCATTGTGTATGTTACTTGTCCCTATTTTCATCTTTAATAAGTGTGCACAATAAAAGTGAGGTCAGCTGAACAATACAATAGCTGGAGATTAAAAACTCCATATTTTCACTGCAAGGTGGCCATAACTTCATTCATATTGGGACTTTAAGGTGACCATAAAATAAGAATGTCCCTTTTCTCATCCTTTATAAGTGCATAAAGTTTAGCTGAGGTCAGTTGAACAATAAGATAGCTGGAGGCTGAAACTTCCTTTTTCACTGTAAGGTGACCATAACTTCATTCATATTGCGACTTTAAGGTGACCATAATATGAGAATGTCCCTTCAATATCAATATATGTTAGATATGGAAAAAGAAAGGAGCCAGATGGCTTTATTCAAATGTTATGACTTTAGGGGGGCCAAAATTATATTAACAGTTTAAGGTCACCTTAAAGTCAGGATAACCCTTTGGTTTGCCATCCTTTATAGGTGTGCAAAGTTTAACTGAGGTCAGTCAATCAATAAGATACTTGGAGGCTGAAAACCCCCTTATTTCACTTTAAGGTGGCTACAACTCCATTCATAGTGAGAGTTTAAGGTGACCATAATTATTATTTCTATCTAGTTTAATACCAGTGATAATTTGGATATAAAAAATGGAAAAAGAAAGGGGCCAGAGGATTTTATTCCAATTTGATGACTTTAAGCAGGCCATATGTCCATTAACATTTTGAGTTAAAGGTCACCATAAAGTCAGGATATTCCTTTGGCAAATGTTAATATATGTGCCAAGTTTGGTTGAAAAAAGTGAAAAAGTAAGTGAACTGGAGGGCTAAAACCCCCTTTTTTGACATTAAGGTGACCTTAAGATTGCAGATACAGGGCTAAAACTTCGGCATGTGAAAGATTATGAAAAAGTAGCTGAATAAGTTATTCCAACAAAACGCCGAAATCCTGACCGTTTTTGAGATACAGACCAAGTACCCATTTTTAAAAAATTTACGAAAATAAAACGCCTCCCATTCAGGCATCTATGGTCCGATTGATGAGAAAATCCTTTCCGACCTTGGAAATTTGGTCTAGAATGTACCTGATAAATTTTATAGCACAGGTGTGTGTGTTTTTTTCCGAAACGCGATGACGGGGTGTTTTGGAGTTATGCTTAAGGTTACCTTAAGTAAAGCTTAAAGTCTGCGCAAAGTATCCCAAAAAATTTTTCCTGCCCCTATAGTTTTAAAGAAAGATAAGAAGGAAAGAAAAATTTGAAAGGCTAAGAAGTTATTCAAGAGAGACCATAATCCGGCGGCGGCGGCGGTGATCAGTCGAACTTTGGTGAAAACAAATAAGTGTCCCTGACGGGCCGCTTAATTATATTAACAGTTTAAGGTCACCATAAAGTCAGGATACTCATTTGGTAAATCTTAATATATATGCCAAGTTTGGTTGAAAAAAGTGAAACACTAAGTGAACTGGAGGGCTAAAACCCCCTTTTTGACATTAAGATGACCTTAAGATTGCAGATGCAGGGGTAAAACTTCGGCATGTGAAAGATTATCAAAAAGTAGCTTAATAACTTATTCCAACAAAACGCCAAAATCTTGACCCTTTTGAGATACAGACCAAGTACCCATTGTTTTTAAATTATGAAAATAAAACGCCTCCCATTCAGGCATCTATGGTCCGATCGATCAGAAAATCCTTTCCGAACTTCGGATTTAGGTCTAGAATGTACCTGATAATTTTTATAGCACAAGTGTGTGTGGTTTTTTCCGAAACGTGATGACGGGGTGTTTTTGAAAAATGGTTAAGGTTACCAAGAAGTTATTCAAGGGAGACCATAATCCAGCAACGGCGGCGGTGATCAGTCGAACTTACGTGAAAATAAATAAGCGCCCCTGTCGGCCCGCTTAATTACATGAATTTCTTTTCATTAAAATATGCATTGACACAAGCACAAGTTATGTCTACTTTACCAACATAAAATCAAAACAATAAACCTTCCAGAATCGTTTTTAATGAGCCATAATATAATTTTCTGCTACAAATCAGCACCGCAACTTGGCATCATTTGCATATGAAAATCGGTGAAGATGTTAAAATTATTTCTGTTTTCTTTCAGCTTCCTTAATTGTAGGCGTAAGTACACAAGTTCTGTTCTGTCTTCCGTTTTGTAGAAAACGTTTTGGCAGAGCCAAGGTCAAAGGTCACACCAAGGTCACACTATGACTCTGCACAACTTCCAATCAAAACACCTACCATGTAACTACACCTTACGGTTTCCCAGAAATAGCCTAGATAAAGATTTCAAAGTGTCAGGGTCACTACAGCAAGGGCAAAGATCAAAACAAGGTTACACTATGATACTACACATATGCACCTCCAAACTGAAGTCTCCACCAAGTATAAAATTTATATCCTACACCTCACAGTTTTTGAGATACAGCTGAGACAAGAATTTTCCTTCCAACCATCCAACCACCTATGCACCCAGCCAGATGCCATGAGTGACAAAAAATATGTGCACACATGGTCTGGGATAAAAAATCATCCTGGAAATATACACATGTAACTATTCAAAGCATTCTAACTCAGACCAGTATTGTGTACAATATATTGCATACAATAATTATAATATTCTATGCACAAGAACACTCTGTGAAATTTCATTTTCTACTTGTACAAGTAGCCACTACAAACTGGGACCAATCCTTGTACTTTTTTATTTTGAACATATTATAGATACAAAGGCATACAATAATACAAAATACAGACAAGTGCAACATGACATAATACACAGAGGTACAAACTAGGCTAAATACAAACAAACAACAATGGACATCAATCCATTATATTAACACTGATGACAAAACAGATGTGCTGTTTACAGTTACAATAGTTCATAAATCTTTCTGTAAATTTCAACATTTTTATTTCTTGTATTCCTCTATCTGTAGAGGTCACACACAGAGCTTCTGTTTTGTATTTTAAATTAGATAGAAAGGCTGAAAAATGAAGTTGTTCGTTTTTACTCTTCTTGTCTTTTAGATAGTTTTTGCCATATAATATTAGGAAATTAACAATATGAAGATTAAGATCATTGTGAGAAGGTATCCCAGATAAGATGTCACATGTTGTGAATTCAAAGGCCATTCTTAGATTTTGTCTTAGCCAATTCTTGAGTTCTTGTCAAAATGATGCAAATGATTTACAATAAACTAAGTGATGGTCTACAGTATCTAGAGTAAGGAATCTAAAATTCGCCAGGAATGTAAAATTCGCCACCCCTAAATACCTTTGTTAATTTTATGAAGAAAATGATGTTTTGTGTTAAACTTGGTATTTTTTGGTTCAAAAAGTGATAATTTAGCATACATTCAACAAATTTCACCTCAATTCATTTAATTTATTAGTAATTCCACATGTGGCGAATTTCAGATATGTGGCGAATTGTAGATTCCTTACTCTACTCTTTTCCCAATCTTCTCTCTTTACCTATCATTGTACTTACTCTGTATACATTTCCAGATTTGAGGCAGCAACTGGACATTTTTCACATTTATACAATATGGCATGTTCATCTGGGATGACTTTGAGTTCCTTAATCAGTGGCAGACATACACCAATGTTTTCTAAAGGTAGAGAAGCATCTGGCCACACCAAAACACTGTTACAGTGATCAAGGACTGCCCACTCTCCCAATGAGAGTTGAAGTTGTTTCAAAGTGAGTGGGTGCAGGAAAACAAGTGAATTTTCATATTTTCTTGGCAAATTTGACAGTTTATCTGCAATAAAAATATATACTACAGAGTGTTCACTGGATGACAGAAAAAATAATGAACGTTGTAAATTTTTAAATGTGTGTCTGTATCTAAACATATGAAGTAAAAATATAAAAAGCAATTAAGCGTGTTGGAAACATAAAACAAGCTTGTCACATATTTTGTCTGCAAATCAGATTACAAGCGTACACATCAAAAGTTCAGTTTTGCGTCTTATATAGATCAGACATTATTTTATCAATATTCATGTTGTGCCCAGTTCACACCAATTATCGTTTCCGATATACATGGAAGGCTGACAGACTATAACAGGGCAAATGAGGAAGGAAAATCTACAAACAGCAATTACCGTAAATTTCCAAAATAACACCCAGGTTCAAATAAATGCCTGGTTCAAATTAACGCCTGGTACCAAGCACACTGTTTACAATTTATAACACTGTTTTGTATTTCTAAAGAATGCCTGGTTCAATTTAACGCCTGGTCTGCTGCATGCCATTTGAAAATAATTAATGCCCAGCCATATTTTGAAAAAATACGATATAAAGACTAGTTTCCAAATGCAGGTACATTAGGGTGTGTTAGAAGAATATAGACGGAACATTAAATTAATTGTCACACATCTGATTGCATTTAAATACCCACATTTGTACATTTAAGAACCGTTGTGTGTAGTTCTAAGATGAGGAACGGATCGATAGCATATTTTCCATATGGGTATCCTGCCAGTACAAAATCCTAAGTTCACTGAAACAGAACTGACCAGTTCAGCTAAAAGAAAAAGCCAGAAGAGCCTTACAAAAACGGAATAAAAGTGTATAAATTCTTTAGATTTATGATTTTTTTCAACTTTTTTCCCCCAATGACATCAACTGACAATTGAGATGTTTCTGTTTTACAGTGTTTCAGTTGAAATATGGTCTTGATTCCAAGATACTCATGCCACCGAATGATCCCTATTGCAAATACTTTAAATATTTTAAATTGGATAAAGACTGATTTTTTTACAACTATTGAAATAAACTAGAGATTGTGCCTTGACGCAGTGTATCCCTGGGCAGGACATGGTTGAAGCATGACATCCAGAGTATTATGGTTGACACAAATATACCCCTGTGGGGAGGGGGCCTAAGCGTTTATGGGAGCAACTTGTACTGACACTAAGTAAACAAAATGTTTGCTTAATGAAAGATACAAATGTAACTAGACCTAGCTTATCAGAGAACTGACGCAAATTGTATCCACCAGAAAGAAAACTCGCCAATCAACCATCACTTATCACTGAAGGTGGAGCCCAAGGTAAAATCTGACCACATCAAAAGATTCTTAGCCCATGATTTCCAATAGGTTGGTGTGACACTGCAAACCTCTAGGAACATGAATAAGCGAGTTATAAGCACTTTTAATTTTGGCTATCCTCATTTGACCTTGAAAGAGGGGCCAAAGCTCAAATCTGATCACATCAAACGATTCCTAGTGCATGATTTCCTATAGGATGCTTTCACATTACAAATCTCTAGGATCAAGAAAAAACGATTCATAAGCACTTTAGATTTTGCTATCCTCCTTTGACCTTGAAGGAAGGGCCCAAGGTCAAATCTGATCACATCAAAAGATTCCCAGCCCATGATTTCCAATAGGTTTGTTCACATTAATAAGTGAGATATAAGCACTTTTAAGTTTTGGTATCCTTGTTTGACCTTGAAGGAGGGGTCCAAGGTCAAATGTGACCACACCAAAAGATTCCCAGCCCATGATTTCCTATAGGTTGGTTTTCCATCCCAAACATCTAGGACCAATAATAAGGGAGATATAAACTTTTCATGACTGACAAAAAAAAACCGCCCGTGGCGGCCATCTTGTTTTTCAAAATGAGGCTGAAAATACTTCCAGTCAAGATTTTGTAATGCGGAACATATTCTGCTATAATTTCCTTTCCTCTAGAGGGCCAACAAAAACATTCCCAGGCAAGATTTTATGGTTATGAATATATCCTGCAAATTTGAGAAGGCTAGATATAATATATATATTTTTTTAGAGTGGTAACAGCCAATAATAAAGGAGGTATATGGCCTAACAGTTTAAGGTACTATTTTGAGTCATTTTAGCAGACCAAAGGTGACCTTGAAAAAAAGGCCAAGGTCAACAAACTGGATGCTGGTACTCCATCATGTACTCAACCTCCAAAGCCATTTTCAATAGTTTCCACGCAATATAGTCAGCATTAAGTGTGAAAATATCTCCAAAAATAGCATCAGAGATGCCTGTACCCCACAGCCTAGGGAAATATTTTTAACACCATGACATATAGAAGTACTGTATCAGTACAAAGTTCAGGATACTTTCAGAGCACTGTCAGTTATATAAAGGTCCAAACAACGTTTAAATAGAGAAAAAATGTCTAAAAGAAAGATAATCCAGGTAAAGATGAAGTATTAAAACAAGATAATTCAATGACAAGATGACAGCATTAATCAGTAAACTAAACATCACAACACTCTTTATCTACATCTGCATGGTCGAATTTTGGTTTAGATGTTTTGAATATTACCATGAATTAACAGAAGTGGTTATACATTCAATGAATGCTTATGTGTGGTGTTGGCACAAAATCTGTGGCTCACTTGATGAAATTCTATTTGTTACAATGGGAAGTTATTAAAGAAAAATTCTTAACTAGAGGATCGCTCGCAAAAACAAAGATAATGTTTTTGCATAGCAAAAACAAAGCGTCCCGAAAAGGATATAAAGGTGAGTGCTAAAGTATTAAGAAAATGCTTCGATTTCTAGCCTTATACTGCTGTGGCAACCAAAGTCAGCGCAGTCTACTCTATCTAGCACGGTTTTCAAGATATAAGCATTTTTGTGTTTTGCAAAAAATTCGAAAATTCAAAATGTCCGCTATATTTGGCGAGACAAAAATATTTTGAAAATTGGCATGGCTACTCTGCAGAGATACCCAGCAGGTCAAAAATTTTGTTGAGTTTGCTCCATCTAGCATGGTTTTCGAGATATAAGCATTTTTATGTTTTGCAAAAACTTTGAATATTCAAAACGGCCACCATTTTTGGGGAGACAAAATTTTTTGACAACACCACTGCCGTGGTGTGTATCTCCCGCCGAGCATTAAAGGAGAAGAAATAGCTTTTCCGAGATATTCACAATTTTTCATTTTCGTGTGTGAAAGCTTTTCCAAAAGTAGGTGAATGAGTTATTTGAGAAAAATTGGCTATCTGCAATACTATTAAGAGATAATTCACATTTACTCCTTTTGAGTAGGTGAGTAATTACCTACGGGTCTGGAACTTCACCAAGTGAAAGTTCTCCCAAAAGTAGATGAATGAGTTATTTGATAAAAATTGGTTATCCACAATACTTTTACAGATAATTCGCATTTACTCATTTTGAGTAGGCGAATAATTAGCTATGGGTCTGAAACTTCACCAAGTGAAAGCTCTCCCAAAAGTACGTGAATCAGTTATTTGAGAAAAATTGGCTATCTGCAATACTTTTAGAGATAATTCGCATTTACTCATTTTGAGTACATGAGTAATTAGCTATGGGTCTGAAACTTCACCATGTGAAAGCTCTCCTACAAGTAGATGAATGAGTATTTGATAAAAATTGGCTATCCGCAATACTTTTACAGATAATTAGCATTTACTCATTTTGAGTAGGTGAATAATTAGCTATGGGTCTGAAACTTCACCAAGTGAAAGCTCTCCCAAAAGTAGATGAATGAGTTATTTGATAAAAATTGGGTATCCGCAATACTTTTAGAGATAATTCGCATTTACTCATTTTGAGTAGGTGAATAATTAGCTATGGGTCTGAAACTTCACCAAGTGAAAGCTCTCCCAAAAGTAGGTGAATGAGTTATTTGAGAAAAATTGGCTATCTGCAATACTTTTAGAGATAATTCGCATGTACTCATTTTGCGTAGGTGAGTAATTAGCTATGGGTCTGAAACTTGACCATGTGAAAGCTCTCCCACAAGTAGATGAATGTGTTATTTTATAAAAATTGGGTATCCGCAATACTTTTATAGATAATTAGCATTTACTCATTTTGAGTAGGTGAATAATTAGCTATGGGTCTAAAACTTCACGGAGTGAAAGCTCTCCCAAAAGTAGGTGAATGAATTATTTGAGAAAAATTGGCTTTCTGCAATACTTTTAGAGATAATTCGCATTTACTCATTTTGAGTAAGTGAGTAATTAGCTATGGGTCTGAAACTTCACCATGTGAAAGCTCTTCCAAAAGTAGGTGAATGAGTTATTTGAGAAAAATTGGCTATCTGCAATACTTTTAAGAGATAATTCACATTTACTCATTTTGAGTAGGTGAGTAATTATCTACGGGTCTGAAGCTTCACCATGTGAAAGCTCTGCCAAAAGTAGATGAATGAGTTATTTGATAAAAATTGGGTATCCGCAATAGTTTTAGAGATAATTAGCATTTACTCATTTTGAGTAGGTGAATAATTAGCTACGGGCCTGAAACTTCACCGAGTGAAAGCTCTTTGGGATAGCTGCTCTGCAGAGATACCCTGAAGATAAAAAATTTCGTCGAAATCATTCTATGTAGTACGGTTTTCGAGATATTTTTGTGTTTTGCAATTTTTGCGCAAAAATTCGAAAATTCAAAATAGCCGCCATTTTTGACAAGAGAAATTTTTTTTGAAAATTGGCATGGCTACTGTGCAGATACCCTGTGGGTCAAAAATTTCGTCTAAATCGCTCTATCTAGCACGGTTTTCGAGATATAAGCATTTTTATGTTTTGCAATTTTTGTGAAAATTCAAAAATTCAAAATGGCCGCCATTTTTGGCGAGACAAAATTTTTTTGAAAATTGGCATGGCTACTCTGCAGAGATACCCTGTAGGTGAATGAATGAATTATTTCGTTGAAATCGCTCTATCTAGCAGGGTTTTTGAGATATAAGCATTTTTATGTTTTGCAATTTTTGAGAAAAATTCGAAAATTGAAAATGGCCGCCATTTTTGGCGAGACAAAAATTTTTTGAAAATTGGCATGGCTACTCTGCAGAGATACCCAGCAGGTCAAAAATTTTGTTGAGTTTGCTCCATCTAGCACAGTTTTCGAGATATAAGCATTTTTATGTTTTGCAAAAACTTTGAATATTCAAAACGGCCACCATTTTTGGGGAGACAAAATTTTTTGACAGACCACTGCCGCGGTGTGTATCTCCCGCCGAGCATTAAAGGAGAAGAAATAGCTTTTCCGAGATATTCACAATTTTTCATTTTCATGTGTGAAAGCTTTTCCAAAAGTAGGTGAATGAGTTATTTGAGAAAAATTGGCTATCTGCAATACTATTAAGAGATAATTCACATTTACTCCTTTTGAGTAGGTGAGTAATTACCTACGGGTCTGGAACTTCACCAAGTGAAAGTTCTCCCAAAAGTAGATGAATGAGTATTTGATAAAAATTGGCTATCCGCAATACTTTTACAGATAATTAGCATTTACTCATTTTGAGTAGGTGAATAATTAGCTATGGGTCTGAAACTTCACCAAGTGAAAGCTCTCCCAAAAGTAGATGAATGAGTTATTTGATAAAAATTGGGTATCCGCAATACTTTTAGAGATAATTCGCATTTACTCATTTTGAGTAGGTGAATAATTAGCTATGGGTCTGAAACTTCACCAAGTGAAAGCTCTCCCAAAAGTAGGTGAATGTGTTATTTTATAAAAATTGGGTATCCGCAATACTTTTACAGATAATTAGCATTTACTCATTTTGAGTAGGTGAATAATTAGCTATGGGTCTAAAACTTCACGGAGTGAAAGCTCTCCCAAAAGTAGGTGAATGAATTATTTGAGAAAAATTGGCTTTCTGCAATACTTTTAGAGATAATTCGCATTTACTCATTTTGAGTAAGTGAGTAATTAGCTATGAGTCTGAAACTTCACCATGTGAAAGCTCTTCCAAAAGTAGGTGAATGAGTTATTTGAGAAAAATTGGCTATCTGCAATACTTTTAAGAGATAATTCACATTTACTCATTTTGAGTAGGTGAGTAATTATCTACGGGTCTGAAGCTTCACCATGTGAAAGCTCTGCCAAAAGTAGATGAATGAGTTATTTGATAAAAATTGGGTATCCGCAATAGTTTTAGAGATAATTAGCATTTACTCATTTTGAGTAGGTGAATCATTAGCTACGGGCCTGAAACTTCACCGAGTGAAAGCTCTTTGGGATAGCTGCTCTGCAGAGATACCCTGAAGATAAAAAATTTCGTCGAAATCATTCTATGTAGTACGGTTTTCGAGATATTTTTGTGTTTTGCAATTTTTGCGCAAAAATTCGAAAATTCAAAATGGCCGCCATTTTTGGCAAGAGAAAATTTTTTTGAAAATTGGCATGGCTACTGTGCAGAGATACCCTGTGGGTCAAAAATTTCATCTAAATCGCTCTATCTAGCACGGTTTTCGAGATATAAGCATTTTTATGTTTTGCAATTTTTGCGAAAATTCGAAAATTCAAAATGGCCGCCATTTTTGGCGAGACAAAAATTTTTTGAAAATTGGCATGGCTACTCTACAGAGATACCCTGTGGATCAAAAATTTCGTCGAAATCGCTCTATCTAGCATGGTTTTCGAGATATAAGCATTTTTATGTTTTGCAATTTTTGCGAAAAATTCGAAAATTCAAAATGGCCGCCATTTTTGGCGAGACAAAATTTTTTTGAAAATTGGCATGGCTACTCTGTAGAAGTACCCTGTGGGTCAAAAATTTCGTCGAAATCGCTCTATCTAGCACGGTTTTCAAGATATAAGCATTTTTATGTTTTGCAATTTTTGCAAAAAATTCGAAAATTTAAAATGGCCGCCAGTTTTGGCGAGACAAAAATTTTTTAAAAATTGGGATAACTACTCTGCAGAGACACCCTGCGGATCAAAAATTTCGTCAAAATCGCTCTATCTAGCACGGTTTTCGAGATATAATCATTTTTGTGTTTTCCTTATTTGGAAAATTCATAATGATTAATTAGTCAATAATTACTCGGCCATTTCTTAACCATTCAATGCCAAAATCTAATGATTTCCAGATTTTAATAGAGTGAATGTATTTGCCAAGATTCAGGTGAATTGATAAAATTCCTTTCAAGTTATCATCCAGACAAGCTTCCCCATCGAAAAAAGACATTTTTGGTCATGTGACCTCTCTGATTGGTTGAAATGTCACTGCAGCATGTTCAAAAAAAATCCCCAAGGCTACTGCCTAAACCTGCCAAATTTTAAAAGAATCCGCCTAACGGTTACAGAGATATAAGGAAAACAAAATGCGGAGCCTGAAGGTCTCCCATACACAAACAAGCGTCCCTTGCATCCCGTCTACTATGACTTTAACAGTGCTTAATCTGCATCAAAAGACAGACCCAAAGGTGCAACAAGATTTTAAAGGTCAAGGTCACTACAACAAGGTCAAAGGTCAAATCAAATTCACACCATGATGCTGCACACCTACAACCCCTAACCAATGTCCCTACCAAGCATCAACTTCCTACACCTTACGGTTTCTGAGACATAGCCTGGACAAGATTTTATAGGTCAAGGTCACTACGGCAAGGTCAAAGGTCAAATCAAGGTCAGGCCATGACGTTGCACACCTACAACCCCTAACCAATGTCCCTACCAAGTATCAACTTCCTACGCCTCACGGTTTCCGAGATACAGCCCGGACAAGATTTTATAGGTCAAGGTCACTACGGCAAGGTCAAAGGTCAAATCAAGGTCACACCATGACGTTGCACACCTACACCCCCTAACCAATGTCCCTACCAAATATCAACTTCCTACACCTTACGGTTTCCGAGATACAGCCCGGACAAGATTTTCAAACTCAAGGTCACTACGGCACGGTCAAAGGACAAATTAAGGTCAGACCATGACGTTGCACACCTACAACCCCTAACCAATGTCCCTACCACATATCAACTTCCGACACCTTATGGTTTTCGAGATATAGCCCGGACAAGATTTTCAAACTCAAGGTCACTACGGCAAGGTCAAAGGTCAAATCAAGGTCACACATGACGTTGCACACCTACAACCCCTAACCAATGTCCCTACCAAATATCAACTTCCTACACGTTACGTTTTCCGAGATATAGCCCGGACAAGATTTTATAGGTCAAGGTCACTACGCCAAGGTCAAAGGTCAAATCAAGGTCACACCATGACGTTGCACACCTACAACCCCTAACCAATGTCCCTACCAAGTATCAACTTACTACACCTTACGGTTTCGGAGATATAGCCCGGACAAGATTTTCAAACTCAAGGTCACTATGGCAAGGTCAAATCAAGGTCAGACCATGACGTTTCACACTTACACATCCTAACCAATGTCCCTACCAAGTATCAACTTCCTACACCTTACGGTTTCTGAGATACAGCCCGGACAAACCTTTTCCCGCTGCCCACCCGACCGCCCATCCGGACACCATGGGTGAAAACAATATCCCAACAGCCCTTAAGGGCTGTGGGGCAAAAAGGCCAAAAATGGCCTCAGTGAGGTACTTTGGTGGTCTGTGGATGACTTTCAATGAAAAGCCTCAAGGTCAAATATCTGTATGCTTACAGAGGACACATATATGTATTATATATACCAGCCATAGGATGATCTAACTTTCTGAATATGAGAACTGGCCCAAAATGTGAAAAAATGGCCAAAATCTGACCAGTGACCTTGAAATAGAAGGTCAAGGTCACATACCAAATTTGAAAGGTCTAACTAAAATATTTTTTTAAGTTATCGTGTCTGAAAGGAAATCTCTGCGGCGGCGGAATGACCGTACTGAATCCTAATTATCCCTGACTTTCCTCCGGGGATACAATAATTTAACCTCAAGATACTAATCTTGTAAATTTGTCACTATAGATAAAAATACAACCACTCAATGTGTAGGGTGGACCCTTTTGTCAGACTGAGAATTATTACTGGAAAAGGATTACATGCAGAAGACAACTATTAGGACAGTGTGATCCCTTACCTAATGTGATAAATTAATCAAAGTTAACTCACGGTCATTCTGACCCAGATTCTCTGTTAGAAAAGATACATTCAGACAAAGTACTATGATAAAGGCTGTGAGTGCAAAACTTAAGTATCAGTATTTTTAATTCTTGTTTTTATTTCTTTCTTTCTGGTTCGTAAACTGCATGGATTTAATTATGGAACTTCATGGTGACAATGACACTTAAGTGTAAAAAAACCTTATGAATTTTAAAGACATAAAAGAATGTGTCAAAAGTAGATTCTCCGAAGGACCGAGTAGAAGCCTCATTTGTGCTGGGAAAGTCTCTGACTGGAGACTGTCCTGGATCAGAGTTGCTAAAATGACATATACTTATACTCTATACTATATAGCCTGTTTAACTTTGTTTCAAAAATTTACAATTGAATTGAATGACAAACTAGAAATAGGACGCCCTGTTAAGAGTAGCCACAAATATGAAAAGAAACAGGAAAGCACAGAAGAACACATTATCATGTGTAATGTCCACCCCATTCACGTTTTGCAACAATTGTACAGTAGTCTTACAGGACCATGACATTTTGACATTTTTCAAAGGCAACATATCAAAGATCTCTAATAACCAAATGGTCAAAAATTGGCTCGAAATTGCTCTATCCCTTACGGTTTTTGAGATAAACAACAATTTCAACTTCCGCCAAAATTCAAGATGGCGGCTAAAATTCGGGAAATTCAACATTTTTCAGAGGCACTACATGTAACTTCTCTAGCATCCACAAGGTTCAAAATTTGCTCGTTTCATTTTATGTAGAAATTCAAGATGGCCGCCAAAAATGGCGGGAAAGCAATTTTTGTGAAATGTCGCCACTACACTCTGCAGATACCCTGCGGGTCAAAACTTTCATCAAAATCACTCTATCTAGCATCGTTTCCAAGATAAATGTGCTTATGCATTTTACACAAAAATTCAAGATGTGGCGGATAAGCGATTTTTGAGAAAAGTAACTAGTAGACTCTGCAGATACCCTGTGGGTCAAAAATTTTGTCAAAATCACTCTACCTTGCACCGTTTCTGAGATAAGTGTTTTTGCGTTTTACGCAGAAATTCAAGATGGCCGCCATTTTTGGGGAGACAAAAATTTTTGGAAAATGCACATGGCTAGTTTGAAAAGATACTCTGTGGGTCAAAGATTTTGTTGAAATCGCTCTATCTCGCAGTTTTCGAGATATAAGCATTTTTGTGAAAAATATATAATTCAAAATGGCCACCATTTTTAGCGAGACAAAATTTTTTTTAAAATTGAGATGGTTATTCCTCAGAGATGCCATGTTGGTAAAAAATTCTGTCGAAATTTCTCTATCTAGTACGGTTTTTGAGATATAAGTGTCACCGCGATCGCAGCTGGGTTTTAGAACTCGTCGATAACTATTTTATTTAAGCGGTTAGAAATAAAAGAATTTTATTTTCGCCAGCTTGGGTGTTACAATCGCGGGAAAAACGGACATTTTGTTCAGTTTTGAAGGTGATTTTAAACAGTAAGGATGCCTCTGCAGTAGCTGGGTTTGAGGAAAACTTTGTGTGAAAGTTGTTGGTTGTGTTGGTGGTGTTGCAGGTTAGTGTTATAACTGCATGAATGGTATTGTAACTGTTCAGTAATTATTATGTTTGTTTACATTAGCTAGTGCTTGGTAACTTGCTCACTGTTTTAGTGAAACTCTTGAAATTCATTTTCATTGAATTTGTTGAACTTGTTATATTTATCTTGGGATCAGTTGATTACCATATCTGTTGTAAACTGTAATAATTATCTTGAATACTTTACATTATTGGGATGAGCTTTGTAGTTGTCGTTAATGCATTACTGTTGGAGATTAGTATTGTTTTATGAATTCTGTGATACCAATAATGGTGATACTTATTTTAGTCTGTAACTTTCAAGTATGTCGTTTAATCATTATTGTGGTCCCATATCAGATTTCTTACTTTGAATCTGATTATTTGTAGGTGTTTTTGTATGGTCGGTGACCGATTCCGTTTGACTTGACGACCTGATGTTTGGGTGTATGTGAACCACTTCATCCCTGGTACGACCACTGTAGATAATAAACTAGTCAAGATTTTAGTCAAGTGTTTCCATTCTCACGTCCACTGTAAGTCCCTCGTCTGGTGACCCGTATGACCCACTGGGAGACGGCGGCAACATAAGCATTTTCGTGTTTGCAATGTTTTGCGAAAAATTTGAAAATTCCAAATGGCCGCCATTTTTAGCGAGACAAAATTTTTTGGAAAATTCAGATGGCTACTTTGAACAGATACCCTGTGGATCAATCCCTCTATCTAGCACGGTTTTCCAGATATAAGAATTTTTGTGTTTTTGCAAGTGTGAAAATTCAAAATGGCCACCATTTTTGGCAAGCATTTTTTAAAAAAAATATGTTAGCTAATCTGCAGAGATACCCTATGGGTCAAAACTTTCGTCGAAATTCGCTCTATCGCGTACAGTTTTCAAGATACAGGCATTTTTGTGTTTTCCTTATTTGGCAAATTCGTAATGATTAATTAATCATTAAATATTCGGCTATTTCTTAACCAATCAATGCCAAAATCTAATGATTTTCAGATTTTAATAGAATGAATGTATTTGCCAAGTTTCAGGTGAATAGATAAAATCCCTTTCAATTTATCATCCGGACAAGCTTACCCAATGAAAAAAAAGACATTTTGGGTCATGTAACCTCTCTGATTGGTCGAATTGTCAACGCAGCATATTCCAAAAAATTCCCTAGGGCTACTGCATACACCTGCCAAATTTGAAAAGAATCTGCCCAGTGGTCACAGCGTTATAAGGAAAACAAAATGCGGAGCCTGATTTTCTCGTATATACAGATCCAGGCCTGATACTCACACAAGGGAATCTACTGGTGGCCCAGTACATATATGCAAGATATGAGAGAAATCCCTGTAATTGTCAATGATAAAATTGTGATAAAGTGTTGAAATTTTCAGACTTTGAGTGGGAGTACCTCTCTTCTAATGGCTCTGGGGAACAAACGAACAGACAGATCGGCATAGATTTTACAATTTATCATCCTCAATAGATAAGGTATCTCTTTAAAGAAAAACAGCATGTCTCTGGGTCTTGTAGTTTTGGAGGAGAAGTTGTTCATGCGGACGTGTATGCCGCAGAGTGATGCCATAATAAATAAAAACAGGAATTTTAAGGAAAAAGGTCATTAAAAGTCTTCATTAAACTTAATCAATGTGTCAAGTTAAACTGATGTCATTGAACAGTAAGTTGGTTAGGAGCTGAAAACCCTCATTTTTACTTCAAGGTGGCCATGACTGTACTTGCAAGGTGGCCATAACTTCATTCATATTGGGACTTTAAGGTGACAATAAAATAAGAATGTCCCCTTTGCCACCCTTTATAAGCGCATAAAGTCTACCTGAGGTACTCTGAGATACTCTTGGTTCAAAGGTCAAAACAACAGGTCAAAAAGTCCCTCGAAACTCAATTTTTTATTTTCTCTTAAAATTCAAGATGGCCGACAAAAGTGGGCACAATGGAAATTTTTCCCTTTTGCACAGTATACCCTTGTGGGTTAAAAATTCACTCGCTTTACGGTTTCCGAGATATTTACACTTTTTTCTGCTAAAATTCAAGATGGCTGCCAAAAGTGGCGAAAATTTTTTTTTTTTTTCCTTTTGTACAGAATACTATTGCACTACCCTACAGGTAAAAAAATCACTCAAAATCGCTCTATCCCTTACGGTGTTTGAGATATTTGTGATTTTGCACATTTTCACTAAAAATAGCAATAAGGTAGCCATTACTCACTTGTACATTGAGCAACAAGTGTGAAACTTCAATATGTTACAGTTCACAAGAAAGTAGATGAAGAACATATTTGACAGAAATTGTGCAGCAGCAATACTTTTGAAGATATAAGCCTTTTACTCATTAACGTTACCATAAAAACTTGACAAAGTAGCTATTAATCACTTAGCTATGGCGATACACTTCCAAACTACTGACCATGTTGCAGTTGTGGAGAAAGTACCTGAGCAACATATTTGTACAAAATACTCTAAATACAATAGCTTGAGAGTTATAAGTCATATAATTATATTAGGTAAAAGTGCTATTACTCAAAAGTAGGCCAAAGTTCACCAAACCCCAAAAATATTGAAGGGCGTAAAAATTCATTAGGACAAGTAACTTACCAAAAATGTGTAACTATAGTAGTTTCAGAAAAAACTGTGTGACACACTCACACATTCACACACGCACTGACACACGTACACACACACATGGTGCAAATTATAATCTCCCGCCGGGAGATAAAAAGCTGTGCTGATGCTATATCCCTTTTTCTCCAAAAAGAAATAATGAATAAAGTGACATAATTGGAAAACTACAAACTGCCTATGTCACTAGAGCCTTCAATTCTGATTGCACGAAAATTTGTGAGAAGAATTCATGATGAGATACTGAGTTACATATGTGAAGAAGGGAAGTGGATTCAGAGGCCATGATTTCGTTGAAGTTGTCACATTTTGAAGAACTAGGATTAATCATAAGGGAGATATAAGCAGGAGTTATCAGGGTTCGCGAAGTACCTCTAAAATATGGAGTCCAACGGACTACATGACATCCAAAAGATGGAGTCCCAATCATTTTTTTCTCAGTCCAGTGTTTGTGTTAGGGTTATGAAATGTTCGGTACCTTGTACCTTACGGCACATCAAAAATGGGGTACCATTGTGTGAAAATGGGGTGCAGACAATATTTTTTCTCCCTTATTTCTGGTTATATTTAAAAATATAGAAGCACTGATTAATTTCCTTTCTACTGATAAATAATATGTATCTGTCAATGAATCAATTTTAAAAATATTTTAAAAAGCTGAACTCCAGTCAACAAACTTCATTTTAGTGCAATTTGAGTGAAATTTTTTTGTATGATTATTCTATTTAAGCTACAAATATGGTATTTTTCCTGATTGATAGTTTCTGTTGCTTTTTGTTTGATAAAAATTCATCGGGTAGTTCCAGAGATATAGTTCTTTTGTTACATTCCTGTTGAATATTTGTTACAGCTTTTATTTTCCGAGGGACTTTCCGGAGTTAAATATCAAGAGTTTCCGAGATTTAGTATAGTTCGTCTCCCATGAAAGATCACCGTCTTGGCTTGTTGTTTTGATTGTTTCCGTGCAGAGTCCAGGCTTTCTTTCGATATATAACGTTTTGAGTAGATTTGCTAGTGTATGACACCAGCAATGACTTGCTGTTTTGGAAGAATCTCGTCGAGCATGAAATCTTGCATAACAATGGTGGACGTAAACAAGTTGCCAGGAAATCGCTCGAAATCATTTAATTTTAAAATATAAAGCTTTTTTTCAGTGTTATATATATTGCGTACATATCTACGCTTCCTGCCTTCCTGAAATTCGCTGCTAAAGCAGAAATATTTTCTTCATAAAATCGCGTTCTGACGGATGCAGTGACAACCGAAATTCACGTCCAAATCTGAAATACCGCATGTTTTACATACTCGGACAGCGTAATCGCGAACCCTGGTTATTAACGGTTGATTAGACACTTGGAAAAAAATCACAGGCCATGATTTTTATGAGTTGTTTTTCACATTAATTTTGAAGTTCTATGACCAATAATATGGGAGATATAAGGTCTTTTTTTAGTATGATGACCTAATTTGACCTTGAAGCAGGGGTCACAAAAAAACTATCAACACTGGAAAAGATTCACAGGCCAAATCATTTTCTGTAAGCTGTTTTCACATTCTGAAATCAAGAGAGAATTAAGGCATTTTTAATATAATGACCCCCATTTGATTTTAAGATGAGATGTGGCAGTCATGTTTCAAAACAAGGCAAAAATGAATTACTTTCACTTTCAGGCATTCTTTAGCAACTAAATACATTTTATGCAAATCTGAAGAAGCTGGCTGCAATACTAACTTTTAGAACATATCGATGCTTTTTAAAAAATCTGCGATGGCAGCCATTTTGTTTCTTGATATGAAATCAAATTTTCACACACAGCTTTTTATAGCCATACAGTAAACATTCTCCACAAATTTGGTGAACATATCGAAGCATAAGTGAATGAGAAATTTAGGTCTATGTTGGTCCTTACCTTAAGTACCCAACTATGCTGCGCCCTGCAGCATAGTTGGGTTCTTAAGATGAGGACTAGGTCTATGTAAAAACATGATAAATGGTAGACGTGGTTACTGTGGCAATCAACCTTATCGGGATCTAACACCGTGCTTCCTCCCCATGTACAAGTAGAGATTTTCATAATAATACAACCTAGGCGTCCATTGGCTTGTTAAATTTATGCATTTAAAATATACAGGGTATATAATATATTTCACAAATATATTTCACAAATAAGAATAATTCGTACTTAACTCTCACTAAATATTCACTTATTTTGGAATACCACCAAATATACCTTACTTTTATTCTTTGTCCGGCATTGTTTACCACGACTGAAATATATATATTTTTTTGTATTTGTAGCCATTAATATAAACGATTCTAGTCAACCCATATATGAAATCTTATTGCAAATTTTTTTTTTTAAAGTTAAGAGGCCAATACTTTAATTAATATTATTTTATTTAAAAATCACAACAGATTAATACTAGTGTTTGGTTAAGGACTTTGTACTCTACTGGTACCCTGCATAAGTTGGCCGCCCTCACCACACCTTCACAGGGCTTTAACATGAGTGGCCAACTACACTCTGAAATCATGTATTATTGTTAAACTTATTATATGCAACAGTTTTCATTGGTGTACAATAACCTATTTGTCTTTCTGGAGCCTGTAGATGAGCCGTGGCCAACTTATGGCTGCGGCCAACTTATGCAGGGTAGCAGTACTGCCTCCCGCTGCAACTTGGCACACTTTGGACACAAAGATGCTTATTTGTAGTTATTATCTGTTTAATATCGTACATTTCTATTGAATAATATATGCATTGGCAGAATCGTAATCTATAAATATATTTTAACAGCAAAAAGTCATAACAATAAACATGTTCGATTTCTGCTTGAAATCAGCACCCCAACTTGGTACAATGTGCATATGAAAATTGCCGATGATATTTAGATTAATTCTGTTGTCAGTTCCACTTCCTTATTTGTTAGGCAGAAATGCACAAATGTGGGTAATAAAGTACAACTGTTATTTCATATTTTAACTTCCATTTTGTCCCAATTCATGGTTTGTGTCATTCCATGGCGCCAAGCAGTAAGTGCAACAGAAATGATCCCCCAACACCACCGAAGGAAATGGATTGCACAGTACAGATTTAAGATGCAATGTACCTTTTGCAAGTTCTTTTGGAATAGCAACAAATATGTCCCTAAACATAAATCCAAGTTTACTTTCTGGAAATTCATCAAGATTTGGTCCCTTGCATAATGCAGAATGGTCAGATAAGCATTTTGAAGTAAAGAAGCAATGACATGATTTGCAACTTGTCCACTCTAATTTTCTTTGTTTTTGTGGCATTTTTGGCCACTTCGATAAGAGACACTTTTGATGTAACGGTATGTTATGTATTTTACATGCTGAGCGAAAATATGAGTTTCACGGGTACAGTATGTAAAAATAGATTTCAATAACCTATTGCCGGATATATGGATTTATCGGATTTCGTGACCACCAAGTGAAATCTCCATAGATTATAGGTTGAGTATCTGATGTATCAATATCATATAATGTAGCCTGAGTGACAATAGACATAAATTAATTTGGGGCATGTTAATTGATTTGATTTTTTTAGCAGTTAAGTCAACTTATAACTTCCAGCTTGTTTTAATGTATATTTTATTCAGTAAAAATCTACACTGTTCAACATAAAAGAAGCAAAACAATGAGGATTTTGAAAAACGATTTTGAAAACTAGTTGTACAAAATTTTGATGGATATGTTGTTTTTAATGTAAATAATCATTGAATATTTAGATCAAATTGGTTAAGCCATTAAATGTATGCATTCAATGTCTGAGCTGTGGGAATTCGAGACCCTGTATACAAATTCAAATTTTTTGAAGACAAATTCTCCGAAGAATAATGCATCCTATAAGACAACTGAAGTCATAGCTAAACTGTGAAATAACAAATTTAAATAAACCAAAATTTATTAATTCCAAAAACAACACAATAATACAGTATTACATAAAATCAATTAACATGTAGTTTGAAAGAAATTAAAATAAATAAATTTTACAGTTATAAACTTTATTGATAAACAACTGATCTAGTTTATAACCTACATTGGCTATTTTCTAGCATGATAAAGAGCATTTAAATTAAACTGAATAAAAATGACTCATTTCAGAGAATTCAAAATGGGATAGATTATAAATTTAATTCAACCCAACATTACACTTTATATTTTGTGGGTTTTTGGAGGTGTTAATACTAGGTTTCCAGACAATCGCACACATAATATACTTACTAGCACTTAACATACATTTACATTTTTTTAAGTACAACAATTAAAACCTTGTTTGAATATTTAATATAGAAGTAACAATACAAAAAGAGAAGGGTTTGTATGAAAGACTCTTAAGTATTAGTAAGGAGTATAGGTGCCATGATATAAATTTTAGAAGTCTTAAAAGATACTGTGGTTTACCTTATGCATTCTTTCACTCAAGGAAATAGATTGGTAATTTGTGGCTGATTATGCTCAAAAATACTTATAAGAGTCTTAAACAAGTTTGTAAAGGGCTTAATCAGCAAAGTTTTAGCATATTATTACATTATATTGTTGTTGTGTCATACAATGTGTGGTTAATATTCACCTGTATGTGAGTATATGAATGTTATTCAGTTGTGCTGTATATAGTCTCAAGTCAAATAGCTCGTATCTGGAGGTTGGGGATGCACACTGACATTGGAATCTCATGTGATAATCAATTTAGAAAAGAAAGTCAGAGAGATATACTGTAACTGAACTTATTTTATTGATATGTCATATCATGCACACTTAAGTAAGACTGCAATAAATTCTTAAGAACAAAATACGACTTTATATCATTGACTTTCAAATGTTACTCTTTGTTGAGAATTGCCACAGATAAAAATAATAGATGTAAATATTTAGGAGTTTATTTTAATATCTTTATGGAATCTGAGACTTAGGCTAAAATTTTTGGTTCTGAGGATGCTTCTGTACATCTGTATTGTATTGAAATGCAAATGATATCACCTACGGCAAAAAGAGAAGTAGCAGGCAGGCCTGGGGTCAAGTACATGGAGCCAAGTACAAGTACAATTACTTTGCCAAATTGCAAGTACAAGTACTTTGAAAAATTGCAAGTACAAGTACAAGTTATTTTATAGCGTACCACCCAAAAACTATAATAACTAGATTATCACTTTATATTTAATATTAATTATTCATTGAGACATACAATTTAAAACAATCATTCAATGAACACTGATGAGCTAAAAGCTGCTCCAATATTTTTCTTGTTACACTTAATAAATACCGGTCTTTTAAAAATTTTGTCCGAGATTGAACAATCTGCCTGGAAATCCTGGCTTGCAGTACTAAAAAATCTGACTTGAAAAGATCATCTTTGACATCAGTATGCTTGCATTGACAGATAATGAATTAGTTACTTGGGGCACATAAAAAGTTTTTAAAGGGTTTGTACCAGTCCTTTATGTAAAACTGATATTATATATGATTGGTGTTTGGAATACATTTAACAAATGAATGAACAAATGAAATAAAACTTTAAATTTAAGGGCAATTGTATAGTGTGAAAAGCCAAAGCAGATATACTAAACATTGATATTTGTTTATAAAGGGGTGTGTTAAAATGAATGAGTCAACAGTTATTTGTGTAAGGGATTAGCTTGTTTGTCTTACATAAAATAGTAATTAGCCCTCCTCTCTACCAAGCCTGACATCAACACTCAGGCTGAGTGGGTCTTTTGTGTTAAAATGAATAAGGGTAGATTTAATACTTACCTTTTATGATAAAAGCAAAGCTATGCTGGGACTGGATCTTTTGTGTAAAAGTAAAAAGGGATAAATTAAACGCTGCACCTTTATGATTAAAACACAGCTATATTCTGAATGAGTAGGTCTTTTGTTTAAAATGTGAAAAAGGGTTGATTTAATGGGGGATCATAAAAATCCCACCATAAAAAAACACCACCATTAGCCTCTTTATAATTAAAGAAAACTAAAATTAAAAGTTCTGGCTAACTGAACAGCCCTTTGTTCTTTGACAAAACAACACAAACTATCTACACTCTGCTGAAAAAGACAGTTAAAATGTACACCTTATAAGTCACCCAATTAAAGTTATAAAACTACAAATGTACTTGGAATGTACTTGAAAGTAATTGAAAAGTACTTGGATATTTTAGCCAAGTGCAAGTACTTTTAATTTTCAGCTGTCAAGCACAAGTACAACTACTTGAAAATGAGTAAGTAGGTACAAGTACCAAGTACAAGTACTTGTACTCGCCCCAGTCCTGGTAGCAGTTATTTATTTAGAATAATTTACAAACCTGTTTCAGACTCTTATAATTGAAATATATCAATAGATAACCTCAAAATCTGTAGAGTTACAATTACTTTGTTTTTCTTTAGAGGAAACTCTGCTTTGGAAATTACTATAAATAACTTTGTTACAGAGTTAAAATTGACCCAATATTTTCTCAGTATTTAACATAATCTTCATATTTTCATGTGCTTATTCTTTAAAGCTGAAATAGAATATACAATAAAAATCAGAGTTAAAAAACCTATTTAACAAACACATGTATTGGTATAAGTTGTGTGACAAAACCAGAGCGATACTTCTGTTATCCCTTTCTTTGTCACAGATCTAAATAATATTAATTGCGACAATTATAAAGTGCTGAATTGATATAACTTTTAGGGTGCTAGCATTTAGAAGAACGCAGTCTTGATTATCAGGTCAAAGTTCATCATCAGAAAAGAGAACTTTGATCCAGAAATTGCTATGACAGGGGATATCCTTATCTAAACAGGTGTGTTTTGAATTTGTACCTAAAACCAATTATATAAATTATATGTATGATCTACTGACATTTTAAAGTTCCGTGATGTCACTAATGGATCTGTGGGCTTGGGCAATATATCTTATTTGGGCAATATCTCTAAATACCCCTTCATGCAAGAGCCTTGGAATCATACAATTATTCCATATCAATTGCGTATGGTAAAGTAAAACTTTGTTTTTCTTTTTCTACATAAAGATTTCTTCTGGATATTCTTACATTAATGAATGTTTTGTAAAAAAAAATCACATACAGTGTTAAAGAAACATTTATATTAATATCTAGGTTATATTTATTAATTTTAAAATCGTGAGATAAGATTAGATCTTGCAAAATTGATTTTTTTTAAATTTTAATAGTACTTAAAAGCACATATCTGTGTGCAGTGAATCAGACAGGGCAGTCCTGCCAGCCAAAAAATAAATTGTGACCTGTGTATTTTTATTGAATGTTAGTGTTGAAATGCAAAAAAAAAAAATACATACACCAACAATGCAAAATACAAGAAGTTTGTCTTCTCATATGTTTTTGTACTTTTAAATGGAACTCCAGTACAATTTATACACTGGTGTCTGATATGGCTGTTCTGTCTGATTCACAGTCTATTGGTGCATATTAGTGAAAAAAAAATAAAGTTCTACAATTTCATTGGCCAAGATATCTTTCAGATTCTACAGAAGTCCAAACTAGTCTTCATGTGAAACGTGTTATTATACAATTCCATATCTGTTACAACTTATTATTTTAAGGTGGGTGTACATTAGGGCGGTAAAATTTTATTAACTATCAGATTTTACAGCAGTCACCATTGTGGTCTCGTTCAAGTGTATTCTCACATGACTTCTTACAAAACAAACTTGACCAGTTACAAGCTTTCCTCAAAATTTATATATATAGTGGATTGTGTTGCAAAATGTTATGAATATTAAAAGATTTTTATTAGTGTTTAATTAATTATTATTACACTTGGAAATAATAAATAATAGTTCTAACGTATTCACGCGAATATGACGCCATCTTTCTTCAACGAACATTTTACCATAAGTTGTCATTTTTATCAGGAGGAACATGAAAATCTCAGTGGAAAACCCAGAGGCTTTAAAGTCTTGGTTGACAAAAACCCTGTCTCCAATGTAAGTTAGAAAAGTTATTTTGTGATTCATGGATAAGACCGCCTTCCAATATGCTGTTTCAGTACCTGCAGTGCCCATGCGAATCTAAGACGTATGAAGGTATCAAGATGTTTCGACCCACCGGACGTTTCGACCGTGTTTTTTTCAGACGTTTCGACCTACTTTTATCAGGCAGTTCAACCTATGTTATAAAGGTACAAAACGACCCAAGTCATTAATATTCATGAGAATTCATGAGACGACACCAGTTTTTATAATTTCATAGCTGGATTATTAAATCAAAATGAAGAAGAGTATGTATTATGGTGTGGAGACTTCAACATGATATTTAACCCAACCTTTGACAGCCACAATTACATTAACTTGAATAACCCCAGATCTCGCACAGTGGTTATGAATATGATGGAGGAATATAATTTAGTGGACACATTTAGATACTTTAACCCTGAAATAAAAAGATTTACATGGCGCAGACAAAACCCATTGAAACAAGCTAGATTAGATTATCTTATAGCCTCATCTAGTTTTACAGACCTTGTGAACAAAACCGATATTATTCCTGGCTATAGATCAGACCATTCAATATTGCAGCTAGATATTTTGTTAAATAAATTTTACAGAGGTAAAGGGAGCTGGAAGTTTAACACGAACTTACTCAAAGACATAAATTATCTTAAACTTATAAATGAATGTATTCAAGAAGAAATAATAAAATATGCTGTCCCAGTTTATAATATCGAAAAAATCAACTTAATTAATGAACACGATATACACTTGAGAATTCCAGATGACTTATTTTTAGAAATGCTCATCCTTCGCATGAGAGGTGAGAGTGTTAAGTTTTCTAGTATTAAAAAAAGAAATGAAAATATAAAGGAAAAGAAACTTATCTCTGAAATACAGGCTTTAGAAAAAAATAATGATAGTATAAAACAAGAAACACTGGAATCCAAAAAGCATGAATTAATACAGTTAAGAGAACAGAATATGAAAGGACACTATGTTAGGTCACGTGTTCAGTGGTTACATGAAGGTGAGAGACCAACACAGTATTTTTGTTCATTGGAACAACATAACTATTTGAATAAAACTATTAAAAAGGTTAAGAAAAAAGATAACACATTGATCACTGACCAGGGACAAATTCTGTTAGAACTAAAGAATTTCTATAGTCAACTGTACCGAGCACAAGATGAAAGCTTGAAAGAACTTGACCTTGATCTTATATTTAAGGACATAAAATTAAGTAGAATAACAAATGACCAGGCAACATCAATCGAAGGTGATTTGAAAGAAGAAGAGCTATTTGAATCTTTAAAAAATATGAAAAATAATAAATCACCGGGGATAGATGGCTTTCCCGCTGAGTTTTTAAAAGCCTTTTGGAAATACTTAGGTAAATGGATACTTAGAGCCCTTAATACTAGTTTTAAAAAAGGAATTCTTCCTCTGACCTTACGACAATGCCTTTTAACTTGCCTTCCTAAAAGTGGAAAGCCAAGAGAATTTATTAAAAACTGGCGACCATTGTCAATGTTAAGTGTTATTTATAAACTTGCCTCTGCCTCAATAGCAAATAGAATCAAACCACTATTGAATGGTCTGATCAGCCAAAACCAGAATGGCTTCGTTCCCGGTCGATATATTGGGGAGTCAACACGGTTGATATATGATATAATGCATGCTGCTGAAAAATCTAAAATACCAGGACTACTAATGTTAATCGATTTTGAAAAGGCATACGATTCGATATCTTGGAAATTCATATATAAAGTGTTAACACAAATGGGTTTCACAGAAAAGTTCATAGGTTGGATAAAGTTATTCAATAAAAATATAGAAACTACTATCATGCAGAATGGGGTTATGTCAGAATTCATCAAGATAGGTCGTGGCTGCAGACAGGGGGACCCAATTTCAGCATACCTATTTATTATGGCAGCTGAAGTATTAAATATGCTTATAACTTATAATGATAAAATAGTAGGCATAAAATTTAACAACACTGAGTTTAAATTGTCTCAATATGCTGATGACACCACTCTAATCCTAGATGGTTCTCAACAATCATTACAAAATGCACTTAACATATTGGAAATCTTTGGCACATATTCTGGGTTAAAGGTAAATACAGACAAAACCAAAATTATTTGGATTGGTAAGAAAAAACATTCAAATGATAAATTAATAAGTCAAAGATTTGATTGGAATACTACTGAATTTAATATGCTTGGGTTGAAATTTTCAGTAGATTTACAAAAAATGCCAGAAATTAACTTTCGAAGTAAGCTGGTGGAGATTAAAGACAGTATCAATCACTGGAGTAAGAGAAAACTTACTCCCATGGGCAAAGTGACTGTGATTAAAACTTTTTTAATGGCCAAGCTAAACCACCTCTTTTTGAGCCTACCACACCCAGACATAAACTTTATTAATGAGTTAAACAACATATTCTATAAATTTATATGGTCAAACAAAACACCCAAAATAAATAGAAAAACCTTAACATTGGATTACCACTTAGGTGGCATAAAAATGGTACAATTAGAACACTTTATAATGGCACCTAAGATCACGTGGGTAAGGAGGCTGATTAAAAAAAATGCACCTTGGGTCAAACTTTTCAGACATCAGATAATCTCAGATATAAATAAGTTGTTATACGTAGGTTCTCAACTTGGTTTAGAAATTAACAAAAAAATTACTAATAATTTCTGGATCGATGTTTTTAAAGCTTGGGATACATTATGTAATGAACAAACCACACATAGTTATGAAGAGTTACTATCTGCACCCTTATGGTATAATACAAAATTGTCAATAGAGACTATGTACTTTCCCAATTGGTACAGAAAAGGTATTGATCTCAGATGTATTGGATGTTGACGGTAGTTTCTTTACCATTGAGAAAATTAAAAAGGTCTATTCTCTGGACAGTATTAACCCCCTGAATTATATAAGAGCCAAACAGTTGTGAATAAGTATATACACAAATATGATCAAATGAAACATTCAAAAATTATTAGACCAGTGATGCCAATGAATATGTGTATTATTAATACCAGTAAAAAGGGTGCAAAAAGCTATTACAGAATTTTAGAACAAAATAAATATAATGACCATAAAATGAAGGTAAAATGGAACCAGGATTTTGGAATAAATATAGATAAAAAAACTTGGAATGTAACATTCAAAATTGCTTTTAACACGATATCAAACAACATCCTTACATGGTTTCAAGTAAAAATTTTGTATAGAATACTTGGAACTAGAAAATATCTGACAAAACTAGGCATATACAATGAAGACATCTGTAAAAGGTGTAAAATTGAAGAAGAAAATCTAATGCATATGTTTGTTGGGTGTGCAGAAGTTGCAAAATTTTGGCAAGTTATAGAAAATTATGTAGCAGATAATTCAGGTATAAAATTAAAATTTACTGATTTTACTATCATGTTTGGATATCACCTAACAGATAGTAATAAAATACCTATTAACACATTAATTCTTGTGGTTAAAAAATATATATATGATAGTTCAATCTCAAATACAACTGGTAATTTAAATCTACTTGTTTTAAAACACAGATTACAAGAAATGTATTCAGATGAAAAAATGCTAAGCGTTCTCAATAGCACAGAAAATACATTTAAACAAAATTGGGGAAAATTGCAAAATGTATTTAGCCATCCATGAACTTATGGGGAATGTAGGGCTCAACTGCACAGAGAGATTGGTGCACTTTTGTAGTATGTGAGTTGTGTCAAAAACATTCTGTGTTGTATTATAATGTATTTTTGTTTTGGTTTATAAAAAATACCTACACTGAAGTCTTTTGTTATATGATGAAACATGTATATGGGATTACTAAAACTGTATCCTACTTTGTACATTTGAGTTGGTATATGGAAAAAAAACTTGTACTAAATACTGTTTATATAAAAAAAAAACATGTATAGGTGATTACTAAAACTGTGCTGTTAAAACTGTATAACTGATGTAATACTGAGTGCACTATTGATTGTGACCTCTACATAGAAATAAAGTTTAAAAAAAAAAAAAAAAAATTCATGAGAATATATGAGGACACAGATTTTTTCTGGCATTTCCCTGCAATATTTTATAAAAGGGATGCATAGACGAAGATCAAATACTTCAAACTTGATAACTCATGGCCATAGCACCCAAGTCATTAATATTCATGAGAAGATACGAGGACACAGATTTCCCCTGGGATTTCCTTGCAATATTTTGTAAAATAGAAGCATGAACGAAAATCAAATACTTTAATCTGCAGAACTCATTAATATTCATGAGAAGATACAAGGACGCAGATTTACCCTGGGATTTCCTTCCAATATATAAAAAATGAAGCATCTAGACCGAGTTTCTGTGCCTATAACTACCGCCATATTTACCGGAAGTGGGTGCTTTTGAAAGATTCTGTCGGAAACACCGTTATTTTTACAGGAACAAAATATCATTCATCCCAGAAAGTGTTTATGATACACTGGCAAACAGTGGAGTAAAAAAGTCGATTATGGGTCGATCATCGGTCGGAAAAATGGACGAATAATCGACCATGAAAATTGAGGTGATTCCACTCACTAATACCTTGCTGTTGAAAGAAGCCATTTATTCCATTTATTTAAATTTAAATATTGCCTGTCCTTTAGACCGAGTTTCTGTCCCATCGCCAATTGCTATTGATATGCTGATGGTACGCTATGGCGAGGGACAGAGTTCCCATGTACCTGTTTTCTGTGTAAATCTTTGAACTGTGAGAAATCATTGCAGTTACTTTTAAAAGTCCTTGTTATGTCCATATACTTGTATCCAGTTTGCAATACATATGTTGTTAAACTAAACTGCTTTTACAAAACAGGAATTTCTTTTGGAGATAACTTTGTAACATTGAAGGTTTGTTTACATTTATAAAAACATGTTCAAACATATACATACCAGTTTGATTGGCATGAAATATTAGTGAACGGCACATATACATACCTTAAAAAATGCAAATAACACTTTATACTTGTGGTAATATGTGTACAAATATGCCATTCAAAATTTACACAGAAAACAGGTACATGGGAACTCTGTCCCTCGCCATTAATTGTGTCCATCAGTTTTTCAATAGCAATTGGCGACGGGACAGAAACTCGGTCTACCTGTCCTTGAGCATTTTTACGGTAGTTGACGAACTTCACTGGGGTGACGAAATTCACTGGCCGACCAGTTAATATTTAGGCCATGTAGACTTTAATACCCCCCATATCAAAGTTTTTACTATTGATTTTTTATAGTTTGAATTAGTGCTGTGAAATCGCTTCGAATATCGAGTTCGATGTTTGGTATCTGTATAAGCTAGCAAACTTTGGTTTAGTTCGATCTTCGAAACAACATTTTCAAAACCAGTTAAAACACAGTAATCTCACATAAAATCTTGTCACTTGATTGAAAATAAATCAAAAATGTAAAATCCATGTATATTTTAAATAAATTCCACCATATTTTCAACAAAAGAAACAAGTTTTATAGATGGGCGAAAATAGGATCCGTTGGATGTGGTGTGATATGGGGGATTTCTAAACGTTTTTCAAAGTCAGAATTTCAGACGTTTTGAACCGAAATTGGGGCAGTAAACGAGCGAACTATCGAACTTCTTCAAACATCGTTGCAGCACTAGTTCGAATTAATCTAAAAAGTAATATACCTGCTTATTTATGGTTTGCTTTGAAATTGGACTTTAATGCAGGTGTTCCACTGGAGCTGACCGGCTGGTAACTATGCATTTTTGGAGAGTTGGGACCAATGTTTTACATGGTGGGTTAGGGTCAGTTGTAGTTTCCCTGGCCTGTCTAGGAGAGTCGGTGAAATATCAAACATGTTTGATATTTCTACGACTGTTGCCGACCCTTATATCTGACCATAAATTCATCCACCGAGCAACAGGCCTGTCGGTTAACTTAAGGGCCTGTAGGTTACACTTCCAGGCTTGTCTGTAACCCTTCCAGGCTTGTCATTATCACTTGTAGGCCTGTCGTAACATGAAGCCGGCTTGTCTTTTGTAACTTAGGTACTGCTCATTTGCAGTCCATTTCCAACATGATGTGAGGTAAAAATATGATAAAAAATTATGTCAAGAAGGACAAAGAAAAAGTGCAAGTGATCATAATTTTCAGGTGAAGTTCCACATATATACTATGATTAATTAAGAAACCTGAAAAAAATGTTTTTATTTTGTTAAATAAAATAAAATCCCAGCTTATTTCAGGAAAGAAATTTTTGTGCAAAAAGAGGATTAAGTGTCGACCAATCAACAAATCTAAAACTAGGTCACTAGTAAATATTTGGATCCCATCACCTGACTAGAATACAGGGTGTTTACCTTCACATCCAGAAAAATGTGCTTTCTCAGAGGCTCGAAATTATTTGGTATAAATGTGTAGGAAAATTGCTCAGAGGGACGGAATTTTGAAGGGGTCCTTCCCAGAAGCTCGAAATTGGAGTATAAAAGGCAGCAACAAGCAAGAGGGTTTCATTGTCATGTGAGATATTGTTGGAAGCACATCTCTCTCTGCTTGTTTGCACAGGATATAACATTTTCAATGAAAATTTCATTTTTTAAGTGGCTTTTTCATTCATAATCTGAAGCAGACATACATTGATTTATTTCTCATTAAATATTAAAGCAAAAACCCGAAGTGAGGTAAAAAATATGATCAAAAATTATGTCAAGAATGACAAAGAAACAATGCAAGTGATCATAGTTTTGAAGTTAACAGATAGTGAAGGTCCACATGTATGCTTTAAATAATTGAGAAACCTTAAAAAAGGGGGTTTATTTTGTCACATAATAATCAAATTCTCAGCTTATTTCACCAGAGCAATTAAAAAAGTCAACAAACTATTTGGATCCAAACACAGATATTACTTCTCACTGTAAGAAACCCATAAGCGAATTTGGGGAAAAAAGAGGATCAAGTGTTGACCAATCATCAAATCGAAAACTAGGTCAATAGTAAATATTTGGATCCCATCACATGACCAGAACTACAGCAGGGTATAAAAGGCAGCAACAAGCAGAAGGTTTTCATTGTTACGTGAGAGATTGTTAGAAGCACATCTGTCTCTCCTTTCCACAGGATTTTACATTTTTAATGAAAATTTTATAAATTGAAGCAGACATACATTGACTTTATTTCTTATATAACATTAAAGCAAAAACTTGAAAATTATAACTAATATAAAAAAAAGTAAAGTTGGATGTTTAGGTCACGTAATGGGATCCAAATATTCAGCCTTGACCTAGTTTAAGAATTGTTTATTGGTCAACACTTGACCCTCTTTTTCCCCAGAAATTCATCAAAATGTGTAATGACAATACCTACTGCAAGTCTGGTCATTGTGATTCTGTATATTTCTCCAGTCCTGTTTGTCAGTATGGCTTGTCGAGACCTGCTACGTCTTGTCTGTTAGGGGTTTAAGGCTTGTCATAGTATTTCTACAACTGTCTGCAATAAACATCCCCGACCCTACGTCTTGTCGGGGCAGTCACCACGTTGTCTCTGTAAGTTTACCGTCTTGTCGGGGATTTCTTAACCGACTCAGCATTTTTACGCGCTTTTTCCCAGGACCCTACGACTTTCAGAAACGACCTTAAAGTCGTAGGGTCAGATACAGGGTCGGCTCCAGTTGAACACCTGCATATGGTTACCAAAAATTATGTCAGTTGCACCAGTGATCATGCTACTTAATAAAAAATATCAATAAAGTATATGATAAAACAAGTGTACATTAGGTTCTCTGCAACTACAAAATACTTCAGGCATTATTTATGATGAATTATGAAAAACAAGACCACTGCCGCGGTGTGTATCTCCCGCCGAGCATTAAAGGGGAGGAAATACCTTTTCCGAGATATTCACAATTTTTCATTTTCCACTAAAATCCAAGATGACATTTTTCCCCTAGGCACAGAATACTGTTGTACTACCCTGTGGGTCAAAAATTCGCTTGAAATCGTTTTCGAGATATTAAGACTTTTTCATTTTCCGCAAAACTCAAAGTAGCTATTACTCAGTTAGCTATGGACCTACAGGTCTCAAAATTTGCCATTACACAATACATCAAAAAGTAGGTGAACAACACGTTTGACAAAAATCCTTTAAATTCAACAGTTTTGCTGTGATAGGCGATTTACTCAATGGAAAACCATGAAAGTAGCTATTACTCAGTTAACTATGGACCTACAGCTCTGAAACTTTGCCATGACACAGAACATTAAAAAGTACATAAACAACATATTTGACAAAAATCCTGTAAATTTAATAGTTTTGCTGTTATAAGTGATTTACTCAATGGAGAACCATCAAAGTAGCTATTACTCAGTTAGTTATGGACTTACAGGTCTCAAAATTTGCCATTACACAGTACATAAAAAAGTAGCTAAACAACATATCTGAGAAAAATCCTTTAAATTCAACAGTTTTGCTGTTATAAGTGATTTACTCAAGTTAGAAGTGATTTACTCAATGGAGAACCATTAAAGTAGCTATTACTCGGTTAGCTATGGACCTACAGCTCTCAAAATTTGCCATTTCACAGTACATCAAAAAGTGGGTGAAGAACATATTTGAAAAAAATCCTCTATTAAATTCAACAGTTTTGCTGTTAAAGGTGATTTACTCAATGGAAACCCTCAAAGTAGCTATTACTCAGTTAGCTATGGAAATACAGCTCTGAAACTTTTCCACGACACAGAACATTAAAAAGTAACCGATTAATATATTTGACAATAATTCCCTAAATTCAATAGTTTTGGAGGTATAAGTGATTTATTCAGTGTTGAAATTAAGAAATTTAAAAGTAGCTATTACTCAGTTAGCTATGGACTTACAGCTCTGAAAATTCACCACGACACAGTACATCAAAAAGTAGATAAACAACATATTTGACAAAAATCCTCTATATTCAATAGTTTTTGAGTTATAAGTGACTTGCTGAATGGTCAAATGTTAAACATAGTGTAGCTATTACTCAGCTAGCTATGGTGCTACACCTTGGAAACCTCACCATGATATAGTACATGAAGGAGTTGTTCAACAACATATTTGAGACCAATATTGTAAGTAACAGTTACAAAGATAAAAGCAACTTACTCATTTTGGTCATTGTTAAAAACAGAAAATAGCTATTACTAACTTAGCTATCAAGATAGACCCCTAAAAACGGTACCATCTTGTAGGCATGGAGAAAGTAGCTGAACAACATATTTTACAGAAATGCTCTAAATGCAGTCGTTTTGGAGTTATGAGCACTTTACTGAAAGTAGCCACCATTACTATTACTCACTTAGCTATGGACCTAGGTCTGAAAAATACCAAGCAGGCTATTTTTAGGCTGTATAAAAGTGCAACTACACACTTATGGCAGCCATCTAAATCAACGCAAAAAAAACCATGGCAGAACACCTGAAAAAAACACCATGGCAGCCATCTTGTTAACACCCGTGGCGGCCATCTTGTTTTTCTGAATCAGCCGAAAAAGATTCCCAGGCAAGTTTTTCCAATGATGAATTTATCCTGCAAATTTGGAAGCTCTAGCTATTAGTGGGTGGACGATTAGACCAATGTTCGATCAATCGTCGGTGTCATGGTAGAATTGCGTTCGGTCACTGACAACTTCTAGAAATCGATTAAATCTTACCCTTCTTTATGTGTCTCAATATCCACATATTTTTTATATTTTAAGCAGTTTTCTAAACTTTCCTTTAATAAATCAATAGATTTATCTCGAATTTTGTGTTTATTTATAACTACCGCCATATTTACCGGAAGTGGGTGCTTTTGGAAAATTCTAAATGTCGAAAACACCGTTATTCGTACCGGAATGAAATATAATTCCTCCCGGAAAGTGTTCATGATATACTGGCCAACAGTTGAGTAAAAAAGATGATTATGGGTCGATCATCGGTCGGAAAAATGGACGAATAATCGACCATGAAAATTTAGGCGATTCCACTCACTACTAGTTATAATATTTTAAGAGATAGAAAGGCTTTTGTAAAAACGTGACGAACGGACGCACGCACGGACACAGGGCATTTTATAATCTCCCGTACCGGGCCCATTGGCCGGCGGGAGATAAAAATATCCAGTAAACTGCTTAAAAATATTTGTTGCATTAATTTAATTTCACATGTGAAAGGTTTTATGTCACAGGGTTATTGACCCAGTTTTCATACTATCTGTTGGTTATTTCAGAAACTTTAAAAATAAATAATTTTTGCACAATACTATACAGAAAAAAAAAGACAAAACTTTTGAACTCTACGCAATAACCTTTCCCATGATGTTTTATTTGTAAAAAAATGGTTATGTATTGACAGATTTACAAGCAATTAAAAATTAACAAAATTTCACATTGCATGGATAAAAATTTATTGACAAACTATTGCATGTACCCAAAATGAAGACTAACAGAATTTGACAAATGATGTCCAAGTACCTAATTCAACTACAGAAATGATAAATGTATCATTTGAAAGAAAAGTAGCAGATTATGTCAGTTTTCATTTGAAGAAATTTTGTTTTATATTGGCCGAGATATTGTTAAATATGTTGCAAACACACAAAAACTAGTGCTAGCAAGAAAACTGGACCATCGACCATAATATGAGAAAAAAAATCTTCACGTGCACGGTAATAGGAAGTGCCCTCTCTAGTTAAAACAGATTTGGCCAATTTTGAAGATGCTGAAAAAACAATTAAAATAGTTTCTTTTATGTACAAACTTGATAAGGTCTTTAAAGAGATGCATTGACAGTTTGTGATACTAAAGTAAACTGAATCATGTGGGGTCAATTCTTTTCTCAATATGAAATTTTCTGTTAGGCACACGGTAACCGGTGGTTCTGGGATGTGGATAGTATTGACTTCAAAATTGCACACATAAAAGTACAAGCACTAGCGTATCTGGAACTGTTTGCAAAATAAAATTAGGATGCAGATATGTTGAGATACAGAGTGTTCAACTTTTAGTAAAATGCAAAATATCCTTTTTCTGTAATGTGTGTTTTAAGTACAAATATAAAAATGTTGGGCCATAGAAGAATTCCTTATTTTCAAATACCAAACTGTTGATTTCTTCTAATCATTATACTTTTTACAGATCAAAAATGAACAAATTATTCAAAGAGAAATACTCATTTAAAAGTCGTATATTTTTATGTCGTCACTCTGCGGCGTGGGCGTCCGCATCCGCGTGAATAACTTCTCCTCCAAAACTACAAGGCCTAGAGACATGCTGTTTTTTTTAAAAGATACCTTATCTATCGAGGATGAAAAATTGTTCAAGGCATGCAAATCTGTCTGTTCGTCTGTTTGCTAGAGACATTACAAGGGGGGTACCCCCACCAAAAGTGTGAAAATTTCAACACTTAATCACAATTTTCTCAGTGACTATTGCAGGGATTTCTCTCATATCTTGCATATATGTACTAGGCCACAGGTAGATTCTCTTGTGTGAGTATGAGACCTGGATCTGTCTTGCTTTTTTTTAAATAAATTTTTTTAATAATTTTTAATGCATTAAAATTCATGAAATCATGCACAAAATCATTTATAACTTGAAAAGTGTTGCATTTAGAGCATTTTGTTAAAATATGTTATTCAGCTACTTTTTTCATAGCTACAATATGGTGAGTAAGTTGGGTGCCTGTCTCAATAGCTAAGTGAGTAATAGCTACTTTTGGGCTTTTCAGTAACTTCCATCATGAGTAAAATCACTTGTAACTTAAAAACTATTGCATTTAGAGAATTTCGTATAAATATGTTATTCAGCTACTTTTGGGTCAGCTATAACATAGTAAAATTTTAGACCTGTAGCTCATGGCATAGCTGAGTAATAGCTACTTTAAAGTTCTCACTGTTGAGTAAATCGCTTATAACTTCAAAACTATTGCATTTAGAGAATTTCGTATAAATATGTTATTCAGCTACTTTTGGGTCAGCTATAACATAGTAAAATTTCAGACCTGTATCTCATGGCATAGCTGAGTAATAGCTACTTTTAGGTTATCACTGTTGAGTAAATTGCTTATAACTTGGAAACTATTGCATTTACAGTATTTTGCTTAAATATGTTGTTCACCTACTTTTGGGTCAGCTATAACATAGTAAAATTTCAGACCTGTAGCTCATTGCATAGCTGAGTAATAGCTACTTTGAGGTTCTCACTATTGAGTAAATCAGTTGTAATTGCAAAACTATTACATTTAGAGAATTTCGTATAAATATGTTATTCAGCTACTTTTGGACCAGCTATAACATAGTGAAATTTCAGATCTGTAGGTCATGGCATAGCTGAGTAATAGCTACTTTGAAGTTCTCACTATTGAGTAAATCAGTTGTAATTGGAAAACTATTGCATTTAGAGAATTTCGTATAAATATGTTATTCACCTACTTTTGGGTCAGCTATAACATAGTAAAATTTCAGACCTGTAGCTCATTGCATAGCTGAGTAATAACTACTTTGAGGTTCTCACTATTGAGTAAATCAGTTGTAATTGCAAAACTATTGCATTTAGAGAATTTAGTATAAATATGTTATTCAGCTACTTTTGGGTCAGCTATAACATAGTAAAATTTCAGACCTGTAGCTCATGGCATAGCTGAGTAATAGCTACTTTTAGGTCATCACTATTGAGTAAATCAGTTGGAACTTGAAAACTATTGCATGTACAGTATTTTGCTTAAATATGTTGTTCACCTACTTTTGGGTCAGCTATAACATAGTAAAATTTCAGACCTGTAGCTCATGGCATAGCTGAGTAATAGCTACTTTGAGGTTATCACTGTTGAGTAAATCGCTTATAACTTGGAAATTATTGCATTTAGAGTATTTTGTTTCAATATGTTATTCACCTATTTTGGGGTCAGCTATAACATAGTGAAGTTCCAGATCTGTGACTCATTGCATAGCTGAGTAATAGCTACTTTGAAGTTCTCAATGTTGAGTAAATCACTTATAATTTGAAAACTATTGCATTTAGAGAATTTAGTATAAATATGTTATTCAGCTACTTTTGGGTCAGCTATAACATAGTAAAATTTCAGACCTGTAGCTCATGGCATAGCTGAGTAATAGCTACTTTTAGGTTATCACTGTTGAGTAAATCACTTATACCTTGGAAACTATTGCATTTAGAGTATTTTGTTTCAATATGTTATTCACCTATTTTGGGATCAGCTATAACATAGTGAAGTTCCAGACCTGTGGCTCATTGCATAGCTGAGTAATAGCTACTTTGAAGTTCTCACTGTTGAGTAAATCAGTTGTAATTGGAAAACTATTGCCTTTACAGAGATTTGTGCAAATATGTTATTCAGCTACTTTTGGGTCAGCTATAACATAGTGAAATTACAGACCTGTAGCTCATGGCACAACTGAGCAATAGCTATTCTCAGGCACTGACTGTTGAGTAAATCGGCTATAACTTGAAAAATATTGCATTTGGAGTATTTTGTTAAAATATATTGTTCACCTACTTTTGGGTTAGCTATAACATAGTGAAATTACAGACCTATAGCTCATGGCATAGCGGAGCAATAGCTATTTTCAGGTTCTCACTATTGAGTAAATCAGTTGTAACTTGAAAACTATTACATTTACAGTATTTTGCTTAAATATGTTGTTCACCTACTTTTAGGTCAGCTATAACAGAGCAAAAATTCAGACTTGTAGCTCATTGCATAGCTGAGTAATAGTTACTTTGAGGTTCTCACTCTCGAGTAAATCAGTTGTAACTTGAAAACTATTACATTTAGAGTATTTTGTTAAATATGTTATTCACAGACGTTTTGGTCAGCTATAACATAGTGAAATTGCAGACCTCTATGTCATGGCATAGCTGAGCAATAGCTTCTTTCAGGTTCTCACTGTTGAGTAAATCATTGTATCCAACCTGTAGGAAATCATGGGCTGGGAATCTGTTAATATGGTCCGATTTGACCTTGGAACCCTCCTTCAAGGTCAAATGAGGATAGCCAAACATAAAAGTGCTTATAACTCGCTTATTATTGGTCCTAGAGGTTTGGAATGAAAACCAACCTATAGAAAATCATGGGCTGGGAATCTTTTGGTGTGGTCGGATTTCACCTTAGACCCCTTCTTCCAAGTCAAACGAAGATAGCCAAACTTAAAGTGCTTATAACTCGCGTATTATTGGTCTTGAAGGTTTGGGATGGTAAACCAACATATAGGAAATCATGGGCTGGGATTCTTTTGGTGTGGTCAGATTTGACCTGGGACCCCTCCCTCAAGGTCAATTGAGGATAGCCAAACTTACAATTGCTTAGAACTCGCTTATTATTGGTCCTACAGGTTTGGGATGGTAAACAAGCTACAGGAAATCATGGGCTGGGAATTTTTTTGTGTGGTCGGATTTGACCTTGGACCCCTCCGTCAAGGTCAAACAAGGATAGCCAAACTTAAAAAGTGCCTATGACTCACTTATTATTGGTCCGAGAGGTTTGGGATGGTAAACCATCCTAAATTCTTTGGCTGGGAATCTTTTGGTATGGTCAGATTTGACCTTTGGACCCCTTCTTCATGGTCGAACGAGGATATTGCATTTATAGTATTTCTCTAAATATTTTTAACCTACTTTTTACACTTAAACAATTACCTTGTTACTTTATTTCATAATACCATTTGCAGGGCACAACTTTTTTGTCCTTTTCTTCTGTCAGCTTCGGAATATCTTTCGAACATGCTGTTCAGTTACCATTTACTGTATTTCTGTACAGCCCTCTCCCTGATAATTATGCTTTCCTCTCATTATCACCATCACAAATCAAAAACATTCAGTCAGCTGACACAGTGCCCGTTCACGGGCACTCTCCTCTTGTTTATGTATATTTTTTGTGTAAGTGTTTCTCGATTGCAAGTAAAAATTAAGAAAAGTTCCTATAAAATATCCAAATAATAATTAAAGACAAAATAATATATTTTCAAAGCTGTGCCTTCATTAAGGAAATACATTTAGAATCATTTCTACGGAAGAGTAGAAGGGCCAACCTGACAAATTTTTTTATCTCGATTTATCGACTTACTAAGTCGATAAATCGAGATAAAAAATTTGTTAGGTTGGCCCTTCTACTCTTCCGTACATTTCCCTTTTTTACAGAACTCAAATATATGATTTATAAAGGCATAAGTTAATTTTTTTGTCAAAGTACAGCCAGCACTAATAATCCCAAGTTTTTGCCATTCAAAATGGGAGTTGTGTTCCGAAAACATCATCCTGATGTTACATAATGACGTTGATGCAAAAGGTCAATAAAAGTAATGTCTTGGGTTCTTTCGCCTGTAAATTATTTAGACCATTATTCACGTATTCATTTTGACCGATTACCCCTTTAATGTCTTGCAAAACAGTAGACATGGTTGGTATCTCAGCCCTACTTGTGTGTAGAGCCATGGTACATATGATTCTACACCCCTGTCACTAATGTTAGACAGTGATAAAAAAGTAGCCAAACCCATTTTATATAATACATAGACATGGGTTGTCAAATTCCGTGCATGTCATAATACTGTGGGTTTTTGTTTAGAAATCTATCCAGCAATACACTGGCTATCAGCATGTGATATTTTATTGAATTTTTGTTTGATTGTTATGTATGCTCCAGTTCTTCATTTTTTTATGTCAGCTGACTTGTCAGTCAGCTGACATTATGTCGTCACTCTGCGGCGTGGGCGTCCGCGTCCGCGTGAACAACTTCTTCTCCAAAACTACAAGGCCTAGAGACGTGCTGTTTTTTTTTAAAGATACCTTATCTATCGAGGATGAAAAATTGTTCAAGGCATGCAAATCTGTCTGTTCGTCTGTTTGCTAGAGACATTACAAGGGGGGTACCCCCACCAAAAGTGTGAAAATTTCAACACTTAATCACAATTTTCTCAGTGACTATTGCAGGGATTTCTCTCATATCTTGCATATATGTACTAGGCCACAGGTAGATTCTCTTGTGTGAGTATGAGACCTGGATCTGTCTTACTTTTTTTTTTATAAATTTTTTTAATAATTTTTAATGCATTAAAATTCATGAAATCATGCACAAAATCATTTATAACTTGAAAAGTGTTGCATTTAGAGCATTTTGTTAAAATATGTTATTCAGCTACTTTTTTCATAGCTACAATATGGTGAGTAAGTTGGGTGCCTGTCTCAATAGCTAAGTGAGTAATAGCTACTTTTGGGCTTTTCAGTAACTTCCATCATGAGTAAAATCACTTGTAACTTAAAAACTATTGCATTTAGAGAATTTCGTATAAATATGTTATTCAGCTACTTTTGGGTCAGCTATAACATAGTAAAATTTTAGACCTGTAGCTCATGGCATAGCTGAGTAATAGCTACTTTTAGGTTATCACTGTTGAGTAAATCGCTTATAACTTCAAAACTATTGCATTTAGAGAATTTCGTATAAATATGTTATTCAGCTACTTTTGGGTCAGCTATAACATAGTAAAATTTCAGACCTGTAGCTCATGGCATAGCTGAGTAATAGCTACTTTTAGGTTATCACTGTTGAGTAAATCGCTTATAACTTGGAAACTATTGCATTTACAGTATTTTGTTTCAATATGTTATTCACCTATTTTGGGATCAGCTATAACATAGTGAAGTTTCAGATCTGTGGCTCATTGCATAGCTGAGTAATAGCTACTTTGAAGTTCTCACTATTGAGTAAATCACTTGTAACTTAAAACCTATTGCATTTAGAGAATTTCGTATAAATATGTTATTCAGCTACTTTTGGGCCAGCTATAACATAGTGAAATTTCAGATCTGTAGGTCATGGCACAGCTGAGTAATAGCTACTTTGAAGTTCTCACTATTGAGTAAATCAGTTGTAATTGGAAAACTATTGCATTTACAGAATTTCGTATAAATATGTTATTCAGCTACTTTTGGGTCAGCTATAACATAGTAAAATTTCAGACCTGTAGCTCATGGCATAGCTGAGTAATAGCTACTTTTAGGTCATCACTATTGAGTAAATCAGTTGTAACTTGAAAACTATTGCATTTACAGTATTTTGCTTAAATATGTTGTTCACCTACTTTTGGGTCAGCTATAACATAGTAAAATTTCAGACCTGTAGCTCATTGCATAGCTGAGTAATAACTACTTTGAGGTTCTCACTATTGAGTAAATCAGTTGTAATTGCAAAACTATTGCATTTAGAGAATTTAGTATAAATATGTTATTCAGCTACTTTTGGGTCAGCTATAACATAGTGAAATTACAGACCTGTAGCTCATGGCACAACTGAGCAATAGCTATTCTCAGGCACTGACTGTTGAGTAAATCAGTTGTAACTTGAAAGCTATTGCATGTACAGTATTTTGCTTAAATATGTTATTCACCTACTTTTGGGTCAGCTATAACACAGTAAAATTTCAGACCTGTAGCTCATGGCATAGCTGAGTAATAGCTACTTTGAGGTTATCACTGTTGAGTAAATCGCTTATAACTTGGAAATTATTGCATTTAGAGTATTTTGTTTCAATATGTTATTCACCTATTTTGGGGTCAGCTATAACATAGTGAAGTTCCAGACCTGTGACTCATTGCATAGCTGAGTAATAGCTACTTTGAAGTTCTCAATGTTGAGCAAATCACTTATAATTTGAAAACTATTGCATTTAGAGAATTTAGTATAAATATGTTGTTCAGCTACTTTTGGGTCAGCTATAACATAGTAAAATTTCAGACCTGTAGCTCATGGCATAGCTGAGTAATAGCTACTTTTAGGTTATCACTGTTGAGTAAATCACTTATAACTTGGAAACTATTGCATTTAGAGTATTTTGTTGCAATATGTTATTCACCTATTTTGGGGTCAGCTATAACATAGTGAAGTTCCAGACCTGTGGCTCATTGCATAGCTGAGTAATAGCTACTTTGAAGTTCTCACTGTTGAGTAAATCAGTTGTAATTGGAAAACTATTGCCTTTACAGAAATTTGTGCAAATATGTTATTTAGCTACTTTTGGGTCAGCTATAACATAGTGAAATTACAGACCTGTAGCTCATGGCACAACTGAGCAATAGCTATTCTCAGGCACTGACTGTTGAGTAAATCGGCTATAACTTGAAAAATATTGCATTTGGAGTATTTTGTTAAAATATATTGTTCACCTACTTTTGGGTTAGCTATAACATAGTGAAATTACAGACCTATAGCTCATGGCATAGCGGAGCAATAGCTATTTTCAGGTTCTCACTATTGAGTAAATCAGTTGTAACTTGAAAACTATTGCATTTACAGTATTTTGCTTAAATATGTTGTTCACCTACTTTTAGGTCAGCTATAACAGAGCAAAAATTCAGACATGTAGCTCATTGCATAGCTGAGTAATAGTTACTTTGAGGTTCTCACTCTTGAGTAAATCAGTAGTAACTTGAAAACTATTACATTTAGAGTATTTTGTTAAATATGTTATTCACAGACGTTTTGGTCAGCTATAACATAGTGAAATTGCAGACCTCTATGTCATGGCATAGCTGAGCAATAGCTTCTTTCAGGTTCTCACTGTTGAGTAAATCATTGTATCCAACCTGTAGGAAATCATGGGCTGGGAATCTGTTAATATGGTCCGATTTGACCTTGGAACCCTCCTTCAAGGTCAAATGAGGATAGCCAAACATAAAAGTGCTTATAACTCGCTTATTATTGGTCCTAGAGGTTTGGAATGAAAACCAACCTATAGAAAATCATGAGCTGGGAATTTTTTGGTGTGGTCGGATTTCACCTTGGACCCCTCCTTCAAGGTCAAATGAGGATAGCCAAACTTAAAAGTGCTTATAACTCGCTTATTATTGGTCCTAGAGGTTTGGAATGGAAAACCAACCTATAGAAAATCATGGGCTGGGAATCTTTTGGTGTGGTCAGATTTCACCTTAGACCCCTCCTTCCAGGTCAAACGAAGATAGCCAAACTTAAAGTGCTTATAACTCGCGTATTATTGGTCTTGGAGGTTTGGGATGGTAAACCAACATATAGGAAATCATGGGCTGGGATTCTTTTGGTGTGGTCAGATTTGACCTGGGACCCCTCCTTCAAGGTCAATTGAGGATAGCCAAACTTACAATTGCTTAGAACTCGCTTATTATTGGTCCTACAGGTTTGGGATAGTAAACAAGCTACAGGAAATCATGGGCTGGGAATTTTTTTGTGTGGTCGGATTTGACCTTGGACCCCTCCGTCAAGGTCAAACAAGGATAGCCAAACTTAAAAAGTGCCTATGACTCACTTATTATTGGTCCGAGAGGTTTGGGATGGTAAACCATCCTAAATTCTTTGGCTGGGAATCTTTTGGTATGGTCAGATTTGACCTTTGGACCCCTTCTTCATGGTCGAACGAGGATATTGCATTTATAGTATTTCTTTAAATATTTTTAACCTACTTTTTACTCTTAAACAATTACCTTGTTACTTTATTTCATAATACCATTTGCAGGGCACAACTTTTTTGTCCTTTTTTTCTGTCAGCTTCGGAATATCTTTCGAACATGCTGTTCAGTTACCATTTACTGTATTTCTGTACAGCCCTTTCCCTGATAATTATGCTTTCCTCTCATTATCACCATCACAAATCAAAAACATTCAGTCAGCTGACACAGTGCCCGTTCACGGGCACTCTCCTCTTGTTTTTTTTTTGTAATATAAATGTATAGGTTTCATAGTTTGTTGAATGTTGATGCACTGAATTGTGACAGCCTGTGTACAGTGATACACATAAACCAGGGTTGACTTATTGCATTTCTTATTAATTTAAGGAAATTATGTAAAAGCAGACAATATAATGACAGCCTGTATAACATTTATGCCATCTAACATTAGTGACATAGGTGTACATAGAACATAAATACCATTCAATTGTGTACACACAAATGTTATCAGAACTACATGTTATATTTCTCTCAATCATCAGTCATCATACAAACATAATTGACTAAATATTAATGACATTTCCTCATTTTCAATGTTTTTTTGGACCATTCTCCAAAAATTTGAAAATGTTCTTTTTATTGTAAAAATGATAAAAGCAGTGTAAAATAGTATATAATGTACAGAGATTGGCCATATTACAACCCTATACCCTAAGTTATATTTTTATAAACACATCACTCAGGGGTTGCTACCATGGACAATTATGGTATAAAAGTAAAGGTCTGACAGTAAAAGTAATCAGACCAACAAAGTACACTAGACCAGATTCTATGACGGTGTCTATGATTGGGAATGGCTCAGTGGCCCAGGTAATCTGGAATTGAGAGCATTTTACAAAAAAAAAATTATGTTGACATTTACAACTGCCATCTCAATAGTCAATGCAGGTAACTGAAGGAAAACTTGAAATAGTAGACACAAACGCTAAATCTGCAGCAAGTATAAACTTTTATCTTATATCTCTGTAGATTTTCATTGTGTTTTTGTTGCGGGGAAACTGTCATATTTCTCTTGTGAGTTTCACTTCCTTTCAGTAACTTAATTGATTGGGGATATACTAATATGCATCTATTTTTTGAACTCACGGAATTGTAACAGTTTTGCATTGGTGACCTCCTGATCGACACACTTTTTAAACCAACCCAACTCTAGTAAGGAACCAGTATTTGCTCAAACTGTGCAGTACATCCTTGTTTACTCCATCTTCTGAAGTACAGGTTGTGATGTAACTCATAGGTAACCTGTTTGTACACAGTGTTGAATTAAAAAAAAAGAAAAATAAATTAGGCTCACAAATGCTTGTTGTGCTACTAAGTACAGCCAGTGAACCTTATAATAAAGTATTGTATGATTAGATTATGGTGCCACTCTGTATCGCCCATGCTTTCATAAGTGAAACCACACCCACAAACACTTTATTGGGAAAATTTGTTTTATGATATTTGTATATGATAGAACGTGAAGGATTCCTGCAAAGAAATCTTTTTATTTTTTTTTTTGTGGAGATTATGTTTTTGTTATTTTAGATGTGATGCTGATCCTCAGGCCCTGGCAAAGTATGTTCTGGCTCTGGTAAAAAAAGAGAAAGAAGAGCAAGATTTAAAAGATGTTTGTGCAGAACAGCTTGATGTGTTTTTACAAGAAAGTGAGTAAAAATAACATTTTTACATGATTGTAATATTTAAAAAATACAATTATAATGGATGTTTAACAAAATAGGACACAAATTTTGCTTTCTTTGCGAAAAGATCATAAAATCATTGACCACATATAAATGATTTAATCATAAATCACTTTTGAAACAAACTCTTACACCTTACACTTGCTGCAATGCAGGGATTGAATGTGATTCAGAGTGTTGATGTGGAACAAATATAAAGGTTACTGGATCGATTAATCTTTCAATATCAGCACCTGTAAAATTATCTGTGGGTGATAATACTGATGTTGGACGTTTCCTCAAAAGCCACAAATACCAGTTCATCAAATCACCCAAATTTTGCTGAATAGGCACCTAAAATACAGTTCTGTAGTACACAGTAAAAATGCGACAAACAAAAACCGTATAAAAACAAAGACTTTTCATGCGTACCTGTACCAGCTGTCTGGTTTATCTTATTATGTCCACCCCACTGGGTGGTGGACATATTATTTTTGCTTTTTCCGGCGTCCGGCGTCCCACTTGGTTTCCAGACATTTTAGGCAACAGTTCTTATCCTATCTTTACCAAATTTGGCATGCAGGTTTATTGGGTTAATAGCTTGTATGGGATTGCTTTTGGTGATGATAGCTCTATAGCTAACTGAGTAATAGCTACTTTTGAGTAGCTCTTTGGTTTCCAGACATTTTAAGGAATGCTATTAAGCCTAGCTTTCTGAAATTTGGTATGGAGGTTCATTGGGTTAATAGCTTGTATGGGATTGCTTTTGGGGGGAATTGCTTCATAGATGAGTGAGTAATTAATTAAATAAATGAGTAATTAGCTATTTTGAATACTGAAAAAGGCAAATGTGCTCATATCTCCTAAACCGTGCGAGGTAGAGCGATTTCGTCGAAATTTTCGACCCACAGGGTATTTAAGGAATGTACTCTTTGCAATTTTCAAAAAATTTTCCCCTCCCCAAAAATGGCGGCCATTTTGAATTTTCGAATTTTTGCCAAAAATGGCAAAACACAAATTTGCTTCTATCTCCTTAACCGTGCAAGATAGAGCGATTTCGTCGAAATTTTCGACCCACAGGGTATCTAAGGAATGTACTCTTTGCAATTTTCAAAAAATTTTCCCCTCCCCAAAAATGGCGGCCATTTTGATTTTTCGAATTTTTGCCAAAAATGGCAAAACACAAATTTCCTTCTATCTCCTTAACCGTGCAAGATACAGTGATTTCCCCTCCCCAAAAATGGCGGCCATTTTGAATTTTCGAATTTTTGCCAAAAATGGCAAAACACAAATTTGCTTCTATCTCCTTAACCGTGCGAGATAGAGCGATTTCGTCGAAATTTTCGACCCACAGGGTATCTAAGGAATGTAATCTTTGCAATTTTCAAAAAAATTTCCCCTCCCCAAAAATGGCGGCCATTTTGAATTTTCGAATTTTTGCCAGGCCATTTTGAATTTTCGAATTTTTGCCCAAAATGGCAAAACACAAATTTGCTTCTATCTCCTTAACCGTGCGAGATAGAGCGATTTCGTCGAAATTTTCGACCCACAGGGTATCTAAGGAATGTAATCTTTGCAATTTTCAAGAAAATTTCCCCTCCCCAAAAATGGCGGCCATTTTGAATTTTCGAATTTTTGCCCAAAATGGCAAAAGACAAATTTGCTTCTATCTCCTTAACCGTGCCAGATAGAGCTATTTCGTCGAAATTTTCGACCCACAGGGTATCTAAGGAATGTAATCTTTGCAATTTTTAAAAAATTTTCCCTCCCCAAAAATGGCGGCCATTTTGAATTTTCGAAGTTTTGCCCAAAATGGCAAAAGACAAATTTGCTTCTATCTCCTTAACTGTGCGAGATAGAGCGATTTCGTCGAAATTTTCGACCCACAGGGTATCTAAGGAATGTACTCTTTGCAATTTTCAAAAAATTTTCCCCTCCCCAAAAATGGCGGCCATTTGGAATTTTCGAATTTTTGCCAAAAATGGCAAAACACAAATTTGCTTCTATCTCCTTAACCGTGCGAGATAGAGCGATTTCGTCGAAATTTTCGACCCACAGGGTATCTAAGGAATGTACTCTTTGCAATTTTCAAAAAATTTTCCCCTCCCCAAAAATGGCGGCCATTTGGAATTTTCGAATTTTTGCCAAAAATGGCAAAACACAAATTTGCTTCTATCTCCTTAACCGTGCGAGATAGAGCGATTTCGTCGAAATTTTCGACCCACAGGGTATCTAAGGAATGTACTCTTTGCAATTTTCAAAAAATTTTCCCCTCCCCAAAAATGGCGGCCATTTTGATTTTTCGAATTTTTGCCAAAAATAGAAAAACAGGAATTTGCTTCTATCTTCTTAACCGTGCAAGATAGAGTGATTTCGTCAAAATTTTCGACCCAAGCAATGCAAAAAGGCATGAAGCTGAAATAATTTACATCTACACTAATAAATATTTAAGCATCATTGATATATTTTACAAATGAAACAGGGTCTTGTAAGACTACTGTACAATTTTGGCAAAAGGTTCATGGGGTGGACATTACACATGATAATGTGTGTTCTTCTATGCTATCCTGTTTCTATTCGCATCTACTATCAACAGGGCGTCCTATTTCTAGTTTCCATTTTCTGGATATCAGTTCAAGGGCAAAATTTAGAATGTGTAGGAACTACAGGATTCGGATCACTGAGAAAGGAAACAAACATGGTGCCAGACTTGATTCAGTTATGTTTCAGTTATGTATGTGTATTGGGATGATTTTATATGAAACTAAGTTGATGAAGTAGTTTAAATGTTCTGTGTTTGATTTTGATAGGTGTTTATGTTGTTTCGATATTGAAAAGCTTGTATGTGTTGATATTGCCAGTTCTGTCGGAAGATTGTATGTGTTGATTTTGCCAGTTCTGCTGGAAGATTGTTCACCAATCCTTACACCAACCCTGTGGTTGGTTTTGTGTCACTGCTTATATTTCTTGTCATTTATGGTCATTTCATTGAGTGTAAATCTGAGTGTGTTTAGTTAAATTCTGAATACTGCTTGTAATTTTGGCAAAATAATAGAATGGAGATTACTTTCCATTTCCTGGCGGTGGCTTTGCCGAAATATCACATATTTTTCACAATTTTGATATTGTATTTAATTTTCATTCAGAGACCAAAGAGTTTGTGGAGACTCTTTTTGTTGCACTGAAGGACAAAAGTTATCTGCCCCCTCCGCCCCCTCCAGTTGTTGAAGAAAGTAAACCTCCAACTCCCCCTCCTCCGCCCCCAACCCCTCCCCCTGCACCCCCAGAACCACCCAGAGATCCCCCAAGTCGAGAGACCACCTACAGGAAGACTCCACCACCAAAACAGTCAGAATCATACAGAGAAGATACAAAAATCCCCACAGAGGACTTGAGAAACAGGGTAAGGCTTTATTTATAACAAATCTCAGTGGTAGTGTATTCAGTCAAATTCATACCAAAGTGTAATATGCTAAAAGAGTACCAAAGAGCTCATTACAGAATTTGTTGAGATTATCATTAAAAAGCATACTCACTTAGGAGAAAAAGATTCAAAATTAATAACAGAGACTTACTTTTCCTGGCAGTCCGATTGAAGGGATAGAAAACTAGTAGCAGAGACTTACTCTCTGACAACCGAGCAGTCAGCACTCAATAAAGTAGTCAAATTTCATGAAAATTTGAATAAGGATTGATAGTTTTTCATGCAAGGGCTTGATATCGAATTGGAATATTTATCCGCAAGCAATTGACCCCAATTATTTACACTCATCACACCCCAGTCTCTATATTTAGCCCTTTAATCAGTAGAAAATTGTCTGTCAAACATTTCTTTTCAGTATTTTTCCTCAAAAATGTTAAAATTGGCAATGTCTCATGCAACTAAGAAAATGACAGTGCTGGTTTCTATACTGTAGTTAACACATAAAGATGAATCCAGAAAACGTTCCAGAAGTCCATACAGAGATCGTTCACCTTTAAGAAATAGGAGTCCTTTGAGAGGAAGGAGTCCTCCCAGGTTAGTAGAACCAGGTCAAAAGTGTTTTAATATCTATGACAATAAATCAGGGTTCCCACATCCTTGAAAATCCTTGAAAAAACTTGCTTCATTTTCAAGGCCTTGAAAGTCCTTGAATTTGGCCAAAATTGAATAAAATCCTTGAAAAGTCCTTAAATTTGTTATTGCCCAACTTCTTCATCTGCATCATGTAGTGTTATGTTAAAATCCTGTGACAATAAAGAATTTTGTGGGAGGAATGGATGGCTAGAAGGGGAGGTAAAAGAGGCCGTGCCTTAAAATATATCCTTGAAAATTATTGTTGTTGACCTTGAAAATCCTTGAAAAGACCTCGGATCCAGTTATCAAAAGTCTGTGGGAACCCTGTAAATGTTTTATGTACTGTTCAACTGGGATCACATGATTGATTTAAGTGATCAACAGGACAACTACCAATATGTCACATCCATTACATAACTTAAAAGTACTTTTAAAAGGGCAGGGTCAGTAGCAAATTTCCATTGTAGAAATGTAAAACCACTCTGATTCCGGGATACAAAAAAAAATTGTATTTTAACATATCCTCGATAGAATGGGCTCTCTAACGGGAAATAAAATTGTTGAAAACTAAGTATGACAGTTCTGTTCAAAGAAATCGCTATAGAAGTCACATAGTCTCTGAAAATGTGGGGTAAAAATGTATGCAAGTACACATAAGTATGCAATAACAGTGTTATTACTGTTTTCACAGGAGAAGAGGTGGTGTGTTTGACAGACTAGACAGGCGTAGGTTTTCTCCAGATCGGGGACGTCCCAGGTACAGCAGTCGCTACAGTCCAGACAGGAAGCGCAGGTCTCCACTGCCAAGATCACCTGTAAGAAGGTCACCAAGAAGGTCACCACTTCGTAGATCACCTGGAAGGTCACCCTTAAGAAGGTCACCTGGAAGGTCACCAACAAGACGTTCACCTGGCAGGTCACCTCTGAGAAGGTCACCTGGAAGGTCGCCCTTAAGGAGATCACCTGGGAGATCTCCAATAAGACGTTCACCTGGCAGGTCACCTCTGAGGAGGTCTCCTGGAAGATCACCTCTGAGAAGGTCACCAGGAAGGTCACCAATAAGATCTCCAAATAGAAGGTCTCCCAGGTCACCCCTCAGACGTTCCCCCAGAGGAAGGTCACCATTACCTAGAGGCAGGTCTCCTCTACCGAGGGTGAAGTCTAGAAGTCCTGACAGTCGATTAAACAAAAGATTTGATAATAAAAGTGCCAGGAGTGTATCGAGAGAAAGACTTCCACGGTCAAGATCTAGGACACCTCCACCAAGAAGACGTTTCAGACCAAGGTCATGGTCAATGTCCAGCAGTGGTCTGTCCGACTCGTTGTCACCCAAAGGAAGGAGCCCAGATAGTAGAGGATCAACACCCAGAGACTACTCGCCATACAACAGGACCACCAACACTAGAGACTTCCCCAGGGATGTTAAGCCATCAGTCAGGGCCAGGTGTCGAGACTATGATGAGAAGGGTGTCTGTATGAAAGGTGACCTGTGTCAGTTTGACCATGGAAATGACCCTGTGGTGATAGATGATGTCAGTCTGCCCAATGTGTTACAGTTGAATCAGAATGGCCCCCCACCTCCACCATCCGGACCCCCCTCACTGCCGGTCATCCATCAGAGACCCCCGGGTCCTGGCCAGCCAATGTTGGGACCAAGAGGACCCCCAATATCGGGTCAGCGGCCCCCTATGCCACCACTTGGACCCATGGGACCCAGACCAATGATAGGTGGGCCTCCCCCGCCCCCATTGCCCCCAGGACAGAGGCCAATTTTGCGCCCTGGTGAGGAAGCTCATTTATTGTCATGCAAATCTGTCTTGCTTAAATTCTCTCAAATTAGCCTCAAGCAAGTAATTTTTCTTCACTTGGCAATAAAATAATACAAATTCTGGCAAATTTATTAAATAGAGAATTATGTCCACCCCCCTGGGGGGTGGATATATTATTTTTGCTTTTTTCGCCGTCCGATGTCCGATGTCCGATGTCCGATGTCCGGCGTCCGGCGTCCGGCGTCCGATGTCCGGCGTCACGCATGGTTTCCGCTCATTTAAAGGAAAAGTATTAGAGCTATTGTCACCAAATTTGGTATGCAGGCTTATTGGGTCAGTAGCTTGCTTGGGATTGCTTTTGGCTGTTGTACCTCTTTTGCTTACTGAGTAATACTTAAGTACAGCTATTTTCAGTACCCATTGGTTTCCGTGCATTTAAGCCAAAATAATTAAAGATATTTTACTACAATTTTGAATACAAGATTGTTATGTCCATAGCTCGCTTGGTATTGCATTTGGGACTGATAGCTTTGTCAGTACATGAGTAATAGCCATTTAGGTACTTCATTGTGTATTTTCAGTACTACTTTTGAGTAATTTGCTTCTATCTCCTTAACCGTGCGAGATAGAGCGATTTCGGCAAAATTTTCGACCCGCAGGGTATCTGAGGAGTGTACTCTTTGCAATTTTCAAAAAATTTTCCCCTCCCCAAAAATGGCGGCCATTTTGAATTTTCGAATTTTTGCCAAAAATGGCAAAACACAAATTTGCTTCTATCTCCTTAACCGTGCGAGATAGAGCGATTTCGTCGAAATTTTCGACCCACAGGGTATCTAAGGAATGTAATATTTGCAATTTTCCAAAAATTTTCCCCTCCCCAAAAATGGCGGCCATTTTGAATTTTCGAATTTTTGCCAAAAATGGCAAAACACAAATTTGCTTCTATCTCCTTAACCGTGCGAGATAGAGCGATTTCGGCAAAATTTTCGACCCACAGGGGATCTAAGGAATGCAATCTTTGCAATTTTCCAAAAATTTTCCCCTCCCCAAAAATGGCGGCCATTTTGAATTTTCGAATTTTTGCCAAAAATGGCAAAACACTAATTTGCTTCTATCTCCTTAACCGTGCGAGATAGAGCGATTTCGGCAAAATTTTCGACACACAGGGTATCTAAGCAATGCAATCTTTGCAATTTTCAAAATATTTTCCCCTCCCCAAAAATGGCGGCCATTTTGAATTTTTGCCAAAAATGGCAAAACACAAATTTGCTTCTATCTCCTTAACCGTGCGAGATAGAGCGATTTCGTCGAAATTTTCGACCCACAGGGTATCTAAGGAATGTAATATTTGCAATTTTCAAAAAATTTTCCCCTCCCCAAAAATGGCGGCCATTTTGAATTTTCGAATTTTTGCCAAAAATGGCAAAACACAAATTTGCTTCTATCTCCTTAACCGTGCGAGATAGAGCGATTTCGGCAAAATTTTCGATCCACAGGGGATCTAAGGAATGCAATCTTTGCAATTTTCCAAAAATTTTCCCCTCCCCAAAAATGGCGGCCATTTTGAATTTTCGAATTTTTGCCAAAAATGGCAAAACACTAATTTGCTTCTATCTCCTTAACCGTGCGAGATAGAGCGATTTCGGCAAAATTTTCGACACACAGGGTATCTAAGCAATGCAATCTTTGCAATTTTCAAAATATTTTCCCCTCCCCAAAAATGGCGGCCATTTTGAATTTTTGCCAAAAATGGCAAAACACAAATTTGCTTCTATCTCCTTAACCGTGCGAGATAGAGCGATTTCGTCGAAATTTTCGACCCACAGGGTATCTAAGGAATGTAATATTTGCAATTTTCAAAAAATTTTCCCCTCCCCAAAAATGGCGGCCATTTTGAATTTTCGAATTTTTGCCAAAAATGGCAAAACACAAATTTGCTTCTATCTCCTTAACCGTGCGAGATAGAGCGATTTCGTCGAAATTTTCGACCCACAGGGTATCTAAGGAATGCAATCTTTGCAATTTTCCAAAAATTTTCCCCTCCCCAAAAATGGCGGCCATTTTGAATTTTCGAATTTTTGCCAAAAATGGCAAAACACAAATTTGCTTCTATCTCCTTAACCGTGCGAGATAGAGCGATTTCGTCGAAATTTTCGACCCACAGGGTATCTAAGGAATGTAATATTTGCAATTTTCAAAAAAATTTCCCCTCCCCAAAAATGGCGGCCATTTTGAATTTTCGAATTTTTGCCAAAAATGGCAAAACACAAATTTGCTTCTATCTCCTTAACCGTGCGAGATAGAGCGATTTCGTCGAAATTTTCGACCCACAGGGTATCTAAGGAATGTAATATTTGCAATTTTCAAAAAATTTTCCCCTCCCCAAAAATGGCGGCCATTTTGAATTTTCGAATTTTTGCCAAAAATGGCAAAACACAAATTTGTTTCTATCTCCTTAACCGTGCGAGATAGAGCGATTTCGTCGAAATTTTCGACCCACAGGGTATCTAAGGAATGCAATCTTTGCAATTTTCAAAATATTTTCCCCTCCCCAAAAATGGCGGCCATTTTGAATTTTCGAATTTTTGCCAAAAATGGCAAAACACAAATTTGCTTCTATCTCCTTAACCGTGCGAGATAGAGCGATTTCGTCGAAATTTTCGACCCACAGGGTATCTAAGGAATGCAATCTTTGCAATTTTCCAAAAATTTTCCCCTCCCCAAAAATGGCGGCCATTTTGAATTTTCGAATTTTTGCCAAAAATGGCAAAACACAAATTTGCTTCTATCTCCTTAACCGTGCGAGATAGAGCGATTTCATCGAAATTTTCGACCCACAGGGTATCTAAGGAATGTAATATTTGCAATTTTCAAAAAAATTTCCCCTCCCCAAAAATGGCGGCCATTTTGAATTTTCGAATTTTTGCCAAAAATGGCAAAACACAAATTTGCTTCTATCTCCTTAACCGTGCGAGATAGAGCGATTTCGGCAAAATTTTCGACACACAGGGTATCTAACCAATGCAATCTTTGCAATTTTCAAAATATTTTCCCCTCCCCAAAAATGGCGGCCATTTTGAATTTTTGAATTTTTGCCAAAAATGGCAAAACACAAATTTGCTTCTATCTCCTTAACCGTGCGAGATAGAGCGATTTCGTCGAAATTTTCGACCCACAGGGTATCTAAGGAATGTAATATTTGCAATTTTCAAAAAATTTTCCCCTCCCCAAAAATGGCGGCCATTTTGAATTTTCGAATTTTTGCCAAAAATGGCAAAACACAAATTTGCTTCTATCTCCTTAACCGTGCGAGATAGAGCGATTTCGTCGAAATTTTCGACCCACAGGGTATCTAAGGAATGCAATCTTTGCAATTTTCCAAAAATTTTCCCCTCCCCAAAAATGGCGGCCATTTTGAATTTTCGAATTTTTGCCAAAAATGGCAAAACACAAATTTGCTTCTATCTCCTTAACCGTGCGAGATAGAGCGATTTCATCGAAATTTTCGACCCACAGGGTATCTAAGGAATGTAATATTTGCAATTTTCAAAAAAATTTCCCCTCCCCAAAAATGGCGGCCATTTTGAATTTTCGAATTTTTGCCAAAAATGGCAAAACACAAATTTGCTTCTATCTCCTTAACCGTGCGAGATAGAGCGATTTCGGCAAAATTTTCGACCCACAGGGGATCTAAGGAATGCAATCTTTGCAATTTTCCAAAAATTTTCCCCTCCCCAAAAATGGCGGCCATTTTGAATTTTCGAATTTTTGCCAAAAATGGCAAAACACTAATTTGCTTCTATCTCCTTAACCGTGCGAGATAGAGCGATTTCGGCAAAATTTTAGACGCACAGGGTATCTAAGCAATGCAATCTTTGCAATTTTCAAAATATTTTCCCCTCCCCAAAAATGGCGGCCATTTTGAATTTTCGAATTTTTGCCAAAAATGGCAAAACACAAATTTGCTTCTATCTCCTTAACCGTGCGAGATAGAGCGATTTCGTCGAAATTTTCGACCCACAGGGTATCTAAGGAATGCAATCTTTGCAATTTTCAAAAAATTTTCCCCTCCCCAAAAATGGCGGCCATTTTGAATTTTCGAATTTTTGCCAAAAATGGCAAAACACAAATTTGCTTCTATCTCCTTAACCGTGCGAGATAGAGCGATTTCGTCGAAATTTTCGACCCACAGGGTATCTAAGGAATGCAATCTTTGCAATTTTCCAAAAATTTTCCCCTCCCCAAAAATGGCGGCCATTTTGAATTTTCGAATTTTTGCCAAAAATGGCAAAACACAAATTTGCTTCTATCTCCTTAACCGTGCGAGATAGAGCGATTTCATCGAAATTTTCGACCCACAGGGTATCTAAGGAATGTAATATTTGCAATTTTCAAAAAAATTTCCCCTCCCCAAAAATGGCGGCCATTTTGAATTTTCGAATTTTTGCCAAAAATGGCAAAACACAAATTTGCTTCTATCTCCTTAACCGTGCGAGATAGAGCGATTTCGGCAAAATTTTCGACACACAGGGTATCTAACCAATGCAATCTTTGCAATTTTCAAAATATTTTCCCCTCCCCAAAAATGGCGGCCATTTTGAATTTTTGAATTTTTGCCAAAAATGGCAAAACACAAATTTGCTTCTATCTCCTTAACCGTGCGAGATAGAGCGATTTCGTTGAAATTTTCGACCCACAGGGTATCTAAGGAATGTAATATTTGCAATTTTCAAAAAATTTTCCCCTCCCCAAAAATGGCGGCCATTTTGAATTTTCGAATTTTTGCCAAAAATGGCAAAACACAAATTTGCTTCTATCTCCTTAACCGTGCGAGATAGAGCGATTTCGTCGAAATTTTCGACCCACAGGGTATCTAAGGAATGCAATCTTTGCAATTTTCCAAAAATTTTCCCCTCCCCAAAAATGGCGGCCATTTTGAATTTTCGAATTTTTGCCAAAAATGGCAAAACACAAATTTGCTTCTATCTCCTTAACCGTGCGAGATAGAGCGATTTCGTCGAAATTTTCGACCCACAGGGTATCTAAGGAATGTAATATTTGCAATTTTCAAAAAAATTTCCCCTCCCCAAAAATGGCGGCCATTTTGAATTTTCGAATTTTTGCCAAAAATGGCAAAACACAAATTTGCTTCTATCTCCTTAACCGTGCGAGATAGAGCGATTTCGGCGAAATTTTCGACCCACAGGGTATCTAAGGAATGCAATCTTTGCAATTTTCAAAAAATTTTCCCCTCCCCAAAAATGGCGGCCATTTTGAATTTTCGAATTTTTGCCAAAAATGGCAAAACACAAATTTGCTTCTATCTCCTTAACCGTGCGAGATAGAGCGATTTCGTCGAAATTTTCGACCCACAGGGTATCTAAGGAATGCAATCTTTGCAATTTTCCAAAAATTTTCCCCTCCCCAAAAATGGCGGCCATTTTGAATTTTCGAATTTTTGCCAAAAATGGCAAAACACAAATTTGCTTCTATCTCCTTAACCGTGCGAGATAGAGCGATTTCGTCGAAATTTTCGACCCACAGGGTATCTAAGGAATGTAATATTTGCAATTTTCAAAAAAATTTCCCCTCCCCAAAAATGGCGGCCATTTTGAATTTTCGAATTTTTGCCAAAAATGGCAAAACACAAATTTGCTTCTATCTCCTTAACCGTGCGAGATAGAGCGATTTCGGCGAAATTTTCGACCCACAGGGTATCTAAGGAATGCAATCTTTGCAATTTTCAAAAAATTTTCCCCTCCCCAAAAATGGCGGCCATTTTGAATTTTCGAATTTTTGCCAAAAATGGCAAAACACAAATTTGCTTCTATCTCCTTAACCGTGCGAGATAGAGCGATTTCGTCGAAATTTTCGACCCACAGGGTATCTAAGGAATGCAATCTTTGCAATTTTCCAAAAATTTTCCCCTCCCCAAAAATGGCGGCCATTTTGAATTTTCGAATTTTTGCCAAAAATGGCAAAACACAAATTTGCTTCTATCTCCTTAACCGTGCGAGATAGAGCGATTTCGGCAAAATTTTCGACCCACAGGGTATCTAAGGAATGCAATCTTTGCAATTTTCCAAAAATTTTCCCCTCCCCAAAAATGGCGGCCATTTTGAATTTTCGAATTTTTGCCAAAAATGGCAAAACACAAATTTGCTTCTATCTCCTTAACCGTGCGAGATAGAGCGATTTCATCGAAATTTTCGACCCACAGGGTATCTAAGGAATGTAATATTTGCAATTTTCCAAAAATTTTCCCCTCCCCAAAAATGGCGGCCATTTTGAATTTTCGAATTTTTGCCAAAAATGGCAAAACACAAATTTGCTTCTATCTCCTTAACCGTGCCAGATAGAGTGATTTCGTCAAAATTTTCGACCCACAGGGTATCTGAGCATTGTACTCTTGGTAATTTCTAAAAAATTTTCCCCTCCCCTAAAATGGCGGCCATTTTGAATTTTCAAATTTTTGCCAAAAATGGCAAAACACAAATTTGCTTCTATCTCCTTAACCATGCGAGATAGAGCGATTTCGTCGAAATTTTCAACCCACAGGGTATCTAAGGAATGTAATCTTTGCAATTTTCAAAAAATTTTCCCCTCCCCAAAAATGGCAGCCATTTTGAATTTTCGAATTTTTGCCCAAAATGGAAAAACACAAACTGGCCTTAACCGTGCAAAATAGAGTTATTTTGTTGAAATTTTCGACCCATAGGGTATCTAAGAAATGTACTCTTGGAAATTTTCAAAAAAATTTCCTTTTCCCAATAATGGCGGCCATTTTGAATTTTCAAATTTTTGCCAAAAATAGAAAAACAGGAATTGGCTTCTATCTTCTTAACCGTGCAAGATAGAGTGATTTCGTCAAAATTTTCAACCCAACCAATGCAAAAAGGCATGAAGCTGAAATAAATTACATCTACACTATCAAATATTTAAGCATCATTGATATATTTTACAAATGAAACAGGGTCTTGTAAGACTACTGTACAATTTGGGCAAAAGGTTCATGGGTGGACATTACACATGATAATGTGTGTTCTTCTATGCTATCCTGTTTCTATTCGCATCTACTATCAACAGGGCGGCCTATTTCTAGTTTATTTTTACAGTGCAGCAATGATGAAAGAATACTTTAGTTTTAAAGTTGTTAGGCATCAAACCATCTTTTCTGAAATATGACCTTAAACTACATACAATTGTGTCTTCCTGTGAAAGTAATAAATAGCACAAGATCCACCAAATGGGGATATTGGGATCTGGGACCTGACTCTTGTTTTATTGGATGTCATTTGTCCACTGTGAGAGTTTCATGCATGACATTGTTGTATTATTGTATATGCAGGATTCCCTGCTGCAGAGTTGATGCACATGAAAGGTGCCACCCCTCCGCCTCCCGGGACTGTCCCGATCAGAATGCCCCCACAGGTGTTTAATCAAAGACCTCCCACATGTAAGTTCCTATAAGCTTAACAGTAGTGTTGGGAGAAGATCGCCACATTTTTACTTGTCAGTGTTTGTAATTTGTATAATGTGAACGAAGATTGATCATGGTGTCAAAAGTGTGAACCAGAAAACAATTATTAAATATAAAAAAAATATACACAAATGACAACACAATAGCCAAAGTATAACCAAAACGTTTTTCACAAATGTCTCCCTTATTCCATATCTTGCTTTTTATGTCCTAGCCTGTGATTGGCTGATTTTTATGATTACCTTGACAACAGTGGAAAAAAACCCAGGTATTTTTTGTTCACTTCATGTTTTTACATTTGCAGCTAGTTCTGTGATTTTTAACTGGTGAAGGTAGATAATTCTCACAAAAATATGAGTATTAATGTGACAAAAAGCCTATAAAGAAATGAGTTTAGCAACTACCGGTTGTATTTAAATTTTTCCAATCTTCAGTGACCCATTGAAAGATAATACCAAAGTGTGCAAACATCATTCCAGAACTACTTTATAGACTTTGAAGAAAAAAAGAGTTTAGTTTCTTTGTATAGATTTGTCACTGTTGATGATTATACTAAAATACGCGTAAATTAATGTATTCTGAAGTTTTGCCACACATTGTCAATGGACAGTGTGGAATTCAGTAAACTTTACTGTGTTTTATCAGATGTTATGCAGTGTTTGCAGCATTTAATTAAGCGTCCCGCAAGGGACGCTTGTTTGTGTGTGGGAGAGCTTCCGGCTCCGCCGGCTCCGCATTTTGTTTTCTTTATAACTCTGTAACCGTTAGGCGGATTCTTTTCAAATTTGGCAGGTTTAGGCAGTAGCCTTGGGGAATTTTTTTGAATATGCTGCAGTGACATTTCAACCAATCAGAGAGGTCACATGACCAAAAATGTCTTTTCGATGGGGAAGCTTGTCCGGATGATAACTTGAAAGGAATTTTATCAATTCACCTGAAACTTGGCAAATACATTCATTCTATTAAAATCTGGAAATCATTAGATTTTGGCATTGATTGGTCAAGAAATGGCCGAGTAATTAATGATTAATTAATCATTACGAATTTTCCAAATAAGGAAAACACAAAAATGCTTATATCTCGAAAACCGTGCTAGATAGAGCGATTTTGACGAAATTTTTGACCCGCAGGGTATCTCTGCGGAGTAGTTTTCCCAATTTTCAAAAAATTTTTGTCTCGCCCAAAATGGCGGCCATTTTGAATTTTCGAAATTTTCGCAAAAATTGCAAAACACAAAAATGCTTATATCTCAAAAACCGTGCTAGATAGAGCAATTTCGACAAAATTTTTGACTCGCAGGATATCTCTGCGGAGTACTTTTCCCAGTTTTCAAAAAATTTTTGTCTCGCCAAAAATGGCGGCCATTTTGAATTTTCGAAATTTTCGCAAAAATTGCAAAACACAAAAATGCTTATATCTCGAAAACCGTGCTAGATAGAGCGATTTCGACGAAATTTTTGACCCACAGGGTATCTCTGCAGAGTAGTTATCCCAATTTTCAAAAAATTTTTGTCTCGCCAAAAATGGCGGCCATTTTGAATTTTCGAATTTTTCGCAAAAATTGCAAAACACAAAAATGCTAATATTTCGAAAACCGTGCTACATAGAGCGATTTCGACGAAATTTTTGATCTTCAGGGTATCTCTGCAGAGCAGCTATCCCAAAGAGCTTTCACTTGGTGAAGTTTCAGACCCATAGCTAATTGCTCACCTACTCAAAAAGAGTAAATGCGAATTACCTCTAAAAGTATTGCAGATGGCCAATTTTTCTCAAATAACTCATTCACCTACTTTTGGAAGAGCTTTCACATGGTGAAGTTTCAGACCCATAGCCAATTACTCACCTACTCAAAATGAGTAAATGCGAATTATCTCTAAAAGTATTGCAGATAGCCAATTTTTCTCAAATAACTCATTCACCTACTTTTGGCAGAGCTTTCACTTGGTGAAGTTTCAGACCCATAGCTAATTACTCACCTACTGAAAATGAGTAAATGTGAATTATCTCTAAAAGTATTGCAGATAGCCAATTTTTCTCAAATAACTCATTCACCTACTTTTGGGAGAGCTTTCACTTGGTGAAGTTTCAGACCCATAGCTAATTACTCACCTACTCAAAATGAGTAAATGCGAATTATCTGTAAAAGTATTGCAGATAGCCATTTTTTCTCAAATAACTCATTCACCTACTTTTGGGAGAGCTTTCACTTGGTGAAGTTTCAGACCCATAGCTAATTACTCACCTACTCAAAATGAGTAAATGCGAATTATCTCTAAAAGTATTGCAGATAGCCAGTTTTTCTCAAATTAATCATTCACCTACTTTTGGGAGAGCTTTCACTTGGTGAAGTTTCAGACCCATAGCTAATTACTCACCTACTCAAAATGAGTAAATGCGAATTATCTGTAAAAGTATTGCAGATAGCCAATTTTTCTCAAATAACTCATTCACCTACTTTTGGGAGAGCTTTCACTTGGTGAAGTTTCAGACCCATAGCTAATTACTCACCTACTCAAAATGAGTAAATGCGAATTATCTCTAAAAGTAATGCAGATAGCCAATTTTTCTCAAATTAATCATTCACCTACTTTTGGGAGAGCTTTCACTTGGTGAAGTTTCAGACCCATAGCTAATTACTCGTCTACTCAAAATGAGTAAATGCGAATTATCTCTAAAAGTATTGCAGATAGCCAATTTTTCTCAAATAACTCATTCACCTACTTTTGGAAGAGCTTTCACTTGGTGAAGTTTCAGACCCATAGCTAATTACTCGTCTACTCAAAATGAGTAAATGCGAATTATCTCTAAAAGTATTGCAGATAGCCAATTTTTCTCAAATAACTCATTCACCTACTTTTGGGAGAGCTTTCACTTGGTGAAGTTTCAGACCCATAGCAAATTACTCACCTACTCAAAATGAGTAAATGCGAATTATCTCTAAAAGTATTGCAGATAGCCAATTTTTCTCAAATAACTCATTCACCTACTTTTGGCAGAGCTTTCACTTGGTGAAGTTTCAGACCCATAGCTAATTATTCACCTACTCAAAATGAGTAAATGTGAATTATCTCTAAAAGTATTGCAGATAGCCAATTTTTCTCAAATAACTCATTCACCTACTTTTGGGAGAGCTTTCACTCTGTGAAGTTTCAGACCCATAGCTATTTATTCACCTACTCAAAATGAGTAAATGCTAATTATCTGTAAAAGTATTGCGGATACCCAATTTTTATCAAATACTCATTCATCTACTTGTGGGAGAGCTTTCACATGGTGAAGTTTCAGACCCATAGCTAATTACTCACCTACTCAAAATGAGTAAATGCGAATTATCTCTAAAAGTATTGCAGATAGCCAATTTTTCTCAAATAACTCATTCACCTACTTTTGGGAGAGCTTTCACTTGGTGAAGTTTCAGACCCATAGATAATTATTCACCTACTCAAAATGAGTAAATGTGAATTATCTCTTAATAGTATTGCAGATAGCCAATTTTTCTCAAATAACTCATTCACCTACTTTTGGAAGACCTTTCACACACGAAAATGAAAAATTGTGAATATCTCGGAAAAGCTATTTCTTCTGCTTTAATGCTCGGCGGGAGATACACACCACGGCAGTGGTCTTGACAAAAATTTTTGTCTCCCCAAAAATGGTGGCCATTTTGAATTTTCAAAGTTTTTGCAAAACACAAAAATGCTTATATCTCGAAAACCGTGCTAGATAGAGCAGACTGCGCTGACTTTGGTTGCCACAACAGTATAAGGCTAGAAACGAAGCATTTTCTTAATACTTTGGCACTCACCTTTATATCCTTTTCGGGACACTTTGTTTTTGCTATGCAAAAACATTATCTTTTTTTTTGCGAGCGATCCTCTAGTTGTATTTAAAAGTTACTTTCTGGAAGATACCAGTTGTATTCTACATGAAGGTCAGTGCAAGGGACTGTAAATAACTGGGTTCAGGTTTGTGTCAATGACCTTGTGATTATCGGATTAACAAGTGATCGTTTGACTCCCACTTTTGTGGTCATAGGTTTAAATTCAGCCCATGACAGCATGTAGGAGATAATGGTGACCCCTCCTGCAATCTCTGTATGACCCTAGCTACAAATACACGCATTAAGACATAGCTTATATATGCTGTACCTATTTTCATGAATTTCTTAAATTTTCCTACTTGTAGTACCACCTGCAGCATTTGCCCCTGAGCCATACAATCCTGAGGCTCCTTCCATCTCTGCAGTGAGCAGCCAGCCTGCATACGTACCCACACAGATTGGGAGCAGACCAACACAGGTATCGGCCCACCAGAGACTGGGACCTGTAGTGAACCCCCCACCACCAGTCGTACAGGCAAAACAGGAGAGAGAGGCAACGTCAGCACACATACCACCAGGAAACCTGGTCAACATCTCTCCTGCTAGCCAGCAGCAAGCAGTGGTCAGCACTGTCGGTCAGTCTCTGTGTTTGTGTATGGCTTAAGTATAGTGACAGATATATATACTCTCCAATTTATGTTATATGTATGATTGCGCCATTTATCGATAAAATTTTAAAGCGTTAAAAAAAGACATTTTATTACCCCACAGCCCTTCAGGTCTGTCGGGGTATTGTTTTCACCCATGGTGTCTGGGTGGGTGGGTGGCGGGAAAAAGTTTGTCCGGGCTGTATCTCAGCAACCGTAAGGTGTAGGAAGTTGATACTTGGTAGGGACATTGGTCAGGATGTGTAGGTGTGCAACGTCATGGTCTGACCTTGATTTGACCTTGCTGTAGTGACCTTGACCTATAAAATCTTGTCCGGGCTATATCTCGGAAACCATGAGGTGTAGGAAGTTGATACTTATTAGGGACATTGGTTAGGGGGTGTAGGTGTGCAACGTCATGGTCTGACCTTGATTTGACCTTATCGTCGTGACCTTGACCTTTAAAATATTGTTGCACCTTTGGGTCTGTGTTTTGATGCAGATTACGCACTGTTAAAGTGATATTAGAATTTATTAAGAATTTTACTTTTATGGAATTTCATCAAGTGAGCCACAGATTTTGCTCCAACACCACACATTAGCATTCATTGAATGTATTACCACTTCTGTATGCATGGTAATATTCAAAACATCTAAACCATAATTCGAATAAAATAAGTATATTTTGTGTCAGTGAAGAGTGAGTCAAGACTTTAAATCTCTGCCTTATATTCACAGATTAATAGTTGTGAATATTTCGATCTGATTCTGTCAGTTCTCATCAGAGGCTGTGAGTGGGGTTGGGGGGATCACCTGAAGTACAAAAGTGAGATCCTCTCTGATCCTGAGGATCAGATCCGGTGTCCGGCGGATCGATATGCCGGTAAATAATCCGTGAATTAAATATAAATAAACTATATGTTCATTTATAAGTCCAACCTTTCAGTCACTGGTATGTGGTGGTGTGACGTTCTGACACAAATTGTTCATGTATTCCAATAAATCAAAGTCAACTTGTGGGTCACTTTGTGGGATGACTCCCCAACTTGGAATTTCAGCTGACATGTGTGGAGGGAGGGGGTCCTCTGAGACTGGATCTCCCATTGGGCCTTGATAGGCGGTGTATCTAGGCAAACCTTGTTGTTCCCTGTTCTGTTGGAATTCCTCAGTGAAGTAGCTGGGGATGTCCATGTAAGGGGTTCTTGGTGGTGATGACTCATCTTCCCAGTTATTAATGGGGGGATCATCCAGGAATAAGCAGTGTGGTGAGATTCCCTTGGAGACCAGAGAAGGGGCGTGTTGAGTAGTCTTGTCCCTCACAAACTTGGGGGTGGTGTTGCATCCCGTGCGTGTAAAACCGTAAACCATAATTCGGCCATGCAGATGTAGATAAAGAGTGTTGTAATGTTTAGTTTACTGATTAATGCTGTCATCTTGTTATTGAATTATCTTGTTTTAATACTTCATCTTTACATGCATTATCATTCTCTTAGACATTATTTTCTCTATTTAAACCTTGTTTGGACCTTTATATAACTGACAGTGCTCTGAAAGTATCCTGAACTTTGTACTGATACAGTACTTCTGTATCTCATGGTGTTAAAAATATTTCCCTAGGCTGTGGGGTTCGGGTATCTCTGATGCTATTTTTTGTTTAGCAGTCTAGTTTTGTTTTTAGTCGCATCTTGGATTTGAGTTGTGTACTGGGTTCTGATTGTTATTTAAAAAATGCTATTTTATCCTCTAAAAGCTAAAGATATATGCAAAATCTATACATATTTATTAAATATAAGAGGTACTGTATATACTCTGTCATTTTGTTTTTTGTTTAATATTTTCTTTAATGTGAAGTTTATGAAATGAATGCACCGTCTAGCCTTTGTCTAGCTTCTTGCAAAGTTCCAGGATGTAGAAAATCTTTTGTCCCTGACTTAATAGGTTCAATAGACATTATTCAATAAACAGTCTTTATGCTTGCGTTGGTGGTTATTCAAAACACTGGTAGAAACACCATTTAAATATTTGGAAGTGGCAATTTTAATTATGTGGGTGCAAGTTTATGCACAAATAAAAGTTTAGAAAAGTGGCCTTTGTCATGAATACAAAGTCAGAAAATTAATTGAAAATGGTTTACATGCGAATGGTATCAATGTGTATGTGTGACACATTGGTATTTCATTAGTTTACAAGCCACATATAGTACATAACATGAACTTTTTCATACCTGTTGTGTGTTTAAAATTTGCATTTTAGGGAATGTCTTTTGTCCTTGATAACCTGTATTTGTCTTCTGGTAAAAAAATTCCAAAGGGAAAACCAAAGTCTGTACTTAATGTTGTGTGCAACATTGAGGGTCATATTTGGACAGATCTACTGTTGTGTGCAGTTGAGTAGCCACATCAGAGATGTGTATAAAGCATGTAAGCCTCTTTAAAAATAATGTACCAATATTGAGGACCTCTGGTGCTTGGTCTTGAAAGTCATGGGGTGTGTTATGTATAAAGTTATACATGTATACAGAATTAGTTTAAATTGTTTCTAGTTGTTATAGATCACACCTTGTCCTTTAAAGTTGTAATTGATGAAATACCATAATTCATTCAATTGACACCCAGGGAAATTCACGTAATTAAGGGGAGGCCCCAGATAACATTCTACCATCTGCAAAACACCAGAGAATAGTCATAAACATTTATATGAATTTTCTACTTTGGGTAAATACTAGTGCTGGGACGAGTTGACGGTAACTCGAGTCGTAACTCAGTGGACGATATTTGGGGATGACATCGAGTTACGCAATATAAACTCGAGTTTTCACAAAATAAAAAATGATATACTTACCTTGTCTCAAAGGGACATTTTTGGAACTGATCAAACCATCAAAACTTAAAACTCAATAAATAATGGCCATTTTAATATTAACCTTAGCTGCGTGGCTGTTCCATGACGTGCACATACATATCTGTACACTTTAAATGGCAAAATAATATTTTTTCTTGCAATAAAAAGGTCCTTAACACAACTGGTAATAATATTTGGATTTTTCTTATTTTATTTTTATTTTTGTGTATTTACTCGAGTCCAACTCGAGTTCAACTCGTTTCTAACAAATGATCCTCGATCTGCAAAAATTGCCGACGATCCCAGCACTAGTAAATACTAATGTAACAGTGACTACAGTAGGCAACATATTTTCTATGATTAGATTTTGTTTAATATCAAGAAAAGTTTCCATGATATATGTCAACCATGGTAATATTAAGCAGAATGTTTACAATGTCATTTGTCAGAGTTGAACCAGTAGAACCAAAATAGTGTCACTAGTATTGGCCTTAGAGCTAGTACAAATGTGATTTTTACAACAGACAAGGCAATAAATCAATCTTTGTTATGTCGCAACATGTAAATTTTTGCAGTGGCAAGTGAATGTGAAGATATAAATTGTCGTCTATTTTGTGCAAAGTTAAGGCATTTGCCAAGTTACGGTTTGAAGCATTAGACAGCCCCAAAATCTGTCTTTCATCAGCCATGTTAAGACAACTTAAGTCCAATTTAAGTACTAATTTAAATGGTGTTGGTCTAAAATTCACTTGCGCCATTGTATAGGTAATCTTTGTATGTGGAAAGGGAAGTAGAACATCTGCCCATGAATGCCAAGGCAAGCAAGTACCAACCTTATGACAATACATGATAAAATGGGGAAAACTAACATTTGACTTATGATGTAATCTTGGAACAAGGCCTTCACATTATTGGCTTACTGATCATACAATATTTGTAAATTCTGTTTTATTGAATAATTTAAAGTCAGTTATATTATTCATGTAAGTTAACCATATAGAAATAAAAGACAAATGTACCTTTAACTCTTGTATCAGAAATCTACATATATTTTTGATATTGAGAACTATGACTTATAGCCCACCCACCATGTCTCCTATAATCTTATTTTACAAATTTGATGCTTACTTCACAACCTTCAGCTTTTTATCTGCAATGTCTCATCCTTAATAATTGTTGATCTCTGATTTTTCTTGTTTGATGTTCCTTGGAATCTGTTTAATGTGTCTTGGAATCTGGGGTCCAGTCCATCCATACTTCAACCCAGTAACTGTCTTTAGATAGAAATTAAATGCTATAGAAATACTGTCAGACTTAGGATTACCTAGTGTTGATTACTCTGCAGATAGACGCACCAGAAACTGAACGAACTATATGTCTTGAAAGTGTCATGTATACATAGAAATCTTAACTAACTGTATGTAATGTGTCAATGAAATCCCATGCATTAAGCATCAATTTCTACCATAAATGAGGCAGAAATTAAAACACATGATTCAAATATTTTTGGCTCATAGTGAATCAAAAGTTAGCATATGGAACAGTGTTGTCTGGTGTATATATCACAGACACTCTCATTATAAATTTGGTATTAAAGTAAAGGGGCATTAATTAGAAAATATATGGTATATCTAATGATCAGTACAGTAGAACCTCGCTTATCCGGCCTTCTATTATCCGAATCTCCGGATTAACCGAACCGAAATGATGTCTCCCTACATATAATGCACGGTCAAGCGTGAGCGATAATACAAGATTTTACACAGTCTCGTAAATGATGAATTGTAGTGCTTTGTAAAAGGTACCATTCACAGAGACACCTAACTTCTTTCAGCTTTATCACCATTGTTACAATAGGGGAGGGATTAATTCAATTACACAACCCCGCTACACAACTTCTTTGATAATGCGCCAATCAATGAAAGTGTGTTCGATTGCGTTTCGCAAATTTATAATCTCCTGGAGTAGGTTCACAGACTGACAACATTTAGAAAAGAAAAGACGTCAACAATGCATTACCAATCAAACACGCATGTCACTGAAGGCGTGTTCGCTTGGGGTTTTACAATAAATAATCATACCGAACAATAACCAACCGAACACAACCAGCTCAAGTCCGCGTAATATTTTAAATAAAAATAATAATAATATCCATGGATATGGAGCAAATAAACGACAATTGAAGGGTCACTTATATAACACAAATATATTAAATTATTTTATTAACGAACACCAGCGTCTATGTATATTGCATAAAAACAACAATTCTTCAATTATCACCCACTCGGTAACCCATAGACCGTGAATTTCGGTTTCCTTCATCTATCCGAACCCCTCGATTATCCGGCCGGATTGCATGTCTCCCATGGGGTTCGGATAATTGAGGTTCTACTGTATTTACCTTCATTTATAGGTCACTGTTTAAAATGTATACTGAAAAAGCCATTCATGGGGATTACATGTTTTTATGGTTTATTTTGGATCACAAAAAAGTATTCATCTGGTGGCTCTAAACGTGAAAGCATGTGGACAGTAATTGTTTCATAGATGGCAGAGATAACATGGCTAATTTAAAACACGAAAATTAGGTTCTGCAAATCTATTTAGAATTTATCCGTCAAAAAAGGTTATTGCCTTCTTTGTTGGGATTTTCATTTGTAAATCTATCATTGAAACACATTTTAACAGTCTTGGTAAATGACATTATTCTGTTCAAAATCACAAACATTTTGAAAGTTATTGGGTACTAATGAGCTCTCTCCTAGTTACCCTTGTGGTATATGTGTATTGTTATCTAAACACAATAAATTGAGATCTATTATTCTGGGTTTAACTCAACTTTAATCTAAAGATTCGACTTTGTGGTTGTCTGAAAGACACCCACTGTTCCCTTGTTTTTTTTGTTTTTTTTTTGTGGCATTGATTTCCTTGGAAGTACACAGAGTTAAGATAGAATTTATTGCAAAATTACAAAAATTATAATTTATTGCAAAATTACAAAAATTATAATTAACCAAAGTGTAATTGTAGTAAAGACCAACAACTTCCACATGTTTTGTAAGGTTGTTTTTCTCAAAAACATTACAACTTTTTATGGTACTTTACTGGAATAATGATGCTTTACTAGTACAAATAGTTACATTGCCATCAATTTATGTAATCTTGCAATTTTATGTCTCTAAATCTCTGTGCCAATAGATTCTGTCATGCATTAAACAAAACTAGTGCTCCATAATCTTACAGTATTTAAACTGTTTACCTGCATGTTTCATTAACCTGACAGTTGTGTGCCGGTGAGCTACTTTTAGCACTTCATTAACACTGTTGATAGTTCTTTCTCTCCTTACTTTTTTTTTTTTTTTTTATAGAGGTGGGTGCATCCACAGATGCAGGGTCAGTCTCTCGGACTGTGTTACTTGGGAAACGCGAGAATAATGGCAGCGCTGCAGTTAGCAATGGAAATTCAGATGAGCCTGCACATAAAAGACAAGCTTTTGATAAAAGTAGACTGGGTTTGTATTGTGTACTTTAGCAGATTTTATCTGTGCTTGATTGTTCAATACTTGGATGTATTCTTTTTCTTCCCAGGGTCAGTTTATTTATTTTTAAACATTGAAGGTAAAATGAGTGGTTGTTGCATCACAATTAATGTGTTATTGTTTTGATGTACTAGTGTCTTAAACAAAAGCATAGCTTTAAAAATCAATACAAATCTTCAATGTTTATCAGTGATATAAACATATGTCTTTAGGATTTTATTAGTGTTGAGCGTATTCATCAGGCGTGTAAAGAATTACAATTTTTGAATTGAATTTATTTTACCAATTTCAGGTGCTAAGAATTTTGCCAGCAATAACACATTAGAATTGAGGAAAATTCCAAGGGAAATGAACAACATAGCATCTCTGAATCAACATTTCAGTAAATTTGGCTTGATAACAAATTTGCAGGTTAGAATTGTTCTTGTTTGTGTGTTGCATTTTGCTTCTATTTTTCTCAATTATTGTTTACATTTTAAATCAGAGGTAATTGTATCCACCGGATTGCATCCGGTGGATACTATGGATTACGTATGAGTATGCTGCCGCCGCTGCAGCATGTAGAGGTTTTCTTGTTACCCCTCTAGAGGCCAGGGTATTATAGGTAGACTTCTCAAATTTGAAGGATATATTCATATCCATAAAATCTTGCCTGGGAATATTTTTGGCCTCATTTTGAAAAACAAGATGGCCGAGTTTTGTTGGCCCTCTAGAACAAAGGGTATTATAGGTAGAGATCTCAAATTCGCAGGTTGTGTTCATCATTACAAAAACTTGACTGGAAATATTTTTGGCCTCATTTTGAAAAACAAGAAGGCCGCTATGGGCATTTCTTTTCAGTCATGAAAAGTGCTTATATCTCCCTTATTATTGGTCCTAGAGGTTTGCAATGTGAAACTGACCTATAGGAAATCATGGGCTGCGAATCTTTTGATGTGGTCAGATTTGACCTTGGGTCTCTCCTTCAAGGTCAAACTAGGATAGCCAAACTTAAAAGTGCTTATAACTCGTTTGTTATTGGTCCTAGAGGTTTACAATGTGAAACCAACGTATAGGAAATCATGGGCTGCAAATCTTTTGATGTGGTCAGATTTGACCTTGGGCCCCTGCTTCAAGGTCAAATGAGGGTAGCCAAACTTAAAAGTGCTTACAACTTGCTTATTATTGAAACAAGTTGTTTATCTTCGAAACTATGTTAGTTGTCCTTTTCCGGTGGATACATCTTGCATCTGGCCACAGATGCGTCCTTGATCTAGTTACCAGGTATGTATTGTGGATTTAAATTTACAAAACATTTTGATGAAAGAGATAATCAGTTTACAGTACAAGAAAAATTAATATTTGTATAATCTCCTACAGAGAAAATTTGCTGACTGGCAATATTTAAGCGTCCCTGAAAGGTTTGGGTTCGCCTCAGTTTCCTCGCCGCCGCAGCATTATGGTCTCCCTTGAATATCTCCCTTATTATTGCAAGCTTTTTAACCATATTTGGCAGTTATATACCTTAGGCGTGGGAAAATTTTTCCACATACTTAAATTTGACCTTTCGTCTTTATCAAGGTCACATGATCAAAAAATAGTTTTTTTGGGTACACCCGCCCGTCATCGCAGTTCAGGAAAATCTACTGACCGCAGAGGCTTGTTATGTAACTTCATACACGTGTTTATACTATCAACAACGTGAGCTGATTAGATTTTGGGAGCAATCCGATGAAAATTGACCGATTTATGAGTGATTTTCTCACAGGTACCAATCAGAAAGCTTAAAATTCATGTGAACCCCCCTATTATCTTCTTAAGTATTGCATTTAGAGCCATAAAATGTATTGAGGTAGTAGGAAACCATATGTGGAGAGTCTAGAAAGCAAGTCAAATTTCCCCCCTGACCAAACTGGGGTCATAAAATAGCCAATTTCATCTTTTCCCCTTATATCGCCTTTATTCTTGCTTCTAGAGCTTGAGAATGTGTTAAGAGGTATTAGGAAACCATATGTGAAGAGTCTAGATAGCCGGTCATATTTACCCCCAGACCCTCCCTTATGGGTCAAACGGGGGTCATAAAATAGCCGATTTTGTGTTTTTGCCTTTTATCTCCTTTATTCTTGCTTTTACAGTTTTAGAATGTATTAAGAGGTATTGGGAAACCTTATGTGATGAGTCTAGATAGCCGGTCAGATTTACCCCCGCATCCCCCCTTATGGGTCAAACTGGGGGTCATAAAATAGCTGATTTTGTGTTTTTGCCTTATATCTCCTTTATTCTTGCTTTTAGAGTTTAGAATGTATTAAGAGGTATTGGGAAACCTTATGTGATGAGTCTAGATAGCCGGTCAGATTTACCCCCGCATCCCCCTTATGGGTCAAACTGGGGGTCATAAAATAGCTGATTTTGTGTTTTTGCCTTATATCTCCTTTATTCTTGCTTTTAGAGTTTAGAATGTATTAAGAGGTATTGGGAAAACTTGTGTGAAGAGTCTAGGTAGCTGGTCAGATTTACCCCCGGATCCCCCCTTATGGGTCAAACTGGCATTATAAAATAGCCGATTATGTGTTTTTGCCTTTTATCTCCTTTATTCTTGCTTTTAGAGTTTTAGAATGTATTAAGAGGTATTGGGAAACCTTATGTGAAGAGTCTAGATAGCTGGTCAGATTTACCCCCGGATCCCCCCTTATGGGTCAAACTGGGGTCATAAAATAGCCGATTTTGTGTTTTTGCCTTTTATCTCTTTTATTCTTTTAGAGTTTTAGAATGTATTGAGAGGTATTGGGGATAGATGTGTTCAAAGCATTGTGTCATAAACTTCTTGCCTTTCTAAAGGCTCACATTTTACTATGCCTTTTTCTAAAATGTAACTAGATATATGGCATTTATAAAGCACTGTTACTCTTTAATTAAGTAGTTTTATGGTGTAACTTTCGACCTATTATAAGTATTGATGCTTTATGCATTCTTAGCCAGAGCATTTATTCAATTAACTTTTCGCAATTTATGACCATAGAAAACAAAATAAAGCTTAAATTTTTCTTTCGTGTTAATGCATGAACTTCCACACTGTCTGCTTAACTTTCACTTCTTCTCTCAGCACTGCATGTTTTTTATTTTCAAAAACCTTTTTCTACTGTATATTATATTGCAGTGAACCTTTTTGGGACGCTTAGTTTTTGTTAGCAAAAACATTTTTCTAATTAAAAGTTGTTGTTTTTTTCAATTGAAGAAAGTTTGTGCTTTTTGTTCACCCAAAATTGTGACACTATTTCTGTAGATTACATTCAATGGTGACCCTGAAGCTGCCATTGTGTCATTTGCAAGCCCAGCTCAAGCCCGGGCTGCCTACAAATGTACAGAACCCATCTTCAACAACAGATTTGTGCGTGTGTTTTGGCACAATCCCACAGATGAAAACACAAAGGTAGGATTTAAATGTATAAATGAGGATTTTGGAAGTGAATATAAAAACCAGATTCGAACCTGGACACCCAAGTATCTTGTCTAAAGAAAGAAAGTATAACATTTTTGTCTGGCATCAGCCTCGTCACCATTTACACCATAAGTTATAATGACTGGTCTGTTGTGAAACAAAATAGATCTAAATGAATCTGTGTCAGCTCATATTTCGGATGTATTTCTTTAATGAGACTGATAATTGAGGGAGCTACAAAAATTCTGGTCATGAAAAATTGAAACTGGAATAAATCGTATAGTCATTTGAGCCACTTCTATTACAGGAGAAAAGAAAATTATTCAGTGTAAGCTCTCTAATACAGATAGTGGTACTCTTTTTTTTGGAAAGTTATGTACTACCCTTGGAAGCACAGATTTAAAATAATGTCTTAATTTGAGCTGATATTCTTATTTCAGCCACAAACAACAGACAAGAAAGTGAGTGTCAAAGACCGCCTGGGAATCATCCCACCTGCACATAAGCTCTCCTTAAATAACATGCACAAGAATAACGTACATGACACTGAAAAGGTTAGGATTCTTTTTACCCCACAGCCCTTAAGGGCTGTCTGGGTATTATTTTCACCCATGGTATCCAGATGGGTGGGCGGGCGGCAGGAAGAAGTTTGTCCAGGCTGTATCTCAGAAATCGTAAGGTGTAGGAAGTTGATATTTGGTAGGGACATTGGTTAGGAGGTGTAGGTGTGCACTGTCATGGTATAACCTTGATTTGACCTTGACTTATAAAATCTTGTCTGGGCTATATCTCGGAAACCATAAAGTGTATGAAGTTGATACTTGGTAGGGGGTGTAGGTGTGGAACATCACGGTCTGACCTTGATTTGTCCTTTGACCTTGCTGTAGTGACCTTGACCTATACAATCTAGTCCGGGCTATATCTCGGAAACCGTAAGGTGTAGGAAGTTGATACATGGTAGGGACATTGGTTAAGGGTTGTAGGTGTGTAACATCATCGTGTGACCTGGGTTTGACCGTTGACCTTGCTGTAGTGACCTTGACCTTTAAAAGCTTGTCCAGGCTATATCTTGGAAACAGTAAGGTGTAGCAAGTTGATACTTGGTAGGGACATTGGTTAGGAGGTGTAGGTGTGCATCATGGTGTGACCTTGATTTGACCTTTGACCTTGCTGTAGTGGCTTTGACCTTTAAAATCTTGTCCAGGCTATATCTTGGAAACAGTAAGATGTAGAAAGTTGATTCTTGGTAGGGACATTGGTTAGGAGGTGTAGATGTGCATCGTCATGGTGTGACCTTGATTTGACCTTGCCATAGTGACCTTGATCTATAAAATCTTGTCTGGGCTATTTCTTGGAATACATAAGGTGTAGAAGGTTGACACTTGGTAGCGACATTGGTTACTGGTTTATGTAAATGTATCTGTGCATCATGGTGAGACCTTTGTGCTCTGCCAAAGTGTATTCAGCTGCCATATTTGAGACATCTTTCAACTAATTATGATATGCACTTTTTACATAATTATGCTATTTCCATTGACAGCTATTCTCCAAGTAATAAATTTTACAGCTTCATATTTTTATGTCAGCTGACTTGGTGGGAATTACTCTGCGGCGTCCGCGTGAACAACTTCTCCAAAACTACAAGGCCTAGAGACATGCTTTTTTTTTTTTTTTAAAGATACCTTATCTATCGAGGATGAAAAACTGTTCAAGGCATGCAAATCGCTGTTTGTCTGTTTTCTAGAGACATTACAAGGGAGGTACCCCCACCAAAAGTGTGAAAATTTCAACACTTTATCACAATTTTCTCAATGACTATTGCTGGAATTTCTCTCATTTCTTGCATATATGCACTAGACCACAAGTAGATTCTATTATGTGAGTATCAAACCTGGATCTGTCTTTAATTTTTTTTTTTTATTAATTTTTTAAATAATTTTTAATGCATTAAAATTCATGAAATATTGCACTAAATCACTTATTTTCTCATTGACTATTGCAGGGATTTCACTCTTATCATGCGTATATGTACTAGGCCACCAGTAGATTCTCTTGTGCGAGTATCAGACCTGGATCTTTTTTAATTATTTTTTTATGAATTTTTTAAATAATTATATCCACCGGAGGCATTCAGTGGATACTTTGGTTTAGCGTTCGCTACGCTGCTGCCGCCACCGCGCGTAGAGAGATTTTCGGCGTTAACCCTCTAAGAGGAAAACTACACCAGCTAGGTTTACCAAATTTGCAGGATATCTTCATCGGGGGTAAGCTTCTATGGGACTGAAAATAGCCTCATTCTGAAAAACAAGATGGCCGCCGCGGGCGTTTCTTGGAAAATTATCTACATTTTTCAACTGTCTGTTTTTCATGGGTAGAAGGTTGAATCTCTTCATAGATGATATGTATAACAGATATACATGTCCTCTACAACCTTGCAGACATTTGACCTTGAAGCTCTTAATTCAAGGTCATCCACGGAGTGCCGAAGTAACCCACATAGCGGACTTTAAAAGTGCCTATATCTCCTTTATTATTGGTTCTAGAGGTTTGCAATGTGAAACCAACCTATAGGAAATCATGTGCTGCGAATCTTGTGATGTTGTCAGATTTGACCTTGAGCCCCTCCTTTCAAGGTCAAACGAGGATAGCCAAAGTTAAGATCAATCAATCAATCAATCAGTTGTCCAAGTGCTTAATCTGCGTATCTACGGATTCTAAGGCACACCATCCAGTTCGTAAGGCATAAATCATAAAGACATTAGATGCTTATAACTTGCTTATTATCGGTCCTAGAGGTTTGGGATGGTAAATAAATATGTAGGAAGTCATGGGCTTTGAATCTTTTGGTGTGGTCAGATTTGACCTTGGGCCCCTCATTCAAGGTCAAACGAGGATAGCCAAACTTAAAACTGCTTATAACTCGCTTATTATTGGCCATAGAGGTTTGGGAGGGTAAAGCAACATATAGGAAATCATGGGCTGAGAATCTACTGGTGTGGTCGGATTTGACCTTGGGCCCCTCCTTCAAGGTCAAAAGAGGATAACCAAACTTAAAACTGCTTATAACTTGCTTATTATTGGTCCTAGAGGTTTGGGATGGTAAACAAACTTACAGAAAATCATGGGCTGGGAATCTTTTTGTGTGGTCAGATTTGACCTTGGGTCCCTCCTTCAAGGTCAAACGAGGATAGCCAAACTTAAAACTGCCTATAACTTGCTTATTATTGGTCCTAGATGTTTGGGATGGTAAACCAACATATAGGAAATCATTGGCTGGGAATCTGCTGGTGTGGACGGATATGACCTTGGGCCCCTCCTTCAAGGCCAAACGAGGATGGCCAAAGTTAAAATTGCTTATAACTTGCTTATTATTGGTCGTAGAGGTTTAGGATGGTAAGCTAACCCATAGGAAATCATGAGCTGGGAATCTTTTGGTGTGGTCAGATTTGACCTTGGGCCCCTCCTTCAAGGTCAAACGGGGATAGCCAAACTTAAAAGTGCTTACAACTCACTTATTATTGGTCCTAGACGTTTGGGATGGTAAACCAACATACAGGAAATCATGGGTTGGGAATCTTCTGATGTGGACGGATTTGACCTTGGGCCCCTCCTTTAAGGTCAAACAAGGATAGCCAAAGTTAAAAGTGCTTATAACTTGCTTATTATTGGTCCTAGAGGTTTAGGATGGTAAACCAACCTATATGAAATCATGGGCAGGGAATTTTTTGGTCTGGTCGGAATTGACCTTGGGCCCCTCCTTCAAGGTCAAACAAGGATAACCAAAGTTAAAAGTGCTTATAACTCACTTATTATTGGTTCTAGAGGTTTACAATGCGAAACCAACTCATACAAAATCTTGGGCTAGGAATCTTCTGACGTTAGATTTAACCTTTGGCCCCTCCTTCAAGGCCAAACAATGGTTGTCTTTTCTTTGGTGAGTTGTCTTTCCGGTGGATACAATTTGCATCGGTTGTCCGATGCGTAGGTCTAGTTTTTAATGCATTAAAATTCATAAATCATGCAAAAAAAATCACCTATAACTTGAAAAGTATTGCATTTAGAGCATTTTCTTTTTGTTAAAATATGTTATTCAGCTACTTTTTCCATAGCTACAACATGGTGAGTAACGTGGGTCTATTCCAATAGCTAAATGAGTAATAGCGACTTTATGATTTTTCAGTACCTTTCAATTCAATACTGAGTAAAATCACTTGAAAATTCAAAAACTATTGCATTTAGAAAATTTTCTATAAATATGTTATTCAGCTACTTTTGGGTCAGCTATAACATAGTAAAATTACAGACCCGTAGCTCATTGCATAGCCGAGTAATAGCTACTTTGAGGTTATCACTGTTGGGTGACTTCTTTGTATCTTCAAAACTGTTGCATTTAGAGTATTTTGTTTTATATGTTTTTTATGTACTTTTGAGTCAGCAAAAACATTGTAAAATTTCAGACCTGTAGCTCATGCATAGCTGGATAATAGCTATTTTCAGGTTCTCACTGTTGAGTAAATCAGTTGTAACTTGAAAATTCTTGCATTTAGAGTATTTTGTTTAAATATGTTGTTAACCTACTTTTGGGTCAGCTATAACATAGTAAAACTGCAGACCTGTATGTGATGGCATAGCTGAGTAATTGCTACTTTCAGGTTCTCACTGTTGAGTAAATCAGTTGTAACTTGAAAACTATTATATTTAGAGTATTTTGTTTAAATATGTTGTAAACCTACTTTTGGGTCAGCTGTAACATAGTGAATTTGCAGACCTGTATGTCGTGGTATAGCTGAGCAATAGCTACTTTCAGGTTCTCACTGTTGAGTAAATCCGTTGTAACTTGAAAATTATTGCTTTTATTGCGCTACAATAGCTTACCATGTGGGACTGAATGCTAACTCAGGAGGCCGCAGGACTCCAGCCAACGACTAAGAAAAATGGACGTTGGGATTTGGCCGAGTCCATGGATTAGTATGTACCATAGCAGTGTCGTTTGGTAATTCGTCCTTCTTCTCTCGTTGGCCGCCATATTGGAAAGACATTTGAAATATCTCTCAATAATTTACTGTTTTCTCAGTACATACATATTGTTGGATGTTATTATTCAGCCTTTTCTTTAATTTTATTTCATAGAACGTTCTGTTAAAATTTGGGGAGTATAGGGTTAGTATTCTTTGAATATTTAATGTCGTTGTGAGTTTCCCGTGTGTTGACTCGGATCTTTTTATTGCAGTAAAAATGGCTTCCCACCAAGCTAGCGCAAAGGCAAGATCATCTAAATGCCGTCACTTCTGCCATCCCTTCGATACCCACAATTACTGCCCCACCTGTAGGGAATCTGGCAAGGGAGATGACCCCTGTGTCAATAACCAGTCTCCTTGCAATATCTGTGATAGTTTCACCGAGGAACAGCAGATTAAAATAAAATATAGATGTCGGTATGTCAGGAAGCAGAAGACGTCGGATCCTAATACTAGTAAAGATGATCTTGACCTGTTGGGTGACGATGGTGATGCCTTTTCTGGCTCTCAAGCAGACCTAGAGGGTGCTGCTAAAAATTTGTTTTCTTCACCTCCACGTCCCCAACCCCTGCGTTTCGAGTCTTTGTCATTAAAGACTCCACAAACTGTCCCACCCACCCCAGGTACTGCATTGCAGAATAAAATAGAGAGTAGGCCAGAAAAATCCCTGGGTAGTACTTTTAACATCCAACTTAAACAAGAAATGGGGGTCTTCCAGGCATCCATGCTGGAAGCAATGAAGTCTCTCAGAGACGAAATGCTTTTTTTCACAAAAGCCTCGGGAGTCGGATGTAGTCCAGATGTCCGACTCTGCTAAAGCTGGACCTAAACCTGGAACCAGTAATCAGCCCGACCCTGTTCCTACTCGGAATTCTATCTCCAGGGCATCGGACCACTCGGATGTTCAACCTATGGACACTGACTTTTATGGACCTCCACTTCCACCCAAGTCTTCTCAAAATTTCCAGTCCGAGCATGCTTCCAAGCAATCTGATATTGAAACCGACCACTCGGAACATCATTCCGAGTCAGAACAACCCAAGAGGGTGTGTCCTAAAGCCAAAAAGCATTCTGACAAAAGGAAGCACAAGGCATGGGCAAAATGAAAATATTATTCTCAGTCGTCTTCTTCAGAGGAAGATGAGTCCTCTGCCACAACTAAAAAGCCTACTAAACCTCAACATAAGGCTCCACAGGAGCCTGAACATCAGGATAGCACAGACCCAGTCTTTTACAGGGAAGTAGACCTGTCTGTCCTCCCTTCTCAATATGCTGAGGAAGTGGAAACTTTTAGGCAAATTCTAGATCTCCCTGACCCCAGGGAAACTTTGCGTAGGTCCTCTACCACTGTGCTAGGCCTGGACGACGAGAAAGGCCAACAGGAGCTGAGGCCAAGAGGCCCTTCTGCTATGCTCCCTTTAAACCCCATTCTCAAAGATTTTTTTTTTTTTTCTCAAAGATGCTTTTGAGAAATTTGAACAAGATTTCTTGGCCTCCAATTTACCTGAGGGTAAATACATCAAACCCCCGGCTTCAAGAACTTGACATAGATTTTGCAAAAATCTGTATCTCTCCAAAGCCCTCTGGGGCCCCTGTGGGCAAGGTTCCCTTACAAGTTCTTAAGGAACTTGAACATCAAGCTAGGCAGAATCTTTCTACCATCAATTTCACAGCTTCTTTAGCTAGGACTGCATCCTACTGTAACACTGGTATGGAGAAGTGCCTACACAGTGCCAAGGCTATCTTCAAAAGGGTCAAAAACCAAATTCAAAAGGATGCCGAAAGAGCTGCCAGACATGGTTATGAAAATGCCTGTGATTATTTTGAACTCATGAATAAGAGGATTCTTATCCAACAGGGAGTCATAGCCGGCCTTAGCAAATCTGTAGCCCACATACTCCAGAGGGAACTATATACCATGGGCAACACTGGCCTTCTGAGAAGAGAGGCTGAAATGACCCTTCTTCAACCACATCTAGGGGACTCGAGACGTCAGGAACTGAGGAATTTGCCTTTTTGGCCTACTTCTCTTTTCAAGTCTCAATTGGTGAAGGATGGAGAGGACTTCCTCCTTAAAAAAGGCACCCCTAAAGACTCTCAGGGTTTTGGACCCTATCAAAATAAGCCCTTTCGTGGTACGCACCACAACAAGAAAAGAGGATCCTACAGGAAATGCCCCTATGGGGGCAATTCCTCTCAAAGGAGTAACCAATCATTTTCCTCAGGTGGGGGAAACCGAACTTCAAAGGCTCCAGGGGTCGTTTTCGAAACCCCTCCTCCCAATGACTCCTTTCAGTCCACCAGTAGGAGGTCACCTCCATTCTTTCAGAAGAAACTGGCTCACAAACAAATGTTAAGACAACGTGTTAAACATTATCACCAATGGTTACGTTCTTCCATTCATCTCAAAACCAAATTTAGTCAGAGCCCCTCTGATTCACACAAGGCCCTTCAAAAAGAACTAGCTCTGGCCACTTGTATCCAGTCTCTTCTGTCAAAGAACGCAATAGAAAGGGTGGAAAATGTAAAATCTCTTGGGTTTTACAGTCGCCTGTTTCTTGTACTCAAGCCTCACCAAAGGTGGAGGCCAGTAATAGACCTAAGCAGGCTCAACACCTTTCTACTTGTAGAAAGGTTCAAAATGGAAACACCAGAGTCCATCAGGGCCTCTCTGATTCCAGAGGAATGGGTGTCGTCGATAGACCTAGCAGACCCATACCTTCACATCCCCATCCACCCAAACTCAAGGAAGTATCTAAGGTTTTGCCACAGGTCGCAAGTGTTTCAGTTCACTTCCCTTTCCTTCAGACTAGCCACGGCCCCTCAGGTCTTTACAATGATTGTAAAAGAGGTGAAGCTGATGGCCCTGCCAAGGGGACTCAGACTTCACCAGTACCTGGACAACTGGCTGATCAGGGCCTAGTCTCAGGAAGAAGCCCAAGTAAACACTTAGACAGTGTTGGACCTAACTCAGTCGCTAGGGTGGATAATAAATCAGGAGAAGTCCGAACTAAAGCCAACTCAGGTGTTTTCCTTCGTGGGCTACGAATACCATCTAGATTCAGCCCTTGTAAAACCCACTCAAGAGAGATGGCTCAAACTTCAGGATTTGATCCTACGACTCAAGTCAATGACTGCAAGATGTTTGATGTCGCTAATTGGGTTGCTTGCGTCAATGGAGAAAATGGTCCCGGAGGGACGCCTTCATATGAGGCCCTTTCAGTTTCACCTCAAGGAGCACTGGAGATTTCCTCAGTTGTTGGACACCCTCCTTCCATGGACAGAAACCATTTCAGCACACCTAGACTGGTGGCAAAATCCCACAAATGTGATGAAAGGTGTAGACCTTCATCCCAAAGACCACAGTATCCAACTCTTTACAGATGCCTCAAATGAAGGCTGGGGTGCTCAATTAGCAAACCTCTGCAAAAGGTCTGTGGTCAGACAGGGAAAAAAGGCTACACATAAATGTTCTAGAGCTGAAGGCGGTTTCTCTGGTCTGTCAAAAGTTGAAGGACCAGTGTCAAAACCAAACAGTGTTAGTTGCCACAGACAACTCAACAGTGGTAGCCTACATAAACAAACAAGGTGGAACCCAATGGGCGGAGATGTGCACTCTCCTGTAGAAGATCATAACCTGTTGCCATCGTTACCAGATAATACTAAAAGCCAGACACATTCCAGGATGTCTGAATGTGATGGCCGACCTGCTGTCCAGGTCAAACCAAGTTCAGTCCACAGAATGGTCACTGCATCCGCAGGTGTTCAAACAGATCTGTCTCAAGTGGTTCACTCCTCATGTAGATGTATTTGCCACTCGCCTGAACCACAAAGTTCCATTGTATGTGTCTCCAGTCCCTGGTTTGGAACCTAGTGCAGCTCTCAACAGAGATCCCACTTCAACTTCCAGTGTCAAGATCTCTTCTCAAACAGTCCCACAATTATGTGTTCCACAGCATCTCAACCTACATGCCTGGTGTCTAGGAGTGGACAACTCCAAAAACAAGGCTTCTCTGTGGAAGTGGCAGAGAGAATTGTTGCCCCTCAGAGACCGTCAACAAGGACCATCTACAAGTCAAAGTGGGCCCTATTTGAGAGATGGTGCAGAGAAAATTCGGTGGATTTCTCCACTCCCTCTATAAAGCAAGTCTCAGACTTCATTATGTACCTGTACCAAGATCTAAACAGGCACCCTTCGACCATTGGTGGTTATAGGACAGCCATTGTTGACACCCTGGGCCCAACGGGGCTCCATATCTCTGAGTTCAGACCTTAACAGGTTACTCTCCAGTTTTCACAGGGATCGTCCCAAATGTTCCAGGAATCTTCCTAAGGGGAACCTTTCTGTTGTTCTCAATGAGCTCACAAAAGCACCCTTTGAGCCTATGAAAGACACAGACCTCAAACATGTTACTCTCAAAACTGATTTCTTGCTAGCTCTGGCCTCCGGCAAGCGCCGCAGCGAAATCCATGCCTGGGTTGCAAACAAGTATCTAATCTAGGCCAATGGGAAAAGGTTGCCTTGTTACCCTCTTCAGATTTCATAGCCAAAAACCAACTAGCAAGAGAAGGTTCTCAAAGTGTGTCTCCGGTGACTATTCCTGCTCTAACTACCATTGTAGATAGACAATTCAAAGAAGACAGGACCTTGTGTCCGGTGCGGGCCCTGAGGTACTATTTGGATTGAACCAAAGACCTGAAAGGGTGTTGATCCCTCCTTTTCATCTCCTTCAAGAAAGGACACACCTCAGACATCCGACCCGCTACTCTTTCTTCTTGGTTGAAACAAACCATTCTACTTTGTTATAAACAAGCAGACCAACAAGCCTTGGACCTGGTCCAAGTTAAAGCGCATGACATTAGGGCCTTCGCGGCCTCTAAGGGTTTTTCAGGTGGGGTATCGGTGGACCAAATCATGCAAGCGTATCACTGTAAAGCTCATAACACATTTACAAATTTTTACCTAAAAGACCTTACTTGGTCAGACAATGACAACAATATGTATCTGGGACCAGTAGTAGCGGCACAACAAGTCCTAGACCCTTCCCCTCAGCATCCTCATCTTCGGGAAGAAAAGAAGGGGGGGGGGGGGCACCAGCTGCAGCCAAGTCTTCAGGAGTCTATCCCAGGTATTGGTTACCTCTCCGGTTTACGGTAAGGTCTCTTATATTTTTAACTGTATAATGTATTTAGTGTTTATCAGTGTACCATAATCTCATATTTAAGTCGGCAAAATTGATGAGATTCAACCCTAGGGCTGTATTATTATAAAAGTGATGCCCTTAGGGGCTTCTATCTTAAGTGAGCACAGCTACACTCTCTTCTCTCAAACATCCAGACAGTACCCGTGCTGTCATTCATTAAATTTCGGTTTTTGGCTACTTACAGACCCGACTTTAGAACTGGGGCTCTGTAACTGGGACTTAGACTTTTAATTTGGCAATATTTTGGTATATTTTTTAATTCTAAATTCAAGAAAAATGGACAGCATTCTTCCAGTCTCAGCTGTAATCCCGCCACCAGGCGGTTAAATTCAGCGTTCAGTCCCACATGGTAAGCTATTGTAGCGCAATAAAATTGAAAATTTTAATTACTTAAATGTAGCTTTTATAAGCTACAAGCTTACAATGTGGGACTGAGGAAAGTCCCACCCTGCCTCCCCGCTATATTTCAGCTGAGGGGGTAAGGGCTAAATTTACCACGAGAGAAGAAGGACAAATTACCAAACGACACTGCTATGGTACATACTAAACCAAGGACTTTCCTTCTGAATACCATTTGCAGGACACAACTTTTGTTTCCTTTTCTTCTGCCACTTCCTTTTAAACTCAAAACACACAGTCAGCTGACACAGAGGCCGTTCACGGGCACTGATTGCTTGTTTAGTTTACTGATTAATGCTGTCATCTTGCTATTAAATTGTCTTGTTTTAGTACTTTATCTTTACATACATTTTCTTTCTCTTAGATTTTATTTTCTCTACTTAAACATTATTTAGACCTTTATGTAACTGACACTGCACTGAAAGTATTCCGGTCTTTGTACTGTTTCACTGCTTTTGTATGTCATGGTGTTGAACACTATTTCCCCAGACTGTGGGGTACGGGCATCTCTGATGCTATTTTAATGTTTATTAGATTGTGTGAGTATATCTGAGGGTACGGGCATCTCTGATGCTATTTTAATGTTTATTAGATTGTGTGAGTATATCTGATGTTAACATGTTGGATGTAAAAGGATGTTGAAATGATGTTTGAAAAACCTGTTTATCTTTTTTTTCCAATATCTGTTTCTGATCAGTTTTAGATAATGACTACTTTGCTATTTAGATAAATGATGAAAAATTAATGACAAGCATCTCACTGAAAAATCATAAAGAATTAGAATTTATTTGTACAGGTGGATTATGCAAATGTAGTTTGCATGTACTGACCACATTTTTCTTATTTATGGTAAATTTAAATGAAGTATGGCTTTTTATTGGGTTAATACATCCTATCCAATGGACAATTGCTTTACCGGTCCCGCCAAACGCCAGAAAAAGATATCCTGTATATAATACCGGCAGGACCGGTCATAGAGTGTGCGTTCGCCAGGTGGCACATCATACTTCCTTCCTGTCTAGACAGCGTGACATCATAGCATCTTTTTCGTTTGGCGCGTGGAGTGTGCAGACGTGTTTTCTACAGAAAGACGTTTCTTTAAAGATTTCACCATTTTATGAACTTTTAAGCTTATTTACTTCTACGAGTTCTATCATCATTATGTCTTCCCCTGGACAGAAAAGAGGAACTTAAGTGTACGTTATGGCCCTGTTCGACAGTCACAAGAAATGTGCCAGATGTAGGGAGAAGGGGGTGGGAGACGATCCCTGTGTTATGAAGCTTGATTGCCAGATTTGTAAGGCATTTACGCCTTCTCAAGTTCAACAACTGGCCACCCCGACCTACAAGTCCAGGAAGGAACACGGCGAGCAGAAGAAGACAGAAACTCCCAGTAGTACTACCCCCACTCTCGTGAACCCATCAGAGGTGACTGTTGGGACGGGTAAACACTGACAAGCCATCTTCTGTCGAATATACCCCTACTAAGAAGCATTCTGATGGCTCTCCTACATCCAGCAAGAGAAGGCACAGCAGTAAACCTACTTCTGATGACTTGAAAAGCTTGGATGACAAGTGGAGTGAGAGGTTTTCATGACTTGAAGCTTTGCTTCTTAACAAGTCCTTTGCTGTGCCAGTGAAACCAGTGATTCCCTCTACTGTGGTGACCAGAGAACATCCCTTCTTTGATCCGGGTGCATCTTCCAGTGTAGTGTCTGCTTGTTTGGTCACTGAGGGTACCGGTCCCAGTCTTGTACAGACCACCGGTGAGGCTGCCCAGTTGTCTGCTAACCGACCTCCGCTGGGGGGTTCCCGGTACAAATGCTGTGCAGGATGTCAGTAAGAGTGCTACCCGCTCTGTTCAGGGTCCTGGTACCTCTGGTGTAGCCACCCAGCCTTTACAGGCTCCCAGTGCAGAGATAGCCACCCAGCCTTTACAGGCTCCCGGTGCAGGGACAGCCACCCAGCCCCCACAGGCTTCCGGTGCAGGTCCTGAAGTGCTGCCAACCGGTTATGGTGCGACACAGTTAGACTAGTCACTTCCCGGTGTACGAACTGATGAGATTGCTGGTGAATCTAACAGTGAAGCAGAGATGGATAGGGAACCGGTTTCACCAGCTAGTGCCAACACCCAGGGTGAACTGCCTGAAGAGTCTACTGACCAGGACCTCTCTGAAGAAGCCAACTACAGAGAGACAATCAGAGGGGTCAGATCCTTCATGGGCTGGCATCAGATCCCTGACTTCGACAGTGCCTCTTCCTCCCTGGATGATAATCCATTTGCCGGTTCCAGAGTCAAACCAACCGGTAAGGTGTCTGTCAAGTACCAGTGGATGAGTGGCTGTGTCGAAAATTTGAGAGACTGAATGTAACTGTTGCTGAAGGCTACCCTTCCAGGAACACTGAGACTGGTGGGCTGCTTTGCGACCAGTTTGTCAAGCCACCCAGGTTATCAAAGTGGTATGACATGCACACAGATAAGAAAGACTGCTTCAACTACTGTGTGTGATTGGTCTCCGGAACCGGCCAAATTAAACAGCACCTTTAGTAGAGTGGCCAGACGTAGTTTGCCTTCTGCCCCAGCCTCCCGTACTTTCAGTGAGGACACTTTAAGGTGGTGGGAGAGAGCGTTCCGGGAACAGTCAGTGATGTGTAACCAAGCTGCTGGTCTGTCAAGATGTTTGACAAAGGTACAAGGCTCTATGGTTACACAGATGAAGACACTACGTGTGGACAAGACTAAGAGCAAGACAGCAGAACGAACGCACCAGGCAGTTGAAGAACTAGAATATTTGGTGACCTTCAACCGGTCAATCTCTCAGGCTATGCAGTGTACTATGCAGGATCTCTCTGAGGGAGTGTTCATCAGCATGGCTAATCTCACTCTGGCACGTAGAGACAGCTACCTAGAGTTCATATGTGGTGGAGTAAAGCCAAATACCTTAACTGCCTTACGTACAGCACCGGTCCATCTTCATTCACTGTTTCCAGACAGTTTCTGGTCAAGGCTGCACAGGAAATCTCTCGTAGTGAGGAGAGGCGTTTTTCTGGCATTTCACACAGGAAGCCCGGACGTTTCCACCCGTACGCTTCCTCAAGTGGCAGATCAACACAGCTACCGGACCGGAAGCCCACTACACCGGCCTGGAAGCAAATTAGAGACCGGCAAATTGGACAGAAAGGTCGTGGTAAAGCCTCAAACTTCACCTAAAAGCCGGCCAAGGGTTCAAAGAGAAGTAAATGACAATTACTGTGTTTCAAATGTAGCCGGAGGGAAGGACTCTGTACATGTATCCGGCAAGAAAGAAGATTTGAACCCTTCACCAGTGACCAGCAAGAGCGAGACTGTATTTTTACATGCAAACTCTTTTGTTGCAAATTTTCATTCTGTCACCGGGTTGCCACAAAAGAAAGGTGTAAATCCCAATTATTGTTACAATCACACAGAAATAAAACATGTGAAAGATGTTTCCTGTGCAGGTCACTTGAGTTCTGCAAATATTGTCACAAATATCCCAACTGTTGCCATAAATCCACCTGTAGGGGCAAGGCTACATTATTTTTGGGAGAAGTGGGAAGCTCTGGGTTCGATTCCAAAAGTAGTCACAATGCTGAGAGAGGGTTACACCCTCCCCTTTCGGTTCAGACCCAAAACCAGGTCACCAACTGTCATAAGCAACTATGTCAACCCACAAAGACAGTCCCACCTTTTGGCACTGTATCAGACGAACAAAAATGCAGCAGAACTGGTAGCAAACCAAAACTCACTGGGCTTTGACAACTGGCTATTTTTGGTACCCAAACCCAACAACTGGTGGAGACCTATCCTGGACCTGAGCACCTGAGTCATTCAAAATGGAGACCCCAGAGACAATAAGAACCTCCCTACAGCTAGGGAGTGGAGTGGGGAGTGGGTCACCTCCATAGACGCATACTTCCATATAGCAATTCACAGTCAGTCAAGGAAGTACATGCGTTTTCACATCCAGGGTCAGTCCTACCAGTTCAAAGCCCTACCCTTTGGTCTGTCCGCAGCACCCATGGAGTTCATAGCGGTGGCCAATGAGGTCAAACTGATGGCTTTACAGAGGGATATAAGAATCCACCAGTACCTAGACGACTGGTTGGTGAGAGCCACATCCCACCAAACTTGTATCCAGCATACACAGACCTTGGTAGCTTTCTGTCGAGAACTAGGTTGGCTGGTGAACAAGGAGAAGTCAGAACTGGACCCAAAACAGGTTTTCAACTTCATAGATTACCAGTTCGACCTCATGGAGGGCAAGGCAGACCCACACCAGAGCATTGGCAGACCTTAACAGACAAGATATTGTCAATTCTGTCCGGTCCGGTGTGCCCAATCCGGCAGTTCATGTCCCTCATAGGACTTCTAGCAGCCATAGAAAAGCAAGTCTATCTAGGTCGACTTCATATGAGACCCATACAGTGGCACTTGAAGAACAGCTGGAGGGTACCAGAATCACTAGAAAAGGTGATACCCATTCCCAGGTCGCTCCACCCCCACTTAAGGTGGTGGCTGGAGGAAAGCAATGTGCTTCCAGGTCAACCATTACACCCACTAAAACATGCTCTGCAGATATTTACAGACGCATCAAAAGAAGGGTGGGGCGCTCACAAACAAACGTACTACAAGGGGAACCTGGTAACTTCCAGAAAGCAAGTTGCACATAAATCACTTTGAACTAAAGGCTGTCTTTGTGGCCCTAAAAGAGTTCCAAGACCTCTGTTCAAACAACATAGTCCTAGTAGCCATGGACAACACAACAGTGGTTGCCTATATGTACAAAGAGGGAGGATGAAGTCGGGCTCACTGTGTGACCTACTGTGGAGAATCCTGTCCTGGTGCACCAGGAAACAAGTAACTCTCAAGGCACGTCACATCCCCGGTCGGCTGAACGTGATAGCAGACAAACTATCCAGACTTGGCCAGACCATTCAAACAGAGTGGTCCCTTCACCCAGAAGTGTTTCAAGCTATATGCTCCCGGTGGCACCAGCCCCAAGTGGACTTGTTTGCCACCAGATTCAACAGCAAACTCCCACAGTTTGTGTCACCGGTTCCGGACCCCCAAGCTTGGGCAGTAGATGCACTCAGTCTGTCTTGGGAAAATCTGGACCCATATGCCTTCCCACCAGCAGCCATCTTGGGCAAAGTGGTGGAGAAGTTACAGGATTACCCCTGCAACAGGATCATTCTAATTGCACCAGGGTGGCCCAACATACCTGGTTCTGGGATCTAGTGACAATTTCCAGTCCGATCCCTCTGTGTCTGCCAAACCTGCCCAATCTGGTATCTCAACCATTCAACCAGACCCTGCACAGGAACCTGTCAAACCTGAACCTACATGCCTGGCTCCTAGAGCCACAGCAATCAATGAGCAGGGATTCTCTGAGGCAGTGGCAGCACGAATTGAGGCTCCTCAAAGAGGATCAACCAGATCCATCTATGAGGCAAAGTCTATTTTTACAAAGTGGTGCCTCAGTAATCAGGTGGACTTCAGGGCACCAGCTCTAAAGGCCATAGCTGACTTCTTGTTGCACCTATTTCAGGACAGGAAGTTGCAACCTGGTACCATTGATAGTTACAGATCAGCCATTGCTGACAAGTTGGGCAACTCTACCATTAATGTCAGCAAAGATGAGAATCTCACCCGTCTCCTGGATAGTTTCCATAGAGACAGGCCCAAGGGCAGGAGGGGTATACCCTCCTGGAACCTGTCACTGGTCTTACACCAGCTGACAAAGGCTCCTTTTGAACCTTTAAAAGAGGCCTCATTAAAACATTTGACCTTCAAGACTGTTTTTCTGTTGGCCCTGAGTTCTGATAAACGCAGGAGTGAGATCCATGCTTGGTTACATAAGAACATCAGACACCAGTCAGACTGGTCTAAGGTGTTCTTGTACCCCTCACCCAGCTTCCTATCCAAGAATCAGCTTGCTAAGGAGGGTCCAGATAGTGTGGCTCCAGTGGTCATACCAGCCCTGGCCCCCACTCTGGATAAGTCACTCAAGGGTGACAGGTCCTTGTGTCCAGTCAGAGCCCTTCGATATTACTTGGACAGGACCTCAGATCTTAGGCAGAACAAGGAGTTAGTCTTTGTCTCCTTCAAGTAAGGTTTTGATAAGGACATCTCACCTGCCACCATCTCCTCATGGATCAAACAAGCTGTGATCCTTTGTTATGAGTTCTCTGACCAGGAGGCCCTCACACTGCATCAGGTCAAAGCCCATGATGTTCGGGCCTTTGCTGCTTCTAAGGCCTTCCAGTTGGGGGTCTCCTTAGAGCAGATTCTGTCAGCCTGCCACTGGAGTTCTGATAAACACAGGAGTGAGATCCATGCTTGGTTACATTCTGTCAGCCTGCCACTGGAAATCCCATAACACCTTAACACAATTCTGTTTGAAGGATGTGGCTTGGGCTGATACAGAGCTTTTTCATTTATGGCCAGTGGTGGCTGCCCAACAAGTCCACCACCAAGCCCCAAAATGAGGAGATTTGTAAATATGTAAATATGTACATAGCATGTATATTGTATAAAAAAAACAAAAACAATAAGGACTTGCTTCCTTTGGGAAGTTTACTTCTTGAGACTGAACTCGGCCCCTCTTTCCCTCTCTCTTCTTCCTCAGAGCAGATCTGGGAAAGAAAAAGGGGGGGGGGGGTGCAACGTCGTTTGACTTCCGGGTAACCGGTTAGTTGGTATCCGACCCTTACCTCAAAGGGTTCTCTGACCCTAGGTCAAAATGGGCCTTCTCAGTTTTGTTCTGTCATGAGTTCACTTATGTCCCTAGCAGCTTACCTGCCTTCCAAGCGGTAGTTATTCAGCAATTGTCCATTGGATAGGATGTATAATGCAATAAAATTGCAAATTTAATAAGTAACTTAAATTTTTAAAAGTTAATACCCTATCCAATGGACAGGCAAGGCCCCGCTATCAGCTTACTAGAGATCTTAATATGTTTAGACAACGAAAAAGATGCAATGACATCACGCTGTCTAGACAGGAAGGAAGTACGATGCACCACCTGGCGAATGCACACTCTGTGACCGGTCCTGCCGGTATTATATACAGGACGTCTTTTTCTTGCGTTTGGCAGGACCGGTCGCGCCAACCGGTAAAGCAATTGTCCATTGGATAGGGTATTAACTTATAAAAATTTAATTTACTTATTAAATTTGCTGTTTTGTCTATTTTACTGCAGAATTATTATTTTGATTGCAAAGCATTTGCAATTTTGTACATGCAGTGTTTGAAAAGTGTTTATATTGTAGTATATTGTATTTACGCAACAATTTTATAGCAGTCAGTCTCTGAGACTCCGACAGGCCTTACCAAAACTGTGTTCAACCCAGATGCTTTGAAGAAACAGAATGTTCAAGTCACTACAGCCCCTGCTAAACCTGCCAAGCCTCCTGCTCATCAACAGGCAGCATTGGAGCAAAAAGCCAACATGCAAAAGGTATGGTATTCCATAGCAGGTTTGTGGGAAGAGGTTTTACTTTGAGCAAAGATCCAACATGCAAAAGGTATGGTGTTCCAGGGCAGATTTGTGGGGAGAGGTTGTATGTAACAAGTTTTCACAAAACCAGCCCCAACATGCTAGAACTCTGGTATTCCAGGGTTAATTTGTTAGGAGTGGTTAGAAAGAGCCATCGTGCAAACAGTACAGTATTCAAAAGAGTTTTTACAGAATGTGTTTATTGTAATACTTTCTTGGGCTTGAATTTCATTTAGGCCATGGTGTTTTACACTTTAGCTTGAACAGTAACGATAATTGAGTGGTTTAAAGTATACTTTCCAAATTGATTTTCATCTTTCACCTTATTTTTCTTTAAGATGTGAGATTTTTTTATTAAAAATTGTGATTCCTGTAACCATTTCAGGCTGTCAATCTAGTCTTGTTGAAAAATTTTGGTGAACTTCTTGCTACTTCAATTTAAGGAATGGCCAAAGTGACAATTTTAACATTCTTCCTATGACCAAGCCTCACGGTGGCTATATCTGTTGCAGCAAGAGGTTTTAAAGAAGAAGCTGGAGATTCAAAAAAAGAAGCAGCAGTTGTTACAGGAGCAGCTCAAACAGCAGAAGATACTCATCGGTAAGCTGGAAAACAACAAGACCATCAGTGCAGACGACAGAAACTCCATACTTAAGGTAACTGCATTTATGTCATGTTTTACTATATAGTAAATAGCCCAGGGGTCGGTTTCAAAAAGGTTCTTAGACTTAACTAGTGTTAGACTTAATCATGAACTTAAATTTGAAGCTTTTCTCAAAGCTAAATCTGTGACTTGTAATAAATCTGATTAGAAACAACCGATCTGAATTCGGGTGAGCATGTTGTAGTTGTAACTAACTCGAAGTACCAGTAGGGCAAACATAGCAGATCATGTAAACAATTGTTGTGAAAATGTTAAATATTTGTAAAAATAGGAAAATTATGAAAAAACTGGATAGCAGGTATACAAAGCTGACTTAATACCAAGTAGTTTATTGATTTAAATGACATTTTAATAGTTTTTGGTTACCCACTTTAATGCTTTGTACTTGATTTCTCAATGAATTTAGTATGTTTTTGTGTAACCATGTAACCTATAACAGCCATTAGACTTAAGTGGATTTCACAACTGGTGACTTGGTCTATTTATCAGATGAAAATCTTAAGTTTAGGTCTGGGCTAAGAGTCTGAAACACTATACACAAGGTACTCCTACATAACAATTGCATAATTCTTACAAAGTCATATTGTTGGGTGAATGAATTTGGTACATGGTATGTATGTTGATTGGAGCCTGTAGGTCAGCAATGTCATGATGCAACCTTGTGGTGTTACCTTTGACCTTGGCTCGGCCAGAATGTTCTTCATTGCCACATTTGAGACATATTTCTTTTATAACACAGATATATGGAGTGCGTCAACTGATTATTAAATTTATTTTTATGTAATTATGCTATTTTTTAATTAAGAAATACATTAATTACGTAATAAATTTTACAGCTTTATAACTTTTAGTTTGCACATTAATGATTTAATCTTGTTATTAAAGTTTCTTGTTTTGATGCATTTTCTTTACATACTTTTTCTTAAGTGTCATTTATCTTGCACCTGTACATAACCTACACTGTTCTGAAAGATTCTTTATCTTGTACTCTTTCACCTCTTTTATATCTCTAGGTGCCCAATGCAATTTCCCAGGCTGTGGCGTATGGGCATCTCTGATGCTATTGTTTCCCCTGTATTGTAGATCCAAGGAGTTTTGAATGTTAAACAAGTTATTGGAAATATAATGGGCTGTGAATCTTTTGGCGATGTCAGATTTTATCTGTGCTGTTTCCTTCAAGGTTTAATGACATCCCCTGGAACCTCACTTTGAAGAATTCCCAGTGTATTCTGAATTTGTCCTGTCTGGGGATAATCTGCATTAAGTCAGAATTGTTTTTCCTACTGTAAATAATTTGCATGTGTACCTTTACTGTTAGACAATCAAAGTGCTGGCTGATAGCATTGAGAAACTAAAGCACGAGTTACTGGCAGCATCACAGCAGCAGAAGCCAAAGCCAAAAGAACCTGAGCAAAAAGCAGTGAAAAAGCAAGAGGAACCAGCCCCACCTGTACCTAAAACCCCTACCACACCTGAGGAGCAGAAAAAGGTGCTCCTGCAGCACAAACAACAGGTGTGTGCACAGGTGATGATACTTAATGTGGTTACCATCAATTTTCAAGTCTATTTTATGATATAATATTGAATTTGATTGTCATCAAGTTTCATAAAGTTACACGGTAACCAACGCAAAAATTGGCCTTCAACAGTGTGGTAATAAGAATGAGAAGAACGATACAGTAGAACCTCTGTTGTCTGAACATGAGGAGAGATTTGGTTTGGATACTAGAAAGTTCATGAAATAGAACATACACTAAAAGTAGGACAATACAAAATTTGGGGAATAGAAATAAGGTCATAAAATTTTATGTTTGGATAACAGAGGTTCTATTGTATTAACTTTTATCAAGATACTTTTTCATTCCAAATCGTACTTGCCAAAAATGGTCCCATATACTCGAGTACAAGTTTTCTCACAGAAGATGGAAACAAAAAATATGTCAATAACAAAGTGCTCCCTGTTTCAATATTTATGTCCACCCCCCTGGGGGGTGGATATATTATTTTTGCTTTTTTCGCCGTCCTATGTCCGTTGTCCGATGTCCGGCGTCCGGCGTCCGATGTCCGGCGTCACGCATGGTTTCCGCTCATTTAAAGGAAAAGTATTAGAGCTATTGTCACCAAATTTGGTATGCAGGCTTATTGGGTCAGTAGCTTGCTTGGGATTGCTTTTGGCTGTTGTACCTCTTTTGCTTACTGAGTAATACTTAAGTACAGCTATTTTCAGTACCCATTGGTTTCCGTGCATTTAAGCCAAAATAATTAAAGATATTTTACTACAATTTTGAATACAAGATTGTTATGTCCATAGCTCGCTTGGTATTGCATTTGGGACTGATAGCTTTGTCAGTACATGAGTAATAGCCATTTAGGTACTTCATTGTGTATTTTCAGTACTACTTTTGAGTAATTTGCTTCTATCTCCTTAACCGTGCGAGATAGAGCGATTTCGGCAAAATTTTCGACCCGCAGGGTATCTGAGGAGTGTACTCTTTGCAATTTTCAAAAAATTTTCCCCTCCCCAAAAATGGCGGCCATTTTGAATTTTCGAATTTTTGCCAAAAATGGCAAAACACAAATTTGCTTCTATCTCCTTAACCGTGCGAGATAGAGCGATTTCGTCGAAATTTTCGACCCACAGGGTATCTAAGGAATGTAATATTTGCAATTTTCCAAAAATTTTCCCCTCCCCAAAAATGGCGGCCATTTTGAATTTTCGAATTTTTGCCCAAAATGGCAAAACACAAATTTGCTTCTATCTCCTTAACCGTGCGAGATAGAGCGATTTCGTCGAAATTTTCGACCCACAGGGTATCTAAGGAATGTAATATTTGCAATTTTCAAAAAAATTTCCCCTCCCCAAAAATGGCGGCCATTTTGAATTTTCGAATTTTTGCCAAAAATGGCAAAACACAAATTTGCTTCTATCTCCTTAACCGTGCGAGATAGAGCGATTTCGGCAAAATTTTCGACCCACAGGGGATCTAAGGAATGCAATCTTTGCAATTTTCCAAAAATTTTCCCCTCCCCAAAAATGGCGGCCATTTTGAATTTTCGAATTTTTGCCAAAAATGGCAAAACACTAATTTGCTTCTATCTCCTTAACCGTGCGAGATAGAGCGATTTCGGCAAAATTTTCGACACACAGGGTATCTAAGCAATGCAATCTTTGCAATTTTCAAAATATTTTCCCCTCCCCAAAAATGGCGGCCATTTTGAATTTTTGCCAAAAATGGCAAAACACAAATTTGCTTCTATCTCCTTAACCGTGCGAGATAGAGCGATTTCGTCGAAATTTTCGACCCACAGGGTATCTAAGGAATGTAATATTTGCAATTTTCAAAAAATTTTCCCCTCCCCAAAAATGGCGGCCATTTTGAATTTTCGAATTTTTGCCAAAAATGGCAAAACACAAATTTGCTTCTATCTCCTTAACCGTGCGAGATAGAGCGATTTCGTCGAAATTTTCGACCCACAGGGTATCTAAGGAATGCAATCTTTGCAATTTTCCAAAAATTTTCCCCTCCCCAAAAATGGCGGCCATTTTGAATTTTCGAATTTTTGCCAAAAATGGCAAAACACAAATTTGCTTCTATCTCCTTAACCGTGCGAGATAGAGCGATTTCATCGAAATTTTCGACCCACAGGGTATCTAAGGAATGTAATATTTGCAATTTTCAAAAAAATTTCCCCTCCCCAAAAATGGCGGCCATTTTGAATTTTCGAATTTTTGCCAAAAATGGCAAAACACAAATTTGCTTCTATCTCCTTAACCGTGCGAGATAGAGCGATTTCGGCAAAATTTTCGACACACAGGGTATCTAACCAATGCAATCTTTGCAATTTTCAAAATATTTTCCCCTCCCCAAAAATGGCGGCCATTTTGAATTTTCGAATTTTTGCCAAAAATGGCAAAACACAAATTTGCTTCTATCTCCTTAACCGTGCGAGATAGAGCGATTTCGTCGAAATTTTCGACCCACAGGGTATCTAAGGAATGTAATATTTGCAATTTTCAAAAAAATTTCCCCTCCCCAAAAATGGCGGCCATTTTGAATTTTCGAATTTTTGCCAAAAATGGCAAAACACAAATTTGCTTCTATCTCCTTAACCGTGCGAGATAGAGCGATTTCGGCGAAATTTTCGACCCACAGGGGATCTAAGGAATGCAATCTTTGCAATTTTCCAAAAATTTTCCCCTCCCCAAAAATGGCGGCCATTTTGAATTTTCGAATTTTTGCCAAAAATGGCAAAACACTAATTTGCTTCTATCTCCTTAACCGTGCGAGATAGAGCGATTTCGGCAAAATTTTCGACGCACAGGGTATCTAAGCAATGCAATCTTCGCAATTTTCAAAATATTTTCCCCTCCCCAAAAATGGCGGCCATTTTGAATTTTCGAATTTTTGCCAAAAATGGCAAAACACAAATTTGCTTCTATCTCCTTAACCGTGCGAGATAGAGCGATTTCGTCGAAATTTTCGACCCACAGGGTATCTAAGGAATGTAATATTTGCAATTTTCAAAAAAATTTCCCCTCCCCAAAAATGGCGGCCATTTTGAATTTTCGAATTTTTGCCAAAAATGGCAAAACACAAATTTGCTTCTATCTCCTTAACCGTGCGAGATAGAGCGATTTCGTCGAAATTTTCGACCCACAGGGTATCTAAGGAATGCAATCTTTGCAATTTTCCAAAAATTTTCCCCTCCCCAAAAATGGCGGCCATTTTGAATTTTCGAATTTTTGCCAAAAATGGCAAAACACAAATTTGCTTCTATCTCCTTAACCGTGCCAGATAGAGTGATTTCGTCAAAATTTTCGACCCACAGGGTATCTGAGCATTGTACTCTTGGTAATTTCTAAAAAATTTTCCCCTCCCCTAAAATGGCGGCCATTTTGAATTTTCAAATTTTTGCCAAAAATGGCAAAACACAAATTTGCTTCTATCTCCTTAACCATGCGAGATAGAGCGATTTCGTCGAAATTTTCAACCCACAGGGTATCTAAGGAATGTAATCTTTGCAATTTTCAAAAAATTTTCCCCTCCCCAAAAATGGCAGCCATTTTGAATTTTCGAATTTTTGCCCAAAATGGAAAAACACAAACTGGCCTTAACCGTGCAAAATAGAGTTATTTTGTTGAAATTTTCGACCCATAGGGTATCTAAGAAATGTACTCTTGGCAATTTTCAAAAAAATTTCCTTTTCCCAATAATGGCGGCCATTTTGAATTTTCAAATTTTTGCCAAAAATAGAAAAACAGGAATTGGCTTCTATCTTCTTAACCGTGCAAGATAGAGTGATTTCGTCAAAATTTTCAACCCAACCAATGCAAAAAGGCATGAAGCTGAAATAAATTACATCTACACTATCAAATATTTAAGCATCATTGATATATTTTACAAATGAAACAGGGTCTTGTAAGACTACTGTACAATTTGGGCAAAAGGTTCATGGGTGGACATTACACATGATAATGTGTGTTCTTCTATGCTATCCTGTTTCTATTCGCATCTACTATCAACAGGGCGGCCTATTTCTAGTTTTCATTAAATTTGGTTGCATGAGGAATAATAGGAAGTTGTTGGTAACTTGCAGGCACAAAAAGCCATCTTAGACACAGAGTTGGATATAATCAACAAATCATATGAGGGAGCAGACACTTCAGAACTGAGACAAAAGGTGGCCCGTCTAAAAGAGGAGGTGAGTCATCCATGGAAATTTGTATTGTTAAATGTGGTGCATAAATTATTTATTATTGTATCCACCGGATAGCATCTGGTGGATACTATTGATTACGCATGTGTACGCCGCCGCCGCAGTGTGTAGAGATTTTCTCGTTACCCTCTAGATGCCAGGGTATTATAGGTAGACTTCTCAAATTTGCAGGATATATTCATATCCCTAAAATCTTGCCTGGGAATATTTTGGGCCTCATTTTGAAAAACAAGATGGCTGCCACGGGCACTTTTCGACCTTCAGCAAGGAGTTTTGTTGGCCCTCTAAAACAAAGGGCATTATAGGTAGAGATCTCAAATTCGCAGGATATGTTCATCATTACAAAATCTTGACTGAAAATATTTTTAGCCTCATTTTGAAAAATGAGATGGCCGCCGTAGGCGTTTCTTTTCAGTCAGGAAAGGTGCTTATATCTCCCTTATTATTGATCCTAGAGGTTTGCAATGTGAAACCGACCTACAGGAAATCATGGGCTGCAAAGCTTTTGATGTGGTCAGATTTGACCTTGGGCCCCTCCTTCAAGGTCAAACGAGGATAGCCAAACTTAAAATTGCTTATAATTCGCTTATTAAGTAGCCCGTAAATTCGTAATTTTTTTTTAAATGGGTACTTGGTCTCTATCTCAAAAATGGTCAGGATTTAGGCGTTTTGTTGGAATAACTTATTCAGCTACTTTTTGATAATCTTTCACATGCTGAAGTTTTAGCGCTGTATCTGCAATCTTAAGGTCACCTTAATGTCAAAAAAGGGGGTTTTAGCCCTCCAGTTCACTTAGTTTTTCACTTTTTTCAACCAAACTTTGCACATTTATTAAGATTTGCCAAAGGAATATCCTGACTTTATGGTGACCTTAAACTCAAAATGTTAATGGACCTATGGCCTGCTTAAAGTCATCAAATTGGAATAAAATCCTCTGGCTCCTTTCTTTTCCATTTTTTACATCTAAATTATTACTGGTATTAAAATAGATAAAAATAGTACTGATGGTCACCTTTCACTTCAATATAAATGGAGTGTTAGCCACCTTAAAGTGAAATAAGGGTTTTTTTCAGCCTCCAACTATCTTATTGTTCAACTGACCTCACTTAAACTTTGCACACCTATAAAGGATGGCAAAAGGGACATTCTTATTTTCTGTCCACCTTGAAGTCCACCTATGGCCATCTTACAGTAAAAAATATTACCATATTTCCTGGTAACGCCCCTTGGACCTGTCTCATCATTGTGTAACATATATTGTGATCTTGTTTGCAGGCAATGTCATTGGGTCTGCTGGGGCGTGGGCGTGGCACCCCTCCACGTGGCGGTTTCCGTGGTCGTGGTGGTGGGGTGGGAAGGGGTCGTGGTAGTTATGCTATCAGTCACATGGTGGACAGACGCCCTAAGCAGCTGGTGGTGATGGGCTTCCTGTTGGAGGAGAAGGACGAGGTGCTGAAACAACTGGGGGTGAGTCGCACAGACATATCTTTGTTATATGTTAAAAAGTGATCTGTGAAAGATGAGACAAAAATTGCCTCAACTTGGAAATAAAATCAATATTTCTCTGGTTGCAACTGCTAAATTTTTCCAAAATATACTTCTTAAAGATGAATATGAATTCTCAGTTTAACCAGCAGTGCAGTTGAAGTGTGTTTATTCAGCTCCTTTGTTAGGCGGGTTGCGTGTAACCAACCCGCCTATTAGATTGATGTGTCCGACGTCCGTCTGTCCGTCTGTCCGTCCACATTTTTCGTTTCCGGACTCTAACTTTAAAGCGGTTTGACCAATCAAATTCAAACTTCACAGGGAGATAGATCACCATCATAGCTAGGTTCCTTTCGAAATTGGTGAAATTCCGTGTGTTCGTTTGTCCGTTTTTCGTCCGTTTGTCTGTCCATCCATCTGTTTGTCCACATTTTCGTTTCCGGACTCTAACTTTAAAACGGTTTGACCAATCAAATTCAAACTTCACAGGGAGATAGATCACCATCATAGCTAGGTTCCTTTCGAAATTGGTGAAATTCCATCTGTTTGTTTGTCCGTTTTTCTGTCCGTTTCTTCGTTTTTGTCCGTTTTTCTGTCCATCCATCTGTCCGTCCACATTTTTGTTTCCGGACTCTAACTCGAAAACGGTTACTCCAATCTAATTCAAACTTCACAGGGACATACATCACCATCATAGCTAGGTTCCTTTCGAAATTGGTGTAAATCCGTCCGTTCATTTGTCTTGTTTTTCTGTCCATTTGTTCGTTTTTAGGCGGGTTGCGTGTAACCAACCTGCCTATTAGATTGATGTGTCCGACGTCCGTCTGTCCGTCCACATTTTCCATTTCCGGACTCTAACTTGAAAACGGTTTGACCAATCAAATTCAAACTTGACAGGGACATAGATCAACATGATAGCTAGGTTCCTTTCGATATTGGTGAAATTCTGTCCGTTCGTTTGTCCGTTTTTCGTCCGTATGTCTGTCCATCCGTCTGTTTGTCCACATTTTCGTTTCCAGACTCTAACTTGAAAACGGTTTGACCAATCGAATTCAAACTTGATAGGGAGATAGATCTCCATCATAGGTAGGTTCCTTTCGATATTGGTGAAATTCCGTCGGTTCATTTGTCTGTTTTTCGTCCGTTTGTCCATCCATCTGTTTGTCTACATTTTCATTTCCGGACTCTAACTCGAAAATGGTTTGACCAGTCGGATTCAAACTTGATAGGGAGATAGATCTCCATCATAGCTAGGTTCCTTTCGAAATTGGTGAAATTGCGTCTGTTCGTTTGTCTGTTTTTCGTCCCATTTGTCTGTCCATCTGTCTGTCCGTCCACATTTATCCTGTACATATGGTAAATAATACTATGACTTACATTTATTTTAATAAATTATCTTTTGTGATTAGGTGCCATGCAATATTATGGTACATTTTGTAAGTATATGCTATAGCCAAATTTCCCAAGTTCTCACTAAAATAGCAACCCGCCTTTTGGGGCACCTCTGACCCTCTTGTATTTACTTGCTTTGCCATTCTAAAATGTTAACATAAAATTGCTTCCCATGTGCTGCTGTTCACCTCTTCATTCTATTTTTAGGAATATGGTGAAATTGAATCTGTGATAAGCGATGACACAGTGCCCAGTGTTAATATCAACTTCAAAACCAGACAGGGAGCTGAAATGGTGAGTACCTCTCTGGAATATTCAAGTCAAAAGGACATCAGTGATGTTACAGTTACATGAATATACTCGTGGCTTTGAAAGTGGCTGTATTTTATTTTAATCTTTAGATTAGCGGAAGCTTTAATGGGATGCAGTGGGTTCAACAGTTGAATTTGTACCCTTTGTAATTGTTGGATTTTAATACTGAAATAATGACTTTTAATTTTGAGGCCATAGTATCAGTCATGACTTGCATGACTTTCTTAAGTTTGCACTTTTCCCAGTGCTGAAATACATTGTTGCAGCATTCCAATAATATACCTGTTAGATATGTTATAAATGAGGGACCACTGTGTGGTTAATTCATGTGTTTCCACCATCTACAATACTGGTTCATAATTGACAGAATACTGATAACCGATATTCAAACGAATATTTTCAGTTGAATTACATTTTGAGTACAATTAATAGTTTTTAGAACACCTTTACTGTTGAAATTTGCTTTGTAGTAGAAAAATATTTTGAAAGTGAGAATTTTCATGTACGTTGAATTTCACTTTTCAAACTCAATTCTGCATCTGTACCAGGCTGCACGGGAGGGCCAGGCCTTCAAGAAGAAGAGGCTGGTGATGATGTGGCACAAGCCCGAGAGTGTGAGCAGTGAGGCTTCCAGCTCACAAGAAAGCCAGGACAACCCTCAAACTGGAAAGGTGGTAGAGGAGGTCACAGCCATCGAGGAGGAAGTGGATACACTCGTGGTAGAGGCAGCGGATGATGCTGAGGTGTGTTATTTCAAATAAGTTACTTACTGACATCTGATGTCATTGTGCTGTTCACAGACAGTCTGTACAAACTGCACAGTAACTAGTGATGGAATGACTAGTTGTCAAGTGTCACTTGAAAAGGGTACTTAGTTGTTTTTGGGTCAAGTTTTTCGTGTCACCGCTGTTGCTAGATTATGGTCTCACTTAATTGTCTCCTTTATTCGTGGGCACTCTCTAATCATTTAGAGACTTGTATATCTTGGGTGTGGGAAAATTCGTCCACATGTTTATATTTGACCATTGATTTTCATTGAGGTCACATGATCAAAAATAAGGTGGTTTGGTAAACCTGATCATCGCCGCTCGGATAAAAACGCTTACTGCACTAGGGTGTGGTTTACATAGAGTAAGAAATCTAAAATTCGCCAGGAATCTAAAATCTGCCACCTCTAAAACCTTAGTTAATTTTATGAAGAAAATGATGTTTTGTCTGAAAATTGGCATTTTTCAGTCCAAAAAGCCTTAACTTACTGTACATTCAACAAATCTCACCTCAATTCACTTATTTTATTAGTATTTCCACATGTGGCGAATTTCAGATATGTGGCGAATTTTAGATTTCTTACTCTACATGTTATCAATTTCTCAAGTTCTCAGGAACTTTGCTCCCTTCTGTTTCCTGCATTATTTTTAAATATTTTTAAAATTTATTGGGACACTTTTTAGGTATGTCTTTTTTCTGCACTATTTTAAAAACTTTTTGGGTGTGTGTGTGACCAATCTGCCTATTAAATTGATGCGTTCGACATCTGTTTGTATGAGCATCAACATTTTGGTTTCCAGAATCTTACTCAAAGACGCTTCTACCACTCAATTGGAATTTTGACAGGGTGATAGGGCACTACCTGGAGTAGGTTGCTTTCCAAAGTGGTGTCAGTTGGTGTGTTTGTCTGTCTGTGTATCTGTCCATCAACGTTTTTGGTTTCTGGACTCTAATTCGATGTTTTACCAATTAATTTGAAATTTAACAGGGTGGTAGTAGGGTGCTTTCGAAATTGGTGCCATTTTTAAAAACAACATGGTTGCCATTTGGAAAATTCCATTTCCGGACTTTGACACTTCCACCTATTGTTTTCAAATTTGACAGGTTGGTAGAACAAGATTCCTTTTTACAAAGAAATAGTCACTTTGAAATTTGTTACCAGTCCTCATCCCTGATACTGATTTTTGCAACATGTGTTTTCAGGGTCTATAACCACAAATTTCTTGTTCTAGTTACCCCACAGCCCTTAAGGACTGTCGGAGTATTGTTTTCACCCATGGTATCCAGATGGGCGGGCGGGCCGGCAGCGGGAAAAAGTTTGTTCCGGCTGTATCTCAGAAACCCTAAGGTGTAGGAAGTTGGTACTTGGTGGGACATTGGTTAAGAGGTGTAGGTGTGCAACGTCATGGTCTGACCTTTACCTATAAAATCTTGTCCGGGCTATAGCTCGGAAACCGTAAGGTGTAGGAAGTTGATACTTAGTAGGGACATTGGTTAGGGGGTGTAGGTGTGCAGCGTCATGGTGTGACCTTGAGTTGACCTTTGACCTTGCCGTAGTGACCTTGAACTATAAAATCTTGTCCGGTCTATATTTCAGAAACCATAAGGTGTAGGAAGTTGAAACTTGGTAGGGACATTGGTTAGGGGGTGTAGGTGTGCAACGTCATGGTCTGACCTTGATTTGACCTTGCTGTAGTGACCTTGACCTATAAAATCTTGTCCGGGCTATATCTCAGAAACCGTAAGGTGTAGGAAGTTGATACTTGGTAGGGACATTGGTTAGGGGCTGTAGGTGTGCAACATCATGGTGTGACCTTGATTTGACCTTTGACCTTGCCGTAGTGACCTTGACCTATAAAATCTTATCTGGGCTATATCTTGGAAACCGTAAGGTGTAGGAAGTTGATATGTAGTATGGACATTGGTTAGGGGGTGTAGGTGTGCAACATCATGGCGTGACCTTGATTTGATCTTGCTGTAGTGACCTTGACCTATAAAATCTTGTCCGGGTATATCTCGGAAACCGTAAGGTGTTGGGAGTTGATGCTTGGTGGGGACATTGGTTAGGGGTTGTAGGTGTGCAGCATCATGGTGTGACCTTGATTTGACCTTGTTGTAGTGACTTTGACCTTGTTGCACCTTTGGGTCTGTCTTTTGATGCAGATTAAGCACTGTTAAAATCATATTAGAATTCATTAAGAATTTTACTTTTACAACTTCCCATTGTAACAGATGGAATTTCATCAATTGAGCCACAGACTTTGCTCCAACACCACACATAAGCATTCATTGAATGTATTGCCACTTCTGTATGCATGGTAATATTCAGAACATCCAAACCATATTTCGGCCATGCCAGATGTGGATAAAGAGTGTCGTAATGTTTAGTTTACTGATTAATGCTGTCATCTTGTTATTGAATTGTCTTGTTTTAATACTTCATCTTTACATGCATTATCTTTCTCTTAGACATTATTTTCTCTATTTAAACATTGTTTGGACCTTTATATAACTGACAGTACTCTGAAAGTATCCTGAACTTTGTACTGATACACTATTTCTATATCTCATGGTGTTAAAAATATTTCCCTAGGCTGTGGGGTATGGGCATCTCTGATGCTATTTTTTTGCACGTGAGAACACTTCTTGAAACTGTACTGTTTAGCTTACAGTAGTCCGAGTTTGCATGATTTCTTTAAATCTTGCAGGCTGCCGTTGGTCGGCAGTTTACAGTACACAACCCTAGCGAACTCTATGTACTGGTTTCCTCTGCCCTTCCAACTACCCGTCGTGATATGACCTGTATAGTGTTGAAAGCGACGTAAAACCCCAAATAAATAAATTGAATCTTGCAGGCAATTTTTGTCAAAATGAAAAGAATAATGAAAAATCCATGACTGTGAATACTTAAATACTGTTTACAGCCCTAATATTTAAATATTAAACATGAGTCACTGTAGAATATTGCTTAATCTATTTCAATTTAGCTTTTGCATTTAACTGAGAATGGTTATTGTGCATGGTAGCCAGTGGTTGTAATAGGAAAATGCCCATGTGACATGTCTTTTAGTGTATATGTTACAGTAACATATGTGAAATGAGTAAATATGTGCATTTACTGATTTCACATGTTTGTTGTAACACAGATACTTATGCATGGACAAATATCATTGATATGTGTTGTGTATAAATGTATGAGTAACAAAACAGCCAAAACTGTGGTCAGTCTTTGTGGAGTGTTAAGATGAACAATGTATTTCTATTAAACGAGTCTGCAGTATTGTGTGTCTAGTGAAACTGTTTTATTTTTGTATTCAGTGAATCTTGTATGTTTAATGCAGTCAATCTGCTCTATTTGTAGCAGCTGGAGGCTTTGGATGAAGCAGCCCTTCTAGGACTGGATGAAGAGGAGGAGGGAGAGACTGATAGATCCTGGAAACCATGATCAGCAAACTTAATGTTTCTCTCCCAATACCACAAAAAACTGTTAATATTGTTTCTCTTGTTTATCAGGGTGCAAGAATGTTTGATTTTCTTTTGTTGAACTATGCAGTGGTATTTGGTTTTTGTAGCTTTATTAGCCTAGTAGTTTTTATTAGACATATTTTACAAACAACACTTAATTGTTAGATATATGGTCTTTCTTAGTGTATGCGAAGCAGGTACGCCACAATATTTTTTGAATGGAAAATTCATTTTAACTTATTTTGATCATACAGATACTTTTTGGTTTATTTTGATGGAAAAACGAAATGCTAGCTTATTTTAAGTTCAAATGTATCTGAATAATTTAGCACTTCAATTTATTTATTTAGGGACTTTCATAACACTTCTGGTGCTTCCGAATTTCCCATCAGAAGCATCTGAAACCATTTAATTTTGTAAGTGGACATGAAATATCGGTGAAACAAAACAAGTTTGAGTCTTTTTACATCAAGGATATAATACTCCACATGATTACTCAGTGGGTATGATTACATTATTCTAAATGCAGAATGGGTCAACATACAGGTGATTGACTATAAGTCTATATGTACATTGTGATGATAATCTGAGAAATAACAGATGAATCCATTATTATGTGTGTGGTTCTTTGTAAAATATTTTATCAAATGGAGTCGTATGATTTACCCAGTGTAAGAAATGTAAAGCATTCAAATTCAAGTGTACAGATTTATGTCCCTTTAAAGTGCTGTGTAAAGCCACTGTAATTTCGTTGTATCTGCTGGTGTATACTGTTTCCCCTCTGGTGTTAATGTACTTGTTATTACACATACATAGTTGCAGCAGGAAACTATGAGTTCTTGCTTTTGTTTAAACCTTTTTGCAGTAAAAAAAAGTTCATTTCAGATCTTGTATGATTAAGGATTTACTGGTTTTGTTTTAATCTTGGCAGAAGCAGCAGGTGTTGTAACTATTCTGTCAATATTACAATGACCAGCAAAACAACTTTTAATAGGTCTAAGATGACTTGGCATTTCATTCATCATGCTATCAACCTCAAACTTCACATGGTCAAATATTTTGCAGTATCTTGTGTGTTCCTGTGTGTAGCATTATGTGGCACTTTTAATTCGATAGATTTTTGCATATGCTGTAACTGTTGATGATAAGTTGTTGTCTGTATACCTGTACATTTTATTTTTTTTGGAAGTATTTTATGTTAGACTTACTTAAATACAGTAAACTCCAATGTACTCAATAGACGTTGTAAAAGAATGTATACCATGCAGCTCTGAGCAGTGATGTTCACTTTTGAAGCTGTGTAATATCAGGTCTGACTAGAAATGTATTTCTCGGCTTGACATTTTTGACCACGGACAAAATTTGTACAACAGTTGTACTTGATTGGGCTTTTGTGGCGAAGCTTTTGTGTTTGAGAAAACACAAATTTAAAACTATTAAAACTACAAAATGTGGACAAGTATAATTACTGCTAAATCATCACCATGTACTTTATCGGGAAATAAAATGTGACTGGCAATTGCCGACCAAAGGGGGTGCACCAGTTTGTGTATATTTCAAAGACTTCTTGCTTTAGAGGAAACTGTACTTGTTCATATTCGAGAGATGTGTATTTGAAAAAAATTAAAACAAAGGCACAAAGGTTTATTTGTAAGCAGTGCTTCATGTCGTACAACATCTCTATCAATGGCACGCTTTCGGTTTTTCAATTCAAATCAGGGGATATTTATTTTAAGAAAAGGTCATTCCAAAGCACTTGGACAAACTATCTCTCAAATTATTAAGTTTATGTTGTTGCAGTTCGATCTGTATTCGCCATGTTCACAATATTCACCATTTTTCTAGTGGCATTTTATTTGAATCAAATATGGTTAAAATCTAGCAAGGTATTACATGTAATGGTGAAATAGAATTTCACCAGTATTCACATTTACTGCCTCTCTATCATTTTAGTTGACAAAACTTTGAGCAAGGAAATTTTGTGAGTTTGACATGCAACAAGTTTGCTCCTAATATCTTTGGGTGGAGAATCTTTGAAAATTTTGAGTATCACCAGCTATAAAGATGAAGCTTATTGGTCAAAATAACCACCGACTTTGTGTCTAATGGACGTTACAATTTGCTCCATATTCCCTGATAAAAGCTTGTGTGCCTTGTATAGAGATGTCAGAAAAATGTATGTTTTTAGTGTGGTCCAGTCACAGAATGTTAGAGGTCCACACTCTGTAGCATCTTGCAATGTTGTTGATTGAATGACAATAGTTGAAAGTATTGTCAGCAAAAAAAAAAAAAAAAAAAAAAAATAGCATCGTTCAAGTAATAAATGTTTCCCTCTAATTGTTGTATGTTGAATGAGTTCCTGGAGAGTTTCAAAAGAAAATTGAAAGAGAATAAAAAAAAAAAAAAATGATAAAAAAAAATGAAAAAAAAAGACAAAAAAAAAGTAAATAAATACATGAAAAGAAAAAAGAAAAAAAAAGAAAAAGAAAAAAAAAAGAAAAAGAAAAAAAAAATGAAAAAAAAAAACCTAAAAGGTAAACACAAACGTGTCAGATACTGGTGGATGTATACTGGACCTTGATTTTGGTCATTCAGAGCATCTGCAAATTGCATATGATCAACTGAATCTTAATGTTTTACCCCACAGCCCTTAAGGGCTGTCAGGGTATTTTTTTCACCTATGGTGTCTAGATGGGCGTGCGAGCGGCAGGAAAAAAGTTTGTCCGGGCTATATCTCGGAAAGCATAAGGTGTAGGAAGTTGATACTTGGTAGGGGCATTGGTTAGGGGGTGTAGGTGTGCAACATCATGGTGTGACCTTGATTTGACCTTGTCCTATTGACCTTGACCTATAAAATCTTGTCCAGGCTATATCTCAGAAACCGTAAGATGTAGGAAGTTGATACTTAACAGGGACATTAGTTGGGGGTTGTAGGTGTGCAACATCATGGTATGATCTTGATTTGACTTTTGGCCTTGCTGTAATGACCTTGACCTATAAAATCTTATCCAGGCTATATCTCAGAAACTTTAAGGTGTAGGAAGTTGACACATTGTAGGGCATTGGTTGGGGGGCGTAGGTATACAATGTCCTGGTGCGACCTTGATTTGAGCTTTGTCTTGCTGTAATGACCATGACCTAAAATATCTTGTTTGCACTATATCTCGGCAACCGTAAGGTGTAGGAAGTCGATACTGGGTAGGGAAATTGCTAAGGGTTTGCAACATTATGGTGTGATCTAATTTGACCTTTGACCTTATCATAGTGACCATGAGCTATTCTCCAATTAATAATTTTTGTAGCTTCATATTTTTTAGTTTACTGATTAATGCTGTCATCTTATTATTGAATTGTCTTGTTTTAATACTTGATTTTTACATACATTTTCTTTCTCTTAGATGTTATTTTCTCAACTTAAACATTATTTGGAGCTTTATATAACTGACACTGCTCTGAAAGTATCCAGATCTTTGTACCATTTCACTACTTCTATATCTCATGGTATTGAAAGCTATTTCCCAAGGCTGTGGGGTACGGGCAACTCTGATGCTATATTTGTATCCACCGGATAGGATCAGGTGGATACTATGGATTTTGCCGCCGTCACTGCAGTGTGTAGAGAGATTTCACCATTATAATGAAAAAAATATTATAGCTAGCCTTCGCAAATTTGCAGGATATATTCATAACCATAAAATCTTGCCTGGGAATATTTTTGGCCCCATTTTGAAAAACATGATGCCCGCCATGGGCCTTTCATTGTCAGTTATGAAAAGTGCTTATATCTCCCTTATTATTGGTCCAAGAGCTTGGGATGGTAAACCAACCTATAGGAAATCATGGATTGGGAATCTTTTGGTGTTGTCAGATTTGACCTTGGACCCTCCTTCAAGGTCAAACGAGGATAACCAAACTTTAAAGTGCTTATAACTGACTTATTATTGGTCGTACAGGTTTGGGATGGTAAACCAACTTATGGGAAATCATGGGCTGGGAATCTTCTTGTGTGGTCAGATTTTACCTTGGACCCCTCCTTCAAGGTCAAACAAGGATAACCAAACTTTAAAGTGCTTATAACTCACTTATTATTGGTCATACAGGTTTGGGATGGTAAACCAACTTATGGGAAATCATGGGCTGGGAATCTTCTTGTTTGGTCAGATTTTACCTTGGGCCCCTCCTTCAATGTCAAACGAAGATAGCCAAACTTAAAAGTGCTTATAACTCACTTATTATTAGTCGTATAGGTTTGGTATGGGAAACCAACTTATAGGATATCATGGGCTGGGAATCTTTTGGTGTGGTCAGATTTGACCTTGGACCCCTTCTTCAAGGTCAAACGAGGATAGCCAAACTTAAAAGTGCTTATAACTTGCTTATTATTGGTCGTAGAGGTTTGGGATGGTAAACCAACTTATGGGAAATCATGGGCTGGGAATCTTCTTGTGTGGTCAGATTTGACCTTGGACCCCTCCTTCAAGGTCAAACGAGGATAGCCAAACTTAAAATTGCTTGTAACTCATTATTGGTCATACCGGTTTGGGATGGTAAACCAACTTAAAGGAAATCATGGGCTGGGAATCTTCTTGTTTGGTCAGATTTGATCTTGGACCCCTCCTTCAAGGTCAAACGAGGATAGCCAAATTTAAAAGTGCTTAAACTTGCTTATTATTGATAATAGAGGTTTGGAATGGTAAACCAACCTATAGGAAATCATGGGCTGGGAATCTTTTGATGTGGTCAGATATGACCTTGGACCCCTCCTTCAAGGTCAAACGAGGATAGCCAAACTTAAAAGTGCTTATAACTCGCATATTATTGGTCGTAGAGGTTTGCAATATGAAACCAACCTATAGGAAATCATATGCTGGGAATCTTTTGATGTGAGATTTGCCCTTGGGCACCTCCTTCAAGGTCAAACGAGGATAGCAAAATCTCAAAGTGCTTACAAATCGCTTTTTCTTTGTCCTAAAGGTCTGTAATGTGAAACCATCCTATAGGAAATCATGGGCTAGGAATCTTTTGATGTGATCAGATTTGACCTTTGGCCCCTCCTTCAAGGTCAAATGAGGATAGCCAAAACTAAAAGTGCTTATAACTCGCTTATTCTTGTTCCTAGAGGTTGCAATGTCACACAAACCTATAGGAAATCATGGGCTAAGAATCTTTTGATGTGGTCAGATTTCACCTTGGGCTCCTCCTTCAAGGTTAAGCAATGGTTGATTGGCTTTGGTGAGTTTTCTTTCTGGTGGATACAATTTGCATCGGTTGTCCGATGCGCTAGGTCTAGTTTTTTGTTGATACTGATTTTGTACTCCTAAATGGGTCAGTGACAGAGTGGTTAACAAGTTTGGCATATTTTTTCTGGGCTCTCACTTCTATGGTTGCAGATTCAGGTACATTTCTTAAAGCAATGTGATTGTGCTCCTATGATCTTATACAAGGATATTGTGTTATAAGTCATCCCTTTAGATGGCTCTTATTTGCTTTATGTGAAGTTTCCTTGCCACTGCATGATGTTCTTTTATTATCTCCCTTAATAGTGGGTGCTTTCCAACAATTTTAGGCAGTTATATACATGTAACTGTTTCATGGGAAAAGTTTCCAACAGTCTTATATTTGACTTCTTTAAGGTCACATGATCAAAAGAATTTTTTTCAGGTACACCCGCTTGATAGCAATCAGAAAGCTTAAATTCATCTTAACCAGCCTATTATCTCCTTATCTCTTGCAGTTAGAGCCTAAAAATTATTGGGAGATACTAAGACGCAATACGCAGACGCAATACGCAAAGTCTAAAAAACAGTCAGATTTACCTCCACCTTATTTTGAATGTTTTGGGAGGTAATGGGCAACCATATGCAGGACACTTAGAAAGCTTTAATATCTTGTCTGGGCTATATCTCGAAAACCATAAGTGACGGTTCGGGGTGTAAGCATGCAACATTATGGTGTCACCCTGATTTGACCTTTCACTTTGCTGTAGTCACTTTGACCTTTAATATCTTGTCAGGGCTAAATATCAGAAATCATAAGGTGTCGAAAGTTGATATTTGGTAGGGACATTGGTTGGGGGATGTCATGGTGTGACCTGGATTTGACCTTTGACAAAGCTGTAGTTACCTTGACCTTTAAAATCTTGCTCGGGCTGTATCTTGAAAACCATAAGCTGTAGGAAGTTAATACTTGGTAGGGACATTGGTTAGGGAATGTAGGTGTGCAACATCTTGGTGTGATCGTGATTTGATTTTTGACCTTGCCCTTTTAAATCTTGTCTGGGCCATGTTTTTGGAAACTGTAAGGTGTAGGAAGTAGGGTGAGTTTAGGTACTAAATTATGGTGTGACCTTTAACCTTGGATTGACCAAAGTGTGCTTTTTCCATTGACAGCTATACTCAGTATATTTTACAGCTTTATAATTTTTATTTTACTGAATAATGCTGTCATCTTGCTGAATTGTTTAAATACTGTATATTTCCATACATTTTCTCTCTCTTGAAATTATTTTCTTCACTTGAACATTATTTGGTCCTTTACATAACTGATACTGTTTGCTCTGAAAGTTTCCTGATCTTTGTACTGTTTTACTTCTTTATCTCATGGTGTTTCAAACTTTTTCCCCGCTCTGTGGGGTATGCGTATCTCCGAGGCTATTTTTGCAGGATTTTTATCCATGTATAACTACAATTCCTTCTCAAATAAAAGAAACTTTCCCCATTCTATTGGCCCATACACACAGACACACTCCGCCAGATTACACATAATGTTTACCGGTGAAAGGTGTGTGCTGCATTGTCATATGTTGTACTGTATAAGTTGAAATTTTCACTGGGCATTACTTTTAGCTATTTAGCTAATGAGCTTGGATGGTGAAAATTAATTCCCTGTAAAATTTTTAATTTGTGTCAATATCTCTGGTAGAAACTGGCCATAAGTTAAAATTAACTCTTGTGAATTTCTTGCAAAGAATTAGTTTAATTTTATTCCAGTTAAACTTTCTACTTGTACAGTATATTATATAAATACATATGATATATTGTTCTTATTTCTTTTTTTTTTTTTCCTGTTTTTTACCCCACAACCCTTAAGGGCTGTCGGGTATTGTTTTCATCCATGGTGTCTGGATGGGCGGGCGGGTGTCCGGGCGGGCGGCGGGAAAAAGTTTGTCCGGGCTATATCTCAGAAACCATAAGGTGTAGGAAGTTGATACTCGGTAGGGTCATTGGTTAGGGAGTGTAGGTGTGCAACGTCATGGTGTGACCTTGATTTGATCTTTGACCTTGCCGTAGTGACCTTGACCTATAAAATCTTGTCCAGGCTATATTTCAGAAACTGTAAGGTGTAGGAAGTTGATACTTGGTAGGGATATTGGTTAGCGGGTGTAGGTGTGCAACGTCTTGGTCTGACCTTGATTTGACCTTGCTGTAGTAACCTTGACCTATAAAATCTTGTCCGGGCTATATCTCGGAAACTATAAGGTGTAGGAAGTTGATACTTGGTAGGGACATTGGTTAGGGGGTGTAGGTTGTGCAACGTCATGGTGTGACCTTTATTTGACCTTACCATAGTGACCTTGACCTATAAAATCTTGTCTGGGCCATATCTTGGAAACCGTAAGGTGTAGGAAGTTGATACTTGGTAAGGACATATGTTGGGAGTTGTAGGTGTCAACGTCATGGTGAGACCTTGATTTGACCTTTGACGTTACTGTTGTGACCTTGAACAATAAAATCTTGTCCAGGCTATATCTCGGAAACCGTAAGGTGTCAGAAATTGATACTTGATAGGGCCATTGGTTAGGTGGTGTAGGTGTGTAATGTCATGGTGTGACCTTGATTTGACCTTGCCATAGTGACCTTGACCTATAAAATTTTGTCTGGGCTATATCTTGGAAACCGTAAGGTGTAGGACGTTGATTCTTGGTAGGGACATTAATTGAGGGTTGTAGGTGTGCAACATCATGGTATGACCTTAAGTTGACCTTTGACCTTGCCGTAGTGACTTTGACCTATAAAATTTTATCCAGGCTATATCTCTGAGACCATAAGGTGTAGGAAGTTGATACTTGGTAAGGATATATATGCTGGGAGTTGTAGGTGTCAACGTCATGGTGAGACCTTGATTTGACCTTTGATGTTACTGTTTTGACCTTGAACAATAAAATATTGTCCAGGCTATATCTCAGAAACCGTAAGGTGTCAGAAGTTGATACTTCATAGCGACATTAGTTAGGGGTTGTAGGTGTGCAACATCATAGTGTGACCTTGATTTGACCTTTGGCCTTGCTGTAGTGACATTGACCAATAAAATATTGTCTGGGCTATATCTCAGAAACCAGAAGGTGTAGCAAGTTGATACTTGGTAAGAACATTGGTTGTTGCAGCTGTGCAACATCGTGGTGTGATCTTGATTTGACCTTTGACCTTGTCGTATTGACCATGAGTTTTAAAATCTTGTCCGGGCTCTTGAATTTTGTAAGGTGTAGAAGGTGGACCCTTGATAGGAACATTTGCTAGGGGGTATAGGCGTGTATTGTCATGTGACCTTTAGCTTTGGTCCGCCAAAGTGTATTCACCTGCCATACTTGAGACATGTTTCTCTTATGAAAAAATGATACATTATTTTCTCTACTTAAACATTATTTGGAGCTTCATATAACTGACACTGTTCTTATAGTATCCCGATCTGTTTACTGTTTCACTACTTCTAAATCTTATGGTGTTGAAAGCTAATTCAACAGGCTGTGGGGTACAGGCATCTCTGAAGCTATTTTTCTTAAAATTTAAAGGACACATATACATTTATGTAGAAATAAAATAACTCCAAAACTGTAACAATATAAATCAATTTTAGATCTTATATGGTTTTATATTTCATCTCTCCATGAGGACTGTTGCATTATTGTGACCATTGTCCCCAATTGGTATACAATCCTTCATTGTTACCATTCAGGTCAATCTTTAAATGGAACGATCTTAAAGCTATCGTAAACTACAGTGGGAACATTCGTGTGTGTAAGGTATGGTACTTCCTTACTGAATGTGTTCTGGAGTCCATCGGGAACAATTAAGACAATATTGAACGGTTTGAATTTGTTAACTGCTTAGGGTCTGCCCCTGATCCCTATCAGATCCTACAATCGGGAGCCCATTTTATTCCTGTCTCACTGTTCATAGAGTCATATTTTTGATCTTACAGCGATCTGAAACCTATCCGTTTCATCTTAAGTTGATTTTTAAGGTTCACAAACCAATCAGATGGATCAGGAAACTATTGCCAACTTTTCGGAATCTGTCAGAAGATTGTTTGAAGTAGTCACAGCATTAATCTGGAAATACGGGAAGTTATTTTAAACTACACCCATGGACCCTGAATGTTTCATTTTTCTCCAATGGGGAAGTAGGTTTACGATAGGATCACAACAATGGAACAGCCCCATGTAAATATAGATTAAATTAACAGAAGAGAGATAAATAGGTTTTTGGCTTACTATTTAAAAATGCTTTACATTATCTTTACAGTGTCTGCAAAATATACATAACTCCATCTTTGTGTATATGCTTCAGGGACATTTTCGTGTTTGTTAGCAAGAATATTTTTCTGGTCTCTTCCCCCCAATTATAACAGATTAATGATATAACATAAGAGACATATTCAATCAGGATTAGGACCAAACCAGTAAAATTATGTCATTTTAATACAAATTTATGATGCCTTTTTATATGATCTGAATATCTGTTTTGATGCTACATACTTCTTTTTATACTGAAGAGAATTTTTTTTTTTTTTTAATTGAATTAAGTGCAGATTGTGTATTGTGTCAATCATCACATGTTCTTTCTGTGTTCTAAGGTTAGTGATTGCCTACTGTACAGTAAGACTCTTTTTATTTCACACAGTACTGTTCTCCATGTTATCTTTTCAGGTGTTATTTCAGGTGACAGGTGAAGGTCTTTGTGGTGGTTCCAGCGTTACTTGCTGATAACCAGGTCTGACACGGGGGGAAAAAAACCCACAATGCAAAAAAAAAAAAAAAAAAAAAAGCCCACAAAATATGGAAGAATTATAATTCTGGTTCCTTTTGGCAATAAAAAAGGGAAATCTTTTCAGATGCCAGGTAAACAAGAATCATTTAAAATTTTTACATTTAAATACAGTATGTGGTCAAGAGAGAACCCTTTTATGATGCAAATGTCTGCAAAATGAAGTCACCCAGACATGCAGTGTGGAGACCTTTAATACATCACATCACTGATCTTGAGGGATGGAGACTGGAAAATTAAATCTACAAAATCCACCAGATTTCAAATGATAAAGCTGGTGAAAGAGATGCTTTTATATCCCTTTTACTCAATAACATCATGTTAGGACAGGTGACCATTATGTCCCGTAAGTTGTTGACTGCATTTTAACCCACAACTGTGAAAGACCACATCCAAGTGGTCGTTTGCCAAACTTTATGATCACTGGAAACTAGATTTAGAGCATGAACAAGCATCACATGGGTATCTTTCTGCACAACTACCCAAACAATGTTGTGTTCATTAAAAATTTTAAATGAAGAAAGCCAAAATTGGGTCTAGGATGTTTTATGAAAAGTTTTATAAATGCAAAAAAGTAATTTTTGATCAACTATTGTAACTCAATTTATTTCTTCTCTGAATGTGGTGCAGGGCATGACTCCAAGATGGAAAGACCAGACAAAAATGAGTCTCTTGTGATAAGGCAGGGCAAAAAAATATTTAGCTGTTGGGAAGTTTATTTCAGACAACATTAATACACTTCTGAAAATTGTTGTGCAAAGTCCCAGGAATCCATTTGACATAAATGAGCTAATACAGTAGAAACCATATTATCCAACCCTCTTTTCCAAATTTTCAGTTATTCAACCTCAAACTTCTGCCAACTGCATTTAAACCCTTTATTGTATCCCCAAAAATCAGGGATACTACAGATCGTACACGTCATTGACTGCATCCACAGAGATTTTCTTGTGTTCAACCTATAAGCCACATTTCTTTTGGGATTTCTTTTAAAATTTGCAAGTGGCTTGCTATGGCAGAGATCTGGCCTCCCTATTCTTTTGGTAGCCCAGGAGTTAAAATTATGCGGTGGGGAGTCAAAAACGTCAAAAATTTTGACTATTGCTTGTGTTCAAGCTATAGGGCAGATCCTTTCAGATTTATTTTATATTTGGTGCATGAATTGGTGGGTATGATGTCTCAATTTAGCCTTTCTATTATGTGAACCAGTTGTTATTTCCCGCAAGAGGGTTGAATAGTAGAGGTTCAGGTGTACCTCGGTAAAGAAAATGTACTTAAGGTCTAGATCCTGCGGTTACAGGTGGTACTTGTCGGCAGAACTGCCTCCAAGACCAAGGACGCGTCATATCTTCCGAGATTCAGTGTATTCATTAACATTACAAGTGATACCTCCCGCGGTAGTATGTGTTTGTCAAAAGGCTCCAGTCCTTCAACTACTGTTTGAGGTTTGTAACACAGTAACAAGCTTGTAACACGGTGGCAAAACGTCCAATTCCTCTACTCACCTTATGTCGCCGTATTATACTGAGACATGACCGCATTCTAAGTTGGGCCAAGTCAATACCACGGAGACGCTGGATAGTTCATATGCTAGGTGGAAGTCTTGTAGAAGAGATAAGATTTTAGCTTTTTCTCAAACAGGCAAGAGTTGGGACAGAACGAACATCCTGAATCATTCCAAACTGAGAGAGCATCAAAAGCAAAACTGTGACTCATGGTTTTTGGATTTGTGTACAGTTGTGTAGTATTGAGGAACCTCCAGGAACCTTTTATCTGGACGGATATACCTTGTGCCATATCTTCCGCAACGAATAGACAAAAGAGGACCAAAAATAGCTTGGATGACTGTACATGCTCATGGTGAGATGATTCGAGACGGAAATTTTAAATACTTTAAAACTTCCAAAGCACGGGCAAGGAATTGGACGTTTCGCCACTCTGTCACAAGCTCGCATACAAACCTCAGATGGTAGTTGAAGGACTTGGGCATTTTGACCAATGCATACTACTGCGGGATATGTAGCCTGGAATGTGATTGGGGTATTAGGAAACCTGTGAAAGGTTAGGGCTGTATCACATTCTGACCATTACTACTGTGGAAGATCAAGGGACAAGTAAGCTCGTTAAACATGTATCGTGCTTCAATATAAAGTTTTATACATCCATTTTTTGAACAGCCATATATTCATAACTTTCCCTAAATACACAAATACTTTTCATCTTGAGCACTTGCTAGTTTTACTCTAGTTGTTGCTCAATCGAAGTATCTCCTCGACTCTGCATGTAAGATACGAGTATGCCACCATTTGACCAGTGTCCATGCACTACTTTGAGTTTTTTTCATTCAAAAGTTCTGACACAGTCTGATGCAATCTTCCAGCTTTTATTGTTTGTTGTGAGCATGAAATTCTGAGTGAAAATTTTCAAGTCATTTCCCTGATACTTGACAGATCCACTGGCAGTCACAAGTATGCTGGTTTGCCCTTGTGTAACACAACCTGAAAAAAGATCAACTGCATATTGCAGACTGACAAATGCTAATTGTATAGTGTGCACAAAAACAACACTTTAATGTACACTGAACAAACTAACATAAAATGGGTGTGCAAATTTCATTATTTCCAGAGAACAGTTATGCTAGATTTTCCCTCAAAATTGCAGTTAACATTTAAAGGTAAATATATTTTTGAAGAATTCCAATAAAGTACAGGTAAATTACCTAAGTGACTCCAGTTTTCATAAGATGGTGACATCCGTTTATATTGCCATAAAAACTAGAAAAATGTTTTTGCTAACAAAAACTAAGCGTCCCAAAAAGGTTCACTGCAATATAATATACAGTAGAAAAAGGTTTTTGAAAATAAAAACATGCAGTGCTGAGAGAAGAAGTGAAAGTTAAGCAGACAGTGTGTAAATTCATGCATTAACATGAAAGAAAAATTTAAGCTTTATTTTGCTTTCTATGGTCATAAATTGCGAAAAGTTAATTGAATAAATGCTCTGGCTAAGAATGCATAAAGCATCAATACTTCTAATAGGTCGAAAGTTACACCATAAAACTACTTAATTAAAGAGTAACAGTGCTTTATAAATGCCATATATCTATTTACATTTTAGGCATAGTAAAATGTGAGCCTTTAGAAAGGCAAGAAGTTTATGACACAATGCTTTGAACACGTCTATCTGGTAAATCTGACCAGCTATCTAGACTCTTCACATAAGGTTTCCCAATACCTCTGAATACATTGTAAATCTCTAAAACCAAGAATAAAATAGATATAAGGCAAAAACACAAAATCGGCTATTTGATGAATCCAGTTTAATCCATAAAAGGGGTGGGGGGCAGGGGGTAAATCTGACCAGCTATCTAGACTCTTCACATAAGGTTTCCCAATACCTCTCCATACATTCTAAAACTCTAAAAGAATAAAAGAGATAAAAGGCAAAAACACAAAATCGGCTATTTATGACCCCAGTTTGACCCATAAGGGGGGATCCAGGGGTAAATCTGACCAGCTATGTAGACTCTTCACATAAAGTTTCCCAATACCTCGTAATACATTCCAAAACTCTAAAAGCAAGAATAAAGGAGAGGCAAAAACATAAAATTGAAAATTTTAATTACTTAAATGTAGCTTTTATAAGCTACAAGCTTACCATGTGGGACTGATTGCTGTACTCGGATGGCCGCAAGGCATCATGGCCAACGTCTAAGAAAAATAGACATTTGTAGTTGGCAGTAGCCTCTGGTTGTCGTCTCGCAGTACACTCTCACATTTGTCTCCTTTTCTCATTGCAATGTTAAACCATACCCCCTCAGCTGTAATACAGTGGGGAGGCAGGGTGGGACTCTTCTCAGTCCCACATGGTAAGCTTGTAGCTTATAAAAGCTACATTTAAGTAATTAAAATTTTCAATTTTATTGCGCTATAATAGCTTACCATGTGGGACTGATTGCTGAATCCAACCGCATGGTGGAGATTACAGCTGAGACTGGAAGATATGTCAATTTTTCTTAGATTTTGAAGTAATAGAATAGAATGGATGTTTAGAAATACCAGTCTGAGTCCCGTTTACTGTGCCCCAATCCCGAAGACCGGGCCTGTAAAGAGCCAAAAACCTAAATAGAATGAGAGACAGTGCTGAAAACTGTCTAGATGTTTTGATTGTAGGAGAGAAGTGCAGACATGCTCACTGAAGGAGTGTAAGGGTCCTGAGGGACCATCCACGAGTGAAAAACCAGCCCACTGGTTGGAATTCTCATAAATTTTTGCCACCGAACATGAGATTAATGACAACCTTGATAAGTCCTTAATACATCTTATACTTGATAAACTAAAAATACAAAATGACCTTCCCCATAACATCTTGACAGGTAAACCTATACCTAGATCCTGGGATAGACTCCTGAAGACTTGGCTGTAGCGGATGTGCCCCCCCCCCCCCCCCCCCTTCTTTCTTTCCGAGGATGACTGGTCTGAGGGGAAGGGTCTAGGACTTGTTGTGCCGCCACCACTGGTCCCAGAAACATATTGTTGTCGTCTGACCTAGTAAAGTCTTTTAGGTAAAAATTTGGAAATGTATTGGAGTTTTCCAGTGACAGGCTTGCATGATTTGGTCCACCAATACCCCACCATAAAAAGGCCTTAGAGGCCGCAAAGGCCCAAATGTCCTGCACTTAATTCTTGGACCAAGTCCAAGGCTTGTTGGTCTGCTTGTTTATAACAAAGTAGAATGGTTTGTTTCAACCATGAAGAAAGAGTAGCGGGCCTGATGTCTGAGGTGTGTCCTTTCTTGAAGGAGATGAAAGGGAGGGATCGAGACCCTCTCAGGTCTTTGGTTCGGTCCAAATAGTACCTCAGGGCCCGCACAGGACGCAAGGTCCTGAATTCTTTGAATTGTCTGTCTACAATGGTAGTTAGAGCAGGAATAGTCACCGGAGACACACTTTGTGAACCTTCTCTTGCTAGTTGGTTTTTGGCTATAAAATCAGAAGAAGGGAACAAGGCAGCCTTTTCACATTGGCCTAGATTACATACTTGTTTGCAACCCAGGCATGGATTCCACTGCGCTTGCCGGAGGCCAAAGCTAGCAAGAAAGCAGTTTTGGAAGTAAGATGTTCGAGGTCTGTGTCTTTCATAGGCTCAAAGGGTGCTTTTGTGAGCTCATTGAGAACAACAGAAAGGTTCCATTTTGGAAGATTCCTGGAACTTTTGGGACGATCCCTGTGAAAACTGGAGAGTAACCTGTGAAGGTCTGAACTTTGTGCAATATGGTGGCCTGCTGGGCCAAACGTGTCAACAATGGCCGTCCTGTAACCAACGATGGTCGAGGGGCGCCTGTTTAGATCTTGGTACAGGTACATGAAAAAAAAATCTGAGATTTGTTTCACAGATGGAGTGGAGAAATCCACTGAATTTTCTCTGGACCATTTCTGAAATAGAGTCCACTTGGACTTGTAGATGGTCCTTGTTGATGACCTCTGAGGGGCAGCAATTCTCTGTGCCACCTTCACAGAGAAGCCTTGTTCTTGGAGCTGTCCACTCCTAGACACCAAGCATGGAGGTTGAGATGATTGTGGGACTGTTTGAGAAAAGTTGTTGACACCGGGAGTTGCAGTGGGATCTCTGTTGAGAGCTACACTAGGTCCCCAAACCAGGGCATCCTGGCCAGCCTGGGGCTATTACGATGATCAGGCAATAACATTGCCTGGTTTTGGATCACCCTGTGAAGAAGAGCCGTCTGAGGGTAAACGTAGGCAGTGAGAGCCGTCCAGTTAAGTTCAGAGCATCTATGTCCCAAGCATTTGGGTCTGGGACAGGAGATACGTACCGTGGAAGGTTGTGGTTCAGATGAGTGGCAAATAAGTGGCCATTCTGTTGAATGCCCTGGGTTCGACCTGGACAGAATGTCGGCCATCACATTCAGGCACCCTGGAATGTGTCTGGCTTTCAATGTTATGTGATAGTGATGGCACCAGGTCATGATGTTCCACAGGAGAGCACACATCTCTGCTGAGTGAGTTCCTCCTTGTTTATTTAAGTAGGCTACCACTGTTGAGTTGTCCGTTGCAACTAGCGCTGTTTGGTTCTGGCAATGATCCTTGAAGCTTCAAAGGGCCAGGGAGATCGCCTTCAATTCTAGTACGTTTATGTGTAGCCTTTTTTCCCGGTCTGACCACAGACCCTTGTAGAACCTGATCTAAGTGAGCGCCCCAATCTTTGTTGAGGCGTCTGTAAAGAGTTGGATACTGTGGTCTTGGGATGAAGGTCTGCACCTTTCATCACTTTGGAGGGATTTTACTACCGGTCTAAGTGTGCTGCAATGGCTTCCGTCCAAGGAAGGAGGCTGTCCAGCGACTGAGGATATCTCCAGTGCTCCTTGAGATGAAACTGAAAGGGCCTCATGTGAAGGCGTCCCTCCGGGACCCTTTTCTTCGTTGAGGCAAGCAACCCAATTAGCGACATCAAACATCTTGCAGTCAAAACAAGTTTTGACTTGAGTCTTAGGATCAAATCCTGAAGTTGAGCCATCTCTCTTGAGTGGGTTTTACAAGGGCTGAATCTAGATGGTATTCGTAGCCCACAAACGAAAAACACCTGAGTAGGTTTCAGTTCTGAAATATGAGGTGAAATGAAGGGAGGTGAACTGAACACCTGTGACCTGAGGCAAAACCTTAGGTATTTCCTTGAGTACGGGTGGATGGGGGGGGGGGGGGGGGGGGAAGGTAAGCGTCTGATAGGTCTATTGACGGTACCCATTCCCCTGGAGTCAGGGAGGTCCTGATGGACTCTGGAGTTTCCATTAGAACTTTTCTATGTGTAGAAAAGTGTTGAGCCTGCTTAAGTCTATTACTGGCCTCCACCTTAAGGTGAGGCTTGGGGATAAGAAAACAGGCGACTGTAAAACCCGAGAGATTTTACCTTTTCCCACCCTTTCTATTACGTTCTTTAACAGAAGAGACTAGATACAAGAGGCCAGAACTTGGTCTTTTGAAGGGCCTTGTATTCTGACTGAATCAGAGGGAATCTGACCGGACTTGGATTTGAAAAGAATGACAGGATTTGTTTGCCAGTCTTTCTGAAAGAATGGAGGCGACCTACTGGTGGACTGAGGCAGGCTTTGGAGGAGTCATTGGGGAAGGGTTTTCATGTCCTCGTCCCCTGGAGTGGGGTCGAAAAACGACCTTGGAGCCTCTGTTACTCGATTTCCCCCTACCTGGGGAAAACGATGGATACTGCATGGAATGGAATGACCCCCATTGGGGTGGTTCCTGTAGGAGCCTCTAGATTGTGGGGAATGGAAAGGGCTGATTAATAGGGCCTAAACCCTGAGTGTTATTACAGGTGCCTTGATGAGGAACTCCTGTCCCTCCTAAACTAGTTGTGAAAGGGGGATTTTAAGATCTAAAGATCCAGTATCTCACCTGAATTCACCATACCCCTTCCTACTTATATGCACCATGAAATTGAGTTTCACCTGTCTGGTAGTAGCCTTGCTACTGTCTTAACAGATATCCATAACCAGGTTGTATTCACAGGAACCTAGGGAAGAGCAGCCTGAAGCTCAACTCTTGTTGACCAGAAGGGGGAGGGGGGCTTACCCAAGGAGGCCCCTAGGGAGATACAGATTTGAAAACTTGTAATTTGTTCAAAACAAGGTTGTTCCATTTTAAGGAAAATTAACAACCTAAGTTCCTGTTGGCCTGGAAAATCATTCAGAGTCCAGACTGTGGAGGATCTAGGCATAAATTCCCTGGGGGCAGGGAGGTTTAAAACTGCCTAAGTTTCAATGTCCTCAGAAAATGGTTAGGGTTAAGTCAGGCAACCTACTTCCCTAAAAGTACAGAGTCAGGACTGAAAGGCTGGAGGACTTGGACTTGCACCGAAGCCTCCAATAAGGGATATTTACTGCCAGGCTTGTGAACTATTAGTCCAAGTGTGTGTTAGGATTGTTCAGAGTTCTGATCTGGAACCATCATCTGAACATCAGATTTAAGATCTGATCATCCGAGGATCAGATCTACATACAATTATCCGAGCATCGGATTTTAGATTAGATCATCCGAGCATTGGAACTTAGTGTAACATCCGATCATCCGAGCATAGGATGGGAGTAGCAGACATCCGAACATCGGATCTGATACTGAGCATCGGATCTAGATACAATGAAAATCCGAGTATCAAATCATACTCGGGTGGGTTGAAGTTGGGAATAATGCATCCGATTCTCGGGTGAATTAAAAACTCGGATGAACTAAGGTCGGATCTGGCTTCAGATTCAAGCAGGGATCTGATCCACCCTGGCTAGAAAGAAGTTGGATATTATAATTTCCATGTAAGCTTTCCTTAAATGGTTCTTTGAAGAGAACTACACAACTGGATTTACGTATGTAAATCAAGAGTGACACAAGGTCATCTGCCCCACCCGCCTCACTGCAGGTAGGGCTAGTTGTGAGATAAGGAAAGCAATAATTACACAGAATTTTATTAAATAACAGAATCTAAAAAGCAAGTATAATATTTCTTATATTATAAAATTAGATGAATTAAAATAAGGCCAAACCAAAGTTACCTTAGTTGAAGAAGCACGTACTATCTAGACGATTTGAGGAAGGATTCAATTCCTGTTTATTTAAGTATTAACATTTTAAATGGTCAATAATACAGGAAAGAAGGGATAAAATATTTTATTTCATTGTATTTTATTCAATTTTATTTTATAAACGTACTGTAAGGAACACGCATCTCTCAGCACATGTTGTATAGATGTGACGTCATCACAGGGGTTTCCCCGAGGATTCCCCAAGTTAGTTTCATGCTTTATATCATATTTTAACCCTTAAAATGGACAAATACTGTAGCAGAACGGGGATAAACCCTTACAAAATTTATTTTATTTGAATTCAACAGGCATATATTCCTGTATATAAACTACCCACACGAGACGTGTATTAGTTGCGAGTAATTGCTGTTTCCGATGATTTCACTCGACAAGGACTCGTTTGGGTTAAATTTATATATTTTTAAACCCTAAAATGGTCCAATAATGAAGCAGATAGGGGTTAAATATTTTATTTTACTGACAGGCATATATATATATATATATCCTGTATTAGAAACCACATAAACGAGTCGCAGTTTCTTTACAACGTGAACCCGGAAGTGGACTTCAGTTGTAAAATATGCTAAAAATACTTATCTGATCTATGAAAGGTAACCAAATTATGATTCTATGTAACAAAACAAAGAAACTGATGTAGTTTCCTTATCCAACGACAAGTATATCCTTGTAAAAATGAGATAACTTTCCTTCTAAAATAAAGCATTGCTAAATCACGCAGCCAACGAGAAAAGGAGCCGAATGTGAGAGTGTACTGCAAGACGACAACCAGAGGCTACGGCCAAATATAAATGTCTATTTTTCTTAGACGTTGGCCATGATGCCTTGCGGCCATCCGAGTACAGCAATCAGTCCCACATGGTAAGCTATTGTAGCGCAATAAAATCGGCTATTTTATGACCCCAGTTTGACCCATAAGGGGGGGTCCGGGGGTAAATCTGACCAGCAATCTAGACTCTTCACATATGGTTTCCCAATACCTCTTAATACATTCTAAACTCTAAAAGCAAGAATAAAGGAGATATAAGGCAAAAACATACAATCGGCTATTTTATAACCCCAGTTTGACCCATAAGGGGTGATCCGGGGGTAAATCTGACCAGCTACCTAGACTCTTCACACAAGGTTTCCCAATACCTCTTAATACATTCTAAACTCTAAAAGCAAGAATAAAGGAAATATAAGGCAAAAACACAAAATCAGCTATTTTATGACCCCCAGTTTGACCCATAAGTGGGGGTCCGGGGGTAAATTTGACCAGCTATCTAGACTCTTCACATATGGTTTCCCAATACCTCTTAATACATTCTCAAGCTCTAGAAGCAAGAATAAAGGAGATATAAGGGGAAAAGATGAAATTGGCTATTTTATGACCCCAGTTTGACCCCTACAGGGGGGTCGGGGGGGGGGGGGGGGGGGGGGGGAAATTTGACTTGCTTTCTACACTCTCCACATATGGTTTCCTACTACCTCCCAATACATTTTATGGCTCTAAATGCAATACTTAAGAAGATAATAGGGGGGTTCACATGAATTTTAAGCTTTCTCATTGGTACCTGTGAGAAAACGACTCCTAAATCGGTCAATTTTCATCGGATCTAATCAGCTCACGTTTTTGATAGTATAAACATGTGTATGAAGTTACAAGCCTCTGCGGTCAGTAGATTTTCCTGAACTGCGATGACGGGCGGGTGTACCCGAAAAAACTATTTTTTGATCATGTGACCTTGATAAAGATCAAAGGTCAAATTTAAGCATGTGGAAAAATTTTCCCACACCTAAGGCAAACTGCCAAATATGGTTTAAAAGCTTGCAATAATAAGGGAGATATTCAAGGGAGACCATAATGCGGCGGTGGCGGCGGCTAGGAAACTGAGGTGAAACCAAATAAGCGCCCTTTCAGGGACGCTTAATTATCAAATCTTTTAAGTGTTAAAGATCATTACTTGACAGCGAAATTCAATGTCATGGGAAATGAGTTAAAACCTACTATTCAGAGGTTGGGCATCAATGCAATCCACTGTGTGGTAACTTGAAGGTAAGTTCTCCAAAAACTTCATTATAGAATCGCTTCCAGTGCATTGATGACCATTCCAGGAAAAGGATGCACCATCCAGGTAAATTTTCGAAAGATTCTGCAAGTAAGAAACACTAATAACTTTGAGTATAGTAATAGCTGGAGTAATGAAGCATACAATAACATTAGAGATGCTAATAGTCTCCGGTCTTGAGTAAAATCCAACATCCAAGGGTTGTTTTTTGTGCTAGACTTTAAATTATTCAACACTTTTAACAAGCAATCGGTGCCCATGAACGGGCTCTTTGTCAGCTGTGTGTTTTGAGTTTCAGAGTAGAAGTGAAGGAAGAAAAGGACACAAAAGTTGTGCCCTGCTAATGGTATTCAGAAGGATCATGTTAATTGTTAATGAGTAAAATGTTGGTGGAAACCATACTTAAACAAAATACTGTAAATGCAATAGATTTCAAGTTGCAACTAATTTCCTCAACATTAAGAATCTTAAAGTACTTTTGCTCAGCTATGCAATGAGCTACAGGTCCGCAATTTTACTATGTTATAGCTGACCCAAAAGAAGGTGAATAACTTATTTGAAGAAACTTCTCTTAATGCAATAACTTTCAAGTTGCAATCGATTTACTCAACAGTGAAACCTGAAAGTAGCTATTGCTCAGCTATACAATGAGCTACAACAGGCCTGCAATTTCACTATGTTATGGGTGACCCATAAGTAGGTGAATAACATATTTAAACAATATTCTCTAAATGCAATAGTTTTCAAGTTACAACTGATTTACTCAACAGTGAGAACCTGAAAGTAGCTATTGCTCTGCTATACATTGAGCTACAGGCCTGCAATTTCACGATGTTATAGTTGACCCATTAGTGGGTGAATAACATATTTCAACAAAATTCTCTAAATGTAAATAGTTTTCAAGTTACAACTCATTTACTCAACAGTGAAAACCTGAAAGCAACTTTTGCTCAGCTATGCAATGAGCTACAGGTCTGCAATGTCACTATGTTATAGCTGACCCATAAGTAGGTGAATAACATATTTAAACAAAATTCTCTAAATGCAACAGTTTTCAAGCTACAACTGATTTACTCAACAGTGAGAACCTGAAAGCAACTTTTGCTCAGCTATGCAATGAGCTACAGGTCTGCAATGTCACTATGTTATAGCTGACCCATAAGTAGGTGAATAACATATTTAAACAAAATTCTCTAAATGCAATAGTTTTCAAGTTACAACTCATTTACTCAACAGTGAGAACCTCTGAGTAGCTATTTCTCAGCTATGTAATGAGCTACAGGTCTGCAAGTTTTCTATGTTATAGCTGACCAAAAATTAGAAAGAAAGAAAAGTAAAACTATAAATCTAAATTTTTTTTTGTTAAAAAGTATGCAATATCTTTCATGAAAGGGCAGTTCCACTCAGTGATTAGTATCATCTGTGTGAGCCTTTTTTTTACACATCGCCACTGAAAACCTTTCACTTTTATTTCAATTAAAATGATCATAAAAACAAAACAAGCAATCAGTGCCTGTGAAATGGTTCTGTGTCAACTGTGTGTTTTGAGTTTCAGAGTAGAAGTGACAAGAAAAGGACACAAAGTTGTGCCCTGCAAATAGTATTCAGAAGGAAAGTAACAAGGTAACTGTTCAGGTGTAAAAAGTAGGTTAAAAACATATTTAAAGAAAATATTGCAACTGCAATAGTTTTTAAGTTACAACTGATTTACTCAACAGTGAGAATGTCAAAGAACCTTTTGCTCAGCTATGCAATTAGTTAAAGGGCTGCAATTTTAATATGGTACAGCTCAAGCAAAAGTAGGTAAATAACATATTTAAAGAAATACTGTAAATGAAATAGTTTTCAAGTTACAACTGATTTTCTCAACAGTGAGAACTTGAAAGTAGCTATTACTCAGCTATGGCATGAGCTACAGCTGCAATTTTCCTATTATAGCTGATTAAAAAGTTGTTGAATAACGTATTTATACAAATTTCTGTAAATGCAATAGTTTTCAAGCTATAACTAATTTACCCAACACTGATAACCTCAAAATAGCTATTACTCAGCTATGATATAAGCTACAGGTCTGAAATTTTACTATGTTATAGCTGACCCAAAAGTAGCTGAATAACATATATGAAATTCTCTAAATACAATAGTTTTCAAGTTACAAGTGATTTTACTCATTATGGAAGTTACTGAAAAGTCAAAAAGTAGCTTTTACTCACTTAGCTATTGGGATAGACTCCCAAGTTACTTACATGTTATAGCTACGGAAAAAGTAGCTGAATAACATATTTTAACAAAATGCTCTAAATGTAATACTTTTCAAGTTATAATTGATTAAGTGCATGATTTCAGGAATTTTAATGTATTAAAAATTATTTTAAAAATTCATAAAAAAAAATTAAGAAAGATCCAGGCCTGATACTCACACATGGGAATCTACTTGAGGCCTAGTACATATGTGCAAGATATGAGAGAAATCCCTGCAATAGACTGCTGTCAATGAGAAAAATGTGATAAAGTGTTGAAATTTTCACACTTAGTGTGGGGGGTACCTAACAACTCCATTAGATTGTTTATATTGCATACCCCATCATGCAAAACATCTGGGAAGAGGTTTTATTTCAAATTGATGGAAAAAGCACTCTCTCTTTTTCACTTATAAAAATCACTTTTTCATGCACTATTGTAAAGAAAAGAAAAAAATGTGCAAAAAATATTAATTAATGCACAAATGAATTCAATACTTCCAACAAAGTCATCTTACTCCTCTTTTGTGTAAATGTTTGTTAATTTTGACATTAGTCCAATGTCAGTTGATACAATTTATTTTATCACAGTATTACTGCCTTGAAGTATCAATGCAAACTTATACAAAGAAATTAAATTTTTTAAATGATCCTTAACCCTCTCCTCAAATTGAAGGGAGCTGGAAAGATCCACTGCTAACAAATTCCTGTTTAATCATATTTTAAAGGGTGTGGTGTGTGATTACAATTATAACAAGAGCAATCGGAGAGTGTACACCTCTGCCAAGGCCCAACAACTCCAATATTGCTTATGAGTACAATTATTAAAACACCATTTCCTGGGTTCAGACAGTTATGGATATGTTTTTGGGTGCATTTGTCTGGTTGTTTGTGATCATAATTACTGCCAAATTATAAAACAGGATTATACAATTTTTTATGTGGGTAGGTCCTTACCACCCAAAGGGTTCAATATTTGTCCAAAATCTCTTACAGTTTTCCAGGTAAATGACATTTTCCATTTCCGCCAAAATTCAAGATGGCAGCTGAAATTCAGAAAATTATAGGTTGGTTTCACATTGCAAACCTCTAGGACCAAGTATATTCGAGTTATAAGCACTTTTAGGTTTTGCTATTCTTGTTTGACCTTGAAGGAGGGGCCCAAGGTCAAATCTGAACATATCAGAAGATTTCTAGCCCATGATTTCCTGTGGGTTGGTTTCACATTGCGAAACTCTAGGACCAAGAATAAGCAAGTTATAAGCACTGTTAAATATGCTTAGGCTATCCTCATTTGACCTTCAACAAGGGTCCAAAGGTCAAATTTGATCACATCAGAAGATTCCTAGCCCATGATTTCCTATAAGTTGGTTTCATACTGCAGAATTCTAGGACCAAGAATAAGCGAGTTATAAGCACTGTTAAATTTGGCTATGCTCATTTGACCTTCAACGAGGGTCCAAAGGTCAAATTTGATCGCATCAGAAGATTCCTAGCCCATGATTTGCTATAGGTTGGTTTCAAATTGCAAACGTCTAGGACCAATAATAAGTGAGTTACAAGCACTTTTAAGTTTGTCTATCCTCGTTTGACCTTGAAGGAGGGGCCTAAGGTCCAATCTGACTACAGAAGAAGATTCCCAGCCCATGATTTTCTATAGGTTGGCTTCACATGCCAAACCTCTTGGACCAATAATTAGGGAGATATAGGCACATTGTATGGGATACTTTGGCTCTCCATGGATGACCTTAAATGAAGAGCTTCAAGGTCAACTGTCTGCATGCTTGTAGAGGATATAAATTTGTTATACAAATGACTATGAAAAGATTCAACCTTCTAGTTGAGAGAACCAGCCAGTAGAAGAAAGTAGATCATTTTCAAAGAAATGCCCAGGGAGGCCATCTTGTTTTTCAGAATGAGGTTACTTTCAGTCCCAGAGAAACTTACCTCCCAATGAAGATATCCTGCAAATTTGGTGAAGCTAGCTGGTGTAGTTTTCCACTGAGAGTGTTAGCGTCGAAAATGTCGATGCGCGGTGGTGATGGCGGCGGCATAGCGAACAGTAAACCAAAGTATCCACCGGTTGCATCCACTGAATACAATTAGCAAACTATAATATTACATTTTATTTTGTCATTTCAATCTTAAATTTGTCTTATTAGCATAAAAATATAATCTCATTAACATAAAAGTATACACTGTGTGTTGAATAGCACGAACAATATGCATGTATACTGCTAAAAAAAGTAAAAGTATGTGGAGTGTTCAGTTTCATTCTAATTGGTGTAATAAGTTTATCACACCAGATCCCAGCATCCCAGGTAGTGTTTATTTAACAACCACAGGCTGACAGATTTATTGGTCATATAGTATACATAAAAGGATTTCTGAATCCCCCCTCACTAACTAAGAGTGATCAGATCTGGGGACTAAGATGTAGGAGTGTAACTTGTAATGGCTCTAGCAAACAGATGAACAAACAGATCTGCATGCCTTGAACAATTTTTCATCCTTGATGGATAAGGTATCTTTTTTTTAAAAAAAAAAAACTGCATGTCTCTGGGCCTTGTAGTTTTGGAGGAGAAGTCGCTGCACGCCGTATGTACACGCCGCAGAGTGACGACATAAAAATCATTGCTTCAAACAACTGGGTTCTTGTGGGGAAAAAGGCACAAACACAGAGTATGTGTAACTTTTTGCTAGTGCCACTAAAACCATCTCTTTGTTTTGGGGTCAGCTTTCAGAATGGTTTCATCTTTTTTCTATGACTTTGGTCTTCTTTTGGCTGTATCATAATTTTTACAAGTTTGAATTTAATACTGGGGAAGTTACACCAGTACTTCATGTATATAACAAACCTGGACCTGGTCCTTCTTTCTTTAATATCTCCTTTATATTACCAGTATTCTAACTATCCATCACACTATAACCTATACAAAGGTACTAGATACGACATAAAACGCTTAATAAATTCTATTACCTGTATGCAACTTATTTTCACGCATCTTCATTGGTAATGGGACAAACTTGTTATGTGCATCAATTCAATCTTTCAAGTTTCACAAGGTCACAGGAATGTTTTCTTTAACTTTTGCATATGACTCATTATTTATTAAAGTACATGGATACTCAGAATTTTGGGTTAAATGTCAAGGTTCACTCAGAATGATGGTACTACATATAAGCAACAATTTCCAAAAATTTTGCTTTGCAAAACCTTAACATCTGTTCAAATGAAGACTTTTTAACAGAGATCATGAATATTTTGTTGTTGCTTGTGTTCAACTAAGATTTATCACATTACATTTGTGACCTCCCATTTAAGAATTAATTCACCCCTACACCTCTTCCAGAAATACAAAGTTAAGTGCCCCCAAACTTAAGTTCCTCCATACCCCCACTTTTGACCGTAGAGTTCATAAATCAACACTTTTCTAATTCTTTCAGTCGCTATCTAATGCCCCAGTTCTTTGGAACTCCATCCCCTTCCAAATAAGAAATAGCCCCTCTGTTGTATCATTCAGGAAACACCTTAAATCCCACCTCTTCAACTCCAGTTTCCCAACTTAGTCTCCTTCCCTCTTGGTCACACCCATAACTCTGGATCACTGACCTTGACTGCCCCTCAACTCTCCTTATGATAAACTATTTCTGTTAACTAGCGCACTGAGTTCCCCTTTGTGGAGAAGATATTGCCCCTCAAAGCAGTAGATTAGATTAGACAAGATTTCATATAATATATAAAAATCCATAAAGAAAGTTGATGCCAAATTTGGAGAAAAATTAAAACCTCCATTTTTACTTTTTGGCAAGCTATTTCATCCAAACTTTTAAGTTACCGTATGCGGATATTATATACAGTTATCAATGCAGGGAAAATAAAATAAGAGCACTTTTATAATATGAATATACACATTTAAAAGGTTTTTTGTATAACTTTTCCCACTTTGGCATATACAGTATATTAACTATGATATTTACATAATAGATTGAAGACTTCAATTGTCCCTATACATGTATGTAAATATTATCACAACCTTTATTCCCCTTTTGTCACCGTCAATTCACAAATTAATTAGACAGCACCTACATATACCATATCCTGGCCAATGAGAAGCTGGTAATATTTGTTAATTTTTTTCAAAAGATGTATTTTTTTTCAGAACAAATTTTCATATTTTTAAATGTAAAATGCATTTTTATGAATAAAAATGTATATACTTACCATATGAAAACACTTGGGTAGGCGTGGCTTGGCGTTCGGTGACCGCCACGTACACCGTACATAGAATTTAAATATATGAGGGGAGACCCTCTTTAAACCTATATACTTGCTACCTTTGACCCCTGGTGACCTAATTCACTCTGCCATGCGCAGTAATACAGAAATAGTTCATTCTTTTTGTGAATAAACATAAATGCTGGAAAAAGGTCTTTAAAAGCGGGGCAGGCGGGAGGGTGATTTGCTGTTTTCATATGGTAAGTATATACATTTTTATTCATAAAAATGCATTTTACATTTAAAAATATGAAATTTTATTTCATAAAAATGTAAATATACTATACCATATGAAAACACTTGGGTTGAATGCCCACATGGAAGGATGGTGGGAAAAAGACAGACTGAGGAAAACCACCCTAAGGTTAAATTGCTACAAAAGGATACTTCCTAGTGCAATGCAATTGAACCCAAAACCTCTGTGCTGAAGCAATAACTCGAGTGAGCTAAGTGAGTAGCATTAACCACTGCACTAACTTCAGCACTGCTGTCTACACCCTATTAGGTCAGCTCAAAGGAGAAGGCATAAGTATGCCCTGTGCTCAGAATAGGAACATGCCCAGAGGCACTAAGAAGCACGGTTCTGAAAATAGAGATGAAGAATAGATTCCCTAAAAGGGAAATGCCACCCCCCTTTTTCTGAAACTAAAAGTTTCAGATGGACTTAAATTGAGGAATTTAAGTAGAAGAGAGAGAAATGGCTGAGTGGAAAAGGATGTCCACTCCACTTAAGAAATCATAAGAGATTCTTAAGAACAACATCTCTGAAGGAAATACATTCCTAAAATAGAAGGATGTAAAAGTGGAATGGCTCTTCCACGTGCAGGATCTCATGTTGACTAGGAGTGGGATTCCACCCCTAAAGGACCAGGAAGACCCCTGTGCCCTGACATGATGAGCCCTGACACCATGAAGAGATGCATTCTCTGTGGAACAGAGATTGAGGGAATAAAGGATAAAGTGCTATCCAAAAAGATATTGTCTGAGCAGCAATATCACCCTCTTGGACTTCAGAAGAAAGACCAAGAAAAAATCCTTTTAAGTCAGAATAGCTAGATAGAAAGTATCTTAGGAATCTGACTGTAAAAAAGGAGAGGTCTTCTAAGTCATCCTGACCAAAGACAAAAAGTCAAAGCAGGAAGAGCCTTCTGAAGATAACTGGCTTAAGCCAGGAAAGTAAGATCTGACTTAAGGATGACTTAGGCCATCCCTAAAGAGTGAGAGAAAACCTTTAAATAAAGGAAACAAAATCACTCCTTCTCCTTCCCAAAGAAAGGGAGTAAGAAAGACTGTCTAAAATGTGAAAAACTTGGCTCAGCAAATGAAAAGGTTCAAGAGGAGCCTTGGTAAGAGCCTGCAGAACCAAGGATTAAGTACCAAACAGGTAGGTGACGACTACCCTAATTCTGGACTTAAAGAAGCTCTAAATGAGACTTCCTAGCTCCTATAAGAACCCAACTCCAAGTAGTACCTGGAGAGAGCTGACCTGTATCCCTATTGTCTGAAAAATAATTCCTTAAAAGGAACAAACAGCAATAAATGGGACAGTTGAAGCATAGCAGAGTGGCCATGTTTCTCACAAGTTTTTTGAAGCAGTTCCACATTGCTTCATAGACAGTTATGGAGGATAAAAATCCTCCAAGACCCCTCCTGTGAAAATTCTTGTTAAAGGAGACTTCAGCCAGAAAGCTTGAAGAAAGGAACTCCATAAAAATAAATAACAAAACTCTAGATGAGATTGTTATAAAAGAATAAGAGGAAGAGCCAATGGCTTTCTTAAAGGAGATCTTGAGGCCAAACCTGGCAATTACCAGGAAAGGCTACAAGAATAATGATACAGCTCTGAAAGTTGATTAACTTCATGGCCATAGAGGACAAGGAGCTGAAGGAGGGAAGGAGTAAAATAAGTACTCCGGACCAAAACACTCCAGGGCATCTGTTGCCAGAGCCTAAGGATCTAGCACAGGAGGCACATGTAAGAGCAGCTTGTGATTGAATCACATGGCAAAAGAGATCTAAATAAGATGAGAAGTCTGAGACTACCATCTGAAGATCCAAGAATTGAAGGGCCACCTTATATGAAAGGTGAGAAAAGACCTCCAGAGATGGTCTGCCAAAGATTCATGCCCCTGGAACATGAGGTGGAAGAACAGACTTGTTCTTGTAAAAATAATGGCAAAAGATGCCAAAATACACATGTCCCAAGAGTGGAAGCTGGCTTGATAAAAAGAAAGCCCAGACAACAGTGTTCCCTGGACTATCTGAAGAATCCCTTACAAATGAGGAACAAATGTCTTGAGAACAAGACATCTGAGTTGTTTGAGGCTGAAAGGATGATCCTTTGATGAAAGGATAAAAGAGGAACAAATGTCTGAGCAAAAAGGACAGCTATGAGCTCTAGAACTGATGCACAGACTGGACTGCTACATCAAAAATAGACCTTAGGTGGTCCACAGAGCACAAAGAACTCCCAAACCCCGAGTGAAACATCCATGAAAGTAGATGTAAAAACTAGGGAATTAAAGGGAGGTATGCAAAGACATAGTTCCCAGGATAGTACCATCTTGAATGAACCTTCATAGAAGGATCAAGGAATGGAAAATCCAGAGCACCTTTGAGAAGGAAAATCAAGTGTCCTGAGATGACACAGAAGAAGTGTCATGTGTAGGGACCTTGAAGAAGCGGCTTCCAAGTGGAAGCCAAAAGAAATAAGGAGCCCAGTTAGAGAGGTAATTAAGAAACAGGTTAAGAACCTGACCCAGGAAGGAGACCTGTTAAAGAAACAGATGTAAATACTTCCTGCTAAGAACCACTCCAAGATGAAAGTCAACTCTAATAGAGTTGAAAAAAGAGCCTCTGACAACTATTGGCTCTAATGAGCCAATTTGTAGTCACATGTGCACTGAGATGCCCAACCTCAAAGCCAACTTTCCTTACTTCCTTGACTAAGGAAGTAAATCCTGAAAGGCTAGTGGCTAGACCATAAGGCATTGCCACAAAGTGGTACACCTTGCCCAAAAGCAAAACTATGAGCAAGAGTGAACCAAAGGAGCCAAAGGAGAGAAAGGAGGCAAATTGAGGAAGAGAAGTGGTCCACTGGCCAATTGAGAAAATGATCAACTGATAAGTTGCATCCTGATAGTCTGGAAAACCAGGAAAAGATATAAATCTAATTGTGGTTTCCAGTATATCTTTGTCAAGGATAATGCCCTGAAAAATCAGGAAAACAGGAGCTCAAGATACTTGAACTGCTCATGTGAACAGACAGTGTGAGACTGAATGACAAAGAACAGCATTCTTCTGTGGAGAAGAGCTGAAAGAATCAGGAAAGTGGAATCTGAGAGACCACTGGAATCAGTTGACCTCCCACTGGCAAGTGGAGGGATCTGGAAGTAAGAGTGAAAATTTGAGTAAAACAACACTCTTATCTCCTGAAGGACACCATAATAGAGGTTGAGGCTGAGCCTCTACCTCTGGAAGGCATTCCACCATCAGAATGTTGGAACCTGGAAAGGAACCACATCCTAAAAGCACTAAGTTAGAGAGAAAACTCCCTGGATGGGAGGAAAAAAGGTCCTAATTGGTGTGCCTCAAGAGGCTAATGCAGATAGCTTAAAAGAGGCACCTTGAGTAAGGGCCACATGAAAGCCTTCTGCTTATACTGTTATATGTGAGAAGAAATGGTCTCCCAAGAGAGACATCACAAGAAACAGCATAAGACCAAAAAAGGACCAATTAACCCTACCAAGTGACTAAGCACAAGTGAGGGAAATGGATAAAGAAATCTCTCAAAATAAAGTGCAAAGATGGCTGAAAAAAGGCCATAGATCAACCAGCTAAAATGTAGCTAGAAGACCCATTGAAACAGATGTCCAAAGAATGGTGGATGAAAAAGACCACTGAGAAAGTATTGCCTTGTCAATCAACTTGAATAAGTGATCAACAAAACAGGACTGAAGGAAAAAATCCCACAGAAATAAGGACCCTAAGGTCCATCTCAGATCTCCCCTAATAGCAGAGGAACTCTACCTAGGGAAGAGAAGGTCTTAAGAACCCCTTCAGGCTAGATCCCAGGTCCGGAAACCTGAAGAAGTCAACCCAAAAAACCCTCTGAAGAGGATTTTGTACTTGGCAAAACTAAGTTTTAGAAGGAAAATTGGGTAATTACCCAACCTACAAAACTTAGAATAAGAAAATCCCAAAATGAATGAGTGACAGAAAGTAAGTATCTGGCCTCATGAAGGAACTTCTAAGCCTGGAAAAGTGGTTGACTTAGAGAAAAATAAGACTGATCAAAAGAAAAGAGCAGTCAAATTTATTCCCTAATTCTGTTAGACAGGAAGCTTGAAAATCTTCTGAGGAGAAGATTAAAGGATGAAGTCCTAAGCACCCATATAGTCCAACAGACTGGCACAAAAAAATTGGAATAGGGTTCCTGAAGTCTGCCTAAAGGTTAACTGTAGACAGAGGAACCCCCAACATACCCAAAAGGGAGATGTGCCCATTGATCGTCAGATCTAAAAAATGGTGAAAACACAATAGAAAGCTGTTGAGTAACAGAAGATTTCCACCAAACCCCAAACAAAAATTTTCTAGATTTAGAAAATGAATGGAGTAGAGTTAAGGAAGTAGCAAAATCAGTTGGATTCAACTGATAAACTCTTCTAAGGGACCCTGAACATGAATGGTCTTGAGAAGGTAATCCCAGTCCAAAAAGCAGTCTGATTAGACTGAAGCCTAGGCACAAAAGAGGCCAAAGGACTAAAAATGGACTGAGAAACCAAATGACCAATTGACATAAAATTGGAATGTAGGAAACCAGCAACAGTGAAATGGATCTCCAAAAGGTGGAAGACAAAGTCCTCCCCAGAAGCCGTAAACCCCCAACCTCCAAAATTGAAGGTGGAGAAAGGCTAAAATGGAGACCCTAGGCTCAGAATTGAACCCCAAAACACTGAAACCAGGATCCGAATTCCAGAAATGTCAAATGAAAGGGCCTGAACAAGTAAAGAACCGTGAATGGTAGGCAGTAGATACCGTAATGTTACGCTATGAAAAATGCGTTAACAATTGAAAATATTACACATTATGCTCTGACATAATAATATTCAAAGAAATATGTAGAAGGAATGTATAAACAAACCTGGAAATGCTGTAATCACTATGAAAATGAATATTTTCTGACAACCGATCGGTTGACCTCCATTTTGGATGTGACGTCATCGTCACATGACCTGGTGAATGATTCGTAAAAAGCTCAAAAATATGGTCAAAATACGCGGTGAAACGAAGAATTTCGTAAAAAGAATGAAGGAAAACCGTAAAAGGTGAATTATAATGCCTGTATAAGTGCATAAATGAATTAATTCACCGCGGAAATGATTATTTCCAAAGGAAGTCCAACATTCTGACACCACGTGACCCGATGAGCGAAAATACCAAATAGGTAACTACGTGAAAAACAATGCACAGTCAATACGGTCAAAATACGTGGAGAAACGAAGAATTTCGTTGAAAGAATGAAGGAATACCGTAAATTAAAATAAAAATGCCTGTAGAAGTGCATAAAAAGAATTAATTTACAAAGGAAATGAATATCTCCAAAGGTAATCCGACATTCTAACACCACGTGACCAGATGAGCGATAATACGAATTATGAAGAAATACGTAAATAATGCCCAAAGTATACAATAAATTCACCAGAAATTGAAGTAAAAGGTAAATAAAATGGAGGAAAAGTGAATAAAACAGCAAAGAAGTACTCACAGAGCTTCAAAAACGTGTAAATGCAGGTCTTTTAAAAAGGTAGCAAAACGCCTGTTGATAGTTCAACCGCCACAAAAAGAATGAACTATTTCTGTATTACTGCGCATGGCAGAGTGAATTAGGTCACCAGGGGTCAAAGGTAGCAAGTATATAGGTTTAAAGAGGGTCTCCCCTCATATATTTAAATTCTATGTACGGTGTACGTGGCGGTCACCGAACGCCAAGCCACGCCTACCCAAGTGTTTTCATATGGTATAGTATATTTACATTTTTATGAAATAAAATTTGACTTTAATTTAAAAAGTTGGGGGGAACTGAACACTCTTCAAACAGTAATGATCCATGTTCCAATATGAAGAACACATGTTTATTAATTAATAATATACATGTTCTCCAAAATTATTGAAAATATTTGTTTAGAATTTATACCCGCCTTTTGTTTCTCCTCAACACATATGGTATAGACATAAAAAAACTTAGAAAATAGCGTCAGAGATGCCCGTACCCCACAGCCTAGGGAAATATTTTAACACCATGAGATATAGAAGTACTGTATCAGTACAAAGTTCAGGATACTTTCAAAGCACTGTCAGTTATATAAATGTCCAAACAAACAATATTTAAATAGAGAAAATAATGTCTAAGAGAAAGATAATGAATGTAAAGATGAAGAATTAAAACAAGACAATTCAATAAGAAGATGACAGCATTAATCAGTAAACTAACATTACGAAACTCTTTATCTACATCTGGCATGGCCGAATTATGGTTTAGATGTTTTGAATATTACCATGCATACAGAAGTGGTAATACATTCAATGAATACGTATGTGTGGTAATGGAGCAAAATCTGTGTCTCACTTGACGAAATTCCAGCTGTTACAATGGAAAGTTGTAAAAGTAAAATTCTTAATGAATTCTAATATGACTTTAACAGCACTTAATCTGCATCAAAAGACAGACCCAAAGGTGAAACAAGATTTTAAAGGTCAAGGTCACTACGACAAGGTCAAAGGTCAAATCAAGGTCACACCATGATGCTGCACACCTTCAACCCCTAACCAATGTCCCTACCAAGCATCAACTTCCTACACCTTACGGTTTCAGAGATATAGCCCAGACAAGATTTCATAGGTCAGGGTCACTACGGCAAGGTCAAAGGTCAAATCAAGGTCAGATCATGACGTTGCACACATACACCCCCTAACCAATGTCCCAGTAAGTATCAACTTCCTACACCTCGTGGTTTCTGAGATATAGCCTGGACAAGATTTTATAGGTCAAGGTCACTATGGCAAGGTCAAAGGTCAAATCAAGGTCAGACTATGATGTTGCACACCTATATCCCCTAACCAATGTCGCTACCAAGTATCAAATTCCTACACCTCACGGTTTCCGAGATATAGCCCGAACAAGATTTTATAAGTCAAGGTCACTACGGCAAGTTCAAAGGTCAAATCAAGATCAGACCATGACATTGCACACCTACACCCCCAAACCAATGTCCTTACCATGTATCAACTTCCTACACCTTACAGTTTTCGAGATATAGCCCGCACAAGATTTTATAGGTCAAGGTCACTACAGCAAGGTCAAAGGTCAAATCAAGGTCAGACCATGACGTTGCACACCTACACATCCTAACCAATGTCCCTACCACGTATTAACTTCCTAGACCTTACGGTTTCTGAGATACAGCCCGGACAAACTTTTTCCTGCCACCCGCCCGCCAGTTTTGCATTTTTTGACAAAACTTTGAAAATTGAATATGACCCCTAATTTTTGGGGAGGAGAAAATTTTTTGAAATTGGAGAGAGTAGCTAGTTTAGTTACCCTGTGGGTCGAAAATTTCGACAAAATCACTCTGACTCACACCTTGAAGGAGATACAAGCAGTTTTGTGTTTTACTCGTTAAGAAAATTGTTAATGCTTAATTAATGATCAATAACTCAGTCATTTCTTAACCTATCCTTTCCAAAGTTTAATGTCGCCGAGATCTTTATATGAGGAAGGTATTTGCTAAACTTCAGGTGGATAGATAAAATGCTTCGTAAGTTGTCATCCGGACAAAGACGCCCTTCCAAAAAACGCATTTTTGGTCGTGACCTCTCAAATTGGTGAAAATGTCATCGCAGCATATTCAGAAAAATTTCCCAAGGCCACTGCATACACCTGCCAAATATGAAAAGAATCCGCCTTATGGCTGCGAAGCTATTGCAAAAAGAAAATCCGGATCCGGCGGAGTCGCTTCTCCCATATACAAACCCATTTAAACAAATAATAATATTACCAAGTAAACACAAATGACTTGAGATTTCTAAATTAATGAGAGCACTTGGGCAGCACTTTCCTCCGCCAAGGTGCAACACCTCCAATACTGCTTATAAATAAAATTTTATGATAAAAATCCCCTCAAAATTTCTGGATCCAGACTGTGATCCGGATCACCACTGAAACAAATCATCAATTCTTTGTGCCACCGTCAACATTTCCTGAAAATTCTGTCCAAAACTCTCCAAGATATTTTGCAAACAAATACACTCTAAAAATATACCCTCTTTGGCAGAGGTAATAGAAATTGTCAATTTTCTAATTACATATCAGTAATTCATAAGCATGATTGAATTATTATTGTTTATTTTAATTTCTGATGTATTGATTAAATATTTTTCTAAATTTACAAAATATATTTTGAGATGCATAAACTTAATGTGTGACATATTGTGCAAGGTTCTATCCACTATCACTTTTGGCAACAAAAATTGCATATTCCAAATGTAACTGGAGAGTGTACTTTGTTCAATACAATTCTTACATTGTGGACTTAAAAACTAGAAAAATGTTTTCACTTACAAAAGCAAAGCCTCCACAAAGGTTAGATGGAATATGGTAAAAAGTTGAAAAGGTTTTTCAAAAGAAAAACCAGCAGTGCTGGTAGAAGAAGTGATAGTTAAGCAGACAGTGTGGAGGTTTATGCATTAACACAAAAGAAAAATGTAAGCTTTATTTTGTTTCCTATGGTCATAAATTGTGAAAAGTTAATTATATAGACTCTCCACATATGGTTTCCCTAAACCTCTTAATACATTACAGGGCGAAAATCTGACCAGCTATATAGATTCTCTACATATGGTTTCCTAATACCTCTTAATAAATTCTATAGTTGTAAAAGCAATAATAAAGGAGATGTAAGGCAAAAACACAAAATCTGCTATTTTATGATCCCAGTTTGACCCATGGGAGATAAATCTGACCGGCTATAAAGACTCTCCACATATAGTTTCCCAATACCTCTTAATACATTCTAAAGCTCTTAAAGCAAGAATAAAGGAGATATAAGGCAAAGACACAACAGCTCCTATTTTATGGCCCCAGTTTGACCCATAAGGGGGATCGGGGGAAATCTGACCAGCTATATACTGCCACATATTGTTTCCCAATACCTCTTAATACATTCTAAAGCTGTAAATTAGAGCAATAATAAAGGAGAAATAAGGCAAAATGTCAAAATCTGCTATTTCATGACCCCAGTTAGACCCTACAGGGGGGGTCGGGAGAAATTTGACTTGCTTTCTAGACTCTACACATATGGTTTCCTACTACCTGCCAATACATTTTATCACTCTAAAAGCAATACTTACGAAGATAATAGCAAGGTTCACATGAATTTTAACCTTTTTTCACTCACAAATCAGTTAATTTTCATCGGATCACTCCCAGCTCACGTTTTTGATATTATGAACATGTGTATGAAATTACAAGCCTCTGCGCTTAATAGATGTTGCTGAGCGGCAATGACGGGCGGGTGTACCCAAAAAAACTATTTTTGATCATATGACCTTGACAAAGACCAAAGGTCAACTTTAAATATGTGGAAACATTTGAGCATGCCTAGGTATATAACTGCCAAATATGGCTAGAAGGCTTCCAATAATAAGGGAGATATTCAAGGGAGACTATAATGTGGTGGCGGCGAGGAAGCTGAAGTGAAAACAAACAAGCACTCTTTCAGGGATGCTTAATTATAACCTGTCACTCAGCTGTGCATAGCTCACATATTACATTCCTGTTTTAGTAAAATATAATTCTTTAACGGAGTAGGAAAATTTCCTATATGGTTTATCTTTCTATCAATTCGAGCCTTAATACAGTTCCTGATTACACATCGACACAAAAACTTTAATGTTTTCACACTGTCAACCCAGTTTCGAAGTTTCTGCTCAACCTCTGGTTGAGCTCTGAACAAAATTCTTGCTCCTCGCTCTGGATTGTAAATTCTTCTGTGGTCTAATTTTCCCCCTGCTTGCAATAACAAATGTAGGATCTCCCAGTATCCACGCTGAAGTGCAAGTACGGTAGCAGTGAACGGGCAATAAATGTTATACTCCAAACTTGATATCTCCAAGTCGGCATTAAGAGAAATGAAAAATTTTACAAGTGTTTTGTTTTTTTGATTGACAGCAGCCCATAATGGTGTAGTGCCCAGTGTGTTTTCACAGTCAATATCTGCATCATATCGCAGTAACAGTTTTACTCCTGTCAAGTTCTGTCGTCTTGTCATTGTCAATAACAGAGAACCCTTGTCAAAGTGATTTAATGTATTCACGTTCCCCGAGTAACACAACAATAACCAAAGAAACACCAGGTACTCCTTACTGGCTGCTAGGGTCATTGGATCAATAACTAATTGTTTTGGGTCATCAGGAGCTGTCACAATATTGGTTGTTGCTCTTGCTCTGAGGAGTGTTATAAATATGTCCAGATTGCAGGTTTCCACTGCAGTGCCAAGCGGTGAACTGGTGGATGAGCAGAGATTGACATCACATCCTGCAGAGAGTAAGGCCTTCACATTGGCAGAAGAATTGGACTCAATAGCTGTTAGAAGTGGAGTCTTGTAGCTATCACCAGCACTTGGGTAATCTACTAGTGCCCCATGTGACAGTAGTAATTCTGTCATTGTGGAATTTGCTTTCCCTGAGGAGACACAGAGTGGGTTTTTCTTAAAACTGTGCCATATATCTGACTCTAGAAAAGGTTTCCTTGTTACAATCATCTCGGCAAGATCTAGATATGCCTTGGGATTTTGTAATCTAGATTCAGGATCATACGATGCCACTGTGGTAAGTAAAATATTCTCATCAGCCAATACTCCTCCATCCAGTAACACCCTCGCACACTCAACATTCCCCAGTGTACAAATTAAACGTAACATGTTCTGAAGTAGAAGCAGTGCTTCATCTTGTTGTGTGGACTGCAGTATGAAAGACATGAGGGTTTCCAATGTTGCGGGTTGACTTTTTAAACAACAGAGGTACAGAGTAGGGCAGCTCTGAGCCTCAATAAAGGAAAACAACTCAATACGCCTCACTGCAGAAATGTGATATCCATTACCACAAATCACTGGGCTCAACATGCAATCATCCAATTCCTCCAGATTTCTGTAATCCACTCGGAATACTTCTAATAAGTTATTGTATTCACTGGATAATGGCAAGAAATGACTAAGCATGTCAACATCATCAATAAGCACAGCACAAAAAACACCATATTTCATTAAATCCATCGCACTGACTTGCTCAGACATTCTTATTGTGAAAATTAAGCCAGATGTTAAGTCCTACAAGACTTCATTCCCCTACAAGTATAAAATTTTGAAAGTATTTTACAGAATGAAAGTTTTCATCTTGCTTGTAGTTGAAAGAAAAATAATACACCTAAAAAGTGCAAATATTACCTTGCACTTTGACAATTCTCTTATAATCAAATAAAGTTATTATTTTTCTTTAGCTTTATGTGTTTCTTTGAAGCTGTAATGAGAATAATTTAAAAAATTGATAAATATTTGGGACCCAGTGATCACTGAACTTCATCAGCTGTAAAACATTAATTTGGACTTCTGACATCCTTAGCAATATGTAGGGATGAAGATTTAAAGATAAAGTATGATATTAATGATCCTAAATCATAAATCTCATAGAAATTGGATCATTTCCAGACTGAGTGTTGCCAAAAAAACTTAGATATCATTGCTGGTTGTTGCCTACGGATACTACGGATAGCCTTCAAATAGTTTTTACAGAAATAATATGTGAATGATAATGTGATATGTGACAAAACTAGTGACAGGCTAAAAGAATTTACTTGGATACAAAATTGTGGTAGGATGGATTAGTGGCAAATATTAGGTAAAAGTCCACTGAAACTTTGCTTGTGGGGTCACTCAGACACAAATATCAATGGTAATGAGTAAATTCAACACTTTAACTAGTATATGTTTCCTCACCTGTTACTGTTTATTATTATTAAAGAGAATATAGACCATCCCCAACATATTTACCACTGTAAGTACAAGCTCAGCACCACAATATGTCATCACTGACCTTTAAATTCAGCATTACCAATTTTTCCCAAAAAACTCTTGCCAAAAAAAAAAAAAAATTATTTTATTGCCACTGAACAGCACTTTTGCTCCTTTTCATCCCATTATAGAATCCACACGTATCTTGGTTATAAATATACTCACATGTCTGCGTTTGTCCAGTGTTTCATAATATAACTTTACAAATTCTTCTCCAGCTTCACATGCTTGATTGGCTTGAATTTTTATATCCTGTTAAAAAGTAAAGCAAAGTCTTTTGTACATAAAAATATTATGCAAACTTACACTACTGCCAAATCTGTGTGAGGTCAACAGAAAACTAGAAGAATGTTTTTGCTAACAAAAACTAAGCGTCCCAAAAAGGTTCACCGCAATATAATATACAGTAGAAAAGGGTTTTTGAAAATAAAAACATGCAGTGCTGAGAGAAGAAGTGAAAGTTAAGCAGACAGTATGGAAGTTTATGCATTAACATGAAAGAAAAATTTGACCAGCTATCTAGACTCATCACATAAGGTTTCCAATACCTCTTAATACATGCTAAAACTCTAAAAGCAAGAATAAAGGAGATAAGAGTTAAAAACACCAAATCGGCTATTTTATGACCCCCAGTTTGACCCATGGGGGGGGGGGGGGGGGGGGGGGGGGGTAAATCTGACCAGCTATCTACTATCTAGACTGTTCACATATGGTTTCCCAATACCTCTTAATACATTCTAAAGCTGTAACAGCAAGAATAAAGGAGATAAAAGGCCAAAACACAAAATCGGCTATTTTATCACCCCAGTTTCACCCATAAGGGGGGATCCGGAGGTAAATCTGACCAGCTATCTAGACTCTTCACGTATGGTTTCCCAATACCTCTTAATACATTCTAAAGTTGTAAAAGCAAGAATAAAAGTGATAAAAGGCAAAAACACAAAATAGGCGATTTTATGACCCCAGTTTGACCCATAAGGGGGGGTCCAGGGGTAAATCTGACCAGCTATCTAGACTCTTCACATAAGGTTTCCCAATACCTCTTAATACATTCTAAAGCTGTAAAAGCAAGAATAAAGGAGATAAAAGGCAAAAACACAAAATAGGCGATTTTATGACCCCAGTTTGACCCATAAGGGGGGGTCCAGGGATAAATCTGACCAGCTATCTAGACTCTTCACATAAGGTTTCCCAATACCTCTTAATACATTCTAAAGCTGTAAAAGCAAGAATAAAGGAGATAAAAGGCAAAAACACCAAATCGGCTATTTTATGACCCCAGTTTGACCCGTAAGGGGATCCGGGGGTAAATCTGACCGGCTATCTAGACTCTTCACATACGGTTTCCCAATACATTTTAATACATTGTAAAATTCTAAAAGCAAGAATAAAGGAGATATAAGGCAAAAACACAAAATCGGCTATTTTATGACTCCAGTTTGACCCATAAGGGGGGGTCTGGGGGTAAATCTGACCTGCTATCTTGACTCTTCACATATGGTTTCCCTATACCTCTTAATACATTCTAAAGCTGTAGAAGCAAGAAAAAAGGAGATATAAGGGAAAAAGACTAATTGGCTATTTTATGACCCCAGTTTAACCCCTACAGGGGGGTCGGAGGGGAAATTTGACTTGCTTTCTAGACTCTCCACATATGGTCTCCTACTACCTACTATCGGATTGCTCCCAAAATCAAATCAGCTCAGTAGATTTTCCTGAACTGCGATGATGGGCGGGTGTACCCGAAAAAACTATTTTTTGATCATGTGACCTTGATAAAGATCAAAGGTCAAATTTAAGCATGTGGAAAAATTTTCCCACACCTAAGCTTTATAACGGCCAAATATGGTTAACAAACTTCCAATAATAAGGGAGATATTCAAGGGAGACCATAATGCGGCGGCGGCGAGGAAACTGACGCGAAACCAAATAAGCACCCTTTTCAGGGACGCTTAATTATTTTTGTAAATGCTTGGTGGAAGTATTTACAATGAATTAAGGTAGAGAAAATAACATCTAAGAGAAAGAAAATGTATGTAAAGATAAAGTTTTTAAACAAGACAATTCAATAGCAAGATGACAGCATTAATCAGTAAACTAAAATTATGAAGTTGTAAAAATTATTAACTGGAGAATAGCTGCCAATGGAAATAGCACAATTATGTAAAAGTACATATAACAAGACCTCTGATATGGTCATTTATCTCTGGCCATAAAATGTATATAATGGTGCTGTAGGTAATACATTACAAAACATTACCACAAAAAATGAACATTTTATTATTCCTTTTTTAATGTGGTATCGTGATATGGTGTAGACATATCAATTTATTGGAGACTTAGTATTGCCAATTTTTAAAGTGAAGACATTTTGTTCAAACAGATTTTATAACCTTGTAAGTTATTACTTATAGTTTCTAATTTTGTTGTTACTTTAGCAATCGTAGTTTGTTAGAGAATGACTTTGACTATTAAGAGTGATAGGACAGTAGCTATTATTCAGTTAGGTCGTAGAGGAGTAGTCTTTAGTACCATTTGGATCCAAAATTTGACTGAAATCGCCCTATCTGTTACTGTTTTCGAGATACATGGCATTTTTCATTTCCACCAAAATTCAAGATGGCAGTAAAAAATCGGAAAAGTCTAAATTTTTCAGAGGTGCTATAGCAGTAATACTAAATACCCTAGGGGTTCACAATTTGGTTGAAATCGCTCTGTCTCTTACAGTTTTTGAGATAAACTATATTTTCCATTTCCACCAAAATTCAAGATGGCCGCTGAAATTTGGAAAAAGTCTAAATTTTTCAGAGGTGGTAGTGGAGTAGTACTTTGCACCCTCAGGGTCCAAACTTTGCCCGAAGACGGTCTATCTCTTAAGGTTTTGACATAAACAATATTTTCCATTTCCGCCAAAATTCAAGATGGTGGCCGAAATTCGGAAAAGTCTAAATTTTTCAGAGGTGGTAGTGGAGTAGAAGTTAGTACCCTCAGGGTCCAAAATTTGCCCGAAATGGGTCTATCTCTTACGGTTTTTGAGATAAACGATATTTTCCGTTACCGCCAAAACTCAAGATGGTGGCTGAAATTTGGAAAAGTCTAAATTTTTCAGATATCCTAGAGGAGTAGTCCTTGGTGCCCTGGGGGTTCAAAATTTGCCCAAAATTGCTCTATCTCTTATGGTTTTTGAGATAAACGACATTTTCCATTTCCGCCAAAATTTAAGATGGCGAACGAAAATCGGAAAGAAAGTCTAAACTTTCAGAGGTGCCAGTGCAGTAGTACTTAGTACCATCAGGGTCCAAAATTTGCCCCGAAATCACTCTATCTCTTACGGTTTTTGAGTTAAACAATACTTTCCATTTCCGCCAAAATTCAAGATGGCAGCCAAAAATTCAGAAAAGTCATTAGTACCCCAAAGATAACATATTTTATAGCAAACCTCTAAACTGAATACTCGTGAACATAAAAGTGACTTACTCACTGGAAAAATGTCAAAGTAGCAATTACTCAGTTAGCATTACAGCTACAGCTCTGACAATTCATTATGACACAGAACATCAAAAAGTAGATGAACAAAATATTTGATCCAAAATAAAAACCATAAATTTAATACTTTTGAAGTTACAAGCAATTTACTCATTAGCAAAATAGCAAAGCAAATATTACTCAGTTAGCTGTGGAGCTATAGCTCTGAAAATCTGCCATGACACAGAACATTAAAAAGTAGCTGAACAACATATTTGATAAAAATCTATAAATTGAATACTTTTCAAGTTACAAGTGGGTTACTCACTGGCAAAATGAGTATAGCTGAGGTGGATACAATAATGTAAAAGTATTATAAGATATGTTATCGAAAACTCAATGAATAATACATTTGAAAAGATTGGCCTAACTGTAAAACTTTTAAAGATATTTGACAGTTACTTATTCTATGATTTAGCTAGAAATGAGAAAATAGCTATCGCTCATTTATTATATGCAATGGCGCTCAAAACTATGTGTCATCTGGTGGTTCAAAACAAAGTAGCTGAACAACATTTCTTAGGAAAATACTCTAACTGCAATAGTTTTGGAGTTACAATGGATTTACTCAACAGTAAGAATTTCAAAGTAGTTATTACTCAGCTATAAAATGTCCAACTAGTGTGAAACTATATCATGTGATAGCTTTTCAACAAGAGGAGAGTGCCCGTGAACGGGCACTGTGTCAGCTGACTGAATGTTTTTGATTTGTGATGGTGATAATGAGAGGAAAGCATAATTATCAGGGAAAGGGCTGTACAGAAATACAGTAAATGGTAACTGAACAGCATGTTCGAAAGATATTCCGAAGCTGACAGAAGAAAAGGACAAAAAAGTTGTGCCCTGCAAATGGTATTATGAAATAAAGTAACAAGGTAATTATTTAAGTGTAAAAAGTAGGTTAAAAATATTTAAAGAAATACTATAAATGCAATATCCTCGTTCGACCATGAAGAAGGGATCCAAAGGTCAAATCTGACCATACCAAAAGATTCCCAGCCAAAGAATTTAGGATGGTTTACCATCCCAAACCTCTCGGACCAATAATAAGTGAGTCATAGGCACTTTTTTTTTAAAGTTTGGCTATCCTTGTTTGACCTTGACGGAGGGGTCTAAGGTCAAATCTGACCACACAAAAAATTCCCAGCCCATGATTTCCTGTAGCTTGTTTACCATCCCAAACCTGTAGGACCAATAATAAGCGAGTTCTAAGCAATTGTAAGTTTGGCTATCCTCAATTGACCTTGAAGGAGGGGTCCCAGGTCAAATCTGACCACACCAAAAGAATCCCAGCCCATGATTTCCTATATGTTGGTTTACCATCCCAAACCTCCAAGACCAATAATACGCGAGTTATAAGCACTTTTAAGTTTGGCTATCCTCATTTGACCTTGAAGGAGGGGTCCAAGGTGAAATCCGACCACACCAAAAAATTCCCAGCTCATGATTTTCTATAGGTTGGTTTTCATTCCAAACCTCTAGGACCAATAATAAGCGAGTTATAAGCACTTTTATGTTTGGCTATCCTCATTTGACCTTGAAGGAGGGTTTCAAGGTCAAATCGGACCATATTAACAGATTCCCAGGCCATGATTTCCTACAGGTTGGATACAGTGATTTACTCAACAGTGAGAACCTGAAAGAAGCTACAGTAGAACCTCAATTATCCGAACACCATGGGAGACAAACAATCCGGTCGGATAATCGAGGGGTTCGGATAGATGAAGGAAACCGAAATTTACTGTCTGTGGGTTACCGAGTGGGCGATAATTGAAGAAAACTTTGTTTTATCCACTTAATGTAAACGTCGGTATTCATTGATGATATATTTCATATATTTGTGTAATATATTGTAACAGACCCTCTAATTGTAGCTTATTTGCTCCATCTATCCATATTATTATTTCTATTTAAAATATTACGCGGATTTTAACTGGCTGTGTTCGGTCGGTACTTGCATTGTTGACGTTTTCATTTTAGATTACCATCGTCCCGCACTTTGTCAAGTAAAAACTCCGGTAGATTATTTATTGTAAAACCCCAAGCGAATACGCCTTCAGTGATGGGTGTGTTTGGTTGGTAAGGCATTGTTGACGTTTTTTTCTTTTATGCACGTTGTCAGTCTGTGAATGGACATACTCCGGGAGATTATAAATTGCGAAACCCAATCGAACGCGCTTTCATTGATTGGCGCATTATCAAAGAAGTTGTGTAGTGGGGTCGTATAATTGAATTAATCCCTCCCCTATTGTAGCAATGGTGATAAAGATCAAAGAAGTTAGACGTTTCTGTGGCTGGTATGTTTTATAAGGCACTAGAATTAATCGTTTACGAAACTGTGTAAAATCCTGTGTTATCGCTCACGCTACACGGTGCATTATATGTACTGCCAGTAGGGAGACACAGTTTCGGTTCGGTTAATCCGGAGATTCGGATAATAGAAGGCCGGATAATCGAGGTTCTACTGTATTGCTCAGCTATGCCATGACATAGAGGTCTGCAATTTCACTATGTTATAGCTGACCAAAACGTCTGTGAATAACATATGTAACAAAATACTCTAAAAGTAATAGTTTTCAAGTTACAACTGATTTACTCAAGAGTGAGAACCTCAAAGTAACTATTACTCAGCTATGCAATGAGCCACAGATCTGAAACTTCACTATGTTATAGCTGATCCCAAAATAGGTGAATAACATATTGAAACAAAATACTGTAAATGCAATAGTTTCCAAGTTATAAGCGATTTACTCAACAGTGATAACCTAAAAGTAGCTATTACTCAGCTATGCCATGAGCTACAGGTCTGAAATTTTACTATGTTATAGCTGACCCAAAAGTAGCTGAATAACATATTTATATGAAATTCTCTAAATGCAATAGTTTTGAAGTTATAAGCGATTTACTCAACAGTGATAACCTAAAAGTAGCTATTACTCAGCTATGCCATGAGCTACAGGTCTAAAATTTTACTATGTTATAGCTGACCCAAAAGTAGCTGAATAACATATTTATACGAAATTCTCTAAATGCAATAGTTTTTAAGTTACAAGTGATTTTACTCATAATGGAAGTTACTGAAAAGCCCAAAAGTAGCTATTACTCACTTAGCTATTGAGACAGGCACCCAACTTACTCACCATATTGTAGCTATGAAAAAAGTAGCTGAATAACATATTTTAACAAAATGCTCTAAATGCAACACTTTTCAAGTTATAAATGATTTTGTGCATGATTTCATGAATTTTAATGCATTAAAAATTATTAAAAAAATTTATTTAAAACTAGAAATAGGCCGCCCTGTTGATAGTAGATGCGAATAGAAACAGGATAGCATAGAAGAACACACATTATCATGTGTAATGTCCACCCATGAACCTTTTGCCCAAATTGTACAGTAGTCTTACAAGACCCTGTTTCATTTGTAAAATATATCAATGATGCTTAAATATTTGTTAGTGTAGATGTAAATTATTTCAGCTTCATGCCTTTTTGCATTGGTTGGGTTGAAAATTTTGACGAAATCACTCTATCTTGCACGGTTAAGAAGATAGAAGCAAATTCCTGTTTTTCTATTTTTGGCAAAAATTTGAAAATTCAAAATGGCCGCCATTATTGGGAAAAGGAAATTTTTTTGAAAATTGCCAAGAGTACATTTCTTAGATACCCTATGGGTCGAAAATTTCAACAAAATAACTCTATTTTGCACGGTTAAGGCCAGTTTGTGTTTTTCCATTTTGGGCAAAAATTCGAAAATTCAAAATGGCTGCCATTTTTGGGGAGGGGAAAATTTTTTGAAAATTGCAAATATTACATTCCTTAGATACCCTGTGGGTCGAAAATTTCGACGAAATCGCTCTATCTCGCACGGTTAAGGAGATAGAAGCAAATTTGTGTTTTGCCATTTTTGGCAAAAATTTGAAAATTCAAAATGGCCGCCATTTTAGGGGAGGGGAAATTTTTTTTTAAATTGCCAAGAGTACAATGCTCAGATACCCTGTGGGTCGAAAATTTTGACGAAATCGCTCTATCTTGCATGGTTAAGGAGATAGAAGGAAATTTGTGTTTTGCCATTTTTGGCAAAACTTCGAAAATTCAAAATGGCCGCCATTTTTGGGGAGGGGAAAATTTTTTGAAAATTGCAAAGATTACATTCCTTAGATACCCTGTGGGTCGAAAATTTCGACGAAATCGCTCTATCTCGCACGGTTAAGGAGATAGAAGCAAATTTGTGTTTTGCCATTTTTGGCAAAAATTCGAAAATTCAAAATGGCCGCCATTTTTGGGGAGGGGAAAATTTTTTGAAAATTGCAAAGATTGGATTGCTTAGATACCCTGTGCGTCGAAAATTTTGCCGAAATCGCTCTATCTCGCACGGTTAAGGAGATAGAAGCAAATTTGTGTTTTGCCATTTTTGGCAAAAATTCGAAAATTCAAAATGGCCGCCATTTTTGGGGAGGGGAAAATTTTTAAAAAACTAGAAATAGGCCGCCCTGTTGATAGTAGATGCGAATAGAAACAGGATAGCATAGAAGAACACACATTATCATGTGTAATGTCCACCCATGAACCTTTTGCCCAAATTGTACAGTAGTCTTACAAGACCCTGTTTCATTTGTAAAATATATCAATGATGCTTAAATATTTGATAGTGTAGATGTAATTTATTTCAGCTTCATGCCTTTTTGCATTGGTTGGGTTGAAAATTTTGACGAAATCACTCTATCTTGCACGGTTAAGAAGATAGAAGCCAATTCCTGTTTTTCTATTTTTGGCAAAAATTTGAAAATTCAAAATGGCCGCCATTATTGGGAAAAGGAAATTTTTTTGAAAATTGCCAAGAGTACATTTCTTAGATACCCTATGGGTCGAAAATTTCAACAAAATAACTCTATTTTGCACGGTTAAGGCCAGTTTGTGTTTTTCCATTTTTGGCAAAAATTCGAAAATTCAAAATGGCCGCCATTTTTGGGGAGGAAAAAATTTTTGGAAAATTGCAAAGATTGCATTCCTTAGATACCCTGTGGGTCGAAAATTTCGACGAAATCGCTCTATCTCGCACGGTTAAGGAGATAGAAGCAAATTTGTGTTTTGCAATTTTTGGCAAAAATTCGAAAATTCAAAATGGCCGCCATTTTTGGGGAGGGGAAAATTTTTTGAAAATTGCAAAGATTGCATTCCTTAGATACCCTGTGGGTCGAAAATTTCGACGAAATCGCTCTATCTCGCACGGTTAAGGAGATAGAAGCAAATTTGTGTTTTGCCATTTTTGGCAAAAATTCGAAAATTCAAAATGGCCGCCATTTTTGGGGAGGGAAAAATATTTTGAAAATTGCAAAGATTGCATTGCTTAGATACCCTGTGGGTCGAAAATTTTGCCGAAATCGCTCTATCTCGCACGGTTAAGGAGATAGAAGCAAATTTGTGTTTTGCCATTTTTGGCAAAAATTCGAAAATTCAAAATGGCCGCCATTTTTGGGGAGGGGAAATTTTTTTGAAAATTGCAAATATTACATTCCTTAGATACCCTGTGGGTCGAAAATTTCGACGAAATCGCTCTATCTCGCACGGTTAAGGAGATAGAAGCAAATTTGTGTTTTGCCATTTTTGGCAAAAATTCGAAAATTCAAAATGGCCGCCATTTTTGGGGAGGGGAAAATTTTTGGAAAATTGCAAAGATTGCATTCCTTAGATACACTGTGGGTCGAAAATTTCGACGAAATCGCTCTATCTCGCACGGTTAAGGAGATAGAAGCAAATTTGTGTTTTGCCATTTTTGGCAAAAATTCGAAAATTCAAAATGGCCGCCATTTTTGGGGAGGGGAAAATTTTTTGAAAATTGCAAATATTACATTCCTTAGATACCCTGTGGGTCGAAAATTTCGACGAAATCGCTCTATCTCGCACGGTTAAGGAGATAGAAGCAAATTTGTGTTTTGCCATTTTTGGCAAAAATTCAAAAATTCAAAATGGCCGCCATTTTTGGGGAGGGGAAAATATTTTGAAAATTGCAAAGATTGCATTGGTTAGATACCCTGTGTGTCGAAAATTTTGTCGAAATCGCTCTATCTCGCACGGTTAAGGAGATAGAAGCAAATTTGTGTTTTGCCATTTTTGGCAAAAATTCGAAAATTCAAAATGGCCGCCATTTTTGGGGAGGGGAAATTTTTTTGAAAATTGCAAATATTACATTCCTTAGATACCCTGTGGGTCGAAAATTTCGATGAAATCGCTCTATCTCGCACGGTTAAGGAGATAGAAGCAAATTTGTGTTTTGCCATTTTTGGCAAAAATTCGAAAATTCAAAATGGCCGCCATTTTTGGGGAGGGGAAAATTTTTGGAAAATTGCAAAGATTGCATTCCTTAGATACCCTGTGGGTCGAAAATTTCGACGAAATCGCTCTATCTCGCACGGTTAAGGAGATAGAAGCAAATTTGTGTTTTGCCATTTTTGGCAAAAATTCGAAAATTCAAAATGGCCGCCATTTTTGGGGAGGGGAAAATTTTTTGAAAATTGCAAAGATTGCATTCCTTAGATACCCTGTGGGTCGAAAATTTCGACGAAATCGCTCTATCTCGCACGGTTAAGGAGATAGAAGCAAATTTGTGTTTTGCCATTTTTGGCAAAAATTCGAAAATTCAAAATGGCCGCCATTTTTGGGGAGGGGAAAATATTTTGAAAATTGCAAAGATTGCATTGCTTAGATACCCTGTGCGTCTAAAATTTTGCCGAAATCGCTCTATCTCGCACGGTTAAGGAGATAGAAGCAAATTAGTGTTTTGCCATTTTTGGCAAAAATTCGATAAATTCAAAATGGCCGCCATTTTTGGGGAGGGGAAAATTTTTGGAAAATTGCAAAGATTGCATTCCTTAGATCCCCTGTGGGTCGAAAATTTTGCCGAAATCACTCTATCTCGCACGGTTAAGGAGATAGAAGCAAATTTGTGTTTTGCCATTTTTGGCAAAAATTCGAAAATTCAAAATGGCCGCCATTTTTGGGGAGGGGAAATTTTTTTGAAAATTGCAAATATTACATTCCTTAGATACCCTGTGGGTCGAAAATTTCGACGAAATCGCTCTATCTCGCACGGTTAAGGAGATAGAAGCAAATTTGTGTTTTGCCATTTTTGGCAAAAATTCGAAAATTCAAAATGGCCGCCATTTTTGGGGAGGGGAAAATTTTTGGAAAATTGCAAAGATTGCATTCCTTAGATCCCCTGTGGGTCGAAAATTTTGCCGAAATCACTCTATCTCGCACGGTTAAGGAGATAGAAGCAAATTTGTGTTTTGCCATTTTTGGCAAAAATTCGAAAATTCAAAATGGCCGCCATTTTTGGGGAGGGGAAATTTTTTTGAAAATTGCAAATATTACATTCCTTAGATACCCTGTGGGTCGAAAATTTCGACGAAATCGCTCTATCTCGCACGGTTAAGGAGATAGAAGCAAATTTGTGTTTTGCCATTTTTGGCAAAAATTCGAAAATTCAAAATGGCCGCCATTTTTGGGGAGGGGAAAATTTTTTGAAAATTGCAAAGATTGCATTCCTTAGATACCCTGTGGGTCGAAAATTTCGACGAAATCGCTCTATCTCGCACGGTTAAGGAGATAGAAGCAAATTTGTGTTTTGCCATTTTTGGCAAAAATTCGAAAATTCAAAATGGCCGCCATTTTTGGGGAGGGGAAAATTTTTTGAAAATTGCAAATATTACATTCCTTAGATACCCTGTGGGTCAAAAATTTCGACGAAATCGCTCTATCTCGCACGGTTAAGGAGATAGAAGCAAATTTGTGTTTTGCCATTTTTGGCAAAAATTCAAAATGGCCGCCATTTTTGGGGAGGGGAAAATATTTTGAAAATTGCAAAGATTGCATTGCTTAGATACCCTGTGTGTCGAAAATTTTGCCGAAATCGCTCTATCTCGCACGGTTAAGGAGATAGAAGCAAATTAGTGTTTTGCCATTTTTGGCAAAAATTCGAAAATTCAAAATGGCCGCCATTTTTGGGGAGGGGAAAATTTTTGGAAAATTGCAAAGATTGCATTCCTTAGATCCCCTGTGGGTCGAAAATTTTGCCGAAAATCGCTCTATCTCGCACGGTTAAGGAGATAGAAGCAAATTTGTGTTTTGCCATTTTTGGCAAAAATTCGAAAATTCAAAATGGCCGCCATTTTTGGGGAGGGGAAATTTTTTTGAAAATTGCAAATATTACATCCCTTAGATACCCTGTGGGTCGAAAATTTCGACGAAATCGCTCTATCTCGCACGGTTAAGGAGATAGAAGCAAATTTGTGTTTTGCCATTTTTGGCAAAAATTCGAAAATTCAAAATGGCCGCCATTTTTGGGGAGGGGAAAATTTTTTGAAAATTGCAAATATTACATTCCTTAGATACCCTGTGGGTCGAAAATTTCGACGAAATCGCTCTATCTCGCACGGTTAAGGAGATAGAAGCAAATTTGTGTTTTGCCATTTTTGGCAAAAATTCGAAAATTCAAAATGGCCGCCATTTTTGGGGAGGGGAAAATTTTTTGAAAATTGCAAATATTACATTCCTTAGATACCCTGTGGGTCGAAAATTTCGACGAAATCGCTCTATCTCGCACGGTTAAGGAGATAGAAGCAAATTTGTGTTTTGCCATTTTTGGCAAAAATTCGAAAATTCAAAATGGCCGCCATTTTTGGGGAGGGGAAAATTTTTTGAAATTTGCAAAGAGTACACTCCTCAGATACCCTGCGGGTCGAAAATTTTGCCGAAATCGCTCTATCTCGCACGGTTAAGGAGATAGAAGCAAATTACTCAAAAGTAGTACTGAAAATACACAATGAAGTACCTAAATGGCTATTACTCATGTACTGACAAAGCTATCAGTCCCAAATGCAATACCAAGCGAGCTATGGACATAACAATCTTGTATTCAAAATTGTAGTAAAATATCTTTAATTATTTTGGCTTAAATGCACGGAAACCAATGGGTACTGAAAATAGCTGTACTTAAGTATTACTCAGTAAGCAAAAGAGGTACAACAGCCAAAAGCAATCCCAAGCAAGCTACTGACCCAATAAGCCTGCATACCAAATTTGGTGACAATAGCTCTAATACTTTTCCTTTAAATGAGCGGAAACCATGCGTGACGCCGGACATCGGACGCCGGACGCCGGACATCGGACATCGGACGGCGAAAAAAGCAAAAATAATATATCCACCCCCCAGGGGGGTGGACATAATTACCAAGAGTACAATGCTCAGATACCCTGTGGGTCGAAAATTTCGACGAAATCGCTCTATCTCGCATGGTTAAGGAGATAGAAGCAAATTTGTGTTTTGCCATTTTTGGCAAAAATTCGAAAATTCAAAATGGCCGCCATTTTTGGGGAGGGGAAAATTTTTTGAAAATTGCAAATATTACATTCCTTAGATACCCTGTGGGTCGAAAATTTCGACGAAATCGCTGTATCTCGCACGGTTAAGGAGATAGAAGCAAATTTGTGTTTTGCCATTTTTGGCAAAAATTCGAAAATTCAAAATGGCCGCCATTTTTGGGGAGGGGAAATTTTTTTAAAAATTACCAAGAGTACAATGGTCAGATACCCTGTGGGTCGAAAATTTTGACGAAATCGCTCTATCTGGCACGGTTAAGGAGATAGAAGCAAATTTGTGTTTTGTCATTTTTGGCAAAAATTCGAAAATTCAAAATGGCCGCCATTTTTGGGGAGGGGAAAATTTTTTGAAAATTGCAAAGAGTACACTCGTCAGATACCCTGTGGGTCGAAAATTTTGACGAAATCGCTCTATCTCGCACGGTTAAGGAGATAGAAGCAAATTAGTGTTTTGCCATTTTTGGCAAAAATTCAAAAATTCAAAATGGCCGCCATTTTTGGGGAGGGGAAAATTTTTTGGAAAATTGCAAAGATTGCATTCCTTAGATACCCTGTGGGTCGAAAATTTCGACGAAATCACTCTATCTCGCACGGTTAAGGAGATAGAAGCAAATTAGTGTTTTGCCATTTTTGGCAAAAATTCGAAAATTCAAAATGGCCGCCATTTTTGGGGAGGGGAAAATTTTTGGAAAATTGCAAAGATTGCATTCCTTAGATCCCCTGTGGATCGAAAATTTCGATGAAATCGCTCTATCTCGCACGGTTAAGGAGATAGAAGCAAATTTGTGTTTTGCCATTTTTGGCAAAAATTCGAAAATTCAAAATGGCCGCCATTTTTGGGGAGGGGAAAATTTTTTGAAAATTGCAAAGAGTACACTCCTCAGATACCCTGCGGGTTGAAAATTTCGACGAAATCGCTCTATCTCGCACGGTTAAGGAGATAGAAGGAAATTTGTGTTTTGCCATTTTTGGCAAAAATTCGAAAATTCAAAATGGCCGCCATTTTTGGGGAGGGGAAAATTTTTTGAAAATTGCAAAGAGTACACTCCTGAGATACCCTGCGGGTCGAAAATTTTGCCGAAATCGCTCTATCTCGCACGGTTAAGGAGATAGAAGCAAATTACTCAAAAGTAGTACTGAAAATACACAATGAAGTACCTAAATGGCTATTACTCATGTACTGACAAAGCTATCAGTCCCAAATGCAATACCAAGCGAGCTATGGACATAACAATCTTGTATTCAAAATTGTAGTAAAATATCTTTAATTATTTTGGCTTAAATGCACGGAAACCAATGGGTACTGAAAATAGCTGTACTTAAGTATTACTCAGTAAGCAAAAGAGGTACAACAGCCAAAAGCAATCCCAAGCAAGCTACTGACCCAATAAGCCTGCATACCAAATTTGGTGACAATAGCTCTAATACTTTTCCTTTAAATGAGCGGAAACCATGCGTGACGCCAGACATCGGACGCCGGACATCGGACATCGGACATCGGACGGCGAAAAAAGCAAAAATAATATATCCACCCCCCAGGGGGGTGGACATAAAAAAGTAAGACAGATCCAGGTCTCATACTCACACAAGAGAATCTACCTGTGGCCTAGTACATATATGCAAGATATGAGAGAAATCCCTGCAATAGTCACTGAGAAAATTGTGATTAAGTGTTGAAATTTTCACACTTTTGGTGGGGGGTACCCCCCTTGTAATGTCTCTAGCAAACAGACGAACAGACAGATTTGCATGCCTTGAACACTTTTTCATCCTCGATAGATAAGGTATCTTTTAAAAAAAACAGCACGTCTCTAGGCCTTGTAGTTATGGAGGAGAAGTTGTTCACGCGTACGCGGACGCGTACGCCCACGCCGCAGAGTGACGACATAATGTCAGCTGACTGACAAGTCAGCTGACATAAAAACCAGATAAATAAGTTTGCTACAATTTAGAAAATAGCTATTACTCATTTATGGCATGCAATGAAACCCTGAAGTATGTACCATCTTATGGCTAAGGAAGTAGCTGAACAATATATTTTAGGAAAATACTCTAACTGCAATAGTTTTGGAGTTACAAAGGCTTCAATCAATAGTAAGAATTTCAAAGTAGCTATTACTCAGCTATTCAAAGTGTAACAGGTGTAAAACTTTACTATGTAATAGCTTATGAAAAACTAGATGAATTACACATTGAAAAGATTTGCTTAACATTAATACTTTTGAAGATATTTGGCATTTACTTCTGTTATTATTTTGCTACAAATAAGAAAATAGCTATTACTCGCTTATGGAATGCAATGGAACCTCAAACTTTGTACCATCTTATAGCTAAGGAGAAAGTAGCTGAACAACATATTTTAGGAAAATACTCTAACCGCAATAGTTTTGGAGTTACAATGGATTTACTCAATTGAGAGAATTTCAAAATAGCTATCATTCAGCTATCCAATGTCCAACAGGTCTGAAACTTCAATATGCGATAGCTTATGAAAAACTAGATGAATAACAATCATATTGAAAGCTTTGCTTAACTTTAATACTCGAGGATATTTGATATTTACTTGTGTTATTATTTTGCTACAAATGAGAAAATAGCAATTACTCACTACATGGGTGGACACAAAGATAAACGGATACAAAGATAAACAGTCCTCAGAATTTTTCAAATAAAAGTAGTCTAAGCAACAAAATTGCATGAACTAAGTAACAGAATATGCTTAAATTAAGCTTATGAAGACATTTGTTATTTATTTTGTGAAATTTAATTATTTAATCCACTAAGATAAGCCAAACTCTGAAGAACGTTTATCTTTGTGTCTGTTTATCTTTGTGTCCACCCGTGTACTATGATTTCATATATAAATTATATTATCGCATCTTAAAAACAATTCTAAACAGCTTATTTTGTGTACTTTATGTCAGTAAAGTATTTTTATAACTTGCGCTTGTGTAAATACATCTTTTAATAAAAAGAAACCCACGGAACTTCACTTAAAACAAACGAAAATAAGGATTTTGTGTCCAAGGTGTGCCAAGTTATGGCGCCAGGCAGTAGTATCCTTGCATTGCCGGTTTTCGACGGTCATGTGGATTTTAATTCATTTTTGTTTCTTTCATCAGTTCCTACCATATTTTAAACTTAAAATTTAAAAATATATTGTTTATTTCACAAGTACAAATATGATGTCAAATTTTTTAAATTATTTAAAAATTTTTTTTATTTGTCTGAGTTTTTGGCCGTACAGTGTTCTAATTTTAGAAATGGTTGTCTGTTATCGACGGTAAAATAAAATCAATAATAAAAGTATTCAAACTATATTCCAAAGTTTGTATTTTTTTTCTTTGACCTTTTAAAATTGATTATTTGATAATTAAACTGAATGATTGTTGCAATTATATCATAAAATTGCGAATAACCTTCCAGTGTTCGCTCTCATCAAAAATGAATGCGAGACAGACTGTTTCCCTTCACTTGAAAAGGCGAGACAACTGTGAAAAAATGTGAGACATGTTTTACTTCAAGATATTTTGAAATATTTAGTTCAAATTTGGGACTGCATAAAATCTTCTTTATTTAAATAATAAAAAATAGATGCTAAACTAAAAGTTCAAATAAATAAACTATTTAATGCTGTTTTTATTAAATTTTGTCTTTTTTTTTTTAATTTCACTTCTAAACCACATCTTAATGGCTTAATTATTGGCTGGGTGCTACTGGTTATTTATTATTATTTTTTTTATTTTATTTTACTGTTATCTGGATTCATGAAATAAATAAATAAATTTTTTCTCTTTTCTTTGAAGAAATATACACATGTATATATATTGTCCCTTCCGATAATAGACAAATTTCATTGGTCAGTAGTTGTTTCGACTGTTTCGCCTGTGACACAATATGCAGAAGACGAGTTAAAAATTAGACATAAAGCACGGAAATCGTGTCAGAATACCCGAATTCTCGCGTGAATTACTGTTAGCTGGATGTATCAAATAAAATAAACTCACTTTCATGTCTTTCTCACCTATTTCTATGAGGAAATATGTACGTCGTCGCTTCCGATAATAGACGAATTTCTTTGGTCAGTAGTTGTTTCGACTGTTTTGCCTGTGACACTATAAGCAGAAGACGAGTTTAAAAATCGACAAAAAGCACGGAAATCTCGCGAGAATACACGAAATCTCACGTGAATTACTGTTAGTTGGATATCTAAAATAAAATAAACTGCTTTTCTCACCCGTTTCTATGAGGAAATATGTACGTCGTCGCTTACGATAATAGACGAATTTCTTCAGTCAGTTTTGAGTGTTTCGCCTGGTAGCGACAGCACAGACTCGTTGGTGAGTTCGTTTTGCGACAACTCGCCCCAGAGTGTGCACAAACTCGAGAAATCGCGCTCGAGAGCGAACACTGACCTTCTTTTTTGAAGGTGTGCACATAATTTTTTTTTTCATAGACAATTGTATCATTAATTTTAAAAAGTTGGGTTTGAAGGCGGTTTCTTCCAGTTTGTGTCAATTAAAACACGTGATTTTATGTTAATGATCATGGGCATGGTTAATTTATTTTATAACCTCCAAAAGTCAAAATATTTTGTGGTATGTTTTTCTTTTGTTGGCTGCTGAACAAACACATTCTGTCCATGACAATAGATTACATAAGGGTTAATTTGATAAAATGTATAGTGTAAAATAAAAATTATAAATCTATTTGCCTTTTACAAAATATCAAGTAACTGTACTTTATTAGGATAAAATTTGCACATTTCATGGAAATTCATGAGTGTTGCCAATGACAACCATACTTTATTTTGCTTTAAAACCTGATCTATTATTTCACTTAACAAAATCGGGATTTTAATGCATCATGCATTAAGAAACATTGTTTCATCAAATTCAAAACAATATTTATATTAACAGCCATACAATATATGGGACCCAATATATTTTAAACAAAGGTTAATACTGTTATTTTATTTTTACTGAGATGAAAAGCACGAGCATATGCTGCGTTCTTACCGGCCGTAAACACGACTTCACAGCCTGTAAATTTGTCAAGAACGGCCTCACAGGTGGTATATACCACTGGTGAGTTGGGTGTCACCAGAAACTTTCCAAACTTTGACCTTCACCTCTAGTGACAACAAAGATGCAGAATACATGTGCTTTTGTTATAAAAACCTGCTAAATGAACTGTTTCGGTACTCGGAATTTTGATAAATAACCTCAGAAAACAAATAACGAATGAAATATATATCTTTTGTATGGTGGATAGCGAAGTATTGTGATTTCTTTTATTTCTTTCTCTTTGTCATTTGTGTTTGTTTACATCCACACATAAACACACCAGCGGTAAATTGTGAAGAGCGGTCAAAACTTTCCACTGGTGGGTACCAACTCACAGGTCGTGTGCACGGGCTCTCTGAACGCAGCAATAGAACAATTATGTATTAATGCGCGGCCGTCGATAATGGACGACCGTCGATAATAGACGACTCGACGATAGGGCATGGGTGATAATGCAGATCCATGTACAGTAGCTCGAAAATACCGATATTTATGTATAACCATCGTAAAATGAAGGGCATAAAGCACGTGTCAAATTTGACTAACTAAACAAAAAAGGTACTTTTGATGCTTCAGTCATGATAAAAATAACTTTTGTTTGTTTGTTTGTTCCCGTTTCAGGTAGATACTAAACTCCACCCGTATGCACCCAATTCGCAGCCTACTGGTGTACCGTGTCGAGCCACAAATTCAAGAAAGGTTATGTGTGGGGAAACAGATATTTATTGAAAACAAACAAATATAATATGCTATACACATGATATAGGCATACAAGGTAAGTTATTTTGACAAAATATGCACTAGTCATCATTAATAAATGATTTGATCGCTGATAGATACCCAACACAAAATTTATAAATTGCTGATAAATACCTCGACGGCCAACATGCTCTGCTTTATTTCCCCCATGTGACAAAACATTAGCTTGCCCTGATACAAATTTAAATATTCACACAACATCAGAATATCATCATATGTTGTATAAAAGAAAATCATCATCATCATAACAACATGACACACTGAAATGACATTTAATGGATGCTTAGATATTTAAAATTATATATGATGGTAATAAATGTTTTTGAAAAATACAAACATTTAAAGTAAACCAAAGTGTCTCTTGAACAGCCTAATCACATTTCAAGAAAAAAGAAAGAAAAACATACAAAAAATAATGCAAGTGAAAATACATCTAAAAGAAGTAAAAATACATCTAAAAGAAAGAAAAATTAATGCAAATCATTACAATTGCCTCTTGAAAATAAAACATTACTGCTATTACCTATTACCTGACTAGTCCTATCGACATAATAAACAGTTAATTCTAAGTCTAATAGTATACTTTTGTAGCTCTTTATCTGTATCTATTGACATACTCTAAGATGCCTAATACCAAAAATCAGAGATCATAATTGTTAAATCAAAAACCTTGCAGGGGTAACATTTAAGTTTATCCACTGTTTCTAGCAATCTGTCCTGTAATCGGTTTGGCCTCTACCAACACACAATGTCTGTATCCTGTGATCTGTTCAGCGTCTACTAACAAAAAATATCATGATCCAGATGTTCAGAGTGTCTGCACAATTATGCTGTCCCCTCCAAGATGTGAACAATATAAAAAAAATCAGCAAATTCACTCTCTGGTAGATCCACACATTGCATCCAGTTCATTCCAATAAGACTTCACCACAAAACAAAAATCCATATAACAAGCGGTTTGTATCCACTTGACACACAAATAAATTAATCCACTGTATAGTAGGTTCGAAGACCTCTTTCCATATAGCACACTAACTCAAAACTGAACAGCAGCCAGTCCTTCCACCCTTTATATAAATAGCTCTGGCTTATAGTATGTTCTTGAATGAATGTATACAAAACAGATACCATGAGGTTCTAAGGAAAATGTAAACATATCAACACATTTCCAAGAAAAGAGATACATACAATGTTCTAGAAAGTTGGGGGTTTCCCCAAATCTATAAATATATCACTCCAGTAGAGAATAATAAAGATCAGTACACACTAGACCAGTTCTGCATCTACAATGTCCTGTTTAAAAAAGCAAAATGGCAGAGTGCCATTTATGTAACAGGTAAGACCTGCAAAGTGGTTAAAAACTTACTTATACAAATCACCTGGTATAGGCGCTATGCAAACATTTTTTTGCCAAAACTGCTTCAAATTGCACAGCATGAGCGCTTCCACAAATGTATACAACATGTTGGTGAAAGTGTCTTAGACTTTTTAGCTGTTTTGAAACATCTTAGCATCCACTGGATATGGAGGTGACACTCTAACAAAATCTGCTTGGCCATTTCATTGTTGGTCTGCCAAACAACAACATCCAGGAGAAGAAACAGCAACATCCAGGAGAAAAACCTGCCAAAGAAAACTTAATGCTTGACCATGCTGTAGAAATTGCCACTAGTTTTAAGCAGACACACAGTGAAATGGAGAGACCAAATGCAGGTAAGAGTATACATGCTTTGATGAAAGTCAGTACCCATTCCAGAAACCCCCAAAATCGAGGCACCAGAAGGCAAGTTTACAGTGTACCTGATGTAAAGGCAAAACCATGACAATAGTACATGTCACTATGTCAGTACAAAATATAGTTTCGGTCCGATTGTTGGCCACACTGGGTGTACTTACCAGAAGAGAAAGAGTCAGTGTGCAGCAACCATTAAAAAGTTAAAACATAACAAAAATCATCACAAAGGAAACTTTATAAGGTTGATGAAGCAGGCAGTAGCTTACCAGAAGACATGTTCACACTCACAGCAATAAAAAATTGAGAGTAAATGTAATGTTACGTATGCCACACCTTGGGTGAATGAAACTAGAAATTAACAAAGGTAGTGTGTGAAATGTCATGGCATTAAATGACTTTGAGAAAAAGTTTCAAAATTTAAGACTGAGAAAGACTGATATTGTGTTTAGAACATACATAGGACAGCTTGTACAACTAACTGGGAAATTTATGGTTGATGCGAAACTGAATGCATAACACAGAAGATTGGCATTGTTTCTAGTAATCACTGTTTCTGGTAATTACTGTTTCTAGTAATCACTGTTCTAGTAACAGTGATTCAAACTCAGTAATTGGGAGGGACTGGCTTAGACAGATAAAACTTGACTGAGCACAGATAAAGGTTGTACACATTGCAGCAACAATAAATGAACAAAAGCAAGGCCACTCATCCTATCCAGATTAAGGCATACAGAGTCTTCTTGGAAGAAGGTACTCTTCTCACCCAGAGTGACAAATTTCAAACATTTCACTGCCAAGCCTACACTGAAGCGAAATGTTGTAACAAAGTTTGTCAAGGCCAGCCCTGTATCTTTCTGAATCAGATAAAAATCAATGATGAATTGGATCAGTCAGAGGCTTGAGGGATCATCTCAAAAGTTTCACATGCTGAATGGGCTTCCCATATTTTAGTGGTTCCTAAGAAAAATGGTGAAGCAAGGATATGTACTGATTTCAAAGGGACTTTAAAAACATTATTGATCCCAGAGCAATACCCATAACCCAAAATTCAGGATTTATGTGCTACATTAAAGGGAAAAAAGTTCAAACTAGATCTAGCAAAGCTCTATCATTGCATTAATGTAAACCCAGAACACAGGAAATACTGGTGTATCTCCACATACAAATCTCTGTATATCTACAACAAACTACCCTTGGGAGTCACTGATGCTAGTACTAAATGACAAAAGTGCATTGAAATTGTACTGAATGGTATATCCAAGGTCATAGTGAACCAGGATGAAATACGGATAATAGCTTTGAATGAATATGACCACCTACAAACCTTGTCACTGATATTCAGCAGGCTGGAACAATATGGACTCAAAGTCAATGCCAAAAAAATGTGTGCTTTAAAAACCCTCTGTATGCTGGCAATAAGAAAAGATCTTATCAGTCTAATATATAACTTTGTAATCAGGACACTGATGAGACGAGTTGTGACTTGAAACCATTGTTCATCAGATGCAATGAACTTTAAACTCAATCTGGTGTTGTCTTATGAGGATCCTGTTTTGTTATACCAACCACACTCCAGGACACATTATTGATGAACTACATATGTGTGGTTCGCAGGATTAGACAAAGAAATTGAGAGAAAGGTAAAAAGCTGCAAAATGTGTATTCTGCAAGAAAAGGCACCAGCAGAATCCATGTTACACTCATGAAAATATCCGAAAACAACATGTGAGGTGATACACATAGATTTTGCAGTGTATAAGGGGAGAGAGCAGGCAGATCTAAGACGCAACACCAGAATCCAATTAAAACAAGCACTCAGTGACCCATGAATAGGCTCTGTGTCAGCTGACTGTGTGTTTTGAGTTTCAGAGTAGAAGTGAAAGAAGCCACAAAGGTTGTGCCCTGCAAATGGTATTCAGAAGTAAAGTACAAAGTGAGCTGCTAAGGTGTAAAAAGTGGGTCTAGAACATATTTTAACAAAATACTGTAAATGCAATAGTTTTCAAGTTACAAGTGATTTAATCAACAGTGATAATCTCCAATTAGCTTTTGCTCAGCTTTGTACTGAGCTACAGGTCTGCAATTATGTTATGTTATAGCTGAGAGAAAAGTAGATGAATCACAGATTTAAACCAAATACTGTAAATGAAATAGTTTTCAACATACAATTGATTTACTCAACAGTGAGAACCTCAAAGTAGTTATTGTTCATCAATTGAATGAGCTACAGGTCTCAAACTTTACTATATTATAGCTGTTCAAAAAGTAGCTGAATAACATATTTTAAGGATATTCTCTAAGTGCTATACTTTTCAAGTTACAATTGATTTACTCAACATTGAAAACCTGCAAGTAGCTACTTCTCATGTATGCAATGAGCTGCAGGTCTGCAAGTTTACTATGTTATACCTGACCCAAAAATAGGTGAACAACACATATTTAAACAAAATACTCTAAATGCAGTAGTTTTCAAGTTACAACCCATTCACTCAACAGTGAGAACCTGAAAGTAGCTATTGCTCAGCTATGCAATGAGTTACAGATATGTAGTTTTGCTATGTTATAGCTGACCCAAAAGTAGATGAATAATATATTTAAACAAAATACTGTAAATGCAATAGTTTTCAAGTTACAACTGATTTACACAATAGTGAAAACCTCAAAGTAGCTATACCTCAGCTATGCAATGAGCTACAGCTCTGCAACTTTACTATGTAAAAGCTGACCCAAAAGTAGGTAAACAACATATTTGAAGAAAATATCCTAAATGCAATAAATTTCAAGTTACAACTGATTTACTCAACAGTGAGAACCTCAAAGTAACTATTGCTCAGCTATGCTATGAGCTACAGGTCTGCAACTTTACTATGTTACAGCTGACCCAAAAGTTGCTGAATAACATATTTTAAGGAAATTCTCTAAATACAATAGTTTTCAAGTAATAAGTGATTTACTCAACAGTGAAAACCTGAAAATAGCTATTGCTCAGCTATGCAATAAGCTACAGGTCTGCAATTTTTGTATGTTATAGTTCACCCAAAAGTAGGTGAATAACATATTTAAACAAAATACAAATTACTAAATGTAATAGTTTTCCAGTTAAAACTGATTTACTCAACAGTGAGAACCTGAAAGTAGCAATTGCTGAGCTGTGCAATGAGCTACAGATCTGCAATTGTAGTATGTTATAGCTGACCTAAAAGTAGGTGAATAACATATATAAAGAAAATACTGTAAAAACAATAGTTTTCAAGTTACAACTGAGTTACTCAACAGTGAGAACCTGAAAGTAGCAATTGCCCAGCTGTGCAATGAGCTACAGGTCTGCAATTGCAGTATGTTATAGCTGACCTAAAAGTAGGTGAATAATATATTTAAAGAAAATACTGTAAAAACAATAGTTTTCAAGTTATAACTGAGTTACTCAACAGTGAGAACCTCAAAGTAGCTATTATTCAGCTATGCATTGAGCTACATGTCTGAAATTTTACTATGTTAAAGCTGACCCAAAAGTAGCTGAATAACATATTTTTACTAAATTCTCTATCTGCAACAGTTTTCAAATTACAAGTGATTTTACTCATGATGGAAGGTAATGAAAAATCAGAAACTAGCTATTACTCACTTATCTATAAAGATAGACTGCAAATTTATTCACCATGTTGTAGCTATAGAAAATGTAGCTGAATAACATATTTTAACAAAATGCTCTAAATGCTTTTCAAGTTATAAGTGAATTAGTGCATAATTTCATTAATTTCATGCATTAAAAATTATTTAAAAAATCATAAAAAATAATTAAGAGAAATTAAGGCCTGATACTCACACAAGGGAATCTACTTGTGGTCTAGTACATATATGCTAGATAAGAACAAAATCTCTGCAATAGTCAATGAGCAAATAAGTGATTTATTGCATGATTTCATGAATTTTAATGCATTAAAATTATTCAAAAAATTCATAAAAAAATTAAGAAAGATCCAGGCCTGATAGTCAGACAAAGGAATCTACTTGTGGTCTAGTATATATATGCAAGATATGAGAGAAATCCCTGCAATAGTCAATGAGAAAATTATGATAAAGTGTTGAAATTTTCACACTATTAGTGAGGGTACCTCACTTGTAATGGCTTTAGCAAACAGACGAACAGACAGATTTGCATGCCTTGAACAATTTTTCATCCTTGATAGATAAGGTATCTTTTAAAACACAGCATGTCTCTGGGCCTTGTAGTTTTGGAGAAGTTGTTCACACGGATGAGTACACGGATGTGGACGCATACGCGCACACCGAAGAGTGATGACATAATGTCAGCTGACTGACAAGTCAGCTGACATAAACATGGCAAACAACTATTAACTTTCCCACTTGAGGTAAGACCAGAATTTGAAATCTGATCTCAGAAGTGGGATGTGAATATGTTACCATGAGACCAAAAGCAAGGCTGATGACTGCTGAGAAGCTCCCAGAACCTGATAAGATTTGGGAATTTTTATCTGGACTGGTCATACTCAGAAATATCTTTGGCCCTCCTGAGTGTATCATCCAGGAAAAATCCTGCACCATGCAAAGGAGTAATTTTAAAAGCTTACCAATTATCATGCTTGATTCCAGGTTTAAGGTGATAAACACTGACATCTCTAATAGTAAGGTTATGGTAGCCATATCCAGAAATGATATGTCTGCTAGATGCTACATTGCTATCGCTATTCAGGAGACATTCTGATTGAAAAAAGATAAGTCTTTTGTTTTACCTTGGGGTTTGGCAAGTTCATGCTGTAGTGTGCTACGGTTAATTTGAATTTCCACATAGAGTTTAGTAAAGCAGTGATTGAAATTAACATCCTGATTGCAAATGCATGAGCAGTCTTTGAGAGATTTCTCAGATCTAAGGGCATTCTCTCACACAATGGGGCTAACAAGCTGGAGGCAATGAGCTTGTGCCAAAAGCCTTAACTACTCTGTAGCAAAGGATGTAACTTGAATCAGTGTGCTAGAGATGATTTAAAAACTGGTCTGCATAAAAACCACCAGTTTCTAGTGACTGACTTAGGTCTTCAACTTACTTGAATTCATATGTCTCACAAAAATGCAGCCCTGGCTTTTGACAAATCGAATTCATGTCTTCTGGATGTTCAGAAATGGATGTCGTCAAGTATGCTCAAATTAAATCCTAACAAAACAGAGTTTATCATCTTCAGATCCCATGCTCAACTCAAGAAATTAGATCCCTATCTCCCAGTTCGGATATTTGGTAACTTCATGCATCCAGCAGTTGTTGCTTCATTCAAATTCATGATCTCAGGCGGGTTAGAAAGCACTTGACTGATGAGGCTGCTATCCTGGCAGCCAATGCCTTGGTGACAAGTCACCTTGATTACTGCAACTCTCTCTTCAGGAGTTTGTCCAGTCTCAACATGCGCAAACTACAGTGTATCCAAAACACACTTGCTAGGATTGTCACAAACTGTAACAAATACACATGGGCATCTCCTATTCTCAAATGACTCCATTGGCTCCCAGTTGAATTTTGCTGTATCTTCAAAACTGCCATGCTAGTTTACAAGTTTCTTCACAATTGTCATCCCAGTTACTTTGGTCCTCTTTTGTCTACTTGTTGTGGAAGATATAGTACAAGATATAACCATCCAGATAAAAGGTTCTTGGAGGTTCCTCAATTCTGTCCATCTGTATATAAATAAAAAAAATTACTTTGGCCACAGCTTTGCTTTTGATGCTCCTACAGTTTGGAATCATTTGCCTGATTAGGTCCATTCTGCCCCAACTCTCACCTGTTTCAGGAAAAGGTTAAAATCATATCTCTTCAAAAAGGCATTTCCAACTTAGCATACACTCTATCTGGTGTCTCTGTGATACTGGACCTGGCAACAGCTATAGACAGATAATTTTTTTATTTTGGTGTTGCACCTTAGAGTCTGCCTAGCAGAGATTAAGCGCTATAAAAGTACAGAATAGAATAGAATAGAATAGAATAGAAAAGCCATTCTCCCTCAAATTTAGGGAAACTGATTGAACTAACAGTTCAAGGATTGTTGAAGCAGTTCCAAAACTTTCCAGATTGGCCCTGATCAGCCCAAGTTTAAACTCTATGTGTTTTGCTGGGAGCCAGTGAAGATTTCTTGCTAGATAATGTGGAAAAACTTGGAGGAACAAGTGATACACCAGCAAAATAAAGTTTGTACACACTGGAGCCATCTGACTTTGAAGCCTGTGACACAAAGAGGGAATTGAAGTACTGTATAAGTAGTTTTTTTCGCGGGAACTTAAGTTCGCGAATCCACATAGAAGGCTTGTTTCACGAGAATTAATTTTCGCGGTGAAAGATACAGTACTATATTGTCGCCCAACAAAAAGAAATGATTACCTATTAACTGTTAAACATTTTCAAGTGTCAGTCACATCCACTGGTTTTTTTATGTGTTTATCACATAAAAGTAAATATACTGGCCAACACTGATGTACTGAGAAGTGCAATTTACCCGGTAATGTATGTGTGAGGATAAAAACCTTTCCTCCGTTTATAATGTTAATCTTTCTCAGCCGCATAATTGGAGTTTGTGTATAGTGGGCAAAACTTTTTTATTCTGGCTGTTCAATCAAAAAGTAGATTTCAGGAGCCTAGTATTTTACTCTTTATTGTAAAGGCACAGCTACTCAGATATTAAAATTCTTACCTTAGCACAGAAATAAAGTTCTTTGATTAACCCTATAAAAATTCACTGGTTTTGCATAAAGACCAAATAGACCACTGTGAAAATGGCTTAAATTATGGATGTGTCTTGCAATGGAGACTTAAAATGCTACCTAAAAGTCTTTTCAGCATGTAATCTTAATTAGGTATCCAAACAACTCAAAATAGGGGGCAGTGAAGATCACAGGTTAGTGACAAGTCCCACACAAAGCTTGGCTTTGATAAACCACGCCTAGTAGGACGTTATTAGCAGATTCTATAGAAGGCAAAGAGGTGTGTATGGTATGTTGTGTGAAGTGACTGTGTACTGGTGTTTTATGTCAGTTCATTTTCCTCAAGTTTCCCCTCCTCTTCTCACTTTGCAAGTGTTTTATACTTCTGGCTAAATGTCGTAATATATATTTCACGAATAAAACTGTTTGGTTATGTGTACTTCCTTTGTCAATATTTACAATACTACGGATAAAAGCTAAAAGGTGTTTTTTTAATAAAATTGTACCCTTGTAAGTATGCAGTGTTTTATTTATGCATATAAATATCCACATTATCTGTAGGTATGATGACCTTAAGTATGGATAAATATTAGTGAGAATTTAATTTCGCGTTTAGTACTTCCTCGCGAATATAGCGAAAATAAATTCCTCGCGAAAAAAAACACTTATACAGTAATCCAATTAACTGCTTGAGAATTCGCTAGTTGGGATGTGTTGACATTGAACAATATAGTTCTCCAATGTGGATCTGAGTTCACTTAGTGACTTCGGAAACATAATCTGAGAGAATCATATTAAAGTAAAACTATACTGAACACTACCATCACATTTCTAAAAATATCAGTTAGAAATAAAAACTGAAGTTGTTTTTGAATTGATTAACATGAATTCTATTTTGTCAGGATTTAGTTTCAATTTGTTTGATGCCCTGTAATTGACATAATCATTGAGAAATTTCACAGAGAGAGTAATCAGTATTTGAGGATTACTGAATAAATTTGTGACACGGTTATGCATAATTGTGTGTTATCATTACATTTGGCATGGGATAGCTAATCTATCCATGTCGCAAGCTGAGAAACTGACAGTCTTAACAACCAGTGCTGCATGAGCCACTCTCAGCCACTCTTCAGCTTCCTAAGCTGCCTCCCCCACTACAAAATTTTATCAGAACCACAAACCCAAACAATCTGCCATTTTTAGGGTTACCTGAATCTTTTAACAATCAAAAATGATGTGTTCAAAATATTCAACTCCCCATACAATATATCACACACATGAAAATACACATCCCCTGAACAAGACCAAAAAATGTAACTAAAATAGAGGCAAAAAAGTTTTATAGGGATTGTATTCCTTTGATGTATTGGTGGAGAGAGATCACATCAGAGGTTATATCTAGTGCAGTCTGATTGCAGACTTACAACTTGTGAAAAAAGTTGTGAAAAATGTAAAAATAAGTCCCTGTGTGTGGTCTTTAGTGCCTCATACAGTTTGAATGTCTACTTAAACCCTTGATTTGTTTTGCACACAGGAATATAACATATTGGCATATTCTCAGGTAAGATATTAGGTGGGTCAGTCAATATAGTTTGCAAGATACAGGGCTTAAAGTGACAAATAGTGCATACAATTAGTCTTTGTGAACATTTTTTAGACCTTAAGGTGACCTTAAAATTTAAATTACAGAGATAAAATTACCCTTCACTGCGTACACACATGCAGATCACTTTCACAAATTATATTTAATAAACTTTGAGGTTGGTCAGACTTCCATTTCCACGATACAAAGCAGAAATTGTGAAAAAAAGCAGAAAAAGTCCTCCGTGTGTGAGTTCTTTATGAGCACCAAACACAGGTTAAATGTCAAATTAAAGCCCTTTTAGAAAAAGAAAACATAAACATAGTATGAGATATATGTTGGATTTTTAGAAACCTCAAGGTGACCTTAAAATTAAAAATAGAGATCTCAAATTTTCCAGAAAGGTTGTGTATATATATGAAAGATGCAGAAAAAAATCAATCAGGTGGGGCGGTTATGCAAAGGTTAAATGTCATCTTAAAGCCCTGATTTTTGGGGCATGTAAAAAACATCTCAATATACTCCCAGATGAGATTTTAGCTGAATAAACCATAAGGGTCTTATGGTCCTCAAACACAATTTTAACCTTAACACATACGTATGAATATGTTAATGTGTTCTCAAAGGTTTTGACCTAGAGGGCATTAAGTGGCCACAGGTACATTTCTGACCTTAAGATGGTCATAATCTATTTATTATCAAAAGTTTAAGCATTACAAAATGTACAGCAGCAGCATAGTGTCTGGGGATATATTTAACAAATTTTAACCTTAGATAAGCCCCTATAGTGGGGCTGGTAGGGAGGGCCTTTCCTGTTCATTGGGTAAGATATTAATTTATAACAATCTAGCTTAATTTCTAAATTTGCATTTATACATCTTGGAAGGCGGGTAGCTTACTAGGGACTGTAGACCGAACTCAAAAGAGACATTAGCAGGGACATAAGGTGGTCCCGTTGGTCTGTTGCAAGTAAATTGGTGGCCAGCACTGACCATAGTCGTCCCCCTTTTTACAGACCCTCTCTGAGGTGGGGGAAGGGGGGAATGGGTTCAGTCCCAGGATAGAGCCTCTTCATAAGGAAGAGGAATTGATAGTCCTTGAAGACTCTGCTGGACAAGGTGACCAGTTGCTAAATATATATGGGCTAATGGTGGGTCTGCTGGGGATCCCCCACTGGGCCCAGATGAAAGATCTCTGAATAAGCCCAGGCCACATCCTTAAAGTAAAACTGTGTGTAGGTGTTGTGGGATTTCTTATGAAAGGCTGATAACTGTTTTAAGGACTCCTAACTGGAAAGCCTTAGAAGCAGCAAAGGCCATAGCATCATAGACTTTAACCTGATGTTAAGGAAAGGGCCTCATGATAAGAGAGCTCATAGCAAAGGATCACAGTCTGCTTTATCCATGATGAGATGGTGGCAGAGCTATATCAAACCAGGTCTGAGGTCCTGTCCAGATAATAGTGTAGGGATCTAACTGGGCATAGAGACTAGTCAGCCTTGATTAACTAGATTGGGCCAACATATCCCCAGACAGGTCATCACTCACGCAACATGTTCTGACTGGGTATTTTTCATGGGACCCCTCCTGTGTGATATAATTTTGAGGGAAAACATAATCAACCACTTATATAAGAACTTGAGTAATTCAATCTACAATATTTTTATTTTGCAAGCAAAATGGTATCCCCAGACGACTGGTGCAAATCCAGGACCTTTGCCCACAAGAACTTTGCCCAATGCAAACTTTATCCCCAGGCACTTTGCCCACAAGGACCTTTGCCCAATGCAAACTTTATCCACAGGCACTTTGCCCACAAGGACCTTTTTCCATAACAATCTGACAGGGTAAGATGTTGATCCACAATAGAAATTTTTCTAACCACATAGACATTTTCATTTTTTATCAATCAATCAATCAATCAATACTTCATTTAGATAATTACTCATGATATATAGTGTTGAAAGAGATGAACATTAACTGAACTAAAGTTGCACTATATAAAGTATGCAAGTTTATTTCATTAGCATTAAATTCACTGTTGATAGATTTACATAGTACTGCAAAATGGAAACAAAAATACCAGTGGTGGCCAAAACCTTTGCAATGAAGAAATGAATCTATACAAAAAAGGTTTCAAAGTCCAACAGTCATTGAGAATATTATTACATTGTAAATTACATACTTAAAATTCAACAATATAATAAGAAGCTGACCTTTAATATAGTAAAACAATAAAAAGCTAATTTTGTGGATACTATTCCATATCATTATTTTATGCAAAGTTCCTCCCCTGTAAAATGTGGTGGGCAAAGTCCTTTGTGGGTGTAAATGATGTTCATTCTCAATGCTCCATAAGGCAAAATCTTGCATGAAGACAGTTTGATTTCTGTTAAAGATAAAAATTCTGTATGAGTGCTTTGTGTTACCACTACAGTCTTCTGCATAGCTGTATGAGTTGGTGAGATACTCTTGACATGTTTATGTGTGTAGTTTGGACTTTAAACCTGAAGTTTGTTTTGTTCACTGAAAACAAGCACAATTTTTATTTGAAAAGTTAGTGTTTTGTGTATTTTCTTCTAGTATGCTTTTGAGATATTTAGAGGATCCAAGATAGGTTTAGACAAATGTTTGAAGATAATTGAAGATTATTTGGATTTTAATTGTGCATTTAAGTGACTGCCAAAGCAAAGTCGGTAAGAATACTATTTTCCTTTTATTATTAATTTTACAATTTAAAGATAAGATGCTTTTAGATTTGTGTATTTTAAGTTTTATTTTGCAGAAGTAGATTTCACAGTAAAATGAAATGGGATTTAGGTAATAAGGCATAGATTTAGCTTGTACATGTAGTTTGGTAAATAGGTCTAAGAAGTAATTAGTTTGGTTTTAGATGCTCCATTATTTCAGATAATTAGTTTTACTCTTTATTACTAATGTTTTATTGAGTAATTATTTTACACTGAAATTGAAATATGATATTTGTCACAGAAAGTACATCTGTTGAATATTATTGAATATCTCATTTGCATGTGGTATGTGTGGTAACAAGAAAATGTATGTATACATGTTTGTTTGTTCGTTTGTTTGTTAGCATGTCCAGGTTATTGTATTTACAGTTGACGGTCAGAATAAACCCTGATCAGTGAATGACAAGTTTTAATGCGCAGTTACAGTCAACGACTATTGGCCTTCATAAGAAAAGAAAATGTCTTCCCCAAGTGATGATAATGGCCAATACTTTGAAGATGACACTACAGAGATGACAATCAGAAGAAGCTCAAGAGAAAGGAATCCATCTGTCAAGGCCTTAGAAAATTTAGAGCAAATATTATTGGACAAATTCTGGCGAAAAATAACTGAGATAAAGGGATTATTGAAGACAGCAAGACAAAGTTTGATGAAAAACAAATTTGAATCAATGACACTGGAACAGATGTCCTGGCAACTAAGAAAATCAAAGGCTGACCTTTCCTCTAGTTATGATGAGATGTGCGAGAGATTCAGCATTCCCCAGGAAGTTAGATTAGCCTATGACAGCTGCCATGAAGAGACTGATGGGATTTTGTCACAAATTATCAAGGCAATGACACCAAGCAACAAAAATTCTTCTGACTTGCAGAGTAGAACCTCCTCAGTGTCATCCAAAAGGCTTGAGCTCACAGCAAAGGCAGCTGCGTTACAAGCTGAGCAAAATGCTAAATCTGAGGAAGCAAGGTTACAAGCTGAACTCAATCGCTTGGAGGCAGAAGAGGCCATTCGACAAGCACAGCTTGAAGCAGATAGGATTGTAAATCAAGTAAAGCAAGAAGCAGAAGAGAAGACAAGGAAGATCAAAATTAAATTGGAAATGGATCATAGACGCCAAGAGTTGGAAAATAGAAGACTCGAAACTGAAATGCAGAAAACAAATGCAGAACTCAAAGAATGGACAAGGTTTGAAGAATTAGACGAAGATAGATATTTTTATGGCCGACAAGACCAAATCCACTACAAGCCCCTTCACCCATCAGAAGAATTTGTTGACTATTTTGGAGCACTGCCCCATTCTTCACCTATTCAACCACAGGACAAAAAGATGGAAGATCCTACAAGCCAAAGACTGCACCAGCACAATGATGATACCCAAGTACAACTTGGCCCAGCTGCCAATTCGATGAATGCAAACAAAGCTCTTCAAAACAATTCAGCAGATATTGTTACTGATTTGGTTCAGTCCATAAGTTTGAGCCGTTTACCCTTACCTGAACCATGGGTATTTACTGGAGACCCATTAAATTACCCAAGCTGGAAAGCCTCTTTCGACACACTGATAAACACAAAGGGTGTCATGGGAAGTGAAAGAATACATTACTTGAGAAAGTATTTAGGAGGTGAAGCAAAGTCAGTGGTTGAAGGAACTTTCTATCTGAAATCAGAGGAAGCATATGAACGAGCTGTGGCTCTTCTAGAAAAAAGATATGGAAACAGTTTTGTAGTTGCAGAGGCATTTCGAGATAAACTACAAGCATTTCCCAAAATACCATCCAGAGACAATAAAGCATTAAGAAGGTTTTCAGATCTGCTGCAACAAACTCTAGTGGTAATGGACCAGATAAAAGGATTGGAGATTCTTAACGATTGTAGAGAAAACAAGCGACTGCTTGAGAAGCTACCTGATTGGCTTCTACAAAGATGGACAAGGATTGTTGCTGACCATCACACTGCATATCCTTCATTTGAGAGGTTTGCTGACTTCATCACTAGAGAGGCAGATATAGCCTGCCACCCAGTAACATCCACTCTGACAAGTAATCAACGAAGACAAGATAACCCGGAAAGACGAAACATGGGCAACAGAACTCTTGCAAACATCAGTCAAGCAAATGACAAACCCTTTTGTTTGCTTTGCAAGAAGTCAAATCATGACCTTCATAACTGTTTTGTCTTCAAGAAGAATACTCCAGAGGAAAGAAAAATATTTGGGATGAAAAGTGGAATTTGCTTTGGATGTCTTTCACATGGACACAAAGCTAAAGACTGCAAGAAAAGAAGTACATGTGAAAGGTGCAACAAAAAACATCCAACCTGTCTCCATGGTGACTACGAAGCACTGAAGATGAACAATGCAGAGAAGAACAACCAAGCATCCAGCATAACAAACCAAGACTCTAGGCATAATTCAGCTCAAGTAGACATTGAGGGTGTATCCCACAAAACTTCACAAAATACGAAGAGTCTTAAGACTTCAATGATTGTCCCTGTCTATTTGTCAACTACAGACAAGCCTTATGAAGAGCATCTCACTTATGCAATGCTCGACAACCAGAGTGACACAACGTTTGTACTTGAAGAAACAAGTTTGAAGTTAAACACAAAGTCTGAGCCAAGCAGACTGAAACTTTCAACAATGACTTCTACTGAAACCATTGAGTGCAGGCGATTCCACAATCTTCAAATAAGAGGCTTGAAGTCCCTTACAAAGATTCCTCTTCCTGTAACATACTCCCGAGAGTTCATACCTGCTTATAGGTCACACATACCAACTTGTGAGACAGCAAAACAATGGGCTCACCTTCAAGGACTAGAGTCAGAAATTCCACCGGACTTGCAATGTGAAGTAGGGCTACTTATTGGCTACAACTGTCCACAAGCATTGGCCCCTAAAGACCACATACTTGGAAGAGGAAATGAACCGTTTGCACAGCAGACCGAGCTAGGGTGGAGTATAGTAGGACGCATAAGTGCTGAAGATGATGGTGAAAATGTAGACAGTATTGGGCTTTCTCACAAGATAATCACAAGACAAGTTCCAGAAAGTATCCAAATCTCTGGTGAATCACCTGAGGAAGTACACTTCATGTGTAAAGCCAGAATAAAAGAAGAAATGGTAACCCCTCAAGTTGTGAAACTTTTAGAAGCAGATTTCCCGGAGAGAAGAAATGAAGAGAAGACAATGTCACAAGAGGACAAACAGTTCATGAAGATAGTAGAAAACGGGATTCACAAAGATGAAGAAGGTTACTATGAGATTCCCTTGCCATTCAAAAGGGAAATGCCAGCTCTACCCAACAACAAAGCAATGGCAGAGAAACGGTTAACCCATTTAAAGAGAAGACTGATATGTGACCCAAAACTCTATCAAGACTACAAGGCCTTTATGGAACAGATCATTCAGAATGGTGATGCAGAAGAGATAAACAATGAAAAAGAACCCACAAATGCTTGGTATATACCTCATCATGGTGTGTATCATTCAAAGAAGCCAAACAAAATCAGAATTGTGTTTGACTGCAGTGCAAGATACAAAGGCGTTGCATTGAATGATTACCTTCTCCAGGGTCCAGATCTCTTAAACTCTATGATTGGAGTCCTCATAAGATTCAGAGAAGATCCTATTGCCATCATGGGGGATATAGAGAAAATGTTTCACAAATTCAAGGTGAATGAAGAGCACAGAGACTATCTGAGATTCCTGTGGTGGGAAAGTGGAAACTTAGAATCACAGCCAAGGTCATACAGGATGAAAGTTCATCTTTTTGGTGCAACCTCTTCACCTGGTTGTGCCAATTATGGCTTGAAGAAACTGGCCATCGATAATCAGAATGAATTTGGAAAAGAAGCAACACATTTTCTTCTAAATGACTTTTATGTGGATGATGGGCTGACAAGTTGCAAAAATGTTGCTGAAGCCATACAGCTGATAGAAACAACAAGACAGATTTGTGCAAAGGCAAATATAAGACTACACAAACTGGTTAGCAATCATCCAGAAGTTCTTCAGTCAATTCCAGAAAGTGAACGGTCTGAAACAGAGACGCTAAACATCAATCTGGAAGAAGTGACAATTGAAAGAGCCTTAGGAATTCAATGGTGCATTGTGTCAGATGAATTTCATTTCCGTGTCACCCTCGCTGTTAAGCCAAAGACAAGAAGAGGTATCCTGTCTACAGTTGCTTCCATATTTGATCCAATGGGATATATTGCTCCATTCACTCTAATTGGGAAGCAAATTCTACAGGATATGTGCAGAGAAAATGTGGGATGGGATGATCCACTTTCAGAAGATTTAGCCACACAATGGAACCGATGGTTAGATGAGTTACCAGCACTTGCAGACATCAAAATACAGAGACATGTAGCACCCAAGGAATTTGGAGACATAGTTTCAAGAGAACTACACCATTTTTCAGATGCTAGCTTTTCTGGATATGGGCAATGCTCATATTTGCGTATAGTCAATGCACGAGGTGAAGTGTTTTGTACATTGATAATGGGAAAATCCAGAGTAACTCCAATGAAAACTATCACGATTCCCAGACTAGAACTCACAGCTGCACTGGTCTCTGTGAAGATAAGAAATCTGTTGATCAGTGAGTTGAAGCATACAGTTACAAGGGAAGTCTTCTGGACAGACTCAAAGATAACTCTGGGTTACATAAACAATGACGCAAAGAGGTTTCATGTGTTTGTTGCAAACAGAGTGCAACAAATCAAAGAAAGCACTAAAGCAAATCAATGGAGACATGTGCCTTCAAGCAAAAATCCAGCAGACTCTGCCTCCAGAGGACTACTTGCATCTGAGCTGGAAAGGTCGACATGGCTTTCAGGACCAAAGTTTCTTTGGGATATAGAACTGCCCTCAAATGATTCCACAGACATATCATTGTCATCAGATGACCCCGAAGTGAAAAAGGTAATTGTGAATGCCACAAAAACCTCAGAAGCTACAGATGTTGTACTGAAGAAACTTGAAAAATTTTCCAGGTGGTCATCAGCCATTTCAGCCATAAACCTTTTGCGAAGAACTTGTTACAAAGGAAGGGACAGTTATGATCCTGTGAAACACAGGCATGAAAGTGAAATGCTAATAATCAAGAAACTACAAAAGGTTGCATTTTCAGAGGAAATACAAAGACTGGACAATCTTCCAAAGGGGAACAAACTGTTCAAACTGGACCCCTTTATTGATGAAAATGGTGTACTTCGAGTTGGTGGTAGACTGAAGCTCTCAAGCATGCCATTTGAAGTGAAACATCCAGCAATACTGCCCAAATCAGGACATATTAGTGAACTGATTATACGACACTACCATGAAAGAGTTCAACATCAGGGACGAGGATTCACTACAAGTGAAATTAGATCACACGGTTACTGGATAGTAGGAATGAATAGGGCTGTGTCATCAGTTATCAACAAGTGTGTTCAATGCAGGCGACTTAGGGGAAGCCTGAATTGTCAGAAAATGGCAAATTTAAGTGAGGATCGAACTGAAGCAGCACCACCATTTACTTACTGTGGCATGGATTGTTTTGGGCCCTTCATTGTGAAAGATGGGAGAAGGGAGGTAAAACGCTATGGACTTTTATTAACATGTTTCTCATCAAGAGCAGTGCACATAGAGATGTTGGATGACATGTCCACAGATGCATTGATTAATGGCCTCCGCTGTTTTGTCTCTCTCAGGGGCCCTGCAAGATCTATCAGATGTGATAGAGGAACAAACTTTGTAGGAGCATCACATGAATTAAAGCAAAGATTCAATGAACTTTCTGATGACAGAGTTAAACAGTTCCTGATGAAACACAGATGTGATTTTCTCATGAATGTGCCTCATGCAAGTCACATGGGAGGTGTATGGGAACGGCAAATAAGGACAGTGAGAAGCATCTTGTCTTCTCTAATGTTGCAACATGCATCACGTTTAGACTCGGCATCTTTGAGAACATTCTTTTATGAAGCAATGGCTATTGTGAACAGTCGTCCACTCACCACAGACAATCTAAATGTACCTGATGGGCCTGAGCCATTGACACCAAACCACTTAATCACAATGAAGTCAAGTGTGATTCTACCTCCTCCAGGAAACTTTGAAAAGGAAGATCTGTATTCAAGAAAGCGATGGAAAAGAGTTCAGTTCCTGGCAAACCAGTTCTGGAATAGGTTTAAAAGGGAATATCTTCAAGCACAACAACAAAGACAGAAATGGAACAAAACACACAGAAATGTGAAACTTGGAGACATAGTTGTACTACATGATGATGGTTTGTTCCGTGGCCATTGGAGAATGGGGAAAGTCATTGAAACTGTTGTTGATGAAGACAAACTAGTTAGAAAGGTAAAGGTGTTGATAGGAGACAAACATCTGTCTGGAGATGGGAAGCGACTCTCTGAGCCTTCAGTTCTTGAAAGACCCATACACAAACTGACTGTTCTGGTGGAAAGTTTACAAACTCATTGATTGTTTTATGTTTAATAATGTCAAATTCCCTTTGGAAAATCAAAATGATTTTGGGAGGGACTGTAAATGATGTTCATTCTCAATGCTCCATAAGGCAAAATCTTGCATGAAGACAGTTTGATTTCTGTTAAAGATAAAAATTCTGTATGAGTGCTTTGTGTTACCACTACAGTCTTCTGCATAGCTGTATGAGTTGGTGAGATACTCTTGACATGTTTATGTGTGTAGTTTGGACTTTAAACCTGAAGTTTGTTTTGTTCACTGAAAACAAGCACAATTTTTATTTGAAAAGTTAGTGTTTTGTGTATTTTCTTCTAGTATGCTTTTGAGATATTTAGAGGATCCAAGATAGGTTTAGACAAATGTTTGAAGATAATTGAAGATTATTTGGATTTTAATTGTGCATTTAAGTGACTGCCAAAGCAAAGTCGGTAAGAATACTATTTTCTTTTTATTATTAATTTTACAATTTAAAGATAAGATGCTTTTAGATTTGTGTATTTTAAGTTTTATTTTGCAGAAGTAGATTTCACAGTAAAATGAAATGGGATTTAGGTAATAAGGCATAGATTTAGCTTGTACATGTAGTTTGGTAAATAGGTCTAAGAAGTAATTAGTTTGGTTTTAGATGCTCCATTATTTCAGATAATTAGTTTTACTCTTTATTACTAATGTTTTATTGAGTAATTATTTTACACTGAAATTGAAATATGATATTTGTCACAGAAAGTACATCTGTTGAATATTATTGAATATCTCATTTGCATGTGGTATGTGTGGTAACAAGAAAATGTATGTATACATGTTTGTTTGTTCGTTTGTTTGTTAGCATGTCCAGGTTATTGTATTTACAGTTGACGGTCAGAATAAACCCTGATCAGTGAATGACAAGTTTTAATGCGCAGTTACAGTGGGCAAAGGTCCTGTGGGCAAGAGTCCTTGTGGGCAAAAGTCCACACACAAGTTTATCTGTTTCTATGTTTTAATATGTTAGTGGATAGATAAAATATTATTAAACAAATATGCAATTAGATTTTCTTTTTTTTCCTTTATAATTTTACATGTATCCTTCAAAGCTTTTTACAAAGTAAATTAAAGCGCTGGTTTCACAGTTTCATTTATAATAAGAAGAAACAGTAAAATCTGACAATGTCACTTCTCAGTTCCTTGCAAGCAAAATAAAGGTTTAGTTTATATAGAGGATGAGTGCTTTTTTATATATCTGTGTAGAGCCAAAAAAGAAGATATGGTATGAATCTGATCGGTGTTTGATGATCATCTAATTAGACATCTAACACTATTACTGAAGATCTAACACTATTACAGGAGATGAGCAACCTCACTGAGCAGCCTGGTTCTTTGTTTCTCATTTGATATCATTTCAATACCTTTGTTTATTTAGTGTCACTCAATAGCTGGAGGTCCCCAGAGGGGGGATGGGGTGGGACTACATTACCTAATATGACAAAGAGATGAAGTAATACTGCATAAATGGTAAGAGATAACAAACACTATGATATATATAAAATGGGTAATAAAATACTCTGAAATTATCAATGGTCCAGGCTATCTATTTTATAAACTTGCCCCCAAAAAGTTCAGTTAATCTTCTGACCAATAAAAAAAATCAAATATATATAAATAAGGAATGTCCAACAGGAAAATTATACCTCCAGATTTAAATATAAAATATTAAACCACAAGAACAGATTTATAATAATAATTCAGAATTGAGAATTATAAATGTGTGGTTATCAACTGAAATAAGTTCATAACTGCAGGAGCTATGTCAAATTAACTGAGGCAAGTTGAATAATACTGGGCTAGTTAAGGGTTAAAAATCCGCTATTTTTACTACATAAGGCTATAATTTCAATAATAATAGTGTCTATTTTGCTTACTTTAATATGTATAACCAGTTTCATTTTAAAAAGTTAAAAAAATTCAGCAAGCATAAAAATAAGTTCTTAAAAGCCTAAGATAGCCATAACATCATTAATATTCAAAATTTAAATAGACAGGCACTTCCTTTAAAAAATTCAAAGATTTCAGCTCTATGAGCCACATAGTTCGACAGTTACAGGGCTTTAAAGTGGCACAATGTCCATAAATTGGGTCTCTGTGGGCATTTTAGAATCGTTAAAGTGACCCTAGCAATTAAACTACAGATCTGAAACTTTTTGGGGACATAGATAACAAACAAAATTATAGATAATACAGTTTGAGACTTGTCACACTTAGCATTTCCAAGTTACAGGGCAAAATACAGAAAAATTGTGAAAAAGGTTACTTGGGTGAGTGTCTATGGTCCGCATACACAAGTTAAATGTGGAAGGTTGGCATTTAGGTGTCAACCATAATCATTCCATGAGTTGTTAAGGGGGGATGCTGACGTGTACATCTAACAACGGGTCAAATGGCCACATGAGTATGTTTTGGCTGGCTGGATTTTGTCGGATTATGAGAGAGGGAAAATGTAAAGATTCAAAAGACTGAATGCTTGATTATTTGATTGCATTGCTAGATGATGCTGATGACTTTTCCTGGCAATCAGCTAAGGCTAGCAATGCCGTTTTGTTATGTCAAATGGAGAAGGGAGAGATAATCAGTTGGTCAGAATAGACAGAGTCAGACGTGCTAATGCCCAGAGACATACCACTGCATGGCCACCAATCTTCTGCTCCATTTAAAAAAACAAGAAATTTCAAGGGCAAACTCAAGCCAAGGTTACTAAAAGTATGCCCTGTATATATTACAATGATGGGTCTTGCTCATATCAGAAGCATCATGAGACTAGAGGTGTTTATTATAAGCACATTTGCAGTACTTGCTTTGCTCATGAGGGCAGATCCAGTGCTCACAGTGCTGCTGAATGTAGGCAGAAGAATTAAAAAAAACAAATAAGCCTGGGTATGGCCTTTGGTAACAAAGGCGCTGCCGAGGACAAGTTTGCTACTTCTTCCAGTTCTTATGCTTATGGTTCTAGAATCATAAATTGCAGAAACAAATGTACTGTGTTTCAATATAGTGCTTGTATGTATGGAAACAGTGGTCAAGTATGAGCAATATGTGTAGGCCTGTAGATCCCAGGCGTTCTTTTGCTGAGATACTTAAAACTTGCGGTAAATATGAAAACACTTCTGCCATCAACTTGCAAAAGAAAGGTTAGTACATCGCCAAAACATCACATTCAGCAAGCAGTTGACAAACTCTCTTCCTTTAAGCAAGGTAAGTCCCCCTGTGTACATAAAGGTGTATATAAAGGTCAAGCAGTGGATCCAGTTCCTTGTTTTAATAGGTTTGATCTCCTGAAACCATTTGATACTCAAGAACTTGTTGACCAAACCGAAAATTTGACTGTAGGTCACACAGGTCACAAGGTCAAATCTAAAGTCAAATTGACAAAACATAGCAATGCACAGAAACAAGGTGTACATAAACTGGTACAGTAGAATATTAACTCACATACATGACATACATAGGTCAGTAGATCCAGTCCCTTGTCATGGTAGGTTTGAGTCCTTGACACCAGGTTATGTGCAAGTTACTGGCAAAAACAAGAGTCAACTTTCTCCTGTTGTCATAGAAAGTAATGATGGCATATCTAAGATCAACTTCAGTAACAATTTTGCAGTGCATTCTATGAACAAGGTAGGGTTGAGCAGTTGTAGCAGGAAAGTGCTTTTGATAGTTTTCAAGCTTTTGATAAAGTAAATGAATCCATACTTAAACCATTACCTGATTGTACTGCACAACTGGGTTCAGACTTTGGGGCTATGTCACTTACTCCACTGCAAACATACACTGGTCCACCAACTCCCAATTCTGTACTCAACAAACCTCTCTTGCTTCACACAAGGGTACGTGAATCATGTCTTCCCAATTATATGGGAATCCGGGTTCCAGTCGCTACCAACCTCAATATTGCTAACCGGAGGTGCTTCCTAGTGGATTTTTGGATCATCAGTCGGTGTATTTGCTGGAATTTGGATTTCCTCTGGATTTTGACAGATCTTTGAAATTAATCTCTGTTGAAGATAATCATAAATCAGCTAAGGATTATGAAGAATATGTGAATCATTATTTCTATTCTATTCTAGTCTGTACTTTTATAGCATTTAATCTCTGCTAGGCAGATCTTTAAGGCACAACACCGTAATCAAATAAAAAAAAGTCATCTGTCCATAGCCGTTGCCAGGTCCAGTACCACAGAGACACCAGATAGAGTGTATGCTAAGTTGGAAATGCCTTTTTGAAGAGACACGATTTTAACCTTTTCCTGAAACAGGCGCAAGTTGGGGCAGAACGGACCTCATCAGGCAAATGATTCCAAACTGTGGGAGCATCAAAAGCAAAGCTGTGGCCAAAGTGATTTTTTGATTTATGTACAGATGGACAGAATTGAGGAACCTCCAAGAACCTTTTATCTGGATGGTTATATCTTGTACTATATCTTCCACAATGAGTAGACAAAATAGGACCAAAGTAACTGGGATGACCATTGTGAAGAAACTTGTAACTAGAGTGGCAGTTTTGAAGATACAGCGGAAATTCAACTGGGAGCCAATGGAGTCGTTTGAGAATAGGAGATGCTTGTGTGTATTTGTTACAGTTTGTGACAATCCTAGCAAGTGTGTTTTGGATACACTGTAGTTTGCGCATGTTGAGACTGGACGAACTCCTGAAGACAGAGTTGCAGTAATCAAGGTGACTGGTCACCAAGGCATTGGCTGCCAGGATAGCAGCCTCATCAGTCAAGTGCTTTCTAACCCGCCTGAGATCACAAATTTGAATAAAGCATGTCTTACAAATATTGCGGATATGATCAGCAAAGGAGAAATTAGCATCAAACCAGACACCAAGGTTCTTTACAACAACTGCTGGATGCATGAAATTACCAAATATCCTAACTGGGAGATAGGGATCTAATTTCTTGAGTTGAACATGGGATCCGAAGATGATAAACTCTTGTTTATTCAGTATTTCATTTGAGCATACTTGACGACATCCATTTCTGAACATCCAGAAGACATGAATTCAGTTTGTCAAAAGCCAGGGCTGCATTTTTGTGAGACATATAAATAAACAACTGTATGTCGTTTGCATAAAAGTGGAATTTGATGTCGGGATGCATTCCAATAACCTTATTCAAAGGAGTGGTGTAAAGGAGAACAGTAGAGGACCAAGAAATGAGCCTTGTGGCACTCCAAACAGCAGCTCATGCAATTCAGAGAGGGTTGGCCCAATTTTAATTGCTTGGAAACGGTGGCTAAGATAGGACGTGAACCACTTCAAGGCTGTGCCGCACACACCAAACCATGACTTAAGACAATTAAGAAAAGTAGTGTGATCAATTGTGTCGAACGCAGCCGACAGATCCAGTAAGACCAATGCAGTAGGCTTGCCCCGTGATAGTGAGAGATGGATCTCGTGTAATGGTGTAATATAACAAGAATTACATATGTGGCCTGAGAAATGTGTAATAATATGTTGAAATGGTGTTAGAATTGAAGTTTATAATTTTTTTTCCCGAGAAAACGACATCTCCGTGGTTCATACTCATAAAGAATACAGGAGGAGCTTGATCATGGTACTATTATAGGCCCATTTAAGAGTAAACATATCAATTTACATGTTAGTCCTTTTATGACTAGAGACAAGCCTGATTCTCAATGGCGTTGTACTATTGTTGATCTTAGTTGGCCCTGCGGGGCTTCTGTTAATGCTGGGGTCCAGAAGGATGCTTATTTAAATAGCAAGTTTGCTTTGACGTATCCCTCTGTTGATCAAATTGTTGACAGAATTCTCCAGTTAGGACCAGGTTCCCTTATCTATAAAATAGATATTAGTCATGCTTTTCAACAACTTAAAGTGGATCCTGGAGATATTGACTTGTTGGGCTTAAAAATGGGGGATTATTACAATGATCAATCGGTCCCAATTGGGATTCAGACATGGGTCATTTTTCTTTGAAAAAGTGACAGATAGCATTCGATTTATCATGAATAAGAATGGTTTTCCTGACTAAAACAACTATGTAGATGATTTATTGTACTGTGGCTAATCATCTAACATTTACAAGTCATTTGCATTCTTATCTGATCTATTGCACCAGTTAGGTTTGAAGATTAATCCTAAGAAACTAGTTGAACCATCTACATCAGTTGTATGCTTAGGTATTCTTATTAAAACTGAAGATAGAACCATGTCCCTACCCCCATATAAATTACAAGAAATAATACAATCTTGTCATGAATGGCATACTAAATGGTTTCGTTCAAAAAGATAGCTTCAGTCTTTGCTGGGGTCACTGTTATATATATGTAAGTTTGTAAAGCCAGCCTAGGGTGCCAATAATGATACTATATTCTTATCTAAGGAGTTTTTAAAAGACCTGGTTTTCCTTATTTTTAAAACAGTTTAATGGGGTTGTATTTTATGACCAACATCAGCTGATTTGTGTCTTGATGCCTGTCTAACAGGTTTGGAGGGGTGTTTATGGTCGGCAATGTTATGCCCTACCAGATTTCAATAATTATACAATAGTCCATCTCGAGATGTTAAATGTTCTGGTGGCTCTCAAGATATGGGCTTATCAGTGGACTAATTGCAAGGTTCAAATTCAATGTGATAACATGGCAGTGGTCGAAGTTCTTGCTTCTGGCAAGACCAAAGACAAGGTATTAGCTACATGTGCCAGAAATATATGGTTACGGTCCTCATTATATGACATCACTTTACAGGTGGATCATATTCCTGGTAGAGATAACACAGTGGCAGATTTGTTATCCAGATTTAAATTTGATGAAGTCATCCTCATCGGATACCTACACATATTGATTTGACATGTCTAAATTATGATATATAGTTCCCCCTCCCCTTCCAACGACAGCTCAGCTGACCACCAGGGCATTTGCACATTTGTTTGAAGCCTTCAGACCAGGGACTCAGAGATGTTATTTCAGGATGTTTTATTACTTCCTTGGTTTCCTGGTGGCGGCTGGGCTGTCACTGCAACAGGTAGATATTTCAGTAATATTAACTTTCATGGAATATCTCCATTCCCAGAATTGTAAAGTGGCCAGTATCAGTAATTATATGGCTGCTCTTAGAGCTTTCTTTATACTGTATGACTTGCCTACTGCTGTCTTTAAAGATCACAAGATTCAGTACTTTATCAAAGCACTGAAGTTAAATATGTCATGGCTCTTAAAAACACTCCCATTTTCACTGAGCATATTCTTTCTCAGATTGTGGAGGTTTGTAATCATCTAGAGCATCCTCATGTTTTCACTACTGTTTATTTGTTGGCTTTCTTCTCATTTATAAGATTGTCAAATATTGTTCCCCAAAGTAGAGCCCAGTATGATCATAGTAGACATTTAGCTAGAGGGGATGTGATCTTCTCATCCACAGAAGCCATTATCTTGATTAAATGGTCTAAGACCATCCAAATCAGGGACAAAGTTCTTACTATTAGGGTTCCTTTTCTCCCTGGTTCATCTCTTTGTCCAGTCACAGCACTTAAAGCAATGATTGCACTTGTCGCTGGATCTGATAATAATCCACATTTTGCTACTCATACTTATGATTCAGTATTACCATTAACAGATAGCATGGTTAGAAAGCATATAAAGAGGGTGCTTGCGCTCCTCGGCCTGCAAAGTGATGGGTATATATTTCACACATTTAGGAGGTCTGGTGCCTCCTGGGCATATAACCATGGAGTTTCTATGGAAGCCATAAAATGTCATCTGGTGTTATATACATGCATATTCCCCTACTTCATCTGCTTTACTGTCAACTTTTAGACAGAACCTACTGTTACGATGGCTGTTTGAGTGAATTGTGTCTTTAGATCAAATCCTTTGGTTAAATATCTAAATTACAGGGTTAAATTGTAATCACTAGTTATTTGGGAGGGGTTACTCCTGATGGTTACTCCTTAAGGAACACACATATATTTGGCAATTGCATGGGCACATTAATGGTGTCTTTGCAATTGCAATGTTATACACATGAATTACATTATTTACATGTTATGCATTATAATGGACTCAGTCAGTAACATTTAGTAGTCATGATGGACTCTCATATGTAAATAGACTGCTATAAACTTATTGTCAAATGCTTTTCAAGAACATTTTAGATGATATTAGAATGTGTGTTAAATTATTGTAAAATAAACATATAAAACCAACTGGGTATTCTTATTTTACATTATTAACCAATGTGTAAGCCAGGTCGATTCAACCTGGGCTATGACCTTATTTAAGACTGCTTCATGTGCTGCCGGTGCAGGTTTGGCCATTATTGGCTGCTTCTGGATTGCTGGTTTCACAGAGTGGGCCCATTTTATGGCCTTTCTCACCATTGACCTTTATCAGTACACAACTTTTCTGGCTTTGTCCAGATTTGACCTCTGTGACCTTTGATATGACCTTGGCCATTGGTGTCATTGTGACACCTAGGTCACTGTTGCCTTAGTGGTTACTTCACTGATAAGATCGGTTTAGTGTCTTTGGCTTGTGAATTAGGAACTTTTTCATCTTGGAACTGTTATGTGGTGACCTTCATTTGACACAAGGTCACTTGGGGGTCATGGAATGTCTACTAAAAGCCTTGATTTTCGGCACATGTTAAAAGAACGTAATAATTTATTCCCAGTTGAGATTTCAGCTCTAACAGTCATGTAGTTTAACAGTTTAAAAGTGGCAAAAAGTCAAAATATTGGGTCTCTGTGGGCGTTTTAAAGACCTCAGTGTGACCTTCAAATTAAAACTTCAGACTTAAAATCTGTCAGAAGCAAAGATTACACATAGAATGTTTATTTAATACAGTTTGAAACTTCTCAGACTTACCGTTTCCAAGTTACAGAGCAAAATATGTGAAAAATGTTTAAAAAGGGTCACTGAGGTAGGTGTTTATGGTCCCCATAAACAGGTTAAATGTCTACTGAAGGCCTTTATTTTTGGCACATGTAAAAAAAACCATAATAATATATTCCCAGATGGGATTTCAACTCTATCAGTCACATAGTTTAACAGTCAGATATTGGGTCTCTGTGGGTCTTTTAGAGACCTCAGTTAATTCTGGACCCTCTATGAACAGTTGATTCTTCAAAAGAAAAATGGGTGAGAGATACCTTGGACCAGTCTGTCTAGTGTCTGATGTTTTCTTGAGCGAAGCATGGATCTCACTCCTGCATTTGCCCATAGGTCTGTTTCTCTATGGAAGCTATCCAGGAGACGAAATTTTCATCCTGACTGGCATTGATGGGCAAATTTCCCAATTTGTCTGCAATGGCTGATCTATAGCCATCAACAGTGCTTTGCTGTAACTTTCTGTCCAGCCTGTTCAGTCAGCCTGGAATGTATCAGGCCTTGAGTCATCTATTTCCTGAAGCACCAGGCCAGGATTCTCCAATGTCAGGCTTAGTGGGCCCAACCTCATCTTTGTTTATGTAGGCAACTACTGTGGTGTTGCCTGTTGCTATAAGAACAATATTGTCTGAAAAGAGGTATTGGAACTCTTTTTGGACCAAAAAGACCGCCTTTACTTCAAGGTAGTTTTTATGGAAGTGGTAGGGGCAGAGTTCCTCTTCCTGTGAGCTCTCCCGAGTGCCCTAGCCTTCTCTTGAAACGTCTTTAAATATCGGAAGAGCATATCTGAGCAGGTGTAGTGGCAAAACTTAAAGGACATTGGCTTCCTAGAGCTCAAATTTAAGTGTAGATGGAGAGACATTGGAACAGGGATTAACGTTTCTAGAGATTTCAGGATCCTCCTGTGATTTTTCAGATGCCACTAAATCAGTCTTATATGGAGCAGACCTAGGTGGACTTGCTTCTTGAAGTTCTAGGTAGTGTAACATAATTATGGTTCCTAGTGTATCTTATGAACAATACTCTTTAATGCTGTTACACCAGTCAGTTGTTTGTCTGAGCTTATAAAATAAAGTAGTGCTTCGAGGATCAGTGTTTCTCTCCACACAAAATAGTTAAAAACGTTACAGGTAGCTGTCAGCAGGCCTGTTAGGGAGAAAAGGTGCCAGACTGGCAAAACAGGTGGGTAAGAAGTTTTTGAAAATATTTTTAAGGTCTGGTAACATTCTATGAATGGTAGCCTATGAAATCAAATACCATAGATTTATGGAATAGATTGATTTTTCCATACTTATTATCCAACCTAGTTCCTGACACAGTGCTAATAGGGTCTGTGTATGCTAGAAACAGGTTTGGTGGCCTCTGACCAACATATCGTCTAGGTACTGGTGGATTCTTATACTCGTGTTGAGTCATCAGCCTTACACCCTTGATTATCACTGTGAACTAGAGATTGCGTCTCGACGCAGTGTATCCCCAGACGGGACATGGTTGAAGAGTGACACACAGAATATTATGTCAAATGTGACCCAACAAAAAGATTCGTCTTCACATCCAAAACCTCTACGACAAATAATAAGGGAGATATAGACCATTAGAGGTATCAAAGACCACATTTGACCTTGAAGGAGGGATCCAAGGTCAAATCTGAGCCCACCAAAAGATTTGGGGCACATGATTTCCTACAGGTTGTCTTCTCATCCAAAACCTCTATGACCAATAGCAAGGGAGATATAGGCCATTATAGGTATGAAGAACCACATTTGACCTTGAAGGAGGGGTCTAAGGTCAAATCTGAAACAACAAAAGATTCAGGGCACATGATTTCCTAGAAGTTGTCTTCACATCCAAAACCTCTACGACCAATAATAAGGGAGATATAGGCTCCTTTAAGTTTGGTCACCTCAGATTTTCAAATTTGTTGCCATAGCAACCAACCAAAGTGAACAAACTGGACCAAATGTTAGCCGAGCAAGATTTCATAGCAGGGAAGATATCTTGAAACCTTGGTAAGGATAGGTGCAACAGATTTCCAGCTACAAGTGATTTACTCAATGGTGAACTGTCAAAGCGGCTATTACTCATTAGCTATAGACCTACAGCTCTGAAAATTTGCCATGACAGAGTACATTTAATAGTACATGAACAACATATTTGACAAAAAAAACCTTTAAATTTAATAGGTTTGCAGATATAAGTGATTTACTAAATGGTGAACTGCCAAGGTAGCTATTACTAAGTCAGCTATGGACCTACAGCTCTGGAAATTTGCCATGACACTGTGCATCAAAAATTATCTAAACAAAATATTTGACAAAATTATTGTAACTGTAACGGTTATGAAGAAAAATATCATTTAATCATTGTGGTCATGGTTAAAAATAGCCAGCCTCGGCAGTCAAGAACTCCAGCCCGCAGGTACAGCTAAATAGCCAACATTGAGATTTGGGAAAATCTTAGGAACAACAACTTCTGTTGTAAGAAGTATAGAGAACCAGCGAGATGTTCTACAAAAGATTCATAGGCCATGATTTCTTACAATAGTTTTCATATTTTGAAGCCAAAGAAACAATTATAAGGGAGATATAAGGCCTTTTTGATATGATGACCCTCCTATTTGGCATTAAAGATGTGATGTGGCGGCCATTTTGTTTCCAAAACAAGGACACAATTACTCTTGGGCAAGCTTTCCTATCCATTTACGTTTTGTGCAAATCTGATGAAGCTAGCTGCAATATTTTAGGTTACAGAAAACATTAAGGATTTTAAAACAAACTTTAAGACCCGAAAATTTTAAAAGTGCTGCCATGGGAACAGTTGCCGCTGGATACACCCAAAACCTTATCAGCTCTAGATCCTCTTGGGGTAAACATATCCTGAAACTTTGGTGAAAATCCATACAGGGGTTTAGGCTGTGGAACACCCATAAACTTTAATACCCGAAAATCTTAAAAGTGTTCCCATGGCAATGGTGGTAGTTGGATACCTCTCAAAGCCTAATCAGCTCTAGATCAACTTGGGGTAAACATATCCTGAAAATTTGGTGAAAATCTGTGCAGGGGTTTAGGCTGTGGAACACCCACAAACTTTAATGCCCGAAAATCTTAAAAGTGTTGCCATGGTAGTTGGATACCCACCACAACCAAATCATCTGTAGATCCTCTTGGGGTAAATATGCCCTGAAAATTTGGTGAATATCCGTGTAGGGGTTTAGGCTGTGGAACACCCACAACTTTAAGACCCAAAAATATTAAAAGTGTTACCATGGCAACAGTTGTTACCGGATACCCCCAAAACCTTATCAGCTGTAGATGCTCTTGGGGTAAACATACCCTGAAAATTTGGTGAAAATCTGTGCAGGGGTTTAGTCTGTCGAATACCCACAAACTTTAAGACCCAAAAATATTAAAAGTGTTGCCATGGCAACAGTGGTACCCGGATACCCACCAAAACCAAATCAGCTGTAGATCCTCTTGGGGTAAATATGTCCTGAAAATTTGGTGAATATCCTTGCAGGGGTTTAGGCTGTGGAACACCCACAACTTTAAGACCCGAAAATATTAAAATGTTACCATGGCAACAGTTGTTACCGGACACCCCCCAAACCTTATCAGCTCTAGATGCTCTTGGGGTAAACAACCCCTGAAAATTTGGTGAAAATCTGTGGAGGGGTTTAGGCTGTGAAACACCCACAAACTTTATGCCTCACAGTCTTATATAGGCATATATATGCAGTAAAGGGTACCATTTTGAGTCATTTTAGCAGGCCTAAGGTGACCTTGAAAGCAATAGTACTCGACCTCCAAAGCCATTTTCAATAGTTTCCATGCAATATAGTCAGCATTCAGTCTGAATGAAGAGCTTCAAGGTCAAATTTCTGCATGCTTACAGAAGACATATATATGCATTTTATATACCAACCATAGGATGATCTAACTTTCTATATATGAGAACTGGGCCAAAATGTGAAAAAATGGCCAAAATCTGACCTTTAAGAGGCCACCAGTGACCTTGAAATTGAAGGTCAAGGTCACAAAACAATAGCGTTTGTGGCATTGCCCATACATACCCACATACCAAATTTGAAAGGTCTAACTAAAATATTATACCCGTTATTGCGTCTGAAAGAAAATCTCTGTGGCAGCAGCGGCGGCATGACCGTACTGAATCCTAAGTATCCCCGACTTTCGTCCGGGGATACAATTCTCTGGGAGCAGTGAACAGACCAAACGGTAGAGCTTTGAATTGGTAGGATTGACCTTGGACATGAAAATGTAGGTATTTGCTGGACTGTTGGTTTATTAAGATATGGAAGGTCCTTGAATGTCCTTGAAATCTATGGATGTTACCCATTCACCTTATGTTTTCTGGTGTTTCCATTTTGATTTTTTTCTGACTTCAGAAATTTGTTCAGTGAGCTCAGATTTAGGATAGGTCTCCACTTGTTGTTGGGTTTGGAAACTAAGAAAAGTCAGCTGAAGAAAGCCAGAGACTTTTTGAGTTTTGAATACATGTATTTCTATTGCTTGTTTTTGCATAAGGCAATGTACCAGATGCACACAGCCACTTACGATTATTAGAGACCTTGTTAGAGTTGGCCAGTTCCAGAAAGGGAGGATATAGCCTTCCTTGAAGATACTTATGACCTAAGGCAGCCCATGTTTTCAAAAACTGGTGCAGTCTGGCCCCTACAAGGAGATTTAGAGCAATAGTGTGGACATTTGTGAAAAGTAGGGGCCAGACTAAGGGAGGCTAGAGTGTCATGTTTGATGCCAGATAGTCTTCAAGGCTGGTTGTCCGCAGCGAAGGGTGTCCTGAGATGACTTGATCGCATGAGCGTAAGGGTGATAATGTCCTTTCTTGCATGATGACCCACTGCTGTAACCCCTGTTGTCATACTGAAATATCTTGTCCTCAGCTTTCTTTAGTGAAGATTCTGGAAAGAGTGTAGCCAGATGTAAAGAGGCATTTCTAAGGGGGGCTAGATTGTCATGCTTGATGCCAGATTTTAGATGTTCAAGATATGCATTCCTTCTAGCCAGAGTGATGTTGGCTACTGTAACAAACACAAAGTCTGATAGATGTTGCATTGTCTTGGCCATTGGAAAGCTAATGCTCTGGTTGAAGTTCTTGAAGTATTGTAACTTATCAGTAGCACCCTGACTTTTTCACTGATGACTTGCCTATTTAACCTGGCTGACTTGTACCAGGACACAGCATTTCTTGATGGGCTGTTGTCAGAGTGGATGCCATACCACTTGCTCTGAAATTTGGCCGGCCTGATTAACTGACCCATCTGGTGTTACATTCAGTCTCTCCGTTTCTGGGCCTAGCAAAGGGGTTTTCATCAGTTATGGAAGATGCACTGTCAAAACTCTGTAGTCTGATGCCATCCCATATAAGATCTGATCCGTCTTACTGTTTCTCTGTAGGACTGCTCCCCACAGAGTTGGTCGGCTTCACGGGGAGCAATGTCGGCCTCATGATCTGCAGGGATTAAAGTCTTATCAGAATCTGCACTGATTGGCGGTGGGTGAACTGGAGTCGCCTTAATGTTAGCAAAGATCAGCTGGCCGGTTGGTTTCTCTAGTATTTTTGCCAGTAGCAAGGCTTCTGTAGACAATCTTTCAGACTATTGTGGTCGAGGTGTGGGTGGAAAGCTGGGCTAGTTGTTTAGATGCGAGAACACAACAAAACTGCCAATATTGCTTCAAAACAAAGGTCTCAGCCCTTCCTTTGTCCCTGCATTGTGCACCAGCATGTTGGCCATTAAATGGCTATACGCACCCCGTACTTGTCCTGGTGATGTTATGATGTTAGATTAAGTTATACACATAAATATTGTGTAAATAAGTTTTTTAATTGAAGAATTTTATAAAATTGCAAATTTAATAAGTAAATTAAATTTTTATAAGTTAATACCCTATCCAATGGACAATTGCTAATCCGGTCGGCGCAGACCGGCCCGCCAAACGCCAGAAAAAGACGTCCTGTGTTTCCACCGGCTGGCCGGTCCGTAGTACTGTGCACAACCCATATGGCGCCTTGTACTTCCTTCCTGTCTAGACAACTTGACGTCATAGCATCTTTTTCGTTGTCTAAACCTATTAGACCCCTAGTAAGCTGATAGCGGGGTCGGTGGGAGGGTCTTGTGTGTCCATTGGATAGGGTATTAACTTATAAAAATTTAATTTACTTATTAAATTTGCAATTTTATTGTGTTAATACTTAATATCCAATGGACAATTGCTGAATAACTACCGCTTGGTTGGCGGGTAAGTTACTAGGGACTTATGTGAACTCACAAGTAATAGCAAATTTTAACCTACGGTCTAGGCTGACTTCGTCAGGAGACCTATAGGCCCAGGCCTGGGTTGACCTTAAGGTCAGGAAACCCTGTAAGGCCATGGTCGGTTGCCAGCAGCCAGTTACCCGGGGCTATACTGCCGTCGCCCCCCCCCCTTTTAGACCTGCTCTTAGGTAGGGGAAGAGAGGGATGAGTTCAGTCCCAGAATGCAAATAGACCTCCCAAAGGAAGCACTCCACACGTAATTCTAAAGTACGTGAAGAACTGTTTATACATATATATACAAATCTCCTCAATCTAAGGGCCCCTTGTGGATCTGCTGAGCAGCCACAACCGAGCCCAATTGGTAAAGCCCTGAATCAGCCCAAGCCACACCCTTCAGATAGAACTGTATGAAGGTATTATGTAACTTCAGCGGTAGGCTGACAAGACTGTATCTAAGGAAACTCTCGACTGGAAGACCTTAGAAGCATCAAAGGCCCCGACGTCATGGGCTTTAACCTGATGTAAAGTGTGGGCCTCCTAGTCAGAGAGCTCATAACATAGGATCACAGTCTGCTGGATCCAAGAGGAGATAGTGGCAGGTGAGATGTCTTTGTCGAAACCTTTCTTAAAGGAGACAAAAAACCACCTCCTTATTCTGCCTGAGGTCCTGTCCAAATAGTAGCGCAATGCTCTGACTGGACAGAGGGACCTGTCAAACTTGAGGGATCTATCCAGAGTTAGGGCCAGGGCCCTTATAACCCCTGGGGCCACACTGTCTGGACCCTCTTTGGCCAGCTGATTCTTGGAGAGAAAGCTGGTTGATGGGTACAGGGACACCTTTGACCAGTCGGATTGGTGTCTAATATTTCTGTTTTGCCAAGCATGTATCTCACTTCCACGCTTGCCCGACCCCAGGGCCAAGAGGAAAACTGTCTTGAAAGTCAAAAGCTTCAAGGAGGCCTCTTTAATTGGATCAAAATGAACCTTGTCAGCTGGTACAAAAACCAGGAAGAGGTTCCAGGAGGGAATTCCCCTCCGGCCTTTGGGTCTGTCTCAGTGGAAACTATCCAGGAGAGGAGTGAGATTTTCATCCTTACCGACATTGATGGGTAAATTTCCCAGACCCTCAGCAACGGCTGACCTGTAACCATCAATGGTGCTGGGCTGCAACTTCCTGTCCTGAAACAGGTACATAAGGAAATCAGCAATTGACTTTACAGGGGGTGTCTCAACGTCCACCTGTTGAATGATACAGTAATGGCTGACCTGTAACCATCAATGGTGCTGGGCTGCAACTTCCTGTCCTGAAACAGGTACATAAGGAAATCAGCAACTGACTTTACAAGGGGGGGTGCCCCGAAGTCCACCTGATGAATGATACATCACTTTGTAACAATGGCCACTTGCCTCATAGACCGATCTGATTGATCCCCTTTGAGGAGCCTCAATTCTTGTTGCCACTGCCTCAGACAAGTCCTGCTCCTCGACTGCTGAGGCTCTAGGAGCCCTGCATGGAGATTCAGATTTGTCCGATTTCTGTGAGGGATCTGACTGAATGGCTGTCAACAGGTTGGGCAGATTGGGTAGGCTCAGTGGGATTTGGCTGGACATGGCCACTAGATCCCAAAACCGAGGCATGTTGGGCCACCCCGGAGCAATTAGAATGACTCTCTTGCATGGGGAGTCTTGCAACTTCTCCACCACTTGTCCAATATGGCTGATGGGGGGGGGAGGTGTATACTTTCAGATCCTACCCTGGTCAACTGAGCGCATCCACTGCTGTGGCCAGGGGATCTGGTACCGGTGACCCAAACAGAGGCAACTTGTTGTTGAACCTCGTGGTAAATAAGTCTATTTTGGGCTGGTCCCACTTGCTGCATAGAGTGGAAGACCTCTGGAAGGAGAAACCACTCTGTTTGGATGGTCTGGCCTAGCCTGGATAGCTTGTCTGCTACCACATTCAGCCGGCCTGGAATGTGTCGGGCTTTAGAGTCACTTGTTTCCTGGTACACCAGGTCAAGATTCTCCATAGTAGGACACAACTGGGGCCTGACCTCATGCCTCCTTCCCTTTATATATGACACTACGGTGGTGGAGAAAGGTCTTTTAAGTTCTAGATATTTTATATGCAGCTTGCTTCCCGGAGGGGACCAGGTTCCTCTTGCAGTGCGCTCATCTAAGTGAGCGCCCCACCCTTCTATTGATGCATCTGTAAATATTTGCAGAGCATGTTTTATTGGGTGCAATGGTTGGCCTGTAAGTACATTGTCTTCCTTCAGCCATCATTGTAACTGGGGGTGCAAGGACCCGGGGGTTGGGATCACCTTTTCCAGTTATTCTGGAACCCTCCAGTTGTGTTTGTGATGCCACTGAATGAGTCTCATATGAAGTCGGCCTAGATGAACTCGCTTTTCTGTAGCCGTTAGTAAACCTATCAAGTCATGAATTCCCAGATCGGGCAAGCTGGTAGGGATAGCAGTTTCAGCATTTTCTCTTGAAGGTTCTGCCACCGGTCTGGAGTCAGTCAGACCCGATCAGACCTGAGGTCGAACTGGTAGCCTACAAAATCGTCTTGTTTGGGCTCCAGCTCTGATTTCTCTAAGTTCACCAGCCAACCTAGTTGCTGACACATTATTTACGAGATCCTGTGTATGTTGGAGACAAGTCTGGTGGGGTCTGGCTCTCACTGGTGGCTTCTTACATCCTTGTGTATGGCCATCAGATTCACCTCCTTTGGGATCACGGTGAACTCCAAGGGTGCTGTGGACAAACCGAAAGGCAGGGCTTTGAACTGGTATGCCGACCTTGGATGAGAAATCTCAGGCATTTCCTGGGTTGTTCTTGTATAGGTATATGGAAGTAGGTGTTCTTGAAATCTATTGAGATAACCCACTCCCCTTGTTAGAGGGAAGTCCTGATGGTCTGGTTGCTCAGACCTAGAATAGGTCTCCAACGGCTGTCTGGTTTTGGAACCAAAAGGGTCGGTTGAAGAAGCCCAGAAATTTGAAATGGTTCAACTGCATCTTGTCCATAAGCTGATGTAATGCCTCTAAACCAATATAGGTTCCTGTGAGAATGTACATAGCAGCTGATGATTTTGGTGACCTTGTCAAGTTGGGCTTGACTAGAGAGGCAGTGTGTAGCCCTCCTCCAACATTTGTGCTACCTAGGGTCCAGCCCCCAAGGCTTCCTAAGTTCCTAAAACGGATTAATCTGGACCCTAAAGGCAGATTGTGTGCCACATTTGGTAGTTTGACAAACATTTTCTGTCCCAATGAAAACAGTTAACAGTCCTTCTATTATTGTTGTGGTCCAGTCCGGTGGGGATGACAAAACTCTTCCCATTTTACAGACCCTTGGCCCCGGGTCAGCCACCTTGAAGGTAGCATGAACACATTGTCAGTTGTATGACGGCTGACCCCTGAACGGACACGAAGGCTTGTTTGAGGGTGGACCACCTTTTCTTTTGCTGTTCAAAAGACCCATTTGTTTTCTCTGTAGCCAGCAACTCATGGCCACAGTAGCCTGTGATACTCTGTAACCAGTAAAACTGGTAGGTTAGGCTGACCACTGAATTTAGTTACTAGTCTACTAACTAGGTGATCCCCAGATGGGTCTGCCGGTCCTCTGAAACCAGTATTGCAAAAAGGGGCAAGACAGCAATTGCACCTGATAGGTCGGTAGTCTCTGTAACCAGCTGGTGTGAAGCAAAACTGCTTAGTGAAAACTATATAGCCAGTAACCGGTTGGTGAACTCTAACCGGTTGAAGCAGTTTCTGTGTAAGAAGGAAACTTCCTGTCAGGGACTACACATTATTAGGCCTGTCATCAGTCTTAGGCCGGTGAATAGGCTGCTGATGAGGAGTGGCCAGCTAGACCACCAAGACCTGTGGGTTGGTTGATTCTTGTTGCTGGTTGGGAATAGGCAGGAAGGTTCTGTAACTGGCTAATATGAACCGGCTAATATGAACCGTTCAGTGAAGGCTGTGTAGCCGGTACCCGGTTGGCACACTCTGTAACCAGTTGTTGAAACAACTGTACAAGGCTGTGTAGCCGGTCGGTATCCTCTGTAACCAGTTGTTGAAGCAAGTGTACAAGGCAGTGTAGCCGGTACTGGTCGGTACACTCTGTAACCACTTGCTAAAGCAATTTAACAACTATCTTTTGTGTTGAATTCTGCTGGCTATAGCTTTCCACCATTAATAAAAGTATTTCTTTTGAACGCACGTCTTCTTTGTAGATTTGACAGTTGCTGGGAAAGCCCTTGTGAGCTATAATTAGAAACAAATGTTGGTCGGTGTGTCACGTGACCCGCTTGCGGGTCTGAGGGACAATGTGATTGGCTAATTGGAGATGACGATCAGCTTCGTGACCTGGTCGGTGAAACACGTGATTAACTTCGTGACCTGGTCGGTGAATCACGTGACTAGCTTCGTGAGTTGGAAGGAAGGATGCAATTGGCTGACTGGATATGACGTCAGAGGTCACGTTCTTTAAGCTGGCCGGCCGGCTGATGCTTTAAAAGCAGGGAAGCCTGGACCAGTGCGCTCTGAAGATTTGTAGATGAAATTCCTTCTTCCTTCCGTGATAAAACCAGTGAACTGGCCATCCACAACCCTCACTACCGACAACAAAGCCGGGTCCGCAAGGGAGGGACTGATATCACAATAGACGTGTTTTCAAACTTCATGTTCTTCTGATGGAATGCCTTCTATGTAGACATATATATATAAGCTTGCTGGTCGACTAATGCTTTGCAGCAAAGATGTCTGGACCAGTGCGCTCTGAAGAATTCATCTATTGCTTCTGATGAAAAAATACTTGAGCTAGGCTGGTGTGACTGATGCTTTACAGCAGAGAAGTCTGTACCAGTGCGCTCTGATGAAGAATGCACCTTCCAAAGGGGAATTCCCTCTATATACAGTGTTCAAAACTACGTAGACTGAAGATTCCCGGGATTTGCATATGTAGTACTAGAAAAGACGTTTCTATGGTAACTGTAGCTGGAAGGTTACAGAAGGTTCATTCAAACAAAAGACACGGATAAAAATACCTGTAAGAAGTATGTCCATAATTCCTCCATATTGTCGATCTGCCCCTAACAACACAATGGTTGAATGGGAGGAAACTAGCAAAATGGCTGCCTTCATATTTCTCGTCGATTACTGCCCTATCATCAAAATTAAATTGAGTCAACTAGGGAGCATTTCCAGCAGATTTCTAAATGTATATCCGTGCTTGATCAGTAGATAACACTTCTACACTGAAACTATCCACATATGAAGTTGAAAATCCGCCATAATGCACACTTTTCTTTAAAAAATCTGGAGATTGTAGAAACTACGTCTGCACAGTACACGCGCGAAACGAAAAAGATGCTATGACGTCAGGTTGTCTAGACGGGAAGGAAGTACGAGGCGCCATCTGGGGAGTGCACAGTACTACGGACCGGCCAGCCGGTGGAAACACAGGACGTCTTTTTCTGGCGTTTGGCGGGCCGGTCTGCGCCAATCGGATTAGCAATTGTCCATTGGATAGGATGTATTAATACAATAAAATAAGTTCCTCAAAAGGTGTCTTGATTGCACATGCGCCTAATGAAAAAAAGATGCCGTCATGTTCTCTAGCCAGGAAGAAAGTAGTGCACGCATCTAGAGAATGGTGGCAACCTACCCAGCCTCATTGGTGGAGACACAGGAAATCTTTTTCTGATGTTTGGTGTAATAAATAGGGATTTTAATTGGTTGTTGTACCAAATAAGGTGTAGACTAATCACAGGCTTGGAGTTGTAATAGGTAAACTTGAAGGAAAATATTTTGTCAACAAGTCAAAGTTTGCATGTTTGAGCATGGGTTTTAGGTTTATACATTGTTTTCAATTATTATTTTTATGCATTTGAGCATCGAGTTTCCAATAAAGACCCATGTTCACGAATTTAGTAAAAAATAGCATCAGAGATGCCCGTACCCACAGTCTGGGGAAACAGTTTTCAATACCATGAGATATAGAAGTAATGAAACAGTACAAAGTTTGGGATACTTTCCGAGCAGTGTCAGTTATACAAAGGTCCAAATAATGTTTAAGTAGAGGAAATAACGTACAAGAGAAAGAAAATGTATGTAAAGATAAAGTGTGAAAATGAGACAACTTTTTATTAATTGTAGTATAGCTGCCAATGGAAGTATCACAATTATGTAAAAGTACATATAATAATAAGTTGCAGCAATCAATATATCTGTGTTATAAGAGAAATATGTTTCAAATATGGCAGGTGAACACACTTTGGCAGAGCCAAAGTTAAAGGTCACACCATGATACACCCCCTAACCAATGTCCCTACCAAGTGTCAACCTTCTACACCTTACAGAATCCAAGGAATATCCAAGAAATAGATCGGATTTTAAGCTCATGGTCACTACAACAAAGTCAAAGGCAAATCAAGATCACACCATGATGTTGCACACCTACAACCCCTAAGCAATGTCCCTATCAACTGTCAACTTCTTGCATTTTACAGTTTGAGAGATATTGCCCAGGCAAAATTTTACAGGTTAAGGTCACTACAGCAAGATCAAAGGTTAATTCAAGGTAACACCATGAAGCTGAACACCTACAACCCCAACCAATGTCAGTAGCAGTATCAACTTCGTACACTTTACAATTGCAGAAATACAGCCTGATGACATTGCACACCTACAACCCTCAAACCAATGTTCCTACCAAGTTACAACTTCCTACACCTAACTTTTGCTAAGATATAGCCCAGATAAATTTTATAGGCAAAGGTCATTACGGCAAGGTCAAAGGTCAAATCAACGTCAAAACATGATTTTGCACACCTACAACCCCCAACCAATGTGTCCCTACAAAGTATTAACTTCCTACACCGTACAGTTTCCAAGATATAGCCCCGACAGGATTTTATAGGTTAGGGTCAATACAGCAAGTAAAAGGTCAAATCAAGGTCAGACCATGATGTTCACACCAAAAATCACCAACTAATAACAACTGCCTACATCTTACGGTTTCCGAGATATAGCCCGACAAAATTTTATAGGTGGTCATTTTGGCAAGGTCAAACATCAACTCAAGGTCAGACTATAACATTGCACACCTACAACCCCCAACCAATGTATTGACTTCCTTCACCTTATGGTTTCCGAGATATAGCCCGGACAATATTTTATAGGTCAAAGTCAAAAAGACAAGGTCAAATCAAGATCACACCTACAATCCCTAAAAAAATATGTCCCTACCAAGTATCAACTTCTTACACCTTACGGTTTCCAAGATATAGCCCAGACAAGATTTTATTGGTCAAGGTCACTACAGCAAGATCAAAGGTCAAATCAAGGTCAGACCATTATGTTGCACACCTACAACCCTCAACTAATGTTCCTACCAAGTATCAACTTTCTACACCTTACAGTTTCCAAGATATAGCCCGGACAATATTTTATAGGTCAAGGTCACTTTGGTAAGGTCAAATCAAGATCACACCATGACATTACACACCTAGAATAACCTAAAAATATGTCCCTACCAAGTATCAACTTTCTACATCTCACGGTTTCCAAGATATAGCCCAGAAAGCTTTTATAAGTCAAGGTCACTATGGCAAGGTCAAATCAAAGTCACACCATGATGTTGCACATCTACACCCCTTAATCAATGTCCCTACCAAATATCAACTTCCTACACCTTATGGTTTCAGAGATATAGCTTGGACAAGATTTTCAAACTCAAGGTCACTATGGCAAGGTCACACCATGACGTTGCACACCTACACAACCTAAGCAATATCCCTACCAAGTTTGAACTTCCTCCACCTTAAGGTTTCTGAGATACACCCTGGACAAACTTTTCCGCCTGACCATCCGGACACCATGGGTGGAAACAATACCCCCACAGCCCTCGAGGGGTAAAAATCATATGAAACTCAAGTTGGTGAGTTATCACAGGAGCACTATACACCCCAATCAATGTCACTATGGCAAAACAAGGTCAAATCAAGATCACACCATGCTGTTGCATACCTGCACCCCCAACCAATGTCCTCCCCAATTATCTACTTCTTACACCTTACAGTTTCTGAGACACATCCTGAACAAGATTATTGTTGCCCCCACAGGTAAAAACAATATCCACACAGTCTTTAAAGGGCATTGGGTAAAAAGGGAACTTTAAATATTCCTTTCATTATATTTGGTTATAGTTGTTCATCTTAAATGAAAAGCATTGATTGTGTGGGACTTATATAAGACAACAGTATCAGTTAAGTTTGGGCTTAAGTTCTTTATGAATGCCAACCTAAGGCCAAACTTAGCCAATATAAAAGTCTAGAATAATATTTAGCTTTAATTTCTTTTGTAAATCTGGCATCTGTACTTCGAGTAACCTCCCCAAATAAACTTGATTTGGTTATAATTAAGGAAGACTTCTGCAAAAGACAATAGGACAGACAGTATTGGGAAGAAAGTGGAAATGGTAACCATTGTACGGATTTCACCAATACACATTGGATATACATTTGTCTGAATTTTTATGCTGATTTTTGGCTTAAAACACACTAGGGTAGGTAAAAGTGTACCTAAATCACAATTTTGGTTTTAAGTGCATCATAATGCTCACTACAAATGCCCTTGAGTCTTACGTACATTATACACTTACCTTAATGTCCAATCTAGAGTGGATAAAAATATGTGAATAGAAAGGACAATTGGGTCAGTGAAGACCTGGACGAAGAACAATCACCTATGTAGAACATTTGTATAGAGGTTTACTTATGCCACTAGCTTACTCATTAATTGTGACCAGTTCAAAATGAATGAAACAACCGAGTTCCCATTTTAGGTTTATTTGTCATGACAACTTTAGCTAACAATATGAACTTGTAATGTATTTAAAACCTAAATAACAATTGAAACACTAGTGTTCACTTTAGTTCTGGAGATTATTGCCTTGATTGTTACTGTTGACTATATTCAAGATGATAATACACTATTAAAAAGAAAACCACAAGGGTTTGGAATATACATGTAACGGACACAAGTTCTAACTGTTAAGGTCTATAATAAACCTTGCAGATTACAAATTTCACTTACTATAAAGATATATCCATTTTACTGTGGCCAATAAAGGTATCTTACAGACACATTGATACATACAAAAATAGTGCCTTGGGATAAAGTTACAACATTAAATGTAAACTCACCATTCATACATTTACATGTAAATTGGTATACAAAATTCCACAAGTAGGAAATGCGAGGACTAGATTTGTCAAACACAAGACATTATTACAAACTCAAGTATAACTTCTTAACATTCAAAAGTCAGAGAAAATATTTATTCCAGATTTAATCATTGGGACTTAGAAGATTTCATGCTTCCTGCCATGGATTTTTTTAAACAAAAGAATTCCATATACTCTTGAGAAAAAGCAGCATGTGCTCATATGGTAATGAAGTAATGTTTGAATAATGAAATCTGTAACAAAAAAAACTTTAATAATATTTTGCCACAGAAAATAAACTGTAGAACGTTGGAGACGATACAGAATAAGTCATAAAATATTTCAACAGCCAAAAAAAATGACTGGTTGACGCACCTAAGATATCTTTGTGAAAGTAGCTGAACAATATATATTTAGTGAAATGCTCTAAATGCAGTCATTTTTGAGTTATAACCAACTTACTCAATTTACTCAAAGCGGGTAATAATGCTATTACTCACTTAGCTATGGACCTAGATCGCCAAAAGCAGCAATAATATGGAGGACATAAGAAACTAACCTGCAAAATTCTCTTAATTCAATACAGTTACAGTTATAAGTGATTTACTCAATGTTAAACTAACACAATAGCTATTTTTCAGTTAGATTTGGAGGTACAGCTGTGACAACATATTTCATGAAAATGCTCTAAATTCACTAGTTTGCAGTTATAAGTGATTTACTCAATGCTGAACTATCAAAGTAGTTATTACTCAATTAGCTATGCAACTATAGCTCTCAAAATATGCCATGACTAAGATCATAGAGAAGTAGGTGAACAACTTATTAAAATAATCTAAAAATATAGGTTAAAAGGCCACCATGCTGATGTTTGCATGCCAGCCATGACCTTGAAGAAAGAAGTCAAAAGTCAAAATTCTGCATGCTTATTGGGGACAAATATATGTTATACATCAGACATAGGATGATTTATCCTTCTGTATGTGAGCAACATGCCAAAATGTTAGGAAATACCCCAAATTTGACATTTATACAGCCAACAATGTTCTTATCGTGGATGGAAGAAGCCACAAAACAATAGACTCTGGGGTCTTACCTAAACTAGAGATTGCGTCTCGACGCAGTGTATCCCCGGACGGGACATAGTTAAGGCGTGAATATGTCGGTCTTGAGCCTGTTTCCTGGAGCACCAGGTCAGGATTCTCCATAGTACCAGATTACTCCCAAAAGCTAATAACTAGTTCTTTCACTTATATCTGTCTTTAAAAATTACATTTCATGGATCCAGAAGATCCATATAGTGATCCGGATCACTTCCAAAATTCAATCATTTCATCCTTTTACCTTTTCAGACATATTCTAAAAATTTCATCAAAATCTGTCCATAAGTTTTTTAGTTATCTTGTACATAAACACATCTGGAAGCCTGGATCCACATGATCCAGACAGTGATCCAGATTACTCCTAAAAACTAATCACTTGTTCTTTGTCCCATTTAAGACATTTCCTGAAAATTTCATAAAAATCCATCCATACGTTTTTGATTTATCTTGTACATAAACACATCTGGCAGCCTGGATCCAGATAGTGGTCCAGATCACTCGCAAAATTGAATCATTTCTTCCTTTACCACTTCTTCCTTTTACCATTTGTAACATATCCCAAAAATATCAAAGTCCATCCCAAGATTATGTGGCAGCCTGGATCCAGATGATCCAGACAACTCCAAAAATTTAATCACTTGTTCCTTGTACCATTTAGGCCATTTGCTGAAACAATCCATCCATAACTTTTTGCGGTATCTGTCTTTAAAAATTACATTTCATGGATCCAGAAGATCCATACAGTGATCTGGATCACTTCCAAAATCCAATCATTTCATCCTTTTACCTTTTCCGACATATCCTGAAAATTTCATCAAAATCCGTCCATACGTTTTTGATTTATCTTGTACATAAACACATCTGGCAGCCTGGATCCAGATGATCCAGATCACTCCCAAAATCTAATCACTTGTTCCTTGTCCCATTTAGGACATTTCCTGAAAATTTCATCAAAATCCACCCATGACTTTTTGAGCTATTTGTCTTTAAAATTATATTTCATGGATCCAGAAGATCCAGATAGTGGTCCAGATCACTCGCAAAATTGAATCATTTCTTCCTTTTACCACTTCTTCCTTTTAAAATTTTTAACATATCCTAAAAACATCATCAAAATTCATCCTAAAATTCTGTTGCAGCCTGGATCCAGATGATCCAGATCACTCCAAAAATGTAATCACTTGTTCCTTGTACCATTTAGGTCATTTATTGAAAATGTCATCACAATCCATCCATAACTTTTTGAGGTATCTGTCTTTAAAAATTACATTTCATGGATTCAGAAGATCCATATAGTGATCCGGATCACTTCCAAAATTCAGCCATTTCATCCTTTTACCTTTTCAAACATATCCCGAAAATTTCATCAAAATCCGTCCATAAGTTTTTGATTTATCTTGTACACAAACACATCTGGCAGCCTGGATCCAGATCACTCCCAAAATCTAATCACTTGTTCCTCGCACCATTTAGGTCATTTGCTGAAAATGTCATCACAATCCATCCATAACTTTTTGAGGTATCTGTCTTTAAAAATTACATTTCATGGATCCAGAAGATCCATATAGTGATCCGGATCACTGCCAAAATTCAATCATTTCATCCTTTTACCTTTTCCGACATATCCTGAAAATTTCATCAAAATCCGTCCATAAGTTTTTGATTTATCTTGTACACAAACACATCTGGCAGCCTGGATCCAGATGATCCAGATCACTCCCAAAATCTAATCATTTGTATCTTGTCCCATTTAGGACATTTTCTGAAAATTTCATGAAAATCCACCCATGACTTTTTGAGCTATTTGTCTTTAAAAATTATATTTCATGGATCCAGAAGATCCAGATAGTGGTCCAGACCACTCGCAAAATTGAACCATTTCTTCCTTTTACCACTTCTTCCTTTTACCATTTGTAACATATCCTCAAAATATCATCAAAATTCATCCTAAAATTATGTTGCAGCCTGGATCCAGATGATCCAGACAGTGATCCACATCACTCCCCAAATCTAATCACTTGTTCCTTGTACCATTTAGGTCATTTGCTGAAAATGTCATCACAATCCATCCATAACTTTTCGAGGTATCTGTCTTTAAAAATTACATTTCATGGATCCAGAAGATCCATATAGTGATCCAGATCACTTCCAAAATTCAACCATTTCATCCTTTTACCTTTTCAGACATATCCTGAAAATGTCATCAAAATCCATCCATAAGTTTTTGAGCTATATTGTGCACAAACACATCTGGCAGCCTGGATCCAGATGATCTAGACAGTGATCCAGATCACTCCCAAAATCTAATCACTTGTTCCTCGTCCCATTAAGGACATTTCCTGAAAATTTCATCAAAATGCACCCATAAGTTTTTGAGTTATCTGTCTTTAAAAATTAAATTTCATGGATCCAGAAGATCCAGACAGTGATCCAGATCACTCCCAAAATTTAATCATATATTCCTTTTACTATTTTGGACATATCCTGAAAATTTTATCACAATCCATCTGTCAGTTTTTGAGTTATCTTGTTCACAAACAAAGAAACAAATAGAGGGCCAAAAATGACCCTCGGTCAGGTACTTTGGCGGTCAGTGGATGACCTTAAATGAAGATCTGTAACCGGTAAGCCTGGATGCTGGTACTCCATCATGTACTCGACCCCCAAAGCCATTTTCAATAGTTTCCATGCAATGTAGTCAGCATTAAGTGTGAAAATATCTCCAAATTTGCCAAAAATGACCCTTGGTCAGGTACTTTGGTGGTCAGTGGATGACCTTAAATGAAGATCTGTAACCAGTAAGCCTGGATGGTAGAAGTCCATCATGTCCTCAACCTCCAAAGCCATTTTCAATAGTTTCCATGCAATATAGTCAGCATTAAGTGTGAAAATATCTCCAAAAAGGCCAAAAATGACCCTCGGTCAGGTACTTTGGCGGTCAGTGGATGACCTTCAATGAAGAGCTTCAAGGTCAAATTTCTGCATGTTTACAGAGGACATATATACATATGTATTATATATACCAGCCATAGGATGATCTGACTTTCTGTATAGGAGAACTGGGCCAAAAGTGAAAAAATGGCCAAAATCTTACCTTTAAGAGGCCACCAGTGACCTTGAGATTGAAGGTCAAGGTCACAAAACAATAGCGTTCGTGGCATTGCCCATATATACCCACATACCAAATTTGAAAGTTCTAACTAAAATACTTTTTAAGTTATCGCGTCCAAAAGGAAATCTCTGCGGCGGCGGCGTGACCGTACTGAATCCTAAGTATCCCCGACTTTCGTCCGGGGATACCGGCGGCGTGACCGTACTGAATCCTAAGTATCCCCGACTTTCGTCCGGGGATACAATAAATCAAAATACCAAGTTTGAAATGTCTATGTAAAATGCTTCTGGCTGTTGCACATAAAAAGGAAATCTTTATGCAAACAAGACTGACATGCCAATGCTAAAGGACAACCATGACCTTGAAGAAAGAGTTCAGACGTTGCATTTCTGCATGCTAAAAGGGGACATAGGATGATCTGTCCTTCTGTATAGAGTACCTGGCCAAAATCTGAAGATATACCCGAATTGTGACCTTTAGAAGGCCTTACCAATATATACCCACATACCAAATTTGAAAAGTCTGCATAAAATATCACACATGAAAGAAATCTCCGTGGCAGTGGTGTTGTAAATGTGCTAAAATGTAAATATCCCGGACTTTCGTCCAGGGATACAATTAACACTGGGTTTAAATGCATATTTATGGAACAAAAATATGTTGATTTCAATTTTTAGCACTACTTCTGTATTTCAATACTTGAATTTCATACAAATATATTGGATCAAAAATAAATATGATTAATGAACAAAACCCATATTTTTCATAATAACTGATACAATGTTTACAACATATGAAGAAGTTTCCAAGTGACACCTTTGAAACAAAGTTTCACAAACTTGATAATGTTTAATGCAACATTTAACTCGATATTACTTCATGGTAGAAAATGCTGATTACCTCTCAAGCAACAATATGGGCAATTGTGGGACAGCTTTAAAGTCATAAACAAGGTAGCATAGAAAGCTGATATATGTGCCATCAACCCATGTGATGTACACAAAATAACAGAAATAATAATCTGTGGACACTGGAAAGTTGTAAATAGTTGGCAAGGAAAAATATCTGGAAAAATTAATAACTGATAAAACTTAATAAGAATTTCTGAAGCGGTTTGGTCTGTAACGACGCAAAAAACTGAAAATGAACAGAAAATATGAAAAATTTCAAAGTAAAACGGTTACCATGGCAGCAACTTTTATCAGAATTTAATTAAAACTGCAAGAAACTGTCCCTCTGTCATGTTGAATATATCCTGAAAGTTTGATATTAATGAAGCTTCAGGTTTGACGTCTGTAGCATGTTTAATCTATCAATTCCTAAAAACAGCTAAATTTTCCAGAAAAAACCCCAGCTTCCATGGCAACATTTCTGCCAAATCTTTGCAAAAATGTTTGTGGTAAAATTTTTCAAAAGGATACATATCCTCTAAGGATCAGTCAGGTTTAGTGGATGTGAGAAGACGATGATTTTGAATGGAGGAGTGCTGACTATTCCTATATCACCCTTCAACTTCTGATGATGGGATAATAAAACATAAATTTCTGAAATATCACACAGGTTCAATTAACACCAGATGTTAAACATCGTTCTTGCAATATCTATCCACTACTTTGAAACTTTAAATATATATCTGATTTACATTAGTGTGCTTTACTGTTGATTGAAAATAACTGATGCCTAGGTGACTTTCCCCCGCAAAGAGACTGTACAGTGGAAGTTTTATTATCGAACCTCCTATGATCCAAATATTTGATTTATCACCTTGTTTCAACTCTCCCAAATTTATGGGACGACATAGGAATATTCTATCTATTTAAGGTGAGGGGTGAGAGTATTGTTGTCAGGTCTGTCTGTCTGTGAGCATAACTATACATCAGATCAGGGTCATATTTTCACACAAGGTGGAGGTCTAACCCTCAAAGATGGCTTGGACCTAGATATGGATCGCAAAGTCGTAACTGTTTTGCACTTGTTGAGCAAGGGTTCATGTATTGTGAGACACTGTTTCTTTCCTACTGTTTTGTATCAAACCAGGTCTCTTACGACTCTATTAACCAACCAAAATCGTGTTCTCCCAAAATGGGTTGGATAATGGAGATAGATCCTAGTGTAGTTTTAAAAATTCAAACTTAATCATTTTTGTAACAACATAAAGACACATTACATATTACCATCACGTAAATGTCCATTCTTATTTGCGTAAGTACAAACACCCCCCCCCCCCCCCACCCCCCCCCCCCCAAAAAAAAAAAGAAAAAAAAGAAGAGCCATACAATAAAACTAGTCACTCTACTTATCCTGATTCTATAACTAAGTAGTGATGAAAATTACACACCAGTATAACTCAGATATCTGAGACAGCACTATACAATTGTAATACTTTGTGTTAAAAATGGCTACTCTGTTGTATCCAAGGCTTTATAGCAGCTGCCTCTAAACACACACACTGTACTGTGTATTGTGAAGCCCGGAGTATCCTGGCTATGATTTGTGGCGTGTAAAACTCTGTCAACACCTTGAACTTGACTGCCAAATATATGCAAATCTTCAACATATTACCTTGTCTGGGATACTTTTTCATAGGTTTCATGACAGTGTGACTCATTTCAGTACCTTCACCCACCAAGTACACTGGGTGGTAATACTTAGCTATGTACTGACAGAAGAGCGCCTAACTGGTCCTGGTGTTGAGGAGGATGCTGTTACAGCACTGTTTGATCCAGGACTAGAATTTGTTAGCAATGTTACACCACTCCCGCAACCTGTGCCACCACTAGTACTTGAACTGGTACCGCTATCCTCAACAGCATCAAAATCTAGCACTAGGAGCTTAGTCTCTTCTGTGCCATTCCGACTGCCCACGGCACACACCAGTTTGGTATTACTACACCTGATGCGCCACACCACCCCACCGCTGCCCCCACTGTCAAGAGAGACTAGGTTGCGTAGAAACTCGCCTGTTTTCAGACTCCATACTTTGACTGTGCCATCATCAGATGATGTGATAACAAACTTTTTGCTGAACTGCAAGCAAGTCACTGCACTCTGGTGCTTATTGGGACCTGTAACCACAAAATGGAAAAACATTTCTTAAGTGTCTACTTAGTGTCTGGAGGGTTGCACTAAAAAGGTCAAAGGTCTAGGAAGGTCAAAGGTACCAGTTACTAATTCATGAAAACATTTTGTTACAAAAATGTAATGCCACAAAATTTTCTTGCTTTAACCAACAATAAAAAGATCAGGGCCCGTATTCACAAAGATTCTTAGAATTTTTCTTAGAATTACACTTAAGTCTATGAAGAATTCTTTGCTAAGAATTTTCTTATTCTTAGAATAAAATCCTATTCACAAAACAATTCTTAGCTAAGAATAATTCTAAGAATAGAAGTAAAAGGAAATGTATGCACAGGTTAGACTAAGTGTAGTTCAAAGAAAATTTCTAAGAATCATTGTGAATACAGGCCCAGAAGTGACTTTCTGTATTTGGATGCACTTCTGGTGTCAAGAATAAGAGTTTTGTGCATGTAGCAATTTCTTATTCTTAGAAAAATTCTAAGAATAAAAGCCATTCTTAGAAAAATTCTAAGAATAAGCGTAATTCTAAGAATAAGAATTTTTGTGAATAGGAAAATTCTTATTCTTAGAATTTTTCTAAGAAAAAGAACAATTCTAAGAAAAATTCTAAGAATAAGAATCTTTGTAAATACGGGCCCTGAATGTTTTTTCATTTTTTTTTTTTATTTACAAATTTTACAAATGATATATTATTGTCTGATACAAAGTATTGTGCAAAGATGTTTTTCTATCGCAGTTGAATAACGACAAGGGGGAAACCCAGGAGACTATATGTTACCTTTGTAAGGAGTAGGTGAGTAAGCTTGTGTTAGCTGAAATGTACAAGTTTAACTATGGATTAAAGTTCACCCATCTTTTATATTTTAATAAATATTTTCTGTTTTCACTAAATTGTATATCTGAAGTAATCTTGCTAAAATAGTCTGAATTCAGTGAGTACATATCCCAAATCTTCAGAATACTTTGTTAAAATCAGTAGAGTGCAAAAACACACAGACAAAAGAATGACCTTATTCACCTGACAAACGTTATGACATGTCAAACTGGACTGGAAAGAAAAATGATTTACCCTGCAGAGTTTGTAAACATTGTCCAGTCTTGATATCCCAGACTTTGACTGTGGAGTCTGCATTTCCTGACACCAAGATATTGTCTTTGAGTTGCATGCCACTGGTTAGTGACTGGTGACCAATGAGTGTGTGCAGACACTGACCAGTCTCCACATCCCAGACCCGGATAGAAGTGTCCAGCGACCCACTTACAATATGACTCCCATCAAACTGAAACAGCAAGAATCAGTACATACAGGGCTTGCACTGGCTCTCAATGCATGTAAAATAAAGGAAACTCTCCCCATGCATCAAGGCATTTCAAAGAAAATTTATAGAATTATGGTTGGTGGTCAATAAATGCAAAAGCTTTTGCCATTGAAACGGCAAAAATAACAAAATAGAATAAGAAACTAGGCTTTATGCAAGCACAGAAAGCAAATAACATCTAAATGTGACACTGAATTATGTTACTTGACAATGTCTACATAAACTTACAAATTTATGCTGTTGTATAATACTTAAATATAGTGGTGTGAATGATAAACGGGTATGCTTCTTGTTTGTTTCTAGTATAAATAATGAAATAAAGAATATTTGGGAACCAGTTACTGAAAACATAATCATTTAAAGCTTTCTAATGGCTGATGCTTCATCAAAATGACAAAAATATACATATTTTGTGAAATATGTCACATTTTTACTTAATATTGAACAAAAACCATGTTTATGTTTTTAATAATATCTCACAAAAGCCACTTCCTGTTGCAAGTTCTAGCTAATGTGTGATTTTTGATTAATTTTCACTGCACAGTAACAAGCATATGAAATACCGGATTTCATTTGTTTCAAAGCCCTGATAACTGATTTTTTTCATTTCTGTAAACTGTCTCACCACTACTTGAATATTTTACATACCTGTAGAGAGTATACCCTGTTAGTGTGACCTTGTAAGGTATGTATGCAAGTTTCTGTGTCCGGGTCCCAAACTTTCACCATGTAATCGTATGCTCCACTAACCACTCGCCTTCCATCGTATTGTACACACCGCACTGCAGCAACATGACCCATTAAAACATGCAGACAATGACCGGTGTCAACATCCCACAGACGTAGTGTGGCATCACGGGAACCACTGACCACTCTGAAATATGACCAAGATGACCATTATTAATATTATATATATATTTTATTTCTGTGACAAGTGTTATGTTTACAATATACAAAAAAAAGACAATGATATAGCAAACACCCAGCCTGTAAAGACTTATTAGTCACAATTTTATAGAATTATTTTACAAAGAATGACACAGCTTATCATAACTAAACAATCTGATACATAGAAAAGGAAAAGCACAATCTGTCAGTTCAGTTTCTTTATACTTTTAAATACAACAGATCTTGGCGCCTTGTGAAAGAAGAAGATATCTATTTTCCTAGAAACAAAGGAAAGCTACACAGAATTTGAAATTGATCTATTTGGCTATGATTTAAGAAATCATTATTGTATCTCAACACTTTACTAAACATATTTTTTCATAAATAATGTTGTAATAAGTGCTAACAACAACAAGTGTCCATAACCCACAGGTATAGTGCACAACCACTGACCATTCTCAAACAAGGGTGAAGTACGTGGCTGGCTTTCTGCCAACCACATAGTCGAATCTTAGGACAGCACTGGGTGTTGAAATCTGTGCACTCGGCCATATTATCGCCCGCATTTGGAAATCGCATTCGAGATGGGTATTTGTAGTGACGTGATGTGAAAGGTTTAAAAATATAAAGGGTCTGTACAGTACCGTAGATGCGCAGTTTGAAATTTGATTTTGAAGTGAGAAGACATATTTCTTTTTTTACCGTGGATACCGTAAACGTGTAATAAAATAAGATTAGCGAACTGGTTTATTTTGTAAATATAAAACAATTTGGAAGACATAATTAAAGTGTTAGTATATGGATATTTTTCAAAGGCTAATTGTAAGTATTTAAAGAAAATATTTGTGTGTTATTTCTACAATATTACGATAGTCATAATGAGCGATAATCGGGGATCATAGGTTATGCTGTATTTTACCGATGAAGTATTTTGTCGTTTAGCCAATCAGAATTGAGGACACGGAATATTTTACAAGGCTGGTTTAAGATGAAAACTACCAGCATATTTCCTGTTCACGGACTTGCCTCATTAATATTACTGAGCAAATATGCGTGGTCACGGTAGTTTTAAGGCTGGTTTAAGATGAAAACTACCAGCATATTTCCTGTGAATGGACTCGCCTCATTAACATTAATGAGCAAATATGCGCGGTGATCTTTGTCGAAACGTCCATTTTATAAAATATTGTCAGGAAATAAGATTAGCAAACTGGTTTATTTTGTAAATATACTGCAAAACAATTTGGAAGACAACTTCTTTCAAACTAAGAAACGGATTGACAGAAAAATAAAATCACCTGATAACTTCTAGGACATGCAAAAGCGCCTTGGGGTGGTTGAATATAGAACTACGGAGTTTGAATATTTTCATTGTCTCTGCCAGAGGTGTTCTCGATTCTGATTGGCTGAACAACAAATGTGTAGTACTACCGTGACGTCACTTCATTCATTAATTTCTTTGCGGTTTATTTGTTTCACAAATAATTGAGTACACGTAGATGGGCAGACAGCAATTTTACATTAACAGTGACTGCGTGATAAACCCTGCAGACGAATTAATTAATTGGGGGTTCACCTCTAGAAACTTGCAGACGAAACCGTTAAAAAAGACTCGTTCGAGTAGGCCATTACAATGGCAAACACAATAGTTTCTAGGACATCCGGGTCCTTGGAGAAAGCCAGACGAAGTGCTAGACAAGCTTTTTACTTTATAAAATATAACTGAATAAAAGCATTAAAAATCTTCAAAATGGCAGAGTGTATAGTATACACCTTAATGTACTGATATGTGAAGAAATATTATGCAGAATTTGATATTTAAGGGCTTAAACGGCCAATTTAAAATCGCGGCCGCAACTCAGTACATAACTCGAATCAAAGATTCGACTAATAAAGGAGGTGACCATCAATATGCAAAAACAATGACTGGTATGTATAACTCAAGAGTCTCTGTCAACTATGGAGGGATAATACAGATTTTCTCAGCATGCATCAAATGAGAAGACTTTCTTCCTAATGTAAAAGAGAAGGTACAAATCTGAATAATATTGCTTGCGGAGAATGTAAGGTTATTCACACATTTTAGGAAATAAGGAGGACAGCTTGAATTCATCTATCCAACAGTACAGCTATGTGCACACACGGTAGGGACACAATGTCGACTTGAACCCGGATTTATCTGTCCAGATCAGACATGCTCACTCCACATATTGACACAGCTTAGCACAGATACTTACTTGTTTTGATATAGACACATGCACCTGACAGTTGAGGTGTGTCCATACAGTGTATGAACACACTGGCCCGTGTCTGCGTTCCACACTTTGAGGGTTCTGTCAGTAGAACCGCTGATGATGATGTTATCCCTCATCTGTGATGACCACACGCCTCCCGTGTGACCCACTAATGTGCGTAGACACTATAGACAAAAGAACAGACCTCTTTCAATATTCCGACAATAGCAAGCAGTCACTAACTTTATATTGGTGAGAAAAAAAATCTGATTTCAACAGAATCACAGTAAAATCTACAAATAATTGCTGCTGATTTAGTCCTTCATCAAATAAAAATATACAAAATATAACTCAAACATGTCACAGTATTAACATTGATACCCATGCCAACATCAGCCTTGTTGAAATTCAAACTCTTACAACATACGTTGAAACTCTAGTGTTCACCACCATACCACTAATTCTATTGGTTTAATGGTCTGACTTACAACAGACTTGATACTAAAGATCCTATAAAAGTGCCAGAAGGTAAGTTAGGTGCTTCTCATAGGTCACATTTTATCTAATTATAAGACACAGTTACAACTCACCTTGCCACTGAGAGCTGACCAGACCTTTAATGTGTTGTCATCACTGCCACTTACAATCTTCGTACCTGAGAATTCTAAACATGTGATCACATGGTCATCATGTCCCTTGAGAACCTGAAAACATGGTCAGACTATCACTGTATGATTGGAAACAAAATTTAGGTAGCAATGACAATGATAACAGATCCCACATAATATGTCTGCTACAATTTAAATAAATAAGTATAAATGTATATGCACCTGCAAGGCATATCCGTAACCCATGCACATGGAACCATACGAAATATTGCCTTACCAAAGAGATCTACTCAATTACCGTAAATGACCTATTTAGCGCACAGTGCGCTAAGCAAAGTGTATTTTTATTCAATATTTGTTGGGAAAAAATGTCCCTTTTAGCGCACCCATCTTGAAACACTTTCCGGGATGAAGTTTCGGTCAATCCGGTAGAAAAACGGTGTTTTGACATTTAGAAATACCCACTTCCTGTAAATATGGCGGTAGATGAAAACAAACTCGAAAGTCTTGATAAAAATGTCAATTTATTAAGTAAAAATACATAAAGTATATAGAAAAATATGTGGATATTGAGAAAAATTAAGAAAGGTAAGATTTAAGCTGAATAATCGATCATTAGTAACCTTTTATAACCAACCGCGATTGTGCACTGTCACTGTCTGATCGGTCACCCACTAGAAGTTGCCAAGTATATTGCTTTGAAAAGAGATAGGGTGCGGTTACAAGGGCGGATGCGCTAAATAGGTCATTTACGGTAATTATGAATGGTATAACTTCTCCTACCTTAGGTGAGCGTATGGGACCTTGCCTCCAATTGTACTCGATCTGCTTTTGGTGTAAGTACATGGCTTTCCACGGACTTCTGCTGCAGCCTGATCTCCTGCGCTGACGATTCTCATACACCAAACTCTCGTCTGATATGTAATTAAGACAAATGAACAATGCAGCATGTGACATACCCAAAAAGATAGCACAATCCCTGGTAGCTGTTACATGAAGCTCAAAATTGATACAATTTACATTTCAACAGACATCGAGCACTTCAGAGTTTCACACACAGGCCTATACAGGATCACATAGATTTTTAAGATCAATTCGCTGGCACAACTTTGATTTACATACTGGTGAATAAAAACACTACACAAAGTCCTGAACTTCTGAAAGGTTGACAACTCCACACACAAATTACCCCTATTGCAATGAAAAGGAATCTTTTTATGTATAGTGGCTCTACTAATAAAGTGGCTTCAAAATTACACCTTCGTATTACAATGAAAGTTACAATGATCATAAGCTAGTGTTTTGGTTGAATGCGAATTTTAGAACCTATTCCGAAAGCGGAAATTCGGCGAAAAAACGGGTACGTTTGATTTATGAAACACAGAGAAATAACTTTTCAAATGAGTACATGGGCTTTAACTCATATATAAATAAGAACCACAAGGGACTTTATGAAGACTTTCGAGGACAAAATGTGTGATATATCAATAGAATACTACGAAATACTGTAAAATATTTGTTGTAGTTCCATATTTTGGTAAACTTAAGTTAAAATAATGAAATATGTGATGAAACCAGTTTTTGTTCATAGAAAATGAAACATAACCGGATCACTCTCTTTCGGTCAGCAAATAGGTTTCCGACTTACCGTCTTCAACACTATCATAAGCTTTTTTCAGGCAGCCCTTACATTACTCATTTTTTGTATGAGTTTGGCTTCAGTTTTGTCTTTGATGCACCCGCTGTTTGGAATTCACTTCCTGAAGACATTCGTGCATCACCCACTATTGCCACTTTTAGAAAAAAGCTCAAAACCTATCTCTACGCAAAGGCATATCCTCTTTCGCTCATTTCTCTTATGGCTTCTCCGTGGTGCTGACCTATTTCTGTCCCTGGACTTTGAATTTGCATATTACTATTGTTTTGTTGCGCCTTAGAGTCCACTACTCAGTGGAGATTAAGCGCTATAAAAGTCGAATTAGATTAGAATATCCATATTTTTCTGAGATTTCTTTTCAAACAACACTTTTTTTTTTTTTTTTTTTTTTTGCTAACTCTATATATTCTATGTACAAAAAATATGTGGACTTTCCACAAGAAAGACAGCCATTCTGAGATTTTGGAATAAAAGAAAATACACATTGTGAGTTTGAATGAATATGGACAGCCCATACACCTAATATGGGGTGCATTTTTGTACATAAACAGCTGTACAGACCAATGCTTTCCTCCTTGCACTTTTCTCTCCACAGCAGGTTGTCTTCTGCCAACATGCGCCAGTAGCGACAGGTCTGAGCAGCACGACACAAGTCCTTTGGGTCCAGGTAACTGAGTACATACAGAGCCAGCTGTAATACAATCAACAGAAATAACTTTAATTTACACTAGCTTTCAATGGCAATAACTTAATAAATACAGAGCCAGCTGTAATGCAATCGACAGAAATAAATAGAATTTACACTAGCTTTCAATGGCAAAAACTTAACAAATACATAACCAGCTGTAATGCAAATAAACAGAAATAATTGGAATTTACACTAGCTTTCAATGGCATGTGTCAACCCATTGACATTGGTTGAAGAATTGTTGTCACAGTGGGCTGGAAGCTTATAGTGATAATAATTTAACATGAACTATATTCAATAAGATTTTATCCAAAAGAACAAAGACATATATTATATATCAAATAGTATCACTTATTTTGAACTCAATTTCTCTATAGTTTTGTGTATAACTAGAAATAGGACGCATTGGCATGCGTAATGTCCACCCAAAGGGAAGCATGAGTTTTGCTCTAAACCTTGGACAAAATTGGCAAATGTAGATTGCGAAGATACCCTGTGGGTGGAAAATTTCGACGAAATCGCTCTATCTCGCACGGTTAAGGAGACAGAAGCAAATTTGTGTTTTTGCATTTTTGGCAAAAATTTGAAAATTCAAAATGGCCGCCATTTTTGGGGAGAGAAAATTTTTTTGAAAATTGCCAAAAGTACATTTCTTAGACACCCTGTGGGTTGGAAATTTCGACGAAATCACTCTATCTCGCACGGTTAAGGAGATAGAAGGAAATTTCTGTTTTCCCATTTTTGGCAAAAATTGGAAAATTCAAAATGGCCGATATTTTTGGGGAAAGGAAAATATTTTGAAAATTGCCAATAGTACATTTCTTAGATACCCTGTGGGTGGAAAATTTCGACGAAATCACTCTATCTTGCACGGTTAAGAAGATAGAAGCAAATTTGTGTTTTTGCATTTTTGGCAAAAATTTGAAAATTCAAAATGGCCGCCATTTTTGGGGAGAGAAAATTTTTTTGAAAATTGCCAAAAGTACATTTCTTAGACACCCTGTGGGTTGGAAATTTCGACGAAATCGCTCTATCTCGCACGGTTAAGGAGATAGAAGGAAATTTCTGTTTTCCCATTTTTGGCAAAAATTGGAAAATTCAAAATGGCCGATATTTTTGGGGAAAGGAAAATATTTTGAAAATTGCCAATAGTACATTTCTTAGATACCCTGTGGGTGGAAAATTTCGACGAAATCGCTCTATCTTGCACGGTTAAGGAGATAGAAGCAAATTTGTGTTTTTGCATTTTTGGCAAAAATTTGAAAATTCAAATTGGCCGCCATTTTTGGGGAGAGAACTTTTTTTTGGAAATTGCCAAAAGTACATTGCTTAGATACCCTGTGGGCCGAAAATTTCGACGAAATCGCACGGTTAAGAAAATAGAAGCAAATTGACATTTTTCCATCTTTGGCAAAAATTTGAAAATTCAAAAGACTGCCATTTTTGGGAAGAGGAAAATTTTTTTGAAAATTGCCAATAGTATACTTCTTAGATACCCTGTTGGTCGAAAATTTTGACGAAATCACTCTATCTCGCACAGTTAAGGAGATAGAAGCAAATTTGTGTTTTTCCAATTTTGGCAAAAATTCGAAAATTCAAAATGGCCGCCATTTTTGGGGAGGGGAAAATTTTTGAAAATTGTCTATAGTACATTTCTTAAATACCCTGTGGGCCGAAAATTTTGACGAAATTGCTCTATCTCGCACAGTTGAGAAGATAGAAGCAAATTTACGTTTTTCCATTTTTGGCAAAAATTTGAAAATTCAAAATGGCCGCCATTTTGGGGGAGAGTAAAATTTTTTGAAAATTGCCAAGAGTACATTGCTTAGATACCCTGTGGGTTGAAAATTTCGATGAAATCACTCTATCTCGCACGGTTTAGGAGATAGACATATTTATGTTTTTTACTATGTAGCTATTACTCAGGAGGTTAAACCTATTACCACCAACAACAATACCAAGCAAGCAATTGACACTATAAACCTTCACACCAAATTTTAAAAAGATGAGTTAAATATGTTTCCTTTAAAAGAGTGAAAACAGAAATGCAATTCAGAGTAGGCTCAAAGTAGCAAAGCAGCTATTACTCAGATAGCTACAAAGCTATCATAGACGAAAAGCTTTCCTGGCCAAACTATTGACTCAATTATCCTTCACATAAATTTTTGTGAAGATAGAAAACATTGTTTTATTAAAATGTCCAGAAAAAGTCAACTCAAAATAGCATAATAGCTATATAGCACAGTAGCTATTACTCAGCTATAAAGGTATTATCACCAAAAGCAATCCCAAGCAAGCTACTGATCCAATAATCCTCCACCCCAAATTTTGTGAACATAGGTGAAATACTTTCCCTTCAAAATGCTTAAAATATCAAAGTAGCTAAGTAGCTATTACTCAGTCAGTTATATAGCTATTATTACTAAAAGCAATCGCAAGCAAGCTATTGACCTAACTATTGCTCATACAAAATTTGGTAAAGATATGTCAAATATTTTTCCCTAAAATGCCCGGAAACAAAAGAAGTATACAAAAGTAGCTAAGTAGCCATTACTCAGTTAGCTATAGAGCTATCTTCACCAAAAGCAATCCCATGCAAGCTATTAACCCAGTAAAAACCCATACCAAATTTGGTAAAGATAGGATAAATACTTTTCCTGAACATAGGTGAAATACTTTTCCTTTAAAATGCTTAAAATAAAAAAGCTACTAAAAGTAGCTAAGTAGCTATTACTGAGTGAGTTATATAGCTATTATCACTAAAAGCAATACCAAGCAAGCTATTGACCTAACTATTGCCCATACCAAATTTGGTAAAGATATGTCAAATATTTTTCCTTAAAATGCCCGGAAACAAAAGAAGTACACAAAAGTAACTAAGTAGCTAGTACTCAGTTAGCTATAGAGCTATCTTCACCAAAAGCAATCCCATGCAAGCTATTAACCCAATAAACACCCATACCAAATTTGGTAAACATAGGATAAACACTTTTCCTTGAAATGACCGGAAACCAAGCGTGACGGACGGTGGACGCCAGAAAAAGCAAAAATAATATGTCCACCCCCAGTGGGTGGACATAAATATAACCTCTCTTTCTCTACTGTTCTCCACATGCCTTTTGTTAATGTGTTATGTTGTACCATACAAACAAAATACACAAACAATTATTCTTTCCTACTGGAAATAAACTAGATTGGGCCAACTCGGCGCCAACATATCCCCAGACAGGTCATCACTCACGCCACAGGTTTTGATCGGGAATTTTTAAAAACATAATTACCCATTATTATATGAACTTCAGCACATCAATCTACTCTGTTTATATCTTCCCAAGGAAGATGGTGTATCCCCAGACGCCGAATACATAACTCAAATTATATTTTCAATCTTCCTGCAATGATAACTCTAAACCTATTTTCAAAGTATTTAAATGATTGATGATTGAATGTCCATTCTAAAATAATAATCCCAAAAGAGCATATCTGTTTCTATATTTGTTGACAAATAAAATATTATTTTTAACTCAACTCATCATACTTTTCAATCTTCCTTCAAAGTATTTAAATGATTGATGATTCAATGTCCATTCTAAAATTCATAATCCCAAAAGCGCATATCTGTTTCTATATTTGTTCACAAATAAAATATTATTTAAAAAAAAATTATTTATATTATTATTTTATTATATTATTTTTAGAATTTGCAAATTGTTTTCAGTTATTCATTTCCTCTATACCTATATATGTGGTCCATATATATGCAACCTAAATATGTGACACAATCTCAGTTCTGACTCCCCTTTGTGTTATATGTAATGAAGCCCACCACCTCCCACCCCCACCCCTCTCCCCTTCTCCACACCTCTCTCACTATTACACAAGATCTGCAACCCCCTTGAGTTCTTTGTTTCTCATCTGATATCATTTAATACCTTTGTTTATTTAGTGTCACTCAATATAGCTGGAGGTCCCAGAGGTGGGTGGGGGGAATCCGGGTGGGGGATGTGGGTTGGGACTTAGTTTAGTTTATTAGTTTATTATAGTGACATGTATTATGTTGACAAAAACTATTGAAGTAATACCCAGCCCTATATGGGATTATAAGTCACTTTAAATAGAGAGTTAATAACAAACAGAGCAAACATATTTTGAGGTAAGATACAGTAAATAAAGACAGCAATTCAATACATAAAAATTAACAATATAATTTACTTTTTCTTTCTTGCCACAAATCAAAAACAAGCAATCAGTGACCGAATGAATCGGTCACATATCTAGGGTTTGGCAGAGTGGAATGGCTTAATGTGTGTTTCATGTGTGAAAGGTTTACAGAGAGTGGTTGTGTATAAAACCAATATCCCTACCAATAGCAACGTCCTACATGCTACGGTTTCCGAGATATAGCCCGGACAAGATTTTATAGGTCAACATCACTACAGCAAGGTCGAAGATCAAATCAAGGTCAGACCATGACGTGATACACCTACACCCCCGAACCAATGTCCCTACCAAGTATCAACTTCCTACACCTTACAGTTTCTGAGATATAGCCTGGACAAGATTTTATAGGTAAAGGTCACTACAGCAAGGTCAAAGGTCAAATCAAGGTCAGACCATGACGTTGCATACCTACACCCCCGAACCAATGTCCCTACCAAGTATGAACTTCCTACACCTTACAGTTTCTGAGATACAGTCCGGACAAGATTTTATAGGTCAAGGTCACTACAGCAAGGTCAAATTAAGATCACACCATGACGTTGCACACCTACACTCCCTAACCAATGTCCCTACCAAGTATCAACTTTCTACACCTTACGCTTTCCAACATATAGCCCAGACAAGATTTCCAAACTCAAGGTCACTACGGTAAGGTCAAATCAAGGTCAGGCCATGATGTTGCACACCTACACATCCAATGTCCCTACCAAGTATCAACTTCCTACACCTTGCGGTTTCTCAGATACAACCCAGACAAACTTTTTCCCACCACCCGCCCGCCCATCCGGACACCATGGGTGAAAACAATACCCCAACAGCCCTGAAAGTAGCAATTGCTCAGCTATGCCATGAGCTATAGGTCTGTAACTTCGCTATGTTATAGTTGACCTAATAGTAGGTGTACTACATGTTCAAACAAAATACTATAAACCAATAAATTTCAAGTTACAACTGATTTACTCAACAATGAGAACCTCAAATTAGCTATTGCTCAGCTATGAAATAAGCTACAGATTTGGTATTTTTCTATGTTGTAGCTTACTCAAAAGTAGGTGAATAACTTACTTAAACAAAATATTGTAAATGCAATAGTTTTCAAGTTATAACCGATTTACTCAACAGGAATAACATCAAAGTAGCTATTATTCAGTGATGCAATGAGGCACAGGTCAAAGTAGCTTTTGGTCAACTAAGCAATCAGTTATAGGGCTGCAATTTTAATACGATATAGCTCACACAAAAGTAGATGAATAACATATTTAGAGAAATATAATCAAAGAAATTTGATCAGGTCATATTTCCTCATTAATATTAATGAGGCAGGTCCGTGGACAGGAAGTTCACTGGTATGTAATCATAAACCAGCCTTTTCTTGTATTTATCCAAGAAATTCTGGACCTCACATTTTGTCATTAATATTAATGAGGCAGGTCCGTGGACAGGAAGTGCACTGGTATTTAATCTTAAACCAGCTTTTCTTTAAAATCTATGAAATACTGCTGGATTATGATAAACAAAACTCTTGGCGTGAATTACAGTACAGTAGTAAACGCCCATCTAAGAAATTTGTTTGGTCATATTTTCTCATTAATATTAATGAGGCAGGTCCGTGCACTGGAAGTTCACTGGTATTTAATCATAAACCAGGCTTTTTTTCTATCTATTCGAGAAATTCTGGACCTCAGACTTCGTCATTAATATTAATGAGGCAAATTCATGGACAGGAAGTTCACTGGTATTTAATCTTAAACCAGTTTTTCTTTGAAATTTATAATACACTAGTACTGGGTATCTGGAATATACGCAGTCAGGAAGATACGCAGTAGATATTTGGAAGACTCGTGGTAAATATATTATAGATTCATGGTTAATACTATTTTATAAATTAATATTGCCGTTGTCGGACCGACGTTGGCCCAACGTCAGCACATCCGTCGGTCTGACATTGGCAGCCGACATTGGGCCAACACCCTTTTGACCGTTGGGCCAACGTAGTGTTGTTAACGGTTTACCGGTATCCGGAATATTGTTTTGTTTTGGTAGAAAAAACGAAATCCGCAAAGAATATTTGGGAACCGGTTTTTAAAGAAGTTATTATTTTAGGCTTTCTAATGGCTGATACTTCATCAAAACGAGAAAAAATATACATATTTTGTAAAATATGTCACATTTTAAATCATTTTTGCATACATAAAAACATCTCGCGAAAGCCACTTCCATTTACAAGTTATCACTCATGTACGCCCGCGAATAATATTTTCAATGTACACAACAAGTATACGAAATACCGGATTTCGTTTCGTTTCAAAGCCCTGGTAACCGGTTTTGATTTCTGTAAACGATGCCACCACTAGGCCAACGTTGTCTCCACGTCGGCAAACCACCAGTAAAAATTATGTTCTATGTATAGCATCAGCCAATCAGATAATGTTCGCCAACACCTTTATTAGTATGAATTTATAATGAGAATACTAATTTTATGTGCAAAATTGTTAAATGGTCAGATAAAATTTGTGGGCTCACTGAAATCTGATTTTTATACATACCATAATAAATAATTTTTTTCTAAGTTTCCCCAAATCCCCTATTATTGCTCGCCACCATTTTGAATAAAAATCCGGGTTTCCTGACAATATTTTATAACCAAAAAGCTGGTTTAAAATGAAAACTACCAGCATATTTCCTGTTCGCGGACTTGCCTCATTAATATTAATGAGCAAATATGCGCAGACATGGCAGTTCTTTGTGGGGGTTTCATGACAATATTTTATAAATAGAAAGGCTGGTTTAAGATGAAAACTACCAGCATATTTCCTGTTCGCGGACTTGCCTCATTAATATTAATGAGCAAATATGCGCAGACACGGCAGTTCTTTGTGGGGGTTTCATGACAATATTTTACAAATAGAAAGGCTGGTTTAAGATGAAAACTACCAACATATTTCTTGTTCATCGCTTCAGCCGTGGGCGATAATAGAAGACTTTAACTAAATATGCAGATTTCGACATTTTTCGTAAATATTTCTTCTTACATATCAATAACAGACATATTTTATATTTATTTATTATTTTCTTTCATATTTAACCCTTTTCTTACGTCTTCTGGCAATATTTGAAGTTTTGAAGTGACAGATCTCGAAAATAGAGGAATGCGCATGCGTGGATCGAGGGCTTCAACAAGCTTTTCAGACTGGTACCCTGAATATTTGGTTTTCAACGAAAACGATTCCCCGAGAAGTGGGTATGCAACCTGGTCATAAAAATCAAAATAAAATTGAAATTTTAACAAGCATTTTAGACTTGTACCCTAGGTTATAATCCGTTTACTTGAAAAAGTTTGGCAATATATTGGCCAAGAAACTACTTTTAAAAGTTAGTATGCACAGCAATGAACAGGAAATGCAAAATATAATGTTCAATTAAAACAATTTAAATTAATTTTTATATATCTCTTCCTAGATATCAATAAGCGACATATTTTATATTTACTTTATTATTTTTTTCATATTTAACCCTTTTCTTACGTCTTCTGGCAATATTTGAAGTTTTGAAGTGACAGATCGGGAAAATAGAGGAATGCACATGCGTGGATGGTAGGTTGACTGGAACAAGCTTTTCAGACTGGTACCCTGAATAATATTTTTCAACGAAAACGACTCCCCGAGAAGTGGGTGTGCAACCTCCATGGACAGGAAGTGCACTGGTATTTAATCTTAAACCAGCTTTCTTTGAAATTTATAAAATACTTCTGGATACCGATAAACAAAAGTCTTGGCGTGAACTTACAGTACAGTAGTAAACCCTCATCCAAGAAATTTGATCAGGTCATATTTCGTCACTAATATTAATGAGGCAGGTCCGTGGACAGGAAGTTCACTGGTATTTAATCTTAAACCAGTTTTTCTTTGAAATTTATATGCTAGTACTGGGTATCTGGAATATACACGGTCAGGAAGATATGCGGTCAATATTGGAAGATTCGCAGTAAATATTTGAAAGACTCATGGTAAATTATTATAGATTTTTGTGATTGTTTTATTGAAGCTAGCAATATAATATTAATAGCAATTTAAAGGCAAATTTCTAGAGGTTGTGTTCTTTTTGATTTGAGGAAAATTGGTCCAATATTAAGATAATTGTTTTAAAAATTACCGGAACCGCTCGTTGTTACGCTCATAGTCGAGTAAACGCCCCCTCCAACTTACATAAAACGTACGGAAAACTAAGCACAATGGTCCAAAATACAGCAGAATAAGACGTAAATCATACGATTTTAAAAATGTCAGAACCAAAAATAATGTGTTTCAGTGAGAAAATAGAATAAATATTACCATTAAATGTTACGTCCTTTTGTTCAGATATCTGCCTAGCAACCAGTATTGATTATACTTCCTTCTGACGTAAATAAACTGATGACGTGTTTCGCAAAAAGTTTTGTCACAGCGTCTTCTGCTCTCTCTAAATAACCTGTTTTCTCAAAAGTTTTGTGCCACCATTTCTTCGGATTTTTAGTACTCTAATATCAAGCAGGAAAGATGCCTAGGCATAGGTCTTATACTGTTGAGTTTAAATTAAGTGTCATTAAGCACCATAAAGATAATGGGAATAGCATAAGAAAGACTGCAGGGGAGTATGGTATCGACAGAAAAAGAGTCAGGGAGTGGCTCAATCAGGAGCAGGAACTCATGGCAAATTCCAGAGGATCAGCTGCAAAGAAGAGGAGGATAATGTCACATGGGAGAGAGATTTTTGATAATGAGGTAGAGTTTGGTGTCCTGGATTATTTATTAAGTGAAAGAGAACGTGGAATTCCAGTGAGCAACAGTGATTTGAAGGAAAAAGCCCTTGAAATTGCAAGAGAGGTAAATGACGAGCAGCCTGATCCCAAGTTTGAGCAGTTCAAAGGTAGTGATGGGTGGCTCCAACGATGGAAAAAGAGGAACAGCATTGCATTGCTTAAGGGGACCAATGAATCCCAGAAGATCCCTGAAGATTATGGGGAACTGATTAAAGGATTTGTCACAGACATAAAGAATAAAAGAAGGCAGCATCAGTACACCCTCTACAATATAGGTGAGACAGCATACTTGACGCTTAAATTTTTTGTTTTTAGAACATCTTGTTGTTTTTAGAACTCATTGCATATTTTGTGACATTGTATCTTTAAAAAGTGTTATTAAAGCTACATGCATTGCTTGCCGTTGGTCGGCAGTTTACAGTTCAGAACCCTGACAATCTGTATGTACTGGTTTCCTCTGCCCTTCCAACTCTTCGTTGTAGTATGACATCTCACCTTTGGTCATGTCAAGCAAATGGACTTTTACAATGGAAAGACCCCCACTTGATGCACTGTCTCGGTTAGCACACAGCAAATACACAATTACACATATCATCTCACCTTTGTTTGTGTCAAGCAAATGGACTTTTACAATGGAAATACCCCAACTTGATGCACTGTCTCGGTTAGCACACAGCAAATACACAATTACACGTATCATCTCACCTTTGTTTGTGTCAAGCAAATGGACTTTTACAATGGAAAGACCCCCACTTGATGCACTGTCTCGGTTAGCACACAGCAAACACACAATTACACATATCATCTCACCTTTGTTTGTGTCAAGCAAATGGACTTTTACAATGGAAAGACCCCCACTTGATGCACTGTCTCGGTTAGCACACAGCAAATACACAATTACACATATCATCTCACCTTTGTTTGTGTCAAGCAAATGGACTTTTACAATGGAAATACCCCAACTTGATGCACTGTCTCGGTTAGCACACAGCAAATACACAATTACACGTATCATCTCACCTTTGATCATGTCAAGCAAAAGGACTTTTACAATGGAAATACCCCCACTTGATGCACTGTCTTGGTTAGCAAACAGCAACTACACAAATTACATGTATCATCTTACCTTTGGTCATATCGAGTAAACTATCATTTACATTGTAAAACCCCATTTAAATTCACTGTTTCTGTTAGTAAAAAGCAACAACAAAAATTACATGCATCATCTTGCCCGTGGTTATATGCAGTACACTATGATTTACATCAGAGACTTTCTGCTTCCTGTGCTTCCTCTGTTGGGCTGTAATAATGACCAAGCTTGTTATGACTCGCCATATATAGGATCGACACTGGTTTTACATCTACTTAAACAACTTTTTTTCTGGAAACATGGATCAGACTATGTGTAGGTTCGATATGGCTCCAAAGTCAACCAATGAAGCTATTTGTAGCAACACTGTCAGAATTGCCACCACTGGGGGAACCAAGAGAGGGTTCACTGTTGCTCTATGTGCATTAGCCTCAGGCCACAAAAAGCCAGCATTTATATGCTTAAAGGAGAGGAATGGTGTGATCCCCCCAAGAGTCTCACAAACCCTTAGAATACCAAACAATGCGAGACTGACAGCATCTAAAAATGGATGGATGACTGGACCCCTGATGGGCACATGGATCAATCGGGTTTGGGGGCCAAATGTTAATGACGTTAGAAGGCTGCTGGTACTGGACAAGGCCAGAATCCACACTATGGCAGACACAAGGGAACAACTGCAGGGCAAAGATACAGATGTCACTTTTATTCCAGGTGACATATCTCAGATAAGAATGCTGTTCATAAGTTCTGAAAATATTTAAAATTTTACGTCTTTTTTACCTGTTTTTAAAATAGATTTTTACTATTCCATTTTGAAACTTCATCATCTCGCACCTCTGAGATCAGAGTTTGAATCCCAACCTGACTTCAGCTGGTAGTTTCTTACCATTGGTCAGTAGTTTGCAGAACAAAATCTTGACCAACTGTATCTATTGGTTTCCTCCGTCCTTCCAACTACCCATCACAATATAACTGATAAGGTACTAGGCATGCAAAAAACCATAAATAAATAAAATAAATAAAACTTCAAAACAGTGAACATTTTTTTATTTTTTTTTTTCGTTTTGAGGTGGTTGCACTCCTATTTGCCAACCGGCAGATGTTTCATGGAATGCCCCCTTTAAGAGTGAAATGCGAAAAGAGTGGAGAAAGTGGAGGGAGGCTGACATCAGGACCCCACAGGGCAACCTCAAGCAGGCATCCAGGCAGGATGTCATTAACTGGGTCTCTCGCGCCTGGTCCAAAATATCAGAAGAGGTCATAAAGAAGTCGTTCAGATGTTGTGGCATCAGTTTGGATCTGGATGGTTCCCAGGATGCACAGCTATTAGATAACATGGCAGATGCACTGGGTGCTGCAGATAGGGTGGATAATCTCAGAGATGAAGCCATGGCATTGTTGTTTGAGTCAGATGATGATTCTGACCTTGATTTTGATGGATTTGGGGAGTCAGATATTGATTCAGATTAAGACTAGTAATAGATAGATATTTTGGTTAAGTGCCAAGTTTGACTTTTTTCAGACTTTAAAATCATTTTTTTCTCATGTTTTTTTACCTAAATATTTAATATAAAAATAATACAAGAAGTTAAATCCACTGTGTATGTCTCTCTTTTTATTTGAACGACCTTAAATATTTTGTCCTGTTCTATAAAGAGGGTTCAAAACTTTTGGATGAAACCTGTAGTTCTCTTGTGACACCTGCAATTTACCTGCACTTACGATTAAACAAAATCAAAATGTTATTTGGACATAAAAGTGATTTATTGGATAAATACCATGATACATGTCACCACACTATATATTTCTTCTATTTAGGTGAGTTTTATTTGATTTTTTCCTCATTTATCTCCACCTTGTTTTTATTACGGGAAAAACCGTAAATTGAAGTCAATTATTGTTTACTGTAACAGAGGGTAAAATGGCCATAAAAAGCACAGAAAAACACATGCTAAATGAAAGAATCACTGAAATTAAGGTTTTATTGCTTATTTACGATCAATTAAACGCCCACCCCCTACTTTGACAAAAATCTGCATTTATCGCTCATGGGCGAAACAACGAGCGGTTCCGGTACTATGCACAGAAAATAATAATAAACAATATTCTTCTCTGTGACTTATATATATAATAAGTATAATTCTAAGAATAAGAATCTTTGTGAAAAGGCAAAGGAAAATTCTTATTCTTAGAATTTTTCTAAGAAAAATGACAATTCTAAGAAAAATTCTAAGAATAAGCATAATTCTAAGAATAAGAATCTTTGTGAATACGGCCCCTGGGCTTGATACTTTTTGTGAATATAGCCTCAGAACCCAGTCATCAGGTTATCATTGTCTCCTGAAAATATTTTCGGTTCACACAACTTACAATTTCCCGGGGGTCCCAGAAGAAAAATAGACAGGGTACCAGACTAATCAAAAGACGTTTTTTTTCCGAGGTTTAGTAGATTTTACTAAAGAAAAGATGTTTTCAAGAGAAACGCGGTCCAGATAGATCTTATCAGCACAGTTCATTTCCTGTTTTTAATTAGGTTGCTGAGGTCAATAATAAAAATCCCTCCACAAATCTTAAAAACAAAAAATCGAAAACTGTGAAAGTTACAGAACGTTTAGTAGTAGAAATTATTCAAAACGATCCGAAAACGGCAATTAGATTCCACTCGAAACGCCCGAAATTCATGAAGAAAGACGCGAAAAATCCCATAACAGTATCTAGGGTTGGCCCGAGATGGCCAACCCTAGATAATAAAATTAATAACCATATTGACATTCATATGAGTTAATACCCTTGATAATTGATCTATTAATAATTCAGATTTATCTATATTTAAAATTTTGAAATATTTCATACGAATCAGCTCTAAAGCTGGACAAACACAAACAAAATGTATCTCATCTTCTACATCTTTTTTACACAGTTTACATGCTCTCTCAAAGAGATGGAGTGCTACAGCATAAATGGTAAACAAACAATCTATATAAAAGGGGTACTGAAATACAAAAAGAATTGAGAATTTTAAGTATGTGATTATCAACTGAAATGAGTTCATAACTGTAGGAGCTGTGTCAAAATTAACTGAGGCAAGTTGAATAAAACTGGGCTAGTTGAGGGTTAAAAATCCCCTAGTTTTACTACATACGGATATAATTTCATTAATATTGGGACTTAAAGCTCACTTAAAGTGTCCATTTTGTCTACTTGAATATGTTTAACCAGTTTCATTTTAAAAAGTTAAAAACTCAGCAAGCAGAGGTATAACACACAAAAATAAATTCTTAAAACACTAAGATAGCCATAACATTATTAATATTCAAAATTTAAATAGACAGGCATTTCCTTTTAAAAATTCAAAGATTTCAGCTCTATAACCCACATAGTTTGACAGTTACTGGGCTTTAAAGTGGCATAATGTCCATAAATTGGGTTTCTGTGGGCATTTTACAATTATTAAAGAGACCTTAGCAATTAAACTACAGATCTGAAACTTTTTGGGGGACATACATAACAAACAAAAATTATATATAATACAGTTTAAGACTTGCGAGTGTCTATGGCCCTCATACACAGGTTAAATGTCTACTAAAAACCTTGATTTTCGGCATATGTAAAAAGGACATAATAATGCATTCCCAGATGGGATTTCAGCTCCATCAATCACATAGTTTAACAGTCACAGGGCTTAAAGGTGGCAAAAAGTCCAAATATTGGGTCTCTGTGGGCCTTTTAGAGATCTCGATGTGGCTTTCAAATTAAAGCTTCAGACTTAAAATTTGTTACATACTAAGATTACACATAGAATATGTATCTAATAAAGTTTGAAACTTCTCAGACTTAATCATTTCCAAGTTACAGAGCAAAATATGTGAAAAATGTCTTAAAAGGGTCACTCAGGTGGGTGTTTAAGGTCCTCATACACAGGTTAAATGTCTACTTGAAACCTTGATTTTTGGCACATGTAAAAAGAACATAATAATGTATTCCCAGATGAGATTTCAGCTCTATCAGTCACATAGTTTAACAGTCACAGGCCTTAAAATTGGCAAAAGTCCAAATACTGGGTCTTTATGGGGCCTTCTAGAGACCTAAATGTGGCCTTCAAATTAAAGCTTCAGACTTAAAATTTGTCACATACTAAAATTACACATAGAATATGCATCTAATACAGTTTGAAACTTCTTAGACTTACCATTTCCAAGTTACAGGGCAAAATATGTGAAAAATGTCTAAAAATGGTCACTCGGGTGGGGATTTATGGTCCTCATACACAGGTTAAATGTCTTCTTAAAGCCTTAATTTTTGGCACATATATAAATAACATACTAATATCTTCCCAGATAGGATTTGAGCTCTATCAGTCACATAGTTTGACAGTCACAGGGCTTAAAAGTAGCAAAAAGTCCAAATATTGGGTCTTTGGGAGCCTTTTAGAGACCTCAATTTGACCTTCAAAATTAAAGCTTCAGACTTAAAATCTGTTACATACTAAGATTACACACAGAATATATATCTAATACAGTTTGAAACTTCTCAGACTTACCATTTCCAAGTTACAGGGAAAAAGATGTGAAAAATGTCTTATAAGGGTCACTCGGGTGGGTGTTTATGGTCCTGATACACAGGTTAACTGTCTATTAAAGGCCTAAATGTTGGGGCACATATAAGAAAACACATAGATATATTCCCAGATGATATTTAACTTAGATGAGAGACATAGTTTGAAAGCTACAGTGCTTGAAAGTGGCAAAAAGTGCATAAATTGGGTCTCTGTGGGCACTTTTGAGACCTTAAGTCGACCCCTTTGGGTAAACCTACAGCTCTAAAATTTTCTACAGACAAGGATTACATATCAAAGTTATACCTAGCGCAGTTTGAGACTCATCAGAATTACCACTTCCAAATTATAGGGCAAAATATGTGAAAAGTATAGCAAAAAATCCCTAAGTGGGGGTATTTATGGGCCTCAAACACAATTTTCTCCTCAACTTAAAGTCGTGATTTTCGGCACATGTACTAAGAACATATTAATGTGTTGTCAGGTAAAATTTCAGCCAGCTGAGCATCATAGTTTGTGACCTACAGGGCTCTAAGTGGCCAAAAGTCCAATTTCTGACCTTAAGGTGGCCATAAGTTCTTTTTTACTGGGAGTTTAAGGTCACCTTAAAATTGGGATCTTCCTTTGGGCACCCTTAACATGTGTACCAAGTTTGAAAAAAAAATATTAATTTGTTTTGAGTTATCGCGTCCACAAGGAAATTTCTATGGCGGCGGCGGCGGCGCGACGGACCTGAATCCAATATATCCCCGACTTTCGTCTGGGGATATAATGACAGTATGTGGGTTTGAGAAGAAAAAATCTAGTAAATCTTATCAGATGTCCCACTATGACTTGTTTATACTGCACAGAGAAAATATAAGCCACAAAATATCGCAAACTTTCTTTGTACATTTTATGTCATATTTAAGTCCACATGAAATTATCCACCCGAGAAAGCAATATCAAACTAAACATGTACTTCCTCAGGCAAGACTGAAAGTATCTGTTAATATGTATAACACCAAATCTAAATCTAGGTTAAACAGATCTCAGTTCTTATCAACACTTAATGATAAAGTGGAGTCTAATCTCAACAACCAAAACATTATTGTGATTATCTTTATTGACTGTGTAAAGAATCAATACTTTTCTGCTGTATTCTACATTGATCTTCTGATAATTATAATATTTAAAGGGATAACGAACTATTAAACACGTAAGTTTTTATTCCTGGACAAAAATCCAACTAAATACAGTCCAACTTCTATAATTACTGACCCTCTTGTAAGAGTAACAATTAGGTCAGATAAATAGAAAGGTCAGATAATAGAAGGCCTAAAATAACAGGTTTAAGTAGAGTTCGGAAAGTGGATTGGAGATTGGGTGACTTGAATATTTGGATAATTGAGGGTTGGATAAAAGAGGGAAATAGATAAAATAGATAAAAGTCAAAAACAGAAAATCTCCGATCTTACTACCTAGTTTGACCCATAAGGGGCAGGCCGGGGAAATATGACAGGTTTTCTAAACTCCTCCAAAATGGTTTCCCACAACCTTCCAATACATTCTAAACCTTTAAAAGCAATAGGTATGGAGATAAAAGCAGGAAAAAACAAACTCAAAGTCTGTAATTTTTATGACACGGCTGGGGAAAATCTGACCAACGTTCTACTAGACTCCCTGCATATGGACTCCCTAAAAGCAAAAATGAAGGCGATATAAGCCAAAAACCCAAAATCTGTGATTCTTTGACCCCAGTGTGATCAATCAAGAGGCTTCAGGAGTAAACCTGACTGGTGTTTTAGATTCTCTCCATAAGGTTTCCTATTACCTTTCATTAGATTTTAAGGCGGTTAATGCAACAGATAAGGAGATAAGGGGGGATTCATTGCTACCTAGAACAAAAATTCTCATAAATCACTCAATTTTGGTCTAATCCCCCCAAAATCTAATCAGCAAGAGACTTTGATATCATGTGTGTGTAAAATCACACTCTACAGCAGTAAGCAGTTTTTGCCTGCTGGTGGTGACAAGTGAATGTACCCGAAAAAACTTTTTTTGATCATGTGACCTTAACAAAGGATAAATATAAGAACCTTGCCTACTAATAAGGGTGATATTCCAGGGAGACCATACTCCAGCAGTAGTGGTGGTGGTGAGGAAAGTTGACCCCAAAACCAACAAGATCACTGCCAGGTTATTTATCATCCGCTGGGTATTAAGCAAAAATGGAGGCAGTCTGACTATGAAACAGGGTTTAAACCCAACAGAGCTACAATAAGGGTGATAAAAGGGGTTTTCAATATGATGGCCCAACTGAACATTGAAGCAGGTGTCAAAGATAAAATTTCATATTTTGAAGCTCTAGAACCAGTAGTAAAAGAGATATAACGCATGTTGACTCCACATGGTCTTGAAGGGTCTAAGGTGAAATTCCACAGAACATTAGCAGATCATGATTTTCTATAGGTTGTTTTCGAAATTTGAGGTTGTAGAACAAATAATAGGGAAGATATAAGGTCCTTTTAGTTAAGTGACCCCACTTGACCTTGAAGCAGAGGTCAAGGATCAAATTTAACACCTGCTAAAGATTCACAGGCCATGATTTCCTGCAAGTTTTTAAAACGTGTCGAAGCTCTAGAACCAACTAGAGATTGCGGCTCGCTGCAGTGTATCCCCGGACGGGACATAGTTAAGGCGTGAATGTGTCGGTCTTGAGCCTGTTTCCTGGAGCACCAGGTCAGGATTCTCCATAGTACCAGATTACTCCCAAAAGCTAATCACTAGTTCTTTCACTTATATCTGTCTTTAAAAATTACATTTGATGGATCCAGAAGATCCATATAGTGATCCGGATCACTTCCAAAATTTAATCATTTAATCCTTTTACCTTTTCAGACATATTCTAAAAATTTCATCAAAATCCGTACACAAACACATCTGGCAGCCTGGATCCACATGATCCAGACAGTGATCCAGATTACTCCCAAAAACTAATCACTTGTTCTTTGTCCCATTTAAGACATTTCCTGAAAGTTTCATAAAAATCCATCCATGACTTTTTGAGCTATTTGTCTTTAAAAATTACATTTCTTGGATCCAGAAGATCCAGATAGTGGTCCAGATCACTCGCAAAATTGAATCATTTCTTCCTTTTACCACTTCTTCCTTTTACCATTTCTAACATATCCTAAAAATATTAAAGTTCATCCCAAGATTATGTGGCAGCCTGGATCCAGATCACTCCAAAAATTTAATCACTTGTTCCTTGTACCATTTAGGCCATTTGCTGAAACAATCCATCCATAACTTTTTGCGGTATCTGTCTTTAAAAATTACATTTCATGGGTCCAGAAGATCCATATAGTGATCCGGATCACTTCCAAAATTCAATCATTTCATCCTTTTACCTTTTCAGACACATCCTGAAAATTTCATCAAAATCCGTCCATAAGTTTTTGATTTATCTTGTACATAAACACATCTGGCAGCCTGGATCCAGATGATCCAGATCACTCCCAAAATCTAATCACTTGTTCCTTGTCCCATTTAGGACATTTCCTGAAAATTTCATCAAAATCCACCCATGACTTTTTGAGCTATTTGTCTTTAAAATTATATTTCATGGATCCAGAAGATCCAGATAGTGGTCCAGATCACTCGCAAAATTGAATCATTTCTTCCTTTTACCACTTCTTCCTTTTACCATTTCTAACATATCCTAAAAATATTAAAGTTCATCCCAAGATTATGTGGCAGCCTGGATCCAGATGATCCAGATCACTCCAAAAATTTAATCACTTGTTCCTTGTACCATTTAGGCCATTTGCTGAAACAATCCATCCATAACTTTTTGCGGTATCTGTCTTTAAAAATTACATTTCATGGGTCCAGAAGATCCATATAGTGATCCGGATCACTTCCAAAATTCAATCATTTCATCCTTTTACCTTTTCAGACACATCCTGAAAATTTCATCAAAATCCGTCCATAAGTTTTTGATTTATCTTGTACATAAACACATCTGGCAGCCTGGATCCTGATGATCCAGATCACTCCCAAAATCTAATCACTTGTTCCTTGTCCCATTTAGGACATTTCCTGAAAATTTCATCAAAATCCACCCATGACTTTTTGAGCTATTTGTCTTTAAAATTATATTTCATGGATCCAGAAGATCCAGATAGTGGTCCAGATCACTCGCAAAATTGAATCATTTCTTCCTTTTACCACTTCTTCCTTTTACCATTTCTAACATATCCTAAAAATATCATCAAAATTCATCCTAAAATTTTGTTGCAGCCTGGATCCAGATGATCCAGATCACTCCAAAAATGTAATCACTTGTTCCTTGTCCCATTTAGGACATTTGTTGAAAATGTCATCACAATCCATCCATAACTTTTTGAGGTATCTGTCTTTAAAAATTACATTTCATGGATCCAGAAGATCCATATAGTGATCCGGATCACTTCCAAAATTCAATCATTTCATCCTTTTACCTTTTCAGACATATCCTGAAAATTTCATCAAAATCCGTCCTTAAGTTTTTGATTTATCTTGTACACAAACACATCTGGCAGCCTGGATCCAGATCACTCCCAAAATCTAATCACTTGTTCCTTGTCCCATTTAGGACATTTCCTGATAATTTCATCAAAATCCACCCATGACTTTTTGAGCTATTTGTCTTTAAAAATTATATTTCATGGATCCAGAAGATCCAGATAGTGGTCCAGATCACTCGCAAAACTGAACCATTTCTTCCTTTTACCACTTCTTCCTTTTACCATTTGTAACATATCCTAAAAATATCATCAAAGTCCATCCCAAGATTATGTGGCAGCCTGGATCCAGATGATCCAGACAGTGATCCAGATCACTCCAAAAATTTAATCACTTGTTCCTTGTACCATTTAGGCCATTTGCTGAAACAATCCATCCATAACTTTTTGCGGTATCTGTCTTTAAAAATTACATTTCATGGATCCAGAAGATCCATATAGTGATCCGGATCACTTGCAAAATTCAACCATTTCATCCTTTTACCTTTTCAGACATATCCTGAAAATTTCATCAAAATCCATCCATAAGTTTTTGAGCTATATTGTACATAAACACATCTGGCAGAATGGATCCGGATGATCCAGACAGTGATCCAGATCACTCCCAAAATCTAATCACTTCGATCCAGAAGATCCATATAGTGATCCGGATCACTTGCAAAATTCAACCATTTCATCCTTTTACCTTTTCAGACATATCCTGAAAATGTCATCAAAATCCATCCATAAGTTTTTGAGCTATATTGTACACAAACACATCTGGCAGCCGGGATCCGGATGATCCAGACAGTGATCCAGATCACTCCCAAAATCTAATCACTTGTTCCTCGTCCCATTAAGGACATTTCCTGAAAATTTCATCAAAATGCACCCATAAGTTTTTGAGTTATCCGTCTTTAAAAATTAAATTTCATGGATCCAGAAGATCCAGACAGTGATCTGGATCACTCCCAAAATGTAATCGTATGTTCCTTTTACCATTTTGGACATATCCTGAAAATTTTATCAAAATCCATCTGTCAGTTTTTGAGTTATCTTGTTCACAAACAAACAAACAAATAGAGGGCCAAAAATTACCCTCGGTCAGGTACTTTGGCGGTCAGTGGATGACCTTAAATGAAGATCTGTAACCGGTAAGCCTGGATGCTGGTACTCCATCATGTACTCAACCTCCAAAGCCATTTTCAATAGTTTCCATGCAATGTAGTCAGCATTAAGTGTGAAAATATCTCCAAATTTGCCAAAAATGACCCTTGGTCAGGTACTTTGGCGGTCAGTGGATGACCTTAAATGAAGATCTGTAACCAGTAAGCCTGGATGGTAGAAGTCCATCATGTACTCAACCTCCAAAGCCATTTTCAATAGTTTCCATGCAATATAGTCAGCATTAAGTGTGAAAATATCTCCAAAAAGGCCAAAAATGACCCTCGGTCAGGTACTTTGGCGGTCAGTGGATGACCTTCAATGAAGAGCTTCAAGGTCAAATTTCTGCATGCTTACAGAGGACATATATATGTATTATATATACCAGCCATAGGATGATCTGACTTTCTGTATAGGAGAACTGGGCCAAAAAGTGAAAAAATGGCCAAAATCTGACCTTTAAGAGGCCACCAGTGACCTTGAGATTGAAGGTCAAGGTCACAAAACAATAGCGTTTGTGGCATTGCCCATATATACCCACATACCAAATTTGAAAGTTCTAACTAAAATATTTTTTAAGTTATCGCGTCCACACACGATCCGCGGCGGCGTGACCGTACTGAATCCTAAGTATCCCCGACTTTCGTCCGGGGATAAAATAATATGGGAGATAAAAAAATGTTTAGTATGGTGACCCCACTTTACTTGGAAACAGGGGTCAAAGGTCAAATTTCAACACTTGCAGGACATGATTTTCAAAACTTGCTTGAGCATTGTTATTAAGGAGATTCCAGCCATCATTCTTTTGGAGACTTACCTCTTTTGGCAGCAGTGAAATAAAGTCTCTCTGGAACTGTGGCTCTATGACTGCCATGACATGCCTGACCTGTGTGGGTTCACACAGCTCCACCAGCTCATCCAGAGCCATCAGACGCTCTGGGTGACTCCACTCCTACACCCCAAAACAAATACCAGCATAACCTAAACCTTAAATCAGTAGATAATGTACGACAGTAGATCGTACCATGAAACACTCAGAGTAACTCGAATTCTGAGTAACCCAGAATCAAACACAACAGCAAAATGTAATACTTAAATAGGAGAATATAAAGCAGGAATGTCCTTGCAAGATATTTTAAATTTAATAAACTCCATTTTTACCAAATAAAAAATATGTTTCACCTAATTTACAGGTGTTTTAATACTTTGATCAAACATCAACTATTAGAAAGCCTACAATAATTAAAACTTTGAATAACCGTTCTTTAATACTATTTTCAGATTTTGTTATTTCCGCCATAATGGCATGAAAAGTTGATTTTCTATTTAACGTTCGTATGACTAACATTTATTTGGTCTTAAATTTTGTGTACAGTGCAACATATTTTGCGACCATCTTTTATCGAAATATTAAATTTTAAGAACTCTTTTTCTATAAAATTTGTATTTCCATACTGTTTTGCACTTAAATACCTTTTGTACTTTATGAACATTTTTCAATCTAAAGAATACCTTACTGTCCAAACCAGTTTGCATAATAGAGGTTTTTATATGTGATTACTTACACAAGACTATGCTTGACATGTGCATCAGTTTAACTGATCAGTATTACAAGTATACTAGTTTTTCCTTACAAAAGAATCATATTTGACATATATCTTTACTTCACTGACCTGGAAGGTCTTGAGCCAATTTGCCAGTTCTGGGGGTGGGTTTGCTTTTGATGGTATGCGTCCTTTTCTCAATAGAGGATGAGAGACAATGGGCTTCTCTGGCTTTGTACTGGTGACTTGTGATGAACACACAGGTGGTACAGCACTGGCACTAAAACAAGGAATATTGTACCAAAAAATAAACTAGATTGGGCCAACTCGACACCAACATATCCCCAGATTGGTAATCTCTCTTGTCACAGGCTTTGATTGCGTATTTTGCATAAGACCCATTTCTTGTACACCATAGTTATCAGGAAAATATAACTGAATTACCCACTAATATAAGAATTTTAGACATTCAATCTGCAATATGCGTATTTACCAAAAGGGAATTGAAATTAGAGACTTCAAATTTTCCACAAAGATTACATACAGTAATACAGTTTTAGACTTGTCAGACTTACCAGTTCTAAGTTACAGGGCAAAATAAGTGAAAAATGTGGGTTACTCAGGTCAGTGTTTATTGTCCTCGTACACATGTTAAATGTCTATTTAAAGCATTGATTTTTGGAACATGTCAAAAGAACATATTAAAATATTCCCAGATGAGTTGTGTGCTCTATCAGTGGCACAGTTTGACAGCTTTAAGGCTTAAAAGTGGCAAAAAGTCGATAAATTGGGTCTCTGGTCACATTTTAGAGACCTTAAAATGACCTTAAAATTAAAGCCACAAGTTCTTAAATATTGGGAATTAAAAGTCACCTTAAAATAGGGTTTCGTTTCCCGACCCAAATACATGTGTGTGCCAAGTTTGAATGAAATCTGTGAAAGCTTTTTCAGTTATCACACACACAAGTCCAAATGTATGGTGGATGCGCGATGGACATGAAACCAGTATATCGCTGAATTTAGTCTGGGGATATAAAGACATGTATTTTCCAACAGGAAAATATATCCTAGATGAGCAGTACATAACTCCACAAGAATGGAATCAGAAATATGTGTTACATCATGAACTTAAAAGTATGAATTTATAAATGCGCAATTATCAAATGAAATAAACTTAAGGTGGCCATAACTTTTCAAATACCAGGAAAGCAACTTTTCCTTATAATTGAAATTTAACTTTAAACATATCTGTGTTGAGTTTAGTTGAAAAAGTCAAAACTAAATAAGCTTAAAGCCAAAATAAAATTTTTTTAATACTTTAAGGTGACCGAAACTCGCTGAACATGAAGACTCTAAAGAAACCGGATCATAGACATCTTCCTTTGGGTAGCCTTTAAAATGTGTCAAGTTTAATTGTGGTAAGCTGAATACTAAGTGACAAGCTTCCTTTGGTATATCTTAATATGTCTGCCAAGTGAAAATCTAAGTGAAATCGGGGTTAAATTGGATTTACCATTTTCATGTTATATGGCAAAATATGTCACATAAAGCCTTGATTTTTTGCACATTAATAACAGAGATAACCGTTTTCAAGTTATTTGATAAAATATGTACCATAAAGCCTTGTTTTTGGCACATAGGTTCTACAGTGGCAAAATGTATATAACATGTCACCCTTTGCATTTTTTTAGACTTTAAGGTGACCTTAAAATTAAAACTACAAAGATCACATCTAGAAGTTACATCTGATATAATTTGAGGGTGGTCAGACTTACCACTTCCAAGCTGCATGGCAAAATATGTAAAAAGTGTAGAAATGTCTCCTGGGAGGGGTCTTTATGGGTCCTATACAGAAGTTCCATGTAAATTTAAAGCCTTTAGTTTTGGCCTTTGTACAAAAAACTTATTAATATATTCCCAGATGATATTTTAGCTGTATGAGCCATTTGAGATCTAAAGAGTTTATACTGGCAAAAAGTTTATAAATTGGGTCAATGTGGGCATTTTTGAGACCTAAAGGTGAACTTAAAATTTAAGCTACCAAGCTAAAATTTTCCACAGAGATCATATAGAGATTATAACTAGAGTATTGATTTGCAAGAGAAAAAGAAATTGATCTGTTTGTAGAAATCTTTCTGTGTTTAATATGTTTTTCCATTTATGACAAAATGCAAGGTTTCCTAGATGAATCTGGTTTTTTTTTTTTTTTAATTTATTTTTATTTGTGCTTTATGCAGAAATTCAAAATGGCCACCAAAAGTGGTGGGAAAATGATTTTTGGGAAAATCGCCAGTAGAATCTGCAGATAACCTGCGGGTCAAAAATTTCGTGGAAATCGCTCTATCTCGCTCCATTTCCGAAATAAGCGGGTTTTTGCGTTTAACACAGAAATTCAAGATGGGCGCCAAAAGTGGCGGGGAAACGATTTTTGTGAAAAGTTGCAAGTAGACTATGCAGATACCCTGCAGGTCAAAAATTATGCGGAAAATTGCTTCTATCTCTCTCTGTTTCCAAGATAAACGCGTTTTTGCGTTTAACGCAGAAATTCAAGATGGCCGCCAAAAGTGGCGGGAAAACATTTTTTGAGAAAAGTTGCCAGTAGATTCTGCAGATACCCTGTGGGTCAAAATTTTCGTCGAAATTGCTCTATCTTGCTGCGTTTTTGCATTTTCAGCGTTAAGAAAAATGGTGACATTTAGTAAATCGTTAATAGTCGGCCATTTTGTATTGGATCACTTCTAAAAGTTAATGATTTCCAGACATCTATATAACAAACCTACTTGCCAAATTTTATGTGAATAGGTGAAGTGTTTTTTAAGTTATCATCCAGACAAGCACACCCTTTTGAAAAACATGTTTTTGGTCATGTGACTTCTCTGATTGGTTGAAATGTCATGACATCATATTCAGAAATTTTTCCCAGGGCTACTGCATACACCTACCAAATATGAAGAGAATCTGCCTTATGGCTGCAAAGCTATTGTGAAAAGAAAATGCGGATCCGACGAATCCGGCGGAGTCGCTTCTCCCATATACAAACAAGCATCCCTCACGGGACGCTTAACTAGTAGGGTTTAAGGCGGGCAAGACTTTCCATGTCCAAAATACAGGGCAAAATATGTGAAAAATGTAGAAAACGTCCCCCAGGTGAGGTCTTCACAGGCCACAGTTTTGACATCCACTTAAAGTCTCAATTTTTGGCTTATGTGAGAAGAACTTACTAACATGTCCTCCGGTAAAATTTTAGCTGTGTTAACTAAATAGTTTATGACCCAGAGGGCTCTGAGTGGCCATAGGTGCAATTCTGACCTTAATGCGGCCATAACTTTTTTAATATGGTGAGTTTTAGGTCACCTGAAAATGTAAATCTTCCCTTGACCATCCTCAATGTGTACCAAGTTTGAAAAGAAAATGTCTGAGGAAATAATAACTCCAAAGGTGGGACACTGACTTCTAACAATAACACATCATTTACGGAACATGAAGATATGTTTTACTTAGTAGTCACATCGTTTACAGAAATCCAAACCGGTTACCTGGGCTTTGAAATGAAACAAAATCCGGTATTTAATATGCTTGCTACCGCGCAGTGAGATTGTTTTGCAGGCATACCTGAGCTATAACTTGCAAATGGAAATGGCTTTCGTGAGATATTATTAAGTACATAAGCATGATTTTTGCTCAATATAAAGTAAAAATGTGATATATTTTACAAAATATGTATATTGTCGTTTTGATAAAGTGTCAGCCATTAGAAAGCCTAGAATACTAACATTTTCAATAACCAGTTGCCAAATATTCTTTGCAGATTTCGTTTTTTCTACCACAACGAAACACTAAACTGGATACTGGCATACTGTTAACAACACTAGTTTTACTATTACACCAGTCCTTGTAATGTCTAATTGAATCAGCTTGAGTCTGATGTGGATGAAATATACTGCTGGTGAAGCCTGTTTCAGGGCCTAGAAAAGCACTGCAACAAAACTAGGGACAGGTCGGTACCCAAAATGTGTAGACTGGAAGGCCATCAATGCAAAAATGCTCGGATTTCAGGATTCAAAAAAAGACATACACCTCGATTCAATAGACATTGACAGGATGTTAAACTCATGAAACCAAAACATGGTAGTTTAAATTAGTTTCCTTTCAATGAAATCACTAAAAAGTCTTCAAATGTACAAAAATATGGGATAAAAGTGTAAAATTTCTTCAGATTCAGGGTATTTTTCAATAATTTAAGTTTTTCTTCAATTATATAAATTGATACGCGAGATAGCAGTTTTAAAATGTCATCAAAGTATTTCAGTAAAATGCTCTTGATACCAATACACCAGCAACCCATCATGGAAAAAGATCATGAAAAATATCAATCCAAAGATCCTTTAAAGAAAATCTTGGACCTATCACATTTAATATACAAATCTTTTCCACAATATTTCTAGCAATACAGATTATCCTTTCACGTTTCATTTAGCTATGTCAAATTAAAGGGAGTTAGAAACTGACTTGGAAATGGGTTCACTGTTGCTCCGACAAGGTTTCTTTTCAGGTGAGCCATCCTTGCTGCCACCTCCATCACTCTTTCTCTTCATCTAAAAATAAAAGCATGTTTTAATTCATAGAATTATTGTGTACTTTACATTAAAACAGGCAGGGGAAGAAAAATGTTGCCTAAATACTAAATAAAGTAATTGTTGTATTTTGTGGTATATATTTTGTATCAGATATTCCAATTAATCTAAATTTTAAATCCTGACATCATAAACTGTAATTGGAAGTTCTGACATCAGAACTTCAATTCCTTGTACTGAAGTCAAAATTTTCTTTATTTTCTTTATGTTTCTCTTTTTCCCAAGAACAAGGGCCCTTTGATAAGTTTTCCCATATACCATTTTAAATCTAGTTAATTAACAACCATTCATGCTTATGCTTTCCCTAAATGCCTTGGTTCAGCTTGGCAGAAACTCCACTTGCACTTTCTATTGGTAGAATTTCAAATTTAAGCTAAACTTGGCTGAAAGCCCAATTTAAACTTCTACCAAGCAAACTTGGTAGAAACTTTGATTTGAATTTTGTTATGCCCTCGTTATATGACCTGGGCCTTCTTTCAATTCAAGTTGCACGACAGGAATAACAAAGTCATCAAGTCATAACAAGATCACTGCCGCAGTGTTGATCTCCCACCGGATATTATGGAAAAATGGAGGTAGTTTGATCACGGAAAAGGAGTTCAAAGACAAAGGGTCACAATTTTGCTCAAAATCATTCTATCTCTGACAGTTATCTAAATAATCAACATTTTCGATTTACACCAAATTTCAAGATGGTGGCCAGAATTTGGAAAATTATACATTTTTCAGAGGTATTATATTCAGGGTCCAATGGCTCCAAAATCTGTTCGAATCACTCTAGGGGTTTTTGTGATAACATTTTCCATTTCCACCAAAATTCAAATGGTGGCCGGAATTTTGAAAATTAAAATTTTTCAGAGGCTTTATATCCAGGTTTTATAGCAAGCAAAGGGTCCAAAATCTGCTCGAAATCGCTCAATTTCTAACTTTTTTGACATAATCTTAATATATATACTGGTAATATATACAGGGGGGGGGGGACAGCGATTCGCGGGGGACAGCGATTCGCCAATTTCTATTGTACCTCATTTAAAACTAATATCTATGTCGATACCGAAGAGCCTTATCATGCTTATAGCATAGAAAAGTGTGCAACATGTCTTGATACTTTTCTAAGATTTTAGAACTGACAGCATGCAGGATTATAAAGATGAATAAACAAGAGGAGAGTGCCCGTTCACGGGCACTGTGTCAGCTGACTGAATGTTTTTGATTTGTGATGGTGATAATGAGAGGAAAGCATAATTATCAGGGAAAGGGCTGTACAGAAATACAGTAAATGGTAACTGAACAGCATGTTCGAAAGATATTCCGAAGCTGACAGAAGAAAAGGACAAAAAAGTTGTGCCCTGCAAATGGTATCATGAAATAAAGTAACAAGGTAATTGTTTAAGTGTAAAAAGTAGGTTAAAAATATTTAAAGAAATACTATAAATGCAATATCCTCGTTCGACCATGAAGAAGGGGTCCAAAGGTCAAATCTGACCATACCAAAAGATTCCCAGCCAAAGAATTTAGGATGGTTTACCATCCCAAACCTCTCGGACCAATAATAAGTGAGTCATAGGCACTTTTTAAGTTTGGCTATCCTTGTTTGACCTTGAAGGAGGGGTCCAAGGTCAAATCCGACCACACAAAAAAATTCCCAGCCCATGATTTCCTGTAGCTTGTTTACCATCCCAAACTTGTAGGACCAATAATAAGCGAGTTCTAAGCAATTTAAGTTTGGCTATCCTCAATTGACCTTGAAGGAGGGGTCCCAGGTCAAATCTGACCACACCAAAAGAATCCCAGCCCATGATTTCCTATATGTTGGTTTACCATCCCAAACCTCCAAGACCAATAATACGCGAGTTATAAGCACTTTAAGTTTGGCTATCTTCGTTTGACCTGGAAGGAGGGGTCTAAGGTCAAATCCGACCACACCAAAAGATTCCCAGCCCATGATTTTCTATAGGTTGGTTTTCCATTCGAAACCTCTAGGACCAATAATAAGTGAGTTATAAGCATTTTTAAGTTTGGCTATCCTCATTTGACCTTGAAGGAGGGGTCCAAGGTGAAATCCAACCCACCAAAAAATTCCCATCTCATGATTTTCTATAGGTTGGTTTTCATTCCAACCTCTAGGACCAATAATAAGCGAGTTATAAGCACTTTTATGTTTGGCTATCCTCATTTGACCTTGAAGGAGGGTTCCAAGGTCAAATCGGACCATATTAACAGATTCCCAGCCCATGATTTCCTACAGGTTCGATACAATGATTTACTCAACAGTGAGAACCTGAAAGAAGCTATTGCTCAGCTATGCCATGACATAGAGGTCTGCAATTTCACTATGTTATAGCTGACCAAAACGTCTGTGAATAACATATTTAACAAAATACTCTAAATGTAATAATTTTCAAGTTACAACTGATTTACTCAAGAGTGAGAACCTCAAAGTAACTATTACTCAGCTATGCAATGAGCTACATGTCTGAATTTCTGCTCTGTTATAGCTGACCTAAAAGTAGGTGAATAACATATTTAAGCAAAATACTGTAAATGCAATAGTTTTCAAATTACAACTGATTTACTCAATAGTGAGAACCTGAAAATAGCTATTGCTCCGCTATGCCATGAGCTATAGGTCTGTAATTTCACTATGTTATAGCTAACCCAAAAGTAGGTGAACAATATATTTTAACAAAATACTCCAAATGCATTATTTTTCAAGTTATAGCTGATTTACTCAACAGTCAGTGCCTGAGAATAGCTATTGCTCAGTTGTGCCATGAGCTACAGGTCTGTAATTTCACTATGTTATAGCTGACCCAAAAGTAGCTGAATAACATATTTGCCCAAATTTCTGTAAAGGCAATAGTTTTCCAATTACAACTGATTTACTTAACAGTGAGAACTTCAAAGTAGCTATTACTCAGCTATGCAATGAGCCACATGTCTGGAACTTCACTATGTTATAGCTGACCCCAAAATAGGTGAATAACATATTGCAACAAAATACTCTAAATGCAATAGTTTTCAAGTTATAAGTGATTTACTCAACAGTGATAACCTAAAAGTAGCTATTACTCAGCTATACCATGAGCTACAGGTCTGAAATTTTACTATGTTATAGCTGACCCAAAAGTAGCTGAATAACATATTTATACTAAATTCTCTGAATGCAATAGTTTTCAAATTACAAGTGATTTACTCAACATTGAGAACTTCAAAGTAGCTATTACTCAGCTATGCAATGAGTCACAGGTCTGGAACTTCACTATGTTATAGCTGACCCCAAAATAGGTGAATAACATATTGAAACAAAATACTCTAAATGCAATAATTTCCAAGTTATAAGCGATTTACTCAACAGTGATAACCTAAAAGTAGCTATTACTCAGCTATGCCATGAGCTACAGGTCTGAAATTTTACTATGTTATAGCTGACCCAAAAGTAGGTGAACAACATATTTAAGCAAAATACTGTAAATGCAATAGTTTTCAAGTTACAACTGATTTACTCAATAGTGATGACCTAAAAGTAGCTATTACTCAGCTATGCCATGAGTTACAGGTCTGAAATTTTACTATGTTATAGCTGACCCAAAAGTAGCTGAATAACATATTTATACTAAATTCTCTAAATGCAATAGTTTTGCAATTACAACTGATTTACTCAATAGTGAGAACCTCAAAGTAGTTATTACTCAGCTATGCAATGAGCTACAGGTCTGAAATTTTACTATGTTATAGCTGACCCAAAAGTAGGTGAACAACATATTTAAGCAAAATACTGTAAATGCAATAGTTTTCAAGTTACAACTGATTTACTCAATAGTGATGACCTAAAAGTAGCTATTACTCAGCTATGCCATGAGCTACAGGTCTGAAATTTTACTATGTTATAGCTGACCCAAAAGTAGCTGAATAACATATTTATACGAAATTCTCTAAATGCAATAGTTTTCCAATTACAACTGATTTACTCAATAGTGAGAACTTCAAAGTAGCTATTACTCAGCTATGCAATGAGCCACAGATCTGAAACTTCACTATGTTATAGCTGATCCCAAAATAGGTGAATAACATATTGAAACAAAATACTGTAAATACAATAGTTTCCAAGTTATAAGCGATTTACTCAACAGTGATAACCTAAAAGTAGCTATTACTCAGCTATGCCATGAGCTACAGGTCTGAAATTTTACTATGTTATAGCTGACCCAAAAGTAGCTGAATAACATATTTATACGAAATTCTCTAAATGCAATAGTTTTGAAGTTATAAGCGATTTACTCAACAGTGATAACCTAAAAGTAGCTATTACTCAGCTATGCCATGAGCTACAGGTCTAAAATTTTACTATGTTATAGCTGACCCAAAAGTAGCTGAATAACATATTTATACAAAATTCTCTAAATGCAATAGTTTTTAAGTTACAAGTGATTCTACTCATGATGGAAGTTACTGAAAAGCCCCAAAGTAGCTATTACTCACTTAGCTATTGAGACAGGCACCCAACTTACTCACCATATTGTAGCTATGAAAAAAGTAGCTGAATAACATATTTTAACAAAATGCTCTAGATGCAACAGTTTTCAAGTTATAAATGATTTTGTGCATGATTTCATGAATTTTAATCCATTAAAAATTATTAAAAAAATTTATTAAAAAAAAAGTAAGACAGATCCAGGTCTCATACTCACACAAGAGAATCTACCTCTAGCCTAGTACATATATGCAAGATATGAGAGAAATCCCTGCAATAGTCACTGAGAAAATTGTGATTAAGTGTTGAAATTTTCACACTTTTGGTGGGGGTACCCCCCTTGTAATGTCTCTAGCAAACAGACGAACAGACAGATTTGCATGCCTTGAACAATTTTTCATCCTCGATAGATAAGGTATCTTTTAAAAAAAAACAGCACGTCTCTAGGCCTTGTAGTTTTGGAGGAGAAGTTGTTCACGCGGACGCGTGCGCCCACGCCGCAGAGTGACGACATAATGTCAGCTGACTGACAAGTCAGCTGACATAAAAAGTTTATATGTCAGTGAGAAATATGCTTAACAAACTGCATCTGACTGATGTAAAGAGCAGTATGTTCTCTAAACTGTGTCTGGGGTCAATATAAATACTATTTATAACTTCATCATATGCTAGAATACAATGAGAAGAATCGATCTTTAGCTTTAACTATAGTTTGCAAAGTGTTTCACAGTCTTTGTAACTTTTTGGGGAACAGTATAAAATAATCGGCGAAATGCTGTCCACTTTCCAACAGTCCTAATCTTATTGCCATGGGGCAAGTTCTATGGGTGTATTTGTACTTATCACAAAATACATTTTATGATGCTACTATCATTTGACAGTTTGAGGAACCTCTTTTCATTCTGATAACTTTTATATAACCATACTGCATATTTGTTCTCAAGAAACTGCATTTTGGTGTTTTTATGGGCGAATCGCTGTCCCCCCCTGTAGTCTAAATATATTTGTTTAACAGTGTTTACTTAAGAATTAAGACAATAAATTATTAGTTAAAATTTATAAGTAATATTAAAATACAAGAGTATCAGAGAACTAAGTTTTAACATTACATTATTTATGTATTTTTTAATGAAGAATAGTTCCCATATCAAATCAGACTTGTGATATGGACTAACTTACAAATGATATTTTTAGGGCAATAGTTACACGCATGACTTGTCAAGTGACACACAAGTCAAAGCTACAACAGATATCCAGCATTATATCCCCATCCATCTGTGATCATTCATTGACAAAGTGAAAATTATCCTTTTACATTGGGTGAAATGACCCCCATTTGTTTATCACTGTCTCTAGTGCCTTGCATTACAAACCATGTATTTCTACACCACAGTGGTTGTACATTTATTCACATAGATGTTATCATATATAATTTGACAAGCTGGTTCACTTTACTCCAGACAGTAACTCTGCACTAAACGGCCTCCAAAGATTGTGGAGGTAGAGACTTGTTCATGTTAGCAGTGAAAACATATTTCATGCACTAAATAAAGTTTAGGTAACTCTCTATTTGTCAGACTAAACCACCAGTTTATAATACAAAGTCCCAGCTCACTGTAAGAATGTGTTATCATTGGGATACACAGATGATAAAAAAACCTTATAACAAGCTGACAACTCATGCAGATTTTATCATAACACAGTATCTTACACAAATTTTATTCACCAAAACTAGTACAAATCAAGTCAGTATTCAGGCATTGTCCAAATTTGGTTCATGTGAACTTTTTGGAACAGACTCTGTAAATAAGGAGACTTGCTGTGGGGGAGAATTATGTGGTCTTAAAAACTGTCTCAAGTGTCAACTGACTGCATCATCATTATTAACCTTTGACATATCTAGAAATAAAAAAGAAAACAGCATTGGAGATGCCCATACCTCACAGCCAGAGGAAACAATTTTTAACACTATGAGATACAGAAGTGAAAAAGATCAGTAGACTTTCAGAGCAAACTGTGTCAAGTTATAAAGAGCCAAGTGTTTGAGGAGGGAAAATAACATCTAAGAGAGAGAAAACTTATATAACAACAAATTATTAATACAAGACAATTCAATAGCAAGATGACAGCATTAATCAGAAAAGTAAAAAATATGAAGCTTAAGATAAATTAATTTAAGTCTAGTTGGCAATGGAAAATGCACAATTAAGTAAAAGTATCTAAGTTACAGCAATCCAAATATGTCTCAAATGTGGCAGGTGAACACACTTTGGGAGGAGAGCCAAGGTTAAAGGTTACACTATGATTTAGCATACCTACAGTCCCAAACCAATGATCCATCCAAAAATCAACTTCTCACGATTTAGTATTTGCAGTGTGTGGGATATGGCCCTGACAAAATTTTTAACAGTTAATGTCACTACAGCAATGTCAAACATCAAATCAAGGTCACACCATGATGTTGCACACTTGCACCCCCTACTAATGTCCCTATCAAGTGTCAACTTCAAACAACTTATGGTTTCTGTGATACATCCTGGACAAACTAGAAAAATGTTTTTGCTAACAAAAACAAAGCGTCCCAAAAGGTTAGATGCTTCACAGTATAAAGTAGAAAAAGGTTTTTGAAAAGGAAAACATGCAGCTCTGAGAGAAGAAGCTAAAGTTAAGCAGACAGTATGGAAGTTTATGCATTAACATGAAAGAAAAATAGCATCAGAGATGCCCGTACCCCACAGCCTGGGGAAATATTTTTCAACACCATGAGATATAGAAGTAGTGTAACAGTACAAAGTTCAAGATACTTTTAGAGCAGTGTAAGTTATATTAAGGTCCAAAAATGCTTAAGTAGAGAAAATAATACCTAAGGAAAAGAAATGTATATAAAGATAAAGTATTTTAACAAGACAATTCAATAATAAAATGACAGCATTTATCAGGAAACCAAAAATGGCCGAATTATGGTTTGGATGTTTTGAATATTACCCATGCATACAGAAGTGGCAATATATTCAATGAATGCTTATGTGTGGTGTTGGAGAAAAGCCTGTGGCTCACTTGATGAAATTCCATCTGTTACAATGGAAACTTGCAAAATGAAATTCTTAATGAATTCTAATATGACTTTACCAGTGCTTAATCTGCATCAACAGACAGACCCAAAGGTGCAACAAGATTTTAAAGGTCAATACAGCAAGGTCAAAGGTCAATCAGTGTTACACCATGACGTGGCACACCTAAAACCCTTAACCAATGTCCCTACCAAGTATAAACTTCCTACACCTTACAGTCTCTGCGACCCACAGGTGCAACAAGATTTTAAAGGTCAATACAGCAAGGTCAAAGGTCAATCAGTGTTACACCATGACGTGGCACACCTAAAACCCTCAACCAATGTCCCTACCAAGTATAAACTTCCTACACCTTACAGTCTCTGAGATATAACCTGGACAAGATTTTATAGGTCAAGGTCGCTACAGCAAGGTCAAAGGTCAAATCAAGGTCACATGACGTAGTACACCTACACCCCTAACCAATGTCCCTAACAAGTATCAACTTCCTACACCTCTTACGGTTTCCAAGATATAGCCCAGACCAGGTATTATAGGTCAAGTTCACTACAGCAAGTACAAAGGTCAAATCAAGGTCACACCATGACGTTGCACACCTACTACCCCCAATCAATGTCCTCACCAAGTATCAGCTTCCTACACCTTACAGTTTCCGAAATATAGCCCAGACAAGATTTTATAGGTCAAGGTCACTACGGCAAGGGTCAAAGGTCAAATCAAGGTCACACTATGACGTTGCACATCTACACCCCTAGCCAATGTCCCTACCAAGTATCAACTTCCTACACCTTACAAGGTTTTATAGGTCAAGGTCACTACATCAAGGTCAAAGGTCAAATCAAGGTCAGACCATGATGTTGCACACCTACACCCAATAACCAATGTCCCTAGTAAGTATCAATTTCCTACACCTTCCGGTTTCCGAGATATAGCCCGGACAAGATTTTATAGGTCCAGGTCACTACAGCAAGGTCAAAGGTCAAATCAAGGTCAGAAAATGACGTTACACACCTACACCCCCTAACCAATGTCCCTAGTAAGTATCAACTTCCTACACCTTACAGTTGCTGAGATATAGCCCGGACAATGTTTTATAGGTCAAGGTCACTACGGCAAGGTCAAAGGTCAAATCAAGGTCAGACCATGATGTTGCACACCTACAACTCCTAACCAATGTTCCTACCAAGTATCAACTTCCTACACCTTACAGTTTCCGAGATATAGCCCGGACAAGATTTTATAGGTCAAGGTCACTACGGCAAGGTCAAAGGTCAAATCAAAGTCAAACCATGACGTTGCACACCTACACCCCCTAACCAATGTCCCTACCAAGTATCAACTTCCTACACATTACGGTTTCCGAGATATAGCCCGGACAAGATTTTAAAGGTCAAGGTCACTATGGCAAGGTCAAAGGTCAAATCAAGGTCAGACCATGACGTTGCACACCTACAACCCCTAACTAATATCCCTGCCAAGTATCAACTTCCTACACCTTATGGTTGCCGAGATATAGCCCGGACAAGATTTTCAAACTCAAGGTCACTACGACAAGGTCAAAGCCCTCAAGGGCTGTCGGGTAAAAATGTAAGCTTTATTTTGTTTTCTATGGCCATAAATTGTGTAAAGTTAATTTAATAAATAATATAATATGTAAGAAGAGTAGTTTTAAAGTAGATATAAGGCAAAACAAGAAAATCTGCTATTTTATGACCCCAGTTTGACCCGTAAGAAAGGGTCAACAGGTAAACATGACTGGCTACATAGACTCTCCATATATGGGGTAGCGTGACCACCAAACTGAGTTGAAAGCCCCAGAAGCAATAATGAGAGGGATAAAAGAACTTTTCCATATGATAAACTCAACTTTGAAGCAACTTTACTAAGCAGCATATGTAAAATTTGCTATAATCACTGTATGTTTTACAGTTAAATAAATGAAATTTTCCATTTCCACAAAAATTCAAGACCCCTGTCAGAATACTAATATTCAAATTTATTTCCAGAAGAGTACTTACTACTAGGGGTGCAAGGAATCATAAAATTGTGAACTGAATCAATTTGCAAATCAAGTATTGCAAACCAGATCAATTCATGAATTGACTTGGTTTAAAAAAACTTTTTCAATCTTGATGCTAAATATTATGTCACTATGAATATCAAAGTCTTACTAATAAAGTTGAACCTCAATTATCCAAACTCCATGGGAGACATTCTATCAGGTCGGATAATCGAGGGGTTCGGATAGATGAAGGAAACCGAAATTCGCTGTCTATGGGTTACCTTGAAGGAACATCATTTTTAGCTTTACATATACACGTGGGTGGTCACTGTTGAAGCAGTTTAATATATTTATGTAATATAATACTAGAAATAGGCCGCCCTGTTGATAGTAGATGCGAATAGAAACATGATAGCATAGAAGAACACACATTATCATGTGTAATGTCCACCCATGAACCTTTTGCCCAAATTGTACAGTAGTCTTACAAGACCCTGTTTCATTTGTAAAATATATCAATGATGCTTAAATATTTGTTAGTGTAGATGTAAATTATTTCAGCTTCATGCCTTTTTGCATTGGTTGGGTTGAAAATTTTGACGAAATCACTCTATCTTGCACGGTTAAGAAGATAGAAGCAAATTCCTGTTTTTCTATTTTTGGCAAAAATTTGAAAATTCAAAATGGCCGCCATTTTTGGGAAAAGGAAATTTTTTTGAAAATTGCCAAGAGTACATTTCTTAGATACCCTATGGGTCGAAAATTTCAACGAAATAAGTCTATTTTGCACGGTTAAGGCCAGTTTGTGTTTTTCCATTTTGGGCAAAAATTCGAAAATTCAAAATGGCTGCCATTTTTGGGGAAGGGAAAATTTTTTGAAAATTGCAAAGATTACATTCCTTAGATACCCTGTGGGTTGAAAATTTCGACGAAATCGCTCTATCTCGCATGATTAAGGAGATAGAAGCAAATTTGTGTTTTGTCATTTTTGACAAAAATTTGAAAATTCAAAATGGCCGCCATTTTAGGGGAGGGGAAATTTTTTTTTAAATTGCCAAGAATACAATGCTGAAATACCTGTGGGTCGAAAATTTTGACGAAATTCCTCTATCTCGCACAGTTAAGGAGATAGAAGCAAATTTGTGTTTTGTCATTTTTGACAAAAATTTGAAAATTCAAAATGGCCGCCATTTTAGGGGAGGGGAAATTTTTTTTTAAATTGCCAAGAATACAATGCTGAAATACCTGTGGGTCGAAAATTTTGACGAAATTGCTCTATCTGGCACAGTTAAGGAGATAGAAGCAAATTTGTGTTTTGCCATTTTTGGCAAAAATTCGAAAATTCAAAATGGCTGCCATTTTTGGGGAGGGGAAAATTCTTTTTAAATTACCAAGAGTACAATGCTCAGATACCCTGTGGGTCGAAAATTTCGACGAAATCGCTCTATCTGGCACGGTTAAGGAGATAGAAGCAAATTTGTGTTTTGCCATTTTTGGCAAAAATTCGAAAATTCAAAATGGCCGCCATTTTTGGGGAGGGGAAAATTTTTTGAAAATTGCAAAGATTGCATTCCTTAGATACCCTGTGGGTCGAAAATTTCGACGAAATCGCTCTATCTCGCACGGTTAAGGAGATAGAAGCAAATTTGTGTTTTGCCATTTTTGGCAAAAATTCGAAAATTCAAAATGGCCGCCATTTTTGGGGAGGGGAAAATTTTTTAAAAATTACCAAGAGTACAATGCTCAGATACCCTGTGGGTCGAAAATTTTGACGAAATCGCTCTATCTCGCACGGTTAAGGAGATAGAAGCAGATTGGTGTTTTGCCATTTTTGGCAAAAATTCGAAAATTCAAAATGGCTGCCATTTTTGGGGAGGGGAAAATTTTTGGAAAATTGCAAATATTGCATTCCTTAGATAATCTGTGGGTAGAAAATTTCGACGAAATCGCTCTATCTCGCACGGTTAAGGAGATAGAAGCAGATTGGTGTTTTGCCATTTTTGGCAAAAATTCGAAAATTCAAAATGGCTGCCATTTTTGGGGAGGGGAAAATTTTTGGAAAATTGCAAATATTGCATTCCTTAGATAATCTGTGGGTAGAAAATTTCGACGAAATCGCTCTATCTCGCACGGTTAAGGAGATAGAAGCAAATTTGTGTTTTGCCATTTTTGGCAAAAATTCGAAAATTCAAAATGGCCGCCATTTTTGGGGAGGGGAAAATTTTTGGAAAATTGCAAAGATTGCATTCCTTAGATACCCTGTGGGTCGAAAATTTTGCCGAAATCGCTCTATCTCGCACGGTTAAGGAGATAGAAGCAAATTAGTGTTTTGCCATTTTTGGCAAAAATTCGAAAATTCAAAATGGCTGCCATTTTTGGGGAGGGGAAAATTTTTTAAAAATTACTAAGAGTACAATGCTCAGATACCCTGTGGGTCGAAAATTTTGACGAAATCGCTCTATCTCGCACGGTTAAGGAGATAGAAGCAGATTGGTGTTTTGCCATTTTTGGCAAAAATTCGAAAATTCAAAATGGCCGCCATTTTTGGGGAGGGGAAAATTTTTTGAAAATTGCAAATATTACATTCCTTAGATACCCTGTGAGTCGAAAATTTCGACGAGATAGAGCGATTTCGTCAAAATTTTCGACCCACAGGGTATCTGAGCATTGTACTCTTGGTAAATTCGAAAATTCAAAATGGCCGCCATTTTTGGGGAGGGGAAAATTTTTTGAAAATTGCAAATATTACATTCCTTAGATACCCTGTGAGTCGAAAATTTCGACGAAATCGCTCTATCTCGCACGGTTAAGGAGATAGAAGCAAATTAGTGTTTTGCCATTTTTGGCAAAAATTCGAAAATTCAAAATGGCCGAAAATTTCGACGAAATCGCTCTATCTCGCACGGTTAAGGAGATAGAAGCAAATTTGTGTTTTGCCATTTTTGGCAAAAATTCGAAAATTCAAAATGGCCGCCATTTTTGGGGAGGGGAAAATTTTTTGAAAATTGCAAATATTACATTCTTTAGATACCCTGTGGGTCGAAAATTTCGACGAAATCGCTCTATCTCGCACGGTTAAGGAGATAGAAGCAAATTAGTGTTTTGCCATTTTTGGCAAAAATTCGAAAATTCAAAATGGCCGAAAATTTCGACGAAATCGCTCTATCTCGCACGGTTAAGGAGATAGAAGCAAATTAGAGTTTTGCCATTTTTGGCAAAAATTCGAAAATTCAAAATGGCCGCCATTTTTGGGGAGGGGAAAATTTTTTGAAAATTGCAAAGATTGCATTCCTTAGATACCCTGTGGGTCGAAAATTTCGACGAAATCGCTCTATCTCGCACGGTTAAGGAGATAGAAGCAAATTTGTGTTTTGCCATTTTTGGCAAAAATTCGAAAATTCAAAATGGCCGCCATTTTTGGGGAGGGGAAATTTTTTTAAAAATTACCAAGAGTACAATGCTCAGATACCCTGTGGGTCGAAAATTTTGACGAAATCGCTCTATCTCGCACGGTTAAGGAGATAGAAGCAGATTGGTGTTTTGCCATTTTTGGCAAAAATTCGAAAATTCAAAATGGCTGCCATTTTTGGGGAGGGGAAAATTTTTGGAAAATTGCAAATATTGCATTCCTTAGATAATCTGTGGGTAGAAAATTTCGACGAAATCGCTCTATCTCGCACGGTTAAGGAGATAGAAGCAAATTTGTGTTTTGCCATTTTTGGCAAAAATTCGAAAATTCAAAATGGCCGCCATTTTTGGGGAGGGGAAAATTTTTGGAAAATTGCAAAGATTGCATTCCTTAGATACCCTGTGGGTCGAAAATTTTGCCGAAATCGCTCTATCTCGCACGGTTAAGGAGATAGAAGCAAATTAGTGTTTTGCCATTTTTGGCAAAAATTCGAAAATTCAAAATGGCTGCCATTTTTGGGGAGGGGAAAATTTTTTAAAAATTACTAAGAGTACAATGCTCAGATACCCTGTGGGTCGAAAATTTTGACGAAATCACTCTATCTCGCACGGTTAAGGAGATAGAAGCAGATTGGTGTTTTGCCATTTTTGGCAAAAATTCGAAAATTCAAAATGGCCGCCATTTTTGGGGAGGGGAAAATTTTTTGAAAATTGCAAATATTACATTCCTTAGATACCCTGTGAGTCGAAAATTTCGACGAAATCGCTCTATCTCGCACGGTTAAGGAGATAGAAGCAAATTAGTGTTTTGCCATTTTTGGCAAAAATTCGAGAAAAATTCAAAATGGCCGAAAATTTCGACGAAATCGCTCTATCTCGCACGGTTAAGGAGATAGAAGCAAATTTGTGTTTTGCCATTTTTGGCAAAAATTCGAAAATTCAAAATGGCCGCCATTTTTGGGGAGGGGAAAATTTTTTGAAAATTGCAAATATTACATTCTTTAGATACCCTGTGGGTCGAAAATTTCGACGAAATCGCTCTATCTCGCACGGTTAAGGAGATAGAAGCAAATTAGTGTTTTGCCATTTTTGGCAAAAATTCGAAAATTCAAAATGGCCGAAAATTTCGACGAAATCGCTCTATCTCGCACGGTTAAGGAGATAGAAGCAAATTAGAGTTTTGCCATTTTTGGCAAAAATTCGAAAATTCAAAATGGCCGCCATTTTTGGGGAGGGGAAAATTTTTTGAAAATTGCAAAGATTGGATTCCTTAGATACCCTGTGGGTCGAAAATTTCGCCGAAATCGCTCTATCTCGCACGGTTAAGGAGATAGAAGCAAATTAGTGTTTTGCCATTTTTGGCAAAAATTCGAAAATTCAAAATGGCTGCCATTTTTGGGGAGGGGAAAATTTTTTAAAAATTACTAAGAGTACAATGCTCAGATACCCTGTGGGTCGAAAATTTTGACGAAATCGCTCTATCTCGCACGGTTAAGGAGATAGAAGCAGATTGGTGTTTTGCCATTTTTGGCAAAAATTCGAAAATTCAAAATGGCCGCCATTTTTGGGGAGGGGAAAATTTTTTGAAAATTGCAAATATTACATTCCTTAGATACCCTGTGGGTCGAAAATTTCGACGAAATCGCTCTATCTCGCACGGTTAAGGAGATAGAAGCAAATTTGTGTTTTGCCATTTTTGCCAAAAATTCGAAAATTCAAAATGGCCGCCATTTTTGGGGAGGGGAAATTTTTTGGAAAATTGCAAATATTACATTCCTTAGATACCCTGTGGGTCGAAAATTTCGACGAAATCGCTCTATCTCGCACGGTTAAGGAGATAGAAGCAAACTAGTGTTTTGCCATTTTTGGCAAAAATTCGAAAATTCAAAATGGCCGAAAATTTCGACGAAATCGCTCTATCTCGCACGGTTAAGGAGATAGAAGCAAATTTGTGTTTTGCCATTTTTGGCAAAAATTCGAAAATTCAAAATGGCCGCCATTTTTGGGGAGGGGAAAATTTTTTGAAAATTGCAAATATTACATTCGTTAGATACCCTGTGGGTCGAAAATTTCGACGAAATCGCTCTATCTCGCACGGTTAAGGAGATAGAAGCAAATTAGTGTTTTGCCATTTTTGGCAAAAATTCGAAAATTCAAAATGGCCGCCATTTTTGGGGAGGGGAAAATTTTGTAAAAATTACCAAGAGTACAATGCTCAGATACCCTGTGGGTCGAAAATTTTGACGAAATCGCTCTATCTCGCACGGTTAAGGAGATAGAAGCAGATTGGTGTTTTGCCATTTTTGGCAAAAATTCGAAAATTCAAAATGGCCGCCATTTTTGGGGAGGGGAAAATTTTTTGAAAATAGCAAAGATTGCATTCCTTAGATACCCTGTGGGTCGAAAATTTCGACGAAATCGCTCTATCTCGCACGGTTAAGGAGATAGAAGCAAATTTGTGTTTTTCCATTTTTGGCAAAAATTCGAAAATTCAAAATGGCCGCCATTTTTGGGGAGGGCAAAATTTTGTAAAAACTAGAAATCGGCCGCCCTGTTGATAGTAGATGCGAATAGAAACAGGATAGCATAGAAGAACACACATTATCATGTGTAATGTCCACCCATGAACCTTTTGCCCAAATTGTACAGTAGTCTTACAAGACCCTGTTTCATTTGTAAAATATATCAATGATGCTTAAATATTTGTTAGTGTAGATGTAAATTATTTCAGCTTCATGCCTTTTTGCATTGGTTGGGTTGAAAATTTTGACGAAATCACTCTATCTGGCACGGTTAAGAAGATAGAAGCAAATTCCTGTTTTTCTATTTTTGGCAAAAATTTGAAAATTCAAAATGGCCGCCATTTTTGGGAAAAGGAAATTTTTTTGAAAATTGCCAAGAGTACATTTTTTAGATACCCTATGGGTCGAACATTTCAACGAAATAACTCTATTTTGCACGGTTAAGGCCAGTTTGTGTTTTTCCATTTTGGGCAAAAATTCGAAAATTCAAAATGGCTGCCATTTTTGGGGAGGGGAAAATTTTTTGAAAATTGCAAAGATTACATTCCTTAGATACCCTGTGGGTTGAAAATTTCGACGAAATCGCTCTATCTCGCATGGTTAAGGAGATAGAAGCAAATTTGTGTTTTGCCATTTTTGACAAAAATTTGAAAATTCAAAATGGCCGCCATTTTAGGGGACGGGAAATTTTTTTTTAAATTGCCAAGAATACAATGATGAAATACCTGTGGGTCGAAAATTTTGATGAAATCGATCTATCTCGCACGGTTAAGGAGATAGAAGCAAATTTGTGTTTTGCCATTTTTGGCAAAAATTCGAAAATTCAAAATGGCCGCCATTTTTGGGGAGGGGAAAATTTTTCGGAAAATTGCAAAGATTGCATTTCTTCGATACCCTGTGGGTCGAAAATTTCGACGAAATCGCTCTATCTCGCACGGTTAAGGAGATAGAAGCAAATTTGTGTTTTGCCATTTTTGGCAAAAATTCGAAAATTCAAAATGGCTGCCATTTTTGGGGAGGGGAAAATTTTTTGGAAAATTGCAAAGATTGCATTCCTTAGATACCCTGTGGGTCGAAAATTTCGACGAAATCGCTCTATCTCGCACGGTTAAGGAGATAGAAGCAAATTTGTGTTTTGCCATTTTTGGCAAAAATTCGAAAATTCAAAATGGCCGCCATTTTTGGGGAGGGGAAAATTTGTTGGAAAATTGCAAAGATTGCATTCCTTAGATACCCTGTGGGTCGAAAATTTCGACGAAATCGCTCTATCTCGCACGGTTAAGGAGATAGAAGCAAATTTGTGTTTTACCATTTTTGGCAAAAATTCGAAAATTCAAAATGGCCGCCATTTTTGGGGAGGGGAAAATTTTTTGAAAATTGCAAAGATTGCATTCCTTAGATACCCTGTGGGTCGAAAATTTCGACGAAATCACTCTATCTCGCACGGTTAAGGAGATAGAAGCAAATTAGTGTTTTGCCATTTTTGGCAACAATTCGAAAATTCAAATGGCCGCCATTTTTGGGGAGGGGAAAATTTTTTAAAAATTACCAAGAGTACAATGCTCAGATACCCTGTGGGTCGAAAATTTTGACGAAATCGCTCTATCTGGCACGGTTAAGGAGATAGGAGGAAATTTGTGTTTTGCCATTTTTGGCAAAAATTCGAAAATTCAAAATGGCCGCCATTTTTGGGGAGGGGAAATTTTTTTTTAAATTACCAAGAGTACAATGCTCAGATACCCTGTGAGTCGAAAATTTTGACGAAATCGCTCTATCTGGCACGGTTAAGGAGATAGAAGCAAATTTGTGTTTTGCCATTTTTGGCAAAAATTCGAAAATTCAAAATGGCCGCCATTTTTGGGGAGGGGAAAATTTTTGGAAAATTGCAAAGATTGCATTCCTTAGATACCCTGTGGGTCGAAAATTTCGACGAAATCGCTCTATCTCGCACGGTTAAGGAGATAGAAGCAAATTAGTGTTTTGCCATTTTTGCCAAAAATTCGAAAATTCAAAATGGCCGCCATTTTTGGGGAGGGGAAAATTTTTGGAAAATTACCAAGAGCACAATGCTCAGATACCCTGTGGGTCGAAAATTTCGATGAAATCGCTCTATCTCGCACGGTTAAGGAGATAGAAGCAAATTAGTGTTTTGTCATTTTTGGCAAAAATTCGAAAATTCAAAATGGCCGCCATTTTTGGGGAGGGGAAAATTTTGTAAAAATTACCAAGAGCACAATGCTCAGATACCCTGTGGGTCGAAAATTTTGACGAAATCGCTCTATCTGGCACGGTTAAGGAGATAGGAGGAAATTTGTGTTTTGCCATTTTTGGCAAAAATTCGAAAATTCAAAATGGCCGCCATTTTTGGGGAGGGGAAAATTTTTTAAAAATTACCAAGAGTACAATGCTCAGATGCCCTGCGGGTCGAAAATTTTGACGAAATCGCTCTATCTCGCACGGTTAAGGAGATAGAAGCAGATTGGTGTTTTGCCATTTTTGGCAAAAATTCGAAAATTCAAAATGGCCGCCATTTTTGGGGAGGGGAAAATTTTTGGAAAATTGCAAAGATTGCATTCCTTAGATACCCTGTGGGTCGAAAATTTCGACGAAATCGCTCTATCTCGCACGGTTAAGGAGATAGAAGCAAATTAGTGTTTTGCCATTTTTGGCAAAAATTCGAAAATTCAAAATGGCCGCCATTTTTGGGGAGGGGAAAATTTTTGGAAAATTGCAAAGAGTACAATGCTCAGATACCCTGTGGGTCGAAAATTTTGACGAAATCGCTCTATCTGGCACGGTTAAGGAGATAGGAGGAAATTTGTGTTTTGCCATTTTTGGCAAAAATTCGAAAATTCAAAATGGCCGCCATTTTTGGGGAGGGGAAAATTTTTGGAAAATTGCAAAGATTGCATTCCTTAGATACCCTGTGGGTCGAAAATTTTGACGAAATCGCTCTATCTGGCACGGTTAAGGAGATAGAAGCAAATTTGTGTTTTGCCATTTTTGGCAAAAATTCGAAAATTCAAAATGGCCGCCATTTTTGGGGAGGGGAAAATTTTTTTTAAATTACCAAGAGTACAATGCTCAGATACCCTGTGGGTCGAAAATTTTGACGAAATCGCTCTATCTGGCACGGTTAAGGAGATAGAAGGAAATTTGTGTTTTGCCATTTTTGGCAAAAATTCGAAAATTCAAAATGGCCGCCATTTTTGGGGAGGGGAAAATTTTTGGAAAATTGCAAAGATTGCATTCCTTAGATACCCTGTGGGTCGAAAATTTCGACGAAATCGCTCTATCTCGCACGGTTAAGGAGATAGAAGCAAATTAGTGTTTTGCCATTTTTGGCAAAAATTCGAAAATTCAAAATGGCCGCCATTTTTGGGGAGGGGAAAATTTTTGGAAAATTACCAAGAGCACAATGCTCAGATACCCTGTGGGTCGAAAATTTCGACGAAATCGCTCTATCTCGCACGGTTAAGGAGATAGAAGCAAATTAGTGTTTTGTCATTTTTGGCAAAAATTCGAAAATTCAAAATGGCCGCCATTTTTGGGGAGGGGAAAATTTTGTAAAAATTACCAAGAGCACAATGCTCAGATACCCTGTGGGTCGAAAATTTTGACAAAATCGCTCTATCTGGCACGGTTAAGGAGATAGAAGCAAATTTGTGTTTTGCCATTTTTGGCAAAAATTCGAAAATTCAAAATGGCCGCCATTTTTGGGGAGGGGAAAATTTTTTAAAAATTACCAAGAGTACAATGCTCAGATGCCCTGTGGGTCGAAAATTTTGACGAAATCGCTCTATCTCGCACGGTTAAGGAGATAGAAGCAGATTGGTGTTTTGCCATTTTTGGCAAAAATTCGAAAATTCAAAATGGCCGCCATTTTTGGGGAGGGGAAAATTTTTTGAAAATTGCAAAGATTGCATTCCTTAGATACCCTGTGGGTCGAAAATTTCGATCTCGCACGGTTAAGGAGATAGAAGCAAATTTGTGTTTTGCCATTTTTGGCAAAAATTCGAAAATTCAAAATGGCCGCCATTTTTGGGGAGGGGAAAATTTTTGGAAAATTGCAAAAATTGCATTCCTTAGATACCCTGTGGGTCGAAAATTTCGACGAAATCACTCTATCTCGCACGGTTAAGGAGATAGAAGCAAATTAGTGTTTTGCCATTTTTGGCAAAAATTCGAAAATTCAAAATGGCCGCCATTTTTGGGGAGGGGAAAATTTTTGGAAAAATTACCAAGAGCACAATGCTCAGATACCCTGTGGGTCAAAAATTTTGACGAAATCGCTCTATCTGGCACGGTTAAGGAGATAGAAGCAAATTTGTGTTTTGCCATTTTTGGCAAAAATTCGAAAATTCAAAATGGCCGCCATTTTTGGGGAGGGGAAAATTTTTTTAAAATTACCAAGAGTACAATGCTCAGATACCCTGTGGGTCGAAAATTTTGACGAAATCGCTCTATCTCGCACGGTTAAGGAGATAGAAGCAGATTGGTGTTTTGCCATTTTTGGCAAAAATTCGAAAATTCAAAATGGCCGCCATTTTTGGGGAGGGGAAAATTTTTTTGAAAATTGCAAAGATTGCATTCCTTAGATACCCTGTGGGTCGAAAATTTCGACGAAATCGCTCTATCTCGCACGGTTAAGGAGATAGAAGCAAATTTGTGTTTTGCCATTTTTGGCAAAAATTCGAAAATTCAAAATGGCCGCCATTTTTGGGGAGGGGAAAATTTTTTGAAAATTGCAAATATTACATTCCTTAAATACCCTGTGGGTCGAAAATTTCGACGAAATCGCTCTATCTCACACGGTTTCTGAGATATTAGCAAATTACTCAAAAGTAGTACTGAAAATACACAATGAAGTACCTAAATGGCTATTACTCATGTACTGACAAAGCTATCAGTCCCAAATGCAATACCAAGCGAGCTATGGACATAACAATCTTGTATTCAAAATTGTAGTAAAATATCTTTAATTATTTTGGCTTAAATGCACGGAAACCAATGGGTACTGAAAATAGCTGTACTTAAGTATTACTCAGTAAGCAAAAGAGGTACAACAGCCAAAAGCAATCCCAAGCAAGCTACTGACCCAATAAGCCTGCATACCAAATTTGGTGACAATAGCTCTAATACTTTTCCTTTAAATGAGCGGAAACCATGCGTGACGCCGGACATCGGACGCCGGACGCCGGACATCGGACATCGGACGGCGAAAAAAGCAAAAATAATATATCCACCCCCCAGGGGGGTGGACATAATTACCAAGAGTACAATGCTCAGATACCCTGTGGGTCGAAAATTTTGACGAAATTGCTCTATCTCGCACGGTTAAGGAGATAGAAGCAGATTGGTGTTTTGCCATTTTTGGCAAAAATTCGAAAATTCAAAATGGCCGCCATTTTTGGGGAGGGGAAAATTTTTGGAAAATTGCAAATATTGCATTCCTTAGATAATCTGTGGGTCGAAAATTTCGACGAAATCGCTCTATCTCGCACGGTTAAGGAGATAGAAGCAAATTTGTGTTTTGCCATTTTTGGCAAAAATTCGAAAATTCAAAATGGCCGCCATTTTTGGGGAGGGGAAAATTTTTGGAAAATTGCAAAGATTGCATTCCTTAGATACCCTGTGGGTCGAAAATTTCGACGAAATCACTCTATCTCGCACGGTTAAGGAGATAGAAGCAAATTAGTGTTTTGCCAATTTTGGCAAAAATTCGAAAATTCAAAATGGCCGCCATTTTTGGGGAGGGGAAAATTTTTTGAAAATTGCAAATATTACATTCCTTAGATACCCTGTGGATCGAAAATTTCGACGAAATCGCTCTATCTCTTACGGTTTCTGAGATATTAGCAAATTACTCAAAAGTAGTACTGAAAATACACAATGAAGTACCTAAATGGCTATTACTCATGTACTGACAAAGCTATCAGTCCCAAATGCAATACCAAGCGAGCTATGGACATAACAATCTTGTATTCAAAATTGTAGTAAAATATCTTTAATTATTTTGGCTTAAATGCACGGAAACCAATGGGTACTGAAAATAGCTGTACTTAAGTATTACTCAGTAAGCAAAAGAGGTACAACAGCCAAAAGCAATCCCAAGCAAGCTACTGACCCAATAAGCCTGCATACCAAATTTGGTGACAATAGCTCTAATACTTTTCCTTTAAATGAGCGGAAACCATGCGTGACGCCGGACATCGGACGCCGGATGCCGGACATCGGACGGCGAAAAAAGCAAAAATAATATATCCACCCCCCAGGGGGGTGGACATAATTACTGACCATCTACTTTCAACTTATTTGCTTCATTTCTATGGATATTGCTATTTTTGTTTAAAATATTGCGCAGATGTGAACTGGGTGTGTTCGGGTGGTACTGCATTCATTATTGATGATTTACTTTTGATAAAACGTCGTCATGCATTTTAGTCATTGAAACACTCCGGGAGATTATTAACTGCGAAAGTCTCACCAGAACACGTCTTTATGATTGGGTGATTGGTTGGTAATGCATAGTTCACATATTTTCTTTTAATACACGTCAGCCTGTGAATAGACCCACTCTGGGAGATTATAAATTGCAAACCCCAATCAAACACCCAGGTAATGATTGGTGCATTATCAAAGAAGTTGTGTAGTGGGGTCGTGTAAATGAATTGATCCCTCCCCAATTGAAACAATGGCATTAAAGATCAAAGAAGTTAGGCTCTTGTGTTGACTGTATGTTTTATAGAGTACTAGAATTAATGCTTTCCGAGAATGTGTAAAATTTGGTATTATCGCTCAGGCTAGACCGTGCATTACACATGTATGTAGGGAGACAAGGTTTTGGATTGGTTCATCTGGAGATTCGGATGATAGAGGGCCGGATAATCGAGGTTCTACTGTATATCAGGCATTTGAAGGAAAATTTGCTAAGGGGGAACTTGAAACTCAATAAAATCTTTACATGAAATAACTTGTCACTGTTAAATGCCATATAATTATCTATTTCTATTTTACAAAAGGGTGTAGTATAATTTTATGTTTGCATTGCAGAGTTATTAGTTTACTGCAAAAGAATGGAAGTCAGAAGAAGTGATAATGAGCTGAAAATGAGAATTTATAAATGTGTCATTATCAAACTGCTGCACCGAAATAAGGTTGTAAATATTTGGACCCAGTGTTTTACAATAAAACAAGCATAATTTGATGCATATCATAATTTTAGATGATGACAACAAAATAGGAATGTATTTTGCTTGCTTTAATAGTATATAAAAGTCGTGAGTGCAATTTCAAAAAGTTACACCCTTTGCACTAAGATATGAAAATAACATTAAAATAACAACATCATTAATATTGAAATATTAAAGTAGAAATTTCTATCTATGCAGGGGGTAAACGTGGCTGGCTATCTAGACTCTTCACATAAGGTTTCCCAAAACCTCTTAATACATTGTAAAGCTCTTACAGCATGAATACAGTAGATATAAGACAAAAACACAAAATCGGCTATTTTATGACCCTAGTTTGACCCATAAAGGAGGGTAAGGGGGTAAATCGGACCAGCTATCTAGACTCTTCACATAATGTTTCCCAATACCTCTTAATACATTCTAAAGCTCTAAAAGCAAGAATAAAGGAGATGTAAGGCAAAAATACAAAATCGGCTATTTTATGACCCCAGTTTAACCCATAAGGGGTGGGGCGGGGGGGGTGGGGGTGGGGGTTGGGGTTGGTCAAGGGGTTAATCTGACCGGCTATATAGACTCTCCACATATGCTTTCCCAATACCTCTTAATACATTCTAAAGCTTTAAAAGCAAGAATAAAGGAGATGTAAGGCAAAAACACAAAATCAGTCATAAAATTGACCCCAGTTTAACCCAAAAATGGGGGTCGGGGGTAAATCTGACCGGCTATCTAGACTCTTCATATATGGTTTCCCAATACCTCTTAACACATTCTAAAGCTCTAAAACCAATAATAAAGGAGATATAAGGAAAAATGTCAAAATTGGCTATTTTACGACCCCAGTTTGACCCCTATAGGGGGTCGGGGGGGAAATTTGACTTGCTATCTAGACTCTCCACATATGGTTTCCTACTATTGTAAGACCCTAAAATCTTAAAAGTGTTGCCATGGCAACAGTAGTTAACGGATACCCCCAAAACCTAACTAGAGGTTCGCTCGCAAAAAAAAAAGATAATGTTTTTGCATAGCAAAAACAAAGCGTCCCGAAAAGGATATAAAGGTGAGTGCTAAAGTATTAAGAAAATGCTTCGTTTCTAGCCTTATACTGTTGTGGCAACCAAAGTCAGCGCAGTCTGCTCTATCTAGCACGGTTTTCAAGATATAAGCATTTTTGTGTTTTGCAAAAAATTAAAAAATTAAAAATGTCCGCTATATTTGGCGAGACAAAAATATTTTGAAATTTGCCATGGCTACTCTGCAGAGATACCCAGCAGGTCAAAAATTTTGTTGAGTTCGCTCCATATAGCACGGTTTTCAAGATATAAGCATTTTTGTGTTTTGCAAAAACTTTGAAAATTCAAAATGGCCACCATTTTTGGGGAGACAAAAATTTTTGTCAAGACCACTGCCGCGGTGTGTATCTCCCGCCGAGCATTAAAGGAGAAGAAATAGCTTTTCCGAGATATTCACAATTTTTCATTTTCGTGTGTGAAAGCTCTTCCAAAAGTAGGTGAATGAGTTATTTGAGAAAAATTGGCTATCTGCAATACTATTAAGAGATAATTCACATTTACTCATTTTGAGTAGGTGAATAATTAGCTATGGGTCTGAAACTTCACCAAGTGAAAGCTCTCCCAAAAGTAGGTGAATGAGTTATTTGAGAAAAATTGACTATCTGCAATACTTTTAAAGATAATTCGCATTTACTCATTTTGAGTAGGTGAGTAATTAGCTATGGGTGTGAAACTTCACCATGTGAAAGCTCTCCCACAAGTAGATGAATGAGTATTTGATAAAAATTGGGTATCCGCAATACTTTTACAGATAATTAGCATTTATTCATTTTGAGTAGGTGAATAAATAGCTATGGGTCTGAAACTTCACAGAGTGAAAGCTCTCCCAAAAGTAGGTGAATGGGTTATTTGAGAAAAATTGGCTATCTGCAATACTTTTAGAGATAATTCGCATTTACTCATTTTGAGTAGGTGAATAATTAGCTATGGGTGTGAAACTTCACCAAGTGAAAGCTCTCCCAAAAGTAGGTGAATGAGTTATTTGAGAAAAATTGGCTATCTGCAATACTTTTAGAGATAATTTGCATTTACTCATTTTGAGTAGGTGGGTAATTAGCTATAGGTCTGAAACTTCACCATGTGAAAGCTCTCCCACAAGTAGATGAATGAGTATTCGATAAAAATTGGGTATCCGCAATACTTTTACAGATAATTAGCATTTACTCATTTTGAGTAGGTGAATAAATAGCTATGGGTCTGAAACTTCACAGAGTGAAAGCTCTCCCAAAAGTAGGTGAATGAGTTATTTGAGAAAAATTGGCTATCTGCAATACTTTTAGAGATAATTCGCATTTACTCATTTTGAGTAGGTGAATAATTAGCTATGGGTGTGAAACTTCACCAAGTGAAAGCTCTCCCAAAAGTAGGTGAATGAGTTATTTGAGAAAAATTGGCTATCTGCAATACTTTCAAGAGATAATTCGCATTTACTCATTTTGAGTAGGTGAGTAATTATCTACGGGTCTGAAACTTCACCATGTGAAAGCTCTCCCAAAAGTACATGAATGAGTTATTTGATAAAAATTGGGTATCTGCAATAGTTTTTGAGATAATTAGCATTTACTCATTTTGAGTAGGTGAGTAATTAGCTACGGGTCTGAAACTTCACCAAGTGAAAGCTCTCCCAAAAGTAGGTGAATGAGTTATTTCAGAAAAATTGGCTATCTGCAATACTTTTAGAGATAATTCGCATTTACTCATTTTGAGTAGGTGAATAATTAGCTATGGGTGTGAAACTTCAAGTGAAAGCTCTCCCAAAAGTAGGTGAATGAGTTATTTGAGAAAAATTGGCTATCTGCAATACTTTCAAGAGATAATTCGCATTTACTCATTTTGAGTAGGTGAGTAATTATCTACGGGTCTGAAACTTCACCATGTGAAAGCTCTCCCAAAAGTACATGAATGAGTTATTTGATAAAAATTGGGTATCTGCAATAGTTTTTGAGATAATTAGCATTTACTCATTTGGAGTAGGTGAGTAATTAGCTACGGGTCTGAAACTTCACCAAGTGAAAGCTCTCCCAAAAGTAGGTGAATGAGTTATTTCAGAAAAATTGGCTATCTGCAATACTTTTAGAGATAATTCGCATTTACTCATTTTGAGTAGGTGAATAATTAGCTATGGGTGTGAAACTTCACCAAGTGAAAGCTCTCCCAAAAGTAGGTGAATGAGTTATTTGAGAAAAATTGGCTATCTGCAATACTTTCAAGAGATAATTCGCATTTACTCATTTTGAGTAGGTGAGTAATTATCTACGGGTCTGAAACTTCACCATGTGAAAGCTCTCCCAAAAGTACATGAATGAGTTATTTGATAAAAATTGGGTATCTGCAATAGTTTTTGAGATAATTAGCATTTACTCATTTTGAGTAGGTGAGTAATTAGCTACGGGTCTGAAACTTCAAGTGAAAGCTCTCCCAAAAGTAGGTGAATGAGTTATTTCAGAAAAATTGGCTATCTGCAATACTTTTAGAGATAATTCGCATTTACTCATTTTGAGTAGGTGAGCAATTAGCTATGGGTCTGAAACTTCACCAAGTGAAAGCTCTTTGGGATAGCTGCTCTGCAGAGATACCCTGAAGATCAAAAATTTCGTCGAAATCGCTCTATGTAGCACGGTTTTCAAAATATTAGCATTTTTGTGTTTTGCAATTTTTGCGAAAAATTTGAAAATTCAAAATGGCTGCCATTTTTGGCGAGACAAAATTTTTTTCAAAATTGGGATAACTACTCTGCAGAGATACCCTGTGGGTCAAAAATTTCGTCGAAATCGCTCTATCTAGCACGGTTTTCGAGATATAAGCATTTTTGTGTTTTGCAATTTTTGCGAAAAATTCGAAAATTCAAAATGGCCGCCATTTTTGGCAAGATAAAATTTTTTTGAAAATTGGCATGGCTACTCTGCGGATACCCTGTGGGTCAAAAATTTCGTCGAAATCGCTCTATCTAGCACGATTTTCGAGATATAAGCAGTTTTACGTTTTGCAATTTTGCGAAAAATTCGAAAATTCAAAATGGCCGCCATTTTTGGCAAGATAAAATTTTTTTTTTTGAAAATTGGCATGGCTACTCTGCAGAGATACCCTGTGGGTCAAAAACTTCGTCGAAATCGCTCTATCTAGCACGGTTTTCGAGATATAAGCATTTTTGTGTTTTCCTTATTTGGAAAATTCATAATGGTTAATTAATCATTAATTACTCGGCCATTTCTTAACCAATCAATGCCAAAATCTAATGATTTCCAGATTTTAATAGAATGAATGTATTTGCCAAGTTTCAGGTGAATTGATAAAATTCCTTTCAAGTTATCATCCGGACAAGCTTCCCCATCGAAAAGACATTTTTGGTCATGTGACCTCTCTGATTGGTTGAAATGTCACTGCAGCATATTCAAAAAAATTCCCCAAGGCTACTGCCTAAACCTGCCAAATTTGAAAAGAATCCGCCTAACGGTTACAGAGTTATAAGGAAAACAAAATGCGGAGCCGGCGGGGCCTGAAGTTCTCCCATACACAAACAAGCGTCCCTTGCGGGACGCTTAATAAGCTGTAGATCCTCCTGGGGTAAACATATTCTGAAAATTTGGTGAAAATCTGTGCAGGGATTTAGGCTGTGGAACACCCACAAAGTTTAAGACCTGAAAATCTTAAAAGTGTAGCCATGGCAACACTTGTTGCCGGATACCCGTCAAAACCTAATCAGCTCTAGATCCTTTTGGGGTAAACATGCCCTGAAAATTTGGTGAAAATATGTGCAGGGGTTTAGTCTGTAGAACACCTACAATCTTTAAGACCCGAAAATCTTAAAAGTGTTGCCATGGCAACAGTTGTTACCAGATACCCTCCAAATCCTAATCAGCTCTAGATCCTCTGAGGGTAAACATCCCCTGAAAATTTGGTGAAAATCCATACAGGGGTTTAGGCTGTGAAACAACCACAAGCTTTATGCCCGCTGCCGCCCGGACGGCGCAGGGGACAACTATAATCCCAGCCTTTATGGGCTCGGGTTAAAAAACAGAACGTCTCTGAGCCTTGTACTTTTGGAGGAGCAGTTGTGGATGTATACACAGATGCCGCAGAGTGATGCCATCCGTCAGCTGACATAAAAACTAAATGGCCGAGTGTATACTATTCACCATAATTTACACATATGTGTACAAATATTGTGCAGAATTTTGATATTTAAAGGTAAAAATGAGTGATTTAAAATTGCAGCCACAACTCAGTACATAACTCAAATAAGAGATTTGACTAACAATAAGGTCAGTGTCTTTAAATAAGTACATCTACTTTTTGACAGTTTGTTTACCATTTTTATAGGAAATCTAAGCCACTGTGGCTCACTCTTCTTTTGTGTCAGATGTTTTTTTTTATTATTCTTGCAAACATTATTTTTACAGTTTTTAATTAATTCACGGTTGTAAATCCTCCTGAAAAACAAAATCTTAATGTAGTGTCTTAATGATCACTTTTTTCAACAAGATATGATAGATATGATAGATTTAAAGGGGTTTTCAGTCAGCCACAGACATATATCAGAAACACAAACAACTAAGATAAAAAATACAACCGAACAAGGAGAAACAACCAGTGTGATGTACAGCCCTTTTTAAAAACGTGACACACACACTCACGCACACATGCACGGAATGCGTTTTATAATCTCCCGCCCGGCGGGAAATAATAACTTACCACAGTTTTATCTGATAACGTGAGAGAAGATCTTGATCTCAAAGCAGCTACGACCCCAATCGATGCACTGGTACTATCTCTGGGGTTATCCTCCTTCACTGCACCGAGTTTCTTCTTTACAGTACAAATATTGGGCCGCGAGGCTTCAGCATCAGGTGTACTGCTATCACAATCATCTTGACTAGAACTGCTCTCAGAATCACTAAGTACCTCAAAGTGTCTTGGCTTTTCACTCCTGCTCTCCCCTCTAGATGCATTGTGGGAATCAGTGATATGGTCTTTCACTGTACATGTCTCAGTGCCACTGCCATCGCCCAAATGTTCAAAACTTTCTTCCCTATCATTACTAGGGTTGCGGTATTGTCTGAAGGAACTATTGGAACTGCATGGTTTTGTGGGATCATCAACTTCATGCTCAATTTTGATTTCTTTCACAGAACTACTTGTGCATTTTAAAGCCAAAGGTGTCTTTTTCACTGGCTCCCTGTCTCTCAGACAATACACATCACTGGTACTCGTTGATGGTTCTACCCGATCCCGTAAGCTGTAGGATTCACAATTAAAGCCCATGGTTGTGTTTTCTCTGAAAATTTCAAAATACATTTTGTTGACATTGTATATCTGTGATTGAACACTGCCACGTTTTTACTGGCTGGAGTTGTGTAAAAATTTAAAATTAATCATAGGATTTTTAATTTTCAATGTTTATTTTCCTTACAATAAAGTATATGACCTTTGATTTTAAGTACTGACCAAATATAAGTCTAACACATTAATACACGGAAACAAAAGGAAAAAGATACTGAATTGAATTCAAATGACATAATTTTTTTCCCAAGCTATCAACTAGAGGAATGCTTTTGCTAACAAAAGCGAAGCGTCCCTTAAAGTTTAAAATGCTTTGTGGTTTTAATAAGCATGCTGTAAAGCTAAGAATGCACAAAGCTGCACCGTATGCTTTCCCAATACCTCTTAATACATTCTGAAGCTATAAAAGCAACAATAAAGGAGATATAAGGCAAAAACTCCAAAGCAGCTATTTATGACCCCAGTTTGGCCCATATGGGAGGGTCGGGGGGTAAAACTGACCGGCTATTTAGATTCTCCACATATGCTTTCCCAATACCTCTTAATACATTCTGAAGGTCTAAAAGCAACAATAAAGGAGATATAAGGCAAAACTCCAAAGCAACTATTTTATGACCCCAGTTTGACCCATAAAGGGGGGTCAGGGGATAAAACTGACCGGCTATTTAGATTCTCCACATATGCTTTCCCAATACCTCTTAATACATTCTGAAGCTATAAAAGCAACGATAAAGGAGATATAAGGCAAAAACTCCAAAGCAGCTATTTATGACCCCAGTTTGGCCCATAGGGTGGGGGTGGGGGGGGGGTGGGGGGGGGGGGGGGGGGTCAGGGGGTAAAAGTGACTTTCCCAATACCTCTTAATACATTCTGAAGCTATAAAAGCAACAATAAAGGAGATATAAGGCAAAAACTCCAAAGCAACTATTTTATGACCCCAGTTTGACCCATAAGGGGGGGTCGGGGGTAAAACTGACCGGCTATTTAGACTCTCCATTTATGCTTTCTCAATACCTCTTAATACATTCTGAAGCTATAAAAGCAACAATAAAGGAGATATTATAAGGCAAAAACTCCAAAGCAGCTATTTATGACCCCAGTTTGGCCCATATGGGGGGGGGGGGGGGTCGGGGGGTAAAACTGACCAGCTATTTAGACTCTCTACATATGCTTTCTCAATACCTCTTAATACATTCTGAAGCTATAAAAGCAACAATAAAGGAGATAAAGGCAAAAACTCAAAATCAGGTATTTTATGACCCCAGTTTGACCCATAAGGGGAGGCCAGGGGGTAAAACTGACCGGCTATTTAGACTCTCCACATATGCTTTCCCAATACCTCTTAATATATTCTGAAGCTATAAAAGCAACAATAAAGGAGATAAAGGCAAAAACTCAAAATCGGCTATTTTATGACCCCAGTTTGACCCATAAGGGGGGGTCGGGGGGTAAAACTGACCGGCTATTTAGACTCTCCATATAAGCTTTCCCAATACCTCTTAATACATTCTGAAGCTATAAAAGCAACAATAAAGGAGATATAAGGCAAAAACTCAAAATCAGCTATTTTATGACCCCAGTTTGACCCATAAGGGGGGGCCGTGGGGTAAAACTGACCGGCTATTTAGACTCTCCACATATGGTTTCCTATTACCTCCCAATACATTTTATAGCTCTAAATGCAATACTTAAGAAGATAATAGGAGGGTTGGCCTAAATTTAAGGCTTTCAGATTGGAAGGTGTCAGAAAATCACTCATAAATGAGACTTCAAAAAATAGTTTTGGATCATGTGACCTTCATAAAGGTCAAATTTAAGCATGCAGAAAAATTTTCCCATGCCTAAGGTATATAACTGCCAAATATGGTTTGAAACCTTCTAATAATAAGGGAGATATTCAAGGGAGACCATAATGCGGCGGCGGCGAGGAAACTGAGGCGAAAACAAATAAGCGCCCTTTCAGGGACGCTTAATTAGAACTTTATTCCAATAACAGTACTTGTTCAAAACTGCAAACTCCTTACCTTTCCAGTACTTTTGCTTTTGTATTTGTTCTACCACATTGTACAAGTCCGTGATTTTGCTCAAGTATGCTTGGACCAATACCCGATACATCTTTTAATTCATTGATACTTTTGAATCCACCTTTAATCTGTGAAAATAAGGAAACATTTATTGACATCTGATGACATGTAATAACTTTGGTCAGCATGGTTTAACTGTAGTACAGAATGATGCGAGAGGTTTTTCACCTGTAGAAGTTCAAAATATATGTCTTTTGCATGTGATTATTTTCCCATCTGGACACATGACAAATGCTGTACTTTAAAAGTTGAAAAAAATTCTTCTGTGAAACTTCTTTATTTAACAGTGCAGAGAGAATGAGATTACGTTCATATAATGTTAAGTAAAAAGAAAAGAGGCACTTTTGCACAAAAGGCAGGAAAGAGTAACTTTGGGAGAGTAGAAGTGTGTTTAAAATAGTGAATAAACATATAAAAGGTTAGACAACAGAAGTTGCACTGTACTTGGTGTACAAATTTAGTAGTTTTTGTTATAAAATACAATTAATGAATTAAGGTATTACAATATATCAGCATAAACAAAAATAACTCTTGATCTCAGACAGCATTTATTTACAGTTAGAGAGTAATATAACAAGTAAATACTTTCACCTATTGGAACTGTACACATTAACTAAGATGAAAAATATTTCCAGCAGATAACACAAATTGCATTGTGGAATAATGCAATAATTAAATGCTGTGTGCATACCTTGCGTGTTTCAAATATTGCCTCAGCTTTGGCCCTGCCAACACCAATTAGAGTACTCAATTCATCAATAGTTGCTTTGTTAATGTCTATTTTCCTCCCAGACATGTCAAAGCCTCAAATCATTTTTGTGTGCAGACATGACATAGATTATAACTGTAAAGAGATAAAACAAATGAAACAATAAAAACATGAAAGGCAATGAGTTGTGTAAGTGTTTTTATTTACTTTGATATGTAGGACAATAGGTGGCGAATAAAGTGTTATAAGCATTGAAAAATAGGTTTACACTGATCTAACATCTGCACACTGTTGAAGAGTGCATTTTCAACATTTTAGAGGTTTATGATGTTTGCCCCCAATGATACTGAACATCATTAAACTGTAGTAGAATGAGAATTATCAATAACTTTATTTATGTGGAGTTTTACATTGGTTTCAACACTGTGCAGGTCATATCACGATGGGTAGTTTTGTGGGCAGAGGAAACCAGCACACACAGTTTTTTTGCACTACCAACTTTCCCACATAAGGTCCAGGGTTTGAACCGCCAACCTCAGAGGTGGGAGACGGGTGTTGCCACCGAGGCCACCCTATCAGTAACTTTAGACTTTTCATCAGACCTAAAAATACTGCCACAACAATTATCCATTGCGCATGGCCAACATGATGAGATAATGATATTTATTGGGGACAAACTACAGAAGGTGACTGCACCTGGTAGCTTTAAATGAGGGTACAACTAGCCCCAGAACAATCAAATAAATGTTAAGGAAATAAATCTAATAGGCACGCTTTAACAATAAGTCACATCAATGTCATTAACTGACAGGCATTAACAAAGGGATTGATGAATACTTAAATGAGAAGGCACGCTAGATCTGTCCACTATAGTTTTGGAAACTGAAAACTCACAAACATCCTAAATTAAAAGCAAGATTGCTAAAACACTCTGTTAGCCACATCAACCCTGCTGGCAGGGCATATTTTGAAACTTTAGGTCTCTTACTTTTGTGGAATTTCCTAGCAATATTTTAAAATATAATATGCAATCTTGATTTCCATTGGATTTCCTCGGCCAGTAAGTAGTCAAAACCTCTGAATATACGCATCTATTACTAACGGCAGAAATGTTTTAAATGATTGTCAAGATCAGCGATAGTAAAAGCTTGCAATGTGAGGTAAAATCTGGAATAAATGACAAATTTTTATTTTATTTAAAATTAACGAATTCTATGTGTTGTAAATTATGTTATTTTACCAGTAAGACAAAAATTGGGGTTTATTTTAGGGTGATTCCAAGTGGTTACACATGATGCATCGAAGGTTATAACACCATCGTCAATGCATCGAACTGACTACTAATCGTCCTAGCACTAGGCAAAATATTGTGATAAAATATAATTCAGATAACTAGGAGCAGTGCAACAGATATGGTACAGTAGCACAGACCTTCAATGACAGATTTGGAACATTGTTTTAACTAGACCTACACATCGGAGAACTGATGCAAATTTGTATCCAGGTAAGGACAACTCACCAAAGCCAGTGAACTATCATTTGACCTTGAAGGAGGGGGCCAAAGTTTAATTTTAACAACATCAGAAGATTCCCAGCCCATGATTTCCTATGAGTTGGTTTCACATTGCAAATCTCTAGGATCAATAATAAGCGCGTTATAAGCACTTTTAGGTTTGGCCGTCCTCGTTCTATGTTGAAGGAAGGGCTCAAGGTCAAATCTGATCACATCAAAAGATTCCCAGCCCATAATTTCCTATAAGTTGGTTTCACATTGCAAACCTCTAGGACAAATAATAAGTGACTTATAAGAACTTTTAAGTTTGGCTATCCTCGTTTGACCTTGAAAGAGGGGCCCAAGGTCAGATCTGAACACAACAAAAGATTCCCAGCCCATGATTTCCTATTAGCTGATTTCACATTGCAAACCTCTAGGACCAATAATAAGCGAGTTATAAGCACTTTTCACTTTGGCTATCCTCGTTTGACCTTGAAGCTGGGGCCCAAGGTCAAATCTGAACATATCAAAGGATTCCCAGTCCATGATTTCCTATAGGTTGGTTTGCCATCCCAAACCTCTAGGACCAATAATAAGCAACTTAAAAGCACTTTTAAGTGTGGCTCTCCTCATTTTACCTTGAAGGAGGGGCCCAAGGTCAAATCCGACCACACCAAAAGATTCCCAGCCCATGATTTCCTATGTGTTGGTTTACCATCCCAAACATCTAGGACCAATAATAAGCAAGTTATAAGCACTTTAAACTTTGGATATTCTCGTTTGATGTTGAAGGAGGGGCCCAAGGTCAAATCTGACCACACCTAAAGATTCCGCGCCCATGATTTCCTATAAGTTGGTTTCACATTGCAAACCTCTAGGACCAATAATAAGCGAGTTATAAGCACTTTTAAGTTTGGCTATCCTCGTTTGACCTTGAAGGAGGGGCCCAAGGTCAGATCTGAACACAACAAAAGATTCCCAGCCCATGATTTCCTATTAGTTGATTTCACATTGCAAACCTCTAGGACCAATAATAAGCGAGTTATAAGCACTTTTCACTTTGGCTATCCTCGTTTGACCTTGAAGGAGGGGCCCAAGGTCAGATCTGAACACAACAAAAGATTCCGCGCCCATGATTTCCTATAAGTTGGTTTCACATTGCAAACCTCTAGGACCAATAATAAGCGAGTTATAAGCACTTTTAAGTTTGGCTATCCTCGTTTGACCTTGAAGGAGGGGCCCAAGGTCAGATCTGAACACAACAAAAGATTCCCAGCCCATGATTTCCTATTAGTTGATTTCACATTGCAAACCTCTAGGACCAATAATAAGCGAGTTATAAGCACTTTTCACTTTGGCTATCCTCGTTTGACCTTGAAGGTGGGGCCCAAGGTCAAATCTGAACATATCAAAGGATTCCCAGTCCATGATTTCCTATAGGTTGGTTTGCCATCCCAAACCTCTAGGACCAATAATAAGCAACTTAAAAGCACTTTTAAGTATGGCTCTCCTCATTTTACCTTGAAGGAGGGGCCCAAGGTCAAATCCGACCACACCAAAAGATTCCCAGCCCATGATTTCCTATGTGTTGGTTTACCATCCCAAACATCTAGGACCAATAATAAGCAAGTTATAAGCACTTTAAACTTTGGATATCCTCGTTTGATCTTGAAGGAGGGGCCCAAGGTCAAATCTGACCACACCTAAAGATTCCGCGCCCATGATTTCCTATAGGTTGGTTTCACATTGCAAACCTCTAGGACCAATAATAAGCGAGTTATAAGCACTTTTAAGTTTGGCTATCCTCGTTTGACCTTGAAGGAGGGGCCCAAGGTCAAATCCGACCACACCAGAAGATTCCCAGTCCACGATTTCCCATAGGTTGGTTTACCATCCCAAACCTCTAGGACCAATAATAAGTAAGGCTGTGATAGGTTACCAGAAAACGGTTCGAAGACGGTTGTAAGAAAACGGTTGTAAGAAACAGAGTACAAAGTGGCGAAGCGGGTAACCAAAAAATATTAAATATACTGTAAAACAACGAAAAACTTGGGTAAACCTCAATGTTCTGTCAGATTTCTCTAACTACTGATAGTTTTTCACGTAATTTTGCTTATTTATACAGATATTTAACATTACTTTTTCATAATGTTTACATCATCCACTATGTTTGCTTCTCTGCTATTTCCACTGGGTGACAACTAAAACACGGTTACCCAAATTTGGATCGGTTAGTGAGACAAATATCTGGTATCATTTTTCTAATGAAGTCACAGCCTTAATAAGTGAGTTATCGGCAGTTTTAACTATGGCTATCCTCGTTTTACCTTGAAGGCCGGGCCCAAGATCAAGTCCGACCACACCAGAAGATTCCCAGCCCATGATTTCCTATGTGTTGGTTTACCATCCCAAACCTCTAGGACCAATAATAAGCGAGTTATAAGGACTTTTAAGTTTGGCTATCCTCGTTTGACCTTGAAGGAGGGGTCCCAGGTCAAATCTGACCACATCAGAAGATTTGCAGTACATGATTTCCTATAGGTTGGTTTCACATTGCAAACCTCTAGGTCCAATAATAAGGGAGATACAGGCACTTTTAAAATCCGCTATGTGGGTTACTTTGGCACTCCATGGATGACCTTGAAGATATCCTACAAATTTGGTGAACCAAGCTGGTGTAGTTTTCCTCTGAGAGCGTTAATGCCGAAAATCTCTCAATGTGCAGCGGCGGCGTAGCGAACGCTAAATCAAAGTAACCGCCAGATACGTCTGGTGGATACAATTATTAAGGAGTCCTTCCCAGTATTCTCATTGCATAGAATTTTTTTCTGGTGCCATGCATGAATTTCTATCTGTGGAAAAATTTTTGTGTATATGAAATGGTTTTCCCCTACTCTGACACTGTCCTAGTTTTAATATGGCTCATTAAATTTACCAAACCATGGGAAAAGTTTGGTGGGGCACACTTCAACAAATAACTATGATAAAATCAGTCATGAAGGAGCCAAGTTCACTTTATTTTCAGATTAAGATTTTGGCACATCAAAACAGTGGTGTTCGTACTATCAGTGCTCAAATACACAATCAGGAAAGGCAATTAGGATTATTATGTCATTGAAGATCAATTACATGTACTTTAATTGCAGTCATTACTGAAAGTGTCACCATGCTTTGACACTTGTTTGACACTTCCAGGTGGTAGAAACAGTTGACTGCAATCAGAGATCAGAATGCTCAATGCCAGTTATGACTAATTTTTTTTTTTTTTTAACTCTGAAACATTGCTTGTCTTTATACTTCAGCTGTTGTCACAGTGATCGAAAGATTTTTAAATTATTTGCTATTGTTAAAAATGTTATCCTCTACAAGTAACAAATAAATCATTGTAATTGCAATGTGTTCTTATATCAATCTGATGGTTACACTTTTGGTTTTTGAATTCCTGTTATAACTGGCGTTATTTCTGGCTGTTATAAGAGGAATGTTTTGGGGCAAGGCTTTTTGGTCTGCTTTTATATCAAATAGATAGGTGCCCGTTTATTGTCATTCTTATCTTAAAATATTTGAATCTTAAGTCACACTAAAGTTATATATAAAGTGTTTTCAACTGTTCTTTCTGACAACACAGACTTGATACATGTGGATTTTGATAAAAAAAAAATCCCACTGCTCAGCCAGTGAATTTTATCACCCCAGTGAAGTTTTTCGCCTGCATTTTATAAAAAAAAAATGAAAGAGATTTTACTGTGAACTTTCTGCATACTTGTATACCTTGTTGTTGAAAGCAGCTGTTCCATTTATTAAAATATGAATATTGCCTTTCCTTGTGCGTTTTTATGGCAGGTGACAAACTTCATTGGGGTAATGAAATTCACTGGCTGACCAGTAGCCTTGCGTCTTGATAATTTGTGAGGTTTTAGTTTTTGTTTACAGGCTATATTTCGCTTCTAAATATTCTACAGCAATTTGAAATTATTTTGTAAAGCTATAAACATTTAAGTATCATTTTATCTTATACAAAGTTAAAGCAGATGCTCTTATATCCAAGAAAGATGACAATACTCAATTTAACAAGACTCTCGAATCAAGGATACTTTACTACACCACACCGGGGATCCATGATTCAGTTGGGCACGTCTCAGCCGTCTACACAAATTTGTGAAATGGCCATTAAGCCTGCAAGCAAGTCCGAAAATGTACCTCAATTCCTCGTTTTGGAAGAACCGACTCGAACTCAGTTAATTATTTGATTATCGCCCACAAAATTAACTGCATCATATTTTAAAATATTATTCCTTACAAAATGCTTAAAATGCATACAGGGGGAAAGAATGTTGATAATTCATTGAATTTTGGAATAAAGACGCATTTATAATGCAAAATACAGGAAACTTTAGCCATTTTTATATTGCGAGATTTGAGGAGTCTTCGCTATACGTTATATTTAAATGCTGTCTTATAAAAACACTGTGTTTTTACTCGGTTCACTTTTCTTGACTCGAGTATTAAACTGAATTGTTTCGTTTCCGAGTAACCAAAGAATCGTTGCAGCCCTAATGACCATCACTCATAAGCCTGCCTACATCATGAATACTCATGAGCAAGGTATCATAAGCACACAATACATTTTGAAAGAAACCATTAGTGATTCCCATAACATTATACTGTTTAAGTGGCACAGAGAAGCACCTTGTTTGTTCATTAGAGGTGGTGGACCAATTCACTGTGTACCTATTCAAGCCCAACCTCAATTTTCTTAAAGATTTATAAATTTTCATACAAAAGATGTTTATCACATCATATATAATTATCAAATTGATCATATACATTGGATTTACTGTGTAACTGTGACTGTCTTGAATAAATTTAGAGTGGATAGGTACACGGGCGTGAACTGGTCCACCACCACATGAGTCTTTAACACATATGACTTCCGAATCGCGGATCCCTGGTGTAAATACTTGTTAAAAGACAGGTGTATTTTTGACATTTTTTATGTCAATGCAGTTTATTGGATACATAATTAATTCCTTCATAATAATATGCTGCTCAGCTACCAAAGTTCGTTGCCTACCCAAGTTTGTCACCCACCTTAAAAATGGTCAAGGATAAGCAATATTGATACCAAAGCAAATGGAATACATACTAATAATAACAAGACTACTGCCGCGGTGTGTACCTCCCGCTGAGCATTAAAGGGGAGGAAATACCTTTTCCGAGATAGTCACAATTTTTCATTTTCCGCTAAAATCCAAGATGACATTTTTCCCCTAGGCACAGAATACTGTTGTACTACCCCGTGGGTCAAAAATTCGCTCGAAATCGCTCTGTCTGTACCATTTTGAAGATATTTTTAATGTTTATTTTCTGCTAAAAATCCAAGATAGGCGCCAAAAGTGGCGAAAATTGAATCTTTTCCCTTTTGCATAGTATACTCATGTACTACCCTGCGGATCAAAAATTCACTCAAAATCGCTCTATCTCTTACAGTTTTCGAAATATTAAGACTTTTTCATTTTCCGCAAAAATCAAAGTAGCTATTACTCAGTTAGCTATGGACCTACAGGTCTCAAAATTTGCCATTACACAATACATCAAAAAGTAGGTGAACAACATATTTGACAACAAGCATTCTGACGCATGCATTTATCTCCCGCCGTATAAATTAGATGTACTAAAGATAGTGGAATATAAATTTTCTTGTGAGATAGAGGCACATGTAGAAGTGACAACAAGTTTAATGTTTGATTGCAATACTTTTAAAGACAAAAGGCATTTACTATATGTTTTATACAACAAAAAATGTAAATGGTACTTTTTGTCCCAATACTTTTTGTCTGTGTGCAGTTCGATTTGTGCAGGTACTTTTTGTCTTACAATTGTGTTACACATTAAAAAAACATGTAAAGAACACTTGAAAATGGCCGCCATTTTTGGGGAGGGGAAAATTTTTTGAAAATTGCCAATAGACATTCTTTAGATACCCTGTGGGTCGAAAATTTCGTCGAAATCGCTCTATCTCGCACGGTTAAGGAGATACACGCGTTTTTGTTTTTTCAGCGTTAAGAAAAATCGTGACATTTAGTAAATCATTAGTAAGTCAGCCATTTTGTATTGGATCACTTCGAAAAGTTATTAATTTCCAGACATGTATATAACGAACGTACTTGCAAAATTTCATGTGAATAGGTGAAGCGCTTTTTAAGTTATCATCCAGACAAGCACACCCTTTTGAAAAACATGTTTTTGGTCATGTGACTTCTCTGATTGGTTGAAAAAACATGCAATGAGGAAAAATGATAGTCCTCTACCCAAGGAAGCTCCATACCAAATTTCAAAGAAATCGGTGCAGTAGTTTCTGAGGAGAAGAGGCTGGAAAAAATTGTTGACAACGCCGACAACAACAACGAAGACGACGCCGGGCCATGCCATTAGCTTACGGCCGTTGGCCAGTAAGCTAAGCCAGTAAAAAAGCTAAAAAGTACATGAACAACATATTTGACAAAAATCCTGTAAATTTAATAGTTTTGCTGTTATAAGTGATTTACTCAATGGAGAACCATCAAAGTAGCTATTACTCAGTTAGTTATGGACTTACAGGTCTCAAAATTTGCCATTACACAGTACATAAAAAAGTAGCTAAACAACATATCTGAGAAAAATCCTTTAAATTCAACAGTTTTGCTGTTATAAGTGATTTACTCAATGGAGAACCATTAAAGTAGCTATTACTCGGTTAGTTATGGACCTACAGCTCTCAAAATTTACCATTTCACAGTACATCAAAAAGTAGGTGAAGAACATATTTGAAAAAAATCCTCTAAATTCAACAGTTTTGCTGTTAAAGGTGATTTACTCAATGAAAACCCTCAAAGTAGCTATTACTCAGGTAGCTATGGAGATACAGCTGTGAAAATTTCCCATGACACAGTACATCAAATAGTAAGTGAACAACATATTTGACAATAATTCTCTAAATTTAATAGTTTTGGAGTTATAAGTGATTTACTCATTGTTGAAATTCAAAGTAGCCATTACTCAGTTAGCTATGGAAATACAGCTCTGAAACTTTTTCATGACACAGAACATTAAAAAGTAACCGATCAACATACTTGACAACAATTCCCTAAATTCAATAGTTTTGGAGGTATGTGATTTATTCAATGTTGAAATTAAGAAATTTAAAAGTAGCTATTACTCAGTTAGCTATGGACTTACAGCTCTGAAAATTCACCACAACACAGTACATCAAAAAGTAGATAAACAACATATTTGACAAAAAATCCTCTATATTCAATAGTTTTTGAGTTATAAGTGACTTGCTGAATGGTCAAATGTTAAACTTAGTGTAGCTATTACTCAGCTAGCTATGGTGCTACACCTTGGAAACCTCACCATGATATAGTACATGAAGGAGTTGTTCAACAACATATTTGAGACCAATATTATAAGTAACAGTTACAAAGATAAAAGCAACTTACTCATTTTGGTCATTGTTAAAAACAGAAAATAGCTATTACTCACTTAGCTATCAAGATAGACCCCTAAAAATGGTACCATCTTGTAGGCATGGAGAAAGTAGCTGAACAACATATTTTACAGAAATGCTCTAAATACAGTCGTTTTGGAGTTATCAGCACTTTACTGAAAGTAGCCACCATTGCTATTACTCACTCAGCTATGGACCTAGGTCTGAAAAATACCAAGCAAGCCATTTTTAGGCTGTATAAAAGTGCAACTACACATGGCAGCCATCTAAATCAACGAAAAAAAAAACCCATGGCAGAATACCTGAAAAAAAAAACCATGGCAGCCATCTTGTTAACACCCATGGCGGCCATCTTGTTTTTCCGAATCAGCCGAAAAAGATTCCCAGGCAAGTTTTTCCAATGATGAATTTATCCTGCAAATTTGGAAGCTCTAGCTATAATATTTTAAGAGATAGAAAGGCTTTTGTAAAAACATGACGCACGCACGCACGGACACAGGGCATTTTATAATCTCCCGTACCGGGCCTATCGGCCGGCGGGAGATAATAATGTACAACTGTACAAGGATAGATAATTGTGAAGAGATGTTTATATTGTCAAAAATGCAAGTGACGAATTTGGGTAGGGAACGAACTTGGATAGCTGAGCAGTAGGATCACTTAGTTCTGAAATTCTTCATGACGAGGGCTTTTATGATATTTCGACTGTCGCCAATGCATACCGAGCCATTCTGAAGTTCAGAACTATAGGATCACTACTGCTTTTAGGCATAAGTTGGCCGCAGACATAAGTTGGCTGCCATCATCATATTTTGAAATTTCTATAAATCTAAAGGCCTGTATCATTCTTGAATGGTCTGTTATAATAAGATTTATGATAAGTACCACTTTTAAACCCTGTGCAACCACACATTTGTCTTTTTGACACATTCAAATGAGTGGCGGCCTACTTATGCCCAGAAGTAGTCCTTGCCTTAAGTACCCAACTACTCTCCACTCCGTAGGGTCGTTAGTCTTTTCTCAAGGTAAACAAGAAATCACCCAAATACTAGCTTTTTATGAGAAATAACACACCAGCAAGAAGTATGATGATAAAAACAAGTAATATAAACGTATATTCATCAAAGTGGGCTAATTTCAAGCAATATCCACTATACAAAGTCACTTTTTTATGAGGTGGAAAGTTTCTTCTATGAAAGTCATTTTTGATAGATTTGGAAACGGGAAATAACCTGGAATAATCTTTCAGGAGAGCATCTAAAGCCTAAATCTAATGTGGGCTTTATGATTGATGCAATACCAGTACTGAAGCCATATTTATTCCAAAGAATATAAAAACGAAGGATATTTATCTTGTAGCAGATTCTTGTGTTGTTTTTCGAGGGATGGCATCAAAAGGTGTCACTACATAGCGTGTGTGGGTGTTGAGATATGTATACAGAGCTTGAGTGGGGGATTAATAATGAGTGTCTTAAGGATTCTTTCCTGGATAAGATTTGAATAATTATATATCCATATGTTCTGCCTTTGGTAAACAAATTTAATCCAATAAATCTAATGATCCATAAGAGGAGGAGTGGATTGTCCTAAAAAGAAGCCAAGTGGTGCCATTTTTATACCTTAGGACTTCAGGCAGTCATAAATTTAGCCTCTGATGAGAATACTCATTTGATATTAAAAATAGTCATGTGCAGATTATAAGGCTTAGTTGGAGTTTTACTCTCTCACCCCAAGATTTATTTATTTTGAATCAATTTTGATAATCTTATTTGTAGTTTACAGATTCAATAAAATACATGTGTACATAAAGACAAAACAAATCAGAAATTGGTCATCAAGTTGTAACGCAAATTATACACAGTATGTGATTACAAAAATAATGTCACATATATGGTGCAAATATGATGGATTACAAATAATTTTTATTCGAAACACTGGAAATCAATGGGAACCACTCATAAGTCATATCACACTTGGACAGTTTGGGAAGAATATCACAGGAAAACAGAGAAAAACGTTACATAGATAATATCACCAGTGTCAGCTTGGGTTGGGTTCTGGAGAAAAGCATTTGAAACACTGCACAGGTCATATGGCTAGCAGCAGTTTGGGTTGGTTGTTGCAGGAAAGCAGTGGAAACAATTGTGTTGGTCATATCTCAAGATGTATTTTGCTGTCAGAGGTGAAGTAAAGCAGTGCAAAACATTGAGTATGCACTTAAAAACCGAATTTTGAGTGAAAAATCATTGACCTGAAGTAAAATCACAGGGCATCACAAAGACTTTATTTGACATACATTAATTAGTTTCATTGCATATTGTAGAAGAATAAATACAACAATGCATGCATATTTCAAAATATTTTTCTTAAGTCATAAACTTTAAAATTAGTTAACTTTAAGATACCAGCACATATAAAATAGGTAAGAAAAAAACAGCAATGGAATATGACATAACAGTGATTTTGAACATGTAACAAAACAGATACAATATGGCTAGCTTCTGAATATGGACAAGGCTGGAATGTCTCACATAAAGCAACTCTACAAAATCTTCAAAAGATATTAAGATCCATCAAATTTTCTAATTACATGGCTTGATCAATGTGCAGTCTATATGCAACAACAATAAGTAATAATAATCAGTGAAATTCATCATAGGTTTTTCTATAAAGGAAAATAATTGTGGTTGCAAACCTAAATATGAGTCATGTCCAAAATGTAAGACTTTGTTTACACACATATACGTACCTTTTAGAATGAGGGAATGTGAAATGAGTGGACCAGAATTTGGGGGAGCAACTTCTCTCAAATATTAGTGTGAAAAAGGGCAGGTTGTTTCCAAAGGAGTACAAAATATGGAGATGATAGTGGATCCTTTGTTGTTTTTGGAGGATTGGTATCAAGAAATGATACTGCATAGTGTGTTTGGGTGTTGAGATATGCATAGAGAACCTGAAGGGGAATCAGTAAGGAGTTTCTTGAAGGGGGGGATACTTCCATGGATAAGATTTCAATAACTGTATATATGTATATAAGGAATAAGGTCACAATGATTTTCTGATATTTGAGTTCTCAATGAAAAGAAAATACAAACTCCCGACAAGTGCAAAGGTCAACACATATCTTTACCAGCTATGACTTCACTTTTTTATTAATTTCTATTTCACTTTATTTTTATTTGCTTTATTCAAAATTAATTATATATCGCAAAAATAAATCATAAAACAGTATGAATTAGACTGGTTTTAGTAAAAAGTATCATCACACTTAATGTTGGCGCGTTATTTGTCACAAAAAGCTAGTGCTCAGCTACCCAAGTTCGTCGCCTACCCAAGTTCGTCACTTGCAGTTTTGGTTAACATCCAAACCTCTTCACAGTAATCTTTACTTGCAGACTTGTACTTTATCATTACAAGTATTTGTCCGATTTGTATCAGTATCAATATTGCCTGTCATTAACAGTTTTTGTGGCAGGTGACGAATTTAGGTAGGCAAACGAACATGGGTAGCCGAGCAGTAGTATTTTAGCGATGTCTTGTTTACCTTGAGAAAAGGCTAAGGACCCTATGGAGCAGAGCGTAGTTGGGTACTTAAGGTAAGGACAAGCCTAGAAGCAGTAGTGGTGGTGGACCAGTTCACGCCCGGGTACCAATTCACGTCCACCCTCAATTTTCTTGAAGATTTATAATTTTTCATAGCGAAGATGTTTACCACATTATAGATAATAATCAAATTGATCATATACATTTGTAATTTATTGTTTAACTGTGATTGTTTTGGATAAATTTAGGGGTGGGCGTGAATTGGTACCCGGGCGTGAACTGGTCCACCACTACTACACTTCTCTGATATAAAGATAAAAGAAAAATTAAAATTTATGACCTGGCGTCACGAACTTCTTAGATGCAAGGATGATTTAAAAAAATTAAAATGCTGATAATACCATAAAAACTTAAGCAAAAAGTTAAGGGAACGAAACCTACAAAAACGGGGATGAATGATCCGTGGTACAGTACGAAAACCAGTCCTGTGCAGCAACCGATTCTTCGGGTTAACCGAGTGTCTCGGACGACAGCAAATGGAACTTCTTAAATACTCTCGATTGCAATATTATCAGAATGACATTTGCAACTGGGGATTAAGCATTTTAAAGGATACACAAGGAAAAAATCTCTCACAACGTACCGGATATCATCAACAGTCGTGAATGGGTACATACTAAAAGGGTTCTTGGAGATGGTGCCCCATAAAGCTCGGAGCTTGATACCACTCCGTCAGGCTTCAGGAAAACTATGCCTGTCATCTCAGTATATGTATTCTTCTGGAAATTTATTTTTGATGATTCGCACTTGACGATATTTTAGAAACTGTTTCGCTGGTTAAAATGTTTGTTTTATAATTCATCCAATTCCATAGGTATTATTCTATGTCTTTATTTATTTCCTAAAGTCCATTCGTTTGCTTATGTTATTTATGAGAGGGTGGCATAGTTTAGTTGCCTTATCTGACACACTGCAGACATTGGACAATGAGATCTTGTTTTGTTGATGTTGAAATAATACACAGATAAATTCCCTGGATATAATTTATTTAAATAATCCTTTTTAGTTATACTTCAAAATTCACATTCATGTTATTAACAACCTTTCAGTACCAGTAAAACTGAACTATATAAATTTATACATATTTTATCTTTTTAACTTTCCATGTTTAAATATTTAGCCAGTTGTTCACATTTAAACATTGATGATGAAATTTTTGGTGAATGTTGTTATTTATTTTTGCCTGATGTCCTTTTAGGTTATCATACTGAATTTTTGTTGAAAGATTTGCCAAAATATAAATTTTCCTAACTCATGCTTAGATCTGTTCTGTTCAAGATCTTAACTTATCTCTCCCCAATTAGCAAAAGCATCACTGTTAGAAATACAGCTGAGCATCTCACTTGTAAGAAAGTGATTGGCTAGAAGCCTTGCTACTGTGTAAGCATGTGCTAGTGGCAATTAGTGGAGAGCTTTGATTTAAGTAGCTTGGCCAGTAGATACCATAAAGTGTTGAATTAATGCTAAGCAAAGTTCACACATTTTGACTATTAATTATAGGAGTTAATTATATTTATTTAAGTAGGCTAGTACAGTCCACTGGCCACCGAGAAAGTTTTGATTAAAGATGCTAATTTTTTTTTGCTCCATTCCATCTTTTTTTCTGTTTAGCTGCAGTTGAATTGTGTTCTTTAATATTCAAAGTTTCAAAACCATTATTTAACCATGTAATAGATGTTTAAATTAGGGTAAAAATTCCATTATTTATGTTATTGTTATGGGACAAAACGTGTGGCTCATTTAATGCAGTTTCACCCATCTGATTTATGATATGGCAATTTAAGCTTCTGATTGATTCAGAATATAATCTGCACTAGTAACTTTAATTGATAGTCAAGATCTATTCACCTTGCCTGCAATATTAAAAAATTCCTGGTTAAAGTATCTGTTTAGTGATGTGCTATTTAACAGGGTGATTTTCCTTTATTTGGGTGGTGTTTGATTTTAGCTTACTTGTCGAACTGTGTATACTTTATATGTCTGTTATCCAATAAATAGATATTCCTCTTAGCAATGACAAAACTTTTTCTTTTAGAAACATGTCCTTATAATTTGTGGCCAAGGATGCTACACAGTCAACTCACTCGGTTTTCTTTACTTGCTCCTATTCTATAGTTAATGGCTCCAGTGCCACATGGTACAGTGACCTCATACTGCTAAATATAACCTGACTTTCAGGTTGTGGGTGAGACAAGTTGATAATAACTTTTCTTTGTGTTTAGAGTTATAGAAATGCTTCCCCCTTGACACTACATGACCTGCCTGTTCATTTTTTGTTTCATATAGTTTCATCATGTTGTGAATTTACTTTGCATTATAAATGTTTTTAAACATACAAATGTACATAAATAGCCACAGAAAATATTTTTATTTTAGATTGGAAGATTAAGTTTTTATATCTATCAGGATATGTCTGTGTTTTCAAAGCTACTGTACCTTTGATGTGTACTTGGTCAACAGAAAATTTATTTGAAAGATAGAAATGAACTTATTAACCTTTCTTATAGTCTATTTAGGGGCCACAGTAGCACAGTAATAACACACTCACCTCCCACTTCTGAGGTCGTTGGTACAAACCCTGAGAGCTATGTGGGCAACATGTCAATATCTTACTGATGGTCAGCAGTTTATAGTACAGAACATTGACCAACTGTATGTACTGGTTTCCTCTTCCCATTAAACTACCCATTGTGATATAACCTATACAGGGTTGAAAGTGCATGACGTTAAAACTCAAAAAAATTGGCAGTCTATTTTGGCAGGATGTACTTCCCACATGGCACTTGGTTGAAAATTTATATTGCCAATGTTTTTGCAGCAACATTTGTTTTTCACACAACTATATATCTTTGTGGCCACAGATATCATGCCTTGATTTGGAAGCTTGTCAGTTGGTTTCAGCATGTGAAGTCTGTACTGCAGTTATTTCCTCAACAGTGTCACTGTCTATGCCAGATAATTTTGAAAAATGGACATTTCTTTTGTCAGCTAAGTCTTCAGCCCAAAACAGAATATACAACCTGTACACAGTTTTCCATTTTTATAAACTTTCTCCTTGATTTTGAAGGGAGGAGCTGCACATCCATATTGGTTCTGTCCACTTGAATCTTGATCCCAACTGTGCCCCTTCACTCTAAGTAGTAGTTATATCAGACACTATTTTCTGGTACCTGTTTTCTTCACATGGAGCTTTATGGAGATACTGCATGCTGTTTGGCCTCAAGACTGATTAGCTTCTGTGGGACACTGTCATCTTCATCCTCTGCATGCTAGAGTTTCTCAAATCCAGACAACAAACTGTCCAGGAGTGAGACTCTCCTTATTAGGATTGAAATCAAAAGACACATATTCAGAATTTATCACCGAATACACACTGATAAAATGGCATGAGTATCCAAATTGACCTGATACCCACGGACTGTAGTCAAGCTTTTACATTAATTTCAGGCTGCTACTATTTGTTCTCCTCTCATCAATAGACATTATTCAATAAGCAGTGTTTTACCCCTCTCCAAAGTAATTTTCATATTCCCCCGTCTGTAAAAACCAATGTGAACCTGGTGTTTCTAACAGAGTTTATATCAAAACTCCTCATCAGTATGCTAATTGGTTATGTGTCATAAACGGGCAAATTGATCCTTTAAATCTGTACGGGATGTTAGGAAATCAGACTGACACTTGACCAATGTATTTATTGTATATTCATTGGTTTGTTTATTTTGTTTGTTTATTTGGGGTTTTACATCGCTTTCAACACTGTACAGGTCATATCACGATGGGTAGTTGGAAGGGCAGAGGAAACCAGTACATATAGTTCGCTAGGGTTCTGTACTGTAAACTGCCGACCAATGGCAAGCAAGTACCAGCTTTCCCACTTACGGCCATGACGGGGATCGAACCCCGGCCGCAGAGGTGGGAGGCGAGAGTGTTACCACTCTGCCACCATTGTATATTCATTGGGAAATAACATGAAACTTAAAGTGAAAGCATATTAATGAAAGAGACAATAATTTTTATTTTTGTAATTATTGAAAATTGTAAAGGTTTATCCCTTTTTTATTTATTCCTTTTTAATTGAGACTGATAATATGTATTTATACAACTAGATAATGACCAGATTTGTTTATATTCAATCATACTACATTGATTATAACTGGATACACGGGTCCATTTGCTAAGCCATGTTACAATTTGTAATCTACACACTATAGTGTGGTCTCATGTGGGATATCCCCAGTGATGCCAACTGTTTCATGTGGGATAACATCCTTGGGCAAGATGTTAACCTGGTCTGTGCCTCTCTCCACCCAGGGGAAATATGGGTACCCAGCTTTAAGGGATACTGGATTCTGCGCCTTGCATGGCAGCAATAGGTAAAGTTACCAAGGCTAACTATCCTTGCTGGGGTAATACTGTGTAAAGCGCTTTGAGCTAATAATAGAAAAAGCGTTATATAAGACCCCAGTATTATTATTATAGAAAGGTATACTTTATTCTGTTGTAAAGAGGCAATACTGTAGTTTAAGACTTTTCATGATATTGGTGGTGTTCTAAAGTATAGATTATAACTAAGAAGACTACTTAAAGGATGTTTTAACATATAGATTAGAAATGATGAGACAAGTTAAAGATTGATATTATGTTGATGTTATATGTTCCTATCGAGACAATCAGCACCTATATTTTTGTGCTTACTTATAATTATATAATGAGAAGATTTGTTTTAAAGTTATATATAACTAACCTTATAAGTGATTGTAACTGAATACATTAACTGATTAATTTATTTTGACTGACATATTTATATGATAATAGCCAAATTTGTCTTAAGAGGTTTATATTTAAAGCTTTATCAGTGTTGTTAGATACTTGACTAAACATGCCGTTTTTGATTGGGATTTGATAACCTTGACATGATCAGCAAATGTGACCAAGACAATGTTGTCTTATGCAGAGAAATTGTACCTTAAATCATACATTAGATAGTTTAAATTATCTACATATGAATAATTCAGGAACGCAGGCAAAGGTAAACATTACACATGGTGCAAAAACACTATCAAGCTAGCTAGACTTGATTTTTTCATTGTTTACTCAAGCTTAATTGATATAATAACTGATATTATATAAAAGCAGGTTATCATGTGGTGCTTCAACAAATTTTAACGGTGGAGGGCACGGTGGCAGAATGGTAACACTGAGGATTTTAACTTGGTATTTTTGTAGCACACATTTTGTTTGATTCACAATTATTATCAGAATTAATTAAAGTCTTTTGTAAGGATGTTATTTGGCAAAGTTCCTTTACCAAAAGAAATCTTTTTGACAACAGTGTGACTGACATTAATCCTTAAGTTTCCCCAACCTTGTCTGGGTATAGAAATACATATAGTCACCTTTGCATTTGAAAGGTATTTCTATACTGTCTTGACTACATGTTTCCAGAACTTGTGACCTTTCCTTCAAGTGCTGAGCTAATACAAGATCTATTTTTAGCATGGTTAATCCCCAAACTGAGGGGGATGTATAATCAATAGACTAGCTTGGTCCAATAAACATACAGTAAAGAAAGAAGGGTTTTCTGGGAAAAATGTTATCCGCTGACAAATTTTCTGTGCTAAACTGTTGCTCTGTGTAAATTTGAAACTACATGTCTAAGCTCTAAATAATTAGCAATACAGTAAATTAAATGTAGAAGATTAGTATATGTATAATTATGCTATGGTCTGCAAAAGTGAAACGTTTCACAGAATTTTGCAAATCCCATGACAGGTTAACTGAAAATGTTCCTTTTACAGATGATAAAAATAAATATTTTATAGTTCAAATGGTAGCTACACAATGGTACATGTGAGCAGTGACTAGGGTAAAAGTGTAATTTGACCACATATTATTGTGTTACCTGTAAGAATTTACATAACTTCAAAATTAGAGTTTAGTTCTATCCGCTCCTCCCAGTTCCTACACCTATACTGATCAACTGTATGTACTGGTTTACTCTGCCCATAAAACTACCCTTCATGATATGACCTATACAATGTGTTGAAAGTGACGTTAAAACCAAATTAAACAAATGAACAAATCAACAAATTTTAATCAATAATTTAATGCCCAATTTACAAAGATTACCAAACATCAAAATATAATTCTAATTAAAATAATAACTAGAAAAAGGTTTTTGAACAGATGTGACATGTTGCCAGAAGAAACTTGATCAGTTTGCTTGCAAGAAACAGTTTTCTTCTCTGAGGCAAATTAAATAGATCAATAAAACTTGAAATTTCATGTTAAAAATCCCTTAAATTCCATTTCAAAACATTAGAATTGTGTGAGTTTTAACCAGCTTCAGCCAAAATTTTGAAAAATAAAATTTTCCAGACACAATATCTCCAGTGTTTCTAGTGCCCAAAGGGTTCAAGTTTTTCTCAAAATCACTCTTTCTTGAACAGTTTTCAAGATAATTGACATTTTTTATTTAAACCCGAAATTCAATATGGCAGTTGAAATTTTGAAGAGTAATTTTTTTTCAGAGACATTATATATCCAGCATCTCTAGTATCCAAAAGGTCTAAAATTTGCTCGAAATTGCCCAATGTCTAATGGTTTTGAGATAAAGGACATTTTCAATTTCTGCCAAAAGTTAAGATGGCGGCCAAAATTTAGAAAATAAAAATTTTCAGACATTATTTCCAGCATCTCTAGTTATTTATTTATTTAGGTATTAACATTTCTTTCAACACTGGATAGGTCATATCACTATGGGTAGTTTTATGGGCAGAGGAAGCAAGTACATACAGTTGGTCAAGGTTCTATGCTGTAAAATGACGATTATCGGTAAGCAACTACCAACTTTGCAACATATAGGGTCTGGGGTTTGAACTGCAGACTTCAGAGGAAAGAGGCAAGTGTGTTACTACTGCCCCATGTTAACCTCTCTAAAATAAGTACAATACTTAACCAGCTTAAACCCCTTTTGACTAAAAACTTTGCTTATCCAGGGCTCATATTCACAAAGGGTCTTAGCCAGGTTTTAGGCTCAAAGTTAAGACTTTTGTCTCACTGTTTTGGGAAGAATATGCCAAGACTTTTGTCTTAGTCTTAGTGGTATTCACAAAAAACTTAAGACCAGTCTTAGGCTTAGCCTCAAGGTCTTATCTTTAAGACTGCTAGTGTTGAGCCTCTCTTACATCCCATTGTACATGTATGTTCATCCTGGTAACAGAGAAAATCGGCTAATTTGCAAGGGACACTAAAGTGATTTATCTATATATAGCTGATGTAATTTATTGTAACATACAAAGTGGATATCTTATGTTTTTTACACACATTGTTTGACAACATAGCATGTATCTGCACATTTTTATTTATGGGCGGAGCATGATTCTTTGATTGGCATTTGTGATTTTCTGCAGGAAAAATCACAAACTTGGGTGAAAAACTAGCAGATGTCTGTAGTCTGCGTTTACATATAGACTAGACTTTGGCAATAACTGCATTGCATGCTGCAGTTTGATTGGCTTCCTGGGCAGGATTCATGAAAGGTCTTAAGTCTAAGTTTTGTCTTAAGTTTAAGATAAAAATCTTAAATGTTGAAATTTTTGTCATAAAGTTGACAAATTTTATGCTTAGACAAAATGGGAGTCTCAAAAGGTCTTACACAAAATTTTGTCTCAGATTTGTCATAAAGTTATAGAAAAAGTCTTTAAATATGGCCGCCATGTCATGTTTTCCCCACTTCAAAACTTCATATGGCTAAAATTAAGTTTAAAATACTTACCACATCTTTGTAAAGTACTTTACTTTATGTTTTATGTGGCAGTCCAGTTACAAACTCACCTCGGCGAAGCTGGCCTTATGACTGCCTTTCAATCAGCATATAGAAAACATCATTCAACTGAAAGTGCTCTCCTTAATATCCACAACGACATTCTCCTCAATATGGCCAAAGGGTCTGTCACAGCCCTCACCCTCTTGGATCTGTCAGCCGCATTTGATACCATTGACCACACCATTCTCCTAGACAGACTTAATGTTCACTACGGTATCAGTGAACTAGCACTTGGCTGTTTCAAATCATACCTGTCAGGAAGGACACACTCGGTCAAGGTAGGTAACACACTGTCCCATCCTGCTGCCCTCCAGTATGGGGTCCCCCAGGGCTCCGTCCTTGGTCCAATTCTGTTTTCCCTCTACACTAACCCAATTAGTTCAATCATTCACTCTCACAGTAGTATAAACCACCATTTCTATGCTGATGACACTCAGCTATACATAACACTAACACCAACAAACTTCTCTCACTCTATACAAAAACTAAAAAACTGTCTAAGCGACATTCAAAATTTCATGTCTGCAAACAAATTAAAACTCAATCCTGAGAAAACTGAGTTTATCCTGATAGGCTCCAAAAATAACCGTAAACAACTCCTTCCTCACTTTCCGATCAATATTCTCGGCAATCAGGTCTCACCAGCACAAAGTGTTAGGAACCTCGGAGTGGTGTTTGACTCCAATTTCTCATTCTCAGACCATGTGTCACAGGTCATAAAGTCCACCAGAGTTCATGCGATAGACCTCTATAGAATCCATCCCCTCTTAGACCTTAACACATCAGTTCTTCTAGCAAATGCTTTGGTGAGCAGCAGACTGGACTACTGCAATTCCTTATTCTTATCACTTACAGATTTTGAGTTAAGAAGATTGCAGTTAGTCCAAAACTCACTCTGTAGGGTTGTCACCCGGTCCTCCGGGTCACATTACCCCTCAATTAAAAAAACTGCATTGGCTCCCTATCAAATATAGGATACAATTTAAAATTGGTCTCATCACATACAAAACTCTCAACCAGGGTGAACCAGTTTACCTTAGAGAATTAATTCATCCCTACACTTCTTCCAGGAACACAAGGCGAAGTACCCCCAAACTCAAATTCCTTCACACTCCCACTTTCGACCGTAAGGTTCATAAATCAGTCAAACATTTCTCCAATTCCTTCAGTCACTATGCCCCAGTTCTCTGGAACTCCTTCCCCTTCCAAATAAGAAATAGCCCCTCTGTCACATCTTTCAGGAAACACCTCAAAACCCACCTATTTAATTCTAGTTTTCAAACTTACTTTCCTTCCCTCTTGGTCACAACCACAACTCTGGATTACTGACCTTGAACGCCCCTTGACTTTCTTTATGATAATGATTTTGTTAAGTCAGCGCACTGAGTTCCCCTTTGTAGGGAAGATATTGCGAGTATATTAGATTAGATGTTTTGAAGTAGTTTGAATGTTTTCAATTGCAAAACTTACTCTTTTCTGATCCAATTATTAACATTAAGTGAACAGATTTCACTGGGTACATCAACACATATTCAGAGAAATACATATCCACAAGTTTTCTGTACCTAAGAAATGTTTAATGCATATCTATTGAAAATATCCACAATTAACACACTGATTAATGTACAGTACATATCCCACTGTGAAAGTTTTATATATCACTTCATCAAATTTTTTATCAATTTGGTTCACGGTTTATATGACTTTATAATTCAAATATATAATATAACTTAAAATATAAAACAAGATTTAAAAACATATTTTTTATAAAAATAATTAACCTGCATTACTCAAAAGTTAATGGAACTGACTTAAACATATAAATAACTAAAGTTGTTTGTTTACTGATCTTGACACCAGGAAGCACTGCTATGACAAGATTTGCTCAGTACTTTTTTTCCTTTTTTTTATTTTTATCAAAGTCAAACTAACAGCTCACTTTTGTTTACATTCCCTGGCATAAACCAATCACACTAATCAAACTCAGTGAAGGACAGCATGCTAGTGTTTATGTATAGTGCAAAATACACATTGAAGATGTTAAAATATGTAAAATATGGATTTTTTTTTCAATGTTTATGTGTTTTGCAAAATATATAATGCATATCTATAGTTGTGAAAACAATGTGGATAGGTCTTTCAATGTTACTATATAAAACAACTATGACTCTTTACAGTTGAAAAAAAACGTGTTTTTGTTAACATTAAAATGACATTAAAAATGTCTGTCACAATGTATTCTAGTGCAAAAATTTATGCTATGGCTCTCAGCAAATCAGATTCACTGACATAGTGGTTTGTTGATGTGGTTACATAATTTTTGATGAAAAAAAGCGTCTTAGCTAAGATTTTGCTAAGCATGTTTTGTGAATCCCTAGTTAAGATAAAATCTCAGCTAAGATAAAGTCTTAAAGTTAAGACTGGTCTTAGCAAAAATTTTGTCTAAGATTTAAGACCTTTTGTGAATCCTGGCCCTAATATCACTTTGTTTGTTGTGGTCTTAAAACTTAAGACCAAATTTAAGTCTTAGCTATGTCATCTTTTGCGAATATGGATTTAAAGCAAAACTTAGCTGTGACAAAGTTTTAACTCTGAACCCACAATTAAGCCTAAGACCTGGCTATGTCTAGACCCTTCGTGTATACCATCCTAGATCATTAAAAGGTTTAAACAACAATGTAAGACAAACTACTGTCATGGAAAGCATTGTTTAAGTCTATTTTATTATTTAGTTTGTGCGATTTTGCTATTTACAAAATTTGAAAACTTTGAAGACCGTTTATTTCTATGACCATTTATCTTAATGACCACCCGTGTAGTTTGATATTTAGTATGTGGCAGCCTTACAGGAACATACTATAGCTTTTTTCATATCTTAACAGTAATAATTAAGGATTCTGAGTTGACTTTTTTCAAAGCTAATTGATAGATCTGCATTTCAATTATGTAAGCTTGACAATACGTATCAGCATTATATAAATTCACTTTTTCATCTATTATCGCCCATAGGTTTCTTTCCACAGTAGTACAGGGGGGGGGGGGGGGGGGGGGGGGCAGCGATTCGCCCATAAAAACAGCAAAATGCAGTTTCTTGAGAACAAATATGCAGTAAGGTTTTATCAAAGTTATCAGAATGAAAAGAGGTTCCTCAAACTGTAAAATGATAGTAGCATCATAAAATATATTTTATGATAAGTACAAATACAACCATAGAACTTGTACAATGGCAATAAGATTAGGGCTGTTGGAAAGTGGACAGCATTTCGCTGATTATTTTATACTTTTCCCCCAGAAAAGTTACAAAGACTGTTAAACACTTTGCAAACAATGATTAAAGCTAAAGATCAATTCTTCCCATTGTATTCTAGCACTTAATGAAGTTATAAATAGTATTTATATTGACCCCAGACAGAATTTAGAGAATGTTCTGCTCTTTGCATCAGTCAGATGCAGTTTGTCAGGCATATTTTTCACTGACATATAAACTTTTTTATTCATCTTTATAATCCTGCATGCTGTCAGTTCTAAAATCTTAGAAAAGTATCAAGACATGTTGCACACTTTTCTATGCTATAAGGCTCCTTCAGTATCAACACAGATGTTAGTTTTAAATGAGGTACAATAGAAATTGGCGAGTCGCTGTCCCCCGCGAATCGCTGTCCCCCCTGTAATTTCTCATGACAGAGATCAGAAGAAACATACTTGTGGCGATCATTGGTACACGGGTGGTCACAAAGATAAACGGTCACAGAGATAACTGGTCTTCAAATCTTTCAAATTTAAACAGTGTAAATAAAAAATCGCACAAACTAAATAAAATAAATGTAAACAATGCTTATCATGACATTTGGTTGTTTTATAGTATTGTTAAACCCTTTAACCGTTTTTAGTGTGATTATTTCTGAAGACTGTTTATCTCTATGACCGTTTATCTTTGTGACCACCCGTGTACTGTACTGGTCGGCCAGTGAATTTCGTCACCCCAGTGAAGTTCGTCACCTGCCGTAAAAATGCTCAAGGACAGGCAATATTCACATTTAAATATATGGAATAGCTTCTTTCAACGGCAAGGTATACATATATGCTGTAACTGGACAGTAAAAACTCTTTAATATTATCATAAAATGCAGGTGATGAACTTTACTGGGGTGACGAAAATCACTGACTGAGCAGTACAGTAGTGGAGTCTGGAATATACGCGGTCAGGTCACGGTTAATATTTGGAATATTTGCGGTAGATATTTGGAAGATTCGCGGAAAATATATGATAGATTCGCGGTTAATAAAAATAGATATGCTGCTTTAAGATGAAAACTACCAGTACCTGCCTCATTAATATTAATGAGCAAATATGAGGTCATGGAATTTCTTTGAGGGGGTTTCCTAACAATATTCTATAAATAGAAAGACTGGTTTAAGATGAAAACTGCTTGCATATTTCCTGTTCAAGGACTTGCCTCATTAATATTAGCCTTTCTATTTGTAAAATATTGTTAGGAAACCCCCTCAAAAAAATTATGTGACCTTGCATATTTGCTCATTAATATTAATGAGGCAAGTCTGTGAAATAATATTTTCATAAGTGAGCAACCTTAAAAAGATATTGAATTTGACCTCTGACACCATTATTATTCAGACATTAACATGTTTATTTGCAATGTTGTTTTATAACATTTATCATTAAACGTTTTATAAACGGTGTTCATAAAATATTTTTAAAACATTCTATCATGAATTGTTTTTGTACGCATCATTTTTTTACCTTTGCAAAACGTTTCCTATCAAACGTTTGCAAAACCAAAAACTATTTACTGTCGATGGGCAGATAGATGGTCGGGCAGGTGGGCAGCAGGAAAAAGTTTGTCTGGGCTGTATTTCAGAAACCATAAGGTGTAGGAAGCTGATACTTGGTAGGGATATTGGTAGGGAGATGTAGGTGTGCAACATCATGGTGTGACCTTGATTTGATCTTTGACCTTGCTTAAGTTACCTTGAGTTTGAATATCTTTTCTGGCCTATATCTTGGAAACTGTAAGGTGTAGGAAGGTGATACTTGGTAGGGACATTGGTGAGTTGGTGAAGGTGTGCAACATTATGGTTTGACCTTGATTTGACCTTGCTGTAGTCACCTTGACCTTTAAAATTTTGTCCGGGCTATATCTCAGAAACTATACTTAGTAGGGACACTAGTTGAGTGTGTATGTGTGCAACATTATAAATAATGTGACCTTAAATTGACCTTTAACCTTGCTGTAGTGACCTTGAGATTTAAAATTTTTCTGGACTATATCTTGGAATCTGGAAGGTGTAGAAGTTTGATATTTGTTATTGGCATTGGTTTTCATTCCTAGGGGTTTGGAATGAGAAACTAACTTCTTGGAAAATGTGTTCTGCAAATTTTCTTCAAGTGTCAAATTTGACCTTTGACCCCTGCTTCACGGTAATTAGGGACGTCATCGTTGGGAAGTTTGCTGTCTCGATACCGTGAACAAAACAGTGGGCGATATCGCGGTATTTATCACTAAGTTAATATCTACATTTCAACTTCATATTTAAGCGTCCCGTAAGGGACGCTTGTTTGTGTATGGGAGACCTTCAGGCTCCGCCGGCTCCGCATTTTGTTTTCCTTATAACTCTCTAACCGTTAGGCGGATTCTTTTCAAATTTGGCAGGTTTAGGCAGTAGCCTTGGGGAATTTTTTTGAATATGCTGCAGTGACAGTTCAACCAATCAGAGAGGTCACATGACCAAAAATGTCTTTTTTCGATGGGGAAGCTTGTCCGGATGATAACTTGAAAGGAATTTTATCAATTCACCTGAAACTTGGCAAATACATTCATTCTATTAAAATCTGGAAATCATTAGATTTTGGCATTGATTGGTTAAGAAATGGCCAAGTAATTAATGATTAATTAATCATTACGAATTTTCCAAATAAGGAAAACACAAAAATGCTTATATCTCGAAAACCGTGCTAGATAGAGCGATTTCGACAAAATTTTTGATGCACAGGGTATCTCTGCTCAGTAGTTTTCCCAATTTTCAAAAAATTTTTGTCTCGCCCAAAATGGCGGCCATTTTGAATTTTCGAAATTTTCGCAAAAATTGCAAAACACAAAAATGCTTATATCTCAAAAACCGTGCTAGATAGAGCAATTTCGACGAAATTTTTCACCCACAGGATATCTCTGCGGAGTAGTTTTACCAATTTTCAAAAAATTTTTGTCTCGCCAAAAATGGCGGCCATTTTGAATTTTCGAAATTTTCGCAAAAATTGCAAAACACAAAAATGCTTATATCTCGAAAACCGTGCTAGATAGAGCGATTTCGACGAAATTTTTGACCCCCAGGGTATCTCTGCAGAGTTGCCATGCCAATTTTCAAAAAAAAATTTGTCTCGCCAAAAATGGCGGCCATTTTGAATTTTCGAATTTTTCGCACAATTGCAAAACATAAAAATGCTTATATCTCGAAAACTGTGCTAGATAGAGCGATTTCGACGAAATTTTTGACCCACAGGGTATCTCTGCAGAGTAGCCATGCCAATTTTCAAAAAAATTTTGTCTCGCCAAAAATGGCGGCCATTTTGAATTTTCGAATGTTTCGCAAAAATTGCAAAACATAAAAATGCTTATATCTTGAAAACCCTGCTAGATAGAGCGATTTCGACGAAATTTTTGACCCGCAGGGTATCTCTGCAGAGTAGTTATCCCAATTTTCAAACAAATTTTGTCTCGCCAAAACCTATCATCCTTGATCAAAACCAGTTGTTTAATGCGTGGAAATCGTCTTTCTCTTTCCTCAGTCTCTCACAAAAAGGCCATTGGTAGGCGAGGTTTTGCAATGGCTTCCCCCACAGAATGGAACAGACTCCCACAATCAGTACGATCACAACAAACAATAACAAGTTTCCGTAGCCAGCTAAAGACCTATTTGTTTAGACTAGCATATCCTCCACTATAGTACATCTCCCTGGCGGGCGCTAATTTTGGATCTCGACCTGATACGTCCCTGGACTTTCCCTTTTTGACCTCAAGCACATTAGAGGATGTTACATCAATTTTGCACTATATAAATGTTTCTATTCTATTCTATATCTCCCTTATAATTGTTTCTAGAGCTTCAAAATATGAAAACTACTTGTAAGAAATCATGGCCTGTGAATCTTTTGTAGAACATCTTGTAGGTCTCTATACTTCTTACAACAGACGTTGTTCCTAACATTTTCCCAAATCTCAATGTCATTGGCCATTTACCTGTATCTGCGGGCTGGGGTCCTTGCCTGCCGAGGCTGGCTATTTAAGCGTCCCCGCAAGGGACGCTTGTTTGTGTATGGGAGAGCTTCCGGCTCCGCCGGCTCCGCCGGCTCCGGCGGCTCCGGCGGCTCCGCCGGCTCCGCATTTTGTTTTCCTTATAACTCTGTAACCGTTAGGCGGATTCTTTTCAAATTTGGCAGGTTTAGGCAGTAGCCTTGGGGAATTTTTTTGAATATGCTGCAGTGACATTTCAACCAATCAGAGAGGTCACATGACCAAAAATGTCTTTTTTCGATGGGGAAGCTTGTCCGGATGATAACTTGAAAGGAATTTTATCAATTCACCTGAAACTTGGCAAATACATTCATTCTATTAAAATCTGGAAATCATTAGATTTTGGCATTGATTGGTCAAGAAATGGCCGAGTAATTAATGATTAATTAATCATTACGAATTTTCCAAATAAGGAAAACACAAAAATGCTTATATCTCGAAAACCGTGCTAGATAGAGCGATTTCGACGAAATTTTTGACCCGCAGGCTATTTCTGCGGAGTAGTTTTCCCAATTTTCAAAAAATTTTTGTCTCGCCCAAAATGGCGGCCATTTTGAATTTTCGAAATTTTCGCAAAAATTGCAAAACACAAAAATGCTTATATCTCAAAAACCGTGCTAGATAGAGCAATTTCGACAAAATTTTTGACCCGCAGGATATCTCTGCGGAGTACTTTTCCCAATTTTCAAAAAAATTTTGTCTCGCCAAAAATGGCGGCCATTTTGAATTTTCGAAATTTTCGCAAAAATTGCAAAACATAAAAATGCTTATATCTCGAAAACCCTGCTAGATAGAGCGATTTCGACGAAATTTTTGACCCACAGGGTATATCTGCAGAGTAGCCATGCCAATTTTCAAAAAAATTTTGTCTCGCCAAAAATGGCGGCCATTTTGAATTTTTGAATTTTTCGCAAAAATTGCAAAACATAAAAATGCTTATATCTCAAAAACCATGCTAGATAGAGCGATTTCGACGAAATTTTTGACCCACAGGGTATCTCTGCAGAGTAGCCATGCCAATTTTCAAACAAAAAATTTCTCGCAAAAAATGGCGGCCATTTTGAATTTTCGAATTTTTCGCAAAATTGCAAAACACAAAAATGCTTATATCTCAAAAACCGTGCTAGATAGAGCGATTTCGACGAAATTTTTGACCCACAGGGTATCTCTGCAGAGTAGCCATGCCAATTTTCAAACAAAAAATTTCTCGCAAAAAATGGCGGCCATTTTGAATTTTCGAATTTTTCGCAAAATTGCAAAACACAAAAATGCTTATATCTCGAAAACCGTGCTAGATAGAGCGATTTCGACGAAATTTTTGACCCACAGGGTATCTCTGCAGAGTAGCCATGCCAATTTTCAAACAAAAAATTTCTCGCAAAAAATGGCGGCCATTTTGAATTTTCGAATTTTTCGCAAAATTGCAAAACACAAAAATGCTTATATCTCGAAAACCGTGCTAGATAGAGCGATTTCGACGAAATTTTTGACCCACTGGGTATCTTTGCAGAGTAGCCATGCCAATTTTCAAAAAAATTTTGTCTTGCCAAAAATGGCGGCCATTTTGAATTTTCGAATTTTTGCGCAAAAATTGCAAAACACAAAAATGCTAATATTTCGAAAACCGTGCTACATAGAGCGATTTCGACGAAATTTTTTATCTTCAGGGTATCTCTGCAGAGCAGCTATCCCAAAGAGCTTTCACTTGGTGAAGTTTCAAACCCATAGCTAATTGCTCACCTACTCAAAAAGAGTAAATGCGAATTACCTCTAAAAGTATTGCAGATGGCCAATTTTTCTCAAATGACTCATTCACCTACTTTTGGAAGAGCTTTCACATGGTGAAGTTTCAGACCCATAGCCAATTACTCACCTACTCAAAATGAGTAAATGCGAATTATCTCTAAAAGTATTGCAGATAGCCAATTTTTCTCAAATAACTCATTCACCTACTTTTGGGAGAGCTTTCACATGGTGAAGTTTCAGACCCATAGCTAATTATTTACCTACTCAAAATGAGTAAATGCTAATTATCTCTAAAAGTATTGCAGATAGCCAATTTTTCTCAAATAACTCATTCACCTACTTTTGGGAGAGCTTTCACTTGGTGAAGTTTCAGACCCATAGCTAATTACTCACCTACTCAAAATGAGTAAATGCGAATTATCTCTAAAAGTATTGCAGATAGCCAATTTTTCTCAAATAACTCATTCACCTACTTTTGGGAGAGCTTTCACTTGGTGAAGTTTCAGACCCATAGCTAATTACTCACCTACTCAAAATGAGTAAATGCGAATTATCTCTAAAAGTATTGCAGATAGCCAATTTTTGTGAAATTAATCATTCACCTACTTTTGGGAGAGCTTTCACTTGGTGAAGTTTCAGACCCATAGCTAATTACTCACCTACTCAAAATGAGTAAATGCGAATTATCTCTAAAAGTATTGCAAATAGCCAATTTTTCTCAAATAACTCATTCGCCTACTTTTGGGAGAGCTTTCACTCTGTGAAGTTTCAGACCCATAGCTAATTACTCACCTACTCAAAATGAGTAAATGCGAATTATCTCTAAAAGTATTGCAGATAGCCAATTTTTCTCAAATAACTCATTCACCTACTTTTGGGAGAGCTTTCACTTGGTGAAGTTTCAGACCCATAGCTAATTACTCACCTACTGAAAATGAGTAAATGCGAATTATCTCTAAAAGTATTGCAGATAGCCAGTTTTTCTCAAATTAATCATTCACCTACTTTTGGGAGAGCTTTCACTTGGTGAAGTTTCAGACCCATAGCTAATTACTCACCTACTCAAAATGAGTAAATGCGAATTATCTCTAAAAGTATTGCAGATAGCCAATTTTTCTCAAATAACTCATTCACCTACTTTTGGGAGAGCTTTCACTTGGTGAAGTTTCAGACCCATAGCTAATTACTCACCTACTCAAAATGAGTAAATGCGAATTATCTCTAAAAGTATTGCAGATAGCCAATTTTTCTCAAATTAATCATTCACCTACTTTTGGGAGAGCTTTCACTTGAAGTTTCAGACCCATAGCTAATTACTCGTCTACTCAAAATGAGTAAATGTGAATTATCTCTAAAAGTATTGCAGATAGCCAATTTTCCTCAAATAACTCATTCACCTACTTTTGGGAGAGCTTTCACTTGAAGTTTCAGACCCATAGCAAATTACTCACCTACTCAAAATGAGTAAATGCGAATTATCTCTAAAAGTATTGCAGATAGCCAATTTTTCTCAAATAACTCATTCACCTACTTTTGGGAGAGCTTTCACTCTGTGAAGTTTCAGACCCATAGCTATTTGTTCACCTACTCAAAATGAGTAAATGCTAATTATCTGTAAAAGTATTGCGGATACCCAATTTTTATCAAATACTCATTCATCTACTTGTGGGAGAGCTTTCACATGGTGAAGTTTCAGACCCATAGCTAATTACTCACCTACTCAAAATGAGTAAATGCGAATTATCTCTAAAAGTATTGCAGATAGCCAATTTTTCTCAAATAACTCATTCACCTACTTTTGGGAGAGCTTTCACTTGGTGAAGTTTCAGACCCATAGATAATTATTCACCTACTCAAAATGAGTAAATGTGAATTATCTCTTAATAGTATTGCAGATAGCCAATTTTTCTCAAATAACTCATTCATCTACTTTTGGAAGACCTTTCACACACGAAAATGAAAAATTGTGAATATCTCGGAAAAGCTATTTCTTCTGCTTTAATGCTCGGCGGGAGATACACACCACGGCAGTGGTCTTGACAAAAATTTTTGTCTCCCCAAAAATGGTGGCCATTTTGAATTTTCAAAGTTTTTGCAAAACACAAAAATGCTTATATCTCGAAAACCGTGCTATATGGAGTGAACTCAACAAAATTTTGGACCTGCTGGGTATCTCTGCAGAGTAGCCATGCCAATTTTCAAAATATTTTTGTCTCGCCAAATATAGCGGACATTTTTAATTTTAAAATTTTTTTGCAAAACACAAAAATGCTTATATCTTGAAAACCGTGCTAGATAGAGCAGACTGCGCTGACTTTGGTTGCCACAACAGTATAAGGCTAGAAACGAAGCATTTTCTTAATACTTTAGCACTCACCTTTATATCCTTTTCGGGACGCTTTGTTTTTGCTATGCAAAAACATTATCTTTTTTTTTTGCGAGCGATCCTCTAGTTTTATTTGGTGGTAATATAATTTCTACTAGAAATCAGTGCCCTAGATTGGGGTAATTTGCATATGGAAGGTACTGAAGTTATTTAGTATTTTGCTGTCATCATTTGTACTTTCTTTCTGTGTATGCAAAAGTACGCGAGTTTTACAGATGTCAACCAAATAACATCCGGTCCCAATGAAAAACTTGTCGGTTGATTGAATGAAACCTAGAATTTTTGTAAAAGCAGTTGTAATTAATTGTCAATATTTAAAGCTGTTCTTAATGAAAATTCACACCAATGATGTATTCTGGACATAAATTAATTATAGGCTTTATTAGAGCTGTGCAGAACTCCAAACCGAGATCAAATAGAAATGGTCAGTAAACCACAAAAATTCCAATGACATGTAAAACATGACATTCAGTGCATTAATCTTCAGCATCTTTGTGCACATCTGACCTTTATTGCTTCTTCCAAGAACAAACAGTCTTCTTACCAAAAAAATCGTAACTATATCTCTGATAGTATTGATTCTAAGGTTTCAAATGTCAAAAAAACATATAGGAAATTATGGACTCTGCATGGACCCCTGCATCAAGGTCAAGTGTGTCTTCATACCAAAGAGTCTAATAACTACTTCAGTAATGGTTCTTGGTTTTGAAATGTCAAGCCTGTGAAAAAAACTATGAACTTCAAATTTTGTGTTTGGGTCAGATGTGATCTTTGATCACTGCTTCAAGGTCAAACAGGGGAAACATACCAATGGAATGTCAAAATAGCATTTTGGAAATCGTGGAATATGAATCTGTAAGGTAAAATTTAAAGTTTGACTCCTGTTTAACGGTCCAGCAGTATTGACCTGCCTTGGGCTTTTCTCCTGGATTCATATGTCATACCTATTTTGTGAAATTGCATAGTTCATGAAATTGTCAATTAAATGCGCAAAATTTAACTTTTTAAAACTGATTGGTGACAAAAATCAATGAGTTTCTTTTAACAAATTTTGTCAATTCTCTATATAGTGTAATATAAATGTGTAACTTACCATTTGTCATAGTTTTAAATAATTTTAATACTGTCTATATTAATTTGTTCATACTCATGAAAAGTTGTCAAATAATAATAGCAGTTTCTCTTACTTGCATTATCTCAACACCTTTCACAGTGATTTTAATGTACAACTGAAGCACAAGATTGCATGATATTTTACAGTGCTGATCTTTAATTTATTCCCCAGCCAAAAGTCAGGGGGATACTTAGGTTTCAGCATTGTCATCCCACCACCACAGAGATTTCCTTTCTGGTGCAATAACTGAAAACTGCTATACAACCGTGCCATTCAAGATCATATTTTCCCCTCCCTGTGGTTGGATAACCAGAGATGTTCCCACATATACAACAGGCCAAACAAATAACTGGACAACTAGCATGTTAAAGCTGTTCTAAAATTAATACCAAGAACTTACCATAATATATGGGCCAAAACAGAAAAGTGTAACAATAACATTATTGAGATATATTTGATTTTTTATTTCATTTCAGGTGATGCTATTGGTTCTTGGAATAATAAAGAAACATGCTGCAGATTATTACCAAACACTGGTTTTTGCTTGGAATTATTTGTTCAATTTGTCTGGCAAAGCTAAACCCTGAAGTTGGAATGAAAGGAGGTTTGTAAAACATCAGCATTTGCTGTGCATTGTTTGATATTTGTATACCCAGAAGTTCTGAATTATGGATTTAATTTCTATTTTTGTAAGTTAATTTTAGCAATGATCAGTTGTTTAGCTGAGTAAATCTGTATAGTAAAATAGTAGTGTGCTAGTAAAATTGAATGTACCTGACCAAGTTTTCTATATCAAATATATAGCATGGCTAAAAATAGAATGAGGTGATGGAATTTAAAATGACTTTAAACCTATTTTTAGAATTCGTAATAAAGTGTAAATAAAAAGAGATGAAGATTTCAAGCTATAAATATGTACCTCTAAAATTTCTAGTTAAAATATAACTGCAACAGTTTGAAGGTTTTAAAACTTATTGAACAGTCTTTTGACTAATATGTTAAAACTATGTGGATTGCAACTTTATGTGTGAATTTATAGCAAATTTATAATTTAGCAACCTGTTTGGACTAATAACTTTGCATTGAAGTCAATATGTAGTTGATTATATACTATTACTATAAGTAAATAAATAAATAATGTTGTTTCAGGTCCTTTAGCTCCAGAGATAACCATAAAGTATATTGCTGTCTCTATCATCTTTTTCAACAGTGGCTTGTCTCTGAAAACTGAGGTAAAACTGAGTTGCAGTGTTATGCAAATGTGACTAATATTAACAATGCATCAGTTTCACAGTCACAACAAAGTCATCAAAAACACTCAACCCCAGTAATAATTTCTGGTAGAAACTAAGTCTGATACATTCTGGTAATATTGTATTGAAAAACTTTGAAACATAACTTTTTGCAGTTTATAGAATATAAATATTTGTGCTATGGCTTTTGATGTGTAAACACTCAGTGAGGGTCTTTTTAAACCTGTTCTTGGTTTGTTTTGTCATAGTTAACTGACATGTACTCTGTTAAATTACTGATTAAACAATTCAGTTAATAGTTACAGTAAAGTAGTATAACCTGTTACATTACAATAATATGTGTTACAGAAACTGTGTCCTTTGTTCAGCTTTCAGCTGAATTTACAGTGTTTAAAAAGATGAACCAAAAGCAGTGTTATAGTCCACTTTCAAGAAATCAATTGAAACATTCATTGGTATAAGAATGTGGATTAATTTTTGTGTTACTGTTGTTGTGGTAAAAACAATACAGATGGTGATTTTGTTTCTTTGCAGGATCTTACAAAGGCTATATTTCAGGTGAACATTCACTTGTACATCCAGCTTTTCACATTCCTGTTTTTCCCTGTGATAATTAACTTACTGGTGGTCAGTCTTCAGTATTCTCCCTTTGACAAGTGGCTGTTGAAAGGGTGAGTGTATTTGTATTTATACTCAGTGCAATATCTCCATGTACTACAGGACTCAAAGCGCTATATGACCCATCTGACTGCACAAGTACAGCCCTCTGTGCAGCCCTCCTCTCAAATTACTGACATTCCCCTAACTAAAAGACAGAGGTTCAAGGATGACCATTTATCAATGTCCATTGAGGTTCTTTAACCTGCCACTGCGGATAGGACCCAATGACAGAGGACCTCCATTTTAAGTGGCCATCTGAACCACTATGTAACTGCCTGTATCTGGGATTGAACCCACGTCCTGTTGTGTTCCTAGGTAAGTATGTCACCCACTATCCCACAGTGGCAGATAAGTGTAAACCTGAAAGAAATATTTTTTGCCAACCTATGATATCTTATATCTTACATGCACATGTACTTTTGAGAGTGTTTTCAATTCTATCCATCAACTTATACACTTGTGCTTAATTCATCAACTTTTACACTTTTTATTTTCATTTTCTATTGTTTTTTGGAAAACAGAGAATAACATTACAAAGTCATAAAATACAAACCATGTACATGCCTAATTACTCAAGTATGTATCTGTTGAACACCCAGACTTCTGGTAGTGGGCTGTATGCCTCCCCCTGTGTCCTCTGCTGTCATACTAACAAAGGCTGTTGGAGGAAATGAAGTAAGTAAAAGGCACAGAACTGGAAAAGCACTCTCCAATATTATATTAATTGTAGTTTGGATAACACTATTCATTCTACATTAAGGATGGGTCGGTAGGCCCGGTGTGGAAAATAATTTATGACATTTCATAACCTCCATCTTGCTTGTCAACATATACATTTGAAGGAAAACTTAAAATATTTCAAACAGACCAGAAATCTGAAGAAATTGCACACTTTTATCTCATATCTTTGTGCATTTGGGGCTTTTTATTGCGAGTTTGTTGAGAGGAAACGTCCATGTTTTGATTTCGCAAGTTTCACTTCCTGTTGGTGGCCTGTTTAAGTGGGGGTGTACTGAAATGCGGAGTCCCGGAATTGGAATGGTTTTGCATTTGCAACCTGATGATCTACACATTGTTTATACCAACCCAAAACTTTTTTACTGTATTCAAAGTGGAGAGAAAATTATTATTTTCTGGTTGAATATTGACATTTCTGGATATATTCACATGAGTATTGATGCAAAGTAATTATTTTTTGTGTATTTTAGAGTAGGGTAAAAAGTTTTGCATGTTTTAACTCTGAAAACAGTTGTTCATGTTCTGTGTTACATCATGCAGCATAGGAGTGTTCTGCTAAAACGATTACTGTAGTATAAAAAATGGCCTCTCTACTAAGTCCTACATTTTGTTAAATTTTCGTAGAGTCTGTTAATTCTTTGGGATTCTTTGTTTTGTTATTGAATAACATTTTGAATGAAATATGAGAGGCCACTATTATGTTGTACAAATACATAAACTCCATGCTGATATACAAATAAATTGGTTTACACTTTTTCAGTATATCTAGAACTAATCACTTGTACTTTTTTGTGTGATTCTCAGGCAGCAGCCATATTTAACTCGGCATTTGGAAGTTTTCTGGTGAGTTGCAGATCCACCAGTGTTTCTGACACAAAGTATTCAGAATAAGTACATTGTAAATCATTTGATTAGTTAAGTGTCTTTTTGAAATTCGTCTGATTCCCTACGGGTTTTTGATTTTGGGATTATATTTTCCATTTAACTGGATTCCTTTTATTTCCTTAAAGATGATGATTTGTTGTCACTTTTGAGTTTTCTTGTCAATACTATGATATAATATTTGATATTAATATTGATATTAATATTTTGATAGTGTCTTCAGTTTTTTTCATTTATTTGGGGTTTTACGTCACTTTCAACACTCTACAGGTCATATCACGACGGGTAGTTGGAAGTGTAGAGGAAACCAGTACATACAGTTGGTCAAGGTTCTGTACTGTAAACTGCCGACCAACAGCAAGCAACTACCAGCTTTCCCACTTCAGGTAGAGCCATGAACCGAACCCCGGCCTCAGATGTGGGAGGCGAGAGTGTTACCACTCTGCCACTGTGGCCCCCCTTCAGTGTCTTCAGCAACATCAAAATAGTACATTTCAAAAAGAGTTTTGGTTAATAATATGGTATAACATGAAAGAGCATAAATAATACTTGTTTTGGTAATACTTTTACACATTATTGTTATTATCTTGAAAATGACCTTCATGCAGTTGAAACAATAAGTAAAAATATGATCTGCATACCCTACTGAGTGAAATGCATCTCCTTAAACTTATGACTGGATGTAGTATACTTTCACAGAATTTAATGTTAATCTTTGTTAATAATTATTAAAGATGTCTGAGAAAATGAATATACAAAGGCCCTATTATATTTGAGGTATATTTTTGGTATGTATATAAATATCAGTTTATATAGCTATGATAGTATGTGTACCAATCGTGCAATGTATATTGACATTGATGATATAAATCTGATATGGATGGATCAATAAAGTGGAAAAATAACTTGATTTCTTGCATGTTAATGAATAAATGTAATATAAATAGATATAAATATTGCACATGTGAAAAAAATACACTTAAAGGACAGGAAAACACAATTATTGTATAATGCCATTGATCTCTAAACATTTTTTACACACAGTTCATTTATGCCTCTTATATCCCCCAAAAGAAGTCCAGTCCAAACATTCATGGCACAGGATGCAGTTTATATATGTATAATCAATACAATGAAAGCACTCAGTCATATAGGGGAGTTCTTTTGTTTACTGCAAAAGGTCTAAAGGTCTCCTCAATTGTCAACTTAATTGTTTTCACTCATGACACATCAATTGCCAACACACATCCAGCATGGGAATTCAATTACACTGTGTCCACTGTCATGTGAGTATTTCTACTTGAGACAATTGAGCAGTGTCCAATTAGTTAGCACCTCTAATTACACCACACAGCTCACTCTGACAACTGGTGCCATTTGTTAATTGCAATCACTACTTATGTCTGAGATATATATAGCATGGACTCCTATCCATCTCAATATCATTTTGTCTTTATACTTATACTGGTGAATAACTTATAGAGAATTCTACATTTAGTCAACTGAAGTTAAAATGAAGACTCCAAAGTTGTTGAGAGCTGTGAGAAGATACCGTTCCATGAACAAATCAATTCAGATGTGGAAACCAAGTTACACTCCACAGAGTCAAAAGCCTTATTTGCAAAGACCTACTCAGCTGCCTTCAGTAGCTCAGGAAAACTCGCTGAGCAGCAACACCAGCAGTGAACACATCTATGAGGAGATCCCCAGCTTTGCAGTCAAGTCCACAGATGGTCTGCTCTTCACTCCAATATCCAAAGTGGCCAAGAGGCTGAACTACCAGGACCAGACAGCATCAATCAAGAACAGCTTCCTGTCCCAGTTTTCTCCCATTGTCTCCACCACTTCCACAAAGCAGTCTATAGTCCACAGATCATCCATACTCCGGATCAAAGACTATGAGGGGAACCACAATGAACTACATGATTATAAAGGTCAGATTAAGGTGAAAATCCACACCTCCAACAGTGAGCTCATTGTGGACATCTGTCAAGCCAAAGATCTGCCTTCCATCAACTGTGACTCCTTTGTGCAGGTCTCTCTCATTGATGAACAGTCTGAAGTGCTGTCCTTCCACACCTCTGTGGTCTACCAATCCCACAACCCAGTATACAGAGAGAAATTCACATACGAGCTGCTCCAAGAAGACTACAGAAAGCGTATCCTTATCTCTGTGTGGAACTTTGAAGAAGTATCTAAGGAGGGAGTGTTCGTGGGTTGTATGTCTTTTGGAATAGAGAACATTGTTGCAAGAAACCACACAGTGAGTGGCTGGTACTATCTTCTGGAGGAGAATATAGGAGAACATAAACACATGTTTGTCAAGGAATGTGAAGACAATTTGTGTGAAGTACCAATCAGTATGTACTACAACACACACAGTGCTCAAACAGTCACAGAGAATGGGTCATTAAGTTCTACAGTGTCCAGTGACAGTGGTCACTTTTGTAGTGACAATGTCCTTGTTTAACCCACAAGTAAATTGTGAACTTAAATGCTGGATGTATGTCTGGACCTTAATTTTTATACCAAAAAGTATTAAATGTTGTATATCCAACAGTGTAACTAGATATGTACAAACTGCTTGATATTGTATGTTAAAACTACTAGTAATGTGACAGATTGTTATTGTTACCTGTTATACAATAAAGTATGCTTGCAGTTTACATCTTTCATTAGACCATTTGATCTTCCCACATTCAGTGAAATGTTATATTTTACCAAAGGTGACTAAAAGTCAAGCCATTTGGCATTATTATCATGTGTGAGGGTATATGTCACTGATCTTGGGACTCACTTTTGTATAACGCTCCTAATTATTACACTCATAATAGTAAATATTGTACAACTCTCACTTGCTGTACTATGTTCAGTTCTAACCTTTGATGAAAAAGGTATGACCTTTAGCATAACAATCAGATTCAAATTTTGATAAAAATCTACAAGAACAAGACAACATGATGTACATATATTACAAATTGTTTTTAATAACAAATTGATATTTTACACAAATATCCATTGAAATGGAGGTAGTCAACTTGGTATAAAAAAGGGATATTATTTTGAAGTACTTGTCAACAGCACAAATACTATCATGGGAAACCATAATACTAATATGTCCACTGTTATTGCACATTTTCACTGAAGATATGACTTCTGGTTATAATCACTATTTATTAACTAATTATGAGAAAAGTATCTAAAACAATCAGTATTCTAAAATGGTAGGCTGCGCAGTGACCTTAGAGACGTCTTTTGCGCAATGCAGGAATCGTGAATATAGAACGGTAAATAAAACAATGCTGTTGAGTTCCGCGTGCATCGTCCCTTCGCATACAAATGTAAACAAACGACTTGCCTTAAAATAAGTGGTTAAATATTCATAAGATTGTCATTTCTTGCTTGATTTTAACAAATAACATATCATTTTAAAGCACACAACAAATTGAAAACATACAATGACAATGATCTCTCAATATTTTTCGACAAATTGTATGATATTAGAGTAGCAAGAAATACTTAATTTTTACCCAAGATATCACCACGAATGTTTCATTGATGGAACAGCCAACATGGTGTTGGATATATTTTGATTTTTGCATAAGATATATCCCCTTATTTTGACCAAAATACCATTTTAGAATAGGAATAAAAGACAAATTCTCATGCTTTATGATGGTTTTAAACTATCGGTCTGCTGCATTAAAGCAGTCAGCCCTTCGGGCTTCGTGGCTTTAATATTCAGCCGATCGATAGTTTAAAACCATCATAAAGCACTCGAATATGTCTTTTATTCCTATAGTAAGAGAATGCTGAAATGTCTCAACAGTTTCAGCTCTAACCTTGAACCGTGTAATAATAGGACGTAAACTTGAAAAATTTAATAGTAATTTAAATTTTTATTAGAAATACTTACCATTTCCTAACAGTAGCTATTTGTTGGAGCCATCCAACCCAATGGCCAATGCAGAGATGCGATTTTAAGGTTTACTCACAACCTTAACCAAGCCATTGGGTTACAGTAGTCCGTCCTCCCGCCAAAGAGGTCACATGACTACATTGTTTACCTCATTATTTTTGTTGCAAGTAAAAGAATGACTTGCGGGGAGGCGGGAGGGAAATTTGAGTGTTAGGAAATGGTAAGTATTTCTAATAAAAATTTAAATTACTATTAAATTTTTCAATTTTATAGCGAAATACCCTTACCATTTCCTAACAGTAGCTGAATTCAGCCTTGCAGGACGGTGGGAATTACTTTTAGCAACTACCATCACCAGCCCTACTACCACAACAGGAAAAAACACTGTGAGAAACTGTAATATAAACAATGTGAGTCTTACATGTAAATAACAACACATAAACTCCAACATTTAACAGTGCGTTTAACATGATTATAACATATAAACGTTAAAACTGCCAGCACCCACATTCAACATACCTTCAAATAAAAGGTCGAATGTAGATCTCACAATGTTCCAATCCATCTAATGCCATAGTAGAAAGTTGTATCAACACAAACTTGAAACTCAACATAAACTTCAAAGCAACTACGGGTCAAACCCCACTTGGCACCACTATCAGCTGACGCATCATACGCTCCAAGCGAGGCTCAAGCCAACAAAACTGTACAATATATACAGGTGTTACAGCCATCTATCCTGTAAACACATAAAATATAATGTATAGCCACTCAATACAAAAACAGACATCAATACAGCATGAAAAACATAGATATAACAGACAACTTCATTACCTAGCTATAAATCTATCACATGCTGAGCAGATACTATAGGGCCCAATTTCAAAATCTGGCCATTATGCCAACATAGGTCCTTCAGATAGAAATTGGTGAACGTATTGTGAGACTTCCAAAAGCAAGCCTGAAGTATCTCATTCAAAGAAATTCCTCCTTTAAATGCCAAAGATGCAGCCATTGAGCGGACATCATGAGCTTTCACCTGATACAGCTGTTGAGACTCAGGGTCCGAATTCTCATAAGCCAAAAGAATAGTCTGTTTTAACCAAGATGAGATAGTTGCCCTGGAAATATCTCTTGTAAAGCCCTCTTTTATAGCTACAAACAAAAGATTCTTATTCTTCCTCAAATCTTTTGTCCTGTCCAAATAGAATTTCAAAGCCCTCACAGGACAAAGAGATCTATCTTGAGTCAAACTTTTGTCTAACTGAGGTTTCAATGCTGGAATGACCACTGGTTTAATTGCAGCAGGCCCATCTGAAGCCAACTGGTTCTTTGCCAAAAAGGCAGTTGATGGGGCCAAAGTGACTTGAGACCAATTCTTATAACTGAGAGATGAATGAGTCCAAGCATGAACTTCACTTCTCCTTTTGCCTGAAGCCAAAGTCAAAAGAAACACTGTCTTAAAGGTTAATAACTTCAAAGAAGCTTTCCCCAAGGGTTCAAAAGGTTGTTTGGTCAATGCATGGAGTACCAATGCCAAATCCCAAGAAGGTATAGACCTATTCGCTACTGGTTTGTCTCTGTAAAAGCTTGCTAACAGTCTATTTAGCTCAAGACTTTTAGAGATCTGCTCACCCTTCACACCCAAACCATCTGCAATAGCTGTTCTATAACCAGCAATGGTAGATGGTTTGAGATTTCTTTCCTTAAACAAACAGTTAAGAAAATCTGCTACCTCAGGAATAGTGGGATTGGAGACATCCACCTGGCTCTCCTCACACCACTTCCCAAAAATGGACCACCTTGATTCATAGATTCTCCTTGAGGAGTGTCTCTGAGGCTCCTTAATTCGCTTCGCCACCTCCTCTGAGAATCTTTCTGAATATTCATGACTGACTCCAGATGCCAAGCATGAAGATTCAGGTACGTCAGATTGTTGTGAAGTCTGTTGCTGAAAGGCTGAGTCAACAGATCCACCCACAGGGGAAGTCTCAGAGGAAGCCTTGTGGACAGATCCACCAGATCCCAAAACCAAGACATCCCTGGCCACCCTGGTGCAGTCATGATGATTCTGCACCTGTAGGTGGTCATCTTTTGAATCACCTGAGGAATGAGAGCCACTGGACAAAACACATAGGCGTCCAGACCCTCCCAAGAGATGTTCAATGCATCTGTTTCCCAAGCCCGACCGTCGGGGACAGGAGACACATACATTGGTAGCTTGTGATTCAACTTTGTTGCAAACAAATCTACCATTGGTTGATGCCAGCAATGGCAAATTTGATTGAACACTCGATGATTCAAGCCCATTCGGTTTGAATCACCTTGTCTTTCCTTGACAGAGAATCTGCCAAAACATTGAGATTCCCTGGAATGTGTTTTGCCCGAATCTGGATCCCCCTGGCATTTGTCCAAGCCATAATTCTCCAGATTAGGGCACACATTTCTTGAGAATGGGTGCCTCCCTGTTTGTTCAGATAGGCAACCACTGAAGAGTTGTCTGTGGAAATCAGTAGATTTTGATTCAGAAGCTGATTTTCGAATGATTTTAAAGCTAGAAATACTGCTTTTAGCTCTAGAATGTTTATGTGAAGTCTTGACTCCACCTGATTCCACAAACCACTGGCTGTGTGATGCTCTAAATGAGCCCCCCAGCCTTTTAGGGAAGCATCTGTGAATAGAAGGAGATTGCACTCCTTCTGATGAAGTGGGGAACCCCTCTTCAGGTTCGAGAGATTGGTCCACCACTGAAGATGCTGTCTTAGAACCTGAGACACTGGTACTGGGATATCCAGAGACTGAGGATACCTCCAGTGTGTCTTGAGGTACCATTGTAGAGGTCTCATATGCAGACGACCCAATGGTACAGTCTTCTCCATTGAAGCCATGCTCCCAATCAGTGACATGAGCTCCCTTGGAGATGTTTGAGTAGCTTTCAACATGGAAACTATCTTTTCTAGAAGGCGATCGATTTTCTTTTGAGTTGGAAAGACTAGACCTACCCTGAGGTCGAATTTGTAACCCAAAAATTCGATTTCTTGAGTTGGAATTAAATCTGATTTTTCGAAATTTATGATCCAACCCAAGCTCTGCACAAGACGAATCAACCTGTGGGTATTCTCTTGACATTGCTGTTTTGTTTTTGCTCTCATTAGCCAATCGTCTATATACTGATGAATCCTGATGCCTTCTGCAAGAGCCATCAGTTTCACCTCCTTTGCTACCATGGTGAATTCGAGTGGAGCCGTAGCGATTCCGAAGGGCAAGGCAGTGAACTGGTAGGATCTGTCGCCTACATTGAAGCGAAGATACTTTTGGAACCGTGGGTGTATTGGTATGTGGAAGTACGCATCTGTAAGGTCGAGTGAAGTTACCCACTCGCCTTCTTGAAGCGAATCTCGAATATTTTCGGCAGTTTCCATCTTGAAAGTTGGAATATGCAAATATTGATTTACCACACTCAGATCTATTACTGGTCGCCATCTCTTTCCTGGTTTGGGGACAAGAAACAAGCGACTGTAAAATCCTAGGGAAGTGACCTTTTGAACTGGAGTTATCGCTCTTTTGTCGATCATTTGATAAACCGCCTTTATCAAAAACTCTTGCTTCTCCCGGTTCAAATATTTGCTCCTTATTGCAGGATAATTTGTCAATGGAGGTTGATTTCTGAAATTCAGACAATAACCCTTCTTCAAAATGGTCACTACCCTTGGATGAGCTTTCCTGGCTTCCCATACCTGCCAAAAACTGGACAGACGGCTTCCTGGGCACAGACAGTCACTTCCTTCTGCCACCCCTGCCTCTGAAAGGCCTAGAGGAGTAGGAACCCCTTCCTCTGTTTCCAGTTGCAGAAGAGCTATTGCTTCTTGCTGATGTTGTTGAAGAGTTTTCATGGTAGGGTCGAAAAGATCTATTCTGAGACCTGCTATCTCTTTTCTCCTCATGTCTAGCCGTATGCTCCTTCCTAGAATCTCTACCCCTGGACTCCCTATTCACATGGGACCACTGAATAAAGTTCTTCTGAACTTCAGAGAGAGTATCTACAGGAAAAACCTCATTTGAAGTGAAAGGAGCATTCCTAAGCTTACTAATGTCATCCTCAGTGACATCCTTGGAACAGCTTTTCAAGTAATTATCCCTCCTACTCAACAACATGTTTGATGCCATGGTCATGGAACTGCCAAGCAAAGAATCTAAAGATTTCCCCAAAGACTGATTCACTGATGACTGTAACTGAAGACACTCCTGGACATATTCCAGAGCATTATTAAAGTCAGTTTCATTCTCAGCTGATTTTAAGATAGCAAATTGTTTCTCCATCTCCTCTGTGGCTTTGCAATTTGCAGAATTGAACCAAAAAATGTGGTTAAGAACATTGATGTTTTCTCTATTAACAGTTTCCCAGAGAGTAAACTGCTTCCAAGGAGTTGAAATGGCAGATGGCATCTGAAACTGTGAAGAAGTAATGTTTCTGAATGCATCTTGTAACTGCATGAGGCTGAGGTGAGATGTTGTACCACTTCATAGGTGGTCTTTCAAAATTCAAAAATTGACCTCTAGGCAAAGGATTTCTCCTTGAAGACTTGGTTTTCAAAGAATCATGTTCCTTTGAAACACCCGAAGCCTCATATTCCTTGAAATCCCACAAACTACACATATTCTCAGCAGGAGGAAGAGCTAAGGAGACCTCTGCAGACTTCTTCAGCTTAGAAGCTTGTGAAAACACAGATGGGGCAATAATAGTGTCAGTCTCAGTTATTGCAATATCCAACCACTTTTTAATAGCGAAAAGTGTGTCTGAATATGAAGGAACTGGCTGTTTGTCTTCCTGAGAGGAATCATATTCCCCGTCATCTGACAACTCCACCCTTTTTAGAAGGTATGGAAAATCGATTGTCTATCACAGACGTAGAGGGATTTTCCTCCGCATGGCGTTTTGAATGAATCTCTTCGGAAGACTGTGTACTAGACGTAGATCTCCTCTTGCATTGGGAACTCGCCCTTCCCACAGCTTCGTTAGCAACCAAGATGTCCGCCTCTACAGGGGAATCCTTGCTTTCAATAGCAGCAATTCTATTCGTTAGGGTTGTAAGTTGTGAGAGGATCGCTGCCAACGCCTGGCTATTTGAACCTGACGTCTGGCCAGCGACCACAGAATGAGAAGACATTCCTACCGAACTGTCTTCTTCATCCAATATGGAGTCGTCTATCTTGTCCTTTCCTTTTTGCAAGGTAGATTCCTTCAAAGATTTCTTACCTTTTGACAGTTTTTCAGTGAGTTTTCGCTTTTGATCTTCCGACAAAGCAACACACAGAAGGCAATCCTTCTTAAGAGTACAAAGGTCATCACCCTTGCTAGCTTCACGACATTTGTAGCAATATCTGTGGTTATCAAAACCAAACATAAGATGTCCACAGAAACTGGATTTCTTAGATTTAGAATCTGATGAATCTTTATTATTCGCCATGATTCAAAAATCTCAATAAAAATGAAATAATCCCTGAAAACTTTAAGCTTCCAAAGATTACCAAAACACGTCTCTACTGTTGATGGCCAACAAAAATAATGAGGTAAACAATGTAGTCATGTGACCTCTTTGGCGGGAGGACGGACTACTGTAACCCAATGGCTTGGTTAAGGTTGTGAGTAAACCTTAAAATCGCATCTCTGCGTTGGCCATTGGGTTGGATGGCTCCAACAAATAGCTACTGTTAGGAAATGGTAAGGGTATTTCGCTATAAAAATTTTATCCCATGATTGTTGTGATTCCGAAACACAGTGAAACATCTAGTATCTGAACATGCCAGTAGAATTTGTTCTGATAATAAAAGGTTGTAAAATAAAGCTGTATGTTAGTGTAAAACACACAGAAATGGCATATTTGAGAGAACAAAACGGTGCTCATAAACATGAATATTCAGAAAACAGTATATCAGATAAAAGAGGCTTTTCTGCAGTTCTATGCAAAAGTGAATTTCAGCTATCTCTGGCACAGTGTATCTCTTAATTATTTAATTTCAAACTCTTATATATCCATTCTGTTTACTCTAAAACTCTAGATACCATCTGATAATCTTGTAATACATTAATTTTCTGTTTTACCTTAAGTTATTTTAAAAATTCGAATGAGATGGTGACAACCCAGTAATTCCCAGGTCAAAATCAGCAACTATGTCACTTGTAATGTGGTACAAGGCAAAACAGATATATTGTGGAATTTTCTGTAATAATAGCCCAGGGGCTGTGCATTTTTTAAAGGGGGCCTTTATTAGAACAGCATGCAGAAGTACAAAAATCCATTCAATGAAATATCCAGCTTTAAATAATTGAATTGTATTGTCTTTTCAGCATTTACAAAAAGGTTTACTTTTTGTGTACCTGTAGTAGTTAACAAACATTGCTGAAAAAGTAAAAAAAGTGTTAGGTATTTCACTGCATATTCTTCATTGAACACCGCCTTTGTAAAACCATAAGAGATAATATTTATATATATTTTATTATGATTTCATTACATTATTAGTATGATACATAAAATCCAGACTGAAAAATTTATTGGGTATTTTAAATTTGAGTAATATATGCTTCAGTTTCTGACCCTTGGTCACTGACATGTGGTGGTGGTGGTGGGGGGGGGGGGCTGTTATTAAAGGGGCTTTCATCACAGAAATTACGGTATATTAAATTTTTCAATAACAAGCGAGACCATGTACACTTGCTTCATGAAACGTGGTCCCAGTAAGGTTTGGTCAAAGATATATCTGCAAATAACAACTGTTTATGAACACCAAGCAAAATAACTTTTTCTAATACCCAATTAACAATAAGATTTTGGGAAAAGATTGACACTTTGAAGTTCACCTATTTAAGTAGTATGGAAGATCTGTGAACAAGTAATATAACAATGAACAAAAACAGTCACTAGATGGGTAAGGTTATGTAAAGTCTCAGGTTTACAAGAGATTTACAGAAAAACACAGAATGCTGTCAGTATATACTTGTGGAGATGCGCACATTTAATCAAAATATAAAGTGATTGACAATTGATAGTAAAAGCCTTAAAATAAATATATAAATATTTTATTAACATAATCATTTTAACAGCAACCAGTTTATATGATTTTCATATCTCAAGCCTGTATATAACCTGCAACCTACATGTAATAATGAGTTTTAATATAGGACAGTCAGCACTTTGTAAACATGTTTTTACACTGTTGGATATACAATAATACTTTTTGGTATAAATAACTTCACAATTTACTTGTGGGTTAAACAAGGACACTGTCGCTACAAAAGTGACCACTGTCACTGGACACTGTAGAACTTAATGACCCATTCCCTGTGAGTGAGCACTGTGTGTTGTAGTACATACTGATTGGTACTTCATACAAATTGTCTTCACATTCCTTGACAAGCATGTGTTTATGTTCTCCTATATTCTCCTCCAGAAGATAGTACCAGCCACTCACTGTGTGGTTTCTTGCAGCAATGTTCTCTATACCGAAAGACATGCAACCCACAAACACTCCCTCCTTTGAGGCTTCTTCAAAGTTCCACACGGAGATTAGGATACGCTTTCTGTAGTCTTCTTGGAGCAGCTCGTATGTGAATTTCTCTCTGTATACTGGGTTGTGGGATTGGTAGACCACAGAGGTGTGGAAGGACAGCACTTCAGACTGTTCATCAATGAGAGAGACCTGCACAAAGGAGTCACAGTTGATGGAAGGCAGATCTTTGGCTTGACAGATGTCCACAATGAGCTCACTGTTGGAGGTGTGGATTTTCACCTTAATCTGACCTTTATAATCATGTAGTTCATTGTGGTTCCCCTCATAGTCTTTGATCCGGAGCATGGATGATCTGTGGACTATAGACTGCTTTGTGGAAGAGGTGGAGACAATGGGAGAAAACTGGGACAGGAAGCTGTTCTTGATTGATGCTGTCTGGTCCTGGTAGTTCAGCCTCTTGGCCACTTTGGATATTGGAGTGAAGAGCAGACCATCTGTGGACTTGACTGCAAAGCTGGGGATCTCCTCATAGATGTGTTCACTGCTGGTGTTGCTACTCAGCGAGTTTTCCTGAGCTACTGAAGGCAGCTGAGTAGGTCTTTGCAAATAAGGCTTTTGACTCTGTGGAGTGTAACTTGGTTTCCACATCTGAATTGATTTGTTCATGGAACGGTATCTTCTCACAGCTCTCAACAACTTTGGAGTCTTCATTTTAACTTCAGTTGACTAAATGTAGAATTCTCTATAAGTTATTCACCAGTATAAGTATAAAGACAAAATGATATTGAGATGGATAGGAGTCCATGCTATATATATCTCAGACATAAGTAGTGATTGCAATTAACACATGGCACCAGTTGTCAGAGTGAGCTGTGTGGTGTAATTAGAGGTGCTAACTAATTGGACACTGCTCAATTGTCTCAAGTAGAAATACTCACATGACAGTGGACACAGTGTAATTGAATTCCCATGCTGGATGTGTGTTGGCAATTGATCTACAAGTGACACTGAGTAAAGGGAGATTAAAGACACAATGACTTAATCAAGCTAGCTTTATTGATATGTATAAATGGGGTATTTTTGTTTATGCAAATGTGTGAAAATATTGTCATCATGATCTTTATTCTTTAATGTAGGTATAAACCATTTGAATGCTAAATTATATATTTGTGTATAAAAGTATGGTATTTGACTACATATGCAGTGCAGCAAAAGTCTAAATTATATTTGAGTAAAATTTTATTACTACCGAGGTACATAACAAGTACCAAATATTGCTTCATCTTTCAGGGTTTTTTTTTATTTTCAGGGAATAATTTTCACACCATTGTGGCTGTTACATTTTGTAAGTATTTCATACTTAGTAAGATACTCAGGAAAAAATGAAGGTATGTACACAGTGCTTTTGAGGGAAGGCACTCTATAAAACTGTCTATTTTACTGTATTTAAGTAACACAGTGGGTATGGAGTGAATGATGAATTTCAAACCTGGTTTTCCGGTGCTACGTAGTTAAAACTTGCAGATACAGAAACCTTAGCATGACAGAGTTTTAATCAACTTTACAGTGTATACTTTACAAAAATTTAAAAACCTGTACATTTGAACAATATATAATAAAATCATAATAAAAGGATACAAAAACCTGTACATTTGAACAATGTATATTAAAATCATAATAAAAGGATACATATTAAAGTATTGGCATATGATTAGTTATATCCTATGAAAAATTGTATATAAAAAAATTGTTATATTGTATTATTTTACATTTAACTCAGTGGAGAGACAAAAATAACAAAGTAGTTTTGATCAATTTTATTGCTAACACAGTGTATTATGTTTGTTTATTGTGATTAAATATTATATTGTATGTTAAAGGTTTTACAGGTATTTCTTTATTTCTACTTGAATACTTTCATATAAATCACAAAAATCACTCATTATCGCCCCAAACATGCTGTTCACGATCTTTATAATGACCAGTTGATCAAACTCGAAATGGTTATTCCTCGAACAAAATTAAATTCATTTTAGAACTTCGAGTACAAGCAATTCTACTGTAGATAAATTGCTCATTGGAGAAACAAAAGCTGCATACATGTTAATGTTGGAACAAGTTTTGCAGAGGATCAGAGGCTGTATTCTCCACATGGGTTAGAGAAAGATAAGCTAAACATAAGCTCAGTATAAAAAGCTGAATACTTCATCCACATACACATGTACAATGTATGTGGCTCACAAATCCAACGCCCAATTTGGGACAGCAATTTTTTGGTCTAGTTATGTTTGGTTGTTTACATGTGTCTGAAGCCCATTTGTGACACTCAGTGTCTCATTTGCAACCAAATTTTTTCCCCGCTTGGAGGGAAAACTAAATGACAAGTAAAATTGTATTGTCATTTGTAGCAAATTGTGTGTGTTTTGACAAAAAAATGAGAAAATGGAAAAATATCGCTGTCGCAAATATGGCATTGGATGGCCTAAGCTGCATAGTACATGTTTACATTGACTTAAGCAGATTTATTACTTTTCACCTCTGTGAGTACAAGCCCTAAGGAATGATTAGTTTTTACCCCACAGGCCTTAAGGGCTGTCGGGGTATGTTTTCAGCCATGGTGTCCAGATGGGCGGGGGGTGGGGAAGTTTGTCCGGGCTGTATCTCAGAAACCGTTAGGTGTAGGAAGTTGATACCTGGTAGGGACATCGGTTAGGATGTGTAGGTGTGCAACATCATGGTCTGACCTTGAGTTTGAAAATCTTGTCTGGGCTATATCTCGGAAACCGTAAGGTATAGGAAGTTGATACTTGGTAGGGACATTGGTTAGGGGGTGTAGGTGTGCAACGTCATGTTCTGACCTTGATTTGACCTTGCCGTAGTGACCTTGACCTATAAAATCTTGTCCAGGCTATATCTCAGAAACCGTGAGGTGTAGGAAGTTGATACTTGGTAGGGACATTGGTTACGGGCTGTAGGTGTGCAACGTCATGGTCTAACCTTGATTTGACCTTTGACCTTGCTGTAGTGACCTTGACCTATAAAATCTTGTCCGGGCTATATCTCGGAAACCATAAGGTGTAGGAAGTTGATGCTTGGTAGGGACATTGGTTAGGGGGTGTAGGTGTGCAACATCGTGGTCTGACCAGGATTTGACCTTGTCGTAGTGACCTTGACCTATAAAATCTTGTCTGAGCTATATCTCGGAAACGGTAAGGTGTAGGAAGTTGATGCTTGGTAGGGACATTGGTTAGGGGTTGTAGGTGTGCAGCATCATGGTCTGACCAGGATTTGACCTTGCCATAGTCATCTTGACCTATAAAATCTTGTCTGAGCTATATCTCGGAAACCGTAAGGTGTAGGAAGTTGATGCTTGGTAGGGACATTGGTTAGGGGTTGTAGGTGTGCAGCATCATGGTGTGACCTTGAATTGACCTTTGACCTTGTCATAGTGACCTTGACCTTTAAAATATTGTTGCACCTTTGGATCTGTCTTTTGATGCAGATTAAGCACTGTTAAAGTCATATTAGAATTCATTAAGAATTTTACTTTTACAACTTCCCATTGTAACAGATGGAATTTCATCAAGTGAGCCACAGATTTTGCTCACACATAAGCATTCATCGAATGTATTACCACTTCTGTATGCATGGTAATATTTAAAACATCTAAACCATAATTCGGCCATGCCAGATGTAGATAAAGAGTACATGCATTATCTTTCTCTTAGACATTATTTTCTCTATTTAAACATTGTTAGGACCTTTATATAACTGACAGTGCTCTGAAAGTATCCTGAACTTTGTAATGATACACTACTTCTATATCTCGTGGTGTTAAAAATATTTCCCTAGGCTGTGGGGTACGGGCATCTCTGATGCTATTTTATTTAGTTTATATGAACTGTATTTTAGCTGGGCTCATCGGGGGAAGTATCCAAGTTTTCAGTATTCAGCCAGCTTTCAGTCACAGTGGTCCTTCCATTACTCATAGGCCAGAGTCTTCGTGCTCAGTGCAAACTATTTCTTCACAGAACTCGCATTCCATTTGGAAGTATTAGTAGGTATGAAGTGAAAGCTGTTAAGATTTTTATTGTCCAATTAAATGCCAAGGTCATATGATGAAAGGACCCGAGTAGTCGACGCATGTTGCAATGAGCTGAACTCAAACCCACGACCACAGCGGCTAGAGCCAAAAGATTTAAGGCCAAACTTGTTAACCTCATGCCACAGGCCTCAACATCAGTAGATGTGGTAGAATTATCATAGTAGTTTCAAGGCTGTATGATTCAATCACATATTTCATCACTTTCAACAGTTTCATTCCCACTTGAACAGTCAGGTTTAGTGATGGAGCTAGCAAGAACCACTGCATTGCACACTGCTGGTTTTATGGTAGTAATGCTGGACTAGCTTACCTATATGAAGAAGTCAGTAGGATTGGATCCAAAGCCCTCTGAAGGGAGAGGCCAGCACTTTAACCAATAGGACTTTACGGTCCATTATTTGCCATTAAAACTACTCAGCGAAAGTATTTAAGCAGTGAAAAGTCAAATTTCATTGCAAGTGGATTCTGATTTGAGAGTTCCAACCTCGGAAAATACTGATCTTTTTGCAAGTGTTTTTGCATAACGAGCAAAATCCTCTCTATGTTGTAAGCTGTAATTTTACAAAGCATACTATATTTGAATTAATGAACTGATTTTCACTGTTCCAGATAAGTCTTTCCTTTTAGAATAAGATGAGAGTTTTATGACTTGTGTATAATCTACCTGTCTCATCATTGTAACAGCAGAATAGTTTATTATCCTGAGAGAAAAGCCTTTAATTAACGAAATGTCTTACACCGAACATGCATGGTCTGGGACATTGTTTTCAATAAATGTGATACCTTTATTTGATAACTTTCACAATGTAACATTAGTACCACAATAAAATATTGTACATTAGCCAATAAGGCAATTAGATTTGGTGTATTCAAATCAAGAACTAAGTGGAATTAAGTGTAAACAGTGTATGTGGTTCATTTCAGTGCCATTTTGCTTCTCATTATATACACCACATTTTGTGATACCTTTAGTCACAAGGACAGTGATATGGATGTGCTCAGTCTGTTTTCCATCATCATTCTCAGTAAGTACAAACAGTCATGCAAGTAGTATATTATAAATAGTGCTTATGTCTAATTTAGTATATTTAAATCAAATTTTATTTATTTGGAGTACATGTGATGGACCAGATAATTTATGGGTATATTTTAAAAGTCAATCCCACATTTCAGAGTATGAATGTTTTCAGTCATTTATCGTGCAGATATTGAAAGTTATTGTTGAAAATTGTTTATGTTTGTGATATTTTTAGTGAGAATACTTAAATAGTTTATGTTTGTGATATTTTAGTGAGAATACTAAAATTGTTTATGTTTGTGATATTTTTAGTGAGAATACTTAAATAGTACACATTGTGTTTGCAGGTGTTTTATCTGTTGTTATTCGTGTACTTCACCTTTGCTTGGCATTATGTTTAGTACTTTTATTATCTCCCGCCGGGCTTTAGCCCGGGAGGGAGATTACAAAATGCATCATGTGTGTGCGTGTGTGTGTTAGTGTGTCACACAGATTTCTCCAAAACTACTACAGCTGCAGACTTTTTGTAAATTAATTGTCCCAATGAATTTTCACGCCCTTGAAAATTTTGTTGGTTTTGTGGACTTTAGCCTAAAGGTATGTGAGTAATAGCAATATTTGCTACTTTGAGTAAAGGACTCATAACTCAAAAACCATTGCAGTTAGAGCTTTTTCTTCAAATATGTTGTTCAGCTACTTTGTCCTTATCTATAAGGTGGTACATAGTTTAGGGTTCCATTGCATGCTATAAGTGAGTAATAGCTATTTTCTTATTTGTAGCAAAAAATGACAGAAGTAAATGTCAAATATCTTCAAAAGTTTTAAAGTTAGGCAAATCTTTTCAAGTATGTTATTCATCTACTTTTTGGCAAGCTATCACATAATAAAGTTGCAAACCTGTTGCATATTGAATTGCTGAGTAATAGCTACTTTGAAATTCTTACTGTTGAGTAAATCCATTATAACTCCAAAACTATTGCAGTTACAGTATTTTCCTAAAATATATTATCTACTTTGTCCTTAACTGTAAGATGGTACATAGTTCAAGGTTCCATTTCATGCCATAAGTGAGTAATAGCTACTTTCTTATTTGTTGCAAATATTGACAGAAGTAAATGTCAAATATCTTCAAAAGTGTTAAAGTTAAGTAAATCTTTTCAAATATATTACTCATCTGGTTCAAATATGTTCTTCATCATATGTTATTCAAGCTTTCACACAATAAAGTTTCAGACCTGTTTCACATTTTATAGCTGAGTAATAACTACTTTGAAATTATTACTGTTGAGTAAATTTATTGTAACTCCAAACTTATCTTGGAAATGGTGCAAGATAGAGCAATTTCAACGATAAATAAATCAGTCTACTTTTGGGTGATCTACCACATAGTGAAGTTGCAGATCTATAGCTCTTTGAACAGCTACTAAAATGAGTAAATGTCTTTATCTCAAAAAGTATTGCAGATAGGCAATTTCTTCTAAATAAGTTGTTCACCTACTTTTGGGTGATCTACCACATAGTGAAGTTGCACAACCGTAGCTCTTTGTATAGCTGAGGAATAGCTACTAAAATGAGAAAATACCTTTTATCTGTAAAAGTATTGCACATAGGCAATTTCTTCTAAATAAGTCAATCACATACTTTTGGGTGATCTACCACATAGTGAAGTTGCAGAACTGTAGCTCTTTGCTTAGCTGAGTAACAGCTACTAAAATGAGTAAATGTCTTTTTGCTGTAAAATTGTTACAGATAGGTGATTTCTTCTAAATAAGTCCTTCACCTACTTTTGGATGATCTACTACATAATAAAGTTGCAGAATTATAGCTCTTTGGATGGCAGAGTAATAGCTAATATAAAGAATAAATGCCTTTTATCTTTAAAAGTATTGCAGTCAAACATTAAAGTGCCTCTTGTTTATTGTCACTTCTTTTTGCGCCTCCATCTCGCAAGAAAATGTTTAGTACACTATCTTTAGTACATCCAATTTATACAGCGGGAGATAATTGCATGCGTCAGAATGCTTGTTTACCTTGTGAATGCTTGTGAATGTAGCTTATTTTGTAGCATTACTATCCATGTAATTCTGTGTTTCACTATAATAATTTAGTGGTGTATGACTACGTGCACACTTTTGATAGCTCAATCCTCAGTCCCCTTACTCTGTACATTTTACCCGTATTAGCTGTGTACTTTACCTCTATTTTATGCCTGTATTATCTGTGGACTTTACCTCTATTTTTACCAGTGTTACCTGTGTACTTTACCCCTTTTGTGCATGTATTACCTGTGTACTTTAAGTCTCTGAGGTCTGTGGTTCAAACCCTGGAGTTTATGTGGGAAAGTTGTTAGTTGCTTACCAATGGTCAGTTTACAGTACAGAACCTTTACAAATTGTATGTACTGGTTTCCCCTGCCCATAAAACTACCCATCATGATATGGCCTACACAGTATTGAAAGCGATGTTAAAACCCAAATAAATAAATGAATAAATAAATGTATTATCTGTGTACCGGTACTTTACCTCTATTTTTGAGGAGGGGGTTCAGCGCTGAAGAGAGGCAGACACAGCCTGCCTCGGGGCCCACTGTGCAATGTTGCAGTGGGGCATGCTTTATGCACAGTGGGAACCGCTCAATGAGCACGCAGTTTTTCATGAAATTATAAATTTATTATTAAATGGCAAGCATAACTATCACTATCTATTCTGTCTCCCCATTTTATGACACAGTGGGCCTATAACCAAACATTTACTTACACAGTGAGCACCACCCTCGCCATCTACTGTACACAGACAGTCCAGCCTCATTTCCTCCTTTACTTCCACAGTGGGCCCATACCTCCTCATTTATGACACAGTGGGCCTATACCCCCTCATTTACTTACAGAGTGAGCACAAACCTCGTCATCTACTGTACACAGACTGTTCAGCCTCACTTACTCACTTACTTGCACAGTGGGCCCATACCTCCTCATTATATGACACAGTGGGCCTATACCCAATTTACTTACCCAGTGGGCACCACCCTTGCCATCTACTATACACAGTCTGTCCAGCCTCCCTTCCTCCTTTACTTGCACAGTGGGCCCATACCTCCTCATTTTATAACATAGTGGGCCTCTACCCCCTCATTTACTGATAAAAAAATAGTGGGCAGCACCCTCGTCATCTACTGTACACAAACTGTCCAGCCTCACTTACTCCCTTACTTGCACAGTGGGCCCATACCTCCTCATTTTATGACACAGTGGGCCTATACCCCTCATTTACTTACACATAGTGAGCAGCACCCTCGCCATCTACTGTACACAGATGTGTCCAACCTCAGTTCCTCCCTTGCTTGTACAGTGGGCCCATACCTCCTCATTTTATGACACAGTCAGTGGGCCTATACCCCCTCATTTACTTATGCAGTGGGCACCAGCCTTGCCATCTACTGTACACAACTGTATAGCCTCATTTCCTCTCTTACTTCACCAGTGGGCCCATTCCTCCTTATTATGACAATGTGGGTCTATGTCACCCTCATATACTTACCCAAGGTGCACCACCCTCACCGTCTACTTGACACAAACTGTATAGCCTCATTTCCTCCCTTACTTCACCAGTGGGCCCCTACCTCCAGTAGCTGGCGAGGATGGTGCACTATGTGTAAGAAAATGAGGGGGTATAGGCCCACTGTGTCATAAATGAGGAGGTATGGGCCCACTGTGCAAGTAAGGGAGGAACTGAGGTTGGACAGTCTATGTACAGTAGATGGTGAGGGTGCTGCTCACTCTGTAAGTAAATGAGGGGGTATATGCCCACTGTGTCATAAAATGAGGAGGTGTGTGCCCTCTGTGCAAATAAGGGAGGAACTGAGGCTGGACAGTCTGTGTACAGTAGATGGCGCGGGTGGTGCTCACTGTTCCATAAAATGAGGGGGTATAGGCCCATTGTGTCATGAAATGAGGAGGTATGGGCCCACTGTACAAGTATGGGAGGAACTGAGGCTGGAGTACAGTAGATGGCGAGGCTGGTGCCCACTGTGTCAGTAAATGAGGGGGTATAGGCCCACTGTGTCCTAAAATGAGGAGATATGGGCCCACTGTGTAAATAAAAAAAGAACTATGTGCATGTTTCTGGATAAAGTTGTTTTTGTGGTTTCGATTGGGAACCAGCTTTTCATTTTGAAATAATTCGCACTCTTATTGTTACAGTGAGCCCCGAGGCTGACTGTGCATTCCTCCCGTCAGCGATGATCATTCTTTTGCTATTTTTTACCTTTATTGCCCGAATGCTTTAAACGCTATTGTGTACCTGTATTATCTGTATACTTTACCTCTATTGTATACCTTTATTGCCCAAGTACTTTAACCTCTATTTTGTACCTGTATTAGCTGTGTACTTTACTTCTACTTTATACCTTTATTGTCCAAGTATTTTATACCTTTATTACCCAAGTACTTTAACCTCTATTTTGTACCTGTATTAGCGGTGTACTTTACCTCTACTTTATACCTTTATTGCCCAAGTACTTTAACCTCTATTTTGTACCTGTATTAGCTGTGTACTTTACTTCTACTTTATACCTTTATTGTCCAAGTATTTTATACCTTTATTACCCAAGTACTTTAACCTCTATTTTGTACCTGTATTAGCTGTGTACTTTACCTCTACTTTATACCTTTATTGGCCAAGTATTTTAACCTCTATTTTGTACCTGTAATAGCCGTGTACTTTACCTGTATTTTATACCTTTATTGCCAAAGTACTTTAACCTCTATTTTGTACCCGTATTAGCTGTGTACTTTAACTCTTTTTTTTGTACTTTTATTACCCAAGTACTTTATCCTCTATTTTGTACATGTATTAGCTGTGTACTTATGTATATTTATTCTGCTCTGGTATCACCTGCATACTTTGTGTACTTTGCTTTGTTTTGTAGTTGTACTACTCCAGTGTACACTACTTGCAGTCAGCTTTTATCTCAGTTCTCAGTGGCTCTGTGCATTCCTCCCCTCTGATGTGGTGGCCTGTATGTACTGTTCCACTCACAAGTCACTCACCTTGGGTATGTACTTTCAGGCTCAGACCTGTACTTTTAAAACTTACAGCACTAACCAAACACTATGAAAGAACAAACTTTGTTGAGATACAAGAAGATCCATAAAATAGAAGAGGTATTTTAGTGTGAAAAGACTAACATGAAAGATTTAAGAGAATGTTTACATGTTCATGAAACCAGATACACACATAATAGAAGGCTTTATAATAAAGTTTCTGCAATACTATGTTTTGGTGTAACTAATTAAAAGAGCTTAATATTTATACTCAGGCATACCCATCCTGAAGGTTTTGTTCAGTAATCATCCACAGATGTCGCTCATCTCCATTCCCTTGTTGATCTACCATCCAACCCAGATTTTACTGGGAGGTCTGCTTGTCCCATCTCTCAGAGGATGGATGGTTGCCAGAGAACGGTTCAGGTAAGTGGTGCAAAACACAAGAAATAGTACTTCAAATGTGAAATATCTACAACAACCACAGTGAAATGTCTGTAGATAACAATGAAATGTCTTTACAACACAGTGAAATGTCTACTGCTAACACAGTGAAATGTCTATAGCTAACATAGTGAAATGTCTACAGCTAACAGTGAAATGTCTATAGCTAACATAGTAAAATGTCTACAACTAACAGTGAAATGTCTATAGCTAACATCATGAAATGTCTACAGCTGACAGTGAAATGTCTACAGCTAACAGTGAAATGTCTGCAGCTAACAGTGAAATGTTTATAGCTAACACAGTGAAATGTCTACAGCTAACACAGTGAAAAGTCTACAGCTGCCACAGTGAAATGTCTATAGCTAACAGTGAAATATCTACAGCTAACAGTGAAATGTCTACATCTAACAGTGAAATGTCTACATCTAACACTGAAATGTCTACAGCTAACACTGAAATGTCTACAGCTAACAAAGTGAAACATTTATAGCTAACACAGTGAAATGTCTACAGCTAACAAAGTGAAATGTCTACAGCTAACACGCAGCTAACAGTGAAATGTCTACATCTAACATAGTGAAATGTCTATAGCCAACACAGTGAAATGTCATATAGCTAACATAGTGAAGTGAAATGTCTAAAGCTAACACATAGGTAACAGTGAAATGTCTATAACCAACACAGTCCAATGTCAATGGCTAATATGTTAAAATGTCTACAGCAGCTAACACTGTGAAAGGTTTACAGCCAACCCTTTGAAATGTCTACAGCTTAAAGCAAATGTTAACAGCTAACACTGAATTGTCTACAGTTCAATCAGTGGAATATCTACAGCCTACACACTGAACTGTCCACTGCATATACAGTAAAATGTCTACACCCAATACATTGAAATGTTTAAAGATAAGTGTTTACAGCTAACAGTGAAATGTTTACAGTTCAGTAAAGTGAAATATCTACAGCAAAAGTCTATAGGAAATATTCTTTGATTGTTTATTGTATGACCTTTAATCATCTCTAGATGAACTGATGAGGTCCTAAAGGAATACACCAATTAAGTGTGAAGAATGATATATTTTACTATTTTTAAGCCGAGACATCACCATCATAATTCCACAGTTCTAGTGTAGTGCAGAGCCTGCATCATCTGAACAATTATCTTGCCTCTCTGTTATTTTCTATTTATGAACCCATTTTCAATCATCAAAATTTGTATTTATTTTCTTGTTTGATAGAATAACTATTCACAGATTGATTGTTGCACCTATTTCCAGTCTATTACTAAAAGCGTGCAGTCTTTTTTAGCTGTAACATTTGAAACATTTTAGGGCATTTTTCTTATCCCACGAAATCGCGTGCATAACCAAAAACACTTCTATTTTAAGAATATATATCTTCTGTTAATATTTTTGCACAAAAACACACATCAGTCTGACATTTAAGCCATTTAGACTGGAAAGTGGAATGGACCGGATTCTGGTTCATGAAGGATACACCTTTTCTTTTAATTTGTGAGTTTGAAGAACATAGACAATCCACTCTCAGAAACCTAAAATATGAGGTGAAACAGTTTCTCTTTTATATTTACCATTGTTATTATTTCTTATTATTATTATTTTGTACTTTCAGAAATCCAGGTCAAATAACCAGCCTATGAAGGGTTTGATCCATGTAGTATCAACTCATGAATTCAACTCATCTTCATTCTGCTAGCAGTATTGTGCCAATATATTATACAGCTTTCATGTATATTACAATCTAATTATATCCCCAGACGAAAGTCGGGGATATATTGGATTCAGGTCCGTCGCGCCGCCGCCGCCGCCGCCGCCGTAGAAATTTCCTTGTGGACGCGATAACTCAAAAACAAATTAATATTTTTTTTTCAAACTTGGTACACATGTTAAGGGTGCCCAAAGGAAGATCCCTATTTTAAGGTGACCTTAAACTCCCAGTAAAAAAGAACTTATGGCCACCTTAAGGTCAGAAATTGCACTTTTGGCCACTTAGAGCCCTGTAGGTCACAAACTATGATGCTCAGCTGGCTGAAATTTTACCTGACAACACATTAATATGTTCTTAGTACATGTGCCGAAAATCATGACTTTAAGTTGAGGAGAAAATTGTGTTTGAGGCCCATAAATACCCCCACTTAGGGATTTTTTGCTATACTTTTCACATATTTTGCCCTATAATTTGGAAGTGATAATTCTGATGAGTCTCAAACTGCGCTAGGTATATAACTTTGATATGTAATCCTTGTCTGTAGAAAATTTTAGGGCTGTAGGTTTACCCAAAGGGGTCGACTTAAGGTCTCAAAAGTGCCCACAGAGACCCAATTTATGCACTTTTTGCCACTTTCAAGCACTGTAGCTTTCAAACTATGTCTCTCATCTAAGTTAAATATCATCTGGGAATATATCTATGTGTTTTCTTATATGTGCCCCAACATTTAGGCCTTTAATAGACAGTTAACCTGTGTATCAGGACCATAAACACCCACCCGAGTGACCCTTATAAGACATTTTTCACATCTTTTTCCCTGTAACTTGGAAATGGTAAGTCTGAGAAGTTTCAAACTGTATTAGATATATATTCTGTGTGTAATCTTAGTATGTAACAGATTTTAAGTCTGAAGCTTTAATTTTGAAGGTCAAATTGAGGTCTCTAAAAGGCTCCCAAAGACCCAATATTTGGACTTTTTGCTACTTTTAAGCCCTGTGACTGTCAAACTATGTGACTGATAGAGCTCAAATCCTATCTGAGAAGATATTAGTATGTTATTTTTATATGTGCCAAAAATTAAGGCTTTAAGAAGACATTTAACCTGTGTATGAGGACCATAAATCCCCACCCGAGTGACCATTTTTAGACATTTTTCACATATTTTTCCCTGTAACTTGGAAATGGTAAGTCTAAGAAGTTTCAAACTGTATTAGATGCATATTCTATGTGTAATCTTAGTATGTGACAAATTTTAAGTCTGAAGCTTTAATTTGAAGGCCACATTTAGGTCTCTAGAAGGCCCCATAAAGACCCAGTATTTGGACTTTTTGCCAATTTTAAGGCCTGTGACTGTTAAACTATGTGACTGATAGAGCTGAAATCTCATCTGGGAATACATTATTATGTTCTTTTTACATGTGCCAAAAATCAAGGTTTCAAGTAGACATTTAACCTGTGTATGAGGACCTTAAACACCCACCTGAGTGACCCTTTTAAGACATTTTTCACATATTTTGCTCTGTAACTTGGAAATGGTAAGTCTGAGAAGTTTCAAACTTTATTAGATACATATTCTATGTGTAATCTTAGTATGTAACAAATTTTAAGTCTGAAGCTTTAATTTGAAAGCCACATCGAGATCTCTAAAAGGCCCACAATGACCCAATATTTGGACTTTTTACCACCTTTAAGCCCTGTAACTGTTAAACTAAGTGATTGATGGAGCTGAAATCCCATCTGGGAATGCATTATTATGTCCTTTTTACATATGCCGAAAATCAAGGTTTTTAGTAGACATTTAACCTGTGTATGAGGGCCATAGACACTCGCCCAAGTGCCTTTTTTGACATTTTTTCCGTATTTTGCCGTTATTTGGAAATGCTTAGTGTGACAAGTCTTAAACTGTATTATATATAATTTTTGTTTGTTATGTATGTCCCCCAAAAAGTTTCAGATCTGTAGTTTAATTGCTAAGGTCTCTTTAACAATTGTAAAATGCCCACAGAAACCCAATTTATGGATATTATGCCACTTTAAAGCCCAGTAACTGTCAAACTATGTGGGTTATAGAGCTGAAATCTTTGAATTTTTAAAAGGAAATGCCTGTCTATTTAAATTTTGAATATTAATAATGTTATGGCTATCTTAGTCTTTTAAGAACTTATTTTTGTGTGTTATACCTCTGCTTGCTGAGTTTTTCACTTTTTTAAATAAAACTGGTTAAACATATTCAAGTAGGCAAAATGGACACTTTAAGTGAGCTTTAAGTCCCAATATTAATGAAATTATATCCTTATGTAGTAAAACTAGGGGATTTTTAACCCTCAACTAGCCCAGTTTTATTCAACTTGCCTCAGTTAATTTTGGCACAGCTCCTACAGTTATGAACTCATTTCAGTTGATAATCACATACTTAAAATTCTCAATTCTTTTTGTATTTGAGTACCCCTTTTATATAGATTGTTTGTTTACCATTTATGCTCAACCCACATCCCCCACCCGGATTCCCCCCACCCACCTCTGGGACCTCCAGCTATATTGAGTGACACTAAATAAACAAAGGTATTTAATGATATCAGATGAGAAACAAAGAACTCAATGGGGTTGCAGATCTTGTGTAATAGTGAGAGAGGTGTGGAGAAGGGGAGAGGGGTGGGGGTGGGGGTGGGGGTGGGAGGTGGTGGGCTTCATTACATATAACACAAAGGGGAGTCAGAACTGAGATTGTGTCACATATTTAGGTTGCATATATATGGACCACATATATAGGTATAGAGGAAATGAATAACTGAAAACAATTTGCAAATTCTAAAAATAATATAATAAAATAATAATATAAATAATTTTTTTTAAAATAATATTTTATTTGTGAACAAATATAGAAACAGATATGCGCTTTTGGGATTATGAATTTTAGAATGGACATTGAATCATCAATCATTTAAATACTTTGAAGGAAGATTGAAAAATATGATGAGTTGAGTTAAAAATAATATTTTATTTGTCAACAAATATAGAAACAGATATGCACTTTTGGGATTATTATTTTAGAATGGACATTCAATCATCAATCATTTAAATACTTTGAAAATAGGTTTAGAGTTATCATTGCAGGAAGATTGAAAATATAATTTGAGTTATGTATTCGGCGTCTGGGGATACACCATCTTCCTTGGGGAGATATAAACAGAGTAGATTGATGTGCTGAAGTTCATATAATAATGGGTAATTATGTTTTAAAAAATTCCCGATCAAAACCTGTGGCGTGAGTGATGACCTGTCTGGGGATATGTTGGCGCCGAGTTGGCCCAATCTAGTTACCTGAACTGAAATGATGACAAAAAAGACATTCATAATGTTATACGAAACTCAAACTGTGGTAAATATTAAGAGGTACATGACTAAAATGAGGGAATATACATGGTCAAAGTTGTACAAAGCGCAATTGTTCAGACAAAGCAAAATTATCACAACAAAGAAACTTAGATTTCCACCAATTTTCAATTTAAAAATTCTATGATTTTATGAACTATCTGGAAATTCAAAGTTTTACAGTTGCAGAAATGATTGAACTTTACATGAAGAATTAACATCCTCAAAAACAAAATTAGAGAAATGTTTGGAAACTTTTGATTGATTTTTGGAAGGGTTATTTTAGTGATTGTTATTGATTCCTGTATAAAGTTGTGGTGCAAACTTATTTTGGAAAAAAAGCCATTCCATTTTGTATGGAGTACATTTCCAACTAAAAATTGTCAAGTTATTCCTCGATAGTATTGCGTTACTATGCTTCATAGAGGATTACAATACCTGCCTTATGGGTATGTTTGATTTATTCTGTTGTTAAGAGTACATGTCTGTACCCACAGCTCACTAACTTCTGAGACTTCTAGTGAGAGATTTGTTTTGAGAAAGTCAGTAATTGTATCCCCGACGCGAAGCGGGGATACTATGGATTCATCATCGTCCGCGCCCTCGTCCGCGGAGATTTCTTGTTAGCGACCTACAGTCCACATTTCTTTCCGGATTTCTTTCATATTTGGCAGGTGGCTTGATATGGTAGAGGACTGGCCACCCTATCTTTTTGGTAGGCTTTATGTCTAAATTAGGCCTGTGGTGGACAAAAATGTCTAAAATGTGGAACATTGCTTGTTAGCGACCTAAAGTCCACATTTCTTTCCAGATTTCTTTCGTGTTTGGCAGGTGGCTTGGTATGCTAGAGGACTCGCCACCCTATCTTTTTGGTAGGCTTTATGTCTAAATTAGGCCTCTGGTAGACAAAAATGTCTAAAATGCATTAAAATTCATGAAATCATGCACTAAATCACTTATAACTTGAAAAGTGTTGCATTTAGAGCATTTTGTTAAAATATGTTATTCAGATATTTTTTTCATAGCTACAACATGGTGAGTAACTTGGGTGTCTGTCTCAATAACTAAGTGAGTAATAGCTACTTTTGGGCTTTTCAGTAACTTCCATCATCAGTAAAATCACTTGTAACTTGAAAACTATTGCATTTAGAGTATTTTGTTTCAATATGTTATTCAGCTATTTTTGGGTCAGCTATAACATAGTAAAATTTCAGACCTGTAGCTCATGGCATAGCTGAGTAATAGCTACTTTTAGGTTATCACTGTTGAATAAATTACTTATAACTTCAAAAGTATTACATTTAGAGTATTTTGTTTCAATATGTTATTCACCTATTTCGGAGTCAGCTATAACATAGTGAAGTTCCAGACCTGTGGCTCATTGCATAGCTGAGTAATAGCTACTTTGAAGTTCACACTGTTGAGTAAATCAGTTGTAATTGCAAAACTATTGCATTTACAGAAATTTGTGTAAATATGTTATTCAGCTACTTTTGGGTCAGCTATAACATAGTGAAATTACAGACCTGTAGCTCATGGCACAACTGAGCAATAGCTATTTTCAGGTACTGACTGTTGAGTAAATGACTTGTAACTTGAAAAATAGTGCATTTGGAGTATTTTGTTAAAATATGTTGTTCACCTACTTTTGGGTCAGCTATAATGTCGTGAAATTACAGACTTATTTACCTACTGAAAATGAGTAAATGCAAATTATCTCTAAAAGTATTCCATAGCTGAGCAATAGCTATTTTCAGGTTCTCACTATTGAGTAAATCAGTTGTAACTTGAAAACTATTGCATTTACAGTATTTTGGTTAAATATGTTGTTCACATAATTTTGGGTCAGCTATAACATAGAAAAAATTCAGACATGTAGCTCATTGCATAGCTGAGTAATAGCTACTTTGAGGTTATCACTGTTGAGTAAATCAGTTATAACGTGAAAACTATTACATTTACAGTATTTTGTTTAAATATGTTATTCACAGAATTTTTGGTCAGCTATAACAGAGTGAAATTGCAGACCTCTATGTCATGGCATAGCTTACCAATATCTACTTTCAGGTTCTCACTGTTGAGTAAATCATTGTATCCACTGGATAGCCGCAGTGTGTAGAGAGATTTCACCATTACCTCTCTAACGAAAAAAATATTATAGCTAGCCTTCTCAAGTTTGCAAGGTATATTAGAGGGTGCACCACAGTATTCTATTAGTAGGCTTTATGTCTAAATTAGGCCTGTGGCTAAATTACTTGCCTACTAAAAATGAGTAATTCTGCATTTTCTCTAAAAGTATTGCAGATAGCAAATTTTTCTTAAATAACTCATTCACCTACTTTTGGGAGAGCTTTCACATGCTGAAGTTCCAGACCTGTAGGTAATTACTCACCTACTCAAAATGAGTAAATGCGAATTATCTCTAAAAGTATTGCAGATAGCCAATTTTTCTCAAATAACTCATTCACCTACTTTTGGGAGAGCTTTTACTTGGTGAAGTTTCAGACCCGTAGGTAATTACTCACCTACTGAAAATGAGTAAATGCAAATTATCTCTAAAAGTATTCCAGATAGCCAATTTTTGTCAAATAACTCCTTCACCTACTTTTGGGAGACCTTTCACTTGGTGAAGTTTCAGACCTGTAGCTAATTATTCACCTACTCAAAATGAGTAAATGCCAATTATCTCTAAAAGTATTGCAGATATCCAATTTTTATCAAATAACTCATTCATCTACTTTTGGGAGAGCTTTCACATGGTGAAGTTTCAGACCCATAGCTAATTATTCACCTACTCAAAATGAGTAAATGCAAATTATCTCTAAAAGTATTCCAGATAGCCAATTTTTGTCAAATAACTCCTTCACCTACTTTTGGGAGACCTTTCACTTGGTGAAGTTTCAGACCTGTAGCTAATTATTCACCTACTCAAAATGAGTAAATGCCAATTATCTCTAAAAGTATTGCAGATATCCAATTTTTATCAAATAACTCATTCATCTACTTTTGGGAGAGCTTTCACATGGTGAAGTTTCAGACCCATAGCTAATTATTCACCTACTCAAAATGAGTAAATGCAAATTATCTCTAAAAGTATTCCGGATAGCCAATTTTTGTCAAATAACTCCTTCACCTACTTTTGGGAGACCTTTCACTTGGTGAAGTTTCAGACCTGTAGCTAATTATTCACCTACTCAAAATGAGTAAATGCGAATTATCTCTAAAAGTATTGCAGATAGCCAATTTTTCTCAAATAACTCATTCACCTACTTTTGGGAGAGCTTTCACTTGGTGAAGTTTCAGACCCGTAGGTAATTACTCACCTACTGAAAATGAGTAAATGCAAATTATCTCTAAAAGTATTGCAGATAGCCAATTTTTGTCAAATAACTCCTTCACCTACTTTTGGGAGACCTTTCACTTGGTGAAGTTTCAGACCTGTAGCTAATTATTCACCTACTCAAAATGAGTAAATACTAATTATCTCTAAAAGTATTGCAGATATCCAATTTTTATCAAATAACTCATTCATCTACTTTTGGGACAGCTTTCACATGGTGAAGTTCCAGACCCGTAGGTAATTACTCACCCACTGAAAATGAGTAAATTCGAATTATCTCTAAAAGTATTGTAGGTAGCCAATTTTTCTCAACTCATTCGCCTACTTTTGAGAGAGCTTTCACTTGATGAAGTTTTAGACCCGTAGCTAATTATTCACCTACTCAAAATGAGTAAATGCGAATTATCTCTAGAAGTATTGCAGATAGCCAGTATTTCTCAAATAACCCATTAATATGAAAATAACTTAGAGGAAGTCATGGGCTGCAAATCTTTTCATGTGGTCAGATTTGACCTTGGGCCCCTCCTGCTTATTATTGGTCCTAGAGGTTTGCAATGTGAAAACGACTTATAGGAAATCGTGGGCTGCGAATCTTTTGATCAGGTCAGACTTCACCTTGGGCCCCTGCTACAGGGTCAAATAAGGGTAACCAAACTTAAAAGTGCTTTCAGCTTGCTTATTAACGAAAAATGCTGTTTATCTTCTAAACTATGTTAGTTGGCCTTTGTCGGTGGATACATCCAGCATCTGGCCACAGATGCGTCCTTAGTCTAGTTTATTGTGTTCTTAACAGTGGTTCGATTGACTACTTTGATTCTCATCATTCATAATGGCTTTGTGTGTGCTGGGACAACAAGACCTTATAGATGCTACTTGTAACTTACATTTCAACTGTAGATGACTTGCATATTGACTAATGTGTTGTTATATCATGTTTTTATTGTCCATTTGTTGGCATCTTTCAAGAATAATTCACATATCTGCAGTTGTTTTGAATACTGAAAATGCAAACCTGCCAAATGTGTTTTTATTATGCCATTTTGCACTGAACTTTTAATGTTTAAATCTTATCTGAACTTGGGAAATAGGCTACTAGTGTAGGGTACTTTGAAGACAAAGGCGCACTTTGAAAGTGGCACTGTTGTGTATTTTTGAAACCTAAATAAAAGAGGTCATTTTAGAACCCAGGTGAGTTCTACACCCAGAATATATACTGTGGTGTGAGCAACTGTATAAAAAAATACTGTAATTTCTATAATAGATGCCTGGCCATGCTTTTATACAGAAGTAAGAGGGGGGGGGGGGGGGTGTAATTACAATAACTTAAACCAATGTCTAAAAATATCTTGTGTAGTTTTCTCTATAGTCTTATAAGTGGTTGCGTGTAACCAACTCACCCATTAGGTTGATGTTTCTGATGTCCGTCAACATTTTGGTTTCCAGACTGGAACTCAAACACGCTTCTGCTGATCAATTTAAAACTTAACAGGGTGAAAGAGGACCACCTAGACTAGGTTGCTTTCCAAATTGGAATCTCTCTGTTTGCCCATTTTGGGTGTACACTAATCTGAAATATTTCAATACCCGGACTCTAGCTTGAAGATGCATTGTCCAATCAACTTGAATCTCAGCAGGGTGATTGGACACCACTCGGACTAGGTTGCTTTTGAATTTAGTTTCTGTCCATTTTCCTGTTTGGGTATGGGCTTATCCAAAATATTTTGGTTTCTGGACTCAAACTTTAAACCGCTTTGTTTAATTAATTTGAAACTTAACAAGTTACAGGGTGACAGGACACCACCAGGACTAGGTTGCTTTTGAAATTGGTGTCTGTACGTTTGCCCGTTTTGGGTGTGCACGCATCCGTCCATATTATGCTGTCAGGACTCTAACTCGCCGCTTCCGCCGATCAACTTGTAACCAGGGTTGTAGCACATCACTTGGGCTAGGTTGTTTTTGAAATTGGTGTCCGTCCCTCAGTCAGGTTGTGTGCACATCCTTCCGTCTAGTCATGTGTGCATCTGTCAACATTTTCCTCTCCGTAATCTAACTCAGACGCTTCCACTGATCGATTCAAACTTGACGGAGTTGAAGGACAGCACACAGCACTATCTTGAAATTTCCAGCACAGTTATCATAATGCATACATCTGGCACCCTATCTCTAATGTCAATTCATTTTAACCAGTAGTAATAGAACACTTCAGATCCATGATATTTGCATCTGGGACAAAATTCAGTTTGCTCTGATTTACAAGAATTGTTATAGTGCTCTGCATTGTGAATCTTAAGACATTGTTACTTTAAAAGGCTACAACTTTATCATTTGTTAATGTGAAAAATTTAGGCAAGATCTATTCACTTGAAAGTTGCTTCAGATTGAAGTGCAGATTCATTGGCATGTTTTAGTTTCAGTGATCTATATATTTTCAGTTTATTTGTGTGTACTGTGTGTGTGGTTATTTTGTGTTTTACATTCAAAATGTAAGCAAGACTGTTATAAATTGTTGCCATTGTCTGTTACTTTGGAGCATTTACAAATAAATTTTCTTTTCTTTACGAATGTCTTTCTTGATCAAGAGTTTTCTCTTTTACAAAAATATAAAATAAAAAAAATATATAAATAACAAGCATTCTGACGCATGCATTTATCTCCCGCCGTATAAATAAGATGTACTAAAGATAGTGGAATACTCACTTATGTTTAGGCCTAAGTCCATAAAACCAAAAAAATTTTCAAGGGCGTGAAAATTCATTGGGACAATTAATTTACCAAAAATTTGTAGCTGCAGTAGTTTTGGAGAAATCTGCGTGACTAACTAATGCACGCACGCACACACAGGCATCATTTCATAATCTCCCTCCCGGGCTAAAGCCTGGCGGGAGATAAAAATTGGCTATCTGCAGTATTTTTAGAGATAATTCGTATTTACTCATTTTGAGTAAGTGAGTAATTAGCTATGGGTCTGAAACTTCATCAAGTGAAAGCTATTCCCAAAGTAGGTGAATGAGTTATTTGAGAAAAATTGGCTATCTGCAATACTTTTAGAGATAAATAGCATTTACTCATTTTGAGTAGGTGAGTAATTAGCTACGTGCCTGAAACTTCACCAAGTGAAAGCTCTCCCAAAAGTAGGTGAACGAGTTATTTGAGAAAAATTGGCTATCTGCAATACTTTTAGAGATAATTCACATTTACTCATTTTGAGTAGGTGAGTAATTAGCTATGGGTCTGAAACTTCACCATGTGGAAGTTCTTCCAAAAGTAGGTGAATGAGTTATTTGAGAAAAAATTGGCTATCTGCAGTACTTTTGGAGATAATTCGCATTTACTCATTTTGAGTAGGTGAATAATTAGCTATGGGTCTGAAACTTCACCAACTGAAAGCTCTTCCAAAAGTAGGTGAATGAGTTATTTAAGAAAAATTGGCTATCTGCAGTACTTTTAGAGATAATTCGCACTTACTCATTTTGAGTAGGTGAGTAATTAGCTATGGGTCTAAAACTTCACCAACTGAAAGCTCTTCCCAAAGTAGGTGAATCAGTCATTTGAGAAAAATTGGCTATCTGCAATACTTTTAGAGATAATTCAAATTTACTCATTTTGAGTAGCTGAGTAATTAGCTACGGGTCTGAAACTTAACCAAGTGAAAGCTCTCCCAAAAGTAGGTGAATGAGTTATTTGAGAAAAATTGGCTATCTGCAATACTTTTAGAGATAATTCACATTTACTCATTTTGAGTAAGTGAGTAATTAGCTATGGGTCTGAAACTTCACCATGTGAAAGCTCTTTCAAAAGTTGGTGAATGAGTTATTTGAGAAAAATTGGCTATCTGCAATACTTTTAGAGATAATTAGCATTTACTCATTTTGAGTAGGTGAGTAATTAGCTACGTGCCTGAAACTTCACCAAGCGAAAGCTCTCCCAAAAGTAGGTGAATGAGTTATTTGAGAAAAATTGGCTATCTGCAGTACTTTTAGATATAATTCACATTTACTCATTTTGAGTAGGTGAGTAATTAGCTATGGGTCTGAAACTTCACCAAGTGAAAGCTCTTCCCAAAGTAGATGAATGAGTTATTTGAGAAAAATTGGCTCTGTGCAATACTTTTAGAGATAATTAGCATTTACTCATTTTGAGTAGGTGAGTAATTAGCTATGGGTCTGAAACTTCACCAAGTGAAAGCTCTCCCAAAAGTAGATGAATGAGTTATTTGAGAAAAAATGGCTATCTGCAGTACTTTTACATATAATTCGCATTTACTCATTTTGAGTAGGTGAGTAATTAGCTATGGGTCTAAAACTTCAGCATGTGAAAGCTCTCCCAAAAGTAGGTGAATGAGTTATTTGATAAAAATTGGCTATCTGCAATACCTTTAGAGATAATTCACACTTACTCATTTTGAGTAGGTGATTAATTAGCTATGGGTCTGAAACTTCACCAAGTGAAAGCTCTCCCAAAGGTAGGTGAATGAGTTATTTGAGAAAAATTGGCTATCTGCAGTACTTTTAGATATAATTCGCATTTACTCATTTTGAGTAGGTGAGTAATTAGCTATGGGTCTAAAACTTCACCATGTGAAAGCTCTTCCAAAAGTAGGTGAATGAGTTATTTGAGAAAAATTGGCTATCTGCAGTACTTTTAGAGATAATTTGCATTTACTCATTTTGAGTAGGTGAGTAATTAGCTATGGGTCTAAAACTTCACCAACTGAAAGCTCTTCCCAAAGTAGGTGAATCAGTCATTTGAGAAAAATTGGCTATCTGCAATACTTTTAGAGATAATTCAAATTTACTCATTTTGAGTAGGTGAGTAATTAGCTACGGGTCTGAAACTTAACCAAGTGAAAGCTCTCCCAAAAGTAGGTGAATGAGTTATTTGAGAAAAATTGGCTATCTGCAATACTTTTAGAGATAATTCACATTTACTCATTTTGAGTAAGTGAGTAATTAGCTACGGGTCTGAAACTTCACCATGTGAAAGCTCTTTCAAAAGTTGGTGAATGAGTTATTTGAGAAAAATTGGCTATCTGCAATACTTTTACAGATAATTAGCATTTACTCATTTTGAGTAGGTGAGTAATTAGCTACGTGCCTGAAACTTCACCAAGTGAAAGCTCTCCCAAAAGTAGGTGAATGAGTTATTTGAGAAAAATTGGCTCTCTGCAATACTTTTAGAGATAATTAGCATTTACTCATTTTGAGTAGGTGAGTAATTAGCTATGGGTCTGAAACTTCACCATGTGAAATTGAAAACTTTCATGTTTCAACAGAATACCCTTCTACTACACTGCGGGTCCAAAACTTGCTCGAAATCGCTCTTTGTCTGACAGTTTCAGAGATATTTGCCATTTTTCATTTTCCGCAAAAATTGAAGATGGCCACCAAAAGTAGTAAACTTTGAAATTTGAAACTTTACTCTGTGATAGCTTACCAAAAAGTAGATGGATAACATATTTGAAAAGATTTCCCTAACTTTAATACTTTTGAAGATATTTGACATTTACTCCTTCTGTTATTTAGCTACAAATGAGAAAGTAGCTATTACTCACTTATGGTATGCAATAGAACCCCAAACTATGTACCATCTTATAGCTAAGGACAAAGTAGCTGAACAACATATTTAAGGAAAACAGTCTAACAGCAATAGTTTTGGAGTTACAATGGCTTTACTGAACAGTCAGAATTTCAAAGTAGCTATTACTCAGCTAACCAAGGTGCAACAGGTCTGAAACTTTACTATGTGATAGCTTACCAAAAAGTAGATGATAACATATTTGAAAAGATTTCCCTAACTTTAATACTTTTGAAGATATTTGGCATTTACTCCTTTTGTTATTTAGCTACAAATGAGAAAGTAGCTATTACTCACTTATGGCATGTAATAGAACCCCAAACTATGTACCATGTTATAGCTAAGGACAAAGTAGCTGAACAACATATTTTAGGAAAACACTCTAACTGCAATAGTTTTGGAGTTACAATGGCTTTACTCAACAGTCAGAATTTCAAAGTAGCTATTACTCAGCTATCCAAGGTGCAAGAGGTCTGAAACTTTACTATGTGATAGCTTACGAAAAAGTAGATGGATAACATATTTGAAAAGATTTCCCTAACTTTAATACTTTTGAAGATATTTGACATTTACTCCTTTTGTTATTTAGCTACAAATGAGAAAGTAGCTATTACTCACTTATGGCATGTAATAGAACCCCAAACTATGTACCATCTTATAGCTAAGGACAAAGTAGCTGAACAACATATTTAAGGAAAAAAGTCTAATTGCAATAGTTTTGGAGTTACAATGGCTTTACTCAACAGTCAGAATTTCAAAGTAGCTATTACTCAGCTGTCCAAGGTGCAAGAGGTCTGAAACTTTACTATGTGATAGCTTACCAAAAAGTAGATGGACAACATATTAGAAAAGATTTCCCTAATTTTAATACTTTTGAAGATATTTGACATTTACTCCTTTTGTTATTTAGCTACAAATGAGAAAGTAGCTTTTACTCACTTATGGCATGCAATAGAACCCCAAACTATGTACCATCTTATAGCTAAGGACAAAGTAGCTGAACAACATATTTAAGGAAAACACTGTAACTGCAATAGTTTTGGAGTTACAATGGCTTTACTCAACAATCAGAATTTCAAAGTAGCTATTACTCGGCTATCCAAGGTGCAACAAGTCTGAAACTTTACTATGTGATAGCTTACCAAAAAGTAGATGAACAACATATTTGAAAATATTTCCCTAACTTTAATACTTTTGAAGATATTTGACATTTACTTCTTTTGTTATTTAGCTACAAATGAGAAAATAGCTATTACTCACTTATGGCATGCAATAGAACCCCAAACTATGTACCATCTTATAGCTGAGGACAAAGTAGCTGAACAACATATTTTAGGAAAACACTCTAACTGCAATGGTTTTGGAGTTACAATGGCTTTACTCAACAGTCAGAATTTCAAAGTAGCTATTACTCAGCTATCCAAGGTGCGAGAGGTCTGAAACTTTACTATGTGATAGCTTACCAAAAAGTAGATGAACAACATATTTGAAAAGATTTCTGTAACTCTAATACTTTTGAAGATATTTGACATTTACTCATGTCGTTATTTAGCTACAAATGAGAAAATAACTATTACTCACTTACGGTATGCAATAGAACCCCAAACTATGTACCATCTTATAGCTAAGGACAAAGTAGCTGAACAACATATTTCAAGAAAAAAGTTGTATCTGCAATAGTTTTTGAGTTATGAGCCCTTTACTCCAAGTAGCTATGATTGCTATTACTCACTTATCTTTAGGCCTAAGTCCATAAAACCAAAAAAATTTTCAAGGGCATGAAAATTCATTGGGACTATTAATTTACAAAAAATCTGTAGCTGCAGTAGTTTTGGAGAAATCTGCGTGACTAACTAACGCACGCACGCACGAACACACAGGCATCATTTCATAATCTCCCTCCCGGGCTAAAGCCCGGCGGGAGATAAAAACATATTTAATCAGATATTTTATTGGAGGTTAACCTAACAAATGAAGTAAAGTATCATCTCTGTTCAGTTCATAAAACTAGACTGTTTCTGTAATTACAGTCTGAAATGATAACTCCAGAGCATGCATAAAGTGAAAAACACAACAGGAAAACTATATCACGAAGGAAGATAACAATATTATACAAGTGCATAGCACAAGTTTGTTAATCTTCATAAAAGATCATCATCTTTAATTTTTACAAATCTATATTTGTAGGTTAGATCGTTTCCGAGATATTAATGAAAAATCAGAAGTTACTGACACATATTATGCATTGTATGAAGGCGCCTTTGTATACAAATATATATATATATATATATATATATATCTTGCTCTGTATATCCCCCTATATGAGTTAAATACAGCTTACAGTTGGTAACAAAAACCAATATTTGACAAAACACAAATTTCTGCATGCAATGATAAATTGGAATAACTTGTGACAGGTTTAAGTCAAGTTAATTTACAAGATCATATGTAGGAATTACAACATGGTTAAGATTGAGACAGTGTACATCCAGAGCCCCATGTAAAGTTCAAAGTTAACTCTAATCCTAATCTAATCATGCTCTCATCATGCCTAATTTCCTCACTGGCAGATCACAAAGTGGCATCAAGTAAATCACCATTCCACAATGATTTGGACGAGCAGAAGTCCTTAACCATGGATAGGCCATGTGACCTAGGAACACTGAGGTGGATAAACTTTTTTCAGAGTTTTCAAAAAGGTTGAAAATCCTATTAAATTTAACTTTATGTACTTAAAGGTGGTATCTTCTATATACCCTTACAATCACAGCAGTATTAGTACTGTGGTGTTGATATTAATTATGTGACGCCTGCTATGTAGATGGTAGACTGTTTATGTTAGCATTACACTTAATAGAGGAGTAAGTGATTCTTGATCTGGTGGTTAGTCCTTCCAACTTCATGCCTTGTGCAAACAATTCACAACTTGTCTTAATTGAAGTCTCTGAGGTGGCACAATGTTTTCATTCTTTTCTCATTAACCACTTTCATGCTGTTTCAAGGATGTTTGTCAGATTTCTTATCTGTGTAGAAAACTCCTGTAAAAAGAACCTATAATGTGTCATTTTGAAAAAGAAGTAGTTTTCAAGAAGTGTCATTAACCTTTTATAGGCAAACTGTATTATAGCTTTGACATAAAGTTTAATTCTCATTATGTGAGTTTAAAGAAAACAAATGGTAGAATTTTAAATGGTCTGGTCAGTTTCAGAAAAGTACACCAGATAATATTTTTTGATTAAAGAAATTTATAATTTAATGACAAATAGTATAACAGAAAGCAATTTAAAGTGTATATGTTACAGGCAATCTGTGTAACCAGGCATTACGCGTAATGACTGAACATTTCAGTCATTTCGCGAAATGCCTAAACAGTTTAGCCATTACGCGAAATGCGTGTAATGACTGAAAATGAGCTCTAGGCATTACGCGTAATGCCTGAACATAGTTTTTTATCATATTTGATTATTATTCATAAATGATTTTGATATTATATACTTTTATCCTTGCTTCTGGTATACATAGAGAAGATATTATATGTCCATTCATGACCAACTATAATGAACATGGTATAATGATTAAAATATCACATTTTATTGAAAATGTTTTGTTACTGATATGTTTATCTATGCATGCAAAGTATACAGAAAACATAATAATACATAATTACAAATACTAGAGAATGTTAACCATAAAGTTGTTCTCATCAACAGGGTTAATCTCATTACACATATATTGTTCTGTGAATAAAGTAAGCAGTGAAACTTTATTATCAGTTTTATGTTTCTTGAATAGCTGAGTTTTAAATTTCTCTTCAAACGTTTTACTGAGCAATATAACAGTAACCTGTCTTGTTAAAAATTATATCAGTTATTTAAACTAAAAGACTGCCCACAAGTGAGTTTTAACTCATTAAATCCTAACTCAGGTTCTTGCACCTTTGATGTTTTCACATAAAATATTTTGTCATATATCAAAGCTGCTAGTACCTTGTATTGGGGGCATTTGTGCAGAATACTCCCTTTTGTCAAACAAAATCAGGCTGAGTGATTGAATGCTAAAATAGGCTGTGGAGTCCTAAGTTAAGCTTGTTTCATCAAACAAGATTAACATTAAAGTTTTCTGCATTTGTTTCATGTAATTAATGAATCCCCCCCCCCAACATAACATGACCAGAAAATAAACTCTCTTGAAAAAAAAAAATAAAAATAAAATGAACTGCACCTATCTGCCCTTGTTACAACTAAATTAAAAGAGTTATAGAATATGTGACTATTATTGATCACATTGCAAAACTGCTCATCTATTTATTCAATTATACAAAAAAGTACAAGAGATATCAAAATGTACCTTAATTACATGTCATACAGTTAAAATTACAACTTGAATTGCTTCTATTGGCAAGAAATAACACTTCCTATCAATAACATTTTTGAAGATAGTCACACAGACTGCTTGAAAACTCAAACCAAAGTTTAAGTATTTGATATAGTTAAAGAAACCACATAATAACATTAGATGATATACTAAGAACTAAAAAATGATTTGAATGTAGTACATACCCTTCTTATTACTTAAATGAGAATAAGTATGAAATGTATCATTATGAATGATTATATAGTAAAACTGTTTCTTTACTAATTTATGCAAAAATTTACGAGATATATCAAAATATATCTTCATTAATTTTCATATAGTTAAAACTACATCATGAATTGCTTATAGCAAGAAAGAATCAGTTTCTATCAAAAAAAAAAACACTTTAAAAAGATGATTACACAGATTGCCTGAAATCTCAAATACTTGTTTAGGCAATCTGTGTAACACTGAACCTTATATTTCAGTCATTACGTGAAATGCCTAGGCATTTCGCGAAATGGCTAAACTGTTTAGGCATTTCGCGAAATGACTGAAATGTTCAGTCATTACGCGTAATGCCTGGTTACATAGATTGCCTGTAACATATACATACATGTGCATTGTGGTACAAACTTTACATAAGACCTTCATCAGTGATGTGTGTAAATTGATGTAAAGCACAAATCTATTCAGTTTCAACAATGAGAGGTTGTACTGTTAATAAACAGGGGCTTAATATGTCCCACAGGGTCTGACTCTGGTAAAACCCTACCCAAAATTTACAGGCCAAGTTTTCTCTTGAGTTTTCACATTACAAAGCTCCAAAAAGTCATTTTTAAGTAAAAATTATTGACATTTTACATAGTTATCTACTAAAATCAACTATTTTTGGTTCTGGTGGAGTGTTCAATTTTGAAATGATTTTCAATGGCAACTGTGGAAGTTTCAAGAATATGTTTTTCTAGGGTTGTAAAAATAGAAGATCGGCTATCCTTACAATGGAAAGAACAAAACCAAGCAACCAAGAAATTACAAAAAGCTGGCCCTTAAAGGCTGTTATGATCATCAACATGGTCATGTATGGAAACCAAAAGGTCAAAATTCAATGGGGTTTCAATCCTCATCCGTTAATCAAATTTAAGCTTTCTGAAATACTATTTTAGTGATAGAGCGGACAAGGTGAAAGCATTTCTGGTAAAAACAAAAGTGCTGATGGTGAAGAGATTAAATACAGAAGAGGATGATTTTGTGTGGATAACAGAACTTTTGTAAAATAGAAGAGGGAGTTCAGTAGAAAACAGAAAGAAAAATAAATTTTGCAAGACTGGAAATTAGTTAATAAAAATGAGTAATCAAAAATAAAAAGACAGATAGTAGAAGATTTATTGCATACTTAATTTCTCAAATTCTTGTGTGGGAACAAAATGAATAAAAGAAATGCCAGTATTGTACTTTAAATTATGGAATTGTCATTTGCACTGTCTGTCATTAAGTAGGAAAACTAAATTTTGCAAAAGTTGATCTGAGTTCATAAAATTGAAAATTCAGATTAAAGACAATTCCACAATAGAAGTTTTACTGCAAACACAATTTCTCTCTAAGTTTTATGTGGGGACAAAGTGAATAAAAGAATTGCAGTAGCATACTTTAAATTCTGGAATTGTCATTTCCATTGTGTGTGATGAAGTATTGCCAGTTGATTGCTGCAGTTTCAGTACAACTGTCACAAAAGGTTTGTTGAGGTTACGACACTCGCTGGAACTTGTAGCCAGTCCAACCTTCCACTGCATATCTAAAAGCTGAAAAACAGTGAGTGTAAGCACTTTATGGTGAAGGCTCAGGGAAGTTTTAAATGCAACAATTCTATATTACAGTGTTAATTGTACATTGACCTGACAAGGGAACAAATGTCTAGCCTTAAAGAACTCTCAGATAACCCTGAAATTGTTATCCAGAAAGCTCACAAAGGTTTTGCTGTGGTTGTCATGAACACCACTGATTACCTGAGAGAAGGGTATAGACAATTGAGCGATACCCAATTTTACACAAAATTGAACCATGACTCATCCTAAGAGATAGCCAGAAATGTAACCAAGACACTTACATTAATGCAACAAAAGGGCCTAATCTCAGATAAAAACTTTGACCACCTTAACCCAGTAGATTGTACTGAGGCAAGGTTCTATATGCTACCTAAAATCCACAAAAAAGGAGTCCCAGGCAGACCTATATGTAGTTCTGTAAACCACCCTACTAGCGGAATTAGCAAGCTGGTAGACGAACATATTAAAGAGTATGTTCCAAAAACCAAGTCCTACATTAGGGACACCCAAGACTTCATTAGAAAGATTAAAGACTTAGGACCCATCCCTGAAGGAGCCATTTTATGCACATTAGATGTCTCCTCTCTCTACACCAATATACCTAACAATGAAGGTATCTTGGCTGTTACTGAGAAATTAAGAAGTGACCCTAGTAAAACCCCTATAGCGTCGTTTATACTGGACTTACTCAAACTAGTCCTCCACAGTATGAACTTCACTTTCAATGGGGACCACTATCTACAAACTGGTGGCACAGCTATGGGCACATCCCTAGCACCTAACTATACCAACCTGTTTATGGATAGGTTTGAGACTAAAGCACTAGCTGGCTTCCCATTGAAGCCCCTCACCTGGAAACGGTTTATTGATGACTGTTTTATGGTGTGGACACATGGAGAAGAATCTTTGAAAACCTTCATTGAATACTTAAACTCCTTGCATCCAACTATCAAATTCACCCATGAAATGAGCTACACTCACATTGACTTCCTTGACACAACTGTCAAATTTGACTCTAACAGAGGGCTCATCACAACCCTTTTTAACAAGCCTACAGACACTCATCTGTATTTGGAATACAGCTCAGCCCATCCCCAAAGTGTCCTCACCAAAGGACCATATGGCCAGTACCTTAGACTCCGAAGGATTTGTACTCTGGACAGTGACTTTGAGGCAAACGCCAAAAAACTCACTGGTTTCTACCTTAATAGAGGGTACCCATTCCAAAGCCTCAAAAGGCATTATAATAGGGCTAATAAATTTAATCAGGATGAATTACTTCAAACAGTCTCAAAAGAAACTAAGGACTCACCAGTCATGGTCACTCAGTTCAATCCTAGGAACCCAGAAATTGGGTCCCTAGTTAGAAACAATTAGAATATTATCCAAAATACTGAGGAACTCACTCAGATTTTCAGTACAAAACCACTGATTGGTTTCAGACGCCTGCCCAATCTCAGGGACATTCTCACCAGTAGCACTATATCATACCCCTTGAAACCTAGTACTGAACCCAACAAAGCAGTACATATACCTATCTGCACAAGATTAGGTAAATGCACCTACTGTCCTAGAATCAAGAAAGTTGATCATATTACTAGCTTTTACTCTAATCAAGTGTTTAAATGCAAAAACATGCCAGTTAAACACAAAGTTACCTGTGAACTCACTAACCTGATTTACATCATAAATTGTAAAAAATGTGGCCACCAATATATTGGTGAAACCAAGAGACCCTTCAGAAACAGAATGTATGAACACCATACTAGTGTCCAGAAATTTTCTTCTGAAAAGTCCACTCCTGTCTCCAGACATTTCACCCAGAAAGACCATTCTGTGAAACATATGGAGTTCACCATTTTACATTGGATGGGAGATCTATCAAACACAAATACCACAAATAGGCGCAGAAGCCAAGAATTATATTACATTTGGGCATTCCCTACACTCCACCCAGCAGGCATCAATATGTTTGTATGAAGCATATGCCCTCTCACGGCACCCCTTACCCATGTGCCCCTCTTTTCCCTTAATTGTACATTGGTATACCAAAAATTTTGAAAAATGCAACCTGGTATTAAGATAGAACTATAAATTGTGATGAAAATTAGCCTTCAACAATTATTTCTTACCTTTCCAACACTTAGCAGATGGTCAGCAGATGTTCCCTGTTTGTGCAACTGAAACATTCAACCAAAGCACAAAAAAGTAACCTCACAAAACAACATACCGTTAAACCCTATCAATACCGTATTCATATTACAGGTGGTACACCCTGCAGTAGTGGACATTGGGCAATACCTCCCATGTCCTTCAACTACCATCTGTTGTCCGTATGCAAACCTGTGACACAGTGGCAAACTGTCCAGTCCAATCCCTTGAACATCCTACGGAAATTTTAAGATGTTAAAAATATCCACCTCCGAATTTGGAACAATATGCACAAAACTTTTCATATGGTAACTGAAGGTGTGGTCTGCAGTTTATATAAGTTTGTGACTCGGTCATGTTTGGGTGTAACACATTAGTGCGATGGCAACATACAGTGAGTGGAGGTAAATGGAGGTTGTCTCTCGGTGATGCACATTTATACTATTTTTGTACTAATGCCATTATACTGTTTCTGACGGTTACACATCATGTCCAATCAGTTGCTGAGCACATCATACCTTATGGATACAGCAAACCTCGGACAATATGAGGCATCCTGGGAGGCGGTTCCACTGCCGAGTAAAACTTCTAACCGTGGGATATACCACCTATAGTGTGAATGGAGCATAAGTGAACTCTCAAGGCACCAAAAAAATACTTTAGCTACATCAGAATGCTCAGAGAAAAGGGTGTAATTCAGTGGACAAGCCTTCAGAGATACTGATACTGGATTCTGTGCTGAGGGAATTTGATTTATCATTAGTGATAGTTCTTGTTAAAATGGTTAATTCTGTGTACCATTTATACTTTAAAAACACTTGTGTATGTCAGCATGCTTTGTATCAGGAAACAGAAGAGATATGTACCTGTTCTGCCAGCAGTTTGGTCATTATGTTTGTTGGTTCTTCATCTAATAAACTCACTGACTTCAGTTTCCTTGAAAACTCTTCAGGTGTTGGCTTTGTATATTTCGCAGTTCTGAAACCAAAGTCATACTGTATTATTTAAAGTGTATTTATGTTTCAGAATAATATTCAGGAAAATGCATAACATTTTATGACAATAAAACATTGCCAGGAGTATATTTATTACATTATTTTTCACCCTCACACTGCCATATACTTGTTATTTTATTATGTTACTATTACAGATGTGTATTTCTCTATTCAACCTGGTTACCTGAATATATAAGTGACCGTATTCAGTGCCAATTTTGTCTTTGTCAGGTCCTTTTCATTCCTGGCTGTCAGAATCTACAACAGGTGAAAAAATACATGAAAATTGCCATATTTAATTTTTTTTCACTTTCTATAAGGATTCCAAATGCAAGGTAAACATCAAATTATATGATATACTTTAAAAGATCTTAGAATAAATATGCAACACATGATAAAAAGGTTTCGGCATCATGGACAGAACAGTGAATATGCAATCCAAGAGCAAATTCTCAGTGATACACAACTTCAAATGTAACTTTTTCACAAGTAAAACTTTTTTTTTCAAATCCACAAGTAAAAACATTATACTGTGGAAAATTATTACCCCATCTGTAAATATTAACAACACTTGAAAGGCTATCTGATTTTGAATGAAATGTGTTTGGGGGATGTAACAACATATGCAATAATCAAATATTTCTTTTTATGAGGGCATTTGTGTGTAGCAAGGTAAAACTTAACCTGTATTTACTGTGTAATAATGAAAAATATGAAATCCTTCACCAGAAACCTTTTCCTGGAGTCCATCACATATCCAAGATTTTTAACAAAGATGGTCACTTAGTACTTGATCATAACTGAAATGGTGTATTTTGCCTTTAAAGGTATTTTTATGAAGAATTCATCTTATCAGGAATCTATAAAAACATATTGCATGGCATATTTCCAGTTTTATTTATATTCATCATTTTCCACTAAGTTACACACATTATTTTATAGATTTATCTCGAGAAGACATGTTCCTTTTCAAATTATGACTTATTTATGTCTGTGTTTAAGTTAGATAACAGAAGATATGTTAAATAAAAGAGATATTTCAACATACAACAGAGAAATACTAACTAGAAATATGACGCCCTGTTAAGAGTAGCTGCAACATATGAAAAGAAACAGGATAGCATAAAAGAGCACACATTATCATGTGTAATGTCCACCCCATGAACATTTTAAAACAATTGTATAGCAGTCTTAGAGTGTTTTTGCATTTTTGGCCAAAAATTCGAAAATTAAAAATGGCCGCCATTTTTGGGGAGAGGAAATTTGTTTGAAAATTGAAAAGATTAGTTTGCTAAAATACCCTGTGGGTCGAAAATTTTGACGAAATTGCTCTATCTTGCACGGTTAAGGAGATTGAAGCAAATTTCTGTTTTTCCATTTTTGGAAAAAATTTGAAAATTCAAAATGGCCACCATTTTTGAAGAGTAAAATTTTTTGAAAATTGCAAAGGGTAGTTTGCTAAGATAGTCTGTGGGTTAAAAATTTCGATGAAATCACTCTATCTCACATGGTTAAGGAGATAGTACCAAATTTGTGTTTTTGCATTTTTGGCAAAAATTTGAAAATTCAAAAAGGAGGAAAATTTTCGGAAAACTGCAAAGAGTAGTTTGCCAAAATTCCCTGTGGATCGAAAATTTCGACGAAATCGCTCTATCTCACACAGTTAAGGAGATAGAAGCAATTTAGTGTTTTTGCATTTTTGGCAAAAATTTCGAAAATTCAAAAAGGCCGCCATTTTTGGGGAGAGTCAAATTTTTGAAAAATTGCCAAGAATACATTGCTTAGATACCCTTAGGTACCCTGATTTCAACGAAATCGCTCTATCTCGCACGGTTTAGGAGATAGACATATTTATGTTTTTTGCTATGTAGCTATTACTCAAGAGGTTAAAGCTATTACCATCAACAACAATACCAACCGAGCAATTGACCATATAAACCTTCACACCAAATTTTACAAAGATGAGTTAAATATGTTTCCTTTAAAAGAGTGAAAACAGAAATGCAATTCAGAGTAAGCTCAAAGTAGCAATAACTCAGATAGCTACAAAGCTATCATAGACCAAAAGCTATCCTGGCCAAACTATTGACCCAATTATCCTTCATTTAAAGTTTTGTGAAGATAAAAAACATTGTTTCATTAAAATGTCCAGAAAAAAAGTCACCTCAAAATAGCATAATAGCTATATAGCACAGTAGCTATTACTCAGCTATAAAGATGTTATGACCAAAAGCAATCCCAAGCAAGATACTGATCCAATGATCCTCCATCCCAAATTTTGTGAACATAGGTGAAATACTTTTTTTAAATTGCTTAAAATAAAAAAACTACTCACAGTAGCTAAGTAGCTATTACTCAGTTAGTTATATAGCTATTATCACTAATAGCAATTCCAAGCAAGCTATTGACCTAACTATTGCTCACACAAAATTTGGTAAAGATATGTCAAATAGTTTTCCTTAAAATGCCCGGAAACAAAAGAAGTACACAAAATGCAATTCAGAGTAGGCTCAAAGTAGCAAAGCAGCTTAATTACTCAGATAGCTACAAAGCTATCATAGACCAAAAGCTATTCTGGCCAAACTATTGATCCAGTTATCCTTCATATAAAGTTTTGTGAAGACAGAAAACATTGTTTCATTAAAATGTCCAGAAAAAAGTCACCTCAAAATAGCATAATAGTTATATAGCACAGTAGCTATTACTCAGTTAGCTATAAAGGTATTATTACCAAAGGCAATCCCAGGCAAACTACTGATCCAATAATCCTCCATCCCATATTTTGTGAACATAGGTGAAATATTTTTCCTTTAAAATGCTTAAAATAAAAAAGCTACTCACAGTAGCTAAGTAGCTATTACTCAGTCAGTTATACAGCTATTATCACTAAAAGCAATTCCAAACAAGCTATTGACCTAACTATTGCACATACCAAATTTGGTAAAGATATGTCAAATATTTTTCCTTAAAATGTCCGGAAACAAAAGCAGTACACAAAAGTAGCTAAGTAGCTATTACTCAATTAGCTATAGAGCTATCTTCACCAAAACCAATCCCATGCAATTTGGTAAAAATAGGATAAACACTTTTCCTTGAAATCACCAAAACCAATCCCATGCAATTTGGTAAAAATAGGATAAACACTTTTCCTTGAAATGACCGGAAACCAACTGTGATGGACGCTGGAAGGTGGACGGCGGAAAAAGCAAAAATAATACATCCACCCCCCAGTGGGGTGGACATAATTAAAAGAGTGAAAATGAGTTCATAAAAGCAAATATTTGAATTATAGAAGGTTGCATAAGGAGGTTCTATTGTATTTGGCCTCCGCTTTACAAGGGAGAGATTGTAAATTGTTTATAATGAAAGATATATTTAAATAGATAAGAAATATTTAACAAGATAATAAAAGTATGCTGAAAATGATCAAGATCTTTCCTCAAATGTAACAGATTCTTCCTTTGATGAAGCCACACACATCTAAAAATTTTAGAAGGATCTGTTCATTATTTCTAAGTAATCTCAACCATTTCATTAGAAATGGGATTGTTCAAAACTAGTGAAATGTTCTTCTAGCCAAAATTTCTACTTATACAGTATACTATGCCCCATATAGCAGAGGAACTAGAAACTGTGTGAATTAGAAAGAATTATAAAAAGATTTTAAAGATTATTTTGAAGAGAAGTCATAGTAATTAGTGATTATTGCGGGACGCTTGTTTGTGTATGGGAGAGCTTCAGGCTCCGGCGGCTCCGCATTTTGTTTTCCTTATAACTCTGTAACCGTTAGGCGGATTCTTTTCAAATTTGGCAGGTTTAGGCAGTAGCCTTGGGGAATTTTTTTGAATATGCTGCAGTGACATTTCAACCAATCAGAGAGGTCACATGACCAAAAATGTCTTTTTTCGATGGGGAAGCTTGTCCGGATGATAACTTGAAAGGAATTTTATCAATTCACCTGAAACTTGGCAAATACATTCATTCTATTAAAATCTGGAAATCATTAGATTTTGGCATTGATTGGTCAAGAAATGGCCGAGTAATTAATGATTAATTAATCATTACGAATTTTCCAAATAAGGAAAACACAAAAATGCTTATATCTCGAAAACCGTGCTAGATAGAGCGATTTCGACGAAATTTTTGACCCGCAGGGTATCTCTGCGGAGTAGTTTTCCCAATTTTCAAAAAATTTTTGTCACGTCCAAAATGGCGGCCATTTTGAATTTTCGAAATTTTCGCAAAAATTGCAAAACACAAAAATGCTTATATCTCAAAAACCGTGCTAGATAGAGCAATTTCGACAAAATTTTTGACCCGCAGGATATCTCTGCGGAGTACTTTTCCCAATTTTCAAAAAAATTTTGTCTCGCCAAAAATGGCGGCCATTTTGAATTTTCGAAATTTTCGCAAAAATTGCAAAACACAAAAATGCTTATATCTCGAAAACCGTGCTAGATAGAGCGATTTCAACGAAATTTTTGACCTGGAGGGTATCTCTGCAGAGTAGTTATCTCAATTTTGAAAAAAATTTTATCTCGCCAAAAATGGCGGCCATTTTGAATTTTCGAATTTTTCCCAAAAATTGCAAAACACAAAAATGCTTATATCTCGAAAACCCTGCTAGATAGAGTGATTTCGACGAAATTTTTGACCCGTAGGGTATCTCTGCAGAGTAGCCATGCCAATTTTCAAACAAAAAATTTCTCGCAAAAAATGGCGGCCATTTTGAATTTTCGAATTTTTCGCAAAATTGCAAAACACAAAAATGCTTATATCTCAAAAACCGTGCTAGATAGAGTGATTTCGACGAAATTTTTGACCCACAGGGTATCTCTGCAGAGTAGCCATGCCAATTTTCAAAAAAATTTTGTCTTGCCAAAAATGGCGGCCATTTTGAATTTTCGAATTTTTGCGCAAAAATTGCAAAACACAAAAATGCTAATATTTCGAAAACCGTGCTACATAGAGCGATTTCGACGAAATTTTTGATCTTCAGGGAATCTCTGCAGAGCAGCTATCCCAAAGAGCTTTCACTTGGTGAAGTTTCAGACCCATAGCTAATTGCTCACCTACTCAAAAAGAGTAAATGCGAATTACCTCTAAAAGTATTGCAGATGGCCAATTTTTCTCAAATAACTCATTCACCTACTTTTGGAAGAGCTTTCACTTGGTGAAGTTTCAGACCCGTAGCTAATTACTCACCTACTCAAAATGAGTAAATGCTAATTATCTCAAAAACTATTGCAGATACCCAATTTTTCTCAAATAACTCATTCACCTACTTTTGGAAGAGCTTTCACATGGTGAAGTTTCAGACCCATAGCTAATTCCTCACCTACTCAAAATGAGTGACTACGAATTATCTCTAAAAGTATTGCAGATAGCCAATTTTTCTCAAATAACTCATTCACCTACTTTTGGGAGAGCTTTCACATGGTGAAGTTTCAGACCCATAGCTAATTATTTACCTACTCAAAATGAGTAAATGCTAATTATCTGTAAAAGTATTGCGGATACCCAATTTTTATCAAATAACTCATTCATCTACTTGTGGGAGAGCTTTCACATGGTGAAGTTTCAGACCCATAGCTAATTACTCCCCTACTCAAAATGAGTAAATGCGAATTATCTCTAAAAGTATTGCAGATAGCCAATTTTTCTCAAATAAATCATTCACCTACTTTTGGGAGAGCTTTCACTTGGTGAAGTTTCAGACCCATAGCTAATTACTCACCTACTCAAAATGAGTAAATGCGAATTATCTCTAAAAGTATTGCAGACAGCCAATTTTTCTCAAATAACTCATTCACCTACTTTTGGGAGAGCTTTCACTTGGTGAAGTTTAAGACCCATAGCTAATTACTCACCTACTCAAAATGAGTAAATGCGAATTATCTCTAAAAGTATTGCAGATAGCCAATTTTTGTCAAATTAATCATTCACCTACTTTTGGGAGAGCTTTCACTTGAAGTTTCAGACCCATAGCTAATTACTCACCTACTCAAAATGAGTAAATGCGAATTATCTCTAAAAGTATTGCAGATAGCCAATTTTTCTCAAATAACTCATTCACCTACTTTTGGGAGAGCTTTCACTCTGTGAAGTTTCAGACCCATAGCTAATTACTCACCTACTCAAAATGAGTAAATGCGAATTATCTCTAAAAGTATTGCAGATAGCCAATTTTTCTCAAATAACTCATTCACCTACTTTTGGCAGAGCTTTCACTTGGTGAAGTTTCAGACCCATCGCTAATTACTCACCTACTGAAAATGAGTAAATGTAAATTATCTCTAAAAGTATTGCAGATAGCCAATTTTTCTCAAATAACTCATTCACCTACTTTTGGGAGAGCTTTCACTCTGTGAAGTTTCAGACCCATAGCTAATTACTCCCCTACTCAAAATGAGTAAATGCGAATTATCTCTAAAAGTATTGCAGATAGCCAATTTTTCTCAAATTAATCATTCACCTACTTTTGGGAGAGCTTTCACTTGGTGAAGTTTCAGACCCATAGCTAATTACTCACCTACTCAAAATGAGTAAATGCGAATTATCTCTAAAAGTATTGCAGATAGCCAATTTTTCTCAAATAACTCATTCACCTACTTTTGGGAGAGCTTTCACTCTGTGAAGTTTCAGACCCATAGCTAATTACTCACCTACTCAAAATGAGTAAATGCGAATTATCTCTAAAAGTATTGCAGATAGCCAATTTTTCTCAAATTAATCATTCACCTACTTTTGGGAGAGCTTTCACTTGGTGAAGTTTCAGGTCCATAGCTAATTACTCACCTACTCAAAATGAGTAAATGCGAATTATCTCTAAAAGTATTGCAGATAGCCAATTTTTCTCAAATAACTCATTCACCTACTTTTGGGAGAGCTTTCACTTGGTGAAGTTTAAGACCCATAGCTAATTACTCACCTACTCAAAATGAGTAAATGCGAATTATCTCTAAAAGTATTGCAGACAGCCAATTTTTCTCAAATAACTCATTCACCTACTTTTGGGAGAGCTTTCACTTGGTGAAGTTTCAGACCCATAGCTAATTACTCACCTACTCAAAATGAGTAAATGCGAATTATCTCTAAAAGTATTGCAGATAGCCAATTTTTCTCAAATAACTCATTCACCTACTTTTGGCAGAGCTTTCACTTGGTGAAGTTTCAGACCCATAGCTAATTATTCACCTACTCAAAATGAGTAAATGCGAATTATCTCTAAAAGTATTCCAGATAGCCAATTTTTCTCAAATAACTCATTCACCTACTTTTGGGAGAGCTTTCACTCTGTGAAGTTTCAGACCCATAGCTATTTATTTACCTACTCAAAATGAGTAAATGCTAATTATCTGTAAAAGTATTGCAGATACCCAATTTTTATCAAATACTCATTCATCTACTTGTGGGAGAGCTTTCACATGGTGAAGTTTCAGACCCATAGCTAATTACTCACTCAAAATGAGTAAATGCGAATTATCTCTAAAAGTATTGCAGATAGCCAATTTTTCTCAAATAACTCATTCACCTACTTTTGGGAGAGCTTTCACTTGGTGAAGTTTCAGACCCATAGATAATTATTCACCTACTCAAAATGAGTAAATGTGAATTATCTCTTAATAGTATTGCAGATAGCCAATTTTTCTCAAATATCTCATTCACCTACTTTTGGAAGAGCTTTCACACACGAAAATGAAAAATTGTGAATATCTCGGAAAAGCTATTTCTTCTGCTTTAATGCTCGGCGGGAGATACACACCGCGGCAGTGGTCTTGACAAAAATTTTTGTCTCCCCAAAAATGGTGGCCATTTTGAATTTTCAAAGTTTTTGCAAAACACAAAAATGCTTATATCTCGAAAACCGTGCTATATGGAGCGAACTCAACAAAATTTTGGACCTGCTGGGTATCTCTGCAGAGTAGCCATGCCAATTTTCAAAATATTTTTGTCTCGCCAAATATAGCGGACATTTTTCATTTTTTTATTTTTTGCAAAACACAAAAATGCTTATATCTTGAAAACCGTGCTAGATAGAGCAGACTGCGCTGACTTTGGTTGCCACAACAGTATGAGGCTACAAATGAAGCATTTTCTTAATACTTTAGCACTCACTTTTATAGCCTTTTCGGGACGCTTTGTTTTTGCTATGCAAAAACATTATCTTTTTTTTTTGCGAGCGATCCTCTAGTTCTTACTGTTTTGGTTTTTTGGTATTTAATACTATGATGAATGTGAGGGAATGTTTCATTTTTCTGCCCACAAGAGGATCCAAGAAAATCACTAAGGGACAGTATCTTCATTTGTGATAAATTAAAGGACAGAATAAAACAAGCAATCAGTGCTTGTGGACGGGCTCTGTGTCAGCTGACTGTGTGTTTTGAGTTTCAGAGTAGAAGTGAAAGAAGAAAAGGACACAAAAGTTATGCCCTGCAAATGACATTCAGAAGTAAAGTACAAAGTTAACTGTTAAGATGTAAATGCAATAGTTTTCAAGTTACAACTGATTTACTCATCAGTAAGAATCTTAAAGCAGTTTAACTCAGCTATACAATGAGCTACAGGTCAGTGATTTTACTATGTTATAGCTGACCTAAAAGCAGGTAAATAAGGGTATTTTATGCAATAAAAGGCTTAATATTTAAATAAAATTCTCTTAATGCAACAGCCTTCAAGTTACAACTGATTTACTCAACAGTGAAAACCTGAATGTAGCTATTGTTCTACTATACAATGAGCTACAGATCTGCAATTTCACTATGTTATAAGTGACCCATAAGTAGGTGAATAACATATTTAAACAACATTCTCTAAATGCAATAGTTTTCAAACAACTCATTTACTAAACAGTCAAAACCTGAAGGTAGCTATTGCTCAGTTATGCCATGAGCTATAGGTCTACAATTTTACTATGTTATAGCTGATTCAAAAGTACATGAATAACATATTGAAACAAAATTCTGTAAATGCAATATTTTTAAAGCTAAAACTGATTTGCTCAATAGTGAAAACTTCACAGTGGCTTTTGCTCAGCTGTGCAATGAGCTACAGGTCTGCAATTTTACTATGTTATAGCTGATCAAAAAAGTGAATAACATATGTAAACAAAATACTCCAAGGTTGGCAGTTTTTTCCAAAGCGTTTTTTTCCGCCTGTTTTTTCCAGTTGTGTGACAACTCATTTACTCAGCAGTGAGAACCTTAAAGTAGCTATTGCTCAGCTATGTAATGAGATACAGATCTGCATTTTAGCTGACCACAAAATTAGAAAATAACATATTTAAACAAAATACTCTAAATGGAACAGTTTTCAAGTTGCAACTGATATACTCAACAGCTATATTTTGAAAGCAGCTATTGCTCAAATCTGCAATGACCTACAAGTCTGCAAGTTCACTATGTTATAGCTGACAGAAAAGTAGGTGAATAACATATTCAAACAAAATACTGTAAATGCAATAGTTTTTAAGTTACAACCATTTTACTCAACAGTGAGAACCTGAAAATAGCTATTGCTCAGATATGCCATGAGCTACAGGCCTGCAATTCCACTATGTTATAGCTGATTCAAAAGTACATGTACTGAATAACGTATTTTAACAAACTTCTCTGAATGCAACAGTTTTCAAGTTACACGCAATTTACTCAACAGTGATAACATGAAAGTAGCTGTTACTCAGCTATGCAATGAGCTACAGGTCTACAATTTGACTATGTTATTGCTGACTAAAAAGTTACTGAATAACATATTTATACAAATGTCTGTACATGCAATAGTTTTCAAGTTATAACTAATTTACTCAACAGTGGTAACCTCAAAATAGCTATTGCTCAGCTATGACATAAGCTACAGGTCTGCAAATTTAGTATGTTATAGCTGATCCAAAAGTAGGTGAATAATATATTTAAAGAAAATACTCTAACTGAAATAGTTTTCAAGTTCTAACTGATTTACTCAACAGTGATAACCTTAAAGTAGCCATTACTCCGCTATGCAATGAGCTACAGGTCTTAAATTTTACTGTGTTACAGCTGACCCAAAAGTAGCTGAATAATATATTTATACAAAATTCTCTAAATGCACTAGTTTTCAAGTTATAATTAATTTTACTATTATGGAAGTTACTGAAAAGTCAAACAGTAGCTATCACTCACTTAGCTATTGGGATAGACTCCCAAGTTATTCACCATGTTATAGCTATGGAAAAAGTAGCTGAATAACATATTTTAACAAAATGCTCTAAATGCAATACTTTTCAAGTTATAAGTGATTTAGTGCATGATTTTATGAATTTTAATGCATTAACAATTATTTTAAGAATTCATAAAAAATAATTAAGAAAGATCCAGGTCTTATACTGACACAAAGGAATCTACCTGTGGCCTAGTACATATATGCAAAATAAGAGAGAAATCCCTTCAATAGTCAACGAGAAAATTGTGATAAAGTGTTGAAATTCTCACACTTTGGGTGGGGGTACCTCGCTTCTAATGGCTCTGGGGAACAGACAAACAGACAGATCTGCATCAATTTTAGGATTTATCATCCTTGATAGTTAAAGTATCTTTCAAAAGTAACAGCATGTCTCTGGGCCTTGTACTTTTGGAAACGATGTTCACGCGTATGCGTACATGTACACCTACAACACCTAACCAATGTCCCTACCAAGTATCAACTTCCTACTCCTTACGGTTTCCAAGAAATAGCTCGGACAAGATTTTAAAGGTCAAAGTCACTATGGCAAGGTCAAATCAAGGTCACAATATGATGTACCTCACTTCTTAATGGCCTACACCCCCTAACCAATGTCCCTACCAAGTATCAACTTCCTACACCTTACGGTTTCCGAGATATAGCCCAAAAAGTTTTTCAAACTCAAAGTCACTACGGCAAGGTCAAAGGTCAAATCAAGATTACACCATGACGTTGCACACCGACACCCCCCAATAAATGTCCCTACCAAGTATCAACTTCCTACACCTTATGGTTTCTGAGATACAGCCCGGAAAAACTTTTTCCCGCCACCCGCCCGCTCGCCCATCCGGACACAATGGGTGAAAACAATACCCTGACAGCCCTTAAGGACTGAGGGTAAAAAGCCTTTAATGATAATTTTGGAGATTTGCAGGAAATACATTGTTTCTGTTGGTATCCTCCCCGTGCAAACCAATCCAATTTCTGGATCTCAAAAAAAGTTGTGTTCTGCTTCTTTCCCAATCTATAGGTCCACTGAAAGAAAGTCAACTTATGGCTGCAGTGTTTCAGTAAAATTATGTTAATACCAGCAACACCAAACCATGCTCGCCTTAAACCTCAGAGGTTGCCGGTTCAAATCTCGGCCCTGGTGCTTCATGTTGGAAAATTGGTAGTTACTTGCATATGCCCAGTGGTTTACAATGCAGAATTTTGACCAACTGGTATGCACTGGTTCCTCCATGCGTAAACTACCCGTCGCAATATGACCCTGGCTGTGAATGCGTCGTAAAACAAAAAATAAATCTAAATTTTAATATGATTAATAAAACTTTTTTTCTGTGAATAAAATGACAAAAACTACACCTACGCAACTAGACAACTCACCAAAGCCAGTGAACCATCGTGTGACCTTGAACAAGAAGACCAAGGTCAAATCTGTCCACATCAGAAGATTCCCAGCCCATGATATCCTATAGGTTGGTTTCACATTGCATAGCTCGAGGACAAATAATAAGCAAGTTATAAGCACTTTTAACTTTCGGTATACTCATTTGGCCCTGAAGGAGGGACCCAAGGCCAAATCTGACCACATCAGAAGATTCCCTGCCTATGATTTCCTATAAGTTGGTTTCACATCCCAAACCTCTAGGACCAATAATAAGCGAGTTATAAGCACTTTTAACTTTCACTATACTCATTTGACCTTGAAGGAGGGGCCCAAGGCCAAATCTGACCACATAAGAAGATTCCATGCCTATGGTTTCCTATAAGTTATTTTCACATCGCAAACCTCTAGGACCAATAATAAGTGACTTATAAGCACTTTTAACTTTTGCTATACTCATTTGACCTTGAAGGAGGGGCCCAAGGCCAAATCTGACCACATCAGAAGATTCCCAGCCCATGACTTCCTATAGGTTGATTTCACATTGCAAACCTCTAGGACCAGTAATAAGGGAGATATAGGCACTTGTAAAATCTGCTACATGGGGTACTTTGGCACTCCGTGGATGACCTTGATTTTAGAGCTTCAAGGTCAAGTGTCTGCAAGGTTGTAGAGGACATGTATATCTGTTATACACATCACCTATGAAGAGATTAAACCTTTTACTTATGAGAACCAGCCAGTAGAAAAAAATGTACATAATTTTCAAAGACATGTGCGTGGCAGTCATCTTGTTTTTCAGAATGAGGCTAATTACAGTCCCAGAGAAGCTTACCTTCCAATAAAGAAATCCTGGAAATTTGGTGAACTTAGCTGATGTGGTTTTCCTCTGAGAGTATCAACATCAAAAATCACTCTACGCACAGCGGCGGCGTAGCAAATGGTAAACCAAAATATCCACAGGATACATCAGGTGGATACAATAATACCCACAAATTTAGGACATAACTAGAAATCGGCCGCCCTGTTGATAGTAGATGCGAATAGAAACAGGATAGCATAGAAGAACACACATTATCATGTGTAATGTCCACCCATGAACCTTTTGCCCAAATTGTACAGTAGTCTTACAAGACCCTGTTTCATTTGTAAAATATATCAATGATGCTTAAATATTTGTTAGTGTAGATGTAAATTATTTCAGCTTCATGCCTTTTTGCATTGGTTGGGTTGAAAATTTTGACGAAATCACTCTATCTGGCACGGTTAAGAAGATAGAAGCAAATTCCTGTTTTTTTATTTTTGGCAAAAATTTGAAAATTCAAAATGGCCGCCATTTTTGGGAAAAGGAAATTTTTTTGAAAATTGCCAAGAGTACATTTTTTAGATACCCTATGGGTCGAAAATTTCAACGAAATAACTCTATTTTGCACGGTTAAGGCCAGTTTGTGTTTTTCCATTTTGGGCAAAAATTCGAAAATTCAAAATGGCTGTCATTTTTGGGGAGGGGAAAATTTTTTGAAAATTGCAAAGATTACATTCCTTAGATACCCTGTGGGTTGAAAATTTCGACGAAATCGCTCTATCTCGCATGGTTAAGGAGATAGAAGCAAATTTGTGTTTTGCCATTTTTGACAAAAATTTGAAAATTCAAAATGGCCGCCATTTTAGGGGACGGGAAATTTTTTTTTAAATTGCCAAGAATACAATGCTGAAATACCTGTGGGTCGAAAATTTTGATGAAATCGATCTATCTCGCACGGTTAAGGAGATAGAAGCAAATTTGTGTTTTGCCATTTTTGGCAAAAATTCGAAAATTCAAAATGGCCGCCATTTTTGGGGAGGGGAAAATTTTTCGTAAAATTGCAAAGATTGCATTCCTTCGATACCCTGTGGGTCGAAAATTTCGACGAAATCGCTCTATCTCGCACGGTTAAGGAGATAGAAGCAAATTTGTGTTTTGCCATTTTTGGCAAAAATTCGAAAATTCAAAATGGCTGCCATTTTTGGGGAGGGGAAAATTTGTTGGAAAATTGCAAAGATTGCATTCCTTAGATACCCTGTGGGTCGAAAATTTCGACGAAATCGCTCTATCTCGCACGGTTAAGGAGATAGAAGCAAATTTGTGTTTTACCATTTTTGGCAAAAATTCGAAAATTCAAAATGGCCGCCATTTTTGGGGAGGGGAAAATTTTTTGAAAATTGCAAAGATTGCATTCCTTAGATACCCTGTGGGTCGAAAATTTCGACGAAATCGCTCTATCTCGCACGGTTAAGGAGATAGAAGCAAATTAGTGTTTTGCCATTTTTGGCAAAAATTCGAAAATTCAAAATGGCCGCCATTTTTGGGGAGGGGAAAATTTTTGGAAAATTACCAAGAGCACAATGCTCAGATACCCTGTGGGTCGAAAATTTCGACGAAATCGCTCTATCTCGCACGGTTAAGGAGATAGAAGCAAATTAGTGTTTTGTCATTTTTGGCAAAAATTCGAAAATTCAAAATGGCCGCCATTTTTGGGGAGGGGAAAATTTTGTAAAAATTACCAAGAGCACAATGCTCAGATACCCTGTGGGTCGAAAATTTTGACGAAATCGCTCTATCTGGCACGGTTAAGGAGATAGGAGGAAATTTGTGTTTTGCCATTTTTGGCAAAAATTCGAAAATTCAAAATGGCCGCCATTTTTGGGGAGGGGAAAATTTTGTAAAAATTACCAAGAGCACAATGCTCAGATGCCCTGTGGGTCGAAAATTTTGACGAAATCGCTCTATCTCGCACGGTTAAGGAGATAGAAGCAGATTGGTGTTTTGCCATTTTTGGCAAAAATTCGAAAATTCAAAATGGCCGCCATTTTTGGGGAGGGGAAAATTTTTTGAAAATTGCAAAGATTGCATTCCTTAGATACCCTGTGGGTCGAAAATTTCGACGAAATCGCTCTATCTCGCACGGTTAAGGAGATAGAAGGAAATTTGTGTTTTGCCATTTTTGGCAAAAATTCGAAAATTCAAAATGGCCGCCATTTTTGGGGAGGGGAAAATTTTTGGAAAATTGCAAAGATTGCATTCCTTAGATACCCTGTGGGTCGAAAATTTCGACGAAATCACTCTATCTCGCACGGTTAAGGAGATAGAAGCAAATTAGTGTTTTGCCATTTTTGGCAAAAATTCGAAAATTCAAAATGGCCGCCATATTTGGGGAGGGGAAATTTTTTTAAAAATTGCCAAGAGTACAATGCTCAGATACCCTGTGGGTCGAAAATTTTGACGAAATCGCTCTATCTGGCACGGTTAAGGAGATAGAAGCAAATTTGTGTTTTGCCATTTTTTGCCAAAAATTCGAAAATTCAAAATGGCCGCCATTTTTTGGGGAGGGGAAAATTTTTGGAAAATTGCAAAGATTGCATTCCTTAGATACCCTGTGGGTCGAAAATTTCGACGAAATTGCTCTATCTCGCACGGTTAAGGAGATAGAAGCAAATTTGTGTTTTGCCATTTTTTGCAAAAATTTGAAAATTCAAAATGGCCGCCATTTTTGGGGAGGGGAAAATTTTTGGAAAATTGCAAAGATTACATTCCTTAGATACCCTGTGGGTCGAAAATTTCGACGAAATCGCTCTATCTGGCACGGTTAAGGAGATAGAAGCAAATTAGTGTTTTGCCATTTTTGGCAAAAATTCGAAAATTCAAAATGGCCGCCATTTTTGGGGAGGGGAAAATTTTGTAAAAATTACCAAGAGCACAATGGTCAGATACCCTGTGGGTCAAAAATTTTGACGAAATCGCTCTATCTGGCACGGTTAAGGAGATAGAAGCAAATTTGTGTTTTGCCATTTTTGGCAAAAATTCGAAAATTCAAAATGGCCGCCATTTTTGGGGAGGGGAAAATTTTTGGAAAATTGCAAAGATTGCATTCCTTAGATACCCTGTGGGTCGAAAATTTCGACGAAATCACTCTATCTCGCATGGTTAAGGAGATAGAAGCAAATTAGTGTTTTGCCATTTTTGGCAAAAATTCGAAAGTTCAAATGGCCGCCATTTTTGGGGAGGGGAAAATTTTTTAAAAATTACCAAGAGTACAATGCTCAGATACCCTGTGGGTCGAAAATTTTGACGAAATCGCTCTATCTGGCACGGTTAAGGAGATAGGAGGAAATTTGTGTTTTGCCATTTTTGGCAAAAATTCGAAAATTCAAAATGGCCGCCATTTTTGGGGAGGGGAAAATTTTTGGAAAATTGCAAAGATTGCATTCCTTAGATACCCTGTGGGTCGAAAATTTTGACGAAATCGCTCTATCTGGCACGGTTAAGGAGATAGAAGCAAATTTGTGTTTTGCCATTTTTGGCAAAAATTCGAAAATTCAAAATGGCCGCCATTTTTGGGGAGGGGAAAATTTTTGGAAAATTACCAAGAGTACAATGCTCAGATACCCTGTGGGTCGAAAATTTTGACGAAATCGCCCTATCGCGCACGGTTAAGGAGATAGAAGCAAATTAGTGTTTTGCCATTTTTGGCAAAAATTCGAAAATTCAAAATGGCCGCCATTTTTGGGGAGGGGAAAATTTTGTAAAAATTACCAAGAGCACAATGCTCAGATACCCTGTGGGTCGAAAATTTTGACAAAATCGCTCTATCTGGCACGGTTAAGGAGATAGAAGCAAATTTGTGTTTTGCCATTTTTGGCAAAAATTCGAAAATTCAAAATGGCCGCCATTTTTGGGGAGGGGAAAATTTTTTTAAAATTACCAAGAGTACAATACTCAGATGCCCTGTGGGTCGAAAATTTTGACGAAATCGCTCTATCTCGGACGGTTAAGGAGATAGAAGCAGATTGGTGTTTTGCCATTTTTGGCAAAAATTCGAAAATTCAAAATGGCCGCCATTTTTGGGGAGGGGAAAATTTTTTGAAAATTGCAAAGATTGCATTCCTTAGATACCCTGTGGGTCGAAAATTTCGACGAAATCGCTCTATCTCGCACGGTTAAGGAGATAGAAGGAAATTTGTGTTTTGCCATTTTTGGCAAAAATTCGAAAATTCAAAATGGCCGCCATTTTTGGGGAGGGGAAAATTTTTTGAAAATTGCAAAGATTGCATTCCTTAGATACCCTGTGGGTCGAAAATTTTGACGAAATCACTCTATCTCGCACGGTTAAGGAGATAGAAGCAAATTAGTGTTTTGCCATTTTTGGCAAAAATTCGAAAATTCAAAATGGCCGCCATTTTTGGGGAGGGGAAATTTTTTTAAAAATTGCCAAGAGTACAATGCTCAGATACCCTGTGGGTCGAAAATTTTGACGAAATCGCTCTATCTGGCACGGTTAAGGAGATAGAAGCAAATTTGTGTTTTGCCATTTTTTGCCAAAAATTCGAAAATTCAAAATGGCCGCCATTTTTTGGGGAGGGGAAAATTTTTGGAAAATTGCAAAGATTGCATTCCTTAGATACCCTGTGGGTCGAAAATTTCGACGAAATTGCTCTATCTCGCACGGTTAAGGAGATAGAAGCAAATTTGTGTTTTGCCATTTTTGGCAAAAATTTGAAAATTCAAAATGGCCGCCATTTTTGGGGAGGGGAAAATTTTTGGAAAATTGCAAAGATTACATTCCTTAGATACCCTGTGGGTCGAAAATTTCGACGAAATCGCTCTATCTGGCACGGTTAAGGAGATAGAAGCAAATTAGTGTTTTGCCATTTTTGGCAAAAATTCGAAAATTCAAAATGGCCGCCATTTTTGGGGAGGGGAAAATTTTGTAAAAATTACCAAGAGCACAATGGTCAGATACCCTGTGGGTCAAAAATTTTGACGAAATCGCTCTATCTGGCACGGTTAAGGAGATAGAAGCAAATTTGTGTTTTGCCATTTTTGGCAAAAATTCGAAAATTCAAAATGGCCGCCATTTTTGGGGAGGGGAAAATTTTTTAAAAATTACCAAGAGTACAATGCTCAGATACCCTGTGGGTCGAAAATTTTGACGAAATCGCTCTATCTGGCACGGTTAAGGAGATAGGAGGAAATTTGTGTTTTGCCATTTTTGGCAAAAATTCGAAAATTCAAAATGGCCGCCATTTTTGGGGAGGGGAAAATTTTTGGAAAATTGGAAAGATTGCATTCCTTAGATACCCTGTGGGTCGAAAATTTTGACGAAATCGCTCTATCTGGCACGGTTAAGGAGATAGAAGCAAATTTGTGTTTTGCCATTTTTGGCAAAAATTCGAAAATTCAAAATGGCCGCCATTTTTGGGGAGGGGAAAATTTTTGGAAAATTACCAAGAGTACAATGCTCAGATACCCTGTGGGTCGAAAATTTTGACGAAATCGCCCTATCGCGCACGGTTAAGGAGATAGAAGCAAATTAGTGTTTTGCCATTTTTGGCAAAAATTCGAAAATTCAAAATGGCCGCCATTTTTGGGGAGGGGAAAATTTTGTAAAAATTACCAAGAGCACAATGCTCAGATACCCTGTGGGTCGAAAATTTTGACAAAATCGCTCTATCTGGCACGGTTAAGGAGATAGAAGCAAATTTGTGTTTTGCCATTTTTGGCAAAAATTCGAAAATTCAAAATGGCCGCCATTTTTGGGGAGGGGAAAATTTTTTTAAAATTACCAAGAGTACAATACTCAGATGCCCTGTGGGTCGAAAATTTTGACGAAATCGCTCTATCTCGGACGGTTAAGGAGATAGAAGCAGATTGGTGTTTTGCCATTTTTGGCAAAAATTCGAAAATTCAAAATGGCCGCCATTTTTGGGGAGGGGAAAATTTTTTGAAAATTGCAAAGATTGCATTCCTTAGATACCCTGTGGGTCGAAAATTTCGACGAAATCGCTCTATCTCGCACGGTTAAGGAGATAGAAGGAAATTTGTGTTTTGCCATTTTTGGCAAAAATTCGAAAATTCAAAATGGCCGCCATTTTTGGGGAGGGGAAAATTTTTTGAAAATTGCAAAGATTGCATTCCTTAGATACCCTGTGGGTCGAAAATTTTGACGAAATCACTCTATCTCGCACGGTTAAGGAGATAGAAGCAAATTAGTGTTTTGCCATTTTTGGCAAAAATTCGAAAATTCAAAATGGCCGCCATTTTTGGGGAGGGGAAATTTTTTTAAAAATTGCCAAGAGTACAATGCTCAGATACCCTGTGGGTCGAAAATTTTGACGAAATCGCTCTATCTGGCACGGTTAAGGAGATAGAAGCAAATTTGTGTTTTGCCATTTTTGGCAAAAATTCGAAAATTCAAAATGGCCGCCATTTTTTGGGGAGGGGAAAATTTTTGGAAAATTGCAAAGATTGCATTCCTTAGATACCCTGTGGGTCGAAAATTTCGACGAAATTGCTCTATCTCGCACGGTTAAGGAGATAGAAGCAAATTTGTGTTTTGCCATTTTTGGCAAAAATTTGAAAATTCAAAATGGCCGCCATTTTTGGGGAGGGGAAAATTTTTGGAAAATTGCAAAGATTACATTCCTTAGATACCCTGTGGGTCGAAAATTTCGACGAAATCGCTCTATCTGGCACGGTTAAGGAGATAGAAGCAAATTAGTGTTTTGCCATTTTTGGCAAAAACTCGAAAATTCAAAATGGCCGCCATTTTTGGGGAGGGGAAAATTTTTTGAAAATTACCAAGAGCACAATGGTCAGATACCCTGTGGGTCAAAAATTTTGACGAAATCGCTCTATCTGGCACGGTTAAGGAGATAGAAGCAAATTTGTGTTTTGCCATTTTTGGCAAAAATTCGAAAATTCAAAATGGCCGCCATTTTTGGGGAGGGGAAAATTTTTTAAAAATTACCAAGAGTACAATGCTCAGATACCCTGTGGGTCGAAAATTTTGACGAAATCGCTCTATCTGGCACGGTTAAGGAGATAGGAGGAAATTTGTGTTTTGCCATTTTTGGCAAAAATTCGAAAATTCAAAATGGCCGCCATTTTTGGGGAGGGGAAAATTTTTGGAAAATTGGAAAGATTGCATTCCTTAGATACCCTGTGGGTCGAAAATTTTGACGAAATCGCTCTATCTGGCACGGTTAAGGAGATAGAAGCAAATTTGTGTTTTGCCATTTTTGGCAAAAATTCGAAAATTCAAAATGGCCGCCATTTTTGGGGAGGGGAAAATTTTTGGAAAATTACCAAGAGTACAATGCTCAGATACCCTGTGGGTCGAAAATTTTGACGAAATCGCCCTATCGCGCACGGTTAAGGAGATAGAAGCAAATTAGTGTTTTGCCATTTTTGGCAAAAATTCGAAAATTCAAAATGGCCGCCATTTTTGGGGAGGGGAAAATTTTGTAAAAATTACCAAGAGCACAATGCTCAGATACCCTGTGGGTCGAAAATTTTGACAAAATCGCTCTATCTGGCACGGTTAAGGAGATAGAAGCAAATTTGTGTTTTGCCATTTTTGGCAAAAATTCGAAAATTCAAAATGGCCGCCATTTTTGGGGAGGGGAAAATTTTTTTAAAATTACCAAGAGTACAATACTCAGATGCCCTGTGGGTCGAAAATTTTGACGAAATCGCTCTATCTCGGACGGTTAAGGAGATAGAAGCAGATTGGTGTTTTGCCATTTTTGGCAAAAATTCGAAAATTCAAAATGGCCGCCATTTTTGGGGAGGGGAAAATTTTTTGAAAATTGCAAAGATTGCATTCCTTAGATACCCTGTGGGTCGAAAATTTCGACGAAATCGCTCTATCTCGCACGGTTAAGGAGATAGAAGGAAATTTGTGTTTTGCCATTTTTGGCAAAAATTCGAAAATTCAAAATGGCCGCCATTTTTGGGGAGGGGAAAATTTTTTGAAAATTGCAAAGATTGCATTCCTTAGATACCCTGTGGGTCGAAAATTTTGACGAAATCACTCTATCTCGCACGGTTAAGGAGATAGAAGCAAATTAGTGTTTTGCCATTTTTGGCAAAAATTCGAAAATTCAAAATGGCCGCCATTTTTGGGGAGGGGAAATTTTTTTAAAAATTGCCAAGAGTACAATGCTCAGATACCCTGTGGGTCGAAAATTTTGACGAAATCGCTCTATCTGGCACGGTTAAGGAGATAGAAGCAAATTTGTGTTTTGCCATTTTTGGCAAAAATTCGAAAATTCAAAATGGCCGCCATTTTTTGGGGAGGGGAAAATTTTTGGAAAATTGCAAAGATTGCATTCCTTAGATACCCTGTGGGTCGAAAATTTCGACGAAATTGCTCTATCTCGCACGGTTAAGGAGATAGAAGCAAATTTGTGTTTTGCCATTTTTGGCAAAAATTTGAAAATTCAAAATGGCCGCCATTTTTGGGGAGGGGAAAATTTTTGGAAAATTGCAAAGATTACATTCCTTAGATACCCTGTGGGTCGAAAATTTCGACGAAATCGCTCTATCTGGCACGGTTAAGGAGATAGAAGCAAATTAGTGTTTTGCCATTTTTGGCAAAAACTCGAAAATTCAAAATGGCCGCCATTTTTGGGGAGGGGAAAATTTTTTGAAAATTACCAAGAGCACAATGGTCAGATACCCTGTGGGTCAAAAATTTTGACGAAATCGCTCTATCTGGCACGGTTAAGGAGATAGAAGCAAATTTGTGTTTTGCCATTTTTGGCAAAAATTCGAAAATTCAAAATGGCCGCCATTTTTGGGGAGGGGAAAATTTTTGGAAAATTGCAAAGATTGCATTCCTTAGATACCCTGTGGGTCGAAAATTTCGACGAAATCACTCTATCTCGCATGGTTAAGGAGATAGAAGCAAATTAGTGTTTTACCATTTTTGGCAAAAATTCGAAAGTTCAAATGGCCGCCATTTTTGGGGAGGGGAAAATTTTTTAAAAATTACCAAGAGTACAATGCTCAGATACCCTGTGGGTCGAAAATTTTGACGAAATCGCTCTATCTGGCACGGTTAAGGAGATAGAAGGAAATTTGTGTTTTGCCATTTTTGGCAAAAATTCGAAAATTCAAAATGGCCGCCATTTTTTGGGGAGGGGAAAATTTTTGGAAAATTGCAAAGATTGCATTCCTTAGTTACCCTGTGGGTCGAAAATTTCGACGAAATCGCTCTATCTCGCACGGTTAAGGAGATAGAAGCAAATTTGTGTTTTGCCATTTTTGGCAAAAATTTGAAAATTCAAAATGGCCGCCATTTTTGGGGAGGGGAAAATTTTGTAAAAATTACCAAGTGCACAATGCTCAGATACCCTGTGGGTCGAAAATTTTGACGAAATCGCTCTATCTGGCACGGTTAAGGAGATAGAAGCAAATTTGTGTTTTGCCATTTTTGGCAAAAATTCGAAAATTCAAAATGGCCGCCATTTTTGGGGAGGGGAAAATTTTTGGAAAATTGCAAAAATTGCATTCCTTAGATACCCTGTGGGTCGAAAATTTCGACGAAATCACTCTATCTCGCACGGTTAAGGAGATAGAAGCAAATTAGTGTTTTGCCATTTTTGGCAAAAATTCGAAAATTCAAAATGGCCGCCATTTTTGGGGAGGGGAAAATTTTTGGAAAAATTACCAAGAGCACAATGCTCAGATACCCTGTGGGTCAAAAATTTTGACGAAATCGCTCTATCTGGCACGGTTAAGGAGATAGAAGCAAATTTGTGTTTTGCCATTTTTGGCAAAAATTCGAAAATTCAAAATGGCCGCCATTTTTGGGGAGGGGAAAATTTTTGGAAAATTGCAAAGATTGCATTCCTTAGATACCCTGTGGGTCGAAAATTTCGACGAAATCACTCTATCTCGCACGGTTAAGGAGATAGAAGCAAATTAGTGTTTTGCCATTTTTGGCAAAAATTCGAAAGTTCAAATGGCCGCCATTTTTGGGGAGGGGAAAATTTTTGGAAAATTACCAAGAGTACAATGCTCAGATACCCTGTGGGTCGAAAATTTTGACGAAATCGCTCTATCTGGCACGGTTAAGGAGATAGGAGGAAATTTGTGTTTTGCCATTTTTGGCAAAAATTCGAAAATTCAAAATGGCCGCCATTTTTGGGGAGGGGAAAATTTTTGGAAAATTGCAAAGATTGCATTCCTTAGATACCCTGTGGGTCGAAAATTTTGACGAAATCGCTCTATCTGGCACGGTTAAGGAGATAGAAGCAAATTTGTGTTTTGCCATTTTTGGCAAAAATTCGAAAATTCAAAATGGCCGCCATTTTTGGGGAGGGGAAAATTTTTGGAAAATTACCAAGAGTACAATGCTCAGATACCCTGTGGGTCGAAAATTTTGACGAAATCGCTCTATCTGGCACGGTTAAGGAGATAGAAGGAAATTTGTGTTTTGCCATTTTTGGCAAAAATTCGAAAATTCAAAATGGCTGCCATTTTTGGGGAGGGGAAAATTTTTGGAAAATTGCAAAGATTGCATTCCTTAGATACCCTGTGGGTCGAAAATTTCGACGAAATCGCTCTATCTCGCACGGTTAAGGAGATAGAAGCAAATTAGTGTTTTGCCATTTTTGGCAAAAATTCGAAAATTCAAAATGGCCGCCATTTTTGGGGAGGGGAAAATTTTTGGAAAATTACCAAGAGCACAATGCTCAGATACCCTGTGGGTCGAAAATTTCGACGAAATCGCGCTATCTCGCACGGTTAAGGAGATAGAAGCAAATTAGTGTTTTGTCATTTTTGGCAAAAATTCGAAAATTCAAAATGGCCGCCATTTTTGGGGAGGGGAAAATTTTGTAAAAATTACCAAGAGCACAATGCTCAGATACCCTGTGGGTCGAAAATTTTGACAAAATCGCTCTATCTGGCACGGTTAAGGAGATAGAAGCAAATTAGTGTTTTGCCATTTTTGGCAAAAATTCGAAAATTCAAAATGGCCGCCATTTTTGGGGAGGGGAAAATTTTTTAAAAATTACCAAGAGTACAATGCTCAGATGCCCTGTGGGTCAAAAATTTTGACGAAATCGCTCTATCTCGCACGGTTAAGGAGATAGAAGCAGATTGGTGTTTTGCCATTTTTGGCAAAAATTCGAAAATTCAAAATGGCCGCCATTTTTGGGGAGGGGAAAATTTTTTGAAAATTGCAAAGATTGCATTCCTTAGATACCCTGTGGGTCGAAAATTTCGACGAAATCGCTCTATCTCGCACGGTTAAGGAGATAGAAGGAAATTTGTTTTGCCATTTTTGGCAAAAATTCGAAAATTCAAAATGGCCGCCATTTTTGGGGAGGGGAAAATTTTTGGAAAATTGCAAAGATTGCATTCCTTAGATACCCTGTGGGTCGAAAATTTTGACGAAATCGCTCTATCTAGCACGGTTAAGGAGATAGAAGCAAATTTGTGTTTTGCCATTTTTGGCAAAAATTCGAAAATTCAAAATGGCCGCCATTTTTGGGGAGGGGAAAATTTTTGGAAAATTACCAAGAGTACAATGCTCAGATACCCTGTGGGTCGAAAATTTTGACGAAATCGCTCTATCTGGCACGGTTAAGGAGATAGAAGCAGATTGGTGTTTTGCCATTTTTGGCAAAAATTCGAAAATTCAAAATGGCCGCCATTTTTGGGGAGGGGAAAATTTTTTGAAAATTGCAAAGATTGCATTCCTTAGATACCCTGTGGGTCGAAAATTTCGACGAAATCGCTCTATCTCGCACGGTTAAGGAGATAGAAGGAAATTTGTTTTGCCATTTTTGGCAAAAATTCGAAAATTCAAAATGGCCGCCATTTTTGGGGAGGGGAAAATTTTTGGAAAATTGCAAAGATTGCATTCCTTAGATACCCTGTGGGTCGAAAATTTCGACGAAATCACTCTATCTCGCACGGTTAAGGAGATAGAAGCAAATTAGTGTTTTGCCATTTTTGGCAAAAATTCGAAAATTCAAAATGGCCGCCATTTTTGGGGAGGGGAAATTTTTTTAAAAATTGCCAAGAGTACAATGCTCAGATATCCTGTGGGTCGAAAATTTTGACGAAATCGCTCTATCTGGCACGGTTAAGGAGATAGAAGGAAATTTGTGTTTTGCCATTTTTGGCAAAAATTCGAAAATTCAAAATGGCCGCCATTTTTTGGGGAGGGGAAAATTTTTGGAAAATTGCAAAGATTGCATTCCTTAGTTACCCTGTGGGTCGAAAATTTCGACGAAATCGCTCTATCTCGCACGGTTAAGGAGATAGAAGCAAATTTGTGTTTTGCCATTTTTGGCAAAAATTCGAAAATTCAAAATGGCCGCCATTTTTGGGGAGGGGAAAATTTTTGGAAAATTGCAAAGATTACATTCCTTAGATACCCTGTGGGTCGAAAATTTCGACGAAATCGCTCTATCTCGCACGGTTAAGGAGATAGAAGCAAATTAGTGTTTTGCCATTTTTGGCAAAAATTCGAAAATTCAAAATGGCCGCCATTTTTGGGGAGGGGAAAATTTTGTAAAAATTACCAAGAGCACAATGCTCAGATACCCTGTAGGTCGAAAATTTTGACGAAATCGCTCTATCTGGCACGGTTAAGGAGATAGAAGCAAATTTGTGTTTTGCCATTTTTGGCAAAAATTCGAAAATTCAAAATGGCCGCCATTTTTGGGGAGGGGAAAATTTTTTGAAAATTGCAAAAATTGCATTCCTTAGATACTCTGTGGGTCGAAAATTTCGACGAAATCACTCTATCTCGCACGGTTAAGGAGATAGAAGCAAATTAGTGTTTTGCCATTTTTGGCAAAAATTCGAAAATTCAAAATGGCCGCCATTTTTGGGGAGGGGAAAATTTTTGGAAAAATTACCAAGAGCACAATGCTCAGATGCCCTGTGGGTCAAAAATTTTGACGAAATCGCTCTATCTGGCACGGTTAAGGAGATAGAAGCAAATTTGTGTTTTGCCATTTTTGGCAAAAATTCGAAAATTCAAAATGGCCGCCATTTTTGGGGAGGGGAAAATTTTTTTAAAATTACCAAGAGTACAATGCTCAGATACCCTGTGGGTCGAAAATTTTGACGAAATCGCTCTATCTCGCACGGTTAAGGAGATAGAAGCAAATTAGTGTTTTGCCATTTTTGGCAAAAATTCGAAAATTCAAAATGGCCGCCATTTTTGGGGAGGGGAAATTTTTTTTAAAATTGCCAAGAGTACAATGCTCAGATACCCTGTGGGTCGAAAATTTTGACGAAATCGCTCTATCTGGCACGGTTAAGGAGATAGAAGGAAATTTGTGTTTTGCCATTTTTGGCAAAAATTCGAAAATTCAAAATGGCCGCCATTTTTGGGGAGGGGAAAATTTTTGGAAAATTGCAAAGATTGCATTCCTTAGATACCCTGTGGGTCGAAAATTTTGACGAAATCGCTCTATCTGGCACGGTTAAGGAGATAGAAGCAAATTTGTGTTTTGCCATTTTTGGCAAAAATTCGAAAATTCAAAATGGCCGCCATTTTTGGGGAGGGGAAAATTTTTGGAAAATTACCAAGAGTACAATGCTCAGATACCCTGTGGGTCGAAAATTTTGACGAAATCGCGCTATCGCGCACGGTTAAGGAGATAGAAGCAAATTAGTGTTTTGTCATTTTTGGCAAAAATTCGAAAATTCAAAATGGCCGCCATTTTTGGGGAGGGGAAAATTTTGTAAAAATTACCAAGAGCACAATGCTCAGATACCCTGTGGGTCGAAAATTTTGACAAAATCGCTCTATCTGGCACGGTTAAGGAGATAGAAGCAAATTTGTGTTTTGCCATTTTTGGCAAAAATTCGAAAATTCAAAATGGCCGCCATTTTTGGGGAGGGGAAAATTTTTTAAAAATTACCAAGAGTACAATGCTCAGATGCCCTGTGGGTCGAAAATTTTGACGAAATCGCTCTATCTCGGACGGTTAAGGAGATAGAAGCAGATTGGTGTTTTGCCATTTTTGGCAAAAATTCGAAAATTCAAAATGGCCGCCATTTTTGGGGAGGGGAAAATTTTTTGAAAATTGCAAAGATTGCATTCCTTAGATACCCTGTGGGTCGAAAATTTCGACGAAATCGCTCTATCTCGCACGGTTAAGGAGATAGAAGGAAATTTGTGTTTTGCCATTTTTGGCAAAAATTCGAAAATTCAAAATGGCCGCCATTTTTGGGGAGGGGAAATTTTTTTAAAAATTGCCAAGAGTACAATGCTCAGATACCCTGTGGGTCGAAAATTTTGACGAAATCGCTCTATCTGGCACGGTTAAGGAGATAGAAGGAAATTTGTGTTTTCCCATTTTTGGCAAAAATTCGAAAATTCAAAATGGCCGCCATTTTTTGGGGAGGGGAAAATTTTTGGAAAATTGCAAAGATTGCATTCCTTAGTTACCCTGTGGGTCGAAAATTTCGACGAAATCGCTCTATCTCGCACGGTTAAGGAGATAGAAGCAAATTTGTGTTTTGCCATTTTTGGCAAAAATTCGAAAATTCAAAATGGCCGCCATTTTTGGGGAGGGGAAAATTTTTGGAAAATTGCAAAGATTACATTCCTTAGATACCCTGTGGGTCGAAAATTTCGACGAAATCGCTCTATCTCGCACGGTTAAGGAGATAGAAGCAAATTAGTGTTTTGCCATTTTTGGCAAAAATTCGAAAATTCAAAATGGCCGCCATTTTTGGGGAGGGGAAAATTTTGTAAAAATTACCAAGAGCACAATGCTCAGATACCCTGTAGGTCGAAAATTTTGACGAAATCGCTCTATCTGGCACGGTTAAGGAGATAGAAGCAAATTTGTGTTTTGCCATTTTTGGCAAAAATTCGAAAATTCAAAATGGCCGCCATTTTTGGGGAGGGGAAAATTTTTTGAAAATTGCAAAAATTGCATTCCTTAGATACTCTGTGGGTCGAAAATTTCGACGAAATCACTCTATCTCGCACGGTTAAGGAGATAGAAGCAAATTAGTGTTTTGCCATTTTTGGCAAAAATTCGAAAATTCAAAATGGCCGCCATTTTTGGGGAGGGGAAAATTTTTGGAAAAATTACCAAGAGCACAATGCTCAGATGCCCTGTGGGTCAAAAATTTTGATGAAATCGCTCTATCTGGCACGGTTAAGGAGATAGAAGCAAATTTGTGTTTTGCCATTTTTGGCAAAAATTCGAAAATTCAAAATGGCCGCCATTTTGGGGGAGGGGAAAATTTTTTTAAAATTACCAAGAGTACAATGCTCAGATACCCTGTGGGTCGAAAATTTTGACGAAATCGCTCTATCTCGCACGGTTAAGGAGATAGAAGCAAATTAGTGTTTTGCCATTTTTGGCAAAAATTCGAAAATTCAAAATGGCCGCCATTTTTGGGGAGGGGAAAATTTTTTTAAAATTACCAAGAGTACAATGCTCAGATACCCTGTGGGTCGAAAATTTTGACGAAATCGCTCTATCTCGCACGGTTAAGGAGATAGAAGCAAATTAGTGTTTTGCCATTTTTGGCAAAAATTCGAAAATTCAAAATGGCCGCCATTTTTGGGGAGGGGAAATTTTTTTTAAAATTGCCAAGAGTACAATGCTCAGATACCCTGTGGGTCGAAAATTTTGACGAAATCGCTCTATCTGGCACGGTTAAGGAGATAGAAGGAAATTTGTGTTTTGCCATTTTTGGCAAAAATTCGAAAATTCAAAATGGCCGCCATTTTTGGGGAGGGGAAAATTTTTGGAAAATTGCAAAGATTGCATTCCTTAGATACCCTGTGGGTCGAAAATTTTGACGAAATCGCTCTATCTGGCACGGTTAAGGAGATAGAAGCAAATTTGTGTTTTGCCATTTTTGGCAAAAATTCGAAAATTCAAAATGGCCGCCATTTTTGGGGAGGGGAAAATTTTTGGAAAATTACCAAGAGTACAATGCTCAGATACCCTGTGGGTCGAAAATTTTGACGAAATCGCGCTATCGCGCACGGTTAAGGAGATAGAAGCAAATTAGTGTTTTGTCATTTTTGGCAAAAATTCGAAAATTCAAAATGGCCGCCATTTTTGGGGAGGGGAAAATTTTGTAAAAATTACCAAGAGCACAATGCTCAGATACCCTGTGGGTCGAAAATTTTGACAAAATCGCTCTATCTGGCACGGTTAAGGAGATAGAAGCAAATTTGTGTTTTGCCATTTTTGGCAAAAATTCGAAAATTCAAAATGGCCGCCATTTTTGGGGAGGGGAAAATTTTTTAAAAATTACCAAGAGTACAATGCTCAGATGCCCTGTGGGTCGAAAATTTTGACGAAATCGCTCTATCTCGGACGGTTAAGGAGATAGAAGCAGATTGGTGTTTTGCCATTTTTGGCAAAAATTCGAAAATTCAAAATGGCCGCCATTTTTGGGGAGGGGAAAATTTTTTGAAAATTGCAAAGATTGCATTCCTTAGATACCCTGTGGGTCGAAAATTTCGACGAAATCGCTCTATCTCGCACGGTTAAGGAGATAGAAGGAAATTTGTGTTTTGCCATTTTTGGCAAAAATTCGAAAATTCAAAATGGCCGCCATTTTTGGGGAGGGGAAATTTTTTTAAAAATTGCCAAGAGTACAATGCTCAGATACCCTGTGGGTCGAAAATTTTGACGAAATCGCTCTATCTGGCACGGTTAAGGAGATAGAAGGAAATTTGTGTTTTCCCATTTTTGGCAAAAATTCGAAAATTCAAAATGGCCGCCATTTTTTGGGGAGGGGAAAATTTTTGGAAAATTGCAAAGATTGCATTCCTTAGTTACCCTGTGGGTCGAAAATTTCGACGAAATCGCTCTATCTCGCACGGTTAAGGAGATAGAAGCAAATTTGTGTTTTGCCATTTTTGGCAAAAATTCGAAAATTCAAAATGGCCGCCATTTTTGGGGAGGGGAAAATTTTTGGAAAATTGCAAAGATTACATTCCTTAGATACCCTGTGGGTCGAAAATTTCGACGAAATCGCTCTATCTCGCACGGTTAAGGAGATAGAAGCAAATTAGTGTTTTGCCATTTTTGGCAAAAATTCGAAAATTCAAAATGGCCGCCATTTTTGGGGAGGGGAAAATTTTGTAAAAATTACCAAGAGCACAATGCTCAGATACCCTGTAGGTCGAAAATTTTGACGAAATCGCTCTATCTGGCACGGTTAAGGAGATAGAAGCAAATTTGTGTTTTGCCATTTTTGGCAAAAATTCGAAAATTCAAAATGGCCGCCATTTTTGGGGAGGGGAAAATTTTTTGAAAATTGCAAAAATTGCATTCCTTAGATACTCTGTGGGTCGAAAATTTCGACGAAATCACTCTATCTCGCACGGTTAAGGAGATAGAAGCAAATTAGTGTTTTGCCATTTTTGGCAAAAATTCGAAAATTCAAAATGGCCGCCATTTTTGGGGAGGGGAAAATTTTTGGAAAAATTACCAAGAGCACAATGCTCAGATGCCCTGTGGGTCAAAAATTTTGATGAAATCGCTCTATCTGGCACGGTTAAGGAGATAGAAGCAAATTTGTGTTTTGCCATTTTTGGCAAAAATTCGAAAATTCAAAATGGCCGCCATTTTTGGGGAGGGGAAAATTTTTTTAAAATTACCAAGAGTACAATGCTCAGATACCCTGTGGGTCGAAAATTTTGACGAAATCGCTCTATCTCGCACGGTTAAGGAGATAGAAGCAAATTAGTGTTTTGCCATTTTTGGCAAAAATTCGAAAATTCAAAATGGCCGCCATTTTTGGGGAGGGGAAATTTTTTTAAAAATTGCCAAGAGTACAATGCTCAGATACCCTGTGGGTCGAAAATTTTGACGAAATCGCTCTATCTGGCACGGTTAAGGAGATAGAAGGAAATTTGTGTTTTGCCATTTTTGGCAAAAATTCGAAAATTCAAAATGGCCGCCATTTTTTGGGGAGGGGAAAATTTTTGGAAAATTGCAAAGATTGCATTCCTTAGTTACCCTGTGGGTCGAAAATTTCGACGAAATCGCTCTATCTCGCACGGTTAAGGAGATAGAAGCAAATTTGTGTTTTGCCATTTTTGGCAAAAATTCGAAAATTCAAAATGGCCGCCATTTTTGGGGAGGGGAAAATTTTTGGAAAATTGCAAAGATTACATTCCTTAGATACCCTGTGGGTCGAAAATTTCGACGAAATCGCTCTATCTCGCACGGTTAAGGAGATAGAAGCAAATTAGTGTTTTGCCATTTTTGGCAAAAATTCGAAAATTCAAAATGGCCGCCATTATTGGGGAGGGGAAAATTTTGTAAAAATTACCAAGAGCACAATGCTCAGATACCCTGTAGGTCGAAAATTTTGACGAAATCGCTCTATCTGGCACGGTTAAGGAGATAGAAGCAAATTTGTGTTTTGCCATTTTTGGCAAAAATTCGAAAATTCAAAATGGCCGCCATTTTTGGGGAGGGGAAAATTTTTTGAAAATTGCAAAAATTGCATTCCTTAGATATTCTGTGGGTCGAAAATTTCGACGAAATCACTCTATCTCGCACGGTTAAGGAGATAGAAGCAAATTAGTGTTTTGCCATTTTTGGCAAAAATTCGAAAATTCAAAATGGCCGCCATTTTTGGGGAGGGGAAAATTTTTGGAAAAATTACCAAGAGCACAATGCTCAGATGCCCTGTGGGTCAAAAATTTTGATGAAATCGCTCTATCTGGCACGGTTAAGGAGATAGAAGCAAATTTGTGTTTTGCCATTTTTGGCAAAAATTCGAAAATTCAAAATGGCCGCCATTTTTGGGGAGGGGAAAATTTTTTTAAAATTACCAAGAGTACAATGCTCAGATACCCTGTGGGTCGAAAATTTTGACGAAATCGCTCTATCTCGCACGGTTAAGGAGATAGAAGCAAATTAGTGTTTTGCCATTTTTGGCAAAAATTCGAAAATTCAAAATGGCCGCCATTTTTGGGGAGGGGAAATTTTTTTAAAAATTGCCAAGAGTACAATGCTCAGATACCCTGTGGGTCGAAAATTTTGACGAAATCGCTCTATCTGGCACGGTTAAGGAGATAGAAGGAAATTTGTGTTTTGCCATTTTTGGCAAAAATTCGAAAATTCAAAATGGCCGCCATTTTTGGGGAGGGGAAAATTTTTGGAAAATTGCAAAGATTGCATTCCTTAGATACCCTGTGGGTCGAAAATTTTGACGAAATCGCTCTATCTGGCACGGTTAAGGAGATAGAAGCAAATTTGTGTTTTGCCATTTTTGGCAAAAATTCGAAAATTCAAAATGGCCGCCATTTTTGGGGAGGGGAAAATTTTTGGAAAATTACCAAGAGTACAATGCTCAGATACCCTGTGGGTCGAAAGTTTTGACGAAATCGCGCTATCGCGCACGGTTAAGGAGATAGAAGCAAATTAGTGTTTTGCCATTTTTGGCAAAAATTCGAAAATTCAAAATGGCCGCCATTTTTGGGGAGGGGAAAATTTTTGGAAAAATTACCAAGAGCACAATGCTCAGATGCCCTGTGGGTCAAAAATTTTGATGAAATCGCTCTATCTGGCACGGTTAAGGAGATAGAAGCAAATTTGTGTTTTGCCATTTTTGGCAAAAATTCGAAAATTCAAAATGGCCGCCATTTTTGGGGAGGGGAAAATTTTTTTAAAATTACCAAGAGTACAATGCTCAGATACCCTGTGGGTCGAAAATTTTGACGAAATCGCTCTATCTCGCACGGTTAAGGAGATAGAAGCAAATTAGTGTTTTGCCATTTTTGGCAAAAATTCGAAAATTCAAAATGGCCGCCATTTTTGGGGAGGGGAAATTTTTTTAAAAATTGCCAAGAGTACAATGCTCAGATACCCTGTGGGTCGAAAATTTTGACGAAATCGCTCTATCTGGCACGGTTAAGGAGATAGAAGGAAATTTGTGTTTTGCCATTTTTGGCAAAAATTCGAAAATTCAAAATGGCCGCCATTTTTGGGGAGGGGAAAATTTTTGGAAAATTGCAAAGATTGCATTCCTTAGATACCCTGTGGGTCGAAAATTTTGACGAAATCGCTCTATCTGGCACGGTTAAGGAGATAGAAGCAAATTTGTGTTTTGCCATTTTTGGCAAAAATTCGAAAATTCAAAATGGCCGCCATTTTTGGGGAGGGGAAAATTTTTGGAAAATTACCAAGAGTACAATGCTCAGATACCCTGTGGGTCGAAAGTTTTGACGAAATCGCGCTATCGCGCACGGTTAAGGAGATAGAAGCAAATTAGTGTTTTGCCATTTTTGGCAAAAATTCGAAAATTCAAAATGGCCGCCATTTTTGGGGAGGGGAAAATTTTTGGAAAAATTACCAAGAGCACAATGCTCAGATGCCCTGTGGGTCAAAAATTTTGATGAAATCGCTCTATCTGGCACGGTTAAGGAGATAGAAGCAAATTTGTGTTTTGCCATTTTTGGCAAAAATTCGAAAATTCAAAATGGCCGCCATTTTTGGGGAGGGGAAAATTTTTTTAAAATTACCAAGAGTACAATGCTCAGATACCCTGTGGGTCGAAAATTTTGACGAAATCGCTCTATCTCGCACGGTTAAGGAGATAGAAGCAAATTAGTGTTTTGCCATTTTTGGCAAAAATTCGAAAATTCAAAATGGCCGCCATTTTTGGGGAGGGGAAATTTTTTTAAAAATTGCCAAGAGTACAATGCTCAGATATCCTGTGGGTCGAAAATTTTGACGAAATCGCTCTATCTGGCACGGTTAAGGAGATAGAAGGAAATTTGTGTTTTGCCATTTTTGGCAAAAATTCGAAAATTCAAAATGGCCGCCATTTTTTGGGGAGGGGAAAATTTTTGGAAAATTGCAAAGATTGCATTCCTTAGTTACCCTGTGGGTCGAAAATTTCGACGAAATCGCTCTATCTCGCACGGTTAAGGAGATAGAAGCAAATTTGTGTTTTGCCATTTTTGGCAAAAATTCGAAAATTCAAAATGGCCGCCATTTTTGGGGAGGGGAAAATTTTTGGAAAATTGCAAAGATTACATTCCTTAGATACCCTGTGGGTCGAAAATTTCGACGAAATCGCTCTATCTCGCACGGTTAAGGAGATAGAAGCAAATTAGTGTTTTGCCATTTTTGGCAAAAATTCGAAAATTCAAAATGGCCGCCATTATTGGGGAGGGGAAAATTTTGTAAAAATTACCAAGAGCACAATGCTCAGATACCCTGTAGGTCGAAAATTTTGACGAAATCGCTCTATCTGGCACGGTTAAGGAGATAGAAGCAAATTTGTGTTTTGCCATTTTTGGCAAAAATTCGAAAATTCAAAATGGCCGCCATTTTTGGGGAGGGGAAAATTTTTTGAAAATTGCAAAAATTGCATTCCTTAGATATTCTGTGGGTCGAAAATTTCGACGAAATCACTCTATCTCGCACGGTTAAGGAGATAGAAGCAAATTAGTGTTTTGCCATTTTTGGCAAAAATTCGAAAATTCAAAATGGCCGCCATTTTTGGGGAGGGGAAAATTTTTGGAAAAATTACCAAGAGCACAATGCTCAGATGCCCTGTGGGTCAAAAATTTTGATGAAATCGCTCTATCTGGCACGGTTAAGGAGATAGAAGCAAATTTGTGTTTTGCCATTTTTGGCAAAAATTCGAAAATTCAAAATGGCCGCCATTTTTGGGGAGGGGAAAATTTTTTTAAAATTACCAAGAGTACAATGCTCAGATACCCTGTGGGTCGAAAATTTTGACGAAATCGCTCTATCTCGCACGGTTAAGGAGATAGAAGCAAATTAGTGTTTTGCCATTTTTGGCAAAAATTCGAAAATTCAAAATGGCCGCCATTTTTGGGGAGGGGAAATTTTTTTAAAAATTGCCAAGAGTACAATGCTCAGATACCCTGTGGGTCGAAAATTTTGACGAAATCGCTCTATCTGGCACGGTTAAGGAGATAGAAGGAAATTTGTGTTTTGCCATTTTTGGCAAAAATTCGAAAATTCAAAATGGCCGCCATTTTTGGGGAGGGGAAAATTTTTGGAAAATTGCAAAGATTGCATTCCTTAGATACCCTGTGGGTCGAAAATTTTGACGAAATCGCTCTATCTGGCACGGTTAAGGAGATAGAAGCAAATTTGTGTTTTGCCATTTTTGGCAAAAATTCGAAAATTCAAAATGGCCGCCATTTTTGGGGAGGGGAAAATTTTTGGAAAATTACCAAGAGTACAATGCTCAGATACCCTGTGGGTCGAAAGTTTTGACGAAATCGCGCTATCGCGCACGGTTAAGGAGATAGAAGCAAATTAGTGTTTTGTCATTTTTGGCAAAAATTCGAAAATTCAAAATGGCCGCCATTTTTGGGGAGGGGAAAATTTTGTAAAAATTACCAAGAGCACAATGCTCAGATACCCTGTGGGTCGAAAATTTTGACGAAATCGCTCTATCTGGCACGGTTAAGGAGATAGAAGCAAATTTGTGTTTTGCCATTTTTGGCAAAAATTCGAAAATTCAAAATGGCCGCCATTTTTGGGGAGGGGAAAATTTTTTAAAAATTACCAAGAGTACAATGCTCAGATGCCCTGTGGGTCGAAAATTTTGACGAAATCGCTCTATCTCGGACGGTTAAGGAGATAGAAGCAGATTGGTGTTTTGCCATTTTTGGCAAAAATTCGAAAATTCAAAATGGCCGCCATTTTTGGGGAGGGGAAAATTTTTGGAAAATTGCAAAGATTGCATTCCTTAGATACCCTGCGGGTCGAAAATTTCGACGAAATCACTCTATCTCGCACGGTTAAGGAGATAGAAGCAAATTAGTGTTTTGCCATTTTTGGCAAAAATTCGAAAATTCAAAATGGCCGCCATTTTTGGGGAGGGGAAATTTTTTTAAAAATTGCCAAGAGTACAATGCTCAGATACCCTGTGGGTCGAAAATTTTGACGAAATCGCTCTATCTGGCACGGTTAAGGAGATAGAAGGAAATTTGTGTTTTGCCATTTTTGGCAAAAATTCGAAAATTCAAAATGGCCGCCATTTTTTGGGGAGGGGAAAATTTTTGGAAAATTGCAAAGATTGCATTCCTTAGTTACCCTGTGGGTCGAAAATTTTGACGAAATCGCTCTATCTGGCACGGTTAAGGAGATAGAAGCAAATTTGTGTTTTGCCATTTTTGGCAAAAATTCGAAAATTCAAAATGGCCGCCATTTTTGGGGAGGGGAAAATTTTTTGAAAATTGCAAAAATTGCATTCCTTAGATACTCTGTGGGTCGAAAATTTCGACGAAATCACTCTATCTCGCACGGTTAAGGAGATAGAAGCAAATTAGTGTTTTGCCATTTTTGGCAAAAATTCGAAAATTCAAAATGGCCGCCATTTTTGGGGAGGGGAAAATTTTTGGAAAAATTACCAAGAGCACAATGCTCAGATGCCCTGTGGGTCAAAAATTTTGACGAAATCGCTCTATCTGGCACGGTTAAGGAGATAGAAGCAAATTTGTGTTTTGCCATTTTTGGCAAAAATTCGAAAATTCAAAATGGCCGCCATTTTTGGGGAGGGGAAAATTTTTTTAAAATTACCAAGAGTACAATGCTCAGATACCCTGTGGGTCGAAAATTTTGACGAAATCGCTCTATCTCGCACGGTTAAGGAGATAGAAGCAAATTAGTGTTTTGCCATTTTTGGCAAAAATTCGAAAATTCAAAATGGCCGCCATTTTTGGGGAGGGGAAATTTTTTTAAAAATTGCCAAGAGTACAATGCTCAGATACCCTGTGGGTCGAAAATTTTGACGAAATCGCTCTATCTGGCACGGTTAAGGAGATAGAAGGAAATTTGTGTTTTGCCATTTTTGGCAAAAATTCGAAAATTCAAAATGGCCGCCATTTTTGGGGAGGGGAAAATTTTTGGAAAATTGCAAAGATTGCATTCCTTAGATACCCTGTGGGTCGAAAATTTTGACGAAATCGCTCTATCTGGCACGGTTAAGGAGATAGAAGCAAATTTGTGTTTTGCCATTTTTGGCAAAAATTCGAAAATTCAAAATGGCCGCCATTTTTGGGGAGGGGAAAATTTTTGGAAAATTACCAAGAGTACAATGCTCAGATACCCTGTGGGTCGAAAGTTTTGACGAAATCGCGCTATCGCGCACGGTTAAGGAGATAGAAGCAAATTAGTGTTTTGTCATTTTTGGCAAAAATTCGAAAATTCAAAATGGCCGCCATTTTTGGGGAGGGGAAAATTTTGTAAAAATTACCAAGAGCACAATGCTCAGATACCCTGTGGGTCGAAAATTTTGACAAAATCGCTCTATCTGGCACGGTTAAGGAGATAGAAGCAAATTTGTGTTTTGCCATTTTTGGCAAAAATTCGAAAATTCAAAATGGCCGCCATTTTTGGGGAGGGGAAAATTTTTTAAAAATTACCAAGAGTACAATGCTCAGATGCCCTGTGGGTCGAAAATTTTGACGAAATCGCTCTATCTCGGACGGTTAAGGAGATAGAAGCAGATTGGTGTTTTGCCATTTTTGGCAAAAATTCGAAAATTCAAAATGGCCGCCATTTTTGGGGAGGGGAAAATTTTTGGAAAATTGCAAAGATTGCATTCCTTAGATACCCTGCGGGTCGAAAATTTCGACGAAATCACTCTATCTCGCACGGTTAAGGAGATAGAAGCAAATTAGTGTTTTGCCATTTTTGGCAAAAATTCGAAAATTCAAAATGGCCGCCATTTTTGGGGAGGGGAAATTTTTTTAAAAATTGCCAAGAGTACAATGCTCAGATACCCTGTGGGTCGAAAATTTTGACGAAATCGCTCTATCTGGCACGGTTAAGGAGATAGAAGGAAATTTGTGTTTTGCCATTTTTGGCAAAAATTCGAAAATTCAAAATGGCCGCCATTTTTTGGGGAGGGGAAAATTTTTGGAAAATTGCAAAGATTGCATTCCTTAGTTACCCTGTGGGTCGAAAATTTTGACGAAATCGCTCTATCTGGCACGGTTAAGGAGATAGAAGCAAATTTGTGTTTTGCCATTTTTGGCAAAAATTCGAAAATTCAAAATGGCCGCCATTTTTGGGGAGGGGAAAATTTTTTGAAAATTGCAAAAATTGCATTCCTTAGATACTCTGTGGGTCGAAAATTTCGACGAAATCACTCTATCTCGCACGGTTAAGGAGATAGAAGCAAATTAGTGTTTTGCCATTTTTGGCAAAAATTCGAAAATTCAAAATGGCCGCCATTTTTGGGGAGGGGAAAATTTTTGGAAAAATTACCAAGAGCACAATGCTCAGATGCCCTGTGGGTCAAAAATTTTGACGAAATCGCTCTATCTGGCACGGTTAAGGAGATAGAAGCAAATTTGTGTTTTGCCATTTTTGGCAAAAATTCGAAAATTCAAAATGGCCGCCATTTTTGGGGAGGGGAAAATTTTTTTAAAATTACCAAGAGTACAATGCTCAGATACCCTGTGGGTCGAAAATTTTGACGAAATCGCTCTATCTCGCACGGTTAAGGAGATAGAAGCAAATTAGTGTTTTGCCATTTTTGGCAAAAATTCGAAAATTCAAAATGGCCGCCATTTTTGGGGAGGGGAAATTTTTTTAAAAATTGCCAAGAGTACAATGCTCAGAAACCCTGTGGGTCGAAAATTTTGACGAAATCGCTCTATCTGGCACGGTTAAGGAGATAGAAGGAAATTTGTGTTTTGCCATTTTTGGCAAAAATTCGAAAATTCAAAATGGCCGCCATTTTTGGGGAGGGGAAAATTTTTGGAAAATTGCAAAGATTGCATTCCTTAGATACCCTGTGGGTCGAAAATTTTGACGAAATCGCTCTATCTGGCACGGTTAAGGAGATAGAAGCAAATTTGTGTTTTGCCATTTTTGGCAAAAATTCAAAAATTCAAAATGGCCGCCATTTTTGGGGAGGGGAAAATTTTTGGAAAATTACCAAGAGTACAATGCTCAGATACCCTGTGGGTCGAAAATTTTGACGAAATCGCGCTATCGCGCACGGTTAAGGAGATAGAAGCAAATTAGTGTTTTGTCATTTTTGGCAAAAATTCGAAAATTCAAAATGGCCGCCATTTTTGGGGAGGGGAAAATTTTGTAAAAATTACCAAGAGCACAATGCTCAGATACCCTGTGGGTCGAAAATTTTGACAAAATCGCTCTATCTGGCACGGTTAAGGAGATAGAAGCAAATTTGTGTTTTGCCATTTTTGGCAAAAATTCGAAAATTCAAAATGGCCGCCATTTTTGGGGAGGGGAAAATTTTTTAAAAATTACCAAGAGTACAATGCTCAGATGCCCTGTGGGTCGAAAATTTTGACGAAATCGCTCTATCTCGGACGGTTAAGGAGATAGAAGCAGATTGGTGTTTTGCCATTTTTGGCAAAAATTCGAAAATTCAAAATGGCCGCCATTTTTGGGGAGGGGAAAATTTTTGGAAAATTGCAAAGATTGCATTCCTTAGATACCCTGCGGGTCGAAAATTTCGACGAAATCACTCTATCTCGCACGGTTAAGGAGATAGAAGCAAATTAGTGTTTTGCCATTTTTGGCAAAAATTCGAAAATTCAAAATGGCCGCCATTTTTGGGGAGGGGAAATTTTTGTAAAAATTGCCAAGAGTACAATGCTCAGATACCCTGTGGGTCGAAAATTTTGACGAAATCGCTCTATCTGGCACGGTTAAGGAGATAGAAGGAAATTTGTGTTTTGCCATTTTTGGCAAAAATTCGAAAATTCAAAATGGCCGCCATTTTTTGGGGAGGGGAAAATTTTTGGAAAATTGCAAAGATTGCATTCCTTAGTTACCCTGTGGGTCGAAAATTTCGACGAAATCGCTCTATCTCGCACGGTTAAGGAGATAGAAGCAAATTTGTGTTTTGCCATTTTTGGTAAAAATTTGAAAATTCAAAATGGCCGCCATTTTTGGGGAGGGGAAAATTTTGTAAAAATTACCAAGTGCACAATGCTCAGATACCCTGTGGGTCGAAAATTTTGACGAAATCGCTCTATCTGGCACGGTTAAGGAGATAGAAGCAAATTTGTGTTTTGCCATTTTTGGCAAAAATTCGAAAATTCAAAATGGCCGCCATTTTTGGGGAGGGGAAAATTTTTTGAAAATTGCAAAAATTGCATTCCTTAGATACCCTGTGGGTCGAAAATTTCGACGAAATCACTCTATCTCGCACGGTTAAGGAGATAGAAGCAAATTAGTGTTTTGCCATTTTTGGCAAAAATTCGAAAATTCAAAATGGCCGCCATTTTTGGGGAGGGGAAAATTTTTGGAAAATTACCAAGAGTACAATGCTCAGATACCCTGTGGGTCGAAAATTTTGACGAAATCGCTCTATCTGGCACGGTTAAGGAGATAGAAGGAAATTTGTGTTTTGCCATTTTTGGCAAAAATTCGAAAATTCAAAATGGCTGCCATTTTTGGGGAGGGGAAAATTTTTGGAAAATTGCAAAGATTGCATTCCTTAGATACCCTGTGGGTCGAAAATTTCGACGAAATCGCTCTATCTCGCACGGTTAAGGAGATAGAAGCAAATTAGTGTTTTGCCATTTTTGGCAAAAATTCGAAAATTCAAAATGGCCGCCATTTTTGGGGAGGGGAAAATTTTTGGAAAATTACCAAGAGCACAATGCTCAGATACCCTGTGGGTCGAAAATTTCGACGAAATCGCGCTATCTCGCACGGTTAAGGAGATAGAAGCAAATTAGTGTTTTGTCATTTTTGGCAAAAATTCGAAAATTCAAAATGGCCGCCATTTTTGGGGAGGGGAAAATTTTGTAAAAATTACCAAGAGCACAATGCTCAGATACCCTGTGGGTCGAAAATTTTGACAAAATCGCTCTATCTGGCACGGTTAAGGAGATAGAAGCAAATTTGTGTTTTGCCATTTTTGGCAAAAATTCGAAAATTCAAAATGGCCGCCATTTTTGGGGAGGGGAAAATTTTTTAAAAATTACCAAGAGTACAATGCTCAGATGCCCTGTGGGTCAAAAATTTTGACGAAATCGCTCTATCTCGCACGGTTAAGGAGATAGAAGCAGATTGGTGTTTTGCCATTTTTGGCAAAAATTCGAAAATTCAAAATGGCCGCCATTTTTGGGGAGGGGAAAATTTTTTGAAAATTGCAAAGATTGCATTCCTTAGATACCCTGTGGGTCGAAAATTTCGACGAAATCGCTCTATCTCGCACGGTTAAGGAGATAGAAGGAAATTTGTTTTGCCATTTTTGGCAAAAATTCGAAAATTCAAAATGGCCGCCATTTTTGGGGAGGGGAAAATTTTTGGAAAATTGCAAAGATTGCATTCCTTAGATACCCTGTGGGTCGAAAATTTTGACGAAATCGCTCTATCTAGCACGGTTAAGGAGATAGAAGCAAATTTGTGTTTTGCCATTTTTGGCAAAAATTCGAAAATTCAAAATGGCCGCCATTTTTGGGGAGGGGAAAATTTTTGGAAAATTACCAAGAGTACAATGCTCAGATACCCTGTGGGTCGAAAATTTTGACGAAATCGCTCTATCTGGCACGGTTAAGGAGATAGAAGCAAATTTGTGTTTTGCCATTTTTGGCAAAAATTCGAAAATTCAAAATGGCCGCCATTTTTGGGGAGGGGAAAATTTTTTGAAAATTGCAAAAATTGCATTCCTTAGATACCCTGTGGGTCGAAAATTTCGACGAAATCACTCTATCTCGCACGGTTAAGGAGATAGAAGCAAATTAGTGTTTTGCCATTTTTGGCAAAAATTCGAAAATTCAAAATGGCCGCCATTTTTGGGGAGGGGAAAATTTTTGGAAAAATTACCAAGAGCACAATGCTCAGATACCCTGTGGGTCAAAAATTTTGACGAAATCGCTCTATCTGGCACGGTTAAGGAGATAGAAGCAAATTTGTGTTTTGCCATTTTTGGCAAAAATTCGAAAATTCAAAATGGCCGCCATTTTTGGGGAGGGGAAAATTTTTGGAAAATTGCAAAGATTGCATTCCTTAGATACCCTGTGGGTCGAAAATTTCGACGAAATCACTCTATCTCGCACGGTTAAGGAGATAGAAGCAAATTAGTGTTTTGCCATTTTTGGCAAAAATTCGAAAGTTCAAATGGCCGCCATTTTTGGGGAGGGGAAAATTTTTGGAAAATTGTGGGTACAATGCTCAGATACCCTGTGGGTCGAAAATTTTGACGAAATCGCTCTATCTGGCACGGTTAAGGAGATAGAAGGAAATTTGTGTTTTGCCATTTTTGGCAAAAATTCGAAAATTCAAAATGGCCGCCATTTTTGGGGAGGGGAAAATTTTTGGAAAATTGCAAAGATTGCATTCCTTAGATACCCTGTGGGTCGAAAATTTCGACGAAATCGCTCTATCTGGCACGGTTAAGGAGATAGAAGCAAATTAGTGTTTTGCCATTTTTGGCAAAAATTCGAAAATTCAAAATGGCCGCCATTTTTGGGGAGGGGAAAATTTTTGGAAAATTACCAAGAGCACAATGCTCAGATACCCTGTGGGTCGAAAATTTCGACGAAATCGCGCTATCTCGCACGGTTAAGGAGATAGAAGCAAATTAGTGTTTTGTCATTTTTGGCAAAAATTCGAAAATTCAAAATGGCCACCATTTTTGGGGAGGGGAAAATTTTGTAAAAATTACCAAGAGCACAATGCTCAGATACCCTGTGGGTCGAAAATTTTGACAAAATCGCTCTATCTGGCACGGTTAAGGAGATAGAAGCAAATTTGTGTTTTGCCATTTTTGGCAAAAATTCGAAAATTCAAAATGGCCGCCATTTTTGGGGAGGGGAAAATTTTTTAAAAATTACCAAGAGTACAATGCTCAGATGCCCTGTGGGTCAAAAATTTTGACGAAATCGCTCTATCTCGCACGGTTAAGGAGATAGAAGCAGATTGGTGTTTTGCCATTTTTGGCAAAAATTCGAAAATTCAAAATGGCCGCCATTTTTGGGGAGGGGAAAATTTTTGGAAAATTGCAAAGATTGCATTCCTTAGATACCCTGTGGGTCGAAAATTTCGACGAAATCACTCTATCTCGCACGGTTAAGGAGATAGAAGCAAATTAGTGTTTTGCCATTTTTGGCAAAAATTCGAAAATTCAAAATGGCCGCCATTTTTGGGGAGGGGAAATTTTTTTAAAAATTGCCAAGAGTACAATGCTCAGATACCCTGTGGGTCGAAAATTTTGACGAAATCGCTCTATCTGGCACGGTTAAGGAGATAGAAGGAAATTTGTGTTTTGCCATTTTTGGCAAAAATTCGAAAATTCAAAATGGCCGCCATTTTTTGGGGAGGGGAAAATTTTTGGAAAATTGCAAAGATTGCATTCCTTAGTTACCCTGTGGGTCGAAAATTTCGACGAAATCGCTCTATCTCGCACGGTTAAGGAGATAGAAGCAAATTTGTGTTTTGCCATTTTTGGCAAAAATTCGAAAATTCAAAATGGCCGCCATTTTTGGGGAGGGGAAAATTTTTGGAAAATTGCAAAGATTACATTCCTTAGATACCCTGTGGGTCGAAAATTTCGACGAAATCGCTCTATCTCGCACGGTTAAGGAGATAGAAGCAAATTAGTGTTTTGCCATTTTTGGCAAAAATTCGAAAATTCAAAATGGCCGCCATTTTTGGGGAGGGGAAAATTTTGTAAAAATTACCAAGAGCACAATGCTCAGATACCCTGTAGGTCGAAAATTTTGACGAAATCGCTCTATCTGGCACGGTTAAGGAGATAGAAGCAAATTTGTGTTTTGCCATTTTTGGCAAAAATTCGAAAATTCAAAATGGCCGCCATTTTTGGGGAGGGGAAAATTTTTTGAAAATTGCAAAAATTGCATTCCTTAGATACTCTGTGGGTCGAAAATTTCGACGAAATCACTCTATCTCGCACGGTTAAGGAGATAGAAGCAAATTAGTGTTTTGCCATTTTTGGCAAAAATTCGAAAATTCAAAATGGCCGCCATTTTTGGGGAGGGGAAAATTTTTGGAAAAATTACCAAGAGCACAATGCTCAGATGCCCTGTGGGTCAAAAATTTTGACGAAATCGCTCTATCTGGCACGGTTAAGGAGATAGAAGCAAATTTGTGTTTTGCCATTTTTGGCAAAAATTCGAAAATTCAAAATGGCCGCCATTTTTGGGGAGGGGAAAATTTTTTTAAAATTACCAAGAGTACAATGCTCAGATACCCTGTGGGTCGAAAATTTTGACGAAATCGCTCTATCTGGCACGGTTAAGGAGATAGAAGCAAATTAGTGTTTTGCCATTTTTGGCAAAAATTCGAAAATTCAAAATGGCCGCCATTTTTGGGGAGGGGAAAATTTTTTGAAAATTGCAAATATTACATTCCTTAAATACCCTGTGGGTCGAAAATTTCGACGAAATCGCTCTATCTCACACGGTTTCTGAGATATTAGCAAATTACTCAAAAGTAGTACTGAAAATACACAATGAAGTACCTAAATGGCTATTACTCATGTACTGACAAAGCTATCAGTCCCAAATGCAATACCAAGTGAGCTATGGACATAACAATCTTGTATTCAAAATTGTAGTAAAATATCTTTAATTATTTTGGCTTAAATGCACGGAAACCAATGGGTACTGAAAATAGCTGTACTTAAGTATTACTCAGTAAGCAAAAGAGGTACAACAGCCAAAAGCAATCCCAAGCAAGCTACTGACCCAATAAGCCTGCATACCAAATTTGGTGACAATAGCTCTAATACTTTTCCTTTAAATGAGCGGAAACCATGCGTGACGCCGGACATCGGACGCCGGACGCCGGACATCGGACATCGGACGGCGAAAAAAGCAAAAATAATATATCCACCCCCCAGGGGGGTGGACATAATAAGCTATAAAATGAACTTTGAATTGGAAGCATGAAAGTAAATACTTTGGTGAAAATGGTATTTACAACTTACTTTATCATCGGCACTGTCATTCTTCAGGACTTGAATTACATGTTGGCACTGAAATTTACAATTGTTCAAGAAACAGAAACCATATATTGTCTCTCCTGATCCCATCAGCTTATGGGCAAGGGGATTATAATATACTTCCAGAACTGTATTACCATGATTAAACATGCCTCAGAAAATCACTTTCATTTAGTGGATCACCCCCTAGTTGTGACAATATTAATGAGGGAAGGTGTGTTTCAGGTTACAGTTTATTTTTGTGCCAAAACAGATCTTTTATTGGATTCATTAAAATTAACTTGCAGGGCAATGCATATTCCATCATATGTGTTCCTTCCTTCTTGTATCTACCCATTTAATTCCCATGTTAGTTTAAGTATTTTACTTGTGACTCTTAAGTTTCACTCACATTAGTTACATACATAGTATCTCTAGCTGTCCTGTATTTTACAACCATAATTGTTTTATTGCTACCTTTTCTTTTATGTGGTGGCAGTAACTGTCACTGTAGTCATTCTGACGATTAAAATTTTTTAATATTTTTATAAGTTACACATAATTTATCATATTTTGACTTTTCTATCAAATATATTAAACACAAGCTGACAAGACTGATCAATTTCTTGTGTAATCATAATATTTAACAAATATGTAAAAGATAGAATGATATCTAACCATTGAAAAGCATGTGCACCAAACGTTTAAACTGCTGCTTTTTTTACCTGGGGCAATATTCATGAAAGGTCTTAAGTCACATCTTAGGCTTAAGGTGCCTATATTAGTATTCAAAAGTTAAGCCTAAGACTTGGCTAAGGCCTGTGGAGCTGTGGTGAATACAACCCCAGCAGAAAATAATTTTTATTTTACCTCTTTGGATAAAAAACCAAGCTCACTTTTATTTGATGGTTTATACTTGTGTTCACATTTACCCAACCATATGAAAACCACATTTTACAAATGCAAATATTATATATAATATTACCATTTCCTGCATTTTTTCATTGGGTAGTTCATTGATAGCTGCACAGCCTGTAGCAAAACCTACAAAGTAAACTCTAACAAAATACTTATGTAGCTCAGGTTCACACGACTATATATAATGATTACAATCATAACAGGTCAAGTTTATTTAAGTGATTTATAGTGATAATAAAAGAAAAAAGATTGAGGGAAAAAAATTACAACCAATGACTCTGTAGGTCTTGTGGTTTCTGATAAAAAGGGCAGTGCTATATATAATTATGATGATACTTTCCACAATAAAGAACATGTGTTACTCAAGTGTTATATTTCAGTGCACTATGTAAACACAATATTCAGGCAAAAATCTTGTGACTACATGGGGAGAAAATCCTCCCAAATGTCACAAAATCTTCAATTTCTGTGGCAAATACATAAAATGGACAGATCTAGATCTCATTCAAGCCAGCTAGGATTATGCATAAACTTTGGGGTGAAACAATAAACATTATGTTTTCTAGTAGACCGAGTTTCTGTCCTGTCGCCAATTGCTTTTGATATACTGATGGACACAATGGCGAGGGACAGAGCTCACATGTACTTGTTTTCTGTGTAAATTTTGAACGGCATATTTTTACACATATTGCCACAAATATAAAGTGTTATTTGCATTCTTTGAGGTATGTATGTGTGCCGTTCACTAATATTTAATGCATCTCTTATTGATATGTGTATATTTCAACACATTTTTAAAATGTCAACAAAACTTAACCACTGTTGTGTTATGTACAAAATAAATTTCTGGCTTTCAAAATCAGCTTACTGTAACAACATATGTATTATAAACTGGATATATGTGTATGGTCATAGCAAGAACATTATCCAGTAAATGCAAAAATTGTATGTTGTTCAAAATTTACACAGAAAACAAGTACATGTGAGCTCTGTCCCTTGCCATTGTGTCTATCAGTATATCAATAACAATTGGCGACGGGACAGAAACTCGGTCTATGTTTTCTAGTTTCTGATGAAAAATTGGAATCAAAGTCAGACTCTTCCAGCGAAGTCAGACTGGGGTAGGAGAGAGCTTGTTATTGAATTGTCATACAACAGATTTGGAATCACTGAATTAAATTTGGAATCCCCAATGGCTTTAATAATTTAACAAATCTGTTTGATCGAAACCCACTGCACAGAGGAGAGAGCCAATTGATTACTGTGGTACATGCAGTGTACGAAATTTACACCAGGCCTGCAAGTCAAAAATATTACATGTCCATACAGTATTGCAGTAGTTAAAACAAAATTGCATATATTTTATAAGCTATAGAAAGTTTAACCTGAAGGTAAATTCTCCAGGAAGAAAGACATTTTTTTTTTGTACGACGAAACAATTGTATCACATGACCATTCCCACAAAAACGACCGAGAGAACGTGAATTACACAGGTAGTGCAAATCACACAATATGGTATCTTCCTTCCCGCTCAGGGGGCTGTAAATAAAAGCCTTCGTTCTGCTAATGAATTGGTTAGCTCTAAATTAACCCTAAGTTAGCAAACTCTTGTGTAAATTAAAACCTTAAGTAGTTTACTCTTGGTTAATCTTTCGTAAAAAACCCTCATTTGTAATGATAACTCATACATTTCAATGAACATTTGTGAATTGAGGGGAATCTCTATTAACATATCCTTGAGATCCCAAATCAATTTTAGATAATTATCACATTTTCTTAAGCTATTTGGTCAACTTTTCCCAGACAGTATCTCACAAGTTTGAGATACTAAGACTTTTTTAATGATTATCTAGTTCCTTTTGTAAGTTTTGACTATCTTTGTTTTAACTGTACTAGTTTATTTACATTTATACATATTTATAAATACTCATCACTTTTAATCTGTCCCTTTTTGTAAACAACACTACAATTAATGGGGGTATTTATCAGATCTTTCTCCACAGTATTTACACCTTAGTCCACTCTACTTAACCAGAAAATCTAAATTACTATTATCATTAGTAAATGCCTAAAGTTATATATAACCTTAGCTTAGCCCAAAATCTAATATTCCTTAACAATTAACTTCATGTTAAGTTTCAATTTTGATGTCACCCTCTCCACTAGTCACAATGCCTTATGGCATGGACACCTTAACCTAATCTATGTTGCTAGGTTATACCAGTATGTAAACAGTATTTTAGATCTATATTAATGTCATTGAATAAAATATGTAAACCCCATTCTTGTGTGTCTACCAAGTAAGATACCTATGGCATAGGGCACTGCTACACACAAACACACAAATAGCCAAACACAGCCACACAGCATAATGTAATGACAAAGCAAAAGAGTGCTTTCTATTGACCAACTAAATATTTAGTTTATATATCATTATGTCGTCATTAAGTATTGGTTAGCTTGCTATTCTACGAATGCTTTGATTTACAGGCCCCAGGTTCAGAGTTCAAACTGAAGAATATGACTAGCTATTAAACCCGTTTTTCTTATCAAGAACTGTGAAGTGAATGGAGCAGGGGTTGAGGGATCAACTTTTCCCAGTTATTAGTGTGAGTATTGAGAGAGTTAATTCAAAGAGGTCAATAATATGGTGAGTTTAGTGGAGTTCTTTGGGGGAGAGGAATCATAAAATCCAAATACATAGTGTGCATGAGAGGGTGTTGAAAGATGCATACAGAGCCTAAGTAGGGGATCAATAATGCTTCCCTGTATAATGTTTACACAATTTATCTGTAATAAATTAGGTAAGGATAATCTATCTACCGGTACCTGCTATTGCAGCTCTTTAACCCCCCAAAAAGCTAGCATTGGTTTTGGTCTTATATTTGTCACAGAAACCATATTAACTAAAATCAAGATAAACTGAATATATAAACCAAGTATATGACAACAAGTATTTTCTGAATTAATTTACAATGTCAATGGACAATGATGAATTTCAAAACCAACGCAACCAAAATTGTCATGCACATAAACAACAAAATTTAATCTGCAAAGTCTCTGTTTTAACTGCATATACGGTTTAAAACATTGTATAAATGTCCTCCAAAATCCAGGCTGGGAGCTTAAAGTTTAAATGCTCGAAAACGTGAATATATCGAAAACATGTACATATAAAATATTATTTGAAGTGACATATTTTTAGACATATTACCATTATGTTAATCTAAAATATTTCAGCATATGGCCATTCATTTGAAATAGATGGTCTAAGTCGGGGTATATCAAAAATGAACAACAAAATCTGTAATGACCTTAACGTATGTCTGCCGTGGATGATCATGTGATTATCATGTGGCCGGGTTTCCGCCCACAAAAATTGTACATAAAAGTTCAGTATACGACAGTACTACCACGAAATTGCGAAAGCTGAATCATATGTTTCCTGTAAGTTTTGATGGATGTACTTAGATCTATTTGCTTGCCATTGGTGAAGTCATTAAATGACGCACGCTGTACTGTGAAGTTTAAACAATCAAGCCTAGCTAACATACCCCCTACTAATCAACCCCTCTCTAAGTGATTGCATTTATGCCAACAAGCCTTAACACAAAAAGAAATGTTTGATTGATAGGCATACATTTCTATAAACTAATGGAATGCCAACACTTATGGTATTGTACCAGTAAACACTCATGTAGACCGAGTTTCTGTCCCGTCGCCAATTGTTATTGATGTACTGATGGACACATTGGCGAGGGACAGAGCTCAATGTACTTATTTTCTGTGTAAATTTTGAAAACCAGACAATTTTTGCATTTACTTAATAATGTCCTTGCTATGACTATAAACATATAGTGGTGGTGGACCAGTTCACGCCCGGGTACCAATTCACGCCCACCCCTAAGTTTATCCAAAACAATCACAGTTACACAATAAATTACAAATGTATATGCTGAATTTGCCTAGTAGTGGTGGTGGACCAATTCACGCCCGTGTACCAATTCAGGCCCACCCTCAATTTTCTTAAAGATTTATAAGCTTTCATAGAGAATATGTTTACCACATCATAGATAATCACCAAATGGATCATTTACATTAGTGGTGGCGGACCAATTCACGCCCATGTACCTATTCACGCCCACCCTCAATTTTCTCAAAGATTTGAACTTTTTCCATGGAAAAGATGTTTACCACATCATAGATAATTATCAAATTGATCATGTACATAGGTAATTTATTGTGTAATTGTGCTGGTTTGGGATAAATTTACGGGTGGGCGTGAACAGGTACACGGGCGTGAATTGGTCCACCACCACTAGTGATTTATTGTTTAACTGTGATTGTTTTGGATAAATTTAGGGGTGGGCGTGAATTAGTACCCGGGCGTGAACTGGTCCACCACCACTATCCAGTTTATAATACATATGTTGTTACAGTAAGCTGATTTTGAAAGCCAGAAATTTATTTTGTACATAACACAACAGTTGTGAAGTTTTGTTGACATTTTAAAAATGTGTTGAAATATACACATACCAATAAGATATGCATTAAATATTAGTGAACGGCAGTTTACGGCACACATACATACCTCAAAGAATGCAAATAACACTTTATATTAGTGGCAATATGTGTAGAAATATGCCGTTCAAAATTTACACAGAAAACAAGTACATGTGAGCTCTGTCCGTCGCCAATGTGTCCATCAGTACATCAATAACAATTGGCGATGGGACAGAAACTCGGTCTAACACTCATGCGGAGGTTAATATGATCATTTTGTCGATATGCTCATTAAGTCGATCGGTCATCATTAACATTAATTGAAAATAAACAAACACCCTTTTCTTGAATTTATTGTACAAAAATAGTCGTTCAATATCTTCCAATACAGAAATAAACCATCCAGTTTATTATAATACAACTAGAATAAAATCTATGTGCAAATTTTTGTTCTATAGATGTAATTGATCATCTTGTAACAAAGCTTTTATCTTGTTGATCCTTATGAAAGTGGTGGTACTAGGTGATCGACTTAATGATCAACGTTACAAATGACATTCTGTTTTTGCATTTTCAAACCCAAGTTTGAAGTTTCTGTTGAAAAAAATCTGAGAAGTGTTGCAGCAGTTTGTTAGTTTATTTGCTTTATGAAGTCATATTTTTTAATGTACCTTAATATTTTAAGGTTGATTTTAATTTTATGAAGTGAGAACAATCACTCTTTATAAGTGTCCCTTAAGTGATCGACTTTATGATCATCCACTATAATTGAATGTCAGTAATTTGGAGGCAGTATATATTTATTCTCTAACTAGATTGTATGCACTACAATTAACAAATGAAGTACATTTTGTTTCATTTAGTTCAGACTTTTATATTTTAAAAAGTATTTCTGTTATTGCCTGTTTTACTGGAAATACTGGACAGGTGAACGTTTTTCAAGCATTTTTTCAAGATTATAAGATATATATCCACCAGAAAATGACAAGTAACATTGTTTTAAAGATAAACAGCATTTTTTAAGATGAAGAATTAACTAAGAAAATAAGAAAAGTTTAAAGTATTCGTAGACATTAGAGGAGTAATCCTTATTTCCCGGTGGTCCCAACATTTTGCCCGAAATCATACTATCTCGTACAGTTTTCTAGATAAATGACATTTTCCATTTCTGCCAAAGATGGTGCCCAAAAATCAGAAAAGTTTAAATTTTTCAGAGGTGCTACAGGAGTACATGGGTTGTCACAATACTGTGTGTGTCATAATTCCGTGCATCAATATTCAACAAACTAATTATGAAATCTATCTATTGAAATTACAGAAAATAAAGACCTGGAGCATAAAAAAAATCAGTTAAATACAAGTTTTATAAAATATTACACGTTGATAGCCGATTTTTTGGTGGATAGGTTTCTTAAACAGAAATGCACAGTATTATGACATGCACGGAATTGTGACAACCTGTGTAGTCCTTAGTACCTTTGGGGTCCAAAATATGCATGAAATTGCTCGATCTCTCATGGATTTCGAGATAAATGACATTTTCCATTTCCGCCAAAATACAAGATGGTGCTTCTACAGCATAGAAATGTGAACACAACGTTGAAGAAATTATGTCCTACAAATCTTTTGCAAGTGAATTTGACCTTTGACTTCTGTTTTTAAAGTCAAGTGGGGTCAACGTACTAAAAAGACCTTACATCTCCCTTATAATTGGCTCTAGAACTTTGAAATGTGAAAACAACCTGTAGGAAATCATAGCCTGCAAATCCTTTGCAAGAGTCAAATTTGACCTTTGACCTCTGCTTCAAGGTCAAGTGGGGCCAACATACTAAAAAGCCCATATATCTCCCTTATTATTGGTTCTAGAACTTTGAAATGTGAAAACAACCTATACAGAATCAGGGCCTCCGAACCTTTGGCAAGTGTAGGATTTGACCTTTGACCCCAGTTTCAACATCTAGTGAGGTTATGATATTAAACAAGAATTATATCACCCTTATTATTGGTTCTAGAGCTTCAAAATGTGAAAAGAAACTATAGGAAATCATGTCCTGCAAATGTTTTGCAAGTGTGAAATTTGATCTTTGGCCCCTGCTTCAAGGTCAGTTGGGTCATCATATTGAGGTCTTTTATCTCCCTTATTATTGCGCAGTGGGCTTTGAACAATGTTTCATGGTCCGACTACCCATAATTTGGCTCAATTCCTGGCGGGAGATAAACACCACAACAGTGGTCTTGTTATTAAGAGGACACCCAGTTAGGTAGACCTCTCTCTGTAATGTAGCAGAATTAATACCAAGTTAAATTGCCCCTCTTTTGTTTCTTCTGCAAACCTGTATTTGCAGTGTTATGATATCTATCCGGGAGGGAGATTCATGGAAAGTCCCACTCACTCACTTGTGTCTTGCTGTGAGTGACGGGTCTGAGAAGTAACATCAAGATGTTTTGATTTCTTTCCATTAAGGGATATGCTTACAGTAGATCTTTTTGGGGGGTAAACAATATCAACAAGGATATTAATTTTTAGTATTTTTACGTTCATGGAAGTAGTGTCTTGTGGAAGTAATGTCTTGTGGAAAGGATGCCTTGTCTGTTTGAGAGAATGGAAAAAGGCCTGTCTTTATAAACCTTGATGTTTCATGATATCCAGATACAACATTTCTACGTCACTATTTAAAAAAAATTTATTTCTTTTGTTTATTTTATTTATGAAATTTATCAGCATAATGCAGTAATAGAGAGTAAAACATGTGATAAGTGGTGTGTCTTCAAGTAATTAATTGCAAATGATAAGAGTATAATTCTTCAAGAGATTATCAAAAACGTCCATTGCAATATTAAATAATAGCTTGGATCAAGCAGACAAAAATAAGCCTTGCAGAATTTAAATGTTTTGCCCTAAACAGAAATTATCTCAAAAAATTTTATAAAACTTAATTTCTGTCATTTGCAAGAGAAATTTTATAAAAATTGTGTCTGTCACAAAGGAGTGGCATAATTGGTGAAAATAAAAGTGTTACTGAAATAAGTGGAATTAGAACTGTGATATAGGGATAAAAGATTATCAGTCAGGAGAATCTATTAATTGCTGAAAAGATAGTCATATGAATCTGTATGCAGAAAAATGTGCTATACATTTTGAGATAAAATTTTGTTGCAAAATGCAATTTAATAATAATAATAATAATAATAAAGTTTTCTTGATAAATTGTATCCAGATCAACTGAACAACAGATGTTTTGTTTCAGAATCTTCAAAGCAGTTGTGCCTATCGTCTGTGACATGCAGTACCCCAATGAAACAGATTTGCTTGGTACAACAAGCGCTGCTGCTGATTCCTCTGGAGACATCCCAGGATATCTGGGTTATGTTTCATGTGTTATAGCAATTTTATTCTTTGGGAGCAACTTTGTGCCAGTGAAAAAGTTTGAAACAGGAGATGGTAAGTTTTAGAAATTCTACAAGGAGTATACGTAGGAAAAACATACTGATTTCCTCACAGAAGCAAGCGTTTTGCAGACAAAAATTTCACAAGTACATGTACACAATAAAAAAGTAGGGTATTTCATAGTAGCAAATTTCGCTTAAATGTGGGGAATTTCACATTTTTTTTGCTCCAGAAGAATTTTTAAACAGTTTTTTCCCCACAATAAATAACAGTAAATTTCAAAAGTCTGTAAAATGTAAATGCACTCCCAAGTTCATGACACTTCAAACTGTTTTGTAAAGTATGGAGAGTAAAGTTGTTTTTCCATTGTAAATATTTCTTCTTTCAAGAAGGCTTAATATAATCTGATTTGCATTTTGCCTAATTGCATTAATAAAATATTGTTTATCAAAACTATGGAGACCTTTGACGGTTTGACCCCATATTCAAGGTCCAATGCATCATGTGTCTTAAAGCGGTTACGTCTCTCTTCTTATTGCTCCTATAGGCTTGGGATTTGAGAACAGCTTTTAATTTTGAATGAAGCTTTACAGGTGAAGATATTAAAAAAACTTGGAAGTAGTGGAAGTAAATGGAAATTAAATGTAACTTATTTTTGCAGGACTGTTCTTCCAGTGGGTTTGCTGTGCTGCCATCTGGTTCACAGGACTTTGTGTACATTTGTTTAGGTATCCACACGGCACCTTTTACCCACTGGCAATGTTGGGAGGGGTGTTATGGTGTTCAGGTAACTTGCATTCTTATTGAATGTTTTAAGGATTGTTAACCATCTAGTGACAATATATATGGGTAGCAGTAATTGTTAATTTAAGTCAGTGTTTGTGTAATTAGTTATATATAGCTCTGGATTTTCCCATTTTCTTATTAGTGAGCCTTTTCCAAAAAAAAACTTACCTTCTAAACAATACATCTAATTCACAACCACCAAGGACATATTATTTTCATGACTGTTTGTGTCTCTGTCTGTTTCTTAGCAGGATTGTGCAAATATGACTGGTTGGATCTTCCTGTAAAAAATTCAGAAGATGGATTTTGGCCCATCCTAGACCCCATTAAATTTTTAGAGTATCAGGATCACAGTCTGGATAAAAGAAAATAATAATCCTGATTTTTTGTCTGTTTGCCTGTTTCTCTGTTTGTTAGCAGGATAATGCAATACAACTACTTGGGCCTTCCTGAATAAAATCAGAATATAGGTCTTGGCCCAACTGAGATCCCATTAACTTTTGAGAGTGATCTGGATGACTGTCTAGAAACGAAAAAAAAAAATAATAAAATTTAAAAAAATAAAATTTTGTGTATTGTTTTTTAATAATAAGTGTCTTGACACATTTATCGAGGCCCAGTTTATTTTGTCGATGTACATATGATCAAGTCAAGGAACCATAATCTGTTGTGGGTGCTATAAATTTTCCCATTCACTTATTAGCAAGGGGTTTGTTGATTTCATGACTTTTTACCCCACAGCCCTTAAGGGCTGTCGGGGTGTTGTTTTCACCCATGAAGTCCAGATGGGGGGGCGGTCGGGCGGCGGGAAAAAGTTTGTCCGGGCTGTATCTCAGAAACCGTATGGTGTAGGAAGTTGATACTTGGTAGGTACATTGGTTAGGATGTGTAGGTGTGCAACGTCATGGTCTGACCTTGATTTGACCTTTGACCTTGCCGTAGTGACCTTGAGTTTGAAAATCTTGTCCGGGCTATATCTTGGAAACCGTAAAGTGTAGGAAGTTGATACGTGGTAGGGACATTGGTTAGAGGGTGTAGGTGTGCAATGTCATTGTCTGACCTTGATTTGACCTTTGACCTTGCCGTAGTGACCTTGACGTATAAAAACTTGTCTGTGCTATATGTCGGAAACTGTAAGGTGTAGGTAGTTGATACTTAGTAGGGACATTGGTTAGGGGGTGTAGGTGTGCAACGTCATGGTGTGACCTTGATTTGACCTTTGACCTTGCTGTAGTGACCTTGACCTATAAAATCTTGTCTGGGCTATATCTCGGAAACTGTAAGGTGTAGGAAGTTGATACTTGGTAGGGATTGGTTAGGGGGTGTCGGTGTGCAACGTCATGGTCTGACTTTGATTTGACCTTGTCGTAGTGACCTTGACCTTTAAAATCTTGTCTGGGCTATATCTGGGAAACCGTAAGGCGTAGGAAGTTGATACTTCGTAGGGACATTGGTTAGGGGGTGTAGGTGTGCAACGTCATGGTGTGACCTTGATTTGACCTTTGACTGTGCCATAGTGACCTTGACCTATAAAATCTTGTCCGGGGTATATCTCGGAACTGCAAGGTGTAGGAAGTCGATACTTGGTAGGGACATTGGTTAGGGGTGTAGGTGTGTAACATCATGGTGTGACCTTGATTTGACCTTTGACTTTGCCGTAGTGACCTTGACCTATAAAATCTTGTCCGGGCTATATCTCGGGAACCGTAAGGTGTAGGAAGTTGATACTTGGTAGGGACATTGGTTAGGGTGTGTAGGTGTGGAACGTCATGGTCTGACCAGGATTTTACCTTTGACCTTGCCGTAGTTACCTTGACCTTTAAAATCTTGTTGCACCTTTGGGTCTGTCTTTTGATGCAGATTAAGCACTGTTAAAGTCATACATGGTGTTAAAAATATTTCCCTAGGCTGTGGGGTACGGGCATCTCTGATGCTATTTTTATTTGTCTGTTTGCGGTTTGTCTTTTTGTTTGCGGTTTGTCTTTTTGTTTGTTAGCTGCATTATGCAAATACTGCTGTTTGGACTTTAACGAAAAAAATTGGAACATGGGTCTTGGTTCAACTTGGATCCCAGTACATTTTGAGACTGGTTCAGATCACCAAGATTTTCATTGTACTTCACCATGTCCCATCTTTGGATGTACTGTATTGAATTGGCACAATTTCTAGGTATATGTGCCTTGAGGGAGGCATGTGCTCTCTGAGTGCTCCCGTTAAAAGATTATTTTGGCCTCTGATAAGGTGAGTCTATATGTGGATTTTTAAAAAATATTTTTATTTCATGGTCTGTAAAACGGAGACAACAAGGCATCACTTATCCTTTATAAGGAAGAGAAAGTGAAGTGCTTTAGACAGTATGTATTTACAATAAGTAAACAAATGAAAGGATTGTGTGTGAAGTTTCCAGTGTTTTTATCGGTTGTATGTGTATTTTTGTAGGAAATGTGATGACTGTGCCCATTATCAAAACGATTGGCCTGGGACAAGGTATATTAGTGTGGGGCTCAGTCAATTTGCTCACAGGGTGGGCCAGCGGAAGGTGTGTAAAGCCTGCATGTTCACTTCAATCTATAGTCCCTGTTGTGTACATCATGCGATGATTTTCAGTCATGATTTTGTATAGACAGTATAAAGTATATCTATGAGGCTTACAGTAATATTAAACCTGGAATTTGCTTAGAACATACCTGTATTGTGTTGGTGCAAGCTTTTTTGAAAAAGCCTTGCCATTTTGTTGTCATGACTATTTCTATCACACTTCCCCAGTTTCTTTCTGGAAAATATTATATTTGTATGCTTCATAATGTAATTGTAATACTTAGTCATTGGAACACTAGAAAAGACAGGTACTTTTTCATCTTGCCCTTCTGGAAATAAAAATGTCAAATTGATATTATATCTAGCTGTTTTATTGTAATTGGGGATTTTGAATCACTAAACATACCTAGATCATGTTTATTAATTCAATATGGGCTCTAACAGAAACAACACATTGAAAAAACTCTTTATTATTTTGTGTTAAAAGTTCTTTAACTTTGTAATTGTCTTTGGATGGAAACCAGTAAATTGGTAAATTTTGTATTGTGTCTGAAAATGGCTGTTGGTATGAATTTTAAATGTTTTGAATTTTGAATGTTAAAAAGTAGTACAATAGCCATTATTGGGTAAACTTATGAAATCTTTGTTCTACTTTAACAGTTTTCAAAATATTCACATGCATAATTGTCAAAAAGAGTTTAATTTCTGTTACTTTTAAAATGACATAATCAATTTTTTCTGATTTATCTGTACAAAAAGTAATTAATAAAAGTTAGAGAAGTCACTATGGTTAAAGTGTTTATATTTATGAACAATATTACTTGTGGCAATACTTATGTAATGCTTTTTACCCCACAGCCCTTAAGGGCTGTCGGGGTATTGTTTTCACCCATGGTGTCCGGATGGGAGGGTGGGCGGGCGGGCGGCGGGAAATAATTTGTCCGGGCTGTATCTCAGAAACCCTAAGGTGTAGGAAGTTGATACTTGGCAGGGACATTAGTTAGGGGTTGTAGGTGTGCAACGTCATGGTCTGACCTTGATTTGACCTTTGACCTTGTCGTAGTGACCTTGACCTATAAAATATTGTCCAGGCTATATCTCGGAAACCGTAAGGTGTAGGAAGTTGATACTTGGTAGGGACATTGGTTAGGGGGTGTAGGTGTGCAACATCATGGTCTGACCTTGATTTGACCTTTGACTTTGCCGTAGTGACCTTGACCTATAAAATCTTGTCCGGGCTATATCTCGGAAACCGTGAGGTGTAGGAAGTTGATACTTGGTAGGAACATTGGTTAGGAGTTGTAGGTGTGCAACATCATAGAGTGACCTTGATTTGACCTTTGACCTTGCTGTAGTGACCTTGACCTATAAAATCTTGTCTGGGCTATATCTCAGAGACTGTAAGGTGTAGGAAGTTTATACTTGGTTGGGACATTGGTTGAGGGTTTTAGGTATGCCACGTCATGGTGTGACACCGATTGACCTTTGACCTTGCTGTATTGACCTTTAAAATCTTGTTGCACCTTTGGGTCTGTCTGTTGATGCAGATTAAGCACTGTTAAAGTCATATTAGAATTCATTAAGAATTTCATTTTGCAAGTTCCCATTGTAACAGATGGAATTTCATCAAGTGAGCCACAGGCTTTTCTCCAACACCACACATAAGCATTCATTGAATGTATTGCCACTTCTGTATGCATGGGTAATATTCAAAACATCCAAACCATAATTCGGCCATTTTTGGTTTACTGATAAGTGCTGTCATTTTATTATTGAATTGTTTTGTTTTAATACTTCATCTTTACATACCTTTCTTTTCCTTAGATATTATTTTCTCTACTTAAGCATTATTTGGACCTTAATATAACTGACACTGCTCTGAAAATATCTTGAACTTTGTACTGTTATACTACTTCTATATCTCATGGTGTTGAAAAATATTTCCTCAGGCTGTGGGGTACGGGCATCTCTGATGCTATTTTTAAGATTATACCAAAACTTGGGAAAGAGTTTTGTTAGTTCCACCAACCACAACTGATGTTAGTGAATGTGTATGTTAATTCACTGGTAGATCATACACTTAGCACCTTTAGCAACCAAAAGAACAATACATTGGCTTGCTGTATTTTAACATAATACAACTGCTGAGAGTTAATACCATGCATAAACATAGATTTTTTATAATGCACTCTTCTATAACGAGTTCTCACAGTGGCCTAGTGGTTAGCAAGTTTGGCATTTAATCACAGGCTGTCATCTCTGTGTGGGTTCAAGTCCCACAAGTGACAATGCTGAGGACCTGTCCCAATATGACCCTGGCAGTTGAATGGGATGTAAAACCCCCAATTTGACCAACTTTTAACACATCCAAATACAAGGTCATGCAACAAGTAAAACAAACCTGAAAGACTGATCATCTCCAGATTTTTGGTTGGTTAAAAGTTTATCGCCTGATTTTCCCAGAAATTATTGTGAGGGAGATAATAAAACATGGTGAAGCTGATTGATTTCACAATGTAATTTCTGTTGAAAATCTGAACTGATTTCTTTGGCTCCAAAATTGAAGGAAATCCAGTAATTTGTTTAGCTTTTCACTATTTTGGAGATTCATCGATGCTTGTGTCCATGAACCGTAACTTTTAATTGCAAGTAGTTTTGCAAAACAAAGCTCATTCACCAAATATTATAAAAATGTAAATTTAAATTTATTAATGAATAATGCACATATATTTTGTATTTTATAAAATTGTGTCAAAAAGTACATTTCCTTTTCTAGGTTTGGATGGTTTGGGTTGGACAAAGAGGTACCTACACATATCACACTCAATTATATTGGTGTTACACTGTGTGCTGTCAGGTATGGATCATTGTCTTATCTGCATACTCCATCTTATTCTACAATGTGGGAACTTCTAAACTTTATCTCAAATGCAAGTGTTAACAAAACTGAATTTACAGGAACTTAGGACCCAGGCTTGGGGGAAAAGAGTGGTTCTTCCTTAAATATGGATTAGTTGTAGAAATGCTTATCTCATTGTATGTCATAATTGTGATTCAGCCACTCTATTTGTAGCATCTTTTTGGACAGAAATATCAGATTGTTGTCTGAAATTAATATTTAAGAAAATTATCATTTGACTCTCTTGTGGCTATAACCATATTTAATTGTGTATCAAAGGTATTACAGGAAGGATTTTTAGTTTGAAAAAATGACTAACTCATGTACAGCATGTTCAGTTGCTAATTATTTAAAAAAAGAGAGAAACTTTCCATTTACAAAATTGAAGTATTTTGTTGTCCTGTGAAGGGAACACCATTATTTTCTCAGTTAATCTTGAATTGATAATAAATGGCCAACTAAAAATTTAAACTTCCATTAAGTTATTTGTAAACTTTCTCGGAACTTTTCCATTTCTAATACATCCTGTAATTCACAGCTTTTTCTCACTGTTTTTGTTACCTTGCAATGGATGGCTGCAAATTGTACAATGATGGCTTTTGCCTTTGATGCTATTTCTACTATTTCTAATAATATTTCAGTAACATATATTATACTACAGGTCTTAAATGCTGGTTAATAAACCATACAAAAGGCACTTTTACTTGTGGTATGCGTCCTATCATGTTAGGCTTATTATTTCAGTGCCATAGTTTACATTTTCCTGAAAACTGACCTGAGTACAGATAAGCCAGTGATAATATTAGAAGTGAACAGGGATGACAGGGACCCTTTACTGGAAGACCCCACTCAGGTATGAAATGATATGAACTCTATTACAAATGAATGAAGATGGCCTGAGTAGATACAATTTGTGTGAAGACCTAACTTGGGTAGGGAAATGACAGGAAGTGTATGACAAATGAAACAATGACATATAGATGTGCTCTTTGTGAAGACCTAACTCAGACAGAGAAATGACATGAAATGTGTTAGAACTAGCTGGTTTTCAACCCAAACTTCTAATGATTTCACAGCACTAAAACATTGACATTTTGGGTCAATTTCAACATCATTTGCAGCACATGGTATAGGTCACATCATAATATATATATGGGAACTTGATGTTGATTTGTATACAGGTGATATTTCTGACATTACAAACTCCACAAAAATCGATCCCAGTAAGGTGAAAATATATCCAGATTTAACCTTAGAGACACTACATGTGACAGGCAAATGTAAGTTTCACACACAGTACAATTTCAATTCTACACATGAAAACTGTTGATGGATGCCGGCCGGCTGAGTTCTCTGCTGGTTCGTAACTCACATTGATGTACGTGTTCAATACTCCTTAGAAATTCATCATTATCCAGTGAGATAGAATCATCTGGCAAAGTCTGAAATATAAACTTTGTTTTTTGAATAATATTATCATATTTATTCTTAGTTGACTAACTCTATAAAAGTTACTGAGTATGTCCTTTGTAGGATTGACTATTTTCTCTATTTTTGTGCAAAATTTCTGTTTCTTTTGCTAATTTTTAAGGCAGGATTGATGCTTTACCTTGGCAGGTGTGGGAGCACTGAAGTTAAAGTGCTTGTATTTGTTTCTATTGGTTGTAGTTTTGGTTATTCACTGGATTTACTGTTGTCACAGGGAAGTCAATAATGCTTCTAGTTTATTGAGTAAATCAGTTTTAACTTGAAAACTTTTGCAAAAGTGGTTATAACTTGCTTATTATTGGTCCTAGAGGTTTGCAATGTGAAACCAGCCTGTAGGAAATCATGGGTTAGGAATCTTCTGATGTGGTCCGATTTGACCTTGCGCCCCCATCCCTTCAAGGTCAAATGAGGATAGCCAAACTTAAAAGTGCTTATAACTCGCTTATTATTGGTCCTAGAGGGGTTTGCAATGTGAAACTAACCTATAGGAAATCATGGGCTAGGAATCTTATGATGGTGGTCAGATTTGACCTTGGGCCCCTCCTTCAAGGTCAAACGAGGAGAGACAAATTTAAAAGTGCTTATAACTGGTTTATTATTAGTCCTAGAGGTTTGCACTGTGAAACCAACGTATAGGAAATCATGGGCTAGGAATCTTCAGCCTCGATCTCTTTTATTATTGCTTCTTCTATATTCAGTAAACTGTATATATGAGCACAGCCAGACTGCAAAATATAGTAATTGGGCCAAATATGATCTTCCTGCAACTAATACTGTTATTGTATTCTCCAAGATTAACACTACTTATTGAAAAATGAAATTAATCACTGCTCTGTTTATGTCAAAAATAGCAACAAAGTCGATACACTGCCCTTATTAACGCTCGATGATAGGAGAGGGTTATTGTAATCAGTTTGTTTCTGTCTGTCTTTCTGTCTGTCTGTCTGTGCACCGTTTTGCCCTTATAGCTCAAAAACTATGACATCAATCTCTCTCAAATTTGGTGGGCAGGTATTTCATGGGGTACAGACGGATTCTTCCAAATTTGGTGTAATTTGTTTAAAAATTAAAGTCAGGAGACAGTTTTTTATGTCAGCTGACTTGTCAGTCAGCTGACATTATGTCGTCACTCTGCGGCGTGGGCGTCCGCGTCCGCGTCCGTGTGAACAACTTCTTCTCCAAAACTACAAGGCCTAGAGACATGCTGTTTTTTTTAAAAGATACCTTATCTATCGAGGATGAAAAATTGTTCAAGGCATGCAAATCTGTCTGTTCGTCTGTTTGCTAGAGACATTACAAGGGAGGTACCCCCACCAAAAGTGTGAAAATTTCAACACTTTATCACAATTTTCTCAGTGACTATTGCAGGGATTTCTCTCATATGTTGCATATATGTACTAGGCCAGAGATAGATTCTCTTGTGTGAGTATGAGACCTGGATCTGTCTTAGTTTTTTTTTAATAAATTTTTTTAATAATTTTTAATGCATTAAAATTCATGAAATCATGCACTAAATCACTTATAACTTGAAAAGTGTTGCATTTAGAGCATTTTGTTAAAATATGTTATTCAGCTACTTTTTCCTTAGCTACAACATGGTGAGTAACTTGGATGTCTGTCTCAATAGCTAAGTGAGTAATAGCTACTTTTGGGCTTTTCAGTAACTACCATCTTGAGTAAAATCACTTGTAACTTGAAAACTATTGCATTTACAGAATTTCGTATAAATATGTTATTCAGTTACTTTTGGGTCAGCTATAACATAGTCAAATTTCAGACCTGTAGCTCATGGCATAGCTGAGTAATAGCTACTTTGAGGTTATCACTGTTGAGTATATCACTTATAACTTGAAAACAATTGCAGAAATTTGTGTAAATACGTTGTTCACCTGCTTTTGGGTCAGCTATAACATAGTGAAATTACAGACCTATAGCTCATGGCATAGCTGAGCAATAGCTATTTTCAGGTTCTCACTACTGAGTAAATCAGTTGTAACTTGAAAACTATTGCATTTACAGTATTTTGCTTAAATATGTTGTTCACCTACTTTTGGGTCAGCTATAACATAGTAAAATTTCAGACATGTAGCTCATGGCATAGCTGAGTAATAGCTACTTTTAGGTTATCACTGTTGAGTGAATCACTTATAACTTGAAAACTATTGCATTTAGAGTATTTTGTTTCGTATGTTATTCACCTATTTTGGGGTCAGCTATAACATAGTCAAATTTCAGACCTGTAGCTCATGGCATAGCTGAGTAATAGCTACTTTGAGGTTATCACTGTTGAGTAAATCACTTATAACTTGAAAACAATTGCATTTACAGAAATTTGTGTAAATACGTTATTCAGCTACTTTTGGGTCAGCTATAACATAGTGAAATTACAGACCTGTAGCTCATGGCACAACTGAGCAATAGCTATTTTCAGGTACTGTATGTTGAGTAAATCAGTTGTGAGTTGAAAAATATTGCATTTGAAGTATTTTGTTAAAATATGTTGTTCACCTACTTTTGGGTCAGCTATAACATAGTGAAATTACAGACCTATAGCTCATGGCATAGCTGAGTAATAGCTACTTTTAGGTTATCACTGTTGAGTAAATCACTTATAACTTGAAAAGTATTGCATTTAGAGTATTTTGTTTCAATATGTTATTCACCTATTTTGGGGTCAGCTATAACATAGTAAAATTTCAGACCTGTAGGTCATGGCATAGCTGAGTAATAGCTACTTTGAGGGTATCACTGTTGAGTACATCACTTATAACTTGAAAACTATTGCATTTAGAGTATTTTGTTTCAATATGTTATTCACCTATTTTGTGGTCAGCTATAACATAGTGAAATTACAGACCTATAGCTCATGGCATAGCTGAGTAATAGCTACTTTTAGGTTATCACTGTTGAGTAAATCACTTATAACTTGAAAAGTATTGCATTTAGAGTATTTTGTTTCAATATGTTATTCACCTATTTTGTGGTCAGCTATAACATAGTAAAATTTCAGACCGGTAGCTCATGGCATAGCTGAGTAATAGCTACTTTGAGGTTATCACTGTTGAGTAAATCATTTATAACTTGAAAACTATTGCATTTACAGAAATTTGTGTAAATACGTTATTCAGCTACTTTTGGGTCAGCTATAACATAGTGAAATTACAGACCTGTAGCTCATGGCACAACTGAGCAATAGCTATTTTCAGGTACTGACTGTTGAGTAAATCAATTGTAACTTGAAAAATATTGCATTTACACTATTTTGCTTAAATATGTTGTTCACCTACTTTTGGGTCAGCTATAACATCGTAAAATTTCAGACATGTAGCTCATGGCATAGCTGAGTAATAGCTATTTTTAGGTTATCACTGTTGAGTAAATCACTTATAACTTGAAAACTATTGCATTTAGAGTATTTTGTTTCAACATGTTATTCACCTATTTTGGGGTCAGCTATAACATAATAAAATTTCAGACCTGTAGCTCATGGCATAGCTGAGTAATAGCTACTTTTAGGTCATCACTGTTGAGTAAATCACTTATAACTTGAAAACTATTGCATTGACAGAAATTTCTGTAAATACGTTATTCAGCTACTTTTGGGTCAGCTATAACATAGTAAAATTTCAGACCTGTAGCTCATGGCATAGCTGAGTAATAGCTACTTTGAGGTTATCACTGTTGAGTAAATCATTTATAACTTGAAAACTATTGCATTTACAGAAATTTGTGTAAGTATGTTATTCAGCTACTTTTGGGTCAGCTATAATATAGTGAAATTACAGACCTGTAGCTCATGGCACAACTGAGCAGTAGCTATTTTCAGGTACTGACTGTTGAGTAAATCAATTGTAACTTGAAAAATATTGCATTTGGAGTATTTTGTTAAAATATGTTGTTCACCTACTTTTTGGGTCAGCTATAACATAGTGAAATTACAGACCTGTAGCTCATGACATAGCTGAGCAATGGCTATTTTCAGGTTCTCACTATTGAGTAAATCAGTTGTAACTTGAAAACTATTGCATTTACAGTATTTTGCTTAAATATGTTGTTCACCTACTTTTGGGTCAGCTATAATATAGTAAAAATTCAGACATGTAGCTCATTGCATAGCTGAGTAATAGCTACTTTGCTTATAACTCACTTATTATTGGTCCTAGAGGTTTGGAATGGTAAACAGACATATAGGAAATCATGGGCTGGGAATCTGTTGATGTGGTCCGATTTGACCTTGGACCTCTTCTTCAAGGTCAAACGAGGATAGCCAAACTTAAAATTGCTTATAACTCGCTTATTATTGGTCCTACAGCTTTGGGATGGTAAACCAACCTACAGGAAATCATGGGCTGGGAATCATTTGATGTGGTCGGATTTGACCTTGGACCCCTCCTTCAAGGTCAAACAAAGATAGCAAAACTTAAAAGTGCCTATAAATCGCTTATTATTGGTTCTAGAGGTTTGGGATGGTAAACCATCCTATAGGAAATCATGGGCTGGGAATCTTTTGGTGTGGTTGGATTTGACCGTGGACCCGTTCTTCAAGGTCGTACGAGGATACTGCATTTGCAGTATTTGTTTACATATGTTTTAACCTACTCTTTACACTTAAACAGTTACCTTGTTACTTTCCTTCATAATACCATTTGCAGGGAACAACTTTTTTGTCCTTTTCTTCTGTCAGGTTCAGAATTTCTTTTGAACATGCTGTTCAATTACCATTTACTGTACTTCTGTACAGCACTTTCCCTGATAATTATGCTTTCCTCTCATTATTACCTTTACAAATCAAAAACACTCAGTCAGCTGACACAGTGCCCGCTCACGGGCACTCTCCTCTTGTCTTATTATATCCCCAGACGAAAGTCGGGGATATATTGGATTCAGGTCCGTCGCGCCGCCGCCGCCGCCGCCGCCGCCGCCGCCGCCGCCGCCGTAGAAATTTCCTTGTGGACGCGATAACTCAAAAACAAATTAATTTTTTTTTTTCAAACTTGGTACACATGTTAAGGGTGCCCAAAGGAAGATCCCTATTTTAAGGTGACCTTAAACTCCCAGTAAAAAAGAACTTATGGCCACCTTAAGGTCAGAAATTGGACTTTTGGCCACTTAGAGCCCTGTAGGTCACAAACTATGATGCTCAGCTGGCTAAAATTTTACCTGACAACACATTAATATGTTCTTAGTACATGTGCCGAAAATCACGACTTTAAGTTGAGGAGAAAATTGTCTTTGAGGCCCATAAATACCCCCACTTAGGGATTTTTTGCTATACTTTTCACATATTTTGCCCTATAATTTGGAAGTGGTAATTCTGATGAGTCTCAAACTGTGCTAGGTATAACTTTGATATGTAATCCTTGTCTGTAGAAAATTTTAGGGCTGTAGGTTTACCCAAAGGGGTCGACTTAAGGTCTCAAAAGTGCCCACAGAGACCCAATTTATGCACTTTTTGCCAATTTTAAGCACTGTAGCTTTCAAACTATGTCTCTCATCTAAGTTAAATATCATCTGGGAATATATCTATGTGTTTTCTTATATGTGCCCCAACATTTAGGCCTTTAATAGACAGTTAACCTGTGTATCAGGACCATAAACACCCACCCGAGTGACCCTTATAAGACATTTTTCACATCTTTTTCCCTGTAACTTGGAAATGGTAAGTCTGAGAAGTTTCAAACTGTATTAGATATATATTCTGTGTGTAATCTTAGTATGTAACAGATTTTAAGTCTAAAGCTTTAATTTTGAAGGTCAAATTGAGGTCTCTAAAAGGCTCCCAAAGACCCAATATTTGGACTTTTTGCTACTTTTAAGCCCTGTGACTGTCAAACTATGTGACTGATAGAGCTCAAATCCTATCTGGGAAGATATTAGTATGTTATTTATATATGTGCCAAAAATTAAGGCTTTAAGAAGACATTTAACCTGTGTATGAGGACCATAAATCCCCACCCGAGTGACCATTTTTAGACATTTTTCACATATTTTTCCCTGTAACTTGGAAATGGTAAGTCTAAGAAGTTTCAAACTGTATTAGATGCATATTCTATGTGTAATCTTAGTATGTGACAAATTTTAAGTCTGCAGCTTTAATTTGAAGGCCACATTTAGGTCTCTAGAAGGCCCCATAAAGACCCAGTATTTGGACTTTTTGCCAATTTTAAGGCCTGTGACTGTTAAACTATGTGACTGATAGAGCTGAAATCTCATCTGGGAATACATTATTATGTTCTTTTTACATGTGCCAAAAATCAAGGCTTCAAGTAGACATTTAACCTGTGTATGAGGACCTTGAACACCCACCTGAGTGACCCTTTTAAGACATTTTTCACATATTTTGCTCTGTAACTTGGAAATGGTAAGTCTGAGAAGTTTCAAACTTTATTAGATACATATTCTATGTGTAATCTTAGTATGTAACAAATTTTAAGTCTGAAGCTTTAATTTGAAAGCCACATCGAGATCTCTAAAAGGCCCACAGAGACCCAATATTTGGACTTTTTGCCACCTTTAAGCCCTGTGACTGTTAAACTATGTGATTGATGGAGCTGAAATCCCATCTGGGAATGCATTATTATGTCCTTTTTACATATGGCGAAAATCAAGGTTTTTAGTAGACATTTAACCTGTGTATGAGGGCCATAGACACTCGCCCAAGTGCCTTTTTGGACATTTTTTCCGTATTTTGCCCTGTTATTTGGAAATGCTTAGTGTGACAAGTCTTAAACTGTATTATATATAAATTTTTGTTTGTTATGTATGTCCCCCAAAAAGTTTCAGATCTGTAGTTTAATTGCTAAGGTCTCTTTAACAATTGTAAAATGCCCACAGAAACCCAATTTTTGGACATTATGCCACTTTAAAGCCCAGTAACTGTCAAACTATGTGGGTTATAGAGCTGAAATCTTTGAATTTTTAAAAGGAAATGCCTGTCTATTTAAATTTTGAATATTAATAATGTTATGGCTATCTTAGTCTTTTAAGAACTTATTTTTGTGTGTTATACCTCTGCTTGCTGAGTTTTTCACTTTTTAAAATGAAACTGGTTAAACGCCGGTTAAACATATTCAAGTAGACAAAATGGACACTTTAAGTGAGCTTTAAGTCCCAATATTAATGAAATTATATCCGTATGTAGTAAAACTAGGGGATTTTTAACCCTCAACTAGCCCAGTTTTATTCAACTTGCCTCAGTTAATTTTGACACAGCTCCTACAGTTATGAACTCATTTCAGTTGATAATCACATACTTAAAATTCTCAATTCTTTTTGTATTTGAGTACCCCTTTTATATAGATTGTTTGTTTACCATTTATGCTGTAGCACTCCATCTCTTTGAGAGAACATGTAAACTGTGTAAAAAAGATGTAGAAGATGAGATACATTTTGTTTGTGTTTGTCCAGCTTTAGAGCTGATTCGTATGAAATATTTCAAAATTTTAAATATAGATAAATCTGAATTATTAATAGATCAATTATCAAGGGTATTAACTCATATGAATGTCAATATGGTTATTAATTTTATTTTTGATTTGTGGCAAGAAAGAAAAAGTAAATTATATTAGTAATTTTTATGTATTGAATTGCTGTCTTTATTTACTGTATCTTACCTCAAAATATGTTTGCTCTGTTTGTTATTAACTCTCTATTTAAAGTGACTTATAAGCCCATATAGGGCTGGGTATTACTTCAATAGTTTTTGTATAATCCTTGTCAACATAATACATGTCACTATAATAAACTAATAAACTAAACTAAGTCCCAACCCACATCCCCCACCCGGATTCCCCCCACCCACCTCTGGGACCTCCAGCTATATTGAGTGACACTAAATAAACAAAGGTATTTAATGATATCAGATGAGAAACAAAGACCTCAATGGGGTTGCAGATCTTGTGTAATAGTGAGAGAGGTGTGGAGAAGGGGAGAGGGGTGGGGGTGGGAGGTGGTGGCCTTCATTACATATAACACAAAGGGGAGTCAGAACAGAGATTGTGTCACATATTTAGGTTGCATATATATGGACCACATATATAGGTATAGAGGAAATGAATAACTGAAAACAATTTGCAAATTCTAAAAATAATATAATAAAATAATAATATAAATAATTTTTTTTTAAATAATATTTTATTTGTGAACAAATATAGAAACAGATATGCGCTTTTGGGATTATGAATTTTAGAATGGACATTGAATCATCAATCATTTAAATACTTTGAAGGAAGATTGAAAAGTATGATGAGTTGAGTTAAAAATACGGAGTGGCTGCTGATCCGTGTTTCGCGGTTCAATAGTTTAATGGTCTGTTGGTCCGTGTAGTTTATAAACACTTACAGTTCCGTGAATTATGAGAAATAAAGGCAGGAAAATGCTAAACACAACCACTGTGATAAGTTTGACACACAAGAAGATTTGAAATATTACATGACTGTAAACTCACAACACTGTCACTTTCACTTCAGCTGATAATTGCAATTACCAGCCGGTTAAATCAATGGAAGGGATATTGCACTGAAGATGATGGCATGTCATTTTTAAAAGTGTTAATAATTCCACTCATCAGTCTAAGGAAAAACTTCAGTTGGAAATTTTAAGCCTATCTGAATGTATCTGACTGCCTGCTGTTAAAAACCATAAATCTGTCAGTCCTTGTGTTCACGTTTATTTTGAAAGTAGACTTATGTGTACTTTGTAGTGTCTGAAAGTTGGCAGATAATATAAGTCCCAGTTTCACCTATGCATGTAATGTGAAGTATATGTTACTTCTGTGTCCCAGCCTTGTCCCAGGTGTTAATGTATAGTATAGACACAACTGGTTAATTGCATTATAATTATTTTTCATAATGTTCTCATATATTTATGTAGCTTAGCTAGCTGATGAGTCTCCCAGACAGGAAAGGCCTCTGATACAATTTACATTATGGCAAAATTTCGTGTTTGCATTCTGGTTTAGACAGCCTAGAAGGCAGGGCTAGCCTACATGTGTTTTTAAAGTAAATATTGTGGTCATATTCCCCGGTTGTAAATAAAAGTCAGTTGTACAGAGTGCTATTTTTCGTAAGATATACAGGGAGTGCTTTTGTGTTTCAGTGTATATCATCAATTAAAATAGTTACAGTTATTGCTGTTTCTGTCACTATTTACTCAAAATCACGGATATATTAGCACTATTCAACCGTGAAAACACTACACTGATTGATAGACTGGTAAGCTATTGAACCGTGACACACGGATCCATAGCCACAGCGTTAAAAATAATATTTTATTTGTCAACAAATATAGAAACAGATATGCTCTTTTGGGATTATTATTTTAGAATGGACATTCAATCATCAATCATTTAAATACTTTGAAAATAGGTATAGAGTTATCATTGCAGGAAGATTGAAAATATAATTTGAGTTATGTATTCGGCGTCTGGGGATACACCATCTTCCTTGGAAGATATAAACAGAGTAGATTGATGTGCTGAAGTTCATATAATAATGGGTAATTATGTTTTTAAAAATTCCCGATCAAAACCTGTGGCGTGAGTGATGACCTGTCTGGGGATATGTTGGCGCCGAGTTGGCCCAATCTAGTTTTTAATTGGGAATACACAGTGAAAAAACTATGACATCAATCTCTCTCAAATTTGGTGGGCAGGTATTTCATGGGGTACAGACGGATTCTTCCAAATTTGGTGTAATTTGTTTAAAAATTAAAGTCAGGAGACAGTTTTTCTTATTTTTAATTGGGAATACACAGTGAAACTGCTCCTCTTCATCACATACATAAAAAATCAATATTTTTCTTTCTGATGTCATTATACTTAATGATGTCACAATGCAATTCTCATTGTGAGGTCACAAACCTAGCTTGTGATACTTGCTGTCTTTAAGTAAAAATATTTCTTCTCATTTTATGTCTTGAAATTGACACAAAAATAATAAAGAGGGGAGTGGTATATTCATCATTTTTATTAATCATTATTTCTGTTTTTATTTTCTCTGTTTTTCTTTCAATTCCTTGACAGTCCATCACAAAAATTTACCACGAGTGATTTTCACCAAGAAGTGACTTTTAAGCTATATTTTACCTCCACCTTTTGGTTGCAAATTGTTTGTCTATTTGTTGGTCTGTCTGCTTTTTGGTGTTTAGATTACTCAAGAATTAATGAACAGATCTTTATTAAAAAATTTTTGTGGGTAGGACCTGGCCAAAGGAAAAAGTTACTAAAAGAAAGATATGGATCTTATTTTGGATACAAAAAATCAAGAATTTTCAGAGGTCCCATTTCAATGTATTTTTAATGAATTTGGCTTTCTACTTCTTCAAAAATTAATTTACATGTTTGGTTTTATTTTATTGTCTTCCTTACAATACTTTATATCACTTTAGAGACTGGTCACATGGAGTCGAGCGTTTTGCTCTCTCTGAGTGCATCTTGTTTCATACATGTATTTAGTATTTCGTATAATTAACTATCCTCACCTCTGGCACATCAATACTGACATGACTCAAAGTCGATATGTTATCATCTAGTATGCCAGTATAGTATCTCTGTGGTGAAACCTGTGTTACTGGCTTGGTTTGTTTAACCACTGATTTCCTCCTTGTGTACATGTAGAGAAGTAGGATAACACCTAGTAAAATAGAAGATCTCATGACGAAATATTAAATTTGCTTGAAGAGAAACTATTCTTCTTTCAGCTACTTTATCACATAAATAATGGGCATAGAAAAATAATTTGAGGCAAACCTTTTTGCATGTGTTTTGTGTGACAGTACAGTTTCTGATAATATAGTTAAAACTGGCAACAACAAAAAAAAACATAGGTTTTTAACTGTGCCTGTCAGCAGTCTGCTTACTCTACAATCTGAATTATGTTTTCCTCACTATTATTTTGGAGAAATTTTGGTTTGTCATCTGCCACTTTGTCTGAGCTCTACATATGTTGTAATCCATTTATTTAATCTTTTTCATTGATGTATTGGTTACTTGGTAGTAGTATGATTTGTAATAGTGTTTGACTAAGACATTATCACCTTGAACTTAATTTTGTTTACAACTTTATTCAGCCACTTTATCTGGGGTTTTATTGATATAAAGTGGTAAAGCACAAAAAATGGACTTTTGATGAGCCACAAAGGCCATTAAGAAAGAAAGACCATTTAAAGTGTTATCATAATCATGTACTCTGAACTTATTGTCCTCATGTCGAATAGATGCACTTACCTAGACTGACCAAAGCAACAACTCCTGCCACTGCTATGTAGATATATGTGACTCTATCGTTGTTGTATCCACACTCAGAACATCCAGGGCTGTCATTAAATGAGTAATTAGCTATTTGTTCAAACAGAGGGGGACAGGTCCAGTTTGTCATGGAACAGTTACTCATGATGACTCACAAGTAGTCTTGCTATTTAGATTCTAGCACTCATTGCATACTGCAGACTCATCCTTAATGTATTAACACTGCAAATAGGAAACCAGTTTATATAATGGTTATTTGGTTGTTGTTTTTTTCGTTAAAACCAACAACCAGTCATAAACTTTTCAAAACCAGTTGTTGCTACTAGCAAAGAATTTTTTTTTTAAGTTTCTTTCACACTTTCAGTAAAATATTATTTGAGGGTAATAAAGGCTAACAATTTGATGGGATACCAAATTATTTTACATTTCTTTACTTATATCAGAAAAATTTATTACATAGATTTGCCAAACTAATAAAGCTATATGCTTTGTTTTAAGTTTTTTAATAGATTTAAATAAACTTTTAAAACTGGTTAATAACTGGTTATCACTTGTTTTTGAAAGCCAGTCATTGGTTTTAGAAAACTAAAACCAACTGCATCTCTGATAAGTATCTTATCTTCGTACCCATTTAGCATTCCCGTGAATTTGTTCTTCACGAGCAAGTTCTATGTGGTCAGTTTCCATGAATATTTCCATAAAATGTTTTTTCATTTCATTAGCTTTTAACATTTATTTCCATAAATACAGATTATATCCTGTATGACATGCAATCAAAAGTCCTGAGTCCATCTACCTGTATCATTTAGATTTATAAGTCATAAAGGTATTTTCATAATGTTCTTTTAAGAAACACATGTTTATGACATAACTATCACGATTTTCAGCATTTAAATGAATGTTGCTGTTTGGCCATTTTTACATGAGGTGTATTCTTATGATTATTGCACCTTATTGGTCCATATGATGTGTTTTACTATAAGTATAAAGTAATACACTGATAAGAATAACACTGAAGTAATTTGGTGATCAGGCTTTGACATTTCTCCACTTATTGGCTCGCGTAAGATAAGATAACATGAATCATGAACTGATAATTTCAATAGTCTGTATTGATTTGTTTATTTTCTGATTGTAACAAGTGTAGTTCTTTTCATATTTGTTATAATAAGTCATGGCAATTTTTACAGTGTAGGAAAATTTTCTTTAAGGGAACTTGTCTTCTTTTCTTTCATATTGGGTATCTTGCTTTTATATTGGTTTCAGATCTGAGAGAATGAGTTGGGATAGAGTGTTTGACAAGATTAGATAGATTTGTGGGAGTAGTACCATAAAGGCAGTTCTAAATGTGTACTAGAACTTTGAACTGAATCTGAGCATGTACAACCATTGAAGTGAAATTAGATAGGGAGTAGCATGATCACTGTGTGTGGCTTTGCATATAATTGTGGTGGCATAATTGTGCATTCTCTGTTAGCAAAGTGAGTTTGATGTATCTCAAACAATAAACTATTTGCATAGTGAAGTCTGAAAGAACAAGAGCATGATTAAGTGATTTGCATGCATCTACAAACAAGTATATCCTAATGAGTGATATACATCCAAGATGGAGCATGCATGTTTGATATTTCTATGAAACCAATTTATCCATGGCGAGTGAAAAGTCAAATATAGCACCAAGATTTCTGACATGTGTGCACTACTGATTTTTGAATCACCAATAGTAACAGTCGTTTTGCTGACATTTCTGAGGTGATGTGAAGAACCAATCAATAAGACTTAAGATTTATCATCATTCAGTTTTAGCAAATTGTGAAGCATCCAGTTTTTTAAGTCACTAGTGCATGTAGTAATCCTTTATAGTTGATCATTTATGTTTTTTTAATTTGAAAGGAGACATAGAGTTGGGTATCATCAGAATAGAAATGCTAGTCCAACTTGTGTTGTCTTACTGTGTCCCCCCCAATGGGTGAAGTATACAAGCTTTAAAGAGAATTGATCATTGGGAGGTGAAAGTAAACTAAAAAGAAATCCCCTCAGATTTACCCCCCCCCCCCCCCCCCCAAACTGGGGTCATAAATGTATTTTATGTTTTTGGCTTTTATCTCCTTTATGTTGGTCAGTCGGTTTGTTTGTATGTTTGTTAGCACATTGTAGGCCACAATTTTGAAACTAGGATTCTCAATTTTTCCTATTAACATTGTCAGGTGTCAGAATAGAGAAGGACTGAATTTCAAAAAAATCGGTAGCATTTTCACATAGGTATGACCATTTTAGCTGCTCTGAGTAAATGACTTATAACTGTGAAACTATTGCATTACAGTGTTTTTGTTAAATATGTTGTTCAGGTACTTTATCTTTAACTATGAGATGGTGCATACTTTGGAGCTCTGTTGCATTAGCTAAGCGAGTAATAGCTATTTCTCTGATTTGTAGCACAATTTAAAAATGATGACATGTCAAATTTCTTCGAAAGTATCACACATAGTGACTTTCTTTGAATACATAATTTAATCTGTTGGGTTAAGTTATGACATAATGAAGTTGCAAACCTGCAGCTCATTCCATAGCTGAGCAATAGCTACTTTCAGGATCTCACTGTTGAGCAAATCGTTTGTAAGTTTAAAACTATTGCATTTAGAGTATTTTGTTGAAATATGTTATTCACCTACTTTTAGATCTGCTATAACATTGTATAATTCCAGATCTGTAACTCATTCCATAGCTCAGCAATAGCTACTTTGAGTTGGCCAAATTTGAACCCAATGCAAAAGATGTGTAGTTGAAATCTTGTAATGCAGCAACTAATCAGTAGATTGCAGCCAGATTTCAAAGTTACCACTCAGCCACGGCTGAGTGCTCGTTATTGCTTTTAGAGGTTTGGAGTAGGCCATGATCAGTAGTGTCAAATGCTGCAGACAAATCTAAAAGAAATGAGAGGAGCCATTTTGCTGTGATGCATTGCCATGAGGAGGTCATTTGGAAATCTGTGGTAAACATTCCATGTATGCTGACATGATCCAGGACTTCACTGGCTCTATTGTTTAATAAGACTAACTGTCCACAGGAGGGTGGACAGGCATATATTGTACTGTTTTTTAACGCTCGACGATAGGAGAGGGTTATTGTAATCAGTTTGTTTCTGTCTGTCTGTCTGTCTGTCTGTCTGTGCACCGTTTTGCCCTTATAACTCAAAAACTATAACCTCAGTCAATCTCAAATTTGGTGGGCAGGTATTTCATGGGGTACAGATGGATTCTTTCAAATTTGGTGTAATTTGTTTGAAAATTAAGGTCAGGAGAGAGTTTTTCTTAATTTTAATTGGGAATACACAGTGAAACTGCTTCTCTTCATCACATACGTAAAAAATCAATATTTTGCTTTCTGATGATGTCATTACTCAGTGATGTCACAATGCAATTGTCATTGTGAGGTCACAAACCTAGCTTGTGGTATATTCATCATTTTTATTGAATTGTTATTTCTGCTTTTATTTTCTCTTTTTTCTTGACAGTTCATCACAAAAGTTACCATTTTTCACCAAGAAGTGACCTTTAAGCAATATTTTTACCTCCACCAGCAGTTTATGTTTTTGTGTGCTTTAATTTTTTTTTGTGTGTGTGTGTGTGTGTGTGTGTGTGTGTGTGTGGGGAGGGGGGTGTTTAGATTACTCCATAACCAATGAACAGATCTTTATTTAAAAATTTGTGGGTAGGACCTGAGCGAAGGAAGAAGTTACTAAAAGAAAGATCTGGATCTTATTATGGATACAAAAAAATCATGAATTTTCAGAGGTCCCATTTTAATGTATTTTTAATGACTTTAGCTTGCTATTTGATATTTCTATGAACATTAATTTACATGTTTGGTTTTATTTTATTGTCTTCCTTACAATACTTTATATCACTTGAGAGTCACATGGAGTCGAGCGTCTTGCTCTCTCTGAGTGCATCTTGTTTTGTATTGTATTCGGTTTTTATACTCAGCGCAATATCTCCATATACTACAGGACTCAAAGCGCTATTTGACCCATTCCACTGAACAATGTACACTCCAAGCTTTATAGTGACCTGCATTCCCCTAACTGAAAGACAGAGGCTCAAGGATGACCATTTATCAACGTCCCTGAGGTACTTTAGCCTGCCACTGTTTTACAGGCAGAGAGCCAGACTAATGTGAATGAAGGCACGCCACATGTGCAAGTTCAGGACTCAGAAACTACTTTCTTTGATAATCTCACTCCTGTGAAGAAGAGACTTCTGTAAGCATTTCCCTCGTGCAATTTTCTTGAGTATTTCCTTCTTTATATGGTTTATTTCACAGTATGTAAACTTGAAAAAAATTATAATTTCAATCATTGTTTCGACATGCTTTCTCACGTTTTTTTTTTTTGTGAATCTCTCTACTACACCCCACTATACCTTTCTCTTATATTTGTAACATGTACATTGAGTTTTTTCTTAGCTAACACATTTCATAAAAAAATAATTCCTGCATTTGTAAATTATGCATCATGTTTCTCAAGCAATAGTTAAAGGTATATTCAGTATTTTGTTACATTTAAGGAGTTCTAAATTTAATGTTTTCTGATAATTTCATGTTAATTGTATCATTTTGACCAGGGGCACAATATTTTCTGTGATAGCTGGTTTCTTGTATGGTGTCAACTTTGCCCCAGTCATCTACATACAGAATAACTACACTCCAAAACAAAGTCAAAATGGTGAGTGATATTTTTTGAGAAATTTTTCGGGGTAATAACTGTTGTTAGTGGCCATCTAGTATCTGTGTTGTTAAGACAACATGATTTCCCAAGCCCTGTTGCAAAGATGTGTTTTATTTTATATGATGTAAAGTCAGAATATATTATTATATTTATTTGCCCCTTTGCAGTTTGTATTATAATATAATCCTTATTTCCTGTTTGGTCCTGAACATAGCATGATAACATGGAAGAGTTTGATCTCCCTTATACTGTCAGGAGAGGAACTTCTCCAGTAACAGAAGTTTAAAAATATAGAATATGTATCTGAATGTAAAACTGTAGGAAAAAATAACCATTTTTGAAATTTGACAGGAGTTTTGTAACCAAATATTCAGTGCATAGAATTTCAGATAGTTAACTTTCTATTATATAATTGATTGCAAGTCTCCAATGGAGTAAATCTAGTTGCCTGAGTAAGAAGCAAATGCACCATAGCATTTTACCTTGCACATTTGACTTTCTTGTGTCCTAATTTTGTTTGAGAAAAAAAAATGAAGCTGTGACTAATGAATGCATGTCTTCATTAAAATACTGACTTGATTTGTGCTTTGCAGTTCAACGAGTCCTACCCAAGTATCTTGAGTGTAATACCTGTATTTTACTGTTCTACAGGTTTGGATTACATCCTTGCTCACTTCTCTGGTATTTTTGCTGCCAGCACCTGTTACTTTGTGATATATTGTGTTTACATGCAAAACAGACCGAAGATCTACCCACAAGCTGTACTGCCAGGTAAGGGGGAGTAGAAAGTGTAAAAAGTTGTACCATTTTGGAAAATTTGGCCGTGAGAAATTGCACTTTGAGTTGTAAGCAAATATTAAGGATTTTGTAGCTGCCATTTGATTTCTTCTTTCAGACTGAATACTTGAACTTGAATTACATTAGTCAATCAATTTATACCAAAGGCTACATGGTTCGGCGACAAGAGTTTTTAACCCCACAGCCTTTAAGGGCTGTGTGGGTCTTGTTTTCACCCATGGTGCGTGGATGGTGTGAGAAAGCTTGTTCAGGCTATATCTCAGAAACTGTGAAGTGTAAGATCTTGGTTGGGGGGGGGGGGGGGGGGAAACATTGGTTAGGGGTGTAGGTGTGCAGCATCATGGTGTGACATTGACTTCTATATCTCGTGGTTTTTTAAAAGCTTTTTCCCCGGTCTGTAATGCTATTTTTATCTCCTGCCGGAGGGAGATTATAAAATGCATCCTCTGTGTGCGTGCGTGTGTGCGTTAGTGTGTCACACAGATTTCTCCAAAACTACTACAGCTACAGATTTTTTGTCAATTAATTGTCCTAATGAATTTTCACACCCTTGAAATTTTTTTTTGGCTTTGTGGACTTAGGCCTAAAGATAAGTGGCATAAGTAAATGTCAAATATCTTCAAAAGTATTAAAGTTAGGGAAATCATTTCAAATATGTTATCCATCTACTTTTTGGTAAGCTATCACATAGTAAAGTTTCAGACCTGTTGCACCTTGGATAACTGAGTAATAGCTACTTTGAAATTCTGACTGTTGAGTAAATCCATTATAACTCCAAAATTGCGGTTACAGTATTTTCCTAAAATATGTTGTTCAGCTACTTTGTCCTTAACTAACTGAAATATAGTTTGGGGTTCCATTGCATCCCGTAAGTGAGTAATAGCTAGTTTGTTATTTGTAGCAAAATAATGACAGAGGTAAATGTGAAATATCTTAAAAAGTATTAAAGTTAGGCTAATCTTTTCAATATGTGTTCATCTAGTTTTTGGTAAGCTATCACATGGTAAAGTTTCAGACCTGTGCCACATTGTATAGCTGAGTAATAGCTACTTTGAAATTCTTACCATTGAGTAAAGCCTTTGTAACTCCAAAACTATTGCAGTTAGAGTATTTTCATAAAATATGTTGTTCAGCTATTTTGTCCTTAGCTATAAGATGATACATAGTTAGAAGCTCCATTGCATATAATAAATGAGTAATAGCTGTTTTCTCATTTGTAGCTAAATAACAGAAGAAGTAAATGTCAAATATCTTTAAAAGTTTGGCAGTTACGGCAATCTTTTCAAATATGTTATTCGGTGAGAATGCATTTAGAACATTTTGCAAAAATATGTTATTCAGCTACTTTCTCTGTACCTACAAGATGGTACCTGTTATACAGGTGTACCTCAATGGCTAAGTGAGTAATTGCTATTTTCTGAATTTTACAGTGATGGAAAATACAAAAATATGTTTATCTCGCAAATGGTGTGAGATTTAGCGATTTCGACAAACTTTTTGACCCACAGGGTATGTGTAGAGTCTGCAACTTTTTGCAAAACATGGTTTTCCTGCCATTTTTGACAGCCATATTGAATTTCTGTGTAAAATGCAAAAATGCATTTATCTCAGAAATGGTGTGAGATACAGCCATTTCGACGAAATTTTTGACCCCCAGGGTATACACAGTGTCATCTGCAATATTTTGCCAAAAATCATTTTCCCGCCACTTTTTGGCGGCCATATTGAATTTCTGCATAAAATGCAAAAAACTAATTATCTTGGTAACGGTGCAAGATAGAGCAATTTCAGCGATAAGTAAGTCATTCACCTACTTTTCAGTGATCTACCACATGGTGAAGTTGCAGATCTATAGCTCTTCGAATAGCTGAGTCATAGCTACTAAAATAGGTAAATGTCTTTTATCTCTAAAAGTATTGCTGATATGTTATTTCTTCAAAACAAGTCATTCACCTACTTCTGGGTGATCTGTCACATGGTGAAGTTGCAGAACTGTAGTTCTTTGGATAGCCGAGTAATAGCTACTAAAATGAATGTGTTTTATCTCTAAAAGTAATGCTAATACGCAATTTCTTCAAAATAAGTTATTCACCTACTTTTGGCTGATCTACCGCATGGTGAAGTTGCAGAACTGTAGCTCTTTGGATAGCTGAGTAATAGCTGCTAAAATGAGCATATGTCTTTTATCTCTTAAACTATTACAGATATGCAATTTCTTCTAAATAAGTCATTCACCTACTTTTGGATGATCTACCACATAGTGAAATTTCAGGTCTATAGCTCTTTGCATAGCTGAGTCATAGCTGCAAAATGAGTAAATGTCTTTTATCTCTAAAAGTATTGCTGATACGTTATTTCTTCAAAATAAGTCTTTCACCTACTTTTTGGTGATCTACCACATGGTGAAGTTGCAGAACTGTAGCTCTTGGGATAGCCGAGTGATGGCTACTAAAATGAGCAAATGTCTTTTATCTCTAAAAGTATTACAGATAGACAACTTCTAAATAAGTCATTCACCTACTACTGGGTGATCTACTACATAGTGAAGTTGCAGAACTGTAGCTCTTTGGATGGCAGAGTAATAGCTTCTAAAATGAGTAAATGCCTGTTATCTTTGAAAGTATTGCAGTCAAACATTAAAGTGCCTCTTGCTTATTGTTACTTCTACATGTGCCTCCATCTCACAAGAAAAGCTAATTACACTATCTTTAGTACATCTAATTTATACGGCGGGAGATAATTGCATGCGTCAGAATGCTTGTTTTTAACAGTTTCACCAATTATGGCATCATCCAGTGTGTGCTTTGTGCGGTTTTATATTCAATTTTATATTGTACGCAAGAGTTTGAGGTAGTTAAATGCAGTATGATAATATATGTATAGATATAAGAATAGATCTTATGAAAAAAGCAGGATGGATTTCGTCAAGATAACTCGGGAATATATATAAAAGCACAAAAACCTGTGTACCTGACATATTCTCTGTAAGACTAACATGGAAACACCAGAATGCAAATTACGCTGAGAGGTCATTTGTTTTGTTTCCAGAAGCAATTTCAAAGAAATAATTAAATTAGCTGTTGGAATTAAAAGTTACAGATTTACAAACTATACAATAAAAATGCATGGTATTAAAGAATTATCACTGCTTCACATTTAATTTTATGCATTGGATATTGCACAAAAACCACCTTGGTTATTTTACTTGCAAAGGTTTCACTTTTAAATACAGCTTATTACTTGTTTTGTGAAATGCACGAGCTCTTCTGCAAGAGAATTAGAATGTCTTTTGGAAGTGAAGGCCAAAAGCTGTACATTTTGTTATTTCGTAAGTGTATATTATAAACATTGCACTTCTATTATGGTGTTTCTTCAAGTGTAGTGTTGCCACTACCTTTGGTGTTTCAGCTATTTTGTTACATTTCAGGTAAGGTGTTTGGAGTGTTTTTCACTTTTCAGGAAGACCGTTATCATAGTTTTAGGGTTTCAAATATGGTGTTGGGACTACTAGTACTTTAGTGTTTTAGGTATGGTCTATGGTCTTGGGATTATTTTTAGTGTTTTAGGCATGTTTTTGGGGACTAGTTTTAGTGGTGTTTGGACTAATTTTGTTAGACATTTAGTGTTGGAATTGTTCGTGGTGTTTCAGGAATAGCGTCAGGATTGATGTGGGGAGTGGCTGATGCTGCGTGGTTTGTGGCTAACTCTGTGTTATCAGAGGCTGTCAGCTTCCCAATTGTCACAACGGTAAGTTTGTTGGCAAATTAACTGCATTTTATTATGTTAAGAAATATTGTTATTCAAAAGTGTGACACAATGTATTTGAAGTCATGGATATTTCAGATTGTTGCAGAGAAGTGGAGTGGCCTTACATGGTAGTGCTTCTCACTATCGATTTTACACAAATGGAAACATCTATTCGTAGAAAATGTAGTACACATTGGGGTACATATGGACATCTTAACCTCTCCTATAGTTTGTTGTGACCCTGTTTTGAAGGTCATATGTTAAGGAAAAGCAGGGATTTTCTTATTGTTATCAAAACAAAAATGTGACCAAAGCAATAACATGACCAAACATTGTATAATATGTAAAGCCAATTATTTATAGGATATTTTTTCAGGGTCCTGGCATGATAGGCTGCTTGTGGGGACTGTTTTTCAAAGAATTGAGGGTATGTTTTTTAGCCATTTCCTAACTTCTGACATGAATACTTGAGAAAGTATCTTGTACTTAAAACCATTATTACTACATAACAAAATAATTATCTTTAATAAATGGTACTTTGATTTTGTAAATAAGCAATTTTTTTTTTTTTAAATGTGTAAAACAATTTATTTCTCTAGGTATCATTTAATATGATATTGCGTACGAACAAGTTACTCTTTGGTTAAACATGTATTTTATATCAACAATTGAACTGATTTTTCCCTGATGGGTTGTATTTTGGACAGGGAGTACGTAACTATGTGATCTTGGTTGTGGCTTTCACCATTACCATCACCGGGGCAGTTCTCACTGGGTTGTCCAAAGGCTGAGTGTTTCCAGAACATTCCATGCATCATTTGTAGAATACTGCAGAAGAATCTGGATTGACTGAATACTAGACAAAGGCTTGGTTATTCCTTTTAATCATGGAAAAATGAGATCAAATTCTAATGTTCATATTCAGTTTAAAGAACAAATAGATTTATTTAATGGAATAAAACTAAGATTTAGTGAAAAAAAACAACAACTAAAATTTCAGTACAGAACACTAAGTAGATTTATTCGCCTTTACTAGATTTCTCATACCAGGTTTCATTAACATAATTTGGTTCTTCTTGACATGATGTTGCTGGATTTCACACAGGAGTGAAGTCATCTCATCATACTTGGTTTGTATTTATAAGAACACAGACACTCTACACAATGAGCTTTATTTTTTTGTGATACTTCAACATCAGGGCCCATATTCACTAACATTCTTATACTTAGAATAAGAATTTTCTTAGAATTTTTCTTAGAAAATTCTAAGAATAAGTATTTTTGGTATTCACTAAATTCTTATTCTTAGAATTTTTTCTAAGAATGATGCTCAAATCTAAGAATGATCAAGACCTTACTTAAGTTAAGAAAAAGGTGACATATTTCATATTTTTTTATCAATTGCATGCAAATAGACATTTTTTTCTATGACCAGACATATCCAGTGTTTGTTTTTTTTTCTGATCTGCATTAATTATTTACAAGAACTTTATATTTACAGATAAAGACTGAAGTGAATGATTTATGCTATATTGTTGACTGGTTTTAAATATGGCTGCCATGTATACTTTCCCCACTTTAAAATTTCAAATGGCTAGAATTAAGTTAAAAATACTTACACACCCCTCTATTAGTTTTTTGTATGTTTTTAAGAGGTTAGAAGGTTCTCAACTGCAAAACTTATCCCTTTCTGATCCAAGTGTCAACAGTAAGTGGACAAGTTGTACAGTGTACATCAGTGCTTATAGTTACTGCAACACTGTAATTTTGTTTTCCTTTTGAATGTCTTATTCTGAAATTGTATGAATTTAAGAAGTATTTATATAAGAGTGATGGAAATGGATAGGTTAATGCATTCATTTTATAGCCGTCAGGACTCAGGAGATGAGTTAACCAGTTAATAGTGATACTTTTACCTGTGTGGGACATACTTATTTTATAGTTAATATGTACACTGCCTTCTGATTTATGTTCGATAAATTTGGTTACATGAAAAAAATCAGTCTTGGTCCTAAGTTGATGACTTTTGTTCAAGCTGAAACCTGCTTTACGAATACCTATTTATGAAAATTCCTAGCTGAAAAAAAATCTTGTATTTAAGACTGGGCTACGCCTAAGAAAAGGCTAAGATTAAGACCTTTTGTGAATCCGGCACCTAATTCTGACTCCATTTCAAACAATAAAGGTGTAAATATATCACATGACTGATCATGTGACATCAAAAACTATATGCATGCACATGTTTCTGTGTACTATTCTTAACTAAGAAAATTCTTATTCTTAGAAATAATTCTTAACTAAGAATTGCTTTGTGAATACAATTTTTTTCTAATTCTAAGAAAATTCTTAGATAAGAAAATTTTCTAATTCTAAGAAAAATTATTTTTCTAAGTATAAGAATGTTAGTGAATACGGGCCCTGGAAGTGAATCTTGTTCTTCTGTAATAACATGTTTTGTAGTATACTGCTCCACACTGTAATGTGGCACAACTAGCATATAAAAACCATATTTTTGCCAGTTTTAAGTGTATTTGTTTGGATTTCTTTTGATCGAAATCTGCATTGACACCATCACAAGTTATAAATATATTTTACCAACATAAAATAAAACAATAGACTTTTTGGATTCATTTTTAAGGGGCAATAAATAAATATAATTCCTACAAGAAATCACTGCCCCAACTTGGCAAAGTTTGCATATGGAAATTCCTGAAACCAATTAATTTATATGCATTGTCACTTAATCTACTTGGGGCCACGGTGGCAGAGTGGTAACTAGGGATGGGTCGGTATGAAAAATATGTAGATCGGGATGTCGCCAATGCAAAACCGTACCGAATTCGGGACTCCGCATTTTAGTTCACCCCAAACAAACATGGACGTTTCCTCAACATCGCAATAAAAGCTCATAAATGCACAAAATATGTGATAAAAACGTATAATGTCTTCATATTTCTGGTTTCTTTCCAATATTTTAAGTTTTCCTTTATTTATATGAGTTGACAATTGAAATTGAGGTTATAAAGTGTCGTAACCAAAACATGGCAGTTCTGCTCAACGTATCGCTTAGCACTATAAAAGTCTGTAAATGGACGAAAATATGGGATAAAAGCTTAAAATTTCTTCAGATTTTGGGTATGTTTCTGATATTTTAACTCTTCCTTCCATTATATATGCTGACAAGCGAAGTGGCGGTTGTAAAATCTCATCACGGTATTTCAATAAAATGTTCTCGACACCGAGATACCGGACCTACCGACCCATCCCTAGTGGTAACACTCTCGCCTCCCACCTCTGCGGCCGGGGTTCGATCCCCGTCATGGCCGTAAGTGGGAAAGCTGGTAGTTGCTTGCCGTTGGTCGGCAGTTTACAGTACAGAACCCTAGCGAACTATATGTACTGGTTTCCTCTGCCCTTCCAACTACCCGTCGTGATATGACCTGTACAGTGTTGAAAGCGACGTAAAACCCCAAATAAATAAACTTAATCTACTTTATATGGTATGTGGAAATGCAAGAGTGTGGGCGATAATAAACAACTGTTATCAACTATTTCATCTTCTGGTTTGTGCCAAAATCAGTTTGTGTCATGATACGGCGCCAAGCAGTACTCTTCAGTTTCACAATGATAGGTTTTACCCCACAGCCTGCAAGGGCTGTGCAGTTATTGTTTTGACTCATGGTGGGTGGGTGGTTGATGGGAAGAAGCTTGTCTAGGCTGTTTCTCAGAAACTGTGAGGTGTAAGATGTTGATACTTGGTAGGGACATTGGTTAGGGGGTGTAGGTGTGCAATGTCATGGTGTGACTGTGATTTGACCTATGACCTTGCTGAAGTGACCTGGAGTTTGAAAATCTTGTCTAGGTTATATTTCAGAAGCTGTAAGGTGTAGGAAGTTGATATTTGGTAGGGACATTGGTTGGAGGTTGTTGGTGTGCAACATCATTGTGTGACCTTGGTTTGACCTTGCTTTAATGGCCTTGACCTTTAAAATCTTGTCCAGGCTACATCTTGGAGACTAAGGTGCAGAAGGTTGATACTTGGTGGTGACATTGGTTAAAGGGTGTGGATGTGCAACAACATGTGACACTCTTTGCTCTGAAAGTCTCCTGATATTTGTCAATTCTTCTGTATCTCAGGGTTTTGAAGACTATTGCTCCGGGCTGTGGGGTACGGATATCTCTGATGTTATTTTTACATGTATTTTATGAACATTCTTCAGAAGTAGTCTGATAATGGTAAAGTACTCTGCAGTGCATCTATATTGTAATTAATGAAATTGAAATTCTAGCAAAAAGCAGTCAATGGATGAAGGAGACTGGTCTTACTGGACTCAACAGAGATATATTTTCTAATTTAAGGGAATTGTGCAATATCTTGATTAGTACTCCAATGTCTTAACTGATCCAGTCTGTTTAACTGGAGTTAAAAAATTTGTAAAACTGATATGCATCAATTATTAGGACAGGGTCGGTAAAGCATCTCCATTGTCAGCACATATAACTGAATATGGGAAACATAAAATGTAAGAAACAAACCCTGAATCTTTAGAAATTATAAACTTTTATCTCATATTATTACAGACTTCTAAAGTGATTTCTTTAAACAGAATGGCAAAATTTTCTTTTTGAGTTTATTTTCTGTCAGCCTGTTCAGTTTGGGAAATACTAGAAAACTATTTCTGCATCCTGGTTTTGCACTGGGTGGACACCTGAATGGAAAATGTGCGACTGACCCTACCCTATCAATTATATTCAGCACTTTATTAATTTTAACAATAGTACAAACTCGTTTAATGCTGTTGACATGATAAATATCCATGACATTTTTATTGCTAACTTTTCTTATGTTTTTACTAGAAAAAAGACTAGACTTGCAATTTCATGCATGCTGACTCCATAGTTACTATTCTACATTATAATCATGGCAACAATTGTATATTTTGTAACCTTTTAATACACATATACTGAATAAAAGTTTCTCAGTCATTAGAAAGTTTATTGAAATTCAATGTTTTGTTAAATAAAGGATGTATATGATTCAAAACCATTGGTGTATCTATCACAGAAATACTTCGATAAATACAAAGCGAACTAAACTACACACACAATCTCAGTTATTAGGTTTAAAGTTTAATTTATTAACAGGAGACATTTGTATTACATGTTGCAAATATTTTCATGTTAAATGACACCTGGTCAAGATGAATGTTATGAAACAGTTGGAGTCTTTAATCAAATCTAGTGTGAAATTCCAAATTTTCACTGAACCTGGATTTACACAGAGGAGAGTTGTATTGAAACATGTTTGACTAAATGTGAAAACAATGTTGTTTACCATCTTCAATGTTTAAAGTATCAGTATGCATGACTTTACATTTGAATAGTAGAGACATACATGTAATTCAACATACAGTGTGACACTGACAAGCTCTAATCCACTGCCCAGGGACACATCTCAGTTATTGCAGAAAAAAACATTCACATTACAGTTTTGACTGAGTAGAGCAGTCTATTAAAAAGTCTTGTGTATTTTTTCCACATGAAAATCACGGCATTTTACAACCAATATAAGTATATCTTGTGAGCTTCAAATTTCTTCCAAAACAAATCTATTAACATTCAAAATTTAATTGGTTGTTCAAGTTCTGTCTGAAAAGAAAAAAAAGTTACAACCGAAAACACTATAGAACAGAATGTCTCCAAGTATTTTAGTAGGTTCAAACATTTTAAGTTATTGTCTGTGGTGCGAAGACATAAAAAAGTTAATGACATGTTTGATATATTTAGAATAGGTGCAGCACACCTCTGGCTGCAGCAGAATAAAGATTTAAGAGCCCTACACAACAAACTAATACAATAAGATCTGATACAAACCCTCTCTAAACGCAAGACACTGGTGAAAGGTACTTTAACATCAGCCAATAAATGAGGAAGTTCTGTTAATTTTAACTGGAGGTCTTTAGTACATACCTATGTGTCTACCACATCCAAGAAAACCTAGAAAATTCCCAAATAAAAATTGCTTTGTATCGGCTCATATTGCCATCTTCGTGAATAGTTAAGGTATATTACAGGAGTAACTATACTATTAGATCGTCTCGTACCGTGTCAGTATTGGGCTGTACTGACCTCAATTGTTCAAAAGACTGTCCCGGTAAATCAAAGTGTCAAAGTCCAATCATGTTAGTTTTTATTGTGAAGCACCAATCTTTTGTATTTGAGATTTCATGGTGAGTTTAGATGTATTTTGATGTAACTAGACTGGATTCAGTTAAGATTTGAGCAGGTGCAGCACGTCTCTGAGTGTGGCTGCACAGTTCTGGGCTGTCTGATTGTCTGGCAGATTCACACACTGGTTGTACATGTCTTGCAGAGTCTTCAGCACATGGTTACTCTTCATGCTCACCTTGGCCTGTAAACACAGGAAATGACTAGGAACATGCCAGAAACATTTGAAAGTAGACACAGTGACTTGTATTTATACTCAGTGCAATATCTCTATGTACTACAGGACTCAAAAGACTTATATGACCCATCCAACTATACAAGTGCAGTCCAACTCTCAAATTACTGGCATTCTCCCAACTGAAACACCGAGGCTCAAGGGTATGCATTTATCAATGTCCTTGAGGTTCTTTAGCCTGCCACTGGGGATAGGATCCGATGATAGAGGACTGCCATTTTAAGTGGTCATCCGAGCCACTATGTATCTGCCTTTACCTGGGATTGAACCCACGTCCTCTGTGTCCCTAAGCGAGTGTGTTAACCACTAGGCCACAGTGGCAGATGACATTGACATCAGTACAAATATTAAGTCATGCATATATGGCCCTCTAGGAATGGTGATCTGGAAGCAGGTGTAACAGGTTCTATTTGATGTCACGCAAAGATTTATTAACGACAATTTCGCACAAGATGTTGGGATATTTCCAGCCTCTAGGACCAGAAATAAGGGACTTAAGGTATTTTAGGTGAAAATATTAATAAAATAGGATTAAAAGGGGATTTAGTGGGTATTTTTCAGGTTCTTTCCAGTTTTATGGAAGAGATATATATATCTATTATATACATTTATGAGCTACTATATGTGACAAATTGCCAAAATTGAATTGGCTTATTTCTCTTCTCCATATATACCCTATGGAGTTGATGATTTCTGAACCAAAATATCCTGACTTTCATTTAGGGGTACAAAGAGAACATGAAAGCGAACAGACTTTGTACATGGTTGTTAGAACAGTAGATACTACATTTTAGCATTCTCAGACTTTATTTCTACAGTGGGGGTGGGGGGTGGGGGTGGGGGTTGTACCTTTTGGTTATTGTACAGTAGAGCCAGCAAGGCAGAAGAACTGACATTCTGTACGTCTGGAGTGCCTTCCTCTATACATTGCACGAAGAATGGAAGCAGCTTCTCTGTAAGCAAAAGAAATACATTTCACAGAGTGCTTTGGATATATTGTTTGAAAAGCTTTCCTTTATTGGCAGTTCAAGGAAAAAATGCAAAGGATATGCTCTCCTGCGACCCAAGTATGCCTTCCCATCAAATATAAATAACTTCCATCAAGAAATTTTTTTTTTGCATAATTCTCCATATTTTACTACTATAGAATATCAAAAAAATAGTAATCTGTGTAAACTGCATTACCATTTGCGAGAAGTTTGGGTTTGTTTGCAGCATGAAAGCACAGGTTCCTCAACACCAAGAGAGCACGCTTCTGATTCTGTTCAGAATTACTACTGCCAAATTCCAATAACAGGCCCATAGCATCTGAAATACACCGTTTTATGCATAAAAAAAATATAACAGAACAACACGAGAAAGTAGTGAACTAGTCCCATAACATGAGATGATCTCCAAATTTTTATGCAAAGACCAATAATACTTTCAAGTTTTAGAAATCTAAATATCTAATTAAACAATTCACATTTGACTTAAGGAAAACATTACGAATTACAACACTTATTTAAAAATCAGCAAACTTTAAAAAAGCTCAAAACTAATTGAAGTTGACGCTTATAGTTTGGCTGAAAGAAAATAACAATCATCCTACATGTACTTCACCACCAGTACCTCTACCATTTTAAACAGCTTTAAATCACTTATTCTTCAATTTCCTACAATTTTCACTCTGATCCCAAAATTAGCTTCTAATTCTAAGAAGAAGAATCCCCCCTCTCCCCTTTTCAAAATGGTTAGATGACAGCAGAGCAACTGGGGATTCAGCTTTCCGCACAATGTTACTTTTCTTACATACGTTTCAATGTGTTTGCTCCCTTTCAGCCTGGAGGATGCTTTGTATATTATTCCGATGGACAATTTGTATTATGTTGCATATACAACACTTTTACAAAACATCAATCTTGAGGATGATGTTTTGTACTTAAGGCTGTGGTAATTCACATTACACTGCACATATTACACACCTTCAATCTTGAGGATGATGTTCTGTCCCTCCGTAGAAAAGGACAAGTTTACCAGCAGATCTAGCCACAAGGCCTCCAGTACTGAGCTGGCTTTTGTCTTTTTACTCTTCTTTGGAGTAAGTGTGCGGAATTCATTCAGGAAGTTACTCTGAAATCAAAATAATCTGCTTAATTAGAGAAATTTCACTTTTCAAATATATAGAATATTACGTTTTATACCAATAGGTATGATTCAGTTTGTTTTAACTCCCAAACCAAAAGATTTGATAAATGAAAGCACTTTCTTTCTTCCAGTATGAAGACAAGCTTAGTTGGCAAACTATGAGCCTGATGCTCTGACAACCTGGTACTTAATACAGAGTTACTGCAGAGGAGATGAACACATCAAGTATCCCAAGCAACCAATGCTCTAGTTTTACTTCAAATAAGCAAAAACAATTTTCAAGATGCCGACAATGTTGCTTGCAATGAAGTATGATCTCAGTACAGGCATGTTTTCCACCTCATTTTGTATTTTAATTTTATTACTAACATCTGTAATTTCATGCCATACCCTTACAATAAAACCAAAAAACTTTGCTCCAAGCTAAAATATTTAAGAATAATTTGCAGCACTGTTAAGTACCCTGTAGGGTCAAGAATGAGGTTGTAATTACTCTTATATACCTCTCACTATTTCTTAGAAATGTACAGTTGTATTCAGCTGATTTTAAAATTACCTTCCACAAAATGCCTCTGCACTCGGGTGAGAGAACCAGTGTAGCCAGCAATGCAAAGCATGTCCTCAGTACAGGCAAGTTTCCCGCTCCGCCCTCCTTGCCAATCAGTTTGATGACACAGTGCACAAGGGAGTTACTGCTGTGCAGTGGCTTGTCGGCCATCTTGTCATCCAAAGTCATGACTGAGGTGAAAGCGAGGGAGCTGCATGCTGCATAAAAACACGAGTACACAAAGCTAGTATTATTATTCCAACTGACCTTGTGCTGAGTAACTTTCTATTACCTGAATGAGATTCCCTCAAAAACATGAAATATAGTAGAAGCTGTGAGACATATTTTTCACATGTGTACACATATGGACATTCAACTTACTAGTGTATGTATGTATGTATGTACAGCAACTGATTGGAACCTTACTTCATCACCTTTATTTCTGGAAACTGAGTGGGCCTTAAGCAAGACCTGGACTTTATTAGCCCAGACTCACCTTTAGGACACCTGGCAGTGTATGTACAGAGTAAGTTGAGCATACAGGACATGAGAGGAGGATCCATCTGACACCAGGCCCAGCATTTGTGTAGGATGTTACTCAGGCCAGACTCCTGGGCAGCTAGCTATACATACAAAAGCGTAACTACATGAAGTACAAAACAGATAAGACGCAGCACAGTAATACAACATCACAATAAGTGACAAAACAGTCAATTTAACACTGGGTGCAGCACTTCTACTAAAGTTACTCAGACCAGGCATTTGGGTGACCTGCTGCGCAAGAATGAAACAGAATTCTCACTACATAAAGTCCTAAACAAACAAGATACAGTTACAAAACACTGATACAATACAGCACAATAAGTGAGAAGGTGTCCCAGCTTAAACTAAAACCTCACGGATAGATTTTACCTTTTAATGTGGGATTAACTATGCAATGGGTTTAATGATGTGCTAGTTACAAAGTAAACATTTTACAGGTTTTTATCTGATAATAATTAATGGGTTTTTCCAATCTTAGTACTACATGTAAAAGAGTTCCAAGAACAATAAGGTCTGAATGAAATCCTGAACAGAATTTAAATTCTGTTAACCAATTCATAACACTATGTATTTATTGCACACTTCTATGAAATATGTGAAGACAAGTTATAAGAGATGGCCATACCTTAACTTCACTCTGTTCATACATCATATTCCTCAGTAAATCCAGGATGAAAATCAGTTCTGTGATGTTGAGATTTTCCTACAAAAATTTTAATTTGTAAACAAGTTATGCGTGTATTCACCATCATATAAAACTTTATTTGGAATACAATTAATATTTGGAAAACTTTAGCATTTTCAGGTTCAATATTTGTCATTTTGGTAGAATGACCTTGAAACTTGTCCTTTTTGAGAAAAGTCTCATAGATTGAGATGCAAACCACCATTTCTGTCAAGTAAAAGCAAAACTTTTACCTTCTTTTTCTTGGAGCTAGATAACTCCAAAGCATCCATGCTGAGCTTCTGATGTAAATGTCTGATGTGTTCTACAATGGTTTCTATCAGTCCATCTGAAAGACACAATAACTTCATTCGTCTTAAAATGTTCTGTACACTCTTTAACTTTTGATTCAGACTACATTTCTTATCCCTTTGCATTATCACTATAATTTCAGAAAGGTAAATGATGAAGAAGTTTACAACAAAATCCTGTTTATATTCCAATTTAATATTGCATTAAACACAATGTATGTAATATTTTCATGTTAAACTTTACACTGTTGCTACCAATATATTGCTTAACATATTGCTTCCCTACCTTCAAGAGCTGTAATTTTTGCTGTATTACTGAGAGCAAGCAATGCTTTCAGTGCATTGATGACAGACACTTTCACAGCATACGCCTGTTCCAGAGGTTTCAACAACACAGCATCAAAGGCCTTCACAAGGGCCCGACAAAGATAACTGCCACTGCAGCCAGTGAATATGTCATCTTCTGCAACAGACAAAACACATTTACATCAAAGGTGGAAAAGTTCTTACGTTCTCTGGGAGCAGTATCCAGCCTGTGTAACACACAGTACTAAGTTCTTACGTTCTCTGGGAGCAGTATCCAGCCTGTGTAACACATAGTACTAAGTTCTTACCATCTCTTGGGAGCAGTATCCAGCCTGTGTAACACATAGTACTAAGTTCTTACCATCTCTTGGGAGCAGTATCCAGCCTGTGTAACACATAGTACTAAGTTCTTACCATCTCTTGGGAGCAGTATCCAGCCTGTGTAACACATAGTACTAAGTTCTTACCATCTCTTGGGAGCAGTATCCAGCCTGTGTAACACACAGTACTAAGTTCTTACCATCTCTGGGAGCAGTATCCAGCCTGTGTAACACATAGTACTAAGTTCTTACGTTCTCTGGGAGCAGTATCCAGCCTGTGTAACACATAGTACTAAGTTCTTACCATCTCTTGGGAGCAGTATCCAGCCTGTGTAACACACAGTACTAAGTTCTTACGTTCTCTGGGAGCAGTATCCAGCCTGTGTAACACATAGTACTAAGTTCTTACCATCTCTTGGGAGCAGTATCCAGCCTGTGTAACACATAGTACTAAGTTCTTACCATCTCTTGGGAGCGGTATCCAGTCTGTGTAACACAGTACTAAGCTCTTACCATCTCTGGGAGCAGTATCCAGCCTGTGTAACACACAGTACTAAGTTCTTACCATCTCTGGGAGCAGTAGTTACAATGTGTAACACACAGTACTAAGTTCTTACCATCTCTGGGAGCAGTATCCAGTCTGTGTAACACACAGTACTAAGTTCTTACCATCTCTGGGAGCAGTAGTTACAATGTGTAACACACAGTACTAAGCTCTTACCATCTCTGGGAGCAGTATCCAGTCTGTGTAACACACAGTACTAAGTTCTTACCATCTCTGGGAGCAGTATCCAGCCTGTGTAACACACAGTACTAAGTTCTTACCATCTCTGGGAGCAGTATCCAGTCTGTGTAACACACAGTACTAAGTTCTTACCATCTCTGGGAGCAGTATCCAGCCTGTGTAACACACAGTACTAAGTTCTTACCATCTCTGGGAGCAGTAGTTACAATGTGTAACACACAGTACTAAGTTCTTACCATCTCTGGGAGCAGTATCCAGTCTGTGTAACACACAGTACTAAGTTCTTACCATCTCTGGGAGCAGTAGTTACAATGTGTAACACACAGTACTAAGTTCTTACCATCTCTGGGAGCAGTATCCAGTCTGTGTAACACACAGTACTAAGTTCTTACCATCTCTGGGAGCAGTAGTTACAATGTGTAACACACAGTACTAAGCTCTTACCATCTCTGGGAGCAGTATCCAGTCTGTGTAACACACAGTACTAAGTTCTTACCATCTCTGGGAGCAGTAGTTACAATGTGTAACACACAGTACTAAGTTCTTACCATCTCTGGGAGCAGTATCCAGTCTGTGTAACACACAGTACTAAGTTCTTACCATCTCTGGGAGCAGTATCCATCCTGTGTAACACACAGTACTAAGTTCTTACCATCTCTGGGAGCAGTATCCAGTCTGTGTAACACACAGTACTAAGTTCTTACCATCTCTGGGAGCAGTATCCATCCTGTGTAACACACAGTACTAAGTTCTTACCATCTCTGGGAGCAGTATCCAGTCTGTGTAACACACAGTACTAAGTTCTTACCATCTCTGGCAGCAGTATCCAGTCTGTATACCACACAGTACTAAGCTCTTACCATCTCTGGGAGCAGTATCCAGTCTGTATACCACATAGTACTAAGCTCTTACCATCTCTGGGAGCAGTATCCAGTCTGTGTACAACATAGTACTGGCCTTCCTGCACAGACTTGGCCCTCTGTTTACACTCCTCAGACAAACACACTGCCAAGAAGTGGAGTGAGGACAGCCACAGAGGAGATGCCATCTGCTGAGGGTCTTGTACAATCGTCACCAAACGGCCTAAAGCAATGGAAAAAGTACAACAACTTATCTAAGCCCCCACTTTCACAGGTAAGGCAAAGGTAACATGAGAAAATAAATCAAATCTCTCTGAAATTCAGAACCAGTGAATTCATGTAAATTGTAATGTTTCTTTTGACATGAAAGGGTCCATTAGAACCATGTAAGTATTATACTTAACATTAAATATCTAATTAGTATGTTGCTTTCATGGAATGTTTCGCTTAAGACTTCAGAACAATGAGGGTTCATTGTACGGACAATTTTAACTACATTGTATACTATTTATGATTTCTCTGATGTCATTTAAAATATAAATAAGATTGAATATACAATGATACAGATGACAGAAAATAACTGAACTCATTACATCTACTACTTTCAGTTACATTTACCACACTTTATTTCAAAATTCCTGAATAAATTGTATTACATGAGGAGGTTTAGACACTGAAGTAAGGGTTCGACTGTTACCTGCAATGGTGTTCCAGTGTTTCACCAGTACGATGGTAGATTCATTGAAGGTTGAGTTGCCATCCACCTGATAGAGAGCAGTGAAGAGACTAAAGACAGCACGCCACAGACATTCACACTGTACACGGAGGTCTGGTTCTTCTGTGTATTGGTAAAAAAAAAACTGTCAGAATAGTAGGAGCACTGAAAACTATGGAACTCTGAACTCCACAGATTCACCCACATTAAGGTCTGCCACATTTGAAGATGAAAACACATAAACTCTTACACTAAAATACAATATTGTTTTCTCCCTTTTTATTTTATTTATTTCACATTATGACAGAAATTTATACTAACACTAAGACATCAGGTGAATACACACACATAACTGGATTACATTTGCAAATACACTGAAGCAAGGTAGACTTTTTCCACTTTCTCTACTTGGATTTTTATTATCGTTAACTAAGATGTTATTTTACTAAAGTAAGCTTTAAAAAACGCAACCATATACTACCATTCAAGTAGACCAATGAGACAGGTACAGTAAGCAGTTTATAAACCACTTGAGGTATAATAGTCACAAAATGCATAAGTGAAATTTCATTATAAAGACATCCATATATGGAAGTGGCAAGTGCTTTTACAAACAAGTTCACCACACGGCAATGCTATCAGATATAAAGAGCAAGCAGCTATACTATGATTTTAACTGGCTTACAAAATTTGTACAAGCTTTAAGCCCTCTTCAATAAATATGTTTTTCTTCACTTTACCCCCCCCCCCCCCCCCCCCCCCAACAGCCTGAAAATCTGTTTGAATACCATGTTTTCACTGACAGTAATCACTTCAATGTTGTTGTGTCAAATTCAGTTGATGTCTCAGAATTATATATACTACTCCTTTGTACCTGAGTAGGAGACTTCCAGCAGTCTGACAATCTGTTTCAGAGCTACCTTGTTGCTGAGCAGTGACTGCTTCATGTCTTTGTCTTGTACCACACAGCGAGCCATTAGATACAGGATGTCCTCATACACTTTCAAGACATCCCTAAATGTCATGAGGTACTGCTTCTGGCAGGAAGTTGAGCCCAGCTCAGCCAGGTAGGCATCCAGCAAGGAAACATCCACCATGCTGTGAAAGGTGTTAACATGTTAAACATGCAGAGAATACCAACAGTGAGTCTATGATCATTTGAACAAATTAACATGTGCAATTCTATTCGGCATCTCCATGGTACTGGACTTGGTAACGGCTCTAGAATGATGATTTTTTTAATTGGATTTTGGTGTTGTACCTTAGAGTCTGCCTGGCAGAGATTAAGCCCCATAAAAGTACAGAATAGAACATTTTACACATATGAAACAAGTCACAAAATATGATAAATGCAGGGAATGGTGTCCGACTCCACACAGTAAGCCTCAAGCACGTTAAACATCCACAACACTGTAGAAAGTGTGATAATGATTAAATATGTGACACCACAGCATACCCACCATCACAGCCATCCTCCCCTGGCAGCGCTTGCTGGGTTATCACTTTTGGTTGGTTGTAGGACTGTCCTTTTTTATATTCCAGGGCCCATATTCACGAAAGGTCTTAGCCAGGGCTTAGGCTTAAAGTTGAAACTTTTGTCTCAAGTTTCTACCCAAAACCTGCTAAGACTTTTGTCTTAGACTTTAAGACTGGTTAGTAGTGGGCTTAAATTTTGTAAAGAGGACTTAAATATGGCCGCCATAAACTTTTCTCCACTTCAAAATTTGAAATGGCTGTAAATAAAGTATAACTAGAGGATCGCTCGCAAAAAAAAAAGATAATCTTTTTGCATAGCAAAAACAAAGCGTCCCGAAAAGGCTATAAAGGTGAGTGCTAAAGTATTAAGAAAATGCTTCGTTTCTAGCCTTATACTGTTGTGGCAACCAAAGTCAGCGCAGTCTGCTCTATCTAGCATGGTTTTCAAGATATAAGCATTTTTGTGTTTTGCAAAAAATAAAAAAATTAAAAATGTCCGCTATATTTGGCGAGACAAAAATATTTTGAAAATTGGCATGGCTACTCTGCAGAGATACCCAGCAGGTCCAAAATTTTGTTGAGTTCGCTCCATATAGCACGGTTTTCGAGATATAAGCATTTTTGTGTTTTGCAAAAACTTTGAAAATTCAAAATGGCCACCATTTTTGGGGAGACAAAAATTTTTGTCAAGACCACTGCCGCGGTGTGTATCTCCCGCCGAGCATTAAAGCAGAAGAAATAGCTTTTCCGAGATATTCACAATTTTTCATTTTCGTGTGTGAAAGCTCTTCCAAAAGTAGGTGAATGAGTTATTTGAGAAAAATTGGCTATCTGCAATACTATTAAGAGATAATTCGCATTTACTAATTTTGAGTAGGTGAATAATTATCTATGGGTCTGAAACTTCACCAAGTGAAAGCTCTCCCAAAAGTAGGTGAATGAGTTATTTGAGAAAAATTGGCTATCTGCAATACTTTTAGAGATAATTCGCATTTACTCATTTTGAGTAGGTGAGTAATTAGCTATGGGTCTGAAACTTCACCATGTGAAAGCTCTCCCACAAGTAGATGAATGAGTATTTGATAAAAATTGGGTATCCGCAATACTTTTAGAGATAATTAGCATTTACTCATTTTGAGTAGGTGAATAAATAGCTATGGGTCTGAAACTTCACAGAGTGAAAGCTCTCCCAAAAGTAGGTGAATGAGTCATTTGAGAAAAACTGGCTATCTGCAATACTTTTAGAGATAATTCACATTTACTCATTTTGAGTAGGTGAATAATTAGCTATGGGTCTGAAACTTTACCAAGTGAAAGCTCTGCCAAAAGTAGGTGAATGAGTTATTTGAGAAAAATTGGCTATCTGCAATACTTTTAGAGATAATTCGCATTTACTCATTTTGAGTAGATGAGTAATTAGCTATGGGTCTGAAACTTCACCAAGTGAAAGCTCTCCCAAAAGTAGGTGAATGAGTTATTTGAGAAAAATTGGCTATCTGCAATACTTTTAGAGATAATTCGCATTTACTCATTTTGAGTAGGTGAGTAATTAGCTATGGGTCTGAAACTTCACCAAGTGAAAGCTCTCCCAAAAGTAGGTGAATGAGTTATTTGAGAAAAATTGGCTATTTGCAATACTTTTAGAGATAATTCGCATTTACTCATTTTGAGTAGGTGAGTAATTAGCTATGGGTCTGAAACTTCACCAAGTGAAAGCTCTCCCAAAAGTAGGTGAATGATTAATTTGAGAAAAATTGGCTATCTGCAATACTTTTAGAGATAATTCGCATTTACTCATTTTGAGTAGGTGAGTAATTAGCTATGGGTCTGAAACTTCACCAAGTGAAAGTTCTCCCAAAAGTAGGTGAATGAGTTATTTGAGAAAAATTGGCTATCTGCAATACTTTTAGAGATAATTCACATTTACTCATTTTCAGTAGGTGAGTAATTAGCTATGGGTCTGAAACTTCACCAAGTGAAAGCTCTGCCAAAAGTAGGTGAATGAGTTATTTGAGAAAAATTGGCTATCTGCAATATTTTAGAGATAATTCGCATTTACTCATTTTGAGTAGGTGAGTAATTAGCTATGGGTCTGAAACTTCCCAGAGTGAAAGCTCTCCCAAAAGTAGGTGAATGAGTTATTTGAGAAAAATTGGCTATCTGCAATACTTTTAGAGATAATTCGCATTTACTCATTTTGAGTAGGTGAGTAATTAGCTATGGGTCTGAAACTTCACCATGTGAAAGCTCTCCCACAAGTAGATGAATGAGTTATTTGATAAAAATTGGGTATCCGCAATACTTTTACAGATAATTAGCATTTACTCATTTTGAGTAGGTAAATAATTAGCTATGGGTCTGAAACTTCACCAAGTGAAAGCTCTGCCAAAAGTAGGTGAATGAGTTATTTGAGAAAAATTGGCTATCTGCAATATTTTAGAGATAATTCGCATTTACTCATTTTGAGTAGGTGAGTAATTAGCTATGGGTCTGAAACTTCCCAGAGTGAAAGCTCTCCCAAAAGTAGGTGAATGAGTTATTTGAGAAAAATTGGCTATCTGCAATACTTTTAGAGATAATTCGCATTTACTCATTTTGAGTAGGTGAGTAATTAGCTATGGGTCTGAAACTTCACCATGTGAAAGCTCTGCCAAAAGTAGGTGAATGAGTTATTTGAGAAAAATTGGCTATCTGCAATACTTTTAAGAGATAATTCGCATTTACTCATTTTGAGTAGGTGAGTAATCATCTACGGGTCTGAAACTTCACCATGTGAAAGCTCTCCCAAAAGTACATTAATGAGTTATTTGATAAAAATTGGGTATCTGCAATATTTTTTGAGATAATTAGCATTTACTCATTTTGAGTAGGTGAGTAATTAGCTACGGGTCTGAAACTTCACCAAGTGAAAGCTCTTCCAAAAGTAGGTGAATGAGTTATTTGAGAAAAATTGGCCATCTGCAATACTTTTAGAGGTAATTCGCATTTACTCTTTTTGAGTAGGTGAGCAATTAGCTATGGGTCTGAAACTTCACCAAGTGAAAGCTCTTTGGGATAGCTGCTCTGCAGAGATACCCTGAAGATAAAAAATTTCGTCGAAATCGCTCTATGTAGCACGGTTTTCGAAATATTAGCATTTTTGTGTTTTGCAATTTTTGCGCAAAAATTCGAAAATTCAAAATGGCCACCATTTTTGGCAAGACAAAATTTTTTTGAAAATTGGCATGGCTACTCTGCAAAGATACCCTGTGGGTCAAAAATTTCGTCGAAATCGCTCTATCTAGCACGGTTTTCGAGATATAAGCATTTTTGTGTTTTGCAATTTTGCGAAAAATTCGAAAATTCAAAATGGCCGCCATTTTTTGCGAGAAATTTTTTGTTTGAAAATTGGCATGGCTACTGCAGAGATACCCTACGGGTCAAAAATTTCGTCGAAATCGCTCTATCTAGCAGGGTTTTCGAGACATAAGCATTTTTATGTTTTGCAATTTTTGCGAAAAATTCGAAAATTCAAAACGGCCGCCATTTTTGGCGAGATAAAAATTTTTTCAAAATTGGGATAACTACTCTGCAGAGATACCCTGTGGGTCAAAAATCTCGTCGAAATCGCTCTATCTAGCACGGTTTTCGAGATATAAGCATTTTTGTGTTTTGCAATTTTTGCGAAAATTTCGAAAATTCAAAATGGCCGCCATTTTTGGCGAGACAAAAATTTTTTGAAAATTGGGAAGAGTACTCCGCACAGATATCCTGCGGGTCAAAAATTTTGTCGAAATCGCTCTATCTAGCACGGTTTTTGAGATATAAGCATTTTTGTGTTTTGCAATTTTTGCGAAAATTTCGAAAATTCAAAATGGCCGCCATTTTGGACGAGAGAAAAATTTTTTGAAAATTGGAAAGAGTACTCCGCAGAGATATCCTGCGGGTCAAAAATTTTGTCGAAATCGCTCTATCTAGCACGGTTTTTGAGATATAAGCATTTTTGTGTTTTGCAATTTTTGCGAAAATTTCGAAAATTCAAAATGGCCGCCATTTTGGACGAGACAAAAATTTTTTGAAAATTGGGAAAACTACTCCGCAGAGATACCCTGTGGGTCAAAAATTTCGTCGAAATCGCTCTATCTAGCACGGTTTTCGAGATATAAGCATTTTTGTGTTTTCCTTATTTGGAAAATTCATAATGATTAATTAATCATTAATTACTCGGCCATTTCTTGACCAATCAATGCCAAAATCTAATGATTTTCAGATTTTAATAGAATGAATGTATTTGCCAAGTTTCAGGTGAATTGATAAAATTCCTTTCAAGTTATCATCCGGACAAGCTTCCCCATCGAAAAAAGACATTTTTGGTCATGTGACCTCTCTGATTGGTTGAAATGTCACTGCAGCATATTCAAAAAAATTCCCCAAGGCTACTGCCTAAACCTGCCAAATTTGAAAAGAATCCGCCTAACGGTTACAGAGTTATAAGGAAAACAAAATGCGGAGCCGCCGGAGCCTGAAGCTCTCCCATACACAAACAAGCGTCCCTTGCGGGACGCTTAATTATATAGAACATCTCACTAAAGCATTCTTTGGAAGTTTATATGTGGTAACAAGGTTTTCCATTTCAAAACAGCTAGATAAAATGTATTAAATGAAGGATATATGTCACCAATAGTATAGTTTGAATAGAAAAGAAAGGTCACATGACACAGAAAACCACTGTGGTTATTTGATAATCTTGGACTTAGCTGAGTCACCCTTTGTGAATACGGTTTTAAGACAAAACTTACCTGAGACAAAAGTCTTAACTTTAAGACTGGATTTAAGCCTAAGACCTGGCTAAGTCTAAGACCTTTCGTGAATACGGGCCCGGTGCATTAGAGGATCTTCATCAATTTTTGCACCATATTAAATGTTTCTGTTATGATTATTTTATATATCGCTAAGCACTCTCACATTAATAACCACAAACATCTACTTGAGCAAAAGCTTTGTTGATGTTTTGGTGCATTCTTAGTAATTTTGTGAAAATTTTAAAAATCATTATAGAAATGTTTATTGTGCATTGTACACAGTTTCACTGCAAGCTAAACAATGACAAGTTAATTTTCTTTATGGTTTCTAAAACTTTTGAGTTGCTTCATTACTGCATCAATTCCTTAACCTTTCACTTTGAAGTGATGAACAATTTACGTGGAATATCTATTGTGTGAGAAAGGTCTATCATTCTCAGAGCAAAGTAGAGTCTGAATCAACAGTAGGTTAGGGACTCGGATGCAATTTCATGACGGATATCAAACTCTATTTGATTTTGAATATGTCGATCAGTGTCGAAACATCATGTCACATCGTAAAATGCACCATCTGACAGTTAGAAGTGCTTCCAGTACAAACAAGCAATCAGTGACCGAATGAATCGGTCACATATCTAGGGTTTGGCAGAGTGGAATGGCTTAATGTGTGTTTCATGTGTGAAAGGTTTACAGAGTGTGGTTGTGTATAAAACCAATATCCCTACCAAGTAGCAACGTCCTACATGCTACGGTTTCCGAGATAGAGCCCGGACAAGATTTTATAGGTCAGCATCACTACAGCAAGGTCGAAGGTCAAATCAAGGTCAGACCATGACGTTGTACACCTACACCCCCGAACCAATGTCCCTACCAAGTATCAACTTCCTACACCTTACAGTTTCTGAGATATAGCCTGGACAAGATTTCCAAACTCAAGGTCACTACGGTAAGGTCAAAGGTCAAATCAAGGTCAGGCCATGATGTTGCACACCTACACATCCAATGTCCCTACCAAGTATCAACTTCCTACACCTTGCGGTTTCTCAGATACAGCCCGGACAAACTTTTTCCCGCCACCCGCCCGCCCATCCGGACACCATGGGTGAAAACAATACCCCAACAGCCCTGAAAGTAGCAATTGCTCGGCTATGCCATGAGCTATCGGTCTGTAACTTCGCTATGTTATAGTTGATCTAAAAGTAGGTGTACAACATATTCAAACAAAATACTATAAACCAATAAATTTCAAGTTACAACTGATTTACTCAACAATGAGAACCTCAAATTAGCTATTGCTCAGCTATGAAATAAGCTACAGATTTGGTATTTTTCTATGTTGTAGCTTACTCAAAAGTAGGTGAATAACTTACTTAAACAAAATATTCTAAATGCCATAGTTTTCAAGTTATAACTGATTTACTCAACAGGAATAACATCAAAGTAGCTATTATTCAGTGATGCAATGAGGCACAGGTCAAAGTAGCTTTTGCTCAACTAAGCAATCAGTTATAGGGATGCTATTTTAATACGACATACCTCACACAAAAGTAGATGAATAACATATTTAGAGAAATATAATCAAAGAAATTTGATCAGGTCATATTCCCTCATTAATATTAATGAGGCAGGTCCATGGACAGGAAGTTCACTGGTATGTAATCATAAACCAGCCTTTTCTTCTATTTATCCAAGAAATTCTGGACCTCATATTTCGTCATTAATATTAATGAGGCAGGTCCGTGGACAGGAAGTGCACTGGTATTTAATCTTAAACCAGCTTTTCTTTAAAATCTATGAAATACTGCTGGATTATGATAAACAAAACTCTTGGCGTGAACTTACAGTACAGTAGTAAACCCCCATCTAAGAAATTTGTTTGGTCATATTTCCTCATTAATATTAATGAGGCAGGTCCGTGCACTGGAAGTTCACTGGTATTTAATCATAAACCAGGCTTTTTTTTCTATTTATTCGAGAAAGTCTGTGATCTCATATTTCCTCATTAATGTTAATGAGGCAGGTCCATGGACAGGAAGTGCACTGGTATTTAATCTTAAACCAGCTTTCTTTGAAATTTATAAAATACTTCTGGATACCGATAAACAAAAGTCTTGGCGTGAACTTACAGTACAGTAGTAAACCCTCATCCAAGAAATTTGATCAGGTCATATTTCGTCATTAATATTAATGAGGCAGGTCCGTGGACAGGAAGTTCACTGGTATTTAATCTTAAACCAGTTTTTCTTTGAAATTTATATGCTAGTACTGGGTATCTGGAATATACACGGTCAGGAAGATATGCGGTCAATATTGGAAGATTCGCAGTAAATATTTGAAAGACTCACGGTAAATTATTATAGATTTGTGGTTAATAATATTTTATAAATTGATATGCTGCTTTAAGATGAAAACTACCAGTACCTGCCTAATTAATATTAATGAGCAAATTTTAGGTCACGGCAGTTCTTTGAGCGGGTCTCCTGACAATATTTTATAACAGAAAGCTTTTCTTTAAAATTTATGAAATACTGATGGATTATGATAAACAAAACTCTTGGTGTCAACTTACAGTACAGTAGTAAACCCCCATCCAAGAAATTCGATTAGGCCATATTTCCTCATTAATATTAATCAGGCAGGTCCGTGCACTGGAAGTTCACTGGTATTTAATCATAAACCAGCCGTTTTTCTATCTATTCGAGAAATTCTGGACCTCAGACTTCGTCTTCCTGACAATATTTTACAAATAAAAAGGCTTGTTTAAGATGAAAACTACCAGCATATTTCCTGTTCGCGGACTTGCCTCATTAATATTAATGAGCAAATATGCGCAGACACGGCAGTTCTTTGAGAGGGTTTCCTGACAATATTTTACAAATGGAAAGGCTGGTTTAAGATGAAAACGGATCCATGAAAACTACCAGCATATTTCTTGTTCATCGCCTCAGCCGTGGGCGATAATACAAGATTTTAACTAAATATGTAGATTTTGACATTTTTCGTGTAAATTTGTTCCTAGATATCAATAAGCGACATATTTTATATTTATTTTATTATTTTTTTCATATTTAACCCTTTTCTTACGTCTTCTGGCAATATTTGAAGTTTTGAAGTGACAGATCGGGAAAATAGAGGAATGCGCATGCGTGGATGGTAGGTTGGCTGGAACAAGCTTTTCAGACTGGTACCCTGAATAATATTTTTCAACGAAAACTACTCCCCGAGAAGTGGGTGTGCAACCTGGTCATAAAAATCAAAATAAAATTGAAATTTTAACAAGCATTTTAGACTTGTACCCTAAGTTATATTCCCTTGATTTGAAAAAAGTTTGGCAATATATTGGCCAAAATACTACTTTTAAAAGTTAGTATGCACAGCAATGAACAGGAAATGCAAAATATAATGTTCAATTAAAAAAATTTTCCTCTGTAAGTTGTGTATGGATTTTTATTAAATAAAAAGATGACACTAAATAGGTGTGATAAACTGAGATGAAAGATAAATTTATCACTCGTGCTACCTTTATTGGGCAATATCAGTAGGCACTTTTGGATTGACCTGAACAGTTATTCAGCTTTGTCACAATTCTGTGATGGAATCAGTTTTCATATCACACATAGAGAACTTACACCACAGTGCTTCAGATATGATTTATGCTTGACAAAATGGAATGTCCTTGTGGGTTAGCAGGTTTGACATCTAATGAGAGGCTGTCACCTCTGTGTAGGTATGACTCCCCAAAATGACAATGTAGAGTACCTGTCATAATATGACCCTGGCTGTTGCTGTTGCATGAGACATAAAAATCACAACTTTGACATTTGACAAAATTAAATCCACATAATAAAGAAGTCCATATTTAAATATCCCTAACTCTATATCATTTTATTGTGTTATAGTATATTAATTATATCACATTTATTACAATAACTGGTGTGACTTTTTAAAAAATATTTGAAGAACATGAACACCTGTTGTGATCCACAATCTTGCTGGAACTCTGTTTAAAATAATTTTTGTGATTGTTTTATTGAAGCTAGCAATATAATATACCAATTTAAAGGCAAATTTCTAGAGGTTATGTTCCTTTTGATTTGAGGAAAATTGGTCCAATATTAAGATAATTGTTTTAAAAATTACTATGCACAGCAAATAATAATAAATAATATTCTTCTCTGTGACTTGTGGATGAAATTTAATGCAATAAAAATGACATCAAACACTAAATATGTGTGATTAACTGAGAGGAAAGGCAGGCTTTATCACTTGTGCTACCTTTAGTGGGAATAGTTTAGTGCTTCAGATATGATTTCTTATGCTTGACAAAACAGAATGTCCTTGTGGGTTAGCAAGTTTGACATCTGATGATAGGCTATCACCTCTGTGTAGGTATGACTCCCCAAAATGACAATGCAGAGTACCTTTCATAATATGACCCTGGCTGTTGCTGTTGCATGAGACATAAAAATCACAACTTTGACATTTGACAAAATTAAATCCATATAATAAAGAAGTCCATATTTAAATATCCCTAACTCTATATCATTTTATTGTGTTATAGTATATTAATTATATCATATTTATTGCAATAACTGGTGTGATTTTTTTAAAAATATTTGAAGAACACGAACACCTGTTGTGATCCACAATCTTGCTGGAACTCTGTTTAAAATAGTTTTGGTGATTGTTTTATTGAAGCTAGCCATATAATATCTATACCAATTTAATGGCAAATTTCTAGAGGTTATGTTCCTTTTGATTTGAGGAAAATTGGTCCAATATTAAGGTAAATGTTCTAAAAATTACTATGCACAGCAAATAATAATAAATAATATTCTTCTCTGTGACTTGTGGATGAAATTTAATGCAATAAAAATGACATTAAACACTAAATATGTGTGATTAACTGAGAGAAAAGGCAGGCTTTATCACTTGTGCTACCTTTAGTGGGAATAGTTTACTGCTTGAGATATGATTTCTTATGCTTGACAAAATAGAATGTCCTTGTGGGTTAGCAAGTTTGGCATCTAATGATATAGGCTGTCACCTCTGTGTAGGTATGACTCCCCAAAATAACAATGCAGAGTACCTGTCATAATATGACCCTGGTTGTTGCTGTTGCATGAGACATAAAAATCACAACTTTGACAAAATTAAATCCATATAATAAAGAAGTCCATATTTAAATATCCCTAACTCTATATCATTTTATTGTGTTATAGTATATTAATTATATCATATTTATTGCAATAATTGGTGTGACTTTTGAAAAAATATTTGAAGAACACGAACACCTGTTGTGATCCACAATCTTGCTGGAACTCTGTTTAAAATAATTTTTGTGATTGTTTTATTGAAGCTAGCAATCTAATATCTATACCAATTTAAAGGCAAATTTCTAGAGGTTATGTTCCTTTTGATTTGAGGAAAATTGGTCCAATATTAAGATAATTGTTTTAAAAATTACTATGCACAGCAAATAATAATAAATAATATTCTTCTCTGTGACTTGTGTATGAAATTTAATGCAATAAAAATGACATCAAACACTAAATATGTGTGATTAACTGAGAGAAAAGGCAGGCTTTATCACTTGTGCTACCTTTAGTGGGAATAGTTTACTGCTTGAGATATGATTTCTTATGCTTGACAAAATAGAATGTCCTTGTGGGTTAGCAAGTTTGACATCTAATGATATAGGCTGTCACCTCTGTGTAGGTATGACTCCCCAAAATAACAATGCAGAGTACCTGTCATAATATGACCCTGGTTGTTGCTGTTGCATGAGACATAAAAATCACAACTTTGACAAAATTAAATCCATATAATAAAGAAGTCCATATTTAAATATCCCTAACTCTATATCATTTTATTGTGTTATAGTATATTAATTATATCATATTTATTGCAATAATTGGTGTGACATTTGAAAAAATATTTGAAGAACACGAACACCTGTTGTGATCCACAATCTTGCTGGAACTCTGTTTAAAATAAGTTTTGTGATTGTTTTATTGAAGCTAGCAATCTAATATCTATACCAATTTAAAGGCAAATTTGTAGAGGTTATGTTCCTTTTGATTTGAGGAAAATTGGTCCAATATTAAGATAATTGTTTTAAAAATTACTATGCACAGCAAATAATAATAAATAATATTCTTCTCTGTGACTTGTGGATGAAATTTAATGCAATAAAAATGACATCAAACACTAAATATGTGTGATTAACTGAGAGAAAAGGCAGGCTTTATCACTTGTGCTACATTTAGTGGGAATAGTTTACTGCTTCAGATATGATTTCTTATGCTTGACAAAACAGAATGTCCTTGTGGGTTAGCAAGTTTGGCATCTAATGATATAGGCGGTCACCTCTGTGTAGGTATGACTCCCCAAAATGACAATGCAGAGTACCTGTCATAATATGACCCTGGTTGTTGCTGTTGCATGAGACATAAAAATCACAACTTTGACCTTTGACAAAATTAAATCCACATAATAAAGAAGTCCATATTTAATATCCCTAACTCTATATCATTTTATTGTGTTATAGTATATTAATTATATCATATTTATTGCAATAACTGGCGTGACTTTTTTTTTAAATATTTGAAGAACACGAACACCTGGTGTGATCCACAATCTTGCTGGAACTCTGTTTAAAGTAATTTTTGTGATTGTTTTATTGAAGCTAGAAATATAATATCTATACCAATGTAAAGGCAAATTTCTAGAGGTTATGTTCCTTTTGATTTGAGGAAAATTAGTCCAATATTAAGATAATTGTTTTAAAAATTACTATGCACAGCAAATAATAATAAATAATATTCTTCTCTGTGACTTGTGTATGAAATTTAATGCAATAAAAATGACATCAAACACTAAATATGTGTGATTAACTGAGAGAAAAGGCAGGCTTTATCACTTGTGCTACATTTAGTGGGAATAGTTTACTGCTTCAGATATGATTTCTTATGCTTGACAAAATAGAATGTCCTTGTGGGTTAGCAAGTTTGGCATCTAATGATATAGGCCGTCACCTCTGTGTAGGTATGACTCCCCAAAATGACAATGCAGAGTACCTGTCATAATATGACCCTGGCTGTTGCATGCGACATAAAAATCACAACTTTGACATTTGACAAAATTAAATCCACATAATAAAAAAGTCCATATTTAAATATCCCTAACTCTATATCATTTTATTGTGTTATAGTATATTAATTATATCATATTTATTGCAATAATTGGTGTGACTTTTGAAAAAATATTTGAAGAACACGAACACCTGTTGTGATCCACAATCTTGCTGGAACTCTGTTTAAAATAAGTTTTGTGATTGTTTTATTGAAGCTAGCAATCTAATATCTATACCAATTTAAAGGCAAATTTGTAGAGGTTATGTTCCTTTTGATTTGAGGAAAATTGGTCCAATATTAAGATAATTGTTTTAAAAATTACTATGCACAGCAAATAATAATAAATAATATTCTTCTCTGTGACTTGTGTATGAAATTTAATGCAATAAAAATGACATCAAACACTAAATATGTGTGATTAACTGAGAGAAAAGGCAGGCTTTATCACTTGTGCTACCTTTAGTGGGAATAGTTTACTGCTTGAGATATGATTTCTTATGCTTGACAAAATAGAATGTCCTTGTGGGTTAGCAAGTTTGACATCTAATGATATAGGCTGTCACCTCTGTGTAGGTATGACTCCCCAAAATAACAATGCAGAGTACCTGTCATAATATGACCCTGGTTGTTGCTGTTGCATGAGACATAAAAATCACAACTTTGACAAAATTAAATCCATATAATAAAGAAGTTCATATTTAAATATCCCTAACTCTATATCATTTTATTGTGTTATAGTATATTAATTATATCATATTTATTGCAATAACTGGTGTGACTTTTGAAAAAATATTTGAAGAACACGAACACCTGGTGTGATCCACAATCTTGCTGGAACTCTGTTTAAAATAATTTTTGTGATTGTTTTATTGAAGCTAGCAATCTAATATCTATACCAATTTAAAGGCAAATTTCTAGAGGTTATGTTCCTTTTGATTTGAAGAAAATTGGTCCAATATTAAGATAATTGTTTTAAAAATTACTATGCACAGCAAATAATAATAAATAATATTCTTCTCTGTGACTTGTGGATGAAATTTAATGCAATAAAAATGATATGAAACACTAAATATGTGTGATTAACTGAGAGGAAAGGCAGGCTTTATCACTTGTGTTACCTTTAGTGGGAATAGTTTAGTGCTTCAGATATGATTTCTTATGCTTGACAAAATAGAATGTCCTTGTGGGTTAGCAAGTTTGACATCTAATGATATAGGCTGTCACCTCTGTGTAGGTATGACTCCCCAAAATAACAATGCAGAGTACCTGTCATAATATGACCCTGGTTGTTGCTGTTGCATGAGACATAAAAATCACAACTTTGACATTTGACAAAATTAAATCCACATAATAAAGAAGTCCATATTTAAATATCCCTAACTCTATATAATTTTATTGTGTTATAGTATATTAATTATATCATATTTATTGCAATAACTGGTGTGACGTTTTTTAAAATATTTGAAGAACATGAACACATGGTGTGATCCACAATCTTGCTGGAACTGTGTTTAAAGTAATTTTTGTGATTGTTTTATTGAAGCTAGAAATATAATATCTATACCAATTTAAAGGCAAATTTCTAGAGGTTATGTTCCTTTTTATTTGAGGAAAATTGGTCCAATATTAAGATAATTGTTTTAAAAATTACTATGCACAGCAAATAATAATAAATAATATTCTTCTCTGTGACTTGTGGATGAAATTTAATGCAATAAAAATGACATCAAACACTAAATATGTGTGATTAACTGAGAGAAAAGGCAGGCTTTATCACTTGTGCTACATTTAGTGGGAATAGTTTACTGCTTCAGATATGATTTCTTATGCTTGACAAAACAGAATGTCCTTGTGGGTTAGCAAGTTTGGCATCTAATGATATAGGCGGTCACCTCTGTGTAGGTATGACTCCCCAAAATGACAATGCAGAGTACCTGTCATAATATGACCCTGGTTGTTGCTGTTGCATGAGACATAAAAATCACAACTTTGACCTTTGACAAAATTAAATCCACATAATAAAGAAGTCCATATTTAATATCCCTAACTCTATATCATTTTATTGTGTTATAGTATATTAATTATATCATATTTATTGCAATAACTGGCGTGACTTTTTTTTTAAATATTTGAAGAACACGAACACCTGGTGTGATCCACAATCTTGCTGGAACTCTGTTTAAAGTAATTTTTGTGATTGTTTTATTGAAGCTAGAAATATAATATCTATACCAATGTAAAGGCAAATTTCTAGAGGTTATGTTCCTTTTGATTTGAGGAAAATTAGTCCAATATTAAGATAATTGTTTTAAAAATTACTATGCACAGCAAATAATAATAAATAATATTCTTCTCTGTGACTTGTGTATGAAATTTAATGCAATAAAAATGACATCAAACACTAAATATGTGTGATTAACTGAGAGAAAAGGCAGGCTTTATCACTTGTGCTACATTTAGTGGGAATAGTTTACTGCTTCAGATATGATTTCTTATGCTTGACAAAATAGAATGTCCTTGTGGGTTAGCAAGTTTGGCATCTAATGATATAGGCCGTCACCTCTGTGTAGGTATGACTCCCCAAAATGACAATGCAGAGTACCTGTCATAATATGACCCTGGCTGTTGCATGCGACATAAAAATCACAACTTTGACATTTGACAAAATTAAATCCACATAATAAAAAAGTCCATATTTAAATATCCTTAACTCTATATCATTTTATTGTGTTATAGTATATTAATTATATCATATTTATTGCAATAACTGGCGTGACTTTTTAAAAAATATTTGAAGAACACGAACACCTGGTGTGATCCACAATCTTGCTGGAACTCTGTTTAAAATAATTTTTGTGATTGTTTTATTGAATTTAGAAATATAATATCTATACCAATTTAAAGGCAAATTTCTAGAGGTTATGTTCCTTTTGATTTGAGGAAAATTGGTCCAATATTAAGATAATTGTTTTAAAAATTACTATGCACAGCAAATAATAATAAATAATATTCTTCTCTGTGACTTGTGGATGAAATTTAATGCAATAAAAATGACATCAAACACTAAATATATATGATTAACTGAGAGGAAAGGCAGGCTTTATCACTTGTGCTACCTTTAGTGGGAATAGTTTAGTGCTTCAGATATGATTTCTTATGCTTGACAAAATAGAATGTCCTTGTGGGTTAGCAAGTTTGACATCTGATGATAGGCTGTCACCTCTGTGTAGGTATGACTCCCCAAAATGACAATGCAGAGTACCTTTCATAATATGACCCTGGCTGTTGCTGTTGCATGAGACATAAAAATCACAACTTTGACCTTTGACAAAATTAAATCCACATAATAAAGAAGTCCATATTTAAATATCTCTAACTCTATATCATTTTATTGTTACAGTATATTATTTCTATCATATTTATTACAGTAACATGTTTGACTTTTTTAAATATCTGAAGAACATGAACACCTGTTCAGATCCACAATCTTGCACGAACTCTGTTCAAAATATTTTTTTATTGTTTTATTGAAGCAAGCAATATAATATCTATACCAATTTAACAGCAACATCAATAGGTTATGTTCCTTTTGATTTGAGGAAGATTGGTGTAATATTATGCAAGATATTAGTTTTATATATAATAAGCTTGAGCTGATTTTTGGCTCAACCTGAGCTTGATTCCTTTTGTGAATATAGCCCCAGAACCCAGTCATCAGGTTATCATTGTCTCCTGAAAATATTTTCGGTTCACACAACTTACAATTTCCCGGGGCTCACAGAAGAAAAAGAAACAGGGTACCAGACTAATCAAAAGACGTTTTTTCCGAGGTTTAGTACATTTTACTAAATAAAAGATGTTTTCAAGAGAAACGCGGTCCAGATAGATCTTATCAGCACAGTTCATTTCCTGTTTTTAATTAGGTTGCTGAGGTCAATAATAAAAATCCCTCCACAAATCTTAATTACAAAAGATCGAAAACTGTGAAAGTTACAGAACGTTTATTAGTTGAAATTATTCAAAATGATCCGAAAACGGCAATTAGATCCCACTCGAAACGCCCGAAATTGACGAAAAAAGACTCGCAAAATCCCATAACAGTATCTAGGGTTGGCCCGAGATGGCCAACCCTAGATAAAAATACAAAAAAATATTTGAGAAAGATCATAAAGTAAAGAATAGATGCTATACAAGAAATCACGTTCATTCACAAAAATCCAGAATAGATCTTCCAACACATGAATATTGAAGATCAAAATATAAAGTAATTATAAAATATAACAATATTTAGAGAGCATTGGCATATGAGGTATTAGCAATGATATTAAAATTTACACTTTTGGTATTGACAGTGAAACAGAGGACGCTGCACCAATCAGTTTTGAAATATTGACATATAATCTCTACTCTTGTGAATTGTCTTACTTTAGGCTCAAAAACTGATCAAAATGTTTAATATAGATAATTATAAAAATTCTAATCACCTAATTAGCACCGAATAGAGATTCTCAGTCTTCAGATATGCAAGTGTGTCCTCAGGAGCCAGAGCTAGGATGTTAGTCAGTAACCGTGTTACCACGGAAACCAGACACGGGCTGGCCACACTCTGGTACTCCTGCACTGTGGTGTCTGTAGCTGTAGAGGCAGGGGTGCTTGTGTCTCTTGGTTGGGATCCTTGAGAAAGTAATAACCTTTAATATACCATTCTGGTGAGTTCAAATAAATACAGCCTAATGACAGTACACATCCATTATCTAATTAATATGCAGCTAGAAAAGTTGCTGTGCTTTTTAGGCTGGGAGTCCTTAGAAAAAGCAATAATCACTGAACCACAATTATGTAACTTAGTTCAATAGATAGACTGAATAATACAATGAAAACACTAATAAATAAAAATGAAATAAAGGCATAAAATAGAGGCGTTTTACTGCAAAACAATAGGAATAACAAATCCAAGAATACAGAATTAGCAAATTGTTAGTGTGTTTCCGAGGGCAGCATCGATTGGTATAGATCGTCCCCTCCCTCTTACTACTTATTACCAATTACTACACCAAACAGGGATGTTGCAGTTTCAGTGTTGTATAAGAACAGTTTACCTAGCATGGAGGCGGGTGTGTTGGTTCCCGCTGTGGCGAGTGTTGTGCCTCTTCCCCCAGTCTCCTGTGCAGAGCTGCGTCTACTCAGATCAGCTACTGTACTTTGAGACGAGTCTCCAATGCCTCCATTGTTACCCATAGTAACAGGCCGGTCACCTGACACTAGAGCCACAGTCTTTGCCTAAATCAAACAAGCACTCATTCTAATTAAGTTTATGGTCAGGGAGTTTCAGTAAAAAAATGAGGTATGTCAGTTTCTGTTGATTTATCATTTATTTCCTGTAGAGATATTATCTATACCTTACTTGTAGAGTCCCTGATGTCTGTAAATTCTGGATCTTATATTTATTTCTTCAAATTGTTTTAATTTTAGTGAAAAAAAACCAGAAGTTGGTCTCATCCAAATAGTTAGTCTATGGGAGAGTAACAAGATGGCTACTTAGAACATTAAAGCCTTTAGCTGTATAATAAAATTAAACTGGAATCTGTTTAAATTAAATGTTTCAAACCACCAGGATTTGGTTGAAATTTAGGCAAACTTCCACACAGCAAATATCTGTTAAAACCTACTTTTACTACTTTCATGAAGTTATTTTTAGTAGTTCATGAATAAAGCATGTTAACTTATTCTATTCATTTTCTTGCAAATTAGAAATCAGAAATGATCTTAAATAAAATGCTTTTGTATATTTTTAAAATCTGTTTACTAGTATTAATAAAGATCTATATGGTTTCTTAAACAAAGACATGGTAAATAATATGTACAAGGACTTACTGAAGCAGACATATGCAGAATGCTACTATGTTGTCCTGCTGGTGTAACTGTTCCTACAATCACATGAATGGTTATTGTCTATTTACAAATGCAAAGATTTTCTCATTTTGCGACATTAAACTTAGTTGGACTTTTTCCAAATTCTGAAAATTACTCTTCTACTTGCAAAGAGTCACATGCAGAGAAATATACATGCTGAAGTACATAATTATCCACGTTTATGCAGTAGTTAATTGCAATATAATGGGTTTACATTGATATCTCAATTCTGAATTCTTTTACTTTCCTTAAAGTCTTCAAATCGTGTTTGTTAAAGTTTTCAAATTAATTTTCCTCCTTGACTCACTGAGGGATGATTTTTTCCTGCAAAGTATCAGCCCAAACTAAAGCAATAGTGGCATTGCACTTTCCCATTTTGGAGGCCAGCACCTTAAGTATATTCTTATCAATTGGAGACTCAACAGGTGTTCTAATTATTATTATTATTATTATTATTAGAGAAGCCATGCACAATCTGACAGGAAATACTTTTAGCTAGATACTCATTACTATTGGATGTGTAGAGGCACATCTACTTAAAACCACCTTGCCTATCGAAACAAGCATGTGCTTTACCAATCCAAAGTCACCCATCCCAATAACACACCTGGCTTAATGCAGTTAAACCTCTCTGATATAATAAAAACTGTTCAATGCATTCTCCTAGGATAGCATAAGGCCAGTATATGTTGGTTGCTATTATGTCTGCAGTGGTCATGACTGGTCAAGGTAGTCATAGATGCTACAAACATAAATTGGTCAAGCTACAGCCAGAGATAATAAAATCTCAAACCATTGAGGTTCTACCATACCTGAGGTAGTCATGGTGGTCTGGGAGCCTATTGGTGTAGCACTGATGGAACCGGCCACACTGACTGGGTGGATGGCTGGCTGGGGGTAATAGTTGGACAGTAGAACTAGCATCTCTTGGTAAAATGAACTGTGGTGTAACAGTGCCAGGAGAGCAGTCAGACCAACAACTGAGACCTGGAAACATAATGAAGGAGAAATCACTAAAAATATAGGAATGAGGATATGAAGTAGTAAAAACAGACAGGATACATGCACATTTAGTCAACAATCAGGATATCAGGAACTTCCAAGCATAAACATCATCAATCATACATGTTGTGTGAGAAGGTGGTATGCAATCTATTTGGACCACATCTACATATCAATTATTGAGTTTATGGTTTTCAAATCAGGATATCAGGAACTTAGAGCATAAACATCTTCCATTATACATGATGTTTGAGAAGGTGGTATGCAGATCTATTTGGAATAGATTTACATTATATATTAAGGCTTTAGGCTCTCCAATCAATATGTGTATAAACTGAGAGATTTTTCACTGATGTATAATAAATTTAATCATAGCTTTTTTTTCCTTGTGCTGACATGTTCTTTCTAAACTGTTTAATAATCTTTCCTGTGACTGACATACTGCTTCTCCCTATCTTGACAAAACTATCTTGAACAATATATGAGTGATATTCATCTGTTTCAATAAAGATGAACAATCCATCACTGGTATGACGTTGTTATCTGTACCTGAGTCTCTGCATTCCTGACAATGGGACCTTGCCACACATTGGGGGAAGACTCCACACTCCCACTAGGCATTGGTTGAGATGTCATGTTCACCAGCAGTAGAGCAGCCTGCAACATTAGGTAATTACAAAGCTGTGCATTAGATACACATACTTAAAGCAGCCTAAAATTACATTTAAGTTCTAAACTCTAGAAAGTGTCAACTTAATAAATATCAGGCACTTGTTAATATCCACTGGTGTAGTTTCATTGTTACATACTTTTTCACTGAATCTAATTATATCTTATAAGAAAGATTTATAGCCTGCAATGTTGAAAAAAAAGGTTTCTGTTAAAGGTAATTTAATCGGTAAGTTGGTGTCCAATGAATATAAGTTATGAATTATGTTTCCTTGGCAACACTGGATCTAAGATATTACACAAATGGGGAGAAATGCATGGGTTTCAAGCCATACCTACAGGGTGTTCAATGCTGAAAATTGGGACTGAAAGATTTTAGCAAGAATAATCCCCATAGGAGTTGGTCAGGTCTCCCGATCAGTCTCTCCCATATTTTATCATAATTATAATAAATTCACCAATATTTTGTGAATTTGCCATTGGTGCCACATCTTAAAACTAACCGATCAGAAGAAAGAAAAGTTCCCAGAAACATAAAAATGCTCTTTAATTGGCATAAGTTTGATGAGAACTAACCATCATTCAGATCCATACAAAGGTGTTCCTCAGATGCGAATTTTCCATACTGTACCTGTTGCCTGACCAGACTGCATTCTGACTGGTCCAGCAGGATACTAAAAGCTGCTCCCCAGATGCCTCCTGGAATGTGCTGGCATTGGGTTGTCATGGTGATACGTCCTGGCTCTGTACTGGTCAATGCTGCTGCAATACCAAGCCCTGCTGCTCTGACCTTGAAAAAAAAATCAAAGGTCAAGTTTGGATTTTAACATATCAGGGGATTGTTCCCCTGATTTCCCCTTGAAAGATCTCTGGGCTTTTATAGTGCACCTGTGGGACTAAATTACCCTTCCCATCTTTCAAGATCTGTAGGAAGCACTCAGACATGCTTTGTGTTCTTTGAATAACATAAGAACTTGTACAAAGAATGTCTGAGGATTATACCAAGTTGATAAATCGCCATTTTACAAAAAGTGGTAAACAATCCATGAAAAAATGTCTACAAAAGCACTTTTCCTCTGTGCTTTTCCTCTTAATTTGTCCTGAGAAGACATTGTCAATACAGACGTCTTATAACAGAACTCAAATCCACAAAAAGTCCAAATACTAAATAAAAATCCGAAAAGAAAATAAACATCCACACTCTAGGATGGCCAACAAAAATAATGAAGGTTGTTTACTAGCGTGGTCACATGACCACTAGGGGGACATGCTAGTTCACACTCACTCACTGGCCTCTTAAGGTTTCTTAAAACGTTTCTCAACGTTGGCCAGTGAGTTGGATGGCACCAACATATAGCAATGGTCAGGAAATGGTAAGTGTATTTTTCGCAATAAAATAAAGCGTTCTTATGGCAGAATAGCAGACAAATTGTAACAAATTTTATTGTAATTTAACTTTTTACAAGTTAAATACTTACCTTATCCTCACAAGTGCTTGTTTGGTTTTGTGGAGCAAAACACATCGACCGACAAGAATTTTTAAAGAAATATTCTTGTCACAAGAGGTGACCCCTTTGTCTGCGCATGTCCGCGCTTGCGCAGTAGTCGTTGTGGACAGACGATTGTCGAGAGCTCTTCATTGTATTTTTGGTCCCCAGAAAACAAATTATGCGGGGAGGTAGGGTAGGTTTATCCTTGTGAGGATAAGGTAAGTATGTAACTTGTAAAAAGTTAAATTACAATAAAATTTGTTACATTTTATTGCGTAAAATAGCCTTACCTTATCCTCACAAGTGCTTGAATACAACCATAACAGGTGGAGGGTATTTGTTTTGGCCACACTGTTAGATGATTGTCAGACAAAGGGTCACCAAATAAAGCACTTGATAAGAGGATAAGATAAGCTTCCATACACCACATCTTAGGTTATATATTACTTCTTCATTACAGATAAGTAATTTGCTAACCTCAACAAGAGATCCATGATGTGATCATCATTGTTGCTGCTGTTGCTGTAGTAGACAATTTACAACAAATCATAGAGCAGTATTAACCATCACCCGGTATTGGCCGGAGATGTCTGCATGACTCCCCAAGCAAGATGTCATCATCTGACAACGAGAATATCTCCAAGCAGGCAAACTGAACTGCATAAACTGCAGATATGGGGCCATATGTAAGTTAAAAAGACATATGTCAGTGACACAACACTTGTATAACTGGAGAGAACATAAATATGCGAGCCATATCAATAACATGTATGAATACACAAAAATTGACTACATGCTGAGGCGAATCCACAAGACCCAATTTGTTCATGGACTGGTCATGGGATTGCCAAGCTACATCTTCAAGTAGAATGTAGTAAAGAATTGTGGGTCTTCCAGTAACAAGAGTCTGATATCTACTCAGGGAAGACCCACTGTTGAAAACTAAAGAGGCAGCCACGGATCTAATATGTGCCTCAATGTATAGATTCTGAAAGCAGAATTAAAGGTCTGGCAATGTAATCATGCAGCCAGTTTGAGCCAGGAAGAGATAGCAGAACTCAAGATATCTCCACCAAGCCTTCCTTAAAAGATATGACCAAGAGATTGTTCCCCTCCTTGAAGTACTAGTACTGTCTTGATAGTAACTAAGTACTATAAGAGGTCAGAGTGTCACAACATCAGTCCATCGTCAGCTCAAGAAAGGTTTGTGAGCTGGAATGACCACTGGTTTGAGCCATCTGGGGCATCAGAAGCCAACTGATTCTTGCTAAAAGGCAGAAGGAGACTTTCCCTTTTCTCCAAGCAGTAGTCCTGTCCAAGAAGGATCTAAGTGCTGTAAGAGGACAACGAATCATGTGCCCAGGCAATTTGAGTTCAGGAATGATCTAGAGCTGAAGTGACCACTGGAGCCAATCTAGACCAGTTGAGGCTAATAGGTCCTTGCTGAAAAGGTAGGTTGGAGGGAGAAACTGTAACCTCCTTCCTACGAAGCTTGTGTCTGAAGGAGCCAAGGTCCCAGAATACACTTTACCTTGTTTTTGCCAGATGCCAATGCCATTGCAACAGTCTTGCAAGTCAAACTTTTTTAGACTGACCTCCTTTAAAGGTTAATAAGGAGCCTTTTGTGAAAACCAACAGAAGCAAAGGCAAATCCCTTGATGCTACACCTCTGTTAACAGTGGGCTTCTCTCTGTAAACACTTGCAATGGGCCTATAAAGATCCAGGCTTTTGCTCAACTCCTGCACAAAAAATATAAATGATCAGCTATGGCTGCTGCAAAGCTAGCAATAGTGACAGGTTTCAGATTTTTGCAAGTAAATGGATCAAAAAATCTGGTATATTTGAGACAGTAGGCTCTGAGATGGCCACCTTATTCTGTTGGTACCAGAGCTCAAAATGGCTCATCATGACTCATACATTTCCAAGATGAGCGTCCTTGAGATGCCCTAAATCTCTCTACCCCTTGCTCAGAGAATGATATAAGAGATTCTGAGTGGTGTTAAGGTGCCAAGCATGAAGGTGCAAATGCAACAGATTGTGATGGTATTTCTGACTGAATGGCTGTTTCTAAGACCAGTGAAGTAGCTGTAATGGAGGTGTGGTCGATTGATTCACCAGATCCCAAAACCAATACATCATGGGCCACCAAGGGGCCACTACAATCATTTTGCACCTAGTCTTCACTTGTTCAATGACTTATTAGAATGAGTGGTACAGGACAAGAGGACTAGCAGTCCAGACCCTCCAATAAGATGTTTAATGCATCTATGTTCAGAGCATTTGCATCCGGGACTGGCCACATAGAATGGAAGTTTGTGATTCATATTGGTGGCAAACATCTCTACCATTGGTATTTGCCAAACTATGCAAATCAAATGGAATATTTTAAAATGAAGAGACCACCCTGTCTGTATTATATTGTCCTTTCTGGAGAGGCTGACTATCATGACATTTAGACAACCCTGAAGATCTCTGGTTCATAAAAGAATATCTCGAGGATTGCAGTAGGCCAAGATGCAGCATACCTGCATTAAAAAACCTATTGTTGATTTGTGCCAAACTTGCACATTGTCTTGAACCAGAAAGAAAGTAAGAACCATTCTGTACGGATTACTCTGTCCCTTCTGTAGAGGTTATTGACTATGACATTCAAGCAACCCACCAAATGTCTATCTCTTATGAGTATATTTCAAGGATTGCAGTAGGCCAGGATGCACCAAACCTTTATCCCTTCTGGAGATGATGTTGGCCATGATATTTAAGCAACCAAGAATATGTCTGTCTCTTTTGATTATATTTCAAGGACTGCAGTAGGCCAAGATGCGCCAAAACTAGGAGGTACATGTGCCCCCCCCTCTTTTGTTTGTTCAGATAAACGAACACAGTGGTGTTGTCTGATGCTATCAGAATTCTTTTGTGTAGAATTTGTCTTGAAGGCTTTTAAGGGCTGAACACACTGCCTTCAGTTGTATGACATTGAAATGTAATATATACATTTTAACTGTCCAAAAGACACTGCCTGTGATGCTTTAGATGGGATCATCAACCCTGGTTTCATGCATCTACGAAAAGAAGGGAATTGTGCCCCTGTGTATAGAAAAGGCATCCTATTTCCCATTTTTTGGCATTTTCCACCACTGAAAATGCTTTTTCAGAAGGATTTGAAACAGGAATTCTCACAACTAGTGACTGGAGATATTGCCAGCTTTTTCTAGATACCACTGAAAGGCAGACATACATAACTGACCCATTGGTATAGTCTTTTGCAAAGATACTAGTACCCTACCTGGGATATAAGCAACCTTGGGGTTGATTGTGATGAGATCTCCATGTCTTGAATAGATTCTCAGGTACATGTATTTAATTTATTTGAGGTAGACAGAAATTTCCTAGTACCAAAATGCAGTGGTAACCTAGGAAATCGATATCACCAAGCCCAGTTGATGAATAATTGGACGAGTTCTTCGATTTGAACCCAATACTGGTGTCTTCTACGTACACTTAACAACCAGTGGTCCAGGTATATGGTGAACTATTCTGTGAGACTGAAGAATGAGATTTGCCTCTTTACTACTCGCATGATACTGTAGAGGGGTCGCTAACCCGAATTTTATAATGCTTTGAACTGATAGGTTTGCCAGTGTACATTAAACTGAAGTAGATGTTGAGAAACTTGTGAATCGGTACATAGAAGAACGCATCTTTTGTAACCGAATTTCTAATAATTTCTGCTGTCTCCAGTTTAAATGGTGCGACAAGCAGGTATTTATTGACGTAGTAAATGAACTTCACTCGTGGACAGTGACCGTTGAAGTCGTAGTTAGAAATCAATTCAGGACACTGAGATCTATCAGAGGTCGTCATTAGCCGAGTTTCTATACAAGAAATAAACTGCCATAGAAACCTGGAGTTCTGCAATTGTTGAGTGGATGAATTGCTTTCTTTTGAAGCATTTTCCAGCAGTATTTAAGCGGTATTTACTGTAGCCATGTTTTCCTGTCTGACGTCATCGCTTTGCATTGTGGGTAGTACGGGCATTGGTGAATTCGATTGGGGAGTAATTCGACAACTCCATATCAAGATGCGCACAACTCTGGGATGGTAATGAAAAAATCCCATCACTGCCAGTAATACTGCAAGAAGAGCCTCCATGGTGACTTGCATTAATGTAGCCACGTTCCTCTGTATGCACCTCTCCTGGTATTCTAGGAAGAGTGATTATGTGAAGATCTGTAAAATTACTGCTAGTCCTGGGTCTCAATGTTTTCCTTCTAAATACCAGAGGGTAACAGGACAAATAATTACTGGACATAGCCCCTGTCCTGTATATACTGTGCAAACACACCCGTAAAGGTTGGCAGCAAGAACTTCAACACCAAATCTCATCTAGCCAGTTGATCTTCGTTGAGTTTGCAGAAGAATTAACTCAAAAGCCACAGTATTCCTTCCATTGGAGCCATGGCCATAGGAAGGTTTAATTATCTAGTAGATAGTTATTGCAATTCTTCAACAGGGCTGAAAAGACAAGCAGTGCACCTATTGCCCCAAAGATGTATGTTGGATCTTCATCTAAATCTACAGCAAGGGAAGGTAATTTGTCCCTATTTTCATGTCTGAGAAGCAGGAAGTTCACTGTACCTGCTGGGAAGCAAAATAATAACTGCAAGGATAAGTGGATATGCTTCTGTAGTTGTTCTTTTGGAGGGAGACCTGTTACTGTACCATAGTGGCCCTCCACCCACAGTAAAGAATCTATGACCTGCGTTGCCAAGACAACTGCATTCTTTCTTCTTTGTTTTCGAGCACAAGCTAATACTCATGCTGTGCCATTAAATAAGGGACAATAAAGCAGTTTTCCACTGAAAACTTTACAGAAAAATCTTCTCTGCATCCCTTTCATCGACAAGGAGGTAGTTCCAGTCGAATAATGGGCGAGTACAGCCGAAGATATACACCGTCTTCCACCGAAGACTTTACAGCAACATCTTCTTGCACATCTTATTCTGACCCTTTTCAGGACAAGGGAGGCAGAATTAGTGGTAGTACCAGTCGAATAATGGATAACTACAGCTCGGTGCACGCTTGCACGCTTCAAAACTCCATAGATTTACATCTGAAATGGGCGATAATAAGAAAAAAGTATGTGTTGCTCCCATATCGACCAAAAATATAATGAAGAGCTCTCGACAATCGTCTGTCCACAACGACTACTGCGCAAGCGCGGACATGCGCAGACAAAGGGGTCACCTCTTGTGACAAGAATATTTCTTTAAAAATTCTTGTCGGTCGATGTGTTTTGCTCCACAAAACCAAACAAGCACTTGTGAGGATAAGGTAAGGCTATTTTACGCAATAAAAATATTATTCCAAATGGTCATCCCTAAATTTCAAACCAGATACAGAATTTGAGGACTTTTTACTATGATAAACACAATTTATACTATATTTAAAAGAAAACAGTCACATATTACCTAACTTTGTTGGAATTTTTACTGTTCTTGATGTAAACTATTTTAAACAAGATCAATGAGAGAGAACAGATAAAGCATAACAAAACAGAACCTTGATCACTTGATTAAATGATGTGTTATGCTATTTGGTGGAATTGTTTTGAAGTATTCACCTCAGGATCTCTGTACATCCAGAGAGGAATGAGCCAGTGGAATCCAGATTCGCCTGCAGACTCTGCCGTAGCCTGTCTGGAGAAAAGCCAATTCCGCGGCCAGTCCTGAAGACAAGAGTGAACAGTAAAGCTTAGAGGTAGACATGGATGAATATATATATAGTGGGTTTTTTGTATAATGAATTATGCAGAAATGTACACAAGCTACTACAACACACATGTAACTATTTAATAGAAACTTTAATGTCACCGGCATAAAAATGACAGCAGGGTCAGTAGCATATTTTCCATTTCAGTATCCCACCAATGGAAAGCCATTCCAATTCCAGGATTGCAAAATTTGTACATCCTCATTCAACTAGGTCTACTGACAGGAAGTGAAACTCATGAAAACAAAACATGGCAGTTCTGCCCAACAAAATTGCTATTAAAAGTCACCAAATGCACAAAAATATGGGATAAAAGTTTATAATTTCATCATATTTAGGGTTGTAAAGTGTCATCACAGTATTTCAGAAAAATGGTCTCGATACCAAGATACCAGTGTTAGCCACCCTGCCTTAATAAATATAAAATATCAGATGACCAACATGCTGCTATGACTTTTTACTCTTGAGGTCAGTGTACTTTTGCATAATAAATTTTTCAACATAAACTATATCTCACTATATATCTCAACATTTAACTTCTAAATCTGAATTTAACTCAGAAATACAAATAATTAGAAAATTTAATAGTAAATTAAATTTTTATAAGTTAATACCTTACCTAGTGGACAGATGCATTTGTCCGGCGCTCTGCCGGTCACGCCAAACGTTAGAAAAAAACGTCCTGAGCTGGGCTCTGGCCGGGACCGGTAGTGTCCTGTTCACTCGCCAGGTGGCTGTACAGCCTACCTGCCGGTATACTGCGCATGCGTGCGCATGCGCTCTTCCTCTTTTTGTTGTCTACCTTACGACCCCTTGTTTGGTTATGATAGTGGGGAAGGTAGGGTGGGACTCCCCCTGTCCACTAGGTAAGGTATTAACTTATAAAAATTTAATTTACTATTAAATTTTCTATTTTATTGCGTTAGTACAACTTACCTAGTGGAGAGATGCAGAATGACTACCCATTGGATGGGGGGTAGCCAAATAAGGGGGAACCCATAACACAATAGTAAAACTGGGTGAGTCCGGTACTGGTCAAATAAACCAACCTTTAAGGACCAAACACCCTTGCCCCCCCCCCCCCCCCCCCCCCCCCTAAAGTTTCCAAAGGAAAGAGCCTGTGCACAAATTCGACCCGAATGTGCAGGGAGACTAAGGAGGGAATGAACTAAGAATATTCATGAATGAGGAAGAAGAACAGGAGCAAAGAACACCACCCTTGAGAAGCTCCCGGATCCACTTTGGATCATGGCAATCCAGCAGCTAAGGAGAGTGGAGGTTTTTTTTTTTTTTTTTTTTATATACACTGAACGAGAAAACCCTAACACATATGTACACTATATACACTCAGCAATAAAACTACTACTTATCCTCGTGGATCTGCTGAGCAGCCACCACAGGACCTAGATGGTACAGCTCTGAATCTGCCCAGGCTAGGTCCTTAAGGTAGAATTGTGTAAAAGTGTTGTGGGCCTTCCAATGGCAAGCTGAAAGAATCTGATCCAAGGAAACCCCGCCTTGAAAGGCTTTGGAGGCAGCAAAGGTTCGAACATCATGAGCCCGAACCGGATGTACAGTTTGAGCCTCATGGTCGGAAAGCTGATAGCACAACAACACAGTTTGCTTGATCCAGGAAGAAACAGTAGCCGGAACAATGTCCTTCTGAAAGCTCTTCCGGAAAGACACAAACACCAGATCTTTGCCCGTGCGTAAGTCCTTGGTCCTGTCTAAATAGTAACGCAAGGCCCTTACCGGGCAAAGTGACTTGTCCAATGACCTGTCCAATGATGGAGCCAATGCGGGAATGACAACCGGTGCCACAGCAGCCGGTCTGTCCCACGCTAGCTGATTTTTAGACAGAAAACTGGGAGAGGGATATAGAGAGACCTGACTCCAGTTATCCTGATGCCTGATGTTGCGGTATAACCAGGCATGGATTTCGCTTTTTGCCGGAACCCAACGCTAAAAGGAAAACCGTCTTAAAAGTCAAATGTTTAAGAGAGGCCTTCCGCATGGGCTCGAAAGGAGCTTTCGTCAATTGATGGAGCACTAACGAAAGGTTCCACGCAGGGACTCCCTGCCTGCCCTTCGGCTTGTCTCTATGGAAACTGTCTAACAAGCGAGTCAGGCTTTCATCCTTGCCAAATTGAACCAGGTCGTTACCTACCATATCAGCAATGGCTGTTCTGTAGCCTTCTATAGTACTGGGTTGTAAATTTCTCTCCTTAAAGAGATACAACAAAAAATCGGCCACTTGTTTCAGAGAGGGCGACCTGAAGTCCACCTGGTTGGATTCGCACCACTTAACAAAAATGGCCCACTTTGATTTATAGACCGCTCTGGTTGAACTTCTTTGAAGAGCTTCAATTCTTGCTGCCACCTCCTCAGAAAAACCTTGTCGTCTGATGGACGAGGTTCTAGGAGCCAAGCATGCAAATTTAGATGATTCAAGTTCCTGTGGAGAAGGCCGTTGAACGGTTGGGTCAACAGGTTCCTCTCTAAGGGAAGACTGAAGGGAATCTGACTTGACGGACTGATCAGATCCCAAAACCAAGGCATGTTGGGCCAGCCCGGAGCGATTAATATCATCCTGATCCTGATCCACAAGTTTTGATATGACCTGACTGAGAAGGGATACTGGAGGAAAGGCATACACGTCCAGGTTGCTCCATGATAGGCTGAGAGCATCCACTGCCCAAGCTGTCGAATCCGGAACCGGAGAGACAAACTTGGGAAGCTTGTGATTGAATCGGCTTGCAAAAAGATCTATCTGCGGTTGGACCCAGTTGGAGCACAAGCGATTGAATACCTGTTGAGACAGGCACCACTCCGTCTGGATCACCTGATTGTGCGGGGATAGCTTGTCTGCTATGACATTCAAGCGACCCGGGATGTGTCTGGCCCGCAGAATTATCTTCCTGGGATGACACCAGGATAGGAGTCGCCAAAGTAGGGCACAGAGAGAACCTGATCTCATACCGCCCTCTTTGTTGATGTAAGACACTACAGTCGTGTTGTCCGTTGCTATGAGAACAATCTGTCCCTTGCACTGCTGCTCGAAACTCTTGAGAGCCAGAAGAACTGCCTTGAGTTCCAAGAAGTTGATATGGAGGCGACTTTCGGATTCCGACCAAACGCCTCTTGCTGTGGATCCCCCTAAGTGTGCACCCCAGCCTTCGTTTGAGCCTTCGTTTTAGTACATTGTTCTTTTCCAACCACCAATCCAGGTGTGGATGAAGAGAGAGGGGGACTGGAATAATCTTCTCCAGGCTCTCGGGCACATGCCAGTGTCTTTTTAGATGCCACTGAACCGGTCTCATGTGAAGACGGCCGGCCCAAACCTGCTTTTCTGTGACAATAAGCAGCCCGATTAGGGACATGAACTGTCGGACTGAACAACTGTCCCTGCCTTTGATGAACTGTAGTTTCTGCTGAAGAGCGATCCATCTGTCCTGAGTGGGCAACACTCGACCCGACAGTAGGTCGAACCGGTAACCTACGAAATTGAAAACCTGTTGAGGCGTAAGTTCCGATTTCTCCATGTTTACCACCCACCCTAGTTCGTGGCACAGGGCCAAGAGGGTCTGGGTATGTAATTGGCAAGTTTCCTGGTCCGGGGCTCTGACTAACCAGTCGTCGAGGTACTGGTGGATCCGGATACCCCGTGCTTGAGCCATCAGTTTCACCTCCTTGACTACCTTGGTAAATTCCAGTGGAGCTGTGGCGAGCCCGAAAGGAAGGGCCGTGAATTGATAAGCTTTCTTTCCCAGAAAAAACCTGAGATACTTTCGTGATCTCTGACTGATGGGGATGTGAAAATAAGCGTCTCTGAAGTCCAGCGACGTTACCCACTCCCCCCTTTGGAGAGACAACCTTATTGTTTCCGGAGTTTCCATTTTGAAGGTGCCTGGTTTCAAGAAAAGATTTAGATGGCTGAGGTCCAAGATAGGCCTCCATCTCTGATTGGATTTTGGTACCAGAAAGAGGTGGTTGTAAAAGGCCAGGGAGGATCTTATTACCACCTTTTCTACTACCAACTTGTTTATGAGTTCTGTCAATGCTTGAAACAAGGCCTTGCTTTTCCCTGGGTGAGCATAACCACTCTTGATCACAGGGGATCGGGTCAGAGGTGGCCTGATTTTGAAGGGTAGCGTGTATCCCTCTCGCAAAATCGAGACCACCCTTGGATTCGCCCCCAGAGTGAGCCAAACTTGCCAAAACTTCTGCAGTCTGCCCCCTACAGCCAAACTTGTGGCAACATTGGGGACATTTGGAACATGTGGGGCAAAAAGACATTGATTTGCACAAAAAACACCTTTCACATCTTTTATTTTTATATTTGGTATACCGGGACTTATACCTTTCTTTTGCGGTTGCCCTTGGAAACAAACAGAATGAACATGATCGACAGCAAGATAGGACACATTTTGAAAAGGTAAACTTGGTGTCTGCTGAGCTTTGTTTAAACATGGACTGTCTACTACTTCTGACTTTACAGTCTTGTTTAAGGTCATGTTGTCCAACTTTGCAATTACTGATGTTGAGGGAGTTGGACACAATAGGTAATTGTCATTTATATTGCTTGTAACCTCTCGAAGAATTCACTTGTAAAGCACATAAAAAAATTAAAATAGTTTCTCTTAAACTTCAAGCGTTTCAAATCCTCACGCGCCAAACAAAAAGAGGAAGAGTGCATGCGCACGCATGCGCAGTATACCGGCAGGTAGGCTGTACAGCTACCTGGCGAGTGAACTGGACACTACCGGTCCCGGCCAGAGCCCAGCTCAGGACGTTTTTTTCTAACGTTTGGCGTGACCGGCAGAGCGCCGGACAAATGCATATGTCCACTAGGTAAGTTGTATTAACGCAATAAAAGCTGTATTTGGTTTGTTTTGGAATCTATAGTGTTATTTGACCCACCGTGCTCTGTAACTGAGTGGCCATCTCATACGCCAGGTGTCTGAGGCAGACTGTGGCACACCTGGTCACTCCACGACCCATGTAAGACATTGACATCCCTCCCCGACCCATGTGAAACGCAGACACCACCTGTAATATGGCCAAAAAGATAACATGCATTCATGAAGCTGTTAGCACACTGCGCAAGTTCATATTATAAAGGTTTTAACATAAACAAAAGATTGACTCACATGCCATTCTAGGACCCTCAGATTGTCACACCTTCTTATAAGAATCACTTGTGTACATGATACTTATTGGTCAAAATTATAAATTTGCATAAAGGTCCACCTAGTAAACATAAATCGGCCATGCTACTTGTAAATAATGACATGCTACAAATGTAAATGACCATATCTCTTTGTTGCTTGTTCATTAATTCCTAAGATGCACATTTGTAAATAAAAGTTTCATGATGAGAATATGTATTCAAATACTGCACAGTGAACTTGATGAAACAGCCTACTATTTTTGTTTCCAGTAACAGAAACACAGAATAAATGTGACTTTTTCAGGTAAGTTAAATATAAACATTTGAAAAAAAATTTATTGCATTGTAAACTTCCACTCAGACTAGAGTTTTGCATAAAATTCACCCAGTGACGGCTTATCACAGAATTATACAGACTGTAAATGCACCGCTAACAAAACTTGTCAATGTGCACTTCATAACTGACCACTGTGAGTCAACTAAGAACAATAAGAGAAATAATAGAGTACAAGTTGTCAATTAGTGTAAAGTAAGTGACAGGAATAAAATTGTTGTAAGTAAGTTGGAAACCATAAAAACCTGAAACGGATAAAAACGGATGATTTAATACCACAACCTGAAGGCACTGAGTGCAGACCTTCTTCAAGGGGCGTTTCCAAACATCCTGCATTATTCTGTATCCAGAATATGATCATGATCTTACCCAAAATGTAATCACTGCTTCCTTTGGCCAGGCCCTATCCACAAAGAAACTTCATGAAGATCTACTAATTAATTTTGGAGTAATGTCAACCAGACAAGGAAAGGTCATTGAAAATACTTTAGAAAAGCGGCCTTTGCAAATTCTGCATTTATTTTCAAAGTAAGCAGATGTACCTTGTGTGAATATATTCAAATGGTATAGCTATATAAGGATCAGGTATCAAGTATCTAAGTGCTTAACCTCCGAACTAGCAGATTCTCAGGCACATCATCCAAAACATAATGCATAAATCAACAATCATGAGACGTGATATGGTTCGTTTCCAGGGAGACCATTGGTGTTTAGTAGTCAAAAATAGCATCAGAGATGCCCGTACCCCACAGCCTAGGGAAATATTTTCAACACCATGAGATACAGAAGTACTGTATCAGTACAAACTTCAGGATACTTTCAGAGCACTGTCAGTTATATAAAGGTCCAAACAATGTTTAAATGGAGAAATAATGTTTAAAAGAAAGATCATGCATATAAAGATGAAGTATTAAAACAAGATAATTCAATAACAAGATGACAGCATTAATCAGCAAACTAAAATTCAACCCTCTTTATCTACATCTGCAAGGCCCGAATTATGGTTTAGATGGTTTGAATATTACCATGCATACAGAAGTGGTAATACATTTAATGAATGCTTATGTGTGGTGTTGGAGCAAAATCTGTGGCTCACTTGATGAAATTCGATCTCTTACAATGGGAAGTTATGAAAGTAAAATAAATTAATTTATAAAATAAAAATTAATTAATTTACAATTAAAATAAATTAATTTATAATTAATAAATTCTAATATGACTTTAATAGTGCTTAATCTGCATCAAAAGAGAGACCCAAAGGTGCAACAAGATTTTATAGGTCAAGGTCACTATGACAAGGTCAAAGGTCAAATTAAGGTGACACCATGATAATACACACCTATAGCCCCTAACCAATGTCCCTAGCAAGTATCAACTTCCTCAACCTTACGGTTTCCAAGATATAGCCCGGACAAGATTTTATAGGTCAAGGTCACTACGCCAAGGTCAAAGGTCAAATCAAGGTCAGATCATGACGTTGCACAACTACATACCCTAACCAATGTCCCTACCAAGTATCAACTTCCTACACCTTACGGTTTCCGAGATATAGCCCGGACAAGAATTTTGAACTCAAGGTCACTACGGCACGGTCAAAGGTCAAATCAAGGTCACACCATGACGTTGCACACCTACACCCCCTAACCAATGTCCCTGCCAAATATCAACTTCCTACACATTACAGTTTCTGAGATATAGCCTGGGCATTTATAGGTCAAGGTCACTACGCCAAGGTCAAAGGTCAAATCAAGGTCAGATCATGACGTTGCACAACTACATCCCCTAACCAATGTCCCTACCAAGTATCAACTTCCTACACCTTACGGTTTCCGAGATATAGCCCGGACAAGATTTTTGAACTCAAGGTCACTACGGCAAGGTCAAAGGTCAAATCCTGGTCAGACCATGACGTTGCACACCTACACATTCTAACCAATGTCCCTACCAAGTACCAACTTCCTGCACCTTACGGTTTCCGAGATATAGCCCGGACAAGATTTTATAGGTCAAGGTCACTACGGCAAGGTCAAATCAAGGTCAGACCATGACGTTGCAGACCTACCAAAGTAAAACAAATATACATGCAAGATGCATCCACAAGTCTCACCCCAAGCCATGCATATGGATATGTCAAGGCAGAAAGTCCAATCTGGTAGAAATTAAAACTCTAAAGAGAGAAAGTCCATTTGGATACCAAGATAAACTTGTTAGAAAACCCAATAGGAGTTTCTGCATCTCTACACTATGACTATTTCAATATAACCCAAACGACACAAACCTCAAGGAGATTTTGCAGCATTTTCACACACAGCCCCAAGGCATCAGCATCGGAGCAACCCTGACTCCAACCTGGCCTGAAATAGCATCATAGAGTACAGAGAAGGCACACTGTTAACAGCACCACAGTCAGTTCAATAATATTGCATTCTGTAGTCACGTGGTAGCAAAATTTATATATATTTATATAATTATTACCTCAAAATGTATTGTTCTTTAAGAAACCTGATCTTATCAGATATGTTACAATACTCAGATATGTTACAATGCAGTGATGATATATATCAGATTCAGCATAAAAGGATACGACATAAAAATCTTATTTATTTCGCAATTCACACTGCAGGCATAGGCATGCCTAAAAGTTAGGCCTTATTAACAGAAAAAAATATTTTCATCAATATGTAAAAGATAGTGAGTGATATTTCTTAAACTGCCCACAAGAAAGATTTCTGTGAAAGAGAGTTGTTGTAGGAGAAAGCAACAAACAATTGCATCCAATGTGAACAACTGTTAACTTTCAGGACTTACATTTCAGTCTACTGACAAAGATATTGATTTCAGGAATGTCAGTTGAGACCATTTAAAACTTGAATGAAACATTAACATTATTGAGGCTGTATGTTATTTTCCATAGTTAATCAAATTTAGTATTCTAAGTTTTTAACCTTCTATTTTGAAAATGACACCAAACTCTTCTACTTCCAACAGGTTATGAGAGTCTGCACCAATAGAGAATTGATTACACAGATGTTCAGGTTCTGTTGTTGTACAGACACAGAGCAAGTTTTACCTAGCAGTGACATGCATGAGAGCTAAAAGTGTACTCTCCAGAGAGGCGAGGTTGTAGAAATGTGCAGCATCCGTCCTATTGATTCTGGTTAGCAGACTTTTGGTCAGGTCACCTTGCACACACTCAAATGTTTTCCTGAAAGTAGAATTGAAAGTAAAATATAATATTAATGTTGGGATAACACAAATTAATCAATATTTCAGATTACTGGTAAATATAAATTGTGCATATACATTGACCTTGCACTGTACACTCAATCATTTTGCTTAGTGAAGACAAGGTTTATGGGATATTGGAATTATAAACTTCCACTGAGTGATAACACAAGTGACAACACATGTAACCTTTCAATGTAAACTTTGACTTCGTTGTATAATGACTGAACTATGTTAACTTGAATCTGGATGGACCAGAGAATACTTCATTTTACCCACACGTTTCATAACACAATCATCATGTGGTAAACATGTTGCAAGTGTAAGTTGTTGGGATATCAGAAGATTTGTACAATAACAGACATTTCAATAACTGTTTAAACCATAGGGAAATAGAAATTTGGAACAGCAGAAATAGGTTTAGAAAATTAAATACTCAGAAAATAGAGCATAAATTTATTTAATGCTACTTAAAAGGAAATTCTCCGGTAATTGATGTTTGAAACAATCCAATATGTATTTTCTATGCTACTAACTTGTCCACCAGGCTGTATCTACAAGTGGCCACATAGACTTTGACAAACTTCAGCAATTGTCTGTTAAGCTGTCTCCTGGCTACCATTATGGTTTCCGGGGTGTCTTCGCCTTGGTTGTCTGGTCTCCCCAGCAACCCGAGCAGCGCCCCCTGAAGGTTGTGCAGGGCATCTCCCACCCAAGAAGTAGTGTGTTCCCCTGGAGGCGTTGAAGATTTGAGGATATAGCACAGAGCCTGCAGTAATTCACCGAGCAGGTGCTCATCTGAACTGGAGGAAGGGATGACCAAAAGGAACCTGGACAGAGAAAAATAAGACATTAAGGCAACACACAATCTTCACCTAAAAAACTTACCTTATTTTAGATCAGTACTGTACATTTTATGGAATATCATTGAGTGGTGTAATTTACTATAATGTTGTAACGATACAAAAAGGAAAGAGCAGTGACCATCAGTTGAATGTGTTGAATATTCATCAAGAGAAATATGGCTATAAAGAAAATCATGTTGAAACTTGTTTCCAAAAATTGTAAGGTCTAGTTCCAACTCCCATTAAATCTGGAGAGTGATGAGTTGTGTGTAAAGAAGATGCAAACTTAATTGGTAGCCCATTAAGTTGGGATGACAGAAGTCAGTCCTCTTGAGGCTTGACATATAAGCACTGAGAAAAAAAAGGATTGGAGTTTGAAGCAAATATGACATTCTTTGCTACTTGGGCAAAGTCTACCAAAATATCAAATATGTATATAAATACACAACAAACTGTAACAAATTTTATTGTAATTTAACTTTTTACACGTTAAATACTTACCTTATCCTCACAAGTGCTTGTTTGGTTTTGTGGAGCAAAACGTATCGACCGACAAGAATTTTTTAAGGAATATTCTTGTCACAAGAGGTGACCCCTTTGTCTGCGCATGTCCGCGCTTGCGCAGTAGTCGTTGTCGACAGACGATTGTCGAGAGCTCTTCATTGTATTTTTGGTCCCCAGAAAACAAATTATGCGGGGAGGTAGGGTGGGTTTATCCTTGTGAGGATAAGGTAAGTATTTAACTTGTAAAAAGTTAAATTACAATAAAATTTGTTACATTTTATTGCGTAAAATAGCCTTACCTTATCCTCACAAGTGCTTGAATACAACCATAACAGGTGGAGGGTATTTGTTTTGGCCACACTGTTAGATGATTGTCAGACAAGGGGTCACCAAATAAAGCACTTGATAAGAGGATAAGATAAGCTTCCATACACCACATCTTAGGTTACATATTACTTCTTCATCACAGATAAGTAATTTGCTAACCTCAACAAGAGATCCATGATGTGATCATCACTGTTGCTACTGTTGCTGTTGTAGACAATTTTACAACAAATGATATAGCGCTATCAACCATCACCCGGTATTGGCCGGAGATGTCTGCATGTCTCCCCAAACAAGATGTCATCATCTGACAATGAGAATATCTCCAAGCAGGCAAACTGAACTGCATAAACTGCAGATATGGGGCCACATGTAAGTTAAGAAAGACATATGTCAGTGACACAACACTTGTATAACTGGAGAGAACAAAGTATGCGAGTCATATGAATAACATGTATAAAAAACACAAAAATTTGACTACATGCTGAGGTGAATCCACAAGACCCAATTTATTCATGGACTGGTCATGGGATTGCCAAGCTACATCTTCGAGTGGAATGTAGTAAGGAATTGTGGGTCTTCCAATAACAAGAGTTTGATATCTGCTGAGGCAAGACCCCACTCTTGAAAAGTAAAGAGGCAGCCATGGATGTAATATGTGTCTCAATGTATGGATTCTGATAATCAGAATTAAAGGACTTGCAATCTAATCATGCATCCAGATTGATCCAGGGAGAGATAGCAGAACTCAAGATATCTCCATCAAGCCTTCCTTAAAAGATATGAGCAAGAGATTCTTCACCTCCTTGAAGTACTTGTACTGTCTTGATAGTAACTAAGTACTGTAAGAGGGCAGAGTGTCACAACATCAGTCCAACGTCAGCTCAAGAAAGGTTTGTGAGCTGGAATGACCACTGGTTTGAGCCATCTGGGGCATCAGAAACCAACTGATTCTTGCTAAAAGGCAGGAGAAGGAGACTTTCCCTTTTCTCCAAGCAGTAGTCCTGTCCAAGAAGGATGTAAGTGCTGTAGGAGGACAACGAATCATGTGTCCAGGCAATTTGAGTTCAGGAATGATCTAGAGCTGAAGTGACCACTGGAGCCAATCTAGACCAATTGAGGCTAATAGGTCCTTGCTGAAAAGGTAGGTAGGAGGGAGAACTGTAAACTCCTTCCTATGAGGCTTGTGTCTGAAGGAACCAAAGTCCCAAAATACACTTCCAATGCCATTGCAACAGTCTTGCAAGTCAAACTTTTTTAGACTGACCTCCTTTAAAGGTTAATAAGGAGCCTTTTGTGAAAACCAACAGAAGCAAAGGCAAATCCCTTGATGCTGCACCTCTGTTAGCAGTGGGTAAACTTGCAATAGGCCTATAAAGATCCAGGCTTTGCTCAACTCCTGCACAAAAAAAGTAAATGATCAGCTATGGCTGCTGCAAAGCCAACAATAGTGACAGGTTTCAGATTTTTGCAAGTAAATGGATCAAAAAATCTGGTATATTTGAGACCGTAGGCTCTGAGATGGCCACCTTATTCTGTGGGTACCAGAGCTCAAAATGGCCCATCATGACTCATACATTCCAAGATGAGGGTCCTCGAGATGCCCTAATTCTCTCTATCCCTTGCCCAGAGAATAATATAAGAGATTCTGAGTGGTGTTAAGGTGCCAAGCATGAAGGTGCCAATGCAACAGATTCAGATGGAATTTCTGACTGAATGGCTGTTTCTGAGACCAGTGAAGTAGCTGTAATGGAGGTTTGGTTGAATGACTCACCAGACCCCAAAGCCAATGCCTCATGGGCCACCAAGGGGCCACTACAATCCTTTTGCACCTGGTGTTCACTTGTTCAATGACTTTTTGGAATAAGTGGTATAGGACACAAGGCCTAGCAGTCCAGAACCTCCAACAAGATGTTTAATTCATCTATGTTCAGAGCATTAGCATCCGGGACTGGCAACGTAGAATGGAAGTTTGTGACTCATATTGGTAGCAAACATCTCTACCATTGGTATTTGACAAACTATGTAAATCAAATAGAATATTAAAGATGAAGACTCTCCTGTCTGTATTATTTCGTTCTTTGTGGAGAGGCTGTCATGACATGAAGGCAACCCTGAATATATCTGGCTCATATGAGAATATTTCCAGGATTGCAGTAGGCCAAGATGCAGCATACCTGCATAAAACACCTATTGTTGATTTGTGCCAAACTTGCACGTTGTCTAGAACCATAAAGGGAGTAAGAACCATTCTGTACATATTACTTTTGTCCCTTCTGTAGAGATCATTGAGCATGACATTTAAGTAACCCCAGAATATTTCTGTCTCTTATGAGTATATTTCAAGGATTGTAGTAGGCCAAGATGCGCCAAACCTTTATCCCTTCTGGAGATGATGTTGAGTATGACCTTTAAGCAACCAAGAATATGTCTGTTATGAGTATATTTCAAGGATTGCAGTAGGCCAAGCTGCGCCAAACTAGGAGGTATACGCTCCCCCCCCCCCTGTTTGTTCAGATAACCAAACACAGTGGTGTTGTCTGATGCTATCAGAATTCTTTTGTGTAGAATTGTCTTGAAGGCTTTTAAGGGCTGAAGACACTGCCTTCAGTTGTATGACATTGAAATGTAATATATACATTTTTAAACTGTCCAAAGCCACTGACTGTGATGCTTTAAGATGGGATCATCAACCCTGGTTTAATGCATCTACGAAAATAAGGGAATAGTGCACCTGTGTATGGAAAAGGCATCCTATTTCCCATTTTTTTTTGGCATTTTCCACCACTGAAAATGCTTTTTCAGAAGGATTTGAAACAGGAATTCTCACAACTAGTGACTGGAGATATTGCCAGTTTTTTCTTGATACCACTGAAAGGCACACATACATAACTGACCCATTGGTATAGTCTTTTCCAAAGATGTTAGTATCCCTACCTGGGATATAAGCAACCTTGGGGTTGATTGTGATGAGATCGCCATGTCTTGAATAGATTCTCAGGTATTTAATTTATTCGAGGTAGAAAGAAATTTCCTGGTACCAAATGCAGTGGTAACCTAGGAAATCGATATCACGAAGCCCAGTTGATGAATAATTGGATGAGTTCTTTGGTTTGAACCCAATACTGGTGTCTTTTACGTACACTAAACAACCAGTAGTCTAGGTATATGGTGAAAGAAATTTCCTGATACCAAAATGCAGTGGTAACCTAGGAAATCGATATCACGAAGCCCAGTTGAAGAAAAATTGGACGAGTTCTTTGGTTTGAACCCAATACTGGTGTCTTTTACGTACACTAAACAACCAGTGGTTTAGGTATATGGTGAACTCCTAAAAGAGTTTTGCTTCTTTACTACTCGCATGATACTGTAGAGGGGTCGCTAACCCGAATTTCATATTGCTTTGAACTGATTGGTTTAACCGTGTACATTAAACTGAAGTAGATGTTGAAAATCTTGGGAGTCGGTACATAGAAGAACGCATCTTTTGTAACCGAATTTCTAATAATTTCTGCTGCCTCCAGTTTAAATGAGGCGACAAGCAGGTATTTATTGACATAGTAAACGAACTTCACTCGTGGGCAATGACCGTTGAAGTCGTAGTTAGAAATCAATTCAGGACACTGAGATCTATCACAGGTCGTCATTAGCCGAGTTTCTATACAAGAAATAAACTGCCATAGGAACCTGTAGTTCTGCAATTGTTGAGTGGATGAATCGCTCTTTGAAGCGCTAGCCAGAAGAATTCTAGCGGTATTTATATTGTAGCCATGTTTTCCTGTCTGACGTCATCGCTTTGCATTGTGGGTAGTACAGGCATTGGCGAATTCGATTGGGGAGTAATTCGACAACTCCGTCTCAAGATTCGCATAACTCTGGGATGGCAATGAAAATCTCCCATCACTGCCAGTACTTCTGCAAGAAGAGCCTCCATGGTGACTTGCATTAATGTAGCCACGTTCTTCTGTATCCCTCTGTCCTGGTAAACTAGGCAGAGTGGTACGACGATCTTTTGTGGTTAGTAGGACAAATTCCTGTATATACTGTGCAAAATACACTCGTAAAAGTTGGAAGCAAGGACTTCAACACCATATCTCATCTAGCCAGTTTGATCTTCGTTGAGTTTGCAGAAGAATTAACTCAAAAGTCACAGTATTCTTTCCATTGGAGACATGGCCATAGGAAGATTTTATTATCTAGTAGATAGTTATCGCAATTCTTCAACAGGGCTGAACAGACAAGCAGTGCACATACTGCCCCATGTCTGTTGGATCTTCATCCAAATTACAGCAAAAGAAGATAATCTGTCCATATCTTCAAGTCTGAGAAACAGGAAGTTCACTGTACCTGCTGGGAAACAAAATAATAACTGCAAGGATACGTGGATATGCTTCTGTAATCGTTCTTTTGGAGGGAGACCTGTTACTGTACCAGGGTGGCGCTCCACCCACAGTAAAGAATCTACGACCTCCGTTGCAAAGCCAACTGCATTCTTTCTTCTTTGTTTTCCACTGAAAACTTTACAGCAAAATCTTCTTTGCATCCCCTTCATCGACAAGGAGGTAATTCCAGTCGAATAATGGGTGAGTACAGCGGAAGATATACACGTCTTCCACTGAAGACTTTACAGCAACATCTTCTTGCACATCTTATTCTGACCCTTTTCAGGACAAGGGAGGCAGAATTAGTGGTAGTACCAGTCGAATAATGGACAACTACAGGTAGGTGCACGCTTGCACGCTTCAAAACTTCATAGATTTTCATCCGTGAATGGACGATAATAAGGAAAAATACGTGTTGCTCCCATATCGACCAAAAATATAATGAAGAGCTCTCGACAATCGTCTGTCGACAACGACTACTGCGCAAGCGCGGACATGCGCAGACAAAGGGGTCACCTCTTGTGACAAGAATATTCCTTAAAAAATTCTTGTCGGTCGATACGTTTTGCTCCACAAAACCAAACAAGCACTTGTGAGGATAAGGTAAGGCTATTTTACGCAATAAAATTGTACTTTAAAATAAAATTCAAGTACTCATTAGCTCAGATACCTTGTGTACAGTAAACTTACTGATGAAAAAAATTGAACACTTTTTCCACTAACCTGTGGACAGCCCCTTTCCAGTTGACTGCCTGTAGCTGAGAGGACACCTGCTGACCAGTGCTAATGACCATGTAAGAACACAAGCGGAGTACCGCCCTGCCCACCATGTCATGTGACATTGCATTCTCAATATTGTGTACACACTGCTTCAGTGCGGTGGGAATGTAACTTGTTCTCAGTACTGATGTGTCCATCCGACTCAGCTTCAGTTTGGGACTGAAACTAAACATTTCAACAGTCTATTATTATTCCAATTAAAGAAATTATTCACTCAAAATTCTAGTAAAAGTTACAGTGGCCTGTAGTTACTACTCTAAGATGTCCACTACCTTAATTCTACTTGGCTATCATACTAATGACACCCAAGAAATGTTCTAATTAACAAATTAGCCAATACATTCCATTAAATGCACACAGCTTTACAGTCACTATTCTTATTCTATTTTTGGAGTACATGCATAACAACCTTTATTCTGTTTGATTCAAAACATATTCCAATTGACAAAGTAACAGCAGCAGTACATTCCACTAAGGAATTTACAGCTGTCCAGTTATCACTCACAGATGGTCAGTGTCCTCATCATCTCTGTCACTCATACTGATGGCGTCCTCGACTCCATTGCTCCAGGACACATTCCAGGTGAATCTTAACATCTCGGCTAGTGTCCCTGCAGTCAGTGGGTCAGTGTCAGGAGGTAGTGGTACAGTATGTGGACTCAGACTGTGGTGAACTGATGGTTTGAAGGGCAGGTGGTACCTGTATATTATACAGAGCATTCAACTGAAATACTCATCATTACACAGTATTCACCTGAAATACCTGTAATCATACACAGTACGTACTTGAAACACCTTTAGTTATACATAGTATACATCGTACCTACCTAGAATTTTATAAACATACAGTATACACCTTAAATACCGAGAATTTTAGTTTTTTAAAATAGAGATTAAGCACTTTAATAGTACAAATGAATTAGAATTTGTTTAATACGATGACCATAAACTGTGTACACAGTTACCTCTTGGTGACAAACTTAGGTAGACTAAACCCAATCACAACATCCACTGCAGCTTCATCTTCTGATCGACTGGTTACCTTGGCAACCTCATCAAAAAGCAGCATGGCCAGGAGTTCTGATACATCCTGCCTTGTGTTGTAGTCTTGATGCAACAATAAACCACCTGAAGAAGATTCAAATAGGTTTCTAAATTTTCTCAGTATTTTCTCATGTACATACAGAGAATTCAGCCATTCTGAAAGGCAACATTTTCGATTTCCGCCAAAATTCAAGATGGTGGCCAGAATTCGGCCAGAAAAGTGAAAATTTTTCTGAGGCACTACATCTAGAGTCTCTACCCAAAATGTCCAAAATTTGCAAATCTTTTATGGTGAATGTTACAATCTGATTATCCACACCACAATGTTATCCACCCCAAACCCTGGGACATGCAAACCCTTACTGTGGAAAAGTTTTGATGATCCAGTGCAAGCAAGTGCTGAACTTTCATAAAGTTTTTGTAAAACTTCATAATCTACAAATATGTTGTATATATCATCAGAAATGTTTCTTTAGAGCATTTCTTCTAGTTTTTGTTACATTAAAATCTATACACTTGAAAAGATACAAAAATCTCATCCTCATTGTGGGAGAAAATTTAAAAATATACATTTCAGGTAATATTTCTATTAAAGGCAATATGTTCTACATTGACAGAATACAACAGTGACATTCTTGTTCTGACAATGCATGTGGAGCTGCACTTATGACTATTTTAATGTGTGAGTCAGACTTACACCTGAGCACGCTGTAGTAGATACTTGATTCATGTGCCAGCTTATGCCTCACATCGTGACAGTGCTGAACCAGAGCTCGGAGCATTTTCATCACAGCAGGAAGAAGTTTCACATCTCCTGCCTGTTTTAGTTACAAATAGAGTAAGAAATCTAAAATTCGCCAGGAATCTAAAATTCGCCACCTCTAAAACCTTAGTTAATTTTATGAAGAAAATGATGTTTTTGTCTAAAAATTAGTATTTTTCAGTTCAAAAAGTCTTAATTTACTATACAGTCAACAAATCTCACCAGAATTCATTTATTTTATTAGTATTTTCACATGTGGCGAATTTCAGATATGTGGCGAATTTTAGATTTCTTACTCTACATACAATCATTTCAAGTAGAAATTAATCAGTTTCTAGTATAGAAGCTCTTTTTGGCTTTTGTGATCTTCTAGTTTTTTTTTACCATTTTTACCCCTTCTGGTGTATATAACACAATAGGGTATTTCCCTTCCTTTTTGCTTGACAGAATGCCAGTCTATTTTATGTAAACAGGCTTACTCTTCAACCTGGCTGATATTCATTGAGTGTGGGGTGTCAGGGGCAAACATTAAAGTCCAAAGTTCCAGAAACAACATTTTATGTTATATTGATAATAAATAATAAATAAAATATTGAGACACACAAAACTATACAAAGAAAAGTTAGAAAAAGAAGCTTTTAAAATTTCAAGCAATGAGCAACTGACAAATCAGAATAGAAAAGGCAATCCTGACCCTTTTATCATTTCATAAAAGTTAATAACAATATCACTTTTGCACTAAAAACATCATCTCTAATGTCACTCAGATCAAGTAATGTACATATATGTAGGGTAACATATTTGAGAGGTCTAGGGGACACAAGTTACACACCTGAGAGTCTGGTTCTGGTTTCCTCAGTCCATCCTTCAGCACACCAAGTATGCAGTCCAACCCTCCTTGTTTCAGAAAGTGTGGCTGCAGAGCAGGGTCTGTGGACCACAGAAATAATAATATACCAAAAATTTATGCATGGTCTTTGCTCAATCTATTTACAGATACTCTCCCCGAAAAGCTAGAGTTTGATGTCATATCCCAGCATAATGGGGTTATTATCTATGTCAAAGAGGTTATCTGATTGTTGGGTTCTGTTTGTTTGCATGTTAGCAAGATAAAGAAAATGCCACTTCACAGATTTAAACCAAATCTTTACAGTAGGTGAGTCTTGGTCTAACAAAGTACTGATTTAATTTTGGGAATGATCTTCAACAAATTCTGAAACCAGGATTTTATTAAATGATTATTTGTCAATTGCACTCATAAGCAATAGTGCAGCTTTTGGACATAGGCAAAGGCCTGCACTCTCCTAATTTCTCTTGTTCTTACTGTTACTGACCTTGCAGTACAATGGCCAGTTGCTCTCCTGCTGACCTCTTCACATCACTCTCCACCTGTTCAGATGTGTAGATACTGTACACCTTGTCCACACCATCAGTCTGAAACATACAGGTGAGTGTGTGATGTACAGGTAAATATGTACACTCACTCAAATGTGTACATACTGCACACCTTGTCCACACCATCAGTCTAACACGGTAATACAGGTGAGTGAGTGAAGTACAGGTAAATATGTACACTTACTCAAATGCATACATACTGTACACCTTGTCCACACCATCAGTCTGAAACATACAGGTGAGTGTGTGAAGTACAGGTAAATATGTACACTTACTCAAATGCGTACATACTGTACACCTTGTCCACACCATCAGTCTGAAACATACAGGTGAGTGTGTGAAGTACAGGTAAATATGTACACTCACTCAAATGCGTACATACTGTACACCTTGTCCACACCATCAGTCTGAAACATACAGGTGAGTGTGTGAAGTACAGGTAAATATGTATACTCACTCAAATGCATACATACTGCACACCTTGTCCACACCATCAGTCTAACACGGTAATACAGGTGAGTGAGTGAAGTACAGGTAAACATGTACACTTACTGATATATGTAGATGCTGTACACCTTCAGTCTGAAACAACACTACAGGTGACTTAAGTACAGGTACATATGTACACTGACTCAAATAGACCTTGTCCACACCATCAGTCTGAAAGGGTAATATAGGTGAATGAAGATCCCCTTGTTGGGGAGATACAGCACCTGCAAACCAGTAGTTTGGTTAGATACCAAAGTAAATTTCAGGAGAAAATGTCCTCTAGTGGTCTGATACTTATTTCTACTTAGATGGGAATTCTACTTGTCAGAATTGTAACTTGGCTTTTTATTACTGACCTGGAAGACAGATCTACTGGTGTCCTCATCCAGTAACCTGCGTGGAGACTCAATGATAAACACACTGGTGAGATTTGTCACGTCCAGCTCTGAGAACAGCGGTAGTCTGTGCAGACTCTCTGACTCATGGGCTAGAAACCAGGCCAGCTTACCCAGTCCCTCAGAGCGAATCCTGTAAATAGGGGCTGATATAATCATGTCTCAGCAACAGAAGCAGTTGCTAAAATTACTGTGTTGACAGGAAAAATAACAACAGAAATCTAAATTTTTAAACAGTATTATATATATATTTTTATTTTGAATTTTGAGACAATCTGTATGCAGAATAGTAGTGGATTCTGCTCCTTCTTGGTTATTTTATGAGGTGTTGTTGATTTACATGCTGTGTAGATATCACATTTCCTACTCTAGTACTTACACAAACTGGAATATCTGATATAATAGTAATCTACAGAATAGGTTTGGAATCTGCACAAAATAGAATAAATGATAATCCAAATTTCTTGATAGGATTATTGCTGGTGTATGTATTTTTGCAAGTAACATTATGTCATTAATAATAATCTCAATAATATAAAATTATTTAACGTAATTCTTTCTTGATATGCTGTATTAACCTTGCATCAGTTGAGAACATCAGCCTTAGTGTACCCCTGAATCTCTCCAGTAATGGTAAGGCTCCGGTTTCTATGGTTACATCAGTGTCAAGAAGCCCCAACAGGCTTCGACCAACACTAATATCCTTGCTACAGAGACCCTGCAAAAAAATCTATATATATATACTATTTGCTGTGTCACTTGATAACAAGCAAAAACATCGAAGATACAATAATTCATGGACAGAATTATATATTTTTTTAATACTGATTCAAGCAAACATCTTAATAATTAATAAAATTAATTCCACCATTGTCATACCCACTGGGAAAAGTATCTATTATTCTTTCCTTCTGAAAATTACAGCATATAGGTTATTTCATATAAATATAAGATATGGTGCAAAATATTTACACAGCTGATTTAATAAATTTTCTCCAATGCAAAATAGTATAGGTACAAGCAATAAACCTGCAAGATATATTAATGTTGTAAAAAATGATCACATGTGGAGTGTAGAGACCTGTAACACTGGCATGACAGCGATGATAGCCTCTAGCAGCTGCTGCCATCTGGCGGCAGATAGAAGTAACTGACTCTGCAGTAAATACAGCAGGATCTCTTCAGAGCTCTTACAAATCTGAAATAATAACTTTAACGTGAATCAAGAGATATTTATCTGAAAATTACATTATTTTATGTTTTATACAGTGCTTTTTGGTTCTAAACAATGATATCAAATTCATTTTTTCTATATTTAACTCATATAAATTAAACTAGATTCGCCAACTTGATGACAACATATCTCCAGAAAGGCCATCTCTCACACCACAGGCATTTAGTTGATATTTTTGTAGCATCCATTTTGTGTGATTCACAATCATTATAAATTATTTTTAATTTATTTTTCTTTATTTCTTTATTTTTTCTGGTCATTTTTTAATTTTTTTTTATTGTCAATTTTTAAAAACGTCCTTGTAGGTTGTTCATGGGCCTCATGTATATACAAGTTAAATATCTACTTAAAGCCTTGATTTTTGGCACATTTAAAAATAGGCCAAGGCCTGCTGCTTACTGGCGACCTGCATGTTGTTGTGTTTTTCCATTTTTGGCGAAAATTCGAAAATTCAAAATGGCCGCCATTTTTGGGGAGGGGAAAATTTTTTTGAAAATTAACAATAGTACATTCCTCCTATACCCTGCGGGTCGAAAATTTCGACGAAATCGCTCTATCTCGCACGGTTAAGGAGATAGAAGCAATTTTGTGTTTTTCCATTTTTGGCGAAAATTCAAAATGGCCGCCATTTTTGGGGAGGGAAAAATTTTTTGAAAATTGCCAATACTACACTCCTCTTATACCCTGTGGGTCGAAAATTTCGACGAAATCGCTCTATCTCGCACGGTTAAGGAGATAGAAGCAATTTTGTTTTTCCATTTTTGGCGAAAATTCGAAAATTCAAAATGGCCGCCATTTTTGGGGAGGGGAAATTTTTTTGAAAATTGCCAATAGTACATTCCTCTTATCCCCTGTGGTTCGAAAATTTCGACGAAATCGCTCTATCTCGCACGGTTAAGGAGATAGAAGCAATTTTGTGTTTTTCCATTTTTGGCGAAAATTCGAAAATTCAAAATGGCCGCCATTTTTGGGGAGGGGAAAATTTTTTTTAAATTAACAATAGTACATTCCTGTTATACCCTGTGGGTCGAAAATTTCGACGAAATCGCTCTATCTCGAACGGTTAAGGAGATAGAAGCAATTTTGTGTTTTTCCATTTTTGGCGAAAATTCGAAATGGCCGCCATTTTTGCGGAGGGGAAAATTTTTTGAAAATTGCCAATAGTACATTTCTCTTATACCCTGCGGGTCGAAAATTTCGACGAAATTGCTCTATCTCGCACGGTTAAGGAGATAGAAGCAATTTTGTGTTTTTCCATTTTTGGCGAAAATTTCGAAAATTCAAAATGGCCGCCATTTTTGGGGAGGGGAAAATTTTTTTAAAATTAACAATAGTACATTCCTGTTATACCTTGCGGGTCGAAAATTTCGACGAAATCGCTCTATCTCGCACGGTTAAGGAGATAGAAGGAATTTTGTGTTTTTCCATTTTTGGCGAAAATTTCGAAAATTCAAAATGGCCGCCATTTTTGGGGAGGGGAAAATTTTTTTTAAATTAACAATAGTACATTCCTGTTATACCCTATGGGTCGAAAATTTCGACGAAATCGCTCTATCTCGCACGGTTAAGGAGATAGAAGGAATTTTGTGTTTTTCCATTTTTGGCGAAAATTCGAAAATTCAAAATGGCCGCCTTTTTTGGGGAGGGGAAATTTTTTGAAAATTAACAATAGTACATTCCTCTTATACCCTGTGGGTCAAAAATTTCGACGAAATCGCTCTATCTCGCACGGTTAAGGAGATAGAAGCAATTTTGTTTTTCCATTTTTGGCGAAAATTCGAAAATTCAAAATGGCCGCCATTTTTGGGGAGGGGAAATTTTTTTGAAAATTGCCAATAGTACATTCCTCTTATGCCCTGTGGGTCGAAAATTTCGACGAAATCGCTCTATCTCGCACGGTTAAGGAGATAGAAGCAATTTTGTGTTTTTCCATTTTTGGCGAAAATTCGAAAATTCAAAATGGCCGCCATTTTTGGGGAGGGGAAAATTTTTTGAAAATTAACAATACTACATTCCTCTTATACCCTGTGGGTCGAAAATTTCGACGAAATCGCTCTATCTCAAACGGTTAAGGAGATAGAAGCAATTTTGTGTTTTTCCATTTTTGGCGAAAATTCGAAATGGCCGCCATTTTTGCGGAGGGGAAAATTTTTTGAAAATTGCCAATAGTACATTTCTCTTATACCCTGTGGGTCGAATCTTATACCCTGTGGGTCGAAAATTTCGATGAAATTGCTCTATCTCGCACGGTTAAGGAGATAGAAGCAATTTTGTGTTTTTCCATTTTTGGCGAAAATTTCGAAAATTCAAAATGGCCGCCATTTTTGGGGAGGGGAAAATTTTTTTTAAATTAACAATAGTACATTCCTCTTATACCCTGTGGGTCGAAAATTTCGACGAAATCGCTCTATCTCGTACGGTTAAGGAGATAGAAGCAATTTTGTGTTTTTCCATTTTTGGCGAAAATTCGAAAATTCAAAATGGCCGCCATTTTTGGGGAGGGGAAAATTTTCTGAAAATTAACAACAACCACAACAACAACAACAACGAAGACGACGCCAGGCCATGCCATTAGCTTACGGCCGTTGGCCAGTAAGCTAAAAACCTATTAATATAATTGCAGATGAGATTTTAGCTCTATCAATCACATAGTATGACAGCTCTAGGGTTTAAAACTGGTAAAAAGTCCATAAATATGGTCCCTGTTGGCATTTTAGAGATCTTAAAGTGACAGTGAGATTAAAGCTCGACTTCAAATTTTATGCAAAGATTAAACATAGAAGTTAAATTTAATACAGTTTGAGACTTGTCAGTTACCATTTCTAGGTTACAGAGCAAAATATGTAAAAAACAAGCATTCTGACGCATGCATTTATCTCCCGCCGTATAAATAAGATGTACTAAAGATAGTGGAATACTCACTTATCTTTAGGCCTAAGTCCATAAAACCAAAAAAATTTTCAAGGGCGTGAAAATTCATTGGGACAATTAATTTACAAAAAATCTGTAGCTGCAGTAGTTTTGGAGAAATCTGCGTGACTAACTAATGCACGCACGCACACACAGGCATCATTTCATAATCTCCCTCCCGGGCTAAAGCCTGGCGGGAGATAAAAATTGACTATCTGCAGTATTTTTAGAGATAATTCGTATTTACTCATTTTGAGTAGGTGAGTAATTAGCTATGGGTCTGAAACTTCATCAAGTGAAAGCTATTCCCAAAGTAGGTGAATGAGTTATTTGAGAAAAATTGGCTATCTGCAATACTTTTAGAGATAATTAGCATTTACTCATTTTGAGTAGGTGAGTAATTAGCTACGTGCCTGAAACTTCACCAAGTGAAAGCTCTCCCAAAAGTAGGTGAATGAGTTATTTGAGAAAAATTGGCTATCTGCAGTACTTTTAGAGATAATTCACATTTACTCATTTTGAGTAGGTGAGTAATTAGCTATGGGTCTGAAACTTCACCATGTGGAAGTTCTTCCAAAAGTAGGTGAATGAGTTATTTGAGAAAAATTGGCTATCTGCAGTACTTTTGGAGATAATTCGCATTTACTCATTTTGAGTAGGTGAATAATTAGCTATGGGTCTGAAACTTCACCAAGTGAAAGCTCTTCCAAAAGTAGGTGAATGAGTTATTTAAGAAAAATTGGCTATCTGCAGTACTTTTAGAGATAATTCGCATTTACTCATTTTGAGTAGGTGAGTAATTAGCTATGGGTCTAAAACTTCACCAACTGAAAGCTCTTCCCAAAGTAGGTGAATCAGTCATTTGAGAAAAATTGGCTATCTGCAATACTTTTAGAGATAATTCAAATTTACTCATTTTGAGTAGGTGAGTAATTAGCTATGGGTCTGAAACTTAACCAAGTGAAAGCTCTCCCAAAAGTAGGTGAATGAGTTATTTGAGAAAAATTAGCTATCTGCAATACTTTTAGAGATAATTCACATTTACTCATTTTGAGTGAGTAATTAGCTACGGGTCTGAAACTTCACCATGTGAAAGCTCTTTCAAAAGTTGGTGAATGAGTTATTTGAGAAAAATTGGCTATCTGCAATACTTTTAGAGATAATTCACATTTACTCATTTTGAGTAGGTGAGTAATTAGCTACGTGCCTGAAACTTCACCAAGTGAAAGCTCTCCCAAAAGTAGGTGAATGAGTTATTTGAGAAAAATTGGCTATCTGCAGTACTTTTAGATATAATTCACATTTACTCATTTTGAGTAGGTGAGTAATTAGCTATGGGTCTGAAACTTCACCAAGTGAAAGCTCTTCCCAAAGTAGGTGAATGAGTTATTTGAGAAAAATTGGCTCTGTGCAATACTTTTAGAGATAATTAGCATTTACTCATTTTGAGTAGGTGAGTAATTAGCTATGGGTCTGAAACTTCACCAAGTGAAAGCTCTCCCAAAAGTAGATGAATGAGTTATTTGAGAAAAAATGGCTATCTGCAGTACTTTTACATATAATTCGCATTTACTCATTTTGAGTAGGTGAGTAATTAGCTATGGGTCTAAAACTTCACCATGTGAAAGCTCTCCCAAAAGTAGGTGAATGAGTTATTTGAGAAAAATTGGCTATCTGCAATACCTTTAGAGATAATTCACACTTACTCATTTTGAGTAGGTGATTAATTAGCTATGGGTCTGAAACTTCACAAAGTGAAAGCTCTCCCAAAGGTAGGTGAATGAGTTATTTGAGAAAAATTGGCTATCTGCAGTACTTTTAGATATAATTCGCATTTACTCATTTTGAGTAGGTGAGTAATTAGCTATGGGTCTAAAACTTCACCATGTGTCAGCTCTTCCAAAAGTAGGTGAATGAGTTATTTGAGAAAAATTGGCTATCTGCAGTACTTTTAGAGATAATTTGCATTTACTCATTTTGAGTAGGTGAGTAATTAGCTATGGGTCTAAAACTTCACCAACTGAAAGCTCTTCCCAAAGTAGGTGAATCAGTCATTTGAGAAAAATTGGCTATCTGCAATACTTTTAGAGATAATTCAAATTTACTCATTTTGAGTAGGTGAGTAATTAGCTACGGGTCTGAAACTTCACCATGTGAAAGCTCTTTCAAAAGTTGGTGAATGAGTTATTTGAGAAAAATTGGCTATCTGCAATACTTTTAGAGATAATTAGCATTTACTCATTTTGAGTAGGTGAGTAATTAGCTATGGGTCTGAAACTTCACCAAGTGAAAGCTCTCCCAAAAGTAGGTGAATGAGTTATTTGAGAAAAATTGGCTCTCTGCAATACTTTTAGAGATAATTAGCATTTACTCATTTTGAGTAGGTGAGTAATTAGCTATGGGTCTGAAACTTCACCATGTGAAATTGAAAACTTTCATGTTTCAACAGAATACCCTTCTACTACACTGCGGGTCCAAAACTTGCTCGAAATCGCTCTTTCTCTGACAGTTTCAGAGATATTTGCCATTTTTCATTTTTCGCAAAAATTGAAGATGGCCACCAAAAGTTGTAAACTTTGAAATTTGAAACTTTACTCTGTGATAGCTTACCAAAAAGTAGATGGATAACATATTTGAAAAGATTTCCCTAACTTTAATACTTTTGAAGATATTTGACATTTACTCCTTCTGTTATTTAGCTACAAATGAGAAAGTAGCTATTACTCACTTATGGTATGCAATAGAACCCCAAACTATGTACCATCTTATAGCTAAGGACAAAGTAGCTGAACAACATATTTAAGGAAAACAGTCTAACAGCAATAGTTTTGGAGTTACAATGGCTTTACTGAACAGTCAGAATTTCAAAGTAGCTATTATTCAGCTATCCAAGGTGCAACAGGTCTGAAACTTTACTATGTGATAGCTTACCAAAAAGTAGATGATAACATATTTCAAAAGATTTCCCTAACTTTAATACTTTTGAAGATATTTGACATTTACTCCTTTTGTTATTTAGCTACAAATGAGAAACTAGCTATTACTCACTTATGGCATGTAATAGAACCCCAAACTATGTACCATGTTATAGCTAAGGACAAAGTAGCTGAACAACATATTTTAGGAAAACACTCTAACTGCAATAGTTTTGGAGTTACAATGGCTTTACTCAACAGTCAGAATTTCAAAGTAGCTATTACTGAGCTATCCAAGGTGCAACAGGTCTGAAACTTTACTATGTGATAGCTTACCAAAAAGTAGATGGATAACATATTTGAAAAGATTTCCCTAACTTTAATACTTTTGAAGATATTTGACATTTACTTCTTTTGTTATTTAGCTACAAATGAGAAAGTAGCTATTACTCACTTATGGCATGTAATAGAACCCCAAACTATGTACCATCTTATAGCTAAGGACAAAGTAGCTGAACAACATATTTAAGGAAAAAAGTCTAATTGCAATAGTTTTGGAGTTACAATGGCTTTACTCAACAGTCAGAATTTCAAAGTAGCTATTACTCAGCTGTCCAAGGTGCAAGAGGTCTGAAACTTTACTATGTGATAGCTTACCAAAAAGTAGATGGACAACATATTAGAAAAGATTTCCCTAACTCTAATACTTTTAAAGATATTTGACATTTACTCCTTCTGTTATTTAGCTACAAATGAGAAAATAGCTATTACTCACTTATAGCATGCAACAGAACTCTAAACTATGTACCATCTTACAGCTAAGGAAAAAGTAGCTGAACAACATATTTTAGGAAAACACTTTAACTGCAATAGTTTTGGAGTTACAATGGCTTTACTCAACAGTCAGAATTTCAAAGTAGCTATTACTCAGCTATCCAAGGTGCAACAGGTCTGAAACTTTACTATGTGATAGCTTACCAAAAAGTAGATGAACAACATATTTGAAAAGATTTCCCTAACTTTAATACTTTTGAAGATATTTGACATTTACTTCTTTTGTTATTTAGCTACAAATGAGAAAATAGCTATTACTCACTTATGGCATGCAATAGAACCCCAAACTATGTACCATCTTATAGCTAAGGACAAAGTAGCTGAACAACATATTTTAGGAAAACACTCTAACTGCAATAGTTTTGGAGATACAATGGCTTTACTCAACAGTCGGAATTTGAAAGTAGCTATGACTCAGCTATCAAAGGTTCAACAGGTCTGAAACTTTACTATGTAATAGCTTACCAAAAAGTAGATGGACAACATATTTGAAAAGATTTCCCTAACTTTAATACTTTTGAAGATATTTGACATTTACTTCTTTTGTTATTTAGCTACAAATGAGAAAATAGCTATTACTCACTTATGGCACGCAATAGAACCCCAAACTATGTACCATCTTATAGCTAAGGACAAAGTAGCTGAACAACATATTTTAGGAAAACACTCTAACTGTAATAGTTTTGGAGATACAATGGCTTTACTCAACAGTCGAATTTGAAAGTAGCTATGACTCAGCTATCAAAGGTTCAACAGGTCTGAAACTTTACTATGTAATAGCTTACCAAAAAGTAGATGGACAACATATTTGAAAAGATTTCCCTAACTTTAATACTTTTGAAGATATTTGACATTTACTTCTTTTGTTATTTAGCTACAAATGAGAAAATAGCTATTACTCACTTATGGCATGCAATAGAACCCCAAACTATGTACCATCTTATAGCTAAGGACAAAGTAGCTGAACAACATATTTTAGGAAAACACTCTAATTGCAATAGTTTTGGAGTTACAATGGCTTTACTCAACCGTCGGAATTTGAAAGTAGCTATTACTCAGCTATCAAAGGTTCAACAGGTCTGAAACTTTACTATGTGATAGCTTACCAAAAGTAGATGGACAACATATTTGAAAAGATTTCACTAACTTTAATACTTTTGAAGATATTTGACATTTACTTCTTTTGTTATTTAGCTACAAATGAGAAAATAGCTATTACTCACTTATGGCATGCAATAGAACCCCAAACTATGTACCATCTTATAGCTAAGGACAAAGTAGCTGAACAACATATTTTAGGAAAACACTGTAACTGCAATAGTTTTGGAGATACAATGGCTTTACTCAACAGTCGGAATTTGAAAGTAGCTATTACTCAGCTATCCATGGTGCAACAGGTCTGAAACTTAACTATGTGATAGCTTACCCAAAAGTAGATGAATAACATATTTGAAAAGATTTGGCATTTACTTCTTTTGTTATTTAGCTACAAATGAGAAAATAGCTATTACTCACCTATGGCATGCAATAGAACCCCAAACTATGTACCATCTTATAGCTAAGGACAAAGTAGCTGAACAACATATTTTAGGAAAACACTCTAACTGCAATAGTTTTGGAGATACAATGGCTTTACTCAACAGTCGGAATTTGAAAGTAGCTATTACTCAGCTATCCACGGTGCAACAGGTCTAAAACTTTATTATGTGATAGCTTACCCAAAAGTAGATGAATAACATATTTGAAAAGATTTCTGTAACTGTAATACTTTTGAAGATACTTGGCATTTACTTCTTTTGTTATTTAGCTACAAATGAGAAAATAGCTATTACTCACTTATGGCATGCAATAGAACCCCAAACTATGTACCATTTTATAGCTAAGGACAAAGTAGCTGAACAACATATTTTAGGAAAACACTCTAACTGCAATAGTTTTGGAGTTACAATGGCTTTACTCAACAGTCAGAATTTCAAAGTAGCTATTACTCAGCTATCCAAGGTGCAACAGGTCTGAAACTTTACTATGTGATAGCTTACCAAAAAGTAGATGAACAACATATTTGAAAAGATTTCTGTAACTCTAATACTTTTGAAGATATTTGACATTTACTCCTTTTGTTATTTAGCTACAAATGAGAAAATAGCTATTACTCACTTATGGCATGCAATGGGACCCTAAACTATGTACCATCTTATAGCTAAGGACAAAGTAGCTGAACAACATATTTGAAGAAAAAGTTGTAACTGCAATAGTTTTTGAGTTATAAGCCCTTTACTCCAAGTAGCTAAGATAGCTATTACTCAGTTATCTTTAGGCCTAAGTCCATAAAACCAAAAAAATTTTCGAGGGCGTGAAAATTCATTGGGACAATTAATTTACAAAAAATCTGTAGCTGTAGTAGTTTTGGAGGAATCTGCGTGACTAACTAACGCACGCACACACGCACGCACACACGCATGCACGCACGCACGCACGCACACACAGGCATCATTTCATAATCTCCCTCCCGGGCTAAAGCCCGGCGGGAGATAAAAAAAGGTTGAAAAAGGGTCACTCAGGTGGGTGTATATGGTCCTCGTACAAAGATTAAATCTCTATTTAAAGCCTTGGTTTTTGGCACATGTAAAAACAACATATTAGTATATTCCTATAAGAGATTTCAGCTCTATCAGTCACATAGTATGACAGCTATAGGGCTTAAAAGTGGAAAAAAGTCCATAGTCCATTAAAGCTACAGACTTCAAATTTTTCACAAACATTACATATAGAAGTTACATCTTATACAGTTTGAGACTTATCAGACTTGCCATTTTTCAGTCACAGGGCAAAACATGTGAAAAATGTCGAAAAATAGTCTAAACACAATTTTAACCTTAACACAAAGTCTTAAATTTTTGGCATATGTAAGAAGAATACATGATTGCATTCCCAGGTAGTATTTGTGCCAGATGAGCCTCATACTTTTGACCTAGAGGACATTAAGCAGCCAAAAGTCAAATTTTTGACCTTAAGGTGGCCATAAAAAATCTTGATTATTACAAGTTTAAAGTCACCTTAAAATAGGTTTCCTCCTGTAACCCAAATACATGTTATGCCAACTTTGAATGAAATCCTTGAAAGTGTTGAGTTATTGCGCACACAAGTCAAAATGTATGGCGACAGCAGCGCAACGGAGGTGAAACCAGTATAACCCCGACTTTCATCTGGGGATATAATTAGTAAAATCTTTATATTTAACCAAATTTTAGAAAGATCTGGAGTACATCAGGTGTATAGAAAGGGTAAAGTGGAACAATAATATTGAGGAAATTAAAACAAATACATTTACATACAGAGATAATCAACTATATTAAAGAATTAAACTCTAATCTATTATGTTGAAAAATTTACTAAAACAAAGGAAGATAGAGACTCGATGTCTAAACATGATTTAAACAGTGAATATAAAACCAACAAATAAATAAATCCATATTTGCAGTGAGACTTTTTTTATAAACTTGGAACTGTTATTTCTTAGAATTCACAACAGAATACTTACTGTTACATCCCGTTCACTTATGCCAAAACATGTGATTTGGTAGAGTAACTGCTTGTCAATGAGGAACACAATACCCTGGGTGGCTGAGGAGGTAGGTTCTGCCACATGACTGATTCCTAGTGCCTCCTGTAACAACAAAGATAAACATGTATTGCAGAACATGTGAAAATTCACAAATCTTAAAACATATAAGCTAGGCTTAATAACGAATGAAAAATTTGTACAATGACTCACATATATCAGAACAAGAAATTTGAAAGTTTCCACTGTATGTAAAATCACTGATATACCTACCTTTTGTTAATTTGATTTATTGATTATTGACTATTATCAAATTTATCTTTCTTGTTAATCTGTTACAGAACTGCAGTAAAAATCTGGGTTCTTCATTGGTTCTTAATTGGTGGGACAAATACCTATTATCACATTCTTTGGTAAAATTAACAGTACTCTTGGTGGAGACTTCCACTTTGGAAATTTCTTATACTTCATTAACATGGCACACTATTGAAACGAGTATCATTTACTGCCATTTTTAAGTTTAAACAGACCTTAAATAAGATTTAGGTTTAAAACTACACAAAGGAATAATGCATCAGTGTTTATGTTTTCAAAAGGAGTACATTCATACAGGTGTGATGAACTTTGAGAAGGACAGCACTTCTCTTACCAATATATCTATACAATGGGGTGCGCTGCTCTTACGCATATATCTTTACAATGGCGAGTAGAGCTCTTGAGAACAGATAGACAGGACTGCACTTGCTGCACTTGTTATAATAAGCATACACCTTTTTAATGGACAACACTACTCTTAAGTTCATACCTTTACAACAGAAAGCACTTCTCTCGAGTACACACCTTTACAATAGAGAGTAATGCTCTTAAGCACATAGGTTTTGAATGAAGATCAATGCCCTAAAGTATATACTGTTAGAATGAAGGGCATAACTCTTAATCTTGTGTGCATACATACCTTTACCATAGACAGCACTGCTTTGATGTACATGCCATTACCTTTATAACAGACAGAACTACTCTTAAGTACATACCTTTATAACAGAGAGCACTGCCCTTTCAAAAATACCTTTACAATGACGTGCACTGCTCTTAAGTACATACCTTTACAATGGAGAGCACTGCCCTGTAAGTCTCCTGTCTCACACTCAGGATTGGATGAGCTAAGAGACGCAGTAGGATCTGTTTACTCTGCTTCATAGCAGCTGGATTAGGTTCAGTCTTACGGCATCTGAAACATCACAGGACATATTCAGTATCACATGTTAACACATCTATGTCATAAAATGAAGGGTACTTTACGGTCAGAGCACTTTAGTGCACAGTATTTGACAATATACTGGCACTGTGGACTGCCAGCCTTCGGTAGACATAAACACATGCTACATATATTTATGTATCCAAACATGTTGGAAAACCAAGATTTTGAAGAGTCATAGATTAGGGAGATCTAGTTTAGTATAAAGCAATAAGGGAATACAAACCCATGAGAGTGAAATTGGTTCATACAATGGAACATTTGGGTATTAAAAGGTTAGAAAATAGACTGTTTTCTAATATCTAAATTTTAATGCAAATACAGTATAACTTCATAGCTTAATATGGGTATTAGGATCTGCTGCTTAACTTTGTCTAAAATAATTGTCTGAAATTCTGCAGTGTGAGTTCATGTTCTAAATAAGCCTTTTAGATTCTACTTTGCACTGATTTAGCAATCTGTGTCTCTGGTTGCATTCAATACACTGTACAGGTCACACCACAACCAGTAGTTTAGGGGGAAGGAAAAAGCATTGAAAACTACATGGTCAAGATTGTGCATTGAAAATTAAGTTTGTGCTTTACACAATTTTCCTGTTTAAGTTCATGTCTTAAAAAGGTTAGGGTTTCAGGTCCCTTTTAACAGCTCAGATCATATTAGGACAGGTCCTCATTGAATCCCACATGGTGTCATGGCCTGGACCAGAACACACAATCAAAGAGGTGAGGGCCAAGTGATTCAATACCGGACTTGTTAACTATACCTGTGGACAGGGAATTGGACAGGACAGTGGTGTCGGACACCAATATAAATTGTACTAGAGTTTTCTTTAAAAGCATAAATAAATATAAAACACATACATACTTCTTGTGTGTTATATTGTTGGTGTATGTCTTTATTTCATTTCAACACTAATATTAAACAAGACCACTGCCGCGGTGTGTATCTCCCGCCAAGCATTAAAGGGGAAGAAATACCTTTTCCGAGATATTCACAATTTTTCATTTTCCGCTAAAATCCAAGATGGCCGCCAAAAGTGGCGAAAACTGAAATTTTTCCCCTAGGCACAAAATACTGTTGTACTACCGTGCGGGTCAAAAATTCGCTCGAAATCGCTCTATCTCTTACCATTTCAAAGATATTTTCAATGTTTTATTTTCCACTAAAATCCAAGATGGCCGCCAAAAGTGGCGAAAATTGAAATTTTTCCCCTTTGCATAGGATACTCCTGCTGGTCAAACATTCGCTTGAAATCGCTCTATCTCATACGGTTTTCAAGATATTCATACTTTTTCATTTTCCACCAAAATCCAAGATGGCCATCAAAAGTAGTGAAAATTGAAATTTTTCCCCTTTGCATAGGATACTCTTCTACTACCCTGTGGGTCAAAAATTCGCTCAAAATCGCTCTATCTCTTACGGTTTTCGAGATATTCACACTTTTTCACTTTCCGCTAAAATCCAAGATGGCCGCAGAAAGTGGTGAAAATTGAAATTTTTCCCCTTTGCATAGGATACTCTTGTACTAACCTGCAGGTCAAAAATTCGCTCGAAATAGCTCTATCTCTTACAGTTTTCGAGATATTCACACTTTTTCCTTTTCCGCTAAAATCCAAGATGACCGCCCAAAGTAGCGAAAATTGAAATTTTTCCCCTTAGCATACGATACTCTTGTACTACCCTATGGGTCAAAAATTCGCTCGAAATTGCTCTATCTCTTACGGTTTGCGAGATATTTGTGATTTTTCACATTTTCACTAAAAGCAGCAATAAAGTAGCCATTACTCACTTGTACATTGAGCAACAGTTGTGAAACTTAAATATGTTACAGTTCACAAAAAAAGTAGATGAACAACATGTTTGAGAGAAATTGTGTAGCTGCAATACTTTTGAAGATATAGTTATCATTAAAAATTGACAAAGTAGCTATTACTCACTTAGGTATGGAGATACACTTCCAAACTACTGACCATGTTGTAGCTGTGGAGAAAGTAGCTGAACAACATATTGGAACAAAATACTCTAAATGCAATAGTTTGACAGTTATATGTCATATAATTATATTAGGTAAAAGTGCTATTACTCACTCAAAAGTAGGCCAAAGTTCATCAAACCCAAAAAATATTGAAGAGCGTAAAAATTCATTAGGACAAGTAATTTACCAAAAATGTGTAACTGTAGTAGTTTCAGAGAAAACTGTGTGACACACTTACGCACACACGCACGTACATGGTGCAAATTATAATCTCCTGCCGGCGAGCCGGGCGGGAGATAATAAAAATCCATCTGTCACTCTTTATTTTGATATCCGACAGGACTGTCCTGTCTGATTCACTGTTCATGGGTGTAATACACCACTGAGGCCTCCAAGTACATGTCTTCAATAAATGTCTTATAGATTCTGCTGTTAATGTTTGAAGAGAGTTGTCTTTAGTTCTAGTTGTCCAGCCTGTTTATTCAAATAATGCACCATTTAGCAGGCAGGAGGTGTACAAGTACTCACATCTGAGAGGTGAGGGTGACACAGCGCTGTACATACTGTACACTGAGGTGGTAAGGCATGCTGTGTAAGGCATCCTCTGCATAGCTGATGAGCTGCACCAAGTTTTCATCAGTCTGATCAGACATTAAAAGAGAAAAAACATCATCACAACAACAACTAGGATAAAATACAAGCTTATTCTGATTACAGAGTAGGTTTAAAAGACATATAAAACCTGTAGTAGTCAAAAATTGTCATCAGACTGGAGAAATGGCATTTCACACTAGACTAAATTCAATGTTTTTGTAAAATGCACAAAATATATCTACATGTACTCAAATGACATACTCACCATTTCTTTAAATGTCATGATGGAACTGGAGAACTCTATTCTATAGGGAGGTTGCTAGCCATTAAATGGGCAGTCTAAATTGGAAAATATTGCCACTTACAATCAAAGCACATACACAGCATTCATATATTGCACTTTTATCAATACAGCACATGGTACACTCATAATATGCACTCCTATCATACATTCACACACTCACCAGTTCCTCAGACTCCATCAGGAAGTTGCATGTATTTTTGAGAGATCCTGCAACCTGCTGGGCCTGGCAATACAGAGCATATGCCTCAAACTTGGCTGTTTGCAGATACTCCAGAAACAGTCTTCTGATCTCCGGAAAGCTGTAGGCGAGACTCTCATCATGGCTGACCAGAGCCAGCACCTGGCAGAAATCTTCAGACAGGGCTGAGCTTGCCTGTTCAATAGGGAAATGTACAGGCTAAATTGAGGAAATGGGTAAAATAAAGTTTATTGTCACTTGTAACACACTGTATAGGTCATATACGGGTAGGAAGTTCAGGGAATGGAGGAAACCAGTGCATAGTGATGTTGTTGTACTGTGAACCATCAGCGATCAGTAAGGAACTATAAAGTTTTCTACTTGTACTGGTGTTTCCGTTTCAGGCCTTATTGTAGACCTGTGGCTGATTTTAAACCTGGATACTGTTACAACTGATTCTGTATGACCAAAAAGATAAAATACAATATCAGGGTGTGTGGGAGACTAACTGACAACAGTGGAACATGGGTATTAAAGACAGAGCTGGGATTCAAACTGGAGAGATGAATGTGTTAACCAATACACAAGTTAATTTAGAAGTATCATGAAAATTAAATGAACATTTTGTTTTTTTAATTTATGAGATTCATTATGTTTAATAACGAATTAAGAATAACATATATTAAGGCTTGCGAATGTGTAAAGTTAAAAGAATATGACAGTCAAATTTATTTGTAAAAACAAATGCAAACAAATGGTTTAACAAAAGACAGATGTTTTAATATATAAAACAGTCACATCTATTACCTTGGTCACAGGTAAAACAGCTTCCAGTAATTCTGCTGCAAATGCAGACAGTGCTATGAAAGCCACCCTGTGCTGGCTGAGCTCATTGTCAGGGATACTCAGAGACAGGTTTCCATGGTAATGTAAATACAACACATCACTCAGCATCTCCAGAATATCTTGAAGCTTATCAACCTGTGGCCAAAAAGAAGTGAACCACTTCATATAAAATTATCAACATGTTACTTCTTATCTTTAATATAAGCTTCAGTTACAAGAAAAAAAATAGAAAAACTTCCTGAAATTCATAAACAAAAAATTATATTACTATATCATACAAATGTGTAGAATGAGCATATATTATTCATTTTCATGAATTTTTATTTCATATATATGTTATGAGGGATGTTCTATTTTTTATTATCCACCAGTTGGTAAGAATAAGGAGCAAAATAAATCCATATTTGAAGAAAAGGGGCTGCCTTCTATATATGGACACCAGTCAATAAAAAAAAATAATGTTTTAACTTGAGATACTTCTGCCATTTCTGCATGGATTCTAATGCAATGCAATGAGAAGCTCTATAAAATAACATCTTTTTATTTATGTATGTATCAGATTTGTACATTACATAGTTTCAGAAATATTAACAAGAAAGGGGCATTTGGAGACAGATTTGTAATGATAATTATGTAGAGTAAGTGGCACCAGTAAATACAAAAAAAAACAACATATTATGGCCTGTATGTCCCCCTATATAGGGCAAACACAGCATGAGATGGATGGTAACATCAATAAAACCTTAGGGGTCAGTCAGTTAAACGTTGCTACACACAATATACCATGGGAAAGTGATATGGGGAGTAAAATCTTTTAAACTACTGAATTAATACAGATCAGTCCCAGAAAGTAAAGAGTAAGAAATCTAAAATTCGCCAGGAATCTAAAATTCGCCACCTCTAAAACCTTAGTTAATTTTATGTAGAAAATGATGTTTTTGTCTAAAAATTAATATTTTTCAGTTCAAAAAGTCTTAATTTACTATACAGTCAACAAATCTCACCAGAATTCATTTATTTTATTAGTATTTTCACATGTGGCGAATTTCAGATATGTGGCAAATTTTAGATTTCTTACTCTAACCTCTACCATTCCTTCATAAATTTCGGTTTTCTTAAGTTAAAAACAGTCAGCACTGTAAGTGGAGAAAAACAGCAGTGTTGCAAAATATGTAGCTGACACTATTTCAATTTATGGGACTGCACTTCCAGGGTATCACAGGTATTACAGTCAGTTTTGTCATGCTTCAGGTTCAGTAATGGTGTTCAGGGTGAGACTAATAATATAGGTATTTTTGGGGCTTTCAGTGAATACTAACTTGTGTCGATGAGCCAAAAGAAACCGTGGCAACTTTTGAAGTGGACAATTTTATGATCAGTTGGCTAGCTAATAAACGGATTAAAACCCACTAGTTCCCTTGCTGGCACACTGCCATCATCCCACAGTGCATCGACCACCACAGATTCTCTCAGCAAAGTGACAGCCTCATGCAGCAGCTCAGTGCCATGCAGCACAAACCTCTCATCAGGTGTCTTCATACAGGGCAGTAACTTCTCCACTATGGCTATACAGAGCTGTGGAGTGGTCCACTGCATAAACTGAAGGGACTGAATGTCTTCAATGTCAGTTTGCTCCACCCCTTCTCCAGCAGGGGACCCGGAACTATAAAATAGGGCAAACAATAACAGCATATACTGAAAATTTCAATACACATGTGTATTGTCATTCTTCAAATACACTTGTGATGCATAATGCCCTGGTTGCATTTTTGGCACTCTTTCTGTATTTAAACTAAAACACAGAGGCTACAGTTTTTTCAGGTTTTTTTCAGTAAATGTGGGCAGTCCATGCACAATATGTTTACAGTAGATTCCTCGACAGAGTAATTTGATTTTCACTTGGTTTAGACAACATTATTTTGTATAACAAGTGATTTTGTGAATCTTACATGACTGGCAATAGAAAAGTAGTTGTGAGCAACACTAATTTTTACTTTATTTATTATTAAGATCCAGGCAGATTTCTTTATTACATGTATAGCATCTGGAGTGTCAGATTCTGAATTTGACAGGTGGCATCAAACCCTGGCATTACCACAGGGATTCTACTTTAATTATGCTTTTATAACCCTTAATATCTGCCCCAGGCTAAAGCAATTTCTATTGCACATTTGACACTGCTATTCTTTCCTAGAGAAAGCAATGTTATGTCATCCACTGACATTCAGGTCCATAAACTGAGGCAATAAAATGACATTTAGGCAGATGACAAGTTCAGAGAATATAAACAGATAAAGCTGTGGCAATACATGGTAGCACTTGAATATGTCAGCCTTAAGACATATATTGTGAGCAATATATTCAGAAGAAAGTTGTTGACGGCACAGGTCTATATCAGCTTCATTAATGATCGGGACTTCAGAGGAGTCCTTTTAAGTCAATTGATAGAAAAGTCAGAATTGTGTTCATTCCTCTGGATACTCAAACCAGAAGTGCCTGAAATCCTGGCTGAAGCATAGTAGTTCATCTACACTTCTCAGATTTGTTTACATAACAAAGGTTTATCTACTCCACACATATAAACAAAGCTATTCAGAGCTTCTTAGATCTGAGAGAGCTTCCATCCAATGCTTACCCATGTGCACTGTTGTCCCCATCCTGTCCATCTCCCCGATGTCTTTGGTCACCACTCTGACCAATGATGGATGGTCTGCTGTCAGTTGACCCCAGTGAGTGGCTCATGAAACTTGAGGTGGATGAACTGCCTGTCAGACCATGAGCAAAGTCTGTATAAAATGTAAAATGTAGGAGGGAATTGAAAGCTTGTCACAATGTGACCAATATGTAGTCAACCACAGCGTTGTAGCATGGGCAAAATATATGAAACACTTCACAAAGCATGGACGATATACATCTTCCGGTGTGAATAAATCGGTTTTTAAAAATAAGAGGGCTTAAACTGAAAGGAACAGCTGAAATAGTATGTATAGCCAAAGAGTGAAGGTTATACTTCATGTCAGATTCAGTCTAAACCTGTTGGAACTTGTCAATCAGCAAAAATATCAACATGTACCAGTTCTTCTCAATTAACAAAATGTGTATAGTTGGGCAAGAATAAATACACATAGCTTTGAATAAGAAAGTTGGACAAATTGTGATGAGGTAATTAAAGATTGTTGTGATTTGAAAATTGTAAAGAGATTTAAAACTTTGTTTACTGTCCAAAAACCCTGATTAGATCGTTATACACAGTTTCTATTCTTTCACATACACATTCTATGTTTACAAGTCCATATATGCAGCATTCACAGGGGCTAAACTTGATGTTAGTAGGCCAACCACCCCAATGTCAAGCCCAGGATCCACTTAAGTATCCCATGCATTAGTGGCACATACCTTGTTTGGGTGTGTAGAGAGCTGGGTCCTGGTAGAAGTAGATACGTGTCTGCAGAGCACGGGTGAGATCTGTCAGAGTCTTCACTGGGTGAATACTCACATTCTGAGAGTCTTCTCCAGGACAAGCCAACAGTGACAACAGGCTCTAAAACAAGTAAAAAAATAAAGCTAAAACTAACATGAAAAATTGGCCACCCTCTGCAGACAGAAAACCAAGCTTGCAGGTATAACAATCCAGTTGACAATATGAAATTTTAAGAAGGTTAAGACAGTTAAAAGAAAAAATTACTACAAATAATGCCATGACAACAGCTGTTGCAAGATGTCTCTGAACCCTGTTCAGCTGCAGGTCTGCTGACAACTTATGCAGGGCTAAAAATAAGTATTGCCATAGCAACAGCTGTTACCAAATGTGTCCCACGACCAAATCAGCTCCAGTCCCTTTGGAGATCAACATAACCCCAAAAGTTTGTGAAAATCTGTGGAGAGGACCCATAAATTTACATGTACTCATGTCAAAGCTTGCTACCTGATATTACCCCAAACCTAATCAGCTTCTAACCAATTCATTCGGAACTCATAATTAGTTTAAACCAGAAAGGAAGTCAGGAACATATTTCCAATACTTAATATAACAATAAATGGTTCTATGTAGGGTACGGGTACTGGTTATCGTAAGTAAAAACTAACTAGAAGAATGAGGAAATCAAAATGACAGTAAAAACATCCAGATGGTTATAACTTTTCACCTACCTTCACAATACTGGGTCTTTGTAAGAAAACTTCAGCTGGGAAGTCTTGAAATACCACATCACTGAGAAACTCACAGGCGCTAATAACAAGGGACACATCTTTACCTTGGAGAGAACTGGAAAAGGAGTGAACATATGTGGTTGCAACCCTAATAAAACTGAATATTAACAAATAATTAATGTAATGACATTACCACAGACTTTATGACTGATATTTTTGTGAAAGAAATTATTTTCATTAAAGATTCTAATTCTAATTGGACTTTTATATGGCTTAATTTCCCCTATTCACAGGGGACTCTAAGGCGAAAAAAAATCAAAACAGTCAAGCAATTCCAGTATCCAAGGACAGAAAAAAGGCCAAGCACCACAGAGAATGGCAGGGGGTGAATATTTATTTGTTGTTTTACGTCGCGTTCAACAGCCAGGGTCATATTGCGACGGTAGTTTACAGGTGGAGGAAACCAGTGCATACTGCACTGTAAACCACCGGGCATCGGCAAGTAACTACCAACTTTCCAACATGAAGCGCCCGGCCCAAGATTCGAACCGGCGGCCTCAGAGGTTGGAGGCGAGAACTCTAACCGCTACACCACCCAGCCCCCTGGCAGGGGGTGAATAAGACTAAGGTGGGTATGCCTTGGTGTACAGGTAGGTTTTGACGTTATTATGTTAAGATACTTTATAACAGATATTATCACAGTAGTTGAAATCTTGGGAGACTACAGTTGACTACACAGAGCCAAGTTTCCTTATGTTACAATTATTCCTTGACATACCACTTTAATAATTAACATTTTAAAATAAAATTTTGATTGATTTAAAAATATGATGCAACTACATCCAAGAGAGTATATGGTGAAGTTTGCAAAGTATTTCAGAAACATCTTTTCCTGGTTGACAAATAACTCATTTTATGACCATTGACTGACCTGTCAGTGGAGGAGAGAACATGCCTGTCTGTTGGTGTTAACGCAATCCAAGGAAATGTGGAAAACTTAAAACACTTTGCACTGGCAGCTGAAAAAGATGACTAAAGTTCACAGATTGGGAACATGACACGGTATAGAACAAGAATCATTTACTACTAATCCTTGAGTTTAGTACACAATCACACAAAAAGCTGCTCTGTATCATTACTGTAACATGAAGAGCTTCAGACACTTAACCATCTGGAGAAAAAAAAATCTAACCAAAACTTTTATTTCAAGCATTGTTTGTACAGATAAACTTCAGATCTGCCATTTCTACCTTCTTAAGTATTGTGGTAGCTTAAGTATTGTATCAGAATTTCACTTATTCAACTTGGGTGGAGTGGGGCACACTAAAAGTACCTTGTCTGAAGTAGGGATGGTTTCTAGACCATTTTAGTAGAATACTGTGACAACACCTTACAACCGCCATCTTGAGTGTGTGCACATACAATTGTTGGAAAACTTTAAAGATTGTAAATTTACCCTAAATCTGAAGAAATTACAAACTTTTATCACATATTTTTTGCAGATTTAAGACGTTTATAGTGGGATCTATGAATTGAACTGCCATGTTCTGTTTTCATGAGCTTCACTTCCTGTTTCATTGGGGATGTGCAAAATGAAACTTTATTCAGTATCCCAGAATCAGAACAGTTCTGCATTGGTGAGATACTGAAATGGAAAATATGCTTTAGGAAACTAAGTGAATGGTGATAAAAGTTTTCCGTTGAGGGCTTGATTGAAGACAAAGATATTATTGGAGAGGTCCTGTCTCACCTGTACAAGTTGGCTTCTTTTTGTGTTACCTGGTATTTTCTTAAGTGTATCAATAATTATAAAATTTGGATTCGTAAATTAAAAGTTATTATCAGCAAGTAGGTCCATTTGCATATGCAACAGCATAAGCATTCTCTTGCATTTGAAAACACCAGAAAATAATTGAATCCATTAATAAAGTAGAGGATCGCTTGCAAGATAAAGCGATTGTTTTTGCATGGCGAAAACAAAGCGTCCCGAAAAGGAGAAATAATGGCAGCTTAATCATGTAAGAAAGTTCAACAAAGCCAGAATATAGGAAAAGTGGTTCTTGGGCAGGGTAATTATCTTGGATACAGTGTGTTTCAAATATTTTGGTGAAATTGCTCTATCTTACACGGTTAAGGAAACAATTAAGGTGTTTTGCACTTTTTGTCACAAATTTGAAAATTGACAATGACTCCCATTTTTGGGAAGGGTAAATTTTTTTGGAAAATTGGGTAGAGTAGTTTGCTTACATATCCAAAGAAATTGCTCTATCTTGCATGGTTATCAAGCATTTTTGTGTTTTGCATTTTTGAAAAAAAAATTTTAAAATTCAAAATGGCTGCCATTTTTGGCACGTGAGATATTCGTTGAAACTTGGAAAGACTAGTCTTCACAGACCCCCTGTGGTTAAAAAATTTTGATGAAGTCGTTCCATGTCGCACTGATTTTGAGATCCAAGCATTTTTGTGTTTTGAAATTTTTGTGAAAAATTCGTAAATTCAAAATGGAAGGGTAATTTTTTTTGGAAAATTGGGTAGAGTAGTTTGCTTACATATCCAAAGAAATTGCTCTATCTTGCATGGTTATCAAGCATTTTTGTGTTTTGCATTTTTGAAAAAAAAATTTTTAAATTCAAAATGGCTGCCATTTTTGGCGAGTCAGATATTCGTTGAAACTTGGAAAGACTATAAGTCTTCACAGACCCCCTGTGGTTCAAAAATTTTGATGAAATCGTTCCATGTCACACTGATTTTGAGATCCAAGCATTTTTGTGTTTTGAAATTTTTGTGAAAAATTCGTAAATTCAAAATGGCCGCCATTTCTGGTGGGACAAAAAATTTTTGAAAATTGGGTCAGCTACTCGGCAGTTACCCTATGAGTGAAAAATTTTGTCGAAATTGCTCTATCATGCATGGCTTTCAAGATACAAGCATTTTTGGCGATTTTTGCGAAAAATTCAAAATGGCCGCCATTTTTGGTGGGACTAAATATTTTTGAAAACTGGGTCACTGCTTAGCAGATTTACCCCGCGGATCAAAAATTTCGTCGAAATTGCTCTATCTTGCACGGTTTTCAAGATGCAAGCATATTTGTGTTTTGCATTTTTGAAAAAAATTTGAAAATTCAAAATGGCCGTCATTTTTGGCAAGTGAAATATTCAATGAAACTTGGAAAGGCTAGTATTCACAGATACCCTGTGGGTCAAAAATTTTGCCGAAATCCCACTGGTAAATTTTTATTTTATGAAGAAAATGGTTTCAAAAAGTGCTCATATATCACTTTATCACTTAGAATTGTTCTATATATGTACCTCATGAGCCTATATTTCCAATTTTGTCTTTTGCATTTCTTGTCAAAAATTTGAAAATTTAATATGACCCCCATTTTTGGGGAGGAGAAATTTTTTTGAAAATTGGAGAGTAGTTAGTTTAGATACCCTGTGTATCGAAAATTTCGACGAAATCGCTCTATCTCACATAGTTAGGAGATACAAGCAGTTTTGTGTTTTACTAGTTAAGAAAATTGTTAATGCTTTATTAATCATTAATAACTCAGTCATTTCTTATCCTATCCCTGCCAAAATTTAACGTCGCCCAGATCTTTATATGAGGAAGGTATTTGCTAAATTTCAGGTGGATAGATAAAATGCTTCATAAGTTATCATCCGGACAAGGACGCCCTTCCAGCATATTCAGAAAAAATTCCCAGGACTACTACATACACCTGCCAAATATGAAGAGAATCCGCCTTATGGGTGCGAAGCTATTGTGAAAAGAAAATGCAGATCCGGCGGAGTCGATTCTCCCATATACAAACAAGCGTCCCTTACGGGTACTTCCTGATTTTGTCTGCAGTGTATAATCTTTGTGCAGGTATTACCTGATATTGTTTGCAGTGTGTAAGCTTTGTGCAGGTATTACCTGAAACTGTCCATAGTGTATAAACTTTATGCAGATATTACCTGGCATTGTCTGCAGTGTATAAGCTATGTGAATGTATTACCTGTTACTGTCTGCAGTGTATAAGCTATGTGAATGTATTACCTGTTACTGTCTGCAGTGTATAAGCTATGTGAATGTATTACCTGTTACTGTCTGCAGTGTATAAGCTATGTGAATGTATTACCTGTTACTGTCTGCAGTGTATAAGCTATGTGAATGTATTACCTGTTACTGTCCGCAGTGTATAAGCTATGTGAATGTATTACCTGTTACTGTCTGCAGTGTATAAGCTATGTGAATGTATTACCTGTTACTGTCTGCAGTGTATAAGCTTGATGCAGGTATGAACTGGTACTGGCTGAAGTGTTTATGCTTTGTATAGGTGTTACTTGGTATTGCCTGCAGTGACTTAGCTTTATAAAAGTATTACCTACTATTATCTGTAGTGTACAAATTAGTGATCTCAACGGGTATCCGAATACCCGGGTACCCGACCCCTGAATATTTACCCAAATCTGAAATCACATACACGAGTACCCGAATCTAAGCTTTATTGCTTTCAATATCGCCCACGTTTGTTGACCGAGTACAGACATATCTCGACTTCATAAATTCACCTAAAAATGAAACTATTCAATTAAAATGCACAAGAATATTGTTTTCTTACCCTTGTACACCATTTATAGTATTATTTGTCTTTTAATTTGGTTGTTTAGGCATTGTCAAATGCCGGAACCCTTTGAAAATAGTCAGTATATTAACACAGTTACCTAATTCCGAGTACATAAAATGCTATATATTTGGCCATATAGTGTCATGTACTCCTTAAATAAATAAAAGTACAATATTTTCACACAGTAGTTGATCATTTTACATCAATAAAATTGACTTTCCTACCTAAAAAGAAATTAAAGTTTAAATTCCGAAACTACATTCGAGCAATAGTGTGATGCTTTCTTGGTAGGTCATGTGACTCCATTTTTATGGACACTGCAATAAACAAACAACCGTGTTTTGCATGTGGAAAAGGTACAGAAGTTTATTTTTATTTAACATTTCTTCCATCCCCTACTGTTTTGAATGCAAAAATGGTGGCCGACAAAGAATAAAGCAAATGGTTGGATCCCAGTATTTGTGCAAGTTTTAAGTTTGTAAATGTAGAGATTTTTGCAGTATCAGCTATTATCGCCCATCAGCGCGAGTACCCGGATACCCGCCCATTGAAATCACTACCTACCCGGTCCCAGTAAAAAGGGTTTATTGAGAACACTAGTACAAATGTATATGCCTTGTGCAGGTATTACCTGTTATTATCTGCAGTGTATATAGTTTGTACAGGCATTACCTGCCATTGGCTGCATTTTATGTGCTTTATGCAGATATAATCTGGTCTTGTTAAGAGTGTTTATGCATTTATTACCTGGTAGAGTTTGCAGTGTACAAGCTATGTAAAGGTATTACCCAGAACTGTCTGCAGTGTATAAGCTTGGTTAAGTATTACCTTGCATTGTCTGCAGTATATATCCTTTGCATAGGTATCACCTGTTTTTATCTGCAGTGTATATAATTTGTACAGGTATTACCTGGCATTGTCTGCAGTGTATATACTTTGTGCAGGTACTATTTGGTACTGTCAACAGTTTACATGTTTGTACATTTATTACCTGGTACTGTCCGCAGTGTATATGCCATGTACATATTAACTACTTTTGTCTGCAATGTATATGTCTTGTGCAGGTATTACCTTGTCATATCTGTGGTGTATATGCTTTGTGTAAGTATTAACTTGTCATATCTGTAGTGTATGTGGCTTGCACAGATATAATTACCTTGTACGGACTGCAGTGTATATGGCATGGGCAGGTGTATATGCTTTGCGTAGGTATTCCCTTGTACTGACTGTAGTGTATATGGCTTGCACATATATAATTACCTTGTACTGACTGCAGTGTATATGCCTTGGGCAGGTGTATATGCTTTGTGTTGGTATTACCTTGTACTGACTGCAGTGTATATGGCTTGCACAGATATAATTACCTTGTACTGACTGCAGTGTATATGCCTTGTGCAGGTGTATATGCTTTGTGTTGGTATTACCTTGTACTGACTGCAGTGTATATGGCTTGCACAGATATAATTACCTTGTACTGACTGCAGTGTATATGCCTTGGGCAGGTGTATATGCTTTGTGTTGGTATTACCTTGTACTGACTGCAGTGTATATGGCTTGCACAGATATAATTACCTTGTACTGACTGCAGTGTATATGCCATGGGCAGGTGTATATGCTTTGCGTAGGTATTCCCTTGTACTGACTGTAGTGTATATGGCTTGCACATATATAATTACCTTGTACTGACTGCAGTGTATATGCCATGGGCAGGTGTATATGCTTTGCGTAGGTATTCCCTTGTACTGACTGTAGTGTATATGGCTTGCACAGATATAATTACCTTGTACTGACTGCAGTGTACATGCCTTGTGCAGGTGTACATGCTTTGTGTAGGTATTACCTGGTATTGTCTGTGGTGTATATGCTGGCTGCTTTGCTTCTTCCCTTGACCTCTCAAAGTACCCTACAGGCTGCTCATCAGGTGGACTGGGGTATGGATCTCTAATGTGAGACACCCTATGATCTCTACTGTCTTCTGTCAGGGAATCAGATGGCTGGAGAAGATGACTGGGCAGCAACTGTTTGGACTTGTCACCTGAAAGATATGTTTAAAAAGTGTCAGGTGTGACAACTCATTCAATATACTGTACAGGTCACATGCCAGTAGACATTTATATGTCAACGGGAAGTCAATCCAGAGAGTCTATAACCTTTAGAAAAAAGGTAAATACTTTTTAAAATTGGTGAATCAGCCAGCATACTTATATTAACCTATTTACTGCCTTCTTTTCATACATAGTCTCAAAGGACAGGTTTAGAGTAAATACCTTTACTGTGACTGTGCCTGTAGATACACTCCTGTGTGTGAGACTGCTGTTGAGAGAGGGGCAAGTGGAACAGATTATCCAAGAAGCTGTCCACAAGCTTGTGCAGATTTGACTGGACATTTGGCCTTAACTGAGTCAGAAACTCAACTGCTCCTATATCCAGGTATATAGCTGCAGCAGAGGGATGCTACAAAATATGGCTTCAATTAGAATTCAGTGACAAACTTTAATAACACAAACAGTACACAATTACAAGGTTACAATAATACAGGCATTGCATAATTACAAAGTAAAAATTATACAGGCCTTATACAGCTTAAAAACTAACAGCTATATAGGCAATACATGATTTCAAAGTGACAACTATACAGGCATTACACAATTACAAAGTCATGATACTGCAGACATTACACAATTCCAAGTAACACATTTTGCAATTGCAAAGTTACACTCATAAAGGCATTGCACAATTACATAGTAACAACTACACAAGCATTATACAATTATATAGTAACAATTATACAGGCATTACACAATTAAAAGATATGAGACAAAAACCTTTAAGTGATTACAATCAATGACATTTTCACAAATACCAAAAGTTTTTGAATACAGGGCATATGTGAACATAATGTAGTTTTTTTTTGCAAACAGTTTGTCATTAATATTTTATATTCATCAGGCTATGTTAATGCAGAATAGTTCTTGACGCATTACTTTCTCTGAATAAATATTGATAGAAATGGATACTTGACATGCACATGTATTTACAAAAATACCTGTAAATCTACATGATGTATTAGCTTAAACTTACTTTTGAAAGCCTCAAAAGCAGACCCAGAACCTGTTCTTGTTGTGGACATGAAGGGAAATTAAACCACTCCAACAATCTGTCAAACATAAATTGGTGAAATATACAAAACATAGAAACTGGATAGTGTCTTGAATCAAGATTAAGAAAAACCTACACAAATGGCTCTCTGATAGTTATCCAACAAAATTCTTCAAGCTTCATGCCTTCATATTTTAAGTTCTCAGAAAACGTCTGGACCAAGGAAAATGAGGAACATTACCTCAAGAAAATAGCAAAAGAAGTACCTTAAGTAAAAGGTTGCACAAGGAGAGGTGAAATTTCAAATTATCCTGTCACAAAAATGCCAATAACTTCAGAAGTTACAACTACATTTTTGGAGCTTCAAGAAAAGAAACATATGCTTAATATTCTATATATTTCACTGCTAAAATTGTTATTATTATTATTAATTAAAGTTATCCTTTTTCATAAATATTCTACATAATGTAATGAGTCTTTTCAAGTTACTATTGAAACAAAAATGATTTGGGTGTGGGCCAAGAACATGTCAGATGGCAAAAGAAAATTAACTTTAAAGATACAAATATTATATATTTTAAAATGGGGAAAATAAATTCCTGTCTGCTGATACTCAATGACTCAAACTAATATCAAGCAACAGCACTGACTCTATACTTAATTTTGTTAATACCAATACTTTACCAATAATTTAGGAAAACTAGGTGTTATTATGTGCCTTCATCACAATTGTATTGTACCAAACACAAACATTGGCTCTGTGAACATGACAATGGAAAATGACAACAAAATATTTTAACAGTGTACACTGGAATAACCTGATATGAAGTGTTTTTTCTTGCACAAGGTCTGCATCACAAATAAGGCTATGTTCTAGTTTAGAACAAATATTCTTCAGAGCTCTCACTCGTATTTCCTCCAGATTATGTCCTACAATAATACCAGTACAAACATCAAAGCTTTAATTTATAACTTGATGTGAAGATTTTTACAATTTATCAAACTGTGAAAACTACATTATATAATTCGCAAAGTTTCCTTTGTGCATTAAATTTATCATGACACATACCTATACATTGTACTCAGATCAGGTCACAAATACTGAGTGTTCTGTAAGGTCATAACTGAAAAATAGCATCAGAGATGCCTGTACCCCACATCCTGGGGAAATAATTTCAACACCATGAGATATAGAAGTAGTGAAACAGTACAAAGATTAGGATAGTTTCAGAGCAGTGTCAGTTGTATAAAGCTCCAAAAATGTTTAAGTAGATAAAATAACATCTAAGAGAAAGAAAATGTATGTAAAGATAAAGTATTAAAACAAGACAATTCAATAGCAAGATGACAGCATTAATCAGTACACTAAAAAGTACGAAGCTGTAAAACTTATTAATTGGAGAATAGCTGTCAATGGAAAAAGCACAATTATGTAAAAGTGCATTTAATAATCAGTTGCAGCAATTCATATATCTTTGTCATAAGAGAAAGATGTCTCAAATATGGCAGGTGAACACACTTTGGCAGAGCCAAAGTTAAAGGTCACACCATGATGCACGCCTACACCCCCTAGGTCAAATCAAGGTCACACCATGACGTTGCACACCTACACCCCGTAACCAATGTCCCTACCAAGTATCAACTTCCTAAACCTTACGATTGCCGAGATATAGCCCAGACAAGATTTTCAAACTAAAGGTCACTGCGGCAAGGTCAAAGGTCAAATCAAGGTCACACCATGATGTTGCACACCTACACCCCCTGACCAATGTCCCTACCAAGTATCAACTTCCTACACCTTACAGTTTCTGAGATACAGCCCGGACAAACTTTTTCCCGCTGCGGCCCGCCCATCCGAACACCATGGGTGAAAACAATACCCCGACAGCCCTTAAGGCCTTTGGGGTAAAAACTGTTAAATTTGCCTATTTGTCCATTTCATCACAAAATACACAAAGTTATAAACTTCTGAAACCAGTTAATTTGGCATCTACTGGTATACAGCCAGCCAGACTAATTACTGCATGAAGGACATGGAGAACATGGAGACCGAATAAAGATAATTACCAAATAGAGGCACATAAAGTCCAACAAAACAGGTACATGTAAAGGTACCAGCTCTGTTAATGACCATTCTTAATGCTCAAGAGATGCAAACCTTTTCTATGTGAAGAGCAATTTTCTTATAGACTGGAGGGGAATAGTGTTAATTATATTGATAATTAAATTTAAATAATTACACTATTATACTATACTATATACGAATAATTATTATTGTCTTCACAAAACAAAAAATGGCAAAAGGCTGAAAGTGCCAGTGGAACCTCAACCTGGTGTGGGTGATGTGCTATTTGTGCGCCGATATTACATTTCTCTCACAGCCAGTAATCAATATAGAAAGAGGGTAATATGGCTGGAAAAGACACCAGATTGTCTGGACAGCCAGGTGACTGAAAAATCATTGGTGGAGTACACAGCAGACTACCCAGGGCTGGCACCCCATGGCAATGCACGCATTCTCAGTGTCCCCTACATGAGGACATCTGCAAAGGTAATAGCCCAAATTGATAAAAATCTTTATACACCCAAGGAAGTATATAAAGATAAGACTGAATCCTCAGAGATTACCATGGCCCCTAGAGATGTACAACAAATCAAGAATAGGAAATAACGGGCAAGGAAAGGTGTGAATAATAGTGTGCCATGTGGGATGTTGACCACACATACTTTTGTGCAGCAAATGATCCAGGTAAAAGCAATGCACCATCAGAGATACTCTACAATATACACTGAGGAACTGCTACAGAATATGAAAACAAGACTTAGTGTAAAACATCACCACCACACCAACATTGGAGTAGATTGTACATTCAATCTGGGGGAAGTTTATGTCACTACAACACTGTACAAAAATCAAGCCCTCATTCAGAAAACTACTTATGACCACCCCTTGTTTGCAAGGCCCCCTGTATCCACACACACAAGGTACATATGAATCATACGACTCATACCACGTTTTTTTCACATCTTGCATTGAAACTGATCTTGTAAGTAAGATCATCTTTCGGACAGATACTGAGAGATCCTTGGTTAGTGCCATTGAAAAGTGGTTTTGAAGAATCTATCATGCTGAGATGCACAAAGCACCTCAAAGATAATGTCCAGGGCGGGTATTCATAAAACTTGCCGAGACCAAATTTTGTCTCAAGACTCAAGTTTTGGCCTCAAATCTGAGACCGTTTTTGGTCTAAAACTTGTTACCTACTCACAAAATAGTTAAGACCAAATTTAGTGTCAGATTTGGTCTCAAACTTAAGACTGGTACATTGTTGTTTCAAATATATTGGTAAAAGTCTCAAGCATTATTTTATCTTTACTGAGATACATATTTTTTACCTTTATGGCTTAAGGTAAATTAGAAATAATTATCAACGATTCTAATACTTGGCCTAAACATTTGTAACATATGATACCCCAAATTTTGGTTTCAAATGTACCTTACTTTGAGACACTTTTCAACAGTGTTTTGTGACTGCAGAGCAACAATGAAGTAGCTCATGTGACATGCAAAATGAAAAACAATGGACAAAATTTTCTATTTTATTTTTTATTTTAATAGACAGTATAATTTTTGTTAAGAATTAAAACACACAAAAACTATTGATCTTTAAAAAATGTTGAATATATTTGCAAGTTTATGGTTTATTTACATTGGAAAGACTTGAGACTTGTCTCAGCTTTGTCTGAGTTGAGAATCTGTTTGTGAATACAAAGTTGAGAATTGGTTTCAGCTGAGACCAAATCTCAAAGCTGAGATTATTTTTTGTCTCAGACTTAATATCTCTTTATGAATACAGCCCCAGGATCAGCTGAAAGATAAAATTGGTCTGTCAGTACTGGACAGAAATAAGATAGCTCATCAGACATTTCAGTATACACCTGGCATTGCTGTATCAAACAGTGAGACTGTGTTTGATGAAAGGTGTAACATATTTTACAGGCAATTGGCACATGTAGATGGTTTGCTTGAATATGTACAGAAAAGAATAACACCAGTCATTAAGGAGCATGTTTAAATCAAGCATGTATGAAGGCACTCCGTTGATGTGAACCAATAACTTTGCTGAATATTTGAATAATATGATCAAAAATATCACTCAATGGAGAGTCAAACGGCTACCAGACTTGATCAATACACTATATTCTCATGCCAAGTTCCAGAAAAAAAGAGACAGAATGGGTTATAATGTCAACAGGTGAGTTTGTATTAGCCCCAGAATATACAAGATATATAATCCCAGATAATGTATGGCTGTCAAAATCAAGTGAAGACAGAAAAAGAATTTTGAGTAGCTTTTTAACAATAGGCTACTGAATATACCAGGAGTGTCAACATCCACAGATTGTCAGCTGGGCATTTCAGCAAATCCAAATCCTGGGAAAAAAAACAAACCAAAGGTGCGACAGAAGGGCTGAAAGAGCTAACAGAAAGAAATAATGTAGTGTAAAATGTTTGTTGAATACCAGTATTGCTTGATTTTATCTATCACTATGCCAATGTATATGGTTTTTAAAACTATCATGTACCAATGTAATAATAATGTAATAATGTATGTGAACAATTTGAACATTCTACATCCCATGAAAAGTTGTTTCACAATAAAAGTGATGAGTGTGAGCATGGGGAGTACCTGTCTCATCAATAAGCACCAATGGCCTACTATAGTACTTAGATGGGTGACCGCCTCAGTGCACTACTCGTGTCTCTGATAGCTTTGCGGCTCGTGCTAGTAGACCAAAACCCCTTTCGGCCTTGTTTCTTCTAAAAATAACTTCTTTTTTCCCTTTTTTTTTTATTGGGCGTGGCTGCAGTACGGTAAAAAATATGCTACAGTAAGGAGAAAATATGCTACAGTAAGGATTACCACACTCCAGAACTTTTTCTCAAGTGAGGCATTCAGTAACAATTGTTTTCATTGGTTAATTAAATTAATCACATTTGTAGACTGAAAGTAGACTGGTTGCATGGCTAGATTTTCTGTAAAATATGGCTACATAGAAACCCCATTGCAGCCTCATATTTTCTTGAAGGCACAGGATATTTACACTACGGTGGTGTACCCAAGTCAGAATTCAGTGTTTGCGTACACCACAATGGTGTACCCAAGCTAGAATTTAATGCTTGCATATACCACGGTGGTGTACCCAAGGTAGAATTCAGTGCTCGCGTACACCATGGTGGAATACCCAAGGTAGAATTTAGTGCTTGCATACACCACGGTGGTGTACCCAAGGTAGAGTTCAGTGCTTGCATAAAACACGGTGGTGTAGCCAAGGTAGAATTCAGTGCTTGCGTACACCACAATGTTGTAGCCAAGGAGGAATCTATTGCCTGCAAACACCGCGGTGTTTCTATCTAAGGGAGAATTTATTCCTTACATACACCTTTCAACACAGTGGTGTACATCACAGTACAGTGTACATTGGTGGATTTTATTTATTGTGTCCACCACAGTGGTGTATTCAAGATAGAATTATTTGCTTGCATACGCCGTGGTGTAAATAACCACTTTGTTTTTCAAATCTGTGTCAGCAAGTACTAACACTTGATATTCTATTTGTAATATATTGCTACAAAACTTCAACAGCAGGTGCGGTAAGAGTAAAATATTGCTACATCTTCTGCTTGTAAAATATTGCTAGAAAATCCATCAAGCCTCATATTGCTTAAGTCTGTGGTGTAAACTCAGGACCAGACTTGGGGTCAAATACTTTCAAAAGTATTTAAATACAAATACTTTTAATTTTTCAAATGCAAATACTTTTATTTTCTTCAAATGTAAATGCAAATACTTTAAGTTTTATATGTTAGCATACATGAATATACTAAATGTGAAAAGTATAACACACATTAAGTGGAGATTAAACATTGTACAACACGGTGCGCAGACAAAATGCCGGTGGACGAAATGCCGGTCAAATTTGCATAGGCAGATGAAATGCCAGCCTGTTTTGGGGCAGGGTGGACAAAATGCCTGTTTCATCAAATCATATTTCAATGAAAAAATAATGCCGAATAAACAGTTTAATAGAAATGTTTTAACACAGAAATACATTTTTAAGTATTGGCACATTATATGTGAAAAAGTGAACATTCAACATTGATACATTTAACACTTATATCACACATTTCTGTCACAAAATGAGATAGTTTGCTTTGACCTCTTCACACATAGGTTGAAAAAGTTTCTCTTAAAGATCTCTTGTACATTTTCTCTGTCTTTTCTTGGGCGGATTGTCCACAGGTAGCTTGAAGCAAACGGTTAATTCCTGCAGCTGCATCATCCTCAAATGATTTATGAACGTCCAGATTGAAGAATGGTCATGCCCAAGTGTCATGGTCATTTCTGCTTTATTTTCAAGTGGCCAATTATGTTTTAATTCAAATTTCCATATTTTTAAAAGTAAAATACATTTTATGAAGAAAAATGTATATACCTACCATATGAAAACACTTGGGTTAGCTTGGCTAGGCGTTCGGTGACCGCCACGTACACCATACATAGAATTTAACATTAAGGGTAGACCCTTATTAAATCCCTGTACTTGCTACCCTTTGACCCCTGATGACCTAATTCACTCTGCCATGCCCAGTAATACAGAAATAGGTCATTCTTTTTGTGAATAAATGCTGGAAAAAGGTCTTTTAAAAGCGGGGAAGGTGGGAGGGTGATTTGCTGTTTTCATATGGTAGGTATATACATTTTTCTTCGTAAAAATTTAATTTACATTTAAAAATATGAAATTTTATTTCATAATAATGTAATACACCATACCATATGAAAACTCTTGGGTTGAATGCCCACATGGAAGGATGTTGGGAAAAAGACAGACTGAGGAAAACCACCCATGGTTAAAGTGCACAAAAATAGGATAATTCCTGGTGCATAAACCAAAACCTCTGTGATGAAGGTGTAACTTAAGTAAGTGAAAAGTAGAGTACTTATTACCTTCAGCACTGTTGTCAACACCCAAAAGGTCAGCTCTAGGGAGGACAAGCACTTAAAGTGTCAAAACCCAGAAACTGCGCCAAAAGGGTACACTACCAAGCACAGTTCCAAAAAAGAAGTCCCCAAAAGGGAAATACCCCCCCCCCCCCCATTTTTTCTGAGGCTAAGAAACCTCAGAAAGACTCAAGAAAGGAAAATTAAGTAGAAAGGGAGACTACACGTTGTGCAGCCACAATATCTCCCAATCTATAAGAATCCTCCAGAATCTTGAGAGAAACATCCCTGAAATAGAAGGATGTGAAGGTAGAATGATTCTTCCAGGTGTAAGACCTCATGATGTCCAAGAGTGGGACTGCACTTCTGAAGGATCGGGGCGCAGCCTGTGCCCTAACATCATGAGCCTTAACCCCATGAAGAGATGCATTGTTTGTGGAACAGTTCTTAAAGGTGAAATGGATTAAGTCTTTAATCCAGTTGGAAATCTTCTGGGCAGCGATATCACCCTGTTCAAACTTCAAAAGAGAGACAAAGAGAAGAGACCTGCCATGTCTAAGGTCAGAAGTCCTAGACAAATAATATATAAGGGCCCTGACAGGACATAGAGACCTGTCCTCTTTATCCTGATGACCAAGACAATTAGTCAAAGACAGGAATTTCAATTTCAGATAAAATTGAAGAACTGAGCCTCTTGACAACTGATGTGCCAATGGTCTAGGTACATGTGTACTGAGATGCCCAACCTCAAGGAGATCTTCCTCATTTATTGGACTAAGGTAGTGAATTCCCTGGGAGCTGTGGCTAGGCCAAAAGGCATTGCCCCGAACTGGTACAACTTGCACAAGATTTGAAATCTAAGCAGTTTGTGAACCGATGGACCCATGGGAAAATGGAAGTAAGCATCCTTGAGGTCCAGAGCAGTTGTCCACTGGCCAACTTGAAGGGAGTTTCTGATGGACTGAGTAGTTTCTATTCTGAAAGTGGGGAAGTCCAGATAAAGATTCAAGTAACTCAAATCTATTACTGGCCTCCATCCTCCTGTCTTCTTTGCCACTAAAAAGAGTCTGCTGTAGAAAGCCAGGGATGATGGACCCGGACTTCCTGAATTGCTCCTTTGAGCAACATGTCTGAGACTGCTTCGCAAAGTACAGCATTCTTCTCTGGGGAAGAATAATGTCTGTCGATAAGAGGAACCCTGGATAAAGGAATTCGAACTGAACCTACTGGCAGTTGAAGTCCAAATTCCAGGGTCTTGATGACAGAAGGATGGGCACCCAAGAACTTCCAATTGAGATGGAAATAACCCAGTCGACCTCCCACTGGCAGAGTGGAGGGGTCTGGAGGTATGAGTGGAACCTTGGAAAGTTCCAAGGTCACTCTTACCTCCTGGAGGACATCATTGTTGAGATTGAGGTTGGGGCTTCTTACCCCTACTTCTGGAAGACTTTCCACCACAAGGTCTACTGGAACCTCAAAAGGAACCAGAACCCTTCTGTACTATCCTATCTTGAGAATCCCTATCTTGGGATTTTGGTCTTTTAAAGGATTTGCCTCTGGAAGCAGTAGCAGCGAGCTGGTTGGAGACTCCCTTAGTAAGGGCAGACTGAAACTGCTCCTGTTTTTCTCCTTAGTATGAGACTGAATAGCCTTCAGAGAAGATTCACTAAAGAGTGTAGGACCATAGATAGGATGAGACCTGAGCTCCCTAACAATGTGATTAGGCACATGTTTAGGGACAGTAGAGAGAAAAGAATCTCTCCTGGCTAAGGTGACAGTAGAGATGGAATGGGTGATGGAAGCCAAAAGATCAATCAAATGAAACTTCACCTGACTGATCAGCAAATAACTGACATCCAAGGCCTGCTTTATGTCCAGGGAAAGCTGAGAATCAGTCGGGTCAACCAACTTGACTAAGTTGGAATGATTGACTGACAAAGCTTCACGAAAGAAATCCAGCAAATTAAGGATCATAAGATCCGATCTGAGACTCCTTTCTACAGCATGAGCAATATGTCTGGACAAATAAATCTCCTTTTTAGGAGATGGCAAACCTGACCCCTGATCCGGATCTTTGAGTAGGTCAGCCCAAACATCAGAAGCCATAAGTTTATACCTAGCAAAACTAAGTTTGAGGGTTTGTTTGGGAAAATTCACAACTTCCTTAACTTAGTTTGAGAAGCTCCAACAGGGGGGGTGCAAGAATACAGATCCATAAGATATGCATCCAACATCTTGAAGGAACTTCTTAGTCTGGAGCTGATAGGAAGACTTATAGCAGAAGATTTAGACTGATCAGGATAAAGATCCGAACAGTCGTCAGGGTCATGATTCTGAACAGGAGGTCTAGATATTTTGTCTGACAATACATCAAACACAGAATCTAAAGCCTCCCTGTAGTCCCTATTTACTGACTGGACATAGGGAATACTAGGCATAGAATTGACCACTTGCAACTCTGCTTTAAGATTATCCTGAGACAGAGGGGCCTCCTGGGAGTCATCCAAGGTAGAACCTGAAGGTTGAAACAAATCCTGACTTGAAGGTAAAGGCTGTTGAGTAACAGTAGTATTAACAATACCTTGTACTTTATCTAGGCTAGCATGTTGGACATGAAAGAAGAAAAGGTATTAAAAAAATCAGCCGGAGGCTGAAAAGGAGCCCTGGGAAATGCTTGATCATAAGTGGAAAAGCCTGAAGCAACCGAAACAGCCTGAATAGGCTGAGCTCAAGGTACATAAGTACCTACAGACATAGGTTTATGTGAAATAGGCCTACCCATTGAATGTGAAGAATTCACAGAGCAAAAAGACATAACACAGGGCTGAGGGGGGAAGGTACCCCAGTTACTGGTCAAGTATCCACGGATGGGAATTGAGTAACCCCAAACAGCCAACTAGTACATGCCTCCAAGGAAGTCATACAAGGCTGTAAGCCCGAAGGTAGAGTGGATATACAGGAACCAGATGTAACTGAAGTACCGGAATTGATAGGAGGATCCATAAGGAACCAAGTGTGGTAGGTACTTAAAGAAATCAAAGAAAATTGAATTTGGTAAAGATGAAGTACACACAATTGCTCTGAAAAGAAAGTACAAATTAAATTATGCAAAGTAACATACACAATAAGTGTAAAAATGCTGTACTCACTGAAAGAATGATTATTCTTCAAGAAATTCAGGGATAACCTCCATTTTGAATGTGATGTCATCGTCATATGATCTGGTGAAATTTTCATACAAAAGCTCAAATTTAATAATAAAAGTTGCAATGATTCAAAAAATTTTGAAGAATGAATGAAGGAATACCCTGAATTGGTGAAAATAAAGATTCAGAATTGAAAAAATACACCAGGAAAATGACTATTTCCGAAGGGAAACCCACATCTGAAACCCTGAATTGGGGAAAATAAAGATTCAGAATGGAAAAAATACACCAGGGAAATGACTATTTCCGAAGGGAAACCCACATCCGATACCACATGATAAAATGAGCTATGTTATGAAAGACAACAAAAATATTGCAAAAAAACAGGCAATAAGTACACCAGAAATCGACAAAATCAAAAATAAAATGAAAGAAAAGTGAAAAAACAGCATAAGAGTACTTACAGAGCACCACAAAATAAAAAGCAGGTCTTAATATCGGGCAGCAAAAACACCAAGTTGAGACTTCAACTGCCACAAAAAGAATGAACTATTTCTGTATTACTGCGCATGGCAGAGTGAATTAGGTCACCAGGGGTCAAAGGGTAGCAAGTACAGGTTAAATTCTAGGTATGGTGTACATGGCGGTCACCCAACACCTAGCCAAGCTAACCCAAGTGTTTTCATTTGGCAGGGTACATTACAATTTTATGAAATAATGAAATATTTTCAAATTATATTAATATTACTTTAAAGGAACTATTCCATGTAAAACTTAGTTGCATATATAACTATACAAGCAAGACAATATAAAGTAACTTTCATATCAAAATATTTTATTTTTTAGATTGAAATATTTTAAAATATTAGGATTTACTGTGAAATTGAACTAATTAAAAATTTTCAGAGACCGGCATATTGTCCACCCTGCCCCAAAACCGGCCGGCATTTTGTCCACTGGAATTTTGTCCACCAGCATGTTGTCCTGGATTCATAAACACACAAAATAAATTTTAAAGCAAGAGTCTATTGATCGGTCCCTGATCATTAGAAACGCTACCCATCTATCGGGTTCCATGTCAAAATTTGAATTACTAATTTAATTACCCATCTTAGTAATCTCGTCAGAATACAATTTACTAAGTGAGGCCAAATCATTTTATAATTTTGTGTAGCAAATATTAATTAATTCAGATAATCAACCAATGACATTAAAAGGCTAATTGAAGCATACAGAGTCAGGGTAGCCACACTGACAATTTCAACAATTAGTACCCACTTATTATAAACCAGTTAGAACCAATGAAAGTAAAGGGCTAGTTGACGATTGAAAAATTGATGGGCAATTTTCCTACCCATCATTTTAGCTGATGGGCAATTTTCCTGATGGGCTTTTCTGCTGATGGGATTCACTTGATGGGCATTTTTCCTGATGGGCTTTTTTTCGTACACCCTAGTGGATGCATGCTTGCATTCAGATCTGTACAAAGAATAAACGGGATCCGTTCAATAGTAACGTCTTCTATTGACCAGGTCCCTGTTAGCCACTTCGAATTTTAAATGTTCTCTGGAAACAAAATAATAGAAATGTGCTATAAATAGTGTCACTTTGTAAAAACAAGTAGGGAAAACAGCAAAAGTGTACCATTACTTTACTTAGAACATAGTGGTGATAAGTACAATTGGTATTATATGTTTAAAAAATCTGTAGAAAAAAATGAATTAATTTCCAATGTTCAAAAAGACTGCATTTTAAAATTATTTCATGAACTTCTAAGATATTTATTTTCTAATAAAGTTATTTCTTTATGAAGGAATGAACTTTTACCACTTTTTTATAAGAAATACATAAACTTTTAACCTTTAAGTGAGGGGATTAGTGGTTGCTTTTGTTGAGCCACTGAGTTCAGTAGAACAATGCTTGCACCTTACACAATACTTTCCTTTTTAATCAGGGACATTCATAACAGAAGAGTGTTGTCTTAATCTTTCCTGACATCTTGAATCTTCCCAGTTACCTTTTAGGCTTTTACTGAATGTTTTTGTGTTTATGTATTTTTAAACAAATCCACAATGATGGGACTGCCACTTGTAATCTGCTTTTGTATAAGCAGGACAATGGTTTGGTTTTAGACTTGTTTATGTTCATTGCAATATCACTTTAAGAGATCAGTCTTTGATATAATGTTTCTTTATCAGCTAAATATCTTCAAAAAGGAATGTTTATACTATTAGTAATATCCAATAAGTCAATAATATAAATCTTCTTAATTTATTACTATTTTTTTAAAGCACTTACAAAAATCTAAATTAAATTGAGTTCACTGATACATAACATTAACATAAATAAAAAGAATAACTTTGCAAAAAAAAAAAAAAAAAAAAAATATAGAAAAATAGCATCAGAGATGCCCGTGCCCCAGAGCATAGGGAAATATTTTTAACACCATGAGATATAGAAGTACTGTATCAGTACAAAGTTCAGGATACTTTCAGAGCACTGTCAGTTATATAAAGGTCCAAACAATGTTTAAATAGAGAAAATAATGTCTAAGAGAAAGATAATCCATGTAAAGATGAAGTATTAAACAAAACAATTCAATAACAAGATGACAGCATTGATCAGTAAACTAAATATTACAACACTCTTTATCTACATCTGGCATGGCCGAATTATGGTTTGGATGTTTTGAACATTACCATGCAGACAGAATTGGTACTACATTCAATGAATGCTCATGTGTGGTGTTGGAGCCAAATCTGTGGCTCACTTGATGAAATTCCATATGTTACAATGTAAAAGTAAAATTTTTAATGAATTCTAATATGACTTTAACAGTGCTTAACCTGCATCAAAAGAGACCCACAGGTGCAACAAGATTTTAAAGGTTAAGGTCACTAGGACAAAATCAAAGATCAAATCAAGGTCACACCATGATGCTGCACACCTACAACCCCTAACCAATGTCCCTACCAAGCAACTTCCTACACCTTACGGTTTCCAAGCTATAGCCTGGACAAGATTTTATAGGTCAAGGTCACTACAGCAAGGTTAAAGGTCAAATCAAGATCAGACCATGACGTTGCACACCTACACCCCCTAACCAATGTCCCTACCAAGTATCAACTTCCTACACCTTACAGTTTCCGATATATAGCCCAGACAAGATTTTCAAACTCAAGGTCACTACAGCAAGGTCAAATCAAGATCAGACCATGACGTTGCACACCTACACATCCTAACCAATGTCCCTACCAAGTATCAACGTCCTACAGCTTACAGTTTCTGAGATACAGCCCGGACAAACTTTTTCCCGCCGCCTGCCCACCCTGACACCATGGGTGAAAACAATACCCCAACAGCCCATAAGGGCTGTGGCGTAAAAAGCAGCAAATTCAGTCACTTGCAGAAAAAATACTATTTGCAAAATGTATTTGAAAGTATTTGAATTTTTTTTTCAAATCCAAATACTTTTCATTTGAAAACTTCAAATGCCAATATTTTCAAAAAGTATTTAAAATATATTTAAATGCAAATGCATTTGACCCCATGTCTGTTGGAACGGTTTTAACTCAGGACACCCATACACAATAAAAATACCAGGAATACAAATTTGTTGTTGTTTAGTTGACAAGGAGGCATTCTACTGTACTGCTACCTTGCATAAGTTGGCTGCAGTCATAAGTTGGCCAGGGCTCATCTACAGGCTCCAGAAAAACAAATAGGTTATTGTAAACCAATGAAAACTGTTGCATATAATAAGTTTAACAATAATACATGGTTTCAGAGTGTAGTAGACCACTCATGTTAAAGCCCTGTGAAGCTGTGGTGAGGGTGGCCAACTTATGACTGCGGCCAACTTATGGAGGGAAGCAGTATACGGAATAATTTTATTGACTGCCAGACTGCAACTCCTCATATAGCACTACATCGGCCCCAGACATATATGTTTTAATGGGCATGTCAAATGGGCAAAATAAACAGAAATGATCTCCATCGATAACTACCAAATGGAGTACCAAACGGAGTCTCTATTTGGGAAATAGTCAGTGGAAAGCCACTGTACTGCTACCCTGCATAAGTTGGCCGCAGTCATAAGTTGGCCAGGGCTCATCTACAGGCTCCAGAAAGACAAATAGGTTATTGTAAACCAATGAAAACTGTTGCATATAATAAGTTTAACAATAATACATGGTTTCAGATTGTAGTAGGCCACTCATGTTAAAGCCCTGTGAAGCTGTGGTGAGGGCGGCCGACTTATGACTGCGGCCAACTTTTGGAGGGAAGCAGTATACTGGATAATTTTATTGCAGCAGGCACAAACCTGGGATGAGGAACAGGCGATATAAAGAATAAACAGAAAACCTTTGTCAACAGTTTAAAATATTCCGTGGGATTTCTTAGAAATATTATAGAAATAGACAACGACGAGTGAGGGGTTATGGGAGATTTTACAACGATTAGCGATAAAATAGAACTCACGAGGTTATGCGGGGTTTTACAGAGCATTTTTTTATTTATTAGCCAATCAGAATCGCGGACACAGCCGTGTCATGTTAGAATATAAAATTTCGTCTGCAAACGTGATTAATTTAATTAACCAATGAGAACAATTGTTGCTGAAACCTCACTCGAGACCAATATTTTACTCTTATCGCTGCAACTACTGTTGAAGTAATTCAATTAACCAATGAAAACAATTGTTAAATAAAATATGCAAATTAGAAAAAGGAATTCCGTGGGGGATTCCTAGAAATATAATAAAAGAAAGCGAGTTTTTGTTTATAAATATTCATGAGCAAATCAAAACTACGTGGTGGGAGACGAGACTATTACTGGCCATTTCTACTTGGAGTAGATGTCCCTGTAAAATATTTCATTTCACGGGCTAACCCCACAATATATGGTACTTCAAAGAACTTCAAAGAAGTTAGGGTTAATTCAACTTAATTGTGTAGGTAGCGCCCTCCCTCTTCAAACAATGGCAACCTTCAAAGAAGTTAGGTTTCTTTGATAATTCCAATTATGTAACTATGTGGCGAAACATCTGAAGTGTTTATGTGGCGAACGGGTTTTGTGGCGAATGATCTGGTTACCCATCTACAGGGGTGTATGTGCAACTCGCTGACACGGGAAGTCGCTGACATTAACTCGCTGACATTAACTCGCTGACAATATGCAAATTAGATATGGCAGGTTATACAGACGTTATACTAGTTTCCTAACAATATTTTATAAAATGGAAGCATAGACGAAGACTTTAAACTACAGAACTCACAGCAAAAGCACCCAAGTCATTAATATTCATGAGAAGATGTGAGGTCAGGGGTTTCACCTTGCATTTCCTAACAATATTTTATAAAATGGACGTCTCAACGAAGATTAAATACTTTAAACAACAGAACTCACGGCACCCAAGTCATTAATATTCATGAGAGGATATGAGGTCACGGATTTCCCCTGGCATTTCCTAACAATATCTTATAAAATGGATGTCTCGACGAAGTTCAAATACTTTAAACTACAGAACTCACGGCCATATGCAAATAAGATAGTGGTGGTGGACCAATTCACGCCCGGGTACCAATTCACGCCCACCCCTAAATTTATCCAAAACAATCACAGTTAAACAATAAATCACAAATGTGTATGATCAATTTGATGATTATCTATGATGTGGTAAACACCATGTCTATCAAAAATTATAAATCTTCAAGAAAATCGAGGGTGGGCGTGAATTGGTACCCGGGCGTGAATTGGTCCACCACCACTAACATATATATATACACACGTACATATTTCTTGTCAGCGAGTTGTGTCAGCGAGTTTCCGTTAGCGACTTCCTATGACAGCGAGTTGCACGTAAATCTCTACAGGCTCCAGACAAATAGGTTATTGTACACCAATGAAAACTGTTGCGTATAATAACTTTAACAATAATATATGGTTTCAGAGTGTAGTAGGCCATTCATGTTAAAGCCCTGTGAAGCTGTGGTGAGGGTGGCCAACTTATGACTGCGGCCAACTTATGCAGGGAAGCAGTACTCTGTTAATTTGCTCAAACTTGTTTAACCATGTTTCATTTAAATTTACCTAATTTATCAAATAACGGCTTTAAGTTGTCGGTTGCTGACATGTTTAAACCGTTTAAATGCACAAACTATCTCACTGATATAAAATTCATGTAATTTGCATGTTTCATTTTATTGTAGTCAACGTAAACAAAGCTTGAAGCTTGAAACATTAAAATCTTATATTATCACTCATCTGTAAGACTGAAACATTTGAATATTTTTTGCACCCGTTCTACCTCGGTGCATACTAAAGTAATGTCACACAATGTGAAATCAGAAGATCTCGGAGTTATACTTTATATTCTACGCATAGCTATGTAATAGAATTTTCATAAAGTAATAAACTGATTAAAAAATTATCTAATGCACGAAATGAACAGAAAGAAAAGTCTCATATTCCAGAAATCAGCTATCAATTAATAGAGTAACTAGGAGGAGTGACATTGGCATTTCTGAGGAGCTAGTTGTCTAGATAATTGTATCTGTGAAACCAGATACATTATCCACTGGCCTGAAAAAGTTGGAGAAAACTATTTATTCATTGGATCCAATGGGTGCTGTGAACACAAAGCTTTATCTACCAATTTCTTTGATTGGCTCATCAGATCTTATGAAATGAAAAGTGATTTCCCCTTCTTTGACTACAACACTTAATAAATACTAATACAAGTAGTACTAATACAAGGGAGTGAGGAAGAGACAGTGGTTAGAAGGCTCTGCTTTTAAACAGTTTTTTAGCAGTTATAAACGGAATTCAAATAAAAGTCATACAAAATTTTGTAGCATTTGCAGTTGTGCAGGCATTGAAATTCAATGTTTTGTGTAATAAGAATCAATTTGCTTTACAAGTTAACTTGAAAATTTACATTTATTGTGGACAATATTAGAGGATTTATGTGTTGTCCACTGAACCATGTAGCCACAGTATTAAGGTGACAAACTGAGAATTAAAAGGCCAAGTTGACCAGTATGTGTTGATTTAGTGTGTTTATTATTACAAAATTGACAGTGGTAAAAAATGGATTGTATTAATTGAATAACAAGATTTAATTAGATGTCAAGACCCAAGACTGATATGGTGTCAAACAGTGCATGCATTGTTTAATCTAAATTCATGATGCAGAACAACATTGTGTGGACTATTTAAATCCCAATAATGAACTGATGAACTTTGAAACGGTTGAGTGCAAAGAGTTACACTGTTATACATACTGTGCATTGGGTTAGGAATTTTTATAAATACTGTCTTATGCATACTGTACACTGAGTTAGGAATTTCTATAAATGAGTAAAAGAGCTGCAGACCACTTTATAGTATCCCCATCAATTGAGCAGGTGCCAAAAAGGATGGATATTAAATGTTCTCCTGAAAAGGAAGGCGCAGTTATGGATAAATATAAAAAAGAAGCATTAGAGATGATTGAAGATATAGTCCCTAACTGGTTTGTGAATGCTTTTGCTTTTTATCTTATTCAAGAATTGCATACTATCAAGCAAGATAAGTATGTTGAAAGTGTGAAAACTGAACTAAAATCAGACATTGCCACTTTGGAAAATAAGGTTAGCCATTGATGCAAAACAAAACTGCAGGAGAATTCTATAAAGTCATTGGAAGAAGAGGTTTTAGCCTTTGATTGATGGAATAAGTGAGTCCCCAAATAAGGATGTTTGTATGAAACTATGTACCTTCTTCAAGGACAAACTAGGAATATTAAACGCTGGAGAAATTAATTTTGTCAGATGCCACAGATTGGGAAGACCTCATATGATATCTGAGAGCATGAATAGGCCCAAAACAATTATTGTCAGATTCCTTCTGTATGAGTGTAGGTTTTTGTTTTTTCAAGTGTATCTGTATTTGTATTTGTCAAGTATTCTGTCTTGTAGTTTTTTGTGGTTCAAGTATATCAGTATCTACCAAAAATTCAATCTTGATAAAAAATGTCAATATACTGTCCTGTATTCAGAAGATATTATGCAAATCCTACTTAACTCTGTAGGGTATGGCTTAATACATATAACTTATATTCATATTATGAATGAATGTTTGGTCAGTCATAACCTAAATTTATTTACAATTGATGGTGAATTATGTATTGTACTTTTGGTAGATTTTTATTCATATGTACATGAAAATTGCTGTTCATGTTTCCCGAAGTATATTATGGTTGTCTTTCTACTGTTTTCATTCTTTGGCAAAATATTCCTGCTCCCAAAAGTACAATATGCTTGTCTTTTCACACAGGTTTGGTCATTTGGCATGTATCTCCTATTTTTTCTTAAAGTAGATAATGCTTACTTTCCCACTGTTTTTGGTTGCTTGATACTATGTTCTTTAATATTGGCGCCTAAATAATACAAACGGTGGCATCTGACCTAAAAGTTATATCAGCAAACTCTCAAAGTTTCGGAGATTTAAAAAAAGAAATGATGTTTTGATACTAGACCAGATACCATCTGCCTTCAAGATACTCACTGGTTAACAGATGAGCATCAACTTGTAAAATATCTGGCAGGGTGAATGTTTACTTAATGGTGTTAAGTCCAACTCTAGAGGCATGGCTATTTTGTTTGGGGAAAAATATTGACTACAAATTTCTAACACTAGAAAGGGATCAAAGTGGTAATTCATTATTAATATTACTAAAAACATGTGAAGTAGATATTCTAGTTATAAATATATATGCACCAAATGAGGATTGCACTGAATTTTTTGAGTCTGTCCAAAAGAAAATTGAAAACACTCAGCATGACCACTGTATTGTTTGTGGAGATTTTAACCTTGTACTGAACCCAAGTTTAGACAGTTACAATTATAAAAATGTTAATAATCTTCGAGAAAGAAAATCATTAATACAAACAAACTCACTTTGTTTGAAAGATCCTTTTTGAATTTTCAATAATGATTCGAGACGTTACACCTGGCATAGAAAAAATCCCATTAGACATGCCAGACTGGATTTCTTTCTAATAAATCAGAATCTAATTGATTTCATTGATAAGTGTAATATTAAACCAGGTTATAGGTCTGATCACTCTAATATTGAGCTGCTAGTAACTTTCTACAAATTTGAATGGGTATGAGGTTTATGAAAATTTAACTGTTCATTATTAAAGGATAAAGAGTATTTAATATTAATTAATAATTTGATTGATCAGGAAAATACTGAAATATGCAGTGCCAGTCTATAACCCAGAAAATGTTATGCAAATATCTGATTTTAATATAAATTTTACTATATCTGACAGTGAGTTCCTGGAGTTACTACTGATGCAAATCAGAGGTGAAACAATTAGATATTCTACCTTTTTAAAAAAAACAAGCAATGAAAGAGGAAAATTCTTTGAAGGCTAAAATAGATAATATGGAAAAACGTTCACAACTTTTTGATTTTTTCTTCAGAATTAATTTTAAAGAAAAATAGGCTTAAAAGTATTTGAAACAACAACAAGTTAAATGGCCTTATGTTAAGGGCGCATGCTCAATGGTTAAGTGAAGGAGAAAAACCTTCCAAATACGTTTGTTCTTTAGAAAAACATTACTACACAGAAAAAAATAAAAGAAAATTAGTAAAGAAAAATGGCCAGTCAATCACAGATCAAAAAGAAACTTTGGAAGAAACAAGAAACTTTTATGCAAATTTATTTAAGAATAGAGATTCAGATCTAAATGAAGATAACACTGAGCTACTTAACTCCCTCTCTGGACTATCTAAACTAACTGAAAAGGTATCTTATAAGTTAGAAGGAATATTAACTATTGATGGAATCAGTCAGGCATTAAAAAAGATGAAAAACTTTAAATGTCCTGACATTGATGGATTTCCATCAGAATTTTTTAAAGTTTTTTGTGTAAAATTAAAATTCTTTGTACTAAAGTCACTAAATGAAGGGTTTTTGGAAGAAAAATTTGCCATTTACTTAAGACAATGCATAATCTCTTGTCTGCCAAAAGATGACAAGCCAAGGCATTTCTTGAAAAACTGGTGAACTGTTTCATTATTGTCAGTTGTGTACAAAATCGCTTCATCTACTCTTGCAATAAGACTTCAAAAAGTCTGATTAGACTGATTTATGACATGCATTATACACAGTACAATGAAATTCCAGGCCTGCTAATGTTAATTGACTTCCAAAAAGCCTTTGATTCTGTGTCTTAGACATTTCTTTATACTATCTTACTACTTTTTGGCTTCAAACAAGATTTTTGTAAATGGATCAAGATATTAAATACAACTGTGAAAGGAGCTGTTTTACAATCTGGTATTTTGTCTGATTTCTTTGACATACAATGGGGCTGTAGACAGGGCAATCCAATATTGGCTTACTTATTTTTACTTTGTGCTCAAGTGATGTTGTTACTAATTATGAATGAGCCAACTTTAAAAGGTATAAAAATCAATGGAACCGAATTCAAGATCACACAGTTTGCTGATGATACGATTTTAATATTAGATGGAAGTAAACAATCTTTACTTGCTGCATTAAATGTTTTAGAGATTTCTGGATAGGAAAGAAAAGATACTCCAAATGTGAATTGGATGTTGGGAGGAAATTAAAATGGGGAGCAACTATTTTTACTCTTTTAGGAATCACCTTCTCTGTAGAATTTGATACTATGATTAGAGCTAAACTACAATCCTGTGATGCAACAATTGGAGAAATTGTTTTTATGTGGCAGATATTTGACACCTATATAGGAAAGGTTGCTGTGTTCAAAACTCTTGCCTTATCAAAATTGAATCATCTTTTCCTTGCTCTATCAAACCCCAAGAAAGGACTTCTGAAAAAAAATTGAAAACATGTTTAACAAATTTGTATTTAGAAGGTGGACTGAACATGATTGATATAACACATTTTATTTTTGCATTGAAAATAACATGGGTGCGAAGGTTGTATGTAAATGCAGAGACACCATGGGCCTCACTGGCAAAACACTATCTCGGAATGAATAATATAATGGTGTTACTTGGGAGTAACTATGCTGAAAGTCTTGCCAAGCAATCAAATAATAAATTTTGGGCTGATGTAGGGCATAGTTGGAGTAATCTTTCAAAGAATATTCAAATCAAGAATAGCATGGATGGAATGTCCAAACCAATATGGCAGAATACAAAAATATCTATAACAGCACTTTACTTTCCAACATGGTTCAGGAGTGGTATAATTTTAGTTGCAGATATGTTTACTGCAAACAGGGAGCTTTTATCGCAAAAAGATTTGGAACAGTCTTATTCTATTAAAACGAATTATCTTGAGTACCACAGAGTAAAGTCTTGCATGAAAGTTTACCTATCCAAACTAAAACTGGATTTAACAGACCAGCAGAAACCAGTTTACCCTTACCAGATAAAAGTACTGTGCAATTCAAATAATGGTAGTCAGGACTTTTATCAGCTTTTAAATTATCAGTGCCTTGATAAGAATGTACCTTTTCTGTCCTGGAAAAACTCTCTTAATTTAACCATTGCAGAATATACATGGAGACACATATTCCAAATTTGTTTTAAAACTGTGAAGGACAATGACCTGACATGGCTACAGCTTAGAGTACAAATCAGATTCTGGGAACAAATGATTTCCTATTAAAAATTAATAAACATGGCAGTGGAAAGTGTAACTTTTGTGATGAACAACCTGAAACTATTGTACATCTGTTTGTGGAATTCAAAATTCAAACAGTTTTAGTTCATACACAAAGCCAGAATTAAATTGGTACTACAGACCAATTTTAATGTCAATCCATCTTGTTTAATTTTGCTCTCTCTGGCAACAAACAACTTGAGCATTCCACTTAACACAATTTATTTTATTTATTTGGGGTTTTATGTTGCTTTCAACACTGTACAGGTCATATCACGATGGGTAGTTGGAAGGGCAGAGGAAACCAGTACATACAGTTGGTCAAGGTTCTGTACTGTAAACTGCCAACCAACGGCAAGCAACTGCCAGCTTTCCCACTTGCGGCTGTGCCGGGAACTGAACCCCAACCTCAGCAGTGGTAGGCGAGAGTTTTACCACTCTGCCACCATTGCCTCCCCACAATTTATTTAACAGCAAAAATGTATATTTTTAAAACTTCACATAAAAATGGAAATGTATTGTTAGATGGTTTTTGTAAGTACTTGAAATCAGTACACAAAGAGCAGGAATATGTTGCCAAACTTGATTTCAGGCAAGACAAATTTAACAAAGCATGGGGGAATTTTTCTAATTTATTTTTTGGGTGAACACAATACTTTCACTATAATGAACAAAAAAATATAAACTAATAAAAAACTTATATAACAAAAACATACATATAAAACCTTGTGTTTCTTTGTGTTGTGTGTGTGGTTTTTTTTGTCCATTGTGTAATTGTGTTGTTATACATGTAACTGTACAAAAATAAATAAAAAATAAATAATTAAATACTAATACAAGGAATTTTACTTATTTAGATAATTATATCACAAGGATCTACTTAATGAATAATGCTCATTTACATTTAAATATATACAATTTTTAGAGCATATTTCCCATCAACATAACTAAAGCACTATGTGTGCAGGAATATATCTCAGTTTCATCCATCAAATGTTATTTTTGAATAAATTTGGCTTATAATCATTACCACACATCCAAGTAACCAAGTACAATCCTATTAATAATTCTTCTAAACAACTAACAGTTTATTTCCTGAGAGTTGGCTCCAAAGTATAAGAGTCACATCAGAAGATGCACAGCAGATGAACTTTATAGTGCCTTGGTAAACTGCCAGGTCTTTCAGTACTTCCATTACAGGGAGCACTTTGAAAGTATTAAGTATGACTTCAATTCAATTCTCTGCTTCACTTGCAACTCGGCTACTTTAATATGGATATGATGATTAATATTTAATATTTTATGATTATGGAAATTTTTCTTGTATAATTTTTTTCTTTCTTTAAAATTATACTTGTGAAGATGGTAAATAATTCTTAGCACATTTTTGTCAACCATGCTAGAAATAAACTTGAGAACTTCCTCTTTCTTTGTAAGTAATCTCATAAAATTGTCGAATTAATAATTAATTTATCTGATTATTGAAAAACCGGCCATCTCTCATAATACTTCCATAGAAAGTTTTTAAAATACACTACAAATATAATTTAAAATTAAAGTATAATATTTGGCTAATGCAATTACAAAACTTTATGAATATTGTGATCAAGTATTCATGATCAAATATCCTGATAATGTTTAGGACAACTGGGATCAATTATAATAAAATAATATGACAATAGAACATTTGAAGATCATTAATTTGATGATTGTCTTCTAAGGTGCTGGAATCCAAAAAGGGACTGTCCTAAAACTGAGCAAATATCTATCCAAGATAAGTGCCCACCAGGAGAAGATAGCTGTGGCGGTGCATGGGTATGCTTTTCTAAACAGATAAGTTTTGAGTTAGCTTATAAAGTTTGAAATTTTTTCTCGGGATATGACATTAAGTGGAAGCCACTACTGTAGGGTCTGTATAGGTTGTAAATGGAGTGCAGATCAATATTTGAGGAGGGGGTAAAATGGGGATGAATTTATAGGTTGCAGAACGATGGGATGGGGAATTTGAGGGTGAAGTGTGGTGACAAGTGTATTGGTTTATGTGATTGAGGGGTTTTAAAATTTAAAGGTTGCAGGTCAATGGGTCACAGATATATTGGTTTTTATCGGTGTTGTTGAGGGTTTAATAGGTTGGAGGAAATGGGGAAAGGGATTTGTTAGGTGGAGGAATTGCTTGCTGACCCGCAATGCTGCAGAGCACCATTGAGGGATTTTTGCCCTGGATTTGCTTGGTCCCCGGTAATATAAACTACCTACTATTCACTCAGGGTGAGGGTATCATGAAGGAAGGCCAACCTTCACTCATTGTTGCCACGAAAATTAGAGCATAATTTTGTAAGCCCAAGACATTCTTCGACATATCTTTATTGTTTGGTACCACTATTCTCACAAATGAACATTTGGGTGTGTTTTAAAATTTTTCTGCTAGTGGCTAGTGTCATCTCCTCTGTCTCGATTGTTATCCTCCAACATCCAAAATGAAATGACTCAACAGAGCTGAAAACTTGAGAGGTAAATTATCAATAACCCATGTATGAATCTTATTGGCCTATTTGAATTAGTCATTGATTTATTAATGAGCAACCTATAAATTCTAATATTTTACTGGTTGAATCAAATTTAGGTATTGATTTTGTCAGTATATAAGACACTGTTTTGCTTTGGGGAAAGCCAAACATTTTTCTGTTCTTTAAAGATAAACACTATGGAGAAAAAAACAACTTCAGTGTATTTTTGTAGGTGGAGTAAATTCGATGGTGGAAAATATTTGAGAATTTAAAAAGGGAGTAGATTCATTTGTCTCCCTACAAAAGGAATAAACATTTTGAGGGAAAATATATCCCAAATAAGTGATGCTGTGAAGAATGTTTTGCTGTGCTCAGTCAAGTTGAGTGACACATCGATGTGGAAGTTACTTTGTTCAAAGGAATTGCTTATGTTGTTTTCAAGAAAGGAAATTTTTACATAAATGCTGCATTTGAGGAATGGCGTATCATCGAAGAATCTATTCCAGATAGTTTTTAACCCAGGTTTTGCAGATTTGTCTACACTCCAAAAGATGCGAGGGTGGAAATCTTCCAAGTCATTTGTGATGGGGCTTTTCCAAAGTTTTTTTTACACAGAGGAGGGGGACAAGTCTTGTGCAAGTTCCTTCCCAGGTGTCTGTACAGTAGTCAAGAAAACAGTTGCTGCTCCAGATGAAAATTCAATGGTTCACAATGCAAAAGCGTACTTGATGCGTAATAAACTGAAAAAACCTACTGAAAGAAGTCTGCAGCGGGTGCCAATACGATCATCCCAGTCAAATCGAACACTCCTGCTTGGAATCTTTGGAAGACTCTGTGGATAAGTATTACATGAAGTGTGATATTGGACGTGATGAATAGAAAGATTTTTTGAATAAAGTGATGGATAAATTGCAGATGACGTCATTCAGGGGGTTAATATTGGATCATAAACCAAAATAGTATATTTCTTTTACTTTTTATTGTGCAAGCGCATGTAGAAACAAAAGTAAACCCAAAGGGATAAATATTATAGCGTATAGTTTGAATAATTCTACGTGTTCTGGCATAAAATAATCTGCATCGATACGATAGTAGACAATATTGGGTATGGCATGACAAAGCGGTATCCACATAGATGTTTCTATTTTCATTACTAAAATTACAATCTAATTTACTATTTTCCCTGAGAGTAACCTATTCTAAAGCGGACCATTCTTTTAATGAAGGCATTTCAGTGATATTTGTTGAAAGAATGTCCAAAAATAGCACATCATTTTTAACTTGATTGAAAAATGTTGGTATTTGATTGATATTCATCCCAGCACATAAAACTATACCCACATCCAACTGACATAGACACACTGGAGGTGTACCACAGGGCTCTGCTAGAGCTGTACTGAGCACTTTTTTGGGGGTCAAACTAGTCTAGCTTTTATAATCTAATGTCACATTTCTACTGGCATTAATGGTTGCCATTGCTGGAAATTTTGCATATACTACTGCTGTTACATTCTCTTGCAATGGCTTGGCAAATTTCACTTTGACCCTAACATTACCGTGTTTTTCTCTAGAATACAGATCACCACCAGTTTGGCTTTGCAAGTTAAAAAGAAATAGAGAGTACCCATTTGGAAAATCTTTCATGGAAATGATACAAGACTTTTTAAATTCACCACAGAATCATTTCAAATAGGAACTAGTATACTCCCCTTCTTGAAAATTTGGCTGAAGGGCATCTGATGGAGCTGACATTCCATCAATAGTAACTTCTAAAATATTAATGTGGTAATGTTGGAAATTATATGGGTTTTTATTGTAATTCCCATTAAAAGCTTCAGTGCTGCAGAGTGCCAATACAATAACATTTGGCACACTACCCCGATACACATCCTCAACACACTAATTATAATTGCCTTTTGATACACTGTAAGTTTTAATATCAGACCGCCAAAAAGGGTACAAAGCTGGTTGTGTCTTCAGGATTTCATTCTGAGCAATGAGAACTTCTGGCTTAACCTTAACTCTACACACTTTAAGAACCGCATCCTCAATATGAAGCTTGTATTCGTTATTTCCATCAGCTGTTAACTGGAAGCAGTTTTCTTTTTGAATCATCTTTATGCATATCGCCACCCCATTCACAATTAGTCTGTCTTGTTGGCAAATGTCTACTCTTGTACCTCCTTCTAAGGTTAGTATCTGACTGTGGTTTGTGTGTAACATCATGTTGTAATGACCCAAATTCCCTCCGTTGAGTCTGGTTTCCTCCATTGTGCCAGAGGTATCTTTATAAAATACTTTGCTTTGGAGCCTCGATGTGCATTCATCATCTATGCTGTTCAGTACTACATCTATGTAAGCTTTGTAAGGGTGATTCGATCCAATGCTAGTCATTATTAATTTCTGATTCAAATATACATCCATCTGGGAAAAGAGGGAGCTCAGCCCAAAATTTACTAATGCTACTTGGTCATCCTCAATTAGATCACTGCCATCCTTATGAGTTACTCTCACTTTAACTTGCAGCAAAGTTTTCCCGAGATCTCTGTAGAAAGTGGCATTACTAGGTATATCGAAAGATAAAGGAGAATCTTTCTTGGGAATACCATCTGGTGCAAAATGCATCCAATCAATGCTTTCAACTGCAGACTCTACCAGAGGCTTCTCAAAAAGAGCTCGATTAGAACAATGCACATCCATTATGAAAAAAATCGGGTTTTCATCCTTTCTTCAGAGAAAAAGGGACTTTCTTTTTCTTCTGTTTAGGTTTTCTTCTACTATTTTTCTTGTTCAGTTTCCTTTTAATTGTGACCTTTTTCCCAACGGCTTTTCTCCTTTTTTTGCCCAGTCCGTCTTTTTACTGCTTTTATAACTTTCACCTGGTCTTTTGCCATTTCTACAACCTGTTCGGTAGGGGCCACCATTTTTAGAGTATAATACTTCCTTCTCTTTGAAACCTTACCTTCGAACATGTTCATGAAATGTTGTTTCCAACCTGTCTCAGACATAAAGTACAGTAAATGTCTTGAACTACTTGCTCTTTCATAAAACAATCCTTCAAGTATATTCTAATAGTGGAAAACTCCGGTTTAGCAACCTTTATAAAGTTAGGATGGGATAAAGTGTCAACTTTTGTATCTAGCCTCCTTAAAACTGGTGATAAACCCCCAAATACATAACTATCCTCACAAATATCGCTAAACATGTATATTGGATCCTTACTCGAAGTTTTAATTCTATGTTCTGTTAGAGCGACCTCCCAGCATCCTTCTAATGAGACCGGTTTTGGAAGATTAATAATAAAATTGTTCAGTTTATTCTGACTATTTAAATGAGCAGAGTCACGCCAATTGATATAAAAGTAAGTCATTTTTCATGTGTTTTCTATATCACTAGCTTTGACCCAAGAATCAAACTTTTTGGGCCAATGTAACCAACTTACGAGAAATTCTTTATGTTTGCCTTTGCCTCTGTTAGTTCTTAGAATTTTCTCAATCTTCCACAACTTATCTTCTTTTAGGGAAACCTTTTGCAACTCTGATTCGTAAAAACTTCCTTTTATATTTTTGGACAGGAAGTCAATTAGTTTGTATATCGGAATATCGTCCCTCCTAGCACTTTTACTTATCTTGAATATTTCCGAAGACCATTTTTGTTGAAATTCATTAGTAAAGGGTTTTTTTAGGCCAGTAAATCCTACCATGTCACCCACTTTAAATTAAAACCTGGTAGACTTTGGCTCAGATATCTTTTGAGGTTTTACATTTTAACTCTTTGGTCAATACATGTACCACCAAAGACCTCTTTCATTTGATTTATTAACTTTGCTCGGGCCCATACAAATTGTGCTATGAAAACTTTGGTTATAGCTAGAAACTAGATCTGGTAATTTTTCGATATACCTTTCTTTTTGAGTGTGACTTAGAGGCTTTTAGCGTTCTGATACACCTCTCAGCATAATTAGCCTTTCCTTCATTTTGAGTTACAAAATGGTATATACCTAGATCTTTAAACAGTTTTAAAAGGTGTCCTTTAAATTCTGAGCCTTTATCCGAGGGAGCCAGTTTTGGTCGTCTGCCTTCAGCGAATATACTTTTGAATGCTTTTACTACTTCGGACACTGTTTTGTTTTTGAGAGGATGCACAAAAATGTATTTTGAAAATATATCAATGACTAACAGCAGATACTTTACACCGTCATTCTTTTTGGCCAATGCAGACATGTCTATCAAATCAAAGTCCCATTGAGAATCGATGCCATTAACTATTGTAAATTTTCTAAGCAAAGTCTGTGTATACTGTAGACTTTTTGACTTTGTAGCCATTTTCGAATGAGATTTAAATTTATGTTAAACCTCTCTTTTTACTTCTTGAACAGTTTGTTGGGTCCAGCAAAACTGGCTGGGTGCATGATGGGGTCATAATAAATTGTTGACAAGTATTCTTCCCACTCCTTCATAATTTCAACCAGTCTTTTGTTTTATTAATAGGTAAATTTGTCTTTTGCTGCTGAATTAATCCTTTAGGTGCATTCAGCTCTTTCGGGAAGTCTTGAAATATTTCATAGTCTTTTGGTGGATATTTACCATATTCCCTCATGCTAAATCTCACTAAATCAGCTATATGAGTTTCTGGGTAAATTTCACCCCGAATCACCATTTCAACTTTATCGGTCCATGAAATATTATCCTTTATATATTCCAATATCATTTTTGCCTTGCTTCTAAATTTCTTTGGAATAGTCTGAATTATCATGTTCTCATTTATTTGGTTTGTTTGCCTGACATTACAGTTTTCTGCTGTATAAGGTACCAACACCATTTTCTTTAAAGAATTCATAGTCTTACTATAACTGATTTGGCAGATGAAATCAATAATTTGATTGAATTGCTATTTCATCCCAATTTACTCCTGCTAATCCTATTGGCAGCCAACTCCCTGTAAAAATCTTTATAGCATCGTAGTTTGTTTTTCAATGCCTTATCCACTGGTACATTACCCTGTTACAAATTTGTTGCAACTTCTCTTAGACCCCAAACCTGTGCTTTAGATGCATGCTGCAACAAAAACTTCAACTGTTTCTTAATGGTCTCACTCAGAAAAAGTGGGAAATATTTACTCTTCTCAGCCATCATTATAACCTATTGGCGGTTACCCATTTTATAAATTCTTTGGGATATACACCCAAGGATCTTCCCCTGTGAATATTCTACTTCTCATTCGATACGTATTATCTCTGTGAGCCATAAGATCTAAAACTAGATATCCATACACTTGTTTTGTAGCATCCTTATACGATTGGACCAATGCCATACCATTACCCGGGAAAAGTTGCTTACCAAGTGACACTATCTGTACTCCGTCTCTCATATTTCGAAACAGAATTAAATAATGCCTATTTAGTGCAATAGTTCTGGCACACTTTCCTGCTGAAAATGGTTGTGAGTCAAAAATGAGACGCTTAATTTTAAATGATGTACCCCTTGGTTAAACAGTCTCTGCATTTCTACATCTTTCTCTACCGAATCCATCAAGTCATCCAAAACTATGGCACAGTGGTTATAACCTCTGCTAAAACTTTCAAGATTATCCGGTAAACCCTTATGAAAGGTGATATTAGGAATTTCCTTTTTCATTTTATTAAAAAGCTCTTCCTCAGCCCTATAGCAGTAGAGAACCTTTTCCACTGGAGAGGAAAACATGACGTCTTTGTTTTTAGTTAAACGAAATACAAAAGGCGGGGGTTTCACAGAGGGACCCACTTCTACTCATTGTAGCTGGACGTTCAGTAGCCACAAGGTCTGGTGTCAAAGTTTTCACTGAGCGCTCTTTTGGTATATATGTTACAGTAAATATGCGAAATCAGTAAATACGCATATTTACTGAAATTTTCATTAAATACGCATATTTACTGATTTGATCAGTAAATACGCGTATTCCCTAAAATTTTCAGTAAATACGCAAATTTACTGATTTATGACCTGTGTTATTTCACAAGTTTACTGGTTTGACTTTCAGTAAATACATGAAATGAAACTTTGATGTTCACTAGTTGTAACTATATAATATTAAAGGTAAACCAAACTGTACATTATATTGGAACATTTTACTCTGTATAATATTAAAAGGTAAACCAAACTATGAATTATAGTGAAACATTTTACTCTATTATGATGACTCTCAGAACATACTAAGCATACTTCATTCTAGAGTACATTACATGCAAATATGTTGAAAAATAGCACTGAGCTTTTAAATATTTATTTCTAAAAGCTTTAGATATGTCCTTTCTATAGACATTTCATTTAAGCTTATATTATTTTCAATCCCACAGGTACTAAGGACCTATGTCATCCCAAAAAATGATTAAAGATCATTTAACTTTTCACTATTTTTCTGTGACTGATACATAAAAAACATTTTTATTGGAAATAAATAAAAGTTTAAGAAATTAATTTAAATTTCCAAATGTTAACATATTTTAAATGTACCTTCATTCAGCAGAAATTTTACCTTATCATTTAAGACAACATGGTTTACACCCAAACAAGTCTGCATGTATTCTCAAAGAATCTATGTTAAACAGAGATTATTAGTAAGTGGTTTCTTTATTTTATTTCAATCAAGGCTTAATATTTTGCCATTTTCTGTTAGATTATGACTTTAATATAGGTACTGGCTACTTGATCAAAGAATTGTTTTAGAAACAATGAAAAGGCCAACTAGCCCCTAATTGGATTTCATCATAGTCTTTCACAGGGACTTAATCTCTTTTAAGGCATCTATGGTTATGGTTTGGCTTCCTCTATTGAAGGAACAGCATCATAGATCTAAATTTTATTGGTTACCTATGGAAAAGAAATACCGTGTTAAAATACATTGTTAAAACTACAGTGAAAGTCAGTTCTTGAACAAGAAATGTATCTTAATTTTATTACCTTGCTTGTTATTCCTTATACATAAAGCATCATAATTTGATAAATATTATAATTTATTTTAAATGAAAAAAATATATTACAAGTTTTTATCACATATCACATGCAAATGCTTTTGAAATTATAAAGTGCTGATAAATAGTTATCCCAGTGCTGGATTGTAAACAAATATCAAACCTTTGAATATGACAAAGCCATTTAAAGTTTGAAATAACTGTATAAAAACATAGCAGATAACGCCCAAGATATTTAAGATATAAAGTCTTCACAATGATTTTAGTAAATACGTGTATTTACTGGACCAAAAAAACTGAAATTTTCAGCGAATACGCATATTTACTGACCAAATCAGTAAATACGCGTATTTACTGAAAATTTCAGTAAGTACGCATATTTACTGATTTCGCATATTTACTGTAACATATACAACCCTGTACTTTTTTCTGACATCTTTGTTGTAGATTATTTGCGTAAGTAAATCTCTCCTGATTTGATTAGGATACAAAGCGCATGTATTCGTGGTGCAACCATGCAAGTACCAGGCAAACACCTCTTCTTTCATCTTTTCAAAATTCAGTGCTTTTGAAATTTGATGATTCAGGGTGAATCCCTCTATTGTGCACTTTGTTTCTCCATTATCGAATTTGAAAGAATAATTTTTTTGGTCCTGCTGAGACAAATTCAACAATATGATGGCCTTGTAATTCATCGGTCAGTTCACCCAAATAATCACCAGTTTTAATGGTGTCCTGGTTTTCATCTGTTTTATATATGACCGAATCTGTATAAAAATATAATACTGACTGACCCAAATGCTGCAAGACATCGTAGAGCCTCAATCTGGCATGGGCAGTGGTAAAAGATGCAAGAATTACATTCGTTTGCATGTTTGTTGTCACAAATTCTTTCACATTCTCAAACTCTAACTGCACCATGTCATCGTTCAAAATGTGCCAGCCGGCTATTTTTAGGGTCAGGTTTGCCAGCTTGCGAAAAAATTCTACTTTATTGGTCATGATCACAATTTTTCATATTTGATCTCTGTGCTAGCTTTCCCCAGAAACTGAAAAAAAAATATGAATAAAAAAAAAATAGCTGGCCATTAGGGTATTACTAATAACTAAATATGTGTGTTTTAACGGTATACCAATTAAATCATTACCTGTTGAGGCATAATTTGGCGAGGGATCTCAGGCCTGGATTTTTCTCCAATAAATGACCCTCCAGCTCAACCCCTTCTTTTTCTTTGTAGTTGATGATGTATTGGGCTTGTTTCGTCTCATCTCCCTGACACCACTCTGGCTACCCTGAAGCCATCTGTTTGATTTTCAGGAACTGGTTCATGTATCCAGAGAAGAACCCGGAAGAACCAGTGTTTGGGTCATACTTTGAAGTATTCTCCCAGTGGTATACTTCGTATATTTTTACAACTTGGTAACCCATTCCAAGTGCTTTAACCAGTTCATTGGTTGTCCAGGTTCCTAGAATTATCCTCTTTTCTGGGGACATTGACAAGGCTCTTGGTTTTCTTCATTGGCACAAGATTTACACAGGGGAAACAGGAACTTTTCATATTCGAGTCTTGAATTTGAGAATTCAAAAAACTTAAATTTTTAACTTGAATTGAAAAGACATTTATGCAAAATTATGTGAGTTAAACAGAAACAAATCATTAAATTATCACAAGAATTTCAAATTTTGAGTGAAGTGTTTTATATTATAGAACATTTGCTTTAAATAATCTGAAATACCATCGGGATCAAATGTAAAAATGTATAAACTTATTTAAAAGTTGAGTATTTACTGCCATAATTTGAAGTAGCATTGCAAAATAATGCACAATTACACGAGTAAAACAAACAAAATGCTCAAACTAATAGTTAAATTTTTAAAAAATCCACAAACTGGTCATCAAAATTTCAAATTTTGTTTCAAAATATACAAAAAAATTGAGTATTTACTGCCATAATTTGAAGTAGCTTCGAAAAATAATGCACAATTACATGGGTAAAACAAACAAAAGGCTCAAACTAATAGTTAAAATTTTAAAAATATCCACAAACTAGTCATCAAAATTTCAAATTTTGTGTCAAAATATATAAAAAAAATTGAATATTTACCGCAATAAGTTGAAGTAGCATCGCAAAATAATGCACTATTACACAAGTAAAATGAAAAAATGCTCAAACTAATAGTTAAAATTTTAAAAAGTTCACAAACTAGTCATTAAAATTTCAAATTTTGTGTCAAAATATATAAAAATTGAGAGATGAAAAACTTACTTGTAATACAGTACACAGGTAAGATGTGAAGATATTTGACTGGAAGTTTAGATCCAAAGAGATTTGTACTCAAACTGTAACTGTGAAAAAATACTGAATATCTGACTTTTATACTTTGGGCTCCCGAGCAAGGACTTCTAGTAACCAATAGAAAGCCTCTACCTGTAATTTTTTAAAATTTAAAAAAATAATTCATCAATACCTACACTAATGATGGTTTATTTTAAATTTTGAAAGGAGGGCAAACACATGGAAATCAATACAATATGTCACAGGTGTTCAGAAGGGTATACATCATGTATTGCACAAATCAGATTATTTGCAGTAAAGCAGTATCTCTCTTTTTATTTTATAAATTAAACAAATAAAAGTATTAAATATGAAATTTAAATTTGTATTTTGTAATTTGAAACAGGGTAGTTTAAGAGAACTTAATATGGGGTGTAACAAATTGTTCAAAGACCCCAAGATTCTTGAATTCAAAGCACCATGTGGACACTAGATTGTTTTATCTTATATCAATTAGCATGAAATATCTTTGCTACTTGAACTAGAAGAGCAGAGGATAAGTACTTAATGAAAATTATCCTGTTGCATATGTGGCACATATTGAGCAAAAATCAATTATATGGGACTTGTAGGTCAAAGTTTTAAATTTTTTTTGTAGATTATAAATACCACTGTCTAGTATTTCATGATGTGTCAGTTAAATTTTATATCGGCATGCTTGGTTTAAATTTTAAAAAGGTATATAGTACATGGGTGCACAGATTAAAAAATAGTTGTGGAAATTTGGATTTTAAGTTAAATATTATTATATTTTATTATCAGAATGGGGAGGCCACAACACCCATTCATGATGCAGTGCCACCGATCCCGCTAACACCACCCCGAAGAAGAAGAGCTATCTCCCGGTTAAACAGGGAGATGGGGAGTGTGAGAAGGCAGTTGAACTTCTCTGAGTGTAGTGAGGTGAGTGCATAATAATAAATATATTAAATGTGTATCTGATCTTATGTTCTACCTGGGGGCCACGGTGGCAGAGTGGTAACACTCTCCCCTCCCACCTCTGCGGCCGGGGTTCGATCCCCGTCATGGCCGTAAGTGGGAAAGCTGGTAGTTGCTTGCCGTTGGTCGGCAGTTTACAGTACAGAACCCTAGCGAACTATATGTACTGGTTTCCTCTGCCCTTCCAACTACCCGCCGTGATATGACCTGTACAGTGTTGAAAGCGACGTAAAGCCCCAAATAAACAAAATAAACAAACTTATGTTCTACCCCAATATGTAAAATGAAAAAATTATGGTTCCAGGTTCTAACCCAATGTTTAATACCAGAAATTTTGTTTCCTTGTTCTGCCCTTGTGTATAGTATAGTGAATATTTTAGCCTTAGGTTCAAACCAAATGTTTAATATTAAAAGATTATGGTTCAAGCTGCTGTTTAAATGAAACATTAACAGATACATTATTAAATTATTTTATAGGACATCATATCATCCCCCTACAATGGAGGAGCTGCCTCCACACAACTGAGGGCCCCCTAAGGACATCCATGCGGGGGGAAATGTGAAGAGAGAGTCCTCAACTTTGGTGAGGATGACAACGGAGAATCCCCACCACAACAATTGGTGTGCACTCCAAACACCAGAAATGGTGTTGCCTGGCCACAAAGAGTGAAGGTTTGACTCCCTTCATGATACCCCCACCTTGAGTGGTTAGTAGGTAGTTTAAACTACCGTGGACCAGGAAAGTCTATAGCTCATATTAAGGTCTTCGTTTTAAACAATAGTTCTAATCTGCCAAAAAATTCCATAAAAATCTGTTTATTTTATTATAGAAAACTATGTGCAATGAACAGACACATAAACTCACAATTATAATTAGTCTGTTGTAATAAAAACATTCTAAGATGCTGTTATAAAAGTTATGAATGCATAAAAGTTATGTGTATTTCATGAAACTTTAAGTAACTTGTCCATATTATATAGTACTTTTGGCAAAAATACATTCTAAGATACTAATATTAAAGTTGAGTAACCTACATCAGCTACATGAAATAAAAGCATTTTTCAAAAAAGGTATATACAATAAACTAGCATTATCTATGTTATGACTAAAACATTTACTAATTATAGTCCCAAGTGTCAATATTAAAAAAAAATTGTCATTGGCACTTTTCATGCACACTAAACAGTTGTATGGAGTCACTCGACAGGGTTTCCACATCTTGGTTGCTGGGGAAGTGTATCCTGGGTGTTTCGTTTGTTGCACCTTTGCTACACTTCTTGCTACAGTTTCTCACATAGCAGCAATCACAGCAGAAATGTATGCCACACACAATCACAGATACAGAGAGTAGAGCACACATAGTTGAAACTGTTGGTACAATATTCAGCTCTCTTTCAGTTGGTTGGGGTAGATCAGTTAGTTGTGGTAGATCAGTAAGCAAAGTTGAGTCAAAAAGAGTGAGATTCTGAGGCAATCCAGTTGTTATGTTCAGTATGACAGATGTCAAAATCTTCAACTTTGGATAATGTTTTCATGTCTTGAACTTCCTCCTGGTTGTAGATACAGTTATATCCTCAATGGGGGCAGCACTTTCAGTCCGGAGGTGTTGTTCAGTATATTTATATATATCCTCAGTAGTGTTCAGTGAAGTAGTTAAAATCCTCTGTAAGGTTGTGAGGTTGCAGTCACTTACAATTTTGATTTTATGAATATTCACTTTATTTATTTTGTAGCACAATGAAATTCTCTGGATTTTAACACATATGATCTCCAAGTTTTTCAGTTTTTCTACATACTCTAGGTTAATTTTGGTCAAACAGTTCTGCTGTAAGTCCAAGACTTTCACTTTTTCGAATATCTTGCTGGTATATTAAGATCAGCTATGTCTTTTACACAAAGCCCTTTACACATAACAAAACTCATATCATCAGAGCACTAACAAGGGTTTCCTCCGAAGTCACAATTTTCCCCACTCACATTCACCAAAGGTGCAAGTGCTATAAGATAAAACAACTCCATCTTTGAATTTAATGATTATACTGTAATATCACACTTTCCTAAGAAATGTGGCTGTCCTAAAAATAAATTCCACAATGGAGCTATGTTACTCTTGTTCATCTCTAAACAGGCAGAACCTGCATTTTTGTCAAAAATCACTGTTGGACAATCTCAGCAGCCAATCAAAGGAAAGGTGTTCCACAGAAGCTCAGAGCTCTGGAACTGGACACACTCACACTTTACTCTTGGCCTTCTGTCCATTGAGTCCATTTGAATTCAGTGGAACTTGGGGGCAGATATTGGACTTATTGCTTTTGTTATTGAGCACAGGGAATAAAGATAAACAACCCAACATTCTGCCTCTCATTCTACCAAGTTATACCCTCTAGCCCTTTGGGGTAAGGAAATACTCATTTCACCTTATTGTATAGTCATGTATAAGCTTGGAGTAAGATCCTAAAACAGCAGGGGGTTTAATACTAAGAAAAACATGTTGACATGGGGAAGAAAGAAATGTATCACTATATCTTGATCAGATCTTTATCTTATTTATCACTACCCCCCCCCCCCTTCCTCTGCCTTACTTAACTGGCATTGAAACAGTGGGGTGTAGCTGACAACTCAATAGTGGGGCAGGTGTTGATATAAGTAAATGTTTATTTAGTACCATTAAAAGGAAAATGTTATGATCATGTATCTACAAGTTAAATTAATTCAGTTTAAAATTACACTTTTTTACAAATTTCATATTGCCAGGGTATTTTGTTGTATACATTACCAATTTTACTGTACAGAAATTCTGACTGGTAATAACAAGGTAAATCCCCCACCCCTTAGCTGTAAACAAAGCACACAGTAAGTTAAACCAGTGTGTCTTTTATCTAAGTTAAATGCTCAATAATCTTCTCATATTAAATTCCCCCTTTCTTGATAAAACCTTAATTAATGTGGGAGCCTTTTGAAATTCAAAACTAAAGGGGACATAGGTGTTGAGATTCCGGTAGAAATTTATAGGTTGCAGATCAATTAGTGAGGGTGTTAATCAATTGGGTGGGCTCATAATAATTTCTGTCAATAAGCCAATCTGGTGTTTCATTTTATGCTTGGAACTCAACCAGTAAGCATGTGTTGTTGTTTTTTTTTCTCAGGAAAAAAAAGTTATTTGGTTGAATCAGTTGAAAAAAGAATAATCAGAATTTTATAGATTATTCTGATAATTATGAAATGACTCAAGAAAGAAAAAGGTTATAAATCGGACAAATAATTCAAAAACAAAACAAAAAAAATATGAATGTCTTGGTTTTCATAAATATTATGAAATGTTATGGTTAAAGAAATAAAATGATTAAAAACGGAGAAGCAATTCAGTGAAAACAGATATTCACAATATGCCTTAGAAATAGATTTTAACCAGTAAAAAAACACAGGGATAATTTCAAAAAAAAGTCACAGCAAAGTTCAAACCCCCAATGGTGCTTTGCACCATTGTGGGAGGCGGAGCAAATCTTCAGTCTCACAATTTCCTTCTCCTCAATCCCTCAGTCAAACACACATGCCACCACACTTGCTCCCCCAAACCCCCTCCCCATTGATCTGCAACCTTTAAATTATAAAACCCCACAATCACATAAACCAATACAGGCGTCACCACACTTCACCCTCAAATCCCCCTCCCCAACAATCTGCAACCTATAAATTCATCCCCATTTTACCCCCTCCTCAAATATTGATCTGCACTCCATTTACAACCTGTATACCTATACAGGCTCTACAGTAGTGGTGCCTATTCCATTCCATTGGTGTGGACACCGAAAAACTATGCCTGCCTATGGCTCTGAGATAGACTGTGGAAACTGATAGTCTATTTTTCATGAGTCAGACTACTAGACTTATTCAAAGATGACAAATAGGGGAAGTTGTGAGAAATTTATGTTTTTAAAATGAAGAGGTTATATTTTAAAAAAAATTATATTAAATGGGAAGCAAGTGGAGTTTTTCTACATGGGTGTGACGTGTCTCCTTTTGAGCAGTCTGAAAACAATGTGGAAGAGAGCATTCTAAACAGTTTGAAACTATTGGAAAACTACCCTCATTGAATGAGAAATTTCTGATATTAGTGATAAGAGTTCTGATTATACCCAGACCTTCCTTAATCAATGAAAATGGATATAGGATCAAGATAGTAGGTTTGGTTTAGACTGAACACTAGAATTTGTAGTCCATCATTCTCTGATACCAGTGTAAAGAAAGATAATGTATTTGTCATAGGATTGGGTTGGGTGACTGGGATGGGTAATAATGACTATAAGGCATGGTGGCCTAGTGGGTAACACACTCACCTAAGAACACAGATGACATGGGTTCAGTCCCAGGTACAGGCAAATAAATAGTGGCTCGGATGACCACTTAAAATAGCGGTCCTCTGTCATTGTGTCCTTTCCCCAGTGGCAGTTTAAAGAACCTCAAGGACGTTGATAAATGGTCATCCTTGAGCCTTTATCTTTTAGTTAGGGGAATGTCAACATTTGAGAGTTGGACTGTACTTGTACAGTCGAATGAGTCATATTGGGCTTTGAGTCCTGTAGTACATGGAGATATTGCACTGAGTATAAATACCAATACAAAACAACAATGCAACAGACCTGATTCAGATAATTTTCTCACTGGAACAATATCTAAACATATTTGGCAGGTCATCAAGGTTCATGTGATCAGGTAGAATGACACCCATAGAATTATGCAGGATTGTTTTGAAAGTGCTTTACAGTGCTTTTAGTGTTCCTTCATTCTTGTCTATGATTCTTGAAAATGATTGCTTTTAGCCTATTCAAAAAGGATAATGTAATGGTTAACAGCAACATGGTATCTGCTGCAATTCCTGGAAGAGTTTTCATGTCACCATTTTCTCTCACATTTCCTCTTGAAACATTTGGCAGCAAGGAAGTCAATGTTCTTGAAACCAGTGTCGGGAAACTTTGGTATGTCCCTCTTTTCGACATGAGGTTGCCCAAACTGGCTGTTTTATGAGGACATTTGATCTGATTGTAAAATGTCTGAACTGAAGTCTTGGATATTTATTTTATATATTTTAACACATTTAATTTTAGAAGTTTTCTTGACAGGTACCTTGACAGAAAAAATAATCACGAAATGATTAGATGAAAAAAAAGCTTTCCAATATTCAATATACTGATATTACCACCAACACCTATAACACACATTTAGTTCTGGTAATTCTCTCGGGACTGCAAATCTTGTGTGCAAAGTCCAAACTATTCGGCGATTGGTTCGGAAAAAGTTCTGATGCTATATTGCGACTAGTAAGACCTCGTTAGAAACCGGAAGTTTAAATCGAATGACAGATGCCAACAAACTTTGTAAATATTTAAAAAAACAAAGTCCTTCTTGCTTAATTGGCTAGTTATTTTCTAAAAGAAGAGTACGACAACGCTATGTTAACTGGATAAGGTAAGTCCCATATGAGGAACCGATTTCTTGATAAATTATGAGGTTTAAAACTTCGTACGCCTTTGCACAATCTCCTTCGGACTGCAGACACCAGTTCACGTTTGTTCGAATTTGAGTAAAAAAAATTTTTTTTTTCGGGTACACTCACTCATCTTCGCCGTTCAGCCAAAAACCACAGTCAAAAGTTTCTGCTGACCTATCCACAATTAAGAAAAAAAATCTCTTTCCCTCTTGGTAGATGGAATTCACCTGTATAGCACCTGTCACGTATATCCTTATAAATAAGCTAATAATATATTGTCTTGCAATCAAAATATCAGTTTCTCATCATCTTTGCATATCTCATTAATATCATCATAAATCAATCTACTTAAAGTCATTTTACAAACCAAAGTAATAAAAGTTAATTTTCAAATTGTTCAGCGAGGACTCATTCCCTGTAGTCACGTCAACAGTCAAACATGGTGGAACGCACAGTTTCTTTTTATTCACTATAAATTACTTGAAAATAATTTCTTTGGTTCCTCAAAAATTGTATAAATAGTTTATCATTACCTCCACCAAGGAGGTTATGTTTTCGCCTGGGTTTGTTTGTGCGTTTGTGAACAAGATAACTCAAAAACTTATGGACGGATTTTGATGAAATTTTCAGGATATGTCTGAAAAGGTAAAAGGAAGAAATGATTAAATTTTGGGAGTGATCCGGATCACTATCTGGATCTTCTGGATCCATAAAATGTCATTTTTAAGGACAAATAACTCAAAAAGTTATGGATGGATTTGATGAAATTTTCAGGAAATGTCCTAAATGGGACAAGGAACAAGTGATTAGATTTTGGGAGTGATCTAGATCACTGTCTGGATCATCTGGATCCAGGCTTCTTTTAAAGGAAGTTATAGCCAGATCATTTTAGGGTGGATTTTGATGATAGTCCAGGAATTGAGCTCCCATGGCGGAGGTCTGCACTCTCCGAGTGCTCTTGTTTTCTATCAAACTAAGTCATACTTATAGTATGACACAATTTTGTATGAGAAAAATTGCCTGAATTTTAGTTTTTATGTATCGTTTTCTTGACAGTAAACATTTAGTACTGGCAAAGTGCATTTGCACCAAATTTTTAGTATTGTGGTTGGATGCGAATTTTAGAACCGGTTTTCGAAAGTGGAAATTCAGCGAAAAACCGGGTATGTTTGATTTATTAAACGCAAAGAAATAAACTTTTTTCAAATGCATACATGAGCCATAACTCACATATAAATATTAACAATGATGGGCTTTTTGAAGAGTTTCGAAGGAAAAATGGGTGACATATTGATTAGAATATTATAAAATACTGTGAAATGTTTGTTGTAGCTGATTATTTTAGTAAAAATTAACTTAAAATAATTTGTGTGGTGAAACTGGTTTAGTTACAAGAAAACAAAGCTTAACCGGATCAGTGTTTCGGTCAGCAAATAGGCTTCTGGTTTACCATTTTCAACACTACGAATTTTTACTACAAATTTGCATTTTTGTTATTTACCTTGATGCCTTCACTATTACTCTACCAGGGAAGTTTATCCTCTCAGTTGAGTTCATCAGTTGTAATTTATGAGAATATCAAAACTTCTTTACACACTGTAAAGTGGAAGAGAAACTTAAAATATTGGAAGCAAACCACACCTTTAAAGAAATTACACTTTTTTGTGCACTTGGGGACTTTTATTGCAATTTCATAAGGAGGAAACACATACCATGGTAAATAAGTTACATCACTTTCTTCCACCTCATTTGTCAACACATAAGGTGGAAGGAAATCTTGAAGTATGGGGACAAACCAGAAATCTGAAGAAATTGCACATTTTCTCATATTTTTGTTCATTTGGGGACTCTTATTGCGATAACATTGAGAGGAAACATCCATGTTTGATTGGGTGTAATAAAATGCTGAGTCCTTGAAGCGGAAAGGTTTTAAAATAATGACCTCCTGATGTATAGATTTTCGATACCAACCCATCATTGTTTCAAACTCTTTCCCATAAATATCAGCTGACAACTCCAGGAGTAAACTAGTCAGTAGACTGCCAAATATTGTATCCACTGGATAGCATCCGGTGGATACTACAGATTATGCCGCCGCAGTGTGTGGAGATTTCACCATTAGTGCTCTAACCAAAAAAAATATTATAGCTAGACATCTCAAATTGGCAGGATATATTCATAACCATAAAATCTTGCCTGGGAATATTTTTGGCCCCATTTCGAAAAACAAGATGGCTGTTATGGGTGTGTTTAGACTTTCAGCAAGGAGTTTTGTTGGGAACTCTAGAGCAAAGGGTATTATAGGTAGAGATCTCAAATTGGCAAGATATGTTCCTCATTACAAAACCTTCACTGGTAATATTTTTGGCCTCATTTTGAAAAACAATATGGCCACCACAGGCGTTTTGTTGTGAGTTATGAAAAGTGCTAATATCTCCTTATTATTGGTCCTAGATGTTTGGTATGTGAAGCCAACTTATAGGAAATCATGGGCTGGAAATCTTCTGATGTGGTCAGATTTGATCTTGGGTCCATCCTTTAAGATCAAATGAGGATAGCCAAATTTAAAAGTGCTTATAACTCACTTATTATTGGTCCCAGAGGTTTGCAATTTGAAACCAACTTACAGAAAAATCATGGGATAGGAATCTTTTGATGTGGTCAGGTTTGACCTTGGGCCCCTCCTTCAAGGTCAAACGAGGATAGACAAATTTAAAAGTGCTTATATATCTCACTTATTATTTGTCATAGAGGTTTGCAACGTGAAAATAACTTATAGGAAATCCTGAGCAAGGAATCTTCTGATGTGGTCAGATTTGACCTTTGGCCCCTCCTTCATAATCAAAAGAGGATGGCAAGACTTTAATAAAAGTGCTTATAACTTGCTTATTTTTGGTCCTAGAGGTTTGCAATGTAAAAACCAACTTATAGGAAATCATTGGCTAGGAACCTTCTGATGTGGTCAGATTTGACCTTGGGCCCTTCCTTCAAGTTCAAATGAGGATAGCCAAACTTAAAAGTCCTTATAACTCAGTTATTATTGGTCCTAGAGGTTTACAATGTGAAACCAACCTATAGGAAATCATGGGCTAGGAGTCTTTTGATGTGATCGGGTTTGACTTTGGGGCCCTCCTTTAAGGTCAAATGAGGATAGTCAAATTTGAAAGTGCTTATAACTCACTTATTATTGATCCTAGAGGTTTGCAATGTGAAACCAAGATATAGGAAATCATGGGCTAGGAATCTTCTGGTGTGTTCAGATTTGACCTTGGGTCCCTGGTTCAAGGTCAACCTAGGGTAGTCAAACTTAAAGTGCTTGCAACTAATTTATTATTGAAAAATACTGTTTACCTTCAAAACAATTTTAGTTGTCCTTTTACGGTGGATACATCTTGCATCTGGCCACAGATGCGTCCTTGGTCTAGTTTATCTGGCTGTTTCAAAAACCTAATTTGCTTCAGCAATGGTCTGGCCATTTCAAAAACTAACTAATCAGATTACATGTGTATGTCTGAGTTGATCTTCAATGGGGCCCTTTGACTTAAAAGCATTTCTGTAGTCGACAATTAGTGAACTAAATAACTTTAATTTAGATTTTCTTGTGCTTTTTAATTTGATCACTGTTATCACAATCTGATCTCACAATGAGACTTAATCCTATTCTTAAAGGGGGACAGACTATGTATTGTGGGTTTTCTATTCACAAGAGGTGAAACCATTCGGGGTTCCAAAGAATGCTACAACAAAAGAAAAATAATCTTGGTATTATTCCTTTACAAATTCATAACTTTTTAAATTTATTAATCATGAAGCTATATCAGTAATTTGTCTTATTTGTCATGATATTACTGTTATTATATTCATACCCTCTAATAAATTTTGTAAAATACATCTAATGACTTGATAACAGAAGTTAACAAAAGAGAAAGATAGTTTTGAGATGACCAGGTTTATCCCACAAGGGTACTTTTGAAGATTCAGATATATGTATCCATGGGTCGTGCTTATTTCTGACCCAAGGGAGGTGAAACAAACTACCTTTTTGGGATGGTCTTGACTTTCATGTAAACATTGATCCAAAATTAAACACTATATGCAGAACGTTACCATTTGGAATTGTCAGAGGATATGAGATTTCACTTTGCCACAAATGTTGGTAAAACTGGATGAAGATAAAATAGATCTTGTACAGCTGGGGTTATACTATTTGTTGGTTCTGGATCGTGAAATTAATGTTGTGATTTAAGGTTAATATTACTTATTATCAGTAACTGATAATTTTTCAATAACAAATTAACCCACATGATTTAGTTTCACTGTTTAAGTAATGAAATTTATTGTAAATATGTAGTAGCATAAAGTATAAAACCACAATTCTCACTTTCATATATAAAAGTAACTAAATGGATGTTTGTATGATTTTTCAGATGGGTCAGACATTATCAGAACCTGTTACCGCCAAAGACACAAGTCACTGTGAAGATTCCTTTGTGAAAGTGGGATCTAGTTGTATGCAAGGATGGAGAATAAGTATCCTTAAATCATGAGGAAAATGAAACAGAAAATGTCATGAGTATTCTGTGTCTTAATTGATTCAGTTGCTTCAATGAGAATCCCTTGAAGTGGGCATGTCTTTGATTTCAGGATTATTGGGCCAATAACATGCTCCTTATTGCTTTTGGGAGTATAGCTAGTAATAGCCACTTAGCTACTTTATTAGCTATTGTCAGTTAGATTAGGAAAATAATTCAAGATATTTGAACAAAATTTTTTATTTAAGTTTATTGGATTAATAGCTTGCTTGGTATTGCTTTGAAAGTCACAGCTGTATAGCTAAGTGAATAGTTGTCACTTAGCTACTTAATTTAGCTATTTTCAGTAACACTTAGTTTTCTGCTCACTTAAAGGAAAAGTCCAGGAGATATCTTAACCAAATTTGGTATGGAGGATTATGAGATTCATAGCTTTTTCGATGTTGCTTGTGGGTGTGATAGCTCCTTAGCTATGTTATTAAGAGCTAATTAAGTGTCCCTGAAAGGACGCTTCCTCGCTCCCTTGAATATCTCCCTTATTATTGGAAGCTTTCTAACCATATTTAGCAGGTATATACCTCAGGCGTGGGGACTTTTTTCCCCATGCTTAAATTTGACCTTTATGAAGGTCACACGATCAAAAAAAACAATTTTTTGAAGTACACACCCCCCCCCCCCGCCCCCGTCATCGCAGTTCAGGAAAAACTACTTGCTACACAGCCTTATAATTTGACACACCTGTTCATACTATCGAAAACGCGAGCTGATTAGATTTTGGGAGCAATCCCTTGAAAAATGTCTCATTTATGAGTGATTTTCTGACCCCTTCCAATCTGAAAGCCTTAAATTTAGGCCAACCCCCCTATTATCTTCTTAAGTAGTGCATTTAGAGCTATAAAATGTACTGGGAGGTAATAGGAAACCATATGTGGAGGGTATAAATAGCTGGTCAGTTTTACCCCACGGCTCCCCCTTATGGGTCAAACTGGGGTCATAAAATTGCTGATTTTGAGTTTTTGCCTTATATCTCCTTTATTGTTGCTTTTATAGCTTCTGAATGTATTAAGAGGTATTGGGTAAGCATATATGGAGAGTCTAAATAGCCGGTCAGTTTTACCCCCCGACCCCCCCTTATGGGTCAAACTGGGGTCATAAAATAGCCGATTTTGAGTTTTTGCCTTATATCTCCTTTATTGTTGCTTTTATAGCTTCAGAATATATTAAGAGGTATTGGGAAAGCATATGTAGAGAGTCTAAATAGCTGGTCAGTTTTACCCCCCGACCCCCCATTATGGGCCAAACTGGGGTCATAAATAGCTGCTTTGGAGTTTTTGCCTTGTATCTCCTTTATTGTTGCTTTTATAGCTTCAGAATGTATTAAGAGGTATTGGGAAAGCATTTGTGGAGAATCTAAATAGCTGGCCAGGTTTATCCCCCCCCTCATGGGTCAAACTGGGGTCATAAAATAGTTACTTTGGAGTTTTACCTAAGGCTCAAGTTTCTTTGCAGCTAGGGAAAGTTGTCAGTTCAGATAATGGAGTTTTAGTTTCTATAATGTACTCATACACGTACTGACTATTACAGCTAAGAGAAAGAGCCTTGTAAACTTTGCTTGAGGTCAAATCCCTCCTAGCCCCACCTCCCTACATGCATTCTGTTTTCTTTATATCCACAAGGGCCTCACATAGAAAGCCACATAGTGAGTTCATGTGGCCTTTTATCTCCTAAGACCCAGATCACAGCAAATGTGTAATATAACACCTTGTAAAGTGTACCTGTCCTCACAGTGCTGCAATAAAACTTATGTTGCTTTTTGTGGTATATAAATTCTTTATAAACTTGAGTCTGCTTTTCTGTGGTCTAAATTCTTTTGTAAACTTTATAAAATATTCATGAAATACCCATTTATTCCTATGAATACTATTGCAAAAAAGATCTTACAAATTTGTGTCACACCAACAACCAACTTTTCCAAAGTTGTATTATACAGACTTAAGAATTTAATTTGTTTTGTAAATCATTTTCACTCTTCATTTTCATCTGCTGATAGCTATGACAGAAATCTAATTCATCACAGTGCACCCAAATATTGATTCTAAATTTTATGTGAATAATCAAGAAAAGGGGTATAAAATAATCTGAAGGCCAAGGATAAATAAGAAATGAACTAGAAAGTACTCATGGAGTGCAGACCTCCACCAATAGTGTTTTCTTTCCCAAATGTAATAACTACATGTCCATATAAAATGCAGAAAAAAACTATTCATTGTATCCCTGATTTTCGGGGATCATGCATGGTCATCTTACATGCACGCTTCCGTATACAAATCCACATCTGCAGAGATTTCTTGTGTTCAACCTACAAGCCACATTTCTTTTGGGATTCTTTTGAAACTTTGCAAGTGACTTGCTACAGCAGAAATCAAAATTATGTCAAAATTATGCTCTGTTGAGTAAATCAGTTTTAACTTGTTATTTTTGAGTCACTATAAACACAGAGTAAGGGGGGTGTTCCACTGGAGCCATCCCTACAACCGACCCTATGACTCCATAGAGTCAGTTAGACTGTAATTGAAAAGAAAAAGGCTGGAAGTAATAAGACAAGACTGAAAGTGATTAGGATAAGACAGGAAGTGACTAGGACAAGCCGGTTTCCAGGTGGCCAAAGCCACGGTGAGGATCAAGAGTCAGGGAAGGTCGGTGAAATATCAAACGTGTGTGATATTTTGCTGACCCAGCACGGCAAGCCAGGAAACTACAACTGACCCTAACCGACTCTGTAAACATTGCTCCCAACCCTCAAAATATTCTTAGTTACCAACACACCTGCCCCAGTGGAACACCCCTATAACTGACAGACAAACAGAGAAACAAACATAACCTCCTATTGCAAGCAAATATACATAGATGTCCTTATAAAATATTAACAAAAATATTATCCAAACAAAATCTAACTCCACATGGTTGGATAACAGAGGCTCAACTCTAAATTTAGTTGCAAATTTCATATTTTGACACATTTTGTTGTTTCTAAAGCAATGTGTTTTTAGATCCTGTTTCAGACACTGTCAGTGTAAATTGGTATTGTGTAAAGATTTCCCTTATGTTAAGTATGTGTGTTTGAAATAAGATTAAGTGCGTGTGTTTGAAATTGGCCTCCTCTCAGTATTGTGTGATTAACACATTGTCTTGATATAGAAGACAAGGGGTTAAATAATTTAACTCCCTTGCTTTATGTTTACATGCGCCTTAGAGTCCATCAGTGATGGAGATTAAGCGCTATAAAAGTCCACATTAGATTAGATTAGATTAAATAATTATATCCCCAGACGAAAGTCGGGGATATATTGGATTCAGGTCCGTCGCGCCGCCGCCGCCGCCGTAGAAATTTCCTTGTGGACGCGATAACTCAAAAACAAATTAATATTTTTTTTTCAAACTTGGTACACATGTTAAGCGTGCCCAAAGGAAGATCCCTATTTTAAGGTGACCTTAAACTCCCAGTAAAAAAGAACTTATGGCCACCTTAAGGTCAGAAATTGGACTTTTGGCCACTTAGAGCCCTGTAGGTCACAAACTATGATGCTCAGCTGGCTGAAATTTTACCTGACAACACATTAATATGTTTTTAGTACATGTGCCGAAAATCACGACTTTAAGTTGAGGAGAAAATTGTGTTTGAGGCCCATAAATACCCCCACTTAGGGATTTTTTGCTATACTTTTCACATATTTTGCCCTATAATTTGGAAGTGGTAATTCTGATGAGTCTCAAACTGCGCTAGGTATAACTTTGATATGTAATCCTTGTCTGTAGAAAATTTTAGGGCTGTAGGTTTACCCAAAGGGGTCGACTTAAGGTCTCAAAAGTGCCCACAGAGACCCAATTTATGCACTTTTTGCCACTTTCAAGCACTGTAGCTTTCAAACTATGTCTCTCATCTAAGTTAAATATCATCTGGGAATATATCTATGTGTTTTCTTATATGTGCCCCAACATTTAGGCCTTTAATAGACAGTTAACCTGTGTATCAGGACCATAAACACCCACCCGAGTGACCCTTATAAGACATTTTTCACATCTTTTTCCCTGTAACTTGGAAATGGTAAGTCTGAGAAGTTTCAAACTGTATTAGATATATATTCTGTGTGTAATCTTAGTATGTAACAGATTTTAAGTCTGAAGCTTTAATTTTGAAGGTCAAATTGAGGTCTCTAAAAGGCTCCCAAAGACCCAATATTTGGACTTTTTGCTACTTTTAAGCCCTGTGACTGTCGAACGATGTGACTGATAGAGCTCAAATCCTATCTGGGAAGGTATTAGTATGTTATTTATATATGTGGCAAAAATTAAGGCTTTAAGAAGACATTTAACCTGTGTATGAGGATCATAAATCCCCACCCGAGTGACCATTTTTAGACATTTTTCACATATTTTGCCCTGTAACTTGGAAATGGTAAGTCTAAGAAGTTTCAAACTGTATTAGATGCATATTCTATGTGTAATCTTAGTATGTGACAAATTTTAAGTCTGAAGCTTTAATTTGAAGGCCACATTTAGGTCTCTAGAAGGCCCCATAAAGACCCAGTATTTGGACTTTTTGCCAATTTTAAGGCCTGTGACTGTTAAACTATGTGACTGATAGAGCTGAAATCTCATCTGGGAATACATTATTATGTTCTTTTTACATGTGCCAAAAATCAAGGCTTCAAGTAGACATTTAACCTGTGTATGAGGACCTTAAACACCCACCTGAGTGACCCTTTTAAGACATTTTTCACATATTTTGCTCTGTAACTTGGAAATGGTAAGTCTGAGAAGTTTCAAACTTTATTAGATACATATTCTATGTGTAATCTTAGTATGTAACAAATTTTTAGTCTGAAGCTTTAATTTGAAAGCCACATCGAGATCTCTAAAAGGCCCACAGAGACCCAATATTTGGACTTTTTACCACCTTTAAGCCCTGTGACTGTTAAACTATGTGATTGATGGAGCTGAAATCCCATCTGGGAATGCATTATTATGTCCTTTTTACATATGCCGAAAATCAAGGTTTTTAGTAGACATTTAACCTGTGTATGAGGGCCATAGACACTCGCCCAAGTGCCTTTTTGGACATTTTTTCCGTATTTTGCCCTGTTATTTGGAAATGCTTAGTGTGACAAGTCTTAAACTGTATTATATATAATTTTTGTTTGTTATGTATGTCCCCCAAAAAGTTTCAGATCTGTAGTTTAATTGCTAAGGTCTCTTTAACAATTGTAAAATGCCCACAGAAACCCAATTTATGGACATTATGCCACTTTAAAGCCCAGTAGCTGTCAAACTATGTGGGTTATAGAGCTGAAATCTTTGAATTTTTAAAAGGAAATGCCTGTCTATTTAAATTTTGAATATTAATAATGTTATGGCTATCTTAGTCTTTTAAGAACTTATTATATCCCCAGACGAAAGTCGGGGATATATTGGATTCAGGTCCGTCGCGCCGCCGCCGCCGCCGCCGCCGCCGTAGAAATTTCCTTGTGGACGCGATAACTCAAAAACAAATTAATATTTTTTTTTCAAACTTGGTACACATGTTAAGGGTGCCCAAAGGAAGATCCCTATTTTAAGGTGACCTTAAACTCCCAGTAAAAAAGAACTTATGGCCACCTTAAGGTCAGAAATTGGACTTTTGGCCACTTAGAGCCTTGTAGGTCACAAACTATGATGCTCAGCTGGCTGAAATTTTACCTGACAACACATTAATATGTTCTTAGTACATGTGCCGAAAATCACGACTTTAAGTTGAGGAGAAAATTGTGTTTGAGGCCCATAAATACCCCCACTTAGGGATTTTTTGCTATACTTTTCATATATTTTGCCCTATAATTTGGAAGTGGTAATTCTGATGAGTCTCAAACTGCGCTAGGTATAACTTTGATATGTAATCCTTGTCTGTAGAAAATTTTAGGGCTGTAGGTTTACCCAAAGGGGTCGACTTAAGGTCTCAAAAGTGCCCACAGAGACCCAATTTATGCACTTTTTGCCACTTTCAAGCACTGTAGCTTTCAAACTATGTCTCTCATCTAAGTTAAATATAATCTGGGAATATATCTATGTGTTTTCTTATATGTGCCCCAACATTTGGGCCTTTAATAGACAGTTAACCTGTGTATCAGGACCATAAACACCCACCCGAGTGACCCTTATAAGACATTTTTCACATCTTTTTCCCTGTAACTTGGAAATGGTAAGTCTGAGAAGTTTCAAACTGTATTAGATATATATTCTGTGTGTAATCTTAGTATGTAACAGATTTTAAGTCTGAAGCTTTAATTTTGAAGGTCAAATTGAGGTCTCTAAAAGGCTCCCAAAGACCCAATATTTGGACTTTTTGCTACTTTTAAGCCCTGTGACTGTCAAACTATGTGACTGATAGAGCTCAAATCCTATCTGGGAAGATATTAGTATGTTATTTTTATATGTGCCAAAAATTAAGGCTTTAAGAAGACATTTAACCTGTGTATGAGACCATAAATCCCCACCCGAGTGACCATTTTTAGACATTTTTCACATATTTTTCCCTGTAACTTGGAAATGGTAAGTCTAAGAAGTTTCAAACTGTATTAGATGTATATTCTATGTGTAATCTTAGTATGTGACAAATTTTAAGTCTGAAGCTTTAATTTAAAGGCCACATTTAGGTCTCTAGAAGGCCCCATAAAGACCCAGTATTTGGACTTTTTGCCAATTTTAAGGCCTGTGACTGTTAAACTATGTGACTGATAGAGCTGAAATCTCATCTGGGAATACATTATTATGTTCTTTTTACATGTGCCAAAAATCAAGGCTTCAAGTAGACATTTAACCTGTGTATGAGGACCTTAAACACCCACCTGAGTGACACTTTTAAGACATTTTTCACATATTTTGCTCTGTAACTTGGAAATGGTAAGTCTGAGAAGTTTCAAACTTTATTAGATACATATTCTATTTGAAAGCCACATCGACTTTGGACTTTTTACCACCTTTAAGCCCTGTGACTGTTAAACTATGTGATTGATGGAGCTGAAATCCCATCTGGGAATACATTATTATGTCCTTTTTACATGTGCCGAAAATCAAGGTTTTTAGTAGACATTTAACCTGTGTATGAGGGCCATAGATACTCGCCCAAGTGCCTTTTTTGACATTTTTTCCGTATTTTGCCCTGTTATTTGGAAATGCTTAGTGTGACAAGTCTTAAACTGTATTATATATAATTATATCCCCAGACGAAAGTCGGGGATATATTGGATTCAGGTCCGTCGCGCCGCCGCCGCCGCCGCCGCCGCCGTAGAAATTTCCTTGTGGACGCGATAACTCAAAAACAAATGAATATTTTTTTTTCAAACTTGGTACACATGTTAAGGGTGTCCAAAGGAAGATCCCTATTTTAAGGTGACCTTAAACTCCCAATAAAAGAGAACTTATGGCCACCTTAAGGTCAGAAATTGCACTTTTGGCCACTAAGAGCCCTCTAGGTCACAAACTATGATGCTCAGCTGGCTGAAATTTCACCTGAGAACACATTAATATGTTCTTAGTACATGTGCCGAAAATCACGACTTTAAGTTGAGGAGAAAATTGTGTTTGAGGCCTATAAAGACCCCCACTTAGGGATTTTTTGCTATATTTTTCACATATTTTGCCCTATAATTTGGAAGTGGTAACTCTGATGAGTCTCAAACTGCACTAGGTATAACTTTGATATGTAATCCTTGTCTGTAGAAAATTTTAGGGCTGTAGGTTTACCCAAAGGGGTCGACTTAAGGTCTCAAAAGTGCCCACAGAGACCCAATTTATGCACTTTTTGCCACTTTCGAGCACTGTAGCTTTCAAACTATGTCTCTCATCTAAGTTAAATATCATCTGAGAATATATCTATGTGTTTTCTTATATCTGCCCCAAAATTTAGGCCTTTAATAGACATTTAACCTGTGTGTGAGGACCATAAACACCCACCCGAGTGACCCTTATAAGACATTTTTCACATATTTTTCCCTGTAACTTGGAAATGGTAAGTCTGAGAAGTTTCAAACTGTATTAGATATACATTCTATGTGTAACCTTTGAATGTGAAAGATTTTTAGTCTGAAGCTTTGATTTGAAGGTCACATTGAGGTCTCTAAAAGGCCCACAGAGACCCGATATTTTGCCTTTTTGCCACTTTTAAGCCCTGTGACTGTTAAACTATGTTACTGATAGAGCTGAAATCTCACCTGGGAATATATCATTATGTCATTTTTACATGTGCCAGAAATAAAGGCTTTAAGTAGACATTTAACCTGTGTGTGAGGACCATAACACCCACCCGAGTGACCCTTTTTAGACATTTTTCACATATTTTTCCCTGTAACTTGGAAATGGTAAGTCTTGAGAAGTTTCAAACTGTATTAGATATACATTCTATGTGTAACCTTTGATTGTGAAAGATTTTAAATCTGAAGCTTTGATTTAAAGTTCACATTGAGGTCTCTAAAAGGCCCACAGAGACCCAATATTTGGACTTTTTGCCACTTTTAAGCCCTGTGACTGTTAAACTATGTGACTGATAGAGCTGAAATCTCATCTGGGAATATATTATTATGTTCTTTTTACATGTGCTGAACATCAAGGCCTTTAGTAGATATTTAACCTGTGTATGACGACCATAGATACTCACCCGAGTGACCCTTTTTAGACATTTTTTACATATTTTGCCTTGTAACTTGGAATGGTAAGTCTGAGAAGTTTCAAACTATATTAGATATACATTCTATGTATAATCTCTGATTGTGAAAGATTTTAAGTCTGAAGCTTTAATTTGAAGGTCACATTGAGGTCTCTAAAAGGCCCACAGAGACCCAATATTTGGACTTTTTGCCACTTTTCAGCCCTGTGACTGTTAAACTATGTGACTGACAGGGCTGAAATCTCAACTAGGAATACATTATTAAGCGTCTTCTTTTTCCATGTACCGATCATCAAGGCCTGTAGTAGACATTGAACCTGTGTATGACGACCATAGACACTCATCCAAGTGACCTTTTTTGACATTTTCTACTGTATTTTGCCCTGTAATTTGGAAATGCTTAGTGTGACAAGTCTTAAACTGTATTATATCTAATTTTTGTTTGTTATGTATGTCCCCCAAAAAGTTTCAGATCTGTAGTTTAATTGCTAAGGTCTCTTTAACAATTGTAAAATGCCCACAGAAACCCAATTTATGGACATTATGCCACTTTAAAGCCCTGTAACTGTCAAACTATGTGGGTCATAGAGCTGAAATCTTTGAATTTTTAAAAGGAAGTGCCTGTCTCTTTAAATTTTGAATATTAATGATGTTATGGCTATCTTAGTCTTTTAAGAACTTATTTTTGTGTGTTGTACCTCTGCTTGCTGAGTTTTTAACTCTTTAAAATGAAACTGGTTAAACATATTCAAGTAGGCAAAATGGACACTGTTATTTTCTGGTGAGCTTTAAGTCCCAATATTAATAAAAGTATATCCTTATGTAGTAAAACTAGGGGATTTTTAACCCTCAACTAGCCCAGTTTTATTCAACTTGCCTCAGTTAATTTTGACACAGCTCCTACAGTTATGAACTCATTTCAGTTGATAATCACATACTTAAAATTCTCAATTCTTTTTGTATTTGATTACCCCTTTGATATATATCAGATTGTTTGTTTACCATTTATGCTGTAGTCCCAACCCACATCCCCCACCCACCTCTGGGACCTCCAGCTATATTGAGTGACACTAAATAAACAAAGGTATTTAGTGATATCAAATGAGAAACAAAGAACTCAATGGGGTTGCAGATCTTGTGTAATAGTGAGAGAGGTGTGGAGAAGGGGAGAGGGGTGGGGTAGGAGGTGGTGGGCTTCATCATATAACACAAAGGGGAGTCAGAACTGAGATTGTGTCACATATTTAGGTTGCATATATATGGACCACATATATAGGAATAGAGGAAATGAATAACTGAAAACAATTTACAAATTCTATAAATAATATAATAAAATAATAATATAAATAATTTTTTTTTAAATAATATTTTATTTGTGAACAAATATAGAAACAGATATGCGCTTTTGGGATTATGAATTTTAGAATGGACATTCAATCATCAATCATTTAAATACTTTGAAATTAGGTTAAGAGTTATCATTGCAGGAAGATTGAAAAGTATGATGTTGAGTTAAAAATAATATTTTATTTGTCAACAAATATAGAAAGAGATATGCTCTTTTGGGATTATTATTTTAGAATGGACATTCAATCATCAATCATTTATTAATAAATACTTTGAAAATAGGTTTAGAGTTATCATTGCAGGAAGATTGAAAATATAATTTGAGTTATGTATTCGGCGTCTGGGGATACACCATCTTCTTGGGAAGATACAAACAGAGTAGATTGATGTGCTGAAGTTCATATAATAATGGGTAATTATGCTTTAAAAAATTCCCGATCAAAACCTGTGGCGTGAGTGATGACCTGTCTGGGGATATGTTGGCGCCGAGTTGGCCCAATCTAGTTTTTGTTTGTTATGTATGTCCCCCAAAAAGTTTCAGATCTGTAGTTTAATTGCTAAGGTCTCTTTAACAATTGTAAAATGCCCACAGAAACCCAATTTATGGACATTATGCCACTTTAAAGCCCAGTAACTGTCAAACTATGTGGGTTATAGAGCTGAAATCTTTGAATTTTTCAAAGGAAATGCCTGTCTATTTAAATTTTGATTATTAATAATGTTATGGCTATCTTAGTCTTTTAAGAACTTATTTTTGTGTGTTATACCTCTGCTTGCTGAGTTTTTAACTTTTTAAAATGAAACTGGTTAAACATATTCAAGTAGACAAAATGGACACTTTAAGTGAGCTTTAAGTCCCAATATTAATGAAATTATATCCTTATGTAGTAAAACTAGGGGATTTTTAACCCTCAACTAGCCCAGTTTTATTCAACTTGCCTCAGTTAATTTTGACACAGCTCCTACAGTTATGAACTCATTTCAGTTGATAATCACATACTTAAAATTCTCAATTCTTTTTGTATTTGAGTACCCCTTTTATATAGATTGTTTGTTTACCATTTATCCCCACCTCTGGGACCTCCAGCTATATTGAGTGACACTAAATAAACAAAGGTATTTAATGATATCAGATGAGAAACAAAGAACTTGATGGGGTTGCAGATCTTGTGTAATAGTGAGAGAGGTGTGGAGAAGGGGAGAGGGGTGGGGGTGGGAGGTAGTGGGCTTCATTACATATAACACAAAGGGGAGTCAGAACTGAGATTGTGTCACATATTTAGGTTGCATATATATGGACCACATATATAGGTATAGAGGAAATGAATAACTGAAAACAATTTGCAAATTCTAAAAATAATATAATAAAATAATAATATAAATAATTTTTTTTTAAATAATATTTTATTTGTGAACAAATATAGAAACAGATATGCGCTTTTGGGATTATGAATTTTAGAATGGACATTGAATCATCAATCATTTAAATACTTTGAAGGAAGATTGAAAAGTATGATGAGTTGAGTTAAAATAATATTTTATTTGTCAACAAATATAGAAACAGATATGCTCTTTTGGGATTATTATTTTAGAATGGACATTCAATCATCAATCATTTAAATACTTTGAAAATAGGTTTAGAGTTATCATTGCAGGAAGATTGAAAATATAATTTGAGTTATGTATTCGGTGTCTGGGGATACACCATCTTCCTTGGGAAGATATAAACAGAGTAGATTGATGTGCTGAAGTTCATATAATAATGGGTAATTATGTTTTAAAAAATTCCCGATCAAAACCTGTGGCGTGAGTGATGACCTGTCTGGGGATATGTTGGCGCCGAGTTGGCCCAATCTAGTTTTTGTGTGTTATACCTCTGCTTGCTGAGTTTTTAACTTTTTAAAATGAAACTGGTTAAACGCCGGTTAAACATATTCAAGTAGACAAAATGGACACTTTAAGTGAGCTTTAAGTCCCAATATTAATGAAATTATATCCTTATGTAGTAAAACTAGGGGATTTTTAACCCTCAACTAGCCCAGTTTTATTCAACTTGCCTCAGTTAATTTTGACACAGCTCCTACAATTATGAACTCATTTCAATTGATAATCACATACTTAAAATTCTCAATTCTTTTTGTATTTGAGTACCCCTTTTATATTACTCCATTTCTTTGTAGTCCCAACCCACATCCCCCACCCGGATTCCCCCCCACCCACCTCTGGGACCTCCAGCTATATTGAGTGACACTAAATAAACAAAGGTATTTAATGATATCAGATGAGAAACAAAGAACTCAATGGGGTTGCAGATCTTGTGTAATAGTGAGAGAGGTGTGGAGAAGGGGAGAGGGGTGGGGGTGGGAGGTGGTGGGCTTCATTACATATAACACAAAGGGGAGTCAGAACTGAGATTGTGTCATATATTTAGGTTGCATATATATGGACCACATATATATAGGTATAGAGGAAATGAATAACTGAAAACAATTTGCAAATTCTAAAAATAATATAATAAAATAATAATATAAATAATTTTTTTTTAAATAATATTTTATTTGTGAACAAATATAGAAACAGATATGCGCTTTTGGGATTATGAATTTTAGAATGGACATTGAATCATCAATCATTTAAATACTTTGAAGGAAGATTGAAAAGTATGATGAGTTGAGTTAAAAATAATATTTTATTTGTCAACAAATATAGAAACAGATATGCTCTTTTGGGATTATTATTTTAGAATGGACATTCAATCATCAATCATTTAAATACTTTGAAAATAGGTTTAGAGTTATCATTGCAGGAAGATTGAAAATATAATTTGAGTTATGTATTCGGCGTCTGGGGATACACCATCTTCCTTGGGAAGATATAAACAGAGTAGATTGATGTGCTGAAGTTCATATAATAATGGGTAATTATGTTTTAAAAAATTCCCGATCAAAACCTGTGGCGTGAGTGATGACCTGTCTGGGGATATGTTGGCGCCGAGTTGGCCCAATCTAGTTTATCACAATGAAATAAATTTTAAATGTAAACTAAGCAGCTTGCAAAAAGAAAATTATCTCAAATAATGAAATACTTTTTGTTTTTGAAAATACAAAGAAGTTGAGAGAGCAAGATCATTTGAAACCTTTTATCTGTGATTGACACTTCACATGGGTTAACCACAGAAGTACGCATTATAGAGTACACAGATGGAGTACTGTGCATGTCATAAAACACACATATGGTTCCAGTTAACTGGAGTTTGGGGGAATACTTCCCTCAGAAGATGGCCTGTCAATCATTTGGTAGTCATGGTAATGGGAGATTGCAAAGCTGAGCTGTCTGCAAAGTTTACAAGGCTCTCTGTCTGATACGGTTCTTTCTCTTAACATGTATGAGTGCTTTATGAATACCAAATATTTGTGCGTATGTTTGAAAAGATATCATGCAAATTTGAGCCTTAAGCAAGGCTAAGTTTTGCCTTATATATCCTTTATTGTTGTTTTTATACCTTCAGAATGTATTAAGAGGTATTGGGAAAGCATATGTGAAGAATCTAAATAGCCGGTCAGTTTTATCCCCCGACCCCCCTTTATGGGTCAAACTGGGGTCATAAAATAGTTGCTTTGGAGTTTTGCCTTATATCTCCTTTATTGTTGCTTTTATAGCTTCAGAATGTATTAAGAGGTATTGGGAAAGCATATGTGGAGAGTCTAAATAGCCGGTCAGTTTTACCCCCCGACCCTCCCTTATGGGCCAAACTGGGGTCATAAATAGCTGCTTTGGAGTTTTTGCCTTATATCTCCTTTATTGTTGCTTTTATAGCTTCGGAATGTATTAAGAGGTATTGGGAAAGCATACAGTGCAGCTTTGTGCATTCTTAGCTTTACAGCTTGCTTATTAAAACCACAAAGCATTTTAAACTTTAAGGGAGGCTTTGCTTTTGTTAGCAAAAGCATTCCTCTAGTTTTTTTATGAATTTTTAAAATTATTTTTAATACATTAAATTCATGAAATCATGCACTAAATCACCTATAACTTGAATAGTATTGCATTTAGAGCATTTTGTTAAAATATGTTATTCAGCTACTCTTTCCATAGCTACAACATGGTGAGTAACTTGGATGTCTATTCCAATAGCTAAGTGAGTAATGGCTACTTTCTGATTTTTCAGTACCTTTCCTAATGAGTAAAATCACTATTAACTCAAAAACTTTGTATAAATATGTTGTTCACCTACTTTTGGGTCAGCTATAACATAGTGAAATTGCAGACCTGTATGTCATGGCATAGCTGAGAAATAGTTACTTTCAGGTTCTCACTGTTGAGTAAATCAGTTGTAACTTGAAAACTATTGCATTTAGAATATTTTGTTTAAATATGTTGTTCAACTACTTTTGGGTCAGCTATAACGTAGTGAAATTGCAGACCTACAGGTCAGGGCATAGCTGAGCAATGGCTACTTTAGGTTTTCACTGATGAGTAAATCAGTTGTAACTTGAAAACTATTGCATTTAGAGTATTTTCCTTGTGAATACCATTTGCAGGGCACAATTTTTGTGTCCTTTTCTTGTGTCACTTCTACTCTGAAACTCAAAACACACAGTAAGCTGACACAGAGCCCGTTCACGGGCACTGATTGCATGTTGAGAAATGGTTCAGAGAAAATTTGGTGGATTTCTCCACTCCCTCTGTGAAACAAGTGTCAGACTTCTTCATGTATCTGTACCAAGATCTAAACAGGCACCCTTCGACCATTCGATGGTTATAGAAGGACCATTGTTAACACCTTGGGCCCAGCGGGTCTCCATATTTCTCAAAGCCCTGACCTTTACAGGTTACTTTCTAGCTTTCATAGGTATCGTCCCAAAAGTTCCGGAAATCTCCCAAAGTGGAACCTATCTGTTGTTCTTAATGAGCTCTCTAAAGTGCCCTTTGAGCCTATGAAAGACACAGACCTCAAATATCTTACACTAAAAACTGCTTTCTTGCTAGCTTTGGCCTCCAATTTTTTAAGCGCCACAGTGAAATTCATGCCTGGGTTACAAACAAAGTATCTAATTTAGGCCAATGGGAAAAGGTAGCTTTGTTCCCCTCTTCAGGCTTCATAGCCAAAAACCAACTCACAAGAGAAGGTTCTCAAAGTGTGTCTCTGGTGACTATCCCTGCTCTGACTATCATTGTGGATAGACAGTTCAAAGAAGACAGGACCCTGTGTCCAGTACGGGTCTTGAGGTACTATCTGGATCAAACCAAAGACCTGAGAGGGTCTGGATCAGTACTCCTTCTTTCCTTCAGGAAAGGACAGACATCAGACCCACTACTCTCTCTTCTTGGTTAAAACAAACTATCCTACTTTGTTACAAACAAGCAGACCAACAGTTCTTGGACTTGGTCGAAGTTAAAGCACATGACTTTGCGGCCTCTAAGGCCTTTTATGGTGGGGTTTCGGTGGACCAAATCATGCAAGCTTGTCACAACATATTTACAAATTTTTATCTAAAAGACCTTACTTGGTCAGACAACAACAACAATATGTATCTGGGTCCAGTAATAGCGGCTCAACAGTCCTAGACCCTTCCCCTCAGACTACTCATCCTCGGAAGGAAAATAGGGGGGGGGGGGGGGGGGCACGTCCGCTGCAGCCAAGTCTTTAGGAGTCTAAATCCTAGGGTCTAGGTATACGACTATCTCCTCAGGATGTTGGTAAGGTCTTTTATCTTTTTATTTTTAGTTTTTTTTATCTTCTTTTTTTATTTTATTTTAGTTCACTGTTTAACATGTATAATGTATTACGTACTTATTCAGGTGATCCCATAATCTCATTATAAGGGTGGCAAGAGATATTTCAAGCCCAGGCCTTGTTTTCATTCGTGGTGAAGCCCTTGGGGCTATACTCTGTTTAAGTGAGCACGGCTGCACTTCCTCCTTCAAACCAGACATCCATACAGTTCCGGTTCTATCATTCATTCAAGTATTCTTGTTATTGGCTTCTTACAGGCCCAGTTCCTGGAACCAGGGCACTGTAAGTGGGCCTCAGACTGGTCTTTTCTAATACATTCATTCTAATCTAGTTAATTCAAAATCCAAGAAAAATTGACAAATACTTCCAGTCTCAGCTGTAATCCCCCACCGAGAGGTTGGATTCAGCATTCAGTTCCACATGGTAAGTTATTGTAGCGGAATAAAGTTGAAAATTTTAATTACTTAAATGTAGCTTTTATAAGCCATAAGCTTACCATGTGGAACTGAAGAGAGTCCCGCCTGGCCTTCTTGCTATAATACAGCTGAAGGGGTATGGTCTAAATTTACAACTCAAAAGAAGGGGCTTCAACGGAAGTACACTACAGGGTTCACCTACTGCACTGGGAATTCAGTCAACACTAAACATCTACTTTTGTTGGACGTTGGGCGGATTCCTTGCAGCCTCCTGAGATAGCATTCAGTTCCACATGATAAGCTTGTAGCTCATAAAAGCTACATTTAAGTAATTAAAATTTTCAAATTTATGCGAGATTTTCTCACAGGTACTAACTAGAAAGCTTAAAATTCATGTGACCCCCCCCCCCCCCCATTATCTTCTTAAGTATTGCATTTAAGGCTATAAAATGTATTGGGAGGTAGTAAGAAACCATAGGTGGAGAGTCTAGAAAGCAAGTCAAATTCCTTATCAGTCAGCTGACATTATGGCATCACTCTACAGCGTCTGTGTGAACAACTGCTCCTCCATAAGTACAAGTCTGTCCGTTAGTTACCACCCAGAGTGTGAAAATTCCAACACTTTATTACAATTTTCTCATTGACTATTGAACGGATGTCTCTCTTATCTTGTATGTATGTACTAGGATACAAGTAGATTCTCTTGTATAAGTATCAGGCCTGGATCTTTCTTAATTTTTTTTCAGGAATTTTTCAGTAATTTTCACCCGTGGTGCCCCTATGGGCGGGTGGGCGGGAAAAAGTTTGTCTTGGCTGAAGCTCAGAAACCATAAAGTGTAGGAACTTGATACTTGGTAGGGACATTGGTTAGGTGTGCAATGTCATGGTTTGACTTTGATTTGACCTTGCTGTAGTGACCTTGACCTATAAAATCTTGTCTGGGCTATATCTCAGAAACCGTAAGGTGTAAGAAGTTGATATTTCGTAGGGACATTGGTTAGGGGGTATGGGTGTGCAACGTCATGGTCTGACCTTGATTTGACCATTGACCATGCTGTAGTGACCTTGACCTATAAAATCTTGTCCGCGCTATATCTCGGAAACTGTAAGGTGTAGGAAGTTGATACTTGGTAGGGACATTGGTTAGGGGCCGTAAGTGTGCAACATCATGATCTGACCTTGATTTGACCTTTGACCTTGCCGTAGTGACCTTGACCTATAAAATCTTGTCTGGGCTATATCTCGGAAACCGTAAGGTGTAGGAAGTTGATATTTGGTAGGGACATTGGTTAGGGGGTATAGGTGTTGAACGTCATGGTCTGACCTTGATTTGACCTTTGACCTTGCTGTCGTGACCTATAAAATCTTGTCCGGGGTATATCTCGGAAACTGTAAGGTGTAGGAAGTTGATATTTGGTAGGGACATTGGTTAGGGGGTGTAGGTGTGCAACGTCATGGTCTGACCTTGATTTGACCATTGACTATGCTGTAGTGACCTTGACCTATAACATCTTGTCCGGGCTATATCTCAGAAACCGTAAGGTGTAGGAAGTTGATACTTGGTAGGGACATTGGTTAGGGGTTGTAGGTGTGCAACGTCATGGTGTGACCTTGATTTGACCTTTGATGTTGCCATAGTGACCTTGACTTATAAAATTTTGTCCCTTTGGGTGGTTGGATGGGAAAAAGTTTTCTGGGCTATAACTCAGAAACTGTAAGGTGTAAGAAGAAGGTGACCTTTCCTTGCTGTAGTAACCCTGACATATACAATCTTGTCCGCGCTATATCTCAGAAACTGTAAGGTGTTGGAAGTTGATACATGGTAGGGACATTGGTTAGGGGTTGTAGGTGTGCAACATCGTGGTGTGACCTTGATTTGATCTTTGATCTTGCAGAGTGACCTTGACCTATAAAATCTTGTCCGAGCTATATCTTGGAAACCGTAAGGTTTTGGAAGTTGACACCTGGTAGCTGAACTGGTTAGGGGTTGTAGGTATGCAACTTTATGGTTGACCTTGATTTGATCTTTGATCTTGCCGTAGTGACCTTGACCTTTAAAATTTTGTCCAGGCAATATCTCTGAAACTGTCAAGTGTAGAAAGTTGATAGTTGGGTAGGGACATTGGTTAGGGTTGTAGGTGTGCATCATAGTTTTTAGTTTACTGATTAATGCTGTCATCTTGCTATTGAATTGTCTTGTTTTAATACTTTATCTTTACATACATTTTGTTTCTCTTAGATGTTATTTTCTCTACTTAAACATTATTTGGATCTTAATATAATGGGCACTGCTCTAAAAATATCCCAATCTTTGTACTGTTTCACTACTTCTATATCTCATGGTGTTGAAAACTATTTCCCTGGGCTGTGGGTATGGGTATCTCTGATGCTATTATTTTTTCTGCGGAATGGCACATAAGTTCGCCTACAAACATGGATTTTCTTGAAGTCTGCGGCAACAAAATTATATGAAAACTCGTACATCAGGCAATGCTGGAAATATATGAGGCAAAAAGATGTGAGATCTAGAAAATCGAAACACTGCACCGATCAAGAGTTTGTCAAGGTTTTAATTTTTTTCCGTTGAAACGCATTTTGAATAATGCTTGTTGACAATATGGTTTCATGATGATTTACGTTTGTGAAAGAACTTAAATATACCTTGTTCTACGGAGAATATTTAGGTATCTTACCCCCTAAAATATAAAATGAAGCGTACACTGGATGGTTACTACAAAAATGGAGGCAAGAAAAATGACAGGGTCAGAATTTCTACCCCCTTCCCCACATTTTGTACAGTGGTGGGGGATTGCCCCCACTTTTTAAAATTCCCATATCAACACTGGTGTGAATCATCTGGCATTTTTTGGCCGAAAATCATGTCCCCACCATTTTTGGCAGCTCTTATGAAAATCTGCATAAAACACAAAAATGTATTTCTCTCTGAAACGGTGCAAGATAGAGTAGTTTTGGCTCCCGGGGTATATACAGGCATCTGGCCCTTTTTGTCAACAATTGTTTTCCCACCAAAAATTTTGGTGGCCATCTTGAATTTCTGTATAAAATGCAAAAATGCATTTTTCTTAGAAACCCTGTGAGATAGAACGATTTCAACGAAATTTTGGGCTCACAGGATATGTGCAGTTATTTTGCCAAAACTCATTTTCCTGCCATTTTTGTCAGCTATCTTGAAAATCTGCCTAAAACACAAAAACATTTTTATCCCAGGAACGTTATGAGCCAGAGCGGTTTCTGTAAAATTTTTGGCTCCCAGGGTATAAGCAGTCATCTTGCACTTTTTGTTAACAGTTGTTTTCCAGCCATTTTTGGCAGCTGTCTTGAATTTCTGTGTAAAACGCAAAAATGCATTTATCTTGCAAACCGTTATCTGGCACTCTTCAAAGATAGCATTTTTGTGCCTGTTTTTGCAGGCTGGTTGAATTTTTGCATTAATGGAAAAACATATTAAACAGAGCAAGATAGTCATTTCAGCAAAATCATTAATGCTCATGGGGATGCTTTGTTTTTGCTGTAAAAAAAAATTTCTTTTTCTCTTGTGAAGGAATACTCCAGTTTTCTTTTGTTATGGCTTTGCATAAATTTACATGCATGCATGTTAAATAAATACAGTGCATATATATGTTACAGGCAATCTGTGTAACCAGGCATTACGCGTAATGACTGAACATTTCAGTCATTTCGCGAAATGCCTAAACAGTTTAGCCATTTCGTGAAATGCCTAGGCATTTCACGTAATGACTGAAATGTAAGGTTCAGTGTTACACAGATTGCCTAAACAAGTATTTGAGATTTCAGGCAATCTGTGTAATCATCTTTTTAAAGTGTCTTTTTGATAGAAACTGATTATTTCTTGCTATAAGCAATTCATGATATATTTTGATATATCTCATACATTTTTGCATAAATTAGTAAAGAAACAGTTTTACTACACAATCATTCATAATGATACATTTCATACTTAGTCTCATTTAACTACTAAGAAGGGTACTACATTCAAATCATTCAAACATCAAATACTTCAACTTTGATTCGAGTTTTCAAGCAGTCTGTGTGATTACCTTTTCAAAAATTTTATTGATAGGATGTGTAATTTCTTGCCAATAGAGGCAATTCAAGTTGGAGTTTAACTGTATGACCTGAAATTAAGGTACATTTTGATATCTCTTGTACTTTTTTGTATAATTGAATAAATAAATGACCAGTTTTGAAATGTGATTAATAATAGTCATATATTCTATAACTCTTATAATTTAGTTGTAAGAAGGGCACAGAGAGGTCCAGTTCAATTTATTTTTTTAAAAAAGAGTTTGTTTTCTGATCTTGTGTGTGTGGGGGGGGGGGTGGGGGGTGGGGGTGGGGTGGGGTCATTTTACATGAAACAAATGATGCAGAAAACTTTGATGTTAATCCTGTTTGATGAAACAAGCTTAATTGCAATTAGGACTCCACAGCCTATTTTAGCATCCAATCACTCAGCCTGAGTTTGTTTAGAAAAAGTGAGTGGTTTTGTTAATTTGTGTAGATAAAGGGTGCCAGGTTTTATTCAACAGTCCTTCAAGTGGACTGTTAGGACATAGATTCTGTATTTATGTCTTATCTAATGATATTTTGCCACTGTAATGCATAAAAAGTTACTAAGATACTGTAAATCTGACAAAAATCACTTTCGGTTTGTTTCAGCATACAGTAAGAGTGCTGTTTGCTGTACACAGTTTACTTTGATGTATTGCATTCTTGTAATGTTACAAAGTTAATTTCAGTTCACTTAATTGTAGCTATATATTCATGACTCCCTAATGAAATTTAACATTTATTTCTCTGATAAATATACAAGTTTGTGACTTTTTACCCCACAGCCCTTAAGGGCTGTCGGGGTATTGTTTTCACCCATGGTGTCCGGATGGGCGGGTGGGCGGCAGGAAAAAGTTTGTCCGGGCTGTATCTCAGAAACCGTAAGGTATAGGAAGTTGATACTTGGTAGGAACATTGATTAGGATGTGTAGGTGTGCAACGTCATGGTCTGACCTTGATTTGACCTTTGACCTTGCCGTAGTGACCTTGAGTTTGAAAATCTTGTCCAGGCTATATCTCGAAAACCGTAAGGTGTAGGAAGTTGATATTTGGTAGGGACATTGGTTTGGGGCTGTAAGTGTGCAACGTCATGATCTGACCTTGATTTGACCTTTGACCTTGCTGTAGTGACCTTGACCTATAAAATCTTGTCTGGGCTATATCTCAGAAACCGTAAGGTGTAGGAAGTTGATACTTGGTAGGAACATTGGTTAGGAGTTGTAGGTGTGCAACATCATGGTCTGACCTTGATTTGACTTTTGACCTTGCTGTAGTGACCTTTACCTATAAAACCTTGTCCGGGCTATATCTCAGCAACTGTAAGGTGTAGGAAGCTGATACTTGGTGAGGACATTGGTTGTGGGTAGTAGGTGTGCAATGTCATGGTGTGACCTTGATTTGACCTTTGTACTTGCCGTAGTGAACTTGACCTATAATACCTGGTCTGGGCTATATCTTGGAAACCATAAGAGGTGTAGGAAGTTGATACTTGGTAGGGACATTGGTTGAGGGTTTTAGGTGTGCCACGTCATGGAGTAACACTGATTGACCTTTGACCTTGCTGTATTGACCTTTAAAATCTTGTTGCACCTTTGGGTCTGTCTGTTGATGCAGATTAAGCACTGTTAAAGTCATATTAGAATTCATTAAGAATTTCCTTTTGCAAGTTTCCATTGTAACAGATGGAATTTCATCAAGTGAGCCACAGGCTTTTCTCCAACACCACACATAAGCATTCATTGAATGTATTGCCACTTCTGTATGCATGGGTAATATTCAAAACATCCAAACCATAATTCGGCCATTTTTGGTTTACTGATAAATGCTGTCATTTTATTATTGAATTGTCTTGTTTTAAAACTTCATCTTTATATACAGTTCTTTTCCTTAGATATTATTTTCTCTACTTAAGCATTATTTGGACCTTAATATAACTTACACTGCTCTGAAAGTATCTTGAACTTTGTACTGTTACACTACTTCTATATCTCATGGTGTTGAAAAATATTTCCCCAGGCTGTGGGGTATGGGCATCTCATGCTATTTTAAGATTTTTATGTCTTAAACTTTGTTTGTGTTCCACAGACTAAACCCCTGCATGGATTTTCACAAAATTTTCAGGATATGTTGACCTCAAGAGGATATACAGCTTATTAGGTTTTGGAGGGTATCCAGTAATATCTGTTGCCATGGCAACACTTTTAAGATTTTCAGGTCTTAAACTTTTTGGGTGTTTTACAGACTAAACCCCTGCACAGATTGTCACCAAATTTTCAGGGTATGTTTACCCCAAGAGGATCTAGAGCTGGTTAGGTTTTGGGGGTATCCAGTAACAACTGTTGCCATTGCAACATTCAGGAAATATTCAGGATATGTTTCAAGAGGACCTACAGCTAATTAAGTTTAAGGGGGTATCCAGTGGCAATTGTTGCCATGACAACACTTTTAAAATTTTCGAGTCTTAAAGTTTGTGGGTGTTCCACAGATGAAATCCATGCATGGATTTTCACCAAATTTTCATGATATGTTTACTCCAAGAGGATCTACAGTTGATTAGGTTTTGGTTGGTATCCAGCGGCAACTGTTGCCATGGCAACACTTAAAATTTTTGGGTCTTAAAGTTTGTTCTAAAATCTTCAAGGTTTTCTGTAACCTAAAATATTGCAGCTAGCTTCATCAGATTTGCACAAAATGTAAATTGTGACCAAAGCTTGTCTTGTTTTGGAAACAAAATGGCCGCCATATCACATCATTAATGCCAAATAGGAGGGTCATCATATCAAAAAGGCCTTATATCTCCCTTATAATTGTTTCTTGGGCTTCAAAGTATGAAAACTGCTTGTAAGAAATCACGGCCTGTGAATCTTTTGTAGAACATCTTGTGTGGGTTCTCTATACTTCTTCCAACAGAAGTTTTTCTTAAGATTTTCCCAAATCTCAATGTTGTTGGCCATTTAGCTGTACCTCCGGCTGGTGTTCGTACCTGCCGAGGCTGGCTATTTTTTTAAATTAACCTGATATGACATTTGCTTTCATTTCCTCAAATATTTAGTTTGGTCGCAGAGTTCAAAATATGAGTCTATATTAACTATTAAGTGAAAAGTCAGTGTGTATATTGAACACATATATAATAAATTTCCTTAAAGTGTCTTGAAAAGTTTGTATTTAGTTATGATCTAGAATTGATTTTACTGATGAAATTATGTTTAAGAAACTTGTTACAAGTGTTCCTTGACGTAATTCTGTGCAGACATGGAGGATGCTCATACACAGCTGCTTTCATTACCAGGAGACAAAGATGCATACTATTTTGCTGTCTATGATGGACATGGTGGTGGGTATTTCCCAGTTTTTCAAAGAGTAAGATTTCAGAGAGTTCATGAAATGTATGACAGAAGACACCCCGTAAAATTAAGTAACAAGAAGAAATATTCATGGAAATTCTGAAGTCATACAAGTCCTGAATTTAAAAGGTTTTTATGTAAAATTTAAAAAACAAAAAACGCTAACATGGGCACTGATCTCTTTCTGGAACTGGACTATCCGTTTTTAGACATTAGCGCCGTAGAGGATGGTTACATCAGTTTCGGCACTCAATATATACTTCTTACTTACCACATGTACTTACTTATGTTTTAACGTTTATTGAATTGTTATACCCCAGGAGCTATACTGGATTCAGATCTATCACTCAGCTGCTGTAGAAATTTCCTTGTGTACTCAGTTACTAAAACACATCAACATTCTCTTTAAAACATGGTGAACTTGTGAAGGATGGTGTAAGGAAGATTAATATATTCAGGTGACTTTCAACTCCCCATATTGCAGAAGTTATGGCCACCTTAATGTCAGAAATGGACCTATGGCCACTTGAAGCCCTCTAGATCACAAACTGTGTGGCTTATCCAGCTTAAATTTTACCTGAGAACCATTAATGTGTTCTCATATATGCCAAAATCAATACTTTTTTGGGGGTTAAACTGTGGTTGGACCTCATAAAGACCCCACCTGGACACTTTTTAACCCCAGCACCTTAAAGGCTGGCTTTATAGTCGTCCCCTGTGCCGTCCGGGCGTCGGCGCCATCGGGCATAAACCTTGTGAGTGTTCACAGCCTAAACCCCTAAACGGATTTTCATCAAATTTTCAGGGGATGTTTACCCTATGAGGATCTAGATCTGATTAGGTTTTGGGGGGTATCCGGTAACAACTGTTGCCATGGCAACACTCTTTAAGTTTTTCGAGTCTTAAAGTTTGTGGGTGTTCCACAGCCGAAACCCATGCATGAATTTTCACCAACTTTTCAGGATATGTTTACCCGAAGTGGATCTAGAGCTCATTAGGTTTTGGGGGGTATCCAGTAATATTTGTTGCCATGGCAACACTTTTAAGATTTTTCTGTCTTAAACTTTGTGTTCCACAGACTAAACCCCTGCACGGATTTTCACGAAATTTTCAGGATATGTTAACCCCAAGAGGATCTACAGCTGATTAGGATTTGGAGGGTATGCAGTAATATCTGTTGCCATGGCAATACTTTTAAGATTTTCAGGTCTTAAACTTTTCGGGTGTTTCACAGCCTAAACCCTTATACATGTAATTGTTTCTTTGGCTTCAAAATATAAAAACTACTTGTAAGAAATCATGGCCTGTGAATCAACAGAAGTTGTTCCAAAGATTTTCCAAATCTCAATGTTGTTGGCCATTTAGCTGTACCTGTGGGCTGGATTCTTGCCTGCCCAGGCTGGCTATTTTTTCTACAATATTGTACATTTTCAGTCCTGTATTTTAAAAATGGTAAGTCTGACTGTCTTCAAAATGTACTAAGTATAAGTTCTATATGTAATCTTTGTGGAAAATTTGAAGTCTGTAGGTTTAAGTTTAAGGTCACCTTAAGGTCTCCAAAAATGCCCACAGGGACACAAACTTATGAAATTTGTCATTTAAGCCCTCAAGCTGTCAAGCTATGTGGCATATCCAGCTAAAATCCCATCTGAGAATATATTAATATGACTGAATTTTTAACTTTTTAAAGTCAAACTTTTTACACTTTTTAAAGTTGGCAAATGATACATTCTTATTTTCTGCTGACCTTAAAGTTTCAATATTATTGAAATTATGGCCACCTTACAGTAAAACAGGGCAGTTTTATCTCTCAAGTAGCTCACTTTTCAACTCGCTCCATTAAACTTGACATATATATTAAGAATACCCAAAGGAAGATTTCTGTGGTTTACCTCAAATTCCTGATAGTTAGGATGTTATGGTCACCTTAAAGTAATAAAAATGGAGTTTTTAGCCCCAGATTATTTAATTTTTGACTCTTTTTCAACCAAACTTGGCCCATATATGTTTAAAGCAAAATTTCTATTTTGTGGCAAACCTATGCTCCTAGTATTTAAAAATCTATAACCATAACAGTGTAAAAATGGTTTTCAGCCCTCATCTCATTTAGTTATGAACTGCTCATATGGGGATATAATTTTCCTGTTGGAAAATACATGTATCTTTGTTTGAATTTACTCTGGCTATCGATTGGGATGCAAGACCCGAACTTTGACTTGCGTTTTAATATATATGTTTTGTCTTGCTAATAACTTCCCAGCTAACGTTAATTGACCTTTTATGGCCAAATTTGTCAAATACACAGACTGGACCATTGATTTCTCTGAAGATCACATAGCAAAAGACCCTGCACATATTATCCCTATATATTGGATTTGTTATATCCCAAGACAAAAGTCGGGAGGTATACAGATTTCATGTCTGTTGTGCCACTGCCGTAAATTTTGGCTTGTGTATGTAATAACTCAAAAAGGCTTTCACAAATTTATTTAAACTTGGCACACATGTATTTGGGTTAGGAAAGGAACCCTATTTTAGGTGACCTTAAACTCACAATAATAAAGAAGTTGTAACCACCTTAAGGTCAGAAATTTATCTTTTGGCTGGCCACTTATGCCCCCTAGGTCCAAAAGTATATAGCTATCTGGCTCAAATTTTACCTGAAAAAACATTAATATATTCTTCTTGTGTATGCCAAAAATGATGATTTTAGGTTGAGGTTAAAATTGTGTTTGAGGCCCATAAAGACCATGCTTAGGCTTTTTTGTACAATTTTTGCATTTTTTTGCCCTGTAATTTCAAAATTGTAATTCTAGTGAGTCTCATTTGAGGTCTGTGGCTTTAATTTTAAGGTCATTTTAAGGTCTCTAAAATACCCACAGAGACCAAATTTATGGATTTTAAGCCCTTTAACTCAAAAATTTTGTGGTTTATGTAATACCTAAAATCTCATCTGGGAGTATATTAATATGTTATTATCTCCCACCGGGCTTTAGCCCGGGAGGGAGATTATGAAATGATGCTTGTGTGTGTGTGCTTGCGTGCGTGCGTGTGTGCGTGCGTTAGTTAGTCACGCAGATTTCTCCAAAACTACTACAGCTACAGATATTTTGTAAATTAATTGTCCCAATGAATTTTCACGCCCTCGAAAATTTTTTTGTTTTTATGGACTTAGGCCTAAAGATAAGTGAGTAATAGCAATCTTAGCTACTTGGAGTAAAGGGCTCATAACTCAAAAACTATTGCAGTTACAACTTTTTCTTCAAATATGTTGTTCAGCTACTTTGTCCTTAGCTATAAGATGGTACATAGTTTGGGGTCCCATTGCATGCCATAAGTGAGTAATAGCTATTTTCTTATTTATAGCAAAATAATGACATAAGTAAATGTCAAATATCTTCAAAAGTATTAAAGTTAGGGAATTATTTTCAAATATGTTGTTCATCTACTTTTTGATAAGCTATCACATAGTAAAGTTTCAGATCTGTTGCACATTGGATAGCTGAGTAATAGCTACTTTGAAATTCTACATTTGAGTAAATCCATTGTAACTCCAAAACTAGTGCAGTTAGAGTATTTTCCTAAAATATGTTGTTCAGCTACTTTGTCCTTAATTATAAGATGCCATATAGTTTGGGGTTCTATTGCATGCCATAAGTGAGTAATAGCTATTTTCTTATTTGTAGCAAAATAATGACATCAGTAAATGTCAAATATCTTCAAAAGTATTGAAGTTACGGAATTCTTTTCCCAATATGTTATTCATCTAGTTTTTGGTAAGCTATCACATAGTAAAGTTTCAGACCTGTTGCACATTGGATATCTGAGTAATAGCTACTTTGAAATTGTGACTGTTGAGTAAATCCATTGTAACTCCAAAACTATTGCAGTTAGAGTATTTTCCTAAAATGTGTTATTCAGCTACTTTGTCCTTAACTATAAGATGGTATACAGTTTGGGATTCTGTTGCATGCCATAAGTGAGTAATAGCTATTTCCTTATTTGAAGCAAAATAACGACATGAGTAAATTTCAAATATCTTCAAAAGTATTAAAGTTAGGGAAATATTTTCAAATATGTTATTCATCTAGTTTTTGATGAGGTATCAGATAGTGAAGGTGCAAACCTGTTGCACACTGGACAGCTGAGTAATAGCTACTTTGAAATTGTGACTGTTGAGTAAATCCATTGTAACTGAAAAACTACTGCAGTTACAGGATTTTCCTAAAATAATTTGTTCAGCTACTTTTTCCTTAACTATAAGATGGCATATCATTTGGGGTTCCATTGCATGTCATAAGTGAGCAATAGCTATTTTCTTATTTGTAGCAAAATTATGATGGAAATAAATGTCAAATACCTTCACAAGTATCAAAGTTAGGCAAATCTTTTCATTTGTTATTCATCTAGTTTTTCAAAAGCTTACTTTCCTGTGTCCTTTATATTTTTGTTGCTTTTGCAGATGTAGGTCAATAGCTAAGTGAGTAGATAGCTGAGCAAGAGCTACTAAAATGAGTAAATGTCTTTTATTTCTAAAAGTTATAGGTAGGCAATTTCTTCTAAATAAATCATTCATCTACTTTTGGGTGATCTACCACATAGTGAAGTTGCACAACTGTAGCTCTTTGGATAGCTGAGTAATAGCTACCAAAATGAGTAAATGTCTTTTATCTCTAAAAATATTACACATAAGCAATTTCTTCTAAATAAGTCATTCACCTACTTTTGTGTGATCTACCACATAGTGAAGTTGCAGAACTGTAGCTCTTTGGATAGGTGAGTAATAGCAACTGAAATCAGTAAATGTCTTTTATCTTTAAAAGTATTACAGGTAGGCAATTTCTTCTAAATAAGTCATTCACCTACTTTTGGGTCATGTACCACGTAGAGAAGTTGCAGAACTGTAGCTCTTTGGATAGCTGAGTAATAGCTACTAAAATGAGTGAATGTCTTTTATCTCTAAAAGTATTACAGGTAGGCAATTTCTTCTAAATAAGTCATTCACCTACTTTTGTGTGATCTACCACATAGTGAAGTTGCAGAACTGTAGCTCTTTGGATAGCTGAGTAATAGCTACTAAAATGAGTAAATGTCTTTTATCTCTAAAAGTATTACAGGTAGGCAATTTCTTCTAAATAAGTCATTCACGTACTTTAGGGTGATCTACCACATAGTGAAGTTGCAGAACTGTAGCTCTTTGGATAGCTGAGTAATAGCTACTAAAATGAGTAAATGTCTTTTATCTTTAAAAGTATTACAGGTAGGCAATTTCTTCTAAATAAGTCATTCACCTACTTTTGTGTGATCTACCACATAGTGAAGTTGCAGAACTGTAGCTCTTTGGATAGCTGAGTAATAGCTACTAAAATGAGTAAATGTCTTTTATCTCTAAAAGTATTACAGGTAGGCAATTTCTTCTAAATAAGTCATTCACGTACTTTAGGGTGATCTACCACATAGTGAAGTTGCAGAACTGTAGCTCTTTGGATAGCTGAGTAATAGCTACTAAAATGAGTAAATGTCTTTTATCTTTAAAAGTATTACAGGTAGGCAATTTCTTCTAAATAAGTCATTCACCTACTTTTGGGTGATCTACCACATAGTGAAGTTGCAGAACTGTAGCTCTTTGGATAGCTGAGTAATAGCTACTAAAATGAGTAAGTTTCTTTTATCTCTAAAAATATTACACATAGGCAATTTCTTCTAAATAAGTCATTCACCTACTTTTGGGTGATCTACCACATAGTGAAGTTGCAGAACTGTAGCTCTTTGGATAGCTGAGTAATAGCTACTAAAATGAGTAAGTGTCTTTTATCTCTAAAAATATTACACATAGGCAATTTCTTCTAAACAAGTCATTCACCTACTTTTGTGTGATCTACCACATAGTGAAGTTGCAGAACTGTAGCTCTTTGGATAGCTGAGTAATAGCTACTAAAATGAGTAAATGTCTTTTATCTTTAAAAGTATTACAGGTAGGCAATTTCTTCTAAGTAACTCATTCACCTACTTTTGGGTCATCTACCACGTAGAGAAGTTGCAGAACTGTAGCTCTTTGGATAGCTGAGTAATAGCTACTAAAATGAGTAAATGTCTTTTATCTCTAAAAGTATTACAGGTAGGCAATTTCTTCTAAATAAGTCATTCACCTACTTTTGTGTGATCTACCACATAGTGAAGTTGTAGAACTGTAGCTCTTTGGATAGCTGAGTAATAGCTACTAAAATGAGTAAATGTCTTTTATCTCTAAAAGTATTACAGGTAGGCAATTTCTTCTAAATAAGTCATTCACGTACTTTAGGGTGATCTACCACATAGTGAAGTTGCAGAACTGTAGCTCTTTGGATAGCTGAGTAATAGCTACTAAAATGAGTAAATGTCTTTTATCTTTAAAAGTATTACAGGTAGGCAATTTCTTCTAAATAAGTCATTCACCTACTTTTGTGTGATCTACCACATAGTGAAGTTGCAGAACTGTAGCTCTTTGGATAGCTGAGTAATAGCTACTAAAATGAGTAAATGTCTTTTATCTCTAAAAGTATTACAGGTAGGCAATTTCTTCTAAATAAGTCATTCACGTACTTTAGGGTGATCTACCACATAGTGAAGTTGCAGAACTGTAGCTCTTTGGATAGCTGAGTAATAGCTACTAAAATGAGTAAATGTCTTTTATCTTTAAAAGTATTACAGGTAGGCAATTTCTTCTAAATAAGTCATTCACCTACTTTTGGGTGATCTACCACATAGTGAAGTTGCAGAACTGTAGCTCTTTGGATAGCTGAGTAATAGCTACTAAAATGAGTAAGTTTCTTTTATCTCTAAAAATATTACACATAGGCAATTTCTTCTAAATAAGTCATTCACCTACTTTTGGGTGATCTACCACATAGTGAAGTTGCAGAACTGTAGCTCTTTGGATAGCTGAGTAATAGCTACTAAAATGAGTAAGTGTCTTTTATCTCTAAAAATATTACACATAGGCAATTTCTTCTAAACAAGTCATTCACCTACTTTTGTGTGATCTACCACATAGTGAAGTTGCAGAACTGTAGCTCTTTGGATAGCTGAGTAATAGCTACTAAAATGAGTAAATGTCTTTTATCTCTAAAAGTATTACAGGTAGGCAATTTCTTCTAAATAAGTCATTCACCTACTTTTGTGTGATCTACCACATAGTGAAGTTGTAGAACTGTAGCTCTTTGGATAGCTGAGTAATAGCTACTAAAATGAGTAAATGTCTTTTATCTCTAAAAGTATTACAGGTAGGCAATTTCTTCTAAATAAGTCATTCACGTACTTTAGGGTGATCTACCACATAGTGAAGTTGCAGAACTGTAGCTCTTTGTATAACTGAGTAATAGCTACTAAAATGAGTAAATGTCTTTTATCTCTAAAGTATTACAGGTAGGCAATTTCTTCTAAATAAGTCATTCACCTACTTTTGGGTGATCTACCACATATTGAAGTTGCAGAACTGTAGCTCTTTGGATAACTGAGTAATAGCTACTAAAATGAGTAAATGTCTTTTATCTCTAAAGTATTACAGGTAGGCAATTTCTTCTAAATAAGTCATTCACCTACTTTTGGGTGATCTACCACATATTGAAGTTGCAGAACTGTAGCTCTTTGGATAGGTGAGTAATAGCTACCAAAATGAGTAATTGTCTTTTATCTCTAAAAATATTACACATAGGCAATTTCTTCTAAATAAGTCATTCACCTACTTTTGCGTGATCTACCACATAGTGAAGTTGCAGAACTGTAGCTCTTTGGATGGCAGAGTAATAGCCACTAAAATAAGTAAACATCTTTTATCTCTAAAAGTGTTACAGATAGGCAATTTCTTCTAAATACGCCCTTACCTACTTTTGGTTGATCTACTGCATAATAAAGTTGCAGAACTGTAGCCCTTTGGATGGCAGAGTAATAGCTACTAAAGTGAGTAAATGCCTTTTGTCTTTAAAAGTATTGCAATCAAACATTAAACTTGTTGTCACTTTTACATGTGCCTCCATCTCACAAGAAAATTTATATTCCACTATCTTTAGTACATCTAATTTATACGGTGGGAGATAAATGCATGCGTCAGAATGCTTGTTTATACCTGTACCAAAACTCGGAGATTAACATTTAACCTGTGTATGAGGCCCATAAGCCCCTCACTTTTTTCTGCATTTTCATATATTTTTTCTTGTAACTTAAGAATAGCAAGTCTCAATAGCAAATAGAATCAAACCTCTATTGAATGGTCTGATCAGCCAAAACCAGAATGGTTTCGTTCCCGATCGATATATTGGGGAGTCAACACGGTTGATATATGATATAATGCATGCCGCTGAAAAATCTAAAATACCAGGGCTACTGATGCTAATCGATTTTGAAAAGGCGTACGATTCGATATCTTGGAAATTCATATATGAAGTGTTGACACAAATGGGTTTCACAGAAAAGTTCATAGGTTGGATAAAGTTATTCAATAAAAATATAGAAACTACTATCATGCAGAATGGGATTATGTCAGAATTCATCAAGATAGGTCGTGGCTGCAGACAGGGGGACCCAATTTCAGCATACCTATTCATTATGGCAGCTGAAGTATTAAATATACTTGTAACTTATAATGATAAAATAGTAGGCATAAAATTTAACAATACTGAGTTTAAATTGTCTCAATATGCTGATGACGCCACTCTAATTTTAGGTGGTTCTCAGCAATCATTACAAAATGCACTTAACATATTGGAGATCTTTGGCACATATTCTGGGTTAAAGGTAAATACAGACAAAACTCAAATTATTTGGATTGGTAAGAAAAAACATTCAAATGATAAATTAATAAATCAAAGATTTGATTGGAATACCACTGAATTTAACATGCTTGGCTTGAAATTTTCAGTAGATTTACAAAAAATGCCAGAAATTAACTTTCGAAGTAAGCTGGTGGAGTTTAAAGACAGTATCAATCACTGGAGTAAGAGAAAACTTACTCCCATGGGCAAAGTTACTGTGATTAAAACTTTTTTAATGGCCAAGCTAAACCACCTCTTTTTGAGCCTACCACACCCAGACATAAACTTTATTAATGAGTTAAACAATATATTCTATAATTTATATGGTCAAACAAAACACCCAAAATAAATAGAAAAACCTTAACATTATTTTATCACTTAATAGGTGGCATAAAAATGGTACAATTAGAACACTTTATAATGGCACTTAAGATCACATGGGTAAGGAGACTGATTAAAAAAACACACCTTGGGTCAAACTTTTCAGACATCAGATAATCTCAGATATAAGTAAGTTGTAAAATGTAGGTTCTCAACTTGGTTTAGAAATTAATAAAAAAAACTTACCAATCATTTCTGGATCAATGTTTTTAAAGCTTGGGATACATTATGTATTGAACAAACCACACATAGTTATGAAGAGTTACTATCTGTACCCTTATGGTATAATACAAAATTGTCAACCGAGACTATGTATTTTCCCAATTGGTACAGAAAAGGTATTTATATTGATCTCAGATGTATTACATATTGACGGTAGGTTCTTTACCATTGAGAAAATTAAAAAAGTCTATTCTCTCGACAATATTAACCGATCTGAATGATATAAGAGCCAAAACAGTTGTGAATAAGTATATATGTTACAGTCAATCTGTGAAACCAGTCATTACACGTAATGACTGAAAGTTTCAGTCATTTCGCATAATGACTGAAATGATCAGTCATTACGCGTAATGACTAAAATTTTCAGTCATTTCACGTAATGACTGAAAATAAGGTCCAGTCATTACACGTAATGGCTGAATTGTGATAAATGGTTTTAAATACTTGCTTTACTAAAAATGAAATTGTCTGGCCTCACTTAGTAATTTAAATTGCATTCTCATATGATTACTAAATAGGGGTAATAAAATTATCACTTCAGATTTGAACATATTCTGACATGATTACTGATTGATAACATGGGTAAATGATCAAATTATCAAACTCTTCTGCAGTTATTTTAACTAAGCCTCACTTCTTTTAATTCATGTCATAAAAATGACCTTCATATATATGTACTCCCTTGTAAAATATGACAGGGGACCCAATGGATAGGTAGCATTCCTAACAAATGGGGACCCGATCTATAGACTCTTACTAAAATCTAAAGTTCTGTGTAACATGTATGTCCAAGTGAAGAACATAGAGTAAATCAAGTATCTTGATGGTTATTTATAGTTACAATGGTACTCAGGTGTGAGTTAGAGCTCTAAGTTATCCTACGCAGGCTTTAATAACTATTAAAAGAATGGATTAAGTTGTCCCAGTTATTTTAGAACATTAAAGGTCAACTCCATCCTTGATAAACAGACACTTTCTGTGGAGAGGTCAAACAACAGTAACAAGGCCTGAAAGAACAAAACAGGATGAAAGAGCTGCATTGCAATTAGGACAAGAGTGGACAAGATTCACTTCAAAAGCTTCATGGTTTCGTGCTTCCTAACAACCTGCCACAATAGAACTGAGTCTTTAATTAATAACATAAAAGGCAAAATGTATTATAAATTATGACTTATAAATGAGAATTAGTCTTCAAAAAAGACATAAATTTCATTGACAACAAAGAGATATTTTCATTCCATGACAATGAGTTTAGTTTTAAAACTGTAAATATGAATTTAGACTGTAAATAACATTTAAAATGTAATAAGATACATGTAACCATTCAATATTTTAAGAATATTTTTGAAAATGACAATAGAGTCTATTACACAAGTCTGCGTTTATGTTTGAAAATTCTGCCTATAAATTCAGGGAGCATGTGAGAACTCCAAAGTTATTTATTTGATTAAAATAGTTTAATGTTCTCTAGCACAAAAATTTTCAAAATGCAGGGGAACAATGTACAAAGGTTCTGAATAATGCAAAGGGTGTGAAGAAAAACAACTCTAAATCAATTACACATACTGACTGAAATTAATTCAGTCAATCTGTGTAAAAATGAACCATATATTAGGAATGACGCGAAATGACTGAAACTTCCATGTTGGCGTCGAGTTGGTGCAATCTGGTTAATAATTAAAAGTCAGAAAGATTGAAAATGTAATAAATTAAATCCAAATTTTTCATAAGAATTACACATTGCTCATCTAGTGACACAATTTTCCCATTGGAAAATACACATACTGTAGATTTCATTTGTGAAGTATTCATATTAGTGGGTGGTTGTGTTATATTTTCCTAATAATAATGTGTCATGAGGGATGACCTGTCTGGGGATATGTTCGTGTGGTCAATCTCATTTTTCAAAACTATTTAGACCTAGTGATATGGTTTGTTACATCTTTCTTGCTTTTCAAAGTCAATTCTATTAACCCAAATGGTTAAGAGTTTAAATTATTGGTTAATATCTCTTTTATCAGAAATAAATTACTGGTATAACTGTATTTAGTGTTTTGGAATGTTTTGGGAGGTTATAACAAATCATGAACCAGTATCTCCCCCAAAAAACCCTCAAATTCCTCCTTGTTGGTGTTGTAAATTAATTTGCAGTTTGCCGCGCCATCTTTAGCACTAGAAAAAAATAAGTTTTGAGTTATTTTCGAGGTTTTTTAAATACATGTTCATAATTTTTTTAGCCTAAAAGTAATTGTAAATGTAATCTCATTTTTAAAATCAGATTCTAACTTTGTTTCAGAATTTTGTGTGCAGTAGTTAGGATGAGTGTAAAACAGAATTTTGAAGTTGATGTGATTATTTTTAGGTGCCAAAGTGGCCCAGTATTCTGCACATCAATTGCACAAGAAAATACTGTCACAGCCAGAGTATTGTGAGTATAATGCTATATGAAGTTACAGTTTTTTGCACGTATTGTATACCTTGTATTAAATGTATTAGGGAAAGTCAGAATCTGACTTATTGAAGCAATTATAACCTTACAGATGTATTTTGTTGGAATGAAAAGGAAAATTCTATAAAAATGAAGAAGTAATCATACTGAACATCAGCTTTCACCCATGTTACATTTATGAATTGATATACTGCAATGATACACAATGGGTCCGAATTCAGTTGGATTCCAGTATTATTTTACACTTAACGTACCTCACCATAAACCTTCAACTTTTTGACATTTGTGAATTACTAAGATGCTTGAAAATTAAAAATATACGGTGAGTCAATCTGTTTTAACATACAGAAAATTATTTTACTGCAGCTCTTTTTCTAGAATGTGAAAGTCACAAAGAAAAACAGATAAACAGTTGATTTGGGGTTATAAGTTATCTTTGATTATACAGCTAACTATTTTCTATCCAGCAGCCTTTACTTCATTTAATAAATGGATCAATTAATAAATTCTACAGCTTTGTAACTTTTAGTTTAGAAATTAATGCTATAATCTTGCTGTTAAATTGTCTAATTTTAATAATTTTTTCTTCACTTAAATTTCCTCTCTTTTTAATTGTTATTTCTCCTGCACCTTTAGATACCTAATATTGTCTGTTCTGAAAGACTTATCTTTATACTTTTTCACCTGTTCTATCTTTCATTGTGTCCAGTGCTATTTCTGAGGCTGTGGAATACAGGCATCTCTAATGTTATTTTAGTGAAACCTTTTAGTGTATGAACATTGAAATTATTGATCTACCTTTTTTGTCAGCTCCAGATGTTTAATCTTACTGTAGCAAAAAAAAAAAACATTTTTTCCAATGCATATTGACTGACTCTCTCCGTACTTTTATTGTTTTATACTTGTAGCAAAAGGAAGGTTGGAAGAGGCAATAAGACTTGGCTTCCTTGCTTTAGATGAGGAAATGTGTGAAGGTAAATAGTTTTGAAAAATTTAGTTTTAGTCTTAATAAAGATTTGTTGTTTTTTTTTCAACAAAAAAGTCCTATATGCAGTTGTTGCAAGTCAGTGGTAGAAAAAATATAGTTTTATTGAAAATTGAGCAAAAACTCGCTGTCATCAATGTCTCAGTACTGAAAACAAAGCTACTTATGTGATTAAATACTGTACTTAGTAGTCTTGACATAATACCTTATTATTTTGTTGTATGAAAAAATAGTTTAATTGTAATGCAAATATTATCAAGTATGTTTGTTTCAAGCAGTTGTTGGTTCTTAAAGAAATACACTTGTATGATTGGTGAGTATGGAATATTTTCAGATGAAGAATATAAAGACGAACTCTCAGGATCTACAGCGGTCTGTGTTTTTGTAAAAAACAAACGCCTCTATTGTGTAAGTATAATCATGTATGGTGATTACATAACCATCTTCTAAATGTATTCTTGCAGAGTTCATTCATGGTAATATAAACACAGAAAGAGCTGTTACATATTGGTTATGTCACAAATTTTGACAGATATTACTCTAGTGATACTTTGAAATGGCCTTAATGTTAAACTCCATGGATCAAATTGTCCAAAAGGAGCCAGGGGAGAAAGAATTATGTCCACCCCCCTGGGGGGTGGATATATTATTTTTGCTTTTTTCGCCGTCCGATGTCCGATGTCCGATGTCCGTTGTCCGATGTCCGATGTCCGGCGTCCGGCGTCCGATGTCCGGCGTCACGCATGGTTTCCGCTCATTTAAAGGAAAAGTATTAGAGCTATTGTCACCAAATTTGGTATGCAGGCTTATTGGGTCAGTAGCTTGCTTGGGATTGCTTTTGGCTGTTGTACCTCTTTTGCTTACTGAGTAATACTTAAGTACAGCTATTTTCAGTACCCATTGGTTTCCGTGCATTTAAGCCAAAATAATTAAAGATATTTTACTACAATTTTGAATACAAGATTGTTATGTCCATAGCTCGCTTGGTATTGCATTTGGGACTGATAGCTTTGTCAGTACATGAGTAATAGCCATTTAGGTACTTCATTGTGTATTTTCAGTACTACTTTTGAGTAATTTGCTTCTATCTCCTTAACCGTGCGAGATAGAGCGATTTCGGCAAAATTTTCGACCCGCAGGGTATCTGAGGAGTGTACTCTTTGCAATTTTCAAAAAATTTTCCCCTCCCCAAAAATGGCGGCCATTTTGAATTTTCGAATTTTTGCCAAAAATGGCAAAACACAAATTTGCTTCTATCTCCTTAACCGTGCGAGATAGAGCGATTTCGTCGAAATTTTCGACCCACAGGGTATCTAAGGAATGTAATATTTGCAATTTTCCAAAAATTTTCCCCTCCCCAAAAATGGCGGCCATTTTGAATTTTCGAATTTTTGCCAAAAATGGCAAAACACAAATTTGCTTCTATCTCCTTAACCGTGCGAGATAGAGCGATTTCGTCGAAATTTTCGACCCACAGGGTATCTAAGGAATGTAATATTTGCAATTTTCAAAAAAATTTCCCCTCCCCAAAAATGGCGGCCATTTTGAATTTTCGAATTTTTGCCAAAAATGGCAAAACACAAATTTGCTTCTATCTCCTTAACCGTGCGAGATAGAGCGATTTCGGCAAAATTTTCGATCCACAGGGGATCTAAGGAATGCAATCTTTGCAATTTTCCAAAAATTTTCCCCTCCCCAAAAATGGCGGCCATTTTGAATTTTCGAATTTTTGCCAAAAATGGGAAAACACAAATTTGCTTCTATCTCCTTAACCGTGCGAGATAGAGCGATTTCGTCGAAATTTTCGACCCACAGGGTATCTAAGGAATGCAATCTTTGCAATTTTCCAAAAATTTTCCCCTCCCCAAAAATGGCGGCCATTTTGAATTTTCGAATTTTTGCCAAAAATGGCAAAACACAAATTTGCTTCTATCTCCTTAACCGTGCGAGATAGAGCGATTTCGGCAAAATTTTCGACACACAGGGTATCTAACCAATGCAATCTTTGCAATTTTCAAAATATTTTCCCCTCCCCAAAAATGGCGGCCATTTTGAATTTTTGAATTTTTGCCAAAAATGGCAAAACACAAATTTGCTTCTATCTCCTTAACCGTGCGAGATAGAGCGATTTCGTCGAAATTTTCGACCCACAGGGTATCTAAGGAATGTAATATTTGCAATTTTCAAAAAATTTTCCCCTCCCCAAAAATGGCGGCCATTTTGAATTTTCGAATTTTTGCCAAAAATGGCAAAACACAAATTTGCTTCTATCTCCTTAACCGTGCGAGATAGAGCGATTTCGTCGAAATTTTCGACCCACAGGGTATCTAAGGAATGCAATCTTTGCAATTTTCCAAAAATTTTCCCCTCCCCAAAAATGGCGGCCATTTTGAATTTTCGAATTTTTGCCAAAAATGGCAAAACACAAATTTGCTTCTATCTCCTTAACCGTGCGAGATAGAGCGATTTCGTCGAAATTTTCGACCCACAGGGTATCTAAGGAATGTAATATTTGCAATTTTCAAAAAAATTTCCCCTCCCCAAAAATGGCGGCCATTTTGAATTTTCGAATTTTTGCCAAAAATGGCAAAACACAAATTTGCTTCTATCTCCTTAACCGTGCGAGATAGAGCGATTTCGGCAAAATTTTCGAGCCACAGGGGATCTAAGGAATGCAATCTTTGCAATTTTCCAAAAATTTTCCCCTCCCCAAAAATGGCGGCCATTTTGAATTTTCGAATTTTTGCCAAAAATGGCAAAACACTAATTTGCTTCTATCTCCTTAACCGTGCGAGATAGAGCGATTTCGGCAAAATTTTCGACGCACAGGGTATCTAAGCAATGCAATCTTTGCAATTTTCAAAATATTTTCCCCTCCCCAAAAATGGCGGCCATTTTGAATTTTCGAATTTTTGCCAAAAATGGCAAAACACAAATTTGCTTCTATCTCCTTAACCGTGCGAGATAGAGCGATTTCGTCGAAATTTTCGACCCACAGGGTATCTAAGGAATGTAATCTTTGCAATTTTCAAAAAATTTTCCCCTCCCCAAAAATGGCGGCCATTTTGAATTTTCAAATTTTTGCCAAAAATTGCAAAACACAAATTTGCTTCTATCTCCTTAACCGTGCGAGATAGAGCGATTTCGTCGAAATTTTCGACCCGCAGGGTATCTAAGGAATGCAATCTTTGCAATTTTCCAAAAATTTTCCCCTCCCCAAAAATGGCGGCCATTTTGAATTTTCGAATTTTTGCCAAAAATGGCAAAACACAAATTTGCTTCTATCTCCTTAACCGTGCGAGATAGAGCGATTTCGTCGAAATTTTTGACCCACAGGGTATCTAAGGAATGTAATATTTGCAATTTTCAAAAAATTTTCCCCTCCCCAAAAATGGCGGCCATTTTGAATTTTCGAATTTTTGCCAAAAATGGCAAAACACAAATTTGCTTCTATCTCCTTAACCGTGCGAGATAGAGCGATTTCGTCGAAATTTTCGACCCACAGGGTATCTAAGGAATGCAATCTTTGCAATTTTCCAAAAATTTTCCCCTCCCCAAAAATGGCGGCCATTTTGAATTTTCGAATTTTTGCCAAAAATGGCAAAACACAAATTTGCTTCTATCTCCTTAACCGTGCCAGATAGAGTGATTTCGTCAAAATTTTCGACCCACAGGGTATCTGAGCATTGTACTCTTGGTAATTTCTAAAAAATTTTCCCCTCCCCTAAAATGGCGGCCATTTTGAATTTTCAAATTTTTGCCAAAAATGGCAAAACACAAATTTGCTTCTATCTCCTTAACCATGCGAGATAGAGCGATTTCGTCGAAATTTTCAACCCACAGGGTATCTAAGGAATGTAATCTTTGCAATTTTCAAAAAATTTTCCCCTCCCCAAAAATGGCAGCCATTTTGAATTTTCGAATTTTTGCCCAAAATGGAAAAACACAAACTGGCCTTAACCGTGCAAAATAGAGTTATTTTGTTGAAATTTTCGACCCATAGGGTATCTAAGAAATGTACTCTTGGCAATTTTCAAAAAAATTTCCTTTTCCCAATAATGGCGGCCATTTTGAATTTTCAAATTTTTGCCAAAAATAGAAAAACAGGAATTGGCTTCTATCTTCTTAACCGTGCAAGATAGAGTGATTTCGTCAAAATTTTCAACCCAACCAATGCAAAAAGGCATGAAGCTGAAATAAATTACATCTACACTATCAAATATTTAAGCATCATTGATATATTTTACAAATGAAACAGGGTCTTGTAAGACTACTGTACAATTTGGGCAAAAGGTTCATGGGTGGACATTACACATGATAATGTGTGTTCTTCTATGCTATCCTGTTTCTATTCGCATCTACTATCAACAGGGCGGCCTATTTCTAGTTAAAAATACTACTGGTATGTTCTGTGATGCTTTGTGTGATATATATGGAAAAATGAAAGATTAGTCGGTTAATTTTCTGAAGTCTTCGGTGTGGATGGAACACTGACAGAAACTTGATACCTTATGAATTTTTACATACATGTATTTATTTACACTCTGCTTAAAATACCAGCACTGGCCAATTCTTCTCAGCATACTGATGATGTTAGTCTGTCATCTTATATACTATAATGCTATGATAGTACTTGGTGCCCTTGTTGTTTATTAATTAAGCAGCATGATATCGTATATGCATCAATACCTCAGAAATGGAATGAGAATTAGTGATTGGGAGTTTATATTTTCAACCCATAGGGTATTCAAGAATATTTAAACTCAATATACCTATAGCTATTTTTGAGTTTTGTGACTTTTTAGTGTTTTCTAAAAATTGAAAATATCTTGCAAATGGAAAGAGATACAGCAATTTTAAGCTCATGTGACTCCACTCCTAAAAAAAAAATCAAACCTAGACAAAGAACTGTTCGAAAATAACAGATCCGTTTCCAACCCTCACTTCATTTCAAAGATTCAAAGAGATGTAGCATCTCTAACTTCGAACCCACCTTGATGAAACTGGTCTTATGATCAGTTTTCAATCTGCTTGTTGAAAACACCATTCCACAGCAAGCACCCTCCTTAACATGCGTAGTGATCTCAACATGGCTAAAGGGTCTGTTATGACCACACCATTCTCCTGAGCGGGTTGTGCATACACTATGGTATTAGTGATGTAGCAGTTAACCAGTTCATATCACACTTTTCACACAGACCTCAGTCAGTCAAGGTAGGTAATATTTTGTCACATCTCCATGGAGTTTGAATTTGGTGTCCCCGAGGTTCTGTTCTTTGCCCAATATTTTGTCAAAGATATTTTGGGTGCATTTTGGACCCGTGCATATTTAAGAAGAAAAAAAAACATTTTCCCCCAATTTGGTGACCATCTTGAATTTTCGCAAAAAATATAAAAATGAGTTTATCGCATAAATAGAGTGAATGTTTTTGAGTGTTTTTGGATCCACAGGTCATAATCAATTGCATCTATCCAACTTCGTGAAAATTTGCTTTTCTCATGTTTTGGTAGCCATCTTGAATTTATGTGGAAAACATAAATTGCCATTATCATAGTAAGAATACTCTAGAATTAGTTTTGGGCCTGCAGGGTACAAACATCTGTATACATGAAACATCAGAAAAAATTGGATTTGTCTGAAATTATAAGCTTTTTGCAGAAAAAATAAATTGTGTTTATTTCATAAATACAGGAAATACAATCAATTTTCTGCTCTACAGGGAACTGAAGGGATGTGCAGCAAAATGAAATTGAAAATTTCGTTTTTACAGACCTTATTATGTAAATCCCTCTTCACTTGACATAGATTTTGATATATGTGGCCAATTCAATTGGGCGCTCTAAATACTTGTTGACGTATGCTTGAGTTTTAACCATGCAAGCAAAATGCTAATGATGTTTCATAGAAATGTCAACTAAAACAGTGCCTGTGGGCATTGTATTCTTGTTGCATTTATTGTCTATTTTCTTTGTGTTTTTGAAAAGGTTAACTCATTTGTTTAACACACCAATTTTCCGTAAAAGCAAGGTGCATACCCTTTCATCCTAACATTACATGCTATGTTTGAATTATGTTTGAATCTATACAAAATGTAGAGGCCGGTATATAGGATATTTATTGGTGATTCATATCTCTATATTTCACCAAGGTGAGGGTCTAGGGCTTGAAGTTTATAGGAGCTATAAGTCTTTATCTTGTCTGAATGTTAGCCCAGTCTTACCTGTGAGAACTTTGCCTCAGATAGGATAAGAATTAATTAGTTTTACCCTTGGACTTTTGTTCCATGCTGAATGGACTAGAAGTGTGTATTTAACAATTTCAGGGTAATGTTGGAGACTCACGTGCTATCGCCAGTGTCATGGGTGCTGTAGAACAGTTATCCTTTGACCATAAACCCGGCAACGAAGAGGAGACCAAGCGTATCATTGCAGCAGGGGGTTGGGTGGAATTCAACAGAGTCAATGGTGGGTGGCATAAAATGGTCAGATAAACTCCCATTTTTGGTGGGTTGCGTGTAACCAACCCACCTATTAGATTGATATTTCAACATTTTGTGTCAACATTTTGGTTTCCAGACTCTAACTCAAAGAAGTTTCCGTTGATCCATAGGACACCACCTAGGCTAGGTGTTGCTTTTGAAATTCGTACCAGTTGATGTGTCCATCTGTCCATTCATCTGTATGTCAACATTTTGCCTTTGGAACTCACTCGAAGATGCTTTGCAGGTCAATTTGAAATTTGACAGGTTGGTAGGACACCAACCTGGGCTAGGTTGCTTTCGAAATTGGTGCCAGTTGGTGCATCTGTCTGCATCTGTCCATTAACATTTTGGTGTCCGGACTCCGGGTCAAAGATGCTTCCAAATGATTTGACGTATGACAGGGTGGTAGGACATCACCCAGGCTAGGTTGCTTTCGAAATTGGTGCCATGTTGCCAGACCCTGTCCCTGTTACCTGTTGCACAGCCCACCTTTTTGGGATCTATAACCCCAATTATCCTGTTTTTATATAATACAATGGAAGAATTTTATCAAATTTGGAATGTTTTTGAAAGTAAAGTGTTTTTTGGTAGAAACTGTATTTGTGTACTATACCCCACCAGAAATTGTTTTATTTGCCAAAGGGAATAAATTTAGTTTGGTGCATAAGTTCGATATTATGACTGTCCCAGCTTGCTGGTTCTAAGATTTATACAAAATATGTGGGGACGATTTAATTTTATTATACGACAAATTTCACAATGCTAACATATTCTGCATGCAGTCACAGTCAACAGTACAAAAGAGTGCATTGGAATAAAAATCTGATATTTTCATGGTTTTCTCAGTTTCCATATTAAGAATCCTACATAATGTCTGTGAGGTAATAGCAAATGTTTAATTTACTTATTGGTTAATTTTAGACATTGTAAATCAGAAATATACAAAAACGCTTTGCCCTAACATGCTGGAGTTAAATTAGTGACGCTGTTGCATGCAAGTTATGTTTTTATCCAGTCTGATTGTTTACAGTGGTCAAGACTAATTGCTTTCTCATTGCTTTCATTGGTTCTTATTGAATACTGGTAACCAGATTCTTATTGGCCTGTATATTGAAATGTGTGAAACTGTCACCCTGCATTTACAAAGCCCTAGAGTCGTCACATAAAATACTGCTGCTGTAAATCAGAAATGATATGTTTTTAAGCGTCCCACAAGGGACGCTTGTTTGTGTATGGGAGAGCTTCAGGCTCCGCCGGCTCCGGCGGCTCCGCCGGCTCCGCATTTTGTTTTCCTTATAACTCTGTAACCGTTAGGCGGATTCTTTTCAAATTTGGCAGGTTTAGGCAGTAGCCTTGGGGAATTTTTTTGAATATACTGCAGTGACATTTCAACCAATCAGAGAGGTCACATGACCAAAAATGTCTTTTTTCGATGGGGAAGCTTGTCCGGATGATAACTTGAAAGGAATTTTATCAATTCACCTGAAACTTGGCAAATACATTCATTCTATTAAAATCTGGAAATCATTAGATTTTGGCATTGATTGGTCAAGAAATGGCTGAGTAATTAATGATTAATTAATCATTACGAATTTTCCAAATAAGGAAAACACAAAAATGCTTATATCTCGAAAACCGTGCTAGATAGAGCGATTTCGACGAAATTTTTGACCCACAGGGTATCTCTGCAGAGTAGTTTTCCCAATTTTCAAAAAATTTTTCTCTCGCCCAAAATGGCGGCCATTTTGAATTTTCGAAATTTTCGCAAAAATTGCAAAACACAAAAATGCTTATATCTCGAAAACCGTGCTAGATAGAGCGATTTCGACGAAATTTTTGACCCGCAGGGTATCTCTGCAGAGTAGTTATCCCAATTTTGAAAAAATTTTTGTCTCGCCAAAAATGGCGGCCATTTTGAATTTTCGAAATTTTTGCAAAAATTGCAAAACACAAAAATGCTTGTATCTCGAAAACCGTGCTAGATAGAGCGATTTCGACGAAATTTTTGACCCACAGGGTATCTCTGCAGAGTAGTTATCCCAATTTTGAAAAAAAATTTGTCTCGCCAAAAATGGCGGCCATTTTGAATTTTCGAATTTTTCGCAAAAAATTGCAAAACATAAAAATGCTTATATCTCGAAAACCCTGCTAGATAGAGCGATTTCGACGAAATTTTTGACCCACAGGGTATATCTGCAGAGTAGCCATGCCAGTTTTCAAAAAAAATTTGTCTCGCCAAAAATGGCGGCCATTTTGAATTTTCGAATTTTTCGCAAAAATTGCAAAACATAAAAATGTTTATATCTCGAAAACCCTGCTAGATAGAGCGATTTCGACGAAATTTTTGACCTGCAGGGTATCTCTGCAGAGTAGCCATGCCAATTTTCAAACAAAAAATTTCTCGCAAAAAATGGCGGCCATTTTGAATTTTCGAATTTTCAGACCCATAGCTAATTACTCACCTACTCAAAATGAGTAAATGCGAATTATCTCTAAAAGTATTGCAGATAGCCAATTTTTCTCAAATAAATCATTCACCTACTTTTGGGAGAGCTTTCACTTGGTGAAGTTTCAGACCCATAGCTAATTACTCACCTACTCAAAATGAGTAAATGCGAATTATCTCTAAAAGTATTGCAGATAGCCAATTTTTCTCAAATAACTCATTCACCTACTTTTGGGAGAGCTTTCACTTGGTGAAGTTTCAGACCCATAGCTAATTACTCACCTACTCAAAATGAGTAAATGCGAATTATCTCTAAAAGTATTGCAGATAGCCAATTTTTGTCAAATTAATCATTCACCTACTTTTGGGAGAGCTTTCACTTGGTGAAGTTTCAGACCCATAGCTAATTACTCACCTACTCAAAATGAGTAAATGCGAATTATCTCTAAAAGTATTGCAGATAGCCAATTTTTCTCAAATAACTCATTCACCTACTTTTGGGAGAGCTTTCACTCTGTGAAGTTTCAGACCCATAGCTAATTACTCACCTACTCAAAATGAGTAAATGCGAATTATCTCTAAAAGTATTGCAGATAGCCAATTTTTCTCAAATAACTCATTCACCTACTTTTGGCAGAGCTTTCACTTGGTGAAGTTTCAGACCCATAGCTAATTACTCACCTACTGAAAATGAGTAAATGCGAATTATCTCTAAAAGTATTGCAGATAGCCAATTTTTCTCAAATAACTCATTCACCTACTTTGGGGAGAGCTTTCACTTGGTGAAGTTTCAGACCCATAGCTAATTACTCACCTACTCAAAATGAGTAAATGCGAATTATCTCTAAAAGTATTGCAGATAGCCAATTTTTCTCAAATAACTCATTCACCTACTTTTGGCAGAGCTTTCACTTGGTGAAGTTTCAGACCCATAGCTAATTACTCACCTACTCAAAATGAGTAAATGCGAATTATCTCTAAAAGTATTGCAGATAGCCAATTTTTGTCAAATTAATCATTCACCTACTTTTGGGAGAGCTTTCACTTGGTGAAGTTTCAGACCCATAGCTAATTACTCACCTACTCAAAATGAGTAAATGCGAATTATCTCTAAAAGTATTGCAGATAGCCAATTTTTCTCAAATAACTCATTCACCTACTTTTGGGAGAGCTTTCACTCTGTGAAGTTTCAGACCCATAGCTAATTACTCACCTACTCAAAATGAGTAAATGCGAATTATCTCTAAAAGTATTGCAGATAGCCAATTTTTCTCAAATTAATCATTCACCTACTTTTGGGAGAGCTTTCACTTGGTGAAGTTTCAGACCCATAGCTAATTACTCACCTACTCAAAATGAGTAAATGCGAATTATCTCTAAAAGTATTGCAGATAGCCAATTTTTCTCAAATAACTCATTCACCTACTTTTGGGAGAGCTTTCACTTGGTGAAGTTTCAGACCCATAGCTAATTACTCACCTACTCAAAATGAGTAAATGCGAATTATCTCTAAAAGTATTGCAGATAGCCAATTTTTCTCAAATTAATCATTCACCTACTTTTGGGAGAGCTTTCACTTGGTGAAGTTTCAGACCCATAGCTAATTACTCACCTACTCAAAATGAGTAAATGCGAATTATCTCTAAAAGTATTGCAGATAGCCAATTTTTCTCAAATAACTCATTCACCTACTTTTGGGAGAGCTTTCACTTGGTGAAGTTTCAGACCCATAGCTAATTACTCACCTACTCAAAATGAGTAAATGCGAATTATCTCTAAAAGTATTGCAGATAGCCAATTTTTCTCAAATAACTCATTCACCTACTTTTGGCAGAGCTTTCACTTGGTGAAGTTTCAGACCCATAGCTAATTATTCACCTACTCAAAATGAGTAAATGCGAATTATCTCTAAAAGTATTGCAGATAGCCAATTTTTCTCAAATAACTCATTCACCTACTTTTGGGAGAGCTTTCACTATGTGAAGTTTCAGACCCATAGCTATTTATTCACCTACTCAAAATGAGTAAATGCGAATTATCTCTAAAAGTATTGCAGATAGCCAATTTTTCTCAAATAACTCATTCACCTACTTTTGGGAGAGCTTTCACTTGGTGAAGTTTCAGACCCATAGCTAATTACTCACCTACTCAAAATGAGTAAATGCGAATTATCTCTAAAAGTATTGCAGATAGCCAATTTTTCTCAAATAACTCATTCACCTACTTTTGGCAGAGCTTTCACTTGGTGAAGTTTCAGACCCATAGCTAATTATTCACCTACTCAAAATGAGTAAATGCGAATTATCTCTAAAAGTATTGCAGATAGCCAATTTTTCTCAAATAACTCATTCACCTACTTTTGGGAGAGCTTTCACTATGTGAAGTTTCAGACCCATAGCTATTTATTCACCTACTCAAAATGAGTAAATGCTAATTATCTGTAAAAGTATTGCGGATACCCAATTTTTATCAAATACTCATTCATCTTCTTGTGGGAGAGCTTTCACATGGTGAAGTTTCAGACCCATAGCTCATTACTCACCTACTCAAAATGAGTAAATGCGAATTATCTCTAAAAGTATTGCAGATAGCCAATTTTTCTCAAATAACTCATTCACCTACTTTTGGCAGAGCTTTCACTTGGTGAAGTTTCAGACCCATAGATAATTATTCACCTACTCAAAATGAGTAAATGTGAATTATCTCTTAATAGTATTGCAGATAGCCAATTTTTCTCAAATAACTCATTCACCTACTTTTGGAAGAGCTTTCACACACGAAAATGAAAAATTGTGAATATCTCGGAAAAGCTATTTCTTCTGCTTTAATGCTCGGCGGGAGATACACACCGCGGCAGTGGTCTTGACAAAAATTTTTGTCTCCCCAAAAATGGTGGCCATTTTGAATTTTCAAAGTTTTTGCAAAACACAAAAATGCTTATATCTCGAAAACCGTGCTATATGGAGCGAACTCAACAAAAATTTGGACCTGCTGGGTATCTCCAATTTTCAAAATATTTTTGTCTCGCCAAATATAGCGGACATTTTAAATTTTTTTATTTTTTGCAAAACACAAAAATGCTTATATCTTGAAAACCGTGCTAGATAGAGCAGACTGCGCTGACTTTGGTTGCCACAACAGTATAAGGCTAGAAACGAAGCATTTTCTTAATACTTTAGCACTCACCTTTATATCCTTTTCGGGACGCTTTGTTTTTGCTATGCAAAAACATTATCTTTTTTTTTTGCGAGCGATCCTCTAGTTGTGTTTTGTTTTAGAACCAGACATGTAAAAACTTCAGATGATCTGTTTCTTAAAAGATTTTTGCTCCTTATTTTTCTAGGTAACTTAGCTTTATCAAGAGCTCTGGGTGATTTTGTCTTCAAGAAAAATGACAAGATGAAGGCTGAAGAACAGATAGTCACAGGTAATGTTGGTTTACGTTTAAATTTAATTTTTATCCAGCTTTAGTAATTGTACAAAAAAAGTATAGTTTATTGATGAAAATATGTGCCTCAATTAAAAGCTCTAATTCCAGCATACTGTTTCATTGACACATTTTGATAAGCTTTGTTTAGTAACATCAATCCCATAGGCGGGTTGGTTACATGCAACCTATCCTAGTACAGGGTATAAACCTAGTAGTTTAAATCCTAAGGTCACTTTACAGACAATTTATGGACTTTTTGCTACTTTTAACCCCTGTAATTGTCGAACTATGTGGCACATAGAACTGAAATCTCATCTTAAAATATGGTAATATGTTCTTTTCCAAAAATCAAGGCTTTAAGTAGACATTTAGCCTGTGCATGAGGCCCATATATTCCCCACCTGAGTGACTTTTTTCTACATTTTTCAAACATTTTGCCCTGTAATTTTGAAATGGCAAGTTTAACAAGTCTCAAACTGTGTTTGATATAACTTCTGTGTGACATCTTTGTAAAAAAATTTGAGATCTGTAGCTTAAGTTTAGGATAATTTTTATGTCTCTAAAAGAGCCCACAGGAACCGAATGAAAATATGTATGTAGTAAGAAAAATTTGTATTGTGGGTGGACATCCTGCCCTGTAAAGATTGTGGTAGGCAAAGTCTCTTGTTATATTAAATGAATAGGTCATGTAGATCTGCCTAAGAAGGGAAATTCAAGTATTTTTTTCAGGATGAGGGAAATTTAATAGAATAATAGGCAAATACTTTACAGTAACCACACAAACAGAAAAAAAGTGTACAGGGGACTATGAAGTTAGAGGGAAATATTTGCAATTTGAAGTAAAATTTTAAGAAAGAAACAAGATATGGTAACGTGTTACAAAAACAGTAGAGTGATGAACAGAAGTGGTTGAAATTATGTTTATTATTTTGCGTGAATGGTTGCTTACTCTGCTGAAGTAACATTCAAACACCACAAATGATTTTATTTGCTCAAAAGACTTGATGAAGATAAATGTATATTTGTAAATGTTAAGGTTACCAGAAGATTATTACATTATTGCTCAGAAATAAACTTGTTGAGTCTTTCAAGCTGCTGTTTTCTTTTGGGGCTGTTCCATTTCTGCAATTAATCATAAACCTTGCTCCTGAGTGTGAAAATGCATGATTGAGGTTTAAGATAGGTTTACAATGGCACTAGGATGTGTTCCCGAAAGCTTCCCGATAGGGATTGTCATTACCTCAGAAAATCTTTCAGTAGGTTCCCAACCCATCCGATTGGTTTACAATGGACTTAAGATGAAACAGATAGCTTTGCCATTGCTGTAGGATGGAAAAGATTGCTCTACGAGAGTAAGATAGGTTTAAGATCGCTGTAAGATTAAAAAGATGATAATATGATTGCTTTACATCTACACTGTTATAAATCTAAGAAGAATCAGGAAAGGTTTACTACAATTTCAAACAGTTTGAATTTCTCGTAAACTGGACTCCTGAGTGCTATACTCATAAACCTTTCGGGAAGTACCACATTTTACATACAGGATCTTTGTACGATGGCTTTAAGTTCATTAAGATGACTGTATAAAATTCAGTTCCCGATTTCTGAAAATTAACAATCGGGAGCAGGGTTTACGATGTATCACAGAAATGGATCAGGCCTCTTGATACGTGTATATCCCCTCCATTACCCCAAACTCCAACCATATAACCTCAATTGTTTTGAAAGCCAACTAATTGAAAGTCTACTGTATTATGATTTTTGGAAAGAAAAGAAGTTTTGTCTTTCTTGAAAAACAAGCAGAAAAATGATTATAATCGATAATTGATTACTCAGAATTACTAATTAATTAGTTCTAAATTTTCAGACCGATTCCTAACACTACTACTGTGTATATCTACCCACATTAAGGACCATACAATGGTTCAGCATGTTATTAAAGTATGAAAATTGGGTTTACAGCTTTAAAAGTCACCTTTTCATGTTAAGGTTACCTTAAAATCAGCCAAACAAGGTGTCTTTGGCATGCTGAAGAGATATATAAAATGTCGATGGTCTGGAACTCAAAAAAGGAAAATCCTTTGAATTTGCCCCAAAGGTCCCCCCTGTCCTGAGAAACTTAGGCCATAATGTTAATTTATGGGGTTTTTTTTAGTGTATTTAAACAAGATTCCAAAAAAGTACCAAATCCTCCATACCACAAACAGGACCACTAATTCTGTAGGTTACATTTCCTGTGCTTGTATGCCACTTCTTGCTTGAGAAAATTGCTATGACAATCCATTGCTGTTTGTGTCTGCAGCATATCCAGACGTAGTTGTGAAGGACTTGACGGATTCCCATGAGTTCTTGGTACTGGCTTGTGATGGCATCTGGGATGTCCTCACCAATGAAGAGGTGGTCGAGTTTGTGAGGAAAAGAATAGCACAAAAAATGCAACCAGAAATGGTGAGTTTTCATCTTTCAACAAGCGGACAGCGGGAAAAAGTTTGTCCGGGCTGTATCTCAGAAACCGTAAGGTGTAGGAAGTTGATACTTGGTAGGGACATTGGTTAGGGGTGTAGGTGTGCAACGTCATGGTGTGACCTTGATTTGATCTTTCACCTTGCCGTAGTCACCTTGACCTATTAAATCTTGTCCAGGCTATATCTCGGAAAACATAAGGTATAGGAAGTTGGTATTTGGTAGGGACATTGGTTAGGGGGTGTAGGTGTGCAACGTCATGGTGTGACCTTGAGTTGACCTTTGACCTTGTCACAGTGCCCTTGACCTATAAAATCTTGTCTGGGCTATATCTCGGAAAACGTAAGGTGTAGGAAGTTGATTGGTTAGGGGGTATACATATGCAATGTCATGGTGTGACCTTGATTTGACCTTTGGCCTTGCTGTAGTGACCTTGACCTATAAAATCCTGTCCGGGCTATATCTCGGCAACTGTAAGGTGTAGGAAGTTGATACTTGGTAGGGACATTGGTTGGGGGTTTGTAGGTGTGCAATGTCATGTTGTGACCTTGATTGTATCCACTGGAGGCATCCGGTGGATTCTTTGGTTTAGTGTTCGCTACACCGCCGCCGCTCGTAGAGACATTTTCGGCATTAACGCTCTCAGAGGAAAACTACCCCAGATAGGTTCCACAAATTTGCAGGATATCTTCATTTGGAGATAAGCTCTCTGGGACTGAAATTAGCCTCATTCTGAAAAACAAGATGGCCACTGCGGGCATTTCTTTGAAAAATATCTACCTTTTTCTACTGGCTGGTTCTCATAGGTAGAAGGTTGAATTTCTTCATAGGTGATCTGTATAACACATATACATGTCCTCTACAACCTTTGCAGACATTTGACCGTGAGACTCTTAATTCAAGGTCATCCACGGAGTGCCAAAGAACTCCACATAGCGGACTTTAAAAGTGCCTATATCTCCCTTATTATTGGTCCTAGAGGTTTGCAATGTGAAACCAACCTATAGGAAATCATGGGCTGGGAATCTTCTGATGTGGTCAGATTTAACCTTGGACCCCTCCTCCAAGGTCAAACGAGGATAGCCAAACTTAAAAGTGCTTATAACTTGCTTATTATTGGTCCTAGACGTTTGTAATGTGAAACTAACTTATAGGAAGTCATGGGCTGTGAATCTTTTGATGTGTTCAGATTTGACCTTGGGCCCCTCCTTCAAGGTCAAACGAGGACAGCCAAACTTAAAAGTGTTTATAACTTGCTTATTATTAATCCTAGAGGTTTGCAATGTGAAACCAACTTATAGAATATCATGGCCTAGGAATCTTCTGATGTGGTCAGATTTTGACCTTTGGCCCCTCCTTCAAGGTCAAACGATGGTTCACTAGCTTCGGTGAGTTGTCTTTCTGGTGGATACAAATTTGCATTGGTTCTCCGATGCGTAGGTCTAGATTGACCTTTGACGTTACAGTAATGACCTTGACCTATAAAATCTTGTCTGGGCTATATCTCAGAAGTCGTAAGGTATAGGAAGTTGATACTTGGTAGTGACATTGGTTAGGGGTGGTAGGTGTGCAACATCACGGTGTGATCTTGATTTGACCTTGTCATAGTGACCATGAGTTTTAAAATCTTGTCTGGGCTATTTTTTGGATTCCATAAGGTGTACAAAGTTGACACTTGGTAGTGACATTGGTTAGGGGTGTAGGTGTGCATCATTGTGTGACCTTTAACTTTGGCTCTGCCAGAGTGTGTTCATCTGCCATATTAGAAACATCTTTCTCTTATGACAAAGATATATGGATTGCTGCAACTGATTATTATATGCATTTTACATAATTGTGCCTTTTCCATTGACAGCTATTCTGCAATTAATAAATTTTACAGCTTCATGATTTTAGCTAACTGATTAATGCTGTCATCTTGCTATTGAACTGTCTTGTTTAATACTTTATCTTTACATATATTTTCTTTCTCTTAGATGTTATTTTCTCTACTTAAACATGATTTGGAGCTTTGTATAACTGACATTGCTCTGAAAGTATCCAGGTCTTTATACTGTTTCACTACTTTTATATCTCATGGTGTTGAAAACTATTTCCCCAGGCTGTGGGGTACGGACATCTCGGATTCTATTTTACCACTTTGATTTTTGCAGTACGCTTTTTCTTTGTTTTGTCAGTTAACTGCCAGAAAGTTTTAATCTTATTGCTGAAAAATGAATCTTGTTCATTGCTGTAATTTACTTCTGCAAACACTGTGTTTTTAGTTTCTCAGTAAAAGCACATTATTTTTAGTTCTCCTGTGAAAGACACCCAAATAGTTTTTTTGTTTTACTTATTGACACCTGGATTCTGGGATACAAATCAAACTTGAAAAATCCTATGCAAATTTGGCAAATGATATAAGATTCTCAAGTCTCGAGAAAGATTGTCGCAGAATCACCTTCAATGTTACAACATTGACATTTGTCTTTTATGCAAGTTTGAATCTTTTGACACAATGATTATGGGCTGTAAAAGTCTGATTAAATAAGATAAAATTCTTGAGTCCGACCTTTGGAATTTTTCACAAAACTAAATTGCTGTGCGTCTGTTTCAGATTTGTGAGGAGTTGATGACCCGTTGCCTGGCACCAGACTGTCAGATGGGGGGACTTGGCTGTGATAATATGACTGTGGTCATAGTGTGCTTCTTACAAGGGGGGAGCTACGAGGATCTAGCAAAGAAATGCGAACAAACAGCGGCCCCGGCTATGGAGGTGACAGACTGTGGGGATGCTGGGGGTGGTGGCGGGGAGATTGAAAAGGATCAGGATAACAACCCACAATAGTAGCAATAGGGACATGTGTGTGTTTACTGTTTGTAAAGTAGTAGGGAGGACGAGTGGTAACCAGGGCTGCTACAGAGTACTCCAGTACTCCTGAACAATTACAGTAGACTCTGGTGGAATCAAACCCAAGTGTTAGACATCTGAAAATTCTGTGGACATTAAAATAAGAATGGAGTTAGTTATGTCAAGTATCCCCAAAAACCACATTGTTGATGGGGTATTTATGGAGGGTGAGCTCAACTAGAACCAAGTCAGAATTGGTTGAGGTTTTGAACATTAAAATATTCTATATTCCCAATGGTATAATTGCTTAAGTTTGGTTTAACCAGAACCAAATGCTTTTAATTTTGTATGAGCAACTTAGAGTCTACTGTAGTGGCAATCTAATAGTGTAGGTACCCATTATAAATGATTACCGCTCCAGTAATATAATTCTACAACTTCCCACAACCTTATCCATTACATATTCACTGAGCGTGAGTAGTTATCAGTGTCTACAGTTTTAGTACTAATGCATGGTCATGTACCTTATCAGTGTGGAACAAATAGGTTTTTGTTTGTGTCTAGTTTGTTCTGCCTCCATAATTGACCACAAAAATATACCTTCATCTTTTCCTGTACACATTTTGGCAATGTGAAATGGATACTGTGTAAAATGAATTGCCTTTCTTGCTTACCTGTTGGAAATTATCAAATATTTCTCAAATTTTTAGATTGCCCTAAACAATGGCTAAATAGCCAATATGTCCTTGCCAAGCTAATTATAAGATATCAGTCGTCAACAGTTGGGAAAGATGGTTAAATGTGAATATTAAATTGTACATTAATATGCTGGTGTATATGTGGTTTAACATGTTTATTTTATAGAAGTGTACATAAAAGACATGACACACTGTACAAGTGCCGTGTAATAAACAATTAGATTCCCACCCCCTCCTCTTTTTTTAGAAAATATGTGTAGATATATATATTATTTTTTTGAGAATAGTGGATATCCAGGGATATATTTTCAGTGGCATATACCATGAGGACATTTTTAAGTGTGATAACCCAATTGAAGGAGAATTGTTTCCATTAAAGCTGTGTTGTGCTGTCATGTGTAAGACATAGTTCCAGTGTAAGCAAACCCTTGTTGTAAACCTTCCAGTTCTCAGGAAGAAATAGTTGTACAGGTATGTGTTGGGGACGTATCAACTTAACCGTTTTAAATGTGTTAAATGTTCCAACTAGAAATGTGTCTGAAAATCCGTATAAAATGGACACTACTTTGTTCAACAGTTAATGCTTGTTTTAATAGTTTCTGGTTTTTAATGATTTTGTTGAGATGTTATGAAATATGAATGATCTCTAATTATACTTGCATACACAGTATTTGTTTCTCTCTGTTTTTTTTTTATCCCAAAGATGCAACTGACATTTTCACTTCTCCATTCCAAATAACCATGAAATGCAGGAAATCTTTCTCTGCACGAGATTTTTTTTTGCCTTTGAACATAAACCCATTGCATCTGGCAGCTGTATTGTTTTCTATATTTTTAAGTAACTGTTTAAATTTTTGTTTAAAATATTCAGTTGCCCGTTCTCTGTTGTTCAATACTAGAATACAATTTCATAGTGCAATAAATAATGTTTGCAAACATATTTTCATTTGCACCAAAAGTTTTTTTTTTCCTGTTTGAGATTTCTACTTTGAAACAAGTTATAAATTTAAATACTCCCTTAACTTTCATAACCCATTTCCAGAATGAAGGTAACAAGTGGAAAAGAGACAAAAACAGCATACCGGTAGGTGTTTTGTAAATAAGTGATGAATCAGGACAAAATTTATTAGAAATTCTTGTTCATCTGTTAAGTCATGGGTTCAAATCTAACCATGATATTAAATGGGGAAAAAACTTTAGAAAGTGATGTATTCCATATGGTTTAACACTGACAAGAGAAAGAATGAAAACAAACAATCAGTGCCGTGAACAGGCTCTGTGTCAGCTGACTGTGTGTTTTGAGTTTCAGAGCAGAAGTGAAAAAGGGGAAAGGACACAAACATCGTGCCCTGCAAATGGTATGCAGAAGTAAAGTACCAAGTTAACTGCTCAGAAGTAAAAAAGTGCGTGGAAAACGTATTTAAAGAAAATACTGTAAATACAATAGTTTTCGAGTTTCCACTGATTTACTCAACAGTGAAAATGTCAAAGTAGGTTTTGGTCAGCTATGCAGTGAGCTACAAGTCTGCCATTTTAATATGGTATAGCTGACTAAAATGTAGGCTAACAACATATTTAAACAAAATACTGTAACTGCAGTACTTTTCAAGTTATAACTGATTTACTCAACAGTGATAAGCTAAAGTAGCTGTTACTCAGCTATGCAATGACCTACAGGGCGGACCCAAAAGTAGCTGAATAACAAATTCAAACAATATACTGTAAATACAATAGTTTCTAAGTTACAACTGATTTACTCAACAGTAATAACCTGAAAGTACCTTTTGCTCAGCTAAGCAATAAGTTACAGATTTGAAATTTCACTATGTTATAGAAGACTGAAAAGTAGGTGAATAAAAATATTTAAAGAAAATACTGTTAATGCAATAGTTTTATTAGTCAAATCTTTGATTTGAGTTATGTACTGGGTTGTGGCCGTGATTTTAAAGCTGCCGTTTAAGCCCTTAAATATCAAAATTCTGCATAATATTTGTACACATATCTGTATGTTAAGGTGTAAAGTGTACAATCTGCCATTTTGAAAATTTTTTATGTTTTTCTTAAGGTATATTTTATAAAGTAAAAAGCTTGTCTACCACTACGTCTGGCTTTCTGTAAGGTCCCATATGTCCTGGAAACTATTGTCTTTTGCATTGTCTTGGCCTACTTGAATGAGTAATTCTTAACAGTTTAGTCTGTTGGTATCTAGACGTGAAAGTGTATGCGCAGTCAATTTAAATGTAAACTAGCTGTCTGCGCATCCCCAATTAAAGCTTCTAATATAACCCTCAACTGTTGCACAGTCACTGTTATTATAACATCGTGGTCTGCGAATCCCCACCCCCCCCCCATATTTTTTATTATCTCCCGCCCAGCTCGCCGGCGGGAGATTATTGGCCTATGTCTCGTACTACCGTGACATCACTTCATTCATTAATTTCTTTGCGATTTATTTGTTTGACAAACGAGTAAGGCTGCGACTACTTGTTTTAAACACAAATATCTGTCGAGCTATGTGATTGGTTCATAACAAATATTTTGAAAATTAATTGTCATGCTTCGATGAATGAATGAAAGCACATAGATGCACAGACATTACATTAACAGTGACTGCGCGATAAACCAGTAGACGAATAAATATGTACATTTATGAAAATGAAATTCGTGAGTTAATTTGACTTGTACATGTTTATCGCTATTTATATGCATTTTTCACAAAGGTGATAATAATTGCAAATATATTTCGTGTATGGTGCCCTTCCAATTTCAGAGCCTGTTAGCTGTAAATTCTTCTAATATCTGACTCCAAAATGGATAGACAGAAAAATGAATGGATGTTATTTTACTACAGATTGATTTGTGGCATTGATGCAATGAAAATATACACAAATCCATAGTTCTACATTCAAACACTTGAAGGCACTTGTGTAATCGGGTTTCCATTTCCAAGAAGTTATCACGTGATTTCATTTTTTTCTGTCAATTTGTTTCAGAGTGTTGTGAAATATTATAACTTTTGGAATTAATATAACTGGAAAAGGTCTGATTTGCTTACACTCATTTATGACAAACGTCTACTCAGTAAAAGATCGACTAGATATTGGATAATAAAAATATAGGGGATGTTCAGACAACAATTTTACACCAACTGTGACTGCGTGACACTTGAGGATTGTATTAGAAGCATTTACAACAATGAAATCCGTGAATTAATTTATTCATTATCATAAATACTTCAAATATATAAGTCTTTTAAGTGTCGCGTAATATATTTTCTTATTTTAAATGAAATCGTTGAATATTTTATAAAAATACTTGCAGTTTGCTTGTGTAAAATATCAATATACAGTAACACTTAGATCTATGTGTTCCAAATTGTTTTATATTTACAAAAGAAACCATTTTCGCTGATCTTATATGTCTTCTCACTTCAAAATTAATTTTCAAACTGCTCACTTAACCCTCTATATATATAAACCCTTCCCGTCATGTTTATGATCACTACAAATACCCAACACATGTCCTTACACAGATCTGTAAACATCTTTGCAAGCGGTTTGCAAATGTGGTCGATAATAGAACAATTTACAGATTTCAACACCCATTGCTGTCCCAAGATTCGACTCCGTGGTTGGGAGAAAGCCAGCCACTGCACCTTTGTTGCGTTAATACATCTTATTCAATGGACAATTGCTTTAACCGGTCGGCCAACCGGTCCCGCCAAACACCAGAAAAAGACATCCAGTGTATAATACCGGCAGGACTGGTCAAGTAGTGTGCATTCGCTAGGTGGCGCATCGTACTTGCTTCCTGTCTAGACAGTGTGAGATCAGTTCATCTTTTTTGTTGTGTGGTGTGCAAATATGTTTTTGAAGTGATCTCGAAATTTGAAGAGAAATTGGGAATATCTACGATTTGGAAGCTTATTTTCATCTGAAATTATATATATATTGTGTTACTTACATATCACGACTTCTCCAAGATTAAAACGAGGCATTTTGCAGCAGTTTATGGCCAGTTTTTGATGAATTTCTTGTACTCATTGTCGAGACGAAGCTCGTGTGTCATCCCTGCAGCATTCCTTCTTCTGAACAGAAGTGTATATTTGCCACGATTCACCCTCCATTTACTCCTCCCTAGTCGAGTAAGTCTACGTGCACATGTATGTGGCTTACGACATCTGACAGCCGATTTGCGACAGCGACTTTTTCCCTCCTCATTTGTGTTTGGTTGTTTACATGAATCTAACTCCGACATCTGACGTCAGATGTGCGACGGCGATATTTTGCTCTGGGATCCAAAAAATCGGATGACAAGTGAATTTAGATGAATGTCGACAGAATATTGGCAAGGTTGGAAAAAAATTTGCCATTGCAAATCGGCCGTCGGGTGTCGTGAGCCGCATACATTTGTAGGTACACTAACACTGTGTGTATGTCGATGAGAAGAAATTAGAAGAATGCATCGTATGATGTCATCACTTCTAGCTTATGCTGGTCATGTGACACAGACCTGGTCACGTGATACGCATTCAGCAAAGGAGGAATCATGTTTTCAACAGGGGCCGATTTCACTAAAGGACTTAAACTAAGTCCCTTTATTGGCTAAGTCTTGGACTTAAATCTAAGACTTGGTCTTAGCTAGGTCTGGGACTTAAATGGATTTCACAAAGGGTGACTTAGCTAAGTCCAAGCTTATCAAATAACCACAGTGGTTTTCTGTGTCCTATGACCTTTTGTTTCTTCACTTGATGGATGTTATCTAAGGATAAGTGCTATTTTGAAATAGAAAACCTTGTTACATCATATAAACTTCCCAAAGACTACTTCAGTAAGGTGTTCTGTATAATTATACTTTATTTACAGCCTGTTCAAATTTTTAAGTGGAGAAAAGTTTATGGCGGCCATATTTAAGTCCTCTTTACAAAATTTAAGCCCACTACCTCCCAGACTTAAAGTTAAGTCTACTGACTTAGCAATTTCATGGACTTAGCTGCTTTGTGAAATCCGCTAAGTCTAAGACCAAAGTCTTAACTTTAAGTCTAAATCTGGACTTAAGTCCCTTTGTGAAATCAGCCCCAGGAGTTTTCACGAGAAGACGAGTTGAGTATTACTCAACACGCACTTTAACGCACAGATCTCAATACAACTACTGGCAAGCAGATCCCCAAGTATGACTGGGTCAGCTAACAAGGCATGATGAGTTTTACCAGTACCAGTTCTGTTCAGACTACCGGTGGCGACACCTAGTGATGAGTTTTACCGGTACCAGTCTGTTCAGACTACTGGTGGGCTCCCCTGCTAGCCAGCAAGAAGGTGTTATCACTGGTACCAGTTCTGTACAGACTACTGGTGGGGACCCCCCAGTGATGAGTTTTGCCGGTACCACTTCTGTTAAGACTACTGGTGGGGTCCCCTGCTAGCCCTCTCCACCCCTATTAGGCCCTACCTTGGTATGGGTGCTGGGGCAGGTCCAGAGTAAAAGAAAACTGGGGCTACCAGGAACTGGTTACAGAGGATTGACCTACTGGAACCGGTTGTAGAAGTTGCTGTGACCATTGGGACCCTTATCTCCCCAGTTCAGAATTTTGAGTGTAACCAGTCCTACTCAGGCTACCGATAGGGTCTAGCCAGCCAGTGATGAGGGTTACCGGTTCTGCTCAGACTGCTGTTTGTGGTTAGACAGAAATCCAGGAAGGGCTGCTCGTTAACAGAGAAATCTGCTGTTCCCACCATTACTGGCAAGAAGGGAGCTTCATATCCAGAGCTGACAGTAGGTTTACCAGTTACAGAGAGAATTGCCGATTACAGAGAAATTTGCTATTCCAACCCTTACAAAAGGTGCAAAAAACCAGGCTGAGCTTCAAATCCAGTGCTTACAGCAGGTTCACTGATTGCAGAGGTTTTCCAGTTACAGAGAATTGCTGGTGACAAGTTAGGTGGACAGGAAGTTTCCACAGAAAAATTGCTTCAACCAACCGGTTACAGAGCCTACCAACCGGATGCCAGCTTAAACAACCTTCATTGATAGTTGCTTCACACCAAACCGAGAGATACCGGTGAAGTAACAAGATTGAACCTGGAACACCAGGCTACAGATCTACCAATGGATTAACTAATGGTAAAGACCTGTGCTATCTAAATCCATTGCTTACAGAGTTTTCTCCTGGGAAAAACTTTGGTTACAGAGAAGCACCAGTTTGCCAGTTACAGACCTTGTTGGTTGCAGAGGAAGCTGCTGAATTCACCACTGTGGACAGAAGAAGACAACTTCATACTTACCAGCCTATCCCTGCTAAGAAGTAGTCCAATTCACCCAATTGTGCCAGCTCCAGAGAGTTTTGCAGAACTGCGGAGCCACCAAGAACCGGTTACAGAGCATTGCTTTACCTATAACCGGTTGGGACCTGGTACTGGGCAGGTCTCCAGGACTGGCTAACAGACAAGCAGAAGTTCTTTAAGGGTCCAAGTAGCTGTTTAGGCCAACCAGTTGCTGGCCAAGGAACCGGTTACAGAAAAATTCTTGGACCAGTCACTAGTCTCGGTGAGATGACAGTGTCTCAATCTACCGGATCAGTCAGCAAGCCTACTTTTCAGGACTTCCTAGTTGGTCAGACAGTGGCTATAGATGCGAGGAAGACTGTCTATCAAAGACTTGTCCAACAACTACCAGTCAACCTTCCCTTATCAGACCTGACACCATATAGACTGGCCACCCAGCTTGCCTTTTACCCAGCCTGTGACCAGTGACAGCTGACACAAGGGGCCTAAGTTTGCAAGCTCAGTTTTCCCCTCAAGATTATAACCCATTTCGCCAGTTTTCAAAATTCAAGCAATGGAAAAAATATCTGTTAATCAGACCAAGTGTCATGGTTGTTCAAATGGGTATTACTGTTTCCACAGTGGGGTTGTGTGATAATGACCTAAAGCCTAAAGGTTGCAGATCCTTTTGGATGGTGTTTCTCCCTATATGGATCAGTGAGGTCTAGCCTGTCACCAGTGTTGACACTGTTTTTTGGCTCAACCTGCCTGTTCAAACTTGGGCCACCCTAGAGGCTAGCCCCAAGTTCATAAGAATCTGCCAGGAAGGCTATGCCCTCACCTTCCGGAAATGACCAGCTTGACCAGGTCCCTAACTTCAAGGTTGCCTACTCCCTCACCCACTCAACCAATAAGGAAGTACCCGAGTTTTCACGTCCAGGGTCTTCCCTGCCAGTTCAGTCACTCCACTTTGGTCTGTTCATAGCAGTGTTTCATGAGCCTCTTTTTTCTGGAGGTCAATTGACCCCCTCCTTTGAAAACCGGGGGTCAATCAAAATTGTTGAGGGTCAGTTAGACTTGACCCCTTCTGGTGAAACTGCAGATTAGAAAAATAATGGACAAACAACACCTAAACTACCTTACAAAGACAGTGTGTGTGTGTTAGAGTTATAAATGTGGGGTACCATGTACCCATGGGGCATCAAAAATGGGGTACAAGTAATATTCTGTCACATTTTCCTCAAACAATGTTTAGATACACCCAGTTACTAAAAAGCAATAAATTAGATTTAAATTTATTTATCACTTTCATAGTAAATTACAGTACATTCTATGTGGTTGTACATTCATAAAAAATATCTGAAGTACACCGTGTACATCAGGGTAAATAAAACAGTGAAAAAATAAACTTGACTTTTTTTCCTCTTATGTTTGGGTGATTTTTAAGGTAGCAAAAATGAACAGAAGCACTACTCAATTTTCAATGACATGCAGTATGTGTTAAAAGTTTCTAAAAAAATATTTTATTTATACTACAAATATGATATTACACTGTTTGAAAGACAACTTTTTGTAGTTTATGTTGCTTTTTATTTGACAAAAATTCATTGAGTGGTTCCAAAGTTACAGTGTTTTTGCTGCAACCCCTGTAAATATTTTCGAATTTCAGAGGTAATATTTTCTTGGGAGGTTTCCGTGGTTAAAAATTCAAGAACTTCCGCGATTTAGTAGAACGTGTCTCCCACTGCACAAGGTATTTGTCATCGTTTGGAGATGTTGTTTCCAATTGTGTCCTTGAAGAGATCGCCTTTTCTTTCGATGTGTAACCTTTCGAATAAGATATGCAAGGGTACAGTGTAACACTGGCCGTTTAAGATGGATCTCATCTGTGTAGCTCTCGTCTGACATGAAATTTTAAAATATACAGCTTATCTTCAGTGCTGTTTTTATTGCATGTGCATCTATGCTTTCAGTAAAAAAAATCTTGAGTCCTTTGTTATTGAATAACGCGAATGCGCATGCATGAACTCTGCACCTCTCGACCATTTGATCCCACGCATGCACAGTGACGGGTAAACAAATGGGAAATCGGCCATTTTTGTTTTGAAATTAGAATAAATAAAGATTTTATTACGCTACAATAGCTTACCATGTGGGACTTAATGCTGTTCTCGGGTTGCCACACCCAGGGCCAACGTCTTAGAAAAAAAGACACTTCTTGTTAGCCACCGGATATACTGGTAGTTGTCGTCACGTGATAACTTCTGACCAATCGTCCTACTTTCTCGTTGGCCATGATTGACTGGTAGCAGTTTGTAAATATACAGACATTTTCATTTATTTCTCAGACTTTACTTATTGTTGGAGGCTCCTTTTTGGACATTTTTATTATTATATATCATAGATCATTCTGTAAAATTCTTATTTTCACAGGATAAGTATATTTCTTGCTTTCGCGTGTTTTGAGTTTTTCTCGGTACAGGCACTTTACATTGCACGTCTTTTATTGCGTTTAAAATGTCTCTCCACCAAACAAATAAAGACAAACCGAGAGCTCAGAAATGCCACCATTTTTGTTTTAGTTTCGACCTACACAACTACTGCCCTACCTGTAGGGAGGCTGGCAAGGGAGATGACCCCTGTGTCACCTTCGAAACTCCCTGTGATATCTGTACATCTTTTACAGATGAACAGATGAAGAAAATTCAGCACAGGAAACGTTATGATAAATCTTAACAAGAGGAGAGTGCCCGTGAACGGGCACTGTGTCAGCTGACTGAGTATTTTTGATTTGTGAAGGTGATTAGAGGATAGAATAATTATCAGGAAAAGGGCTGTACAGAAATACAGTAAATGGTAACTGAACAGCAAGTTCGAAAGAAATTCCGAAGCTGACAGAAGAAAAGGATAAAAAAGTTGTGCCCTGTAAATGGTATTATGAAGGAAAATAACAAGGTAATTGTTTAAGTGTAAAAAATAGGTTAAAACATATTTAAAGAAATACTACAAATGCAATATCCTCGTTCGACCTTGAAGAAGGGGTCCAAGGTCAAATCTAACCACACAAATACATTCCCAGCCCATGATTTCCTATGGTTTACCATTCCAAACCTCTAGGACCAATTATAAATGAGTTATAAGCACTTTTAAGCTTGGCTGTCCTCATTTGACCTTGAAAGAGGGGTCCAAAGGTCAAATCTGACCATACCAAAAGATTCCGAGCCAATGATTTCCTATGGGATGGTTTACCATCCCAAATCTCTGTCACCAATAATAAGCGAGTTGTAGGCACTTTCAATTTTTGCTATCCTCATTTGACCTTGAAGGAGGGTTCCAAGGTCAAATCGGACCATATCAACAGATTCACAGCCCATGATTTCCTGTTTACCATCCCAAACCTCTGGGACCAATAATAAGCGAGTTATAAGCACTTTTAAGTTTGGCTATCCTTGTTTGACCTTGAAGGAGGGGTCATTGAAGGTCAAATCTGACCACACCAAAAGATTCCCACCCCATGATTTCCTACAGGTTGGTTTATCATCCCAAACCTCTAGGATCAATAATAAGGGAGATATAAGCACTTTTCATGACTGACAAAAAACACCTGTGGCGGCCATCTTGTTTCTCAAAATGAGGCCAAAAATATTCCCAGGCAACATTTTATGATTATTAATATATACTGCAAACTTAAGAAAGCTAGCTATAATATTTTTTTTCATCAGAGCAGTAATGGTGAAATCTCTCTCTACACACTGCGGCTATCCAGTGGATACAATGATTTACTCAACAGTGAGAACCTGAAAGTAGCTATTGCTCAGCTATGCCATGACATAGAGGTCTGCAATTTCACTATGTTATAGCTGACCAAAAATTCTGTGAATAACTTATTTAACAAATTACTCTAAATGTAATAATCTTCAAGTTACAACTGATTTACTCAACAGTGAGAACCTCAAAGGAACTATTACTCAGCTATGCAATGAGCTACATGTCTGAAATTTTACTATGTTATAGCTAACCCAAAAGTAGGTGAACAACATATTTAAGCAAACTACTGTAAATGCAATAGTTTTCAAGCTACAACTGATTTACTCAATAGTGAGAACCTGAAAATAGCTATTGCTCCGCTATGCCATGAGCTGTAGGTCTGTAATTTCACTATGTTATAGCTAACCCAAAAGTAGGTGAACAATATATTTTAACAAAATACTCCAAATGCAATATTTTTCAAGTTATAGCTGATTTACTCAACAGTCAGTACCTGAGAATAGCTATTGCTCAGTTGTGCCATGAGCTATAGGTCTATAATTTCACTATGTTATAGCTGACCCAAAAGTAGCTGAATAAAATATTTGCACAAATTTCTGTAAATGCAATAGTTTTCCAATTATAACTGATTTACTCAACAGTGAGAACTTCAAAGTAGCTATTACTCAGCTATGAAATGAGCCACAGGTCTGAAACTTCACAATGTTATAGCTGACCCCAAAATAGGTGAATAACATATTGAAACAAAATACTCTAAATGCAATAGTTTTCAAGTTATAAGTGATTTACTCAACAGTGATAACCTAAAAGTAGCTATTACTCAGCTATGCCATGAGCTACAGGTCTGAAATTTTACTATGTTATAGCTGGCCCAAAAGTAGCTGAATAACATATTTATACGAAATTCTCTAAATGCAATAGTTTTTAAGTTACAAGTGATTTTACTCATGATGGAAGTTACTGAAAAGCCCAAAAGTAGCTATTACTCACTTAGCTATTGAGACAGACACCCAACTTACTCACCATATTGTAGCTATGAAAAAAGTAGCACTGTGTCAGCTGACTGAGTGTTTTTGATTTGTGAAGGTGATTAGAGGACAGAATAATTATCAGGAAAAGGGCTGTACAGAAATACAGTAAATGGTAACTGAACAGCAAGTTCGAAAGAAATTCCGAAGCTGACAGAAGAAAAGGATAAAAAAGTTGTGCCCTGTAAATGGTATTATGAAGGAAAATAACAAGGTAATTGTTTAAGTGTAAAAAATAGGTTAAAACATATTTAAAGAAATACTACAAATGCAATATCCTCGTTCGACCTTGAAGAAGGGGTCCAAGGTCAAATCTAACCACACAAATACATTCCCAGCCCATGATTTCCTATGGTTTACCATTCCAAACCTCTAGGACCAATTATAAATGAGTTATAAGCACTTTTAAGCTTGGCTGTCCTCATTTGACCTTGAAAGAGGGGTCCAAAGGTCAAATCTGACCATACCAAAAGATTCCGAGCCAATGATTTCCTATGGGATGGTTTACCATCCCAAATCTCTGTCACCAATAATAAGCGAGTTGTAGGCACTTTCAATTTTCGCTATCCTCATTTGACCTTGAAGGAGGGTTCCAAGGTCAAATCGGACCATATCAACAGATTCACAGCCCATGATTTCCTGTTTACCATCCCAAACCTCTGGGACCAATAATAAGCGAGTTATAAGCACTTTTAAGTTTGGCTATCCTTGTTTGACCTTGAAGGAGGGGTCATTGAAGGTCAAATCTGACCACACCAAAAGATTCCCACCCCATGATTTCCTACAGGTTGGTTTATCATCCCAAACCTCTAGGATCAATAATAAGGGAGATATAAGCACTTTTCATGACTGACAAAAAACACCTGTGGCGGCCATCTTGTTTCTCAAAATGAGGCCAAAAATATTCCCAGGCAACATTTTATGATTATTAATATATACTGTAAACTTAAGAAAGCTAGCTATAATATTTTTTTTCATCAGAGCAGTAATGGTGAAATCTCTCTCTACACACTGCGGCTATCCAGTGGATACAATGATTTACTCAACAGTGAGAACCTGAAAGTAGCTATTGCTCAGCTATGCCATGACATAGAGGTCTGCAATTTCACTATGTTATAGCTGACCAAAAATTCTGTGAATAACTTATTTAACAAACTAGAAATAGGCCGCCCTGTTGATAGTAGATGCGAATAGAAACAGGATAGCATAGAAGAACACACATTATCATGTGTAATGTCCACCCATGAACCTTTTGCCCAAATTGTACAGTAGTCTTACAAGACCCTGTTTCATTTGTAAAATATATCAATGATGCTTAAATATTTGATAGTGTAGATGTAATTTATTTCAGCTTCATGCCTTTTTGCATTGGTTGGCTTGAAAATTTTGACGAAATCACTCTATCTTGCACGGTTAAGAAGATAGAAGCCAATTCCTGTTTTTCTATTTTTGGCAAAAATTTGAAAATTCAAAATGGCCGCCATTATTGGGAAAAGGAAATTTTTTTGAAAATTGCCAAGAGTACATTTCTTAGATACCCTATGGGTCGAAAATTTCAACAAAATAACTCTATTTTGCACGGTTAAGGCCAGTTTGTGTTTTTCCATTTTGGGCAAAAATTCGAAAATTCAAAATGGCTGCCATTTTTGGGGAGGGGAAAATTTTTTGAAAATTGCAAAGATTACATTCCTTAGATACCCTGTGGGTTGAAAATTTCGACGAAATCGCTCTATCTCGCATGGTTAAGGAGATAGAAGCAAATTTGTGTTTTGCCATTTTTGGCAAAAATTTGAAAATTCAAAATGGCCGCCATTTTAGGGGAGGGGAAAATTTTTTAGAAATTACCAAGAGTACAATGCTCAGATACCCTGTGGGTCGAAAATTTTGACGAAATCACTCTATCTGGCACGGTTAAGGAGATAGAAGCAAATTTGTGTTTTGCCATTTTTGGCAAAAATTCGAAAATTCAAAATGGCCGCCATTTTTGGGGAGGGGAAAATTTTTGGAAAATTGCAAAGATTGCATTCCTTAGATACCCTGTGGGTCGAAAATTTCGACGAAATCGCTCTATCTCGCACGGTTAAGGAGATAGAAGCAAATTTGTGTTTTGCCATTTTTGGCAAAAATTCGAAAATTCAAAATGGCCGCCATTTTTGGGGAGGGGAAAATTTTTTGAAAATTGCAAATATTACATTCCTTAGATACCCTGTGGGTCGAAAATTTCGATGAAATCGCTCTATCTCGCACGGTTAAGGAGATAGAAGCAAATTTGTGTTTTGCCATTTTTGGCAAAAATTCGAAAATTCAAAATGGCCGCCATTTTTGGGGAGGGGAAAATTTTTGGAAAATTGCAAAGATTGCATTCCTTAGATACCCTGTGGGTCGAAAATTTCGACGAAATCGCTCTATCTCGCACGGTTAAGGAGATAGAAGCAAATTTGTGTTTTGCAATTTTTGGCAAAAATTCGAAAATTCAAAATGGCCGCCATTTTTGGGGAGGGGAAAATTTTTTTGAAAATTGCAAAGATTACATTCCTTAGATACCCTGTGGGTCGAAAATTTCGACGAAATCGCTCTATCTCGCACGGTTAAGGAGATAGAAGCAAATTTGTGTTTTGCCATTTTTGGCAAAAATTCGAAAATTCAAAATGGCCGCCATTTTTGGGGAGGGGAAAATATTTTGAAAATTGCAAAGATTGCATTGCTTAGATACCCTGTGCGTCGAAAATTTTGCCGAAATCGCTCTATCTCGCACGGTTAAGGAGATAGAAGCAAATTAGTGTTTTGCCATTTTTGGCAAAAATTCGAAAATTCAAAATGGCCGCCATTTTTGGGGAGGGGAAAATTTTTTTGAAAATTGCAAAGATTACATTCCTTAGATACCCTGTGGGTCAAAAATTTCGACGAAATCGCTCTATCTCGCACGGTTAAGGAGATAGAAGCAAATTTGTGTTTTGCCATTTTTGGCAAAAATTCGAAAATTCAAAATGGCCGCCATTTTTGGGGAGGGGAAAATATTTTGAAAATTGCAAAGATTGCATTGCTTAGATACCCTGTGCGTCTAAAATTTTGCCGAAATCGCTCTATCTCGCACGGTTAAGGAGATAGAAGCAAATTAGTGTTTTGCCATTTTTGGCAAAAATTCGAAAATTCAAAATGGCCGCCATTTTTGGGGAGGGGAAATTTTTTTGAAAATTGCAAATATTACATTCCTTAGATACCCTGTGGGTCGAAAATTTCGACGAAATCGCTCTATCTCGCACGGTTAAGGAGATAGAAGCAAATTTGTGTTTTGCCATTTTTGGCAAAAATTCAAAATGGCCGCCATTTTTGGGGAGGGGAAAATATTTTGAAAATTGCAAAGATTGCATTGCTTAGATACCCTGTGTGTCGAAAATTTAGCCGAAATCGCTCTATCTCGCACGGTTAAGGAGATAGAAGCAAATTAGTGTTTTGCCATTTTTGGCAAAAATTCGAAAATTCAAAATGGCCGCCATTTTTGGGGAGGGGAAAATTTTTGGAAAATTGCAAAGATTGCATTCCTTAGATCCCCTGTGGGTCGAAAATTTCGCCGAAATCGCTCTATCTCGCACGGTTAAGGAGATAGAAGCAAATTTGTGTTTTGCCATTTTTGGCAAAAATTCGAAAATTCAAAATGGCCGCCATTTTTGGGGAGGGGAAATTTTTTTGAAAATTGCAAATATTACATTCCTTAGATACCCTGTGGGTCGAAAATTTCGACGAAATCGCTCTATCTCGCACGGTTAAGGAGATAGAAGCAAATTTGTGTTTTGCCATTTTTGGCAAAAATTCGAAAATTCAAAATGGCCGCCATTTTTGGGGAGGGGAAAATTTTTGGAAAATTGCAAATATTACATTCCTTAGATACCCTGTGGGTCGAAAATTTCGACGAAATCGCTCTATCTCGCACGGTTAAGGAGATAGAAGCAAATTTGTGTTTTGCCATTTTTGGCAAAAATTCGAAAATTCAAAATGGCCGCCATTTTTGGGGAGGGGAAAATTTTTTGAAAATTGCAAAGAGTACACTCTTCAGATACCCTGTGGGTCGAAAATTTTGCCGAAATCGCTCTATCTCGCACGGTTAAGGAGATAGAAGCAAATTTGTGTTTTGCCATTTTTGGCAAAAATTCGAAAATTCAAAATGGCCGCCATTTTTGGGGAGGGGAAAATTTTTGGAAAATTGCAAATATTACATTCCTTAGATACCCTGTGGGTCGAAAATTTCGACGAAATCGCTCTATCTCGCACGGTTAAGGAGATAGAAGCAAATTTGTGTTTTGCCATTTTTGGCAAAAATTCGAAAATTCAAAATGGCCGCCATTTTTGGGGAGGGGAAAATTTTTTGAAAATTGCAAAGAGTACACTCTTCAGATACCCTGCGGGTCGAAAATTTTGCCGAAATCGCTCTATCTCGCACGGTTAAGGAGATAGAAGCAAATTACTCAAAAGTAGTACTGAAAATACACAATGAAGTACCTAAATGGCTATTACTCATGTACTGACAAAGCTATCAGTCCCAAATGCAATACCAAGCGAGCTATGGACATAACAATCTTGTATTCAAAATTGTAGTAAAATATCTTTAATTATTTTGGCTTAAATGCACGGAAACCAATGGGTACTGAAAATAGCTGTACTTAAGTATTACTCAGTAAGCAAAAGAGGTACAACAGCCAAAAGCAATCCCAAGCAAGCTACTGACCCAATAAGCCTGCATACCAAATTTGGTGACAATAGCTCTAATACTTTTCCTTTAAATGAGCGGAAACCATGCGTGACGCCGGACATCGGACGCCGGACGCCGGACATCGGACATCGGACATCGGACAACGGACATCGGACATCGGACATCGGACATCGGACGGCGAAAAAAGCAAAAATAATATATCCACCCCCCAGGGGGGTGGACATAATTACTCTAAATGTAATAATCTTCAAGTTACAACTGATTTACTCAACAGTGAGAACCTCAAAGGAACTATTACTCAGCTATGCAATGAGCTACATGTCTGAAATTTTACTATGTTATAGCTAACCCAAAAGTAGGTGAACAACATATTTAAGCAAACTACTGTAAATGCAATAGTTTTCAAGCTACAACTGATTTACTCAATAGTGAGAACCTGAAAATAGCTATTGCTCCGCTATGCCATGAGCTGTAGGTCTGTAATTTCACTATGTTATAGCTGACCCAAAAGTAGGTGAACAATATATTTTAACAAAATACTCCAAATGCAATATTTTTCAAGTTATAGCTGATTTACTCAACAGTCAGTACCTGAGAATAGCTATTGCTCAGTTGTGCCATGAGCTATAGGTCTATAATTTCACTATGTTATAGCTGACCCAAAAGTAGCTGAATAACATATTTGCACAAATTTCTGTAAATGCAATAGTTTTCCAATTATAACTGATTTACTCAACAGTGAGAACTTCAAAGTAGCTATTACTCAGCTATGAAATGAGCCACAGGTCTGAAACTTCACAATGTTATAGCTGACCCCAAAATAGGTGAATAACATATTGAAACAAAATACTCTAAATGCAATAGTTTTCAAGTTATAAGTGATTTACTCAACAGTGATAACCTAAAAGTAGCTATTACTCAGCTATGCCATGAGCTACAGGTCTGAAATTTTACTATGTTATAGCTGGCCCAAAAGTAGCTGAATAACATATTTATACGAAATTCTCTAAATGCAATAGTTTTTAAGTTACAAGTGATTTTACTCATGATGGAAGTTACTGAAAAGCCCAAAAGTAGCTATTACTCACTTAGCTATTGAGACAGACACCCAACTTACTCACCATATTGTAGCTATGAAAAAAGTAGCTGAATAACATATTTTAACAAAATGCTCTAAATGCAACACTTTTCAAGTTATAAGTGATTTACTCAACAGTGATAACCTAAAAGTAGCTATTACTCAGCTATGCCATGAGCTACAGGTCTGAAATTTTACTATGTTATAGCTGACCCAAAAGTAGCTGAATAACATATTTATACTAAATTCTCTAAATGCAATAGTTTTTAAGTTACAAGTGATTTTACTCATGATGGAAGTAACTGAAAAGCCCAAAAGTAGCTATTACTCACTTAGCTATTGAGACAGACACCCAACTTACTCACCATATTGTAGCTATGAAAAAAGTAGCTGAATAACATATTTTAACAAAATGCTGTAAATGCAACACTTTTCAAGTTATAAGTGATTTACTCAACAGTGATAACCTAAAAGTAGCTATTACTCAGCTATGCCATGAGCTACAGGTCTGAAATTTTACTATGTTATAGCTGGCCCAAAAGTAGCTGAATAACATATTTATACGAAATTCTCTAAATGCAATAGTTTTCAAGTTATAAGCGATTTACTCAACAGTGATAACCTAAAAGTAGCTATTACTCAGCTATGCCATGAGCTACAGGTCTGAAATTTCACTATGTTATAGCTGGCCCAAAAGTAGCTGAATAACATATTTATACGAAATTCTCTAAATGCAATAGTTTTTAAGTTACAAGTGATTTTACTCATAATGGAAGTTACTGAAAAGCCCAAAAGTAGCTATTACTCACTTAGCTATTGAGACAGACACCCAACTTACTCACCATATTGTAGCTATGAAAAAAGTAGCTGAACAACATATTTTCACAAAATGCTGTAAATGCAACACTTTTGAAGTACTGTTATAAGTGATTTAGTGCATGATTTCATGTATTTTAATGCATTAAAAATTATTAAAAAAATTTATTAAAAAAAAGTAAGACAGATCCAGGTCTCATACTCACACAAGAGAATCTACCTCTGGCCTAGTACATATATGCAAGATATGAGAGAAATCCCTGCAATAGTCACTGAGAAAATTGTGATAAAAAGTTGAAATTTTCACACTTTTGGTGGGGGTACCCCCCTTGTAATGTCTCTAGCAAACAGACGAACAGACAGATTTGCATGCCTTGAACAAATTTTCATCCTCGATAGATAAGGTATCTTTTAAAAATAACAGCATGTCTCTAGGCCTTGTAGTTTTGGAGAAGAAGTTGTTCACGCGTACGCGTACGCCCACGCCGCAGAGTGATGACATAATGTCAGCTGACTGATAAGTCAGCTGACATAAAAAACAAAAGGCGGAAACTAGTTCCAAAGATGATGAACTCGATCTTTTGGGTGAAGGCGACGGGGATTCCTTCACTGGCTCAAATGCAGACCTCGAAAGTGCTGCTGACAATCTTTTTACCTCACCCCCCTGTCCTCAACCTCTTGCCTTCAGTTTTTTATCTCTAAAAACACCAGCCAAGTCTGTTCCACCCACCCCAGGTACAGCTTTACAAAACAAAATTCAGAAAAATATTGAAAAATCCCTGGGTGATTCCTTAAATATCCATTTACAGCAACAAATGGGTTCCTTCCAGGCATCCATGTTGGAAGCTTTTCAGTCACTTCGAGAGGAGTTGACTACTAAAAAGAAAGCCAAGGTAGAATCCTCGCTTCCTGCTTCCAAACCTGGTACATCCAGTAATAATGCTGTCAATCTGGACCTACCCCCTCCGAGATCTAGTACTAATATTCATACCGAGGCTATGGATGTGGACTACGGTCCAGCACTCCCTCCTCTTCTAGTACTCAACCAACAAGATACCTCGGATCAGTACGTTGCCCCCTCTAAGGTTCCACCAAAAGAGGTCTCGTACTCTCACAAAAAGCACAGCCATAGGCAGCCAGTTGATCCGGGATCTGCCTCGGACCAACTAAATGAGGATTCCGAGGAACCTCAGATCCCTTCTTCCAGATCTAAAAAGCACTCTGACAAGAGTAAACACAAGTCGAGGTCCAGATATGTCTAATCTTCTTCAGAGGAAGATCAGTCCCCTGCAGCTAGACACAGGTCTTCTAAGCCCTCTAGGGCTCAGCCCTCAGGGGCTGTTTCTGATCAAGACCTCCCACAACATGATCCAGACCCCCCTTGTTATAGGGAAGTAGCTCTGTCTGACATGCCCTCACAATACGCTGAAGAAGTCGACACTTGCAGGCATATTCTTTCACTCCCTGACCCCAGGGAATCTATGCCTAGGTCTTCAACTTCAGTATTGGGTCTGGACGATGAAAAAGGCCGTCAAGAGCTCAGACCTAGAGGTCCTTCCTCTATGCTACCCCTTAGCTCAGTTATCAAGGACGCCTTTGATAAATTTCAACATGGCTTTAAGGCTGCCAATTTATCTGAGGGCAAATATGTCAAGCCTCCTCCTTCCACTTCTAAGTGGTACAGGGTGGGACAGCCCTGTTTTCAGGATAAAATTCAGGAGTTGAATACGGACTTTGCCAAGATCTGTATTACTCCTAAACCCTCTGGGGCCCCTGTAGCTAAAGTTCCCCTACCAGTTCTCAAGGAGCTGGAACATCAAGCTAGACAAAATATCTCAACCCTCAATTTCACCGCTGCCTTTGCAAAAACTTCTTCTTGCAATGCTTCCCTGGAGAAGTGTCAACATAGCATCAAGTCAACTGTCAAGAAGATCAAGTCTCAGATTCAAAAAGGTGCCAATCCTGAGAAAGCAGCAAAGCGCGGATATGAGGAAGTCTCTGAGTACATAGATTTCTGGAATAAGACAGTTCTTATTCAACACAGGGCCCTCACCTGTCTCAGCAAATCTCTAGCCCATATCCTCCAGAGGGAGCTATATTCTATGGCTAATACCGGCTTGCTCAGGCACGAAGCCGAAATGACTCTCTTACATCCACAGTTAGGGAAAACAAGACGTCAAGAACTTAGGAACTCGTCCTTTTGGGACCCGTCCTTGTTCGAGTCTCAACTTGTGAAGGAAGGTGAAGACTTCCTGCTCAAAAAAGGCACCTCAAAAGACTCTCAGGGTTTTGCACCCTACCAGAATAAGCCCTTTCGTGGTCCCCACAAGAAAAGAGGCTCCTACAGGAAACGCCCCTATGGGGGCAATTCCTCTCAAAGCAGTAACCAATCGTTTTCCTCAGGAATAGGAAAACCCAATTTCAGAGGCTCCAGGGGTCGTTTTCGACCCCACAATAGGGGAAGGGGGCGTGGAAACCCCCCTTCCCAATGACTCCTCCAAAGCCTCACTCAGTCCACCAGTAGGAGGTCGCCTCCGTTCTTTCAGGAGAGACTGGCTAACAAACAAATGTTCACAAAACGTGTTAAACATTATTACCAATGGCTACGTACTGCCATTCCTTTCAAAGCCAAATTTGGTCAGATTTCCTCTGATTCTGTCAGAGTACAAGGCCCAGCAAAAAGACCAAGCCTTGGCCACTTGTATCCAGTCTCTCCTGTCAAAGAACGCAATCGAAAGGATGGAAAATGTAAAATCTCGCGGGTTTTACAGTCGTCTGTTCCTAGTACCCAAGCCTCACCAAAGGTGGAGGCCAGTCATAGATCTCAGCAGGCTCAACACTTTTCTACACGTAGAAAAGTTCAAAATGGAAACTCCAGAGTCCATCAGGACCTCCCTGATTCCAGGGGAGTGGGTATCGTCAATAGATCTGTCAGACGCTTACCTACACATCCCCATCCACCCAAACTCAAGGAAATACCTAAGGTTTTGCTACAAGACTCGGGTGTTCCAATTCACCTCCCTCCCATTCGGACTAGCCACAGCCCCCCATGTCTTTACAATGATTGTAAAGGAAGTGAAACTAATGGCCCTCTCAAGAGGACTCAGAATTCACCAATACCTGGACGACTGGCTGATCAGGTCCCAGTCTCAGGAGGAAGCCCAAGTGAACACTCAGGCGGTGGTAGACCTAACCCAGTTCTTGGGGTGGATAATAAATCAGGAAAAATCAGAACTGAAACCTACTCAGGTGTTTTTGTTCGTGGGCTACGAATACCATCTAGATTCAGCCCTTGTAAAACCCACTCAAGAGAGATGGCTCAAACTCCAGGATTTGATCCTACTCCTCAAGTCAAAACGTGTTTTGACTACAAGATGTTTGATGTCGCTAATTGGGTTGCTAGCCTCAACGGAGAAAATGGTCCCGGAGGGACGCCTTCACATGAGGCCCTTTCAGTTTCATCTCAAGGAGCACTGGAGATATCCTCAGTCGCTGGACAACCTCCTTCCTTGGACAGAAGCCATTGCAGCCCACCTAGATTGGTTGCAAAATCCCTCAAACGTGATGAAAGGTGCAGACCTTCATCCCAAAGACCATAGTATCCAACTCTTTACAGACGCCTCAAACGAAGGTTGGGGCGCTCACTTAAGACCAAAATTCTACAAAGGGTCTGTGGTCAGATCGGGAAAAAAGGCTACACATAAATGTCCTAGAATTGAAGGCGGTCTCCCTGGCCCTTCGAGACTTCAAGGACCAGTGCCAGAACCAAACAGTGTTAGTGGCGACAGACAACTCAACAGTGGTAGCATACATCAACAAACAAGGAGGAACTCACTCAGGAGAGATGTGTGCTCTCCTGTGGAAGATCATGACCTGGTGCCATCACTATCACACAACATTAAAAGCCAGGCACATTCCAGGGTGCCTGAATGTGATGGCCGACCTACTGTCCAGGTCCAACCAAGTGCAGTCGACAGAATGGTCTCTGCACCCGCAGGTATTCAAACAGATCTGCCAGAAGTGGTTCACACCTCATGTAGACTTATTCGCCACTCAACTGAACCACAAACTTCCACTGTACGTATCCCCTGTCCCAGACCCAAAGGCTTGGGACATAGATGCTCTAAACATAAACTGGACCAACCTCACAGCCTATGCTTACCCTCCTACGGCTCTCCTTCACAAGGTGATCCAAAAGATCAAGCAATGTCATTGCCTGATCATCGTGATAGCCCCAGGCTGGCCAGGGATGCCCTGGTTTTGGGACCTAGTAGTGCAGCTCTCAACAGAGATCCCACTACAACTCCCAGTGTCAACGACCCTACTCAAACAGTCCCACAAGTATGTGTTCCACAACAACCCACAACAGCTGAACCTCCACGCCTGGTGTCTAGGAGTGGACAACTCCAAGAACAAGGCTTCTCTGCAGATGTGGCAGAGAGAATTGCTGCTCCTCAGCGGTCATCAACAAGGACCATCTATAAGTCAAAGTGGGCCCTATTTGAAAAATGGTGCAGAGAAAATTTGGTGGATTTCTCCACTCCATCTGTGAAACAAATCTCAGATTTTTTCATGTACCTGTACCAAGACCTAAACAGGTGCCCCTCGACCATTGATGGTTACAGGACTGCAATCGTTGACACTTTGGGCCCAACGGCCCACCATATTGCACATAATGCAGACCTTCACAGGTTGCTCTCCAGTTTTCACAGGGATCGTCCCAAAAGTTCCAGAAATTTACCTAAGTGGAACCTTTCTGTTGTCCTCAACGAGCTCACAAAAGCACCATTTGTGCCCATGAAAGACACAGACCTCAAACATCTTACTCTCAAAACTGCTTTCTTGCTAGCTTTGGCCTCTGGCAAACGCCGCAGCGAAATCCATGCGTGGGTCGCAAACAAAGTATCTAATCTAGGGCAATGGGAAAAGGTCGCCTCATTCCCTTCTTCTGATTTCATAGCCAAAAACCAACTAGCAAGAGAAGGTTCTCAAAGTGTGTCTCCGGTGACTATTCCTGCTTTGACTACCATTGTGGATAGACAATTTAAAGAAGACAGGACCCTGTGTCCGGTACGGGCCCTGAGGTATTATCTGGACCAAACCAAAGACCTGAGAGGGTCTCGTTCCCTCCTTTTCATCTCCTTCAAGAAAGGACATACCTCAAACATCAGACCCGCTACTCTCTCTTCCTGGTTGAAACAAACCATCCTACTTTGTTATAAACAAGCAGACCAACAAGCCTTGGACTTGGTCCAAGTTAAAGCGCATGACATCCGGGCCTTCGAGGCCTCTAAGGCCTTTTACGGTGGGGTATCGGTGGACCAAATCATGCAAGCCTGTCACTGGAAAGCTCACAACACATTTACAAATTTTTACTTAAAAGACCTTACCTGGTCAGACAACGACAGCAATATGTATCTGGGACCCGTAGTGGCGGCACAACAAGTCCTAGATCCTTCCCCTCAGACCAGTTGTCCTCGGAAAGAAAAAAGGGGGGGGGGGGGGGGGGGGCACATCCGCTACAACCAAGTCTTCAGGAGTCTCTCCCAGGATCTAGGTATTCCTTTACCTTCAAGATGTTACGGGTAAGGTCATTTTGTTTTTTAGTTATCAAGTATTTTATATTAAGGACTTACTTATTTGTCATTAATCTCATATTTAGGTGGCAAAAAATTTATGAGATGTCCAACCATTGGGTTGGTCAGTCATTCGTGAAGGGCCCTCAGGGACCCTAGACCTCAAGTGAGCACTGCTGCACTTCCGTCCTACAGTCAAACATCTAGACAGTTTCAGCACTGTCCCTCATTTTACTGGTTTTTGGCTTTACAGGCCCGGTCTTCGGGATCGGGGCACTGTAAATGGGACTCAGACTGGTATTTCTGGCACTATTCTTTACATATTAATTCAAATCTTAGAAAAAATGACATATCTTCCAGTCTCAGCTGTAATCCCGCCACCGGGTGGTTGAATTCAGCATTAAGTCCCACATGGTAAGCTATTGTAGCGTAATAAAATTGAAAATTTTAATTACTTAAATGTAGCATTTATAAGCTACAAGCTTACCATGTAGGACTTAGAAGAGTCCCACCCTGCCTCCCCGCTGTTTACAGCTGAGGGGTAGGTTTTTAGAAAATTTCAACGAGAAAGTAGGACGATTGGTCAGAAGTTATCACGTGACGACAACTACCAGTATATCCGGTGGCTAACAAGAACTACTTTCTAAGACGTTGGCCCCGGGTGTGGCAACCCGAGAACAGCATTAAGTCCCACATGGTAAGCTTGTAGCTTATAAAAGCTACATTTAAGTAATTAAAATTTTCAAATTGCTGCATATATAGACGAAATATCAATAATTCTTTTTACAAATTAGTACAATGGGATTCTTTTCGCGGTGGCGAAGGAGGTCTAACTATGGCACTACAAAGTATCACAATCCACCAGTACGACTGGTTGGTCAAAGCCAGTCCCACCAAACCTGTCTCCAGCATACACAGTCTATAGTAGCCCTGTGTCAGGAGTAAGTTTTGAATGGTAAACTTGAAAATTAGAACTGGACCTCAAGCAAGTCTTTGACTTAATAGGCTTCCAGTTCAGCTTGAGGTAAGGTCATACCCGCCCAAGGGCGTTGGTAGACCATGAATGCAACTCCAGAAACTTGTCCCCGGACCCACATGCCCGGTCTGGCAGCTGATGCCCCTGATAGGGTTACTGACAGCCATAGAGAAGCAAGTCCACCTAGATTGTTCCCACATAAGGCCGATACAGTGGCACTAGAAGCACAGCTAGAGGGTACCAGAAACACTAGAAACGGTGCCCCCCTTCCCAGTTCCCTCCATCCCATCTTAAATGGTTGCTGCAGGAAGACAATGTGCTTCAAGGTCAACCATTACACCCACCAAATATGCTCTTCAACCCTTTCAGATGCATCAAGAAGGATGGGGTGCTCACTTAGGGGAACACACTGCAAGGGGAACCTGGTCCCTTCCAGAAGCAAGTTACCCATTAAACTGTCTTGAACTAAGGCGGTCTTTTGGCCCTAAAAGAGTTCCAAGACCTCTGGTTGAACAATTTTGCTGTCAGAGCTACGGACAACACCATGGTGGTTCCCTGTATTAAGAAAGGGGGGGGATGAAGTCGGGGCCTTTTTATGCCCTACTATGGAGAATCCTGACCTGGTCCTTCAGGAAACCGGTGACTCTAGCCCGACACATTCCAGGTGGCTGAATGTCATAACAGACAAGCTATCCAGACTCAGCCAGAACAGACAGAATGGCCACTTCTGAGTTTTTCCAAGCAATATGCTTCTGGTGGCACCAGCCCCAAGTGGGCCTGTTTTGCCACCTGGCTCAACAACAAGTTGCCTCAACTTGTATCACCGGTGTCAGACCTCCAATATTTACAATGAATGCAATCAGTCTGCCATGAGAGGATCTGGACCCATATACCTTCCCACTGGTAGCCATCTTTGGCAAGTGGTGGATAAGTTGAAGTACTACCCATGCAGGAGAATCATTCTGATTGCCCAAGGTGGCCCAACATGCCTGGTTCTGGGATCTTGTGACCATCTCAAGTTGGATTCCTTGTTGCCTGCCCAACCTGCTCACTCAACCATTCATTCAGACTCCTCACGGGAATCTGTCAAAATTAAATCTGCATGCGTGGCTCATAGAGCCTCAGCAATCAAGGAGCAGGGCTTCCTTGAGGCAGTGGCAGTACGAATTGAGGCTCCTCAAAAGATCAACCAGATCAGTCATTGCTGACAACTGGGTAATTCACCAATAAATGTCCGCAACATGAAAATCTCACTCGTCTCTTTGACAGTTCACATAACAAACATAAGGGTCGGAGGGACATCCCCTCCTGGAACCTTCCCCTGGTGTGCACCAATTGGCAAGGCTCCATTTGAACCCCTTAAAGAAGCCTCTTTGAAGCACTGACCTTCAAGACTGTTTTTCCTCTAGGCTCTGGGTTCGGGCAAACGCAGGAGTGAGATCCATGCTTGGCAAACAAAACTTCAGACACCAGACTGGTCAATGGTGTCTTTGTAACCAGCACTCGGCTTTCTTTCCAAGAACCAGCTGGCCAAGGAGAGTCCAGACAGTGTGTCCCCAGTGGTTATGCTAGCTCTGGCCACAACTCTGGATAAGTCCTTCAGGTCTGATATGCTCCTGTGTCCAGTCAGAGCACTGCACTACTTATTGCGAAAGGACCTCAGACAGAACAAGGAGTTAGTCTTTGTCAAAACCTTTCTAAAAGGAGACAAAGACATCTCACCTGCCACTATCTCCTGAAGGATCAAGCAGACTGTATCCTATGTTATGATCTCTCTGGTCAGGAGGCCCTCACCCTACATCAGGTTAAAGCCCATGTTGTCAGGGCCCCTTGCTGCATTCCAGTCTGGAGTCTCCTTAGAACAATCTTTCAGCCTGCAACTGGAAGTAACAGCACCTTCACACAGTTCTATTTGAATGATGTGGCTTGAGCTGATTCAGAGCTTTTTCAATTTGGCCCAGTAGTGGCTGCTCAGCAGATCCACAATTAGCCCTTATATTGAGGAGACTTGTATATAATTTATGTACATAGTGTCAATACATGTAGTTCATGGAACTAGTTGACATGCTTTCCTTTGGGAGGTTATTGCCTTCTAGGACGGAACTCATCCCTCTCTTCCCCTACTTCAGAGCAGGTCTGTTAAAAAAGGGGGGTCAGCATCGGTATACACCCTGGCAACCAGGCACTGGTATCCAACCATAGGCCTACAGGTCTCCTGGCTGAAAGTCAACTGAGGCCAGAGGGAATTTTGTTATGAGTTCATTTAAGTCCCTAGTAACTTACCCGCCGACCAAGCGGTAGTTATTCGCAATTGTCCATTGGATAGGATGTATTTACGCCATAAAATTGCAAATTTAATAAGTAAATTAAATTTTTATAAGTTAATACCCTATCTAATGGACAGGCAAGGCCTTCCCAACAGACCCCGCTACCAGCTTACTATGGGTCTAAACATGTTTAGACAAGAAAGATGAACTGATGTCACGCTGTCTAGACAGGAAGTAAGTACGCTGCGCCACCTAGTGAACACACACTACTTGACTGGTCCTACCAGTACTATATACAGGACATCTTTTTCTGGCGTTTGGCGGGACCGGTTGCACCGACCGGTAAAGCAATTGTCCATTGGATAGGGTATTAACTTATAAAAATAGCATCAGAGATGCCCGTACCCCACAACCTGGGGAAATATTTTTCAACACCATGAGTTATAGAAGTAGTGAAACAGTACAGATACTTTCAGAGCACTGCATGTAAATATTAAGTATTAAAACAAGACAATTCAGTAAAAAGTCATGAAGCTGTAAAATTTCTTAATAGCTGTCAATGAAAATATCAAAATTATATATGGTGGAATTATGGTTTGAATGTTTTGAATATGACCCATATATACAGATGTGGTAATTCATGCTTATATGTGGAGTTGGGGCAAAACCTGTGACTCACTTGATGCAATACCATACGTTACAATAGGAAGTTGCAAAAGTAAAACCCTTAATGAATTTTAATATGACTTTAACAGTGCTTAATCTACATCCAAAGACACCCAAAGGTGCAACAACCAAGATTCAAGTAAAAAGATACACCACCTAACTAATGCCCCTACCAAGTATCAACTTCCTACACCTTACGGTTTCCGAGATATAGCCCGGACAATATTTTATAGGTCAAGGTCACTACGGCAAGGTCAAGGGTCAAATCAAGGTCACACCATGATGTTCCACACCTACACCCCCTAACCTATTGCTCAGCCATGCAATGAGCTACACATCTGCAATTATAATATGTTATAGCTGACCCCAAAGTAGATGAATAACATATTTGAACAAAACACTGTAAATGCAATAGTTTTCAAGTTCCAACTGATTTACTCATCAGTGAGAATCTCAAAGTAGCTATTACTCAGCTTTGCACTCTGGTATGTGTCTACAATTTTACTAAGTTATAGCTAACCCCAAAACAGCTAAATAACATACAAAATTCTCTAAATGAAATAATTTTCAAGTTACAAGTGATTTTACTCATTATGGAAGTTACTGAAAAGTCAGAAAGTAGCTATTAATCACTTACCTATGGGATGGACGCCCAAGTTACTCAACATGTTGTATCTATGGAAAAAGTAGCTGAATAACATATTTTAACAAAATGCTCTAAATCCAATACTTTTTAAGTTATAAGTGATTTAGTATATGATTTCAGCAATTTTAATGCATGAAAAATTATTTTAAAAAATTCACAAAAAAAAATTAGGAAAGATCCAGGCCTGATGCTCACACAAGGGAATTTACTTATGGCCTAGTACATATATGCAAGATAAGAGGGAAATCCTTGCAACAGTCAAAAGAGAAAATTGTGATAAAATGTTGAAATTTTCACACTTTGGGTGGAGGTACCTCTCTTCTAATGGCTCTAGCAAACAGACGGACAGATCTACATGAATTTTATGATTTATCGTCCTAACAAACAAATCCTAAGTAACAGCATGTCTCTGGCCTTTGTACTTTTGGAGAAGTTGTTCATGTGTATGCGGACACCGCAGAGTGATGCCATTAAAAAAACTAGACCAAGGACGCATCTGTGGCCAGATGCAAGATGTACCCAACGGCAAAGGCAAAAGTAGCTATTACTCAGCTATGCCACGAGCTAGAGGTCTGAAATTTTACTCTGTTATAGCTGACCCAAAAGTAGGTGAATAACAGATTTGCACAAAATTCTCTAAATGCAATAGTTTTCAAGTTACAAGTGATTTTACTCATGATGGAATTAGTGAAAAGTCCAAAAATAGCTATTACTCACTTAGCTATTGAGATAGACACTCCAGTTACTCACCATGTTGTAGCTATGGAAAAAGTAGCTGAATAACATATTTTAACAAAGTGCTCTAAATGCAATACTTTTCAAGTTATAATTGCTTTAGTGCATGATTTCATTAATTTTAATGCATTAAAAATTATTTAAAAAATTCATAAAGGCGAGTCCTCTAGCATACCAAGCCACCTGCCAAATATGAAAGAAATCTGGAAAGAAATGTGGACTGTATGTCGCTAACAAGCAATATTCCACATTTTAGACATTTTTGTCTACCACAGGCCTAATTTAGACATAAAGCCTACCAAAAAGATAGGGTGGCGAGTCCTACACCATATCAAGCCACCTGCCAAATATGAAAGAAATCTGGAAAGAAATGTGGACTGTAGGTCGCTAACAAGAAATCTCCACGGACGACGACGATGATGAATCCATAGTATCTCCACTTCGCGCCGGGGATACAAATAGCATCAGAGATGCCCATACCCCACAGCCTGGGGAAATATTTTTCAACACCATGAGATACAGGAGTAGTGTAACAGTACAAAGTTCAAGATACTTTCAGTCAGAGCAGTGTAAGTTATATTAAGGTCCAAATAATGCTTAAGTAGAAAAAATCATATCTAAGGAAAAGAAATGTAGATAAAGATGAAGTTTTAAAACAAGACAATTCAATAATAAAATGACAGCACTTATCAGTAAACCAAAAATGGCCGAATTATGGTTTGGATGTTTTGAATATTACCCATGCATACAGAAGTGGCAATACATTCAATGAATGCTTATGTGTGGTGTTGGAGAAAAGCCTGTGGCTCACTTGATGAAATTCCATCTGTTACAATGGGAACTTGCAAAAGGAAATTCTTAATGAATTCTAATATGACTTTAACAATGCTTAATCTGCATCAACAGACACAAAGGTGCAACAAGATTTTAAAGGTCAATACAGCAAGGTCAAAGGTCAATCAGTGTTACACCATGACGTGGCACACCTAAAACCCTCAACCAATGTCCCTACCAAGTATCAACTTCCTACACCTCTTACGGTTTGCAAGATATAGGCCAGACCAGGTATTATAGGTCAAGTTAACTACGGCAAGTACAAAGGTTAAATCAAGGTCACACCATGACGTTGCACACCTACTACCCACAACCAATGTCCTCACCAAGTATCAGCTTCCTACACCTTACAGTTTCCGAAATATAGCCCAGACAAGATTTTATAGGTCAATGTCACTACGGCAAGGGTCAAAGGTCAAATCAAGGTCACACTGACGTTGCACATCTACACCCCCTAACCAATGTCCCTACCAAGTATCAACTTTCTACACCTTACAGTTGCTGAGATATAGCCCGGACAAGGTTTTATAGGTAAAAGTCACTACGGCAAGGTCAAAAGTCAAATCAAGGTCAGACCATGATGTTGCACACCTACAACTCCTAACCAATGTTGCTATCAAGTATCAACTTCCTACACCTTACGGTTTCCGAGATATAGCCCGGACAAGGTTTTATAGGTCAAGGTCACTACGGCAAGGTCAAATCAAGGTCAGACCATGATGTTGCACACCTACAACTCCTAACCAATGTTCCTATCAAGTATCAACTTCCTACACCTTACGGTTCCCAAGATATAGCCCAGACAAGATTTTATAGGTCAAGGTCACTACAGCAAGGTCAAATCAAGGTCAGACCATGACGTTGCACAACTACACCCCCTAACCAATGTCCCTACCAAGTATCAACTTCCTACACCTTACAGTTTCCGAGATATAGCCCGGACAAGATTTTAAAGGTCAAGGTCACTACGGCAAGGTCAAATCAAGGTCAGACCATGACGTTGCACACCTACAACCCCTAACTAATGTCCCTGCCAAGTATCAACTTCCTACACCTTATGGTTGCCGAGATATAGCCCGGACAAGATTTTCAAACTCAAGGTCACTACGGCAAAGTCAAAGGTCAAATCAAGATCAGATCATGACGTTGCACACCTACACACCCCAACCAATGTCCCTGCCAAGTATGAACTTCCTACACCTTACGGTTTCTGAGATACAACCCGGACAAACTATTTTCCGCCGCCCGCCCGACCGCCCACCCATCCGGACACCATGGGTGAAAACAAAACCCTGACAGCCCTTAAGGGCTGTGGGGTAAAAACTGTAAATAATTGGGATAGTTGAACCCAATCAAAATTCAACAGACCAGAAACATGCTGCTTGTTTACAAGGAAGATAAAATCCAAAAGTCCTTCCAATCACTTGATATTAACATTTATTTAACAAGAGGAGAGTGCCCGTGAACGGGCACTGTGTCAGCTGACTGAATGTTTTGGATTTGTGATGGTGATAATGAGAGGAAAGCATAATTATCAGGGAAAGGGCTGTACAGAAATACAGTAAATGGTAACTGAACAGCATGTTCGAAAGATATTTCGAAGCTGACAGAAGAAAAGGACAAAAAAGTTGTGCCCTGCAAATGGTATTATGAAATAAAGTAACAAGGTAATTGTTTGAGGGTAAAAAGTAGGTTAAAAATATTTAAAGAAATACTATAAATGCAATATCCTCGTTCGACCATGAAGAAGGGGTCCAAAGGTCAAATCTGACCATACCAAAAGATTCCCAGCCAAAGAATTTAGGATGGTTTACCATCCCAAACCTCTCGGACCAATAATAAGTGAGTCATAGGCACTTTTTAAGTTTGGCTATCCTTGTTTGACCTTGAAGGAGGGGATCCAAGGTCAAATCCGACCACACAAAAAAATTCCCAGCCCATGATTTCCTGTAGCTTGTTTACCATCCCAAACTTGTAGGACCAATAATAAGCGAGTTCTAAGCAATTGTAAGTTTGGCTATCCTCAACTGCCCTTGAAGGAGGGGTCCCAGGTCAAATCTGACCACACCAAAAGAATCCCAGCCCATGATTTCCTATATGTTGGTTTACCATCCCAAACCTCCAAGACCAATAATACGTGAGTAAAAAGCACTTTAAGTTTGGCTATCTTCGTTTGACCTGGAAGGAGGGGTCTAAGGTCAAATCCGACCACACCAAAAGATTCCCAGCCCATGATTTTCTATAGGTTGGTTTTCCATTCGAAACCTGTAGGACCAATAATAAGTGAGTTATAAGCACTTTTAAGTTTGGCTATCCTCATTTGACCTTGAAGGAGGGGTCCATGGTGAAATCCGACCACACCAAAAAATTCTCAGCTCATGATTTTCTATAGGTTGGTTTTCATTCCAACCTCTGGGACCAATAATAAGCAAGTTATAAGCACTTTTATGTTTGGCTATCCTCATTTGACCTTGAAGGAGGGTTCCAAGGTCAAATCGGACCATATTAACAGATTCCCAGCCCATGATTTCCTACAGGTTGGATACAATGATTTACTCAACAGTGAGAACCTGAAAGAAGCTATTGCTCAGCTATCCCATGACATAGAGGTCTGCAATTTCACTATGTTATAGCTGACCAAAACGTCTGTGAATAACATATTTAACAAAATACTCTAAATGTAATAATTTTCAAGTTACAACTGATTTACTCAAGAGTGAGAACCTCAAAGTAACTATTACTCAGCTATGCAATGAGCTACATGTCTGAATTTTTGCTCTGTTATAGCTGACCTAAAAGTAGCTGAACAACATATTTAAGCAAAATACTGTAAATGCAATAGTTTTCAAGTTACAACTGATTTACTCAATAGTGAGAACCAGAAAATAGCTATTGCTCCGCTATGCCATGAGCTATAGGTCTGTAATTTCACTATGTTATAGCTAACCCAAAAGTAGGTGAACAATATATTTTAACAAAATACTCCAAATGCAATATTTTTCAAGTTATAGCTGATTTACTCAACAGTCAGTGCCTGAGAATAGCTATTGCTCAGTTGTGCCATGAGCTACAGGTCTGTAATTTCACTATGTTATAGCTGACCCAAAAGTAGCTGAATAACATATTTGCACAAATTTCTGTAAAGGCAATAGTTTTCCAATTACAACTGATTTACTCAACAGTGAGAACTTCAAAGTAGCTATTACTCAGCTATGCAATGAGCCACAGGTCTGGAACTTCACTATGTTATAGCTGACCCCAAAATAGGTGAATAACATATTGCAACAAAATACTCTAAATGCAATAGTTTTCAAGTTATAAGTGATTTACTCAACAGTGATAACCTAAAAGTAGCTATTACTCAGCTATGCCATGAGCTACAGGTCTGAAATTTTACTATGTTATAGGTGACCCAAAAGTAGCTGAATAACATATTTATACTAAATTCTCTAAATGCAATAGTTTTCAAATTACAAGTGATTTACTCAACATTGAGAACTTCAAAGTAGCTATTACTCAGCTATGCAATGAGTCACAGGTCTGGAACTTCACTATGTTATAGCTGACCCCAAAATAGGTGAATAACATATTGAAAGAAAATACTCTAAATGCAATAATTTCCAAGTTATAAGTGATTTACTCAACAGTGATAACCTAAAAGTAGCTATTACTCAGCTATGCCATGAGCTACAGGTCTGAAATTTTACTATGTTATAGCTGACCCAAAAGTAGGTGAACAACATATTTAAGCAAAATACTCTAAATGCAATAGTTTTCAAGTTACAACTGATTTACTCAATAGTGATGACCTAAAAGTAGCTATTACTCAGCTATGCCATGAGCTACAGGTCTGAAATTTTACTATGTTATAGCTGACCCAAAAGTAGCTGAATAACATATTTATACGAAATTCTCTAAATGCAATAGTTTTCCAATTACAACTGATTTACTCAATAGTGAGAACTTCAAAGTAGCTATTACTCAGCTATGCAATGAGCCACAGATCTGAAACTTCACTATGTTTTAGCTGATCCCAAAATAGGTGAATAACATATTGAAACAAAATACTCTAAATGCAATAGTTTCCAAGTTATAAGCCATTTACTCAACAGTGATAACCTAAAAGTAGCTATTACTCAGCTATGCCATGAGCTACAGGTCTGAAATTTTACTATGTTATAGCTGACCCAAAAGTAGCTGAATAACATATTTATACGAAATTCTCTAAATGCAATAGTTTTGAAGTTATAAGCGATTTACTCAACAGTGATAACGTAAAAGTAGCTATTACTCAGCTATGCCATGAGCTACAGGTCTAAAATTTTACTATGTTATAGCTGACCCAAAAGTAGCTGAATAACATATTTATACGAAATTCTCTAAATGCAATAGTTTTTAAGTTACAAGTGATTCTACTCATGATGGAAGTTACTGAAAAGCCCAAAAGTAGCTATTACTCACTTAGCTATTGAGACAGGCACCCAACTTACTCACCATATTGTAGCTATGAAAAAAGTAGCTGAATAACATATTTTAACAAAATGCTCTAGATGCAACAGTTTTCAAGTTATAAATGATTTTGTGCATGATTTCATGAATGTTAATGCATTAAAAATTATTAAAAAAATTTATTAAAAAAAAAGTAAGACAGATCCAGGTCTCATACTCACACAAGAGAATCTACCTGTGGCCTAGTACATATATGCAAGATATGAGAGAAATCCCTGCAATAGTCACTGAGAAAATTGTGATTAAGTGTTGAAATTTTCACACTTTTGGTGGGGGTATCCCACTTGTAATGTCTCTAGCAACCAGACGAACAGACAGATTTGCATGCCTTGAACAATTTTTCATCCTCGATAGATAAGGTATCTTTTAAAAAAAACAGCACGTCTCTAGGCCTTGTAGTTTTGGAGGAGAAGTTGTTCACGCGTACGCGTACGCCCACGCCGCAGAGTGACGACATAATGCCAGCTGACTGACAAGTCAGCTGACATAAAAAGTAATTCTTCTTTTCAATCATCAGAGTTTTCCTTGAAGAGGTTTGATGGTATTTAATGTTGGTGTCCTAAAAATTGCAAATTTTACTCTGAATTATAACTGTAAACCAAAGGTGAAGTAGGGGAATTAATGTATTCTCTGAATTTTGAGAATGAAACAACTTAATTTGATGTCTTACTTTTATTTATACTTGTAGAAACAAAGGAATACAGAATATTTAAAAAAAAAAACTTTCTCCCAGGACAAGATCACAGTTTTGCTTTGAAGTGTTAAATGTTTTCCCAATAACTACAGTGAAAATAACAAGTCCATAACAATTGTCCTGTTGAATCTGATAATTGTTATCAGCACACACAGGAGCAATGAAGATAGAGCAATAAAACTTTTGGAGAATTTTGGCTGTTTAGACAATGTGTAGCTATATCTCTGCATAGATTTATATCTCATTAAATATCAAATGTAATCGTATAAGGACAGGGTCTAGCAGCACCTGATACACTTGCTGGATTTGAAGTTTTGAACCCACTACCAGAACCAAGTGACTAATTGCCAAACTGCTGACCTCTTGGCCTTTGAGGCCTGTGTCAGTACAGGAAGACATTAGACCTTTTTTAACTGGATACCTGGTATCAAATGCTACAGTCACATCAGATTTTACCATACTTTTGGCTATACTAGTCTCATGAACTTGCTGCACCAAAACATCATGTGCACTTTTGATTCCTTGTGAATCAATTTTGCTAACTACAGAAACTGGATAAATGCTGATCTGAAGACTTGAGTTTTAGATTAATCTGGATATCTTCAATACACAAACTAGATCTAGCACATCAGAGAACCAATACATATTTATATCTACCAGACAAAACATCCTAGTAAGCAAGCACTTTACTCTGTACCCATACTAGCAGCATAAATGTTTTAGACAATAATAAATGAGATACAGCCAGTTTTTTGTTTGCCACCCCGTTTGATCTTGAAGGAGGGCCATAAAGTCTAATTTGACATCAAGTCTCCCATCCCATGACTTCCTATGTGTTGGTTTCATATACTAAACCTCAAGGACCAATTTAAGCAACTTGACCTTGTAAGAGGGTCCCAAGGTCGATCAAGATTCCTAGCCTGGGATTTCCAATAATTTGGTTATACTTTTCAAAAGTACTTAAAATACTTTCAAAATACTTTAAATTATATACTTGGGTATATTGATATATTTTAGAAATGCAAATTGTACCACATAAAATGGAGATTGAAGATTGTAAACATAAAAATATATCAATTGCAATTACACCTTGTTAAAATATCAAACTCTGACCAACAGCTCACCCCATAACAGTTTGGTGAATTAGGGTCTGTGAATTTAAATCTCTGATGTTGATTGCAATATCACTTTGTTAATACCTCTTTCACACTACCGGTGATTTAACCTGTGGTTGTAGGCATTGGACAAAACACCCCTGATCTTCAACTACAGTCTGATGCCGGTATGTGAACTTGTGATACAGTGGCCCGCAGTCACATTCCTTGAGCGTCCTATGGAAGTTTCAAAGTGCTTAAAAATTCTGCCTCTGAATTTGAAACCGTGAGTATGTGTAGAGGAATTTTTCACATGGTGACTGAATGTGTGGTCCACAGTTAATATAAGGTTGTGACTCGGTCATGTATTGGTGTGTGGGTATTTTTTCACCCATGGCGGGTGGGCAGGTGGCGGGAAAAAGTTTGTCCGGGCTGCATCTTAGAAACTATGAGGTATAGCATGTTTATACTTGGTGGGGACATTGGTATGGGACTGTAATAATACTGGGCTCTTATATAGCGTGTTTTCTATTATTAGCTCAAAGCGCTTTACACAGTACTACCCCAGCAAAGATAGGTAGCCTTGGTAACCTTACCGATTGCTGCCATGCAAGGCGCAGAAGCCAGTATCCCTTAAAGCTGGGTACCCATATTTCTCCTGGGTGGAGAGAGGCACAGTCCAGGTTAACATCTTGCCCAAGGATGTTATCCCACATGAAACAGTTGGCATCACTGGGGATCGAACCCTGACCCTTGGATTATAAATCCAACACCCTACCAACTGAGCCACATGAGACCCCAAGGTGTACAAGACTGTAGGTGTGCAACATGATGGTGTTACTTTGACTTGAATTTTGACCTTGCCATAGTGACCTTGAGTTTGGAAATCTTGTCAAGGCTATATCTCTGAAATCGTAAGGTGTAGTACATTGATGCTTGGCAGGAAAATTGGTTAGGGGGTGTAGGTGTGCAACCTGATGGTGTAACCTTGCCCTTTGAAATCTTGTCCAGGGGACTATATGTAGATGGTTGATACTTGGTGGGGACATTGGATTAGGGGGTTTATTTGTGCCACATCATGATATAACCCTGATTTGACCTTGATATAGTGACCTTGACCTTTGAAATCTTGTCCGGGCGATGTTTGCTCTGAAAGTCTCTTGATTTCTATACTATGTAACTCTATATCTCATGGTGTTTAAAACTATTTCCCAAGGCTGTGGGGTATAAGTATCTCCATTGCTATTTTTTTTACTTTGATGATGCTGGCTCGTCCAGTATGCCCATAAGAGTTTTTACTTTCATAATCAATTTATGTGCACTTACACAACGAACACTAATCCAGTGTCAATGATAGATATAATTAATAGTAGTTACAAACAGAAGAGACCAACACAAACAGCCAAATTTTGTGATCCCACTCTATTTTATACCCATGTCTATGAATGTGTCGTAATATAGACTATTAATAAATGTCTCCCATATATTACATTTCTATTGACTTAATTCTACTATAACTTCCCTCTATAAAAGATAAAGTCTATAGTTTTGAATCTACTTCTAGGGACTCCTTTTTGGACGAGATTTTGCCGTACAACTCTTTCCTGTACTCCAGCATTTTGCTCACACTCTTTCTCTGTACAATATCCTCCATGGAGACCATGTCTTCTGCATGCATGCATGTCTGCTTTCCCCCTTGTACTACACACTGTAGGAGTTCATACGATGCTTGAAATGACTCGCTCATACTTTTACAGACTGGAAAGACCTTTGCTGTCCAGAGTGAACAGTTATAAGGCGAATGAAAAACCTTTTCCACATCAAACTGCAATGAATTTATCACATCCAGAAATGGTTTTCCAAACCATCTGAGTTCATTTGAACCTTTCATGGTCACAGACTTTTTTACATTGTCGTTTATGCCTATAATTAATGTAACTGCCCCTTGCACAACCCCTTCCGCGTTGTCTATCCAAACAGTGTGCATGAAAGTACCCGGAGGGATGGTAATGGCCTTTTCACTGAGAGTAGAGCCCAACAGCTGGCAGTTACTGACAATACAGTTGCTTCCTATAGAAACCAGCTGTTGAAAATCACAGTATTCTACCACAGAGCTGGGGCTGACATGACTTCCAGACCCGCCAAGTACACAACTCATAATACATTCTCTTCCTGAATAGCTCACTTTGATACGTTTTTCCACTGGTTCACCATTGGATAAGTCTTCATTATTTGCAGTACTTTGCTGTCTTGGCAGATCACTGAAAATGTGTCTCTTAAACCCCAATTCTGATGCTATGACTGGGTCATTGCACAAATTCTCTATGTATTCAGACATAGTACCAAAGTGGTAGAATTTGGAAGCCTCAAGTGCCAGTATATTCAAAGTACTGCCTTTGAGCAGGTGAAATATCTGAACCCGTGTTTCTACTAATTTTGACTCGACACTCTTGACATTTTTAACATCCTTGGTATAATCTACTGTAGCCCCTGGACCAAGACACTGCAGAAAGTCACCGTACGAGTCGATTTCACATTCAATGGGATGTTCATTATAAAACTGCAGCAACTTCTGTGACACTTTGTGATCAAAATAGAAACAGCTATCTGTGTAGACAAACTCTTCACCATTACTCTTTGTTAAAACTGCTCCACGTTTTCTCATTTTTTCAACTGATGGCTTCTGTAAAACCTCCAGACAGTTTCTCATAGATGTTACCACCTGTTCATCAGTTTCTTCCAAAACAAACACACCGTGAGTTTGTCCAATCTCAAGTGAAGAGGGATGGGCTAATGCAGTGAAGCCGGGCTTATCCATAGAATACCGACTCTTGTCCATACCCAGGTCATAGACTTCAATAGTGTCTGAAGCTGCATGGAAAAATCCTGGCTTCATGTTTTCTAACAATGGCATGTAGCAGGCAAGCTTGAAGTCAAACAGTTGGTACATAGGTTCCCCTGAAATGTATTAAATATATAGAGGCTAGGCAAGAAAGGACAAATAAAATGTATAACCATAGACTGCATCATGTCCACGCTAGACAAACTTTGTTACAATACACCAAGATTTCGCCAAAGTATAGGATTGTTGCAAAAGTTGTTGAACATTAATTTTATAACTGAGAGAGTGGCTAGACTGTATGCAAGGTGTTGCAAATTATATAGCTGAAACATCACAAATTAATTCTGACATAACCAAATCGATTACTTCTGTTTTTCTTGACATTCCAAGCCTTGATGAATAATGACTGAGGACATGCACTGGCTTTTAGGCTAACATTTTTGTAATACTGAGTGAGCAGTAGTGGTGACTAGCTTGTGTATTGAGTTGGTAATAGTGCTGAGGAGTTGGTTTGGGATGAACCGACGACTTTACAATATTCCCCCAGGTACAAAACAAATTTGCAATTTTAATAAGTAAATTTAATTTTTACAAGTTAATACCTTACCTATTGCACAATTAGCTAAATTGCCGGCGCTGGCCAGCCCCACCAAACATCAGAAAAAGACATCCTGGGTCTCCACTGGCATGGTTGCCACCATTCACTGGGTGGCATGCTTTCCTTCCTGGCTAGAGGATGTGAGATCATCTGTTTCGTCCTAATTTTTGACCCCGAGTAAGATGAGTGTGGGGTTGGTTGGGAGGTCCTCTCCTGTCCATTAGGTAAGGTATTAATTTATAAAAATTTAATCTACTTATTAAATTTGCAATTTTATGGTGTTAATACATCTTACTTTATAGAATATTAGCTAGAATAACTACCACATGGAAGGTGGGACTTTAAGATTGAACTCAGAACAAGGCATCAGTGGCCTTAACAGGACAATAGTCGGACCCATTGGTCAGTTGCTGGTTGCCAGCAGTTACCGACTTCATTCCCCCCTTTGTCACAGACCTGCTCTGAGGTAGGAGAAGAGAGGTGTGAGTTCGGTCCTTGGAGAGGTCCTCTAAGGAAGGAAGAGGATTCTAGCTGTAAGCTAATTAACAGAACTTGCCGCCCTGAAAACCCTGTTTGTTAAGGTGACAGGCTGTATATACATACATGGGTTAGTGGTGTATTTGCTGGGCAGCCACATCCTTCAAGTAAAACTGTGTGAAGGTGTTGTGCGACTTTCCATGACAGGCTGATAATAATTGTTCTAAGGAAACTCCTGACTGGAAGGTCTTACAGCCAGCAAAGGCCCTCACATCATTGGCTTTAACCTGATGTAGGGCGAGGGTCTCCTGATCAGAGTGTTCATAGCATAGTATCACAGTTTTTTATCCATGAAGAGATAGTGGCATTGGGAGATCTTGTTCTGCCTGAGGTTTGAGGTCCTATCCAAATAGTAACACAGGGCTCTAACTGGGCATAGAAACCTATCAGCTTTGAGTGACTTATCCAGAATTGGAGCCAGGGCAGTGATAATCGCTGGGGCCACACATTCTGGACCCTCTTTGCCCATCTAATTCTTCAAAAGAAAGCTGGGTGAGGGGTAGAGACTAGAGAGACACGTTGGACCAGTATGATTGGTGTCTGATGACTTTATTGAGCCAAGAATGGATCTCACTCCTGCATTTGCAAGGACCTAAAGCTAAGAGGAACACAGTCTTGAATGTTCAATGCTTCTATGTCTCTTTAAGGGGTTCAAAGGAAGCCCTTGTAAGCTGGTGGAAAACCAGGGAAAATTCCAAGAGGGGATGCCTACCCTTAGGTCTGTGTCTGTAGAAACTATCCAGGAGACAATTTTAATCTTTGCTGACATAAATGAATGAATTTCCCAGTTTGTCTGCTATGGCTGATCTATAGCCATCAATAGTACTAACTTCCTGACCTGGAAAAATACAGGAGGAAGTCAGCTATGGATCTGATAGGCAGTGCCCTGAAGTCCACCTGTTCACTGTGGCACCACTTTGTAAAAATGATCCACTTTGCTTCATAGACCGATCTGGTTGAATCTCTTTGAGGAGCCTTAATTCATGCTGCCACTTCCTCAGGGAAGCCTTGCTCCTTGATTGCTGAGGCTCTAAAAGCCAGGCATGGAGATTTAGGATTGACAGATTCCCGTGTGGAGTCTGACTGAAGAGTGGAGTTAGCAGATTGGGCAGGTTGGGCAGACACAGCAGGACTTGGCTTGACATGGCCACTAGGTCCCAGAACCAGGGTATGTTGGGCCACCTAAGAGTAATCAGTATGATTCTCCTGCAGGAGTAGTCTCTTAGTTGCACTTCCACATTGTTTAGAACGGCAACTGGCGGTAAAGCATAGGGGTCCAGATCCTCACATGGCAGTCTCAGTGCATCCACTGCCCAAGCTACAGGGTCTGGAATTGGTGACAAAAACTGAGGTAACTTGTTGTTGAGCCTTGTTGCAAACAGGGCTAATTGAGGTTGGTGCCACCTGGGGCATATCAACTTTTGGATGGTCTGGATAGCTTGTGTGCCACCTCATTCAGCCGGGCTGGAGTGTGTTGGTCCTTGAGAGATACCGCTTCCCTGGAGCACCAGGTCAGGATTCTCCAAAGAAGGGCACATAGTGGGTCTGACCTCATGCCTCCTTTCTTGTTTATATAGGCAACTACTGTGGTGTTGTACATTGCTATGAGTACTGTCTTGTTTAAATTGAGGTCTTAGAACTCTTTTAAGGCCAAAAAGACCACCTTTTATTCCAGGTAGTGATATGCAACTTGGTTTCTGGCAGGGACCCAGTCCCTCTTGTAGTGTGCTCCCCTAAGCAAATGCCTCATCCTTCTTTTGATACAACTGTAAAAATTTCCAAAGCATAATTGAAGGGGTGTTGTGGATGACCTTGATGGACATTTGCTTCCTGAAGCCACCATCTTAGGTGAGGACAGAGTGATCTGGAGACAGGGATCTCCTTTTCTAGTGATTCCCTTTGTAGTACCCTACAATTGTTCTTTGAATGTCACTTTATTGCTCATATATAAAGCTGACGTAGGTGGACTTGTTTTTCTGTAGCTGTTAGCAGTCCCATTAGGGACATTAGCAGTTTGACATGACAAGCCAGTTTTTATAGTCGTCCCCTACACAGTCCGGGCTGGTGGCGGCGACGGGCATAAAGCTTGTGGGTGTTCCACAACCTAAACCCATGCATGGATTTTCACCAAATTTTCAGGGTATATTTATCCCAAGAGGATCTAGAGCTACTTAGGTTTTGGGGGGTTTTGGCAACAACTGTTGCCATGGCAACACTTTTAAGATTTGGGGGTCTTAAAGTTTGTGGGTGTTCCACAACCTTAACCCATGCACCGATTTTCATAAAATTTTCAGGGTATGTTTACCCCAAGAGGATCTAGAGCGGATTAGGTTTTGGGGAGTATCCGGCAACTGGCAACACTTTTAAGGTGTTTGGGTCTTAAAGATTGTGGGTGTTCTACAGTCAAAACCCAAGCTCCAATTTTCACCAAATTTTCAGGGTATATTTACCCCAAGAGCTACTTAGGTTTTGGGGGGTATCGGCAACAACTGTTGCCATGGCAACACTTTTAAGATTTGGGGGTCTTAAAGTTTGTGGGTGTTCCACAACCTTAACCCATGCACCGATTTTCATAAAATTTTCAGGGTATGTTTACCCCAAGAGGATCTAGAGCTGATTAGGTTTTGGGGAGTATCCGGCAACTGGCAACACTTTTAAGGTGTTTGGGTCTTAATGATTGTGGGTGTTCTACAGTCAAAACCCAAGCTCCAATTTTCACCAAATTTTCAGGGTATATTTACCCCAAGAGCTACTTAGGTTTTGGGGAGTATCGGCAACAACTGTTGCCATGGCAACACTTTTAAGATTTGGGGGTCTTAAAGTTTGTGGGTGTTCCACAACCTTAACCCATGCACCGATTTTCATAAAATTTTCAGGGTATGTTTACCCCAAGAGGATCTAGAGCGGATTAGGTTTTGGGGGGTATCCGGCAACTGGCAACACTTTTAAGGTGTTTGGGTCTTAAAGATTGTGGGTGTTCTATAGTCAAAACACAAGCTCTAATTTTCACCAAATTTTCAGGGTATATTTACCCCAAGAGGATCTAGAGCTGATTATGTTTTGGGGGGTATCTGGTAACAACTGTTGCCATGGCAGCACTTAATATTTTTGGGTTTTGACAATTGTAGGTGTTCCAAAGTCTAAACCAATGCATGGATTTTCACCAAATTTTCAAGATATGTTAACCAAAACAGGATCTAGAGCTGAGTAAGTTTTGGAAGGTATGTGGCAACACTTGTTGCCAATGGCAACACTTTAAATACTTTTCGGTCTTAAACTTCTTAATTGAAAAAGGGGCGCTCTTAAACCGATATTACTATAGTTGGATTTTTATCCCCCTCTGCCCAAGGCCGGAGTTGGGAGATTATGAAATGCCTTCCTTGCAGGAGTGCATGCATGCATGCATGTGTGTGTGCATGGATGTTTTTTTTAATCAATCTTTATATTGCATTCACTTATGAAGATATCTTCACTAAATTTGCATAGAATGTTTATGGCTGTGAAAACATGTCTGTAACAAATTTTGTACTCATCTTAAAAAATAACGTGGCCGTCATATGTTCTAAAATTTAAAATATTGCGGCTAGCTCTGTCAGATTTGCACAAAATGTAAATGGTCAGGAAAGCTTGCCTGTTTTGAAAACAAAATGGCCACCATATCATATATTTAATGTCAAATGGGGGCATAACAAAAAGTCCTAATAACTCCCTTATCATTGGTCCTAGGAGTTTGGAATAAGAATACAACTTATTGAAAATCGTGGTCTGCAAATCTTTTACAATTTCAAATTTGACCTTTCATCCCTGCTTCAAGGTCATGTAGGGTCATCATGCTAAAAGGGCCTTATATCTCCCTTATAATTGGTTCTAGGGTTTCAAAATATGAATACAACTTGTAAAAAATCATGGCCTGTGAATTTTACATCTGACAACATTTTGTGGATTCTGTATATTTCTTACAACTGATGTTGTTCCTAGGATTTTCCCAAATCTCAATGTTGTTCCCTATTTAGTTTTACCTGGGGGCTGGGGTTCTTGCCTGCCCGAGGCTGGCTATTTTTGGGGGGGTATCTGCCAATGTTCTAGGGTTGGTCAGACTCTGCCCTCCCTGAGGTTGAACTGGTAACCTACGAAGTTGAAGACCTGTATGGCAGTTCCAGCCCACTTCCCGACACATGGCCACTAATGTCTGTGTATGCTGCAGACAGGCTTGGTGGGATGTGGCTCCGACCAACCAGTCGTCTAGGTACTGCTGGATTCTTATACCCCTATGTTGAGTCATCAGTTTGACCCCCTTCACCGTTATCGTGAATTCCACATGGGTTGTGGACAGACCAACTGGTAGGCTTTGAATTGGTAGGATTGACCATGAATATGAAAAAGCATGGTACTTCCTGGATTGTGTGTATATTGGAATGTGGAAATAGGCGTCCTTGAAGTCTATGGATGCTACTCATTACCCTTTTTGAAGAGAGGTCCTGATACTTTCTGGTGTTTCCATTTTGAATTTCTCTGGTTTTTTCGGGGTTTTTTTTTGTTTTTTTTTTGGAAAATTGTTCATGGTACTGAGGTCCAAGATAGGTTGCCACTGATTGTTTGGCTTGGGAACCAAGAAAGTCGGTTGGAGAAGCCTAGAGATTTCTGAGTTCTGACCATTTCTACAGCTTGCTTTTGTATAAGTGCATGTAATGCCTCCTTCAGGTAGCTGTTCCTGAGAGGATGTACATAGCCACTTGTTATAGTCAGTGACCTTGTCATTGGTGGTGGGATCCGGAAGGGAAGGGTACAGCCTTCTTTGAGGATTTTTATGGCCTTAAGGCTTACCCCCACAGAGGCCAAAGTTTCCCAAAATTGGTGCAGTCTGACCCCTACAAGCATATTTTGAACAATAACTGGGACATTTTGACCTACACAAGAAACACCTTTTGCAGACTTTACTTTATTGATTTTACAATGGTACTTAATCCTTGATCTGCAACAAGAGAGTTTATATTTAGAGTCTGAAAATTTTCTAAAGTCTTCTGCTCTCAGTCAGTTGTGTTACACAAACTGGAGCTAAACAGTAATTGTCATTTATAAGATGACTGACCCTTGGCCAGTCGGGATGAGTAGTCGGATGTTTTCCCCTGCCTTCCCCTGTTTTTCCCCTTCTTTCCATGGCCACTTGCGCCAGCAGTTTTCCATTCTGCTGTGTGGACTGCTTCCGTCATGAAATGACTTGACGGACCTCTTATAAGGGTTGTGTTGACCCTTCTGGTGAGATGAGGAGCCAAAGTATCCTTTGTTTTCATGCTGGACTATGTCATTTTCAACCTTTTTTAATGCACTGTCCAGAAAAAGTGTGGCCATATGTAGAGGGCAGTTCAGAGAGCAGCCAGTGTCTGGTTTTATGCTGGATCTGAGGTGGTCCAGGCATCTCTTCTTGCTAGAAAAATATTTACCATGGAGACAAAAGCAAAGTCTGATAAATGTTGCATTGTCCTGGCCATTGCTGAACTGATGCTTTGGTCAAAACTCATGAGATACTGCATTTTATCAGTAGCTCTCTGGGTTTTGGTAGAAGCTTTCCCTTTACTATGGTCACCTTGATGATCTTTAGTTGTGCTTGCTTGTCTTCCTGCACCCTAGAAGGTACCTATTGAACCCTGAGGCTTGGTTACACATGTAACTGGACTCCTTTCCCACTTTCTTCCACTTCCTCAGGGTTTCTTAGGAGATGGGTCAAGATGTGAGTGGTGTGGATGACAGGTCTGAAGATCTGGCAATCCGTCTATAAGAGCTGTCAAGGCGGGCCGCCTCATTATACCAGGACACTGAACTGGAACTTGTGTGTTTGTTGATGTGAACACCATACCACTTACTTTGTGACTGGGTGTTTTGATGAATTGGTCCATTTGCAAGCTGCCTGCCTCAGAACTTCTCGAGGGGTAACCCTCCAAAGTGATGTTAAATCTGTCTTGTTTCTTACAAAGTCACTCATCAGTGGTAAGTTGACTAATATCTTGCCGGTCGGCTGTTGCTTTGGTCTATAAAGGGGTTGTCATCTGCCAATGATGAAGAGCTGTTGAAGTCAGAGGATGTGGGTCCATCCCATGTAAGATCTTATGCCTCTCACTTTCTCTCAATAGTTTTGCTTTTCAGAGAGAGCCTGGTCAGATTTGGCACTAGTAAAATTTTGTTCATGGTCAGATAGCTGCCCTTCTTCCTCAGTAGGTTTCTCTATGAAACAGCTGGTCATATCAGAGTACTCAGATTCAGCTTCTTGTCAGTAAGATCTGGCAGCTGATGTGGAAATCACTTGTCTCTGGGGCAGTGGCCTGGCCATTGCTGAACTGATGCTTTGGTCAAAACTCATGAGATACTGCATTTTATCAGTAGCTCTCTGGGTTTTGGTAGAAGCTTTCCCTTTACTATGGTCACCTTGATGATCTTTAGTTGTGCTTGCTTGTCTTCCTGCACCCTAGAAGGTACCTATTGAACCCTGAGGCTTGGTTACACATGTAACTGGACTCCTTTCCCACTTTCTTCCACTTCCTCAGGGTTTCTTAGGAGATGGGTCAAGTCACTCATCAGTGGTAAGTTGACTAATATCTTGCCGGTCGGCTGTTGCTTTGGTCTATAAAGGGGTTGTCATCTGCCAATGATGAAGAGCTGTTGAAGTCAGAGGATGTGGGTCCATCCCATGTAAGATCTTATGCCTCTCACTTTCTCTCAATAGTTTTGCTTTTCAGAGAGAGCCTGGTCAGATTTGGCACTAGTAAAATTTTGTTCATGGTCAGATAGCTGCCCTTCTTCCTCAGTAGGTTTCTCTATGAAACAGCTGGTCATATCAGAGTACTCAGATTCAGCTTCTTGTCAGTAAGATCTGGCAGCTGATGTGGAAATCACTTGTCTCTGGGGCAGTGTCCTGGCCATTGCTGAACTGATGCTTTGGTCAAAACTCATGAGATACTGCATTTTATCAGTAGCTCTCTGGGTTTTGGTAGAAGCTTTCCCTTTACTATGGTCACCTTGATGATCTTTAGTTGTGCTTGCTTGTCTTCCTGCACCCTAGAAGGTACCTATTGAACCCTGAGGCTTGGTTACACATGTAACTGGACTCCTTTCCCACTTTCTTCCACTTCCTCAGGGTTTCTTAGGAGATGGGTCAAGATGTGAGTGGTGTGGATGACAGGTCTGAAGATCTGGCAATCCGTCTATAAGAGCTGTCAAGGCGGGCCGCCTCATTATACCAGGACACTGAACTGGAACTTGTGTGTTTGTTGATGTGAACACCATACCACTTACTTTGTGACTGGGTGTTTTGATGAATTGGTCCATTTGCAAGCTGCCTGCCTCAGAACTTCTCGAGGGGTAACCCTCCAAAGTGATGTTAAATCTGTCTTGTTTCTTACAAAGTCACTCATCAGTGGTAAGTTGACTAATATCTTGCCGGTCGGCTGTTGCTTTGGTCTATAAAGGGGTTGTCATCTGCCAATGATGAAGAGCTGTTGAAGTCAGAGGATGTGGGTCCATCCCATGTAAGATCTTATGCCTCTCACTTTCTCTCAATAGTTTTGCTTTTCAGAGAGAGCCTGGTCAGATTTGGCACTAGTAAAATTTTGTTCATGGTCAGATAGCTGCCCTTCTTCCTCAGTAGGTTTCTCTATGAAACAGCTGGTCATATCAGAGTACTCAGATTCAGCTTCTTGTCAGTAAGATCTGGCAGCTGATGTGGAAATCACTTGTCTCTGGGGCAGTGGCCTGGCCATTGCTGAACTGATGCTTTGGTCAAAACTCATGAGATACTGCATTTTATCAGTAGCTCTCTGGGTTTTGGTAGAAGCTTTCCCTTTACTATGGTCACCTTGATGATCTTTAGTTGTGCTTGCTTGTCTTCCTGCACCCTAGAAGGTACCTATTGAACCCTGAGGCTTGGTTACACATGTAACTGGACTCCTTTCCCACTTTCTTCCACTTCCTCAGGGTTTCTTAGGAGATGGGTCAAGATGTGAGTGGTGTGGATGACAGGTCTGAAGATCTGGCAATCCGTCTATAAGAGCTGTCAAGGCGGGCCGCCTCATTATACCAGGACACTGAACTGGAACTTGTGTGTTTGTTGATGTGAACACCATACCACTTACTTTGTGACTGGGTGTTTTGATGAATTGGTCCATTTGCAAGCTGCCTGCCTCAGAACTTCTCGAGGGGTAACCCTCCAAAGTGATGTTAAATCTGTCTTGTTTCTTACAAAGTCACTCATCAGTGGTAAGTTGACTAATATCTTGCCGGTCGGCTGTTGCTTTGGTCTATAAAGGGGTTGTCATCTGCCAATGATGAAGAGCTGTTGAAGTCAGAGGATGTGGGTCCATCCCATGTAAGATCTTATGCCTCTCACTTTCTCTCAATAGTTTTGCTTTTCAGAGAGAGCCTGGTCAGATTTGGCACTAGTAAAATTTTGTTCATGGTCAGATAGCTGCCCTTCTTCCTCAGTAGGTTTCTCTATGAAACAGCTGGTCATATCAGAGTACTCAGATTCAGCTTCTTGTCAGTAAGATCTGGCAGCTGATGTGGAAATCACTTGTCTCTGGGGCAGTGGCCTGGTCCGTGCTAGGTTGGTCAGTCGGCTTTGTTGGTGGCAGGTAGGTTGGCTTTGGTCGGTGGTAAAAATGTTCTGGTGGTTGCTAATGCACTTGGCTGGTGGAGCCTTGGTCGGTATCACTTTAACAATTTTAAAGGTAGGCTGCTCTGCCATCTTCTCAATGTATTGCCTACTAACATGGCTTCCAATCGTGAGAACCTCTCCGACCACTTCTGATCTAAAGCTTTCAGGTCTTTCCCACATGAGGACTTGGATGGTGTTGATTTCTTGAACTTTTGCATCTCTTTGCCTTTTCTTTGGGAGCTGTGTTCACAGCCCCTAAAACAGACACCTGGTCAAGATCTATAAGGGTGGAACTATCATTCCCTGAGTCAACTTTACTTCGACTTTCGAGAGCTTTCCAAAACACGTCTGCACTGCACATGCACCAAATGAAAAAGATGCTGTGACGTCATGTCCTGTAGCCATGAAGGAAGTATAGCACACCACCTAGCGAACCTGACCAGTCTCGCCGGTGGAGACACAGGACGGCATTTTCCAACGTTTGGCGGGCCTGGCCGGTGCTAGCAATATAGCTAATTGTCCATTAGTAAGATGTATGAATTCAATAAAATGAAACTTTCAGAGTGCTATCAAAATGTTGCAATTAATGAAAAAAAGCATCCGTAAATGTGTTTCAACCTTGTATAAACCATTTAATTTTATTTAAAGGCCATGAAAGTCTAAAACTGGAGATAACTTACACAAATAAATGATAGTGATTGCCTCAACTACTCAGGGTTAAATACCTTCTGACTAACCTAATCGCATTAAGGACTATAATAGTTGCAACTTCTAAATTTGCATTTTCAGCAAACACATTAACCTCTACTCAAACTTATCAAGACTGGGGAATTAGAATTGAAAATAAACAAGCATATTTCACAGATGTTGATTACCGATTGGCAATGCTGTGAAGATCTTTCCCAACACACTTGCACTGGGCAACCTCTGGCTTTGTCCTCCAGCATTCAGCAGTAGAACCTTTTGGTTCCACAGATCTTCACCATATACTGAGTGTAGGGAGTGTATTACACAAATTGTGGAACCCCCGCAGCCTGGATAAAAAGATACAGACAAATGTTACACAGCCTTCTTATTTCATTTAATACTTTTACACCAAATTAAAATAAATTTTCAATCAATGCCTGGTCGAATGCCGTGTCTAGTGGTGCATAAAATTAAAGACACCTATCAAGATCAAGGTGGAAAGTTGTCTATTGACCACACAGTCCCATCAATCACATCTACATGTGGTTATTTAACAACAGTAGTTATTTTACAACAGTAAAGTGAGAGCTTCTACAGTCTTCTATCATCACTCACTGAACTCAATTTATGATGTAAATACAATTTATATCAAGACTGCACCTGCGTTTGACAATGTATAAAAACAAGCAATCAGTGCCCGTGAACGGGCTCTGTGTCAGCTGACTGTGTGCTTTGAGTTTCAGAGTAGAAGTGAAAAAAGAAAAGGACACAAAAGTTGTGCCCTGCAAATGGTTTACAGAAGTACCACGTTAATTGTTAAGGAGTAAAATGTGGGTGAATAACTACTGTAAATGCAGTAGTTTTTGAGTTACAACTGATTAACTCAACAAAGAGATTCTCAAAGTAACTATTACTCAGCTATGCAATGAGTAAAAGGGCTGAAATGTGACTGTGGTATTGCTGACCCAAAAGTAGATGGAAAACACATTTAAAGAAAATCATATATATGCAATAGTTATCAAGTTTCAATTTACTCAACAGTGAGAACCTGAATGTGGCTATTGTTGTGCTATGCAATGAGCTAAAGGTCTGTAACTTCACTATGTTATAGGTGACTGAAAAGTAGGTGAATAACATATTTAAAGAAAATATTTGAAATGCAATAGTTTTCAAGTTACAACTGATTGACTCAACAGTGAGAATGTTCAAGTAGCTTTTATTTTGCTCAGCTATACCATGAGCTACAGGTCTACAATTTCACTGTGTTATAGGTGACCCATAAGTAGGTGAATGACATATTTAAACAAAACTCTTTTCGAGTTACAACTTATTTACTCAACATTGAAAACCTCAAAGTAGCTATTGCTCAGCTTTGCAATGTGCTACAGGTCTGCAATTTTACTATGTTATAGCTGATCCATGCATAGGTAAAGAACATATTTAAACTAAATACTGTAATTGCAATAGTTTTCAAGTTACAACTGACTTACTCAACAGTGAGAATCTGAAAGTAGTTCTTCCTCAGCTATGCCATGAGCTACATGTCTGCTATCTTACTATATTATAGATGACCCAAAAGTAGATCAACAACATATTTAAACAAAATACTCTAAATGTAATAGTCTTTATGTTGCACTTGATTAACTCAACAATGAGAACCTAAAAGTAGCTTTTGCTCAGCTATACAATGAGCTACAGGTCTGCAATTCTACTATCTTATAGCTGATCCATAAGTAGGTAAATAACATGTTTAAACACTATTCTCTAAAAGCAATAGTTTTGAAGTTATAACCGAGTTACTCAACAGTGGGAACCTGAAAGTAGCTCTTGCTCAGCTATGCCATGAGCTACATGTCTGCACTCTTACTATGTTATAGCTGACACAAAAGTTGATGAAAGCATATTTAAACAAAATAATCTAAATACAAATGTTTTCAAGTTACAACTGATTTGGTCCACAGCAATACTCTGAAAGTAGCTATAGCTCAGCTATGCAATGAGCCATAGGTCCACAATTTTACCATGTTATGGCTGACCCAAAAGTAGGTGAACAACATATTTAAACAAAATACTCTAAATGCAATAGTTTTTGAGTTACAACTGATTGACTCAACAGTGAGAACCTCAAAATAGCTATTCCTCAGCTATGCCATGAGCTATATGTCTGTAATTTCACTGTTATAACTGACCCAAAAGTAGGTGAACAACATATTTAAACAAAATAGTGTAAATGCAATACTTTTCAAGTTACAACGGATTTACTCAACAGTGAGAACCTGAAAATAGCTATTGCTTAGCTATGTAATGAGCTACAGGTCTGAAATTTTACTGTTATAGCTGACCCAAAAGTAGCTGAATAACATATTTATATGTAATTCTGTATATGCAATAGTTTCTAAGTTACAAGTGATTTTACTCATCATGGAAGATACTGAAAACTGTGAAAGTAGCTATTACTCACTTAGCTATTGGGATAGAGACCCAAGTTACTCACCATATTGTAGCTATGGAAAAAGTAGCTGAATAACATATTTTTACAAAATGCTCTAAAAGCAATACTTTTCAAGTTATAAGTGATTTAGTGCATGATTTCACGAATTTTAATGCATTAAAAATTATTTAAAAAATTCAAAAAAAAAAAAATAATTAAAAAAGATCCAGACCTGATACTCACACAAGGGAATCTACTAGTGGCCTAGTATATATAAGCATGATAAGAGAGAAATCCTGCAATAGTCCATGAGAAAATATATGCAATATATATTATTTCATGAATTTTAATGCATTAAAAATTATTACAAAAATTCATAAAAAATAATTAAGAAAGATCCAGGCCTGATACTCACACAAGGGAATCTACTAGTGGCCTAGTACATATAAATTTTCACAATTTGGGTGGGGGTAACTCACTTGTAATGGCTCTGGGGAACAGACGAACAGACAGATCTGCATGGATTTTACGATTTATCATCCTCGATAGTTTAGGTACCTTTTGAAAAAAACAGCATGTCTCTGGGTCTTGTACTTTTGGAGAAGTTGTTCACGCGGACGCGGACACTGCAGAGTGATGCCATAATGTCACCTGACTGACAAGTCAGCTGACATAAAAATAGCATCGGAGATGCCCTTACCCCACAAGCCCATGGAAATAGCACTGAACACCAAGAGATATAGAAAAGATGAAACAGTATTGGAAGACCAATAATGGCCTTCTAAAAGCCCAATTCCAGGTATTTTCTTACCATTTTGCCCTAGTATGCACATACAGAAGGACAAATCATCGTATGGCTGATATATATCATACATATATAATTATATGTCCCCTATAAGCATGCACTTCCTTTGGGCTATATCTTAACATTTTGGCTTTGTACTCACATACATAAGGAATAATCATCCTATGGCTAATATATATAACACATATATATGTACCCTGTATACGTATGCTTGCTTTGTGGCCTTGTCTTCCACTAGAAGACCAGTGGTGGCCTTCTAAAGGTCAAATTTGAGGTATTTCATATCCGACAACTTAAAAAAATATTTTACTTATAACAGAGACAATTCAGTGACATCACTAAGCTATATATGTGTAATCTGGAGTCTTTTAGTTGTTTCATTTCATTTTCCCCCAAGATATACTTTATTATAGCAATTTTTTTCTGTGAATCTATTATATTGGATACTGTTTTGTGAAATACCATGGAAAATATTAGTTCAACTGATTTTGTTTTACCTTATGAAATGTATATGTAAAATTATAAATAAATGATACTTAAGTTGTCAGGAATAAGTGTCCATTTTAATAGTACCCAGTAGTGATTTATTATATAAAAAAAAATATTTTTGATGGAAAAAAATACTCCTACACACTTTAGACATATATAAATTCAAGGCAAATGTGAGTAAATTAAAGCAAGTGTTCTGTTTTAGCAGTGCAAGGGCTTAAAAGGAACACTTAATGTTAATAATTATATAAGTCAATATTGGCTATTTTCCTAACACAAGCTGGGGTTCAATAAAGGGTTTGCCATAAGGGGTTAAGTATGAGGTAGTTCATTAAAATAGGGTTTCTACCCTGACCCAGATACATGTTTGTGCCAAGTTTGAATGCAATCTGTGAAAGTGCTTTTTAATTTATTTATTGCACACAGAACTTAAAACATACAGCCGGGGCAGCACAACATGGGTAAATCCAGTATATCCCTGACTTTTGTCTGGGCATATAAAAAACAACTAATAGTATCCAGGTTCCTTTTAAACATTTTAAGAACAATATTTGCAAATCTCCAGGTTTCACTTGCTCAAGTTGAGATGGCTACTGTGTATAAATTATGTTTAATGAACTTCAGATAGGTACTGTGTAGTTACACTGAACTTACATTGCCTGGGTACCACAGGAAAAGAAATTTAAATGGCCTTTTTCGACAAAGAGAATAATGTAATTTCCTCCAAGCTAGCTTTATAAAGCTACTCTAAAACCATACCTATCTTAGGCCCAGGTGGATCATGATACACTATGTACTCCACACCTAAGGGCAAATGATTTAGCTTCTTCTTTAACTCTATCTGCTGTTCAAAGGCACCTGCTTGATCTTTGTCAGAAGCTGTCAGAACAACAAGGTCCCAGAAATTTCCTTCCACCTTTTTACCTAATAAAGACAAAGAATTTGAGGATTATTCACAATTCCATTTACAAGTGGTCAGTCTTTAAAAAAAAAGGTTTTGTTTGTAATTAAATTAATAACTTTTTCTCACCCTGTAAAGTGTAGAATCTTTTAAATAAAAAATATAATAATCTTTGAAATTACAATATGTTAAACTTTGTCTGAAAATTAACTGAAATATAAATAACTTCATATACATACCTCTTATTTTGTCGAACTGGTCAAGCATTCTCTTGGTAAATGCAGCAATGTCCATTGTAGCTAATCCTTACCTGATGATAAAACAAACATGCACTTTTTAAAATTTTCATGATGACGAAGTGCGCAGATTAAAATATAAACTGCTGTCAGTTGAATCAGATATGAAATTTATTGTTTATGAAGAGAATATTTCAAGATGATGGAGCAGCTCAGCATATCTCCTGTTTGTGCATGGAGCCATGATCAATATAATAAATCACCACAGATTTACATGTATCATATTTTATTGACAGTAGGCCTATTTTCTGTATCCTTATTTTCAGCAAAATCTGATACAGGTGGCACAGACATGATAAAAATTTTGTGAATCTGCTATAGTGAGCTAAATTACCTGTATCTGTGAAAATGTTCACAACAAAGTTTGAAGGCAAGTAATTTTGAGTTTATCTTCATAAGTTTTTCATTGATGTTGTTGAAGATTTCTTATACTTTAGTTTTTCTTAATGAGCCCTGAACTCCATCATTATGGCATCACTCTGCAGTGTCTCACGTATGGTCAGCCATAACAAAGTAAAATTGCAGACCAGTAGCTCATTGCATAGCTGAGCAATAGCTATTTCGAGATTCTTACTGCTGAGTAAACCACTTGTAACTTGTAAAGTACTGCATTTAGAGCATTTTGTTGCTCAGCTTCTTTTTCCATAGCTACAACATGGTGAGTAACTTGGAAATCTATCCTAATAGCTAAGTGAGTAATAGCTACTTTCATTCTTTTCAGTACCTTCCATAATGAGTAAAATCACTTATACCTTGTAAACTGTTGCATTTAGAGCATTTTGTTGAAATGCATTGTTGAGCTACTTTTTCCATTGCTACAGCATGGTCAGAAGTTTGAAAGTCTGTCTCCATAGCTAAGTGAGTAATATCTACTTTCACAGTTTTCAGCAGTTACCTAATTAGTAGCTTCTCCCGAAGCACCTTAACAGTTAACTTTGTACGTTACTTCTAATACTATTTGCAGCGCACAATTTTTGTGTCCTTTTCTACTTGCACTTTTGAAGCTAAAAACACAAAGCCAGTTGACATAGAGCCCACTCATGAGCACTGATTGATTGTTTTAACTGTTATCAATTTTCCAATAAATGCTACAAGAGGTAAAGGTGAAAGGTTGAAGTATTGTTTAATCCAGATCCCAAGTATTACATCACTTCTTGTTGCAATTTTTAACTACTCTAAAAATTAATCGAGAGAATTTTAATTTAAACAAGCATTCTGACGCATGCAATTATCTCCCGCCATATTAATTAGATGTACTAAAGATAGTGGAATATAAATTTTCTTGTGAGATCTCAGCTATTCAAAAAGCTATAGATCTGCTTCGCCATGTGGTACATCACCCAATAGTAGGTGAATGACTTAATTATCACTGAAATTGCTCTATCTTGCATATCCTAAAAATTTCCTCAAAATCCGTCCATAAGTTTTTAAGCTATCTGTGTTTAAAAATTATATTTCATGGATCCAGAAGATCCAGATAGTGATAAGGATCACTCCAAAAATTGAACCATTTCTTCCTTTTACCTTTCCAGACATATCCTGAAAATTTCATCGAAATCCATCCATACGTTTTTGAGTTATCTGTCTTTAAAAATTACATTTCATGGATCCAGAAGATCCAGACAGTCATCCGGATCACTCCAAAAGTTGAATCATTTTTTCCTTTTACCTTTTCAGACATATACTGAAAATGTCATCGAAACCCGTCCATAAGTTTTTGAGTTATCTGTCTTTAAAAAATACAATTCATTGATCCAGAGGATCCAGATAGTGATCCGGATCACTCCCAAAATTGAATCATTTCTTCCTTTCACCTTTCCAGACATATCCTGCAAATTTCATCGAAATCCGTCCATAAGTTTTTAAGCTATCTGTGTTTAAAAATTATATTTCATTGATCCAGAGGATCCAGATAGTGATCCGGATCACTCCCAAAATTGAATCATTTCTTCCTTTCACCTTTCCAGACATATCCTGAAAATTTCATCGAAATCCGTCCATAAGTTTTTGAGTTACCTGTCTTTAAAAATTACATTTCATGGATCCAGAAGATCCAGATAGTGTTCCGGATCACTCCAAAAATTGAATCATTTCTTCCTTTTATCTTTTCAGACATATCCTGAAAATTTCATCGAAATCCGTCCATAAGTTTTGAGTTGCCTGTCTTTAAAAATTACATTTCATGGATCCAGAAGATCCAGATAGTGATCCAGATCACTCTAAAAATTGAATCATTTCTTCCTTTTACCTTTTCAGCACATCTTGAAAGTTTCATCGAAATCCGTCCTTGGATCCAGAAGATCCAGATAGTGATCCGGATCACTCCCAAAATTGAAAATTTCTTCCTTTTACCATTTCAGACATATCTTGAAAATTTCATCGAAATCTGTCTGTAAGTTTTTGAGTTATGTCTTTAAAAATAACATTTGATGGATCCAGAAGATCCAGATAGTGATCTGGATCACTCCCAAAATTGAACTATTTCTTCCTTTTACCATTTCATACATATCCTGAAAATTTCATTGAAATCCGTCCGTAGGTTTTTGAGTTATCTGTCTTTAAAAATTACATTTTATGGATCCAGAAGATCCAAATAGTGATCCGGATCACTCCCAAAATTGAATCATTTCTTCCTTTCACCTTTCCAGACAGATCCTGAAAATTTAATCGAAATTCGTCCATAAGTTTTTGAGTTATCTGTCTTTAAAAATTACATTTCATTGATCAAGAAGATCCAGATCATGATCCGGATCAATCCCAAAATTGTATAATTTCTTACTTTTACCTTTTCAGACATATTCTGAAAATTTCATTGAAATCCGTCCATAAGTTTTTGAGTTATCTGTCTTTAAATGATACATTTCATTGATCCAGAAGATCCAGATAGTGATCCGGAACACACCAAAAATTGAATCATTTTTTCCTTTTACCTTTTCAGACATATACTGAAAATGTCATCGAAACCCGTCCATAAGTTTTTGAGTTATCTGTCTTTAAAAAATACAATTCATTGATCCAGAGGATCCAGATAGTGATCCGGATCACTCCCAAAATTGAATCATTTCTTCCTTTCACCTTTCCAGACATATCCTGCAAATTTCATCGAAATCCGTCCATAAGTTTTTAAGCTATCTGTGTTTAAAAATTATATTTCATTGATCCAGAGGATCCAGATAGTGATCCGGATCACTCCCAAAATTGAATCATTTCTTCCTTTCACCTTTCCAGACATATCCTGAAAATTTCATCGAAATCCGTCCATAAGTTTTTGAGTTACCTGTCTTTAAAAATTACATTTCATGGATCCAGAAGATCCAGATAGTGTTCCGGATCACTCCAAAAATTGAATCATTTCTTCCTTTTATCTTTTCAGACATATCCTGAAAATTTCATCGAAATCCGTCCATAAGTTTTGAGTTACCTGTCTTTAAAAATTACATTTCATGGATCCAGAAGATCCAGATAGTGATCCAGATCACTCTAAAAATTAAATCATTTCTTCCTTTTACCTTTTCAGCACATCTTGAAAGTTTCATCGAAATCCGTCCTTGGATCCAGAAGATCCAGATAGTGATCCGGATCACTCCCAAAATTGAAAATTTCTTCCTTTTACCATTTCAGACATATCTTGAAAATTTCATCGAAATCTGTCCGTAAGTTTTTGAGTTATGTCTTTAAAAATAACATTTGATGGATCCAGAAGATCCAGATAGTGATCTGGATCACTCCCAAAATTGAACTATTTCTTCCTTTTACCATTTCATACATATCCTGAAAATTTCATTGAAATCCGTCCGTAGGTTTTTGAGTTATCTGTCTTTAAAAATTACATTTTATGGATCCAGAAGATCCAAATAGTGATCCGGATCACTCCCAAAATTGAATCATTTCTTCCTTTCACCTTTCCAGGCAGATCCTGAAAATTTCATCGAAATTCGTCCATAAGTTTTTGAGTTATCTGTCTTTAAAAATTACATTTCATTGATCAAGAAGATCCAGATCATGATCCGGATCAATCCCAAAATTGTATAATTTCTTACTTTTACCTTTTCAGACATATTCTGAAAATTTCATTGAAATCCGTCCATAAGTTTTTGAGTTATCTGTCTTTAAATGATACATTTCATTGATCCAGAAGATCCAGATAGTGATCCGGAACACACCAAAAATTGAATCATTTGTTCCTTTTACCTTTTGAGACATATGAACAACATAGTTGAAAAGATTAGCCTAACTTTAATACTTTTTAAGATATTTCACATTTAGCTCTGTCATTATTTCGCTACAAATAACAAAATAGCTATTACTCACTTATGGTATCCTATGGAACTCCAAACTATATGTCATCTTATAGTTAAGGACAAAGTAGCTGAACAACATATTTTAGGAAAACACTCTAACTGCAATAGTTTTAGAGTTACAATGGCTTTACTCAACAGTCAGAATTTCAAAGTAGCTATTACTCAGCTATCCAAGTTGCAACAGGTCTGAAACTTTACTATATGATAGCTTACCAAAAAGTAGATGGACAACATATTTGAAAAGATTTCCCTAACTTTAATACTTTTGAAGATATTTGACATTTACTTCTTTTGTTATTTAGCTACAAATGAGAAAATAGCTATTAGTCACTTATGGCATGCAATAGAACCCCAAACTATGTACCATCTTATAGCTAAGGACAAAGTAGCTGAACAACATATTTTAGGAAAATACTCCAACTGCAATAGTTTTGTAGTTACAATGGCTTTACTCTACAGTCAGAATTTCAAAGTAGCTATTACTCAGCTATCCAAGGTGCAACAGGTCTGAAACCTTACTATGTGATAGCTTACCAAAAAGTAGATGGACAACATATTTGAAAAGATTTCCCTAACTTTAATACTTTTGAAGATATTTGACATTTACTTCTTTTGTTATTTAGCCACAAATGAGAAAATAGCTATTAGTCACTTGTGGCATGCAATAGAACCCCAAACTATGTACCATCCTATAGCTAAGGACAAAGTAGCTGAACAACATATTTTAGGAAAACACTGTAACTGCAATAGTTTGGGAGTTACAATGGCTTTACTCAACAGTCAGAATTTCAAAGTAGCTATTACTCAGCTATCCAAGGTACAACAGGTCTGAAACTTTACTATGTGATAGCTTACCAAAAAGTAGATGGACAACATATTTGAAAAGATTTCCCTAAGTTTAATACTTTTGAAGATATTTGACATTTACTTCTTTTGTTATTTAGCTACAAATGAGAAAATAGCTGTTACTCACTTATGGCATGCAATAGAACCCCAAACTATGTACCATCTTATAGCTAAGGACAAAGTAGCTGAACAACATATTTCAGGAAAAAACTCTAACTGCAATACTTTTTGAGTTATGAGTCCTGTACTCAAAGTAGCTAAAATTGCTATTACTCACTTATCTTTAGGCCTAAGTCCAGAAAACCAAAAAAATATTCAAGGGCATGAAAATTCATTAGGACAATTAATTTACAAAAAATCTGTAGCGGTAGCAGTTTTGGAGAAATCTGCGTGACACACTAACGCACACACACACGCACGCACGCACAGGATGCATTTTATAATCTCCCTCCCGGGCTAAAGCCCGGCGGGAGATAACAATCGTGGTAAGATCTCATGAGCTTTTTTTGCAGAAAAAATAGGAGTTATAAAATAGCCAGCCTCGGCAGGCAAGAACCCCAGCCCGCAGGTACAGCTAAATAGCCAACAACATTGAGATATGGGTAAATCTTAGGAACAACTTCTGTTGTAAGAAGTATAGAGAACCCACGAGATGTTCTACAAAAGATTCACAAGCCATGATTTCTTACAAGTAGTTTTCATATTTTGAAGCCCAAGAAACAATTATAAGGGAGATATAAGGCTTTTTTAGATATGATGACCCTCCTATTTGGCCTTAAAGATGTGATATCGCAGCCATTTTGTTTCCAAAACAAGGACACAATTACTCTCAGGCAAGCTTTCCTATCCATTGACATTTTGTGCAAATCTGATGAAGATACCTACAATATTTTAGGTTACAGAAAACATTAAAGATTTTAGAACAAACTTAAAGTCCCAAAAGTTTTTAAAGTATTGCCATGGCAACAGTTGCTCTTGGGGTAAACATATCCTGAAAATTTGGTAAAAATCTGTGCAGGGGTTTAGTCTGTTGAACACCCACAAACTTTAAGACTTGAAAATCTTAAAAGTGTTACCATGGCAACAGTTGTTACAAGCTACCCCCCAAAACCTAATCCGCTCTAGATCCACTTGGGGTTAACATATCCTGAAAATTTGGTGAAAATCCGTGCAGGGGTTTAGGGTGTGGAGCACCAACAAACTTTAAAGACCCAAAAATCTTAAAAGTGTTGTCCTGGCAACAGTTGTTACCAGATACCCCCAAAAACCTAATCAACTCTAGATCCTCTTGGGGTAAACATCCCCTGAAAATTTGGTGAAAAACCGTGCAGGGGTTTAGGCTGTGGAACACCTACAAGCTTTATGCCTGCTGCCGCCGCCCAGATAGCGCAGGGCATGACTATAACCCCAGCCTTGGGCTGGGGTTAAAAATGAAGAAAGATACTATTCTCAAAGACAAAATATATTAACAAAGTAAATTTAAATTTAGAAATAAATACCAGTGCAAGTAAAAAGTACACAAACTAGAAAAAGGTTTTTGCTAATTTGAAAACAAGCATCTATCTAATCTAATGTGGACTTTTATAGCGCTTAATCTCCATCACTGATGGACTCTAAGGCGCATCTAAACATAAAGCAAGGCAGTTAGCGTTAATCAAGGGACGTAGCCAGGTCGTACCAAGGAGACAGATGTGACGGGAGAGGCTATGGTGGGTAGGCTTTTGCAAACAGGTAAGTTTTAAGCTTCTTTCTGAAGGAGGCAACTGATGTTGCACTGCGAACATCTTGAGGGAGGTCATTCCAGATCTTAGGAGCATCAAAGGCAAAACTATGGCCAAAATGTTTGGCTGACTTAAAGACTGATGAATGGAAAGGAGGAACTGTAAGGTATTGACGATCTGGGTGACTATGCCTAGTACTATAGGGACAAGTACTAAAAGACAAGAACGGTTCGAAGTAAGAAGGAGAACCACTATGCAAAAATTTATACACAAGTGTTGCGGTTTTGAAAATACAACGATACTTAACATGCAACCAGTGGAGTTTCTGTAGAATGGGTGTAACATGAGCATCCCAGTGCAAAGATGGTAAAAATGGTAAAGGCTTATAAAATACATGAATGAGGTTGTAAGTAACTATACATAACCACAAATTTTATTAAAAGGTAGATACAAATTTGCTTCCGAGGTGTATATTATCATCAGAAAATCAACATTTTGTTCATCTGAAACATAATATAATATAAACAGTAATATGCATTTATATTTTCCATTTACAAAATGTAACCCAACAAGACTACTGCCACAGTGGTTATCTCCTGCCTTAGGATCAGTAATGATGCAGATCTAAGGGAGATATAAGGCCTTTCTACATTTTGTTTTGGAAACTAGGCCCAAATTACTATCATGCTAGCTTTCCAAGCATGATATATCTTTTGTGCAAATTTGACGAAGCTAGCTGCAATATTTTAAGATTTTAGAGCATCTTAGTTTTTTTTTTAACTTCCTACACCTTACGATTTCTGAGATACATCCTCGACAAACTTTTTCCCCGCCGCTTGCCCGCCCGCCCATCCGGATACCATGGGTGAAAACAATACCCCAACAGACACCATGGGTGAAAACAATACCCCGACAGCCCTTAAGGGTTGTGGGGTAAAAATTTAACAGACTTCTTATCTAAGGTTCTGAACAATGTTTTACAAGGGTGGTGTAATTAATGAAACTTCTGTGATGAAGTGGTTTTATCAAAGGTTCTCTTTAATGGGCTGATGCACCAAATTGATCCAATACAATCTGTCTATTGGGGTGTATGCACCAAACTTATCCGATATAATCTATCTAATGGGCTGCTGTATGCACTAAACTGATCTGATGCAATCTGTCAAATGGGCTGTATGCACCAAACTGATCTGATACAATCTGTCTAATGGGCTGTATACACTAAACTGATCTGATTCAATCTGTCAAATGGGCTTTATGCACCAAACTGATCTGATACAATCTGTCTAATGGGCTGTATGCACTAAACTGATCTGATGCAATCTGTCAAATGGGCTGTATGCAACAAACTGATCTGATGCAATCTGTCAAATGGGCTGCTGTATGCACTAAACTGATCTGATATAATCTGTTAGGATAAGTTCAAATTGCAAATTTGATAAGTATACCAAACTTTTACAAGGCAATACCCCATCCAATGGACAATTGCTTATCCGGTCGGCACAGACCGGCCCGCCAAACAACATAAAAAGTCGCCCTGTATATAAAATACTGGCCGGGCGGTCCCACTGTGCATTCGCCAGGCGGTGCATCATATTTCCTTCCTGTCTAGACAGCGTGATGTCATAGCATCTTTTTTGTTGTCTAAGCCTATTAAGACCCCTAGTAAGCTGGTAGCGGGGCCGGTTGGGAGGGCCTTGCCTGTCCATTGGATAGGGTATCAACCTATAAAAATCTAATTTACCCATCAAATCTGCAATTTTATTGTTTTTTTGTTTTTTCCCCCTCAGAAGGCCACTACTCATATATAATTTTTACATATATAAACAGGATGACAGGTGTGTTTTCTAGCAATGCAGAAACAATACAAAACAAATTAATCAATCAATTCACAGTGTTCAGAGTATGTAGAATGAAGTGTACAACATTAATTTGACTTAAAATAACAGGTGTAAAGGTACAATATTACAGTTACTCCATTACTATAATAATAGTAAATACTCTTCATAATGATAATAGCATTTATTATACACGAAAATTGCAGGTCTAGTTCAGTTCTGTGCAAGGAACCTGTAGCTTTGTTTAAAAACAAAGACATGCAGGGAAAGTGGCAGTTCATCAGAGCATCTTACTGACTCTCAAACAATTGGTTATGGCTGCCATTTTGTTTTTTAAAATGAGTCAAAATTTTTCACAGGCAAAAAAAATGCAGGCCAGGACTTCCCATGGGCTGTTTTTTTTATTCTGAAGCCCTAGGAGTAATAATAAGGGAGATATAAGGATGTTTTAGTATGATGGCCCCATTTCACCTTGATGAAAGGGTCATAGGTCAATTCAACACCTGGAAAACTTATCAGGGCACGACTTCCTATTAGCTGTTTTTTCATTCCAAACCCCTAAGAGCAATGATAAGCGATATGTAAGGCCTTTTTAACAGGATAACCCCATTTGACAATAAACATGTGATATGGTGGCCATTTTGTTTTGGAAACTAGGCCAAATTTACTATCAAGCTAGCTTTCCTATCCATGTATCTTTTGTGCAAATTTGATGAAGCTAGCTGCAATATTTCAAGATTTAGAGTATCTTTATATTTTTTAAACAATTGGCTATGGTGGCCATTTTGTTTTTCAAAATGAAGCCCAAATTTTTGCAGACATGTTTTCAGACCAATAAACATTCCTTGCAAATTTGGTGAAGATATGTATATGTCGTGACAGAACTTAAAATTTGACAGAAAACATCGATTATTTTCTGATTACAAACGAATTATATAACACCGAGCCACCATACCAGATATATATCATTAAAATATTAGGAACGGTTGACAGATTTCAAAGAAAATTACCGACAATTATTGTTACCGGAAACCGAGATCTGTATTTTGATCCAGAAGATCCAGATAGTGACCCAGAACACACCAAAAATTGAATCATTTCTTCCTTTTACCTTTTTGAGACATATGAACAACATATTTGAAAAGATTAGCCTAACTTTAATACTTTTTAAGATATTTCACATTTAGCTCTGTCATTATTTCGCTACAAATAACAAAATAGCTATTACTCACTTATGGCATGCTATGGAACTCCAAACTATATGTCATCTTATAGTTAAGGACAAAGTAGCTGAACAACATATTTTAGGAAAACACTCCAACTGCAATAGTTTTAGAGTTACAATGGCTTTACTCAACAGGCAGAATTTCAAAGTAGCTATTACTCAGCTACCCAAGTTGCAACAGGTCTGAAACTTTACTATGTGATAGCTTACCAAAAAGTAGATGGACAACATATTTGAAAAGATTTCCCTAACTTTAATACTTTTGAAGATATTTGACATTTACTTCTTTTGTTATTTAGCTACAAATGAGAAAATAGCTATTAGTCACTTATGGCATGCAATAGAACCCCAAACTATGTACCATCTTATAGCTAAGGACAAAGTAGCTGAACAACATATTTTAGGAAAATACTCCAACTGCAATAGTTTTGGAGTTACAATGGCTTTACTCTACAGTCAGAATTTCAAAGTAGCTATTACTCAGCTATCCAAGGTGCAACAGGTCTGAAACCTTACTATGTGATAGCTTACCAAATAGTAGATGGACAACATATTTGAAAAGATTTCCCTAACTTTAATACTTTTGAAGATATTTGACACTTAATTCTTTTGTTATTTAGCTACAAATGAGAAAATAGCTATTAGTCACTTATGGCATGCAATAGAACCCCAAACTATGTACCATCTTATAGCTAAGGACAAAGTAGCTGAACAACATATTTTAGGAAAATACTCCAACTGCAATAGTTTTGTAGTTACAATGGCTTTACTCTACAGTCAGAATTTCAAAGTAGCTATTACTCAGCTATCCAAGGTGCAACAGGTCTGAAACCTTACTATGTGATAGCTTACCAAAAAGTAGATGGACAACATATTTGAAAAGATTTCCCTAAGTTTAATACTTTTGAAGATATTTGACATTTACTTCTTTTGTTATTTAGCTACAAATGAGAAAATAGCTATTAGTCACTTATGGCATGCAATAGAACCCCAAACTATGTACCATCTTATAGCTAAGGACAAAGTAGCTGAACAACATATTTTAGGAAAACACTGTAACTGCAATAGTTTTGGAGTTACAATGGCTTTACTCAACAGTCAGAATTTCAAAGTAGCTATTACTCAGCTATCCAAGGTACAACAGGTCTGAAACTTTACTATGTGATAGCTTACCAAACAGTAGATGGACAATATATTTGAAAAGATTTCCCTAAGTTTAATACTTTTGAAGATATTTGACATTTACTTCTTTTGTTATTTAGCTACAAATGAGAAAATAGCTATTACTCACTTATGGCATGCAATAGAACCCCAAACTATGTACCATTTTATAGCTAAGGACAAAGTAGCTGAACAACATATTTCAAGAAAAAACTCTAACTGCAATACATTTTAAGTTATGAGTCCTGTACTCAAAGTAGCTAAAATTGCTATTACTCACTTATCTTTAGGCCTAAGTCCAGAAAACCAAAAAAATTTTCAAGGGCATGAAAATTCATTGGGACAATTAATTTACAAAAAATCTGTAGCTGTTTGACCCCAGTTTGACCCATAAGGGGGGGGGGGGTCAGGGGGTAAATCTGACCGGCTATATAGACTCTTCACATATGGTTTCCCAATACTTCTCAACACATTCTAAAGCTGTAAAACCAATAATAAAGGAGATATAAGGAAAAATGTCAAAATTGGCTATTTTACGACCCCAGTTTGACCCCTACAGGGGTTCGGGGGGGAAATTTGACTTGCTTTCTAGACTCTCCACATATGGTTTCATACTACCTCCCAATACATTTTATGGCTCTAAATAAGAAGATAATAGGGGGGGTTCACATGAATTTTAAGCTTTCTCGTTGGTAGGTGTGAGAAAATCGCTCCTAAATCAGTCATTTTTCATCGGATCACTCCCAAAATCTAATCAGCTCGCGTTTTTGACAGTATGAACATGTGTGTATAATTACAAGCCTCTGCGGTCAATAGATTTTGCTGAGCCGCGATGACGGGCGGGTGTACCCAAAACAAGAGGAGAATGCCCGTGAACGGGCACTGCGTCAGCTGACTGAGTGTTTTTGATTTGTGAAGGTGATTAGAGGACAGAATAATTATCAGGAAAAGGGCTGTACAGAAATACAGTAAATGGTAACTGAACAGCAAGTTCGAAAGAAATTCCGAAGCTGACAGAAGAAAAGGATAAAAAAGTTGTGCCCTGTAAATGGTATTATGAAGGAAAATAACAAGGTAATTGTTTAAGTATAAAAAATAGGTTAAAACATATTTAAAGAAATACTACAAATGCAATATCCTCGTTCGACCTTGAAGAAGGGGACCAAGGTCAAATCTAACCACACAAATACATTCCCAGCCCATGATTTCCTATGGTTTACCATTCCAAACCTCTAGGACCAATTATAAATGAGTTATAAGCACTTTTAAGCTTGGCTGTCCTCATTTGACCTTGAAGGAGGGGTCCAAAGGTCAAATCTGACCATACCAAAAGATTCCGAGCCAATGATTTCCTATGGGATGGTTTACCATCCCAAATCTCTGTCACCAATAATAAGCGAGTTGTAGGCACTTTCAATTTTCGCTATCCTCATTTGACCTTGAAGGAGGGCTCCAAGGTCAAATCGGACCATATCAACAGATTCACAGCCCATGATTTCCTGTCTGTTTACCATCCCAAACCTCTGGGACCAATAATAAGCGAGTTATAAGCACTTTTAAGTTTGGCTATCCTTGTTTGACCTTGAAGGAGGGGTCATTGAAGGTCAAATCTGACCACACCAAAAGATTCCCACCCCATGATTTCCTACAGGTTGGTTTATCATCCCAAACCTCTAGGATCAATAATAAGGGAGATATAAGCACTTTTCATGACTGACAAAAAACACCTGTGGCGGCCATCTTGTTTCTCAAAATGAGGCCAAAAATATTCCCAGACAACATTTTATGGTTATTAATATATACTGCAAACTTAAGAAAGCTAGCTATAATATTTTTTTTCATCAGAGCAGTAATGGTGAAATCTCTCTCTACACACTGCGGCTATCCAATGGATACAATGATTTACTCAACAGTGAGAACCTGAAAGTAGCTATTGCTCAGCTATGCCATGACATAGAGGTCTGCAATTTCACTATGTTATAGCTGACCAAAAATTCTGTGAATAACATATTTAACAAATTACTCTAAATGTAATAGTTTTCAAGTTACAACTGATTTACTCAACAGTGAGAACCTCAAAGGAACTATTACTCAGCTATGCAATGAGCTACATGTCTGAAATTTTACTATGTTATAGCTAACCCAAAAGTAGGTGAACAACATATTTAAGCAAACTACTGTAAATGCAATAGTTTTCAAGCTACAACTGATTTACTCAATAGTGAGAACCTGAAAATAGCTATTGCTCCGCTATGCCATGAGCTATAGGTCTGTAATTTCACTATGTTATCGCTGACCCAAAAGTAGGTGAACAATATATTTTAACAAAATACTCCAAATGCAATATTTTTCAAGTTATAGCTGATTTACTCAACAGGCAGTACCTGAGAATAGCTATTGCTCAGTTGTGCCATGAGCTATAGGTCTATAATTTCACTATGTTATAGCTGACCCAAAAGTAGCTGAATAACATATTTGCACAAATTTCTGTAAATGCAATAGTTTTCCAATTATAACTGATTTACTCAACAGTGAGAACTTCAAAGTAGCTATTACTCAGCTATGAAATGAGCCACAGGTCTGAAACTTCACTATGTTATAGCTGACCCCAAAATAGGTGAATAACATATTGAAACAAAATACTCTAAATGCAATAGTTTTCAAGTTATAAGTGATTTACTCAACAGTGATAACCTAAAAGTAGCTATTACTCAGCTATGCCATGAGCTACAGGTCTGAAATTTTACTATGTTATAGCTGGCCCAAAAGTAGCTGAATAACATATTTATACGAAATTCTCTAAATGCAATAGTTTTTAAGTTACAAGTGATTTTACTCAAGATGGAAGTTACTGAAAAGCCCAAAAGTAGCTATTACTCACTTAGCTATTGAGACAGACACCCAACTTACTCACCATATTGTAGCTATGAAAAAAGTAGCTGAATAACATATTTTAACAAAATGCTCTAAATGCAACACTTTTCAAGTTATAAGTGATTTACTCAACAGTGATAACCTAAAAGTAGCTATTACTCAACTATGCCATGAGCTACAGGTCTGAAATTTTACTATGTTATAGCTGACCCAAAAGTAGCTGAATAACATATTTATACGAAATTCTTTAAATGCAATAGTTTTCAAGTTATAAGCGATTCACTCAACAGTGATAACCTAAAAGTAGCTATTACTCAGCTATGCCATGAGCTACAGGTCTGAAATTTCACTATGTTATAGCTGGCCCAAAAGTAGCTGAATAACATATTTATACGAAATTCTCTAAATGCAATAATTTTTAAGTTACAAGTGATTTTACTCATAATGGAAGTTACTGAAAAGCCCAAAAGTAGCTATTACTCACTTAGCTATTGAGACAGACACCCAACTTACTCACCATATTGTAGCTATGAAAAAAGTAGCTGAACAACATATTTTCACAAAATGCTGTAAATGCAACACTTTTGAAGTTATAAGTGATTTAGTGCATGATTTCATGAATTTTAATGCATTAAAAATTATTAAAAAAATTTATTAAAAAAAAAGTAAGACAGATCCAGGTCTCATACTCACACAAGAGAATCTACCTCTGGCCTAGTACATATATGCAAGATATGAGAGAAATCCCTGCAATAGTCACTGAGAAAATTGTGATAAAAAGTTGAAATTTTCACACTTTTGGTGGGGGTACCCCCCTTGTAATGTCTCTAGCAAACAGACGAACAGACAGATTTGCATGCCTTGAACAATTTTTCATCCTCGATAGATAATGTATCTTTTAAAAAAAACAGCATGTCTCTAGGCCTTGTAGTTTTGGAGAAGAAGTTGTTCACGCGGACGCGGACGCGTACGCCCACGCCGCAGAGTGATGACATAATGTCAGCTGACTGACAAGTCAGCTGACATAAAAAGTATTTTTTGATTATGTGACCTTAATAAAGTTCAAAAGTCAAATTTAAGCATGTGGAAAAATTTTCCCACGCCTAAGGTATATAATTGCCAAATATGGTTAAAAAGGTTCCAATAATAAGGGAGATATTCAAGGGAGACCATAATGCTGTGGCGGTGGCGAGGAAACTGATGCGAGACCAAATAAGCGCCCTTTTCAGGGACGCTTCAATATGAAGTGCAAACTATAGATGTACTTCAAGAATAAAAAATCAAAACAATAAATGTTTCAGAAAGCTTTTTTAGGGGTGATAAAACACTTTCTACAAGAAGTCAGCACTCCAACTTGGCAAAATTTACATACAGAAAGTAACAAACATAGTTAATTTATTGCTGTCATCATTACAACTTCCTTATTTGGCATGCCAAAGTGCACAAGTTTTACTGAAGACAATCAAACATTAATAAATATATCATCTTCCATTTTGTGATATGTTGAGATTTGTGCCATGATGTGACGCGAAGCAGTAGCAACTTTCTACCAGTAAATGCCCACCTACCAGTGAACGCCCGTGTTATATTTCTATGTTAGAGGTCAAGGACAAATGCTTCTATTTGCAAACAAAATGGACATTCACTGGTATTTCCGGTTTGTGGTCAAAATTGCCAATAATAGAGATTCTTTGCCAAAATATAGTATTACATTTATATAGCCGATGTACTGGGGCCGGATTCACAAAAGGTCTCAAGTCTTAGCCAAATCTCAGCTGAGATTTTGCTCAAATCTGAGATTTTTGTCTCAGCTGAGATTCTGCTCAAGTTGAGATTCATGAAAATGATCTTAGCTGAGACCAAAATCTCAGACATGTTTTTAGTCTGGACTAATCAAAATTGATGTAACATTCTGTTGAGATCAGTGTAAAGCATACACATTTATATTTACAGCTGTACCGCATGTACTCACATTTTATAATATATTCTATCAAGTAAAATCTTTTCTTTTCACTATAATTTGTACTGGCATACAAAATAACTGATTAAAACAGCAAAACAAACCATTCATGTAAATAACTAATGTAAATGTTTTACTGTTGTTTCATACAAACTATTAGTTTCTCTTAGCTTCATTTTTTTGTGATAAAAATTATAAATATGTCATACTTGGCAATTTTCATTTCGTTTTGAGACTTGTTACTACATATACTCTATTTTATGAAAACTTAAGTCACCCCCTAGGCAGTCTTAGATTTGAGACCAAATCTGAGCCAAATCACAGCCTGAGATCTTTTGTGAATCCCAGCTGAGCAAAAAGTCTCAAATCTGAGAAAAATCTAAGATAAATCTTAGATTTGAGACAAAAATGTCAGATTTGAGACTTAAAACCTTTTCTGAATCCGGCCCCAGGATTTCGATATATTCACGTTTTCGATCATTTAAACTATAAGCTCACAGCCTCATTTTTAGAGAGCGTTTTAATAATATTTTAAAATGAATATTCAATCACACTGAACAGAGACTTTGTGGATTTAATTTTGTTGTTCTATTTCTGGGGCCGGATTCACGAAAGGTCTCAAGTCTTAGCCAAATCTCAGCTGAGATTTTGCTCAAATCCGAGATTTTTGTCTCAGCTGAGATTCTGCTTAAGTTGAGAAAGGAATCTCGGCTGAGACCAAAATCTCACCCAAGTTTTGAGTCTGGACCAATCAAAACTGATGTAACATTTTGTTGAGACTAGTGGAGAGTATACACATTTACATTTTACCACTCTACCATATATATTCACATTTTAGAATATTTTCAATCAAGCAAAATGTGACATTCAAATGAACTGATTATAACAGCAATACAAGCCACTCATGTAAATTTGTAATGTAAATGTTTACTGTTGTTTTTGTACAAACCCTTAATACATATTCATATTTTGTGTTACAAGTTAAATACCGTAATATGTCATACCTCACTATTTTCATTTTGTTTTGTGACTTTTTATAACATATACCCTATTTTATGAAAACTTAAGTCACCCCCTAGGCAGTCTTAGATTTAAGACCAAATCTGAGAAAAATCTTAGCCTGAGATCTTTTGTGAATCCTAGCTGAGCAAAAGGACTCAAATCGGAGAAAAATCTTAGATTTGAGACCAAAATCTCAGATTTGAGACTTGAGACCTTTTGTGAACCCGGCCCCTGATGATGTTGCTTGCGTTAGTTTTGAAACTCATCTTTGTCAATTTACATTGTCATATTGAAAACCCGTCCATTGAGGATACTATTAGCTTAAAAGTAGCCCTAAAACAGAACATTATGTGAGACACAGACCTCCGCTATTAGTATGCGGCTACGCAAATTTACCAAATTAGGGCTAGCTTAAAAGATATCTTGTGAAACTTCACAGAAGTAAAATAAGAAACTAGAGGAATGCTTTTGCTAACAAAAGCGAAGCATCCCTGAAAGTTTAAAATGCTTTGTGGTTTTAATAAGCATGCTGTAAAGCTAAGAATGCACAAAGCTGTGCCGTATGCTTTCCCAATATCTCTTAATACATTCTGAAGCTATAAAAGCAATGATAAAGGAGATAAAAGGCAAAAACTCCAAAGCCACTATTTATGACCCCAGTTTGGCCCATAAGGGAGGGTCGGGGGGTAAAACTGACCGGCTATTTAGACTCTCCACATATGCTTTCCCAATACCTCTTAATACATTCTGAAGGTATAAAAGCAACAATAAAGGAGATATAAGGCAAAACTCCAAAGCAACTATTTTATGACCCCAGTTTGACCCATAAGGGGGGGTTGGGGGACAAAACTGACTGGCTATTTAGATTCTCCACATATGCTTTCCTAATACCTCTTAATACATTCTGAAGCTATAAAAGCAACGATAAAGGAGATATAAGGCAAAAACTCCAAAGCAGCTATTTATGACCCCAGTTTGGCCCATAAGCGGGGGTCGGGGGCTAAAACTGACCAGCTATTTAGACTCTCCACATATGCTTTCCCAATACCTCTTAAATTCTTAATACATTCTGAAGGTATAAAAGCAACGATAAAGGAGATATAAGGCAAAAACTCAAAATCAGCTATTTTATGACCCCAGTTTGACCCATAAGGGGGGGCCGGGGGTAAAACTGACCGGCTATTTAGACTCTCCACACATGCTTTCCCAATACCTCTTAATACATTCTGAAGGTATAAAAGCAACAATAAAGGAGATATAAGGCAAAACTCCAAAGCAACTATTTTATGACCCCAGTTTGACCCATAAGGGGGGGTCGGGGGATAAAACTGACCGGCTATTTAGATTCTTCACATATGCTTTCCTAATACCTCTTAATACATTCTGAAGCTATAAAAGCAACGATAAAGGAGATATAAGGCAAAAACTCCAAAGCAGCTATTTATGACCCCAGTTTGGCACATAAGGGGGGGTCGGGGGGTAAAACTGACCGGCTATTTAGACTCTCCACATATGCTTTCCCAATACCTCTTAATACATTCTGAAGCTATAAAAGCAACAATAAAGGAGATATAAGGCAAAACTCAAAATCAGCTATTTTATGACCCCAGTTTGACCCATAAGGGGGGGGGCCGTGGGGTAAAACTGACCGGCTATTTAGACTCTCCACATATGGTTTCCTATTACCTCCCAGTACATTTTATGGCTCTAAATGCAATACTTAAGAAGATAATAGGGGGGTTGACCTAAATTTAAGGCTTTCAGATTGGAAGGTGTCCAAAGAGTGCTAAGTCATGGCGGGAAGTATTCAACTAAGTGTATGTACACATGTAAGCGACTTACGACATCACACGGCCAATTTGCGACAGCGATTTCTTCCCTTCTTCTCATTTATGTTTGGTTGTTTACATGTATCTGACTCCGATTTGCAACATCTGACAACCGATTTGCTTTTCCAAAGCAGCTATTTATGACCCCAGTTTGGCCCATAAGCGGGGGTCGGGGGCTAAAACTGACCGGCTATTTAGACTCTCCACATATGCTTTCCCAATACCTCTTAAATTCTTAATACATTCTGAAGGTATAAAAGCAACGATAAAGGAGATATAAGGCAAAAACTCAAAATCAGCTATTTTATGACCCCAGTTTGACCCATAAGGGGGGGCCGGGGGTAAAACTGACCGGCTATTTAGACTCTCCACACATGCTTTCCCAATACCTCTTAATACATTCTGAAGGTATAAAAGCAACAATAAAGGAGATATAAGGCAAAACTCCAAAGCAACTATTTTATGACCCCAGTTTGACCCATAAGGGGGGGTCGGGGGATAAAACTGGCCGGCTATTTAGATTCTTCACATATGCTTTCCTAATACCTCTTAATACATTCTGAAGCTATAAAAGCAACGATAAAGGAGATATAAGGCAAAAACTCCAAAGCCACTATTTATGACCCCAGTTTGGCACATAAGGGGGGGTCGGGGGGTAAAACTGACCGGCTATTTAGACTCTCCACATATGCTTTCCCAATATCTCTTAATACATTCTGAAGCTATAAAAGCAACAATAAAGGAGATATAAGGCAAAACTCAAAATCAGCTATTTTATGACCCCAGTTTGACCCATAAGGGGGGGCCGTGGGGTAAAACTGACCGGCTATTTAGACTCTCCACATATGGTTTCCTATTACCTCCAAGTACATTTTATGGCTCTAAATGCAATACTTAAGAAGATAACAGGGGGGTTGACCTAAATTTAAGGCTTTCAGATTGGAAGGTGTCAGAAAACCACTCATAAATGAGACATTTTTCAAGGGATTGCTCCCAAAATCTAATCAGCTTGCGTTTTCAATAGTATGAACAGGTGTGTCAAATTATAAGGCTGTGTAGCAAGTAGTTTTTCCTGAACTGCGATGACGGGGGGGGGGTGTACTTCAAAAAAATTGTTTTTGATCATGTGACCTTCATAAAGGTCAAAGGTCAAATTTAAGCATGCAGAAAAATTTTCCCACGCCTAAGGTATATAACTGCCAAATATGGTTTGAAACCTTATAATAATAAGGGAGATATTCAAGGGAGACCATAATGCGGCGGCGGCGAGGAAACTGAGGCGAAAACAAATAAGCACCCTTTCAGGGACGCTTAATTAATATCATTTGTTGGTTTGGTTCAATGTAAATATGATCTAAGTTTGTTTACAGAATTTAAATTAGAAATATTAACCACAATGAGGGCGTTTTCTGGTAGATCCCACAAGTGCAATAACAACAAACAAGGATTTTGTGTCCAAAGAGTGCTAAGTCATGGCGGGAAGTATTCAACTAAGTGTATGTACACATGTAAGCGACTTACGACATCACACGGCCAATTTGCAACAGCGATTTCTTCCCTTCTTCTCATTTATGTTTGGTTGTTTACATGTATCTGACTCCGATTTGCAACATCTGACAACCGATTTGCGACAGTGATTTTTCCGCTCTGGGACCCAAAAAATCGGATGACAAATGAATTTAGATGGATGTTTACAAAATATTGAGAAGGTCGGGAAAAAATTTGCAGTTGTAAATCGGCCGCCGGATGTCGTAAGCCGCATACATGTGTACGTACACTCAGAAAATACCGTGGTGGCGGTGTAAGCTGTCTGAAAACAGGGGAGGGGGGGGGAGGAGTTAGCACTACACGGGTGTCATTAATGTTAGACGTCATTAATGTTAGACAAGTTGTAATTATATTGTCTGAGTTTAAGTAATTACCGTAAATTATTAAGGTATGCAATAAGTGAACACTAGTTTATATGTATCAGTGCATATGGATCACATAAAATGGGTTTAGCTACCTGTTTTTTATCACTGTCTAACATAAATGACATCTAACATTGACTAGACATTGTGTCTCAACGCAGTGTATCCCCGTAGGGGACATGGTTGAAGCGTGAATGTGTCGGGCTTGAGCCTGTTTCCTGGAGCACCAGGTCAGGATTCTCCATAGTAGGGCACAAAGAGGGCCCGACTTACTTTCCCTCCTCCTTAAATAGGCATCCACCATGGTGTTGTCTGTAGCTATGGTAGCAATAAGGTTCAAGCAGAGGTCTTGGAACTCCTTTAGGGCCAAAAGACTGCCTTGGTTCCAGATACTTTATGTGTAACTTGCTTCTGGAAGGGACCAGGTTCCCCTTGCAGTGTGTTCCCTTAAGTGAGCACTCGCCCTTCTTGAGGCATCTGTAAGGATTTGCAGAACATATTTAAGTCGGTGTAATGGTTGACCTTGAAGTACATTGTCATCCTATAACTACCATTTTAGATGGGGTGGAGTGAACTGGGATCACCTTTTCTAGTGAGTCTGGTACCCTTCAGCTGTTCTTCAAGTGCCACTGTATCGGCCTCATGTGGAGGCGACTTAGGTGGACTTGCTTCTGTATGGGTGTCAGTAACCCACACATCCCCACTTTGGAAAACATTAATAGCAATTTAAGAAAACTGTGACCCCTGGTCAGATTAACAGATAAATTTACCATTACCTGAGTTGTGAAAACCGGCAAATGGGTTATAATCTTGAGGGGAAGGCTGAGTTTTGAAACCCAGGCCCTTGGTGTCAGCTGACACTGCTCACAGGCTGGGTAAAAGGCAAGCTGGGTGGCCAGTCTAGGAGGGTGGATCACTGTATCTCACTGGAACCCGTAAGAAAAACTTGATGAACCTACACAGTAACTGATACAGCAGACTTCTTGCTGGCAGTAGGCTGACCAGTCTGGTTGAGTTCAGCATCTCACCGGGACCAGTAACTGGCTGGTGTGGGGTCTGATAAGATAAGGCTGACAGGTAGTTGGACAAATCTTGTTGGGAAAGTCTTCTTATCTATAGTCACTTTCGACCAGCTAGGAGGTCCTGACAGTAGGCTGGCTGGCTGACTGGCCTGGTAGGTTGAGACAGTCATGTCACTGAGACCATTCACCAATGACTGGAACAAGAATTTTTCTGTAACCGATTTCCTTGGGCAGTAACTGGTTGGTCTGACACTTTTGAGCAGCTAGGAGGTCCTGACAGTAGGCTGGCTGACTGGTCTAGTAGGTTGAGACAAGTCATCTCACCGGGACCAATGACGTACAAGAATTTCTCTGTAACCAATTTCCACAGACAGTAACTGGTTGGTCTGAGACTGACACTTGGATCCTTAAAAGGCTACTGCTGGTTTGTTAGCCAGTCCTGTGGACCTACCCAGTACCAGGGCCTAACCAGCTATAGGTGAAACAATGCTCTGTAACCAGTTCCTGGTGGCTCCACAGTTCTGCAAAAACTCGTAGGAGCTGGCAGAACTAGGAATTAGACTACATCTCAACAGAGGTAGGCTTATATGAAACAACTGCCTTCTTCCTGTCCATAACTGTGAAATCAGCAGATTTTCTCTGTAACCAACATCCTCTGTAACCAGTAAGCCAGGGCCCGTATTCACGAAAGGTCTTAGCCAGGACTTAGGCTTAAAGTTGAGACTTTTGTCTCAAGTTTCTGCCCAAAACCTGCTAAGACTTTTGCCTTAGGCTTAGTGGTATTCACAAAGACTTTAAGACTGGTCTTAGGCTTAGCCAAGGGCTCAGCTTTAAGACTTGTTAGTAGTGGGCTTAAATTTTGTAAAGAGGACTTAAATATGGCCGCCATAAATTTTTCTCCACTTCAAAATTTGAAATGGCTGTAAATAAAGTATAATTATACAAAACATCTCACTAAAGCAGTCTTTGGAAGTTTATATGTGGTAACAAGGTTTTCCATTTCAAAGCAGCACTTTTCCTTAGATAAAATGCATTAAATGAAGGATATATGTCACCAATAGTATAGTTTGAATAGAAAAGAAAGGTCACATGACAGAGAAAACCACTGTGGTTATTTGATAATCTTGGACTCAGCTAAGTCACCCTTTGTGAATACGGTTTTAAGACAAAACTTAGCTGAGACAAAAGTCTTAACTTTAAGACTGGATTTAAACCTAAGACCTGGCTAAGTCTAAGACCTTTCGTGAATACGGGCCCTGGGCCGTATTCATAAAGAGATCTTAAGTCTGAGACAAAAAATAGTCTCAGCTTTGAGACTTGGTCTCAGCTGAGACCAAGTCTCAACTTTGTATTCACAAACAGGTTATCAGGCTAATATCAGCTTTGACCAAGCTGAGGCCAGTCTCAAGTGTTTCTCTTTATGAATACGGCCCCTGGTACTCATCATGTACTCAACCTCCAAAGACATTTTCAATAGTTTCCATGCAATATAGTCAGCAATAAGTGTGAAAATATCTCCAAAAAGCCAAAACATGGCCTCGGTCAAATACTTTGGCGGTCTATGGCTGACCTTCAATGAAGAGCTTCAAGGTCAAATTTCTGCATGCTTACAGAGGACATATATATGTATTACATATATGTACCACCCATAGGATGATCTAACTTTCTGTATATGAGAACTGTGCCAAAATGCGAAAAAATGGCCAAAATCTGACCTTTAAGAGGCCACCAGTGACCTTGAAATTGAAGGTCAAAGTCACAAAACAATAGCGTTTTTGGCATTGCCCATACGCATATACCCACATACCAAATTTCAAAGGTCTAACTAAAATATTTTTCAAGTTATCGCGTCAAAAAGGAAATCTCTGTGGCGGCGGCAGCGTGACCATACTGAATGCTAAGTATCCCCGACTTTCGTCCGGGGATACAATGACACCCGTGTACACGGGTGGTCACTAAGATAAACGGTCATGGAGATAAACGGTCTTCAGAAATTATCACACCAAAAACGTTCAAAGGGTTTGATAGTGATATAACTCAAACTGAATGTCAGGACAAGCATTGTTTAAATATATTTTGTCACTTAGTTTGTGCAATTTTGTTATTTACGCCACGTAGATGTGACCGTTTATCTTTGTGACCACCCGTGTACACAGGTGGACACAAAGATAAACGGACACAAAGATAAACGGTCTTGAGAATTTGGCTTATCTTAGTTAAGATAAGATAATTAAAATTTTAGTGCAAGAACACTAATGTGTCATACTGCACTATTTCAAATAAATATATTAACTAACATAAATACATCAAATAACAATCACAAACAAACAACTATATACAAGTAATTAAAATGAAGAATATACAAAAACTCATGACTAGGTATACAAATTAAAACAAAAATACATTAAACAATATTTTACATAGAATATCCATGGATAAAAAAGACTGACAAAATAAGGTCCAAAAAATGACTAGAACAAACAATAAACTGTACATAAAACAAATAAAATAATAAAAACAAATACAAATCATCAACAGACTAGAATTCTCAAAACAATTAAATAAACAAAACAAAAATAAAGTAAAAATTAATTCTGTAAAAAACTAGTCAACGTTAATGTTGGATTTCCCCCATTTAGTCACCTCGATCTTACGACACGCAGGACACGTTGGGCCTATTCTTTTTCCCCGGACCCACAGGGGGAGGCTTATCTTAGTGGATTAAATAATAAAATTTCACAAAATAAATAACAATTAGTGGTGGTGGACCAATTCACGCCCGTGTACCTGTTCACGCCCACCCCTAAATTTATCCAAAACCAGCACAATTACACAATAAATTACCTATGTACATGATCAATTTGATAATTATCTATGATGTGGTAAAAATCTTTTCCATGAAAAAGTTCAAATCTTTGAGAAAATTGAGGGTGGGCGTGAATAGGTACATGGGCGTGAATTGGTCCACCACCACTAAATGTCTTGATAAGCTTACCCAGCAGGCACGCGACTTTGAAATCTGGTTGATTCCAACGGTGAAATCTGGTTGAAATACGTGAAGATTTTGCAAACCGTTTTTAGTTGGATCCAACCGGTGAAATCATGTTGAATTCAACTGTTGAAATGTGGTTGAATTCAATGGGTGAAATCTGGTTGAAATACGTGTAGATTTTGCAAACCGTTTTTGGTTGGATCCAACCGGTGAAATCAGGTTGAATTCAATCGGTGAAATCAGGTTGAATTCAGTGGGTGAAATCTGGTTGAAATATGTGTAGATTTTGCAAACCGTTTTTGGTTGGATCCAACCGGTGAAATCAGGTTGAATTCAATGGGTGAAATCAGATTGAATTCAATGGGTGAAATCTGGTTGAAATACGTGTAGATTTTGCAAACTGTTTTTGGTTGAATCCAATGTATGAAATAGGGTTGAATTCAATGGGTGAAATCAGGTGGTTTACACTGTCTTCTTTAGTTGAATCATTGTAGCTTGTGTTGCATAATTATAGCTTCTTAATAATATTATATAATAACTATCCATATACATATTTTACAATTTGGATACAACTTCAAAGTAATTAATTCTTTCCAAGATGACATGTTTTCATGAATCATTGTATATTCAATATTCTATTTCTGATGACGTTGTAATAACACATAATTTTTTAATCAGCTTTCAAATATGCTCAAGATATGTAAATCCATATTTTCCAACTAGATATCCATTTTTATGTTATTAATAGGACCGGTATTATTCATTGCCTTCAATTGAAATTCTTTTTGTGAAATTTTAAAATATTTTCTTTTCTTTGTAAATAACAAACAATTGTGACATTATTTATATCTTTAGTATTTTATCCAATCAGTTTCTTTTAAATGTTTTATTATGTTGGCTATAATTATATGGTAATTATAAAGAAGCTATAATCATGTAGCAAAGCCACAATGCTCAGTTCAGATGCTTGTGTGTCATACAACTTTGTCATATAAACTGAAAAAAAAACACAAGAAAAGCCACATTTGAAGAACTCCACCCTTACTCCCCAACTTAATTAGTTGTCAGTGCTGACCACAAAAAAACAGACTTAAAGAAGTAAACACCATGCCTGCAACTGAGCAAGGGTAAACCCCCACCTCCACCCCTGCTGTGTTATCTAATTACTTTAGTCACAGGTCCAATGTCCTGTGTAGTAGGGTACAGATAAGAAAAACCAGGAACCCCCCCCTCCCCCACACACCAACCTCACTGTTGTGTGATAAAATGTTATAGCTTAGGTTCTCTGTGTAGGGAAGTTTTCAGTGTAAACTTGTAAACTGAAAACTGTGTTCTTTGTGTATGGGAGAATTTGAGAAACAAATTCTAATTACTAAGTTTTGATGAATAAGTTTGAATTTATCTTTTTTTATTTAAGATAAGTTTGACTTCAGAATGTTTTTTTTTAATTATCAGGAATTGCATTAATCAAAATATAATTATAAATTATAAAAATTATATTTGGATGCATCAGTTAATTAATAAGGAGAATGGAGAAAAGTACATGCACACATAATCTTTATCATCTTTATAAACTTTAAAAATTAGTCTTTGCTTTACAAATACCTACAAATTCAAAAACAATTGCATTAATAGTTCTTTCAAAAAGTTAGACTTAATCACTAAATCACCCTCTAGAAAAAGAATTTTCAAATCAACAATTACCAGTCATTCATTTCCCAACATTCTACCTGTTTTCTGTTCAATAACATGACTAAGATTTCATGTCGAAAAACCTAACTTGATTTAGTGGTGATTTTTTTATGAAGTATCACTACTTTTTCCAGTCAGAAATCCAGCTTTGAAATAGTGTTGAAATTGTGTCAGTGTAGGTTTTTCAACCAAAAATCACCATGATTTCTGGTCAAAATATCACTACTTTTTCATGTCAGAAAACTAACTTAGATTTATTAGTTGGTAATGTTCATTTCAACATCAGGACCTGTTTTCAACTCTAAATCAACGACATTTCAAGGCGTGTGCCTGCTGGGTAATTTAAGCATATTCTGTTACATGGGTGGACACAAAGATAAACGGTGGACACGAAGATAAACGTTTTTTGGAATGAAAAATAAAGCTATGTAAACAACAAAATCATATACATTACATATTAAAATAGACTGAAACAAATATTTTTATGATATTTCTTGGTTATTTGGTGAATTATTTTTGTTTATTCAACGAAAATATGAAAATTTCCGAAAATCGTTTATCTTCGTGTCCGTTTATCTTTGTGTCCACCCGTGTACTTAGTTCATGCAATTTTGTTGCTTAGTACTAGACTACTTTTATTTGAAAAATCTGAGGACCGTTTATCTTCGTGTCCGTTTATCTTTGTGTCCACCCGTGTACTGTACTGTAAACCTTTTCAAGTGACGATTTAAAAGGGGGGGGGGGGGTTCCAGGTGAGCGATAATAGATTGATGATTAAATACGTACCAGTCAAATTGTATTTCAAACAATCAAAAAGAAAAAAAATGGCTCACAACATATATTATTATGCAACACAAATTAATTTACTTACTACTCCTAATTTACTCGTTATTAAATAAAATCTACGGAAAAGTCGGCGACCGATCCCGGTGTAACACTATATCATGACCCATCAAAATTTTTACCCCCCTTGATCTTTTGCAAACAACATTTATCCCTCGTACAATAGGAATCGGGGAAGAGGGTAACATAATGCATGTAGGATACTTACTCCCCTCACAGGAACTGGCTCTCCTCTAATTGTTGCACACCTATCCAATTGGCAATGGCTTTCTGTCCATATACAGGTGTAACGTGCCAAGGGTCTGAGTTGAACTAATGTCAAGAAAAAGCCTTATGTCACATAACAGAACATTTATTTACAAAATATAACAAGTATTTTACCAGCAATTGCTGGGGCTGAATTGGTACAAGCACTAATGTCACAAAAGTATCAAAAATAATCAGAAATCACATTTATATTATATACATTCAAATAATTCCCAGAATCAACTAAAAGAATTGAAAACAAGTCATAACACTGGAAACCTACTGTCTACTAACACTTAGACCTTGGATCATACTCTATGTCAAAAACACTGGTTCCATCCTTTATCAAGTACCATAGTAGATGCAGTACCTAATGAAATGAATTGAAATGAATTCAATTAGTCATGAGTTTTACCCCATGAAACATTAATCAAATCACCGGCATTCAGCCTGAAACTATAATCATATGACTGAAGTCAACACATCATGCACAATCAACCACATGCATCTATAACATCTCAGTCCATTCAATTCTTGCCAGGTTTTACCCTGCCACTAGAAATAAATACAAACTACTTCATCATTAATTCATTCAAACATAGTTAAATACAACAAGCAGCAAAGTATTAAATGAAAACCCAAGTTCCCCTGAAATAAACAGTTAAAATATCATGATACTTTAAAGTAAATTCCCAAACAGGTTTTACCCTGAAATCAAACAGAAATTATGTACAGAACATTCTCCTTTCCCTGCCTGCTTTAAAATGTCATCTTGCAACTTTCCCTGCAACCTATGAAAATAATACCATGCAGGTTTTACCCTGACATTTCTAAAATCTAACAGAAGAAAATACCAGGTTTTACCCTGACATGTCTGTCCTCTGTTACCTATACCAATTCAGCAAAGAATGACACAATTCACCCTGCTTTTATAGAGAAATCCCAGACATGGGAGAATAACTCAAAGCCTGCACTTGTAAAATTGAAACAAGGAATCCCATTGGCTTAAAATTTAGTATTCTCCCAAACTTTGAAGTGACAACATCCTCTCTGCACATTGACATGAGGATACAATACAAACCACTTACAACAATCATATACAACAAGGATAACAGTATATGACACCAAAAAGGTAAATAAATACAAGTTACAATCATAATACATCAATTTAAAACTGTTTCATAACGAAATGGTAAAAACGTAATATCGCCGATTTCGCCGATATCACCGCATGCTTCATTACCCCCCTACTGATAAAAACTAACTCGTCCCGAGTTAGGCATCCCAATTTTTACAACTGCAGCATCAGTAGGTTACAGACAATATATTTACCATAACCTAACTCATCATATGCCACACACACACAAAATAATAATAATCACACGAAACACAATATACGCATGCAAAATATGAAATTCAATTTAAAATATACACCATGTCAATGATATATTTCATCATAAAAAAATAAAAAAAAACACAGTAAAAAAAAACAAACAAAAAAAAACAACAGTTTTCAATGTCCATAATGTTCATAAAACACGAAAACAGTTCATCATTTTAAGCCAATCTCGGGTCATGGCATCTCTGCTGGTCTGGTAATCTTCTGAGTAACCTTGGTGTTGGTTCCATCACATCAATCGGAATTAACCTCCAAGCAGGCGGTTCCTTCATGACCCCAACAATAATATCAGGCTCTGAAATGTCCAATAATTCTAAAAATCCACCCTCTGGTTCTTCTTCCCAATCTGAGGGACTACCTGACTCCTCCTGTTCAATAACTTGATCCATAGTCAAACCCAACGGGTTGGAACTCCCAGCTAGAGGCCAGGTGGTGACACAGTCCACTTGTCTCAAGTTTTCCAAAGGAATTATAGGCATAATGGGCTCAACAGTTCCTTTAGGCACTGATGTACCTCTCGGGTGGTAGGTATCCGTCTTTCTCTTCTTCAACAACGGAATCGGTTCCCCTATATCAAAAATCCCATGCTTCAAGCGGTGTCCCTCGAACAGATCCCATCTACTGGTTGGAAAAATGAAACCACATGACAGGTCGGGGCAACACATTTTCGGTCCATGAACTTCATCCACATGCACTTTCAAATCTCTGTCAGCCTCAACGCGGAAACCACACTTTACACACTTCAGTAACCTACAATGTAAGAAGCGGGAACTTAGTTCTTAATTACCTTAATTAAGGAAAGGTTTTACCCTTTTCCATAAGACTGTTAGTTCCACATGTCCTTTGACCACTGAAACAGAAAGTAAAAGGGAAATGAATGAATGTAAATCATTTAAGGTTTTACCCTTATGCAGTGATCAATGCCTGCCTAGATCTGCCAAACAAATCTTAGTTCGTAATCTTGTAAGAAACTAGGCAATTTGGTTTTTCTACCAGCCCTGGTAGTACGTTCACACCTGGATAGAGAATCATTCCCATCAGAAGCATCATCCAATGTTTCACCATTGGACAAATCAGTTGAATTCTGTGACTCTGGCAAAGAAAAAAAATTGTCCAGTGTTTTACCACTGGATGAATTGGAAACATGCTGGTCACTTGGTACTTCTTCAGAACCTGGAAAAGAAATCAAAATTTCTTCCCTATCATCTGCTGGATTGTTGAAACCATGCAACTCCGAATTCACATTCTTATTTCCTTGATCTAAAGTAGATCCTAAAACTTTGTCATTTGATCCTTGTAACCAACTGTCCAATCTGACATGAGCAGGTTTCAATCTGTCATGATGTACATACTTCAAATCAGACTTGGATGACCTTTGAATCTGATACACAAGATCTGACACCTTCCCAACTACTAGAAATGGCCCTGTCCATGGAAGATGAAACTTAGAACTAGTGCCCTGTTTCCTAGCTGAGTTGTGCAAATATACCGTATCTCCCACCGCATAAGATTTGAAGTTTTTCCTGAAATCATAAGCCTTTCTTTGCCTATCACTAGACTTGAGTAACTTTTCCCTAGCTATATCATGAATTCTATGCAGATTTTCTCTCAACTCTTTCACATAAGCAACACCAGATACCACACTTTGTGTCTCAGGAATGCCCTTTCCTAACATCAAATCAACTGGCAACTGAATATCCCTACCTAGCATCATCCTAACTGGACTTTCACCAGTAGTCTCATGGATAGATGACCTATAGGCCATCATTGCTAATGGTAAACAATCATCCCAGTTCTTATGATTTGTTTCAACCACCTTACTTAGCATATCCTCTAAAGTCCTATTAAATCTCTCTACGAGACCATCACTTTGGGGATGATAAGGTGTGGTACGAGTTTTCTCAATTCCTAAAATCCTACACAAGGCCTGAAACAAGTTCGACTCAAACTGTGCTCCTTGATCTGAGTGAATCTGACTTGGAACTCCAAACCTTGAAACAAAGCCTTGAACTAAACAATCAGCAACAGTACTAGCTTCTTGATCTGGCATACCAAAAGCTTCTACCCAACGAGAAAAGTAATCACTAATGACTAGAATGTACCTATTGCCATTATAAGTCTCAGGCAAAGGACCTAGTATATCCAAAGCAACACGCTCTAAAGGGGCACCTACATTGTATTGCTGCATTGGACCTCTAAATTTTCTCACTGGGGACTTCCTCCTTTGACAAACCTCACAACTTTGACACCACACTATAACATCACTCTTACACCCTACCCAATAAAAGCGACTACGCATTCGTGCAAGAGTACGTCTTATGCCTAGATGACCAGAACTGGCTTGGTCATGCAGCTGATTCAAAGCTAAACCTCTGAGAGATTCAGGCAGGAACAACTGAAGCACAAAGTTACGTTTCCCTGTGGGCCACCACTTCCTATACAAAATATCATCCCTCAAAACCAGTCTATCCCACTGAGACCAGTATGCTTTCACAACACTATTCTGGTGTGCTATCTGAACCCACTTTGGCCTTTGATCAGTTTCTATCATAGCCTTAACAATTCCAATGTAAGGATCCTTTTCCTGAGCTTCACAGATGTCTGTTGAGGTTTTACCCTCAATCCAAGCCTCAGTAACACCCTGCATTGAAACAGTTCTCACATTTGAACACGAACATTCATCCTCTACACACTGACTGACTTTCATCTCAACTTTATCACAATACCTGCAATCACTGCAAGGTCTACGAGAAAGACTATCTGCATTACCATGCAACCTGCCAGCTCTATGTACCAACTGGAAATTATATGTCCCTAAATACTCACTCCATCTTCCAAGTTGACCCTCTATATCTCTAAAATTCAAAAGCCAACGCAAAGAACCGTGATCACTTCTAACCACAAATGGCACACCATAGAGATAAGTATGGAAATGTTTCAAAGCATCAACAACAGCTAAAAGCTCTCTTCTGGTAACACAATAGCGCCTTTCAGACTTTGTCAGAGACCTGCTGTAATAACCTATCACTCGTTCATGTCCATCTTGCTCTTGTGACAAAATAGCACCTAAACCCACACCACTAGCATCTGTATCTAGAATAAAGTTCCCTTTTGGATCTGGATATGCTAGAACAGTAGCTTCAACCAATGCTTCCTTCAGCTTAGAAAAGGCATTTTGACAATCTATGCTCCAGTGAAACTTTACATTCTTCTCTGTAAGCCTATGTAAGGGTTTTGCTAGGGTAGAAAAGTTTCGAATGAATTTTCTATAGTAAGAACACAACCCTAGAAAACTCCTCAATTCCTTCAAAGATCTAGGAATAGGCCAACTTAAAACTGTCTCAGTTTTCTGGGGATCAGTCCTTATACCCTCTGCCGATACAATGTGCCCTAAAAAACGCACTTCTTTGCGGAACAATTCACATTTCTTAGGCGACAATTTCAGACCAGCTGCCCTTAATCTTGTAAAAACTTCCCTCAAATTATTTAGATGTTCTTGAAAAGTAGAACCCTTGACAATGATGTCATCTAAATAAATCAAGCAGATATCAGGGTTTAACCCCTGGAATATCCTGTCCATGAGTCGCTCAAAGGTACTTGGGGCATTAGTCAACCCAAATGGCATGACACAAAATTGAAACAGACCACTTAAACTAGCAAAAGCTGTTTTCTCACGATCCTCTGGATCCATCTCAATCTGCCAATAACCACTTTGTAAATCAAGAGTGCTAAACCACTTTGCTTCCCTAAGAGACTCCAAGCAATCCTGTGGATGAGGCAACGGATAAGAATCCTTTATGGTAATGTTATTCAACTGACGATAGTCAATGCAATATCTAATTGAACCATCCTTCTTTGTCACTAAAACAACAGGAGATGCCCAAGGACTACAAGACGATTCAATTACACCAGTTTCTAACATTTTATCAATTTCCTCTCGCTCAACCTTCCTTTTTGCCAGGGGTAACCGTCTTGGTCTTTGTTTGATAGGTGCATGACCACCAGTATCAATCTTATGTTTCACTAGATGAGTTTTACCTCTATCTAGCTTTGACTGAGCGAAGAGATCACTATGAGAGAGAAGTAAAGCCTTAGCCTGATGCCTCTGATCTTCATTCAGACTACTAGAAAAACCTGCAAATACTGGTTCAATGTGCTCAGGAAGATCACCATTAGTACTACATAAAGTCACTGAATCAAGCTTTGAACAATCAGCTTCACCAACTGATCTTATATCCTGGACAATACTACACTCTCCCAAGATTGTTTCCTTATGTAACTTGATACACTCATCAGATGGGTTCATTGCCCTCACAGGAACAACAGATGAATCAGTACTAACTAAAGCTTTTGCCAACACTATACCCCTCTTGCAACACCTCTCAGAAGATTCTATCATTAGACATTCAGGCAAAACAGTATCACTAGAATCAGAAAAATATCCTGGAAGAATCATTTCTGAATTCCCGGGAACCTCAATATCCTCAGCCAGCCTTAGTCTAAACAAAGAACCAACCTTACTCTCCAACACACAAGGAACACTTTTGCCATCTATACTCAAAGAGCTATTGGCCACATCAATCACACAACAATTGTTTGACAAGAAATCATTCCCTAGTATAACTGGTTCATTTGTCTCAGCAACAACAAAGTTGTGATTGAAACTACCCAATCCAGTCTCAAGGGACATGGTCACTTGTCCCAAAACCCTTATCCTATCACCATTGGCTAGTACAATGTTCTTAGTGAGTTCTGTCAATGAAGGCCTGATGCTAGACGGGATTGAATAAAACTTTTTAGGATGGAGTATGGATTTGTTGGCCCCTGTGTCAACCAAACAGTTAACCTCAATACCACCACCTAACTTTGCCTTTAAATACAATCCATCTTCACATATGTTAACTCTGGGCCCAATGGTCAAGTCAGCTGAAGTATGGCCCCCTACATCAGCTGTTTCTCTTTTAAAGATTCCTTCTCACTCCTGCCAGATGGAAGCTGAGACCTATACTTATCACAGTCTATCATGTAGTGACCTTTCATACCACAAAACACACAAGTAGGCTCAACATTCTGCTGATCAGCCCTATACTTCCAACATTTCAACATAGTATGACCCATACGACCACAATAATCACACTGGGCATTCACTCTATTGCTTTGACTCACTTTCTCTGAAACTTTTGTTGGGCAATTAGCTTTGAAGTGACCCACTTCCCCACAGGAAAAACACTTCTTGGATGATTTTCTGTCCTTAGAATTCCCAGTTTCAGAACCTAACTCACAAAGATCTATATTATCAGATTTCATGATTCTAAGACCTTCCAAACATCTCTCTAAATCTAACACTTTATCCTGTAAAGTAGCATAACTATCACTTTCACCCTTGCTAAGAACTTCCCTGACACTTCCCAAAGTCCGCTTTTGCCTAGTAGTTCTAAAAGCATCATACTCAAGTGCAACTTGTACAGCTTCTTGAAGAGATTTGGGATGACGCTGAAACACAACTAACTCAAGCTCTCTGTCACTCAATGCTTCAATAAATGCATCCTTAGCAATGCCTTCCCTTAATGAACTTGGAAGATCACTGTATGCAAATCTAACCAATCTACTTATTTCTTGAGCCAACTCAGGTATGCTCTCCTCTGATTTCCTTACCCTGCTTTTCAGCTGTGCCTTGTATATCTGACTAAGATTCCATGATTCAAATCTATTGGCCAAAGCTTGCTTCAAACTCGGATAATGAGTTCTCTCATGGATTTCCAACTCACTCAAGACAGAGACTGCTGTACCCCTTAAACAAGATGCTAGTTCCAAAGCCATTATGCTTAAACTCCAACCAGACAACTGGGAAATGAGCTCAAATTGAACTACAAAATCACTGAAACTAGACTTTCCATCATAAGCAGGAGGTCTTAAATTTCTCTGTGATTGAACATTCTGAATGTTCCTTGACCTTGACAAATAAGGTGAATGTGGTATATCTGACCTACCTATTTCCTCCTGAAGCGACCTTATATTCGGGTCAGACCTGCATTGAGTATAACCTACAGTGTGACTGGGGGGTTCCACCCTGTCATACCTTGCAACACTTGGAAATCTGTCATAAAAGGAAACTCCACCCTTTGGCATTCCATAATACTCCTTCTCAACAAAATCAGTAGAAGGTTTCACCCTTCTACCTTCCTCTACCTTACTAGGGTTATGAATATCCTCAAAACAAGGACTTCTGGGGACTGAGTAAGGTTTTACCCTTTCACCAGTCTTCTCAGGGACTCTGTTATCATACACCCTATTTCCAGATCTAACATCTGAAATTCGCTCCCTATCAGGCATATAACCTTGTCTTTGACATCCTTCCCTAGAACTTTGGGAATACTGATCAAAAGTGACAAATGATTCTTGCCCCTCAAAGCTTACATATCTTTCTCTTTGCTCATGACTAACATCAGGTAAAATCCTATGTTTGGACCTGGGCAATTCTGATTGCCTGTACTGTCCCTCCATCTCATTGATATGCTGCATATAAGTATCCATCTTAATATTCACAGCACTCAAATAAAACTCAAGTCCTATGTGACAGAAAACAAAACCAAATAAACAGAGCTGTCAAGTTTTACCTCAACAGAAACTAAACACAAAATCTAATATGATCAAAGTTTCTGTCAAGTTTTACCTTGACAAAAACAAACACAGAATCTGCTAAGTTTTACCTAAGCAGAAGAAAAAAAAACAACAAATCTAGATCTAGTGTCTAATATACCTCAAGACATTACATTCAACAATGGCACCAAGTAATTACACATTTATTCAAATTAATCCCACCACTGCCACCAAATTTTGTAACGTGCCAAGGGTCTGAGTTGAACTAATGTCAAGAAAAAGCCTTGTGTCACATAACAGAACATTTATTTACAAAATATAACAAGTATTTTACCAGCAATTGCTGGGGCTGAATTGGTACAAGCACTAATGTCACAAAAGTATCAAAAATAATCAGAAATCACATTTATATTATATACATTCAAATAATTCCCAGAATCAACTAAAAGAATTGAAAACAAGTCATAACACTGGAAACCTACTGTCTACTAACACTTAGACCTTGGATCATACTCTATGTCAAAAACACTGGTTCCATCCTTTATCAAGTACCATAGTAGATGCAGTACCTAATGAAATGAATTGAAATGAATTCAATTAGTCATGAGTTTTACCCCATGAAACATTAATCAAATCACCGGCATTCAGCCTGAAACTATAATCATATGACTGAAGTCAACACATCATGCACAATCAACCACATGCATCTATAACATCTCAGTCCATTCAATTCTTGCCAGGTTTTACCCTGCCACTAGAAATAAATACAAACTACTTCATCATTAATTCATTCAAACATAGTTAAATACAACAAGCAGCAAAGTATTAAATGAAAACCCAAGTTCCCCTGAAATAAACAGTTAAAATATCATGATACTTTAAAGTAAATTCCCAAACAGGTTTTACCCTGAAATCAAACAGAAATTATGTACAGAACATTCTCCTTTCCCTGCCTGCTTTAAAATGTCATCTTGCAACTTTCCCTGCAACCTATGAAAATAATACCATGCAGGTTTTACCCTGACATTTCTAAAATCTAACAGAAGAAAATACCAGGTTTTACCCTGACATGTCTGTCCTCTGTTACCTATACCAATTCAGCAAAGAATGACACAATTCACCCTGCTTTTATAGAGAAATCCCAGACATGGGAGAATAACTCAAAGCCTGCACTTGTAAAATTGAAACAAGGAATCCCATTGGCTTAAAATTTAGTATTCTCCCAAACTTTGAAGTGACAACATCCTCTCTGCACATTGACATGAGGATACAATACAAACCACTTACAACAATCATATACAACAAGGATAACAGTATATGACACCAAAAAGGTAAATAAATACAAGTTACAATCATAATACATCAATTTAAAACTGTTTCATAACGAAATGGTAAAAACGTAATATCGCCGATTTCGCCGATATCACCGCATGCTTCACAGGCTCAATTGAACTCAGAAAGAATCAGTGAGATGCTCAAGTTTGATTAGCTCAATGTCACAAGCATTTTTTCTTTGAAAATTTATTAAAGAAAGAAGCCCCCCCCCCAAAAAAAAAAAAAAGCAATGATTGATAATTGTGTTTGATAATCCCTCCTCCCAAATTGAAAATTATCCCAATAATATCCTAATTTGTGTCATATCATAGTCTGTATGCTATTCCATGTGTGTTGAAGAAATGCTGCCTGTATGTTCACTTCATTCCAAAGCTGCATGTACTCTGATGATTTTGTGTTATGTCTTGTCTAATATAACTTAGTACTATATATTACGAAACATCAATAAAGGCCAGAAACAATAAAAATTACTCTTCCCTTTGGTCTTTGAAAACAGCAATACAGTTATTAATCATTCAGTCTGACCCCATTTTAGGCTATGAAATATATGCTTTATGTCATATGTACTATGTATTATGCATTTTAAATCTTTTATGGCATAATTTTTGATAAAATATTATAATAGCCTTTGCAAATGAATAAAGATATAAAAATTCTGGACCTTGGAACAATACCCTTAGTATTTATCTCCACAATGTGGCAATGTTTCAATTTTTCTAACGATTCTGTACAAATTTCACAATATGAAGTCTTTTGGTACAAAGTTTATTTCTTTGACTGCAAATGAATGTGCTTATAAAGCACAGGAGTATTTAAAACTTCACATGTTTACCGTGTGGAGATGTGTGGAGTGTATTGGGGTAATATGTCTTGTTATAAATCTTTGGCAAAGTATTGGAGTACATTATAGATTATGTATCACATGTTGCATGCCTTTCCAGACAAGCCAAGAAATGCGTCATGGATAGGGGTCCCCCAGGCATGGTGTAGAAGTGTGTTGCAGGAATATAATTAAAACAAAGTTTAATCTACTTAACTCTGTGCGTTTGTTCATCGATCAACACAAAATCTTACATTGGTGTATTTGTCATTTGAAAATTGAAACAACAAAAAAAGGGAATAGAAAATTGTTCTTCAAACTTTATTTCTTTGTTGTGTTAATCTTGAATATATGCTTTACTTACACAATTTATTTTTTACGTAGCTTATAGTTTGGGGTCTTTTCATGACAAAGAATAGAAAATATAAAACAAAGGCACATAAAACTCAATTTTGCCAGGTTTATAAAGTCACAAAGAAAATAGGGAATATAGGCAGATGTCCACTCACCCTTTGTCTTTTTTCTAAAACACCAGCATTGTATCAACTTCTGAGGGGTCACAGTGGCAGAGTGGTAAAACTCTCGCCTCCCACCTCTGAGGCCGGGGTTCGTTGCCCGGCACAGTCTCAAGTGGGAAAGCTGATAGTTGCTTGCCGTTGGTCGGCAGTTTACAGTACATAACCCTGACGAACTATATGTACTGGTTTCCTTTGCCCTTCCAACTACCCGTCGTGATGACCTGTACAGTGTTGGAAGCGACGTAAAATCCAATATAAATAAATAAATATATCAACTTCTGTTGGTGAAATATAACTACACATAATTAAGAGCAACAGTGTTAGCCTTTCTAAATACGCAATATGTTTGAACTAGGAAATACTTAAACTGAGATAAGATAATATTTAATACATACAACTTCAAGTATACAGAGCATCACACAGTAACATATATAGAATTATACATCACGTGACTGTATTTAACTTGGACAAGACTGTGTTGTAAAGTTAGCCTTCTACACTCCTCCCATCAGGCTACTGCAGTGTAGCATGATAACTGTAATTTAAAAAAATCAATCAATTTAGTCAATCAATTTAGTAGCCCTTTTAGAAATTCAAATGTCCTGTAAATATGGCTTTTCTACATATACAGCTATAAACTTTAAATGGATATGTACACATACTATTATATACAGTAAACAAAACTACTTGGTACTCTCTAGCAATGTTAGTTTGGTAATTGGTTGAACCTTTAAACCATTTTGTCATTAATTGTCACCTTTCTACATGACATTACCATCAATGTCTTTTGATATCTCTACAACCTTAACAAGGGGCCAGTGTCCACGTGGATATCCTTCACCACACATAAGTACCAAATCCCCAACCTTAAGATTTCGTTTTGGTAAAATCTATTTTTGGCACGGTTAAAATGACGGGACATAATCTTTTAGCCATCGTTTCCAGAAAAGGTCAGCCCAAAACTGTGCCTGTCTATGGTAGGCCTTTGGTACATTTTCTGCCTCTTACAGTGGTTTACAAACATTACCCCTAAGCAACAGGATAAGATTTGGGGTCAGTGGTATCTGATCACTGGGATCATCTGACACCTTTGTCAGTGGCCTGTCATTTAAAATTTTTCAGCCTCACAGAGAAAGGTCTTTAAATTGTCCTCAGTCATTTCTTGTTCAGTTGTTACACCAAGCAGTGTCTCACGAATGCTTCTAATAAGTATTTTGTAGTGACCACCCTGGTGTGATCCAAGGGGAGGATGGCAATGCCAAATAAAACCTTTCCTTTGTGTATAACTACCAGCTCAGCCATCCAAAGAAGTGACTGCATTTTAAAGCTCCTCTTGAGCACCCCTGAAAGTTTGTTCCATTGTCACTATAAATCTTTTTTGGTTTACCACATCTGGCAATAAATCTTGAGAGGGCACACAAGAATGCAGCTGCTTTTAAAGAATTGACACATTCAATGTGAATGGCTCTTGTGGCCAAACACACAAAAACACAACCATACCATTTGAAACGTTGCCAGCAAACTCTACAGTAGAAAGGACCGAAGTAGTCAAGTCCAACTTATTAAAAGGGAAATGATGGAGTTCCTCTTTCTTCAGGAAGGGGACACATCACTTGTTGAAGTGGCCTTGCATTTTTTTCCTTGTAGAGTCTACATTTAGAAATCCCATTTTTAACAGCACTTCTTCCACCAATAACCCAAAACTTTGCCCTAAATTGGGTAAGAACATAATCTGGGCCCATGTGAACTGATAACTTGTGTTCTTGCCAAATGATGAGTTTTGTGAGGTTTGACCCTTTGGGAAGTATGATGGGAAATCTCTCATCATAAGAAAGATGGTCCACATTTGAAAGTCTGCCATTCACACAGTAGATACCTTGCTGATCAAGGAAGGGCCTCAGCCGTTTCAAGTGATCTACATGAAATGAATGTTGCTCATGCTGAATTAAGGCCAACATTGCCTCTTTCTCATTGGAAAATTCATTCTTGTTATCTTTGCTTGTTAAATCTTGTCTGTGTCTGAGAACACTCTTGGAGAAAAGCATTAACGTCACAGTAACATTGAGCAATCTCTGGAGCTCTGAACAATGTTCTATTAGTCTTCTCAGCAAACATAGATGTTTTGAAGTTGCAGAATGGGGTGTTTCAATATCAGTCAAGAATATAGACTGGAACATTTCATATCAGATTGTTCCGGCCATCTTTCAGGTGGGAGAGTCAAGAATGCAGGGCCTGTGACCCAAGTTTGGATCTTTTTGGAGAAATCCTTTGGATGGACTCCATGTGAATCGATGTCAGCTGGGTTGCATTTTGTTGGGACATATCGCCATTGTTGACTGTCAGACATTCCGAGAATTATTGCCAATCTGTTTGTCCAGTAATTTGGGAATCTCTTATCAGTTGCCAACAGACAGCTCAAAACAGCCTGACTGTCACACCAGTAGAAAGTGTCATCAATTTGAATATCAATACACGTTTTCACCTTATCAACAAGCTTTGTCAATAATGCTGCAGCATTGAGTTCTAATTTAGGAATAGTCACAGCAGAAATATGACCCTTGAGCTTTGGGGCGACTCTAGACTTGCCAATCAATAAAAATTACTCTTCCCTTTGGTCTTTGAAAACAGCAATACAGTTATTAATCATTCAGTCTGACCCCATTTTAGGCTATGAAATATATGCTTTATGTCATATGTACTATGTATTATGCATTTTAAATCTTTTATGGCATAATTTTTGATAAAATATTATAATAGCCTTTGCAAATGAATAAAGATATAAAAATTCTGGACCTTGGAACAATACCCTTAGTATTTATCTCCACAATGTGGCAATGTTTCAATTTTTCTAACGATTCTGTACAAATTTCACAATATGAAGTCTTTTGGTACAAAGTTTATTTCTTTGACTGCAAATGAATGTGCTTATAAAGCACAGGAGTATTTAAAACTTCACATGTTTACCGTGTGGAGATGTGTGGAGTGTATTGGGGTAATATGTCTTGTTATAAATCTTTGGCAAAGTATTGGAGTACATTATAGATTATGTATCACATGTTGCATGCCTTTCCAGACAAGCCAAGAAATGCGTCATGGATAGGGGTCCCCCAGGCATGGTGTAGAAGTGTGTTGCAGGAATATAATTAAAACAAAGTTTAATCTACTTAACTCTGTGCGTTTGTTCATCGATCAACACAAAATCTTACATTGGTGTATTTGTCATTTGAAAATTGAAACAACAAAAAAAGGGAATAGAAAATTGTTCTTCAAACTTTATTTCTTTGTTGTGTTAATCTTGAATATATGCTTTACTTACACAATTTATTTTTTACGTAGCTTATAGTTTGGGGTCTTTTCATGACAAAGAATAGAAAATATAAAACAAAGGCACATAAAACTCAATTTTGCCAGGTTTATAAAGTCACAAAGAAAATAGGGAATATAGGCAGATGTCCACTCACCCTTTGTCTTTTTTCTAAAACACCAGCATTGTATCAACTTCTGAGGGGTCACAGTGGCAGAGTGGTAAAACTCTCGCCTCCCACCTCTGAGGCCGGGGTTCGTTGCCCGGCACAGTCTCAAGTGGGAAAGCTGATAGTTGCTTGCCGTTGGTCGGCAGTTTACAGTACATAACCCTGACGAACTATATGTACTGGTTTCCTTTGCCCTTCCAACTACCCGTCGTGATGACCTGTACAGTGTTGGAAGCGACGTAAAATCCAATATAAATAAATAAATATATCAACTTCTGTTGGTGAAATATAACTACACATAATTAAGAGCAACAGTGTTAGCCTTTCTAAATACGCAATATGTTTGAACTAGGAAATACTTAAACTGAGATAAGATAATATTTAATACATACAACTTCAAGTATACAGAGCATCACACAGTAACATATATAGAATTATACATCACGTGACTGTATTTAACTTGGACAAGACTGTGTTGTAAAGTTAGCCTTCTACACTCCTCCCATCAGGCTACTGCAGTGTAGCATGATAACTGTAATTTAAAAAAATCAATCAATTTAGTCAATCAATTTAGTAGCCCTTTTAGAAATTCAAATGTCCTGTAAATATGGCTTTTCTACATATACAGCTATAAACTTTAAATGGATATGTACACATACTATTATATACAGTAAACAAAACTACTTGGTACTCTCTAGCAATGTTAGTTTGGTAATTGGTTGAACCTTTAAACCATTTTGTCATTAATTGTCACCTTTCTACATGACATTACCATCAATGTCTTTTGATATCTCTACAACCTTAACAAGGGGCCAGTGTCCACGTGGATATCCTTCACCACACATAAGTACCAAATCCCCAACCTTAAGATTTCGTTTTGGTAAAATCTATTTTTGGCACGGTTAAAATGACGGGACATAATCTTTTAGCCATCGTTTCCAGAAAAGGTCAGCCCAAAACTGTGCCTGTCTATGGTAGGCCTTTGGTACATTTTCTGCCTCTTACAGTGGTTTACAAACATTACCCCTAAGCAACAGGATAAGATTTGGGGTCAGTGGTATCTGATCACTGGGATCATCTGACACCTTTGTCAGTGGCCTGTCATTTAAAATTTTTCAGCCTCACAGAGAAAGGTCTTTAAATTGTCCTCATTCATTTCTTGTTCAGTTGTTACACCAAGCAGTGTCTCACGAATGCTTCTAATAAGTATTTTGTAGTGACCACCCTGGTGTGATCCAAGGGGAGGATGGCAATGCCAAATAAAACCTTTCCTTTGTGTATAACTACCAGCTCAGCCATCCAAAGAAGTGACTGCATTTTAAAGCTCCTCTTGAGCACCCCTGAAAGTTTGTTCCATTGTCACTATAAATCTTTTTTGGTTTACCACATCTGGCAATAAATCTTGAGAGGGCACACAAGAATGCAGCTGCTTTTAAAGAATTGACACATTCAATGTGAATGGCTCTTGTGGCCAAACACACAAAAACACAACCATACCATTTGAAACGTTGCCAGCAAACTCTACAGTAGAAAGGACCGAAGTAGTCAAGTCCAACTTATTGAAAGGGAAATGATGGAGTTCCTCTTTCTTCAGGAAGGGGACACATCACTTGTTGAAGTGGCCTTGCATTTTTCTCCTTGTAGAGTCTACATTTAGAAATCCCATTTTTAACAGCACTTCTTCCACCAATAACCCAAAACTTTGCCCTAAATTGGGTAAGAACATAATCTGGGCCCATGTGAACTGATAACTTGTGTTCTTGCCAAATGATGAGTTTTGTGAGGTTTGACCCTTTGGGAAGTATGATGGGAAATCTCTCATCATAAGAAAGATGGTCCACATTTGAAAGTCTGCCATTCACACAGTAGATACCTTGCTGATCAAGGAAGGGCCTCAGCCGTTTCAAGTGATCTACATGAAATGAATGTTGCTCATGCTGAATTAAGGCCAACATTGCCTCTTTCTCATTGGAAAATTCATTCTTGTTATCTTTGCTTGTTAAATCTTGTCTGTGTCTGAGAACACTCTTGGAGAAAAGCATTAACGTCACAGTAACATTGAGCAATCTCTGGAGCTCTGAACAATGTTCTATTAGTCTTCTCAGCAAACATAGATGTTTTGAAGTTGCAGAATGGGGTGTTTCAATATCAGTCAAGAATATAGACTGGAACATTTCATATCAGATTGTTCCGGCCATCTTTCAGGTGGGAGAGTCAAGAATGCAGGGCCTGTGACCCAAGTTTGGATCTTTTTGGAGAAATCCTTTGGATGGACTCCATGTGAATCGATGTCAGCTGGGTTGCATTTTGTTGGGACATATCGCCATTGTTGACTGTCAGACATTCCGAGAATTATTGCCAATCTGTTTGTCCAGTAATTTGGGAATCTCTTATCAGTTGCCAACAGACAGCTCAAAACAGCCTGACTGTCACACCAGTAGAAAGTGTCATCAATTTGAATATCAATACACGTTTTCACCTTATCAACAAGCTTTGTCAATAATGCTGCAGCATTGAGTTCTAATTTAGGAATAGTCACAGCAGAAATATGACCCTTGAGCTTTGGGGCGACTCTAGACTTGCCAATCACAAAGGAAGAAGCAACTTAGCCATTAGTGGACACTTGCCGAAGGTAAACAACAGCAGAATAACCAATATTAATTATATGAAATCACTGAAATATGTTTTGGCTTGTCAAAGGAGTCGGAATCAGGTTTGTAGCAGCGCAAAAAAATAGAAAACTGGGAAATAAGTTAAAGCCCAGACATGAATTCATGTAAGCATTTTGCAATGTCTGGATCAGGATCATCCCAACCTACTGTGGTTTTTTTCTTGGAGCATTGCCTTCACTGGAAGTAGAACAGGAGAAACTATTCCCAGTGGATCATATACTTTGGCAGCCACTGACAATAATGACTGCCAAGTCGGAATTATCTGGGATTGAGCAGGGTATACCTAGCTCATCTGTTTCAACATTCCAACTTAGGCCAAGGATTGAATGATTGACTTCAGACTGACCCAGGAATTGCATCAACTACATTCTTAGAGTTTGACACAAACTTTGTAAGATGGAAACCACCTTCACTCAGTAAGGCAGAGAGACCAGAAACAAAGGAAATAGCTTCACCTTCATACTGAACTGATGAAGCTTGATCATCAACATATAGGTCTTTTGTCAATACATCTGAAAGTACGAAGTACTGAATCTTCAATTCTCTTTGCCAGGTCATGGACACAAAGATTGGCAATGAAGCCTGAAGACTTTGCCCCATATATGTGGACTGCAGCTGGATACTCTGTTGGAGCTTTGGATATGTCATCATCAGGCCACCATAAGATTCTGAGTGCACCTCTATCTTTTGGATGGACCTTGACATTCAGATACATCTTACGAATGTCTGAACTGACAGCATACCTGAATCTACAAAATCTGATGAGAACTTCAGTCAACTTGTTCAAGAGATCAGATCCTTCATAAATGAAGTCATTTAGAGAAACAGCACAGTCCCAATTCTCAAGGTACCCTTTCTTGGGTGCCAGACTGGGTGATGGGGTATATAGTGACACAAATCAGAATCATCCGACCTACCTGGTTCAGTGAAGCCAGAATCTATGATTTTTTTTATCTCATTTGAATAAGCAGTGAATAGCTTTTGATCTTTCTGAAATCTCTTTGCAAGGCCATTCAAACACCTTAAGGCAACTTCTTGGTTTAAAGGTAGATTGACAGGGTTTTGTTTCCATGGAATACCAACAAAATTTTCCATCTGTGATGATCATTGAAGATTTGGCCAACTCTAAAGCATGTTTATCCTCAATGGATGGACCTACTTTAGAACTGAATTGGGAGCAATCTTTGAAGTCATGCCCAAATACCCTTTCTAAGTAAAGTAGGATTGTGTCAATGTTATTGGCTGAATGGTCAATTAGAAATACATTTGGCTCAGTCAGCATCCCACAAAATTTCCCACTTTCACCTACCGCCTTGGGACCCACTAGATCCCATCCAAGTGTAAGGCAAACAGCATTAATCTGCCCATCTGCACTTTTTCTTTGCTAATATTGGTGAAAAGCCTTAGGAACACCAGAACCTATGAGTAGATCAATCTGATCTGAATTTGTACAGCTTGGGATGTCTATCCCTTTGAGATGTTCTATACCATGAATGTCTGACTGTTTGAACACTGAATTCGTTGATACAGGTATTTGTTTGACAGTTAATACATCATTCACTTGAACACAGTTTTGCATACCTTGAGAACACACCTTAGTTCCAGAAAGCTTGCTACCTTCAATAACATAATTTCCTGTAGCAACATTGAATGTGGTTTTATATTGTGTATCAGGCAAACCTAATCTCTTTACCAACCTTTCAGAGCACAAATTGACAGATGACATTTGATGTACAATGGCCTGACATTCATACAATGCATCTGAACCTTCAACAAACATATTCACACAAGAAATACCAGCAATGCTGTTTCACTTATCATTCTTTGTAACATTCAACACTGTATCTGAACTAGAAACCACATTACTGCCATTTTGAATGCATTGACTTGCTGTTTTGAAATCATGATCATGCAAAACATTATTGTGTTTGTCTGCGCATTGCCTATACATGCCTTTACGCTTACATTTATTTGCAGTATGCCCTGGATGAAGACAATTTCTACATAAGCTCTTTTGAGATACAAGATCCTTCTCTTGCAGTTCAAAACATTTGTCACTCCATTTACCTTGTATGGGTCCTGGCAATCTTTTGTAGATCCTAACCAGTTTCTCTGTTGCTATCAGTTCTTCTGATGATTCGTATTCAGTGAGTGTTGTCTCAACCTACCTCGTGCTAATAACCAAACTCCTCAGGTTATTGAAGTCACCTGGTGCGATGTTTGGTCTATTTATACACTCATCCATTACAACTCGCACAATCTGGTGTTTTCATCCAAACATTTCTCTCAATATATCTTTGGCTGTGTGATAGGCTTCCAATGCATTTGAACATTGCAGCAAGTAGGCTATAGAATCTCGTGCTTTGCCTGTGCATGTATCCACTAGAAGAACAAGGCACTGTTTGGCATCAGAAACATTTGGTTCAGCTTGTTTCTACATATGACATATACTCCATAAATGTGCTGGGATTACTATCAAACTTCTTGGTTTCAGGTTTAGGCATGGTTAAAGAAACTTTAAAGTTCTTCAGTCTTTTCATGGCCATCTGTATAAGTAGAAGCACTCGTCTTGTGTTTTGTTCTCATAACTTTGGAATGTATGGCATTTAACATGTCATATTTATCTGTGAGAAGATCTTCCACTTTGGGATCTGGTTCACTTGACATTGAAATAGCTTCACATCGTTCCTCAAGCACTTTATATTTTGCTTCCAGTTCTTCAACTGTTTTATTGAGTGCAGCACCAGGACTTCCACAGTCAAGTAATTTGCATAGGCTGTTAAATGTCCTGGTGAATGAAGGCTGTGCAATGATCTTTCTTTTATTCAATTCTTCTGGAGTTTGTGTTGAACCAGTGGAACCTTCTGTGTCTGTCATGATGAATCTTTAGATGCCTGAACTGAACACTGAATGCATAAAATATCCTTGAAAAATGAAACAAATAATATACTGCTGATCAAGTTAGAGTGCACATTTGAATGAGTCACAAAAAGAGAATAACATCAACATCGCAGTATCCTGATGAACAGAACATGGATAATTGTTTGCACAAACAGTCTTTCAGAATAAATTTTTTGTTCCACAAGTGAAGCACATGGAGAATCAATAATGCAGTTATATATCCCCTATAAGTTACTGTATTTGTCATTTGAAAATTGAAACACAACAAAAAAGGGAACAGAATGATGTTCTTCAAACTTTATTTTTTATTGTGTTAATCTTGAATATATGCTTTACTTACATAATTTATTTTTTACGTAGCTTATAGTTTGGGGTCTTTTCATGACAAAGAATAGAAAATATAAAACAAAGACACATAAAACTCAATTCTACAAGGTTTATAAAGTCACAAGGAAAACAGGGAATATAGGCAGATGTCCATTCATCATTTGTCTTTTTCTAAAACACCAGCATTGTATCAACTTTTGTTCGTGAAATAACTACACATAATTAAGAGCAGCAGTGTTAGCCTTTCTAAATACGAAATATGTTTGAACTAGGAAATACTTAAACTGAGATAAGATAATATTTAATATATACAACTTCAAGTACATAGAGCATCACACAGCAACATATACAGAATTATACATCATGTGACTGCATTTAACTTGGACAAGACTGTGTTGTAAAGTTAGCCTTCTATAATTGGTGATAAGGATAAAAGTCTATGTAAATTGACTTGATTATTTTAGTACTAAAAAGAGGATATTTTCAGAATTGAGGACTTTTAAAATAAACAAAGAGATCAGCAATAGAACAAAGGATGTCAGACACAGAGCCAGAGACTAGCCATGCTGGAGTTGCAGGATCTGCCAATACACATCAACCTGAAGTCCTGAAGACACTAGAAGTTGTTGGACTTCCTTGCTTCAACCCCAAGGATGATCCAAAGACATTGTCTTCACAGTGGAAAAAGTGGAAAAGAGCCTTTATGATATATCTGACTTTAAAAGGAGTACCCTCAGAAAAACAGAAAGTAGAACTTTACATCACTTTTCTATTACACACTGGGAGATAGATTTTCAGGATGTGTACTACTCCTTGGTGTGTGAAACAGAGGAAAAGGCTTTTGCTGAAACCATTAAAACTTTGGAAGATTACTTCATTCTAAAAGCTAATGCCAGTTTTGAAAGTCATTTGTTCAAGCAGATGGAGCAAGGACCGTCAGAGATGGTACACCAGTTTGTTTGTCACTTACAACAAAGAGCAGCTTCCTGTGAGTTTGGTGATGTGGATGAGGCCATATGTGATCAGTTAATAGATTGTTGTCGCAGTTTCAATTTGCGCAGAAAATTTCTGGAGAAGACAAGGACTGCAACATTGAAGAACTTGCAGGATATTAGTAGTATAGGAGGCTGTTTGGTCACGCAACGGGGCATTATAGTCACACAATCTATATGGTCCCCGAAGGGGGCCATAAAGATTTTGTGACCAAAGAGCCACCAGAGTTCAAATCACAGACCATCTGTGCGAGGGGGGATATGGGGGAGGGGAGGTGGGGGGTTTACTTAATGCAGGGGGGTGTTAATTATCTGTGAAAATTAGGTTGAAATGGAATACATTTATTGGAATGAAGTACATAAAATATTCATAGCATCACCAACAACTACACAACATTTAAAGCAACATAAAGGCAAATAAAATCATGCCAAACAGCTAAAGGTAAAACAAAACCAGCAAACATCCAAGGACCTTTAAAAAACTAGTAAACAACTTTTGGCTATTTAAGCATCTACATATTTATAAGTCCATTAACCGCTGAAAGACTCTACTGTTTGCTACTTTTCATATTTTCAAAACAAAAGCATCATCAAAGATTCTGGATTTCCATTGGGGTGACTATAATTCCAGCAATCCGATTGGCGTGACTATAAATCGGCATCTGGGCCATATAGATTTTGTGACCAAACAGCCACCAGAGTTCAAAGCCCGGGACATCTGTGCAAGGGGGGATATGGGGGGAGGTGGGGTTTTACTCAATGTAGGAGGTGTTAATTATCTTGTATTGGAATGAAGTACATAAAATATTCATAGCATCACCAACAACTACACAACATTTAAAGCTACATAAAGGCAAATAAAATCATGCCAAACAGCTAAAGGTAAAATAAAAGATGCAAAGACCTTTAAAAAACTAGTAAACAACTTTTGGATATTTAAGCATCTACATATTTATAGCAACAAATAAGGGACATTTACAGCTATATACAGATCTATCATAACACTAAAGAAATGAAACAATCAATTAGGACATTTAAAGGCATATAAATTTGTAAGGTATAATGGTATTTAAAACATGCAAACAACAGGGATTATTTAATCATCTGCACATTCATAGCAACAAATAAGGGACATTTAAAGCTACACACAGACACACACATAAAGTGCCTTGTCCCCCCCCCCATAATTTGGGTTAAATGCATAAATTTCAAATGCTCATAACTTTGTGAGGGAGAGTCCGATTTTAAAAATTCAAAAAGGAGCTAAATTTACGATTCCAGACGAAAATTTTGATACCTAATACTATAACCCCAAATAATAAATGCACAATATTTCGAAATACAGCACACTAAAAAAGTCCCATTGTAAAAGGGTATTATCCCCTATTGACAAAGCCATTCACACAGCTGGTGTCATTAATCTTTAAAAAGGTCTTGTTAAGGAATTATAATCTGTAATTTTCAAGTGCTCATAACTTTTTGAGGAATAGTCCGAATTAGAAATTCAAAAAGTGTCTTAATCAGTGAGTCCAGATGAACGTGTTGATAGCAAACACGCTCCTGTTAAACCGTTAATAAAAAATTTGAAAAAATATTCATTAATTACGTTAAGAGACACATAATTCGCATTTTTCAAATGGTCCTAACTCTGCGAGGGATAGTCTGATTTTAAAAATTCATCTTAAAAGCGTCTTAATCAGTGAGTCGAGACGAACGTTTTGATATCAAACTTAACCTTATATGAGCAATAACGGGAAATCGAATTTTAACTGTACCAAAGCGTTCATTATGATATAACACATGTGATGCATAAAATCGCACATGTAGCACATGTGACCCTCGCAAACCGCACGTGTAACACACATAACACAATGTGCACCGCACAAATCGCACGTGTAACACATGTGACCCTCACAAACCGCACGTGTAACACATGTAACACAATGTGCACCGCACATGTAGCACAATGTGCACTGGCCAAAACGCACATGTAACACAATGTGTGCACATGTAACACATGTAACACAATGTGCACCGCACAAACCGCACATGTAACACATGTGACCCTCACAAACCGCACATGTAACACAATGTGCACTGGCCAAAACGCACATGTAACACAATGTGTGCACATGTAACACATGTAACACAATGTGCAGTGCACAAACCGCACATGTGACACAATGTGCACCGCACAAACCGCACATGTGACACAATGTGCACCGCACAAACCGCACATGTAACACAATGTGTGCACATGTAACACAATGTGCACCGCACAAACTGCACATGTGACACAATGTGCACCACACAAACCGCACGTGTAACACAATGTGCGCACACGTAACACAATGTGCACTGCACATGTAACACAATGTGCACCGCACAAACCGTACATGAGGCCCATCAAACGTAATCCATCGCAGGGTTTCCTGGTCCCCCCTTCTTTTTGACAATCGGAAAGTATTATTCGCTCAAAGACGAGGGTATCGCCTCGGGACCCCAACCGAGGCTCATTGTTGCCAGGATTCTATGACTTTACCGTCTTTTAAGACTCTCACGTTTATTAGGTCGTTACCGAATCTGGCTTTCCCGTACTGTAAACCTGCCATGGCGCATTCTCTGGCATCTACGTAATTCTTCTTGCTTGGCAGTTTTTCCACGTATTTGATCCTATGAGTATACTTTGCGATACTGGGGTGATATCTCGCATGCTCCTTTTTTTTTTATAATTTTTTTTATAATTTTTATTCATTAAAAATTCGGATGTTCAATAAAATCTAAGCAGGAACTGCCTAATTGTAAGGGGTCTTGTAACTTTCTACAGAGCTTTCATCCTGTTTTTATTTTTTTTTTATTTTTTTTTTGGTTTTTAACCTTTTTATTCATTAAAAATTTGGATGTTCAATAAAATCTACGCCGGAACTGCCTAATTGTACTCCATCACGAAAATATATCCTTTCGCACCATCCTTCGACCTCTTGTAGACTTTTTAACTCTCCTGATGTATTTTTACTCCCGGACTTTTTAGTTACGTAGTTATTACTGGTCTTCTTTTTCTTCACCATTTTTCTTATACCTTTCTTATTTTTTTCCGTTGGTTTTCCTATTCCTTTTTTCTGCGCCTGTTTTCCCTATGCCTCTCTTCCTTTTGACCAACATTTCAGCCATTTCGGTTTGCTGTTGCACAGGACTGATTAATTTAAACGGATGGTATCCTTTTGGTATCCACATATTTTTTCCTTAGATACAAGGTACACTCTATATCGTTCAGTTAGTAAGGTTTAAAGTTTTTGATCGAGAATATTCAATCTTATACTACGCACCTCGGATTTGTTTGTTTCTACGATCTTTTATAAACTTTTCAAATATTTATGAGCCACCTAGCCACTCTCTTTTATTAAGGTACAAAAGTTAAGGCTATGGCTTGGCTAAGGCCTTTTTTCAAATCCTGGTATTTAGGTAAAATACATTGTTTGTTGGGTAATAAATTTAACTAAAAATCCTATGCATCGAGTGGCCAAATTTATAAAAGATGGCAGTTACATTTAGATGAAGACGTTATATATTTCTAGACACCGAAGAGTCACCATGAATAAAACATGCGAAAAGTGCTCAAAGGGTTTTGCTACGCCTTATTCATTCAGGAGACATATGTTTACACGGCACAAAACTGGTGCAATGTCGGGTTGGAATGAGAAAAAAATTGTAAATCCATCGTCAGCCGATCTTGCACATGCAATGCCAAATGTTACACACGTCGCAAATATAAACCCTAATATGGCACACGTAGCACCCGATGTCACACACGTGGCACATGTATCACCCCACGAAGCACGAGAGACATCGGTTATAGCACCTTATGTAAATAATGTAATGCCCATTATAACACTCGAGACGCCGCAAGAAAAGTTTTTATCATCCGATGCATTATACGGATTGAGACAAATTTCTCTTCCGCGTTTGAAAGTATCGTCAAAACAGGAGAATGCCTTTATGTTTAGGCACCCGTTTACGATGTTATTGGCAGGACCGACCTCTTACTGCAACAGGCTGAATCAATGATAACACCTCCTCCTGAAAAGATCTTATGGTTTTACAAAAGATGGCAGCTGGCTTACACTGATTTACAAGAAATTGTTCCTTGTATCGAATTCGTGCAGGGTATCAATCAGCGGGATCCCGATAGTCAGCCTACCTTGTACATCTACGATGACCTTATGAAAGATACCACAAAAAATGTAGACGTATGCGAAATGTATACCGAAGGCTCTCACCATTGTAACTTGAGCGTAATTTGCCTGCTACAAAATTTGTACCATCGAGGGAAAGAAAACAGAACTATAAGTTTAAATACGCAATATATCGTACTGTTTAAAAATCCGCATGACCAGCAGCAGGTGGCACATTTGGCAAGGCAGATGTACCCAAATAATTCTCACTCGTTTTTAGATGTATTTCGTTATGCCACCAAGGAGCCCTATGGCTATTTACTAGTCGACCTCAAACAAGATACAGCTGATGACGACAGGCTTAGGACTAATATTATAAAAGGTGTTGGAAAGCGTAAGATGCATCACTTAACATCTGTTAGTGAGCAGGGAAACAGTGTGAAAAAGAGAGTTGAAGATATATATAAAATGGATAAAAGCCATTGGTCTTGCATCGATTGCGGTATTATTTTTGCATCTACAATGGACCTACAGAAGCACGTTAAAAGAGGGTGTCCCGAAAATGATGAGCCCCCTATGAAAAGGCTGTGTGATGAAAATACCGACGAACCCGATGAATCAGGATGGGATAACATAGTGCAAAGAGTGTATAGAAAGTATGATGACCAATACTCCGAAAAGGTTGAATCCTACGAGAAAGAGGGGCATTCTGAAGTAGAATCGAGACAAAAGGCCACAGAAGACTTATTTTGGAAGTACAGAAAGGGTATTGTGAAAAGTTATGCCAATATTTTGACAACGGTGCATCATTTGAAAAGGAGTATGATACACCAGGAAGTGATGGAAGAGATCCAGACTTTAATGAGTGAAAAACATTACCGATTCATCCAGGCTTTGAAAATAGTTCTTCGACGAAACTCATCTTTGTTCGATGAGCTTATTGACAGCGAAGAAGAAGACGATGATGATAGGAGTACGGATGAGGAATCCGGTTCGCATACAGAGGAAGAAAGCTCTGAAACGGATGGGGAATCCGATCCGCATGCGCAGGATGAAAGCTCTGAAACGGAGGGGGAATCCGATCCTCATGCACAGGATGAAAGCTCTGTAGAAAGTTACAAGACCCCTTACAATTAGGCAGTTCCTGCTTAGATTTTATTGAACATCCGAATTTTTAATGAATAAAAATTATAAAAAAAATTATTAAAAAAAGGAGCATGCGAGATATCACCCCAGTATTGCAAAGTATACTTATAGGATCAAATACGTGGAAAAACTGCCGAGCAAGAAGAATTACGTAGATGCCAGAGATGCGGGTTTACGGGAAAGCCAGATTCGGTAACGACCTAATAAACGTGAGAGTCTTAAAAGACGGTAAAGTCATAGAATCCTGGCAACAATGAGCCTCGGTTGGGGTCCCGAGGCGATACCCTCATTTTTGAGCGAATAATACCTTCCGATTGTCAAAAAGAAGGGGGGACCAGGAAACCCTGCGATGGATTACGTTTGATTGGCCTCATGTGCGGTTTGTGCGGTGCATATTGTGTTACATGTGCGTTTTGGCCAGTGCACATTGTGTTACATGTGCGGTCTGTGCGGCGCACATTATGTTACGTGTGTGGTTTGTGCGGTGCACATTGTGTTATGTGTGTGCACATTGTGTTACATGTGTGCACATTGTGTTACATGTGTGGTTTGTGCGGTGCACATTGTGCTACGTGTGCGCACATTGTGTTACATGTGTTACATGTGCGCACATAGTGTTACATGTGCGGTTTGTGCTGTGCACTTTGTGTTACGTGTGTGGTTTGTGAGGGTCACATGTGTTACACGTGCGATTTGCGAGGGTCACATTGTGTTACATGTGCGCACATTGTGTTACATGTGCACACATTGTGTTACATGTGCGTTTTGGCCAGTGCACATTGTGTTACATGTGTGGTGCACATTGTGTTACATGTGCAGTTTGTGAGGGTCACATGTGTTACACGTGCGATTTGTGCGGTGCACATTGTGTTACGTGTGTTACACGTGCGGTTTGCGAGGGTCACATGTGCTTCGATTTCCCGTTATTGCTCATATAAGGTTAAGTTTGATATCAAAACGTTCGTCTCGACTCACTGATTAAGACGCTTTTCGTATTTTTAAAATCCGACTATCCCTCGCAGAGTTAGGACCGTTTGAAAAATGCGAATTATGTGTCTCTTAACGTAATTAATGAATATTTTTTCAAATTTTTTATTAACGTCTTTGCTATCAACACATTCATCTGGACTCACTGATTAAGACACTTTTTGAATTTTTAAATTCGGACTATTCCTCAAAAAGTTATGAGCATTTGAAAATTATACATTATAATTCCTTAACAAGACCTTTTTAAAGATTAATGACACCAGCTGTGTGAATGGCTTTGTCAATAGGGGATAATACCCTTTTACAATGGGACTTTTTTAGTGTGCTGTATTTCGAAATATTGTGCATTTATTATTTAGGGTTATAGTATTAGGTATCAAAATTTTCGTCTGGAATCGTAAATTTAGCTCCTTTTTGAATTTTTAAAATCGGACTCTCCCTCACAAAGTTATGAGCATTTGAAATTTATGCATTTAACCCAAATTATGGGGGGGGGGGGGGACAAGGCACTTTATGTGTGTGTCTGTGTGTAGCTTTAAATGTCCCTTATTTGTTGCTATGAATGTGCAGATGATTAAATAATCCCTGTTGTTTGCATGTTTTAAATACCATTATACCTTACAAATTTATATGCCTTTAAATGTCCTAATTGATTATTCCTTTTTTTAGTGTTATGATAGATCTGTACATAGCTGTAAATGTCCCTTATTTGTTGCTATAAATATGTAGATGCTTAAATATCCAAAAGTTGTTTACTAGTTTTTTAAAGGTCTTTGCATCTTTTATTTTACCTTTAGCTGTTTGGCATGATTTTATTTGCCTTTATGTAGCTTTAAATGTTGTGTAGTTGTTGGTGATGCTATGAATATTTTATGTACTTCATTCCAATACAAGATAATTAACACCTCCTGCATTGAGTAAAACCCCACCTCCCCCCATATCCCCCCTTGCACAGATGTCCCGTGATTTGAACTCTGGTGGCTGTTTGGTCACAAAATCTATATGGCCCAGATACCGATTTATAGTCACGCCAGTTGGATTGCTGGAATTATAGTCACCCCAATGGAAATCCAGAATCTTTGATGATGCTTTTGTTTTGAAAATATGAAAAGTAGCAAACAGTAGAGTCATTCAGCGGTTAATGGACTTATAAATATGTAGATGCTTAAATAGCCAAAAGTTGTTTACTAGTTTTTTAAAGGTCCTTGGATATTTGCTGGTTTTGTTTTACCTTTAGCTGTTTGGCATGATTTTATTTGCCTTTATGTTGCTTTAAATGTTGTGTAGTTGTTGGTGATGCTATGAATATTTTATGTACTTCATTCCAATAAATGTATTCCATTTCAACCTAATTTTCACAGATAATTAACACCCCCCTGCATTAAGTAAACCCCCCACCTCCCCTCCCCCATATCCCCCCTCACACAGATGGTCTGTGATTTGAACTCTGGTGGCTCTTTGGTCACAAAATCTTTATGGCCCCCTTTGGGAACCATATAGATTGTGTGACTATAATGCCCCCTTGCGTGACCAAACAGCCTCCTATACTACTGATATCGCTAGAGCCAGTTTGTGAAATAGCAAAACAGGCAACATCTGTAGCATTGTCTCTAACCATAGAGCATGTGGAAGTGATCCCGAACTGTCAGTAATACAACAATACATGCAACAAGGAAACTGGTCAAAGTGTAAACTTCCATCATACCTATGTGTCAAGGATGAACTGTGTTGTCTGGGAAACCTTATCATGAGAGAGTCAAGAATAGTTATTCTAAAAGTTTTCAAACAGGAAATGTTAAACATTGCCCATGAAAAGTATCAGGGCATTGTTAAAACGAAAAATCAATTGAGACCCAAAGTATGATGGCCCAGGATGGACAATGATGCTGAAAAGATGTGCAAATCATGTCATGGGTGTCAAGCACTGGGGGAATTCCAACCACCAGAACCAATGCAGAGGGTGCAGCCACCATCAGGTCCATGGCAATATTTGGCACTAGATTTCCTTGGACCATTTCCAACTGGAGAAAGCCTTTTAGTGACTGTGGATTATTATAGCAGATTTTTTAGGTTGCAGAGATGAAGTCTATCAAAACAAGGGATGTTATCAGAGTACTTACTCCAGTCTTTGTTCATTTTGAATATCCAGTCTGTATTAAAACTGATTATGGCCCTCAATTTGTGTCAGAAGAGTTTAAATCATATCTAGTCCAACAATGGCATTTAACATGCATGTGACATCTCCACCTTTGTGGCCCCAAGGAAATGGTGAAGTGGAGGCACAGAATAAACCCCTTTTGAAGGCAGTAGTGAAAGCTCAGTTAGTTGACGGTCTTCCCTCGGGCTATGTGAGATTTCTGTTAGATTTAGATGGGAAATCTACCACTAGGAGACACGGGTTCAAAATGGAAGGCACTCTAACCACCAAAGGGTGTAATAATGAATCTCCAACTAGGAAACTTATCTTATAAAACAAAAAAAAAGGAAATAAAAAAGAAAAGATAAAGAGAATAGTATATATTTCTCGATAATGAAGCACGAGTTCTAACTTGAAATCTAATCCCCCTGAGAAATGTACATACACGCGTATGTATAGGTACAGCATTACAGAAAATCAAAGGCAGGATTTACATATTTGTGGTTAATAAGCTCTCACAGGCATGGGTTCTAACTTGAAAATATACATATGTATACAGCATTACAGAAAATCAAAGGCTGGTTTTACATATTTGTGGTTAATAAACTCTCACAGACATGGGTTCTAACTTGAAATTTAATCCTCATGGCAAATGTACGTATGTATGCATGTGGGAAATGAGTTGACACAGATCCATATGAATGTTCTAAGAATATGGAACACATGAACCATGTAAATGTCAAAACAGAACCACAAGTCAAGTTTGCTAGGAATATAATCATAGGTAAATGGATATTATTTGAGAGGATTATCAGGATTATCAAATCCTCGCTCAGTCTTTGTGTTCTTACAATTGAACAAATCATGGTTATATTACCAACAGTCCAATGTAACAATCTCACACTCTGTATTTACACAACCCTTAAGTACAACAAAAACACCTCTAAGGCATATGCAGAACCTCAAGACTTTTTATAAACACACTACATGACTAGGGAGCTTGTATGCGGTGACCTGACACAACCCAGATCATAGAAATATTATTTAAAGTCAATCTGAATGTATATGAACAAAGCAAGATGATAATACTTTTCGCGTAGTATTTTGAGAAAAAACAGGATCAAGCGTCGACGAATCATCAAATCGCAAACTAGGTCAACACGTGACTTTACAGCAGGTTCTGATATATAAACCATTTCGGGAAAAAGAGGGATCAAGTGTCCGCGAATTATCAAATACCAAAGTAGGTCAACCAAAAGTACTCGCATATATAAGAAAATTAGAGGAAAAAGCGGATCCAAAGCTGACGAATCATCAATTCCTATCAAACTGTCACGTGATGCATACATCAAATGTGGTATATAAGGGACACCATACACGAAGAAATAAGTCCAATCTCGATCTCTGACAAGTCACATCAGATAACACATGAAGATATAATCCCAGATCTCAATGATTGTTATACAATTGGTTAAGCTAATCAGTCGGAAATGCTGTGGTCTATATCATCACTGCTATGATATAAATAAGTTGGTGCCCAAGAATCAAACTCACAATCCTGACATATGCTATACTCAGATCATTTCCAGAATTGACATAAATAATTTTGGTAGAGTATATGTATGTGTTATATATACAGGGTGTTATGCTTTACAATACCCTTTCTCATCATCTAAGATATTTGGAATTTTCTTGAAGAAGTTATACAAGGATCTAAGTAAGAAGTTAAAACCACAACTGTAGATATGGTGTTTAAATGTTCATATTGTGGATGGGACATGCTGAATAAATCCAACCAAATACACCATGAAGCAATCTGCATACAGTCACACAGAAGGATGTTGGAGCAATGTAAAGTTTGCTCTCAAAAATTTAACTCCTTACAAGAACTGCAGTTTCACCTTAAGAAATGTGGGAAATTCATCTGTTTTCAATGCAATCTACCCTTTTTAACCTCAGGAAGTCTGAATGCTCACATTGAAGTAGTTCACAGGAAGCAAGGACAATCTACCCTAATTAAGTTATACAGATGTTCAATATGCAGTCATATTTGTAAAGACAGATCTGAGTTATATAGTCATAGAATGAACCAGCATGGAGGTAATGACAATGATGATGTAGATGACATACCCCAATATATTTTTGAAGAGCAGAATGAAAATATTAGAGAAGTGTACATAACCAACAGAAATCATATACTGGCTGAACACGAAGGTGGAGATATAAGGGCAACATATAATTTTCCAGTTAATAATTTAAACGACGGCTATAGAGAAATCAGAAGACAAATTAACCTGATATATGACGATCAGACAACAGTATTTCGAATAAACTTTGGTTTTGGTATGATTTTATTCAATAATCAAACAGGGGAGTATAGGTATTATATTCCTTATTATAATAGTAGGATATTGACCTATCCCTATACAATATCTAACAGAAACAGTATCAGATTATTAATGAACAAAATAACCAGAATTGATATCATAGAACAAGCCAGAGCTATCAGACCATCAACAGCCTGGACACTAGCATTCATAACCAATATACAGTACAATATATTTCTGACAGATTTTCCTTTAGGACAAGCCATAGAACTACCTACATATATCAAAAACCATAAATTTTTAAGAAACTTTATCTATGATAAGAACAGGAAAGAACCATACCAAGATAACCTATGTTTTTTCAGATGTTTAAAGGTTCATCTTAATAACCAGAACAAGAACATTAAGGACTATTTAAAAATATGGTTAAATTTTACTAACGTCCAAACCCCAACAGAGTTTCCAGGTGTACTAATTGAAAATGTTATCGATCTAGAGAAATGTTTTGAAGTTAAGATTATTCTCTATTCCCTGAATGCTAATGGCACAGTCAGTCATATTTACGAGTCCATGTCTGAATATCAGTCAAAAATGTATTTGAATGTGTTCCAAAATCGTTTTAGTTATATTACAAATTTTGATCAATTTGCTAAAAAGTTTCAATGTGATAAATGTGGAAAAATATTTAAAAGACTGTGGAATATGAAGACACATTACAAGACATGTTACGACAGAACCAAATTCATATTTCCAGGAGGATTTTATAAATCTAAAGCAACAATATTCGAAAGATTAGAGTCTATAGGTATATATGTACCTAATAACTTGAGGTATTATCCCTATTTTTTGGTTTGGGATATGGAAGCTATGTTGAGGAAAACTCTAGATGATAACCAGACAAGTACAAAACAACTACAATGGATATCTAAGCATATCCCAGTTAGTGTAAGTATTGCATCTAATATACCTCAACACGAAGAAGCAGTATGCATTGTTGAAGTCTCACCAAACCTATTGGTATCTAAAATGATGAATAAAATTCAAGAAATTAGCAGATATTGTTATCAAATAATGAAGGAAAGATACGATTATGTCTATCATGAGTTGGAAGTCTTGAAGGAACAATACTCTAATGAATCAGACGAATCAGAACACGAATCTGAAGAATCTAACTCTAATCCGAAAATGAGGTCCCATTTTGCTAATGTTGTATCCACCATGATTAAAGAATTTGACAAATACCTATCTCAAGTGCCTGTTATCGGTTTTAACTCTGGCAAGTATGATCTGAATTTGGTTAAAAGACAAATAATGCTATATATCACCAGTCACTATCAAGAAAATGAAATATTTACTATCAAGAAGAATAACTCGTATCTCACAATCGCAGTTACTGATATGAAATTTTTAGATATCTCGAATTATCTTGCAGCTGGATGTTCTTATAGCAAATTTTTGAAAGCATATGGATGTGAAACACCCAAAGGAATCGTTCCATACGAATGGTTTGATTCTGAGGAGAAATTAATGCAAAATCATTTGCCTAAACCCGAAGAATTCTATTCAAGACTTACCAATGATAACCCAATTAAGACTGAGTCTGACTACCAGGCTCTGGTTACTATATGGAGAGACGAACATATGGAAACATTCAAAGACTATCTTATTTATTATAATAACCTAGATACGGCCCCATTTGTCATAGCTCTGCAAAATTTTATAGATATATATAAGAATGAGGGAATTGATATTTTTAAGGACTATATAACACAACCAGGAGTTGCTAGATGAATGCTTTACGAATCCTCTAGAAGTAATTTTTCTCTAATTAACCACAACAACAGAGACCTGAATTATGTAATTAAGAAGAACATTATTGGGGGTCCTAGCATTATTTTTAATAGGTATCATGAAAAAGGTACCACAAATATAAGAAATATTGCAGGTAACACCTGTCAAGCTGTAGTCGGATATGATTGTAATGGCTTGTACTCTTATGCCTTGAAACAAAAAATGCCAACTGGGGTATTTGTTAGGAGATATCAGCATAATAATTTCAGACCAGAGGTATCAGAAAGGTACATAGGGTTATATGTATGTAAGTATACAAGAATGTGAATTTCTATCCAAAATTAAACCCCATTGCAACAAATATTATGATAAGTATCTACCAGCTTACTATAGAAAGAACAAAGGCAAGTTGTCTGCTAGTAAGATATTGAGAGATGTACAATCTAACAAATTATTTGGTGCTGTAGAGGTAGATATTGAGGTGAGGCAGTCACATCAAGCTCACTATAAGGAGTTTCCACCATTCTTTTGCACATGTAATGTTAAAATGGAGGAAATAGGTGCGCATATGCTTCAGTATTGTAAAGACAATGATATAAGTTTTGATCATAAAAGGCTTTTGATTAGTGGACTTAAAGCAAAAAAAATTTTATTAGCCACCCCTCTACTAAGATGGTATCTTGCTAATCACTGTGAGGTCACTAGAATCTACCAGGTCGTAGAATTTCAACCAACTACATCCTTCAAGTCTTTCATAGACACAGTAACCATGCACAGAATTCGTGGAGATCAGAACCCTGATATGGCCATCATTGGTGACACCTATAAACTGTTAAGCAACTCCAGTTATGGATCTGTTCTCATGGATCGTACCAAGCATACTAACACAAGATATATGAACAATAAAATTAAAATAACCAAGATCATTAACTCACCAACCTTTAAATCACTGGATATCCTAGGTCAGGATCTGTTCGAGGTGGAAACATATAAAAATTCAATAGCATTAGACAACCCCATTCAGATTGGATTTTTTATTCTACAATACGCCAAATTAAGGATGCTAGAATTTTATTATGACTGTCTGAAGACTTATTTCATAGATAACAGCTTCGAGATAACAGAAACCGACACAGACAGCATCTATATGGCAATAAATGCTCCTACTATAGACCAATGTATAAGGGATGAATATAAGGATAGATATAAATCGGAAATATTCTAATCTTGTAGTGATACCAAGTCACCCATATGGTTTCCAAGGAGGTATTGTCAGCGCCACCTGGCTCTAGACGGGCGCCATTTAGGCACATTTAAATTTGAGTGGGGGGGGATAAGATGTTGTCTTTATGTTCTAAGTCTTACATAATAGAGGATGGTAATGGTAAACAAAAAATCTCATGTAAGGGAATCTCTAAAAGAAACCTTGTAGATCCGATGAAGAAATTTGAGGAATGTCTGAAATCTAAGAAAGTGAATTTTTCGACTAATGTGGGGTTCAGTGTTAGGGAATCAGATATTTTTACATATTCGCAGAATAAAATTGGTTTTAACTATTTCTATTGCAAGAGAAAGGTATTGATGGATGGAGTTTCCACAGAACCCCTTGATCTTGTATTAACACCTTGGGAGAAAGAGGTTCTTTTAGTTGACAAACCACAAAACCCAATGTCAAATCTTTTTACATGTCAGATTCAAATGGAAGAGAAATCCTTCCACTCATCAGAACAGATGTTCCATTATCTAATTGCAGCAGCATATAATCAGGACAATCTCTGTGATAAAATTATGAACAATACTGACCCCTTTGAGTTGCAATCCCTTGTGAATTCAATCCAAGAATTTAATCCATCCCACAACATGATGGAAAGTATCATGAGGTTAGTTATAACCATGAAATTTCAACAGGTCAAAGAATTTAAAGAGGAACTCATTAGCCATTGTGGAAAGCACATAGCATACAAACAAATAAATTTTGATAAGCTTCAGGAAACATTCTGGGGTGTGACCATACCAAGGAAACTGGTAACTGTATTAGATATAAAAAATATTTCTGGCAATAACTTAATAGGGGTTATACTCATGGACTGCATGACATCAATGCAAGATCCTGATGATAGTAACACACAAGTATTACAGGAAAAATAATTTATTTCTGAATATCAATATGTATAGTACAAGAATCAGTACAGCATAACACAAACAGCAAAAACTACGAATAGGTACAGACAATATCCATTAGGGTATTCACTTAAACCAATAATTATCCCTTTCCTCTTATTCAGATCACTATCTAATAAACTCAAATAAGATGAGACATAATCATTTTCTTCATAATTAGGTTTATATGGTCTGTTAGGAACAGGTTGGCCATCAACAGTGACCTCTAAGTAATTAGCATCCATATGTTTAAAGTTAAATGGGTTCTTACTGAAGTCTCCAGAGTAGGCATTATTAGATACCATACCTATAATCATTTTACTAGGTACCTTCCCATGAAATATGTTATCTGTCATAAAAGTTAGAGACCCCTGAGCCACACTGAAACTTTTTATGTCGCTTCTCCAAAATGGGTACAATGCAGGTGTTAATTTTAAAGATTCATTATGTGCTATAATAAGACTTGGATTTAAACTTACATGACACACTTTCAGGATAGCAGATCTTATTTGCAATTTATAAATTTTAGAACCATGTCTCATCAGTCTGAATTCGTTAGATGCTTGAAAAAGTTTGAGGTTAATGGATATCCCATTTAAAACAGCTCTGTTTTGCCCAGTAGCAAAGTCCAAGTATAAACATCCCTCCAATGTTGCAGTTCCTCCGTCTTTTGTAGGTCTAGCCCTCTCTGCAAATGCAGGGTTGTTACCTAGGTAAGTAACCTCTTCAAATCTCTCTGCTTGATCTTTGTGAAATAAGGCAGCCTCTGCCTGTGATTCTATCATGTCAGAACTAGAATTTAAAAGTAGATCTATCATGGCTTTACATGGATAATTAACTCCAACATCTGGTGTAACTATCTTCTGGTTTAAAGATAGATCAATCTGGCGAAATATTGAATGTAGGGTCAGGTTAACTGGTCCAACCTGATCACTGTCAGCAGTGGGTACTCCAGATACTCTGTCGTCCACAATTGGTGTTCCATCTGCATGGGTTATTGCATAACTAACCTGTAACTTAGTTTTAGCCAAATTCACATAATCTACAGACGTTCCAGGAATGTTGAATTCTATCACCCCACCACCTGATATTGCCGTTATTGGGTTGAATTCGACCCAGTACTCTCTCTGGATGGAATTGTCAATGGGAGGTGGAATGAATAGCGACAGAGATGTTTGTACTACATCCATAATGATCCGTAACTTTTTGATGGACTTTTTCTAACCTTTCCTTTTTTATTATTTTTACTGGATTTATTTTTTTTCTTCTGGGTAGACCTTGGTTTTTTATCTTTTTTACAACCACTTTTTTTTTACTCCTGGTTGTCTTTTTCTTCACACTCTTACCTCCAGTCTGATTGTAATTTAATTTTTTAGTCCTATTTATAGTTTTTTGGTTTTTAACCTCACTTTTGGCTTGGTCAACAGCAGCCTGTGTTGGATTGACAATCGAAATATCTCTGTTTTGATTTGTGTTTTTGCTATCACCATATTTGTCACTGAGTACGTAGAAATCTTTCCTGTATCCCACCATCCCCTGACTACACCTTTTACAAAAATCTAAATAAGTATCCATTTCTTTAACCTCGCATGAAGAGTCAACTGTATGTCATGAGTTAATCTACTGGCATAGGTCATGTCACTCTCTCTTATATATATGCGTATCCGAGTAAATGCTTTCTGTTTTATAGGTAAATAATACCTGTTTGTAAAAGAATATGATGTAAACGAGGTTGAAGGATAGATCAGTCGAATAACTGGCTCAGTCGAATTAAGAACATAGGACTGGTCGCATGTGTCACTGAATATATAGACAGAATCTGTTAAAGTGCTATTGAGATTGATGTCACATAAAGCAATTTCCCATGATCCTTTTAGATTAAATGTCTCATTTAATTCAACTGTAAAGTTATAGGGTTTGTTTTCTTTATGATAGAACAAGGAATCTGTAGAGCTTAGGAAGAAATAAAGATCTGAATCCGCCATTGGTTTGCACCAACTACTAGACCTGAGTGTCGCTTTAGCGAGTAACCATGTGATCTGTTTTAACACATCTCTGCTGGTTGATATACTCTAATTTCGAACGTCAAGGAAAGACCAGTGTAAAATTCCGAGCTTCTGGGAAAGCACTTAAATTTCGAGCGTAAGGGTAAACCCAACATACTATTTGCAGTCACGTGGTCTAATTTTTTTTTTCAAATCAGCTGATTGAGTAGATGTGCAAAGATACGACCTCAATTTTTTTTTTTTTTATCTTTTATTTATTTTTGGTATATATATGTACAAAGTTACAGGTAATAATAACAAAAGTCAAATTCTAGATGAGTGTATCGAAGAAACAGTATACAAAACTCACAAATAGTAAATAAATTGGTTACATAGAGGATAGATCAATATTTAACAATACGACCTCAATTTATATCCTGTAGGTCTGATTCTGGAATCCAGGAGTTGAATTTGACTGGCCATCCCTTCCATTTAACTAATACCTCAGGAACACCATGTCTCTTACGCCTTTTCAGTATCTCCTCTATTTTATAAACAATATTTGAGTCCATGTATGCTAACTGTAACTCCGGTTCATAAAAATGTGATTCTATCACCTCATTGTTATAGTCTTTGAGTTTATACATAGGTATATTTTGATTCCTCTTTCTGTCTACCACAGTAAAAATTTCTCCTGACCACTTTTCGGAATATTCCCTGTCAAATTGTTTCTTATTGTAACTAATTTTTACCTTATCCCCAAGCTTGAATTTGTACTGGAGTCTGCGGGTCTGACCTTTACTTTTGGATTTAATTTTCTTTGTTTTTGAGTTTTGTTTTGGAGCATATTGGTTTTTCCACACCTGATAGTTATTTTTCTGGTTTGCCTCATGAGGGGTCATTTTGATACTCCTGTGATAAGATTGATTGTAACTGTAGGTAAGATCTGTCAAAATTTCGATCCATCTGAACGTTTCCTTACTGGTGAAATATTTAAAAAATTTTAATTTGATGGTTTTTATAACTCTTTCAGCATAATTAGCCTTGGTTTCATAATATGTAAAAATATGATTAACCCTATTGTCTTTGAGAAATTTTTTAACTTGGTTATTTTTGTATTCACTACCTTGATCAGTCCTGAGATTCTTTGGTTTATCTGTGGTATTTTGGAACAAATCGTTCATTACATATACCATTTCCTTTCCTGTAAGGGTTTTGATTGGTGCTGTGTAGAGGAATCTGGAAAATATATCTATAAAAACAACAAAATGACTATAACCATTATTATGCTCCCTATAACTGGTCATATTTGCAGTGTCACTGTCCCATTGATAGTTCACTGAGAATGATATTACTCGAGGTCTTTGGAATCTCCTTCTGGCAGAATGATGAGAGGTGTAAGGTTCTTGTCTGCTCAACCATATCTTAAGCTTCCTCGGTTTGATAGAATCCATACCCCTCATCTTTAAAAATTTATAAATTTTTTGCATTCCACTGAATGCAACAGGACTCCGTGGGTTGTAATAAGCATCAGTTAAAAATTGATCCTCTTCATCTGATATTTTTGTTCCAGAATTTGATCCATTCTGGTCTACGTCTGATCCCCTTTCCTGTTGCTCCATTTCCAACCTGTTTGCTGTCTCTGTCATTTGCGTCTCGAGGACTATTAGGAATCTGGGAATGAGAATTCACATCAGAAGAGTTTATATATTGCTCTGGAAGACCTGGTGGTGGAGGTAGTTCCCTATTTTCACTTTCTTCTGGTTTAATTAACGCCTTCATCTGACGAGTATTATTATTATTAGCCTTTAAACTGTCATCTGATAGATTATCTGCAATTTTATTTTCAGTGGTAACTTTGCTCTTTGGTGGATTGGAGTCTTTATTGTCTTGCATCTCTTTAAACTCATCATATTGATCTTTGGGTATTAATATAAACTTATTCATTGTAAAATCTCTTTGATAAACCGTTAAAGAAGTATCAGTAGTTCACCTATCAGGGTATGATTCCTCTTGACAATATTTAACCTTTTTTTTGGATATTGAATGAACTTTCTCAAAATACCAATATTTTCATTAAATTTTTTTTTAGTTCTGTTGTCTAGAGGTAGTCGAAAAACGTTATAAAATATCTCTGCTAAAGACTGGAGATGTCTCCTTGAGGCGTGTATCAATAAATATTTATTGAGGTTCTTGTCCTTCTCTAGTAAAAGGTTTAAGAAATGTCTAGACCTCAATAAATTTTTCGACATCGTCTGTAAATAAGTACTAAAGAACCTCATCAACATCAGATGAGATCCACTCGACTTAAAATCCCCTAATGGTTAGAGGTACCCTCAAGCCTCTACTTATATACTGTTGCATATTCATCAGGAAATATATTGCTTCTCAACATGAAGGAAGTATTCGAATGGGGTGATAAATCTATCAAAATATAAGAGAACGGTTCACTAGTTGCATCCGAATAAGCCTGAATTAATTTTTTTCCAATTCCTAGTTGATTTCCCAAAATTTTAATTTGATTTATATCTCTCTAATGAGTGTTTAAAGATATGTCTCTGGAATACTTCCCCTGGTGAAATAAATTTTGTAATACTAAAAAGACACTGAGATTTCTGTGGTGAGCTTCCCTACTAAATAAATTCGCAATAAATCCGTTATTTAAGGCTGAACTTTGTAAATCGTCTATGATAACCAGATTATGGTAATCACTCTCCAGTTCTTGTAGAAAGTGTTCATTGGGTATATCCTTGATATATTCCACATTCAGGTTAGAGTTCGCTTCGAATAATTTTTGCCAAACTCCATAGAAGTAATATATCTTCTTAACTGGTGTTTGGAACATATGCTTCAGATTACGTAGAGTCCTAAATATAAAGGTAGATTTTCCAGACGCAGTAGGTCCTGATATAATTGCTGTACATGGTGTTGTAAATGCCAAGGAATTCATTGTGCTTGTCTGCATTTTATTACCTCTCTGTTTTATAAATTGGGTGGTTATTACCCACACTCTCTCCAAGAAAAACAGATTAGTCTGATCACAAACCAGCCTTATTTATAGTCCTTTATCTGTATCTGTAGCTAGAGGTTGGATGTCAGATAAAGTACATCGTTGCTTCTATTGTGTTGGGTGTTGAATAAAGATGGAAATGACTAAGCTGTCACTGCTTATGCTTATATGTATTTCCATGCATGGATTTTATATATGTGGAACTACAAGTTGTCATCAAAGAATATGTAATTGTAGGGATGACATGATATTTTGCATAGATATGGCTGTGCCTTCATTCGACTATAGACCGTCTGTTACTAGACTGTATCTTGAAAGAGTACAATTACTAGAACTAGCACCTATATTTAAAGCCTTACACAACCTCATGTACCTCTCTCTAGTGGATATGGAATATTTCAGTTGTTCTTGGATGGAGGATATTCCCCAAAATGTTGTAGTAACCACAAATATGTGTATAGTTAGCACAGGATTACCTCTCACAAGCTCAAGTAGGTGGTACTGATTGATAAGTCCTAAAATAACTGATACATATTGGTGAACTCGCAAAAAGGTTTGTAAAAGTAACATTTTTTGTAACAAATTATTCTTGGGAAAAAGAGGGATCAAGTGACGACCAATCATCAAATCTGAAATTAGGTCATCACGTGACTTACTACAATTCTGTAGTATATAAACCTTCTCGGGGAAAAGAGGGATCAAGTGTCGACCTATCATCAAATCGAATATTGTATCACGTGATTGGAGAAAACTGTTAAACTAGAAAATAAAAGTCACTTGCTAGCATGTAAGACGATGACAGAATTACAATTGTGATAACAAGATATTCACATTCCTCTTTTTTTTTTCTCTTATATACAGATCACCTCAAGGAAACAATCCAACATACCACATCTCACCAATCAATCAAGAGTCTACAATACAGCTCAGTGACCAGCACTACCAACAATGATGAAATTGTTCAATCCACCCCTTACACCATGACAGATTCACATAATATTGAATCTACATTAATCAGTTCTGAATCTCCTGATATTAGTTCCACAATTACCACCACCACCACCGTCTACCCTAACATTGGTTCCTCAAAATATAGTAGAGATCCAGCTTACATTACATCTTCAAATATCGACATCATTTCTTCGACTAAGAGCTATGTAGATCATCCAGGATTAACTACTGTCGATAGCTATGTTTCTTTGGATGTTGTCTCTCAATATCAGAGTAGGACCCCTAAGTATATAATCTTTTTAGCTACAATACCCACATGTCTCCTATTCATTGGAATTACAATGACTCTTGTTAAGATGATAATCAAAAGACAACATTTGAGGAGGGGTGGTGCACTAAGGAGAACATCCAGGAGACCCATTGTTAGAGATTTAGGTAGTCTTCAGATGACCTGTGTTGTCAACGAGAGCAATGTTGAGGGTATTGAGATGCAGGAGAGGTAAAATGTGTTTCCATTTAAACTCAAACATCATTATGTTTTCTTAAATTTAATATGAATGTCTTACTTCTTTTCTCAACAAAGTACTTTGTAAGCTCAAATGTATATTTGTTTTGTAAAATTATAGCTACTATATGACTCCAACCTGTTGTACAGACCATTGTGACCACAATCAAATAATGGTGGGGTTAAATAACAAGATTAATGAAGAGGAAAGTTTATCAGAATTCAGTTGGGAGCTAGGTAATCGCATTTTTTTTCTGTACATATCTTTGCGAAACTAGGGAAATGGAATGTGACGTCACATTACCAATTCTCTGCGTCACTTCATATTTACACGTCATGGCATACACGCGGTAGCTTTCATAATAGAAATATATTGTTTGGTGGTTCGAAAATTCACACAATGATTAGAATATTAGTGAGTGATTCACTTTGTTTATTCTGTGTACTGTTAACATTGCATCTTACTAATGTTATTGCCTATCATATAGAGTGTATATTTCCAAAAAACAGTGAGGTTGGAGTCTTCTCGGGAATCAGTGGTATTGAGGAGTTCAATGACTTTTTAATCAGGTGTGGAGATAAAGATACAGAAATTTTACGTTATACTGAGTGCTACATAGGACAGATAAGTTTACCAGTTAGAAAAATATTAAATAATTATCCATCTCTGAGGATTATTTTATGGAACTGCGATGGACTGTGTAGTTACTCCATCGACCAGTGTAATCAGGAATATTACCCCAGCATACAGGGTTGTGATATGGGTAAGTACTCTTTACCTACAGTAAAATTTGCTCTCCTTTAATCTTCAGATATCGATAGTACAGCTGAGCATATTTATGAGGATTTTACATTTGGGGACAATAATTCAGACATAATGACGAGGGCTGGCAGTTTCACAAGCTTCCCACCAGTATGTATAACTTTTGTGTTGATCTGAGTGTGTGTGTGTGTGTGTGTGTCTGTTACTGTATGTGATTTTTTGGTATAATCTTGATATTTCTGGTATATTTCTTTTTTTTTTGTATTTTTTATTTACAGATCAGAGGTTGCAGTGTCTGACCACTAGTGAGACTGAACCTGCTGATTCACTTTCAAGAGACGACAGTGTATTTATACTACTAGTGTTTCCTGGTGTGGTGTTTATTGTGTCTTTAACATTGATTATACTCTTCTTCTGGAGACATGACTACTTCTTATTCCTGAGGATAAATTTAGTGAAGATTTTCTTACGTTACTGCATGTATATTGAAGAAAAATCAGATGATTCCTACAGTGATGAATCAGATTCGCTTTCCCCATACATTAGTGATATCCCACTTTCCATTTCAATATCTGAAAACTGAGATAGGGATAATTCTGTTACCTCAGATTCTGAAAGCCAGAGTTCCTGGGACAGTAGATTTCATAAGGAGGCGGAGTTTATAGCCAGAATTATATCGATTCAGGGGGAAGAATCAGATTTTACTCCATCACAAAGCTCACTACCCTCATCCAGCTCTAGTTATCTCCCTATATTGAGACCTATGCCAAATGATTTCCATCCATTAAGCATTGAAGAGGACAGTGACTTGGATACAAGCGATGCAGATTTCAATGATTCAATTCCTCAGTCATTATTCAGAGATCAGTTCACTCAGGTTAGTGAGGTAAATTCCAGTTCAGAGGAAAACCCAAATTCGACCACATCAGTTCAAACCATTGAATCCAACTCAATTGACTCAGTAGGATCTCAACCTAGTCAGACCAGTGTAACAAGGAATAGTTCTGAGATACACATGGATTCGATCATCTCAGATCAAGACAGTGGACCAATGTCACCAATCTCAATGAGAGATCAGTCCACTCAGGTTACAATAGATCACAATAGCTCGGAAGATCAATTGAGTTCTACTAGATCTGATCAAAACAGTCAGTCAGGATCAATTAACTCAATGAGAGATCAGTCTAGACAGATCACAACAGATCATAATAGCTCAGAGGAAAATATACATTCTGATGAATCTACATCCACAACTGGTGCTAATGATCAACACAGAGGGAGAGCTTATTTTACAACTAGATCAGGAAAGGTTTATTATAAAAACATGTAAACTTTATACATTAACATTTTGTAGTAAACTGAAGTATATCATAACATTATTCGTAGACTGTATACAATAACACACCTATATCTTGTAAATACATTTGGATTACCATCGATTAACATATAACTAATTTCAGCTAGTTTAAAAAAGGGTATATTACTATGTAAACTTTATTTGTTGTGTTATAAACACCAATTTGACACAAAGCAGTTATTTTTTCTGACATTATAACTAACTGATATTTGTATAAAAGTAATATACTAGTTACTACTCTAGAAAAATAATAATAAACTGCTTACATATTGTAACCTTTCTGTTTGTTGGTGTCTAGCTAGACCTTATAATATTCTAAAGACAATTAAATAAAAAGTGTAAATGATATGTCATTGTTAACCATCCATTACCTTACTGGAAAGACAATATGCTTCGTTAGAACTGTAAATACTGAGGTGTATTACAAATATATCTACTAAACCACTCTGATTATTGTAACCTTAGTTCATACAAAATACATTTATGTGCACATAAGATTTTCTTTTGACAATGTATATTAGTGTATGTGAGATATATATACATAGACTGTTAAACCCTTCTATTCTGTATAGGATTGTTATAATATAAGTATGAGATATACAGATTTGTTCTGTTATAAACACCAATTTGTCACAAATCACTTATTTTTTTCTAACATTATAACTAACTGATATTTGTATAAAAGTAATATAATACTTACTACTCTAGAAAAATAATAATAAACTGCTTACATATTGTAACCTTTCTGTTTGTTGGTGTCTATCTAGACCTTATAATATTCTAAAGACAATTAAATAAAAAGTATAAATGATATGTCATTGTTAACCATCCATTACCTTACTGGAAAGACAATATGCTTCATTAGAACTGTAAATACTGAAGTATATTACATATATATCTACTAAACCTCTCTGATTGTAGCTTGGTTATAAATTATTTTCAGACTTTTACTTTTCAATTATAACTTACAATTCGATATCTAGTGTTCCATGGTTTGAATCAGATGAGAGGCTGAGGAACCTCTATCCAACCACCTGGGGGAAGTTTGATAGGTCTCAGGAAAATGATTTCTGTTGACTCATCTTTGATTTCCTCCTCGCATATTGGGCAGAGAAGGGGAGATCCTCTCGGTTTGGAGACGGAGTAGGCGGAACAGATAGTGCAATAGAAATGACCACATTTAGTGGCAAATGCTTGATCAAAACTGATCGGAAGCCCACAGGTGGTGCAGGTCAGGTTGTTTTTCCTGTCCTCATAGAACTGCGGCCATGTTGGTACTAGCATCTTCTCACCATCTGAGGGTGTAGTACTCATTAAGAATGCATAATAGAAGGCTTTAATAAAATTTCTTGATGTCAAGGCATCAATCATTGACTGGTTGAAATTAGCATGGATATATGTGGAGGTGGGAACCCACACAAAGAGCGAGCATTGGTGCAGTCTGGTGGCGCTGAAGAAACCTGGTTTTGCGAAGAGGTGGTCCCTCAAAATGGATCTACAAATTGGGCATTTGGGTCTTTGTCTTCCCTCTTCATTCCAGTTCTTAACCAACTGACATGCGCATGATGCGCAGAAATAATGAGCGCATGGATTGGATAGAATGAGTTGTTCCCTCTGTAGGTCCTCTTTACAAATACAGCATACTGCTTTTTCGAATTCCTCTACAAAATATCTGGCGAAGTCTGGATATTTGTTCCTGAAATTACATGAGCAATAGGCAAACTTGTACATATCTTCAGTTATTGTTGTTTGAAGTGTGGGTTGGAGGTTTATTCAGATTGCTAAAATGTTACCTATTAGTTGAGTGATAGGATGATAGGATCTATACTTTGGTTATAGCATTGGAGATATGGCTTCCTAATAAGATTTATTAATCCCTCTCTGTAGAGTGGGTTCTTATATATCTCCTAAAGTTAAGTTGTCACGTGACTCCTTACTTTGCGATTTGATAATTGGTCGACACTTGATCCCTCTTTTCCCCGAAATGCCTTATATACTACAAGTGATTGTTATGTCACGTGATGACCTAGTTCTTTATTTGACGATAGGTCAACACTTGATCCCTCTTTTTCCCCAAACAGCTTATATACCAAAAACACTTCCTATGTCACGTGACGAACTAGTTTACGATTTGATGATTGGTCAACACTTGATCCCTTTTTTTTCTACCATTACAGATTGTGATATTAGTTAGAGAAAATTTCAAGTATTATAAAATACACATTGGTGTAATTACATTAAAATACAGTGTTCTGTAGTTTACCTTACATGTAGCTGCGAGAAAAAAAATTACATGTCACATAGATCAGTTATATGAGAACGTTTCTACTTACATAATGAACTCAGGCAGCACCTCGTTCAGCAGCGTTATGCAGTTGAAAGCTTGCTTGTAATTCTTGACCTCTATTAGTTGAATCAGATGCATAAAGGTCACCATGGATGATGGTATGTGCAGTGGATAGTACACATTGTACCTGTTACCCATGAATAGGTTCATCTCCATCTGTGCTAACTCCATCCTTATTTTGATTATTAACCGTAGCCTTATTCTAAAAACAAAAATGAGGTAATATTCACCAGCTATTAATCACTCAATCTTAGGTTTAGCCTGATAAAAGACTGACAGCTTGCAAAGGTCTCAATCCAAAATTGTTGAGATATTAATGCGAGATCAGCAAGGATTGGGGGTTTTTATAACCCCATGTTTCAAAGACATAAACAAAGATAGGTCTCAACTCGTAGATTTCCAGGACCCTAGATCAGACTGAGATTTCGCTACAAGTTCAAACGCGTTGGTTGGAATCGACTTATTAGCTAGTTCTACCTATATATTCTAACCTAATCCTATGTTAGGGTTATATACATTTGTACATTTAATTTTTTTAAAAAAAAAAGAAAGTTAGACGTTATATTTAGCTTACAGTAAGATTGACCTTTGGGATTTTTTTTTTTTTTTTAAATTTGATGCGAGGAACTTCCTACAGAGGTATATCAAAATCTACCTCTCCCATAGGTGTTTTATCTGATTCACAGCATTCAGTACAAAATGCTTTGTTATGTCCTGCTTGCTCAGGTTGCATTAAACATGGAACATGTGTAAAAATTTCCATTCTCTCTGAATAGATTTTATTCGATATTTTAGTGAATTCGTTCCATTCTCCACAACCCATTGTTATGCCACACTTTGTGGGAAAATATTCCCCATTTCCACCCTTTCTCCACATTCGTATTGCTACAGTTTTGTATGGGCTATTGACCGATAGGTAGTAAGAGGCTCCGATATGAATTCTAGAGTTCAATCCATCTTCCCCTTTCAAAATTTTTTCTAGAGTGTGCACATGGTTTAAAATTTCGACATTGTGAAGAATCATTACAAATCTGGATCTATTTAACCCCCTCCTTTATCACCACCTTACCGTCCCACTCTTTAATTTGGATGTGATCTATAACATCCCTTTCCCCATGAAATATTGCATATTTTTTTCCTCCTAGATGATAATTTTTTCTGTAAGGTTTGTTTCCTATAGCACTGCATGATGCGGAGATATCAGTACATGGATGGTCGACTTCTCCCCCTTCTAAATTCTGTGGTGTCATGAGCATGGACTTTTTCGCTTTAGAGAATTGCGATTGCTCGTTCTTCCTCTTCTTACTATTGGAGATTTTCATTGGTGTGTTTAAGCTTGCTTCCACCATTATAACTTCTGACTGTTGTACCTACTAGCTGAGTGTTCTGGTAGATCTCGTGGATTTTCTACTAGCTTCCAAAGAGTGTGGACTGCAGTTTATTCGACATTCTACCTCTAGAGAGGATTGGATGAGGAATTGACAGATCTGTGTCGTTTTTATAACAGTAGATAAGGGGGGAGACTATTGTTCAGAAAGGGGGCATAATCAGCATGATTTCTTTAATAAAAATTTTGGTTCAAACTTGTTATAATTTCGATTTTTTTTTGTATAGATTAATAAATGGTTCATCTGATCGAAAGATCATGACCAGACTTAATTTCTGGGGAGGATTCTGTTTAAACAGATTTCGACCTGATTGCCAGTTTAAGTTGACAATAGTACATAGTTTTGGGATTGGGGTATTATGGAGAGTTTGAAAAGACTTGGTGGTTATATTAGAATTACAATTGCTTCAGATTTCTTGAACATGTTTTGATGTGTATTTTTGTAAGATCCTCCAACATATAGGGTTCTATACATAGCAATAAGTGAGTGCTAGTGAAATCAAATATTATTGTTACTCAAATATTGGTTTTGTATACAGATTGATTAAACATACTGATGGGAGGTGGGTGGGTTGGGGCACATTACTCCACTTTGGGTATGTGAGTTGTGGGTGCCTGGTTAGAGGTTTGATTGTTACAGGAGTTTGTGTCATAACAAGTCAATGCAAGTCAAGGACGAAGGAGATAATGGAAGGTAATGTACCTTATGTGGGGTAAGACTAAGGTATAGTACTGATTTATAGTGCATGTGTCATTTATTTTATTTCATTTTATTTAAAGGTTAGGTAACAAAATTTCTACATGAACTACAGGTTTCTAAATAATACTATTACATTTATTATGAACAATGCTATATATACTATATAACACATTATCTGTCTTTATGGCATCAGCATCTTCAAAAAGTCGCAGGAAGTTGAATGTCTTCTGTGTTCTTCGGATGGTAGGTCATATGGTTCCCACTCTATCAGTTTTATCTTACACCACGGACATATAACTTTATCCCCTTCCCCTGTGTAGACAAATCCTGCTCTGGACAGTTGTTCTGGTCTCACTGGATGGGATTTGGGCCATGTCCTGTATGTTTCAAATCTGGTGACATATTTCTGATAAACCAGTGGGTCACATCTAAGTATATAGTCATTAAAAACAGAATTTTTCAAAAGACTTGGTTGATTCATGGCATTATGACCAAAGGTGTATGTAGGTGGATTTTTAAAAGCATATCTGATTTGATGATTGTTTGACAATGAAAATCCCCCCATATCCGAGTTTGAGGATGGTTTAGCAGCTGGTTTGATAATATCAGATTCTTTCATTGAGGAATCTGTCGAATCTGACTGTTCAGAATTAAATCCGGTGTTAGAAAACATTCTGGCTTATCGGTTTCCTAAAACTTTGTGAGTGGTTGTATTAAGTGTGTGAGTGGATTTATATAGTATGGGTTCTTGCAAGGATTTTAGCTGATACATCATTAATAAAAGCAAATTCATCATATTTCTTATATATTGGCATTCGCAGATATGTCACGTGATGAGCTTCTACCGATTTGATGATAGGTGGACACTTGATCCCAATTTTGCTACAATTTCCTTATATACCATTTCAGTTACTGATGTTGATTAGTGACCTAGTTTCAGATTTGATAATTCGTCGACATTGGAACCCGCATTTGCTCGAAATTGCTTATATAGTCCACTGAGGTTGATCAGTCACGTGATGACCTAGTTAGGGATTTGATGATTCGTCGACGTTGGATCCTGTTTTTTCTCAAAAAAAATGAGTAGGGGTGTAACACAAAAGTAAAACTTCAAATTTTAGAGATTTTCAGATTATCTTTGATATAAACGCTTGGATCACTTTTATTATTTCAGCTGGGTTAAATCTGCATTTAATGCAGTGGTGGGAAAAGTAAATAACTAAATCGAAAGGAAGAAAGTATACCTACCATGTTTTTAAATATAAACCTTTCCTCAAAGTCTAATTGCCAGCAAATGTCTTTCTTCCCATAGACTATTCTTTGGTGGTTAGGGTGCCTTCCATTTCGAACCCGTGTCTCCTAGTGGTAGATTTCCCATCTAAATCTAACAGAAATCTCACATAGCCCGAGGGAAGACCGTCAACTAACTGAGCATTCACTACTGAAGGCCATCGGGGTAGCTCAAGCTGAGGGGAAGGTGTGGCAGGAAAAGCTTGACAAGTTTTTGCCAGCTTTTGCCACACTAGCCTTTATGATGTTTCGAAGAGAGCTGAAAACAAAACTACCTGAGTTAAAGAGGGAAAAACAACTGGTTGACGAGGCAACAAGAAAGCTTGACTGGAGAAGGAAGGTTGCAGGCAAACTAAAAGCTGATCAAAGTAGAGCAGCCAGTACAAATAACCTAATTCAAGGACAGCAAGTGTTACTCAGAAATACGAGGAGACATGGAAAATTAGCCTCAAAGTACGAGAGTGAACTATATGCAGTGACTAGAAAGGAAGGTCAAGAAGTCACTCTCACATTTACAGATAGAGTACAGTATACACGTCACTCTTCATTTGTCAAACCCTTCAGTGAACCTGTGCAAAAGGAAAATACCAGAACAGGAACTGTGTAAGGACAAGAAGTGGATTCTGCTGAAAGTAGTAGTCCATAAAAGTTAAACACAGAGACAAAAGGTGTTTCAAAAAAATTTCCTCAAACACCACTGAGAAGGTTAACGAGAACCTTGCAGAGACCAGCTAGGTTGAACAATTCTGTAGTAGACATTAAATAGTGCTATTGGTGAATACACCCCTGGTTGAGCCTAGCGCCGTCAGGCAAAGGCTGTGAAAATCTAATATCCATACATGGTGTTGTTGTGTATTATAGGCTTATAGCTGGAGGTGTGTGATCATTATTGGAAATATTTGTCAATGATAACTAATGTTGGAAGGACAAGCAGAGATGAAGATAATGCACAGCAGACAATGTATATATTGGTGTATAATCTTAATAGAAAGATTCTACAGCAAAATATATATATATATTTTATTCGGTGATGGAAACGGAATTCTACAGTTGTGTGAATGAAACAGTTTTAGTAATGTATTCTTTTGAATACACTTTGTTGTGAAATTTAATTTTCAAAATACAAAGACTTATTGCATGTGCAACATTTGAGAAGTACCTGAATTGGACATTAATAGATTTTGAGTAACATTGGTAAAATACGACATTGACATTGGTTACATACACAATTATTACAGTTGTAAAAATATAAGTTTTCTACACAGTCTTTTTAAAGTTTGTTTCTGGAAAAAGAAAGGGGATGTAGTGTAGTGGAGTAATATGTCCTCTTATAACTCTTTGGTAAAGTATAGGAGTACATTATAGATTATGTATCACATGTTGCCTTTCCAGACAAACCAGGAAATGAATCATGGATAGGGCTTTCAGAAGTATGGTGTAGGAGTGTGTTGCAGGAATATAATTGAAATAAAGTGTAATCTAGTTAAATCTGTGTGTTTGTTCATCGATAAACACAAAATCTATCTGTGTGGAGCCTCTGGACGATGTTTAGTGGGACCCACCTCAAACCAAAGTAATATTAATCCTGTTCTGCTGATTTTTTAAAATATTTCTTGATCTTATCAAAATCTTGTAATACTTTTTTGTGTTCTGTGGTACCTTGCCATGAGTATAATAAGTATTAAATTAATTGTTATATTTAGTCAAATTTGTATGCGAAGTGTTTGTGGCTATGTTGGTAAACAATGGACAGAAGGATAATTTTTTTTTTTTTATTAACATTTATATAATATAGTACAGTTCACAATGGCATGTTTACACAAACTAATACGAATAATATGAAGCAATTAATAACACATTATTCGTAGCATTAAGCAAAATTTACATCATTCACATACGACTTTTTTAAACTCGGTTAGCCATAAAACAATATTGTAATTAAATTTACTTAAAACATACAAGTAATGATATTTGTGATATATTTTAAAGACAAAAAGCATAGTGTACAAGTACCACACATACACCAATAAGTACACCTGGGGGACATTCACACATACACAAGAGACATACACAAACAGCAAAATTTTCTTAATTCTGAAATTTAATTTTGCAAATAATCAAGCAGATCTCTATACAGCTTGTTAAAGGTTTCCATTTTATTTTCAGTGTTATGCATCATACATAGGACATTCAATTTGAATTTTATTACAGTTAGATATTCATTGAAGACGGCCGGTTTTTTTAAACCCTTTTTTTGGTTTAGGAACCATTTACCACACAATACCAAGAAGTTAATACATTTAATTTGGAAATCGTTGTGTGTGCTTAAGCCTAACAAGATCTCACAGACTGTGAACTGTATGTTTAAATTGAAAACTTCATAAATTACATGTGATAATTTTCTCCAAAACTCTATGCTTGTGTGACAATAGTAAAAGTGGTGTTCTATTGTGTCAATTGATGTGCAGAAGTTGCACTTGGGACTGTCTATTATTTTCCATTTATAAAGGTTATCATTACAATTAATTATTCTATGTATAATCTTAAATTGAAAGCTTTGTAAATAGGGTTCGTGTACTATCTTATAGGGCAATGCAAATGTGATATGCCATGCATGGGTTTCTAAGAAAGGGTAAATATTTATCCAAGTACTTAGTGAAGTTGGTGGTTTTGATATTCTGCTGACCAATTCTTGGTATATTTCTCTGGTTTTTATTTTACTTAATAATTGTTGTTTAAATTTTATTCTTATGTATGGCTCTTCAGATAATCTGTCTGTATCAGTAAAAGGTAAGTTTCTTGTCAGCCGAACAATTATTTGTGAAATTACACTTTTAAGTCTCATATATTGGAGAAAGTTCAGTTTCCAATTTAAATTTTCATTTATTGTATTTATATTTAGAATTAATCCTGTTGTCAGATTCAGCAAATCCATAATTTTTACAGAAAGATTTTGGCTGCTGTTTGACAAACCAAACATTTGGGGTGATAAGACTGTATTTCCTGTGGTAATTGAGCTTGAGTGGAAAATGTACTCATTTAATATTTCCACATCTCCAACAGGCTTCATATTTTTTTTAAAAAGCCAACATTGTAATAGTTGTTTATGAAAGTCAGTTTTGCAGTGAGAGATCCAAGTCTCTGGTATCTTATGTGAAAGGTGGGTAGAGTTTAAGTTAAGCATATAAAGTGTTAATATTTTCCATTTACAATCTCTTTCATTAGTTAGTCTTTTTATCCATGATATTTTACTTGTACTGTTCACCAAATACACATCTGGCATACCTAATCCTCCGTCATTAATATTGTTTATCATAGTTTCTCTCTTAACCTTGGGAGTTTTACCATCCCAGAGAAAAGAGAATATTAGTTTGTCGAGTTTTTGTAAAATATATTTTGGTACAAATAGAACTGAAAATAAGAAAGTCATTTGAGATATTATTAAAGATTTTAGAATTGTAACTTTGCCTTTTAACGATAAAGCTCTCATTGACCAAACATTCAATACAATCTCTATCTTTTTAATTTTTTCATCAAAGTTTAGACTAATTTTTTCCCTCTTTTTATTGGTGAACCAGATACCTAAAGTTTTAAAAGCTCCATTGTTATATCGTAATTTTTTCAGTTCTTGTGGGAGTTTTATATTTTTATGAACATTTTCACCAAGTGGGATTATTTCACTTTTATCTAGATTCAATGTGAGACCTGATACTGACGCAAATGTTTGAAATAATGAAATGCTAATGACAACTGACTCTAAGTCAGCCAAAAATAAGGTGGTGTCATCTGCTAGCTGTGTTATTTGGAAGCTTCTATTATTATATGTTATACCACTAATTTCATCATTTTCCCTTACGTTTATAGCTAAAATTTCAGCGACTAAAATAAATAGTAGGGCCGATATGGGGCAACCTTGTCTGACTGATCTCAAGACGTCAAATTTATCTGAATAATAGCCATTATTGCCCACACATGATTTTATATTCGTGTACAAAATTCTTATCCATGAGATAAAGTTATCCCCAAAATTAAAATTTTTTAAGCATTTGAAAAGAAATGGCCATTCTATACTATCAAAAGCTTTCTCGAAGTCAATTAGGGTAATAAAACCAGATTTATGTTCATTTTCTGCAAGAACCATTAAATCATCGATGGTTCTTATTGATTCTCCAATGAACCTTCCCTTGATGTATCCTACTTGATCTTCATGAATTAAATGTCTTATGACATTTTGTAGTCTAATTGGTAATGCTTTAGTCAGAATCTTATAATCTGTATTCAATAAACTCACAGGCCTCCAATTTTTGAGAAATCTTAAGTCTTTGTCTTTTTTGGGAATTAAATTAATTATTGCTATTTTCTGTTCTTGAGTTAGTTCTTTAAAACAAAAAGTGTAATTGTAGCTATCTATTAATAAATCACTAATATCTGACCAAAAAAATTTGTAAAAGTTAGATGTTAAGCCATCACTACCTGGCGATTTATCATTTGCAAGTTTTTTTAAAGCTGCTGTATAATCTTTTTTTTCAAGCGGATTTTCACAAATTGCTTTGTCCAGTTCACATAGTTTTGGTATATTTGTATTGTTGAAGAAGGAATGCTCGATCTTACTTAAATTGTCGGATTTAATATATTTTACAAATTTATATATATATATACAAATTTTCATAATAATCTTTTTGCTTTTATAAAATAGCATTTGGATCAGTTATTTCGGTATTACCTTCACAAATAAGCTTTTTTATATGACGTATATTGTAGTTTCTTTTTTCTAAATTTAAAAAGTACTTTGTATTTTTTTCCCCATCTTCAGCCCAAATTGCTTTTGAACGAATAATGGACCCATTTAATTTTTCTGTTTGAAACTTTTCCCATTCTTTTTTGACAACCAGATATTCTTCGAGTTTATTCTCATTATTTATTAATGCATTTTCTAAAGTTATGAGTAATTCTGCTCCTTCTCTCTTTTTTTATTTTCTCTTGCTTTTTTTATTGAGTAATCTATTGTCTCACTTCTTATTCTACATTTAACAAAATCCCATAATTGATTTTTATTTTCCATAGTAACCTCACTTTTTATGCTTTGCATTATCTTTCTTATAGTATTTAGTATTTAGTTTCTAAGAGCTCTATTCCTAATTTAATAATACTATGGTCAGAACTATTTCCTGGTTTGATTGAAGTTGATTTAATTTGATATTCTAGTGCTACTGAGACCAACCAAAAGTCTATTCTGCTTTGAACTAATCCCTTTTTTGACATTTCTCGTCGACTATATTGCCTTATTTGTGGGTTTCTTACTCTCCAAATGTCAATTAAATCAGTCTCTTACATTAATGCCTTGAGATTCTTGACATAAGTTGATTCCCTTTCTGTTGAGCCTCCATGTTTATCCATTTCTAAATTTAAGCATATGTTAAAATCACCTCCTATGATAATGTTTTGTCCATTATAGTTATAAAGTAATTGTTTTACATAGTCTAGAAACTCTGTCTGCTCTCTGGGTTTATCTTTCGTTGGGAAATAAACAGAAATTAGTATTATGGGATTGTTATGTATCACACATTCTACTAAAATTAATCTTCCATATTGATCTGTAATTATATCTTTTATCTCAAAGTATGAAGTTAATTGTTTGGGAATAAGTAGGGCAACTCCTGAACTGAATGAGGTGCCATGGGAAAAAATTATTTTTCCTTCCCAATTCTTTTGCCATTCTATTTCATCACTTGATACTGAGTGCGTTTCTTGAAGCAGTGTAATGCCAGGATGGCTTTCTTTTAACCAGTGAAATATATTCAATCGTTTTTTTTTCTCTCTTAGTCCTCGACAGTTGAAGCAGTTAAGACTAAAATTATTCAGAGCCATTTTTCAGAGGGGTTGGGGGTTGTGCCTATTACAACTTAATGTCCTATTAATATATCCAAGCCTTAATTTACATGCATAATTTACCAAAAAGTTTTGCAGTTTGCAACATAATGCACATTTACAGTACACACACACAAATTTAACACAAACACAGATGTAAAATTTCAATATCAAAAGCTCCATTTAAACCTTTTTTTCTTTTTTTTGTTTCTCTTTTAAATGATGGATTTTGTGGAACAGGAGACTACATTTTCTAAACTGGGTTGAGTGACATAAGCTGAGAGCATGCTACAATACTTTTCCGAGTTACCTTCACGTTATATTTACTTCACACATACAAGTAATAATAAAATTATTTCAAAAGTTACCACCAAATAATATTGATTGTTAAACATTGAGCAGTTTCTCAGTTGCAAAATATGTTTTTTTTTCTTTTTCAGTATGTCAATGTGTACTCTGCAAGATTTTAACAACATAATTGAATGTAGTTCTATGTCAATATGTACTCCTGCAAGATTTTAACAACATGATTGAATGTAGTTCTCAAGAGTTACAGATACATTCACACATTTACCCCATCAGTCACACTATTACAAGATACCATGGATAATAATGGTAGCCTTGTTCAGTGATATTTCATAATTTTAGTTGAACTTAGTTTAATTTGCCAGCACATTTACCCCATCAGACACACTATTACCAGCTACAAAAAAGTGCACTTGTTTTGATGTCAAAATGTACTATTGCAAGATTTTAACAACATGGTTGAATGCACTTGTTTCAGTGTGTCAATATGTAGTCTTGCAAGATTTCTATAAAATTAGTTCATAATAAAAATTAAGTTAATTGTACAATATAATTCACCTTTTTCAATATGATAATGCATAGTATTACAAGATTTTATCAACAAAGTTGAATGTATGTATCAAAAGTTACAGATATATTCGCATATTTACCACGAGACATACTATTACAAAATGCCATGGTCCATGATGGTAGCTCTGTTCTTTAATACTTCATAATTTCAGTTCAATTTAATTTAATCTACTAGCATTATTTTCAGTTTTTATTCATACATAATACAGGTGATCTGGTGCCTACAGTTTGACATATATATATTTTTGAAATAGCATATCTTTTCCCTACATTTAAAGTTATAGTCACTGTCACATTACCTAAACATTAAAAAAAGAAGTTTGTTTCATACACTTTTGTTTTGTAATTACATTTATGCATTCAAGGCTATTTATGTAACTAAATTGCTGTATACATACTGTATTTTTTAAGTTAGTTGAAAAATGTAATAGACTTGTTTTTATTTGTCAAAGTATACTCTTGCAAGATTTTAACAAAGTTAGTTAAGAAATTTAAAAGTCAAAGAGTATAATGCACTTATTACAATATGTCAATATGTACTCTTGCAAGATTTTAACAACACTGTTGAATGTACTTATCAAAAGTTACAGATATATTCACATATTTACCCCATGAGACAAAATATTACAAAATACCATGGACAATGTTGGCAAACACGTCAAGTTACATGAACATCAAAAAAAGAAATTTGTTTCAAACACTTTTGTTTTGTAATTAAGTATCTTTATGCATTCAAGGCTATTTATGTAACCAAATACTGTATGTATACTGTATATTTTTAAGTTAGTTGAAAAATGTAATAGACTTATTTTTATATGTCAAAATATACTCTTTCAAGATTTTAACCAAGTTAGTTAAGAAATTTAAAAGTCAAAGAGTATAGTGCACTTATTACAATATGTCAATATGTACTCTTGCAAGATTTTAACAACACTGTTGAATGTACTTATCAGAAGTTACAGATATATTCCCATATTTACCACCTGAGACAAAACTAATACAAAATACCGTGGACAATGTTGGCAAACACCTCAGTTATAGCCCTGCATTTAAAGCTATATTCATTGTTACATAACCAGAACATTAAAATATCAAATATTTACTCATTACTCAAAATGATCAGAGAACCTCATTTACTTAAATATGAGATGAAAATCTTCTATATTAAATTTTCTAATTTAAAATTTGTGTCATGTACTTATGTTTTTGTAATTACACATTTTTTTTTAATTAAACTTTCTATATTCAAGATCTTTTATATAAAGTACTGTATACAGGCTATACATTTTTTCATGTATTGTCCATGAATAATTTTTTTTGTTTTTCTTATAATGTTTTTATACATACAAAAAGTGCATATATGTATGATTACATTTTCTTCATTCAAGATCGTTTACATAAACAAATACTCAATGCACACTATATATCTTAAATGTATTTTACAACAATAAGTTTGTGGATTTTTTTTATATGCACAAATACATATTACTCACTTGTATGGTTTACATATGTGTGAATATATTATACCAAGAAATAATAGGTATATCAAGATTTAATATACAAGAGTCATTAATTTTACTCAATTAAATATTCTTTCATATTTTCAATAACTAGGTTGTTTACAACCATTTTACAACAATGACTGTTTTCTAATATCCATACATGGTGTTGTTGTGTATTATAGGCTTATAGCTGGAGGTGTGTGATCATTATTGGAAATATTTGTCAATGATAACTAATGTTGGAAGGAGAAGCAGAGATGAAGATAATGCACAGCAGACAATGTATATATTGGTGTATAATCTTAATAGAAAGATTCTACAGCAAAATATATATATATATTTTATTCGATGATGGAAACGGAATTCTACAGTTGTGTGAATGAAACAGTTTTAGTAATGTATTCTTTTGAATACACTTTGTTGTGAAATTTAATTTTCAAAATATAAAGACATATTGCATGTGCAACATTTGAGAAGTACCTGAATTGGACATTAATAGATTTTGAGTAACATTGGTTGTAGAAGGCTAAGTCTACAACACATTCTTGTCCAAGTTAAATGCAGTCACATGATGTATAATTCTGTGTATGTTGCTGTGTGATGCTTTACTTACTTGAAGTTGTATGTGTTATCTGTAAATATTATCTAAGTTTCAGTATTTCCTAGTTCAAATGTATTACGTGTTTAGAAAGGCTAACACTGTTTCTCTCAAATATGTGTAGTTATTTCACCAACAGAAGTTGATGGATGAGTGGACACCTGCCTATATTCCCTGTTTTTCTTGTGACTTTATAAACCAAGAATTGAGTTTTATGTGTCTTTGTTTTATATCTTCTTTGTGATGAAAAGACCCCAAACTATAAGCTACATAAAAAATAAATTATGTAAGTAAAGCATATATTCAAGATTAACACAATACAGAAATAAAGTAAAGAACATCATTCTATTTCCTTTTTGTTGTGTTTCAATTCTCAAATGAAAAATACAGTAGCTTATAGGGGAATATAACTGCATAATTCAATCTCCATGTGCTTCACTTGTGGAACAAAGGATTTATTCTAAAAGACTGTTTGTGCAAACAATTCTCTATGTTCTGTTCATCAGGATACTGGGATCTTGGTGTTATTCTCTTTTTGTAATTCATTCGAAAGTGTACTCTAACTTGATCAGCAGTATATTATTGCTTCACACTTCAAGGATATTTATTCATTCAGTGTTCAGTTCAGGCATCTAAAGATCATCATGACGGACACAGAAGGTTCCAGTGGTTCAACACAAACTGCAGAATTAGCTTCTGCAGAAGAATTGAATAAAAGAAAGATCATTGCACAGTCTTCATTCACCAGGACATTCAATAGCCTATGCAAACTACTTGACTCTGGAAGTCCCAGTGCTGCTCTCAATAAAACAATTGAAGAACTGGAAGCAAAATATAAAGTGCTTGAGGAACGATGTGAAGCTATTTCAATGTCCAGTGAACCAGATCCCAAAGTGGAAGATCTTCTCACAGATAAATATGACATGTTAAATGACATACGTTCCAGGGTTATGAGAACAAAACCCAAGACAAGTGATTCTACTCATACAGATGGTCATGAAAAGACTGAAGAACTTATCAAGTCCTTTAAAGTTTCTTTGACCATGCCTAAACCTGAAACCAAAAAGTTTGATGGTGATCCCAGCACATTTGCAGAGTATATGTCATATGTTGAAACATATGTTGAACCAAATGTTTCTGATGCCAAACAGTGCCTTGCTCTTCTAGTGGATACATGCACAGGCAAAGTGCGAGATTCCATAGCCTACTCACTGCAATGTTCAAATGCATCGGAAGCCTATCATGCAGCCAAAGACGTATTGAGAGAAATGTTTGGACGAAAACACCAGATTGTGCGAGCTGTAATGGATGAGTGTACAAATGGACCAAACATCGCACCAGGTGACTTCAACAACCTGAGGAGTTTGGTTATTAGCATGAGGAAGGCTGAGACAACACTCACTGAATATGGATCATCAGAAGAACTGGTAGCAACGGAGAAACTGGTTAGGATCTACAAAAGATTGCCAAGACCCATACAAGGTAAATGGAGTGACAAACTTTTTGAACTGCAAGAGAAGGATCAAAGGCCAAGTGTCTCACACATGTGCAAGATAGTGGAATCTTACATTCGATCCAGAGACAATGAGTATGCAACTGCAAGTGTTGCCAACTATCCTGCGAACTCTCAAAAAGACAAGAAGATTTCAAAACCAGTTTATTCAATAAGTACTGGATCAGTAAAGGTAGAGTGTGTGCTTTGTAAAAATGATCATTACTTGAATCAGTGCCCTGAATTTCTCCAGTTGAGCCTGTAATCTAGGTATGACCTTGTGTCTCAAAAGAGCTTATGTAGAAATTGTCTTCATCCAGGACATATTGCAAGTAAATGTAAGCGTAAAAGCATGTGCAGGCAATGTGCAGGCAAACACAATAATGTTTTGCATGACCATGATTTCAAAACAGCAAGTCAGTGCATTCAAAATGGTAGTAATGTGGTTTCTAGTTCAGATACAGTGTTGAATGTTACAAAGAATGATGAGTCAAACAGCATTGCTGGTATTTCTTGTGTGAATGTGTTTGTTGAAGGTTCAGATGCATTGTATAAATGTAAGGCCATTGTAGATCAAAAGTCATCTGTCAATTTGTGCTCTGAAAGGTTGGCAAAGAGATTAGGTTTGCCTGGTACGCGATACAAAACCACATTCAATGTTGCTACAGGAAATTATGTTGTTGAAGGTAGCAAGCTTTCTGGAACTAAGGTGTATTCTCAAGATATGCAAAACAGTGTTCAAGTGAATGATGTATTAACTGTCAAACAAATACCTGTATCAATGAATTCAGTGTTCAAAGAGTCAGACATTCATGGTATGGAGCATCTCAAAGGGATAGAAATCCCAAGCTGTACAAATTCAGATCAGATTGATCTACTCATAGGTTCTGGTGTTCCTAAAGCTTTTCACCAATATGAGCAAAGAAAAGGTGCAGATGGGAAAATTTATGCTGTTCGCCTTACACTTGATTGGGATTTAGTGGGTCCCAAGGCGGTAGGTAAAAGTGGGCAATTCTGTGGGGTGCTGACTGAGCCAAATGTATTTCTAATTGACCATTCCCCCAACAACACTGACACAATCCCATTTTACTTAGAAGGGGTTTTTGGTCATGACTTCAAAGATTGCTCATTATTCAGTTCAAAGGTAGGTCCATCCATTGAGGATAATCATGCTTTAGATTTGGCCAAATCTTCAATGACCATCAGAGATGGAAAATTTTGTGTTGGTATTCCATGGAAACAAAACCCTATCAATCTACCTTCAAACAGAGAAGTCGCTTTAAGGCGTTTGAATGGCCTCGCAAAGAGATTTCAGAAAGATCAAAAGCTTTTCACTGCTTATTCAAATGAGATGAAAAAATTCATAGATTCTGGCTTCATTGAACCAGGTAGGTCAGATGATTCTGATTTGTGTCATTACATACCCCATCATCCAGTTTGGCACCCAAGAAAGGGTACCTTGAGAATTGTTTGGGACTGTGCTGTTTCTCTAAATGACTTCATTTATGAAGGACCTGATCTCTTGAACCAGTTGACTGATGTTCTCATCAGATTCCGTAGATACAGGTATGCTGTCACTTCGGACATTCGTAAGATGTATCTGAATGTCAAGGTCCATCCAAAAGATAGAGGTGCACTCAGAATCTTATGGTGGCCTGATGATGACATATCCAAAGCTCCAACAGAGTATCCAGCTGCAGTCCACATATATGGGGCAAAGTCTTCAGGCTTCATTGCCAATCTTTGTGTCCATGACCTGGCAAAGAGAATTGAAGATTCAGTACTTCGTACTTTCAGATGTATTGACAAAAGACCTATATGTTGATGATCAAGCTTCATCAGTTCAGTATGAAGGTGAAGCTATTTCCTTTGTTTCTGGTCTCTCTGCCTTATTGAGTGAAGGTGGTTTCCATCTTACAAAGTTTGTGTCAAACTCAAAGAATGTAGTTGATGCAATTCCTGAGGGAGACCAAGGTCTAGGTCAGTCTGAAGTCAATCATTCAATCCTTGGCCTAAGTTGGAATGTTGAAACAGATGAGCTAGGTATACCCTGCTCAATCCCAGATGATTCTCAAGTTCCTACTCGGCGGTCATTATTGTCAGTGGCTGCCAAGGTATATGATCCACTGGGAATAGTTTCTCCTGTTCTACTTCCAGTGAAGGCAATGCTCCAAGAGAAAACCACAGTAGGTTGGGATGATCCTGATCCAGACATTGCAAAATGCTTACATGAATTCATGTCTGGGCTTCAACTCATTTCCCAGTTTTCGCTGTTGCGCTGCTACAAACCTGATTCAGACTCGTTTGATAGGCCAAAACACATTTCTATTCATGGATTCAGTGATGCCAGCAATATTGGCTATTCTGCTGTTGTTTACCTTCGGCAAGTGTCCACTAGAGGACAAGTTGCTTCTTCCTTTGTGATTGGCAAGTCTAGAGTCGTCCCAAAGCTCAAGGGTCATATTTCTGCTGCGACTATTCCTAAATTAGAACTCAATGCTGCAGCATTGTTGACAAGGCTTGTGGATAAGGTGAAAAAGTGTATTAATATTCAAATTGATGATACAAAGTTTGTGTCAAACTCTAAGAATGTAGTTGATGCAATTCCTGGGTCAGTCTGAAGTCAATCATTCAATCCTTGGCCTAAGTTGGAATGTTGAAACAGATGAGCTAGGTATACCCTGCTCAATCCCAGATAATTCCGACTTGGCAGTCATTATTGTCAGTGGCTGCCAAAGTATATGATCCACTGGGAATAGTTTCTCCTGTTCTACTTCCAGTGAAGGCAATGCTCCAAGAAAAAAACCACAGTAGGTTGGGATGATCCTGATCCAGACATTGCAAAATGCTTACATGAATTCATGTCTGGGCTTTAACTCATTTCCCAGTTTTCTATTTTTTTGCGCTGCTACAAACCTGATTCCGACTCCTTTGACAAGCCAAAACATATTTCAGTGATTTCATATAATTAATATTGGTTATTCTGCTGTTGTTTACCTTCGGCAAGTGTCCACTAATGGCTAAGTTGCTTCTTCCTTTGTGATTGGCAAGTCTAGAGTCGCCCCAAAGCTCAAGGGTCATATTTCTGCTGTGACTATTCCTAAATTAGAACTCAATGCTGCAGCATTATTGACAAAGCTTGTTGATAAGGTGAAAACGTGTATTGATATTCAAATTGATGACACTTTCTACTGGTGTGACAGTCAGGCTGTTTTGAGCTGTCTGTTTGCAACTGATAAGAGATTCCCAGTTTACTGGACAAACAGATTGGCAGTAATTCTGGGAATGTCAGACAGTCAACAATGGTGATATGTCCCAACAAAATGCAACCCAGCTGACATTGGTTCACGTGGAATTCATCCAAAGGATTTTTCCAAAAAGATTCAAACTTGGGTCACGGGCCCAGCATTCTTGACTCTCCCACCTGAAAGATGGCCGGAACAATCTGATGTGAAATGTTCCAGTTCTATATTCTTGACTGATATTGAAACACCACATCCTGCAACTTCAAAGCATCTATGTTTACTGACGAGACTCATAGAACATTATTCAGAGCTCCCAAGATTGCTCAATGTTACTGTGAGGTTAATGCTTTTCTCCAAGAGTGTTCTCAGACACAGACAAGATTTAACAAGCAAAGATAACAATAAAGTTTCCAATGAGAAAGAAGCAATGTTGGACTTGACTACTTTGGTCCTTTCTACTGTAAAGTTCGCCGGCAACGTTTCAAACGGTGTGGTTGTGTTTTTGTGTGTTTGGCCACAAGAGCTATTCATATTGAATGTGTCAATTCTTTGGAAGCATCTGCATTCTTGTGTGCCCTCTCAAGGTTTATTGCCAGACGTGGTAAACCAGAAAAGATTTATAGTGACAACGGAACAAATTTCAAGGGTGCTCAAGAGGAGCTTCAAAATGCAGTAACTTCTTTAGATGGCCTAGCTGGTAGTTATGCACAAAGCAAAGGATTTATTTGGCATTTCCATCCTCCCCTTGGATCACACCATGGTGGTCACTATGAAAGACTTATTAGAAGCATTCGTGAGACGCTTCTTGGTGTGACAACCGAACAAGAAATGAGTGAGGACAATTTAAACACCTTTCTCTGTGAGGCTGAAAAAATTCTAAATGACAGGCCACTGACAAAGGTGTCAGATGACCCGGATGACCAGACACCACTCACCCCAAATCTTATCCTGTTGCTTCGGGGTAATGTTTGTAAACCACTGTATGAGGCGGAAAATGTACCAAAGGCCTACCATAGACAGGCACAGTTTTTGGCTGATCTTTTCTGGAAACGATGGCTAAAAAAGTATGTCCCATCATTGCAACTGTGCCAAAAATGGCTTTTGCCAAAACGAAATCTTAAGGTTGGGGATTTGGTACTTATGTGTGGTGAGGGATATCCACGTGGATGCTGGCCCCTTGCAAAGGTTGTAGAAGTATCAAAAGACATTGATGGTAATGTCAGAAAGGTGACAATTAAAGACAAAAATGGTTTAAACGTTCGACCAATTACTAAACTAGCACTGTTAGAGAGTGCCAAATAGTTCTGTTTACTGTATATAATAGTATGTGTACATATTCATTTAAAATTTATAGTTGTGCATGTAGAAAAGCCATATTTACAGGACATTTGGATTTTAAAAGGGTTACTAATTGATTGACAAAATTGATTGAGTTTTTTTTTTTTTTTTTTTTTTAAATTAAATTTCAGTTATCATGCTACACTGCAGTAGCCTGATGGGGGGAGTGTAGAAGGCTAAGTCTACAACACATTCTTGTCCAAGTTAAATGCAGTCACATGATGTATAATTCTGTGTATGTTGCTGTGTGATGCTTTACTTACTTGAAGTTGTATGTGTTATCTGTAAATATTATCTAAGTTTCAGCATTTCCTAGTTCAAATGTATTACGTGTTTAGAAAGGCTAACACTGTTTCTCTCAAATATGTGTAGTTATTTCACCAACAGAAGTTGATGGATGAGTGGACACCTGCCTATATTCCCTGTTTTTCTTGTGACTTTATAAACCAAGAATTGAGTTTTATGTGTCTTTGTTTTATATCTTCTTTGTGATGAAAAGACCCCAAACTATAAGCTACGTAAAAAATAAATTATGTAAGTAAAGCATATATTCAAGATTAACACAATACAGAAATAAAGTAAAGAACATCATTCTATTTCCTTTTTGTTGTGTTTCAATTCTCAAATGAAAAATACATTGGTAAAATACGACATTGACATTGGTTACATACACAAATATTACAGTTGTAAAAATATAAGTTTTCTACACAGTCTTTTTAAAGTTTGTTTCTGGAAAAAGAAAGGGGATGTAGTGTAGTGGGGTAATATGTCCTCTTATAACTCTTTGGTAAAGTATAGGAGTACATTATAGATTATGTATCACATGTTGCCTTTCCAGACAAACCAGGAAATGAATCATGGATAGGGATTTCAGAAGTATGGTGTAGGAGTGTGTTGCAGGAATATAATTGAAATAAAGTGTAATCTAGTTAAATCTGTGTGTTTGTTCATCGATAAACACAAAATCTTATAGATACTGTGTGGAGCCTCTGGACGATGTTTAGTGGGACCCACCTCAAACCAAAGTAATATTAATCCTGTTCTGCTGATTTTTTAAAATATTTCTTGATCTTATCAAAATCTTGTAATACTTTTTTGTGTTCTGTGGTACCTTGCCATGAGTATAATAAGTATTAAATTAATTGTTATATTTAGTCAAATTTGTATGCGAAGTGTTTCTGGCTATGTTGGTAAACAATGGACAGAAGGACAATATTAATGCTAATTTATTTTAATGTATTAGAGGATGATAATGAAATGAATGGAATTTGGTTGAAAATCGATTTGTCTGTAGTTCTAATTCTAATAGCACTTTTATAGCGCTTAATCTCCGTCAAAAGACAGACTCTAAGGCGCATCACACAAAAACATTGTTCAATATTAAAAAACCAGAGACATTGCAGGGGTCAGCACCGCGGAGAAAGCAGAAAGGAGATTGGAAATTTAGGGTGGGTATGCTTTTCCAAAGAGGTATGACTTCAACTTTGACCTGAAAGAGGCAAGTGAGTTTGCAGAGCAGACCTCATCAGGAAGGTCATTCCAAATCATAGGTGCGTCATACGCAAAACTGAGTCCAAAATGTTTTCGAGACTTGAAAATTGAACCAAAGTGGGGAACCTCAAGAAATATGCCATCAGATTGACTTCGACGAGTGTTATATGCACTATGTCTGGGAATGAGGAAGGGTTCAAAGTATTTGGGGTTACCACTGTGTAGGAACTTATATACCAGCATGGCAGTCTTAAAGATAGTACGGTACTTAATTGGCAACCAATGTAGTGCTTTTCTAACTGGAGTGATGTGTGAGTACTTGGTGGTGTTGGCAACAATTCTGGCAAGGCTATTCTGAACACATTGAAGTTTGCGCAGATCTAGAGCTGAGAGACCTCTTAACAGAGAGTTACAGTAATCTAGTCGACTTCCGACCAGAGCATTGGCAGCCATAAGAGTAGCTTCATGTGTCAGATGTCCTCGGAGTCGCTTAAGATCCCGGACATGAGCAAAACAAGCCTTGCAGACCTTCCTAACATGGCAAGAGAATGAGAAATCAGAATCAAACCAGACACCAAGGTTCCTAACTGCATCTGTTGGTGATATGAGATTACCAAGTATGTTGACCGGGAAGGACTGATTAAGTTTTTCGCGCTGAGACTTTGAGCCAAACACAATGAATTTGGTCTTATCTGGATTTAGCTTGAGCTTATTTGTAGAGAGCCATCTCTTTACGTCTTCAAGGCAGTGTGACAGCTTATCAAGGGCCGAGGCAACATTTTTATGTGTGAGGTGTACATACAATTGTGTGTCATCAGCGTAGAACTGGAAACTAATACCAGGATGATTCTGTATGACTTTACTCAGTGGAGTAGTATAGAGTGAAAAAAGGATTGGCCCCAGGACAGAGCCTTGAGGCACACCATACAATAACTTTTTGGCATCAGATAAAATTGACCCAATCTTAATGCACTGAACACGGTCTGAGAGATAAGACTTAAACCAATCGAGGACAACCCCGCTCACACCAAACCAGGAGCTAAGAGAATTAAGTAGCGTATCATGATCAATAGTATCAAACGCTGCTGATTGATCCAAGAGAACGACAGCAGTAGCCTCACCTTTAGCAAAAGCCAAATGAACATCATTCTTAATTGAAAGCAATGCAGATTCAGTTGAGTGACCTAGTTTGTAGGCAGATTGCCTGACATTCTCAAGTCCGTTCAAACTAACATGGTCATTCAACTGAGAAGCAACAACACGTTCAACCAGTTTGGATATGAAGCCCAACCCAGAAACAGGTCTGTAGTTTTTTAAGTCATTGGGTGGTAGTGATGACTTTTTAATCAATGGGGTTACAATAGCCTTCTTGAACTCATCAGGTACAACACCTTCTGACAACGAGCAGTTAACAAGCCTGGTGATAGAGGGCAGTAAAATATCAATACATTCCTTAACAAGAAATGTAGGCCATGGGTCTAACAAACAAGATTTAGTGGGTGACTTCATGATAATTTTTCTAATTTCCTCTTGAGAAACTTGTTTAAAGCAGCTGAAATTGGGTACATCAGGTGGAGGAGGCAGAGTGAATGAGTCACTAGAGGAAAATGAGTTTCTGATTTTATCTATTTTGTCACTGAAGAAAGTGACAAACCAGTCAGCAAGACCTTTCTTAGATTCATGAGAAGGGAGTACTGCTTCAGAACTAGAGTGCAGTGCGGAACGCAAGACCTGCCATAGCTTCTTGGAGTCATTGGTATTTTCTCTGACCAGGTTTCTGAAGTAATTTGCCTTATCTTTGTTGACCAGTGAATTGCAGCGACCAATCTGTCTTCGAAGTCTAGCTCGATTATAGGCAGATTTATCTTTACGCCAGATTCGTTCCAGCTGTCGCCTGATGGTTTTTGCCAGCCTGTAGGTGTCAGATAGCCAACCAGTAGCTTGCTTAGTAAAAGTGCGAGTAACCAATGGTGCATGCTTGTCGAGCAATTTGCTCAAATCATCTAAGTATTGTTCACACAAACCACTGACTGTATCACCAGGGCATTTTACGAATGCGCTATTTCCCAAATCCTTACGGAAACTGTCCATGTCAATTTTACGATACCTCCTGAAGGTGACAACTTTTGCCTTATGTGAAGGAGGATTAACTGAGTCAAGCTGAGCAAGGACAAGAGCATGATCTGAAATAAATTCAGCAACTCGTACATTAGAGATGGCACTGGCATCAGTAGGAGTGAGAACAAGGTCTAGGATATGACCATGTAGATGGGTAGCCGTTTGAACATTTTGTGTTATATTGCATGATTCTAAACAGTTCTGGAATTTGATACTATCATTTGAAGAAGTATCCACATGAATATTGTTTTATTTATAATACAACTATAATATTTACACCATTTCAAAGTTAATTTATTACATTTTCTGGTCACTTTTTATATAGTAAAAGTCCTTAAAGTATTTCTAGAGATACAGTCATTTTAGGTATGAGGATTGAGACAAAAATTCACCTATTTTTGCCAACCATGTGCAATTGTTTATGTGCTCTCCGAGGTTTGTTTACACCAGAAGAACAGAACTATACCAAAAGGCTTATTTGCCGAAAATTATTAATTTGCTGAAAATTATTAATTTGTCAAAATAGTGCCTAAAACAACAAGTTTCCAAAATGACAAATTCAAATGCCATTTTCTTGTTGAAAGATAGTCAAAGATAGTCAAACTTATAGGTCATATTAATTGAAAACTTATGACAAGAAAATTAGTGTGCTTAAAATAAATTTCATAAGAATGTCACCAATAGCGCATACCTAAAACGACAAATTAATTGGACTATCAGGGTTATTTTCTTGTCATAAGTTTGTCAGTTAATTTGTCCAACAAGAAAATGACAAGTTTAAATTTGTCAATTAGGAAGTTTGTTGTTTTAGGCACCATTTTGACAAATAAAGGATGAATTAATATTTGTCAGAGGTTTTCAGTGTATCCAGTACTTACATATTTCATTCCATGCAGTGGCACTTGTTCTAGATCTGTACTTACATATTTCATTCCATGCAGTGGCACTTATTCTGTGTATAGCATGGTTTGTCAGGTGTTCCAGGACAAAATTCAATATAAATAAATATTGCAAGAACTTTAACTTCACCAAGCAAAAAATTTTATGATTCCTTTTTTATTATCTATTGATCAACATAAATATTTGAAGAAATAACGAATTCATTCCAGTGACATGTACTACATAGACAAGATTTACCAATCAACACACATGATTGCATAAACTGGGTATCAGGTGATTTAATTTGAGGTTGGGCCATGCCTTAGACATTTAACTACTATACAAGCCCTAATATAGCTACAGGGTAAATAATTAACTATGCATGCACAGAGGGCACAATTAGCTTGTTTGAGTGCCTAGGGTGATAGTACTGTCAATATGCTGATGGAGGTAAACTGGACTGGACGTTTGACTGGATGTTAGAAAGATCAGTTATCACCCATCAGAATGGTAAACATATGCACCCACTGTTCAATCACCAACTTTATCCAAAATTAAGATTTACATGCAACTTGTCACCATTAAGAATTACATACAACTTGTCACCTAAGTTCTAAAAAGCAATGGGAAAGATTTTTTAATTATAATAACAATTCATACCTACAACTCATACAGAAATACTATGACTACTGAGTAACAATAATATTTATTGACAATAAAAATTAATTCTGCATGTATGTCAAATATTTGTACACCCAGTTCAATAATATTGATGAATAAATGTAGGGTCAACCAATTCCGTCGGGTTTTCTAACAATATTTTATAAAAAAAAATGCACCTGCTTAAAGATTGAGTATTTTATGTAGCAACATTTATTTAACTAAAGAAAAAATAGATCCACTTTAATTTTTGTATTTGTACAACTCACTAATATTTATGTATACAGATTTGAGGTCACGAAATTCCTTACATTTGTGAACAACATTTTATATTTCTAATGGAAATGGTATGGAGAATGGTATTTTATGTGGAAGGTTAAAAAAATATCTTGGGTACCTGATATACAGCATACCAGCCTTTTTTTAAAATCTGTTCTGAAGCCCACACATCAGAAAATACATAAATAAACTTTGAAGGTGTAAGGGAGGTTATTCGTTACTAGAGCCATGTTCTTTGGACATTAAATGCTCTAACAATGCATTATATATAAATAAATATTGTATAATAGAGGTGCTATTATACCGATGATCTCTTAGTTCATGCTTGTGTTTCAGATGAGCTGGACCTTCCTATCACTTACACACTCTGCATAATTTAATGCCTCAGATGTTTCCACAAGCAGCATTAATGCCAGGTGAATGCTTTCTTAGATTGTTAACATTGTATTGAACTGAAATTTCGAAAATAATATCATGGATGAGACATAAAAATAATTGCTCCCAGAGTTTGAAATGTGAAAATTTGGCCCACATTTGTTTGTCTACCTTTGAGGAGTAACCTGTGCTCCGTGGAAAGTTATTTTTATTATTACGACTGTGACACTTCATTTTTTTGCCCTGATTTCCATAATGAAACATATTGTAAAGGCACTAGAGCAGCAACATGACCATTGTTCACTTGTCATTGAACAGGTATGAGTAGGCAACCTGTAAACTTCCAGACCAGGATAAAGCTATCAGAGATATACCAGCTTTTGTGTATATTATTTTTGGAAAGTAAAACAGTGACCCTTTAAACTGCTTTTTGAAAGTGGCAATTGTGTTATTCTCCTTGTGGTAATAGCTTCCCTTAGCAGATACAATGGTGCATTTAAGATACTGTGTTACAGTGATCTAATCCACCCAACACAGGCACTCAAGATATGACTTTTAATTGCATTTACCGTAACTAAACGGTTGAGATATTTTTACTCTGCGTAGTGGGTACTACTTTAGGTACATGTATTTTCCGCGTAATAAAACTAAATATAGTTCTTTAATATTTTGCAATTTATCTTTTTTCAGACTGTTAGTGGCTTCTGACTTTGATAAATCATGTACATTATGTCTTGGAAAGTAATTTTATTCCCAAAGCGACACAAGATCCTGATTTAGTAGATTTATCTGTGCGATTATTTTAGAAGTGGGTGATAAGGTGTCCAGTCTGGCTGTCGCCGTGATTTTCTAAACTTCAGTTTTTTGTATATTTTATAACCCTGCCATGTTTAGGTTGAACTAGAACAAAGTTCTAGACGGGCAAAAAATAGTTTCTTTTAGTTTTGTTTTGCCGATTGTGGTGAACATCAGCTGTTGTTCATGATATAAGGTCAGGGTGATTGTTCTTTTTGTCTCAGCCAATGAGTCAGACCATTCTTTTTTTTCCCCTTTTTTTCGATTACTGTACAGTACTAGTACACTCCCTGTATTTTCAGCCGCTAACCCGACTTGAGTCCTTGTCATCAATTCAGTTTTAACAGGTTTCGGTTCCTAGGTTTCTTTTATCATTCTGATATTTTAATTCGAGAGGCGACTCCAGGACAATGTGGTACACTACTACAGTACAGTGAGGGGATGGTGTGTCGCTCAATAATGCATGGGGTGTATGGGATGGTGAAAAATACACGGGAGTGGTATGAAAGATTATTGAGCTGCAAATAGCCTTAAATCATTAATTTTCACAGCTTCTGTTATCTTGTTTTTCTGTCAAAGGACTAGTGGTGGTGGACCAATTCATGCCCGGGTACCAATTCACGCCCACCCTTAAATTTATCCAAAACAATAAATCACAAATGTATATGATCAATTTGATGATTATCTATGATGTGGTAAACACCATGTCTATGAAAAATTATAAATCTTCAAGAAAATTGAGGGTGGGCGTGAATTGGTACCCGGGCGTGAATTGGTCCACCACCACTATGTATCAGGTCCCTGACACAAGTAAATCACTATGCATCAGGTCCTCCATATATTACATCGACTTGTGCAACTCATTAACATTCATTTGTGCATAGACAATATGAGGTGATATGGGATTGTCCAACAATATTTATTTTTTTAGAAATAATGTTTTAAGATAAAGCATTTTACTTAACATGTTTACTTACTTGGAGATGAAAGACTTGTCGATGTTTAAAATGGATATGTAAAACACATAATTATTCATGCATGCACAGAAAATATGAGTTCATTGAGTTGTAGTTGGTTTCCAAATAATGTAATTAATAGTAATATATGTTGCTTGAAAATCATCAGTCACAATAACCATGGTCATCTGTTGTGACAAATGGGAATAAACATCTAACCCGACACATACTGTTTATTTTGGATATCTCTGGAGCCTGCCACATAGAGAGACTTTTATATATCTGGGACCTGGCACATAGGCTCTCCCTTTTTCTGTTCTCTCCAAAAATGAGACTGGGATCAAATGAAGAGAGAGGCACATTCGGTCAAAACACCGTTCAAACATGGGTCAAGTGGGGGGGGGGGGGGATCTTTCACCAGTTTTCCGGGCAGCGGCTCAATCTTCTTTTGTCACTGAGACTGTAACTTTGCAGTTAAAGTGATAAAAATGTGGTAACAAAAAATGTGAACATAACAAAAACCCATCTGCTAAACTTTTTGACAGTATTGTATTACACGGGTGGTCGTACTTGTGTCTGGGTCACAATTATTGTATCCTTCAATTTTTTTATCAAACATGAAGGTACTCAATTTGGGTGTTTGGTTCAATTTTTAAATTAACATGAAATAAAATTAATCTCAAAGGGAATAAATTAAAAAAAATATTCAAAATTTTGTTTGTAATATTTTTAAGATAAACACCAATAAATATTGGACATAATTATGACCAGGACACAATTGGGACCATCCATGTGTAATTAAAACAATTATTGAAATAAAGTTACTGCCTGGCTACCAGTTCTCGCTAGGTAGAATTATAATGGGTATATGAGCATCTTGTGACCATGGCAGTTCATGACCAACAACTCGTAATCACATCTCGTACCCAAGATATTCTTTATCTTCCACATAAAATACTATTCTCCTTGCCATTTCTATTAAAAAGTATAAAATATTATTAAGAAATCGCATATCCGTGACCTCATATGCCCACACAGGAATATTAATGAGTTGTACAAGTTTTAGAATTTAATGTATTTGATCTTTAACTAACTAGAGTTTCCAACATAAAACACTCAATCTTGAAGCAGCATTTCTAGTTATAAAATATAGAATATTGATAGAAAACCCCACTGAATTGGATGACTTTGTATTTTTTATTAATATTAATGAGCTGGGTGTACAAGTATTTGATAATCGGGAAAAATTAATTTTTACCGCCTTGCTACTAGGGATGGGTCAGTATGAAAAATGTGTGCATCAAGAGGTCGCTAGTATAGCATTTGTCCATTAGGTAGGGTATTAACTTTTAAAAATTTAAATTATTAAATTTGCAATTTTGCTTGTACCTTTTTTTTTTCTTTTTTTATTCTGTTGCTATTCTAAATACCAACTTTGGTTTTTCTTTCAGAAACTTGCTGATCTTCTAAATGTCAAGTTTGAACAGCCTGTTCTCTTTCACCAGTCCAGCGGTTAAGCGGCTGCTGGGGTGGAAGCAGGGAGACGAGGAGGAGAAATGGGCTGAAAAAGCAGTAGATTCATTGGTTAAGAAACTTAAGAAAAAGAAAGGTGCCTTAGAGGAGCTTGAGAAAGCTCTGAGTAATCCGGGCCACCTCACAAAATGTGTCACAATTCCACGGTCGTTGGATGGCCGACTGCAAGTATCACACAGGAAGGGCTTACCACACGTCATATACTGCAGAGTATGGAGATGGCCAGACTTACAGAGCCACCATGAACTGAAGCCACTGGATCACTGTGAATATCCATTCTCTGCCAAGCAGAAAGAAGTCTGTATCAACCCCTACCATTACAAAAGAGTAGAAAGTCCAGGTATGTTCTTGCATAGTTTGTGTGCGAGTTTTAACTTATTGGCGGGTTGTGTATTACCCAACATTTTCGTTTGCGGATTCTAACTCGAAAACGCTTTGTCCAATCGAATTCGAACTTGAAAGGGAGATAAATCACCATCATAGCCAAGTTGTTTTCAAAATTGGTGTAATTCTGTCTTGTCAACATTTCCGTTTCCAGACTCTAACTCGAAAACGTTTTGTCCAATCGAATTCAAACTTGACAGGGGGATAGATCACCACATTTCCATTTCCGGACTCTAACTCAAAAATGCTTTTTCCAATTGAATTCAAACTTGACAGGGAGATAGATTTGCATTACATTTCTTAGCACGTGTAACACATTTACCTTTACTGGGTGACCTGAAATTTCTTTCCTTGTTTCTAAATTTAATTACAGCAGTCGCTAACCTTATTGCAGCCTGCACAACTCACCTTTTGGGGCATTTCTGAGTCAGAAATTCTGACCCTCTTGTCATTAAAATACTGATTCCCAGTGGGCCGTGACCAAAATGGCTTAATTTAGGCAGTATATTGCTTTTATCATGGTAAAATATTTCAAAATAATTTTCTGTTCTCAAGTTCCTTAGTTATGTACAAATAACTGCTGTGGAATTTAGGTATATACAGTTAAACTTTATAACCTTTTCACAAGCCAGTATTTATACATTTTATGTGCATGTATTCTTCAGTTTTCCCACCAGTTTTGGTGCCAAGATATAGTGAATATCCCAGTACTTGGCCTAATGTTTATATGTAGTATCTAAGGTCATTAATATACTGCTTTCCAGTGGGCCATGGCTAAAATAACTTAAGTTGTATAACTATTGCTTTTATCATGGTTAAATATTTCAAAATAATTTCCTGTACTCAAGTAACTTAGTTATGTACGAATAACTGCTGTGGAATCTAAGTATATACAGTTAATTTTTATAGCCTTTTCAAATCAGTTCTACATTTTGCATTTATGTATGCTTCAGTTTTGCCACCAGTTCTGGTGCCCAGATACAGTGAATATCCCAGTACTTTGGCCCCATTTCAACAAGTCCCTGAGCCCTCCATGCCATACAATGTGAGTTTCCCACATGGATTTAACAACCAAGGACAGCAGTCACCAGGTGGTAGTTCCAGCTCCCCAGGAAGTCCTTTTGGAATTCCAGGTATGTGGGTATATTGTCATGATCTTTTACTTTTGGTATTATCATGCAGGTGAAGAATTTGCGCTTTTATTGATGTGATAAAAAAATTATTGTGACATGCACATTACCATTATTTCTGCCAGAATTGTTATCCCACAGCCTTTAAAGGCTGTGTGGGTATTGTTTTGACCAATGGTGTCTGGATAGGCAGGCAGTCGGGTGGGCAGAAAAAGTTTGTTTGGGCTGTATCTCAGAAACCATAAGCTGCAGGAAGCTGAAACTTTGTAGGAACATTGGTTGGGGGGTTTAAATGTGCAACGTTATGGTGTGACCTTGATTTGACATTTAACCTTGCCATAGTGACCTTGATTTTGAAAATCGTGTCTGGGCTATATCTCAGAAACTGTAAGGTGAAGGCAGTTGAAACTTGGTAGGGACATTGGTTGGGGGTGTAGGTGTGCAAAGTCATTGTGTGACCTTCAATTGACTTTTAGCTTGCTGTAGTGACCTTGATCTTTAAAATCTTGCCTGGCCTATATCTCAGAAGCTATATCTCAGATGGTAGGGACATTGGTTAGGGGTATAGGTGTGCAGTGTCATGGCGTGACCTTGATTTGACCTTGCTGTGGTGACTTTGACCATTAAAATCTTGTTCAGGCTATATCTTTGAATCTGTAAGGTGTAGGTTAATATTTGGTACGGACATTATTGTTTGTATTTAGGGGAGAAAGGAGGGAGAGTGTGTCCTCCAGCTCCCGCATTTTCTATTGCTTATAGCTCAGCAACCACAGGGCGGATTCTCTTCAAATTTAACACATGCATGCAGTAGCCATGGGAAAATTTTTTGAATGTGCTGTCATGACATTTCAACCAATCAGAGAAGTCACATGACCAAAAACATGGGGACTTTTCCCAAAAATCGTTTTCCCACCATTTTTAGCGACCATCTTGAATTTCTGCGTAAAATGCAAACACAAATTTATCTCGGAAACAGTGTGAGATAGGGCAATTTCGACAAAGTTTTTGACCTGCAGGACATCTGTAGAGTGTACTGGTGGCTTTTCCCAAAACTCGTTTTCCCACCATTTTTGGCAGCCATCTTGAATTTCTGCGTAAAAGGCAAAAATGCATTTATCTTGGAAACGGTGCGAGATAGAGCGATTTCGACGAAATTTTTCATTCGCAGGGTATCTGCAGAGTCTACTGGTGACTTTTCCCAAAATCACTTTCCCATCATTTTGGCGGCCATCGTGAATTTCTGCATAAAATGCAAAAAAACACATTTATCTTGGAAATTGTGTGATATAGAGGGATTTTGGCGAAATTTTTGACCCCCAGGGTATCTGCAGAGTCTACTGGCAACTTTTCCCAAAAATAATTTTCCCGCCATTTTTGGCGGCTATCTTGAATTTCTATGTAAAACACACACACACAAAAAAAAAGACAAAGAAAAAAATACATATTCTTCTACGAAACCTTGCATTTTGGTACAAATGGAAAACTGTATTAAACACAGAAAGATGATAATTTCTACAAAATCATTAATACTCATTAGGACGTTTTGTTTTTGCTATGCAAAACAATTTCTCTTGCAAAGCAATACTCGAGTTATATGTACTTTTACTTAATTGTGCTATTTAAGCGTCCCTGAAAGGGCGCTTATTTGTTTTCGCCTCAGTTTCCTCGCCGCCGCATTATGGTCTCCCTTGAATATCTCCGTTATTATTAGAAGGTTTCAAACCATATTTGGCAGTTATATACCATAGGCGTGGGAAAATTTTTCTGCATGCTTAAATTTGACCTTTAACCTTTATGAAGGTCACATGATCAAAAACTATTTTTTGAAGTACACACCCCCGTCATCACAGTTCAGGAAAAACTACTTGCTACAGAGCCTTATAATTTGACACACCTATTCATACTATCGAAAACGCGAGCTGATTAGATTTTGGGAGCAATCCCTTGAAAAATGTCTCATTTATGAGTGATTTTCTGACACCTTCCAATCTGAAAGCCTTACATTTAGGCCAACCCCCCCTATTATCTTCTTAAGTATTGCATTTAGAGCTATAAAATGTACTGGGAGGTAATAGTAGTGGTGGCATCGTTTACAGAAATCAAAACCGGTTACCGGGGCTTTGAAACGAACGAAATCCGGTATTTCGTATGCTTGTTACTGGCAGTGATTATTTCTCGCGGGGCGTACATGAACCAGAACTTGCAACTGGAAATGGCTTTTGCGAGATACCAAAAAGTATGTAAACATGACTTTTTGCTCAATATAAGGTAAAATGTGGCATATTTAACAAAATATGTATATTTTTTGTCGTTTTGATGAAGTATCAGCCATTAGAAAGCCTAAAATAATAACATTTTCAAAAACCGGTTCCCTAATATTCTTTGCGGATTTCGTTTTTTCTACTAAAACGAAACGACATACCGCATACCGGAAAACCGTTAACAACACTAGGTAATAGGAAACCATATGTGGAGAGTCTAAATAGCCGGTCAGTTTTACCCCACGGCCCCCCCTTGTGGGTCAAACTGGGGTCATAAAATAGCTGATTTTGAGTTTTAGCCTTATATCTCCTTTATTGTTGCTTTTATAGCTTGAGAATGTATTAAGAGGTATTGGGAAAGCATATATGGAGAGTCTAAATAGCCGGTCAGTTTTACCCCCCGACCCCCCCTTATGGGTCAAACTGGGGTCATAAAATAGCTGATTTTGAGTTTTTGCCTTATATCTCCTTTATTGTTGCTTTTATAGCTTCAGAATGTATTAAGAGGTATTGGGAAAGCACATGTGGAGAATCTAAATAGCCGGTCAGTTTTATCCCCCAACCCCTCCTTATGGGTCAAACTGGGGTCATAAAATAGTTGCTTTGGAGTTTTGACTTATATCTCCTTTATTGTTGCTTTTAGACCTTCAAAATGTATTAAGAGGTATTGGGAAAGCATATGTGGAGAGTCTAAATAGCCGGTCAGTTTTACCCCCCCCCCCCCCCCCTTATGGGTCAAACTGGGGTCATAAAATAGCCGATTTTGAGTTTTTGCCTTATATCTCCTTTATTGTTGCTTTTATAGCTTCAGAATGTATTAAGAGGTATTGGGAGAGCATACGGTGCAGCTTTGTGCATTCTTAGCTGTACAGCATGCTTATTAAAACCACAAAGCATTTTAGACTATAAGGGACGCTTCGCTTTTGTTAGCAAAAGCATTCCTCTAGTTCCTATTGATAGCTATACTTCAATTATAAATTTTACAGCTTCATAATTCACAGACATCTCTCTCTTAAACATTATTTTCTCTAACGTTATTTGGAACTTTACATAACTGACACTGTTGTGTAAGTCCCATGATCTTTGTACTGTTAAACTTGGGGTCAAAAGTTGTCCCTGGGCTGTAGGGTACGGGCATCTCCGATGCTATTTTTGTGGTTAGTATATTACAGCAATAGTAATGAAAGCTATTCTAAGTTCATTTTGTTAAATTTCATTCTTCAAGTCCGCAATCTAAATTAGGTTTGGAGAAATAGATTCCATAAAGATTATATTTGTATCCACCGAAGGCATCCGGTGGATACTTTGGTTTATCGTTTGCTACGCCGCCGCCGCGCGTAGAGATTTTTGGCGTTAACGATCTAAGAGGAAAACTACATCAGCTAGGTTCACCAAATTTGCAGGATATCTTCATTGGGGGGTAAGCTTCTCTGGGAAGGAAAAATAGCCTCATTCTGAAAATCAAGATGGCCGCAGCGGGCATTTCTTTGAAAATTATCTACATTTTTCTACTGGCTGTTTCTCATAGGTAGAAGGTTGAATGTCTTCATAGGTGATATGTATAACAGATATATATGTCCTCTACAACCTTGCAGACATTTGACCTTCAAGCTCTTAATTCAAGGTCATCCATGGAGTGCCAAAGTAACCAACATAGTGGACTTTAAAAGTGGTTATATCTCCCTTATTATTGGTCCTAGAGGTTTGCAATGGGAAACCAACCTATAGGAAATCATGTGCTGCGAATCTTTTGATGTGGTCAGATTTGACCTTGGACCCCTCCTACAAGGTCAAACGAGGATAGCCAAACTTAAAAGTGCTTATAACTCGCTTATTATTGGTTCAAGGTGTTTGGGATGGTAAACCAACCTATAGGAAATCATAAGCTGGGAATCTTAAATCTGTGGTCGGATTTGACCTTGGGCCCCTCCTTCAAGGTCAAACGAGGATAGCGAAACTTAAAAGTGCTTATAACTCGCTTATTATTGGTCCTAGAGGTTTGGGATGGTAAACCAACGTATAGGAAATCATGGACTGGGAATCTTCTGGTGTGGTCATATTTGACCTTGGGTCCCTCCTTCAAGGTCAAACGAGGATAGCCAAACTTAAAAGTGCTTATAACTCGCTTATTATTGGTCCTAGAGGTTTGGGATGGTAAACCAACATGTAGGAAATCATGGGCTGGGAATCTTCTGGTGTGGTCGGATTTGACCTTGGGCCCCTCCTTCAAGGTCAAACGAGGATAGCCAAACTTAAAAGTGCTTATAACTCACTTATTATTGGTCCTACAGGTTTGGGATGGTAAACCAACTTATAGGAAATCATGGGCTGGGAATCTTTTGATGTAGTCAGATTTTACCTTGGGCCCCACCTTCAAGGTCATATGAGGATAGCCAAACTGAAAAATGCTTATAACTTGCTTATTATTGGTCCTAGAGGTTTGCAATGTGAAACCACCTTATAGGAAATCATGGGCTGGGAATCTTCTGCTGTGGTCAGATTTGACCTTGAGCCCCTCTTTCAAGGTCAAACAAGGACAGCCAAAGTTAAAATTGTTTATAACTCGCTTATTATTGATCCTAGAGATTTCCAATGTGAAACCAACTTGCAGGATATTGTGGGCTGGGAATCTTCTGATGTCAGATTTGACTTTTGGCCCCTCCGTCAAGGTCAAACGATGGTTCACTGGCTTTGGTGAGTTGTCTTTCCGGTGGATACAGATTTGCATCAGTTCTCTGATGCATAGGTCTAGTTTATTATAATTCATAAGAAGTGGAATAATATTTAATTATGTCCACCCCACTGGGGGGTGGACATATTATTTTTGCTTTTTCCGCCGTCCGGCATCCCACTTGGTTTCCAGACATTTTAGGCAACAGTTCTTATCCTATCTTTACCAAATTTGGCGTGCAGGTTTATTGGGTTAATAGCTTGTATGGGATTGCTTTTGGTGATGATAGCTCTATAGCTAACTGAGTAATAGCTACTTTGCTACTTTTGAGTAGCTCTTTGGTTTCCAGACATTTTAAGGAATGCTATTAAGCCTAGCTTTCTGAAATTTGGTATGGAGGTTCATTGGGTTAATAGCTTGTATGAGATTGCTTTTGGGGGGAATTGCTTCATAGATGAGTGAGTAATTAATTAAATAAATGAGTAATTGGCTATTTTGAATACTGAAAAAGGCAAATGTGCTCATATCTCCTAAACCGTGCGAGATAGAGCGATTTCGTCGAAATTTTTGACCCACAGGGTATCTAAGGAATGTACTCTTTGCAATTTTCCAAAAATTTTCCCCTCCCCAAAAATGGCGGCCATTTTGAATTTTCGAATTTTTGCCAAAAATGGCAAAACACGAATTTGCTTCTATCTCCTTAACCGTGCGAGATAGAGCGATTTCGTCGAAATTTTCAACCCACAGGGTATCTAAGGAATGTACTCTTTGCAATTTTCAAAAAATTTTCCCCTCCCCAAAAATGGCGGCCATTTTGAATTTTCGCATTTTTGCCCAAAATGGCAAAACACGAATTTGCTTCTATCTCCTTAACCGTGTGAGATAGAGCGATTTCGTCGAAATTTTCAACCCACAGGGTATCCAAGGAATGTACTCTTTGCAATTTTCAAAAAATTTTCCCCTCCCCAAAAATGACGGCCATTTTGAATTTTCGAATTTTTGCCAAAAATGGCAAAACACACGAATTTGCTTCTGTCTCCTTAACCGTGCGAGATAGAGCGATTTCGTTGAAATTTTCAACCCGCAGGGTATCTAAGGAATGTACTCTTTGCAATTTTCAAAAAGATTTTCCCCTCCCCAAAAATGGCGGCCATTTTGATTCTTCGAATTTTTGCCCAAAATGGCAAAACATAAATTTGCTTCTATCTCCTTAACTGTGCGAGATAGAGCGATTTCGTCGAAATTTTCAAACCACAGGGTATCTAAGGAATGTACTCTTTGCAATTTTCAAAAAATTTTCCCCTCCCCAAAAATGACGGCCGTTTTGATTTTTCGAATTTTTGCCCAAAATGGAAAAACACAAATTTGCCTTAACCGTGCAAAATAGAATTATTTCGTTGAAATTTTCGACCCATGGGGTATCGAAGAAATGTACTCTTTGCAATTTTCAAAAAATTTTCCCTTCCCCACATATGGCGGCCATTTTGAATTTTCGAATTTTTGCCCAAAATGGAAAAACACAAATTTGCCTTAACCGTGCCAAATAGAATTATTTCGTTGAAATTTTCGACCCATAGGGTATCTAAGAAATGTACTCTTGGCAATTTTCAAAAAATTTTCCTTTTCCCAAAAATGGCGGCCATTTTGAATTTTCAAATTTTTGCCAAAAATAGAAAAACAGGAATTTGCTTCTATCTTCTTAACCGTGCAAGATAGAGTGATTTCGTCAAAATTTTCGACCCAACCAATGCAAAAAGGCATAAAGCTGAAATAATTTACATCTACACTAATAAATATTTAGGCATCATTGATATATTTTACAAATGAAACAGGGTCTTGTAAGACTACTGTACAATTTTGGCAAAAGGTTCATGGGGTGGACATTACACATGATAATGTGTGTTCTTCTATGCTATCCTGTTTCTATTCGCATCTACTATCAACAGGGCGTCCTATTTCTAGTTTGAACATTATTATTTTTAATCACATAATTTTCAAGGTTTGCTTTGGAAGATTTAAAAGACAACACTCAGCACATTGCATTCAGTGATTGACTTATAGCTGTTTAATTTTCTATTTGTTGTGTTTCTTCTGTAAGGTTTATGCAATTGTCAATTCTTGTTTAAAGTCTGATATGTTTTTTTTAAATGTTTGAAGCTGACACCCCACCTCCTCCATATCAGACTCACAACCCCAGCAGTCCTGCATCACCAGGACAACAAAGTCAGAGCAGTTGTCAGGAGAACAAAGCTATGGATACCAGTGCTCCACCCTCTGGCCCTCACTTACATCACCCCGGAAACAAGCCACATAATTACAGTAGGTATTTTGAGGCTGTTGTGACCTCCAATTCGGTTTATTGTTATTAATGACAACAGGTCAAAAGTAAAATGAATCTTTTAAGCCTTATGTAACAGCCACACCTTGCTTATTAAATATCTATTGCCAATTATTAAAAATATGGGAAACAAGCTAAGTGACTAAAGCAAATCTACAAGCCTTTTGTAATTCTCAACTCAGAGAGCGGTTCAATATATTGATGTAACGTAACTCGGGTGAGTCTAAGCTTTTTGCATCTATCCTTCATTTCTCATGAGAGAGCAGTTCAGTACATGTGTGCTGTGAATTAAATTTTTGGGCTGTGTTTCTCACTGTTTGAAAGGTAAAACTACCATTGAAAATATGATTACTTTTTTATTGCGTTAATACATCTTGTCCAGTAGACAATTAGCTATATTGTGTTTGTGTAAATGAAAGGAAAAGCAAATGATATTAATAGTTAACTTTTGAAGAATTGCGCATCACCTTTAGAATAGGCTACACTGCTTTGAAATTTAATTCATAAAGGTTGTAACTTTCTTGTGAAGACAACAAGTATGATAACTTAAGCTTTGGTTTTTGTACAGTTGATGTTCAACCTGTGACCTACCAAGAACCGACCTTCTGGTGTTCCATAGCATATTATGAACTGAATTCCCGAGTGGGAGAAGTGTTTCAGTCTTCAGTACCTAGCATTGTAGTGGATGGATTTACTGATCCATCCAACAACTCGGACCGCTTCTGTCTGGGACTCTTATCAAATGTCAATAGAAACTCGACCATTGAGAACACAAGAAGACACATCGGAAAAGGTAAATGACTTAAATACTTACATTTCATTGTAGTATGACCATTCTTTGTTCCTTTACGTCTTTGCAGAACATCTAAGGGACAGCAATATTTGTACTATCAGTAGTGACATATTTTCTTCATTGTATGAGAACCATAGTGTTTTAGGTGTACACTTGTATTGCACTTGTGGTGAAGTGTTTGCCAATTGTCTGAGTAAAACCAGTATTTTTGCACATATTTTAAGGTGTACTTTGTAGGAATACACCTGCATATTGTAGGAGTTCACTTTTAAAATTTCTGTTTTAGGTGTCCACTTGTACTATGTGGGAGGGGAGGTGTTTGCCGAGTGTCTCAGTGACAGCAGCATCTTTGTACAGAGCCGCCAATGTAACTATCACCACAACTTCCATCCCACCACCGTGTGTAAGATTCCACCCGGTTGCAGCCTCAAGATCTTTAACAACCAGGAGTTTGCACAACTTCTCAGCCAGTCTGTAAACCATGGGTTTGAGGCAGTGTACGAGCTCACAAAAATGTGCACCATACGCATGAGCTTTGTGAAAGGCTGGGGTGCCGAGTACCATCGACAGGATGTCACCAGCACCCCCTGCTGGATAGAAATACACCTAAATGGGCCCCTCCAGTGGCTGGACAAAGTATTGACTCAGATGGGAACTCCCCACAACCCCATATCATCCGTCTCCTGAAAACACTGGTTTTCCTTCCTTTTACAATCAATGTAATATCTCTCGAGCTGTCTTGCATGTTATATCTTCTCTTTCATTGCTGACATCATCATGTGTTTGTATTTGTGTCAACTCAATTTTCTCATGGTTCACTGACTGAAGAAACGTTTTATTTATATGCAGAATGACAAGCTTATCTAAAATTGTATTTAATATCCGTAGTAGTCTTGTAGATACATTGTACTTATAGTGCTAATATGTAAAGTTATTTAACAAAATTTTCATTTTGTTGGATTTATAGGACTGTATATAATTTTACAAGATTTAAATTTATTATAATTGTACAATAATAGTTGTCTAAATACTGTTTGAATCATGCCAAACTAACTGAGAAAAATAAGAAATCCCTCTAGAAGAAACTAGTCAGACTGTAGTTTATTTCTTAATTAAAAATGCATTGTCGACAGTTTTAAGATATATTGACACTGGGCAGGTATACTCTATATGGCTGTTACATTGTTGCAATCCTTGCAACATGTACAATGTTGGCTGTTGAATAGTGTCATGGTCTCTGACAGAGTATTTTGCCTTTCTTTCTGTAAATGTGATGTTGTTGCCCATGCAGTAGTATCTATTTGAACATAATGTGAGAAGACAGATCTGAAAACCTGTATTGTGTGCTAGAAGTTCAATTTGACTTGACATCTTAATTTCAGTATCCAGGTTTTTACTTCAATTAAAGTTTTAGCATGTAAATTGCCAAAGAGAGAATGAACATGTATGTTTTGCAATATTTGTTTATTCTTTGACCCAGAGCAGTCACTTTACCTGACAATATATCGATTAGTGGTTTTGGAATGAGCAATCGTATTGCCAAAGTGTTGCGTCTTTATGTCTGGATATGGTACATCTTGATCTCATTTGTCTCCTAAGCATGTAGGTATTTACACTTTCATGTGTCAACATTTGAAGAGGAGTCTTGGTATTTCTGATGTGGAGTTTTTTTTTCCTTGTCCAGAGAAATATGGTATATTTGTGTACTCAAGCAGATAGCGGCCAATTTGTAGGCTTTGTAAAAATAATGAATGCCAAATTAAGATGGTGCAGTTCTTATGCAGAACAAGTGTATTATTTTCTATGCATTTAAGTATCCATTTCATGTACTTTCTCAAACTAAGAGGCCTTCAGCTTTGATTGTTAAAACTATTCAGATTTGAGTCCATGTTCTGTTTTCTATGCAACTGTGACTTTTTTTTTGTAACTTTGTTGTTGTACTGCATATTTGGTGACAAAAACTGTGTTAGGAGAAACCTCTGAGATTTTAGTAAGAGGACAAATGTATATTTACCACCTAGTGTCTATTGTGTATTATCCTGACAAAGATATGTGTAAGCTTGTGAAATACTCGGTTCAAATGTGTAATGATAATGGACATTTGTAGTCTGTTAACTGTGTTAAGTATTCTCAAAGAAAAGTAAAGATTATTTGCCACAAAGATATCAAACTAGGTAATGTGGTACTTGTTTGAATTTTCCAGTTGTAGTTCTTCATTGTGTGACTAATCTGGAAGTCACAGCTTATGGTATGAAACAAAGCTTGATGTGTGTTGTAATTGAACATTGTCATTATTTTGGCAGACTGTTTTTCATTTTCATGAAATGTGTGTCGTGACTTGAGACATGCATTCTCTGTATAAATTGTTTAAAGTGGGGATCTTCCACAGGTCCCACTGAATATTAGAAAAAAAATTATGTGCACTTGACAGGATTTTTTTTTTTTTTTTTTTATCATCAGATATTCAAGAAAATGTCAGTGTTTGTGTAAAACTTGATTGCAAGTAATTGAAAATCCTGAGCACTATTTATGTGCAACACTAGGCTATTAATTCACCAAGAACCCACAATACCTAAACTACAGTAAAAGATATTATGTTAAATACTAACTCGCTTTGTGGTCTCAGGTATTTTGCAAAATGACTGAAATCATAGTCATTATTGTTAATGGTTCTGCAGATTGATTCAAATACAAATTCATGCTGACACACCTTGTTTTGATAGAAAGGATTATTGTATAATACATGGGGACTTGAATTGCATTGAATAAATCATCGAATTATGGCATACTTATTCATCGAGTTGTGCTGGTGCTTTTAGTTAATGGACTTCCATTACTGTTTATACTCCCAAATCATGTATCGAGTTTTGTTTGTTTTCTTTTTTCCTTTGAGTACTAGTACTAGGTGAATGTTTAGTTTTTGTTATTTATTTTTTTTTTTTGGCCCCCAACTGTGACATGATCAACTTTTTCTGTGCAATACACTAAATATTCCAGCCTTTGTTAAAGTAATTAAGTAAAGGTGATAAAGATATTTTTATTGGTCGTTTAAGTGTGTCTGATTACATTTTGGTTTTTCTTTTTTATCTCTTTTTATGTTTGTACAAGTTTACATAGCAGTAGTTTCTCTTCACATAAACCTCATTTTTCATTCAAGGCAACTGTAATTTGGCTGGGCCAAGTATTTTTCTAAATTGTTATTGTAATTACACTTCATAGAAATATCCATCAGGAAATACCATGACTGAATGGAATTTACAAATGTTTAAATTTGTTACAACCTACACACAGCTCTGTTCATTTTTTTTTTTTAATCAATTTACTCTCATGTTTTTGTTTACTGTAGGTTTGTTATATCTTGTAATCTTTTGCATTCAGTTATACACACAAAGATATTAGACTGGAGATTGTAAATGTAACATGAATGTGTTAACATTGAGAAATATGCGAATATATTTTGTGATTGCTAAATTGTGAAGTGGGATGCACCGCATCTTCCTGAAGACTACAATCCATTCTAAGAGGAACTGCATTAAGCTTTTATGTTCAGTTTTGCTGTCCTCCAGAGCAGAAGAACCACTATTGTAGGGTGAATTCATTGAGAAAATATAAATACTAAAGATACAGAAAAGAAATTCATTTGAGAGGTTATCTTTTCTCCTGTGAAAAATCTTATTGAAAGGTCAACAGCTAGAATTTAGAATCCCATAGACAAAAGTCTACTAGTATAATGCTCTGTTCGTTTCAGTTCTGTGCAGACAGGTTGTAGTGTACATTCTTGCTTGTTTTACTTATTTCCTTCCACCACACTCTGACAGGAGATTGTAAAATGCATCCACTTTACAATAACTTTGAAAGTAATATTCAGTTGATATCAGGAGGATTTTGTTTTTACCCTGGGGGCATAACTCGTGTTAAAATGATATTAAACCCTTAGGAATAAGACAGAGCTTAAATTTGCAGTGATGCAAAAATTGGACTCAGTTCTGGATATTTCTATTTGGGATTTTTACAAATTTGAGCTCATATTCAGTCGGAGGCTTATGCTTTAGTGCCAGAATTGAAAATCCCAAATTTTAAAATTTTATGATTTTCCAAAAACTTCCAAGTCTCTTGGAAACTTGAAGAGATAGAATAACTTCAGCATATTCAGAGTTATATTTTGATCCAAGAAAATAATCTTTCACTATGCATACAATATTGGAAATTCACTTGCCTTTATAACAGTCCTCTGGGAGTAATGGTAATAGGGTTAACCACTGCTAATTGCAGTGCTTTCAGTTTTGACTTGTGTTACATGGCACTACTTGAATTTCTTTAGCCTTTATAGCCAGTGTCAGGTGATGCAATATCTGTTTGCAGCCACGTTAACTACTGTGGCTTTGGTCAGTTAAATAAGCTATTGTTATTGTATTGCTACAGTCTGTTCTTTAACAAGTGCAGATCATCACCACACCAAATATGAATTGGTATAGTTGTGGCCTTTTCATTCAGAGAGAACTACCTTGGTGGTGGTTTTGTCTTGATGGTGCATGCTATGTTAAAATACCTTTGCGCAATCTACTATAAAGTTGTCCGTGTCCTGAAGGATAAAGTTTAAAATTGCCGGAAGAAACAAAGATTTTTATAATTGTTATATTGTCTTGGTGCTTAAAATGGGGCAAGTGCTGAGCACTTTGTTTAATTAAAAATATACATAAAGAAACCTTGAAATCAGTAAATAAATTTACTGAAGAGGATTTTAGAACAAAAATTATTTTAAAGAACATTCCTTGTACTATGTGGTACATGAATTCATGTAGTTTTACCTGTGCTGTAACTTGTAATTATGCTGAGAAGTTTAAGAAAGCATTTTGTACAAGCATTTTAGATAATAAACTTATATATATCTTTGCAAGTTTTTTTCCTGAAAGACACTATCTGAATAACTAAACCTCAGTTAGTGCATTGTAAATAATATGGGACAAGAAGGTCAGAAAAGTTAAATACACCAGTTTTATGTCACCAGCATCTGTGCTGGGGGATACCTGACTGTTTTGTCCTCTGGCATTGTAACATTTCATTTCCCGACTGTATCTCGTGAACAGCTTAACAGATTAAATTCAAATTTGTCGTGTAGGTGTAACTTCTTAAAGAGAGGTGCCATATTTTAAGGTGGCCTTAAACTTCCATGTATAAAACTATTTTTTTGACAAAGTTTTTCAGTGTTTCTAAACAGGATGGCTCGACATATTTGATCTATTTTTACAGTGTACATGTAATTAAGTGTCCCTGAAAAGGGCACTTATTTGTTTTCACGTCAGTTTCCTCGCCGCCGCCGCATTATGGTCTCCCTTGAATATCTCCCTTATTATTGCAAGCTTTTTAACCATATTTGGCAGTTATATACCTTAGGCGTGGGAAAATTTTTCCACATGCTTAAATTTGACCTTTGGCCTTTATCAAGGTCACATGATCAAAAAATAGTTTTTTATGTCAGCTGACTTGTCAGTGAGCTGACATTATGTCGTCACTCTGTGGCGTTGGCGTACGCGTCCCCGTGAACAACTTCTGCTCCAAAACTACAAGGCCTAGAGACATGCTGTTTTTTTTAAAAGATACCTTATCTATTGAGGATGAAAAGTTGTTCAAGTCATGCAAATCTGTCTGTTCGTCTGTTTACTAGAGTCATTACCAGGGAGGTACCCCCACCAAAAGTGTGAAAATTTCAACACTTTATCACAATTTTCTCAGTGACTATTGTATAGATTTCTCTCATATCTTGCATATGTGTACTAGACCACAAGTAGATTCCCTTGTGTGAGTGTCAGACCGGGATCTTTCTTAATTATTAAGCGGCCCGTCATTGACGCTTATTTGTTTTCACCGAAGTTTGACTGATCACCGCCGCCGGATTATGGTCTCCCTTGAATAACTTCTTGGTGTTTCAATTTTTTTTTCCTTATCTTTTTTAAAAACTATAGGGGCGGGAAAAATTTTTGGAATACTTTTCGCAGACCTTAAGCTTTACTTAAGGTAACCTTAAGCATCACTCAAAAACACCCCGTCATCGCGTTTCGGAAAAAACCACACACACCTGTGCTATAAAATTTATCAGGTACATTCAAAACCAAATTTCCAAGGTCGGAAAGGATTTTCTCATCAATCGGACCATAAATGCCTGAATGGGAGGCGTTGTATTTTCGTAAATTTAAAAAAAATGGGTAGTTGATCTGTATCTCAAAAACGGTCAGGATTTCGGCGTTTTGTTGGAATAACTTATTCAGCTACTTTTTCAAAATCTTTCACATGCCGAAGTTTTAGCTCTGTATCTGCAAACTTAAGGTCACCTTAATGACCAAAACGGGGGTTTTAACCCTCCAGATCACTTAGTTTTCCACTTTTTTCAACCAAACTTGGCATATATATTAAGATTTACCAAAGGATTATCCTGACTTTATGGTGACCTTAAACTGTTAATATTATTGGGGCTATGGCCCCCCCTAAAGTCATCAAATTGGAATAAAACTGTCTGGCCCCTTTATTTTTCCATCTTTTTAAAAATCTAACATATATTGATATTGAGGTACATCAAAAGAACACTCTTACTACCTTATGATTCAAATATTAATAATGTTAGGGCCATCTTAAACTTAAAATGTAGAGTTTTTCAGCCCTGAGCTTAGTCAATGTGTACATTTTTCAAATAAAACTTGGGACATTTATAAAAAAAGTTGGCAGAAAGGACATTCAGATTTTATGGTCACCTTAAAGTCCCAATATGAATGAAGTTATGGTCACCTTTCAGTGAAAAAAGGTTTTCGACCTCCAGCTATCTTATTGTTCAACTGACCTGAGCTAAACTTTGTACACTTATAAAGGATGAGAAAAGGAACTTTCTCATTTTATGGTCACCTTAAAGTCCCAATCTGAATGAAGTTATGGTCACCTTTTAGTGAAAAAAAGGAAGTTTTCGGCCTCCAGCTATGTTATTATATCCCCAGACGAAAGTCGGGGATATATTGGATTCAGGTCCGTCGCGCCGCCGCCGCCGCCGTAGAAATTTCCTTGTGGACGCGATAACTCAAAAACAAATTAATATTTTTTTTTCAAACTTGGTACACATGTTAAGGGTGCCCAAAGGAAGATCCCTATTTTAAGGTGACCTTAAACTCCCAGTAAAAAAGAACTTATGGCCACCTTAAGGTCAGAAATTGGACTTTTGGCCACTTAGAGCCCTGTAGGTCACAAACTATGATGCTCAGCTGGCTGAAATTTTACCTGACAACACATTAATATGTTCTTAGTACATGTGCCGAAAATCATGACTTTAAGTTGAGGAGAAAATTGTGTTTGAGGCCCATAAATACCCCCACTTAGGGATTTTTTGCTATACTTTTCACATATTTTGCCCTATAATTTGGAAGTGATAATTCTGATGAGTCTCAAACTGCGCTAGGTATAACTTTGATATGTAATCCTTGTCTGTAGAAAATTTTAGGGCTGTAGGTTTACCCAAAGGGGTCGACTTAAGGTCTCAAAAGTGCCCACAGAGACCCAATTTATGCACTTTTTGCCACTTTCAAGCACTGTAGCTTTCAAACTATGTCTCTCATCTAAGTTAAATATCATCTGGGAATATATCTATGTGTTTTCTTATATGTGCCCCAACATTTAGGCCTTTAATAGACAGTTAACCTGTGTATCAGGACCATAAACACCCACCCGAGTGACCCTTATAAGACATTTTTCACATCTTTTTCCCTGTAACTTGGAAATGGTAAGTCTGAGAAGTTTCAAACTGTATTAGATATATATTCTGTGTGTAATCTTAGTATGTAACAGATTTTAAGTCTGAAGCTTTAATTTTGAAGGTCAAATTGAGGTCTCTAAAAGGCTCCCAAAGACCCAATATTTGGACTTTTTGCTACTTTTAAGCCCTGTGACTGTCAAACTATGTGACTGATAGAGCTCAAATCCTATCTGAGAAGATATTAGTATGTTATTTTTATATGTGCCAAAAATTAAGGCTTTAAGAAGACATTTAACCTGTGTATGAGGACCATAAATCCCCACCCGAGTGACCATTTTTAGACATTTTTCACATATTTTTCCCTGTAACTTGGAAATGGTAAGTCTAAGAAGTTTCAAACTGTATTAGATGCATATTCTATGTGTAATCTTAGTATGTGACAAATTTTAAGTCTGAAGCTTTAATTTGAAGGCCACATTTAGGTCTCTAGAAGGCCCCATAAAGACCCAGTATTTGGACTTTTTGCCAATTTTAAGGCCTGTGACTGTTAAACTATGTGACTGATAGAGCTGAAATCTCATCTGGGAATACATTATTATGTTCTTTTTACATGTGCCAAAAATCAAGGCTTCAAGTAGACATTTAGCCTGTGTATGAGGACCTTAAACACCCACCTGAGTGACCCTTTTAAGACATTTTTCACATATTTTGCTCTGTAACTTGGAAATGGTAAGTCTGAGAAGTTTCAAACTTTATTAGATACATATTCTATGTGTAATCTTAGTATGTAACAAATTTTAAGTCTGAAGCTTTAATTTGAAAGCCACATCGAGATCTCTAAAAGGCCCACAATGACCCAATATTTGGACTTTTTACCACCTTTAAGCCCTGTAACTGTTAAACTATGTGATTGATGGAGCTGAAATCCCATCTGGGAATGCATTATTATGTCCTTTTTACATATGCCGAAAATCAAGGTTTTTAGTAGACATTTAACCTGTGTATGAGGGCCATAGACACTCGCCCAAGTGCCTTTTTTGACATTTTTTCCGTATTTTGCCGTTATTTGGAAATGCTTAGTGTGACAAGTCTTAAACTGTATTATATATAATTTTTGTTTGTTATGTATGTCCCCCAAAAAGTTTCAGATCTGTAGTTTAATTGCTAAGGTCTCTTTAACAATTGTAAAATGCCCACAGAAACCCAATTTATGGATATTATGCCACTTTAAAGCCCAGTAACTGTCAAACTATGTGGGTTATAGAGCTGAAATCTTTGAATTTTTAAAAGGAAATGCCTGTCTATTTAAATTTTGAATATTAATAATGTTATGGCTATCTTAGTCTTTTAAGAACTTATTTTTGTGTGTTATACCTCTGCTTGCTGAGTTTTTCACTTTTTAAAATGAAACTGGTTAAACATATTCAAGTAGGCAAAATGGACACTTTAAGTGAGCTTTAAGTCCCAATATTAATGAAATTATATCCTTATGTAGTAAAACTAGGGGATTTTTAACCCTCAACTAGCCCAGTTTTATTCAACTTGCCTCAGTTAATTTTGGCACAGCTCCTACAGTTATGAACTCATTTCAGTTGATAATCACATACTTAAAATTCTCAATTCTTTTTGTATTTGAGTACCCCTTTTATATAGATTGTTTGTTTACCATTTATGCTCAACCCACATCCCCCACCCGGATTCCCCCCACCCACCTCTGGGACCTCCAGCTATATTGAGTGACACTAAATAAACAAAGGTATTTAATGATATCAGATGAGAAACAAAGAACTCAATGGGGTTGCAGATCTTGTGTAATAGTGAGAGAGGTGTGGAGAAGGGGAGAGGGGTGGGGGTGGGGGTGGGAGGTGGTGGGCTTCATTACATATAACACAAAGGGGAGTCAGAACTGAGATTGTGTCACATATTTAGGTTGCATATATATGGACCACATATATAGGTATAGAGGAAATGAATAACTGAAAACAATTTGCAAATTGTAAAAATAATATAATAAAATAATAATATAAATAATTTTTTTTTAAATAATATTTTATTTGTGAACAAATATAGAAACAGATATGCGCTTTTGGGATTATGAATTTTAGAATGGACATTGAATCATCAATCATTTAAATACTTTGAAGGAAGATTGAAAAATATGATGAGTTGAGTTAAAAATAATATTTTATTTGTCAACAAATATAGAAACAGATATGCACTTTTGGGATTATTATTTTAGAATGGACATTCAATCATCAATCATTTAAATACTTTGAAAATAGGTTTAGAGTTATCATTGCAGGAAGATTGAAAATATAATTTGAGTTATGTATTCGGCGTCTGTGGATACACCATCTTCCTTGGGGAGATATAAACAGAGTAGATTGATGTGCTGAAGTTCATATAATAATGGGTAATTATGTTTTAAAAAATTCCCGATCAAAACCTGTGGCGTGAGTGATGACCTGTCTGGGGATATGTTGGCGCCGAGTTGGCCCAATCTAGTTGTTCAACTGACCTCAGCTAAACTTTCTACACTTATAAAGGATGACAAAAGGGACATTCTCATTATATGGTCACCTTAAAGTCCCAATATGGATGAAGTTATGGTCACCTTGCAGTGAAATTATGAAGTTTTTAATATCCAACTATCGTATTGTTCAGCAGAGCTCAGTTAAATTTTGTACACTTTTAAAGATGACAATAGGACATTCTTATTTCCTTTCCACCTTGGAGTTCCAATACAAGTACAGTCATGGCCATCTTGACATGAACATGAGGGTTTTCAGCCCCTAACTGATTTACTGTTCAGTATCATCAGTTTAACTTGACATTGATTATACTTAAGTAAGATTTTGTATAACACTTCACTTAAAATTCCTGTACTTCAGAGGCTTTGGCCATCTTAACATGATAAATATATACTTCTTGCTCCCTCCTCATTTATTTTAACACTTTTATAACCACACCTGGCATATGTATACTTAAAAAATATTTATGCTATCTTGTTTATGAAGTTATGACATCTTCAAAGAAAAAAATGAGGTATTTGTGATGCACTGATGTGATTATTAACATATTGCAACTGATCAGTGTTCACATAATATAAATTCCCAATTTTAGGCAGATTAAAAAAAACACGTTCTTCTGATTCCATTCTTTTGGAATTGTGGGGTATAACTTTTCCTTTTTGGAAAAAAAGCTTCAATTGATTCAACTTTTGTTTTGCAGAAGGAGTTGATGATCTAGCTACTTGTTCACATATACTATGTAAATTGGTCAAATGTATAGACCTGACTTCTTTCACAATATAAGATGACTGAAAAAAACACACTTTCTCATAAACAGTTTTTCTTGTACAGCATTTTATGTATCTCCAGCTGAGTGGAAATGAATGACTTGTCCTTTTCTTCTTCCTCCCCCCAAGTCTGTATTTACTTTTGTGTGATCTCTATCAAATTCATGGAAAGTAGCAACCTTACCCTTAACCTGGGGGAAGGTGGTTCAGTCACTGCCCTCTCTTAGTCTCACAGATTAGTATGTACCAGGCACTATTTTGTATCAATTACTACACCTTCCCCCTATATAAGCACTTTCCCGCCATTCTTTGTTTATTCCTTAGAAAGTTGATGTTCAAACAAGACTTAAATTTTTATTATGACGCCATCTTAGTTGTGGCTTTCTGTATTTACAGTTTCGATTTATTGTGTCATTTTATGGATTTTTAACTTGGTTTTACCATTTGATGTGTGCTTATGTACTTTGTTATTCTATTTACTACACACGCTGAGACACAACAAGATCATGGCAGCTAAAGACTGCAGTGGATGTGGGTCTATACATGAGCCTCCACTTCACAGGAGATGTCCACTCAGACCTGGCAACTCAGAGGACCAAGAGGACCCACAGTCTGGAGACTCACAGGCGAGTTTTATTAATTCTACTGACACAAGAGCTATAGAACAACAGGGCATGGACACACCTAAGGAAGTAAGTGGCAGTGGCCTCATTGATAATTCATCATCAGATACCAGTGCTAAGACAACCAGTACTGACATTTTGCTCTTAAGAGAGCTAAAAAGTATTAGCAAACGTTTCAATACCCTAGAAGAGCAGGCAGCCAAAGACAGATTGGTTATAGCAAGTATGGCAAGTAAGATACAAGCCCAAGAAAGTAGAAATCAATCAGAGCGTGTCAATCTAATTATGTCTCCAAGAAAAGAACAGGTGAGGCAATCTACATTGACTAGTCAAATGAACAGTGTCACAAGCCTTCATAATGTCAATCAAACGTTAATTAGTGGCCCACATCATGGTGTATTCTCACAGATCCCCACACAGAGCTTTGTAAGACTGAATGCAGTGCGAGCCCCCAAGAATCCACAGATATCACTTCACAATAATTCAACAGTGTCATCAGTACATAATATGATTGCATCACCATCACTTTCACCAACACTGTTTCTCAATGTACAATAAACATGAAAATCATAGCAAAAAAGACTGCTTTAAGCTTCCAAAAAACTGAAAACAGCTGCTCATGTTCCCTTTCCCGTTTCAGCAAGAGTTGTGTATAATTCTTATGTAAATAGAAATATTAAACAAGTTTGTAACAGTTTAGATGGTCGTAGGGGAAACAGCGTTGACAAGAACAGGGTTTAAGACATGTCCACTAGCATAGTAGTAAGATCAAGAACCTTTTATGCAAAAAGCAAGTGTACCATCAGTCCTATTCAAGGCGGTAAAAAGAAGTGTTCCAATGTTTCTAACCCAATTTCACATAAATCTCAAAAATTAACAGACAGCAATCGTTTTGCTGTATTAGGGGTTTTGGCGGAACAAGAAATCATTAAACTGCTTGACAAAAATTCAACTGATACCCGCAGAAACGGGACTGTTGGTACAAAAGAAGTGACTGGTTGTACTGTCAATGAAGTATCTCAAAAAAGTTCACCAGATGAACGTCACTGTGGACTTGCACATGAAATGTCTGATAAAATGTTACCCTTAACATACGAAAGTACTTTATCATCTGGTGCTAAGGTTACCAGTAAATGTGTGACTGTATATAAAAAATGTAAAGACAATGAGGGTTATCCCTCCAGAGACATTTTTCCAGGCGTACAGAGTGATGTAGGTTCAGACTATTGTAAAATAAAGGGGATTACTATAGTTCAGAACAAATCACCACTCGGAGACAATTATGACTCACTTAACTCAAGTGACTCATTAACCGAATTTGACATTAAGAAAACATTGGACAACCCAATATGTATGGGGCAAGTCAAAAGAAAAACTAGTATCAAAACCATGGATGCTATAGCAACTGAGCATGACTACAAATCAGATACTATTGAGGCAAATTCAGTCATTGGCCTGCATTCAGACATAGATTTGACTAAGTCTGCAGATATCATAACAGTAACTAGACTGGGAAAAAATCATATCAAGAAGGTAAATGTCCCTTGTATCACTGACAAATGTCAAGACTTAGACAAATGCTTGAGGCAACAAACAAATGCATTGGGTTTTCTGCCTATTAACAATTTGACCTATAAAAGTACTCGCCTATCTTTAGAACCAAAAATAATTATCAGTGATAACAATTTTGATCCAGTGGCCATACATCGTATGGTCAGAAGAACAGGAAAGTACAATTTTGAAGAAGCCCGTATTTTGCTTCCTTCAAAGATTAACTTCAAATTATTTGAGGAATTAACTGAAGGTTTCTGGGATTGGCAACTGCCATACTTCATAAAATATGGTTTCCCTCTTGATTTCCCCTATAGCAAAGAACATCAGCTTGAGCATGATACTGATAATCATACATCGGCTACTAAATTTCCTGACCATGTAGATACTTATTTAACAACAGAATTAGAACATGGGGCTATAGCAGGCCCTTTTACAGAACCCCCTTACGGCAAAGCAACCCATGTGTCACCTTTTATGTCTAGAAACAAAATAGACAGTGATAACAGGCGCATTATAATAGATCTCAGCTGGCCTCTTCAAAATTCTGTAAATTACTTTACTCCGGCTAATATTTACATGGATACCATTTATAAATTACAATACCCCACTGTAGATAATATCACAGATACACTAAAAAGTTTAGGTCGAGATGCTGTCCTGTATAAGATTGATCTATCTCGGGCCTTCAGGCAGCTGCGTATTGACCCCAGTGACTATAATCTGTTGTGTTTGCATTGGAATAATCAGTATTATAGCGATCTTTTTTGTCCATTTGGACACAGATCTGGGAGCATGGCCATGACCCGACTAACCAGCTTCTTTCGCTTTCTCATGCACAAGCAGGGTTATCAGATGTTTGCCTACGTTGATGATATGATTGGATGTTCAAAAAAATCAGATGCAGATGACCAATGTGACTTCTTATTAAGCCTTTTGGAAAGGCTAGGGTTTCCCATCAGTCCAAAGAAATTGGTTAGGCCTACCCAGGTTTGCAATTGTCTGGGTATCATGGTAAACACCAAAGACAAAACTCTGTTCATCTCAGATGAAAAACAGCAGGAGATTATTAATAAATGTAAGCACATTCAGACTCAAACTCATATAACAAAAAGACAGCTCCAGTCCATCATAGGTAGCATCATGTTCGTCCATAAATGTGTTAAATCTTCCAGATATTTTACAAATCGATTACTGAATGCTCTTAGGCAGGCAACTAGCAGTAACATTGAAGTTAATTCAGATATTAGAAGAGATATAGCCTGGTTTCAGGCGTTCATGCCATCTTTTAATGGCCTCACCACATATGACCATGTAAATGCACTGTTTCATGAGACAATTGAAATTGATGCCTGTCTCCAGGGCATGGGTGGGGTTTGGGGTAATAGGGTTTACACAACTCCTATTCCTGACGCTCTCCAGACTCAGCATGAACTAAGCATAACCCAGTATGAGATGCTGAATATTTTGATAGCATTACGCGTTTGGGGTCACATGTGGCGTCATCAAAGAGTCGTTTTTAAAGTTGACAATCTAGCAGTTGTCACAGTATGTGGTAGAGGTTATACTAAATGTAGACACCTGGGAGCCATGACTCGGAACATATGGCTCCTAACAGCAATGTGGGATATAGAATTAGAAGTTGTTCATATTCCAGGCAAACACAACAAAATAGCAGACATGCTATCACGTATGGACAGTCACAAGGCCTTTGAAGCTACAATTAACCACCTAATAAGGGATCCAATCTGGCATCAGATTGATCCAAGTTTCTTCGAAATCAATTATGATATTTAATTTATTTTGTGTTTTTCTCATTATTACAGACTCATCTCCCCTGGCCTCAGCCTTGCTGTCCAGAGTTACTCATAGACTCACTCAGGCTTACAGACCCAAAACTTGGAGCTCTTACAAGGGCATGTTTATCACCTTCATGGCTTTTTGTGAATTTGTAGGTAAAAGTTTCGTGTCTATTGAGTTAAGCACAGTACTCATGTTTATTGAATTTCTCACATACAATGGCCTCAGGCATTCTTCTATTTTAAATTACATATCGGCCATTAAATCTCAACTGAAATGGTTTGAAATACCAGACACTATCTTTGACCACATCAAAGTAAGATTAATGCTGAAAGCTGTCAATGTATCAATTAGACAGCCCCCTAAATTCAAAGGAATTTTTGACATCTCTTCCCTGATCCAGATTATAAGAGCTTGTCAACTCCTCCCCCATCCACTTGTGTTTAGTACTCTTTATCTTTTTGCATTCTTTGGTTTCCTAAGAATTTCGAATCTTCTCCCCCCCTCCAGGCTCTCCTTCGACCTTAGTAAACAGCTATGTAGAGGGGACATTTTAGTGGATTCTTCCTATGCCATAGTACTGGTCAAATGGAGTAAGACTCTTCAAGCTTCTAATCAGGGCTCCTTTATTATCTTACCTCGTTTACAGAACTCCTTGTTATGCCCACTCACCAGTTTTATAGAGATGCACAAGGCCTACCCAGTTTCAGATAATTCCCCTCTTTTTTGCATTGACCAATCACCAGTCACACAGGTTAGGGCACGTTCCCACCTCAAGAAAATTCTCTCCATAATAGGTTTAGATCCTCAGTTCCATAATTTTCACACATTTAGAAGGTCAGGGGCGACCCTGGCCTTCAACCAGAACATTGATTTGCAAAAAATTAAAGACCACGGAACATGGTCTTCAGATTCAGTATACACATATATAGTGGCGGATCCACTCAATGCCAAAGGTGTGGCTGAAACATTTAAGAAAGTGTTTGCCAAATAAAGTATCTCACTTGGGGCTCACTGTTTTCATGTGTAATTTATATTCTTGTCTTATTTCTACCCTACCCCTACTTTGATTGGGTGCTTGGTGGGTTTTTCTTGAATGAGTTACAATCTGTACAATGTAAATAACTTTGATTATGTACTTAAAATTCTTCAAACAGATTCCTAAGTTGTGACATGAGCAGCTATATATGATTGGTTAGAGTGCATTATCACTCTTGTGTAGTTATCCCCTACAAGGGGGCTTTATGATTTCATCATAAATTCTAGCTTCAACTGTCTGTAACCAAAGTATTGTACTCTTTAATTTTACCGATATTTATCTTGTACATATTTTGTGTGTCTTAACTGTACTGTGAAACAATACATTTTACAAGCTATTAGTGTATAAACATACAATCTGTACAGATACAGTATATATACTACCTTATGTAATCTATGAAATCGTATTCTCATGTAATTCTGTTTTATAACTTCTTAGTATGTAATTGTCTCAGTGAATACAATGCTAACTATGTGTATATCTAGCTAATATAGTGTATGTACAAATATGTATTTTGATGAGTTGCCCAATGTTGTTTATGTACGATTATTTGGTATAGTTAAGGTGACCTTAAGGTCAAGGTCACCCTAGGGCAACTATTGTTATGTAGATGTAGATTTATGTGTGTAATCAACTAACTATACTAATTTTTAAAAAATAAAATAATTTTATTCCGCAAAAGCGGAGTTGTTAATCTCAAAGGTCTACCAACTCTCATCTTTGATCTCCTCCATCTTGGTTTATTTTACTTTGGGCTTGGGACTGTCTTTCTATGCAGAGAGAACCCCCCCCCCCCCCCCCCCCCAACTCCCCTTTAGTGCACATAAAAAGCAAGTGAAAAAAAGAATGGCCTCAGTGGGGGTAGGAAGGGTGGATGGAGGGAGAGAGTGTTCTGATTCCATTCTTTTGGAATTGTGGGGTATAACTTCCTTTTTGGAAAAAAAGCTTCAATTGATTCAACTTTTGTTTTGCAGAAGGAGTTGATGATCTAGCTACTTGTTCACATATACTATGTAAATTGGTCAAATGTATAGACCTAACTTCTTTCACAATATAAGATGACTGAAAAAAACACACTTTCTCATAAACAGTTTTTCTTGTACAGCATTTTATGTATCTCCAGCTGAGTGGAAATGAATGACTTGTCCTTTTCTTCTTCCTCCCCCCCCCAAGTCTGTATTTACTTTTGAGTGATCTCTATCAAATTCATGGAAAGTCTTTCTATGCAGAGAGAACCCCCCCCCCCCCCCCCCCAACTCCCCTTTAGTGCACATAAAAAGCAAGTGAAAAAAAGAATGGCCTCAGTGGGTGTATGAAGGGTGGATGGAGGGAGAGAGTGTTTTTCTGTGGCATAGATGACAGATAGAGATATATATATGTTACAGTCAATCTGTGAAACCAGTCATTACGCGTAATGACTGAAAGTTTCAGTCATTTCGCGTAATGACTGAAATGGCCAGTCATTACACGTAATGACTAAAATTTTCAGTCATTTCGCGTAATGACTGAAAATAAGGTCCAGTCATTACATGTAATGGCTGAATTGAGATAAATAGCTTTAAATTAGCTTTGATTACCAAGATTATTGATTGGGAAGTCAGGAAGTAGTTGTCTAAGGATGATTTTTTGAGGATTAGAGTAACATGGGACTGTTTGAAAAACTTGGGACACTTACTTTGTTCAAGTGAAGCATTAATTATTGAAGTGATGGGTTGATTTTTTGAGGATTGGAGTAACATGGGCCTGCTTGAAAAACACAAGACACTTACCTTGTTCAAGTGAGGCATTGATTATTGAAGTGATGAGGATGATGAGGATGTGGGCCAAGGGAACATGATTTACTTGGAGAGTTCATGATGATTTTGACAACTTGATCCTCTCATTCCTCTGTAACAGTGGAGAGACGTGGAAAGTGTGGGGGAGGAGAGTCAGGGGAGATGTGTTGCGAATTGAAGGAAGCAAGGAAAGTCGAGCGGATATTCTCAATTTTTTTCTGTAAAAAATTCAATAAATCTATCAGCCAAAAGCTGAGGAGGATTTATGAATGGGAGCAAATTGTCTGGTAGTCAATGCAACACATCACCTAGATCTTGCAATAAATCCTGTATCTTGAGGGTTATTTAATAATATGAAAATACAGTTAGAATGGTACTCAGGTGTGAGTTAGAGCTTAGAAATTACCCCACTCAGGCTTTATTAACTATTACAAGAATGGATTAAGTTGTTACTTTAAAACACTAAAGGTCACTCCACCTTTGATACCCAGGCTGTTTATGTAGAGGTCAAACAACAGTAACATGGCCCCAAAGAACAAAATAACATGAAAAGACCTGCATTGCAATTAGGACAAGTAACAGTGGACAAGATTCACTTCAAAGACTTCATGGTTTCCTGCTTCCTAACAACCTGCCACAATAGAATTGAGCCTTTAATTAATAACATAAAAGGCAAAATTGTATCATAAATTATGATGGATAAATGAGTATTAGTCTTCAAACAAGACATAGAGTTCATTTTTATTCATTGATCACAAAGAGTTATTTTACATTCTATGAGTTTAGTTTTAAAAACCACATAAAATTTAAAAAGTAATTAAATACATCTAACCATTCTGGGTTGAGGTTTGAAAATTCTGAAGATAAATTCAGAAAGTTTGCGAGTATTCCAAAGTTATTAATTTGATTAAAACAGTTCAATATTTAATACCCATAACAGTTCTCTACCACACAAATGTTCACAGTGCAGGGGAACAATGTACAAAGGTTTTGAATAATAAAAATGTTTCAATGAAAAACAACTCCTAAATTAATTACACAGATTGACTGAAATCTTTGTAGTCAATCTGTGTAAAAATGAACCATAGATTTCAGTCATTACATGAAATGACTGAAAATTTTAGTCATTACGCGTAATGACTGGCCATTTCAGTCATTACATGAAATGACTGAAACTTTCAGTCATTACGCGTAATGACTGGTTTCACAGATTGACTGTAACATATACGTGTGTGTGAAACAAAAGTGGAACAAAAAAAGTGGAATATTTAGAGCAATAACTCTGAAGCAAAATCATTAACTTTTGAACAAAAAGTCTTAAGCACTTTGGTTCACTGGATTTTATTAGTGTTTTTGTTAAGTTTTTAGTTGAAGCACAATCAGTAATTTTAAACAATAGTTCTTAAGCATCTTAGTCCACTGCATTCAATTAGTGTTTTATACTTAAGTCTGATACCAATGACATTTTGAACAGAAATGTCTGTGCTCAATGTACCCTTACACTTGAGACCTCTTCTCCGAGAACATTCCCAAAGAATGTAGGATATACAGAATCCGGGGGAAAAATGCCTCCTGGACAAAATGCCTCACAGAAAAAAATGCCTCCTGGAAAAAAGGCCTCCTGGATATTTTGTGACTAGGAAAAAAAGGCTCCTGAGAAAAAAAAGTTATTTCAACTTGTAATCATGTTACATATGAAACCTACAACGTATAATATCAAAACATGTTAATTTCAAATATCTACAGTAAAAACCAGAATGTACAATATCACGAAGTACAAATTTCAAATATCTTCTTGAAAGGGTATCCCTTCAGCTGTACTCTGGACCAGTTTAAAAGCAGGATTTATGGCTGTGAGGTTTCTTGATGAAATAGTTGTGGCCTTTATGGCTTACAATATGCATTCTTATCAATTACAACATAGGTTATCCCCTCTGTAAGGAGTTGATCGCAGTTAGATGCACTAGGAGGGGCAGAAATGTAATTACAAGAAAAACACAACACCTGTCATAATGGAAACCAGGGATGAACAGCCAGCCAAAAGAGTGAGAAGCACCAGCAAAACCTTACTAGAGAAACTTACATACCTTTGTACAGCTAAGCAAAATGGGTAAAAGACTGTGAATTTTGGGCAGGCATTGGCGACTATAAGGCTCAAGTCGAAAAATGAAGATGCCTCTGAAGTTGTAATGTGAACCTGTAGTGTTATGATACTTGAAAGAACTTTTTTCCTTAGGAGGTATTTTTCCTGGTCACAAAATATTCAGGAGGCATTCTTTCTAGGAGGTATATTTCCTAGGAGACATATTTTCTAGGAGGCATTTTTTCCAGGAGGCATTTTTTCTGCGCATCGGACATACATTCTTTTAAGAAGTAAATTTCACACCTACAATTTCTCTTCTGCGAAGCTGTGGTCGTTCTTTAATTTGTTAAATATAGTAACATACACAAGGCAATAAACTTTACATTTTCTATTCCTTATCATGCATATCTTGACATCTTTTACAGATTACTTCGCACTTTTTCATCAGGGCCACTTCGTTTTTGTCAGCAAAAACATTTTTCTAGTTTTTTTATGAATTTTTAAAATAATTTTTAATGCATTAAAGTTCATGAATCCTGCACTCAATCAATTATAACTTGAAAAGTATTGCATTTAGAGCATTTTGTCAAAATATGTTATTCAGCTACTTTTTCCATAGCTACAACATGGTGAGTAACTTGGGTGTCTATCTCAATAGCTAAGTGAGTAATAGCTACTTTTGGACTTTTCAGTAACTTCCAGCATGAGTAAAATCACTTGTAACTTGAAAACTATTGCATTTAGAGAATTTTGTGTAAATATGTTATTCAGCTACTTTGGGATCAGCTATAACATAGTAAAATTTCAGACCTGTAGCTCATGGCATGGCTGAGTAATAGCTACTTTTAGGTTATCACTGTTGAGTAAATCAATTCTAACTTGAAAAGTATTGCATTTAGAGTATTTAGTTTCAATATGTTATTCACCTATTTTTGGGTAAGCTATAACATAGTAAAATTCCAGACCTGTGGCTCATTGCATGGCTGAGTAATAGCTACTTTGAGTTTCTTACTCAACACTAAATCATTTATAACTTGAAAAGTATTGCATTTGGAGCATTTTGTGTAAATATGTTATTCAGCTACTTTTGGGTCAGCTATACTATAGTAAAATTTCAGACCTGTAACTTATTGCATAGCTGAGTAATAGCTACTTTTAGGTTATCACTGTTGAGTAAATCACTTATAACTTGAAAACTATTGCATTTAGATTATTTCGTTTCAGTATGTTATTCACCTATTTTGGGGTCAGCTAAAACAGCAAAATTAAAACTATTGCATTTGCAATATTATCTCCCGCCCGGCTCACCGGCGGGAGATTATAATTTGCACCATGTGTGTGCGTCCGTCCGTCCGTGCGTGTGTCACGCAGTTTTCTCTGAAACTACTACAGTTACACATTTTTGGTAAACTACTTGTCCTAATGAATTTTTACGCTCTTCAATATTTTTTTGGGTTTGGTGAACTTTGGCCTACTTTTGAGAGTAATAGCGCTTTTACCTAATGTAATTATATGACTTATAACTCTCAAACTATTGCATTTAGAGTATTTTGTTCAAATATGTTGTTCAGCTACTTTCTCCACAGTTACAACATGGTTAGTAATTTGAAAGTGTATCTCCAAAGCTAAGTGAGTAATAGCTACTTTGCCAATTTTTAATGATAACCATAATGATTAAATTGCTTATATTTTCAAAAGTATTGCAGCTACACAATTTCTCTCAAATATGTTGTTCATCTACTTTTTTGTGAACTGTAACCTATTTAAGTCTCACAACTGTTGCTCAATGTACAAGTGAGTAATGGCTACTTTATTGCTACTTTTAGTGAAAATGTGAAAAATCACAAATATCTCGCAAACCGTAAGAGATAAAGCGAGTTCGAGCAAATTTTTGATCCGTAGGGTAGTACAAGAGTATTCTATGTAAAGGGGAAAAATTTCAATTTTCGCCACTTTTGGCAGCCATCTTGGAATTTTGTAGAAAATAAAAAAGTGTTAATATATCGAAAACCGTACGAGATAGAGATTTTGAGCGAATTTTTGACCCGCAGGGTAGTCCAAGAATATCCTATGCAAAGGCGAAAAATTTCAATTTTCACCACTATTGGCAGCCATCTTGGATTTTTGCGGAAAATGAAAAAGTGTGACTATCTCGAAAACTGTAAGAGATAGGGCAATTTCGACCGAATTTTTGACCCATAGAGTAGTACAAGAGTATTCTATGCAAAGGGGAAAATTTCAATTTTCGCCACTTTTGGCGGCCATCTTGGATTTTTGTGGAAATGTTGGGGAGACACACATTAACTTCATTTTATTCCTTATCAGCATATACCCAGTGGACTAATTCTCTGGGGACTCATCAAAGACTGGCAATTATATATAAATAGAAATGAGCATTATTCATAAGATATAAATAGGCTTGTGGGAACATTGACAATTTATTTACTCACTGGGATAGATGTCTTCAGAGCATTGTGTCAAAAACTTCTTGCCTTTCTAAAGGCTTAAATTTTACTACCCCTTTTTCTAAAATATAAATAGATATATGGCATTTAACAGCGACAAGCTGTTTCATGTAAAGGCTTTTATTGAGTTGCAACTTCCCCCTTAGCAAATTTTCCATTAAATGCCTGATATATCAGCAAGACTTTGATATTCATAGTGACATAATATGTAGCATTAAGACTGAAAAAGTGTTTTTTAAACCAAGTCGATTCATGAATTGATCTGGTTTGCAAAACTTGATTTGCAAATTGATTCAGTTCACAATTTTATGATTCCTTGCACCCCTAGTAGTGAGGACTCTTGTGGAAATAAATTTGAATTTTCAATATTCTGACAGGGGTCTTGAATTTTTGTGGAAATGGAAAATGTCATTTATTTAACTATAAAACATACAGTGATTTTAGCAAATTTTACATCTGCTGCTTAGTAAAGTTGCTTCAAAGTTCAGTTTATAATATGGAAAAGTTCTTTTATCCCTCTCATTATTGCTTCTTGGGCTTTCAACCCAGTTTTGTGGTCAGGCTACCCCATATATGGAGAGTCTATATAGGCAGTCAGGTTTACCCACTGACCCCTTCTTACGGGTCAAACTGGGGTCATAAAATAGCAGATTTTCTTGTTTTGCCTTATATCTACTTTAAAACTACTCTTCTTACAAACTATAGCATTTATTAAATTAACTTTACACAATTTATGACCATAGAAAAGAAAATAAAGCTTACATTTTTCGTGTTAATGCATAAACTTCCACACTGTCTGCTTAACTTTAGCTCCTCTCAGCGCTGCATGTTTTTCTTTTCAAAAACCTTTTTCTACTTTATACTATAAAGCATCTGACCTTTTGGTACGCTTTGTTTTTGTTAGCAAAAACATTTTTCTAGTTTGTTTTTGCTTCAGTTTCCTCACCGCCGCCTCTGCATTATGGTCTCCCTTGAATATCGATCTCCTATTATTGGAAGCTTTCTAACCATATTTGGCAGTTATATACCTTAGGCGTGGGAAAAATTTTCCACATGCTTAAATTTGACCTTTATCAAGGTCGCATGATCAAAAAAACTATTGGGTACACTTGTCTGTCATCGCCGCTCAGCAAAATCTACTACTAACTGCAGAGCCTTGTCATTTCATACACATGTTTTGGGAGTGATTCGGTGAAAGTTGACTGATTTATGACCAATTTTCTCACAGGTACCAACCAGAAAGCTTAAATGTGAACACCCCTATTATCTTCTTAAGTATTGCTTTTAGAGCCATGAAATGTATTGGGAGGTAGTATGAAATCATATGTGGAGAGTCTAGAAAGCCATAAAGTGTGTTTGGAGGTAGTACAAAAACAAAAGTGGAGAGTCTGGAAAGCAAGTTCACCCCCCACCCCCCATCATAAAATAGCCGATTTTGACATTTTATTGCATTAATACATCCTATCCAATGGACAATTGCTTATCCGGTCAGCGCAGACCGGCCCGCCAAACGACAGAAAAAGTCATCTTATATGAGTGCATAATGCCCTCACAAGCTGGCCAGTCCCCTTGTGCGTTCGCTAGGTGGCGCATAGTACTTCCTTGCTGTCTAGGCAACGTGACGTCATAGCATCTTTTTTCGTTTGGCGCACACCTTGTGCAGAAGGAAATTTGTGTTAGTGAATTAATTTGGGAAGTATTCGTAGAATATTTCGTGAACAGTGTTTTTATTGTGTGCGAATCGTCTTTAGAGTGCTTGGATCCCAATGTCTTCACCAGGACAACGCAGAGGAGTATGTGGCCATGCTATGGCAGGTTTTGATTTACACGCACACTGTGCACGTTGTAGGGACAAACTGAAGGGTGACGACCCGTGTGTGAGTAAAAAGCCTTGTCCTCACTGTGACATTCTTTCTGAAGATCAGAAAGCGCAGTTATCTGTCCCTGTTTATCAAAAGAAGAAGGAAAAACGTGAGCAGAAAAATATGGACAAGAACTCGGATAATTCGACGGAAACCTTAGTGGACCCTGCCTTAGTTTCCGTCGTGGGTGTTGTTCCCTCTGACAAGAAATCTGTTAAGTCTCCAGAACCTGTCATTAACAAGGAAAAATCTAAAAAGAAGCACTCTACACCTTCCAAGAAGGCGTCTACTGATGAGAAACTTGAGGCTATGGACCAGAGATGGTCTGAACCTTTCAGTTGTCTGGAAGCGTTCTTTGTTTCAAAGTCTCTTGAAGGGTCACACCCGACTTTTCAAACCATTAAGATGCCGACTAAAACTCCTCCAGCCGGTGCAGTTAAGGGCTCTGATCCCTTTCTTCAACCTCAAGCTTCCGACCACACTGCAGGCCGGTCTGGATTAGCTACCGACCAGACTTGTGTACCCAAGAATGACCGGCTTCAGAGTAGTGATATTCAACAACCGACCAACCGAACTCTCTCTGATCTGTCACCGACTGCCCCTCACCAGGTTCCAGGTCCTTCTGGTTGGCAGTCCGGTCAGAATAGTGACAATGAGATGGATACTGATTCGGATGGTGCTCTCTCCCACCATCAGACTGGACATATAATAGAAGATGAGGAATTCTCTGATCCGGATAATGACATACCTAATGCTGATACCGACCAGGCTCTCTCTGAAGAGCAGTCTTATCGAGAAACAGTTAGAGGAATCAGGTCCTTTATGGGCTGGAACCATGTACCGGATATTGATAACACCTCCTCAGCTACAGATGACAATCCCTTTGCAACTTCCACCCAACAGCCTTCAGGCAGAGTGAGTGTTAAGTTACCTACTGACGAATGGTTATGTAAGAAAATGGACAAACTAAATGTCACCTTAGTGGAAGGGTATCCTTCAAGAGCTTCAGAGGCCGGTGGCCTTCAGAAGGACCAATTTGTCAAGGTCGGTAGATCACAGTCAAAGTGGTACAGGTTACATCCAAATCAAGAGAAATCTATAGAGTCGGTTACCTTCTGGAGTAGTGAACCAGCCAAACTCAACTCTAGTTACAGCAGAGTGGCAAGATCTTCTGGTTTATCAACCCCAGCTCCGGCCTCACGCCCCATTAGCCAGGACACTCTTAGACGATGGGAGAGGTCGGCTTGGGAGTCAACCTACATATGCAATCAAGCGGCAGGCTTTAGCCGGTGCCTTAGTAAGGTACAGTCCAGTATGCAAACTCAACTTAAACTCATTCAGATGGAACAATCCAAGGGTAAATCCTCAGAACGTACCGGTACGGCTACAGATGAGTTACAGTACCTACTGAAGTTCAACTCCAGTATCACCAAATGCATGGCCAAAACAATGGAACATTTATCAGAGTTTGTGTTTATTAACGTGGCCAACATGACACTAGCCAGAAGAGATGCTTACTTGGCCCATGTCAAAGTCGGGATCAAACATGACACCTTGTCAGCCTTGAGACAGGCTCTTGTCCACTTGGATAAACTTTTCCCAGAGCAAATGTTAAAGAAGGCTGAGGAAGATATTGCCCAACATGAGAATAAAAATCGTCCCTCTCAATCTTCCACTGGCTTTAGGAAAGACCGTTTCCACCCTTATCAGAGGAATGATAAAACCAGGGATCAAAAACCTGGAAAACCGGCCTGGAAGACTATTGGTGGTTTCCAGCAGAAAAAGAAGGGCAAGAATTCCAATTTTTCCTCGCGTCCGGCCAAGGGCCAATCTTACTATAAATGACAATCACAGTCCAAAGTTGTTGTTCTCCAAAGGTCTGGCCAGGAGTTCACAGACTTTAATTGTAAATCAGTATCCACAGGCCAGACCAGGAACTGTGAACCACCAAGCATTGAACAGTGTAAACTTAAATGTTGTTTTTCCTGTACCTTTTGCTGTCGGGCAGCCGCAAAAGAAAGGCATAAGTCCAGTTATTGTAAAACAAGAACAGAAATTAAAGTTTGTGAACAATGCTTCTTGTGTAGATCACTTGTGTTCTGTAAAAAATGCATCAAATGTCCCTCTTGCTGTACCAAATCTGATTGTAGGGGCCAGATTGAACCAATTTTGGGAAACTTGGCAAACCATGGGGGCAGGGCCCAAAGTAGTTCTTATGTTAAAAGAAGGGTACATCCTACCCTTCCAAACCAAACCAAACTTGGCCAGGTCACCGACGGTAATCAGTTGTTATGTAAATCCCCACAGGAACAGCTACCTGTTGGAGGCATTGCATCAGCTGACAAAGAAAAATGCAATAGAATTAGTCACCAACCACCATTCTCTAGGGTTTTACAATCGTCTCTTTTTGGTCCCCAAACCAAACAACAAATGGAGACCCATCTTGGATCTGAGCAATCTCAACAAATTTCTCAAGATAGAAAAATTCAAGATGGAGACCCCAGAAACTATCCGGACCTCCCTCCAGACAGGGGAGTGGGTTACGTCCATAGATTTCAGGGACGCCTACTTCCACATACCCATTCATCCTCACTCCAGGAAATATCTGAGATTTCATGTAGAGGGCAAAACTTTTCAGTTCAAAGCACTTCCCTTTGGCCTATCCACAGCTCCTCTAGAGTTTACAGTGGTAGCCAAAGAGGTAAAACTGATGGCCTTAAGGAAGGGTATAAGAATCCACCAGTACCTGGACGACTGGTTGGTCCGGGCCACATCCCACCAAACTTGTGTCCAGCATACTCAGATGCTAGTATCACTGTGTCAGGACATGGGCTGGGTAGTAAATTTCGAAAAATCAGAGCTGGAACCCAAACAGGTGTTCGACTTTGTGGGTTACCAGTTCGACCTTCAGGAGGGCAAAGTCAGACCCACCATAGACCGGTGGTTATCTCTCAAGGTAAAAATAAGGGAGCTACTGGCACAAAGTACCTGTCCTGTCCGGCACTTGATGTCCCTGATAGGGTTATTAACAGCCACAGAAAAACAGGTCCATCTGGGAAGACTCCACATGAGACCCATACAGTGGCATCTCAAAAACAACTGGAGGGTCCCCGAATCCCTAGAAAAGGTGATCCCAGTTCCCAGATCCCTCCACCCCCATCTAAGTTGGTGGCTGGAGGAAAGCAATGTGTTGCTAGGTCAACCATTACACCCTCTAAAACATGCTCTGCAAATTTTTACAGACGCATCAAAAGAAGGGTGGGGCGCTCACTTAGACGAGCACACGGCAAGGGGAACTTGGTCCCTTCCAGAGAGCAAGTTGCACATAAACCACTTAGAGCTAAAAGCAGTACTCCTAGCTCTAAAAGAGTTTCGAACCCTCGTCTGCAACAAAACAGTGTTGATAGCTACAGACAACACAACAGTGGTTGCTTATATCAACAAAGAAGGGGAGATGAAGTCGGGCTCCCTGTGTGCCCTACTGTGGAGGATACTGTCCTGGTGTACCAGGCAGCAAGTAACCCTCAGGGCACGTCACATCCCCGGCCGGCTGAACGTGATAGCAGACAAGCTATCCAGACTGGGCCAGACCATTCAAACGGAGTGGTCACTTCATCCAGAGGTATTCAAAGCTATATGCGACCGGTGGCACTACCCTTAAGTGGACCTGTTTGCCACCAGGTTCAACAACAAACTACCACAGTTTGTCTCACCGGTCCCAGACCCCCAGGCTTGGGCAGTGGATGCACTCAGTCTGTCCTGGGAGGACCTGGACCCATACGCCTTCCCACCGGCAGCCATCTTGGGCAAAGTGGTGGAGAAGCTACAGGACTACCCCTGCAACAGAATAATTCTGATTGCACCGGGGTGGCCAACATGCCCTGGTTTTGGGACCTGGTAGCAATGTCAAGCCAGATCCCATTGTGTCTGCCCAACATACCCAACCTAGTATCTCAGCCATTCAATCAGGTCCTTCACAGGAGCCTGTCGAATCTGAACCTACATGCCTGGCTCCTAGAGCCGCAACAATCAAGGAGCAAGGTTTCTCTGAGGCAGTGGCAGCACGAATTGAGGCTCCTCAAAGAGGATCAACCAGATCTGTCTATGAGGCAAAGTGGACCATTTTTACAAAGCGGTGCCTCAGTAATCAGGTGGACTTCAGGGCACCACCTTTGAAAGCCATTGCTGACTTCCTCCTGTACTTGTTTCAGGACAAGAAATTGCAACCAGGCACTATTGATGGCTACATATCAGCCATTGCTGACAAACTGGGCAACTCAACCATTAATGTCAGCAAAGATGAGAATCTCACTCGTCTCCTGGACAGCTTCCATAGAGACAGACCCAAGGGCAGGAGGGGCATTCCCTCCTGGAACCTTTCCCTGGTATTGCACCAGCTCACAAAGGCTCCCTTTGAACCACTTAAAGAGGCCTCCTTGAAACATCTTACTTTCAAGACTGTTTTCTTACTGGCCTTAGGCTCAGGTAAACGCAGGAGTGAGATCCATGCTTGGTTACATAAGAACATCAGACACCAGTCAGACTGGTCCAAGGTGTCTTTATACCCCTCACCCAGCTTTCTTTCCAAGAACCAGCTGGCTAAGGAGGGTCCAGATAGTGTGGCACCAGTGGTAATTCCAGCCCTGGCACCATCTCTGGATAGGTCACTCAAGGATGACAGGTCCCTATGTCCAGTCAGAGCCCTGCGCTACTATTTGGACAGGACTTCAGACCTCAGGCAGAATAAGGAGTTAGTCTTTGTCTCCTTCAAGAAAGGGTTTGATAGAGACATCTCACCTGCTACCATCTCCTCATGGATCAAACAGACTGTGATTCTATGTTATGAGCTCTCTGACCAGGAGGCCCTCACACATCAGGTTAAAGCCCATGATGTTAGGGCCTTTGCTGCTTCTAAGGCCTTCCAATCAGGGATCTCCTTAGATCAGATCTTGTCAGCCTGCCACTGGAAATCCCACAACACCTTCACCCAATTCTATTTGAAGGATGTGGCCTGGGCTGACTCAGAGCTTTTCCACTTGGGACCTGTAGTGGCTGCCCAGCAGGTGCACCACTAGGCCCAGAAGTGAGGAGATAATGTAAATATGTACATAATGTAAATATGTTTGTTTTATATTGTAAAAAAAAAAAAAAAAAAAAAAAAATGGCGTGCTTCCATTGGGAGATTTTTATACTATGGGACTGAACTCATCCCTCTCTTCCCCTAACTCAGAGCTCAGAGCAGGTCTGGAAAAAGGGGGGGGGGCCAGGTCGATTCTGACGGTTCAACCCCGGTTAACCGGATGATGATATTCGACCATAGCCTTGGGCTTATTGACCTCAAGGTCTGCCCAGGCTTGAAAAGGGGAAATGTTATTATTTCTGAGCATGAGTTCAATATTGTTTTTTGTTAGTCCCTAGTAACTTACCCGCCAACCAAGCGGTAGTTATTCAGCAATTGTCCATTGGATAGGATGTATTAACGCAATAAAATTGCAAATTTAATAAGTAAATTAAATTTTTATAAGTTAATACCCTATCCAATGGACAGACAAGTCCCTCCCACCGACCCCGCTATCAACTTACTAGGGGTCTTCATAGGTTTAGACAACGAAAAAGATGCTATGACATCACGTTGCCTAGACAGCAAGGAAGTACTATGCGCCACCTAGCGAACGCACAAGGGGACCGGCCAGCTTGTGAAGGCATTATGCACTCATATAAGATGACTTTTTCTGTCGTTTGGCGGGCTGGTCTGCGCCGACCGGATAAGCAATTGTCCATTGGATAGGGTATTAACTTATAAAAATTTAATTTACTTATTAAATTTGCAATTTTGCCTTATATCTCCTTTATTATTGCTTTTACAGCTTCAGAAAGTACTAAGAGGTATTGGGAAACCAAATGTAAAGAGTTTAAGTAGCCGTTCCGAATTACCCCCTATGGGTCAAATTGGGGTCATAAAATTGAAAATTTTAATTTCTTAAATGTAAGCTTGTAGTTTATAAAAGCTACATTTAATGTGCTACAATAGCTTACCATGTGGAACTGAATGCTGAATCCAACCGCTTGGTGAAGTGAAGTATTTGTCAATTTTTCTTGGATTTGAATTAATTAGATGAGAATGAATGTATTAGAATGACCAGTCTGAATCCTGCTTACGGTGCTCCGGATTTGGAAAACTGGGCTTGCAAGAAGCCAAAAACCAGAAGATAATTGAAATGACAGTACCGATACTGTCCGGATGTCTGGATTTTGGTGGAAGGAGTGCAGCCATGCTCACTAAAAATGGCATAAATAGCCCCAAGGACTACATTACCAATGATGACAAGCCCTGGCCTTGGAAATTTCTTTATCTTTCCACCCATGAAAAGATGAAAAGTAAAATGGGATTATGGGTTCACCTGGGGAAAATATATAACATTATATATATTAAATGCTGTCTTAATAAAAAGCTAAAAGACCTTACCAAACATCCTGAGGAGGTAGGCGTTAACCTATACCCTGGGATTTAGACTCCTGAAGACTTGGTTGTAGTGGGTGTGCCTCCCTCCTTTTTTCTTCCCGAGGATGACTAGACTGAGGGGAAGGCTCTAGGACTTGTTAGCTGTTACTGTTCCCAGATACATATTGTAGTTATCTGAACAGGGAAGGTCTTTTAGGTAAACAAAATTGTAAATGTGTGTGAGGTTTCCAGTGACAGGTTTGCATGATTTGGTCCACCAAAAACCCCACCGTATAAGGCCTTAGAGGCCGCGAAGGCCCTAATGTCATGCACCTTAACTTGGACCAAGTCTAAGGCTAGTTGGTCTGCTTGTTTGTAACAAAGTAAGATAGTTTGTTTAACCAAGAAGAGAGCATAGCGGGTCTGATGTCAGAGGTGTGTCCTTCCTTGAAGGAAATAAAAGTAGGGATCAAGACCCTCTCAGGTCTTTGGTTTGATCCAAGTAAAATCTCAGGGCCCGTACTGGACACAAGGTCCTATCTTCTTTGAATTGTCTATCTACAATGGTAGTCAAAGCAGGAATATTTACCAGAGACACACTTTGAGAACCTTCTCTTGCTAGTTGGTTTTTGGCTATGAAGTCAGAAGAAGGGAACAAGGTAACCTTTTCCCATTGGCCTAGATTAGTTACTTTGTTTGCAACCCAGGCATAAATTTTGCTGTGGCGCTTGTCGGAGGTCAAAGCTAGCAAGAAAGCAGTTTTGAGAGTAAGATGTTTGAGGTCTATGTCTTTCATAGGCTCAAAGTGTGCTTGTGTGAGCTCATAAAGCACAACAGAAAAGTTCCATTTCGGAAGATTCCTGGAACGATTCCTGTTAAAACTGGAAAGCAACCTGTTACGGCCTGAGCTTTGGGAAATATGGTGCCCAGTTGGGCCCAAGGTGTCAACAATGGCCGTCCTGTAACCATCAATGGTCGAGGGGTGCCCGTTTAGATCTTGGTACAGGTACATGAAAAAGTCTGAGACTTCTTTTACAGAGGGAGTGGAGAAATCCACCTAATTTTCTCTGCACCATTTCTCAAATAGGGATCACTTGACTTGTAGATAGTCCTTGTTGATGACCTTTGAGGGGCAGCAATTCTCCCTGCCACCTCCACAGAAAAGCCTTGTTCCTTGAGCTGTCCACTCCTAGACACCAGGCATGGAGGTTGAGATGTTGTGGATTGTGGTGAAAACATAATTGTGGGACTGTTTGAGAAGAGTTGTTGACACTGGTAGCTGAAGTGGGATCTCTGCTGGACATCCCTGGCCAGCCTGGGGCTATTACAATGATTAGGCAATTGAATTGCCTGATTTGGATCGCCCTCTGAAGGAGAGCCGTCGGCGGGTAAGCATAAGCAGTGAGACCCGACCAGTTTATGGTTAGAGCATCTGTGTCCCAAGCATTTGGGTCTGGGACTGGAGACACGTACAGTGGAAGCTTGTGGTTCAGACGACAAATAGATCTGCATGAGGGGTGAACCACTTTTGACAGATCTGTTTGAACACCTGTGGATACAGTGACCATTCTGTTGACTGCACTTGGTTCGACCTGGACAGAAGGTCGGCCATCACAGACACCCTGGAATGTGTCTGGCTTTTAAGGTTATCTGATAATGATGGCACCAGGTCATGATCTTCCACAGGAGAGCACACATCTCTGCCGAGTGAGTTCCTCCTTGTTTGTTTATGTAGGCCACCACTGTTGAGTTGTCCATTGCAACCAACACTGTTTGGTTTTGACACTGGTCCTTGAAACTTTGTAGGGCCAGAGAAACCGCCTTCAACTCTAGATCATTTATGTGTAGCCTTTTTCCCTGTCTGACCACAGACCCTTTGTGGAGGCTTGCTGTAAGTGAGCGCCCCAACCTTGTTTGAGGTGTCTATAAAGAGTGACCCCCTTTGGGGTGTTTCCTGTAGGAGCCTCTAGATTGTGAGGAGCGTGAAAGGGATGATTTGATAGGGCCTAAACCCTACGAGTTTTTATGGGTGTCTTGTCTAAACTAATTGAGAATGGGGCACTCTTAAGTTCTTATGATCTGGTATCTCCCCTGAATTCCCCATGGTGTTTAAGTCTCTCTGAGGAAGAGGGTTCCATTCCAAGCAGTATCCATTGTTTTCCCCAGGTAGGGGGAAATCAAGTAGCAGAGGCTCCAGAGGTCCCTCCTTTCAATGACTCCATAAAAGCCTCCCTCAGTCCATCGGTAGGTCGCCTCCATTCTTTCAGAAGATACTGAACTTATTAAATATTATCTCCAATGGTTATGTTCTACCATTCTTTTCAAAACCAAATCTGGCCAGAGTTCCCCTGATTCAGCCAGGATACAAGACCCTTCAAAAGATCAAGCTCTGGCCACTTGTATCCAGTCTTTTCTGTCAAGGAACGCAATAGAAAGTGTGGAAAAAGTAAAATCTCTCAGGTTTTACAGTCGCCTATTTCTAGTCCCCTAGCCTCACCAAGGTGGAGGCCAGTAATAGACCTTAGCAGGCTTAGCAGGCCTCTCTAATTCCAGGGGAATGGGTGTCGTAGATAGACCTATCACACACCTACCTCACACCCCCATCCACCGAACTCAAGCAATACCTGACTCAGTCCTTAGGGTTGATAATAAATCAGGAGAAGTCCAAACTGAAACCTACTCAGGTGTTCTCGTTCATGGGCTACAAATACCATCCAGTTTCAGCCCTTGTAAAACCCACTCGAGAGAGATGGCTCAAACTTCAGGATTTGATCCTACGTCTCAAGTCAAAACATGTTTTGACTGCAAGATGTTTGATGTCGCTTATTGGGTTCCTTGCCTCAATGGAGAAAATGGTCCCGGAGGGATGCCTTCACATGAGGTGCTTCAGTTTCACCTCAAGGAGCACTGGAGATATCCTCAGTCGCTGGACAGCCTCCTTCCTTGGACTGAGACCATTTCAGCTCACCTAGAGTGTTGGCAAATCCCTCAACGTGATGAAAGGTGCAGTCCTTCATCCCAAAGACCACAGTATTTAACTCTTTATAGATGCCTCAAACAAGGTTGGGGCGCTCACTTAGAGCAAGCCTCTGCAAAAGGTCTGTGGTCAGACAGGGAAAAAGGCTACACATAAATGTTCTAGAGTTGAAGGCGGTTTCTCTGACGCTTCAAAGTTTCAAGGACCAGTGTCAAAACCATACAGTGTTGGTTGCAATGGACAACTCAACAGTGGTGGCCTACATAAACAAACAAGGAGGAACTCACTCGGTGGAGATGTGGGCTCTCCTGTGGAAGATCATGACCTGGTGCCATCATTATCAGATAACCTTAAAAGCCAGACACATTCCAGGGTGTCTGAATGTGATGGCCAACCTTCTGTCCAGGTCGAACCAAGTGCAGTCAACAGCATGGTCACTGCATCCACAGGTGTTCAAACAGATCCCAAAAGTTCCAGGAATCTTCTGAAATGGAACTTTTCTGTTGTGCTTAATGAGCTCACACAAACACCCTTTGAGCCTATAAAAGACACAGACCTCAAACATCTTACTCTCAAAACTGCTATCTTTCTAGCTTTGGCCTTTGGAAATTCATGCCTGGGTTGCAAAAAAAGTATCTAATCTAGGCCAATGGGAAAAGGTTACCTTGTTCACTTCTTCTAACTTCATAGTCAAAAACCAACTAGCAAGAGAAGGTTCTCAAAGTGTGTCTCTGGTGACTATTCCTGCTTTGACTACCATTGTAGATAGACAATTCAAAGAAGATAGGACCTTGTGTCCAGTATGGGCCCTGAGATTTTACTTGGATCAAACCAAAGACCTGAGAGGGTCTTGATCCCTACTTTTATTTCCTTCAAGGAAGGACACACCTCTGACATCAGACCCGCTATGCTCTCTTCTTGGTTAAACAAACTATCTTACTTTGTTACAAACAAGCAGACCAACTAGCCTTAGACTTGGTCCAAGTTAAGGTGCATGACATTAGGGCCTTCGCGGCCTCTAAGGCCTTATACGGTGGGGTTTTTGGTGGACCAAATCATGCAAACCTGTCACTGGAAACCTCACACACATTTACAACTTTGTTTACCTAAAAGACCTTCCCTGTTCAGATAACTACAGTATGTATCTGGGAACAGTAACAGCTAACAAGTCCTAGAGCCTTCCCCTCAGTCTAGTCATCCTCGGGAAGAAAAAAGGAGGGAGGCACACCCGCTACAACCAAGTCTTCAGGAGTCTAAATCCCAGGGTATAGGTTAACGCCTACCTCCTCAGGATGTTTGGTAAGGTCTTTTAGCTTTTTATTAAGACAGCATTTAATATATATAATGTATTATATTTTCTCCAGGTGAACCCATAATCCCATTTTAGTTTTCACCTTTTCGTGGGAGGCAAAGATGATGAAATTTCCAAGCCCAGGGCTTGTCATCATTGGTAGTGTAGCCCTTGGGGCTATTTATGCCATTTTTAGTGAGCATGGCTGCACTCCTTACACCAAAATCCAGACATCCGGACAGTATCGGTACTGTCATTTCAATTACCTTCTGGTTTTTGGCTCCTTGCAGGCCCAGTTTTCCAAAACAGGGGCACTGTAAGCGGGATTCAGACTGGTCATTCCAATGCATTCATTCTAATCTAATTAATTCAAATCTAAGAAAAATTGACAAATACTTCCAGTCTCAGCTGTAATCCCTCCACCGAGCAGTTGGAGATTCAGCATTCAGTTCCACATGGTAAGCTATTATAGCGCAATAGAATTAAAAATTTTAACTAGAGGAATGCTTTTGCTAACAAAAGCGAAGCGTCCCTTAAAGTTTAAAATGCTTTGTGGTTTTAATAAGCATGCTGTAAAGCTAAGAATGCACAAAGCTGCACCATATGCTTTCCAAATATACTTAATACATTCTGAAGCTATAAAAGCAACAATAAAGGAGATATAAGGCAAAAACTCCAAAGCAGCTATTTATGACCCCAGTTTGGCCCATAAGGGAGGGTCGGGGGGTAAAACTGACCAGCTATTTAGACTCTCCACATATGCTTTGCCAATACCTCTTAATACATTTTGAAGGTCTAAAAGCAACAATAAAGGAGATATAAGGCAAAACTCCAAAGCAACTATTTTATGACCCCAGTTTGACCCATAAAGGGGGGTCGGGGAATAAAACTGACCGGCTATTTAGATTCTCCACATATGCTTTCCCAATACCTCTTAATACATTCTGAAGCTATAAAAGCAACGATAAAGGAGATAGAAGGCAAAAGCTCCAAAGCAGCTATTTATGACCCCAGTTTGGCCCATAAGGGGGGGGTCGGGGGGTAAAACTGACCGGCTATTTAGACTCTCCACATATTCTTTCTCAATACCTCTTAATACATTCTGACGCTATAAAAGCAACAATAAAGGAGATATAAGGCAAAAACTCAAAATCAGCTATTTTATGACCCCAGTTTGCCCCATAAGGGTGGGGCCGGGGGGTAAAACTGACCGGCTATTTAGACTCTCCACATATGGTTTCCTATTACCTCCCAGTACATTTTATAGCTCTAAATGCAATTCTGTAATTCAATAGGGGGGTTGGCCTAAATTTAAGGCTTTCAGATGGGAAGGTGTCAGAAAATCACTCATAAATGAGACATTTTTCAAGGGATTGCTCCCAAAATCTAATCAGCTCGCGTTTTCGATAGTATGAACAGGTGTGTCAAATTATAAGGCTCTGTAGCAAGTAGTTTTTCCTGAACTGTGATGACAGGGGGGGGGTGTATGGCAAGGAAACTGAGGTGAAAACAGGGACGCTTAATTACTTAAATGTAGCTTTTATAAGCTACAAGCTTACCATGTGGAACTGAAGACCTGAGTCTGAACTGAGTCCCACCCTGCCTCCCCACTGAATTACAGCTAAGGGTGTATGGGCAAAATTTCCAACTCAAAAAGAGGAAGTGGATGACGTTTTTGCCTTATATCTCCTTATTAATGGCTTTACAGCTTTAGAATGTATTAATAGGTTTTGGGAAACCATATGTAAAGAGTCTATTTAGCCAGACAGATTTACCCCCCCCCCCCATCTCCTTTATTATTGCTTTTACAGTTTTAGAATGGATTCTATATATGAAGAGTCAAAAAAGCTGGTCAGGTTTACCCCCTGACCCCCTCTTATGGGTCAAACTGGGGTCATAAAATAGCAGATTTTCTGTTTTTGTCTTGTATCTCCTTTAAAACTACTCTTCTTACAAACAAAAGCATTTATTAAATTAACTTTTGACAATTTATGACTATAGAAAACAAAATAAAGCTTACATTTTGTTTCATCTTAATGCATAAACCTCCACATTGTCTGCTTAACTTTCACTTCTTCGCTCAGCGCTGCATGTTTTTCTTTTTGAAAACCTTTTTAATCCACAGCCCTTAAGGGGTATTGTTTGTCAGGGTATTGGTATCCTTATGGGAAGGCGGCGGGAATCAGTTTGTCCGGGCTGTATCTCAGAAACCGTAAGGTGTAGGAAGTTGACACTTGGTAGGGACATTGGTTAGGAGGTGTAAGTGTGCAACATCATGGTCTGACCTTGATTTGACCTTGCTGTAGTAGCCTTGACCTATAAAATCTTGTCCAGGCTATAACTCGGAAACCATAAAGTATAGAAAGTCGATACTTGGTAGGGACATTGGTTAGGGTGTGTAGGTGTGCAACGTCATGAGGTGACCTTGATTTGACCCTTGACCTTGCCGTAGTGACCTTGACCTATAAAATCTTGTCTGGGCCATATCTTGGAAACTGTAAGGTGTAGGAAGTTGATACTTGGTAGGGACATTAGTTCGGGGGTGTAGTTGTGCAATGTCATGGTGTGACCTTGATTTGAACCTTTGACCTTGCTGCAGTGAACTTGACCTATAAAATCTTTTCTGGGCTATATCTTGGAAACCGTAAGGAATAGGAAGTTGATACTTGGTAGGGATATTGGTTAGGGGATGTAGGTGTGCAGCATCATGGTGTGACCTTAATTTGACCTTGTCATAGTGACCATGTGTTTTAAAATCTTGTCTGGACTATTACTTGGATGCCATAAGGTGTAGAAGGTTGACACTTGGTTAGAACATTGGTTAGGGGGTGTAGGTATGCATCATGGTGTAACGTTTTTGCTCTGCCAAAGTGTGTTCACCTGGCATATTTGAGACATCTTTCTCTTATAACAAAGATATGGATTACTGCAACTGATTATTATATGCACTTTTACATAATTGTGCTATTCTCCAATTAATAAATTTTGCAGCTTCATATTTTTTAGTTTACTGATTAATGCTGTCATCTTGCTATTGGATTGTATTGTTTTAATACTTTATCTTTACACACATTTTCTTTCTCTTAGATGTTATTTTCTCTACTTATTATTTGGAGCTTTATAAAAAACTACCACTGCTCTAAAAGTATCGTGATCTTTGTACTGTTCACTACTTCTATATCTCATGGTGTTGAAAACTATTTCCCCAGGCTGTGCGGTACGGGCATCTCTGATCCTTTTTTCTACTTTATACTATATTTCAGCTAACTTTTGGGGACGCTCTGTTTTTGTTAGTAAAAAAATTTTTCTACTTGACCTTGGAGAAGTGCCCTAAGTTAAGGTGACGTTAAACTCCAAGCAGTCTACTGGTACTGGACTTGGCGATGAGACAAAGTGTAGACAACAAGAAAACATGGATTAGGTGGAGGTTTAAACATAAGCTGGAAGATTTAGAATTTACAGATAATATTGCTCTACTATTAACCAGAATTAGTGACATGCAAAAAAACAACAAATAAATGAAATAACAGAAACAACACATCTAAAAATCAATGCTCACAAGACCAAAACATTGAGGATGAACACCAAAATTAAAGATATTATGAAAGTAAAAGATGGGTAAATTGAAGATGTATAGTTCATATATCTATGTAAATTAATAAATAAAGACAGCGGAACAAGCAAAGAAATAGCAATATACAGATAAGCAGAACCTGTACAATAAAACCATCCCAAACCTCTAGGACCAATAATAAGCGAGTTATAAGCACTTTTAAGTTTGGCTATCCTCGTTTGGCCTTGAAGGAGGGGCCCAAGGTCGAATCCCACCACACCACAGGATTCCCAGCCCATGATTTCCTATAGGTTGGTTTACCATCCCAAACCTCTAGGACCAATAATAAGCGAGTTATAAAAAAAAAACACTTTTAAGTTTGGTTATCCTCGTTTAACCTTGAAGGAGGGATCCAAGGTCAAATCTCACAACATCAGAAGACTGACAGCCCATGAGTTCCTGTAGGTTGGTTTACCATCCCAAACCTCTAGGACCAATAATAAGCGAGTTATAAGCACTTAAGTTTGCCTATCCTCATTTGACCTTGAAGGGGCGGCCCAAGGTCAAATTTGACCACACCAGAAGATTTGAAGCCCATGATTAGCTATAGGTTGGTTTGACATTCCAAATATCTAGGACCAATAATAAGGGAAATATAGGCACTTTTCATCACTGAAAAGAAACGCCCGTGGCGGCCATCTTGTTTTTCAAAATGAGGCCAAAAATATTTTCAGTCAAGGTTTGGTAATGATGAACATATCCTGCGAATTTGAGATCCCTACCTATAATGCCCTTTGTTCTAGAGGGCCAACAAAACTCCTTGCTGAAAGTCAAAAAACGCCCGTGGCGACCATCTTGTTTTTCAAAATGAGGCCAAAAATATTCCCAGGCAAGATTTTATGGTTATGAATATAACCTGAAAATTTGAGAAGTCTACCTATAATACCCTGGCCTCTAGAGGGGTAACGAGAAAATCTCTACACACTGCGGCGGCGGCATACTCATGCGTAATCCATAGTATCCACCGGATGCTATCCGGTGGATACAATTACTATCATGCTAGCTTTCCTAGCCATGTACTTTTTGTGTAAATTTGATGATGCTAGCTGCAATATTTCAAGTTTTAGAGCATCTTAATGATTTTCAAACAATTGACTATAGCGGCCATTTTGTTTTCAAATGAGGCCAAAATTTTGCATAGACATGACTTTACAGCCTTACACATTCACTGAAAAATTTGGTGAAGATATCATTCTAAATAAATAAGATGTAAAGATTAATGTAAAAATGTGATGAACAGACGGATGCACGCAGGTACACACACATGCATATGGAAGGCGTTTTATAACAGAATTCAGCTGCTGACGGGAGATAAAAACTGGTTTTGATAGTCGGCGTATTTATAAAATATACCATTTATTTTCAATCATTGATACAATATCAAAAGCGTTCTGTAATTGACAAACTCGGATCAAATTGTTAAGTGAAAAAACATTACATCATACATGTTTACTGATAAGAAATTTTGAATGTATTTTAAAATGTAAATTTTAGTTGACAAAGGTTAATATCAGACTATGGTTTTTGTTTTTCAGCAAATTACTACTTCAGGCTGAATTAACAACCAAATGGTCCTGATGTATTCATTCTCCTTGTAAGGCTTCATTTTCAAGAATAACAACATTAAAAGAAAACTAATTGCAATTCTTACTTAACTTTCAACAACTGACTACCAAAATTATGACACACCTCAAACTTTCTTGCAAGACTTAGTAGTCTCTCTGAATTTGTCCACTTAGCTGTTTGAGCACATCACAATCAACATATTTAGTGGGCAATAACACAAAATTCAAGCAAGATTAGCTGCCATAACACTTTTTGTAGTTTTATGCAGAAAATGAATTAGAACTAACATTATTCTGGAACAAAAATATTCCCCAGTGGAGAAAATAGCATCAGAGATGCCTGTACCCCACAGCCTGGGGAAATAGCTTTCAACACCATGAGATACAGAAGTAGTGAAAAAGTACACAGATTGGGATACTTTCAGAGCAGTGTCCGTGTCCAAAAATGTTTAAGTACAGAAAATAACATCCAAGAGAAAGAAACTGCATGTAAAGGTTAAGTATTAAAAAAGACAATTCAGCAAACTAAAAATTATGACGCTTTAAGACTTCTCCCATTTTGATTTTCATTTGTATGGTCGAATTATGGTTTGGATGTTTTGAATATTACCCATACATACAGATGTGGCAATGCATGCTTTTATGTGGAGTTGGGGCAAAACCTGTGGCTCACTTGATGCAATACCATCTGTTACAATGGGAAGTTGCAAAAGTAAAGTGGTTAATGAATTCTAATATGACTTTAACAGTGCTTAATCTACATCAAAAGACACCCAACGGTACAACAACCAAGATTCAAGTAAAAAGATACAAGAGAGATATAAGAGAGATAAAATCAAATCAGATATCCTCGTAGAGACATAAAATAGCATCAGATATGCAAGATCAAAGGTCAAATCCAGGTCACACCATGACATTGCACACATAACCCTTGACCAATGTCCTTACCAAATATCAACTTCCTACACCTTATGGTTTCCAAAATATAGCTCAGACAAGGCTTTATAGGTCAAGGTCACTACGGTAAGGTCAAAGATCAAATCAAGGTCACACCATGATGTTTTACATCTACATACCCTAGCCAATGTCCCTACCCAGTATTAACTTCCTACACCTTTCGGTTTCCGAGATATACCCCGGACAAGATTTTATAGGTCAAGGTCACTACAGCAAGGTCAAAGATCAAATCAAGGTCACGCCATGACGCTGTACACCTACACCCCCAACCAATCTCCCTACCAAGTATCAACTTCCTACACCTTACGGTTTCCGAGATATAGCCCGGACAAGATTTTATATGTCAAGGTCACAACGGCAAGGTCAAATCAAGGTCACACCATGACGTTGCACACCTACAACACCTAACCAATGTCCATACCAAGTATCAACTTCCTACACCTTATGGTTGCCGAGATATAGCCCAGACAAGATTTTATAGGTCAAGGTCACTATAGCAAGGTCAAATCAAGGTCAGACCATGACGTTGCACACCTACACCTCCTAACTAATGTCTCTACCAAGTATCAACTTCCTACACCTTACAGTTTCCGAGATATACCCCGGTCAAGATTATATAGGTCAAGGTCACTACGGCAAGGTCAAATCAAGGTCACTGTGACGATGCACACCTACACCCCCTAACCAATGTCCCTACTAAGTATCAACTTCCTACACCATATGGTTGCCGAGATATGGCCCAGACAAGATTTTATAGGTCAAGGTCACTACGGAAAGGTCAAAGGTCACATCAAGGTCACACCATGACGTTGCACACCTACACCCCCTAACCAATGTCCCTACCAAGTATCAACATCCTACACCTTACGGTTTCCGAGATATAGCCCGAACAAGATTTTATAGGTCAAGGTCACTACAGCAAGGTCAAAGGTCAAATCAAGGTCACACCATGACATTGCACACCTACACCCCCTAACCAATGTCCCTACCAAGTATCAACTTCCTACACCTTACGGTTTCCGAGATATAGCCCGGACAAGATTTTATAGGTCAAGGTCACTACGGCAAGGTCAAAGGTCAAATCAAGGTCAGACCATGACGTTGCACACCTACACATCCTAACCAAAGTCCCTACCAAGTATCAACTTCCTACACCTTATGGTTTCTGAGATACAGCCCGGACAATCTTTTTCCCGCCGCCTGCCTGTCCACCCGCCCACCCATCCGAACACCATGGGTGAAAACAATACCCCGACAGCCCTTAAGGGCTGTGGGGTAAAAAATGAAAAAGACCAATCAAAAGTTCTCCACAAACCATGTGTTGGAATGAAAAAAGTTCACCTGGCAATGTATTAAGTTCACAATGGTTACAAACTTTCCATCTTTTTTCATACACTGTCTTAAGATCCCAACAACACTTCTCTATAAACAGATAAAGTGATGTCCTATACCAGTAAAAAATAATTCATATTAAATGTATTAAAATTATGCTGACACAAGTGATATTCCAAAGACACCAGATTTGCCCAATAAAACCATGTGTAAATATGACCAGGTTTGGTAATACTGTCACTGCCTCAGCTTCCAAACATTTTCACAAATGCTTCTACAACTTTCCTGATATCATGAATTGTAACAATAACAAGCAAGACAATATTGCTAAGGCTTCTGAAACCACATTATCTATCAATCAATATTTGATATTTTGTTAAACATTATGCAATTTTTCAATATTCACACCAACAATAAGTCCCAAAACTGCTTTTCAAAACTTTTCTGGGTGACGTCATGCCATCACCACTCACTGTTAACTCTATGCGGGTGACTATTTGCTAAGTGCAGACATACATACAAATGGATATCAACAGAGGTTCTACACAGAGTAAAATCTCATGTTAGAATCACATGAAAACAGAAATAGTTCTTACTGAGATCTGGATGTATGCAATTTAAAATAATAAGACTTGTATGTAAAAACAGACATACACTCCAGTAAATCAAACAAAGTACACATACTCTGTAAATGAGATCGAATACAGTACTGAAAATAATGTGGGCATTGGATCCACTTATTTCAAATACTAAAAGACATAGGGTGGGATTTACAAAAGCTTTCAAATCAGAATAATCAGTTTTGTATAGAACTTGAACTTTGTTGGGATTTCACCAACAGTCTCAGATTGAGTTGTGTCTGGACTTGAATACAGTGAAGTGGGTAACTTAAGTTTTTTAAAATTCATTTTGTCACAGCGATTATACAGAAATTTCTGTTAATTTTTTTTCCATTTCAGTGAAATTTTTTTATGAATCTCGGAGCAAACTCTTGCAAAGAAAGGATGATTGGATATGAGAGTAAAAATCTCACCCTTGTGTTTTTAAGAGTTTTCGTAAATCCAACCGTAAGTGTTAAATTGAAGCAGGAACCAGAAATGCTCATCTGAATCAGCTATTAAGTTGAAATACCAAATTAGGTTACCAAATATAACTAAGGACACCTACATCACCTTGAATCCAGCAATACATTAAAGCAACAGAATATCTGGGAAACTTTTAGAAGAATTATTAAAGTTGTGAATGTAAGAGACAGCAGTCAATTTACTAACAATGAATATAAGTTTTTTTAAATGCCATATCTAAGATTCCTGAATAATATGAAATCCATCCCAACTTTTCTCAAACACACCAAATTGCAAATTTAATAAGTAAATTAAATTTTTATAAGTTAATACCCTATCCAATGGACAATAGCTTAAACGGTCGGTGCAGACCGGCCCGCCAAACGTCCTGTGTTTCCATCGGCTTGCCAGTCCGTAGTACCAGTGCACTCGCCAGATGGCGTGTCGTACTTCTTTCCTGTCTAGACAGTGTGACGTCATAGCATCTTTTTCGTTGTCTAAACCAATTAGACCCCTAGTAAGCTGATAGCGGGGTCGGTGGGAGGGTCTTGTGTGTCCATTGGATAGGGTATTAACTTTTTACTTATTAAATTTGCAATGTTATTGTGTTAATACATCCTATCCAATGGACAATAGCTGAATAACTACCGCTTGGTCGGCGGGTAGGTTACTAGGGACTTAATTGAACTCATAAACAGAACTAACAAATTTTATCCACGCCTGGGTCGACCCTGAGGTCAAGAGCCCCTTAAGGCCATAGTCAGTTAACAGAGACCGGTAAAGAGGCCCAAACCGACTTCCCCCCCCCCCCCCCCCCCCCCATTTGGACAAACCTGCTCTGAGGTCGGGGAAGAGAGGGATGAGTTCAGTCCCATGAGAAAGGAAATAAACCTCCCGAAGGAAGCACGTCTGAGTGTTTTGTTTTTTTTTTGTTTTTTTTTAACTGTGTAGAAACTATTTACATATATACAAGTCTCCTCGAATTATCAGGTCATTGGTGGATCTGCTGAGCAGCCACTACAGGACCTAGATGGAAGAGCTCAGTGTCAGCCCAAGCCACATCCTTCAGGTAGAACTGGGTGAAGGTGTTGTGTGACTTCCAGTGACAGGCTGACAATATTTGTTCCAGTGAAACTCCTGACTGGAAGGCCTTGGAGGCAGCAAAGGCCCTGACATCATGGGCTTTAACCTGATGCAGGATGAGGGCCTCTTGGTCTGAGAGCTCATAACATAGGATCACAGTTTGTTTGATCCATGAGGAGATGGTGGCAGGTGAGATGTCCTTGTCAAAACCTTTCTTGAAGGAGACAAAGACCAACTCCTTATTCTGCCTTAGGTCTGAGGTCCTGTCCAAATAGTAGCATAAAGCTCTGACTGGACAGAGGGACCTGTCAGACTTGAGGGACCTATCCAGAGTTGGGGCCAGGACAGGTGTAACCACTGGGGCCACACTTTCAGGACCTTCTTTGGCCAGCTGGTTCTTGGAGAGAAAGCTGGGTGATGGATACAGGGACACCATTGACAGATTGGTGTCTAATATTCTTATTTTGCCAGGCATGAATCTCACTTCTTCGTTTGCCTGACCCAAGGGCCAAGAGGAAAACAGTCTTGAAGGTAAGGTGCTTCAAGGAGGCCTCTTGGATAGGTTCGAATGGAGCCTTAGTCAGCTGGTGTAACACCAGGGATAGGTTCCAAGAGGGGATACCCCTCCTACCTTTGGGTCTGTCTCTATGGAAACTATCCAGGACACGAGTGAGATTTTCGTCTTTGCTGATGTTGAAGGGGGAATTTCCCAGTTTATCAGCAATGGCTGACCTGTAACCATCAATGGTGCTGGGTTGTAACTTCCTGTCCTCAAAGAGGTACAAAAGGAAGTCAGCAACTGACTTCACAGGGGATGCCCTGAAGTCCACCTGATTAGTGACGCACCACTTTGTAAAAAGGGTCCACTTTGCCTCATAGACTGATCTGGTAGATCCTCTGAGGAGCCTCAATTCTTGCTGCCACTGCCTCGGAGAAACCCTGCTCCTTGATTGCTGTGGCTCTAGGAGCCATGCATGGAGATTTAGGTTTGTCAGATTTCTGTGGGGAATCTGATTGAAGGGCTGTGTCAACAGGTTGGGCAGATTCGGCAGACTCAGTGGGATCTGGCTGGACATGGCCACTAGATCCCAAAACCAAGGCATGTTGGGCCACCCCGGAGCAATCAGAATGATTCTCTTGCATGGGGAGTCCTGCAACTTCTCCACCACTTTGCCCAAGATGGCTGCTGGTGGGAAGGCATAAGCGTCCAGATCCCCCCATGGCAGACTGAGGGCGTCCACTGCAGTGGCCAGGGGGTCCGGTACTGGTGACACAAACTTAAGTAATTTGTTGTTGAACCTCGTGGCAAATAGGTCTATGTTTGGCCGGTGCCACCTGCTGCATATGGACTGGAAAACCTCTTGAAGGAGGGACCATTCTGTTTGAATGGTCTGGCCTAGACGTAATAGCTTGTCTGCTACCACGTTCAGCCGGCCTGGGATGTGTCGGGCTCTGAGAGTTACTTGATAACTGGTGCACCAGGTCAAGATTCTCCATAGAAGGGCACAAAGTGGGCCCGACCTCATGCCTCCCTCTTTGTTTATGTATGACACTACTGTAGTGTTGTTGGTTGCTACAAGTACCATCTTGTAGGCACAGAGGTCTTGGAACTCTTTTAGGGCTAAGAAGACTGCTTTTAACTTCAGATAGTTTATATGCAGCTTGCTTTCTGGTAGGCACCAGGACCCTCTTGCAGTGCGTTCGTTTAAGTGAGCGCCCCACCCTTCTTTTATTGGGTGTAATGGTTGGCCTGTGAGAACGTTGTCCTCCAGCAGCCACCACTGTAGATGAGGGTGCAATGATCTGGGAATTGGAATCACCTTTTCTAGTGACTCTGGTACCCTCCAGTTGTTTTTCAGATGCCACTGTATGGGTCTCATGTGTAGTCGGCCTAGGTGAACTTGCTTTTCTGTTGCTGTCAGCAGACCTATAAGGGACATGAGCTGCCGGACCGGACAGGCCGGTAGTGACAATATTTCTGATACTTTGTCCTGAAGGTTCTGCCAATGGTCCGGTGTAGGTCTGACCCGGCCGGCTCTGAGGTCGAACTGGTAGCCTACAAAATTGAAAATCTGCTTGGGTTCCAGTTCTGATTTGTCCAAATTCACTAGCCAACCTAGTTCTTGGCATAACTTTACTAGATCTTGAGTATGCTGGAGACAGGCCGGGTGGGATCTGGCTCTCACCAACCAGTCGTCTAGGTACTGGTGGATCCTTATATCCTTGTGTATAGCCATCAGTTTTACCTCTTTTGCTACCACAGTGAACTCCAAGGGTGCTGTGGACAGACCGAAAGGCAGTGCTTTAAATTGGTATGTCTGCCCCTGGAGGTGAAATCTCAGATATTTCCTGGATTGTTACTGTATTGGTATATGGAAGTAGGTGTCCTTGAAGTCTATCGAGGTGACCCACTCCCCTTATTGGAGGGATGTCCTGATGGTTTCCGGTGTCTCCATCTTGAATTTCTCCGCCTTGAGGAAAAAATTCGGATTGCTCAGATCTAGTATAGGTCTCCATTTTTTGTTTTCCTTGGGAACTAAAAATAGCCGGTTGAAAAAGCTGAGAGGATTTGTTTCTTACTAGCTCCACTGCATTTTTGTCTATAAGCTGATGTAATGAATCTAACAGGTAGCTGTTCCTGTGGGGATTGACATAACAGCTTATGACTGTAGGAGACCTTGTGAGTTTTGGCGGGATCCGAAAGGGGAGGGTGTAGCCCTCTCTCAGGATTTGAACTACTTTCGGACCGGCACCTAGATCCAGCCGAGTTTCCCAAAAGTGTTGAAGTCTGGCCCCTATAGGTAGATTTGTGACAACAATTTGGACATTTGTTACGGGTTTTGCACAAGACAATTGAGTGACATAGGAAGCACCTTTGACATATTTTAATTTCTCTTGAATCACATAACAACCTGCTGACCCGGGACTTAACTCTTTCCTTTGTGAGTGCCCGGGGGCAGTATGAACAAGATTGGCAACATGACAATTTACATTTAAAGTGTTTCTTGTCCTTGGTACTGATGTATTCTCGGTCAACAGCCTTTCCTGTAACAAAGTTATACATTGATTGTCATTTATAAGGCTGTTGACCCTTGGCAGGTCGCGATGAATACTGGTGCTTGCCTTTACTTCTCTTGTTGTGACCCCTTTATATGTTTTTCCAAGCCGGCCTGTCTTGCCTTCTGTTATCCGACTTGCTGTCCTGTCTTTCATAGGGATGGTAGCGACCTTTCTTGTAGACCGACCCGACCGACCTTTATCAGCATTGGAGATATCTTCTTCTGCTTGTTTCAGAGCCGTATCTGGAAACAAGGTGGAGATATGAAGTGGGGCAGTCCTGAGAGCTGCCAGAGTATCAGCCTTGATTCCTGCCTTTAAGTAAGCTAGGTACGACTCCCTTCTAAGGAGAGTAACATTTGCTATATTGATGAATACAGAGTCTGTCAAATGTTCCATGGACTTGGCCATAGCCTGGCAAATGCTGGAGTTAAAGTCCATGACAAACTGTAACTCTTCTGTGGTTGTAGACAGTTTCGATGAAGACTTGCTCTTGTGTTGAAGTCTAATGGCTTTAAGCTGGGACTGCATGTCCTGTTGTACCTTCATCAAGCATCTATTGAAACCTGCAGCCTGGTTGCAGATAACCGACAACTCCTGGGCGGATTTCTCCCACTTTCTCAAGGTATCTTGAGAGATTGGCCGCGACTGGGGAGGGCTGGTGGCGATTCCAGCCTGTCTTGCTATCCTCAGGTAACCACTGTTGAGCTTAGATGAATCCGTACTCCAGGACCTAAGAGTCTGTAGTGTCACTCTTCTGCTGAGGGTGGCAAACGTACCACTTGGCCTGAGATCTAGGTGGCTTTAAAAACTGATCTCTCTGCAGCCCACCGGCCTCTGCACTGCGAGATGGGTATCCATCAGTGAGGGTTAAGTTCAGTTTGGAGAGTTTCCAGCAGAGCCACTCGTCAGTAGGTAATTGAACTGATATCTTGCCCGGTGTCTGCAGTTTAGGTCCAGCAAATGGATTATCTTCTGAAGAGCCAGTGGTAGTATCCATATCCGGAATGTGAGTCCATCCCATAAACGACCGGATTCCCCTCATTGTTTCCCTCTAGGTTTGTTCTTCCGAAGGGGAATGATCCGGATCTGTAACTGTAGCATCCAGTTCATCCGACAACTCTCCCTCCTCAACAAAAATATGAACAGGGGGTCGGTCAGATACCACACTGTCTGAATCTGATTCACTGGAAGAAATCTTTCTGGTCGGTTGAAAGGCATTGGATATGCTTGTAGAAGGTCTATCAGAAGCTGCTGGTCGGTCTGATATTTGCTGTCGGTAAGCCTGAGACCTAGAGGTCGGTGGTGGTAGATGTAGAAGGTCGGTCAGTAGATCCAGAGGGTCGGTCAGCAGCCTGAGAAGCTCGTTGGTCGGTGTGTCTGATGAAAGGCTCTGACCTGATGACACTAGCTGGTGGTGAATGAGCTGGGACCACCTTGACCGTACCAAAGATAGGATCCTCTTGAGGCTGGTCCAGAGTTCTTGTTAGTAAAAGGGCTTCCAGCCGGTTAAACCGGTCTGACCACTTCTGGTCTAATTTGTCGAACCTCTGGTCGGTGGACACTGCAGCCGGCCGGCTAGCTGAAGGCTTAGATTTGACCGACTTCTTCTTGTCTTCTACTTTTTTCTTCTTTTCAGCTGGCTGTGCACTCAAACCAGTGTCATGGCCATCCACTGCCCTTATTACCGACACTTGTGCCGGGTCCACAAGGGTGGGACTGAGAGTGACTTTAGTAGATGAAGCGTTCTTTGAAGGGGTAGTGTCAGCTTTATCACGTTTCTCCTTCTTCAGTTTATAGGAAGGGGTGGATAGTTGTGTAAGCTGTTCAGGGGTCAAGGCTTTACAGTGCTGGCAATCAGATCCTGGTTTCTCAAGACAGGGGTCCTTACCCTTCTTCTTGTCACGACAACGCGCGCAGAAACCATGAAGATCAAAACCTGCCATCATATGGTAAAACCCTCCACGTCGCTGACTAGGAGATGACATAATGTGCTATACACTACCAAGAATCAAATAATAAGCTTTAAAAAGCAAATTTGTAGATATACTCACAAAAAAACTGAAAACTTTAAACTCAGAATAAATCCATTCACAAGGTACATGCGCCAAACGAAAAAGATGCTATGACGTCACGCTGTCTAGACAGGAAGGAAGTACGACACGCCATCTGGTGAGTGCACTGGTACTACGGACTGGCAAGCCGGTGGAAACACAGGACGTCTTTTTCTGACGTTTGGCGGGCCGGTCTGCGCCGACCGGTTAAGCTATTGTCCATTGGATAGGATGTATTAACGCAATAAAATTATTTCAAATCATTATGATGTTTTCAGACATTATTCATTGGAACACTATTTTGCTAGTTACTCGACCTTTCAATTATACAATAGACAAGTGATCCTATGTACATAACTGTGGTGTAAATTGCCAAATTCATACAATGACATAAATGCAGAAATTGTTAGAGACACCACCTGTTTGCGTCATTTTTATGGGTTTTGTGCTGTAAAATTACGCAGACCCTGAGATATAAAAGAAGGCTTCTTTCCAACAAAATATAGCTAAGTTACCCAAACAGGCTTTAAAATGTCCAGTTCATGATCCACAGAAATATATGGTGTACACTTTTAAAACGAATTCTAGAGTTTTAAATGTAAAGTTAGTTGATTTTAATATTTCTGCATACAAATCATTCTCCTAGCTCATACAAAGTTAACTTTAAAGGCAAAACAGAAAATAGCATCTGTTTATGCTTAATTAGAGCTAAAAAATATATGCGATCAACAACTCAACTTAAATGCATTCCTGGGGCTAAAAACAGTTGTAATCTGAATTATGTTTTATTATACTACTTACAATGTAAGCCAATTCTGAACTCTGGAAGCAATATAAGCCAAAACAAAAATAAACACTTTGGCCGCCTATAAACTTCTGCTTCACACAACATTTAGCGGAAGAAAACAACTAGATATTGCGTCTCGATGCAGTGTGTCCCCAGACGGGACATGGTTGAAGCATGACATACAGACTATTATGGTTGACACAAATATACTCTTGTGGGGAGGGGGCCTAAGTGTTTATGGGAGCAACTTATACTGACATTAAGTAAAGAAAATGTTTGCTTAATGAAAGACACAAATGTAACCAGAAAGAAAACTCACCAAAGCCAATCAAACATCACTTAACCTTGAAGGAGGAGCCCAAGGTGAAATCTGACATCAAAAGATTCTTAGCCCATGATTTCCAATAGGTTGGTGTGACATTGCAAACCTCTAGGAACATGAATAAGCGAGCTATAAGCACTTTTAAGTTTCAGTATCCTTGTTTGACCTTAAAGGAGAGGTCCAAGGTCAAATGTGACATCAAAAGATTCCCAGCCCATGATTTCCTATAAGTTTGTTTCACATTGCAAACCTCTAGGACCAACTAGAGGATCGCTCGCAAAAAAAAAAAAGATAATGTTTTTCCACAGCAAAAACAAAGCGTCCGAAAAAGGATATAAAGGTGAGTGCTGAAGTATAAAGAAAATGCTCTGCTTCTAGCCTTATCCTGTTGTGGCAACCAAAGTCAGCGTAGTCTGCTCTATCTAGCACAGTTTTCAAGATATAAGCATTACTGTGTTTTGCAATTTTTGCAAAAAATTTGAAAATTCAAAATGGCCACAATTTTTGGTGAAACAAAAATATTTTGAAAATTGGCATGGCTACTCTCCACAGATACCATGTGGTTATAAAAATTCATCAAAATCGCTCTATCTAGCACAGTTTTCGGATATAACATTTTTGTGTTTTGCAATTTTTGCGGAAAATTGAAAATACTTCCATTTTTGGTGAAACAAAATTGTTTTAAAACACTGGCATAGCGACTCTGCACAGATACCCTGTGGGTCAAAAATTTTGAAGAAATCGCTCTATCTAGTACGATTTTCGAGATATAAGCATTTTTGTACTTTGCAATTTTTGCAAAAATTTGAAAATTCTAAATGGCCACCATTTTTTGCAAGACAAAATTTTTTTGAAAATTGGGATGGCTACTCTGTAGAGACACCCTGTGGGCCAAAAATTTCGTCGAAATCCCTCTATGTAGCACGGATTTCAAGATATAAGCTTTTCTGTGTTTTGCAATTTTTGCGAAAAATTCGAAAATTCAAAATGGCCGTCATTTTTGTCGAGACAAATTTTTCTTTGAAAATTGGGATGACTACTCTGAGGAAATACCCTGTGGGTCAAAAATTTCGTCGAAATCCCTCTATCTAGCACAGTTTTCGAGATATAAGCATTTTTGTGTTTTGTAATTTTTGCGAAAAATTTGAAAATTCAAAATGGCGCCATATTTGGTGAAACAAATTTTTTTTGAAAATTGGCATGGTTACTCTGCAGAGATACCCTATGGGTCAAAAATTTCGTCGAAATCGCTCTATCTAACACGGTTTTCAAGATATAAGCATTTTTGTGTTTTCCTTATTTGGAAAATTCATAATGATTAATTAATCATTAATTACTCGGCCATTTCTTAACCAATCAATGCCAAAATCTAATGATTTCTAGATTTTAATAGAATGAATGTATTTGCCAAGTTTCAGGTGAATTGATAAAATTCCTTTCAAGTTATCATCCGGACAAGCTTCCCCATCGAAAAAAGACATATTTGGTCATGTGACCTCTCTGATTGGTTGAAATGTCACTGCAGCATATTCAAAAAAAATTCCCTAAGGCTACTGCATACACCTGCCAAATTTGAAAAGAATCTGCTATCCGGTGGATACAATGAGAGTATTTCCACATTGGAAAATTTGTAATACTGTGGTGGATTTTATATAACCTTGTCTGCAGATTATATCAAATCTGTAAATTGTCTGGTATAGGATCTGTTCACAAAATCACCGGATTTACAATGTAGGAGTAGCATCACATATTTGAAGGATAAGTGTTATCTTTAAGCTGCTTTTATAAGGTGACTAGAAAACAATCCAATCTGATAAAATATAACATTACATAATAACGTGATGGTTTCAATATAATCCAATACTGTGCAAGTGATTATCTTACTGTTCCTCAGGAATACAGCTTCTTATTATCATACTGTGCTATTTGATAATGTCTATACAGGAATTAACACCACCAAAATATTTAGCTGAGGTGCCAAAATTCACAGATTTTACTCATAATCTTGTTAATCTTCTTGATAATGAGTTTGTTTTACTTGTAATATTCACTCTAACTTAAATAAAATTGAATGGCTAATAGAAGGGCTTCAAATGCACAAGCAATTTCACACGATTTATAAGGCTATGACTACAAGAATGTGGCTAAAAAGGTTTACTTAAAAAAAAAAATATCACATGTTCCATATATTTTACTAACCCATATACAGGATGTGAATACATTAATTACAGATAACTGTCACAAATCCTATTTACATTAGACCAAGTTTTTTTTATATTATGTACACATAACTTGTGGCAAGTTGCGAACCTTCTTGGGGTTAAACAGGATTGCCAAACCATGCTGGTTTTAATATGCAACTAGATTAAGACTGTGGACAAGAGACCAGTTCATGTTTTCATTATACCCTGAATTAAATAAACAAAAAATCGTCAGTATCCACTGTGGTTAAATAGTGTTTTCAATGAAAAGTATTTCACTTGCAGTTGCCTGCTGCATTTACACCATTCTTATGGATATTTCACTTCTGATGTGTCTTAGTTTTGTTTACATTGGGTACCCACTTTGATTTGGCTTGTATTTCAAATTGGTTGTTTGGATGAAGTGGGGTGACAAATCATATACATGTACAGTCATGGAGTTTACGAGGCTAGAGTAGGGGGAGGTTGATTGCCTTGTACAACACGTCTTTCTCCTTTGCAGGACCGTGGTAAGTGATGATTTTCAAAAAAAAAAAAAAGTACAGTCATGGAGTTTGGAGCCTCTCACCTATGTCATATACAGCACATATGTGTACAGTGACAAGAAATTACTGAAAACATAGTTTCACACAGTGGTAACTTTATAAAGCAAAGTAAGACAAGTAACCTAAATATTTACAGAGCCCTGAACATAAGTGCATTTCTTTTACAAGAGAGAATACATTTAAATAAATCTTCACCCATAATTCATCACAGCAGTATTAATACGTGTAATATAGCACAATGTGACAAGCACTACTAGAGATACACAAATAATGTAAAAATGTAAACACAAACACTCAATCAATTTCGTCTGCACTCATAAATACTGACTGTGTTGCATGCAACAATAACATCAACTTAAAGTTTTAATGAATTTACAGCTATTATTTTTACAACCCATTTAGACATATTGTGATCCATTATGCTTACTTGAAGTGTTGAAATTACACCCGGGGAATTTATTATTGTTACATGTGCACAATATTCTCCATTAATGGTCTTTAAGCTCAACACTAATGAACATAATTGTGCAAATAACTTGCAATACCTTGTATTTTTACAAATGTTCAAACCAGATGCCAGAAGATTAATAATTTTAACAAATGCAAAGTGCCAAACTGTCCACTTAAATTCTAAAATGTGTTAGAAAACTTATTTCCTTTTAGTGTGGTGTACTTACCCTTTTTGTGTGGTACACTTACAAAAAGATAAACATTCTCACTGCAGTTCATTAACAACAAAGGGTAAATACATCACAAACGAATGCAAGATTTATTCTATACAGAAATGTTGAATATTGTTTTTTTATCACTCAATTTAATTAAATATGTAATTCCATGCAACACAGTTGCTATCTCTTGTATATTCAAAGCAACCAACCATTGGAAATTAATATATTTGTGCTTTACATAATCTTCCTGTTTAAGTCCATGTCTTAAAAAGGTTAGTGTTCCACGTCATTTTTCAACAGTGAAGATCACATCAGGACAGGTCATCATTGATTCCCACCTGTTATGACTAGAACAAACAACCAAAGGGGTGAGAGCTGAGTCAAAGGTCAAAGTTGGGGTTTTACATCCCTGTCAACAGCAGGGGTCATACTGGAAGAGGTCTTCAGCACCACCACTTGTGGGAGTTGAACCCACACAGAGGTGAGTGCCTGTGATTAGACGCCAAACTTGCTAACCACTAGGCCACCGAGGACTTAACTGAAATATACATTTCCCAAGTGTATAGATGAATCTGGCAACTAAGCTGAAAAAGGGGTACTATATTAACTACATTACAGGCTATACCTGTCTACAAAAACTGACTCCACAAATCTCAAGGGATCATACAACTACTAATCTTTTACTTAAAATGAGATTACAGATAACAGCATGGATCTAAATGGAGATGCCTTTTAAGGACCTGACATTTGTTTCTACATACAAGGGACTTGTACTTTAAGAGGTGTGACAGTTTATTTAACCTAAAGCTAGTGAAATACTCCAGCTTTTCTGTCAGTGTTCTGAAGAACTTGGCCTTCTGAATCGAGGTGAAGGGCGGCTTCTCTGCTCACTGGTTGGGGCCGTGTCCGCCTCAGTGGACATGCCCATTTTGTTCATCAGTAGAGCCACCTCTTGGTCAAGGTCACTCTTAAATGAGGCCACTCCCCTTCCTATGGGGTTGGGGCTCAGCATGTTATTGATTGACGGGTTGTGGATAGGACTGTTTAGGATGGTCTTGTCTTTAGAAATAACAGGGATTTGAATGTTTGCAGCATCTAACTGCTCCTTGGGTACACCTTTCCGGATTTTGGACATGGTGTTCAGCAGAGCAGCTCTCTCCAGTTCTAAAGTCCTAATGTGTGATTTCAGCTTTGCCTGACTAGTCTGTAGTGCATGTACCTAGAATCAGATAAATTACGTTCTAACATGTATTTCTGTCAGAATTTAATTTTTGTACTTCCAAACAATGAAGTTTTCGAAGGAACTTAGACATGGGTTGAAAAAGGGTGAAAATAATAGGACCACAGTAGAACCTCTATTATATAACCTTCTATTATCCAAATATTTGATTTTATGAGTTCATTTCTACACTCCCACATTAATTTTGTATTGTCCTATTGTTTTGTACTAAATGCCTCACCTAAATTAATACAATTACTCAAAAGCTAGGGGTGTGACAAGTACAAATATTAGAGTTGATTCCATACAGATGAAATTTCGGCTCAACATGGAGTCGTCCAGAGGTTTTAATATGCACCTTTACAGGAAACAATATCCAGTTTGGTGGCTCCCGTACACAACAAAAATAAGATAAAAGCCTTGAATCATTTAAATTGGCTGATGTCACCAAATAAAATAGTAAATATTATGTTCAAAATGGAGCATTATCCGCTTTAATGTGAGTGGGATGTGTTCTGGATTGTGATGTTGACATGGATTTTTATGCAACAAAAATGAGCAGAAGTGCTGTCAAAAGAAATTTCTAATGATGTGTAATACATATTTGTAGGTTACATAGTTTCCGAGATATCAGTGAAAATCTGACGTTATTGACACTAATTATCCATGGCAGGGTGGCACCATTGCGTACAAAAAAATATATCCGGCTGCCTATATCCCCCTATACGGGTCTCATACAGCGCAGTGGATAATAAAATGATGAAACCAAACTCTACACTATAAGATTAACAATACAGCTTACTCACCTGTTGCTCCAGACTATGATTCACACTGTGAGCACTCTGAAGCTGTTCTAACAGCTCCAGATTCTGACGTTTGAGACTGTGGTTTGCCGAGTCAAGTTTCTCCACTCGATCGTGGTCACTGCGGTGAGGTGTGGTGTTCATCTCCTCCTGCAGCACATGGTACTCGACCTCGTAGGCATTCAGTTGCTTGGTTACATCCATTGTGTAGACCTGTCACAAAGAACACAACGATACAATGACACACAATACAGAAATACATGTATTCAGTTGCCTGGTTACATCCATTGTGTAGACCTGTCACAAAGAACACATCGATACAATGACACACAATACAGAAATACATGCATTCAGTTGCCTGGTCACATCCATTGTGTAGACCTGTCACAAAGAACACATCGATACAATGAAACACAATACAGAAATACATGTATTCAGTTGCCTGGTCACATCCATTGTGTAGACCTGTAACAAAGGACACAGCGATACAATGACACACAATACAGAAATACATGTATTCAGTTGCTTGGTTACATCCATTGTGTAGACCTGTAACAAAGGACACATCGATACAATGACACACAATACAGAAATACATGTATTCAGTTGCTTGGTTACATCCATTGTGTAGACCTGTAACAAAGGACACAGCGATACAATGACACACAATACAGAAATACATGCATTCAGTTGCCTGGTCACGTCCATTGTGTAGACCTGTAACAAAGAACACATTGATACAATGACACACAATACAGAAATACATGTATTCAGTTGCCTGGTCACGTCCATTGTGTAGACCTGTAACAAAGAACACATCGATACAATGACACACAATACAGAAATACATGCATTCAGTTGCCTGGTCACATCCATTGTGTAGACCTGTAACAAAGAACACATCGATACAATGACACACAATACAGAAATACATGTATTCAGTTGCCTGGTCACATCCATTGTGTAGACCTGTAACAAAGGACACATCGATACAATGACACACAATACAGAAATACATGCATTCAGTTGCCTGGTCACGTCCATTGTGTAGACCTGTAACAAAGGACACAGCGATACAATGACACACAATACAGAAATACATGTATTCAGTTGCCTGGTCACATCCACTGTGTAGACCTGTAACAAAGGACACAGCGATACAATGACACACAATACAGAAATACATGCATTCAGTTGCCTGGTCACATCCACTGTGTAGACCTGTAACAAAGGACATTCATTCTTTATTGCAACTTATGGTGTCAGTAACATAATACAGCTATAAAACTTATTGCAGACATAGTGTATAAACACATTTTATAGTTTATGAGCTAAAATGAATAGGACAATATAACAGGAGGAAATTGAAAATACAGGAGATTGGGAAGAAGTTGTATTTCTGGATAGTTATTAGAAATTCTGGCTTTACCTGGTTAAACACCCGCTCCATCTGAATGATGCCCATACTTGGAAGCGTTGTCTTCAGGAAATCAACTACAGCCTCAAAGCTGTCGCACTGTTTGATCAGCTCCTTGTGATTGCCCAGCACAACCAGGGCAACCTTCAACACCACCTCCATGCCTTGTAAAAATATCAGGTCTGAAAGCACAAATATACATGAAATACAGCCAGAGATATCTGTATACAATACTGGAAAACATACTCAAAACTATAGCAGGCATTGGCACTATCCCATACCTTGTAACAAATTGTATTTCAATCAGCTTGGTTGAATAATAAACAGAAATAAACACACAAACTACAGTCACATTAAAACAGCCACTCACCTGACATAAAGTAAGCATGCATCTCTTACAACACCCGAAAAATTGGCTATACACACAGAATCAAATGTTTGAGTAGTTTGATTCTATTGAATCAAATATAAATGCAAAAGTACATATTGAAAGAATGTTCTTGTCACCCATTACTCAAGCAGGCATATTATTCTCAATCCTGACATTGATTACGACAAACAATGCACTAATAGATATACATGTGTGTGTATGTAGTTAAACATCTTATGTAGAAATTCTACACATAGAACTCTGTTAAAAACAATTTTCTGGCAAGTACATATACATCTAATGTCCTAAGATGGTCTTTTACCCATTCATCTCTAATTCATGGTAAATTTAGCGTGTTTTCTGGTCACTTGGCAGGTTTTAGTTCTTTATCATTGTTAAAAGTGAAGCAGACTTACCAAACACTCTTGCAACAAATCCCAATGGGAATTGTGAAGCAAACATGGTGAGGAACCAGGGAGCTGCATAGAGCGTTGGGGCGACTTCGTGTAACTCAAAGTGCTCATACAGATCACGGAAGTTGTCATGCAGTAGCCGTGACAACTGGTACATCTGAATCTACAAACAAGAAAAAATCTTATAGACTTGAAACAAACTTCTAAAAATAGTGCAAATATATATGGTTAAATGAGTTCAGAGAATACTATACAATACACCAAAAAGAACGCGATTCCAAGAAAAATGTTTCTTTCTCTAACATCTTGTAAAAATGCAGAAAATTTACAATTCATAAAATCCAGTAACAATCACAAGAATCAGTACCTGCAGGGCCACCATGTCAGGTTTGTACTGTCTCCTGAATCCAAGAACAAACATCATGTAGCGAATCACACCAAAAGCATGCTCCTCCTCCATCTGCTCAGGGTGACAAGAACAGTTGAAAGATAAAATAGTATCAGAGAATCCCATACCTCACAGCCCGGCAAAACAGCACTGGACACCATTACATATGAAACATGCAGTGTAAGCTATGCAAAGTACAGGTGAAATAACACTTAAGAGAGAGAAAATGTACGTAAAGAAACAAAATCAAAAGACAATTCAACAGAAAACTGACAGCATTAAAAAGTCAATTATAAGCTATGAAGCTGTAAAATTTATTAACTGAAGTATACTATCAATGGAAATTGGAAATAACACAATAAGGTAAACATATATATCATAATCAGCTTGCAGCAATCCATATAACTTTGTGATAGGAGAAACAAGTCTTAAATATGGTAGTAAAAACATTCTGGAAGAGCCAAGGTCAAACAATCTCATTACAATCCAAAGGTCTTATCACAGTAATAAAAGAGATATTGAGCATTAAGTAAAAATTTGACCAATTTGGGGTCACAGAATTTATCATGACAGGCAAGAAGCCATATCACTAGCTCTGAATAGTCTTGAAGAATAATTCAATTAAATTTTATACGATTTCAGGCAATCTTTTTATAGATAACTGCAAAACACAAGAAATTCAACTTAATGACCCCAGTTTGACCTTGAGGGGCTTGAATAGGGGAGGATTTCTATATGTTTCCTTTTTGAGCAAATTTGGTGAAAAGGAAGTACACATTTTTTTTTTGATTATATGATCCTCATAAAGGTCAAAGGTTAAATTTGTGCCTGATGACAACTGTCAAAAATCATTTTGATAGGCCTTATATTATGGAGATTTTCAACATAAAAATACTGCAGCGGCAGCAGTGTAGGATGTCTCAAAATAGGGCCAAACCATTAATAATTCCCTTTTCAACTGACGCTTAATAATACTGATAATTTTATGAAACTCACTACTTGACTTGGGATAACAATACATGTATTTGTTCACACTTTTAATAACACACACTGATTAAACACACAAATACTGTTGTATGACTGAAATTTGATAAATGCTATAGCTGGTAAACTATGTTTAACTTAATGCATTACTCTGTGAGTGTAAGCTTCATTCATATTGTACAAATACAATACCTCTTTTGATTCATATGAGGTTAACTTAGTACATTATTACAACTGGCTCGTTATGCTTTGGTCAATGAGATAACAATGCCTTATCAGGGAGACCTTTGTAACCAAAACAGGTACAGTTGAACATTTGTACATTTCTATGTGATAATCACCTGCACACAAATACAGCTTAACAGGAAATGGATTTAACTTAGACTGCAGTACACAATGGTGTGATAAAAACATGGATATGTTGAAATCTTTATTCATTTGTTCTGTACTCTTTGTGGTATGGTTGGACCATACTGAGGGACTTGAATGCTATGCTTGTGAGAACCAGGACAGCAATAAAGACAAGTGTATTAAGACCACCAAACAGTGTGAGGAACATGAGGATGTCTGCATGTCAACCATCAAGTGGGGACTGCCTCCTTACTGGGTGCCTTATGGAGACAGGTAAGCCACAATCCATGGCATCTGCATAAACGAATGTTCTTTTTAGTGTCGATGCTTGTCTGAATAAATTCAAGGAATCCCCAGTACTGTGTGCCTAATGGAGAATGGTGGTCACAATGTCATAATATATTTATTATCCTGACATCTAGCCGGTTATGTGACTCATTACATTTACAGCTTTCTTTTCTGTGTGTCTGCTGAAAGCATCACAAATAGCAAGTACTATTTTTAAATTTATTTTAAGCACGATCTCTAGTGAGGCTTGCGCTTCTAGGGATCACTTTTTTCATTTTTTTTTTTTTTTTTGGGGGGGGGGGGGGGAGGGTCCTCTGGACTTTCATGAATTGTAGGGTAGTAAGAGGAGTGCCTGTGTATTCACTGAAGTTAAGGGGCAATGGGCTATGTTAATACTGGGACGGGTAACCACTTCAGTGCACTACTTGTGTCTCTGATGGCTTTGCGGCTCACAATAGTAGACCGAAACCCCTTTCAGCCTTATTGCCTTTCAGAAACCACAGTTGGTCAATTTGCTATATCAAATATGGCATTAATCTATTTAACAGGATGTTCTATAAATGTGAAAACTGTGACTAATCATATTTAGAACTCAACTTCCTTCTACGCTATGATGTATATGTTCCATGTACATCACATTCAGAACTTATCTTTCAGACTGAACTGTGCTTAGCAAACTGCTAGTCTAGATTCAGCAAATAAATCTAAACCAACAAAGGATTGGTGAAACAACTTGGTGAATATTGTGTTAGATCAGTGCAACACATTTTTCAGAATGTAAGACCAGTCAAAGGGTGGTGAGATACCTGCTGAATGTGCTACATGTCACAACTGTGACACCTTTGTAAGATGTGAGTTTAACATGGCTTGCACCAATTCTAGGTGGAAGCAGTTTTAGTCCGAAGTGTCAATGTCATCTGTTTTTTTTTCTTTGCAGATTATATTACAAATATACTACCGGTACATGTCAAAAGATTGTATTTACATCACGATCTATTTTCCATTTTACAGGATAAAAAGATTGCAGCACCCATATTGACTAAAAATTGCAACTCAATAAACTCTGGGTAATATGGATAAGCAGGACATTTGCTCAGGAATTTTGCATTGCATTGTGTAAACTATTAATGTTTTAGATTCTAGATATAACCTGGGAGTCTTAGAATGACCTCACAAAGTCTTAGTGTAAGAAGAATTAGTACTGGGTCATCACACTTCCACAGTGTTACATTTAAATAACCACTGTCTCATGAGATACAGATGTTCTTTAACTCAGCTGCACATTCAATTTTCAAGAGGAACAATGTCAAAAACTATTCCACTTATAAGTTAAAGAAGACTTGAACTTCTTGCTTAAAGTTGTACACTTTGTGTCATACTTTTGCAAATATTTTATTTTTTTCAGAATGCACTCTGTCTTAAAAGACTGAGATATGCCTGTAATTTTCAGTACATTGAAGATGCTCACTGATCAAGCCCAACTTAAGTTGCACATTTACTGCTATTTTTACATTGTTATTAGCCCAGATCATGTTGTACACTTACTGTTATTTTTGTACAATTAACTGTACTGTTTAAAATGCATTATGGACAGTGACATGGGTATTGTCTGTCATGGTGCCACGATGGCACTACTAAACTAAATATAAGATAAGTATCTGTGGTTGTAAATCCAGTGCTATTTTTGGTACAATATGCCTATCTATAGTTACCTCTGCCAAGGAGGTGATGTTTTTGGCAATGTGTGTTTGTCTGTCTGTACATTTTTGTTTGCAAAATAACCTGAAAAGGTATCGATGGATTTGGTCAACAACAGGATATGAAGCAGATGATTCAATTTTGATGATGATCTGGATCAAAAAAGTTTTTAAAGGATTTTTTTATCTATGTACTGACATAAGCAATACTGGAGATGTTAGGCTTTGGCAGATGCATTGGAGATGTTAGGCTTTGGCAGATGCATGTGATCTCTAAGTGATATTATTACACATATAGCTTTATATTGGTACAATTCTATTACCACTACATTTGCATTCTCATATTTGTATTTTTCAGAATGCATTACGTTTCAAAGGACTGTGATACCCGCGTTGCCTGCGAGTCTAAGATGGCACTGACAAACTCTCAGTGTAAGCGTGACTGGTATGACGACTGGGCGTGCATAGAGTGTTGTACAGGAGACATGTGTAACTACTACGTCACTCTTACTGCCAGCTCAAATTTACACAATACAACACTACTACTGGGTTCATTGCTTGTTGCCATCACTTGGGTCATATGGACATAGTAAACAGGATAACTGAGATTTCACGGATAAAATAGACACTTGGTGACATTAACTGCTGGTAATTGGTAAAAAATATCTTTGGCTGAAAAGACTTTTGAGGCATAGTTTTATTTGGTGACAATTACCACTGGTTTACAAATAAAATTATCTCTGGGTACCATGACTTTTGAGGTAAAAATATACATTCAGTGACAATTACTGCTTGGTAAAAATTATGTCTGGATCTTGCTGATAAATAGAAATACTTAAAGAGATAAATATGCATTTTTAAAATTACCATGTTTCAAAAGTATGTTTTTAAAGAAAACACTTGCAAGATTACTAGGTATATAAAATTAAATCCTTTTTTTTTATTTAATTATATTTTTAATAGGTTTTATCGGTAATATCTCAATGTAACTGTGTCAGTGACATAGGATCAAGATATCACCATAATTACAAGAAATGTATGTAACATGTATTTGGTTATTCCCCTATCATGAAGGAGAAAATTAGTTCTCCTTTGAGTTAAGCGATCAGTCAGCAACTACAGCTCATTAAAAATAGAACAATGTAATGATGTTATGGTATTACAGAAAGAGTACACTTAATCAGTTTAAAATGCTTTGAACTAATGTGTTGTATTTCTTTAGGACCATTGTGCCTTCTGACAAACTGAATCACATCAAACCAATTGATACTGTAAAATTCAGTCAGTTGTGTTATATGCATGAAATACAAATATTAAGTACAACTCTGTTCATGTGATATAAATGGCTCTTCATGCAGTTCATAAATAAGAGCAATTGCTAGCTGGTGGTGCAAAATCTTGATTTATCTGTGGCAACAAATCTATTTTATGACTGTTTTGCATATGAAATGTTACTGGTGTAAATTAAAGCTACATATATATTTTTAATAAAAATTTTCTTCACAATTATTTAATATACTTGAGTCCCCAGAATTCCCACAGACTTGAGTGTAAAAAACACACAAAGAAGGAGATTTCTGAGTTCCCATCACTTAAACCATCTCAGATACTCAAAATAAACATGCTTCACATGTTGTCAAAACAAAAAAAATAGCATCAGAGATGCCCGTACCCCACAGCCTTGGGAAATATTTTCAACACCATGAGATATAGAAGTACTGTACCAGTACAAACTTCAGGATACTTTCAGAGCACTGTCAGTTATATAAAGGTCCAAACAATGTTTAAATGGAGAAATAATCTTTAAAAGAAAGATAATGCGTATAAAGATGAAGTATTAAAACAAGATAATTCAATGACAAGATGACAGCATTAATCAGTAAACTAAAATTCAACACTCTTTATACACATCTGCATTTCTGAATTATGGTTTAGATGGTTTTAATATTACCATGCATACAGAAGTGGTAATACATTTAATGAATGCTTATGTCTGGTGTTGGAGTAAAATCTGCGGCTCACTTGATGAAATTCTATCTCTTACAATGGGAAGTTATGAAAGTAAAATGCTTAATAAATTCTAATATGACTTTTGCTTAATCTGCATCAAAAGACAGACCCAAAGGTGCAACAAGATTTTAAAGGTCAAGGTCACTACGGCAAGGTAAAAGGTCAAATTAAGGTCACACCATGATAATACACACCTAGAGCCAATAACCAATGTCCCTACCAAGTATCAACTTCCTACACCTTACGGTTTCCGAGATACAGCCCTGACGATTTTATAGGTCAAGGTCACTATGGCAAGGTCAAAGGTCAAATCAAGGTCACACCATGATGCTGCACACCTACACCCCCTAGCCAATGTCTCTACCAAATATCAACTCCCTGCACCTAACAGTTTCCGAGATAAAGCCCGGACAATATTTTATAGGTCAAGGTCACTACAGCAAGGTTATAGGTCAAATCAAGGTCAGACCATGACGTTGCACACCTACACCCCCTAATCAATATCCCTACCAAGTATCAACTTCCTACACCTTACGGTTTCTGAGATATAGCCCAGACAACATTTTATAGGTCAAGGTCACTACGGCAAGGTCAAAGGTCAAATCAAGGTCACACCATGACATTGCACACCTACACCCCCTAACCAATGTCCCTACCAAATATCAACTTCCCAAGCCTTACAATTTCCGAGATATAGCCCGGACAACATTTTATAGGTCAAGGTCACTACGGCAAGGTCAAAGGTCAAATCAAGGTCACACCATGACGTTGCACACCTACACCCTCTAACCAATATCCGTACCACGTATCAACTTCCTACACCTTACGGTTTCTGAGATATAGCCCGGACAACATTTTATGGTCAAGGTCACTACGGCAAGGTCAAAGGTCAAATCAAGGTCACACCATGACGTTGCACACCTACACCCCCTAACCAATGTCCCTACCAAATATCAACTTCCCAAGCCTTACAGTTTCCGAGATATAGCCCGGACAAGATTTTCAAACTCAAGGTCACTACGGCAAGGTCAAAGGTCAAATCAAGGTCAGACCATGACGTTGCACAGCTACACCCTGTAACCAATGTCCCTACAAAGTATCAACTTCCATACATTACGGTTTCTGAGATACAGCCCGGACAAACTATTTCCCGCCGCCTGCCCAACCGCCCGCCCGCCCGACCATCCGGACACCATGGGTGTAAACAATACCCCAACAGCCATTAAGGGCTGTGGGGTAAAAAACAGTATGAAAAATACTTAATCACTATCCAAGCTGATAACTTGGCAGACATTTGCAAACCCAAAGGAAACAAGTAATCTAATCTAATCTAATGTGGACTTTTATAGCGCTTAATCTCCATCACTGATGGACTCTAAGGCGCATCTAAACATAAAGCAAGGCAGTTAGCGTTAATCAAGGGACATAGCCAGGTCGTACCAAGGAGACACAGATGTGACGGGGGAGGCTATGGTGGGTAGGCTTTTGCAAACAGGTATGTTTTAAGCTTCTTTCTGAAGGAGGCAACTGATGTTGCACCGCGAACATCTTGAGGGAGGTCATTCCAGATCTTAGGAGCATCAAAGGCAAAACTATGGCCGAAATGTTTGGCTGACTTGAAGACTGATGAATGGAAAGGAAGAACTGTAAGGTATTGACGATCTGGGTGACTAGTACTATAGGGACAGCTACTAAAAGACAAGAACGGTTCGAAATAAGAAGGAGAACCACTATGCAAAAATTTATACACAAGTGTTGCAGTTTTGAAAATGCAACGGTACCTAACAGGCAACCAGTGGAGTTTCTGTAGAATGGGTGTAACATGAGCATACTTTCCATGATTTGTAACAATACGAGCCAGGGTATTCTGAATACTTTGCAATTTGTACTGATTGAAACCAGACAAACTTCTGAACAGAGAGTTACAATAGTCCAGACGACTACTAACCATGGCATTTGCAGCAAGGACTGCCACTTCAGGAGTGAGATACTTTCTAATTCTACGGAGGTCACGCATCTGAAGGAAGCATGCTTTGCAAGTCCTCTTGATATGCTCAGAGAATGAAAAATCTGCATCAAACCACACACCTAGATTTCTAACAGAATCAAGCCGATGAAGAAGGCTACCAAGAATGCTAACAGGAAAGTGAGAGGAAATCTTCTGACGTTGAGCCTTGGAACCAAAGACAATAAACTTTGAGCTTCAATTTACTGAGAGACATCCACTCTTGGACATCATGAAGGTAGGCATTAAGCTTGGCGAGAGCCGAAGAAGCATTCTTGTGGGAGAAATGGATGTATAACTGAGTATCATCCGCATAAAAATGGAATTTAATATGCGGGTGGAGGCGAATAATTTTACTAAGTGGTGTTGTATAGAGTGAAAACAGTAACGGACCCAGAACAGAACCTTGCGGAACTCCATAGATGAGATTGCTTAATTCAGATAGTGTGGAGCCTATCTTAATGGCCTGGCAACGATTTCTTAAGTAGGAAGCAAACCAGCTTAGAACTGTTCCACCAAGACCAAACCAGGATTTAAGGTAACCAAGGAGAATATTATGGTCTATAGTGTCAAATGCGGCTGATAAGTCAAGAAGTACTAGAGCTGTGGGTTCACCACGTGCCAGAGAGAGATGAACCTCGTTTTTTATAGACAATAAAGCAGTTTCCGTGGAATGTCCTGGCTTATATGCTGACTGATGAGGATTGTCCAGTTTGTTGTTATTAATGTGTGACGTTAGCTGCCTAGCAACGACTCGCTTAACCAACTTTGACAGGAAACAAAGACCGGACACTGGGCGATAATTCTTAAGGTCGTCTCTGGGAAGGGAAGGCTTTTTTATGAGGGGGGTGACAACCACCTTTTTGAAAGAATTTGGGAAAGATCCTTCAATGAGAGAATGATTTACCAACTTGGTAATAGAAGAGAGGAGGATATCAAGACAATCCGCAAGGAGGAATGTTGGTATAGGGTCTAGTGAGCAAGATTTAGTAGGGGATTCACTAATACACTTATAGACCTCATCTTCAGTGACAGGCATAAAGGCATTGAAAGCAGGAGGCAACGAATCCGGTGCATCATTGAAAGAGCCAGAAGTAGAGAAGGTGTCCCTGATTTTGCTTATTTTATTGGAGAAAAAAGAAGCAAACATGTCCGCGAGGCTTTTATCTGAGCTATGAGCAGGCAGGACAGTCTCAGAAGTGCGATGCAAGACCTTCCTCAATGACTGCCATAGCTTCTTGGGGTCACCACTATTTGCAGTTATGAGATTTGTATAGTATGAACCCTTGTCTTTATTGGCCAGTCGATTACACCAGGCGATTTGTCTGCGGAGTCTTGATCTATTCAACTCTGACTTATGTTTTCGCCACCTTCGTTCAAATTGCTGCCTAAGAGATCGAGCCATGCGATACGAATCAGACAACCACTCATCAGACTGCTGTTTAGCCTTGTGTGAAATGATAGGAGCATGCTTGTCAAGTACCTGTGTAACACCAGTTATGTACTGATCATAAAGTTCTGCAGCAGTACCTTCAGGAGACCGTACAAACAGTATATTTTTAAGGTCATTTCTGAACTGGTCGATGTCAATCCTGTGGTACCGACGATAAGAGACCCATTTGTCGATGCTGGTAGATGGGCGAGAGAAATCCAGTTGGCATCTTATGGCAGCATGGTCAGAAATGAAATCTCCAACACTGACATTGCGGACAAAATCTGAGTCGCAGGGAGATATCAGAACATCCAGAGTGTGACCCAATAAAAAAAACTTGGTTAAATTGGTTATACTGCGGCAATTACAGTAAATTATTTGAGATTTGGCTCGATTCAAAGGAATGTTTGCTTCACGTTAATGCCTACCTTGTTGTTTGTTTGGGCACAATTACTGCGGGTCATATTCCAATAATAAAACTATGGTAACCATTTAATACAACCTCTATTATATGTATATGTTGCAAGAATAAGATTTTGTTCACATAATAGGTTTGTAAAATAAGGGAATGATTTAAGCCATGACATGCTATCAGAGTATTCCTACCACAAATGTGAGCCCTGTAAGCAGCCAATCTCTTTTATTATTAACACAGAATACTGTAAGTCTATCATAGGCTCAATTTGCCTGAAATAAGCATTGTATCATACTTACATGCATGAGAAGGACCCCTGCTACAAAGCTGATGCCCTGACAGTAGCCCACTTCTTTGTCCAGGAGGGAGTATGCCTTGAGGATATTAAACAAACCAAGCTGTCCCGTGCCCAACTGGGTGGAAAAATACGGGTGGTTTGGAAATGTACGACCTGGACAATAAAGTAATAACATAAGCAACACTTCATTTAAGTATCGTGTTTTAAGACACTGCCTTCAAAAGACAAATACATAAAATAGCTTCAGAGATGCCCGTACCCCACAGCCTGGGAAAATATTTTCAACACCATGAGATATAGAAGTAGTGAAACAGTACACAGATTGGGATACTTTCAGGGCAGTGTCAGTGTCCAAATAATGTTTGAGTAGAGAAAATAACATCTTTGAGAAAGAAACTGCATGTAAAGATTAAGTATTAAAACAGGACAAATCAGTTAACTAAAAATTATGAAGCTTTAAGACTTCTCCCATTTTGATATTCATTTGTAGGGTCGAATTATGGTTTGAATGTTTTGAATATTACCCATACATACAGATGTGGCAATACATGCTTTTATGTGGAGTTGGGCAAAACCTGTGGCTCACTTGATGCAATACCATCTATTACAATGGGAAGTTGCAAAAGTAAAAAAGTTAATGAATTCTAATATGACTTTAACAGTGCTTAATCTACACCAAAAGACACCCAAAGGTGCAACAACCAAGATTCAAGTAAAAAGATATGAGAGATATAAGAGACATAAAAATCATCAAATAGTATCAGATATCCCCGTAGAGAGATAAAACAGCATCAGATATGCAAGATAAAAGGTCAAACCTAGGTCACACCATGATGTTGCACACATATAACCCCCGATCAATGTCCCTACCAAATATCAACTTCCTACACCTTTTGGTTTCCGAAATATAGCCCAGACAAGGTATTATAGGTCAAGGTCACTACGGCAAGGTCAAAGGTCAAATCAAAGTCACACCATGACGTTTTACATCTACACACCCTAACCAATGTTCCTACCCAGTATCAACTTCCTACACCTTGCGGTTTCCAAGATATACCCCGGACAAGATTTATAGGTCAAGGTCACTACAGCAAGGTCAAAGGTCAAATCAAGGTCACGCCATGACACTGCACACCTACACTGCCTAACCAATGTCCCTACCCAGTATCAACTTCCTACACCTTATGGTTGCCGAGATATAGCCTGGACAAGTTTTTATAGGTCAAGGTCACTATGGCACGGTCAAAAGGCAAATCAAGGTCAGACCATGATGTTGCACACCTACACCCCCAACCAATGTCCCCACCAAGTACCAACTTCCTACACCTTACGGTTTCCGAGACATAGCCCAGACAAGATTTTATAGGTCAAGGTCACTACGGAAAGGTCAAAGGTCAAATTAAGGTCACACCATGACACTGCACACCTACACCCTATAACCAATGTCCCTACCAAGTAGCAACTTCCTACACCTTATGGTTTCCGAGATATAGCCCGGACAAGATTTTATAGGTCAAGGTCACTACGGCAAAGTCAAAGGTCAAATCAAGGTCACACCATGACGTTGCACACCTACACCCCCCTAAACAATGTCCCTACCAAGTATCAACTTCCTACACCTTACAGTTTCCGAGATACAGACCGGACAAACTTCTTCCCGCCGTCCACCCGCCCACCATGGGTGAAAACAATACCCTGACAGCCCTTAAGGGCTGTGGGATAAAAATGTAGTAATAGGAATTAAGTAATACATGTAACATAATTATTTTAATAAATCCAGACGTCGATTGTTAGCAGCATTTTTGCAGATAGTACCCTGGTCCTTTTCTCCTTTGTTCACATGTTTATTTTGTCCATAATCCTTTTCTTGGAACGTAGACATCAATACCTTTGAGAATGATCTCATCATTTTTTCACTTTCAAATATTTTAATTGTATTTATTATAGTGTTAACTTTGTACAAAGTGTCAATATGCTGAACTCTGAGAATACAATTAATAAGGAAAAACCACATTCAAATCCATTACGTAAACTAGACCTACACATTGGAAAACTGATGCAAATTTGTATCCACTGGGAAGAAACCTCACCAAAGCCAGTGAACCATCGTTTGACCTTGAACGAGGGGACCAAGGTCAAATCTGTCCATATCAGAAGATTCCTAGCCCATGATTTCTTTAAGTTGCTTTCACATTGCAACCTCTAGAACCAATAATAAGCAAGTTTTAAGCACTTTAAATTTTGGTTGTCTTCGTTTGACCTTGAAGGAGGGGCCTAAGGTCAAATCTGACCACATCAGAAGATTCCAAACCCATGATTTCCTATAAGTTGGTTTGATATCCCAAACCTCTAGGACCAATAATAAGTGAGTTATAAGCACTTTTATGTTTGGTTATCCTTGTTTCACCTTGAAAAGAAGAGCTAGGTCAAATCTGACCACATCAGAAGATTCCCAGCCCATGATTTCCTATAAGTTGGTTTCACATTGCAAACCTCTAGGACCAATAATAAGAGAGCTATATAAGCACTTTTAAGTTTGGCTATCTTTGTTTGACCTCAAAGGAGGGGGTCAAGGTCAAACTTGACCACATTAGAAGATTACTAGCCCATGATTTGCTATAGGTTGGTTTCACATTGCAAACCTCTAGGACCAATAATAAGCGAGTTATAAACACTTTTAAATTTGGCTATCCTCGTTTGACCTTGAAGGTGGGGCCTCAGGTCAAATCTGAGCACATCAGAAGATTCCCAGCCCATGATTTCCTATAGGTTGGTTTCACATTGCAAATCTCTAGGACCTATGAAGAGATTCAACCTTCTACCTATGAGAACCAGCCAGTAGAAAAAGGTAGATACTTTTCAAAGAAAAGCCATTTTGTTTTTCAGAATGAGGCTAATTTCAGTTCCAAAGAAGTTTACCTGCCAATGAAGATATCCTGCAAATTTGGTGAACCTAGCTGGTGTAGTTTTCCTCTGAGAGCGTTAACGCTGATAATCTGTATACGTACAGCGGCGGTGTAGCGAACGCTAAACCAGATGCCTCGGTGGATACAATGATGAAACCAAGCTATACACTGCAAAATTAACATGATTTTGTAATGTTAAACAGATCCTGTAAATTTGAGATCTCTACCTAGAATACCCTTTGCTCTAGATGGCCAACAAAACTTCTTGGGGAAAGTCAAAAACATGCCCGTGGCAGCCATCTTGTTTTTCCAAATAAGGCCAAAAATATTCCCAGGCAAGATTTTATGGTTGTAAATATATCCTGCAAATTTGAAAAGTCTAGCTAGAATATTTTTTTCATTAGAGTGGTAACAGTGAAATCTTTTTACACACTGTGGCAGCAGCAGCGGCGTAACGAAGCCAAATCCACAGTATCCACCGGATGCTATCCAGTGGATACAATTATAGTCACACCTAAAATCAAATGGGCACACAAAAAGAACCACCACTTTCCTAGAACAGGAGCTATTTATAGAAACTTTGACAAGTGCTGGTTAAGGACAGAACAGGTAAAACTTCCAAGTATACATACCTAAGTCTATAAGAATAGCATGCTGATGTGTAGTCAGTTGTTTGAGTAAATCTTCATATCGCAGACTGAGTTGAGGAATTTCTTTGAGCAGACTAGAATTGTTCAGACGGTGTTGTTCTATCAGGAACAGCCAAATATCACCACGCTTGTTTCGTGGAACTCCTGAAACAAACAGACAAAATATGCAAAACAATAAGTATATTCACAGCAAACTACTTCTAATTTTAGCTGACACAGACTTTCATTTACCTATAAACTGTCTCTCAATCTACAAACACAGTTACTGTAGCGATAACTGTGTACAATCAAACATAGTCATTTTTCAAAGACCACTACACAGTCACAATGAAATACTTTGCATTCTTCTTCACCTCCCATCTTTGACAAATACTGATATCTTGGTCTTAATCATCTCTCATGCCACTAGCATGCATTGGGTGTTTTTTGTAGCACCCTTTTTGTGTGATTCACAATTATTATGACTTATATAAGTATTTTTTCCCCCTTTAAATGAGTGGAAATAAAGCGCCAAGTAATTTTTGAAGATTTTGTCATGACAATGCAAAAATGGAAAGCAATCCCATACAAGCCATTGACCCAATAAAAGTACATCCAAGTTTGGTTGAAATACATAAAATACTCTTTCTTAAACTGACCAGAAAAAAGCCAAAACAAAATGTCCACTCCAAGTGTAGTGGACTCACTTAAAACACTTGACTAGGGTTATCTTGGGGGCTCTAACACTTACCATCTTTGACGGACTGTGAGATCTTGGTCTTATCAAACTTGACTAGGGTTCTGTTTGGGTGCTGTAACATCTGGTCCCACACTTTGGTTACCTCTTTCAGGCAAGGGGTAATCTCTTCATACTCAAGGCGGATCTGCTTCTCCGGTGAATCATCGTGACGGGCTAAAATATCAAAACAGTATTTTCTAATTTATCTGATGCTTTAATCTTTGGTGGGAACTCTTCCAATAAGGGGAGTCATAGTCTATTGAAAAAAATTATAAGACAAAGCAATGGTTGGTTTATGAACCTTGAGATGTCAAGCCAAAAGAGAGAGTCACTATCCGAATAAAGAAAATATCACAAATATCATTACATATATGAAAGACTGGACAATACTATGAAGGAATAAAAGAGTGAATATACTTAATCAGTATCTAACAATGCTTTATCAAAACAATACAAATAGCTCAATATATATTTTCAGATTTAAAAAGCCTTGCTGGATGTCAATTCATCTCTTGGAAAGGCAAACACTTCTGTAAATTAACCTATACATGAGAAATCTTTATATACTTTATAATGAAAAGTTAAATTATTTATAACTTTCTCAATTAACAAAATGTCATATTATAGTGAACTTGAAGCTCAATTTCTCTTTAATTAAACCATCATATTGTATCTGAGAAGTACTTAATTATCAGGACTTTCTCTTCTCTTAAAACCACAGTTTTCAATTAATACAAGCATGTGCTAATTAAGCTGGCCTTCTCAAAATGAGTGCAATGATATTGAATCTTCTGTGTTAAGTGGAAAACATAAACCATAAATTCATGGGATATAAACGAATATACTGGTACATATATTTTTGCAACCTATCCCATAGTGCAGAAGATTGTACACCTATTTACCAACCGAAAGATACTGACAACCTTCTCTTTTCTCATAATCAAAACTGGTTTCTTCACATTTTCCCAATTTTAACATAAATTTACCCAAATATGCAACAACAAAAACTATTTCACAGTACTTTATTATATTCCATCAATATATCACACATTTTGTCCTTCAAAGTACTCAAAATGTATATCCCGATTCTACTTTATATGCAAGTTTTAGCTCATCTACGCATTAGAACTTAAGTCAAGGCATTTACTAAACCAAACAACCAGTTTTTCTTCAGAATATCCACTATTGGTAACCGGTTCCAAAATTTGCATTCAATCACAACACTACTATTCCAATGAACATTAAATACATATACTTTCATATTATCCTAAAATGTCCAAATTGAGGAAGGTGCTTGGTCACAAATTGCTATCACCCGACACAAATGAATCCTGAACCAAATTCATTACGCCACCAAGTTTGGACAATACAGTCGACTATGTACAACCAGAACCTCTTATATCTGCAGGATTTTGTTCCAGTTAATTTGGGGCTAACTTCTACTTTAACCTAGAAAAATATAGCATTAGCTATGCTGGCACCTCAAAACTGGTTCTAGCCATACAGAAACAACCACTGTATATCTTTTTACACAAAATTCCATGTACCACTTGCAATTTTCACTTCACTATCAATTGTATGAGATTGAAAGTCTTTAGAAATTAAAAATTTTAAATTACCACCTGGTTATTGCAATTATTAAAGTACAGCACAACTTGTCGGAGACGTTAACCCTGAATACATTCTGCACATTATCTGAACATTACTTTTAAAGTTTGGCTTTACTTTGACTCTTATTTCCATATAAGACCATTAAGAACCTGGAATGACATTTGTGACTCATCCTGCCACAAGTTTGCATCATTTTTGGAAAGAAATTGGCCTGATCTATCATAGTAAGAAAATCAACAAGATACAATGTTCACTTAAATGTAACTAGCCTATTTCAGTAGGCCAATTCTGTAAAACACTGCTTTAAACTATGTCACTATAACCAGTTTGACTGTATTTTCATAATTACAAGTGATTGATAAGGTAATACTGACACATGATACCGCAATCTCCTACTTCTAGCTATATGCAGGACACGCTCCATTCTATTCCTACTGGGGAAACTAGTTATCAAGCTACAGCATGCACTGGTATTAATACACTGGCGTATATACACTGGTAGATAACTAATGAATCCCATAACACCACATTCACTCTCTAATAGACTCACGGTTGATTTCAATAAATATTTTACAAAAATATGGCATGGGCAGTTATGAGAAAGAAAAGAAGTCTGATACTCTAAAAAAAAAAATATATATATATATATATCTAAATCTGGTCAATTGAATTTTAGATTAGTATTCACCAACTTCAACCAAAATGACGTTGATTTAAATTAATTGATAAAAGATAAATGTGAAATAACTGCTAAAATAAGGAAAAATAATGTTGAAAGAAATAAAAGGTATTAAAATTAATTTTGGCTTTCAATAGAGTTAACCTACCTTGTAATGACAAATTAGCTATTGATGAAGCATAACATAAGATTGGGGTTGGGTGCTTCTAAAAACACAGGCCCTTCAGAGAGAGGTGATGGTAGCATGTGAATAGAGCATGTGCGAAACAAAAACATACACACAAAAACATACACACGCAGCTCACGCGGACATGTTTTTGTAAGTCAGCAGGTGATATCTAAATGGACAGATTAGTGTATATCTGGCAAATTACTGATCACGTGTATAAAAAGGAATTTTGTGTAAGTAATATTAAAGTTATGGTGCATATCAATGGCATACACTGTAATTAAAATTTACAGTTTTAAAAGTATTTTCAGTATGAAAAATACACAGTAAAAAGCAGGTTATGCCCCTGTTCCACCAAACGACTAAGGGTCCCGATTAAGGGTTTTGGGGAATCTGTTTCTTGAAAATATAGAGTCCCAGACTGTCTGCTTGAATCTGTTTGGATCTGTTGGGGTCTGTTTAAAAATCAAACATGTTTGATATTTTTCACGACTGTAACCGATCCACTGTCGCCCCTACCCACATATATTCCAGTCTCAGACTTCCTGAGACCTCCTCAGACCGAAATTTACACAATCTTATGTTATCTGAGACTTCCTGGGACTCTTAATGCCAGGTCGCTTTAGTTTTAATCCCAGGAGGTCTGGGCTTAATCCCAGATTCATCCCCGACCCACCATGCAAAAGAAAAAACAAAAATCGGCCATTGCTGTCTGAGGAAATCTGTTATTAGTCCCAGGAAGTCTGAGGAAGTCTCAGACCAGTCTGAGACCCAGCAGGTATGTCCCAGACAGGATTGGTGTTGAATTGAATCACAATCGTGGCTTAATCTGCTCTTAGTCGGGAACGATTGTGAGTTGTATGAGGAGGTCTGAGACTTCCTGGGGACAATTTGGGTTTGATCCCAGACCTGTATCAGGATTCCATTGCCCCACCCATTATTCATGTTTTTTTCACAGACTCTCAAGGATTAAGGATCCAAGACCCAATCAGGGCTTAATCCTTTGCTGGAACAGGGGCATTAGCTACTGAACCAACTGGATATCCTTATGATGCAAGAGTCTATTACTCCACTCCCCGGGGGGGCGAGAGTATTATGTTCATGTCTGATAGTCTGTTCACATAAATAACTCGCAATCTATACACCCAATCGCAGTCATATATTCATACAGGGTGGGGTCTACCTGTGTGCCTCAAAACTTCTCCCAGACAATCTGGAATAAGACTCTGGAAATTTTTTAGGTATTTTTTGACAAAATCTGTTCCATAACTCACCAACCAATCAGTGCCCGTGAACGGGCTCTGTGTCAGATGACTGTGTGTAGAAGTGACAGGAGAACAGACACAAAAGTTGTGCCCTGCAAATGGTATTCAGAAGTAAAGTAACAAGGTAACTGTTCAGGTGTGAAGAGTAGGTCAAAAATATTTTTAAAAAAAATACTGCAAATGCAATAGTTTTCGAGTAATAACTGATTTACTCAAAAGTGAGAATCTCAAAGTCGCTTTTGCTCAGCCATGCAATCAGTTAAAAGGCTACAATTTTAATATGGTATAGCTCACACAAAAGTAGGTGAATAACACATTTAAAGAAATACTGCAAATGCAATAGTTTTCAAGTTAGAACTGATTTACTCAATAGTGAGAACCTGAAAGTAGCTATTACTCAGCTATGCAAGGAGCTACAGGTCTGCAATTTTACTATTTTATAGCTGACCCCAAAGTAGGTTAACAACATATTTAAACAAAATACTGTAAATGCAATAGTTTTCAAGTTACAACTGTTTAACTGAACACTGAAAACCTAAAAGTAGGTATTGCTCAGCTATGCAATGAGCTACAGGTCTACAATTTCACTATGTTATTGATGACAAATAAGCATAAGGAACAACACATATTTAAACAAAATACTCTAAATGCAATAGGTTTCAAGTGACAACTAATTTACTCAAGAGTGAGAACCTTAAAGTAGCTCTTGCTCAGCTCTGCCATGACCTACAGGTCTGCAATTTTACTATGTTACAGCTGACCCAAAAGTAGATGAACTTGCAAATTTAATAGTAAATTAAATTTTTATAAGTTAATACCCTATCCAATGGACAATAGCTTATCCGGTCGGCGCAGACCGGCCCGCCAAACGTCAGAAAAAGACGTCCTGTGTTTCCACCGGCCAGGCCGGTCCAGTACTGTGCACTTGCCAGATGGCGTGTCGTACTTCCTTCCTGTCTAGACAGCATGACGTCATAGCATCTTTTTCGTTGTCTAAACTATTAGACCCCTAGTAAACTGATAGCGGGGTCGGTGGGAGGGTCTTGTGTGTCCATTGGATAGGGTATTAACTTATAAAAATTTAATTTACTATTAAATTTGCAATTTTATTGCGTTAATACATCTTATCCAATGGACAATAGCTGAATAACTACCGCTTGGTAGGCAGGTAAGTTACTAGGGACTTAGATGAACTCATAAAATAACTAACAACTTTTCAGGCCTGGGTCGACCCTGAGGTCAGGAAACCCTTAAGGCTATAGTCGGTCAACAGATACCGGTTAACCGGTCCAACCGACTTACCCCCCCCCTTTTTGACAGACCTGCTCTGAGGTAGGGGGAAGAGAGGGCTGAGTTCAGTCCCCTGAGAAGAAATAAACCTCCCGAAGGAAGCACGTCTGAGTTTTTTTTTTTGTTTTTTTTTTTTTGTTTTGCTTAACTGTATATACACTATTTACATATTTACAAATCTCCTCTAGGTCCTAGTTTGTTGGTGGATCTGCTGAGCAGCCACTACAGGACCTAAATGGAAGAGCTCTGAATCAGCCCAGGCCACGTCCTTCAGATAAAACTGTGTGAAGGTATTATGGGATTTCCAGTGGCAAGCTGACAAGATCTGCTCCAAGGAAACTCCCGACTGGAAGGCCTTAGACGCAGCGAAGGCCCTGACATCATGAGCTTTAACTTGATGCAGGGTGTGGGCTTGATGATCAGAGCTCATAGCATAGGATCACAGTCTGCTTGATCCATGAGGAGATAGTGGCAGGGGAGATGTCTTTGTCGAAGCCCTTCTTGAAGGAGACAAAGACTAGCTTCTTGTGCTGCCTGAGGTCTGCGTCCTGTCCAAATAGTAGCGCAAGGCTCTGACTGGACAAAGGGATCGGTCAGACTTGAGGGACTTATCCAGAGTAGGAGCCAGGGCTGGTATGACCACTGGGGCTACACTCTCTGGACCCTCTTTGGCCAGCTGATTCTTGGAAAGAAAGCTGGGAGATGGAAATAGGGACACTTTAGACCAATCGGATTGGTGTCTAATGTTCTTGTGTTGCCATGCATGGATCTCACTCCTTCTTTTGCCAGAGCCCAGGGCCAAAAGGAAGACAGTTTTGAAGGTCAGGTGCTTCAGAGATGCCTCCCTAAGAGGTTCGAAAGGAGCCTTTGTCAGCTGGTGTAGTACCAGGGAAAGGTACCAGGAGGGTATTCCCCTCCGCCGTTTGGGTCTATCTCTGTGGAAACTTTCCAAGAGATGAGTGAGATTATCATCTTTGCTGATATTGATTGTTGCATTACCTAGTTTATCAGCAATGGCAGACCTGTATCCATCAATGGTGCTGGGCTGTAGCTTCTTGTCCTCAGAGGTACATTAGGAAGTCAGCCACCGACATTACAGGTGGTGATCTGAAGTCCACCTGATTAGTGATGCACCACTTTGCAAAAATGGCCCACTTTGCCTCATAGACTGATCTAGTCGATCTTCTTTGAGGAGCCTCAATTCTTGCTGCCACTGCCTCAGAGAAGCCCTGTTCTTTTCGTGGCTCTAGGAGCCAGGCATGGAGATTTAGATTTGTCAGATTTCTGTGAGGGATCTGATTGAAGGGCTGTGTCAGCAGCTTGGGCAGGTTGGGCAGGCTGAGAGGGACCTGACTGAACATGGTCACCAGGTCCCAAAACCAAGGCATGTTGGGCCACCCGAGGCAATCAGAATGAGTCTCTTGCACGGGGAGTCCAGTAGCTTCTCCACCACTTTGCCCAATATGGCGGTCGGTGGGAAGGCGTATGCATCCAGATCGTCCCATGGCAGAGTAAGTGCATCCACTGCTACAGCCAGGGGGTCCGGTACTGGAGAGACAAACTGAGGTAACTTGTGGTTGAACCTCGTGGCAAATAGATCTATTTGAGGCAGGTGCCATTGGCTGCATATTTGTTGAAAAACCTCCGGAAGGAGGGACCACTCTGTTTGGATGGTCTGACCCAGCCTGGATAGTTTGTCTGCTATCACATTTAAACGGCCTGGGATGTGTCGAGCTTTTAAAGTCACTTGTCGCTGGGAACACCAGGTCAAGATTCTCCACAGTAGGGCACATAGTGGGCCCGACCGCATGCCTCCTTCCTTGTTTATGTAAGCTACCACTGTAGTATTGTCGGTTGCTACTAGAACTATTTTGTCTACACAGAGATTTTGGAACTCTTTTAAGGCTAGAAAAACTGCTTTGAGTTCCAGGTAGTTTATGTGCAGCTTGCTTTCCGGCACCGACCAGGACCCTCTTGCAGTGAACTCGTTTAAGTGAGCGCCCCACCCTTCTTTTGGTGCGTCTGTAAAAATTTGCAGCGCATGTTTTACTGGGTGTAATGGTTGACCTTGAAGCACATTGTCTTCCTTTGCCACCATTGTAAGTGAGGGTGCAGGGACCTTGGTAGAGGGATAATCTTCTCTAGAGATTCTGGGACCCTCCAATTGTTTTTGAGATGCCACTGTATGGGTCTCATGTGTAGTCGGCCGAGGTGAACTTGCTTTTCTGTGGCTGTTAGAAGGCCTATCAGGGACATGAACTGCCGGACCGGACAGGCCGGTAGCAACAAAGGTGTTTGTATCTTGTCCTGAAGGCTTTGCCACCGGTCCGGAGTCGGTCAGACCCGGCCGGACCTGAGGTCGAACTGGTAACCGACAAAGTCGAAGAACTGTTTGGATTCCAGTTCTGATTTCGCTAAATTCACCAGCCAACCTAGGTCTTGGCATATTTTGACCAGGCTTTGGGTGTGTTGGAGACAAATTTGATGGGACCTGGCTCTCACCAACCAGTCGTCTAGGTACTGGTGGATCCTTATACCCCGGTGTATGGCCATCAGTTTCACTTCCTTTGCTAATACAGTGAACTCCATGGGCGCTGTGGACAGACCAAAGGGCAGTGCTTTGAATTGATAGGTCCGGCCCTGGACATGGAATCTTAGGTACTTCCTGGATTGTTCCTGTATTGGTATGTGGAAGTAGGCATCTTTGAAGTCTACTGAGGTGACCCACTCCCCTTGTTGGAGGGATGTTCTGATGGTTTCCGGTGTCTCCATTTTGAATTTTTCCACCTTGAGGAAAAGGTTTAGTTTGCTTAGGTCCAGTATTGGCCTCCATTTGTTGCTGGGCTTTGGGACTAGAAATAGTCGGTTGAAAAACCCTAGGGATTTTGGATTTCGAACCCTGTCCACTGTGTTTTTGTCTATAAGCTGATGTAATGCCTCCAGCAGGTAGCTGTTCCTGTGGGGATTGACATAACGGCTTATGACTGAAGGAGACCTTGTGAGTTGGGGCCGGATCCGGAAGGGGAGGGGGTAACCCTCTCGCAGGATTTGAACTACCTTCGGACTGGCCCCTAGATTTAGCCAAGTTTTCCAAAAGCTTTGAAGTCTGCCCCTACAGGTAGATTTTGTGCAACATTGGGGGCATTTACTACAGGTTGGACAGAATACAACTGAGTGACACAAGAAACACTGTTCACATATTTTAATTTGTAATTTCTTGATATCTGACAATCTGCTGCCCCGGGACTTAGCTCTCTCTTTTGGGAGTGCCCGGGCGCAGAAGGTACACTTTTTACAACATGAAAACTTGCAAAGTTTAATGTCTCTTTCAGTGGCAATGTCTCGCTCCCGGCCAGCAGTCCTTCCTGTAAACTGTTTACAAAGTAATTGTCATTTAAAGGACTGCTGGCCCTTGGCTGGTCGCGAGGAGTAGTAATGCTTTTCCAAGCGGGACGGTCAGACTTCTTGTAGTCGGAGCGCTTATCTTGTCTCTCATAGGGGTGGAAACGACCCTTCTTTCCTGAGTGGATCTGCCCCGTACTCTCAAAATTTGCAATGTCCTGTTCCGCTTGTTTCAACACAGTGTCTGAAAATAAGGTGGCAATATGCAGGGGTCCGGTGCGTAAGGCAGCCAAAGTGTCCGGTTTGATACCCATCTTAAGATGGGAAAGGTAGGAATCACGACTTACCAGGGTAGTGTTCGCCACTGTGACAAAGACGAAGTCTGTCAAATGTTCAAGTGTCTTGGCCATGGACTGTGTGATGCTCGAGTTGAAGTTAAGCAAGAATTGCAGTTCACTAGCAGCCTGTGAAACCCTCTCTGAGGACTTTCCTTTGCTTAACTCTGACTTCACCATTTTAAGTTGGGTCTGCATATTGTCCTGTACTTTATATAAACACCTGTTAAAGGCGGCAGCTTGATTGCAAGTGATAGAAGCCTCGCGTGCCGACTTTTCCCAGCGTCTCAAGTTGTCTTGAGAAATCTGTCTTGAAGCTGGAGCTGTTGCTGCAATACCGGCAGCCTTGGCTATACGGCTGTAGGTGCTATTGACCTTTGACGAGTCCGTACTCCAAGTATGTACATTCTTAGGGTCCTGCTCACCAGAAGGTCGGTTCGGAACAAAGCTGTACCACTTTGCCTGAGATCTTGGGGGGCGGAGAAATTTGAAAATTTTAATTACTTAAATGTAGCTTTTATGAGCTACAAGCTTACCATGTGGGACTTAATGCTGTTCTCGGGTTGCCACGTCCGGGGCCAACGTCTTAGAAAAAAAGATCGTTCTTGTTAGCCACCGGATATACTGGTAGTTGTCGTCATGTGATAACTTCTGACCAATCGCCCTACTTTCTCGTTGAAATTTTCTAAAACCTACCCCTCAGCTGTAAACAGCGGGGAGGCAGGGTGGGACTCTCCTAAGTCCCACATGGTAAGCTTGTAGCTTATAAAAGCTACATTTAAGTAATTAAAATTTTCAATTTTATTACGCTACAATAGCTTACCATGTGGGACTTAATGCTGAATTCAACCGCCCGGTGGCGGGATTACAGCTGAGACTGGAAGATATGTCATTTTGTTCTAAGATTTGAGTTAATATGTATAGAATAGTGCCAGAAATACCAGTCTGAGTCCCCTTTACAGTGCCCCGATCCCGAAGACCAGGCCTGTAACGAGCCAAAAACCTAAGTAAAATGAGAGACAGTGCTAAAACTGTCTAGATGTTTGATTGTAGGACGGAAGTGCAGCAGTGCTCACTTCAAGGTCTAAGGGTCCCTGAGGGCCCTTCACGTGTGACTGACCAACCCAGTGGTTGGACATCTCATAAATTTTTTACCTTGAATATGAGATTAATGACAACTAAATAAGTCCTTAATAAACATTACTTGATAATCAAAAAATAAAATGACCTTACCCGTAACATCTTGAAGGTAAAGGAATACCTAGATCCTGGGAGAGACTCCTGAAGACTTGGTTGTAGCGGATGTGCCCCCCCCCCCCCCCCCTTTTTTCTTTCCGAGGACAACTGGTCTGAGGGGAAGGATCTAGGACTTGTTGTGCCGCCACTACGGGTCCCAGATACATATTGTTGTCGGTGTCCGACCAAGTAAGGTCTTTGAGGTAAAAATTTGTAAATGTGTTGTGAGCTTTCCAGTGACAGGCTTGCATGATTTGGTCCACCGATACCCCACCGTAAAAGGCCTTAGAGGCCGCGAAAGCCCGGATGTCATGCGCTTTAACTTGGACCAAGTCCAAGGCTTGTTGGTCTGCTTGTTTGTAACAAAATAGGATGGTTTGTTTCAACCAGGAAGAGAGAGTAGCGGGTTTGATGTCTGAGGTATGACCTTTCTTGAAGGAGATAAAAAGGAGGGAACGAGACCCTCTCAGGTCTTTGGTTCGGTCCAGATAATACCTCAGGGCCCGTACCGGACACAGGGTCCTGTCTTCCTTAAATTATCTATCTACAATGGTAGTCAAAGCAGGAATAGTCCCCTGAGACACACTTTGAGAACCTTCTCTTGCTAGTTGGTTTTTGGCTATGAAATCAGAAGAAGGGAACAAGGCGACCTTTTCCCATTGGCCTAGATTAGATACTTTGTTTGCGACCCAGGCATGGATTTCGCTGCGGCGTTTGCCGGAGGCCAAAGCTAGCAAGAAAGCAGTTTTGAGAGTAAGATGTTTGAGGTCTGTGTCTTTCATGGGCTCAAATGGTGCTTTTGTGAGCTCGTTGAGAACAACAGAAAGGTTCCACTTAGGTAAATTTCTGGAACTTTTGGGACGATCCCTGTGAAAACTGGAGAGTAACCTATGAAGGTCTGCATTGTGTGCAATATGTTGGGCCGTTGGGCCCAAAGTGTCAACGATTGCAGTCCTGTAACCATCAATGGTCGAGGGGTGCCTGTTTAGGTCTTGGTACAGGTACATGAAAAAATCTGAGATTTGTTTCACAGATGGAGTGGAGAAATCCACCGAATTTTCTCTGCACCATTTTGCAAATAGGGCCCACTTTGACTTATAGATGGTTCTTGTTGATGACCGCTGAGGGGCAGCAATTCTCTCTGCCACCTCCACAGAGAAGCCTTGTTCTTGGAGTTGTCCGCTCCTAGACACCAGGCGTGGAGGTTCAGGTGCTGGGGGTTGTTGTGGAACACATACTTGTGGGACTGTTTGAGTAGGGTCGTTGACACTGGGAGTTGTAGTGGGATCTCTGTTGAGAGCTGCACTAGGTCCCAAAACCAGGGCATCCCTGGCCAGCCTGGGGCTATTACGATGATCAGGCAGTGGCATTGCCTGATCTTTTGGATCACCTTGTGAAGGAGAGTCGTAGGAGGGTACGCATAGGCTGTGAGGTTGGTCCAGTTTATGTTTAGAGCATCTATGTCCCAGGCCCTTGGGTCTGGGATAGGAGACACGTACAGTGGGAGCTTGTGGTTCAGGTGAGTGGCAAATAAGTCTACATGAGGTGTGAACCACTTCTGGCAGATCTGTTTGAACACCTGTGGGTGCAGAGACCATTCTGTTGACTGCACTTGGTTGGACCTGGACAGTAGGTCGGCCATCACATTCAGGCACCCTGGAATGTGCCTGGCTTTCAATGTTATGTGGTAGTGATGGCACCAGGTCATGATCTTCCACAGGAGAGCGCACATCTCTGCTGAGTGTGTTCCTCCTTGTTTGTTGATGTAGGCTACCACTGTTGAGTTGTCCGTCGCAACTAACACTGTTTGATTCTGGCACTGGTCCTTGAAGTCTCGAAGGGCCAGGGAGACCGCCTTCAATTCTAGGACATTTATGAGTAGCCTTTTTTCCCGATCTGACCACAGACCCTTTGTAGATTTTTGGTCTAAGTGAGCGCCCCAACCTTCGTTTGAGGCGTCGGTAAAGAGTTGGATACTGTGGTCTTTGGGATGAAGGTCTGCACCTTTCATCACGTTTGAGGGATTTTGCCACCAATCTAGGTGGGCTGCAATGGCTTCTGTCCAAGGAAGGAGGTTGTCCAGCGACTGAGGATATCTCCAGTGCTCCTTGAGATGAAACTGAAAGGGCCTCATGTGAAGGCGTCCCTCCGGGACCATTTTCTCCATTAAGGCTAGCAACCCAATTAGAGACATCAAACATCTTGCAGTCAAAACACGTTTTGACTTGAGTCGTAGGATCAAATCCTGAAGTTTGAGCCATCTCTCTTGAGTGGGTTTTACAAGGGCTGAATCTAGGTGGTATTCGTAGCCCACGAACGAAAACACCTGAGTAGGTTTCAGTTCTGATTTTTCCTGATTTATGATCCACCCCAAGGACTGAGTTAGGTCTACCACTGCCTGTGTGTTCACTTGGGCTTCCTCCTGAGACTGGGACCTGATCAGCCAGTCGTCCAGGTATTGGTGAATTCTGAGTCCTCTTGAGAGGGCCATTAGTTTCACTTCCTTTACAATCATTGTAAAGACCTGGGGGGCTGTGGCCAGCCCGAACGGGAGGGAGGTGAACTGGAACACCTGAGCCTTGTAGCAAAACCTTAGGTATTTCCTTGAGGTTGGGTGGATGGGGATGTGTAGGTAAGCGTCTGACAGATCTATCGATGATACCCACTCCCCTGGAATCAGGGAAATCCGGATGGACTCTGGAGTTTCCATTTTGAACTTTTCTACGTGTAGAAAAGTGTTGAGCCTGCTTAAGTCTATGACTGGCCTCCACCTTTGGTGAGGTTTGGGTACTAGAAACAGGCGACTGTAAAACCCGAGAGATTTTACATTTTCCACCCTTTCGATAGCGTTCTTTGACAGGAGAGACTGGATACAAGTGGCCAAAGCTTGGTCTTTTTGTTGGGCCTTGTACTCTGACAGAATCAGAGGAAATCTGATCAAGTTTGGCTTTGAACGGAATGGCAGAACGTAGCCATTGGTGATAATGTTTAACACGTTTTGAGAACATTTGTTTGTTAGCCAGTCTCTCCTGAAAGAACGGAGGCGACCTCCTACTGGTGGACTGAGTGAGGCTTTGGAGGAGTCATTGGGAAGGGGGGTTTCCACGCCCCCTTCCCCTGGAGCCTCTGAAGTTGGGTTTTCCTCTTCCCGAGGGAAGGGATTGGTTACTGCTTTGAGAGGTATTGCCCCCATAGGGGCGTTTCCTGTAGGAGCCTCTTTTCTTGTGGGGACCACGAAAGGGCTTATTCTGGTAGGGTGCGAAACCCTGAGAATCTTTTGAGGTGCCTTTTTTGAGAAGGAAGTCCTCACCTTCCTTCACGAGTTGAGACTCGAACAAGGAAGAGTCCCAAAAGGACGAGTTCCTAAGTTCTTGACGTCTCGTTTCTCCTAACTGTGGATGTAATAGAGTCATCTTGGTTTCGCGCCTAAGCAAGCCGGTATTAGCCATAGAGTATAGCTCCCTCTGGAGAATATGGGCTAGAGACTTGCTGAGACATGTGAGGGCCCTGTGTTGAACAAGAACTGTCTTGTTCCAAAAATCCATGTACTCAGCTACTTCCTCATATCCGCGCTTTGCTGCTTTCTCAGGATTGGCACCTTTCTGAATCTGAGATTTAATCTTCTTGACCGTTGATTTAATGCTATGTTGGCATTTTTCCAAGGAAGCATTGCAAGAAGAGGAGGTTTTGGCAAATGCAGCGGTGAAATTGAGGGTTGAGATATTTTGTCTAGCCTGGTGTTCCAGCTCCTTGAGGACTGGCAGGGGCCCCAGGAGGTCTAGGAGTAATACAGATCTTAGCAAAGTCTGTATTCAACTCCTGAATTTTATCCTGAAATGTGGGCTGTCCCACCTTGTACCACTTAGAAGTGGAAGGAGGAGGCTTGACATATTTTCCCTCAGATAAATTGGCAGCCTTAAAGTCATGTTGAAATTTGTCAAAGGCGTCCTTGATAACTGAGCTAAGGGGTAGAGTAGAGGAAGGACCTCTAGGTCTGAGCTCTTGACGGCCTTTTTCATCATCTAGACCCAATACTGAGGTAGAAGACCTAGGCATAGATTCCCTGGGGTCAGGGAGGGAGAGAATACGCCTGAAGGTGTCTACTTCTTCAGAGTACTGTGAGGGAATGTCAGATAGAGCTACTTCCCTATAATAAGGTGGGTCTGGATCATGTTGTGGGAGGTCTTGATCAGAAGCTGCTCCTGAGGGCTGAGCCCTAGAGGGCTTAGAAGACCTGTGTCTAGCTACAGGGGACTGATCTTCCTCTGAAGAAAAGGACACATATCTAGACCTTGATTTATGCTTGCTCTTGTCAGAGTGTTTCTTAGGTCTAGAAGAATGGATCCGAGGTTGATCGGGATCCTCATGTGGTTGGTCCGAGGCAGAGCTCGGATCAACTGGCTGCCTATGGCTTTGCTTTTTATGAGAGTACGAGACCTCTTCGGGATGACCCTCAGAGGGGGCAACGTACTGATCCGAGGTATCTTGGTTGAGTACTAGGCGAGGAGGGAGTGCTGGACCGTAGTCCACATCCATAGCCTCGCTCTGAATGTTGGTACTAGATCTTGGAGGGGGCAAATCCAGAGGGACAGCATTGTTACTGGACGAGCCAGGTTTGGAAACAGGAAGAGAGGATTCTACCTCGACTTTCTTTTGTGTAGCCAACTCCTCTCGGAGCGACTGAAACGCTTCCAACATGGATGCCTGGAAAGTACCCATTTGCTGCTGTAAGTGTATATTTAAGGAATCACCCAGGGATTTCTCAAGGTTTTTCTGGATTTTATTTTGCAAAGCTGTACCTGGGGTGGGTGGAACAGACTTGGCTGGGGTCTTTAAAGACAATGAACTGAAGGCGAGAGGTTGAGGACGGGGGGGTGAGGTAAAAAGGTTATCAGCAGCACTCTCGAGGTCTGCATTAGAACCAGTGAAGGAGTCCCCGTCGCCTTCACCCAAAAGATCTAGTTCATCATCTTTAGAGCTAGTTTCCGCTTTTTGCTTCTTTAGGTAACGTTTCCTATTTTGAATTTTCTTTAATTGTTCATCAGAAAAAGACGTACACACTTGACAGGGAGTTTCAAAGGTGACACAGGGGTCATCTCCCTTGCCAGCCTCCCTACAGGTAGGGCAGTAGTTGTGTAAGTCAAAGCTGAAGCAAAAGTGGCGGCATTTGAGGGCTCTCGGTTTGTCTTTATTTGCTTGATGAAGAGACATTTTATACGCAATAAAAAGACGTTATGAAATTGGGTGAACCGAGGAAAGCTCAAAACACGCGAAAGCAAGAAAAATACTTATCCTGTGAAAATTAAAATTTTACAGAATGATCTAAGATATATATTACAAGAAATATGCAAATATTAGCCTCCAACAATACGTAAAGTCTGAGAAATAAATGAAAATGTCTGTATATTTACAAACTGCTACCAGTCAATCGTGGCCAACGAGAAAGTAGGGCGATTGGTCAGAAGTTATCACGTGACCACAACTACCAGTATATCCGGTGGCTAACAAGAACGATCTTTTTTTCTAAGACGTTGGCCCCGGGTGTGGCAACCCGAGAACAGCATTAAGTCCCACGTGGTAAGCTATTGTAGCGTAATAAAATGGTCTTTTAACAGGCCCCCGGTCTCTGAGCTATGCGACGGGTACCCCTCTGTAAGAGTGAGATTGAGTTTACCCATCTTGCTACACAGCCAGTCGTCTGTCGGCATGGAAACTGAAATTTTCCCTGTGGGTTGTGTCTTAGGGCCCACGAAGGGGTTATCCTCTGACCTAGATGCTGTTGTATCCATCTCTGGGATGTGACTCCACCCCATAAACGACCTGATGCCGCTCATCGTTTCCCTATAGTTTTGTTCTTCGGATAGGGTCAAATCGGGATCAGCAGTAGAAGCCTCAAGGTCCTGGTCGGACAGCTCCCCTTCCTCGACAAAGAGGTCTACTGGGGGACGGTCAGAGATATCTGTGTCGGAATCCGTGTCCATGGAAGATGTACTCTGCCTCCTTGTAGGGGCTGATGACGACCTGCTTGGTACTTGGTGAGATAACGGTGAGTCAGTACCAGCCAGATCTGTGGGTTGGTCGGTGGACACCTTTCCTGTGGTCGATTTGCTGGTCGACTTGAAAGCAGTCTGAACACTACCAGGCAAATCTGTAGATAATACAGGTGGTTGGTCGGTGGTCGGTGTCGGTTGAGGTCTAATGAACGGCTTTGAAGAGACAACCGTTTTAGGTGGAGAGTGTGTAGGCGTAACCTTCACAGTCGTAAAAGCCGGTCCTGGTTGTTCTAAGGATTTTGCTAACAACAGAGCCTCAAGTCTGTTAAAGCATTCGGACCGTTTCTGGTCCAACTGATCAAATCTTGAATCTTGAGAAGATTTGGTAGGTTTGAGCGACTTCGATGGCTTGTCAGCTTTTGAGTCCTTAGAAGTCTGAGCTTTGGGTTTATCCACATTCTGCTTTTTCTTCTTATCAGAACTAGAACCAGGGGACTTTACAATCCCGTGGTCGTCCACTGCTCCCACTACCGTAACTGTAGACGGGTCTATGAGAGAGGAACTGGAGTCCTGCTTAGGAGTGTCAGAAACCTTCTTTGAAACACGTTTTTCTTTTTTGAGCCTGTAAGAAGGCGTAGACAACTGAATACGTTGTTCCTCAGTAAGTGAATTACACGCGTTACAGTCAAGATGGGAGATACAAGGGTCAGAGCCCTTACCTTTTTCCCTGCACCTGGCACAGAAACAATGGCTGTCGAAGCTAGCCATGATATGTCCACAGCTCCCGTGTTTCTGGCTTGGAGAAGACATGGTAACTGATGTAATAATCTAAAGTTTGTCCAGAAAGGTCTATAAACACCCCGTAACAAAATGATATCACTAAATAAACACACTCTGAAGAAATAAAGTCCAAGGACTTAAAATATATTTCCTGATAAAAACTCCGTGTACACAGCATGTGCGCCAAACGAAAAAGATGCTATGACGTCATGCTGTCTAGACAGGAAGGAAGTACGACACGCCATCTGGCGAGGGCACAGTACTGGACCGGCCTGGCCGGTGGAAACACAGGACGTCTTTTTCTGACGTTTGGCGGGCCGGTCTGCGCCGACCGGATAAGCTATTGTCCATTGGATAGGATGTATTAATGCAATAAAAAACATATTTATAAGACCACTGCCGCGGTATGTATCTCCCACCAAGCATTACAGGGGAAGAAATACCTTTTCCGAGATAATCACAATTTTTCATTTTCCGCTAAAATCCAAGATGGCCGTCAAAAGTGGTGAAAACTGAAATTTTTTCCCCTTTGCATAGGATACTCTTGAAATTTTTCCCCTTTGCATACGACATTCTTGTACTACCCTATGGGTCAAAAATCAATGCGAAATCACTCTATCTCTTATGGTTTTCGAGATATTCACACTTTTTCATTTTCCACTAAAATCTAAGATGGCCGCCAAAAGTGGTGAAAATTGAAAATTTTTCCCCTTTGCATAGGATACTCTTGTACTACCCTATGGGTCAAAAATTCGCTTGAAATCGCTCTATCTCTTACGGTTTTCGAGATATTCACACTTTTTCATTTTCCGCAAAAATCCAAGATGGCCGCCAAAAGTGGTGAAAATTGAAACTTTTTCCCCTTTGCATAGGATACTCTTGTACTACCCTGCGGGTCAAAAATTTGCTCGAAATTGCTCTATCTTGTACGGTTTTCGAGATATTCACACTTTTTCATTTTCCGCTAAAATCCAAGATGGCCGCCAAAAGTGGCAAAAATTGAAATTTTTTCCTTTCACATAGGACACTCTTGTACTACCCTGCGGGTCAAAAATTCGCTCAAAATTGCTCTATCTCTTACGGTTTGCAAGATATTTGTGATTTTTCACATTTTCACTAAAAGTAGCAATAAAGTAGCCATTACTCACTTGTACATTGAGCAACAGTTGTGAAACTTAAATATGTTACACTTCACAAAAAAGTAGATGAACAACATATTTGAGAGAAATTGTACAGCTGCAATACTTTTGAAGATATAAGCCATTTACTCATTATGGTTAACATTAAAAATTGACAAAGTAGCTATTACTCACTTAGCTATGGAGATACACTTCCAAACTACTGACTATGTTGTAGCTGTGGAGAAAGTAGCTGAACAACATATTGGAACAAAATACTCTAAATGCAATAGTTTGAGAGTTATAAGCCATATAATTATATTTGGTAAAAGTGCTATTACTCACTCAAAAGTAGGCCAAAGTTCACCAAACCCCCAAAAATTGAAGAGCGTAAAAATTCATTAGGACAAGTAATTTACCAAAAGTGTGTAACTGTAGTAGTTTCAGAGAAAACTGCGTGACCCATGCATGCACGCACGCACGCACACACACACATGGCAAGCCGGGCGGGAGATAAAAATATTTTAAATGCAATAGTTATCAAGTTACAACTGATTTACTCAACAGTAAGAACCTGAGAATAACTATTACTCATTTATGCCATGAGCTACACATCTGCAATTTTACTGACTGTGTTATAGCTAATTAAAAATAGATGAATAAGATATTTAAGCAAAATTCTCTAAATGCAATAGTTTTCAAATTACAACTAATTTACTCAACAGAGAAAACCTCAAAGTAGCTATCGCTCAGCTATGCAATGAGCTACAGTATACAACTTTACTATGTTATAGCTGACCCAAAAGTAGGTGAACAACATATTTATACAAAATTCTCTATATTCAATAGTTTTCAGGTTACAAGTGATTTTCTCAACAGTGAGAACCTGAAAGTAGCTATTGCTCAGTTATGCAATGATCTACAGGTCTGAAATTTTACTATGTTATAGCTGACCCAAAAGTAGGTGAACAACATTGATTAACAATCAGAATCAATGACACAGCCGTGTCATGTTAGAATATCTCATTAGGGATCCCCAGACAAGTGCTTATGTGGCCTCACGCACTGCTTATTGTATATTTTGACACTGCAACCAAGTACCCAACTACAGGCAGTCTTTGTCGGACAGCCAAGTAACAACTTCCTACACTTTGTAATTTCCGAGATATAGCCTGGACAAGATTTTATACGTCAAGGTCACCACAGCAAGGTCAAATCAAGGTCATACCATGGCGTTACACACCTACAACCCCTAACCAATGTCTCTACCAAGTATCAACTTCCTACACCTTACGGTTTCAGAGATACAGCCCAAAAAACTTTTTCCTGCTGCCCGCCGGCCCGTCTAAATACCTGCCCGCCCAACCATCCGGACACCATGGGTGAAAAAATACCCCGATAGGCCTTAAGGGCTGTGGGGTAAAATCTGTCAAATAATAACAAATTTGGATGAGGACAACTACATTTTTAAATTATTTTTGCTGTAACAGTTTATTTCACTAATTGAATGGTATTAGAGATAAACAATCAGCGTCTTTTTTACATTTTACATGTTATAGTTCCTGACAAGAAAGGAATTTCAGTGTTGGGAGAGAAAGTCAGAGATATGTAGACAGGTGTCAGGTCTGTACGGCCACGATAATCAACAAAGCTTTGTCAGGTGACCTCTAGAGTTGATCACACAATACTAGTATTCTACTGTTCCTTTTGTTGTAACAAACAAGTGAAAACTGATCTGAACTGTGAAGAACAATTTCTTGAAAATTTCTACATTTTACCTCTTCATTAGGCTAATATTTATATTAATAGAAAACCTATAAATTTGATTGAATACTTCATATTTTAATTTTACTTCAGGTGAAACAGAAGTTTACTAATTTTATAATACCTTTTCACTGTAATATTCACAAACCAATAAAATAAAAGATTCAGTTTCTTTCAAGGCCTGGGAAACCAGTTTTGATATTCATAAACAATTACAGAACTCACGAGTAGAGACATCACAAATCACATCTCTCTTATAACACAATAAGATTTAACATATTATAACTGCTTCCAATAGCGTGAATACTATTTTACACTAAGACACCTTCTTAATGCAAAAAACACCCTGACAATAAAAAAATACCCAAACCAAGACAATAAAAAAATGTTCCCATAATAACTGTCAAAAAATACTTCACCTTTAATTATTACAACAGAAAGACCTCCAAAGATCACAAAGTAGCCTTGAAAAAGAAGTTTCATAATTTATTTATGAATTCTGCATAATTTGCTGATTTAATGAGTTGTTTCTAAAGTCTCAAGATGACACTTGTTTTCTGAGATAAACTGAATCACAGTCTTGCCCTTTAAAGAAGAACTCTGTAATGAAGTATTCCCTTTTAAATTGAACTGACTAGTGGTGTCATCACCAGTGGCGATATTGATTCATCCGTGATCAAGTAAATGGCTGATAATCAAGGTTTAATGATCATCCACGATGCATCTTATAAACATTCAGTACCATAAACTTGATCTTATTTTCGGGGGATTTAACAAAAATATGATGAAATATTCATGTAATTTTTACTTTCATGCAGTTTTCTTTTGATTTGTGACGTTACTATGGTGATGAGTACTTCTACTTCCAACAGAAAGTAGAAAAATGTAAGTTTTGTTTACTTTTTGTTGCTTCACCATTTCAACAACTGTCAACTCAAAATAAACATAAACTCTAATTTGTTTCAGTAAAAGTTATCAATGCACATCTATTTAATTTAATTTGTGCAACGATGGCACTGCGATATCACTCATGAGTTTGTCCATGGTGTCGAGACCTCGTATACCCCTGATGATGACACCAATAGAACACTGACTATCAGGTCATTCCAGGATGTTTTGTATTAAACTGTACACTGTTATGTGGAATTCCTGGATAAGTGGAATAGTCTTGTCCTGTGTAGTTTAACAAGGTACAACTGTTATATAACTATCTAGTATTTACTCATTAAATAGTCCTGTGGCACATCTGTTCAAATAGTCAACTTGGAATTTAGAAATCATTAAATATCTGTAATATTTAGTTCTCTCTGAATACAATTTCCAGTATTTTTCTAATTTCTATACTGAAAGAACACCGATTTCTGTTAAGGGATATTTTCAAAGGTTAGTTGAATAGAAATTTTGAATAATTCAAAGACTCTTTAGGCACTGATTTACTTACCATTTAGAAATTCTTTTACTTGAAACAAAATTTTGACTTAAATAATTACAACAGAAGTGAGGAAACCGGAGTTACTTATATGAATATTTTTCACTTAATTCAAACTGATATCAGACATTTTCTCAACTTTTATCACATTTGTATACATAGACAAACATGACAGATATCCACTATGTGAAAATTTTGGTGGCATAATGTAACCTACTTGTTACAACATCAAAGTTGAAACACAAGTATCAGATGCAAACATATACCTTTGTAGTAATTTTCACAAGCAAAACAACATGGTTACAAATTTTAATATGGCCGATGTAGACTAATTCATAAAGTATTAATGTGGCAAATTATAAATAACCTAATGTCTATTAATGCTGGGACGATGTTTGGAAACTTCGGTCTTATCGCTCGTTGGCTCATTGCCTATCAATGATCGGTAAAATTTAAGTACAACCGATATTTGCTAAACTCAATTCTTTGTAGCCTTTTGGTCACAATAAAACACTAATTGGAATATTATTTTGTAAAAATCTGAAAAATTCATCAGTTAAAATCACAAAACTAGCTGTGAATGCAATAAAAATAATGTAAATAGAAATACCTTGGGGTTTTCCAACTGTTGTCAAGGTAATCACAAAATCAGCCAATCACAAGTGAGGATACATCAAGCATGGTCTGTTAGTGAGGGAGACGTCTACGAATGGCTTTTAGCTTATATTTTGGTCATATTTGTGGTAATTTGTGTGTATTTTACTTATTATCATTTAATATTTGATTTTTCTGTCTGGTTTACACTTTTGATTCCATAATCGGAAATGTTCGAAGTTTGGTCACAAATGTCCGATACGAACATCGACAGGTAAAATCATGGCGATCTCCCAGCACTAATGTCTAAGCATGCAGGTATTTTTGAAGAGATTCTGAAATTCTCAAATATTTTAAGGGTCTCTACATGGTAAAATAAATTTCAAACACTGAGGCTTCAAATCACACACATTAGCTTGTGAAATTAAAGATTTCAAAGCAACTGCCACAGGCTGTTCAAAGGGTCTGTGTAACAAACCTGATTTCTAAACCCCCCTAAAATTTGGTCACTGCCACACATCCAAAGCTACGCAAAGCGACAAAATCAACCAAAAGTTGAAAACTCCAACTTGTAAACAAAGGAAAAGGGTTAAATTTGCACAAACCTTATTATACACAGTTTCCACACACGTTTAGGTTAACTAACACTCACTCTGTAGGGACTTGATGTTTTTCTTCATGCGTATCAGTAGCAGTGTCTCCAGGAAGGCTTTTTTCCACAGCATACGGTAACGCCTACGCTGAGGGTGTCGGTCACTGGATTCTCCAGTGTCTTCCGACACAGTGCTGGGTATGGGGTCTTCTTCTGGGGTGGCATTAGACTCTGTAATAAATGTACACTTAAAAAGGAAGTCTTCATTACGAAAAAAGTACCGAATTTCACCTCAGAGATGTTATGTACAAATATCACTAAACACAACTTTTTTGTAGCAGTATTGCCATGATTTATTTCGGAATGATACTCTGAATAAATTCTATTCACAACTGAAATGTTTGTGTAATATTGGTCCTTATTATGAGACACAAGCCTGGTGTGCTTTGGGGGGTTTATTTTGGCAACAATCTGACAGTGACTGATTTCTGGTCACCTTTGATCCATCAATTTTGATCTTTAATAACAGTAGTATATCAGTATGTCTCATAAATACACCATGCTGTTTTGCAGAATTTCAAGTAATTTGTTTTAATTTTATAAAAGTAGAAACAGTAAAACATCATTTTTAATCTGAAAAAAATATAGGTAGATGATCTAATACTAAGCAAGAAAAGCATCAATATTTAAATTTACAATACATAAAATAGCAGAGATGATGAGAGCAGAGCAGAGATGCCCGTACCCCACAGCCTAGGAAAATATTTTCAATACCATGAGATACAAAAGCACTGTACCAGTACAAAGTTCAGGATACTTTCAGAGCACTGTCAGTTATATAAAGTTCCAAAAAATGTTTAAATGCAGAAAATAATGTTTAAAAGAAAGATAATGCATGTAAAGATGAAGTATTAAAACAAGTTAATTCAATAACAAGATGACAGCATTAATCAGTAAACTAAAATTCAACATTCTTTATCACATCTGCATGGCCGAATTATGAACGCTTATGTGTGGTGTTGGAGCAAAATCTGTGGCTCACTTGATAAAATTCTATCTCTTACAATGGGAAGTTATGAAAGTAAAATTCTTAATAAAAATTCTAGTATGAATTAACAGTGCTTAATTTGCATCAAAAGACAGACCCAAAGGTGCAACAAGATTTTAAAGGTCAAGGTCACTACGACAAGGTCAAAGGTCAAATTAAGGTCACACCATGATAATACACACCTATGGCCCCTAACCAATGTTCCTACCAAATATCACCTTCCTACACCTTACGGTTTCCGAGATATAGCCCGGACAAGATTTTATAGGTCAAGGTCACTACGGCAAGGTCAAAGGTCAAATCCTAATCAGACCATGACGTTGCACATCTACACCCCCTAACCAATGTCCCTGCCAAATATCAACTTCCTACACCTTACAGTTTCCGAGATATAGCCTGGACAAGATTTTATAGGTCAAGGTCACTACGGCAAGGTCAAAGGTCAAATCCTGATCAGACCATGACGTTGCACACCTACACCCCCTAACCAATGTCCCTGCCAAATATCAACTTCCTACACCTTACAGTTTCCGAGATATAGCCCGGACAAGATTTTATAGGTCAAGGTCACTATGGCAAGGTCAAAGGTCAAATCAAGGTCAGACCATGACGTTGCACACCTACACCCCCTAACCAATGTCCCCACCAAGTATCAACTTCCTACACCTTACGGTTTCTGAGATATAGGCCGGACAAGATTTTATAGGTCAAGGTCACTACCGCAAGGTCAAAGGTCAAATCAAGGTCACACCATGACGTTGCACAACTACACCCCCTAACCAATATCCCTACCAAGTATCAACTTCCTACACCTTACGGTTTCCGAGATATAGCCTGGACAAGATTTTATAGGTCAAGGTCACTACGGCAAGGTCAAAGGTCAAATCAAGGTCAGACCATGACGTTGCATAACTACACCCCCTAACCAATGTCCCTACCAAGTATCAACTTCCTACACCTTACGGTTTCTGAGATATAGCCCGGACAAGATTTTCAAACTCAAGGTCACTACGGCAAGGTCAAAGGTCAAATCAAGGTCAGACCATGACGTTGCACAACTGCACCCCCTAACCAATGTCCCTGCCAAATATCAGCTTCCTACACCTTACAGTTTCCGAGATATAGCCTGGACAAGATTTTATAGGTCAAGGTCACTACGGCAAGGTCAAATCCTGATCAGACCATGACGTTGCACACCTACACCCCCTAACCAATGTCCCTGCCAAGTATCAACTTCCTACACCTTACAGTTTTCGAGATATAGCCTGGACAAGATTTTATAGGTCAAGGTCACTACGAAAAGGTCAAATCAAGGTCACACCATGACGTTGCACAACTACACCCCCTAACCAATGTCCCTACCAAGTATCAACTTCCTACACCTTATGGTTTCCGAGATATAGCCCGGACAAGATTTTCAAACTCAAGGTCACTACGGCAAGGTCAAACGTCAAATCAAGGTCAGACCATGACGTTGCACACCTACACCCCCTAACCAATGTCCCTACCAAGTATCAACTTCCTACACCTTACGGTTTCTGAGATACAGCCCGGACAAACTTTTTCCCGCCGCCCGCCCACCCACCCGCCCACACATCCGGACACCATGGGTGAAAACAATACCCCGACAGCCCTTAAGGGCTGTGGGGTAATAAAATTGGAAATCTATTAATTAAGTGGTTGACTGTTGTGTTATTTTGTCAATGCTGTTTTCTGAAACCACAACTCACAGTAGGTACTTTTAGAAGCAGATAATATCACAGAAACCAAAATTTTAAACTGTGCAATTGTAGTTATGTGATTATTAGACAAATTTTTCTACTTACATTTCCAATACGAGAGCACTGTATAAGCCTTTGTAAGATATAGGTAGTGAACAAACCTATAAAACTTCTGCTCCTGCTTAGTTTGGCGGGTGTGACAACCTTTTCGAATATGTTGAATCTCCAAGAGTTCCTCCGTCTGAGATGTCTGACATTTGCAGGGAGGGATCTGCTCTGACCTGCTTGACTGTGGCTCTCATCTGTGGTGTTAGCCTTTAGAAACCTGCAAAATGGAGGAACCAGTACAGTGCTCAGAAGTATGACTTCACAAACCTGCAAAATAGAGGAAACCAGTAGAGTACTCAGCAGCATAACTTAACTTCACAAACCTGCACAACACAGGAAACCAGTACAGTACTCAGCAGCACAACTTAACTTTACAAACCTGCACAATAGATGGAACCAGTACAGTACTCAGCAGCACAACTTAACTTTACAAACCTGCACAATAGATGGAACCAGTACAGTACTCGGCAGCACAACTTAACTTTACAAACCTGCACAATAGATGGAACCAGTACAGTACTCAGCAGCATGACTTAACTTTACAAACCTGCACAATAGATGGAACCAGTACAGTACTCGGCAGCATGACTTAACTTCACAAACCTGCACAATCGAGGGAACCAGTACAGTACTCGGCAGCATGACTTAACTTCACAAACCTGCACAATCGAGGGAACCAGTACAGTACTCGGCAGCATGACTTAACTTCACAAACCTGCACAATCGAGGGAACCAGTACAGTACTCGGCAGCATGACTTAACTTCACAAACCTGCACAATCGAGGGAACCAGTGCAGTACTCGGCAGCATGACTTGACTTTACAAACCTGCACAATAGATGGAACCAGTACAGTACTCGGCAGTATGACTTAACTTCACAAACCTGCACAATCGAGGGAACCAGTACAGTACTCGGCAGCATGACTTAACTTCACAAACCTGCACAATCGAGGGAACCAGTACAGTACTCGGCAGCATGACTTAACTTCACAAACCTGCACAATAGAGGGAACCAGTAATCAAAGGGTATGGTACTGAGTAGGGCAGGGTTGGTAGCAGATTTTCCATTTCAGTATCCCGCCAGCGTGAAACCATACCGAATCCGGGATACCAAAATAAATTGTGTTCTAGTACATCCCTAATCGTATGGGCCTACTAACAGAAAGTAAATTCTTTGAAAACAAAACATTAACAGTTCCTCTGAAACTCCTCTGAATGAAACCGTTGTAAAAGCACTAAAATACACGAAAATATGAGATAAAACTTTATAATTTCTTCAAAATAGCATCACAGATGCCCGTACCCCACAATCTGGGGAAATAATTTTCAACACCATGAGATATAAAATAGCATCAGAGATGCCCGTACCCCACAGCCTAGGGAAATATTTTCAACACCATGAGATACAGAAGTACTGTACCAGTACAAACTTCAGGATACTTTCAGAGCACTGTCAGTTATATAAAGGTCCAAACAATGTTTAAATGGAGAAATAATGTTTAAAAGAAAGATAATGCATATAAAGATGAAGTACTAAAACAAGATAATTCAATAACAAGATAACAGCATTAATCAGCAAACTAAAATTCAACACTCTTTATCTACACCTGCATGGCCCAATTATGGTTTAGATGGTTTGAATATTATCATGCATACAGAAGTGGTAATACATTTAATGAATGCTTATGTGTGGTGTTGGAGCAAAATCTGTGGCTCACTTGATGAAATTCTATCTCTTACAATGGGAAGTTATGAAAGTAAAATTCTTAATAAATTCTAATATGACTTTAACAGTGCTAAATCTGCATCAAAAAAACAGACTCAAAGGTGCAACAAGATTTTATAGGTCAAGGTCACTACAGCACGGTCAAAGGTCAAATCAAGGTGAGATCATGACGTTGCACAACTACACCCCCTAACCAATGTCCCTACCAAGTATCAACTTCCTACACCTTGCGGTTTCCGAGATATAGCCCGGACAAGATTTTCGAACTCAAGGTCACTACGGCAAGGTCAAAGGTAAAATCCTTGTCAGACCATGACATTGCACACCTACACCCCCTAACCAATATCCCTACCTACCAAGTATCAACTTCCTACACCTTACGGTTTCTGAGATATAGCCCGGACAAGATTTTATAGGTCAAGGTCACTACGGCAAGGTCGAAGGACAAATCAAGGTCAGACCATGACGTTGCACACCTATACCCCCTAACCAATATCCCTACCAAGTATCAACTTCCTACACCTTACAGTTTCTGAGATATAGCCCGGACAAGATTTTATAGGTCAAGGTCACTACGGCAAGGTCAAAGGTCAAATCAAGGTCAGACCATGACGCTGCACACCTACACCCCCTAACCAATATTCCTACCAAGTATCAACTTTCTACACCTTACGGTTTCCGAGATATAGCCCGGACAAGATTTTATAGGTCAAGGTCACTACAGCAAGGTCAAAGGTCAAATCAAGGTCAGACCGTGATGTTGCACACCTACACCCCCTAACCAATGTCCCTACCAAATATTAACTTCCTACACCTTACGGTTTCTGAGCTATAGCCTGGACAAGATTTTATAGGTCAAGGTCACTACGGCAAGGTCAAAGGTCAAATCAAGGTCACACCATGACGTTGCACACCTACACCCCCTAACCAATATCCCTACCAAGTATCAACTTCCTACACCTTATGGTTTCCGAGATATAGCCCGGACAAGATTTTCAAACTCAAGGTCACTACGGCAAGGTCAAAGGTCAAATCAAGGTCAGACCATGACGTTGCACACCTACACCCCCTAACCAATGTCCCTACCAAGTATCAACTTCCTACACCTTACGGTTTCTGAGATACAGCCCGGACAAACTCTTTTCCTGCCGCCCGCCCACCCGCCCGCCCGCCCGGACGCCCGCCCATCCGGACACCATGGGTGAAAACAATACCCCACAGCCCTTAAGGGCTGTGGGGTAAAAAGTAGTGAAACAGTACAAAGATCTTGATACTGTCAGAGCAGTGTCAGTTATACAAAGGTTTCGAATAATGTTTAAGTAGAGAAAATAACATCTAAGAAAAAGAAAATGTATGTAAAGATAAAGTATTAAAACAAGACAATTCAATAGCAAGATGACAGCATTAATCTGTACACTAAAAACTAGATTGGGCCAACTCGGCGCCAACATATCCCCAGACAGGTCATCACTCACGCCACAGGTTTTGATCGGGAATTTTTTATTTAATCCATTTGTTGTATGCCATAAATATTGGGAAAAGTTATATGAACTTCTGCACATCAATCTACTAAGTTTATATCTTCCCAAGGAAGATGGTGTATCCCCAGACGTTGAATACATAACTCAACAGATCATATTTTCAATCTTCCTGCAATGATAACTCTGAACCTATTTTCAAAGTATTTAAATGATTGATGATTGAATGTCCATTCTAAATTAATAATCTCAAAAGAGCATATCTGTTTCTATATTTGTTGACAAATAAAATATTATTTTTAACTCAACTCATCATACTTTTCAATCTTCCTGCAAAGGGTAACTCTGAACCTATTTTCAAAGTATTTAAATGATTGATGATTGAATGTCCATTCTAAATTCATAATTCCAAAAGCGTATCTCTGTTTCTATATTTGTTCACATATAAAATATTATTTAAAAATCATATATTATTTATATTATTATTTTATTATATTATTTTTAGAATTTGCAAATTGTTTTCAGTTATTCATTTCCTCTATACCTATATATGTGGTCCATATATATGCAACCTAAATATGTGACACAATCTCAGTTCTGACTCCCTTTGTCTTAGATAATTAGATAATGAAGCAAACACCACCTCCCACCCCCACCCACCTCTCTCCCCTTCTCCACACCTCTCTCACTATTACAGAAGATCTGTATACCTTTGTTTATTTAGTGTCACTCAATAGCTGGAGGTCCCAGAGGTGGGTGGGGCATGGGGGGTGGGACTACAAAGAGATGGAGTGCTGCAGCACAAATGGTAAACAAACACTTATAATATAAAAGGGGTAATCAAATACAAAAAGCTCAGTTAATCTTATCACTAAAATAAAATCAAATATATAAACTAGATTGGGCCAACTCGGCGCCAACATATCCCCAGACAGGTCATCACTCACGCCACAGGTTTTGATCGGGAATTTTTAAAAACATAATTACCCATTATTATATGAACTTCAGCACATCAATCTACTCTGTTTATATCTTCCAAGGAAGATGGTGTATCCCCAGACGCCGAATACATCACTCAAATTATATTTTCAATCTTCCTGCAATGATAACTCTAAACCTATTTTCAAAGTATTTAAATGATTGATGATTGAATGTCCATTCTAAAATAATAATCCCAAAAGAGCATATCTGTTTCTATATTTGTTGACAAATAAAATATTATTTTTAACTCAACTCATCATACTTTTCAATCTTCCTTCAAAGTATTTAAATGATTGATGATTCAATGTCCATTCTAAAATTCATAATCCCAAAAGCGCATATCTGTTTCTATATTTGTTCACAAATAAAATATTATTTAAAAAAAAATTATTTATATTATTATTTTATTATATTATTTTTAGAATTTGCAAATTGTTTTCAGTTATTCATTTCCTCTATACCTATATATGTGGTCCATATATATGCAACCTAAATATGTGACACAATCTCAGTTCTGACTCCCCTTTGTGTTATATGTAATGAAGCCCACCACCTCCCACCCCCACCCCTCTCCCCTTCTCCACACCTCTCTCACTATTACACAAGATCTGCAACCCCATTGAGTTCTTTGTTTCTCATCTGATATCATTAAATACCTTTGTTTATTTAGTGTCACTCAATATAGCTGGAGGTCCCAGAGGTGGGTGGGGGGAATCCGGGTGGGGGATGTGGGTTGAGCATAAATGGTAAACAAACAATCTATATAAAAGGGGTACTCAAATACAAAAAGAATTGAGAATTTTAAGTATGTGATTATCAACTGAAATGAGTTCATAACTGTAGGAGCTGTGCCAAAATTAACTGAGGCAAGTTGAATAAAACTGGGCTAGTTGAGGGTTAAAAATCCCCTAGTTTTACTACATAAGGATATAATTTCATTAATATTGGGACTTAAAGCTCACTTAAAGTGTCCATTTTGTCTACTTCAATATGTTTCACCAGTTTCATTTTAAAAAGTGAAAAACTCAGCAAGCAGAGGTGGGTGGGGGGAATCCGGGTGGGGGATGTGGGTTGGGACTTCGTTTAGTTTATTAGTTTATTATAGTGACATGTATTATGTTGACAAGGATTATACAAAAACTATTGAAGTAATACCCAGCCCTATATGGGCTTATAAGTCACTTTAAATAGAGAGTTAATAACAAACAGAGCAAACATATTTTGAGGTAAGATACAGTAAATAAAGACAGCAATTCAATACATAAAAATTAACAATATAATTTACTTTTTCTTTCTTGCCACAAATCAAAAATAAAATTAATAACCATATTGACATTCATATGAGTTAATACCCTTGATAATTGATCTATTAATAATTCAGATTTATCTATATTTAAAATTTTTAAATATTTCATACGAATCAGCTCTGAAGCTGGACAAACACAAACAAAATGTATCTCATCTTCTACATCTTTTTTACACAGTTTACATGTTCTCTCAAAGAGATGGAGCGCTACAGCAAAAATGGTAAACAAACAATCTATATAAAAGGGGTACTCAAATACAAAAAGAATTGAGAATTTTAAGTATGTGATTATCAACTGAAATGAGTTCATAACTGTAGGAGCTGTGTCAAAATTAACTGAGGCAAGTTGAATAAAACTGGGCTAGTTGAGGGTTAAAAATCCCCTAGTTTTACTACATACGGATATAATTTCATTAATATTGGGACTTAAAGCTCACTTAAAGTGTCCATTTTGTCTACTTGAATATGTTTAACCGGCGTTTAACCAGTTTCATTTTAAAAAGTTAAAAACTCAGCAAGCAGAGGTATAACACACAAAAATAAGTTCTTAAAAGACTAAGATAGCCATAACATTATTAATATTCAAAATTTAAATAGACAGGCATTTCCTTTTAAAAATTCAAAGATTTCAGCTCTATAACCCACATAGTTTGACAGTTACTGGGCTTTAAAGTGGCATAATGTCCATAAATTGGGTTTCTGTGGGCATTTTACAATTGTTAAAGAGACCTTAGCAATTAAACTACAGATCTGAAACTTTTTGGGGGACATACATAACAAACAAAAATTATATATAATACAGTTTAAGACTTGTCACACTAAGCATTTCCAAATAACAGGGCAAAATACGGAAAAAATGTCCAAAAAGGCACTTGGGCGAGTGTCTATGGCCCTCATACACAGGTTAAATGTCTACTAAAAACCTTGATTTTCGCCATATGTAAAAAGGACATAATAATGCATTCCCAGATGGGATTTCAGCTCCATCAATCACATAGTTTAACAGTCACAGGGCTTAAAGGTGGCAAAAAGTCCAAATATTGGGTCTCTGTGGGCCTTTTAGAGATCTCGATGTGGCTTTCAAATTAAAGCTTCAGACTTAAAATTTGTTACATACTAAGATTACACATAGAATATGTATCTAATAAAGTTTGAAACTTCTCAGACTTACCATTTCCAAGTTACAGAGCAAAATATGTGAAAAATGTCTTAAAAGGGTCACTCAGGTGGGTGTTTAAGGTCCTCATACACAGGTTAAATGTCTACTTGAAGCCTTGATTTTTGGCACATGTAAAAAGAACATAATAATGTATTCCCAGATGAGATTTCAGCTGTATCAGTCACATAGTTTAACAGTCAAAGGCCTTAAAATTGGCAAAAAGTCCAAATACTGGGTCTTTATGGGGCCTTCTAGAGACCTAAATGTGGCCTTCAAATTAAAGCTTCAGACTTAAAATTTGTCACATACTAAGATTACACATAGAATATGCATCTAATACAGTTTGAAACTTCTTAGACTTACCATTTCCAAGTTACAGGGAAAAATATGTGAAAAATGTCTAAAAATGGTCACTCGGGTGGGGATTTATGGTCCTCATACACAGGTTAAATGTCTTCTTAAAGCCTTAATTTTTGGCACATATATAAATAACATACTAATATCTTCCCAGATAGGATTTGAGCTCTATCAGTCACATAGTTTGACAGTCACAGGGCTTAAAAGTAGCAAAAAGTCCAAATATTGGGTCTTTGGGAGCCTTTTAGAGACCTCAATTTGACCTTCAAAATTAAAGCTTCAGACTTAAAATCTGTTACATACTAAGATTACACACAGAATATATATCTAATACAGTTTGAAACTTCTCAGACTTACCATTTCCAAGTTACAGGGAAAAAGATGTGAAAAATGTCTTATAAGGGTCACTCGGGTGGGTGTTTATGGTCCTGATACACAGGTTAACTGTCTATTAAAGGCCTAAATGTTGGGGCACATATAAGAAAACACATAGATATATTCCCAGATGATATTTAACTTAGATGAGAGACATAGTTTTAAAGCTACAGTGCTTGAAAGTGGCAAAAAGTGCATAAATTGGGTCTCTGTGGGCACTTTTGAGACCTTAAGTCGACCCCTTTGGGTAAACCTACAGCCCTAAAATTTTCTACAGACAAGGATTACATATCAAAGTTATACCTAGCACAGTTTGAGACTCATCAGAATTACCACTTCCAAATTATAGGGCAAAATATGTGAAAAGTATAGCAAAACATCCCTAAGTGGGGGTATTTATGGGCCTCAAAGACAATTTTCTCCTCAACTTAAAGTCGTGATTTTCGGCACATGTACTAAGAACATATTAATGTGTTGTCAGGTAAAATTTCAGCCAGCTGAGCATCATAGTTTGTGACCTACAGGGCTCTAAGTGGCCAAAAGTCCAATTTCTGACCTTAAGGTGGCCATAAGTTCTTTTTTACTGGGAGTTTAAGGTCACCTTAAAATAGGGATCTTTCTTTGGGCACCCTTAACATGTGTACCAAGTTTGAAAAAAAAATATTAATTTGTTTTTGAGTTATCGCGTCCACAAGGAAATTTCTACGGCGGCGCGACGGACCTGAATCCAATATATCCCCGACTTTCGTCTGGGGATATAATAAGGAATGTCTATTAAAGGCCTAAATTTTGGAGTACATACAAGAAAAACATATTGATATATTCTCAGATGATATTTCACTTAGATGAGAGACATAGTTTGAAAGCTACAGTGCTTGAAGATGGCAAAAAGTCCATAAATTGGGTCTCTGTGGGCCATTTTGAGATCTTAAGTCGGCCTAACAGGTAAACCTACAGCCTTTAAATTTTTCACAGACAAGGATTACATATAGGAGTTACATCTAGTGCAGTTTGAGACTCATCAGAATTACCACTTCCAAATTATAGGGCAAAATAAGTTAAAAATATAGGAAAAAAGTCCTAAGTGGGGTCTTTATGGGCCTCAAAGACAATTTTCTCCTCAACTTAAAGTCTTGATTTTCGGCACATGTACTAAGAATATATTAATGTGTTCTCAGGTAAAATTTGAGACAGATAAGCCTCATAGTTTGTGACCTAGAGGGCTCTAAGTGGCCAAAAGTGCAATTTCTGACCTTAAGGTGGCCATAAGTTCTTTATTATTGGGAGTTTAAGGTCACCTTAAAATAGGGATCTTCCTTTGGGCATCCTTAACATGTGTACCAAGTTTGAAAAAAAAATATTAATCCATTTTTGAGTTATCGCGTACACAAGGAAATTTCTACGGCGGCGCGACGGACCTGAATCCAATATATCCCCGACTTTCGTCTGGGGATATAATTATGAAGCTGTAGAATTTATTAATTGGAGAATAGCTGTCAATGGAAAAAGCACAAATATGTAAACGTGCATGTAATAATAAGTTGCAGCAATTCATATATCTTTGTCATAAGAGAAACAAGTCTCAAAAATGGCAGGTGAACACACTTTGGCAGAGCCAAAGTTAAAGGTCACACCATGATGCACACATATACCCCCTAACCAATGTCCCTACCAAGTGTCAACCGTCTACACCTTATGGAATCAAAGAAATAACCCAGACAAGATTCTAAAACTCATGGTCACTTTGACAAGGTCAAAGGTCAAATCAAGGTCACACCATGACATTGCACACCTACAAACCCCAACCAATGTCCCTACCAAGTATCAACTTCCTACACCTTACGGTTGCAGAGATATAACCTGGACAAGATTTTATAGGTCAAGGTCACTACAGCAAGGTCAACTCATGGTCACACCATGAAGTTGCACACCTACACCCCTTAACCAATGTTCCTACCAAGTAACAACTTCCTACACATTGCGGTTTCTGAAATATAGCCTGGACAAGATTTAATAGGTCAAGGTCACTACTGCAAGGTCAAAGGTCAAATCAAGGTCACACCATAACATTACACTTATGCACTGCTCACTGCATGTTTTGATACTGCAAGGTCAAACCAAGGTCACATCATGGCGTTGTACATCTACAACACCTAACCAATGTCCCTACCAAGTATCAACTTCCTACACTTTACAGTTGCCGAGATATAGCCCGAAAAAGATTTTATAGGTCAAGGTCACTATGGCAAGGTCAAAGGTCAAACGGGGGCACACCATGACGTTGCACACCTACTACCCCTAACCAATGTCCCTATCAAGTAATAACTTCCTACACTTTACAGTTGCCAAGATATAGCCCGGACAAAATTTTATAGGTCAAGGTCACTACGGCAAGGTCAAGGGTCAAATCAAAGTCACACCATGATGTTGCACACCTACAACCCCTAACTAATGTCCCTACCCAGTATCAACTTCCTACACCTTATGGTTGTCAACATATAGCCTGCACAAGATTTTTAAAATCAAGGTCACTACGGCAAGGTCAAGGGTCAAATCAAAGTCACACCATGACGTTGCACACCTACAACCCCTAACTAATATCCCTACCCAGTATCAACTTCCTACACCTTACGGTTGCAGAGATATAGCCCGGACAAGATTTTCAAACTCAAGGTCACTACGGCAAGGTCAAATCAAGGTCACACCATGAATTTGCATACCTACACCCCCTAACCAATGTCCCTACCAAGTATCAACTTTCTACACCTTATGGTTTCTGAGATATAGCCCGGACAAACTTTTTCCCGCCCACCCATCCTGACACCATGGGTGAAAACAATACCCTGACAACCCTTAAGGGCTGTGGGGTAAAAATTGGGGTTTGTTTTTAATTTCTTACATTTTTTCACAATATTATGTACTGACGTTCGAATTGCCGGTTGTAAAGTATCATCACAGTATTCAAGTGAATTGGTCTTGATACCAAGATACCTGTGTTACCGACCCTGTTCTAGTACTGAGAGAACATGGTATAGTATTCAGACTACTGCATAATACTCGGACAGAATGGTATAGTACTTGAACAGTATGATGTAGTACTCAAAGGGTGTAGCATAGTATTCACAGCTTGTCAAAGTATTTGGGGTGTCTGGCGTGGTACTAATAAAGGATGGCATACTACTAAGAGTTTGGCATAGCTCCCAGTGATCCACATTACCCATACATTACACCTTACCACATAATTTTGAGAGGCTTCTACCCACATATGGTTGAATTATTACACTGTAATATGAAAAACACTACCCTCAGTCAATTTTCTTGCATATTTCTTTTTAACGTTATTCAAATTTGTTGCATGTTTATCAATTTCAGTAACATCTATCCAATATTCTTCACAGGCCTCTACCTTTGTACAGTATCCCACCATAACATGAGTAACATTAATTTTTATTTAAGCTCCTCACATGTTTCTGAATGGGCTATCTCCATGTCTCTGGTGATTGTCCTCTGGGTCTGAGAAGACCTCTCTCTCTGCATGCTTGTTACTCTGATGCTCATGCTGTTCTCTCATTTCCTGAAGAATACTTGTCTTTTTCTGTGGGTCCTTGTTTCGTGGACTATCTCCTTCGGGAATAGGAGATGGGGTCAGGGGGAACTCCTTGGCAACAGGGCTGGCAACAGGTGTGAGGTTATCATCATCCTTAAAGAGTCAGCATTTAAGTAAAGTAAATTCAGAAAACCATACTACAAACAAAAATTAACTTCACACTGCTGCTAAAATGAAAATATTTGGGTCACAGATATTTTATTTACGAAAAGTAATATTTGCCATCCAAAGAGGAAAGTCACTAATTCCAGTATTGAGCTAATTTTTCTGAAACATCCAATGATATTTTACAACTGATATGTTACATGTCAGTACATAAAACACCAGTACTGTGAAGGAAAATTTTCTTTCTTTTTTTTTTTTCATTTTTATCTTGATCTTGTTGAGTGTGTTTACTGTCTCATTTCTAATGTTGAGATTTAATGGTTAACTTGATGGGACTTTAGATATTTTACAATGGTTTTATCAGAGAAATGGAAAGAATGAATGAGATCTCAATATGTATGTCAACTGAAACCAACAAACACCTACTCCTGATTTGAAGGAAGAGTCTTCACTATTTCCACTCTTATCTCTGAAAATCTCTCTCATTGCTTCTCCACTTTTATGACGTACCTGAAAAAAGACTGAAACCATTACTTTGACATGGATATGCAAGATAAACTTACTTTTCCCAGAAAGGTTTGCTCAAGTATGGGAAGAAATTCAACTTCTTCAATGAAATTGTCCTACTGCAATTAACTTTGGAGGACTGGTGAGAACACATTTACATTTTGCATTACCAGAGGAAAACAATTCTCCATTAATTTTAGGACTGTATTGTATATTTATACTCAGTATAGTAATATCCCCCTTTCTACAGGACTCAAAGTGCTATTTAACCCATCCCAACTGTACAGGTACAGTCAGAGTACTCTAGTGACTGACATTTCCCCAACTAAAAGCCAGATTCTGACTATTTATCAACATCCCTGAGAATCTTTAGCCTCTTACTGGCCATGGTCTACCGGACCCAAAGCGCTATGTGACCCATTTGACTGCAGTGCCAAGCTCTCAAGTGACCGACATTCCCATAACTAAAAGACACTGGGGCTGAAGGATGACCATTTCACGTCCTTGAGGTTCTTTAGCCTGCCACTGGGGATAGGACCCAATGACAGGGCTGCCATGTTAAGTGGTCGCCCAACACACTATGTATCTGCCTGTACCTTGAATCAAACCCAGGCTCTCTGTGTTCCAAGGAATGTGTGTAAATAGTGATCGATAGGATTTCACAAATATCTCAGCTCACCATTTGTTTATTTTGCCTTGAAGATTTAATGCCAAGGCAAAGATTCCAATCTGTAAAAGGTCAATATTAGAAAGTAGGGATGGGTCGGTATCAAAAATGTGTACATTGGGAGGTCGCCAATGTAAAACCGTTCTGATTCCGGGACTTCGGATTTTAGTGCACCCCTCTCAACGAAACTGCAATAAAAGTCCCCAAACGCACAAAATATGGGATTCACATTTGCAGTTTCTTCAGATTTCTTGTTTATTTCTGATATTATAAGTTTTCCTTCAATTATATGAGTTAACAAGCAACATTGAGGTTAATAAGTGTCGTAACCAAAACATGGCAGTTCTGCTATACGCAATTGCTATAAAAGTCTGCAAATACACAAAAATTATGGGATAAAAGCTTATAATTTCTTCTGTAATCAGACTTTGAGCATGTTTCTAATATTTTAACTCTTCCTTCCAATATGTGTTCACAAGTGAAGTGGCGGTTGTAAAATCTTGTCACGGTATTAAATTAAAATGCTCTTGATACTGACATACCAGACCTACCGACCCATCCCTATTAGAAAGCTGTAACAGCAGCTTACCCCAGACCACCCTTTGAATAACAATATTCCATACCTTTTGAGGAATATAAAATCATTCCTAACAAAGGTACCCGAGCTACTCAAAAATACAGAAAATACCATCAAAACCTCATACCCTTTCCTTTATGCTCTCAAATGACTCTGATATGGATCGCTTTGCCAGCTTGCGCAAATCTTCAAACTTTGAGTGGCGGTTTTTTGCACTCTCTGTCAGTGTGAACTGCAAATTATTATGAACATATATTGCTAAATATAACAGAATAAAAACATTTCTCACACACACAGATACAACACACAAAGCCATATTTTAATTAAAGATGGGGCTAAAGCCACTTCCCTAGTGAATTTAACATTTTCTTAATTGATTTAAGAATTTCTTGGGATCTCATATAGTGTAAGAATTGAAAAGAGGGGGTGGGGAGGTGCGGATTTGTCACAGTCACTAATATGAGTTTGACACTAAATAAACCTGAGAGGCTTTTCTGAGATCACTGATATGTAAAAGACTAGGTTTTACCTCCCGTTCATCCAGGGTCACATTGGGACAGGCTGTCAGACCCACTTGTGGGGAGTCGCTGATATGAGTTAAACACTTCAAAAGGCTTTACGGATTTACTGAGGTCACAATATGTATTTAACACTTACTTCATAAGATGCTGAGGATTTCTTTGGGTTACTTAACCGAGTGCAACACTGACTTCATAATCATAAGACAATGACGATTTGTTGGGGTCAATGACGTGAGCTTGACCTTTCACCATATGCTTGGGATAACTGGCATCATTGATATGAGTGTGACATTTACTTCATACGACGCTGGGATTTGCTGGCATCATTGATATGAGTGTGACACTTACTATAGTAGATGCTCGGGATTTGCTTACCTTACTGATATGAGACTGACTTTATACAATACTAGAGATTTTCTGAGATCACTGATATGAGTTTAACACCTTTAAAGATGCTGGGGATTTGCTGGGATAATTGATATGAGTGTAATACATGCTTCATAAGATCCTACGATTTGCTGAGATCATTGATAAGAGTGTAACACTTACTTCATAAAAAGCTGAGATTTGCTGAGATCATTGATACGAGTGTAACACTTACTTAATAAAATGCTGGGATTTGTTGGGATAATTGATACGAGTGTAACACTTACTTCATAAAATGCTGGGATTTGATGGGATAATTGATACAAGTGTAACACTTACTTCATAAAATGCTGGGATTTGTTGGGATAATTGATATGAGTGTAAAACTGATATAAGTGTAACAGTTACTTCATAAAATGCTGGGATTTGTTGGGATAATTGATATAAGTGTAACATTTACTTCATAAAATGCTGGGATTTGTTGGGATAATTGATACGAGTGTAACACTTACTTCATAAAATGCTGGGATTTGGTGAGATCATTGATACAAGTGTACCATTTACTTCATAAAATGCTGGGATTTGGTTGGGATAATTGATACGCGTGTAACACTTACTTCATAAAACGCTAAGATTTGTTTGGATAATTGATACGAGTGTAATACTTACTTCATAAAATGCTGGGATTTGTTGGGATAATTGATATAAGTGTAACATTTACTTCATAAAATGCTGGGATTTGTTGGGATAATTGATACGAGTGTAACACTTACTTCATAAAATGCTGGGATTTGGTGGGATAATTGATACAAGTGTACCATTTACTTCATAAAATGCTGGGATTTGGTTGGGATAATTGATACGAGTGTAACACTTACTTCATAAAACGCTAAGATTTGTTTGGATAATTGATACGAGTGTAACACTTACTTCATAAAATGCTGGGATTTGTTGGGATAATTGATATTAGTGTAACACTTACTTCATAAAATGTTGGGATTTGGTTGGGATAATTGATACGCGTGTAACACTTACTTCATAAAACGCTAAGATTTGTTGGGATAATTGATATGAGTGTAACACTTACTTCATAAAATGCTGGGATTTGTTGGGATAAATGACATGAGTGTAACACTTACTTCATAAAATGCTGGGATTTGAGGGGATAATTGATACGAGTGTAACAGTTACTTCATAAGAGGCTGGGATTTGCTATTTGCTGGGATAATTGATGAGAGTGTAACACTTACTTCATAAGAGGCTGGGGACTTGCCGGGGTCACTGATATGAGTGTGATGTTTCTGTCTCTCCTCGCACATGTGTCTCAATATCATCATATACAGTTCAGCCTTCTCTTGCGGAGTCTTACACGTCTCCTCCTGTGGTCACAAATATCATCAGACATCTTTACCCATGGATCTAAGTCTCAAACTGGATGATTTTATCAACATTGCAAGGACAAATATTTGGGTTTTACACAAAAACTACAGAAACTAGATTGGGCCAACTCGGCACCAACATATCCCCAGACAGGTCATCACTCACGCCACAGGTTTTGATCGGGAATTTTTTATTTAATCCATTTGTTGTATGCCATAAATATTGGGAAAAGTTATATGAACTTCAGCACATCAATCTACTAAGTTTATATCTTCCCAAGGAAGATGGTGTATCCCCAGACGTCGAATACATAACTCAACAGATCATATTTTCAATCTTCCTGCAATGATAACTCTGAACCTATTTTCAAAGTATTTAAATGATTGATGATTGAATGTCCATTCTAAATTAATAATCTCAAAAGAGCATATCTGTTTCTATATTTGTTGACAAATAAAATATTATTTTTTTTCACATGTAAAAAGAACATAATAATGTATTCCCAGATGAGATTTCAGCTCTATCAGTCACATAGTTTAACAGTCATGGGCCTTAAAACTGGCAAAAAGTCCAAATAGTGGGTCTCTATGGGGCCTTTTAGAGACCTCAATGTGGCCTTCAAATTAAACCTTCAGACTTAAAATTTGTCACATACTAAGATTACACATAGAATATGTATCTAATACAGTTTGAAACTTCTCAGACTTAACATTTCCAAGTTACAGGGCAAAATATGTGAAAAATGTCTAAAAAGGGTCACTCGGGTGGGGATTTATGGTCCTCAAACACAGGTTAAATGTCTACTTAAAGCCTTGATTTTCGGCACATGTAAGAAGGACATAATAATGCATTCCCAGATGGGATTTCAGCTCCATCAATAACATAGTTTAACAGTCACAGGGCTTAAAGGTGGCAAAAAGTCCATATATTGGGTCTTTGGGAGCCCGTCAGAGACCTCAATTTGACCTTCAAATTAAAGCTTCAGACTTAAAATCTGTTACATACTAACATTACACATAGAATACTGTATAAGTGGTTATTTTCGCGGGTACTTAAGTTTGCGAATGTACACTGTAGGCCTGCTTCGCGAGAATTTATTTTCGCGGTGAAATATATTCAATTATCGCCCAAACTAACAACATGTTCAAATTAAAATATTACGCGGACTTCTGCTGGTTTGATTGCCAATCGAACACACTTTCATTGACCGGCGCATTATCAAAGAAGTTGTGTAGCGGGGTCGTGTAATTGAATTAATCCCTCCCTATTGGTGATAAAGATCAAAGAAGTTAGGCGTTTCCGTGAATGGTACATTTGATTTGTTTCCGTGACAGTGTTAAATATTGTATCTTGCATAATCTTGTATTACCGCTCACGCTAGACTGGTTCTACTGGATATAAATATTGGCTAGAAGTTATTTTCGCGTTTTGTAGTCACTCGCGAATATAGCGAAAATTAATTCCACGCGAAAATAACCACTTATACAGTATATATCTAATACAGTTTGAAACTTCTCAGACTTACCATTTCCAAGTTACAGAGCAAAATATGTGAAAAATGTCTTAAAAGGGTCACTCGGGTGGGTGTTTATGGTCCTCATACATGGGTTAAATGTCTATTAAAGGCCTAAATTTTGGAGTACATACAAGAAAAACATATTGATATATTCTCAGACGATATTTCACTTAGATGAGCGACATAGTTTGAAAGCTACAGTGCTTGAAGATGGCAAAAAGTCCATAAATTGGGTCTCTGTGGGCAATTTTGATATCTTAAGTTGGCCTAACAGGTAAACCTACAGCCTTTAAATTTTTCACAGACAAGGATTACATATAAGAGTTACATCTAGTGCAGTTTGAGACTCATCAGAATTACCACTTCCAAATTATAGGGCAAAATAAGTTAAAAATATAGGAAAAAAGTCCTAAGTGGGGTCTTTATGGGCCTCAAAGACAATTTTCTCCTCAACTTAAAGTCTTGATTTTCGGCACATGTACTAAGAATATATTAATGTGTTCTCAGGTAAAATTTGAGGCAGATAAGCCTCATAGTTTGTGACCTAGAGGGCTCTAAGTGGCCAAAAGTGCAATTTCTGACCTTAAGGTGGCCATAAGTTCTTTATTATTAGGAGTTTAAGGTCACCTTAAAATAGGGATCTTCCTTTGGGCATCCTTAACATGTGTACCAAGTTTGAAAAAAAAATATAAATCCGTTTTTGAGTTATCGCGTCCACAAGGAAATTTCTACGGCGGCGGCGGCGCGACGGACCTGAATCCAATATATCCCCGACTTTCGTCTGGGGATATAATTATCTTCCAGGCTCACATTATTGCCCATCCCCATCTTTTCCGGTATTCACAGCGAAGGGCCTATGGGTGCTATTGCTGAAGATTTCAATTAACAATCTAATCAGAGTTTTACTGTGTTTAATCTTTGTACAATCAGAGCTATAATATCCAAACTTCAGTTATCTATTTTTTTATTTATTTTATGAGCATATTTTCTCTCTACCAAATATTTAGATTTCCTTTTAGATTTATGTTACAATTCCTGTACTATTTTATAGCCCTTCGAGTATTATCTTAACAAAATCCTGCTTTCCGACCATAATAGGATAGTACAGGTTTTACTAACAAATTCTAAGGAACAATGTTATAGATCATTGTTTTAAAACTAGGGATGGGTCGGTATCAAAAATGTATAGAGTGGGAGGCTGCTAATGCAAAATTGTTCCAATTCCAGGTGTTTTAGTATACCCCACACTTAATAGGCCACTGACAGGAAGTGAAACTCATGAAACCAAAACATGGCAGTTTCTTGCCAACAAAATCACAAAGACCTCCATTGTGCAAAAATGGGGGATAAAAGTGTGCTATATATGCAGATTAAGGGTATGTTTCCAATATCCTAAGTTTTTTTTCAAATATATATGTTGACAAGCTAGGTGGCTCTTTAAAAAGATTGTTATGATATTTCAGTAACATGCTCTCCATACCGAGATACCAGGACCACAGGTCCATTCCTATTCAAAACCATACCATGGTCTATATCATGATACAGGGCATATTTATTCTGAATATTGCAAAGACAATAAATGACTTATAAATCTGACCTGAAATTGCTGTATGATTTCTTCTTGGTCCTTTTCATTCAGTTGTTCTATGCGTTTCTGGATAATTTCAAGTACTATGTCACATGACTGCTCTGCAAATGACAATTTCTAACATGGTTTCAATATTATAACAGAACTGCAAAATATCAGACACAAATGCAGAATATCTGTTAACCAAACCTCTATTCATCTGAATATATCTGATTACATGAAAAGCATCATTTCCCCTTTTTCACAAAACTACATAGTTTACATTGTCAACATTCTATTATGAGTAAAAATTATCACTGCTTGCCTGTGTGGAGACTGACAATGGATATAAAAATCTTTCATGCATCATTTAACATTGGGGGGATGGGGAGGATAATGTCTACTAAAGACTAATTAGTCCAAATCAGGGATACTGAAAGAATTGTGTTCTAGTATATCCCCAACTGTGAACAGGAAGTGAAGTTTATCAAAATAAAACATTGCAGTTTTGATCAAAGACGCATCAAAAACTATAAAATGCAAGATAAAAGTTTGCAATTTCTTCAGATGTAGGGTTTATTTCAAATATTTCCAGTGTATGTTTATAGTCACAGATAAAATGGTGATATTGCGGCAACTCTGTAACAAAACAATAAATACTGCCAATATTGATAAACAATGTACCCAGAACTTACTTTTCCATGATGTTCAGATGATAGATTAGAATTTCCACTGTACTCTTATATTTAATACACTAATGGCCCATTACACTAAATTAGAACGGGAAAATTATTGGCAAAATCTGACTAAGAATATTACCATCTGCATTTGTCAAATTTTAGAATTTGACAGATAAAACATGGGTCAGAGACACTCAAAATTTCAGCGATCCAAAACTATTTAGAAAATTTCATAAGCAAAGGAAAATAACATACACTGTACTCAAGGGAAAAGGTTTCTTATATGAAAAGTCCCTAGATCAGTTTCACATACAAAAGGAGAAACAGCAGAAGCACAAAACAATTGAAGAAATAGGGGGTGGTAGAAATGAAAGCTATGTAGTAGAAGATAGAAGGGCCCCACAAGAAGGGGACAAATCACTGAGGATTATTCAGCTAAATGAAATTATAGCCAACTCAGCCAATACCTATTTAATATTTCAAGACATTATGGACGTTATGGCAGCCTTGTGACCGACTTGCACAGTAATACACAGTGTGGCCGTTACATTTGTCTCTTGATAGATTCTGCTCACTTCTTCTTATCCCAGACTTAAAATGACACAAATGGCAAAATGTACATTTTTAAGCCAACACACCAGGAATTAAATTACTTGAGTTTTATACCTGTAATAAGTTTAAAACTCAGTATATTCAAATGTTGTATTATAACTGTATTCATTATAATAAACTTACATTAGACAACATCTTGCTCGTGACTAACATAAGGCCAAGACAGTTATTTAACAACACAAGTTCCACTAAATATTTCTGTAAATTTATTCATGTTGCCTCTCTGGCACCATTATATATTTGCCTTGCTATGCCTTTTCATCAAATTAGAGTCAACTTCTCCAATGATACAACCTATGTACCAGAGACAAATTTAGCAGTTTCCAACAACTCCACCATAACTTTTCACAGATATCAAAAGAATATTAACACTAAATCCACAAAGTTTTGCTAACCTGAAATGCATTCCAATTCTATTCCTAAAAGTAAAGCAAATTTGCCAACTGTTTTCCCCTTTTGGTCCGTCTTTATCAATCTGGTGGGGGCCATGGTGGCGTAGTGGTAATATACTAGCCTCCCACCTCTGAGGTTGGCAGTTCAAACCCCAAACCTTATGCGGGAAAAATGGTAGTTTCTTGCCAATGGTCCGCAGTTTACAGCAAAGAACCTTGACCAACTGTATGTACTAGTTTCCTCTGCCCATAAAACTACCCATTGTGATATCACCTATACATTTTGGAAAATGACTAAAACCCAAATAAACAAAATCATCAATCTGTTATAACTTGTTGTGTTATATTTCATATAGCTCACTTACTGCTATTTCAAAGTAATCTTGAATGTCACAATTCTGGTGACTTTTGCATCTATTAGCCTATGTGACAGTGGTACTACTTTCATATACAATTAAAAGAACTTTAGTAAATTGAGAGTGAGTAGTGTGATCACACTCCATATGAAGTCAATTTACTGCTCAACTGGGACATTATTCAGCAAATTCCACTCTGCTAATTGAAGTCCTACTTTTGAGAACTGTTTCTGATGGTCCCTTAGGGGGAAAGCTTAACTGCCTCAAATGGGTCAACTGTGGTTCAGTACAATGTGAGAACACTGCTTCAGACCTAAATTACTATTTGAATGAAGTCTATACCTCCAGGCTCCAACAATCATAAACATTTACTGATTACTCTAATCTTAAAGAATTAATCTGTACTGTGAAATGCCAATTTCTGAAATATTTTAAAACAATTTTATTTCAGCAAAAAAAAAAAAAAAATCTCAGATGTAATAATTCAATAAACGTAATTAACCAATTAATCACAGTGGATAAAGTAGGTTGGCAGGGTTAGACTTCACAGTGGTTTGAGCTTTATAAAAAAAATCATATAAAACCAATGACATACCAATCTTTAAAACATATTTCAATAAAATTTTCCAAATGCAACAGTTTTCAAGTTATAAGTGATTTACTCAACAGTGAAAACCTAAAAGTAGCTATTGCTCAGCTATGCTACAAGCTACAGGTCTGCAATTTCAGTATGTTACAGCTGACTGAAAGGTAGGTGAATAACACATTTAAAGAAAATACTGTAAAAGCAACAGTTTTCATGTTACAACTGATTTACTCAACAGTGATAACCTCAAAGTAGCTATTGCTCAGCTATCCAATGAGCTACAGGTCTACAATTACACTATGTTATAGCTGACCCAGAAGTAGGTGATAAACATATTCAAACAAAATTTTCTAATGCAATAGATTTCAAGTTACAACTGATTTAATCAACAGTGACAACCTGAAAGTAGCTATTGCTCAGCTATGCAATAAACTAAAGGTCTATAATTACACTATGTCACAGCTGACAGGAAAGTAGGTTAACCCTTTCGCTACTGAAGTAACATTATTCCACTGGACTGTAGCCATATGACGTCATATCACGTCAGAAACGCCAATAAAGTAATATATTAACTCACTACCTTATACACTTTATTTGGGGTATTTTTCGGCATATTTCATTAAGAATTGATGAAATGTCGAATGAGGAAACTCCAGGAAATCCCTAAATAAATATAACCACAAGAAAACAATATGCAGCTATATGCGGTAAATACGGCAATATCTACAGAAACCAGTTAAAATAGGTAAAAATGGTGAATTAAAAAAAAAATATAGCATAACTTGCATATATTTTACTTAAGCAATCGTTTTAATACTGATGAACCAAAGAAAACGTATTGCAGTATACTGAAGGGAAAGAAGAAATCAATATTATTGCTGTCGACCCTGTGTCGACAGACATGGTACCTTGTAATACACATTGCCGTCGACTGCTAGTTGTCATAGATGGTAGCGAAAGGGTTAATAACATATTTAAAGAAAATACTCACAATGCAATAGTTTTCAAGTTATAACTTATTTAATCAACAGTGAGAACCTAAATTTAGCTATTGCTCTACTATGCAATGAGTTACAGATCTGCAGTTTTACTATGGTATAGCTGAGACAAAATTAGGTGAACAACATATTTAAAGCAAAATACTCTAAATGCAATCATTTTCAAGTTACAACTGATTCACTCAACAGTGAGAACCTCAATGTAGCTACTGCTCAGCTATGCAATGAGCTAAAGATCTGCAAGTTTACTATGTTCTAGCTGACAGAAAAATAGGTGAATCACATATTTAAAGAAAATACTCTAAATGCAATAGTTTTCAAGTTTCAACTGATTTACTCAACAGTGATAACCTCAAAGTAGCTAGTGCTCACCTATGCAATGAGCTACAGGTCTGAAATTTTACTATGTTATAGCTGACCCCAAAATAGCTGAATAACATATTGTAAACAAAATACCCTAACTGCAATAGTTTTCAAGTTACAAGTGATTTTACTAATTATGGAAGATACTGGAAAGTCAGAAACTAGCCATTACTCACTCAGCTATTGAGATAGACTCCCATGTTACTCACCACGTTGTAGCTATAGAAAAAGTAGTTGAATAACATATTTTAACAAAATGCTCTAAATGCAATACTTTTCAAGTTATAAGTGATAAAGTGCATGATTTCATGAATTATTTTAAAAATTCATAAAAAATAATTAAGATGGGTCCAGGCATGATACTCGCACAAGGGAATCTACTTGTGGCCTAGTACATATATGCAAGATAAGAGACAAATCCCTGCAACAGTCAATGAGAAAATAAATGATTTAGTGCATGATTTCATGAATTTTAATGCATTAAAAATTATTTTAAAATTCATAAAAAATTAATTAAGACAGATCCAGGCCTGATACCCACACAAGGTAATCTACTTGTGGCAGAGTACATATAAGCAAGATAAGAGAGAAATCCCTGCAGTAGTCAATGAGAAAATTGTGATAAAGTGTTGAAATTTTCACATTTTGGCTGGAGGGTACCTCACTTGTAATGGCTCTGGGGAACAGATGAACAAACAGATCTGCATGCCTTGAACAAATTTTCATCCTGGATAAGATATCTTTACAAAAATAAATAAATAAAAAATAGCATGTCTCTGGGCCTTGTAGTTTTGGAGAAGTTGTTCACTGGGATGCCCATGCCGCAGAGTGATGAAATAATGTCAGCTGACTGACAAGTCAGCTGATATAAAAATGTCATTTGACCCTTTCTCTCAATAAAATGGCATTCATATATTATTGTATATGGGGATATTAATATAATAAGAATTTAAGAGTTTTAAACAAATTTCTTTTGAATGAAACAAATCTTTTTTTTCTTTCCTGTTATCAAAGTTAACATGTAAATTGGACAGTGAACACTTGTGTTTTAGACTATTTGTAATAACTAGGTAAAAGAATGTTGAATAATACCATTTTCAGTCAGACTTTACAAATCACTAGACTTAATCCCTGATCTTTGATAATATTTATGAAACTAATTATTTAAAGCAGACGGTCTTAACTTGTGGGACTTAAGTGATTAATTGTTCCAGATTCTAATATAAAGATCTATGATACAAACAGGACAAATGCAAAATAGACACTATAAATAGACAAGCATTTGAAAACATGGAAAACCTACTTAATTCACAGGAGACCTAACTGACCTTTGCAATCAATATAAAGAGTTCTCAGTCTTCCTTTTACAATTGGTAACACTTACTTCTGTTTTTCCATTTTATGCCAAATCAGACTTTTCCAAATTGATAATCCTCACAAGGTACTTATATCCCTTGGTCCAATTTAAGGTGTAAATGAACTCCATAAAACAGACCTCCACAAACTAATCCCCCTTCATTTCACAGTTACTTCACCACCACTACTAAATAACACAGCAGTGTGTTTGACATGGAAATCTATAATAAACCAGTAGCTTTTCTTATTTCCTTCCTGGTGAAACTCTCATATTAAAACACTATCTAAGTATCTCTGCCTCTTGCCTGCCTATAGCATATAGTCATATACAGCTTAGGCCTGCTAAGTTACCAGTTAAAGCCTCCCCTCATAGATGTCTCAGATATCTTTTATATTCTGTATACAATACTGGGAGACGATTCTGTTTGATTAAAGAAGCAATTGCTGAATGTCATTTTCCCCTTTGGCCAGCTTAAAACTAGGGCTCAGACTGCACATTAATTTCCCTTCCTCCCACACCAACACATTACAATGGGTTACACCAGGCTAATCACAAAGACAGCAGCATGACTGGCTGCTTACTTTGTTACTCAATGCACTCCCACTTCGGTCACCTTCACAAAACCCACAGGGTGTCAGTGTCATTAAATATTGACGGAATAATAATATCTTAACATGAAGAAATTATTAAATATTGCCACAACCTGATTTTTTTCCAATAAGCCTATTAATCATTTTATTAAAGGACTCTCACTTTTATATTCAAAAGTCTGCTGTGGTCTTGCTAAGTTTTTAGAATATAAGTTGCATTAACAGTATAGATAACACATGAACTGTTTCCATGAATGAAAATTAAGGCTTACAAACAGTAGACTCTGTAAAAACTGGTGCACAGAAAAAGGGGCACTGGAAAAAAAGGACTTAGAAAAAGAGCACAGGAAATAATGGGTACATTGTTTTTGGAAAAAGGGGAAAAAGGGCCACAATACTTCTTTTATTTAAATTGTATGAATACAAATCAACTTTTATTTAAGGGATATAACTAGAACCTCCAATATCAACATGATTTTAGTTCCTGTTGAATTACACACGTATCTACCAAAATAGAGTATTTTCTGATGATGAGTCCACAAAACAGCCAATAAGGATTTCAAAACTTACCAAAACAGCCTTAAAGAGTTGATGACTTGTCAGTTATAGTAATTTTTTTTATTTATTCAAACATGTTTGACCAAAGCTTTCCATCTGAACATTACTGTCCAAATTTGTTTATCATAGAAAAAAAGGCATAATTCCAAAAGCATTTATACAAGATTGCTGCAATTGATTTACTTGGACATATACATAGTGCCAATTTATGCAGTTTTTGCTGCAGTTGCAGACTAGCAAATGAAGCCAGCCTATTTATTTATGTCAGATGGTGCTCTGCTGTGACATTTCAATTTTCTATACAGTACTACTCATTATAAAGATGAGAAAAGTGCCGCTTGGGACATACTAAAGTAATGACAAAATGTGGCTTTCTTGGAATATTTGCCAACATAAAAACATGTACAAACATAGTTGGTGAAAATGAAAGAATAGTTTGAAGAAAAAGACAAGAATAGAATACCCTCAAGGCACAATGTCAGCTAACACTTCTAGGAAATGGCTTGAACTGTTTGCTTGCATAGATAAAAGTCAAGAATATCTCAAAGATCAGAGTTTGATTTGTTAAACAATGAGCTTGAAATCGCACCATCTTGTACTGTTTCTTCTTACTGTAAGTGAAAATCGCAAAAATGACCCAAAACTGAAATTTTGATAATTATCTCATGCTAGGGAATGTCAATTAGTGTGTCCAAATTTAGACTTTGGGAATTTTTGTGGCAGTCAATGCGTGATAACAACAAACATTTCTATTTTTCACAAGAATCTATGTGTGATAATGTCAACAGACTTTTTTTAGATTCCAAAATCTTGCAGTAACAGGATGGTATCTTGACCACTAGTCCAAGTAGATGGGTTAAACAGACCACAGACAATTCCTGCATATAATGACATCTCTTTGTCCAACATTTAAAATACAACACCTCTAATATCTAACCCTTTTGGGGGAGTAATAATTGTGTCACATAATAGAATGGTCGGATAATAGAAGGGATAAAATAACAGGCTTAAATGGAGATAGGAGGGTGGGTTTGCAGTGAAATAATTGAAAATTTGTATAATATAGGTTCCACTGTAATTATGAAGCAATCTTACAGTCTATGGCAAATTTCAGGGACCAAACTGAAGGGATTTAGCTCAAGGCTTCAACGTCCAAGACCAGTTAGCCACCAAACATTTTGACACTTCAGGTAACAAAAACATTCTATTTAACTATTTTCCATGTTGTGAGTATTATTTTAATAATACCCAGTAACTATAATGATACAAAATATGAGTACAAAATCTGTTTTTCAAAGTTTTAACAAGCTGTGGGAGCAGCTACCTGTTCAGATTATACTCATTAAGAATGTTAAAATAATGCCCATGTTGTATGTATTGTACATACATTTAAAAAGTTATGCTGCTTTTTATATTTTAATGTTTCAAATGGGAAAAGTAAACGTGGACCTTCATTATTTACAAGAGCCATTTCAAAGTCATATGGCCATATGACCCAATCTAACTGACATACTTAGCACTGACAATTAATAATGGTTATTACATGGCGCAAATAACTAAATATTTGTGAAGTCAAAGATACATTTTGTGTTAAAAAATTCATATTGTATAATGTTACCCCATTTTTTCTGGAATTAGTCCAGTGTTACAGAATGGTGGGGTAGCAGGGAGGCAGGTAACCCCACTTAACACATGCTCATGCAAATTATGATTATGGTAGCAGTGACTTACTATCAATTTCCTCTGCCAGCTTATGGAGCTGGTGCATGGGACACAACTCACACATGTGCGTTTTCGCACTATGCTGGAATGCTGCATTAAAAGCCATCTTTAAAGTCTGCATCACTTCCTCCACCTGGAAAAAGTTGGGTGGGTAATACAAGAGAAGCTATATCACACAGGTAAGGTTTTAAAAGAAAATTACCACAAAACAAGTATTAATATCAACATTTTACAATGTTTACTTTCAAAACTAGTGGCCACTTAAGTATCAACACCCTCATTCTGGTTTAAATACACCCCCAAAAAGATGTAAAATTATACACATTTAAGAGAAATAATTGTAAGTACATGTAGTACTGAACTGTTAATAGCTCTCTTGACATATAAACTGTAAGTTATTTTATGTACTTTAAGGAAAAATAATAATAAAACAAGCAATAAATGCCTTTGAACGAGCTCTGTGTCAGTTGACTTTGTGTTTTCAGCTTCAGGGTAAAAGTAAAAGTAAAGGAAAGGGATTAAAAGTAGCAAGGACTAATTTGACCTTTTAGGGAAGGTCAAAGGTCAAATCTGATTTATGGTAACTACTGAAAAGTGAGAAAGTAGCTATTACTCGCTCATACACTCCTTACACTGGGCAAAAACTTTAAAACTAAGTTATAGTTCACAAAAAAGAAGATAAACTAGACCTACACATCGGAGAACCGATGCAAATTTGTATCCACCGGAAAGACAACTCACCAAAGCCAGTGAAACATTGTTTGACCTTAAAGGAGGAGTCCAAGGTAAAATCCGACCACACCACAAGATTCCCAGTCCATGATTTCCTATAGGTTGGTTTACCATCCCAAACCTCTAGGACCAATAATAAGCGAGATATAAGCACTTTTACGTTTGGCTATCCTCGTTTGACCTTGAAGGAGGGGCCCAAAGACAAATCCGACCACACCACAAGATTCCAAGCCATGATTTCCTATAGGTTGGTTTACCATCCCAAACCTCTAGGACCAATAACAAGTGAGATAAATGCACTTTTAAGTTTGGCTATCCTCATTTGACCTTGCAGGAGGGGCCCAAGGACAAATCCCACCACACCACAAGATTCCCAGCCCATGATTTCCTATAGGTTGGTTTGCCATCCCAAACCTCTAAGACCAATAATAAGCGAGTTATAAGTACTTTTAAGTTTGGCTATCCTCGTTTGACCTTGAAGGAGGGGGCCAAGGTCAAATCCGACCACACCACAGGATTCCCAGCCCATGATTTCCTATAGGTTGGTTTACCATCCCAAACCTCTAGGACCGATAATAAGCCAGTTATAAGCACTTTTAAATTTGGCTATCCTCGTTTGACCTTGAAGGAGGGGTCCAAGGTCAAATCTGACCTCATCAGAAGATTCCTATAGGTTGGTTTCACATTGCAAACCTCTAGGACCAATAATAAGGGGGATATAGGCACCTTTAAAGTCCGCTATGTGGGTTACTTCGGCACTCCGTGGATGACCTTGAATTAAGAGCTTCAAGGTCAAATGTCTGCAAGGTTGTAGTAGACATATATATGTGTCATAATAAGCGAGTTATAAGCACTTTTATGTTTGGCAATCCTCGTTTGACCTTGAAGGAGGGGTCCAAGGTCAAATCTGACCACATCAGAAGATTCCTATAGGTTGGTTTCACATTGCAAACCTCTAGGACCAATAACAAGGGACATATAGGCACTTTTAAAGTCCGCTATGTGGGTTACTTCGGCGCTCCGTGGATGACCTTGAATTAAGAGTTTCAAGGTCACATGTCTGCAAGATTGTAGAAGACATATATCTATCATACATATCACCTATGAAGAAATTCAACCTTCTACCTATGAGAACCAGCCAGGAGAAAAATGTAGATAATTTTCAAAGAAATGCCTGCGGCGGCCATCTTATTTTTCAGAATGAGGCTAATTTCAGTCCCAGGGAAGCTTACCCCCCAATGAAGATATCCTGTAAATTTGGTAAACCTAGCTGGTGTAGTTTTCCTCTGAGAGCGTTAACGCTGAAAATCTCTCTACGCGTGGCGTCGTAACGAACGCTAAACCAAAGTATCCACCGGAGGCACAAATACCTCTGAAAGAAATTGCATAGCTGTAACACTTTTGAAGGTATCTGCCATTTACTCATTATGCTTACTGCTGAAAAATGCAAAAGTGGTCGTCACTCACTTAGCAACTAATCTAATCTAATCTACTGCTTTGCAGGCGCAATATCTTCCCCACAAAGGGTAACTCAGTGCGCGAGCTAACAAAAATCATTTATCATAAGAAACTGCGATAAACTGCGCAACAAGTTTGAAACTTCAATATGTTATAGTACATGAAAAAGTAGATGAACTATACCTTAAAAAGAAATTGCGTAGCTGCAATACTTTTGAAGATATAAGCCATTCACTCATAGGTAACTGCTAAAAAATGCAAAAGTAGCTTTTACTCACTTAGCTATGGAGATGCACTTCCAAACCTCTGACCATTATGATGCCATGGCAAAAGTAGCTGAACCACGTATTTCAAGAAAATGCTCTTTATGTCACAATTTTCAAGTTATAAGTGATTTTACTCATTATGGATGGTAATGAAATGTCAGAAAGTAGCTTTTATTCACTTAGCTATTGGGATAGACTCCAAAGTTACTCACCATGTTGTAGATATGGAAAAAGTCGATAAACAATAAATATGAAAAAATTGATCTAAATGCAATAGTTTCAAGATACAAGTGATACACTCAACATTGAGAATCTAAAAATAGCTATTGGTCAGCTGTGACATGAGCTACAAGTTTGCAATTTGACCATGTTATAGCTGACCCAAAACTGCATGAATATCATATGTAAACAAAATACTCTAAATGCAATAGTTTTCAAGTTACATGTGAATTTACTCAACAGTTAGAAACTGAAAGTAGTTTTTGCTCAGCTACGTATATGCATGATAAAAGACAAATCCCTTCAACAGTCAATGAGAAAATTGTTATGATGTGTTGAAATTTTCACACTTTGGGTGGCGGTACCTCATTTGTAATGGCTCTGGGGAGCTGACAAACAGATCTGCATGGCTTGAACAATTTTTCATCCTAGATACGGTAGATAAGAGATCTTTTAAAATAAACAGCATGTCTCTGGGCCTTGTACTTTTGGAGGAGAAGTTGTTCACATATATACGTCCTGGGACAATGCAGAATGATGCCATAATGTCAACTTACTGACAAGTCAGCTGACATAAAAATTATCAGGCATCTGGAAGCAATACCTTTATAAGTTCCTGTGTAACCCCCTCTAGAAATATAAATTTTTCCTGTATTTCCCTATTCATTAAGACTTAATTACTTTGGTTATATGTAACTTACCTGCTGTCATTCAGTTCTCACACAAATTAAAACACAATTTTAGCAATATTTTGGATTACAATTCTTTTACACAAATATGGCTGTGCCTAAAAATTGTACATATTTTCAGAAATGTGTGTTGTTTCTTACCACTGATTCTGTAGCACATCTGAACACATAACAATAGAAGCTGCTTGAATTGATATCCCGAGAGATGAAGCCAAAATACTCTGGATGTTTAATGCCCTGCAAGAGGGAGTAAAACTCAAAGAATTTAAGAAAATAACTACATGTACAGAGCAAGCTGAAATAAAGCTGACATCAAAATAAAAAGTTTATCTCCACAGGTAAAACATGGGATTAAAATGTCATTACAAAACTGATGGCTAAAAACTGCTGAAAAAATATGTACCTGAATAAACTTTATGAAGTTGACAGCTAAAAACTGGTGAAAAAATATGTACCTGAATAAACTATATGAAGTTAACATAATTAAAAGGCATACCACAGTATTAAAATACTGATAAAAGGGTTAAAAATAATGACTTATAAGTCTTTCTTAAAAACTTCAGAATGTTATGGTACCAGTGTGTTTTTATAATGATATATTGTATCACTTGAAGGTTCAAATTAATAAATGGCAGGCTTTCTGTTAAATTTTTGGTAAAAGGCAAACCTTCTACTGAAATTCTTTTTGGTCTAATATTAGTACTGTATGACTGTAGCACATTACAATTAAATATATGAATGATATTCTGATCATTTTTAGCACAGTCAGAAACAGCCAGCCTCAGCAGACAGGCACCCCAGCCCACAGGTATAATTGGAAAGTACCAGGAACATTTTGGACATGACTCACCAATGTTACTGTAAGAGGGTAGTGAAGGGATCACACATCAATACTTCAATATCGATCGATATGTCTTTCTAAATTTCAATATCGATACTAAAAGTGTGAATATCAATATCATTTCCAGCACCCACCAGGATGAATTTTCAAAATAATGTTGTAGTTTATCAGTTCAATGTAGTTTGATCTTCAATATTTACTCATAAAAAGACTTACTGTGAGAATTTTCACGAAATTTAATTGTTTTTATAGGTAGCTTGTATTAGATTCACCGTCAGTTTTGTACATCTTATATGTTCCCAAAATGATTTTTGATAACTGAAGGATCAGCAGGTGCAAAATAATACATTTTATGGTGTGAAACGATATTTTAATATTGATCGATATGCAGAGCCAAATCAGAGTTTGATATCGATATTGAAATTGCATTTCAATCCCTAAACTATAACAGGGTAAATTTGGTGAAAATCAATGTCGGAGTCAGACTACAGCACACACAAATATGAAAGTTCAAAGAACAGAAACAGTGCTGCCAGAACAGTCCTTGCTAGCCGTTGCCAAAAACCTAACTAGCTCCAGTTTCACTTGGGTTAAAGATATCCTGAAAATTTGGTGAAAATCTGTGCAGGGGTTTGGACTGTAGAGCAACCACACTTTATGCCCGCCACACCCAACCAGAGTGTCGGGAGACAAATATAACCCCAGCATTTATGGGCTATGATTGAAAAATTTACTTGTTGTACTAAAATTAATTTGCCAATAAAACTGACAACAAACGAATTACACCTGCTCTAATCTGCCTATTCAAAAGAATATTGGTCCAAAAAAATAAGTCATAATTACCTGTGAGCAAAAAGAAATGTCTCTGAAATTTGTTTTCAAAATGGATCGTTTTCTGTCTGGGCTGACTAAACCAACATCATTGCGTCCAATTTGCAGAAGCATGGTTCTATTTTTTTTGGACTGAGCCTGATGTTGATTGACGAGTGTGGTGCGCTGCAGACTTTCGATTTTACCAGAAACTCCCGGTCCAGAAGGATCATCAACAGATTCTTCAGAGCTGCTTATGTCAGAGGTTTGTTTGGCTTGCACCAACTTGGTATCATCAGCCACCAGATTAGTTTGACTTGTACCAGAATTGCCAGGATCTCTGGTGTTCATTAACCCATCTCCCTGATCACTACCAGAATCTGTACTCAGATTACTTTCATTGCTCTGTGAAGAAACAGCTCCTTGGAGCTGCTTTGAAAGCTCATTTTCCTTTAGACTCACTGATTTTTCCAGGTTGCTGGGCAGACTGTGCACACTGACTCCACTTCCATGTCGTTGCCTTTCTTCTTCATCCTGGCTTTTCTTCTCTTCATACTGATGAAACCGGTCAACAGCATCATCAATGAACGTAGGTGGCGCCTTCTTGTTGGACACTATGATTTTACCAATGTACAGAACCTCAAAAAGTGATGCAGGAAAAACATAGTGTGGATCGATAGCCGCAGATTCACTATGAGTTGCTTGCTTAGTTAATGTGCTAGAGCTTGAACCAACATCCTTGCTGTTAGTCTTTGTATTTTCTTTTATAGACGAGAAAATACTGACAACCTGAAAAAAAAAATTTGACCTAGACCATTGCTTCACAAAAGAAAAAGAAATTGTTTTAGCATAGCAAAAACAAAATATCACAATGAGTATTAATGAGTTTGTCAAAATGACTATCTTTTTTTGTTTAATATGTTTTTCCATTTATGCAAAACCAGCATCAGAGATGCCTGTACCCCACAGCCTGGGGAAATAGTTTTCAACAACATGAGATACAGAAGTAGTGAAACAGTACAAAGATCGGAATACCTTCAGATCAGTGTCATTTATATAAAGCTCCAAGGAATGTTTAAGTAAAGAAAATAACATCTAAGAGAAAGAAAATGTATGTAAAGATAAAGTATTTAAACAAGATAATTCAAAAGCAAGATGACAGCATTAAACAGTAAACTAAAAATTATGAAGCTGTGAAATTTATCAACTAGAAAATAGCTGTCAATGGAAATAGCACAATTATGCAAAAGTACATATAACAATCTGTTGTAACAACCCATACATCTTTGTCATAAGAGAAATATGTGAAGGTGAACAGACTTTGGCAGAGCTAAAGTTAAAGGTCACACCATGATGCACACCTACACCCCTAACCAAGTGTCAACCTTCTACACCTTACAAAAGCCAAAAAATAACCTGGACAATATTTTAAAACTCATGGTCACTAAGACAAGGTCAAATCAAGATCACACCATGGTGTTGCATACCTACAACTCCTAAGCAATATCGATACCAAGTATCAACTTCCAACACTTTACAGTTTCAGAGATGTTGCCGAGACAAAATTTTAAAGATCAAAGTCACTACGGCAAGATTAAAGGTCAAATCAAGGTCACACATAACGCTGACCACCCACAACTCCCAACTAATGTCCCTTATAAGTATGAACTTCCTACACCTTGTGGCTTCCGAGATATAGCCTGGACAAGATTTTATAGGTCAAGGTCACTACGGCAAGGTCAATGGTCAAATCAAGGTCAGACCATGACGTTGCACACCTACACCCCCTAACCAATGTCCGTATCAAGTATCAACTTCCTACACCTTACGGTTTCCAAGATATTGCCCGGACAAGATTTTATAGGTCAAGGTCACTACGGCAAGGTCAAAGGTTAAATCAAGGTCAAACCATGACGTTGCACACCTACAACCCCTAACTAATGTCCCTGCCAAGTATCAACTTCCTACACCTTATGGTTGCCGAGATATAGCCCGGACAAGATTTTCAAACTCAAGGTCACTACGGCAAGGTCAAAGGTCAAATCAAGAGCAGACCATGACGTTGCACACCTACACCCCCAACCAATGTCCCTGCCAAGTATGAACTTCCTACACCTTACGGTTTCTGAGATACAGCCCGGGCAAACTATTTCCCGCCGCCCTCCCGCCCGCCCATCCGGACACCATGGGTGAAAACAATACCCCGACAGCCCTTAAGGGCTGTGGGGTAAAAACCCCAAAATATTAGAGACCTTATCACACTGCACACATATTCTCCTCTTTGTTTGAATGGGGGGGGGGGGGAAAGTGAGACTTACAACACACACACATAATCTCACTTCCCCATCTCAATTCTTTTCTCATATGCATTTTTATTTGAGTGAGGGGAGTGGGGAGGGGGCAGATCTGAGCAGAAAAAGACTGCCTCTTCATCACTCCCCTCACTGAAATTAAATGCAGGTGAGAAAAAGATTATTTACTGCAGTAGAATGTTTTACAGCAATTACTTAATTATGTAAGGGGCTACAGTTCTGAAATTTTACTATGTTATAACTGACACAAAACTACATCAAAAACACATTTAACAAAATGCTCTATATGTAATACTTTTCAAGTTATAAGTGATTTAGTGCATGAATACATGAATTTTAATGCATGAAAAATTCATAAAAAATAATTAAGAAAGATGCAGGCCTGATACTCGCTATGCAAAGAGCTATAGATCTGAAACTTCACTCCGTGGTAGATCAGCTAAAAGTAGGTGAATGACTTATTTAGAAGAAATTGCCTACCTGTAATACTTTTAGAGATAAAAGACATTTACTCATTTTAGTAGCTATTACTCAGCTATCCAAAGAGCTATAGATCTGCAACTTCAGTATGTAGTAGATCACCCAAAAGTAGGTGAATGACTTATTTAGAAGAAATTGCCTAGCTATAATACTTTTAGAGATAAAAGACATTTACTCATTTTAGTTACACTTAGCTATTGACCTAGATCTGCAAAAGCAACAAAAATATAAAGCACACAGGAAAGTAAGCTTATCAAAAACTAGATGAATAACAAATGAAAAGATTTGCCTAACTTTAATACATGTACTTGTGAAGGTATTTGACATTTATTTCCATCATAATTTTGCTACAAATAAGAAAATAGCTATTGCTCACTTATGACATGCAATGAAACCCCAAACAATATGCCATCTTATAGTTAAGGAAAAAGTAGCTGAACACATTATTTTAGGAAAATACTGTAACTGCAGTAGTTTTTGAGTTACAATGGATTTACTCAACAGTCAGAATTTCAAAGTAGCTATTACTCAGCTATCCAATGTGCAACAGGTCTGCAACTTTACTACCTCATAGCTTATCAAAACTAGATGAATAACATATTTGAAAATAGGAGATTATGAAATGATGGACGTGCGTGCGTGTGTATGTTAGTTAGTCAGGCAGATTTCTCCAAAACTACTACAGCTACAGATTTTTTGTAAATTAATTGTCCCAATGAATTTTCACACCCTTGAAAATTTTTTGGGTTTTATGGACTTAGGCCTAAAGATAAGTGAGTAATATCTACTCTGCAGGTCAAAAATTTCGTCGAAATCCCTCTATCTAGCACTATTTTCGAGATATAAGCATGTTTGTGTTTTGCAATTTTTGCGAAAAATTCGAAAATTCAAAATGGCCGCCATATTTGGCGAAACAAATTTTTTTTGAAAATTTGGCATGGTTACTCTGCAGAGATACCCTTGTGGGTCAAAAATTTCGTCAAAATCGCTCTATCTAGCGCGGTTTTCAAGATATAAGCATTTTTGTGTTTTCCTTATTTGGAAAATTCGTAATGATTAATTAATCATTAATTACTCGGCCATTTCTTAACCAATCAATGTCAAAATCTAATGATTTCCAGATTTTAATAGAATGAATGTATTTGCCAAGTTTCAGGTGAATTGATAAAATCCCTTTAAAGTTATCATCCGGACAAGCTTACCCATCGAAAAAAGACATTTTTGGTCATGTGACCTCTCTGATTGGTCGAAATTGGTTGAAAAAGGCTACTGCATACACCTGCCAAATTTGAAAAGAATCCGCCTAGCGGTGACAGAGTTATGAAGAAAATAAAATGCGGAGCCAGATATCCTCCCATACACAAACAAGCGTCCCTTGCGGGACTCTCAACTAGTAGCAGCAGCACAATTTTTAACCAGTGTTTCTCTAATTGCTTGGTGTTTATCCAAAATACAGGAGTTCTACCACCATTGGCCAATAATGATCACTGGACAATTCACTTGAAACTAGCTTTTACAGTAAAACCCACCAAATGCTACAACAGTTAGTATAGGATTTTTCTAAAGTAAATGCAAATATCTTGACAATTTTAATTGGGATAACTGCTTCAATAACAAATCAGTTGATGAATCTTGTGATGAAATATCAAATGTAATTTTAAATGCTGCTAAACAATTCATTCCTAACAAGGTTGTTACTATTTGGCCTCATGACAAATCTTTCTGTAACAGTCATCTTAGACAGATGAAGTGTAAACTAAACAGGCTTCATGACCAAGCAAAGCATCACAACACAGCTGATCTATGGGCACAATTCAGGCAACTTAGAAACATTTACATGCGAGAAGTACAAAAGGCTAAAAAAGAGTTTTCTAATACTAGAATTATTAATGTGAATGCCAATGATTTGTCATCAAAGAAATTTTTTGGCTTTGCTAAGGAGTGCTTCTCTAAATCGAAAGACAACACAATGCCCCATATTATTGCAAATAATGGTGAAATCACAGTGAGTGATAATGCCAAAGCAACACACTTTAATAAGTTTTTTTTGCATCTTCATCAGCCATTGATGAATCTTCAGGGTGGCTCCCTACCAATGTTGAATGCAAACTAAAAGGACTTAATAGTATAGAAGTCCAGGAAACAGAAGTGTTTGACCAGATAAAAATTGTAGACTGTAATAAATCTTAAGGCCCAGATGGAATCTCACCTAAATTTATTAAAATGTCAGGACAGTCATTGGTCAGACCATTGACTAAACTGTTCAATTTGTCACTTAGTGAGGGAATTTTTCCTTCAAATTGGAAAAAAGTCAATGTCTTGCCACTGCACAAAAAACTAGAGGATCGCTCGCAAAAAAAAAGATAATGTTTTTGCATAGCAAAAACAAAGCGTCCCGAAAAGGATATAAAGGTGAGTGCTAAAGTATTAAGAAAATGCTTCGTTTCTAGCCTTATACTGTTGTGGCAACCAAAGTCAGCGCAGTCTGCTCTATCTAGCACGGTTTTCAAGATATAAGCATTTTTGTGTTTTGCAAAAAATTAAAAAATTAAAAATGTCCGCTATATTTGGCGAGACAAAAATATTTTGAAAATTGGCATGGCTACTCTGCAGAGATACCCAGCAGGTCAAAAATTTTGTTGAGTTTGCTCTATATAGCACGGTTTTCGAGATATAAGCATTTTTGTGTTTTGCAAAAACTTTGAAAATTCAAAATGGCCACCATTTTTGTGGAGACAAAAATTTTTGTCAAGACCACTGCCGCGGTGTGTATCTCCCGCCAAGCATTAAAGCAGAAGAAATAGCTTTTCCGAGATATTCACAATTTTTCATTTTCGTGTGTGAAAGCTCTTCCAAAAGTAGGTGAATGAGTTATTTGAGAAAAATTGGCTATCTGCAATACTATTAAGAGATAATTCACATTTACTCATTTTGAGTAGATGAATAATTATCTATGGGTCTGAAACTTCAAGTGAAAGCTCTCCCAAAAGTAGGTGAATGAGTTATTTGAGAAAAATTGGCTATCTGCAATACTTTTAGAGATAATTCGCATTTACTCATTTTGAGTAGGTGAGTAATTAGCTATGGGTCTGAAACTTCACCATGTGAAAGCTCTCCCACAAGTAGAAGAATGAGTATTTGATAAAAATTGGGTATCCGCAATACTTTTACAGATAATTAGCATTTACTCATTTTGAGTAGGTGAATAAATAGCTATGGGTCTGAAACTTCACAGAGTGAAAGCTCTCCCAAAAGTAGGTGAATGAGTTATTTGAGAAAAATTGGCTATCTGCAATACTTTTAGAGATAATTCGCATTTACTCATTTTGAGTAGGTGAGTAATTAGCTATGGGTCTGAAACTTCACAGAGTGAAAGCTCTCCCAAAAGTAGGTGAATGAGTTCTTTGAGAAAAATTGGCTATCTGCAATACTTTTAGAGATAATTCGCATTTACTCATTTTGAGTAGGTGAGTAATTAGCTATGGGTCTGAAACTTCACCAAGTGAAAGCTCTCCCAAAAGTAGGTGAATGATTTATTTGAGAAAAATTGGCTATCTGCAATACTTTTAGAGATAATTCGCATTTACTCATTTTGAGTAGGTAAATAATTAGCTATGGGTCTGAAACTTCACCATGTGAAAGGTCTCCCAAAAGTAGGTGAATGAGTTATTTGAGAAGAATTGGCTATCTGCAATACTTTTAGAGATAATTCGCATTTACTCATTTTGAGTAGGTGAGTAATTAGCTATGGGTCTGAAACTTCACCATGTGAAAGCTCTTCCAAAAGTACATGAATGAGTTATTTGATAAAAATTGGGTATCCGCAATAGTTTTTGAGATAATTAGCATTTACTCATTTTGAGTAGGTGAGTAATTAGCTACGGGTCTGAAACTTCACCAAGTGAAAGCTCTTCCAAAAGTAGGTGAATGAGTTATTTGAGAAAAATTGGCTATCTGCAATACTTTTAGAGGTAATTCGCATTTGCTCATTTTGAGTAGGTGAGCAAGTAGCTATGGGTCTGAAACTTCACCAAGTGAAAGCTCTTTGGGATAGCTGCTCTGCAGAGATATCCTGAAGATAAAAAATTTCGTCGAAATCGCTCTATGTAGCACGGTTTTTGAAATATTAGCATTTTTGTGTTTTGCAATTTTTCCGCAAAAATTCGAAAATTCAAAATGGCCGCCATTTTTGGCAAGATAAAATTTTTTTGAAAATTGGCATGGCTACTCTGCAGAGATACCCTGTGGGTCAAAAATTTCGTCGAAATCGCTCTATCTAGCACGGTTTTCGAGATATAAGCATTTTTATGTTTTGCAATTTTGCGAAAAATTCGAAAATTCAAAATGGCCGCCATTTTTTGCGAGAAATTTTTTTTTGAAAATTGGCATGGCCACTCTGCAGAGATACCCTGTGGGTCAAAAATTTCGTCGAAATCGCTCTATCTAGCAGGGTTTTCAAGATATAAGCATTTTTATGTTTTGCAATTTTTGCGAAAAATTCGAAAATTCAAAATGGCCGCCATTTTTGGTGAGACAAAATTTTTTTGAAAATTGGCATGGCTACTCTCAACAGATACCCTGTGGGTCAAAAATTTCGTCGGAATCGCTCTATCTAGCACGGTTTTCGAGATATAAGCATTTTTGTGTTTTGCAATTTTTGCGAAAATTTCGAAAATTCAAAATGGCCGCCATTTTTGGCGAAACAAAATTTTTTTGAAAATTGGGAAAACTACTCCGCAGAGATACCCTGTGGGTCAAAAATTTCGTCGAAATCGCTCTATCTAGCACGGTTTTCGAGATATAAGCATTTTTGTGTTTTCCTTATTTGGAAAATTCGTAATGATTAATTAATCATTAATTACTCGGCCATTTCTTAACCAATCAATGCCAAAATCTAATGATTTCCAGATTTTAATAGAATGAATGTATTTGCCAAGTTTCAGGTGAATTGATAAAATTCCTTTCAAGTTATCATCCGGACAAGCTTCCCCATCGAAAAAAGACATTTTTGGTCATGTGACCTCTCTGATTGGTTGAAATGTCACTGCAGCATATTCAAAAAAATTCCCCAAGGCTACTGCCTAAACCTGCCAAATTTGAAAAGAATCCACCTAACGGTTAGAGAGTTATAATGAAAACAAAATGCGGAGCCGGCAGAGCCGGCGGAGCCTGAAGGTCTCCCATACACAAACAAGCGTCCCTTGCGGGACGCTTAATTATCAAAGCAGTATGCTGACAACTATCATCCTGTATCGTTGCTTTGTATCTTGGGGAAAATTTTTGAATGGATAGTATTCAAACATGTATACAATCACTTTATGGATAATAAGTTAATAAGCCCATGGCAGTCAGGCTTCATTCCTGGTTCTTCAACGGTCACACAGTTGTTAGAACTATATCATCAGTTCTCCTGTGCAGCAGAACAAAGTAAAGACATACGGATAGTGTTTCTAGATATCTCAAAAGCCTTTGATAAAGTATGGCAGAAGGGTCTCCTTTGTAAGCTACAACAATATGGCATTCAAGGGTGTTTGTTGAAGTGGTTTGAGAACTATTTATCAAATTGTGTGTAACGAGTTGTCATAAATGGCCATGTGTCAGATTGGCAAAGAATTTTTGGTGGAGTCCCTCAAGGTTCTGTTTTGGGCCCACTTCTGTTTCTAGTTTATATCAATGACATAACATCAGTGGTAAACTATTGCAACATACGCCTTTTTGCAGATGACACTTGCATATTTGTATCAACCAATAACCACACTGAAGCGGCAATGTTTATTAATCAAGACTTAAATCATATTGAGGAATGGGCTAAACAATGGATTGTAAAATTTAGTCCTTCAGAAACTGAGTCTATGGTACTCTCACTGAAAACCAAATCTAATAAACTTTATACAAGACTGTTACTTAGTAATACACCAATAGCAAATGTGCAATCCCACAAGCACATTGGACTATGGATCTCGAATAACTTCAAATGGGATACTCACATAAATAGTTTGGTTGACAAGTGTTCAAGACGTCTGGGAATTCTCAAAACATTAAAGTATAAACTGCATCGAAAAGCACTTGAAACAATCTTTATTTTGTATATAAGACCAATTTTCGAATATGAAGATATCATCTGGTCAGGGGCACCTCAACACCTTCTTCCTAAGCTAGATTATATAACAAATGAGGCAATGAGAGTTGTAACTGGTGCTCCTGTGAGATCAAGTATCTAAGATTTATATAGCGAAACAGAATGGCTTTCATTATCTAAAAGAACAGAAATACATGTTTTAAAGATGATGTTTAATGTTGCAAATAACTTAAGTTCTTCATATTTATCAAATATTGTGCCTCCAATTATAAGAGAACTTCCTCCACAAGTTGGTAGGTTAAGGCAGAATATCAACTCAAGGACAAATTGTGGGGACTTCCCTACTACTAGAATAGGTCTGAAGCTTCTTGATAATCTCTTTCCAGCAATCGGCACAAAGCTGTGGAATGCTCTCCCTCCAAGACTCAAAACACTGAACTCAACAGGCTTATTTAAACGAGAACTATATTAATTGTATTTCCCTGACAGTTTGAAACATAAATTTCATGAGAAGTTGTTTGGTCACGGGAATCGGTCAAAGAATATTTTTCATTCTTGCTTAAGAATGGGATGTAGCAAACTTAATGCATACCTAAAAACAACCTCCATGTAATTGACCACGAATCTTGCAGATGTGGGTACCCAACAGAGGATATACAGCATTTCTTTTTTCTTGGCCATTGTATGACTGATAAATACTGTTCAGGCTGTAACTAATGTTGAGATATCAGCTGAATTGTTATTATTTGGCAGTTACAACTTAAGTGTAGAACAAAATCTGACTATTATAGATGCAGTCCATTTATTTCTCAACAAATCTAGGCAATTCTTGAATGATTAATGCCACCAGCTAACCAGTTCTGTGCTCATTCATTTCAACCATCTCAATCATCCCATTATGTTCCATTTGTAAATATTTCATTCAGCAAAAGGACTTAATGTAATTGTACCTTTACGATTGTTGTCCAATTGCAAATAAATATGTTTAAATAAAAAAGATCAAATCAAGGTCACCCCATGACGCTGCACACCTACAACTTCTAACCAATGTCCCATGTATCAACTTCCTACACCTTACGGTTTCCGAGATATAGGCTGGACAAGATTTTATTGGTCAAGGTCACTATGGCAAGGTCAAAGGTCAAATCAAGGTCACACTATGACATTCAGACATTGCACACCTACACCCCCAAACTAATGTCCCTACTAAGTATTAACTACCTATGCCTTATGGTTTGTGAGATATAGCACAGACAAGATTTTATAGGGCAAGGTCACTACGGCAAGGTCAAAAGGCAAATCAAGATCATACAATGACGTTGCACACCTACACCCTCTAACCAATGTCCCTACCAAGTATGAACTTCCTACACCTTATGGTTTCTGAGATATAGCCCGGACAAACTTTTTCCCACCCCTGCCTGCCAGGACAACATGGGTGAAAACAATACCCAGACAGCCCTTAAGGGCAGTGGGGTAAAAATTCAATCTGCCTGTTAAAAAAGTCACCAAAAATGGTTGCAAAATGATTTTTGGGAAAAAGGGGCAGATGACCTTACAGAACCCTGGGAGTCAAAAATTGCTCTATCTCGCACCGTTTTTGATTTAAAATGATTTTTGGAAAATGATGCCAGCTGAATCTGTGGGTCAAAAGTTTTGTCGAAATCACTCTATCTCACACCGACATTCAAGATGTCTGTCAAAATTGGTGGGAAAATGATCTTTGGCAAAAATTGGAAGATGACTTTGCGGATACCTGTTGGTCAAAAACTTAATTGTAATATATCTTATCTTGTACTGTTTCTGAGATAAATGTATTTTTGTGTTTCACATAGAAATTCAAGATGGCCGCCAAAAATGGCGGGAAAACGTTTTCTGGCAAAAATTGGCAGATGACTCTGCATATACCCTGGGGTCAAAAATTTCATTGAAATAACTCTAATATAAAGATATTTCATTTTCATCCCTAAGAAACATTATGGTGTTTAGTCTGCTCTTTTGTATTGGATCACTTCCAAAAGTTAATAATTTCCAGACATCTATATAACAAACCTATTTGCCACATTTCACGTGAACAGGTCAAGTGCTTTATATGTTATCCGGATAAGCATACCGTTTTTAGAAACATGTTTTTGGTGACTTTTCTATTTGGTCAAAACATCATGAGGCCATATTTAGAAATTCACCCACAAACATTAACATTACATCATTGTGTACCCAAGCAGATCATTCACTAATAAACATGATTAAACTAGAGGAATGCTTTTGCTAACAAAAGCGAAGCATCCCTGAAATTTTAAAATGCTTTGTGGTTTTAATAAGCATGTTGTAAAGCTAAGAATGCACAAAGCTGCGCCGTATGCTTTCCCAATACCTCTTAATACATTCTGAAGCTATAAAAGCAACAATAAAGGAGATATAAGGCAAAAACTCAAAATCAGCTATTTTATGACCCCAGTTTGACCCATAAGGGGGGGGGGGGGGGCGTGGGGTAAAACTGACCGGCTATTTAGACTCTCCACATATGCTTTCCCAATACCTCTTAATACATTCTGAAGGTATAAAAGCAACAATAAAGGGAGATATAAGGCAAAACTCCAAAGCAACTATTTTATGACCCCAGTTTGACCCATAAGGGTGGGTCGGGGGATAAAACTGACCGGCTATTTTGATTCTCCACATATGGTTTCCCAATACCTCTTAATACATTCTGAAGCTATAAAAGCAACAATAAAAGAGATATAAGACAAAAACTTCAAAGCAGCTATTTATGACCCCAGTTTGGCCCATAAGGGGGGGGGGGGGGGGGGGGGGGGGGGGGGCGGGGGGTAAAACTGACCAGCTATTTAGACTCTCTACATATGCTTTCCCAATACCTCTTAATACATTCTGAAGCTATAAAAGCAACAATAAAGGAGATATAAGGGAAAAACTCAATATCAGCTATTTTATGACCCCAGTTTGACCCATGGGGGGGGGGGGGGGGCGTGGGGTAAAACTGACCGGCTATTTAGACTCTCCACATATGGTTTCCTATTACCTCCCAGTACATTTTATGGCTCTAAATGCAATACTTAAGAAGATAATAGTGGGGTTGACCTAAATTTAAGGCTTTCAGATTGGAAGGTGTCAGAAAATCACTCATAAATGAGACATTTTTCAAGGGATTGCTCCCAAAATCTAATCAGCTCGTGTTTTCGATAGTATGAACAGGTTTGTCAAATTATAAGGCTGTGTAGCAAGTAGTTTTTCTTGAACTGCGATGACCGGGGGGGGGGGGGGGGGGGGGTGTACTTAAAAAAAATTGTTTTTGATCATGTGACCTTCATAAAGGTCAAAGGTCAAATTTAAGCATGCAGAAAAATTTTCCCACGCCCAAGGTATATAACTGCCAAATATGGTTTGAAACCTTCCAAAAATAAGGGAGATATTCAAGGGAGACCATAATGCAGCGGCGGCGAGGAAACTGAGGCGAAAACAAATAGGCACCCTTTCAGGGACGCTTAATAATCAGGCTGTGTGTGTCTGTGTGGAATTCTGTATGTGTGTTTCTTTTGATAAGGAGAGTAATTGATAATGGTAGCTACAATGTACAGGGATGATCAAAATATTCACTTGTCATTTAATTATATCCCATTGACCTGAAATGGACTGTGTATAAATTTTATATGTGGCTTATAAACAGATGGAATGGGGTAAAGATATCTTAACAGTGACTGTCAAAAATAGATCACAAGCACATGTAAGTTTATTCTGTGTTGTGATCTTGTTAAAATGAAAAATTCCCAACTATAGGTGGCAAGTATGCAGTCAATAATATATCTAGGGCTGTGAAAACCTCAAAGAACACATAACGCAACAGGCAATACTTTATTTAACCTACAAATGCACATGTTCATTTAAACAGAGCTTTAAAAAAACTAAATAGTTGAATTTTACTAAACGTGAAAATGCATGAAAATCCTGCAAAAAAAATGTGCATGCCCAGTACTTACGAAGTACTACAGATAGAGGTCTGAAATTTTGGTACAAGAGACTGAAGAGTAGCTCAATTACAGAGTAAAAAACATAACATACTTTCACAAACTAAAGCATAAGCATGTATTTTATTTAGCTTGAAGGAGAAGTATGGTTGGGGGATTTCCTAGGAATTTGCAAATTTAATAAGTAAATTAAATTTTTATTGCGTTAATACCCTATCCAATGGACAATATGCTAAACCGGTCGGCGCAGACCGGCCCGCCAAACGTCAGAAAAAGACGTCCTGTGTTTCCACCGGCTGGCCGGTCCTCACACTGCACTCGCCAGGTGGCGTGTCGTATTTCCTTCCTGTCTAGACAAGCTGACGTCATAGCATCTTTTTCGTTGTCTAAACCTATTAGACCCCTAGTAAATTTATACCGGGGTCGGTGGGAGGGTCTTGCGTGTCCATTGGATAGGGTATTAACTTATAAAAATTTAATTTACTTATTAAATTTGCAATTTTATTGCGTTAATACATCCTATCCAATGGACAATATGCTGAATAACTACCGCTTGGTAGGCGGGTAAGTTACTAGGGACTTATGCGAACTCAGAAAATAACTAACAACTCTAAGCCTGGGTCGATCTAAGATTGTCAAGACCCTTAAGGCTATAGTCGGTCAACAGAAACTGGTTAAACGGTCCAAACCGACTCGCCCCCCCCCCTTTTTTTACAGACCTGCTCTGAGGTAGGGGAAGAGAGGGATGAGTTCAGTCCCAAGGAAATAAACCTCCCGAAGGAAGCACGTTTGATTGATGATTTTTTTTTTTTTTTTGATGCTTCTTAACTATATATACACTATATACAAATGTACAGATCTCCTCTCCGGCCTGGGTTACTTGTGGATCTGCTGAGCAGCCACTACAGGACCCAGGTGATAAAGCTCAGAATCCGCCCATGCCACATCCTTCAGATAAAATTGTGTGAAGGTGTTATGTGACTTCCAGTGGCAGGCAGACAAAATATGTTCCAAGGAGACCCCCGATTGGAAGGCCTTGGAAGCAGCAAAGGCCCTGACATCATGGGCTTTAACCTGATGTAAGGTGTGGGCCTCTTGATCTGAGAGCTCATAACATAGGATCACAGTCTGCTTGATCCATGAGGAGATAGTGGCAGCTGAGATGTCTTTGTCGAAACCTTTCTTGAAGGAGACAAAAACTAACTCCTTGTTCTGCCTGACGTCTGAGGTCCTGTCCAAATAGTATAGCAATGCTCTGACCGGACAGAGGGACCTGTCAGACTTGAGGGACCTAGCCAGAGTCGGGGCCAGGGCTGGTATAACCACTGCGGCCACGCTGTCTGGGCCCTCTTTGGCCAGCTGATTCTTGGAAAGAAAGCTGGGGGATGGGTACAGGGACACCTTCGACCAGTCAGATTGGTGTCTGATGTTCTTACTTTGCCAAGCATGAATCTCACTTCTGCGTTTGCCTGAACCCAGGGCTAGGAGAAACACTGTCTTGAAGGTCAAATGCTTCAAGGAGGCCTCCTTAATTGGTTCAAAGGGAGCCTTTGTGAGCTGGTGTAAGACCAGAGATAGGTTCCAGGAGGGGATACCCCTTCTGCCCTTGGGTCTGTCTCTGTGGAAACTATCCAAGAGACGGGTGAGATTTTCATCTTTGCTGATGTTGAGGGTTGAGTTTCCCAGTTTCAGCAATGGCAGACCTGTAGCCATCAATGGTGCTGGGCTGTAATTTCCTCTCCTCAAAAAGGTACATAAGGAAATCAGCCACTGACTTTACAGGAGGTGTCCTGAAGTCCACCTGATTTGTGATGCACCACTTTGTAAAAATGGCCCACTTTGCCTCATAGACGGATCTGGTTGATCCTCTTTGAGGAGCCCCAATTCTTGTTGCCACTGCCTGAGAGAAACCTTGCTCTTTGATAGCTGTGGCTCTAGGAGCCATGCATGGAGATTTAGGTTTGTCAGACTCCTGTGAGGGGTCTGATTGAAGGGTTGAGTCAGTAGGTTTGGAAGTTGAGGCAATAGCAATGGTATCTGGCTGGACATTTCCACTAGCTCCCAAAACCATGTCATGTTGGGCCAACCCGGGGCGATGATGATCAACCTCCGGTATGGGGAGTCCTGTAACTTTTCCACCACTTTGCCCAATATGGCTGTCGGTGGGAAGGCGTATGCGTCCAGATCTTCCCATGACAAACTGAGTGCATCCACTGCAGTGGCCATGGGGTCCGGAACTGGTGAGACAAACAGGGGTAACTTGTTGTTGAATCTCGTGACAAAGAGATCTATTTGAGGTTGGTGCCACCTGCTGCACAGGGCTCGAAAAACTTCTGGAAGGAGGGACCATTCTGTTTGAATAGTCTGTCCCAATCTGGACAGTTTGTCTGCCACTACATTTAGGTGGCCGGGAATGTGTCGGGCCTTCAGAGTCACTTATCTCCCGGTACACCAGGTCAAGATTCTCCAAAGTAGGGCACAAAGTGGGCCCGACCTCATGCCTCCTTCCTTTTTGATGTAGGCCACTACTGTGGTATTGTCGGTTGCTATCAGAACCATTTTGCCCGTGCATAGCTTTTGGAACTCTTTTAGAGCCAGAAAGACTGCTTTTAGTTCCAAGTAGTTTATATGCAGTTTGCTTTCCGGTAGTGACCAAGTTCCTCTGGCAATGAACTCGTTTAAGTGAGCGCCCCACCCTTCTTTTGATGCGTCTGTAAAGATCTGCAGAGCATGTTGGGTAGGGTGTAGTGGTTGGCCGGTGAGGACATTGTCTTCTTTTAGCCACCATTGTAAATGAGGGTGTAGAGATCTGGGCAGAGGGATCCATTTTTCCAAGGATTCCGGTATTCTCCAGTTGCTTTTGAGATGCCACTGGATCGGTCTCATGTGCAGTCTGCCCAGGTGCACTTGTTTTTCTGTGGCCGTCAGTAGACCTATCAAGGACATAAATTCCCTTACCAAACAAGCCGGTAGAGAAAGTAGCGTCAGAATCTTGTCCTGAAGGCTTTACCACCGGTCCGGTGTCGGTCGGACCTGACCGGACTCGAGGTCGAATTGGTAACCTACGAAGTTGAAAACTTGTTTTGGTTCCAGCTCCGACTTCTCTACATTCACCAGCCAACCCAGGCGTTTGCACATTTAACACCTGCGTATGCTGGAGACAAGCCTGGTGGGATGTGGCTCTCACCAACCAGTCGTCTAGGTACTGGTGGATCCTTATACCTTTGTGGATGGCCATCAGTTTTACCTCCTTTGCTACAACAGTGAACTCCATGGGAGCCGTCGACAGACCGAACGGCAGTGCTTTGAACTGGTAGGTCTGTCCCTGGATATAAAATCTGAGATACTTCCTGGACCGTTCCTGTATCGGAATGTGGAAGTAAGCATCCTTGAAGTCTATGGAGGTTTCCGGTGTCTCCATCTTGAACTTTTCGGACTTGAGGAAAAGATTCAGATTGCTTAGGTCTAAGATAGGCCGCCATTTGTTGTCGGGTTTGGGAACTAGAAAAAGTCGGTTGAAGAAACCTAGTGAGGCCTTTTTGTGAACTAGTTCTATGGCGTTTTTGTCCATAAGCTGATGTACTGCCTCTAACAGTTTGAGGTTTCTGTGAGGGTTTCCATAGCAGCTTATGACGGTGGGAGTTCTTGACAAGTTCGGCCGGATCCGAAAGGTGAGGGTGTAGCCCTCCTTCAAGATTTGAACCACTTTCGGTCCGGCACCCAGATCTAACCAGTTTTTCCAAAACTTTTGAAGTCTGGCCCCTACAGGCAGATTTGAGACAACATTTGGAGCATTTAAAACAGGATTTACATAAGACAATGGAATGACACAAGAAACACTTTTCACAGGTTTTAATAGATCTTTCTTGTAAGTACAACCTGCTGCCCCGGGACTTATTTCGTTCTTTTGAGAATGCCCGGGCGCAGTATGAACAGAAAGTACAACATTTGGCTTTACATTTAAAATGTTCATTGTCTTTCCTGTGGGGCTCCCGGTCAGCAGCAGAGGCTTCAACAGTGATACACAGTGATTGTCATTTGTACTGCTGCTGACCCTTGGCCGGACGCGAGGAGTACTGTTGTTTACCCTTGTTGTTCTTCCTCCGTTGTGTACGGGACAGATTCTTCCAAGCTGGCCTCTCTTGTTTGTCGGATCTAGTGTCCTGCCTTTCATATGGATGATACCTCCGACCTTTGTACACTGAAGTTGGCCGGCCTTTGTTAAATGATGTAATGTCTTCCTCTGCCTTTTTAAAGACACTGTCCGGGAAGAGAGTGTCCAGATGAAGGGGGGCAGTACGGAGCGCGTTCAGTGTATCAGCCTTGACACCGGCTTTGAGATATGCCAGATATGAATCCCGTCTGAGGAGAGTAGTGTTAGCCATGGTAACAAAAACAAACTCCGTCAAATGTTCCATGGATTTCACCATGGTCTGGCAAACACTAGAATTAAAATCCAGCAAGAACTGGAGTTCATCTACTGCCGATGACACTTTGGCTGCTGTCTTGCCCTTTGACTCTACTCTCAAAGCCTTCAACTGGTTGTTCATGTTTCCTTGAATCTTTAACAAGCAACGGTTGAACCCGGCCGCGTGATTACATATCACTGTAGACTCCCGGGCGGACCTCTCCCATTTCCTTAGGTTTTCCTGAGAGATTGGACGGGACATGGGAGGAGAAGTGGCAATACCGGCCTGTCTGGCTATTCTAAGATAGGTGCTATTCAACCTGGATGATCCGGTATGCCAAGTAGAAACAGTCTGTTCAGAGTCCTTCTTGGGGTTTGAGTGGAACCCATACCACTTCTGCTGAGACTTTGGAGGCCGGACAAATTGGTCCCTTAACAGTCCTCCGGCTTCAGAAGTACGCGTGGGATATCCCTGCACCAGTGTAATGTTTAATCTTGACATCTTCCGACACAACCACTCGTCGGTTGGCAAGTTAACAGAGACCTTGCCCGGTGTGTGAACCTTCAGACCCGCAAAGGGGTTATCCTCAGAGGTAGTAGCACCGGAGTCAATGTCGGGGATGTGTTCCCAGTTCATGTAAGAGCGGATTCCTCTCATTGTCTCTCGATACAATTGTTCTTCGGAGAGTGACTGTTCCTGGTCTAAGAGATTTGCTTCCGGGTCATCTGAGAGTTCCCCTTCCTCCGGGAAAATGTCTACAGGAGGTCGGTCAGATGATAGAGAGTCGGTGTCAGACGCACTAGAAACAGGGGAATCCCTTCTAGACATGTCAAAGGCACTGGAAAGTTGTCTCTGAACCATTTCTCTGGCGGCCGGTGCCGGCTGAGCAGAAGTTGAAGCTCTTGCAGTAGGTCGGGACTGAGAAGAGTCGGTGGCCGGTGAGTCAACAGCAGGGTCGGTGACTTGCAGAGGCTGAGAGGCTAGCTTTAAAAACGGGTCTGGTCGGACCACGTTAGCTGGTGGAGCATGACCCGGAGTGACCTTCACCGTGCTGAACACGGGGTCTTGAGGTTTTTCTAGAGTCTTGGCCATCAACAGGGCTTCCAGCCTGTTAAACCTGTCCGACCACTTCCTATCTAGGTCTGAGATCTTAGCCTCTGCAGAAGAGGTAGTAGACATGCTCTGGTCGGTGGTTGAGGAAGATGGTCGGTGGGATGAAGACTTCACCGACATCTCTGGCTTAGTTGACTTCGAAGTTGAAGATGATTTCTTGCTCTCAGTCTTCTTTTTCTTCTCAGCCGGCCCACTCAAACCAGAGGTTGTCTGGCCATCCACCACCCCCACTACCGACACAAGTGCCGGGTCCACGAGGGTGGGACTGAGAGTGTCTGATGCCTTGGCTGGTGTAGACGACTTTGCTTCTTTTTTCTCCTTTTTGAGTTTATAAGAAGGGGTTGAAAGTTGCGCCTTTTGCTCTGTAGTTAGGGCATCACAATGGGAGCAAGTGGTAGGTGGGGTTCCAATACAAGGGTCAGAGCCCTTTTTCTTGTCGCGGCAACACGCGCAAACTGAATGAAGATCAAACCCTGCCATCATATGGCCACAACCCCCTCTACGCTGGCTAGGAGAAGACATAATGGTCTATAGTACTTATAGAATAAAATATAAAAGTTCCGAAGCAAAGTACACTCACAAACTCATAAAATATAAAAAAGTATTTCCAACTCAGAAAATCCGTGCAGGCAGTGCATGCGCCAAACGAAAAAGATGCTATGACGTCAGCTTGTCTAGACAGGAAGGAAGTACGACACGCCACCTGGCGAGTGCAGTGTGAGGACCGGCCAGCCGGTGGAAACACAGGACGTCTTTTTCTGACGTTTGGCGGGCCGGTCTGCGCCGACCGGTTTAGCATATTGTCCATTGGATAGGATGTATTAACGCAATAAAAATGTCATATCTCTTCCGAGGGAGAGGTTCTCCTTTGAAATTTTCCCCCCAATGGGAAAATTTCACCCCCGCAGGCAGTGAATTTACTAGGAATATTTCCCCCTTAGTTATTTAATTCAAGTTCATTGAACTCAAGCAAAATCTAGTACACATATATTTTAATTGTTTCAAATATTTCAAATATTTACTGAAGGCAATACATGACTCTAGAAAGGGAAGACAATAGGAAGCTGAAATTAAGATGTAAAGCATATGACAGTATGGAAATGACCTCTTTTTCAACACTTAAATCTTTTCAGAATGTGACGGAAAACAGTTGTATATCAGAACTAAGTTATATACATGCACCGTTATAATCAGGGTTGGCAAAGAACAGGGGCCGGTTTCATGAACAGACTTAAGCCTTGAGTCAGACTCAAAAGTTGAGACTTTGTTTCAAATTTTGGAAATATTTTGCTGAGTCTGTGAACTCAGACTCAATGCGTTTCACAAACAAGCTCAACTTGAGACCTGGCTCAGTCACAGGCTCAAATTTGAGCCCATGTAGGAGGTGTCTCAAATTTGAGTCCAAGCTTTGATGCCAAAAAACACATACATAAAGCAATACAATTTGTTCCAAAATGAAATTGATAAATCTTGAAATCTTCTATTTTCATTTTATTTTGTAATTACAGCCACATATTCAATATTTACTAATAACAAAAGTCAATAGAATTGACATGCTTTATAGGCTATTATCAAGTGACAGGCCTCAAGGGTGGACTCAAAGCCAGACTCAACCTCAGTTGAGTCTCAATCTTATGGATCACTTAGAATAATATATTATCATATAATTTCTTTGTATTATGAGTATTAAAGATATTTAAAATGATAATAATCATGAAATATAACTTTTTAAACTAAAAATAAGCCCACTAAATATATGAAATGAAATAAAAAAGTTGAGACCATAACTTGAGACTGGTCTCAGCTGATCCACCCTTTGTGAAATCCATTTGAGCCAAAAACTCAGCCGAGACAAAAGTCTCAGATTTGAGACCCTGACTCAGCCTTGAGTCTGGCTTAGTTTGAGACTTTTCATGAAACCGGCCCCTGGTCAATAGTATTGACCAGGCCGGTGGTTAAAACCGGTTAAAATCGCCTTTTACTGGTCAATAGTGCTCAATACTGGTTAATTGAAAAATTATTAAATAACTTAAAATAAGAATACACACTATAGCTGAAATGTGTCTGCTGCTAGACATAAAGAATTGTTGTTCTGGGAACACTCGTTATTATGCCCATGGGCGATAAAGGCAGATTTTTGCAGAAGTTAGGGATGGGCGTTTAATTGATTGTAATAAAATTAAATAAAGCACAAATACCTTAATTTCAGTGTACCTAGGAGTTAACATGTCATTGTCTGGGGTTTTTATTGCCATTTGAGCCTTCATTGCATTGATCGATAATAGACTCCCATTTGTGGTTTTCCGTCATAAAAACAAGGTGGAGATTAGTGAGGGAAAAAGCTATAAAATTCACATGAAATGAAGAAATATATTATCTGGTACTATTTTATTATTTATTCAACAAATATCTTTTAAGAATGCCACTTGTAATGTAATGTCAGTGCAGGTAGATTTCACGTGTGTCAGTGAAGAATTACGGGCCTCATAAAAAACATTAAACCACCTTGATAAAGTACCGGTAAAAGAAGTTTAAAGTCACTCAATGTATGTTCATATTTCTCTTATTTTATTGCTTCAAACATTTTAACTAATAGTCTTTCAAAGTCACCCAATTATTAAGAGTCATATAAACACACAGAATCTGAGAGTAGAAAATGTGGTTACAAAACTTTTTGAAAAAAACGTCATCAGTAAATTATTTACGTGAACAGGAAGTGTAATCAATACCTGTTGCTAGGCAGCGATCTAAGATAAAGGACGTAAAATTAATGTTAGCAATGCATGTGTTTTCATTCCAAAGAAGATATTTTGTTGTGATTTTATACAATAGCATGATTTTTGTCTGGTTTTGGACCATTTTTCTCATTTTTTTGTACTTTTAATGAAAGTTGGGGAGGGGCGTTTACTTGACTATGGGCATAACAACGAGCGGTTCCGGTTATAATATACCTGTACCTGATTCAATATACACTACTCTACTGGTGACATAGATTGGATTTGTAGGGTTTTGTCATGTTTGAACCTCACCTGGTCAGTACTGGTTAATTAAAAAAAATGAAACTAGAGTATTGCTTTACCCCATTCCCAATGAGTATTAATGAGTTTGTAGAAATGACCATCTTCCTGTGTTTAATATGTTTTTCAATTTATGACAAAATGCAAGGTTTCATAGATGAATCTGGTTTGTTTATTTTTTTTATTTATTCATTGCGTTTTATGCAGAAATTCAAGATGGCCGCCAAAAGTGGCGGGAAAACAATTTTTGGTAAAAGTCGCCTGTAGACTCTGCAGATACCCTACGGGTCAAAAATTTTGTCGAAATCGCTCTATCTCGCTCCGTTTCCGAGATAAATGTGTTTTTGCGTTTTATGCAGAAATTCAAGATGGCCACAAAAAGTGGCGGGGAAAACGTTTTTTGTGGAAAGTTGCCAGAAGACTCTGCAGATACCCTGTGGGTCAAAAATTTTGTTGAAATCGCTCTATCTCGCTCCGTTTCCGAGATACACTCGTTTTTGCATTTAGCGCAGAAATTCAAGATGGCCACAAAAAGTGGTGGAAAACGTTTTTTGAGGAAAGTTGCCAGAATACTCTGCAGATATCCTGTAGGTCAAAAATTTCGTCGAAATCGCTCTATCTCACTCTGTTTCCGAGATAAACTCTTTTTTTGCGTTTAACACAGAAATTCAAGATGGCCGCCAAAACTGGCGGGAAAAAAGTTTTGCGAAAAGTCACTAGTAGACTGTGCAAAATAAACTGTGGGCCAAAAATTTCATCGAAATTGCTCTATCTCACCCTGTTTCCGAGATAAATGAGTTTTTGCAATTTCAGCGTTAAGAAAAATCGTGACATTTAGTTAATCATTAATAAGTCAGCCATTTTGTATTGGATCACTTCCAAAAGTTAATGATTTCCAGACATCTATATAATGAACCTACTTGCCAACTTTCATGTGAATAACTGAAATGCTTTTTAAGCTATCATCCGGACAAGCACACCCTTTTGAAAACATGTCTTTGGTCATGTGACTTCTCTGATTGGTTGAAATGTCATGACACCATATTCAGAAATTTTTCCCAGGGCTACTGCATACACCTACCAAATATGAGAATGCGCCTTATGGCTGCGAAGCTATTGCGAAAAGAAAATGCAGATCCGGCAGAGCCAGTGAATCCGGTGGAGTCGCTTCTCCCATATACAAACAAGCGTCTTGCGCGTCCCTCACGGGATGCTTAATAAGAACATGCCATAATAGATATAGTTTGCCTATTTTAAATGAATGGTTGTTGCTCTAATATACCAGTACCTGTTGCATTTTTAAAAATTCTAATTTTCACAGAGGCTGGATTTAAAGGTTTTGTTTGTGAACCTCATCTGGTCAATACTGGTCACTTTGCCTATTTATTCAGGATTATTGTTATACCCGTGCCTGCTTAAATATCCACTATTCTGTTATTGAAGGAGAGGGGATTTCCGGGATTTGTGTTAAACATAAGCTTTGGTTTTTTTGTTTTTTTTTGCAAAAACCCATTTCTTCTGGGACAGTGGATAGAACTGGACAAATGTCTGTTCTTCCAGTTAAAATGAGAAAAAACTTATAATGTGTCTGTGACTATCTAATTAAATAAAATACATAAATGTTAAAATTTTATGGTTTACTTGTAGTTGAATATGTACATTGAATTCATATACAACCGTGACAAGACATAACCATGCTCCATAGTACCAGATTACTCCCAAAAGCTAATCACTAGTTCTTTCACTTATATCTGTCTTTAAAAATTACATTTCATGGATCCAGAAGATCCATATAGTGATCCTGATCACTTCCAAAATTCAATCATTTCATCCTTTTACCTTTTCAGACATATTCTAAAAATTTCATCAAAATCCGTCCATAAGTTTTTTAGTTATCTTGTACACAAACACCTCTGGCAGCCTGGATCCACATGATCCAGACAGTGATCCAGATTACTCCCAAAAACTAATCACTTGTTCTTTGTCCCATTTAAGACATTTCCTGAAAATTTCATAAAAATCCATCCATGACTTTTTGTGCCGTGAGGCCGTGGCGGGTATTGTGTTTTCAGACGTTCCGATTCCAAATTGCATGAATTATGCTACATATTGGTTTATAAGGTTCACCACTGGCGTTTTTATAAACTCCATCTCAATAATCTGGTGTCTTAATCTCCTTAATATTGCCTTAGTTTCCTTAAATATCATTATACCCTATTATCGCCCACATTCCCCGTTATCGTGGTATTATTTTCAACCCATTAGTTGTTGTAATTCACATTCCCCCTTATCACCTGACATGTCCCAGTGATTATTTTATGGTTTTATGATTACAATTTCATCCAAAAACCAAGGTGCACTGGTCGGGGAGGTGGTGTTGGTTTTCTGTGTAGAAAAACCTTTTCTCCCAGTATTGTCTCTTCACCAGTTTTCAGATCATTTGAAATTATCATACTTTCGTTTAAGTCTGATTATAATAGCTTTGTTGCGGCTTGTGTGTATCGTCCTCCTGGTTCTTGTACTACTCAGTTTCTGGAAGATTTTCTGGCTCTTTCTGGCTTTCTGTCTTCGACTGGTTCCAGTTTCATCATTTGTGGCGATATAAATGTCCATCTGGATATTGAGTGTGGTGATAGGTCCAGGTTTAACGACATCCTTCAGTGTTGTGGATTGGTTCAAAGTGTCAGTGGCCCGACTCATTTACTGGGTCACACTCTGGATGTTTTGATATCTCCTTGTGACTCAGATTTTGTCCGCAATGTTAGTGTTGGGGATTTCATTTCTGACCATGCTGCCATAAGATGCCAACTGGATTTCTCCCACCCATCAACCAGCATCGACAAATGGGTCTCTTATCGACGGTACCACAGGATTGATATCGACCAGTTCAGAAATGACCTTAATAATATACCGTTTGTACGGTCCCCTGAAGGTACTGCTGCAGAACTTTATGATCAGTACATAACTGGTGTTACACAGGTACTTAACAAGCATGCTCCTATCATTTCACGCAAGGCTAAACAGCAGTCTGATGAGTGGTTGTCTGTTCGCATGGCTCGATCTCTTAGACGGCAATTTGAACGAAGGTGGAGAAAACATAAGTCAGAGTTGAATAGGTCAAGACTCCGCAGGCAAATTGCCTGGTGCAACCGACTGGCCAATAAAGACAAGGGTTCATACTATACAAATCTCATAACTGCTAATAGTCGTGACCCCAAGAAGCTATGGCAGTCATTGAGGAAGGTGTTGCATCGCACCTCTGAGACTGTCCTGCCTGCTCATAGCTCAGACAAAAGCCTCGCGGACATGTTTGCTTCTTTTTTCTCCAATAAAATAAGCAAAATCAGGGACACCTTTGCTACTTCTGGCTCTTTCAATGATGCACCGGAATCGGTGCCTCCTGCTTTCAATGCCTTTATGCCTGTCACTGAAGACGAGGTCTATAAGTGTATTAGTGAATCCCCCACTAAATCTATTTTTTTTTTGTTTTTTTTTTATTCTCCTCTCAATTTTACATACATTTGTATTGTACAGAAGTGAGTACAGGATATACATACACACCCACTAAATCTTTCTCACTAGACCCTATACCAACATTCCTCCTTAAGGATTGTCTTGATATCCTCCTCTCTTCCATTACCAAGTTGGTAAATTATTCTCTCATTGAAGGATCCTTCCCAAATTCTTTCAAAAAGGCGGTTGTCACCCCCCTCATAAACAAGAGGAGAGTGCCCGTGAACGGGCACTGTGTCAGCTGACTGAATGTTTTTGATTTGTGATGGTGATAATGAGAGGAAAGCATAATTATCAGGGAAAGGGCTGTACAGAAATACAGTAAATGGTAACTGAACAGCATGTTCGAAAGATATTCCGAAGCTGACAGAAGAAAAGGACAAAAAAGTTGTGCCCTGCAAATGGTATTATGAAATAAAGTAACAAGGTAATTGTTTAAGTGTAAAAAGTAGGTTAAAAATATTTAGAGAAATACTATAAATGCAATATCCTCGTTCGACCATGAAGAAGGGGTCCAAAGGTCAAATCTGACCATACCAAAAGATTCCCAGCCAAAGAATTTAGGATGGTTTACCATCCCAAACCTCTCGGACCAATAATATGTGAGTCATAGGCACTTTTTAAGTTTGGCTATCCTTGTTTGACCTTGACGGAGGGGTCCAAGGTCAAATCCGACCACACAAAAAAATTCCCAGCCCATGATTTCCTGTAGCTTGTTTACCATCCCAAACCTGTAGGACCAATAATAAGCGAGTTCTAAGCAATTGTAAGTTTGGCTATCCTCAATTGACCTTGAAGGGGGGGTCCCAGGTCAAATCTGACCACACCAAAAGAATCCCAGCCCATGATTTCCTATATGTTGGTTTACCATCCCAAACCTCCAAGACCAATAATACGCGAGTTATAAGCACTTTAAGTTTGGCTATCTTCGTTTGACTTGGAAGGAGGGGTCTAAGGTGAAATCTGACCACACCAAAAGATTCCCAGCCCATGATTTTCTATAGGTTGGTTTTCCATTCCAAACCTCTAGGACCAATAATAAGCGAGTTATAAGCACTTTTAAGTTTGGCTATCCTCATTTGACCTTGAAGGATGGCTCCAAGGTGAAATCCGACCACACCAAAAAATTCCCAGCTCATGATTTTCTATAGGTTGGTTTTGATTCCAAACCTCTAGGACCAATATTAAGCGAGTTATAAGCACTTTTATGTTTGGCTATCCTCATTTGACCTTGAAGGAGGGTTCCAAGGTCAAATCGGACCATATTAACAGATTCCCAGCCCATGATTTCCTACAGGTTGGATACAATGATTTACTCAACAGTGAGAACCTGAAAGAAGCTATTGCTCAGCTATGCCATGACATAGAGGTCTGCAATTTCACTATGTTATAGCTGACCAAAACGTCTGTGAATAACATATTTAACAAAATACTCTAAATGTAATAGTTTTCAAGTTACAACTGATTTACTCAAGAGTGAGAACCTCAAAGTAACTATTACTCAGCTATGCAATGAGCTACAAGTCTGAATTTTTGCTCTGTTATAGCTGACCTAAAAGCCGATTTACTCAACAGTCAGTGCCTGAGAATAGCTATTGCTCAGTTGTGCCATGAGCTACAGGTCTGTAATTTCACTATGTTATAGCTGACCCAAAAGTAGCTGAATAACATATTTGCACAAATTTCTGTAAAGGCAATAGTTTTCCAATTACAACTGATTTACTCAACAGTGAGAACTTCAAAGTAGCTATTACTCAGCTATGCAATGAGCCACAGGTCTGGAACTTCACTATGTTATAGCTGACCCCAAAATAGGTGAATAACATATTGAAACAAAATACTCTAAATGCAATAGTTTCCAAGTTATAAGTGATTTACTCAACAGTGATAACCTAAAAGTAGCTATTACTCAGCTATGCCATGAGCTACAGGTCTGAAATTTTACTATGTTATAGCTGACCCAAAAGTAGCTGAATAACATATTTATACGAAATTCTCTAAATGCAATAGTTTTCAAATTATAAGTGATTTACTCAACATCTGCCACTGTGGCCTAGCGGGTAACACACTTGTCTAGGAACTTAGAGGACGTGGGTTCAATCCCAGGTACAGGCAGATACATAGTGGCTCGGATGACCACTTAAAATGGCGGTCCTCTGTCATTGGGTCCTATCCCCAGTGGCAGGTTAAAGAACCTCAAGGACGTTGATAAATGGTCATCCTTGAGCCTCTATCTTCCAGTTAGGGGAATGTCAGTTACTTGTGAGTTGGGGCTGTACCTGTACAGTCGGATTGGTTAAATAGCGCTTTGAGTCCTGTAGTATATGGAGATATTGCGCTGAGTATAAATACATACATAACATAACATAACATAACATTGAGAACTTCAAAGTAGCTATTACTCAGCTATGCAATGAGTCACAGGTCTGGAACTTCACTATGTTATAGCTGACCCCAAAATAGGTGAATAACATATTGAAACAAAATACTCTAAATGCAATAATTTCCAAGTTATAAGCGATTTACTCAACAGTGATAACCTCAAAGTAGCTATTACTCAGCTATGCAATGAGCTACAGGTCTGAAATTTTACTATGTTATAGCTGACCCAAAAGTAGGTGAACAACATATTTAAGCAAAATACTGTAAATGCAATAGTTTTGAAGTTACAACTGATTTACTCAATAGTGATGACCTAAAAGTAGTTATTACTCAGCTATGCCATGAGCTACAGGTCTGAAATTTTACTATGTTATAGCTGACCCAAAAGTAGCTGAATAACATATTCATACGAAATTCTCTAAATGCAATAGTTTTCCAATTACAACTGATTTACTCAATAGTGAGAACTTCAAAGTAGCTATTACTCGGCCATGCCATGACCTACAGATCTGAAATTTCACTATGTTATAGCTGACCCAAAAGTAGCTGAATAACATATTGAAACGAAATACTGTAAATGCAATAGTTTCCAAGTTATAAGCGATTTACTCAACAGTGATAACCTAAAAGTAGCTATTACTCAGCTATGCCATGAGCTACAGGTCTGAAATTTTACTATGTTATAGCTGACCCAAAAGTAGCTGAATAACATATTTATAAGAAATTCTCTAAATGCAATAGGTTTTAAGTTACAAGTGATTTACTCAATAGTGAGAACTTCAAAGTAGCTATTACTCAGCTATGCAATGAGCCACAGATCTGAAACTTCACTATGTTATAGCTGATCCCAAAATAGGTGAATAACATATTGAAACAAAATACTGTAAATGCAATAGTTTCCAAGTTATAAGCGATTTACTCAACAGTGATAACCTAAAAGTAGCTATTACTCAGCTATGACATGAGCAACAGTGCTGAAATTTTACTATGTTATAGCTGACCCAAAAGTAGCTGAATAACATATTTATACGAAATTCTCTAAATGCAATAGTTTTTAAGTTACAAGTGATTTTACTCATGATGGAAGTTACTGAAAAGCCCAAAAGTAGCTATTACTCACTTAGCTATTGAGACAGGCACCCAACTTACTCACCATATTGTAGCTATGAAAAAAGTAGCTGAATAACATATTTTAACAAAATGCTCTAAATGCAACACTTTTCAAGTTATAAATGATTTTGTGCATGATTTCATGAATTTTAATGCATTAAAAATTATTAAAAAAATTTATTTAAAAAAAAGTAAGACAGATCCAGGTCTCATACTCACACAAGAGAATCTACCTGTGGCCTAGTACATATATGCAAGATATGAGAGAAATCCCTGCAATAGTCACTGAGAAAATTGTGATTAAGTGTTGAAATTTTCACACTTTTGGTGGGGGTACCCCCCTTGTAATGTCTCTAGCAAACAGACGAACAGACAGATTTGCATGCCTTGAACAATTTTTCATCCTCGATAGATAAGGTATCTTTTAAAAAAAAACAGCACGTCTCTAGGCCTTGTAGTTTTGGAGGAGAAGTTGTTCACGCGGACGCATACGCGTACGCCCACGCCGCAGAGTGACGACATAATGTCAGCTGACTGACAAGTCAGCTGACATAAAAAGGCTTCCCTTCCTAGAGACGACCTTAAGAACTATCGCCCAGTGTCTGGTCTTTGTTTCCTGTCAAAGTTGGTTGAGCGAGTCGTTGCCAGGCAGCTAACGTCACACATTAATAACAACAAACTGGACAATCCTCATCAGTCATCATATAAGCCAGGACATTCCACGGAAACTGCTTTATTGTCTATAAAAAACGAGGTTCATCTCTCTCTGGCACGCGGTGAAACCACAGCTCTAGTACTTCTTGACTTATCAGCAGCATTTGACACTATAGACCATAATATTCTCCTTGGTTACCTTAAATCCTGGTTTGGTCTTGGTGGAACAGCTCTAAAGTGGTTTGCTTCCTACTTAAGAAATCGTTGTCAGGCCATTAAGATAGGCTCCACACTATCTGAATTAAGCAATCTCATCTATGGAGTCCCACAAGGTTCTGTTCTGGGTCCGTTACTGTTTTCACTCTATACAACACCACTTAGTAAAATTGTTCGCCTCCACCCGCATATTAAATTCCACTTTTATGCGGATGACACTCAGTTATACATCCATCTCTCCCACAAGAATGCTTCTTCGGCTCTCGCCAAGCTAAATGCCTGGCAGGCATTGCCTGCCTTCTTGATGTTCAAGAGTGGATGTCTCTCAGTAAATTGAAGCTCAACCCTGAAAAAACTGAGTTTATTGTCTTCCAAGGCTCAACGTCAGAAGATTTCCTCTCACTTTCCTGTTAGCATTCTTGGTAGCCTTCTTCATCCGGTTGATTCTGTCAGAAATCTAGGTGTGTGGTTTGATGCAGATTTTTCATTCTCTGAGCATATCAAGAGGACTTGCAAAGCGTGCTTCCTTCAGATGCGTGACCTCCGTAGAATTAGAAAGTATCTCACTTCTGAAGTGGCAGTCCTTGCTACAAATGCCTTGGTTAGTAGTCGTCTGGACTATTGTAACTCTCTGTTCAGAGGTTTGTCCGGTTTCAATCAGCACAAATTGCAAAGTATTCAGAACACCCTTGCTCATATTGTTACAAATCATAGAAAGTATGCTCATGTTACACCCATTCTACAGAAACTCCACTGGTTGCCTGTTAAGTATCGTTGTATTTTCAAAACCGCAACACTTGTGTATAAATTTTTGCATAGTGGTTCTTACTTCGAACCGTTCTTGTCTTTTAGTAGTTGTCCCTATAGTACTAGGTATAGTCACCCAGATCATCAATACCTTACAGTTCCTCCTTTCCATTCATCAGTCTTTAAGTCAGCCAAACATTTTGGCCATAGTTTTGCCTTTGATGCTCCTAAGATCTGGAATGGCCTCCCTCAAGATGTTCGCAGTGCAACATCAGTTGCCTCCTTCAGAAAGAAGCTTAAAACTTACCTGTTTGCAAAAGCCTACCTACCATAGCCTCTCCCGTCACATCTGTGTCTCCTTGGTACGACCTGGCTATGTCCCTTGATTAACGCTAACTGCCTTGCTTATGTTTAGATGCGCCTTAGAGTCCATCAGTGATGGAGATTAAGCGCTATAAAGGTCCACATTAGATTAGATTAGATGACATTGAGCTATTTGTCTTTAAAAATTACATTTCTTGGATCCAGAAGATCCAGATAGTGGTCCAGATCACTCGCAAAATTGAATCATTTCTTCCTTTTACCACTTCTTCCTTTTACCATTTGTAATATATCCTAAAAATATCAAAGTCCATCCCAAGATTATGTGGCAGCCTGGATCCAGATTCTCCAAAAATTTAATCACTTGTTCCTTGTACCATTTAGGCCATTTGCTGAAACAATCCATCCATAACTTTTTGCAGTATCTGTCTTTAAAAATTACATTTCATGGATCCAGAAGATCCATATAGTGATCCGGATCACTTCCAAAATTCAATCATTTCCTCCTTTTACCTGTTCAGACATATCCTGAAAATTTCCTCAAAATCCCTCCATAAGTTTTTGATTTATCTTGTACATAAACAAAATCTAAAATCAAAATCTAATCACTTGTTCCTTGTCCCATTTAGGACATTTCCTGAAAATTTCATCAAAATGCACCCATAAGTTTTTGAGTTATCTATTTTTAAAAATTAAATTTCATGGATCCAGAAGATCCAGACAGTGATCCGGATCACTTCCAAAATTTAATCATATCTTCCTTTTACCATTTTGGACATATCCTGAAAATTTTATCAAAATCCATCTGTCAGTTTTTGAGTTATCTTGTTCACAAACAAACAAACAAATAGAGGGCCAAAAATGACCCTCGGTCCGGTACTTTGGCAGTCAGTGGATGACCTTAAATGACGATCTGTAACCGGTAAGCCTGGATGCTGGTACTCCATCATGTACTCAACCTCCAAAGCCATTTTCAATAGTTTCCATGCAATATAGTCAGCATTAAGTGTGAAAATATCTCCAAATTTGCCAAAAATGACCCTTGGTCAGGTACTTTGGCGGTCAGTGGATGACCTTAAATGAAGATCTGTAACCAGTAAGCCTGGATGGTAGAAGTCCATCATGTACTCAACCTCCAAAGCCATTTTCAATAGTTTCCATGCAATATAGTCAGCATTTAGTGTGAAAATATCTCCAAAAAGGCCAAAAATGACCCTCGGTCAGGTACTTTGGCGGTCAGTGGATGACCTTCAATGAAGAGCTTCAAGGTCAAATTTCTGCATGCTTACAGAGGACATATATATGTATTATATATACCAGCCATTGGATGATCTGACTTTCTGTATAGGAGAACTGGGCCAAAAAGTGAAAAAATGGCCAAAATCTGACCTTTAAGAGGCCACCAGTGACCTTGAGATTGAAGGTCAAGGTCACAAAACAATAGCGTTCGTGGCATTGCCCATATATACCCACATACCAAATTTGAAAGTTCTAACTAAAATATTTTTTAAGTTATCGCGTCCAAAAGGAAATCTCGGCGGCGGCGGCGGCAGCGTGACCATACTGAATCCTAAGTATCCCCGACTTTCGTCCGGGGATACAATTACAATAATCTAACACAGTGTCCAACGCCATCAAGGAAGTCTTCTAGAGTTTTCGACCCATCACGAAATGCCTGGCAGAGATTCTTCATTTTTTTTCTGCAGCGCGACAGCAGCTCGAGATTGCCTTTTAGGGGGTAGCTGACCTCTGGCTTCCTGTAAGAGCAATGTGATGACAAGCACTGCATCTTCTTGTAAGTGTCTTATCAGCAGCCAGATGGATGGGTGATTGTGGCCAACCATACTACGAAAAGAATTATTCCACCCTTCGCAGTAATTGTTTGTTCTGTCCCCATCATGTAGAGTGGTTTGGAACACATTCCAGATCTGGATGTTGATCATCTGTTGTTAGTCTTAAGATCTTTCGGAAGATCTTTCGGAAGATACATGACACATAGGTGGCATCAAAATAATCAAGTAATTCTTCTGCACCTGGATAACAGTTTTCCCTCAAGAAGCTCATGCCATTCTCCACTTCATCCACTGGCAAGAAGCCGAGTCCATCCATCATTCCAACAAAGTGTCTGAACTCTTTATCAGCACGGTACTGCTCCACAAGGCACACTCTTGCACCTTTCTGAAAGAACTTTGAGAAAGGTGGTAAAAGCAGCCACCAATGTTGACATGGCTACCAAGAACAGCATGGACAGCATTCATCACTGAAGTCGACAGGGACCTTTGAAGGATCTGAGGGCTACCTTTGATAGCTAGTCAGGAAAATGTTAAAGGGACTTTTCAAGTCTGCTCAGGCCTTTATCACAAATGAAATGAAAGAGCAATCCTATTTCACCCCTTGATAATTGCTATTTTCAAGTGTGCTCAGGTCTTTCTTTCACAGAACAATCATTATTCTCTTATAACCCTCTTCTAATTTTCAGATTTTTTTTTCATGCATATTTATTTAAACATTTTTGACATTTGAAATTTTTTGAATTGTAGTTTAATTTATTGAACTGCAATTTCTTCTAATTTTCAGAATTTTTTTATGAATATTTAAACATTTTTGACATTTGAAATTTTTTTAATTGTATTTGTAATTTATTGAACTGCAATTTATTTAAATAGTAATTCAAAACTATTTAAAACTAATTCAGTATTGTATATTCACTGTATTCATTGTTTATGCATAATACATTTTAAAAGGTTTCAAATATTATGATGATTAATTTTGGTCACACTTGATAGACAAAATGCTAAAGATTGGACTAGTCTTTATTTTGCAGAGCAATTACAATATTCTGGCGGTTTGTCCAATAGTAGACCTGGGGTTTTGTCCAATAATAAAATAACACCAATACATCAATGTCCAATAGTAGACACCAGCAATTACAATATTTTTAACAGTATACACTGTAAACACAATAATCTATTAAAATCATTTTTAAACACAATAATCTGTTATTAAAATCATTTTTAAAATTCTCTGGGGTTTTGTCCACCCCCCTGAAAATCAACTCTGGGGTTTTGTCCCAGCACCCCATTTTGGTCCTGCAGGGGTTTGTCCCCCAGGGTTTTGTCCATTTAGCCGTTTACCGTCATGTCCATATTATAAAATATTTTGTGGGTGGCTTTTGACTTTAATTACAAATCTGTATATATGTTGTATTGAATGTAGATAACTGTTGAATGTATACATTCAACGGGTCAAACCGTTGAATGTATAGATTCAATGGGCAAACTGTTGAATGTATACATTCAATGGCTCAGCTGTGGAATGTGTAGATTCAATGGGTGAAACTGTTGAATGTGTACATTCAATGGCTCAGGGCATGGAATGTGGAAATAATTTATAGTTGATAAGTTGATTGGAAGTATGAAGACTTATGTACACTTTAACATACACTGAGTATTTTCTAAAATCAAATCACTATTTATAGTAGTTGTAGGGATGATCAAAAGAAAAAGTCTTCTATTGAAGTGTTAGCAGGGGCTCAAAGAAGAAGAATCTTGTAGGATTAAAGACTTTATAAACATAAAGAGTTCCCTTCAATCTACACTAGTGGGTAAATTGTTTATCGATATTGCCGATATTTATTGTTTTGGAACTGGACTCCCGTTATCGAGATCTAAACATGTATTTCAATATCGCCATTTTAAGTAAAACTGTAAACTTACACTGTTAATACTCGAAGTAAAGCAAAAATCTGAAGACATAGTACACTTTTATCTCACATTTTTGAAGTTTTCGATGCGTTTTTGATGAAAACTGCATTGTTTCGTTTTGATTCATTTCGCTTCCTGTTAGCGGTTCGGGAAACACTAAAATAAAACGAATTCGGACTATTTGGTAGACAATATGAACCCCCCGATATCGCCCGATATTGAAATATTTTTACATTCAATATCGATACCCACAAAGCCAAACGATTTACCCCCTAATCTACACACATTAAAACAATTGCTGTGATAATCAAAGCAAAGAACAAAGAGAGACAGTTCAAGCCAGAGTAATCTTTTGATCACTGATTACAGAAAAAGTTGTCACCTGAGTACCTCTTTAATGCTCTCCAAATTTGTGTGTGATTGTTTACAGTTAATCCATGAAAGAGGATCACAGAGGTGCAATTGCAATTAGTCTTACCACACCAAGAAACACAAGAGCATTGGGGTTCATTGTGATTATATAATTGGAAAATAGATTAATATTTCTTGTTCTTTTTTATCCTTTACAAAATATATAAACAATAATTAAGCCATGTTTTATAAATATTGAAAAATATTTAAGGCTATAATACACTATACTAATAAACTCATAACTACATTTAACTTTTATATTAGTAAAAATGCATCATTAATTCATACAATATAATATTAAATTAAATAGGTTTTATAATAGTATTAACATTGCATCATTAATTTATACAATATAAATATTAAACTAAATAAGTTTTACATAAATATTAAACTGTTTAGGGACTACTTATAAAAATCATAATATTTAAAGAACTTATACACATTCAATGATCATAACTGTTGAATGTACACATTCCACAGCCAAACTGTGGAATGTACACATTCAATGGCTATTTGCTGTTGAATGTGTACATTCAACACCTAGGCCATTGAATGTATACATTCAACACTTGGGCCATTGAATCTATACATTCAACAGTTATCTACATTCAATACAACATATATATATATACATGGTTTTTGGTTATTTCTTTTTAAAATAAATGTTAAAAATCGTTCTGTATTTTACAGAATTCTTTGATGTACATGGAACTCGTGACCACAGCATACCCACAACTCGTACACAAACATTTTACAAGAATAAACATTATTCCTGCTTGAATATCAAATACTTGTATATGCAGGTCATAATATTTATGAAGAATACATGGAATTTTCTAACAATATTTTATTTGAAATACTTCAAATTCTCGTACTTCCATGGGGGTTTCCTATCCATATTATGAAATAAAATATGCAAATTAGAAAACGTGAGGTCATGGAATTCCGTGGGAGACTGTTATAAAATAAATTATGCAAATTAGAAAAAAAAAAAGTCTGTGGAGTTTCCTGCAATATTATAAAATAAAATAGGCAAATTAGAAAAAAAAAACGTGAGGAGACAGAAGTCCTTGGGGTTTCCTGCAATATTTTTTTTAAATCTTTAGAACGAGTTGTGGGTACGAGTTATTGGTCACGAGCTGCCGTGGTCACGAGATGCTTGTATACCAATTCTTTCCGGGGATAAATTTTTTGTATTTTTCCAGAAATTCATGAGCATTGCCAATGACGACCATATTTTATTTTGCTTTCAAAATTCATAAATTATTTCACAAAATCTGGATTTTACTGCACCTTACATTAAAGTTATTTTATTTAAACACATGCATTCATATATATTTCTTATAAAATACAACAAGGGAAAGGACGTTTATAATGGGTCTTAAAGCAAATAATTTGTAAACTGCTTCCATTAATGGTTCTGAAAGTGATTGTTTTCCGATCTGTCAGTGACTGTCCTGAAGCCACAGCGTTTAGGTTAATGTGTTACGGACTGCTTCAGCTCCATGCGCTGTTTCAACCTGGATAAAATATGGATATAAAATGGTTTCAACACCAATCCATATTACTTGTTAAATATTGCCGGAAAACCCAAGAGAAATCTACGGACTTCTGTCTCCTCACGTTTTTTACATGATTTATTTTATTATAGTTCTAGGAAACCCCCACGGAATTCCATGACCTCACTTTTCTAATTTGCGTATTTTTATGATATTTGCTAGTACGAGAATTTAAAGTATTTGATAAATAAACAGACATTCTTACATAAAATACTCGTTCTTCAAATATAAAATATTGTTAGAAAACCCCATGTAATTGAGTAATTGATGAAGTTGAGACAAATTAACCGTGGTGTTGAAACAGCGCAGTGAGCCGTTTCGACCCGGCGCTGGTGTCTAAAAGGCCCGATACAAATGTATAAAACAGCAGGGGTGGGACAAAAAATCCTAAGATGTCTACCACGGATCACAGGTAATATCATTTGCTGTACGTGTACATAATACAAAGGAAACATACCAATGCTTCATCAGCTGTCTGAAAGACATGACAATGGAAAGTGGTCTCTGTGGTCTTTGTCACATATGCAAAGCATTTTGTATCTTGGTGAGTTCTTGAGAACTTAGACAAGTGAGCCAAATCATGCTGAAACAATACTCCATCTGTGTCACAACAAATACCATTGAGCAGTCCACTATCAATTTCTAGAAAGACAACAATTTTTTTACACTTTCTTTTTATCTCTGCAACTAACCACTGGAGAATTACTTTCCAAAATTGTGGCTGGATATATCGCTTGTCCAATTCAACACTTCCACAATAAGTCAAAATGTACTTTTTATATTTTTGGACTTGCGGCTGTTCTGATGCAGGTCCACTGGATACGCTTTTAGTCATATCATTTTCTTTTGGTGGACACTGACTTGGACTTGTATCGGACTCACTGCCCAGTGAACCACCAAGTCCACTGTCAGATCTGTTGACATGGTCTTTATCACTCATAATTTTTCAAATTGTATATTCAAAGAAACAATGAACTAAAGAACTAATTAATCTAATGGTTATTTAGACTCTATTTTACAACGCATAATTGAAAATATATCCAGTGGATGGCGGTTATTCTGGAAACTAACGTCAAAACACGACATTTTTCCAGGAAATACATTGGCACCGACCATTTTCACGTTAACATTGGGGAAACATTTACGGTGTGTTATAAAATTCAGAGTTTGATTTTTATTCAGAGCCTCACCTCATACAGCACCTTTTACAGCATCTGATCTCTGATAAGTTGATATATGTGTCTTACTTGCTCAAGTGATTACCCATTGACTGCTGTGCTGTAAGAAATATGAGACTACATGGTTTTCTAGCAATATTTTACTGTTATTGTACAGTGTATAACTAATATGCAAGTTAAATTTGATGTTATTCCAAATTCAGGTTATTGGTCAGAAAGTAAAGATCTGGATTCTTACATCACTGATTAATAGGTAAAGCATGCAGTTAGAGAAAATAAAAAGGTAGAGGATGTTCTATTTATGCTGATAATGTAGTTAAGTTTAATGTAGTCAAGACCCTATAATTTTCTTGTAATAAGGATAATGAATGTGCAACATTTGAACTAAATATAAAACACAAATGGACAACCAATGTATGCTGTATTTTTTTGAGCTTCTGTGGCTAATATAGATATATGTAATGATGAATGGGAGGAGTTATTATTTAAGCATCAATCTTTTAAAATATAGTTCTCACCCTGGTACACGGAAATTTATTGATGTGATGTATAATGCTGGTGTGTTTCCTATGATACATAAGCCCACTAGAATTACTGAAGATTCAGAATTAATTATCGATATGTTAACAAAAATAACTTGATGGGTAACACAATAAGTGGTATCCTTAAAAATGATATTAGCAATCACTTACCAGTTTTTGTCATTACCATTACATTTGTCATTACATTGCTGTTGCTCAAAGACAGTTGTCGTTGCAGTAATCCACAACATATATAGTGTTCTAATGAGTGTAGATGTACAACAAATACAGGTCAGTACTAAATGAATTCTAATACTAACTGGACTTTTATAGTGCTTAATCTCGCCTTTGCAAAGAGGACTTTATAAGGAGCAACAGGATCAAAAACAGTGTGCAATCTCAGTATCAAGGAAAAGAAAAGAGATCAAGCACCAGAGAGATGATCAAGACTAAGTTGGGAATGCCTCGGTGTACCGGTAGGTGTTAAAAAGCTGCTTTTTGAAAGAGGCTAGAGAGTGAGATGCACAGATCTCATCAGGAAGAGCATTACAAACAGTTAAGGTATGCATCAAAAGCAGAACTATAACTAAACTGTTGACAGATTTATGAATAGAAGGGTAGAACTTTGCAATCACAAGGAAATTACCACCACTTTGGCTGTGCCTGGTACTATAAGAACTGTGGTATGAAGAAAGATATAGAGCTAAATACTTGGTAAGTTCAGTGTGAAGAATCTTGTAAACAAGTGTGGTTGCTTTAAAAAACAGTGTGATGTTCAACAGGAAGCCAACAGGTTATACTGGTGTATCTACTGGTGTTTGATACAATTATGTCTGCATTATTTGGATGTACTGTAATTTATCTAGACTGAACTTGGAGAGACTCCTAAAAAGTGAGTTGCAGTAATCCAACCAACTTCTATAGGAAGAACATTAGCCACAAGTACAGAAGCATTATGAGTAAGAAACCATCTGACATATGTGAAGTCATGGAGTTGCATTCTGAAAATGTTTGGATAAGGAAAAATTAGAATTGTACCACACACTTAAATTCTTGACTGACTCAGCAGGACAGAGAAGATTACACAAGATATCGATTGGAAAACATGCTTTCAACCTACCCCTCTGTCTTTTTGAAACAAAGATGATAAACTCAGTCTTGTCAGGATTCAATTTGGATTTACTAGTTTACATCAACTCTTTGACATCATCTATAGGCACCTGCTCAACTGTTCAAAGGCAGCAAAGGAATTCTTCTGGGATAAATGCACATAACCTTTGGTGTCATCTGCATAAAAATAAAACTTTATTCCTTTGTGTTTACCAATGACCAAACCGAGGGAAGTAGCATACAATGAGAACAATAAAGGGCCCAGGAAAGAACCTTGGGAGATGACAAATAAGAGTTTTCAAAGATCAGACAAAGCAGAACTAATTTTTATTGAATGATAACGTTCAATTAAGTAGGAAGTGAACCATTTAAGAACAGTACCCCCAACTCCACACAAAGTCTGAAGACAACTGAAAAGAGTTAAATGATCAATAGTATCAAAGGTGGCAGGCAGTAGGTTGGCTTTTTGAAAAGGATAAGTTAACTTCATTTTTTATGGACAGAAGAGTTGTCTCAGGTGAATGACTTGCTTAATAAGCAGACTGGTGCAGGTTATCTAAGTTATGGACATGGATGTGTTTTAATAGTTGCTTAGCAAGCACACATTCAACCAATTTTGACATGAAACTAAGGCCAAATACAGCGCAATAGTTCTTCAGTTCATCCGCTGGTAGATTACCCTTTTTGATAAGAGGAGTAATCACAACAGTTTTTTAACTATCAGGGACACATCACTCCTTGAGTGAGCAGTTTACCAACTTTTTAAGTGATGGTATAGTAGTATATCACTACATTCCTTGATGAAAAATGTTGGCCAAGGATCCAACAGGCAGGATTTTGTAGGTGAGTTTCTTATTATTTCATCCACAGCATCTTCAGAAAATTGTGTATATATAAAGGCATTAAATTTTGGAGCATCTAAAGGAGGATGAACATCATTTTCAGCGCAAGAGGGAATAAAAGTATTTCTAATCTTCCCTTTGCAAAGAGGACTCTATGAAAAATTACTCTTGAAAAGACTCTTGAAAAAAGGAGTAAACTTGGTCAGCCAAAGGTTTCTCAGACTCGTGGGATGGAAGAGTCACTTGAGGAACCCTGTTCAGGGTTTTGTGCAGCTCATGCTATATTTTTTTAGAATCTTGACTGTTAATTGTTTGAGATCAGTTTACTACAATAGTCTGACTTATCCTGTTTAGTGGATTCTTGACCCTCCACCATGTTCTTTCAAATTGGCACCTAAGGAACTTTGCATATTGATAAAAATCAGACAACCAATCTGCAGAATCTTTCTTTATCAGTCTGGATATAAGTAATGCTTGCCTGTCAAGAACATCACCCAAACCATGTACATATTGTTCATACAGATCAACTACAGCATTAGCTGGAGACTTCACATAGGAAGAGTTTTGTAGATCAGAGAGGAGGTCAGACATGTTGATACGATGGTACCTTCTATATTGCACTTTACTTTGAATATGAGCCACTTGACAAGGAAAGGCAAATGAGCATTTGACTAATACATGATCAGGTATAAAATCACAAATTTTGACATCAACAATAGTATCCTGATCATTGGGATAGAATGAGGTCCAGTATGTGACCATGCAGATGGGTCGGTTGACTAACTTGTTGTTTCAGATCACGCGAGTCAAAAAAGGTCATACATTTACGACCATCACCAACTGGTACATCAACATGAATGTTGAAGTCATCACAAATATAACATGACGAGTTCATACATGACAGGAAACCAACAAAAAACTTGAAAGTTACAGGTACATGATCCTGGAGGATGGCAGACAAAGGCAAGCAACAGTGAATGACCATAAAGCCCAATTAAAATGGCCATGCTCTTAAATGACTGATGAAAAGAAAATGCCATTTAATGTGCTCTGTAGGAGTCTAATAAAAAAAAACACCACCACTGGTACCTGAGGGAATGAAGTGAAACATCTGATATGATGTTTTGATGATTCAGCACAAAGGAATTATGTTTTATTTCAGCCAAAGTCTAAAAAGCTATTTGTTTTGTCCCCTAAGCAAAATTAACCACCTTCACCCAAAAGTCTCAAGGATAAGCAATATATAGATTTTAACCAAATGCTTCAAACAGTGATGCATAATACTGAATGAACATCACTAGCTGAGTAGTATAGACTGACAAAATTTCTTACTTATGTAGAAACGGACCCATATCGTCTAAATTAAAGAAAATCCAAGCTGTCTTCAGAATATGCAGATTCCACGTTTCGTAAATCGGGGCATGCTAGTTCACTTAAGGTCCAACGTGTACATAGTGCGCCTTTAAGTCTCCTGCTGAGTGGATGTAAAAAGATACTGTAGATGAATGTTCATGATTTACCATGGCTGATAAGCAGGACCAATCATTACTGTCTGCAGTTTATTGTTATCTCAAAGAAACTTGTAGCGATGCAGCAACTGTATTCAAGAAAAAATTAGGAGTGGTAAGATTATCGTCGATAATAAAGGAACCACGTGCATTACTCGATACCCATTACTCCGTGGTGTTTCACATGGTAATGCCCGTGCACACCACTTGTGATTTGGTACCTACTAGTGGAAAGTTTTGACCGTTCTTAACATATTCACCGCCTGTGTGTTTATGTGTGGATGTAAACAAACACAAATGACAAAAGAGAAAGAAATAAAAGCAATCACAATATTTCGCCATCCAGCATGTGAAATATGTGTATGCCATTAGTTATAGTGGCATTCTACCAGTAAACGCCAGCCTACCAGTGAACGCCCGCCTTATATATCTTTATTAGAGGTCAAGGACAAATGCTTCTATTTGTAAACCAACTGGGCGTTCACTGGTATTTCCGGTTTGCGGTAAAAACAGTCGATAATAAAGATTAATTGTCGATATAACACTTTCAAAGAAACGTTGAACAGCATAAACAAAGTATTAATTGTACTGTATATCATTTGATAATTTGGTTAAAGAAGAATATAAGCTAAACTTGCTATAATGTATAAGAAATTTTGGAGCGACTGCAGAATCCCCCTGACGGAAGTAGAAATATGCTAATTGATATTTAAGTTTAAAAATTAGAAAGCAATTATGCAAATGATCTTTAATTTTAAAATTATACGTATAGGTTGCCAGGTCGACATGTCGACAAAGTGGACATAAATAATAAAGAAAATGATGTACTTAAGGATATGAATGATTGGTTGACAGGTCGACAAAGTCGACAGACAGGTATTTGTTAAATATATGGTGCTGTGTAGTTGAAGGTATATCAGAATAGGAAGGTCGACAAAATAATGCTACAAATAGTAAGAAAGTAATGGTTGACAGGTCGACAAAGTCGACAGACAGGTATTTGTTAATATATGGTGCTGTGTAGTTGAAGGTATCAGAGTAGGAAGGTCGACAAGGTCGACAAAATAATGCTACAAATAGTAAGAAAGTAATGGTAGACAGGTCGACAAGTCGACAAATATTTTACAGATATCCAATTTGTTGACTTGTCGACCTTCTATTTATGGTATTTTGTCGACCTTGTCGACCCTCTGCCTTACTAACAATATTTATTGTGTAATTTAAATATTCATTAATTTTATTTCAACTAAAATTATAATATTTTAACTTCCGTCAGGGGGATTCTGCAGTTCAGCCGAAATTTTAAATATTATCTTAAGGACGGGCGTTTACTGGTAGAAAGCCACTACCTTTCCTGAGGTTTATTTACAAAATCCAGAGCATTCAAACACTTTAGTTGACATGTTTTTACAATGAAAGCACGTGCATTCTTCATCTTTGTTGTCATTAGAGGTGAAGGTCACAAATTGGAAAGTTTCTGGAGGTACCCAATTCACGAGTGGTAAATACTACCCGTGACACCGTTCTTGACAAATTTACAGGCTGTGAGCTCATATTTACGGCTGGTAAGAACACTGCATAATGCTGCATTCAGACGGAAATGTATATGTTACGGGCCGTTTCAGCTCCATGCGCTGTTTCGACCTGGCCCACTCAATATGTGCGCCGTTTCAACACTTGATAGTACTACTGTAGATCTTCTATTTGTAAAATATGGCTAGAAAACCAACGTGGCCTCACATTTCCTTAAGTCTGTATGTGCCAAGTAAAATATTGCTACAAAACGTCATTAGCAGTTGCAGTAGAAATAAAATATATGTCTTGAGTAAGGTTTCAGTAACAATTGTTTTCATTGGTTGCTAAAATGAATAACATTTGCAATCGAAAAATAGGCTTGTTGGCTAGACTTTTGTTTGTAAAATATAATTAGAAAATCTATTGTGGCTTCATATTTCCTTAAGTGTTTGTGTATACTGTAAAATATTGTCAGATTTTCTAAATTGTAGAAACCCCCATTGTGGCCACGTAAACTAACCATGGTGTTGAGACGGCGCAGTGAGCCGTTTCGACCCGGCGCTGGTGTCTAAACGGCCCAATACATATATACCAGTGGGAAGTGTTGACTGACCGTTCTTAGGTTATTCACCACCTGTATGTTTATATTTAGATGTAAATAAACACAAATATCAAAGAGAAAGAAATAAAGGAAATCACAATATTTCGCTAGTACTATCTGCCATGCAAAACATATATATTTCTTTTGTTATACGTTTTCTGAGGTTATTTATCAAAATCCCAAGTACGGAAACACTTCATTTAACATGTTTTTATAACAAAAGCACGTGTATTCTGCATCTTTGTTGTCGTTAGAGGTGAAGGTCACAAATTGGAAAGTTTCTGGAGGCACCTAACTCACGAGTGGCAAATACGACTCATGACACCGTTCTTGACAAATTAACAGGCTGTGAAGTCGTGTTTACGGCCGGTAAGAACGCTGCATAATGCTGCATTCTGACGCGTTCTCGTGAGTGGTAAACACGAGTTCATGGCCTGTAAAAATACAAAGAACAATACCACGGGCGGTATTTACCTCTTACACCTTGAACACAAGCAATGGTCAAAATTTTTTACTTTTTTGAGTACTCTCCAGAGCATAATTTTAACCCCTGGGTAGTGCTGGTATTGTTTATTGATATTAAAATATTTGACCATTCTTGCTAAATATGCTGCTATCACTAATGTAGAGTACAATGTCAATATCGAAACATACTACTAAATAGATGCACCTCTGCTGTTTTCCATTGATATAAAGTACAAAATTTGAAGATTATGTTGATTTTTATATCATTTTCGGTAACTTTTACTTACCGCAAAAACAGAACTGCCATATTTGTTTACGCTTCGGGACACTACTAATTACTAGTACTAAACCTCAAGAAGAAAGTTTTGAAGGTCTTCCCCCGGAAAGCATCTCATGCCTCGATATTATAATATCAATCGATACAGAAGGTAGAAATATGGTTTGATATCAATATACATATTTTTTATTTGATACCAACACCACTCCTGGGCTACCAAAGAATAGGGTGGCCAGATCTCTGCCATAGCAAGCCACTTACAAAGTTAAAAGAAATCCCCCCCCAAAATGTGTCTTGCAGGTTGAACACATGACTATCTTCGCAGATGTGGATGGTGACCGTTCATGATCCATAGTATCCCCAATTTTGGGGGATACAATTAATCCGGTCAGCAACTCAGCCTGTAGACAATACTGCTGATAGCCTATTTGTCCATTAATTTATTGTAATATTACATAACCCTATGTATGCTTTGGCTTCAGCCATGAGCCATGAAAGACTAATTATATCCCCAGACGAAAGTCGGGGATATATTGGATTCAGGTCCGTCGCGCCGCCGCCGCCGCCGCCGTAGAAATTTCCTTGTGGACGCGATAACTCAAAAACAAATTAATATTTTTTTTTCAAACTTGGTACACATGTTAAGGGTGCCCAAAGGAAGATCCCTATTTTAAGGTGACCTTAAACTCCCAGTAAAAAAGAACTTATGGCCACCTTAAGGTCAGAAATTGCACTTTTGGCCACTTAGAGCCCTGTAGGTCACAAACTATGATGCTCAGCTGGCTGAAATTTTACCTGACAACACATTAATATGTTCTTAGTACATGTGCCGAAAATCATGACTTTAAGTTGAGGAGAAAATTGTGTTTGAGGCCCATAAATACCCCCACTTAGGGATTTTTTGCTATACTTTACACATATTTTGCCCTATAATTTGGAAGTGATAATTCTGATGAGTCTCAAACTGCGCTAGGTATAACTTTGATATGTAATCGTTGTCTGTAGAAAATTTTAGGGCTGTAGGTTTACCCAAAGGGGTCGACTTAAGGTCTCAAAAGTGCCCACAGAGACCCAATTTATGCACTTTTTGCCACTTTCAAGCACTGTAGCTTTCAAACTATGTCTCTCATCTAAGTTAAATATCATCTGGGAATATATCTATGTGTTTTCTTATATGTGCCCCAACATTTAGGCCTTTAATAGACAGTTAACCTGTGTATCAGGACCATAAACACCCACCCGAGTGACCCTTATAAGACATTTTTCACATCTTTTTCCCTGTAACTTGGAAATGGTAAGTCTGAGAAGTTTCAAACTGTATTAGATATATATTCTGTGTGTAATCTTAGTATGTAACAGATTTTAAGTCTGAAGCTTTAATTTTGAAGGTCAAATTGAGGTCTCTAAAAGGCTCCCAAAGACCCAATATTTGGACTTTTTGCTACTTTTAAGCCCTGTGACTGTCAAACTATGTGACTGATAGAGCTCAAATCCTATCTGAGAAGATATTAGTATGTTATTTTTATATGTGCCAAAAATTAAGGCTTTAAGAAGACATTTAACCTGTGTATGAGGACCATAAATCCCCACCCGAGTGACCATTTTTAGACATTTTTCACATATTTTTCCCTGTAACTTGGAAATGGTAAGTCTAAGAAGTTTCAAACTGTATTAGATGCATATTCTATGTGTAATCTTAGTATGTGACAAATTTTAAGTCTGAAGCTTTAATTTGAAGGCCACATTTAGGTCTCTAGAAAGCCCCATAAAGACCCAGTATTTGGACTTTTTGCCAATTTTAAGGCCTGTGACTGTTAAACTATGTGACTGATAGAGCTGAAATCTCATCTGGGAATACATTATTATGTTCTTTTTACATGTGCCAAAAATCAAGGCTTCAAGTAGACATTTAACCTGTGTATGAGGACCTTTAACACCCACCTGAGTGACCCTTTTAAGACATTTTTCACATATTTTGCTCTGTAACTTGGAAATGGTAAGTCTGAGAAGTTTCAAACTTTATTAGATACATATTCTATGTGTAATCTTAGTATGTAACAAATTTTAAGTCTGAAGCTTTAATTTGAAAGCCACATCGAGATCTCTAAAAGGCCCACAATGACCCAATATTTGGACTTTTTACCACCTTTAAGCCCTGTAACTGTTAAACTATGTGATTGATGGAGCTGAAATCCCATCTGGGAATGCATTATTATGTCCTTTTTACATATGCCGAAAATCAAGGTTTTTAGTAGACATTTAACCTGTGTATGAGGGCCATAGACACTCGCCCAAGTGCCTTTTTTGACATTTTTTCCGTATTTTGCCCTGTTATTTGGAAATGCTTAGTGTGACAAGTCTTAAACTGTATTATATATGATTTTTGTTTGTTATGTATGTCCCCCCAAAAAGTTTCAGATCTGTAGTTTAATTGCTAAGGTCTCTTTAACAATTGTAAAATGCTCACAGAAACCCAATTTATGCATATTATGCCACTTTAAAGCCCAGTAACTGTCAAACTATGTGGGTTATAGAGCTGAAATCTTTGAATTTTTAAAAGGAAATGCTTGTCTATTTAAATTTTGAATATTAATAATGTTATGGCTATCTTAGTCTTTTAAGAACTTATTTTTGTGTGTTATACCTCTGCTTGCTGAGTTTTTCACTTTTTAAAATGAAACTGGTGAAACATATTGAAGTAGACAAAATGGACACTTTAAGTGAGCTTTAAGTCCCAATATTAATGAAATTATATCCTTATGTAGTAAAACTAGGGGATTTTTAACCCTCAACTAGCCCAGTTTTATTCAACTTGCCTCAGTTAATTTTGGCACAGCTCCTACAGTTATGAACTCATTTCAGTTGATAATCACATACTTAAAATTCTCAATTCTTTTTGTATTTGAGTACCCCTTTTATATAGATTGTTTGTTTACCATTTATGCTCAACCCACATCCCCCCACCCGGATTCCCCCCACCCACCTCTGGGACCTCCAGCTATATTGAGTGACACTAAATAAACAAAGGTATTTAATGATATCAGATGAGAAACAAAGAACTCAATGGGGTTGCAGATCTTGTGTAATAGTGAGAGAGGTGTGGAGAAGGGGAGAGGGGTGGGGGTGGGAGGTGGTGGGCTTCATTACATATAACACAAAGGGGAGTCAGAACTGAGATTGTGTCACATATTTAGGTTGCATATATATGGACCACATATATAGGTATAGAGGAAATGAATAACTGAAAACAATTTGCAAATTCTAAAAATAATATAATAAAATAATAATATAAATAATTTTTTTTTAAATAATATTTTAGTTGTGAACAAATATAGAAACAGATATGCGCTTTTGGGATTATGAATTTTAGAATGGACATTGAATCATCAATCATTTAAATACTTTGAAGGAAGATTGAAAAATATGATGAGTTGAGTTAAAAATAATATTTTATTTGTCAACAAATATAGAAACAGATATGCTCTTTTGGGATTATTATTTTAGAATGGACATTCAATCATCAATCATTTAAATACTTTGAAAATAGGTTTAGAGTTATCATTGCAGGAAGATCGAAAATATAATTTGAGTTATGTATTCGGCGTCTGGGGATACACCATCTTCCTTGGGGAGATATAAACAGAGCAGATTGATGTGCTGAAGTTCATATAATAATGGGTAATTATGTTTTAAAAAATTCCCGATCAAAACCTGTGGCGTGAGTGATGACCTGTCTGGGGATATGTTGGCGCCGAGTTGGCCCAATCTAGTTGAGTACCCCTTTTATATAGATTGTTTGTTTACCATTTATGCTGTAGCACTCCATCTCTTTGTAGTCCCAACCCACATCCCCCACCCGGATTCCCCCACCCACCTCTGGGACCTCCAGCTATATTGAGTGACACTAAATAAACAAAGGTATTTAATGATATCAGATGAGAAACAAAGAACGCAATGGGGTTGCAGATCTTGTGTAATAGTGAGAGAGGTGTGGAGAAGGGGAGAGGGGTGGGGTGGGAGGTGGTGGGCTTCATTACATATAACACAAAGGGGAGTCAGAACTGAGATTGTGTCACATATTTAGGTTGCATATATATGGACCACATATATAGGTATAGAGGAAATGAATAACTGAAAACAATTTGCAAATTCTAAAAATAATATAATAAAATAATAATAAAAATAATTTTTTTTTAAATAATATTTTATTTGTGAACAAATATAGAAACAGATATGCGCTTTTGGGATTATGAATTTTAGAATGGACATTGAATCATCAATCATTTAAATACTTTGAAGGAAGATTGAAAAGTATGATGAGTTGAGTTAAAAATAATATTTTATTTGTCAACAAATACAGAAACAGATATGCTCTTTTGGGATTATTATTTTAGAATGGACATTCAATCATCAAGCATTTAAATAATTTGAAAATAGGTTTAGAGTTATCATTGCAGGAAGATTGAAAATATAATTTGAGTTATGTATTCGGCGTCTGGGGATACACCATCTTCCTTGGGAAGATATAAACAGAGTAGATTGATGTGCTGAAGTTCATATAATAATGGGTAATTATGTTTTAAAAAATTCCCGATCAAAACCTGTGGCGTGAGTGATGACCTGTCTGGGGATATGTTGGCGCCGAGTTGGCCCAATCTAGTTGAAATATGCTTTGACATTCCTTGCATTTTATCTGATGTTTTCTTGTTATTGGAGCTTTTGTGGTGTAGTGTTTACTTCCATTTAACCCAGGGTTTCGTTTTTTACTGCTAGGATGGTATTTTTTGTCAAAAAACATGTTTTAAGGTAATTTTTAACCTACAGCTCTTGATGACTGTCAGGGTAGTGTTTTCACCCATGGTGTCCGGATGGGCGGGCGGGGGGAAAGTTTGTCCAGCCTGTATCTCAGAAACCATAAGGTATAAGAAGTTGATACTTGGTAGGGGCATTGATTAAGGGGTGTAAGTGTGCAATGTGATGGTGTGATCTTGATTTGACCTTGCCGGAGTGACCTTGAGTTTGAAGGGCTATATCTTGGAAACTGTAAGGTATAGCAAGATGATTCCTGTCAGGGACACCGACTGGGGGTTGTCGGTGTGCAACGTCATTTTGCGACCTTGATTTGACCTTTGACCTTGCCGTAGTGACCTTGAATTATAAAATCTTGTCCAGGCTGTATCACTGAAACCGTAAGGTGTAAGAAGTTGATACTTGGTAAGGACATTGGTTGGGGGGTTTAGGTGTGCAGCATCATGATGTGACCTTGATATGACCTTTCACGCAACTGTAGTGACCTTGACCAATAAAATCTTATCCGGGAAATATCTTGGAAACTGTAAGGTGTAGAAAGTTGATACTTGGTAGGGACACTGGTTGGGAGTTGTAGGTGTGCAACATTATGGTGTGCCCTTGATTTGACCTTGACTCTGCGGTAGTGACCTGGACATTTAAAATCTTATCCGGGCATTATCTCGGAAACTGTAAGGTGTAGGAAGTTGATACTAGGTTGGGACATTGGTGGGGACCGTAGGTGTGCAATGTCATGGTGTGACCTTGATTTGACCTTACTGTAATTACCTTAGAGGTTTGGGATGTGAAACTAACCTATTGGAAATTATGGGCTGGGAATCTTCTGATGTGATATCAGATTTGAAATTTGGCCCCTTCTTCAAAGTCAAACAAGGATAGCCAAACGTAAGTGCTTGTAACTCCCTTATTATTGGTTCTAGAGGTTTGGGATGTGAAACCAACCTTTTGGAAATCATGGACTGGGAGTTTCCTGATATGGTAAGATTTGACCTTGGGTTCACCATTCAAGGTCAAACGAGGATAGCCAAACTTAAAAGTGCTTATAACTCGCTTATTATTGGTCCCAGAGGTTTGGGATGGTAAACAGACAGGAAATCATGGGCTGTGAATCTGTTGATATGGTCCGATTTGACCTTGGAACCCTCCTTCAAGGTCAAATGAGGATAGCGAAAATTGAAAGTGCCTACAACTCGCTTAGCATTGGTGACAGAGATTTGGGATGGTAAACCATCCCATAGGAAATCATTGGCTCGTTATTATTGGTCCTATAGGTAATCATGGGTTGGGAATCTTCTGATGTGGTGAGATTTGACCTTGGGTCTAACTTCCGAATTTCGGCCACCATCTTGAATTTGGGCAGAATAGGAAAGTGTTGTTTACCTCGAAAATTGTAAGAGATGGAGCAATTTTGGGCAAATTTTGCACCCCTGGATGCTAAGGTCTACTTTTCTTAGGACTTCTAAAAAATTGAGACTTTGCCAAATTTTTGCTGCCATCTTGAATTTTGGCGAAAATAGAAAATATAAATGTTGTTTATCTCAAAAACTGTAAGAGAGCGATTTTAGGCAAATTTTGGACCTCCTTGGTACTGAGTTCGCTACTAGGACCAAATTTCGACCGCCAGCTTGAATTTGGTGGAAGTAGAAAATGTCATTTGTCTCGAAAACTGTAAGAGGGATTTTGAGCAATTGTTGGCCCCGCTGGATAAGGACTGCTCATTTAATATCTCTGAATAATTTTGAATTTTCTTAATTTCTTGAAAAGTGCCATCTATCATGGTTTTTACCCCACAGCCCTTAAGGCCTGTTGGTGTATTGTTTTCACCCATGGTGTCTGGGCAGGCGGGTGGCGGTAAAAAGTTTGTCTGGGCTGTATCTCAGAAACCGTAAGTCGTAGGAAGTTGATACTTGGTAGGGACATTAGGGACATGGGTTAGGGGGCATATGTGTGCAACATCATGGTGTGACTTTGATTTAACCTTTGACCTTGCCTCAGTGACCTTGACCTATAAAATCTTGTTCGGGCTATATCTCGGAAACCGTTACGTGTAGGAAGTGGATACTTGGTAGGGCCATTGGTTAGGGGGTGTATGTGTGCAACATCATGGTGTGACCTTGATTTGACCTTTGACCTTGCCGTAGTGACCTTGAACTATAAAATGTTGTATGGGCAATATCTCGGGAACATCTTGGAAATACTGTTTCACTACTTCTATATCTCATGGTGTTGAAACCTATTTTCCCAGGCTGTAGGGTACAGGCATCTCTGATGCTATGTTTTGCAGTTCATCTTCAAAACCATGTTTAGACTTTGTTGTCCCTTTCTGGTGCATACATCTTGCATCTGGTAACAGATGCGGTCTTCGTCTAGTTATATGGATATATAACATGACATTGACATGGCATGGGTTTAAAATTTGTTTCAAAATGTCAGTAGTTTTTTGTTTCTTTTTCCCTGTTGTGCATTTTTTACTCTTTCAGAAACCAGCCAAACCCGAATCCCCCAAAATACAAGATATATACAGAGAATGGAATGTGTAAGTGTCTTAAGTTTGTTACAAGTGGCGATGAATATTCTCAGTCCCTATTTAACCCTTTCGCTACTGAAGGAACATTATTCCATGGGACTGTAGCCATATGACGTCATATCACGTCAGAAACGCCAATGAAGTAAAATAATAACTCACTACCTTATACACTTTATTTGCGGTATTTTTCGGCATATTTCATTAGGAATTGATGAAAGTCGAATGGGAAAATTCGTGGGAATTCCCCAAATAAAAATAACCACGAGTAAACAATATGCACCTATATGCGGTAAATACGGCAATATATACATAAACCAGTTAAAATAGTTGAAAATGTTGAAATAATGTGAAAATAAAGTAGAACTTAAATATATTTTACTTAAGCAATCGTTTTAATACTGATACACCAAAGAAAACGTATTGCAGTATACTGAAGGGAAAGAAGAAATCAATATTATTGCCGTCGACTCTGTGTCGACAGACATGGTACCTTGTAATACACATTAGTGTCGACTGCTTGACGTCATCGATGGTAACGAAAGGGTTAAATGTTAAGATCAGAGATAAATAATGTTTATTGTTTATTATCTCAAGCCAGCAGACAAAGGCCATGGTGAGGAGATTATAAAAAATCTTCCGTACGTGCGTCTGTCTGTTTGTCACATTTTTACATAAACCTTAATATCTCATTCATTAAGCGTCCTGCAAGGGACGCTTGTTTGTGTATGGGAGACCTTCAGGCTCCGCCGGCTCCGCATTTTGTTTTCCGTATAACTCTGTTTACCTTGGACCCCCCCTTCAAGGTTAAACGAGGATACCCAAACTTAAAAGTGCTTATAACTCGCTTATTATTGATCCTAAAGGTTTGCAATATCAAACCAATTTGAAGGATATCATGGGCTGGGAATCTTCTGATGTCAGATTTGACCTTTGGCCCCTCCTTCAGGTCAAATGATGGTTCACTGACTTTGGTGAGTTGTCTTTCCGGTGGATACAAATTTGCACTGGTTCTCAGATGCATAGGTCTAGTTGTTATTAAGCGTCCCATAAGGGACGCTTGTTTGTGTATGGGAGACCTTCAGGCTCCGCCGGCTCTGCATTTTGTTTTCCTTATAACTCTGTAACCGTTAGGCGGATTCTTTTCAAATTTGGCAGGTTTATGCAGTAGCCTTGGGGAATTTTTTTGAATATGCTGCAGTGACATTTCAACCAATCAGAGAGGTCACATGACCAAAAATGTCTTTTTCGATGGGGAAGCTTGTCCGGATGATAACTTGAAAGGGATTTTATCAATTCACCTGAAACTTGGCAAATACATTCATTCTATTAAAATCTGGAAATCATTAGATTTTGGCATTGATTGGTTAAGAAATGGCCGAGTAATTAATGATTAATTAATCATTATGAATTTTCCAAATAAGGAAAACACAAAAATGCTTATATCTTGAAAATCGTGCTAGATAGAGCGATTTCGACAAAATTTTTGATCCGCAGGATATCTCTGCAGAGTAGCTATCCCAATTTTGAAAAAAAATTTGTCTCGCCAAAAATGGCGGCCATTTTGAATTTTCGAATTTTTCGCAAAAATTGCAAAATATAAAAATGCTTATATCTCGAAAACCGTGCTAGATAGAGCGTTTTCGACAAAATTTTTGACCCGCAGGCTATCTCTGCAGAGCAGCCATGCCAATTTTCAAAAAAATTTGGACTCACCAAAAATGGCGGCCATTGTGAATTTTCGAATTTTACGCAAAAATTGCAAAACACAAAAATGCTAATATCTCGAAAACTGCGCTAGATGGGGAATTATCTCTTAAAAGTATTGCAGATAGCCAATTTTTCTCAAATAATTCATTCACCTACTTTTGGAACAGCTTTCACATGGTGAAGTTTCAGACCCATAGCTAATTACTCACCTACTCAAAATGAGTAAATGCGAATTATCTCTAAAAGTATTGCAGATACCCAATTTTTCTCAAATAACTCATTCATCTACTTTTGGGAGAGCTTTCACTTGGTGAAGTTTCAGACCCATAGCTAATTATTCACCTACTCAAAATGAGTAAATGCTAATTATCTGTAAAAGTATTGCGGATACCCAATTTTTATCAAATAGCTGATTCATCTACTTTTGAGAGAGCTTTCACATGGTGAAGTTTCAGACCCGTTGGTAATTACTCACCTACTCAAAATGAGTAAATGCGAATTATCTCTAAAAGTATTGCAGATAGCCAATTTTTCTCAAATAACTCATTCATCTACTTTTGGGAGAGCTTTCACTTGGTGAAGTTTCAGACCCGTAGCTAATTATTCACCTACTGAAAATGAGTAAATGCTAATTACCTCTAAAAGTATTGCAGATACCCAATTTTTATCAAATAACTTATTCATCTACTTTTGGGAGAGCTTTCACATGGTGAAGTTCCAGGCCCGTAGGTAATTACTCACCTACTCAAAATGAGTAAATGCGAATTATCTCTAGAAGTATTGCAGATAGCCAATTTCTCTCAAATAACTCATTCATCTACTTTTGGGAGAGCTTTCACATGGTGAAGTTTCAGACCTATAGCTAATTACTCGCCTACTCAAAATGAGTAAATGCGAATTACCTCTAAAAGTATAGCAGATAGCCAATTTTTCTCAAATAATTCATTCACCTACTTTTGGGAGAGCTTTCACTCGGTGAAGTTTCAGACCCGTAGCTTATTATTCACCTACTCAAAATGAATAAATGCTAATTATATCCCCAGACGAAAGTCGGGGATATATTGGATTCAGGTCCGTCGCGCCGCCGCCGCCGCCGCCGCCGCCGCCGCCGCCGCCGCCGCCGCCGTAGAAATTTCCTTGTGGACGCGATAACTCAAAAACAAATTAATATTTTTTTTTCAAACTTGGTACACATGTTAAGGGTGCCCAAAGGAAGATCCCTATTTTAAGGTGACCTTAAACTCCCAGTAAAAAAGAACTTATGGCCACCTTAAGGTCAGAAATTGGACTTTTGGCCACTTAGAGCCCTGTAGGTCACAAACTATGATGCTCAGCTGGCTGAAATTTTACCTGACAACACATTAATATGTTCTTAGTACATGTGCCGAAAATCACGACTTTAAGTTGAGGAGAAAATTGTGTTTGAGGCCCATAAATACCCCCACTTGGGGATTTTTTGCTATACTTTTCACATATTTTGCCCTATAATTTGGAAGTGGTAATTCTGATGAGTCTCAAACTGCGCTAGGTATAACTTTGATATGTAATCCTTGTCTGTAGAAAATTTTAGGGCTGTAGGTTTACCCAAAGGGGTCGACTTAAGGTCTCAAAAGTGCCCACAGAGACCCAATTTATGCACTTTTTGCCACTTTCAAGCACTGTAGCTTTCAAACTGTGTCTCTCATCTAAGTTAAATATCATCTGGGAATATATCTATGTGTTTTCTTATATGTGCCCCAACATTTAGGCCTTTAATAGAGAGTTAACCTGTGTATCAGGACCATAAACACCCACCCGAGTGACCCTTATAAGACATTTTTCACATCTTTTTCCCTGTAACTTGGAAATGGTAAGTCTGAGAAGTTTCAAACTGTATTAGATATATATTCTGTGTGTAATCTTAGTATGTAACAGATTTTAAGTCTGAAGCTTTAATTTTGAAGGTCAAATTGAGGTCTCTAAAAGGCTCCCAAAGACCCAATATTTGGACTTTTTGCTACTTTTAAGCCCTGTGACTGTCAAACTATGTGACTGATAGAGCTCAAATCCTATCTGGGAAGATATTAGTATGTTATTTATATATGTGCCAAAAATTAAGGCTTTAAGAAGACATTTAACCTGTGTATGAGGACCATAAATCCCCACCCGAGTGACCATTTTTAGACATTTTTCACATATTTTTCCCTGTAACTTGGAAATGGTAAGTCTAAGAAGTTTCAAACTGTATTAGATGCATATTCTATGTGTAATCTTAGTATGTGACAAATTTTAAGTCTGAAGCTTTAATTTGAAGGCCACATTTAGGTCTCTAGAAGGCCCCATAAAGACCCAGTATTTGGACTTTTTGCCAATTTTAAGGCCTGTGACTGTTAAACTATGTGACTGATAGAGCTGAAATCTCATCTGGGAATACATTATTATGTTCTTTTTACATGTACCAAAAATCAAGGCTTCAAGTAGACATTTCACCTGTGTATGAGGACCTTAAACACCCACCTGAGTGACCCTTTTAAGACATTTTTCACATATTTTGCTCTGTAACTTGGAAATGGTAAGTCTGAGAAGTTTCAAACTTTATTAGATACATATTCTATGTGTAATCTTAGTATGTAACAAATTTTAAGTCTGAAGCTTTAATTTGAAAGCCACATCGAGATCTCTAAAAGGCCCACAGAGACCCAATATTTGGACTTTTTACCACCTTTAAGCCCTGTGACTGTTAAACTATGTGATTGATGGAGCTGAAATCCCATCTGGGAATGCATTATTATGTCCTTTTTACATATGCCGAAAATCAAGGTTTTTAGTAGACATTTAACCTGTGTATGAGGGCCATAGACACTCGCCCAAGTGCCTTTTTGGACATTTTTTCCGTATTTTGCCCTGTTATTTGGAAATGCTTAGTGTGACAAGTCTTAAACTGTATTATATATAATTTTTGTTTGTTATGTATGTCCCCCAAAACGTTTCAGATCTGTTGTTTAATTGCTAAGGTCTCTTTAACAATTGTAAAATGCCCACAGAAACCCAATTTATGGACATTATGCCACTTTAAAGCCCAGTAACTGTCAAACTATGTGGGTTATAGAGCTGAAATCTTTGAATTTTTAAAAGGAAATGCCTGTCTATTTAAATTTTGAATATTAATAATGTTATGGCTATCTTAGTCTTTTAAGAACTTATTTTTGTGTGTTATACCTCTGCTTGCTGAGTTTTTAACTTTTTAAAATGAAACTGGTTAAACATATTCAAGTAGACAAAATGGACACTTTAAGTGAGCTTTAAGTCCCAATATTAATGAAATTATATCCTTATGTAGTAAAACTAGGGGATTTTTAACCCTCAACTAGCCCAGTTTTATTCAACTTGCCTCAGTTAATTTTGACACAGCTCCTACAGTTATGAACTCATTTCAGTTGATAATCACATACTTAAAATTCTCAATTTTTTTTGTATTTGAGTACCCCTTTTATATAGATTGTTTGTTTACCATTTATGCATCCCCCACCCGGATTCCCCCCACCCACCTCTGGGACCTCCAGCTATATTGAGTGACACTAAATAAACAAAGGTATTTAATGATATCAGATGAGAAACAAAGAACTCAATGGGGTTGCAGATCTTGTGTAATAGTGAGAGAGGTGTGGAGAAGGGGAGAGGGGTGGGGGGGGGGGAGGTGGTGGGCTTCATTACATATAACACAAAGGGGAGTCAGAACTGAGATTGTGTCACATATTTAGGTTGCATATATATGGACCACATATATAGGTATAGAGGAAATGAATAACTGAAAACAATTTGCAAATTCTAAAAATAATATAATAAAATAATAATATACATAATTTTTTTTTAAATAATATTTTATTTGTGAACAAATATAGAAACAGATATGCGCTTTTGGGATTATGAATTTTAGAATGGACATTGAATCATCAATCATTTAAATACTTTGAAGGAAGATTGAAAAGTATGATGAGTTGAGTTTGAAGGAAGATTGAAAAGTATGATGAGTTGAGTTAAAAATAATATTTTATTTGTCAACAAATATAGAAACAGATATGCTCTTTTGGGATTATTATTTTAGAATGGACATTCAATCATCAATCATTTAAATACTTTGAAAATAGGTTTAGAGTTATCATTGCAGGAAGATTGAAAATATAATTTGAGTTATGTATTCGGCGTCTGGGGATACACCATCTTCCTTGGAAGATATAAACAGAGTAGATTGATGTGCTGAAGTTCATATAATAATGGGTAATTATGTTTTAAAAAATTCCCGATCAAAACCTGTGGCGTGAGTGATGACCTGTCTGGGGATATGTTGGCGCCGAGTTGGCCCAATCTAGTTATCTCTAAAACTATTGCGGATACCCAATTTTTATCAAATAACTCATCTGCTTTTGGAAAAGCTTTCACATGGTGAAGTTTCAGACCCGTAGATAATTACTCACCTACTCAAAATGAGTAAATGCTAATTATCTCTTAAAAGTATTGCACATAGCCAATTTTTCTTAAATAACTCATTCACCTACTTTTGGGAGAGCTTTCACTTGGTGAAGTTTCAGACCCATAGCTAATTACTCACCTACTCAAAATGAGTAAATGCTAATTAAGCGTCCCGCAAGGGACGCTTGTTTGTGTATGGGAGAGCTTCCGGCTCCGCCGGCGGCGGCTCCACATTTTGTTTTCCTTATAACTCTGTAACCGTTAGGCGGATTCTTTTCAAATTTGGCAGGTTTAGGCAGTAGCCTTGGGGAATTTTTTTGAATATGCTGCAGTGACATTTCAACCAATCAGAGAGGTCACATGACCAAAAATGTCTTTTTTCGATGGGGAAGCTTGTCCGGATGATAACTTGAAAGGGATTTTATCAATTCACCTGAAACTTGGCAAATACATTCATTCTATTAAAATCTGGAAATCATTAGATTTTGGCATTGATTGGTCAAGAAATGGCCGAGTAATTAATGATTAATTAATCATTACGAATTTTCCAAATAAGGAAAACACAAAAATGCTTATATCTCGAAAACCGTGCTAGATAGAGCGATTTCGACGAAATTTTTGACCCGCAGGGTATCTCTGCGGAATAGTTTTCCCAATTTTCAAAAAAATTTTCTCTCGCCCAAAATGGCGGCCATTTTGAATTTTCGAAATTTTCGCAAAAATTGCAAAACACAAAAATGCTTATATCTCGAAAACCGTGCTAGATAGAGCGATTTCGACGAAATTTTTGACCCGCAGGGTATCTCTGCATAGTAGTTATCCCAATTTTGAAAAAAAAAATTTTCTCGCCAAAAATGGCAGCCATTTTGAATTTTCGAATTTTTCGCAAAAATTGCAAAACATAAAAATGCTTATATCTCGAAAACCCTGCTAGATAGAGCGATTTCGACGAAATTTTTGACCCACAGGGTATATCTGCAGAGTAGCCATGCCAATTTTCAAAAAAAATTTGTCTCGCCAAAAATGGCGGCCATTTTGAATTTTCGAATTTTTCGCAAAAATTGCAAAACATAAAAATGCTTATATCTCAAAAACCCTGCTAGATAGAGCGATTTCGACGAAATTTTTGACCCACAGGGTATCTCTGCAGAGTAGCCATGCCAATTTTCAAACAAAAAATTTCTCGCCAAAAATGGCGGCCATTTTGAATTTTCGAATTTTTCGCAAAATTGCAAAACACAAAAATGCTTATATCTCGAAAACCGTGCTAGATAGAGCGATTTCGACGAAATTTTTGACCCACTGGGTATCTCTGCAGAGTAGCCATGCCAATTTTCAAAAAAAATTTGTCTTGCCAAAAATGGCGTCCATTTTGAATTTTCGAATTTTTGCGCAAAAATTGCAAAACACAAAAATGCTAATATTTCGAAAACCGTGCTACATAGAGCGATTTCGTCGAAATTTTTTATCTTCAGGGTATCTCTGCAGAGCAGCTGTCCCAAAGAGCTTTCACTTGGTGAAGTTTCAGACCCATAGCCAATTACTCACCTACTCAAAATGAGTAAATGCGAATTACCTCTATAAGTATTGCAGATGGCCAATTTTTCTCAAATAACTCATTCACCTACTTTTGGAAGAGCTTTCACATGGTGAAGTTTCAGACCCATAGCCAATTACTCACCTACTCAAAATGAGTAAATGCGAATTGTCTCTAAAAGTATTGCAGATAGCCAGTTTTTCTCAAATAACTCATTCACCTACTTTTGGGAGAGCTTTCACTTGGTGAAGTTTCAGACCCATAGCCAATTACTCACCTACTCAAAATGAGTAAATGCGAATTATCTGTAAAAGTATTGCAGATAGCCAATTTTTCTCAAATAACTCATTCACCTACTTTTGGGAGAGCTTTCACTTGGTGAAGTTTCAGACCCATAGCTAATTACTCACCTACTCAAAATGAGTAAATGCGAATTATCTCTAAAAGTATTGCAGATAGCCAGTTTTTCTCAAATAACTCATTCACCTACTTTTGGGAGAGCTTTCACTTGGTGAAGTTTCAGACCCATAGCTAATTACTCGTCTACTCAAAATGAGTAAATGCGAATTATCTCTAAAAGTAGTGCAGATAGCCAATTTTTCTCAAATAACTCATTCACCTACTTTTGGGAGAGCTTTCACTTGGTGAAGTTTCAGACCCATAGCTAATTACTCACCTACTCAAAATGAGTAAATGCGAATTATCTCTAAAAGTATTGCAGATAGCCAATTTTTCTCAAATAACTCATTCACCTACTTTTGGGAGAGCTTTCACTTGGTGAAGTTTCAGACCCATAGCTAATTACTCGTCTACTCAAAATGAGTAAATGCGAATTATCTCTAAAAGTAGTGCAGATAGCCAATTTTTCTCAAATAACTCATTCACCTACTTTTGGGAGAGCTTTCAATTGGTGAAGTTTCAGACCCATAGCAAATTACTCACCTACTCAAAATGAGTAAATGCGAATTATCTCTAAAAGTATTGCAGATAGCCAATTTTTCTCAAATAACTCATTCACCTACTTTTGGCAGAGCTTTCACTTGGTGAAGTTTCAGACCCATAGCTAATTATTCACCTACTCAAAATGAGTAAATGGGAATTATGTCTAAAAGTATTGCAGATAGCCAATTTTTCTCAAATAACTCATTCACCTACTTTTGGGAGAGCTTTCACTCTGTGAAGTTTCAGACCCATAGCTATTTATTCACCTACTCAAAATGAGTAAATGCTAATTATCTGTAAAAGTATTGCGGATACCCAATTTTTATCAAATACTCATTCATCTACTTGTGGGAGAGCTTTCACATGGTGAAGTTTCAGACCCATAGTTAATTACTCACCTACTCAAAATGAGTAAATGCGAATTATCTCTAAAAGTATTGCAGATAGCCAATTTTTCTCAAATAACTCATTCACCTACTTTTGGGAGAGCTTTCACTTGGTGAAGTTTCAGACCCATAGATAATTATTCACCTACTCAAAATGAGTAAATGTGAATTATCTCTTAATAGTATTGCAGATAGCCAATTTTTCTCAAATAACTCATTCACCTACTTTTGGAAGACCTTTCACACACGAAAATGAAAAATTGTGAATATCTCGGAAAAGCTATTTCTTCTGCTTTAATGCTCGGCGGGAGATACACACCACGGCAGTGGTCTTGACAAAAATTTTTGTCTCCCCAAAAATGGTGGCCATTTTGAATTTTCAAAGTTTTTGCAAAACACAAAAATGCTTATATCTCGAAAACCGTGCTATATGGAGTGAACTCGACAAAATTTTGGACCTGCTGGGTATCTCTGCAGAGTAGCCATGCCAATTTTCAAAATATTTTTGTCTCGCCAAATATAGCGGACATTTTTTATTTTTTAATTTTTTGCAAAACACAAAAATGCTTATATCTTAAAAACCGTGCTAGATAGAGCAGACTGCGCTGACTTTGGTTGCCACAACAGTATAAGGCTAGAAACGAAGCATTTTCTTAATACTTTAGCACTCACCTTTATATCCTTTTCGGGACGCTTTGTTTTTGCTATGCAAAAACATTATCTTTTTTTTTTGCGAGCGATCCTCTAGTTATCTCTAAAAGTATTGCAGATAGCCAATTTTTCTCAAATAACTCATTCACCTACTTTTGGGAGAGCTTTCACTCGGTGAAGTTTCAGACTGTAGCTAATTACTCACCTACTCAAAATGAGTAAATGCTAATTATCTGTAAAAGTATTGCGGATACCCATTTTTTATCAAATAACTCATTCATCTACTTGTGGGAGAGCTTTCACATGGTGAAGTTTCAGACCCGTAGATAATTACTCACCTACTCAAAATGAGTAAATGCTAATTATCTCTAAAAGTATTGCAGATAGCCAATTTTTCTCAAATAACTCATTCACCTACTTTTGGAAGAGCTTTCACATGGTGAAGTTTCAGACCCATAGCTAATTACTCACCTACTCAAAATGAGTAAATGCGAATTATCTCTAAAAGTATTGCAGATAGCCAATTTTTCTCAAATAACTCGTTCACCTACTTTTGGGAGAGCTTTCACTTGGTGAAGTTTCAGACCCATAGCTAATTATTCACCTACTCAAAATGAGTAAATGCTAATTATCTCTAAAAGTATTGCAGATACCCAATTTCTATCAAATAACTCATTTATCTACTTTTGGGAGTAAATGCGAATTATCTCTTAAAAGTATTGCAGATAGCCAATTTTTCTCAAATAACTCATTCACCTATGTTTGGGAGAGCTTTCACACACGAAAATGAAAAATTGTGAATATCTCGGAAAAGCTATTTCTTCACACCGCGGCAGTGGTCTTGTTTTCAAAAATTTTTGTCTCACCAAAAATGGTGGCGATTTTGAATTTTCGAAGTTTTTGCAAAACACAAAAATGCTTATATCTCGAAAACTGTGCTAGATGGAGCGAATTCAACAAAATTTTTGACCTGCTGGATATCTCTGCAGAGTACCCATGCCAATTTTCAAAATATTTTTGTCTCGCCAAATATAGCAGCCATTTTGAATTTTTTGCAAAAATTGCAAAACACAAGAATGCTTATATCTTGAAAACCGTGCTAGATAGAGCAGACTGCGCTGACTTTGGTTGCCACAACAGTATAAGGCTAGAAACGGAACATTTTCTTAATACTTTAGCACTCACCTTTATATCCTTTTCGGGACGCTTTGTTTTTGCTATGCACATTGGCAGGGAATGTTCTATGGCTGTAGAAGCATGTCTCTGCAAAATTTTGGCCTCAGTTTGAAAAACAAAATGGCTGTCATAGCCGATTGTTTGAAAATCATAAAGGTGCTCTAAATCTTGAAATATTGCAGCTAGCTTCTTCAAGTTTGGACAAAATATATGTGGGTAGGAAAGTTAGCCTGATAGTAATTTTGGCCTAGTTTCAAAAACAAAATGGCCACCATATCACATGTCAAATGGGGTTATCCTATTGAAAAAGCCTTATATCTCCCTTAACATTGCTGCTATGGGTTTTGGAGTGTGAAAACAACTTGTAGGAAGTCGTAGCCTGGGAATATTTTCCAGGTGTTGAATTTGACCTTTGGCCCCTGCTTCAGGGTTAAATGGGGTCATCATACTAAGACATCCTTATATCTCCCTTATTATTGGTGCTAGGACTTCAGAATGTAAAAACAGCCCATGGGAAGTCCTGACCTGCAAATGTTTTGCCTGTAAACAATTTTGGCCTTATTTTGAAAAAAAAAACAAAAGGGCCACTATAGCCAATTATTATGTCCACCCCCCTGGGGGGTGGATATATTATTTTTGCTTTTTTCGCCGTCCGATGTCCGGCGTCCGGCGTCCGGCGTCCGATGTCCGGCGTCACGCATGGTTTCCGCTCATTTAAAGGAAAAGTATTAGAGCTATTGTCACCAAATTTGGTATGCAGGCTTATTGGGTCAGTAGCTTGCTTGGGATTGCTTTTGGCTGTTGTACCTCTTTTGCTTACTGAGTAATACTTAAGTACAGCTATTTTCAGTACCCATTGGTTTCCGTGCATTTAAGCCAAAATAATTAAAGATATTTTACTACAATTTTGAATACAAGATTGTTATGTCCATAGCTCGCTTGGTATTGCATTTGGGACTGATAGCTTTGTCAGTACATGAGTAATAGCCATTTAGGTACTTCATTGTGTATTTTCAGTACTACTTTTGAGTAATTTGCTAATATCTCAGAAACCGTAAGAGATAGAGCGATTTCGTCGAAATTTTCGACCCACAGGGTATCTAAGGAATGTAATATTTGCAATTTTCAAAAAAATTTTCCCCTCCCCAAAAATGGCGGCCATTTTGAATTTTCGAATTTTTGCCAAAAATGGCAAAACACAAATTTGCTTCTATCTCCTTAACCGTGTGAGATAGAGCGATTTCGTCGAAATTTTCGACCCACAGGGTATTTAAGGAATGCAATCTACAATTTTCCAAAAATTTTCCCCTCCCCAAAAATGGCGGCCATTTTGAATTTTCGAATTTTTGCCAAAAATGGCAAAACACTAATTTGCTTCTATCTCCTTAACCGTGCGAGATAGAGTGATTTCGTCGAAATTTTCGACCCACAGGGTATCTAAGGAATGCAATCTTTGCAATTTTCCAAAAATTTTCCCCTCCCCAAAAATGGCGGCCATTTTGAATTTTCGCCAAAAATGGCAAAACACAAATTTGCTTCTATCTCCTTAACCGTGCCAGATAGAGCGATTTCGTCAAAATTTTCGACCCACTGGGTATCTGAGCATTGTACTCTTGGTAATTTTTAAAAAATTTTCCCCTCCCCAAAAATGGCGGCCATTTTGAATTTTCGAATTTTTGCCAAAAATGGCAAAACACTAATTTGCTTCTATCTCCTTAACCGTGCGAGATAGAGCGATTTCGTCGAAATTTTCGACCCACAGGGTATCTAAGGAATGTAATATTTGCAATTTTCAAAAAATTTTCCCCTCCCCAAAAATGGCGGCCATTTTGAATTTTCGAATTTTTGCCAAAAATGGCAAAACACAAATTTGCTTCTATCTCCTTAACCGTGCGAGATAGAGCGATTTCGTCGAAATTTTCGACCCACAGGGTATCTAAGGAATGCAATCTTTGCAATTTTCAAAAAATTTTCCCCTCCCCAAAAATGGCGGCCATTTTGAATTTTCGAATTTTTGCCAAAAATGGCAAAACACCAATTTGCTTCTATCTCCTTAACCGTGCCAGATAGAGCGATTTCGTCAAAATTTTCGACCCACAGGGTATCTGAGCATTGTGCTCTTGGTAATTTTTCCAAAAATTTTCCCCTCCCCAAAAATGGCGGCCATTTTGAATTTTCGAATTTTTGCCAAAAATGGCAAAACACTAATTTGCTTCTATCTCCTTAACCGTGCGAGATAGAGCGATTTCGTCGAAATTTTCGACCCACAGGGTATCTAAGGAATGTAATCTTTGCAATTTTCCAAAAATTTTCCCCTCCCCAAAAATGGCGGCCATTTTGAATTTTCGAATTTTTGCCAAAAATGGCAAAACACAAATTTGCTTCTATCTCCTTAACCGTGCGAGATAGAGCGATTTCGTCGAAATTTTCGACCCACAGGGTATCTAAGGAATGCAATCTTTGCAATTTTCAAAAAATTTTCCCCTCCCCCAAAATGGCGGCCATTTTGAATTTTCGAATTTTTGCCAAAAATGGCAAAACACAAATTTCCTTCTATCTCCTTAACCGTGCCAGATAGAGTGATTTCGTCAAAATTTTCGACCCACAGGGTATCTAAGGAATGCAATCTTTGCAATTTTCAAAAAATTTTCCCCTCCCCAAAAATGGCGGCCATTTTGAATTTTCGAATTTTTGCCAAAAATGGCAAAACACAAATTTGCTTCTATCTCCTTAACCGTGCCAGATAGAGCGATTTCGTCAAAATTTTCGACCCACAGGGTATCTGAGCATTGTGCTCTTGGTAATTTTAACAAAATTTTCCCCTCCCCAAAAATGGCGGCCATTTTGAATTTTCGAATTTTTGCCAAAAATGGCAAAACACAAATTTGCTTCTATCTCCATAACCGTGCCAGATAGAGCGATTTCGTCAAAATTTTCGACCCACAGGGTATCTGAGCATTGTGCTCTTGGTAATTTTAACAAAATTTTCCCCTCCCCAAAAATGGCGGCCATTTTGAATTTTCGAATTTTTGCCAAAAATGGCAAAACACTAATTTGCTTCTATCTCCTTAACCGTGCGAGATAGAGCGATTTCGTCGAAATTTTCGACCCACAGGGTATCTAAGGAATGTAATATTTGCAATTTTCAAAAAATTTTCCCCTCCGCAAAAATGGCGGCCATTTTGAATTTTCGAATTTTTGCCAAAAATGGCAAAACACAAATTTGCTTCTATCTCCTTAACCGTGCGAGATAGAGCGATTTCGTCGAAATTTTCGACCCACAGGGTATCTAAGGAATGCAATCTTTGCAATTTTCAAAAAATTTTCCCCTCCCCAAAAATGGCGGCCATTTTGAATTTTCGAATTTTTGCCAAAAATGGCAAAACACCAATTTGCTTCTATCTCCTTAACCGTGCCAGATAGAGCGATTTCGTCAAAATTTTCGACCCACTGGGTATCTGAGCATTGTACTCTTGGTAATTTTTAAAAAATTTTCCCCTCCCCAAAAATGGCGGCCATTTTGAATTTTCGAATTTTTGCCAAAAATGGCAAAACACTAATTTGCTTCTATCTCCTTAACCGTGCGAGATAGAGCGATTTCGTCGAAATTTTCGACCCACAGGGTATCTAAGGAATGCAATCTTTGCAATTTTCAAAAAATTTTCCCCTCCCCAAAAATGGCGGCCATTTTGAATTTTCGAATTTTTGCCAAAAATGGCAAAACACCAATTTGCTTCTATCTCCTTAACCGTGCCAGATAGAGCGATTTCGTCAAAATTTTCGACCCACAGGGTATCTGAGCATTGTGCTCTTGGTAATTTTTCCAAAAATTTTCCCCTCCCCAAAAATGGCGGCCATTTTGAATTTTCGAATTTTTGCCAAAAATGGCAAAACACTAATTTGCTTCTATCTCCTTAACCGTGCGAGATAGAGCGATTTCGTCGAAATTTTCGACCCACAGGGTATCTAAGGAATGTAATCTTTGCAATTTTCCAAAAATTTTCCCCTCCCCAAAAATGGCGGCCATTTTGAATTTTCGAATTTTTGCCAAAAATGGCAAAACACAAATTTCCTTCTATCTCCTTAACCGTGCGAGATAGAGCGATTTCGTCGAAATTTTCGACCCACAGGGTATCTAAGGAATGCAATCTTTGCAATTTTCCAAAAATTTTCCCCTCCCCCAAAATGGCGGCCATTTTGAATTTTCGAATTTTTGCCAAAAATGGCAAAACACAAATTTCCTTCTATCTCCTTAACCGTGCCAGATAGAGTGATTTCGTCAAAATTTTCGACCCACAGGGTATCTGAGCATTGTACTCTTGGTAATTTTTAAAAAATTTTCCCCTCCCCAAAAATGGCGGCCATTTTGAATTTTCGAATTTTTGCCAAAAATGGCAAAACACTAATTTGCTTCTATCTCCTTAACCGTGCGAGATAGAGTGATTTCGTCGAAATTTTCGACCCACAGGGTATCTAAGGAATGCAATCTTTGCAATTTTCCAAAAATTTTCCCCTCCCCAAAAATGGCGGCCATTTTGAATTTTCGAATTTTTCCCAAAAATGGCAAAACACAAATTTGCTTCTATCTCCTTAACCGTGCGAGATAGAGCGATTTCGTCGAAATTTTCGACCCACAGGGTATCTAAGGAATGCAATCTTTGCAATTTTCCAAAAAATTTTCCCCTCCCCAAAAATGGCGGCCATTTTGAATTTTCGAATTTTTGCCAAAAATGGCAAAACACAAATTTGCTTCTATCTCCTTAACCGTGCGAGATAGAGCGATTTCGTCAAAATTTTCGACCCACAGGTATTTCAGCATTGTATTCTTGGCAATTTAAAAAAAAATTTCCCGTCCCCTAAAATGGCGGCCATTTTGAATTTTCAAATTTTTGTCAAAAATGGCAAAACACAAATTTGCTTCTATCTCCTTAACCATGCGAGATAGAGCGATTTCGTCGAAATTTTCAACCCACGGGGTATCTAAGGAATGTAATCTTTGCAATTTTCAAAAAATTTTCCCCTCCCCAAAAATGGCAGCCATTTTGAATTTTCGAATTTTTGCCCAAAATGGAAAAACACAGACTGGCCTTAACCGTGCCAAATAGAGTTATTTCGTTGAAATTTTCGACCCATAGGGTATCTAGAAAATGTACTCTTGGCAATTTTCAAAAAAATTTCCTTTTCCCAAAAATGGCGGCCATTTTGAATTTTCAAATTTTTCCCAAAAATAGAAAAACAGGAATTTGCTTCTATCTTCTTAACCATGCCAGATAGAGTGATTTCGTCAAAATTTTCAACCCAACCAATGCAAAAAGGCATGAAGCTGAAATAATTTACATCTACACTAACAAATATTTAAGCATCATTGATATATTTTACAAATGAAACAGGGTCTTGTAAGACTACTGTACAATTTGGGCAAAAGGTTCATGGGTGGACATTACACATGATAATGTGTGTTCTTCTATGCTATCCTGTTTCTATTCGCATCTACTATCAACAGGGCAGCCGATTTCTAGTTTCAAAAGCATTAAGATGCCCTAAAAGTTGAAATATTGCAGCTAGGTTAATCAAATTTGCAGAAAAGATATATGGCTGGGAAAATTACCCGGATAGTAATTTTGGACTAGTTTCAAAAACAAAATGGCTGCCATATCACATGTTTAATGTCAAATGGGATTATCATATTAAAAAAGCTTTATATCTCCCTTATCATTGCTACTAGGGGTTCCAAATGTGAAAACAACTTAAGGAAGTCATGGTCTGAGACTCTTCTCCAATTGCTGACTTTGAACCCTTCTTCAATGTCAGGTGGAGCAAGTCGAGCAATATCTTACTATAAGGGTCTTATATCTCCCTTGGTTCTCCATTATTACTGATCCTAAGGTGGGAGATAACCACTGCGACAGTAGTCTTGTTTTAATTAAGTGTCCCTTGAAAAGGGTGTTTATTTGATTTTGGGTGGAGTTTCCCTTGAATATCTCCTCGGGCACTTTTAAAACATTATTGGCGTTTGTATACCTTAGGCATGGAAACATTTTTCCACATGCAAATATTTGACCTTTATCAAGATCATATGATAAAAAAATTATTTTATTGTTGATATCCTACCCAATGGACAATTGCCAATCTTGTCGGTGCAGACTGGCCCGTCAAACAAAAAAAGCTGTCGTGTGCTTCAGGACCGGTCTACTACTGTGCATTTGCTAGGTGGTTCATGGTACTTACTTTGTGTCTAAACAGTGTGACGTCATTGCATCTTCTTTGTTTGGCAGGAGTACTATGCAGACGGATTTTTGAGACATTCTCAGAAGTTTTATTACCCCACCGCCCTTAATAAGGGCTGCTGGAGTATTGTTTTCACCCATGGTGTGAGAATCTGAGGGTGGGCAGTTTGAAAAAGTTTATCTGGGCTGTATCTTAGAAACCGTAAGGTGTAGGAAGTCGATACTTGGTAGGGACATTGGTTAGGGGGTGTAGGTGTCCAATACCATGGTGTGACCTTGATTTGAACTTTGACCTTGCTGTAGTGACCTTGACCTATAAAATCTTGTCCGGGCTATATCTCAGAAACTCTAAGGTGCAGGAAGTTGATACTAGGTAGGGACATAGGTTGGGGGTTGTAGGTGTGCATTGAAATGTTGTAGTCTTGATTTGACCTAGTCGTAGTGACCATGAGTTTGAAAATCTTGTCTGGGCTTTTTATTGTATCCACTGGAGGCATCCGGTGGATACTTTGGTTTAGCATTTGCTACGCCGCCGCCGCTACTGCATGTAGACAGATTTTCAGCGTTAACGCTCTAAGAGGAAAACTGCATCAGCTAGGTTCACCAAATTTGCTTGATATCTTCATTGGGGGGTAAGCTTCTCTGGGAAAGAAATTAGCCTCATTCCAAAAAACAAGATGGCTGCCGCGGGCATTTCTTTGAAAATTATCTACATTTTTCTACTGGCTGTTTCTCATAGGTAAAGGTTGAATGTCTTCATAGGTTTCTACAACCTTGCAGACATTTGACCTTGAAGCTCTTAATTCAAGGTCATCCACGGAGTGCCAAAGTAACCCACATAGCGGACTTTAAAAGTGCTTATATCTCCCTTGTTATTGGTCCTAGAGGTTTGCAATGTGAAACCAACCTACAGGAAATCATGTCCTGCAAATCTTTTGATGTGGTCAGATTTGACCTTGGACCCCTCCTTCAGGGTCAAATGAGGATAGCCAAACTTAAAAGTGCTTATAACTCGCTTATTATTGGTCCTAGAGGTTTGGGATGGTAAACCAACCTATAGGAAATCATGGGCTGGAAATCTTCTGGTGTGGTCGGATTTGACCTTGGGCCCCTTCTTCAAGGTCAAACGAGGATAGCCAAACTTAAAAGTGCTTATAACTCACTTATTATTGGTGCTAGAGGTTTGCAATGTGAAACCAACTCATAGGAAATCATGGGCTGGGAATCTTATGATGTGGTCAGATTTTGCTTTGGACCCCTCCTTCAAGGTCAAATGAGGATGGCCAAGCTTAAAAGTGCTTATAACTCACTTATTATTGGTCCTTCAGGTTTGCATTGTGAAACCAACTTATAGGAAATCATGGCCTGGGAATCTTCTGATGTGGTCAGATTTTACCTTGGACCCCCCCCCCTTCAAGGTTAAACGAGGATACCCAAACTTAAAAGTGCTTATAACTCGCTTATTATTGATCCTAAAGGTTTGCAATGTCAAACCAATTTGAAGGATATCATGGGCTGGGAATCTTCTGATGTCAGATTTGACCTTTGGCCCCTCCTTCAGGTCAAATGATGGTTCACTGACTTTGGTGAGTTGTCTTTCCAGTGGATACAAATTTGCACTGGTTCTCAGATGCGTAGGTCTAGTTGTTATTAAGCGTCCCTTACGGGACGCTTGTTTGTGTATGGGAGACCTTCAGGCTCCGCCGGCTCTGCATTTTGTTTTCCTTATAACTCTGTAACTGTTAGGCAGATTCTTTTCAAATTTGGCAGGTTTATGCAGTAGCCTTGGGGAATTTTTTTGAATATGCTGCAGTGACATTTCAACCAATCAGAGAGGTCACATGACCAAAAATGTCTTTTTTCGATGGGGAAGCTTGTCCGGATGATAACTTGAAAGGGATTTTATCAATTCACCTGAAACTTGGCAAATACATTCATTCTATTAAAATCTGGAAATCATTAGATTTTGGCATTGATTGGTTAAGAAATGGCCGAGTAATTAATGATTAATTAATTGTTATGAATTTTCCAAATAAGGAAAACACAAGAATGCTTATAACTCGAAAACCGTGCTAGATAGAGCGATTTCGACAAAATTTTTTACCCACAGGGTATCTCTGCAGAGTAGCTATCCCAATTTTCAAAAAAAATTTGACTCACCAAAAATGGCGGCCATTTTGAATTTTCGAATTTTACGCAAAAATTGCAAAACACAAAAATGCTAATATCTCGAAAACTGTGCTAGATCAATCAATCAGTTGTCCAGGTGCTTAATCTCCGTATCAACGGATTCTAAGGCACACCATCCAATCCGTAAGGCATAAATCATGAGACATTAGACATGTTCCGAGTCGTTGCCAGGGAGGCGGTCCGGTGTTCGGTAGTAAGAAGCTATGGTGGGAATGATTTCTGAAATAGGTAGGTTTTGAGTCGACTTTTGAAACTGGAGAGATTTGGAGCACTGCGTATATCATATGGAAGATCATTCCATAACTTCGGGGCATCATATGAGAAACTATTGTTAAAATGGACCTTTGATTTATGGATGGAAGGACAGTAAGAGGGAACCAGAAGGAACAAATTTTTGGGATTGGAACGTCTTGTATTCACGGCAGATTTGTACAAGGGGAGATATGGTGCAAAATACTTAGGCTGGCCAGTGGTGAGGTACTTAATAGACCAAAACTAGGGTTTTGAAGATAATACGTTGTCTAACGGGTAGCCAATGGAGTGTCCTAAGGGTGGGTGTAATGTGAGTGTACTTTGAAGCACCAGTGACAAACCGTGCAAGCGCATTTTGAACATATTGGAGCCTTGTAGCATTTCGGGATGACAAACTGCGAAAAAGAGAGTTGCAATAATCCAAACGACTACTGACCAGAGCATTTGCAATCACCACTGATGTATCCACAGAAAGAAACCTCCTGATACGATGAAGGTCCCTGAGGCTGATAAAGCAGGATTTGATAACAGAATTTACGTGATTGGTGAAACAAAACTTTGCATCAAACAGAACGCCCAGATTGCATACAACATCTGCGGGAGAGAGACAATTTCCTAAAGTGCTAGATGGCGAGAGACAATTTCCTAAAGTGCTAGATGGCGAATTATCTCTTAAAAGTATTGCAGATAGTCAATTTTTCTCAATAATTCATTCACCTACTTTTGGAACAGCTTTCACATGGTGAAGTTTCAGACCCATAGCTAATTACTCACCTACTCAAAATGAGTAAATGCGAATTATCTCTAAAAGTATTGCAGATACCCAATTTTTATCAAATAACTGATTCATCTACTTTTGGGAGAGCTTTCACATGGTGAAGTTTTAGACATGTAGCTAATTACTCACCTACTCAAAATGAGTAAATGCTAATTATCTGTAAAAGTATTGCGGATACCCAATTTTTATCAAATAACTGATTCATCTGCTTTTGGGAGAGCTTTCACATGGTGAAGTTTCAGACCCGTTGGTAATTACTCACCTACTCAAAATGAGTAAATGCGAATTATCTCTAAAAGTATTGCAGATAGCCAATTTTTCTCAAATAACTCATTCATCTACTTTTGGGAGAGCTTTCACTTGGTGAAGTTTCAGACCCGTAGCTAATTATTTACCTACTCAAAATGAATAAATGCTAATTATCTGTAAAAGTATTGTGGATACCCAATTTTTATCAAATAACTGATTCATCTACTTTTGGGAGAGCTTTCACATGGTGAAGTTTCAGACCCGTTGGTAATTACTCACCTACTCAAAATGAGTAAATGCGAATTATCTCTAAAAGTATTGCAGATAGCCAATTTTTCTCAAATAACTCCTTCATCTACATTTGGGAGACCTTTCACTTGGTGAAGTTTCAGACCCGTAGCTAATTATTCACCTACTCAAAATGAGCAAATGCTAATTACCTCTAAAAATATTGCAGATAGCCAATTTTTATCAAATAAATGATTCACCTACTTTTGCAAGAGCTTTCACATGGTGAAGTTTCAGACCCATAGCTAATTGCTCACCTACTCAAAATGAGTAAATGCGAATTATCTCTAAAAGTATTGCAGATACCCAATTTTTATCAAATAACTGATTCATCTACTTTTGGGAGAGCTTTCACATGGTGAAGTTTTAGACCTGTAGCTAATTACTCACCTACTCAAAATGAGTAAATGCTAATTATCTGTAAAAGTATTGCGGATACCCAATTTTTATCAAATAACTGATTCATCTACTTTTGGGAGAGCTTTCACATGGTGAAGTTTCAGACCCATAGCTAATTGCTCACCTACTCAAAATGAGTAAATGCGAATTATCTCTAAAAGTAGTGCAGATAGCCAATTTTTCTCAAATAACTTATTCATCTACTTTTGGAAGAGCTTTCACATGGTGAAGTTCCAGACCCGTAGATAATTATTCACCTACTCAAAATGAGTAAATGCTAATTATCTCTAGAAGTATTGCAGATAGCCAATTTCTCTCAAATAACTCATTCATGTACTTGTGGGAGAGCTTTCACATGGTGAAGTTTCAGACCCATAGCTAATTACTCACCTACTCAAAATGAGTAAATGCGAATTACCTCTAAAAGTATAGCAGATAGCCAATTTTTCTCAAATAACTCATTCTCCTACTTTTGGGAGAGCTTTCACTCGGTTAAGTTTCAGACCCGTAGCTAATTATTCACCTACTCAAAATGAATACATGCTAATTATCTCTAAAACTATTGCGGATACCCAATTTTTATCAAATAACTGATTCATCTACTTTGGAAAGAGCTTTCACATGGTGAAGTTTCAGACCCGTAGATAATTACTCACCTACTCAAAATGAGTAAATGCTAATTATCTCTTAAAAGTATTGCACATAGCCAATTTTTCTCAAATAACTCCTTCACCTACTTTTGGGAGAGCTTTCACTTGAAGTTTCAGACCCATAGCTAATTATTCACCTACTCAAAATGAGTAAATGCTAATTATCTCTAAAAGTATTGCGGATACCCAATTATTATCAAATAACTCATTCATCTACTTTTGGGAGTAAATGCGAATTATCTCTTAAAAGTATTGCAGATAGCCAATTTTTCTCAAATAACTCATTCACCTATGTTTGGAAGAGCTTTCACACACGAAAATGAAAAATTGTGAATATCTCGGAAAACCTATTTCTTCTCCTTTAATGCTCGGCGGGAGATACACACCGCGGTAGTGGTCTTGTTTTCAAAAATTTTTGTCTCACCAAAAATGGTGGCGATTTTGAATTTTTGAAGTTTTTGCAAAACACAAAAATGTTTATATCTCGAAAACTGTGCTAGATGGAGCGAATTCAACAAAATTTTTGACCTGCTGGATATCTCTGCAGAGTACCCATGCCAATTTTCAAAATATTTTTGTCTCGCCAAATATAGCGGCCATTTTCAATTTTTGAATTTTTTGCAAAAATTGCAAAACACAAAAATGCTTATATCTTGAAAACCGTGCTAGATAGAGCAGACTGCGCTGACTTTGGTTGCCACAACAGTATAAGGCTAGAAACGGAACATTTTCTTAATACTTTAGCACTCACCTTTATATCCTTTTCGGGACGCTTTTTTTTTGCGAGCGATCCTCTAGTTAAATTTTGTTGTGTTCTTCAGTGGTTCTAAAAGAAAACTGGATCTGGAATCTCCAGGGGGTAAAAGAAAGAAATCAAAAGGTGATGTTGCCACCACATCAAGGTAAGATTGATGAACTATTTGTCAAGTACTCCTTGAAATATCTTTAAGAATGAATAAGCTGGTGATTGGATGGTACTCAAATTTCCATGTCTTGGTCCAGAGATAACTTGAAAAGTATTAGACCTAGAGCTTTCAGTTTCAGATGTTGTCTTTGGGTGTTTATAAGCAAGGAGCATATATCTCATTGACTATGGCCTTCAGTTTCAATCTTCAGGGAAACCATAAAAAGGTCTGTATATTTTTCAAATATTGGCCCCAAAATATCTGTTGGAGCTTTATACAATCAATGGGGGATTCTCTGTATATTCTGCTAAATTTATTCCATTCAAGATATGCTATTGAAGTATACTGTGTCGAATTTAGATCTTTTTTTTTCCAATCAGTAACCTGAAAAACCTTTCATCAAAAGATGCATGTATGTTTCTGTAGAAGGGCAACTCTTGACACCAAAATAAGTAACCCATCCTTCAGTTGTATTTTTAAAAGATTGATGTAGTTTTGTGTTTACAGTAAAAAGCAGACAAAAGGAGTTCCAAATAAACAGCAGAAGCGATCGTTAGACAGCTGTTCAAGTTCTGACTCTTCAGGTATGCTCCAAGTTATGGGGTTCCAGGCATGTTATAAGATTTACAATCAAAATGACTTTATGTTGCACAAACAATATATAATTAAGCGTCCCTGAAAGGGCACTTATTTGTTTTCGCCTCAGTTTCCTCGCCGCCACATTATGGTCTCCCTTGAATATCTTCCTTATTATTAGAAGGTTTCAAACCATATTTGGCACTTATATACCTTAGGTGTGGGAAAATTTTTCTGCATGCTTAAATTTGACCGTTGACCTTTATGAAGGTCACATGATCACAATTTTTTTAAGTACCCCCCCGTCATCACAGTTCAGGAAAAACTTATGCTTTGACACACGTGTTCATACTATCGAAAACGCGAGCTGATTAGATTTTGGGAGCAATCCCTTGAAAAATGTCTCATTTATGGGTGATTTCCTCACACCTTCCAATCTGAGAGCCTTAAATTTAGGTCAACCCCCCTATTATCTTCTTAAGTATTGCATTTAGAGCCATAAAATGTATTGGGAGGTAATAGGAAACCATATGTGGAGAGTCTAAATAGCTGGTCAGTTTTACCCCATGGCCCCCCCCCCCCCCCCCCCCCCCCCCCCCCCATGGGTCAAACTGGGGTCATAAAATAGCTGATTTTGAGTTTTTGCCTTATATCTCCTTTATTGTTGCTTTTATAGCTTCAGAATGTATTAAGAGGTATTGGGAAAGCATATGTGGAGAGTCTAAATAGCCGGTCAGTTTTACCCCACGGCCCCCCCTTATGGGTCAAACTGGGGTCATAAAATAGCTGATTTTGAGTTTTTGCCTTATATCTCCTTTATTGTTGCTTTTATAGCTTCAGAATGTATTAAAAGGTATTGGGAAAACATATGTGGAGAGTCTAAATAGCCGGTCAGTTTTACCCCCTGACCCCCCCTTATGGGTCAAACTGGGGTCATAAAATAGCTGATTTTGAGTTTTTGCCTTATATCTCCTTTATTGTTGCTTTTATAGCTTCAGAATGTATTAAGAGGTATTGGGAAAGCATATGTGGAGAGTCTAAATAGCCGGTCAGTTTTACCCCCCGACCCCCCCTTATGGGTCAAACTGGGGTCATAAAATAGCTGATTTTGAGTTTTTGCCTTATATCTTCTTTATTGTTGCTTTTAGAGCTTCAGAATGTATTAAGAGGTATTGGGAAAGCATATGTGGAGAGTCTAAATAGCCGGTCAGTTTTACCCCCTGACCCCCCCTTATGGGTCAAACTGGGGTCATAAAATAGCTGATTTTGAGTTTTTGCCTTATATCTCCTTTATTGTTGCTTTTATAGCTTCAGAATGTATTAAGAGGTATTGGGAAAGCATATGTGGAGAGTCTAAATAGCCGGTCAGTTTTACCCCCCGACCCCCCCTTATGGGTCAAACTGGGGTCATAAAATAGCTGATTTTGAGTTTTTGCCTTATATCTTCTTTATTGTTGCTTTTAGAGCTTCAGAATGTATTAAGAGGTATTGGGAAAGCATATGTGGAGAGTCTAAATAGCCGGTCAGTTTTACCACCCGACCCCCATGTATGGGTCAAACTGGGTCATGAAATAGCTTTTGCCTTTATTGTTGCTTTTATGCTTTCACAATGTATTAAAACCTATTGCAAAACCCTGTGGACAATCTAATTAGCAATACATACTTGCACACATGATTATATATGAAGTTATCAATACTCGTTACTGAAATGCTTTGTAGCATTTACACAAAATTTACTAAAGTTACATCCAATGTTGTACATCCAATGTACAACACTTTCTCCAGCTTGTCTGTGTCTACAACGCTTGTTTACGTTAATTAAAGAAGACCTTTGTAGGATTTTCCCTGTCATGATATCACTAAGGGGATTGGTTTATGTAACAGTACGGTACAGCTTTGAGCATTCTTAACTTTACAGCATGCTTATTAAAACCACAAGGCATTTTAAACTCTCAGGGACGCTTCGCTTTTGTTAGCAAAAGCATTCATCTAGTTGAATGTAGTTTCTGAAGGGTACACAGGCAACTTTTAAAATTGTTTTGAGCTCTGTTGCAGCAATATAATTATGTGACATGCAAGTGTTGATTAGCCTTTCTTAAGGTTCAAGTACCCTTGTGATTAAGAGAATATATACAGAAAAAAATTTCTGACATTTACATTTACTGGATTTTACAGACAAATATGGCATAGACAATTTGCTCCATTTATATCTCCTGACATGAATGAGTGCTTTATGAATACGAAATTTTTATTGCATAAAAACATACTTACATAATCCCAACAGATGCTTTTGTGACCTACCGTTCGGTCAAGGACACGGAGAAAGTGTACATGTAAACCCCAGCGGGCACCTGCTGGAGGTTATAGATCCTGTGTAAGTTGTCATTCTTATTTTGACGGCCGTCTAGTGCTCGCGCGTTCTTTTTGGTGCGTCATAGTAAATTTCATCGCGGCTGACAAACAAAGGAAATGCACAGTTTGTGCTTGTGATATGATGCCTTGGGATAACCACTAGTCTTGCATTAAATGCAGAAATGATAGGAAAGAAGAGGATAAATGTGTTACTGGTAAGGAATCAGATTGCTCTATATGTGCGGGCTCTCTGAAAATTCCTCACAAGAAAAAATCTTCAAAGAGTAAGTCTTCTGAAAAATGTGATGATTCACTATTGGATGAACCTACACCTTCTAAATCATCTCAATCCACTCCTGACACCTCTCTCCAGGACTTGATTAAAACCATGAGCAGTCAATTGGCGTCTCTGACTTCTCAGTTTGAGGAGTTCAAACGTAAAGATAAACCTTCCACTTCTCAGAGAGATGCTTCTTTTTCACAGGAGCAGGGTATGTGTGCCCCTGCCTCTCAGACAAGATCTGATGCATCAGAAGGTGAATTTCTGATGAGGATTCCAACTTGCCTTCCAGAAAATGACACAGATCTAGGTCTCCTCAGGGTGAGGCAGATTCACATCAGCAGGAATTGGATCACTCATATGTGGAGATGTAAAATGCTATCAGGGGTCTCCTTGACCTTGAAGTTCCACAAGCGGAGTGCCTTGTGGCCCCTTGTGCCTTCTCTTAAGAAACCTACTAAACAGGTTGTAAGGAAGCAAAACCTGGCTTTACCTCCTGTGCAAGACATTAAGACCATTTGGGATTATAGATTCAGAAAGACTTCAGGGTCTACATTGAAGGACAAAATTTCTCTTGTCTCAAGGTCAGTTTCTTGCCTTTGGGAGGCCAGATATGATCTACTGCACAACTTCTCCTCGAGACACTTCTTTGAAGCCTGAAAAGTTTGCCGGATTCTTATTTAAACATTGCTAGAATGAAAAATTTATCATCCTCCATCTCTGTTCCATCAAAACAGCACATTATACAGGAGAGTCTATTGAGAGAATGTGCAGATTTTAGGCCATGTTGTGTGGTTGAAGATGGCCATTGAGGAGCTGAATAACAGGATCCAGGCTAGCCAGTGAAATTAGGAGTTCAGGAGATCTGGATACTGTGAGGGAGTTAGCAGATCTCATTGGGAAGTACTCGCAACTCCAAGCTTCTGTCACTTCATCTCTGGAGATTGCTTTGGACACTGTATTGAAGCAAAGTATGACCCTTGCTTGCTACATGCTCCTAGCTAGGAGGGACCGTTTGTTGAAAGATTGTAGTTCAAAACTTTAACCTAAAGATCTGGCTAATCTGCGTACAGATCACTTTGACCAGCAGGAGGTCTTTAATTCAGACATTTTGTCTCAAGTAGAGGACAATATGATAAAAAGACTTTCAATTATCAAAGAATCTGACACCCAAGTCATACAGGGATAGTGCCAGAAATTTTTGATTTCGTCTCACTCTAAAAGTTCACAGTCAGAAGGGAAAAAGTCTTTTCGTGACAAACAAATGCAGCCAAACACCTCTTACGCAAATTTCTCTGCACGCGCACAGCGAGGTGGCAGGGGAGGGATGAGGAAATGACTGTCTGGGAGCAAGATTGCAGGATTTTTCCAAAATTCTTCCAAAATTGTCAAAAATTCCGCTCATTTTGAGCGAATATCACAACAAAAACAAGATGCACTCAGAGAGAGGAAAACGCTCGACTCCATGTGACCAGTCTCTAAAGTGATATAAAGTATTGTAAGGGAGATAGTAAAATAAAACCTAACATGTAAATTAATTTTCGAAGAAATATTACGTAGAAAGCCAAATTCAATAAAAATACATTGAAATGGGACCTCTGAAAATTCTTGATTTTTTGTATCCAAAATAAGATTCAGATCTTTCTTTTAGTAACTTCTTCCTTTGTCCAGGTCCTACCCACAAAAATGTTGTAATAAAGATCTGTTCATTAATTCTTGAGTAATCTAAACACCAAAAAACAGTCAGACAGACAGACAAATAGACAAACAATTTGCACCCAAAAACATAAACTGCTGGTGGAGGTAAAATATATCTTAAAAGTCACTTCTTGGTGAAAATCACTCATGGTAAATTTTTGTGGTGGACTGTCAAGGAATTGAAAGAAAAAAAGAGACAATAAAAACAGAAATAATAATTAATAAAAATGATGAATATACCACCCCCTTCTTTATTATCTTTGTGTCAATTTCAAGACATAAAATGAGAAGAAATATTTTTACTTAAAGACAGCAGGTATCACAAGCTAGGTTTGTGACCTCACAATGAGAATTGCATTGTGACATCATTAAGTATAACATAAGAAAGCAAAATATTGATATGGCATCACTCTGTGGTGTGGACGTACACATGAGCGACTTCTCCGACGAAACTACAAGGCCCAGAGACATGCTGTTTTTTTTAAAAGATGGCTTATCTACCTAGCATGAAAAAATGTTCAAGGCATGCAGATCTGTGTGTTTGTCGGTTTGCTAGAGCCATTATAAGTGAGGTACCCCTCACCCTAAGTATGAAAATTTTAACACTTTGTCACAATTTTCTCAGTGACTATTGCAGGGATTTCTCTAATATCTTGCACATATGTACTAGGTCACAAGTAGATTCCCTTGTGTGAGTGTCAGACCTGGATCTTTCTTAATTATTAAGCGTCCCTGAAAGGGCACTTATTTGTTTTCGCCTCAATTTCCTCGCCTCTGCCGCCGCATTATGGTCTCCCTTGAATATCTCCCTTATTATTAGAAGGTTTCAAACCATATTTGGCAGTTATATACCTTAGGCGTGGGAAAATTTTTCTGCATGCTTAAATTTGACCTTTGACCTTTATGAAGGTCACATGATCAAAAACAATTTTTTTGAAGTACACCCCCGTCATCACAGTTCACGAAAAACTACTTGCTACACAGCCTTATAATTTGACACACCTGTTTATACTATCAAAAACGCGAGCTGATTAGATTTTGGGAGCAATCCCTTGAAAAATGTCTCATTTATGGGTGATTTCCTCACACCTTCCAATCTGAACCAATCTCATCCCCCCTATTATCTTCTTAAGTATTGCATTTAGAGCCATAAAATGTACTGGGAGGTAATAGGAAACCGTATGTGGAGAGTCTAAATAGCCGGTCAGTTTTACCCCACGCCCCCCCACCCCTCCTTATGGTCCAAACTGGGGTCATAAATAGCTGCTTTGGAGTTTTTGCCTTGTATCTCCTTTATTGTTGCTTTTATAGCTTCAGAATGTATTAAGTGGTATTGGGAAAGCATATGTGGAGAGTCTAAATAGCCGGTCAGTTTTACCCCCCGACCCCCCCTTATGGGCCAAACTGGGGTCATAAAATAGCTACTTTGGAGTTTTTGCCTTGTATCTCCTTTATCGTTGCTTTTATAGCTTCAGAATGTATTAAGAGGAATCAGGAAAGCATATGTGGAGAATCTAAATAGCCAGTCAGTTTTATTACCCGACCCCCCTTATGGGTCAAACTGGGGTCATAAAATAGTTGCTTTGGAGTTATGCCTTATATCTCCTTTATTGTTGCTTTTATAGCTTCAGAATGTATTAAGTAGTGTTGGGAATCACCTCCAGTTTTCATGGTCGATTATTCGTCCATTTTTCCGAGCGATGATCGACCCATAATCGATTATTTTACTCCATGAAACACTTTCCGGGATAAAGTATAGGTCAATCTGGTAAGAATAACGGTGTTCCGACATTTAGAATCTACCGAAAGTACCCACTTCCTGTAAATATGGCGGTAGACATAAACAAACTTGAAATTCAAGACAAAACTGTCAGTTTATTAAGTAAAAATACCTAAAATATTTTTAAAATATGTGGATATTGATATAAATCAGGAAAGGTAAGATATAAGCTTAATAATCGATCGTTAGAAAACGTCAGTGACTGACCGCGATTCTACACTGTCAATGACGATTAATCGAGCACACGTCTAATCGTCCAACCACTAGTATTAAGAGGTATTGGGGTCAAACTGGGGTCATAAAATAGCTGCTTTGGAGTTTATGCCTTGTATCTCCTTTATTGTTGGTTTTATAGCTTCAGAATGTATTAAGGGGCTATCAACGTAACGACGTATATATAGTTAGTGTAATCCACGCTAGGTGGTTTACGTAGAAAGCACATAGAGTATTCGTTGCTAACCACGGACTTTGTCTCAATGTTTACAAACGTGTTGAACTATGTCACACAGCAAGGCTAGTATGTTTACCATGCTGTCCTTATATTTTCAAATATCTATATATTAATTTACACACAAGAAAACAAACACACATATTTCGGCTTGCTTTGCAAAGCTGTAGTGAGGGGTTATATTTTATACTATGCAATATAACAGCTACAGAGTGAAGAATGAGGCAATTTATAACTGTAAACAGAAAGCCACGTGCACTTATTTACCTTCAAAGGACAAGGGATTTTTTTTACACATAATTGGACTGTTTTGCTTGCATCAGTTATATTATCAAGATTTGTTTCTTATTTTTCATTTATCTTATAATTTCACTTCCAAAGTTTATCTTCAAGATACATCTACCAGTGATTTTCAAAAATAAATTTAGAAATTAATACACTCTCCCACAGCCATCAATAATGGCAGATATTGCTCCCTTAGCAACAGAGATATACCAGTCTATCGAGACATAAAATAAATACTTAGAAGTTATATATGAGGACACTGTGAATGCCACAGTCATAGAAATACATGAACATTGTTTTGAATGAATTACATTTTTAAAAAATACCTCCACAAGCATTTAACTAACAAATATGTAACAGTGATGCAAACCTGTTCTCTTTGTGTATTAACAAAGTTACAATAATATAAAAATGCCAATTTTAATGTGAAAATGAATTCATTCAAAAGTTAGCCCAGAAAACTACCTGCATATACATATGTTAAACATAAGTATTGATCTTCTCTTGCCTGCAATTTTTGTCACGTTTATAAAGCATGTCTCTTTTTGAGGTGACCAAAATTAGAGCATTTCACTGCATTTTGTAAACATTTTTATTGCACCATTTTATTAAATATAATAAAAAAAATTTATAAGAAACTACTCTTTTAGTAGTTTGTTTCTTTTTAAACAATTTGTCAACAGTCAAAAAAGCAAGAGTTATTAAATTGTATAAGTTTAAGTTTATAAACTGTCACACCACGGAACATAGATGGCTGTCTGTCAGGAAAGGTTACTGCACTGCATGAAATTCGTCGTTACGTTGATAGCCCCTTAAGAGGTATTGGGAAAGTATACGGCACAGCTTTGTGCATTCTTAGCTTTACAGCATGCTTATTAAAACCACAAAGCATTTTAAACTTTCAGGGATGCTTCGCTTTTGTTAGCAAAAGCATTCCTCTAGTTTTTTTATGAATTTTTAAAATAAGTTTTAATTAGGGGTGTCACGACTAACCGAATAATCGACAACGGTTAGAATAGTGCCATTTGCCGGTTCATATTTTAAAGTCGGAATAATCGCTCAATGTAGTGTAAAAGATGGCAGAAGGTCTGAATCTATGAAATATGTCCATATTGTCACATAAAATAAGCTGAAAAAAACAGCCACGTTTTCTGCATTGTTTTTGCATTCACGTAAAACCGGAAGTACCATTACATCTTATATCGCTCACTTCCTGTCTGAAATAAACGAAGTAGAAGTCGAAGGAAAACAGCAAATTTATTCATTTTTACAGGTTATATGCATATATTTTCATTTTATTTCACATATCATTTCCAGTGCTTTTTACAATATGAAACTTAAGATGTTTGGATGTTATTTTAATTCGACGGTTATTCGGCGTCGACACGAATAGTACTTACCGATTATTCGACATGAAATATTTGGAGTCGTGACGTCCCTAGTTTTAATGCATTCAAATTAATGAGATCATGCACTAAATCAATTGTAACTTGAAAAGTATTGCAGTTAGAGTATTTAGTTTCAATATGCATTTCATTTGAGTATTTAGTTTCAATATGTTATTCACCTATTTTGGGGTCAGCTATAACATAGTAAAATTCCAGACCTGTTGCTCATTGCATAGCTGAGTAATAGCGACTTTGAGGTTCTTACTCAACACTAAATCATGTATAACTTGAAAAGTATTGCATTTAGAGAATTTTGTATAAATATGTTATTCAGCTACTTTTGGGTCAGCTATAACATAGTAAAATTTCAGACCTGTAGCTCATGGCATAGCTGAGTAATAGCTACTTTTAGGTTATCACTGTTGAGTAAATCACTTATAACTTGAAAAGTATTGCATTTAGAGTATTTACTTTCAGATGTTATTCACCTATTTTGGGGTCAGCTATAACATAGTAAAATTCCAGACCTCTGGCTCATTGCATAGTTGAGTAATAGCTACTTTGAGGTTCTTACTCAACACTAAATCATTTATAACTTGAAAAGTATTGCATTTAGAGCATTTTGTTAAAATATGTTATTCAGCTACTTTTTCCATAGCTACAACATGGTGAGTAACTTGGGTGTGTATCACAATAGCTGAGTCAGTAATAGCTACTTTTAGACTATTCAGTAACTTCCATCATGAGTAAAATCACTTGTAACTTGAAAACTATTGCATTTAGAGAATTTTGTGTAAATTTCTTATTCAGCTACTTTTGGTCAGCTATAACATAGTAAAATTTCAGACCTGTAGCTCATGGCATAGCTGAGTAATAGCTACTTTTAGGTTATCACTGTTGAGTAAATCACTTATAACTTGAAAAGGATTGCATTTAGAGTATTTACTTTCAATATGTTATTCACCTATTTTGGGGTCAGCTATAACATAGTGAAATTAAAACTATTGCATTTGCAATATTTTCTTTAAATATGTTTTTAACTTACTTTTTACACCTTAACAGTTACCTTCTTACTTTCCTTCTGAACACCATTTCCAGGGCACAACTTTTGTGTCCTTTTCTTCTGTCACTTCTACTCTGAAACTAAAACACACAGTCAGCTGACACAGAGTTCGTTTACGGGCACTGATTGCTTGTTTTTTGTATGTGATGAAGAGAAGCAGTTTCACTGTGTATTCCCAATTAAAAATAAGAAAAACTCTCTCCTGACTTTAATTTTTAAACAAATTACACCAAATTTGGAAGAATCCGTCTGTACCCCATGAAATACCTGCCCACCAAATTTGAGAGAGATTGATGTCATAGTTTTTGAGCTATAAGGGTAAAACGGTGCACAGACAGACAGAAACAAACTGATTACAATAACCCTCTCCTATCGTCGAACTTTAACAAAGATGGCGCCCTCCATGAGGCAGTTCAGGCCATGCTTACAAAGAAGGTGATAGTTCATATCAGGAAACCCACAACTCTGGGATATTACAGTAGACTATTTCTAGTACCCAAACCCTTGAAAAGGTGGAGACCAGCGATAGATTTGAATATTTTAAACAGTCATTTGCATGTACCAACTTTCAAAATGGAAACAGCCAAATCTATCAGGAAGTTGATTCGACAGTGGGAGTGGGTCATCTCAATAGACTTTGGCCTTACGGACGCTTATTTTCATGTTCCAATTTACCCTCAATCTCAAAAGTATCTTGAGATTTCAAACCAAAAAAGGGGTTTTCCAATTTCGGGCACTTCCTTTTGGTGTAGCAACAGCTCCCCTAGAGTTTACTCAGATTGTGAAAGAGGTAAAACTCATAGTTCAAGCCAGGAACCTCAGAATTTATCAGTATCTGCCTATCTAGGCAACTGGCTTCTTCGGTCACCCACAAAGGAACAATGTCTCATAGATTCCCAAAACTTGGTAAAATTGGTGCAAGAACTAGGCTGGCTTATCAATTTTCAAAAGTCCGAATTGGTACCCACGCAAAAACTGGATTTTCTGGGCTGTCACTTCGATCTTCAAAGGGGCCTAGTCTTTCCAACCCAAAAGAAGCTCGATTTGTTAAAAAAATCAGACTTTTTCCATCAGTCTCCAAGAAAGCTCATGTTGCTCATAGGGACATTAGCTTCCTTAGAAAACACAGTACCACTAGGAAGGTTACACATGAGACCTTTCCAGTAGTACCTGAAGTCACACTGGAAATTTCCCCAGTCACTGGACAAAAGGATCTCAGTAGCGGGGAATTTTCTGAAACTTCTCAAATGGTGGGAGGATCTACAGAACCTTATGGCAGATGCTCCTATCCATCCTCATGTTCATAATACTCTGGTATTCATGGATGCCTCCCAAAAGGACTGGGGTGCTCAATTAAACAATGTAGTATTAAGTGGCCTCTGGTCAAACAAGCAATCTCAGCTTCACATCAATGTACTGGAGCTAAAAGCTGTTCTTCTGGCCCTTATGGGTCTTCAGGGGCACTTACAGGGTCAAAGAATGCTCATCTGTTCAGACAACAGCACAGTAGTATCTTAGCTGAACAAAGAAGGAGGCACACATTCCATAGAAATGTGTGCTCTTATCTGGAGAATTCTGGCATTCACAAATTCCAGAAGGATCCAGATAAGAGCAACACATGTACCTGGATCCCTAAATGTAATAGCAGACTCCCTATCACGAAGGGACAAGGTCATACAGACAGAGTGGTTCCTTTACCAATAGGTATTCAACCAAATTTGCACACACCAATGGTAGACTTGTTTGCAATTCATCTAAATCCCAAACTTCCAATTTATGTATCTCCTCTCCCAAACAAAAAGGCTTGGAAAATAGGTGCATTGAATAACTGTTGGGAAGGCCTAGACGGCTATGTCTTCTGTCCAGTAGCCATCCTGCCACAAGTGATTTAAAAAATAATAACATACCCATGGATGATTGTACTGGCCCCAGGGTGGCCAGGGATGCCATGTTTTTGGGATCTGGTGGATCTCTCGACCAGGGTACCCCTACAGCTCCCTCACTGGAAGACACTACTGAAACAACCACATTCAACATGTTCCACAACAACGTGGAGTACCTGAATCTACATGTGTGGCTTCTGGATTCCAGGAATCCAATTCTGGAAGATTCTCATCTGAGGTGGCAGAAAGAATTAAGGCATCTCAGAGGGAATCCTCAAGAAAAGTCTATCAATCAAGGTGGACCATTTATGGGAAATGGTGCTCACAGAATACGGTGGACATCATCTCAGCAACTGTACCCCTAGGTAGAGTTTCTAAACTACCTGTTCACAGTCAAAAATCTCAAACCAGCCACAATTACTGGCTACAGAACAGCAATTGCTGATGCTTTTGGTTCACAGGGTGAACTCATCTCAAAAAGTCTAGAACTGAATAGACTTATTGCCAGCTTGACCAGGAATAGACCTAAACCAAATAGGTCCATATGTACATGGGACCTCTCCTTGGTCCTCCTAGGTTTGACAAATCCTCCTTTTGAGCCTTTATCTAAGGCTCCTTTGAAGTGACTAACTTATAAGACAGTGTTCCTGTTGGCTTTAGCCTCAGGCAAAAAAAAGGAGTGAGATACATGCTTGGACTCGCTCTTCTGTCTTTTCAAGGAGAAATTGGTCAGAGGTCACTATTTCCCCTTCTCCAGGATTCCTGGCCAAAAACCAAATGGCTTTGGATTGCCCTGATTCCATTAAACCAGTAGTGATACCAGCTGTTACTACCATGTTGGACAGTTCACTGGTGGAGGACAAGTCACTTTGTCCAGTTAGGGCCCTTAAAGTCTACTTAGACAAGACCAAATCTATGAGAAAGGGCTAGGCCCTTCTCTTTGTATCACTTAGGGAAGGTTATTCTAAGGATATCACAAGAATAACCATTTCCCAGTGGATCAAACAGACCATTCATACTTGCTATCAGTTTTCAGATATGACTGATCAACAGATTACTCAGGTTAGAGCTCATGATTTTAGAGCTATGGCTGCATCACTTGCATTCATAGGAGGTGTCTCCTTAGAGCAGGTTTTGAGCTCCTGTCACTGGAGGTCCCACAATACTTTCACAAACTTTTATTTGAAGGATATTTGCTGGGAGTATGATAATATCTTTAAGTTAGGTCCCATTGTATCTGCACAACATGTAGTGAACAGTTGAGACTTAATAATTTACTCAACTCTTTTTATTTTTAGGATCTATGTAGTTGGACTGGACTGGATTAGGGATAAAAAAATTACAATAAAATTAACCAAATCTATGTACAAGTATGGAAACATATGCTACAAATTTGAACCTTAAGAAAGGCTAAGTCTTGATAGATCATCAGATGTACAGGAGAGGGGCATTTATTACATTAACAGGTCATTTTCTAACAATGCTATGGATTGTGTGATGAAGTATTCATTTTAGATACTGATATTTTCCAATGTTCTGAGTGGATTAACTTTCAAGCTTCTATATATCAGATGAAGACACAAGTGCTGGGGAGAAACCTAAAGTCCAACAGCCCAAAAAGCAGAAAACTAACAAGGTAAATGAATATGAGAACTTTTCATTGTTTTTTCAGTCTCAGGATTTTGATTAAACCATGTCGAATTAAAACGTAAACACAAAGTGTTGTTCATGGAATACTGGTACACTGCCTTTTGTTTGGTTGTAGGCTTGAGCTAAAACCGCTTAATAGAGTTAAGAACTGGTTCATCAAAAGCATCTACATTTTACCCCATATAGCGGATATTTCATAAAAACAATAAAAACCTACAGTCGTTAAATATTTTACCCTTTGACTTTATATGGAGTAAAAATGGAGTTTGTTTGCCTCCAATATTTCTTTGGAAGATATTTATTATTTCAAATTATTACTTGTATATGTTGGTACCTGGGTTTCACCATACCAGTGACAAATGAAATAGCTTATTTTGTACTGATTTTCATGAACGAGTTCTACATTATAATTAGGGCTGCTAACAGTTACTTGAGCCTTGGTAGATGAGTCAGTGTTTGGTAGGATTTGAGTCCATTTTAACTACTTGATTACTCACAACATATTGTATTATTGCCCGCGAAATGAAACGTTTGTGTAAAATATGCTACTTTTATTGCGCTACAATAGCTTACCATGTGGAACTGAATGCTTTCTCTGGAGGCCACAGGCATCTGGCCAACGTCCCTGAAAAATAGACGTTTAGTACTGGCCGAATCTCGTGCTGAGAATGTACCATAATAGTGTAATCCCACAAATCTCCCTTCTCTCGTTGGCCGCATGACTAGCAAGCGTTTGAATAAGCTTACTTTATGTCACTGTTTTCTCAGGATATACGTATTGTTGAGTGTTCGGTGGATACTATGGATTACGCATGAGTACGCCACCGCCGCCGCTGTGTATAGAGATTTTCTCATTACCCCGCTAGAGGCCAGGGTATTATAGGTAAACTTCTCAAATTTTCAGATTATATTCATAACCATAAAATCTTGCCTGGGAATATGTTTGGCCTCATTTTGAAAAACAAGATGGCCGCCACGGGCGTTTCGACTTCCAGCAAGGAGTTTTGTTGGCCCTCTAGAACAAAGGGAATTATAGGTAGAGATCTCAAATTCGCAGGATATGTTCATCGTTACAAAATCTTGACTGAAAATATTTTTGGCCTCATTTTGAAAAACAAGATGGCTGCCACGCAGGTTTCTTTTCAGTTATGAAAAGTGCTTATATCTCCCTTATTATTAGTCCTAGAGGTTTGGAATGTCAAACCAACCTATAGGAAATCATGGGCTGCGAATTTCTTCTGGTGTGGTCGGATTTGACCTTGGGCCACCCCTTCAAGGTCATGCGAGGATGGGTAAACTTAAAAGTGCTTATAACTCGCATATTATTGGTCCTAGAGGTTTGGGATGGTAAAGCAACCTATAGGAAATCATGGGCTGTGAGTCTTCTGATGTGTCAGATTTGACCTTGGATCTCTCCTTCAAGGTCAAACCAGGATAGCCAAACTTAAAAGTGCTTATAACTCATTTATTATTGGTCCTAGAGGTGTGCAATGTTAAACCAACCTATAGGAAATCATGGGCTGGGAAACTTTTTGGTGTGGTCAGATTTGACCTTGGGCCTCTCGTTCAAGGTGAAATGAGGACAGCCAAACTTAAAAGTGCTTATAACTCACTTATTATGGGTCCTAGAAGTTTGCAGTGTGAAACCAACTTTTGGGAAATCATTGGCTGGAAATCTTCTGATGTGGTCAGATTTGACCTTGGGCCTCACCTTCAAGGTTAAACGAGGATAGCCAAACTTAAAAGTGCTTATAACTCGCTTATTATTGGTCCTAGAGGTTTGCAATGTGAAACCAACCTATAGGAAGTCATGGGCTGCGAATCTTCCGATGTGGTCAGATTTGACCTTGGGCTCCTGCTTCAAGGTCAAATGATGGTACCCAAACTTAAAAGTGCTTTTAACTTGCTTATTATTGAAAAATGTTGTTTATCTTTATATTTGATACCCATAACTACTGTCCTACTTGCAGAGAAGCTCGTAAAGGGTATGACCCTTGTGTTACCAATGAAAAACCATGAAATATTTGCTCAGGTTTTACTGAAGTACAGCTTATTAAAATCAAGCACAGAGGTAGATGTGTTAGAAAGCAAAAAGTGTTCGATACCTGCAATACTTCTAAAGATGATGATCTGGACTTGTTGGGGGATGATGTGGAGGCAGTTTCTGGATCTCAAGCAGACCTTGAGGGTGCTGCTGAAAGCTTATTGTCATCTCCTCCATGCCCCCAACCCTTACGTTTTGAGTCTTTGTCTTTAAGGACACCTCAAACTGTCCCACCCACCCCAAGTACAACTTTTCAAACATAAGATAGAAAGTAAACTAGAAAAATCCCTGGGTAACCAATTCCACATCCAACATCAACAGCAAATGGAGGTCTTTCAAGCACCCATGCTGGAGGCTATGAAGTCTCTTAGAGAGGAAATGCAATCTATGAAAAAAGCCTCCAAAGTGGAGGTAGATAAGACTGAACCCGCGGACATCACTCGGATGCCCAACCTATGGAAACAGACTTCTGTGGTCCTTCACTTCCACCACAGTTCACCCTAATTGTACAGTCCGATCATGGCTCCAAGCACTCGGTTCTTAATCCGAACACACAGATCCTCAATCCGAACACTCGGAACAACCTCGAAGGGTGTGTTCTACCAAAGCCAAAAAACACTCTGACAAAAAGAAACACAAGGTTCAGGCAAAATACTATTCACAGTCTTCATCTTCAGAGGATCAGTCCTCTGTCCCTGTTATAAGGTCTGCTAAGCTGCAGCAATCTCCTGAGCAAGAGCAACAACAGGATAACCCAGACCCAGTTTTTAGAGGGAGGTAGATATGGCTGACCTCCCCTCACAGTACACAGAGGAAGTTGAGACTTTTGGGCACATACTTGATCTCCCTGACCCCAGGGAAACTATCCCTAGGTCATCTACCACTGTGCTGTGCCTGGACGATGAAAAAGGCCAACAGGAGCTCAGGCCAAGAGGCCCTTCAGCAGTGCTCCTTTTAAGTCCATATCTCACAGATACCTCTGAGAAATTTGAACAGGACTTCCTGGCCTGTAATTTACCTAAGACTAAATATATAAAACCCCCTGCTTCAACAGCAAAATATTACAAGTTGGGAAAACCTTATTTTGGGGACAAACTTCAGGAGCTTAATTCAGATTTTGCCAAGATCTCTATTTCTCCTAAACCCTCTGGGGCTCCTGTGGGCAAGGTTCCCCTACAAGTTCTAAAGGAACTTGAGCACCAAGCTAGGCAGAATCTCTCTACCATCAACATTACAGCTACTTTTGCGAAGACTGCTTCCGCTTGTAACACTACTATGGAGAAGTGGCAGCACAGTCTTAAAGCTACTTTTAAAAGGGTTAAAAGCCAGATTTAGAAGGGTGCCAATCCTAAAAAAGCTGCCAGGCATGGCTATGAACACGGCTGTGAATATTTTGAGATAATGTATAATGTATACCAGGGCAACACTGGCCTGCTAAAACGTCAAGATTCTAGACGTCAAGAACTCAGGAATTCGCCTTTCTACCCTACTCCTCTGTTCAAGTCGCAATTAGTCAAGGATGGAGAAGACTTCCTCCTTAAAAAAGGCACCCCTAAAGATTCACAGGTTTTTGGACCCTATCAAAATAAGCCCTTTCATGGTCCCCACCACAATAAGAAAAGAGGCTCCTACAGGAAATGCCCCTATAGGGGCAACTCCTCCCAAAGCAGTAACCAATCGTTTTCTTCAGGTAGGGGTAAATCGAACAACAGAGGATTCAGAGGTCGTTTTTGACCCCATTCAAGGGAATGAGGCTGTGAAAACCCCTCCCCCCAATGACTCCTTACTAGCCTCCCTCAGTCCAACAGTAGGAGGTTGCCTCCGTTCTTTCAGAAGAGACTGGCTAGCAAACAAATGTTCAGACATGTTAAACATTATCATCAATGGTTATGTTCTTCCATTCATTTCAAAACTAAATTTAGTAAGAGCTCCCCTGATTTGATCAGGTTACAACGCCCTTCAAAAAGAACAAGCTCGGGCCTCTTGTATCCAGTGTCTTCTGTCAAAGAATGCAATAGAAAAGGTGGAAAATGTAAAATCTCTTGGGTTTTACAGGCGCCTGTTTCTAGTCCCCAAGCCTCACCAAAGGTGGAGGCCAGTAATAGACCTAAGCAGGCTAAACACCTTTCTACTTGTGGAAAGGTTCAAAATGGAAACACCAGAGTCCATCAGGGCGTCTCTGATTCCAGGGGAATGGGTGTCGTCGATAGACTTATCAGACGCCTACCTTCACATCCCCATCCACCCAAACTCAATGATGCCTTCACATGAGACCCTTTCAGTTTCACCTCAAGGAGCATTGGAGATTTCCTCAGTCATTGTACAACCTCCTTCCTTGGACAGAAACCATTTTAGCACACCTAGAGTGGTGGCAGAATCCCACCAACGTGATGAAAGGTGCAGACCTTCATCCCAAAGACCACAGTATCCAACTCTTTACAGACACCTCAAACGAAGGCTGGGGCGTTCACTTAGAGCAAGCCTCTATAAAGGGCCTGTGGTCAGACAGGGAAAAAAGGCTACACATAAATGTTCTAGAGCTGAAGACGGTTTCTCTGGTCCTTCAAAGTTTCAAGGACCAGTGCCAAAACCAAACAGTGTTGGTTACTTCAGACAACTCAACTGTAGTAGCCTATATAAACAAACAAGGAGGAACCCACTCAACAGAGATGTGCGCTCTCCTGTGGAAGATCATGACCTATTGCCATCATTACCAGATAACCTTAAAAGCCAGACGCATCCCAGGGTGTCTGAATGTGATGGCCGACCTGCTGTCCAGGTCGAACCAAGTGGAGTCAACAGAATGGTCACTGCATCCGCAGGTGTTCAAACAGATCTGTCACAAGTGGTTCACTCCTCATGTAGATCTATTTGCCACTTGTCTGAACCACAAAGTTCCACTGTACGTATCTCCAGTCCCAGACCAAAATGCTTTGGACAAAGATGCTCTGACCATAAACTGGTCCGGTCTCACTGCTTATGCTTACCCTTCCACGGCTCTGCTTCACATGGTGATCCAAAAAATGGGGCCATCCAGTTGCCTGATCATTGTAATAGCCCCAGGCTGGCCAGGGATGCCCTCGTTTTGGGACCTAGTGCAGCTCTCAACAGAGATCCCACTTCAACTGCCAGTGTCAAGAACTCTTCTCAAATAGTCTCACAACTATGTGTTTCACAACAATCAATAACATCTCAACCTCCACACCTGGTGTCTAGGAGTGGATAGGTCCAAAAACAAGGCTTCTCTGTGGAGGTGGCAGAGAGAATTGCTGCCCCTCAGAGGTCATCAACAAGGCCCATCTACAAGTCAAAGTGGGCCCTATTTGAGAAATGGTGCAGAGAAAATTCGGTGGATTTCTCCACTCCCTCTGTGAAGCAAGTCTCAGACTTCTTCATGTACCTGTACAGGCGCCCTTCAACCGTTGATGGTTGTAGGACGGCCATTGCTTCCAATTCCCCAAAGTTCAGACCTTAACAGGTGACTCTCCAGTTTTCACAGGGATCATCCCAAAAGTTCCAGCCTGAGGAATCTTCCTAAATGGAACCATTCTGTTGTACTTAATGAGCTCACAAAATCACTTTTTGAGCCTATGAAAGACACAGACCTCAAACATCTCACTCTCAAAACTGCTTTCTTGCTAGCTTTGGCCTCCAGCAAGCGCTGCAGTGAAATTTATACCTGGGTTGCAAACAAAGTATGTAATCTAGGCCAATGGGAAAAGGTGGCTTTGTTCCCTTCTTCAGATTCCATAGCCAGAAACCAACTAGCGAGAGAAGGTTCTCAGAGTGTGTCTCTGGTGACTATTCCTGCTCTAACTACCATTGTAGATAGACAATTCAAAGAAGACAGGATCTTGTGTCCGGTATGGGCCCTGAGGTACTATTTGGATTGAACCAAAGACCTAAGAAAATCTTGATCCCTTCTCTTTATCTCCTTTAAGAAAGGACATACCTCAGACATCAGACCCGCTACGTTCTCTTCTTGGCTAAAACAAATTATCCTACTTTGTTACAAACAAGCAGATCAACTAGCCTTGGACCTGGTACTGTCATTCATTAATCTTCAGGTTTTTTTGGCTTCTTACAAGTCCGATTTTCAGAATTGGGGCTCTGTAAGCGGGACTCAGACTGGTTTTTTCAAATATTCATTCTATTTATTTACTATTCAAATCCAAGAAAAATTCACTATTCTTCCAGTCTCAGCTGGGCGGTTGGATACAGCATTCAGTTCCACATGGTAGGCTATTGTAGCGCAATAAAATTGAAAATTTTAATTACTTAAATGTAACTTTTATAAGCTACAAGCTTACCATGTGGAACTGAAGAGAGTCCCACCCTGCCTCTCCGCTGTATTCCAACTGAGGGGGTATGGTCTAAATTTACAACAAGAGAAGAAGGGGGATTACACTGTTATGGTACACTCTCAGCACGGGATTTGGCCACTACTAAACGTCTATTTTTCTTGAACATTGGCCAGATGCCTGTGGCCTCCCTGAGAAAGCATTCAGTTCCACATGGTAAGCTTGTAGCTTATAAAAGTTACATTTAAGTAATTAGAATTTTCGAAAATTTCTGCATTTATGCCAAATGATACCAATTAAACTTGTGTTTTTGTCTTAAAAACGTATAATTTACTCCATATTCTATAATATCTGGTTAAATGGAAGATGTTTTTCTTCAAAAATTTCATTACCATATGTTTACAGAAGACTTCTAATGGTAGATACTAAAACTCGAATTCAGGTTTGTTGTCAGAATGTGGGTACTCGGCGCTGTTTTTTAGCACTCGTCCCAGCCCTAATTATAATAATAAACAGTACAGATTATATATTGTTCCATTTGTAACTGTTTTCAGTGCTACACTAGTTGTAAACAACCCAGTAAACATTTTTAGGTTGTGCAAATGTTTGAAAGGAAACATTTGGCAAAGGTTAAAAAATGATGGGTACGAGAACCATTTATAATAGAATGTTTTTAAATCGTTTTATTTATTTATTTGGGGTTTTACATCGCTTTCAACACTGTACAGGTCATATCACGACGGGTAGTTGGAAAGGCAGAGGAAACCAGTACATACAGTTGGTCACGGTTCTGTACTGTAAACTGCCCACCAACGGCAAGCAGCCACCAGCTTTCCCACTTGAGGTAGGGCCGGGAACCGAACCCCGACCTCAGAGGTGGGAGGCGAGAGTGTTATCACTCTGCCAAACGTTTTGTGTATACCGTTTATTAAACATTTAGTGATAAATGTTTGAACAACGTTATAAATGAAAATAATAATGTCTGAATATTTATGGGGTCAGAGGTCAAATTCAATATCTTTTTAAGGTTGCTCATTAATGAAAATATTATTTTTATGTCTTAAATTGTAAGATAGTGGCTTAGAAATTGTGCCCCCATTCAATTCTCACTTTTAGGGATTGCATGTGGGGCAATTTTTGACAAAGTCCTCTAAAATCCCCTATTATTGTTCACCACCATCTTTATTTGGATATCTTTGAAGGAGAAGGTTTAATAAGCATTCTGAAAATAGGGGTTTAAAAACATTTTTGACAGAATGTTTTCAAAACATTTAATGAACAATGTTTTTTAAACATTTTATGTGTACTGTTTATAAAGCACTTCATGATGAATGTTTGAAAAACATTTGCAACATAACCTTCATTTTTTTAGCTATTTTATAAATGTTTGAAAAACATTTCCAGTCAAATCTAACTTTAGTTATTTTATAAACATTTAATAAACGTTTTCAGTAAAAATGTTTGAATGTAGAATGTTTATAAAACGTTTTTTAAACATTACTGTGTAAACGTTTGCTTGTAAACGTTTAGAAAACCTTCAGATAGGGTTTAAATCATGTAAACGTTTAAACCATTTTAAAACATTTCTAATGTTTACTGGGATTTTGCATGTAGTCACCTTTCATTGTTAAATGTACCCCTCAATACAGCATGTTGAGATACAGGATCATTTTGTCTTCTTTGTGATTATCACAAGGCTCTTTATGGTTTTCACAAAAATAGGTAGAATTTGTTGTTAAAAATGTAATTCCCTCATTGAAAACTGTATGTGTAGATTTTCATTTTGACTGGACAGTGTGTTGTACATCTGTATTTTAGGAAGAAAGTTCTTCAGACAGTAGCAGCAGCAGTGAAGAGGAACAAAAGAAACCAGCAAAGTCCAGAAAACAATCCACAAGTGACAGTGACTCAGAGTCATCAGATACTGAAGACAAAAACCCAAAGGTACAAAGGTGTAATAGAGCATCCAATTGGTCTTCTAAAAATATCTCCCTTATTTGCCTATTTCCAACAACTTTCGGCACTTCTGTAACTTAAGGGTAAAAAGAATTTTCACATGTTTACCTTTGACCATGGTCAAGGTCACATGATAGGAAAAAAATTCTTTGCTCCACCTATTTGTCATCACTTTTCAGCAAAATTTATTTACTGCAGTAGGTTGTGATTATTTTCAACATTTATATGTGATCTTTGTCAAAATCAAGGTCACATGTTCCTAAAAAAAAATTGTTGATCCACCCTCTCGTCATTGTTGCTCAACAAAAATGTTTTCACCCACGGTGTCCGGATACGCGGGCGGGTGGCGGGAAAAAGTCCGGCCTGTATCTCAGAAACCGTAAGTGTGCAGTGTTATGGTGTGACCTTGATTTGACCTTGCCATAGTGACCTTAACCTATAAAATCTTGTCTGGGCTATATCTCGGCAACCATAAGGTGTAGGAAGTTGATACTTGGTAGGGACATTGGTTAGGCGGTGTAGGTGTGCAACGTCATGGCATGACCTTAATTTAACCTTTGACCTTGCTGTAGTGACCTTGACCTATAAAATCTTGTCTGGGCTATATCTCGGAAACCGTAAGGTGTAGGAAATTGATCCTTGGTAGGGAGATTGGCTAGGGTGTGTAGATGGAAAACATCATGGTGTGACCTTGATTATAGCTTTGACCTTGCCGTGGTAACCTTGACCTATAATGCCTTGTCCATGCTATATTTCGGAAACCATAAGGTGTAGGAAGTTGATACTTGGTACGGACATTAGTTAGGGGGTGTAGGTGTGCAACGTCATGGTGTGACCTGGATTTGACCTTTGATCTTGCATATTTGATGCTATTTTATCTGTCTACAGGTATATGTGATACTATTTGTATCCCCGGACGAAAGTCGGGGATACTTAGGATTCAGTACGGTCACGCCGCCGCCGCCGCAGAGATTTCCTTTTGGACGCGATAACTTAAAAAATATTTTAGTTAGAACTTTCAAATTTGGTATGTGGGTATATATGGGCAATGCCACGAACGCTATTGTTTTGTGACCTTGACCTTCAATCTCAAGGTCACTGGTGGCCACTTAAAGGTCAGATTTTGGCCATTTTTGCACATTTTGGCCCAGTTCTCCAAGACAGAAAGTTAGATCATCCTATGGCTGGTATATATAATACATATATATGTCCTCTATAAGCATGCAGAAATTTGACCTTGAAGCTCTTCATTGAAGGTCATCCACTGACAGCTAAAGTACTTGACCAAGGGGCATTTGTGGCCTTTTTGGAGATATTTTCACACTTAACGCTGACTATATTGCATGGAAACTATTGAAAATGGCTTTGGAGGTTGAGTACATGATGGACTTCTGCCATCCAGGTTTACTGGTTACAGATCTTCATTTAAGGTCATCCACTGACCGCCAAAGTACCTGACCAAGGGTCATTTTTGGCATATTTGGAGATATTTTCACACTTAATGTTGACTACATTGCGTGGAAACTATTGAAAATGGCTTTTGAGGTTGAGTACATGACGGAGTACCAGCATCCAGGCTGACCGGTTACAGATCTTCGTTGAAGGTCATCCACTGACCGCCAAAGTACCTGACCGAGGGTCATTTTGGGCCCTCTATTTGTTTGTTTGTTTGTAAACAAGATAACTCAAAAACTGACAGACGGATTTTGATAAAATTTTCAGGATATGTCCAAATTGGTAAAAGGAAGATGTGATTAAATTTTGGGAGTGATCCGGATCACTGTCTGGATCTTCTGGATCCATGAAATTTAATTTTTAAACACAGATAGCTCAAAAAGTTATGAACGGATTTTGATGAAATTTTCAGGATATGTCTGAAAAGGTAAAAAGATGAAATGGCTGAATTTTAGAAGTGATCCGGATCACTATATGGATCTTCTGGATCCATGAAATGTAATTTTTAAAGACAGATACCTCAAAAAGTTATGGATGGATTGTGATGACATTTTCAGCAAATGGCCTAAATGGTGCGAGGAACAAGTGATTAGATTTGGGGAGTGATCTGGATCATCTGGATCCAGGTTGCAGATGTGTTTGTGTACATTGTAGCTAAAAAATTTATGGACGGATTTTGATGAAATTTTTCAGGATATGTCTGAAAAGGTAAAAGGATGAAATGGCTGAATTTTGGAAGTGATCCGGATCACTATATGGATCTTCTGGATCCATGAAATGTAATAAGACAGATACCTCAAAAAGTTATGGATGGATTGTGATGACATTTTCAGCAAATGACCTAAATGGTGCGAGGAACAAGTGATTAGATTTGGGGAGTGATCTGGATCACTGTCTGGATCATCTGGATCCAGGTTGCCAGATGTGTTTGTGTACATTGTAGCAAAAAAACTTATGGACGGATTTTGATGAAATTTTCAGGATATGTCTGAAAAGGTAAAAGGATGAAATGGCTGAATTTTGGAAGTGATCCGGATCACTGTATGGATCTTCTGGATCCGTGAAATGTAATAAGACATACCTCAAAAAGTTATGGATAGATTGTGATGACATTTTCAGCAGATGGCCTAAATGGTACAAGGAACAAGTGATTATACTTTTGGAATGATCTGGATCACCGTCTGGATCATCTGGATCGAGCCTGCAACATGATTTTACGATGAATTTTAATGATATTTTTAGGCTGTGTTACAAATAGTAAAAGGAAGAAGTGGTAAAAGGATGAAATGATTGAATTTTGAAAGTGATCCGGATCACTATATGGATCTTCTGGATCCATGAAATGTAATGTTTTAAGACAGATACCTCAAAAAGTTATGGATGGATTGTTTCAGCAAATGGCCTAAATGCTACAAAGAACAAGTGATTACATTTTTGGAGTGATCTGGATCATCTGGATCCAGGCTTGCACATAATCTTGGAATGGATTTTACTATTTTCAGGATATGTTACAAATGGTAAAAGGAAGAAGTGGTAAAAGGAAGAAATGGTTCAATTTTGCGAGTGATCTGGACCACTATCTGGATCTTCTGGATCCGTGAATGTAATTTTTAAAGACAAATAGCTCAGAAAGTCATGAATGGATTTTTATGAAATTTTCAGGAAATGTCTTAAATGGGACAAAGAACAAGTGATTAGATTTTGGGAGTAATCTGGATCACTGTCTGGATCATGTGGATCCAGGCTGCCAGATGTGTCTGTGTACAAGATAACTCAAAAACTTGTGGATGGATTTCGATGAAATTTTTAGAATATGTCTGAAAAGGTAAAAGGATGAAATGATTGAGTTTTGGAAGCGATCTTCTATATAGATCTTCTGGATCCATGAAATGTAATTTTTAAAGACAGATATAAGTGAAACAACTAGTGATTAGCTTTTGGAAGTAATCTGGTACTATGGAGAATCCTGACCTGGTGCTCCAGGAAACAGGCTCAAGCCCGACACATTCACGCCTTAACTATGTCCCGTCCGGGGATATACTGCGTCGAGACGCAATCTCTAGTTTATCTCTCTTATATCTCTCATATCTTTTTACTTGAATTTTGGTTGTTGCACCTTGGGTGTCTTTTGGTGTAGATTAAGCACTGTTAAAGTCATATTAGAATTCATTAAGGGTTTTACTTTGCAACTTCCCATTGTAACAGATGGTATTGCATCAAGTGAGTCACAGGTTTTGCCCTAACTCCACATATAAGCATGTATTGCCACATCTGTATTTATGGGTAATATTCAAAACATTCAAGCCATAATTCGACCACACATAATAGTGATATTTTCATTGACAGCTATTCTCCAGTTAAGAAATTTTACAGCTTCATAACTTTTAGTTTGCTGAATTGTCTTGGTTTATTACTTAATCTTTACATGCAATGCTCTGAAAGTATCCCAATCTGTGTACTGTTTCACTACTTCTATATCCCATGGTGTTGAAAAAGATTTCCCCAGGCTGTGGGGTTCGGGCATCTCTGATGCTATTTTCTTTAGTAGAATTTGGTTCTACATACGTGTTAATGATATTATAATGTCAAGCTGATGAGAGTTTGGGAGTGGTTGGACCAACATTGACCAATCTTTGTGTGTTTGAGCCTGTTTATAACAGGTAGCAATTGGAAAGCTTAAATTAATCTGAACCCCCACCCTGGAATCTCTAATCTAATGTATTTAGAGCTTTAACATTTTGGGGGATAGAATAGGTCATTAGGAAACCAGATTTTGTGTTTTTGGCTTATATCCCCTTCATTATTGCCTTTAGAGTTTTTGAATGTATTGGGAGATAATAGGAAATCATATGCAAGCAGTCTTGCAATGTGGTAAAATATACATGTACTCTGCCTTCTGCAGGATGTGTAGAAAGCTAGCCAGCAACTTGCATCGGCCATTTATTAACACCTTTGACAGTACTTCTCCCTTTTCATATGATTATTGAGGTCCTCAGTGGCCTAGTGGTTAGCAAGTTTGGCATCTAATCATAGGCTGTCACCTCTGTGGGTTCGAGTCCCACAAGTGGCAATTCTGAGGACCTGTCCCAATATGACCCTGGCTGTTGAACGGGATGTAAAACCCCAACTTTCATATGATTATTTTATTGGTGTAAAGATTTGCATACAGTTCAGTTGTAAAATAAGTAATATTTCCTTCATGTAAAGATTTGATGCATTTGGTGTTTTAGCTCATGTCTAGTACCTTTGTATCAGTTACATTGTGACTGGTAGTTACAAGGCTAAAAGAGACCAGGGCATACAGTTGCTGATGATTCTGTACTGTAAAACACTGCTTCGGTGACAAACAAATAAAATTAGCCATCCTCCACCATAGCCTATATCCCCTATCGGATGCTAATATGGACACCTCCTTTTTGGAACTGGACTATCCCTTTTTGGACATCAGCTCCTTAGAGGATGTGTACATCAATTTTGGTTCTTTATAAGTGTTTCTTACTTACTTACAAATACCAGCTTTCCTACTTCAGTTTGGGCCAGGATGTACACTCTGGTATGAAGTGTGGTAGGCAAGTGAGTTATGACCCTGCCTTTTTATGTCAGCTGACTTGTCAATCAGCTGGCGTTATGGCATCACTCTTCTCCTTCAAAAGTACAAGGCCCAGAGACATGTTGCTTTTAAAGGATACCTTATCTATTGGGGATAATAAATCATAAAATCCATGCAGATCTGTCTGTTCGTCTGTTCCCCAGAGCAATTAAAAGTGAGGTACCCCCATCCAAAGTGTGAAAAATTCAACACTTTATCACAATTTTCTTATTGACTATGAAAGGTATTTGTCTCTTGTCTTGCATATATGTACTAGGGAATATGTAGATTCCCTTATGTGAGTATCAGGCCTTGATCTTTCTTAATTATTTAAAAAAAAAAAATTAATGCATTAAAATTCATGAAATTGTTCACTAAATCACTTATAACTTGAAGATATCGCATTTAGAGTATTTTGTTCAAATATATTGTTCACCTACAGTTTGGTCAGCTATAACATAGTAAAATTGCAGACCTTTAGCTCATTAGATAGCTGAGCAATACCTATTTTAAGATTCTCACTGTTGAGTAAATCACTTGTAGCTTGAAAAATATTGCATTTAGAGCATCTTGTTAAAAAATGTTGTTCAGCTCTACTTTTCCATAGCTACAACATGGTCAGTAGTTTTGAAGTCTATCTCCATAGCTAAGTGACTAGTAGCTACTTTCACACTTTTCAGCAGTTACCCAATGAGTTAATTGCTTGTATCTTCAGAAGTATTGCAACTACGCAATTTCTTTTCAAGGTGTTGTTGATCTACTTTTTGATGAACAATATTGAAGTTTCAAACTTGTTACTCGATATATATTAAGTGTGTAATGGCTACTTTTATTATGTGATGGTTGAGTAAATTGTATATATCTTGAACAACCAGGTCCTCAGTAGCTATTTAGGAAGCACCTCAACAGTAACTTTGTACTTCTGAAAACCATTTGCAGCACACAACTTTTGTGTCCTTTTCTACTTTCACTTATAGTCTGAAGCTTAAAACACAAAGTTTGCTGACAAAGAGGCTGTTCACAGGCACTAATTGCTTGCTGTTGTAAAGGATAGCATATAATTTTGCTATACGTGTATAACCTTGTAATATGGAGACAATTGCCAAAATACAGGTTTTGTTAAATTAACCAGACAGAGTAACTTTAGTCTTAAGATGAACTAAATATACTGTCTGAACTAAATATACTACCTGAAGTTCTGAACAATCTCAGAAATAGATTTTTCATAAAAAATAAATTTAGTATATATAAACTCATCTTTTAGGTCATGTTTTGTAGATTAAGAAAAGTCAACAACAGATAAAAGCTGAGCGTAAGCAGGAGTTACAGAAGAAGCAATCAAGTAGTTCTTCAAGTTCAGAAACCAGTTCCAGTGATTCGGAGGAAGACAAAACAGCAAAAACCGTAGCAAAAAATGCCACAAAACAGAAAAAGCCAGCAGCAAAAAAAGTATCCGATAGTTCAGGAACCAGTGACACTAGTAGTGACTCCAGTAGTGACGAATCTCCAAAGAAAGCAACTGCAGTCACAACACCCAAATCCAAAGCAGCTGCTGCTAAAAAAGTGACTAAAGCTGAGAGTTCTGACTCGAGCTCAGATTCCAGTGACTCTGATGATGAGAAACCAGTGAAAATTCAAAACACGAGTAACAAGAAACAGAAGGTGACTCCAGGTAAGAAAGCCGTCCCCAAGAAAGAAGAGTCTTCTAGTAGTTCGAGTGACAGTTCAGAATCGGATAAAGAACCAGTGAAAAATGTTCCGCTCAAGGTAGAGAAGAAGAAAGTAGCACAGGCTAAGTCTGCTGGCAAGAAAGATAGCTCATCTAGTAGCTCTGACAGTAGTTCTGAGTCTGAAGGGGAAACGATCAGTAAACCTAGTAAAACAACTTCTGCGAAAAAACCAAGTGTTAAAAAAGAATCATCGTCCAGTGGCAGCGGTTCAGATAGTTCGGAAGCAGAAAAACCAAATAAAGTCATAAAGAAGGTAGCAGTTACGAAAAAGACACCAGTAAAGAAAGTAAAGAAATCAGACTCTTCAAGTAGTAGTTCAGATGACAGCTCCGATTCTTCAGAAGATGAAAAACCCACTAAACCAGTTGTTAAAGCAGTAAGTGTTGAGAAGCAGAGCAAAAAAGCTCCACAGAATAAAGATTCAGATTCCTCTTCCAGCAGTTCTGAGTCAGAAGTTGAAAAACCTGTCAAAGCAGCCAAAAAGCCAATAAAAAGCACTGTGAAGAAGCCAGAATCATCCAGCAGTTCTAGTGAAGATTCTTCTGAGGATGAAGTCAAACCAGTAATGAAAACAACTGGTAAGGAAATGGCAAAGGATAGAAACAAGAAGAAACAAGAATCTAGTAGTTCTGATGACAGTAGCTCTGAATCGGAAGAGGAAAAACAAAATAAATCAGGAAAAGAGGTGAAAAGTGTGAAGAAACAGAACACAAAGGACGATTCTTCATCAAGTAGTTCAGATGATAGCTCAGAAGCAGAAAAGCCAACAAAAAAGCTGGTCAGTGCAAAACCAAAAGTGACTGGTTCAAAAAAAGAAGTTTCCAGTAGCTCTGAATCTGACAGCAGTTCTGATTCATCAGAAGAAGAGACAAAGCCCAGTAAAATTGCCCAAAAGACCAATGATAAACAAAAGCAGACTCCAGCAAAACCACAACAGAGTTCATCTGATTCTACCAGCAGTTCTGAATCCGATGCTGCTCCAGACAATAAGAAGAAATCTACTGCCCAAAAATCTGCGGCAGTGAAAGCACAAACTCCAGGGAAAGGCCGGCAAAAAGACAGTAGCTCAAGTGATTCCAGTGATAGTAGTTCAGAGTCATCTGGAGAGGAAAGTAAGAAAGCTTCCGTGAAAAAAACACAGACTCCCAACAGAAAAACAGCATCTTCTAAGAGCAACCAACCAGATGACAGTTCATCCTCTGATGACAGTTCAGATTCTGAGAGTGAGAAGAAAAAGACTGTGCCAAAGACACAGGCTACAGTAATTAAGAAGAAATCTGGCAAGGAGTCTAGCAGTTCAGAGGAAAGTTCTGATAGTTCTGAGGAAGAGACTAAAAAAGCAAATCAGAAGAAAGTGGGACCAAAAACCCCAAAACAGGAAGCTACAAACAAGAAACCAGTACAGAATGGGGTTAGCGACTCAGACTCTTCCCTGCAAAAGGTATGAACTCGGACATGCCCAAAGTTGATGAATATCATAATATAAAATAAAATAGTTGTGAGCCTATGACACACTGCAATTCAAGCTACAGAACTATCAATTTAATGAATAAAAATCATCTATATATATTTAAATAATGTTGAAATTTAGTTATATATAGAAAGTAAGACTTTGGTTGATTAATTAGTCCAGATGTTCAATGACTGACCACAATGGCACACTACCAGTGATGATTAAATCTCCCCGCGTCAAATCTTCCACCGCTGCTTATAACGAATAAATTGTGTACAGGGATAGCAAATATATAAACATAAAGTCTTACCCATATTGTTATTAAGTGATGCTTTCTGTTTTAGTTTAAATGAATTGAAAGAATTTTGAAAAGTTTATAGTTGTTTACAAATATTCACACTTCTTATCAAAGGTTGTACTTCTTGTGTGTTGAAACACAAAGAGTAAAGTTTACTTTTTATGTTTTTTAGACCAGTACACCAGTTGGAAATAAGAATTCTGCTAAAAAGGTAATTTAGATGACAAACATGTAATAAATTTATATTATACTATATTTTCTATTTAATACCATAAGACCACTCAATCATAACTGCAGAGTATATTTCAGAGACAGTGGAAATGAGACAGTGGGCTCTTTGTCCTCACAATGTAATATCATATCAACACTTTATAGTAACAAGAAATTACATGTCAGAGACAGTAAAATTGAAGCCATTTTAGTGGTTCATTTTGTCCTTTGCATTAAGGTGTTTGGTTGGTCATGGGAAAAGCTGTGTCCTCCTGGTTTTAGGTAAACTCAAAATGACAATGTAAAAATAAATTTTGTTGAATAGTATTTTACTTGAATTTACGGAAATGAAGTCCAATCTTTCAACACTATTTCATTTCTTTGCATTTCTACATAGTAACTTTTTTTAACAAGAATATAAAGAAAGTTGTTGAAAGAAAGCTGAAAACAGTTGTGGTATTATGTCCACCCTGTAAAGCATTCCTTTATTTCGCATTTAAAGGAAGACCATTTTGGATATCTCTGCCAAATTTTGCATGCAGGCTTAATTTGGTCAAAAGCTTGTGTAGGATTGCTTTTCAGCCATACTTTTGCTTTTGTCATGGTGGAAGGTTTAAAATTTTATATTCTTTTTTTTTTCTGAAAGTACAAAAGGCCATCACCTTGAAAGTGGTGCAAGTGGAGTGATTTAAAGCAAATTCCTGGTTCCGTAGGGCATTGCAGCCTTTACTGTGCACCTCTTGTGAAAGCCCATTGTTGCAATTTTTGCAATAGTTTGGTTACATGATCCCTAAAGTTTGACTTGCAAATGTCTTAAAATCATAGTGAAATATCCACAGGGTGCACATTACAATGTGTTTTTCTCTGTGCCATCCTGTTACATTCATTGTTCCAGCTTTTCTTAACAGTGCATTAATTTTTAGTGAAATATTATTTACAGAAAACCCCGAATCAGCCTTTCAGGAGAGTGGTGGTGGAAACCATATCCGTAAATGATAAATTAGCAGATAATTCCTTTGAAGCAAAGGTAGGCCATAAAAATTGTACAAGTATTTATATGAACAAAAGAGCTTTTATGCCATAAGGTTAAAACTTTAAGACATTTAGATCTATAGCCCTTCAAAGAAAATGATGCCAGCTAAAGTTATGATAGAGTAAGAAATCTAAAATTCGCCACATATCTGAAATTCGCCACATGTGAAAATACTAATAAAATAAATGAATTGTGGTGAGATTTGTTGAATGTATAGTAAATTAAAGCTTTTTGAACTGAAAAATACCAATTTTTGGACAAAAACATCATTTTCTTCATAAAATTAACTAAGGTTTTAGAGGTGGCGAATTTTAGATTCCTGGCGAATTTTAGATTTCTTACTCTATATGTTTTAGTCAGTTGGTTATTGGTGTTGTGTTCAGTTACATTGGTTTATGGTAAAGTGTCACCTTATTTGACTGGATGTATAGGTGATAGCAGATTAGGTAGTTTCAGTGGTTAAAGTAATGATGACATGGGCCTTTACATAATGATTGAAAAATTGACTTTTAAGGGCCAGTAGTTTAATCAGCATCTGTATATGTTGTAAGTTTTAATTCTTATTTTGTGAAATTGGTCTCCGAAAAAGGTGAAAATTAAATGTAATTTGGAGGTTTTGGAATAATGCCAGTCTTATTTCATGCATGCCGAACAAAAGTGTTTTCTAAATTTGTATTTTTCAAGGAAATTATTAGTTGCTGAAATATTACGTCAGTATTTCATCATAATGAAACATGTGTTGGTTATGTTTCTGCCTAAAATTTTAATATAGAACATACTTATGTTAAAATTGGGCATTTCTGTGAAATTTGATGAACAGGTTTCTTTCATGTTGATAAAGAGAATTGAAAATAGTTCTCCAATTTGCCATCTGGGAGTCCTCTGATGTGGTCAGATTTGACCTTGGGCCACTCTTTCTAGGTGAAACAGGATTGCCAAACTTGAAAGTGCTTATAACTTGCTTATTATTGGTCCTACAGGTTGCAATGTCAAGGCAACCTATAGGAAATCATGGGCTGGGAATCTTGTGAGGTGGTCAGATTTGACCTTTGGCTATCCTCATTCGACCTTAAAAATACTTATAACTTGCTTATTTTTGGTCTTAGAGGTTTACAGTGTGAAACGGCTTATAGGATATCATGGGCTGGGAATCTTCTGATGTGGTCAGATTTGACCTTAGGCCTCTCCTTTAAGGTCAAACGAGGGTAGCCAAACTTAAAAGTGTATACAACTCTTATTATTGCTCCTAGAGATTTGGAATGTGAAACCAACCAATAGGAAATCATTGGCCTGGAATCTTCCGATGTGGTCAGATTTGACCTTGGGCCCCTCCTTCAAGGTCAAACGAGGATAGCCAAACTAAAAAAAGTGCTTATAACTTGCTTATTACTGGTCCTAGAGGTTTGCAATGTGAAACCAGCTAATAGGAAATCATGGGCTGGGAATCTTATTATGTTGCCAGATTTGACTTGGGGCCTCAACTGCAAGGTGCTTATAACCCACTTATTATTGCTCCTATAAGTTTGGGATGTAAAATCAACCTGTAGGGAATCATGGACCAGGAATCTAATGAAGTGGTCAGATTGGCCCTTCGGCTCCTCCTTGAAGGTCAAATGAGGGTAACCAAACTTAAAAGTGCTTATAACTCGCCTAATGTTGCTCATAGATTTTTGGATATGAAACCGACCTATTGGAAATCATGGACTGGGAATCTTCTGATGTGGTCAGATTTGGCCTTGGGCCCTTCCTTCCAGGTCAAACGATGGTTCACTGGCTATGGTGCGTTGTCTTTCCAATGGATACAATTTGAATTGGTTCCACATGATGCGCTAGGTCTTGTTTATTTTGGAAAAGTAACCTAATATCCCCATTATTAGGTTCAGACTCCAAAGTGGTTTGAAACATAGTTTAGGATTTCCAGATTTTCTGCCAGACATAACACTAGTGTGAGTTAAATTCATCACAGGTTGTGGCAAATTCTGGTGGCTTGCACTAGAACCATCCAGGTGTAAAAGCCCAACTTAGACTTTGATAGTGGTGACCCTTAAACTATTGCATGTTGTATCTGTTTGTCAGAGAAACGCGAAAGGTTCATGGGGAGAGAAGGCCAACAAAGACCTGAAACACACACAGGGGAAATCCTTCAGACATGAGAAGACCAAGAAAAAGCGGGGAAGTTACAGAGGGGGAGCCATTGATGTGGGAGTCAACTCAATCCCATTTTCCGAATCAGACTAATAAAATACTGTGTAAAAATAGATATGTACAAAACTTCCTGTGAGATAATGTCAGGTTGAAATAAGTACCTGGTTCTAATAAATTTTGAACAAAAAGAGTACCAAAATAGATTTTTTACCAATTTTGGATTAAATATTGGATAAATAAAAAAATGCAACCAAAAATAGCTAAAGCTTGACACACAGCTTGTCCATTTTCAGTGAAGACACTTTTTAATTATTTAAGTAAAATTGACAGTATGTTTTTACATTGGATACACTTGTAGCACTGTTATTGTCCTTCAGTAAATCATTATCAGTATTTAATTCACTTAATCATGATTTGTGGAGGAAAAGTTGCGATGTTCAAGGTTATTGTGAAAAAAGTACCTAAAATGTAAGGACATGGGGTACAGATCACATTCAAGTTTTACGCATCTTCTGTTGTAAATTTCATATGAACTGAGAATATAGTCACAACTGTAAAAGACAAAGCTTTGAAAATTGGCAGTTGGATTGTTTTACTAGATAATCATATACAGACAAGAATGTAAAAATGGTGCATAGATTACTCCTCGCTGACATATTGACAACATCTGAAACTCTTGCCACAGGAATATTTCTTGTTTTGTGAAATGAAAGATGACTTGAAGTGGTTAGCTTTACACTTTTTTTTTTCTTTCCCTGTGCAAAGTTTACAAGACCTAGCCAACCTGTAAGTTTTAAGGATCAATATAAACAGTCATAATGTATCACTCCATGAAGTCTAGATTTTGAGATGATTGACCTGATAATCATGAATTCTAGAGCTACCGTCTTTTGAAAATTAAGTTATAAGACACCAATATAGGATATACCAGAAGTGGAAGACACTGACAAACAAGTTACTAACTGCTATGAAGTTATCCGCTTATATAAAGTTATTAGAACAGAAGTCTAATGTGTTATGGCTTGTGCATTTAATTTTTGCATTTGTACACTGATAGCACTTCATTGATGTCAACAGGTTATTGTCATTTCTTCATGCATTTTTATTTACATAGAAATTATGTGTTTAATAATTTAATATATCCCTTTAATATATACAGGAAGATATGTCACTTGTCCACAGTGCATTGTGGGTCTCATTTTCAGTCTTATCAGTCTTGACCTGTTTTTGATTTATTTATGGTTTTACGTCACTTTCAACACTGTACAGATCATATCACAACGGGTAGTTGGAAGGGCAGAGAAAACCAGTACATATAGTTCGCCAGGGTTCTGTACTGTAAACTGCCGACCAACGGCAAGCAACTACCAGCTTTCCCACTTGAGGCTGTGCCGGAAACCGAACCCTGGCCTCAGAGGTGGGAGGCGAGAGTGTTTTTGAAAACATTAAAGTGGAAGTTTTAATTAATAATTTTTGGTTGAAAGAGTGTGTAAATTCTATAAAATAGGAAATGCAGCAAAAAAAAATTTTTAACTTTCAAGACATGTATGTCTAATTATTTACACAAAAAATTTCTTCGACTGTGTTTCATGTAGATGCCACCCGAGTTGCAGTTGCAGAAATCTGACATTATTTCTGATACTGAATGTTGTTCAGTTTTCCAGAACTAGTGTCTCTGGGTCTAAGAATTATGGCCTTCATTTTTTCAAAAATCTTACAATGTTATAGGGTTGTGTATCCCTGAGACAGAACAAATACACAAAATTTTTCCACAGTAACAGTGCTGCATGATATTAGGATAAGATACAGCATGAGAAATCATGCTTTTGACATTTGTGTTCAGTAAACAGCTGTTTACTTGTGTGTGTAGTTTGTGGATATTGAGTGAAAGTGTTAGGGACACTATTCTCTAGTTCAGCATCCTTGGTACTACATCATTGATGATGTTGGTGTAATTGGTGTCTGTTACACTAGTTATATGTAAGCAAGACTTGCTGCATGAGATGCAATGACTTGGTAAGCTGTAATAATAACCATAAATAAAACCATGATACCCTTGTCTTATGTATCACACTTACATGTGTATTTCCCATCACTTTGCACTATGTACATCCTTTACATCAACTTTTTCGACATATATTTGCAATAACATTTCTTAAACCTGTGTTTATATAAAATAGTTTACATACTTAAAAAATTGCATCAAAAATAAGGCACTTTCTGGAATTTCCTCAGCATTACTAGGTTAACTCCAGCACTTAGACAGAAATGTATTTGTGAAATTCTTGCATTTTAATAGAGCAGTTTAGAGTTTACAAATGTTTCGGCCACAAATTCAGAGATAGGAGTTTTACATCTCTTTCACTAGCTGAGGTCAAGTGAGTACAGGCCCTTGGTGTCTCCTACATATTACTTTCATCTTGACATCTCATACATCATGGTGTCCCCTTGATTTGATCTTGCCATAGTGACCATGATATTTAAATCATGTCCTACATCTTGGAAACTGTAAGTTGTAGGAAGTTGATACTTAGGTGGAGCTTGGGTAGTGTGTAGGTGTGCAACAACCTTGCTGTAGTGATAACGCCATTAAAGTATAGGCTATATTTCGGAAACCGTAGGATGTAGGTCTATTCTTTGTAAGGACATTGCTTGGGGGATATGTAGGTGTGCAATGTCATGGTGTGACCTTGATTTGACATTGCTTTAGTGACCTTGACCTTTAAAATCATGTCTGGGCTACAACTGTGAAACCCTTAAGACTAGAAAGTTGATGCCTCACATGGAGATTGGTTGGAAGGATGTAGATATGCAATATGATAGTGTGGCTCTTGTTTGACCTTTGCTCTGCCAGAATGTTTTCTACTGCCATAATTAAGCGTCCCTGAAAGGGCGCTTTTTTATTGCGTAAAATAGCCTTACCTTATCCTCACAAATGCTTACTTGGTTTTGTGGAGGCAAAACGCGGCGACCAACAAGAATATTTAAAAATTATTCTTGTTCGAGAGGTGAACCCCGTAGTTAGTGATAGGTGCGCATGCGCACAACACATTGTCGGTTGGACTGTAGCGAGAGATCCTCATTCAATTTTTGGTCGTCGAGGAGGCAACACGTGAAGCTTTTTCAACTCTGCCCGTTTCCAAGATGGCAGATGCGTTCTTTTAGAATTCATAGAGTTCATGCTAAGAAGAAAGAAGTTTAAGACTTCCTATTCTACAGAAGGTTTCATGCTGAAGGTTGAGTAATCCATGACAGCATTCTTAGATTCCCCTTGGCTGTAAAACAGCTTTTGGTAGAGGATCTGTTACAGGAGATTCTTCAGTTTTTTGGTTAGCTGCCTACCTCTTCATTTATGAGGGATGTTCATCAGAAGTCTTTGAACTAGCCACATTTTCCTGAAGTTGGCGTTAAGAGGTCTCCTGTGACTGAAAAACAGCTAGCAGTAGAAGATCTACTAGAGTTTGCTTTTGCAACACCAGATGATGTTGAGATTTGATAGCTGGGCAGATTAAAACTCGTTTTCTGGGGTTATTAATTAAACCTCCAGAAAGCTAGTAGCCTCTCTACTTGGTAGACACACAGAAGATGACCCTTCATCTCGATTCCAAAAATATACTTCAGATCATCCAATAGCAAATCCCTCTCATGAAATCCTGGTGGATTTTTATGAATGAATGCAGCAGTAACCATTCAATAGTACTCTACCATACCAGCACTTAGCTGATTTCCTGTAGCCTGAAAAACAGTCAGTCCTACAAGATCTACTTCAGAAGTTTATCAACGTTGCTTTCAACCTACAAACCAGCCATCAAGATGGTTAATTTCCTCCATTGCCTTGTCTTTATTCTACAACTGGCTGGTGGACCATTTATTTCTTCATTATAGAGAAGATAATACATATGCTTTCCCACCAATATTCTCAATGAAATAGGGGATTCTGGTGTAGTAGAAGAAATAACTATAAATTGCTGGTTTAAGTGGAAATATTATTGCCATCTCAGAGTTGTGCAGTTTTTGAATGGGTACTATGTAGCTCTCCAATCGAATCTCCTCTTTCATGTAGCTCTACTGCAGGTGTTACAGACAGGAAAACAATCCGCCATGTTGCTGAAATATTGTGTTCCATTTACACACAATTTATTCTGTAAATGACTACAAGTCGCTGGATTTTCTCAGTAAAATTGTTACTTCTATCATATCTGACACAATGGTGCTTCTTATGGATGAAAATATTGTTTTGTTTATCAAGACATAGATCGTTGATGTGCTATGTGCTTTATTAATGTACAGTACGGATAGGCTGCACCAGGAGTTCTTCTCTATTCAAGGAAGTTAAACTGCATTGGGCAAGGTTAGTCCGTGGATGGATGACCATTCCTGGCATTTTCTTTGCATTAATCCCACAATATCATTGGCCAGTAGGGATCTCTGTGTCCTCAACATGCGTTTGTCCCTCCAAGCTGTGAAATGGAGTTGACAAATTTTATAAAGAAACTCAGTCACAAAAGGTTAATGACCAGTTTCAACAGATCTCCGTACCAAATACAAGGGTTGTGCAAATCTTGAGAAGGTTTATCGAATAATATTCCAGTCGAATCCGCCCATGCCTGTACATCCCATAATTTAAAGCGGTTACAGACAGGAAAAACATGGCTACCTAAGAGTGTCGAAAATGCTTCAAAAAAGACACAATTTCCATCTCTAGGATTGCACAACTCCAGATTTTACAGCAAATTATTTCTTGTATCAGAACCCGGCAATAAATGGCGCCCTGTGACAGATCTCAGTGTCCTGGACAAATGCCTGCTAGTTCCAACTTTTAAGATGGAGACAGCAGAGATAACCAGAAACTCGGTCACTTAAGGTGAATGGCTAGTTTCGATAGACCTGAAAGATGCGTTCTTTCAGGTGCGCATACACCCAGTTTTATAACATTGGCTATGTTTCCATGTAGGCAAACAACGTATCAGTTCAAAGCACTGCCATTGCGGTTGGCGGCTGCACCCCTATAGTTCATGCGGATTGTAAAAGAGGCTCGTTCTTCAGTCTCGCGGAATTTGAGTTCACCAATACCTGGACGACTGGTTGTTAAGAGCAAATACCAGACACCAGTGCCAGCTCCAGACAAAAGAACTCCTCCATACGATTCAAGATCTCGGCTTTGTGATAAATTTAGAAAAATCAGAGCTCGAACCTACACAAAAAATCGACTTTCTGGGTTACCATTTTGATTTGATACAGGAAAAGTCTTTGCAATCGAAAAGAAGTTGAAAATTCTAGAAAAGTCTGTTGAGGACATGGAGATCTCATCACAAACAACCCCAAGGTTGCTTATGTCCCTGATAGGTGTACTAGCATCCCTAGAAAAGACAATACCAATGGGTCGGTTACATATGCGCCCTTTCCAGTGGTACCTAAAAACAAACTGGCGGTATCCCCAGTCACTAGACGTGAAGATTCCTGTTTCAAACTTTCTGAAAAGTCATCCTCAGTGGTGGAAAGATCCAAAAAATCTAAAAAATGGGTTATCCTTTTCATCCACAGGAACACAATACCCTTATTTTCACAAATGCATCAAATCAAGGTTGGGGAGCTCATTTAGAAACCAGGACAGTCGGTGGCAATTGGGCAGATCAAGAAAATTGCCTCATATCAATGTCCTAGAGTTAAAGGCAGTGTTTCTGGCCTTAAAAGAGCTTTCTAAACAAAATTCTAGACAAAAGGGTTCTAATAGCAACAGACAATGCCACTGTAGTCAGTTATCTGAGCAAACAAGAGGGAACACACTCTTGGACAGGTGTGCAATACTGCAATCCTCGGAACAGACTCATAAGAGCCAGACACATTCAGGGTTGCCTCAATGTCATAGCCGACAGTCTCTCCAGGAAGGACAAGTAATTCAACAGACTGGTCACTTCATCCTCAAATATTCAGCCTAATTTGCATATTTTGGCACAAACCAATGGTGGACATGTTTGCTACCAAATTGAATCACAAACTACCAATCTATGTCTCACCAGTCCCAGATGCAAATGCTGTGAACATGGATGCTTTGAACATCTCCTGGGAGGGTCTGGACGGCTATGCCTTTTGTCCTGTAGCTCTCATACCAAAAGTGATACAGGAAATGAACACCTACAGGTGCAAGATGATAGTAGTTGCACCAGGGTAGCCCAGAATGCATTGGTTTTGGGATCTAGTGAATCTGTCAACCAAACCTCCATTACAACTATCTCACTGACCTCATCAGTTAAAGCAACCATTCAGTCAGAAGTTCCATCAGAATCTCATGTATATGAATCTGCATGTTTTGTCACCTAGACACCTCAGAATCACTTGAATCATTCTCTGAGCAGGTGGCAGATAGAATTAAGGCACCTCAAAGACTCTCATCTAGAGGAAGCTGAGTTAAGGTGGTCCATTTTTTGAACTCTGGTGCCAACAGAATCAGGTGGTCAGCTCAGAGCCTTCTATCTCAGCAGAATTTTGAATCACTTATTTGCTATTAAAAATCTGAAGCCAGCCACTACTGCTGGCTATAGGGCTGCCATAGCTGATCATTTTGGCCAGGAGGTTAGCAAATGTTTGAATCTGAACAGACTTATTGCGAGCTTTTGTTGGGATAAGCCTCGGATCTGTCTTTAGTCCTCATGGCTTTGACTAAGGCCCCTTTTGAGCCTCTAAAGGATGAATCCTGCCACAATTGCTGGCTATAGAACTGCAAAAGCTAATCTTTGGGATATTTTGGCCAGGAAGGGAGCAAGAGTTTACACTTGAATAGACTTCTTGTAAGCTTTCACAGGGACAAACCCATTGCAAATAGGGGTATTCCCTCTTGGGACCTATCTTTGGTTCTTTTGTCTTTGACTTTTGACCTTTGAAGGTTGCAAGTCGTAAGATTTTGGCTTTCAAGACTGTTTTCCTGATGACTTGGGCATCTTGCAAAAGGAGGGGGGAGGTGCATGCTTGGACAAAACCCCACTGGAAAGAGATCACTATTTCTCCTGCCTTCTTAGCAAAGGATCAGTTGGCTTCTGATTGCCCAGATTTGCTCAAACCAGTGGTGATTCTAGCTCTTAAACCTTTTTTGGGCTCAGACTTGACTGAGGATATGACTTCATGCCCTGTCAGAGCACTTAGATACTATCTAGACAGAACTAGTGCTTTAAGGAAGGGAAAGAATCTCTTGTTTATATCCTTTTAGGAAGGCTTTGACAGAGATTTCATGAGATGCTATATCTTCTTGCATCAGAGAGACTGTCTTATTGGCTATCAGTCATCCAATTTTGATTCACAGGACCTACAGGTTAAGGCCCATGATGTTAGGTCCATGTCTGCTTCTTTAGTATTCAAGGATGGGTGTCCCTAGAGCAGATTTTAGGCTCCTGCCATTGGAAGAGCCACAACACATTTTCTACCTTTTAAGCTATGTGTCTTGGCAGTCCACAGACCAAACAGATTACAATTAGGCCCAGTGGTTTCTGCTCAGCATGTGATTGGCTTTGAGTATGTTCTTGAGTATTTCATATGGCTTACATACTTTACTATTCCTTCCATACCAGTATCTTGTATGGACATATGTCTTCTTCTGTGGCAGATGGGCTCATGACTGTATTTTGTAAAACACAGAAGCCAGCTTGGGGTGCCTTCTTGCTGGATGACAGCTCCCAGCTCGAGGGACCCAGGAAGCCATTCCCAACCACACAGTTATGGGTGATGGTTTAGATATAGGACAACTTTATGCTACATTGGACAAGTGTCAACTACAACAGTACATCATGAATATTCATGAGGTTACCTATCAGTACTTATCTTTACAGATATTTTACAGTAATGGAAAATTCTGTTGTAGCATACTTAAGCTTATCTTATCCTCTCCATCAAATGCTTTCATGGTGAACCCCATAATCTATTAACAGGGAGGTTGCAAAACAAACCCCTCCTCCTGTTATGGTTGGAATCAAGCATTTGTGAGGATAAGGTAAGGCTATTTTACGCAATAAAATGTAACAAATTTTATTGTAATTTAACTTTTTGTAAGTTAAATACTTACCTTATCCTCACAAGGACAGACCCACCCTTCCTCCCCTCACAAGTTTGTTTTCATAGGGGACCAAAAATTAAATGAGGATCTCTCGCTACAGTCCAACCGACAATGTGTTGTGCGCATGCGCACCTATCACTAACTACGGGGTTCACCTCTCGAACAAGAATAATTTTTAAATATTCTTGTTGGTCGCCGCGTTTTGCCTCCACAAAACCAAGTAAGCATTTGTGAGGATAAGGTAAGTATTTAACTTACAAAAAGTTAAATTACAATAAAATTTGTTACAATTTGTTTTCACCTCAGTTTCCTCGCCGCCGCATTATGGTCTCCCTTGAATATCTCCCTTATTATTAGAAGGTTTCAAACCATATTTGGCAGTTATATACCTTAGGCGTGGGAAAATTTTTCTGCATGCTTAAATTTGACCTTTATGAAGGTCACATGATCAAAAACTATTTTTTGAAGTACACCCCCCACCCCCGTCATCACAGTTCAGGAAAAACTACTTGCTACAGAGCCTTATAATTTGACACGCCTGTTCATACTATCGAAAACGCGAGCTGATTAGATTTTGGGAGCAATCCCTTGAAAAATGTCTCATTTATGAGTGATTTTCTGACGCCTTCCAATCTGAAAGCCTTAAATTTAGGCCAACGCCCCCTATTATCTTCTTAAGTATTGCATTTAGAGCTGTAAAATGTACTGGCAGGTAATAGGAAACCGTATGTGGAGAGTCTAAATAGCCGGTCAGTTTTACCCCACGCCCCCCCCCCCCTATGGGTCAAACTGGGGTCATAAAATATCTGATTTTGAGTTTTTGCCTTATATCTCCTTTGTGGTTGCTTTTATAGCGTCAGAATGTATTAAGAGGTATTGGGAAAGCATATATGGAGAGTCTAAATAGCCGGTCAGTTTTACCCCCTGCCCCCCCCCCCCCCCCTTATGGGTCAAACTGGGGTCATAAAATAGCTGATTTTGAGTTTTTGCCTTATATCTCTTTTATTGTTGCTTTTATAGCTTCAGAATGTATTAAGAGGTATTGGGAAAGCATATGTGGAGAATCTAAATAGCCGTTCAGTTTTACCCCCCCGACCCTCCCTTATGGGCCAAACTGGGGTCATAAATAGCTGCTTTGGAGTTTTGCCTTATATCTCATTTATTGTTGCTTTTATACCTTCAGAATGTATTAAGAGGTATTGGGAAAGCATACGGTGCAGCTTTGTGCATTCTTAGCTTTACAGCATGCTTATTAAAACCACAAAACATTTTAAACTTTAAGGGACGCTTCGCTTTTGTTAGCAAAAGCATTCCTCTAGTTGAGACATATTTTCGCTCTCACATAGCTCTTTGGATTCATGCAACTTATATGTACTTTTACCACATTGTACTATCTCCATTGATTGTTATACTTTAATTGCATCCAGCAGATAGCATCCAGTGGATACTATGGATTATGCATGTGTACGCTGCCGCAGTGTGTAGAGATTTTCATGTTACCCCACTAGAGGCCAGGGTATTATAGGTAGACTTCTCAAATTTCCAGGATATATTCATAGCCATAAAATCTTGCCTGGGAATATTTTTGGCCTCATTTTGAAAAACAAGATGGCCATCATGGGTGTTTGTTTTTGACTTTCAGCAAGGAATTTTGTTGGCCCTCTCGTAGAGATCTCAAATTCATAGCATAAGTTCATCATTACAAAATCTTGACTGGGAATGTTTTTGGCCTCATTTTGAAAAACAAAATAGCTGCCACAGGCGTCTCTTTGGCAGTCATGAAAAGTGCTTATATCTCCTTTATTATTGTTCCTAGAGGCTTGGGTATGTGAAGCTGAGAGGAAATCATGGGCTGGGAATCTTCTGATATGGTCAGTTTTGACCTTGGACCCCTCCCTGAAGGTCTCCGTGAAGATACCCAAACCTAAAAGTGCTTATAACTCGCATATTATTTGTCCCCGAGGTTTGCAATGTGAAACCAACTTATAGGAAATCATGGGCTGGGAATCTTTTGATATGGTCAGATTTGACCTTGAACCCTCCTTCAAGGTCAAACGAGGATAGCAAAACTTAAAGTGCTTATAACTCCCTTATTATTGATCCTAGAGGTTTGCCATATGAAACCAACTTATAGGAAATCATGGGCTGGGAATCTTGATTTTGTCAAATTTGACCTGGGACCCTTCCAAGGTCAAATGAGGAGAGCCAAACTTAAAACTGCTTATAACTCGCCTATTTTATCCACCGGAGGCATCGGGTAATACTTTGGTTTAGCGTTCGCTACACTGCCGCGTCAAACGAGGATAGCTGAAGTTGAAAGTGCTTATAACTCTCTTTATAATTGGTCTTAGAGGTTTGGGATGGTAAACCAACGTACAGGAAATCATGGGCTGGGAATCTTGTGGTGTGGTCAGATTTGACCTTGGGCCCCTCCTTCAAGGTCAAACGAGGATAGCTAAACTTAAAAGTGCTTGTAACTCGCTTATTATTGGTGCTAGAGGTTTGGGATAAACCAACCTATAGGAAATCATGGGCTGGCAATCGTTTGATGTGGTCAGATTTGACCTTGAGCCCCTCCTTCAAGGTCAAACAAGGACAGCGAAACTTAAAAGTGCTTATAACACGCTTATTATTGGCCCTAGAGGTTTGGGATGGTAAACCAACATATAGGAAATCATAGGCTTGGAATCTTCTGGTGTGGTCGGATTTGACTTTGAGCCCCTCCTTCAAGGTCAAACGAGGATAGCCAAACTTAAAAGTGCTTATAACTCGCTTATTATTGGTCCTAGAGGTTTGGGATGGTAAACCAACCTATAGGAAATAATCATGGGCTGGGAATCTTTTGATGTCTTCAGATTTGACCTTGGGCCTCTCCTTCAAGGTAAACAAGGATAGCCAAAGTTAAAAGTGCTTATAACTTGCCCATTATTCGTCCAAGAGGTTTGCAATGTGAAATCATCTTATAGGAAATCATGGGCTGGGAATCTTTTGATGTGGTCAGATTTAATCTTGGGCCCCTCCTTCAAGGTCAAACGAGGATAGCCAAACTTAAAAGTGCTTATAACTCCCTTATTATTGGTCCTAGAGGTTTGCAATGTGATACCAACACAAATCATCTTATAGGAAATCATGTGCTTGGAATCTTTTGATGTGTTCAGATTTGACCTTGAGCCCCTCCTTCAACATCGAATGAGGACGGCCAAACCTAAAACTGCTTATAACTCACTTGTTGATCTTAGAGGTTTGCAATGTGAAACCACCTCATAGGAAATCATGGGCTGGGAATCTTCGGATGTTGTTAGATTTGACCTTCGGCCCCTCCTTCAAGGTCAAACGATGTTTCACTGGCTTTGGTGAGTTGTCTTTCCGGTGGATACAAATTTGCATCGGTTCTCCAATGTGTAGGTCCAGTTATTTGTCCTGGAGGTTTTCAATATGAAACAAACTTATAGGAAATCATGGGCTAGGAATCTTTGATGTCGCCAGATTTGACCTTGGGGCCCCTCCTTCAAGGTGAAATGAGGATAGCCAAAATTTAAAGTGCTTATAACTTGCTTATTCTTGGTCCTACAGGTTTGCAATGCGACACCAACCTATAGGAAGTCATGGGCTAGGAATCTTTTGATGTGGTCAGATTTGACAGGGTAGCCACGGACACTGGAAAACCTGGAAAACGCTGAAAATTTTTTCCAGGTATGGAAAAATCATGGAATTTATAATTTGGGCAAAATCATGGAAAAATCATTGAATTTTATTTCCAAAGTCCGCGAAAATTTTAAATGGCCATTTCATTGATCTTGCTTTTTTATGGAACACCTGAAGGAGAACTGAGAACTTTGATTCATACTTATTGTGAAAACAATTTTTGTGATGCCATGATGAAGTCAAAACCAATGAATGGCAAATAAAATGAGATAAATGACATTAATTCACCAGATGCCAAGGCCCCTATTCATGTAAGTAGCTGAGTGTAAACTGCCCAGTATGTCATCCCACAACATGTTGGAGCCTTGAGTCCAACAGTCACAGATTAATAGCTTTTTAATATGGTGTAGCTTCTTCAATACACTCTTGCACTTAAGTCTTAATATGTAATTATCTGTGAATAGGATACACTTCAACTGATCAGTTTACAAGATGAACCAGATGATGACCACCTTTCCCATCAGAAAGATAGATCAATTCTAATTCTAATAGTGCTTATCCCAATCTGAAGAAAGACTAGGTGCACCAAACAGAAAAAGCAGAAAACTATAATCATCAGCGTGAGACATAGCAAGGGTCAGTGGATATACTTGTGCAAAGAGATAAGTTATGAGCTTCTTTCTGAATGAGTGGAGAGATGTGGCTGAACGTACATCATTAGGAAAATCATTCCAAATCTTTGGAGCATCAGAAGCTAAGAAGACTTATATACTGAAGTGGCAAAGTGTGGGACCTCAAGGAACACACCATCAACCTGGCTGTTGTATTTTATAAACACTTTGTCTAGGTTTAAGGAAAGGTACAAAATATTTTGGATAACCACTATGTTGGAACTTGTACACCAGTAAGACAGTCTTGAATATTGAACAATGTTTAATATGCAACCAATGGAGAGTCTTCCTAACAGGATTGATGTGTATATACTTAATGGTGTTGGTAATAATTCTAGCCAGAGTATTTTGAACACAATTTTTGCAGAAAAAAAATTTTTTTAGAGGACAAACCCTGTAGTGAAATTGTTAGATGTATTAGGTTGTCATGGGGTTGTCTTCATTCTTGCCCTCAAACATACCTCCGCATCGTCTACAGACTTCACGTGAACTGGTCTCCATAGTCAGCCAATGGCAAAGTGTTGGTATTTCCAGAGGACTGGCTGTATTGTAAGCTAGAGGATGTGAATCTTACTCTGTCTACCATACACTCAAGCTGCTCCACCAAAGCTGGTGACTTCGACTAGTTCACAAAACCACCCAAATCACAGTCTCGGTAGTGTATCTTGCATCCAGCCCAAAACCCACAAGATACGCTAACAGACAGGTTGGTCTTGTGGCAAAAAGATGCTGCAGTGGTTAAAAGTCTGGTTACCTGAGCTTTGAAGCCCTCTTGCCAGGCCACTGTTCCATCCCCTGTATATCACCTGGAAACTGTCCCAAAGTGATAGAAGGTGGCCAAAGAGGCTAGTTACCTCAGTTACTCTGCAGAGGGTTTTAATAGGTGCACAAGTAAGTTGCAGGATCAAATACAGAGTAATTTCAGGATTCTACACCCGGAACTGAGCAAGGGGGAAATCAGTGGATTAAGCATGCCAGCTCCTCACTGAAGAGATGTTTTACATCTCGCATGTTTTATCCAGAAAGTCACATTTTTTGGGCAAGGCAATGCAAAAATTCTCTCCTGCAGAAAAGAAGTTTGTGATCTTGCTAGAGTTCAGCAATGCTCACTTTCACATCCCTGTAAATCAGAGGTCAAGGTGTTTCGTTCAACGGGGCGAGCAGGAAAGCAATTACTGGCTACTTTCAAGTTGTAACAGGAAGTTTCACTTTACAAAGTTATTTAACAATTAAAGTAATAATTACAGTCAAGATACCCTAATGATTAATAATACAATAATAGTTGAAAAAACTAAACCAATCCAGCCTGGCCATAGTCCTATCCACCTAACAGCCAGTTTTTCCACTCTGTCCAGCAATCTGTCCAGTGATCCGCCAGCACGGAATCTCTGCATCCAAGTGTTCTGTATGTCCGCAGAATTCTGCTAGTTGCTCCCAAATATGAACAATGTTTGTTGATGAGCAACAATCCACTGTCCAGGATATTCAGCCACTCAATCCAGGGGAAGATTTCATGAAAGGTCTCAGACTTAGACCAGTCTTGGGCTCGGCCACTGGCTCAAGTCAGAGCTTTTTGGCTCAGCTAAGTCTTTGTCTCAAATTGTTTTCACAGAATGGGCCTCAGTTGAGATCAAGCTTATCAAATACCCACTGTGGTTTTCTGTGTTATGTGACCCTTTTTTGTAGTCAAAATATTCCACTGACGACATGTATGTTCCTTGTTTGACATAATATTCCTGGTCAAATGCTATTCTTGTAATGGGACACCTTGTAAACATGTTTTATTTACTTGAACCTTATTTACAGCCATTTCAAATTTTGAAGTGGGGATTAAATTATGGCAGACATATTTGAGCCTCTGTTTACAAAACTTAAGCCCACTACTTACCAGTCTCAGCATTTAAGCCAGTGGCTCAGCCAAAGCTGAGATTAGAACCTTTTGTGAAATTCATAAAGGCTGAGCCCTTGGGCTCAAGAGTGGGCTCAAATGTTCCAATAATTTGAGACAAAAATCTCAAGTTTGAGCCTGAAACCTGGCTAAGACCTTTCTCGAAATTTGCCCCATTTCACTCCTATTAGAGTTCACAACAAAGTGCATACACCAAGCAGTTTGATGCACTGGATACACAGTCAAATAAATCCAGTCGGATATTGGAGTTTCATAAACCTTTGTTCATATAGCACACTATTTCAACACTAACTGTGGTTAGGCCTTCTACCCTTTATTATAGCTGGAGACTCTAGAAGGTTCTAGAAACAAGTGAAAACGCATCAGATTTTGAAGGTTCTAGAAGCTTAGCAATATTTTTCCTAGATCTAAAAATAGATGACTCTAGTAGAGAACAAGAAAGGTCAGTGCTGACAAGGCCACTTATTAAAAATACCGAGAAAATCAACAATTCAAGTCTCCTTGTAAAGGAATCTTGACCCATACACAACAATGATCTGGCACAGTACCCTTACATGTAACAAAGGAAAGACCTACAATTTATTATCAAAGCCAAGCATTCCAGTTTAAGGCTCTCCCCTGGGGTCAGTCAACAGTGCCAGTGGAGTTCACCATAGTTAGAAAAGAAGTGAAACTCGCTCCACAGGCAAGGGTTATAAAAATCCACCAGTACCTACAAAACTGAATAATCTGCCAACAAAGGATTTTTTTCTAAGACACAAAACCCTGCTAGTTATCTGTCAGAAAATGGGAATCTCCAAAAGTTGAGTTGGACCCCAAGCAAATCCTCAACATTGTGGGTTATCAGAATGACCTATTAAAGACCCACCAAAGAAAGGTGACAGGCCATGGGTTTGAAAATAAAGTACCCTCTGTCAGGCCAGGTTCAGTATGACAGCTCATGTTTCTAATAGGACTGCTGACTGCCACAGAATACAAGTGTCCAAGGGCCATCTTTACATGAGACCAATTCAGTGGCACCTGAAATTAGAAACTGGAATGTGCCTGAGTCCCCAGAGAATAATATTCTTGCATTCAGATCTCACCACACTCAAACTGGTGGCTAGAGGAAACAAACATGCTTCCTGGTGAACCTCTGCACTCCCTTAAACATGCCGTATAAATTTTTACAGACACATCAATTGAAGATTGGAGAGCTCACTTAGGAGATTGCACTTCAAAATGTTTTTGTCGTTCCAGAAAGCAACCTACACACAAACATCTTGGAACTGAAGGAAAGTTTGATCACTTGTGTTTTGGCCAGATCATTCTGATTGCCACAGACAGCACCAGAGTTGTATCATGCATACACAAGGAGGGAAGTATGAGATCAGGCACTGTGTGCCCTCCTATAAAGGCTTCTCTCCTGCTGCAAGCTTAGATCATTTAAAAGCCTGGCATGTTATATGTCAACTGAATGTATTTCAAAATGAGCTGTTATGACAGGCATATTTTTCAGTCAATCCTCCAGCAGCCATTCGACCAGATCTGCAACTGGTGGCACTGTCCCAAAATAAACTTGTTTGCCACCAGGTACAACAAGCCGGCACAGTTTGTATCTCAATGGATGCTGTCAGCTTGTCTTAAGAGGGCCTGAATCTATATGCCTTCCCAAAGTGTCCCTTGTGGGCAAAGTAGTCAGCAAAATCATGAGCCACATGTGCAAGGTAATCTTGATAGCCCTGAGTTGGCCCCAAATGCCTTTGTTCTGTAACCTAGTAATGTTTTTGTCCGAGATACCTCTGTGCCTTCCCCTTCAGAGAACCTGTTAACCCAATTGTTCAAAGGGTGTCTGCACTCTCACCTCCCACCTCTGAGGCCGGGGTTGGGTTCCCAGCACAGCCTCAAGTGGTAAAGCTGGTAGTTGCTTGCCGTTGATCGGCAGTTTACAGTACAGAACCCTGACGAACTGTATGTACTGGTTTCCTCTGCCCTTCCAACTACCCGTCGTGATATGACCTGTACAGTGTTGAAAGTGCCGTAAAACCCCAAATAAATAAATAAATCAAAGGGAGTCTGCACAAGGACCTCAAACTTGAACATATATGATTGGCTAATAGAACTGTGACTATCAAACAGCAGGATATCTCTGACCAAATGGCAGAAGGATTTGAGTCTTCCCATAGAAGCTCAGAGTTGTCTATGATACTATGTGGTCCATTTTGTCAGATGGTGTCACATATTTCCTCAGAAACTGGAATGTGCCTTGAGTCCCCAGAGAATAATATTCTTGTATTCAGATCTCACCACACACACACTGGTGGCTAGAGGAAACAAACGTGCTTCCTGATGAACCTCTGCACCCCTTTAAGTTTAAATGTTACCTAAAACATGCCTCCCAAACATTACCAAACTTCAACTTACTCAGGTCTTCTAGTGGTATTGGAATGAGAGTCACTCGATCAGTTGCCACCTGGCGAGTATTAGATATGGTTGCCAGATAGCAAGTGGTTAGGATACTACCAGTCCAGTTAGCGCATAGCTCAGGAGTCAGGACGTCTTTTTCTGACATTTGTCAGGACTGGCTGGACAAAGACATCAGCTTATAAAATTTTCAACTTTGCAATTTAATTTTCTGGATTTTTTTAAGCTATTGTGATAGATTTCAATGTTTAACACAACTGATCTATAAAAATCATGAACTATTTTCTGTTTAAAGCATTACATTCCTTAGTTTAAAGAACTCTCCCAGTATTTTTACTTTGAATTTTGAATAAATTATTTTTTGAGTATGTTTGATGTATTTTTTTATTTTACCGAAAATATGGTAGTGGGTTATAACTTGATACAAGTAGGAAGAGAGTCTTTAACTTTGCACTATTATATCATGTTCTTATGATAAATTCCCATGTAAATATTGTAGTTATTTTGTTTTATGTCATAAATATTTCTGGGGTGTTGTATCAATTTATGGTTTGTGCCCCCAAACCACCCAACTTCCCTGCCTCCCTTCTGCTTGAAAAGTTCTGTATTTGTTTGTTTGGGGTTTTACGTCGCTTTCAACACTGTACAGGTCATATTACGACGGGTAGTTGGAAGGGCAGAGGAAACCAGTACATATAGTTCGCTAGGGTTCTGTACTGTAAACTGCCGACCAACGGCAAGCAACTACCAGCTTTCCCACTTACGGCCATGACGGGGATCGAACCCCGGCCGCAGAGGTGGGAGGCGAGAGTGTTACCACTCTGCCACCGTGGCCCCTGAAAAGTTCTGTAAGACCTTGTCATAGGGGTATTCTCATAGTTTATTGTAACAGTTGTACAGGTTTTCTTTTAGTGTCTTTTATGGGGGCATATGATATCAGTTATTGATCAGTAATGCACCTGTTAAATGTACATAGTATATGTATGTCAATAATATTTATTCATATTGCCATTAAATACTTATGGAAAACCTGGAAAAACCTGGAAAAATCATGGAAAAATCATGGAATTTCAAAACGGAAATCTTGTGGCTACCCTGATTTGACCTTGGGCTCCTCCTTCAAGGTTAAGTGATGGTTGATTGGCTTTGGTGATTTGTCTTTCTGGTGGATACAATTTGCATCGGTTCTCCGATGCGCTAGGTATAGTTAATAAATATTACAGCTGCATAACTTCTAGTTTACTAATTTAATGACATGTTGTTATTGAAATGTTTTGGTACTTTGTGTTTACATATGTTACCACTCTTCTCCAGCTCTACAGAACTTCCCCTGTTCTGAAAGGCTCCTCATCTCTGCACTTTTTAACTTTTATATCTAATAGCTTCCAACACTATTTCCCCAGGTTGTAAGGTGTGGGCATCACTGATGGTATTTTTTACCTAAGAAGTTAGGTGTAATATAATCGTTAAATTTCTTAAAATGAAATTTTAAAAATTATCATATGACTTGAATATACATAAATTTTGATCTGTGCAGAATTAAAGAACTTTACTGTCCAGGTGTAATGTACCACATCAGAACTGATTCAGAAAATAAAGCCAACTGGTCAGACAAATACAAAGAGTTGTATTACCTGAATTGATTTTTATGTTGAAAAACAAAATTTCTTCCATATTGACTCAGAACAACAAAAATTTGCTACTGTGAAAAAATAATGGTCAGTCCCTTATTGCGTGTGTGATGATTTGAAAAATAAGACCAGTATTTTAATTGCAAACATTAAATCGGATAAACGTTTTTGTCATTAAAATAGGAACACGCCAAGGATAATGGCAAAAAAATTTTTTTTTGTAAATATTATGGGAGAAATTGCCTGTTGAGTGCGTGACACATGGAACTGAACAGATATTTTCATCATTACATTCACAGAAAAGAAATTATAGACACTGGGAATTTTCAAACAGGTAAGATTTTTTTACATGCTTTTATTCCCAACTTTGTGTGCTTCTGTTTGCAGGTTTCACTTTTATTTTTTCTAATTAAAACGTGAACTCTGTATTTGATTAAAGTTGATCAAAATGAGAATTTTTGGTGATCTTAGAAACTTTTAGTTTATTAAATAAAACAGGTTTTTAAAGATAAGAGTAAGTTTTATTTTTATTTTATTTACTGATTTAAGTAAGATTGTACTTACATTTTTATGTTTTACGTGCTTTAATGAGTAGTAGCAGAAGTCGGGCAGGTCATAACGCTGATCTTTTGGGTCGTAAGACCTCTGGACAAATGACTTTTTTTTAGTTTGGTGACCCCCCCCCCCCCCCCCCCCCCCCCCCCCCCCCCCCCCCCCACGCGATCAGTTTTCACACCAAATTTCAAGGTCACTTGAGGCTCCCCTATGTGTTTCTTAAAGGGAATTCTACTAAAAGAGGTTTAATGTATTGGCAGAGTGTGGCATGTCACTGTTACGCAGGTCACCCAAAATATTTAAATATATCCAGTGTTTGACATCTCAGTGTTACAAAGGAAATAGTGTTGGCTGTGAATTAAATTTATTAAAACATAATAAGTGATTGTACAGTAAAATATAAGCAAAAAGCACCAAAATGTATAGTTGGAAAACTAATCAACTCAACATATCCAATTAAGTATACGTCTTGAATATACAACAGTAAATCTGTTATAAATTAATAAAAAGTCTTCAAAAATTGATAAAAGTCTTCAAAAATTTAATAGAAACAGATAAAAAAAGTCCCCCCCCCCCCCCCCCCCCCCGTGTAAACACTGGTAAAAAATAACCAGTTGACTTTCAGTTACCCAATACCCTTTGACAAATAAAACTTAAAACTTTTGTATATAGTTATTGTAAAAAACATACTTGACAATACTCTAATATGTAAATTCTCGAGATAAATAGGTGTACATATACAGCCTTCCTGAGATACAAATCCAACAGATATACACATAAACATAAATAATATTATTCAATAAATTTAAACTAAATCTACCAAAAAATGATTGAGATTTATCACATATAATGTAAAGTTTTAAAACGCCATCCAAATAACAGTATAAAAACGCTTGGTTCTGAACATGTAGTCTCTAAATTAAAATGCACTATTTCACACCAGGTGGAAATTAATACCTTAATTGTATTTAAAAGTATAAATACATAGAGTTGTGCCATATTAAAAAAAATTAAAAGCAATTAAGTAAGCACATTAATATACACATTATTTTGTTCAATGAACTGGAGTATTGATGGAGGTTCCTTTCTAAGTTTATATGCAGTATTGCACACCAGCTGGAAATTAATACCTTAACTTAATTGTATCTAAAATAATAAATACGTGGAGTTGTGCCATAAGAAAAAAAAATCTTCACAAAAAATTAAAACAACACATACATACATTATTTTGTTCAATGGACTGAGTATTGATGGAGGTTCCTCAAGAATAATATATGACCCTCAAGTCTATCAACATTCTAAATAACTAGACATTTGATAACCTCTAATATTCATATGCCAAAGAGTCAGATATCACAGCTTGTAAAATACTCCTCAACAAAGGGCAGGAAGTCCTCTGTCATGGCGTTGAGGATCTGGAATCCAATGCGGTCTCCCTTTGCCATGGTCTTTCTTCTGATTGGCTGATTCTGCTTACTGATTAGATCAGAGATGAAAGATTCTTCAAGCTCGACATTGTGAGCTTCTGCGTGTAACTTCACTGCGCACAGTAAGTTACTCACATGGTTCATCTCCAGTAAAGTCAGATTCAGTTCGAACGTGACTGCCCGTCTACGTATGCCATAGCTGAACCCAGACCAGATCAACTCGTCCTTCTTGATGTAGTTGACAAATGTTGTGTAGTTCAAAGTTGCTTGCCAAAGAAGGAGTAAGACATCTTCTATCTGTGAAGAAAGTGAAAAGTAAAATTTGTTGATATATATTTTAAAACGTAGAGTTTAAAACAATGGATGCAGTTTAGAAATAAGAAGAATTACAGATACATATTTTACAGTTGCATTGGATCTGACTTGTTGTTTAAGTTACTTAATTCTCATATGCATTAAATCAATATTAATACATGGCACGATGGAATTGGTTGAAGATGTTGAGAAGAATTTAATATTAAATTTAACTTTGAATTTTTAAGAAAATGGCACATTGTTACAGTACTGATATTTTCACTACTTGTACCTGTGATGAGTACTTCGTACTCTCACATCACAATATTTGCCCCAAACTGGACACTTTCTTGGGAATTTTTACAAGTTTTAAGACTCCCTTGGATTGAACGAAGTGCAACAGATAAAATTTAATAAAATGTATACTTGGAAAATAAGACAATCACGTCATTGCTCGAAACTTGGAAATGGAAAAATGTATAGAGAGAACATGTGTTACAAATTAATCGAGGTGAAATTAAGAATTGAAAATCTGAAGATTTACTGTTAAAAGCATTGATTGATTTCTGATGATACAAAATAAGAGAGAATGTAAAAAAGTATTTGATGCACTACAGGAATATTTTGTTTGGTTTCGGTTGTTGGGTGAAATGTAAAGCATGTTTTGTAAATTCTATGCAAAACACATTTCTGTCTTTAATTCAGTTAATTTCTTAAAATTTTTTGTCCAAGCACTTTTTAAAAGACACTAGTAATATTCATGAGAACTAAACCCATTTTACATTCTATAGATGTTCCCATGGGGAAGGATTTTAGGAGTCAAGGTACATGGACGGTTGTATAAATTATAACCATCTGCTGCAATAAATTCATCTAAAAATTATGATACACCATGAAATAATAGTCTCTACCAATAATAGTGTCTTTGTGGGTGTTGAATTACAATATATAAGTTATACTGTATATCTATCACTCTGTGACAAGCTTACAGCATTGCGTCATGTAAGTGCTTATTGTCTCCTGATAACCATGCATCTAAAGACTTCTTAGAGGAAAGAATTTTATTAAAATATTGTAGAAGTGTGTTGTCAAAGTTGAATTATATAATCCCAGCCCACAATTGTGGCACCATTAACACAGTCCTCCAGTTTGCCAACACATTAAAGGTCAAAACATGGGTTTGAACCCACAACCAACCAATTTGCCAAAATTGATTCACCACCCCCACTGAGATTTCAGCTACAGTATATATAAAGACTATTGTAAGGGTGTAACAAATACTAGATTTCTCTTTTGTTTTGAGTAGTATATCAGGACAACAGTGTTACATTTGTTACACTCATAAGAGACACAATGACACCCCTCAGTCCCCACTTACCTGTCCACAAAACTCGTCTGGCTTAGACATATCTCCATACAGCTTACGAGGCCAGGTGGAATTTCTTAGTTTTTCCAATATGTTCTCACTGTCAAACCTGTTCAGGATCTGTAAAAAGATCCACATTCCAATAAGACATAATACTATAAAAAGATAAGTTAACAGAATGGCCATATATTCAGACCGGTCCATCTTCTTTCAGGTTCTTATGTCCCGCCTTAAGAGTAGTACAGCAAACCACAATTGTTACAATGATGTAACACATACATGTAATGACTTGTGGCGTGTATCTTATGACTGACACTTCTGAAAGCAAAGTGTCTGGAAAAGCCAGAATCCCACTGTACAGCTTGTATTACAGAGGTGGCAGTCAGTGATTATAGATGTTGAACTTCCTAACCACTAGACCATCAGAGACCTCTATCGTTATTCTAAAAAGACTTACTCCCTACCACTGAATTTGTGAAGAAAGTTATCTCTGTCCTAAAATTAGAAACTAGATAGTTGCTCGCTGGTACTCGTGTTTTACAGGAACTGGATTAGCTAGTTACTGTTTCCTTCCATCCCTTGCTACCCATTTTAATATAACATATGCCATGCCTTGAAAGTAACACTATCTCAAAACAAGGCATCTACCACAATTTCTGCTAACTCACATAGCTGTCTCTGATGACTTTCACCTCTGTCTGGACAGTCTCTGCTATCGCCACAATATCAGGCAGTCTGGATACATGAATTCTGGCATGTCGTGGTTGTCTCCTTGGTTGAGCTTGACACGGGCTGCGCAGGTTAACCTGATAGGTGAGGTCTATGTCTTCTCTTACAGACCTACAGAAGGCATTTGATATGCCCACTGAAATATAATAACACAGTGTAGGAATCCGTATTTTTTCAAATCTAAATTTGTTAGAATGCATATTTTTATATAAATCTGGGTGGTGTGTGATGTTTTCGTCCATTTGGAAGATCTAGGGAAAAATATGCATTTGGTCGATGTTCATTCATGGCTTTCAAAGCTTTTCAAATCAACAAGCAACTGTTCTTCAGAATTGTGAAAGAATTCTTCTGTTAGGTATTTTGAAAGGTAAGTTTCATCAAAACCTTGTTGCTTATATTACCAGCGTTATGGTAAAATCACATCACAAGAATTAGGTGGAATGGATTAGTAAAAAGAAATGCAAGTAAAACCTAAGTGGAAACTGTACAAATCATATAAAAATAACCTCAAGTCTAAATATTATCTTTTTACATCAAGTTCAACTCCATGAATGATTATTATTTGCAAACTAATACTAATACTTTACCCGTATATAGAAACTGGAACCTATCAGTTTAAATAAAAGTACTATTGAAGAAAGAACATGTCTAATGTTACACCAATTTAATAAGAGGTGAAATATACCATCTCTGTAAATGTTCATTTAACAACACTTTACAAAAGCTGTAAAAACCATTATGTTAGTGTTTAAATGTTTGTTGGAATATAAGAAAAATTGCTATTAATCAACAATAAACTCTTCTTACTGTAAAGCATATCAGTTTGTAAAATTATGAATAACAGTGTTGTGAACTCTTTGACGATTGTAAAATTAAGGTTTATTACTTAATAATGGTGTCGTGGTAATTAAAGTATTTTGTTTTTTAACTGTACTGGGCCCGTATTCACAAAAGGTCTTAGGCTTAGCCAGGTCTTAGGCTTAAATCCAGTTTTAAAGTTAAGACTTTTGTCTCAGCTAAGTTTTGTCTTAAAACCGTATTCACAAAGGGTGACTTAGCTAAGTCCAAGATTATCAAATAACCACAGTGGTTTTCTGTGTCATGTGACCTTTCTTTTCTATTCAAACTATACTATTGGTGACATATATCCTTCATTTAATGCATTTTATCTAAGGAAAAGTGCTATTTTGAAATGGAAAACCTTGTTTCCACATATAAATTCCCAAAGACTGCTTTAGTGAGGTGTTCTGTATAATTATACTTTAATTACAGCCATTTCAAATTTTGAAGTGGAGAAAAGTTTATGGCGGCCATATTTAAGTCCTCTTTACAAAATTTAAGCCCACTACCGACCAGTCTTAAAGTTGAGCCCTTGGCTAAGCCTAAGACCGGCCTTAAATTCTTTGTGAATACCACTAAGCCTAAGACAAAAGTCTTAGCAGTTTTTAGGCAGAAACTTTAGACAAAGTCTCAACTTTAAGCCTAAGCCCTGGTTAAGACCTTTCGTGAATACGGGCCCAGATTTCAACCACGTTAATGGAGTATTATGTACTGAAGTGGTGGAAATGCAATTTTTCTCTTTGTGTGTTGTAATTACTGTAAATAAATTGCATCTCCAAATAAGATATTGACACAATAATATCAACATTATATCTCTCTTTTTGTTGGGATTTTGTATAATAAACGTATAACTTATACAAAATTTTTGCTTGTACAAGTCATAACTTGAACAATAGTATCCTTTATTGGTTATTGTTTACCATGTTTACGTAATCTGTTGAAAAGTGGTTCCTGAAAGATATTTAATTGAGGAAATTTTAGTTTCTCCCATTTTGTGACAGATTTGTAATGGATTTGGAAATAATCATTCCACAATTTCACTATTGCGAAATACAGCTCATAAAATGCTGAATATAAATCTATCCTTAAGTACTTTAATTTTGTTAATTCAGCTCTGTAATTTTGAAACAAATGGTGACAAAATCACAAATGTGTTTCATATAAAAGTGTTAAATTTAATTACCAGTTTAAGTTTGATTTTACCTTAAACTAATGAAGGTAATCACTTAAAAATCATACACTAAAATGAAGACATTGTCAAATACTTTTATTTAAACTATTATTTATTCACGTCTAGAGAAAGTCTTACTTTTAAAAATTTCTGATTTAACTAATGTAAATAAACACATTAATACAGGTATCAAATGTTTACGGTGTTAAAAAGATGTTTAATTGCTATAAATGTTCATTATAACAACACGTCAACCAGTGCTACAGTTTTAACCAAGTAAAATTGTAAAAGTATCATACCTTTATATTATATTGCAACCGTTTTATTTATTTGGAAGTTTCTCAAAGAAAACTAAAAACTTATATCATGTAATGTATAAATAAGATCACCCAGTTGTAGAATCTAGTTACAAAACTTACACCTTTTGGAAGTCTGAATACTGTACAAAATGTAACCTCCATAACTTCCATCATATGAATGTCTACAAGTTATAACTTGTACAAGACAGCCGTATACAAATTATAACTTGTACAAGATGTTGTACAACTTATTGCCTGTAAAAAATCCCATTTGTATACTTACCAAGTAAGAAGATGTGTTCAAAGAAAATATTCATCTCTGAAATTGTTGATAACTGACGGTGCATGGGTGAGATTTTGACTAATTTATAGGGACGTTATAAAAAATTTTGAGGGATTAGTTTCAATTAAACATTAAATAATGTTGTATGTTTATTTTAGTGTTAATGATTCTAGAAAAATTTGTGAAAGCTTTTTCTATTCATCCCACTGAGTAACACAGCAAGAGCTTTTCTTGCTTTGTGTGTGTGGGGGAAAATCAATTTAAATTTTATTGGAGCTGTTCCATTTCTGTGACGTATCGTAAACTCTGTAAAAATGGAAAATTTTGAAAATGGGATAAATTTTCTGTAATTGTAGACTCGCAGAGTGGTAGCTTGAATGGTTTGTGATGGGTTTGCGATCCACTTGCCGATCTGATTTCAGGGTTTCTGATCACTACCCCGCCTATAAGGTTTACAATAGGATCCCGTTCTGCCAAAAAAAATACGATAGATATATGAACTATACGATAGGTATATGATAGGCCCAATTAAATGGGTTTACAATAGTACTGATGGGATATACTGTTAAAAAGATTGGGATTACGATTTAAAAGAGGAGGGTCCAAGTGACTTGGGTTAGGCAGTGGCTGAAGAGACGTTAGGACAGGGGTCAATATCATAATCTCATTGCAGACCTCTCTCAATAAGATCACACCACACTCAGAAAAGGGAAAGGATTTGAACCATGGACTGTTTAATTTTTATTCTTGCATTTCGCTTGTATGATTAATGCCTGAATGGGGTGGAATGTGTGTGTTATGATTATTTGCAATTTTTTTTTCTAATTTCTTTCTCCTTTTCTGGACCTCCATCTGGAATTTTTACTCACTCATGGTGGTGGTTGCACATGGTTGGCTGCTTGGTGGTTTTGGGAACGGGTGGGGGAGGCTTGTAGTCGTAGTCCTCCTTCTGTTGATCCACATCTGCTGGAAACTGAAATTGACTCCATTTCACTGGACTCTCTGACTGTGCGTTGATCTGACTCTGCTACTGATAGGCCAGCATCAGATGGCCTGGAAACTTTTGCTTGTGCAGGCTGGCTTGAAGACACTCATTGAAGAAATGATGGTGCACAATGTGTGTGATGAGGCAGCCAAAGTTTTGCTTGAGCCACTTCTGTCTGTCAGTGAGATTAGGTACAGATTGACCAGATTTCATATGCTTGATGTTGTCGTACATTGTCCTTTGGCTCTAAAGTCATCTCTTGCAGGCAGCTTTGGCCATCTTGTTCTTGGCGCAGAATTTATCCCATAAGGCCTCCCTCTTTTTGAATCTTTATAGTCCATGAGTCTCTTGTTGTACAGCAGTTCATTATCTCTAAGGAATTCAATAAGTTTCATCGCATCGGAGGGAGTGCTGGAGGGGATAAAGGGGGGAAACATGCTTGATGCTTTCTGAGGAAAAACACTGTTTTTATACTGGAAAAACTTGTTTTTGTGATGTTAACTTGTGTGGAGAATATTATCAACATATATGGAATCTGATGAGACACTTTTTAGATAAAATGGACATATAAATGTTGGTACATTTGAAAGAATATTTTGGAAAAGGGTGACATAATTAAACACAAATATTCAGAGTCAATGAACCATGAAGGATTTTACTTCACCCTGACCTTGTACCTGGTGATGTGCTTCCAAATATAGAACAATATCTAATGCAAGCCAAGATTGGAAATTGTCTAATGGAAATAAAATTTCTGTACAGAAACACTTGACATCTATTTGAAGACTGAAGTTAATGCTTTCTTAATAGAAACACCTGACATCTATTTAAAAATTGAACTAGTTACTGTGTATTTGTGACAGACTGGTTATAAATCTTTGTGTTTTGTTGTGACATCAAACAAAAGGATTGTGTACATGTGTTAATTGGGTTGTTTACAAACTTTGTGTTCCATGGCCTCCAAAAGAAATTTAAGTTCTTGCTCAGAACCAGAAGTAGAAATAAAGAAAAAAAATATTCAGTCCACTCCAAATAAAATAATTATGGAGGATACTACAGAGGGTATCATCCAGCATCATGTTAACATTGAAAGAGAAGAAGCTATTGAAAATGTAAAGAAAAATGCACCACAGTGGTTTGGTGATGTGTTTGACTTTATGTTAAAGGACCTCAATAGAATCAGTGAATATGCAAAACAATTGACTGTTTACCAAGCACAGTGTGAAAAAAACAATGAAGAAATTCAAGTGCTGCACAAAAAGGTTGAAGAACTAGAAAAGAAAAACAGTGCATTACAGGATAATATTTTGAGGCTGGAATCATATAGTAGGAAAAACAACTTGATTATAAAAGGATTGTCAGAAAGCGGACCCAATGAGGATGTGACACAACGAGTCATAGAATTTATGAGTATACATCTAAAGATGGCCGCCCCTCAAGAAGTAATCCTAGAAACAGCCCACAGACTTGGGAAACCACCACATCTGCAAAGCAAACCTGTGAAAAAACCAAGGGACATCATCGTTAGATTCCTTCGCGTAGCTGACAGGGATAAAGCTTGGAATCTAAGATTCAATCTGAAAAATACCCCTTATATCCTTGGAGAAGACTATCCATCTGGAATACAAGAGAAAAGGAGACAACTTCAACCTTTCTTTCATATGGCCAGAAAACACCCTAGTGTGAAGAAGTGTCAACTTAATGGAGATGTTCTCATCATCAATGGATCCAGATATACAGTTGCCACAGTGGAAACTCTTCCTTTTGGCCTGTACAGCCTTAGTTCTGTTCCTACCTCAGAGAAGAAATTGCAAAAGCGTGAGGGAACTGCCTTCTTTGGGAAAAATAGCTTTCTCAGTAATTTCCACTACAGTCCCTTTGAAGATAATGGCCATTCTTTTTCCACAGTAGAGCATTATTATCAGTATAGAAAGGCTCTATGCTTCAAGGATGAAACAACAGCCTCTACAATACTACATTCACACTCACCGGCTCAGGCTAAGGCATTAAGCTACCAGATCCAAGACTATGATGAAGAGCTATGGAGATCAGTGGCTGAACAAACTATGTACAATGCTTGTTCCAAGAAATTCCAGCAAAACATAACTTTAAGAACTAAATTGAAAGGGACCAGGGGACTCTTGGTGGAGGCAAACCCGAAGGACAACTTTTTCTCGTGTGGCCTCTCAATTGATGACCCAAACCTGGATGAAACACTCAAGTGGAAAGGACAAAATATCCTTGGAAACATATTAATTAAAATACGGGATAGCTTGTAATTATATGCAAAACAGGAGTAAAGTATTTCTTTAGGACACCATAAAGGTACATTACACAAGCTTCTCTTGAATTTGGCATAATTTACTTTGGCTTAATTTTAATTACTGAAAAGTGAATGTGAACATTTACACATATTCAACCTAAATTTATGTTTGGATTCACAATTACTCAAGGTTCCAGGTGTGAATCTTAGATTGCACAGTAATAAATTTAAGGTTCTTCCAGGAAAAACCAGCTAAGTAACAAGAGTTGTGAAAACATATGAAATGTTTGTGTGTTTGTCAAATTCCATTTCCAGATATTGGCATTAAATCTCTGTCATGTGCATTGACCCCTTCTATTTACTGCATTTAACTATTACTGAATGTAGTGATAACTTATAATCCAATCTACATCATTGATATATGTATGCCCATCGTATACCTATAATTGAGTCCTAGGTATCTAAAATCCCAAGGACTATAATATAAATAACATTTCAACAGGAAAAATCTACTTGAAGAAAAAGAGTAGTGTATCAAAAAGGAGACAAACTTTCTGCTGAATAAATGTTGTCATTGCAAGCAGCTAAGCTGGTATAATTTTACTTGGTCCAGTAAAGATGACGAGAAATAAAAATCAGAAATAGATGTAATCAGACATCAACAATTGATCATTTGTTATATATAAAATTGTGTCATACAATACCATACAGGATACAAAGTCATGCAAAAACCTTAAATGATACAAATTGTATCATGCTAAATGTAACATTGCATCATACCCAGCATGGTTATAATTGTGAATGTAGTTAAAAGAGCATAATATCCGTCATCATTAATTGTTATTTCACTTAATAGTCTCTGAACAATCACAAGCTGTTGATTATACTGTCATCAGCTGTTTAAATTGATAACATTTTTGATGCATTGGTACCAATTATTTTTTCCTATTCAGAATTGTTAATGTTCAGTTAAACAGATTATTCAGTGATCAGATATCAGACTGATTACAACCTTTATCAGAGAGATGATGTTGTGGAAAATGTCTAAGGATTGTCTGTCAATCTGTCGCTTGTTGCGAATACCCAAAGACATTTTATCTGCCAATTTGTCACTGTTTGGGATTACCCAAAGACCCTTTTTTCTGCAACTTAGGCTGCCTTGACTAAGATCTTCACTCAACAGAACTGTTCACTGTTTATTAATGTAAACACTTACATAGATGTATAAATGTGCAAGTGCCCATACAGGCACTTAATCACAGATCAGAGTAGGTGAAATGATTTCATCTTCATTTGGTGTAACCATTTGAGTACATTAAATTTTTGGCAGTTTGAGTACATTAAATCTTTGGCAGTTTAAGTTCAGTGTATATTGAGGGTGACTTTATCCATTTGTGGCACTTTGAATTCAAAATAAATTGTAATAGATGTGATCCTTCATCAAATTCATATGGTTTGAAATGTTCTCAATTGGGACATTTTACTACATCACTTCAACTTCAAGTCCGATATTAAACTAGAATTGACATATTCCTCCAGTATCTAAGCAAATATTATGGTATATTCAGTACATAAATTCTGTGTGTTGTCTCATTGCTGTAAATATGTATTGTATATATGTTTTGTTGTTCTAAATATCTGTTGTTTTTTGTGTAACTATAAGTGTGTAGCACTCCAAGATCCACAAACCATTGTATCTTACCAGTATGATGTGATATCAAACAGAATCAAATTATTGGAAAACTTTGAGCATAAAAATAGATTTAAATGTAAATACCTCTATGGCTATTGGTGAGAAATTAAAAATAATATCTGCAAACTGTCAAGGTCTTAGGGATAAAAATAAGAGGATAGATGTCATAGGCTACCTATGTGAACAAAATTCGAGCATAATATGCCTTCAGGATACTCATTTAACCGTTAAAGATGAGAAAAACGTACGACAGCTGTCAAACTGTGAATGTATCCTGAGTGGCTCAAGCACAAATTCAAGAGGTGTGGCTATTTTGCTCAAAAAAAAATTTGAATTCGAAGTTCTGCAAACTGAAGCTGACCCTAAGGGAAACTATTTATGTGTGGACTTGAAAATGACATCCTTTTCTATAAGGATAATCAATATCTATGCACCAAATTCGGACGAACCAATTTTTTTTGAAAATCTGCAAAAATTAGTTGAAAATAACAGTCAAAATTATCTCATAATTTGTGGGGATTTCAATCTGGTACTTGATCCTGCAATGGATACATATAATTACGTGAAGATTAATAATCCTAGGTCCAGAAAATACATCCTAGAAATGATAGAGTTGTACAACCTAAAAGATACCTACCGGGCTCTGCACCCACAAGCTCGTAGATACACATGGAGGCGAAAACATCCAATAAAACAAGCCCGTTTAGATTACTTTATTGTGTCAGAATCATTCATGGATATCATTGACAGTTGTAAAATCAACCCCGGGTACAGATCTGATCACTCTTTTCTTGAACTTAACCTCATAATAAATCCTTTTCACAGGGGTCCGGGTATATGGAAGTTTAATTGTGAACTATTAAAACATTCTGAATATATTGATAAAATAAACAAAACTATTATGGACTTCAGATTCAAATATTGTGTCCCTGTATATAACATAGAATACATAAATGAATTAAATGATCAATATTTACAATTCACCATTGATGATGACATACTTCTAGAAATGTTACTATTGGAAATTAGATACGTTACTATTAAATATAGTTCAGCCTTAAAACAGGCTACCAATGCCAAAGAAAATCTTTTGATTAAATCAATAGAAGAATTTGAGACTAGTAACAAAATACAGTCATGGGAATCAATACAAGAAATGAAAAATGAACTACAGGCCATAAGAGAAATCAAATTAAAAGGTCACATGATACGATCAAGGGCACAGTGGTTACAATCGGGGGAGAAACTGACACAGTATTTCTGTGGTCTGGAGCGTAAAAATTTTGTTGACAAAACAATAAAAAAGATCCGACTTGAAAATGGACAAGTTATCACGACACAAGCAGAAATTTTAGAACAAGTAAGACTTTATTATGAAAACCTGTTTAAAAGCAAGGATGGAGATCTACCGGATGTTGATCTTGATTATCTTCTCAGGGGTTATCCCATTAAGAAACTTGAGGAAATAGACATCCCACCCCTTGAAGGCCTATTGACAGCATGTGAATTAGGTGAAGCTTTAAAGAATATGAAACACAATAAAACTCCGGGAATAGATGGATTCCCTGCAGAATTCTTAAAAGTTTTTTGGGGCAAAATTAAATTTCTGATCACAAGGGTACTGAACTATAGCTATAAAAAGGGCAAACTACCTATTTCACTACGACAGTCAATTATAAACTGCCTTCCCAAAGGTGATAAATCAAGAGAGCTCTTAAAAAACTGGCGCCCTATTTCACTACTTAGTGTCCTGTACAAATTAACATCTGCAACATTGGCAAACAGAATGAAAAAAGTTTTGGATAAGTTAATCTCGGATTCTCAAACTGGGTTCTTAAAAGGTCGATATATTGGGGAGTCCATACGCCTGGTCTATGACATTATAAACTATTGTAATTTTTCAGATAAGAAGGGCCTACTAATGTTAATTGACTTTGAAAAGGCGTTTGACTCAATTTCATGGAAGTTTATGTACAAGGTGTTAAAATTCTTTAAATTCCCCTCTGGCTATATCAAATGGATAAAGATTTTGAACACATCAACAGTCGCTGCAGTTATTCAATGTGGGGTTAAGTCTGATTTTGTACCAGTAGAACGAGGCTGTAAACAAGGAGACCCCATTGCTCCATATCTGTATATTTTAGGTGGACAAATTATGTGTTATATGATTAATTATAACTTGGAGATTAACGGTATTTATGTATGTCACAAGGAATTTAAGATTACCCAGTTTGCAGATGATACGACCCTTTTCTTAGATGGATCCCAGAATTCACTGCAAGCAGCAATTAACACGATAGAATTATTTGGTTCTTTTTCTGGACTTAAAATGAACACAAACAAAACCAAGGTTATTTGGATTGGACGGAAAAAACACATTATTGAAAAATTAAATGTTAATTGTAAATTGGATTGGAATACTTCCCAATTTAATCTATTAGGAGTAGAACTCTCTACTGATCTAAAAATGGTACCACAGTTAAATTATACAAAAGCAATGACCAATTTGCTGAAAGTCCTAAAACAATGGAAGAAAAGAGAACTAACCCCAATAGGCAAAGTTACAATTATAAAAACTTTTCTGTTGTCCAAATTCAATCATCTTTTTATTTCTATCCCAGCACCAGATGACTGTTTTATTAAGCGACTAAATTCACTACTTTTTAGTTACCTCTGGGGTGATAAACCAGATAAGATAAAACGTAAATACATTACACTAGATTACCTGGAAGGAGGCCTGCGAATGGTTAATCTAAACTATTACATAAAGTCACTCAAACTATCATGGATAGCAAGACTTTTTAAAACTAAGTTATCTGGGTGGATTCAGTTGTTTGAACTGGTAATATCACCTGTTTCAAAAATGACTAAATTTGGCTATGGATGGAGTAAAAAGCTTAGAATATCAACTAAAAACCAATTTTGGAAGGAAGTTTTAGAAGCTTGGATAGAACTATGTGAACTGAAGGATGTTGAAACAAGTGACCAGTTTCTATCATCTCCTATTTGGTATAATCCGAAAATCTCAGCTGAGACTTTGTATTTCCCAAAATGGTTCAAGTATGGGATTGAATTAGTAGGAGACCTGATAGATAAAGACGGAAAGTTTATAAGTGAACTTGAATTAGCCACAAAATTTAACCTGACAGGGCTAAATTTTCTTGAAATTTTAAGGCTTAAAATTTTAATCAATCAATATCTTAGAAAAACAAGAGTAAAATTGGAAAATTTTGTCAGGCCTCATATACCAAGCGAATTGGTAGCCCTCATAACCAGAAGCACAAAGAGTAATTTTTTTTACCACATATTTAATAAACAGAACACAGACATGAGCTTTAAACACAAATGGGATGAGGACCTAAACAATCATACTGAACAATTTGAATGGGAAAATATTTTTAGAAAGTGTTTCTACACCATACACGACAATTATCTTATCTGGTTCCAATATAAAATTATTCATAGAATTTTAGGTACCCGTAAATCATTGTACAACATGGGAATAATTCTGTCCCCAACATGTTCCTTTTGTATGGAGTTACCAGAATCCTTAGTTCATCTCTTTGTACACTGTAACAAAGTTAAGGACTTTTGGAAAGAAGTTGAAGAATGGATTATCTGCACAACAAACATACCTATCAAATTTACAGCATCAGATATTTTATTGGGGTACCTAAACCCAGTAAACTCCCATCCAATCAATGCAATTATTCTTTTGACAAAAAGTTATATATTCAAGAAGTCAAGAAATAGTTCAAAATTAATGATAGAAGAGATCAAACAAAAAGCAAAACATGTTTACGAAGAGCAAAGACAAGTATCAAAGTTAAACTTTGAGGAAGAAAAATTTGATAAAGAATGGGCACTTCTATTAAATATTTTCAGAGGGTAAAACATTAACCGATAAGCAGATGGGCCAATATAAGGCAGTAGTCATAGGTAACTGCACTCTAGTCACTGCACATATTACTTTTTAACCTTTATAAATCAAATTCAGATTGTAAAAATGAACAAGTACATATATGCAGTATAATTGTAAGTGCATACAAAATAAATAGATCTTGCCTAACAATTATTATAAATTGTAATGCAGTATAATTGTAAGTGCATACAAAATAAATAGATCTTGCCTAACAATTATTATAAATTGTAATGTTAATCAAAAAATATTCATACTGTGTATGAAACTAAATGTACAGACCCGATGGGAGGTTGGCTACCCTCGCCTCTCCGGTGATCTAAGCGAGTGAGTGTACAAAAAGGGTAAATAAAGATATCACCTGGAAAAAAAAAAAAAAAAAAAAAAAAAGTTTCATCGCATCTTCTTTAAGCACAGCAATACTCTCCATGTAGCCTCCTTTGAAACTTCCTGTGGAGCCTCCATAGTAACCTCCCGTAGAGCCTCCATAGCAACCTCCTGTGTATCCTCCTGGGTAGCTTCACCCACAGTAACCTCCTGAGTCTCTGCCACACTTCCACTCACACTCTCTTGGCTGCTTGACTTTGTCTGTCTGTTGCAGCAGGGATTCTCTTTTGCTTCTTATTTGGTGGCATTTAGATATGTTTTAAAAACCTATAAATTCATGAAAAAAATTTTGCCACCAAGTGATAGCCAATATATCTATAAGTATTAAGTCCCATAAAATATGTCCAATTTGACCATGCATCTACTCCTCGATTTCTAGACAAGAACTTAAGGCTGAGACCTGAATCGGGGGGTTTACATAGGGAACTGCATGGCTTTGATATCATCTTTTTAATCCCATCCTCATCGGGAAGACATGAAAAACCCACCGAATACCAATCTTTTTAATCATATCAAAATAATTTTCATCATAAATCTTATTGGGATGGAATCTTTTGACATTGTATACTTTTATGGTCTCTTTTATTGGCCAGATTCAAATCTTGTCAAATGTCAGCAAGAGAGATATAAGGTTTATGATTGGTACACGATTCCTAGGTTCCCGATAGGTTTACAATCATAATAATGTTTTGTGACCAAAAAGATTGACTATGCACAGGATAGGTTCACAACAAGGTATACGAGTGCAAGATCAGATAAGAATTGTGGTTAGCTTAGAAAAATTTCAAACCATTTGAAATTATTGGGAACTATGCATATTCCTACCCGATAGGTTTATGATTCTCCTGGTGTCCCGAATTTGGTTTATGATGAAAAAGTTTCACTTCCAGATTCCTAAAATTTTGTAATTGGGAGCAAGGATTACAATATATCCCAGAAGTGGAAATACCCAATAAAGAGCTCTCTGTGTAACCATGTTTCTAAATTGACAATGCTGCTAATAAGTTTTTTTCTGGTAGATTTGAAAGTTGAACATCTTTCACTAGGTTGAAGACTGGGTATCAGGCCACAGAGCAATGGGGGTCATAGTGAGAAAACATTCACAAACAGTCTTATTGTTAAGGTCGTTTAGCACCAAAGTGATCCCACACAACACACTATACACAAAACAAACTAAATAAAACAGGAAAAACTCCACAAAATGGTGAAAACAATGTCAAAATGAGACCAGAAATAACACAAATTCTAACAAGAGCACTTGGAGAACGTATAGCTTCACCAAGGCACATAACAATAAGTAAAATGGGAAAATCTAGATTCTTTTGTATCCAGACAGTGATCCAGATCACTCTCGAAATTTAATGGGATCTAAGTTGGACAAGTCCTATTTTCTGATTTTTTTTTCATGAAGACCAAACCAGTAGTAGTTGCATAATTCTACTAAGAGACAAGTGAACAGACAAACTGGGAGATAAAAGGTCATGAAAATAATGCCTCCTTAGCGGAGGTAATAATAAAACTTCTCATAAAAAGTTCAGTATTTTTCATACTGATTATATTAGAATAGACGCATTTATATGTCAGGAAATTAATATGAATCCTCTGAGGTCATTACTCAGCAAGCACCCGCCAGGGAGGATGGCTAAGGAGATGGGTGTGCCCGTTTGAACAGGTATTCCTTTAGGTAGCTCCTGAACCCTAAGGCAGTCTACTGTGATTGTTAAGTGGCTTCCTGTTCTATTCAACTGGTGTGGCCATTGCAAAACCATGCCTGCCAAGTGCCTTTTAAGGACAAATTGAGGAAACTGACAGCCTATTTCCGTGAGTCAGACTGCTGGATTTGACTATACATGACAAATAGGGAGGTTGGGAAAAATTGGTGGCCTTGAAAGTGGGGAGGTTATATTTAAATAGAATACAATATGAAATATGAAGCCAGGATATGGATACTTATCAAATCCCTGAAATGATAGTAACAGGCACAACAACCATTGACTATATGATTGTCAGATGAGTTTTTGGAGTCAAAAATAACACCTAGATGTTTTGCTTCCTCAGAAAGAGATATATAAATTTGGAGGAATGGCACAGGGAATTTTGGTTAAAGTTACTCTTTGGTACATTTGTTAAGCCATTTTCACAGTACAGGCGGTCGTCCCATAGTTAAAAGTTTTTCTTGGCGGTGAAACCACACCCCAGGTCACCCCATTTCATCTGAGTTGTTCACACTACAGGTGGACGGCCACTGATTGGACACGGGTTTTTTAAACTGTCAATAACAGTAGAATGACAGTACTACAAGCTTTGGTCACCGAGAAGCAACCTCCATTAACCTTCACTCACCTTCAGCAGAATTACTAATACCTGAACTCACCTTATGTCACTGTATTACACTGATACAGTACACTTATGTACACTGTGAACCACAGCTTCGGTTACTGTAGGCAGAAATTCATACGTGCATGTGTTAAATCGTCTACGCATGCTCACGGTACCGAAATCAGAGGCAGAAATTTTAAATATTTTAAAACTTTGGTAGGATGCGCAAGGTAATGGATGGTTCGCCACTGACTCACAAAGTGGCATACAGACATCAGAGGTCAATCCAAGGACAGGGACATTTCCCCAAACGCAGGTTACAGCGGGTTATACTGCCTGTAATGTGAAAGGAGTATTATCAATTATGAGGAACTCTGTTTTATCTGGGTCACTTTTAATTTGACAACATACATCTACACCTAAACTAAAGTAAAACACTTAGTGATGAGCTCCTCAATACGCTGGTGGGTGACTAAAAACCTTGAAATAACCTGACTGAGGGGACTGGTTAACAGAGTGAAAAGGAGGAACCAAGACAGACCCTTAGGGGACATCAAAAGGCAGGAAGAATGCCTAAGAAAAACTGTTTTCCAGGTTATCTTTTTGGTTTGCAGATTATGATATAGGAATTTATCCACCAACATATATCATCAACACCGAATCAGTCGTTCAAACTACAAATAAATGGAGTGATCTAGAGTACCACAAGCTGCAGACAGATCCAACAATGTAAGAGCATATATCTTCCCCAATTCCACAAATAGATATGTCACTGCGGATCTTCAGTAGTGCTGTCTTGCGAGAGTGGGAACTCCTCTGCACACTAATTGGCATTAGTTAATGATAATGGCTAATAAAGTCATTTAATTGTTTAGCCACCCCTGTCGATCAGTTTAGATATGTAACTGAGATTTGACACAAGTCTATAGTTATGACATTTCTACCTAGACTTGTGTTTTTCAGAAGAGAGGCAGCATACACAGTTTTCGAACAGTCGGGGAAACTATCCCCTCTGAGCAAGAAGAGTAAATAATGCTGGTTATAGGAATTGTAAGTATATATCAGCACACTCTTTAACCAATGAAGTAGGTATGGAAGCAAGGTCACATGATTTAGGAAATTTAGAAAATTGTCCAGATGTGTCAGTCAACTTGATAAGATTAGTATGATTTGGTAAAATAACATCCATGATACAAGTGTCAAGATGCCTTGGTATATATCGTTCTTCTTGACCAGAACATGCTTATCAAAAAATTCTGGTGACTGAGACGACAGGCTGTTTTGTAAGTCCATTTGATCTAATCTGAGTACAAGAATCTGGAATATTTATTTTGTGAATTTTACGAATGTTGATATGTCACAAATTGCAAAAACTCTTTAACAGTGATCATGATGGAAAAAGCCATCACAAGATTTTCAGATAGTCCCGGCAATGACTTGTGGACAAACTGACAGAGAGAAAGATTTCCTTTCACATAACACATGCAGGATATGACCATGACTATGTGTGGGTGAATTTGTGATTTGGACATTTTGAATTTTTGTGACCAGGAATCTTGTATGTCCAAATTTTGATTTATATCACCCAATCAAATGTTTTCACAACTTGATAGAGCTTCACCTCAGAAAACATACGGAAATCTGCAAGGAACTGACCCTTTGGGTCGTAAATTGATATGCACAGGCCAGGGAAAATAATTTTTGAGCACTGTTTGTGACTATAACTGATCAGATTTGCTTTTTAAAGGTCTGAAACATGATAGCAACATAGATTTAAAACATAAATCCTCACGGATAAAGAAACTGACTCACCCCACCCAGTAGCATGAGGTATGTGAGTACATCTGTATTCTGGAGGAGTGATACTGAAACCTCATTGTGGCTGTTATTTTTTGTTTAAATGATAAATTATGCAAATTTTATTTCTTTCATTCGGGTCTTCCATAGACCATACTACACGGTTGATAAAATGTCACTAAAATTAACTTAATAGATTAGACAGGAGCACAGATTTAATTCCATGTCAAATTTGCTAACCCCGTGATCACGGAGGGCCCAGTAAGTTATCAGTCCCTAGCCTGGCCTTCCAGGCTGTCTGAACCATAATGCAAACGTGAAATATTTTTGCCATAATGCACACTGTATCAGAGGCCTTTCTAGTCTGGGGAGTTCTCCTCAGCAAGCTAGGCTAAGTAAATGGATGAGAACATTATGAAAAATACTTATAATGCAGTCAAACAGTTGTGTCTTCTTTATACATATAAACGCCTGTGGCAAGGCTAATCAGTCCCCACTCCAGGTATTGTGTAGCATGACAGAACTTCACATTTATATGATTCTATTGCAGGCACTCTCAATGTAGTCTCATCACTTAAGCAAATATTTCATTGCCTTCACGTGGAAAAATGCATCTCATCTTTCCCTGACATTACTGATTACAGGAATACCACAAGTCATTTTTTTTCAAAACTTACAATGTTGGTTTGGTCTGGCATGTCAGAAACAGTTGGTGGCAAATCTGCAAAAGTTTGATGGTTTTAAAGTCAAAGTTTGGGGGTTTTACATCCCGTACAATAGCCAGGGTCATATTGGTACAGGCCATCAGATTTGTCACTTGTGGGAGTCGAACCCACACAGATGACAGCCTGTGATTTGATGCCAAACCTACTAAACCCACTAGGCCACTGAGAACCTGAGATAGTTTTAATACAGATTTTTTCGAATTGTACTTTGTAGTTGATTTGTTCGACCACTGAATTGAACATTGTTTTGTGATGTATATATGACCTTTCTCGATGATTCTCAAAATAAAATCAAAAAGAATTCCTTGCTGACGCAACAAAATGTTGTTCTAAAGTCAGTCAACTGTGAATGAAGTTCATCAAAGGTCAAAGTTGGAGTTTTATGCCCCCTTCAACAGTCAGGGTCAATTTGGTCCTCAGTATTGCCACTTGTGGGACTCGAACCCACAGAGGTGACAGCCTATGATTAAATACCAAACTTGCTAACCACTAAGTTACCGAGGACGAATGAAGTTTATCATGCCAACAATAAGAGGCCCCTTTACTCCCATCCCACCTATCTTGTTGCCAATGACGTAGCTGAGTCTGTTTATTATGACATACAATAACATATTTGTTTATTGTTGTATTAACCGAATTTTGTGAAGCACTGATCATTTAAAATGGGGATGACCATCCACTGGGAAGAACTTGTTAATATAGACCGAACTTCTGTTGCTGTAGCGCCATAGTAGTCTTTATTGCTCCAACAGCACTAGGTGTCAAAATGGCTGTTATAGTGACTGTTTTAAAAAGGTTGTCTTGAATTTGTGAGTGATGAATGTTTTGAATTATCTTTTGATTAAGAAAATCTTAAAATAGCCCATATTTATGTTACTATGGCTGGTAATTCTGAAAAACCAATAAGGACACACTGTAATTCTGAAGAATTTGTCGAAAATTAAATGAGTGGAAAATATATATAACAGTGTATTTTTCTTTATAAACAAATATAAAAGCAATCTTTTCAGTAAGAGATATGTACAGTGAACTTTGAAATAGCTACCTAAGTAAATTTTAACAATTATTATTTGTTTATTGATATGTACAATATATATAAGATATGATTAATGATATAACTAAAGCATCAAAGGCAGTTAGGGTTATTACTTGGCATCTAAAAACAATCTAATGATCAATACTATATATGTTTCAGTGCATCATCTTTTCATTTCCACAAGTAAATATTGTGCAAGTCAAATAGCCAGTTAGCTCTTCAATAGGCGTATTCTGGTAGTCTGGCCTGATGGAACATAAATAATGTGTTGTAAGACCTCCTTGCCCACAGTGTCAGTCTGTTTAGCACTATTGTTTCTGCTTTTTGGAGCTGAGTATCCTCCACTTCGTTTGATTTTGAGGATGTCATCCCTAATTCTTTCTGGCATCCTATTACTCCCTGAAGGCATCATTACTTGAGAGGGTGAGGGATTATTAAGATCGCTTACAACTTTCAATACAACAGTATCCGAATATGATGGCTTCAGATGTTCCCCCTGAATGGTAGAATTGGTCAAAGTCTTTGCCAGGTTGCCCATTTCTTTGTGTCTGTTAAACCGTAGGTAACTGTCTACATTTTTAAACTGATATTTTGATGAAGGTGATCTCATCTGGGTGCGGGGGCTGCTCTTCAGCATTTTGTAGGCATTGACTTTGACTCCAGTCTTTGTGCGGGAAGATTTAAACTGTTGGATGTATCCTTGGATGATGTCATTCTGACCTCTGGTGTTATCATTCTGATGATTCACATGAAGACAGGCCTTCAAGTCGCTTAAGCTTAGACTTCCATAGTTGCCAGTGCTATCCAGTGATTTTCCTTCTCTGGACTCCATGCGGAGGTGTAGTTTCCTCGGTGTATGAAAGCGGAATTCATAATCCTCTTGTTCTCCCCGTACAGCTTCTTTGTTTGGGGAACCTATTCCCAGAGATAAGAGTTCTCCCTCCTCCTTTCTTTCAGTGATGTAGTCTCCTTTGGTCATAGGTCTAGAAGCACCAATGGTCAATGAAGGAAGCACCATGGACTTGGATGGTGATGGGTCACTCTTACTGCTCTGGACACTCCTGACACTTTTTCCACTTTTGGCACTCAGTGAACTCTTGAAGTTTCTTACATGTACATTCATATGTTCACCCTTTTCAGCCAGTTCTTCTTCAGGAGGAGCAGCCGAATTATTAGCATTGAATGTTATAAAGGTATCTGACTCTTGTTGATCACTGGCATCCACTTTTTTACCTTCCAGTTTCAGAAAAGTTTCCGGAGCTGTTTTAGCCTCTGTATTAGGCATAGGGTTGTGGTTGTACATGCCGTCATTCAGCTGTTTGATTCTGGATAAATATGTGAGTCTCTTGGTAACAGGAGTTGGGCCCAAAATTGGTGGTGACTTGGCTTGCAGCATGATGCTTTTCAAATCTTCCTCTGTGTTTATTCGGGGACCCAGACTGGGCCTGAGTTTCACTGGTCGAGATGAGTTATCCACAAGGCGAGCACTACTTGGTTTTCTCCGGGCTGTGGAGGGTGGGGGTTTCCCCGAATCTGCCGGTATGGGGCATGGGACATTGCCCTCAACCTTCAGGCTCTCAATTATGTTTGACATGACCGAGTAGAACTATGAAAATATATGAAATAATGAGTATTAATGCATATATATACATGCATCTATATTCTTAAACTATGAAACTACAGCAATTAGTCTTAAATTTCAATTAAATTGTAAAAATTAACTATTAATGCATTTACAAAGTTTAAGTGTTGATTTATGTGTACACTACTTTTATAGTTTTAACTACCACCATATGTAAGTTGTGTGTAGATATTAAATTATACAATTATTAAAATCACAATTAAAACATGCAATTATGAACAATGTTTTGTTGTTAACATATAGGAACCATTACCTTGACTATACTGTTCGTTCAATCCATATTCCATTCTAAAACAAGAAAATTCAAGTGCATACTCAAGACGTTATTTTGTTGTCATCTGTGAATATTTACAAATTCAAATGTTTTTTTTCTTCTGAAAACTACCCTGTTTGTATTTGTAATAGACAATTACCGGTCATCTTTTTATCACTGTTATTCTAACCACAGTGGAGACAAATTAACTTATTTAGATCAGCTAATATATACACTGGACTGACTGAAAAACGGCAAAAACTCGACCATATAACATGTATACACTTTGGTGAACAGTTTTTGCGAAATCCTCTGCATCAATGATAGGATTACATTGACAAATAGGATCAGTTTGGCATTAGTTACTGATCTTTCAGGCAGTCTTTTACTCTTTTGGCCTAGGATTTGGTTGACAATCCAGGCTCAATCCTCAGTTGATCCAGAGTGTTGCGATTGTCTGGACAACACCGGAGTCTCTTAACTTTGAAGTGACTCCTCTGAAAGGGGTGACTGGTCATAGTTTTAGTTTCTTGACTGTTTTATTAATATCAAAAAATTAAAATTTGCTGTTGTCCAATAAATTTGATGCTGTCAGTTGGGAGCATTATGTGGACACCCAGACATGTTATGCTTGCAAATAATCATTAATTCATGATACAAATGATCACAATATGATAAGGACTAAATGAAACCTTACAATAGGGTGTATAGAGAAATGAAACAACTAATTAGGACTTAACCACTATATTAAACAGTATGTTTAACAAGAGGAACTCAGACAGTGCAGACCTCTGCTAAGGCACGTAATACATGTAATTAGTATATTTGTTTGTATCCAGACAGTCTCAGGCTCAAAATTTAATGAGATCTAGGTTTCACCAAAATCTCATTTTTTTCACGCAGATCCAACCAGTAGTATTTATGTAATCCTGTTAAAAATAAACAAACAAGCAAACTAACAAACAAACTGTTATTAATTTAATACTTCCTTGGCGGAGGTAACCAGATTACTTTGAGAAAAATTGAATATTTATGGAAGGCAAAATCATCAAGATGAAATGGAAAGGGTTTTGAAAAAAGGAATGATTGAAGAAGTAATCACTAATTTCAATTGTTCTACAAGAGAACTGATCCAAAATGGTATAGCTTACACAAATAGAATACTGTATTTAGGGAACATGACAAATATATCTATTAGATAATTCTCACTAATGTGTTATAACAACACATATATTAACTGATCAATCTCCAACACCACTGAAATGGGTATTCATGAAGACACACTTAATCAGTAAATCATGCATACGCCCGTTGGTGTGTATTACAGGATTTTGTAATTCATCATGTGTGGATGAAAAAAGTAAGCCTTTAATCTGACAACTGTCAATGATGTCATTCTTGAGCATTGAACCCTTTGAATAAACATGGCAATTCCCAGTCGCCCAGAAAATCCCAAAGCTGTGAAAACACTAAGACATGGAGAAATTCAATATGTCACCACAGGGAAAAGACTCTACATTACCACCACATATCAATACAATTGTTGGTTGAAACAGTTGTGGCAATACCTTTCTCAGTTCCCCTTTATTGTTGTTTCACTCATAAATGTTGTTGATAGACCATACAAATTCTGTAATTTTCAATGTTACACAATATGTTACTGAAAAAGTATTCAGAAAATGAATAAAAATAACTTTTGTTGAAGTGTCACATGTGAAGATAGACTTTGGATAACACTGTTTTTTATAAGTAACTGAGACTTGGTCAGTGTACAATGTATGATAGTTAATGTCAGGGTGGGAATAATATTCCATGATGGAGACATGGACATATATGGGAGATTTACCCTACCCAGTATCACCTGGAAGCTACAGATATGGTACAGGGGCGGTATCACCAGAACGCAAGAAGAAGCGAGTAAAACTAGTTTACATCAAATCAGGTGTAAAGGCACCACTGCTGAGCGACCTGGAGGCTAAGTCCACCATCCACTATGGTTTAGACGTTGTAAGTGGCAGACCTGGTGATTCAAATACTCCCACAAGAGCTCTTGAGGTGGAGTTTGAAGCTCCGCCCCCTACAGCCAATACAGTAAATGGAAGAAGAAATACCAGCAATTACACCAAGGATGTAGTCTTTATGGACCAGGCTTCTGAAAAGGTAGATTTCACAAAGCTTCATCCATATAAGTGGATGTCTGCACATGACAGAACTAACCTGCCCAGTATTGCTCCAGACCATATGTATCACAACACCTTTATGAACAAGATCCCAGCCAACATCTCGAGGACACCCTCTCCAGAATTTAAGGCAAAACGTGGTCTGGTCTTGTATGAAGAGACAATAACACACAGACCACAGACTGTACCTGGAAACAGAGACTTATCTCAGTCTGAGAAGCCTGCAAAATCATCTGCTAAAGCTCCAAGACAAACAAAATCTGTGACTTTTGTTAGGCCCTCATCAAACCAGGTTCAACTGCAACAGCTGAAGCATATTAGGAGTTTCCCGGGTGCCAATGAAGTCCAAAAGCTTGAGTTGGATGTAAAATCCTTTGACCAAAGAACTAAACTCGCAGGTCCAAATGGATGTCTTCATGCAAAGGTAAAGCATTCTATAAAGTTTATGAAGAAAGTTGAACGCGGTGAAATTCTTGATCTTCCTAAACTTCCCCGTCCTATGCATTCAGAAAAAGGAAGATACCGGCCTCATTCAAAGACTCGGGTGGAAACTCCTCCCCTGGAGGTCAAAGTGCAAGACAATGCTGATAAAAACAAAGATTTCAAATCTGCTGAGGTGTATCTACAATTAGTGAAAAAGTCCAAGTCAGCTGCCAGTGGCCGGTCTAATGACAGAAGTTGCTCTTCCATGACCACTCCAGGCATGAGTGAGATTCTGGCCAAGTACATGAACGGAGTGCCTTATGAAGACACACCCAGAACACAGGCAGTTAAGGTAGATGTCCCACAGCAAAGCAATCCCCCAGCATCTCGCTGCTCCACCAGACAGAGTGCACTGAAAATACCAGAATGGGCACAGGAAGAGAAATCCAGACATATAGAAGAAGTCTGCATAGATGTGCCACGGCTTAGTCCTAGTTAATTCTGGCTATAGTTATTTTATCACACCTGACAAGACTAAAGCAGAGGAAGGCTCATGTTTGTTCTTGTGTAGACTAGAATTCTGATTGCTTGCTTTTAGTATCTGCAAAAGTATAAGAAAGATGACAAAAACAATAAGCTCTCATGTTTGAAAAATGAAACCTATGAACTTTAGATAAATGCTTTGAAAAGGATATTCTAAGAAAGACAGTGTGAATACCAAAGTATTAATCTATTTTTACCCAGGCCCTGCAAAGTAGAGGGAGCAAGGATAATGTATTCGGATCTGTCTGTTTGTCTGTCTGTCCATGCACATCAGTCCCAAACTATACATCGGATCCGGGTTACAATTTCACACAAGGTGGGAGTCTAATTGTGGCTGGGTCCTTCTGAAAGATAGTCAGGATCCGGATCTGGATGGCGAATCCAGAATTTTTTTTTCATAATTTTCTGACTAATACATATCTGCCTACATAACTCAAAACCTATATATTAGATTGGGGCTATATTTTAACACAAGGTAGGGTCTAACCATGGCTGGACTGTAAATCCAGAATTAAATTTGTGTTGTTCTTTCTTTCTTTTATTTTTATCCGCATGTAAAACTAAACAACTATTCATCTGACTGGGGTGATATTTTACACAAGGGGTGGTCTAACTGTGGCTCAGTCCTCCTTAAAGATAATCTGCACCCAGATCTTTTTTTGCGTTTTTTTTTTGTTCCTTTTGGTTTTATGCAAATGTACTACTCAACAACTATTTATTTGATTGGGTTATACTTTTCAACATGGTGGAGTCTACCAACGACACTGTAATCCTCAATGTTGATACAAATACGGATTTTAAAAGAAAATCAAATTTTTGGGGTGTTTTTAGCACTACCTGTGGGCGGGGGTTTGTATATTCTCAGACAGTGCTAGTTTGTATTGGGATAACCCAACACACTGTTCATTGTGAAGATCCCAAAGACAGTATTTTTATAATCAACTATGTTGTTCATGGTTTGATCATATTAATTAACAGGGTTTCTTTTTAAAGGTATAAATCCCTTATTCAGTTTCTTCTTAAAAGTGTGTTTTTACTCTTATACTAATACTAATGAAATTATATTTTAGTGAAATGAATTAATTTTGTATTTCAATCTTCAATTAAGGTTTAACGTTAAATCTGCTTAAAGCAAAAATGAAATAAAAAAAATAAAAGTTTCAATTTTTTTAGTTTCACATGATTTACGATGATGAGCTAAAATCTGTCTAATGACCTAGGTCCTCAGTGGCCTAGTGGTCAGCAAGTTTGTCATCTAATCGCAGGCTAACACCTCTGTGTGGGTTCGACCCCCATATGTGGCAATGCCTTGGACCTGTTCCAATATGACCCTGGCTGTTGAACGGAATTTAAAACCCTGACCTTGCCATAGTGATGTTGATTTATAAAATCTTGTCGGGCTATATCTCTGAAACCGTAATGTGTAGGAAGTTGAAACTTGGTAGGGAGATTAGTTTGGGTTGTATGGGCATGTAATGCCATGGTGTGACTTTGATTTAGCCTTTGACCTTGCTGTAATGGCCTTGACATTAAAAATCTTGCCCGGGCTCCATCCTTGAAAGGGTGAGGTACAGGAAGTTGATACTTAGTATGAATATTGGTTGTGAGTTGTGGGTGTGCAATATGTACTATGTTGTGACCGATATTGAGTTGTCTTGTTTTTGATACCTTGTCTTTACATACATTTTGTCTCGCTAAAGTGGACTTGTATCTTTGCATAACTTACGCTGTAAATTCTATATGTAATGGGGTCCACTGCTATGTCCTAAGGGGGTACAGACATCTTTGATGCTATGTTTCATCATTGCACTCATGAACCATATTTTAGGTCTTGTGTCTTGGAGAAGGTCTGCTCTCTTGGAGTGTTTTTTCTTCGTTTTTCATTGCCTTTATATTGTGAATAATCATCCATACAATCTTACCAATTGTCGTTTAGTTGTTTTGAATTCTTGTTGGCCTTTGAATAATCACTTTAAGTGCATTAAATTTTATTTCAAATACTTGTTTTAGTCATAAGTGTCTCAACACGTGATTCTACGCGCGCACACACACACACACCAATGTAAAAATAATAGTGTACTCCTGTAAGAAATAAATACTATTCAGTTACTTATTTGTAATCCTTTCACACGGCGGCGTTAACATTATGTTAAATTTGAACTTCTCACTGGTTGTTAAGAGCTATATTCAAACCCAAGACATCAGACGTGAAAGCCAGACTATTATTTCCAAAATGTAAATAATCTAATCTAATCTAATGTGGACTATTATGGGCTTAATCTCCATCACTGATGGACTCTAAGGCGCATCTAAACATAAAGCAAGGCAGTTAGCGTTAATCAAGGGACATAGCCAGGTTGTACCAAGGAGACACAGATGTGACGGGGAGGCTATGGTGGGTAGGCTTTTGCAAACAGGTATGTTTTAAGCTTCTTTCTGAAGGAGGCAACTGATGTTGCACTACGAACATCTTGAGGGAGGTCATTCCAGATCTTAGGAGCATCAAAGGCAAAACTATGGCCAAAATGTTTGGCTGACTTAAAGACTGATGAATGGAAAGGAGGAACTGTAAGGTATTGACGATCTGGGTGACTATGCCTAGTACTATAGGGACAACTACTAAACGACAAGAACGGTTCGAAGTAAGAAGGAGAACCACTATGCAAAAATTTATACACAAGTGTTGCAGTTTTGAAACTACAACGATACTTAACAGGCAACCAGTGGAGCTTCTGTAGAATGGGTGTAACATGAGCATACTTTCTATGATTTGTAACAATACAAGCAAGGGTGTTCTGAATACTTTGCAACTTGTGCTGATTGAAACCGGACAAACCTCTGAACAGAGAGTTACAATAGTCCAGACGACTACTAAGGCATTTGCAGCAAGGACTGCCACTTCAGAAGTGAGATACTTTCTAATTCTACAGAGGTCATGCATCTGAAGGAAGCATGCTTTGCAAGTCCTCTTGATATGCTCCGAGAATGAGAAATCTGCATCAAACCACACACCTAGATTTCTGACAGAAGCAACTGGATGAAGAAGGCTACCAAGAATGCTGACAGGAAAGTGAGAGGAAATCTTCTGACGTTGAGCCTTGGAACCAAAGACAAAAAACTCTGTTTTTTACTGAGAGACATCCACTCTTGAACATCACGAAGGCAGGCATTTAGCTTGGCGAGAGCCAAAGAAGTCTCCATGACATTGTGCCAATGGATTGTATTTTTGATATAAAAAGCCGCGAGCCTATTTTCTATAATTGACCACCCAGAAAGTTGACCTAGAAAACTGTCCTCCTTCAACTTTGTTGGGTGGAAGCTGCTCCCTTCCTTAGATTGCATACAAATGACGCTAAACAGTCTGACTTTTAGTTTGAAAATTACATCACAATTAAATAGTCTGAATCGTTGAGACCTATAAGTAAGGGCAATTGTTTACATTAAAGTTTGATTTTTATTTCAAATTACAGTATCACAATTTCTTTGTATGAAAATGACTGAAATGATAAATTTTATTTTTAGTTCATTTATCCATAAAGTCAGGGCCGGGATTCACAAAAGGTCTCAAGTCTTAGGCAATTTTTTTGCTTAGACCAGTCTTAAAGTTATGACTTTTGTCTTAGCTAAGATTTCTCCTAAATTGGGATTCACAAAAAGTGCTTAGCAAAATCTTAGCTGAGACAAAATTTGTGCAAAAAGTCTTAACTACTTTAAACTTAAATTAACAAATCTTAGTAAAACAAAAACATTTTTTCATTGATAAATACACCAAACATGCTCTTTAAGATAAGAAAACAGATTTGTTACTTTTTTGTAAAATTATATAAAATAGTAGTCTTTGTGTTTTATTGTGAGTCAGCCATTTTTATGACAATATTTTTACCACAAGAAGGTAAAATGTGGAAATTTAGAGGTAATTAAATGATGTAAATTTCCATTACAATCCACAGAAATTACTTTTATAGGAAGTATAGATCCCCATAGTATATTTTTGTTGGCATAACAAAGGGTAAAATGTAAATACATGCAATGGATGGAATATTTTAAAAATGACTTAAGTCTGATCTGCAGTGGTCTTAAAGTTATGACAAAATCTAAGACAAATTTTGTCTAAGACCTTTTGTAAATCCAATTTTGTCTACGCAAAAAAGTCTTAACTTTATGACAAAATTCTTGCACAGTTAAGACTTTTCTCTTAAAGTTATGACAATTTTTTGCTTAAGACCTTTTGTGAATCCCGGCCCAGAAGTATACAATTTACAAGATGGGGAACTATAGTACATGTACAAAGTTTCATCGGCAGCCCTGATATTCTATAAATGTATTGTGTAAATAAATACAATGTAAATCGGCTAATCTAAATGCCAAACATATGCCTTATACAAGGCTAGATTTAGAAAGCACTAAGCACAAAAACATACTACGTTGTAAGGCATGTAGCCTCTCCTAAGGCTCAAGTTTTGTTGTACTTATGGAAAACAAATGAAACGTCAGTTTATATGATGTATTCTTACATTTACTACCTTTTACATCACCATACTGCTATGAAAAAGTGTTCTTATATTGCCTAAAATAGATATAAATATATATATATATATTATTGACATGAAATAATTTGTGTACATGTTTGAAAAAGATATGGCATTTTTAAGGCTAAAGTAAGGCTACATGGAATGATCATTCAATGTACGATTTGGTTTTGACATATGACAATAAATCTCACAAAATATGCACCAAATAATACAAAGCTCACAAAATTATACGTCCAATACCCAATAGGAAACATACTAGGGATTTTACCTGTTTGTTATATATTTGCATGTACAGGTATACTTATGTCTGGAAGTCTTATAGCTGTTCAGCAAACAAAGATTTGGGAGAAAATCAGGTGATTAGACAGATCTAGCCAAAAGGCACTTTTCTTGCGGTACTAATACTTAGTACATATTTGTTTTCAGCGCAAGATAAAAAGTCAATGAGAACTCCCACACAACAAATCTAGGATAAAAGCCCTGAAAGTCATTATAGAGAAAATACCTATAGAATTTCGCCATACTTTTGCCATCTGTGGAAAAAACCCGTCTCGGTTTTTCGGTTTGTATAGGAAAGCCCTTCAGCATTTATTCTGTCTCTGGCGGAAAAAATGCTAAATCAAGTCAAACAATGAGGTAAATCCCTGGATCAGTTTATATACAGCACAACAGAGACAAATAAAATTACAATATATTATCCCAGATAGCATTCCGATATTGGGCCAACACTGGCCCAACGTCGGCACATCTGTCAGTTCGACGTTGGCTGCCAATGTTAGTAATTTGTGTGTAGTTTTCAAGTGTTTTTTTTTTAAATTTTAATGTCAGTTTGTTTTAAAGTCCTTCGTAATGTTATGCCTATAACCAAAGTAAATTGATTTTATTCATTTATTTATTTGGGGTTTTTCGTCGCTTTCAACACTGTACAGGTCATACCACGACGGGTAGTTGGAAGGGCAGAGGAAACCAGTACATACAGTTCGTTAGGGTTCTGTACTGTAAACTGCCGACCAACGGCAAGCAACTACCAGCTTTCCCACTTCATGCCAATAATAATAATAATCCCCTTTTATTGTAATCGCCCATGAGTTAAATGAGAGTGGGTTTTATAACTGGTTTTGGCCTTTCTCCAGAGATAGGGATTTTCTCTATATAACTTTTCTCGACGAGGGCTTTTCTCCGTCTACCAAACAAGGAATTGATACTCAGTATGCTAGAATCTCGTTAAGGATATAACGGATGTACATTATACACTGTATGTGTACTCATGTGTAGCTATGAATGTTTTGCCATAATTTTTACAGTCTTTAATGAGTGAATATATAAAGTTAGAAGAGTTTGTGCTATCCAAGTTATTATATATTTGGACTTTTTGCACATAACACTTGATAAAACGAAAGAATATACTTGACATGAAGGTGGACATAATTAAAGAAATGTTGTTTTGGGTAACAGTAATTTTGTGTACACAAGGTGTATTAGGTCAGTCATCTAATTCTAGTAGTACCATATCACCCGAGGGCTGTGGCTGGCCGCCCAGTGCCGGCCCCAAACCAACAAAATGGAGGGAAGAAGAAATCCCCAACCCCAGGGTGGATGTGTGTAAATGTGGACGTTATGGAAAGCTGTCCTGGGTTTGTGACCCAAACAACATCATCTCAACAAAGGAAGGTTGGTGATAAAAGTAAAAATATATTCTATTCTTTATTTTGGAGCTTCAGAGAATATTGGGGTGGACAGTCTTACGAACTAATTGTGCCCGTAAAAACTGTCCTCTTTGCAAGACTGTCCACCCCTGTAATGATTTATTTAGTTCAGCAAGTGTCAAACTATTCTATTTAAAAAAAAAAAAAAGTAAAAAAAAAGAAAAAAATTGTGTTCTTGGAAAATAGAAGCAGATCTTCACTGAACAAAACCCGTTCAGTGGAGGTAAGAAGTTGAAATGACATTTTATAATGATTTTCAGGGTTGATCAAAGTTTCTTTGACATTGTAGATTATATCTTTCAGTTACATTTTAATGTTTCCAGAATTACATATACAATAATGTGTTTTGTTTTTTTAAAAAATTTTTTTGCTTAAGCAGGGTACTCCCCTGTTTATTTTCGTGGTCGGCTGATACATCGAGGCCTAATTATCAGAAGTACTCAATGTCAACTTTAGATAAAAATGTATCTCGATCTTTTGTATATAATTTGTAAACAAAATCAAATGTGCCTATTTTAGGATGTTAATCAATAAGAAAGAATTCATATTTGTAAAATAAAAGTGTTCTGAAAATACATTAATCTCTGAACCTTTGTTCTGCTGTGCAATAACAATACGTACCAAGTTACACAATAATGTGTTTTTGCTTTTAAAAGCTTCATATTTTATTTCACAGATTCAAGTTATCTATCATCTGCATATGGCTTTCTCTTATTGGGCATCATAGCCTTTGGGAATACTTCAGTAATTATTACAATAGGGGGTTCATTCAGTTGGACTGTGTAGGATTTAATTGGCTCCCTGTCATTTCAGCGGATGATATTGACAGAGAAATTGATGAGCTGAGATCCAGTACAGGAGGTTGTCACTGTGGGAAGAAGTGTTCTCGAGATCCACATTACCATGGTTACCAAGCTGGGGTGGTGTTCTTACAGGGGATGTACATGCCAACCAGGTCAGTATGGTGGTATACGCTTAAGGTTTACAATAACTCATCTTGTAAGGATATCCCAGTTAATTTCCTCACAAAGTCTATGTTTTATAGAAGTAGCTCCAAATAAACCAGCATAAAAATGTGAAAACTCATGGTTGATTAAATTCATTACAAGGTGTTTGTTTGTTGCATAAATCTGTCTGGCTTTCTGGGTGTCTCATGCAAGCATATCGGTATTTTTAAGCTCAAAATTATAAACCTAACCCACGTCACAGAATGTATCAGTGTTATGTAAATTGCACGAGCTTTCAAGTTCCCACAGGCTTAAAAGGTGTCAAAGTTCTAATTATCTAAATACAAATGTACTTCAATTAAATTCCTCTCAATTTGTATCTTTTAGTTTCAATCTCACAGACTCTCTAAATATCTCACACAGGTGCAAAAGTGTCAAAGCTCAAAGTGTGTAAATTATTAAATTTATCATAAGGTAAATCAATGCTACATATAACCTCACTATTAGATATAAAGGTTTATTGAGTAACAAATTCTTAAATTTATGGCAAGGTGTATATGTGATGTATAGTCTGTCTAATTCTATAAATAAAATGACTCTATTTATACATACATCATATAATTTGATCAGCTCTCCGAGTGCATCATACAAGCGTAAGACTGCAGATGACATCACAGATTACCTGCGAGATGATGACTGGGAGTTTGGACTGTGTGATGATGACCTCGTCATTCTAGTCTCAGACCAGGACAGATTTGTAAGACAACCAGTTCTATTTCCTCAGATTTTTTTTGTATACCTTCAGCTATATCAGTACAGTGATACAAAAATACAATAATGACACCACATAGCAATTTTCCCCTTTCATCCTGATAAAAGAACCCTGCTCCTTGAACCATGCACATTACATTGAAAAAAAACAGTGGCACCTCTTAAAAAATGTGAACCAAATATTTTACATTCATTTCAGAAAATCTGTTTCCCATTTGTTGCATATTTGGCAAAACATTTTTCCTGGTGGTTTATTTTAGCCACATATTGTTCCTCTTCATAACTCTGTTGTAACCTATATTTTATATTGATTGTTTCTGTGTTTCCTCAGATTTAAAGAAGCCCCCCCTCCAAATAATTGAAAAAAAAACACACTGAATATCGGTCATGACAGATTTGGCAGCTAACCATCTTTATTTTCATAGATTTAAAGAAACAGTTGTTATTAGCTCAATTTTGTCTGCCAACCAGCTCAATCTAATTACCTCCTTCTGACCCTGTATTGCAGATTTATAAGTTAAATTTCCCTTGAAGTATAACACATAGTAACACTGAGTAAAAAAATAAGTGTTTAGAATGGTTATCAACTACAATATTTTTGTAAGCCAAAGATTTTCATAAAGGTAGCAAATCTCAGTCATGTGGTATATATCGGTGATATATGGTACTTTAAAGAAGCAATTTAATCTGGAGGATTGAAAATCACAAGAATTGAGTCATTCATTGCCATATATCTATGTCTAGAGTTTTAAGGAGGCCTCAATTTTACTGCTTGACACTGAGATTTTCACCTTAGGAGTTAGAAGTTAAAAAAGACTGTGTTGAAAGATTTGGGTAGTTTTTACTTTACCGGTATGAGCTTTGGACGAGGATATAAATTCTATATTTTAACAATTTAATTTTTTTATTTCAAATACACATCCATATTATTTATGGCGGTTGGGGGCTTGCCCCCAATTATAACTCTGTCAATTTAATTTTAAATTTCTTTGAAAGTTTTTGTAATTATCCAATATGGTGGATCTCGTACTGGTAAAGTAAAATATGTTATGATTCATTCTTCAAGGATTTAAAGATACTATTTGTTTACTTGGTGAATATTCTCAAAGATGCAAATAATAATTTCAGCTGACACATGTGATTCTTCACAAATTTTTAACTAATTTGAAACAGGCTACAAGTGATTGTTTGTTGCTTTAGGTATACACTGCCACAGGGGATGAGATTTCAGGCATTGTGACAAATGATTGTGTGGACCAAATTACTGCAAACAACAAAGCCTACCTCTCCAATAAACAGTATGGACAAGCTGTACAAAACATGGTCAGGGAATACATGTGAGTTACACCTGCTGTGTTTCATTTAGATGGTTGAAATTTGTACAATATTAAGGCTCTACTGTTCAATTTGATCCATCTGGTAACATGAAAATCTCTGTACAGATTAGAAAGTTACAAAGTTTTATGTAATAATCTATTTTTGTAGTTCTTGTCTTTATAACCCATAAAACTTTGTCCTTTTACCAATGTAATTTCAGCATATCTACCTAATATATGATTAAATCTATAAGTAATACCAGAGGGCTACAGTATATCAAAATGTTTACCAAATTTGGCTCACAAGTATTTCTCTGTGACAGTGTATGTCAGAGAAAGCATTGTTTACCTGCATACTAGGTAGGTTTTGAATTCACACTGCAACTGTCACATCAGGTCAGGTGTCAAGGAAACTAACAAATAAATGTGTTCTTGAACATGGCGTAGCTTTGACTTTATTTTTGTATTGAGCATGGCTTTTGAACATCAGCCTTGGATGGCTCGCTAGGTTAGCTAGTTTCGCCTGATGGTTGTGGGTTTGAATCTTGTACATTAAGCATCATATAGGATATTTGGAGGTCCTCTCCTGATATGACTTTAGCTATTAAAAAGGACATTAAAAATACCCTAATTTTCTCCTTTGGCACTTAATTTTTGTGTCTCTTTCCATATGTAGCCTGGCTTTGAACAAAGAACACAGCTGTAACAAGGGAGTATCTCTCAGCACCGGAGCCATTGTTGGCATCCTGGCAGGGTTGTTTGGAGGTGGCGTGCTGGCTTTCATCCTCCAAAGGAAGTGTTGTCCTGGATGCTGCAAAGGCGGGTCATCAAGTTCCGGCAAGAGCTCATACCATACTACCTCAAGAGGTCGTAGTTACAGTGCTAGCAGTAACAGCAGTGGAGGCGGCGGCGGTGGATTCTGAGCTGGTCTCGGGCTGTTATAAAAGCTGTCCAATTTCTAAAGCAATTAATTTTGGCATTTGGCAGTAATTGACTTAAAGGACCACCAGCGTACTATTAAGTAAAACTTTATATAATCAAGTCATGAAATTATAACAATGTAATTAACACTGTCAGGGCCCAGATTCACAAAGCTTTCTTCAGATAAATGTTGGCTTGAATCTCAGGTTTTCCTTAGATTTCCTCTCCTTTAATAAATGTAGGTTTCATGAAGCCTCCATTCTATAATGAAACTTTTAAATTTAAGGGAAAAGTCCGAAAAGTAATTTTTGTATAATACTACCGAGGATATCCATATTGGGGAATTATTTTGTCCCCTAACATATAAAAGATACATTTACTGCTTTTCAGTTTATTCTTTCACATAACATCTAAAAGTCCTACACATAATATTTAAATTCAGATGAACACTTTAAAAGGAAAACAATGTAAGTTTACTGAAATTATTAAAAGTACCAAAAATATGGCCCCATTTTGTGCAACAGATTTCTTTGGTTTATTTTTCTGACAAGAAAATTCAACAGATGTCTAGAGACAGTATTTTTGTTTCTTTCTTTAAGGTTTCTTCATATAAATAAACCTTAAAGGAGTTAAAGTAAGAGTTTTTAAGGCCATCTTATCAAAGGAAATTTTTCTCACTCCTTTACTAAAGTGACCTTCAGAAGAAAGGAGGTTTAGTGAATATGGCCTCCAAATACTAAACAGTTTCCATTGAATGTGTTTTCCTTGTGTCAATACAAGTACAAATTAGTTCCCAAGATGTCAAGCTTCACTACCCCATGATAGAATTAAGCTAACTTATGCAAATGTAGTAGCTGAAAATATAATGTTAAATTAGTACTATATTTACTCATACCATGAAATACTTGCACCAATAACTAATATCTTCTGTTGAATTTGGGTAAAATGGAGTAGCTAACATTTAAATGGTGAAGGTCCGTCAAACCAAAACGTCACTGTGATTAAAAGCAAAGTATGTGAGTATTGTCAGTGTATGTGTATTGACTATTAACTGCAAGTTCTCTGTTATGTCCTGAGTTATAGCAATAATCATGTCATCCACCCTTGTATGGTTACTGTCGGTAGTCATAATTCTCAGGGAAAGGATCTAATCATGGTCTTGTTGATGTTTTCAGATATTTTTGCACTGATTTTAAATGTATTATATTTTAGTTGTATTATATGTTTGACAGTATTTATCAGTGCTCACTGATTGTAATCTATATCTATCTATACAGGAATTTTTTTTTAAATTTTAAACTTAATACCTTAATCTGTATTTCTTTGGACAAAGACATATTTATGTTAATCAATATGGCTCGGAAACCAAAATCATCCAATATAGGAAATTTATCGATGAATTTTAGCCAAAAACGTGGAACTACTGTTATAAAATGGTCAAATATGAAAGCAAAAATTAAATACACGTAGAAATGATAAAAATTTTTCCAATGACATTATAAGTTAAACAATTACTTGATGAAAAGCACTCATTATACCTGCTACATTGCTGTAAATTTGTGGAGAAAAACATTTTAATCTTAGGAGAAGTTTTACATAAGAAAAGAAATCTTAGGTACAAAAAATATATACAGTTAAGTTTGTTCTGTGCTTGACATATTTTATGTATATTTAGAAGAAACTGTGATCCTATTGCAGAAATTTTAGGTATCCGTAAAATTATCTTGTAGCTTTATTCAGAGTAGTCAAATAGGTAGATTTCACATGCTGCGGCTAACCTCCAGGTGTATTCATTGTTGCAGGTTACACTGTAAAAGTGTTGTACACATAGCTGTTTTTGGTGATTAATGATGAATATCAGACAATTCGATGTGAAAAATTGGGTTCATAAATCACAAGCAGAAATTTTAAAAGTAAATAATCACATATTATAAAGTAATAGTAAACATATTGAAAGTACCTCACAGCATTGGTTGTGGTTACAGTGATGTCTCATGTGACTGATTTTCATGTAACTGGTAAAGCTAGTGAATTCTGTATATTTTTCCACTCAAAACATTGATCTGTAAAAATGTTTTAACATAATGCTTGTACTACTTATATCATTGGCCCATTGCAGGCTGACCTAAAAATTTATGTTACTTTAATCAATCGAGTTTTAATGAAAATATTTTGAATGTTTTAAACCATGAATTCAGGTTTTATAGATTATAATATTTTACATGCATTTCTTGGACTAGTATGAGTTATCTCAATAATATTGGCCATATTTTAACTCATAAAATTAATGTCATAAATCCTTGTTTTTTTAAATTTTTCCTTCACCTTATATCAAAACGCTCCCCGATTATCATTCTGTGATATTTTGTTGATACTTCAATAACAGAACATCATAAGCTTATTTTTATTTCAAAATATTAAGAAATAAATATTTAATAGGTGCGGAGAAATTTTTGGCTATATGTCGTTTATGGTCGGACAGGACTGAAAGTTTCATTCAGCTGGACATGTTGAATGTTTTTAGACTTAAGATTAAGGTTTATAGATTGTAACTTTAACAGTTCTGTGATCTCCCATTCACTGACAGAAACTACAATAACTTGTCTTCATAACAATACAGTAGAACCTCTATTATCCGACCCTCTATTATCCGAATTTTCAATTATCCAACCTCCAGTCCACTCTCCTAACTCCATTTAGGCCTGTTATTTTACCCTTCCTATTATCCGACCATTCAATTATCCGACCTAATTTTTACTCTCCCATGAGGGTCGGATAATAGGGTTCTACTGTATTAATATTTGATTTGTGATATTAGAAGTTTATAATGTATGGGATTGTCAGTGCTAACATTGTTATGTGATCACTGATCATGTCTTTCAGCATGGTCCAATTTTTAAAAGTGTTTTTCAAAACATAAATATTTTTGCAGATTAGTCTTCCAGTGGACTATTTCTTTAAACTGAATTACATATACATGTGATTATTTGTTCTGTCCCAATATTTTTCTCTTTTATTTCGATACATGTCAGTTATGCCAAAGTTACTATGTATTATATGCATAAAATGTGTATTTTGTGTTCTGTGATTATTAGTCGGTGTGGCGATATGTTTTATTAGATACATAGTAAGATACAATAAAAAATATTTGCGCAACTTCTCTTTCTTTTCCCCAAGTGCTTCATATAGAAATTAATGGTAAAATTAAATCTTGTGAACAAACGAACACAATTTTAGCATGGAATTTTTTTTAAATTTTGAGAGTGAGGACTTTGCCACCAGTGAAATACAGTCTTTCAGTGAACATACCTAAAATGTAGTACAAGAAAATTGAACAGCATGCACAGGGATTTTATGGCAAAAAGGCTGAAAGGGGTTTTGGTCTACCAGCGCGAGTTGCTAGAAACTCCAAACTAGATAAAAGTGATCTGTAGAAAGTGGGATGTGAAAGGAAAAAAAAATTAATGTTTTTTTTTCTGTTTTTGAATCGAAATATTACGAGAGATATAAAGCAACAAAGTCTTAACCATTTTGGGTCATAGGATTGACCTAGAAAATATAATAAGGATGCGAAAAACCACATCATTAGGTCTGAATAGTCTGAGAGAATAATTCAATGATGTTTTATCGAATTTTAGGTATTAATTTTGTAGAAAAATTGCAAATTACAATACATGTACTTAATGACCACAGTTTGACCTTAAGGGGGTACCCAGGGGCAAATGTGAGGGCGTATTGGAATCCCAGGCCATGGTTTCCCATGAATTATTGATCTCTGTCTTTATTTAGCATACCAAAGACACCTGCTTTGGCAGAGTTTAAAGTAACCTAAACATGGGGATGGGACCTTTGCAGCTGTAAACTCAAAACAGTCAATTCCATCACTCGACCATCAAACAGTCAATTATGGCCTGATTAATCTGAAATTTGATTCGCGCCAAGATTTCGATGTGAGCTTGCCAAATTTTGTTGATCAATATGCTATACTTTCTGAGAAAATCTGGTGAAAAGGAAGTACAAGAAAAACTATTTTGATCATGTGACCTTGATAAAGGTCAAATTCATACTTATCAAAAATCTTTCCAAGCTTGGACAGATAAACAAGAAACACTGCCAAAAATCAGTTTGACAGAACTTGTATTGAGGGAGATATTCAACTTAGAAAATACTGCTGCAGCCTAGGGTGTCTGAACACGGCAAAAAACCATTAAGTGTCCATTTCTCAAGGGAAATTTAAATGGTGGAATGGAACCAGTTTCAATGGATCATGCCATATATCAAAAGGAAGTAAGTAGCTGTAAAATCAAACGTATCTGAGTCATCTTTTTTCTCTCAAATTTGTGAATGGATTTTAATGCAATGAAATGGTCAGACACACTGTTCACATAGCTTTCCAATAATATATGTATCTGTGGGTAACATGGGTTTAAAATTATGACTTAAGAGGACATCTGTTGACGTAATGTTGATGTAAATCATTCAAAATCATTTATATGGTTGTTTTATTTTGGTTATGAATAGGACATTTACACCACTCTGAAGGCAAAGTATATTGCCTGCTACAGGTTACTTTTGACAACTCTTCATTCAGTGATTTCAGAGATAGTCTATTTGGTTTCATCCATTGTAAAAAATATTTTAAGGTTCTCAAAAGTTTGTGATTTCTGGGGTTAAGAACACTAAAAACAAAAGAGTTTTAGTATGTTGTGATTAACATTTGCTTCCATGTCAACTAGAAATATTGTAATAGAAAGAAAACACCTGATGTTATGAATATGGCTAAGAGCTGTAAATAATGCAATAAAATTAGATTTCATATATGAAAATAATTTAAACGTTTGTAACAACAGCTTCGTATACACACATGGAAAAAAAAAACAGATAAAAACTTGCATCACTCCAGGTGGTTTATTTTCAAGTAAACGTGAATTATGTGGAAATCTAACACCACATGAACATGATAAATAAACAATGGCAAACTGAGCAACTGTTTATTATTCTGAGTCACTAGAGCTATCACTGTCACTGGTCTGTATCTGACTGGTTTCCTTCAGTGCATGCAGAGCGTAGTTCATACTAGTGTTGCCAGTCCACTGCCAGCGTAACGTCAGAGGGTTCAACAACATGCCGTGTACCAGTCTAGTGGTCATGTGATCTGATAAACATCAACAAAAACACATACAGCAGTGTAGTTCATGATTACTGCATGTTTCAGGTATAACATCATTATAAATATACTGTATAGATAACACAAATTTTTGTACTTTATATGCTAGGTTATTCTCTAGTTGGTCTGTTTTAAATTTCTCAATGGCAAAGCACCCATTCAAAGTAAGTCTTAATGAACCTAATGCAAATATTTTGATAAAAACGTCTGGTTGTGATTCAGATTATATCAACAAGGATAGGAGAAAAAGATTGAGCCTCAAAGGGTAAAGATTGATACCTGGTTACTATGACACAGTGACACTTGACCATATCAATACCATGTGAATTTTGTGTTGCAACTTGCAAAATGGCAAGTTACTTCGCACACAAACACAGTTGCTTCCTTTTGCGCACCAAATTTATGGATAAAACAGCCAAGTTACAGTACGGTTTTTTTCAAAAATCAGAATGAGTGAGTCTTTTACTTCAAATTGAAAGGTGATAGCAGAGTCAAATTAATTTGACTATATTATCACAAACCCTAATCTTTAGCCCAAATCCCAACTGAACTGGAATATGTTACAAATATTTATTAAAACGGTTATGCAATTACTTGTTGAAACTGAAGAATAAGCAACACCGTTTATAATTTCCCCAAAAATCACATTCTTAAGGTATCTTTTTAATTAAAATATATCCTGTTACATGCAATTCCAGGTTAAGTAATTATAAGAGTATTTTTTTTTAGATTTTGCCACACTAGGTTCATCTATACTCACTTTGATGTAGAACCTGAGATAATTCCTCTGCACTGACAAACTTGTTCCAGTCATGTGACCCATCTGGCACCAATCTAAACACCTTCTCGGCAGCCACCACAGCCAGGGCCCAGGACAGCCACGTCCTGTTGATAGTAGTCACAAACAGGGAGCCACCAGGCTATAATAAGAAAAGAATGGTGTGTTATGCTGATATAAAGGAAACAATACACCGGCATAGGGCCCAGGAAAACCATTATATATATGTAGAAAATCAATATGCTAGAAGAAGATAAAAATTGACAATGAACTTTAAACCACTACAGCCATGGCCCAAGAAAACTATGTCCTGCTGATAGTTACCAAGAACAGGAATCATCAAGGCCGTGATATGAATAGAAAGGTTCACATCTGATAGCCACCAGGGTGTCGTAAAGGTAAGAAGATATTGGTTAGGCAAAAAAGGAAGAAAAAGGACAAAAGCAGGAAAGTGTAAAACAGCTTCTTCTGAGGCTAACACTGCTCACACACAAACATCACGTCATAATGGGTTTGATTTGCTTTTCAAAAATTCAGTCATGCCATGTGAACAGACGTGAACTTCAGAACAGATAATCGAATTATCTGTTCCTTGTCCCAATGTCAACATTTCCTGGAAATTTCATTGAAATCTGTCTGTAACTTTTTGAGTTATTTTGCAAATAAACAAACACACATTGCTAAACACATAACCTTCTTGGTGGTGGGAATTATCCAATTAAATTCTGATATCATTGTATTACTCTTGAGTAGTAGTTTACAATAAGTACCTTTATTAAATCACAGCATGACTTGACAAATGTGTTGACATCTGAGACATGTTCAATAATTTCAGAGGCTACAACTGCATCAAAACATTCCCTGCCTTCCACTTTCTCCACAGGTTGGGCTATATACCTGATTTTTATATACAAATTTAAGGTTAAACAAACACACTACTGTAGACCATAGACTAGTAAGAATAAAGAGGTAACATGTTACAAAGATCAAGAAAACTTTTGCACTCTTTGGAGGAATCTACATGTCAAATCTGTATTGAATATATGTAACATAAAGATGCCATAGTCTATACAGTAAAAATGTACTATTTAATTTTTGAAACGCCACAAAATACCACAATATTCGATATGAATTTAATTCAATACACTTTAGGGTGTAAAAACTTGCCAAAATTTTACGTCACTGTCACAGTCACCAAACAGAGCTCTAAAATACTTCAAACACCATATATAAACTTAGAAGTTGGAACAAAACATGTGTAACAATGTTCAAATTATTTCATAATTTCTTTAAGTATTTTTGTGTAATAGTTTATAATATGCTTACTTGTTTTCACTTTTATTCAATTCCATTGCCAGTGAGACTGTAATTTCATGATGAATTAATTTTATCAATTCAGACTTCTACTCCTTGCAGTATAGCTATTCTTAAAATATAGGTTTTTTCCATAAACTTCATGCTTTTGTGAAAGTTCTTTTCTGACAAATTTTTAATTAATGTATTTAAATAATTTTGATGTCCACAAAATTGCAAATTTAATAAGTAAATTAAATTTTTATAAGTTAATACCCTATCCAATGGACAATAGCTTATCAGGTCGGCGCAGACCGGCCCGCCAAACGTCAGAAAAAGACGTCCTGTGTTTCCACCAGCAGGGCGGTCCGTAGCACTTGTGCACTCGCCAGATGGCGTGTCGTACTTCCTTCTGTCTAGACAGCGTGACGTCATAGCATCTTTTTCATTTTTTACATCCTATCCAATGGACAATAGCTGAATAACTACCGCTTGGTTGGCAGGTAAGTTACTAGGGACTCAAAAATTTGAACTCATACTAAAAAATCCCTGCCAAGCCTGGTCAGACTTTGAAGTCAGGGACCCTTAGGCTATGGTCGAATCTCATCATCCGGTTATCCAGGGTTGAACCGTCAGAATCAACCTTGTTACCCCCCCCCCCCCTTCTTTTCACAGACCTGCTCTGGGGTGGAGGAGGAGAGGGATGAGTTCAGTCCCATAGCAATGACACCTCCCGAAGGAAGCACGTTCCATTTTTTTTTTTTTTTTAAACTTAACTGTATGTACACTATTTACATATTTACAAATCTCCTCTAGGCCCTGGATTATTGGTGGATCTGCTGAGCAGCCACTACAGGACCTAAGTGGTAGAGCTCTGAATTAGCCCATGCCACATCCTTCAGATAGAACTGAGTGAAGGTATTATGTGATCTCCAATGGCATGCTGATAAGATTTGTTCTAAGGAGACTCCCGACTGGAAGGCCTTAGAAGTGGTGAAAGCTCTAACATCATGAGCTTTGACTCGATGTAGGGTGTGAGCTTGATGATCAGAGCGCTCATAACATAGGATCACAGTTTGTTTGATCCATGAGGAGATAGTGGCAGGGGAGATGTCCTTGTCGAAACCCTTCTTGAAGGAGACAAAGACTAACTCCTTGTGCTGCCTGATATCTGAAGTCCTGTCCAAGTAATAGCGCAGGGCCCTGACTGGACAAAGGGATGTCAGACTTGATTGATCTATCCAGAGTTGGAGCCAGGGCTGGTATGACCACTGGGGCTACACTTTCTGGACCCTCTTTGGCCAGCTGATTCTTAGAGAGAAAGCTGGGAGATGGAAACAGGGACACCTTAGACCAATCGGACTGGTGTCTGATGTTCTTGTGTTGCCATGCATGGATCTCACTCCTTCTTTTGCCTGAGCCCAGGGCCAAAAGGAAGACAGTTTTGAAGGTCAGATGCTTCAGCGATGCCTCCCTAAGAGGTTCGAAAAGGAGCCTTTGTCAGCTGGTGCAGCACCAGGGAAAGGTTCCAAGAGGGTATTCCCCTCCGCCCTTTGGGTCTATCTCTGTGGAAACTTTCTAAGAGACGAGTGAGATTATCATCTTTGCTGATATTGACTGTTGTGCTACCTAGTTTATCAGTAATGGCAGACCTGTAACCATCAATGGTGCTGGGCTGTAACTTCCTGTCCTCAAAGAGGTGCATTAAGAAGTCAGCCACTTCCTGTCCTCAAAGAGGTGCATTAAGAAGTCAGCCACTGACTTCACAGGTGGTGACCTGAAGTCCACCTGATTAGTGTCGCACCACTTTGTAAAAATGGTAGACTGATCTGGTTGATCTTCTTTGAGGAGCCTCAATTCTTGCCGCCACTGCCTCAGAGAAGCCCTGTTCCTTAATCTTTGTGGCTCTAGGAGCCAGGCATGGAGATTTAGATTGGTCAGATTTCTGTGAGGGATCTGATTAAAGGGCTGAGTCAGCAGATTGGGCAGGTTGGATAGGCCAAAACCAGGGCATGTTGGGCCATCCAGGGGCAATGAGAATGAGTCTCTTGCACGGGGAGTTCAGTAGTTTCTCCACCACTTTGCCCAGTATGGCGGTCGGTGGGAAGGCCTATGCATCCAGATCCTCCCATGGCAGGGTGAGTGCATCCACTGCTACCGCCAGGGGGTCCGGAATTGGAGACACAAACTGGGGTAACTTGTGATTGAACCTCGTGGCAAACAAGTCTATCTGAGGTCGGTGCCACTTGCTGCATAGCTTCTGAAAAGTTTCGGGAAGGAGGGACCATTCCATTTGTATGGTTTGACCCAGCCTGGATAGTTTGTCCGCTATCACATTGAGGTGGCCCGGGATGTGTCGGGCCTTTAGAGTTACTTGCCTCTGGGAACACCAGGTCAAGATCCTCCAAAGTAGGGCACACAGGGGCCCCGACCGCATGCCTCCTTCCTTGTTTATGTAAGCCACCACTGTAGTGTTGTCCGTCGCTATCAGAATCATCTGGCCGGCACAGTGGCTCTGGAACTCTTTGAATGCTAGTAAGACTGCCTTGAGTTCCAGGTAATTTATGAAGACCCTCTTGCAGTGAGCTCGTTTAAGTGAGCGCCCCACCCTTCTTTTGATGCGTCTGTAAAGATTTGCAGGAGTATGTTTTATGGGGTGTAATGGTTGACCTTGTAGCACATTGCTTTCCTCTAGCCACCATTGTAAATGCGGGTGGAGTGATTTTGGTAGAGGAATGATCTTCTCTAGAGATTCCGGCACCCTCCAATTGTTTTTGAGATGCCACTGTATGGGTCTCATGTGCAATCGGCCTAGGTGAACCTGCTTTTCTGTGGCTGTTAATAGACCTATTAGGGACATAAACTGCCGGACCGGGCAGGTCGGAAGTACTAACAGCTCTTGTATCTTCTCTTGAAGACTGTGCCAACGGTCCGGTGTCGGTCTGACTCGACCGGACCTGAGGTCGAACCGGTAGCCTACGAAGTCGAAGACTTGTTTGGGCTCCAGTTCTGATTTTTCCAAGTTCACCAACCAGCCCAGATCCTGGCACATTTTGACTAGGATCTGGGTGTGTTTGAGACAAGTTTGGTGGGATGTAGCTCTTACCAACCAGTCGTCTAGGTACTGGTGGATTCTTATACCCTTGTGAATGGCCATCAGTTTCACCTCCTTTGCTATCACAGTGAACTCCATAGGTGCTGTGGACAGACCAAAAGGCAGAGCTTTGAATTGGTCTGTCCGACCCTGGACATGAAATCTGAGATATTTCCTGGAATGTTCCTGTATTGGTATATGGAAGTAGGCATCCTTGAAGTCTACTGAGGTTACCCACTCCCCTTGCTGGAGAGATGTCCTGATGGTTTCCGGTGTCTTCATCTTGAATTTCTCCGTCTTTAGGAAAAGGTTCAGTTTGCTCAGATCCAAAATTGGCCTCCATCTGTTGTTGGGTTTGGGTACTAAGAATAGTCGGTTGAAAAACCCTAGAGATGTTTGATTGTGGACCAATTCTACCGCGTTTTTGGCCATAAGCTGATGTAATGCCTCTAACAGGTAGCTGTTCCTGAGAGGATTGACATAACAGCTTACGACTGATGGGGACCTTGTCAGGTATGGCCGGGACCAAGTTTCCCAAAAACTCTGAAGTCTTGCACCTACAGGCAGATCTGAAACAACATTTTGGGCACATGTAACAGGTTGGGCACAGAACAACTGAGTGACACACAAAACACCTTTCACAAATTTTAATGTTTGACTTTTGTACTGACAATCTGCTCTCCCGGGACTTACTTCTTTCTTTTGGGAATGCCCGGGAGCAGAAGTGACACAATTGGCAACAGGCAAGTTTAGACTTAAATTGTCTAAAGTCTGTTCTTGAGTGGTGTTTAGGGTCAGCAGTCTGGCCTGTAACTGATTTACAAAGTAACTGTCATTTGTAAGACTGCTGACCCTTGGCAGGTCGGGATGAAAAACTAGCACTCTTCCCCGGCCTCTCTTAAACTGACGTTGGCCTATGTTCTTCCACGCTGGCCTATCTTGTTTTCCCTCCGACCGACCTTCAAACTTCTTTTCTACTCTCTCATAGGGGTGGAAACGATTCTTGCCCCTGGCATAGGCAGCAGAAGATTGGTTTTTGCTGTCATAATGGGAGATCTCCTCTTCTGCCCTTTTGATAACTGTATCCGGGAATAATGTTCCGAGTTGAAGTGGGGCTGACCTGAGAGCAGCAAAAGTGTCCGACTTCACCCCGTTCTTGATGTGGCTGAGATAGGAATCACGTCGGGCTAGGGTTACATTGCCCATAGTAACGAACACGAAGTCTGTCAAGTGTTCCATGGCTTTAGCAGCCGCCTGGGTGATGCTATTGTTAAAGTTCATAAGAAACTGTAGCTCATCGGACGCTTCTGAAACTTTCTTGGATGCTTTGCCCTTTGCCTCACCACAGATGGTTTTTAACTGTGCCTGCATTTCCTGCTGCACCTTAAAGAGGCAGCGGTTAAAACTCGCGGATTGATTGCAGATTACAGAGGCTTCTCTTGCGCTCTTCTCCCACTTCCGGAGCGTATCCTGTGAAATGCGACATGAGGCCGGAGGGGTAGAGGTCATACCCGCCTTTCTAGATATCCTGCCAAAACTACCATTAAGCTTCGTTGAGCCAGTGTGCCAGCTGGTGACTGAAGATGTGTCCTTTTCCTGTCCGGGATAGAGCCCATACCATTTGTTCTGTGACCTAGCCGGTTTAAGAAAACTGTCCATAGGTAAGTGTCCGGCCTCAGCAGTTCTGGAAGGGTATCCTTCTATCAGTGTCATATTTAGTTTGTTCAGTTTCTTGCACAGCCACTCTTCTGTTGGCATGTGCACGGACACCTTGTTAGGAACTGGAGCCTTGGGTCCTGCGAATGGGTTATCATCTGACGGGTTAGAGCTTTCCATGTCAGGAACGTGAGACCAGCCCATAAAGGAGCGGATGCCACTCATGGTCTCTCTGTACGTTTGTTCCTCAGATGTCGGTTGCTCCGATTCACCAAACTCTTTATCATCTGATAGTTCCCCTTCATCTACAAACAGGGTAAGTGGGGGCTGATCTGACAATTCACTGTCCGGTTGAGAGTCTACACTTGAAAAACTGTCTCTCCGACCAGTTTGCAGAAAGGGTGAATCCGGGCCAGTGACAGCAGAGGAACCTGGTTGGTCGGTGAGAGGTCGGTGAGTTGAAGGTCGGTCGGTGGGTGCCTTGCTGATTGAAAGCTGTCCGGTGACAGGAAGATCAGAGTCTGAAGATTGTTTGTCGGACATAGGCTTGCCGGTCAACTGGGGTTTAGAACCAATGTCTGGACCAGTGCGCCTTGATGAAGATGATCTAGCCTGGGGAGGATCCGGCTTAAGCTTACCGGCCGACTGATGCTGTGAAGCATATATGTCTGGGCCAGTGCACTCTGAAGACACCAGTTTTTGAGATTCCTGGCTAACTTGAAGCTTACCGGCCGACCGCTGCAAAGCAGCATTAGTGTCTGGGCCAGTGCGCTTAACAGGTGAGGTAGTTCCTTGTTGATCAGTAGGTTGAAAGAAAGGTTCTGTATCCTTAGCTATACCGGACGGAGGAGAGTGTGAAGGGGTCACACGAACTTCTGAAGAGAATGTAGGCTGTAGGGACTTTGAAAGCAAAAGAGCTTCGAGTCTATTGAAACGCTCCGCCCATTTCTCATCCAACTGACATATCTTGGAGTCAGTAGAAGAAGCAGTAAATTCCACAGATTTCTTGCCTTTGGTAGGAGCTTTATCCTTCTTTGGTTTCTTTTCCCGGGGGGAGGCAGAAACTGTTTGTGCAACGTTAGAATCTCCAACAACCCCAATCACTGACACAGAGTCAGGATCCACTAAAGCAACGTCATCTGAAGGGTTACTGTCCAAACGCTTAGCCTCCCGCTTCTCCTTCTTCAGCTTGTATGAAGGAGTCGCAAGCTGGGTACGTTGTTCTGGGGTTAGGGTGTTACAAATAGCACAATTTGTAGATTCTTTGTTAGCCACACAGGGTTCCTCCCCCTTCCCTTTGTCGCGACAATGTGCACAGTAAGCGTGGCCATCAAAGATGGCCATAGCGTGTCCACAACTGCCCCTCTTTTGACCCGGCGATGACATAATGATCTACACACTCTTAGCAACAATATAATATCCACAAAAGAAAGAAAAGTTGCAGTTAACACTGATATTTCACAAAAAATCTGGCTGCTGGAAAAATCCGTCCACACAAGTGCGCGCCAAACGAAAAAGATGCTATGACGTCACGCTGTCTAGACAGAAGGAAGTACGACACGCCATCTGGCGAGTGCACAAGTGCTACGGACCGGCCTGCTGGTGGAAACACAGGACATCTTTTTCTGACGTTTGGCGGGCCGGTCTGCGCCGACCGGATAAGCTATTGTCCATTGGATAGGATGTATTAACGCAATAAAATGTGTATTACCTTGTATTCTCCTGGACTTTATGGTCAAGAGTTGCATGCCATTTGGCTGCCTCTATATTTTCCTCTGAAGCATCTACAGCAGTGACACTTGCACCTAGTCTCGCTAAACACTAAAACAGACACAGTGACAGCTATAAACAAGTGAATACTAATAGCACTGGAAATGAATGTAATAAATATTAATTCAAAAACGCTTCACCAAAATCATAAAATCACTGCTACATTAGTTAGAAACTGTTTAATATGGATAAGGACATACTAAATGTAATCTGTTAACGACGCATCAAAATGTCAGATTAACCAACTCGTTATCCTTTCACTCAGCATGTAAATGTAGAAGTGGCTTATGTACTTGTAAATGCAGCAGTAAAACACTATACAAGTTATGTAGCTATGTAAAAATTTATACAAGTTATTTTCCCAAAAATATGTAACTGCAGTAGTTTTAGAGAAATCTGTGTGACACGGTAACGGATGCAGGCATACACACATGCACACACAGGATGCATGTCATACCCGGCATTCAGATTAGTCATTCAACTCGGGTTGACAATGATTGAAGCCGACTGCAACAAGGTGTGAACGCTCACAATCTGAGTTGACAAAAGGAAAATCTCAGCCCAAAAGGTAGAATGAAGCAGATTAAACCAGATTGTTTTAGTGTGAACCCTCTCAATCCAGGTTGACAAGGGTACTGTAAAACTTAACATGTATACCTTAATCCTTTGGAAGCAGTATTTCCTAACTAGCACAAAGGCAACCAAATGTGATTGTGTAATTTCTGGATGATTGTACTGGTATAAAATGTGTGAATATTTGAAATTGTAGTAGGATAATTTAAGAAGCAGAAATATTTGTAATGATTGCAATTGGTCTGTTGCTAAAAAAGTGACAGAGTCTTAATAATATAACCTTATGGTTTGGTTAATTATAAAAAAATAGCAGGCTATTCACTAGCATTATATATAATAAAATACTGCAATCTTTTTTATTGTTATTATTTTTTTTCATTCTGCATTTTGAAAAAAAAAAAAAATGTCAATTAAACAATTTTCATCTGTACATTAAGCTGAATATGGAGGCTTTACTGTACAGATTTTTGACACTTCTCAATCCAGATTAAACTCTGCAGTGTGGACACTCAACTCTGGATTGAGATGATTGTGCTGCAATCTGCTTCAACACTCGATCCTTGTCAACCCCGACTGTAGTGTGAACAGGGTAATGATGTTCCTCCAGGGCTAAAGCCTGGTGAGAGATAATAAATAAAACAGGGAGATAAATACAGAGAAAATAAAACCCCAGGAATTTTGCAAAACTTGGATGTCTTGAATTTAAAATAAGATATAGTTAATCCAACATCTGGGTCACATTGAATTACATGGTATATTTATCTCCATTCCTTCTAAAACTTACCTCAGTTAAAATTCCGCCGCCACATCCGACATCAAGAATATGGAGGCCACTTAAAGGAGTCGCCGTTTCTCTGACATTGCTACCAGCTAGACCATCTCGAATTAATGGCACTCGCAGCTGGTTCAGTGTATGTAAGGCTTTCAGATCTCCAGATTCATTCCACCAATTGTCACACAGTTCACTGAATTTGTTCACTTCTTTTTGATCAATGGTTCCATGATAACAATATGGTGTTCTAATATAAATAATAAAGGAGATTAACTGAAAGTACAGTAAGTTTGTATAACCTAAACCAAAGATAATTATTTTCATTTAAGATTCACAAAAAAAATATTTCAAATGATTGGTTTTTTTTTAAACTTTATTCTTGTGTATTACAAACTTTGCCCATGGATTTCACAAACTTAGACCCTGTATTACAAATGTGTACCTCATACACACATTTATAGATTCAAACACCAAGTCAAACCAGACATACAACAGGCATCTTAAACTGACAGAAAGGAAACCTGAATCAGAATGAAAGGTAATATTATTAATATCCATTTCTATCACCAGTGTATTTAACATTAATTTCAAGAGAAAATATCTAAGAATCTGTCAATATAGAAATTATTTTTTAACACTACATTCAAGTAGTTATCTATTTCATATAACTGCTTGAGTTTAAATATACTTCTTAAGAAGGAAAATCTGCTGATCAGATACAATTGGAACTGAATAAATACGTCTCAGACATGAATTTTTCTTTATTTTTGCATGTTTATTAATGAATACACAGTAACCAGTTCATGAAAAACACTATTTCAAGGGCTGAGAGCATTTGTATATTCTATCCACATGAATTTTATGTAGTCAACATATTTGATCAATTTCCCCTAAATAACATTCTGGTCATGCGATGAGATCCAAAAATTTACTATTTACCTTGTTTTAGATTTCTTGATTGGTCAACACTTGATCCCTCTTTTTCCCAGAAATTGTTTTGTTGAAATAGGCTGGAGTTTCATTATTGTTTAATAAAATAAAAACACTTTTCAGGTTTCTTAACATTTTACAGCATACATGTGGACCTTTTCTATCTGGTAACTTCCAAATTATGATCACTTGCACTGTTTTGTCATTTTAACATAATTTTTGGTCATATGTTTACCTCACATCATGCTGGAAAGGACTGCAAATGAGTACTACTTAAGCAACAAAAGACAAGCTGGTTTCATGATAGGAGAAGACTGGAAGTAATGAGGACAAGACTGGAAGTGATAAAACAAGACTGGAAGTGACTAGGACAAGTTGGTTTTCTGGTGGGCGGAGCCATGGTCTGGAACAAGAGTCAGGGAGGGTCGGTGAAATATCAAACAAGACTATGTAAACATTGCTTCCGACCTTCAAAAAATCATTAGTTACTGACAAGACGGCCCCAGTGGAACACCCCCATTAATGGCCATTATAAAACATAACGTCCACAGACACTTCTTTGAACATTAACACCATTGTTTTAATTGGGGAAGGATCAATTCATTTATATAACCCTGCTACACAGCTTCTTTGATAATGTGGAAATCACTGAAAGCGTGTTTGATTGGGTTTTGCAATAATAATCTCCCGGAGTAGATCAATTCACAGACTGAAAATGTATATCAAAAGATTAACATCCACAATACATACCAACTGAACTTATCCAATCACTGAGGGTGTATTCAATTGGGGTTTTGTAACCACTAATCTCTTGGTTTTTTTTTAATTGATACAATGCATGATGATGTTCATCAAACTTTTAAACCTGGCTGTGCCAACCAAACACACCCACTGGTTATTCAGGTTATATTTGCCAAAGTTCAAGGATGCAAGGCTAGTTTAGGACATAAGCTTTTACAACACTTTGGTAAAAAGTAGAATAGGCTAAATCGATACTGCAATGCTGTAAAATTTGGTCTTTAGTGTTTTAAATCACTGTACTTCAGCCACTTTGTTATTATAAACCACTTAATTTTATAAGCAGCCTGATTTTGCGATGAAATGGGCCTGCATTGTTTGTAACACAAATGGTAAAGCTTGTATCAAGAAGAGGCTGAGTTGGTATTTGTTTCGTCTGGTTCAAAAAGAGTGATCAGCTTTATTGCTCAGATACCCAACTTTGTCACCCACCCAAGTTCATCACTAGCCTTAAAAACTATCAAGGGAACACAATATTGATATATAAACAAATGAAACAAGTATTTATGACAAAAATATATCACTCTCTGCAAAGATGGTTAAGTATGAAGATCAAGGTTTTAATATTGTCACAAAATGAAAGTGAAGAACTTAAGTGTATCACGAACTTGGGGAGCTACTAGTTCTAAAACTCTTCACTACAAGGGCCTTTTTTTTAGATTTATGTGCAACTCGTGACCATGAGAACTCGTTACCGCTAACTCAAACCCACAACTCGTACATAAATAGTATATTGGTTTCAGTTGTTGTAAAATCCCATGGAATTCTGTGAATTTCCTCACTAATATTAATGAATAAGTATGCAAATTTGAAGTATTTTGGTTAAAAATATTGTAAGAAAACCTCCACGGAATTCTGTGACCTCAGATTTCTTCATTCATATTAATTAGTTAGTCATCCAAATTTGTAGGATTACTAGATCATTCGCACAAAAACCATTTCGCCCAAATATTCTGCAGATGATTCACACAACTTTTTTTTGTAATAAAAAGAATGCTGCTTGAACAGCGTGTATTTTATGTAAAAATAGCATCAGAGATGCCGTACCCCACAGCCCAGGGAAATAACAACCATGAGATATAGAAGTACTGTATCAGTACAAAGTTCAGTATACTTTCAGAGCACTGTCAGTTATATAAAGGTCCAAACAATGTTTAAATAGAGAAAATAATGTCTAACAGAAAAATAATGCATGTACTCTTTATCTACAGCTGGCATGGCTGAATTATGGTTTAGATGTTTTGAATATTACCATGCATACAGAAATGGTAATACATTCAATGAATGCTTATGTGTGGTGTTGGAGCAAAATCTGTGGCTAACTTGATGAAATTCCATCTGTTACAATGGGAAGTTGTAAAAGTAAAATTCTTAATGAATTCTAATATGACTTTAACAGTGCTTAATCTGCATCAAAAGACAGACCCAAAAGTCCAACAAGATTTTAAAGGTCAAGGTCACTGCGACAAGGTCAAAGGTCAAATCAGGTCACACCATGATGCTGCACACCTACAACCCCTAACCAATGTCCCTACCAAGTATCAACTTCCTACACCTTACGGTTTCCGAGATATAGCCCAGACAAGATTTTATAGGTCAAGGTCACTACGGCAAGGTCAAATCAAGGTCAGACCATGACGTTGCACACCTACACCCCCTAACCAATGTCCCTAGTAAGTATCAACTTCCTACACCTCATGGTTTCCGAGATGTAGCCCGGACAAGATTTTATAGGTCAACGTCACTATGGCAAGGTCAATGGTCAAATCCTGGTCAGGCCATGACGTTGCACACCTACACCCCCTAACCAATGTCCCTACCAAGTATCAACTTCCTACACCTTACGGTTTCCGAGATATAGCCCGAACAAGATTTTATAGGTCAAGGTCACGACAGCAAGGTCCAATCAAGGTCAAACCATGACGTTGCACACCTACACCCCCTAACCAATATCCCTACCGAGTATCAACTTCCTACACCTTACGGTTTCCGAGATATAGCCCGGACAAGATTTTATAGGTTAAGATCACTACAGCAAGGTCAAAGGTCAAATCAAGGTCAGACCATGACGTTGCACACCTACACCACCTAACCAATGTCCCTACCAACTATCAACTTCCTTACAGTTTCCGAGATATAGCCCAGACAAGATTTTATAGGTCAAGGTCACTACAGCAAGGTCAAAGGTTAAATCAAGGTCACACCATGATGTTGCACACCTACACTCCCTAACCAATGTCCCTACCAAGTATCAACTTCCTACACCTTATGGTTTCCGAGATATAGTGGTCGGACCGGTTCTGAAAATAAAAACCGGTTTTCGGGGCTTTGAAACCAAACGAAATCCGGGATTTCGAAAGTTTACAGAGATGTGATAGAAAGTTTTACATGAGCGTACATGAGTTGTATTCTCAATAGGAAATATATGCATTCGCGAGATATTTTGAAGTTTGTAAACTTCATCTACCATGAATATGAAGTAAAAATGTAAGTTGTTACCTCAAGTATATGTGCTCTTTATTGTTTTGATGAAATATTAAACAGTAGAAAGCCTAATATAATGACGTTTTCAATAACCGGTACTTAAATATTCTTTGCGGATTTCGTCATTTCTACCTAAACGAAACGAAATGCAGTTTACCGGTTTACCGTTCACAACACTACCGAGATATAGCCCAGACAAGATTTTCAAACTCAAGGTCACTACCGCAAGGTCAAAGGTCAAATCAAGGTCACACCACGACGTTGCACACCTACACATCCTAACCAATGTCCCTACCAAGTATCAACTTCCTACACCTTACGGTTTCTGAGATACAGCCCAGACAAACTTTTTCCCGCCGCCCGCCCATCCAGACACCATGGGTGAAAACAATACCCCGACAGCCCTTAAGGTCTGTGGGGGTAAAAAATGTCTGTTTTGTTAAAGATTATAACTATTTGAAATTAGAAAACGTGAGGTCATGGAATTCCGTGGGGGCTTCCTAGAACTATTTTAACATAAATTAGGCAAATTAGAAAATGTGAGGTCATGGAATTCCGTGGGGGGTTTCCTTCCTAGAACTATTATAAAATAAATTAGGCAAATCTAACAATATTTTATTTGTGCAAATCGACTGAAGAATATTTGGGCGAATGCATTTTTGTGCGAACAATCTGTAGTAAATAGGTGGTCACTAAGATAAATGGCCATAGAGATAAACGGTCTTCAAAGTTTTCAAATTTAAATAGTGTAAATAGCAAAATCGCACAAACTGAATAACAAAGCAGACTTAAACAGTGCTTTCCATGACATTTGGTTTGTGTTATATTGTTGTTTAAACCTTTTCACCATTTTGTGTGAGAATTTCTTTAGACCACTTAATTATCTCTATGTCTGTTTATCTCAAAGTCCACCCGTGTATATTGGTTATGAAATATTAATTGCTAGAGACTCTAACTTAGAGTTTTAATGTTTTTCTTAATATTTCTTTGTAGATATCAATTACCGATATATTTTATATAAATTAATCATTTTATTTAATGTTTGAAGTGCTGTAACTGCCGCAAAATACATGGATTTAATCTGTGTACGAGTTAGCGGTAACAAGTTCTCATGGTCACAAGATGCATGCATCCCTTTTTTAATATCTGGACTGCCGCCCTATCCTTGGTGAGTGTAATAAAGGCGTACCGAGCCGTTCCTGAAGTTTAGAATTAAGGTAGCTGCAAAGGATGCACAAACCTTGATTCCATTAAGAAATTTGGCCAAACTTCAGTAAATCCAAACAACATACATATTTGATGATATTCCATGTAATACGTACTTACGAGTGAATATTTGGATGACGTGAATGACGAAACACTAATGAGGCTCTTATTATCGCCCTCATGACAGCTCCAAAAAATCTGTACTGAATGTCACAACAAAATTTTTAAACTGCAAATCGATCCGATCCCTGTAAACTGTAAAACGAAAGTCTTTTCAATAGCAATGTATCAGCAAAAACACACCGTGTTCAACTCTACCCAAAAGGCCTTTTCTTTTTCTTGTTTACACTCGACAGGCATACTAAACATCGTCCAAAGCTATTTTTACATTGTAACACGTCCCGGAATATTAAATAGATCTAGGCTAATCCATACATATGGGGAGCATAACTTCATGCTCTCCGATGAGAAAATAAGCATCAAATAAGAGTTTCTTTTTATAGAATTTTAACATTTTGTAATCTTTGATACATTTGTGGGGATAGAACTGTTATGTAAGTATTTTTATCCAAAACAGGCTATATCACGTCATATTGCCCGCAAATACTGCAGTCTGATTGGCTGAAACTTACTTGAGGTATAATAAATATAGTTATAGAGATGTCTATAATGTTATAGAACTAATTTCAATATAACATCTGTCACCAGAAGCACCGGGCAACAACTAAAGAGAGAAGGTAATAGTAAAAGAATATCATTAAACATGATTTGCCAAGTGTCAGACTGATTTAGGGCAGACATCAGTGGTAACACACAATATAAGTACACATACTGCCAAGCCCATAAAACAGCAACCAAGGCGGACTCTGAAGGCCCTTGAAGATGAAGAGGAGAAAATACTCCAAGAGCAACTTCAAGCTGGTATCATTCAAGAGTCTACATCACCATGGGCTTCTCCAATTGTGTATGTGAGAAAAAAAGATGGCACAATGAGACCATGTGTGGATTATCGCTGGGTCAATGAAGTGACCCAGAAAGATGCATATCCTCTGCCAGTAACATCTGACTGTCTTGACTGCCTTAATGGTGCTAAGTATATGTTCAGCTTAGATCTTCAATCAGGGTACTGGCAAATTAGAATGGATAAAAAGGACAAACCAAAGATGGCTTTCACCTAGAGACATGGGTTGTATGAATATCTGGTTATGCCCTTTGGACTGACCAATGCTCCAGGAACTTTCCAGAAGTGTATGGAAATAGTATTCCAGGGGTTGGAGTGGAAGTCTGTGGTAATATTTTTGGATGACTTAATCTTGTTCAATGATTCATTTGACAGCCATCTAGAAAATTTGAATGAAGTTCTTAGAAGACTAACTGAAGCAGGTCTAAAGCTGAAGCCCAGTAAGTGTAACTCATTCCAGAAAGAAGTGGTGTTTTTGGGACATGTGGTATCTGAGTCTGACATAAAACATGATCCGTCATTGATTGATGCTAGTAGTAAACTAAGTGTTGTTATTGATAAACTATCTATAGATACCCCATTATGTAAATCTACATACAAGCAAAACCTGCATATAAACAGAATAATCCAATGATATATTTTATCAAAAATGTCATGTCTGAATTTCTTGATAATGTACACAAGAAGTGTTACGCCAATGATACAGAGAGGGAGAAGTATAAGTAGATACAGCTGTCTATCTTTATAAATGTCAGACTCCTTTATATCTAGATACTGGATGCTACTAGTTGTCACCTGCTCCATCTCCTGGACTGAAATTACATAAGAAATTTAAATTTTAAAAAAATTATTAAGGTACTTTAAATGTGTACATGAGATACAGGCCCAGATATGTAGGAATGCACCAGGATGTGAACACTGACCAATGTGACATACACATATTATTAATCTCATAAATATTGGTATCATTATTAATAATAATTTTAAGTTGGCCTAGGATTTTATACCTACAATGTAGTTCAATGCAAATCCATGGTAACCACTAAGTATATCATTTTCTGAATAATCCTCGTAAACATGCACATCTGAGAAGGAGCTATCTACTGAGAAAAAAAAATAGTGTTTAAAAATACATTAATATAATGAATAAAATTTTTAAAAATTATCATGTGTACAACCCCCTCCACAAAAACACTAGACTTCACATACACACAGTTGCCCTTACATAACCAATATATTCTTTTTAATGATGGATAATTCAGTTGGATCTTTTCAATTGGAAGAGACAAGTAACCTATATAGCAGTTTTCATAGATCAAAATTTTAATATATCCATCACCACATCGGTTGAGAAAGTCACTGAATTCCTCGTATCCCTCTAAACCCTCCACAAAGCCTGTAATGCTATCTTTTGAAAATCTACATTTCACATGTTAGGTCGTTACATAGTTCAATAAACAAACTGTCCACAGACCAACACAGAGGAAATAAAGTAACACCTTATAAGCAGCCATTATCGCAAGTTCCAATGATAAATATCTAAAATGCAAAACATTGACACATTCTACATCATCGACTAAATGCGTCATTATGGAATGTGACATCACAGATCAAAATCACCAGGTAAATAAAAATAAAATAATGTATAATCCTTTTACCTAGGTTTCGGGATAGTTCACAGAGGCTACGTTTTTCCTCAATCCATAAAACACTCTTTGTTGATGTTTGTTTTCTACGTTGATCATATTGACAACAACTTAGCCTCATGTACTGGCTATAATTTGACAGCAAAACTCCATCTATATATACAGAAACTGTTTTTATTTTAATATCTATGATTTCAGACTTAACGGGATACAGTTTAATACTATTTTTATAATTTCTATTATTTGTATAATGGGATATCTTACCATTCTTGCATTTCTATTCCCTCTAAATTGGCCTCATTGATAACACTGGTGATTTGCATCATTCCTGCCTCACGAACTATGTGACTTCTCTACCTAGATCTGTTGCTTCTCCTCGTTCCTCTCCTCCCTCTACTACCCTTGTTGAGAACCCTCAAATGAAATTTCTTCAAAATATATTTGATTAAAATCCCAATCACTGGGATAGCCAGGATGCAACTGGGAATACTAGCTAACAATATTACCCACCTTGATGGCACATATTCAAAACTCTCATCTTTAACCCCTGAATAGTAAGTATAGGTTGACATTTGTATCATTTCGCTTTGATAGGAGGTACTGGTTTCAATGATTCCTGATTCTGACCTACTAGTCATAGTGCTAACATCTTCATCAACCATTTTGTTTTTAATAGTAACATCATCACTTGTGGGTTTGAGGGAGGAAGAGGAAGTTTGAGAATCCAAATTGGTTGAATGTGAACTCGAACCTGACAATCTCCCCTCTGAGGTTTGCACTCTGACCACTTTTGTGGGTAATATACTGAGGATGATTTTTTCACCATTTGTACTTTCAAAGGCTCTCAAAGTGCTTATGGGGGTATTAGCATTCAGATCTATGAAATTACAAAAGAAATTTACATTCAATTAGGAATGTTGATTCTAATAATCTGGTATTGTGTTTAAACGAGTTTCTATCACTAAGAATGAAATCTCAATCTCGCTTTTATATTAGTCACGATGGGATCCAAATGCAAACTCAACCATCTTTGACCTAGATATATTCAGCCAATCTGCGATTTTTAATCAAACCTTTGATTTTAGATCCCATCACATGATCAAAGTATCTTACATATAAATAGTGCAAGGCAGGTTACTCTATCTATAATCACTAACTCACCTTGTGTAGAGGTAATCCATTGCTCCTCAGATTGACATGTATTCCCCATCAGTGTTATGTGCTCTGGCATATCTTTCAACCACTTACAGTCGAAATAAAGCATGTCGACCAATGTCAAATATTGTGGAGAGGGTAAAGAACAAAAAATATTTTGCATATCTAACACCTGTACCCTTTCCATATATAGACGAGTCACTGTGGGTCTATATATAAAGGATGGAGTGATGATATCTAAACAAAAAATTGCAACTGCAGAAATCTTGTATGCAGCTTGTACTTGAACCCAAACCAAGAAATAAGACCTGAGAAACATTAAAAAAAAACAAAGATATCGATTTTTTTGGTCTTAACATTTTTTACTCATGCTACTTACTTAAAGGGAAATCCACAACTGTTCAATTACAATTTGTTTCTGTAAAATCCTGCAGAAATAAAATTAGAACAATAAAAAAGATGCAAATACTATGCACATGTGAAGCACCTCTTAACATTGTTTGGCTGTAAATAACATCAATATATCTTGACATTTATGTGTTTCAGGTGAGAGAGTAAGTTGTAAATACCTAATTTATCAATCTAATTGATAATAAAAGAAACTGACCAGAATGAACTCTATACCATTTACATCACCCTGTACAGCCATTATATCAGGACCCACAGCCTCAGGAAAATCTACATTTATATTTTAAGATTTTGAGAAATCTAAATAACATGTTCAATGACCCTGTGCAAAAGGTTTATTGTTTCTATGGAGTTTGGCAAAGATTTTTTGATAACATAGAGGATTCTAACATAGAATTTATAAAAGATTTACCTACCAAGGAACACCTGGAATCAATTGCAGATGACAACCACAACCTAATTGTTATAGATGACCTATAGTTTTCAGCTGTAAATAATGCTTTCATAGCCAATCTCTTTTCTAGAGAAACGCATCATAAAAACATCAGTGTTTTTTTAATTTTACAAAATTTATTCCATCAGGGGAGGTAATGTAGAGATATATCACTGAATACTCATTATTTTATTCTTTTTAAAAATCCCAGAGATATAAATCAAAATAGGTATTTGGGATCACAGTTAGATGCCACTGTTATCCAGCTAGAAGAAAATTCCGAGGACCAAGGGTACTGGCTTTCTCAGATACAGCCAATATGATTCAATATAAGAAGTACAATGATGGTTATGACTATTTTGTGGTATTTATAGATATATTTACAAGGTTTTTGTATACAGCTCCATTGAAAACTTTAACTGGTAAAGAAATGGAATGGAATATAATTTGAATGACCTATTTAATACTGTTGATGTCCAACCCAAAAAATTAAGAAGTGATCAGGGCAGTGAATATTTAAATAGACATGAGGGGATATCTTAATGATAAGGGAATTGATCATATCTTTATTTTTTATGAAACCAAAGCAAACTTTGCTGAAAGAGTAGTAAAAACTATAAAATTAAAGATTATTAAATATTTCACCAATAAAGAAACCTATAGATGGATGGAAATATTACCAGAAATATTACCTGATCTAACGTTACAACCAGTCATCATCGTGCAATTAAAATGTCTCCCTCTGAGGCTCAGGATACTGCCAGTTTTGTATTATGGAGGAGACAATATGCTTTTGATTTAAATAAAGACAGACCTACCTCTAGTCGCCAAAAAAAAGATGTCCAATAAAAAAAATTATATAAGGCGATACAAATTTAAATTAGGCGATAAGGTGAAGATTAGCTATTTAAAAAAATTGATAGAGAGGTGGTCTGGAGAGATCTTTACCATGGTTGAAAGAAAAATGAATCAGCATATACCTATGTACAAATTGAAAAATTATAACAATAAGGTTATAGAATCCATTTTTTATGAATCAGAATTACAGATGGCCTATATTGATAGCAATGTGGTTTACAAGATAGAGAAAATACTGCAAAAAAGAGAAAGAAATAGAATATCCGAGGTTTTAGTAAAGTGGAAAGGCTGGCCCAATAAATTCAACTTGTGGATCCCAGAGAGCAATTTAAAGGATATAAACTAGCCCTTCTAACTAATGAATCGGCTGTTGGAATTCTTGCTTATATATGTGCAAGCAAGCATCACATGATGGGATCCAAATGCAGATCGTGTTAAAAATCGAGGATTGGTTGAAAATCTAGGTCAAGGACGGTCACAATGAATTTTAGATCCCATCCAAATATCTGAGAAAGCATATAAAAAGGTAAAGACCAGATCAGTACCCAGTTGGACTGAGGCTTATTTTTATATAAAAGGAAAAAAAATATTATTCATCTATGCTATTCTTTATTATAGACAGGTCTGAAAAAGATATGTATTTGTTTATTTCATCAGGGGATTCTATGATGTATCATCCAGAAAATAAACCACACACCTTCATTGTAGAATTTGGTGAGAGAATAAATTTAACAGGTAGATGGTCGGTTGCCCTATCTGATCTCAATTTAAATGTAACTACCACTGAGATTTGTTTTTCTTTTGTGATATCTGTGACATCTCATACATCAGGAATTCCATGAAACCTATCCTCAGAATGATCTATCCTACAGGATCATCAAAGTCATTTATTTTTCAAAAAAGATATTACATGACAATTGTGCAAAGAAATTTTACATGTTTGCATATATATATATCAGAGACAAGAGCATGAACGTGCCGGATAATATCACAGAGGATTTACAGCTGACTCTACATCTCAAGAAAGATTATTACAATGAATGAATATTTAGATTTCTGTAACAGGTGTATGGAAGAAAAGGTGGGCTACAGTAAAAACTTTTATATTCTCTATAATAACTTAAAAACAGACAATGAGACAAATAAAATCAAGAAAGACCCTGAGATAGATATATCAGTAGTTAGTCCTACACAGGCAGCAGTAGAACAGGCCAAAAGTGAGATCAAACAAGAAAAGAGTATAAATAATGCCCAAAAAAAAGAAAATAAATCAGTCTGGGGTAGTGTGAGAAGAGTAAAAAACAAATCAGGTAAAAAAAATAAAAAAGTAGTTAAAACCCAAAATAGCAAAAAGAAAAAAATCATTAAAATTAATAAGAAAAAGGCGGGTCCCAAGAAAAAAAATTAGAGGTGTAGGTTACAGTTCGATATGGATGTAGTTTAAACATCCCTCATTCTGTTTCAACCCCCACCAATTGACCATTCTATTCAAAGAGTATATTGGGTTGAATTTAACCCAATATCTGAGTCTGTGGGTTCGAGTCCCACAAGTGGCAATTCTGAGGACCTGTCCCAATATGACCCTGGCTTTTGAACGGGACGTAAAACCCCAACTTTGACCTTTTTTTTCGCAATATCTGAGAGTGGACCTGTAGAATTCAATATTCCTGGAACCTTACTAGATTATATACATTTGGCTAAGACTCGCTTACAGGTTACCTATGTCATAACCAAACAAGATGGGACTCCTATCGTGGATGAAAGAGATATTAATGGTAAACCCTTGGACACATCTGATCAAGTTGCTCCAGTAAATCTAGCAATACATTCAATTTTTTGACAGATAGATTTTTCTCTAAACCAAAAAATAGTTTTCACCAGATGTTGGTGTGAACTACCCATATAAGGCTATGATAGACTTTCTTTTGGGAACAAATACTGATATGATCAACTCTCAAGGGCAGGCTGTTTTATTCCATAAAGATCAACCAGAAAAAAATGGAGATGACAACATACCTAGGAGGTAATCCAGCCTTTACATATAGAGCAGAGAAGACAAAAGATGCAGGAGCAATAACTTTAGAAGGATCTTTGTACCTAGATTTTGCGTTTGGGCAAAATAGAGCGATTTTAAATGGTGTAGCTATCAATGTTAAGTTATTTCAGGCTGGGAATGACTTCAGATTAATGTGAGATGGTACCAAAGTCTACAAATTAAAAATATTATCAGCTGTATTAAAGGTTTGTCATGTAGGATAAAACCCCTCTGTAATTCTAGCCCATAACGAGGCCTTGAAGGTAGGTCCTGCATTATATCCCTTTTGGCGCAGTGATATAAAAAGTTTCAGTGTTGCTGCAAGTTCTCAAACCTTTATGACAGATAACATTTTTCATGGAAAGGTCGCAAGTAAACTGATAATAGGAATGGTTTCGAATTCAGCTTATTCAGGTGATTTCAGTAAAGATCCTTATAACTTTCAACATGTGAATACCAATTACTTAGAGGTTAGTGTAGATGGTCAACCAGTACCTAATAGACCCCTTAAACCTAACTTCGAGGAAAAAAAATTATGTAGCCTCTTACCTCAGTTTACTAGATAGCGACCTCAATTGCAAGAAAGGCCTCATAATTCATTTAAGTGATTATCCTGGTGGATATGCATTGTACCTTTTTGATATACAGAGTTACCTTACTTGGAAAATTATGTCAAAATCTATGAAAGGTCATCTGAGGTTGAGTATAAGGTATGCAAAGGTATTAGCTGAGACCATTAATGTTATAGTTTATGCTAAATTCCCAGAATTAGTTAGCATTGACCAAAGCAGAAGTGTAAATATCAGTTGATACCTCCATGTGTACATTATAAAAATGCGCTGCCACAGTCAATGAGGTTGGTTTATATACTCGGATTTCGAACGTCAAGGAAAGCACTCATCAAAATTCCGTCCTTCTGGGAAGGCACCTTACAATATTTCAGGCATAAAGGAAAGCACCTCTGTCAGATCGAGGGTCACATGATACAAAACCTCGGCAAATAAATAAGACATGACACTGAATATTACATGAAAAGTTAAAGGAGAGAGGAGAGTGAGGGGTTTACAAACATGTCTCAAATTGGTAGATCCATAAGATTTCCGTTAAACATAAGATATTTATGGTAATGATGGATTCCTACACCCTAGCTAGGTTATTGTCAAGCGACAAGATGATTGAGAAAAGGTTTTGTGGCATATATCCACTAGACATGATTCCTGAGAATCTCCCAGCAAACTCATTAATTGTTGTAAATCAAGACAGGGCCATGCAAACAGGAAGTCATTGGATAGTGCTACATTACAAAGTGAACAATATAATAGAACACTTTAATTCAGTAGGAAAACCACCAAAAAGGTTTATACATAATTTAGTAATAGGTAATAAGAATACATATATGTACAATAACAAGAGGTTACAGGCATACAATAGCAATACATGTGGATTATTCTGTTTATACTACAGTTTTTATTCATGTAGGTTGGTTTCGTTTGCTAAAATATTAGAGAGTTTCACAGCCAGGTATCTGAGAATGAGAAAATTGTGACTGATTTCTTTTTTGTGAATTTTTTGTCTTTGTGACATTCTGGTACTTTAGTTAAAGTTGTAATATTTAATGTTTTTTTTAGCCAATAAAAGTATTTGTCTGTTACATTATCACTTCATTCAATTTCTTAGCATATTCCATCAAAATCTGTCTCATAAGGTTATTTCCAGATACTGATGAAAGAGATATAACCTCGGCTAATTTAGATGGTATGGTAGTACCCCAAAATGTCTCCTCATTTTTATCTAAATTCATCTGCTTATAGATTATACATTTGTCTTGAGCATTGTACAATTCATTTCTAAACTGCTCGACCTGCTGAAACTTCTGCATAATAACGAATCTCACAATTCTTTCTTTTTCAAATTGGTTTACAAACAATCTATCATATTTTTTAATAATTGCTTGAATCTTGATTGGATCATCCAATTTCAATATCTTAGTAGTCAGATTGCTTTGGTTTTTAAATTTGGCAAGCAGATGATAAAACATTTGTTCTGATGATTGATAATTTATATCCCCATTACTCATTTTACATGGATATAAGTTAGAAATGGATGGTGGGGTTTATCAACAAGCATATTAATAGACTCCCAAGGTGACAAAGTTATATCTAAAGGTTTTGTACAAACACCATCAGCTAAACACCAAACACCTATCTTATCTTGGGAGTAGGTGTATATATCTGATTTTCTCAATCTATAAAGCCCACATTATTAGACTCAATTGTGGTTTAATTGCATAGAGCTTTTTGGAATTTTTCCATTGGATCTTTAAGATTTATTTTAGATATACCTTTACAGGATATTTTCTGGTTTCCATCATCATCTTCTATTATATAAGACTTGGAACAAAGTGAGACCATTTTTATGCCTTGCCATTCACACTTGTACGTGCCCAAATATCTCCCATTGAGCGCAAGATGGCACTGACAACATCTTCTAAGAAACCATCTAGGATTTGCATTATCTGAACAAGATTTAAAAATCTCTCTGTGAAATGTATTTTGGTGTGTAGGTTTGATACATTCATCTATAGATGGTTCATTAATAGCCATATAAATACTATCAGTGTCTGTTTCTGTGAGCTCGAAACTATTTTCTTTAAAATATTTAGATATACATTCATAAAAGAATTCTAACATTCTGAATTTTGCATATTGGAGTATAAAAAAGCCTATCTGGGGTTGTCCATTGTTATATTTCTCTTATAGCTTTCGACCTCAAAAATTTGGTTATTTAATTCATCTAAAGATTTAAAGTTTGAAGGATTAATCATTTGAGTGACCTTGACCTTGTTGTACATATACCTAGTGTGTGTGTTTAGAACGGTCCATTAAAATGGATCCATAACTGGAGTTGCTTAGCAATTTGTATGTGTCGCCTATAATAGCCTTATCAGGGTTCTGATCTCCTCTAATTCTATGCATGGTGACTGTATCTATAAAAGACTTGAATGAAGTAAGTGGTTGGTACTCCATCAACTGATAAATCTTCTCAATTTCACAGTGATTATTCAAATACCATTGTAAAAGTGGAGTAGCAAGAAGTATTTTTTTGGCTTTAAGTCTACTTATTAATAGCCTTTTGTGAGAAAAGTTAATATCATTTTGCATACAACAATCTTGCATATGTGCCCCTATGTCTTCCATTTAACATTACATGTGCAGAAAAAAGAAGGAAATTCTTGAAACTTTTCTATATATTGAGGATTAACTCTTATGTCAACCTCTAGGGCACCGAACAGTTTGCCAGCCTTTACATCTCTTATTATTTTATTAAATGACAATGACCCGTTATTCTTTTGATAATAGGATGGCAAATATTTATCATAAATCTTATTACACTTAGGTTTATTTTGTAATAAATTCACATTCCTGAATTGTAATCATATTGAACCCTTGTTATAAAAGAAAATTTCTTTTCTTTATATCTTTTTTCTTAACTTTCTCTCATTTGGAAAGCCAGCTTTTGTTTTTTATTCTATATACAATGTAACAGTTATTATTACTGCAATGGTGATAGTAACAGCCATATACTCATAAACTGTATTATTTTTTTACACAAAATCCATCCACGAGATAATTACCAATTCTTACCTCTTTAGAATTGTTTAATTTATGAAAAATTTTGATTCTTTGTTCTTTCATAAGAAAATCCATCCAAACATAGGAATCTGTATATTTCTCACTAACTTCTGGTCTGAATTGATTGTGCTCGAATCTTCGAATGTACACACCAGTGGGCATCTTCTGCTTAATAGCATAGGAATAAAGTCCATTACAGTCATATTCCATCACTGCTTTACATAAGTTACTTTCTATATTTTTAATATTTGTAACATCCATCTCGAGGTACCTTGCAAATATTATACTTGGACCGCCAACTATATTTTTTAATGGTATAGTATAAATCCGCATTTTCTTTATTTATTAATGAAAAATTACAATTAAATGATTTGTAGAGCATTTTCCTAGCTACTCCTGGTAGTGTTATGTAATCTTTAAAAATATCTATACCTTCACACTGATAAATATCTATAAAATTGGTAAGAGCAATAACAAAAGGACCAGTATCTAAATTATTGTAATATATCAGGAAATCTTTAAATGTCTTCATATTATTTCGATTCCAAATATCTTTAAGGTGATCATAATCTTCATCAGTTTGTATAGGATTTTTATTAGTTAATTTCGAGTAAAATGCTTCTGGTAGTGGAAGATATATTTGTTCTAATTTTTCTGGTGAATCTAACCATTCATATGGAAAAATTCCTTTAGGTATTTCACATCCATATGCTTTTAGGAATTTACTATAGGAACAACATGTGGCAAGATAATTATAAACTTCATTTCTGGCACTCCAATAGATATATATGTGTTTTTTTTAATTGTAAATATTTCATTCTGTTTATATGTATATGTAATGTATGCCATTATCTGCTTTTTAATAAGATTTAAATCATACCTTCCAGAGTTAAATCCCAAAACTGGAATCTGCTTAAGGTATCTTTCAAATTCTTTCTTTAAATTGATAAATGGGATTAAGAGTTGTTTTTCATTCAGGATATCATTTGTAGATTCATTTGATTCACATTCAGAATCTTGGGTTTGATTGCTTTGGTACCTTTCTATTAGTTCGTCTAATTGTAAAATGATGGATGAATATTTTTCTGTTAATATATCATAACTAGCTTTACTGATCTCTATGAGTGTGCACATAATTTTATTAATCAGAATTTCTTCGTTCATTTTAACTATACATTTGGGTTCCTCAAAGCCACACACATTAGAGGCAATACTGATGGGTACATGTTTAGTTAGCCATTTGCAGTTTTTTGTCTTCTGTGGTAGTAGGAGATTGATTTTTTGTAACATAGTCTCCATGTCCCATACAATAAAATTTGGAAAGTATTTATCTGCTTGGTTAACTTTAAGTCCTAGAGATTCTAATTTATCGAATATTGTTGGCTGTGTTTTATGAAAACCACCAGGAAATATATATTTGGTTCTTTCATAACATAGGGATGTGTGTCTTTTCAAATGCCATATCTTCTTAAAAATTTTAGAACATTTTTCACATTGAAACTTCTTGGTAAACTTTTGAAAATTTGTTATATAACTGTAATGATTGTGATATACATTGAGATACATATTCGATGGATTTTGAGACATTGTTTTATATATGCAACTTACAGTACCATTTGAGTTAAGATTATATATCAAAACCTCGACATTATCTCCGTGATATCCTCAAAAATTACTCCTGGAAATTCTGTTCGGTTATTATATTTTAACCACATGCGAAAATAGTCATTAACCTTTTGATGATTCTTAAAATGTAACCTGAGACATCTGAAAAAACATAAATTGTCCCGATATGGTTGATTTTTTTCTACGATTAATTAATACATTCTTCAAATATCTATTATAGCTATGATGTAATTGGGTAGATTGACAATTGCTCCTAGTGGGAAGTATAAAAAATATTATATTGGATCCTTGTTATGAATGCTAGTGTCCAGGCAGTTGATGGTCTTACAGCTCGAGCTTGCTCTATAATATCTATTCGCAAAATTTTGTTCATCAAGAAATGTATGCTATTTCTATTAGAGACTGTAAATGGGTATGTCAGAATCCTACTGTTAAAATATGGAATATAATATCTATATTCACCTGTTTGATTATTAAATAATATCATACCAAAAGGAAAGTTAATCCTGTATGTGACATTTTGATCATCATAAATTTCATTTAAATGTCTTCTGATCTCTGCAACCATCATTCAGATTGTTAGTTGTAAAGTTATATACATGCTTCAATTCACCCTCTTGGTGATAATTCATTATATGATTTCTATCGGTTATATAAACCTCTCAAATGTTGTTATTTTCTTCATTCTGGATATGGTCTGGTATATCATCAGGATCATTGTCATCATTCCCCCCATGTTGGTTCATTCTATGGTTGTATAGATCTCGTCTACTGGTACAACTCTTCTTACATTGAGAACAAATATATGTCCCCGAGTTGGTGTAAGTATCACTGTTATGATGATGAGAAATAATATGTGAATTCAAAGCAGCTGCAGTCAAAAAAGGTAGTTCACATTTGTAACATTGATACTTGCCACATTTCTTCAAATGAAACTTCAGCTCCTCTAAACTGTTAAACTTCTTTGCACATATTTTGCAGATTTCCAGAGTTCTTTTATCAGATAATAGACATATTCCCTCGTGATACTTCTGGTTAGAGTTAGTTCTCATATGCCATCCACAGTACCTACACGTGTAGTTACTTGGTGGTGGTATGGTTGGATCCATTTCTATATTTCTTGAAAGATTGCATAAGATGATGAAAAAAAAATTTCATAATATTAAGATAGTGTCTTGGATAGTGGTAACAGCAACATCCAACATATATGAAGCATACCCAAAATATCCTCGGACAGTTTATATGGATAGAAAATAAAATTGCATCCAATATTGAACATGGGTTCTGATTGTGCACTCTTGGTACCAGCCTATATATCTGTTTCAGCATCTGAAAGTTGTTTTTTTTTATTATTTCCCATAACAACAGTATATATACAAAAACGATAATTTTTACAGAAGTATTTAAAGTTTCACATTAAGTACATAAAAAATTGAGATAATTCATCAGTAGTGTACAAGGTTAAACTCTTAGCACTTGATTCATTACACTGAGCTAATAGATGTAAAATACTTTGGGATGTAGTATTACATCTAGAACAAATTGGGCTATCTGATAACCCTATTTTATGCAAATATTGATTAGTGCTCAAGATTCTATGAAGGATTTTTAGCTGAAAGCATATCAAAGAATTGTTTTGCAGTGTTTTAAAACACACCCTGAAAATAAGGTTCCATTGTCCTTCATTTATAAATGTATTAAGATCTTTATTCCAGCTTTGCTTCATAATATGATTATTTTTCTGGTCAGCTTGTAGTGATTCATAAGAGTCATGAGCCCCTTTTTTTATTTAAAGGTTATGTTAATATGATTAGTAATAAAAGGGCGAGCTAGAGTTTCAGTATCATCTATTTTACATTCCTTGAGAAATTTCTGGACACTTTGTTTGACTCTTAGATATGACAGAAAGTCTATATTGTCAAAATTATACTTAATTTGAAGCTGTTCACGGCTCATAAAGGAGCCAGTGTTATCTAATAAGTCAGAAATTATAGTGATTGCTTTCACATACCAACTCGGAAGATAAAGTACTTCACTTGAAATTTTGCTATTATGGTGTTCTGTGCAAGTTTTCAGAAGTTACAATTTGTTGGACACTCAGAACATGATGCCAAGCATCAAAACTATGTAACCAAAATTTATTGCCAGTCTTTCGCTTTAAGGATAGGATATATTCAGGTCCAAGACTGCAATTTTTTTCAATTTCAGCCCTCTTGAATGATTCCTCAGAGTTATAGTTTTCCTATTTATCTTGTCTGGCTTATTAGACCAGATAAATTTATGAAAAAGGTCATTTAGTTCACCAATGAATGCTTTACCTGGGTTTGGTAAAGTGAGGAACAGATGGTTCAATTTAGCCAGTAAAAAGTTTTGATAACAGTTATTTTCCCCAATGGTGTCAGATATCTCTTGTTCCGTATTTTTATAAGCTCTTTGATTTCAAGTATTTTTGCTTTAAAGTTTAAATCTATCATTTCAGAAAGGTCCACTGAAAAGGTTAATCCTAAAAGATCAAATTGTGAACAGCCCCACTGGAATCCACTTTTCTTCAATTTATCTTTACAATGCTTCTTCTTCCCTATCCACACCAACTTAGGTTTATCTTTATTGACATTTAAATCAGAAATAGAGCCAAAAATTTCCAATATATTAAGTGCAGCGTCAAAGGAAGAACATGAACCATCTAAGAATAGAGTGGTATCATCAGCACATTGGATAATTTTAAATTCTTGTCCTTTTATATTGATTCCTTTTATCTCAACACATTGTGAAATTAAGATAGACTGTACCTGACCTGCGAGAATATACAAATAAGGAGAAATGGGGTCACCCTGTCTACAACCTCATTCTATGTTAATTGAATCAGACATGAAACCACATTGGAGTACTCTGGCTGTTATGTCCTGATTAAATAGTTGAACCAACCTCACCAGATTGTTTCCGAATCCAAAAAAATTTAGGGTTTTGTATATGTAGTTCAACAAAGAAATCAAATCGAAAGCTTTCTCAAAGTCGATTAACATGAGTTGTCCTGAGATATCATGTCTTTCCGCAAAGTCCATGATGTCATAGACTAATCTTGTACTTTCCCCAATGTATCTCCCTGATACAAAGCCAGTTTGTGTTTCACTTATCAATTTAGTCAAATATGGTATAATCCTATTTGCAATAGCAGCTGCAGTTATCTTATACAAGACTGAAAGCATTGATAAAGGATGCCAGTTTTTTATAAATTGTCTTTGGAAGGCATACTATTATACATTGTCATAAAGATGTTGACAAAGTTCCCTTTTCAAAACTATTATTTAATGCTTTTAAGATCAGCATACCAAGCTGTTTCCAAAAGACTTAAAAAAATTCTGCAGGGAACCCATCAATGCCTGGTGTTTTATTATTTTTGTGAACGGACAATGTAAATAACGTAAAAAGTTACGTTTTTGGAGGAGAACTGTGAAAAATGACAAACTATACTGAAACCCTAAGAAAAAACCAACAGTTTTGTGTTAGAATTAAAGAACAAAAATGAGCATATAAAGCAATAACAACTATACACATGAGCGATAATAGAGCGATAATAGAGCGCCCATGAAAGTCAACAGAGCAGCATAAGGACTGGAATGGATATAACTTGTGCAAAAAGATAAAATATCTAAAACAGCAGTAAATAATAGGAATTGATTTGTATTGTGACCAGGAATACAAGAAGAGGCTTGTAAAGTGGTTCAAGAATTGTTCAAGAATTGTTTTGCATTGTGACCAAATAACTGTTTAAAAGTGAACACAAAAAGGCTTGTAAAGTGGTTCAAGGACGTTTAAAGATACAGAAATGCAACAATCACCAGGTAAAACATGTAGTTGAGAAGTAGTTAAGAATTGCAAAAATACTGTAATATGGTGACTACTCATAGTGCAAATTGCAAAATTGGTTATAACAAAGATAACTTAACAATCACAAAAAATTCATAAAAGGATAAATATTAGTATAATAATAGCTGTGTTAAAATCAAACTAAGTGGGAAAAAATTACTAAAGGTCTGCAAAGTCTTTGATAAAAACATAAAAAAAAAAAAATAAAATAAAAACGTAGGTAATAAACACCAAATCAAAAGTGGATGTTGGCCAACACCCCCAAGTCGAGCAACAAGCGCCCAATTTCGGAAGGAAGTACTCCAAGCCCGTCCATTAAAAAGAGCAGTAAAAACGCCAAATTAGACAATATAGTAAAAAACACCCAAGACAAAGCAATGGAAAGCACAAATAAAAAACTATCAATGCAAAACAGCATTATGGAAACGGAGGAAATAGTAAAGTTAAAAGACAAAGAAAAATGGCAGTACTTAGTAAAACATTTAAACCTTTTAAGCGACAGAGTTTTAGAACTACAAGCTGAAAATGACGAATTAAAGGCTTCTATGGCAACTGCAAATGGTAAAATCGCCTTCCTCGAAAATCAGGTTGAAAAAGCAAGGGAGAAAATTGGAAACATAGAATGGAAGACCCTTCAGGGTGACATAGTGCTTTATAACCTGCCAGAGACTCCAGGAAAACCTGACGAAGAAACTCTACTTGGGTTCTTAACAAACGAGCTGAAAATCCACAAAAAGGCCATTCGCACCCCTGAAAATATCGCAGGCCCAATTCATGTTGATTCATTATTCAGAGTTGGTAAAAAACTAAGCAACAGGCCAAGAGCTATGATTGTAACCTTTACATTAAAAAACTCGAAAAAAATAGTTCTGGAACATTACAGACAGGTGCAAAAAACATCTCAGGTCAAGATAACTGATCACTTTCCTTCATAAATGAGAGAGCGCAGATCTGTGCAAAAGGATTTGCTAAAAAATACAAAGATATCTATAGGGACACAGACAAGCAAGTTAAACTGGTCAGAGACAAGCTTCTTGTAGGATCGAAAGTGATGGGAGAGGCTTTTGCGACGAATCCACTGACAAGTGCCCCCTGCAGTGTCCCTGTAAATGAAGCAGTAGTTACGCATACTAACACCAAAGAAGAGAATGGAAGTAAATTCCAGGGGCATGCAAAAACAGTTCACACAATTACAGAGGCAGCGGCAGTAAAAGATGCTCTGTTTCAACTTCCTGCAGTATCGCAGTGCGATCATGTGATCTATGCATATAGCATAACCGACATATCAGGCATAAAGATATCAGGACATAACGATGGAGGGGAATGGGCAGCATCAAAACTCCTGGCGAATCTCATAGAAGAAAGAGGGCTGACAAACGTGTTCCTGTCAGTAACCAGGAAACATGATGGGCCAAATCTTGGCCAAAGATGCTTTGCACTCATAACTGAGATTGGAAACAGAGCATTAGATATGCTAAACAATATTGATCCTTGATTTAAATAAAGTTATATGACGCTTGTTAAGACGATACAAAGTATTTGCTCAAATTACATATATGGTAGCAACCAAGCATAGCTTTGTTTTGAGTTTTAAAATCTTACCCATGATATAAAAGTCGTTACAAGTTTTAAAGAGGATAAGATAACAAAATATCAGCCATATGAACAGTCATAAAGTAATTCATAATTAATCTAAATTGAACCAAACTCTTTCTATGTTCAAATTTGCAGATAGACATCCGCACTCAGCTATCCTGGCTGATTCCTTGACCAAAGGCTTCTTTGAGATGGATAGGACCGCAGTTATTACCAGATGGGGTGGAACTCCCCAAAAACTGATTCAGTTTCTGAAAGAAAATCCCGCATCAATAGCAGGGTATAAAATAATCATTGTCCATACAGGTACAAATTGGTTAAGTGGAAAAGAGGAATGGGGCTTCTATATAAAGCTTGTGAATTCGAAAGAAAGAAATATATGAAGCCAAACTGAAAAGTCTAAACCCCCCACCAGCTGTAGGCACGGCACAGATATTCAAAGACACATTTCAGGAGTTGTTAGACCTAATAAAGTCCATCAACAAAGAAGCGACAATCTTAGTTTCGTCTATAATACCTCGAATGTGGGACCATGATCGGCGCCATTTAGTACAAATTAGTTACAACCAAATCTTGAAAGGTTTCAATGGCCAGTCAAATATATTTTTATACCATCCTACAAGCCCATTTTTGACAAAAACCAAAACCTAAAAACAGATCTTTTCGACCAAGATGGTTTGCACCTCTCAAACAAAGGCGCTGTTGTCTTGAGAACCTTTTTTTGTGAAAAATGTTTCAAAGGAATGTTAAAATAATTTTCACAAGGAAACTATTCAAAATCAGATCCTGTAAAATTTATAAATAACAAATAGTGCTACTCGTATGTTGTGTGTAATGAGTCAAGATAAATATATACTAGTGCAAAAATATAATAAGACCAAACCATAAGTTCAAACTTTCTGTCACACTGAATATGGGATAAAAATCACCTTTCTACAGTAATCTAGAAAAAGTCTATGCCTGGTTGCTGCGTATCCGTCAAAATAGGGCAATTAAATTGGAAATCATGGAACTGTCACTGAAGTAATGTAAATTTGTAGTGTTTTGAATGACTAGATACAGTTATATGAGATAACCAAGATTAATTATCAATTGTACTATTTTAAGTTAAGCCAGCGTTTCACAAATGTTGTAAGTAGTTGGACGTATGTTGAAACATGTGTTTAAATGACTAGACAAGGTTATATGAGGCTACTGAGACTAATCATAAATTGTATTATATCAGTCAATCCAATATTCTCAATTATTGCACATGTACCTAACCACTGGTCAATTATTTATGATCTATTTTGTGTTAACTACTTCTCTTGCCTAGTAACTGAGTCCTGTCACTGAAGTAGTGATAACTTGCAGTGGGATCCAAAAATGATCGTATTATATGAACTATGTCTGTAACATGTGTTTAAATGTAACAGGGTCCTGTCACTGAAGTAATGATAACTTGCAGTGGGATCCAAAAATGATTGTATTATATGAAGTATGTCTGTAATAGGTGTTTAAATGTCTAGACACGGCTATACGAGACCACTGAAATTAAACATAAATTGTATTATATCAGTTAATCCAATATTCACAATTTTTGTACACAGTAGCAAACCACTGGCTGCTTATTTAAGGTTTATTTTGTGTTAACCACTTCTCTTGTCTAGTACTTGAGTCCTGTCACTGAAGTAGTGATAGCTTACAGTGGGATCCAAAAATGATCGTATTATATGAACTATGTCTGTAACATGTGTTTAAATGTAACAGGGTCCTGTCACCGAAGTAATGATAACTTGTAGTGGGATCCAAAAATGATTGTATTATATGAAGTATGTCTGTAACACGTGTTTAAATGTCTAGACACGGTTATACGAGACCACTGAAATTAATCGTAAATTGTGTTATATCAGTTAATCCAATATTCACATTTTTGTACACAATGGTTTACTTTGTGTTAACCACTTCTCTTGTCTAGTACCGGAGCATTGTCACTGAAGTAGTGATAACTTGCAGTGGGATTCAAAAATGATCATATTATATGAAGTATGTCTGAAACATGTGTTTAAATGTAACAGGGTCCTGTCACTGAAGTAATGATAACTTGCAGTGGGATCCAAAAATGATTGTATTATGTGAAGTATGTCTGTAACAGGTGTTTAAATGTCTAGACACGGCTATACGAGACCACTGTAATTAAACATAAATTGTATTATAGCAGTTAATCCAATATTTACAATTTTTGTACACAGTAGCAAACCACTCGTTGATTACTTATGATCTATTTGGTGCTAACTACTTTCTTGTCTAGTAACAAGGTCCTGTCACTGAAGTAATGATAACTTGCAGTGGGATTCAAAAATGATCGTATTAAATGAAGTATGTCTGACACGTGTTTAAATGCAACATGGCCCTGTCACTGAAGTAATGATAACTTGCAGTGGGATCCAGACATGGTTATGCGAGACCACTGAAATTAATCATAAATGGTATAACAGTTATATACAGGGGGTATACAGTATAACAATTATAACAGTTAAATCCAATATTCACATCTTTGGTATACAGTAGCAAACCACTGGTTGATTTCTTATGATTTATTTGGTGCTCACTACTTTCTTGTTTAGTAACAAGATCCTGTCATTGAAGTAATGATAACTTGCAGTGGGAACCAAAAATGATCGTATTATATGAAGTATGTTTGTAACATGTGTTTAAATGTAACAGGATCCTGTCACTGAAGTAATGATAACTTGCAGTGGGATTCAAAAATGATCGTATTAAATGAAGTATGTCTGAAACGTGTTTAAATGCAACATGGCCCTGTCACTGAAGTAATGATAACTTGCAGTGGGATCCAGACATGGTTATGCGAGACCACTGAAATTAATCATAAATGGTATAACAGTTATATACAGGGGGTATACAGTATAACAATTATAACAGTTAAATCCAATATTCACATCTTTGGTATACAGTAGCAAACCACTGGTTGATTTCTTATGATTTATTTGGTGCTCACTACTTTCTTGTTTAGTAACAAGATCCTGTCATTGAAGTAATGATAACTTGCAGTGGGAACCAAAAATGATCGTATTATATGAAGTATGTTTGTAACATGTGTTTAAATGTAACAGGATCCTGTCACTGAAGTAATGATAACTTGCAGTGGGATCCAAAAATGATTGTATTATGTGAAGTATGTCTGTAACAGGTGTTTAAATGTCTAGACACGGTTATACGAGACCACTGAAATTAAACATAAATTGTATTATAACAGTTAATCCAATATTTACAATTTTTGTACACAGTAGCAAACCACTCGTTGATTACTTATGATCTATTTGGTGCTAACTACTTTCTTGTCTAGTAACAAGGTCCTGTCACTGAAGTAATGATAACTTGCAGTGGGATTCAAAATGATCGTATTAAGTTAAGTATGTCTGAAACGTGTTTAAATGCAACATGGTCCTGTCACTGAAGTAATGATAATTTGCAGTGGGATCCAGACATGGTTATACGAGACCACTGAAATTAATCATAAATGGTATAACAGTTATATACAGGGGGTATACAGTATAACAATTATAACAGTTAAATCCAATATTCACATCTTTGGTATACAGTAGCAAACCACTGGTTGATTTCCTATGATTTATTTGGTGCTCACTACTTTCTTGTTTAGTAACAAGATCCTGTCATTGAAGTAATGATAACTTGCAGTGGGAACCAAAAATGATCGTATTATATGAAGTATGTTTGTAACATGTGTTTAAATGTAACAGGGTCCTGTCACTGAAGTAATGATAACTTGCAGTGGGATCCAAAAATGATTGTATTGTATGAAGTATGTCAGTAACATGTGTTTAAATGTCTAGACACAGTTATACGAGACCACTGAAATTAATCATAAAGAGTATTATATCAGTTTAATCCAATATTCATATCTTTTGTATACAGTAGCAAACCACTGGTTAATTTCTTATGATTTATTTGGTGGTAACTACTTTCTTTTCTAGTAACAGGGTCCAGTCACTGAAGAAATGATAACTTGCAGTGGGATTCAAAAATGATCAGGAAAGTGGTAAAAGTATAATAAAAAGTAAATCAGAATAGAATCTTGACACTGAAGTAGTGGTAACTTGCAGCGGGATTCACAGCAGCAAAACTTCTAATAAATATGTCCATGATGTAACTGGTAACATATGTTTAACCAACTGGATAAGATTATTGAGACTACTGCGATTAAGTATAAATTGCATTTTATCAGTTAGGCCAGCATACAATAATGTTAGATGCATATCTAACATACTAAAGAAACCACAAAGAAACCACAAAGTGAGATGGAGCTGTAGGGTTATGAATCAATATCTACTATTCTCTCCAGGTCTCTTCCAAAAATGGTGACTACTTCCTTTGTATTTACCATATTACTATATTGTACATATGTTTTTGTTTTGTTGTTCAGTCACTTCACTTGATCAAAGTAACATATACACACTAGTGATGATTCAGTACAAACCAATCGCAGCTAAGGTAGGGAGACAACAAAGTCTGATTGGTCTCCAAGAGTTAAACAGGGGTGAGCCACCTAAAACAAAACCAATATGGAAAATGTAATTAAAGTGTTGTCAGCAAATTGTCAAGGCTTACGAGATATTGCAAAAAGGACTGACGTACTAAACTACCTACGAAGTATGGGTGGCAATATTCTATGTTTGCAAGAAACTCATTGGTTTGGAAAGCGATATTGGTAGCCTTAAAAACATTTGGAAAGGAGATTGTTTTATAAATGGCTCTAAAACCAACTCAAGAGGGGTTGCAATAGTGATTAGTCCAACATTTGAATATACAGTATCCAAAATACTTGCAAATAATGAAGGAAACCTGTTATCAATTGACTTAAAATTAAACGATACAAGTATACAAATAATAAACGCATATGCACCGAACATTGATAGCCCGCAATACTTACCAAATTGGTGGAAAAGTGGAGTACGCTTTGCATCAGATGTCATAAACCAAAACGGAGACTTAATGTCTAAAACGGAAATAGAGACAACTTATAACATTAAAACAAATTTTTTAGAATATATGCGAGTCCACAAAAGCGTTAAAAAATTTAAGGGGGCTGCAAGTAAAACTAAATATGGGCCTATATACCCATCAAATGCTCTAGCCATAGGGACACACTTAAAGGGTACAAAAAAATTTCGAAAAGTCCTCACAGATATCACAGATGTAAATAAGGACCTAAATGAAAGTCTGTCAAAAAAGTGGGATCACAAACTTAAACTCTAGGAACACAATCACTAAGGAAAAAAAATGGGTAAATGTGCTAGCAACATATGTAGACTCTGTCAGGAATCAGAAGAAAGTATCGAACATCTGTTTGTTACCTGTGAACGTGTAAAAAACCTATGGGCGAATATAAAGCATTTCAGCTCTATTAACCAAATTGGAGAACTTAGCATAAAATCAGAAAATATTTTATTGGGAGAATGGAACAAAAAACAAGCTTCAAGTAATATCATTTATTTAACCACAAAGCATTACATTTTCAACTGTACAAAGAAAGAAACGATTCCAAACTTTCATAGACTGCAGCTATACATAAAAAAATATACACTGAACAGGAGTTCTTACATAAAATAACATTTAAAGAAGATTGCTTTCATAAACAATGGCAGTCAATCAAGATCTACACAATCAATAATCAACGGTAATAATGCATTAGCCTCAAGAGAGATAGAGATACCTTATGGTTATGTCAGTGATGACAGTCATAAAGTTGTGTGTGTTATAAGTTATATATGATATACTGAAACGTTGTATATTATCTGTAATGTTCCATTTTGTTATACTCTCTATCCTTGTTGTGATATAGTTATTTTTATACACTTTATTGTAGAAATAAGACCCGATGGAGGGTTTGCTACCCTCGCCCTCCCGGGATCTATAAAAATGTTTGTAAAAAAAGGGTAAATAAAAGTATTTTCAAGTGAAAAAAAAATCTGTTAGAGGAGATAAAATCAGAAAATAGTCAAGTCTGGACTGTTTTAAGGGATTACATCTGCGCCAGGTAAAACGTTTACTGGTGGGGTGAAAATATCGGTAGGCATCAGCCAGATTAAGTCTGTTTATAATATCTAACATAATAATTCTTGATCTAAGGTTATTAATCATTACATAATTATAAGAATCAAGTTTAGGGTTTAGTGTCAAGTTGAAGACTCCACACCAGATAATGTAGCTCTGGTCATGTTTGCTTAAAAAATTTTCCATCTCTACAAAAAATTGGGGTCATCAATATTTGGACCATAAATAGCCTAATCTTTATATTGCACACAGTTATATCTAATAACAGCATGTATACCAACAGCATCCATTTCAGTATGCGTTACTTTGTATTCAAGCGAATTACTAATGAGAATTGCCACACCTCTGGAATTTGTTTTGGATCCATTTAAGTAAATATTACCATTCCAGTCATTTTTGAGGGTAGCCATGTCTGTCTGAATAAGATGTGTCTCTTGTAAACAGATAATTTTTGCACCAATATTTTTTAGATATTGCGTATTCCTTGACAGTTAAATGAAATTATTGATATTGATTCCCCAATTTTTAAACTCATATTTGTTTTAATATCTCAAATATTACACAAAGGCGATGGCTTCTTCCTGTGTGCATCAAATGAAATGATGCTTTAATTATTATTTTCATTTTAATGAACTTGATTTAATTTTCGCTCCATCCCAAGCAGTATCACCATGACAGAATTATAGTGACAAAATACTTCTAAATATGTAGTTTTCAAAATAAACAGTATACGGTCAATGGGTAAAATAACAAGAAATATAAAAGTGCACATATTGGGTAATAAAAAGAAAGAATGAAAACGTGAAACAAAAAAAAAAAACAAAAAAAAGATTGAGAATCTGATCTCAGAAGAAAAATAAAAAAGATTCAAAATAGGGACAGTTAAAACTAATAAGAAAAAAATTCACTGTACTTAAAAGATATGTGTTGGAAACAATGTGGGTGAGTTATTCTATAATATTTACTCTAAACAGAGTAAAAACTGTAGGAACCTTTGGTAATTATGAGTTTACAACGAGTGTCCAATATGGTTATGTATGTGGTCTAAAATGAAAGGCAGACTTGCATCACTCATATTACAGACTTTGCTGGAGTAGTATTAAACTTAATTCTCATTCAGTATTTCTAAAGATTTTCCAACAGTTTAACTGTAATTTTGTTTGAATTTATTATAATGTTATAATTCAAACTCAAAAGAATATCATAGGAATGTCTGAAAAGTTAATAATCATGAAATAATCTTCGGGTAGTTATTACTTCTCGGATATTTAATATATTGAGAAATTCAATGTATTTAAAAAAAAATTTATTTATCATACCACAGAATATCATGATAGCAGCAAATCTAAGTTTAACTTTATGCACCATATTGGGAGTAACACAAATAGAGTTTTTTTATTCTGACAAGCACTATACAAGGCTTAAGTATATTGATTGTTTATTCATTGAACACAGGCCACAGAGGACATATGAAATAAATTCAGCATGAAAAAGATACCACAGAACATCTTGTTAACAGCATATTTAAGTCTAACTTTAACACATTTTACAAATAGTGTTTCATTTAACTACTCCTTTTCTGCCTATGATATTGTGGTGAATTGTGAGGACTAAATTCACGGACCCTAATTTCTTATATTATCGCCCATTAAACTCTTTATTTAATATTAAATACTTACTAAATTTTGGGGTTAAAGTTATTTGGTGTTATATATCCATGTTTTGGCATAGTTATCTTTTTGTATTACCATGTTATTTTAACATAATTGATCCTTATTTTATTTTGACAGAAGTTTAAGTGTGGTGGGAACTCATTACTCTTGTTTTGGTATTTTCATGTAAGATATAGTTCCCAAGGATTTTTATTAACTTTATTGGGATATTTGAATATTTTAGCTGGAAATAATATTGATAATTCAGGACATTTTATTTTAGGCCAGAAATTTAATTATTGAGTTTACTAATGTGAGTTTTGTAAATGTTTTATATTTGGGCTCATTGAGCATGTCAGGAAGTGGGGCAGGTGTAGGGATCTATGAATATGTAATTTTTAGAGGTCAGAGCACCTGCAAATAAGTTCTTTGTAAATGGTGTTTTAATCATGTATTTTAGGGCTATTCTTTTATTTAAAAAGTACTGATTTAGGAATATATTGCTGATTTAAAGTAATTTATTTGTTTAGTGACTCATTTATGTATGATTTAGAAATAATTTATAGTTATGCTCCACTGAGCATGTCAGCCTTTTCACGGCGTAGTGATTTATGAATAAGTGTATAAATAAACCTTGTCCTCAATTGAAGGGGGGTTCCCTTGCTAAAAGTGAACCTGTTAGAAAGGAACTCAGAGAAAATACTTGTTATTGCTCAACGAAGGAAATTATTCTCCAGGAGGATATATATACTGAAAAGTATGATTATTTATAATACATAGGTAACTGGAATAGAAATTTTAGCCATGGTGACCTGATAAGACTTTAACTTATTTTTAATTCCCCTTGTCCCCCTTCTTTTGTCCCCCTTGTTTTGGTTCTCCCCCTTAATTGTTCCCCCTGGTACCTGTTCTCCATGTCCCCCTTGTTGTGGAAAGTTTAGAGAAATATCTGACTAATTTTTGAATTGAAGCTAAAGTTATTGTGCAGTAGAAGGATAAGTTGTATAAAGGTATTTAATTGATTATTTTTAAATAGGGATTTCAATTTTATTATAAAACCCCCAGGCTATAAATATAATTTTAATGTTTTTGTTTTGACATGCTCCTTTGTTGGTAAACACCCAGGTCATAAGTCAAGGATAATTTTATTGAATTAAACAGGAGTGTCATTTTTTATATCCAATGGAAGCATGTTATTTAGGGGTGTGGCTTCTTTGCATGTTTAACTTGTGGTTTTAGTAGTCTAACATGTAGTTTTCCTGGCACTGTAGTTGACTGTATTTATTTAATTTATGGCTGTAGTTGTATAGAGTTGGTTGTTGGTCTCTTAATCCTTTTATGCACATTTAATATTTTTAATAAATTTCCTGTTATTAATTACACTGATCTTTCCCTTTTATGTTAGCTGCATGCTGCCTGTCCTGCTGTAATTTTGTTTCTAGTTGTCATTTTTAACTTTTAGGATTGAACCAGGAGAAATTTTACAGGCTTGGTACTATTGAGGCATATAGTAAGGTCAGCACCAGGATTTTGGTGGTCACCGTTTTAACACTAGATCATGCTGAGGTACCAGTGTGAGCCGTCGATTATGTTGAAGCACAAAAGTTAATTTATACCATGGAGGCATATTGAGGCCTGCGCTGTGAAAGCAGCCTAGGTGTATACATTACTGACAAACATGCTGAGGTATATGTTCATGTTCTCAGTATATGGCACTAATTGAGGCACAGTTAGGTCTGCACTAAATACCGGTGCAGTGTGAACACCGTTTTAACACTGGGATATGCCGAGTTGCCTGAAAGAGAATGTCAGAATTTATATATAAGCAGTAACATTTATTATAAAAAAAATTACTTATTTTTGATACTCGTAGGTTTTGTGAAAAGAGATTTAAGGATTTGGGCTGTCTTCCATTGGTCATTTGGCACTTTGGCTACACCTGTAGGGTCTAGCATGGTAAATTGGTCTGGTCCTGTGTATTTCAAGTAAATCATAATCTATCCTAATTCTATCTTATCTGATCTAGGGTCTTCATCTGAGGTCTGGCCCGTTACAATATATATACATATATTTAATTTAATAATTAAATATTATTTCAAACACTTTGATTAATTACAAATCAGATGAACATTTATGCAAAATAATGGGAAGAGCACAAATATACTTTTTTATTTTGACAAGCACTATGCAAGACTTAAGTACATTGATTGTTTATAAATGAAACACTAGCCACAAAAACTATATGAATTAATTAAAAACGAACAGCTCTTTCACTGTTTCTTTAGCCAACCCATTCAGAAATCAGAGTTAATAATATTTGTACTTCATAGGTGCAGCCTTCCAAGGTATAATATAATACCCCCTGTGTATTCATAGCAAAAAAGGACAGCAATATAATTTATATTTTGACATTCACTATGTGCAAAACTTGGAACACTTGGTTTATTTTTCCCATAGGGAACATTGGCCACTGTGGTCAGATGAATATTTAACACTGGACCAGCTCTTACAATCTTTCTATGTGTTGTCAGCTAACCCATTTACAAATAGTTTTAATATTGTTTATGCTTCAAAAGGTGCAACCTTCCAAATTATGAAGTAAAAATCACACATGGTCTAAAATCTGACTTTGGGTGACCATATCAAGAGTATCCAGTGATCCTTCATTTATGTTAGGAAATGTATTTTGTTCACTTCGATAAGTGCATGCATCAGACACACTTTACTGTAATAGAAAAAGTGTAACATATACCCATGTACTAAGCTCCCAAAATATATGTAGTAATAATTATATTTGCATACACCATAATAGCTATAACATAAGGCTAAAAAATGTTTATACCTGGTATCTACACAAAATTTCTTATGCTCCCAAAATTTATACAATAATAGTTGTGTTAGTATATACCGTAATAGTTATAACATGTAGTTACACTGATAATATGATGTACTGGATTTCCCAAAAAGGAAGATCCACTTATATTTTTAAAGCAAGCATTTTTACATTTTCTTTTAAAAAGTTAATACCTGGTATCAAAACAAGATTTCTAAAGCTCCCAAAATGAATGTATTGACAATTGTATTTGCATACACCATAATAGTTATAACATATAGTTTTAACTGGTGATAATAGGATGTATTAGTTTCACAAAATGAAGTTCCACTTTAGATTTTGTTGAAAGAAATCTTTATATATCATACATACACACACAAAAAAAGTTTATACCTGTTATCTACAGGCATTACCATTATTAAGTATAGCCACATTTTATTATTAAGAACAATAATATAAGCAAATATAGATCATAATATTTGACAAACCTAGCTTACTTTTTTAAAGTACAATATATTATGTATAATCACATGTAGTGACTTTATTACCAATGAAACATAGTCTAACTAATAGTAAATTGGGTACATTAGGTCATATATTGTTGAGGTTTGTAGATATGTTGGGGTTAGGGTTAGGTTACATACCTGAGATCAGGCCTCATAGTGTTAGAGATTAAAGAAAGTTAGGGTTGGGGTTAATGAGGTATGCGCTTCAGTTTTAAAAGTTTGGGGGTTAGGGTTTACATAATATTTGGTTAATCCTGTCTAGGTGTTAGATACCTGAGATCATGTCATATATTGTAGGGGTTTGTATATATTGGTGATAGGTTTAGGGGTTAGTATTATAATTGCTGGTAAATTGGGGTTACATACCTGAGATTAGGTCATATAACGCTGGGGTTGGTCATATAGGTTAGGGTTAATGAGATTATATCCAAAATATTCTGGTATTTTGATTTTGGACACTGATGCCTCAGGTACTGATATTGGGGCTACACTTTCTCAAATGCAATATTGTGAGAGAAGTGGAATATAAGAAGAAAGACCTATTGCACATTCCAGTAAAAGCCTGACCAAAGCTCAAAGGCAGTATTGTGTGACAAGAAAGAAACTTCTTGCTGTTGTATATTTTGTACAGTATTTTAGACACTATCTGTTAGGTCGAGACCTTGTGATTAGAACTGATCATAATGCATTAAGATGGGTGATGTCATTTAAGGATCATAGGGATCAAATGGCTAGATCGTTAGAAGTACTTTGTCAGTACCGGTTCAAGATTATCCACCGTGATGATAAGAAAAATATATATCAAAATGCTCCTGTTAAGAAGGGCAGTCTGTATTGTCTGATCTATCATGTGGAGGATGTGATGTCTGCAAGAAGAAGCATGAACAGTGGTCATCATTTCAGGAAGTGAATGATGTTGTACCTCTAATGGTAAGAAGGGTAAAATCCAAGGATCAAACGTGTCCTGCCCTTGTGTCATGCAGAAGTTGGATCACTGGTTCAATTCTTATGTCCATAATTATGTGGATCATAGCATTGTGGGGGTGGTCAAAGCTTTTATTTGTTCTAGATTGGTGCCAGTTTGTCAGACGGGGCATATGCTTGGTGGGGAATCCTATTGCAGGAAGGCAAATCGAGTAGGTGCATTAAAGATGAAGGGATGCAATGTGCCCGCAGATGTCCAAATAAGTGAGTCAAATGAACTGAGTGAATAGAAGAATGTTGAAAATAACACAGACTCAGAATGGCCCGTAAAAATAGCTCCACTGCTGAATCAGTACTCAGAAGATGATTTGAGAAAATTACAGAGTGAATATCCTGATGTTGCCCTATTACTTATGTGGTTAGAAGCAGGAAAAAGCAAACCATCTAAAGACCAATTGGCAGTTGAGAGCCCATCTGTAAGAAACCTTTGGCTACAATGGGACCAGCTTACCCTTAGAAAGGGAGTTTATACAGACACTGGTATAGTGCCAAGAAAAAAATGCCACCCCATCTTCAGTTAGTGGTGCCAAAGTCACTTCAAGAAACTGTGCATAAATCTATGCACTGTGGTTTAACAGCTGGACACTTGGGTGTGAAGAAAACTATCAGTAAAGTAAAGAACCGGTTTTACTGGTACAGATTGAAAGAGTCCATAAGAACTTGAATTAAGAACTCTATAGTTTGTGGGGCAAGAAAGTCACCTAACAGGAAGGAAAAATCCACTCTGCAGAAATACTAGGTGGGAGCCCCAATGGACAGAGTGGCTACTGATATTTTGGGACCTTTTCCTCAGTTAAAAAGTGGAAACAGGTACATCTTGTTGGTTGGTGATTATTTCACCAGATGGATAGAGGCATACGCAATACCAGAATTCTCAGCACAGACAGTGGCACATAAGTTGGTGTATGAGTTTTTCTCCAGATTTATCACAACATTCGACCTCCATTCAGATCAAGGTCGCAACTATGAGGCAACCCTGTTTTAAAAAGTGTGTAAATTGCTGGAAATTAATAAAACTAGATTTTCACTGTATCAACCCAGTCCAATGGGATGATTGGGAGGTTCAACAGGACATTGTTAGATATGATTACTGCTTGTACAGATCAAAATCAAACCGAGATGAACATTTGTCAATGTTAACTGCTGCATATAGAAGTTGTGTCCATGAGAAGACTGGTTATTTTCCAAACCTATTGATGCTTGGGAGGGAGGTAAATCTACCAGTTGAGCTTGTGCTTGGTGCAATTCCTGACTCAAATATTTTCAAAAATGAATCTGAATGTGTGTTGAACACGAGGGAAAAACTGCAAAACATCTTTGAAACAGTCAGAAATTCTTTGAAGATTAAAGTACCCAGAAAGGATTGTGACCCCAGAATAAGTTTACAAGCTTACAAAGTGGATGATCTTGTTTATTATCAGGACAGCACAAGGACAGTGGGAAAAAGTCCAAAATTAAAATCTGATATTTGGAAAGGTCCATGTGTTGTGACCAGAAAACTTAGTGATATCTTGTTTGAAATTAAAACAAACTTTCAGTGGGAACCAAAAATTCTTCATTTTGACAGATTAAAATCATACACCAGTGAATCTGTCCCAGAACCAGTTCAAAATCTGAGAAAGCATATTACTGAAAATTGTGTGAAAGAGAGGAGTATAACAGATCACGAAGCATCACATAAATCTAAGCAGAAGGACCTTAAAGGGAAGAGTTCAAAAAATGGATTAAAAGTTTATGTAAAAACAAACAGTCCAAATTGTGTTAGGAAACACCAAGGAGAATTCAAAGGGGGAAAAAGAGACCAGAGAGGCTTGGGTTGTAAACACATCCATTGAACTGACTGTAGTTGTTGGGAGCGTCTCCCATTGAGTTAATTTTCTCCCACCAAATATATGGAGCATTTTGCGGGCTCCAAGCTTTCCTTCCGGGTTACGGCCATGCACTCTTTCGGGATCCAGGTCAAAGTGCATGTTGTGAATTATAATCAGAATATAGAAATTCTAATTGACTCTAATTAAAGTACTGAGACAATTTTAACAATGAACATTTATTGCATGTGCTCTTGGACTGAAAACAGTTTTGGACAGTTTAAAGTACTGATGTTTGAAAACAGAAGCCTTGTGTGTAATTAAATTTTATCAGTATGATAACTTAAAGTTTGATAATTTCAATGATGTGTTTCATATTTTGTCAATGTTTTAAAGTAAATTCTGTTTACTTCCTTTAATGTGCTGTAAGAGAGTTAAGCATGCTTCCGGGGTTAAGCATACTGGTGTGAAATATTATGGTTACAGCCTTGCAGTGTTTGTATATAAATAGGTCAGTAACTGTCTCTTATCTGAGATTTGCAGGCCCCCTTAGTATTTGTGGCCCCGCAGTTTGTGAGCCCCCGCAGTTTTGCAGAACCCCAGAATTAATGGGAGCCCAAAATTTGCAGAATCTGTGGGCACTGGGCTGCAGATCCAGAACACGTAGAACTAGTCCTAGTGGTTAGTGGGATGTGGGCAGCTACCATATGAAAAAGTATAAAAGGGAGTGGAGTTAGAGATCAGAGAGACAGATCAGAGAGGCACAGATCTTAGAGGGATCAGGCAAAGAGTGATGTACATAATTGTATATAACTGTATATTTACTGTTTATAAAGGAACTGTATAAAGAAAGCAATATAGTTGATGTATTAGAATTTGGTGTTTTTTATTGGTGTTTTTACTGAAATTCTGTCTGAAATTAAATCGGCCACACCAGCAAAAAAAATGTGAAAACCCAAGTGGGTGCTAGTGGATGCTAAACAAATACAGTGGACATTCTTGTGTATATGTTAGGTGGATATGACTGTGGTCATGTCAGATTGGTTTCATTATTGTATTATTGCATAAACTATTAAGAGTATCTCAGCAGACTGTAATTATTATTTTGATTGTAAAATAATTTAAGTAAAATTATTTCTTTTCCTGTTACAACTTGAAAACAACTGCAGGTAATTGCCCCTTGGACTGTGACAGGAAAATTGAGAACTGCTATGGGATACATCCATTCAATTAAACCATTTAATCCAACCATTCATTTAAGCATTTAGAAAGTCATTTATTTTATTTGACGATTTGTTACAGTCAAGGGTGCTCAAAATGGCTAGTGCTAAAGAGTTTGTACAGTTACCATGTATTGAGGTTCTACATATCTTTTTAAAAAAATATGTTAATGTAGATAGCACAAGAAGTGCAGTTACAGTTGGAAAAGTTAATGTAAACATGAACTTAAAAGGCTTATTGTTGAGTTAGTTAACAAAGAGCTTTAGAATTCAATGCCTGAGATATTGCCTATGAAGAGTCCATTGTTACCAAATTTGATTTGGGTAAAAATGTGTGACTGGTACCGCCTTTCAATGAATCTGAAATTGTTAAATATTTTCAGCACTTTGAATGAATGGCTCAAAATTTGAAGCTGCCGACAGACCAGTGGCTTTTATTTCTGCAAAGTGTTTTAAAGACAAAAACCCAAGAAGCATATACAGCTTGGCAGATTTCTGAGTAGGTGGACTAAAGCTGTGTAAAAAATGCTATTTATATGTGTTTGTACCAGAAGTATATCGTCACAAATTAAGGAATTACTGTAAATAAAAAAGTCAAACTCATGTTGAATTTGCCTGTGAGAAAGAAGTGTCCTTTGAAAGATGGTGTAATTTTAGAGAAAAGTTGGTACAGACTTTAAAAGCTTAAAGGTGTGTTCATGATGACAATAAGGGGCCACGGTGGCAGAGTGGTAACACTCTCACCTCCCACCTCTGAGATCGAAGTTCGGTTCGCGCCCAACCTCAAGTGGGAAAGCTGGTAGTTGTTTGCTGTTGGTCGGCAAACAGTACAGAGCTTTTACCAACTGTATGTACTGGTTTCCTCTGCCCTTCCAACTACCCATCGTGATATGAACTGTACAGTGTTGAAAGTGACATAAAAACCCAAATAAATAGATAAATCATGATGACATTAAAACCTATCTGAATGAACAGAAAGTAGAAAATTTGCAAAAAGCAGCAGCTTATGCTGATGATTATGCGCTGACTCACAAGTCTGCTTTTAACAAGAATAGATCCTCTGTTCCACAAAGAAGTCTCATCCTGAATTAGGAAATTTGAAAATGTAACTACAGAAAAGAGTACAGATAAGGCTCAAAACACAAATCAGACAATGAGCAAGGTTAGGAAACCCGATCCTTTGCTTCTGTCTCCCATTGATGTAAAAACATGGACATGTTATGTCTGACTGTTAGCTCTTACAGGAAAAGAGAGAAAAGAAAGCAACACCAAACATTCATTTCTAGGAAATCTAATTGGCATTCAAATCTTGTGAAATCTAGTATTTGTCTGAGATTTTTAGGGAAGATTTCAAACCTTTTGTGTCTCAGGGTTTTGTATCTCTAGAGAGTGGTTCCATTCAAGTTCCCATCAAGATATTAAAAGGCACTGGGGCTACTCAGTCACTATTAATAGAAGGTGTATTGACACTGCATGAGTGTAAAGACTTCTATGGGTCAGAGTGTTATTGCTCAAAATATTGAAGGAGGTTATGTTTTATATTCCCTTACATAAGGTCAACTTAGTATCAGACTTAGTTACTGGTTCTGATGTGGTGTTGTTGGTGTGACGTTACCCATTAAAGGGGTATCATTGCTGTTTGGAAATGATTTGGCATGTGGAAAAGTGGTTACTGTGCCTAAGGTTACTTCCAAGACGATCACTTTGGTTAGCAAAGAAATTAGAAGAGGTTATTGCTGGTATTTTTCCCTCTTGTGCTGTGACTTGAGCTATGGCTAAAAAAAGCCCAAAATCCAAAATGTTCTAAACAATCTACTGATGTATCAGTTGATTTATCAAATACATTCTTGTATCTAGGACTGTGAAGTTCTGAATGTGATACTCACGCTGAGGCTAGGGAAGGTTCTGAAAAACAAGACACAATAATCCAGATGTATCACTTTCAAAATCTAAATTGATTTTGGAGCAGGAAAATGACCCCGAATTAGATCCTCTTCTCATATTGGTGTTACTCTCAGTAGAGGTGGATAAGGTCTGAATAGGTATTTTATCAGTAATGCGTGCTTATGTAAAAGTGGATGCCACCCATTCAAATTTGAAAAACATGATTAGGACCTATGTTTAAACAATGAAGAAGACTGGGAAGAAGGCATCAACTTATGATAGTTTGCATTGTGAAATTATTGCAACAGTCTTAAGGGGCCACGGTGGTAGAGTGGTAACACTCTCATCTCCCACCTCTGAGGCCGGGGTTCAGTTCCCGGCATGGCCTCAAGTGGGAAAGCTGGTAGTTGCTTGCTGTTGGTCGGCAGTTTACAGTACAGAACCCTGACGAACTGTATGTACTGGTTTCCTCTGCCCTTCCAACTACCAGTTGTGATATGATCTGTACAGTGTAGAAAGTGACGTAAAACCCCAAATAAATAAAGTAAATAAATAAAGCAACAGTCTTAAGTCTTCTATCCCTTTGAGTTGGTCTTTGGTCATACAGTCTGTGCATGGTCTTCTTAAGTTGTTGAAAGAAAATTTGTTATCCTATGACCCTGAGAACCTAAACCTGCTGGACAATGTTTCAAACTTTAGAAGTAGATTGAGAAAGACTTGTGAGCTGGTGCAACAAAATATAAAACATTCTCTGATAAAAAAATAAAATGCTTTATGATAGGACTTCACAAAATCATGTTTTCAATCCAGGAGGGGAAGTTTCAATGTCATTACCTGCCTGGAGAGAACACACTACAGGCCAGATATCATGCATCATACATAGTGTTAATAAGTGTGGATTCTCCGGATTGTGTTTTTGAAAACTCTGACAAGCAAATGTTATGCTAACTTTGTGATCAAATATGGTAAAATGAATGGTTAAAAGGATGTAACCTAGCTTATCATAACAAATAATTGTGACACTGTTAATGACAAGAATTCAATGTAAAATATAACATCTGTCCAGAAAGTGTAATTTAAGGTCATTTTCACACAAGTGCATTAGAAACAGGGTAGGTTAGGGTAGCCAACCTACTATCAGTTTGTCTTTACACTGCATCTCATACATAGAATAAGTTTGATGCTATTTGCAGAATTCTATTACACATCAAATAGTTTTTCAACCACAGAGCCATACATTACTTGTCATAGTAAAACTTCAAATCTCTAACTTTATTTAACAATATTAAAAATTTGTATTTTTAAATTATATACAACACTATTGCAAGATAAATACTTACATATTAAATATAGATATTTCACAAGCATTTTTCAATAAGCTTTACTTTAAAAAGATAGGCTAAAAATTATTACAGTAAATATTTCACTGTGGCTCAATGATAAGTTTAAAATTCTTTCTTACTTTTTCCAGAGTAAGGTTGCACACTTTTATTTTTGAGAAACAGGTGATAAATATCTTTTGATTTAATTAAATATGGATTAATTAGAATTTTCCTGTGATAGAAGTCAACATTGAGAAATAATTTTGATACAGTAGTTGCAAATAATATCAATTTTGTAGACAACTTTGCCAAATGCTTTCTTTAGAATAGTTTCTTTTCTTGGAAATGTGTTGATATGTTAACATTTCTTTCTAGAATCTCCTATGCTGATCAGCTGTATATAAAAGGGTGGAAGGACTGGCCACAGTTCAGTATTGAATTGCTGTGCTATATGGACAGAGTTTGTTGAAACTGCTACACTGTCGATATGTGTATTTGTGTGACTTAGCAAGTTATAAGCACTTTTAAGCTTGGCTATTCTCGTTTGACTTTAAAGGAGGGATCCAAGGTCATATCTCACCATCATCAAAAGATTCCAAGCCCATGATTTCCTATAGGTTGGTTTGACATCCCAAAGCTCTAGGACCAATAATAAGTAAGTTATAACCACTTTTAAGCTTGACTATCCTTGTTTGACCTTGAAAGAGGAGCCCAAGGTCAAATCTGACCTCACCAGAAGATTCCCAGTCCATGATTTCCTATAGGTTGGTTTCCTATCCCAAACCTCTATGACCAATATTTCATGATTGGATTTCAGGAATTTTTGCTAACTATTTGGAAGTTTCACCAAAGTTTTGGAATTTAGCTATCTTTTGGACTATTTCCTATTATTTTGGGATATTTGCTATAAGTCTTGGAGTTTTCGCTATTTATTTTGAAATTTTTACTGATGGCTTGTAAATTTCAATAGGTTATATCTACAAATGACAAGTGTTAAAATTGTATCCCTATATTTTAGCATAATATTGGACATTTTAAAGTTGTTTAGAAATTATATTGGGATAATTTTAATTAAAGGAACTCTATATGGACAAGTTTGGTATCACTTAAACCATAATATGTTCTGAAACTCTAACACAAATAAAAAAAAACTTGATAACAAATTAAAACTTCCCATTTCCTTAATAAATGGGTTTGGGAATTAATCCATATTTCACATATCACAAAACGACATGCAGGACTATTCACACTTTGACACAATTTCAGTTCAACAAGAGTAATGCATTACTGTAGACTCAGAACCTCAAACGAAGCAATAGACACCATGTGCCTGCATGTTTTTAATTATGTTTTAAATTGTTGGTTATTTGTTCACTATAGAAAGAAATTTACATTAGTCACATTCAGCTTGAGAGTAAGGTACACTCTAGTAAGCTGGTGAAAAACCACTTTTTCATTGATTTTATTTTATAACTGACTGTATATGTGTCTTAATGTGTAATTACAAGTTCCGGCCAGTATCGATTAGTGACTGCATGTGTGTGTTGATGTATGTTTTCGTATGTTTTCTGTAGTAGGGATAAAGCCACATGCTATATTAATTGGTGACTGAATATATGTCTATATGCTATCTTTATAATTAATACTGCTGCCTAATTTTCAAAACAAAAGCAATCCTTTTAAGTGAGACCTTTCCTTTTTTTTGTCCTGACTTATAAGCCTATAGCTGGAAAAATGTAATTTGATTATTATCCCATATTAAGTTCCATGGACAGAGAAAGACAATTAGCCCATGAAATTCAAATTAATAGTCAATTCTATAATAAATATGATCATTGAGGCAATGAATAAAATTCAAGAGGATTGCTTGTTGGATGTACTAATTGTTAAATGTAATAAACTGCAGCAAGTAAATAATGATACCTAATTTAATTTCAGTCATGGTTTTTTACATTTTGACTCTGAGTATTCCTACATCGCATTTTATTTTACTCAACTTAAGTTAAGCCTTATAATTGCATAGTATAGGCTTCAAGATGATTATAAATCGAGGCCACTTGTTGCATCTAATCAAAGGCCTAAGGAATTTTTCAAGACAACTAGCGAAAATTTCACATTTGTAGTGAAAATTCCGGTCATCCATACTTACATATATTTTTAAAAAGATATATATTACAATAATATTTATGTGCATATATTACCAATGTATGTACACTAATTTAACATGTTATTTGTTTCTCTTGGTTATTTCCTGTCTGCCTGTAAGTGATGGTGAGTGTGTGGACATTTGTCCACTTCTGTTAAAACTTATTGTTTCTGGACATTTCATTTTAATAACATATACAAATAATATAGTTAAGAAAGATAAAGGTCCAGAGAATTGGATAATTATAACAGCAGTTTAAAAAGTTACCTGTAGAATGAGAGTTTATGACATAAACTTTTTTTGTATTGTAAAAGATTAATACTATTAAAGTGTGGAATATTGGGTTTATTGTGGCATTGTTTGAGGGAGGCATTGTTCTACATCAATTAGGTCATTAAGGTCTTATGTCGTGTGTGCTATGAAAAGAAGTAGAGAAACACCGAGTCCAGTGGAAAGAAAAAACATTGACAACATGATTGACAAGTATATTTATAGCCTTCAATCTGACAGTGATGAGGAATATCATTTAGAAAAGTGTGATAAATTTGAAGAACTAGAAAGTATTGATGATAAACTTTCAACTGACATGTTTAAAGACTGAATGAAAGAGATTAGAGAAATTAAAGTTAGTAAAAAAATATTACTAAACTCCAGACACAAGTGAACAAACAAGAAGCAAAGATTACAAGTCTTAAGAAATCACAGGATAACTTAAATACTAGAGTTGGCAAACTAGAACATGTTGTGCAAAGGGACTTCAATCCAGAACTCACCATTGTTGCAATCAATGCACCCAGATTTGCAAATGAAGAAACAATGCAGTTGGCCAAGCAAATAGTTCATGCTACTGGTTGTAACAGTAACTGTGTTGTAAATGCTATGCATACAGCACCTCTAGGACATAATCCTAAGGGTGTATTCAAAATTGAAATGGTTAGTTTTGGTGGTTTTGAAGCAGAAGTATTTAAAGAATTCTTTTCAGTTTAATAAGGTGTATCTAAGATCATCACAAACACATGCAGAAAGATTAATTCATTTGAACTTTTGAATGGTGTTAGAAGAACAACTAAATGGAAATGAATTTAGAATGACAAGTAATAGCAGATTGATTAAAGAGAGTGCTGATAATACACACCAAAAGAAAGCCTGAGTATGAAAGATTACATGGATCATTCTGGAAAGGTAACAGTAGTGATAGCCAGACAAGTGTAAAGGTCAGGTATAGTACTAAACCAGGATCATTGGATATGTCTGTGAAACCAAAGTCTTATGCACAAGTTGTCAGAGTTTCACAACCTATTAATCAAGGTAACACTTTCAATCAAACCCTCAGCCAAGTACCTCCAATTCAAAACCAGAATTCCCAGACTTGAGCCAAAGTGAACTTATTGCAACGACCCTGAGCCAAATAACAAAATTTCAGTTCAAAAGTATTTAGTTCACGTAGTGTTCAAGTTGGCAGGTTGCCAGATATCAGATTCGGATTGGCAAGATCACCAACCAAGTTGTAATTATTGATGCCTGTGGCAATAAAACCCAGCTGATGAAGATTTATAAGTTAAAAGTTGTAAAGAACACGTAATAATATAATGTTAAATGTGCATTTATTTTACATAAACATGTATTTGTATATACTGTGTAACAAAAATGTGATAACAATGGTATAATGCGGTTCAGTAAAATCTCAGAACAACATGACGAAGAAGTTACTGTAGCATATGAATGACTATACAAGACTTAAGAAACAAGAATATCAATAATACTGCAGCCAGTAAATAATAATAGCATCAATACTGCTGTCAGTAAATGATAATAGTAATAGTACTGCAGTCAGTAGATAATAATAGTAATAATACTGCAGTCAATGAATCAGTTCAAATAATAAAAATAATACTGCAGTCAATGAATAATAAAAGCAATAATACTTCAGTCAATGAATCAGTCAAAATTATAATACTGCAATATTCAGTCAAATGTGCAGCCTAACTATCACAAAAATACTACAGTTATCTGTCAAAATGAAATATGATAAACATGAAAAAAATATATATAAACATAGTTACAAAACCACAGCTTGAAATAATCCCATTTCAAGTTCATATTTACTATCAGTTGTAAGAACTGTCAAAAACAAGAGCACTTGTTTGTAAACAAATGGGAGGGAAACACCTCCATCTGTCAAAATGACAGAATATTGATAAACTACCAAACTAAATTTACTGAGAGTTTTTAAAACCTTGCAATAAGATAAAAGCAATAATTTAATGCAACCGGATCCGAAAATAAATAAACCAAACCGGATGAAATCGAATAAATCTCAGTAAAAGTCAGAACCAATGAGTGTACCTTTCCGTTAGAGCGGCTCAATACACTGAAGAACAATTCAATTTCCGTCCCTTATATAGCAAGGATTCGGTGCAGATTCGCAAAATCCACCACATAAAACATATCCCACAATGCAGCATTCGGCCAATGAAACTTCCTGACACTGCTTGGACCTTTCCACAGTGTCAATCAAAATACCGCAAATCGGCAAACATCCTGTTTACTACAATGGACCTTTCCACGGTGTCAATCAAAATAGCGCAAATCGGCAAACATCCTGTTTACTACAATAGCAACAACCAATCATTTCCTCCAGTTTTCATCGGCGCCATTTTGAATTACAAAAACGTGGTCATTTTTAGGGACATATTTGTAAATATTATTGCTTTCCGATAATGGAACAAAATAAAACCAAAGTATAATTTAATAAAAAAATTATATCATCAATCCTACCTACTTTAAAATGTCTGAAATGTATATATATGTCCCCAAGCTGCCATTGTTTACATTTTACTGCAATGCACGAGGATTTGTATTGATCATTAAATTGTTTATTTATTTATTTTATAATTTTTGTCACAATAAAACAAATATACTTTATTATATAATTTCTTATTCTATGGCCCATCCAATCATTTATAATACATGTTATTTCTCGTATATCTTAAAATACTCAATGTTTACATTTAATTTCCCGCAATTTTCGCGATTTGTTTGTCAGACAAAGCCTGACATGGAGACAACTAAAATACCGTAAACCAGGAAGTGGGCGTGGCCTATGGAATGGTCCATAGCAACAACCAATCATTTCCTCCGATTTTCATCAGCGCCATTTTGAATTACAAAAACGTGGTCATTTTTAGGGACATATTTGTAAATATTATTGCTTTCTGACAATGGAACAAAAAGAAACCACAGTGTAATTTCATAAAAATGTTATATCATCTATCCTACCTACTTTAAAATGTCCGTAATGCATACATATGTTCCCAAGCTGCCATTGTTTACATATTACTGCAATGCACGAGGATTTGTTTTGATCAATAAATTGTTTATTTATTTATTTTATAATTTTTGTCACAATAAAGCAAATAAACTTTATTATATAATTTCTTATTATATGCTACATCCAATCATTTATAATACGTGTTATTCCTTGATATACTCGATGTTTACGTTTCATTTCCCGCCATTTTCGCCATTTGTTTGTCAGACAAGGCCTGACATGGAGACAACTAAAATACCGTAAACCAGGAAGTGGGCGTGGCCTATGGAACGGTCCAGCACATATAAACTCCGGCCGGTGTACACATAAGAAGTGATGACGTCACAAGCAATGAAATTAAGACGACAAGATGGCGGATTTGTCTTCTAACAACCTTATTTTAAAATATAAGGAAAAAATACTTTAAAAATTGAAGCATTTGAAGCAAATGCCAGATGAATATCATATAAAATAAAGAAAATGTGGATTCGCGATCTCCCGCGGATATGGCAGTCCATACAATACTGTGGTCACCACAGCCACATATTCAGGGGGATATGCCTATACTGAGTCTGATGGATCATTCTTGCAAACTTACACTACTAATCAGACATTTGGTCAAGACCTCTTGAATGCGCAAGGTTCGCAAGCCAAAATAACACACTGAAACTCAACCGAGGCCTGTATTATAATAGTATCCTGGAATGTTATTGGATGGACAGACCAAAATTGTGAACTTATATCCACCATTGTCAAGCACTGTAGTTATGATATCATTTGTCTATCTGAGACTCATTTGAAAGGCAATAATACTGTATAATACTATTATGAATGTTTTGTACATAATAGATCAAAATTGCATGTTAGAGCCAAGAAGGGTGGAGTTGCTATTTTGGTAAACAAGAACTTAATTGTAAATTATGATGTCCAAGTTACTGATAAAGAGTTTGATGGTATTCTGGGTTTGTATTTTCATAAGGAAAATAAGTACTCATTTGTTGTGTTCTCGTGCTGCCTACCACCACAAAAATCATCGGTCCGATGTAGCAAATTTTTATGCTATTTAATGTCAAGATTATATTAACTTGATCACGCTAATGGTATATTCATATGTGGAGACTTGAACTCTAGAGTTGGTAAAACAGATGACTTCATTGAAACAGTTGATGAAATTCCTGTTAGATTGGTCATTGATTTTGATAAAACCTATTATGATGATAGACATATTGAATTTTTGAAAGATTCAATATTTTGTATGTTGAATGGTCACTAGGCATCTTATTTAGACAATTTTACATTTGTTTCAGCAAGAGGACTTTCAGCTGTTGACAACATTCTAGTACCTCAAGTAACATTTAAATCTTGTAAATATTTTCGAGTTGACTATATCTTGCCTCCCACCTCTGAGGCCGGGGTTCGATCCCCGTCATGGCCTCAAGTGGGAAAGCTGGTAGTTGCTTGCCGTTGGTCGGCAGTTTACAGTACAGAACCCTAGCGAACTTAATGTACTGGTTTCCTCTGCCCTTCCAACTACCCGTCGTGATATGACCTGTACAGTGTTGAAAGCGACGTAAAACCCCAAATAAATAAATCGAGTTGACTATATGTCTGATATATTAAACCAATTTAGTTTGTTTGATTTTATCACTTTCATGTAAACAACCTGACCATTCTTAACTGTTTATTGCTTTCACTCCAATCTATTGTACTTCACCAACTCTTAAAGTGTTAAAGAATGAAACAATTCCAACAAATGATTCATTTGAGGATAGTTTGAAAAAAGTACTGTTTTGAAGCTATACCAAAAGAGTTCATGAGCAATAAAGAATGGTCCGTAAAGATTAATAATCTTGTTACATTGTTTGAAAACAGCTCTGTTGCATGGAATGAACTGAATTGCTTATATGAGAATTTTTGTAAGATTATTCACAAAGAAATGGAGCAGTTTGTAAAATTTAAGGCTAGTGCACATAAATCCGAGAAAAAAATTTAAATATAATAAGCCGTATTGGAATAATGATTTTAACTATAGCATGGAAAAAATGAATGAAAATCAAAAATTGTACAGAAGGTACAAAGGTCCTAGGCATAATATTTGTTTATTTGGGGTTTAACATCGCTTTCAACACCCTAGGCAGAATAGAGCAAATTTAAAACTTCAATATGACAATTCTCAAAAATGTTTTGATAAATTGCTAAGCAAAATAGAGAGGGTATACCATAAATAAAATATTAATTTCATTGAAGAAATGTTTACGAACAGCCCAAATAAATTTTGGAATGAAATAAAAAACTGGGACCAAGGCAAACTCAAATCCCCATGAAAATGTACAAAGATAGTACTTAACTGATGATATACCATATGTTCTGCAAACTTGGGAAAAAAAATTTAAAAATTTGTACAACCCCCAAATGGATGCTGATAAAATAAGTTAAATTTACTCATGAGGTACTTACATTAAAAGCTTACATTGAGAATGACATAGCAGATAATTTGTTTGAGGAAAATTATATTTAAATAATCCTTTAAGCACTAAAGAAATAACACGTGTGTGTAGAAAATAAAAAAATAAAAAACACCGATGATTGATAAAATTCCTAATGAAGTACATAAGGAAATACATGAGACATTATTAAAATTATTTTCATTTTGTTTCAAAAATGGAATTGTTCCTGATATATGGTCAAAGGCCATTATTAAACCAATTCCTAAAAATTCTAACAAAGACCTGTATGTTCCTTTGCATTATAGAGGAATAAGCTTACTATCCTGTGTAGGAAAGTTGTATACATCACTGTTAAGCCACCATATAAATCAATATTTAGATGTGTTGGGAATTATTGTTAAAGAACAAAATGGATTACGATCCAAATGATCTTGTAAAGATCACATTTTCAGTTTAACATCAAATATTTAGCACAGGAAAGCAAGTAAGCTAGACACATTTGCAGCCTTTATTGATATGAACAAGGCATTTGATAGTATCAACAGGTCCTTATTACTTTATAAATTATTGAGATACAATATTCAAGGGAAAATGTATAATTCTATTAAAGCTTTGTATTGTAGAACATTCTCCTGTATTAACTTAATGGTCACCTCACAGAATGGTTTGAATTATTAGTAGGTGTCAGACAAGGGGACAACTTGTCACCAACATTATTTAATATATTTTTGAATGATTTGGCAAATGAATTAAATGCTTTAAATCTGGGAATGCAAATGGAAGATCTGAAAATCTGTGTGTTGTTACACGCAGATGATATTGTAATTATCTCAGAGAATGAAGAGAAATTGCAGGAACTTTTAGATCATGTTCATGAATTGTGTAAAAAATGGCAACTGGATTTGAACATTGATAAAACACAAATTGTTCATTTTCGCAAAAGCCGAAAACAGTGGACTACATTTGAATTTTAAAAAAGGACTAGATAAAGTTGCGGTAGTTTCCAAATTGAAATATCTGGGAACTTTCCTTGTTGAATTTCTGACATTTAGTGAAAATGTTCAGCTGGAAGGGGTCTTGGCTCTGTCATATCTAAATTTAAGCAACTTAAAGATTGTTTGTGGTTATAGAACTTATAAAAAAATGCATAACACTTCTGTGGTACCAATTTTTAGTTATGGGGCAGGAATATGGGGGTTTAACAAGGATGGGCCAGCAGAAAAAAATTTATAATAGGGCATTACGGTTTCTCTTAGGTGTAAATAAATTTACGGCAAATCTATTCTTACAGGGAGACTCTGGGTGGCTTCCACCAAAATATGTGTTTCATTTATCTGCATTACGGTACTGGAATAAACTTTGTCAATTTGATAAAACACACATACCAAAGCAAATATTTAACTGGACATTTCAATTTAAAAAACATTAAACCTGGGTAAAGAATATTCAGAAAGTTTTTGATTTACTAAACTTGTCATCCTATATATGTTTTGAAAAGAAGAAAGGTCGATCTAAACTTTTGTGAAATTTTGCACAAAAAGATGGACAAATCACTCCAGTATCTCGTCACTTTAAAAGTGAGGGACATAACCACAAAGACATGGTTTTCTCAGTGCTTGAGTGGTTCACATCAAAGTTTGAATCAACCAATACAGCCAGGTGAAGAAGGCTTGAGTTGGATATTCAAACTACACTGCTTAGAACCTATAGGCATCAACCAATTTGTGTGACTCCTTTAGGTATAATCAGGACTACCCGGCACTCAGTAGTCTACCCTTCTCGTTTTATATACCTAATGGGGCTCATCAGAAACCAACAAATATAAGCATATTGAGCTGAATAAGTTAAATTCATAAAAACCTTAAATGAATTAAATTGTGAATAATAAGCATAATTAACACATCTAACGCAATAAATAAGACTTATTCACGATAATAAAATACAAATAATCAATCGGAGCATGATTTATATGAATAATTTAAAAGTAAATGCAATTTTCAAAAAAAAAACAATAATTAATTCAATAAAAAATAAATTATTGAAAATGATTGCATCAAATTAAGACAGAATAGAGCTAAGCTATCAATGATGCCATAGAGCATATGACATCATCGGAAATGACGCATTAGGAACACTATGACATCACAAAATCTATAGTCATACAGTTTTTGCCAGGATGTTAAACTAGCAGTCATGGAGCATAAACATTATGAATGTAATGATAGTGATAAGAGCTATAAAATTAAATCAGCTTTAAAAAGGCACATAAACAGTGTGCACTTTCATAAAGATTTGTGTGCAGCCAATGTAGGAAAGAATATGTCAGAAACATTGACTACTTAAAACATCGAATCAAGTGCCACCAACCAGTGATTTTACAACAAACACTGGAAAATATCACCCGTGATTCTAACATTGACAAAATTAACAGAGATAATGCTATAATCAGTAAAACCAACCCAGGCATAAACACACCAACTAATACACCTGGATTTTTTATTGAGGCAACAACCAAATTACTCAATGGGGAAACAGCTTGTGAACTTCACACCCAGCCATGTAACTCAATGGAACTAATAATTATTGTAAATAAACACATACATTACAGAATTACATTGTAAAAATTACAATTATTAATGAAATTTGTTATGATAAATAAATTGTCGACACATCATTGTCCAATGTATTATTACGGAAATCAATAATCAGCAATATTAATGATTATTAATATTCCTCATTTAAACATCTTAAGTAAGTCATAATAAATGAGGACTGTATTGATATAAGTGGATCCTTTAAATAATGCTTACACTAAAGAGCAAGGAAATGAGATACCCATACCAACCTTAAGCAGTATCAATTACAATAATAGTCGAACCCACCACTAAGTTTTACTATACATTAGTAAAAATTAGTAATAATAAGCATACATACCTGATTCTAGTGGATATATAAGCTTATACTCACCTGGAACCCCTACCAAGACTCATAAGGTCAAAAATGCAACAAACCTGTAAACCTGCATCTACAGGTTCAGAGCCGGTTCAGAGCCAGTTCATTGCTGGTTCAGAGGTGGTTCAAAAGGTGGTTCAACCCTAGAATCCCAAAAGTACTTCAGAGAGTCCAGATGCACATAAATCATAGCCTCTGATGAGACTGAACTCTGTAATTAGCAGTCGAAATACAATTATCACACAGTTGATTATATAAGGCAGATACATTTTATTTTCTCCTAGTCTGAGCACAAACAGGAAGTAATTATTTGAGATTTTTAATGCTGCTGAAGTTAATAAAACTTTGTGAGTTAAACTGATACATGAAACAACACACAATACTATGGCATAGTACCATTGGTATACTCGCATATTTGTCCAAGATTGAAAAAATTGCACGTATATTTCTTAATCAAACAATTACTGTTAAAAGAATTGATTTGTGGATTGGGAGCCCAGAATTAGAAGTCAGCTAGCTGTGATAAAATTTGACATTTGGTGATCGTAACATCTAATCATCTATTCCATTGAACAAGTTACGCCAGAAGGACCAATTTCTGTTTAATCTTTCCTCATGCAAACCAAGGGCGAAAAGTGATTTCTGTTCTTTGTATTTATGCTTGATATGTTTTTGAAGTTCATAGTAGAAATTTAAAATATGACCCTTTTTGGAACATTTATATATGTAACTTGCAAGAAAAGTGGGCTATTAGTGTGGGTAACAAACTAAAACTCAGGACCTTTTAAAAAATCAAGACTAACTTTCAACAGAAGAATATCTCCTATTGCCTAAATATCAAAGATCATTGATGACTTGTTTAAGGAGTGGAACATTATCTTTGGCTATTGAAACCGAACGTTTTACCAATGTACTCTGGAAAATAGAACCTGCACTCTTTGTAATGATCAGTAGATTGAGGATGAGATTCACCTTCTCTGTGTCTGTCCCCAATTGAAATTAATTTGTCAAAAGTATTATGAAACATATAAAAATCTTAAATCCAGATTCAGTAACCTAGACAATGAAAGTAAAATTTTATATACAAGTACAAATCATTTTTGAATTCTTAGTAACTTTATAGTTGAATTTTGTACTGATATTTAAAAGAAATCCCATTGTTGTTTTTATGGACTGGAATAATCCACCACACAATATCATTATAAATGAATTTCACAGTGACTTATAAGCCCTTCAGGGGCTGGGTGATGTTGGTTATATTATTTTGTATATTTATGTAATGAAATTGTATATCACACGTCACTATAAAAATAATAATAACAATAATAATAATAATAATAATGTGTTCGCCAACACACCACACCCTCATGACGATGGGTGAGTTGTATATGTTGTTGTTTAGCATTTTCCAGCTGCAACTTCCTTAAAAACAAGCAACGCATGCGCGTCTTGGAAGAAAGTGTGTCTGTTTTTCACCAAACCTAAAAGATACACTTAAAACATAAAATACCGCTTTTTTGTTTACACTTGAGTTAAGGTAAATAATGGATTATAATTAGTAAAAAATTAAACGAAGATTTAGCTTTGTGAGGCACATCAATCATCGGTACTGTACTGTACTGCACCTCACAGAGTTCGCTCGAGGACATTGCTTGCTGTCGTAACTGAGCACGAAATGGAACCCAGAATATTAATTGGGCTAAATTGCAGAATTCCCCTCCCGGAAATAGATGAAAGTATATGTATAAATATAGGTAGAGGATATTTACCCAACGGCTGGGTACGCTAGTCCTTACCTTAAGTACCCAACTACGCTCCGCAGGGTCCTTAGTCCTTTCTCAAAGTAAACAAGAAATTGCTAAAATACTAGCTTTTTGGGACAAATAACACACCAACATTAAGTGTGATGATACTTTTAACTAAAACAAGTCGAATTCATCCTGTTTTAGAATTTATTTGTGCGATATATTGTGAAGGTTGCGCCCTAACTAATTTATAAATCCCGGACGAGCCCCCAAAAATGTGAAGGTTGCGCCTTACAAGATTTATAACAAATCCCAGCTCCGAGCCCCCACCTAACAATTTGTTAGGACAAAACTTTAATCTCCAATATGTTACGCAACAACCTTAAAATTGCCTGAGTTCATTGACCTGACTCCTAACGGAGGAAGATTGACCTTAATCTTCGCAAGAGAATAATACCACTAAGATCTTTAGATTTAATGTAACAACTTATTAATAACACCGTATTAATATAAATTTGACATTTATTAAATCTAATATAAAATATCCAGCAATACAAATACAAGAATACACAGCAGATCTAAATTAAATCGTATTACTGTATTACAGATACGAAATATAAATATTACTAGAAACTAAGTTTTAAACTACAAAGTTACTACTGCTACTGATAATAGTAATAACCTATAAATACCCGAATATATATATTACCGTTACCGCAATATGTTACCGTTATTACAACCTGTTACCGTTATTACAACAATCTGTTGTAATTAAAAACGAACACAATACCTGTGTTCTTGACCCAAGAAACCTGTGTAAATTCTTTACACAAATATTACAAGTTAAACCAAATGCTTGGTCTTCAACCGAAATGTGATAGTTACCAGATAAAGTACCACCAATACAACACGGAATGTATTACAACCTATAGTGATAAATATACTGAAACCAATGGTTATCAAACCAATAATTAATCACGTATACCACCGGCACAGTCTCCGACTTTACGGTCTCTGATACCGAACATATAGCCAGTCTCCGACTTTACGGTCTCTGTCTATAAACACCAATATACTGATTAAAACCCTATTAAACAGTATCCGACTTTACGGTTTCTGAATAATACACAATATATTATCACTAAGAATAAACCACAATTCCGGATGTAAAATTACTAACCTAAATCTGGCACTGCACTTCAATCAGCAAAACACCTTCTGGTAAAACACAACTGGTATCACACAAATAATAACAACTCCTAATATAAATATTAACAACCCGGTGAAACACTTCTTGTAACCTTAACATTCGAACCCAAACTGAGCCTGTTAAAAATATCACTCAAAATAACACTTAGGATTCAAACCCAGCATTAGCATGCTAAAAATACATCTGATCACCTCAAGATTCAAACCCAGACTGACTTTAAAATCAAATCACCCTATGACCTAATCATGGTTGTTAAGATACCTGTACCTATATCTGACAACAACTTGACAACTGATAAACTGTATTATGACATCACAGATTTTAAACAATACAACTTATAAAAGTGCTGTAATTCATTTATCTAGCGCCTGATAATTAGCAGCAACATTAGGAATGAAATAGGTAATACATTAAACTACATGAAAACCTATAAAACCTATTATAATGCATGAAATCCTACCTTTTAAGCACTCAAAATTACCGTTAGAATCACGTCATTTGAACAGGATGTGTACGTAAATGGTTACTGCTAAATTTCAAACTCCGTAACCGAAAACGGAACTCCCGAAATTCCCCGCGAATCTCATCGAAATGCCGTCATTTCACACTTCCCTCCCCTTAAAATATGTCAAATTTATTTGACATACAAGAATGCAAGATAAAATCAATAAACATTCAAGATGTTTTCAAGATGTATTCGACAACTAAACTTAACTCTAGCTTATGTCATAACCCATAAACAAGATACTTTAAACAAAAAAAAAAAATTTTACCACACATAGCGCTGTGATATTTCAAAATATGCCAAATGCATGTGACATACCACAACACCAGATAAAATATTGCCATATTTCATCTTATTTCACTGCAAATATGCCAAATTTATGACGTACAACAATACAAAATAAAATCTTGTAATCATTTAACTCTTAATACACATTACCAGAATAAAAAAAAATTACACACTTTTCCCCTCTTACAAAAGGAAATAATTTCCAAATTATTTACAGAATTAAACAGCAAATTAACTCACACAGATAAGACAATAGCATTTCAACATGCAAAATACTTTAGCTGATATAACATTTAAAATGCATAGATCTACTTTACGTTTAGCAGCAATGTCTCTTTTAAATATCAACAGTTCTACATATATTGTCCAATGTTCACAATGTCCAGAAAGATCCAGTCTGTTCCTGTCTGTTGAATTTCTGAAACTACACTACATAGTTTAGTACAAGAAATATACTAAAAGTACAATATTTTAATACAAAGCAATATTTTCAAGAGTACCAACTGGTACTAAATATGAAACTATACAAAAAGATTGCTGATAACATTTACATTTAACATGTACCTTTTACCATCTGGTAAAATAATATTTTAAACAAACTTTTTCTATCATGACAAAACATGTATCTACATTGAAGCAGACACTTGACAAATAAAAGCTTCTGAATTTACAAAATTAAAAAGTTTAATCTGCGAGCAAATCCAGCTCATCATCAAAATCCAAAGTACAATCTGTACTTTCATCAACCCCAAGGAGTTCATTAATAATCTCCTCATCTAAATCTAAACTACTATTTGAGCTTGAGCTATCTGAATTTACAGATTTTACACTCGTTTCAGACATTTCTGATGCAATACATTTGGTGATCTCATTTTCTTTCTCACTAATATCATTCGAAACTGGATGCACACTATTAAAATGGACTTTCATGTCCTGCCCCTCAAAACATTGAAAAGTACAAAGAGGACACTTCAATGGAGCTTTGTAACCTTGAAACACATCTACCCTGAAATTATCTAAATCCCCATTTGAAACTTCAATGCCATGAACATTCACGATATGTTTCCGAAAAAAAGAATTGTCCAGCCTGGACTCACAATGACCACAAAAATGACACTTATAGCCCCAAAATTTTACTGAGGCATTTTACATTTGAAGTGAGAGAATGGAAGCTGCCATCTTGGTGTGGTGGAGTTGTTATTAAGAAAACTATATGGATAAACCTCGCTCTGAGCAGTCTCCACAACTTTAGATGCTCTCCTGAAAGGTTTATCCGTATAATTTTTTAAACAACAATTCCACCACACCAAGATGGCGGCTCCCATTCTCTCACTTCAAATGAAAAATGCCTCAGTATACTTATATATCACACAAATAAACGATAAAACAATAGGAATTAAACTTGTTTTAGCAAAAAGTATCATCAAACTTCGTGTTGGTGTGTTATTATTTACAAAACCCTTGTATTTGAGCGATTTCTTGTTTACCTTGAGAAAGGACTAAGGACCCTACGGAGCGGAGCGTAGTTGGGTACTTAAGGTAAGGACTAGGTACGCTAGATCAGTTTCACTGCTAGCGTACCCAACTGTTGTGTACGCAAGATCTATTTCACTGCTACTGCCTGGCTACCAATTATGGTCACGTCTGTGTAGGAAAATTAATTCCTGTGCTTCAATAATTGAAAATCACACTACAGATATTAATTAATGTGTGTTTATTTTACTAATCCAAAGTTTTGCCTTCGTTTCAGCACAATCAGTTTCCTCCGTACATGTACATTGCACCAAAAATGCCCTATTATCACCCAATCAACTGGAATTTCTTCATACCAGTTATGGTCACCCCATTATTTTAGCCACTGATATAACAGAAAATAATGTTTGATCTGTGGTGCTCTGCAAATATAACTTAATGTTTAGCCTGTAAAAATATATTTTAATAATCTTTTGTTATTTAGAATAGGATTACTCTAGCTGTTTACAATTACTTCATGTTTTCCTCACCATGGCATTTACTTTTATTTGACCGGCTGGGGGTGACCATAATTGGTACACTGACCATAATTGGTGGCAAGGCAGTAGTGTACCCAACGGTTGTGTACGCTACTGCTCAGCTACCCAAGTTTGTCGCCCACCCATAGTGTTAGGAATCGGTCTAAAAAATCAGAATCGATTAATCGGTAACTCTGAGCAATCGATTATCGATTATAATTGTTTTTCTGCTTGCTTTGTAAGGAAGACAGAATATTCTTTTTTACCAAATATAATAACAGTAGTCTTCCGATAGGTCAGTGGTGAAAAAAATCTAGGTTATTTGTTTACATTTTGGGGTAGGGAAGGGGGTATGTTAGGAAACCAGTAGGTTGAAGAGTCAACAAGTATGTGTATCAGCAATAATATAATAATCTATTAAGGTGGCCTTAACAGTTACAAAATAATATTTATTTTCATTCTCCCTTTTCATCAGCTAAATCATTTACAGTGTTTGAATGTAACATCAGCAGATTAGCAACCAATCATGCTTAAAATAAACAATATTTCAACCCTAGACTTTCTTCAAGTCCTTTTTTCTAAGGTATTATATGAGGACTGTATGACTTTATACTAGAATGTGGGGCTGACAAAAGTACTGTTTCAGCATAGAGAAGGATTTTTCCCTCCTTAAGTGGATGATATACAAAGACTTGGTGCAAGTCTATTTCAACCCCTTTTGTTCAACATCACCATGTGGTATACCCGTGTTGTGAACTCAGGACACTTTGTATATATGCAACAAAGAAGAATAGAATATCTGCTTATCATTATCATATGTCAAGAACAGTGACTGCCAAGCAGCTTCTGAAAATTATCCTGAATAAAATGCTTCTTTGGGAACTAAACAATACATAGACATGTGTTCATGGAATTTTCCTTCCATTTTTAACTCAGGACACTTTTCAAAGACATGCTATTTTCATTAATCAAATGGAAGAGTGACTTTTATTGTTTCTGGTCAATATTGATGTTTTGTAATATATACTAGGTTATATGAAACAGTTTGGCACAAGTGAACATGTATTTCAGCATTGTCACTCAAGTTTATGTGTATTGGATGGGGTCTGGAAAATCTGACTCTTATCTCAGGAATAATATGATGAAAATTTCTCAAAACAGCATATATATGACATAAATAGTTGTGTATCATTGATAAATGGATGGTGCAGTTATTTTATCAAGTGTATTTAGCACTTGTATGTGTTTCAGTGCATGGGTGTCCTTAGTTAAAACCTTCCCCAGTTAGCAACACAGGTGTAGTTCAAACTGAAAGTAACTCCTAGCCTGGCCTTCCAGGCTGTCTGAACCATAATGCAAACGTGAAATATTTTTGCCATAATGCACACTGTATCAAAGGCCTTTCTAGTCTGGAAGTCTCCTCAGCAAGCTAGGCTAAGTAAGTGTATGAGAACATTATGAAAAATACTTATAATGCAGTCAAACAGTTGTGCCTTCTTTATACATATAAATGCCTGTGGCAAGGCTAAGTATCTCCCACCAGCTTCAATGAAGTCAGATCCCCCTCACTCTCTCTCTGCCTGTTTATGTTACTGTAAAGCATTTGTCTATTATTTTGTTAAATTTCTCTCATCCTGAAAACAATATTCCATGAATTTCGTTTTTTAAGCAGATCTTCATGACCTATTCATTTCATATAATTATAATTTCTTAGATACTGTAAAATTCTAAGTATGGCAATGTAGTAAACATTTTAGTTTTCTTGTTCAACAAAATTTGTCAAAAATATTCATGGCAGACTGCTGAAGTATTATAGTAGTGTGATCTCTCTCCACTTGATTTATGGCCAAGGTTGTTATTCCCCATTTATAGGGCATATACATGTTGTGTGTGAAGCAGTGAAAGTTAAATTTAATTTAGGTTGAACTTAGTTTATTGTATTAAAAGATCTTCTAAATACCTACAGAAATTTTGAGTTTTAATTGTAACCAACAGGAAGTAGATACCAGTGAAAGAAACATGGCAGATAATGTAAACAAATGTTACGAAAATAAAATGTTAAACATCTGTAGAAAAAGGGAAAATTAGGTGGTTTATAAGTCTTACTTTCGATTCACAATCGATTCTTAAAATGAGAATCGATTTTCTACATCGAAAGTTTTAAATAGACGATGAATCGATTTTCCGTCTAATCGTAGGACCACTACCCACCCAAGTTCGTCGCCTGCACTTCTTGACAATATTTAAACCTATTTGCAATTGTCCTTCTTTGTAGAGTAATACATCAGCATTATAAGGACTTGTTCTGCTTGTTTCAGTATCAGTATTGCTTGTCCTTTTCAGTTTTTAAGATAGGTGACGAACATGGGTAGACAACGAACTTGGGTAGCTGAGCAGTAGCAGTGATACTGGTCTAGCGTACCCAACGGTTGTGTACACAAGATCTACTGCCTTGCTACCAATTATCGCCGGGTACCAATTATCACCACCACAAAATAAAACATTCATATTTCAGTTATGGCTACACATTTTAAAAGCTTTTCATTGTGTTTCTGTTCTATTCACTGTTGAAATAGTTTTATCTTATTTGCTAGACTTGGGATGTATTTGTGGTCAGGTTATGTCAATTTGAATTTTGTCTGGCGATAATTGGTAGCAAGGCAGTATATTGCTGCTAGCGTACCCAATGGCTGTGTATGTACACTACTGGCATACCCAACTACCCTGCACTCAAGACAGTGAACCCTATGTTCCCAATGGTTGTGCACCTTAGGTCAATAGCTTTCTTAGCATACACAACGGTTGTGTACGCAAGATCTATTTCACTGCTAGCCTACCCAACGGTTGTGTACGTTAGCAGTGATATGGGTCTAGCTTACCCAGCGGCTGTGTATGAAAGACCCATATCACTGCTAGCGTACCCAACAGCTGTGTATGTACACTAACGGCATACCCAACTATCCTCAATCAAAGCAGTGAACCCTTTGTTCCCAATGGTTGTGCACCCTAGATCAATAGCATTGTTAGTGTACCCAACGGTTGTGTACACAAGATGAATTTCACTGCCAGTGTACCCAACGGTTGTGTACGCTAACAGTGGTATCGGTCTAGTGTACCCAACGGTTGTGTACACAAGATCTATATCACTGCTAGCATACCCAACGGCTGTGTATGTACACTAATATGCAACTGTCCTGCATCCAGTTAAAGCACTAAGTTCTGTTTTCCCAATGGTTATGTACCATAGATTAATGTCATTGTTTTTTTATTTTGTAAGTGTAACTAAAAGCTGTGCAAGGTACTGGCATACCCAATTACCCTGTACCCAAGGAAATAAACTCTTGTGTTCCCAATGGTTTTGCACCCAAGATCCAAGATCAATATCATTGCTGGCATACCCAGTGGCTGTGTGCACAAGATCCATATCACTGCTAGTGTATCCAGCAGTTGTGATATTGGTCTAGTGTGCCCAGTGGTTGTGCACACAAGATCTATATCGCTGCTAGTGTAGACAAGAACTCCAATTTTTTTATAGGCAGCCCAATTTCTCATTACCCAAGGTAGTATGCACTCAATGGTTGTGCACTCGATATCAGAACCCTTCATGGCGTACTCAACAGGTCTGTATCCAAGGCATTGTGAAGCAATTAGTTTTTAAAGAAATTTTTGGAGTAGTCAGAAATGGGCCAAGGACCACTCTCTGAATTAAAATTATTCAGCTTAGCGTGGGTTTGCACTGTGAAACAGCAGAATAACTTGGGTATTGTTACATTTTGACAAAGTTAATTTAAGGAAGAAGTGATTAAAATTTGGGTACACTAGCACTGATCTTGTGTACATAGCTGTTGGGTACACTAGCGGTGATATAAATCTTGTATACACAGTCGTTGGGTACGCTAGACCAATATCACAACTAGCGTACACAGCCGTTGGGTAAATAACCACTCCGATAAATATATATATGGTTAATCCTCGTATTTTCAGCATAACTCTATATTTTATGCCTATTATGCGTATTTTGATATTAAAATAGAGTAAAATTTAATGTTTTTCACCACATATTAATAAAGCCACCAATGTTAATCAACTGTCATTGGTTAACCGTAGCCAAATGTGCATATTAATTTGTAAAGCCTGCTGTTAAAACATACTTTACTACTTGGTTAATGGGCCGATTACATGGTAAACCACCATATATATTTATAAAATAAAAAAATAATAGCAAGACAGGTCTGCAAATAAACTGGTCGGCAGGTCAGCACTTTACCGACATGCCGACCTCTCTACCTTCCATGAGAAACTACAGAAACTACATCACCTGCCGACCTGTATACTTGCCCACCTTATATCTCTGTTTTCTCTTTAACCAGGAACTATGTTATTGTAAAAAAAAAAATAATTCAATAATATTCATACACCTATCTACTTCCGGGAGGGGAATTCTGCAATCCTTCCATTATTATCAGAAAAACTCAAACATTTACAGGAATTAATTGAGATCAAGTGGAGAAAGCGGCACATGAAGTTGAAACCCAGGTTTGGTGTTAAAACATGGGTGGAGGGGGGGGGGGGATATCTTCCGTCAGTTTTCCGAGCAGTGTCTCAGTCTTCCCTTGCCCCATTAATTGTCGAAAGATTGACAAAAATCTTTATTTGTGATAAAGTTAGACAACTGACAGTTTTTTATATGACGATCTAATGTGCACCAAAGTTCTTAGCTGGCATGGCGAACCAACCTCTCTGCTGTAACTAGTATAGGGATCGAGAGCCATGTTGAGGATCGATATCAAATGAAAATTTAGGGTTGTGGATTGATCGATATTTCAATATCGGGACCGTTAATTTAAGCCGTGGGCGATAATACAGGTTCTTTGGAAACGTGCATATATAAAGTCACGAAATTATCAAAAGATACTACTTATGCACCAAAAATATATTTCTGCAATATAAAATTAAATAAAATGAACAAAACGTACATTTAACAAGAGTTTTTGTGCTTTCCTGTGTACCAGCTGTCAGGTTTTGTATCTCTTCCGTGAAACAGGAAGTAGGTCTCTGGCAATGTAAACAAAGATTGCGCCAGACTTGACCCCATTTAGTTTCAGTTGTAAATGTGCCTTTTAAAGATTTTATACAATAAATATGCGTTTAAGCAGTAAAATTTCCATTTTTTAAATTTTTGTCTGTTTGGTGTATGTTATTTCGATATTGAAATGCTGGTAATATGTGTCAATATCGGCAGTTCTGTGGGATGATCGATCGATATTGAAGGATCGAGCATCAATCCCTATACTAGCTGTAACACGCACGAGTGTCGTTGTTAGTTGGTTTCGCCAGCTACAAAGTACTGTTATGATGCTGCTTTTGACAATTTTGGCCAAATTTACATGCGAATCGAAATAGCATGAATCAACCATAGTTGCCTTCTACCACTACAATGCCCATGCCTCACGAATATTTTATATGCATAGGAAATATTTGACGATTAATATTCATGAGGTCACAGTATTCTGTGGGGGTTTCCTAACATATTTTATTTGCACGAATTGGTGGTATTATTTGCGATGCTGTGACTTTAGACAAAAACTTAAAACCACGACACCATGAGAGGAGTGACTTCTTTTAAAATATATAAAATATTACAAGATTTAGCTTATATTCATCTTTAACCAAATTATCAAATTTTTTTCCAAAAACTGCAACCACAGAAAGTGTCCCCTCACAAAGAACAACTGGATATTTTGATAATCCCAGATTCTTGTAAAGAAGCAAGTCCTCAAAATAATTCCAATGTTGAAATTGTAAATGATTAATATGAATCTAACAAGGCAGACAAGTCGCACAACAGCCAACTTTGCACGATTGCCCCAGCTGCCATCTTAAAATTACTGAACCTATTTTCAGTTGGTCAAAACAAAAAATGTATTCGTCAAAAAAACCAAGGACACAAAATATATAGTTTTAAATTTATTCTCTGAACTTTAATTCACTTGAGTTTTTTGTGCTGGAAAACAAATAATTCTGTGAGGTATGAGGTACACATGTGGTCATCTACGTAGCTAGTCTCAGACTACCTGCGTTTAAAGTTTAACACTGACGGTGTTACCACAGTGTCATAACTTGTAACTATGCACTTTTGTCACATTTTTGTTGAGCAATGCTGAAAATGTACAAAAGGTTCTAAATACATTTATGGTATAATTATATGCCTAAAGCTGTTCCTGTTACTGCATGTATGTTATAAAATACAAAAAAAAAATGGTTTCAGGAAAACTCCCAGGCAAGAACTGTTGTGTTACTCTTGTTTTTGAGAGGCTTCAATGTCGTTATTCATATGTGTGATACATCAACATTCAAACATGTTCATTTCATGTAGATTTTGTTTGCTGATTTTTCACAGTGCCTGTATTTTATTAGAAGAGACCAACAATGTGGGCAGGACCTCCATCATTTGGTGGACTACCAATTCAACAGGCCGCATTTGCTAATATTCCACATGAACAGAGTAAGACACAATTTTGATCTTTTGGGTGGTACCCCGTGACAGAGTAATGGTTTTCTTCAGTTGACTTTCCTAAATACCTTGAAAAATCCTTTATTGGATTAGAAGTTTGACAAGTGGAAACTTTTGTGATAAGCCCATATCTAAACTTCTTCTAATGAATTTGTTTTCTTCTTTATAGTTTGTTGTCAGTTTAACTGAGAACATTGCATAATGTATTTTCCCTCTTATATAAATTAGATGTCCTTACAATCGGAAGTCACTGTCCCCTTTAAAAATTTAAAGTGGTTTGATATATATGTTTGGATATGTGTAATATACTGTACATAGTGAGGTCTATTCAATTTTATTTCTTTTGATGGTACCTTCCATTTAATTAAGCGTCCCGCAAGGGACGCTTGTTTGTGTATGGGAGAGCTTCTGGCTCCGCCGGCTCCACCGGCTCCGCCGGCTCCGCATTTTGTTTTCCTTATAACTCTGTAACCGTTAGGCGGATTCTTTTCAAATTTGGCAGGTTTAGGCAGTAGCCTTGGGGAATTTTTTTGAATATGCTGCAGTGACATTTCAACCAATCAGAGAGGTCACATGACCAAAAATGTCTTTTTTCGATGGGGAAGCTTGTCCGGATGATAACTTGAAAGGAATTTTATCAATTCACCTGAAACTGGGCAAATACATTCATTCTATTAAAATCTGGAAATCATTAGATTTTGGCATTGATTGGTCAAGAAATGGCCGAGTAATTAATGATTAATTAATTATTACGAATTTTCCAAATAAGGAAAACACAAAAATGCTTATATCTCGAAAACCGTGCTAGATAGAGCGATTTCGACGAAATTTTTGACCCGCAGGGTATCTCTGCAGAGTAGTTTTCCCAATTTTCAAAAAATTTTTGTCTCGCCCAAAATGGCGGCCATTTTGAATTTTCGAAATTTTCGCAAAAATTGCAAAACACAAAAATGCTTATATCTCGAAAACCGTGCTAGATAGAGCGATTTCAACGAAATTTTTGAGCCACAGGGTATCTCTGCAGAGTAGTTATCCCAATTTTGAAAAAATTTTTGTCTCGCCAAAAATGGCGGCCATTTTGAATTTTCGAATTTTTCGCAAAAATTGCAAAACACAAAAATGCTTATATCTCAAAAACCGTGCTAGATAGAGCAATTTCAACAAAATTTTTGACCCGCAGGATATCTCTGCGGAGTACTTTTCCCAATTTTCAAAAAAATTTTGTCTCGCCAAAAATGGCGGCCATTTTGAATTTTCGAAATTTTCGCAAAAATTGCAAAACACAAAAATGCTTATATCTCGAAAACCGTGCTAGATAGAGCGATTTCGACGAAATTTTTGACCCACAGGGTATCTCTGCAGAGTAGTTATCCCAATTTTGAAAAAAATTTTGTCTCGCCAAAAATGGCGGCCATTTTGAATTTTCGAATTTTTCGCAAAAATTGCAAAACATAAAAATGCTTATATCTCGAAAACCCTGCTAGATAGAGCGATTTCGACGAAATTTTTGACCCGCAGGGTATCTCTGCGGAGTAGTTTTCCCAATTTTCAAAAAATTTTTGTCTCGCCCAAAATGGCGGCCATTTTGAATTTTCGAAATTTTCGCAAAAATTGCAAAACACAAAAATGCTTATATCTCGAAAACCGTGCTAGATAGAGCAATTTCAACGAAATTTTTGAGCCACAGGGTATCTCTGCAGAGTAGTTATCCCAATTTTGAAAAAATTTTTGTCTCGCCAAAAATGGCGGCCATTTTGAATTTTCGAATTTTTGCGCAAAAATTGCAAAACACAAAAATGCTAATATTTCGAAAACCGTGCTACATAGAGCAATTTCAACAAAATTTTTTATCTTCAGGGTATCTCTGCAGAGCAGCTATCCCAAAGAGCTTTCACTTGGTGAAGTTTCAGACCCATAGCTAATTGCTCACCTACTCAAAAAGAGTAAATGCGAATTACCTCTAAAAGTATTGCAGATGGCCAATTTTTCTCAAATAACTCATTCACCTACTTTTGGAAGAGCTTTCACATGGTGAAGTTTCAGACCCATAGCCAATTACTCACCTACTCAAAATGAGTAAATGTGAATTATCTCTAAAAGTATTGCAGATAGCCAATTTTTCTCAAATAACTCTTTCACCTACTTTTGGGAGAGCTTTCACATGGTGAAGTTTCAGACCCATAGCTAATTATTTACCTACTCAAAATGAGTAAATGCTAATTATCTGTAAAAGTATTGCGGATACCCAATTTTTCTCAAATAACTCATTCATCTACTTGTGGGAGAGCTTTCACATGGTGAAGTTTCAGACCCATAGCTAATTACTCACCTACTCAAAATGAGTAAATGCGAATTATCTCTAAAAGTATTGCAGATAGCCAATTTTTCTCAAATAACTCATTCACCTACTTTTGGGAGAGCTTTCACTCTGTGAAGTTTCAGACCCATAGCTAATTACTCACCTACTCAAAATGAGTAAATGCGAATTATCTGTAAAAGTATTGCAGATAGCCAATTTTTCTCAAATAACTCATTCACCTACTTTTGGGAGAGCTTTCACTCTGTGAAGTTTCAGACCCATAGCTAATTACTCACCTACTCAAAATGAGTAAATGTGAATTATCTCTAAAAGTATTGCAGATAGCCAATTTTTCTCAAATAACTCATTCACCTACTTTTGGGAGAGCTTTCACTTGGTGAAGTTTCAGACCCATAGCTAATTACTCACCTACTCAAAATGAGTAAATGCGAATTATCTGTAAAAGTATTGCAGATAGCCAATTTTTCTCAAATAACTCATTCACCTACTTTTGGGAGAGCTTTCACTTGGTGAAGTTTCAGACCCATAGCTAATTACTCACCTACTCAAAATGAGTAAATGCGAATTATCTCTAAAAGTATTGCAGATAGCCAATTTTTCTCAAATAACTCATTCACCTACTTTTGGGAGAGCTTTCACTTGGTGAAGTTTCAGACCCATAGCTAATTACTCACCTACTCAAAATGAGTAAATGTGAATTATCTCTAAAAGTATTGCAGATAGCCAATTTTTCTCAAATAACTCATTCACCTACTTTTGAGAGAGCTTTCACTTGGTGAAGTTTCAGACCCATAGCTAATTACTCACCTACTCAAAATGAGTAAATGTGAATTATCTCTAAAAGTATTGCAGATAGCCAATTCTTCTCAAATTAATCATTCACCTACTTTTGGGAGAGCTTTCACTTGGTGAAGTTTCAGACCCATAGCTAATTACTCACCTACTCAAAATGAGTAAATGCGAATTATCTCTAAAAGTATTGCAGATAGCCAATTTTTCTCAAATAACTCATTCACCTACTTTTGGGAGAGCTTTCACTCTGTGAAGTTTCAGACCCATAGCTAATTACTCACCTACTCAAAATGAGTAAATGCGAATTATCTGTAAAAGTATTGCAGATAGCCAATTTTTCTCAAATAACTCATTCACCTACTTTTGGGAGAGCTTTCACTCTGTGAAGTTTCAGACCCATAGCTAATTACTCACCTACTCAAAATGAGTAAATGTGAATTATCTCTAAAAGTATTGCAGATAGCCAATTTTTCTCAAATAACTCATTCACCTACTTTTGGGAGAGCTTTCACTTGGTGAAGTTTCAGACCCATAGCTAATTACTCACCTACTCAAAATGAGTAAATGCGAATTATCTCTAAAAGTATTGCAGATAGCCAATTTTTCTCAAATTAATCATTCACCTACTTTTGGGAGAGCTTTCACTTGGTGAAGTTTCACACCCATAGCTAATTACTCACCTACTCAAAATGAGTAAATGCGAATTATCTGTAAAAGTATTGCAGATAGCCAATTTTTCTCAAATAACTCATTCACCTACTTTTGGGAGAGCTTTCACTTGGTGAAGTTTCAGACCCATAGCTAATTACTCGTCTACTCAAAATGAGTAAATGCGAATTATCTCTAAAAGTATTGCAGATAGCCAATTTTTTCTCAAATTAATCATTCACCTACTTTTGGGAGAGCTTTCACTTGGTGAAGTTTCAGACCCATAGCTAATTACTCGTCTACTCAAAATGAGTAAATGCGAATTATCTCTAAAAGTATTGCAGATAGCCAATTTTTCTCAAATAACTCATTCACCTACTTTTGGGAGAGCTTTCACTTGGTGAAGTTTCAGACCCATAGCTAATTACTCACCTACTCAAAATGAGTAAATGCGAATTATCTGTAAAAGTATTGCAGATAGCCAATTTTTCTCAAATAAATCCTTCACCTACTTTTGGCAGAGCTTTCACTTGGTGAAGTTTCAGACCCATAGCTAATTATTCACCTACTCAAAATGAGTAAATGTGAATTATCTCTAAAAGTATTGCAGATAGCCAATTTTTCTCAAATAACTCATTCACCTACTTTTGGGAGAGCTTTCACTCTGTGAAGTTTCAGACCCATAGCTATTTATTCACCTACTCAAAATGAGTAAATGCTAATTATCTGTAAAAGTATTGCGGATACCCAATTTTTATCAAATACTCATTCATCTACTTGTGGGAGAGCTTTCACTCTGTGAAGTTTCAGACCCATAGCTAATTACTCACCTACTCAAAATGAGTAAATGCGAATTATCTCTAAAAGTATTGCAGATAGCCAATTTTTCTCAAATAACTCATTCACCTACTTGTGGGAGAGCTTTCACTCTGTGAAGTTTCAGACCCATAGCTAATTACTCACCTACTCAAAATGAGTAAATGCGAATTATCTCTAAAAGTATTGCAGATAGCCAATTTTTCTCAAATAACTCATTCACCTACTTTTGGAAGACCTTTCACACACGAAAATGAAAAATTGTGAATATCTCGGAAAAGCTATTTATTCTGCTTTAATGCTCGGCGGGAGATACACACCACGGCAGTGGTCTTGACAAAAAATTTTGTCTCCCCAAAAATGGTGGCCATTTTGAATTTTCAAAGTTTTTGCAAAACACAAAAATGCTTATATCTCGAAAACCGTGCTATATGGAGTAAACTCAACAAAATTTTGGACCTGCTGGGTATCTCTGCAGAGTAGCCATGCCAATTTTCAAAATATTTTTGTCTCGCCAAATATAGTGGACATTTTTAATTTTTTTATTTTTTGCAAAACACAAAAATGCTTATATCTTGAAAACCGTGCTAGATAGAGCAGACTGCGCTGACTTTGGTTGCCACAACAGTATAAGGCTAGAAATGAAGCATTTTCTTAATACTTTAGCACTCACCTTTATATCCTTTTCGGGACGCTTTGTTTTTGCTATGCAAAAACATTATCTTTTTTTTTTTGCGAGCGATCCTCTAGTTAATATATTTTTCCAAACACAACCCAGTGTTAAAAGTAATGATCAGGAAGAATTTAATAATAATAATAATTATAATAATAATAATTACAATAAGAAAGTATTTGTAAAACACAGAATTGATGAACTTTTAGTATGAAATAATTCTTTATTTGTACACAGTTGATTGGGCGCAGCTTGCTAAGCAATGGATTCAGCAACGTGGACCAGGGGTTGTGGTGGCCCATGAGGCCGTTGCTCCAATTGCCATCCATGTGGCTGCACCGCCACCCCCACCACCTCCACACAGTCTTATGATGCAAGTGCAACCCCAGCCTCCCATGGCCATGATATCACTTCCTCCTACCCACCGTCCTCCACCCCAACAGCCTATGATCATGGCAGACAACAGCAGTATATCTGCCCCACCAATGTCAGTGCCAGTTCCAGGGAATGATGTAATGAAACCTCAGCATGGTATTCCAGCAGCAGACCAACAAGAGCAGTCAGACCAAGGACAGGCAACAGAAGAGAAGCAGGATGGGGATACAATGGAAATTGACAACTCACAGGGTCAGTAAAACATTGATAGAATATATTTGCATATTGTGTGTATTGTTAAAACTGTATGCATTTTCACTGAGAGTTTCGTGTGTGAAAGTTCCAAGTGTCTGGTTAAGGCTCATGAGAGAATATTCTGAAATAAACTTTTCCTGTAGCTGCCAAATCTAGTTATAATTCTAGTTATCTGTCACTGTACTGTTCAAAGGAGGGATTATAAAAAAACTGCCTGTAGTGTACATGCTTGTGCTGATCATGTTTTCTTATTTGGATAAGACTCAGAAACTACGTGAAGGATATGTTATTGGCACCGTGCATTTTATCTGTTTGTAAAATAACTTGAGAAGTTATAGACAGATATTGGTTAAATTTTGAGGAAATGTCACCAATGGGACAAGGAACAGATCATTAATTTTTTTTTTTTTTTTTTGGTGATCTTAATCCTTCTCTGGAATCTGGAATTTTTGTAATAGATTTTTTTATCATTGTCCTCATAAGCTCTTGTATTTGGTTATGATTTGGCTACACTTTATGGGAATCTTAAGGCCATAAACATAACTTTAGTAAAGTGAATTTAAGGTTACCGTTGTAACAGCCAATGTTCCCCAAAGACCTCAGAGATTTCAGTTATGTTTAGAAATGCGGATACCAGCGTGAGCTTGAGCAAGTTTTCTCGAGTGTATAGTTTTTACCCCACAGCCCTTAAGTTTGTCCGATCTGTATCTCAGAAACCGTAAGGTGTAGGAAGTTGATACTTCGCTATGGACATGTAGGAGGTGTAGGTGTGCAACGTCATGGTCTGACCTTGATTTGACCTTGCCGTAGTGACCTTGAGTTTGAAAATCTTGTCCGGGCTATATCTCGGAAACCGTAAGGTGTAGGAAGTTGATACTTGGTAGGGACAATGGTTAGGGGGTGTAGGTGTGCAACGTCATGGTGTGACCTTGATTTGACCATTGACCTTGCCGTAGTGACCTTGACCTCTAAAATCTTGTCCGGACAATATTTCGGAAACCGTAAGGTAGGGATATTGGTTAGGAGGTGTAGGTGTGCAACGTCATGGTCTGACCTTGATTTGACCTTTGACCGTGTTGTAGTAACCTTGACCTATAAAATCTTTTCCGGGCTATATCTTGGAAACTGTAAGGCGTAGGAAGTTCTTACTTGGTAGGGACATTGGTTAGGGGGTGTATGTGTATAACGTCATGGCGTGACCTTGATTTGAACTTTAACCTTGCCATAGTGACCTTGACCTTTAAAATCTTGTCTGGGGTATATCTCGGAAACCGTAAGGTGTAGGAAGTTGATACTTGGTAGGGACAATGGTTAGGGGGTGTAGGTGTTAGGGCCGTCACGACTAACCGACTAATCGACAACGGTTAGAATAATGCTATTTACCGATTCATATTTTAAAGTTGGAATAATCGTCTAATGTAGTGTAAAAGATGGCAGAAGGTCTGAATCTATGAAATATGTCCATATTGTCACATAAAATAAGCTGAAATCCAGAAACAGCCACGTTTTTTGCACTGTTTATGCATTCACGTAAAACCGGAAGTACCATATACCTCTTATATCGCCCACTTCCTGTCTGTAATAAACGAAGCAAAAGTTGCAGGAAAACGTCAATTTTATTAAACTTTATATATTGTATACACATATTTTCATTTTATTTCACTTATTTATCATTTTCAATGCTTTTTACAATATGAAACTTAAGATTTTTGGTTATTTTATAAATTCGACGGCTATTCGGTGTCGACACGAATGGTATTTACCGATTAGTCCACATGAAATATTTGGAGTCGTGACGTCCCTAGTAGTTATGCAACAGGGTTCGAAACTAGCGCCGGTCCGCCAGTCCGTGACTGACAGACAGAAAAGCTTGTGGACTGACACGTATTCAGACCCAGCCAGTCCCATAGACCAGGAAGGTTATATGACCTGTGCCTGCCCCAATTATGGGTTGGATGGTTTGAATATTATCAGAACATACCAAAGTGGCAAACTGTCAAAAAGCAAATCTCCCCAGTACAATTATAAGCACCTTGCATAGTCGAATTATGGTTTGGATGTTTTGAATATTACCTGACATACAGAAATGGTAATACAGTCAAAGAATGCTAAAATATATAAAAATCATAATTTTGTTTTCAGACAATGTAATAAACAATACAGTGATATAATAATACAGCATAAATAGAATAATACAATATAGTAGGACCTCTATTATCCGACCCTATTGGGGGAGCAACAGTTAGGTCAGATAATAGAAGAGCTAAAACAACAGGTTTAAATTTTGTTGTAAAAGTGGTTCTGTGGTTGAGAATTGAAAAGTCTAATAATAGATGGTAGGATAATAGAGGTTCTACCTTACTTAAAATGCCAAAATCTTGCGATCTGTAACATAGGACATAGGAAAAAAATTACTGGGACTCCATTTTTTGGAGGTCATGTAGTGCCATGGACTCTCGCTTCAGAGGTGCTTCACAATTACTGTAACATACATCTAGGGAGCATTTCACTTCCTTTCTAGCATTTCATAGGTTAAAGATGTGAAAAGTGTTTACAAACATGTTTGCAGCCTAGCACTTGTACAAATAATCTTCCATGAAAGTTTCGTTGACCTCTGCAGGGGTGGATCCAGCCTTTAAGTAAGGTGGGGGTTCACATCATAGTAAGGTGGGGGTTCACATCAGACATACCATAACTAAGGGGGTCGGGGGGGGGAGGGGAAATGCCCCCCGGGAAAAAAATTAATTTTTGGTAAAAATATAGTGCATTTCCTGTTAATTTAACACCACTCTCAAGAAATAATTTTGTACTTTGGGTTGAACCCCTTTACATTATTTTTCAAGGGGGGGTTCGAACCCCCTGGACCCCCCCTGGATCCGCTAGTGCTCTGATGTTGTCACTAAAGATATATTGTCATAGATGTTGCATTAATGTAAATATCATCACTTACAGTGTGTGATAATTACTGCCCTGTATAATATATATTTTAATAACCGTGTAGCAATTTTTTATTCTCATGTTTGCATATCGGACTGATAAACTTTCTGACGGACCAGTAACTTCCGCAAGTTGTCAGTCCTGTGGTCCCGAAACTATTTTGGCTTAGTTTCGTACCCTGGTGTGCAACGTCATGGTCTGACCTTGATTTGACCTTTGACCTTGTCATAGTAACCTTGACCTATAAAATCTTTTCTGGGCTATATCTCGGAAACTGTAAGGTGTAGGAAGTTGTTACTTGGTAGGGACATTGGTTAGGGGGTGTATGTGTATAACGTCATGGCGTGACCTTGATTTGAACTTTGACCTTGCCATGGTGACCTTAACCTTTAAAATCTTGTCCGGGGTATATCTTGGAAACCGTAAGGTGTAGGAAGTTGATACTTGCATCAAGTGAGCCACAGGTTTTGCCCCAATTCCACATAAAAGCATGTATTGCTACATCTGTATGTATGGGTAATATTCAAAACATCCAAATCATAATTCGACCATACAAATGAAAATCAAAACCTTAAAGCTTCATAATTTTTAGTTTACTGAATTGTCTTGTTTTAATACTTATTCTTTACATGCAATTTCTTTCTCTTAGATGTTATTTTCTCTACTTAAACATTATTTGGACACTGACACTGCTCTGAAAATATCCCAATCTGTGTACTGTTTCACTACTTCTATATCTCATGGCGTTGAAAACTATTTTCCCAGGCTGTGGGGTACGGGCATCTCTGATGCTATTTTTATTATTTTGTGTAGCACAAGTTAAGGCTATGATAAGGCATAACCTATTTTAAGTAAAATAATCTGAATTAAATCTTGTTCATTCCCTAAGTGGATTTTCACAAAATTTGGTGGAATTTGGTACCAGAAAAAGATCTACAATTGATTAGCTTTTGAGCTGGATAGAATGAAAAGTGTTACGTGGCAACCATCTTTTTAAAAGTTATCTTGTTTTGAAACATTTGGCTACTGAGTAAACCCTTTGTAAGATTTTTACCAAATTTTGTGTGAATGTGAACCCTAGGTCTACCTCATATTATGTTTTGGGCATGATCCCAGTAATGTATTTCCATAGAAACCATTTTTCTTTCAATTCTTAAAATATTTTCGAAAAATTATTCTGCATAGTTACACCAAATTCTGTGATAAGGTGTACCCAGATTTGTGATCTACTGTGGATTAAGTTATGGCTAGGATCCAGTAAAATTATCTCATTTGTTGCCAGTTGGCTTAGTAGTCAGTGACCAGTTATAGTTCCATTATATATTTGAACTACAGAAGAAATCATCTGATGAGACTGATGGGCTGACTGCGGGCACATTTGCAATTGTTGTTTAATTTTATGTTGACTTTTTTATTGAAGTTGTATTATTGCATGTTATTTTTAAGAAAAACTATCTCATTTATTTATAGTAAGACTTGGCTGAATACATATGATGCATGTGAGATCCATTGTGTTAAATGAACAAACAGAGCAAGAGGAAATTTTTTGTTTACCAAGCAATGGTGCCACAATTCTCTGAATTTGCTTGTATCACTTTTGTTTTTGTTGAGGAAATCTATTGTATTAATACTATATTTTGCTTCAATCCAGATGAGGTTGTTGATAAGCAGCCAGTGCAGGAGGAAAGCTGGAACTACAACAACTGGAATGACTCGCAACAGTGGAATGGCCCCAGTCAGGGTGAAGAGGTCAGTAAGGTAGAAACAAACATTATCTGGTAGCTGCTTGCATTAACCATTCACTGACTGGTTAAGTGTTTCCAATGTTTAGCATGCTTTAGGAATTACTGAAAACAACACATGTCCGTGATGTAAACGTGATATGCTACAAATAAAATCCACCTAAACTATTGGGTAATATGATAATAATGTCATATTTTTGTATTTTCAACATAAAGTACAAATAAAATACTTGATTTGATATCTTTTTAGGGTTTTGACTCCAAATATTAAAAAAAAAATTAATGGTTTGGGTGAGGTGATACATATAAGAAAACAGTTAACCAGTTTAACAATATTGACATTGGCTGGTGCTTTGATGACATAATATCTGGTTTCTAATCATAGTTAATCATTTCAGCCTTAGAGGTCAGTATGTAAATGATACAGCCTTGAACAGTCAGTCATTGCATATTATTACAGAAAGCCACAGTTATTTTGTGTGATAACTGCTTTTTATAGATGTACTGCAACATGTAGATTTTATACAGCATTGATTTTCAAACAACTTTATATTTACTAAACCTGTGACTCAATTTAAAAATAAGTTTATATTTACTAAGGCTGTGACTTGGGCAGAAAATTGGCACTAGGTATTCACTTTGCATGAACTGACCCAAATTCAGGAAACCATGTATCAGTGGTAATTGGCGGTACCAGGAAGCAATTGTGGTGGTATAGGTGTAAAAATAAGGAAAATTACGTGTAAAACTATATTGGGTAGCCAAGTTAGACTAAATACTAGGGTTTACCCAAGTAACATATGAATTATGCGTCCCGCAAAGGATGCTTGTTTGTAGTTAGGGGAGAGGGGAGTGGGTCTGCCGGCTGCCACATTTTCTATTGCTTCTAGCTCGGCAACCACTGGGCGGATTCTCTTCAAATTTAGCACATGTATGCAGTAGCCCTGGGAAAAATTTCGGAATATGATGTCATGACATTTCAACCAATCAGAGAAGTCACATGACCAAAAACATTTTTTTGAAAAGGGTGTGCTGTCCGGATGATAACTTAAAAAGCGCTTCACATATTCACATGAAATTGGCAAGTGGGTTCATTTTATGGATGTCTGGATATCATTAACTTCTGGAAGTGATCCAATAGCAAATGGTATTATTAACGATTAACTAAACGGCACGATTTTTATTTACGCCGAAATTGAAAAATCTTAAATAACTCAGAAACGGTGTGAGATAGAGAGATTTCAGCAAAATTTTTGATCCACAGGGTATCTGCAGAGTGTTATTGGCAACTTTCCCAAAAATGGCTTTCCCGCCAATTAAGCGGCCATCTTGAATTTTTGCGTAATACACAAAAACAAATTTATCTGGGAAAGGGTACAAGATAGAGCAATTTCGACGAAATTTTTGACTCGCAGGGTATCTGCAGAGTTTACTGGTGACTTTTTGCAAAAATCGCTTTCCTGCCATTTTTGGCGTCAATCTTTGAATTTCTGTGTAAAACGCAAAAGCGCATTTATTTGGAAACGATGCGAGATAGAGCGATTTCAGCGAAATTTTTGACCAGCAGGGTATAAGCAGAGTCTACTAGCGATTTTCCCAAAATCGCTTTACTGCCATTTTTGGCGGCAATCTTTAATTTCTGAGTATAAAGGGAAAAACCCAATTATCTCGGAAACAGTGCTGGATAGAGCAATTTCAACCTGTGGGTGAAATTTGGTATCCGAAGAGTAAAATGGCGAGTTTTTCCAAAAAATCACTTTCCCGCCATTTTTGGCGGCCATCTTGACTTTCTCTGGTAAACGCAAAAACATGTTTATCTTGGAAACGGTGCCAGATGGAGCGATTTCGACGAAATGTTTGACCCACAGGGTATCTGCACACTCTACTGTTGAGTTTTCCCAAAAATCGTTTTCCTGCCATTTTTGGCAGGCATATTCATTTCTACAAAATCATTAATACTGGTTGGGACCTGTTGTTTTTGCTATGCCAAAAGAATTTTTTTTTTCTCTTGCTAAGCAATACTCTAGTTTAAACTAAGGCTGCAACGATTCTTCGGTTACTCGTTGATGGATCGAGTCACATTGTGAACCGGTAACAAAATAAGTTAATGGTAAATCGCAAAAACATTGAAACTGTTACCTATGAGGCTATAACCATTAAATCATACCTTTCTTATGTTTAAAAATGATAATAACCAAACTTACACATATAGCTCAACATCACACATAAATCAAACAAAATAACCATCCTCATTTTGTAACTATGGGTACTTGTGTACGTACACAATAAAATCTACATCAGTACTATGTAATGCCAATTGGTTAAGGTCAACTAAAACGTTTTTGTTTTGCATGGTGCTAAGTTGCAAACAGAAAACATTAAACAAGAATATTATTCTGTGGTAATATTAATACATAAACACTGATTTGACATTTCACATTGGATAATTTTGGAAATAAATAAAAAAAAAAAAGATGGATTCTAAAAAGGACAAAAACAACATCTGATGTGTGGGAGTATTTTAAATCACCAATTTTGAAAAATGGGAAGCAGTTTACAGTCTGCATGTTGTGTAGTACAGAAACTGCTTATCATGGGGGGACATCTAGCATGAGAAGCCACTTGACGAGGAGGCATCCATCAAAAGCCAAGAGTTCTGGGCAAATTGGAGCTCTAGTTGGAAGGCAAACTACACTCACCTGAGACTGGACTAGGACACCAATATCCTCCCAGATGTATGAAAAGCATACACGTAACCTTGCATTGACGTGTAAGCTAGATGCTAGGCCTATAAGTATCTGCCAAGGAGAAGGCTTCAAAAATTTTGTGAAGGGTTGAAACCCCGAGTACCAGGTACTGTCAAGACCAACAGTAACAAAATATCTGCATATATGCTGAGGCAAAACAAGAGGTTCTAACTCAAATGAGAAACCAAAATGTATCGCTCACATGTGACATTTGGACCAGTACTGCTCTTGATGGTTACCTCGGTGTTACGGGCCACTATATAGACAGTAGTTGGGTAATGCACAAAGAAAATATATCCAAAGTAATGAGCGATAAATATAGCAAGAGCTATCAGTGATGTTATAAATGACTTCAGCATAAAGAGCATCCCCTGCCTACTGACGGATAATGCATCAAACATATGTGTGGCAGCAAGGGAAGCCAAAGTACCCCACACAGGCTGTTTTGCCCATCACTTCAGCTTTGTGTTGAAGATGGTCTAAAACTAAACCAGATTAGCAGAGCCTTAGGGGCGGCACGGAAGTTGGTTGGACATTTCAATCATTCTGTGGTGTCCACTCAGGCACTATTGCAAAAGCAAGCTAAAGATGCAGGGAGTAAGCCATTGAAGTTGGTCCAAGATGTGAGCACTCGTTGGAATTCTTCCTACACCATGGCACAGAGATTACTGCTTCTCAGGGTCCCTGTTTTTGCTGTTCTATATGATGAGAGTGTCACCATAGCATCTGAAAGATCTGTCCTAGATATGACTGATGCCAACTGGAAGGTTCTGGAAGCTATCCTTCCGGTTTTGGAGCCTTTTATGCAGGCTACAGAGATTTTGGCCAAGGAGGACACCCCAACAGGAAGCCAGGTCCTTGTTTTGATCAATAGTCTTTACAGCACCCTTGATGATGATGAAAGTGACACTGTTATTTGCCGAGATTTAAAAACTAAGATTAAACAGGGTATGATCGAGAGATTCAGTTTAGATCATGATGGGTTGCCAAATGATGAAGCCTTTGAGTCATCTATGATAGTTCTTGCATTAGCATTGGATCCCAGATACAAGAGTTTGAAATTTTTGACATCATTTAAAAGACAGATTGTGAAAGCTAGGATAAAGTCATTGTTGGAGAAAGAAACCCAGAATATGGAGAAGCCCAATGCTATTGTGAAAACTGAAGGAGATGACCTGCCAAAGAAAAGGCAAAAGGTCACTGATTGTTTGGTACGAGATATTGTGTTAGATTTGACAAATGAGGAAATGGAGTTTGATGAGTATTCAGAATATATGCGAGAGATAGTCAGGGTACGAGATCCACTAGCCTGGTGGAAGGTGTCTTGAGTCCAGGTATCCGCATTTAGACTCATTGGCAGGCAATATTTATCCATTCCCGCAACTTCAGTTCCTAGTGAACGAGTTTTTCAGTTGCGGGGTTAACTATACCAAAGTTAAGGGCATCACTAGACAGGGAAACTGTGAGTGAAATTCTTTTCCTTCACAAACACTTGAAAGGTACAATTACATACCTTCTAAAACAATTTCCAAATAATGAGGTTCAAGCCCAAGCTAAATCGGAGAAGTCAGTTGATACCTTGGGCCTGTTAAGTGATGAAAATTTTGAGATAAAGCAGGAGGTGCAGGAGTCAGAAATCGCAGACTTTTTACCAGAATCTGTTCTTGGGTGAAATGTTTGGACCTTGAATATTAGTGGAGACATTTTGTAGTTTAAGTTTTGGTTAAATTCAGTAAAGAACATTTCCTACATGACTTTTAAAATTGAAAGCTGGTGGAGACATTTGTACAGCGTAAGTTGTTTATAAGTTCACTTTTCAATATTATAACCACCTAAGTTAGCAACTTAGCATAAGTTAACATTGTTTCTTCAAGTAGCCAATACTTCGCATGGAGTTGGTGAGTAAATTTTCTATGTAAATGGATTATGATTTTCATTTTATTCCCAAGTGTATCAACAGTGAGGTTAATACTGTGGCAGATCTGGCAGTATTCTCACTTATGTGTAATGGTGACTGCCAGTGATTAGATGTTGAATTTGTCCCACTAGCCCACTGGTTCAAAGGTCACAGTTTAAGTTTTATGTCCCATTCAATAGCCAAGGACATATTGGGACAGGTCTTCAGTCTTGCCACTTGCTGGGGTTAAACCAAGCCAGAAATTACAGATTACATGCCAAACTTGCTAACCGCTATAAGCCACTAACATGTTAACAACCCTCTGATGCCATCTTATATGATAGAGATTAAGTACTGAATCTATATCTTTAATAACCATGATCATATTGAATAAAAGCCAGAGATGACTGCTTGTAATGCTACTAGGCCACTGTGAACCAGTTAAATTATTTTATACACCATTCTTTATCTGGAGATTCCTCCCAGTGAAAGTCAGAGTATACCCTATAGCATCACTGAAGTTGGAAAAGTAAAACTCTGCAGATAAAAAAAATGTTATACACAAACAAAAAAACACATGAATACAAAGAACACATATACAAAGAAATAAAACTTGAGATCTAGTGATTTTTTTTTATTTTCCTGTAGCAAACACACAGACCACATCAACTACAAAAGATTATCTACCTTATCCCTAGAATTCTTCTACTAGTCATCTGAGCCTCGTTTTCAATTCAGTTCACCTGTGCAGGTACTTTGCATTGAGTATTACTGCCAGTGTCTGGAAACGTGATTTTATTGTTTGTGTTTGCTATTTTATGGAGTAAAAGTACTAATAACTGATTTAGAAGGTAATAGTAACAATAAAGAACCGTCGAGGAACCGGTAACAAATCAAATCTTTGCATACGAAGAATCTAGGCAGATATTCCGGCTCGCTTGCAGCCTTAGTTTAAACTTGATTTTACTGTTTCTCAAATACTTCATTCGCTACTTTTTGCACAGTTTCTCAATTAAGTTTATCAATTGCAGTTAAAAGTGTTTTGGGGTAACCTATTACAGCCTTGATATTTAATAGCATGCTGAGTGTTTGAGCATAAATAAGATACTGTTGATTTAAAGTGACCTGTTCTTATGCTTTGTATTAAGCTTAATTAGTATAAAACTAGTCTGTAAACTTTCACTGTATCTGTTTTCTCAGTCTCAGAGGTTTGAATATGGACATGGATACCAGCAGTTTGACTACAACCATGGTGGTCAGTACTACAATCAGGTTTGTGATTTTTTATGACTTATTACAAAATATGTGCATTAGTGACTGCCTAATAAAGTAAAAATTGTGGAAATATTAAATCCTTGTTTGCTAATATCTTTTGAGAAATGTGTCTACAGTGAGACATAAATTGCTTTTATTTATTTATTTTTTACATGTAGAGTGATCTGTAAAGTTTTATAAAACTGTTCATTTATTTCTCAGAATACAGATGCTGGTGAGGGTGATCAGTATGAGGGTCCGTACTGGCCAGATCCTGGTGGCCCCCCACCTCCAGACATGCCCCCAGGAGGTATGGGCAGGGGTATGCCAGGACCCCCTCCCCCCTTTATGAGGCACAGAGGCCCTCCACCCCCGCTTCCTCCTTTTAGGGGCAGGCGGCCACCATTCCCAGGTCCGCCACCTGCTCCAGAAAGGAACTACAACAGTGAAGAACCCTTCCAAATGGGTGAGTTATGAACAAACACTGCTGCTCACCAGTAAAAAAATTGGTATAAAGTATAATACTAGCAAACTGGGTACTCGGTTTAAACCGAAGCTGGCAATCATGATGGGAGAGTTCATAACCATTTTGGTTTTTATGCCTTGTAGATTCCTCTATTTTGTAATCAAGTTTTGTCTAAAGATAACCTTACATGTTTGTGTTGCTTAAAGCATGCATTGATCCTGTTTGATATTTTGCAGAAGCGGCAAAGAGGAGACTTTTACCTGCATGGATCCGGGAGGGGTTGGAGAAAATGGAACAAGAAAAATCAAAGAAAGAAGAGAAGGAGAGGCAGAAGAAGGAGAAAGAAGAGGCTAAACTTGCCAAGGAAAAGGCAGAGAAAGAGGCAGAGGAGGCCATTCTGGCTGCAGGTGGTCAGCTGTCACCTAACAGGCTCCGGAGGAGCAAGTTTGTGAGTGGACTGTCATCTGTTAAATAGCACTGTAGTGTATCAGATAGGTTTCTGTAACCAGTTTGAATGTGGTGTATGGCAATGTGCCTTGCAAGGCTGGTATTCATTAAAAATCTAAAACTCGGACTCAAATTCACTCACAGTCCCATACTTAATCTCTGTCCTACATTAGTGTAAACTCAAATTTAACGTTCCCAATGGAAATTCTACCTAAGTAGTGTACCCTGAAACTCAGTGAAAACATGGGCACACAAAATTAGTGCAGCAATAATCTCAAACATTTAAGCGTCCTTTCATGCAAACCTAAATAAAATCCTTAAAGATAAGGAGCATAAATAATTCTCTAGCCTGAGTTTATAAGTTGTAAGTACACTGTATATAATTACTTGAGAATAGACATTGCCTGTGAGTTTAAGTTCAAATTTGAGTTCCCGTTTGAATTTAATCTGAAATTTAGGGTTTAATATTATGTCAGTTTGAGATTGAGTTTGAGATTTTTTATGATATGAATACCAGCCCTGGTGTATCTAGAACAGGGGATTTTGAGATCATACAACTCATAAGTAGGTGTGAAAATTTCACATAATAGGCAGAGGATACTCTCTCCTGTACAATATTATTGCTAAGAATTTGATTTATCAACATTTTTTTTCAGGATAATTCAGACCACGATTCCAGTGATGACGAAGACCAATCATCAAAGCAGAATAAGGAAATATCCACAGCTGATGTGAAGGAGGAGGGAGGAATAGAGAAAAGTGGCAGTCCAGAGAGGCCAGCGTCCCCAGAACCAATGTCTGAAGAGGAAAAGCAGGCCCTCATGGTGGGTATAATCCGTTTTTCATGTGGCGGTATAAGTGTTCAAGATGAAAATTAATTTGTACTATAAGAATGGACCTCAGAGTCTATTGGAGATCAAGTTTAGTCCATATATCACCCTCGTGGGCCCTGATTCTGAGTTTGGTTACACCTTACAGGAACATATGAAACAGTATTATCACCTCTCCTGATAGGTAAATAGACAATTTTATTACAGTTTCAAGGAGAAACAGAGACTTTATGAACTTCAGTTATACTTGTGATGTGTGCTACTTTAGTGTTGACTTTAGGTGGCTCTCATTTAGTGTATGAATTTAGTCCTGACAGTCCTGAATTACAATGTACAAACATGAAGGTAGTGTAAATATAGTAAATAAAATATCAAAAACTGTAATAGTTTTGATACTTGTGATTTCTTTCAACTTCAGATGATGAAAATCCGCAAGATGTTGACTGAGGTTCTTCTTGAAGTAACAGGAAGTGAACTGGAATCGATCGCAAAGGAAGTAGTGACCAAGGCGCAGGCTAAAGCGCTGAAAGGTAGTTGTCACTGTGCTACTTGGGTTCACCCAGTACATTTCATCTGCTGTGTGCTGAACTCCCACACATATTTTCCATTGAATATTAAATGCGACACTGATATATTCTTTGTCTTTATGACTGCAATAAATGCAGTAAATGAAATAAAATTAATGAAAACTAAATTTTTCCCTTTCTATTTTGAAATGTTGAGAAAAACAGTTCTTCGCAGTTGATTGTTTCTATATTTTTTCAGTTTGGTGAGGCCTGTACATAAGTAAGAGGTTTTTTATATGACTTTTTAAAAATTAGGACAATTGATTGAAAATTGTATTTTGGCATAGAACATATGCTTTTCCTTTTACTTGTTATAAATTCAACTACAGATTTTAATTTAAGGTTAGTATGAAGAATGTGAGTTAGGCCGTGTTAAGTTTGCATGATGATAGAATTTGGTCAAAATCTACTATTGGATGTGGTGACTACTGTGTACTTACTCTTCCTTTTTACTTCTATTTATTGTAATATGTCTAGAAATAATCACATTGAAATCTGTCTATACATTCTGTGTATAACATAGGGATGAGTCAGTATATAAAAGGTCTAGATTGGGAGGCAGATAGTGTTGTGGTTGAATGCGAATTTTAGAACCGGTTTCCGAAAGCGAAAATTCGGCGAAAAACCGGGTACGTTTGATTTATGAAACGCGAAGAAATAAGTTTTCAACCGCGTACATGAGCTTTAACTCGTATATAAATAAGAACCACAAGGGACTTTTTTAAGACTTTCGAGGACAAAATGTGTGATATATCAATAGAATATTATAAAATACTGGGAAATATTTGTTGCAGTTCAATATTTTAGTGAACTTAAGGTAAAGGAATGAAATGTGTGATGAAACCGGTTTGGGTTTGAAGAAAACGAAACATAACCGGATCACTGTCTTTCGGTCGGCAAATAGGTTTCCGGTTTACCGTCTTCAACACAAGAGGCAGACAATGCAAAGCTGAATCAATTCGTGGTCTCCGCATTCAGTACACCCCCAATCAAAAAGGCCACTGATAGAATTAAAACTCATAAAACCAAAACATGGCAGTTTCTTTGCAACAAAATCACAATCAAAGTCGCCAAATGTTCAAAAATATGGGATAAAAGTTAGCAATTTCTTCAGGTCTTGGGTTTGTTTCCAATGTTTTAACTATTTCTTCCATTATATGTCTTGACATTGTCAACTTGACAAGTGAGGTTGTGGTTGTAAAATTTTGTCACAGTATTTCAGCAAAGGGCTTTCAGTACCGAGACAACTGACCCATCCCTATTTTGATATTGATTTCACTAATTAAATCGGAACTGGGTCTAAAGTATAAGTGATTTTTCATCCAGAAATGGGGGGTGGAAAAGACCATAAGATTGAGATTATTTCAAAGAACTCATCTTCTCTTTTCTGGGTCTTCAGAAGGCTAAAATATGTCAAATAGGAATCAGCCACATAACTTATTATATGTTCTGATTGAAGTTGCTTGTGTTCCATATGAGACTAATTTCCACTGTACAATTAGTTTTGAATTTCATGAACCCGTCCCGATGATGCAAGAGATGACAACCCACTATTTTCATGACTTACATCTGCTGCTGTTACTGTTGCTTTTCACCTACACTTAGGGAAGAGGGTTATGTTTTCACTTAAATTGATCTGTCTGTTATATAACAAAATTATTGAAAAACTACCATTTATGTACTTTTACGGAATTAGGATATCGTACTAGAAAAGATATGTTTCAATCTGCGTATAGTAGACTAAAGTTTAGAGTAGAAGATTTGAAATTCTACAGAATATACCCTTGGGCAAGATACTTTACACATTCTGTAGCACCATTGAGCCACAGGACTTTGAAGAATGCCTTTATCTTTTCTGTTACTATAACTCAGCAAAAGTTGAAACTGTTTCATAAAATTGAAGGGAACTGTAAACATTTTGGTATAATCTAGTGTTCTCAAAATACCCTTTTTGGTGGGACCGGGTAGGTATTGATTTCAGCGGGCGGGTACCCGGGTACTCGCGCCGATGGGCGATAATAGGTGATTCTACAAAAATCTCCACATTTACAAACTTAAAACATATACAAATAATGGGGTCCAAACATTTACTTTATTTCTCGTCTGCCACCTTTTTTGCATTCAAAACAGTACAACACAGAAGAAATGTTAACCAAGAAAAGATTTCTGTACATTCAAAACACGGTTGTGTCCATAAAAGTGGAGTCACATGACCTATCAGTAAAGCATTCACTGTTGCTCGAATGTAGTTTCGGAATTGAAACCTTATTTTTTTCAGGCAGGTAAATGAACTTTATTGATGCTAAATTATGAACTACTGTTTGAAAACATCGTACTTATATTGTTTAAGGTGTGCATGTCACTATATATAGGCAATATATACAACGTTTCATGTACTCGGAATTATTTAACTGTGTTAATATACTGACGATTTTCAAAGGGTATCGGCATTGGACAATGCATAAACAACCGAAATAAAAGACAAATTAAATACTATAAATGGTGTACAAGGGTGAGAAAACATTACTCTTGTTCATTTTAATTGAATAGTTTCATTTTTAGGTGAATTTATGAAGTCGAGATATGTCTGTACTCGTCAGCCAAAGTGGGCGATATTGACAGTAGTTTCGGGTACTTGGGTATGTGATTTCGGATTCGGGTAAATATTCAGGGTTCGGGTACCCGGATATCCGGATACCCGTTGAGATCACTAGTATAATCGTAACTAACCAAATTTGTATGAATGAAAATTTACCAGCTAGTCAAGATAGACATTGTTTATTAATGATAACAGTGTGTAACACCTTGGCGATTGTAAAGTATGTTCTGTTCCTGTTCCTTGTCACATGTTATTGTGTATTGTTGACATGTCAGTGATTTAAGCTTGCAGTTATGTTCCACATGACACTCAGTCACACATTTGTGGGTTGATGCAAGAACAGGTAGTGCGAGAAGACATGCATCGCCTCCTCTGTATTCCTCTGCTGTACTTTCACAAAGACTAATGTGTTTGTATATTGTTGTACACATAAAAGCTCCAGCCAAACAGCTAGCCAAGTCCTCGGCTTTAGCTTCACTCACCTCCATTGGTAAGTACCCTTGCTTCTGTTGGTATTTACAGTAATTTTTGGCACACTTTGTCCATGTTTTCAACTGTAGCTTTTCATAGCTTTCAAATTGATCTGAGATTTAGTGGGTGACACATTTGTGTTCCGTCTCCAAGGTTATTGATGTGAATGTTGGTAATTGCTAACTACTTTCCTGATCATTTACAGTGTAAACCTCAAGAAACTAGTATGCACTGGTTTCCTCCACTTGTGAGACTAAATACCTTGTCTTGATCTAACATGCAATTGTGTTGAAATTATATTCAGCACATATGAATCACAAATATAGCTTGCATTTTAAAGAGGACTTAATTATGTGTGATGTTTTCTGTGTTCTATAATCCGTCTCCATGTAGCTCAGATGTACCAGATTATTGTATAGTGTTATAGGTCTTATTTTGAACCAACCAGTTGTCTAACCAGTAAGTGGTGTTTTGTCAAGTTAAGCTCTTCAAGTGTCTTTTCTAATATGTTGCACTGAAATTTTCTTCAGTATTGCTGAAGAAGTATCAGAATACTTTGTTGTTATTACTGAATTATAAACTGAACACATACTAATCTTCATATAAAAATGGTCAACAGATTGTGATTGAAGATTGATTTCTATAACAGTTTCATTATATACATTTTGTCACTGACAAATGATCTTAGATGTACATGTTATCTAAGGTATTGAGTTGAAAGATGATTTATCCGAGTATAATTTGAAGTGCACAATGGCATCCAGTATCTTTGGAATCATTAAATTGCAGTAAGGGACAACACTGTACAGATATGCAGGGATTAAGGTAGTAATGAGAGCCAAAAGCTATTGTCTCATGATAGATCCATGGAAATGGGCTTTTACATCCTGTATAATTGTATTGCTGTCTTACTGTTGTATGTTATTACCTGATCTGTGAACCGTCACCGTTTCTTTCAGGCTATTCAGAGAGTGAAGGAGAAGACTCGAGTTCCTCAAAGTCGGGAGATGATTCATCCTCTGAAAGTGACTCCAGTGATGACGAGAAAGTCTGGGAAAGGATACGCAGAAAGAAACTAGAATTTGAAAAGAAAGTCAAAGAAAGAGAAGGTAGCACATAGAAATTTGTTTTCTATTTTGTGAGTCCCTACCACACCAGTATTGCATTCTCTATTTTGCAAATGTATGATTGTACTGTGCCAATCTTTTGTAGAAGTTTGATACAGGGCGTCAAGTTCCTATTTTTTCCTATTATTTCCTATTTTTTAACAAATTCCTATTTGTTCCTATTTTCCAGGAAAATTCCTATTTTTTCCTATTTTTGGTGATGATAATGTATTTTAAGTCACTAAATGTTGTTGATCACATGGAAAATGACTAATTTTCTCAAATCATAATGAAGTATAAATTTTACAGCATCATTGAAAAATGAAAAATGGTTTATTATAATTGTGAATTTCACAAAATGAGTGCTGCAAAAATACCCACTGAATGCCTTTGGCATGAGAAATGACCTGTCTGGGGATATGTTGGCATCAATCTAGTTATGATTGTATCCACCGGAGAGCAGTGTGTAGAGATTTTCTTGTTACCCCTCTAGAGGCCAGGGTATTGTAGGTAGATTTCTTAAATTTTCAGGTTATATTCATAACCATAAAATCTTGGCTGGGAATATATTTTTGGCCTCATTTTGAAGAAGAAGATGGCTGCCACGGGCGTTTTTCGACTTTCAGCAAGGAGTTTTGTTGGCCCTCCAGGCCTCTAGAACAAAGGGAATTCTAGGTAGAAATCTCAAATTCGCTGGATATGTTCATCATTACAAAATCTTGATTAAAAATATTTTTTTCCTCATTTTGAAAAACGATGGCCATCACGGGCGTTTCTTTTCAGTCATGAAAAGTGCTTATATCTCCCTTATTATTGGTCCTAGAGGTTTGGAATGTCAAACCAACCTATAGGAAATCATGAGCTGCGAATCTTCTGCTGTGGTCGGATTTGACCTTGGGCTGCCTCTTCAAGGTCAAACAAGGTTAGGCAAACTTAAAAGTGCTTATAATTTGCTTATTATTGGCCCTAGAGGTTTGGGATGGTAAACCAACCTATAGGAAATCATGGGCTGTGAGTCTTCCGATGTGGTCACATTTGACCTTGGGCCCCTGCTTCAAGATCAAATGAGGGTAGCCAAACTTAAAAGTGCTTTCAACTTATTATTGAAAAATGCAGTTTTTCTTCTAAACTATGTTAGTTGGCCTTTTCCGGTGGATACATCTTGCATCTGTGGGTCCTTGGTCTAGTTTTGAACTGAGTTACATGTACATATGTAGTTCTATAGAATGTGTATTTATAAGCTTTTTGGATGTAATTCAATAAGTATGATACTTACTTGAGATACACGTGTATTATTTTGACTATATTTTTTCCATTGTTCTAAGATAAGTGCAAAATAAAGGGAAATGTGGTGCATCATGATGGCTATAGGGGTGTTAGGAGACTGTCTTGTTAAAAAAAGATTCCTATTTTCACTATATTTTTTCAGTAATATTCCTATTTTATTCCTATTTTTTGACTCCCGAAATTCCTATTTTCCTATTTTCTGAGACCCACTTGTAACTTGACGCCCTGTTGATAGCTTGCTTCATAAGTTCCCTGAAAACACTGTCTGTTCTAATGAATCAAACTTTACAAAACTTAAATTACCAACATGGAGCAAAACATGTTCTATTAGCCATCTCTAGCATGAATCTTCCCAAAATTTAAATGGAAGCTATGTTTTTAACATATTTTTAATATAGTTAAAAGATTTTATGGGAAATTTCTGTACTTTTACTAGTGTTTGAAAGTGTTTGATTATTACACAAGTTAGCTAATTTTAGAGACACCAACTTCTAAGCAATTTTGCAGTATCAAAACATCTTTCCATGCAAGATTCCGCTCATAGAATTAACATTGAACGAGTAAAATACTTAGGTTACAGGCATCAAATCCGAGGATAAAATAATTTCAAAGGTTTAGATTTTGAATACTGTGGTCTGGTGGTCGGACCAGTTCTAAAAAGAAAAACCGGTTTTCGGGGCTTTGAAACTGAACAAAATCCAGGATATCGAAAGTTTACAGATATGATAAAAAGTTTTACGCGAGCGTACATGAGCTACATTATCAAAAGGAAATATGCATTCGCGATATATTTTGAGGTTTGTAAACTTCATTTACCATGAATATAAAGCGAAAATGTAAGTTATTTCCACAAATATGTATGTTCTTTATTGTTTTGACGAAATATTAACCAGTAGAAAGCCTAATTTAATGACGTTTTCAATAACCAGTACTTAAATATTCTTTGCGGATTTCGTAATTTCTACCTAAACGAAACGAAATGCGGTATACCGGTTTACCATTCACACCACTACTATGGTCTAAATTTGATTAACAGAACTTTGTAAGACAACATTGTAATATTTGGTTAGTCCTTTACACCACAGCCTTTAATATTTCAGTGACATTACAAGCGATATGTACTGCGGTTACAGATTTTACTCGGTACTGCCTCCAAGGACACATATCTATCTTCTGAGATTTGGTGTATCCATTCACAAGTGGTACGTCATGCCGTAATAGGCATTTAGTACAACTCCCAAGTCCAAACATTTTAAAACTTCCTTAGCACGCACAAGTAATCAGGACGTTTTCTCCAACACCAACTACTGCAGGACGTGTCACCTGTAATATGATTGGGGTATAAGGGCTGTGTGTGGATATTGTTTTCATCAATGGTGTTTTGATGGGCAGTTGGGTAAAAGCTTGTCTGGGCTGTATCTCAGAAACCCTGAGATCATGGGGCATTGGTTGGGGGTGTAGGTGTGCAGCATCATGATATTCAGGACTACATTCTCTCATTATGAAGTGTTATGGTGTGAAATTACTTGGACCTTGCTGTAATGACCTTGAACTTTCAAATCTTGTCAGGCTATATCTGGGAAACTGTAAGGTATAGCACGTTGATACTTGGTAGGGACATTGGTTAGGGTTTGTAAGTGTGCAACATCATGATGTGACCTTGGTTTGACCTTTGAACTTAATGGAGTGACCTTGACCTTTAAAATCTTGTCCAGGCTATTTCTCAGAAACTGGAAGGTGTAGAAGGTTGATACTTGGTAGGGGCATTGCTTAGAGGGTGTATATGTATTGTTGTGTGACCTTGAACTGACTTTTGACCTGGCCGTAGTAATATTGAACTTTAAATTCTTGTCCCTATTGTGATTTTTCAGTATCTTCACAGTTTAACTGTTAAGTATATGAATATCTTGTTTAGAAGTTATAACTCATACAGGCAAGTTGTAAGAGTTATAACTATCAGAAATACTCAGCCTTTTGTAACAAAATTTAAATTACTGTGTTTTTGAAAAACAGAGCAGGAAAAACACAGAGAAAACAAAACTGATTTGCCACAGAAAGTTGAAAATCATCAACAATCAGCACATCCCATTCAGAATCGGGAAGAATCTGATGTTAAGAATGATCATGTGACCAATAAAACTAAAAAGATAGAGGGGCGTAAGAAGTCTGTCGATAAGATAACTAGCAGTAGTAATAACAAGACTGGCAAAAGAACTAAGACTAAGGCAAAGAAGAAGCAGCAAACTTCCTCATCCAGTTCCTCATCTTCTAGTTCATCTGACTCATCTTCTTCTGGAACTGATGACTCTGACACGGACAGTTCTGACTCGAGTTCCAGTGAAAGCAGCGAGAGTAGTAGCTCTGCTGCAGCACCTCGGAAAAAGAAAGCAAAACAAGTTGAGGAGAGCAAGAGTGCACAGAAGAAAGGCAATGCCAGTAAAGAGGAGAAAGTGAAAAGCAGTAATGGTAGTAAATTGGAGTGGGATTCTGCAGAGAATCTAAATTTAGAGAAAAAACTGAGACAGAACAAAAGAAGTAAGAGTAGGGACAGGCATAGAGACAGGAGTATGGAGAAGCATAGGGAGCGGAGGGAGTATAGAAACAGCAGCAAAGACAGGTATAGGGACAACAGTAGGGATAGGCGCAGGGGAAGCAGTAGGGATAGACATAGAGACAGAAGTAGGGAAAGACATAGGGATAGGAGTAGAGACAGGCAAGGGGATAGGTCATTGTCCAGAGAGAGATATAGGTCACCGTCGAATTCAAGGTCAAGACGAAACTCAAGGTCTCGATATAGGTCGCGGTCAGCTTCCAGATCAAGACGTAGGTCAACTTCGCGGACAAGGCATAGGTCAAGACATAGATCAAGGTCAAGACGTAGATCAATATCTAGGCGTAGGTCAGTGTCAAGGTCAAGGCATAGTTCAAGGTCAAGGCGTAGGAGATCTAGGTCACGGCACACAGAGAGGTCACAGAGGTCAGGTTCTGGGAGTGTGCCACGGAGACAGAACAGCTCTAAAGACACTAGGCGACTTAGTGAGGATGATCGTTCAGACAAATTAGAGACCAGAAAAGTGACAGTAGCTTCAAAAGAAGTAGATCCAGAGAGTTTAATGATAAAAAATGAGAGTAAGGCAAAGGAAAGTAAGAAGAAAAAGAAGCACAAGGATGAACATAGTACCTCGGATGAGGATGTAAGTACTAGGCATAAGAAAAAAGAAAAAAAATCAAAGAGTAGCAGTAAGAAAGATGATAAAAATAAGGACGACACTGACCATGACACAAGCAGCACCTCCAAGAAGAAAGAGAGTAGCAAGAGTGTGTCAAAGTCCAAGGTCAAGAAACGGAAGCACAGCTCCTCAGAGGACGAGTCGGAGGAGTATGTTGAGAAGTCTGCAAGTAAAAAATCCAGCAGGAAACGTGATCGACATTCTCGGGAACGGTCTGGTAAGAAGGCTAGTCACAAACACAGGTCTCGCTCCAGATAAAGGTGGGGAACGCTTCTTGTTTATATTTAATTATCATTAAGTAGTATGTGTACTTTATCATCTATTTTGGCCCATCACAATAGCTGACATAAAGACTAGATGTATTCTAATTCTGTGTTTTGTGAATATTGTTCATTTAAATCTTTCTCTATTCTGGTGATTAAGACCTTTGTTTTTCAAAGAGTTGAAGAAAACTTACTAATACAATTTGTTTAATTGTTTCAGACTTGAACAATAATGCTTAAAAGTCATTAAGATGTTCGACACAAGTTAATTATATTTTTTCCGCTTACATTTTATGGATATTGTATGATTTTTAATTTAGACCCACCAAATTTACAGTGCAGGTAAGTTCCATCTGATTCTGTGTCACATGCAGGATGTTAAATGAAGTGATTCTTAACATTTCAGAATGTTGGAATAGATTGGAGAGCACCAGCCTTGAAAACCACAGAGAAAATCCTTGAAGAAAAATTGAACTTTTGTTATTTTGTTTGTCTTTGTCCTGAATTGTTAATTTTTATACTGATTGGGGTATTGTTGTTGTATTCGTTTCGTACTGTAGTAACGCCTGGCCATTTTTGTATAAACAAGTGAAAAACCGTTAAATCAGGGCTGAAGTACAGTGATGTAAAGAGCAGAATACTTTGACATTTTTTCGGTGGCAGAATTTTGGCTTCAAAGTAAATTTTTATATTGGATGCAGTGACTTGTCAAAATGGGAAATTAACAATAAAGTCAAAATTAGTGATAAATTACATTTCTCTGATAGTTATAAACACAGCGATAAACTTGTTGGTCAATGTTCATATTGGACAAGACCTTTAATTCCTATGGTGGCTTAAATAGTTATTATGTATTCTCAAGATAGACATTGGTATATATTACTATATAAAATATCTGTTGATATTTATAATCTTAGCTTTGTTCATAAATGTAAAATATTTCCTTTTTAACAAACAAAAATGTAATAAAAAGCATTTAGTAATAAAGGTATGTGATACTGAAAGTTGTAGTTCTTAAATCTTTATCTTCCCCCCCACCACCCCCATGAGAGTTGAAGGGATATATATAAGAACAGTCAGCTTCTGTCTTGTCTGTCCATTGCCCTCTAACATAAACAATACATGAATGATCCTCGCCAAACTATCACAGAATGTTTATCCCATTGAAAAATGTAACCGTAAACATTCTTGTCAAGATTCAGCAAAAAATATGGTGCTGTGGCAACCATTTTCTTTTAAAATTTTAGGACTTTAAAGCTCATGCATGCTCCTGACATCGCACCTGTAACTTTATTGCTATCAAAGTTTCAGAATTTTTTTATCAATTTTTACTTTGAATTATGTTGATACACATTGTTGGTAAAGTACTTGTACTAATGGATTTTTATGCCCTTAAATAATTTTTAGGTGTTTTGGACTTTCGCGTAAAGTCAAGTGAGTAATAGCATTTTTAGCATATTAAGCAGATCGTCAGGGGCACGTCTCTGTTTTCATGCGGGGTTGACTGATTGCCACAGCTGCCAGATTATGGTTTCCCTTAAATAACTTCTATGGCTTTTGAATTTTTTTTTCCTTTTTGTCTTTATTGCAAGACCTTAAGAGTCATGTAAGGTCACCTTAAGCATTTTTCAAAACACCCCATCACGTTTCAGAAAAAAACACTCACCAGTGCTGTAAAATTTGGCAGGACCATGCTAGAACTAAATCCGCACATCAGAAAAGATTATTCCGATCAATTGGACCATAGATGCCTGAATGGGAGGTCTTTGATTTTCGTAACTTAAAAAAATGGGTACTTTGTATCAAAAAAATGGTCAGGATTTCTGAGTTTTGTTAGCGTAAGTTATTAGGCTATTTTTTGATAATCTTTCATATGTTGATGTTCAGCCCTTTATCTGCAACCTTAAGGGCCTTCAACCTTCCAGTTAATGTAGTGTTTCACTTTTTTTCAACTAAACTTGGCACCTATATTAAAATTTGCCAAAGGAATATCCTGACTTTCTGGTGACCTTAAACTATAAATATTAAATAAGCTATGGTCTCCTTCAAGTCATATAATTGAAATAAAACCTCCTGGCTCCTTTACTTTTTCACTTTATAAAATCTAATATCTGATATTGAAGTAGATCAAAAGAAGACTGGCTGTGATTTAAATATTAACAATGTTATGGTCATCTTCAACATATTAACAATATGAGGCTCATCTTAAACTTAAAATATAGATTTTATTGGGCTAATACCTCTTACTGGTAGACAAATGCCAAGCATTTGAAAAAATCACCCTTAGAGTGGGGCTTGATTAAACGTGATGATTGAAAAGAAACTTTCTCGTTTTTAAGTCCCCTGCCCCATCCAGGCAGCGGTGGCGGGCATAAAGTTTGTAGATGTTCCACTTTGTAAACCCATACATGTATTTTTACCAAGTTTTCAGGATATGTTTACCACAAGAGGATCTAGAGTGGTTTAGGTTTTTATTGCGAAAAATACACTTACAATTTCCTTACCATAGCTATATGTTGGTGCCATCCAACTCACTGGCCAATGTTGAGAAACGTTTTAAGATACCTTAAGAGGCCAGTGAGTGAGTGTGAACTAGCATGTCCCCCTAGTGGTCATGTGACCACGCTAGTAAACAATCTTCATTATTTTTGTTGGCCATCCTAGAGTGTGGACGTGTTTTTTCTATTTGAATTTTTTATTAAGTTGATGGATTTTTTGTGGCTTTTTGAGTTCTGTGGTAAGACATCTGTGTTGACAATGTCTTCTCAGGACGAAATTAAAGAAGCACAGAGGAAAAGTGCTTTTGTGGTCATTTTATGGTGGATTGAGCGCCACTATTTGTAAGATGGCGGCATTGATGTTTCGTTGTTGTTCTGAATACATTTTTTTTTCTTCAAAAGGCTTGTGTTTCATGAGAATGAGCCAAGTTCTTTTATTTTTATATTTTTATCTCCCGCCGGGCTTTAGCCCGGGAGGGAGATTATGAAATGATGCCTGTGTGTGCGTGCGTGCGTGCGTGTGTGCGTGCGTTAGTTAGTCACGCAGATTCCTCCAAAACTACTACAGCTACAGATTTTTTGTAAATTAATTGTCCCAATGAATTTTTACGCCCTCGAAAATTTTTTTGGTTTTATGGACTTAGGCCTAACGATAAGTGAGTAATAGCTATCTTAGCTACTTGGAGTAAAGGGCTCATAACTCAAAAACTATTGCAGAAACAACTTTTTCTTCAAATATGTTGTTCAGCTACTTTGTCCTTAGCTATAAGATGGTACATAGTTTGGGGTCCCATTGCATGCCATAAGTGAGTAATAGCTATTTTCTCATTTGTAGCTAAATAACAAAAGGAGTAAATGTCAAATATCTTCCAAAGTATTAGAGTTACAGAAATCTTTTCAAATATGTTGTTCATCTACTTTTTGGTAAGCTATCACATAGTAAAGTTTCAGACCTGTTGCACCTTGGATAGCTGAGCAATAGCTACTTTGAAATTCTGATTGTTGAGTAAAGCCATTGTAACTCCAAAACCATTGCAGTTAGAGTGTTTCCCTAAAATATGTTGTTCAGCTACTTTTTCCTTAGCTATAAGATGGTACATAGTTTGGGGTTCTATTGCATGCCATTAGTGATTAATAGCTATTTTCTCATTTGTAGCTAAATAACAGAAGAAGTAAATGTCAAATATCTTCAAAAATATTAAAGTTAGGGAAATCTTTTCACATATGTTATTCATCTACTTTTTGGTAAGCTATCACATAGTAAAGTTTCAGACCTGTTGCACCTTGGATAGCTGAGTAATAGCTACTTTGAAATTCTGATTGTTGAGTAAAGCCATTGTAACTCCAAAACCATTGCAGTTAGAGTGTTTCCCTAAAATATGTTGTTCAGCTACTTTGTCCTTAGCTATAAGATGGTACATAGTTTAGGGTTCTATTGCATGCCATAAGTGGGTAATAGCTATTTTCTCATTTGTAGCTAAATAACAAAAGGAGTAAATGTCAAATATCTTCAAAAGTATTAAAGTTAGGGAAATCTTTTCAAATATGTTATCCATCTACTTTTTGGTAAGCTATCACATGGTAAAGTTTCAGACCTGTTGCACCTTGGATAGCTGAGTAATAGCTACTTTGAAATTCTGATTGTTGAGTAAAGCCATTGTAACTCCAAAACCATTGCAGTTAGAGTGTTTCCCTAAAATATGTTGTTCAGCTACTTTGTCCTTAGCTATAAGATGGTACATAGTTTAGGGTTCTATTGCATGCCATAAGTGGGTAATAGCTATTTTCTCATTTGTAGCTAAATAACAAAAGGAGTAAATGTCAAATATCTTCAAAAGTATTAAAGTTAGGGAAATCTTTTCAAATATGTTATCCATCTACTTTTTGGTAAGCTATCACATGGTAAAGTTTCAGACCTGTTGCACCTTGGATAGCTGAGTAATAGCTACTTTGAAATTCTGACTGTTGAGTAAAGCCATTGTAACTCCAAAACTATTGCAGTTAGAGTGTTTTCCTAAAATATGTTGTTCAGCTACTTTGTCCTTAGCTGTAAGATGGTACATAGTTTAGGGTTCTATTGCATGCCATAAGTGAGTAATAGCTATTTTCTCATTTGTAGCTAAATAACAGGAGGAGTAAATGTCAAATATCTTTAAAAGTATTAGAGTTACAGAAATCTTTTCTATATGTTATCCATCTACTTTTTGGTAAGCTATCACATAGTAAAGTTTCAGACCTGTTGCACCTTGGATAGCTGAGTAATAGCTACTTTGAAATTCTGACTGTTGAGTAAAGCCATTGTAACTCCAAAATTATTGCAGTTACAGTGTTTTCCTAAAATATGTTGTTCAGCTACTTTGTCCTTAGCTATAAGATGGTCCATAGTTTGGGGTTCTGGTGCATGCCATAAGTGAGTAATAGCTATTTTCTCGTTTGTAGCTTGAGTAAAGCCATTGTAACTCCAAAATTATTGCAGTTAGAGTGTTTTCCTAAAATATGTTGTTCAGCTACTTTGTCCTTAGCTATAAGATGGTCCATAGTTTGGGGTTCTGTTGCATGCCTTAAGTGAGTAATAACTATTTTCTCATTTGTAGCTAAATAACAGAAGAAGTAAATGTCAAATATCTACAAAAGTATTAAAGTTAGGGAAATCTTTTCAAATATGTTGTCCATCTACTTTTTGGTAAGCTATCACATAGTAAAGTTTCAAATTTCAAAGTTTACAACTTTTGGTGGCCATCTTGAATTTTTGCAGAAAATGAAAAATGGCAAATATCTCTGAAACTGTCAGAGCGATTTCGAGCAAGTTTTGGACCCACAGTGTAGTAGAAGGGTTTCTGTTGAAACATGAAATTTTCAATTTCACATGGTAAAGTTTCAGACCCATAGCTAATTACTCACCTACTTAAAATGAGTAAATGCTAATTATCTCTAAAAGTATTGCAGAGAGCCAATTTTTCTCAGATAACTCATTCACCTACTTTTGGAAGAGCTTTCACTTGGTGAAGTTTCAGACCCATAGCTTATTACTCACCTACTCAAAATGAGTAAATGCGAATTATCTCTAAAAGTACTGCAGATAGCCAATTTTTCTCAAATACCTCATTCACCTACTTTTGGGAGAGCTTTCACTTGGTGAAGTTTCAGACCCATAGCTAATTACTCACCTACTCAAAATGAGTAAATGTGAATTATATCTAAAAGTACTGCAGATAGCCAATTTTTCTCAAATAACTCATTCACCTACTTTTGGAAGAGCTTTCACTTGGTGAAGTTTCAGACCCATAGCTAATTACTCACCTACTCAAAACGAGTAAATGCGAATTATATCTAAAAGTACTGCAGATAGCCAATTTTTCTCAAATAACTCATTCACCTACTTTGGGAAGAGCTTTCACTTGGTAAAGTTTCAGACCCATAGCTAATTACTCACCTGCTCAAAATGAGTAAATACGAATTATCTCTAAAAGTACTGCAGATAGCCAATTTTTCTCAACTAACTGATTCACCAACTTTTGGAAGAGCTTTCACATGGTGAATTTCAGACCCATAGCTAATTACTCACCTACTCAAAATGAGTAAATGTGAATTATCTCTAAAAGTATTGCAGAGAGCCAATTTTTCTCAAATAACTCATTCACCTACTTTTGGGAGAGCTTTCACTTGGTGAAGTTTCAGACCTGCAGCTAATTACTCACCTAATCAAAATGAGTAAATGCTAATTACCTCTGAAAGTATTGCAGATAGCCAATTTTTCTCAAATAACTCATTCACCTACTTTGGGAAGAGCTTTCACTTGGTGAAGTTTTAGACCCATAGCTAATTACTCACCTACTCAAAAGGAGTAAATATGAATTATCTCTAAAAGTACTGCAGATAGCCAATTTTTCTCAAATAACTCATTCACCAACTTTTGGAAGAGCTTTCACTTAGTGAAGTTTCACACCCATAGCTAATTATTCACCTCAAAATGAGTAAATGCGAATTATCTCTAAAAGTACTGCAGGTAGCCAATTTTTCTCAAATAACTCATTCACCTACTTTTGGAAGAGCTTTCACTTGGTGAAGTTTCAGACCCATAGCTAATTACCTACTCAAACTGAGTTAATGCGAATTATCTCCAAAAGTACTGCAGATAGCCAATTTTTCTCAACTAACTCATTCACCTACTTTTGGGAGAGCTTTCACTTGGTGAAGTTTCAGACCTGTAGCTAAGTACTCACCTAATCAAAATGAGTTAATGCTAATTATCTGTAAAAGTATTGCAGATAGCCAATTTTTCTCAAATAACTCATTCACCTACTTTGGGAAGAGCTTTCACTTGGTGAAGTTTTAGACCCACAGCTAATTACTCACCTACTCAAAATGAGTAAATATGAATTATCTCTAAAGGTACTGCAGATAGCCAATTTTTCTCAACTAACTCATTCACCAACTTTTGGAAGAGCTTTCACATGGTGAAGTTTCAGACCCATAGCTAATTACTCACCTACTCAAAATGAGTTAATGGGAATTATCTCTAAAAGTACTGCAGATAGCCAATTTTTCTCAACTAACTCATTCACCTTCCTTTGGGAGAGCTTTCGCTTGAAGTTTCAGACCCATAGTTAATTACTCACCTACTCAAAATGAGTACATGCTAATTATGTCTAAAAGTATTGCAGATAGCCAGTATTTCTCAAATAACTCATTCACCTACATTTTGGAAAGCTTTCACATGCTAAAGTTTTTTTATGACTTTTTAAAATAATTTTTTATTCATTAAAAGTAATGAAATCATGCCCTAAATCAATTATAACTTGAAAAGTATTGCATTTAGAGCACTTTGTTAAAATATGTTATTCAGCTACTTTTTCCATAGCTACAGCATGGTGAGTAACTTGGGTGTCTATCTCAATAGCTAAGTGAGTAATGGCTACTTTTGGATTTTTCACTAACTTCCATCATGAGTAAAATCACTTGTAACTTGAAAACTGTTGTATTTACAGAATTTTATGCAAATATGTTATTCATCTACTTTTGGGTCAGCTATAACATAGTAAAATTTCAGACCTGTAGCTCATTGCATAACTGAGTAATAGCTACTTTTAGGTTATCACTGTTGGGTAAATCACTTATAACTTGAATACTCTTGCATTTACATTATTTAGTTGCGATATGTTATTCACCTATTTTGAAGCAGCTATAACATAGTTAAGTTCCAGACCTGTGGCTCATAGCATAGCTGAGTAATAGCTACTTTGAAGTTCTTACTCAACACTACATCATTTATAACTTGAAAAGTATTGCATTTAGAGCATTTTGTTAAAATATGATATTCACCTACTTTTTCAATAGCAACAACATGGTGAGTAACTTGGGTGTCTATCTCAATAGCTAAGTGAGTAATAGCTACTTTTGGACTTTTTACTAACTTCCATCATGAGTAAAATCAATTGTAACGTGAAAACTATTGGATTTAGAGAATTTTGTGCAAATATATTATTCACCTACTTTTGGGTCAGCTATAACATAATAAAAATTTCAGACTTCTAGCTCATGCTATGGCTGGGTAATAGCTACTTTTGCCTTTGCCGGTGGATACATTTTGCATCTGGCCACAGATGCGTCCTTGGTCTAGTTCTAATAAGTCATTCACATACTTTTGGGTGATCTACCACATACTGAAGTTGCAGAACTGTAGCTCTTTGGATAGCTGAGTAATAGCTACTAAAATGAGTACATGTCTTTTATCTCTAAAAGTATTACAGGTAGGCAATTCCTTCTAAATAAGTCATTTACCTACTTTTGGGTGATCTACCACATAGTGAAGTTGCAGAACTGTAGCTCTTTGGATAGCTGAGTAATAGCTACTAAAATGAGTAAATGTCTTTTATCTGTAAAAGTATTACAGGTAGGCAATTTCTTCTAAATAAGTCATTCACCTACTTTTGGGTGATCTACTGCATATTAAAGTTGTAGAACTGTAGCTCTTTGGATGGCCCGAGTAATAGCTACTAAAATGAATCAATGCCTTTTGTCTTTAAAAGTATTGCAATCAAACATTAAACTTGTCACTTCTACATGTGCCTCCATCTCACAAGAAAATTTATATTCCACTATCTTTAGTACATCTTATTTATACGGCGGGAGATAAATGCATGCGTCAGAATGCTTGTTTTTTATATATATATATTTTTTTTTGTCCACTGGATTGAAGATTTACTACAATATACACTGAAACTGTCGGCAATCTTACTAGCTCCGGCAGGGACAGTCTACAGGTTGCTAGGCAACCAAGGAAGTCGCCATGAAAAACAAGGAATTCCCCGTGGAGGATTCGGTTGTCACATAAGCTGATCACACGTCGGGTTCGTATAGCCAGGCGTTTGGTAGCAAATATCTCACCACTTCATTCTCTGCCGAATGGGTGACCGGATGGAATCCCCTATTGGGGCAGACATCATAGTTTCTGTTGGATGCTCCATCGTGGATAAGTTTCGAATGCAGAATTGATCTCTAAACCATTTAATTCTTCCGGTGGGTTTCAGTCGGAACATTTCACGGAAGAAAATACTTGCATGACGTCATCCGTAGACAATCGAGTTTCCATACCTCCCAAAAGGTCTGGAATCGGGTTGTCAGATGACCAGAGTTGTGTTTCATCTCAGAAATTAGCTTTTCATTCTGTGGTGTTATGCAGGGTTTCTGCTGGAAACCGGCACCGGTACATAAAACCTAGTTGTACCCATTGTTTATTAGCAGGTTATTTAGCAGGACCTCTGTCAGGAGGTTTTCAAGAATTTAAGGATTAACAGAAATCTCATAGAATATCCAGTACTACACTAGTACCTTGGACTGTGTACAGTATTTTCAATTACAGTCTGCAATGATCCTGGATGTTTTTTGGGCAGTGCGTTAACCAGTTCTTCAATATACTAGTATATCTCTTAGATGATTTTGGTAGAATAAAAGTGAATTTTTCACTCTTAATGAGGTTTTCTCCTGCCGAGTTCTTGGTCAGATGTCCAGGAAAACTTCATTTTATGAATTCGGGTGTATAGTGTTTCTTCTGTCTGGGAAGGAGCAAACTCCTACACATGGCTAGAAATGGGATAAGTGCCCCAGGGCAGTTTTTTGTTCCCATTATGATAATTAGTCCTCAACACTGTTATAAAACTCACCTCCTCTGTAAGGCTTAGAGGGGTTAAGAGTAATCTTTAGGAAGAATTTTTGTCCAATAGTGGCAGATATTCTACACCTTACATCTTAACATAGCAAGAAGATGGATAATTTTTCAACCATACTTTACCTTTCCCAGAAGCGACTGTAGAAGGAAGGATTACTTATTCATGTTCCTAAAGCAGTTGTGGATATGTGTTTTAAAAATAAATGAATAAAATGCGGGAGACATCAGTTTGCATAAAAGCTATGTATGAAATGATCAACAAAAGGGCGATAACACCAGTGAGATGGTGATATTGCTACAATTTTACAGTTTATCGGTTGTGATAAGCTGGGAAGAGATGGCTGCCACTAATAGTTGAGGTAAATAAGCCTAATTAAGTACCTTATTTTCATATTGTTGGGTTTTTCGCGAGTTGTTACTTGTAAGTGAATGGGTGTGTTAACTCGTTTCCTTACAGTTGCATTCTTCAATAGCTGGATTCACGCGAATTTTTATCTTCACTTCCCTGTTGATGACAGTTCCCATCGGTTCACTGCCTGTTTGCTATGTTAGTCCATGGTGAGACTGGTATCTGTAAGAACGCATCATGCTTTACCAGTATATAGACCTTTTCATTGCCTTAATTGCTCTTGGAAATGGTTTATTTTCGACTTTACTATTGTATCAATGGATAGTGAACCTGATGGCTGCAGTAGAAGGCATTGGGTGTCACCAGGTTATATACATTTGGAACATAAAGCCAGAGTTGGATCATGATTTATTAGATCAGATTAAGTTCCAGCTCCAGGGTTTTTAATTTGGATTGCAGATTCGACCCTATGGTATGGTATGCAAAGCAATTTCTTGAGTTAATGGTTTCTAAGGAAGCCATGTCTTGGGTTGGCAGCATGGCTTCATAGGAGAAGACAGTACCATTGGGTCATTTGTTTATCAAGGCTTTCTGATAATGTACAAAGGATATCTTCAGTCTTGTGATATCCCAGTTTTCTGTTCTCAGGGATCATCTTCAGTGGTGGACCAACTTTTCTCTACTTCATCAGGAGGGGCACAATCTCCTTCTGTTCTTAGATGTTTTCTTTAAGGGTTGGGATGCCCAATTATGGCATCAAGCAGCCAGTGGTTTGTGGTATCATGAGGAGTCAAGTTTCCACATTAGCAGGGTTGCTAGCTTTAGAATCTTTCGGAAGTCAGATTCAGATTCTAAAACTTGATTTCCTCAGACAGTTCATCAGTGGTTTCCTATCTGAACAAGCAGGGAGGTGCCCACTTTCAGGAATGTGTGCCCTTATCTGAAGAATCATACCTTGGACGTATGCCAGGGGGGTTCAGATTCGAGCAGATCACTTTCCATGGAATCCAAATGTTCTAGCAGATTCCTTGTTCATAAGAGACAGGATGATTCAAATTGAACAGGGTTTGAATGAGTTTGAATCATCTGTTCTGAATCAGGTGTTCAATCAAATCTGCCATTGATAGCATCTTCCAATGATGGATTTGTTTGCAATGAGTTGAACCATAGGCTTACGATAATGAGTGCTTTAACCCGCCGAAGGCGGGTTAAAAGGCGTGACATCAGCTGAGATGATGTCTTTTACCTGACTTGTTCTTGGCTTGTCGCTTGGCTCCTTGGCTGAAGCGGTTGGAAGCAGGGCTGAGTCGGCTTGGGTCTTGTGACTTTGGTAGTCGGTCAGGGGGGTGCAGGCTGTGTGGTTTCTCAGGTCGAGGCTGGCTACTGTGGTCCCTCTGTGGGCTGTTTTATTCACCTGTAGATTGCAGGTTGGACGTTTGCTTGTGATCTGGATCTGCGGCTGTTACATCGTGTCCAGGATGCCATCTAGGTGTGCCTGGAGCGAGGAGCCCTGATACCTGTTGAGGGCCTTGGCCCTGCAGGTGGACAGGTACTCCTGGATGCTCGGTAGGTTGAGCCCTGCACGGAGTGTGCGAGTGGGAACTCTCCTAGGGTTCCAGGTGATGATCCTAAGGCATCTGTTTTGGATTTTTTCCAGGTCTTTGATGCTCTTCTTGTGGTCGTGGGTGAGGTGATACCCAGTCTCCAGTATGGGGCGAATCATGCTGAGGTAGAAAGTCCTCAGGCCCCTATTGGGAACACCTTGGATGGTTAGGTGTCGTAGGGCTTCTGTTCTTGGGATGACTTTAACCTTTATTTTCCCGATGTGGGCTGTCCTGGTCATCCTTCTGTCGAAGGTGGAGCCAAGGAGGGTGGCTTCATCTGTAGTCCTGATGTAGCTGTTCCTAATTTTCACTGGTAGATCGACAATTGTGCGTTTGTTGTTGACCTGTACCAGCTGGGTTTTCTTGGGGTTCAATTTAATGAACCAGGTAGCACACCAGTCCTCAAGGCTGTCGATCTGCCTTTGCAGATCCGCCCTGAGGTAGTTCTTGTTGCGATGGCTTGTGTAGATGGCTATGTCATCCGCATACTGTGTGCACTGGCATCGTGGACTGGTGGGGATGTCATTCACATACAGAATGAAGAGTAGTGGGCTCAGGATGCTGCCTTGAGGGGTCCCTGCCAGGAGGTGAACCTTGTCTGAGAGGTTAGTTCCTGTCTTCACTTGTATGGTCCTGTCCTTTAGGAATGATGCAACCATGCGTAGGAGGTCAGGTGGGATGCCTTGTTGGTGTAGTTTCTTGAGAAGGCCATTGTGCCAGACGGCATCAAAGGCTTTCTCAATGTCGATCAGCAGAAGTGCTGTGATCCTCTTGGTGTTCCTGGCCTTCATCAGGTACTGATTGATGATGTGGATGTGCTCGTTGGCTTCCTTCTGGGGCTGGTATGCCCTTTGCCATTTGTTGATGAGGTTGTGGTCATCAGCGAATTCTTGGATTCTGGTGGCGATGACCTTCTCGAATAACTTCCCGAGGCAGTTTAGGAGACTGATGGGTCTGTAGCTTGTGGCTAAGTCCTTTGGCTTCTGCGGCTTGGGGATCATGCTCCCTATGGCGTGCTTCCACTGGATTGGGAAGTACCCGCGTCGGAGGCAGAGGTTGTAGATCCTCGAGATTGCTAGAAGTCCGTCTTCAGGCAGGTTCTTCAGGGCCATGTAGGGGATTGTGTCCTCCCCTGGGCTGGTGTTGTTTCGGCAACCTTTCAGCAGACTTGTGACCTCCACCAGTGTGATCGGCCTTGAGTATCCATCCGCCCCCGGTCTGGGGGGATCCAGGATGTCAAACAGGTGTTTGTGGTCATCCACCCACTGATCGACCTCGGCCTTGTGGTCGTGGTCAAAGTGGGTGTCCTGGTGTACCCTGTGTACCCCTGACAGGTGACGGGCGAAGACGTCGGCAGTGGCCTTGTCGGAGACGGTCTTTCGGTCTGTTGCCGGATCTTTTAGCCGTGGCGGCTTCTGCTTCTTGGCGGGGTTGGTCAGCCTCTTCAGGTCCTTCCAGAAGTTGGGGTTCGTGCCAGGGTCTAGTGACTCGTACTTCTCCTGAAGCTGATTGTGTCTCTCCTGGGCCAGCCGAGCCTTGATCTCCTTGATCAGTTGGCGGTGGGCCTGTCGGAGGGGCAGGTAGTCAGGATGCTGCCTGATTTCCCGTTGGAGTTCATGCTTCAGTTGAATCCTCTCTCTGAGTCCTGGGCTGATTAATGAGTTGAACCATAGGCTTCCAAGGTATGTGCCTTTTTCAACATCTCTTGGGATGAGCTGGACAGTTAGTTTGGTCCTGTGTCCTTGTTTCGATGCCTTCATAACCAAAAATCATTTGGCTTCTGAGGATCCTTTGGCTTTTTCAACCTGTGGTCATTCTTGCTTTGAATCTTCTTTACTTCCTTCTTTGGTGCAAGATAAGTCTCTTTGTCCAGTGAGAGCCTTGAGATATTATCTTGATAAGGCAAAAGATCTCAGGAGAGGCAAGAATTTTTCTTTTGTAGCTATTAGGAGGGCTACTCCAAGATTTAGGTCAGAATCATCTTGATTGTATCAGGGTGGCTAGGGATGTCTTAATTTTGGGTTCTGGTGGATCTGTTCCACAAAAGTTCCTTTTAAGGCTTCCCTTGTAGGTGAATTCAGTCATTCTGCCATTGGTATCCAACAACCTGAATCTTAAAGCTTCCAGTGTATGTGTCTCCTTCTCTAGACTGTGGGGCTTGGGTAACAGATGCTTTACACATTTCTTGGGAGAATCTGGACTGCTTTGTGTTTGTTCCAATGGCTCTCATTCCTCAGGTGATTCAAGATGATCACCTACAGGTGCAGAATTATCATGATTGCACCAGGGTGGCCAAGGATTCTTCAGGTGATTTTGAAGATGACCACCTTCAGGTGCAGTTTCATCATGATTGCATCAGGACGGTCATGGTGAATGTCTTGGTTTTGGGACCTCATAGATCTATTCACTTACCTCCTTCTGAGGCTTCCTTGTGGGGAACATCTCAGATCATACTTTTCTAGAGGTAGCTATTTTCCTTAATTACTTCTTAAAATGGAAAAGTATATCGAGCCATTTACTATTGCTGCTTCAGAATAACAATTGCAATAGTTTTAGTCTTTGTCATTGGTTTTGCAAACAGTCTTTTGAGCCTTTGGGAAAGGTTTCTTGGAAGTTATTAACCTTCAAGACAGTCTTTCTTTTGACTTTGGCTTCAGTCAAAGGAAGAAGTGGAATTTATGTTGGCTTTTTCTTCCTTCCTTAAAAGGAGATTTGGTCACAAGTAGCTATGGCCATTTTAGCCAAAAACTAGTTGGCTTCGGATGGGCCTCCTTCAGTTAAGCCGGTGGTCATGCCAGCTCTCAATCATTGGGACAGCAGTTTTACTCAGTTAGATCTCTGGTGAGGGTTTGAGATACCTTTTTTACATAGGACAAAGGATTCAATGTGCAATTACTTTTCTTGTCTGTAGCTATTTAGGAAGGCTTTACAGCAGATTTTTTCAGGGCAACTATCTCATCTTGCTTAAGGCAGACTATCCTTTTGACTGAGGAGAAGTCAAATTCTGACTCTCAACAGTAGTGACTCAAAGCAAGAATGATTGCTTTTTAGTTTTTTAGGATACTGTTTCTGTACATGAATTTTTAGATGCATGTTACTGGAAACCATAACTTTTTTATCAATTTTCTGTCTCAAGTGCTTGGTTTGCTTGTGGTCAGATTTTGAAATTGGTTCCTACAGTTTGTTATTTATAAGTATATGTGTGATACTTATATTGATACTTTTGTATGCATTTGTATGTCTGTCATACTGGCTGTATTTGTATTAGGCAGCGTTGTTGACTTCATTCAGACTTGGAATGAATTATACAATATGCTGATGACACTTCTAAGTTTTGGGTCACCTGTGTGAGTGTTGGATATTCGTCTATATGCAACATTCAACTGTGGCAATAAGTATCAGCATTGTCAGACTTGCAACTACATACTATGATTTAGAGTGTCTGTATGGTATGTGGTGTTTGCTGGAAGTTTATATGTTGTTGTGTGCATGTAAATTTCAATCTAAACTTATAAGGTTTAAGTTGTAGGCTAGGTAGTGGGTCTCTGTAATAATTCCTTCCTTCCTACAACAGCAACATCAACAACAAGGCTGTGTTGTTTTGTAGTGCTTAACAGTTCCACTGCCTCATATGGGAGATGAGTTTGGATCTGTATGCCTATAGGATTGTGCTGTGTATGGTAGCTGTGCAGAGTGGTGTACTGGATCTTTAAATTCTAGTACTGCCCTCCTTCCATGAAGGCTGCATTCAACTATGGTCAGGAAATGGTAAGTGTATTTTTCGCAATAAAATTGAAAAATTTTGTTGTAATTTTAATTTTTATTAGATAAATACTTACCATTTCCTGACCAGGATAGTCCCCCCCCCCCCCCCCCCCCCCCCCCCCACCTCCCTGCAGATTCAGTACTAGGGGAGTATTTCTGCAACAAAAATAATGAAGATTGTTTACTAGCGTAGTCACATGACCACTAGGGGGACATGCTAGTTCACACTCACTCACTGGCCTCTTAAGGTATCTTAAAACGTTTCTCAACATTGGCCAGTGAGTTGGATGGCACCAACATATAGCTATGGTCAGGAAATGTGTTTTGAATAATAAATGGAGTTTTTTCTCAAGTTTCACCATATAATATACTTAAACAGACACATAACACACAGATTTAACAGCATAATGGGTAATATAAACTTGTACCAGTGACCGGAAATGATTCGATGACAAACCGGATGAATATTAATGGAACACTTTTTATTCAAAGAACTTGTTACCAGATTTACCACAATTACTCTTTTTAATGTTTATCCAGAGAAACCGCTAGAATACTGTATTGGTGATTTTTTAAGTGACAAACGTACTAGAATTTGTAAAACCTCCTGTTGCTCTAGCCACCATGCATTAGAGCATTATGATTTTAACATGAGTTCTACACATAATGTATTCTTGTAAGACTTTCAGTTTGGTGCAATCAATTTTATATTTTGTCATCATAGGTTTGCGCAAAACTTTAGGGTTGAACACCACATTTGATTTTGACGGGGTACCAGTTCTCTTTAACAAAAGGGACTGCTGTCACCTATGGTGGGCTCCCATCTAGTCTGGTTTTACCCCACAGCACTTGAGGGCTGTTGGCGTATTGTTTTCACCCCTGGTGTCTGGATGGGTGGGCGGGCGGCATAAAAAAGTCTGGGCTGTTCGACCTTGCTGTAGTGACCTTGACATATAAAATCTTGTCCGGGTTATATCTCAGCAACTGTAAGGTGTAGGAAGTTGATATTTGGTAGGGATATTGGTTCGGGAGTGTAGGTGTGCAATGTCATGGTGTGTCCTTGATTTGACCTTGCCGTAGTGACCTTGACCTATAAAATCTTGTCCGGGCTGTATCTCAGCAACTGTAAGGTGTAGGAAGTTGATATTTGGTAGGGACATTGGTTAGGGGTGTAGGTGTTCATCGTCATGGTGGGACCTTGATTTGACCTTTGACCTTCCCATAGTGACCTTAACCTATAAAATTTTGTCCGGACAGTATCTCGGCAACTGTAAGGTGTAGGAAGTTGGTACTTGGTAGGGACACTGGTTAGGGGCAGTAGGTGTGCAACGTCATGGTGTGACCTTGATTTGACCTGTAAAGTCATGTCTGGGCTATATCTCTGAAACCGTAAGGTGTAGGAAGTTGATACTTGGTAGGGACATTGGTTAGAGGATGTAGGTGTGCAATGTCATGGTGTGACCTTGATTTGACCTTGCCGTAGTGACCTTGACCTTGGTTAGGGGTGTAGGTGTTCATCGTCATGGTGGGACCTTGATTTGACCTTTGACCTTCCCATAGTGACCTTAACCTATAAAATTTTGTCCGGACAGTATCTCGGCAACTGTAAGGTGTAGGAAGTTGGTACTTGGTAGGGACACTGGTTAGGGGCAGTAGGTGTGCAACGTCATGGTGTGACCTTGATTTGACCTGTAAAGTCATGTCTGGGCTATATCTCTGAAACCGTAAGGTGTAGGAAGTTGATACTTGGTAGGGACATTGGTTAGAGGATGTAGGTGTGCAATGTCATGGTGTGACCTTGATTTGACCTTGCCGTAGTGACCTTGACCTTGGTTAGGGGTGTAGGTGTTCATCGTCATGGTGGGACCTTGATTTGACCTTTGACCTTCCCATAGTGACCTTAACCTATAAAATTTTGTCCGGACAGTATCTCGGCAACTGTAAGGTGTAGGAAGTTGGTACTTGGTAGGGACACTGGTTAGGGGCAGTAGGTGTGCAACGTCATGGTGTGACCTTGATTTGACCTGTAAAGTCATGTCTGGGCTATATCTCTGAAACCGTAAGGTGTAGGAAGTTGATACTTGGTAGGGACATTGGTTAGAGGATGTAGGCGTGCAATGTCATGGTGTGACCTTGATTTGACCTTGCCGTAGTGACCTTGACCTATAAAATCTTGTCCGGGCTACATCTCACAATTCGTAAGGTGTAGGAAGTTGTTACTTGGGACATTGGTTAAGGTGTGTAGGTGTGCAATGTCATGGTATGACCTTGATTTGACCTTTGAGCTTGTCATAGTGACCATGAGTTTTAATATCTTATCTGGGTTATTTCTTTGATTCCATAAGGTGTAGAAGGTTGACACTAAGTAGGGGCATTAGGGGGTGTAGGTGTTCATCATGGTTTGACCTTTTTGCTCTGCCAAAGTGTGTGCACCTGCCATATTTGAGACATCTTTCTCTTATGACAAAGATATATGGATTGCTGCAACTGACTGTTATATGCACTTTCACATAATTGTGCTATTTCCATTTTTTAGTTTGCTGATAAATACTGTCATCTTGCTATTGAATTGCCTTGTTTTAGTACTTTATCTTTACATAGATTTTCTTTCTCTTAGATGTTATTTTCTCTGCTTAAACATTATTTGGAGCTTTTTGTAATTGACACTGCTCTGAAAGTATACATATCTTTCACTATTTCACCACTTCTATATCTCATGGTGTTGAAAACCTTTTCCGCAGGCTGTTGGGTACGGGTATCTCTAATGCTATTTTCATATACAGCTTTTTCTGGTTACCAATCTACTAAGCTTTAGCTATTGTCATAAGTCGTGAAACTTTGTCATTATTTTTAAATAGTGAAATGATTAATATCAATTTTGTATGTGTTCAAATCATTTTCACAATATAAATAGGGCAAATAAAAATGAACTATTCCCACAAAATAAAATAATATTTGGTTTAAAAGTTTATTGGAAAGATGAAAAACAATTGGATGATGACGAGATTTTCAGCATTTAAACTGATGCACATTTTGTTATAAAACAAAAAACTAAATAATTGTGCAACAATATTATACAATAAAGAGGGACAAAATAGTAGAGTGTGCACCATAGAGGTTTAAAAAAACATATTTCTCTGCAATTGCTAAGTGTAACTACGAATGCTAACAATACAAAATGGTGGCCAGTGCTGGACCCTTTATTGCAGGGTAAAGCCGCTTGGCATCCAGTATCAACCATGTGTGTTTTGGATATTTTCTAATCAAAACATAGATCGGGAGCCAGTCCTTAAAAAGAAAATGGAATGGTGTTGACCTTCACCTAGTCTGAATTACCCCAGTGAACATTAAAAATGTTTTTAAATAGTTTAACCATTTACAACACATTTTAAAACACATTAAAACCCTATCTTATAGTTTATTAAACGTTTACTTGCACACTGTAAGGTTTAAAAAACGTTTTACAAACTTTCGCTATACAAATGTTTTGAAAATATTTATTAAATGTTTATAAAATATAACTCGAGAAACTAGGTTTGACAAGAAGCGTTTTTTAAACATTTATAAAATAGCTGAAGAAATGAACATTAAGCTGGAAACGTTTTTCAAACATTCATAATCCAATTTTTGATTAACAGTAAGCATAAAATATTTAAACAATATTAAGTGACAATGTTTTGTAAATGTTTGCTCCAAAAATGTTTTACAAACGTTTAATAGCAACTGGTTTTCCACACCCATCATTTTAAAACGTTTTTGAAAACATTGTCTGACAAACATTTTTTAACCCACATTTTCAGAATGCTTATTAAATGTTTACCTTCAAACATTTCCAAACGAAGATGGTGGTGAGCAATAATATAGAATTTTAAAGGACTGTGTCGAAATTTGCCCCACATGCAATCCATAAAAGTAAGACTTGAATGGGGCACAGTTTTTATCTTGCAATTTACAATTTTGGACATAAAAATAATATTTTCATAAATGAGCAACTTGAAAAGATATTGAATTTGACCCCATTATTATTAAGTCATTACTATGTTCATTTGTAACATTTTTCCATTATTTGTCATTGAACATTAAATGGTTTACATAAAACGTTTTGAAAACATTCTATTATAAATGGTTTTTGTACCCATAATTTTATTATGTTAATACATCCTATCCAATGCACAATTGGTAATCCTGTCAGTGTAGACCGGCCCGCCAAACATCAGGGGCGGATTTCACGAAAGGTCTTAGTCCGGTCTCAGACTCAAACTTGAGACTTTTGTCTCAAATTATTGGAATATTTTACTTGAGCCCATGGGCTCAGCCTTAATGGATTTCACAAAAGGTCTCAGTCTCAGCTTTGGCTGAGCCACTGGCTCAAATGTTGAGCCTGGTTGAAAGTGGGCTTAAGTTTTGTAAACAAAGGCTCAAATATGGCCGCCATAATTCTTTCTTCACTTCAAAATTTGAAATGGCTGAAAATAGGGTACATGTATATAAAACAACCCCCTGAAGTAGTCTTTGGGTGTTTTACATGTTTACAAGGTTTCCCATTGCAAAATATGGTATTTGACCAGAGATATTATGTGTCAAACAAGGAACGTATATGTCGTCAGTAGAATATTTTAACTACAAAAAATGGTCACATGACACAGAAAACCACTGTGGTTATTTGATAAGCTTGGTCTCAACTGAGACCCCTTCTGTGAAAACCATTTGAGACAAAGACTTGGCTGAGTCAAAGGGCTCAGATTTGAGCCAGTGGCTCAGCCTGAGACTGGGCTAAGTCTGAGACCTTTCATGAAATCCGCCCCAGAAAAAGACATCCTGTGTTTTCACTGGCCGGCCGGTCCCTAGTGCACTCACCAGATGGCGTGTTGTACTTCCTTCATGTCTAGACAGCATGACATCATAGCATCTTTTTCGTTTGGTGCAATACTAGTGCACACGGATTTGAATTTGAGATTGGAAATTGTGGAAATTATTGAGAGTTTCTTCTTTTAGTGAAGTTTTATTATATCAACGATATGTACCGATCTTTTAGAACATTATGTCGTCTCCTGGCCAAATAAGGGGAACTTGCGGCCATGTTATGGCTAGTTTTGACAGCCACCTTGTCTGCGCACGCTGTAGGGATAAAGGAAAGGGTAAGGACCCCTGTGTCGAAAAACCAGACTCTGAATGTAAAATATGCATGGCTTTCTCCCCTGAGCAACGTTTGCAACTTTCTACGCCTTCCTACAAGATTAAGAAAGCAAGCAGGAGGCTAAGAAGCTTGAATCCACCCCTTCTAATGACACTGAATCGCTTGTCGACCCGTGTGATGTGGCTATCTCTTAGGGGCTGTTGATCAACAGGGTGCTGTTAAATCCCCTCCTACTGTCGCCCCCCCCCCCCCCCCCCCCCCGAGAAGAAGGCAAAGAAGGAAAAAAGCTTCCACTTCTAAAGCTGTTAAACCTACTGCTAGTAGTTCTATGGTGGATTCGAAGATTGCACAACTGGATGAAAAATGGTCCGACAGATTCAATAGGTTGGAAGCTCTTTTGTTGGCCAGGACTATCAAACCGACCTTATCGTCTAATGTTAAAGTGAACCCAACTCACTCTCCACCAGCTTCTGCAGCTCTGCTGAACCCTTCATGAGACCGGTTCAGCCGGTTCCTGCTACTACAGAGTTTCCTGGATCTGGCTTCTCTGCTGTAAAGCATCAGCCGACCAGTCAAACTGAGACCGACCACTGCTACCATGCTTCCTGGCACAGGCTCCTCTGCTACTAAGAATCAGCCGACCAGTAAAGTAAAATCCAACCGACCAACCTGTTCTACAGAGCTTCCTGGGACCGGCTCCTCTGCTGCAAAGCATCAGCCGACCAGTAAAGCACAGTCTACCTGACCGACCTCTGCTGAACCTGGTACCGGCTCCTCTACTGACCACCAGTAAGCACCGACCTCACTCCACCAACCAACTAACCATCTCCTACCGACCCATGTCCGGCTCTCCTGCTTTACACAGGTCTAGAAGGGACAGTTCTGTTAGTTCCAGCTCTGAAGCCGGTAGTGATCTGTCCGACCAACCCCCATTGGACTTGTATACAGAAGCGGGGGAACTCTCAGATGATCAGGACGCTACAGGTGTCGACCAAGATCAACCTTTGTCACAGGAACAGACCTACCGTGAAACCATGAGAGGTAATCGTTCCTTTATGGGTTGGTCCCATGTACCAGATATTGACAGTGCAACTAATACGTCTGAAAACAATCCCTTTGCTGGACCCAAGACCCCAGTTCCTGGCAAGGTTTTCTGTACAGATGCCAACTGAAGACTGGCTATGTAAGAAGTTGCAGAAATTGAACACTACTTTGGTTGAGGGCTATCCCTCCCATGGTTCAGAGGCCGGTGGCCTGTCGAAAGATGTGTTCCTGAGACCTGCAAAGCACAGTCCAAGTGGTACGGGCTGTTTTCCGACCACAAAGTTGACCCATCAGCCATCTCATCTTGGTGCACAGAGGCTTCAAAGCTGAACAGTAGCTATAGCTGTATTGCTAGACACTCTGGACTGTCTTCCACCCCACCAGCTTCACGCAGGATATCACAAGAAACTCTGCGCAAATGGGAGAGATCAGCAAGAGAGGCAACAGTTATATGTAACCAAGCAGCCAGCTTCAACCAGTGTTTAAGGTCTAACAGAACAAGCAGGATCAGCTGAGATTTCATGTCCAGGGTCAGACATACCAATTCAAAGCTCTGCCTTTGTTTCTGTCATCAGCACCCTTGGAGTTCACTGTTGTAGCAAAGGAGGTAAAACGGATGGCCATACACAAGGGTATAAGAATCCACCAGTACTTAGACGACTGGTTGTTGAGAGCCACATCCCACCAGGTTTGTCCCCAGCATACTCAAGATCTAGTGAAAATATGCCAAGAACTAGGTTGGCTGGTGAATTTGGAAAAGTCAGAACTGGAACCAAAGCAGATGTTCAATTTTGTAGGCTACCAGTTCGACCTCAGAGCCGGGTGGGTCCCACCTACACCGGACCGTTGGCAGAATCTCCAGGACAAAATACTAGAAATACTGTCACTACCGGCTTGTCCAGCAGTTCATGTCTCTGATAGGTTTACCAACAGCCACAGAAGAGCAAGTTCACCTAGGCCGACTGCACATGAGACCCATACAGTGGAGGGTACCAGAGTCACTGCAAAAAGTGATTCCAATTCCCAGGTCCCTGCACCCCCACTTACGATGGTGGCTAAAAGAAGACAATGTTCTCACAGGTCAACCATTACACCCAATAAAACATGCTCTGCAAATATTTACAGACACATCAAAAGAAGGCTGGGGCGTTCACTTAAACGAACACACTGCAAGAGGGTCCTGGTCACTACCAGAAAGCAACCTGCATATAAACTATCTGGAACTAAAAGCAGTCTTTCTAGCCTTGAAAGAGTTCCAAAACCTCTGTACCGACAAGATAGTACTTGTGGCAACTGGCAACACTACAGTAGTGTCCTACATAAACAAGGAAGGAGACATGAGATCGGGCCCACTTTGTGCCCTAATATGGAGAATCTTGACCTGGTGTACCAGGAAGCAAGTAACTCTCAAAGCCCAACACATTCCAGGCCGGCTGAACGTGGTAGCAGACAAGCTATCCAGACTAGGCCAGACCATCCAAACAGAGTGGTCTCTCCTTCCAGAGGTCTTCCAAACAATATGCAGCAGGTGGCACCAGCCTTAAATAGACCTATTTGCCACGAGGTTCAACAACAAGTTACCTCTGTTTGTGTCACCAGTACCAGATTCCCTGGCTACAGCAGTGGATGAACTTAGTCTGCCATGGAAGGATCTGGATGCATATGCCTTCCCACCAGTAGCCATGTTGGGCAAGTGGTGGAGAAGTTGCAGGAATCCCCATGCAAGAGAATCATTCTGATTGCTCCGGGGTGGCCCAACATGCCTTGGTTTTGGGACTTAATGACTATGTCCAGTCAGATCCCACTGAGCCTGCCTTCCTTGCCCAACCTGTTAACACAGCCCTTCAATCAGATCCCTCACAGAAATCTGACAAACCTAAATCTCCATGCATGGCTCCTAGAGCCACAGCAATCAAGGAGCAGGGCTTCTCTGAGGCAGTGGCAACAAGAATTGAGGCTCCTCAAAGAGGATCAACCAGATCACTCTATGAGGCAAAGTGGGCCATTTTTACAAAGTGATGCGTCACTAATCAGGTGGACTTCAGGGCAGCCCCTGTAAAGTCAGTTGCTAACTTCCTTATGTACTTATTTCAGGACAGGAAGTTACAGCCCAGCGCCATTGATGGTTACAGGTCAGCCATTGCTGATAAACTGGGAAACTTACCCTTCAATATCAGTAAGGATGAAAATCTCACTTGTCTCCTGGATAGTTTCCATAGACAGACCCAAAAGCCGGAGGGGAATCCCCCCGTGGAACCTCTCACTGGTCTTGCACCAGCTGACAAAGCCTCCATTTGAACCAATCAAAGAGGCTTCCTTGAAGCATTTGACCTTCAAGACAGTTTTCCTCTTAGCCCTTGGGTCGGGCAAACATAGAAGTGAGATGCATGCGTGGCAAAACTAGAATATTAGACACCAATCTGATTTGTCCAAAGTATCCCTGTACCCATCACCCAGCTTTCTTTCTAAGAACGAGCTGGCAAAGGAGGGTCCAGACAGTGTGGCCCCAGTGGTTATACCAGCCCTAGCCCCAACTCTGGATACATACCTCAAGTCTGACAGGTCCCTCTGTCCGGCCAGAGCATTGTGCTACTATTTAGACAGGACCTCAGGCAGAACAAGGAGTTGGTCTTTGTCTCCTTTAAGAAAGGCTTTGACAAAGACATCTCACCTGCCACTATCTCCTCATGGATCGAACAGATGGCGATCCTATATTATGAGCTCTCAGACCAAGAGGCCCACACTTTACATCAGGTTAAAGCCCATGATGTCAGGGCCTTCGCTGCTTCTAAGGCCTTCCAGTCAGGAGTCTCCTTAGAACAAATCTTGTCAGCTTGCCACTGGAAGTCACATAATACCTTCATTCAATTCTACCTGAAGGATGTAGCATGGGCTGATTCAGAGCTTTATCACCTGGGACCTGTAGTGGCTGCTCAGCAGATCCACCAATAACCCAGGGTTGAGAGGAGATTTGTACATAAATAGTTGTTCATATAAACAAACAGACAAAAAAACTGACGTGCTTCCTTCGGGAGGTTTATTTCCACTCCTTATGGGACTGAACTCATCCCTCTCTTCCCCTATCTCAGAGCAGGTCTATCCACAAATAACCCAGGGTTGAGAGGAGATTTGTACATAAATAGTTGTTCATATAAACAAACAGACAAAAAAACTGTGACGTGCTGAACTCATCCCTCTCTTCCCCTGCCTCAGAGCAGGTCTATAAAAAGGGGGGGGGGGGGTAAGTCGGTTTGGACCAAATAACCAGTCTCTATAACCGACTGGCCTTAAGGGATTCCTGACTTCAAGATCGACCCAGGCCTGGAAGAAAAACTTGGTTAGTTCTGTTTATGAGTTCACATAAGTCTCTAGTAACTTACGCGCCAACCAAGCGGTAGTTATTCAGCAATTGTCCATTGGATAGGATGTATTAATGCAATAAAATTACAAATTTAATAAGTAAATTAAATTTTTATAAGTTAATACCCTATCCAATGGACACACAAGACCCTCCCACCAACCCTGCTATCAGCTTACTAGGGGTCTAATAGGTTTAGACAATGAAAAAGATGCTATGACGTCACGCTGTCTAGACAGGAAGGAAGTATGACACGCCATCTGGCGAGTGCACTAGTGCTAGGGACCGACCGGCTGGTGGAAACACAGGATGTCTTTTTCTGACGTTTGGCGGGCGGGTCTGCGGCGACCGGATTAGCAATTGTCCATTGGATAGGGTATTAACTTATAAAAATTGAATTTACTTATTAAATTTGCAATTTTTTAACGTTCACAAAGCATTTCCTTTCAAATATTTGAAAAATTCAAAAATGTTTACTGGGAACATTATATCCTGGAACTAATGCAGGAACTTCTTAGTTTTTTTTATTGATTAAGATACCTATATCTATTTTAAATATGTGTAATGATAGAAAGTCCAGTCTTGTAGAATATCAAATTCTACATGTACAAAGTCCAATTGGAGTTTCTACCAACATAAACTTGGTAGAAAGTCCAGTTGGAGTTTCTACTGGTAGAAAGTCCAATCAAAGAGATTTGGGTATTGCCCTGAGGTCCAAAATCTAATAAAGTTGGTAGACTGCTCAAAATGTGGATGAGGAGACAGTACTGCAAGCTTTAGATGCTGAGACCAACAACTGCGCAGTTGTGACAAAAAATGCTGCTGTAGAAGCATAGGTCTTAATAGGTCAACTAAATGCCATGTAGAAAGTGGCTGCTGTCAAAATTTAACTGTACTCCAATTGGACTTTCTACTGGTAGAATTTGAAATTCTACCAGATTGGACGTTCTACCATGACATATGTTTAAATTACTTTTAATCGGAATTTTAACATCCTATGGGGACAATGAAATAAAAACTATTTTTTTTTTGTTTGGTAATGTATTTAAAAGAAAAAAAAATATTTTGTGAGTAATAATAAATTATTTAAACCTTTTAACTGATGCACATTGTCTATTTCAGACAAATTTTATTGTATTATTTTCCAAAAATGTTGTACAATACCGATCAGACATAATATCAAAATGTACATTATACAAGTTGAGCACAACATATTATATTAGGTTATTTCCTGTGCTATTGCTAAGTGTAACTTCCAATACTACTAATCCAAAATGATGGCAGACACTGGAGTCTTTTCTGTGTAGAAAAAGATTGATTCAGGAACCAGACAAATCAAAACACCATCTGACTGTGTTCTTTGGCAATTAAATTTGATGGAAGACCTTCTTACTTAATTTAAATTAGTGAAGTTAGTCTGGTTCTTTCATAATCCCAAAATTCCATGATATTGTCTGTAGCTATAAATATTTTTTACCTTTTCAATTAACCGCTGGAATCAAGATTCAAAACATGAGGTGGAGGTGGGAGGTGGCTCTGCTATGCTCCCGTCACACTACAGTATTTGCTAGGGGCTTTTTGTATAATGCCCCATACCTCCAAGTACTGTCATACTTCTGTTTATAATGTTTCCATTCTGTAGCATTCCCTACATTCTGTGGCCACACACACGTAGAGGTTTTTTAACTATTGAAAATTTCTGCCCGCGTTATGCATTATCATGGTCACCGGCAATCATCACTTCACGAAAACCCAAGTTAAACACGCAAAAAATACATTAAATAGCATTGAGTTCTTATTTGAGCCTTTATTGTTCACAGTGGTGGTGTAGAAATGGCACTTTTACAAGTATATAACATCAATTATTGTGGTTTTCAGCTAAACTTCAAGGCAAATTATTTAGAGTCTACGTAAATAAATCTGGTGAAGTTATTGAGGAGTTTATTACTTTGTTCTTTGGCTTTCTGAGCAATAAATATAAGCTTCCCTGAATGTAAAAGCGAAAAAACATTTAATATAATTTTACTCACAGTTTAGCTTTAGAATTTTGAATGAAGGGAAAAGACTGATGTGTATTGTGTAACCAAACGGCTTGTCTAAAATCTACCAATAAAAATACAGTATTATTTTTAAAAAGAGTCATCCATACTACACAGAGAAGTTCAAAAACTAGGTACATTTTAAGAACACATATTTACAAACCAGTGATGTCTGATGAATACAATATTCAGGACTACCCTGATTATCTGCCCTCTGATGAGATTATGATACAGTAACACTATTTGTCACCCTGCTCAACAAAACATTCACATTTGCCCGAACAAAGTACTAGTAGCTTGTTACCGTGTCTGGTAAAACATGATATCCCAAGTACGGCAGGAAATTCAGTCACTACTCCAGATTTTTACCCCACACGTGCAGGTGTTGTTTTCAGATAGTGTCCTGGGGCCGGTTTCATGAAAGGACTTAAGTCTGGACTCAGGCTCAAATCTGAGACTTTGGGCTCAAATGTTGTAAATATTTTGCTGAGTCTGTGGACTCAGACTCAAAGCATTTCACAAACAGGCTCAACTTAAGATTTGGCTCAGTCATGGGCTCAATTTTGAGCCCACCAAGGAGGTGTCTCAAATTTTGAGTCCAAAGTTTGTCATCCAAATACTTGTGTATAAAGCAATATAATTTGCATGAAAATGAATTTGTTGAATCTTGAAATATTATATTTTTATTTTGCTTACTAATTACATCTACATATTCAATATTCATAATAAGAAAAGTCAATTGAATTGACATGCTTTTTTGATCGTTGTCAAGTGAATAGTTACAAGAGGGGACTCAAAGCTTGACTCGGTCTCAGTTGAGTCTCAAACAATTGGCTTGTTACCAATAATATTATATCAATTTTTTTTCATGTGTTATCAGTGTTAATACAATTTAAATCGATATTGACCATGAAATAAATGCACTTGCATAAAAAACAAACCAAGGAAGTGTCTTAAATGAAATTTAAAAGTTGAGACTATGACTTGAGACCAGTCTCAGCTGATCCACCTTTGTGAAATCCATTTGAGCTAAAAACTCAGCCGAGACAAAAGTCTCAGATTTGAGACCCAGACTCAGCCCAAAACTTGTCTCAAACTGAGACTTTTTATGAAACCGGCCCCAGGGTGGCTAGAAAAGGTATTGTCCGGGCTGTGTTTCAGAAACCGTTTGGTTCAAGAAACTCGTACCTTTAACCTTGTCATTATGACCTTGGCCTTTAAAATCTTGTCCAGGCCGTATTTCAGAAACCATAAGATGTTAGAAGTTTATACTTGGTAGGGATATTGGTTGGGTGTAGTTGTGCAAAGTCAAGCTAGGGTTATATTGAGACAGCATTGCCACTTAAAGGTGACAACCTGGGATTAAATGCCACGTAGGTATGCTACTATGAATTGCAGTTTGACCTTGTCACAGTGACCTTGGCCATTAAAATCTTGTCTGGACTATGTCTTGGAAAATGTAAGGCGTAGGAAGTTGTTATATGACACGTATATGGTTGGAGGGTGTAGGTATGCAACATTATGGCGTGACATTCATGTGACCTGTAACTTAGTTCTACCATTATGTTTCCTTCTCCCACTTTAAAACACACTTCTGCTATTACAAATTATTAGGGAGAAGAAGAATCATTTTAATTACTATTAATTGTTTAATTAATCTTAGTAAAATTAATCAGTAAAACATAGATCTGAAATACTTTAAAACATCATAAGTATATTTATGATATACAGTAGATGTCAAAATAGTTTATATGTTTATGTAGGATCCATGCATTACCATTTATACAAACATTTCTCTTCTGTTTGTGTTTAGTGTGTGTTAGTGTTAGCAGGAAGTTCATTTGCTTGCTGTCATTCACAGCACACACTGTGTTGTTAAATATCATGCCATCCTAAATATGCTGTGTTTATAAGACTTGTCATAGATTGATGTTAATTAAATCACTTCTATTAACATAAGCAATCAGAATAATTAATTTGTAAATTAAATTAAAGAAATAAGCCAGTACATCTAAAATCCATGGTCAGTATTTAGTACAGAAATATTATGACAAGTTGTTCTATGTAAACAGTTGATTTGTTGTTTTGTTGGGGTTTTTTTACGTCGCGTTCAACAGCCAGGGTCATATTGCAACGGGTAGTTTACGGGTGGAGGAACCAGTGCATACTAGTTGGTCAGGATTCTGCACTGTAAACCACCGGGCATCGGCAAGTAACTACCAACTTTCCAAGATGAAGTGCCTGGCCCGAGATTTGAACCGGCGGCCTCAGAGGTTGGAGGCGAGCACTCTAACCACCACACCACCGAGCCCCCCATGTAAACAGTTGAATACAAATTTAGTTATTAATCAAGGGTTCATATGTTATAATAACCAGTGTTTTATATGGTGCATTGTAATTACTTATTCTTAGTTCCAGTAATTAAAGTTTACATTTTGTTACAATATTAAATAGAACTCTGGTCATTCATATATAAGTTAGAAGGTTATACAAGTACAAGGAAAGAGAAGCATTGCTTCATAGCTTAGGAATCCAGACACAGGAACATCTTCCCATATTTAGAGATGAGTTTGGCAAAATATGTGGTCACATGGCATTTTCAAGCTTAAGAACCCGTCTTTCCCATAATTCCCTGCTAGTCACATGACCCTCCATATTAGGTACTGTTATCTGCAAACTCTTAGATAATAGGTCACATGACCACCACCAGTTCTTATTTCTTGGTCACATGGTTACCTGCATTTCTTATGAAGACAGGTCACATGACCCCTTAGGGATCCTTTTAGGCAATGTTTTGGTCACATGACCAAAATGTACATAAGAATTTACTAAAATCCTTGATCATGTAACTCCCGTATTTGGACATTTTACTGAATTCTGTGAACATGTGACCATTAGTTCCTGTAGCATTCCAGAGAGAGAAATGCGTCTAACTCAGGGCTTGCATTCCACAGTTTATTATAAAAAGAGCCAATTTATCTAGAGAGTGCAGATTTTTCACCAGAGAGACTTTTGACCTGAGTAGTGAGCAGAGCAGGATTACAATTGAGGCACCATCAAAAGACTTTGTAACTTTTTTGTGAAAAATAACTTTGTTGAAATAAAGAATTATTTGTTGAAAATTACACCTTATATATTTTATTTGAATTCAACCAATTGTCAAGTAGACAACCCAGGGAAACCAAGAAGAAAACAAACACTACAAAAATACAAACCATCCTCTACTTGACAATTAATATATATGTATTGCTGCAACTGATTTTATTTATTTTTACCTAATTGTGCTATCTCTATTGACAGCTTTACTGCAATTGATAAATAGATCAGTTAACAAATTTTCCATTTATATAACTTATTTTTCAAATTAATGCTGTAGAGATGGAAGAGAACTTGATGCTTTGTGAATACATTCGCAGGATATATTTAGAGCCATTTCCAAATTGGAACTATTGGGACGTCAGAAAAAAGTGCTGAGATTTTGGCTTTTAATTAAATAGCCAGCGTCCTACATTACACATTGGTGAGAATATTTGTCACATTCATTCATTTTATTTAATCAAAAAACTTCATCAAACTCAATAGAATACATGTAGGCAAACAGGCTTTATGTGTGTGGAGATTTATTATGTTTCATCCCACTGTGTAAAGAGTTAACATACTCCTCAGTAAACAAGATAAAGCACACTGTAGATCAGCAGTGAGTGCTAAATTCATGTGATCCACTCGCTTATCAGAAAGTATCCATGAATATCAATAACCACCATTGTTTTTTGGGGATTCATTTTGTTATAAACACTATATCCGTTGAATTTGAATGTGTTAATTTGCTTATATGACTTTGCTTGTGGAATGAACAAACACAGAAATTAATTCATAATTGATATATTTTTCATTTATTTTTATATCTAAACCACTGAAGTATATTGGTCATTGGGAATACACAGTTGATTGAGAAAGAAAAAACAGAACAAAAAAATCAGAGGTGTAAAAAACTCTGTAGCTTTTGGGGCCATGTAAAAGTTAAAAATAGTTTTGCAGTGTTCTGTTGTATTAATATTAAATTGTATACAAATAATATTGGCATTCCTTGTTTTACAAAGAAAGAATAATTCTCAAATATTTATGTACTTGTACTTATAAAAAAATTATTTCAACAAAGATAAAAAGGAATATTCAGAAACAAGGTGCTCGGATGTAGAATAAATTTTCTTTCAAAGAACATTATTTTAGGACAAAATATTAAAGGATATCTGAGACAGCTGGACAAGAGAACCATTGGTGAATGGTAGATGTGACATAATGCCACCTCCACGGAGAATGTCAAGAAGTAGTCCCAGAGATGAGACCATGGTGACAGTGACCCACTCCAGTGACCTAAGTATCTTCTCACCACACATCGCTCCACTAGACCTAGCCAGCACACCGCGGGCTGACCACGGGAGAAGTAGACACATGGATACACTGGAGATACCCAGTTCTTATCACGGACCTACAGAGCACCCCAGAAACAGAAGGAAGAGTTCATACGTGTAAGTCATATTTAGTATCAAAAGTACAAACGCAGATTACTTGATTACTTTCAAAGGTGATTAGAGGTCCTCAGTGGCCTTGTGGTTAACAAGTTTGGCATCTAATCCTAGACTGTCACCTCTGTGGGTTCGAGTCCCACAAGTGGCAATGCTGAGGACCTGTCCCAATATGACCCTGGCTGTTGAATGGGACTTAAAACCCCGACTTTAACTTTGTAACGGTGGTTAGTGTAATTATTCATCACTCAGAATACCAAAAAAAGCAGAGTTCAAAGGCGAAAGTTCCACAGAGTTAAATATACAAATACACAAACAGATTAATGTCGAAGCTGGCAGTTATTGCAATATGTATCACGGACACTCTGAACATCAGATAAACAGATCGAAGAGTTCTCGCACTCAAATTGTTTAGTGTCAAAAGTACAAATGTAGGTAAATTTTGTATCATAAACTCTCTCAGCATCTGAGCAAAATAAAACAGATTCAGTGTCAACAGTGCAAATGTAAAATAATGTTAAAAGTGATCACTGTATCATAGACTCACAACCCCACAAAGAATAGGCAGAGTTCACAGGCGTATGTTGTACAATGTATAAACAACATACTTGCCTCCCAGCTCCGATGTCGGCGGTTCAAAGCCTGAACCCTATGTTGGTAAGATGGTAGTTTCTTACCGATGGTCAGCAGTTTACAGTACAAAACCTTGACCAACTGTATATACTGTTTTTTCTGCCCATAAAACTACCCGTTGTGATATCACTTATACAATGTTGAAAGTGAAGTTAAAACTAAAATAAACAAATAAATATAATGTATCAGACTGCAGGGCTGGTATTCACGAAGGGTTTTAGACTTAGCCAGGTCTTAGGCTTAAATCCTGTCTTAAAGTTAAGACTTTTGTCTCAGTTAAGTTTTGTCTTAAAACTGTATTCACAAAGGGTGACTTAGCTAAGTCCAAGATTATCAAATAACCACAGTGGCTTTCTGTGTCATGTGACCTTTCTTTTTTATTCAAACTATACTATTGGTGACATATATCCTTCATTTAATGCATTTTATCTAAGGAAAAAGGCTGTTTTGAAATGGAAAACCTTGTCACCACCTATAAACTTCCAAAGACTGTTTTAGTGAGGTGTTCTGTATAATTATAATTTATTTACAGCCATTTCAAATTTTGAAGTGGAGAAAAGTTTATGGCGGCCATATTTAAGTCCTCTACAAAATTTAAGCCCACTACCAACCAGTCTAAAAGTTGAGCCCTTGGCTAAGCCTAAGACCGGTCTTAAATTATTTGTGAATACCACTAAGCCTAAGACAAAAGTCTTAGCAGTTTTGGGGCAGAAACCTGAGACTAAGTCTAAGACCTTTCGTGAATACGGGCCCTGAACATCCGAGAAACAACAGTGGACAGGGTTTGTTGGTTGAGGAGTGTGTTTTCAAGAGATGGCAGGGTCAGATTGATGTTAGAGGGATTGCATGTAATTATCCAGTCATTATAATGAACGTACAGAACATCTCAGAATGAGAAGGAAGTGTTCTCAATTTGACCTGAATGTCAACGTCTGTGTGTCCACACACTTATGATATTATGCTGGAGTATCTTGATAATCACAACCACTCATTTGACAGAAATACTAATCCACATTTGTCGTCACTGATTCAGAGGTGAATCTGATGAACAGGAGCAGAGGAGCAGTCCCCACGTGTTATCTAATTAGAGAAAATATTATCATGTACAATAATAATGATAATAATAAGTCTTAAGTTGGCTTCTAAAGCTAGAAATGATCTGTTGGGATCTGACATTAAGGTGCGGCCATGACAAAACCACACCTGCCTATGGTCTTTCTGGAACAGATGGAGGAAATGTTTGATATTTCACCGACCCACTCTGACTCTGTATCCGGACCTTGGCTCTGCCCACCTTGTAACCGTCCTGTCATAGATCTCTACATCTTGTTGGTCACACTTCCCAACTTGTCCTATACCGTCTTGTCTGGAAGAACTTTCAAGTCAGTCATGGTTAAGTACCAGGACAACACTTCCTGACAGGCCATACACACAAACCGACCTTATTGAAAGGAAACCGGCCAGTCATAAACATTACTGGGCTGACTTTGACACTTCCCATCAAGGTGGGAATTCCTCCTGTCTTCAATTGTACAGTCAGTTACATCTTAGCAGGGCAAGCCAGTACACATTACAACAAGCTGTAAATAGAAACCAACAAGGCGGTCACAGCAACAGACAATCCAAGAGCCAGCTTCATTTTACCGACCTACAGTTTGTGACCAAATGTATTTATTTGGGGTTTTACATCACTTTTCAACACTGTACAGGTCATATCATGACGAGTAGTTGGAAGGCCAGAGGAAACCAGTACATACAGTTCGTCAGGGTTCTGTACTGTAAACTGCCGACCAACGGCAAGCAACTACCAGGGGCCACGGTGGCAGAGTGGTAACACTCTCGCCTCCCACCTCTGAGGCCGGGGTTCGATCCCCGCATGGGCTCAAGTGGGAAAGCTGGTAGTTGCTTGCCGTTGGTCGGCAGTTTACAGTACACAACCCTAGCGAACTCTATGTACTGGTTTCCTCTGCCCTTCCAACTACCCGTCGTGATATGACCTGTACAGTGTTGAAAGCGACGTTAAAACCCCAAATAAACAAGCAAGCAACTACCAGCTTTCCCAGGGTCATTTGGAATCTGACATCTGATGGATTACATCTGGCAGCATTTCAAGATAGGATTTTGTTTTTTTTACAAATTAACTAATGGTTAGTGTTGAGGTACAAGTTGGGCTGCCTTGTGATTAGGATTTTTTTTTGCAAAACACTGCTTTACAAAGAAAAATGGGTCCTAAGATGGCCAGAAGAGTGTGAAAGATGGAAGTCCCCCACAGACATCCCTCCAGAATTTGAGCTGGGGGACACAGTGGCAGATATACAGTGGAGGAGAGGGGATAGGGAGGCAAGAGAAAGGGACAAAGACACAGAAACAGGGGAAGAAGCCAGGAGGGAGAAGACGACACACTCGCCACAGGAGGGAGTGACAGAAAAGCATGCAAGGACAGACAAAATTGACACAGAGGCTGGAGGAGAGGCAGGCACATCTCAATTGAACTCAATTTCAGGGGCACATCACCGACATCTACCTGGCGGGCTCAGATGAGGAGCCATTGTGGACTTTGTGAAGGACCATGAAGAGTTGTACAACAAGACTAATGATCATTTTGAGGACAATGCAATGAAGTAATGTCTCTGGGAGAGGTTTGACAACAGTCGCAAGCTGTCTGTCAAGGTGTGCAAGACCTGGTTTGAGTCCCAAATGACCTGTTATTACAAGTTAAAGAAGAAAGAAGGGTGACTACTGAGTGCATTATACAGGATAATAACCAAGAAGAATCACACAAATTGGTTTATGCCCATGGGAGCCAGAGAGTGCAGTTTGAATATCCAGGACAACTCAATACGCCTACGCTTGGAAGTGTTGGATGCTTCAAACTTTGGTGTACACCACTCTAGCACAGAGTATTGCATGTTTTTGTGATTATGTCCATCACTTGTGAAGTGACGTGAGACAGGGGTGTCTATTTTATCTGCCTTTTGTACAGAATGTCTGTGTTCATACATTCTTTGTCTAAATGCGCGTGAGGTTTCTCCCACATAATGTTTGTTGCATTTGGAGCAGGTAATCAGGTATATGACATTGGTTATTTCACATGAGAAATGTTTGGGTAAGTTTTGAGGGTTGAATAACTTGTGTGTGAAGTTACATTGTACTGTTCCTTTCTTTTTGATTAAGGGGCAGTATGTGCATTTACCGAGTCTGGTGCATACAGGTAAGTATGGTTTTGTCCTTGATTTAGTAGTGGGGGGGTAAATGAGAGTGGCATTTGTTAATTTATCATATTACAGGTTTGAGTGGCCAATTTGCCAATGCCTTAGTTTCAAATCTGTCCATAAACAGGTTTGCATAGTTTGGTGCTGTTGCTGTGCCCATTGCAGTGCCACCTATTTGGAGATAGTGGTCTCCATTGAAACTAAAGCTCATAGAGTGTTGTGGTATGTCATTTTGATCTCTACTGAAGAATTCCATCAGTTCTAATCTTCTGTGGAATTCTTTAAAGCCTAACCATATCTGAGATTTGTCAGGTAGGCCAGGTGTTGGACAGAAGGTAAGTCCCTTCACTAGGGCGGTTATTTGGTCCTTGTCCAAGGTGACATTAGATATATTTATTACTGTATGTCCAATATAACTTTCAAACTTGGTATTCTTAGGTAAGATACCAGGTTGTGCGGTTTTGGCCTCAGATCTGAGGGTGTCTAAAAAGTATGGTTCCTCAATGCTAGACATGTTTGGAATGAACCTTATTTTGAATTACGGGTGGGTTGGCCTTAAGGTAAGTTTTGTTATAGTTGGGGGAGCCTGGTGGGTTCCAGGTTATCTTAACCAGGATGTTTGGTGGTACCTGGTTGTATTTTTTACGGTTCATTGAAACATGCAGAGAAAAAATGGGTGTATTTATTGAATAAACCACGTATAGGTATCTAGTTTTTTATGTAGGATATATATACATAAATAAAACATTGATTTTAATAGTCCATATTTGGTTTGGGGAATGAACTCTCTTTCGTTTTGGAGGTTTATTCCTACTGGACATGGGTTGCTCAAGTTGTTCTTTAACAGCATTGAGGGTTTTCAATGTCTCTTCAGATATCCTGGTGTCTGGCATAGGTGTATCATAACCACTTGCAGGTTCTGAGGTCATTCTGACATTAGACATGGCATTACAGAATTCAGTCTGGCTAGCAGTTGTTGAAGGAGCACTCATAGTAAAAACTAAAGAAAAAGATCTACTTCCTGCTTGTGCAAAGACTTGAAGGTTGATAAGCTTTGTTTATCTGCCTGATATAATTTACTCTGGGTAAATTGTATTTCGACTGGTAAAATTATTCTCAGTCTCATCAGAGGCTATGAGATATTCAGGTTCTTGGTCCCTAAGGTACTTTTGGCTTCCACAGGGGGAGCCCCCAGTTCAGAGCCTGGTTCAGGGCCGGTTCAGAGCCGGTTCAGGAGCCTGGTTGCAGGCTCCAGGTTGTGTAGGGAATTCCTGAAGTGTGGAGTGAATGTGTCTCAATTATCATGTGTATTTTGATTATTGATTTTTTCACTCAGATTTAAGTACTATAAAAATACAACTATATTGTCCTTATTTCGTAATTGATGGTGAGTATGGGTATCTCATTACCAGGCTTTTGTTAAGTCTCTATTTATAGGTTCCATCCAAATGAGAGTAGTTGTTAGCTTCATTAAAATTTTATTATTATGCTTCCTTATGTAATTATATTCTTTTGTGAATATAATTCATAATATAAGTCATACAGAGACAAGTTTGTGTCATAGAAATATTTTTTTTAATAAGCTTTATTCACCATATTATCTTTATTTTTATAATAGGTAGTTATATTATTTTAATATCTGTTAAAAAATAAAAATAACTTTAATTATTATATATAATATATTAGTATGTGTATTTATTTTTAATATTAACTAATTTGTGTTTAGTTAATTAGTTATAAATAATATTGGTTTAAAATACTCCAAATATTTAAATATATTTTATACATATGAATATATTTATGTTGTGTTTTAGTACAGTATAATAAAATCAGTATAAAATAATAAATTATGTTATTATTGTTATAAACCTTTTCTGGTTTTGGATAGTATTAATGTGGCGTCTTAAACTTGACTTGTGTTTAAAATCTTGGTTGCACTGACCACATTTATAATTGTTTTTATCCATACTTGTTATTTATGATTTTAACCATCCAAGTACTAAAAATGACTTAGTGACTGATTTTGTGATGTCATTCAATTGTATGACGTTTTTACGCGATGACGTAATTGTTACGATTACGTCACTGCTATAAATCACTTTTTATATAATATTGAAGTGTTATTTTATTTTTAAATAATTTTTATTTTATTTAGAAATAATTTATAATTTTTTATTTTATTTAAAGTGATCTATAATATTATATCTCATGCTCTGGAATATATAAACATGCTTATTTTATTTAAAATAATCCTAAATGCGATTATAAATGTCATTTGTGCGATATTTATAAAATGCCTATTAAATAACTCATATTAATAGTGATTATTTTTAAACCTTTTTGGGTTATTTTTAGGTGAATTCTGGTGATCTTCATGGCCATATAAGACAAAGAAGAAAGAAGGGTGACGACTGAGTGCATTATAGTCAGGAAAATAACCAAGAAGAATCACACAAATTGGTTTATGCCCATGGGAGCAAAATGACGTACCACAACACTCTATGAGCTTTAGTTTCAATGGAGACCACTATCTCCAAATAGGTGGCACTGCAATGGGCACAGCAACAGCACCAAACTATGCAAACCTGTTTATGGACAGATTTGTAACTAAGGCATTGGCAAATTGGCCACTCAAACCTGTAATATGATAAATTAACAAATGCCACTCTCATTTACCCCCCCCCCCCCCCCCACTACTGAATCAAGGACAAAACCATACTTACCTGTATGCACCAGACTCGGTAAATGCACATACTGCCCCTTAATCAAAAAGAAAGGAACAGTACAATGTAACTTCACACACAAGTTATTCAACCCTCAAAACTTACCCAAACATTTCTCATGTGAAATAACCAATGTCATATACCTGATTACCTGCTCCAAATGCAACAAACATTATGTGGGAGAAACCTCACGTGCATTTAGACAAAGAATGTATGAACACAGACATTCTGTACAAAAGGCAGATAAAATAGACACCCCTGTCTCACGTCACTTCACAAGTGATGGACATAATCACAAAAACATGCAATACTCTGTGCTAGAGTGGTGTACACCAAAGTTTGAAGCATCCAACACTTCCAAGCGTAGGCGTATTGAGTTGTCCTGGATATTCAAACTGCACTCTCTGGCTCCCATGGGCATAAACCAATTTGTGTGATTCTTCTTGGTTATTATCCTGACTATAATGCACTCAGTAGTCACCCTTCTTTCTTCTTTGTCTTATATGGCCATGAAGATCACCAGAATTCACCTAAAAATAACCCAAAAAGGTTTAAAAATAATCACTATTAATATGAGTTATTTAATAGGCATTTTATAAATATCGCACAAATGACATTTATAATCGCATTTAGGATTATTTTAAATAAAATAAGCATGTTTATATATTCCAGAGCATGAGATATAATATTATAGATCACTTTAAATAAAATAAAAAATTATAAATTATTTCTAAATAAAATAAAAATTATTTAAAAATAAAATAACACTTCAATATTATATAAAAAGTGATTTATAGCAGTGACGTAATCGTAACAATTACGTCATCGCGTAAAAACGTCATACAATTGAATGACATCACAAAATCAGTCACTAAGTCATTTTTAGTACTTGGATGGTTAAAATCATAAATAACAAGTATGGATAAAAACAATTATAAATGTGGTCAGTGCAACCAAGATTTTAAACACAAGTCAAGTTTAAGACGCCACATTAATACTATCCAAAACCAGAAAAGGTTTATAACAATAATAACATAATTTATTATTTTATACTGATTTTATTATACTGTACAAAAACACAACATAAATATATTCATATGTATAAAATATATTTAAATATTTGGAGTATTTTAAACCAATATTATTTATAACTAATTAACTAAACACAAATTAGTTAATATTAAAAATAAATACACATACTAATATATTATATATAATAATTAAAGTTATTTTTATTTTTTAACAGATATTAAAATAATATAACTACCTATTATAAAAATAAAGATAATATGGTGAATAAAGCTTATTAAAATAAATATTTCTATGACACAAACTTGTCTCTGTATGACTTATATTATGAATTATATTCACAAAAGAATATAATTACATAAGGAAGCATAATAATAAAATTTTAATGAAGCTAACAACTACTCTCATTTGGATGAAACCTATAAATAGAGACTTAACAAAAGCCTGGTAATGAGATACCCATACTCACCATCAATTACGAAATAAGGACAATATAGTTGTATTTTTATAGTACTTAAATCTGAGTGAAAAAATCAATAATCAAAATACACATGATAATTGAGACACATTCACTCCACACTTCAGGAATTCCCTACACAACCTGGAGCCTGCAACCAGGCTCCTGAACCGGCTCTGAACCGGCCCTGAACCAGGCTCTGAACTGGGGGCTCCCCCTGTGGAAGCCAAAAGTACCTTAGGGACCAAGAACCTGAATATCTCATAGCCTCTGATGAGACTGAGAATAATTTTACCAGTCGAAATACAATTTACCCAGAGTAAATTATATCAGGCAGATAAACAAAGCTTATCAACCTTCAAGTCTTTGCACAAGCAGGAAGTAGATCTTTTTCTTTTGTTATTACAAGTTCACACAATCCAAGTCTGCTCAGGTCCTAAAAGAGATGACGGAAAGGCAGAACTGGATGCAGGATAAATTTAACCTGTTGAAGACATTAGACACAATGGAAATCATCAGGCATCAAGTCCCCGGCCCAAGGAGCTAGTGCATCCGCTGCCTCAGCCCATGACATCTTCAGAGCTTCAACCAACATGAATAGTATGGAGATCAGCATACAATCAGACACCACAGTACAGCCTTCACTTACAAGCCCCAGCAGGTCATGGACCAATTTGCACAGAAGAGAACCATGCTGTCATCATTCCTTGGGCCAAAGCAGGAGACAAGAACAGCCTTCTGCAACTATCTGGCTTCCGAAGTGGAGGTCTTAGAAGATAAAGACTTTTAGACATTCAGAAACAAGGCTATGAAACATTTGTGCCACAAACATTTCAACAGCCACAACAACCACCAGCCGCAAATAAATACATCTTAACCATCCCAGAGACTCAGATGCCAGCAAGGCAGCCCATTCAACCTGCTCAACAGATCCAAGTGGCAACCAAAGGATACCAGCAACCCATAGGGCAACCAACTTCCTTCCTAGTGGTTGACGACCAACAGGCAGGACCTTCAAGACAGCTTACTTTTACACTGACCCTGATGACCCACTTTAACTCAATGTCAGTTGGATCTGAGACAGGCGAAGAAAGTCAACACAACATATTAGGGTCTCAAGCTTCGTCGAAAATCTTCAATCTGAGATGACCTACTAACAGATCGACACGCTGCAGCTGTTTTCACCACCCGACCTGCAACAATAAGCCACCTCTCCTCCAACCACCACTACACAGCAAAAACATCAGTAGCAATAAGCCCAGCTTCAGCCTCCTCCGCAGTTAGCCGACGCCAAACAGCAGCAGCAGTAGACCCACTGCACTTGCCTTCAATTGGTCCTCTTCAGGACCACAACTGTCAACAATTTAAAGGTTCTTTTCAGGAACACCTGAATCTTCTTAGAAACAATTAATAGCCACACATTCAAAAATCCTAGAACAAAAAGCACTACACCGCTGAATGAATGTGTGAGTGAAAAAAAACTTCAAATCTTTCAAAACTGAACTTAAAAGTTTTAAAACTTAGCAAAATGAATAAAACTGTATTCTGCATCCACCAGGGAAAAGAAGCTCTTGTAGCTGTAATAGTCACTGCCTGATTTCTTTGACTACTTCATATCGATATACTTCCCATCTAGGGCCCCAAGAGCATGTTCGACATTCTATCTGGTTCTGAACTTCTCCTTCACTTTTTTCCAGTCTTCAGGGTCAGTAGGGTAGTGCAAATATTCGTCATGGAATTTAGCAACAATGGCACGGCAGACCTGGGGAACAAATTCACAGATGGTGGTTTGGCCAACCAGCCAGTGATACTGCAAGGAGGTGTCATTTGGCATCCTGAAATTCTGGGCTGTCTGTGTGTATTAGGTCAGCCAGGAGGTTGTTGTAGCATCCTTTTTCTTGTCTTTGAAGTATCCAAGGCATGACTCAGGGGTTTGGTGGCTTTCTTCTCCTGGGGGCTCGCTGGGGCTGTGTCTGTGGTTTTGGTTGTAGGGCAGGTGCTGGTCCTGGGTTCAGATGTGTCCTTTTCTGTCTGCAAATCATGATGAAAATCAAAATATTAAATTCAATAAAAACCAAAAGTACCTTAAGCTTATGTAGAAAGTCTCTCTGATGTAGAGCTGGCATCTTTGCAGTGACAAACGATGTTTTTGACAGCCAGAGGGGTTTATACAGTGTTGGTTTGGTCCCGATCCTCAATCCCGACAGGAATTAATCAGTCCAGTTGGGGGTGAGTCCGGCAAATGTTCCAGTCCTTTTCGGTTTCTCAGTACGGCTTGTCAGTCATTGATATGGCTTGTCGGTTAGGGGTTTATGGCTTGTCATGGTAGTTTCCTGTCTTGTCATGGAGAAAATGATCCCGACCCAAAGTCAGGTCAGGAGGTAGATCCAGACAAGCCGGGATGTACTACATCTTGTCGGGGAGATGAAACCAACCCAACATTTCACACTCTTTTTCTGGATTTTGGTCCCTGACTCCCGACTTTTGCAACCGATCCTAGAGTCGTAAAGTCAATTTTTGGGTCTGCTCCAGTGGAACACCCCCAACAGTCTGAAGAAACTGACAAACTAATGTAAAGATCAGTATTTGTCGTGTTTAAAAGGAAAACTTTGCGAACAGCATATACATAAATACATCACAAAAGAAATTGACAATCCAATATAAATGGTTAGCACAAGTATCATATTGTTTATCTTCATGAGTGATATATTTGTTTTATACCTGGTATGTTTAATGAGGGATGTTTTACTTTTGCTACCATTACTTTGCTTCAATAAACAGTAAAATAGGTCCATGAGTACTTATCGAAAGAATGCAAAAATAGCTATAAAATGTGCCCATACTTGATGCTCCAGTGCATATAAAACCTTCAATTTTGACTTGACACTACTAAGCCATTTCTGGTAAATTTATACACAACCAAAATGAACAGAAGCTCTATAACATATTTTTCAACAATGTATGTTTAAATATTTTGGGTCGTAAAATCAATGAAATGTTGAAATTGGCACTTGTTTACACATTTGTACGCTGATTATCCATGGTAAGGGGCGCCTGAAACACCAAAACAAAACTACTTCATCTGTGTGTCAGTATTTAGGACTTATAGTCAGACTCTGCCCACATTAAATAAAATTCATGAATCTGCTGACTACTTTTGGAGTAATGTCAACCAAAAATCCGAAGTCATTGGATTTTTTTATGTCCATAATATGACCTATGTATCTTTCCAAAAATTTATTCAGTCTTCCTTTGGTCAGACCCTTCCCACATAAAATTTCACAAAGATCCCTTCATTAATTTTGGAGTAATCAGGAATGAAGACAAACAAACACTTACAACAGAAGAGATCCAATTGGTGGTAAAATAGTGTTAAGCACTGGGTTTCTCAAGCCAAAGGTCAAAGTTGGGGTTTTACGTCCCGTTCAACAGCCAGGGTCATATTGGGACAGGTCCTCAGAATTGCCACTTGTGGGACTCGAACCCACAGAGGTGACAGCCTATGATTAGATGCCAAACTTGCTAACCACTAGGCCACTGAGGACCTCTGGGTTTCTCAAGCCCCTTCCATAGTAATAATGCACTCCAGTAAAAAATACCTACAAAAGTGTTGTATTTGCATATAATTGTACCCACCAGAGGTCACAGATACTTTGGATTTCACTTTATTAAGCCCATGTCACCACTGTCGTGGTGTTTAGAGAAATTATCTTGTTATCCTGCTCTGTTGGAAAGTTGAACACCTGGGCTTCTCAAATTTACAGTATATATTCTTCATTCAGAAGCTTGTCTTCAACTACTTTTGGCCCCTTTTTGAAAAAAAGCGTGGCAGCAACTGCAAAAAGCAAGTTGACATGGTATGCAAGTCATGTTTTGTTGGACTTTTTTCACAATCTGCTGAGGATTAGACAGTACCTACCAAAGACAGTGGCTATCTTGGTGGCAAATGCGCTTGTCATTAGCAGACTGGATTACTGGAATTCACTATACCGGGGTTATCCAAAAGTTACCTGACAAGATTGCAGTGTCTACAAAATGTGTTAATGTGAGTTGTCACGGATTCTCGCACCCACATTGCACCTGTACTGAAGTCTCAGTACTCGCCTGTACTGGCTCCATGTCAAGGAGAGAATCACTTTCAAAACTACATACCTCATTTACTAACATTTGGATTCTGGCTTACCACAGTACTTTCATAAATATATAAATCATTATACATCCTCTGTTAATGCCAGACGTGCTGTTTTCACAAAAAATATTTAGTTGTGACCACTTTTAACCTCGGATTCACAAGTCCAAAACTCATTTTGATAGATCTTTTGCTAACAAAAGACCCAGACTTCGGTACAGCTTCCCACCTTGCTGTACGATCTGCACCCACACTGACATCTTTCAGGTGTGAGCTTAAGGCTCGCCTATATTTTCCAAGCCTATCCTTCTTTGCACCCTAAACGAGGGCAGCCAAACTTAAAAATGTTTATAAATATCTCCTTTTCGGTCCTAGAGATTTGGGATGTGAAACCAACCTATAGGAAATCTACAGATGGGAATAATTAATAAAATCAGATTTGACCTTGGGTTGTTGTTTGAAGTTTAAAATGACGTACCCAAACTTAAACTGCCTGTTTATGCTTTGTTTTCTTCTTGTCATGGGTAACAGATAATTTGCTCACCAAGTTCCAGTGGATGCATTGATATCCCGATGGGCTAGGTCTATTTGAAATATGGTCAAAAGTTCAATAAATGCTCCACATTTCATTTGGTCTTAATGTTGTCAGGAAAACAATTTATATATAATGCTAAATAAAATCACACAATATATTGTTATAGTTATAGCAAATCCTGTTGTCCAACCATCTGATCTGTAGTCATGCACATGAAAAGATCACCTTATGGCCTGTTTCCCACCACTACGGCTCATAAAGACAACTTGTAATAACAGGTCCTGATATAGAAGAGTGTGTACACTGCACAGGATTAGTTCTAGCATCATGGAAATTAGTCGTAGTTACCATACAACCAAAAAGATTGGTCGTGGCCACTATGGGCAGAAAATCCTCACTCGCAGAGGTTTTTAGAAATATTTTAAAAGTGTAAACAGTGTCAATGATCGTCATGACAACTCTCCAGGACCTACAGCTGAAAGGATTGTCCAAATGACTAATACGATTGAACTCAGGATTATGTTATTCAAGCAGTGACAGTACAAACTGGTGACAGTGAACCCGAGATAGAAGCAGTTTTTTTAATCATTCCAGGATGTTACAAATAGGTTGTGCAATTTAAAATAGTTAAATCTATTTATATATATTTGGAAAATAAGGGGCCCTATAAAATAAACCCATTATATTTACACATGTGAGTTATCATAATAAAAAATAACATTGAAACAACAGGTTGAAATGCTTTATAAAAACGCTGTTATAATTATTAATTTTAAATATAAAAGTCACCCTCATTCACTTTTTATCAAGAATAAAGCTGTACAAATCTATTGTTCATTCTATTTGGATAAAAATATATTTAATTTTTCTAATACCTCCCAAATAATTCATCCTTATTACATTATGTGTAGTTGATTGACAAATAATTAAATTATCTCTATCTAGATCACAAATTCATTGCTTATTCTCTTGGAGGAATGTGATAAAAATGAACAAAAATATTTTTAGAACCGGACCCCTATACACCATAAATAGCTTTCCTTTTTTATTTGTTCATTCACAGTTCCACGATTTCCTTCTGTTATTGGTGTTGGAGATAGTCAATACTTCACCCATTACTACTTTATAACCCTCTTTCCGGATCTACAGCCACCCCGGTGACAAGCTTAAGCTTACTTTAAATGGATGCTATGATTTAAAATGATCTAATCCAGATAGTTATTGGGTATATATCCATGGATCGGTGTATTAGCTGCCCTTGTTGAGGTAATGGCTCTCACACGGTTACTATTTACTCTGATAGACAAATCAATGAGCTGCTAAAATGCTGGCCTGTGTGAATTCAAGAGAAATGATTGCTGTTGACAGTGGCGGGAGTGTTGTTTGGTTTTGTGGTCCTTAATGACGTAACGATCGTCCTGATGTAGGGTGTGTTAGCCAGGGGTTAAAGCATTATAAAAATAGCCCCGGAGTAAGTGAAGGGAAAAATCCCACGTGTTGTGTGAAGTGGCTGTCCAGTGGGACTACAATTTCTTTTAATGGGAAACTAGTAAAACAGTGTTGATGGCTGCATGTTGCATTTAACATTATAGCAATGAGAATATGTAAAATATAAATTTTAACGGAGATGTTATTGTGGTAAAGGTGTTGATTTTGGTTAATAAGAATATCAGAATATTGTGGTAAAAATACGTATTTTATTTCTGACAAAATATGAAATAATATGACTGAAAAGGCGATCATACATGACAAAACTGACAAGAGCACAGAAATCCTATGTTATTGTATGGTATGCAACAGGCTATGAAAGATCTTAATGGAATAAAATAATGGTATATCTAAGAATATTCGGAGTAAAGGAAAACAGGATAAGTTTATAACAACATACTTTTAACTTTTGGAATAAGTATTTCCTTTTGGTCAATTTTTTGGATTGACTACCCAATTCAAGGTGTTTTACCTTCTCAAAATGAAAAGTTTGTGGCGTGGTGCCTCTGTCTTGTCTTCTGGAAGTGAACGTTCTGAGACTGGTCGCCATGGTAGCAGGGGTGGCGGGGAGACTTCCTCCACAACACGTGGTTCTGTGGATATGGGGCCAACCACACGCCTGGGGAGAAAAGAGTCTGTGGGTTCCAAGGGATTAACAGAACCCGGGAGTAGGGATGCCAAAAGCTCCCGCAAACTGCTTCTCAGTGCCTCAAAAAGAATCTCCTCTGCTTCTTCAGCAATATCCAAGGCAATGGAGTAAGTAGGTCACATTTTCATCATAGAAATAGTCTTTATCCCCTCAGTACCTGATTAACCCTGTCAGAGTGTTATTATAGAAATAGACAACGATGAGCGAGGGGTTTTAAGAAATTTTACAACGATGAGCAATATTAGGATCACGAAGGCGGAGCCTGAGTGATTCTAATGTCCTCATCGCTGTAAAATTTCCTATAACCCCAAGCTCGAAGTTGTCTATTTCTATTCTAACATGACATTTTAGAAGATCTTATAAAAATTAGTTTTGAAGCTATTTTATAGAAAAATATACGAATATTCTAAAAAGATTTTTTTTATCGAGGGTGCCATTGAATTATTGGAAGAGCCACAAATTAAGATAACCCTTTTCTTTGTTAAAGGTCCTTCAACTTCAGCACATGTATATAAGTATATTCTATGTTCAAATGTAAGAATCTCTGAATATTGTGTTTTCCATTATTTGTCTATTTAATGAAAAAATCTAGGCTGTTACTTCAAGTTTTCTTTTTGCGGAGCAGCATTGTGAGCGATAAAATAGAACTCATGATGTAATGCGGGGTTTTACAGAGCAATTTTTCGTGTCATAGCCAATCAGAATCGTGGACACAGCCATGTCATGTTAGAATGTGTAATTTATCGCATTGGTGTGCAATGCTTAAAGGGACAACGACTCATATGTGGTATAAGTTTTATCAGTAGTAATAAAATGTTGAGATTTGCAAAGTAAAGTCTAGATTCTAGGGGTCAGTGGGTAACTTCCATACCTTAGGAGATATTCATAAAATTGATTGCCCAAAGATCAGTAAAAAAATAAGCTCTACTGCTCACCCAGTATATTTTGTCACCTGCATTTCATGACAATATTAAATCATTTTTACACATAATTTTCATCGCTGAATTACATATTAATATTACAAGTTGTGGTTAGATGTGTTTAAACACAAGTATTGCTGTTTTTTTTGAGGGTTTAAATGGCAGGTGACTAAATTCACTGGATGACGAAATTCACTGACTGAGCAGTATATACTAAACTTAAGCTCATTTATAGCCTTTCTTTCGCGAAATCATTATGGCAATATGACCCCTTATGAAGACATTTAAAATAACCTAATGTTGACTAGGCTAGACATACTTTTTTCACACCTCTCAACTTATTCCCAGTTCTAATTTGGCCACTAGCAGTGGACATGCGCTGGAGTGAAAAAGGTCAAAATTGGGGTTTTGTAACCTGTTCAACAACCAGGGTCAGATTGGGACAGGTCCTCAGCTTTGACACTTATCAGAATCAAACCCACACGGAGGGGACAGCCTGTGATTAGATGCGAAATCTGTCAACCTACTAGATAACTGAAGACCTTTGGGCAACTGCATGAAAATAAGACAGAAATGCATGTCATTCGATACGTTGATAATGTAGAAATAGGGCATTAACACATAAGTCAGAAGAGAATATTTGAGAAACTGATAGCATAAAATTTAGATAAACTTTAGTGTTACATAAATATGAGAAAATATTTCTGAGATATTGATATATAAAATTAGATAAACTTTAGTCATATAAAATACCTTTTCATTACTCAGACAGCAGTTAATTTGATAAGAGAAAGAAATGTAAGAGATTCCTAGCTAAAACTATGCCAAGAAATCTAGTTCTCAGGTTTTTTTCAGTGCCATCCACTCAATATATTTATTCAAAGAACCTGTACAAGAACAATAATGGCAAAGGTGAAAGTCCTTCACGTCAAGCCTAACACAGAAGACTCAGTGTATTACACAGTATGTCCTTATGCATTAAATGAAGTCATGGGAGTTTTAACAGCCTTAGCTTTTGCCACAAAAGTACACATGTAGGTTAGATCTATATATTTACATTTATTCTTGGCATACAGACAGTCCACTGTTCTAAAGTGATTTGTGTTTTGATATATGAGGAAAGCTATTGTACTACTTTGTTTAAATAACCGCTACTAAACTTCTACCTTAAATTGTCATGCTGTTTGATTTGTTTGCGAATGCATCAGAATCATGTGTACATCAATTATCCAAATAAGTCTCTCCTCCGTACTCAGGCACATCAACCCATTTCTGAGTCCAATATTTGATGTAAGGGTAAAACATGCATTGGATATCCCGTGACGGGATACAAATTCTATGATGACTGCTCTTGACCTAACTTTATCAATTTTTGGTCGACACTTGATCCCTGTTTTTCCCCAGAAATTGCTGAATGGAAAGTGGGCTGGCAAACCTGATGGTAAATTTTGTTCCCCTATGAAATAAGTTCCTCAAAATTTTTGAAACCAAACAGCGGATATAAATTATTCTTATATTTTATTGTTGTGATATGATTTTTTAATAATTTTTATGCACAAATAAAGATAACTTGCAAAAATATGTTGAATATTGTGTTAAATGTTAGAATTTTCGAACTTTTCTGCACATGCGCGATAGCGAAGAAACGGGTAAAAGGAACAAATTTTATGGGACAATAGGCTTATTCGATTCACGACATTTAAGTGAGTTTAGTGATCCAAAGTGATTTTTTCTATTCGATTGGGGCCTCTCGTGCAACTAAAATCATCACACCAAGTGATCCTACGAGAGAGACTGATCACTTAGATCATGATTCATATTACCAAGTGCATGATCGTGAATTGAATAACCCTACTGTTTATCAGTCTGGTTTATCAGTCAGTCTTATCGGGTTGTTACTATGGCTTATCGTGATTAATTACAACATGTAAATATTATGGAGCAGTACTAAGATGGAGTCAAAATTAAGTATGATATGGTATTGGTTACACGGCTCCAACATGTTCCATAATAGATTTAAAATTATCTATAGAGAGTGGTAAAACAGCGCTTTTTCATCCATACGTGTATTCTCTCTTTACTGGTAGGAGCTAGTAAGATTGCAGCAGATAGTCGCAATATATAAAGACCACAGAGCCTTTAAACTAGATATTCTTTATGTAAGCCATGCAGGACTTAATGGCCCATTTACACTGTTCCGTTTTGTTCTATTAACATGTACTTGGATTTTTGCTAGGCGATGGGGTCTTAATAGTTCTGTAAATGGACCTTGTGTGTGGGTAAACATATTTCAAAACAAGCTACCCTGTATAGCCATTTTCCTTTCATCCTTCCTATGTGTACATTTTAGTTCATCACATGAGAGCTTGTGACAGTTTTTAGATTTTGTAAAATAGGTTACCTCCTGAAACTGCTGTCCGTACTGTGTTAAATGCATCTTACCCAAATATGAATTCCAGCTTATTATCTCCTGCCTGCGGCCAAAGGCCGTGGTTGGGAGATTATAAAATACCTTCTGTATGTGTGTGCGTCTGTCCGTGAGTCTGTCCATCCGTTAGTGCGTCCGTCCGTTCATTACATTTTTACATAAACCTTAATATACTATCATCATTCATATTTACTAGTATCATTCATATTTATAAATATCTTCAGCAAATTTGCAAGGAATGTTTATGGCTATAAAAACCTGTCTGTGAAACTTTTGGCCTCATTTTGAAAAACAAAATGGCTGCCACAGCTAATTGTTTGAAAATCATAAAGGTGCTCTAAATCTTGAAATATTCCAGCTAGCTCATCAAATTTGCATAAAAGCTATATGGCTAGAAAAGCTAGTCTGATAGTAATTTTGGCATAGTTCAAAAAACAAAATGGCCGCCATATCACATGTTTAATGTCCAATAGGGTTATCCTATTAAAACGGCCTTATATCTCCCCTAATATTGCTCCTAAAGGTTCCGAATGTGAAAACAACTTGTAGGAAGTGATGGCCTGGAAATCTTTTCCAGGTGTTGAATTTGACCTTTGACCCCTGCTTCAAGGTTAAATGGGGTCATCACACTAAAACGTCCTTATTTCTCCCTTATTATTGGTGCTATGGCTTCAGAATGTAAAGACAGAGCATGAAAAGTCCTGGCCTACAAATATTTTGCCTTAATTTTGAAAAACAAAATGGCCATAGTTATTTCAAAATCCTTAAGATGCTCTAAAACTTGAAATATTGCAGCCAAATTTGCACAAAAGATATATGGCTGGAAAAGTTAGCCTGATAGTAATTTGGCCTAGCTTTGAAAACAAATTGGCCATCATATCACATGTTAAATCAGATTATCCCATTAAAAAGGCCTTAATTCTCCCTCATCATTGACTGCCTTATCCTTACCTTTGACGCCTTCTTCAATGTCAAGTGGGGTTATCTTACTACAAAGGCCTTATATCTCCTTTAGTTCTCCATTGTCACTGATTCTAAGGCGGGAGACAACCGCTGCGGCAGTGGCCTTGTTGTATATCGTGTGCCTGTGTGTTTCTCGTGGTTCCAGCGTGGAATAATATGATCTAGGTATATTGTTGACATGACAGGAGAGAACAGAGTGTGATAATGAAGTCCATACAAAATGACTTTTATTTTGAAGAATTCTCCAACTATTACAGTGGAACCTCTATTATTGAACCCTCTATTATGCGAACTTTTACCAACCTCAAACCCACTTTCCCAACTCCATTTAAGCCTGTTATTTTAGCCTTTATGTTATCCGACCTTGTATTTGACTGGTAGGATTGGTACGTATTATTATCACAAAGAGTAGACCTTGAGTTAAACTGACCATAACTTTTTTTTTTTAATTTCTGGTCCGATTTCCAAAATCTTTCCCTATTTTCTTCAGCATGAAGAGGGCTTGTATCTGAATGTATTGGATCACAACTGCTCTGTTCAGTTTAGGCCTTTTAGACTAAGGGCTGGTAAATGTTCTGACATGACACCACCTGGGATTTCTCTCAAACTTTTCCAATATTATCTCTGTGGCAAGAAAGCTCTCTGTGGCGTTATGTGTAAATATCATTATTAAATCTGAATAAAGATCCATAGGGTTGCTAAATGTAAGATAGTGGGTTTGTATGACTGCAAATGTCTGTATTGTGGTAATCTAGATTTGCAAGTTTGACAAGGCAGTTTCTTATTTTCATAGGAATCTATGTCAGCTTTACAAGCATATTTCTTCATTTAAACATAGTGACTATGTTTGAGCTATAGTTTAAGGTAGCAACTAAGAAACAATAAGAGTAACTTGTACAGATAGCACATTTCGGCCAATAAATTTTCTACAGATTTTGAGAAATTCCTTTTGGACTTTTTTTTTTTTTTTTAAATGGGATGTTTGGGTGTGGTTATAAAGTTTACAGGTTATACGGTTATAAAGTGATATAATGTTCAACCTGTATGGTATTATTTTTCGTTAATGAACTTACTTAAACTGTCACCATTAGAAGAAATTGTCACTTTGAAGTACGCAGTGATTTGCTTGTTGTGAAAACCCCCTTATTTCCAGTGGATTACAAGCTGGGGCAGTTTGGTTGAGTTACTATGCATCTCCACCATTATAAAGTATCACTTCAGTCCAAAGTGTTTTGACCTCTGACAAGTGGTTAGAGATATGCATTGTTTGTTTGACCTGGTAACTGAAAACAAAGAATCCTGTTGTTGTAACATCTTTACATAGAGTGTGTGTGTGTGTGTGGGGGGGGGGGGGGGGGGGGGTATTGTTATACTAAGGAACATCATTGTTACCTTGCTGATTTGTATGAATAACAGTCACATATTAAATACCAAACTACACAATGGTTGTTACAAACGAATTTGTTGTTTTACTGCGTGATATAGTTATCATCACCATTTTATGGTTAACATATCACTGTATCTGCTCCTTGTAAAATTAGATAGCCATATCTGGCTTCGTAGATTTCCTTGAACTGTAAGTGTTATATTGGAATGCAGAATTTTAATGATAAAATAACCTTTTGCTGATCTTTGAGAGACACTGCCTTGGAAATTAATACATTTCTTTTTTTTAATTTTTGTATCAGAAAATATCAGAAAATGACAGCTGGGAATAAGGTGTTTATGACCAACTTTTTCAGTTTTCTGAGTGATTTTTATTGTATTCAATATCTTCCTATTTTGCTGGTTTCATTTGCACCTGAAATCTTTCAAATTTTTCACTTTACACAGACTCACTGTTTAAGTGGCAAAGATGTATAAAATTATGATGTTAATGAATAAGAAATTTATTCCTGTCATGTTTAACCTTCAAGTATCAAATACGGGACTCTACTTGACATTGGCACAGTTGGAAATTATTGCTCAAAAGAAAGTCAATAATATTTCTTATATGAAGCAATTATAAAAGCTTATTACTGTGGTTTGATGATTCATTTCATAATAACTTGTAAAGTATTCAGGTATAAACATATCTCCACACAAGTAGTGGATTTCTACATGTTAAAACTACTAGAAATGACTAGATAATATGTACACATATAACTTTGCATAGATGTATTAATACATCTGAATAGAATAAAATGTATTGTAAAAAATATATCGTTTTACACTTGAGTTAAAAAAAATATAGATAATAATTCATTATCACACAAGTACGTCAAGTTACCAATGTCCAAATATAAGTTGAAAAAAGAAACAGAGATGTTTCTGTTTTTAAATACATTTTACTTTTTATGTAGCTTTTTCATTAATTTACAATAGTATTATTGTGTTTTGTACCCTCATCATGATCACACTGAAAAGAAAAGGTAGACTTCTGAACGAAAAACACGAAGTGAATAAAGCAAATTTCTAAAATGGTTTGTCATGTTGTAAGTTAAGGATGTACACAGGAAAAAAATAAAGAGTAAATTGAAACACTCATCCATTCAATCATTTTCGATTGAGAAAATTTAATGAAAATGGTTTAAAACTGCACTGAAAAAGCAGCTGTATTACAGTCGGCTTTGGACTTTAACTGCTTGGTGTGGGTTTTAATATTATTAATGTAAGGAATAGACTGAGCCGTCATATAGCCGTCATGCGTAGGCGCATTTCTTTACACACGTCATCTAGGGCGTCAGCACCTGTCACTCAGTCACGCAGTCACTCTGTGGACAACATTTCATGGGTGAATCACAACATATCTCTCAGCGCACCTGTTAGGAGGAGAAAATTTAAAACCAGTGGGGAAGGTAAAGCCAAAAGGTATAGTTATCTTTTTTCCAACTCTGTCTAATCTATCTACTTTTATGGTGCTTAACATCTGTACTAGATTATTCTGATGGACAATACATCTAATCTTTGCTTAGAATTCATTTTCCCATTGCGCATGTGTCATAATTGAAACCAAAGGAAAATAAGCAGAGAAGAGCCTTTCCAAATAAGTCGGTATTAACATTTGTGACAGCAATTTTTCCACCTTCACATTTATGTGTACTTTTTAAAATATGTCTAATTCAAATATGAAACACCCAGCACGTGATATATACTTGTCATCCGATTTTTTTTGTCCTCTGGGAGAGAAAAACATCGGATGACAAGTAAAATTACAATGTATTTTTTAGACAATTAGACAGATGTTGACAATTTATTGTGTGACAAAAATCACAAATCAGACATCAGATGTCAGAAGCTACATACATGTGTACATAGAGTTAGTCTTTTTCAGAAACCAGTTGAGAGAATAAATACTATGGACATCGGGAAACATTTCTTTCTAGAGATTACTGTACAAGAGCATACCATAGGAAAATTGCTGTTGAAATGTCCTAAACAAAGGGTGTTAAAATTCAGGAAAAAATGCATAACTTAATGGCGTGCATTCGTGGTAATAAGATAATTATTATTTTACATCTTGTTTGAGAGCAATATAGTCATGATAAATGTGTTTTTATATCAGATAATGATGTTCCTCGTTGTAAGATTAAATAATTTTATTATCATGTTAATTGGATACTGAATTACCAAAATATATCTGTATAATTTTGACTAGCAAGCCTGGTTCACCGTTCTGCCATCCTGAGAAACTTGATACGATGAAACTGTATAATGTGTGTAAACATGCTATATTTACTTTTATTTTCGAGGCGACTACAGACGCTTTGGGAAAAAGAAATAAGGTTGTATCAGCAGTACTAAGGGATTAAATTTTAAATTGCTTCTTTGAACTAGGAATTAAGATGCTATTTTTTTCCTCTGAATACCTCGTATGTGTTGTAATTTTCTTGGTACTTTAGGGAGCCATAAGATTTAGTTGTTTTCTATCACGTTAGAAATGGTGTTTAAGCACCCTAAAGGTAGTCATTATATTGACTCCATAAATAAATGACATAGCCTCATAAAGTTAAGCATGTTGACTTATTTTAGCCGACGTAGTTTGGATAAAAACAGATTAATTAATCGTTTTGGATATGGTAATTACTGCTAATATTTTAGAGATATTTTTACGTGACATTATTGCATCTTGGTTGTGTCATTATACCGTGAATACAGAAGTGCAACATTTAAAAAATTTGTCAACAAAAAAAAAAACGATCCTTGCCAGAAAAATTACATTTAGTTTCAGCAACTTTGCTTCAATAATAACAAAAATTAGTCTTTAAAATTCTGCAGCGATTTTGCTGCACAAAAACCAGTAGAAGCTCTTTAACATACCTTTCTAATGATGTGTGTCACATATTTGTAAAGTACATCGTTTTAAGAAATATATTAACGAATAAAATCACCATCCTTGATGAATTTGGAAAACTAATTATGCATAGTAAGTGGCTCTGGGAAAAATGTAAAGAATATTTCCGGTCAGTATATCTCCCTAAATACATCATGTTGTGTACAATAAAAATTAACTGCCCTGATCTGTATTCTCCCTTATTTCAAGAAAATGTAGTCTTACGTGATAATAAATCACACAACCCATATTAACTCCCAATATCACTTTTGCGAGTTTGCCTCTCAATGAACCTTATGTTCTCAGGAGCAAAATCATATTGGTAGTGTAATGCCCCAGTCACACTGCAGGTGGTATATTCCCCGGTTATAGGTTTTACTCAGCGGCGGAGTCGCCTCCAATTTAGGACACCTCATATCTTTCAAAATTTTAAACATTTTAAAACTTCTGTGGGATACTCAATAATTGGGACTCTGGGCCACTGACTCATAATTTTGCAGACATCAGGTGATACTTGGAGGACAGGGACATTTTATGGGGGTGTTACACTGGAGCCGACCTGTTGGTAACTGTGTATTTACCGAGGGTCGGGAGCAATGTTTATAAAGTTGGTTAGGGTCACTTGTAGTTTCCCGGCTTGTCGGGATGGATTGGCAAAATATGAAACATGTTTGATATATCACCGACCTTCCACGACTCTTCATCCGGGCTGTGGCCTTGCTCAACTGAAAACCATCCTGTCGTGGATCTCTACGGCTTGTTGGTTACACTTCCCATCTTGTCCTACACTGTAACTGTCAGTACCAGGACTCCACCTCCAGACAGGCCGGCTACACTAACCGATCATACTCGAAAGCAAACCGGCCTTTGTAAACATAACCAACCCAACTTGGACACTTCCTGTCAAGACGGGAAGTCTCCCAGTCTTCAGACGTAGGGTCGGTAACATCTCAGCAGGAGATGACAACTGACAAGCCGGTTACACAACAGACAAGCTGGGAACTGTGTAGGACAAGCCGGCTTGATTTTTATGACCCATGGCATGTCTGGTGACTATATCTGTGACTATATAAGGAGAGTCAGTTTGCGCAGTGCATCATTTGGAATCTGGCATCTGACGGATTACATCTGGCAGCATTTCAAGATTATGAGTTTGTTTTTTTACAATTATCTAGGGCAGTTTTGAGTTGAAGTTGGCTGACTTTATACTTTGGGATTCTGGCGAGGAGGCTATTTTTGGACTTTGTGAAGGACAAGGAAGGAGTGTCTTGCAAAGGACATGTTACGGGAAGCTGGCGCAGTCGAAGTCTGGGCAGGCCCTGAAGGAGATGATGGAATGTCAGACTTGGATACAGGACAAGCTAGGATTCCTGAGGTCGCACATCAGACCCAACTGCTCAGCAAGTCGTCAGTCTTCAAATCGCAAGCCTGAGGAGCCAGTGCTTCAGCTACTACAGCACACAACATCTCCAGAGTGTTTACTGACAAAGACAGTATGGAGATCAGCATGCGGTCAACAGACACCATGTTACAGCCTCAACCAGTCACAAGCCCCACCTAAGATTCAGGGTGCTCTTCGGTTGACCAGCAGGTCATGGACCAGTTTGCACAGATGAGAACCATGCTGTCATCATTTAGCAGCCACAGTGGAACATCTACCAAGCCTCCAATCGATCCTTTTCAGGACCACTGCTGTAAGCCATTTAAAGGTCCTTCTCAGGGCCACCTTTCCAAAAGAATTAGTAAGCTGCTGTTCTAAAAACAAAACCCAAACAAGAAGCATTACACCGTGACACACAAGACACTTGAAAGGAAGGAAGGAAGGAAAAGGAAGGGAGGGAGGGAGGTTTATAATTTATGGGTGGGCATTATTTGGAAATAACTTGGGTTGAGTGTTTTAAAGATGGGACTTGTGATTTGGTTGGTTTTTTTTTAAGTATTTTTGAAATCTTGGAATAATTGGTTAGTCCTGAAAATGACTAATAGTAGTCCTAAAAATGACTGATATCTATAATCTATCTGAAAATGACAGCTTCTGCCCCCAGGGTGCTTCATTGACACATCTCAGATCCTGTCCTCCTGCCCAGTCAATGCTCCCACGTGATTGAAGTAGTCCTTGAGTAGTTCTCATTGATGTTTGGCCTCCCTCAAAGGATTCCTCTAGGTCTCATTTGGCACATACACTGCCTGTTCATTCTGTTGGGCCACTACATCATCTCCTGGTCTTGGTGTCCTGTCTACCCCACCCTGGTGTATCCTCAGCATGTTGTGCAACACCACACACAAAAACACAATGTCTCTGACAACTCTTGGCCTTTGCTCCATGGTGACCAGTAGTACCCTGAAGCGGCTCACTAAGATTCCAAAGGTGTTTTCAACCACCCTTCTGCCCCTGGAGATCCTGTAGTTGGCAATTCTTTCTTCCCTGGTCAGTTGTCTACGGCTGTAGGGTTTGACCATCCAGGGCATCAAGGCAAAGGCATCGTCACCCAGCAAAAAGTAGGGTAAGCCCCAAGCTGGTATCCTCGATCTTCTCCCTCAAAAGGCTTTTGTTGAAAATCGGTGCATCTGAGCACAAACCACTTGACCCACAAACTCTCCACAGGAATCTGTATTCTGTGTTTACCAGGGCCAGGAGAACCAGGGAAAAGAAGCCCTTGTAGTAGTAATAGTCACTGCCGGTTTTCTTTGGCTTCTTCATTGCGATATGCTTCCCGTCTATGGCACCTACAGCATGGGTGACATTCTATCTGGTTCTGAATTTTTCCTCCATCCTTTTCCACTCATCAGGGCTATCAGGGCAGTGCAGATATTCATCGACGAATTTGCAGCTAACCAGCTATACTGCAGGGAGGTGTAGTTCTCTCCAGTAGCCAGGTGTCGCAGGGTTATGACCAGTTTGAAACCAACTTCCAGTGGTTTCCTGAAATTGGTGACTGACGGGGGTTGCTACACCTTGTCTGTTAGGGGTTTACAGCTTGTCCTGGTAGTTTCTTGTCTTGTCATGAAGAAAATGATCCCGACCTCCAGTCCAGACAAGCCGGTATGGTCTACATCCTGTCGGAAAGATGTAACGGACCCATCATTTTCGTGTGCTTTTTATGGTTTACGTCCCTGATTCCACTACTTTTGCAACCGACCCTAGAGTCGTAGAGTCGGTTACTGGGTCGATTTCAGTGGAACACCCCCATTCCCAAACACATACTACCATGAGACGTGACTGTGGTATAACCTATCTAAGGTATAACCTATCTCTATACTCCTGAAATTTTAGAATATGATCTGGTGATTGTAGGTCTCTGTCCCATTTTCTTTTAAACGTGTGTAAAAACCTTTGCGGGTGAGCTTTCCCCTCAGCTACTGTATTTAGATCTTTTTCCTCATAGCTTTCTTATGATGTAAAGTTTCAGTGATTCAACCTAGTTTGTCCAGACTTCTCATGTACGACTTATATGTTCCTGAAAAAAGCAGAGTTGGTCTATGAGAAGATAGGACGTATGAGTCTCCTAAACAATCTTTTCTCCTTCCCAAGCATGAGAGTAACTTTGTGTTAAGAGTTATATTCTTGGAACACTGCAATTAGTAGCATGGCATAAAACTTTTCGTTTTTGGTTGTACAACTGATCTATTATTCTATTCTATTCTGTACTTTTATGGTGCTTAATCTCTGCAGGCAGACTCTAAGGCACGGCACCAAAATATAATTAAAAAATCATCATTCCATAGTCGATGCCAAGTCCAGTACCACGGAGAGACCGGATAGAATGTATGCTAAGTTGGGAATGGCTTTTTGAAGATATATGATTTCAACCTTTTTCTGAAACAGGCAAGAGTTGGGGCAGAATGGACCTCATCAGGTAAATCAATCCAAACCATGGGAGCATCAAAAGCAAAGCTGCGGCCAAAGTGTTTTTTTATTTATGTACAGATGGACAGAATTGAGAAACCTCCAAGAACTTTTAATCTGGATGGTTGTATCTTGTACTATATCTTCCACAATAAGTAGACAAAAGAGAACCAAAGTAACTGGGATGACCACTGTGAAGAAACTTGTAAACTAGAGTGGCAGTTTTGAAGATACAGCAAAATTCAACTGGGAGCCAATGGAGTAATTTGAGAATAGCAACTTTAACCCTTAACAATTTAGCCTGTGTGTATTTGTTACAGTTTGTGGCAATCCTGGCAAATGTGTTTTGAATATACTGCAGTTTGCGTATGTTGAGACTGGACAGACTCCTAAAGAGGGAGTTGTAGTAATCAAGGCGATTACTCACCCAGGCATTAGTCGCCAGGATAGCAGCCTCGTCAGTCAAATATTGTTTATCATGCCTGAGATCACACATTTGAATGAAGTATGTATTACAAATATTGCAGACATGATCAGCAAAGGAGAAACTAGCATCAAACCAGACTCCAAGGTTCTTTACAACAACTGCTCAATGCATGAAATTACCAAATATCCTAACTAGGAGATAGGGATCTGGTTTTTTGCATTGAGCATGAGATCCAAAGATGATAAACTCTGCTCTGTCAGGGTTTAACTTGATGTCAAGGTGCATTCCAATATCCTTACTCAAAGAGAACAGCAGAAGACGAAGGACTGAGGCCTTGTGATACTCCACCTAACGCAATTCTGAGAGGGTTGACCCAATTTTAATTGCTTGGAATCAGTGGTGGTGATAGGACATGAACCACTTCAAGGCCATGTGTGGAACGCAGCTGACAGATCCAGTAAGACAGGTACAGTTGTCTTGCTGCATGAAAGTGAGAGATGAATCTCATTTTTGATATGCAGTAGGGCAGTTTCGGTGGAATGACCACTTTTGTATGCAGATTGATTAGGATTGTCAAGATACCGGTCCATAATTCTTCAAATTTTCGCTTGGAAGTGATGCCTTATTAATGAGGGAAGTTACAATGGCCTCTTGAATTTTTGAGGAACCACCCCCTCAGCTAAAGACAAATTGACAAGTTTTGTAATTGACAGAAGTAAAATTTCCACACAATCTTTCAAAAGGAAAGTAGGCACTGGATCTAAAAGACATGATTTTGTAGGGGAATTTTTGATGATTTTAAGTACCTCGTTCTCTGAGACCTCATTGGAGCGAGATAGGTTTGTAGGTGTACACATGGGTGATATTACTGTTGAGGAAGAAGCTGTGAACACGTCACGAATCCTTTTAAATTTTGGATTGAAGAAAGAAGCGAATTGGTTTGCTAAGGATTTTTCTGACTGAGGAGGAGAGAGAATCATCTCTTGGCCCTTATCAAGGACATGTCGAAGAGCATGCCATATTATTGTTTCCTGTGTAGACAAAATCATATTTATACTTTAATTCACCGCCTTTTTGGGGGAAGATCAAACATGGCGGGGTCCATGTTCAAAAATGGCCTTATGATGTATTGGTATAAACCGAGAATGTGGAACAGAGGGATTATGTATTTTTATGTTTACAGTTGTATTCCTAATCAATTAGAAATACTATTAGTACTTCCATACACACAGTATCAAATTATAATCTTGTCACACAAAATACACTCGCATGTAATCAATAGCTTTTATAGAAAATCAAATTTCCATAAAAATTTAAAGTAATTTTTTTTTTGTCTCGATCTAAAAAAATTTATGAGTATCATAATATTTTAGGTCTATATGGTAAAACAGTAAAACATGTGTGATAAAAGCCTGTATCCTAATGAATGTTAAAATAATCCTGGCATATAGATTAACTCTCAAGACTTCAACAACTCAGAAACCCAAGCCATTTTTTTTCTACAAACATTGCCTGATAAAACACTAACAAACATTTAATACAACGTTGTTTATATTACAAGTAGCTGTTTGATTTTAGTCCCTCCTATAAGTACTAACAGAAAACAAAATTCACCAATCCATTGGGGTTTTGTTTGAAGAGATTCTCCTCGCTATATTGACAAACATTTAAAATCAAGCTTGTTTTTATTGTGTTTGGTAAATATGTTTTCTACAATTTGATATCAGAAAACCTATTCTCCCTTTTATCTTTAATGTCGATTTGAGTGACATTGTTAATATTTAGATTACATATCCAATCCACTGATTTGCCCATATAATATCGTTTATCAACTATTAGAAACCACTCTCTTTGTTTGCTATCAAAAGTAAATATCGGAAATTTTAAGATTCATAAAAGCATTCACACCCTTGAGGTAAAACAAATAGGGGGAGTTTGCTAGTCTGAGAGAATGTGCAGGATTTTTCTACACCAATGATTCTCATAAATCTGATGAGTGGAATCTATCTTTTAATACGGTTGTGTTCTCTGAGTATTGACAGCACAAACACAGTTGAAAATGTATACAAAAGCTGCAGGTTTTAGGATACAAGTACTTAGAATGTGACACAAAACATATAAGAGGTGTGGATTAATATATCAAGAAGACAAGAGACCAATTATCTGAGGTGAACTCTGGTCACATAATGATGTGTACTATTAATTATATAGCCAACTGAATAGTATAATTGTCACCTTTAGCAAGTGAATGGTGTTGTTGAAAGAGGGACACAAAACGTAGGAATTAAGTTCTTTATTATTGTTTTGCTACATTTTAAGCTGTGTCCTTTTGAAGAAAGTAGGAACATAATGCTAGTTTAATCTGTTCACACAAAAAAACAAGAGTATTTACAAAAGAGAGCAAATCGTCTTATGAATTATAGCAATGAGGCGTGGGTCTGTCTCACCTGGCAATAAGAAACTGTTAGGTAACTATGACAACACTAAGAGGAGGCAGAGCAGTCTTAAAGATGCCTCCCAGTTGAAAGGAATCCAGGAGATGCCCCAGATAAGAGATGGGGATGTATATTACAAGACAGAGAGGATATTCCCCTCATTATTGGACTATCCAGAGGACATCACATGGACTGTGACAAAGTCTATAGACAGTAGCTCCCCCACAATGCAACACCCTGCTCTATCCAGGAGGGACAAATCAGCCACAGGGGACAGGAGGGCTTCTGTGTTCCCTGGGACTATCCGTGAAGAGAGCCTCACCCCAACCATGGATGACACACCACGGTACAAATTGTATTGTTTCTAAGTTTTATATAGAGTGGTGGTAATTAGGTATAATGATTGTTGTATTGTAGAAGGTTGACAATTCTGTTAATATCTATCTGATTAACTAGCTTGAAGCTTAAGTAGAATGACAGACTTACAGAATCTGATTATATATGCTGTATTTTATGGTTGGCGAAATGTTCTAATTGTTTTAACTTAATTTTGTTAATTTTAACATAAGGCAGAATTTTCTATAACGTCTATTGTTGTTTCCATAAGACATTTAAAGGCTATTTTACAGCTCAGTAGTTTAAAGAAAAGTTCCTACTGTATGTGAACTCTAATTAAACAGTAACAATCAGCAATCAATAGAATTTAGAATGAAGCAGTAGGCTAAAGACATCTATTTCTTCATAACATTATTTTATTGACCACTTTCCATGGAGATTAATTGCTGCATAGCTGCAGCCAGACATTATACTCTTCCCATTTTAATTAAACTAGAAAAACGGCAAAAGATAAACATCCCTTTTAATATGTTTTAATGGTCCTGTCAATGTCCAGTAAACATTTTTGGGTTTTACAAACCTTTGGCAAAGGTTAAAAAATTATGGGTACGAAAACCATTTGTAATAGAATGTTTTTAAAACGTTTTACGTATACCGTTTATAAAACATTTAATGATAAATGTTAGAAAAACGTTGAAAATGAACATAACAATGTCTGAATAATAATGAGGTCAGAGGTCAAATTTAATATCTATTATAGTTGTTCACCAATTAAAATATCATTTTTATGTCTAAAAGTGTAAGATAGTGGCTAAGAAATTAGCCCCCATTCAATTCTTACTTTTAGCGATTGCATGTGGGGCAATTTTTGACAAAGTCCTCTAAAATCCCCTATTATTGCTCACTGCTATCTTTGTTTGGCCATGTTTGAAGGTGAAGGTTTAATAAGCATTCTGAACATATGGGTCTGAAAAAGTTTTTGATAGAATGTTTTAAAAACGTGATCAGCAATGTTTTGTTAAACATTTTATGTGTACTGTTTATCAACCATTTCATGATGAATGTTTGAAAAACATTTCCAGCATAACCTTCATTTCTCCAGCTATTTTATAAATGTTTAAAAAGTGTTTCCAGTCAAACCTAGCTTGTTGAGTTATTTTATACACGTTTAAGAAATGTTTTCAGTACAAACGTTTGTATATAGAATGTTTATAAAACATTTTTAAACATTACAGCATTTAGAAAACTATAAGATAGAGTTTAAATAGGTTTTAAAAACATTTTGTAAATGTTTAAACCATTTTAAAACGCTTCTAATGTTTACTGGGTGTTGGTTTACTTTTGAAAAATATTAAATCATGGAAAAGTTCTGAAAAGTTTAACTTTTGTCAATTTATGCAAGCATACGGAGCCCCTAATAGGACATGGTAAAATAAAAATTTGACCATGAGATCACGAGATCATCTTGTGCGCACAACTTAATACATGGTAGAATTTTTATTTTACCATGTCCTATTAGGGGCTCCGTACAAGCACATTTATGCAATAGAGAAAATTTTAGCACAATGTCAATAAGAACTTCAGAACATCTGTCATTGTGGCGGTTTTAGACTGTTTTAGGAGATACATGCATGAGTAATGTTTAAAGTTTGACTAAAGTGTAGAGTTTTTAAGTGAAGATCGTGAAGATCAGTGCAATCTCTGTATTAATTCAGTGTCTCTTGATGTTTGCTAAAACACACTGATTGGTGCTTATTTGCTGATCAGGTTAAACACTATCACACACTTTGATTTGTGTTTTCTGCTGATCAGGTTAAACATTTTGATATACTTGGACACCTTGTCATGTTATTCTATCAAGTTATTGGTCAGCTTAATGTTACAAACATTGCCAGGCTTAAAATCTGTAAACTTTAATGTTTTAATTAAAATAGATAACTGACAGATTTTTGGGAGTGACATGTAACAGTATTTTATGTGACCAAGTTTGATATTATTTCTTGGTCAGAGTTCTTTTAAGGAAAAATATACTTGTTTAAATATGTTCATTTATTGTATAAAAATATTAAAAGTTGAATTTACATCACACTAACTACAAAACTCCTGTTGCTCTTTCAAAACCTAAACTCCCTCTACCACTTTCTCACACTTGCATACATTTCAAACATTTCCGGCAGCTGTTTCATTTCACTCCTTACCTGTCAAGATGTCACTTTAACTTACCAAACTAGTAGCCTTGCCTTAGTCTCTATTACACATGACTACTTTTTCACACTGCTCCCCCCTTTAGAAGAGAAAAGTTACACTTTTCGACAATAAAACTACTAACTTTACTTTTCTTAACACAAAACTTCTGTGAAATACACAATCTTTACAAATAGTAAATCAACTCTATCTTGAAAAAGTGAAACAAAAACATAAGGCACCCTATCTAACACTGATATTTACAGAAAAAAACAAGTACTCCTAAGTGACCATAAGTGCCTTACCTTGATTCAAGGCTCTACATAATACATGATAATAGCATGTAACCACACTTGATTTACCAAAATGGACTTACCAGGCCCTACTTAAGCCATCAGCATTGCCATTTGCACTGCCCTTCTTATGCATGACTTCAAAGTCATATTGTTCTAAGCTCCACCTAAGGAGTCTTTGGTTCTGCCCTTTCATTTGGTTGAGCCAAGTAAGTGGTTGATGGTCTGTACTCACAATAAACTTCCTTCCAAATAAGTAATGCCTCAGCTGCTTGCAGGCCCACACAATGGCAAGGCATTCCTTTTCCACAGTCGAATAGGACTGCTCACGAGGCAACAACTTTTTTCTCAGGAAGGTAATGGCACATTCATTGCCTTCACTGTGAAGCTGACTCAGAACGGCTCCTAAACCTCTATCACTGGCATCCGTTTGCAGAATGAACCTCTTTGAAAAATCTGGGTTCACCAAAACCGGTTCCCTTGTCAGATACTCTTTCAGGGTACAGGTAGCCTCAGCACACTCCTTTGTCCATTCTACATGTGTAGGCTTTCCTTTCTTTGTTAGGTCTGTTAATGGTGCCGCAATGCTTGCAAAGTTTGGTATGTACTTTCTATAGTAGCCTACCAAACCTAGAAATGATCTCACATCAGTTTTAGTCACTGGTTGTGGAAAATTTACCACAGCGCTAACCTTGTCTTGTTGTGGTTTAATATGTCCATTTCCAACCACATGTCCTACCAATGAGACTTCATTAAAGCCCAGGCTACACTTGCTGGGTCTCATGGTCAACTTCGCTCTTCGCATTCTCTCGAACACATCTTTGAGATGTCTCAAGTGTTCTTCCCAGGTGTCACTAAAAATTGATACATCATCAAAATATGCATCTGCATACTGTTCTGTACTTTCAAGAACTGTGTCCATGAGTCTGACAAAAGTTTGGGGTGCAGCTTTCAAACCAAATGGCATGACATTGAAACAAAAATGCCCAAAAGGGGTGATGAATGCTGACTTTTCTTGGGCTCCATTTGACATTGGTATCTGCCAATATCCTTTGCTGAGGTCACAGCTGGATATGTACCTAGCTTGACCTTTTCTTGCCAAAATATCATCCATCCTTGGGATACAGTATGGGTCAGCATCCATTGATTTGTTCAGCCCACGATAGTCAACACATGTCCTTATGGTTTTGTCTTTTTTGTGACTAGAACCATAGATGAAGCCCATTTTGATGTTGTCCTACTTATAACCCCATTTTCCAACATCTTGGTCAACTCTTTCTGGATCTCTGTTTCCAAGGCCTTTGGTACCCTGTATGGTTTCATTTGCACAGGCTTGATTCCATCTTTAACTGAAAAGTCATGTTGAATCAGATCTGTTCTACTAGGCACATCTGTGAAAACATCACTAAAGTCCTGAAGTAAATCTGTTAACTGTTCCTTCTGTTTTCCTGTTAACTCTGAATTAATTTGAACATCTCCCCATGTTTCAGTCTGGTTGGAGTTTCTGCTGATACCATCAGGAAAATTTTCTTCAGAATCTTCTATGTTACAAAACATAGCTCGTGTAACGTATTTCCTCAGCATATTCACATGCACAACCTTTGTGCCCCTCCTTCCACCACACTTGATTTCATAATCAACAGGTCCCACCTTTCGTATAACTTTATGTGGACCCTGCCATGAAGCAGTCAATTTACTGGCTGATGTTGGTCACAGAACCAACACCTCTTCATTTGGCTTAAATTCCAGAATCCGGGAATGCTTATCATACCACTCTTTTTGTTTGCACTGTTCCTTTGAATGTTGTTCAGCTTTTCCCTCATTTCTAGCACATACTGAATCAGATTCTGCTCCCGACCTTCTGATCCATCAAGACCATCTCGCAGAATGTCAAGGGGGCCTCTGACAACATGGGAGTATATTAACTCAAATGGAGAAAATCCAGTGGAGGATTGTGGTACCTCCCTGTATGCAAACAACAGGTATGGCAAATAGGTATTCCAACCATCAGGATCATTATGGGCAAACTTCCGTAGCATGGATTTCAAGGTGCCATTGAATCTCTCACAAAGGCCATTGCACATGGGATGGTATGGAGAAGTTGTTAATTTCTTTATTCCCAGAAATTTACAAACCTCTTCAAACAACTCAGACTGGAAGTTTGTCCCTTGATCTGTCAATACTTCCAGGGGGATACCTGGCCTAGAAAATATAGTCATCAGTTCTTCACTGATTCTGCTTGCCTCCAGTGTAGGTACAGCTACTGCCTCTGGATACCTAGATGCATAGTCTACAACCACTAATATGTATCGATTTCGCCGTTTGGTTAAGGGTAGAGGACCAACCATATCGATACCAATTAACCCTTTGAAATGGTTGTCCTATTGCCGGAATTGGAATCAAAGGTGCCTTGTCCCTTGCCCTTTTCCTAGCAACCTTTTGACATGTGTCACACAACTTGACATAATTGGCTACATCTTTAAAGATCCCTGGCCAATAATAGTTCTTCAAAATTCTATCTTTTGTATTTTCTACTCCAAGATGCCCTGATAATGAGATATCATGTCCCAGGGAAAGCACAGCTGATCTGCACTTCATGTGCACGACAATTTGCTCAAACTGTCTTCCTGTATCTAATTCACCTTGCCACTCTTTGGCTGGTGACCATTTGCAATACAGCATACCTTCCCGTGTATAAAAACATACACGTTCCTTTGCAATTTTGTTTAACGAGATAACTGCAGCCCTCACATCATCCAAAGATTTGTCTTCTAACTGCAACAGCTTGAACTGGTCTCTTGTCAGTTCACTGACTTCAAACTTTGTCAAGCTATCCTTCATCTGTTGTCGTTCGGTCTTTGGAGTCGCCATAGTAACTCTACTACCAACTTTAGACTTGTCTTCAGCTGTTTTCTCAACTCCTCCCTCAATCACATCGCAGTTACTTAGACATTCACTGTCAATGGACATTGATGGTCCCTGACCTGGTGTCACCTCCGTTTCCTTAGAAACAGCATCACTCTCTGATGTCACATCAATCTGACAAGGTTTAACTTGAGATCTCTCCATAGATCTTATGGCAGATCTCTCTTCAGCTTCTTGTCTGCGCTTTTGTTGGCGGGTAACACAGACATAGGATGTTGCTTCTGGCCCAGCCAAGTCGTTTCCCAGCAAGACATCCTCTGGAAGAGTTGTTATGATGCCCACGTTTGCCTCAACAACATTGGAACCCCACTTCAGTTCCACACAGGCAACTGGGACAGCTCTTGTCGACCCATCTGCTAGTGTCACATGATATACCTTGCCCTTCACATATGCACAATCAGGAATGAATCTTGAATGCACCATTGTTCTGTCACATCCTGTATCTCACAACATTTGTACAGGATGACCATCTACTGTGCCCTTTACATAGAAGGTGGCCTCATTCAACCGATCCAGGCTTCTTGCCCTCCACCTTTTCTTCTCGCTAACTAAATTAGCCTTGTCCTTTTTACTACAGTCACGAGCTGTGTGACCGATTGCCACAATTTAAAGCATTTTCTTAAATCTGGCTTTCCAGCTGGTCTTGGAAAATGCTTTTGTTTACTGTCACCAACATCCTGTTTTTTCTGTTCTTGATGAACAGTCAGGTATTGGTCGGCATCAGTTCGCAGACTCTCAAGATCTGTAAATGTCCTTTCCCTGAGCCAAGTTTGCAGGTTCCCAGGGCAACTTTCAAGCAGCTGTTCTATGACAAGAGCTTCCTTGAGCTTCTCGAATGATGTAATATTAAGCATCTCAAGCCATCTATCCAGCAGGTGAGCACTCCGAACAGACCATTCAGTGAAAGTTTCATCACTTTGCCTTTTGCTTGATCTGAACTTTTGTTGGTATGCCTCTGCTGTAAGTTCATACCGTTTTAAAATAGCCCTTTTGACCAGGTCATAGTTTTCTGATTCTGCTGGATCAAGTCTGGAAAAGGTTTCCAAAGCCTTTCCTGACAAGAGTGGGACTAGTCGAGTGGCCCAGTTTTCTTTTGGCCATTCATAAACACGGGCTAGTTTTTCAAAAGTTCTGAGGTAAGTGTCCACGTCCTCACCTTCTGTAAACCTTGGGATTTTTGGACCCTTGTACACATCTTTTTTCTCCACTTTGTGGCCATCATTTCTGGCTAGTTCAATCTCAAGCTCCATCTGCTTCATTCTGAGCTCCATTTCTTTCATCCTAAGTTCATGATCCCATTTTTGTTGTTCAAGTGATATGTGGATAGCATTACTCATACCACCGTGGCTGTCGTGTGCCAAGTTCATCAAACTCTGTGCAGCCGTCTGCATATTGGGGGTGGCTGTTCCACCTTGTAATTGAGCCTGCTGTTGGGATTCGTCCCCATTATCAACAGAAAAACTAACATCTGTCTCTGTTTCTGTCATACTGGACTTTTTAAATTTGTACAGAAACTGACTTACCTGGAAAATCACTGTCAGCTCACAGTCGTTGTTTCAGATTAAAACAAAAAAAATTACTTCCACTCTGGTAGTTTAAACAAAAACTAAGTTCAAAAGTTCTTTGCCTAAACAATTATTCAAATCATATAAAACTTACCTCATCCATATGGTTTTACCACTAACTTAAAGTTTCAATTTTGCTCTGATTTTCTATTAAACTGACCATAAAAGCTGCCTTATAGCACAACAGTTCAATTACAACTTTTTATGTTTATCAAACTTTAAACTGAGTAAGTTTACCATTCTCTTTGAAAACATTCCAAACATGACAAATTTCAACTGCAATTTACCTTTATATGTAAAACTAAACTGTAACAATAGAATAAATAGTTAACCAATAATTAATCTTGATAAAATACAGAGAATTATAACTTTCATGGCATCAATTATTTATGTATGTTGATTACTTGATTAAAACTTGTCTATCAATAAAAAATTTAAAGTTTCAAAATACTGAAAATGTTCTATTTGTTTATAAATCCTGTATAAAGTCTGACAAATAAGTATTTAATCAAAGTCTTATCTGTTCAGGGATCTTGATGAGTTCCATAGAAATGTCACTGTCCACAATTTTAAAGTTAGCTGTCCCATAAAGCACACCGATTGAATCCAAGGAAATTATAACTTAATAGACAGAGTTAGTATTTGCTCCTTCGCCAGGCTATCATCTGCACACACATAAATCCAATTGATGTCCACAGGTTGTTTGCTAGTCCCAGAAGTTTGGATTTCAAATTCCTCCCACACAAATTCCTTGGAGATAAAGATTCTTACACAGTCAAAGTTTGTATGTCCTTGCTTTTGTTGTTTCTTTTTTTCTTCAAATTAACGACAGTTGTAGCTCATGACATAAAGTTCACTATTTTGGAAATTTGTAGTGTCAGCTCCTTTCTTTCACAGTATGATAATGATATAAATGACTCAGCAGCAGTGATTATCCAAAAACTAAGCAAATCACAGTACATTGTTTCTTGTCCAGGTTTAACTTCATTCATTTTCAGTAATCTTATTCTGATGGAATACAATCTTGGTTCCTGTTTTTTTTCTTCTTCTTTTGTTGTTGTATTTATTGTATTTATTTATTTTTTCAGAGGGTAGGTTAAGGAGTGTAGAAGTGTGAATGTAATCTATTAGCTATTATTGTTTAGGTATTGACAATATTGAAATCCTGTTGGCTTTTATCCTGATGATACAAACCGCTATTGATGAAGTCCTGATGACTTATTGACTGTCTTATATCCTGATGATATAACTAATGTCAAGTTATCCTGATGATAACTAAAGGATTAACAAGTATATCCCAGCGCTGCCATCATTTATGTGACCAAGTTTGATGTTATTTCTTGGTCAGAGTTCTTTTAAGGAAAAATATACTTGTTTAAATATGTTCATTTATTGTATAAAAATATTAAAACAAGTATATTTTTCCTTAAAAGAACTCTGACCAAGAAATAACATCAAACTTGGTCACAACGTCATGCCTAGTACCTTTTTTTGGCTATATATTGATAGGACCGCCATTTACATGATCATCCGAATTACTGTATATCTGGTCATACCTGGTCCTAAACCTGGGACAGTCCCCCATCCAAGTACTAACCAAGCCCAGTGTGGCTTAACTTCAGATGGGAAGTGGTCAAGCTGCACCACAGAGATAAAATTTATAACATTTTATTTTTAATATAGTTCCCATAGATAACAACAGCCAATCAGTGATGTAACTATATATAGGGATTTTAACATGTATGCACAGATAAAACAACACAGGGATTCTTTATTTGCATTTATGCATCTTCAGCCTCGTTCTCACTGAGGCATTTAAATGTATAAATTTTGAAAGAGGTCAATTGACCAGGGCCCGTGTTCACTAAACCTCCTTTATTCCAAGGAACCCTTAAAAAGTAAGGATTTCCTTTATTTCTTGCCCCTTCCTTTGTTTTTGTATTCATTAAACTTCCCTCAAACAAAGGAGCCTAACTTTCTTTCTTTGACTTTCAAGGAAACCTTAAAAATCTAGGAAATCCTTAACTTTCAAGGGAATCTTGAATTTTGATATTCACTAACTTTCCTTTACTGAGGAATCCTTGGTTTTTCCCCTTAATTTTCAAGGTAAGTGTGTGACTACCTTTATGATAAAGGGGAGTTTTGGTGTTTTGACTTTTTAAGTAAAAATTGAGGTAATTGGTGAAATGTTATGACATTTGCACCTTTTTTTGTCCATACTACATCATTTATATCACAAATACGTCTTTCTTTGAAATTTTTGGGATATTCAGTTGATATGTCATCAAACCCAATGAAAATGTATTTGATGTGTGTGTCACAATATCTGTATGAAAAGTGGCTATTACCACAATAGGAAAATTTCCCAAATGACTGTTATATTGTTTACCTTCATGAGTGATATAATAATAATAATATATATTTTTTCTGTGTATGTCTGATGAGGGATGTTTTACTTTTATTATCCACCATTTTGTACGATTTATGGGTTAAATTGTATGAATATTTAATGAGAGGATGTGAAAAAGCATGGCCACCAGTGAATATAAAACTGCAATCTTTAACCTGCAATATCTCAGTCATTTCTGCATGAATTTTAATGTAAAAAAAACATGAGCAGAAGTGCTATAATACAACCTTTCTAATGAAGGTGTGTCATGATATATAAATAAAATATATCCCCCTCTGTATGTCCCTCTATATGGGTCAAATAGTATTCGGCTATGGTGGATAATAAAATGTGGTATACAATACAAAAATCTTTAAAAGTTAGATATCTATTTCTTAAAATATGAAATATCATCTCAAACTGCAATAGAAAACACATCACAACACTAATCTTAAACAAATAATAAACATGGAAACAAGAAAATACGAAATTAAGGGAATGATGAAGGAGCCTTTATGAACAAACATTTTTAACCAATCAGATGACTGAATGCACTCCTTTAATAAAGGATCCTTTATTTAAGGTCTCCTTTGGTAAGGAAACCATAAAGGAGGTTTAGTGAATAGTGTTTTAAAGGTCACCTTACCAAAGGAGATTTTTCACCTTCCTTTAATAAAGGGACCTTAAAAATATAGGAGGTTTAGTGAATATGGCCCCAGTATTTTTAAGTCTAGTCACAATTATTCTGTACTCATATCCAATGTAAACAGTATGTGTTTAACATGTTGCTGAAAATGTGCTTTTATACATATCCAAAAGTGCAAGCAAATGATATCATGTTTTATTTTTTATCTTTTGGCTGCTTGATACCGCTCTGAATCTGAATATATGGATTCGTTATTTGGTATAAATCAGCAGGGGCATTCAAATTTCCGTGGAATTAGATCATTAATCCCCAAATCATTTTCAGAGAAGAAAACCAAAAATGAATCAAGATCTAACGAGCCCTTTGCCCACTGGGTCAATTACTTTGTTATTTTATCATTAAACTTTTGATTGGTTTACAAAGAGTTAAATGCACTGGTTTCCAAATTAATATATTAAAACTTCTCTTACATCCTATCATAGGTGTATACACAAATATGTGTGCTACATATATTTTTGACAAGATATGAGCATGTCCTGGTAATACGGTAGTAGAGATTTGCATGTACAAACAAGGTGTATTCTCCCAACAACAGTGTCACTACTTGGATAACAAAGAACAGTCTGTGGCTAGCTACATGCCACACAGTGGGTTAATATTTATGCAAGGTACATGTGAGTGTACTATACAGCATTTGCAAACATTTAAGTAATGTGGGGGGGACGTGCAACACTAGCAAGAAAAACGCACGTGCCCAAGTCTCTCTAAATTCCCCTTGAGACATAGATGCATTTGTAGAGATGCTGTGAGCACATGTCAATTTTCATTGTGGGGTCTGTGCAACCTTGATATTCTGTTATAAAATCACATGTGTAACTTAGTGACCTTTGCAAATCAGCCAGTTTTCTCTTAGCCAGGATGTACCTGCACATACGATGTGATGTAAGAGAGGCTTAAGCAGTAAGTCATCTTGTAAATCCATTGGGGCTGGTTGAGTCTCTTCCTTGAAATCGATTTTGTGCTCACTGGGTCATTTTATAAATCAAGTGAGACTTTTTGAGTCCCTTTCCTGAAATAGCTTATGGACTCATTGGGATCTTTTTAGTAATATGGAGGGACTGGTTAGGCTTCTTATGCTTATTAGAAAATACGATGATTTTTTTTTTCTGATCGACAAAATCATGTGGAGTTGTTTAAAATGATACATAACTTATAACTCAGTCAGACCGTACAGACTCAACTTCAAGTATTCCCATTTATATACTTTTCAACTGTTAAAATATCAGTTCTTTTGGGCTTATTTTGCACTTTCTCTACCAAAATGTGATGTTTTTAAGCATGAGCTCTTAGCGTGGTTCGCACTTCTAGAAATCACTTCTTTTGTCTCCAGACTTTCATGAATTGTGGTGTAGTGTGATGAGTGCCTGTCTCTTCACTGATGTTAAGCAGCAATGGGCTACATTAGTACTGGGATGGGTGACTGCTTCAGTGCAATAGTTGTGTCTCTAATGGCTTTGCAGCTCACGACAGTAGACCGAAACACCTTTCAGCCTTGTTTTCTTTATTTCATGCTTTCTCTAATGTGAAATCAAGTGAAAATTTAACCAAAATTTGCATAACTTTGATGAATATTTTCTTCATATTTTCTTTCAATATGTAGAGCAAGTGTTAAAACATACAGCCCAAATGCAACTAGATATCTGGGTTGAATATAATGATTAATTGCAATATGAATTAATTATAAATGGTGCGGTTTTTAGTCAATACAAACACCAGAAATATAAACTAACTGTTGGACATAAATACCATTTTTAACTTAAGTACTATTTTAAGATTTTTCACAATAATCCCTACATATTGATAGTTATGTCAGACATGTTCACATTTTTAATGTGTTCAGGCAATATACTCATTCATGGATAATTTTAATTTTTACACATTATTTAGAGCTTAAAACAACACTCAGTTCCAAAAAGGAACAATATCAATTGTCATTGCTTGTCTGGCAGTTATATTTAGAATCTATTAGTATAAAGATAAAGCCACATAAATGTATTCATATCTTAGAGGTTTGAAGGGAGACATCTTATGTTCTATTTCATAAATTAACCAGTGAAATTTTCATGTGAATCCCTTGATACAAGGCTTCTAGTTTTTTGAATGCTTTTAATCAGCTTCACAGGGTATCTGCTCTATGTTTCAGTCCGGTCTAACTAGCCACTTCCTTAAGAAGCATCACTTTGAATAGAGTTAGGTTTCCAAGATAACCATGCATAATTTTACATTTTGAGCTTCTGACTCTTCTGTGATCTGTAAATTAATTCTTTACACTCAAAGTCATTGACAGAGTGCTTGTACCACCCTTGTTCAGAAGAGTATCCATAAAGGAGAAAAAAATCAATTGAATGGCAAATTTTTTTTGGTATCCATCTTGTATTCTTCAATTAATTCTTATTATTATTTGAAAATCTGTTATCTCATAAATTTCTTTAAGGGCGGGAGCTCATTAAAATTAAAATATTGTGCATCATCGTTCTTTAAAATACATAATCTGAGTATATTTATACAGCGGTACCTTAATATTCAGTAACACCATAAGGTATTACTAATACGAAATATTTGCACGCGCACATGTTTACTTTAGACAACCTTGACCTTATTCGTAGCAACGAAAACAACAAAATGTTCTGTCAGATCGGATTTTAATGTTTTAAAAATAACATCAAAATGGCTGCGAAGGGGGTTAAAAAGACACAGTCATCAAATAGGACTGGTTCCGCCGTTAATAAGGAGTGAGCTTTATTCGTTACAGCTTTAAACTATGTAATATGATTCATGTTTACAGATAAATTAATATTGAGCTATTTTCTCGTTTCGAAATATTCAGCCTTACTAGTAGATGAAACTGATTTGTATTATGATGTGTTTTGTGTGTATGGACTTGAGGAAATGTTATGGCAGATGTTTTAATTTTCTTTAAGTATTGATATTCTTTAATTCAGAGAAAGAAATGCCAATCGGTCACTCGGAATCCCCCGTTGTTTTACATAAATTATGGGATATAAAAATAAGGGACATATTTACCCCATTTACTGGCAGTGTACCAGTAATTATATAAGTGACATTCACATTTTCAATAATTTTTATTATAGGTTCAAATCCTCGTTTTTGAACAATTTGTTTGTAATATGTTAGAATGGAATGCAGTCAGAATTATGCAGGAACTTTGTGTTACAATGTTTGTCTTTGTCATCTGGTAAATTTGTTGGCATTGGTTGTGATCTCCATTATTGTCCATTTAGGCTGTCATATGGAAAACACCTACTACCTAGGATAATGGATCATAGTCATAGTTGTATTTAGTTTCATAAATTTTCTTTTCATGCAATTTGTTCTGACAAATAATCCCTAGTTTCGGCTGTTTTAAACCGAACTGGTTATTTACACCACGGCTGTGTACATAAGGGTATTTCAGTTCTTTATGTACACCACGGCTGTCGAGTAATGCAATAATACACTACAATAATATAAAGTAAAACAAAAGCTGTTTTATCAGTGTTAGTTTGAAAATAAATGCAATTTCTCTCTTTTACAAGAATATATTTGATTAATGCTTATAAAGTTGAAACAGAAAGGCCAAAAACATGTTACTTGTATGATTCTTGTTCCATGTATATAATGAATAAATAATGAAACAATAAAAAATCACATCTTCACTGTCTTTGTCATCTAAGTGTCATCCAACCCAAGTTAAGCCACAACTATTCGACCTGTGGGGATCAAAAGGCTAATTATGTAACAAATTTTACCTGGCTGGGTACACAACAAGGTGTGTATAAGAAATTTAATTTAGTTCCCACAGTACAATAGTGGGGAAGACTAATCATCCCATTTCTAGGGGGACTGACATAGCATGCACAATAAGGTGGTGTAGAAGACCATGTACATTAGCTTACCTGCATTTTAGTGGTACACAAAATATCCCAAATATCTTGCATATGTACACAAGATATTCAATCTAGCTTACATAAACAGCGGTGGTGTACATAAGGGACATTATCTGGCTAATATACACAACGGTGGTGTACATAAGAGACATTATCTGGCTAATATACACAACGGTGGTGTACATAAGAGACATTATCTGGCTAATATACACAACGGTGGTGTACATAAGGAACCATATGTAGCTTATGTACACAGCGGTGGTGTACATAAGACGACTTTTTGGCATTGCGTACACAGCGGTGGTGTAAATATCCTCTGCCGTTTTAAACAGGTCAGTCTAATCACCAAACAGAGACTCCATTCAGTGCTCCGTTTGGTGACACCGAATATAGCCTGAAACTCATAATTTTCAGTTTTAAGTACATCTCATGCTAAGAATGGAGAACAAAAGCGCATCATTTGTAACTTAATTTTATTAGTTTTAACTCTATAGAGATCCCTAGCTCACACAAATTGGCTCACACAAATCGGCTTAAATTATATTACAACAAACATACACAGGTGAATCAGTTTCCAATCAGTTCATATCACTACCAATCACTACATTGATTTATCATCTTAGACAACTCTAGATATGTGACCAATTCATCAGGACCTTGATTGCTTGTATAAATTTATACAGAATTCGAAATTAAATTATAGGTATCTTGCTTATTCTCAAATGGATTGTCATAAATCAAAAACAAGCAGCAGTAATATGAAATTACTTTCCAGCTTTATATAGTTTTCCGTATATAGCTCTGAACGTTTTAAGGTTATTAAATGAATTGTATAATACAAGTGGGATCTCCATCTGGTGCTTCTCTCCCCATTCGGTGAATTTCTCCATGCGGTGATTAGACTTGTCAGAATAAAAACTGAACTGAAAATACCAGAGATGCCCACTCGAGGCAGAGATTAGCGACATATCTTAAATCTGAGACAAAATTTTTTATAAGACCAGACTTAAGTTTTAGACTTTTATCTTAGCCAGGGGCCGGTTTCACAAAGGGTCTCAGACTTAGGCTAAGTCAGGGACTTAAATCCGAGTCTTTTGTCTTTGCCAAGTCGTGGCCTTAAATGGATTTCACAAAGGGTGACTTAGTAAAGTCCAAGCTTGTTATATAACCACAGTGGTTTTCTGTGTCATGTGACCCTTTATTTCTACTCAACATATTTTAGTGGTAACATATATCCCTTGTTTAGCTCATTTTATCTTGAAAAAATGCTGTATTTTTTAATGGGAAACCTTATAATCACACAGACATGTCCAAAGAATAATTTAGGGAAGTGTTCTATATATTTATTCTTTATGTTCAAGCATTTCAAATTTTGAAGTGAGAAAAATATATGGCGGCCATATTTAAGCCTTTGTTTACAAAAGTTAAGCCCACTCTTGGGTAGGCTTAGCCAAAGCCTAGACTTACCATCTTTGTGAAATCCTCCAAGTCTAAGATCACAGACTTAGCCTAATTTTAATACAAAAGTCTTCAATTTAAGTCTAAGTCTGGGCTAAGTCCTTTTGTGAAATCGACCCCAGGATTGTATCTTAAGTTGAAATTCACAAAACATGCTTAGCACAATGTTAGGTAAGAATTTGACTAAACTTTTATGAGAGTGTAACACGTGCTTTGATTTCCCAGAAATGTTTAATTGAGTGTTTATTTTGTGGATATTATTACTGCTCAGTATCTTACTTTTATGACATCTTTCATTTGGTTTCCAAAATCTAAGACAAGATTTTGTCTTTGACATTTTGTGAATCCCAATGTTGTTATGTCTTAGCATAAATTTTATCTAAGCTTTATGACAAATTTTTTCTACATTTTAAGTGTTTTGTCTAAGACTTAAGACAAAATTTAAATTGCATATCTTTTGTGAATCCTGGCCCTAGGAGTTATATATATAAAATATTTGTCCTTGAACTAAGATGTGGGCATTCACTGTTAGATGGACTTTCACTGGCAAGATTCCAGTATAGTTTGTTTTTTACTTTTATTCTTTTACCTTAAATGTGTGATTCAGATTGTATATTCATGCTTACTGCAACATTTTTACTTTAAATATTTCCCCTTGTAGCAAGAAAGGATGATTTTAAATTAGTACTTACAGATAAATTGATTTGGTGGTATTTTGCTAATTTTCTGCTACACGGGTGGTGACTGAGATAAACTTAAAACGGTTATGGACATAAAGAGCCTTCAGAATCTTTCAAATCTAAATGGTATAAAGAGCAATATGACACAAACCAAATACCAGATGCCATGATAAGCTTAGTTTCTGTTTATTTTCTTATTTAGTTTGTGGATTTTGTTGTATACATCAATTAAATTTGAATAATTCTGATGACTGTTTATCTCTATGACAGTTTTATCTTAGTGACCACCCGTGTACTATTTGGCAACAACAAATTTACCTTTTGTTGTGAAAAATGTTTTGATTAAGATAATAGTAAATCTGTGGTGTTTGAAACTGTACTTATTACCTGTTACTAATAATAATTAAGTAAGCTTTAATAACTGTTGATTCTAATGGTTTGCAGGATACCATTTTGTCTCAATGGCGATTATTTGAGACAAATGCTTTTATATTTTAGGGCCGCTTCAATAGCAGCTAGTTTGGGAGATAAAAAGAGATCTGTATCAATTTGGCCTGAATGGAGTGATGCAGATATCAATGCTGAGAAATGGGTTAGTTTCTTGTATCTTGAATCAAAAGGAGAGTATTGGTGAAAGTGCACTCAAGTACAAAAAGCTACAACTAATGGCAGCACAAATTGATAAATATTTTAATTCCGTAATCTCACTTGTTTGCTAATGAGATGTGTGACAGTATCACTTTTCTGCATAATGAAATGTAAAGGGGTTAATAAGTTATACTAACAAAAGCAAAAGATCCAATTATATATGCCGTACATTCCATTGACAAAGTTTTTACGTAGTTATCACTAGTATATGAATACAAAATCCGATTAAGTTTAAAAAATTACTGTAAGTTTCAGTCTTAACACATTGCTGTTTTGAGTGTAACTGTTTTATGTGTATTATATTTGTAGGAGGTGGCACACAAAGGGAAGGAAAAAGACAAAGGGAAATCACCAGTGGTATATGCTTTCACACACAGTCTTTAAGGGCTGTGCGGGTATTGTTTTCACCCATTGTGTCCACATGGGTGGATGGGTGTGCGCACCTTTCACCTTGCGTTATTGACCTTGAGTTTGAAAATATTGTCCAGACTATATCACAGAAACTGTAAGGTTTAGGAAGTTGACACTTGGTAGGGACTTTTGTTAGGGGGTTTAGGTGTGCACATGGTGTAAGCTTGATTTGATATTTGAACTTGCTGTAGTGACCTTGACCTTTAAACTTTTGTCCTGGCTATATCTTGGAAATCATAACTTATAGGAAGTTGATACTTGGGGGATGTAGGTGTGCAACATCATGTCACACTGTTTGCACTGAATGTCTCCTTATCATTTTACTGTGTCACTTCTTCTAAATCTTATGGTGTTGTAAACTATTTCCCAGGGCTGTTTTTACCCCACAGCCCTTAAGGGCAGTCGGGATATTGTTTTCACACATGGTGTTTGGATCGGCGGGCAAGCAGGTGGTGGGAAATCTAATCTAATATGGACTGTTATAGTGCTTAATCTCCATTAGTGACAGATTCTAAGGTACATCTGAATATGAAACAAGTTTCTCTGGGCTGTATCTCAGAAACTATAAGGTCTAGCAAGTTGATACTTGGTAGGGACATTGGTTAGGAGATGAAGTGAGCAGTGTCATAGTATGACCTTGATTTGACCTTTTACCTTGTCGTAGTGACTTTGACCTTAAAAATCTTGCCCGGGCTATATCTTGGAAACAGTAAGGTATAGGAAGTTTATAGTTGGTACTGACATTGGTTGGGATGTAGGTGTGCAAGTTCATGGTGTGAGCTTTATTTGACTTTTGTCCTTGCCACAGTCACCTTGAGTTTGAAAATTTTTTCTGGGCTATATATCAGAAAGTGGAAAGTTTAGGAAGTTGATACTTGGTAGGGATATTGCGTAAGGGGTTTGGGTGTGCACCATCGTGGTGTGACCTTGATTTGACCTTTGACGTTGCTATAGTGACATTTTACATTTAAAATCTTGCCCATGCCATATCTTGGAAATCATAAGGTATAGGAAGTTGATACATGGTAGGGACATTGGTTAGAGGGTGTAGATGTGCAACATCATGTCATACTGTTTGCATTGAAAGTCTCCTTATCTTTTTACTGTGTCACTTCTATATCTGGTGTAAACTATTTCTCTGGGCTGTGGGGTATGGGCATCTCCGATTCTAATTTTAAAATTTATCAAGCGTAATAATCACACAATTACAAGTACAAAGTGAATAGGGCTGATCATTACTGAAATTGTCTTTTTTATGGGGAGGTTTATTGTGTTACTCCAAGTATTTTTTGTAACATAATGTTATAAAGTATCACAAAATGCCTTCAGTGAAAAGTACTAGTACTATTTTTTGGTCATGTTGTTGTATTTTGATGTTTAATGTTACATCATTTTATAAAGCAACTAATATGCACATTATTGCAATTAAGAAATGATCGAGCTGATCAAAATATTACTTAAGAAATAGATATTTTTTTGTACAGGTGATGGTGTTCCAGCTTGATTTTTAATACTACGTGATGTTGTGTTGGAATATTCTTGCAGTTAATTGTGATATGCAAATGCACCTGGCAGTACAGTGGTAATAGAAAGCCTTTTGAAAGTTCTTGTTTTGTTCTACAGCAACAGCATTATTTTGATGATCCTGATGGTAAAATAGATTTACCACAGTGCCTGAGAGTAGACAGCTGGAGGAGACCTGCGGATTTCATCACAGATAAGGTGGTGTATCCCCATATATTCCGAAGTGGTGCTAAGTCTATTGTTGAAAATATATTTTTATGCTCCTTTATACTGAAATACAGATAATAAGCATTTTAGTATTATTTTACATTAGAAAATACTTTTAAAAATGGGCTTCACACATGGTTTGAAAGTTTTATGTGCCGTTAACTTCTTATAACATCAGTATTGGCATATAAGTTTAAAAATGTCATTTTCCAATTAAACTTGTATGAGAGGTTACAACACATAAGCTTGCATCTTTTGTTTGTTTCTGTTATTTTTAGTTACCTGTGGTAGTGGATCCTGAAGGTTACAATGGATTTGACCTGTTAACACCAAATGATGCATGCTTTGAGAGTGAGGTAAGTACATGTATAAGTAAATTCCATTTCCCCACTTGTTTGTTAATTAGCATTGTAATATTCATTTAGAATATTAATCCTGTGTATTATTGTAGCTGTTTTTAATCTTAAATATCAAGTTAAAGACAAGTTTAGATGATTCAAATCTTGCTTTTGATAAATTTTTCTATATGAAAACTTCATATTTCTATTATTGTTACATGATCCATAGCTGTCAGAATTTTGGAATCTGTTTTAAAGTAGGGAATTTTACACTCCTATAAAACCCTGTTGTGCATGATATTTCATGAAAGTAGGTTACTCAAAACCCATAACCTATTTCTTGCTTTTCAACTAAATTTCAGAGACCATGTAAAACTATTTATTCAATCCCTGTACAAACTTGCATGTCTTTCAAAGTTTCATTTTTATTTACTATTTTTAGTTACTGAGGTGGATAGTTGGTCAGATTATTGCCTTGTGGAAGCAGTCTGAATATAAAAACCCTGATGGCACCCCAGGCACCATTCCCATTGACCCGGCCAACCCTTCATTGGGTGAATACACCCACACCTGGAGGCCCTGGGAACACATCTATGCCATCAACAAGACTGGCAAAGGCTTCAACATGCCAGCACTCAACCCCCACGGGAAGTATGTGGTCAAGCTCTATTGGCTGGTGAGTGAATAAACCATCCGAATAATTGTTTATTTGTACTTAGGTTTCAGGTGTTGGCTTGTAATAAATGTTCATAGACTGATGGTTTTGGATATATTAAAGGTTTCTGTCAAAATTTTTAACTGGGTGGTGAGTTAATCTAGCATTTATGTATTTGGTTACTGTTCACATATTTTAATCTTTCCTCACAGATGTTTAAGTGTATGTGTCTATTGTACACAGGGTTCATGGCGTAAGGTGGTAATAGATGACAGCATGCCGTTTGATGAGGCAGGCAACCCGCTACTGCCCATGACTTCCCTACAGTGTGAGATCTGGCCAATGTTACTCACCAAAGCCCTCATTAAAGTCGCTTCACTGGAGTAAGTACCTGCACATTAATGCTGTGAAATCGTTTACAACTTTGTTTTAATATTTGGCTTGTGAACTTCAATCTAGTTTTCAAAACCAGTGAAAATGCTGAAATCTAACATAAAATCTTGTCAGTTTGTTGAAAATATGGAAAACGAATTAAAAAATCCGTAGATATTTTGGGTACATTTTGCCATATTCTGAATTAAACACAAGTTTTATAAATGGGAGAGAGTAGAATGCTTTGTTATGTTGCTGATTTCTAAACATTATGTGGAGTCGGAATTTCAAATGTTCAAACCAAACTTCATTTTTGGTGCAGACTGAGTGGACTATAATCATACTTCATCAAACATTGTTGCCGCCCTAGTGCACTTACTTTATCATAGCTGCAATAAAAATTTCCATAGTTTGTGCTATGACAGGGAGCTCTTATACTTAGTACACAAATTGTTAACAGAATGATAAATATTTTTGGCATCACAACCAAATCTTTAATGTTCCATCCTCAGCTGCAGGGTATGCACATTTTTTTCACTTTCTTTAGAGCTGTTGATAGATGTATAACCTGCTATTCTAACATAGGTTTCTCTGTTTCATGTTCTAGTTATGCTGGAGGAAATCCTAGCTGTGAATTTGGAGACTTCAGTGTGATTCACTGCCTCACCAGTTGGTTACCTGAAGCTATACCCTTACAGTAAGTGCACATGATATTTATGAACACTTCTTGCCCTTAAAATGTTACTTTGGACAATTGATAAAAATTGATAACAGAGACAAAATATAGCTATAATAAGTCTGATTCTAGGGCAAACAAGGAATAAATATAGTATTCAGTTATTGAAAGTAATGTGAATTTTCTCTCTGTAGTAGTAAAATTTTCAGTTATTATTGGAATTAATTATTAAATAACCGTTTCAAAGCACTTTATTTAGTCAGTTAAATTTTTTTTTTTTAATTTTATTTGCAAGCTTTTTGGGATAGATTGCAGTCATCTTATAAGAGTATTGAAATGTGGGAGACACATACTCAAGAAAACTTACTAAATCCATATTTTTATATTTATTGTTTATTTATTGTATTTATACATTCATGTATTATGACATGATTGTCTTGTAGAGCCCATTACTTAATCATAAAGGGAGACTTTGACTTGGTTTCAAGTGACCAAGCTGACCTTAACCATAGTGAAGGACAGTGTTTCCCCCACAGTGAAAAGTGGTCAGATATTCTGTTTAGGGTTTTTATTCAAGCTGTTTAGGGTTTTTATTCAAGCTGTTTAGGGTTTTTATTCAAGCTGTTTAGGGTTTTTATTGCTCTTTGTGACTATTATGTTGATTATAATCAAGAGAAAAACTCATTTTTGTTTCTTGAGGTTATGTGTATATTTAAGTATAAGTTTTTGCCAATAGTTTTAAAACCAAATGTGATCGATACTATTCACGAATCATGATTAAGAATAATTAGGAATCAAATATTTCTTGTAATAGCTAATATATCTTGTATACAAGAAATAAATCCCAGCAGTAAAACTGTGGTGTCATTCTTCTGGCCTAGTGGCCAATATAGCTAGCTCTTATTTCTAGGTTTCTGTTGCATGAAGCATTTTTACTCCCATTAACAAAAGACCAGCCTGTCACATGTTCACCTGACTAGTGTCTGTATATATTAGTAGTCCTGGGTAAAGAATCATAGTCATGGATGTATATATATATGGTACCATATCCAGGGGTAAAAGTTTCATGAACCAGCCAAACATTAAAACCTCAAACCTTCCACTCAGAAGTCCAGCACCCTAGCCACAGGGTCACAGAGAACACGTATCTCTACAGGACTGACAGATTTTCTGACGTGTTTCAGGCAGGGACATTTACAGGAGGTGTGGCAGCTGTTGCAGGGTTCAGTACCTGAGTTCAAACTGCCTGAACCAAAACCTGAACCTGAACTCATGGACGGAGAGAGTAAGGAAAATCTGTTGCAGGTAGGCCCCATTTTTGGAGAAATAATGCAAAAAGAGCTGCTTCTATGCTAGTATATACTGTGAATCACAGTAAAGAGGTCATCTGTTATTGAAGGCATTTTGACTTTGTCCTGATAAAGATATGTCATTGCTTAAAATTATTCTAAAAATATTGCCCACAATGGTAAAGAAAGGCATTGGATAAACATTAGAAGAGATAGCTAAAGTTTTGAAAGAAATGTTGTGGGCAAGGAATAAAGACGATGAGTTATTTATTTATTTAATTTAATAAAAATAACTTTAAGTAAACTTGAGTTTGTGTTTAAGTCATCCTATGTAGGACAACCTTGATTAATACAGTACTTCAATACCTTGAGTTTCTGGATTTGATTTTTGGGCTTCAATAAATTGCATCTTATTGCAGGAGGGAACAATAGGCGACAAGTCAGAAGTTAGTAAAGATAAAAACATGGCACCTGAGAAGTCTGATGTTAAAACTGCAGACAAAAAAGACAAGAAAGGTAACACAATTGTGTCTCATAGATAAACTGTGTTAAATCATCTGTGAAAAATGTGATGCTATAACACAGTAATTCATTGTGAAAATGTGAAGTATAATGTATACAATCAAATCGTTTTAGTAGAACTTACCTTTAAGTAGAAGTAAATGGCCTCTAAGGTTTTTAGACATCATTTGGAATTTAGTTTCTTAATGGAAAGGTCTGGTTAATTTAAGGTCTCATTTTGTCCCATAAGATTCAATGTAATAAGATTGAGGTGTATGAAATGTTTGTGGTAAAAAGCAAAAGCCTTTACATGAAAATAGGGCAAAATAGTAGATCACAAATTTTTGGTTAAGTCTCGATTAATTTATATTTTCCTGTTTTAATTAACCCCTTTTTTCTGAAAGCACTTTCAAATCATTTGCATCCCTTTATTCCTAAGAAAAAAATAATCCTGACACAGAGCTGTGCCTGCTCAAGTTGAATGAGTGCAACTGTTTATGATGGTCTCTTTCATTGTGAGGACTAAAAAGAGAGAGTGAGAGTTAAAAAATAAATATTTTATGAGAGAATGTGAAAAAGGCTGTCACAAAGCAGGGGGTAACAGTGAATATAAAAACTTCAATCATTCTTTAACTTGCAATATCTCAGCCATTTCTGCATGCATTTTTATGCAACAAACACAATCAGAAGCGCTGTAAAAAGACCTTTCTAATGATATATAATACATATTTGTAGGTTACATAGCATATGGGATATCAGTGAAAAACTGGAGGTTATCGACACTTTTTTATCTTTATATCCCGTAATACCGGTCAGATATATCTTGCGGGAGATAATAAAAAATCCAGAGTCCTGCACTGATATAGCCTATGAAATTATATAATGTTTTACTTCTCCCATTTTAGATGACAAAGGAAAAGATGCCAAGAAAGACAAAAAAGATAAAGACAAGGACAAAGGGAGTAAGTGTTGACATTTCAGTTATAGACATGCTCGTTAATACCCAAGTTAATTTTTTTAGTTTGACAATTAGAGTTTTGTTATGTAAGAGCTGTGCAGTTAACAGACATTGTAATGATAGATGTTGTTGCTAACCTTAATGTGTGTTTTGACAGGGTTTAAAAACTGTAGTAACATGTGTCCATGTTTGTGTGATTAATACCATTTGATATATTTTCAGAGCAATGCACAGATTAACAGAATTTTGCTCATGTTTTAATTTAATTCTTCGTTTGCTTGTATTGTTATTGTATCTGTATTCATAGATTAACAATGCACTTCTTAGTTTATAAGATTTTTTTGTTCAAACAAGAATTATGAAACTGAAAAAGGAAACTTTAAAAGTCTGAGTCAGACAAAGTATAAATTTGGATATTTTGTTGTTGAGCTTTGATAACATCTGGAGATCCATCACAACATTATATCTTTATGTGCCCATACTCTTGACATATATTAAAGAGAGAACAAAGTTGCTTTTCATCAGCACATGATTTGGAAAATGTAACAAAAATTAAAAGGTTAGTTTGTATTTCTTGTGACAAGTTGAGGTTAGTTGCATATGTTAAAACCTCCCCCACCCCCCATCACTTTTTATATTTTAAACTTTTTTGCCATTTTTTTTAACTCTGAAATCCCACTATAGTCAAACTGTGTATTATCTTTGGTGTTATATGATCACAAGAACCATTGTCACATATAAGTAATTGTTTTTTAAAGAAAGGTTTCACCCATTTAAAGACTTTCTAAAATGAGACTCTGCTAGAATTTTGCTGTATTTAGCCAAACAAACCAGAATAAACATGCCAGCATGGGCAAAAACCAGATATAGTATAGCAGGTTGAGTATACTTTGTACAATAACCAGAATCAGTGTGTCATTTCTTGTTATGTCACTCAAGACAATTAGAAAAGAGTAAATGCTTCAAATTATTGTTATTATTTGTTTGAATATAGAGAATTATGTAAATACTGTCATTGTATCTCCGTTTCCACAGATGATTTTTAAATTGTTTCTCCAGTACTTTGTAAAATATTACTATTTCCAAATGCATTTTGTACATTTCTGTAGAATTATACCACTTTTAGCTATCTAATCACCTGCTTGAAGCTGTACATATAACAGGTTTTCCAAGGCAGATGCTTTTCTCATTAAAATTCTGAAAAAATCAATCATAGTGTTAGGAGGTAGTGGTGTTGGCTGAAAAGTTGAAATCCACTTGTATTTAATTGTGGATAATATTGAAAACCATTTTACATTGTGAAGAATGACTTTTTGACAATGTCTACATTTTACCCCTCTATAATGCCTGAAGTCCACAGTGCCCAGTGGTCAGCAAGTTTGGTACCTTATCACAGGTTGTCACCTCTGTGTAAGTCCTAGTCCCACAAGTGGCAATGCTGAGGGCCTGTCCTAATATGGTTACGGCTGCTGGATAGGATGTAAAACCCTAACTTCACCTATAAATTGACCCTTTGTGTTGCTTAATTATGGCCCATGTATGCAGAGGTCTATTTTTTCATCATGCCATTGACAATCAACTGAAATACAAGATCTTGTTGATTCTAATGCTACAGAGAACTGGTTTTGATTTCACAGTTATGTTGCTTTTAAGAATTACACAAAAAAACCCTGCTTAATTGAGCTTTTTTTTCTAAATCTAAGATAAGGTAAAAGTTTGATGTGTTAAGATAAATGATTCTTTATCTCATGACTATGGGCCCATTATTTCCTTACAGAGAAAGAAATGTAACTCTCATGTGGATATCAAATTCCCGCCTACAAAATGTGGCACTAAATAGAACTGCATAGATCGTAGCTTTTGTACATTCAACCTGCCATTTAGGCATAATGCGTAGAAACCTCATTATGTATATATTATGTAGCTGTAGTGTAGCTCATTTTTATGACAGTATGTTTAATTTGGTAGACTGACCACTGACAACAGCTAATTAGACTTAAATATATGTTAGTATTAGACCTCACCCTATTTATCCCACTCCATATTCTCAATTTTTTTTAACAAATAGCAAATTTCACCATTGAAACAATCTAGCAGTATCCATGCTTGTAGTTTTGATGTATGATATTAGGATGTCTATAACATGGTGGATGGACATTTCGGCCACGGACGTTTTGGCCTAGGACATTTCGGCTTAAGACGTTCCGGCCACGGACGTTTCGGCCAGGCCATTTTCAAGGGCGGACATTTCGGACAAATCTAAATTTGTCATGGACTTAAAAAATTTAATTAAATTTATACAAATAATTGAATCTTTTTTTTCATTGAAACCTACTCAGGATTGCACTGCTCAGGTGATTGATCTCAAGCTTTGGGGATAAGTAATAGAAAATCTAAACTGCAATTGAAAAGCCCTTGGAGAATATAAATGGGGGCAATTGTTATTAGACATTAGTATACCAATTTAGGACCAACAACATATCAGAAGGATGGAATAACAAATTTCAGGGCCTCGTTGGTCTAAGCCACCCAACAGTGTGGAAACTTATTGAGTGCTTGCAAGTGGAATGCGCTCGGGTCTCTGCTGTCCTTCTTCAGGATGAGCGTGGTGTGACACCAAAGAAGAGGACCAAGAAAGTCTACACAGAACTTCAAGGTAGGCTGCGCAATCTCTGTGAGGACAGATCCCTAGGCCGCAAGTCCATACCAGACTTCCTTCGGGGTGTGAGCCATAATCTGAGAGGTGGTCAGCCAAACATTTAAAATGACAGCGAATTGTATGTAATTAATTTTGTAAAAATGATATATGTGGAAAATGTGGCACAATAAATGTTTGTATTTGTAGTTATATTGTTGTATTATTTGGATGTTTAATCATCGAAAATGTATAAAAAATTTAGATTTGTCCGAAATGTCCGCCCTTGAAAATGGCCTGGCCGAAACATCCGTGGCCGGAACGTCCCAGGCCGAAATGTCCGTGGCCGAAACGTCCTACATTCCATTCCTATAACACCTAGCCTCTACCTCAGAAATTCAACAAAAAGGTAGAAATACTTGTTTCCCTTAAGGCTTTGAGTCAATATATTGTTATTTATTCCCATCTAAAATATTTAGTATTGGCAAATCAATGACTTACAACTTGTGATATTTTATTTAAATATAGAATTTTCAAGTCAGTAACCTTAAAAGCTACTCAAACCTTGCTTCTGTTTGTGGGTTATGTCACCACAGTCTAAATAATTTTACACCTTTTGGGGTCTGCTGTATTAAAATCTATCATGTATAATTTATCAAATTACCTGCTTTCAACCTCGTTCTGTGAAACAAAGAATAAAGCACTAAAACTGTACATAGTAATTTACCATGGGGTTTAGGAATTAAGATACATTTTATTTTTCAGTGAGAATTATTGGTCAGTGATTTGTTTAATTATTTTTGACTAAGATGTGATCTGAGAATGAACTTATAGATGAAGTAAGGCCTCTGTTATGTAACTATGCACAAAGACAAAGACTGTGTTTGGATAATAGCATGTTCATGAGATAGAAGAGGCTCTGTAATACAAAACAATGGGGAGATACAATGGGAGGGTGGGAATAAATTTAAACAATCAAATATACAAGTAAAAGGGAGGTTATGGCCACAAGCCTTTTTTTTTATTATTCATACACTGTATCAGATAAATTTAACATAAAATCAATACAGTTTTATTTCAGTATTATTTTCTTTTTGTTTAATATAATTAGCTGCATGAACATAATGTGAATAAATAGTTATTAGTATACATTACTACAGTTTAGTTTTGAAATATTTAATTAAGAATTTGTTGTATACACATTTATTGTATGTTATTATTACACAAGATATATTATAAAATGTTATTTTATTATTATTTTGTTACTTTACATTAAGTTAATCTCAAAGAAATTTATCCTCTGTTTAACATTTCTAAGTTCTTTTTGTGCACTGATTTTTAGCTAGTTTATTTCTATTATTTACTAAACAATGCACATGATTACGATATTTTAGTATTTGGTTGGGAAAATGTTCATATTTCTTGTGTTGTCAATCATTTAATTTGTGTTGCAAACTTTTCAATAAGTTTTGTAATATTCTGCATTGCATATTTTGACAAATTTCATTCAAAAAGTATCTTTCAGCTGAGATAATATTTGTTGAGTCCATTCATTTTCCCAATAGGATACTAGAATAGGCTAATAAGACCTTGCATGCTTGTTGTGTGATAATCACTTGGTCTTTGCTAACTCGTGTAGACCCCAGTATGCGTAGCTTTGTGATGGCTACCGCTGCTAGCGCCAAGCTACGCAGACGCACACTTGCTGGCACAGAGATTGACTCTAGAATCAGTAACCACAGTGGTAAGTCATGCACAACTCTCAGGGTTTCTTGTAACATAGCTCTTTATTGGCTTGTCTACTTCTAACATGCTGTTTGATTGGTTTAAATATATTTAAACCGCCACAGTGAAAACACACTGCCAAATATATTCATGGCCATTTTTAATAGGTAGTACCATAGTAGTCTTAGTAATAAACTTTTAAAGATGAAAAAGTCTTCTTTTAAAAACAGTTTTATGTGACTAAAATTGGGCCCCTGCTAATTACTTAGTTAAGATGAAAGTTTGTTTATAAATTTGAAAAAGAGCATTAAATACAGTTTTTTACCCCACAGCCGTTAAGGGCTGTCAGGGTATTGTTTTCACCCATGGTGTCCGGATGGGCAGGCGAATGGGCGGGCGGGCGTTCGGGCGGCGGGAAAAAGTTTGTCCGGGCTGTATGTCAGAAACCGAAAGGTGTAGGAAGTTCACACTTGGTAGGGACATTGGTTAGGGGGTGTAGGTGTGCAATGTCATGGTGTGACCTTGTCTTGACCTTTGACCTTGCCGCAGTGACCTTGAGTTTGAAAATCTTGTCTGGGCTATATCTCGGCAACCGTAAGGTGTAGGAAGTTGATACTTGGCAGGGACATCAGTTAGGGGTTCTAGATGTGCAACGTCATAGTGTGACCTTGATTTGACCTTGCCGTAGTGACTTTGACCTTTAGAATCTTGTCCGGGCTATATCTCAGAAACCGTTAGGTGTAGGAAGTTGATACTTGGTAAGGACATTTGCTAGGGGGTGTAGGTGTGCATCGTCATGGTGTGACCTTGATTTGACCTTTGACCTTACTGTAGTGACCTTGACCTATAAAATCTTATCCAGGCTATATCTCAGAAACTGTATGTTGTAGGAAGTCTATACTTGGTAGGGACATTTGTTGGGCGTTGTAGGTGTGCAACATCATGGTATGACCTTGATTTGACCTTTCACCTAGCTGTAGTGACCTTGACCTATAAAATCTTGTCCAGGCTATATCAAAGAAACCGTAAGGTGTAGGAAGTTGATATTTGGTATGGACATTGGTTGGGGGTTGTAGGCTTGCAACATCATGGTGTGACCTTGATTTGACCTTTCACCTAGCTGTAGTGAAATTGACCTATAAAATCTTGTCCAGGCTATATCTCAGAAACTCTAAGGTAGGGTAGGGACTTGGTATTGGGACTTGGATACTTGGTAGGGACATTGGTTGGGAGTTGTAGGTGTGCATCATCATGGTGTAGTCTTGATTTGACCTATGACCTAGTTATAGTGACCATGAGTTTAAATATCTTGTCTGGGCTATTTATTGGATTTGGTAAGTTGTAGAAGGTTGACACTTGGTAGGGACATTGGTTAGGGGGTGTAGGTGTGCATCATGGTGTGACCTTTAACTTTGGCTCTGCCAAAGTGTGTTCACCTGCAAGATTTGAGACTTGTTTCTCTTATGACAAACATATATAGATTGGTGCAACTGATTAGTTTATGTACTTTTGTATAATTGTGCTATTTCCATCGACAGCTATACTCCTATCAATAAAATTTACAGCTTTGTAATCTTGCTATTGAAATGTCTTGATTTAATCTTTTATCTTTGCATAGATTTTCTTTTTTAGATGTTATTTTCTCTACTTAAACATTATTTGGAGCTTTATATAACTGACACTGCTCTGAAAGTATTCAGATCTTTGTACTGTTTCACTACTTCTATATTTCATGTTGTTTTGAAAACTATTTCCCCAGGCTGTGGGGTACGGGCATCTCTGCTATTTTTACTATTCCATGTGAATGATTTTTCTGTGCAGACTATTGTAAATAGCTCAATCTTTATGTAATTTATCACATAAAGAATAATATTCTGCACAACTGCGGAAAAACGTTCTTATATCAGGTTGTATGATAGAGTGATGCAACATTCTGTTTCAACATATACAGGTATATAAATTGTATACATGATAAGATCACATATTTTTTTTATGTCACACTTATTATTTGCTCGGTGTGCTCGTAGGATTTGATTTACTTAATGGTGTTTATTATTTATTTTGTTGCTATTTATCAACAATAGAAGATTTTAATTTCTCTGCACAAATGTATGAACAACTTAACACTTTAAATACTAGTTTTGCACAAAATTCCTTTTGTAAAATCTTTGCAGCATGTATTTCATAATTGTTCTGAAACTGTCATAAACATTGTTCTTCAGTAAAGCTTGTTGGTCAAATTGCAAGTCAGCCCACTGAATACTGTTGTAGGTTTACATGGCACAGCACAAATACGTGTCATAATTTTATATTTAGAGGTATCATTGTATCCCCGGACGAAAGTCGGGGATACTTAGGATTCAGTACGGTCACGCCGCCGCCGCCGCCGCAGAGATTTCCTTTTGGACGCGATAACTTAAAAAATATTTTAGTTAGAACTTTCAAATTTGGTATGTGGGTATATATGGGCAATGCCACGAACGCTATTGTTTTGTGACCTTGACCTTCAATCTCAAGGTCACTGGTGGCCACTTAAAGGTCAGATTTTGGCCATTTTTGCACATTTTGGCCCAGTTCTCCAAGACAGAAAGTTAGATATATACATATATATGTCCTCTATAAGCATGCAGAAATTTGACCTTGAAGCTCTTCATTGAAGGTCATCCACTGACCGCCAAAGTACTTGACCGAGGGGCATTTTTGGCCTTTTTGGAGATATTTTCACACTTAACGCTGACTATATTGCATGGAAACTATTGAAAATGGCTTTGGAGGTTGAGTACATGACGGAGTACCAGCATCCAGGCTGACCGGTTACAGATCTTCGTTGAAGGTCATCCACTGACCGCCAAAGTACCTGACCGAGGGTCATTTTGGGCCCTCTATTTGTTTGTTTGTTTGTAAACAAGATAACTCAAAAACTGACAGACGGATTTTGATAAAATTTTCAGGATATGTCCAAATTGGTAAAAGGAAGATGTGATTAAATTTTGGGAGTGATCCGGATCACTCTCTGGATCTTCTGGATCCATGAAATTTAATTTTTAAACACAGATAGCTCAAAAAGTTATGGGTGCCTTTTGATGAAATTTTCAGGAGATGTCCTTATTGGGACGAGGAACAAGTGATTAGATTTTGGGAGTGAACCGGATCACTGTCTGGATCATCTGGATCCAGACTGCCAGATGTGTTTGTGTACAATATAGCTCAAAAACTTATGAACGGATTTTGATGAAATTTTCAGGATATGTCTGAAAAGGTAAAAAGATGAAATGGTTGAATTTTAGAAGTGATCCGGATCACTATATGGATCTTCTGGATCCATGAAATGTAATTTTTTAAGACAGATACCTCAAAAAGTTATGGATGGATTGTGATGACATTTTCAGCAAATGGCCTAAATGGTGCGAGGAACAAGTGATTAGATTTGGGGAGTGATCTGGATCACTGTCTGGATCATCTGGATCCAGGTTGCAGATGTGTTTGTGTACATTGTAGCAAAAAAACTTATGGACGGATTTTGATGAAATTTTCAGGATATGTCTGAAAAGGTAAAAGGATGAAATGGCTGAATTTTGGAAGTGATCCGGATCACTATATGGATCTTCTGGATCCATGAAATGTAATAAGACAGATACCTCAAAAAGTTATGGATGGATTGTGATGACATTTTCAGCAAATGACCTAAATGGTGCGAGGAACAAGTGATTAGATTTGGGGAGTGATCTAGATCACTGTCTGGATCATCTGGATCCAGGTTGCCAGATGTGTTTGTGTACATTGTAGCAAAAAAACTTATGGACGGATTTTGATGAAATTTTCAGGATATGTCTGAAAAGGTAAAAGGATGAAATAACTGAATTTTGGAAGTGATCCGGATCACTGTATGGATCTTCTGGATCCGTGAAATGTAATAAGACATACCTGAAAAAGTTATGGATGGATTGTGATGACATTTTCAGCAAATGACCTAAATGGTACAAGGAACAAGTGATTATACTTTTGGAATGATCTGGATCACCGTCTGGATCATCTGGATCGAGCCTGCAACATGATTTTACGATGAATTTTGATGATATTTTTAGGCTATGTTACAAATAGTAAAAGGAAGAAGTGGTAAAAGGATGAAATGATTGAATTTTGGAAGTGATCCGGATCACTATATGGATCTTCTGGATCCATGAAATGTAATTTTTTAAGACAGATACCTCAAAAAGTTATGGATGGATTGTTTCAGCAAATGCCCTAAATGGTACAAGAAACAAGTGATTACATTTTTGGAGTGATCTGGATCATCTGGATCCAGACTTGCACATAATCTTGGAATGGATTTTACTATTTTCAGGATATGTTACAAATGGTAAAAGGAAGAAGTGGTAAAAGGAAGAAATGGTTCAATTTTGCGAGTGATCTGGACCACTATCTGGATCTTCTGGATCCGTGAATGTAATTTTTAAAGACAAATAGCTCAGAAAGTCATGAATGGATTTTTATGAAATTTTCAGGAAATGTCTTAAATGGGACAAAGAACAAGTGATTAGATTTTGGGAGTAATCTGGATCACTGTCTGGATCATGTGGATCCAGGCTGCCAGATGTGTCTGTGTACAAGATAACTCAAAAACTTATGGATGGATTTCGATGAAATTTTTAGAATATGTCTGAAAAGGTAAAAGGATGCAATGATTGAGTTTTGGAAGCGATCCGGATCACTATATGGATCTTCTGGATCCATGAAATGTAATTTTTAAAGACAGATATAAGTGAAACAACTAGTGATTAGCTTTTGGAAGTAATCTGGTACTATGGAGAATCCTGACCTGGTGCTCCAGGAAACAGGCTCAAGCCCGACATATTCACGCCTTAACTATGTCCCGTCCGGGGATACACTGCGTCGAGACGCAATCTCTAGTTTATTTCTGTATTGCGAACCACAATGACTGTTGAGAATAAAAATGACATTGGTACAATATATTCACAGAGTGATTTCATTATGGAAATAAAAGAATTATTGTTACCCATTGATGGGAAGTTATGGCTTCCCCTTTTAAAATTTTCTTTATATACACCAATAAAATGAATTACCATTGTTTTGAGCTATAAGCATTTGCAAGATCAAAAGTCAAGTCTACATCGTGTTTTTTTTCATCTTTATTTAGTTTTTGGCTGTAGCAAGGCCACTCTTTTGGTAACCTCAAAACTCCTAAGTATAACTTAATAGTGACTTTAACATAATGCTGGTTTAATGACTAGTATTAAAAATTGGATGTGGTTTATGGATTATATTCATGTATGGTATGACGGTATATCTATATCCTAGAAAAGCAGGTCATTGGATTACCTGGTGGGTGGTAACTGCCATGACAATGGTATTGTTTTAAGCTATGGAAATTAAATTAATAGTTTTGTGAAAATTTAGGATTAAATTGAGATGGTTAGAATTAATTATATGTTTTTTTTTAATCGTTGATGTTTCTTTCAGAGGAAAAAAGTATTGTGCAGGATGAGGCTCCACTACCAGAACATCCAGAGGTCATGATGTTTGCAAGCTACAGTGGACCTCCCAAATACCCAGTCAGAGTATCTGTCCTCAGAGATATGGTATGTGTATAAAACCACCCAGTCAGAGTATCTGTCCTCAGAGATATGGTATGTGCATAAAAGCACTCAGTGAAGTGTATCTGTCCTCAGAGATATGGTACATGTATAACACCACCCAGTGAAGAGTATCTGTCCTCAGAGATATGGTATGTGTATAAAACCACCCAGTCAGAGTATCTGTCCTCAGAGATATGGTATGTGCATAAAAGCACTCAGTGAAGTGTATCTGTCCTCAGAGATGTGGTACATGTATAACACCACCCAGTGAAGAGTATCTGTCCTCAGAGATATGGTATGTGTATAAAACCACTCAGTCAAGTGTATCTGTCCTCAGAGATATGGTACGTGTATAAAACCACCCAATGAAGAGTATCTGTCCTCAGAGATATGGTATGTGTATAAACCATTCAGTAAATTGTATCTGTCCTCAGAGATATGGTATGTGTATACAACCACCTGTCAAGAGTATCTACTCAGGGGTATGGTATGTGTATAAAACCACCCAGTTAGAGTATCTGTCCTTGGAGATATGGTATGTGTATGAAACCACCAAGTCAGAGTATCTACTCAGAGATATGGTATGTGTGTAAAACCACCCAGTCAGAGTATTTGTTCTTAGAGATATGGTATGTGTATAAAACCACCCAGTCAGAGTATATACTCAGAGATATGGTATTTGTATAAAATCCCCCAATTGGAGTATCTGTCCGCAGAGATATGGTATGTGTATAAAACCACAGAGTCAGAGTGTCTTCCTCAGAGATAAGATATGTGTATAAAACCACTCAGTGAAGAGTATCTGTTGTCAGAGATATGGTATGTGTATAAAACCACCCAGTTAGAGTATCTACACAGAGATATGGTATGTGTATAAAACCACCCAGATAGAATATCTGTCCTCAGAGATATGGTGTGTGTATAAAACCACTCAGTGAAGAGTATCTGTCCTCAGAGGTATGGTATATGTGTAAACCCACCCAGTCAGAGTATCTACCCACAGATATTAGTGGTGTGAACGGTAAACCAGTATACCACATTTTGTTTCGTTTAGGTAGAAATTACGAAATCCGCAAAGAATATTAAAGTACCGGTTATTGAAAACATCATTATATAAGGCTTTCTACTGGTTAATATTTTGTCAAAACAACAAAGAATATATATATTTGAAAAAATAACTTACATTTCCGCTTTATATTCATGGTAATGAAGTTTACAAACTTCAAAATATCTCGTGAATGCATATTTCCTATTGATGATGTAGCTCATGTATGCTCGTGTAAAACTTTTTACCATATCTCTGCACACTTTTGAAATCCCGGATTTTGTTCGGTTTCAAAGCCCCGATAACCAGTTTTCATTTTCAGAACCGGTCCGACCACTAACAGATATGGTTTGTGTATAAAACATCAAGTTCAAGTATCTGTTGTCAGAGATATGGTATGTGTATAAAACCACCCAGTCAGAGTATCTACTCAGAAATATGGTATGTGTATAAAACCACCCAGTCAGAGTATCTACTCAGATATATTCCACAAATATGCTGATTTCTGTACTCAAAAGTGTGGTATGAAAAGTTAAAAATGTGACAATCTTGTGATATAGTATTTTTAAAGCAATTTAAATATTTGCCACTTTTTGGAAATAATTTCCCTTTGCTACAGTGTCAGTTTAAATGACTTGAATCCCAGCTTCATGTTGCACTGTTCCGGAGGTTGGTGGTGTGAAGTGTTTGTAGTAAACATCTCCTCCGTCTGTAAATTTGGTGTTGTATGACCTTAAAATAGAATTTGTAAAGTACTCTCAAATACTGACGGTTGTTTGGACTATCAGTTAAAATAATAGAATTCTTGTGGTACTTTTTAGTGGTCACTGCATGTAAGTAGCTATTACTCTGTATGTGTTAGTGTTTCTTGTCTATGTTTTTTACGTGTATAGGAGGATATAACTAGATGCCTAGATTTTAACTTAATGTTCTAGTTTTATGTTAGACAGGGCTACATTCCTTCAGTACACATATCATGGTATACATATCTATTGCCCCCTTCAGGTAAAAGCTCAAACTTGCCTGTTTGCAAAGCCTATCTGCCATAGTCTCTCTGTCACCCCTGTGTCTCATAGGTACGACCCGGCTAAGTTATTGGACTTAAGATTATTCACATTGGTTTTGTTTAGTTGCGCCTTAGAGTCTGTCAATTGATGGAGATTAAGCTCTATAAAAGTCCACATTAGATAAGATTCAGATGGATTATCAGTCGGGTATGGCATTCAACAGTCAGAGTATATTTTAAGTGCAGTGCACTGGAAATTCACATTAATATTTGTATCCATATCTCCAGTGACCCAGTTATTGTGGAGCTGAATAGAAAATCTGTAAATTTAGTTACTACAGACATTCATAAATATCTAAAATATTCTGGTCTCAAATTAATTCCTACTTGGAAGGAGGTTTTGAAATAAGTAACATGACCATTTGAACTAAAAAAATGTGTATATTGTAATAAATGACAAATTTGTCCTACTGACATTCACTATTGTTTCTCTCTCTGGTAAAAGAGAATGGCAGTTTCATACCCATCCAGTTAGAATTGTTTTTACCACTTTATTTAGTGTTTAATTGTGATGTTTATCATGTTGACATCAAAGCTTATCTTTCATCTTTGTATTTGAACTATTTTTACATGTAACCTTGAAGTTATTCTTTGGGCCATCAGATTTTTTATTCTTTGGGCCATCAGATTTTTCATTCTTTGGGCCATCAGATTCTTCATTCTTTGGGCCATCAGATTTTTCATTCTTTGGGCCATCAGATTTTTTATTCTTTGGGCCATCAGATTTTTTATTCTTTGGGCCATCAGATTTTTTATTCTTTGGGCCATCAGATTTTTCATTCTTTGGGCCATCAGATTTTTTATTCTTTGGGCCATCAGATTTTTCATTCTTTGGGCCATCAGATTTTTCATTCTTTGGGCCATCAGATTTTTTATTCTTTGGGCCATCAGATTTTTCATTCTTTGGGCCATCAGATTTTTTATTCTTTGGGCCATCAGATTTTTCATTCTTTGGGCCATCAGATTTTTCATTCTTTGGGCCATCAGATTTTTTATTCTTTGGGCCATCAGATTTTTCAATGCCTGTGTAAAATTGACACAAAGTGTGTGAATCCATTAGCATTAAATATCTGTGTTATGCTGGTTTACCCATGTTTCTGACTAACTCTGATCTTGTTACTGTGAATAATCATGCTGTAGAATGTAGACATATCTATTTTTAATTATAGATACATCTATAATATGTTCTTAATGTTCAGTCTTCATTTAGTAAAAAACAGACTATATTTCATCATTATCCATCATATTTCAGAACAAATGACCAAAAAGAATAGATAACATTATGATATGACTTATTTTTCCACTTTCAACTGTAGTCCCTGCTAGAAGTTTCATGAATGTCTGTATCCTCTTTCACTTTGTTCTATCACACTTTTTCTTTAAAATTTTTCAGCATGACACTGATGGCTCTAATTGGTGAAAGGCAGTAACTCTGCCAGCTGATTGTTTTACTCGTACTTGTCTAGATGCTGAAAACATAAATTGTAAAATGTTATTAACAATTCATTTGGTTTCAGTACAGATTAGCCTTGAAAATTTTGGTGTGGAGTTGGGGGGGGGGGGGGGGGGGTTGGTGGGTAATTGAGAACGGGGAGCTGAAATAAACAGTTTTAAATCAACATTATGAATCAGTTTCGTACCTCAATATTGAAGATAAATACGAAAGATGCAAAATGGGTGCTTATGTAAAGGACAAATATTACAGAAGAAATTCTGTGAATTACAGAATTCCTTTGGTTTGTTAAATTTCTTCAGTCACAGTAGTAATACAGTGGATTTGGTCTAAGTCGAAGTTGCAAAATGTCAGCCATTTACTTCTACTTATGGCAACTTCTAGTTATACGGTTATACCCACTTTGAGAAATGTATGAGGTACTAAAGATGCTATGTAATTTAAGTCTCTTGCAATAATTAACACTTGTGTGATCACTCTACTTTGAAATTTGTTTGCTGGTCAGACTTACTACCACAAAAGTGATGAATCAGGTACAGAGTGTCACAATGATACTATTTTGTCACAACTTTTGTGGAGATTGACACATCTGTACACACAACATTTATAGGTTCTACTTATACCTTGTTATTCCTATTGAAAAGTAACACTTTGTGCCTCAAATTAGGTTCTAGTTATGGCCACTTTCTGTAAGTCGAACTTCTACTTATCCTTATATTTTGCATTAATAATTGTTGGGACTTAGAAACTACTTCTACTTATGGCAATATTCTACTTATGGCAGTTCTACTTATACCAAATCTACTGTAGTCTTATGTATTTTAACCCTGACATTAGTCATGAGTCACAGTGGTGAAGTTGTGACTGTATTTCAGTAAAATGTGGAAACTGGAATTTTGATTCTAAATTAAATTTGTAAAAGTATGACTTGGTAAAAGTTAATTGAATAACCTGAATATGGTGTTATTTTGTGAAGAAACAGTAGAACGGGTACTTGTACGACTATTACATATTGTTATATCCATAAATAACAAGCCTTTTAGGGTAATATGAAATTTTTAGTCAGATCTGTCAACCATGCAAATATATTTTAATACAAGTGTCTATCTCACTTCCTTTTATGCACCATCTGTTGTTTACGGCACTCCACACACTTAAATTCTTGCCTGCCTGCAGCAATTTAGAAATGTACTTGATAAGTAACTGTTGTTGCTGTGATTTCAGGCAGATGCAAGCGAGACATTGCGGCAGAAGGGTCTGTCTCACCTGTACCCACACCCAGTACTGGTGACACAGACACGGGCCTGTCCACTGGAACCTCCCCCACCCCCTGAGAAAATACCTGCCTGGAAACTCATCAGGCCAAAGAAAAAGAAAACCACGCCCTCAGATGAACCCGTGGAAGGTGACATATTCTATCAATTTCTAGAGCTGAATGGTTAACATAATGTGGTCACTGGGTAGATGTTAACGATGGACAGTGACTAACTGATTACCTGTTTTCAATGTATGGTGTCTTTGTAAAGAGGAATATAGACAGGGAACTAGACTAGAGGAAATAACGGAAATATCAGATGTGTATGCTACATGGATGTAAATATTACAAACAATATGGTGCATCTTGAGGTGCTAGAAAAGTAGAAAGGGGGTGGGGTGGGGGGTGGGGGGGTGGGGGGGTGGATGGGTTGGGGGTTGGTGGGTAATTGAGAACGGGGAGCTGAAATAAACAGTTTTAAATCAACATTATGAATCAGTTTCGTACCTCAATATTGAAGATAAATATGAAAGATGCAAAATGGGTGCTTATGTAAAGGACAAATATTACAGAAGAAATTCTGTGAATTACAGAATTCCTTTGGTTTGTTAAATTTCTTCAGTCACAGTAGTAATAGTCTTATGTATTTTAACCCTGACATTAGTCATGAGTCACAGTGGTGAAGTTGTGACTGTATTTCAGTAAAATGTGGAAACTGGAATTTTGATTCTAAATTAAATTTGTAAAAGTATGACTTGATAAAAGTTAATTGAATAACCTGAATATGGTGTTATTTTGTGAAGAAACAGTAGAACGGGTACTTGTACGACTATTACATATTGTTATATCCATAAACCTCCCCCACCCCCTGAGAAAATACCTGCCTGGAAACTCATCAGGCCAAAGAAATAGAAAACCACGCCCTCAGATGAACCCGTGGAAGGTGACATATTCTATCAATTTCTAGAGCTGAATGGTTAACATAATGTGGTCACTGGGTAGATGCTAACAATGGACAGTGACTAACTGATTACCTGTTTTCAATGTATGGTGTCTTTGTAAAGAGGAAATATAGACAGGGAACTAGACTAGAGGAAATAATGGAAATATCAGATGTGTATGCTAAATGGATGTAAATATTACAAACAATATGGTGCATCTTGAGGTGCTAGAAAAGTAGAAAATTCATACAGTCAAATTGTTGGTGTTTTGCATATATTGAGAATTCAAACATTTTTTTTTCTGTAAAATTACATATGAAGTGATATACAGTTAACTGATTCAACAACAGTCATTTGTGCATTGCATGTGTGGTGGAAGCGGTACAGTTATTACTTATTAGTAGAAAGGAACATGTTTTATTGAACTCCTTTTATGAGACTCGTGTTCAATAGAATGTGTTTAAAGTTAAAGAAAATGTCGCATACTTGAAGCAACATTAACAGTATTACTGTCTCTTCAGTAAGCAATCAGCTGTATTTTATTGATATTCAAGTGATAAAGTTCAACAAAACTTAACAGAAGTTATGCTCAGTAAATTTACTTGCCCAAATAAGTAATAAGTATTTATTTATTTGCCTTGTCAAAGTGGTTTATGGTTTTTTTTTTTTTTTTGTTTTTTTTTTGGTTTTTTTTTTGACATATTTTATTGTTATGATTGTTTCATGTCAAAACATGGAGCCAGTAAATTGGGACATGTGAGTTAATGTTTTGTATTTATATTCCCTCAGAAGTGGAAGTGGTTGAGAAACCTATCCAGTGTGTGCAGATAACCTCTCCATTTATCAACTACAAAGTCAGCCCCATACCCATACCCACTGACATGTAAGTACAGCAGATCTTACCCACATGTGATTAGTTTTGTTTTGTCTCGTGACAAATCTATAGGCCACTGGTAAAACTAGTAAATTTGGTCACTTTAATCTGGCATTAGCCTTAATTCAACAGATCAGTGTAAAACATTGGATATAACATGGGAACTACGTAGGTTATGTTATTTTGTATAATGACCTTATGTTATCAGTGTGTAGTATACTTAAGTGGTATATGCTTCTAATAATGGTTTTACTGCAGCCATCGTCCGCGTTCAGAGTTAGAGCGAGGCCAGTCTCGTCTGTGTTCTCGTCCCGGTACAGCAAATGTGGAAACTATAGAGGAGACGGATGAGAACGCTCCCACACCTGAACCAGAACCCCCACAGGTAGGAGAAAATGTATACTTATAATACAAGATAGCCTTACCTTATCCTTACTTATGCTTGTGCAGAGCTACTGGGATATTTTTACAGATAATTTTGTTAGTAAAATTAAAGTATTTTAATTTTGTTGAAATAGTAATTTGGTAAACGTAAGGTATACTTACTAAATCATAACAGTTTTGATAAATATTCACTGGGACATATTACTTTACAAACTCAAGTATTAAAAATGTAAACTTGAAGAACTTGAAGCTGTATGTAACGAAGAAAATTTAAACGAATTGATTAATAAGAAGGAGTCTCTGGTAAAACTTCGTGCAAAAGAGCTAGAAGCATCTAAAATTCGCTCACGTGTAACTTGGCTCAAAGATGGTGAAAAACCGTCTAAATTTTTAACATCCCTAGAAAATAAAGGCTACATAGACAAAACTATAAAACGACTACAAAAGCAAGATGGTCAGTTCATATCAAATCAGAAAGATATCTTGAAAGAAGTCAAAAACTTTTATAAACGGTTATTTTCACAAACAAAAAACGATTGTGAACCACAACTAAATGTAATATTGAAGAAACTGAATACAGTAAAACTCACCGAGGATGAAACAGGGAGTCTAGAAAACGAATTATCCATAGAAGAAATAGGTGAGGCATTAAAACTAATGAAAAATGGGAAAAGCCCAGGAATAGATGGCTTCCCGGCGGAGTTTTTTAAAATTTTCTGGAAAAAAATTAAGTTCTTTGTCTTAAAGGCATACAAATATGCCTATAATAAAAGGAGAAATGTCCACATCGTTAAGACACTGCCTAATTACATGTATCCCCAAAGGAAACAAACCCACCCCGGCGAAATGGTGACCATGAATGACCATGGACTGCATGGTATTTGATGGTCGACCATGGATATCCATGAACAACCATCAAAATCCATACTCGTATGAAGGCCCAGACCATCAAAAACCATGGACGTGATGGTTTTTGATGTCCTGACCATGGACTGCACGTAAGTGTCCATGTTAGACCATGGACTCAGTCTAGTTGTCCGTGTTTGACCATGGACTACATTCAATTGTCCATGGTTGACCATAGAGTTTGTTCTCTGGTCCATGGTTGACCATGGACTCTGTCATCTGGTCCATGGTTGACCAAGAACTGCAATTAAGTGTTCATGGTTGACCAATATTGGACGCTATGTTAAGATTGAGTCCATGTGAGGCAGCATATGACCTTTAATTGTCAGTCCTCACTGTCTAAATTCATGTTTATAAATTATATACTTTTGTTTGCAACATGAAAAAAATATTACTATTAGGCTTGTTGTGACGTTTGTGGATCCACTATATTATGGAAAAGTAGAACATGAAAAATCATGGCAAACCAACATTGGCAAAAAATAAAAATAATTTCAACATAATAATAATATTTTTTCATTTGGTTGTATCATATATTAACAAATGAATAAAACTGTAAATTAACAATGTGCCTTATCTGAATCTCCACATTTTAGTGCAGTTATACAAACTAGGGAAGATTTTATGTGATGGGGAAGATAATGAAACATTTAATACAGTGGACATAATTTCATAGTCTTCTTGAAAGGCTGTTCTTATTTGATAATTGGCTGATAACTAAGCTGTTACATATCAAATCATAAAGCTCTGAAAAAAACTTTCCTATCCACATAACAACATGTTACAAGTTTTTATTCTGAAATAACAGGTATATTCAGTTACACTCTAATAATTTGCTGATGATACATATATTTAAATAAATAAGATTGTGTAAGAATAAGGCTAGCAACTGGAAACTACACTGATGGCTTTTCTGTCTGTTGTGTATAAGCTGTGTTCACTGACAAGGGTGTCCAGATAGAAGTAACAGGTTATCTTAACATGAAAGTTTGCCTTAATTTATATATGTCTAAGTACACCTGTGTCTTTGCAAAACAACTTGTATCAGTTTAGGATTGGTCAATTTATATTAAATCAATACATGTAGAACCTATCTTATGTACATGGGGTGATTACACTAATTTGTGATAATGATTATGCTGCAAATATAAACTAAGGTCAGTTATTCCACAGGTTACTGTACATACATAAGGTTACTGTGCTGCCTGTGAGTGTGATAACTTAAGGGTCAGGTCACCTTAAAGTGAAAAATATATGAAGGAAGATTTGCAACATACTCAAGTTATGAAGTGTAAGTCTATAATTTTATTCTATTTCTTGATTTCTCCAATCCAAATTGTATTGTTTTTTTGTTTATTAATTTCTAGCTTTTGAAGGCCAGTCTTCATATCTAACTATAACTTATTAACACCAATTTAAAGTAACAAGTACTCCTGTACCCAAGATAGGGTTCTTTACCACTGGCTGGATTTTGGCTCCAAACCTGTTCTCAAGGGATTTACATTGAAGAAAGCCAAACTCATTTTCACTCATTATTTCAAACAAAGAGCTGTGTTTTGTTGGAATCTATTCCATAAAATGATTGGTGAAAATTTCTTTATATTCAGTGTTTAACATATTTTAGATGTATTCATAATGCCTGTTTGTGTTCTACATGTTAGATTAAATTGGATAATCTTGGATAATTATAAAAATTAGATTAAAAAAGGAAATAGTGTTTTACATACTTGAGATGTATTCAAAATGTCTGTGTTATTACATTCTATATTGAATGAGATAATCTGGATAATTATATACATTACATTAAAAAGGAAATATAGTAATGTGTAGTATGTCAGGCTATCTTCAAAGCTGATATTCCAAATAGACTAAAGGTATGTAGCTTCTAATTACCTATTTTTTTTTCGAACATCTACAGACATTCTTGCATATTGAACATGGCCAACCATAGGTAGTCCATGGACTATATCATGGAAACCTGACCATGGTCAAAGTCCATGGACTAGACCATGGTCACTGAGTCCATGGTCTCTGACCATGGTTCCATGTAATAAAACATGGATGTCAATGGCCATACATACACACTGACCATGGATAAATTCCATGGATAACCCTATGAAGTCCATGGACTAGATCATGTTTTACATACCACGGACTCTGACCATGGTCAGTGAATCCATGGTCTTTGACCATGGTGTCATTTAACAAAACATGGATATACATGGAAAACCATGGACAATGACCATGGTTTAAGTCCATGGACAACTTGTTAAGTCCATGAAGTAGACCATGGTTTCAAATTCCGTCATCTTTGACCATGATGCCATTTAACAAAACATGGACATCCATGGACAATGACCATGGTTAAATTCCATGGACTAGACCATGTTTTGACAGACCATGGACTCTGACCATGGTCATTAAGTCCATGGTCTTTGACCATGATGCCATTTAACAAAACATGGATATCCATGGACTTGTGCTCCTGGACATCCATGCAAGTCCATGGTCAAAATAAAATTTTTTCGCCTGGGTAGGATCCATCTAAAAAATTGGAGACCAATCTCTCTCCTATCCTGTGTTTACAAAATTATATCATCAGCAGTTGCAAATAGACTCAAAAAAGTTCTGGACAAACTAATTTCAAAAACCCAAACAGGATTTGTAAGCGGAAGGTATATAGGGGAGAATATTCGGCTTATATATGACCTTCTTCACTACACAGAAAAAGAGAATATTCCTGGTTTGATAATGCTGGTAGACTTCGAGAAAGCTTTCGATTCTGTATCATGGTCATTTATTTATCGAGTTCTAGATTTCTTAAACTTTGGGAATAACTTTAAAAAATGGATTAAACTGTTTAACACTAACATCGTAGCTTCAGTCAATCAATGTGGGTTTCTATCAGAGTCTTTCCCTATTGAAAGGGGATGTAGACAGGGAGACCCGATTTCTCCGTATCTCTTCATCTTGTGTGCTCAAATTTTATACCTGATGATAATGGAAGAGAAAAAAATAAAGGGTATCACTATTGGCAAAAACGAGATAAAGATTACACAGTTTGCCGACGATACTACTATTATACTGGATGGTACTAAAGACTCCCTCCAACTTACACTCAATGTGCTGGAAATTTTTGGAAATATTTCTGGTTTAAAGATTAATACAGAAAAAACACAAATAGTCTGGATCGGGAAAAACAAAGGATCCAAAGTTAAATTGAAAGTAGACAAAGATTTACGTTGGGGTTGTGAAAATTTTTCACTCCTCGGTATTAATCTTGCAGTAAACTTGCAACAAATTCCCAGTCTAAACTATGATCCAATATTGATAAGTATACAATCATCACTTTCCCAATGGCAAAGACACTCTCTGACACCGATAGGAAAGATAGCTGTCCTGAAATCCCTTATAATGTCCAAGTTGAACTATTTATTCCTATGTATTCCGGACCCTAGTGCTCGCTTTATAAAGAAAATGGAACAGTTATTCTTTGAATTTATATGGGACAATAAACCAGATAAAATAAAGAGAAATACTCTTTGTATGGATTACAATAGTGGGGGGTTAAAAATGTTCGACATAAAAACACAGATATCAGCACTCAAATTAACATGGCTACGAAGATTAATCCAAAACCCAATTTCAGACTGTCACTATCTTTGCACATACAATATAAAATCATTAGAGAAACTGTTTCATATGGGACCACTTTATTGTGCAAAGATTATTGACACAATTTCAAACAAATTTTGGGTAGATACCCTGTATAATTGGAAAACATTATTACACAATTTAATGAGCTCTACACAGTTGTGTTTCAGATGCCCATTGTGGTATAATCCAAATATCTCTAAAGAATCCCTCTTCTTGCCAAAATGCTACAGAGCGGGAATCACCTACCCAGTAGATCTATGCAATAGGGAAGGCAACATGCTCACTTTAGAGGAAGTGAAAAAGAACTATTCCGTCAACCTCCACTTTCTTGATTATTATAGGCTGCAATTAGGAATAAATAATTTGATAAAAACACAGAGCGCCAATAGTCAAAATTTAATACTAGAAAAACCCGTATGGCCGGCCACTCTATCACTAATATACAAATCAAAAAAAGGATGTAAAGACTTCTATGATGTTTTAAGACAAAAAAACCAAGATAGTCTATTACATACAAAAAAATGGGAGCAGCAACTGCAAGTCAATTTAGATTCTAAAGAATGGCAACATATACATTCAATATGCTTTAAAACTATTTCAGATAACCATATAATCTGGCTACAATATAGAATCATCCATAGTATATTGGGAACAAAAGTCCTACTGCATAAAATGAGAAAATCTGAAAATAACCTCTGTCGCGTTTGCGGCACGGTGCCGGAAATGATAATCCATATTTTTGCGGAATGTCCACCTTCCACTGAAATATGGGTTCTACTTAGAAACTGGATCCAAAAAGAAACAGGTTCAATTTTAATTATAGATAAAAAAACATTGCTGCTCGGACTCAAAGATCGTGGTTCTGTCCCTTTTTGTTTAAATGCCATTCTTCTTATAACCAAAAAATATTTGTTTCAATGTCTAAAAGACGGTTGTAAACCTATTTTTAAAGTGGTACAACTTAATATTAAGCGTGTCTTTCAGGAACAATCCTATCTTCATGTCATAACAGGTTCCACAGATCGGTTTAATAAGAAATGGAACCTTATTGCAAACCTAATCCAGACTATTTAAAAATAATTTATTAACATTTAAAAGGAATATTAAAGCAGAAATAAGAAACTGCCTGGTAACCATGTTTCAATAAAAAAAACACCAAACATAGTAGCCTAATTGTATTCTAATCTATGTAGTGTAATGTCTAATGTGATGTCCATATAGTATTGTGTTGTATTATATGTGGTGTAATGTTCGAAAGTAATGTATGTATTGTTCTATCATATGTCGTGAGTGTATGTTGTTTATGTGAATAAAAAAATATTAATAAAAAAAAAAAAATGTAAACTTGTTCATTTTTTAACTAAGCACATGTTTTTGACAGATATTGAAAGTTGAAGAACCACCAGTTGAAGAACCTGTTGAACCCCCAAAGGAGGTTTGTATTATACATTCTCTATATTATTCATTATCTGCCTAGATAGTGATTTGTAGCCACAATACTAGGATGGTAGTTAATTCGGGGTTTATGACTTAGTTGTTGGTAGTGCTGTCACTCACCACGGCAAGTTTACATCAAACATTTCCCATGCTGACTGACCAGTTAGTGCTGACATTTGTTCACTTATTTTACTGGTCTTAAAATTAAACTGTTCAAGTAAAATGTAAAGTAATATTGTTTTCTCACCTGTAAATGTTGTTTACTGTGTTAAATTTGTTTTTTATACCTGTTGTTTATACATTACCAAATACTGGAACCCTTTGAAAATCATCAGTGTATTAAAATTAATGTCTAGTATTGAATATAGAATGCTGTATAGTGGCTATTTTATGACATATGTACTTAAAGAAATAAAACTACGATTGTTTTACACAGTATTTTTAAATATTTGCAATGATCCAGTTATTTTAAGGACCTGACAAATTATTCCAAAACTACATTCAAGAAATGCTTTAACTTATTCTGCTAGGTCAACTCCATTCGTATAGACTGAGGTTGTGAAAAATACTGGAAAAAATATATAAAAAGGATTCTAAATATATTGATATCATTTCTAACCAAATTTTTAAAAATACATCTGATTATCACACACACAAAAAACGTTATTATTGCAACTTTTCATTGTCACCACAGTACTAGTTGTCAGGTAGTTCACATCAATTATCAAAGTAACTGAACGAGTTCAATGTGTAAGTGTTGTACTATTACTTGTACAAAATCGCAATGTGTACACAACAGATATATTTTAATTATCAGAGTAGTCATATTTTACCCAGCATTGAAAAATTCCGGTTGCATAAATCTTGGAAGATACTCTGTTGGTCTCTTTGCTTCCCATATAACAACATACTAACTGTTTTCATTTCAGGTCTTGCTCTCTGTCCCATATCTTGGCGTACTAACTACTCACTTTCTCAATGTCCCCAAGTCGTCTCCTAGCAACAGTCTCCCCAAACTATCAACTAAACATGCCAGCCATAGTTCTGACAAGAGGAGGAAATCGGTCCTCTCAGTTTCTTCAGAAACCTCCAGACGATCTTCAGTTGCACTAAAATCTTTTAAAGACTCCATTGATGCTATTGCACCAGATGTTAATATTCGCAAGAAGTCCATACCACTGTCAAAGCATGTTAACAGTGAACTAGCAAATGCCGCTAGACCAAGGGGGTCTGTATCTGAACCTGAGTGCAATGATAATGACCCAGTGACCATCAGTGGATCTAAGAAGCCTGTATCTAGGTCTAAACCTCTGGAATTACCCAGTGTTTCCCTCTTACAGAGAGCTTCTCCTATTCAGTCCAGCATATCATCCATTTCTTGCCCAACCTCGGCAGGCAGCGAATTGTCTAATATATCAGACTCAGACCCGTTCCTTGATATTTCTGTGTCTAGGAGACCCTCCAATGTGTCTCTGGTGAATAGTGAGACTGGGGTGGTGAATAACTCCAGTAGTAGAAGGGCTTCTGTTGTACCCTCTGGCAAAGCATTTGCATCACTGAAAGACTCAGGCCAAGTCCCCATCTACAAAAGAGATCTCAGTCCATTGTCCCCCACAACCAGAAATCATAGAGACGTCAAATTAAAGGAGAGGAAAGTAAAGCAAAATAGTCGGGTAATACAAAGCATGGCAATTCAAATTGCAAACAAGGTGTGTTTATGTCATGTCTCTGTTTTTGATGAGCATAGTTTTGCCATAGATTTCAGGTTTATCTCCTACCCGACTGATTTTTTTGTTAAAACAATACCATAAATCTTTTTTTTTTTTTTTTGAAACTGCATGATAATGAGTGCATTATTTATTTTCACAGAAAGTTATATTCTTCTTGTGTACTTAGTGTCCAATGTGTGATTCTTTGAAACATGGAATGTTGCAAACTGCATTATAGATTTTGAATTTTTTTTTCGTTTTTTTTTTAGCACAGCAGTTAATGGCAACAGAGTTATTGTTGACAGAATCACACATAAGACATCTGGCTAAGAAATTGTAGTTTTTAAGTTTCTTTGTTTAACATATTCATATGTGGAGTTGTCAATGAATAATATTGTTCACAGATGCCAAAATCAGTGAATTGTCAGTTAAAGAAATAAAGTTTATGTGTGACATGTTCTATTTTTTGGTGGAAGCATGGATATCAATATACTGAGCACATTGAAAACTTTTGTATGTCTCTTTTTTTCCATTTTTACAGCGGATTGGTTCCCCAGTGTTCTCTTGATAGTGATCCTTATTAGTTATTACATTTTTATGCACTATATTGTAAAGGGAATTGTGTTGTCATTGCACATTTTTATCACTTTTTTTGTTATATTGGACTTGTACACCCCTTACTTGTTTCAGTGATGGACCTGAGATGTAAACATTGTGATTTCCAGCAATAATCTTGTTCTTGAGTTTTGAATAGGATCCATCAACAAAGATTCAAACCATTCTTCATTGTATACAAGATATTTACCCACAGAAATCAGTCACTGGATGGCCATTGCTTGTTCAGTATTCTGGCCATTAATGGGATGTAACTGGCCTAACTTTAACCTTTGCTTGTTCAGCATTGCTTGCTCTAGAGTTGAAGGTTGACAGTTCCCTTTTCCCATTTACCACACACACCCCTCAGAAAAGTGTAGTAGTGACAGTGTTGTAACTGGTTGTAATTGTTAAATATTCTATATTTGCAATGGTCTAATTAATTTATGAAGATAAAATATTCATATAGTCTCATAGTTGAATATTATAACTGCATAGTGTTGGTTATATTCATCAGTATACTTATGTCTACAGAATTCTTGTCTTTTGGAAACCCTGACAGAATATTATCATCAGTAAACGAAATATTTTTATTTTTCATGTGTGCAGTGTGTCAGAATTTCAGCAAGATAGATATTATATTGAATAATTCATTATTTTCTTTGTTCATTTTATGTTGTATATAATTTCAGGAAAAGTCTCCCTCTGGTAAAGGTGCCAAGAAAAAGGCAAGCAATGTTTCAGTCAAGAAATCTGATGATGTAAGTATCATGACCAAAGGCATATAGTTATCAGACCATAAGCCTAATGTATAACACCAAAAAATGGTTATGAGGTTATGGAAAATGCAAAAGCTTCATGTAAGAATTTCTTAGCATGACAGTGCATGCAGATTACATGAATTGTATCCACCGGAAGCATCCGGTGGATACTTTGGTTTAGCGTTCGCTACGCTGCCGCCACGAAATTAGCCTCATTCTGTAAAACAAGATGGCCGCGCGGGCATTTCTTTGAAAATTATCTACATTTTTCTACTGGCTGTTTCTCATAGGTAGAAGGTTGAATGTCTTCATAGGTGATATGTATAATAGATATGTATGTCCTCTACAACCTTGCACACATTTGACCTTGAAGCTCTTAATTCAAGGTCATCCACAGAGTGCTAAAATAACCCACATAGCGGATTTTAAAAGTGCTTATATCTCCCTTATTATTGGTGCTAGAGGTTTGCAATGTGAAACCAACCTATAGGAAAACATGTGCTGCGAATCTTTTGATGTGGTTAGATTTGACCTTGGACCCCTCCTTCAAGGTCAAATGAGGATAGCCAAACTTTAAAGTGCTTATAACTCACTTATTATTGGTCCTAGAGGTTTGGGATGGTAAACCAACCTATAAGAAATCATGGGCTGGGAATCTTTTGATGTAGTTAAATTTGACCTTGGGCCCCTCCTTCAAGGTCATACGAGGATAGCCAAACTTAAAAATTCTTATAACTCGCTTATTATTGGTCCTAAAGTTTTGGGATGGTAAAGCAACTTATAGGAAATCATGGGCTGGGAATCTTTTGATGTGGTCGGATTTGACCTTGGACCCCTCCGTCAAGGTCATACGAGGATAGTCAAACTTAAAAGTGCTTATAACTCGCTTATTATTGGTCCTAGAGGTTTGGGATGGTAAACCAACCTATAGGAAATCATGGACTGGGAATCTTCTGGTGTGGTCGGATTTGACCTTGGGCCCCTTCTTCAAGGTCAAATGAGGATAGCCAAACTTAAAAGTGCTTATATCTCACTTATTATTGGTCCTAGAGGTTTGGGATGGTAAAGCAACTTATAAGAAATCATGGGCTGGGAATCTTTTGGTGTAGTTAAATTTGACCTTGGGCCTCTCCTTCAAGGTCATACGAGGATAGCCAAACTTAAAAGTGGTTTTAACTCGCTTATTATTGGTCCTAGAGGTTTGGGATGGTAAACTAACCTATAGGAAATCATGGACTGGGAATCTTCTGGTGTGGTTGGATTTAACCTTGGGCCCCTCCTTCAAGGTCAAACGAGGGTAGCCAAACTTAAAAGTGCTTATAACTCGCTTATTATTGGTCCAAGAGGTTTGGGATGGTAAACCAATCTATATAAAATCATGGACTGGGAATCTTCTGGTGTGGTCGGATTTGACCTTGGGCCCCTCCTTCAAGGTCAGATGAGGATAACCAAACTTAAAAGTGCTTATAACTCGCTTATTATTGGTCCTAGAGGTTTGGGATGGCAAACCAACCTATAGGAAATCATGGGCTGGGAATCTTTTCATATGGCCAGATTTGACCTTGGACCTCTCCTTCAAGGTCATACGAGGATAGCCAAACTTAAAAGTGCTTATAACTTTTTTATTATTGGGCCTAGAGGTTTTGCAATGTGAAACCACCTCGGAAATCATGGGCTGGGAATCTTCTGATGTGGTCAGATTTGACCTTGAGCCCCTCCTTCAAGGTCAAGCGAGGACAAACTTAAAAGGGTTTATAACTCGTTTATTATTGATCCTAGAGGTTTGCAATGTGAAAACAACTTGCAGGATATTGTGGGCTGGGAATCTTCCGATGTCAGATTTGACCTTTGGCCCCTCCTTCAAGGTCAAACGGTGGTTCACTGGCTTTGGTGGTTTGTCTTTCCGGTGGATGCAGATTTGCATTGGTTCTCCGATGCGTAGGTCTAGTTACCTGTTGATATCCAAACTAAACTAACAGTTTCAAAGATAATACCATATGCAAGGTACTTCTGATCTTATCATATATATACTGAAAAATAGTTGGCAAAGCCATAACTTTGTAAGATGATAATATAATAATATATTGAAGGAACGTTTGTACAAAGTGTGATTCTGTAAGATAATAAGTGCAAAGATTAATCACCAAAGCCATTAGTTTGTGAGATTATAAGTGCAAGCTACAGTTTGTCTTAAGTATAAATCTGTGAGATAATATTATATAAAAAACATTGGTTGAAACCATGAATGTGAAAGATAAATAATATCACCATTATAGCCTAAAACACGAGTTAGCGTAACTACATCTATAAACAGCATGTAGACTGTAACAAACAGGTACAGTAGGATGTACAAGCTATCAGTATGACTTTATTGGACTATATGTGTGGTACAACAACTAAAAGCATGAGGTTATCAGGTTTATAGTGTTTGTAAGGTACAGTTATGGTCATGTTTGAGTTGACTGTTTAGAGTGTAGGGATGCTTTGCGTTCATGACACATTGATATGTGTATAAATAGATATAAGTTGATTTTTGGATAGGTTTTTACCCCACAGCCCTTAAGGGCTGTCGGGGTATTGTTTTCACCCATGGTGTCCGGATGGGCGAGCGGGGGGAAAAAGGTTGTCCGGGCTGTATCTCAGAAACCGTAAGGTGTAGGAAGTTGATACTTGGTAGGGGCATTGATTAGGGGGTGTAGGTGTGCAACGTCATGGTGGAACCTTGATTTGACCTTACCGCAGTGACCTTGAATTTGAAAATCTTGTCCGGGCTATATCTCAAAAACTGTAAGTTGTAGGAAGTTGATACTTGGTAGGGACATTGGTTAGGGGGTGTAGGTGTGCAATGTCATGGTATGACCTTGATTTGACCTTTGACCTTGCTGTAGTGACCTTGACCTATAAAATATTGTCTGGGCTATATCTCAAAAACCATAAGGTGTAGGAAGTTGATACGTGTTTTGTACATTGGTTAGGGGGTGTAGGTGTGCAACGTCATGGTCTGACCTTAATTTGACTTTTGACCTTGCTGTAGTGACCTTGATCTATAAAATCTTGTCTGGGCTATATCTCGAAAACCATAAGGTGTAGGAAGTTGATATGTGGTAGGGACATTGGTTTGGGGGAGTAGGTATGCAGCGTCATGGTCTGACCAGGATTTGACCTTTGACCTTGCCATAGTGACCTTGACATATAAAATCTTGTCCGGGCTATATCTCAGAAACCGTAAGCTGTAGGAAGTTGATACTTGGTAGAGACATTGGTTAAGGAGTGTTGGTGTGCAACGTCATGGTCTGACCTTGATTTGACCTTTAACCTGGCTGTAGTGACCTTGACCTATAAAATATTGTCCAGGCTATATCTCAGAAACCGTAAGGTGTAGGAAGTTGATACTTGGTAGGGTCATTGATTAGGGGGTGTAGGTGTGCAATGTCATGGTCTGACCTTGATTTGACCTTTGACCTTGCTGTAGTGACCTTGACCTGTAAAATCTTGTCTGGGCTATATCTCGAAAACCATAAGGTGTAGGAAGTTGATACGTGTTTTGTACATTGGTTAGGGGGTGTAGGTGTGCAACGTCATGGTCTGACCTTAATTTGACCTTTGACCTTGCTGTAGTGACCTTGACCTATAAAATCTTGTCTGGGCTCTATCTCGAAAACCATAAGGTGTAGGAAGTTGATATGTGGTAGGGACATTGGTTTGGGGGAGTAGGTATGCAGCGTCATGGTCTGACCAGGATTTGACCTTTGACCTTGCCATAGTGACCTTGACATATAAAATCTTGTCTGGGCTATATCTCAGAAACCGTAAGCTGTAGGAAGTTGATACTTGGTAGAGACATTGGTTAAGGAGTGTTGGTGTGCAACGTCATGGTCTGACCTTGATTTGACCTTTATCCTGGCTGTAGTGACCTTGACCTATAAAATCTTGTCCGGGCTATATCTCGGAAACCGTAAGGTGTAGGGAGTTGATGCTTGGTAGGGACATTGGTTAGGGGTTGTAGGTGTGCAGCATCATGGTGTGACCTTGATTTGACCTTTGACCTTTTTGTAGTGACCTTGACCTTTAAAATCTTGTTGCACCTTTGGGTCTGTCTTTTGATGCAGATTAAGCACTGTTAAAGTCATTTATTGCATTATCTTTCTCTTAGACATTATTTTCTCTATTTAATTATTGTTTGGACCTTTATATAACTAACAGTACTCTGAAAGTATCCTGAATTTTGTACTAATATAGTACTTCTATATCTCATGGTGTTAAAAATATTTCCCTAGGCTGTGGGGTACGGGCATCTCTGATGCTATTTTTCCAGATTGATTTTTTTTAATGCCAATATTAAAAACATGCTGTTTGAAAGTATTGTGGAAGTAAGCTCAAACTGGAATTGAATTCTGTGAATATTGAAGGCTATAGATCTGCAGAATTACACAGTATAGTGTGGTGTACTTGTTCTTTGTAGTCTGTGAGTGGGAAGAAATCCCCAGGGCCCAGTAAGCAGAAGCGAGACACAGGAAGTGCCAGCAAGACACGCACTGACCCAAATAAAACTGCAGGAGACAGCAAGAAGAATGCAGACAAGTCCACTGCAGAATCTTCTAAAGGTGATTATGTGATGAGATAGAATGACTAGGTGCTGGTAATGTCTCTAGTGTGTATATATGCATCTCTTCAGACACAGATTACAGACAAACCTCCTTACGTAGACCTCTCCTGTATACAATTCTCCTTTTACACAAAAGATAATATCACTAGAATTTACCATTATCTGGAATGTTTGCTTGATTGGAAGTAATTTTCCAGATTGTTGCTGTTCAGGATTCAATCTGAAGGTGAGCTAGTCACAGTGTAAAATCGTACTTTTTCTATTTGTAAATATTAAGATGAGATATTTCATTCAGACAATAAAAACTATGCATCCAAGGAGTATTTAACAGTCAGACTTGTAAACAATGGCCCTTCTTGTTCGAGTACCTTATACTTAATTTTCCAATCCAGGCAATAAGCAGGGTAGCGATGTGCCCACTGATAACTATTTATTGGGTTGGGTGGATGAGACTGACTTCATATGAGTGCTTAACACTTATACTTTCAATACCAGGCAGTAAGCAGGGTAGCGATGTGCCCACTGATAACTATTGATTGGGTTGGGTGGATGAGACTGACTTCATACGAATGTTTTACACTAAGTCTTATACTTTCAATACCAGGCAGTAAGCAGGGTAGTGATGTGCCCACTGATAACTATTGATTGGGTTGGGTGGATGAGACTGACTTCATATGAGTGCTTAACACTTATACTTTCAATACCAGGCAGTAAGTAGGGTAGCGATGTGCCCACTGATAACTATTGATTGGGTTGTGTGGATGAGACTGACTTCATATGAGTGCTTAACACTTATACTTTCAATACCAGGCAGTAAGCAGGGTAGCGATGTGCCCACTGATAACTATTTATTGGGTTGGGTGGATGAGACTGACTTCATATGAGTGCTTAACACTTATACTTTCAATACCAGGCAGTAAGCAGGGTAGCGATGTGCCCACTGATAACTATTTATTGGGTTGGGTGGATGAGACTGACTTCATATGAGTGCTTAACACTTATACTTTCAATACCAGGCAGTAAGCAGGGTAGCGATGTGCCCACTGATAACTATTTATTGGGTTGGGTGGATGAGACTGACTTCATACGAATGTTTTACACTAAGTCTTATACTTTCAATACCAGGTAGCAAGCAGGAGAGTGCTGTGACCACTGATGATGGCATGCTAGGTATGGAGGATGAGTTGGGTGAGGAGGAGGAAGCAATTAAAGAAGATCCCCAGACTCACTCCGAGGATATGTGGTTAGACTTTGAGGAGTTCTGCAAGTGCTTCAAGTAAGACTTTGTTAAGTGCCCATGTTCAGTAGGGGTTTGCATCCGGTGGTGTTGTAGTCACTACATGTCTATCTTCTTGGATGATCAGAAATAGAATGAGACACTTTGAATAACATATGTACTACAGTGACACTACATTCACTATCATCGGGTTATATCTCAAACAGGAATAACCTTTAAAGTATTTCATATGTGAGTGCTATTTAGATTTTATTTACCCTACATAGGTCTTATCTGTCAACTATGGAGAAAATTAATGTTAAAATGTCTGAATACTCCACATATAACTATATTATGTAGATTTGTGCATTTTTATTCTGCTTTTGAACTTCAGAACCCTGTACATCTATCACAAGACACAGACGTATCCATATAACTACAAGAACTCTGACTTAAAGGTATGTATAGTGTTTGTTTACTGTGTTCAACCCTATACTTAACAGGGTCTTCATCAGGACTCTTCCAAGGGAATGTGGTACAATATTGTATTTCAATATGGATTTCAATGTGGTTGCCATATTCATTTATTAGTACACATAATTATTCACGTACTAACTTTAATTATTCACATTAAAAAACATGTATTAAATAAGTTGACTTACTCCTAAAAATAAATCTACACTACATATTATGGACATTGAAACATATTTTTTGCTTTTTTCTACTCGGGTTAAGCAAGCAGTACAGCCACTAGATATACATAAAGTGTATTTGTTTTGTGTTTTTTAGTATTGGCCATACATTGTAAGAGTAATAAGTTTATTACAGTTGTAAATTAAGGTCATACTGTTATTTGGAAGAAGCAGTTTGAAGCCATTTGCCTTTAAAAATTCTTTTCATATCTGTATTGATGGTGTATTTAACATGCCTTGAAAATATGCTGTAAGTTAAAAGCAAAAGGAAGACTGAGTAGAAAGTCTTGTCCTGTGCAAAAGTCAGGCAGTTAAACGTCTGATATATAATCTTAGCTAATATTATGTATTTTGACATTCTTTTGGACTGGGTCAAGCAACACTCAGTCTCAAATTCAGTTGAAAATGATGAAGGTACAATTCCGTTAAAAATAATTCGATATTTTTACATGCTGCAGAAATTTGAAAAAGTGTTCTATAATCCAGTTACATCACAGGTTTGGCATTCTTATCTCTGTGTTTCAGTGTGTTTAGATGTTTGCATGCATTGTGTGGATTACTGACCGAGGAGTCAGTATTAAATGCCGTTCAATGTCAAGCCAGTGTTTACTCTCCGTAGAAATCACTTATGTCCAGAATTATGTAGTAGATTTGTTGTGTAACATGTACCTTTCAAATCAGTGATTTCAGTTTTTTACCCCACACCCTTTGAAGACTGTGGGTATTGTTTTCACCCATGGTGTCCGGATTGGTGGAAAAAAGATTGACTGGGCTGTATCTCAGAAACCCAGAGGTGTAATATGTAGATACTTGGTAGGGACATTGGTTGGGGAGTGTATATGTGCAGCATTATAGTGTGACTTTAATTTGACCTTTGACCATAGTGACCTTGAGTTTGGTAATATTGTCTGGACCATATCTCATAAACCACAAGGTGTAGGAAGTTGATACTTGGTAGGGACATTGGTTAGGTGGTGTAGGAATGCAATGTCATGGTGTGACCTTGATTTGACCTGTGAACTGTAGTTACCTTGAACTTTAAAATCTTGTCTGGGCTATATCTTGGCAACTGTAAGTTGTAAAAGGTTGATACTTGGTAGGGACATTTGTCAGAGGGTGTAAGTCTGCAACATTATGATATAACCTTATAGAGAGAGTGACCTTTAAATTCTTGTCTGAGCTGTATCTCGTAAAACTTAAGATGTACGAAGTTATACTTGCCAGAGACATTAGTTAGGGTGTGTAGGTGTGTAACATCATGACCTTTGACCTTTAAAATGTTGTCTGGGCTATAACTCGGAAACAGTAAGATGTCCGAAGTTGATACTTGGTGGGCACATAGGTTAGTTAGTGTAGGTGTGCAACATCATATCACACTGTTTGCTCTGAAAGTCTCCTGATAGTTGTTCTGTGTCACTTCCTCTATATCCCATGGTGTTGAAAAGTATTTCCCTGGGCTGTGGGGTTACAGACATCTCTGATGCTATTTTTCATTTTTATTATATTTTTTTCTTGAAAATGCTGTTATTGAGACTAGTTAATTTTTCTCTTGAGTTGTTATTATGATTGTATAATTCTTCTGTCATAAGTTATGCTGAAAATGTCATAGTTTGAAGTTTAATTTTAGAACCACAAGAGGTAGATTTGTTTGCACTGAAAATTTCACTGCAATGTTTTCCAGTTTTTTGGGGTTTTTTTTATTTTTCTACTTGTGCACACCATAATTTTACAGAAATAAAATGAAAACTATCCTAGCTAAGAAAATATGAGAATAATCAAGAAACAGAATTATCTTGTAGTACAAGTTGTAGTTAATTGTTTTTCTTCCTTTTCCTGAAATTTACCATTAGATAACGTATCCTTAGTGTAACTGTAATGTCTGCCATGTATATATTGTAACAAGCGTCAAATAATGGTACATTGAGCATGAGGTTAGGTACAAACATTTGAATCTGACCAGGATTCGTCTATATACAAGAACAGTTACAAGTATTGTATTTATTTTTAAAATGAAAAATTCATTTGTTTAAAAATGATATTGTTGTCTTCAGTTATTTTATTATTTTATTTATTTATTTATTTTTTTTTTTGGGGGGGGGGGGGGGTGTGGTAAGAATACTTTCTTAAGTTTTCATCTGAGAATAAATGTTCTTAACCCATTTTGTGGCAGTGATGTTATCATGAAATGATTACCCCAGTTCCAGCCGGGCTGTAGCTCACATTACATTTATGCATGGTATGGCCACTGAGATGGTAATACCAGGCTAACATAGCCTAGAAAAAGGCAGCAACATATTTCTTGTTACTTTCAGCACATTACAGTACATTATACTTGACTTCTTTCCAGTCTGAAATTGCTTCTTCATCAGTTAGCCCACATAGCTGTTGTATGTTTGTGGCATCATTATGTTCTTTTTCCCTATAAAATGTCAAAGAATTTTTGAGAATAATTAAAGAAAAGCTAAATATTATCAGATAAAAGAGAACTAACCATAAAAAAATAACCCTGTTATCTTGTGAAATTTGTGATCTCACCTCCAGTGTCAAGTTGAGGCCATGAGTTTGATTTCTGGGTAACATGAAAAGTACTGGGTGCTTGTCCCAATACAGTGTCTTACTTAACATGTCAAAAGGATGTTGAAAAGTAGCCTTGACTTAATAATACCATGTAGTGTCGAAAGTGGTAATCACATGTGATCTGTATGGGGTATTTTGTGCTCAGTATTTTGCTTTAGTCTGGTTTAATATTTAAGATTCTGTTAGAAAATTTGCACAATTTGCAAACATTGAAGTCATCAACTTAAGAGGCTTATATTTTCACACGACCCAGATCTTATGCTGTGAGATGTGTGTTTGTTTCAGCATGTGACGTCGGGCAAAGACTCCAAGAAAACCAATCCCAACACAGCAGTGGTAACGTCACTCCGTCTCTATGGATTGTACTCTCTGCTCATTTCAGCCACCTTGCTGGAAGGTCAAAACACTCACAGTCTTCTGTCCTGTTCATAATTTGTGCAAAAAAAAAACAACAACTGTAATTTATTCAAGATTGAAAATTATGCCCTTGGTTTGTTAAGTATATCATAAATTTACTACATAAACTATAGAGGAAACAGCGCAACACACAAACACAGAAAGTATGAACAAAGCTCTTGCATATTTGATTTCAGTAAGACCATGTGCACCAGTTATAGGTAGAGTTTTAAGTTTAAGAGTGTGAGGGTGAGGAGTTTCCAGTATCAGGTGGATTACCTCTATACTCTGTGCTCTTTGTTTCCTTGCTTCTGTGAAGTGCTGAAAGTGGGATATTGAAAATTCTGTGATCAGAAAAATGAAAACAAAATGTAAACCAAACAAGGCAATAATAGCCTAGAAAAAGACAGCAACATTTTTCTTGTTACTTTCAGCACATTACAGTACATTATACTTGACTTCTTTCCAGTCTGAGATTTTAAAATAACAAATTTGTCATCCCCATCACACACTCCAGTGCCTTGTTTCTGTTTACTTGATTTGACGTTTAAAACCAAAAGGTGCTTGCTACATGGCTCAGAGTTGGAAAATCCAAATGCATTTATTCCATAGTAACTGAATGTTTCTTGAAGGGAAAGCAAACCCTGAGATTTACTATTGATAAAATTATTGTCCTTAAGTTTCAGCACAAAATAATACAGTAATACCCTGTATTGCCAATAGCCTAATAAATCACATAAATAGATGTCTATCAGTAAGAGTCTATATTTTTGCCAATGATTTAATGTACATACCGGTATTACTGAAAACCCTTTATTCTTTCAAGTCTGGGCAAAGATAGTTTTCTATCTGGATGGTCTTCAGTTGCAGTGTGAACTTCTCACATAGAATCTGCCTCAGAACTGGGAAGATAGTCGCTCATTAACATTGTATACATTTCAGACTTTCAGGCGTGTGTTGTCATTACCATGTACTGATGTCTGTAACTCTTTCTTATGGCTTCCTTTTTATTTACAATAACTGTTGTGGGCTTTGGATATTATATATTTTATTATTTTATATTTTTGATAATCTTAAATAACTGCAAGTGTTTACCACTTAAAGTTTTATGGAACAGCTCTTAACCAATTTTTGCTTTTATTTTGTGTTTCTGTGAATTCCTGAGGACTGCATTTTTGTTTTATTTTTAATAGAAGAACTACTACTTCATTAATTGTTCAAACTAGACATATTATTTGCAGTCAATATAATATATATTTTTCGTGCAAGGTTTGGTTGGCAAACTATTATACAGACTGTATGTGATAGTTATTGTGACAATCATTCAGAGTTTTTGGTAGAATGTCCAGTGATTGTTATCATCACATCAATGACATGTGTACGGTTAAACAAAATGTAATATTATATATAATAGTATATTATCAATGGTCAGGTCATGTCTTTGAAGATCTTTCTGTGGGTTTTAAAACATATTGAAAAAGCCAGGTACAACTTCAGGATAAATGTACCCATTTTAGAATCTCGAAATAAAATAATATTTAGCGAAATTAGATATGTTACAGGTTAAATACTGAAGGGTATTTATGTCTGTAAACAAACTTAGGAGTTCTGTACACTGTGTGTATTAAATAGAATCTTTTGAATATGCCCACCAGTGTTATGCTAAACTTTACCTTTTTTTCCTTTTTTATGTATAAAAGTTGAGTGATTATTATGCTCCGTATACAGTGGAGAGAGACACTGTTATGTATGGAGAGGAATCTTCACAATTAAGTTTCTGCCTCTATGTATTTTATCGATTTTGTACCACCTTGCAGCATGTTGTTCCTCCACCAGTCCAGACAGAGAGACGAGCCAAGTCCCCGGCTGTAAACAAGGACTTCACCTCTGTGAGACTCTCACTGCTGCTACACGTAGCATGAATCACTGTACAGAGAGTGTTGTGATCAGTGTGTTCCACATCGTGTCTTACTAAAATCAGTCTCTCTATGATTATCTAGTGGTCATCCTGTAATCCTCTTCAGATATTACATGTATGTTCCTGTACAAAAAACTGGACTTTCTTCAAGATCTGGTGTAAACGGGGTGTTGTTTTGTCACAAAATATAGAAGAACAATTATATGCTTTGGTTTAGTGGTTGTTAAATTTAGTAAATAATTTGATAAACTCATACTGCATTCCCCGGAGTTTTGGGTGTATGGTAACTTGTAGGACATTTTAGAGACCTGTCTTGGCATCACTACTCTCCACTTTCATCTTTATAAAGAAATTAGGATTAAGATATGTCTTCCTTCATAATGTACCAATATTTCCTACTCTTCACATTTTATTTTAGTGAAGTGATATTCTGGGATTGATATTCTTGTGAATATTTAGTCCTAATATCTCTCTGCACATTTAAGTACTTTTCAATAAATATTTTTAAAACCCATGGTTAAATTCTGTTAATATGAAAGGTTGCCAATGGTAATTAGAAATCACAAATAATTGTCAAAGTTTAGGTAACATACTCTGGATTAGTCTTCTACTGCAGCTGTAGGATGCTAGTTAATTTATTTTCAAAACTTATAAGCAACTGAACGGATGTTGAGATCATCGAATGACTGGATCTTCTTTTGGCTAAAAATGTATTCTAGTGTATACCTAAGAAATTTGGTTTCTGCACATCAAGTTTTAAATTGCTTTGTTTTGTTGCACTGTGGTCAGTGAAACTACCTGTGTATTTTATAAAGGCTGGAAATTAAAATATTGTAAATATATGATTGATTAGAACAGTAAATGGAAGGGATAATATCATACAGACTTAATGGACAATGGATCATTGTAAAGTCTTATTAAGCGTCCCTTGCGGGACGCTTGTTTGTGTATGGGAGAGCTTCCGGCTCTGCTGGCTCCGCCGGCTCCGCATTTTGTTTTCCTTATAACTCTGTAACCGTTAGGCGGATTCTTTTCAAATTTGGCAGGTTTAGGCAGTAGCCCTGGGGAATTTTTTTGAATATGCTGCAGTGACATTTCAACCAATCAGAGAGGTCACATGACCAAAAATGTCTTTTTTCGATGGGGAAGCTTGTCCGGATGATAACTTGAAAGGAATTTTATCAATTCACCTGAAACTTGGCAACTATTTGCGGGACGCTTGTTTGTGTATGGAAGAGCTTCCGTCTCCGCCGGCACCGCATTTTGTTTTCCTTATAAGTCTGTAACCGTTAGGCGGATTCTTTTCAAATTTGGCAGGTTTAGGCAGTAGCCCTGGGGAATTTTTTTGAATATGCTGCAGTGACATTTCAACCAATCAGAGAAGTCACATGACCAAAAATGTCTTTTTTCGATGGGGAAGCTTGTCCGGATGATAACTTGAAAGGAATTTTATCAATTCACCTGAAACTTGGCAAATACATTCATTCTATTAAAATCTGGAAATCATTAGATTTTGGCATTGATTGGTCAAGAAATGGCCGAGTAATTAATGATTAATTAATCATTACGAATTTTCCAAATAAGGAAAACACAAAAATGCTTATATCTCGAAAACCGTGCTAGATAGAGTGATTTCGACGAAATTTTTGACCCGCAGGGTATCTCTGCGGAGTACTTTTCCCAATTTTCAAAAAATTTTTGTCTCGCCTAAAATGGCGGCCATTTTGAATTTTCGAAATTTTTGCAAAAATGCTTATATCTCAAAAACCGTGCTAGATAGAGCAATTTCGACAAAATTTTTGACCCGCAGGATATCTCTGCAGAGTACTTTTCCCAATTTTCAAAAAATTTTTATCTCACCAAAAATGGCGGCCATTTTGAATTTTCGAAATTTTCGCAAAAATTGCAAAACACAAAAATGCTTATATCTCGAAAACCGTGCTAGATAGAGCGATTTCGACGAAATTTTTGACCCACAGGGTATCTCTGCAGAGTAGCCATGCCAATTTTCAAAAAAATTTTATCTTGCCAAAAATGGCGGCCATTTTGAATTTTCGAATTTTTGCGCAAAATTTGCAAAACACAAAAATGCTTATATTTCGAAAACCGTGCTACATAGAGCGATTTTGACGAAATGTTTTATCTTCAGGTTATCTCTGCAGAGCAGCTATCCCAAAGAGCTTTCACTTGGTGAAGTTTCAGACCCATAGCTAATTGCTCACCTACTCAAAAAGAGTAAATGCGAATTACCTCTAAAAGTATTGCAGATGGCCAATTTTTATCACATAACTCATTCACCTACTTTTGGAAGAGCTTTCACATGGTGAAGTTTCAGACCCATAGCCAATTATTCACCTACTCAAAATGAGTAAATGCGAATTATTTCTAAAAGTATTGCAGATAGCCAATTTTTCTCAAATAACTCATTCACCTACTTTTAGGAGAGCTTTCACTCTGTGAAGTTTCAGACCCATAGCTAATTATTTACCTACTCAAAATGAGTAAATGCTAATTATCTGTAAAAGTATTGCGGATACCCAATTTTTATCAAATAACTCATTCATCTACTTGTGGGAGAGCTTTCACATGGTGAAGTTTCAGACCCATAGCTAATTACTCACCTACTCAAAATGAGTAAATGCGAATTATCTCTAAAAGTATTGCAGATAGCCAATTTTTCTCAAATAACTCATTCACCTACTTTTGGGAGAGCTTTCACTTGGTGAAGTTTCAGACCCATAGCTAATTACTCACCTACTCAAAATGAGTAAATGCGAATTATCTCATAAAGTATTGCAGATAGCCAATTTTTGTCAAATTAATCATTCACCTACTTTTGGGAGAGCTTTCACTTGGTGAAGTTTCAGACCCATAGCTAATTACTCACCTACTCAAAATGAGTAAATGCGAATTATCTCTAAAAGTATTGCAGATAGCCAATTTTTCTCAAATAACTCATTCACCTACTTTTGGGAGAGCTTTCACTTGGTGAAGTTTCAGACCCATAGCTAATTACTCACTTACTCAAAATGAGTAAATGCGAATTATCTCATAAAGTATTGCAGATAGCCAATTTTTGTCAAATTAATCATTCACCTACTTTTGGGAGAGCTTTCACTTGGTGAAGTTTCAGACCCATAGCTAATTACTCACCTACTCAAAATGAGTAAATGCGAATTATCTCTAAAAGTATTGCAGATAGCCAATTTTTCTCAAATAACTCATTCACCTACTTTTGGGAGAGCTTTCACTCTGTGAAGTTTCAGACCCATAGCTAATTACTCACCTACTCAAAATGAGTAAATGCGAATTATCTGTAAAAGTATTGCAAATAGCCAATTTTTCTCAAATAACTCATTCACCTACTTTTAGGAGAGCTTTCACTTCGTGAAATTTCAGACCCATAGCTAATTACTCACCTACTCAAAATGAGTAAATGCGAATTATCTCTAAAAGTATTGCAGATAGCCAATTTTTCTCAAATTAATCATTCACCTACTTTTGGGAGAGCTTTCACTTGAAGTTTCAGACCCATAGCTAATTACTCGTCTACTCAAAATGAGTAAATGCAAATTATCTCTAAAAGTATTGCAGATAGCCAATTTTTCTCAAATAACTCATTCACCTACTTTTGGGAGAGCTTTCACTTGGTGAAGTTTCAGACCCATAGCTAATTACTCACCTATTCAAAATGAGTAAATGCGAATTATCTCTAAAAGTATTGCAGATAGCCAATTTTTCTCAAATAACTCATTCACCTACTTTTGGGAGAGCTTTCACTCTGTGAAGTTTCAGACCCATAGCTATTTATTCACCTACTCAAAATGAGTAAATGCTAATTATCTGTAAAAGTATTGCGGATACCCAATTTTTATCAAATACTCATTCATCTACTTGTGGGAGAGCTTTCACATGGTGAAGTTTCAGACCCATAGCTAATTACTCACCTACTCAAAATGAGTAAATGCTAATTATCTCTAAAAGTATTGCAGATAGCCAATTTTTCTCAAATAACTCATTCACCTACTTTTGGGAGAGCTTTCACTTGGTGAAGTTTCAGACCCATAGATAATTATTCACCTACTCAAAATGAGTAAATGCGAATTATCTCTAAAAGTATTGCAGATAGCCAATTTTTCTCAAATTAATCATTCACCTACTTTTGGGAGAGCTTTCACTTGAAGTTTCAGACCCATAGCTAATTACTCGTCTACTCAAAATGAGTAAATGCGAATTATCTCTAAAAGTATTGCAGATAGCCAATTTTTCTCAAATAACTCATTCACCTACTTTTGGGAGAGCTTTCACTTGGTGAAGTTTCAGACCCATAGCTAATTACTCACCTACTCAAAATGAGTAAATGCGAATTATCTCTAAAAGTATTGCAGATAGCCAATTTTTCTCAAATAACTCATTCACCTACTTTTGGGAGAGCTTTCACTTGGTGAAGTTTCAGACCCATAGCTATTTATTCACCTACTCAAAATGAGTAAATGCTAATTATCTGTAAAAGTATTGCGGATACCCAATTTTTATCAAATACTCATTCATCTACTTGTGGGAGAGCTTTCACATGGTGAAGTTTCAGACCCATAGCTAATTACTCACCTACTCAAAATGAGTAAATGCTAATTATCTCTAAAAGTATTGCAGATAGCCAATTTTTCTCAAATAACTCATTCACCTACTTTTGGGAGAGCTTTCACTTGGTGAAGTTTCAGACCCATAGATAAGTATTCACCTACTCAAAATGAGTAAATGTGAATTATCTCTTAATAGTATTGCAGATAGCCAATTTTTCTCAAATAACTCATTCACCTACTTTTGGAAGACCTTTCACACACGAAAATGAAAAATTGTGAATATCTCGGAAAAGCTATTTCTTCTGCTTTAATGCTCGGCGGGAGATACACACCACGGCAGTGGTCTTGACAAAAATTTTTGTCTCCCCAAAAATGGTGGCCATTTTGAATTTTCAAAGTTTTTGCAAAACACAAAAATGCTTATATCTCGAAAACTGTGCTATATGGAGCGAACTCAACAAAATTTTGGACCTGCTGGGTATCTCTGCAGAGTAGCCATGCCAATTTTCAAAATATTTTTGTCTCGCCAAATATAGCGGACATTTTTAATTTTTTTATTTTTTGCAAAACACAAAAATGCTTATATCGTGAAAACCGTGCTAGATAGAGCAGACTGCGCTGACTTTGGTTGCCACAACAGTATAAGGCTAGAAACGAAGCATTTTCTTAATACTTTAGCACTCACCTTTATATCCTTTTCGGGACGCTTTGTTTTTGCTATGCAAAAACATTATCTTTTTTTTTCGCGAGCGATCCTCTAGTTTTTTTTTTAATTTCTAAATGTTTCCATTAAGGTTGAAGGGTTAGAAATTGCTTTGACTGGTTGTCTTGAAACTTCTACAGTCATTGATATTCATCATGGGAGGCAGCTTATTGATTTTGGGCAAAATTGGTTAAAAACATGGCCACCAGAGGCAATTTTGTAAAACGTAACTCTACCAAAAAGTACTACAAGGCTTGCTTCAAATGTCTCAAAAATGTTCCCATTGTGTTTTTCTGACATGTTTTATTGCATATAGAACAGTTTTTGCCATATTAAAAAAATATATGACTTGTAAGAAATATTGACATTTTGCTGACTCAGCACTTGTCAACTCTATAGCACGTCATTACAGCAAAACCATTACAGATATCAAGTTCAGGTTTCCTGTGTTAATTTAAGGATCAAGGGAGACAACTTTTGAAAGAAAAAAATTGTGTCTGCCATCTTGTTTTTAAGATGGCTGCCACCCAGTTTTAAAACTTGTGTGCGCTTCAAGTCCAGACTGCTTTCATTGATTATCTTCAAACTTTATACAGTCATTGATATTACATATTAGAGGAACCCTATTGATTTTGGACAAAATTGCTAAAAAAACATGGCCGCCAGTGGCGATTTTGTATAAAACGTAACTTTACTGATGCAATGCTAAATACCACAAGGCTTGCTCCAAATGTTTGAAAAATGTTCTCATTGTGTTTTTCCCACAAGGTTTACCCCCATATAGAACACTATTTCTCCCTTTTTGAGGTATGGTGCTGTTATATCTGCTCATATTTGCATATATTACCTTACCACAATACAAACAGCCATAACTATAGAATTATATGTAGTTTTAAAAAGGTCAGTATAGACCTTTTCAGCTAAAAAAATGAAAACTGACTTTTCTGTGTGTTTCTGGAGGATGTCCCGAGGCCCCGTAGGCCTTCATGGTCTAGTTAGAGTTTACAATCTTTCATAATTTGGCAAGGTAATAGAGATACCGTATTTATTGTAATAAACGCCCCCTCCCTATTAATCGCCCCCCCCCCCCCCCCTCTTCTCTACCTTTGCAAAGTTCATATTTCGGGGTTTTACATCTCTCTCAACAGCCAACATCTTGGCGATTCCGAAAAATGGTGCGTTTTAGTACTTCCCAAGCGAATATCGCTTACGAGAAATAAAGAAAATAAAAACGAAACATGGCAGTTTTGGTCACAGACGCATTGAAATCTGCAAAAATACGAGATAAAACCACATGATTTCTTCAGATTTAAGGTTTGGTTTAAATATTTTAAGCTGTCTCGCCATTATACATGCTAGCAAGCGAGATCAAGGCAGTAAGTGTCCATTATCGCCCATTGCCACTGGACTCGAGATATGATTTTGTTTATCTGTAATAGTCGCCCCCCCTTTTGAAAAATGCATCGCCCCGGGGCGTTTATTACAATAAATACGGTAGTTCTTCGTTTCATTGGAAAAGTCTCTCTGTAAACCTGATAGTAAAGTTCCACTTGCAATGAATTCTTATCATTAGGGTTTAGAATCCTACACAGTTTTACTGCATTAGTGCACAAAGAGAGTTCTTCATGTTTCCTATATGTGTTATGTGCCCAATTGTTGAAAATTAATTAATGAATATCTCTAGTAATAGAAAACATGAAGCTATAATAAAATTACAATTGAATGTACATAAAGTCCATGTGTGGGCACACATGCTGTCAGATGTTGTTTGCTAAAAAAAACCTTTATACTTATGTTTTATTGTGCTGTACATTTTAAGACCAAAGACTATAACAATAAAACATGCGTTTTTTTCTGTGATAAACTTATCTTATGTTTCACATTGTTGTATGAGTGTACTTCTTGTGTTTATATTTTTTATTTTCATATAATTTCAATTCCTAATTTGCATTATTATTTATTCATTTTTTTTTATTGGTGAAAATTAATGTTTTATCAATATTTTTGCTTCAGATATTTCTCCCTGTATTATTTTACTTCTGATGTAATTATTCAGTAGTACATTTAATGGAGTAGTAGAAAAAGTTTTTTTTTTACTTTTTTTTGTTGTTAACTTATGATAAAGCAGTAATATTAACATATTTTTTTTAGAATTTTGCATTTTACTGTACAGCAAGTATAACCCATTTCTTAGTTGCCACTAAATGTGACTGCATAGGATGGGCTCAGTCCTATAACTTGTATAAGGACAACTTTTTGGCACAATGGCAGCCTTGTTTTCACATTACTTTTTGAGGGATGCCCATATTTGGATGACAGACATACTTACTTTTTCTTTTTACTGTTTCCCTTTACATAATTTGATATCCATGAATGCAATCCGTTTCTCTCCCACATTGAAAAAGGTTTTAAGATGGCATATTTTTAGGTTTATGCAAATATTTGCTAAATACTTCATTAAAATTAAGGGGGATTTATAATTTTTAACCCCACAGCCTTTAGGGGCTGTCGGGTATTGTTTTTATCCATGGTGTCCAGATGGATGAGTGGGCAGGTGTGCGGGCCTGTGGACTGGCTGGTGGGGGGGGAAAGTTTGACCGGGTTGTATCTCAAAAACCATAAGGTGTAGGCAGCTGATACTTGATAGATAATTTGGTTGGGGGTGAAGGCATGCAACATCATGGTATGACCTTGATTTGACCTTTGACCTTGCTGTAGTGACCTTGAGTTTGAAAATCTTGACCGACCTATATCTCCAAAACTGTAATACCTGGGAAGTTGTTACTTGGTATGGATATTGGTTAGGGGATACAGCTGTATGGTGTGACCTTGATTTGGCCTTTGACCTTGCTGTAGTGACCTTAACCTTTAAAATTTTGTCCAGGCTATATCACAGAAACCATAAGGTGTAGGATGTTGATACTTAGTAGGGACATTGGTTAGAGAGTGTAGGTGTGCAACATCATGGTGTGACTTTGATTTGACCTTTGACCTTGCTGTAGTGACCTTAACCTTTAAAATTTGTCTGAGCCATATCTCAGGAAATGTAAGGTGTAGGAAGTTGATTTTTGGATGAGTCATTGGCTGGGAAGTGTAGGTATGCTAAATCATGGTGTGACCTTTAACCTTGGCTCTGCCAAAGTGTGTTCACCTGCCATATTTGAGACATACCACAAAGCTATATGGATTCCTGTAACTTATTATATACACTTTACTTATTTGTGCCATTTCCATTGACAGCTGTTTTCATTTTAAAAATTTTACAGCATCATAGTTTTTAGTTTACTGATTAATGCTGTCATCTTGCTTTTGAATTGTCTTGTTTTAATACATATTTTTACATACATTTTTCACCCTCTTAGACATGATTTTCTCTACTTAAACATTATTTGGATCTTTATATAACTGACACTGTTTTCTCAGAAAGCCTCTTTTTCTGTTTCACTTCTTCTATATCTCATGTTGTCAAAAATTGTTTCCTCGGGCTGTGGGGTATGGGCATCTCTTCCATTTGGACACACAGACATCACCAGATACTGTGTTTGCATAATGTGAAAATCTAGGTATCTGAAATTGTGAATTTTGGAAACACATCCTAAGCCTGTGTGGCATTGTGTGTGGTGTTGACCCTGCAGTGTTAGTCGCTGTGCAGTGTCTATTTGTTCTGAGTTGTTTTGGTGTCTTACCATGGTCTGCTTTCAGAGTGTGGTTCAGTCCAGCAAGGCGGACAAGAGGTCTGCACCTAACACAGCCGCGGTAAACACTTCTGGCTCTACCACTGCACTCTCTTCTACGCCTAAAGCACATTCTAATGCCTCTAACCACCCAACTACACTAACTGGAGTGAGTATGAGCCTTGCTAACCCTACCTCCATATGCCAGTTGTCCCCTTTGATAATGATTGTGAATCTTTGCCCTCCCTGAAATGCCTTTACCAGAACCACTAGTGGAAAAGATGAATATAATAAAAAATAATAAGAAACTTTGGGAAGACCAGTCTGATGACTGTGTTGAATTGCTTGTACCCTTGCTTTGAATAAAATCATATGAATATACATTGTGATTAACCTAGGCACATGAAGAGGCAGCTGCATACCCAAACTAATAGCTGACTAAACCATATAATTTTTCAGTTGCAATTTATTTGTTCATGTGCAGTGCTTGTAGCATTCACAGTTTAGAACATGTAACATGTTGCTTATGGGATTCAGCAGTGAATTTATAGAACATGTTTGGTGTGTAGTACTTTTTTTTGTCACAGTTATTGCCTAATTTTGTTCTAACATGTCAGGAGTAATAAGTGGTTGCATACACAAGTACATATAACAGTCATCTAGGTTTTCTCACTACTGAACACCGATGATCCCCTGATGACGACCCTGTTATGGTTTACGACTCCTGGTTTATGTATTACGATTTGATGGCATGCCTTAGAATCCACTAGTTCAGAGATTAAGCACATGGATACCTGATACCTGATCTAAAAAAAGTGAGAAGTAGTGACTTTGAAGAATTACAAAAATAGGCAACTTTTTTTTCAAATGTTATTTTTTGTACCTCCCCAAAATATCGCCCACTTGATAATTATTTCAAAGACGAGTAAACCAGACATTAATTGAAAATCAGAGTCTTGTGGAAAAATTGAGTGCAAAATATTGAAATGAATGTGTTCTGCACAACAAATTTATTAAACCTGTCAGTTTTCATGAAGTGACAACATCTCAGAAACTTGCATTGATTTGATTGCATTTTTCATTATATAAGCTTCAAGGTTTATCTTTCATATTATTACTTACTTATTATTTGCTTATTTATTTGTGCTATTCGGTTTAGATATATTGACAAAAATTAAAATAAGCTTTAATTGTGAATGCCCTTGCAAGATTAAGAATGTAGACTATTAAAAGGTTCTATATCTTGATTCCAACTTGAATTGTTGAGGTTTTCTTCAATAAGTTAGATATTTGTTGTAACATATGTCGCTGTTTAGAAGTACCACCTGTTTGGTCTTTATGGGCTTTGAAGTGGTGAATTTTTAAAGCTTTTTTAACACTTTATAACTTTTAGTCTGTAGAAAACCAGTGCCTGTTAGATAGAGGCCTTTATGTGTTTTAGAACTGTACCTGTGGTAACATGGATAGTATTGTTTGCTGTGTTTGCAACAAATTGAGTGTGGCTTAACACTTGTGAACTTGGTGGTGGATATGCTTGAGTTGATGTAGTTTTTGCGAGTGTACATACAGCTTTATGAAGCGTGATTCTATAGTTTAACACCAAAAGAAGCTACAGTTCATAAAAAAAAAAAATTTTCATAACGTTTGTGAAATGTAACCATGGTTCTAATTTTCACAATGCTTTTAATAACACAGTTACGTTACAGTTTATGTGATGGTACACTAAAGAATTATAAAATGAGCTATAAAATGTATTTAAACATGCGGTAACAGTGTTGTATTTTAATTGTTGAACTTTACAGTCTTACATATAAAATGTTAATGTATTTGAGTTTGAATCATTTGTTTTACTGTCCTGTGTAGAGGATCCATGCTTGTCATTTCTTCATTTCAGGGAAGTATTGCAGAAGACAAGTCACCTTATTACTTGTGTATCCTTTTTATGTTTATTCAAACTTTTTGTCCAAATTTTTGTTATTTAATTGTTTTGTTTTCATCACACCCTTTACTCTTTTAATCTGTCAAGCCAAGAGAAATATTTGTGTTAAGTAAGTCTTTGTACACGTAGGTTTTTGTTTTCAAACTTCTGGCCTACAGTTAAGTAAATGTTTCCTCATGTATGATTTCTGTGCCATATTAATGACTTACAGGCTTCATACAAGGTGACTGTGTCTGTGCTTTTGTTTCTGCTTATAAGCTTTGATGATTTGTTTCCACAGATAATTCACAGCCATTTATGTCTATATTTGGTTTCAACGTATCTGCTATGTAGTGCATACATTTGAACTAGGCATATGCAAACCATATTTAGTACAGCTTGCACTGTAGGTAGTTTTGTACTCCAGCACTATTATACTGTTAAACAAGTATGGTTTTCCGCATTAAAAATTTATTACAGACCAAAATCGCCATCTTCAGATAAATAAAAGTACTCCACTCATGTTTCAGAACTTTTTTTATGATTTAAAAATTAAAAGAAAATGCTTCTTCACGGCACACCGCAAATATTAATAATAATAAGAATATGTAGCCATTTGCTTTCTTTGACCACTAACTGTAGTTGTGGACAGCTTGAAGCCAACTGAACTGGTGGTGTCGCTCTCTAGTCTGAGCCGCTGGCCTGAGCCCCCACCTGCACCAATCAAGGAAGAGCAGTCCAAGGCCGACCTCAAGGCCGGCAAGGCCAAGGAGAAGGACCGTGAGTCCCGCATAGAGGCCATGACAGTAGAGAGTAGCAGCATCATGGATAGTGAGTAAATAAAGTATTCTGTAAGGAGAAAGTGCCTGGACACTTGTATATTCTCTAGTGGACATTTGTATATTATCTTATATGGTGGACAGTAAGTTGACAATAGCTTGTTCTGTATAGTACAGTAGACAGTGAGTGGACACACCTAATATTCTGAGTGTACATTCTTTCTGTTTTGAAGGATTACTACAGTTAAAGTTTTGGCATATGCTTTTCCGATATTGTATTCATTATCTGTTTTGGGAATGTAAGGCTGATCTGTGTTTTATGTACACTACAGATGGTAACCAGGACTTGAAGGTGTATGAGGCAGTGCAGCCAGGCTTACTGGTGGCTGAGCCATACTCCTGGAAATCGTTGGTCACTGGTCAGCCCATTCTTAGGATCAGGACCAGTGGTGTGCGGTCAGCTGTCCTCAGTCTGCCCCCAGGGTAAGTGAAGACACATAGAGTGGTATATACAAAGCTGGCAAGTTGAATAGTTTGGGTTCAGTGCATTACAATGGGTATAATTACAGAACTAACAATGTTTCTGTCACTATTTGTCACAGTAATGTTACAGAATTACTACAGATGCATGTTATTAAAGGTGTGGCAGTGTTTCCCAATGATAATGTAAAGGTGAATAGTTTAAAAAAATTCAAAGCAAACTGTGAACTGTCTGTAAAGTTTTGTTCATATTAAAACAAAGTATTTAGGTATAAATATCTCTCAATATTTCTCAAAGATCAATGCGTTCAGCAGAAAAAAAATACAAAATTTTTACCAGTATGAAAATTTAGGAAGTTGGTTAGTCCTTCCATATTGCATTCAAAGTATTGTATAAATTGTTTAACTTTACAGTGGTAAAATGTGTAAACTAGAACTCCCCAGTGTCTGGCTATGTGACTTCTGTAAGGCTGGTTGTTGTAACACATGGTGTACATTGCATTTGACAGGAGACATGTGCTGAGGTTTAACATCACGGCACCACTAGGCTACCACTACCACCTCAGTTCCTCCACACCCTTTGTGTTTGGAGATGAAGAAAAGGTCATGGCAGAACTCACAAAGGTCAGTTATTTCAAATCCAGAACTGCCATCAGTTTGTCATAGTCTTAATTTCACTAAATCTGGATTCTGTAAACAAAATTATGACAGTATCCAGAGTTGTTCAACATAATATAAACATATCTATAAATGTTGTGTGGGAGTATGTGGGGTATTATTACAAGTGTGGTTGTGGTGTATTTTGATTTATATGTCAAGGAGCTGTAAAATCATTGATATCTTTAGAAATAATTGTATCATACAAGAAAGCTAAAGAGATTTGTTGATATGTTTTTTTTTTTTTTACTAGATTTTACTCCCAGTTTGCTATTCCATTCTATAGTGGATGAGGGCTGTAGGTTTGTGGAGAATTCCTGTTTTAACCAGTGCCTTACTGCTGTTTTTTATATTATTTATTACAGGGGAGCTGTAGGTTTGTGAAGTATTCTCTGTTTAATTCTTTACTTATGTTCTGATATTTATTACAAGGGAAAGCTGCTGGTATGTGGACAATTCTCTGTTTTATTCTTTACTTGTGTTTTCTTGTTTATTAAAGGAGAGCTGCCGGTTTGTAGAGAATGCTGTGCAGGTGATGGCTGGCCTTGGCAAGTGTATCCAGGGCTTCTCAGACCCAGAGCTCGTTAAGATTGCCTGGGAAGAATTCTATGGAGCTCACTGTCCTTACAGAGAGGACCGACACTCCTCAAAGACCCATCACTGGAAGGTGGGTATAGTACTTAAGAGGTCAAGGGTCATATAGGATACAGAAGTAAATCTGGTCTGCTTACTTTTTTTATAAAGACTATCGACCGTGAGGTCAAAAGTGATGTGGCTAAGGTATTTTATATTTGACATTAATTTATATAAGAGGTGCTGTACTGAGAAGTCGGAAGATGCGTGGGTCTGAAGTTGAATGTGGGGATATAATATGGGCCGATTTGGTACTATTTTTTTTAACTGGGGTAAATACAAACTGGGATATTTCAATGAATAATAAACAACTCTATTACTCATGGGGCACATTCAAATAATATTTTAAATAACTCATTATGGAGAAGAGTAACCAGTGTGTGATTTAAGTATGTACCCATTTGCCAGGGCAACTGCTGCTAAAATACAGGCAAGTTGGAGCCAAAAAGCATCCGGCCCATACCCACTACCATGGTCATCCTCTCCTGGCAGGTGCTTATTGGGTTATGACTTTTGTCCAGTTTTTGGACTGTCTGTTTTTGGATTCCAGTACATTAGAGGATCCTCATCAGTTTTATGCTGGACAAATGTATCTTATTATTCAACCTGTCTGGTGTGAGTAGGGTTTCTAAATTATGTTAAAATATTAATGGTTTGCTATTAAGGCATGGATCTGTACCACTGAATCAACAATATTTCCAAGAATTCTGCATTTTTGCCCACATTTGTTTAGATTTATTATTTTCCATTTTACCCCGAAATGTAGTCATTACTTGTATAATTTGCGAGAAATGTATATTTTTAGGCCAGTTGACATTAAGTCTGACATGGGAACGGCAAAAAATACTACAATACAAGTGTAATCTCTCATCTACAGGTGTTTATGGAAGCAATGTATGCAACACTGAAGAAGTACCTGACAGATGCCAACCTGGCCAATATGGATATGGCATATGCATGGAGGTGTTTTTTCTTTGATGCAGTCACCAGGAATCCACTGGGGGCTGCCAGCAGTTCTGGTAGTAGGCCAGGTGAGTACAGTGAGACATGGTCAATGACATAAAGGGTATTAAAAGAAGGTGAGTAAACTTCCAAGTTATACAAAGTCCAGTGAAATATATAGGTGGAAATAAAGTGAGTTCAATGTCTGCGAGTGAGCAGGTAGGTGATGCTAAATTCAAATAAACATGGGCTGAAATAAGGTCAGACAGTGAAACATGCAAGTTATATTAAGTGTCCACCAATTCAACATGGCCTGAACAGACAGACAGGATTATCCTCCTCCTTAGTGAAAAGACACTTAAAAACAAGTGACACCAGTAGCCGGTCATATCAGTACAGGATCTGACAGGAAAACAGACTGAAACATTGACATTACACAAGTCCCGTCATTTACATGATGTTTAAATAATGGGTAGCATCACTGCTCTGCATGGCTAAAATTACAGAGCCAATTATTTCAACCTGAAATCTATTCTGAATGGCTTTTACATAATGGTATTACAGGAGAAAGGTTGGGTCTCCTCATAGACTTCACCAATTGCATTGTGTTAAAGGTCCGATTCAGAGATATCTGAACTTGATTAAATGATGAAGTTTGTTTTTGTGTCAGTTTTTAATGGAATGTTAATATTTTCATTGATTTTGTTTTTTCTGTGTGTTTAGTTGGTATGTTATTATATAGGAAGACAAAAAATTTTAATCATTTTTTTTATTCTTCTTGGTGTGTAAATAGTTTTAGAATTTTGAGTGAAATGAGAATTTTTTTTTTATGTGAGTCTGTAATTTATTTTATTTTTTTTCTTTTTCGCAAAGTTTTAAGTATATTGGCTGTGTGTGACTATCATGAATTAATTTTACATTTGTTTATATAAACTACATGTAGTTGTTACACAATATGCGTTAGCTCCTCAGGTCATCAGTGATTAGTCATTTTTAAATAATTAAATTTTTTAAGTACTCTCTTGTGGCAAATTTTCAAAATAATACTAAGTAGTATTGTATTTACAATAAAGAATGGAATTGATTTGGTTTCTTAAAATACAGTTTGTGCAAGTGTTGTTAATTTTGTTTCACAAAAATGTTACTGTATTGTTGTGTTTTAGAAATTCATAGTTTTCCAATATATATTAAATGTTGATAAAAAAGGATTCTAAAGCTGTAAACAAAGGAAGGAAAAGACAGTAAATCAGTGACAGATTCTTTGGCATGGAAAATGAAAATAGATCGGGAAATACCATCCTCAAAAAAGAGGCTATAGAAATCTGCAGTTTCATTTCTGCTTTGTGGTTTTAGAATCCTTACTTTCAGTACATTTGAACCCCCCTGTTACAAAGGAAATATATCCACCTGAAAAGAGTTCTTACATTGGAGTAATATACTACATCAAAATTTTCCTCCAAAATACAAATTATCTTTGATATATTAAAAATGGTGTTTTGACAAAACACATCATATGTGTGAAAAAACATTTTCAAAATACTCTAGTTCAATACACTCTCTAATTTTGGTTTGTTGTGGAAAAGTCATAGCCACTTTGTTTGATTTCAGTCTAACCATTGTACAGAACCAACTTAAACATGATGTTCCCTCGACATCACTAATCCCACCACATATTACTTTCTTTTGTACTAAGGGATTCATTTGTGAAATGTTTTCTTCTGCCATTGTTCCAGTTAAGGATTGATTGTTAAATTCCCCCTCCCAGAAGTATGTTGAAAGTAGCATCTTGGTGATAACCATTAAAGTGTAACTATTTTGTACAAGTGTATCATTCTTTTACGTTAAATAAAAATATTGGTGTAGAGGTAAATGATACTTTGTGTGTAAGCAGGCAGGTCAGGGGATAAGATCTGCCATTCATCATATGAGACTATTTCTTCCATTTATTTATATTAATAAACTAGAGTATGGTATTTTAAGGAGGTCATTGCATGGTGGCCTGAATGTTAGCAAGTTTGATATGTAATTGCAGGCTGTCCCCTCTGTGTAGGTTTGACTCCCATAAAAGGCAATACTATAAACCTGCCCCAGTCTCAATCTTACTGTTGAACAAGATGTAAAACTTGACTTTTATGTGGACGGGTGAATGACCTACTACCCTCATCTTGTATCCACTCGTAACCTAACAGTATTTCTTCAATAGTCACGGAACTACTTTTAGTCATTTCCAGGAGGGGAATTCTGCAAATCAGTTAAGTTGTTGTGTCATTGTTGTTGTTTGTTTGTTTGTTTATTTGTCCGTCCATATTCCAGCCACTGGGACCGCTGCTCCAGAACGCAGTTCAGCTAAACAGAAGGGTGGGAAGAAACGTAAGTCACTTCATTTATACTCTGTGTGTGTGTGTGTGTGGAGCATTAAGATGCACTGGCCCGTTACATACATAACCACACACTCACCCACTCAGTTTACTCTAGTGCACACATTTATATACGTAAATGGAGTGCATGACGTCCATTTTTATTATCTCTACTGTATGTAAAGATAAATTTTAATGTATTGCGCATTTCAAAAATTTCCTCTGTTTGATGAGATGTAAAATGCACTTGTAATATTTTTTCAGACACGTCACTTAAGAGCAAAAACTAGGAAATGGGATAAATTTTCCCAGTACACAGTATGATTATATCAATCCTAAATCCTTTCAGATACTGGTGCTGATTGTAGAGAGAATTTTTTTTTAACTTTGAAAAAAACTCAAGCAGACAAAATGTTTGATCATCAGTGCAATGATCAAGCTGAAAATTAAGGCCTGTTTTGAAATCTGTAAATCTGTTCAAAATGCTGAAACTTTAGGAGTTTTTGTTGTTTTTACTTCCTTCTATTTTAAGATCATTAGTCTGTATTCATTTACAACCATTTTTAAATGGGTGTTTCAACCATTTGGAAAATGACAAAACTGACACAAAAACTTGTTTAAATTCCTACTCGGCTCTCTCGGTGCAAGTTTGATCCGGTTTTGATTCTAATTCTTTCTTTTTTTTCACATGCATGTTTTTAGTTAATTAACTGTTTGCTGTAGTATTTTCTTACATTTTCCAAAATGGTGAAAAGTGATATTCAATTCCATTCATAGACATTTGGTAGCAGAATGTGCCAAGTTCTTAATATCCATACTCACAGGCTTTAATAATTAATTAAAGATAGGGATTCAAACAGCAACATGGGTGTTAAATACCATGATGTCTCATACAGCATAATTTATTAGGCAGCTTAGCTTAATGTAGTCTTATTCACAAACCAAATATTTCCTTTTTGGTATCAATCTTAACATGATAAAAATAAAATTTCAGAGAAATGTACACTTCTAGATGGTCCAGGTAATCTGTAGTTCATGTAGATATTATAGGAACCCATAGGATAGAATCACATTTCCCCATGTCCAGATAATATATAGTTCATTTAGCTATTATAGGAACCCATAGGATTAAATCACATTTCCCCATGTCCAGGTAACATGTAGTTCATATAGCTATTATAGGAACCCATAGGATTAAATCACATTTCCCCCTGCCCAGGTAACATGTAGTTCATGTAGCTATTATAGGAACCAATAGGATAAAATCAAATTTCCACATGTCCAGATAATCTATAATTCATGTAGCTATTATATAAACCCATAGGATAAAATCACATTTCCACCTGTATTTAAGTTTGTACCACAGGACTACAAACTCCATACTAATCACAACTTAAGAAACCTGAATTTTCCTAAATTTACTACTGATTTTGGTATCTTTAATCAGATAATACATTGATTAGACGGTGTAATATTGCTCTGAAAATTTCCTGACAATAATTGAATAGAAGTTTGCATATTATGCAGTGTTTTTTTAATTTTCCTCTCTCTGTTGTTCTGTTCTCTGTGAGTTGTACTAGATGATACTGCCCCTATGAGTGTTAGGATATATGTACTATTTTTTTGGTTGAATAATGATTTGGGAATGCGGATCTGAAACCATAACACACTTGATATAATATGATATTATCAAGTAGCAATGTTTTGCAATTTAACTCAAATATCTGCTGACATCCTTGATTCACAATTACATTGTAAACTTAAAACATGGGTCACAACATTTTCATAGGACTGACACTCCCTTTAACCCCTGGATAAATTTCCCCACTCTTGAGACTGGAAATTTTCATTACTATATGTCCACTGTTTCCGTGTTGGTGACAGGCTTGCCTTTTTAGTTGTAAAACATGGGTTATCATTGCAATCAGTTTGGGTTTACATATGAGGAAAATAACAGGTGTACACAGTAGCTATTAAAATAAACCAAATTCTCTGTGTAGACAGATTACCTCCCATGGTCAGTTAATGTTTTTTAGCTACATACTATTGCAATACATAAGATATATAGTTTTATTGCGTTAACACATCTTATCTAGTGGACAGATACATTTGTCCGGCGTTAGAAAAAAACATCCTGAGCTCGGCTCTGGCCGGGACTGGTAGTGTCCTGTTCACTCGCCAGGTGGCTGTATAGCCTCCCTGCTCGTACATGTGCTCTTCCTCTTTTTGTTTGGCGCATAGGCGGATATATTGTCAGTTTTATAGTTAGTGTGGACATATATCATGACTTCTCCTAGCGACAAAAAAGGACAAGGACGAGGCTTGTGTGGTCATATTATGGCCTCTTTTGAATAGCACAAGCAATGTGCTAGGTGCCGCAAAAAAGGTATTGGGGATGATGATTGTGTTGATGATAGGCCCTGTGCCATTTGCGACAGCTTTACAGAGATTCAAAAGGAAATACTGGCCACTCCCACTTATAAATTACGCAAAGAAAAGAAAACTGGTGCTTTAGTTTCCCCGGAACATGTGACAGTGATAGCGTGGAGGATAAAGAGCCAGCCTTTCATTCCCCTCCTCCTGCTTCTGTGCCAGCTTCTGTGCATGCGCAACCGGACGCAAGTACCTCTTCATTTGTTACATCTAACCAACTGAAAGAAATATCTGACCTATGGGCTGAGCAGTTCGCCAGATTTGAAGCCTTGCTTTCAGGGGGAAATGTCTTTTCTACCCCCTAAACTATGATCAATCCAATTCCTTCACACACTGTGGTCTCAGATACCCCATTTATCGCCCCTTCTGCCCGGCTCACCGGTCAGGTGGAGTTTCTGGCAGAAGTTGAGTCAGATACACCACAGGATAATACTTCAACATCTAAAAACAAGAAAAAATCGCGAAAATCTCGCAAAGAGGGTAAGGTCAAAGACACTAAAAAGAGACATGTTTCACCCTCTCCTGAGAAACAGAGACCAGAATATAAACCTACACCAGTTCATACAAAGCCACCGGTCCCTGCTCAAGCCACCTCCGGTTCATAGTGTGTCCAGCAGGTCAAGCCAAAATCTGTACCGGTGCACACAGCATCATCATACTCTGACCAGAAGGAATTTTTTCAACCCAGTTCTACGGGTCAGGAAGGTTCTCATCCTGGTTCTACTGGCCAGGATTTAATTATGGCTCAGCCTTCTACTTCTGGGTTCTCTGATCTTGCTTTGACCGGTGCTTATACTTATCCACCGGAACCGGATACCTTGGATATTGACCCACCACAATCTGATACTAGTTACACTGATGACCAAGCCAGTTCTGATGAAGGTGAAATCTCTTCAAACACTCTTGAGAAACCGGAACAAACTGAGGACATCAACTACCGGGAAACGGTTAGATCAATTCGCTCTTTCATATGGGATGGAACCACATCCCCACCTTTGAGAGTGATCTTGGTGAGCCTGATAAAAACAACAATCCTTGGAAGGGCAAGACTCCAAAACGCCCTGCTTGCATCTCTGTAGCCATGCCCCTAGACGACTGGCTTTGCCAGAAACTAGAAAAGCTTAATACAGTAGTTGCTGAACCATACCATTCTAGAGCACAAGATTCGGCGGGACTAAAGAAAGATTAGTTTGTCAAGGTGCCTAAGTCCCAGTCGAGGTGGTACCAGATGCATACTGTTACACCAGATGGGCCCCACCATCCAGGAAAGACACTTTTCAGTTGGCACAATTCAGAAGCAGAGGTGAACTCTCAGTTCCCACACATTATTAAAGCCTCTTCCTACCCATCCATGGGTCCACCTTCTCGCCCCATATCCCAGGAGTATTTTACACAAATGGGAAAAGTGTGCCAGAGAGAACTCTTACATTGTGAACCATGCAGCAGGTTTCAGTCGGTGCACTAGTGAGCTGAAGGAACGTATGACCTCTCATATCAACATGCGTTGCTCCCGTATTAATAAAGGAAAAGCACAAAAGGAATTTTCAGCGGCCCTTACAGATTTGAAACACCTCACGGTGTTTCACCAGAAAGTATCTGTGGCAATGGGCACTGCCCTTCAACACTTAGTGGACAGTATCTTTGTTAATATGACCCATTTGATCTAGCTCCGCAGAGACTTGTACCTGGAACATGTCAAAAAATGGATCAAGCCAGATACATATAATCAACTGAGAAATGCTCCGTTATTTGGATGGAGGATGGAGGTCCTCTCATAGGTTCCAGCCATATGACAAGAATGAGCATAGATCCACCAGTACAGGGGACCAGGAACAGCAAACTTGTTGGCAATTTGGTAACCATAGAGGAAGGGGTTGTGGCAGAGGACGAGGCTCCAACCCCCGTTTCTCTAAATCAAGAGGCTACAAGCACTATAAATGGCAATTACCATTCATGTCCAACATCATCAGTCAAAGTGTTACAAAGGTTGGACAAAAATTTGTTACAAAAAAATCTTCAGACTGTAAGATCAAATGTATTAGACAGTTCAGGTCTAAATGTAGCCAAGTGTCAAATACACAAACAAGGACTGCAACAAGTTTAAAACCTCGGGATGTATCTTATCTTGCTGTAAGTTGTGCTCATTCTGTTTGTTTCCATGGGCATCCACAAAAGAAAGGTATAAGTCCCTTTGTTCCAAGATGTCAAAAGTGTTTCTTGTGTAAGTCAATGTCTTTCTGCCCCACATGTTCAAAGTGCCCCTAATTCTGCCTCAAATCTGGCTGTAGGGTGCAGGTTACAGAAGTTTTGGCAAACATGACAAAGTCTAGGTGCAAATCGAAGAGTGGTCTCGATTTTGAAAGAGGGATACACGCTACCCTTCAAAATCAGACCCCCTCTGACCCGGTCACCTCTGATCAAGAGTGGTTATGTGTACCCGGTAAAAAAACGGTTCCTCAAAGAAGCATTACTAGACCTCATAAAAAGTTGGTAGTGGAAAAAGTGGTTGTCCGGTCATCCCTGGCCTTTTACAACTGGTTGTTTCTTGTCCCAAAGCCCAACAACAGATGGAGACCTGTTTTGGACCTCAGCCAACGCAACCTGGCAACCAGGAACTTTCAAGATGGAAACACTGGAAACAATTCGGTTGTCCCCTTCAAAAAGGGGAATGGGTAACTTGGTTGGATTTCAGCAGTGCATATTTCCACATTCCCATCAGTCAGAGATTTTTTCCTGGGAAAGGAGACTTATCAGTTCACTGCCCTTCCTTTCAGCTTGGCCACAGATCCATTGGAGTTTACCAAAGTGAAAGGAAGTGAAACTTATGGCACAAACAAGGGGTATCAGGATCCACCAGTACCTAGACGACTGGTTAGTCAGAGTCCCGTGCCAGGAAACAACATACCCAGACTCTCTTGGCCCTGTGCCGCAATTTGGTCTGGGTAGTGAATCTGAAGAAATCAGAATTAACACCTCAACAGGTTTTCAATTTTGTCATTTATCGGTTCGACCTATTGACTGGTCATGTATTTCCCACTCAGGAAAGGTGGGTTACCCTTCAACAGAAACTAAAGTTCATCAAGGACTGAAACCACTGCACAGTCAGGTAATTCATGTCCTTGATAGGACTTCTTACAGCAACAGAGAAACAGGTATGGTCAGGTCGTCTTAACATGAGACCCATTCAGTGGCATCTGAAGCGACATTGGCATGTACCCGAGAGTCTGGAAAAGGTGATTCTGTTACCCCATTCTCTCCATCCACACCTGGATTGGTGGTTAAATGAGAGCAATGTCCTTTGGGGCCAACCTTTACACCCCCTTGAACATGCTCTGCAGGTGTTTACAGATTCCTGAAACGAAGGCTGGGGCACACACTTATGGGACTCCACTGCAAAAGGCTTGTTGTCAGACTCAGAAAATCACCTCTACATCAACTTTCTGGAATTAAAAGTCATCTTCCCCTCAAAAGTTTTGAGCATCTCTGCAGGGACCAGATTGCAGGAGGGCGGTATAAGATCAGGCTCTCTTTGTGCCCTCCTCTGGAGACTTCTATCTTGGTGTCACCCCAGATGAATAGTTTTGAGGGCTCAACACATTTCGGGGCGCTTGAATGTAATAGCAGATCAACTGTCCAGACACAAGTGATCCAGACAGAGTGGTCCCTAACTCAGCAGGTGTTCAATCTCTTGTGCTCAAGATGGGCCTGGCCACATGTAGACCTTTTTGCAACCCGGTTCAATCACAAACTCCCCAAGTTTGTGTCTCCGGTACCCGATCTGACAGCCTGGGCAGTGGACGCCCTGAGCTTGGGAGAATCTGTATGCTTATGCCTTCCCTCCAGCCTCTCTGCTCAGCCAAGTAATCTACAAGATGATGGATCAAGGCTGTCGCAGAATGATTCTGATTGCTCCAGGGTGGCCCAACATGCGTTGGTTTTGGGACCTGGTCAGTCTATCAGTTCAGATCCCCTTCTGGCTCCCACTGCAAAAGTATCTAGTGACACAACCCTTCAACGGGCTCCTTTACAAGAATCTCAGCAATCTGAATCTACATGCTTGGCTCCTAGAGCCTCTGCTATTCAAGAACAAGAGTTCTCTGATGCAGTGGCAGCAAGTATTGAGGCTCCTCAAAGAGTCTCAACAAGAGCAGTTTACAAATCAAAGTGGGCCATTTTTGTCAAATGGTGTGAATCAAATGAGGTGGACTTCTGGTCGCCCTCTGTAAACCAAATTGCGGACTTTCTTTTGCATCTTTTCAAAGAGAGAAAACTGCAACTGAGCACCATCAAATATTATAAAACAGCCATTGCAGACATGGTGGGCAATGATAAGCTAAATATTAACCAGGATGAAAACTTAACTCATTTGTTAGACAGTTGTCACAGAGATAAGTGCCGTCCTGGAACCTTTCACTGGTACTCCACCAGCTGACTAAGGCTCTTTTAAGACAGTTTTCTTGTTAGTCTTGGGCTCAGGCCGCAAGAGATGCAGTGAAATTCATGCCTAGCTATACAAGAACATCAGGCATCAAGAAAACTGGAGTCAGGTCTCTCTTTACCCTTCGCCCAGTTTCCTATCCAAAAATCAGCAAGCTCGGGAGGGACCGGCTTGTGTGGCTCCAGTAGTCATCCCAGCCTTAGGCCCTTCTTTGGATAAGTCTCTTATGGAAGATAAGTCACTCTGCAACGTAAGAGCCTTTCGTTACCATTTGGACAGAATGAAGGATCTGTTTTTTTGTGTCTTTCTGGAAGAGTTTCCAGAAGGATATCGTCCCTGCCACTATCTCTTCCTAGATCAAACAAACAGTGCTTCAATGTTACCAACTGTCTGATGAAGAGGCCCAAAACTTACATCAAGTTAGAGCTCATGATGTCAGGGCCTTTTGGGCTTCCAAGGCATTCCAGGGAGGAGTTTCTTTAGACCAGATCCTCTCAGCCTGTCATTGGAAAGCCCACAACACGTTTACACAGTTTTATCTGAAAGATCTAGCTTGGGCAGATTCTGAACTGTACCATTTAGGCCCTGTAGTGGCTGCTCAGCAGATCCATGATGACAAGTAAAAACAATTTTCCAGTGTACATATTATACATAGTGTATATATATATATAAAACCCCAAAAAACTTCAACTATCCTTTACTTCTGGATTGCCATGATCCTAAGTGGATCCAGGGGCTTAGTGATAGTATCTTGTTCCTGTTCTTCTTCCTCACATAGGTTATTCTGAACTCTTATATCCCTCACCGGTCTCTCTGTACACTCAGTTCAACTATGTACACAGACCTGTAAAGAACAAACAGGGGTGGGGGGCGGGGGCAAGGGTGTCCTTCCTAGAGGCTGGTTTATTTAACCATTACCGGATCCACCCTATTATTACCTACAGTTCTTAGAAATCCACCTTATCTGGCTACCCTCCATCCACTGGGTAGTTATTCTGCATCTGTCCACTAGGTAAGATAATAAAATGGAAAATTTAATAGTAAATTAAATTTTTATAAGCTAATACCTTACCTAGTGGACAGGGGGATTCCCGCCCTACCTTCCCGCTACTCTAAGTTAAGGGGACCTTCCAAGGTAGGCAACAAAAAGAGGAAGGGTGCATGCACGAGCATGCACAGTACACCAGCAGGGAGGCTATACAGCTACCTGTCGAGTGAACAGGACACTACCGGTCCCAGCCAGAGCCCAGCTCAGGACGTTTTTTTTTTGTAACATTTGGCGAGACCGGCAGAGCACCGGACAAATGCATCTTTCCACTAGGTAAGGTATTAACTTATAAAAATTTAATTTACTATTAAATTTTCCAATTTGAACTGATTGGATGTTATTTGGCTACATACTGTTGCAGTACATGAAGGTGTGTACATTTAAAGCGAGTGGATGTTATTTGCCTACATACATGTACTGTTGCAATACATAAAGGTGTTTAGATTTGGACCAAGTTGATGTTATTTGGTCACATGCTATTCAGTTATTCCAATACATGATGATGTGTACATTTGAACTGAGTGATGAGGATGTTGTTTTTGGTGTGTACAGAGAGTAGCCAGGCAGAGAGTCACAGCAAACATCACGCCCACCACCACGGTATGATCTGTTGTAGCCTCAACCCTAATACCATCCTACACATGTATACTGTATGCGGCTTAACCTCCTTGTGTTTTGGTGCTCAGCTGGTCTTGTCACATAACGCTCATTTTCATGTTTATTTCTGTAACATTCATTACTTCACAAGTGGATAGGTGTATTACCATAAGGCAAATTTGGTTAAAGTCCCATCCACTGCACAGATATGCTTGTAAGTTGATTACAGAGATACAGTTTCTTTCAATTTGATCACAAAATGAAGCGAATGAAGCTGAGTGAAATTGGTCCAGTTAGTGTAGCCACCAGCAAAAAAGTAAAGAAAAACCTTATGAATATTTAATTCAGTGAAACAGGAAGTCTTCACTAATTATTTGATATTAAAGACATTGAGTTTCCATTTACCATACTTATTTTTAAACACTGCTTAAATCTGTATGAAAGCGATTTTTGAAGAAAGCAAAACTTTCCAAAATTTGTCATTTCCAATAAATTGGATAAAATAACTGACTGCAGTTGGATGGGATTTCCAATGTAAGATAACTCTGTAAATATAGATATGTTTCTGACATTGTTATTTCAGGTATATTGTGCTGCATTTTCCATTCTTCTGTTTTACTTGTAACTGTAGATCTTTCAGATTTTGTTGATATTAAGTAACCCTTGAAAAGTGATGCTTATTGGTTTCACCCTGTTTTCAAGCAGCCTATGTCAATGACACAGTATTTTCTTGAAGTTGAATTTGCTCTCTTAATGTGAAGCCTATAAAAGGGATTTTTAACAGTTATCATCTGTTGATGTGGCAAAAAAAGTTGACAGACATTAATATGACCTTTGAACCTTTATCAAGGTCAAATGACTGAAAACCAGTTTCTTCTTATACTTCCTTTTCACCAGATTTTCTCAAAGTACATCATATAGATCAACAAAATTTAGCAAGGCTTTCCCTACATCAAAACCTATTCACCAGATGAATTTCAGATGAATTGGGCCACAATTGTCTGATTCGGGGCAGACTGATTGTGATTCAGTGAAGAAAAAACATGCTGAAATTGATCCCTTTAGAAACATATTGTGTATATCTACTCAGAGTAAGGACATATGTAAAGGTTACCTTTGCCTTTGCTATGCTGTACACAGGTAGAAGAGATTTGTAAAAGGTTAAATGTCTCTTCTATTTTTGACTGGATTATGAGGTAATGGGGAACAATGGCCTGGGATTCCAAAAAGGCCATTAAATTTGCTCCTCAAGCACCGCTTCAAGGTCAAACTGGGGTCACAAAGCTGAATTTTTTGTATTTTTCAGTGTATTTGGCATAATATTGCCTGAAATCCTTTAAAACTAACATCTGGTTAGCTTGAGTAAATATTATGGTCTTTGTATTTATGCATTGAAATGACTTACTTGTTTTAAATTGAAACTAGAAATCCGTGTTATTACTATTTTTAGAAAAGAACAACAAAGAACAACAACACATTTTTAAAATTTTCTTCATTTAAAAGAACTGAGCAGCTTCTCTGCAATTTTGTTTTAAAAGTTTCTGCGAATGTATCACAAATGTTTTCTTTCATCATTATAAACGCTAATATCCTGAGTGACTTTTTCCCTTGTATTGTACAAAAGAATGGTGTTATATTTTCTGTATACTCTTTAACACTTGCCTCCTACCTTGCAGGTCCTGGGTTTGATCCCAGCCGGACCTGAGGTGAAAAAATGATAGTTACTTGCAAGTACCTGATAATTTTCAATGCATAATGTTGACCAACAAGTATGCACTGATTTCCTCCATCCTTTCAACTACCCATTATAATATGACCAGTACAGTGATCACCCACAGTGAGTTTTAAGTGACATTGAACCCAAATTAATCAGTTTATTTATTCTTAATTGGTGAAATTTAATAAATGCACTGTTCTATAGTTGTTTTAAAGTCAATATCTCTCACGTATTATTCTCATGACAGTTTGTCTGTTTTTTGTCAACATGATTACACAAATACTATTGCTTGAAACTTCACGAAAAAATAAGAAGATGGCTCTTGGTCCAGTTTAGATCCCATTAATTTTTTAGACTGATCTGGATCACCCTCTGGATATAAATAAAATTCTGGACTTCCCCATTTACTGGATTATGGAAATACTATAGGTTGGAATGTCATGAGAAAAATTCAGAAGATGGGTCTTTGTCCACCTTAGATTCCATTAAATTTTGAGAGTGATCTGGCTTATAGTCTGGAAACAACAAAAAAAAAAATCTGGATTTTCCCATTTATTTATTATTACCTGCCTTGGCAGAGGTGTGAGCTGTCCGAGTGTTGTTGTATATTTATGTTTTCACGGCCTTCCAGTGTCTGATAATAATTATTACCTGGGCCATACTTCATTTAAACTAAGGCGTTTATGTGTTTCTTGCCACTTAAAGTTATCACAGCATTTGCTTGTCAAAGTTGAAAAGGTGAGATGGTAAAATGGCAAGATAGATGACATTAGTTCAGTCAAGGGATTAATTTATTTTACCTATTTTGATTTTGTGTTTACATAGATGTTTTTTGTTACCCCCCACCTCCCCCGACCCAAGAAAAAAAAATGTAAATCATATTTCAGCAATGTTAGCATTATTCCCATGTGATATTTTTGACTCAGGGTAACATATTTTAGTTGTTTTGATCTTATTGATAGATATTCACATGGAAGTTAATTAAATGGTATACAGTAACACTGTCATTACTTTATTCTGTGTGTACCTTTGGCACAGACAAAAAATTGTTTAATTTTTCCTATAATTGATATAGATGTGGGTGACCATCACCCTGGAAATAAACACCATCACTATGGTAACGAACCAATTATATAATTATATTCCATACTTCTTAACACTTCTGCAAATATCTTCCACTTAACAAAATACCTAATATACATGTTACAGTAAATATGTGAAATCAGTTAATATACGTATTTACTGTAAATTTTAGGGAATACCCGTATTTACTGACCAATTCAGTAAATACACGTATTTACTGTAAATTTCAGTAAATATGCGTATTTACTGATTTCACATACTTACTGAAACATACATATATCAGCGGCACATCTTCATTATGGAATGGAGGGGACCATCAGGACTGGTAACTTTTAGATTTTGGTGGCCTTTATTGAGATTCATTGACACCCCCCCCCCCCCCCCCCCCCCTTTTTAAATTAAAACATTTGTTACTCCACCACTTTTGCATGTTTTTGCCACTATAATTATAATTATTAAGTATTTAATTATTAATTTTTCTATAGTCTAATGGTGTTTTCACTAGTGATATAAAATACCTACAGTGTGTGCTCATTAATTTTCAAAACTCTGAGTTTAAGATGTTTCCAACTTTCCATACAGTTTTTCTTTTTTGGGCATCCATCTGACTTCATCTAAGAACAGCTGTTAATCTTTAGCCACTGAACAAAATCGCCAATCAGGCTACCTTGAAATGTAGTTATTTGGCCCTAACGAAAACAGAGGGACCAGTTGGTGACTGCAAATTTTTGGCCCTGATATATTTATCTTACACCAATGTCAAATACACAACTGATATATTCAACCACTTTAAACCACACTCTTAATTAATAGTTTAATTTTTTTTTCTAAAATTACTCCAATAGAGTGCCAAAGAAAATGCATTAAAGTTTTACTTTATCATAATTTATTCAAAGTTTCAAAACAGATTTAAATTATACTTCGCCATACATACCATTTTATAACCTCAAAAGTTATTTGTATTTAATATATTTACATATCTCTGTTAATAACACCTCTTTGGGTTATTGAAACAATAAATAGAAAGTGTAATCCCTGTCTTTTTACCCTGTATTTCTGAGTTAAAATCATCACTATTACTATATGACTTTTAAAATTTTTTATCTTTCTGGCACACTTTCAAATGTTTTATGCAATGCCATCAAATTTGAGACACAAACATTCTTAATATTGGTTTCTTTTTTTGAATAGTTTCAGCTTATTGAATGTGTATATATTTTGTAACAGTAATACAAAGATAAACCTTTGGAATACATGTTGTCCCTTCACACTTACTATCCCTGTCTCTACTTACAACAAGCTTTCTAGAACTGAAGATATTTGAAGAGTTTTAACTTTATGTTTTGTACATATTTTCAGTTTTTTTTCATGACATTGTACATGTATGTTTAATGTATAAATATTGTTGTTTGTTATCAATGTGATACAGCAGAGTCATCTGTTCATTTTTGTGACTGTTCTAAAATTCTTATTGTATTTTTGATTAAATTATTTAATTTTTCTGGCTGCAGTATTGATTGCAGTATTTTAGTGTTGAAGTTAATAAGCTATTTGTAAATGTTTATAACTTTGCAGAGGATTAGTTTTTAGATTGTTTTTAATTTTGATAAAAAAGGTCAGAAAATACAAATTAATTTAAAGGAAGTAAGTTTAATTGTGGCAATTCTAAGACTGTTTTCTTAAAACTTGTCAGGCAAGAGATTATAAAATTTAGCTTGTGCATTATTATAAGTAACGTGGGTGTTATGTTTTCTTTTATAGGCAATAACACTGAAACTTACTGATGGATTTCATTCATGTTTTGTGGATGGGTTAAGATAGGAATCTTACTTTTGGTGACCTAAAATTCCTGACCATTACTTCAGCTCAGCAATTTTAAGGTTGACCTCATGCACTCAACAAAAACTTTGACAAATGATTTTAAGGGTACCATTGAAAGGTTCATATAAATAGAAGTGACTTTATATGTTCAACTAACTCTTGGTATCTGGGTTTATGGAGGATATGTTTACAAAACCTTATCTTCAAAGAGCATTGTAAAAGTTAAATAGCATACTATGGTTTTATTTAGACAATCTTTGTTTTTGATGCATTTAATACAAAGTCGAGATGGAGGTTCTTTGAATGAGTGAAGGTCTTTGTCGCTGAAGGATTTGTTGGATCTTTGTGATATATTACCTTTTAAACCTTACTAATTTATGGCACACAGCAGGAGAGAACTACCATTGCTGCTACAGTGGTCCCTGCTGGTTATGGTCGACAGTTTTGATAATATTTGTGTATTTCATTAGTTTTGTAACTTTGCATTAGATCAAGTTTGTAAGATGCACTACTACCACATGACAGATTTTCAGGCGTCCAGTGCTTTGTACTGTTGTAAAACAGTTTCTTGCTGTTGTATTAAAAATCTGTTCTGTGTCTTTCTGCAGGTGAACCAAGCGATGCCAAAATAGAATACTGGAAAAACAGGTCAGGAAGTCTGTTATTCTAACTTACCAATATTTACCTGTGTATAGTTTTAATGGTATAATATCTGTAGTTAAACAAGCAGTTTCAAGACAGTTAAGCTATTTAAGATCTTATCATAGGATGTAATTGGAAAAGCACTTGGAGAATACAGACCTCTGTCCAGCAGCTTGTTTCCACACCTATTTTTTCCTGTTCTAAATCATGGTATCTGGAGATTATGGGTTCGATTCCCAGCCACCCTCCCAAAGTGGGTTTTGATAGTTGCTTGTCATTGCCTGATGATTTTCCAGGAAGATTATTTACCAAATAGTAATCACTGCTATCCTCTGTCTGCTCAACTTATACACCCATCATAATAGAATGTATACAATGTGTTAAAGGTGATGTTAAATCCAAAGCAATCAATCAAAAAATGTCTGTTTTATTTATTTCACTTTGTGTATTAGTTATTTAAGTTGTCACAATCTTCTGAGCTTTTTACTTTCCCTTAGTAACAGTAAATCCTGGTGTCTTTTTCAGTGTTTTGTGCAGTATTTTTATCCAAGTTATGATAACTACACACTACCTTATGTAGTAACAATAAATCCTGGTGTCTTTTTCAGTGTTTTGTGCAGTATTTTTATCCAAGTTATGATAACTACACACTACCTTATGAAATTTTAACAGTGGTTTATCATAAGACAACAACATAATATTTTCAATTTTAAACTTTTTATTTTATTGCGTTAATACATCTTACCTGATGGACAGATGCATTTGTCCAGTGCCCTGCCAGTCTCTCCAAATGTTAGAAAAAACATCCTGAGCTGGGCTCTGGCTGGGACTGGTAGTGTCCTGTTCATTCGCCAGGTGGCTCTGTAGCCTCCCTGCTGGTGTACTGCGCATGTGCGCACATGCACGCTTCCTCTTTTTCTTTGGCGTGAAAGAAATTTACACGCTTGTTGTTTTAAGAAAATTTTTTTAAATTTGTGTTCCTATCAAGTGGATATATTGTCAATTTTTTTGTGGTAGTAAGTGTGTGTGCATATCATGTCTTCACCTGGTGATAGAAAAGGACAATGCAGTGGGTTGTGTGGTCATATACTGGCTTCTTTTGACATTCACAATAAATGTGCCAGATGCAGGGACAAGCGGATTAGTGAGGATAAATGTGTTCAAGACAAGCCTTGTGACACAAACAGAAATTCTTTCAACCCCTACTTATCGTATATGCAAGGGTTTCCCCTGCTGATTTAACTGTTATAGCATCAGTTGAAGACAGAACCTGATTTTCAATCTTCACCTCACTCTTCTGCGTACAGCCAGAGACAGATCCTTCCACTTCATTTGTTAATCGGACCAATTGCGGGAGATTTCTGATCAATGGGCAGAACAGTTTGCAAGATTTGAGGCCCTCTTCTCCCAAGGCAATGTTTTTTCTGCACCAAAAACTCCAGTGAAGCCCTTACCATTACACACTGTAGTTTCTGATACCTCTTTTATTGCTCCTACTGCCCGGCTCACCGATCCGGTGGAGTCCCCGGCAGAAGTAGAAGCAGGGCAAAACAAAGATAAAAAGTCAGATACCAAAGACAAGAAGAAACGCAAATCCCACAAAGATGGGAAGGACAAGGACTCTAAAGTAGATAGGAAACGGGTTGACTCACCATCTTCTGATAGACGTGCTACCGGTAGACAGGAATATGTTAAGCCACCAGTCTGTGCTCAAGTCACCTCCGGCCCGGAGGATGTACAGCAGACTGTCACACGTAATGCACTGGTCCAAACCTCTTCCTCTGTTGCTACTGACTAGGAGGTTTTTCAACCCGGGCTCACCGGTCAGGAGTGTTCTTTTACTCAACCTTCCTCATCTACTTTCAGTGACCCCTCTGTTGCCGGTGCTTCTAGCTACCCACCAGAACTGGATGAGTTTGACTTTGACCGGCAACAGTCTGATACTGAGTATTCTGATGAACAAGCAGACTCTGAAGAAGGTGATATTTCCTTGGATACTCTAGATAAACCAGAACAGACAGAGGACATGAATTACTGGGAAACTGTTAGATCTATCCGTTCATTCATGGGGTGGAATCACATACCCACTTTTGAGAGTGATCTTAGTGAGCTTGACAAGAGTAATAACTCCTGGAAGGGAAAGAACCCAAAACGCCCAGCGTGTATTTCAGTAGCCATGCTGCCAGATGATTGGCTTTGCCAAAAAGTAGAAATGTTAAACATTGTGGTTGCTTAAGGGTATCCTTCTAGAGCTCAGGACTCCGCAGGACTTAAAAAGCATCAATTTGTGAAAGTACCAAAATCACAGTCGCGCTGGTATCAGATGCATACCAACAAGCCGGATGGACCTCATCGTCCAGGGAAAACTCTGTTCAGCTGGCACAACACTGAGGCGAAAGTGAATTCCCAGTTCCTGCGCATTACCAAGGCATCTTCCTACCCTTCTACGGGTCCCCCTTCATGCACTGTCTCACAGGAGTACCTCCGACAATGGGAAAATTGTGCCAGGGAAAATTCCTATATTGTGAATCACACAGCAGGTTTCAATAGGTGCACCAGTGAGCTGCAAGAATGTATGACAAATCATGTTACCATGTTGTGTTCTCGTATCAATAAGGGAAAGGCCCTAAAGAAGTTTCAAGTTACAGCTGCTCTTACTGACTTAAAGGACTTGATGGCCTTTCACCAGAATGTGTCAGTTGCGATGGGCACTGCCCTTCAACACCTTGCTGACAGTATTTTTGTGCACCTGGCGAATCTGGTCTTGCTCCGCAGAGACTCTTACTTGGATCATGTGAAAAATGGCATTAAACCCGACACCTGGAACCAACTTTGTAATGCTCCTTTGTTTGGCTATGGACTCTTTCCTGATGCAGTTATACGCACTGCGGAAGAGGATACTGCTAAACACGAGTCTGCCGGTCCTGCTCCGAGACCCGGTCCGGGTGCTTTACAGCAGGCCGGATGGAGATCTGCTCACAGGCACCAGCCATATGAAAGAAAAGAACAAAGATCTTCCAATACAGGGGAACGGGAGCAACAACCTTGGAGACAGTTTGGTCATCCTAAGGGACAGGGACGTAGTAGGGGCAGAGGCTCCAACCCCCATTTCTCCAGATCGAGAAACTCATGACACAGACAAGGGGTATCAGAGTCCACCAGTACCTAGACGACTGGTTGCTCAGAGCCTCGTGCCAAGAAACTTGCCGACAACATACCCGGACCCTCTTGGCCCTTTGCCACGATCTGGGGTGGGTAGTAAACATGAAGAAATCAGAACTGACACCTCAGCAGGATTTCAATTTCGTCGGTTACTGGTTTGACCTGTTGACCGGTTGGGTCTTGCCCAGGCAAGAGAGATGGTTAGCTCTCCAGCAAAAGCTGCAGTTTGTCAAGAGCAGGGAAAGTTGCACCGTCAGACAATTCATGTCCTTCATAGGATTACTTACAGCCAGAAACAGGTCTGGTCCGGTCGCCTTCATATGAGGCCCATACAGTGGCATCTGAAGCAACATTGGTATGTTTCAGAAATTTTGGAAGAAATCATCCCGATACCCAAATCTCTCCACCCGCATCTAGATTGGTGGTTAGATGAGAGAAACGTTTCTTCGGGGTCAACCGTTGCATCCCCTAGGCCATGCTCTACAAATGTTTACAGACGCCTCAAACGAAGGCTGGGGCACACACTTAGGGGACTCCACTGCAAGAGACGTATGGTCAGACACAGAAGGTCGCCTCCTCCATATCAATTTCCTAGAGTTAAAGGCAGTGTTTCTGGCCCTCAAGAGCTTCAAGCATATTTGATGGGACCAGATTGTGTTAGTGGCAACAGACAACACAACTGTGGTATCTTACATCAACAAGGAGGGTGGTATGAAATCAGGCTCTCTGTGTGCCCTTCTTTGGAGGCTTCTGTCTTGGAGCCACCTCAGGGGAATAGTCCTGAGGGCAAGACACATCCCAGGTCGCTTGAATGTAATAGCAGACAAATTGTCCAGACACGGTTCAACCCGGTTCAACCAAAAACTTCCCAAGTTTGTGTCACCGGTACCGGATCAAAAAGCCTGGGCAGTAGACGCCTTGAGCCTCCCATGAGAGAATTTGGATGCCTACGCCTTTCCAACAGTCTCACTACTCAACAAAGTAGTATCCAAAGTGATGGACCAGGGCTGTCACAAAATGATACTGATTGCACTGGGGTGGCCCGACATGCCTTGGTTCTTGGACCTGGTCATCTGTCGGTTCAGATTCCATTCATGCTCCTACTGCAGTGGGATCTATTGACACAGCCCTTCAACAGGCTCCTTCACCGCGACCTCAAGAACCTGAACCTACATTCTTGGCTCCAAGAGCCTCCGTCATTCAGAAACAAGGGTTCTCTGAAGAAGTGGCAACAAGAATTGAGGCTCCTCAGAGACTCTCAACCAGAGCCGTCTACAAATCAAAATGGGCTGTTTTTGTGTCACCAGCATTTATGCTGCTTGGCATATAGGGATTGCTTCGTCATCTCATTTTGTGGCATCGTCTGTCAGCGGCGGCGTCTGTCATTGTCACACTTTCTAATATTGTGCAATTCTAGGCATGTTTCAGTTGTGGATGTGACAAACCTTGAACAGAACCTTCAGGAAAAGATTACCTTAAACTCGCTACAATATACAGCAGTGCAAACAAACTTTGGGTTTAAGATTGGGACAATATTTTTGGTCTTTGGAAGATATTTTATATGCTAATTAGGACTTTTTACATTGATATTCATCATGTACATATATCTCCACCAAAAATGGTCTCTTTTGTAAGGCTATAGTAAATTGCTGATATTTTATAAGCTTATGAGTTTGAGGTTGCATTAATTTGTGTCACTAGCAGCTATGATGGAAGACATACATGGTCAGTGTCTTCTTCACACTTACTTTCCAGACAGTATCTCAAAAATGGCTTGATGAATTAAATTCCAATTTGGCATGTTGATGCAACTGCCCCTCAAGGTGTGCCCTATTTAAGGTGACCTTAAACTCACAGCAGTAAGATACTTATATTGAGTTGAAGGTTTTTCGTTTCCAGACAGTATCTCAAAAATCGGTTGATGGATTCAATTCAAATTTGCCATGTGGTTGTAACTGGTTTTTAAGGTGGGCCCTATTTTAAGGTGACCTTAAACTCCCATGTATTAAAAAGTTATTTGTTGAGTTTACATTTTTTTAAATTTTTCCATAGAGTACACTAAAAATAACTTGAGAAGTTTCATTCAAAGTTTGCATGTATATGTAAGTGGCCATAGGTAAGTGTCATACAATAAAGTGACCGTAAGATCCCAGTAATAACAGAATTTTATTCACTTTAAGTTTGGCAATTTTTGAACAGTATTTCAAATACTGTGCAATTCTAGGCATGTTTCAGTTGTGGATGTAACAAACCTTGAACAGAACCTTCAGGAAAAGATTACCTTTAACTCCTTCCCTTCAACTAACATCGACTTTAAGGTTGGGACAATTGTTTTGGTGTTTGGAAGATTTTTTCATCGATATTCATCATGTACATATATTTAGACAAAAAGAAAAAGGTCTCTTTTGTAAGGTTATAATAAATTGCTGATATTTTGGAAACTTGTGAGTTTAAGGTTGTAACAGTTTGGTGTCACTCAGCTATGATGGATCACCTATAGGACCAGCATTGTCATCACACTTTGTTTCTGGAAAATATGTCAAAAATTGCTTGTAGGATGAAATTTAGATTTGGCATGTGGGTGTTGCCGGTCATTTGTGTGATTTGTGGGCAATAGCTTAAAGATGGCTTCACAGATTCAAATCAAATTTGGTATGTGGGTGTAACTGGTCTTCAAGGTGTGGCCTATTTTAAGGTGACCTTAAACTCTTAGTGATAACATAACTATATTGAATGTAAATTTTTCAATTTCTGGAGAGTTTTTCAAATCTGCATGACAGATTTATTTTAAATTTGGTGTGTTGATGTATCTAGTCCTGAAGGTGTCCCCTATTTTAAGGTGACCTTAAACTCCCATGTGTAAAAGAATGTTACTGAGCTCAACTTTTTTTATGATTCCACAAAGTATACCAAAAATGGCATGACATATTTGATCTATATTTTGCAGGTACATGTAACTGATGTTACAGAAATGCCCTAAGACTACATTGAGGTGACCTTTAACTCTCAGTAATGGGATAATTATAATTATGTTTCTTTTGATAGTTTGGATAATATCTTAAATTATGTGCAATAGATTTTAAGTACATTTAAATTTTGGATATATGTAACCTTGAACAGAGTCTAAATGGTTAACATGATCTTAAACTCTTATCATTTGCATTGACTTACATAAATTTAAGGTTAGGACATTTTTTATGATATTTTGGCAATATTAATGTGGTAGCTAAGACTTTTCATTTAAATTAAACATGTACACATATCTAGACCAAAAAAGGATCTATATTGTAATGTTACCATAAAAAGCTGTTCATTAAAGAAATGAGTTTAAGGTTACAACTTATTTTAATTGTTATATCCATCCTGCTGGACATGGATATTATTTTGCCTTTCCCTTTGAATCACCCATCATTGCTGCTCATTTACAGGTAGTTGTTTATGTACAAATTGTTGTGAAGGTTTCATGGCATGAGAATTTATGTGTAATTACTTTCTTGGCAATATCTGGCAACAAGTATTGCTGTGACAACACTTTTTCATGTTTCTTGTGCTTAAAAATCCTTTTTGGGGTTCTTTGCATTCCAAACCCCTGCATGGATTGGAGCTGATTAGCTTAACAACAATAACTGGCAACAACAAGTGTTGCCATGGCAACACTTTATTCTGTTTCTTGGACTTATAAATATTTTTATGGGTTCTTTGCTTTCCATACCCCTGCGCAGACTGGAGCTGATTAGTTTTTTGGCAACACCTGGCAACAAGTGTTGCTGACTAGCTTTTGATGCTGACTAGCTTGCCATCGCAACACTTTCTTTTTGGTTTCTTGGACTTACAAATATTTCTTGGGGTACTTTCCATACCCCTGCACAGATTGTAGCCGATTAGCTATTCGGCAACACCTTGCAACAAGTGTTACCATGGCAAGTGTTGCCCGCTTGCTGGATAGCTTCCATAGAGATAAGCCCAAGGGCAGGCAGGGAGTGCCGATTTGGAACCTCTCACTGGTACTTCACCAGCTGACTAAGGGTCCTTTTGAACCTATGCAGAAGGCCTCTCTTAAGCACTTGACCTTCAAGACAGTCTTTCTTTTGACCTTGGGTTCAGGCAAGAGACATGGTGAAATTCATGCCTGGCTATACAAAAATATCCGACATCAGGAAAATTGGAGCAAGGTTTCTTTGTATCCTTCACCCATTTTCCTTTCCAAAAATCAGTTGGCTCGAGAGGGTCCTTCCTGTGTGGCTCCAGTAGTCATACCAGCTTTGGCCCCATCTCTGAACAAGTTTCTTCAGGAGGACAAATCAACTCTGTCCGGTAAGAGCCTTGCGTTACTACTTTGACAGGACCAAGGACCTGCGTAAGGGTAAAGATTTGGTTTTTGTGCCCTTCCGGAATAGTTTCCATAAGGATATTGTCTCTGCTACCATCTCTTCCTGGATCAAGCAAACAGTGATGTTGTGCTGGCAGCTCTCTGATGAGGAAGCCCAATATCGGCATCAAGTGAGAACCCATGATGTTAGGGCCTTTGCTGTTTTTAAGGCCTTCCACAGGGAGGGTCTCCTTGGACCAGATTCTCTCAGTTTACTATCGGAAGGCCCATAATACATTTACACAGTTTTATCTGAAAGACGTGGCTTGGGCAGATTTGGAACTGTACCACTTAGGTCCTGTAGTAGATGTTCAACAGGTCCATGAATAATATAGTGATGTAGCAAAGTACAGGAATGTATATAGTATACACATGTTTAATAAAAAAAAAACTTTGACTATCCTTCCTTCTGGGATACCATGATGCCTAGTGGGCCCAGGAGTACAGTGATAGTAACCTTAGTTCCTGTTCTTCTTCCTCTACTAAATGGGTCAGATCTCTATCTCCCTCTCATTTCTCCCTGTACACTCAGGTCGAGTTTGTACAAAGAAAAAAAAAAAGGGGGGGGGGGGGGGGGGGGGGGGGAGAGGAAAGGGGTGTTTTGCTTAGGTCTGGTGTCCTTAACCATTGCCTGAGTCACCCTTATTACTAGTCAGAGTTCTTGGAAATTCCCCTTATTCAGCTACGCACCATCCACTGGGTAGTTATTCTACATTTGTCCACTAGGTAAGATGTATTAACGCAATAAAATGGGAAATTTAATAGTAAATTAAATTTCTATAACTTAATACCTTACCTAGTGGACAAGTGGATTCCCACCCTACCTTCACCACGATTCTAAGCTAAAAAAAGGGGATCTTCTGAGGTAGGCAATAAAAAGAGGAAGCGCACACATGTGCAGTACACCGGCAGGGAGGCTACAGGGCCACCGGGCGAATGAACAGGACACTACCAGTCCCAGCCAGAGCCCAACTCAGGACGTTTTTTCTAATGTTTGGCGAGACTGGCAGGGCACCGGACAAATGCATCTGTCCACTAGGTAAGGTATTAACTTATAAAAATTTAATTTACTATTAAATTTCCCAATTTGTTATTTTGAGAGTTGGTACATATCTCTACGCAATACCTTATTTGAAAACAACTACCAAAACTGAGTTGGAATCAATTAGGGATGAATACAGTCTACAAATGCTGTTCCTAGGGCCATAAATTGACTGTTTCCTGTGTGATTCAGAGAGCCCACAGTGGATGAGCAGGTGGCCTCCGTGAAGATTCAGAGACAATACAGAGGATACAGAGTCAGAAAGATCAAGACAGGGAGGACCCCAGGTCTGTTGTTTTTTTTAAAAATTTATTCTCAATATATTGTTCAAGTTTTTTCTAACATGCTGTATGAGTATCATGCACTCTACAGCAAGTATTCAGTTTCTTGCCATGTAAAAATCTTCCTTTTTAATTTGTAACTTTTATTCACATTTAAACATATAAAAGACAAATATTACAATATACAATATGAAAGCAATAACAAAAAAGACACATGGTACAGCTTACATAAAACAAGACCTCTGACGTGGTCATTTATTTCCCGCCGTAAATTAATGGTGCTGTAGGTAATACATTACAAAACTGTGGTTTTATATTGTAAAATATATTGGAAAACTACATTAAGGATGCATCTATGGCGAGATGCAAGATGCATCCACCTGAAAAGAAAAAATCTCCCTTTTAGAGTATATGTCTCACACTAGCTGAATGTTTTGTCAGATTCTAACAGAGTTCATTTTTCTCAGCAACCAACTCAATTGCAGCCCTTGTAGCCATAAGTATCTGGTATGGTATTGTTAATCATATCACAACTAGCATAGTTTTGAATATCTGGCAAGGAGTTAAGGTAGGCATTGTGAAGCCAGTGTTGGTAATGAAAGTGAATTACTCCCACCATATCTATTGATTATTTGTCATTAAAGTATGGACAAAGCCAGGCCAGGCCAAACACAGCCTAAGCAAGTTCCAAGACAATGGCCAAAAGTGTTTAATAGCAATTTGTTAATTTGGAGCTGAGTACACATGATTTATACTACATTGTTATAGTTACCTAGTGCCCTAGTTAAACCAATAGATTCAGATTATTGTTTTTATTGTGCTTTAAAAAGATTATATCAAAGAAAGTAACAAGTATATATCAAATAGTACAGGAGTGCACGACGGAGCCCACAAACCAAAGTTTAAATATTGAGGCAGAAATCTACTGACTATGCAGTTGGTACAGTTAATAAGTACTTAATTGTGTACATACATTACAGGCACTGAGGACAATGTGAAGGTGACAGAGTTGTTGATGAAGGCTTGGGCAATACTAGAGCCAAATTCTGAACAGATTGGTCTGCAGCTCTTTAGGTGAGTTCTCTGTAGTATTTTGGATATGCTGTATTTGAAGCCTGGTGGATTTGAACATGATTATTATACATATCTTTTCTTCATCCCCTAAGCTACCTGTCATGTCACCAACAATGTGTTGAAAACAATGTTAAACATAAAGCATTTGATAAAAATATTTGTTAGATGGTATATTTAAATACATGCACCAGTTTTTCGCTCCTTTAACATTTCATTTAAACTCCAGAATACAGTATTCTGATTTTATTTAGCTTTAGTGGGGACCCTCTTCCTGTATGCATCACTCATAACACATCACAGTGATAATTCCTGTCACAGTGTGACTTGACACTCTGAATGTGGCATAAATGTATTAGAAAATCCTAATACTATTATAATATTCTTAATTCAGATTACCAATAGACAACATTTTTTTTTTGTCAGTATCCAAAATATATCTGCCATTTTTGTTTATTTCATTGATATAATTGTATTTTTGCCCTCTTGGTTCACAGAGCAATGTTTAAGAAAGACGCTGATCTGATGCCCAAGTATCCTTTCTACCAGGATGAGTGGAATAAAATCTCATTTGCTGACTACCAGGGCTCCTACCCTGACCAACCACCCAACACATGGTTTGTGGTTTTCAGGTAAGTGACCCATACAATCTTCCTCTCTAATTTTAATTGCTCATAACATGTTATTCCCACACCGGCCTCCCATTGACAGTACCTGGTTTTTGGTATTCAGATCAGTGAGGTAAATCTTTTGTCTTGTATTTAACAGAATTCTTAAATTAGGAGTCATCTTTTATATAATCACTTTTGGCTTTTTTTCAAACGGAAGGTTTTTATGTAGGAAGAGATGCTGAAACTAAGTAATATCAAACTGTACGTTATGCATTTTAAGGTATAAATCTGTACTTTGTATTTTTACAGGGAGGTGTTTTTTGTGCAGGAAGAGATGCTATGTGTACCCAAACTCTATGTCCCCATTAACACCTGCATGCTGCGAGTCATAGACAACGACACCGGTGCAGAAATACCTAAAGTCTTCCAGAAGGTGGCTCCTCATGTTTACAAGAAAAACAAGGTGCATTTTCTGGCATGAAATAGTTTTATGTAGTTGTAAGGCATAAAGACTTGTAGTTTTCATTATTTACATTATGTGGATCATTGCTATGTATGGTCTAGTCCTTTGAAATCAAATGTGAAACAAAATAAATAAGTCTACTAGAAAAATAGGCTTTATTTCTAAAAATTTGAAACACTATGCTTTGTTTTGATTCCAACACTATCAAATAATTAATGAAATTTTGGTAAGTATTTAATAATTTGGTAATTTTGACACTTCTTGTAATTTGGATAATTTATGGTACAGGAATTAAAATATACCCAATGTGATGGCAATTTGAAGATACAGTTTGTACGCAAATATATCAATGAACAACATCTATGAAAGTTTTTATTTTTGTGTAGTGTAAAATCTTGAAGAAGCCCAGTAAAACCAATAATCAGCCACACTCAAAGAAACTTAAAACCTAACCATAAAGGTTTACCTTTGTTTTAAATTTTGACTAAATATTGCTGACTGAAAATATTTTGTAAGCTACATGTTAGTTTAAGCTCATATCATAACATTCTTTTTCACTCAACAGAGCGGATACACCTTTGTTGCTGAAGCCCGCACTACAGACCAAGCCTTACAGATGGGCAGATGGCGCATGCGTCTGATTGGCTCCCTCACCACCCTACCCTCTCCACAGAAACCCGACACCGTCAACTCCACCTTCCACAACAGGGAACTCCGGGACTACTACCTACCTAATGACAAGAACTTAATACTAAGGTGAGAAAAACTGTTTACTGAAAAGAAACTGATATTCAGGTAAGCACTACCTGGGTAAATGATCAACAAAACTTGTACTTGGGTGTACCCAGATGAATAATTACCTACCTAATGACAGGAACTTGTTACTAAGGTGAGAAACATTACCAGTCTACCAACAAGAACTTCGTACTGAGATAAGGAAAGCTCTTCCTTGCTTGATCATATGGTATGGAAAGCTCTACCTGCTTAATGATGTGAACATTGTACTTAGGTTTAAAATCTACCAAGAAAATATGCCTTCCCAATAACAAGAACCTGATGCAAGAATAAACCAATTACATTTCTCTATCAATGTTATCATGCTACAGTCAATACAATAAATAGCTCTGTGTCAGGATCCTGGTTTGAAGGTAAAACCTGATGTGTCTCCTGTACAAAGAAGCTGATATTTAAGTAAACCTCCCATTATGTCGAGCCCTCTGTTACTGCTTGTACAGGTATACAATGAAGGCTGCAGAGGACCACCTGGCAAGCATACAGCTACAGACTAGTAAGCCAGATGTGTACATCAAGCTGCAGATTCTGGACCAGGAGGAGGAGTTACTTAGTGCAGTAGGCAAAGGTCATGCAGTACTGCCAGCCATCATCATAAAGAAAGACCCAGAGGACCCCAACAGGGCTGGATCCAGAGCTTGTGAGTATAGAACAATATCGAGACTATGTACAAGTAGAACCAGTCTAAATGAACTACAGGTATATAAAAGGAACCAATTGTGAAGTCTGAGCATCAAAATATGGTGGCATTTGTGGGTGTAAGTAGAAATTATCCATTTATTTGTACCAGTATCCTTTTGATATTTCAGGGTCTACTTTTACAGAGTAATAATTCCTAAAATTTATTTTGCAAAGTTGCATTGTCTCTGGATTCTGATTTTTTATGTCGTCACTCTGCGGCGTGGGCGTCCGCGTCCGCGTGAACAACTTCTCCTCCAAAACTACAAGGCCTAGAGACGTGCTGTTTTTTTTAAAAGATACCTTATCTATCGAGGATGAAAAATTGTTCAAGGCATGCAAATCTGTCTGTTCGTCTGTTTGCTAGAGACATTACAAGGGGGGTACCCCTACCAAAAGTGTGAAAATTTCAACACTTAATCACAATTTTCTCAGTGACTATTGCAGGGATTTCTCTCATATCTTGCATATATGTACTAGGCCAGAGGTAGATTCTCTTGTGTGAGTATGAGACCTGGATCTGTCTTACTTTTTTTTTAATAAATTTTTTTAATAATTTTTAATGCATTAAAATTCATGAAATCATGCATAAAATCATTTATAACTTGAAAAGTGTTGCATTTAGAGCATTTTGTTAAAATATGTTATTCAGCTACTTTTTTTCATAGCTACAATATGGTGAGTAAGTTGGGTGCCTGTCTCAATAGCTAAGTGAGTAATAGCTACTTTTGGGCTTTTCAGTAACTTCCATCATGAGTAGAATCACTTGTAACTTAAAAACTATTGCATTTAGAGAATTTCGTATGAATATGTTATTCAGCTACTTTTGGGTCAGCTATAACATAGTAAAATTTTAGACCTGTAGCTCATGGCATAGCTGAGTAATAGCTACTTTTAGGTTATCACTGTTGAGTAAATCACTTATAACTTCAAAACTATTGCATTTAGAGAATTTCGTATAAATATGTTATTCAGCTACTTTTGGGTCAGCTATAACATAGTAAGATTTCAGACCTGTAGCTCATGGCATAGCTGAGTAATAGCTACTTTTAGGTTATCACTGTTGAGTAAATCGCTTATAACTTGGAAACTATTGCATTTAGAGTATTTTATTTCATATGTTATTCACCTATTTTGGGATCAGCTATAACATAGTGAAGTTTCAGATCTGTGGCTCATTGCATAGCTGAGTAATAGCTACTTTGAAGTTCTCACTATTGAGTAAATCAGTTGTAATTGGAAAACTATTGCATTTAGAGAATTTCATATAAATATGTTATTCAGCTACTTTTGGGTCAGCTATAACATAGTAAAATTTCAGACCTGTAGCTCATGGCATAGCTGAGTAATAGCTACTTTTAGGTTATCACTGTTGAGTAAATCGCTTATAACTTGGAAATTATTGCATTTAGAGTATTTTGTTGCAATATGTTATTCACCTATTTTGGGGTCAGCTATAACATAGTGAAGTTCCAGACCTGTGACTCATTGCACAGCTGAGTAATACCTACTTTGAAGTTCTCAATGTTGAGTAAATCACTTGTAATTTGAAAACTATTGCATTTAGAGAATTTAGTATAAATATGTTATTCAGCTACTTTTGGGTCAGCTATAACATAGTAAAATTTCAGACCTGTAGCTCATGGCATAGTTGAGTAATAGCTACTTTTAGGTTATCACTGTTGAGTAAATCACTTATAACTTGAAAACTATTGCATTTAGAGTATTTTGTTGCAATATGTTATTCACCTATTTTGGGGTCAGCTATAATATAGTGAAGTGCCAGACCTGTGGCTCATTGCATAGCTGAGTAATAGCTACTTTGAAGTTCTCACTGTTGAGTAAACCAGTTGTAATTGGAAAACTATTGCCTTTACAGAAATTTGTGCAAATATGTTATTCAGCTACTTTTGGGTCAGCTATAACATAGTGAAATTACAGACCTGTAGCTCATGGCACAACTGAGCAATAGCTATTCTCAGGCACTGACTGTTGAGTAAATCAGCTATAACTTGAAAAATATTGCATTTGGAGTATTTTGTTAAAATATATTGTTCACCTACTTTTGGGTTAGCTATAACATAGTGAAATTACAGACCTATAGCTCATGGCATAGCGGAGCAATAGCTATTTTCAGGTTCTCACTATTGAGTAAATCAGTTGTAACTTGAAAACTATTGCATTTACAGTATTTTGCTTAAATATGTTGTTCACCTACTTTTAGGTCAGCTATAACAGAGCAAAAATTCAGACATGTAGCTCATTGCATAGCTGAGTAATAGTTACTTTGAGGTTCTCACTCTTGAGTAAATCAGTTGTAACTTGAAAACTATTACATTTAGAGTATTTTGTTAAATATGTTATTCACAGACGTTTTGGTCAGCTATAACATATTGAAATTGCAGACCTCTATGTCATGGCATAGCTGAGCAATAGCTTCTTTCAGGTTCTCACTGTTGAGTAAATCATTGTATCCAACCTGTAGGAAATCATGGGCTGGGAATCTGTTAATATGGTCCGATTTGACCTTGGAACCCTCCTTCAAGGTCAAATGAGGATAGCCAAACATAAAAGTGCTTATAACTCGCTTATTATTGGTCCTAGAGGTTGGAATGAAAACCAACCTATAAAAAATCATGAGCTGGGAATTTTTTGGTGTGGTCGGATTTCACCTTGGACCCCTCCTTCAAGGTCAAATGAGGATAGCCAAACTTAAAATGCTTATAACTCGCTTATTATTGGTCCTAGAGGTTTCGAATGGAAAACCAACCTATAGAAAATCATGGGCTGGGAATCTTTTGGTGTGGTCGGATTTGACCTGGGACCCCTCCTTCAAGTTCAATTGAGGATAGCCAAACTTACAATTGCTTAGAACTCGCTTATTATTGGTCCTACAAGTTTGGGATGGTAAACAAGCTACAGGAAATCATGGGGTGGGAATTTTTTTGTGTGGTCGGATTTGACCTTGGACCCCTCCTTCAAGGTCAAACAAGGATAGCCAAACTTAAAAAGTGCCTATGACTCACTTATTATTGGTCCGAGAGGTTTGGGATGGTAAACCATCCTAAATTCTTTGGCTGGGAATCTTTTGGTATGGTCAGATTTGACCTTTGGACCCCTTCTTCATGGTCGAACGAGGATATTGCATTTATAGTATTTCTTTAAATATTTTTAACCTACTTTTTACACTTAAACAATTACCTTGTTACTTTATTTCATAATACCATTTGCAGGGCACAACTTTTTTGTCCTTTTCTTCTGTCAGCTTCGGAATATCTTTCGAACATGCTGTTCAGTTACCATTTACTGTATTTCTGTACAGCCCTTTCCCTGATAATTATGCTTTCCTCTCATTATCACCATCACAAATCAAAAACATTCAGTCAGCTGACACAGTGCCCGTTCACGGGCACTCTCCTCTTGTTTCCCTTCTGTTATTGTGTCTCCAGCAAGTCTGTCATGATAGAGATTAAGTGCTATAGACGTACTCATTACATTACATATTTTCTTTCTTTTCATTTCACAAACAAATAAATCTTGCATTCTTTTTCAGTTAAATAAGCATGTGTTGGAGTTTGTTTTATGTAAACATTTTTAATTTTCAGCAATCAAAGAAAAGGAAGCCAAGGAAAAATCAACCAAGGTGACCATTAAAAGTCGAAGAGCCAGCTCAGCAGCCTCTGTAAGTGTTTTGAGTGTTACCTTTGAACTGGCCTTTGTTTTGAGTAATACAGCCCACAGAAGAAGTTTTTGCATCAAGACTTTTGCGATGTTTACAGTGTAGTTTAATTCTCGATTTGATGCAATATCTGTGGCATAATTGTTTTTCACTCCTTGTCAAAGAAAGTCACTTGAGTGGATGTTAAATTATTGTTGCAGAGAAGCAGCAGTGCACACAGACGGTCTATCAGCAGTGTAGATGATGAAGAGGAGGAGATCAAGGTCAGTGTTATGACCTCGGCAAGGTCAAGTACATGTATATAGCAATGATAGCAATGGTGCAATATGTGCTTGTGAACACTGTACCAGTTTATACAAGAAATAAATATTGATAGACTTTGTTAATGATAAAAATCTTGAAAATTTGTGAGTATGGTATAGTGAAATCAAGATAAAAGCAAAGATTAGGTAAGTTTAGTGTGTGTATAATGTATATTTGAGTTAAGTTTATTTCAGCATTAAAGATGTAACCTTCATGAGGTCAAATACATATCTCTTGATATTCTTCACATAAAAGTAAATTGAATGTTGTATATTATTGATGCAGACACATATTTAGATCATCCTAGAAGTTGGTAGTGCAGTAGACCTGGTCACTACACTGATACTTTACACTCATTATTGTATTAGTCTTCTTTCTGTTGACTTCACTGTTATGACACTGTTGTATCTTCACACAGCCACACAAGTACATTGTCCAGGCACAGGTGATGCGGGAGAGTTGGCCTCTGTCTGAGGCTCAGTGGGCATTTGTACAGCAACTCAAACAGGCGGAAAAAGAGGAACTCAAAGGTGAGTATTGTGCCTCATGTGCTGAGGCCCGAAGCCAGACTGATATTGCCAATTAATTGAAAAAAAAATAATGGCCCGAAAGAGTTTCTTTAACAAAATGTAAACTGATTTCAGGAGATATAGTTGTAAGTGGCTGGAATTAAGACTTTCTGTATGAATGCTGAATGTTGGTTTTCTCTCTATCACAGTATTTTATGCAGGTTTACACTCACCATTATGTGTGTAGCTTAAAAAACCAGTTTGTGTGTGACATTTACAAGGTTTTTTAAGAGCTTAGTATTCAGTTGTCTTGCTTAAGTAAAGCTTTTTCAAATTTATATAAGTAGAGGTTACTATATTGATTTGCAAGCAAAGATTGAGAAGGCTTCAGCAATGTTCACAGTTACAAGTTTATAACTTGGCTCACTCTGAAGGTTGGGGTTCATATTTCTTTTGTCAGAAACTGGAGATTCATAGTAATAAGATTAAAAATCATGGTTCTGTGAAGAAACATTCTTTCAGCAATAGCAGGGTTAAAATAATATCCAAAGGTAGTGAGTCAAGCTTCAAACAGCAAGACATTGCTTAAGCTGCCGTTTGTAAACTTTGCAGTGATGATTTTGACACCAATTTTCCCTGTATCATGCACACTAGTGCTGGTATTGTTTATCAATATTGAAATATTTATCAATTCTTGCAAAATATGCCGATATTGATAATGCATGGTACAATATCAATATCGGAACATACTACAAAATAGATGCACCTCTGCTGTCTTCAATTAATATAAAGTACAAAATTTGAAAATTATATTGATTTTCATGTCATTTTCGGAAACTTTTACTTACCGCGAAAACAGAACTGCCATATTTGTTTACATTTTGGGACACTACTAAACCTTGCGAAAGAGTTTGGAAGGTCTCCCCAGGAAAGCATCTCTTGCCCCGATATTTCAATATCGATTGATACGGAAGGTAAAATATGGTTTGATATTGTTGATATATATATTTTTATTTGACACCAACACTAATGCACACCTAATGTTAAAGTGTAGCAGAGTCTAGTCACTAAGGTTACCTCATTGTAGAGGGCAGCTATGTGCGATAATAATGTGGAAAACCGTGATATTGCAGAGAAATATGTCCAGTTGGTGCTTTTTGTGTGTGACAGATTAAATTGTACATTTGCAGTGCTGAACACACAAAACTAGTGCTAAATTGTAAAGAAATTGTTAATAATCAAACACTATTTGACTAACTTTAGTAGAGAAAAAATTACCTAATATAATTATGTTCACATAATTATAGCATTGGGTAAGTACATCTCTGGAATCCCTGTCTATACAAATAAAAATAAGCTTTGAAACAATATTATTTAAACTAATACTTTCAATATTTACAATCACAAGAGTGGGTTACAGTTTTAAAACATTTTAAGTTTTTTGCTTTAATTAAAACATCACTAATCTGATTCTTTATTTTGAAGTCTTTGTTATTATTTATTATTAAACTTGTATTTTTCACCATTTTATTTTTTTCATATTAGTTGATTTTCAAGCACCAGGTGAGGTTGGGATGGTTTGTGTGTCTGGTAGATGAACATGTGTTAATATCTATAGTTTTATCCCTTGGTCTTTAAGCCGCTGCTGGTGTATTGTCATTCTGTCTATTCGGTATTTGAACATTTACACTAATCAATAAACTGTTCTGTTGAATATGCAAGGAGGTTATGCACTGATTGTGGTCTGTTGACTCTGTTATAAGTCAGTGTTTTCAGTCAATATATTATATATTATTTATCTCCCAGGACAAAGGCTATTGCCAAGATATAAATCATTCTATTGATCAAATTGATTTAAACTCATTGATTTTGTCCATTAAGTCACAGAATATGTGAGTCTGATATATAGTTATCTGACTGCCAACATACATGTAGTAGCTTGAATTTGAAGGTTAATATAGTCTTTTTATTTAATATGGAAAATCCAAGAAATCCATCCAGTAATCAGCAAAATTAGTCGAAATGACCCAAGATATTGAAAACTTCCAGGGATATTTCACCAGAAGACCCCATTACTATTAAGATTTAACAGAGATCTTTGTTTTAGAAAACTTCCCAGTATGTGTAATATAACTGTAAATAGTTCATGTGTAATATCTTTACAACTGTATAGACACTTGGATAACAAGATGTAATGTTTCTTGTTCTGTTCATATTGTGAACCATATGTTTTCCTTATAACCATCTTATTTCAGCAAAACCTTTGTGTACTGACTTCCTGGTCTCACTTGTTGTTTCATAGTTTAATACTTGTATTTCATTTTCATGTATTTATATGGATTATTACACACATGGTTGACAACCAGCAGAGACACCTCTACCTTTCATATTGTCATTGAATTTCATAAAATTTGTCACATGAAAAAGTTCTCATTTATGCAGTATTTCAAAATATGTATTGTCGTTTTAAATATGTATCCAAATTTCTGGCAATATTCGTTGCAGAGTCTAATTATAGTCAAACAGAATGAAAACTATGATTTAAATATCAAACTTGTACTCTCAGATATTTTGTTGCTTTTGTGACTGTCTCATAAAATATTTACCAATAGATCTTTTTTTTTAAACTGATACATGTCTGTCTAGATAGTCCTTTTTTGCTGTTTTACTTACAGATAGTTAATATTTTACTGTATTTTAACATCATTGTAACATCTTTCTTACATAGTATTTTAACCTGTGTTTCTAGCGGGGTGGATTCCTAGATCTAGTAAAGAGAGTGTAGAAACACAAACCTTTGATGAGGACACTATAGGTAGACTTGCAAAGTAGTGGAATACATTGTAGTTTTCACAGCATGCCAGCCTATGTACACCCAGTAGATTTAGTGCATGCTTAGGTTGCACATTTCCATTACTAGATTTTTAGTTTTATACATAGAATGAGTGTATGGCTATACCTACTGAGTGAATGAATCTGTTAGATATTAGCCAGAGATCTAAATCAACTGGTTGCTTAACAATGTACATCTTGCAGTAAGGACAATCTCTTTGTTGCAATTTTTCATCTTTAGTGATATATTTGATGATGAAATATATGTTCTGGGTCTACATTCACTAGCATACTTAGAACTTTTCTTAATCTTAGAAAATAACCAATTACTTACAAAAATTTCAAGAATAAGAAAAATTTCTAACGACAACAAATTCTGAAGATTGCAATGACACATTGAAAACATACAGTAGCAGTGTTTTGAGAATGAAATGGAATTGGTACTTTTGCTGTTAACAAGCATAAAGGTACTGCTTGTGGAAAATCTGAGTTGAAAATGATCTTTAATTGCACTTCTAAAAAAATTAATTCCAAGAATTTAAGAATGTTTTTTTTTTCATTTATAGCCTTTAAAGACTGTGCAGGTATTGTTTTCACCCATGGTGTCTGTCTGGGCAGGCAGGCAGGTGATGTGAAAATCTGATACTTGAAGGATGTTGCTACTTGGTAGGACATTGGTTGGGGAATGTAGGTATGCAACATCATTGTGTGATGTTGATTTGACCTTTGACCTTGTCATAGTGACCTTTGACTTTAAAAATCTTGTCCAGGCTATATCTCTGAAACCATAAAGTGTAGGGAGATTATACTTGGTAGAGACACTGGTTTTGGGTGTATATGCAGCATCATAGTGTCACCTTGGTGTGACCTTTGACCTTTGGCTCAGTCATAATGTTTTGTACTGCCATATTTGAGACCTACTTCTCCTATCACAAAAGTGTATGGATTGCTGCAGCTGAAAATTATGTGTACTTTCACCTAACTGTGCTATTTCCAGTGACAGCTATACTTCAATTAATATATATTCACAGTTTCATAGCTTTTAGTTTACCAATTAATGTTGTCATCTTGGTATGGCATTGTTTTGTTCTTATACTTTACTTTTACATACATTTTCTCTCTCTTTTGTTATTTCTTCTGCATTGTTACAGTTTATATAACTTACACTGTCTGTTCTGAAAGTCTGCTGATCTTTGTACTGTTTCACCTCTTCTATATCGCATGTTGTCTATATCCCCAGGATGTGGGGTATGACCATCTCTCATACTATTTTTATTTTTAGATTATTTTTTTTATGGTCAGCAAATTAAAGGTTTGAAAAAAAAAAACAAATATCCTAAGAAAAAGAATGTTATAGTTAAGCAACCAGTCCTGACAATGTACAGTTTCCATACATGCCTTCATATACTGGGAGTGGTCTTCATTTTTACCAGATATATTTCAGCAATAACTATTTAGTAATCTAGATTTAACTCAAAAAAAGTTTTAAAATACTATAATAGTTGATTCACACTGGGCTAGCTAAATAACTGACCTAACTAAATCTATACAACTAAAATGATCTTGTTCTGGTGTTTGATTAGTAAATAGAGAATAAGTAAGTTCAGACACAAGATCAGTTGCAAGGTGCTTGAAGTTTTCATGGTAAATTCATGCTGAATACAAGACATCTGCACTCTTCTTTAATTTGTACATCACTCAAATGGATTGAAGGGTTTTATCTGGATCTGGATAAGGATCTGAATACAGCCAGTGTGAATCAACCCCTGGTTTTACGTAGGTGAATATGAAAAAAAAATGGAAATAAAGGTTAATAATTTCCACTGAGATATTTTGGGGTGAAAGAATGTTACATTTTACAATAATCAAAATATTACTATAATGTTATTGTGTTTTGAAATAATACTGTCATTTATATTTCCTGTTTCCATGGAATGTTTTTAGTACAATGTAGTGTGTCATCTTTAAAGCAGAAACACATTAATCTGAAAAATATTTATTTTACTGAGTGACTTCAGTTTTATAAATTACTGGTTCAGGAAGATGTGTCATTTTTCCACTCCAAGATAAGACATTTCCGGAATGCTGCATGAGACTGTTTTCAAATTTTGAATTATCGTTTCTCTGCGGGTGAAAAATGTTTTCAGCAATGTAGACTAAAAACAAAAGTAATACAGTCAGAAAGTACTATATAAAGGGTATTGTAAAAATGTTTTCTTTTTATCTTTATTGGGCAAATTATGAGTCAGTTACATATGTATTAAATTATTTTCAGAGAGGAAAGTTAAAGCAGACATCCCTCATTATTGTATCCCCTGACGAAAGTCGGGGATACTTAGGATTCAGTACGGTCATGCCGCTGCCGCAGAGATTTCCATTCAATAACTTAAAAAATATTTTAATTAGACCTTTTAAATTTGGTATGTGGGTATATATATGGGCAATGCCACGAACGCTATTGTTTTGTGACATTGACCTTCAATTTCAAGGTCACTGGTGGCCTCTTAAAGGTCAGATTTTGGCCATTTTTTCACATTCTGGCCCAGTTCTCATATACAGAAAGTTCAATCATCCTATGGCTGGTATATATAATACATATATATGTCCTCTGTAAGCATGCAGAAATTTGACCTTGAAGCTCTTTATTGAAGGTCATCCACAGACTGCCAAAGTACCTCACCGAGGCCATTTTTGGCCTTTTTGGAGATATTTTCACACTTAATGCTGACTATATTGCGTGGTAACTATTGAAAATGGCTTTGGAGGTTGAGTACATGATGGAGTACCAGCATCCAGCTTGTTGAGCTTGGCTATTCTTTTCAAGGTCACCTTAGGCCTGCTACAATGACTCAAAATGGTACCTTAGACTGTGAGGCCATATACCTCCTTTATTATTGGCAGTTGCCGCTCTAACAAAAAAAGTATTATAGCTAGCCTTCTCAAATTTGCAGGATATATTCATAACCATAAAATCTTACCTGGGAATATTATTGGCCTCATTTTGAAAAACAAAATGGCCTCCAGGGACGTTTATTCGACTTAAAGCAAGGACTTCAGTTGGAACTCTAGAGGAAAGGGTATTATTATAAGTAGAGATCTCAAATTTGCACTGTATGTTCCGCATTACAAAACCTTGACTGGAAATATTTTTGGCTTCATTTTGAAAAAAAAAGATGGCCACCATGGGCGTTTTTTTGTCAGTCATGAAAAGTGCTTATATCTCCCTTATGATTAGTCCTAGAGGTTTGGGATGGTAAACCAACCTATCTGAAATCATGGGCTCGGAATCTTTTGGTGTGGTCAGATTTGACCTTGGACCCCTCTTTCAAGGTCAAACGAGGATAGCCAAACTTAAAAGTGCTCATAACTCGCTTATTATTGGTCGTACAAGTTTGGGATGGTAAAACCAACTTGTAGGAAATCATGGCCTGGGAATCTTCTGGTGTGGTCAGATTTAACCTTGGATCCTCCCTTCAAGGTCAAATGAGGATAGCCAAACCTAAAAGTGCTTATAACTCGCTTATTATTGGTCCTAGAGGTTTGGGATGGTAAACCAACCTATAGGAAATCATGGGCTGGGAATCTTTTGGTGTGGTCGGATTTGACCTTGGGCCCTTCCTTCGAGGTTAGAGGATAGCAAAATCTAAAGGTGCCTATAAATCGCTTTTTCTTGATCCTAGAGGTTTTTAATGTGAAACCATCCTATAGGAAATCATGCACTAGGAACCTTTTGATGTGATCAGATTTGACCTTTGGCCCCTCTTTCAAGATCAAATGAAGATAGCCAAAATTAAAAGTGCTCATAACTCGCTTTTTCGTGTTTCTAGAGGTTTGTAATGTCATGCCAACCTATTGGAAATCATGGGCTAAGAATCTTTTGATGTGGTCAGATTTCACCTTGGGCTCCTCCTTCAAGGTTAAGTGATGGTTGATTGGCTTTGGTGAGTTTTCTTTCTGGTGGATACAATTGCATCAGTTCTCTGATGCGCTAGTTACATTTGTATCTTTCATTAAGCAAACATTTTGTTTACTTAGTGTCAGTACAAGTTGCTCCCATAAACACTTGGGCCCCCTCCCCACAGGGGTATACTTGTGTCAACCATATTACTCTGTATGTCACACTTCAACTATGTCCCATCCGGGGGATACACTGTGTCGAGACGCAATGTCTAGTTTACAAATGTGGTATTTGTGATATATATCCTAAAAGGAAGTAAGCTTTGACTTGGCCAAATGAACTCATTTATTATTATGTCATATTTGGCTCAGCTTGGAATATTTTTCTATTTATATTCTGTACTTTTTGTTTTCTGCAATTTCCTCAAAGTGTACAAACATGTTTTTTTTCCACCAATGAGGCTAAAAGGGACATACGGGACACACTTATTGTAAAATAGTCTAGTTTATTTTTCTGTGTGTGTTTAAAGGAATTCATACTTCCTTGTACTCAACAAAGTTTATCTTGACATGCATTAGTTAAGTAGAAGACTTATTCTTTCTCACTTGCTGGTTTTCACACAATAACATATGTGTCCCGATGTCAGTTGTTACTGTGTAAAGAAGTTTCACTTCAGCACAATACAATCTGTAATCATAACAAAGCTACTCTGTGCATGCACACTAGTTCCTTATTATGTTTTACTAGCTGGGTTTTATGTTTCTTTTGGATAGAAAGTTTAATTTTTCCCAAAAAAGAAAAATTATTTATATATTTCCTTGATCATATTTAACTAATGCCAATGATTTTAACATCTCAAACCTCTTAAACAGAAAACTTACACGGATTGTTTGCCCAATGTAATTCACTTGAAAGTAAGTTTTGGGTTCTCAATTTTTACCCCACAGCCCTTAAGGGCTGTTGGGGTATTGTTTTCACCCATGGTGTCCGGATGGGCGGGCGGGCGTCCGGGCAGGCGGCGGGAAAAGAGTTTGTCCGGGCTGTATCTCAGAAACCGTAAGGTGTAGGAAGTTGATAGTTGGTAGGGACATTGGTTAGGGGGTGTAGGTGTGCAACGTCATGGTCTGACCTTGATTTGACCTTTGACCTTGCCGTAGTGACCTTGAGTTTGAAAATCTTGTCCGGGCTATATCTCGGAAACCATAAGGTGTAGGAAGTTGATACTTGGTAGGGATATTGGTTAGGGGGTGTAGGTGTGCAACGTCATGGTGTGACCTTGATTTGACCTTTGACCTTGCCGTAGTGACCTTGACCTATAAAATCTTGTCCGGGCTATATCTCAGAAACCGTAAGGTGTAGGAAGTTAATATTTGGTAGGGACATTGGTTAAGGGGTGTAGGTGTGCAACATCACGGTCTGACCTTGATTTGACCTTGCTGTAGTGACCTTGACCTATAAAATCTTGTCCGGGCTATATCTCGGAAACCGTAAGGTGTAGAAAGTTGATACTTGGTAGGAATATTGGTTAGGGGGTGTAGGTGTGCAGTGTCATGGTCTGACCTTGATTTGACCTTTGACCTTGCCGTAGTGACCTTGACCTATAAAATTTTGTCCGGGCTATATCTCAGAAACTGTAAGGTGTAGGAAGTTGATACTTGGTAGGGATATTGGTTAGGGGGTATAGGTGTGCAACGTCATGGTCTGACCTTGATTTGTCCTTTGACCTTGCCGTAGTGACCTTGACCTATAAAATCTTGTCCGGGCTATATCTCAGAAACCGTAAGGTGTAGGAAGTTGATACTTGGTAGGGATATTGGTTAGGGGGTGTAGGTGTGCAATGTCATGGTCTGACAAGGATTTGACCTTTGACCTTGCCGTAGTGACCTTGAGTTCGAAAATCTTGTCCGGGCTATATCTCGGAAACCGCAAGGTGTAGGAAGTTGATACTTGGTAGGGACATTGGTTAGGGGGTGTAGTTGTGCAACGTCATGATCTGACCTTGATTTGACCTTTGACCTTGCTGTAGTGACCTTGACCTATAAAATCTTGTTGCACCTTTGAGTCTGTTTTTTTGATGCAGATTTAGCACTGTTAAAGTCATATTAGAATTTATTAATAATTTTACTTTCATAACTTCCCATTGTAAGAGATAGAATTTCATCAAGTAAGCCACAGATTTTGCTCCAACACCACACATAAGCATTCATTAAATGTATTACGACTTCTGTATGCATGATAATATTCAAACCATCTAAACCATAATTGGGCCATGCAGGTGTAGATAAAGAGTGTTGAATTTTAGTTTGCTGATTAATGCTGTTATCTTGTTATTGAATTATCTTGTTTTAGTACTTCATCTTTATATGCATTATCTTTCTTTTAAACATTATTTCTCCATTTAAACATTGTTTGGACCTTTATATAACTGACAGTGCTCTGAAAGTATCCTGAAGTTTGTATTGGTACAGTACTTCTGTATCTCATGGTGTTGAAAATATTTCCCTAGGCTGTGGGGTACGGGCATCTCTGATGCTATTTTTTTTCTGATGAATTATAATACTGTTGATACAAGTACTCATCTGCACTACTGTATAATTATGCATTGGTTTATCATTTCTTTAAAAAGCTCTTTACATTGATTTTATATTTTAACTCAATGAAACAAAAGTAAAACATTGAGGGTACAGACTTCGAAGTGGAAGTGAATTCACATGGATGATAATATTGCTTAAATTATTGCTTCAACAGGACATAGTTCAAAGGGACTAAATTACAAACAAAAACAAAAGCCTGCAGCTGCAGTCTTACTTTTTCCAAGAAGGAGGTATTTTTTTCTTGTTTTTTCTTACCAATAAAATAGGTTACAAAACCGTCCTATCAATTATGTAGAATTGTTCTAATGCCCTCAGAAGTAAAAATAAATATTTTATCCCAAAAAAGCCCTTTCCATTGAAGTTTGTTCCATTATCTCGAGTTTCTAGTTGACTAGAAATATTAATCTGGTTCTTGGGGTTGAGAGCATTGGGATTCAACTGTAATCACAGCTAATCTCATGTCTTTAAAATGCATGTAAAATTTGTGGTGGGCAAATTTGATATTCACCCTTTCAAATGGAATACCGACTGTATGGATTCTGACTCTAAAGGGAAATTAATGACAATTTAGCACAAAATCTTCAAGTCTAGACTGTCTTTGCTCCAGTGTATAGAACTGTATATTCTGGATATGTAAAAGTGAAACTTCCAGACAATGACTAATTCTTCTTAAAAGAAATAATATGTCCTCATTTTACGCTTACAGTTGCTCAAAAAGAGAGGCCACCATCACCTCCAAAAGACCAGAAGAAGGAGACCAAGGGCAAGGACAAAGGCAAGGGTAAAGGGGGCAAAGACAAGGACAAAGATAAGGGCAAGGAGAGCTCACGACCCCCATCTCAGCAGTTTGACTTCACTAAGCCTAACTGGACCCTCAGGATCATCAGCGACGGCCCACAGGCAGTGAGTGACTATATGTGTGGATAAACAATTTCACTTGTGTGACTAAAGTGAGAAAACTAAGTAAATAAAACTAAATAAAGCTAAACTAAATGACTAGAAAAAAAACAAACTAAAAACAAAATGTATATAGTGTGAAACTAAGTCTACCTGAGTTACTGTGATTTTCATATGGCACTTACATAGCAGGCCTGCAGGTGTACAAACGTAAGTTTAACTTAGTGATTTTTAAGGATAAATTTACTACATTTATGGTCCATTGCAAAATTTTAGGGTTAAGTTATCATGTACTTTGTCCAGGTATATATATATATATATATGTATGTCCAGGTTTATGTTGGCACAAAATTCCTAGAAATAGATGGATAAATATACTTGTTATTATTACCTTGAAAATCTGAGGTTCTTAAGGAAAGATTATGGCTTTCCAGTAAAGGTAAAGAATCTTATGGAAGCTCAAATCTTAATTGATTTTAGGCATCATTTGCATGCCTGTTGTTGGGCAGAGCTCCTATCTGCAAAAGGGATAGTTTGACTTGGATTTGTATTTTTGGTATCTCCTGTGTTTCCAGGAGGAGCTTGAAGTGAAGAAGGACACAGAGCGTGCTGATGAAATTCGAGCCATAAAGAAAGCCTGGGAAGATGCAGAGCCAGGCAGAGCAGCCAAAGCCCTGCAGTCTCGTTTAAAGTACCTGAACTCCCATATCATTAAGGTATGTAAAGTGATTCAGATTATACAAAGGGACTTGGCTCTCATAAAGTAATGTACTCACATCTACTATAACTTAACTGTCATGTGTATATGTAATATATATACACACAAACTGGCTATACTCTCCTCTGTACTACTGGCTCTGTACTCATACCTACAGTGCCTTGAATCTCATATACACAAAGTGGCTCAACTCTCCTAAAGCCCTGTACACATATGTACAGTACCTCAACTCTCAAGTCATATAAGTACACAAAGTGGCCCAACTCCCATAAAGTGCTGTACACATACCTACAGTACCTCAACTCTCAAGTCATATAAGTACACAAAGTGGCCCAACTCCCATAAAGTGCTGTACACATACCTACAGTACCTCAACTCTCAAGTCATATAAGTACACAAAGTGGCCCAACTTCCATAAAGTGCTGTACACATACCTACAGTACCTCAACTCTCAAGTCATATAAGTACACTAAGTGGCACAACTCCCATAAAGTGCTGTACACATACCTACAGTACCTCAACTCTCAAGTCATATAAGTACACAAAGTGGCCCAACTCCCATAAAGTGCTGTACACATACCTACAGTACCTCAACTCTCAAGTCATATAAGTACACAAAGTGGCACAACTCCCATAAAGTGCTGTACACATACCTACAGTACCTCAACTCTCAAGTCATATAAGTACACAAAGTGGCCCAACTCCCATAAAGTGCTGTACACATACCTACAGTACCTCAACTCTCAAGTCATATAAGTACACAAAGTGGCACAACTCCCATAAAGTGCTGTACACATACCTACAGTACCTCAACTCTCAAGTCATATAAGTACACAAAGTGGCACAACTCCCATAAAGTGCTGTACACATACCTACAGTACCTCAACTCTCAAGTCATATAAGTACACAAAGTGGCACAACTCCCATAAAGTGCTGTACACATACCTACAGTACCTCAACTCTCAAGTCATATAAGTACACAAAGTGGCCCAACTCCCATAAAGTGCTGTACACATACCTACAGTACCTCAACTCTCAAGTCATATAAGTACACAAAGTGGCCCAACTCCCATAAAGTGCTGTACACATACCTACAGTACCTCAACTCTCAAGTCATATAAGTACACAAAGTGGCCCAACTCTCATAAAGCCCTGTGCTCACACCTCTAGTATGTAAGTTCCTCAACTCTGAAATCATTTAGGTACACAAATGGCTTAACTCTTAAAAAGGAATATTATAACTTCTAAAATTTTAGTTTTAATATCAAATCCCATTATAGGACTTGAAATCAGTAATTTTTGTGTACCTGTATGACATTATATTTGAGGTACTGTAGGTGTTGTAGTAGCTTTTCTAATTTTTTGTTTGAACAGAATAAATATGCTGAAGAAGCGTGTACATGCTATTTTATACCATTACTGTCACTATTTAGGCTGACGATGAAGAGGAAGGACCTAAAGAAGGAGAAGCTCCAGCTCCAGAGTCCACTTCCCCACTGCCCATGGCTGCAGAGATAGATCCAGATGCCCCACTGTACAATGAACCCCCTCCCCCACCCGCAGCCAAAGAAGTACTGCAGCCACTAGACCTGCAGCCCTTTGTCAGGTAATGGATTAATAGGATACATATCGATACATAAAATAATTATAACCCAAAACAGAACCAAGCATTTACCAAGGAGGAACCAGCTCTGTTCGGAATGATAAACATGCAATTGCATCGGCTTGGAATGTGCAAGTTAGACTTGAAAGTGAAAGCAAGGAAGACCATTTGGGCATATGCTTTCACTCTGTAAACTGAGAAAAAATTATGTAGTGGTAATTGCATGAGGAGTTTGTAATAACGAGTTAAAACCTGGATTTAATAATGTTTCAATAAATTTTACTTTTGTAAATAAAATTATCTTCAGTCATGATTTATGAATCTGTTTTTGGATGGTGTATGCAGGCCTTTCTGTAGTCATCATTACATTGCTTTCTGTGTTAACACAGGAGTACCTCAGAGCGTCCCGTGTTCAGAGACGAGAATGAGATTCAGCGGCAACTGAAGGCAAAACAGCAGGAGATCCAGACGTATCGTGCCTACAGGGAACGGGTGGAGAAATGGAGGGATGATGACTGCCAGCAAAGAAACCAGGCCAAAGTGCAGCAGCTACAACTCTGTGAAAAGCTTCAGGTAAGAAACTGGGCCAAATTAAAACAATTACATTTCTGAAAAGATTCAAGGTAAGAAACCAGGCCAAATTACAAGAGGTATAGCTGTCTGAAAATCTACAGGTAATAAATTAGCATTATTAAAAGTGTGTGGAAACTGCAGGTGATAAGCAAGGCCAAAATACTATTCTGTGAAAACGGATAGGTAAGAAAACAGGCCAAAATGCAGTTTGTATAAATAGCTATGACAGTGGTGTTAGGCTCCAGTTAAAACCAGTGATGACTCAATAGAATTGACATTTGTATAAATTTTGTATTTACATGTAAAATTGTTTGTTTTTTGGCATATAAGTGTAAATTTTGACAAAAACATTGTTGATGTCTCAAAATAAAATGTTTCCAGTCTAACCCTGACTAATTGTATCTGATAATAACTTTAAGTACGATTTTAATGTGGCAAATGATTTTTAAAGTAACATTTTTAAAAATGTATGTGTTTATCTCCAAGTATATTGATCTTCATATTAACATTTCTTATAACACAAGTTTCAATTTGTTGTTCATCCCTTTGTTGTTCATCCCTTTAGCAACAGCTGGACTATAAACGGGCATTGCACACAGTTTGGTTGCAGAGTATTTTTTCCCCTGCTCATACACAAGCGTTGTGGTGTTCTGGTTTTAAGCATGCCGAGATGGGAGCATTAGTGAGAGGGGAGGAGGAAGGGGAGGGTGTGGGCAGGGAATGCAGGGGTGAGCGTGAAAACAGTGTGCTGTTTAATGCTCTGTTGGAGAAGTTTATGTGTACATCCAATGCTGAGGGTCAGTCTGTGAGTGACAGTGACTTTACACAGGGTCAGGGTAAGGGGAGGGAGGTGAGAGTGAGGGGAGAGGCGGGGCATAACTTCCTCAATGAGAGCTTCAATAAGCAACAGCTGCTAGAGAAGTTTTTAAATGATGATGCCCAATTAAAATCTTAAGTACTTAATGCAAAGAAATAAAAAGAAAAAAGAAATAAATGAACATTCAAAAATTTAATACTTGGGATTTCTTTGAAATATTGTATTAATTTTCAGTATTTAATGATATATAACTTGTGCTTTACTTACTATGTGTTTCTTTAGCACAAACTCAGTCAATAATTCACCATAGAATATATGATTAATGTATTTGTGTTCTATTTGCTGTGTCCTTATTCTTTTTTATGGGTGCAGCTAGGTTTTCAGTGTTTTGGCTATCAAAATTAATGTTTTGTTTATGATACATGTATACCCAGCTATTTGGTTTGTTACGAGTGTCCCCAATTAGTGTAGGCATCCCTGTATGCGGATGCGGCTTGCATGTAAACTTGCAGTGGTTTCGCAGTAAATAAATTAACATAGATAATAGGGCATTCTTTAAAGGACCATCACTTCCTCATTTGTTGTCCAATTTCAAAAATTCTCTCATCATTGTGTTCAGTTAATTGAGACACAAATTTTGATACCAAATAACCTGAAATATTTACAGAACATATGTGCGATTTTGTTTGCGGTAGCTTGCGGCAAAATTTGATCACTGACCGAAAACTACCGCAAGCTGCAACCTGCACCTGCAGCCCGCACCCACAAGCTGTGTACATGGAAACACTCCCACTTAGTCCACACTCAAACCCACGTTTGTGGACTCGTACACTTACTTACTTTCTCCTTGCCCAATGTAGGCTTCCTTGGATGCTGCCCACGAGGATGTGAACTCTCTGTGTGAGGTGTTGGAAACAGAAAATAGGGTCTTTTGTTCATTATACATGTATACCCAGTTATTTGCCGTGTTTTATGTGTCCCCATTGCATGATTTCTCCCTGCACTGTGTAGGCTGCCCTGGATGCTGCCCGCGAGGAAGCGAACTCGCCTCGAGAGGCCTTCAGACAGAAGTACCTGGAGGCAGAGAGACGGCGGCTGGAGGAGATTCAGGCACAGGAAGCTGCCATGCGGGCAGAGATGGAAAAGTCCACACCCACACCCAAAGGAGGCAAAAAGAGTGCCAAGGGCAAGAAGTCTGCGTCAGGAAAGAAGAAAAAGTAGAGGACCCATTATACCAGCAGTATTGTTTTGTATCTGTGGCTTGCATCAAATCATCTGGAGTGTAATGTTAAATTTTTTACATTAAAAAATCTGGAATTATGATGCGTTAAAAGACTCTTGGTTAAAGCTATAACACTGTAAGATAGAGTTAAACAGCAGCAAAGAAACTGCATCTCACTAGGAGAAAAAATGGACTTTATTTTCTATTTATCATGAGACCTGCACATCTTAAATGATTTAAATAGAGTTGAAAACAAATTTTTGTTTCAGGGTTTAATAGAGAAATTTGATTTAAATATGTTCTTTGAAGACAAGAGGTTCCTTTTCTAAAGAATTAACCCCAGACTGATTATTAAAGACTGTTAATCCCTTATTTATATTAAAAGTTAACTTGGTAACTATTCTTTATTGACATTTTAGTGGGATTGTTAGTAACCAGTCCATTGTAAGTGATTCTGCAGACATTAATTTGAGAAGGCAAAACTCTATTTTATGGACACTTCTGTGTTCTTTTAAGGAAATCTTATTTCTGTTAACTGATATCTGTGATAGATGCTTTGAAATGTAGAGGAAATGGAACTCCTTATAAGTGCTTTTAACTTTATTGTTATTTTAGAGCAAAAGGTTATACAAGCTAATTTATAAGCAACAATTTACTCTCATTATTCTTTTTGTTTATTTATTTGTACACTCTGTGATAATTAACGTAAAATTGTTGACTTCACAACATTCATTCTTGATAATTTTATATGGGTTTGTTTTGTTATGTTGCTATGGAAATGTGACCATCTATGCCATGTACCGTTTTCTATTGACTGTAACTGACTGGTTCACTTTTAGTGAGGTCAGTTTTTAAGGTATACAAATATATAACAGATGAGGAATATCGTTTAAATAAAGAGAATTCTGTGTTGAATAAATTCCGTCCAAACTTATGCAATAAAACTACAAAAACTCTGTTGATTTGTTTGCCTTCTTGAACTGTCATAATGATTGTAAGCCATAAACAGAATATCTTTCTCACCAGTTTCCTCTGTCGGATGTGACACTAAAATAAACCCAAGGTCAAAGTTGGGGTTTTACATCCCACTTAACAGCCAGGGTCATATTGGGACAGGCCCTCTGCATTTTCACTTGTGGGAGTTGAACCCATGCAGAGGTGATAGCCTGTGATTAGATGACAAACCTGCCAGACCACTGAAGACTTCCCACTAAAATAAAGATCCTAATATGGCAGGTGCCTCAGTTAATTAAATATCATGTACGGCAGAGGTATTATAGCTATCACTGAAAGGAGATTTTATCGCGTTAATACATCCTATCCAATGGACAATAGCTTATCCGGTCGGCGCAGACCGGCCCGCCAAACGTCAGAAAAAGACGTCCTGTGTTTCCACCGGCAGGTCGTTCCGTAGTACTAGTGCACTTGCCAGATGGCGTGTCATACTTCCTTCCTGTCTAGACAGCATGACGTCATAGCATCTTTTTCGTTTGGCGAGTGCTAGTGCACAAGGAAGTTTTCTGAGTTTTCCTGCTACCATTTTGTTTTTTCTTCATTATTATTTGTGTTCATCATATACCAGGACTATCATGTCGTCTCCTGGCCAACGCAGAGGCGGTTGTGGACACGCTATGGCAAATTTTGACTCTCATGCATTTTGTGCAAGATGTCGCGAGAAGGGTAAGGGGACGGACGATTGTGTTAAAAACCCCCAGACCTCTGATTGCAAAATTTGTAATGCCTTCTCTGAAGAACAACACCTTCAGCTAGCCACTCCCTCGTATAGAATAAAAAAGGAAAAAAGGGAGGCGAAGAAACTGGAAGCAACTCCTACTAAAGACAGTGAGGATTTAGTTGACCCAGCTAGCGTGTCCGTTATTGGGCCTGTAGAGAAATCAAGTACTTCCAAACCTACTGTGGAGGCCCCGCCGCCCGATAAGAAAGTTAAGGACTCTAAGAAGGTCGGTAAGAAAGATAAGTCTCCTACTGCTACTGTCTCAAAGTCTCCTTCTGCTGATGACAAGATAGCAGATGTAGATTCAAAATGGGCGGAACGTTTCAACCGGCTAGAAGCCTTGATTTTGTCTAAGAACTTTGAACCACAGTTTTCTGCAAATGTTAAAGTTACTCCGACCCATTCACCTCCAGCTTCAGTAGAACATGTATCTGATCCATTCATCTGACCTTCATCATCTGCTGCGCTTCCTGGAACTGGCTTCTCTGCTGAAAAGCATCAGCCGACCAGTAAAGCATTGACCAGTCAGCAGTCTTCATGCAGCAAGTTTCCTGGTACAGGCTCCTCTGCTAGTAAGCATCAGCCGGCCAGTCAAACTAGAACCAGCCGACCTACTTCCTCAACCACCACCGAACGACATACCCCGGCTGGGGATCTTGGTACCGACCCGACGTCTCTAACACAGCATGGCACTCACCGACCACCAACTACCGACCGACCTATGCCCTCTGATACAGCAGACTCAGGCTCCCCGGCTTTACACAGGTCCAGACAGGACAGTTTTTCAAGCCTCTCCTCCAATGATGGTAGTGAACTGTCGGACAGGCCCCCCTTGGATTTATATGCCGAAGAGGGAGAATGGTCTGAGGAACATCAGTGGTGATTGCAAATGCTCTGGTCAGTAGTCGTTTGGATTATTGCAACTCTCTTTTTCACAGTTTGTCATCCCGAAATGCTACAAGGCTCCAATATGTTCAAAATGCGCTTGCACGGTTTGTCACTGGTGCTTCAAAGTACACTCACATTACATCCACCCTTAGGACACTCCATTGGCTACCCGTTAGACAACGTATTATCTTCAAAACCCTAGTTTTGGTCTATAAGTACCTCACCACTGGCCAGCCTAAGTATTTTGCACCATATCTCCCCTTGTACAAATCTGCCGTGAATACAAGACGTTCCAATCCCAAAAATTTGTTCCTTCTGGTTCCCTCTTACTGTCCTTCCATCCATAAATCAAAGGTCCATTTTAACAATAGTTTCTCATATGATGCTCCTAAGTTATGGAATGATCTTCCATATGATATACGCAGTGCTCCAAATCTCTCCAGTTTCAAAAGTCGACTCAAAACCTACCTATTTCAGAAATCATTCCCACCATAGCTTCTTACTACCGAACACCGGACCGCCTCCCTGGCAACGACTCGGAACATGTCTAATGTCTCATGATTTATGCCTTACAGATTGGATGGTGTGCCTTAGAATCCGTTGATACGGAGATTAAGCACCTGGACAACTGATTGATTGAACATTCTGTAGCTGATCAGGACCAACCGGTCTCTGAAGAGCAAAACTACCGGGACACTATGCAAGGTATCTGCTCTTATATGGGTTGGTCCCATATTCCTGAGGTCGACAATACAACTGCCACATCAGATGACAATCCTTTCGCCGGACCAAAGACTGTTACTCCGGGCAAGGTATCTGTCAGAATGCCTACAGAGGAGTGGCTCTGTAAAAACCTGGGAAGCTCAACCTAACCATAGCGGAGGGTTACCCTTCCAGGGGGTCGGAGGCCGGTGGACTGGCCAAGGACGTTTTCCTCCGACCACCACGTTCTCAATCAAACTGGTATGGGCTTCATACCGACCAAAAACCTGATCCTTCAAAAGTCTCCGCATGGCACACCGACGCGGTTAAGCTGAACAGTAGTTACAGTCGCATAGCCAGGTATACGGGACTGGGCTCCACTCCTGCTTCCCGTAGAATCTCTCAAGAGACTTTACGCAGATGGGAAAGGTCGGCCCGAGACGCCTCAGTCATATGTAACCAGACTGCTAGTTTTAATCGTTGCCTTGTAAGAGTTCAGCAAAACATGAAGGAACAACTCAAAGTACTGAAAACAGAGAATAAAGGGAAAGGGTCGGCAAAGGTCTCACCTGCTGTTGATGAGTTTCATTATTTGCTAGATTTCAATGCAAGCATTTCACAGGCGGCTGCCAAGTCGATGGAGCATCTATCCGACTTTGTTTTCATCACAATGGGAAATCTTACCCTTGTCCGCCGTGATGCATATCTCAGTCATCTCAGAACAGGAATTAAACAGGACACTCTCACAGCATTGCGAACGGCTCCTCTTCACCTTTCAACTCTTTTCCCAGATGCCACCATCAAACGAGCGGAGGAAGACATAGCTCAGTTTGAATTGAAAGGACACTCTACGTCTGGTCACAGCAAGGGTCGGTACCACCCGTATGAACGTCCGGTGAAGAAGTCCGGCAACAGAGACGCACGACCGGACAAGCCTGCAAGGAAAACTATCAGGAAGAGACAGTACAGGAAAGGAAAGGGTCGTTCTGCCTCATTTTCATCCCGACCTGCCAAGGGCCAGCAGTCATATAAATGATAGTTACTGTATGACCAATCTCCAATCACGACTGCTGGCCCAGAGCAACGTTTTCACACAGACAAAAGACACTTTAAATATAAAACTTCCTGTTGTTCCTCTTGTCACTACTGCGCCCGGGCAATCACAAAAGAAAGATTTAAGTCCCGGGCCAGTAAATTGTCAGTACAAAGAATGCAAATTAAAATCTGTGAAAAGTGTTTCTTGTGTCACTCAATTGTCTTGTGTCAATCCTGTTACAAATGTACCAAATGTTGCCCCCAATCTACCTGTAGGGGCCAGACTTCAGAACTTTTGGAGAACTTGGCTAGACCTGGGCGCAGGTCCAAAGGAAGTTCAGATCCTCAAAGAGGGCTACACCCTCCCCTTTCGGACCCGACCAAAACTAGTAAGGTTTCCAACCGTCATAAGCTGCTATGGCAATCCCCAGAGGATAAGCTACCTACTGGAGGCATTACATCAGCTTATGGACAAAAATGCAGTCGAGATAGTAAGAAACCCAACATCTCTGAGCTTTTTCAACAGATTGTTTCTAGTCCCAAGACCAAACAATCGGTGGAGACCGATCTTGGATCTGAGCAATCTGAATTTCTTCCTCATGGCAGAGAAATTCAAGATGGAGACCCCAGAAACCATCAGGACATCACTCCAACAAGGGGAGTGGATCACCAGGAACAGTCCAGGAAATATCTGAGATTTCATGTTCAAGGACAAACATACCAATTCAAAGCCCTACCATTTGGACTTTTGACAGCACCACTGGAGTTCACTGTAGTAGTAAAGGAGGTCAAACTGATTGCTATACACAAGGGTATAAGGATCCACCAGTACCTAGACGACTGGTTGGTGAGAGCCGGATCCTATCAAGTCTGTATCCAACACACTCAAGAGCTAGTACAGATATGCCAAAAGTTAGGCTGGATGGTAAACTTGGAAAAATCGGAACTGGAGCCCAAACAAATCTTCAATTTTGTAGGTTACCAGTTCGACCTGAAGGCCGGTCGGGTCCGGCCTACACCGGACCGGTGGCAGATCCTCCAAGAGAAAATCTCGGAAATCCTGTCTCTACCGACCTGTCCGGTCCGGCAGTTCATGTCCCTAACAGCCACAGAAAAGCAAGTTTACCTCGGCCGGCTTCATATGAGACCCATACAGTGGCATCTCAAAAACAACTGGAGAGTGCCGGAAGCACTGGAAAAGGTCATTCCGGTACCCAGATCCCTTCACCCTCATTTGGAGTGGTGGTTGGACGAACACAATGTACTGCAAGGTCAACCACTGCATCCATTAAAACACACACTGCAAATCTTTACAGACGCGTCAAAAGAAGGGTGGGGTGCTCACCTTGGCGAACATACCGCAAGAGGTTCCTGGTCAGTACCAGAAAGCAAACTCCACATAAACTATCTGGAGTTAAAGGCAGTCTTACTAGCCCTAAAAGAGTTCCAAGATCTCTGTACAGCCAAAATTGTTCTGGTGGCCACGGACAATACAACAGTAGTAGCCTACATAAACAAGGAGGGAGGTATGAGGTCAGGCCCACTTTGTGCCCTTCTATGGAGAATCTTGACCTGGTGTACCAACCACCGGGTAACGCTAAAAGCCCGGCACATCCCAGGCCATCTAAATGTGATAGCGGACAAGTTATCCAGGCTGGGTCAAACCATCCAGACCGAATGGTCTCTCCTTCCGGAAGTCTTTCAAAGACTGTGCAAAAAATGGCACCGGCCTCAGATAGATCTATTTGCCACAAGGTTCAACCACAAGTTACCTCAATTTGTGTCTCCGGTACCGGACTCCCTAGCGGTAGCAGTGGATGCTCTCACTCTCACTTGGGAAGATCTGGATGCATATGCCTTCCCACCGACCGCCATATTGGGCAAAGTGGTGGAGAAGTTGCAGGATTCCCCGTTCAGGAGACTCATTCTGATTGCACCGGGGTGGCCCAACATGCCTTGGTTCTGGGATTTGGTGACCATGTCAAGTCAGGTCCCTCTCAGCCTGCCAAACATGACCAACCTGTTAACACAGCCCTTCAATCAGATCCCTCACAGAAATCTGACAAATCTAAATCTCCATGCCTGGCTCCTAGAGCCACAGCAATCAAGGAACAGGGCTTCTCTGAGGCAGTGGCGTCAAGAATTGAGGCTCCTCAAAGAAGATCCACCAGATCAGTCTATGAGGCAAAGTGGACCATTTTTACAAAGTGGTGCATCACTCATCAGGTGGACTTCAGGTCATCACCTATAAAGTCGGTTGCTGACTTCCTACTGTACCTCTTTGAGGACAAGAAGTTACAACCCAGCACCATTGATGGTTACAGGTCTGCCATTGCTGATAAACGCAAAAGTCAATATCAGCAAGGACGATAATCTCACTCGTCTTTTGGAAAGTTTCCATAGAGATAGGCCCAAAGGTCGGAGGGGAATACCCTCTTGGAACCTCTCTCTGGTATTACACCAGTTGACAAAGGCCCCTTTTATTGCATTAATACAACTTACCTAGTGGACAGATGCATTTGTCCGGCGCTCTGCCGGTCACGCCAAACGTTAGAAAAAAACGTCCTGAGCTGGGCTCTGGCCGGGACCGGTAGTGTCCTGTTCACTCGCCAGGTGGCTGTACAGCCTACCTGCCGGTATACTGCGCATGCATGCGCATGCGCTCTTCCTCTTTTTGTTTGGCGCGTGAGGATTTGAAACGCTTGAAGTTTAAGAGAAACTATTTTAATTTTTTTATGTGCTTTACAAGTGAATTCTTCTCAACTTTGTAGTTTATTATTGTGTTTATATATCATGGCATCCCCTGGAGATAAGAAAGGGCAGAGGCGAGACGTATGCGGCCACATTATGGCCTCCTTTGATTTGCACAAACGCTGTGCCAGATGCCGTGACAAGGGCATTGGAGATGATGACTGTGTTGCTAAGAAATCTTGTGTTATTTGTGACGGGTTCACTGATACCCAAAAGGATATGCTAGCCACCCCTACATATAAGATACGCCAGGACAAAAAGGCGGGGGTTTTGGTGTCTCCGGATCAGGTAACAGTTATTGCTTCTGTCGAAGATAAAGAGCCTGTTTTTCAACCATCGCCTTCTGCCTCTCAACCTCCTGCGCATGCGCAGCCAGAGTCTTCAAGTTCTAGTTCTTCTCTTGTTACCTCTGATCAACTCCAACAAATGTCGGATCAATGGGCTGAACAGTTCGCCCGGTTTGAGGCATTACTCTCCAGGGGCAACGTTTTCTCTACCCCAAAATCGTCTGTCCAGCATGTGCCTTCCCATGCTGCAATTTCAGATACTCCTTTTATTCTCCCTTCTGCCCGGCTCACCGGTCCGGTGGAGTTCCCAGCAGAAGGTGAGGTCGACAAACAACAGGCCAGTAAAAGTGTGGAAAGGGATGTTAAGGATCAAAAGAAGTCACGTAAATCCCGCAAGGACCATAAAGAGGATAAACATTCAAAAAAGAGACGGGTGTCTCCCTCTCCTGATGTGGGCACTCTTCATGTCAAATCTGCACCGGTCCAGGTTAAGCCACCGGCTCAAGCTCAAGTCTCCTCCGGTCCGGAGGTCGTGCAGAAGTTAAAGCCTAAGCCTGCTCCACTTTCCTCTGTTGGTTCCGACCCGGAACAGTCTGGACTCTTTCTTCTTTGCTCAACCCGGTTCATCCGGTCAAGCTCCCCCAGTAGATCAGACTTCTTCATCTCTCTTTGGGGATTCCACTGTTTCAGATGCTTACCGGGCCCCACCGGAGCCGGATAATTTGGACATTGACCCTCCTCCTTCTGAAGCCAGTTTCTCCGACGACCAGGTTTCTGATGAAGGTGAGATATCTTCTGATACCTTGGACAGGCCTGAACAAACAGAGGATATGAACTATAGAGAGACAGTTAGGTCCATCTGTTCTTTTATGGGATGGCATCATATCCCCACATTTGAAAGTGATCTCAGTGAGCCTGATAAGAGTAATAACCCCTGGAAGGGGAAACTACCAAAGAGGCCTGCCCGCATCTCTGTAGCCATGCCGCCGGACGACTGGCTCTGTCAAAAATTAGAAAAGTTGAACACAGTGGTGGCGGAGGGTTACCCTTCACGTTCCCAGGCAAAGGTGAATCCCCAATTCCCTCACATTGTGAAAGCATCTGCTTACCCTGCCACCGGACCTCCTTCGCGTCCTATTTCACAGGAATACTTGCGTCGGTGGGAGAAGTGCGCCCGGGAAAATTCTTACATTGTGAATCATGCGGCAGGGTTTATCTGTTGCACCAGTGAGTTACAGGAACGCATGACCGGCCATGTCAACATGCTTCATGCTAGAATTAATAAGGGAAAAGCCCCCAAGGAAGTATCCGCTGCCCTCTCAGACTTGAAAGACCTTACTGCTTTTCACCAGAATGTGTCTGTGGCCATGGGCACTGCGCTTCAGCACCTAGCGGACAGTCTTTTTGTACAAATGTCCAACTTGATTTTGCTGCATAGGGATTCTTACCTTGATCATGTCAAGAACGGCATCCCTGATGCTGTTTTCCCTGATGCTGTTATTCGCACAGCTGAACAAGATATTGCCAGTCATCACTCCGGCGGTTCTGTTCCCAGACCCGGTCCGGGTGCTGCCCAACAGACCGGCTGGAGATCTTCTCATAGGTACCGTCCCTATGAAAGCAGAGACAGTAGGAATACTGGTACCAGAGATCAGGACCGTCAGGCTTGGAGACCGTTTAGCCGGAAGAGAGGCCAGGGTCGTGGCAGACGACGTGGTGCCAATCCCCGTTTCTCTAAATCGAGAGGTTACAAGCTATATAAATGACAATTACCTATTGTGTCCAACTCCCTCAACATCAGTAATTGCAAAGTTGAACAGCATGACCTTAAACAAGACTGTAAAGTCAGAAGTAGTAGGCAGTCCATGTTTAAACAAACCTCAGCAGATACCAAGTTTATCTTTTCAAAATGTGTCCTATCTTGCTGTCGATCATGTTCATTCTGTTTGTTTCCAAGGGCAACCGGAAAGAAAGGTATAAGTCCCTGTATACCAAAGATAAAAATAAAAGATGTGAAAGGTGTTTTTTGTCCAAATCAATGTCTTTTTGCCCCACATGTTCCAAATGTCCCCAATGTTGCCCCAAGTTTGGCTGTAGGGGGCAGACTGCAAAAGTTTTGGCAAGTTTGACTCACTCTGGGGGCGAATCCAAGGGTGGTCTCGATTTTGCGAGAGGGATACACGCTACCCTTCAAAACCAGACCACCTCTGACCCGATCCCCTGTGATCAAGAGTGGTTATGCTCACCCAGGGAAAAGTAAGGCCTTGTTTCAAGCATTAACAGAACTCATAAACAAGTTGGTAGTCGAAAAGGTGGTCATAAGATCCTCCCTGGCCTTTTACAACCGCCTCTTTCTGGTACCAAAATCAAATCAGAGATGGAGACCTATCTTGGACCTCAGCCATCTAAATCTTTTCTTGAAACCAGGCACCTTCAAAATGGAAACTCCGGAAACAATAAGGTTGTCTCTCCAAAGGGGGGAGTGGGTAACATCGCTGGATTTCAGCGACGCTTATTTTCACATCCCCATCAGTCAGAGATCACGAAAGTATCTCAGGTTCTTTCTGGGAAACAAAGCTTATCAATTCACGGCCCTCCCTTTCGGGCTCGCCACAGCTCCACTGGAATTTACCAAGGTAGTCAAGGAGGTGAAACTGATGGCTCAAGCACGGGGTATCCGGATCCACCAGTACCTCGACGACTGGTTAGTCAGAGCCCCGGACCAGGAAACTTGCCAATTACATACCCAGACCCTCTTGGCCCTGTGCCATGAACTAGGGTGGGTGGTAAACATGGAGAAATCGGAACTTACGCCTCAACAGGTTTTCAATTTCGTAGGTTATCGGTTCGACCTACTGTCGGGTCGAGTGTTGCCCACTCAGGACAGATGGATCGCTCCTACAGTTCATCAAAGGCAGGGACTGTTGTTCAGTCCGACAGTTCATGTCCCTAATCGGGCTGCTTACTGCCACAGAAAAGCAAGTGAGGGCCGGCCGTCTTCACATGAGACCGGTTCAGTGGCATCTAAAAAGACACTGGCATGTGCCGGAGAGCCTGGAGAAGATTATTCCAGTTCCCCTCTCTCTTCATCCACACCTGGATTGGTGGTTGGACAAGAACAATGTACTAAAGGGGCAACCCTTGCACCCCCTTCAGCACGCCCTACAAATATTTACAGACGCCTCAAACGAAGGCTGGGGCGCACACTTAGGGGGATCCACAGCAAGAGGCGTTTGGTCAGAATCCGAAAGTCGCCTCCATATCAACTTCTTGGAACTCAAGGCAGTTCTTCTGGCACTCGAGAGTTTCGAGCAGCAATGCAAGGGCCAGATTGTTCTCATAGCAACAGACAACACGACTGTAGTGTCTTACATCAACAAAGAGGGCGGTATGAGATCAGGTTCTCTCTGTGCCCTACTTTGGCGACTCCTATCCTGGTGTCATCCCAGGAAGATAATTCTGCGGGCTAGACACATTCCGGGTCGCTTGAATGTCATAGCAGACAAGCTATCCCGGCACAATCGGGTGATCCAGACCGAGTGGTGCCTGTCTCAACAGGTATTCAATCGCTTGTGCTCCAACTGGGGCCAACCGCAGATAGATCTTTTTGCCACCCGATTCAATCACAAGCTTTCCAAGTTTGTCTCTCTGGTTCCGGACTCGACAGCTTGGGCAGTGGATGCTCTCAGCCTATCATGGAGCAACCTGGACATGTATGCCTTTCCTCCAGTATCCCTTCTCAGTCAGGTCATATCAAAACTGGTGGATCAGGGCTGTCACAGGATGATATTAATCGCTCCGGGTTGGCCAAACATGCCTTGGTTTTGGGATCTGATCAGTCTATCAAGTCAGATTCCCTTCAGTCTTCCCTTGGAGAGGAACCTGGTGACCCAACCGTTCAACGGCCTTCTCCACAGGAACTTGAATCATCTAAATCTGTATGCTTGGCTCCTAGAGCCTCGTCCATCAGACGACAAGGTTTTTCTGAGGAGGTGGCAGCAAGAATTGAGGCTCCTCAAAGAAGTTCAACCAGAGCGGTCTATAAATCAAAGTGGGCCATTTTTGTTAAGTGGTGCGACTTCAGGTCGCCCTCTCTAAAACAAGTGGCCGATTTTTTGTTGTATCTCTTTAAGGAGAGACAGTTACAACCCAGTACTATAGAAGGCTACAGAACAGCCATTGCTGATATGGTGGGTAACGATATGGTTCAATTTGGCAAAGATGAAAGCCTGACTCGCTTGTTAGACAGTTTCCATAGAGACAAGCCGAAGGGGAGTCCCTGCGTGGAACCTTTCGTTAGTGCTCCATCAATTGACCAAAGCTCCTTTCGAGCCCATGCGGAAGGCCTCTCTTAAACATTTGACTTTTAAGACGGTTTTCCTGTTGGCATTGGGTTCCGGCAAAAGGCGGAGCGAAATCCATGCATGGTTGTACCGCAACATCAGGCATCAGGAAAACTGGAGTCAGGTCTCCCTATATCCCTCTCCCAGTTTTCTATCTAAAAATCAACTAGTGCGGGACGGACCGGCTGCTGTGGCACCGGTTGTTATTCCCACGTTGGCTCCATCATTGGACAGGTCTCTCAAGGAGGACAAGTCACTTTGCCCGGTAAGGGCCTTGCGTTATTATTTAGACAGGATCGAGGACTTACGCTCGGGCAAAGATCTGGTGTTTGTGTCGTTCCGGAAGAGCTTTCAGAAGGACATTGTTCCAGCTACTGTTTCTTCCTGGATCAAGCAAACTGTGTTGTTGTGCTATCAGCTTTCCGATCATGAGGCTCAAGCTAAACATCAGGTTCGGGCTCATGATGTTCGGGCCTTTGCCGCCTCCAAAGCCTTTCAGGGTGGGGTTTCCTTGGATCAGATCCTATCAGTTTGCCATTGGAAGGCCCACAACACTTTTACACAATTCTACCTGAAGGACCTAGCCTGGGCAGATTCAGAACTGTACCACCTAGGTCCTGTGGTAGCTGCTCAGCAGATCCACGAACATAAGTAGTAGCTTTATTACTGATTGTATATAGTGTACATATGTTTATGGGTTTTTTCTCATTCAGTGTACATACGAAAAAAAAAAAAAAAAAAAAAAAAACCACTCCACTATCCTTTGCTACTGGATTGCCATGATCCAAAGTGGATCCAGGAGCTTCTCAAGGATGGTGTTTCTTTGCTCCTGTTCTTCTTCCTCATTCATGAATGTTGTTAGTTCATGCCCTCATTAGTCTCCCTGCGCATTCGGGTCGAATTTGTGCACAGACTGTTTCCTTTTGGAAAATTCAGGGGGGGGCAAGGGTGTTTTGGTCCTTAAAGGTTGGTTTATTTAACCAGTACCGGACGCACCCGTTGTACTATTGTCTATATGGGTTTCCCTTATTTGGCTACCCTCCATCCAATGGGTAGTCATTCTGCATCTGTCCACTAGGTAAGTTGTATTAACGCAATAAAATAGAAAATTTAATAGTAAATTAAATTTTTGTAAGTTAATACCTTACCTAGTGGACAGGGGGAGTCCCACCCTACCTTCCCCGCTATCATAACCAAACAAGGGGTCGTAAGGTAGACAACAAAAAGAGGAAGAGCGCATGCGCACGCATGCGCAGTATACCGGCAGGTAGGCTGTACAGCCACCTGGCGAGTGAACAGGACACTACCGGTCCCGGCCAGAGCCCAGCTCAGGACGTTTTTTTCTAACGTTTGGCATGACCGGCAGAGCGCCGGACAAATGCATCTGTCCACTACGTAAGGTATTAACTTATAAAAATTTAATTTACTATTAAATTTTCTAATTCGAGCCCCTTAGGGAGGCATCTTTGAAGCATTTAACCTTCAAAACCACTTTCCTATTGGCATTGGGCTCCGGCAAAAGGAGGAGTGAGATCCATGCATGGCAACACAAAAACATCAAACTGATTGGTCTAAGGTGTCTCTGTATCCATCCCCCAGCTTTCTTGCCAAGAACCAGCTGGCCAAAGAGGGTCCGGGAAGTGTAGCCCCAGTGGTCATTCCAGCCCTGGCTCCTACTCTAGATAAGTCCCTCCGGTCTGACAGATCCCTATGTCCAGTCAGAGCCTTGCGCTACTATTTGGACAGGACCTCAGACCTAAGGCAGAATAAGGAATTTTTTTAAGACATCTCCCCTGCCACTATCTCCTCTTAGATCAAACAAACTGTGATCCTATGCTATGAGCTCTCTGATCATCAAGCACATACCCTACATCAGGTTAAAGCCCATGATGTTAGGGCCTTTGCTGCCTCTAAGGCCTTCCAGTCGGGAGTTTCCTTAGATCAGATCTTAGCAGCCTGCCACTGGAAGTCTCATAATACCTTCACACAATTTTATCTGAAGGATGTGGCCTGGGCTGACTCAGAGCTCTTCCATTTGGGTCCTGTAGTGGCTGCTCAGCAGATTCACCAATAAACAGGACCCAGGAGATTTGTAAATATGTAAATAGTGTATATACAGTTAAGAAGCATCAAAAAAAAAAAATTAAACGTGCTTCCTTCGGGAGGTTTATTTTCCTTCAAGGGACTGAACTCAGCCCTCTCTTCCCCTACCTCAGAGCAGGTCTGTTAAAAAAAAGAGGGGGAGGCGGGAAGTCGGTTGGGACCGGTTATCCGGCCTGTGTTGACCGACTATAGCCTTAGGGGTTTCCTGACCACAAGGTCGACCCAGGCTTGAAGAGTTTTGTTAATCATTCTGGGTTCATCTAAGTCCCTAGTACCTTCCCGCCATCCAAGCAGTAGTTATTCAGCTATTGTCCATTGGATAGGATGTATTAACGCAATAAAATTGCAAATTTAATAAGTAAATTAAATTTTTATAAGTTAATACCCTATCCAATGGACACGCAAGACCCTCCCACCGACCCCGCTTTCAACTTACTAGGGGTCTAATTGGTTTAGACAACGAAAAAGATGCTATGACGTCATGCTGTCTAGACAGGAAGTATGACACGCCATCTGGCGAGTGCACTAGTACCACGGACCGACCTGCCGGTGGAAACACAGGACATCTTTTTCTGATGTTTGGCGGGCCGGTCTGCGCCGACCGGATAAGCTATTGTCCATTGGATAGGGTATTAACTTATAAAAATTTAATTTACTTATTAAATTTGCAAATTTCACTGTCAAATTGATTTTGTTGATCCTCTTTGATGACCCCTCAGAATATATGGAAAGAAAAATTCAATTTTTTTTTCTTTAGACAAAAATAACTCTCCAAAAAGTGTTGCATGCCAAAAGCAGACACTTTGCTGTAGTTTCAGATTTAATACATGGGAAATGTTGGAAACATATAAAGGTGTTTCATTGTAAAATATAATGTCTATCAGAAACCTAAATCAGAACCTAAGAAAGCCCAGCAGTTTCAATAAAGAATTTAAAGCTTTGGATCAGAAATGGTCAGAAAGATTGTCAAGATTGGAGGCTCTGCTAGTAGCATAGATGCTGGAGAAACCAGCCGACCAATCTACATTTAGTACAATCAAGTCCACTGTCCTTCACCCACCACCAGCCAATACAGTGTCTGACAAGCCCTTCCTGCTTCTGAACAACCAGGCCGGCACTGACCATGATCTTTCTCTGCAGGAGCAGATCCCATCAACTACATTGGCTGCAGGATATCCACAGCAAGAACCAACCTCAAGACACTGAAGTTGAAATCGACTCTGCTGCCAGTCCTACCCAGTCCATATCACTGCACAGGCCTGTGGAAGAAGAGGGAAAGCTCTCCAATCATGAAGCTGACATTGCTCCCAGTGAAGCCAACCAACTCCTATCTGAGGAGCAATCTTGCAGAGAAAATGTCAGAGGAATATGTTCATACACATGGGGTGGCATCAAATACCTAAGTTTGACAGTGTCTTCTCTCCAGCTGATGACAATCCCTTTGCTGGACCCAGATCTCAACTGACAGGGAAGATCTCTGTTAACCTACCGGCCAACAACTGCCTCTGTGAGAAACTGCGGAGATTGAATCTAACACTTATTCAGGGCTATCACTCCAGAAGTTCCAATTCCGGTGGCCTACAAGAGACCTCTTTGTTGAAACACTTGTGGTACGGCATTCACACAGACAGCCAGAGCTCTTCAAGTAATGCTGTGTTCTGGTACAGTGAGTCAGCAAAGCTCAACAGTGCCTACAGCCAGACTGCCAGATCATCAGGGATTGACTCTACACCACAGGCCTCCTGACTAATCTCCCAAGAAATCCTCAGAAAGTGTGAGGAAGAGGCCAAAGAGTCACCATATACTTGTAATCAGGCAGCCAGCTTTAACAGGTGCCTCACTAGAGCGCAGGACAATATGCTGGCTCAGCTGAAGATCATTTAAGGTGACCAGGTTAAAGGCAAGCCATCAGTGAGGAGCCAGAGAGCTACATAAGAGCTGCAACACCTCAGGAACTATAACAAGAGCACTAACTTTGCAATGGCCAAGGCAATGCAGCATCTCAGATTTTGTGTTTGTTTCTATTGCCAACATAACACTGACATGTAGGGGTGCATATTTAGACCATCTTAAATCTGGCATCAAGAAAGATACACTGGCAGCACTCAGAAATGTCCCTCTACACCTGGCTACTTGGTTTCCTAACTCCGTATATAAAAAGGCTGAGGATGAAATATCTCATTCTGACAACAGGGGCTATAGTAGTGGATCATGGCATAAGAAGGGACTTTTCCACCTTTATGTTCACTCCACTAAGTATTCTGACAATACTGGCCATAGTTCTCGACAGCCAGCCTGGAAGACTGTCCGTCGACGTGGCCAGAGTAAGAAAGGTCAGGGCAAAGCCTCTAACTACACATCCCCACTGACCAAGGGTCAAGCTTCATATAAATGACAATTACTGAATAACCTATGTAGGTTCTGTAAGACAACTAAGGACAAAAAAGATTGTTGTACCTTATGGAAGATTTTTACCATGTGTAAACAATGCTTTAAGTGTACAAAGTGTTCAGAATTTAAATGTAAATTGTTATGTTGTGGATCAGGTACCTTTTGTTGCCGGGTAACTACAAAAGAAAGGCTTAAGACCCATTGTAAATTCAATAAATTCTGTGAAAGGTGTTTCCTGTGTAAATCAGTTGTCTTTTGTCCAACCTGCCACAAATGTCATTATTGCTCTAAATCTGCCTGTAGGGCCAGACTGCACCAGAAAACATGGGGCCCCCCTAGGGGCCATCCCAAAGGTCATAAGAACCCTCACGGAAGGCTACACCCTCCCCTTCCGTATTGAGCCAACTCTGACAAGGCATCCAGTAATCATGAGTGGCTGTGTACATTTTCTCAGGAACAGTGATGCAAAAACAAGCAGTAGAAAAGAGCAAGACCAAAACATGTCTGGCTTTCTTCAACCGACTTTTCTTGGTTCAAGTGCAGAGCTATCCTAGATCTAAGGTTACTGAGTAAATTCCTGAATTCACAAAATTTCAAAATGGAAACACCAGAAAGTATGAGGGCCCCCTTGCACATAGGCAAATGAGCATTGCCAACTTTACGGATGCTTACTTCCAGATCCAAATAAACCCACAATCCAGGAAATACCTACATTTTCCATGTCCAATCCTACCAATTCAAAGCCATTTTGTCTCCCCACTGCTCTGAATTCACAACAGTAGTAAAGGAGGTTAAACTGATGGCTCAAAACAATGGTATGAGAATCCACTAGTACCTACATGACTGGTTGGTCAGAGCCAAGTCACACCATAGCTGTCTCCAGCATACACAGACCCTAGTAGCTTTGTGTCAGGAACTAGGTTGGACAGTGAATGTGGAAAAATCAGCCCAAACAAGTATTTGATGTCATAGGCTACCAGTTCAAAGAGGGCAAGGTCAGACCAACCCTTGAACGTTGGCATACCTTAAACTTAAAAATTCAGAAACTTCTCACTGACTACTAGTATTCTTGTCGGGTCCGCCAGCTCATATTCCCGATAGGTCTGTTTACAGCTACCTAAAAACAAGTCTACCTAGGTCAGCTCCATACAAGACCAATTCAGTAGCATCTGAAAATCACTGGAGGCACCCAGAATCTCAAGAAAAGGTGATCCCAATCCCACAGTCTCTTCCATCTACACTCAAAGCTCGATAATCTGAAAAATCTTCCAAAATGGAGACCCCAGATAGCATAAGGACTTCCTTGCAGAAAGGCAAATGGGTAACGTCCATAGATTTCAAGGACACTTACTTCCATATCCTAATAAACCCATGGAACCCATGCAAATCTTCAAATGTCATAGTTTACCAGTACAACCTCAGAGAGGGCAAGGTCAGACCCACCTGGGAATGTTGGCAGGGCATGAACCCTTCAAAATTCAGGAGCTTCTCACCAAACCTTACTGTTTGGTCAGGCAGCTTATATCCCTCATAGGCCTATTGACAGCTACAGAGAGCAAATCCACCTGGGTCTGCTCCACATAAGGCTCCACATGTAGGCAACCCGACAGGACCTGTTTCTAGAGTCGCCGTAAGGAGACCTATGAGGGTCATGAACTGCCTGACCAAACAAGTCTATCTGTCCAAGAGATTTCTGATCTTTGAGGTCAACGACTGCCACTTTTCTGGGGTTGGTTGAACCAACTCCACCTTGAGGTTGTATTGGTACTCCACAAAATTGAAAACCTGTTTTGGTTCGAGCTCTGAAGATATACTAACCAGCCTATGTGAAGACACAGCCTCAGAAGAGTTTGGATGTCCTTGTTTCAAGATTCCTTTGACCCAGCTCTAATCGAGCAGTCATTGAGGTGCTGGTGGGTTGTTATACCCTGAGCATGAGCCATGAGCTTTACCTCCACAATGGTGAATTCCACAGGAGCTGTTGACAACCGAATAGGAGGGCCCTGAATTAAAAGGCTTGACCTTGACGATGGAACCTGAGGTATTTCTTTCACCTTGGGTTGATAGGAATATGAAAGTAGGGGTTGCTGAAATACAGAAACAACACCCATTCCCCTTTTTGCAATGACGGTCTGATGGATTCTAGTGTCTCCATCTTGAATGTTTTAACCTTTAGAAATTTGGTTCAAGACACTGAGATCCAAGATGGGTTGCCACTTTGGGTTTTGGTACCAGGAAATCTTTGTTGTAAAAAGCTAGAATATATTGTGTTTTGACCTTTTCTAGAACTTGTTTCTGAAGGAGTAAATGCAATGTCTCTTTCAGGCTCCTGTTCCCGAGGGCATTTGCATATCCACTCCTTATGAGAGGATGCCTTGGCCTAATTTTGAGAGGTAGCATGCAAGCCTCCCTCAAAATTGATACCACCCTTTGACTCAAACTCATCTGAGCCCAGGCCTGCCAAAATCTTTGCAGCCAGCTGCCCACAGGGTGAAGACCTGCAGCACTGGGGACACTTTCCACAGGAGGGACAGAAGTACACTGATCAGCAGAAAAAGCATCTTTCACAAACTTTATTGGCAGCCTTTCGCAACTGGGACTTAAACGTGTAAGAGGAGGCCCTTTCAAAGAGACAATAGGTACAGCTGTTACAACAGACTTGTAATTTGCACTGTCTTGGCACATTATGAGCTTTGTTTACAAAGAACAAATTTTGATCTTACAGACATTGCAGAATGATCAAACTGTTCTTGAATCACTGGCACTTTTCCACTGGCCTGTTTCATGGACCCTGAGCATCTCCCTCTACCCCTGGATCTGCCTCTAGATACAAAAGAGGGCCATAAAGATTGACCAGACTTACTAACCCGATGGTTGAGAAGCCTTGCTCTGATCCTGAGATTGCTTCCAGTTATCAGAATGATAGGGATGAAACCAAGGGTTATTGTCCTGAGAAGACGATATTCTAAATCTGGAATATCTGACCAGCCCATGAATGAACGCACACCACATATTGTTTCCCTATAACTATGTTCCTCAATTTGTGTGGTTCAGACTAGTCAATACTCTCTTCATAATGTTCACCCACCAGGCTATCCAGGGATTCATCTCCCAGAGCCAGCAGAGAAAACATAAAAGTGGTCTGATTTAGAGAGAAGCCACCAACCGGTTGTTGAACTGGATCCGGATACAAGTTCTCCAAAAGATATATAGCTTTCAATGACATGGAGACTGGCTCAGCAGACTCCTCCAGTCCACTAGCCAACCTGGCCAAACCAGAATAGGGAGGAAGAGGCACAATAAAAGGAGCCTTATTGATTGCAGAAGCTGGGTAGTCAGCAACATCCATTTTAACCTATGAGAATATGTGTTTGTTGAAGGATGAGATCTAATAATTAGCAAGGCTTCAGTGGGAGCTAGATGAGTGCTCCACTTTTCAACTAGGTCTTTGAGATCTTTCTTAAAATCTGTAGTATTGCTAGCAGGATTGAGTGAGCTAGAATGTGAATCCACAGATACATCTTTATCCCCCAGGCCAACTACATATACCTGAGAAGGGTCAACTAAAACATCTTTTTAAGTGTGGGCTCGTGCTTCTAGAGATCACTTTTTTTTGTCCCCAGACTTTCATTAATTGTGGCGTAACATGAGGAGTACCTGTCTCATCATTGAAGTTAAGCAGCAATGGGTTACATTAGTACTTGGATAGGTGACCACCTCAGTGCACTACTGGTGTCTCTGATGGCTTTGTGGCTAGTGCTAGTAGACCGAAACCCCTTTCTGCCTTGTTTCTTTTCCTTCCTCAGTTTATATTGTGAAATAGCAAGCTGCAACACTTGATCAGTTGTTAAAATGTTACAGTACTCACATATATCCTGACCCTGCACACAGCGGTCATTGCCCTCTCCTTTTCCGATCAATGACTATGGGGGTCAAAACCGTGCCATCACGTTACCATATGCACCTCTTTTTTGTCCAGGAGAGGTCATAACACCAACAGATAAACAAACACTACAGTAAGTTTTCAATAAGTGTATACACCAAAAAACCCAAAATAATCACAATTTTCAAAAACACAACTTAAGCTGTGAAACCAATGAGCTGTGTAACCAATGAAAAGATGCCGTGATGTCACAGTCCACCCAGCAAGTAAACAAAACATTGACCACCTGGTGAGTGGGAAGGATATAGCCGGTTCCACTTGAGTAAAACTAAGGACATCTTTATCTGGCATTACCACTTAAAGTTACAAGTGGTTTACTCATTGGCAAAATCTCAAAGTAGCTATTACTCACTTAGCTATGGAGCTACAGCTTTGAAAATAAGCCATGACATAGAACATCAAAAAGTAGCTGAACAACATCTTTAACCAAAACATTGTGACTGTAATGCTCATATAGAAAAATGCCATTTACTCATTTTGTCACTGTTAAAGACAGAAAATAGCTATTGCTCCCTTAGCTATTGATGTAGAACTCTAAAAGAGATACCATCTTGTAGGTACAGGGAAAGAAGCTGATCAACATATTTTTGCAAAATACCCTAAATTCAGTCATTTTTGAGATGTAAGCAATTTACTCAAAGTAGCTATAAGTGCTATATATATATATTACTCATTTAGTCACTTAGCTATGGACTTAGATCTGCAAAAGCAGTAAAAATATGGAGGACATAAGAAACTTAGGTAAATTTATGTCAGCAAAAGACCCCGCAATAATTCACTTTTGTTTATTTATTTAGTGTTTTATGTCACACCTAGTACCTTATCGGTTATATTGTGACAGGTAGTTGGAAGAAAAGAGGAAACCAGTACATACAGTTGGTCAAGGTTCTGTACTTTAAACTGCCAACCAACAGCAAGCAACTACCAGCTTTCCCACATGAGGTCAGGCTAGGATTTGAACTCTGATCTCTGCACTACCTAAAACTGGCACCCTTAATTCACTTTTGAGAAAACTGTGAAACATGTACACACACTCGCATGAGGCATTTTATAATCTCCCGAATTATCCTGCAGTAGTTCTAGTTATGACATCAACTTGAAGTAAGAGGAGTATAGGTTCTCAGCTTTGGTAAATAATGACTTATTATTTGTTAGTGAAGAATTCTTTTTTTCATCATTTATGAACAACCTATGCAAATCATTTACATCCTTTTTACAAAAAGGAAACAAAAGTTGGAAACTTCAAATCCTTTGTCAGTGTCAGATAGTTTCAGTGCATTGTTTACATAAGTGGTGTATGTTTATATTAATTTTCTAAGAAAAGAAATCATGATCCTGCCATGATCGTCATAGAAAATGAGTTGTAAAACTTTTATAAACAACAATTTAACATAAAAATAACCCAGCATTAGACAACCACTGAGTAATTCAAAGGTCAGAGTTGCTAAAAGTTTTGCACTGGAATATCCTATTTGTCCATGTGTAATGAAAGGATTCATTTTATTAAGCTTGTAGATAAATAGGAAAAACAATTCAAATTTTCCCCACCAATATCCTGTTATAATACTTTAGTATTTGTGTTTTTAAAGTTCCCCTTGCAACTATATTACAAAATGTATGTCTAAACCAGGAAACAAAATAAAAGTGAAAAGTGTGTCAAATAAGACCAAATAACAGGATATGAATCCAGGGATAAAGGCTTTATGGAAATAAAGCCTTGTGGAAATAATGCCTTGTGGAATAAAAGCCTGGTCTGGTTTAAGGAAATGGAAATTATTTAGTTTCCAAATTTCTATACAGATAAACCAAAAGTTAATGTTCACATTACACTTTTTTCCGTGTATCACAGCATGTACTCTTTTTTAATTTGTCTAATAATTGACATAACAAAGACAATGAAAGTTAAGACTCTTTTACATTACCTATCATTATAATATTTATTTACAACCACTAAGTGAGAATGGAAATCCTAAGCAAATTATATAAAAAGATCCATTACACTATTTAATTGTTATGACTTTGATCTGATCTATGGTAATAATCTTTAAAGAACTATTTTTTTCTACTAAATAAAGATACGATATGAATATTTCAAAGATTAATAATGGCCATCCAAAGTAATAGAGATAGATACACTGACCCACCTGTTTTTCAAACAGCCTGTCAATCTATGATACAAGTCTTTTTTACAGGCATTTTTCCATTTCCTGGAAACAGATATCCAAATGGCTTTTTTCAGAAAGAGGCCTTTTCTGTTGAGTTCTTAGGATATTTATAGCTCTCCACAAACAGGATTTTTTTCTCACAAGGAAGTGTAAAAAAAAAACTATTGATAACACAGTGTACTTACAATAGCACAAAAAGCTGAGAAATTTGATGAACACATCTCAAGATGAAAAATGAAACTTTTGAAAACTTTTTCATTGGGTCATCTTGAAAAGTTGATGAAAAAAAAAAGAATGACAAAACAAGCTTTATTTTCTTTTATCTTTTTCCTTGTCATAATTCACTTATAAAAGCGGTGTTTAGTGAATTTTATATCATTTAGTGCATGATTTCATACAAGGGGATTGGATATATAAATGTAGATTTAACAAAGTACAGTATACATTATATAGTTCTACAGTTGCATTGAAAACAGTGTTTATTGTGACAAAGTAAAAGGATAAGAATAAAGCTAGAATTGGCCCAATTAAGGCAGAAACACAAATTCATCAGAAAACTGTGACAATTGGGAAAAAGGTATGTAATGTTACACTAATCACTAAATATGTTGTTAACCACTTAATCTAACACAACTTAGTATAAATATCAAAAGTAGAGATAAGTCAGGAAACAGAAAACTTGTGCTGTTAAGCAGTTCTACACTTTGTATAAATGCTTTGCTACTAATTTCAGAGGTAACTGACTTTTTATTTTATTGTGGCAATTCCAGAATATCAGGCTCTGTGTACTTGATATTAATAGTATACAACAGCTATTACAAGCAGAGCCTTAAAACACACGACTGGTAGCACTAGCAGATCCGGGGGGGGGGGGGGGGGGTTCGAAACACACACACCCCCTCCCCCAATAATGTAAAGGGGTTCAACCCAAAGTACAAAATTATTTCTTGAGAGTGGTGTTAAATTTACAGGAAATGCACTATATTTTTACCAAAAATTGTTTTTTTTTCGTTTTCCGGGGGGGGGGGGGCTATGCCTCCCGACCCCCCTAGTTATGGTATGTCATACAATTATGCATTTTTGCATTAACTGATACTGTCACAAAACAGAAGAACCCAGAACATAAAATTAGAGACTAAAAATATATGTGAAATCCAAATATGGATAATTAAGCAAAGTGAAATTGTGACTTTTGTAAATTACTAAATACCATTCCAAAAAATGGAATGGAACTACATGTACAGTGGTCATGAAATAATAAAGCCAAAGGGTAAAACCTTCATTATTAATTTCATTTTAATGCACTTTCAGAAAACACTAATTGTGTTAGTTCATATAAAATAGATTATGAACATAGAAAATTAATTCTCCGATAGATTTCTATCACACGAAACAATTACCATGTGTGGTGAAGAAAGGTCTATGGGCTTTTTAAAAGGGAATACATGCAGTCTCATTTACATAAACACAGCAATTGTCATACTTATCTGATATAATGCTGTTTGCTGGACTTTTTTTCTGATCAACTGAATTATTGATTGAATTCCACTACTTCCTGCAAGGCTTGATGTTGTACTTTCCATTATCTGGTTAATGTACTCTATACAGATTACAAAGGAGCTTATGTAACACTCTTGTCTAATCCTGTGTTATTATTCTCCTAGCTTATATCATTCTGATCACAACTTCCTTGAATGACAGTGCATATCAAAGAATTCTTACTTTGTGAACCCCTCTTGATATTCATGAAGTACAAATATATACTTTTCCTCAGCGACCATTAGGCATATTTCAAAACCATAATGTGTTGAATCTATATTCCTCGGATTCACAGATTCGCTTGTAATGTGACTAGAATCTTAATCTGGATAATGAATCCATTGATCTACCTCGGGAGGTAGATCAACGGATTTAGATTCATTGGATTACCCATAATTCTTTGTAAAATAATGGTGGCAAAGTGTGGGAGCAAATTTTAAGATTTGGGAAATTTTTATGATATTTATGTTGGTTTATATTATTTTTTTGATTTAGGTCTAGAGAAAATTGTATTCCACAAATCTAGCAAATCCAAAGAATCCAAATCTGAATCTAGATTCAACGGATTATGGTTGTGAAATACACCTATTGATCTCAAGACAATAAATGATTGACAGAACATATTCCTTCCTTCCTCTTGAACAGTGCACTAGTTAAATCAACACAGTTGTGTGAAAAAATAATTTGATAAACACAATCATATCTGTGTAATTTTACTTATTTCTCATGTTCCGCTGTTACCACATTGCCAAACATGTTTCCAAAATCTGATGTATTATATGACATCATACTGCAGAGGAACAGCTCACATTCAGGTGCATGACAAAAATTTGAACATCATAAACTGCTCAAAACTATTGGAATGCAATCCAGAAATACATTTTTTTGGTTCCACTAAGGCTTTCTACACTTACCTTGTACTTCAGGGGTCTGTTAACATTATGGTGTTCATGTTTTCATATGTCATCATCTTATGTATGCTGATGATATTGTTTTGTTCTGCCCTTCAGCTAAAGGCTTACAAGAACTGATAAATTGTTGTGTGTATGAGGGTAATAAGCTAGATCTTAGATTCAATGAAAATAAAACTGTATACATGACAGCCTTAAGTAAATTTGACTGTCACTGTAAGAATCAACTTCCTGACATATACATTAATGATAAAGCATTATCTTTAGTTGACACATACAAATACTTAGGACATTACATTACTAGCAATCTGGTAGATGACAAGGACATTTTAAGACAGGTTCAAGCTAACTATGCTAAAGGAAACATGTTATGCAATAAGTTTTCAGATAGCTCCTCAGAAGTTAAAGGTGTTCTTTTGAAAACTTACATGTATTCTATGTATACTATGTCACTTTGGAGTAACTACTCAAACACTACCTACAGAAAATTTGTTGTTTCTTACAATAACATATTTAGAATGTTGTTTAAGCAACCAATGTACTGCAGTGCTTCCAACATGTTTGTAAGTAAAAATATTTGCTCTTTGCCAGAAATTCGTCGAATATCCTGCTACAGTCTGCTACAAAGAATAAATACAAGTGATAATGCTCTTATGGTGTCATATTTAACAAGCTGTGCTGTAAAACTCTCTACTATCCTTAAAATATGGAACAAAGATGTATATATGGAATGGACAACAGTCCCATGTGATCAACAGATAAATGTATCATTTTTTTCTCTATTAGTACAAGTTTTTTTTCCATATTTATATTTATATGAACTAATTACATAAATCTTGTTCTTCTTTACTACCACTCTATGTTGTACACATATGTTTCTATGGACTAATATACTGTAATATTATGTCGGAAATAAAGTTATATTATTATTATATAGTGGTGCACACTAGTGCTGGGACGAGTTGACGGAAACTCGAGTTACAACTCGATGGGCGATAATTGGGGGTCGCATCGATTTGCGCAAGTCAAACTCGAGTTTTTGAACACGTATATATTTTCACCATCTAAGGCTGACATTTCACCAAAACAATAGAAATATCTGAAATTTTCAAAAATATATTGTATTTTTACTTTATTCTTGCTTAAATCAATGAAGATTTAACTTAAATTATATCGCGAAAGACCATTTCCAGTTCAAAGTTTTGCCTCATGTACGGTTATGTAAAATATTTTCGCTAACAAACGAAATACTTTATCCCGAAAATTACTCGAGTTTGACTCGAGTTCAACTCGCTTCTAACAAGTGATGCTCGATCTTTCATTTAAGCTGGCGATCCCACCACTAGTGCACACTATTAAACTTGAACTACTGAACCAATGCATTGGTGCATTTAGTTCATAATTTGATGCATTGATACATTTATATGATATTGTGTAATGCTTAATTTGTGAAACACAAAAACAACTAGAGGATCACTCGCAAAAAAAAAAAGATAATGTTTTTGCATAGCAAAAACAAAGCGTCCCGAAAAGGATATAAAGGTGAGTGCTAAAGTATTAAGAAAATGCTTCGTTTCTAGCCTGATACTGTTGTGGCAACCAAAGTCAGCGCAGTCTGCTCTATCTAGCACGGTTTTCAAGATATAAGCATTTTTGTGTTTTGCAAAAAATTCAAAATGTCCGCTATATTTGGCGAGACAAAAATATTTTGAAAATTGGCATGGCTACTCTGCAGAGATACCCAGCAGGTCAAAAATTTTGTTGAGTTCGCTCCATATAGCACGGTTTTCGAGATATAAGCATTTTTGTGTTTTGCAAAAACTTTGAAAATTCAAAATGGCCACCATTTTTGGGGAGACAAAAATTTTTGTCAAGACCACTGCCGCGGTGTGTATCTCCCGCCAAGCATTAAAGGAGAAGAAATAGCTTTTCCGAGATATTCACAATTTTTCATTTTCGTGTGTGAAAGCTCTTCCAAAAGTAGGTGAATGAGTTATTTGAGAAAAATTGGCTATCTGCAATACCATTAAGAGATAATTCACATTTACTCATTTTGAGTAGGTGAATAATTAGCTATGGGTCTGAAACTTCACCAAGTGAAAGCTCTCCCAAAAGTAGGTGAATGAGTTATTTGAGAAAAATTGGCTATCTGCAATACTTTTAGAGATAATTGGCATTTACTCATTTTGAGTAGGTGAGTAATTAGCTATGGGTCTGAAACTTCACCATGTGAAAGCTCTCCCACAAGTAGATGAATGAGTATTTCATAAAAATTGGGTATCCGCAATACTTTTACAGATAATTAGCATTTACTCATTTTGAGTAGGTGAATAAATAGCTATGGGTCTGAAACTTCACAGAGTGAAAGCTCTCCCAAAAGTAGGTGAATGAGTTATTTGAGAAAAATTGGGTATCCGCAATACTTTTACAGATAATTAGCATTTACTCATTTTGAGTAGGTGAACAAATAGCTATGGGTCTGAAACATCACAGAGAGAAAGCTCTTCCAAAAGTAGGTGAATGAGTTATTTGAGAAAAATTGGCTATCTGCAATACTTTTAGAGATAATTTGCATTTACTCATTTTGAGTAGGTGAGTAATTATCTACGGGTCTGAAACTTCACCATGTGAAAGCTCTCCCAAAATTACATGAATGAGTTATTTGATAAAAATTGGGTATCCGCAATAGTTTTTGAGATAATTAGCATTTACTCATTTTGAGTAGGTGAGTAATTAGCTACGGGTCTGAAACTTCACCAAGTGAAAGCTCTCCCAAAAGTAGGTGAATGATTTATTTGAGAAAAATTGGCTATCTGCAATACTTTGAGATAATTGGCATTTACTCATTTTGAGTAGGTGAGTAATTAGCTACGGGTTTGAAACTTCACCATGTGAAAGCTCTCCCACAAGTAGATGAATGAGTATTTGATAAAAAAAATTGGGTATCTGCAATACTTTTACAGATAATTAGCATTTACTCATTTTGAGTAGGTGAATAAATAGCTATGGGTCTGAAACTTCACAGAGTGAAAGCTCTCCCAAAAGTAGGTGAATGAGTTATTTGAGAAAAATTGGCTATCTGCAATACTTTTAGAGATAATTGGCATTTACTCATTTTGAGTAGGTGAGTAATTAGCTATGGGTCTGAAACTTCACCATGTGAAAGCTCTTCCAAAAGTAGGTGAATGAGTTATTTGAGAAAAATTGGCTATCTGCAATACTTTTAGAGATAATTCGCATTTACTCATTTTGAGTAGGTGAGTAATTATCTACGGGTCTGAAACTTCACCATGTGAAAGCTCTCCCCAAAGTACATGAACGAGTTATTTGATAAAAATTGGGTATCCGCAATAGTTTTTGAGATAATTAGCATTTACTCATTTTGAGTAGGTGAGTAATTAGCTACGGGTCTGAAACTTCACAGAGTGAAAGCTCTCCCAAAAGTAGGTGAATGAGTTATTTGATAAAAATTGGCTATCTGCAATACTTTTAGAGGTAATTCGCATTTACTCATTTTGAGTAGGTGAGCAATTAGCTATGGGTCTGAAACTTCACCAAGTGAAAGCTCTTTGGGATAGCTGCTCTGCAGAGATACCCTGAAGATCAAAAATTTCGTCGAAATCGCTCTATGTAGCACGGTTTTCGAAATATTAGCATTTTTGTGTTTTGCAATTTTTGCGCAAAAATTCGAAAATTCAAAATGGCCGCCATTTTTGGCAAGACAAATTTTTTTTGAAAATTGGCATGGCTACTCTGCAGAGATACCCTGTGGGTCAAAAAATTCGTCGAAATCGCTCTATCTAGCAGGGTTTTCGAGATATAAGCATTTTTATGTTTTGCAATTTTTGCGAAAAATTTAAAAATTCAAAATGGCCGCCATTTTTGCCGAGACAAAATTTTTTTGAAAATAGGCATGGCTACTCCGCGGAGATACCCTGTGGGTCAAAAATTTCGTCGAAATCGCTCTATCTAGTACGGTTTTCGAGATATAAGCATTTTTATGTTTTGCAATTTTTGCGAAAAATTCAAAAATTCAAAATGGCCGCCATTTTTGGCGAGACAAAATTTTTTTCACAATTGGGAAACTACTCTGCAGAGGTACCCTGTGGGTCAAAAATTTCGTCGAAATCGCTCTATCTAGCACGGTTTTCGAGATATAAGCATTTTTGTGTTTTGCAATTTTTGCGAAAAATTCGAAAATTCAAAATGGCCGCCATTTTGGGCGAGACAAAAATTTTTTGAAAATTGGGATAACTACTCCGCAGACATACCCTGTGGATCAAAAATTTTGTCGAAATTTCTCTATCTAGCACAGTTTTCGAGATATAAGCATTTTTGTGTTTTCCTTATTTGGAAAATTCATAATGATTAATGAATCATAAATTACTCGGCCATTTCTTAACCAATCAATGCCAAAATCTAATGATTTCCAGATTTTAATAGAATGAATGTATTTGCCAAGTTTCAGGTGAATTGATAAAATTCCTTTCAAGTTATCATCCGGACAAGCTTCCCCATCGAAAAAAGACATTTTTGGTCATGTGACCTCTCTGATTGGTTGAAATGTCACTGCAGCATATTCAAAAAAATTCCCCAAGGCTACCGCCTAAACCTGCCAAATTTGAAAAGAATCCGCCTAACGGTTACAGAGTTATAAGGAAAACAAAATGCGGAGCCGGCGGAGCCTGAAGGTCTCCCATACACAAACAAGCGTCCCTTGCGCTTAATAAAACTTATTTATTTGTACAATATCTTATTTTAGATTCAGTATCATTTTGATATAACTAGAGGAATGCTTTTGCTAACAAAAGCGAAGCATCCCTGAAAGTTTAAAATGCTTTGTGGTTTTAATAAGCATGCTGTAAAGCTAAGAATGCACAAAGCTGCGCCGTATGCTTTCCCAATACCTCTTAATACATTCTGAAGCTATAATAGCAACGACAAAGGAGATATAAGGCAAAAACGCCAAAGCAGCTATTTTATGACCCCAGTTTGACCCATAAGGGGGGGCCGGGGGTAAAACTGACTGGCTATTTAGACTCTCCACATATGCTTTCCCAATACCTCTTAATACATTCTGAAGGTATAAAAGCAACAATAAAGGAGATATAGGGCAAAACTCTAAACCAACTATTTTATGACCCCAGTTTGACCCATAAGGGGGGGTCGGGGGATAAAACTGACTGGTTATTTAGATTCTCCACATATGCTTTCCCAATACCTCTTAATACATTCTGAAGCTATAAAAGCAACAATAAAGGAGATATAAGGCAAAAACTCCAAAGCAGCTATTTATGACCCCAGTTTGGCCCATAAGGGGGGGTCGGGGGGTAAAACTGACCGGCTATTTAGACTCTCCACATATGCTTTCCCAATACCTCTTAATACATTCTGAAGCTATAAAAGCAACAATAAAGGAGATATAAGGCAAAAACTCAAAATCAGCTATTTTATGACCCTAGTTTGACCCATAAGGGGGGGGGGGGGGGGGGGGGGGGGCCGTGGGGTAAAACTGACCGGCTATTTAGACTCTCCACATATGGTTTCCTATTACCTCCCAGTACATTTTATGGCTCTAAATGCAATACTTAAGAAGATAATAGGGGGGTTAACCTAAATTTAAGGCTTTTAGATTGGAAGGTGTCAGAAAATCACTCATAAATGAGACATTTTTCAAGGGATTGCTCCCAAAATCTAATCAGCTCGCGTTTTCGATTGTATGAACAGGTGTTTCAAATTATAAGGCTGTGTAGCTAGTAGTTTTTCCTGAACTGCGATGACGGTGGGGGGGTGAACTTCAAAAAAATTGTTTTTGATCATGTGACCTTCATAAAGGTCAAAGGTCAAATTTAAGCATGCAGATAAATTTTCCCATGCCTAAGGTATATAACTGCCAAATATGGTTTGAAACCTTCTAATATTAAGGGAGATATTGAAGAGAGACCATAATGCGGCGGCGGCGAGGAAACTGAGGCGAAAACAAATAAGCGCCCTTTCTGGGATGCTTAATTACATGCCATACTTGGCATAGTCAAGCTTCACCAGAATCACATCTTCATGTACATAAAATAAGTTAACAAACAAAAGTTACAAAACATTGCTAAAAGATATAAATTAAAACCAGTCAAGATAGGGAATGGAAATGACAAAAAATCGTACTTGAAAATATAGTTTTCAAATTTATCTCATACTATTTTGATCAATGCACAAAATACTGGATGTGTTAATCAGTACAGAAATAAAAAGTAATTTATTAGCCCATTATTTTCACAAATATACAAAATTGCAAATTTAATAAGTAAACTAAATTACCTTATCTAATGGACAATTGCTAACTCCGGTCGGCGCAGACCGGCCCGCCAAACGTCAGAAAAAAACGTCCTGTGTTTCCACCGGCCGGCCGGTCCTCACACTGTGCACTCACCAGGTGGCACATCGTACTTCCTTCCTGTCTAGACAACCTGACGTCATAGCATCTTTTTCGTTGTCCAAACCTATGAGAACCCCTAGTAAGCTGATAGCGGGGTCGGTGGGAGGGTCTTGTGTGTCCATTGGATAGGGTATTAACTTATAAAAATTTAATTTACTTATTAAATTTGCAATTTTATTGCGTTAATACATCCTATCCAATGGACAATTGCTGAATAACTACCGCTTGGTTGGCGGGTAAGTTACTAGGGACATAGAGAACTCAGAAGAACTAACAAATTTATTCAAGCCTGGGTAGACCCTGGGGTCGTGAGATACCTACAGGCTCTAGTCGGACAACAGAGACCGGTTAAACGGTCCAAACCGACTTGCCCCCCCCCCTCTTTTTTCAATACCTGTTCTAAGGTAGGGAAGGGGTGGAATGAGTTCTGTCCCATAGGAATAAACCTCCCGAAGGAAGCATGTCACAGTTTTTTTTTGTATGCTCCTTAAATATATGTACAATATTTACAAATGTATATCCATCTCCTCTAACTCCTGGGTTCCTGGTGAATCTGCTGAGCAGCCACTACAGGTCCCAGGTGGAAAAGCTCAGAGTCAGCCCAGGCCACATCCTTCAAGTAAAATTGGGTGAAGGTGTTATGAGATTTCCAGTGGCAAGCCATCAAAATCTGTTCCAAGGAGACCCCTGACTGGAAGGCCTTGGAGGCGGCAAAGGCCCTAACATCATGAGCTTTGACTTGATGTAGGGTATGGGCTTCGTGATCTGAGAGCTCATAGCATAGGATCACAGTTTGCTTGATCCATGAGGAGATGGTGGCAGGTGAGATGTCTCTGTCGAAACCTTTTTTGAAAGAGACAAAGACTAACTCCTTGTTCTGCCTGATGTCTGAGGTCCTGTCCAAGTAGTAGCACAAGGCTCTCACTGGGCAGAGTGACCGGTCAGACTTGAGGGATTTATCCAGGGTTGGGGCCAGGGCTGGTATAACCACTAGGGCCACACTATCTGGACCCTCTTTTGCCAGCTGATTCTTGGAAAGGAAGCTGGGTGATGGGTACAGGGACACCTTCGACCAGTCAGATTGGTGTCTGATATTCTTATTCTGCCAAGTATGTATCTCACTCCTTCGTTTGCCTGACCCAAGGTCTAAGAGGAAAACCGTCTTGAAGGTCAAAAGCTTCAGAGAGGCCTCCTTAATTGGTTCGAAGGGAGCCTTTGTCAACTGGTGTAGTACCAGGGAAAGGTTCCAGGAGGGGATGCCCCTCCTACCTTTGGGTCTGTCTCTATGGAAACTATCCAAGAGACAGGTGAGATTCTCGTCCTTGCCAATATTGAGAGCAGAGCTGCCCAATTTATCAGCAATGGCTGACCTGTAACCATCAATGGTGCTGGGCTGGAGTTTCCTTTCCTCAAAGAGGTACATGAGGAAATCCGCCACTGACTTTATAGGAGGTGACCTGAAGTCCACCTTATTAGAGAGGCACCACTTTGTAAAAATGGCCCACTTTGCCTCATAGACTGATCTGGTTGATCCTCTCTGAGGAGCCTCAATTCGTGCTGTCACTGCCTCAGAGAAACCCTGCTCCTTGATTGCAGTGGCTCTAGGAGCCAAGCATGGAGATTGAGGCTTGAGAGATTCCTGTGAGGGATCTGGTTGAAGGGCTGTGTCAGTAGATTGGGCAGATGAGGTAGGCTCAATGGGATCTGGCTGGACAGTTCCACTAGGTCCCAGAACCAAGGCATGTTGGGCCACCCCAGGGCATTCTTTGACACAGGGAGTCCTGCAACTTCTCCACTTTGCCTAAAATGGCTGTTGGTGGGAAGGCATATGTGTCCAGATTCTCCCATGGCAGGCTGAGTGCATCCACTGCAGTGGCCAATGGGTCCGGAACTGGTGACACAAACAAGGGGAGCTTGTTGTTGAACCTCGTGGCGAATAGATCTATTTGAGGTCGGTGTCACCTGCTGCATATCAGCTCGAAAATCTGTGGAAGGAGGGGCCATTCTGTCTGTATGGCTTGGCCTAGCCGGGATAGTTTGTCCGCTACCACGTTTAGCCGGCCTGGAATATGCCGGGCCTTCAAGGTCACTTGATTTCTGGAACACTAGGTCAAGATCCTCCAAAGAAGGGCACATAACGGGCCCGATCTCATGCCTCCTTCCTTGTTTATGTAAGACACTACTGTGGTGTTGTCGGTTGCCACCAGGACTATCTTGCCTAAGCAGAGGTCCTGGAAGTGTTTTAAAGCTAGAAATACGGCTTTGAGTTCTAGGTAGTTTATGTGTAGCTTGCTTTCCGGAAGGGACCAGGTTCCTCTTGCAGTGTGCTCATTTAAGTGAGAGCCCCACCCTTCTTTTGATGCGTCGGTAAAGATCTGCAGAGCATGTCTTTCCGGGTGTAAAGGTTGACCCGTTAGAACATTACTTTCTACTAGCCACCAACGCAAGTGTGGGTGCAATGACCTGGGTAGTGGAATTGACTTCTCCAGAGATTCCGGTACTTTCCAATTGTTTTTGAGATGCCACTGAATGGGTCTCATATGTAGTCGGCCTAGATGAACCTGTTTTTCTGTGGCTGTTAACAGGCCTATCAATGACATGAACTCTCGGACCGGACAGGCCGGTAGACTTAGAAGCTCCAGTATTTTGTCTTGAAGGCTTTGCCACTGGTCCGGTGTAGGTCGGACCCAACCGGACTGAAGGTCGAACTGGTAACCTACAAAGTTGAAAACCTGCTTGGGCTCCAACTCCGACTTTTCTAAGTTCACTAGCCATCCCAGTTTCTGGCACATTTCTACTAGTACTTGTTTGCTGGAGACAAACCCGGTGGGATGTTGCCCTCACCAACCAGTCGTCTACGTACTGGTGGATTCTTATACCCTTGTGTATGGCCATTAGTTTTACCTCCTTTGCTATCACAGTAAACTCCAAGGGTGCTGTGGAAAGTCCGAACAGCAGAGCTTTGAACTGATAAGTCTGCCCTTTTACGTGAAATCTCAGATATTTCCTGGACTGTTCCTGTATGGGAATATGGAAGTAGGCATCCTTGAAGTCGATTGAGGTGACCCACTCCCCTCGTTGGAGGGATGTCCTGATAGTTTCCGGTGTCTCCATTTTGAATCTCTCCACCTTGAGGAAGGGGTTGAGATTGCTTAAGTCTAGGATAGGTCTCCACTTGTTGTTGGGTTTTGGGACTAAAAATAGCCGGTTGAAAAACCCTAGGGAGTTTGGTTTGTGTACCAGTTCTATTGCGTTTTTTTCCAGAAGTTGATGTAAAGCATCTAGCAGGGAGAGATTCCTGTGAGGATTGCCATAGTTGCTTATAACTGTGGAGTTTCTTGACAAGTTCGGCCGGGTCCGGAAGGGGAGGGTGTATCCCTCCTTGAGGATTTGAACTGCCTTCGGACCGGCCCCTAGATCCAACCAAGTTTGCCAAAAGTTCTGGAGTCTTGCCCCTACAGGTAGATTTGTGGCAACATTGGGAGCATTTATTACAGGATTTGCACAAGACAATGGAATGACACAAGAAACACCTTTCACAAATTTTAATTTGCTTTGCTTTGATTGACAATCTGCTGCCCCGGGACTTATTTCGTTCTTTTGAGAATGCCCAGGCGCAGAAGGAACAGGATGTACAACATTTAACTTTAAAACAGAAGGAGTGTTCATTATCTCTTGTGGTGAGCTCCCGGCCAGCAGTCGTAGAGGTAAGAAACTTACACATGATGAGTATTGTTGCTTTCCCTTGTTCTTTCTACGTTGGGTTCTAGAAAGATTCTTCCAAGCTGACCTATCTTGACCCTTATCCGACCTCGGCTCTTGTCTTTCGTACGGGTGATATCTCCGGCTCTTGTAAACTGAGGCTGACCGACCCTTATCAAAACCACTGATGTCCTCCTCTGCTCTCTTCACAGCACTGTCTGGGAATAGAGTGTCCAGTTGGAGTGGAGCTGTCCGGAGGGCATTCAGAGTGTCCGCTTTCACACCGGCTTTAAGATATGAGAGATATGAATCCCTTCTCAGTAGAGTAGCATTTGCCATGTGAACAAAAACAAACTCAGTCAAATGTTCTATAGATTTCGCCATGGCCTGACAAACACTGGAGTTAAAGTCCAACAGGAATTGGAGCTCGTCTACTGCTGTTGCTACCTTGGCCGGTGTCTTGCCTTTCGACTCCACTCTGACAGCCTTAAGCTGGGACTGCATACTTTGCTGGATCTTCAACAGGCATCAGTTAAATCCGGCTGCTTGGTTGCAAATCACTATTGATTCATGTGCAGACCTGTCCCACTTGTGAAGATTTTCTTGAGAAATCGGGCGGGACATGGGAGAACTAGCAATGCCGGCCTGTCTGGCAATCCATAAGTAAGTACTATTCAGTCTTGAGGAGCCGGTGTGCTAGGAAGATATCTGATCAGAGTCCTTCTTGGGTTCAGCATGAAACCCGTACCACTTTCCCTGTGATTTGGGTGGCCGCACAAATTGATTGCGGAGTAGTCCTCCTGCCTCTGATGTACGTGAAGGATATCCCTGTATTAGAGTCAAATTCAATTTGGCCATCTTCTTACAGAGCCACTCGTCGGTGGGTAGGTTTACCGACACTTTGCCTGGTGTGTGAAGCTTGGGACCCGCGAAGGGGTTGTCGTCGGAAGTGGTGGCACCGGAATCAACTTCCGGGATGTGATTCCATCCCATGTAAGATCTTATCCCTCTCATAGTTTCACGATAAGATTGTTCCTTCGAGAGGGATTGATCATGATCCGACAGATTAGCCTCTTGGTCCTCAGAGAGCTCGCCCTCTTTCAGAAAAATGTCCAGGGCTGGTCGGTCAGATGACAAACTGTCGTCATCAGACAGTGACTGGGTGATGAAGTTTCCTTCCTGGAAGTGTCAAAGGCACTAGACAACTGTCTCTGAGACGTATGAGCAGTGGCCGGTTCTGGCTGAGATGAAGAAGGAACCTTGGTAGAGGTGTGCTGAGAAGGGTCGGTGGTCGGAGGGTCAGCAGCAGGTCGGTCGGTGACAAGTGAAGACTGAGGTTTTAAAAAGGGGTTGGATCTGACCACGCTGGCCGGTGGTGTATGAGTGGGAGCCACTTTCACCGTGCCAAAAGTGGGATCCTGAGGTCGGTCTACAGTCTTGGCTAGAAGAAGCGCCTCCAACCTGTTGAACCTGTCCGCCCACTTTTTATCCAGTTCAGATATCTTGGAGTCAGTAGTGGAAGTGGTGGACTTTCCCTGGCTAGGTGAGGCAGCCGGTGGCCGGCTAGTGGAGGGCTTCACCGACTTTTCAGACTTAGTCGACTTGGAAGATGAAGATTTCTTAACCTCAGACTTCTTAGACTTATTTTCTACCGGACCACTCAAACCAGAGGTTGTCTGGCCATCCACGACCCCCACTACCGACACAAGTGCCGGGTCCACGAGGGTGGGACTGAGAGTGTCTGAACTCCAGTCTTCAACAGGTGTAGAAGACTTAGCATCCCTCTTCTCCTATTTGAGCTTATAAGAAGGGGTGGATAGTTGGTTGAGCTGCTCTGGGGTTAGGGCAAGACAATGTTTACAGTCCTTCTCTGGATTCTCAACGCAAGGGTCTGAGCCCTTCTTCTTCTTATCGCGGCAACGCGCACAGACAGAGTGAGGGTCAAACCCCGCCATCATGTGGCCACAACCCCCCCTTCGCTGACTGGGAGAAGACATAATGCTCTGTAAGGTCTATAGAAGTAAATGACAAAGTTGTAACACCAAAAACTTCCGTGGACTCAGAATAACTCTAAAATATTTCAAAACAAAATATTCCGTGCAGGCAATGCATGCGCCAAACGAAAAAGATGCTATGACGTCAGGTTGTCTAGACAGGAAGGAAGTACGATGCGCCACCTGGCGAGTGCACAGTGTGAGGACCAGCCGGCCGGTGGAAACACAGGACGTTTTTTTTCTGACGTTTGGCAGGCCGGTCTGCGCCGACCGGAGTTAGCAATTGTCCATTGGATAGGATGTATTAACGCAATAAAATGCTTAATTTGTTAAACAGTGAAAAAAAATAGCCCGCCTCAGCAGGCAAGAACTCCAGCCCACAGGTATAACTAAATGGGCAACAACATTGAGAATTGGGAAAATCTTAAGAACAACTTCACTTGTAAGAAGTGTACAGATTTTTTCTGATGTAAGATTCACAGGCCATGATTTTTTACAAGTTGTTTTCATATTTTGAAGCTCTAGAAGCAATTATAAGGGAGACATAAAGCCCTTTTAGCATGATGACCCTACACTACCTTGAAGCGGGATCCCCCTGTTTGACATTAAAGATATCATATGGCGGCCATTTTGTTTTCAAACCAAGGCCAAAATTACTCTCAGGTAAGCTTTCCTAGCCATTTACATTTTCTGCAAATCTGACACTGCTAGTTGCAACATTTTAAATTTTAGAACATATCAATGATTTTCTAACAATCGGCTATGGTGGCCATGTTGTTTTTTAAAATGAGTACAAAATTTTGTGTAGACATGCTACCATAGCAATAAACATTCTCTGCAAATTTGGTGAAGATATTTTCATAAATAAATGAGATATAAAGATTGATATAAAACTATGACAAACTCACACTGGCACGCACACACACACGCACACACAGAAGGTGTTTCATAATCTCCCAACCCCGGCCTTGGCAGGCAGGAGATAAAAATGCAACTGTGGTAACATCGGCTTTGTAGCGCTCCTTTTTCAATTAAGAAGTTTAAGACCGAAAAGTACTTAAAGCATTGCCATGGCAACAGGTGTTGCCAGATACCCTCCAAAACCTAATTAGCTCTAGATCCTGTTTTGGTTAACATATCCTGAAGTGTTGCCATGGCAACAGGTGTTGCCAGATACCCCCAAAGCCTAATCAGCTCTAGATCATCTTTCAGTTAAAATATCCTGAAAATTTGGTGAAAAGGCACACATTGGTTTAGGCTGTGGAAAGCCCCAAAATTTTAAGACACCAAAATCTTTAAAGTGTTGCCATGGCAACAGTTTTTACCAAATACCTTCAAAAACCTAGCAGCTCTAGATCCTCTTGTGGTTGAAAATTTGGTGAAAATTGGTGCAAAGGTTTAGGCTGTGAACACCCACAAACTGTAAGACCCAAAAATCTTCAAAGTGCTGCCATGGTAACAGTTGTTGCTGGATACACTCCAAAACCTAATCAGCTCTAGATCCTCTTTACCCAAAGAGGTAAGGATATCCTAAAAAATGTAAAAATCTGTGCATGGGTTTAGGTTGTGGAACACCCACAAGCTTTATTACCGCAGTTACATAAAGTTTCAATACAATTGGCTGCCAACCTAAAAAGTACCCATGGAGAACTCAACTGGGGGAGGGGTCTAAAAATTCAAGCTTTTTCTTTTTTTTTTCTTTGATACAAATTTTTTTACAAAAGTAATCATTTCTTCCTATGATCAGGCATTACCAACACAAAACATTTTATACGCTCATAATGTAATGTCAGCATAAAGCCAAAGTCATTTCTATTCTATTCCAGTGGTACTTAAATGGCACCAATTTTGAAAGCAACTTAGCTTAGATGATGTCCTACCACCCTGTTAAGTTTCAAATCGATTGGCGGAAGAGTCTTCCAGTTGAAGTCAGGAAACCAAAATGCTGATGGACAGATGCACGGGACAGACAAGCCGCACTGACTGCCACCAATTGGAAGCAACCTACCCCGGTTGTTATCTTACCACCCTGTCAAACTTCTTTGAGTTAGAGTTCACAACTAGTTAATTAATTAATTAACTAGAAAAAGGTTTTTGCTGACAAAAACGAAGCGGTCCTGATGAAAAGGTGCGAAGTAATCCATAAAAGATGTTAACATATGCAATATGTTGGTAATGCTTATAATTGTATGAATGGTAAATTAATTCCAAAGAAGCCTTCCTGTGAGTAAGCCTAATCAATGTGTCAAGTTTATCCAAGGTCAGTTGAACAATAAGATAGTTGGAAGCTGAAAACCCCCTTATTTCACTTTAAGGTGGCTACCACTCCATTCATATTGAGAGTTTAAGGTGACCATAAGCATTATTTTTATCTACTTTAATACCAGTGATAATTTAGATATAAAAAAATGGAAAAAGAAAGGAGCCAGAGGATTTTATTCCAATTTGATGACTTTAAGCAGGCCATAGGTCAGTTAACATTTTGAGTTTAAGGTCACCATAACGTCAGGATATTCCTTTGGCAAATCTTAATATATGTGCCAAGTTTGGTTGAAAAAAGTGAAAAACTAAGTGAACTGGAGGGCTAAAACCCCCTTTTTTGACATTAAGGTGACCTTAAGATTGCAGATACAGGGCTAAAACTTCGGCATGTGAAAGATTATCAAAAAGTAGCTGAATAAGTTATTCCAACAAAACGCCGAAATCCTGACCGTTTTGGAGATACAGACCAAGTATCCATTTTTAAAAAATTTACGAAAATAAAACACCTCCCATTCAGGCATCTATGGTCTGATTGATCAGAAAATCCTTTCCAACCTTCGAAATTTAGTCTAGAATGTACCTGATAAATTTTATAGCACAGGTGTGTGTGTTTTTTTCCGAAACGCGATGACGGGGTGTTTTTGAAAAATGCTTAAGGTTACCTTAAGTAAAGGTTAAGGTCTGCGCAAAGTATCCAAAAAAATTTTCCCACCCCTTTTTGCCATCCTTTATGGGTGTGCAAAGTTTAACCAAGGTCAGTTGAACAAAAAGATAGTTAGAGGCTGTTAGTCTTAAAAGTACTGCCATGATAACAACTGTTGCCAGATAATCCCCAAAACCTAGTCAACACTAGATCTTCTTGGTTTATACTAGACTGAAAATTTAGTAAAAATCCATACATGGGTTTTAGACTGTGCAAAACCCACAGAGTTTAAAACCCAAAAATCTTACAACCATTGCCATTACAACAGTTGTTGCCAGATACTCACCAAAAAAAAACAACTGGATCATCTTGGGTTAAACATATGCTAAAAATTTGGTGAAAATCACACTACATGTTTAGGCTGTGGAACACGCACAAAGTTTAGCACCCAAAAATGTTAAAGTCATTGCCATAGCAACAGCCATTGCCAGATATCCCCAAAACCTAATCAGCTTTAGATCCTCTTGGGGTGAACATACCCTGAACATTTGGTGAAAATCCACCCATGGGCTTAGGCAGCTGTGGAACGCCCACAAGCTAAAAGCCAGCCACCACCTGTATGGTGCAGGGGACAACTATATTACTATCTGCGTTAAAAATGGTTACAGTAAAACATCTTGTACAGGAATAATATGAGTTATATAACTAAATAAATAAAATATCATAACATCAAAATTATTTATTATTTCACTAAACCTGTTACTGGATAGGAGGTATCCCAACTGTGCACGGATACTGTTCAAACAATATGGGATAAAAATTTATGCTGATGTAATAATTAGAGTTTCGTTCTGGAAAAAGAATCAAAACTCATCTAAATTTAAAGTTATATTTCACTGTGTTGATAACTCTCAGTCAAAACCTAGGTTAACAATGTTCATAATGAAATCAGTTACATTTTATAAATTCACAACACATCACAGACATGTAACAGTCATGGTACACACTTCATTAAATTGGTATATGCACCTTCAATTAATATAATTTAACTTATTGAAGGTGTTTTCAAAACAATCATTCCACACTCAATTACCAATGCATATTCCCAAAGGAAAACAATGTTTAGGTGACTGATCACACATAATGGTGATGTGACATACTTATTCACAATGTAAGAGAGTGTGGCACAATAAATATCACCCTATTTTTCGTGACTAAATTACACTTGCTAGAGTTCACAAAGTGAAGACCGACCTAAGCTCATCAATAAGAATATTTTAGGTTCTAATTTCAAAGTCTAAATCAACAAGCTTCTAATTACTGTTTTTCAGCAATTTAATATCTTTTAAATAAAATTCCACAAATGAGAGGAATGTACTGGTATCTACAGTGTAACATTGTGTCATAATCTCTGATTAATGGTTACATTTTACTGCATTTGATTATCACCACAAGCAAGTACACGTATCTTTTATATCTGTATTATTATCTTTATAAATATCAGCTGTTTTAGATAAATAAGTCCTGAGAAATCAAAAATGCATTCAATATTTATAAATGTTAAAGTTAATATTAAAGAGGTTTAGGACCAGAACTTAAAAGTCAATATGCAAGCAAAATCAGCAGCAACTTTTCATTGGGCATGAATTATATTGCATTTTCAAGTCTATATCCAAGTAATCATTTCATATGCATTGATCAAAATCTGTTAATAAAAGTTGAAAAGAAACTACTAAAAAACATAATTAATAATCAAAATAACAATAGTTTAAAAATCATAAAGTACGAAAATTTATTGAATATAAGTATGTCACCAGACAAAGTAGAAATATATAACAAAAAAGAACAAAACAAGAACAAAAAAACAAGAGGAAATATAAAACTAATATTTAGATCTATACCTAGACAAACAACATATATCCCCATGGACCAAAATTAGATTGGCCACATGCTGAACATTTAAATACCAACATTGTAAATTTAAACATTTAAATACCAACATACCAAAATTTTACCAATATCCTGAACTCTAATTTTTACAGCACAAAACTGTTTTCAGAACTTTAAGAAGATAGTCAAGAACATATGAGACTGAATTGCCAAAATGTCTACCCCCTCACTGAGCACCTCAATATTGGAATGACAAGCTGATCCCCACTTTCTACCACAAAATTGATGGCTGCGCTACATAAATAAAAGCCACTACAGATACTTATACAAAATCTACAATTAAACTTACTACACTCTCTACCAGTACAACACAACCTTCCCATACACTCCCGACTAGAAAGACTTAGGACTGGAATGGTGGCACCCAGCCACCAAAGACTGACTCTAGCTCTTCTGCCACTGCAATGGTAAGCCTATCAGACATTTGAGCCCCAGCCACCTGGAGGCCAATAGGAACACCCTCCTTACTCAGACCCATGGGTACGCTGGTCACAGGCATTCCCATAACATTAAATATACCTGTGTATGCAAAGTTAGGGATCAGTACCAGAGGCTGATTGTGGTAAGGAGCAGGGCGGGGATGGGGTGGGTATAGAAAGATGCCATCTGATCCCAGAAGTTGCTGGAACTCTTGTTTCAGGGCTTGGCACATTCCCCTTAGCTTCTGCTGTACAGTGGGAGGAAGTTGCAGTTTCTCAGCAATGCCCAAACCAATGGCTGCAATGGTATGACGGCGACAGCCCATACACCACAGAAGTAACTCAGTGAATGGGTTAACTTCATTCACACAGTTACCCATCAGATGACAGAAGCTCTTATCACCACTCGTACTCATCATAGTGGACCATATGTGGAAAGAATGCTTCAGTTTTCTCATATTCACCTTCTCCACTGGCACCCCAGTGCTACTTTCTATGTGAGCAACAGCCTGCAACAGAGGGAAAGAGAAGCTGTAACTGCCTGCAATACAGGGACATAAAACCCCAAACAAAATGTAATAGACGGAAGCATAAGTTCTAACTGCCTGCAACTGAGGGAAAGAAAAGCTGTAACTATTCGCAACAGATGCAATGGTAAGCTCCAACTGTTTGAAATAGACAGAGATAGAAGCTGTAACTGCAAAATTAGGAAAAGATGACCAGTAACTGCCTGAAATAAAGGAAAAGATAAGCTGCAACTGCCTGCAAAAGAGGAAAAAAGGCTGCAACTACCTGCAGTGGAAAGGGAGAGATGCTGCAACTGCCCACAATAGAGAGGAAAAGAAGCTGCAACTGCCTGCAATACAGAGGGAGAGAAAATCTAACCGCCTGCAACAGACAGGAAGAGAAGCTGTAACTGATTGCAATGCAGAGGGAGAGAAGATGTAACTGCCTGCAATATACAGGGAGAGAAGACATAACTGCCTGCAATATAGAGGGAGAGAAGATGTAACTGCCTGATATATAGAGGGAGAGAAGATGTAACTGCCTGTAACAGACAGGAAGAGAAGCTGTAACTGACTGTAATAAAGAGAGAGAGAGAGAAGATGTAACTGTCTACAATAGAAAGGAACATAAGCTATAACTAATTGCAACAGAGGAAAAGATGCTTGCAGCAGAGAGGGAGTGACATTGTAGCGGGTCTGCATAAGAACGAAGCAGTGACTACCTGCAGTGAAGTGGGAGAGAAGCAGCAACTTCTTGCAGTAGAGAGAATGATATGCTACAGCTGAAAAACTGGAAGAGCTTGAGATTATAACTAAAAACAAAGAAAATATTTTCATTTTTCCACCCAATACTCAGGCCCAAAGTGATTTTATAACAATCGTCACCAAGAAATGCATGTACTTATTTTCTTATGGACTTACTGTAAATTCACAACAGAAAATCAGTTTAGTCATTGACCACTGCTCTTACCTTAGCAATTGCTTCTTTTATCTGAGGGTCAACTGAACTGCCAATGATCCCTCCATCACAATCCATGTAGAAATACTTCAGCTTGGACAAGTTTACCTGGATCAAAAATGGATGAAAATGAGCTTAGTACCAGAAAATACAGAAACTTCAATGTTTGTAACCAAAAATTGAAAATCGCCCAATGCTGGAATTTAACAAAACTTCTGAAAAAACAGTCTCGCTAGTTGAATGTTTCAGGTAGATGGTGCTGAAACTTAAGTGTCCCAAGATTTCGCCCAAGGATACAAAAGTAAGTTTTAGCAGTTCCCTGAATTTGGGTCTGACTAATGCTTTGTACCTTTTGATTCATTTAAGCTGTTACCTGTATCTGTCTAATTAGCAGAGTATTATCTCATAAAGTTTATTTTTTACCTGTTCTCAAATTTAGGACTTTTGATCCAGTTTCAACTGGAAAAAAAAATCTGCTCAACAGTTCCCTGAACTTAGATGAAACAAGGATTCTGTATGTTTTTATGCAGGTTGAGCTGTTCTCTACACTAGGGATTAAACAGAGGCACGAGGTCAGAGACCTTTGGATATAGTTTTATCCACTGTAACGGATTGACTGAACTTGTGTCTGATAAGCATTTAATACACTTTCAATCAGTTTGAATTATTTTGTGTACTTAGTCTGGCAAGCATTTTGTACCGTTTCATCCAGTTTGAGTTGTTCCTTAATAAGAAACTGAATTATTTTGTGTACTTAGCCTGGCAAGCATTTTGTACCGTTTCATCCAGTTTGAGTTGTTCCTTAATAAGAAACTGAATTATTTTGTGTACTTAGTCTGGCAAGCACTTCATACCTTTTCATCCAGTTTGAGTTGTTCCTTAAACTGAGGTTTGACTAGTACTTTGAAGAGAGGCATGAGGTCACACGCATGTCTACACATGGGTCCAGTTGACAAGAAGGTCTGTGCTTCATTGATGGCATTAGGAAACTGACCCTCATTACTCACCACACCTACACAACAAAACAACATTTCAGCATCTGAGTGATCTGATGCCTGAGTCGGATGTGAAGAGTTGTACTTAACTCAGTTGATAACCCCGATAGTTAGTGTTAAAGCTGTTGAAACTACCAACAGCTACTTCTGAATGCTCCAATTTGGAGACATTTCATGAAAATACAATTCAACAAATTGATCTTTATTTTTCACAACACCTACTATTGCTGCGCCGATTAGTGGTCCATTCGATGCATTGATCGATGACGGCATTAATTTTGATGCATCGATCAAAAATCAAAATTTCGGGATGCCGAAAAAGGGTTGAGTTCTAGTATGTTTCCAGTCAAATCAAACGAAAGAAGAAGTGATTTTCCGTAAAATAAAAATGCAGCAGTTTTTGTCCCAAAGATATCGCCTTAGAATTGTTGAAATGTACAAAAATATTATCTAAAAGTTTGGATTAGTTATTTACTCTGTAAGTTTTGTATGATTTTAATGTCTGACGATGCATCGAATGATGCATCGATCACATGTAGGCGATAATCCAGTGATTTTTGCAGACCGAGTCGCAGCACTAACAGCTACACAACAGAACAACATGTGACACTTCATTGTATCACAGACTTTAATGCACTTACAAATATACAGAAAAAGCTGTTTCAAGCATTTTTTTACCAGTGTAGACCATACCCATATTTTCTTCATTAAAAAAAGACTTATCAACAATCTGATCATTAGTAGTTATTTTATTAATTTTCTAAAACCACAGGAATCCTTAAGATATTTTTCCATGCTTTTATGCCTGACAAAAAACCAACAAAGTAAAAGTCTCTGACAATCTGCTTTAACTCCTTCTTACTAGGACCAACAAGATTGACATCACTTTCAATTTCAAAACACATTTTCTAGTCACAGCATTTAAAATAGTTTCATTGAACACTGAAATTTGAATAAGCAAATATTCATGATACGATTAAACCATGTGACACAAGTATTCTAAAACAAACAGAATGTGTTATACCAGTTGTGCCCTTGTGGCCAAATATTCCATTGAAGAAAGCGGGCATGCGAATGCTGCCTCCAATATCTGAGCCCAGACCAAAAGCAGACCCAGCAAAACTCTGACAACAGCCCTCTCCACCTGAAACAGGCAAAACACAGAATGGGTTCACTCACTGAGGTGAATTCAACTACAGACAAAATCAAACTGATATTTACAGACCTCTGTTAAGTAATACACTTAAATAGTACACGGGCGACATCAATTTGGGACAGTTTTATCCTGTTTTTACATTTTTTTGCCACTTATCAAAATAAACGTATACTAGTAGTTTCATGCATATTAATAAACAGAAGAGCACCAACATTTCATTGTGTGCTAATCAATTTTTCTTTTTCTATGTTTGTAAAAGCCGAAATTAGACAAAAACTGAATAATGTACCCAAAACAAAGGGTCATTGATTTGGGACACTTCTGGGAAACCCCCAAATTACAATCCACTAAACTGAGACATTCACTTTCATTGGTCCCCAAATTTTTGTAAATAAAAGACAAACATCAGTGACTTGACTTTCATTGTATATGAGCCATAGAAATTTTATAAAATGAGCCAAAAAAGACATTTATTATAAAAGTACTTTATTGGAGATGAGAATTTTGGCTGCCATATTGGAATAGTATTGTATAGTCAACTAGAGTAGTAACAGCCTTGTTTACAATAAATATAAAATCACTCAAAGTTAATTATATGTGTCCAGATAGAAGATACAATAAAAATGTTTAGTGGTTATTGTTTTGGACTGACCTTGTACTTTGGTGATAACACAAGGATATTTTCCATTAGATGGATATGGAGAAGGTGTGGTATTTTCTTTTCTATAAATTGTTGCATATAAATGCTAAATGTACAGTACCAGTGGGATATAATCACATGTATAAATGAGGTAATACTTCTGTGTTCATTGTTTATGCTGCCAAGTCAAACAAACAGTTTATTATCTCCAAATGTAAAAAGTGTCCCAAATTGATGACCGTCCCAAATCAATGCCACCCATGTAGCAAACATCAGACTCTGTATTCAATAAAGGTCTTAATCTTGTCTTAACCCAAAGATAAACCTATAAAATTAAGATTTGTCATAAAGAGGCTTCAATACATCTGGTCTTAGCTAAGACGATAGTGATATAGTTCTGAGTGAGTTGTTAGAAAGACCCATGGTTAAGACACCAACTGTCCACAGCTGGTAAAATCCACCAAAAATTGAGGTCACACTTCGTTTTGTTACTTTTTCTTTCAACTACCATAGGCATATATACATGAGAAAGGGAAATATTTCTGTGAATAAATGTTTTGACATACCGGGAATGCTCGTAATTATGCCCATGAGCGATAAAGGCAGGTTTTTGGGGGATGTTGGGGATGGGCATTTAATTGATTGTAATAAAATTCTAATAAAGCACAAAAACCTAAATTTAAGTGTACCTAGGATTTAACATATCATTTTCTTGGCTTTTTATTTCCATTTCAGCCTCCGTTGTATAAAACAATAATAGACACCAATTTGTGGGTTTCTGTCGTAAAAACAAGTGGAGATTAGTGAGGGAAAAAGCTATAAAAAATCACGTAAAGTGAGGAAATATATTGTCTGGTATTATTTATAATTTATTCAATACATAACTTTTAACCAGTTTTATTGTTATGTCATGTCAGTTCAGGTAAATTGCATGTGTGTCAGTGCCTCATAAAAAACTTTGTATGTACCTCTTTTTCTAATTTTATTGCTTCAAACATTTTAACTAATAGTCTTTCAAAGTCTCTAGACTATTAAGAGTTATATAAATACAAAAAATCAGTTAATATCTACTTTGAAAACTGAGAGCAGAAAATGTTACAAAATTTTTTGGACAAACATCAGTAAATTATTTATTGAACAGGAAGTGTAATCAATACCAGTTGCTAGGCAGAAATCTAAGAGACAAGACGTAACATAAATGTTAGCAAAGCATGTGTTTTCATTTCAGAGAATATATTTTGTTGTGATATTTATAAAATAGCATGATTTATGTCTGGTTTTGGATCATTTTTTCTTTTTTTTTTGTACATTTGATGAAAGTTGGGGAGGGGCGTCAACTCGACTTTGGGCATAACAATGAGCGAATCTGGTATAATGGAAAAAATGTACACTGAAAACTTAAATCTCTTAATCATTTTTGTGGAAACTTTTGTTAATTCCACTAAAACTAAGACAAAATTATGTAAACGTGTGACAAAAGCCTTAGCTTGACAATGCCAAACACTTTTTGGAAAACTAGAAATAGGACGCCCTGTTGATAGTAGATGCGAATAGAAACAGGATAGCATAGAAGAACACACATTATCATGTGTAATGTCCACCCCATGAACCTTTTGCCAAAATTGTACAGTAGTCTTACAAGACCCTGTTTCATTTGTAAAATATATCAATGATGCTTAAATATTTATTAGTGTAGATGTAAACTAGATTGGGCCAACTCGGCGCCAACATATCCCCAGACAGGTCATCACTCACGCCACAGGTTTTGATCGGGAATTTTTTAAAACATAATTACCCATTATTATATGAACTTCAGCACATCAATCTACTCTGTTTATATCTTCCCAAGGAAGATGGTGTATCCCCAGACGCCGAATACATAACTCAAATTATATTTTCAATCTTCCTGCAATGATAACTCTAAACCTATTTTCAAAGTATTTAAATGATTGATGATTGAATGTCCATTCTAAAATAATAATCCCAAAAGAGCATATCTGTTTCTATATTTGTTGACAAATAAAATATTATTTTTAACTCAACTCATCATATTTTTCAATCTTCCTTCAAAGTATTTAAATGATTGATGATTCAATGTCCATTCTAAAATTCATAATCCCAAAAGCGCATATCTGTTTCTATATTTGTTCACAAATAAAATATTATTTAAAAAAAAATTATTTATATTATTATTTTATTATATTATTTTTAGAATTTGCAAATTGTTTTCAGTTATTCATTTCCTCTATACCTATATATGTGGTCCATATATATGCAACCTAAATATGTGACACAATCTCAGTTCTGACTCCCCTTTGTGTTATATGTAATGAAGCCCACCACCTCCCACCCCTCTCCCCTTCTCCACACCTCTCTCACTATTACACAAGATCTGCAACCCCATTGAGTTCTTTGTTTCTCATCTGATATCATTAAATACCTTTGTTTATTTAGTGTCACTCAATATAGCTGGAGGTCCCAGAGGTGGGTGGGGGGAATCCGGGTGGGGGATGTGGGTTTGGACTACAAAGAGATGGACTGCTACTGCATAAATGGTAAACAAACAATCTATATAAAAGGGGTACTCAAATACAAAAAGAATTGAGAATTTTAAGTATGTGATTATCAACTGAAATGAGTTCATAACTGTAGGAGCTGTGTCAAAATTAACTGAGGCAAGTTGAATAAAACTGGGCTAGTTGAGGGTTAAAAATCCCCTAGTTTTACTACATAAGGATATAATTTCATTAATATTGGGACTTAAAGCTCACTTAAAGTGTCCATTTTGTCTACTTGAATATGTTTAACCAGTTTCATTTTAAAAAGTTAAAAACTCAGCAAGCAGAGGTATAACACACAAAAATAAGTTCTTAAAAGACTAAGATAGCCATAACATTATTAATATTCAAAATTTAAATAGACAGGCATTTCCTTTTAAAAATTCAAAGATTTCAGCTCTATAACCCACATAGTTTGACAGTTACTGGGCTTTAAAGTGGCATAATATCCATAAATTGGGTTTCTGTGGACATTTTACAATTGTTAAAGAGACCTTAGCAATTAAACTACAGATCTGAAACTTTTTGGGGGACATACATAACAAACAAAAATTATATATAATACAGTTTAAGACTTGTCACACTAAGCATTTCCAAATAACAGGGCAAAATACGGAAAAAATGTCAAAAAAGGCACTTGGGTGAGTGTCTATGGCCCTCATACACAGGTTAAATGTCTACTAAAAACCATGATTTTCGGCATGTGTAAAAAGGACATAACAATGCATTCCCAGATGGGATTTCAGCTCCATCAATCACATAGTTTAACAGTTACAGGGCTTAAAGGTGGTAAAAAGTCCAAATATTGGGTCATTGTGGGCTTTTTAGAGATCTCGATGTGGCTTTCAAATTAAAGCTTCAGACTTAAAATTTGTTACATACTAAGATTACACATAGAATATGTATCTAATAAAGTTTGAAACTTCTCAGACTTACCATTTCCAAGTTACAGAGCAAAATATGTGAAAAATGTCTTAAAAGGGTCACTCAGGTGGGTGTTTAAGGTCCTCATACACACGTTAAATGTCTACTTGAAGCCTTGATTTTTGGCACATGTAAAAAGAACATAATAATGTATTCCCAGATGAGATTTCAGCTCTATCAGTCACATAGTTTAACAGTCAGAGGCCTTAAAATTGGCAAAAAGTCCAAATACTGGGTCTTTATGGGGCCTTCTAGAGACCTAAATGTGGCCTTCAAATTAAAGCTTCAGACTTAAAATTTGTCACATACTAAGATTACACATAGAATATGCATCTAATACAGTTTGAAACTTCTTAAACTTACCATTTCCAAGTTACAGGGAAAAATATGTGAAAAATGTCTAAAAATGGTCACTCGGGTGGGGATTTATGGTCCTCATACACAGGTTAAATGTCTTCTTAAAGCCTTATTTTTTGGCACATATAAAAATAACATACTAATATCTTCTCAGATAGGATTTGAGCTCTATCAGTCACATAGTTTGACAGTCACAGGGCTTAAAAGTAGCAAAAAGTCCAAATATTGGGTCTTTGGGAGCCTTTTAGAGACCTCAATTTGACCTTCAAAATTAAAGCTTCAGACTTAAAATCTGTTACATACTAAGATTGCACACAGAATATATATCTAATACAGTTTGAAACTTCTCAGACTTACCATTTCCAAGTTACAGGGAAAAAGATGTGAAAAATGTCTTATAAGGGTCACTCGGGTGGGTGTTTATGGTCCTGATACACAGGTTAACTGTCTATTAAAGGCCTAAATGTTGGGGCACATATAAGAAAACACATAGATATATTCCCAGATGATATTTAACTTAGATGAGAGACATAGTTTGAAAGCTACAGTGCTTGAAAGTGGCAAAAAGTGCATAAATTGGGTCTCTGTGGGCACTTTTGAGACCTTAAGTCGACCCCTTTGGGTAAACCTACAGCCCTAAAATTTTCTACAGACAAGGATTACATATCAAAGTTATACCTAGCGCAGTTTGAGACTCATCAGAATTATCACTTCCAAATTATAGGGCAAAATATGTGAAAAGTATAGCAAAAAATCCCTAAGTGGGGGTATTTATGGGCCTCAAACACAATTTTCTCCTCAACTTAAAGTCATGATTTTCGGCACATGTACTAAGAACATATTAATGTGTTGTCAGGTAAAATTTCAGCCAGCTGAGCATCATAGTTTGTGACCTACAGGGCTCTAAGTGGCCAAAAGTCCAATTTCTGACCTTAAGGTGGCCATAAGTTCTTTTTTACTGGGAGTTTAAGGTCACCTTAAAATAGGGATCTTCCTTTGGGCACCCTTAACATGTGTACCAAGTTTGAAAAAAAAATATTAATTTGTTTTTGAGTTATCGCGTCCACAAGGAAATTTCTACGGCGGCGGCGGCACGACGGACCTGAATCCAATATATCCCCGACTTTCGTCTGGGGATATAATTATTTCAGCTTCATGCCTTTTTGCATTGGTTGGGTCAAAAATTTTGACGAAATCACTCTATCTTGCACGGTTAAGAAGATAGAAGCAAATTCCTGTTTTTCTATTTTTGGCAAAAATTCGAAAAATCAAAATGGCCGCCATTTTGGGGGAGGGGAAAATTTTTTGAAAATTGCAAAGAGTACATTCCTTAGATACCCTGTGGGTCGAAAATTTCGACGAAATCGCTCTATCTCGCATGGTTAAGGAGATAGAAGCACATTTGTGTTTTGCCATTTTTGGCAAAAATTTGAAAATTCAAAATGGCCGCCATTTTTGGGGAGGGGAAAATTTTTTGAAAATTGCAAAGATTACATTTGTTAGATACCCTGTGGGCGAAAATTTCGACGAAATCGCTCTATCTCGCACGGTTAAGGAGATAGAAGCAATTTTGTGTTTTGCCATTTTTGGCAAAAATTCGAAAATTCAAAATGGCCGCCATTTTTGGGAAAAGGAAAATATTTTGAAAATTGGCAAGAGTACATTACTTAGATACCCGGTGGGTCGAAAATTTCGACGAAATCGCTCTATCTCGCACGGTTAAGGAGATAGAAGCAATTTTGTGTTTTGCCATTTTTGGCAAAAATTCGAAAAATCAAAATGGCCGCCATTTTTGGGGAGGGGAAAATTTTTTGAAAATTGCAAAGATTACATTCCTTAGATACCCTGTGGGCGAAAATTTCGACGAAATCGCTCTATCTCGCACGGTTAAGGAGATAGAAGCAATTTTGTGTTTTGCCATTTTTGGCAAAAATTCGAAAATTCAAAATGGCCGCCATTTTTGGGAAAAGGAAAATATTTTGAAAATTGGCAAGAGTACATTCCTTAGATACCCTGTGGGTCGAAAATTTTGACGAAATCGCTCTATCTCGCACGGTTAAGGAGATAGAAGGAAATTTGTGTTTTGCCATTTTTGGCAAAAATTCGAAAATTCAAAATAGCCGCCATTTTTGGGGAGGGGAAAATTTTTTGAAAATTGCCAAGACTACAATGCTCAGATACCCTGTGGGCGAAAATTTTGACGAAATCGCTCTATCTCGCACGGTTAAGGAGATAGAAGCAAATTTGTGTTTTGCCATTTTTGGCAAAAATTCGAAAATTCAAAATGGCCGCCATTTTTGGGGAGGGGAAAATTTTTTGAAAATTGCAAAGAGTACATTCCTTAGATACCCTGTGGGTCAAAAATTTCGACGAAATCGCTCTATCTCGCACGGTTTAGGAGATATGAGCACATTTGCCTTTTTCAGTATTCAAAATAGCTAATTACTCATTTATTTAATTAATTACTCACTCATCTATGAAGCAATTCCCCCCAAAAGCAATCCCATACAAGCTATTAACCCAATGAAGCTAAATACCAAATTTCAGAAAGCTAGGCTTAATAGCATTCCTTAAAATGTCTGGAACCAAAGAGCTACTCAAAAGTAGCAAAGTAGCTATTACTCAGTTAGCTATAGAGCTATCATCACCACAAGCAATCCCATACAAGCTATTAACCCAATAAGAACTGTTGCCTAAAATGTCTGGAAACCAACTGTTGCCTAAAATGTCTGGAAACCAAGTGGGACGCCGGACGGCGGAAAAAGCAAAAATAATATGTCCACCCAAAGACAACCATTAAGAACATGTCAATTCAGACATTACCTGAACTTCCCCCCACCATGCGGCCTGCATGGTAAGCACTGCATGTCCTACTGTATATCAGATTGCTGCTCTCATACCACATACACAGCTCACTGCAATTAGTTAGGCCCACGGGAATGGCTCCTGCAAAGCATTTTTGCCCATATACAGAAATGCCATTTTGTCATGAAAAAATGTTTCCTAAACTCCCATGCAATTCAACAAGTCTTACATCTCTGTTGCATGCAATCTGTGTAGCCAAGAATTGCACATATTGACTGAACCTAATAGCATAACTGGCCAAAACATGGACTATGAATTATTGCATTCCCATCAACAGAGTCCCTGTCATTACACAAACACTGCTATATGATCATGACATGCAGTAAAATTCTTGGTTTTACATGGATGTGCTAAAATATCACGGCAGACAAACTGTCTTCACATTTAACAATTGCATTTAGGGATAAAATTTTACATCAAGTCAGTGTGAAATAAGAATGTTGAAATCGCATTAGAGGCTTACTAGCCTTTTCAGTGTTTCTTACAATAATTCTTTGATCAAGCAGCCAATATATATGACAGAAAGTAACAACCATTAATCCCAGATTAAAAAAAAGACATGAATAATGGAATTGTCAAACAAATCATGCAATATCTTTGGGAAATGGCTTTATCTTAAATGATCAGGTTAAATTTGTCTCAGATCACTGTCTAGTTAATAACTTAAAAAAAATAAAATTTTGAAAATCAAGTTTAAATTAATCTCTAACAATTTCAGTTATTGCAAATAAACTTTTTCATTGTTAATTACCTGATGCTGCACACTTACCTGCATGACAAAAGCCACAAGGTGATATATAGAATAGAATTTTAGGAACAGTGAAGTTCAGAAAGACAAACTCTGAACATTATAAATCCTTACTGCTAAACAGGAGGTACAGGGTAAATTCAATTCTCAAAAATTTGGGCCATATGTAAGTGTAAAATATTATTCCTTTGACTTGAGGCCTAGAGACCTAGAGACTTGTTTTGTTATATGGAATTTCAGGATAAGCAGAAATGTTTTCTGGTCTGGTAAGATTCATTGCAATTAAACACAATTAAACCCCTTCATTTTTAAGCTTACTTTAAGTCAGACTGCCTTTTCAGAAAAAAGTAAATGTTAGGTCCTTAGAGGTCACTTAGCAGTGCAATTTACTTTGTCATCTGGAGCTTAAGTAGAAGAATTTTCTGGTGCTTGATATTAACCTTAACAGGGTTCACCTTGAAATTTGTAACTGGTTCTTAGCCTTTGTTCAGTCAAACTTAATGTTGGGTTTAAAATCCCTTTAACAGCCAAGATCATATCAGGAGCAACTCCCACTGATGTGCAAACCAGGGATTAAATTTTGAACTTGTAACAACTCGGTCACACTGAAGCCTCAGCCACTTCTGGAGGTTTTCAATCTTCACTACACAGCATTCCTGCCACAACAACAACCTTACCACCAGTACACAGTATCACACACCTACTCACAATCACTTACCAGCTTCTCTGTACAATGCCACTGCATCCGCATCTTGAGAGGCTACAAATGTCTTCCTTTTCAACAGACCCGATGTATTGGGTAAACCTAACAATACAGGAAGACAACATGCTGATTACCAAGTCAACCCAATATTATATCTGTAGAAATCCCTTTATAATCTACATAATTTGGTGGTAATGAATGAGCTCAACTATTACTGTATCACTGACAGTGTTTGAATTTATTCCATTTTTGACCCTGAATCAACTGTAAATCTATTTTGTGCTAGATTAGTAACAACTCTCAAAATTCCGTTGTTAAAAATAAGAAAATGAAAGTAGCACAACATAAAGATTTTGTTTTTGCCCAGCGGTATCCCATATTTACAAATACATAGGACGTCAGGTACTTGTGTTGCGATGATGTTTGTAGGAGTTTGATAGCTTGCTCGCATTTTAACTTTACGTTTATATTCGTTATTATATTCGTTAAAATGGAGTATCTCACCAGAAAATTTAGAAATATAGCTTTATAATCAAGCTACTGTTGAAAATATTGTCACAAGATCTATAATATTCTCAAAAATCAAAGGCATACAATTTAGGAAGACTATATATCAAACGAGGCCAAACTCTGGATTCAGTTACTTAAGCCCACAGTAGGAATCAAAGTAGATTTCCAATAGTTGGAAGTGACTGGCATTGTTGTATAAGGAACAAGTTGAATGAATTCTGGCAAACAGTATTTGAATATTAGCGTTCTGTATATTTCAACGCCTGAAAACAAATGAAGATATAATGACTTCAAGTATCTGGTTCAATCCCCATATTTAGAAAAAAAACTTTTATTCCAGACTGGTGCCAAAATGGAATTTATGTTAGAGCAAATATTATAAATGAAGAAGGGAGTGTGTGCAGCTTGGACAAATTTAGGAGAAGATATGGTCTGCATATTAACTTTCTAAATTATATCATTGTAACTAAGTGCGTTAAGAAATTTATTGGGGATAATAGGATTGATAATAACTTCCAACTGATTTGGCCATACATACCTTTTCATATGAAACTTCTCTTAGCTTCACACAAAATTAGTAAAGGTATGTACATAAAGTTTGTCCAAATTGATACTATTTGTGTAGAAATAAAAACAGAGTTTGCAACTGAATCTGCATTGCATTACTGCTATGTGAAACTTAATTTACAAAAGCTGTTTTTAGTCAATCAATGATAATACCTATAATGGTTCCAGTATACAATCATACACATGATAACTGGAACAAATAAATATTTATAAAAGAATGTGAAAAAATGTCCTTACATTTATCTTCTGAATGTTACAAAGTAAAAAATATTTGGCAAAATGTAAACAAGAGGAGAGTGCCCGTGAACGGGCACTGTGTCAGCTGACTGAATGTTTTTGATTTGTGATGGTGATAATGAGAGGAAAGCATAATTATCAGGGAAAGGGCTGTACAGAAATACAGTAAATGGTAACTGAACAGCATGTTCGAAAGATATTCCGAAGCTGACAGAAGAAAAGGACAAAAAAGTTGTGCCCTGCAAATGGTATTATGAAATAAAGTAACAAGGTAATTGTTTAAGTGTAAAAAGTAGGTTAAAAATATTTAAAGAAATACTATAAATGCAATATCCTCGTTCGACCATGAAGAAGGGATCCAAAGGTCAAATCTGACCATACCAAAAGATTCCCAGCCAAAGAATTTAGGATGGTTTACCATCCCAAACCTGTCGGACCAATAATAAGTGAGTCATAGGCACTTTTTAAGTTTGGCTATCCTTGTTTGACCTTGACGGAGGGGTCTAAGGTCAAATCCGACCACACAAAAAAATTCCCAGCCCATGATTTCCTGTAGCTTGTTTACCATCCCAAACCTGTAGGACCAATAATAAGCGAGTTATAAGCAATTGTAAGTTTGGCTATCCTCAATTGACCTTGAAGGAGGGGTCCCAGGTCAAATCTGACCACACCAAAAGAATCCCAGCCCATGATTTCCTATATGTTGGTTTACCATCCCAAACCTCCAAGACCAATAATACGCGAGTTATAAGCACTTTAAGTTTGGCTATCTTCGTTTGACCTGGTAGGAGGGGTCTAAGGTGAAATCCGACCACACCAAAAGATTTCCAGCCCATGATTTTCTATAGGTTGGTTTTCCATTCCAAACCTGTAGGACCAATAATAAGCGAGTTATAAGCACTTTTAAGTTTGGCTATCCTCATTTGACCTTGAAGGAGGGGTCCAAGGTGAAATCCGACCACACCAAAAAATTCCCAGCTCATGATTTTCTATAGGTTGGTTTTCATTCCAAACCTCTAGGACCAATAATAAGCGAGTTATAAGCACTTTTATGTTTGGCTATCCTCATTTGACCTTGAAGGAGGGTTCCAAGGTCAAATCGGACCATATTAACAGATTCCCAGCCCATGATTTCCTACAGGTTGGATACAATGATTTACTCAACAGTGAGAACCTGAAAGAAGCTATTGCTCAGCTATGCCATGACATAGAGGTCTGCAATTTCACTATGTTATAGCTGACCAAAATGTCTGTGAATAACATATTTAACAAAATACTCTAAATGTAATAGTTTTCAAGTTACAACTGATTTACTCAAGAGTGAGAACCTCAAAGTAACTATTACTCAGCTATGCAATGAGCTACATGTCTGAATTTTTGCTCTGTTATAGCTGACCTAAAAGTAGGTGAACAACATATTTAAGCAAAATACTGTAAATGCAATAGTTTTCAAGTTACAACTGATTTACTCAATAGTGAGAACCTGAAAATAGCTATTGCTCCGCTATGCCACGAGCTATAGGTCTGTAATTTCACTATGTTATAGCTAACCCAAAAGTAGGTGAACAATATATTTTAACAAAATACTCCAAATGCAATATTTTTCAAGTTATAGCCGATTTACTCAACAGTCAGTGCCTGAGAATAGCTATTGCTCAGTTGTGCCATGAGCTACAGGTCTGTAATTTCACTATGTTATAGCTGACCCAAAAGTAGCTGAATAACATATTTGCACAAATTTCTGTAAAGGCAATAGTTTTCCAATTACAACTGATTTACTCAACAGTGAGAACTTCAAAGTAGCTATTACTCAGCTATGCAATGAGCCACAGGTCTGGAACTTCACTATGTTATAGCTGACCCCAAAATAGGTGAATAACATATTGCAACAAAATACTCTAAATGCAATAGTTTGCAAGTTATAAGTGATTTACTCAACAGTGATAACCTAAAAGTAGCTATTACTCAGCTATGCCATGAGCTACAGGTCTGAAATTTTACTATGTTATAGCTGACCCAAAAGTAGCTGAATAACATATTTATACTAAATTCTCTAAATGCAATAGTTTTCAAATTATAAGTGATTTACTCAACATTGAGAACTTCAAAGTAGTTATTACTCAGCTATGCAATGAGTCACAGGTCTGGAACTTCACTATGTTATAGCTGACCCCAAAATAGGTGAATAACATATTGAAACAAAATACTCTAAATGCAATAATTTCCAAGTTATAAGCAATTTACTCAACAGTGATAACCTCAAAGTAGCTATTACTCAGCTATGCCATGAACTACAGGTCTGAAATTTTACTATGTTATAGCTGACCCAAAAGTAGGTCAACAACATATTTAAGCAAAATACTGTACATGCAATAGTTTTCAAGTTACAACTGATTTACTGAATAGTGATGACCTAAAAGTAGCTATTACTCAGCTATGCTATGAGCTACAGGTCTGAAATTTTACTATGTTATAGCTGACCCAAAAGTAGCTGAATAACATATTTATACTAAATTCTCTAAATGCAATAGTTTTCCAATTACAACTGATTTACTCAATAGTGAGAACCTCAAAGTAGTTATTACTCAGCTATGCAATGAGCTACAGGTCTGAAATTTCACTATGTTATAGCTGACCCAAAAGTAGGTGAACAACATATTTAAGCAAAATACTGTAAATGCAATAGTTTTGAAGTTACAACTGATTTACTCAACAGTGATGACCTAAAAGTAGCTATTACTCAGCTATGCCATGAGCTACAGGTCTGAAATTTTACTATGTTATAGCTGACCCAAAAGTAGCTGAATAACATATTTATACGAAATTCTCTAAATGCAATAGTTTTCAAATTATAAGTGATTTACTCAACATTGAGAACTTCAAAGTAGCTATTACTCAGCTATGCAATGAGTCACAGGTCTGGAACTTCACTAGGTTATAGCTGACCCCAAAATAGGTGAATAACATATTGAAACAAAATACTCTAAATGCAATAATTTCCAAGTTATAAGCAATTTACTCAACAGTGATAACCTCAAAGTAGCTATTACTCAGCTATGCCATGAACTACAGGTCTGAAATTTTACTATGTTATAGCTGACCCAAAAGTAGGTGAACAACATATTTAAGCAAAATACTGTACATGCAATAGTTTTCAAGTTACAACTGATTTACTCAATAGTGATGAGTTAAAAGTAGCTATTACTCAGCTATGCTATGAGCTACAGGTCTGAAATTTTACTATGTTATAGCTGACCCAAAAGTAGCTGAATAACATATTTATACTAAATTCTCTAAATGCAATAGTTTTGCAATTACAACTGATTTACTCAATAGTGAGAACTTTAAAGTAGCTATTACTCAGCTATGCCATGACCTACAGATCTGAAATTTCACTATGTTATAGCTGGCCCAAAAGTAGCTGAATAACATATTTATACAAAATTCTCTAAATGCAATAGGTTTTAAGTTACAAGTGATTTACTCAATAGTGAGAACTTCAAAGTAGCTATTACTCAGCTATGCAATGAGTCACAGGTCTGGAACTTCACTATGTTATAGCTGATCCCAAAATAGGTGAATAATATATGGCAACAAAATACTGTAAATGCAATAGTTTCCAAGTTATAAGCGATTTACTCAACAGTGATAACCTAAAAGTAGCTATTACTCAGCTATGCCATGAGCTACAGGTCTGAAATTTTACTATGTTATAGCTGACCCAAAAGTAGCTGAATAACATATTTATACGAAATTCTCTAAATGCAATATTTTTGAAGTTATAAGTAATTTACTCAACAGTGATAACCTAAAAGTAGCTATTACTCAGCTATGCCATGAGCTACAGGTCTAAAATTTTACTATGTTATAGCTGACCCCAAAGTAGCTGAATAACATATTTATACGAAATTCTCTAAATGCAATAGTTTTTAAGTTACAAGTGATTTTACTCATGATGGAAGTTACTGAAAAGCCCAAAAGTAGCTATTACTCACTTAGCTATTGAGACAGGCACCCAACTTACTCACCATATTGTAGCTATGAAAAAAGTAGCTGAATAACATATTTTAACAAAATGCTCTAAATGCAACACTTTTCAAGTTATAAATGATTTTGTGCATGATTTCATGAATTTTAATGCATTAAAAATTATTAAAAAAATTTATTAAAAAAAAAGTAAGACAGATCCAGGTCTCATACTCACACAAGAGAATCTACCTGTGGCCTAGTACATATATGCAAGATATGACAGAAATCCCTGCAATAGTCACTGAGAAAATTGTGATTAAGTGTTGAAATTTTCACACTTTTGGTGGGGGTACCCCCCTTGTAATGTCTCTTGCAAACAGACGAACAGACAGATTTGCATGCCTTGAACAATTTTTCATCCTCGATAGATAAGGTATCTTTTAAAAAAAACAGCACGTCTCTAGGCCTTGTAGTTTTGGAGGAGAAGTTGTTCACGCGGACGCGTACGCGTATGCCCACGCCGCAGAGTGATGACATAATGTCAGCTGACTGACAAGTCAGCTGACATAAAAACTGAAGTGGATCAAAAATGGCATCAGAGATGCCCGTACCCCACAGTCTGGGGAAATAATTTCAACACCATGAGATATAGAAGTAGTGAAACAGTACAAAGATGGGGATACTTTCAGGGCATTATCAGTTATATAAAGCTCCAAATAATGTTTAAGTAGAGAAAATAACATCTAAGAGAAAGAAAATGTATGTAAAGATAAAGTATTAAAACAAGACAATAGCTAGATGACAGCATTAATCAGTATACTAAAAATTATAAAGCTGTAAAATTTATTAATTGGAGAACAGCTGTCAATGGAAAAAGCACAATTATGTAAAAGTGCATAAAATAATCAGTTGCAGCAATCCATATATCTTTGTCATAAGAGGAAGATGTCTCAAATATGGCAGGTGAACATACTTTGGCAAAGCATGACTTTTGGCTCACCATGATGCACACCTACCCTAACCAATGTCCTGACCAAGTGTCAACCTTCTACACCTTATGGAATCAAAGCCATAAATCCTGACAAGATTTTAAAACTCATGTCACTATGACAAGGTCAAAGGTCAAATTAAGGTCACACCATGACGTTACACACCTACAACCAATGTCCCTACCAAGTATTAACTTCCTACACCTTACGGTTTCCAAGATATAGCCCATACAAGATTTTATAAGTCAAGGTCACTACAGCTAGGTCAAAGGAAAAATCAAGGTCACACCATGATGTTGCACACCTACACCCCTTAACCAATGTCCCTACCAAGTATCAATTTCCTACATATTACAGTATCTGAGATATAGCCCGGACAAGATTTTATAGGTCAAGGTGGCTATGGCAAGGTCAAATCAAGGTCACACCATGACATTGCACACCTATTTCACCCAACCAATGTCCCTGCCATGTACCAACTTCCTACACCATACGGTTGCGAGCTATAGCCCACACAAGATTTTATAGGTCAAGGTCACTACAGAAAGGTCAAAGGTCAAATCAAGGTCACACCATGATGCTGCACACCTACAACCCCTAACCAATGTTTCTACCAAGTATTAACTTCCTACACCTTTCGGTTGCCAAGATATAGCCCAGACAAGATTTTAAAACTCATGTCACTATGACAAGGTCAAATCAAGGTCACACCACGACGTTGCACACCTACAACCAATGTCCCTACCAAGTATCAACTTCCTACACCGATCGATTGCCGAGATATAGGCCGGACAAGATTTTATAGGTCAAGGTCACTACCGCAAGGTCAAAGGTCAAATCAAGGTCAGACCATGACGTTGCACACCTACAACCCCTAACTAATGTCCCTACCAAGTATTAACTTCCTACACCTTACAGTTTCCGAGATATAGCCCGGACAAGATTTTCAATCTCACGGTCACTGCGGCAAGGTCAAAGGTCAAATCAAGGTCACACCATGACGTTGCACACCTACACCCCTTAACCAATGTCCCTACCAACTTCCTACACCTTACGGTTTCTCAGATACAGCCCAGACAAACTTTTTCCCGCCGCCCGCCCGCCCATCCGACACCATTGGTGAAAGCAATACCCTGACAGCCCTTAAGGGCAAAAAGGGGTAAAAATCTTTTTTGATAACGCTATGTAACTTTAGGTTATTATATTGAAGATGAACATTTCTGGCCATTAAATTTTGTATTACTATAACAGGGTATTACTTTTTCAAATGAGTCCAGAATAGCCATAATTTCAATATTTATCAACTTCAGAAAGTAATTAAATCAAAATATAAAGAGCACAAGGTGTTACAGATAGTAGAAGACTGTGGCAAAAACTTTGAAATGAAGTGGTCAGCATGGAAAAATGATTTATGATGGCATCTGAAGATGTTTTTTCTTTTCATTTTTTTTTTTTTGGTGTTCTTTTCTTTTCACTTTGTAGTATTTCAAGTATGTATGCCTGTTGTTAAACTGAAAAATGGTACTGAAAAATGTGGACTGCATTGTGAATCACACTTGTATTGTGAAATTGTGAACAACGATAAATAAAAGTATATTTTCAGAAAAAAAAATCTTTAACATTCTGTACCACATGTAATTAAACAAATTCAAAATAAACAATAATCGAATAAACAAAACCTGTGACCGCAAAAGCCTCCTTTGCAGTGAATGGTAAACCCAGAAAGGGTTTGTTTTCAACACTATATGCCTCAGAAATATTGTCAGAATCCAAAACCTCATCTATTCTTCTAGCCTCAGCAAGTGATTCTTCAAACCTTCATAAAACATAAAGAATAAACAATTTTTGACATTGATATTAATGATTTCTGGTGCAAGCTAACAGCTAAATATTACTCCATAGGATTTCTAAATCCTGATTTAGGGAAAAATGTACCACTTTGTTTGCCTTTACAAGGAAAATCCATTTAATTATAACTTCAAAAATCTAACCTTTGAACAATCACTGCATTCACAAAAGGATTGGTCTTTTTCACTTGGCTTATGAAAGTTCTGACAACTTCTTCACTGGATACCTAAAATATGAATAATAACATACTATATCTAACAAATTTAAATGAAGAAATTAGTAAACTATTTTTGTTGTCACCACTATAATAACAGCTATATTTTTTTAAATCTTAGACTTTTCCAAAATACAGTTTCAGAAAAGAAACACCATTTTGTTGTTTCATAAAAAAAGATTTAGTAAATGGTTTGAGGTGGCTACAGCTAATAACATAATAAATTAGGATACGAAAATCTACAGATTCTGTACTATCAGTTTCAAATATTAAATTTATTAAGACAGTATGTATTAAGACATCAATGACACCATGACATCAATGACATCATGACACTTTTGCAATAAAACATTTGTACATTAACTGGGGAATGTTAACAATATTCTACCAAATGTTTAATATATAGACTAGTAAGACTACCTTCCTGGTTCTTATCATGTGTGCCAGCTCAACACACGACTTCTTTAGTAATGGACTATCTGGTACTGGTAGCATTTTTCTTTCATTTTCATAGAGGTATCTAAACACTGGGTTAGTTATCCTCACAAGTACAACACAAAAAAGACGCACAACAGACATCAGAATCCATTCCCACCACTTCATTTTTCAGAGATAATTGCTGCAACAATTAGATTAATAACACGAGGGTCAAAGATGCCCCAAAAGGCAGGTTGCACAGACAGCAATAAGGTTAGCGACTGCTGTAATTAAATTTAGAAACAAGGAAAGAAATGTTAGGTCACCCAGTTAAGGTGAATGTGTTAGGCGTGCTAAGAAATGTAAAACTTGTAATCTAGGTTACATAATTGTATCTATGCTATTAACGGACAAACGAAAAGATGGAATTACACCAATTTCAAAAGCAACTTAGCTATGATGGTGATCTATCTCCCTGTCAAGTTTGAATTCGATTGGACAAAGCATTTTCAAGTTAGAGTCCGGAAACAGAAATGTTGACAGACAGACAAACGGACAAAAAAACAGACAAACGAACAGGCGGAATTACACCAATTTCGAAAGGAACCTAGCTATGATGGTGATCTCTCTTCCTGTCAAGTTTGAATTCGATTGGACAAACCGTTTTCAAGTTAGAGTCCGGAAACAAAAATGTGGATGGACAGATGGACGTCGGACACATCAATCTTAAAGGCGGGTTGGTTACACGCAACCCGCCTAAAAATCACAATTAATAAATTTTAGACAAACTAATGATTCAAACTGGGGATGGGTGTTATTCAGGACATCCCACTTGAAGTTAAGCACAAACATACTTTTTAGTGTACAAAATTGGCCAATGCCCATCCTCATATGTAAGTCACATTGGCAAGGTAAATACAAAACTGTGTAGTATCTCACAAACAATTCTGTGAATAATATATATTGAAAAATACAAATTATATATGATGAACAAGAATGAAACAAAACTATACTGAAAAATAAATACATGTACATGTATGTCATGTAATATAATAATCTCCTGACAATGGCATTTTGCTGGCAGGAAACAAAAGGACTATTCTCGCAATGAACATCAAAATGTAAAAGTTTTACTTTACCCAAAATGCTTATGTGTAATACATGCAATCATTACTCATGTGATATAATGGATTAGTTTGGTTTTATTTTAAATTTAATGGACAAAAACTGGACTCCAAAAGCTGGAACTTGATGTTGAAGTGTTGAGGCTGGGGCTTTTGGACAGGCGAGTACCATGCATTACTGTCTTTCTCTCTTGGGCTAACAACTTTCAACCATGCACCATCCTGTATAGTAAAAGCTGAATTCTGGGCCAAGAATGTGGTCATATCAAGGCTCGCGCTTCTAGAGATCACTTGTTTTGTTTTTCTTTTTTTTCTGTCTCTGGACTTTCAGGAATTGTGGCGCAGCATGATGAGTATTTGTCTTCTCACTGAAGTTAAATGGCAATGGGCTACGTTAGTACTTGGATGGGTGGCCATCTGAGTTCTAGACCAGCTGTGGGATGTGTCTGAGTTGAATTTCTTTGTCACCAGACTTTTGTAAATTCTAGTGCAATACTCGTGTCCGTGATGGCTTTGCGCTCGCGCTAGGGAACCAAAACACCTTTTGGCCTTGTTTCAGTTTGACAGCAGTAGTACAGTTCACATTTGTAATGGAATTGGCCATCTGTGTACAACATCTGAGGAAGAAACCTATGGGACTGAATTAACAGTACCTAGCTGTTTCTTCAGGACTGTAGTGTTGAAAAAAATACCTTTGGGCAGATTTAATGAGGACTAGTTCATTCTTGAGCACTTCTATATAGTGCTTGTTCCATTAGTTTCAATGTAAATATTCTTTTTCCTTGAGAGGTTTATGGCAACTGACAAACTTAGATGGGTGACAAACTTAAATGGACTGAGTAGTACTGGGTGCAGGGTTGGCAAAGAACCAGTCAATATGAGTCTTGACTGGCCCAGTGGTTAAAACCACCTTTAGCTGGTCAATAGTGGTCAATACAGAAATAATGAAAACTATAAGAATATAGTATAAGCTGAGTATTCGTTCCCTATTAGGGATAAAGAATTGTTGTTAAAATAAGCCTATATCTGTCTCAAATTCTACAATTCTATTGGTGACATATGGCACTCTGACAGTCTGGGTTGGTGTTCACAAACAATACTTAAGACCATTCCTAACATAGATTTTAAGTACACGTTGAATTGGATTAAGAAGTTATGAAACCATACTCATGATATTCCTAACTTCAAACTTCAGAACACTTAGAAATTAACTACAGGTTCAAAGGTCACCTTTAAGTTTGGAATGTTCGTGAATACTATATTATTATGGAGTGGCATTACTGGGGTGGACATATGGTTTCGTGGCATTTTGACTGTATTTCCATGGAAACATGATGTTACAGACTTCCATGGGGTTTCATAACAATATCTCTTTATGTGATAAATATATATTGGTATTTATAAATTAGGGTGCACTTATTGCATTTCTCAAGATTTTTAGGAAATCATGAAAAATGGGACAAGATAATGAGCACCTATCTAACATTAGTGCCACGGGTGTACTGTGAGCAGTTCCAAAAAAAGAGTGTTTTCTGATCCGTCTGTCACTGTTCTGAAGCCAAACTGTTAAAAATATAATGACATCACCATTTTATGTAACTTCGGCGCATATACAGCTTCTGTGTATTGCAAGTTTGTGTACTTCTGTTGTATCCACAGAAGTAAAAACTTTTTTGCATCATTTTAGCTAAAAATCATGGAATATTCTAAACATATTTGATAAATCCTTGTGATTCCAGTGTGCTCAAGATAATATTGATTAAGTTGGTAACATCTGCTTCAATTTTTGAAAGCCTTTTCAGAGGTTGTTATTTCCAGTTGTTATGACAGAAAATCCATCATTTTATTGGAATGTATATGGTCAAGGGCTATCGAATCATAGCCAACTCGGCCCTTCGCCAACTCGTGCCCCACCAACTCGGACTCAATTTTATACAAACTTAGCCTCCTTTAAAAGCTCATATCTACAAAGTTATGCCTGCTTTTATGTATAGTATTTATGTAAGAATTATATATTAATAATGTATTATGTGTTTTATGAGATAAATTAGCTGAAATGTGTTCTGAATTATCTTATATCAATGGAAAGGGTTTTAGAAAGTGATATTTTACAAATGATGGCTACACTATTAAAACTGTTACCAATGGATATGATAAAATATTTTTGTAAATATTACCCTAATTGTGAAAACTTAATTCAAGACCGTGTCTTACCATTATATCCATAATTAAAAACTTTAAAGAATGATACCTAGATTATCAAAATCTATCCATACATATAGCTTTTATGTCAATTTGAAATTCTAATTGAATGGGGCCGAGTTTGCATAGATGAGGTTGAGTTGGAGTAGGTCTAAGTTGACCAATTTCTGGCTATTCCACTCTTATATTAAGACTGGCACTCAATGCTTATAAATAAATAAATAATAATAATAAATAAATGTTTATATCAGACATATATGTGAACAATAACAGCACAGATATTACAAACAATTAACATTTGGTTTTAATTTAATTATCGATTTACAATTATTGCAGATAAATATTTAACATAGGCTTGTTAAAAAGGAAGCAGTTGAAGCATAGCGTATAATTATACTGCCCCACAATATTTAACATGAACACAATGTTAAGTGAAACACTTTAATGTTGAAGTACATTTAACTTTGTGTAGTATTTACCTCTGTTAGGCAGAACTGAGGGACTAAAAGCAACTGATCACCATGATTTAATCTTTATAAGAATCAAGTATATATTTCTTTAACACTGATTTAAATTTTTTAAAAGACTTTATTCCACTGATATTAATATTTAAGTTTTTCCACAATTTCACTCCATATATGGAAATACATTTGGATTTTAATTTTGTCCTGGCAAAGACTACATAAAACTTTCCTTCTTGTCTAGTGTTTACATTAATTCTTGGTTTGATTTTGAAAAACAATTGTATATTAGCAGGTAAACTACCGTCCTTGGCTTTATGCATAAACAACAATGTCTTAAACTGAACTATATAACTGAACTTTAATAACTTATACTTGCTAAATAAGGGGAATGTATGGGCCCTGTATTCACTCTTGCTTATTACCCTGATAGCCCTTTTTTGGACAACTAATACTCTTTCTATTAAATAGCTATAAGCATTTCCCCAAACCTCACAACAGTAAAACAGATATGGTAAAATAAGAGCATTATACAGATATTTTAAGGAATCAACATTGAGAATATATTTCACTTTATAAATGACTGATAAACTTTGATTTAATTTTTTAACATACATATGCAATATGATGGTGCCAGGAGAGTTTATCATCTATAATCACACGCATAAATTTGGTTGTATGTACTCTATCTATTGGCTGGTTATCAAAGACTATGTTAATATTACATACACGTTTATTGGTGAATATCATATAATTTGTTTTTAATACATTTAATGATAATTTGTTCAATGCAAAACAAGTTCTTAAATTTGACAGTTCATGACTTATGACAGCACTTAAGACTTCATATTGAGAACTTGAATAAAGTATATCAGTATCATCAGCAAATAAAATAAACGGCAAAATATTGGAACAATCACATATATCAATATCATTAATGTATAATATAAAGAATTTGGGTCCAAGTATAGACTTGCTCATAAGTATCTACTTTGGGGTTTTTTGAGACAATGAATGAGTGCATTTTATAACAGTGTGGATTTTGAATCATAGTGCACTAAGGAAGGACCTTGCACAAGGTCTAGTCCAAGTATTGATCGCCGAGGTACAACACATTTAATTTGTAATTGATCTTACCTTGTACCATTCAAATAAACATAAAGCTTTCTATTTGACAAGTATGATTCAACCCATTTTAAAACTATGCCCCTGATCCCATAAAATTCCAATTTTTTTAACAATAATTTATGATCAATTGTGTCAAAAGCCTTTTTCAGATCTATGAAAACACCAACAGTTGTTTTTTATCATCAATACTATTTGTTAATTTTTCTAAAAATTCAATCAGTGCCAATGAGGTAGATCGGTTACTTCTGAATCCATATTGACTTTCTGACAAAACTTCATACTTAGAAATAAAACTATCAAGTCTCTTATTAAACAATTTCTCTAAAAATTTGGAAAACTGTGGTAAAAGTGATACTGGTCTATAGTTATTGAAAACATTTTTACTGCCAGATTTATACAATGGTACTACTTTTGCTATTTTCATATCTTCAGGAAAGGTACCAGTGTTGAATGATAGATTACATATATGAACAAATGGATCTACTAGTGATTTAAAAATAGTTTTGACTAAAGACATATTTGTATCATTTACATCATATGAACGCATTTACAATTTCACTTATTTCTTCAGACGAAGTTTCTTCGATAAACATTGAATCACTATTTCTGTTCCTCATGTAGTCACAAATATGCAGTTTTCTGTCTGGTAGATTTATCTTACTAGCTAAATTAGGACCTACACTTACAAAAATTCATTAAAACCATTTGCTATGTCTATAGGGGTGTTTAATATGTTGTTATTATATATGAATTCTTCTGGATAAAAGTTAGATACTTTAGATTTTACTAATATGTTCAATATTATATTTTACTAATATATATTCCACACAAATTTTACATTACTCTTATTTTTTTCTAAAAATTTACCATAATAGTTTTTCTCAGCTACTCTAAGAATAGTGGTCAACTTATTTTTATATACTTTATACTTTCTTTCATTCATTACTGTCCTGTCAAGTACAAACATCCTATACAGTAAATTTTTCTTTTTACATGCATTTTTTAAACCTGGTGTAAACCATGGCTTAATAACATTACTATTAATCTTGATTTTTTTTAACCAGACAACAGTTGTTACATGCCAAATTCAATTCAGATATAAATTTATTACAAGCCTCATTAACATCACCACATCTGTACAATTCATTCCAGTTTGTATCAAGGAGTTGTTCTTTTAGATTACAAATATTTTCATTTTTACTTTTCCTCACAAATTTAAACTGCTCTGTTCTGTTTTCAAATAACTTTTGTTCACAACAAGTAAATATGGGCAAATGATCAGAGATATCATTCATTAATATACCACTATTACAGTTACAGCTGACATTGTTGGTAAAAATGTTATCAATTAAAGTTGAACTATGAATATCAATTCTAGTAGGTTTGTCAATTAATGGAAATAGACCATGTGCACACATCATTTCACTGAAATTACATGTATCTTTATGTGTGTCAGCCTTTAACAAATTTACATTGAAATCACCACATACAGATACTACTTTGTTATTATATTTAAGATGCATTAATATTTTATCAAGTTTTTCATTAAAAAGTTCTACTTTAGTGCCAGGTGTCCTGTAAACACAGGAAATTTATTAAATTATAATATTTTTGCTCTTTTTAGGGCACACCTCTATAGTGCAGCACTCAATTTATCATTATGAAGTTGATATGAATCGGGTTCCCGATATTTAATCTTTTGGATATCCATTGGATCCCTGATAAATAACCATTATAAGTTGGGTCCTGAAGATAAAATATTTCAAATTTGTGGAACTCATCAGTATTTACATTTGCATAGAATTTCATAAAGTACTTAAATTTTTGATTGTGGTGTATGGGTAGCTGTGGTATTTTCGTGTCATTGGAGTTTTCGTGGTATACTGATTGCTTCTGTATTTAATCTAGACGTTAACACTGACACTGCCGGAATGTTATATTTTTTATGAAATAATATGTTTTTATGTAATTTTAAATCATATTTGAGTGTTAATTAAAGTAAAATCGATCTACAAAGTTGTTAGAAATTACAGGTGAATAAAATGTTTACTACCACAAAAACCCCATGGATCATCATATATCATTTGACAATCTGGTGATAGAAGAATAAAATACAAAGCTGCTAACATAATTTAAATTTAAAAAGATTGACACCAGCATGGGTGTTTACCAGGGTTGTTATGGGAAATACCGCCCTGTCCAATACTCCCCAAGTGGGAAATACCGGGAAATACTGGGAAATACTCATTTTAGACTTCAATATATAATAATAATAATAGTAGGATTTATATAGCGCAAAATTGATGCAAATCCTCTAATGCGCTTAAGTCCAAGAAGGGAGAGTCCAGGGACAGGCATGGGTCGACATCTAAAAAGCGCCCGCCAGGGTATAACTAAGGTGGGGGGTATGCCAGCATAAACAAGTGAGTCTTTAGTTGGCTTCTGAAACGATCTATTGTTTGCTCAGATCTGACAGTTTGTGGCAGCTTGTTCCATTCAGCTGGTGCAGCTACTGCAAAGCCTCGCCTGCCTATGTGCTTCTTAGGGCGGGTTGAGGAGACAGATAGCCTGTTGCCGCGAGTGAGACTGTATAAAATGATGGGAAAAATACCAAAACATACATCTGAAACATTTATTTATTTAGATTAACACATTCTATATAGTACATAATTACAGAATTTCAATTTAATTGAATTTACAGACACTTTTATAAGTAACAACTAAATCAAATAGGATCTTTGGGCTTCATGTTGAATGTTTGACAGATTGGCAAATATATAATATATAAATTTAGTTCTGTACAGTTTCAGAGTTTCAACTAGATTGGGCCAACTCGGCGCCAACATATCCCCAGACAGGTCATCACTCACGCCACAGGTTTTGATCGGGAATTTTTTAAAACATAATTACCCATTATTATATGAACTTCAGCACATCAATCTACTCTGTTTATATCTTCCCAAGGAAGATGGTGTATCCCCAGACGCCGAATACATAACTCAAATTATATTTTCAATCTTCCTGCAATGATAACTCTAAACCTATTTTCAAAGTATTTAAATGATTGATGATTGAATGTCCATTCTAAAATAATAATCCCAAAAGAGCATATCTGTTTCTATATTTGTTGACAAATAAAATATTATGTTTAACTCAACTCATGATACTTTTCAATCTTCCTTCAAAGTATTTAAATGATTGATGATTCAATGTCCATTCTAAAATTCATAATCCCAAAAGCGCATATCTGTTTCTATATTTGTTCACAACTAAAATATTATTTTAAAAAAAATTATTTATATTATTATTTTATTATATTATTTTTAGAATTTGCAAATTGTTTTCAGTTATTCATTTCCTCTATACCTATATATGTGGTCCATATATATGCAACCTAAATATGTGACACAATCTCAGTTCTGACTCCCCTTTGTGTTATATGTAATGAAGCCCACCACCTCCCACCCCCACCCCTCTCCCCTTCTCCACACCTCTCTCACTATTACACAAGATCTGCAACCCCATTGAGTTCTTTGTTTCTCATCTGATATCATTAAATACCTTTGTTTATTTAGTGTCACTCAATATAGCTGGAGGTCCCAGAGGTGGGTGGGGGGAATCCGGGTGGGGGATGTGGGTTGGGACTACAAAGAGATGGAGTGCTACAGCATAAATGGTAAACAAACAATCTATATAAAAGGGGTACTCAAATACAAAAAGAATTGAGAATTTTAAGTATGTGATTATCAACTGAAATGAGTTCATAACTGTAGGAGCTGTGTCAAAATTAACTGAGGCAAGTTGAATAAAACTGGGCTAGTTGAGGGTTAAAAATCCCCTAGTTTTACTACATAAGGATATAATTTCATTAATACTGGGACTTAAAGCTCACTTAAAGTGTCCATTTTGTCTACTTGAATATGTTTAACCAGTTTCATTTTAAAAAGTTAAAAACTCAGCAAGCAGAGGTATAACACACAAAAATAAGTTCTTAAAAGACTAAGATAGCCATAACATTATTAATATTCAAAATTTAAATAGACAGGCATTTCCTTTTAAAAATTCAAAGATTTCAGCTCTATAACCCACATAGTTTGACAGTTACTGGGCTTTAAAGTGGCATAATGTCCATAAATTGGGTTTCTGTGGGCATTTTACAATTGTTAAAGAGACCTTAGCAATTAAACTACAGATCTGAAACTTTTTGGGGGACATACATAACAAAGAAAAATTATATATAATACAGTTTAAGACTTGTCACACTAAGCATTTCCAAATAACAGGGCAAAATACGGAAAAAATGTCAAAAAAGGCACTTGGGCGAGTGTCTATGGCCCTCATACACAGGTTAAATGTCTACTAAAAACCTTGATTTTCGGCATATGTAAAAAGGACATAATAATTAGTGCTGGGATCGTTGGCGATTTTTGCAGATCGAGGATCATATGTTAGAAACGAGTTGAACTCGAGTTGGACTCGAGTAAACACACAAAAATAAAAATAAAATAAGAAAAATCCAAATATTATTACCAGTTATGTTATGTACCTTTTTATTGGAAGAAAAAATATTTTTTGCCATTTAAAGTGTACAGATATGTATGTGCACATCATGGAACAGCCACGCTGCTAAGGTTAATATTAAAATGGCCATTATTTATTCAGTTTTAAGTTTTGATGGTGTGATCAGTTCCAAAAATGTCCCTTTGAGACAAGGTAAGTATATCATTATTTATTTTGTGAAAACTCGAGTTTATATTGTGTAACTCGATGTCATCCCCAAATATCGCCCACCGAGTTACGACTCGAGTTACCGTCAACTCGTCCCAGCACTAATAATAATGCATTCCCAGATGGGATTTCAGCTCCATCAATCACATAATTTAACAGTCACAGGGCTTAAAGGTGGTAAAAAGTCCAAATATTGGGTCTCTGTGGGCCTTTTAGAGATCTCGATGTGGCTTTCAAATTAAAGCTTCAGACTTAAAATTTGTTACATACTAAGATTACACATAGAATATGTATCTAATAAAGTTTGAAACTTCTCAGACTTACCATTTCCAAGTTACAGAGCAAAATATGTGAAAAATGTTTTAAAAGGGTCACTCAGGTGGGTGTTTAAGGTCCTCATACACAGGTTAAATGTCTACTTGAAGCCTTGATTTTTGGCACATGTAAAAAGAACATAATAATGTATTCCCAGATGAGATTTCAGCTCTATCAGTCACATAGTTTAACAGTCACAGGCCTTAAAATTGGCAAAAAGTCCAAATACTGGGTCTTTATGGGGCCTTCTAGAGACCTAAATGTGGCCTTCAAATTAAAGCTTCAGACTTAAAATTTGTCACATACTAAGATTACACATAGAATATACATCTAATACAGTTTGAAACTTCTTAGACTTACCATTTCCAAGTTACAGGGAAAAATATGTGAAAAATGTCTACAAATGGTCACTCGGGTGGGGATTTATGGTCCTCATACACAGGTTAAATGTCTTCTTAAAGCCTTAATTTTTGGCACATATAAAAATAACATACTAATATCTTCCCAGATAGGATTTGAGCTCTATCAGTCACATAGTTTGACAGTCACAGGGCTTAAAAGTAGCAAAAAGTCCAAATACTGGGTCTTTGGGAGCCTTTTAGAGACCTCAACTTGACCTTCAAAATTAAAGCTTCAGACTTAAAATCTGTTACATACTAAGATTACACACAGAATATATATCTAATACAGTTTGAAACTTCTCAGACTTACCATTTCCAAGTTACAGGGAAAAAGATGTGAAAAATGTCTTATAAGGGTCACTCGGGTGGGTGTTTATGCTCCTGATACACAGGTTAACTGTCTATTAAAGGCCTAAATGTTGGGGCACATATAAGAAAACACATAGATATATTCCCAGATGATATTTAAGTTAGATGAGAGACATAGTTTGAAAGCTACAGTGCTTGAAAGTGGCAAAAAGTGCATAAATTGGGTCTCTGTGGGCACTTTTGAGACCTTAAGTCGACCCCTTTGGGTAAACCTACAGCCCTAAAATTTTCTACAGACAAGGATTACATATCAAAGTTATACCTAGCGCAGTTTGAGACTCATCAGAATTACCACTTCCAAATTATAGGGCAAAATATGTGAAAAGTATAGCAAAAAATCCCTAAGTGGGGGTATTTATGGGCCTCAAACACAATTTTCTCCTCAACGTAAAGTCGTGATTTTCGGCACATGTACTAAGAACATATTAATGTGTTGTCAGGTAAAATTTCAGCCAGCTGAGCATCATAGTTTGTGACCTACAGGGCTCTAAGTGGCCAAAAGTCCAATTTCTGACCTTAAGGTGGCCATAAGTTCTTTTTTACTGGGAGTTTAAGGTCACCTTAAAATAGGGATCTTCCTTTGGGCACCCTTAACATGTGTACCAAGTTTGAAAAAAAATATTAATTTGTTTTTGAGTTATCGCGTCCACAAGGAAATTTCTACAGCGGCGGCGGCGCGACGCACCTGAATCCAATATATCCCCGACTTTCGTCTGGGGATATAATAAAAATATAATCATAACTATTTTTGATAATGTTTTATCCTTGTAATAAATTCACAACTTATTCTACTATCACACTTGAATATTATGTATACTGATTCACACTTATGGTGTTAAGCTTGTGTCACTGACACTGCTCCCATTTCTTTTAGTAATGTAGAAGTAGAAAAGGGATTATACTGGCAGCTTTGCCAAAGAGACAACAATGACCAGAGTACAGGACAATTGACCATCACTTTTCAGACCGCTCAATTGGATTTCAAGAGTGTACCCATTTCCAGTGTAAGAGGGGATTATAGTTAAAACATTTGTCATCAAAACCTCATCCTCCTTGAAAGAGATTAACAATTGACCATCACTTTTCAGAGGAGCTCAATTGGATTTCCAGAGTGTACCCATTTAAAAGAGGGAATTATAGTTAAAACATTTCTCATCATCACCTCAATCAATTACATACTTGCAAATTGTTTCTTCCTTGAAATTTTTAACACCAACCATGGTGCTGACTTTCAAAACCTTAATAGTTTGATATTCTAGCCATTTATTTTCATTAAGTCACTCAATCTTTTTATTTATAAATAGTCAGTATCTTCCATTGTTGGGTTAAAAAGGAAGTATATTTATAAAAACTGCAGAATTCATATTTCCCGGTAATTCCCAGTATTTCCCACTGTCCTGGGAAATACAGTATTTCCCGGGAAATATAACAACCCTGGTGTTTACTGGTAGAATATGGAAAAACATTTGGTGTAGCTTTGTTTTATCGAAGTATGTGAATTGATCCTGTCACAGCATCATGGTTTTAAGTTTTCGTCTAATGTCACGGCATCGCACTACAAATCAATGAGTCTCAACAACTCAGTTAATTTATTAGTGGTATATTTGGCACTATTTGCTTGACAATTGTGTAGAATATATATGAGGTCACATACAGAATTCTGTGGGGTTTCTTAACAATGTATGTGTAAGAAATATTTTACTTGAAGATCAAAATTCATGAAGTCACCGATTTCCATGGTGCAGGTTTCTTTACAATATTTTCTGACTTAACATCAAATATCCACGATGGACGGGTTTTTCGATATGACAATGTAAACGGACAACGCTGAATATGACAACCAACGCAAGCAAAATTATCAGACATATAACAAAATTATATCCTCAAAGTCGCTGGTTCAATGTGACTGCATATCCATTCGAAAATATTGTAAAACTGTCATCCAAAAATGAGGCCGACAGCTCATGTTTTAGTAAATGATCAAAAATGTGAATATATCGAAAACCCGTAGTGGTGGTGGACCAATTCACGCCCGGGTACCAATTCAGGCCCACCCTCAATTTTCTTGAAGATTTATAATTTTTCATAGAGAAGATGTTTACCACATCATAGATAATGATCAAATGGATCATTTACATTTGTAATTTATTGTTTAACTGTGATTGTTTTTGATAAATTTAGGGATGGGCGTGAATAGGTACACAGGCGTGAATTGGTCCACACCACTACATTGGCTATACTAGACTATAGGTAGCTGTGGTATTTTCGTGTCATTGGAGTTTTTGTGGTATAGTAATTACTTAATATTTAGCCTAGAATTTAATACCAAGTTATTTCAAATACTTTATACTTGTATTTGTATTTTAAAATTTTGAAAGTATTTGTATTTAAATACATTTACATGTATTTCACCCCATCCCTGATACCAACACTGGTAGATTGATAGTGGCTTAATTTTCTACCAGTAAACGCCCGCCTACTATTTCTTTGTTGGAGGTCAAGGACAAATGCTTCTATTTAACTACAACATGGGCGCTCACTGGTATTTCCGTTTTGCGGAAGAAACGGCCGATAATAGAGCTAAATTATGAAAATAGAAGGCTTTGAAATATTAAATAAAATAACATGTGCCTCAGTTATTAATTGCAGTTTATATTATTTGACAATCTGTTGTTAAAAGAATAAAATATACTGCTTCTAGGCATAAGTTGGCCGCGGTCATAAGTTGGCCGCCACTAATTTAATTGGGCCAAACAGACAAATAAGTCTTTGTACAGTGTTTAAAACGAATAAAAAGCATAAATGTAATAATAATGGACCATTTACGATTGCAATCAGCTTTTAAATTTGTAGCAATTTCAAGATTTGGTGATGGCGGCCAACTTATGACCGCGGCCAACTTATGCCTAGAAGCAGTAAAGCTGTTAATATAAATTAAAATCAATATATTAGCTTCAGCATGGGCGTTTACTGGTAGAATGCCACTATATTTTTTATGAAATAATATGTTTTTAATTTAATTTTTATTCATATTTGCGTGTATATTAAAGTGAAATCGGTGCACAAAGTTGCAACAATATTTTACTTGAAGATCAAAATTTGTGGATGGTATATTATGACTGAATTTGCGATGCTGTGAGTACAGTACTGCTTCTAGGCATAAGTTGGCCGCGGTCATAAGTTGGCCACCATCATCATATTTAGAAATTTTTATAAATCTAAAGGCCTGTATCATTATTGAATGGTCTATTATAATAAGATTTATGATAAAGACCACTTTTAAACCCTGTGCAACCACACATTTGTCTGTTTGACACATTTAAATGAGTGGTGGCCAACTTATGACCTTGGGTGACGGGTCACCCTAAATGACAAAAACGGCCTTTTGATGAAAACGGACGAAAACGACCCAATTTTGACGAAAATGACTTAGTTTTTTGCCAATAACTCTGTCATTACTGCAGATAGATGTACAAAACCATATATTGCTGGAAAGGTAATTTTAAAATGCACATTTTGGCTTTGGTTTCATGAAAATCCAGCGAGGCATAAGGGAGACATTTGAGCATTTCTTATCAATATTTTATAAACAGAATGACTGGTTTGCTCAAAAATATAATACCCTATGTCAATATAATTTAACATTATTGCATACCATTAGATTCACGATTAAAAACTGAAAAGAATGGTACCGAAATTATTAATATCCATCCATAAATAAAGATTTTGTGATACTCTAAACTTTAAAGAAATTATTAAAATTTGCCGCGAATCCTCTTGTAACCTATAAGATCAATATGTGTACTTCGATCTTGTTCACGGACCTGTCTCATTAATATTAATGAACAAATATGAGGTCACGGAATTTCTTTGAAGGGGGTTTCCTAGCAATAACTTTCATCTTAAACCAGCCTTTCTATTTATAAAATATTGTCAGGAAATAGTAAGAATCGTCTTTTATGAAGTTTAAAAGTGTGTTTTGTAAGTAAATGTCATTTTTTAAGTCGTTTTCGTCACAAATGGGTTGTTTTCGTCCGTTTTCGTCATTTAGGGACACCGGCGGCCAACTTATGCCTAGAAGCAGTACTGTAGTGGGACGAAAACTTAGAAAGTGCTATGCCGTGACAGGAGTCACTTCTTTGTTTTATTCATGCAGTTTATAAACCTCATGAGCTGAGGTACGCTGAAGTTACATAGGAACACCATGACACTCGTATACGTGTTAAATATCTTCAAAAAGGTCAAATAACCAAGTGTACCTTTTGCAAACACCAACCTGAATTTTGACTTCTGTCAAAACGATGGATGTGTACGAAAATCCGATTCGATTTGATCTGATTGAACTCTCAACACTAAACCACGGTGGTATGAGTAACCAAATATGCTCTAGATAATTTCTTGGTTTAGACCAACACCATTACATTATTAAGAACGTGACGAAAAGGAGCATAATTATGATGATTCTTGGAACCCCACTGAAAATATTAAATATATGTATATTTAACATGTTCAAAATCATTTGTAAAGTGAAGATTTTTATCCCGAGAACTCATCACTGGTATTTTCAGCTGTAAATGCCTTATACCTTTATTAGTTACTATCTAAAATATAATATATAAAATGTGTGTAATTATTTTGCGAATTTACCACCAATTTGTTTCTAAATTATATACTGTCACCAATAATTGAGATATTAATAAATTTACTATTATTTATTTACTTGATATTACTCTGTTCTTTCCAGATAGAATTGAGACAGGGAATCTCAAATTTTCAAGGAGATAAATCATTTTTAAAAAGCTGTCAATGATTATATAGTGAGAGGCATAAAACCATAGAAATATACGATTTCTATACATAAAACTGTCATATACAACAATAATTTGTGAATCTCCTGCTTCTATATGCTTCCATTAAACCATGGCGCAATATAATTTTATACCCAACGAAATATCTCCTTGTACAACAGGATTGAAAGTGCTTTTTGATCTATCCTGACTACACAAGAACAGCCCAAGCTTTCAAATCACTGATATTCTCTTAACTGAAGGACAGAGGCTCAGGAATGACCATTTATCAATGTTCCTGAGGTTCTTTAGTCTGCCACTGGGATAGGACCCAATAAAAGGGGGCTGCCATCTTAAGTGTTGATATAAACCGTTAGGTATCTGCCTTTACATGGGTTTGATCTGTTTTTTTAGACCACAGTGACAAATGCCTGGTATAAATATCAGTACTGGGGAAATTTGTCCTAAGTAAATTAAATCATCCTTTTATTTCACGTCTAACAATATAAGCATATATATATATATATGCATTTTTATGGGATCAAAAACCAAACCAAAATAAATAGCATACAATGTTTTAAATATTACTGGAGGGTGGTTTAACATACACAATTATATATAAAGCTTTGGAAATAAACTGGATATCAAGACTAATTCTTAAAAGTGGGGGAAACTGTCCAAAGCTTTTGGGAAAACACTGTAGTCAAAGTATTAATTTAAATTGCATTTATAATCTGGTGGGCTCTCAAAAATTAAAAAAGGTTATAACTGTTATTCAAAACTGATTCGGGAAAAGTGCAGAGAACAAGAATTAATGTTTAATATTTAACCCAATTATGAAAACTTTGGTAAAATATCTGATTCATTTCACAATAATATAAGTTGAACTCAGATTTATCTCTCACATAAATATGCAACCTCTTACAAATCCACTGAAAAGAGAAAAGAAAAGAAAGAGGCTGCATGTGTTGCTCCATTCTTAGTTTTTAAAGGTGTTAGCAGTCCCTTGTTACATAGTATAACAAGCCTCAGACCTGGAGGTAAAATAAAGGGACAACAGATATAAACCAAGTGCAATCGGGTGCTTCTTTTCTGCCCTTAAAACAAAGTTCTCAAACTGTAATGAGATGGGACTGAATATCTAGAATGTTGAATGGCTAGAATGGCCACATGCAGATAGGATAGGGTTGAATATTATAAACTTCCAAGGTTACTGGAGAGTTAGTCTAGGTACACTTTTGAATGGCTTACAACATCCGACAGCAAAATTTAGATTTTTGTCATGCTTAGGCCAGAGGATACTGAAAGTTTTATCTCTATACCTCCTGGTTATAAGTTCACTCATGTACCTCGAAATGTCAAGAAAGGGGGCAGAGTTGGCTTTTTCATCAAGGAGGACCTGAGTTTTGAGCAAGTTTCAAAAAACAGTTATCAGGCTTTTGAAATTATCTCCATTCAGATTAGCACTGAGGGTGCTAAAGATGTTATATTTCATGTAGTCTATAGGCCCCCAAATCTCTCAAAGTCGCAGTTCCTAGATGAATTTGGCATGTTCCTCGAAGGTGCTGCTTTATCAGGCTATGAAAATATTCTCCTTGGTGATCTCAATTTTCATTTGGATAAACATGACACCTGGACATTGAAATTTTATGATATCCTTGAGCAATTCAGTTTTACACAACTTGTCAATACACCCACACATATTCAGGGTCATATTTTGGATGCTCTATGTGTGAGGGATTCCTTCTCCTGGGCCATTAGTCCCAAAGTTATTGGGGGACTATCAGACCACCAGGCAATCATATTCAGCTTTATCTTCCCTGTCAGGGAATCCTGTAAGTTTCAATGTGTTCCCATCCATAAAATTCACAAGATAAATATTACAGATTTTAGAATGGATATCCTGAAATCTGACCTCATTAGATGCCCGTACAAAACTGCCAGTCTTCTTAGTCATCAATACTTTAATACTTTGAGAAGCCTTCTTGACAAGCATGCCCCAATCATGAAGAAAAATATACCGAGACATGCCGAGACTGGTTTCATGAACTGTGACATCCTCAAAGCAAAACGACTCAAGAGGAAATATGAGCGGGCATGGCGTCGTGAAAACTCAGCCAGTAATCGTAGCCGATACCGGGCTGCAATCAACCACTATAATTTCCTGCTAGAGAAGTCCAAATGCAATCATTATTCCAACATTGTGGCTGAAAACCAAGGAAATCCCAAGGCTCTGTGGAACTGTTTCAAAAAGATCTTACACAGGTCCTCTGCTGCTGTTCTACCAGACTACACAAATAAAACTGACCTTGCGAATACTTTCTGCAGGTTCTTCTATGACAAAATCCTCAAGATAAGATCCACACTGCAGTCATCAATACCATCTTCAATTACTAGACCCAACCCCACTAAAAATACTCTGTCCTCTTTCACACCTGTGTCCGAGGAAGAACTACTCAAAATTCTAAAGTCCTCACCGTCCAAATCATGTGACCTTGACCCGATTCCGACGTCACTGGTCAAGGAGTGTGCTGATATTCTCATCACCCCCATCACTAAAATTGTAAATTACTCAATCACAGAAGGTAGTTTCCCCAACTGTTTTAAGATGGCATATGTCACCCCCCTTGAAAAGAAGCCGAGCCTTGATAGAAATATCCTCAAAAACTACAGGCTGGTGTCAAACCTCAGATTTATATCTAAACTTATTGAGAAGATGGTGGCAAAGCAGCTAAATGAATTTATTTCACAGGAGGGGCTCTTAAATGTCAACCAGTCTGCTTATAAGAGTTCTCACTCCACTGAAACCGCATTGTTGAAGATTCAAAATGATATAGCTCTCTCAGTGGACTCAGGAAAGGCAGTGGCCCTGACATTATTAGACCTATCAGCAGCGTTTGATACGATTGATCACTCTCTTTTATATGACTGCTTGCATGACTGGTTTGGTCTAGATGGTACTGTTTTGTCATGGATCAAATCGTATCTTTCAAACCGTAAACAAAAAATTAAAATTGGTGATAGTTTCTCTGAGGCGGTAATTCTCCCTTTTGGAGTCCCCCAAGGCTCTGTACTGGGTCCTCTCCTTTTCACCCTCTACACTAGTCCCCTCAGTCAAGTTATTTCAAAATTCAATGTTACTCATCACCTATATGCCGATGACACCCAGATCTACATAGCAGTTGACTCCAGGAATTTTGACTCTAGCATGGAAGAGCTGACCGAGTGCCTCAAGTCTGTACAGGAATGGATGGACGGTGTCAAACTAAAACTAAGCCCAGAAAAAACCGAATTTATCATTATAGGTCAAAAAGCCATCAGAGAGTCACTTGCACCAAATTTTTCTGTTCCACTCCTCCAAAACAATATCTCTCCGTCAGTGCATGGAAGTAAAAAACCTGGGTGTTATTTTCGACTCAGACAACTCCTTTGACAATAATGTTGCCAAGGTTTGCAGAGCATGTTACTATCATCTTCGTGATTTGTGACAAATTTGCAAATTCCTTGGAGTTGAGACAGCAATACTTCTGGCAAACGCTATGGTCAGTACTGTAACTCTTTACTCTATGGGGTCAGCAAGTCCAACATAGCCAAACTACAGAGAGTCCAGAATGCTCTTTGTTGCATCATCTTCAGACTTGACAAAATGAGTCATGTTACACCCTTTCTGAAAAAACTCCACTGGCTCCCAATTCAACATCGCATCCTGTTTAAGTACAACCTTTTGGTATTCAAGGCTATTAATCTTTCACAGCCCCTGTATCTTTCAGCTTTAATAAGATCGAGCAGTCTCACTCGTGGCAACAGGCTATCTATCTCCTCAACCCGCCCTAATAAGCACATAGGAAGGCGTGGCTTTGCAGTAGCTGCACCAGCCGAATGGAACAAGCTGCCACAGACTGTCAGATCTCAGCAAACAATAGATGGTTTCAGAAGCCAGCTAAAGACCTACTTGTTTAGGCTGGCATACCCCCCACCTTAGTTATACCCTGGCGGGCACTTTTTAGATGTCGACCCATGCCTGTCCCTGGACTCTCCCTTCTTGGACTCAAGCGCATTAGAGGATTTGTATCAATTTTGCGCTATATAAATCCTACTATTATTATTATTATTATGTAAATTTTCATTAACATCCATCTTAATTTCCCCAAAATTTACTGTGATATTACTTGTCATATGTTTTAAATGTCTATCTACTACTAGCAAAGTTTTAAACCATGAGTGAGTTTGGCTTTGTATGTCAAGTTTGTCAAGGCATCAAAGGCAGGAGGAGGAGGGGCGTGGAGGGCACCCACCCCCCTTCCTTCAGAGTTTAAAGCCTTTGTTATGGGGCTTTTTACTGCTGTCCATGCCCCCTCCAATCCCCACCCCAAGATTTGCCTCTATTATCATAATGTACCTGTTTAAAGTGACAGTTATTATGGCTGTGTCACTGTCTAACTGTCCTAATATAAAAGGGGATTAGGCTCTTTTGTGTGTGTACTAAGTTAAGTCTCATCTTCAAAAAAACTGGGAATTACATCTTTTGTGGATAACTTTGTTTATAAACCTTTTTTGTTTACCAGTGTATGTGTTTATACGTGAGATATACAATTTACAAAACTGGAATCACTCACCCCAATTAATAATTTATCACTGCACTTCTATGTTTCAATTATAATTTGCTACAGTAGCTATGATAAGATTAAATTGCAAAAAGTTAAATTCTGAAAAAGTTTCATCAATCTTTATCAGTTGATTTGTGTCTTTTTAAAGGAAAATGATGAAAGTATCTGTTATTTTAAAGTGAACAAAATGAAAACAAGAAACATTGGGGCATACAAATTTAGATTAGATTCTCTCCAAATATTTTTTGGTGTTATACAATTGTTTATTATGGGAAGTCCCTTTGAAGTTTATTTTATGGTTTCATGTTATTTGTTCATGAGAGTAAACTGCTGTATGTGTCTGACAATTGAATGTAGAAAAAAACCCTACTTGAAAAAACTACAGAAAAAGTCAGAGTAGAAAACTAGTGTATCAACAAATAATCCTAGTAGAAAAAAACGTGGAAGTGTTGGAAAAACAACCAGAGCTATGTTACATGGTGTACACCACTTAGAACTGTTGTGTAAATGTGTTATGTACCATTTAGTCAGAGGGCTTTTACACTGAGGTAGTTTCTACTGCAGGTTTTTAGAGAGGCTTTTTTTCTGCTAGAAGCTTTTTCAGTTTACTTGACCATCAGTATGATATTTTAAGTGTTTTGATAAGATTGGCCTTCCCATAAAATGGCCAGTATTTTGTCCTCGCTTGCAATTTTGACTGGATTTTTGTCTACTGGCATTTTGTTCCCCAGTGTTTTGTTCACGCACCGCATGATATGTCCCTCTATGAAGTGTCCAACTGGGAATTCTTCCGCGGAACACAAAATTTATCCATACCAAGTAATCTTCACTTCTACTGGATGCATCCGGAATTTCAAGATGGTGGTGTAAACAAACCAGGGTCCAGCTCCAGTAAAATCTGGATATATAGTCACGTTTATGCATTTTTGTATCACCAAAAATTAAAGAACAGCCATAATTATTTTATCATAATTATTACACAATAATTATTGCATTATTTGAAACTGAGTGTTTCCCCTATTGCTGTCTGTTTACTTTAATCCCAGAAGATATTCCAAGCTAAGTTGCCTTCTCACGTCTGAACTTGTGATCTGCGCATGCGCAAGATAGTAGACATACGAGGCCAAACTCACTCCATTATACTTTGCAGGGAGTTATTATTGGAACAGTTTCCTTATGTCATGTTAGAATACATATATGGGATATTAATACATTCTACAAACACATTTCATAAATTTCATATAAATTTTCAATGGAAAAAAAATTGCCAAAGTTTTAGAAATGAAACAAAGAAAAGTGTTGGATGCAGAAAGATACAGTAACCTCCATGGTATAGTAACTACATACGTAAAAATATAGCTTTCTTACAGGTCCTATACACAAGTTCATGAGCTGTAAATATGTAGAGAACATTGTCAAGGGGTCATATTTACCACTTGTGAGTAGACTACTTCCCATAGCTTTCAAATTTGTGAACTTCACATCTAACGGCAACATAGATGCAGAATACATGTGTTTTAGTCATAGAAAAATGTAAAATAAAGTGGTGTAATGCTTAACATTTTGTAAATAAATATCTCTTGGTAAATAGCTTGGTGTACAGACAACATAACAAAACATGGTGATCCTGACTTATGTTGAATGACTTCTGATATAAGAAGATGTGGATTTACACACACAGAGCTCAATTAATGTTCTCCTGTAACATACATGCTGTCAGAGACAAAACTGCATAAGTATATAGCAAGGCTACATGTAAATGTCAAAAGGATAAGCAAACAGAGTCAACTGTTACTACTCATAAGTAATAGCAAGGGTTTTCAGCTACAATTTGCAGATTCTTGTGAGAAAAACATTAAATATATTACAAAAGCTAGTTCTTGTACCTAAACTGCGGATATTATTAACTCTGTATTTGAGAGAGAGTCTGGTAACAATAAATCAACAGAATAAGCCTATCATTCTCATATGGCTAGGTACCTGTTGCCTGACACGAAAGACAGGCAAATTCCTGATACTTAAAAATAATTTATCTGCTGGACTTAACATACTGTCTGAACTGTATTAGACTATAAAAACAGAAATACTTGCAAGAAGGGCGAATTGCACAGTGTTATTTTTACCATGCAATGTTTATTCACTCACTGAATTGAACAAATCAAAAGGACACAGGGACCAACAAATGTTTATCAGTGATTAGCTGGTCCTCTAACAACACATCAGACTGCTGAATAAATAATTTACTTCCAACAACAGTTCTTCAGATTTGATTGCCCAAAGTCTACACAGTTATTTGAAATGATCGAACCACACCAAACACAAGGTAAATTTCAAACTACTGAGGGATGGTGTTCATCCTAGACCTAATCTAGGACTACTCTGGCTGTTGCAACCACAGGGCTGCATCAGGCATATCTTTCATGCAACAGATTCCAACAAGTCAGCTAGCTCTCCTTTTGCAATGATAGGGTACACCTGACAGTGTCCACTCCATCACTAACTAGCTAATAGGGTATCCCTGCCAGCAATAACAGGCGAATAAGCAGTTCACAATACTAAACAGTTATAAATATCCACTGACAAGGTAAATTTCTCTGTTGTTCAAAATGGCAGAGGTCCTAAATACATGCCGGAAACCAAAATAGAATGGAAATCCATTCAAGTATACTCTTAATTTCACCTTTTGAAAAATGGAAGTAGAGAGGACTTCCAATGGCCTTATGCCTGGAGATGATGATGAAATGAAGCTGAACACTGCATGTCTACATTCGGGTAGGTGCTTATGCAGAACCTTGGTGGAGGCTAGACAAGCAGAAAACCTGCAGTTGAAAGTTCCACAGTTGAAGCTCTGCTTACATGCTTGGACTTATGCCTAACCCAATGCCTTTTTTCATTAGGTGAAGGAAGATTTTTGTAACATCGGACAAAACACAAAACCAGGTGAAAATACAGCTATGTTCTATAGCAGGCTAAGGGGGCCAAGGTGGCAGAGTGGTAACACTCTCGCCTCCCACCTCTGAGGCCGGGGTTCGATCCCCGCATGGGCTCAAGTGGGAAAGCTGGTAGTTGCTTGCCGTTGGTCGGCAGTTTACAGTACAGAACCCTAGCGAACTCTATGTACTGGTTTCCTCTGCCCTTCTACCTACCTGTCGTGCTATGACCTGTACAGTATTGAAAGCGACGTTAAACCCCAAATAAATAAATAAATACATAAATAAATAAATATAGCAGGGTAAGTGAAATATATCATTTGGCTGAATTCCCAGTCACTTCCCAATTCTTGATTGTTCACAAGCTAACATGCGGGTGTTTGAATATAGAATGTTAGAAAAATGGTAGCTAATGGTAAAAAGGTAATGGTAAAAGGAAATGATGCGACAATTACACAGTGTCTTGAAATTCTGTGCAAAAGCGAGGCTGTTGATGTAATGAACAAACATTCAGAGAAGAATGCCAAATAACTACATCCTCAGAGAAAAATGCCAATTAAGTTCATCCTATTGTGTCTCAGATCCCACCACACGCTCTCTAAAGAATGGTGTCAAAAACAGAGACCACCCAAGCAAGATCACTTGACAAACTAAGCAGAAATTGTGTATATGGTGTGGCAATGAAGGAAAGCATGGACTTGAGAAGTGCTCAGCCAGAAATGGCTAATGTGGTTTCTGCTGATTTGGACTCTGCCACTTCAGAAATATTCTCTTAACAAATGGACCCATCATTGGCATGGATTCCAGATACATTTCCTTGTGCAGATGACTTTCAAATCCAGGGATCCACTGAGGAGAAACATGATATACACCTTGAAACTGTCCAGAAAGGTACCAAAGCGGGAATTAAGTTCAACCCTAGCAAATGCCAAATCAAGAAATGCAAAATAGAGTACTTTGGTAGGAACATTTCACTTGACTGTGTACCTCTTTGTCTAAAGAAAATAAAGGAAATACTGAACTTAGTTGAACCCACCAGAAAAAGTTAACTCCTAAGCACAATAAAATTCATGTCTGCCTTTATTCCAGTCTTTTCAGGAAAACATACCTAATGCACAGCCTCTTGAAGAAAGACTGCCATTTTGCGTGGATAAGCAATATGCAACTTGAATTTGACAATGTCAAGAAGTACCATTGCTAGTTCAATGCAACTAACCCATTTTGATTCAAACAAGCAAGCAAAAATTGAGATTGATGCATTACTCAAAGGTCTTGGAGATGTGCTCATTCAAGGCCGAAGACCTGGAAAATTCTTCAGCTAATCAATTGCACAAACAGAAAGAGCTTTTGTCTGTCCTCTTTGCTTGTGAAAAGCTTCACACATATACATGACTGACTGCACTATCAATATCAATATTTACCACCAGCCAATCTGAAGCTGTATCCAAGAAGCCATTTAGTCTTCCACTTTATCGCCTTCAGAGAATGCTCCTAAGGCTTGGGATGTATGACTTCAATGTGAAATATGTTGGTGCTAAGAGCATCCTTTTAGTTGACACACGCTTGAGTGTGGTTAGGCCAGGGTCAAGTTAAACAATACCAGATCTGGATGTAAATATTGCACAAGTGATGTCTATCAAGCCCACTCACCTACAGTCACTTCAAGCTAAAACAAGAGCAGACCCTACTATGTCACAGATTATTAACCGATCAACAATGGATGGCCCTCACAGTTTCACAACTTGCTGTAAGTTATATGGTTATACTGGTGCTCTTGGAATGAGCTAGCCATTCTACACAGCATAATCATGAAGGGGCACTGAGTTGTAGTTCCACTGGTACTGAGGGCTGAAACATTGCTCCATCTATATGATGGTTATCCAGGATTCAACTCAGCACTCCAATGTGCTCAACGTACATGCAGTATATTTGCCTAGATTGTAAGATGATATCAGTGATCTGATTTTGCAGTGTAAAGCATGTCAAATCAATGTTAAGAAGAAGTAAAGACTACCTGAACAACAAATCTCAGTCATGAAACCATTGGAGATATGGGGCATTGACTTGATGGAGCACAAGGGTGACACATGATCATCGCAATTGATTATTTCTTGGGTGATATATTAATGGAGGATCTTCAGGCAGAAACTGCAGTCTGTAATATTATTACTCAATTGCAATTTCAGGAAGTTTAGTCTCACTGAATCAATCATAACTGACAATGGGCCATGCTTCAGATCTCAGCAGTTTCATAAATTCTGGCAATCTCTTGAAATTGAACACATCATGCACATCTTCTTACTACCATGATGGCAGTGGCCGTGCTGAAAGAACTATTCAAACCCTTAAACAGATACTCAGGCAATGCAGCTCTGTGGTAGAAATTACCACTACTCTGATTGTCTATCGTGACACTCCATTAACTTAGGATCTGTCATCTCCTGCAGGGCTGCTATTCAACAGGGGAGTAAGTTCACATCTTGGGATAATGTATCAACAAACAATGCTGGATGACGTGCAGAAACAAAGGCTGTTTGTGATATCAGCTCATTTCCTCTCAGCACCAGGGAGTTGAAATACACTCTACATCAGATATGGTTCACAGAAGATGACTGCCCTTGGTCCATTCAACTTAAGTACTATTGTCCAGAAAATCCTTTATTTATTATTAGTCATTATATATTCTTCTTTTATTTTAAAGAAGCAGCTTGTTGTGACATCGCTACTGATATAATTGTTAAAACCAATGACATTTAGAAAATATGATAAGAACTTATGACGTTTCTGGTGCGAGGTCTGACTGTGTATCTTTATCTGGAGATTGTATAATAAAAGGAAACCTTGGCGAGCATATCCAGTGTCTCTTAGTAAATAGCTTGGTGTATAGGCAACATAACACAACAGTTTACATGCACATACATACTGGCCGTGAAAAACTAAGGAACATATGAAACATGACGAGTGGTGTACACCAGCTCACGAACTACCTACACACGAAAGAATGCAGCAAAAGGGGAACCCCCGTTTTGGGGGGAATTCCGCAAAATTTCCCAGGACTGTCCTGTGGTTTTTTTCACTGTTGTAGCAGGGACGAGGGACAGCAACGTAGTAAGGTTAAACTAATATATTTTACTTTTGAATATCATTGTTATATTAAATTTATATCAAATGTTGATTGTGCACATAAAGTTTAAAGTGACAGTAATTTTCAGATATTGAAGTTTTTGTGTGGCGAGGAACTCTGTCCCAAAATGCCATCCATCAGTTTTAAAAAGGCATATTTTGGGACAGAACACTCAGTCTAGCCCACAAACAGAGCTGTTACACAGTGCAAACTTATGCGAAGCCCAATAATTTTGATCTAGAGAGTGATCCTTGGACCATTTCTGACTACTCACAATATTTCCTTAAAAACTAGCTAGTGCTAATTACTTCACAATGCCTTGGGTATGGACCTGTTGAGTTTGCTGTAAAAGGTATTCATATCAAATTCACAACCATTGAGTACATACTGCTTACTGCCTTGGGTAGTGGTGGTGGACCAGTTCACGCCCAGGTACCAATTCACGCCCACCCTCAATTTTCTTGAAGATTTATGATTTTTCATGGAGAAGATGTTTACCACATTATAGATAATCATCAAATTGATCATATACATTTGTAGTTTATTGTTTATCTGTGATTATTTCAGATAAATTTAGGGGTGGGCATGAATTGGTACCCGGGCGTGAACTGGTCCACCACCACTACCGAGAAATAGGGTATGCTGTAAATAATTTCGGTACGCTAACAATGATGCCTGTACAGCTCAGCCAGTGAATTTCGTCACCCCAGTGAAGTTCGTCACCTGCATTTTATGGCAATATTAAAGAGTTTTTCCTGTGAACTTTCGGCATACATGTATACCTTGTTGATGAAAGCAGCTATTCCATTTATTTTAATAAGAATATTGCCAATCTTTGAGCATTTTTACGGCAGGAAAGGATGGTGTGGTCACTTTCTAAACCAGACTGGCTTTCGGAAAGCTCACTATCACTTTCTTCACCCAGAACAGATTTATTGGTCACAGAGTTAGTCAACTCTTGTGTACCCTGTTCCAGAACACCAGAAGAATCTTTCAGGACAACCTGTTCAACTGTTTTGTTTACAGAATGCTCCTTCTCTGAAATAGGAATAGTCTCAGCCATCCGACCAGCAACTGGTGTTCCAGGCCTAGTTTTATGAGGCGCGGGTACTGGTGCCCGGCAAGGCTTAATAGTAACTAATCTCACTACTCACATCTGAAACACTGATAACATCTGCCATACCCTTATTCTCCTCAGCTATCACTGCTGGGGTGGTCTCTACATTGGCAGTATCTGCTTTCGGTGTTTTGACTGGAAGACATGGGATTGGCAACAAAAGGTTTCTGTGCAGAACCTTAACCCGACTCCTACCAATATCTGGTTTCATTTCATACGCAGGGATGTCAGAGTTAGGTTGAGAAACAACAAAATAAACTTGCTCACTCCATTTGTCAGCAATCTTGTTTGTTCCTTTTAACCCTACAATGTAAACCAGAACCCTGTCTCCACTCTCTAGGAAAGCACCTCGGATACGCCTGTCGTACAACCTTTTCTGTTCAGCTTGAGTATTTCTTGAGTTAACCTCAGCCAACTCATAAGCTTTCTTAAGCCGAGTACACAATTAGAAAGCTTTGTACGTAGGAAAGGTAGGTGCACCTATTTCTAAATTTTAATTTTTGGCTTTCATTGGTCATGCATTGCACTTTTTGGTTCTGTTTTTCCATCCTCTTGACTGTTCGGTCAACAACCCCCACCAAGGAAAATAGTTTGCCATCCCCAAAAATTATTCACCCAAGTTTACTCTCCTCTTTGGACAGTTGCAACATTGCTTTTGTCGCCCTGCAGGCCCACTGTCGTCAAGTGACGCACTGTTTCAGAAATGTCAACCCTTGGTGGTCCATCATCCTGATTCTTTCTGGCGACATTAGTTTGAACCCAGGTCCATCAGCCAGAAATATCAAAGCCTGTCATCTGAATGTCCGTTCATTGCGTAACAAAACATCAGCATTTAGTGATTTTGTTTTGTCAAATGATCTCGACATCGTTGGTGTCACTGAGACATGGCTAAGACCGTCGGACACACAAGGCCTAATGGATGAGATAACCCCTGCAGGTTTCCAGCTTCACCAGGTCCCACGCGAGAACAAGAAAGGAGGTGGAGTTGCTGTCCTTGTTAGGAATGACATTGATAGCGTGCGTTGTCAAATTGATCGGCGGGAAACATTTGAACACATTACCGTCAAACTGTCAGATCGACAGTCAAGCCAGCTCCTGGTACATGTAATTTACTGACCTCCAAGTACCAGCAAAAGCAGATTTATCGAGGAATTCAACAGTTTCATGGAAGCAGCTGCTTTGTTACCACATGAAAATATTATCCTGGGAGATGTCAATATCCAGCTTGACAGTCAAAATTGCTGGACAGAAAATTTCAACACAGTTCTATTGGATTTTGATTTTATTCAACATGTGTCAACACCTACACACATACAAGGACATATCTTTGATGTACTCTGCACTAGTAAATCCCCAACTTCCTCAGTTCACCATCATGTAAAGGACGGCATATCAGACCACCTAGCTGTCTTTTTCACTACAACATTCCCTGTCAAAAATTCCTGCAGAGTAAAACGGTTGAAAATCAGGAAACTTCGCAAGATAAATAAAACTGAATTTATGTCTGACATTGAAAATTCTGAGCTTATCCAGGCTCCTTACAAAACAGCTAGCTTACTTTCACACCAATACTTTCATACCCTTAGGAACATACTTGACAAGCATGCACCTGAACATGAATGTAAAACCCCACAACATGTCAACAAAGGGTTCATCAACAGTGAGATTCTGGCAGCAAAGAGACGTAAGCGCAAACTATAAAGGGAGTGGCGAAAGGACAACTCTGCCATAAACCGCAGTAGGTATAGAGCCGCTGTGAACCATTTCAACCGTCTCGTGGAATGTGCAAAAACCAAACACTACAGTGATATGGTTAGGGAAAATGAGGATAACCCCAAGGCCTTGTGGAATTCCATAAAGAAAGTCCTCCATAGATCACCAAAAATGGTACTTCCAGATTATACCACCATGAACAGTCTAGTCAACACTTTTGGCAGGTATTTTGCAGACAAAATTGCTAAATTAAGATCTGGATTACTGTCTACTGATGCCGATCCCCCTGTCTCAGGTCCCTACAAAAACAAATTTGTTTCTTTCCGGACCATGTCAGAGGAAGAAGTCCTTAAAATCATAAAGTCCACACCAAATAAATCATGTGACTTGGATCCCATCCCAACATCATTGGTCCTTGAATGTATCAGTGTGCTCCTGACTCCTATTACAAATATTGTGAACTACTCTCTACAGGAGGGCAGTTTCCCATCCTGCTTTAAGACTGCACATGGTACACCCTTGTTGAAAAAAGCTGGTCTTGACAAGAATATTCTCAAGAATTATCGACCAGTGTCCAACCTCAGCTACATCTCCAAACTCATAGAGAAAGCTGTGGCTAAGCAGATAAATGAGCATATTGCTCACGAGGGTATATCTAACGAAAACCAGTCCGCATATAGAGCTTTTCACTCAACTGAAACGGCGTTGCTCAAAATACAAAATGACATTGCCACATCAATGGACAAGGGTGCAGCTGTTGGATTAGTCCTTTTGGACTTATCTGCAGCTTTCGATACAATAGACCACTCAATCCTATTCAACTGCCTTCAGCACTGGTATGGCATTGATGGGGTAGTGCTTAAGTGGGTCCAGTCATACCTCAACTCACGCAAGCAGCGCATCAAGATAGATGGACATCTTTCAGATGCTTTTCAACTCCCTTACAGGGTTCCCCAGGGCTCAGTTCTAGGGCCACTTCTTTTTACCCTATACACAACCCCTCTCAGTTCAGTCATATCTAAATTCAATGTCACCCACCACTTATATGCAGATGACACACAAATTTACTTGGAACTCGACTCTAGGAACTTCGATTCCAGTATCACTGAATTAACAAATTGCCTTGAGGCGGTCCAGGCTTGGATGGGAAATAATAAACTTAAATTAAATTCTGACAAGACAGAATTCATAGTGATTGGTGATGATCAAATTAGAAGTTCCCTGAAGTCATCTTTCCCATTGAGTTTGCTTGGCAACACCATGGAGCCAGCTGAATCGGTAAAAAACCTTGGTGTCATCCTGGATGCTGAAAATTCAATGCAAAGACACGTGGCTAATCTATGTCGCATAAGTTACTACCATCTCCGGGAACTACGAAGGGTCCGCAGGTACTTAAATCATGAAACAGCTGTAAAGGTGGCAAATGCCTTGGTAAGCAGCCATCTGGATTACTGTAACTCATTGCTTTACAACACAAAAAAGGCATATACTAGCAGACTACAGAGAGTTCAAAATGCCTTATGTCGGACGGTGTGCAAGCTAAATAAATACTGTCATGTTACACCCTTCCTTCACAAACTACACTGGCTCCCCATTCATTACCGTATACTGTTCAAATATAATCTCATTTATAAAGCAATACATTTGAGCCAACCTCCATATCTCTCCGCTCTAATTAGGCGGAGTGATCTCACACGGGCAATCGCCTATCAATTTCCTCATCTAAACCAAATAAACGCTCAGTGCTACGCAGTTTCATAGCAGGGGCTCCCACAGAGTGGAACAAGCTTCCTCAAGCCATCAGAACCATAGAAAGCATTTCTGGTTTCAGGAAACAGTTGAAAACATACCTTTGTAGATTGGCTTATCCTCCACCATAGCCTATCTCCCCTACCGGACGCTAATATGGAAACGGACATCTTTCTGGAACTGGACTATCCCTTTTTGCACATCAGCGCCTTAGAGGATGTTTACATCAAATTCGGCGCTATATAAGTGTTTCTTACTTACTTACTTACAAGTTGGATATGTAACGATCTGGTGTCGTGTGTATTTCAACTGACTCCCTTCCTAAAGCAAGATCCACAGCTATGCGTGGGTGACGACCAAACATGAAATAGTAAGGTGAAATTCCGGTACTATCATGTTTAGTACAATTGTACGCATGTACAAGTGACCCAATATGACTTTTCCAGTCCACTTTCTTATCAGGGTCCAGCGTGCCCAGCATGTTGAGGAGAGTAGAGTTGAAGCGCTCTGCAATCCCATTACCCATTGGGTGGTAAGGAGTTGTTCTACTCATATGCACTCCTGCTAAATGGCAAAGCTGCTGGATGGTTTTACTTTCAAAATTCCTACCCTGGTCACTATGTAACCGACGTGGGAAACCATAATGCACAAAGAAGTTGTCAAACAACACTTTAGCAGTTGTGGTTGCTGTCTGGTTCTGGGTCGGATATGCTTGAGCGTACTTTGTGAAATGGTCTGTGACCACTAACACATTTTGAATTCCACCCTTGGAAAGTTCAAGTTTCAGGAAGTCGATACACACTAACTCCATCGGCTGAGAAGTTTGTGTATTGACAAGTGGAGCATTAGTTTACCATTAGTTTACCACTAATAAGTGAAAGATGTGGGGACTTCGCTTGTGGGGACAGCTCAGACTCTCTGAGTTTATTCTCAAGCCTAAGTTTGACAGACTTGATCACAGAATCTTGATCCTGTTCCTGTGCCCAATCAATAACCTGATGCAAGGTGTGGGCTTCTTGATTTTCTAGTTCAACAGGAATTGCCTGTTGACCATAGCAAAAGCTCTCCACCAGAGGATGGTTATCCAGGTGAACAGTCATCACCTGGTTCAGCACCTCAGTACTGACTTCAGGCCATTGGATACGTGACAATGCATCCGCAACAGAATTTGAAGCTCCGGTACAGTATTTCAAAGTGAAGTGATAATTTGCCAGTTGGGCAACCCAACGGTGTCCTGTGGCATCAAGTTTTGCTGAACTGAGCACGTAGGTCAATGGGTTATTATCTGTGTTGACTGTAAACTCATTATCATAGAGATAGTCGTGAAACTTCTCGGTAATGGCCCATTTGAGTGCCAAAAACTCAAGTTTATGAATGGGGTAGTTTCTCTGAGATTTAGACAAGCCCCAGCTTGCATAAGCAATAACACGTGTCACCCCATTGTCCTCCTGATGTAAAACTGCACCAATCTCTTCTATACTTGCATCTGTGTGTAAAGTAAAGGGTTTGGTATAATCCGCAAATCCAAGGACAGGAGTGCTGCAAAAAGCCTGCTTAAGCATATCAAATGCTTTTTGTTGTTCTGGTCCCCATTCTAGTGGTGGATACCAAACTTTCCTTTTAGTCTTGGTTTGATAGTGAACACCTCCCTGTGTTACTAAGTCCAAAGGACGAGCAATCTTGGCAAAATCCTTCACGAATCTTCTATAAAAGCTTGTAAAGCCATCAAAACGCTGCACCTCCGAAACAGCCTTTGGAATGGGCCAATCTTTTACACAAGAGATTTTATCTGGATCTACTGTGATGCCATCTTCTGAGATGATATGTCCCAGATACTTTATCTGTTTCTTGAACAGGTGACATTTGGATGGGCTCAACTTCAAGCCAGCAGCCTTCAGTTTTTCCAACACAGCCTCCAAACGGAGTATATGCTCTTCATATGTCCTGAAGATAATTATATCATCCAAATAAAGTAAGCAGTAGTTCAAATGTAGATCGCCCATGCAATTTTCCATTAAACGTTGAAATGTGGCTGGAGCATTGGTCAAACCGAAAGGCATTCGCTTACATTCCCAGAAGCCCAATGGTCCAGCTGTAAATGCGGTCTTGCATTTGTCTTGCTCAGCTAATGGGACTTGCCAGTACCCCGATTTTAAATCAAGACAACTAAACCACCTGGATCCTGACAATACATCCAGTGTTAAGTCGATGCGGGGTAAACTGTAGCAATCAGGTACAGTAAGCTGATTAAGATGGCGCAGGTCTAAACAGAACCTGAGAGGACCATTCTTTTTCCTCACAATAACCACATTAGAGGCATAAGGGCTTTGGGACCTTCGAATAACTCCCAAGGTTTCCATTTCTTTTAAGTGATCACGTACCTCTTCAAACATCATAGGTGGAATCGGTCTTCTTTTTCCTTGAAAGGTGTATCATCCTTTAACTTGATGTGATCTACAGCTTGATTGGTCAGACCAAGATCAAGATCATGATGCGAAAAGACACTGGGCCACTTCTGTAATAGTCCAAGCACCTCATCCACTTTCTCCTCGGGCAAAGTATCCCTGATGTGCTGGAAATGCTTAAGAAAACTGGCTTCATCACATTCGGATGCTGGTGTATCTAAGTCCAAGTTCTGCTGATCCAGAGTGATAACATCATCAGTGATGTACAAATCACATATCCTGGCCTTGCCCGGGATAGTAACAGCTTGTTGCAGATGGTTCACCAATTCCGCAGACAACTTAGATGTTGATGCACCTGGCTGAAGATAGTTAACACTTGGGGAGACCACTACACCTTTGGGCAAACTCGTTTCAGATCCGACCAAGCAAACGGTCATGCGGGAACATACAGCCCTCACATGGGTTTGACCCTTGATGATCATACACCCATTAGGGGGTATAGTGACTGGCTTTGTAGTTTTTAAAAATCCCAAGTGAACTTTCACTTTTGGCCATTACTTGGTGTTTAGCCAACTTTGCCAACACATTTTGCCAGATAGGGTTTTGTACTGCCTATCTGTCAGAAGTCCAAGAATGTTAGTGCTAAGAAGGACTGGGACTCTATCATGGTACCGGGTGTTCGGAACCACAAGCATGATTACTGACAAGCCAAAGAGGTTAATGTCAGCACAAGTAATGTCTACTTCCACATATTCCAGGTATGATAACTTATGCCCTTCTGCACCCTCAACAGTCAGTAAATGCTCCCAACTACACACGAAAAATAAAAACAACATGTATAACACAAATGAAACACAAATCACAAAGACACGCAAACGACGCACATACTGAGAATTTATATTTGAATGATCAGAGTCAGTTCGTATTTTAACTTATCAGCACAAAGGCAGACCTGTTGTTGAGAGAAAAGAATTACATCCAGTTCTTGACTGAAATAAAAAAAAATAAACAAATCAGTCTATGGATCATATATTAACCAGTATTTAATTAATTCACCTGTAGTTAAGTCAGTCAATAACTGTCCAGAAAATTACTCTCTCCGTCTCCGTTGCCAATTATATCAAAGGTTTGATTCTAGATGTTACTGAACCAATGTCTTAAAATTTAGCTTTACTCTGTGTTGACACACATCTTCCAGCAGAGGTTTGAATGAATTTTAAAACTCGAACAGTTAACGATGTCTTTTATGCTCAAATTACCTTCTCAAGACATTCACAGACGAAACACACTCTTAACTACAGTACTTGCACAACACCAAAGTGGAAGTTTGTTGACCGTGGAAATATGCAGGTGTTGTACACTGGTCTCAAGATCTCCCGTCGCGCTAGATCTCATTAGGGGCTACAATGTTGCTGCCGTCTCCCAGTGGGTTATACAGGTCACCAGACGAGGGACTTACAGTGGACGTGAGCATGGAAACACTTAACTAAAATCTTGACCAGTTTATTAACTACAGTGGTCCTACCATGGATGAAGCGGTTCACAATCACCCAAACATCAGAACATCAAGTCAAACAGAATCGGTCACCGACCATACAAAACACCTACAAATAATCAGATTCAAAGTAAGAAATCTGATATGGGACCACAATAATGATTAAATAACATACTTGAAAGTTACAGACTAAAATAGGTATCACCATTATAGTTTGGTTTTAGTTTCACCTTTGATGCTCCCACTGTTTGGAATTCGCTTCCTGAAGACATTCGTGGATCACCCACTATAACCTATCTCTACGCAAAGGCTTATCCTCCTTAGCTCATTTTCTCTTATGGCTTCTCCATGGTGCCGACCTACTTCTGTCCTTGGACTTTGAATTTGCATATTGCTATTGTCTTGTTGCGCCTTAGAGTCCACTACTCATTGGAGATTAAGCGCTATAAAAGTCAAATTAGAATTAGAATTATTGGTATCACAGAATTCATAAAACAATACTAATCTCCAACAGTAATGCATTAACAACAACTACAAAGCTCATCCCAATAATGTAAAGTATTCAAGATAATTATTACAGTTTACAACAGATATGGTAATTAACTGAATCGAAGATAGATACAAGTTCAACAAATTCATTGAGAATGAATTTCAAGAGTTTCACTAAAAACAATAAGCAAGTTACCAAGCACTAACTAATGTAAACAAACGTAATAATTATTGAACAGTTACAATACCATTCATACAATTGTAACACTAACCTGCAACATCACCAACACAACCAACAACTCTCACACAAAGTTCTTCCCAAAACCCAGCTACTGCAACAGCATGTTTACCCTTTAAAACCAACTTTAAAACTGAACAAAATGTCTGTTTTTCTCGCGATTGTAACACACAAGCTGGTGGAAGTAAAATTCTTTTATTTCTAACCACTTATATAAAATAATTATCGATGAGTTCTAAAACCCAGCCGCTGGATATGCTAGCAACTCCACTGCCTGGGGTACAGGGTAGTTGGGTATGTATGCCAGAAGTGTAAAAAGCCATTGGGTATGCTAGCAGTGACAAGAATCATGCAGTGATATAACTTGTGTACACAGCCATTGGGTATGCTTGCAGTGATTTTATTCTGAAGTACACAGCTGTTGGATACACCAACAATGGTATAAATGTACTGCCTTGCTACCAATTATCACTGGGTACCAATTATCGCCAGACAGAATTCAAATAGACATAACTTGACCAAAAGTATATCCCATGTCTTACGAAAACTTTCCAAAGTGAATAGAACAAATACACAACAAAAAGTTTTCAAAATATGTTGCCATTACGGAAATATGAACATTTTATATATTGGTGGGTACACTAACAATGATGTATAGTTTACTTATTTTATAATTGGATAATTGGTAGCAGGACAGTAGGGTGCACAAACCATTTGGAAAATGGAGCTTAGTGCCTTAATTGAATACAGGATAGTTGTGTATGCCTGTAGTGTACAGCTGTTTGGTATGCTAGCAGTGAAATAAATCTTGGGTACATGGCCTTTGGGTACTTTAGCATTGATATAGATCTTGCATACACAGCCATTGGGTACACTAGCAGTGATATAGATCTTTTGTACACAATAGTTGGCTATGTTAGGCTGATACCACTTCCAGCGTACAGAGCCATTGAGTGCGCTGTCAGTGATTTGGATCTAGCTTACACGGCCATTGGATAAATATCTTCTGCCTTCACATTTTGGACCACTTTGTAAGGCCTGACCAAATGAAGCATTTAAATGTTGGGAAAGATCCAGATTATATTCTGGATTTAGATAAACTCCCGAAATATCAAAGGTCCCATTGTTTAATGTTTTTTAATAACTTCGGCTTTTTGGTTGACATTACTCCAAAAGTAATCATTGAGCAGATCATGAAATTGTTTACATGGGTAAGAAATGGCCAAATGAAGAAGTGACTACATTTTTTGAAAGATACAGATCATATTCTTTACACAAACAAGGTCGAAAGGGGTTTCGGTCTACTAGCGTGAGTACAGCCATCAGAGACACAAGTAGTGCACCAAAGTGGTCACCCATCCCAGTACTTACACAGCCCAATGCTGCTTAACATCAGTGAACAGACGGATACTCATCATGCTGCAACACAATTCATGAAAGTCCGGAGACAAAAAAAATCGAAAAAGGTGATCTTTAGAAGTGCAAGCCTCGCTAGAAATGTCTCCTGGTCAGGGTATGCACTCTGAGAAAGTTGTATATAGGACTTTTAGTTTTTGTAAGTGGCAGCTTTTATAAATTCATCCTGAAGCTTTGTGGCTGATATACTGAGCAGTCAGAAAGCCAGTTTGTCAGTAGTACATTTACATCACTAAACAAAGAGGAAATACTTCTGTTAAAGAGGTACTCAAATTTTTACTGCAGCTTTAACCTGTTCCTGCTCTTTATAAGCTTATTTTAATTTTACTTCAGTTTTACACTCCATTTCTTACCTGTTTTGTCATTTTACAAGCCTCACCCCTCTTCCCCCTTGTCGCCAGAATGTCCTGTGTAGCCACGATCGCCTTTCATTCCCACATGGCCTTGGCTTCCCTTCTCTCCCCGCCTTCCACGTGAGTGTTTAATTCCTCAAGTACAATCTACATTGGAAACCCAAAATTCAAATTCAACAGCCAGAGATTCAAACAAACTTGGTTAAATGTAGGAAGTTATTTTTTGAGGGCAGTAACATAAATTATTTACTACAATTTATGTTTGCAGTGTGTAGACAGTAACCATGTCCTCCAAAAGGAAACTACCCAAGACTCTTTCTCTCTCCAGTGTGAGGTCACCAGAATTAAAAGATATGGTGATGGATGATGTTGCTGAAGCAAGTGAAACGATGCCACACTTTTTTCAAAATATGGCAAAGTACACCCTGAGACTTGTAAATCTGCATCAGTTTCCAGATGACTTTGCTTGTTTCTTGAGAGAGAATCTTGTAGATGAGGATATGGAAGAGGATTTGACAAAAGCCCATGCAGTGAACTGGTGCCGGACTGTCAAAAAACTGTACCCTCTGAAAACAAGAGGTATGTAATAAAACATTTTGCTAATACTGGCAATATATTGCACTAAAATTAACATCAACATTTGCCCAAGAAGGAAAATTACAAAACATGAGGAAATATCTCTAAAAATAGATAAAGACTAAAATAAAAATTGAATCATATGATGTCACAGCATCTCAAAAAATTGTGAAAATAGATGGGAATTGGTACCATTTTTATACTGCTTTTGCTTGTAATTTCTAATGGTTTTATAACCTCTGTCAAAAGACAGTCATTTCCAGCTTACCTGTGGATATCTTCTCTGCCTAAAGTTAATAATAAGATACATGGCTGCAAAGGTCCATAATCAATAAAATATCATTCAGTTTTGGCCTGATCCAAAATTCTATGATATTATCATTGAAGTCTTGCATGCTTAAAGCCTATTGGTCAGCAAGTTTGGCATCTAATCACAGGCTGTTAATGCTGTGTACATTTGAGTCCCACAAAAACATTTCATAGTTTACGTTTATTATTCTTGGTTCTATATTCACCAAAGGTCTTAGCCAAGTGTTAGGTGCAACACAAATCTAGCCAATTTAAGCCTGAAAATTACCCAAGATCTGTGGAGAATAAATCACTGCCACAGTTTTTCTCCATCTCACTGACCGCTGCTATGTCTCTGGTTATATGATTATGAATTTTTGTTTTTCTGTATTATATGCCTAGAATCTGTCTTTAGATGGAGATTAAGTGCTATAAAAGTACTATTAGAATTAGAAGTAACAGAAAGTACCTAAAATTCTGTTGTCTTTTGACCCTTCTTCCATCTACACTGGTTATTATATATAATAAATTATTCATTAATCCCTTGAGCTTTAACTGAGCAGTTCTCTGTTTTAGGAGATGGCAACTGTCTACTACATGCAGTGTCACTTGCTATGTGGGGCATACATGACAGCAGTGCGTTCCTACGCAGGCTGGTCCTTGTTTCATTGGTGAGTGATGGACAGAAAGGCGGAGGCAGGCTTTTCCGCCGTTGGAAGAGATCTCGGGCAGACTTTAACAAAAGAGCCCTGAATGGAGGCATTCACTTTGAAAGCCATGTAGGTGACACAAGACGCTTCATTCTTTTTCATTAAACAGCATTAGTAGTATAAGAAGGAATTGTGTTTAACAAAAAAGATTTTTTTTTATTTTGACCATTAAAATCAAATACAAGTAAAATTGTTTATCAGCCATACATGTAATATTACACATGGGTATGTATTGATACGGTCAAACAATATCAATTCGTATAGTCAGTATGTTCATATTTTTTATTAACCTACAAATTTGTTTCTATATTTCACATAGGAGTGGGATGCAGAGTGGCAAGAAGTCATTACAGCAGCTAGTGACATCCAGAAAAATGGCTCCAAAAAGTATGCCATGTTCGACTTCCTGGAAGACATCCATGTATTTGCTTTGGCAAATATCCTTCGCAGACCCATCATAATACTCTCAGATTCACATGTCAGAAACTTCAGTGGTGCAGCTTTCTGTGCCAATCAATTTAGTGGAATTTATCTACCTATACTTTGGTCACACAAAGCCTGTGTGAAATCCCCCATTGTATTAGGATATGCCAACAACCATTTCACACCTTTGCTTGGTATGGAAGACAGTGTAGAGAACACCACAGATATACGACTGAGTGTAGTCCCACTGGTCACAAAGGACCAAGAATCACTTAATATTCATTTTTTGACTGAAGATGATGAAAAACATGTTTTTGAACTTCTCAAAAAATATCTGAATGTTACAGAAATCAATTGGACCCATTCAGATGCAAGTGTTCATTTCTTACCATGTGCAAAATTAGACTATAAAAAAGTAGAGTCTTTTGACTTAATGCGGGACTATGTTTCTTGTTTGCAGAAGGTATTTAAGGAGCAAAGTATTAATCGAGATAAATACTGGTTGAACTGGAAGGATATGTATGATATGGATCCCATAGGTAAAGAAGAAAAATCTGAGAAACTAAAAAGTCTGGAACTGTACCTAAATGAACATGAGCAAGAGAAAATAAAAGCAGGAAAGAAGGATGAGCTCAATACTGAAAGTCAAGAGCAGAATATTTTAAATATTGCAACTGAAGAGAGCCAACTGTGTGCAAAGAGTCGATGCTATCATTCTGCATCACCAAAGTATTTTCCTTACTGTAGTCAGCATAAAAGAAAGCGATCACACAGCACAACAAGTATTGAATCAGTGAGCCCTAACTTGACTGAAAACATGGGTGAACTCACTATTGAAAACACTCCAAAAAGAAACAGTTTGAATGGAAAACAGGAAAACTTAAACTCCACAAGTCGTCCTTGTGAAAAAATTGGATGTAGTTTCTATGGTCTGGAAGCTTGGGGATACAGATGCAGTAAGCACAGAATAGGTGCTGGATCCCTGAAAGAAAACTCTATGGAAAACAATGGATGGCATAAATGTAGGTCAAGAGATACAGATTGTAAAGGTCAAGGTCACTCTAGATACAAAGGGATGTGTAAAAATTGCTTCCTGAAGCCTTGTGACAGGCAGAATGTACCAAGAGATGAACTGACTGAAATGGAAATCCTAGAAATGTTACCTGGGAAATATATTGCTGGAAAATACCAAGCAGAACTCCTTCATAAATGCAAGGTGGAAGGCTGTAGACAGATGTCCACTGAAACCACTTTGGGATATTGTAGTGACCATTATATAGTTCTGTACCGAATGGATGTCCTGAATATCCCAACTGAGGAGGAAGTACTTCAGTATAGGAATGAAATGCAAACAAAGCTCAAAGATGAAGAACTGGAAAGAGAACATAGTTCACCTGGAGGTACAATGATCCAGGACATAGGGTGCAGTAAACCTGGGTGTGAAGGAATCAAGTGTAAGAATCCTGAAGGACTTTGCTTTGAATGCCATGAAGAAGGGAAAGCCAAATCTGGGCGCAAGTTGGAGAGACAGGAAGAAGTGGAAGAATCAGGAAGTGAAGACCTGATAGAATCTTTGGGCCCTTTAAGTAGCAGTTATGACTCAGATACATGCAGTGCACCAGGATGTCTGAATAAAGGGAAACAGTCCTACAAAGGCCTCTGTCTGAACTGCTACTTTATGCTGTCTGTCCAGAACTCTCAAACTCCCCCCAAAAGGAGGGAAGGTTCTATCCAGTTGAAGCCAATGCTTTCTTCCCCATGTATGTATTACATGTATTGTTCTTGCAATTAAATTTGTAATATCCCAGAAACAAAGTGTATCAGAGGATGAGTGCTGATATGTAGTCCAATACATGTACATCTTCATACTGTTATTGTCTCATGTGAAATCTCATTTAGGATCAGACAAGTATTTATACTTAGCAAAGAACTGTATACAGTGGTATATTTTAATGCAAAATTATTCTTCTGGAAAATGCTAATTACCGCTACATTTTTATAAAGGAATTCTCCTTAAGAGATCTTTACTTCAAGGCTTCAGCTGTATCAAACAATCATGTGACCAATGTGGTGAAATAATGTTAATAACCCAATTAAAATTTTGTCTCAGATATGCCTGCATCTACCGCCCTCTAGGATCATGTACCATCAACTTTCTTGAAGAATTTCTGTCATTTGTTGGTTTCTTGTCATCTATTAAGTCTTCATATTATATTTATGGTGATTTCAATATCCATGGTGATGTTCCAGATGGAGATGGTTAATGTATGACCTTTCTTGATTCATGTGATCTGAAACAGTTAGTCAGTCAACCTACTCTTCTGCATGGTCATATATTGGATCTCATTCTGTCCCCCAGTGATCACGATGCTATTCGTGATGTCAAAATTGGTGATTTTGTATCCGATCATGCATTAGTAAAATGCTCAATTTCCTTCCCTCCTTAAGTGGCCAATATCCCAAATAACGTTCAATACAGAAGGTACCACTGTATAAATATGTCTGACTTCTGCTCAGATCTCAAAATTCTCTAGTCAGACTACTACAGCAAACTGATTTTAGACAATAGTCAGGACTGCATAATACCCTGAACAAGGTCTCTGATGTAAAACACCCATCCCATGAGTCTGAAAAGTCATTGGCTGACCAGTTTGCCTTCTTTTTTTGGAACAAAATTAAGAAAATTAGACGTACCTTTGCTCCTCTGGCACTGAAAATGAAGTTCATCCTCATTCAGATCCTAACAAAATTACTGCCTTTAGGCAAGTTTCTGATGAAGATGTTGATAAAATAATTAAAACCTCACCAACAAAATCCTGCCTGTTAGATCCTTGGCCGACATTTCTTATCAAGGAATGTATTGATATACTTCTACCATCCCTAACAAAACTGGTTAACTGCTCACTCATGAAGGGATGCATCCCCAACACCTTCAAAACTGCTGTGGTGACTCCTCTTATTAAAAAGGCTAATCTTCCTGCAGACGATCTGAAGAATTATCGCCCTGTTTCTGGCCTCAGTTTTATATCCAAATTGGTTGAACGTATGGTTGCTAAGCAGCTGTTAGAACATATTCATGTCCATAACTTAGACAACCCGTACCAGTCGGCATTATAGAAGAAAATGAAATTCACTTATCTTTGTCAAGAGGGAACCAACTGCCTTGGTATTTTGACACCATTGACCACTCCACTCTTCTCAGTTGCTTTCATGATTGGTTCAGCATCACTGGATCTGTTCTAAAATGGTTCACTTCCTATCTAACAGACCGTTATCAATCAATAAAAATTGGTTCTACTTTGTCTCATGTTTGCAAACTCCTCGGTGTCCCCCAAGGTTCTGTCCTGGGCCCTTTGTTGTTCTCATTGTACACCACCCCCCCTCAGTTTGATTATCGGTAAATATAAAGGAATAAAGGTTCATTTTTATGCTGACGACAGCCAAGTTTATGTTCATTTATCCCAGAAGAATGCATCTGCTGCCTTTGAACAGTTGAAAAGGTGCCTAGATGATGTTAAAGAGTGTATGTCGACTAGTAAGCTCAAATTGAATCCTGACAAGACTGTGTTTATCATTTTTTTGAAAAGACAAAGGGACAAGTTGAAAGCATGTTTTCCAATTAATATCTGGGGTAGTCCACTATGCCCTGTTGATTCAGTGAACAATTTGGGAGTGTGGTTTGATTCAGATTTTTCCTTGTCCAAGCATGTTCAGAATGTCTGCAATAGTTGTTTTGTGAAACTCCGTGATTTCAGACATGTCAGGCAGTTTCTTACTCATGATGCTTCTGTACTTGTGGCTAATGCTCTTGTTAGTAGTCAGTTGGATTACTGCAACTCACTTTTCAGGAGCCTCTCCAAATTCAATCTACGTAAATTACAGTGCATCCAAAATAGTGCAGCCAGAATTGTATCGAACACCAGTAAATACACCAGCATAACTCCTGTGCTTAAAAAATTGCATTGGCTTCCGGTTGAACAACGCACGGTGTTTAAGACAGCCACACTAGTCTACAAGTTTCTTCATACAGGTTTTCCTCTGTATTTTGCTCCATATCTTTCTTCCTACAGCAGTTGTTACGGTACCAGGCGCAGTCAAAGTGGTGGTAATTTCCTTGTCATTCCAAAGTTCTACCCGTCTGTTCATAAATATGTCAAACAGTTTGGTAATAGTTTTGCTTTTGATGCTCCCACTATTTGGAATGCTCTCCCAGACGAGATTCGTGCCTCACCTTCTCTAGCCTCTTTCAGAAAGCAGCTTAAAACTTATCTGTACACCAAAGTATATCCACCGTAGCCTATACCATCCCCTGGCCTTCTCTTTGGTGCTTGACCCCCTCTTCTGTCTCTGGATTCTGAAATTGGTGGACTGCTTTTTTTTGGTTGTGTTGCGCCTTTGAGTCCTCTTTATATGGGGAGATTAAGCGCTATAAAAGTCCAATTAGAATTAGAATTTGTTTGTTGGTTCAGATTCCAATTTATGCCCACTGTGGCTAGCAAAATGCTTGCAATATTTAAATTAACAATAGCCCAAATGTTTTTGTGCCCAGCATTTCTTAGAGGGAAATGATTAAAATTCTGAAAAATTAAAAATCAAAGGCTTTATCATGATAAAGATGTAAATGTTCAATCTAGATGCATGTGTCCAAGCTAACATTCTAATACAAATGTTTTTACAGAGGTAACCCACCTTGTGTATTTTCAGCTCCTTCTAAACTTTCTGCACACCAGTGTAAGACAGTGGGTTGTAATATGTTTGGCACTGAGCCCAACATGGGATACTGCTCGTTGTGTTTCTCAAAATATAAAGGTCAGTTATCACTTCCCATTGTTGTTTATTTTGCATCAAGAAATTTTTGATTGAAATTTTGAAGCAATTTTTGAGGATGTCAGATTGTACTTTTATTTTTATGGGGAGATTCATCATTTTTGGATTCAAATATATTGTGCAAGAAAGTGAAGCTTACAAATAAAATGCAGTCCATTTATAGCTGGCATTGTTAAACATTGCTGATTTAAACACACATAATTGTATCCCCGACGCGAAGCGGGGATACTATGGATTCATCATCGTCGTCGTCCGCGTCCGCAGAGATTTCTTGTTAGCGACCTACAGTCCACATTTCTTTCCGGATTTCTTTCATATTTGGCAGGTGGCTTGATATGGTAGAGGACTCGCCACCCTATCTTTTTGGTAGGCTTTATGTCTAAATTAGGCCTGTGGTACACAAAAATGTCTAAAATGTGGAATATTGCTTGTTAGCGACCTACAGTCCACATTTCTTTCCAGATTTCTTTCATATTTGGCAGGTGGCTTGGTATGCTAGAGGACTCGCCACCCTATCTTTTTGGTAGGCTTTATGTCTAAATTAGGCCTCTGGTACATAAAAATGTCTAAAATGCATTAAAATTCATGAAATCATGCACTAAATCGCTTGTAACTTGAAAAGTGTTGCATTTAGAGCATTTTGTTAAAATATGTTATTCAGATACTTTTTTCATAGCTACAACATGGTGAGTAACTTGGGTGTCTGTCTCAATAGCTAAGTGAGTAATAGCTACTTTTGGGCTTTTCAGTAACTTCCATCGTGAGTAAAATCACTTGTAACTTGAAAACTATTGCATTTAGAGCATTTTGTTTCAATATGTTATTCAGCTATTTTTGGGTCAGCTATAACATAGTAAAATTTCAGACCTGTAGCTCATGGCATAGCTGAGTAATAGCTACTTTTAAGTTATCACTGTTGAGTAAATTGCTTATAACTTCAAAAGTATTACATTTAGAGTATTTTGTTTCAATATGTTATTCACCTATTTCGGAGTCAGCTATAACATAGTGAAGTTCCAGACCTGTGGCTCATTGCATAGCTGAGTAATAGCTACTTTGAAGTTCACACTGTTGAGTAAATCAGTTGTAATTGGAAAACTATTGCATTTACAGAAATTTGTGTAAATATGTTATTCAGCTACTTTTGGGTCAGCTATAACATAGTGAAATTACAGACCTGTAGCTCATGGCACAACTGAGCAATAGCTATTTTCAGGTACTGACTGTTGAGTAAATGACTTGTAACTTGAAAAATATTGCATTTGGAGTATTTTGTTAAAATATGTTGTTCACCTACTTTTGGGTCAGCTATAACGTCGTGAAATTACAGACTTATAGCTCATGGCATAGCTGAGCAATAGCTATTTTCAGGTTCTCACTATTGAGTAAATCAGTTGTAACTTGAAAACTATTGCATTTACAGTATTTTGCTTAAATATGTTGTTCACCTAATTTTGGGTCAGCTATAACATAGAAAAAATTCAGACATGTAGCTCATTGCATAGCTGAGTAATAGCTACTTTGAGGTTATCACTGTTGAGTAAATCAGTTATAACGTGAAAACTATTACATTTACAGTATTTTGTTTAAATATGTTATTCACATAATTTTTGGTCAGCTATAACAGAGTGAAATTGCAGACCTCTATGTCATGGCATAGCTTACCAATATCTACTTTCAGGTTCTCACTGTTGAGTAAATCATTGTATCCACTGGATAGCCGCAGTGTGTACAGAGATTTCACCATTACCGCTCTAACGAAAAAAATATTATAGCTAGCCTTCTCAAGTTTGCAAGGTATATTAGAGGGTGCACCACAGTATTCTATTGGTAGGCTTTATGTCTAAATTAGGCCTGTGGCTAAATTACTTGCCTACTAAAAATGAGTAATTCTGCATTTTCTCTAAAAGTATTGCAGATAGCAAATTTTTCTTAAATAACTCATTCACCTACTTTTGGGAGAGCTTTCACATGCTGAAGTTCCAGACCTGTAGCTAATTACTCACCTACTCAAAATGAGTAAATGCGAATTATCTCTAAAAGTATTGCAGATAGCCAATTTTTCTCAAATAACTCATTCACCTACTTTTGGGAGAGCTTTCACTTGGTGAAGTTTCAGACCCGTAGGTAATTACTCACCTACTGAAAATGAGTAAATGCAAATTATCTCTAAAAGTATTCCAGATAGCCAATTTTTGTCAAATAACTCCTTCACCTACTTTTTGGGAGAGCTTTCACTTGCTAAAGTTTCAGACCTGTAGCTAATTATTCACGTACTCAAAATGAGTAAATGCTAATTATCTCTAAAAGTATTGCAGATATCCAATTTTTATCAAATAACTCATTCATCTACTTTTGGGAGAGCTTTCACATGGTGAAGTTTCAGACCCATAGCTAATTATTCACCTACTCAAAATGAGTAAATGCAAATTATCTCTAAAAGTATTCCAGATAGCCAATTTTTGTCAAATAACTCCTTCACCTACTTTGGGGAGACCTTTTACTTGGTGAAGTTTCAGACCTGTAGCTAATTATTCACCTACTCAAAATGAGTAAATGCGAATTATCTCTAAAAGTATTGCAGATAGCCAATTTTTCTCAAATAACTCATTCACCTACTTTTGGGAGAGCTTTCACTTGGTGAAGTTTCAGACCCGTAGGTAATTACTCACCTACTGAAAATGAGTAAATGCAAATTATCTCTAAAAGTATTCCAGATAGCCAATTTTTGTCAAATAACTCCTTCACCTACTTTTGGGAGACCTTTCACTTGGTGAAGTTTCAGACCAGTAGCTAATTATTCACCTACTCAAAATGAGTAAATACTAATTATCTCTAAAAGTATTGCAGATATCCAATTTTTATCAAATAACTCATTCATCTACTTTTGGGACAGCTTTCACATGGTGAAGTTCCACACCCGTAGGTAATTACTCACCTACTGAAAATGAGTAAATTCGAATTATCTCTAAAAGTATTGTAGGTAGCCAATTTTTCTCAAATAACTCATTCGCCTACTTTTGAGAGAGCTTTCACTTGGTGAAGTTTCAGACCCGTAGCTAATTATTCACCTACTCAAAATGAGTAAATGCGAATTATCTCTACAAGTATTGCAGATAGCCAGTATTTCTCAAATAACTCATTAATATGAAAACAACTTATAGGAAGTCATGGGCTGCAAATCTTTTCATGTGGTCAGATTTGACCTTGGGCCCCTCCTGCTTATTATTGGTCCTAGAGGTTTGCAATGTGAAAACGACTTATAGGAAATCATGGGCTGCGAATCTTTTGATGTGGTCAGACTTCACCTTGGGCCCCTGGTACAGGGTAAAATAAGGGTAGCCAAACTTAAAAGTGCTTTCAGCTTGCTTATTAACGAAAAATGCTTTTTATCTTCTAAACTATGTTAGTTGGCCTTTGTCGGTGGATACATCCAGCATCTGGCCACAGATGCGTCCTTTTTCTAGTTTTATTGCTGTTTTAGTGTATCACACCTGTATTTTAAAAGCAGTTTATCAATCACATCATAATTCACTGTATACAGAAAGAAAAGTCAAACAGTCTCACTTTAAGGCCGTCCCACAGCCATTGTAAAAATGTAAGTCATTCTCCTCCAGCATGTTCATTATCATGTCATCATCATACTTCATATCCAGACAGTATTTCAAAATCAGCTTGACAGATTCAGTTCATCTGTGGTATGTAGATGTAACTGGTATTCAATGTGCCCTTTTTATAAGGGTGATCTTAAACTCCGATGTATAAAATAATTATAGTGAGTTCAAGATTTTTATGTCAGCCGACATTACACTGCTGTGTCTGTGTCTGCATACACGTGAACAAATTCTCCAAAGGTACTTGGCCCAGAGACATGCTGTATTTATTTTAAAAGATACCTTATCTGTCCAGGATGAAAAAAAATGTTAGAGGCATGCAGATCTGTGTGTTCCTCTAAATTTTTAAAATAATTTTTAATGCATTAAAATAAATGAAATCGTGTTCTTAATCACTTATAACTTGGAAAGCATTGCATTTAGAGCATTTTGTTAAAATGTGTTGTTCACTTACTTTTTCTAAAGCTGCAACATGGTGAGTATTTTGGGGGCCTATACCACTAGCTAAGCGAGTAATAGCAACTTTCTGACTTTCAGTGCTTTACATAATGAGTAAAATCACTTGTAACTTGGAAACTATTGCATTTAGAGTATTTTGTTGAAATATGTTATTCAGCTACTATTGGGTCAGCTATAATATAGTAAAATTGCAAACCTGTAGCTCATTGGATAGCTGAGCAATAGCTACTTTCAGGTTCTCACTGTTGAGTAAATCACATGTACCTTGAAAACTATTGGTTTAGAGTATTTTGTTTAAATATGTTGTTCACCTACTTTTGGCTCAGCTATAACACAGTAAAATTGTAGACCAATAGCTCATTGGATAGCTGAGCAATAGCTACTTTGAGGTTCTCACTGTTGAGTAAATCACTTGTAACTTGAAAACTATTGCATTTAGTGTGTTTTGTTTAAATATGTTATTCACCTATGTTTGGGTCAGGGATACATAGTAAAATTGCAGACCTGTAGCTCATTGTATAACTGAGCAATAGCTACTTTCAGGTTCTCACTGTTGAATAAATGGCTTGTATCACTTGTAATTTGAAACTATTGCATTTAGAGTTTATGTATTTTGTTAAAATATGTTATTCACCAACTTTTGGATCAGCTACAACATAGTAAAATTGCAGACTGGTTAGACTGGTTTGCATAGCTGAGCAATAGTTATTTTGAGATTCTCACTGCAGAGTAAATCTCTTGTGATTTGAAAAGTATTGCATTTAGAGCATTTTGTTAAAATATGTTGTCAGTTACTTTTTCAATAGCTACAACATGGTGAGAAGTTTGGAAGTCTATCTCCATAGCTAAGTGAATAATATCTACTTTCTCATTTCCAGCGGTTACCTAATGACTAGATGAAATTTATCTTCAAAAGTATTGCAGCTTTGCAATTTCTTTGGAAGATGCTGTTCATCTTCTTTTTGATGAACAATAGCATATTGAAGTTTCAAACTTGCTGCTCAATATATAAGTGTGTAACAGCTACTTTTATTATGCTAAAGTTGAGTAAAATTTCATATATCTTGAACCACCAGGTCATCGGTGGCTTCTCAAGAAGCACCTTAACAGTTAATTTTGTACTTTACTTTTGAATACCATTTGCAGCACACAACTTTAGTGTCCTTTTCTGCTTTCCTTTGTACTCTGAAACTCAAAACACAAAGTCAGCTGACACAGAGCCTGTTCACGGGCACTGATTGCTAGTTCAAGAAAGTGTTCTTCAATTTTTTGCAGCCAGCTTGAATTTTTGTGTAAACCATAAAAAGCACATTAATCTTACACAGAGCAAGATAGAGTGATTTGATTTTGTCCAAATCATTGTTGCTCATTAGAACACTTTGTTTTTGCCATGGCTTTCTTGGACTAGTAATGTAGGGGGGGGGGGGGGTCTTTGCATTGCGAACCCCTACATGGATTGGAGCTGATTAGCTTTGCTAACTTTGTACATATATCAAGGTTAGACAAAGTAAAATTTCCTTGACCTTCTAGAATTAAAGAACTTATGGCTACCTTAATACTCTTCCCCCCCCCCCCCCTTGCACTAAAAAAATGCATTGCCCCAGGGATTTTACACAGTGAAAAAATATGGTATTTTACAGTCTTGGCATTGCAGAAAATAACTCTGACCATTTATCCTTTAGCATTTCATAAACCTACATTGAAATATGCACTGGCAATTTTTCTATAGATGTGTAACATTTTTGAGTTGTAAGTTGGACCTGAAATGTTTTCCAGTAAACTTGGTACATTGTGTGAGATTGGCATCAAGTTTGCCCAACCTAGTTTTAGGTGTCTCTATTCTGCAAGAAGACTTCATCCAACAATATGCAATTATTAGTTATTAGAGGAAATTGTGTTTAGAGCTATTGGAAGTTAAATGTAGAACTATTGGAAGTTAAATGACCACTTTAAGGTCAGAAAACCCTGCATTTGTGTGGGTACAAGTAACAGTTAGCCATAAATAGTGAAATCCTGTTGCTGTTTGAGGTTCTAATTGTAGAGTCTCTTCTATCAATAGAATATGCTTACACTAACTTGTGAAACTTCACGTTTCAGAAATGGCACTGAATGTTGGCCAATACCTGAAACAATTAGTATTTACTTGCTGATGTTAGTGATTTCTATTTAAGAATTTTAACCAAATGGATTCACTGGTTTCGTCCACCCATGATAACTTCCTGTTTGTGTGTAATCTATTAATAAACCATTCCTCTCTAAATTTACAAATACATGTACTAATTATTGAATTCTATAGTTAACTCTTTGTTTTAAGTAGAAATAGTGCAAGTCAATAAGCACATTCTCTGGAACCATCTATAGAATTCTCAGCATCAGAAAGTGCTGCATTTGCAGTTCACCATCACAAAGTCACTTGGATGTTCTGATTATACATCATCAGTTGTATTATTTTTCGTGCAGATATATTAAGAGAACAGGACAGACAGCAACAGCTACATCAAATGAGTGACGCAGAGCGCATGAGACTCCTTCCTTTGGATAGAACCACAGTATACCCTCGAGACTGCCTTGCCTGTGACAGGCCTGGTAATCCGGACTTCCGAGGTTTCTGCACAATCTGTGCTGAGAGGAGAGGCATGCTCCGTCGTCCAGGGACAAGCAACTATCCCATCATGCCCCGCCCCTCCAACATGACAGCAACAGAAAATAGTGCAGGGGAAGCAACTGGTCATGTGGACAACAGAAATACTACAGAATACAATCACATGATGGAAGATGTGGAGAAGTCGAGCCGAACCTCTCACCTGAAGTGTAAAAATCACCTGTGTTCTAATTTTGCGAATTTGAAAAGAAATGGCTACTGTAATCAGTGTTATACCAATTTTCATTAGTGTAGTAATGTTATTATAATGTTGATTTCTTCTTTCATCCCAAATATGTAAAACACATGGGATCCACATGTATGTGTAATGTTACTTATAACTTTATACTCTTACACTTATTTGGACTGTTTTTCAGATGATCTTTTGGGAGAAATGGCATATTATTAAGCGGCCCGTCAGGGGTGCTTATTTGTTTTCACGTAAGTTTGACTGGTCACCACCGCCGCATTATGGTCTCCCTTGAATAACTTCTTGGGCTTTTAAAATTTTTCTTTCCTTCTTATCTTTCTTTAAAACTATAGGGGCGGAAAAATTTTGGGGATACTTTGCGGAGACCTTAAGCTTGACTTAAGGTAACCTTAAGCATTTTTCAAAAACACCCCGTCATCGCGTTTTGGAAAGGATTTTCTGATCAATGGGACCATAGATGACTGAATGGGAGGCGTTTTATTTTCGCAAATCTTTTTAAAATGGTTACTTGGTCTGTATCTTAAAAGCGGTCAGGATTTCGGCGTTTTGTTAATAACTTATTCAGGTACTTTTTGATAATCTTTCACTTGCTGAAGTTTTAGCCCTGTATCTGCAATCTTAAGGTCACCTTAATGTCAAAAAGGGGGTTTTAGGCCTCCAGTTCACTTAGTTTTTCACTTTTTCAACCAAACTTGGCATATATATTAAGATTTACCAAAGGATTATTGAACTGTTAATATAATTGGAGCTATAGCCCCCCCCCCCCCCCTAAAGTCATAAAATTTGGAATAAAGCCGTCTGACCCCTTTCTTTTTCCATATCTAACGTATATTGATACTGAAGTACATAAAAAGAAGACTCTTATAACCTTATGATTAAACATTAATGATGTTATGGCCATCTTAAACTTAAAATGTAGGGTTTTTCAGCCCTTAGCTCAGTTAATGTTTAAATTTTTAAAATAAAACTGGACACATTTATAAAGGTTGGCACAAAGGGACATTCTCATTTTATGGTCACCTTAAAGTTGCAATATGAATGAAGTAATGGTCCCCTTACAGTGAAAAAAGGAAGTTTTCAGCCTCCAGCTATCTTATTGTTCAACTGACCTCAGCTAGACTTTTTGCACTTATAAAGGGCGACTTTTAATGACCTTTTTCCTTAAAATTCCTGTTTTTATGTCAGCCGACTTGTCAGTCAGCTGACATTATGGCATCACTCTGTAGTGTCCACATCTGCGTGAACAACTTCTCCTCCAAAACTACAAGACCCAGAGACATGCTGTTTTTTTTTTAAAGATACCTTATCTATCTCGGATGATAAATTGTAAAATCCATGCAGATCTGTCTGCTCATTTGTTCCCCAGAGATCTGGATCTTTCTTATTTTTTATGAATTTTTTTATGCATTAGAATTCATGTATTTATGCACTAAATCACTTATAACTTGAAAAGTATTACATTTAGAGAATTTTGTTAAATGTGTTTTTGATGTAGTTTTGTGTCAGGTATAACATAGTAAAATTTCAGAACTTTAGCCCCTTACATAAGTAACTGCTGTAAAACCTAAACATTCTACTGCAGTAAATAATTTTTTCTCACCTGAATTTTATTGCAAGAAACTGAAAGACAATGGAAAGGTTCACTCTCACTGAGCTTTATCAAGCCTAGCTGTGCATGCTGTTATTCTGCTTACAGTCTAATACTGCAACTGATACAGTTTTTAGATAATCCACTTTTCCATCTGATACAAAAACAGTAAAGCTTACCTTCTCCTTACAGTCTCATACCACAACTACTACAGCTTTATTAACTCAGGTCTCCATCTGGGCCGCTCGTTTTTGTTAGCAAAAACCTTTTTCTAGTTTTCAGTTATAAAAGAGAAAGGTATTAAACAATCATAAACATTTTAAGAGAACAAATCTCATTGTCTTAAAAAACCAGTTGGAGTTGTATATATTGACTGTGATTGAGATAATGTATAAATGTATTAGTCAGTATTACATTGAGGAGAGACACTTCAAACTGTTTTTTGTTATTTAGAGACCTTTAGAACCACTCAAATTAACCACTCATCTAAAAATTAAAGGCAGTTTTCAATGGAAAGCTTTCAAAACTTTTCCATATGTTGTTTTGAAAGAATCAAGTGTTTGACCATTATATGCTTCATCATGGATGATCTAGATGTGACTAAAAGTGTATTATAAAGTCAGCTAAATTGAGACTTTATTTATTCAGTGTCAGAAAAGACAAGAATTAGCTCATACAAAGGCTTGGGATAATGACCTAAAAGAATGTGGGAATGACACATTTATCAGAAGAGTTTTTTTTTCAAATACTAACATATTCCAAAAATATATCGACATATTAAATACTCAGTTAACTTGTCTGAAGACTGAATCATAATCTTATAAAATGTATTTGTATCATATTTTATGAACTAACACTGAAAATATCACATAAAAAATTTCCAAAAGGATGATTAATATTTATTTTCCACCACCATTTTTATATAATTAGATTTCTTTGATGCAGTTTACCTGTAAGCCAGTGTCAAATAAACAGATGCAAAATGGTGTTCTAAATCAAGAAAAATATTTTAAGTATCTAACACGTTCATATTCAATTCAATATTGGCTTTTTAAACTTTTGGTGAAATAAAATCACACTATAATTCATATTTTTATGGTGTGCATCTTTGAAATGTTTCACTGCACTCAATATGTTTGAATCTCCCAGGGGGGAGATTTGTAAATACATCCTGTGTGTGCATGCAGGGGTGTGTGTCTGTTAGTGCGTCACATAGATTTCTCTAAAACTACTGCATATACACATTTTTTTGTAAATTACTTGTCCTAATGGATTTTTATGCCCTTCAAAACTTTTTAGTTTTTTTTTTGGACTTTGGCCTAAACCTGAGTGAGTTGGTACTTTTAGCTAATTTGAGTAAATAGCTTCTAACTCTAAAATTATTGCAGTTTAGAGTATTTTGTTAAAATGTGTTGTTCAGCTACTTTCTTCTTACCTACAAGATGGTATGTACTTCAGAGCTCAACTGCACCATACAAGTGATTAACAGTTATTTCCTTATTTTTAGCTGAATTTTTGAAAGAGTAAATGTCTGATACCATCAAAAGTTCTGCACTTAGCATATTCATTTCCCATACTTCACCTACTTTTGGGGTAGCTGTAATGTAGTAAAATTGCAGACCTGTAGCTCATCGCACAGCTGAGCAATAGTTGGATTTAGATTCTCACTCTTGATTAAATCATTTATAAAACAGGTCATTCACTTACTTTTGGGTGAGCTATAACTGAAGACCTGTAGCTCATTGCATAGCTGAACAATAGCTATTCTGAGATTCTCACTGTTGAGAAAATCACTTGTAACTTGAAAACCATTGCATCTAGAGTATTTTGTTAAAATTTTTTGTTCACCTACTTTTAACTGAGCCATAACATAGTAAGATTGCATACCTGTAGCTCATTGCATAACTGATCAATAGCTATTTTGAGATTCTCACTGTTTAGTAAATCACTTGTAATGTGAAAACTATTGTATTTGGAGTATTTTTGTTAAAATATATCATTCTCCTATTTTGGTACTACAGACCCTGTATATAATAATATAAAATTTTTAATTTTTCGAATTTCGGCGGTTGTCTTGAATTTCCCTGGAAATAAAAAATGTTGATTATCACCATAAGAGATAGAGCAATTTTGAGAAAATTTTGGACCCTTTAGGCACTATAGACCCTGCATATAATGCCTCTGAATTTTTTTACTTTTCTGAATTATGGCCACCATCTTGAATTTGCCGGAAATTTAAAATGCCAATTATCTTGAAAACCGTACGAGATAGAGTGATTTCAAGCAAAGTGTGGACCCTTTGGGCACTTCAGATCCTGGATATAATGCATCTTGAATTTTTGCGGAAATCGGAAATGTCAATTATTTTGGACCCTTTGGATACTATAGACTCTGCATATAATGTCTGTAAAATTTTTACTTTTCTGAATTCCGTCCACCATCTTGAATTTTGTTGGAAATTGAAAATGTTGATTACCTCGAAAACCATTAGAGATAGAGCTATTTCGAGCAAATTGTACACCCTGTCAGTGTTATAGACCCTGTATATAATAGCTTTGAAATTTTTAATTTTCTGAATTTTGGCCACCATCTTGAAATTTTGTTGGAAATTGAAAATATCCATTATCTCAAATATTGTTATAGACAAGAGTGATGTCAAGCAAATTTAGGACCCTTTAAGCACACTCGACCCCTGATATATGTGTCTGAAAAAGATTTAATTTTCTGGACTTCGGCTGCCACCTTGAATTTTGATGGAAATTGAAAATGTCAATTATCTTGGAAAATATTAAAGATAGAGTGATTTGTGGTAAATTTTGGAGCCTATGGGTACTAGAGATCCTGGATATAAAGCCTCTGAAAAAATTTGGTTCACAATCTTGAATTTTGCCGGAAATCGAAAATGTCAATTATCTTGAAAACCGTTGGACATAGAGTGATTTCAAGCAAATTTTGGACCTTGTGGGCACTACAGACCCTGAATATAAATGTGTCTAAAAATTGAATTTTTTCAGAAATTGAAAATGTTAATTACCTCGAAAATTGTTAGAGACAGAATGATTTGAAGCACAGTTTGACCCTTTGGGCACAATGAAGCCTGGATATAATGTGTCTGAAAAAATTTTAATTTTCTTAATTTCAGCTGTCATCTTGAATTTTGGCGGAAATCGAAAATATTGATTATCTTGAAAATCATTGGAGATAGAGTGATTTCATTCAAATTTTGGACCCTACGGGTGCTATACACCCTAGATATAATGTCTCTGAAAAATATTTACTTTTCCAAATTCCGGCCGCCATGTTGAATTTTTCGATTATCTTGAAAATCCTTAGAGATAGAGCGATTTCGAACAAATTTTGGACTCTTTGGGTGTACTACACCCAAGATATATACCTCTGAGAAATAGTAACTTTTCCAAATTCTGGCCGCTATGTTGAATTTTGGTGGAAATCGAAAATGTCGACTATCTCAAAAAATATTACAGATAGAGCGATTTTGAGCAGATTTTGGACCCACTGGGAACTATTGACTCTATATATAATGTTTCTGAAAAATTTTTTACTTTTTGGAATTCCAACCACCATCTTAAGTTTTTCCAGAATTCGAAAATGTTATCTCTAACCGTTAGAGTGATTTGAAGCAGATTTTGACCCTTTGGGTTCTATGGACCCTGGATATAATGTGTCTGAAACCCAATCAAGAGAGATGGCTCAAACTTCAGATTTGATCCTACGACTAAAGTCAAAACATGTTTTGACTGCAAGATGTTTGATGTCGCTAATTGGGTTGCTTGCCTCAATGGAGAAAATGGTCCCGGAGGGACGCCCTCACATGAGGCCCTTTCAGTTTCACCTCAAAGAGCACTGGAGATTTCCTCAGTCGCTGGACAGCCTCCTTCCTTGGACAGAGACCATTTCACCACACTTAGAGTGGTGGCAGAATCCCACAAATGTGATGAAGGGCGCAGACCTTCATCCCAAAGACCACAGTATCCAACTCTTTACAGACGTCTCAAACGAAGGCTGGGGTGCTCACTTAGAGCAAGCCTCTACAAAGGTTCTGTGGTCAGACAGGGAAAAAGGGCTACACATAAATGTTCTACAACTGAAGGCGGTTTCTCTGGCCCTTCAAAGATTCAAGGACCAGTGTCAAAACCAAACAGTGTTGATTGCTACAGACAACTCAATAGTAGTAGCCTACATAAACAAACAAGGAGGAACCCACTCCGCAGAGATGTGCGCTCTCCTGTGGAAGATTATGACCTGGTGCCATCACTACTAGATATCCTAAAGAGCCAGACACATTCCAGGGTGTCTGAATGTGATGGCCGACCTTCTGTCCAGGTTGAACCATGTCCAGTTAACAGAATGGTCACTGCATCCGTAGGTGTTCAAACAGATCTGTCAACAGTGGTTCTCTCCTCATGTAGATCTATTTGCTACTTGTCTGAACCACAAACTTCCACTGTACGTATCTCCAGTCCCAGACCAAAATGCTTGGGACATAGATGCTCTGAACATAAACTGGTCGGGTCTCACTGCTTATGCTTACCCTCCCATGGCTTCCCTTCACAGGGTGATCCAAAAAATCAGGCAATCCAGTTGTCTGATCATTGTAATAGCCCCAGGCTGACCAGGGATGCCCTGGTTTTGGGACTTAGTGCAGCTCTCAACAAAGATCCCACTTCAGCTACCAGTGTCAACACTTCTCAAACAGTCCCACAACTATGTGTTTCACAGCAATCCACAATATCTCAACCTCCAAGCCTGGTGCCTAGGAGGTGGCAGACAGAATTGCTGCCCCTCAAAGGTCATCAAGAAGGACCATCTACAAGTCAAAGTGGGCCATATTTGAGAAATGGTGCAGAGAAAATTTGGTGGATTTCTCCACTCCCTCTGTGAAACAAGTCTCGGACATTTCATGTAGCTATACCAAGATCTAAACAGGTGCCCTTCGACCATTGATGGTTATAGGATGGCCATTGTTGACACCTTGGGCCCAGTGGGGCTCTATACTTCCCAAAGCTCAGACCTTAAAAGGTTACTCTCCAGCTTTCACAGGGATCATCCCAAAAGTTCCAGGAATCTTCCAAAATGGAACCTTTCTGTTGTGCTTAATGAGCTAACAAAAACACCCTTTGAGCCTATGAAAGACACAGACCTCAAACATCTTACTCTCAAAAGTGCTTTCTTGCTAGCTTTGGACTCCGGCAAGTGCCACAGTGAAATTCATGCCTGGGTTGCAAACAAAGTATCTAATCAATGCCAATGGGAAAAGGTTGCCTTATTCCTTTCTTCAGATTTCATAGCCAAAAACTAACTAGCAAGAGAAGGTTCTCAAAGTGTGTCTCCGGTGACTATTCCTGCTCTAACTACCATTGTAGATAAACAATTCAAAGAAGACAGGACCTTGTGTCCGGTGCGGGCCCTGAGGTACTACCTGGATCGAACCAAAGACCTAAGGAGGGTCTCGATCCCTTCTCTTTATCTCCTAAGAAAGGACATACCTCGGATATCAGGCCCGCTACACTTTCTTCTTGGTTAAAACAAACTATCCTACTTTGTTACAACCCATCAACAAGCCCTGGACTTGGTCCAAGTCAAAGTGCATGACATTAGGGCCTTCATGGCCTCTAAGGCCTTTTACAGTGTGGTATCAGTGGACCAAATCATGCAAGCTTGTCACTGGAAAGCTCACATCACATTTACAAATTTTTACCTAAAAGACCTTACTTGGTCAGATAACGACAACAATATGTATCTGGGACAAGTGGTAGCGGCTCAACAAGTCCTAGACCTTTCCCCTCAGACTAGTCTTCCTCGGCAAGAAAAGAAGGGGGGGCACATCTGCTGCAGCTAAGTCTTCAGGAGTCTGAATCCCTGGGTCTAGGTATATGTCTACCTCCTCAGGATGTATGGTAAGATCTTTTATCTTTTATTTCAGTATTTACTTGTATTAAGGACTTATCCAAGTGTTCTCATAATCTCATCATTCGGGTGGCAAGTTAATGAGATTTTCAAGCCTAGGGCTTGTGTTCATTGTAGTGAAGCCCTTGGGGCTATACTCTGCATAAATGTGCACGGCTGCACTTCTCCTTCATTCTAAACATTCTGGCAGTATCAGTACTGTCATTCATTCAATATTCTGGTTTTTGGCTTCGTACAGACGCGGTTTCTGGGACTGGGGCACTGTAAGCGGGGCTCAGACTGGTCTTTCTAAACATTCATTCTAATGTGTCTAAATTCAAAATCCAAGAAAAAGTGACTACACTTCCAGTCTCAGCTGTAATCCCTCCGCCTAGCCGTTGGATTCAGCATTCAGTTCTACATGGTAAGCTATTGTAGCTACAAGCTTACCATGTGGAACTGAAGAGAGTCCCACCCTGCCTCCCCGCTGTCTTACAGCTGAGGGGGTATGGTCAAAATTGCAATGAGAAAAGAAGGAAGACTGCGGAAGACTGCGGAAGAACACTACAGGGATCACGTACAACCTAGGGATTCGGTCACACTAAATGTCTATTTTTCTTGGACGTTGGTCTGAGTCCTGCGGCCTCCTGAGATAGCATTCAGTTCCACATGGTAAGTTTGTAGCTTATAAAAGCTACATTTAAGTAATTAAAATTTTCAAATTTAGGCTGCCATTTTGAATTTTGGCAGAAATGGAAAATGTAGAATATTTCAAAAATCGTTGGAGATAGAGCAATTATGACCAATACTTTGAAATTTTGAATAATATAGATCCCGGATATAATGCCTCTGAAAAGTTTTTAATTTTCTGAATTCTGGCCGCCATCTTGAATTTTGCTGGAAATCGAAAATGTTGATTATCTTGGAAACCGTTAGAGGTGGAGTGATTTTGAGCAAATATTGGACTCTTTGGGTACTATTGACCCTGCATATAATGCTGATGAAAATCTTTTACTTTTACAACTTTGGGCCGCATTCTTGAATTTTGCCAGAAATCGAAAATGTTGATTATTTTGAAAACTGTTTAGATATGAGCAATTTCAAGCAACAACAACAAAATCCCACAAATTAGAAATGTGTTTGTAAAAAAAACTAGATTGGGTCAACTCGGCGCCAACATATCCCCAGACAGGTCATCACTCACGCCACAGGTTTTGATCGGGAATTTTTTATTTAATCCATTTGTTGTATGCCATAAATATTGGGAAAAGTTATATGAACTTCACATCAATCTACTAAGTTTATATCTTCCCAAGGAAGATGGTGTATCCCCAGACGTCGAATACATAACTCAACAGATCATATTTTCAATCTTCCTGCAATAATAACTCTGAACCTATTTTCAAAGTATTTAAATGATTGATGATTGAATGTCCATTCTAAATTAATAATCTCAAAAGAGCATATCTGTTTCTATATTTGTGGACAAATAAAATATTATTTTTAACTCAACTCCTCATACTTTTCAATCTTCCTGCAAAGGGTAACTCTGAACCTATTTTCAAAGTATTTAAATGATTGATGATTGAATGTCCATTCTAAATTCATAATTCCAAAAGCGTATCTCTGTTTCTATATTTGTTCACAAATAAAATATTATTTAAAAATCATATATTATTATGTCAGCTGACTTGTCAGTCAGCTGACATTGTGTCATCACTCTGCGGCGTGGGCGTCCGCGTGAACAACTTCTTCTCCAAAACTACAAGGCCTAGAGACATGCTGTTTTTTTTAAAAGATACCTTATCTATCGAGGATGAAAAATTGTTCAAGGCATGCAAATCTGTCTGTTCGTCTGTTTGCTAGAGACATTACAAGGGGGGTACCCCCACCAAAAGTGTGAAAATTTCAACTTTTTATCACAATTTTCTCAGTGACTATTGCAGGGATTTCTCTCATATCTTGCATATATGTACTAGGCCAGAGGTAGATTCTCTTGTGTGAGTATGAGACCTGGATCTGTCTTACTTTTTTTTTAATAAATATTTTTAATAATTTTTAATGCATTAAAATTCATGAAATCATGCACTAAATCACTTATAACTTCAAAAGTGTTGCATTTACAGCATTTTGTGAAAATATGTTGTTCAGCTACTTTTTTCATAGCTACAATATGGTGAGTAAGTTGGGTGTCTGTCTCAATAGCTAAGTGAGTAATAGCTACTTTTGGGCTTTTCAGTAACTTCCATTATGAATAAAATCACTTGTAACTTAAAAACTATTGCATTTAGAGAATTTCGTATAAATATGTTATTCAGCTACTTTTGGGCCAGCTATAACATAGTGAAATTTCAGACCTGTAGCTCATGGCATAGCTGAGTAATAGCTACTTTTAGGTTATCACTGTTGAGTAAATCGCTTATAACTTGAAAACTATTGCATTTAGAGAATTTCGTATAAATATGTTATTCAGCTACTTTTGGGTCAGCTATAACATAGTAAAATTTTAGACCTGTAGCTCATGGCATAGCTGAGTAATAGCTACTTTTAGGTTATCACTGTTGAGTAAATCACTTATAACTTGAAAAGTGTTGCATTTAGAGCATTTTGTTAAAATATGTTATTCAGCTACTTTTTTCATAGCTACAATATGGTAAGTTGGGTGTCTGTCTCAATAGCTAAGTGAGTAATAGCTACTTTTGGGCTTTTCAGTAACTTCCATCATGAGTAAAATCACTTGTAACTTAAAAACTATTGCATTTAGAGAATTTTGTATAAATATGTTATTCAGCTACTTTTGGGCCAGCTATAACATAGTAAAATTTCAGACCTGTAGCTCATGGCATAGCTGAGTAATAGCTACTTTTAGGTTATCACTGTTGAGTAAATCACTTATAACTTGAAAACTATTGCATTTAGAGTATTTTGTTTCAATATATTATTCACCTATTTTGGGGTCAGCTATAACATAGTGAAGTTTCAGACCTGTGGCTCATTTCATAGCTGAGTAATAGCTACTTTGAAGTTCTCACTGTTGAGTAAATCAGGTATAATTGGAAAACTATTGCATTTACAGAAATTTGTGCAAATATGTTATTCAGCTACTTTTGGGTCAGCTATAACATAGTGAAATTATAGACCTATAGCTCATGGCACAACTGAGCAATAGCTATTCTCAGGTACTGACTGTTGAGTAAATCAGCTATAACTTGAAAAATATTGCATTTGGAGTATTTTGTTAAAATATATTGTTCACCTACTTTTGGGTCAGCTATAACATAGTGAAATTACAGACCTATAGCTCATGGCATAGCTGAGCAATAGCTATTTTCAGGTTCTCACTATTGAGTAAATCAGTATAGCTTGAAAACTATTGCATTTACAGTAGTTTGCTTAAATATTTTGTTCACCTACTTTTGGGTTAGCTATAACATAGTAAAATTTCAGACATGTAGCTCATTGCATAGCTGAGTAATAGTTCCTTTGAGGTTCTCACTGTTGAGTAAATCAGTTGTAACTTGAAAACTATTACATTTAGAGTAATTTGTTAAATATGTTATTCACAGAATTTTTGGTCAGCTATAACATAGTGAAATTGCAGACCTCTATGTCATGGCATAGCTGAGCAATAGCTACTTTCAGGTTCTCACTGTTGAGTAAATCATTGTATCCACTGGATAGCCGCAGTGTGTAGAGAGAGATTTCACCATTACTGCTCTGATGAAAAAAAATATTATAGCTAGCTTTCTTAAGTTTGCAGTATATATTAATAACCATAAAATGTTGTCTGGGAATATTTTTGGCCTCATTTTGAGAAACAAGATGGCCACCACAGGTGTTTTTTGTCAGTCATGAAAAGTGCTTATATCTCCCTTATTATTGATCCTAGAGGTTTGGGATGATAAACCAACCTGTAGGAAATCATGGGGTGGGAATCTTTTGGTGTGGTCCGATTTGACCTTCAATGACCCCTCCTTCAAGGTCAAACAAGGATAGCCAAACTTAAAAGTGCTTATAACTCGCTTATTATTGGTCCCAGAGGTTTGGGATGGTAAACAGACAGGAAATCATGGGCTGTGAATCTGTTGATATGGTCCGATTTGACCTTGGAACCCTCCTTCAAGGTCAAATGAGGATAGCGAAAATTGAAAGTGCCTACAACTCGCTTATTATTGGTGACAGAGATTTGGGATGGTAAACCATCCCATAGGAAATCATTGGCTCGGAATCTTTTGGTATGGTCAGATTTGACCTTTGGACCCCTCCTTCAAGGTCAAATGAGGACAGCCAAGCTTAAAAGTGCTTATAACTCATTTATAATTGGTCCTAGAGGTTTGGAATGGTAAACCATAGGAAATCATGGGCTGGGAATGTATTTGTGTGGTTAGATTTGACCTTGGACCCCTTCTTCAAGGTCGAACGAGGATATTGCATTTGTAGTATTTCTTTAAATATGTTTTAACCTATTTTTTACACTTAAACAATTACCTTGTTATTTTCCTTCATAATACCATTTACAGGGCACAACTTTTTTATCCTTTTCTTCTGTCAGCTTCAGAATTTCTTTCGAACTTGCTGTTCAGTTACTATTTACTGTATTTCTGTACAGCCCTTTTCCTGATAATTATTCTGTCCTCTAATCACCTTCACAAATCAAAAACACTCAGTCAGCTGACACAGTGCCCGTTCACGGGCACTCTCCTCTTGTTTATATTATTATTTTATTATATTATTTTTAGAATTTGCATTGTTTTTCAGTTATTCATTTCCTCAATTCCTATATATGTGGTCCATATATATGCAACCTAAATATGTGACACAATCTCAGTTTTGACTCCCTTTGTCTTCGATAATTAGATAATGAAGCAAACACCACCTCCCACCCCCACCCCACCTCTCTCCCCTTCTCCACACCTCTCTCACTGTTACAGAAGATCTGTATACCTTTGTTTATTTAGTGTCACTCAATAGCTGGAGGTCCCAGAGGTGGGTGGGGGATGGGGGGTGTTACTACAAAGAGATGGAGTGCTGCAGCACAAATGGTAAACAAACACTTATAATATAAAAGGGGTAATCAAATACAAAAAGCTCAGTTAATATTATCACTAAAATAAAATCAAATATATAAATAAGGAATGTCCAACAGGAAGATTATATACCTCCAGAATTAAATATAAATTATCAAACGACAAGAGCAGATTTATAATAATAATTCAGAATTGAGAATTTTAAGTATGTGATTATCAATTGAAATGAGTTCGTAACTGTAGGAGCTGTGTCAAAATTAAGGCAAGTTGAATAAAACTTGGCTAGTTGAGGGTTAAAAATCCACTATTTTTACTACATAAGGCTATAATTTCATTAATATTTGGGACTTAAAGCTCACCAGAAAATAACAGTGTCCATTTTGCCTACTAGAATATGTTTAACCAGTTTCATATTAAAAAGTTAAAAACTCAGCAAGCAGAGAGATAACACACAAAAATAAGTTCTTAAAAGCCTAAGATAGCCATAACATTATTAATATTCAAAATTTAAATAGACAGGCACTTCCTGTGAATAATTCAAAGATTTCAGCTCTATCAGCCACATAGTTTGACAGTTACAGGGCTTTAAAGTGGCATAATATCCATAAATTGGGTCTCTGTGGGCATTTTACAATTGTTAAAGAGACCTTAGCAATTAAACTACAGAACTGAAACTTTTTGGGGGACATACACAACAAACAAAAATTATATATAATACAGTTTAAGACTTGTCACACTAAGCATTTCCAAATAACAGGGCAAAATACAGAAAAAAATGTCAAAAAAGGTCACTTGGGCAAGTGTCTATGGCCCTCATACACAGGTTAAATGTCTACTAAAAGCCTTGATTTTCGGCACATGTGAAAAGGACATAATAATGCATTCCCAGATGGGATTTCAGCTCAATCAATCACATAGTTTAACAGTCACAGGGCTTAAAGGTGGCAAAAAGTCCAAATATTGGGTCTCTGTGGGCCTTTTAGAGATCTCGATGTGGCCTTCAAATTAAAGCATCAGACTTAAAATCTGCTACATACTAAGACTACACATAGAATATGTATCTAATAATAAAGTTTGAAACTTCTCAGACTCACCATTTCCAAGTTACAGAGCAAAATATGTGAAAAATGTCTTAAAACGGTCACTCGGGGGGTGTTAATGGTCCTCATACACAGTTTAAATGTCTACTTGAAGCCTTGATTTTTGGCACATGTGAAAAGAACATAATAATGTATTCCCAGATGAGATTTCAGCTCTATCAGTCACATAGTTTAACAGTCATGGGCCTTAAAACTGGCAAAAAGTCCAAATAGTGGGTCTCTATGGGGCCTTTTAGAGACCTCAATGTGGCCTTCAAATTAAAGCTTCAGACTTAAAATTTGTCACATACTAAGATTACACATAGAATATGTATCTAATACAGTTTGAAACTTCTCAGACTTACCATTTCCAAGTTACAGGGCAAAATATGTGAAAAATGTCTAAAAAGGGTCACTCGGGTGGGGATTTATGGTCCTCAAACACAGGTTAAATGTCTACTTAAAGCCTTGATTTTCGGCACATGTAAAAAGGACATAATAATGCATTCCCAGATGGGATTTCAGCTCCATCAATACCATAGTTTAACAGTCACAGGGCTTAAAGGTGGCAAAAAGTCCATATATTGGGTCTTTGGGAGCCCGTCAGAGACCTCAATTTGACCTTCAAATTAAAGCTTCAGACTTAAAATCTGTTACATACCAACATTACACATAGAATATATATCTAATACAGTTTGAAACTTCTCAGACTTACCATTTCCAAGTTACAGAGCAAAATATGTGAAAAATGTCTTAAAAGGGTCACTCGGGTGGGTGTTTATGGTCCTCATACATGGGTTAAATGTCTATTAAAGGCCTAAATTTTGGAGTACATACAAGAAAAACATATTGATATATTCTCAGATGATATTTCACTTAGATGAGAGACATAGTTTGAAAGCTACAGTGCTTGAAGATGGCAAAAAGTCCATAAATTGGGTCTCTGTGGGCAATTTTGAGATCTTAAGTCGGCCTACAGGTAAACCTACAGCCTTTAAATTTTTCACAGACAAGGATTACATATAAGAGTTACATCTAGTGCAGTTTGAGACTCATCAGAATTACCACTTCCAAATATAGGGCAAAATAAGTTAAAAATATAGGAAAAAAGTCCTAAGTGGGGTCTTTATGGGCCTCAAAGACAATTTTCTCCTCAACTTAAAGTCTTGATTTTCGGCACATGTACTAAGAATATATTAATGTGTTCTCAGGTAAAATTTGAGGCAGATAAGCCTCATAGTTTGTGACCTAGAGGGCTCTAAGTGGCCAAAAGTGCAATTTCTGACCTTAAGGTGGCCATAAGTTCTTTATTATTGGGAGTTTAAGGTCACCTTAAAATAGGGATCTTCCTTTGGGCATCCTTAACATGTGTACCAAGTTTGAAAAAAAAATATTAATGCGTTTTTGAGTTATCGCGCACACAAGGAAATTTCTACGGCGGCGGCGCGACGGACCTGAATCCAATATATCCCCGACTTTCGTCTGGGGATATAAAAATACTTTCCAAAAGAATACTTTGAAAACTGTTAAGAGATGAGTGATTTCAAGCAACAACAACAAAATCCCACAAATTAGAAATGTGTTTGTAAAAAATAAAATATTTTACAAAAGAAATATTGATTCTGCTGTTTTAACTTCCACAACTTAGAGGGAATTTAAACTTCAATATATGCAACAGGAAAATGTTAAACATCTGCCTATTTATAATCTTGATGACCATCTAAACCATCAAACATCAGAAACGAACTGCCAACTTTCTAACTTGATCCCTGAGTGAACTTTCAGGTTGGACTGTTGCAATTCCCTGTTCTTATCAGTAACTGATTTTGAGTTAAGGAAATTGCAATTAGTCCATAACTCACTCTGCAGGGTTGTCGCCCGTTCATCTAAATTCTCTCTCATTACCCCTCAATTGAAAAAATTCCATTGGCTCCCAGTCAGGTACAGGGTACATTTTAAACTAGATTGCACCGAATTATATTGCCAGACAGGCCAACTCTCACACCACAAGCATTCACTGGGTATTTTTACAGCACCCATTTTGTGTGATTCACAATTATTAAGCGTCCCGCAAGAGACGCTTGTTTGTGTATGGGAGACCTTCAGGCTCCGCCGGCTCCTACGGCTCCGCATTTTGTTTTCCTTATAACTCTGTAACCGTTAGGCGGATTCTTTTCAAATTTGGCAGGTTTAGGCAGTAGCCTTGGGGAATTTTTTTGAATATGCTGCAGTGACATTTCAACCAATCAGAGAGGTCACATGACCAAAAATGTCTTTTTTCGATGGGGAAGCTTGTCCGGATGATAACTTGAAAGGAATTTTATCAATTCACCTGAAACTTGGCAAATACATTCATTCTATTAAAATCTGGAAGTCATTAGATTTTGGCATTGATTGGTTAAGAAATGGCCGAGTAATTAATGATTAATTAATCATTATGAATTTTCCAAATAAGGAAAACACAAAAATGCTTATATCTCGAAAACCGTGCTAGATAAAGCGATTTCGACGACATACCAGCGGCCATTTTGAATTTTCAAATTTTTCGCAAAAATTGCAAAACATAAAAGTGCTTGTATCTTGAAAACCGTACTAGATCGAGCGATTTCGACGAAATTTTTGACCCGCAGGGTATGTCTGCAGAGTAGCCATGCCTACTTTCAAAAAAATTTTGTCTCGCCAAAAATGGCGGCCATTTTGAATTTTCGAATTTTTCGCAAAAATTGCAAAACATAAAAATGCTTATATCTCGAAAACCCTGCTAGATAGAGCGATTTCGACGAAATTTTTGTCCCCCAGGATATCTCTGCAGAGTAGCCATGCCAATTTTCAAAAAAATTTTGTCTCACCAAAAATGGCGGCCATTTTGAATTTTCGAATTTTTCGCAAAAATTGAAAAACATAAAAATGCTTATATCTCGAAAACCCTGCTAGATAGAGCGATTTCGACGAAATTTTTTACCCACAGGGTATCTCTGCAGAGTAGCCATGCTGCCAATTTTCAAAAAAAAATTGTCTTGCCAAAAATGGCGGCCATTTTTAATTTTCGAATTTTTGCGCAAAAATTGCAAAACACTAACTCATTCATGTACTTTTGGGAGAGCTTTCACATGGTGAAGTTTCAGACCCATAGCTAATTACTCACCTACTCAAAATGAGTAAATGCAAATTATCTCTAAAAGTATTGCAGATAGCCAATTTTTCTCAAATAACTCATTCATCTACTTTTGGAAGAGCTTTCACATGGTGAAGTTTCAGACCCATAGCTAATTACTCACCTACTCAAAATGAGTAAATGCGAATTACCTCTAAAAGTATTGCAGATAGCCAATTTTTCTCAAATTAATCCTTCACCTACTTTTGGGAGAGCTTTCACTCGGTCAAGTTTCAGACCCATAGCTAATTACTCACCTACTCAAAATGAGTAAATGCTAATTATCTCAAAAACTACTGGGGATACCCAATTTTTATCAAATAACTCATTCATGTACTTTTGGGAGAGCTTTCACATGGTGAAGTTTCAGACCCATAGCTAATTACTCACCTACTCAAAATGAGCAAATGCGAATTATCTCTTAAAAGTATTGCAGATAGCCAATTTTTCTCAAATAACTCATTCACCTACTTTTGGAAGAGCTTTCACATGGTGAAGTTTCAGACCCATAGCTAATTGCTCACCTACTCAAAATGAGTAAATGCAAATTATCTCTAAAAGTATTGCAGATAGCCAATTTTTCTCAAATAAATCATTCACCTACTTTTGGGAGAGCTTTCACTTGGTAAAGTTTCAGACCCATAGCTAATTACTCACCTACTCAAAATGAGTAAATGCGAATTATCTCTTAAAAGTATTGCAGATAGCCAATTTTTCTCAAATAACTCATTCACCTACTTTTGGGGAGAGCTTTCACATGGTGAAGTTTCAGACCCATAGCTAATTACTCACCTATTCAAAATGAGTAAATGCGAATTATCTCTAAAAGTATTGCCAATTTTTCTCAAATAACTCATTCACCTACTTTTGGGAGAGCTTTCACTTGGTGAAGTTTCAGACCCATAGCTAATTATTCACCTACTCAAAATGAGTAAATGTGAATTATCTCTAAAAGTATTGCGGATACCCAATTTTTATCAAATAACTCATTCATCTACTTTTGGGAGAACTTTCACTTGATGAAGTTCCAGACCCATAGGTAACTAGAGGATCGCTCGCAAAAAAAAAAGATAATGTTTTTGCATAGCAAAAACAAAGCGTCCCGAAAAGGATATAAAGGTGAGTGCTAAAGTATTAAGAAAATGCTTCGTTTCTAGCCTTATACTGTTGTGGCAACCAAAGTCAGCGCAGTCTGCTCTATCTAGCACGGTTTTCAAGATATAAGCATTTTTGTGTTTTGCAAAAAATAAAAAAATTAAAAATGTCCGCTATATTTGGTGAGACAAAAATATTTTGAAAATTGGCATGGCTACTCTGCAGAGATACCCAGCAGGTCCAAAATTTTGTTGAGTTCACTCCATATAGCACGGTTTTCGAGATATAAGCATTTTTGTGTTTTGCAAAAACTTTGAAAATTCAAAATAGCCACCATTTGTGGGGAGACAAAAATTTTTGTCAAGACCACTGCCGTGGTGTGTATCTCCCGCCGAGCATTAAAGCAGAAGAAATAGCTTTTCCGAGATATTCACAATTTTTCATTTTCGTGTGTGAAAGGTCTTCCAAAAGTAGGTGAATGAGTTATTTGAGAAAAATTGGCTATCTGCAATACTATTAAGAGATAATTCACATTTACTCATTTTGAGTAGGTGAATAATTATCTATGGGTCTGAAACTTCACCAAGTGAAAGCTCTCCCAAAAGTAGGTGAATGAGTTATTTGAGAAAAATTGGCTATCTGCAATACTTTTAGAGATAATTCGCATTTACTCATTTTGAGTAGGTGAGTAATTAGCTATGGGTCTGAAACTTCACCATGTGAAAGCTCTCCCACAAGTAGATGAATGAGTATTTGATAAAAATTGGGTATCCGCAATACTTTTACAGATAATTAGCATTTACTCATTTTGAGTAGGTGAATAAATAGCTATGGGTCTGAAACTTGACAGAGTGAAAGCTCTCCCAAAAGTAGGTGAATGAGTTATTTGAGAAAAATTGGCTATCTGCAATACTTTTAGAGATAATTCACATTTACTCATTTTGAGTAGGTGAATAATTAGCTATGGGTCTGAAACTTCACCAAGTGAAAGCTCTCCCAAAAGTAGGTGAATGAGTTATTTGAGAAAAATTGGCTATCTGCAATACTTTTAGAGATAATTCGCATTTACTCATTTTGAGTAGACGAGTAATTAGTTATGGGTCTGAAACTTCACCAAGTGAAAGCTCTCCCAAAAGTAGGTGAATGATTAATTTGAGAAAAATTGGCTATCTGCAATACTTTTAGAGGTAATTCGCATTTACTCTTTTTGAGTAGGTGAGCAATTAGCTATGGGTCTGAAACTTCACCAAGTGAAAGCTCTTTGGGATAGCTGCTCTGCAGAGATACCCTGAAGATAAAAAATTTCGTCGAAATCGCTCTATGTAGCACGGTTTTCGAAATATTAGCATTTTTGTGTTTTGCAATTTTTGCGCAAAAATTCAAAAATTCAAAATGGCCGCCATTTTTGGCAAGACAAAATTTTTTTGAAAATTGGCATGGCTACTCTGCAGAGATACCCAATGGGTCAAAAATTTCGTCGAAATCGCTCTATCTAGCACGGTTTTCGAGATATAAGCATTTTTGTGTTTTGCAATTTTGCGAAAAATTCGAAAATTCAAAATGGCCGCCATTTTTTGCGAGAAATTTTTTGTTTGAAAATTGGCATGGCTACTCTGCAGAGATACCCTGCGGGTCAAAAATTTCGTCGAAATCGCTCTATCTAGCAGGGTTTTTGAGATATAAGCATTTTTATGTTTTGCAATTTTTGCGAAAAATTCGAAAATTCAAAATGGCCGCCATTTTTGGCGAGACAAAATTTTTTTGAAAATTGGCATGGCTACTCTGCAGATATACCCTGTGGGTCAAAAATTTCGTCGAAATCGCTCTATCTAGCAGGGTTTTTGAGATATAAGCATTTTTATGTTTTGCAATTTTTGCGAAAAATTCGAAAATTCAAAATGGCCGCCATTTTTGGCGAGAGAAAATTTTTTTCAAAACTGGGATAACTACTCTGCAGAGATACCCTGTGGGTCAAAAATTTCGTCGAAATCGCTCTATCTAGCACGGTTTTCGAGATATAAGCATTTTTGTGTTTTGCAATTTTTGCGAAAATTTCGAAAATTCAAAATGGCCGCCATTTTTGGCGAGACAAAATTTTTTTAAAAATTGGGAAAAGTACTCCGCAGAGATATCGGTGTACGTGCAACTCGCTGACACGGGAATTCGCTGACACTAACTCGCTGACACAACTCGCTGACAATATGCAAATTAGATATGGCAGGTTATACAGACGTTATACTAGTTTCCTAACAATATTTTATAAAATGGAAGCATAGACGAAGACTTTAAACTACAGAACTCACGGCAAAAGCACCCAAGTCATTAATATTCATGAGAAGATGTGAGGTCAGGGGTTTCACCTTGCATTTCCTAACAATATTTTATAAAATGGACGTCTCAACGAAGATTAAATACTTTAAACAACAGAACTCACGGCACCCAAGTCATTAATATTCATGAGAGGATATGAGGTCACAGATTTCCCCTGGCATTTCCTAACAATATCTTATAAAATGGATGTCTCGACGAAGTTCAAATACTTTAAACTACAGAACTCACGGCCATATGCAAATAAGATAACATATATATATATACACACGTACATATTTCTTGTCAGCGAGTTGTGTCAGCGAGTTTCCGTTAACGACTTCCTATGACAGCGAGTTGCACGTAAATCAAGATATCCTGCGGGTCAAAAATTTTGTCGAAATTGCTCTATCTAGGACGGTTTTTGAGATATAAGCATTTTTGTGTTTTGCAATTTTTGCAAAAATTTCGAAAATTCAAAATGGCCGCCATTTTGGGCGAGACAAAAATTTTTTGAAAATTGGGATAACTACTCCGCAGAGATACCCTGCGGGTCAAAAATTTCGTCGAAATCGCTCTATCTAGCACGGTTTTCGAGATATAAGCATTTTTGTGTTTTCCTTATTTGGAAAATTCGTAATGATTAATTAATCATTAATTACTCGGCCATTTCTTGACCAATCAATGCCAAAATCTAATGATTTCCAGATTTTAATAGAATGAATGTATTTGCCAAGTTTCAGGTGAATTGATAAAATTCCTTTCAAGTTATCATCCGGACAAGCTTCCCCATCGAAAAAAGACATTTTTGGTCATGTGACCTCTCTGATTGGTTGAAATGTCACTGCAGCATATTCAAAAAAATTCCCCAAGGCTACTGCCTAAACCTGCCAAATTTGAAAAGAATCCGCCTAACGGTTACAGAGTTATAAGGAAAACAAAATGCGGAGCCGGCGGAGCCGGAAGCTCTCCCATACACAAACAAGCGTCCCTTGCGGGACGCTTAATTACTCACCTACTCAAAAGGAGTAAATGTGAATTATCTCTTAATAGTATTGCAGATAGCCAATTTTTCTCAAATAACTCATTCACCTACTTTTGGAAGAGCTTTCACACACGAAAATTGCAAATTTAATAAGTAAATTAAATTTTTATAAGTTAATACCCTATCCAATGGACAATTGCTTTACCGGTCGGCGCGACCGGTCCCGCCAAACGTCAGAAAAAGACGTCCTGTATATAATACCGGCAGGACCGTCCAGGAAAGTGCATTCGCCAGGTGGCGCATCGTACTTCCTCTTCCTGTCTAGACATCGTGACGTCATAGCATCTTTTTCGTGTCTAGTCCTAGTAAGACCCCTAGTAAGCTGATAGCGGGGCCGGTTGGGTGGGCCTTGCCTGTCCATTGGATAGGGTATTAACTTATAAAAATTTAATTTACTTATTAAATTTGCAATTTTATTGCGTTAATACATCCTATCCAATGGACAATTGCTGAATAACTACCGCTTGGTAGGCGGGTAAGCAGCTAGGGACTTAAGTGAACTCATAACAAAAACAAATTATGCAGGCCCATTTGACCCAGGGTCAGAGAACCCTGAGAGGTCAAGGTCGGCTATCAACTCACCGGTTAACCGGGAGTCTACCGTGGTTGCCCCCCCCCCCTTTTTTCTTTCCTTCCCAGAGATGATCTGAGTAGGGGAAGATAGAGAGAGAGAGGGGCTGAGTTCAGTCCCAGAAGAAATAAACTTCCCAAAGGAAGCAAGTCACAGTTTTTTTTGTTTTTTGTTTTAAACTTATGTACATTGAAACTATTTACACTATGTACATATCTGGCATATTTACAATATGTACATATTTACATATATACAATATCTCCTCACTTCTGAGCCTGGTGGTGCACCTGCTGGGCAGCCACTACAGGTCCCAGGTGGAAAAGCTCTGAGTCAGCCCAGGCAACATCCTTCAAATAAAATTGGGTGAAGGTGTTGTGAGATTTCCAGTGGCAGGCTGACATCATGGGCTTTAACCTGATGTAAGGTGAGGGCCTCCTGGTCAGAGAGCTCATAGCACAGAATCACAGTCTGTTTGATCCATGAGGAGATGGTGGCAGGTGAGATGTCTTTGTCAAAGCCCTTTTTGAAGGAGACAAAGACTAACTCCTTATTCTGCCTGAGATCTGCAGTCCTGTCCAAGTAGTAGCGCAGGGCTCTAACTGGACATAGGGACCTGTCACCCTTGAGTGACCTATCCAAAGATGGTGCCAGGGCTGGAATGACCACTGGAGCCACACTATCTGGACCTTCCTTAGCCAGCTGGTTCTTGGATAGAAAGGTGGGTGAGGGGTACAAAGACACCTTAGACCAGTCTGACTGGTGTCTGATGTTCTTGTGTAACCAAGCATGGATCTCACTCCTGCGTTTACCAGAACCTAAGGCCAACAAGAAAACAGTCTTGAAAGTTAGATGTTTCAAGGAGGCCTCTTTTAAGGGTTCAAAGGGAGCCTTTGTCAGCTGGTGAAGCACCAGAGAAAGGTTCCAGGAGGGGATGCCCCTCCTGCCCTTGGGTCTGTCTCTATGGAAACTGTCCAGGAGACGAGTGAGATTTTCATCTTTGCTGACATTAATGGTGGAATTACCCAGTTTGTCAGCAATGGCTGATCTGTAGCCATCAATAGTGCCTGGTTGTAACTTCTTGTCCTGAAACAAGTGCAGGAGGAAGTCAGCAATGGCTTTCAAAGGTGGTGCCCTGAAGTCCACCTGATTACTGAGGCACCACTTTGTAAAAATGGTCCACTTTGCCTCATAGACAGATCTGGTTGATCCTCTTTGAGGAGCCTCAATTCGTGCTGCCACTGCCTCAGAGAAGCCCTGCTCCTTGATTGCTGAGGCTCTAGGAGCCAGGCATGTAAGTTCAGATTTGACAGGTTCCTGTGAAGAACCTGGTTGAATGGCTGAGATACCAGGTTTGGTATGTTGGGCAGGCACAGTGGGATTTGACTGGACATTGCCACTAGATCCCAGAACCAGGGCATGTTGGGCCACCCTGGGGCAGTCAGAACTAGACCTAGCGCATCGGAAAACCGATGCAAATTGTATCCACCATAAAGACAATGCACCAAAACCTCTAGAACCAATAATAAGCAAGTTATAAGCACTTTTAAGTTTGGCTGTCCTCATTTGACCTTCAAGGAGGGGCCAAAGGTCAAATCCGACCACGCCAGAAGATTCCCAGCCCATGAATTCCTATATGTTGGTTTACCATCCCAAACCTCTAGGACCAATAATAAGCGAGTTATAGGCACTTTTACCTTTGGCTATCCTCGTTTGACCTTGAAGGAGGGGCCCAAGGTCAAATCCGACCACACCAGAAGATTCCCAGCCCATGATTTCCTATATGCTGGTTTACCATGCCAAACCTCTAGGACCAATAATAAGCGAGTTATAAGCACTTTTAAGCTTGGCTGTCCTCATTTGACCTTGAAAGAGGGGCCCAAGGTCAAATCTGACCACACCAGAAGATTCCCAGCCCATGATTTCCTATATGTTGGTTTACCATCCCAAATCTCTAAGTCCAATAATAAGCAAGTTATAAGCATTTTTATGTTTGGCTGTCCTCACTTGACCTTGAAGGAGGGGCCCAAGGTCAAATCCGACCATGCCAGAAGATTCCCCGCCCATGATTTCCTGTATGTTGGTTTACCATCCCAAACCACTGGGATCAATAATAAGCGAGTTATAAGCACTTTTAAGTTTGGCTATCCTCGTTTGACCTCGAAGGAGGGGCCCAAGGTCAAATCTGACCACGCCAGAAGATTCCCAGCCCATGATTTCCTATAGGTTCGTTTACAATCCCGAACCTCTAGAACCAATAATAAGCGAGTTATAAGCACTTTTAAGTTTGGCTGTCCCCATTTGACCTTGAAGGAGGGGCCCAAAGTCAAATCTGACCACACCAGAAGATTCCCAGCGCATGATTTCCTATATGTTGGTTTACCATCCCAAACCTCTAGGACCAATAATAAGTGAGTTATAAGCACTTTTAAGTTTGGCTGTCCTCATTTGACCTTGAACGAGGGGCCCAAGGTCAAATCCGACCACATCAGAAGATTCCCAGCCCATGATTTCCTATAGGTTGGTTTACCATCCCAAACCTCTAGGACCAATAATAAGCGAGTTATAAGCACTTTTACCTTTGTCTATCCTCATTTGACCTTCAAGGAGGGGCCCAAGGTCAAATCCGACCACACCAGAAGATTCCCAGCCCATGATTTTCTATATGCTGGTTTACCATCCCAAACATCTAGGACCAATAATAAGTGAGTTATAAGCACTTTTAAGTTTGGCTGTCCTTGTTTGACCTTGAATGAGGGGCCCAAGGTCAAATCCGACCACACCAGAAGATTCCCAGCCCATGATTTTATATATGTTGGTTTACCATCCCAAACATCTAGGACCAATAATAAGTGAGTTATAGGCACTTTTACCTTTGGCTATCCTCGTTTGACCTTGAAGGAGGGGCCAAGGTCAAATCCGACCACACCAGAAGATTCCCAGCCCATGATTTCCTATATGCTGGTTTACCATCCCAAACCTCTAGGACCAATAATAAGCGAGTTATAAACACTTTTAAACACCCATGATTTCCTGTATCTTGGTTTACCATCCCAAACCTCTAGGACCAATAATAAGCAAGTTATAAGCACTTTTAAGTTTGGCTGTCCTCATTTGACCTTGAAGGAGGGGTCCAAGGTCAAATCTGACCACATCAGAAGATTCGCAGCACATGATTTCCTATGTGTTGGTTTACCATCCCAAACCTCTAGGATCGATAATAAGCGAGTTATAAGCACTTTTAAGTTTGGCTGTCCTCGTTTGACCTTGAAGGAGGGGTCCAAGGTCAAATCTGACCACATCAGAAGATTCGCAGCTCATGATTTCCTATATGTTGGTTTACCATCCCAAACCTCTAGGATCGATAATAAGCGAGTAATAAGCACTTGTAAGTTTGGCTATCCTCATTTGACCTTGAAGGAGGGGTCCAAGGTCAAATCTAACCACATCAGAAGATTCGGAGCACATGATTTCCTATAGGTTGGCTTCACATTGCAAACCTCTAGGACCAATAATAAGGGAGATATAGGCACTTTTAAAGTCCTCTATGTGGGTTACTTCGGCACTCCGTGGATGACCTTGAGTTAGGAGCTTCAAGGTCAAATGTGTGCAAGGTTGTAGAGGACATGTATATGTGTCATATATATCACCTATGAAGAGATTCAACCTTCTACCTATGAGGAACAGCCAGTAGAAAAATGTAGATTATTTTCAAAGAAATGCCCGTGGCGGCCATATTGTTTTTCAGAATGAGGCTATTTTCCTTCCCAGAGAAGCTTACCCCCCAATGAAGATATCCTGCAAATTTGGTGAACCTAGCTACTGTTGTTTTCCTCTTAGAGCGTTAACGCCGAAAATCTCTCTACGCGCGGCGGTGGCGGCGGCGGCGTAGCGGACGCTAAACCAAAGTATCCACCGGATGCTTCCGGTGGATACAATTATTCTGTTGCAAGGGTAGTCCTGTAACTTCTCCACCACTTTGCCCAAGATGGCCGCTGGTGGAAAGGCATATGGGTCCAGGTCTTCCCAGGAGAGGCTGAGTGCATCCACTGCCCAAGCCTGGGGGTCTGGCACCGGTGACACAAACTGTGGCAGTTTGTTGTTGAACCTGGTGGCAAACAGGTCCAGTTGTGGCTGGTGCCACCTTGAGCATACAGCTTGGAATACTTCTGGATGAAGTGACCACTCTGTTTGAATGGTCTGGCCAAGTCTGGATAGCTTGTCTGCTATCACGTTCAGCCGGCCGGGGATGTGACGTGCCCTGAGGGTTATCTGCTGTCTGGTACACCAGGACAGGATTCGCCACAGTAGGGCACACAGTGATCCCGACTTCATCCCCCCCTCTTTGTTGATATAGGCAACCACTGTTGTGTTGTCTGTAGTTATCAGTACTGTCTTGTTGTAACAGAGGGTTCGAAACTCTTTTAGAGCTAGAAAAACTGCTTTTAGCTCTAAGTGGTTTATGTGAAGCTTGCTCTCTGGAAGGGACCAACTTCCCCTTGCAGTGTGCTCGTCTAAGTGAGCGCCCCACCCTTCTTTTGATGCGTCTGTAAACATTTGCAGAGCATGTTTTAGAGGGTATAATGGTTGACCTAGTAGCACATTGCTTTCCTCCAGCCACCACCTTAGATGGGGGTGGAGGGACTTGGGGACCGGGATCACTTTTTCCAGTGATTCTGGGACCCTCCAGTTGTTTTTCAAGTGCCACTGTATGGGTCTCATGTGTAGTCGCCCTAAGTGGACTTGCTTTTCTGTTGCTGTGAGTAGACCTATGAGGGACATGAATTGTCGGACCGGGCAAACCGGATCCGACAGTATTGATCTGATCTTGTCTGTCAAGGTCTGCCAACGTTCTCCTGTTGGTCTGACCTTGCCCTCTTTCAGGTCGAACTGGTAACCTACAAAGTTGAAGACCTGTTTGGGGACCAGTTCTGATTTTTCCTTGTTCACCAGCCACCCTAGTTCCTGACAAAGTGTGACCAGGGTTTGAGTATGCTGGAGACAAGTGTCGTGGGTAGAGGCTCTCACCAGCCAGTCGTCTAGGTACTGGTGGGTCCTTATACCCTTCTGAAGTGCCATGAGTTTGACCTCTTTGGCCACCACTGTGAACTCCATGGGGGCTGTGGATAGACCAAAGGGTAGGGCTTTGAACTGGTAAGACTGACCCTGGAGATGAAAACGCATGTACTTCCTGGACTGACTGTGAATTGGTATGTGGAAGTATGCGTCTTTGAAGTCTATAGATGTGACCCACTCCTCTGCCTGTAGGGAGGTTCTTATTGTCTCTGGGGTCTCCATCTTGAACGACTCTGTGTTTAAAAAGGTGTTCAAGGTGCTCAGATCCAGGATGGGTCTCCACCGGTTGTTGGGTTTGGGTACCAAAAATAGTCGGTTGTAAAAACCCAGTGAATTTTGGTTTTCCACCGGTTCGACTGCATTCTTGTTTATCAGCTGATACAGTGCCTCCACAAGGAAGGACTGTTTGGTTGGATTGTGGTAGTTGCTTATTACAGTCGGTGACCTTGTCAAGTAGGGTCTGTACCGGAAGGGGAGAGTGTAACCCTCCCTCAGTATGTTTACCACTTTTGGACTTGAACCCAAGGACTCCCATTTTTGCCAATACTGTTTTAACCTCGCCCCTACAGGAGGATCTATAACAGCATGTTGGGCATTGGTGACAAGATCTACAGAACATATTTTATTTCTGTGTACATTTGACAAAAGGTGGGATTTATGCCTTTCCTTTGTGGCAACCCGGTGACAATATGAGCATTTGCAACATGTGAGTCTACATTGAAATTTAAAGTCACTTTGCTGTTCTTGGAAACCACTGGTGCTGGGTTCAAGCCTCCCTGACCGGTGACATATACAGAGTTCTTCTGACCGGTCACAGAATTTACACAATGATTGTCATTTATGAGGCTTGAACCCCTTGGCAGGCTTCTGGGAGAACGTTGAGGCCTTGCCACGACCTCTTCCGGCTTGTTGCTTGTCTTTAATCTGCTTCCAAGCCAGAAGGGTAGGTTTCCTGTCGTGGTGACTCGTAGATCTATCACTTGCAGGGTAAGGCCGGAAACGATTTTGTTGTCGGTGTGATGTACCCGACGAACGCCTCTCGTCATTTCTACTGATTTCCTCTTCAGCCTTGGTGATAAGCTGATCCGGGAACAGTGCGTTTAGATGTACTGGAGACGTTCTTAGGGCGTTCACAGTGTCTTGCTTCACTCCCGCGTGTAGGTAGTCCAGATAGCTATCCCTACGAGCTAGAGTGAAGTTGGCCATGTTGATAAAAATACCCTCGGATAGATCCTGCATGGTTCTGGCCATTGCCTGTGATACTGACCGGTTAAACGTGGTCAGATACTCTAGTTCATTGACAGCTTGCTTCATCTTCTCTGATGACTTGCCCTTACTGTCGAGATGAAGAGTTTTGAGTTGAATGGCCATAGAGTCTTGAACTCTAGTCAGGCACCTTGACAAACCAGCAGCCTGGTTACACATTATTGTCTGTTCTCTGGCTGCTCTCTCCCACCTCCTAAGTAGCTCTTGACTGAAGGCCCGGGAGGGTGGGGCAGTAGGTAGATTTCTTCTAGCCACCCTGCTGAAGGAATGGTTGAGTTTTGCAGGATCTGGTGACCAGGTGCATACTGTTGTGCTCTCAGAGTCCTTCTCAGCATGCATCCCGTACCACCTTGAAGATCTGGGAGTTTTAACAAACTGATCTCTGAGGAGACCGGTATTGTCTGTATTTCTAGTTGGGTAGCCCTCTGTGAGTTTGAGGTTAAGACTGGACATCTTACGACACAACCAGTCGTCCACAGGAAGTTTCACCGACACTTTACCGGTTGGTCTAACACGTGCACCGGCAAAGGGGTTATCATCAGCCGTGGAAGACACAGTTTCGAACTCGGGAACCTTGTGTCAGTTCATAAAGCTTCTCACACCCCTCATGGTCTCCCTGTAGTTTGCCTCCTCAGTCGGTTCACTGTCAGGATCATCTTTGGAGACCTCCCTGTCTGAAGCTGCACTCACATCTCCCTCACCGGTTGGCTGAACTTCAGGGAATGAACTGGGGGCCTGAACAGGCTGGGTTGCTATCCCTGCACCGGGAGCCCCAAGGGGCTGGGTGGCAGTCTCCATCTCCTCTACAGCCTCACCGGTGACCTGATCAAGGCCGGGACCGGATTTCTCTAAAGCCAGCTTGCTGGTAGTGGCACCAGGGTAAAAAAGTGGCTTCTGGCTGGTAGTTACATCTGGAGCTGGTTTCACAACCGGTTCAACCGGTACTGTGAAAGTCTTGGCCAACAACATTGCCTCAAGACGGGAGAATCTTTCTGCCCACTTCTCATCCAGTTGTTTCAAATCTTCAGCTGAAGGTTTACTGCTGGAAGATTTCTTCTTACTGGCAGAAAGCTTGGGTGATTCACTATGCTTCGTCTTCTTGGTAGTAGGGGTAGAATGAACAGCCTTGACCTTCTCCACTTTACCCAGCACGAGAGTGGGAGTGGAGGAGGATGCAGTCGCCTTCTTGTCTTTCCTGTCTTTATAAGTAGGGGTAGACAATTGCTGAATCTGTTCAGGGTTAAACCCTCTACAGATAGTACATTCTTTCTTCTGGACGCAGGGGTCATCGCCTAGCCCTTTGTCCCTACAACGTGCACACTTGGAGTGGGAGTTGAACCCAGCCATAGCGTGTCCACATGAACCTCGTCTTTGTCCTGGAGATGACATAGTTGGAGATAATACTTCTAAATAACTTTAAAAGTAAAACTAGAGTAAAGTGGCTGGCTTTCATCCAACCACAGAGTCGAATCTTGGGACAGGACTGGGTGTTGAAATCTGTAAACTCTGTATTATCGCCCGCATTTGGAAACCGCTTTCACGGAAGTTTTCAGATCTGTGTCTCGAGATGGGTATTTGTTTACAAATATAAAGGGTCTGTAGATGTGCAGTTTTACAAAGCTGGTTTAAGATGAAAACCACCAGCATACTTCCTGTCAATGGACTTGCCTCATTAATATTAATGAGCAAACATGCGCAGTCACGGCAGTTCTTTGAGGGGGTTTTTCGACAATATATTTTACAAGGCTGGTTTAAGATGAAAACTACCAGCATATTTCCTGTTCACGGACTTGCCTCATTAATATTAATGAGCAAATATGCGCAGTCACGGCAGTTCTTTGTGGGGTTTCTTGACAATATTTTACAAGGCTGGTTTAAGATGAAAACTACCAGCATTATTGTAGAAATAAACTACGTATGCGCGGACTTTATTGGCGATTCAATCACAAAAATAACCTAAAACTAGAGGATCGCTCGCAAAAAAAAAAGATAATGTTTTTGCATAGCAAAAACAAAGCGTCCCGAAAAGGATATAAAGGTGAGTGCTAAAGTATTAAGAAAATGCTTCGTTTCTAGCCTTATACTGTTGTGGCAACCAAAGTCAGCGCAGCTCTCCCAGAAGTAGGTGAATGAGTTATTTGAGAAAAATTGGCTATCTGCAATACTTTTAGAGATAATTCGCATTTACTCATTTTGAGTAGGTGAGTAATTAGCTATGGGTCTGAAACTTCACCAAGTGAAAGCTCTCCCAAAAGTAGGTGAATGAGTTATTTGAGAAAAATTGGCTATCTGCAATACTTTTAGAGATAATTCACGTTTACTCATTTTCAGTAGGTGAGTAATTAGCTATGGGTCTGAAACTTCACCAAGTGAAAGCTCTGCCAAAAGTAGGTGAATGAGTTATTTGAGAAAAATTGGCTATCTGCAATACTTTTAGAGATAATTCGCATTTACTCATTTTGAGTAGGTGAGTAATTAGCTATGGGTCTGAAACTTCACAGAGTGAAAGCTCTCCCAAAAGTAGGTGAATGAGTTATTTGAGAAAAATTGGCTATCTGCAATACTTTTAGAGATAATTCGCATTTACTCATTTTGAGTAGGTGAGTAATTAGCTATGGGTCTGAAACTTCACAGAGTGAAAGCTCTCCCAAAAGTAGGTGAATGAGTTATTTGAGAAAAATTGGCTATCTGCAATACTTTTAGAGATAATTCGCATTTACTCATTTTGAGTAGGTGAGTAATTAGCTATGGGTCTGAAACTTCACCAAGTGAAAGCTCTCCCAAAAGTAGGTGAATGAGTTATTTGAGAAAAATTGGCTATCTGCAATACTTTTAGAGATAATTCGCATTTACTCATTTTGAGTAGGTGAGTAATTAGCTATGGGTCTGAAACTTCACAGAGTGAAAGCTCTCCCAAAAGTAGGTGAATGAGTTATTTGAGAAAAATTGGCTATCTGCAATACTTTTAGAGATAATTCGCATTTACTCATTTTGAGTAGGTGAGTAATTAGCTATGGGTCTGAAACTTCACAGAGTGAAAGCTCTCCCAAAAGTAGGTGAATGAGTTATTTGAGAAAAATTGGCTATCTGCAATACTTTTAGAGATAATTCGCATTTACTCATTTTGAGTAGGTGAGTAATTAGCTATGGGTCTGAAACTTCACCAAGTGAAAGCTCTCCCAAAAGTAGGTGAATGAGTTATTTGAGAAAAATTGGCTATCTGCAATACTTTTAGAGATAATTCGCATTTACTCATTTTGAGTAGGTGAGTAATTAGCTATGGGTCTGAAACTTCACAGAGTGAAAGCTCTCCCAAAAGTAGGTGAATGAGTTATTTGAGAAAAATTGGCTATCTGCAATACTTTTAGAGATAATTCGCATTTACTCATTTTGAGTAGGTGAGTAATTAGCTATGGGTCTGAAACTTCACCAAGTGAAAGCTCTCCCAAAAGTAGGTGAATGAGTTATTTGAGAAAAATTGGCTATCTGCAATACTTTTAGAGATAATTCGCATTTACTCATTTTGAGTAGGTGAGTAATTAGCTATGGGTCTGAAACTTCACCATGTGAAAGCTCTCCCACAAGTAGATGAGTGAGTTATTTGATAAAAATTGGGTATCCGCAATACTTTTACAGATAATTAGCATTTACTCATTTTGAGTAGGTAAATAATTAGCTATGGGTCTGAAACTTCACCATGTGAAAGCTCTCCCAAAAGTAGGTGAATGAGTTATTTGAGAAAAATTGGCTATCTGCAATACTTTTAGAGATAATTCGCATTTACTCATTTTGAGTAGGTGAGTAATTAGCTATGGGTCTGAAACTTCACAGAGTGAAAGCTCTCCCAAAAGTAGGTGAATGAGTTATTTGAGAAAAATTGGCTATCTGCAATACTTTTAGAGATAATTCGCATTTACTCATTTTGAGTAGGTGAGTAATTAGCTATGGGTCTGAAACTTCACCAAGTGAAAGCTCTCCCAAAAGTACGTGAATGATTAATTTGACAAAAATTGGCTATCTGCAATACTTTTAGAGATAATTCGCATTTACTCATTTTGAGTAGGTGAGTAATTAGCTATGGGTCTGAAACTTCACCAAGTGAAAGCTCTCCCAAAAGTAGGTGAATGAGTTATTTGAGAAAAATTGGCTATCTGCAATACTTTTAGAGATAATTCGCATTTACTCATTTTGAGTAGGTGAGTAATTAGCTATGGGTCTGAAACTTCATCATGTGAAAGCTCTCCCACAAGTAGATGAATGAGTTATTTGATAAAAATTGGGTATCCGCAATACTTTTAGAGATAATTAGCATTTACTCATTTTGAGTAGGTAAATAATTAGCTATGGGTCTGAAACTTCACCATGTGAAAGCTCTCCCAAAAGTAGGTGAATGAGTTATTTGAGAAAAATTGGCTATCTGCAATACTTTTAGAGATAATTCGCATTTACTCATTTTGAGTAGGTGAGTAATTGGCTATGGGTCTGAAACTTCACCATGTGAAAGCTCTTCCAAAAGTAGGTGAATGAGTTATTTGAGAAAAATTGGCCATCTGCAATACTTTTAGAGGTAATTCGCATTTACTCATTTTGTGTAGGTGAGCAATTAGCTATAGGTCTGAAACTTCACCAAGTGAAAGCTCTTTGGGATAGGTGCTCTGCAGAGATACCCTGAAGATAAAAAATTTCGTCGAAATCGCTCTATGTAGCACGGTTTTCGAAATATTAGCATTTTTGTGTTTTGCAATTTTTGCGCAAAAATTCGAAAATTCAAAATGGCCGCCATTTTTGGCGAGACAAAATTTTTTTCAAAATTGGGATAACTACTCTGCAGAGATACCCTGCGGGTCAAAAATTTCGTCGAAATCGCTCTATCTAGCACGGTTTTCGAGATATAAGCATTTTTGTGTTTTGCAATTTTTGTGAAAATTTCGAAAATTCAAAATGGCCGCCATTTTTGGTGAGACAAAATTTTTTTTGAAAATTGGGAAAAGTACTCCGCAGAGATATCCTGCGGGTCAAAAATTTTGTCGAAATTGCTCTATCTAGCACGGTTTTTGAGATATAAGCATTTTTGTGTTTTGCAATTTTTGCGAAAATTTCGAAAATTCAAAATGGCCGCCATTTTGGGCGAGACAAAAATTTTTTGAAAATTGGGAAAACTACTCCGCAGAGATACCCTGCGGGTCAAAAATTTCGTCGAAATCGCTCTATCTAGCACGGTTTTCGAGATATAAGCATTTTTGTGTTTTCCTTATTTGGAAAATTCATAATGATTAATTAATCATTAATTATTCGGCCATTTCTTGACCAATCAATGCCAAAATCTAATGATTTCCAGATTTTAATAGAATGAATGCATTTGCCAAGTTTCAGGTGCATTGATAAAATTCCTTTCAAGTTATCATCCGGACAAGCTTCCCCATCGAAAAAAGACATTTTTGGTCATGTGACCTCTCTGATTGGTTGAAATGTCACTGCAGCATATTCAAAAAAATTCCCCAAGGCTACTGCCTAAACCTGCCAAATTTGAAAAGAATCCGCCTAACGGTTACAGAGTTATAAGGAAAACAAAATGCGGAGCCGGCGGAGCCGGCGGAGCCGCAGGAGCCGGCGGAGCCAGAAGCTCTCCCATACACAAACAAGCGTCCCTTGCGGGACGCTTAATAAAGGACGAGTGAAGAAAGAGGCGCATTGTCCCTGGATATTTTACAGAAGCAAATTGTAAGTATTCCAATAAAATATTCGTGTTGTTTCTACGAATAGCCACAATGAGCGAAAATAGGGAACCACAGATTATGCTGTATTTTACCGATGTCGAAATGACGTGATAACTTCTAGGACATGCAAAAGCGCCTTCTAGTGGTTGAATGTAGAACTACGGTTTTTGAATATTTTCATTGTCGATTCTGATTGGCTGAACGACAAAGGTGTAGTACTACCGTGACGTCACTTCATTCATTAATTTCTTTGCGGTTTATATTTGTTTCACAAATGGGTAGATGCGCAGACAACAATTTTACATTAACAGTGACTGCGTGGTAAACCAGCAGACCAATAAATTAATTGGGGGTTCACTTATAGAAACCAGCAGACGAAACCGTTAAAAAAGACTTGTTCGAGTTGGCCATAACAATAGCAAAAACAATAGTTTCTAGGACATCCGGGACTTTATAGAAAGCCAGACGTTGTGCTAGACAGGCTTTTTACTTTATAAAATATAACTGAATAAAAGCAGTAAAAATATTCAAAATGGCAGAGTGTATAATATACACTTTAATGTACCGATATGTGAACAAATATTATGCAGAATTTGATATTTAAGGGCTTAAACGGCGAATTTAAAATCGTGGCCGCAACTCAGTACATACCTCGAATCAAAGATTCGACTAATAAAATGGTAGCGTTCGGTGTAGAACAAAAAATTTGCTTGTCGAGAAAACACGTCTTCACTCTCCACGCGCCAAACGAAAAAGATGCTATGACGTCACGATGTCTAGACAGGAAGAGGAAGTACGATGCGCCACCTGGCGAATGCACTCTCCTGGCCGGTCCTGCCGGTATTATATACAGGCAGTGTGAGAAATTCGTTGCAAAGCAGTGGTAGCCCCATAGGGCCACTAGGTTCTGAAGTTCAGTGGCCCCTATTAAAACTTGATGGCCCAAACTTTTTAAAAACTTTTTTCTAACAAATTGTCTTTTTAATTTATTAAAAGTGACAAGTCAAAAAGATAAAAAAGTGATTTATGTTAAATTTCTTTAACTTCAAGTTTGAATACAAATTATACAAGATGCACTCCGAGAGAGCAAAACGCTGGACTCCATGTGACCAGTCTCTCAAGTGATATAAAGTATTGTAAGGAAGACAATAAAATTAAACCAAACATGTAAATTAATTTTTGAAATATCAAGTAGAAAGCTAAAATAATTAAAAATGCATTTAAATGGGACCCCTGAAAACTCATGATTATTTTGTATCCAAAAAAAGATCTAGATTTTTCTTTTTTAGTAACTTCTTCCTTTGGCCAGGTCCTACCCACAAAAATTTTTAATAAACATCTGTTCATTAGTTCTGGAGTAATCTAAACACACACAAACACAAAAAAAAAACAACCCAGAGACAGACAAATAGACAATTAGCACACAAGAACATAAACTGCTGGGTGAGGTAAAAAATATTGCTTAAAAGTCACTTCTTGGTAAAAATCACTCATGGTAATTCTTTTTTTTTTTTTTTTGATGGCCTGTCAAGGAATTGAAAGAAAAAAGAGAACATAACAACAGAAATAATAATTAATAAAAATGATGAATACTCCACCCCCTCTTTATTATCTTTATGTCAATTTCAAGACAAAAAAACGGGAAGAAATATTTTAAAGACAACAAGTATCACACCCTAGACTTGTGACCTCACAATAACAATTGCATTGTGACATCATTAAGTAATGACATCACTAGAAAGCAAAATATTGATTTTTACATATGTGAGAAGAGAAGCAGATTTCACTGTAAAAGCCCTATTAAAATAAGAAAAACTCTCTCCTGGCTTTAATTTTCAAACAAAATACATCAAATTTAGAAGAATTCATCTGTACCCCATGAAATATCTATCCACCAAATTTAAGCTTGATCGGTGTTACAGTTTTTGAGTTTTAAGGGCGAAACGGTGCACAGACAGACAGACAGACAGAAACAAGCTGATCACAATAACCCTCTCCTAACAATGCTAATGTCAAGCATTAAAAATGAAACTAAAGTCTTTTTTATGATCATCCCAATGAATTTTACACAAAACATTTTGCAAGTTTTATGATTACTTTAAACTTCAAAGAAATAATGTTTTTCTTTTCATACAATTTAGACCGAGCATCTGCAGCTAAACAAGCCTTTTTAACATTGACTTGTGGATAAGTGGAACAACTATAGTTCTGTGAAGGGAGGGGGGTGTGTCACATATACTAGTACCTGTATTCAGTCCACTTTCCCAGCATGTTCAAGCTAGGCAGTGAGTGTGTATGCAGTCTTCCCAGTGAAGGGGAGAGGGGGAGAACCACTTGGTGTACTAACTTTTGGAAGAGTGAGAGAAACAGTATCAGAGTTTAACTCCTAATTAAGAGTGAACTCAATCTGGAATATGCAAAACACAATGCATATTTAAGGACTTAGCCATGGGGAAAGAAAACCAATTAAAAAAAATGAGAGCTGTGCTGGATTGTATTACCACACGAGGCATGTTGTAGTCAATGTGGTGGCCCATTGGGGCCCATGAAAGTCAAGTTGTGGTGGCCCTAACTTAAAAAGGGGGGGCCCCGGGCCACGGGGCCACCCTGAATTTCGCACACTGTATACAGGACGTCTTTTTCTGACGTTTGGCGGGACCGGTCGCGCCGACCGCTAAAGCAATTGTCCATTGGATAGGATGTATTAACGCAATAAAATGATAAATTGTGAATATCTCGGAAAAGCTATTTCTTCTCCTTTAATGCTCGGCAGGAGATACACACCGCGGCAGTGGTCTTGTCAAAAATTTTTGTCTCCCCAAAAATGGTGGCCATTTTGAATTTTCAAAGTTTTTGCAAAACACAAAAATGCTTATATCTCGAAAACCGTACTAGATGGAGCGAACTCAACAAAATTTTTGACCTGCTGGGTATCTCTGCAGAGTAGCCATGCCAATTTTCAGAATATTTTTGTCTCGCCAAATATAGCGGACATTTTGAATTTTCGAATTTTTTTGCAAAACACAAAAATGCTTATATCTTGAAAACCGTGCTAGATAGGGCAGACTGTGCTGACTTTGGTTGCCACAACAGTAAAAGGCTAGAAACGACGCATTTTCTTAATACTTTAGCACTCACCTTTATATCCTTTTCGGGACGCTTTGTTTTTGCATAGCAAAAACATTATCTTTTTTTTTTTGCGAGCGATCCTCTACTTATAAACTTTTTTTTGGGGGGGTGGGGTGGGGTGGGGGGGTGGGTGGGGGGGGGGGTCAGTTTTAAAAAAAAGTCCTCTGAGTGGATCATTTATGGGTTTCACATACATGTTCAATGTGTACTTAAACCCTTGGTTTTTGGCAAATGAAAAAAAAGAACATATTAATATATTCCCAGATAAGATTTCAGCTATATCAGGCACATATTATGACAGTTATAGGGCTTAAAAGTGGTAAAAAGTCAATAAATTGGGGCTCTGTGGGCATTTAAGAGACCTTAAGGTAACCTTAAAATTAAAGTTACAGACTTAAAAATTTTTTACAAAAAAAGATTTCATGTAGAAGTTATATCTACTACAGTTAGAGACTTGTCAGACTTACCATTTCCAGGTTACAGGACTAAATATGTTGAAAATGTCGTAAAAGGGTCAGTCGGGTGGGTGTTTATGGTCCTCATACACAGGTTAAACGTCTATTTAAAGCCTTGATTTTTCTCACATGTAAACAGAACATAATCATATATTACCAAATCAGATTTCAGCTGTATCAGTCGCATCGTTTGACAGCTATAGGCCATCAAAGTAGCAAAAAGTCTATAAATTGGGTGTTTGTGGGCAATTTAGAGACTTTAACGTGACCTTAAAACTAGAAATAGGACGCCCTGTTGATAGTAGATGCGAATAGAAACAGGATAGCATAGAAGAACACACATTATCATGTGTAATGTCCACCCAATGAACCTTGCCCAAATTGTACAGTAGTCTTACAAGACCCTGTTTCATTTGTAAAATATATCAATGATGCTTAAATATTTATTAGCGTAGATGTAATTATTTCAGCTTCATGCCTTTTTGCATTGGTTGGGTTGAAAATTTTGACGAAATCACTCTATCTTGCACGGTTAAGAAGATAGAAGCAAATTCCTGTTTTTCTATTTTTGGCAAAAATTTGAAAATTCAAAATGGCCGCCATTTTTGGGAAAAGGAAATTTTTTTGAAAATTGCCAAGAGTACATTTCTTAGATACCCTATGGGTCGAAAATTTCAACGAAATAACTCTATTTTGCACGGTTAAGGCCAGTTTGTGTTTTTCCATTTTGGGCAAAAATTCGAAAATTCAAAATGGCCGCCATATGTGGGGAAGGGAAAATTTTTTGAAAATTGCAAAGAGTACATTTCTTAGAGTACATTTCTTAGATACCCCTTGGGTCGAAAATTTTGACGAAATCGCTCTATCTCGCACGGTTAAGGAGATAGAAGCAAATTTGTGTTTTGCCATTTTTGGCAAAAATTCGAAAATTCAAAATGCCTGCCATTTTTGGGGAGGGGAAAATTTTTTGAAAATTGCAAAGATTGCATTCCTTAGATACCCTGTGGGTCGAAAATTTGGACGAAATCGCTCGATCTCGCACGGTTAAGGAGATAGAAGCAAATTTGTGTTTTGCCATTTTTGGCAAAAATTCGAAAATTCAAAATGGCCACCATTTTTGGGGAGGGGAAAATTTTTTGAAAATTGCAAATATTACATTCCTTAGATACCCTGTGGGTCGAAAATTTCGACGAAATCGCTCTATCTCACACGTTTAAGGCGATAGAAGCAAATTTGTGTTTTGCCATTTTAGGCAAAAATTCGAAAATTCAAAATGGCCACCATTTTTGGGGAGGGGAAAATTTTTTGAAAATTGCAAATATTACATTCCTTAGATACCCTGTGGGTTGAAAATTTCGACGAAATCGCTCTATCTCGCACGTTTAAGGAGATAGAAGCAAATTTGTGTTTTGCCATTTTTGGCAAAAATTCGAAAATTCAAAATGGCCACCATTTTTGGGGAGGGGAAAATTTTTTTGAAAATTGCAAAGATTGCATTCCTTTGATACCCTGTGGGTCGAAAATTTCGACGAAATCGCTCTATCTCGCACGGTTAAGGAGTTAGAAGCAAATTTGTGTTTTGCCATTTTTGGCAAAAATTCGAAAATTCGAAATGGCCGCCATTTTTGGGGCGGGGAAAATTTTTGGAAAATTACCAAGAGTACAATGCTCAGATACCCTGTGGGTCGAAAATTTTGACGAAATCGCTCTATCTCGCACGGTTAAGGAGATAGAAGCAAATTAGTGTTTTGCCATTTTTGGCAAAAATTCGAAAATTCAAAATGGCCGCCATTTTTGGGGAGCGGAAAATTTTTTGAAAATTGCAAATATTACATTCCTTAGATACCCTGTGGGTCGAAAATTTGGACGAAATCGCTCGATCTCGCACGGTTAAGGAGATAGAAGCAAATTTGTGTTTTGCCATTTTTGGCAAAAATTCGAAAATTCAAAATGGCCGCCATTTTTGGGGAGGGGAAAATTTTTTGAAAATTGCAAAGATTGCATTCCTTAGATACCCTGTGGGTCGAAAATTTCGACGAAATCGCTCGATCTCGCACGGTTAAGGAGATAGAAGCAAATTTGTGTTTTGCCATTTTTGGCAAAAATTCGAAAATTCAAAATGGCCGCCATTTTTGGGGAGGGGAAAATTTTTTGAAAATTGCAAATATTACATTCCTTAGATACCCTGTGGGTCGAAAATTTCGACGAAATCGCTCTATCTCGCACGTTTAAGGAGATGGAAGCAAATTTGTGTTTTGCCATTTTTGGCAAAAATTCGAAAATTCAAAATGGCCGCCATTTTTGGGGAGGGGAAAATTTTTTGAAAATTGCAAAGATTGCACTCCTTAGATACCCTGTGGGTCGAAAATTTCGACGAAATCGCTCTATCTCGCACGGTTAAGGAGATAGAAGCAAATTTGTGTTTTGCCATTTTTGGAAAATTGCAAAGATTGCATTCCTTGGATACCCTGTGGGCCGAAAATTTTGCCGAAATCGCTCTATCTCGCACGGTTAAGGAGATACAAGCAAATTAGTGTTTTGCCATTTTTGGCAAAAATTCGAAAATTCAAAATGGCCGCCATTTTTGGGGAGGGGAAAATTTTTGGAAAATTGCAGAGTACACTCCTTAGATACCCTGTGGGTTGAAAATTTCGACGAAATCGCTCTATCTCACACAGATAAGGAGATTGAAGCAAATTTGTGTTTTGCCATTTTTGGCAAAAATTCGAAAATTCAAAATGGCCGCCATTTTTGGGGAGGGGAAAACTTTTTAAAAATTACCAAGAGTACAATGCTGAGATACCCTGTGGGTCGAAAATTTGGACGAAATCGCTCTATCTCGCACGGTTAAGGAGATAGAAGCAAATTTGTGTTTTGCCATTTTTGGGGAGGGGAAAATTTTTTGAAAATTGCAAAGATTGCATTCCTTAGATACCCTGTGGGTCGAAAATTTGGACGAAATCGCTCGATCTCGCACGGTTAAGGAGATAGAAGCAAATTTGTGTTTTGCCATTTTTGGCAAAACTTCGAAAATTCAAAATGGCCGCCATTTTTGGGGAGGGGAAAATTTTTTGAAAATTGCAAATATTACACTGCTTAGATACCCTGTGGGTCGAAAATTTCGACGAAATCGCTCTATCTCGCACGTTTAAGGAGATAGAAGCAAATTTGTGTTTTGCCATTTTTGGCAAAAATTCGAAAATTCAAAATGGCCGCCATTTTTGGGGAGGGGAAAATTTTTTGAAAATTGCAAAGATTGCACTCCTTAGATACCCTGTGGGTCGAAAATTTCGACGAAATCGCTCTATCTCGCACGGTTAAGGAGATAGAAGCAAATTTGTGTTTTGCCATTTTTGGCAAAAATTCGAAAATTCAAAATGGCCGCCATTTTTGGGGAGGGGAAAATTTTTGGAAAATTGCAAATATTACATTCCTTAGATACCCTGTGGGTCGAAAATTTGGACGAAATCGCTCTATCTCGCACGTTTAAGGAGATGGAAGCAAATTTGTGTTTTGCCATTTTTGGCAAAAATTCGAAAATTCAAAATGGCCGCCATTTTTGGGGAGGGGAAAACTTTTTAAAAATTACCAAGAGTACAATGCTGAGATACCCTGTGGGTCGAAAATTTGGACGAAATCGCTCTATCTCGCACGGTTAAGGAGATAGAAGCAAATTTGTGTTTTGCCATTTTTGGCAAAAATTCGAAAATTCAAAATGGCCACCATTTTTGGGGAGGGGAAAATTTTTGCATTCATTGGATACCCTGTGGGTCGAAAATTTCGACGAAATCGCTCTATCTCGCACGGTTAAGGAGATAGAAGCAAATTTGTGTTTTGCCATTTTTGGCAAAAATTCGAAAATTCAAAATGGCCGCCATTTTTGGGGAGGGGAAAATTTTTTTGAAAATTGCAAAGATTGCATTCCTTAGATACCCTGTGGGTCGAAAATTTCGACGAAATCGCTCTATCTCGCACGGTTAAGGAGATAGAAGCAAATTTGTGTTTTGCCATTTTTGGCAAAAATTCGAAAATTCGAAATGGCCGCCATTTTTGGGGCGGGGAAAATTTTTGGAAAATTACCAAGAGTACAATGCTCAGATACCCTGTGGGTCGAAAATTTTGCCGAAATCGCTCTATCTCGCACGGTTAAGGAGATAGAAGCAAATTTGTGTTTTGCCATTTTTGGCAAAAATTCGAAAATTAAAAATGGCCGCCATTTTTGGGGAGGGGAAAATTTTTTTGAAAATTGCAAAGATTGCATTCCTTAGATACCCTGTGGGTCGAAAATTTGGACGAAATCGCTCGATCTCGCACGTTTAAGGAGATAGAAGCAAATTTGTGTTTTGCCATTTTTGGCAAAAATTCGAAAATTCAAAATGGCCGCCATTTTTGGGGAGGGGAAAATTTTTTGAAAATTGCAAAGAGTACACTCCTTAGATACCCTGTGGGTTGAAAATTTCGACGAAATCGCTCTATCTCACACAGATAAGGAGATTGAAGCAAATTTGTGTTTTGCCATTTTTGGCAAAAATTCTAAAATTCAAAATGGCCGCCATTTTTGGGGAGGGGAAAACTTTTTAAAAATTGGCAAGAGTACAATTCTGAGATACCCTGCGGGTCGAAAATTTTGCCGAAATCGCTCTATCTCGCACGGTTAAGGAGATAGAAGCAAATTAGTGTTTTGCCATTTTTGGCAAAAATTCGAAAATTCAAAATGGCCGCCATTTTTGGGGAGGGGAAAATTTTTTTAAAAATTACCAAGAGTACAATGCTGAGATACCCTGTGGGTCAAAAATTTGGACGAAATCGCTCTATCTCGCACGGTTAAGGAGATAGAAGCAAATTTGTGTTTTGCCATTTTTGGCAAAAATTCGAAAATTCAAAATGGCCACCATTTTTGGGGAGGGGAAAATTTTTGGAAAATTGCAAAGATTGCATTCCTTGGATACCCTGTGGGTCGAAAATTTCGACGAAATCGCTCTATCTCGCACGGTTAAGGAGATAGAAGCAAATTTGGAAATTTTAATTACTTAAATGTAGCTTTTATAAGCTACAAGCTTACCATGTGGGACTTAATGCTGTTCTCGGGTTGCCACACCCGGGGCCAACGTCTTAGAAAAAAAGACAGTTCTTGTTAGCCACCGGATATACTGGTAGTTGTCGTCACGTGATAACTTCTGACCAATCGTCCTACTTTCTCGTTGAAATTTTTTAAACCTACCCCTCAGCTGTAAACAGCGGGGAGGCAGGGTGGGACTCTTCTAAGTCCCACATGGTAAGCTTGTAGCTTATAAAAGCTACATTTAAGTAATTAAAATTTCCAATTTTATTACGCTACAATAGCTTACCATGTGGGACTTAATGCTGAATTCAACCGCCCGGTGGCGGGATTACAGCTGAGACTGGACGGTATGTCATTTTTTCTAAGATTTTGAATTAATATGTATAGAATAGTGCCAGAAATACCAGTCTGAGTCCCATTTACAGTGCCCCGATCCCGAAGGCCGGGCCTGTAACGAGCCAAAAACCTAAGTAAATGAGAGACAGTGCTAAAACTGTCTAGATGTTTTATTGTAGGACGGAAGTGCAGCAGTGCTCACTCCGAGGTCTAAGGGTCCAAAAGGGCCCTTCACGTATGACTGACCAACCCAGTGGTTGGGCATCTCATAAAATTTTTACAACCTGAATATGAGATTAATGACAACTAAATAAGTCCTTAATAGAAATTACTTGATAATTAAAGGATAAAATGACCTTACCCGTAACATCTTGAAGGTAAAGGAATACCTAGATCCTGGGAAAGACTCCTGAAGACTTGGTTGTAGCGGATGTGCCCCCCCCCCCCCTTTTTTTCTTTCCGAGGACAACTGGTCTGAGGGGAAGGATCTAGGACTTGTTGTGCAGCCACTACGGGTCCCAGGTACAAATTGTTGTCGGTGTCCGACCAAGTAAGGTCTTTTAGGTAAAAATTTGTAAATGTGTTGTGAGCTTTCCAGTGACAGGCTTGCATGATTTGGTCCACCGATACCCCACCGTAAAAGGCCTTAGAGGCCGCGAAGGCCCGGATGTCATGCGCTTTGACTTGGACCAAGTCCAAGGCTTGTTGATCTGCTTGTTTGTAACAAAGTAAAATGGTTTGTTTCAACCATGAAGAGAGTGTAGCGGGTCTGATGTCTGAGGTATGTCCTTTCTTAAAGGAGATGAAAAGGAGAGAACGAGACCCTCTCAGGTCTTTAGTTCGGTCCAAATAAAACCTCAGGGCCCGCACGGGACACAGGGTCCTGTCTTCTTTAAACTGTCTATCTACAATGGTAGTCAGAGCAGGGATAGTCACCGGAGACACACTTTGAGAACCTTCTCTTGCTAGTTGGTTTTTGGCTATGAAATCAGAAGAAGGGAACAAGGCAACCTTTTCCCATTGGCCTAAATTAGATACTTTGTTAGCGACCCAGGCATGGATTTCGCTGCGGCGCTTGCCGGAGGCCAAGGCTAGCAAGAAAGCAGTTTTTAAAGTGAGATGTTTGAGGTCTGAGTCTTTCATGGGCTCAAAAGGTGCTTTGGTGAGCTCGTTAAGGACAACAGAAAGGTTCCACTTGGGTAAGTTTCTGGAACTTTTAGGACGATCCCTGTGAAAACTGGAGAGTAACCTATGAAGGTCTGCATTGTGTGCAATATGTTGGGCCGTTGGGCCCAAAGTGTCAACGATTGCAGTCCTGTAACCATCAATGGTCGAGGGGCGCCTGTTTAGGTCTTGGTACAGGTACATGAAGAAATCTGAGATTTGTTTCACAGATGGAGTGGAGAAATCCACCGAATTTTCTCTGCACCATTTTTCAAATAGGGCCCACTTTGACTTGTAGATGGTCCTTGTTGATGACCGCTGAGGGGCAGCAATTCTCTCTGCCACCTCCACAGAGAAGCCTTGTTCTTGGAGTTGTCCGCTCCTAGACACCAGGCGTGGAGGTTCAGGTGCTGGGGGTTGTTGTGGAACACCAGCTTGTGGGACTGTTTGAGTAGGGTTGTTGACACTGGGAGTTGCAGTGGGATCTCTGTTGAGAGCTGCACTAGGTCCCAAAACCAGGGCATCCCTGGCCAGCCTGGGGCTATTACGATGATCAGGCACTGGCATTGCCTGATCTTTTGGATCACCTTGTGAAGGAGAGCCGTAGGAGGGTACGCATATGCTGTGAGGTTGGTCCAGTTTATGTTCAGAGCATCTATGTCCCAGGCCTTTGGGTCTGGGATAGGAGACACGTATAGAGGGAGCTTGTGGTTCAGGTGAGTGGCAAACAAGTCTACATGAGGGGTGAACCACTTCTGGCAGATCTGTTTGAAGACCTGTGGGTGCAGAGACCATTCGGTTGACTGCACTTGGTTGGACCTGGATAGCAGGTCGGCCATCACATTCAGGCACCCTGGAATGTGCCTGGCTTTCAATGTTATGTGATAGTGATGGCACCAGGTCATGATCTTCCACAGGAGAGCACACATCTCTGCCGAGTGTGTTCCTCCTTGTTTGTTGATGTAGGCTACCACTGTTGAGTTGTCCGTCGCAACCAACACTGTTTGATTCTGGCACTGGTCCTTGAAGTCTCGAAGGGCCAGGGAGACCGCCTTCAATTCTAGGACATTTATGTGAAGCCTTTTTTCCCGATCTGACCACAGACCCTTGGTAAAATTTTGGTCTAAGTGAGCGCCCCAACCTTCGTTTGAGGCGTCGGTAAAGAGTTGGATACTGTGGTCTTTGGGATGAAGGTCTGCACCTTTCATCACCTTGGAGGGATTTTGCCACCAATCTAGGTGGGCTGCAATGGCTTCTGTCCAGGGAAGGAGGTTGTCCAGCGACTGAGGATATCTCCAGTGCTCCTTGAGATGAAACTGAAAGGGCCTCATGTGAAGGTGTCCCTCCGGGACCATTTTCTCCGTTGAGGCTAGCAACCCAATTAGAGACATCAAACATCTTGCAGTCAAAACACGTTTTGACTTGAGTCGTAGGATCAAATCCTGAAGTTTGAGCCATCTCTCTTGAGTGGGTTTTACAAGGGCTGAATCTAGGTGGTATTCGTAGCCCACGAACGAAAACACCTGTGTAGGTTTCAGTTCTGATTTTTCCTGATTTATTATCCATCCCAAGGACTGAGTCAGTTCTACTACTGCCTGAGTGTTCACTTGTGCTTCCTCCTGAGACTGGGACCTGATCAGCCAGTCGTCCAGGTATTGGTGAATTCTGAGTCCTCTTGAGAGGGCCATTAGTTTCACTTCCTTTACGATCATTGTAAAGACCTGGGGGGCTGTGGCTAGTCCGAACGGGAGGGAGGTGAATTGGAACACCTGAGCCTTGTAGCAAAACCTTAGGTATTTCATTGAGCTTGGGTGGATGGGGATATGCAGGTAGGCGTCCGACAGATCTATCGACGATACCCACTCCCCTGGAATCAGGGAGGTCCTGATGGACTCTGGAGTTTCCATTTTGAACTTTTCTACGTGTAGAAAAGTATTGAGCCTGCTTAAGTCTATGACTGGCCTCCACCTTTGGTGAGGCTTGGGTACTAGGAACAGGCGACTGTAAAACCCGAGAGATTTTACATTGTCTACCCTTTCGATAGCGTTCTTTGACAGGAGAGACTGGATACAAGTAGCCAAGGCTTGGTCTTTTTGTTGGGCCTTGTACTCTGACAGAATCAGAGGAAATCTGATCAAGTTTGGCTTTGAACGGAATGGCAGAACGTAGCCATTGGTGATAATGTTTAACACGTTTTGAGAACATTTGTTTGTGAGCCAGTCTCTCCTGAAAGAACGGAGGCGACCTCCTACTGGTGGACTGAGTGAGGCTTTGGAGGAGTCATTGGGGAGGGGGGTTTCCACGCCCCCTTCCTCTATTGTGGGGTCGAAAACGACCCCTGGAGCCTCTGAAGTTGGATTTTCCTCTTCCCGAAGGAAAGGACTGGTTACTGCTTTGAGAGGTATTGCCCCCATAGGGGCGTTTCCTGTAGGAGCCTCTTTTCTTGTGGGGACCACGAAAGGGCTTATTCTGGTAGGGTGCAAAACCCTGAGAATCTTTTGAGGTGCCTTTTTTGAGAAGGAAGTCCTCACCTTTCTTCACTAATTGAGACTCGAACAAGGAAGGGTCCCAAAAGGACGAGTTCCTGAGTTCTTGACGTCTCGTTTCTCCTAATTGTGGATGTAATAGAGTCATCTCGGCTTCGCGCCTGAGCAAGCCGGTATTAGCCATAGAGTATAATTCCCTCTGCAAAATATGGGCTAGAGATTTGCTGAGACAAGTGAGGGCCCTGTGTTGAACAAGTACTGTCTTGTTCCAAAAGTCTAAGTAGTCAGCTACTTCCTCATATCCGCGCTTTGCCGCTTTCTCAGGATTGGCACCTTTATGAATCTGAGATTTTATCTTCTTGACCGTAGACTTGATGCTATGTTGGCATTTTTCCAATGAAGCATTGCAAGAAGAGGAGGTTTTGGCAAAAGCAGCGGTGAAGTTGAGGGTAGAGATGTTTTGTCTAGCCTGAAGTTCCAGCTCCTTGAGAACTGGCAGGGGAACTCTGGCTACTGGAGACCCAGAAGGTCTAGGAGTAATACAGATCTTAGCAAAGTCCATATTCAACTCCTGAATTTTGTCCTGAAAAGTTGGTTGTCCCACCTTGTACCACTTTGAAGTTGAGGGAGGAGGCTTGACATATTTTCCCTCAGATAAGTTGGCAGCCTTAAAGTCATGTTGGAATTTATCAAAGGCGTCCTTGATAACTGAGCTAAGTGGAAGAATAGAGGAGGGACCTCTAGGTCTGAGCTCTTGACGGCCTTTTTCATCATCCAGACCCAACACTGAGGTGGAAGACCTGGGCATAGATTCCCTGGGGTCAGGGAGAGACAAAATACGCCTGAAGGTATCCACTTCTTCAGAGTATTGTGAGGGCATGTCAGACAAAGCTACTGCCCTATAATAAGGGGGGTCTGGATCATGTTGTGGGAGGTCTTGATCAGAAGCTACTCCTGAGGGCTGAGCCCTAGAGGGCTTAGAAGACCTGTGTCTGGCTACAGGGGAGTGATCCTCCTCTGAGGTAAATGACACGTATCTAGATCTTGATTTATGTTTGCTCTTGTCAGAGTGTTTTTTGGATCTAGAAGAAGGGATCCGAGGTTCATCGGAATCCTCATTTAGTTGGTCCGAGGCAGAGCCCGGGTCAACTGGCTGCTTATGGCTTTGCTTTTTGTGAGAGTACGAAACCTCTTCGGGATGACCTTCAGAGGGGGCAACGTACTGATCCGAGGAAGGTTGAGTAGATACTAGACGAGGAGGAAGAGCTGGACCGTAGTCCACATCCATATCCTCGCTTGGAATGTTAGTACCAGATCTCGGAGGGGGCAAATCCAGAGGGGCAGCAGAATTACTGGACAAGCCAGGTTTTGAAGCAAGAGTCGAGGACTGTACCTCGACTTTCTGTTTTACAGCCAACTCCTCTCGGAGTGACTGAAAAGCTTCCAACATGGATGCCTGGAAGGAACCCATTTGCTGCTGTAAATGTATATTTAAGGAATCACCGAGTGATTTCTCTATATTTTTCTGGATTTTATTTTGCAAAGCTGTACCAGGGGTGGGTGGAATCGTTTTGGCTGGCGTTTTCAAGGACAGGGAACTGAAGGCAAGAGGTTGTGGACGGGGGGGTGATGTAAAAAGGCTATCAGCAGCACACTCGAGGTCTGCATTGGATCCAGTGAAGGAATCCCCGTCGCCTTCACCCAAAAGATCTAGTTCATCTTTGGAACTAGTTGTAGCTTTTTGCTTTTTCAGATACCGCTTCCGGTTTTGAATTTTCTGTAATTGCTCATCTGTGAAAGACGTGCAAATTTCACAAGGGGTTTCAAAGGTGACACAGGGGTCATCTCCCTTGCCAGCCTCCCTACAGGTAGGGCAAAAATTATGTGAATCAAAACTAAAGCAGAAATGGCGGCATTTCTGCGCTCTCGGTTTGTCTTTATTTGCTTGATGTGTCGACATTGTATACGCAATAAAAGACGTACAATGTACTAGCCTGAACCGAGGAAAACTCAAAACACGCGACAGCAATAAAAATACTTATCCTGTGAAAATTAAACTTTTACAGAATGATCTATGATATATATTACAAGAAATATGCAAATATTAGCCTCCAACAATAAGTAAAGTCTGAGAAATAAATGAAAATGTCTGTATATTTACAAACTGCTACCAGTCAATCGTGGCCAACGAGAAAGTAGGACGATTGGTCAGAAGTTATCACGTGACGACAACTACCAGTATATCCGGTGGCTAACAAGAACTGTCTTTTTTTCTAAGACGTTGACCCCGGGTGTGGCAACCCGAGAACAGCATTAAGTCCCACATGGTAAGCTTGTAGCTTATAAAAGCTACATTTAAGTAATTAAAATTTCCAAATTTGCTTCTATCTCCTTAACCGTGCGAGATAGAGCGATTTCGTCGAAATTTTCGACCCACAGGGTATCCAAGGAATGCAATCTTTGCAATTTTCCAAAAATTTTCCCCTCCCCAAAAATGGTGGCCATTTTGAATTTTCGAATTTTTGCCAAAAATGGCAAAACACAAATTTGCTTCTATCTCCTTAACCGTGCGAGATAGAGCGATTTCGTCCAAATTTTCGACCCTCAGCATTGTACTCTTGGTAATTTTTAAAAAATTACCAAGAGTACAATGCTGAGATACCCTGTGGGTCGAAAATTTGGACGAAATCGCTCTATCTCGCACGGTTAAGGAGATAGAAGCAAATTTTGAATTTTAGCCAAAAATGGCAAAACACTAATTTGCTTCTATCTCCTTAACCGTGCAAGATAGAGCGATTTCGGCAAAACTTTCGACCCACAGGGTATCTAAGCAATGCAATCTTTGCAATTTTCAAAAAATTTTCCCCTCCCCAAAAATGGCGGCCATTTTGAATTTTCGAATTTTTGCCAAAAATGGCAAAACACAAATTTGCTTCTATCTCCTTAACCGTGCGAGATAGAGCGATTTCGTCGAAATTTTCGACCACAGGGAATCTGAGCATTGTACTCTTGGTAATTTTAAAAAAATTTTCCCCTCCCCAAAAATGGCGGCCATTTTGAATTTTCGAATTTTTGCCAAAAATGGCAAAACACTAATTTGCTTCTATCTCCTTAACCGTGTGAGATAGAGCGATTTCGGCAAAATTTTCGACCCACAGGGTATCTAAGCAATGCAATCTTTGCAATTTTCAAAAAATTTTCCCCTCCCCAAAAATGGCGGCCATTTTGAATTTTCGAATTTTTGCCAAAAATGACTTTGCCTAGATGACTGGTTGGTCAGTGCCAGAACCCACCAAACTTGTCTAAAGCATACACAATCTGTAGTAGTTCTGTGTCGGGAGTTAAGTTGAATGGTAAACCTGGAGTTATCAGAACTGGACCCCAAACCCCAAAAATGGCAAAACACAAATTTGCTTCTATCTCCTTAACCGTGCCAGATAGAGCGATTTTGTCAAAATTTTCGACCCACAGGGAATCTGAGCATTGTACTCTTGGTAATTTTTAAAAAATTTTCCCCTCCCCAAAAATGGCGGCCATTTTGAATTTTCGAATTTTTGCCAAAAATGGCAAAACACTAATTTGCTTCTATCTCCTTAACCATGCGAGATAGAGTGATTCCGTTGAAATTTTCGACCCACGGGGTATCTAAGGAATGCAATCTTTGCAATTTTCCAAAAATTTTCCCCTCCCCAAAAATGGCGGCCATTTTGAATTTTCGAATTTTTGCCAAAAATGGCAAAACACAAATTTGCTTCTATCTCCTTAACCGTGCGAGATAGAGCGATTTCGTCAAAATTTTCGACCCACAGGGTATCTGAGCATTGTACTCTTGGTAATTTTCCAAAAATTTTCCCCACCCCAAAAATGGCGGCCACAAATTTGCTTCTATCTCCTTAACCGAGCGAGATAGAGCGATTTCGTCGAAATTTTCGACCCACAGGGTATCTAAGGAATGCAGTCTTTGCAATTTTCAAAAAAATTTTCCCCTCCCCAAAAATGGCGGCCATTTTGAATTTTCGAATTTTTGCCAAAAATGGCAAAACACTAATTTGCTTCTATCTCCTTAACCGTGCGAGATAGAGCGATTTCGGCAAAATTTTCGACCCACAGGGTATCTAAGCAATGCAATCTTTGTAATTTTTAAAAAATTTTCCCCTCCCCAAAAATGGCGGCCATTTTGAATTTTCGAATTTTTGCCAAAAATGGCAAAACACAAATTTGCTTCTATCTCCTTAACCGTGCGAGATAGAGCGATTTCGTCAAAATTTTCGACCCACAGGGTATCTGATCATTGTACTCTTGGTAATTTAAAAAAAATTTTCCCCTCCACAAAAATGGCGGCCATTTTGAATTTTCGAATTTTTGCCAAGAATGGCAAAACACTAATTTGCTTCTATCTCCTTAACCGTGCGAGATAGAGCGATTTCGGCAAAATTTTCGACCCACAGGGTATCTAAGCAATGCAATCTTTGTAATTTTTTAAAAATTTTCCCCTCCCCAAAAATGGCGGCCATTTTGAATTTTCGAATTTTTGCCAAAAATGGCAAAACACAAATTTGCTTCTATCTCCTTAACCGTGCGAGATAGAGCGATTTCGTCGAAATTTTCGACCCACAGGGAATCTGAGCATTGTACTCTTGGTAATTTTAAAAAAATTTTCCCCTCCCCAAAAATGGCGGCCATTTTGAATTTTCGAATTTTTGCCAAAAATGGCAAAACACTAATTTGCTTCTATCTCCTTAACCGTGTGAGATAGAGCGATTTCGGCAAAATTTTCGACCCACAGGGTATCTAAGCAATGCAATCTTTGCAATTTTCAAAAAATTTTCCCCTCCCCAAAAATGGCGGCCATTTTGAATTTTCGAATTTTTGCCAAAAATGACTTTGCCTAGATGACTGGTTGGTCAGTGCCAGAACCCACCAAACTTGTCTAAAGCATACACAATCTGTAGTAGTTCTGTGTCGGGAGTTAAGTTGAATGGTAAACCTGGAGTTATCAGAACTGGACCCCAAACCCCAAAAATGGCAAAACACAAATTTGCTTCTATCTCCTTAACCGTGCCAGATAGAGCGATTTTGTCAAAATTTTCGACCCACAGGGAATCTGAGCATTGTACTCTTGGTAATTTTTAAAAAATTTTCCCCTCCCCAAAAATGGCGGCCATTTTGAATTTTCGAATTTTTGCCAAAAATGGCAAAACACTAATTTGCTTCTATCTCCTTAACCGTGCGAGATAGAGTGATTCCGTTGAAATTTTCGACCCACGGGGTATCTAAGGAATGCAATCTTTGCAATTTTCCAAAAATTTTCCCCTCCCCAAAAATGGCGGCCATTTTGAATTTTCGAATTTTTGCCAAAAATGGCAAAACACAAATTTGCTTCTATCTCCTTAACCGTGCGAGATAGAGCGATTTCGTCAAAATTTTCGACCCACAGGGTATCTGAGCATTGTACTCTTGGTAATTTTTAAAAAAATTTCCCCTCCCCAAAAATGGGGGCCATTTTGAATTTTCGAATTTTTGCCAAAAATGGCAAAACACAAATTTGCTTCTATCTCCTTAACCGTGCGAGATAGAGCGATTTCGTCAAAATTTTCGACCCACAGGGTATCTGAGCATTGTACTCTTGGTAATTTAAAAAAAATTTTCCCCTCCCCAAAAATGGCGGCCATTTTGAATTTTCGAATTTTTGCCAAAAATGGCAAAACACTAATTTGCTTCTATCTCCTTAACCGTGTGAGATAGAGCGATTTCGGCAAAATTTTCGACCCACAGGGTATCTAAGCAATGCAATCTTTGCAATTTTCAAAAAATTTTCCCCTCCCCAAAAATGGCGGCCATTTTGAATTTTCGAATTTTTGCCAAAAATGACTTTGCCTAGATGACTGGTTGGTCAGTGCCAGAACCCACCAAACTTGTCTAAAGCATACACAATCTGTAGTAGTTCTGTGTCGGGAGTTAAGTTGAATGGTAAACCTGGAGTTATCAGAACTGGACCCCAAACCCCAAAAATGGCAAAACACAAATTTGCTTCTATCTCCTTAACCGTGCGAGATAGAGCGATTTCGTCAAAATTTTCGACCCACAGGGTATCTGAGCATTGTACTCTTGGTAATTTTTAAAAAAATTTCCCCTCCCCAAAAATGGGGGCCATTTTGAATTTTCGAATTTTTGCCAAAAATGGCAAAACACAAATTTGCTTCTATCTCCTTAACCGTGCGAGATAGAGCGATTTCGTCAAAATTTTCGACCCACAGGGTATCTGAGCATTGTACTCTTGGTAATTTAAAAAAAATTTTCCCCTCCCCAAAAATGGCGGCCATTTTGAATTTTCGAATTTTTGCCAAAAATGGCAAAACACTAATTTGCTTCTATCTCCTTAACCGTGTGAGATAGAGCGATTTCGGCAAAATTTTCGACCCACAGGGTATCTAAGCAATGCAATCTTTGCAATTTTCAAAAAATTTTCCCCTCCCCAAAAATGGCGGCCATTTTGAATTTTCGAATTTTTGCCAAAAATGACTTTGCCTAGATGACTGGTTGGTCAGTGCCAGAACCCACCAAACTTGTCTAAAGCATACACAATCTGTAGTAGTTCTGTGTCGGGAGTTAAGTTGAATGGTAAACCTGGAGTTATCAGAACTGGACCCCAAACCCCAAAAATGGCAAAACACAAATTTGCTTCTATCTCCTTAACCGTGCCAGATAGAGCGATTTTGTCAAAATTTTCGACCCACAGGGAATCTGAGCATTGTACTCTTGGTAATTTTTAAAAAATTTTCCCCTCCCCAAAAATGGCGGCCATTTTGAATTTTCGAATTTTTGCCAAAAATGGCAAAACACTAATTTGCTTCTATCTCCTTAACCATGCGAGATAGAGTGATTCCGTTGAAATTTTCGACCCACGGGGTATCTAAGGAATGCAATCTTTGCAATTTTCCAAAAATTTTCCCCTCCCCAAAAATGGCGGCCATTTTGAATTTTCGAATTTTTGCCAAAAATGGCAAAACACAAATTTGCTTCTATCTCCTTAACCGTGCCAGATAGAGCGATTTCGGCAAAATTTTCGACCCACAGGGTATCTAAGCAATGCAATCTTTGCAATTTTCAAAAAATTTTCCCCTCCCCAAAAATGGCGGCCATTTTGAATTTTCGAATTTTTGCCAAAAATGGCAAAACACAAATTTGCTTCTATCTCCTTAACCGTGCGAGATAGAGCGATTTCGTCGAAATTTTCGACCCACTGGGTATCTGAGCATTGTACTCTTGGTAATTTTAAAAAAATTTTCCCCTCCCCAAAAATGGCGGCCATTTTGAATTTTCGAATTTTTGCCAAAAATGGCAAAACACTAATTTGCTTCTATCTCCTTAACCGTGTGAGATAGAGCGATTTCGGCAAAATTTTCAACCCACAGGGTATCTAAGCAATGCAATCTTTGCAATTTTCAAAAAATTTTCCCCTCCCCAAAAATGGCGGCCATTTTGAATTTTCGAATTTTTGCCAAAAATGACTTTGCCTAGATGACTGGTTGGTCAGTGCCAGAACCCACCAAACTTGTCTAAAGCATACACAATCTGTAGTAGTTCTGTGTCGGGAGTTAAGTTGAATGGTAAACCTGGAGTTATCAGAACTGGACCCCAAACCCCAAAAATGGCAAAACACAAATTTGCTTCTATCTCCTTAACCGTGCCAGATAGAGCGATTTTGTCAAAATTTTCGACCCACAGGGTATCTGAGCATTGTACTCTTGGTAATTTTTAAAAAAATTTCCCCTCCCCAAAAATGGCGGCCATTTTGAATTTTCGAATTTTTGCCAAAAATGGCAAAACACTAATTTGCTTCTATCTCCTTAACCGTGCGAGATAGAGTGATTCCGTTGAAATTTTCGACCCACAGGGTATCTAAGGAATGCAATCTTTGCAATTTTCCAAAAATTTTCCCCTCCCCAAAAATGGCGGCCATTTTGAATTTTCGAATTTTTGCCAAAAATGGCAAAACACAAATTTGCTTCTATCTCCTTAACCGTGCGAGATAGAGCGATTTCGTCAAAATTTTCGACCCACAGGGTATCTGAGCATTGTACTCTTGGTAATTTTCCAAAAATTTTCCCCGCCCCAAAAATGGCGGCCACAAATTTACTTCTATCTCCTTAACCGAGCGAGATAGAGCGATTTCGTCGAAATTTTCGACCCACAGGGTATCTAAGGAATGCAATCTTTGCAATTTTCAAAAAAATTTTCCCCTCCCCAAAAATGGCGGCCATTTTGAATTTTCGAATTTTTGCCAAAAATGGCAAAACACTAATTTGCTTCTATCTCCTTAACCGTGCGAGATAGAGCGATTTCGGCAAAATTTTCGACCCACAGGGTATCCGATCATTGTACTCTTGGTAATTTAAAAAAAATTTTCCCCTCCACAAAAATGGCGGCCATTTTGAATTTTCGAATTTTTGCCAAAAATGGCAAAACACTAATTTGCTTCTATCTCCTTAACCGTGCGAGATAGAGCGATTTCGGCAAAATTTTCGACCCACAGGGTATCTAAGCAATGCAATCTTTGTAATTTTTTAAAAATTTTCCCCTCCCCAAAAATGGCGGCCATTTTGAATTTTCGAATTTTTGCCAAAAATGGCAAAACACAAATTTGCTTCTATCTCCTTAACCGTGCGAGATAGAGCGATTTCGTCAAAATTTTCGACCCACAGGGTATCCGATCATTGTACTCTTGGTAATTTAAAAAAAATTTTCCCCTCCACAAAAATGGCGGCCATTGTGAATTTTCGAATTTTTGCCAAAAATGGCAAAACACTAATTTGCTTCTATCTCCTTAACCGTGCGAGATAGAGCGATTTCGGCAAAATTTTCGACCCGCAGGGTATCTAAGCAATGCAATCTTTGTAATTTTTTAAAAATTTTCCCCTCCCCAAAAATGGCGGCCATTTTGAATTTTCGAATTTTTGCCAAAAATGGCAAAACACAAATTTGCTTCTATCTCCTTAACCGTGCAAGATAGAGCGATTTTGTCAAAATTTTCGACCCACAGGGTATCTAAGCAATGCAATCTTTGCAATTTTCAAAAAATTTTCCCCTCCCCAAAAATGGCGGCCATTTTGAATTTTCGAATTTTTGCCAAAAATGGCAAAACACAAATTTGCTTCTATCTCCTTAACCGTGCGAGATAGAGCGATTTCGTCAAAATTTTCAACCCACAGGGTATCTAAGGAATGTAATCTTTGCAATTTTCAAAAAATTTTCCCCTCCCCAAAAATGGCAGCCATTTTGAATTTTTGCCCAAAATGGAAAAACACAAACTGGCCTTAACCGTGCAAAATAGAGTTATTTCGTTGAAATTTTCGACCCATAGGGTATCTAAGAAACGTACTCTTGGCAATTTTCAAAAAAATTTCCTTTTCCCAAAAATGGCGGCCATTTTGAATTTTCAAATTTTTGCCAAAAATAGAAAAACAGGAATTTGCTTCTTATCTTCTTTCGTCAAAATTTTCAACCCAACCAAAGCAAAAAGGCATGAAGCTGAAATAATTTACATCTACACTAACAAATATTTAAGCATCATTGATATATTTTACAAATGAAACAGGGTCTTGTAAGACTACTGTACAATTTGGGCAAAAGGTTCATGGGTGGACATTACACATGATAATGTGTGTTCTTCTATGCTATCCTGTTTCTATTCGCATCTACTATCAACAGGGCGGCCTATTTCTAGTTTTATAAACGTTTCATAAACATTTTCAGTAAAAACGTTTGTATAGAAAATGTTTATAAAACGTTTTTTTTAAACATTACAGCATAAACGTTTACTTAGAAACATTTAGAAAACCAAAGATAGGGTTTAATTAGATTTTAAAAACGTTTTGTAAACGTTTAAACCATTTAAAAACGTTTCTAATGTTTACTGGGTAAGGTATAACGCCAGAATCCAGACACCTTTCATAACTTGGGTCACCATTGATCATATTAAAAGAGGTATACACTTTGTCAGCTTTATACCATTCCATCAGCTGTGGAAAATATACTGTCCTGCCCATGGGGTTGTGGGTTAAAATTTCAAATTTACTGGGAAAGCTGGCATCTGTTTTATAGTATGGTGTGTTTTAAACCTGAGTCAACCTACAAATATATTGTGAATTCTTCCACAATCACAACTGGCCATCATGACCTACCAGAGGCAGATACAGGATTTCCCGAAAGGGGGGGCGTGGGTTATCGCCGGTATAGATTTTCATACTTGGACCTTTTGTAGCGGGACATATCACACGAGGCTACAGAATGTCTTAAAAGTGGTGATAATTGCAACTTTTGATGATTTTGCTAGTCAAATAACCAAGGTTTGTCGTGCCTGTTACTATCATCTTAAGGACCTCAGATGCATCTGGAAATTCCTCAGTGTGGAGACTGCAGCCCGACTGGCACACTCAATTATTAGCAGCTGAATTGACTGCTGTAATTCCCAAATCTGTTGTGTGAATAAATATAATGTGGATAAACTCCAAAAGATTCAAAATTCCCTTTGTAGAATTGTCTGTAGACTTGATAAAACAAGCCAGGTTACTCCCTTTCTTCAAAAACTACACTGGCTCCCCATTTCATACTGCATCTTGTTTAAAGACAATCTCATCACATTGAAGGCCATTAAATACTTCCAACCTACATACTTATTCTTAATCAAAACAAGTAACCCTATTCATGGAAATTTGCAATCTCTTTCCTCAGTTTGTCCTAAGAAGTCCATTGGTAGGCGAGGTTTTGCAATGGCTTCTCCCACTGAATGGAACAGACTCCCACAATCAGTCCGATCACAGCACACAATAACAGGGTTCCAATGCAGTTAAAAACCTACTTGTTTAGACTAGCTGGTTGGATTTTTTATTTGGATTTCGACCTGACATATCCCTGGACTTTCCCTTTTTGATCTCCAGTAAAAAACAGGATGTTACATGAATTTTGCGCTATTTTAATATTTCTAGTCTGTTCTATTCTAGAAGACTCCAGTAACTCCATTTGCACACTACCAAACCTATATCATAGCCAAGAAACTAGAAATAGGCCGCCCTGTTGATAGTAGATGCGAATAGAAACAGGATAGCATAGAAGAACACACATTATCATGTGTAATGTCCACCCATGAACCTTTTGCCCAAATTGTACAGTAGTCTTACAAGACCCTGTTTCATTTGTAAAATATATCAATGATGCTTAAATATTTGTTAGTGTAGATGTAAATTATTTCAGCTTCATGCCTTTTTGCATTGGTTGGGTTGAAAATTTTGACGAAATCACTCTATCTTGCACGGTTAAGAAGATAGAAGGAAATTCCTGTTTTTCTATTTTTGGCAAAAATTTGAAAATTGAAAATGGCCGCCATTATTGGGAAAAGGAAATTTTTTTGAAAATTGCCAAGAGTACATTTCTTAGATACCCTATTGGTCGAAAATTTCAACAAAATAACTCTATTTTGCACGGTTAAGGCCAGTTTGTGTTTTTCCATTTTGGGCAAAAATTCGAAAATTCAAAATGGCTGCCATTTTTGGGGAGGGGAAAATTTTTTCAAAATTGCAAAGATTACATTCCTTAGATACCCTGTGGGTTGAAAATTTCGACGAAATCGCTCTATCTCGCATGGTTAAGGAGATAGAAGCAAATTTGTGTTTTGCCATTTTTGGCAAAAATTTGAAAATTCAAAATGGCCGCCATTTAGGGGAGGGGAATTTTTTTTTTAAATTGCCAAGAATACAATGCTCAAATACCTGTGGGTCGAAAATTTTGACGAAATCGCTCTATCTCGCATGGTTAAGGAGATAGAAGGAAATTTGTGTTTTGCCATTTTTGGCAAAACTTCGAAAATTCAAAATGGCCGCCATTTTTGGGGAGGGAAAAATTTTTTGAAAATTGCAAAGATTGCATTCCTTAAATACCCTGTGGGTTGAAAATTTCGACGAAATCGCTCTATCTCGCACGGTTAAGGAGATAGAAGCAAATTTGTGTTTTGCCATTTTTGGGAAAAATTCGAAAATTCAAAATGGCCGCCATTTTTGGGGAGGGGAAAATTTTTAAAAAATTACCAAGAGTACAATGCTCAGATACCCTGTGGGTCGAAAATTTAGACGAAATCGCTCTATCTCGCACGGTTAAGGAGATAGAAGCAAATTTGTGTTTTGCCATTTTTGGCAAAAATTCGAAAATTCAAAATGGCCGCCATTTTTGGGGAGGGGAAAATTTTTTGAAAATTGCAAATATTACATTCCTTAGATACCCTGTGGGTCGAAAATTTCGACGAAATCGCTCTATCTGGCACGGTTAAGGAGATAGAAGCAAATTTGTGTTTTGCCATTTTTGGCAAAAATTCGAAAATTCAAAATGGCCGCCATTTTTGGGGAGGGGAAAATTTTTTGAAAATTACAAAGATTGCATTCCTTAGATACCCTGTGGATCGAAAATTTCGACGAAATCGCTCTATCTCGCACGGTTAAGGAGATAGAAGCAAATTTGTGTTTTGCCATTTTTGGCAAAAATTCGAAAATTCAAAATGGCCGCCATTTTTGGGGAGGGGAAAATTTTTTGAAAATTGCAAAGATTGCATTCCTTAGATCCCCTGTGGGTCGAAAATTTCGACGAAATCGCTCTATCTGGCACGGTTAAGGAGATAGAAGCAAATTTGTGTTTTGCCATTTTTGGCAAAAATTCCAAAATTCAAAATGGCCGCCATTTTTGGGGAGGGGAAAATTTTTTAGAAATTACCAAGAGTACAATGCTCAGATACCCTGTGGGTCGAAAATTTTGCCGAAATCGCTCTATCTCGCACGGTTAAGGAGATAGAAGCAAATTAGTGTTTTGCCATTTTTGGCAAAAATTCGAAAATTCAAAATGGCCGCCATTTTTGGGGAGGGGAAAATATTTTGAAAATTGCAAAGATTGCTTTTCTTAGATACCCTGTGGGTCGAAAATTTTGCCGAAATCGCTCTATCTCGCACGGTTAAGGAGATAGAAGCAAATTTGTGTTTTGCCATTTTTGGCAAAAATTCGAAAATTCAAAATGGCCGCCATTTTTGGGGAGGGGAAAATTTTTTGAAAATTGCAAAGAGTACACTCTTTAGATACCCTGCGGGTTGAAAATTTCAACGAAATCGCTCTATCTCGCACGGTTAAGGAGATAGAAGGAAATTTGTGTTTTGCCATTTTTGGCAAAAATTCGAAAATTCAAAATGGCCGCCATTTTGGGGGAGGGGAAAATTTTTTGAAAATTGCAAAGAGTACACTCCTTAGATACCCTGCGGGTCGAAAATTTCGACGAAATCGCTCTATCTCGCATGGTTAAGGAGATAGAAGCAAATTTGTGTTTTGCCATTTTTGGCAAAAATTCGAAAATTCAAAATGGCCGCCATTTTTGGGGAGGGGAAAATTTTTTGAAAATTGCAAAGATTGCATTCCTTAGATACCCTGTGCGTCGAAAATTTTGCCGAAATCGCTCTATCTCGCACAGTTAAGGAGATAGAAGCAAATTTGTGTTTTGCCATTTTTGGCAAAAATTCCAAAATTCAAAATGGCCGCCATTTTTGGGGAGGGGAAATTTTTTTGAAAATTGCAAATATTACATTCCTTAGATACCCTGTGGGTAGAAAATTTCGACGAAATCGCTCTATCTCGCACGGTTAAGGAGATAGAAGCAAATTTGTGTTTTGCCATTTTTGGCAAAAATTCGAAAATTCAAAATGGCCGCCATTTTTGGGGAGGGGAAAATTTTTTGAAAATTGCAAAGATTGCATTGCTTAGATACCCTGTGCGTCGAAAATTTTGCCGAAATCGCTCTATCTCGCACGGTTAAGGAGATAGAAGCAAATTTGTGTTTTGCCATTTTTGGCAAAAATTCGAAAATTCAAAATGGCCGCCATTTTTGGGGAGGGGAAAATTTTTTATAAATTACCAAGAGTACAATGCTCAGATACCCTGTGGGTCGAAAATTTCGACGAAATCGCTCTATCTGGCACGGTTAAGGAGATAGAAGCAAATTTGTGTTTTGCCATTTTTGGCAAAAATTCGAAAATTCAAAATGGCCGCCATTTTTGGGGAGGGGAAAATTTTTGGAAAATTACAAAGATTGCATTCCTTAGATACCCTGTGGGTCGAAAATTTCGACGAAATCGCTCTATCTCGCACGGTTAGGGAGATAGAAGCAAATTTGTGTTTTGCCATTTTTGGCAAAAATTCCAAAATTCAAAATGGCCGCCATTTTTGGGGAGGGGAAAATTTTTTAGAAATTACCAAGAGTACAATGCTCAGATACCCTGTGGGTCGAAAATTTTGCCGAAATCGCTCTATCTCGCACGGTTAAGGAGATAGAAGCAAATTAGTGTTTTGCCATTTTTGGCAAAAATTCGAAAATTCAAAATGGCCGCCATTTTGGGGGAGGGGAAAATATTTTGAAAATTGCAAAGATTGCATTGCTTAGATACCCTGTGCGTCGAAAATTTTGCCGAAATCGCTCTATCTCGCACGGTTAAGGAGATAGAAGCAAATTAGTGTTTTGCCATTTTTGGCAAAAATTCGAAAATTCAAAATGGCCGCCATTTTTGGGGAGGGGAAAATTTTTTGAAAATTGCAAAGATTGCATTGCTTAGATACCCTGTGCGTCGAAAATTTTGCCGAAATCGCTCTATCTCGCACGGTTAAGGAGATAGAAGCAAATTTGTGTTTTGCCATTTTTGGCAAAAATTCGAAAATTCAAAATGGCCGCCATTTTTGGGGAGGGGAAAATTTTTTATAAATTACCAAGAGTACAATGCTCAGATACCCTGTGGGTCGAAAATTTCGACGAAATCGCTCTATCTGGCACGGTTAAGGAGATAGAAGCAAATTTGTGTTTTGCCATTTTTGGCAAAAATTCGAAAATTCAAAATGGCCGCCATTTTTGGGGAGGGGAAAATTTTTGAAAAATTGCAGATTGCATTCCTTAGATACCCTGTGGGTCGAAAATTTCGACGAAATCACTCTATCTCGCACGGTTAAGGAGATAGAAGCAAATTAGTGTTTTGCCATTTTTGGCAAAAATTCGAAAATTCAAAATGGCCGCCATTTTTGGGGAGGGGAAAATTTTTTGAAAATTGCAAAGATTGCATTCCTTAGATACCCTGCGGGTCGAAAATTTCGACGAAATCGCTCTATCTCGCACGGTTAAGGAGATAGAAGCAAATTTGTGTTTTGCCATTTTTGGCAAAAATTCGAAAATTCAAAATGGCCGCCATTTTTGGGGAGGGGAAAATTTTTTGAAAATTGCAAAGAGTACACTCTTTAGATACCCTGCGGGTTGAAAATTTCAACGAAATCGCTCTATCTCGCACGGTTAAGGAGATAGAAGGAAATTTGTGTTTTGCCATTTTTGGCAAAAATTCGAAAATTCAAAATGGCCGCCATTTTGGGGGAGGGGAAAATTTTTTGAAAATTGCAAAGAGTACACTCCTTAGATACCCTGCGGGTCGAAAATTTCGACGAAATCGCTCTATCTCGCATGGTTAAGGAGATAGAAGCAAATTTGTGTTTTGCCATTTTTGGCAAAAATTCGAAAATTCAAAATGGCCGCCATTTTTGGGGAGGGGAAAATTTTTTGAAAATTGCAAAGAGTACACTCCTGAGATACCCTGCGGGTCGAAAATTTTGCCGAAATCGCTCTATCTCGCACGGTTAAGGAGATAGAAGCAAATTACTCAAAAGTAGTACTGAAAATACACAATGAAGTACCTAAATGGCTATTACTCATGTACTGACAAAGCTATCAGTCCCAAATGCAATACCAAGCGAGCTATGGACATAACAATATTGTATTCAAAATTGTAGTAAAATATCTTTAATTATTTTGGCTTAAATGCACGGAAACCAATGGGTACTGAAAATAGCTGTACTTAAGTATTACTCAGTAAGCAAAAGAGGTACAACAGCCAAAAGCAATCCCAAGCAAGCTACTGACCCAATAAGCCTGCATACCAAATTTGGTGACAATAGCTCTAATACTTTTCCTTTAAATGAGCGGAAACCATGCGTGACGCCGGACATCGGACGCCGGACGCCGGACATCGGACATCGGACGGCAAAAAAAGCAAAAATAATATATCCACCCCCCAGGGGGGTGGACATAATAATCCCATACAAAGATGCCAGTTGAATGTAGATTGAAAGGATTGTAGAGATCCATTTTAACACCAGTACCTCTAACTGGTCAATAATTTGAAATGGATTAGGTCTCAGTGGCCTAGTAGTTAACAAATGTTATATTTTGGTTCGTATTTCAATGGTTGTTTGCACACATCCAGTCCCTGGCAACATGGGATCATGGATGGCCCGTTCTTATATGAATTTAGCTAATAAAAAGGACTGAAAACCCCAAGTTTGACTCTTTGAAACACCTGCTTTGAATAAGCAGTTTATTTTTTTGTGTAAAAATGTAAAAAAAAAGTGTACACTTACATATTTTGCATTTATACACAAGAGAAAACACAAGACAATACCAAGACAGTAACATGATATTACACTAGATTTTAAGAGATTATAAGTTCAAAAATGACTATAAAACACATTGATTATTGGTATCACCCCAAAGCTTTTTTCCCTGCTTACTTAGTAGATAAATTGAGGATAAATACAACCTTCTCTTTCAAATGTAACAAGCATTCTGCCGCATGCATTTATCTCCCGCCATATAAATGAGATGTACCAAAGATAACATATTTTAACAAGGTGCTCTAAATGTAATACTTTTCAAGTTATAATTGATTTAGTGCATGATTTCATGAATTTTAATGCATTAAAAATTATTTAAAAAATTCATTAAAAAAATTTAGCATGTGAAAGCTCTCCAAAATGTAGGTGAATGAGTTATTTGAGAAATATTGGCTATCTGCAATACTTTTAGTGATAATAGGCAGTTACTCATTTTGAGTAGGTGAGTAATTAGCTACGAATCTGAAAATTCACTAATTGAAAGCTCTCCAAAATGTATGTGAATGAGTTATTTCAGAAATACTGGCTATCTGCAATACTTGTAGAGATAATTCGCATTTACTCATTTTGAGTAGGTGAATAATTAACTATGGGTGTGAAACTTCACCAAGTGAAAGCTCTCCCAAAAGTAGGTGAATGAGTTATTTGAGAAAAATTGGCTATCTGCAATACTTTTACAGATAATTCACATTTACTCATTTTGAGTAGGTGAGTAATTAGCTACGGGTCTGGAACTTCACCATGTGAAAGCTCTCCCAAAAGTAGATGAACGAGTAATTTGATAAAAATTGGATACCCGCAATACTTTTAGAGATAATTAGCATTTACTCATTTTGAGGAGGTGAATAATTAGCTACGGCTCTGAAAATTCACCAAGTAAAGCTCTCCCAAAAGTAGGTGAATGAGTTATTTGATAAAAATTGGCTATCTGCAATACTTTTAGAGATAATTCACATTTACTCATTTTCAGTAGGTGAGTAATTAGCTACGGGTCTGGAACTTCACCATGTGAAAACCCTCCCAAAAGTAGATGAATGAGTTATTTGATAAAAATTGGATATCCGCAATACTTTTAGAGATAATTCACATTTACTCATTTTGAGTAGGTGAATAATTAGCTACGGGTCTGAAACCTCACCAAGTAAAAGCTCTCCCAAGAGTAGGTGAATGAGTTATTTGAGAAAAATTGGATATCTGCAATACTTTTACAGATAATTCACATTTACTCATTTTGAGTAGGTGAGTAATTAGCTACAGGTCTGGAACTTCACCATGTGAAAGCTCTCCCAAAAGTAGATGAACGAGTAATTTGATAAAAATTGGATATCCACAATACTTTTAGAGATAATTAGCATTTGCTCATTTTGAGTAGGTGAATAATTAGCTACGGGTCTGAAACTTCACCAAGTGAAAGCTCTTCCAAAAGTAGGTGAATGAGTTATTTAAGAAAAATTGGATATCCCCAATACTTTTAGGGATAATTCACATTTACTCATTTTGAGTAGGTGAGTAATTAGCTACGGGTCTGGAACTTCACCATGTGAAAGCCCTCCCAAAAGTAGATGAATGAGTTATTTGATAAAAATTGGATATCCGCAATACTTTTAGAGATAATTCACATTTACTCATTTTGAGTAGGTGAATAATTAGCTACGGGTCTGAAACCTCACCAAGTAAAAGCTCTCCCAAAAGTAGGTGAATGAGTTATTTGAGAAAAATTGGATATCTGCAATACTTTTACAGATAATTCACATTTACTCATTTTGAGTAGGCGAGTAATTAGCTACGGGTCTGGAACTTCACCATGTGAAAGCTCTCCCAAAAGTAGATGAACGAGTAATTTGATAAAAATTGGATATCCACAATACTTTTAGAGATAATTAGCATTTACTCATTTTGAGTAGGTGAATAATTAGCTATGGGTCTGAAACTTCACCAAGTGAAAGCTCTTCCAAAAGTAGGTGAATGAGTTATTTAAGAAAAATTGGATATCCCCAATACTTTTAGGGATAATTCACATTTACTCATTTTGAGTATGTGAGTAATTAGCTACGGGCCTGGAACTTCACCATGTGAAAGCTCTCCCAAAAGTAGATGAATGAGTTATTTGATAAAAATTGGATATCCGCAATACTTTTACAGATAATTATCATTTACTCATTTTGAGTAGGTGAATAATTAGCTACGGGTCTGAAACTTCACCATGTGAAAGCTCTCCCAAAAGTAGATGAAGCAGTTATTTGAGAAAAATTATGTCATTATTTTGCCACAAATAAGAAAATAGCTATTACTCACTTATGGCATGCAATAGAACCCCAAACTATATGCATTTACCCTACAGTCACAATTTCAAAGTAGGTATTACTCGGCTACCCAATGTGCAACAGGTCTGAAACTTTACTATGTGATAGGTTATCAAAAACTAGATGAATAACATATTTGAAAATATTTCCCTAACTTTAATACTTTTGAAGATATTTGACATTTACTTATGTTGTTATTTTGCTACAAATAAGAAAATAGCTATTACTCACTTATGGCATGCAATACAACCCCAAAATATATACCATCTTATAGTTAAGGACAAAGTAGCTGAACAACATATTTGAAGAAAAAGCTGTAACTGCAATAGTTTTGGAGTTACAATGGATTTACTCAACAGTCACAATTTCAAAGTAGCTATTACTTAGCTATGCAATGTGCAACAGGTCTGAAACTTTACTATGTGATAGCTTACAAAAAAGTAGATGAATGACATATTTGAAAAGAATTCCGTAACTTTAATACTTCTAAAGATATTTGACATTTACTTATGTCATTATTTTGCTACTAATAAGAAAATAGCTATTACTCACTTATGGCATGCAATACAACCCCAAACTACATGCCAGCTTATAGCTAAGGACAGAGTAGGTGAACAACATATTTTACGAAAATATTGTAACTGCAATAGTTTTGGAGTTACAATGGATTTACTCAACTGTAGAATTTCAAAGTAGCTATTACTCAGCTATCCAATGTGCAACAGATCTGAAACTTTACTATGTGATAGCTTATGAAAAAGTAGATGGATAACATATTTGAAAAGAATTCCCTAACTTTAATACTTTTGAAGATATTTGACATTTACTTATGTCATGATTTTGCTACAAATAACAAAATAGCTATTACTCACTTATGGCATGCAATAGAACCCCAAACTATGTACCATCTTATAGCTAAGGACAAAGTAGCTGAACAACATATTTTAGGAAAATACTCTAACTGCAATAGTTTTGGAGTTACAATGGCTTTACTCAACAGTCAGAATTTCAAAGTAGCTATAATTCAGCTATCCAAGGTGCAACAGGTCTGAAACTTTACTATGTTATAGCTTACCAAAAAGTAGATGGACAACATATTTGAAAAGATTTCCCTAACTTCAATACTTTTGAAGATATTTGACATTTACTTCTTCTGTTATTTAGCTACAAATGAGAAAATAGCTATTACTCACTTATGGCAAGCAATAGAACCCCAAACTATGTACCATCTTATAGCTAAAAACAAAGTAGCTGAACAACATATTTTAGGAAAATACTCCAACTGCAATAGTTTTGGAGTTACAATGGCTTTACTCAACAGTCAGATTTTCAAAGTAGCTATTACTCAGCTATCCAAGGTGCAACAGGTCTGAAACTTTACTATGTCATAGCTTACCAAAAAGTAGATGGACAACATATTTGAAAAGATTTCCCTAACTTTAATACTTTTGAAGATATTTGACATTTACTTCTTCTGTTATTTAGCTACAAATGAGGAAATAGCTATTACTCACTTATGGCAAGCAATAGAACCCCAAACTATGTACCATCTTATAGCTAAGAACAAAGTAGCTGAACAACATATTTTAGGAAAACACTCTAACTGCAATACTTTTTTAGTTACAATAGCTTTACTCAACAGTCAGAATTTCAAAGTAGCTATTACTCAGCTATCCAAGGTGCAAGAGGTCTGAAACTTTACTATGTCATAGCTTACCAAAAAGTAGATGGACAACATATTTGAAAAGATTTCCCCAACTTTAATACTTTTGAAGATATTTGACATTTACTTATGTCATGATTTTGCTACAAATAACAAAATAGCTATTACTCATTTATGGCAGGCAACAGAACCCCAAACTATGTACCATCTTATAGCTAAGGACAAAGTAGCTGAACAACATATTTTAGGAAAATACTCTAACTGCAATAGTTTTGGAGTTACAATGGCTTTACTCAACAGTCAGAATTTCAAAGTAGCTATAACTCAGCTATCCAAGGTGCAACAGGTCTGAAACTTTACTATGTTATAGCTTACCAAAAAGTAGATGGACAACATATTTGAAAAGATTTCCCTAACTTCAATACTTTTGAAGATATTTGACATTTACTTCTTCTGTTATTTAGCTACAAATGAGAAAATAGCTATTACTCACTTATGGCAAGCAATAGAACCCCAAACTATGTACCATCTTATAGCTAAGAACAAAGTAGCTGAACAACATATTTTAGGAAAATACTCCAACTGCAATAGTTTTGGAGTTACAATGGCTTTACTCAACAGTCAGAATTTCAAAGTAGCTATTACTCAGCTATCCAAGGTGCAACAGACCTGAAACTTTACTATGTCATAGCTTACCAAAAAGTAGATGGACAAGATATTTGAAAAGATTTCCCTAACTTCAATACTTTTGAAGATATTTGACATTTACTTCTTCTGTTATTTAGCTACAAATGAGAAAATAGCTATTACTCACTTATGGCATGCAATGGGACCCCAAACCATGTACCATCTTATAGCTAAGGACAAAGTAGCTGAACAACATATTTGAAGAAAAAGTTGTTACTGCAATAGTTTTTGAGTTATGAGCCCTTTACTCAAAGTAGCTAAGATTGCTATTACTCACTTATCTTTAGGCCTAAGTCAAGAAAACCAAAAATTTTTTCAAGGGCATGAAAATTCATTGGGACAATTAATTTACAAAAAATCTGTAGCTGTAGTAGTTTTGGAGAAATCTGCGTGACTAACTAACGCACGCACACACGCACGCACGCACGCACGCACACACAGACATCATTTCATAATCTCCCTCCCGGGCTAAAGCCCGGCGGGAGATAATAAAAATTCAAGATATGGTATCTACTGATGGTCCATTCCTAGATTTATGTGACATCACTTGAAGCTGTAGACTGCTTTGACAGAGAGGTGGTCAGATGGGGCCACTGTATTGGGTATTCCATTTTGTACTGCTGATGGAGGAACGGTCTCCAGGACTCCATGGAGTTCCAAGGATGCAGAGGAGAACCAGATGTAATCCACTGCTCGTATACCACCATCATGTGGAAACACACTACTCAACGGTTCCTCTTTCTGTAAAAAATAATACCGTAATAATCTAACATTCAACTGAAGGTATCAAAACAGTTTGAGCCTGTTTTGAGTTTATAGAATTTTTCAGAATACAATACTTGCTCCTTGTTTTAAAAAGTAAGTATTTCTCAAATAAATTAATGTGCTGTTTTTTCCTTGAAATTATGAACTGTACTGATTTTTCCTCTTAATTTAAAAAAAAACAAAAACAATTGCTTAAAAAACATGAAAAACTCACTTTAAATAAATTACTCCAAAAACACGAAAGACTCACTGAAATGAAACATACATTGAAGCAATATAATTTTACGACATTAAACATCAACTGATACAAAATAATTTTCATGGCTTCATGTATTTGAGCCCTCGTTAGAAAGGATAATCAGTAAAGTATGCATTCAGTTGAAAATATTAATTTTATCCAGTCACAAAGTTTTCTTATTAATCAGCTTAAATGATGTAAATGACCCCATTGCTTGTTTATTAATACCCAGTACAATTCTAGGTCGGGTTCAAATGTGATTCTGTCAATTAAGAACTCCCTCCCATGTAATATTCATTGATTATTTTAAAAAAAATACACAAGTCATTTTACAAATGATAGCAAGTTTGCTGAAAGCAGCTAGTCTACTTTTGATTTAATGATTTCATTTTAAACACAAATTCGCACAAGTTTTTGGTGCCATTTCTTACTTTTACTGTATGGTAGGAACTCTTCAGAGAATGGGAAGGGTGCTGAAAGCCATCTTTCCACAGGCTGATTAAAGACAGTTTCTTCAAGAGAAAACAGAATGCAATTATTGTTTGCATAGATTTACCATAAACACAACAATTTTATAGGAGTTGTTTCTTTCAAATACATCTAAATGTAATTCAAGAACAATCTAGCAATTATACACATATTGACATTAAATAGAGTACATGTCAACTGTATGCTTTGCAAGATACAAAGGTGGAAAGTTTCCTTTGTATTTAATTGTTTTCCAATAAACCACCAAGGAAGACTAGACCTAGCGCATTGGAGAACTGATGCAAATTGTATCCATCAGAAAGAAAACTCACCAAAGTCAATCAACCATCAATTAACCTTGAAGGAGGCACCCAAGGTGAAATCTGACCACATCAAAAGATAGATTCTTAGCCCATGATTTCCTATAGGTTGGTGTGACATTGCAAACCTCTGGGAACAAGAATAAGCGAGTTATAAGCACTTTTAATTTTGGCTATCCTCATTTGACCTTGAAGGAGGAGGGGCCAAAGGTCAAATCTGATCTCATCAAAAGATTTCTAGCCCATGATTTCCTATAGGATGGTTTCACATTACAAACCTCTAGGACCAAGAAAAGCGATTTTTAAACACTTTTAGATTTTGCTATCCTTATTTGACCCTGAAGGGATCCAAGGTCAAATCCAACAACATCAAAAGATTCCTAGCTCATGATTTCCTGTAGGCTAGTTTCACATTCCAAACCTCTAGAACCAAGAATAAGCGGGTTATAAGCACTTTTAAATTTGGCTATCCTCGTTTGACCTTGAATGGGGGGGCAAAGGTCAAATCGGACCACATCAAAAGATTCCCAGCCCATGATTTCCTATAGGTTGACTTCAATATACCAAACCTCTAGGACCAATAATAAGAGAGTTATAAGCACTTTTAAGTTTTGCTATCCTCGTTTGACCTTGAAGGAGGGGCCCAAGGTCAAACCTGACAACACTAAAAGATTCCCAGCCCATGATTTCCTATAGGTTGGTTTACCATTCCAAACCTCTAGGACCAATAATAAGCGAGTTATAAGTATTTTCAGGTTTGGCTATCCTTGTTTGACCTTGAAGGAGGAACCCAAGGTCAAATCCTACCACAACAAAAGATTCCCAACCCATAATTTCCTAAAGGTTGGTTTACCATCCCAAACCTCTAGGACAAATAAGAAAGTTATAAGCACTTTTAAGTTTGGGTGTCCTTGTTTGACCTTGAAGGAGGGGTCCAAGGTCAAATTTGACAACATCAAAAGAGATGTACTTATAATACCCTTTGCTCTAGAGGGACAACAAAAGTCCTTACTTAAAGTCGAAAAAATGCCCGTGGCGGCCATCTTGTTTTTCAAAATGTGGCCAAAAATGTTCCCAGTCAAGATCTTGCAATGAGGAACATATCCTGCAAATTTGAGATCTGTACCTATAATACCCTTTGCTCTCGAGGGACAACAAAATGAGGCCAAAAATATTCCCAGGCACGATTTTATGGTTATGAATATATCTGTACCTACAATGCCCTTTGCTCTAGAGGGACAACAAAATGAGGCCAAAAATATTCCCAGGCACGATTTTATGGTTAGGAATATATCCTGCAAATTTGAGAAGGCTAGCTTAGCCTAGCTATAATATTTTTTTGTTAGAGCGGTGACGGTGAAATCTTTCTACACACTGTGGCGGCTCCGTAACGTAGCGAAATCCATAGGATCCACCGGATGCTATCCGGTGGATACAATGAGGGTACTGATTAAATATGAAAATCAAACACTACATGTACATTTCATTTCCTGTTAATTTTTGCTATTATTCGAAGGAGAATAAGTGCTTTAAACACTTGACATAAAGTCTGCATGCAGAATATCCCATGACTGGACAGATTTGGTGCCAATATGATGTCATCTCTAACATACCCTCTTTCACAATACCACTTTAAAAGATTGTAAGGTATTGCGAGGCTACAGTTAAAATCTGACCGCTACAAAAAGATTCGGAGCTCACAATTTCCCATAGGCTGTTTTTTATCATTCCCAAACATTAGGACCAACAATAAGCAAGATATAATAAGCATTTTTATATGCAGACTCCATTTGACCTTGAAGCAGGAGTCAAAGGTCAAATCGCACCTTTCTAGAAGGCCCATGACTTCCTATAGGCTTCTGACATTCCAAACCCCTGGGACCAATAATAAAGATATGAGGTTTTCACATATGTAGACCCTGTTTGTAGCAGGGGTCACGGTAAAATCTGACCCTACTATAAGATTTCCAGCCCATGATTTCCTATAAGTTTACTTAACATTCTGAACCCCTACGACCAATAGTAGGAGTTATACATACAAATATCCAAAAATATATGAAAAAGGCTTACAAGCCAATGCTTGGAAGCCAGCCATTGACCTTAAAGAAGGGGGTTGAATGTCGAATCTCTGCATGCTTATAGGGGGCATGTATAATAATATAAGTCTTCTGAAGTACTTTTTGGGGAGAACCATTAAACCGGTGGAATACCGGTTTATGACCGGTTTTATTCCACCGGTTTAATCGTTCTCCCCAAAAAGTACTTCAGAAGACTCAACACTGATTGGGTTATATAGCCTCTGATGAGACCAAGACATAGAATGGTCAAAATAAAATTATAGTATCAATATAAATTTTATCAGGCAAGTCACTGGCACTATTTTGATGACAAGAATTTTATCTTTTAATATTCAATATGAGTGCTGCTTCAAAATCTAACAGCCAGACCACCATTGTTGATGCTGCATCAAGAATTGATATCAACTTCACTTGTCCATCTGGGTCAGATACACCAATCCCATCCACCACCAGACTGTCTGCAGAGACACTTGCCAACCTTATGGAAGCTCACATGAAACTAGAGAATCTTCCCACTAACTCCAGGAAGAGGAAAAGTCGTAACTCACCTGGTACATCCTCGAACAGGAGGACTAATGAAAGAGATCAATACCCTCCAGACGCCAAACCAGTTTACCTGAAGTTGAAGACTTTGTACAGGAAAAAATTATCCCTAGCCTCTAACATCAGAACAATTGAGACCAGACTTGGGAATAACAAATATCCCAATGCTGTAGATTTCAGGTTCAATGTCAATAACACAAGGGACCCTACACTCAGGAAGAAATGGGAAAGAACTATCCAAAAGTGTAAGGAGGAACTCACTAGAGCCCTCCCCAAGGACATGCATTCAAAATATGGTCAAATGAAAGGCTAGATTGATAAAGAATATGCAGATCTAAAACTGATGCTCAATACTGATCAGCTATCAGAGATCAAAAAGTCACTTGGGGATTAATTTAAACAAATGGCCCCCATGGTCTTCCAGAAGAAAGAAAGACAGGTCAAACCAGGCAACCAGCCCAAAAGAAATAATAGGCGTGAACAAGGCCAATCGGGCAGGAGGAGACAACCCCAGATCAGGAGGGGGACAAGCTCAACCTAGAAGGGACAACAATGACATAGTTGCCTCATTCATTAACAGTCTCAGAGACTTTTTAAATCAATGAAGACCAAGTTAACTTTATATCAGAGTAACTAAAAAATCATATAATAGTTTCATTTTAACATTTATTTTAATAGCCATTATTTTTATTACATATCAGGTAAATAAAACTCAAACAATACCACAACCTTTGGTTTATAAACCGGCCATAAACTGGCATTAAAACCAGTTTATCAACAACTGTCTGAATATACTCCAAAGCTAAACTTGGTACCAAGCACTCACCTATATTTTTTTACAAAATGGCTCAATCTATGCATAACCAAATTGATATTGACCTTCTGAGATTGGAAGCTCAAACAGCCAAACCGGGGATACTACCACCCGATACCAAATTTAAAAGCTATATTGGTTATACTGTGATCAACCTATCAAACATTGACCCTACAGAACCACTAGCTAAAGCCTTGGAGAAGGCTGGAACTCGCACATCATTTCAGCACTAATGTACCAACCATAACCAGCACTGAAACTGACCAAAGTATCATTGATTTTATGAATCAGAGTGGAAAAATTTCTGATGATTCAGACACACCTAACTCAGATACTGAAGACAGGATCAAAAAAAGATTAGTCCCAAAATCTGGTTGGAGACCCTACCCACCTAACAAAACATTGGAAACTTTCCAATTTTTTTCTTTTCAAACATGATCTCCTCAAATTTAAAATTCCAAAGAAGAATTATAATAACCTCTCCAAACAGGAGACAAGGGTTACAAGAACTTAAAGGTAACAAAAAACAGATAAAGGTTCTACTGTGGTGGTAATGAATACTACAGACTACCTCAGAGAGGGTTACAGACAATAAAGTGATCAAAAAACCAGTTAAAAGAAACTGATGAGACTGAGAAACACTCTAAAAATATAGCGATGTACTAAATTCCAAATGAGATCACTCAACTTAATTACTGAGAAGAATTTTGAGTACTTAAATATCAGTAAACCAAAAGAAGCCAGGTTTTACTTATTACCTAAAATCCATAAAAAGGATATCCATAACAAGAGGAGAGTGCCCGTGAACGGGCACTGTGTCAGCAGACTGAGTGTTTTTGATTTGTGAAGGTAATAATGAGAGGAAAGCATAATTATCAGGGAAAGTGCTGTACAGAAGTACAGTAAATGGTAATTGAACAGCATGTTCAAAGAAATTCTGAACCTGACAGAAGAAAAGGACCAAAAAGTTGTGCCCTGCAAATGGTTTTATGAAGGAAAGTAACAAGGTAACTGTTTAAGTGCAAAGAGTAGGTTAAAACATATTTAAAGAAATACTGCAAATGCAGTATCCTCGTACGACCTTGAAGGGGTCCAAGGTCAAATCTGACCACACAAAAATATTCCCAGCCCATGATTTCCTATAGGTTGATTTACCATCCCAAACCTCTAGGACCAATAATAAGTGAGTTATAAGCACTTTTAAGTTTGGCTGTCCTTATTTGACCTTGAAGAAGGGGTCCAAAGGTCAAATCTGACCACACCAAAAGATTCCCAGCCCATGATTTCCTATAGGATGGTTTACCATCCCAAACTTCTAGGACCAATAATAAGCGAGTTATAGGCACTTTTAAGTTTCGCTATATTTGTTTGACCTTGAAGAAGGGGTTCAAGGTCAAATCGGACATCAACAGATTCCCAGCCCATGATTTCCTATATGTCTGTTTACCATCCCAAACCTCTAGGACCAATACTAAGCGAGTTATAAGCACTTTTAAGTTTGGCTATCCTCGTTTGACCTTGAAGGAGGGGTCAAAGGTCAAATCTGACCACACCAAAAGATTCCCAGCCCATGATTTCCTACAGGTTGGTTTACCATCCCAAACCTCTAGGACAAATAATAAGGGAGATATAAGCTCTTTTCATGACTGACAAAGAAACACCAGTGGCGGCCATCTTGTTTTTCAAAATGAGCCCAAAAATATTCCCAGTCAAGATTTTATAATGAGGAACATATCCTGCGAATTTGAGATCTCTACTTATAATACCCTTTGCTATAGAGGGCCAACAAAAGTCCTTTTTAAAGTCGAATAAACGTCCCTGGCGGTCATCTTGTTTTTCAAACTGAGGCCAAAAATATTCCCAGACAACATTTTATGGTTATTAATATATTCTGCAAACTTGAGAAGGCTAGCTATAATATTTTTTTCATTAGAGCAGTAATGGTTAAATCTCTCTACACACTGCGGCTATCCAGTGGATACAATGATTTACTCAATAGTGAGAACCTGAAAGTAGCTATTGCTTAGCTATGCCATGACACAGAGGTCTGCAATTTCACTATGATATAACTGACCAAAAATTATGTGAATAACATATTTAAACAAAATACTCTAAATGTAATAGTTTTCAAGTTACAACTGATTTACTCAACAGTGATAACCTCAAAGTAGCTATTACTCAGCTATGCAATGAGCTACATGTCTGAATTTCTACTATATTATAGCTGACCCAAAAGTAGGTGAACAACATATTTAAGCAAAATACTGTAAATGCAATAGTTTTCAAGTTACAACTGATTTACTCAATAGTGAGAACCTGAAAATAGCTATTGCTCAGCTATGCCATGAGCTATAAGTCTGTAATTTCACTATGTTATAGCTGACCCAAAAGTAGGTGAACCACATATTTTAACAAAATACTCCAAATGCAATATTTTTCAAGTTACAACTGATTTACTCAACAGTCAGTACCTGAAAATAGCTATTGCTCAGTTGTGCCATGAGCTACAGGTCTGTAATTTCACTATGTTATAGCTCACCCAAAAGTAGCTGAATAATGTATTTACACAAATTTCTGTTAATGCAATAGTTTTCAAGTTATAAATGATTTACTCAACAGTGATAACCTCAAAGTAGCTATTACTCAGCTATGCCATGAGCTACAGGTCTGAAATTTTACTATGTTATGGCTAACCCCATAATAGGTGAATAACATATTGAAACAAAATACTCTAAATGCAATAGTTTTCAAGTTACAACTGATTTACTCAACAGTCAGTACCTAAAAATAGCTATTGCTCAGTTGTGCAATGAGCTACAGGTCTGTAATTTCACTATGTTATAAGTGACCCAAAAGTAGCTGAATAACGTATTTACACAAATTTCTGTAAATGCAATAGTTTTCAAGTTATAAGTGATTTACTCAACAGTGATAACCTCAAAGTAGCTATTACTCAGCTATGCCATGAGCTACAGGTCTGAAATTTTACTATGTTATAGCTGACCCCAAAATAGGTGAATAACATATGAAACAAAATACTCTAAATGCAATAGTTTTCAAGTTATAAGTGATTTACTCAACAGTGATAACCTCAAAGTAGCTATTACTCAGCTATGCCATGAGCTACATGTCTGAAATTTTACTATGTTATAGCTGACCCAAAAGTAGGTGAACAACATATTTAAGCAAAATACTCTAAATGTAATAGTTTTCAAGTTACAACTGATTTACTCAATAGTGAGAAACCTCAAAATAGCTATTGCTCAGCTATGCCATGAGCTATAGGTCTGTAATTTCACTATGTTATAGCTGACCCAAAAGTAGGTGAACCACATATTTTAACAAAATACTCCAAATGCAATATTTTTCAAGTTACAACTGATTTACTCAACAGTCAGTACCTGAAAATAGCTATTGCTCAGTTGTGCCATGAGCTACAGGTCTGTAATTTCACTATGTTATAGCTGACCCCAAAATAGGTGAATAACATATGAAACAAAATACTCTAAATGCATTAGTTTTCAAGTTATAAGTGATTTACTCAACAGTGATAACCTCAAAGTAGCTATTACTCAGCTATGCCATGAGCTACATGTCTGAAATTTTACTATGTTATAGCTGACCCAAAAGTAGGTGAACAACATATTTAAGCAAAATACTCTAAATGTAATAGTTTTCAAGTTACAACTGATTTACTCAATAGTGAGAAACCTCAAAATAGCTATTGCTCAGCTATGCCATGAGCTATAGGTCTGTAATTTCACTATGTTATAGCTGACCCAAAAGTAGGTGAACCACATATTTTAACAAAATACTCCAAATGCAATATTTTTCAAGTTACAACTGATTTACTCAACAGTCAGTACCTGAAAATAGCTATTGCTCAGTTGTGCAATGAGCTACAGGTCTGTAATTTCACTATGTTATAGCTGACCCAAAAGTAGCTGAATAACATATTTACACAAATTTCTGTAAATGCAATAGTTTTCAAGTTATAAGTGATTTACTCAACAGTGATAACCTCAAAGTAGCTATTACTCAGCTATGCAATGAGCTACACATCTGAAATTTTACTATGTTATAGCTGACCTCAAAATAGGTGAATAACATATTTAAGCAAAATACTGTAAATGCAATAGTTTTCAAGTTACAACTGATTTACTCAATAGTGAGAACCTCAAAATAGCTATTGCTCAGCTATGCCATGAGCTATAGGTCTGTAATTAACGCTCGACGATAGGAGAGGGTTATTGTAATCAGTTTGTTTCTGTCTGTCAGTCTGTCTGTGCACCGTTGTGCCCTTATAACTCAAAAACTATAACATCAATCAATCTCAAATTTGGTGGGGAGGTATTTCATGGGATACAGACGGATTCTTCCAAATTTGGTGTAATTTGTTTGAAAATTAAAAAGTCAGGAGAGAGTTTTTCTTATTTCTAATTGGGAATACACAGTGAAACTGCTTCTCTTCATCCCATACGTAAAAAATCAATACTTTGCTCTTGATGATGTCATTACTCAGTGATGTCACAATACAATTGTCATTGTGAGGTCACAAACCTAGGTTGTGATACTTGCTGTCTTTAAGTAAAAATATTTCTTTTCATTTTATGTCTTGGAATTGACATAAAGATAATAGAGAGGGAGGTGGTATATTCATAATTTTATTAATTATTATTTCTGTTTTTATTTTCTGTTTTTCTTTCTTTCAATTCCTTGACAAAAAATTACCATGCATGATTTTCACCAAGAAGTGATCTTTAAGCAATATTTTTACCTCCACCAGCAGTTGCAGTATATGTTTTTGTTTGCTAATTGTTTGTCTCTTTGTCTGATTTTTTTTTGTGTGTGTTTAGATTATTCCAGAAGTAATGAACAGATCTTTATTAAAAATTGGTGGATAGGACCTGGCCAAAGGAAGAACTTACTAAAAGAAGGATCTGGATCTTCTTTTGGATACAAAAAAAATCATGAATTTTCAGAGGTCCCATTTTAATGTATTTTTAATGACTTTGGCTTTCTACTTGATATTTCTATGAAGATTAATTTACATGTTTGGTTTTATTTTATTGTCTTCCTTACAATACTTTCTGTCACTTGAGAGACTGGTCACATGGAGTCGAGCGTTTTGCTCTCTCTGAGTGCATCTTGTTTCACTATGTTATAGCTGACCCAAAAGTAGGTGAACAACATATTTAAGCAAAATACTGTAAATGCAATAGTTTTCAAGTTACAACTGATTTACTCAATTGTAAGAACCTCAAAATAGCTATTGCTCAGCTATGCCATGAGCTATAGGTCTGTAATTTCACTATGTTATAGCTGACCCAAAAGTAGGTGAACAACATATTTTACCAAAATACTCCAAATGCAATATTTTTCAAGTTACAACTGATTTACTCAAAATACAGTACCTGAAAATAGCTATTGCTCAGTTGTGCCATGAGCTATAGGTCTGTAATTTCACTATGTTATAGCTGACCCAAAAGTAGCCGAATAACATATTTACACAAATTTCTGTAAATGCAATAGTTTTCAAGTTATAAGTGATTTACTCAACAGTGATAACCTCAAAGTAGCTATTACTCAGCTATGCCACGAGCTACAGATCTGAAATTTTACTATGTTATAGCTGACCCCAAAATAGGTGAATAACATATTGAAACAAAATACTCTAAATGCAATAGTTTTCAAGTTATAAGTGATTTACTCAACAGTGATAACCTAAAAGTAGCTATTACTCAGCTATGCCATGAGCTACAGGTCTGAAATTTTACTATGTTATAGCTGACCCAAAAGTAGCTGAATAACATATTTATACGAAATTCTCTAAATGCAATAGTTTTCAAGTTACAAGTGATTTTACTCAAGATGGTAGTTACTGAAAAGCCCAAAAGTAGCTATTACTCACTTAGCTATTGAAACAGACACCCAAGTTACTCACCATGTTGTAGCTATGAAAAAAGTAGCTGAATAACATATTTTAACAAAATGCTCTAAATGCAACACTTTTCAAGTTATAAGTGATTTAGTGCATGATTTCATGAATTTTAATGCATTAAAAATTATTAAAAAAATTTATTAAAAAAAAAGTAAGACCGATCCAGGTCTCATACTCACACAAGAGAATCTACCTCTGGCCTAGTACATATATACAAGATATGAGAGAAATCCCTGCAATAGTCACTGAGAAAATTGTGATAAAGTGTTGAAATTTTCACACTTTTGGTGGGGGTACCTCCCTTGTAACGTCTCTAGCAAACAGACGAACAGACAGATTTTCATGCCTTGAACAATTTTTCATCCTCGATAGATAAGGTATCTTTTAAAAAAAACAGCATGTCTCTAGGCCTTGTAGTTTTGGAGAAGAAGTTGTTAACGCGGACGCGTACGCCCACGCCACAGAGTGACGACATAATGTCAGCTGACTGACAAGTCAGCTGACATAAAAAGGATATCCCTGGTAGACCAATTTGCAGTTCCATCGATCACCCAACATCAAACATAAGCAAATATGTTGATGAACATAATTATAAAAAAATATGTACCAAGAACCAACTGATATGTTAGAGAAACTGAACATTTCATTAGTAGACTTAAACAACTGGGACACATTCCTGAAGGTGCCCTCTTGGTGACACTTGATGTCAGCTCATTATACACAAATATACCAAACCACAAGGGTATACTGGCAGTAGCAGACCATTTAAGGACAGATAGGTCAAAAGATGACATTGGACCATTTCTCCTTAAACTACTCAAACTAGTTCTTCATTCCATGAACTTTAGGTTTAACAAGCACCACTACTTACAAGTAGGGGGGACTGCAATGGGAACAGGCGCAGCACCAAATTATGCCAACCTGTCAATGGACAAATTTGAGACCAAAGCATTAGATAACAAGCATTCTGACGCATGCATTTATCTCCCGCCATATAAATTAGATGTACTAAAGATAACATATTTTAACAAGGTACTCTAAATGTAATACTTTTCAAGTTATAATTGATTTAGTGCATGATTTCATAAATTTTAATGCAGTAAAAATTATATTTTAAAAATTCATTAAAAAAATTTAGCATGTGAAAGCTCTCCAAAATGTAGGTGAATGAGTTATTTGAGAAATATTGGCTATCTGCAATACTTTTAGTGATAATAGGCAGTTACTCATTTTGAGTAGGTGAGTAATTAGCTACGGATCTGAAAATTCACTAATTGAAAGCTCTCCAAAATGTATGTGAATGACTTATTTCAGAAATACTGGCTATCTGCAATAGTTGTAGAGATAATTCGCATTTACTCATTTTGAGTAGGTGAATAATTAACTACGGGTGTGAAACTTCACCAAGTGAAAGCTCTCCCAAAAGTAGGTGAATGAGTTATTTGAGAAAAATTGGCTATCTGCAATACTTTTAGAGATAATTCACATTTACTCATTTTCAGTAGGTGAGTAATTAGCTACGGGTCTGGAACTTCACCATGTGAAAGCCCTCCCAAAAGTAGATGAATGAGTTATTTGATAAAAATTGGATATCCGCAATACTTTTAGAGATAATTCACATTTACTCATTTTGAGTAGGTGAATAATTAGCTATGGGTCTGAAACCTCACCAAGTAAAAGCTCTCCCAAAAGTAGGTGAATGAGTTATTTGAGAAAAATTGGATATCTGCAATACTTTTACAGATAATTCACATTTACTCATTTTGAGTAGGTGAGTAATTAGCTACAGGTCTGGAACTTCACCATGTGAAAGCTCTCCCAAAAGTAGATGAACGAGTTATTTGATAAAAATTGGATATCCACAATACTTTTACAGATAATTAGCATTTACTCATTTTGAGTAGGTGAATAATTAGCTACGGGTCTGAAACTTCACCAAGTGAAAGCTCTTCCAAAAGTAGGTGAATGAGTTATTTAAGAAAAATTGGATATCCCCAATACATTTAGGGATAATTCACATTTACTCATTTTGAGTAGGTGAGTAATTAGCTACGGGTCTGGAACTTCACCATGGGAAAGCCCTCCCAAAAGTAGATGAATGAGTTATTTGATAAAAATTGGATATCCGCAACACTTTTAGAGATAATTCACATTTACTCATTTTGAGTAGGTGAATAATTAGCTACGGGTCTGAAACCTCACCAAGTAAAAGCTCTCCCAAAAGTAGGTGAAGGAGTTATTTGAGAAAAATTGGATATCTGCAATACTTTTACAGATAATTCACATTTACTCATTTTGAGTAGGCGAGTAATTAGCTACGGGTCTGGAACTTCACCATGTGAAAGCTCTCCCAAAAGTAGATGAACGAGTAATTTGATAAAAACTGGATATCCACAATACTTTTAGAGATAATTAGCATTTACTCATTTTGAGTAGGTGAATAATTAGCTATGGGTCTGAAACTTCACCAAGTGAAAGCTCTTCCAAAAGTAGGTGAATGAGTTAAGAAAAATTGGATATCCCCAATACTTTTAGGGATAATTCACATTTACTCATTTTGAGTAGGTGAGTAATTAGCTACGGGTCTGGAACTTCACCATGGGAAAGCCCTCCCAAAAGTAGATGAATGAGTTATTTGATAAAAATTGGATATCCGCAACACTTTTAGAGATAATTCACATTTACTCATTTTGAGTAGGTGAATAATTAGCTACGGGTCTGAAACCTCACCAAGTAAAAGCTCTCCCAAAAGTAGGTGAAGGAGTTATTTGAGAAAAATTGGATATCTGCAATACTTTTACAGATAATTCACATTTACTCATTTTGAGTAGGCGAGTAATTAGCTACAGGTCTGGAACTTCACCATGTGAAAGCTCTCCCAAAAGTAGATGAACGAGTAATTTGATAAAAATTGGATATCCACAATACTTTTAGAGATAATTAGCATTTACTCATTTTGAGTAGGTGAATAATTAGCTATGGGTCTGAAACTTCACCAAGTGAAAGCTCTTCCAAAAGTAGGTGAATGAGTTAAGAAAAATTGGATATCCCCAATACTTTTAGGGATAATTCACATTTACTCATTTTGAGTAGGTGAGTAATTAGCTACGGGTCTGGAACTTCACCATGTGAAAGCTCTCCCAAAAGTAGATGAATGAGTTATTTGATAAAAATTGGATATCCGCAATACTTTTAGAGATAATTCACATTTACTCATTTTGAGTAGGTGAATAATTAGCTACGGGTCTGAAACCTCACCAAGTAAAAGCTCTCCCAAAAGTAGGTGAATGAGTTATTTGAGAAAAATTGGATATCTGCAATACTTTTACAGATAATTCACATTTACTCATTTTGAGTAGGTGAGTAATTAGCTACAGGTCTGGAACTTCACCATGTGAAAGCTCTCCCAAAAGTAGATGAACGAGTAATTTGATAAAAATTGGATATCCACAATACTTTTAGAGATAATTAGCATTTACTCATTTTGAGTAGGTGAATAATTAGCTATGGGTCTGAAACTTCACCAAGTGAAAGCTCTCCCAAAAGTAGGTGAATGAGTTATTTAAGAAAAATTGGATATCCCCAATACTTTTAGGGATAATTCACATTTACTCATTTTGAGTAGGTGAGTAATTAGCTACGGGTCTGGAACTTCACCATGTGAAAGCTCTCCCAAAAGTAGATGAATGAGTTATTTGATAAAAATTGGATATCCGCAATACTTTTACAGATAATTCACATTTACTCATTTTGAGTAGGTGAATAATTAGCTACGGGTCTGAAACCTCACCAAGTAAAAGCTCTCCCAAAAGTAGGTGAATGAGTTATTTGAGAAAAATTGGATATCTGCAATACTTTTACAGATAATTCACATTTACTCATTTTGAGTAGGTGAATAATTAGCTACAGGTCTGGAACTTCACCATGTGAAAGCTCTCCCAAAAGTAGATGAACGAGTAATTTGATAAAAATTGGATATCCACAATACTTTTAGAGATAATCAGCATTTACTCATTTTGAGTAGGTGAATAATTAGCTATGGGTCTGAAACTTCACCAAGTGAAAGTTCTTCCAAAAGTAGGTGAATGAGTTATTTAAGAAAAATTGGATATCCCCAATACTTTTAGGGATAATTCACATTTACTCATTTTGAGTAGGTGAGTAATTAGCTACGGGTCTGGAACTTCACCATGTGAAAGCTCTCCCAAAAGTAGATGAATGAGTTATTTGATAAAAATTGGATATCCGCAATACTTTTACAGATAATTATCATTTACTCATTTTGAGTAGGTGAATAATTAGCTACGGGTCTGAAACTTCACCATGTGAAAGCTCTCCCAAAAGTAGATGAAGCAGTTATTTGAGAAAAATTATGTCATTATTTTGCCACAAATAAGAAAATAGCTATTACTCACTTATGGCATGCAATAGAACCCCAAACTATATGCATTTACCCTACAGTCACAATTTCAAAGTAGGTATTACTCGGCTATCCAATGTGCAACAGGTCTGAAACTTTACTATGTGATAGGTTATCAAAAACTAGATGAATAACATATTTGAAAATATTTCCCTAACTTTAATACTTTTGAAGATATTTGACATTTACTTATGTTGTTATTGTGCTACAAATAAGAAAATAGCTATTACTCACTTATGGCATGCAATACAACCCCAAAATATATACCATCTTATAGGGGGCCACGGTGGCAGAGTGGTAACACTCTCGCCTCCCACCTCTGAGGTCGGGGGTTCGATCCCCGTGACGGCCTTAAGTGGGAAAGCTGGTAGTTGCTTGCCGTTGGTCGGCAGTTTACAGTACACAACCCTAGCGAACTCTATGTACTGGTTTCCTCTGCCCTTCCAACTACCCGTCGTGATATGACCTGTACAGTGTTGAAAGCGACGTAAAACCCCAAATAAACAAATATACCATCTTATAGTTAAGGACAAAGTAGCTGAACAACATATTTGAAGAAAAAGCTGTAACTGCAATAGTTTTGGAGTTACAATGGATTTACTCAACAGTCACAATTTCAAAGTAGCTATTACTTAGCTATGCAATGTGCAACAGGTCTGAAACTTTACTATGTGATAGCTTACAAGAAAGTAGATGAATGACATATTTGAAAAGAATTCCGTAACTTTAATACTTCTAAAGATATTTGACATTTACTTATGTCATTATTTTGCTACTAATAAGAAAATAGCTATTACTCACTTATGGCATGCAATACAACCCCAAACTACATGCCAGCTTATAGCTAAGGACAAAGTAGCTGAACAACATATTTGAAGAAAAAGCTGTAACTGCAATAGTTTTGGAGTTACAATGGATTTACTCAACAGTCACAATTTCAAAGTAGCTATTACTTAGCTATGCAATGTGCAACAGGTCTGAAACTTTACTATGTGATAGCTTACAAGCAAGTAGATGAATGACATATTTGAAAAGAATTCCGTAACTTTAATACTTCTGAAGATATTTGACATTTACTTATGTCATTATTTTGCTACTAATAAGAAAATAGCTATTACTCACTTATGGCATGCAATAGAACCCCAAACTACATGCCAGCTTATAGCTAAGGACAAAGTAGGTGAACAACATATTTTACGAAAATATTGTAACTGCAATAGTTTTGGAGTTACAATGGATTTACTCAACTGTAGAATTTCAAAGTGGCTATTACTCAGCTATCCAATGTGCAACAGATCTGAAACTTTACTATGTGATAGCTTATGAAAAAATAGATGGATAACATATTTGAAAAGAATTCCCTAACTTTAATACTTTTGAAGATATTTGACATTTACTTATGTCATGATTTTGCTACAAATAACAAAATAGCTATTACTCACTTATGGCATGCAATAGAACCCCAAACTATGTACCATCTTATAGGTAAGGACAAAGTAGCTGAACAACATATTTTAGGAAAATACTCTAACTGCAATAGTTTTGGAGTTACAATGGCTTTACTCAACAGTCAGAATTTCAAAGTAGCTATAATTCAGCTATCCAAGGTGCAACAGGTCTGAAACTTTACTATGTTATAGCTTACCAAAAAGTAGATGGACAACATATTTGAAAAGATTTCCCTAACTTCAATACTTTTGAAGATATTTGACATTTACTTCTTCTGTTATTTAGCTACAAATGAGAAAATAGCTATTACTCACTTATGGCAAGCAATAGAACCCCAAACTATGTATCATCTTATAGCTAAGAACAAAGTAGCTGAACAACATATTTTAGGAAAATACTCCAACTGCAATAGTTTTGGAGTTACAATGGCTTTACTCAACAGTCAGAATTTCAAAGTAGCTATTACTCAGCTATCCAAGGTGCAACAGGTCTGAAACTTTACCATGTCATAGCTTACCAAAAAGTAGATGGACAACATATTTGAAAAGATTTCCCTAACTTTAATACTTTTGAAGATATTTGACATTTACTTCTTCTGTTATTTAGCTACAGATGAGGAAATAGCTATTACTCACTTATGGCAAGCAATAGAACCCCAAACTATGTACCATCTTATAGCTAAGAACAAAGTAGCTGAACAACATATTTTAGGAAAACACTCTAACTGCAATACTCTTTTAGTTACAATAGCTTTACTTGACAGTCAGAATTTCAAAGTAGCTATTACTCAGCTATCCAAGGTGCAACAGGTCTGAAACTTTACTATGTCATAGCTTACCAAAAAGTAGATGGACAACATATTTGAAAAGATTTCCCCAACTTTAATACTTTTGAAGATATTTGACATTTACTTCTTCTGTTATTTAGCTACAAATGAGAAAATAGCTATTACTCACTTATGGCATGCAATAGAACCCCAAACTATGTACCATCTTATAGCTAAGGACAAAGTAGCTGAACAACATATTTTAGGAAAATACTCTAACTGCAATAGTTTTGGAGTTACAATCGCTTTACTCACCAGTCAGAATTTCAAAGTAGCTATTACTCAGCTATCCAAGGTGCAACAGGTCTGAAACTTTAGTATGTGATAGCTTACCAAAAAGAAGATGGACAACATATTTGAAAAGATTTCCCTAACTTCAATACTTTTGAAGATATTTGACATTTACTTCTTCTGTTATTTAGCTACAAATGAGAAAATAGCTATTACTCACTTATGGCATGCAATGGGACCCCAAACTATGTACCATCTTATAGCTAAGGACAAAGTAGCTGAACAACATATTTGAAGAAAAAGTTGTTACTGCAATAGTTTTTGAGTTATGAGCCCTTTACTCAAAGTAGCTAAGATTGCTATTACTCACTTATCTTTAGGCCTAAGTCAATAAAACCAAAAATTTTTTCAAGGGCATGAAAATTCATTGGGACAATTAATTTACAAAAAATCTGTAGCTGTAGTAGTTTTGGAGAAATCTGCGTGACTAACTAACGCACGCACACACGCACGCACGCACGCACACACAGACATCATTTCATAATCTCCCTCCCGGGCTAAAGCCCGGTGGGAGATAATTATCCACTCAAACCCATGGTATGGCTCAGGTTCATTGATGATATCTTTATGATATGGACTAGGGACGTCATCGTTGGGAAGTTTGCTGTCTCGATACCGTGAACAAAACAGTGGGCGATATCACGGTATTTATCACTAAGTTAATATCTACATTTCAGCTTCATATTTTTAATTCAAAACATTATAAACCCTGTGAATTCTCCGAAATAACAAAGTTTTTTTACTTTATTACGGGTAAAATCCAAGAATCTTTGTTTTAGAATAAACAGAAAGCCATTTCCAGTTACGAGTTCTGGCTCATGTACACCCACGTATATTCTTTTCATTAATGTAGTGACTAAACCCCGGAAATCGGGCTATGAAAACAAAGCTCGATATCGTGTGCGGAGTTGAAACATCAGCGATATGATGATATCACGGTACACAATGACGTCCCTAATATGGACACATGGTGAAGATCAACTAGTCAACTTCATTACATATCTCAATGCTATCCACCCCTCAATTAAATTCACTCATGAACACAGCCACCAAACTGTAAACTTCCTGGACACATCATTACATATAGATGAGAATCTTAGGATATATACCACCCTATATGAAAAACCCACTGATACCCACCTTTACTTACATTATACTTCATTACACCATGAACCATGTAAAAGTAAAGGCCCCTATGGTCAGTACCTTCGCCTTAGGCGCACATGTACTAAAGATGAGAACTTCAGGTATAATAGCAAAAGACTAACTGAATTCTACATCAAGAGAGGTTACCCCATAAAAAGCCTCACAAACCATTTTAACAGAGCCAACAAATACAAGCAAGATGACCTACTGGACATTAAACCAAAAGAAACCACAGAAACCCCAGTTATGGTCACTAACTATAACCCACAAAATCCTGACATAAGAAATCTCATTAGGCGAAACTGGAACATAATATCCAATAGTAGTGGTGTGAACGGTAAACCGCATTTCGTTTCGTTTAGGCAGAAATGACGAAATCCACAAACTTAAGACTATTTAAGTACTGGTTATTGAAAACGTCATTATATTAGGCTTTCTACTGGTTAATATTTCATCAAAACAATAAAGAACATACATACTTGAGGTAATAACTTACATTTTCACTTTATATTCATGGTAACTTACATTTTCACTTTATATTCATGGTAAATGAAGTTTACAAACTTCAAAATATCTTGCGAATGCATATTTCCTATTGAGAATATAGCTCATGTACGCTTGTGTAAAACTTTTTATCAAATCTCTGTAAACTTTTGAAATCCCAGATTTCGTTTGGTTTCAAAGCCCCGAAAACTGGTTTTTATTTTCAGAACCGGTCCGACCACTATCCAATAGCCAGGACTGTGGACACGTGTTCCCCAAACCACCGATCACAGGATACAGGAGACTACCCAATCTTAGAGATCTCATGACCAATGCAGTAATTGACTTCCCTACACAACAACAGGAAGACAGAAGCATAATAGCTAAAATCTCCACTAGACTGGGCAAGTGCACTTACTACCCACTATTGAAGAAACTTACAACAGTATCCTGTAGTTATACTGAAAAACAGTACAAATGCATTAACCTCCCCAGAAAGATAACATGTGAATTAAGTACCATTATATACCTAATCACATGTTCCAAATGCAATATGTACTGTGTAGGTGAAACAAGTAGGGAATTTAGGAAAAGAAGTTATGAACACAGAAATTCTGTCCTAAATCCCAAACCTAGCAGATGCACACCAGTATCGAGACACTTTACACAACAAAACCACAAGGCTACCCACATGGAGTTCTCAGTGCTTGAGTGGTGCACACCTTATGTGGGTGTTCCACCACACGACTAAGGCTCCCGATTAAGGGTTTTTGAGGGTCGGTTTCAAAAATTTCCTTAGTCCCAGGCATCCTGTAAGGGTCGGTTGTGGTCGGTTGGGGCCGTGAGAAATATCAAACATGTTTGATATTTCACACGACCCCAACCGATTATTTTTTCCCGCCATAAACAAAATGTCCAGTCCCAGGCTTCCTCAGGCCTCCTCAGACCAAATTTACACAGTCCTATGCTGTCCCAGGCCGCCTGCGACCCTTAGTCGCCGACCCTTAGTCCCAGACCCTCTATTCTTAGTCCCAGGCTTCCTGCGACCCTTAGTCCCATTGCAAAACAAAAATCGGCTATCTCGGTCTGGGGACGCCTGGGGACACCTCAGGACACCTTGTGGGGTCGGGACTTAATCCTGGGTTTGTCGGATCTTAGTCCCAGGAGGCCTGAGGCGTCCTGGGACCCAGTCGGTTTGTGTACGACAGGATCGTGGTTCAAACCGACCAGAAAAATGGCTTAGTCTGTTCTTAGTCCCAGACCAGTTAGGGACTGTCTGGGGCCGCCTGAGGCGTCCTGAGGCTTCCTGAGGACGATCTGTACTTAATCCCAGACTTTGAAACCGATCCAGTTTTGCAGTCCATTGGTCAATTTTTTCCATTTTTTCCAAGACTGTCCACGATTAAGGGTCCCAGACCCAATCGGGGCTTAATCCTTTGTTGCAGGGGCATTAGTTTGGATTCAATGAGACAGGATTGAGAAGAAAACAATCATGAGTTGTCCTGGATCTTTAAACTGTACTCCTTTAAACTGCACTCCCTAGCACCACTAGGCATCAACCAACATGTGTGAGTTATGGGTATATTTTGATAGCCTATGCACTCAAGGCTATTCCCTTTATTTCAGTTATGTAATACTAATAGGAAATGATATATTAAGGAAGTTGAAACTGAGATAGCACCAATGAAACAATAGCACAAGGGATGCCCGTACCCCACAGCCTTGGGAAAAAGTTTTCAACACCATGAGATACAGAAGTAGTGAAACAGTACAAAGATCAGGATACTTTCAGAGCAGTGTCAGTTATATAAAGGTCAAAATAATGTTTCAATAAAGAAAATAATGTCTAAAAGAAAGAAACTATATTTAAAGAAAAAGTATTAAAACAAGACAATTTAATAGCAAGATGACAGCATTAATCAGTAAACTAAAAATAGCATCAGAGATGCCCATACCCCACAGCCTTGGGAAATAGTTTTCAACACCATGAGATATAGAAGTAGTGAATCAGTACAAAGATCAGGATACTTTTAGAGCAGTGTCAGTTATATAACGCTCCAAATAATGTTTAAGTAGAGAAAATAACATCTAAGAGAAAGAAAATGTATGTAAAGATAAAGTATTAAAACAACACAATCCATCAGCAAGATGACGGCATTAATCAGTAAACTAAAAAAATATGAAGCAGTAAAATTTATTAATTGGAGAATAGCTGTCAAAGGAAATTGAAAATTTTAATTAATTACAAAAGCTACAAGCTTACCATGTGGAACTGAATGCTTTCTCGGGAGGCCGCAGGCATCTGGCCAACATCCAACAAAAATAGACGTTTAGTATTGACCGGATCCCCGTGCTGAGAGTGTACCATAACAGTGTAATCTCGCGTCTAACCCTTCTTCTCTCGTTGTAAATTTAGCCCATACCCCCTCAGCTGGAATACAGCGGGAAGGCAGGGTGGGACTCTCTTCATTTCATTTTATTGCGCTACAATAGCTTACCATGTTGAACTGAATGTTGAATCCAACTGTCCAGTGGAGGGATTACAGCTGAGACTGGAATAATACTGATTTTTCTTGAATTAATAAATAAATAAAATGAATATTGAAAAACCAGTCTGAGTCCCGCTTACAGAGCCCCAATTCTGAAAACCGGACCTGTAAGAAGCCAAAAACCAAAAGATTAATGAATGACAGTACTGATACTGTCTGGATGCTTGACTGAAGGGTTAAGTGCAGCCGTGGTCACTTATGCGAGTATAGCCCCCAAGGGCATCACTGTGATGAATACCAGCCCTAAGCTAGAATCTCATTAACTTGCCACCCTAAATATGAGATTATGGTACACTGAAAGACTTATGGTACATTATACAATTAAATACAGTAATGATAGATATGAGACCTTACCATAACATCCTGAGGAGTTAACCAATACCTAGACCCTGGGATTAGACTCCTGGGCCCATATTCACGAAAGGTCTTAGCCAGGGCTTAGGCTTAAAGTTGAGACTTTTGTCTCAAACTTCTGTGCAAAAACTGCTAAGACTTTTGTCTTAGGCTTAGTGGTATTCACAAAGAATTTAAGACCGGTCTTAGGCTTAGCCAAGGGCTCAACTTCAAGACTGGTTGGTAGTGGGCTTAAATTTTGTAGAGGACGTAAATATGGCCGCCATAAACTTTTTCTCCACTTCAAAATTTGAAATGGCGGTTAATAAAGTATAATTATACAGAACACCTCACTAAAGCAGTCTTTGGGAATTTATATGTGGTAACAAGGTTTTCCATTTCAAAACAGCACTTTTCTGTAGATAAAATACATTAAATAAAGGATATATGTCACCAATACTATAGTTTGAATAGAAAAGAAAGGTCACATGACACAGAAAACCTCTGTGATTATTTGATAATCTTGAACTTAGCTAAGTCACCCTTTGTGAATACGGTTTTAAGACAAAACTTATCTAAGACAAAAGTCTGAACTTTAAGACTGGATTTAAGCCCAAGACCTGGCTAAGTCTAAGACCTTTCGTGAATACCGGCCCTGAAGACTTGGCTACAGCATATTTTTTTGCTGCAGCAGATGTTTTTCTTTCACTGTAAGTACATGTGTACTTGTGCACTCATTTTGTACCTAAATTACCTTATGGAGGCAATGTCCTTATTGTAACACTGTTTAAAGATCATTTAAGTCAGTTAATTTGAAAATTTTAATTACTTAAATGTAGCTTTTATAAGCTACAAGCTTACCATGTGGGACTTAATGCTGTTCTCGGGTTGCCACACCCGGGGCCAATGTCTTAGAAAAAAAGATCGTTCTTGTTAGCCACCGGATATACTGGTAGTTGTCGTCACGTGATATCTTCTGACCAATCGCCCTACTTTCTCGTTGAAATTTTTTATTAAACCTACCCCTCAGCTGTAAACAGCGGGGAGGCAGGGTGGGACTCTTCTAAGTCCCACATGGTAAGCTTGTAGCTTATAAAAGCTACATTTAAGTAATTAAAATTTTCAATTTTATTATGCTACAATAGCTTACCATGTGGGACTTAATGCTGAATTCAACCGCCCGGTGGCGGGATTACAGCTGAGACTGGAAGATATGTAATTTTTTTCTAAGATTTGAATTAATATATATACAGAATAGTGCCAGAAATGCCAGTCTGAGTCCCTTTTACAGAGCCCCGATCCCGAAGATCGGGGCTGTAACGAGCCAAAAACCTGAGTAAAAAAGGGACAGTGCTAAAACTGTCCAGATGTTTGGTAGTAGGACGGAAGTGCAGCGGTGCTCACTTCGAGGTCTAAGGGTCCCTATTAGACCTTCACGTGTGACTGACCAACCCAGTGGTTGGGCATCTCATGAAATTTTTAACCTGAAATATGAGATTAACGACAACTGACTAAGTCCTTAATAGAAATTACCTGATAATTAAAAAATAAAATGACCTTACCCGTAACATCTTGAAGGTAAAGGAATACCTAGATCCTGGGAGAGACTCCTGAAGACTTGGTTGTAGCGGATGTGCCCCCCCCCCCCCCCCCCCCCCCCCCTTTTCTTTCCGAGGACAACTGGTCTGAGGGGAAGGATCTAGGACTTGTTGTGCCGCCACTACGGGTCCCAGATACATATTGTTGTCCGACCAAGTAAGGTCTTTTAGGTAAAAATTTGTGAATGTGTTGTGAGCTTTCCAGTGACAGGCTTGCATGATTTGGTCCACCGAAACTCCACCGTAAAAAGGCTTGTTGATCTGCTTGTTTGTAACAAAGTAGAATGGTTTGTTTTAACCATGAGGAGAGTGTAGCGGGTCTGATGTCTGAGGTATGTCCTTTCTTAAAGGAGATGAAAAGGAGAGAACGAGACCCTCTCAGGTCTTTAGTTCGGTCCAAATAGAACCTCAGGGCCCGCACGGGACACAGGGTCCTGTCTTCCTTAAACTGTCTATCTACAATGGTAGTCAAAGCAGGGATAGTCACTGGTGACACACTTTGAGAACCTTCTCTTGCTAGTTGGTTTTTGGCTATGAAATCAGAAGAAGGGAACAAGGCTACCTTTTCCCATTGGCCTAAATTAGCTACTTTGTTAGCGACCCAGGCATGGATTTCGCTGCGGCGCTTGCCGGAGGCCAAGGCTAGCAAGAAAGCAGTTTTAAGAGTAAGATGTTTGAGGTCTGAGTCTTTCATGGGCTCAAATGGTGCTTTGGTGAGCTCGTTAAGGACAACAGAAAGGTTCCACTTGGGTAAATTTCTGGAACTTTTAGGACGATCCCTGTGAAAACTGGAGAGTAACCTATGAAGGTCTGCATTGTGCGCAATGTGTTGGGCCATTGGGCCCAGAGTGTCAACGATAGCAGTCCTGTAGCCATCAATGGTCGAGGGGCGCCTGTTTAGGTCTTGGTACAGGTACATGAAAAAATCTGAGATTTGTTTCACAGATGGAGTGGAGAAATCCACCGAATTTTCTCTGCACCATTTTTCAAATAGGGCCCACTTTAACCTGTAGATGGTCCTTGTTGATGACCGCTGAGGGGCAGCAATTCTCTCTGCCACCTCCACAGAGAAGCCTTGTTCTTGGAGTTGTCCGCTCCTAGACACCAGGCGTGGAGGTTCAGCTGTTGTGGATTGTTGTGGAACACATAGTTGTGGGACTGTTTGAGTAGGGTCGTTGACACTGGGAGTTGTAGTGGGATCTCTGTTGAGAGCTGCACTAGTTCCCAAAACCAGGGCATCCCTGGCCAGCCTGGGGCTATCACGATGATCAGGCAATGGCATTGCTTGATCTTTTGGATCACCTTGTGAAGGAGAGCCGTAGGAGGGTAGGCGTAGGCCGTGAGGTTGGTCCAGTTTATGTTCAGAGCATCTATGTTCCAGGCCCTTGGGTCTGGGATAGGAGACACATATAGAGGGAGTTTGTGATTCAGGTGAGTGGCGAATAAGTCTACATGAGGGGTGAACCACTTTCGGCAGATTTGCTTGAAGACCTGAGGGTGCAGAGACCATTCTGTTGACTGCACTTGGTTGGACCTGGATAGGAGGTCGGCCATCACATTCAGACACCCTGGAATGTGCCTGGCTTTCAATTTTATATGGTAGTGATGGCACCAGGTCATGATTTTCCACAGGAGAGCGCACATCTCTGCTGAGTGAGTTCCCCCTTGCTTGTTGATGTAGGCTACCACTGTTGAGTTGTCCGTCGCAACTAACACTGTTTGATTCTGGCACTGGTCCTTGAAGTCTCGAAGGGCCAGGGAGACCGCCTTCAACTCTAGGACATTTATGTGTAGCCTTTTTTCCTGCTCTGACCACAGCCCTTTTGTAGAATTTTGATCTAAGTGAGCGCCCCAACCTTCGTTTGAGGCGTCGGTAAAGAGTTGGATACTGTGGTCCTTGGGATGAAGGTCTGCGCCTTTCATCACATTTGAGAGGTTTTGCCACCAATCTAGGTGGGCTACAATGGCTTCTGTCCAAGGAAGGAGGTTGTCCAGCGACTGAGGATATCTCCAGTGCTCCTTGAGATGAAACTGAAAGGGCCTCATGTGAAGGCGTCCCTCCAGGACCATTTTCTCCGTTGAGGCTAGCAACCCAATTAGAGACATCAAACATCTTGCAGTCAAAACACGTTTTGACTTGAGTCGTAGGATCAAATCTTGAAGTTTGAGCCATCTCTCGTGAGTGGGTCTTACAAGGGCTGAATCTAGGTGGTATTCGTAGCCCACGAACGAAAACACCTGAGTAGGTTTCAGTTCTGATTTTTCCTGGTTGATTATCCAACCCAAGGATTGGGTTAGGTCTACCACTGCCTGTGTGTCCCTTTGAGATTCCTCCTGGGACTGGGACCTGATCAGCCAGTCGTCCAGGTATTGGTGAATTCTGAGTCCTCTTGAGAGGGCCATTAGTTTCACTTCCTTTACGATCATCGTAAAGACCTGGGGGGCTGTGGCCAGTCCGAAAGGTAGGGAGGTGAACTGGAACACCTGGGCCTTGTAGCAAAACCTTAGGTACTTCCTTGAGTTTGGATGGATGGGGATGTGAAGGTATGCGTCCGACAGGTCTATCGACGATACCCACTCCCCTGGGACCAGGGAAGTCCTGATGGACTCCGGGGTTTCCATTTTGAACTTTTCTACATGTAGAAAAGTGTTGAGCCTGCTTAAGTCTATGACTGGCCTCCACCTTTGGTGAGGCTTGGGTACTAGGAACAGGCGACTGTAAAACCCGAGAGATTTTACGTTTTCCACCCTTTCGATGGCGTTCTTTGACAAGAGAGACTGGATACAAGTGGCCAAGGCTTGGTCTTTTTGTTGGGCCTTGTACTCTGATAGAATCAGAGGAAATCTGATCAAGTTTGGCTTTGAACGGAATGGTAGAACGTAGCCATTGGTGATAATGTTTAACACGTTTTGAGAACATTTGTTTGTTAGCCAGTCTCTCTTGAAAAAACGGAGGCGACTTCCTACTGGTGGACTGAATGAGGCTTTGGAGGAGTCATTGTGAAGGGGGGTTTCCATGCCCCCTTCCCCTATTGTGGGGTCGAAAATGACCCCTGGAGCCTCTGAAGTTGGATTTTCCTCTTCCCGAGGGAAAGGATTGGTTACTGCTTTGAGAGGAATTGCCCCCATAGGGGCGTTTCCTGTAGGAGCCTCTTTTCTTGTGGGGGCCACGAAAGGGCTTATTCTGGTAGGGTGCAAAACCCTGAGAATCTTTTGAGGTGCCTTTTTTGAGAAGGAAGTCCTCACCTTCCTTAACAAGTTGAGACTCGAACAAGGAGGAGTCCCAGAAGGACGAGTTCCTAAGTTCTTGGCGTCTCGTTTCCCCTAGCTGGGGATGCAATAGAGTTATTTCGGCTTCGCGCCTAAGCAAACCGGTATTAGCCATAGAATATAATTCCCTCTGGAGAATATGGGCTAGCGATTTGCTGAGACAGGTAAGAGCTCTATGTTGGACAAGAACCGTCTTGTTCCAAAAATCCAAGTACTCAGCAACTTCCTCATATCCGCGCTTTGCTGCTTTCTCAGGATTGGCACCTTTCTGGATCTGAGACTTTATCTTCTTGACAGTTGACTTGATGCTATGTTGGCACTTTTCCAAAGAAGCATTGCAAGAAGAAGAGGTTTTGGCAAAGGCAGCGGTGAAATTGAGGGTTGAAATATTCTGTCTAGCCTGATGTTCCAGCTCCTTAAGGACTGGCATAGGGACTTTGGCTACTGGTGCCCCAGGAGGTCTAGGAGTAATACAGATCTTAGCAAAGTCCGTATTCAACTCCTGGATTTTGTCTTGAAAAGTGGGCTGTCCAACCTTATACCACTTAGAAGTGGATGGAGGAGGCTTGACATATTTTCCCTCAGATAAATTGGCAGCTTTGAAATCATGTTGAAATTTATCAAAGGCGTCCTTGATAACTGAGCTAAGTGGTAAGATAGAGGAAGGACCTCTAGGTCTGAGCTCTTGACGGCCTTTTTCGTCATCCAGACCCAACACTGAAGTTGACGACCTAGGCATAGAGTCCCTGGGGTCAGGGAGAGAAAGAATGCGCCTGAAGGCGTCTACCTCTTCAGAGTATTGGGAGGGAATGTCAGACAGGGCTACTTCCCTATAATAAGGGGGGTCTGGATCATGTTGTGGGAGGTCTTGATCAGAAGCTGCGCCTGAGGGCTGAGCCCTAGAGGGCTTAGAAGACCTGTGTCTGGCCACAGGGGAGTGATCTTCCTCTGAAGATGACACATATCTGGACCTAGATTTATGCTTGCTCTTGTCAGAGTGTTTCTTAGGTCTAGGATGGATCCGAGGTTCGTCGGAATCCTCATTCAGTTGATCCGAGGCAGAGCTCGGTGTTACTGTTTGCCTGTGGCTTTGTTTTTTGTGTGAGTACGAGGAATCCTTCGGTATTGCTTCAGAAGGGGCAACGTACTGATCCGAGGAAGTTTGGTTGAGTACTAGTCGAGGAGGGAGTGCTGGACCAACGTCCACATCCATTGCCTCGGACTGTGCATTAGTACTTGACCTCGGAGGCGGTAGGTCCAGATTAGCAGCAGACTTGCTGGATGAACCAGCTTTTGAAGCATGAGGCGAGGGATCAACCTCGGCAGGTTTTGCTGGGGTCTTTAGTGATAAAGAACTGAAGGCGAGAGGTTGAGGACGGGGGGGTGAGGTAAAGAGGTTATCGGCAGCACTCTCAAGGTCTGCATTAGAACCATTAAAAGAGTCCCCATCGCCTTCACCCAAGAGATCTAGTTCATCTTTGGAACTAGTTTCCGCTTTTTGCTTTTTTAAGTACCGCTTCCTGTTTTGAATTTTTTGCAATTGTTCATCAGAGAGAGAGACGTGCAAATATGGCAGGGTGCTTCAAAAGTGACACAGGGGTCATCTCCCTTGCCAGCCTCCCTACAGGTAGGGCAGTAATTATGAGTATCAAAACTGAAGCAAAAATGGCGCCATTTCTGAGCTCTCGGTTTGTCTTTGTTTGCTTGATGAAGGGACATTTTAACGCAATAAAAAGACGTACAATTAAGATTGCCTGAACCGAGAAAACTCAAAACACGCGGATTGTAAGGAAACTACTTAAGTTGTGAAATTAAAAATTTCACAGTATAATCTATGAAATATATTTAAGGAAATGTCCAAATATTAGCCTCCAACAATACGTGAATACTGAGAAATAAATGAAAATGTCTGTATATTTACAAACTGCTACCAGTCTTCGTGGCCAACGAGAAAGTAGGGCGATTGGTCAGAAGATATCACGTGACGACAACTACCAGTATATCCGGTGGCTAACAAGAACGATCTTTTTTTCTAAGACGTTGGCCCCGGGTGTGGCAACCCGAGAACAGCATTAAGTCCCACATGGTAAGCTATTGTAGCGTAATAAAATTATATTTTACTATATTTTAATACATTTTGTAAAATGCAGAATGGTTGTGATTATATTTTGCAAATTAATACAGTAGGTCACATGACAAATTTTTACCCAAAGTAAGGGAGAGGCCTTTATGTTCAAGGAAACTCCATGAAAAATATTTCTCACTTCAAAAGTTTGAACATCAATTTTTCAAGAATTAAACAACCAAATTGTATGAAATAAACAGCAAAACATTGTTTGTGGATGTAGGTTTGACAATAATGTTTCAAGTTCTATATATTTAGGTGGATTCACCTGAAAATGTTCATTAAAGTTAATAAACATACTTTGAAGGTCACTTCCTTAAATCTAAGGTAGGTCCTTAGCTTCCTTGAAATTCAAGGGAGTTTTCAAGGTCTCCTTTAAGGAAGGAAGCTTTGTGAAACTGAGATTTCTTAAAGGAGGGAGAAAATCAAGGAAATCCTAGAATTTAAGGTGACGTTTATCTTAAGGAGGCTTCGTGAAACCGGCCCCTGGTCCCAGATACATATTGTTGTCGTCTGAACAAGTAAGGTCGTTTAGGTAAAAATTTGTAAATGTGTTGTGAGCTTTCCAGTGACACACTTGTATGATTTGGTCCACCGATACCCCGTAACAGGCCTTAGAGGCCGCGAAGGCCCTAATGTCATGTGCTTTGACTTGGACCAGATCCAAGGCTTGTTGATCTGCTTGTTTGTAACAAAGTAGGATAGTTTGTTTTAGCCAAGAAGATAGTGTAGCGGGTCTGATGTCTGAGATATGTCCTTTCTTAAAGGAGATAAAAAGCAGGGATCGAGACCCTCTTAGGTCTTTGGTTCAATCCAAATATTACCTCAGGGCCTGTACCAGACATAAGGTCCTGTCTTCTTTGAATTGTCTACAATGGTAGTTAGAGCAGGAATAGTCACCGGAGACACACTTTGAGAACCTTCTCTTGCTAGTTGGTTTTTGGCTATGAAATCTGAAGAGGGGAACAAAGCAACCTTTTCCCATTGGCCTAGATTCGATACTTTGTTTGCAACCCAGGCATGGATTTCACTGCGGCACTAGCCGCAGGCCAGAGCTAGCAAGAAAGCAGTTTTGAGGGTAAGATGTTTGAGGTCTGTGTCTTTCATAGGCTCATAGGGTGCTTTTGTGAGCTCATTGAGTACAACAGAAAGGTTCCACTTAGCAAGATTCCTGGAACTTTTGGGACAATCCCTGTGAAAACTGGAGAGTAACCTGTTAAGGTCTGAATTTTAGGAGATATGGAGCTCCGTTGGGGCCAAGGTGAAGGGTGCCTGTTTAGATCTTGCTACAGTTACATAAAAGTCTGAGACTTGCTTTACAGAGGGAGTGGAGAAATCCCCCAAATTTTCTCTGCACCATTTCTCAAATAGGGCCCACTTTGACTTATAGATGGTCCTTGTTGATGACCTCTGAGGGGCAGCAATTCTCTCTGCCACCTCCACAGAGAAGCCTTGTTCTTGGAGCTGTCCACTCCTAGACACTAGGCATGGAGGTTGTGATGTTGTGGATTGCTGTGAAACACATAGTTGTGGGACTGTTTGAGAAGAGTTCTTGACACTGGTAGTTGAAGTGGGATCTATGTTGAGAGCTGCACTAGATCCCAAACCAGGGCATCCCTGGCCAGCCTGGGGCTACTACAATGATCAGACAACTGGGTTGCCTGATTTTTTGGATCACCCTGTGAAGGAGAGCCATGGGAGGGTAAGCATAAGCAGTGAGACCCGTCCAGTTTATGTTGAGAGCATCTATGTCCCAAGCATTTTGGTCTGGGACTGGAGATACCTACAGTGGAACTTTGTGGTTCAGACGAGTGGCAAATTGATCTACATGAGGAGTGAACCACTTTTGACAGATCTGTTTGAACACCTACGGATGCAGTGACCATTCTGTTGACTGGACTTGGTTCGACCTGGACAGAAGGTCAGCGATCATATTCAGACACCCTGGAATGTGTCTGGCTTTAAGGTTATCTGGTAATGATGGTACCAGGTCATGATCTTCCACAGGAGAGTGCACATGTCCGCCGAGTGAGTTCCTCCTTGTTTGTTTATGTTGGCTACTACTATTGAGTTGCCTGTAGCAACCAACATTTTGGTTTTGAAACTGGTCCTTGAACCTTTGAAGGGCCAGAGAAACCGCCTTAGGCTCTAGAACATTTATGTGAAGCCTTTTTTCCCTGTCTGATCAGTAGCAAGTGAGGAAGCCAATAAGGACAAATAGTTATAACAATGCTTGGAGTTTATTAAAATAAAGTTAAAATAATGTTACATACATTCTGTACACACATGAATTGTTAGTACTACCAAGTTAAAGACACCAATTGCAAATACTTGACATTTATCCATCTAATAATCTTTTTATCAATGTATAAACTTCAAATATCAACCTTTTGCACTACCACAACAAAATTAGAAGAGCTATTACTCAGGTACAGTTAACCTGCTGTTACTAAGTAATCCTCATTACTACTATGTTATCTTAGTATTAGTATCACTACAAATTAGACACCAAAGTACAGTACTTGTTGACTACTAATTTAATAACTTTTTTGAAGACCCAAGTGTAAAAATGTTCATTAACAAGAACCTGTACAACTACTTTTAACAAATTTAGTTGAGCTAATACCTAACTGCATATACTTGTATGTGAATGTTAAGTACTCCTCATAACTACTAGGTTACTGTGTACAACACCAACTATGCATATTAGGTTATATAAACCACTACAGTTGTCTCTATATTTATCTTAAGACATCAGGCTGGTTTAAGTATAACACCCAACTATTTAATGCGTTGGCCAGTGGCTCTTAGCATGCAATGAATATCTAGTTTGAGAGTCAAGAGTTAAAGGTCAGGCTGTGTGACCTTGTAAAGGTCAGAATGTATAAGTATATTTTTTAACAAAAAGGACCCCAGCACCCAAATTAACCTATAAACCACAGAGGGAGAGAGGGAGGGAGCTTTCACGTGCACAAGCAACATGAACCTCACAGCAATGTTTTCTGGCCACTACCTGGCCTTATATAATCAATTTGGCGGGAGTTCTGTACATGTGGTCGACTAGCTCAGGGGCTGACCTACAGACAAACTCTCATGAATATTCATGAGGGAATATTAGTTCACTTCTAAATATAACCAACTGTCCTAAAACCAAGGCAGTGTACTACCATGTTACATTAAAATTTAGAACTCCCTTGCTACTGAACCGCTGTGCAAACTTTCATTCACCTCACCCATCACACAGACCCTTTGTAGAGGTTTGCTCTAAGTGAGCACCCCAGCCTTCATTTGAGGCGTCTGTAAAGAGTTGGATACTGTGGTCTTTGGGATGAAGGTCTGCACCTTTCATCACGTTTGTGGGATTCTGTCACCACTCTAGGTGTGCTGAAATGGTTTCTGTCCAAGGAAGGAGGGTGTCCAATGACTGAGGAAAGCTTCAGTGTTCCTTGAGGTGAAACTGAAAGGGCCTTATGTGAAGGCGTCCTTCCGGGACCATTTTCTCCATTGAGGCAAGCAACCCAATTAGCGACATCAAACATCTTGCAGTCAAAACATGTTTTGACTTGAGTCATAGGATCTAATCCTGAAGTTTGAGCCACCTCTCTTCAGTGGGTTTTACAAGGGCTGAATCTAGATGGTGTTCGTAGCCCATGAACAAAAACACTTGAGTAGGTTTTAGTTCGAATTTCTCCTGATTTATTATCCACCCTAAGGACTGGGTCAGATCTACCACTATCTGAGTGTTCACTTGTGCTTCTTCTTGAGACTGGGCCCCGATAAGCCAGTCGTCCAGGTACTGGTGAAGTCTAATTCCCCTTGTCAGGGCCATCAGCTTTACTTCTTTTCCAATCATTGTAAAGACCTGAGGGGCCGCGGGTAGCCCGAAGGGAAGGGAGGTAAACTGGAACACCTGTGACTTGTGGCAAAACCTTAGGTACTTCCTTGAGTTTGGGTGGATGGGGATGTGAAGGCAGGCATCTGATAGGTCTATGGACAATACCCATTCCCCTGGAATCAGAGAGGTCCTGATGGACTCTGGTGTTTCCATTTTGAACCTTTCTACAAGTAGGAAGGTGTTGAGCCTGCTAAGGTCTATTACTGGCCCCAGCTTTGGTGAGGCTTGGGTACTAGAAACAGACGACTGCATAACCCGAGAGATGTTACATTTTCCACCCTTTTTATTGTGGTCTTTGACAGAAGAGACTGGATACAACAGGCCAGAGCTTGGTCTTCTTGAAGGACCTGGTAACCTGATCGAATCAGTGGAGCTCTGACTAAATTTGGTTTTGAGACGAATGGAAGAACGTAACCTTTGGTGATAATGTTTAACATGTTGTCTGAACATTTGTTTGCTAGCCAGTCTCTCCTGAAAGAATGGAGGCGACCTCCTACTGGTGGACTGAGGGAGGCTTGTAAGGAGGCTTGTATTGCCCCCATAGGGGCGTTTCCTGTAGGAGCCTCTTTTCTTATTGAGGTGGAGACCACGAAAGAGCTTGTTTTGATAGGGTCCAAAACTCTATGAATCTTTAGGGGTGCCTTTTTTAAGGAGGAAGTCTTCTCTTCTGTGATCTGAACAGAGGAGTAAGCCAAAAAGGCGAGTTCCTCAGTTCTTGACGTCTACAGTCCCCTAGATGTGGTTGAAGGAGGGTCAGTCATCTCGGCCTCACGTCTTAGGAGGCCAATGCTGCCCATAGTATACAGCTCTCTCTGGAGTATATGGGCTACAGATTTGCTGAGGCAGGCTAAGGCTCTCTGTTGAATAAGAATTCTCTTATTCATAATCTCAAAATAGTCACAGGATTGTTCATAGCCATGCCTGGCAGCTCTTTCAGGATCGGCACCCTTCTGGATCTGGTTTTTAACCCTCTTAAAGGTAGCCTTGATACTGTGCTGACACTTCTCCATAACTGTATTACAGGAAGAGGCAGTCTTTTTGTGAAAGTAGCTGTGAAATTGATGGTAGAGAGATTCTATCTATCTTGGTGTTCAAGTTCCTTAAAAACTTGTAGGGGAACCTTGCCCATAGGGGCCCCAGAGGGCTTAGGAGATATACAGATCTTGGCAAAATCTGCATTAAGCTCCTGAAGTTTGTCCTCAAAACAAGGTTGTCCCACATTTTATTATCCACCACGCGACGTATTTGCCCTAAATACGGGGAAATACAGACCGGGATGTTTTTTTTTTTGTATATACCGGCGCCCCGGTACTATGGATAATGAGTGTGAATAACTTCCGGTTTTTCCCCAATATCTTGGAAAGTATGCAACTTACAAATATATATAATATATCATTAGAAAGGTGTTATTGTAGCGCTTCTGCTGATGTATGTTGCATAAAAATCCATGCAGAAATGACTGAGATATTGCAAGTTAAAGATTGAAGTTTTTATATTCAGTGTTGCTCATGCTTTTCAAAGCCTTTTTCACGTCCTATCATTAAATATTCGTATTATTTGACCCATAAATCACACAAAATGGTGGATAATAAAAGTAAAACACCCCCTCATCAGACATATACAGAAAAAATATATCACTCATGAAGATTAACAATATAATACTCGTGCTACGCACTCGTATAATACTGTTATCTTCATTCGTGATATATTTTTTCTGTATATGTCATTCGGGAAGTTTTCCTATTGTAGTATTTGGCTGTTGAAGCAGGGGGTTTGCTATATTTACCCTCAGGTAAATTAGAGGCCAAGAAATTCTGTTCAAACTTCTCAAAGGCTTCTTTGAGAATGGGATTTAAAGGGAGCATAGCTGAAGGGCCTCTTGGCTTTGCTCCTGTTGGCCTTTCTCGTCGTCCGTGCCTATAACAGTGGTACAGGACCTAGGCAAAGTTGCCCTGGGGTCAGGGAGATCAAGAATCTGCCTAAAAGTTTCCACTTCCTCTGCATATTGTGAAGGGAGGTCAGACATATCTACCTCTCTGTAGAAGACTGGATCTTTGCTATCCTGTAGATGTCCAGGCGCAGAAGGAGCCTATTGTGGTTCAGTAGACGTTTTGATAGGGTCAGAGGACTGATCTTCCTCTCAAGAAGATGACTGAGAATGGTCGGACTGGACACTTTGAGTGAACTTTGGAGGAAGTGGAGGACCATATAAGTCCGTGTCCATGGGTTGAGCATCCGAGTGATCAGATGCCCGAGTAGTCGGATCTGAAGTCCGAGTGGTCGGATCTGGTTGTTTACTTGGTCCAGCTTTTGATAAAGAGGCGGAGGTCTTATCTCCCTATGCCTCGGAGGCTTTCTGCATTGACTGCATTTTGTCTTGGAGAGACTTCATAGCCTCCAGCATGGACGCTTGTAAAACCCCCATTTGTTGCTGGAGTTGGATGTTAAATTGATTACCCAGGGATTTTTCTAGTCTGCTCTCTATTTTATTCTGTAAGGCAGTACCTAGGGTTGGTGGGACAGTTTGAGGAGTCTTCAAAGACAAAGATTTGAAACGTAGGGGTTGGGGACATGGAGGAGAAGAAAATAAATTATCAGCAGCACCCTCAAGGTCTGCTTGAGAGCCAGAAAACGCCTCCACATCATCCCTCAATAAGTCCAGTTCATCATCTTTACCAGTATTGCAGGGATCCGACGCCTTTTGTTTCCTTACATACCTCCGTCTGTGCTTGATTTTAATTTGTTGTTGAAATTTGAAATTTGCACAGATTTTGCATGGAGATGAATTTGTGATGCAGGGGTCATCCCCTTTACCAGATTTCCTGCATGTAGGGCAATAATTGTGTATATTGAAAAGGAAACAAAAATGCCTGCATTTAGATGATCTGGGCTTTGCACTCGTTTGGTGGGAAGACATTTTTACAGCAATAAAATCTGAGTCAAAATGCGGAAAACTCACAAAACAAGAAATAAACAAAGAATACTTATTCTGCACTTCTCAAAATCTGTCAGAATAATCTATGCAAATATTCTGAGAAAACAGTGAAATATTGTTAGCTTATTTTAAATGCTTGCTAATCACACAGCCAACGAGAGAAGAAGGGTTAGACGCGAGATTACACTGTTATGGTATACTCTCAGCACGGGGATCTGGTCAATACTAAACGTCTATTTTTCTTGGACGTTGGCCGTAAGCCTGCAGCCTCCCGAGAAAGCATTCAGTTCCACATGGTAAGCTATTGTAGCGCAATAAAATAGGACAATTATGTAAAGAAAGTGCATATAATAATCAGTTGCAGCAATCCACATGCACACCTACACCCCCTAACCAATGTCCCTACCAAGTATCAACTTCCTATACCTTATGGTTTCTGAGATATAGCCCAGACAAGATTTTATAGGTCAAAGTCACTACGGCAAGGCAAAGGTGAAATCAAGGTCACACCATGACATTGCACACCTACACCCCCTAACCAATTTCCCCACTAAGTATCAACTTCCTACACCTTACAGTTTCTTAGATATCGCCCAAACAAGATTTTATAGGTCAAAGGTCACTATGGCAAGGTCAAAGGTCAAATCAAGGTCACGCCGTGACGTTGCACACCTACACCCCCCTAACCAATGCCCCTACTGAGTATCAACTTCCTACAAATGGTTTCCCAGATATAGCCTAGACAAGATTGTCAAACTCAAGGTCACTAAGGCAAGGTCCAAGGTCAAATCAAGGTCACACCATGACGCTGCACACTTACACCCCTAAACCAATGTCTCTACCAATTATCAACTTCATACACCTTACGGTTTCTGAGATACAGTCCAGACAAACTTTATCTAGCCGCCAGCCCAACTGCCCACCCACCCATCCGGACACCATGGGTGAAAACAATACCCTAACAGCCCTTAAGGGCTGTGGGGTAAAAACTATCGTCCTTTTATGGTCAAAGAAAAAGATAATTTCTATACCAGTGTGTAGCTATGGCCCTACTGGTCTGGCTGGGAGTAACGTTCTGCGATACTGTTTTTCTGGCATTTGGCGGAACCAGCTGTCACCAGACCCTTTCTGTTGGGAAGTTAACATAAGTATGATAAAGCTACAATTTACCTCTTCATTGCCTGTATCTATCTCTTTCAAACCTTCTAAATGTTGCAAGCAATCGCCAGACACTGCTCCTGTACTGGCAAGCTGATAACCAGGACCAGTAGGAACTGAATTGAAATCTCCAGCTATTATATGAGGTTTGTCTGGCCCTCCAGTATAGTCAACTAACTTTTTAATTGCACTGGAAATCTGTAAAACAGTGTTTACAATTTAATCTATCAGAGTCTAAATGTAAACATTTATATATAAACATCTTGCCTGCAATCAGAAGCAGAAAACTTGATGCTCAGACACTGTGATTATTAAGTTTTTTATCCACCCTTTAAACTCTCAAACACAAGTAATATGTATTCACAGTGGGACAAGTTGCTCACAACAGTGATGAATAATCCTACAATAAAAGTTAATGATGAAGAGGTTTTTATATTGTCATAAAATGCAAGTGAAGGACTTCACTGGCTTACAAACTTTATCTTCTGAGTAGTATTAATGCAAACTTATCTTTAATCTGAATGCACATATGAGCCAATGAAAATTTTGTCACTTGCAAAGACCACTGAAATTTTTTTGTACTTTCTCTTAACATTGATTTTTGTATTCTGCTTATGTGAAGGTTAGTTGATTAGAACAAGCATATGTTACTTGACTGTCCAGTTTTTCCATTCAATAGTTTTTATCCTTCCAGCTTTTACTGCTTTCTAAATTTCTAAATGGAACTTCTCTACGCTGGCATTTAGTTTTGTATTCAAGTATACTTGATATACATCAATCATATTAATTACTAGAGGCATTTCCATCATAAAGCTTTGTTTGCCTTACACAATTTTTTTATTTCTAATTATCAAGGATGAAAGATATGTAATGCACAATGTAATAATACATAATATATAAATAACCAGAACCAACATTTAAGGTAAAGAAACAACAATTATAACCAGATTGTGATAACTCGACACCAAAATATCCCCAGACAGGTCATCTCTCATGTCGTGGGCATTCACTGGGTATTTTTTGCACCACCCATTTTGTGTGACTCAGAATTATTATAACAATGAAATTACAGCTAAGAGCTTAGATTTGCACATGATTTACATTAAAAAGTAGAATAACTCAGTTTATGTTAACTTAGAGGTTATGAGCAAGATCAGATAAAAGTAGGAAAAATTTTATATAAACAGATGATAAATCACTTTCCAAACAATCATTTATCACCTGACTGATCGTAATATTAACTGGCATGAAGTGGAGATAGAGTCATGTTACATAGTTTCTGCCAAAAAGTGGTACAAAAGGTATAAACTGGGCCCCTATGGTAATTTTAGAAACATTAATGTGAACTTAAAACAAGAGCGTCAAACATGCCCTAAAAGGCGGGTTGTGCAGGCAGCAATAAGGTCAGCGACTTCTGTAACTAAATTTAGAAACAAGGAAAGAAATGCTAGGTCACCCAGTTAAGGTAAATGTATTAGACATGCTAAGAAATGTAAAACTTGTAATATAGGTTACATAATTGTGTCTATGCTATAAACGGACAAATGAACATACGGAATTACAATAATTTCGAAAGCAATTTAGCTATGGTGGTGATCTATCTTAATGTCAAGTTTGAATTCGATTGGACAAAGCGTTTTCGAGTTGGAGTCCGGAAACGGAAATGTTGACGGACAAACGGACAAAAAACAGACAAACGGACAAACGATAAGACGGAATTACACCAATTTTGTAAGGAACCTAGCTATGATGGTGATCTATCTCCCTGTCAAGTTCAAATTCAATTGCAAAAGCGTTTTTGAGTCCAGAAACAAAAATGTTGATGGACAGACAAACGGACAAAATACTGTCAAACGAACAGACGGAATTACACTAATTTCAAAATGAACCTAGCTATAAGGGTGATCTATCTCCCTGTCAAGTTTGAATTTGATTGGACAAAGTGTTTTCGAGTTAGAGTCTGGAAACGGAAATATTGACGGACAGATAAATGGACATAAAATGGACAAACGAACAAACGGAATTACACCAATTTCAAAAGCAACCTAGCTATGATGGTGATCTATCTCCCTGTTAAGTTTGACTTCCACTGGACAAAGTGTTTTTGAGTTAGAGTAGGAAAACGGAAATGTTGGAAAGACAAACGAACAAAAAAAAAGACAAACAGACAGAATTACACCAATTTCGAAAGGAATCTAGCTATGATGGTGATCTATATCCCTGTCAAGTTTGAATTTGATTGGACAAAGCATTTTCCAATTAGAGTCCAGAATCGGAAATATTGATGAACAGACAAACGGACAAAAAATGGACAAACGAACATACAGAATTACAAAAATTTCGAAAGGAACCAAGCTATGACGGTGATCTATCTCCCCACCAAGTTTGAATTCAATTGAACAAAGCGTTTTCGAGTTACAATCCGGAAATGAAAATGTTGAAGGATAGACAGATGGACATCAGACACATCACTCTAATAGGCGGGATGGTTACATGCAACCCGCCTAATGAAAGGTACAGAGCTCAAATTTTCTATAAGGATCATATATACAAGTTATATCCACTAGAGTTTGAGTCTGGTCAGATTTGCCACTTCCAAGTTATAAGGCAAAATTTGTGGAAAATGCAGAAAAAGTCCTCCGAGTGGATTGTTCATGGGCCATATGTACAGGTTAAATGTCTACTTAAAGCCTTGATTTTTGGCACATGCAAACAGAACATATTAATATATTCCCAGATGAGATTTCAGCTCTATCAGTCATATAGTTAGACAGCTACAAGGCTTAAAATTGGCAAAAAGTTCATAAATTGAGTCCCTGTAGGCATTTTAGAGATCTTAAGCTGGCCTTAAAACTAGAAATCGGCCGCCCTGTTGATAGTAGATGCGAATAGAAACAGGATAGCATAGAAGAACACACATTATCATGTGTAATGTCCACCCATGAACCTTTTGCCCAAATTGTACAGTAGTCTTACAAGACCCTGTTTCATTTGTAAAATATATCAATGATGCTTAAATATTTGTTAGTGTAGATGTAAATTATTTCAGCTTCATGCCTTTTTGCATTGGTTGGGTTGAAAATTTTGACGAAATCACTCTATCTGGCACGGTTAAGAAGATAGAAGCAAATTCCTGTTTTTCTATTTTTGGCAAAAATTTGAAAATTCAAAATGGCCGCCATTTTTGGGAAAAGGAAATTTTTTTGAAAATTGCCAAGAGTACATTTTTTAGATACCCTATGGGTCGAAAATTTCAACGAAATAACTCTATTTTGCACGGTTAAGGCCAGTTTGTGTTTTTCCATTTTGGGCAAAAATTCGAAAATTCAAAATGGCTGCCATTTTTGGGGAGGGGAAAATTTTTTGAAAATTGCAAAGATTACATTCCTTAGATACCCTGTGGGTTGAAAATTTCGACGAAATCGCTCTATCTCGCATGGTTAAGGAGATAGAAGCAAATTTGTGTTTTGCCATTTTTGACAAAAATTTGAAAATTCAAAATGGCCGCCATTTTAGGGGACGGGAAATTTTTTTTTAAATTGCCAAGAATACAATGCTGAAATACCTGTGGGTCGAAAATTTTGATGAAATCGATCTATCTCGCACGGTTAAGGAGATAGAAGCAAATTTGTGTTTTGCCATTTTTGGCAAAAATTCGAAAATTCAAAATGGCCGCCATTTTTGGGGAGGGGAAAATTTTTCGGAAAATTGCAAAGATTGCATTTCTTCGATACCCTGTGGGTCGAAAATTTCGACGAAATCGCTCTATCTCGCACGGTTAAGGAGATAGAAGCAAATTTGTGTTTTGCCATTTTTGGCAAAAATTCGAAAATTCAAAATGGCTGCCATTTTTGGGGAGGGGAAAATTTTTTGGAAAATTGCAAAGATTGCATTCCTTAAATACCCTGTGGGTCGAAAATTTCGACGAAATCGCTCTATCTCGCACGGTTAAGGAGATAGAAGCAAATTTGTGTTTTGCCATTTTTGGCAAAAATTCGAAAATTCAAAATGGCTGCCATTTTTGGGGAGGGGAAAATTTGTTGGAAAATTGCAAAGATTGCATTCCTTAGATACCCTGTGGGTCGAAAATTTCGACGAAATCGCTCTATCTCGCACGGTTAAGGAGATAGAAGCAAATTTGTGTTTTACCATTTTTGGCAAAAATTCGAAAATTCAAAATGGCCGCCATTTTTGGGGAGGGGAAAATTTTTTTGAAAATTGCAAAGATTGCATTCCTTAGATACCCTGTGGGTCGAAAATTTCGACGAAATCACTCTATCTCGCACGGTTAAGGAGATAGAAGCAAATTAGTGTTTTGCCATTTTTGGCAACAATTCGAAAATTCAAATGGCCGCCATTTTTGGGGAGGGGAAAATTTTTTAAAAATTACCAAGAGTACAATGCTCAGATACCCTGTGGGTCGAAAATTTTGACGAAATCGCTCTATCTGGCACGGTTAAGGAGATAGGAGGAAATTTGTGTTTTGCCATTTTTGGCAAAAATTCGAAACTTCAAAATGGCCGCCATTTTTGGGGAGGGGAAAATTTTTTTTAAATTACCAAGAGTACAATGCTCAGATACCCTGTGAGTCGAAAATTTTGACCAAATCGCTCTATCTGGCACGGTTAAGGAGATAGAAGCAAATTTGTGTTTTGCCATTTTTGGCAAAAATTCGAAAATTCAAAATGGCCGCCATTTTTGGGGAGGGGAAAATTTTTGGAAAATTGCAAAGATTGCATTCCTTAGATACCCTGTGGGTCGAAAATTTCGACGAAATCGCTCTATCTCGCACGGTTAAGGAGATAGAAGCAAATTAGTGTTTTGCCATTTTTGGCAAAAATTCGAAAATTCAAAATGGCCGCCATTTTTGGGGAGGGGAAAATTTTTGGAAAATTACCAAGAGCACAATGCTCAGATACCCTGTGGGTCGAAAATTTCGACGAAATCGCTCTATCTCGCACGGTTAAGGAGATAGAAGCAAATTAGTGTTTTGTCATTTTTGGCAAAAATTCGAAAATTCAAAATGGCCGCCATTTTTGGGGAGGGGAAAATTTTGTAAAAATTACCAAGAGCACAATGCTCAGATACCCTGTGGGTCGAAAATTTTGACGAAATCGCTCTATCTGGCACGGTTAAGGAGATAGGAGGAAATTTGTGTTTTGCCATTTTTGGCAAAAATTCGAAAATTCAAAATGGCCGCCATTTTTGGGGAGGGGAAAATTTTTTAAAAATTACCAAGAGTACAATGCTCAGATGCCCTGTGGGTCGAAAATTTTGACGAAATCGCTCTATCTCGCACGGTTAAGGAGATAGAAGCAGATTGGTGTTTTGCCATTTTTGGCAAAAATTCGAAAATTCAAAATGGCCGCCATTTTTGGGGAGGGGAAAATTTTTTGAAAATTGCAAAGATTGCATTCCTTAGATACCCTGTGGGTCGAAAATTTCGACGAAATCGCTCTATCTCGCACGGTTAAGGAGATAGAAGGAAATTTGTGTTTTGCCATTTTTGGCAAAAATTCGAAAATTCAAAATGGCCGCCATTTTTGGGGAGGGGAAATTTTTTGGAAAATTGCAAAGATTGCATTCCTTAGATACCCTGTGGGTCGAAAATTTCGACGAAATCACTCTATCTCGCACGGTTAAGGAGATAGAAGCAAATTAGTGTTTTGCCATTTTTGGCAAAAATTCGAAAATTCAAAATGGCCGCCATATTTGGGGAGGGGAAATTTTTTAAAAAATTGCCAAGAGTACAATGCTCAGATACCCTGTGGGTCGAAAATTTTGACGAAATTGCTCTATCTCGCACGGTTAAGGAGATAGAAGGAAATTTGTGTTTTGCCATTTTTGGCAAAAATTCGAAAATTCAAAATGGCCGCCATTTTTTGGGGAGGGGAAAATTTTTGGAAAATTGCAAAGATTGCATTCCTTAGTTACCCTGTGGGTCGAAAATTTCGACGAAATCGCTCTATCTCGCACGGTTAAGGAGATAGAAGCAAATTAGTGTTTTGCCATTTTTGGCAAAAATTCGAAAATTCAAAATGGCCGCCATTTTTGGGGAGGGGAAAATTTTTGGAAAATTGCAAAGAGTACAATGCTCAGATACCCTGTGGGTCGAAAATTTTGACGAAATCGCTCTATCTGGCACGGTTAAGGAGATAGGAGGAAATTTGTGTTTTGCCATTTTTGGCAAAAATTCGAAAATTCAAAATGGCCGCCATTTTTGGGGAGGGGAAAATTTTTGGAAAATTGCAAAGATTGCATTCCTTAGATACCCTGTGGGTCGAAAATTTTGACGAAATCGCTCTATCTGGCACGGTTAAGGAGATAGAAGCAAATTTGTGTTTTGCCATTTTTGGCAAAAATTCAAAAATTCAAAATGGCCGCCATTTTTGGGGAGGGGAAAATTTTTTTTAAATTACCAAGAGTACAATGCTCAGATACCCTGTGGGTCGAAAATTTTGACGAAATCGCTCTATCTGGCACGGTTAAGGAGATAGAAGCAAATTTGTGTTTTGCCATTTTTGGCAAAAATTCGAAAATTCAAAATGGCCGCCATTTTTGGGGAGGGGAAAATTTTTGGAAAATTGCAAAGATTGCATTCCTTAGATACCCTGTGGGTCGAAAATTTCGACGAAATCGCTCTATCTCGCACGGTTAAGGAGATAGAAGCAAATTAGTGTTTTGCCATTTTTGGCAAAAATTCGAAAATTCAAAATGGCCGCCATTTTTGGGGAGGGGAAAATTTTTGGAAAATTACCAAGAGCACAATGCTCAGATACCCTGTGGGTCGAAAATTTCGACGAAATCGCTCTATCTCGCACGGTTAAGGAGATAGAAGCAAATTAGTGTTTTGTCATTTTTGGCAAAAATTCGAAAATTCAAAATGGCCGCCATTTTTGGGGAGGGGAAAATTTTGTAAAAATTACCAAGAGCACAATGCTCAGATACCCTGTGGGTCGAAAATTTTGACGAAATCGCTCTATCTCGCACGGTTAAGGAGATAGAAGCAAATTTGTGTTTTGCCATTTTTGGCAAAAATTCGAAAATTCAAAATGGCTGCCATTTTTGGGGAGGGGAAAATTTGTTGGAAAATTGCAAAGATTGCATTCCTTAGATACCCTGTGGGTCGAAAATTTCGACGAAATCGCTCTATCTCGCACGGTTAAGGAGATAGAAGCAAATTTGTGTTTTGCCATTTTTGGCAAAAATTCGAAAATTCAAAATGGCTGCCATTTTTGGGGAGGGGAAAATTTGTTGGAAAATTGCAAAGATTGCATTCCTTAGATACCCTGTGGGTCGAAAATTTCGACGAAATCGCTCTATCTCGCACGGTTAAGGAGATAGAAGCAAATTTGTGTTTTACCATTTTTGGCAAAAATTCGAAAATTCAAATGGCCGCCATTTTTGGGGAGGGGAAAATTTTTTAAAAATTACCAAGAGTACAATGCTCAGATACCCTGTGGGTCGAAAATTTTGACGAAATCGCTCTATCTGGCACGGTTAAGGAGATAGGAGGAAATTTGTGTTTTGCCATTTTTGGCAAAAATTCGAAACTTCAAAATGGCCGCCATTTTTGGGGAGGGGAAAATTTTTTTTAAATTACCAAGAGTACAATGCTCAGATACCCTGTGAGTCGAAAATTTTGACCAAATCGCTCTATCTGGCACGGTTAAGGAGATAGAAGCAAATTTGTGTTTTGCCATTTTTGGCAAAAATTCGAAAATTCAAAATGGCCGCCATTTTTGGGGAGGGGAAAATTTTTGGAAAATTGCAAAGATTGCATTCCTTAGATACCCTGTGGGTCGAAAATTTCGACGAAATCGCTCTATCTCGCACGGTTAAGGAGATAGAAGCAAATTAGTGTTTTGCCATTTTTGGCAAAAATTCGAAAATTCAAAATGGCCGCCATTTTTGGGGAGGGGAAAATTTTTGGAAAATTACCAAGAGCACAATGCTCAGATACCCTGTGGGTCGAAAATTTCGACGAAATCGCTCTATCTCGCACGGTTAAGGAGATAGAAGCAAATTAGTGTTTTGTCATTTTTGGCAAAAATTCGAAAATTCAAAATGGCCGCCATTTTTGGGGAGGGGAAAATTTTGTAAAAATTACCAAGAGCACAATGCTCAGATACCCTGTGGGTCGAAAATTTTGACGAAATCGCTCTATCTGGCACGGTTAAGGAGATAGGAGGAAATTTGTGTTTTGCCATTTTTGGCAAAAATTCGAAAATTCAAAATGGCCGCCATTTTTGGGGAGGGGAAAATTTTTTAAAAATTACCAAGAGTACAATGCTCAGATGCCCTGTGGGTCGAAAATTTTGACGAAATCGCTCTATCTCGCACGGTTAAGGAGATAGAAGCAGATTGGTGTTTTGCCATTTTTGGCAAAAATTCGAAAATTCAAAATGGCCGCCATTTTTGGGGAGGGGAAAATTTTTTGAAAATTGCAAAGATTGCATTCCTTAGATACCCTGTGGGTCGAAAATTTCGACGAAATCGCTCTATCTCGCACGGTTAAGGAGATAGAAGGAAATTTGTGTTTTGCCATTTTTGGCAAAAATTCGAAAATTCAAAATGGCCGCCATTTTTGGGGAGGGGAAATTTTTTGGAAAATTGCAAAGATTGCATTCCTTAGATACCCTGTGGGTCGAAAATTTCGACGAAATCACTCTATCTCGCACGGTTAAGGAGATAGAAGCAAATTAGTGTTTTGCCATTTTTGGCAACAATTCGAAAATTCAAATGGCCGCCATTTTTGGGGAGGGGAAAATTTTTTAAAAATTACCAAGAGTACAATGCTCAGATACCCTGTGGGTCGAAAATTTTGACGAAATCGCTCTATCTGGCACGGTTAAGGAGATAGGAGGAAATTTGTGTTTTGCCATTTTTGGCAAAAATTCGAAACTTCAAAATGGCCGCCATTTTTGGGGAGGGGAAAATTTTTTTTAAATTACCAAGAGTACAATGCTCAGATACCCTGTGAGTCGAAAATTTTGACCAAATCGCTCTATCTGGCACGGTTAAGGAGATAGAAGCAAATTTGTGTTTTGCCATTTTTGGCAAAAATTCGAAAATTCAAAATGGCCGCCATTTTTGGGGAGGGGAAAATTTTTGGAAAATTGCAAAGATTGCATTCCTTAGATACCCTGTGGGTCGAAAATTTCGACGAAATCGCTCTATCTCGCACGGTTAAGGAGATAGAAGCAAATTAGTGTTTTGCCATTTTTGGCAAAAATTCGAAAATTCAAAATGGCCGCCATTTTTGGGGAGGGGAAAATTTTTGGAAAATTACCAAGAGCACAATGCTCAGATACCCTGTGGGTCGAAAATTTCGACGAAATCGCTCTATCTCGCACGGTTAAGGAGATAGAAGCAAATTAGTGTTTTGTCATTTTTGGCAAAAATTCGAAAATTCAAAATGGCCGCCATTTTTGGGGAGGGGAAAATTTTGTAAAAATTACCAAGAGCACAATGCTCAGATACCCTGTGGGTCGAAAATTTTGACGAAATCGCTCTATCTGGCACGGTTAAGGAGATAGGAGGAAATTTGTGTTTTGCCATTTTTGGCAAAAATTCGAAAATTCAAAATGGCCGCCATTTTTGGGGAGGGGAAAATTTTTTAAAAATTACCAAGAGTACAATGCTCAGATGCCCTGTGGGTCGAAAATTTTGACGAAATCGCTCTATCTCGCACGGTTAAGGAGATAGAAGCAGATTGGTGTTTTGCCATTTTTGGCAAAAATTCGAAAATTCAAAATGGCCGCCATTTTTGGGGAGGGGAAAATTTTTTGAAAATTGCAAAGATTGCATTCCTTAGATACCCTGTGGGTCGAAAATTTCGACGAAATCGCTCTATCTCGCACGGTTAAGGAGATAGAAGGAAATTTGTGTTTTGCCATTTTTGGCAAAAATTCGAAAATTCAAAATGGCCGCCATTTTTGGGGAGGGGAAATTTTTTGGAAAATTGCAAAGATTGCATTCCTTAGATACCCTGTGGGTCGAAAATTTCGACGAAATCACTCTATCTCGCACGGTTAAGGAGATAGAAGCAAATTAGTGTTTTGCCATTTTTGGCAAAAATTCGAAAATTCAAAATGGCCGCCATATTTGGGGAGGGGAAATTTTTTAAAAAATTGCCAAGAGTACAATGCTCAGATACCCTGTGGGTCGAAAATTTTGACGAAATTGCTCTATCTCGCACGGTTAAGGAGATAGAAGGAAATTTGTGTTTTGCCATTTTTGGCAAAAATTCGAAAATTCAAAATGGCCGCCATTTTTTGGGGAGGGGAAAATTTTTGGAAAATTGCAAAGATTGCATTCCTTAGTTACCCTGTGGGTCGAAAATTTCGACGAAATCGCTCTATCTCGCACGGTTAAGGAGATAGAAGCAAATTAGTGTTTTGCCATTTTTGGCAAAAATTCGAAAATTCAAAATGGCCGCCATTTTTGGGGAGGGGAAAATTTTTGGAAAATTGCAAAGAGTACAATGCTCAGATACCCTGTGGGTCGAAAATTTTGACGAAATCGCTCTATCTGGCACGGTTAAGGAGATAGGAGGAAATTTGTGTTTTGCCATTTTTGGCAAAAATTCGAAAATTCAAAATGGCCGCCATTTTTGGGGAGGGGAAAATTTTTGGAAAATTGCAAAGATTGCATTCCTTAGATACCCTGTGGGTCGAAAATTTTGACGAAATCGCTCTATCTGGCACGGTTAAGGAGATAGAAGCAAATTTGTGTTTTGCCATTTTTGGCAAAAATTCAAAAATTCAAAATGGCCGCCATTTTTGGGGAGGGGAAAATTTTTTTTAAATTACCAAGAGTACAATGCTCAGATACCCTGTGGGTCGAAAATTTTGACGAAATCGCTCTATCTGGCACGGTTAAGGAGATAGAAGCAAATTTGTGTTTTGCCATTTTTGGCAAAAATTCGAAAATTCAAAATGGCCGCCATTTTTGGGGAGGGGAAAATTTTTGGAAAATTGCAAAGATTGCATTCCTTAGATACCCTGTGGGTCGAAAATTTCGACGAAATCGCTCTATCTCGCACGGTTAAGGAGATAGAAGCAAATTAGTGTTTTGCCATTTTTGGCAAAAATTCGAAAATTCAAAATGGCCGCCATTTTTGGGGAGGGGAAAATTTTTGGAAAATTACCAAGAGCACAATGCTCAGATACCCTGTGGGTCGAAAATTTCGACGAAATCGCTCTATCTCGCACGGTTAAGGAGATAGAAGCAAATTAGTGTTTTGTCATTTTTGGCAAAAATTCGAAAATTCAAAATGGCCGCCATTTTTGGGGAGGGGAAAATTTTGTAAAAATTACCAAGAGCACAATGCTCAGATACCCTGTGGGTCGAAAATTTTGACGAAATCGCTCTATCTCGCACGGTTAAGGAGATAGAAGCAAATTTGTGTTTTGCCATTTTTGGCAAAAATTCGAAAATTCAAAATGGCTGCCATTTTTGGGGAGGGGAAAATTTGTTGGAAAATTGCAAAGATTGCATTCCTTAGATACCCTGTGGGTCGAAAATTTCGACGAAATCGCTCTATCTCGCACGGTTAAGGAGATAGAAGCAAATTTGTGTTTTGCCATTTTTGGCAAAAATTCGAAAATTCAAAATGGCTGCCATTTTTGGGGAGGGGAAAATTTGTTGGAAAATTGCAAAGATTGCATTCCTTAGATACCCTGTGGGTCGAAAATTTCGACGAAATCGCTCTATCTCGCACGGTTAAGGAGATAGAAGCAAATTTGTGTTTTACCATTTTTGGCAAAAATTCGAAAATTCAAATGGCCGCCATTTTTGGGGAGGGGAAAATTTTTTAAAAATTACCAAGAGTACAATGCTCAGATACCCTGTGGGTCGAAAATTTTGACGAAATCGCTCTATCTGGCACGGTTAAGGAGATAGGAGGAAATTTGTGTTTTGCCATTTTTGGCAAAAATTCGAAACTTCAAAATGGCCGCCATTTTTGGGGAGGGGAAAATTTTTTTTAAATTACCAAGAGTACAATGCTCAGATACCCTGTGAGTCGAAAATTTTGACCAAATCGCTCTATCTGGCACGGTTAAGGAGATAGAAGCAAATTTGTGTTTTGCCATTTTTGGCAAAAATTCGAAAATTCAAAATGGCCGCCATTTTTGGGGAGGGGAAAATTTTTGGAAAATTGCAAAGATTGCATTCCTTAGATACCCTGTGGGTCGAAAATTTCGACGAAATCGCTCTATCTCGCACGGTTAAGGAGATAGAAGCAAATTAGTGTTTTGCCATTTTTGGCAAAAATTCGAAAATTCAAAATGGCCGCCATTTTTGGGGAGGGGAAAATTTTTGGAAAATTACCAAGAGCACAATGCTCAGATACCCTGTGGGTCGAAAATTTCGACGAAATCGCTCTATCTCGCACGGTTAAGGAGATAGAAGCAAATTAGTGTTTTGTCATTTTTGGCAAAAATTCGAAAATTCAAAATGGCCGCCATTTTTGGGGAGGGGAAAATTTTGTAAAAATTACCAAGAGCACAATGCTCAGATACCCTGTGGGTCGAAAATTTTGACGAAATCGCTCTATCTGGCACGGTTAAGGAGATAGGAGGAAATTTGTGTTTTGCCATTTTTGGCAAAAATTCGAAAATTCAAAATGGCCGCCATTTTTGGGGAGGGGAAAATTTTTTAAAAATTACCAAGAGTACAATGCTCAGATGCCCTGTGGGTCGAAAATTTTGACGAAATCGCTCTATCTCGCACGGTTAAGGAGATAGAAGCAGATTGGTGTTTTGCCATTTTTGGCAAAAATTCGAAAATTCAAAATGGCCGCCATTTTTGGGGAGGGGAAAATTTTTTGAAAATTGCAAAGATTGCATTCCTTAGATACCCTGTGGGTCGAAAATTTCGACGAAATCGCTCTATCTCGCACGGTTAAGGAGATAGAAGGAAATTTGTGTTTTGCCATTTTTGGCAAAAATTCGAAAATTCAAAATGGCCGCCATTTTTGGGGAGGGGAAATTTTTTGGAAAATTGCAAAGATTGCATTCCTTAGATACCCTGTGGGTCGAAAATTTCGACGAAATCACTCTATCTCGCACGGTTAAGGAGATAGAAGCAAATTAGTGTTTTGCCATTTTTGGCAAAAATTCGAAAATTCAAAATGGCCGCCATATTTGGGGAGGGGAAATTTTTTAAAAAATTGCCAAGAGTACAATGCTCAGATACCCTGTGGGTCGAAAATTTTGACGAAATTGCTCTATCTCGCACGGTTAAGGAGATAGAAGGAAATTTGTGTTTTGCCATTTTTGGCAAAAATTCGAAAATTCAAAATGGCCGCCATTTTTTGGGGAGGGGAAAATTTTTGGAAAATTGCAAAGATTGCATTCCTTAGTTACCCTGTGGGTCGAAAATTTCGACGAAATCGCTCTATCTCGCACGGTTAAGGAGATAGAAGCAAATTAGTGTTTTGCCATTTTTGGCAAAAATTCGAAAATTCAAAATGGCCGCCATTTTTGGGGAGGGGAAAATTTTTGGAAAATTGCAAAGAGTACAATGCTCAGATACCCTGTGGGTCGAAAATTTTGCCGAAATCGCTCTATCTGGCACGGTTAAGGAGATAGGAGGAAATTTGTGTTTTGCCATTTTTGGCAAAAATTCGAAAATTCAAAATGGCCGCCATTTTTGGGGAGGGGAAAATTTTTGGAAAATTGCAAAGATTGCATTCCTTAGATACCCTGTGGGTCGAAAATTTTGACGAAATCGCTCTATCTGGCACGGTTAAGGAGATAGAAGCAAATTTGTGTTTTGCCATTTTTGGCAAAAATTCAAAAATTCAAAATGGCCGCCATTTTTGGGGAGGGGAAAATTTTTTTTAAATTACCAAGAGTACAATGCTCAGATACCCTGTGGGTCGAAAATTTTGACGAAATCGCTCTATCTGGCACGGTTAAGGAGATAGAAGCAAATTTGTGTTTTGCCATTTTTGGCAAAAATTCGAAAATTCAAAATGGCCGCCATTTTTGGGGAGGGGAAAATTTTTGGAAAATTGCAAAGATTGCATTCCTTAGATACCCTGTGGGTCGAAAATTTCGACGAAATCGCTCTATCTCGCACGGTTAAGGAGATAGAAGCAAATTAGTGTTTTGCCATTTTTGGCAAAAATTCGAAAATTCAAAATGGCCGCCATTTTTGGGGAGGGGAAAATTTTTGGAAAATTACCAAGAGCACAATGCTCAGATACCCTGTGGGTCGAAAATTTCGACGAAATCGCTCTATCTCGCACGGTTAAGGAGATAGAAGCAAATTAGTGTTTTGTCATTTTTGGCAAAAATTCGAAAATTCAAAATGGCCGCCATTTTTGGGGAGGGGAAAATTTTGTAAAAATTACCAAGAGCACAATGCTCAGATACCCTGTGGGTCGAAAATTTTGACGAAATCGCTCTATCTGGCACGGTTAAGGAGATAGAAGCAAATTTGTGTTTTGCCATTTTTGGCAAAAATTCGAAAATTCAAAATGGCCGCCATTTTTGGGGAGGGGAAAATTTTTTTAAAATTACCAAGAGTACAATGCTCAGATACCCTGTGGGTCGAAAATTTTGACGAAATCGCTCTATCTCGCACGGTTAAGGAGATAGAAGCAGATTGGTGTTTTGCCATTTTTGGCAAAAATTCGAAAATTCAAAATGGCCGCCATTTTTGGGGAGGGGAAAATTTTTTTGAAAATTGCAAAGATTGCATTCCTCAGATACCCTGTGGGTCGAAAATTTCGACGAAATCGCTCTATCTCGCACGGTTAAGGAGATAGAAGCAAATTTGTGTTTTGCCATTTTTGGCAAAAATTCGAAAATTCAAAATGGCCGCCATTTTTGGGGAGGGGAAAATTTTTTGAAAATTGCAAATATTACATTCCTTAAATACCCTGTGGGTCGAAAATTTCGACGAAATCGCTCTATCTCACACGGTTTCTGAGATATTAGCAAATTACTCAAAAGTAGTACTGAAAATACACAATGAAGTACCTAAATGGCTATTACTCATGTACTGACAAAGCTATCAGTCCCAAATGCAATACCAAGCGAGCTATGGACATAACAATCTTGTATTCAAAATTGTAGTAAAATATCTTTAATTATTTTGGCTTAAATGCACGGAAACCAATGGGTACTGAAAATAGCTGTACTTAAGTATTACTCAGTAAGCAAAAGAGGTACAACAGCCAAAAGCAATCCCAAGCAAGCTACTGACCCAATAAGCCTGCATACCAAATTTGGTGACAATAGCTCTAATACTTTTCCTTTAAATGAGCGGAAACCATGCGTGACGCCGGACATCGGACGCCGGACGCCGGACATCGGACGGCGAAAAAAGCAAAAATAATATATCCACCCCCCAGGGGGGTGGACATAATTAATGCTACAGACTTCAAATTTTCCACAGACAAAGACTGCTAAAAGAAGTTATATCTAATACAGTTTGAGACCTATCAGACTTGCCATTTCCAAGTTACAGGGCAAAATATGTGAAAAACGTAGAAAAATGTCTAAGTAGGGTTTTATGAGCCTGAAATCAATTTTAACCTCAACTAAAGTTGGCATATGTAAGAAGAATATACTGATTGTTCCAAAGGTAAAACCTGGGCCAGATGAGCCACATAGTTTTTGACCTAGAGGGCAGTAAGTGGGCAAAGGTCAAATTTCTGACCTTTAGGTGAACATATGTTCTTTATTATCGGGAATTTAAGGTGACCTTAAAGTATGGTTCCTCTACTGACCCAAATACAAGTGTGTGCCAAGCTTGAATGAAATCAATGAAGCTGTTTTGAGTTATCAAGTATACAAGTCAAAACGTACGGCAGTGGCAGCATGACAGAGGTGAAAACAGTATATCCACAACTTTTGTCTGGGGAAACACTAAATTTATTCACTGACCAATTTTTACTGATTGCTGTGACAATCAAAATTCTTATGATCATTACACTGACTCAGTGATTGAACAATTTTGTATACATTTCTTCTGTAGGTTTATAGTTAAAGGAGATAGGCAAAGAAATTTACTTAAATATATTTGAAAGTATACAGGGAGTTGTGATGAATGCACATAAAAACACCACCCAGCAGGCTCTGTTATGTGAAATACACAGCATTTTATCTCCACTCTGATAAACAATCCCTTTCTCCACACACAACTGGCAAGAAGGGGGAAATGACATCACTATTGTCATAGTCTCACACACTAGCTGTGACTGGATACACTGTTTCCTAGATTCTGAGGCAATACTTTTACAATTTTATTTCTTTCACATTAAAAGGTTACATGTCTCATTTGAAAACCTGTAATGTTTTAAATATCAGATTTTAAACTTTTCCACATTCTATCTATAAAATTAGTTTATAAATCTGTGTTTAAAATGATTTTGGCTTCATCAAATTAGAGGTACTGTTTTGAGAAAATAAAATGATAGCAAGTGCCATATAAGAGGTAAAAGGACATTGAAGATATAGTCTATTTACTTTGTTATGACTATTTTAGTTCTGATACTTTCAATAGATTTCCAGAACTAGTAAGTTATAGGTCTCTTATAGGAATGCAGCCATTAATAAGCAACAAATTATTATATGAAAGATATGCAAATCATCACATTCAGATCAGACGTCTTCAGTTTAGACTTTTTCTTTTTTTTCTTTTTTTTTTGCATCAAGTTTATTAGCTTTATTTCAGAATTAGAAAAAAAATCTTATTGGAATATCTAAATTGTAATTATTTAAGAAGTGGCTGGGCTACCATCAGTGACGGACTCACAACTATATATTTTGGTTACTGGTAGCAATGAATAAAGGTGTTTTCTGTTGAAGTAGTTGACTTGAAATATAAATTTTTCCAAATATTTGTTATTCTGAAAGCATATTTTGGCACAATGTTTATGATATCAAAAATGTCACATTTGGCATTAAATTGGACAAAAATTCTACCACTTCAATTTCAATAAATTTACACAGGTGAGAGTTTGTTTCTGAGTAATAGTTTATATCTATAGTACAAGATCATAAAACAACCACACTATGATTTAGTTCAGCTCATTGAAATGAACACAGTGGTGAACAGATGGTAAAAAGTTATGATCATGTAAAGTAAGTTAAAATGAATGAAAACAAAGTGAAAAAATGTGATTGCTAAAATTCTTAATTATCATCCATTTAAACCCTATTCATCTACCTCTGATGGCTTCAGATATAAACTGCATCGGAACTGGTTACTGGATGTATAGCCACCTCGAGTTTTATACTTTTATACAAATTTGGTACTATATATAATAATTATTGAACTACAAATGATAAGACCAGTCAAGAATAAAATAGTTAACCTTGTACATATATGGTTCTACTTGTACAAAAAGTAAGTTAAGTTTACAAAACTGAAGTAAGAATTTTGCTAAAGTTTAGTTCATATTTCTTTGTCTTTCACCAATGTACCATAAATAAATCAGCTAGGGCCTATTTTCTTGACTACTGTCTGGATATTTTCATCAAATGTATCAGAAAATTTTTGTGGTTCAAAGCAAGAGAGTTTTAAAAGTTAATGAAAATTCTTTTAACAATATGCTACATAAGAACTCCTACTTTTATCCATAGATCATTAGACTAACTTTTAAATCTATAGAAATAATGAGCTTTATTGGTCCCCCCCAAATTTTTTTTTCATTTTTTAATAAATCTTGCATATAAGCTTTAATGTTTGTTAAAACACAAGGAGGACTTGTGTAAATGTCGAGTTGTGTACTGAGGTAAACAGGATCACTGTGCATTATCTACAGTGACCTGGTTCAACTGAGGAGGGATTTCACACAGAAACATACACACCTTCTCTGCAGTGGAGACAAAAAGCCAATTATGTGCTGTATTGTGTACTCTCTTCAAGAAAGAACTTTATAAATGTGTTTCAGTACAGAAAACAAGCTGTGGGGGTATATTAGCTGAGTTTCATCAAATTTCTTTTCCTATCTCCTTCAAGGGCATGAGTAAAGTTGTAACCAAAATTGATGAGCTCATGCAATCAATAACTGGAAATAAAGTTCAAGCAAATTTACCTTTGTCATATAATGTGCATCTTTTTAACAAGCAATCAGTGCCCGTGAACGGGCTCTGTGTCAGCTGACTGTGTTTTGAGTTTCAGAGTAGAAGTGACAGAAGAAAAGGACACAAAAAGTTGTGCCCTGGAAATGGTGTTTAGAAGGAAAGTAAGAAGTTAACTGTTCAGGTGTAAAAAGTAAGTTAAAAACATATTTAAAGAAAATATTGCAAATGCAATAGCTTTAATTTCACTATGTTATAGCTGACCCTAAAAAAGGTGAATAACATACTGAAACTAAATAATCTAAATGCACTAGTTTTCAAGTTATAAGTGATTTAATCAACAGTAATAATCTAAAAGTAGCTATTACTCAGCTAAGCCATGAGCTACAGGTCTGAAATTTTACTATGTTATAGCTGACCCAAAAGTAGCTGAATAACATATTTACACAAAATTCTCTAAATGCAATACTTTTCAAGTTATAAATAATTTAGTGTTGAGTAAGAACCTCAAATTAGCTATTACTCAGCTATGCAAAGAGCCACAGGTCTGGAATTTTACTGTGTTATAGCTGACCCCAAAATAGGTGAATAACATACTGAAACTAAATAATCTAAATGCAATAGTTTCCAAGTCATAAGTGATTTACTCAACAGTGATAACCTAAAAGTAGCTATTACTCAGGTATGCCATGAGCTACAGGTCTGAAAATTTACTATGTTATAGCTGACCCAAAAGTAGCTGAATAAAATATTTACACAAAATTCTCTAAATGCAAAAGTTTTCAAGTTACAAGTGATTTTACTCATGGTGGAAGTTACTGAAAAGTCCAAAAGTAGCTATTACTCACTTAGCTATTGAGATAGACACCCAAGTTACTCACCATGTTATAGCTATGAAAAAAGTAGCTGAATAATATATTTTAACAAAATGCTCTACATGCAATGCTTTTCAAGTTATAATTGATTTAGTGCATGATTTCATTAATTTTAATGCATTAAAAACAAGCATTCTGACGCATGCATTTATCTCCCGCCGTATAAATAAGATGTACTAAAGATAGTGGAATACTCACTTATCTTTAGGCCTAAGTCCATAAAACCAAAAAAATTTTCAAGGGCGTGAAAATTCATTGGGACAATTAATTTACAAAAAATCTGTAGCTGCAGTAGTTTTGGAGAAATCTGCGTGACTAACTAATGCACGCACGCACGCACACACAGGCATCATTTCACAATCTCCCTCCCGGGCTAAAGCCTGGCGGGAGATAAAAATTGGCTATCTGCAGTATTTTTAGAGATAATTCGTATTTACTCATTTTGAGTAGGTGAGTAATTAGCTATGGGTGTGAAACTTCATCAAGTGAAAGCTATTCCCAAAGTAGGTGAATGAGTTATTTGAGAAAAATTGGCTATCTGCAATACTTTTAGAGATAATTAGCATTTACTCATTTTGAGTAGGTGAGTAATTAGCTACGTGCCTGAAACTTCACCAAGTGAAAGCTGTCCAAAAAGTAGGTGAATGACTTATTTGAGAAAAATTGGCTATCTGCAATACTTTTAGAGATAATTAGCATTTACTCATTTTGAGTAGGTGAGTAATTACCTACGGGTCTGGAACTTCACCATGTGAAGGCTATCCGCAATACTTCTAGGGATAATTAGCATTTACTCATTTTGAGTAGGTGAATAATTAGCTACGGGTCTGAAACTTCACCAAGTGATGGCTCTCCCAATAGTAGATGAATGAGTTATTTGAGAAAAATTGGCTATCTGCAATACTTTTAGAGATAATTAGCATTTACTCATTTTGAGCAGGTGAGTAATTAGCTATGGGTCTGAAACTTCACCATGTGGAAGTTCTTCCAAAAGTAGGTGAATGAGTTATTTGAGAAAAATTGGCTATCTGCAGTACTTTTGGAGATAATTCGCATTTACTCATTTTGAGTAGGTGAATAATTAGCTATGGGTCTGAAACTTCACCAACTGAAAGCTCTTCCAAAAGTAGGTGAATGAGTTATTTAAGAAAAATTGGCTATCTGCAGTACTTTTAGAGATAATTCGCATTTACTCATTTTGAGTAGGTGAGTAATTAGCTATGGGTCTAAAACTTCACCAACTGAAAGCTCTTCCCAAAGTAGGTGAATCAGTCATTTGAGAAAAATTGGCTATCTGCAATACTTTTAGAGATAATTCAAATTTACTCATTTTGAGTAGGTGAGTAATTAGCTACGGGTCTGAAACTTAACCAAGTGAAAGCTCTCCCAAAAGTAGGTGAATGAGTTATCTGAGAAAATTGGCTATCTGCAATACTTTTAGAGATAAATCGTATTTACTCATTTTGAGTAGGTGAGTAATTAGCTACGGATCTGAAACTTGACCATGTGAAAGTTCTTCCAAAAGTATGTGAAGGAGTTATTTGAGAAAAATTGGCTACCTGCAATACTTTTAGAGATAATTAGCATTTACTCATTTTCAGCAGGTGAATAATTAGCTACAGGTCTGAAACTTTACCAAGTGAAAGCTCTCCCAAAAGTAGATGAACGAGTTATTTGAGAAAAATTGTCTATCTGCAATAATTTTAGAGATAATTAACATTTACTCATTTTGAGTAGGTGAGTAATTAGCTACGGATCTGAAACTTCACCATGTGAAAGCTCTTCCAAAAGTACCTGAAGGAGTTATTTGAGAAAAATTGGCTACCTGCAATACTTTTAGAGATAATTAGCATTTACTCATTTTGAGTAGGTGAGTAATTAGCTATGGGTCTGAAATTTCACCATGTGAAAGCTCTCCCAAAAGTAGGTGAATGAGTTATCTGAGAAAATCGGCTATCTGCAATACTTTTAGAGATATCATTTTGAGTAGGTGAGTAATTAGCTACGGATCTGAAACTTGACCATGTGAAAGCTCTTCCAAAAGTATGTGAAGGAGTTATTTGAAAAAAATTGGCTACCTGCAATACTTTTACAGATAATTAGCATTTACTCATTTTCAGCAGGTGAATAATTAGCTACGGGTCTGAAACTTCACGAAGTGAAAGCTCTTTCAAAAGTAGGTGAATGAGTTATTTGAGAAAAATTGGCTATCTGCAATACTTTTAGAGATGATTCGCATTTACTCATTTTGAGCAGGTGAGTAATTAGCTACGGGTCTGAAACTTCACCAAGTGAAAGCTCTTCCAAAAGTAGGTGAATGAGTTATTTGAGAAAAATTGGCTATCTGCAATACTTTTACAGATAATTTGCATTTACTCATTTTGAGTAGGTGAATAAATAGCTACGGGTCTGAAACTTCACCAAGTGAAAGCTCTCTCAAAAGTAGGTGAATGAGTTATTTGAGAAAAATTGGCTATCTGCAATACTTTTAGAGATAATTCGCATTTACTCATTTTGAGTAGGTGAGTAATTAGCTACGGGTCTGAAACTTGACCAAGTGAAAGCTCTCCCAAAAGTAGGTGAATGAGTTATTTGAGAAAAATTGGCTATCTGCAATACTTTTAGAGATAATTAGCATTTACTCATTTTGAGTAATTAGCTACGGGTCTGAAACTTGACCATGTGAAAGCTCTTCCAAAAGTAGGTGAACGAGTTGAGAAAAATTGGCTATCTGCAATACTTTTAGAGATAATTCGCATTTACTCATTTTGAGTAGGTGAGTAATTAGCTAAGGGTCTGAAACTTCACCAAGTGAAAGCTCTCAATTAGCTACAAATGAGAAAATAGCTATTACTCACTTATGGCATGCAATAGAACCCCAAACTATGTACCATCTTATAGCTAAGGACAAAGTAGCTGAACAACATATTTTAGGAAAACACTCTAACTGCAATAGTTTTGGAGTTACAATGGCTTTACTCAACAGTCAGAATTTCAAAGTAGCTATTACTCAGCTATCAAAGATTCAACAGGTCTGAAACTTTACTATGTGATAGCTTACCAAAAAGTAGATGGACAACATATTTGAAAAGATTTCCCTAAATTTAATACTTTTGAAGATATTTGACATTTACTTCTTTTGTTATTTAGCTACAAATGAGAAAATAGCTATTACTCACTTATGGCATGCAATAGAACCCCAAACTATGTACCATCTTATAGCTAAGGACAAAGTAGCTGAACAACATATTTTAGGAAAACACTCTAACTGCAATAGTTTTGGAGATACAATGGCTTTACTCAACAGTCGGAATTTGAAAGTAGCTATGACTCAGCTATCACAGGTTCAACAGGTCTGAAACTTTACTATGTAATAGCTTACCAAAAAGTAGATGGACAACATATTTGAAAAGATTTCCCTAACTTTAATACTTTTGAAGATATTTGACATTTACTTCTTTTGTTATTTAGCTACAAATGAGAAAATAGCTATTACTCACTTATGGCATGCAATAGAACCCCAAACTATGTACCATCTTATAGCTAAGGACAAAGTAGCTGAACAACATATTTTAGGAAAACACTCTAACTGCAATAGTTTTGGAGTTACAATGGCTTTACTCAACAGTCAGAATTTCAAAGTAGCTATTACTCAGCTATCCAAGGTGCAACAGGTCTGAAACTTTACTATGTGATAGCTTACCAAAAAGTAGATGAACAACATATTTGAAAAGATTTCTGTAACTCTAATACTTTTGAAGATATTTGACATTTACTTCTTTTGTTATTTAGCTACAAATGAGAAAATAGCTATTACTCACTTATGGCATGCAATGGGACCCCAAACTATGTACCATCTTATAGCTAAGGACAAAGTAGCTGAACAACATATCTGAAGAAAAAGTTGTAACTGCAATAGTTTTTGAGTTATGAGCCCTTTACTCCAAGTAGCTAAGATAGCTATTACTCAGTTATCTTTAGGCCTAAGTCCATAAAACCAAAAAAATTTTCGAGGGCGTGAAAATTCATTGGGACAATTAATTTACAAAAAATCTGTAGCTGTAGTAGTTTTGGAGGAATCTGCGTGACTAACTAACGCACACACACACACACGCACGCACGCACGCACACACAGGCATCATTTCATAATCTCCCTCCCAGGCTAAAGCCCGGCGGGAGATAAAAATTGGCTATCTGCAATACTTTTAGAGATAATTAGCATTTACTCATTTTGAGTAGGTGAGTAATTAGCTACATGCCTGAAACTTCACCAAGTGAAAGCTCTCCCAAAAGTAGGTGAATGAGTTATTTGAGAAAAATTGGCTATCTGCAGTACTTTTAGATATAATTCACATTTACTTGTTTTGAGTAGGTGAGTAATTAGCTATGGGTCTGAAACTTCACCAAGTGAAAGCTCTTCCCAAAGTAGGTGAATGAGTTATTTGAGAAAAATTGGCTCTGTGCAATACTTTTAGAGATAATTAGCATTTACTCATTTTGAGTAGGTGAGTAATTAGCTATGGGTCTGAAACTTCACCAAGTGAAAGCTCTCCCAAAAGTAGATGAATGAGTTATTTGAGAAAAAATGGCTATCTGCAGTACTTTTACATATAATTCGCATTTACTCATTTTGAGTAGGTGAGTAATTAGCTATGGGTCTAAAACTTCACCATGTGAAAGCTCTCCCAAAAGTAGGTGAATGAGTTATTTGAGAAAAATTGGCTATCTGCAATACCTTTAGAGATAATTCACACTTACTCATTTTGAGTAGGTGATTAATTAGCTATGGGTCTGAAACTTCACCAAGTGAAAGCTCTCCCAAAGGTAGGTGAATGAGTTATTTGAGAAAAATTGGCTATCTGCAGTACTTTTAGATATAATTCGCATTTACTCATTTTGAGTAGGTGAGTAATTAGCTATGGGTCTAAAACTTCACCATGTGAAAGCTCTTCCAAAAGTAGGTGAATGAGTTATTTGAGAAAAATTGGCTATCTGCAGTACTTTTAGAGATAATTTGCATTTACTCATTTTGAGTAGGTGAGTAATTAGCTATGGGTCTAAAACTTCACCAACTGAAAGCTCTTCCCAAAGTAGGTGAATCAGTCATTTGAGAAAAATTGGCTATCTGCAATACTTTTAGAGATAATTCAAATTTACTCATTTTGAGTAGTTGAGTAATTGGCTACGGGTCTGAAACTTAACCAAGTGAAAGCTCTCCCAAAAGTAGGTGAATGAGTTATTTGAGAAAAATTGGCTACCTGCAATACTTTTAGAGATAATTCACATTTACTCATTTTGAGTAAGTGAGTAATTAGCTACGGGTCTGAAACTTCACCATGTGAAAGCTCTTTCAAAAGTTGGTGAATGAGTTATTTGAGAAAAATTGGCTATCTGCAATACTTTTAGAGATAATTAGCATTTACTCATTTTGAGTAGGTGAGTAATTAGCTACGTGCCTGAAACTTCACCAAGTGAAAGCTCTCCCAAAAGTAGGTGAATGAGTTATTTGAGAAAAATTGGCTACCTGCAATACTTTTAGAGATAATTCACATTTACTCATTTTGAGTAAGTGAGTAATTAGCTACGGGTCTGAAACTTCACCATGTGAAAGCTCTTTCAAAAGTTGGTGAATGAGTTATTTGAGAAAAATTGGCTATCTGCAATACTTTTAGAGATAATTAGCATTTACTCATTTTGAGTAGGTGAGTAATTAGCTACGTGCCTGAAACTTCACCAAGTGAAAGCTCTCCCAAAAGTAGGTGAATGAGTTATTTGAGAAAAATTGGCTATCTGCAGTACTTTTAGATATAATTCACATTTACTCATTTTGAGTAGGTGAGTAATTAGCTATGGGTCTGAAACTTCACCAAGTGAAAGCTCTCCCAAAAGTAGGTGAATGAGTTATTTGAGAAAAATTGGCTCTCTGCAATACTTTTAGAGATAATTAGCATTTACTCATTTTGAGTAGGTGAGTAATTAGCTATGGGTCTGAAACTTCACCATGTGAAATTGAAAACTTTCATGTTTCAACAGAATACCCTTCTACTACACTGCGGGTCCAAAACTTGCTTGAAATCGCTCTTTCTCTGACAGTTTCAGAGATATTTGCCATTTTTCATTTTCCGCAAAAATTGAAGATGGCCACCAAAAGTTGTAAACTTTGAAATTTGAAACTTTACTCTGTGATAGCTTACCAAAAAGTAGATGGATAACATATTTGAAAAGATTTCCCTAACTTTAATACTTTTGAAGATATTTGACATTTACTCCTTCTGTTATTTAGCTACAAATGAGAAAGTAGCTATTACTCACTTATGGTATGCAATAGAACCCCAAACTATGTACCATCTTATAGCTAAGGACAAAGTAGCTGAACAACATATTTAAGGAAAACAGTCTAACGGCAATAGTTTTGGAGTTACAATGGCTTTACTCAACAGTCAGAATTTCAAAGTAGCTATTACTCAGCTATCCAAGGTGCAAGAGGTCTGAAACTTTACTATGTGATAGCTTACCAAAAAGTAGATGATAACATATTTAAAAAGATTTCCCTAACTTTAATACTTTTGAAGATATTTGACATTTACTCCTTTTGCTATTTAGCTACAAATGAGAAAGTAGCTATTACTCACTTATGGCATGTAATAGAACCCCAAACTATGTACCATGTTATAGCTAAGGACAAAGTAGCTGAACAACATATTTTAGGAAAACACTCTAACTGCAATAGTTTTGGAGTTACAATGGCTTTACTCAACAGTCAGAATTTCAAAGTAGCTATTACTCAGCTATCCAAGGTGCAAGAGGTCTGAAACTTTACTATGTGATAGCTTACCAAAAAGTAGATGGATAACATATTTGAAAAGATTTCCCTAACTTTAATACTTTTGAAGATATTTGACGTTTACTCCTTTTGTTATTTAGCTACAAATGAGAAAGTAGCTATTACTCACTTATGGCATGTAATAGAACCCCAACCTATGTACCATCTTATAGCTAAGGACAAAGTAGCTGAACAACATATTTAAGGAAAAAAGTCTAATTGCAATAGTTTTGGAGTTACAATGGCTTTACTCAACAGTCAGAATTTCAAAGTAGCTATTACTCAGCTGTCCAAGGTGCAAGAGGTCTGAAACTTTACTATGTGATAGCTTACCAAAAAGTAGATGGACAACATATTAGAAAAGATTTCTCTAACTCTAATACTTTTAAAGATATTTGACATTTACTCCTTCTGTTATTTAGCTACAAATGAGAAAATAGCTATTACTTACTTATAGCATGCAACAGAACTCTAAACTATGTACCATCTTACAGCTAAGGAAAAAGTAGCTGAACAACATATTTTAGGAAAACCCTCTAACTGCAATAGTTTTGGAGTTACAATGGCTTTACTCAACAGTCAGAATTTCAAAGTAGCTATTACTCGGCTATCCAAGGTGCAACAAGTCTGAAACTTTACTATGTGATAGCTTACCAAAAAGTAGATGGATAACATATTTGAAAAGATTTCCCTAACTTTAATACTTTTGAAGATATTTGACGTTTACTCCTTTTGTTATTTAGCTACAAATGAGAAAGTAGCTATTACTCACTTATGGCATGTAATAGAACCCCAACCTATGTACCATCTTATAGCTAAGGACAAAGTAGCTGAACAACATATTTAAGGAAAAAAGTCTAATTGCAATAGTTTTGGAGTTACAATGGCTTTACTCAACAGTCAGAATTTCAAAGTAGCTATTACTCAGCTGTCCAAGGTGCAAGAGGTCTGAAACTTTACTATGTGATAGCTTACCAAAAAGTAGATGAACAACATATTTGAAAAGATTTCTGTAACTCTAATACTTTTGAAGATATTTGACATTTACTCCTTTTGTTATTTAGCTACAAATGAGAAAATAGCTATTACTCACTTACGGTATGCAATAGAACCCCAAACTATGTACCATCTTATAGCTAAGGACAAAGTAGCTGAACAACATATTTCAAGAAAAAGTTGTATCTGCAATAGTTTTTGAGTTATGAGCCCTTTACTCCAAGTAGCTATGATTGCTATTACTCACTTATCTTTAGGCCTAAGTCCATAAAACCAAAAAAATTTTCAAGGGCATGAAAATTCATTGGGACTATTAATTTACAAAAAATCTGTAACTGCAGTAGTTTTGGAGAAATCTGCGTGACTAACTAACGCATGCACACACGCACGCACGCACGAACACACAGGCATCATTTCATAATCTCCCTCCCAGGCTAAAGCCCGGCGGGAGATAATTATTTAAAAAATTCATAAAAAAATAATTAAGAAAGATCCAGGTCTGACACTCACACAGGGGAATCCACTTGTGACCTAGTACATATATGCAAGATATTAGAGAAATCCCTGCAATAGTCACTGAGAAAATTGTGATAAAGTGTTAAAATTTTCATACTTAGGATGGGGGGTACCTCACTTATAATGGCTCTAGCAAACAGATGAACAAACAGATCTGCATGCCTTGAACATTTTTTCGTGCTAGGTAGATAAGCTATCTTTTTAAAAAAAACAGCATGTCTTTGGGCCTTGTAGTTTCGTCGGAGAAGTCTCTCATGCGTACGCGTATGTCCACGCCGCAGAGTGATGCCATAATGTCAGCTGACTTGTCAGTCAGCTGACATAAAAAAATGTCCTTTAAACAGGCTTTTATTTCCTTTATTTTATGACAATTTCCATTTCACAAACTAAATTCCCACCTGAGTGCATTGCATGTCATCTTTTTTGAGGTTGCCAAAGTCCACATGAATACTTCCCACAGTGAGTTCTCTGCCAGAGAGCTTGCACTTTAATTTTGCCAATAGAACCACAGCAGCACTGTTTACTCTATCAAGAATACCCTTCTTCTGTTCTGTACTTAACTGGATGAGTTCTAATTGCTGGAATACAACGGATCAAAGGGCATGTTGATATATTCCCAAATAATTCAAAATATGATGCCTTCTTTTATTGTCAGCCTTACAACAGGTACATATAACAATGCAAATATCATTAACTTGTTGATATGCAACAAGGTGAGAACTCAATACCACATATCACTAGAAAAAGGGCATTATGTTTACTTTTGTCCAGTATTTACATCTCATTTATTTGGCTACTTCTTTATTATTTCTTTACGAGTTAACCTTAATGTGAACTACTCACTTAATTGATATATTTTACATTTTGAACTTTTTCACAAAAAGTAGCGATTACAGAACTTGTTACGTTCACTTCATGTATCTGTGTATAATTTTCACAGCATAGCAGAATGGAGCTGCCTTGCACTTGTATAAAGCAAAAGATACAGCAAACCACCAAAATAAAGGTGATTGAATTGAACAACATATTTTAGGTTACATTTGTAAAGATGACACAAACTATTTTTTTGTATGTATGTATTTTTAAAATAAATCATAATTTTATACTCTTATACTCTTAAATTACTTCAGATATTAGCCTCTACCTTCTGTGTCAATTCATTGAGCCAAAACCCTTCACTTTCCACAAGTTCAAATCTCTCCTTTCGAAAAAGTAATGCTTCACCTTCATCTACACCTTCTTGTCTTTTCATAAATACTCCATCACAACCTAAACTGAAAAAAATTACACACAGAAAAATGAGCCAGAATTAAAATACTTTACACCAATTAAGTACCTAAAAACAGTTTTTTCAGCCAATTAATTTACACTGCAATGACAAATTTGCATTGGATATAAATATAAGATTTGTACAAGGTAGTTTTGTTTTATTATGTAATATCATAAATTATGAACACAAAATAATCCATTTAAACAATTTACAGACCATATATATGTATTTTGGAAGTTTATTCCCAACCAAAATAACTTTTCTGGTGATGATATACACAGATATTTTAACCCAACTACCAAGAACTGAATCACTATGATGACTGTTATGACTACAGGGTTTTTAATGTTTTGCATAAATAAACAACTCATCTAAGACATTACTTGGTCATTGCAGGCAAAAGCACATCTTGGAAATAGGCAGGACCAACTTCTTGTAGACAATAAATGTCAGAATCCAAATACTCCAACTCCTGAAGGATACGGTCATGTCTATGTGCAATTTTGAGTTGATCTTCCGTGGTCCACTGATACTGAGAATTTTCTTTCAAACCTCGAAGTGCATGGCAATCTGCCAAAATGTTATACGAAGCAACAGATATAGGTTTGGTCATGTCATCTTTCTGAACTTGTTGATTCTGAATAAACTTTCTTGAAAACAGCATATCCATTTTCCTGGAAATATAAATAACACAGAAGTGTTGGGCGATGTAATTTTTACTTATGATAAAGTATTAACACACTCAATTCTGGTATTGTAACGGGTCCCGGCACATTCTGATATCAGCCCTCACTCACATGACTTGTGTGCAGTATGTAGATCTCAGTCCAACACAATGAACCAGAAATATACACATACCAAATTTGAAGGTTCTTGATAAAAACTTTCTAAATTACCGAAGACATACACCAAACTTAACCTCTAGAAGGCTACCATTGGACTTTTAGTGGAAGGCTGGGATCACAAGACAATAGGACCCCAGGCCTTATTATTACAAATCTACATAGCAAATCTGAAAGGTTTAAACAAAATATTTTGGAAGTTATCAAAGAAATACCAAAAATTTTACCTTTATAAGGCTACCCTTGGTCTTCCACAAAACATTAGGGTTTGGTGAACTTACCCAAAAATGCCAACATACCAAATCCGAACAACCCCAAATAAGAACTTCCCCAAATGAGAACTGGAGAAGGTCACTACAGGTCTTCTAATGTGTGTCAAGGCCACAAAACAATAGGCCACAAGGCTCCTTATATACGCACACAAATTGAAAGGTCTACATAAAATATTTTTGAAGTTATCATGTGCGAAAGGAATTTTCTACAGTTAAAAGGGCTGACATGCCAATGTTTGAAGGCTACCCATGAACAAGAAGAATGAGGTCGAAGGTCAAATTTCTGCACAATTTTAGGGGACATATACTGGTATATGTATAATTATATATATCAGCCATGGAATGATTTTTTTTTCTTTTTATATGTGTACAAAGCCAAACTGTGAACATATACTCCAAATTCGGCCTTTTAGAAGGCCACCAACAAGCTCCGAGGCCTTACCAATATACATCCACATACCAAATTGGAAAGGTCAAGGTAAAATATTTTGTGAATAATTTTGTATGAAAGAAAATCTATGTGGCAGCAGCGGCATGTGACCACACTAAAACCTTAGTATCCTCGACTTTCATCTGGGGATACAATAATCAGTTGCAGCACTCAATATAATTTGTGATGAGAAACCAATCTCAAATGTTAAAGTAGAAACAGTTTGGCAAAGCCAGTCAAAGATCATACCATAAGATTGCTCATATACACCTACAATATACCTACCATGTAGCAACTTCCTACACCTTATTACTTCTGAGATACAGCCCAGATAAGATTTTTAAAGGTCAAGGTCACTATGACAAGGTCAAAGGTTAAATTAAAAAAGCTAGACTAAGAAATCACTGTAACCATATGCAAGATGTATCCAATGGAAAAGTAGGAGTACTGGGGCCATATTTTACAACAATACTTGGATATTAAGGTGACCTCGGACCTGAGTAAGGGAAGGGTTTTTTTTCACTTAAGTTTTTCTTGGACTTTATATTCATGAGACAAAAGTTAGGAATGTTCAATTTCATAATTTCTTTCTTGAAATTAATATTTCTTGAAAGTAATACTTAAAATCTAAGTTAGAAATGGTCTAAGTATTGTTGTAGAATACGGCCCCAGTTTTCTGAAAACAGAGTATCCTGAGATAAATGTGTTGTGTTTTACACAGAAATTAAAGATGGCCACCAACAATGGCGGAGCATGATTTGAGAATAAAATGGGCAGATGCCCCATGAGCCAAAAATTTCTCTATGTTGCAATGTCTCCGAGATAAATGAGTCTTTCGCAGAACTTCAAGATGGCTGCCAATAATGGTAGGAGAACAATTTTTGGGAACAAATTCAGGCCTGGGGTCAAGTACATCAAACCACGTATAAGTATTTTGCCAAGTTGCAAGTACAAGTACTGGTATCAAGACTCAAGTACAAATATTTAAAAAAATTAGAACTACAAGTACTTTTGTAGTGTATGACCCAAAAATATAATAACAAGATCATCAAAAAATTATATTTAAAATAAACGATTGAGAAATACAATTTAAAACAATCAATCAATGAAAACTAATGAGGGTCAAAGATTCCCCAAAAGGTGGTTTGCGCAGACAGCAATAAGGTTAGCGACTGCTGTAATTCAATTTAAAAACAAGGAAAGAAATGTTAGGTCACCCAGTTAAGGTAAACGTGTTAGACGTGCTAAGAAATGTAAAACTTGTAATCTAGGTTACATAATTGTATCTATGCTATAAATGGACAAATGAACAACCAGAATTGTACCAATTTCAAAAGCAACTTAGCTATGATGGTAATGTATCTCCCTGTCAAGTTTGAATTCGATTGGACAAAGCGTTTTCAAGTTAGAGTCTGGAAACGGAAATGTTGACGGACAAACGGACGGAATTACACCAATTTCGAAAGGAACCTAGCTATCATGGTGATCTATCTTCCTTTCAAGTTTGAATTTGATTGGACAAAGTGTTTTCGAGTTAGAGTCCAGAAACAGAAATGTTGATGCACAGACAAATGGACAAAAAACGGACAAACAAACAGGCAGAATTACACCAATTTTGAAAGAAACCTAGCTATGATTGTGATCTATCTCCCTGCCAAGTTTGAATTCGATTGGACAAAGCGTTTTCGAGTTAGAGTCTGGAAACAAAAATGTGGACTAAGACAAATCAATCTAATAGGCAGGTTGGTTACACGCAACCCACCTAAAAATTCATTTTCAAATAATCATTCAGAAAGATCAAGGTCTGATACTCACACAAAGGAATATACTAGTGGCCTAGTGCATATATGCAAGACAAGAGAGAAACCCCTGCAATAGTTCGGATGGGGATATCTCACTTGTAATGGCTCTGGTGAACAGACAAATGAACAGATCTGCATGCCTTAATTGAACAATTTTTCATCCTCAAAAGTTAAGGTATCTTTTAAAAAACAGCATGTCTCTGGGTCTTGTACTTTTGGAGAAGTTGTTCACACAGACACATACACCACAGAATGAGGCCATAAGGCAGCTGACATAAAAACTGATGTAAGACAAATTGCAAGTACAAAATTCTATTGTCAAACGATCCTCTTCAAATTCAAACTTTAGAAAAATAGGTTATGAAACAAGGCAATGACATTGAAGAGTCTGTTTATTTAGTGTAAATGATTTCAGTGGTACAATAATACTTTGAATGGATAGCAAAATATTTTGTTGTGAAGTTTATGTGCATTTGTGATGTGATATGTTGGATTAAAAAGGATATTGCTGATAAAATGACAGAGGTGGAAATTTCACAGATCTCTGAGTATAGTCCTTAGCTATAGTTATCACAATATTTGCTATCCATCATGTAAAAAATGTATATTTTATTAGCTATGTGGGGTTAATTACAAAATCAAAAGCATTAAGACACCTTTTTAATATGTTTTTTTACAACGAAAGCACACATTTTCTACACTTTTGTTGTCATCAGAGGTGAAGGTCATAAATTGGAAAGTTTTGTGAGGTATGGTGCCTTACCGTTTTATCAGCCCATTTAGCATTTAATGTGACTTTTCATGGCAAGTTTTACAACGTTATATACACATGTGGGTAAAATAAACAAATGACTGTTTCTTAATGTTGATAGACGTTTCAAAGTTTGTTAAAAAAACAAGAATTCTTGCTCTATTTCAATACTAAAATACACATAATATGCTGAAAATACAAGTTAGTGGCTTTCTACCAGTAAATACCTGCCTAAAAGTGAACGCCCGGCTTATATTTATTTGTTAGAGGTCAAGGACAAACGTAGATGTAGTTACCTCGGCTGTACTTTACTTGCGTGAAGAGCCGTGGAATGACCCCACATAAAACCGGAGGTTTGCCTCAATAAAACTGTATTAACCCAAGTATTTCTACAGCTATTCTGTTATATTCCCCTTCAAGATACAAACATTATTGAGTTAAAATAAATTATTTTACCCATTTTCAACATTTTTTAAAGGTTTTCCCAAATATTAAAAATGTTGTTTTATTGTAAAAGTTGCATGAAATATGGCTTATATATCATAATGTTGGTATCCTTACGTAAAAATCAATTGATTTCAACTGCATAAAGTCATATAGGGCTGAGTTTGCAAAGATGGGTCCGATTTGTCGGGGGCAGAGTTGGCAAAGGGCCGAGTTGACTAGTTTCCTTTTGAAACATGTTTTAAACTGTTACACTAGAAAAGGTGAACACAATATGAAAAAATGAACATTCTGGAGATAAATCCTAAAGTTACTGTTCTTGTGTCCATTATTTATTGCAGTACATGGGTCTCATTAATGTTAGACATCATTAATGTTAGAAAAGTTCTAATTATATTGTCTGAGTTTACGTAATTATCATAAATTATTAAGAAATGAAATAAATGAACACTAGTTTATATGTATCGGTGTGTATCTATCACATAAAATGGGTTTAGCTACCTGTATTTTACCCCTGTCTAACATTAATGACACCCGTGTACCGTAGTGGTGGTAATTATCATAAATTATTAAGAAATGAAATAAATGAACACTAGTTTATATGTATCGGTGTGTATCTATCACATAAAATGGGTTTAGCTACCTGTATTTTACCCCTGTCTAACATTAATGACACCCGTGTACCGTAGTGGTGGTGGACCAGTTCACGCCCGGGTACCAATTCATGCCCACCCTCCATTTTTTTGAAGATTTATGATTTTTCATAGAGAAGATGTTTACCACATTATAGATAATCATCAAATTGATCATATACATTTATAATTTATTGTTTAACTGTGATTGTTTTGGATAAAATTAGGGGTGGGCGTGAATTGGTACCCGGGCGTGAACTGGTCCACCACCACTAGTCACTACGTCCCAACATAAAAAGATTCAAAATGCAAATATTGTGTGCTTTCTTTTGACCAAAACATTTAGAGTGTATCCAATTTCAACAAATGAGCTTTTGAAAGAATTTTGACACAACTTATGGAAGGATTGCAGAATTCCCCTCCCGGAAGTAGAAAGGCGTAGGAATATCATTGAATTTATTTTCTGCAATAATATAGTCCCTAAGTAAATTGAAAATAAGAGACGTGGACAGGTAGACATGTAGGCAGGTAGACATGCAGGCAAGTTGGCTTGTAGGCAGGTCATTATTAGGGACATACCAAAAAATCCATGCTATATGTAAATTTATAGCACATATTCCCCAGAAATCAAAATTATGTTGTTATTCATATATAAATTTTTTTCTTAAAGATTGTCATAAAAGTTTGGAATAAAATAATATTTGAAATTGCCTTTTCTTCTGTTAAATATATTATCAATGTGCCGACCTGTCTACCAGCCGACCTGTCTGCCTGTCTACCTGCCTCTGTCTTATATATATATATCATACATGTCTATATATCTATTTATATGTATAGACATGTATGATATATATATATATGTTTATTATATATTGACGGAACTACTTTTATCTATTTCCGGGAGGGGAATTCTGCAATTCAGCCCAACTTATTGTTGCTATTGCTACTTATTGCAATAAGGAAATAGTACCAACGATCTTGTTTACAGTCTCTGTAAACACGGGCGATAATATGTTATTTTGAGAAAATTGGAGAAGGGGGTTCAGCGCTGAAGAGAGGCAGGTATAGCGGCCTCGGGGCCCCCATGCAGTGGAGCAGTGAGATATGCTTGTTGCACAGTGGGACCCACTTAATGAGCATACAGTTTTTCATAAATTTGGTTAATTTTATTGTAATTGGAATTTTTATAAATAAAAATACTTACACAATCCCAACAAATGCTTACGTGACCTACCGTTCGGTCAAGGACACAGACAATGTGTCTCGCCATTTTTTTCTACTGAAAGTACACACGTAAACCCCAGCGGGCACCTGCTGGAGGTTATATATTCTCTGTAAGTTGCCATTCTTAAATTTTTGACCCTATCCCTCAGAAGATGGTAGAGGGGAGGAGGGTGGGACTCTCCTTGTTGGGATTATGTAAGTATTTTTATTTATAAAAATTCCAATTACAATAAAATTAACCAATTTTATTGCATAAAAACATACTTACATAATCCCAACAAATGCTTGAATGCAGCCCTGAGGTCCATGGTGGGTAGACTTCTGAGGACTGTCAAGTGCTATAGGAGAGTTCTTGAGTTAATACAGATACAAAAAAATGCATAGAAACAATATGTTATACTACAAACAACTGTAATATATGACATATAGTTAAATTATTATTATTATTATATTATTACAAGTACTGATAAAGTGATAAAGTAGTTGTAATAAAGTAACTGAAAGGTACTCACCCACTTATCAAAGCAGCATGTTGTACCATACATAAACATGATATATATGAATCCCATCACCCCGTCTGTACATTTGTGCAGGGGTCAAAGGTCAGTTGCGCCCAGTTGAATATAACTCCAACAGTCAGAGTGCAGCTGCCCCTCAAGCCATCCGTATGAATTATGCAGTCATATCCAAATCATGCCCAAAATCATAGTCTTAATCCAGTCCAGTCCAACTCCACACATCCTAAAAATACAAGTTGAACCTATTATTAAGTCTCAATTGTTCACTACATGCTGTGCAGATACAATGGGACCTAACTTAAAAATATTATCATTTTCCCAGCAAATATCCTTCAAATAAAAGTTTGTGAAGGTATTGTGGGACCTCCAGTAACAGGAGATCAAGACCTGCTCTAAGGAGATACCTCCTTTGAACGCAAGAGATGCAGCCATAGCTCTGACATCATGAGCTCTAACCTGAGTGACCTGTTGATCAGTCATATCTGAAGACTGGTACCAAGTATGAATGGTCAGTTTGATCCACTGAGAAATGGTTATTCTAGTGATATCCTTAGAATAACCTTCCCTAAGTGATACAAAGAGAAGGGCCTTGCCCTTTCTCATGGATTTGGTCTTGTCTAAGAACTTTTGAGGGTCCTAACTGGACAAAGTGACTTGTCCTCCACCAGTGAACTGTCCAACATGGTAGTAAGAGCTGGTATCACTACTGGTTTAATGGAGTCAGGGCCATCCGAAGCCAATTGGTTTTTGGCCAGGAATGCTGGAGAAGGAGAAACAGTGACTTCTGACCAATTTCTCCTTGAAGAGACAGAAGAGTGAATCCAATCATGTATCTCACTCCTTCTTTTCCCTGAGGCTAAGACCAACAGGAAAAACTGTCTTGTAAGTTATCCACTTCAAAGGAGCCTCAGATAAAGGCTCAAAAAGAGGTTTTGTCAAACCTAGGAGGACCAAGGAGAGGTCCCATGTAGGAATGGACCTACTTGGTTTAGGTCTATCCCTGGTGAAGCTGGCAATAAGTCTATTCAGTTCTAGACTTTTTGAGATGAGTTCACCCTGTGAACCCAAAGCATCAGCAATTTGCTGTTCTGTAGCCAGTAATTGTGGCTGGTTTGAGATTTTTAACTGTGAACAGGTAGTTTAGAAACTCTGCTACCTGGAGAACAGTTGCTGAGGTGATGTCCACCTTATGCTGTGAGTACCATTGCCCATAAATGGTCCACCTTGATTGATAGACTTTTCTTGAGGATTCCCTCTGAGGTGCCTTAATTCTTTCTGCCACCTCAGATGAGAATCTTCCAGAATTGGATTCCTGGAATCCAGAAGCCACACATGTAGGTTCAGGTACTCCACGTTGTTGTGGAACCTGTTGGAATGTGGCTGTTTCAGTAGTGTCTTCCAATGAGGGAGCTGTAGGGGTACCCTGGTCGAGAGATACACCAGATCCCAAAACCATGGCATCCCTGGCCACCCTGGGGCCAGTACTATCATCCTGCATGGGTATGTGATTATTTTTTTTTTAATTACTTGTGGCAGGATGGCTACTGGACAGAAGACATAGCTGTCTAGGCCTTCCCAACAGATATTCAATGCATCTATTTTCCAAGCCTTTTTGTCTGGGACAGGAGATACATAAATTGGAAGTTTGTAATTTAGATGAGTTGCAAACAGGTCTACCCTTGGTGTGTGCCAAACTCTGCAAATTTGGTTGAATATCTGTTGGTGAAGGGACCACTAAGTTTGTATGACCTTGTCCCTCCGTGATAGGGAGTCTGCTATCACATTTAGGGATCCAGGTACATGTCTTGCTCTTATCTGGATCCTTCTGGAATTTGTGAATGCCAGAATTCTCCAGATAAGAGCACACATTCTATGGAATGTGTGCCTCCTTCTTTGTTCAGATAAGATACTACTGTACTGTTGTCTGAACAGATGAGCACTCTTTGACCTTGCAAGTGCTCCTGAAACCCCTTTAGGGCTAGGAGAACAGCTTTTAGCTCCAATACATTGATGTGAAGCTGAGCCTCCTTGTTTGACCTGAGGCCACTGAGAACTATTTTGTTTAAGTGAGCTCCCCAGCCTTTTTTGGGAGGCATCTGTGAATATCAGTGTGTTGTGAATATGAGGATGTATAGGAGCACCTGCCATAAGATTCTGTAGATTCTCCCACCATTTGAGATGATTCAGAAAATTCCCTGTTACTGGGATCCTTTTGTCCAGTGACTGGGGAAATTTCCAGTGTGACCTTAGGTACCACTGGAAAGGTCTCATGTGTAAGCTTCCCAGTGGTACTGTTTTTTCTAAGGAAGCTTATGTCCCTATGAGTGACATGGAGTCAAGACTAATGACTTTCTGATGGAAACAGTCTGGACTTTTAACCGATCGAGTTTCTTTTGGGTTGGAAAGACCAGACCCCTCTGAAGATCGCAGTGATAGCCCAGAAAATCTAGTTTTTGTGTGGGAACCAATTTCGACTTTTGAACATTGATAAGCCAGCCTAGTTCTTGGACCAATTTCATTAAATTTTCTGAATCTTTGAGACATTGTTCCGTTGTTGATGACCGAAGAAGCCAGTCGTCCAGATATTCATGGATTCTGAGGTTCCTGGCTTGAGCTATGAGTTTTACCTCTTTCACAATGCAAGTAAACTCTAGGAGAGCTGTTGCGACACCAAAAAAGGAGTGCCTGAAATTGGAAAACCCCTTTCCTTGTTTGAAATCTCAGATATTTTTGAGATTGTGGATGAATTGGTACATGGAAATAAGCGTCTGTGAGGTCTATCGAGGTGACCCACTCCCCCTTTCGAATCGACTTCCTGATAGATTCGGCTGTTTCCACTTGAAAGTTGGTACATGCAAAAGGTTGTTTAACATACTTAAATCCATCACTGGTCGCCACCGTTTCATGGGTTTGGCTACCAGAAATAGTCTGCTGTAAAATCACAGAGTTGTGGGTTTCCTGCCATGAGTTATCACCTTTTTGTAAGCATGGCCTGAACTGCTTCGCGGAGGGCGCCATGTTTGTTTTTGTTGTGAAATTTACTCAAAATGAGCGGAATTTTCGACAACTTTTGAAGAATTATGAAATCCAGGCGATAGCCATGTTGTAGTAAACCTACTAATTTGGACTGAGGTCGGTATTTCGACTATACCTGGCAAAAATCCCGTAATTTTGTCCTTTCATTTCCTCTTTCTTTGCTGCCATTTTGTGATGCGCGCGCAGCAGGTGTTTAGCTGCATTCGTTTGTCACGAAAAGAGTTGTTACCTTTCTGAGACGTTTAAAGTGAGATGACCTCCCGAAATCAAAATTCCTGGCAGTATCTCTGTATGCCCTGGTGCCAGATTTGTTTATGTAGTCTTTTAACATGTTGTCCTTCACTTGAGACAACATGTGTGGATGAAGAACCTCCTGCTAATCAAAGTGGCATATATGCAGATAGGCAGATCCTTAGGTCTCAGGTTCGAACTACAAACTTTCAACAAGCTGTCCCTGGCTAGGAAAATGTTGCCTGCAAGAGCCATATTTTATTTTAAGTTAGTGTACAAAGCCATCTCCAGTGAGCACTTGTCATTTGTCAATGAGATCTGCTGACAACTGCATAGTTTTCAGATCTCCTGAAGTCCCAATTTTATTGGCTAGTTCCTGAATCCTGATATTCAACTCCTCAATGGCCATCTTAAACCACCTAACATGGCCTAAAATCTGCACATTCTCTCTACAGACTGACTCCTGTATAATGTGTTTTTTGATGAGACAGAGAATGAAGAGGAGACTTCAAAGGAGTCTCTTGGGAGAAGTTTTGTAAGATCATATCTGGCCTCTCAGAGGCAAGAAACTGACCATGAGAACAAGGATTCTGAACCAGATTTGTCCTACAATGTTGTTCCTGAAGCTAAACAGGAGATAAAGCTAAATTCTGCTTCCTAAGAACCACAACCAGGAGCCACAAGACACTCAACTTGTGGAACTTCTAGATACAGCAGCCCTCTAATGGCATTCCACATCTCCACATGGGAGGGGTGCAATTGTAACAGATATGAGTCTGTCTCACCCTGAGGAGACTTAAACCTATGGTGTTTCCTGAAAAAAGTTCACCTTCTGATGACTCAGGTCTTGTCTGAGAGACAGGGGCACACATACCCTGCTCCTGTGAAAAGATGAATCTCTGAGAAAAGAGGGAGACCTACAGTGTTTACTGGAAGGAAAGTTTGAATCATCAACAAGAGGAGAGTGCCCGTTAACGGGCACTGTGTCAGCTGACTGAGTGTTTTTGATTTGTGAAGGTGATTAGAGGACAGAATAATTATCAGGAAAAGGGCTGTACAGAAATACAGTAAATGGTAACTGAACAGCAAGTTCGAAAGAAATTCCGAAGCTGACAGAAGAAAAGGATAAAAAAGTTGTGCCCTGTAAATGGTATTATGAAGGAAAATAACAAGGTAATTGTTTAAGTGTAAAAAATAGGTTAAAACATATTTAAAGAAATACTACAAATGCAATATCCTCGTTCGACCTTGAAGAAGGGGTCCAAGGTCAAATCGAACCACACAAATACATTCCCAGCCCATGATTTCCTATGGTTTACCATTCCAAACCTCTAGGACCAATTATAAATGAGTTATAAGCACTTTTAAGCTTGGCTGTCCTCATTTGACCTTGAAGGAGGGGTCCAAAGGTCAAATCTGACCATACCAAAAGATTCCGAGCCAATGATTTCCTATGGGATGGTTTACCATCCCAAATCTCTGTCACCAATAATAAGCGAGTTGTAGGCACTTTCAATTTTCGCTATCCTCATTTGACCTTGAAGGAGGGTTCCAAGGTCAAATCGGACCATATCAACAGATTCACAGCCCATGATTTCCTGTCTGTTTACCATCCCAAACCTCTGGGACCAATAATAAGTGAGTTATAAGCACTTTTAAGTTTGGCTATCCTTGTTTGACCTTGAAGGAGGGGGTCATTGAAGGTCAAATCTGACCACACCAAAAGATTCCCACCCCATGATTTCCTACAGGTTGGTTTATCATCCCAAACCTCTAGGATCAATAATAAGGGAGATATAAGCACTTTTCATGACTGACAAAAAACACCTGTGGCGGCCATCTTGTTTCTCAAAATGAGGCCAAAAATATTCCCAGACAACATTTTATGGTTATTAATATATACTGCAAACTTAAGAAAGCTAGCTATAATATTTTTTTTCATCAGAGCAGTAATGGTGAAATCTCTCTCTACACACTGCGGCTATCCAGTGGATACAATGATTTACTCAACAGTGAGAACCTGAAAGTAGCTATTGCTCAGCTATGCCATGACATAGAGGTCTGCAATTTCATTATGTTATAGCTGACCAAAAATTCTGTGAATAACATATTTAACAAATTACTCTAAATGTAATAGTTTTCAAGTTACAACTGATTTACTCAACAGTGAGAACCTCAAAGGAACTATTACTCAGCTATGCAATGAGCTACATGTCTGAAATTTTACTATGTTATAGCTAACCCAAAAGTAGGTGAACAACATATTTAAGCAAACTACTGTAAATGCAATAGTTTTCAAGCTACAACTGATTTACTCAATAGTGAGAACCTGAAAATAGCTATTGCTCCGCTATGCCATGAGCTATAGGTCTGTAATTGTTATAGCTGACCCAAAAGTAGGTGAACAATATATTTTAACAAAATACTCCAAATGCAATATTTTTCAAGTTATAGCTGATTTACTCAACTGTCAGTACCTGAGAATAGCTATTGCTCAGTTGTTCCATGAGCTATAGGTCTATAATTTCACTATGTTATAGCTGACCCAAAAGTACCTGAATAACATATTTGCACAAATTTCTGTAAATGCAATAGTTTTTCAATTATAACTGATTTACTCAACAGTGAGAACTTTAAAGTAGCTATTACTCAGCTATGAAATGAGCCACAGGTCTGAAACTTCACTATGTTATAGCTGACCCCAAAATAGGTGAATAACATATTGAAACAAAATACTCTAAATGCAATAGTTTTCAAGTTATAAGTGATTTACTCAACAGTGATAACCTAAAAGTAGCTATTACTCAGCTATGCCATGAGCTACAGGTCTGAAATTTTACTATGTTATAGCTGGCCCAAAAGTAGCTGAATAACATATTCATACGAAATTCTCTAAATGCAATAGTTTTTAAGTTACAAGTGATTTTACTCATGATGGAAGTTACTGAAAAGCCCAAAAGTAGCTATTACTCACTTAGCTATTGAGACAGACACCCAACTTACTCACCATATTGTAGCTATGAAAAAAGTAGCTGAATAACATATTTTAACAAAATGCTCTAAATGCAATACTTTTCAAGTTATAAGTGATTTACTCAACAGTGATAACCTAAAAGTAGCTATTACTCAGCTATGCCATGAGCTACAGGTCTGAAATTTTACTATGTTATAGCTGACCCAAAAGTAGCTGAATAACATATTTATACGAAATTCTCTAAATGCAATAGTTTTCAAGTTATAAGCGATTTACTCAACAGTGATAACCTAAAAGTAGCTATTACTCAGCTATGCCATGAGCTACAGGTCTGAAATTTCACTATGTTATAGCTGGCCCAAAAGTAGCTGAATAACATATTTATACGAAATTCTCTAAATGCAATAGTTTTTAAGTTACAAGTGATTTTACTCATAATGGAAGTTACTGAAAAGCCCAAAAGTAGCTATTACTCACTTAGCTATTGAGACAGACACCCAACTTACTCACCATATTGTAGCTATGAAAAAAGTAGCTGAACAACATATTTTCACAAAATGCTGTAAATGCAACACTTTTGAAGTTATAAGTGATTTAGTGCATGATTTCATGAATTTTAATGCATTAAAAATTATTAAAAAATTTATTAAAAAACTAGAAATAGGACGCCCTGTTGCTTGTAGCTGCGACATATGAATAGAAACAGGATAGCATAGAAGAACACACATTATCATGTGTAATGTCCACCCTATCAACCTTTTACAGAAATTGTACAGTAATCTTACAAGGCCCTGTTTCATCTGTAAAATATATCAATGATGCTTAAATATTTATTAGTATACATGTAAATTATTTCAGCTTCATGCCTTTTTGCATTGGTTGGGTAGAAAATTTTGACGAAATCGCTCTATCTTGCATGGTTAAGGAGATAGAAGCGAATTTCCGTTTTTCAATTTTTGGCAAAAATTCAAAATGGCTGCCATATGTGGGAAGAGGAATATATTTTGAAAACTGCCAAGGGTACACTGGTCAGATACCCTGTGGGTTCATTGAAATCGCTCTATCTCACACGGTTAAGGAGACAGAAGCAAACTTGCATTTTTTCATTTTAGGCAAAAACTGAAAAATTCAAAATGGCCGCCAGTTTTGGGGAGAGTAAAATATTTTGAAAATTGCCAATAGTACATTGATTAGATACCCTGTGGGTTGAAAATTTCTACGAAACAAGATGACTGCCAAAAGTGGCGAAAATTGAAATGTTTCAAATTCACATAGAATACTCCTCTACTACCACATGGGTTAAAAATTCAGTCGAAATTGCTCTATCTCTTACGGTTTCCGAGATATTAACATTTTTGGGTTTTCCGCAAAAATCCAAGATGGCCGCCAAAAATGGCGAAAAAATTGAAATTTTTCAATTTTGTATAGGATACTTTGCTATCACCCTACGGGTCAAAAATTCGAGGACCTGGTTCAGCGAAGAAAGATGAGAGGGTACCATTACACCTGGGTCTAATGGTGCCAGTGGTACAGTGAGACCCGTTTAACAAACGCCAAGTGGCACAGTGAGACCCAGTAAAGAGCAATTATTATTTCATGAAAAATATTTAAGTTCTTTACTAGTGGTACAGTGGGGCCTGTCTCCTCGCTAGTTCATCCCCAGTGGGACCAACCCCTGCCAAACTTCCTCCCTACATGCACATTCGTCCCTGGTTTCACAGTGGGACCCACTCCTGCCCCAGTTCTTCCCTACTTCACAGTTTCTTCTAAGTGGCACAGTGGGACCTGCCTCCTCTCTAGTTCCTCCCTAGTGGTAAAGTGGGACCCACCCCTGCCAAACTTCTTCCCTGCATGCAATTTCATCCATGGTGGCACAGTGGGACCCACTCCTGCCCTAGTTCTTCCTTACTTCACGATTTCTTCCCTAGTGGCACAGTGGGACCCACCTCCTCTCTAGTTCTTCCCTAGTGGCACAGTGAGACCTACATTCTCTCCAGTTCCTCCCTAGTGGTACAGTGAGACCCACCCCTGCCAAACTTCTTCCCTGCATGCAATTTCATCCATGGTGGCACAGTGGGACCCACTTCTGCCCTAGTTCTTCCTTACTTCACGATTTCTTCCCTAGTGGCACAGTGGGACCCACCTCCTCTCTAGTTCTTCCCTAGTGGTACAGCGGGACCCAGTCCTGCCAAACTACTTGCCTACTTGCCAATTCATCCCTGGTAGTACAGTGAGACCCACCTCTGCCCTAATTCTTCCCTACTGGTACAATGGGCCCTGCCTCTTCTCCACTTTCTCCTTTGTGGTACAGTGGGACCCAATCCTGACAAGCTACTTCACTACATGCAAATTCATCCCTGGTGGCAAAGTGGGATCCACATCTGCCCAACTTCTTCCCTACTTCACAATTTTTTCCCACGTGGCACATCTGGACCTGCCTCCTTTCTGGTTCTCCCCCGTGGTACAGTGGGACCCATCCCTGTCAAACTTCTTCCCCACATGCAAAATGTATTTCTAGTTGCACAGTGGGCCCCACTCATGCACAAATTCTTCCATACTTCATGAATTTTTGCCTAGTGGTACAGTGGGTCATGCCTCCTCTCTAATTCCACCCTGATGGTACAGTGGGACCCATCCCTGTGAAACTTCTTCCCCACATTCAAATTAATATTCCTAGTGGCACAGTGGGCCCCACTCCTGCACAAATTCTTCCATACCTCATGATTTCTTCCCTAGTGGCAAGTCCCTACTTCCACTGTACCACTAGGGAAGAACTAGAGAGGAGGCGGGTACCACTGTACCACCAGGGAAGAACTAGAGAGGAGGTGGGTCCCACTGTACCACCAGGGAAGAACTAGCGAGGAGGCAGGTCCCACTGTACCACTAGGGAAGAACTAGAAAGGAGACGGGTCCCACTGTACCACTAGGGAAGAATTAGAGAGAAGACAGGTCCCACTGTACCATTAGGGAAAAGTGAGAGAGGAGGCAGGTCCCACTTTACCACCAGGGAAGAACTAGGGAGGAGGCAGGTCCCACTGTACCACCAGGGAAGAACTAGGGAGGAGGCAGGTCCCACTGTACCACTAGGAAAGAATTAGAGAGGAGGTGGGGTCCCACTGTACCACCAGGGAAAAACTAGGGAGGAGGTAGGTCTCACTGTACCACTAGGGAAGAAGCAGAGACGAGGTGGGTCCCACTGTACCACCAGGGAAGAACTAGCGAGGAGGCAGGTCCCACTGTACCACTACGGAAGAACCAGAGAGGAGGTGGGTCCCACTGTACCACCAGGGAAGAACTAGCGAGGAGGCAGGTCCCACTGTACCACTACGGAAGAACCAGAGAGGAGGTGGGTCCCACTGTACCACCAGGGAAGAACTAGCGAGGAGGCAGGTCCCACTGTACCACTTGGGAAGAACTAGAGAGGAGGTGGGTCCCATTGTACCACCAGGGAAGAGCTAGCGAGGAGGCAGGTCCCACTGTACCACTAGGGAAGAACTAGAGAGGAGGTGGGTCCCACTGTACCACCAGGGAAGAACTAGGGAGGAGGCAGGTCCCACTGTACCACTAGGGAAGAATTAGAGAGGAGGTGGGTCCCACTGTACCACCAGGGAAGAACTAGGGAGGAGGCAGGTCCCACTGTACCACTAGGAAAGAATTAGAGAGGAGGTGGGTCCCACTGTACCACCAGGGAAGAACTAGCGAGGAGGCAGGTCCCACTGTACCAGTAGGGAAGAATTTGAGAGGAGGCAGGTCCCACTGTACCACAATACAGAGCTTAGCATTCACCCATTTAGTTAGGTATGAGTTCGGTAAAAAGTAGTTCTTAAAATTGTAATCGAGGAAATAATGAATGCTCCCCAACTATTAGCGGTGTTACCATTAGACCCAGGTATAATGGTACCACCCTCACTTCAGCGCTGATGTTCCTTTTGAAAAATTCTGTTAAAATCACTCTATCTCTTGCGGTTTCCGAGATATTAACATTTTCAGTTTTCCGCAAAAATCCAAGATGGCCACCAAAAGTGGCGAAATTGAAATTTTTCAATTTCACATAGAATACTCTCTCCATACCCTATGGGTCAAAAATTCTGTCGAAATCGCTCTATCTCTTACGGTTTCCGAGATATTAACATTTTTTGTTTTTCCGCAAAAATTCAAGATGGCCGCCAAAAGTGGCGAAAATTGAAATTTTCCAATTGCACATAGAATACTCTACCACTACCATGCGAGTCAAAATTTCTGTGGAAATGGCTCTATCTCTTACGGTTTCCGAGATATTAACATTTTTTGTTTTTCTGCAAAAATTCAAGATGGCCGCCAAAAGTGGCGAAAATTGAAATTTTTCAATTTTGTATAGAATACTTTCCTACTACCCTACGGGTAAAAAATTCTGTCCAAATCGCTCTATCTCTTACAGTTTCTGAGATATTCAGATTTTTTTCGTTTTTCGCAAAAATTCAAGATGGCCGCCAAAAGTGGCGAAAATTGAAATTTTTCAATTTTGTATAGAATACTTTCCTACTACTCTACGGGTCAAAAATTCTGTCCAAATCGCTCTATCTCTTACGGTTTCTGAGATATTAAGATTTTTTCGCTTTTCGCAAAAATTCAAGATGGCCGCCAAAAGTGGCGAAAATTGAAACTTTTCAATTTTGTATAGAATACTTTCCTACTACCCTACGGGTCAAAAATTCTGTCCAAATCGCTCTATCTCTTACGGTTTCTGAGATATTCAGATTTTTTCGTTTTTCGCAAAAATTCAAGATGGCCGCCAAAAGTGGCGAAAATTGAAATTTTTTAATTTTGTACAGAATACTTTTCTACTACCCTGTGAGTCAAAAATTCTGTCCAAATCGCTCTATCTCTTACAGTTTTTGAGATATTAAGATTTTTTCGTTTTTGGCAAAAATTCAAGATGGCCGCCAAAAGTGGCGAAAATTGAAAATTTTCAATTTTGTACAGAATACTCTTCTACTACCCTGTGAGTCAAAAATTGTGTCGAAATCGCTCTATCTCTTACGGTTTCTGAGATATTAATATTTTTTGTTTTTCGCAAAAATTCAAGATGGCCGCCAAAAGTGGCGAAAATTGAATTTTTTCAATTTCACATAGAATACTCTGCAACAACCCTACGGGTCAAAAATTCTGTCGAAATTGCTCTATCTGTTACGGTTTCTGAGATATTAATATTTTTTGTTTTTCGCAAAAATTCAAGATGGCCGCCAAAAGTGGCGAAAATTGAAACTTTTCAATTTTGTATAGAATACTTTCCTACTACCCTACGGGTCAAAAATTCTGTCCAAATCGCTCTATCTCTTACGGTTTCTGAGATATTCAGATTTTTTCGTTTTTCGCAAAAATTCAAGATGGCCGCCAAAAGTGGCGAAAATTGAAACTTTTCAATTTTGTATAGAATACTTTCCTACTACCCTACGGGTCAAAAATTCTGTCCAAATCGCTCTATCTCTTACGGTTTCTGAGATATTCAGATTTTTTCGTTTTTCGCAAAAATTCAAGATGGCCGCCAAAAGTGGCGAAAATTGAAATTTTTTAATTTTGTACAGAATACTTTTCTACTACCCTGTGAGTCAAAAATTCTGTCCAAATCGCTCTATCTCTTACAGTTTCTGAGATATTAAGATTTTTTCGTTTTTGGCAAAAATTCAAGATGGCCGCCAAAAGTGGCGAAAATTGAAAATTTTCAATTTTGTACAGAATACTCTTCTACTACCCTGTGAGTCAAAAATTGTGTCGAAATCGCTCTATCTCTTACGGTTTCTGAGATATTAATATTTTTTGTTTTTCGCAAAAATTCAAGATGGCCGCCAAAAGTGGCGAAAATTGAATTTTTTCAATTTCACATAGAATACTCTGCTACAACCCTACGGGTCAAAAATTCTGTCAAAATCGCTCTATCTCTTACGGTTTCCAAGATATTAACATTTTTTGTTTTTCCGCAAAAATTCAAGATGGCCGCCAAAAGTGGCGAAAATTGAAATTTTTCAATTTCACATACAATACTCTGCTACAACCCTACGGGTCAAAAATTCTGTCGAAATCGCTCTATCTGTTACGGTTTCTGAGATATTAATATTTTTTGTTTTTCGCAAAAATTCAAGATGGCCGCCAAAAGTGGCGAAAATTGAAACTTTTCAATTTTGTATAGAATACTTTCCTACTACCCTACGGGTCAAAAATTCTGTCCAAATCGCTCTATCTCTTACGGTTTCTGAGATATTCAGATTTTTTCGTTTTTCGCAAAAATTCAAGATGGCCGCCAAAAGTGGCGAAAATTGAAACTTTTCAATTTTGTATAGAATACTTTCCTACTACCCTACGGGTCAAAAATTCTGTCCAAATCGCTCTATCTCTTACGGTTTCTGAGATATTCAGATTTTTTCGTTTTTCGCAAAAATTCAAGATGGCCGCCAAAAGTGGCGAAAATTGAAATTTTTTAATTTTGTACAGAATACTTTTCTACTACCCTGTGAGTCAAAAATTCTGTCCAAATCGCTCTATCTCTTACAGTTTCTGAGATATTAAGATTTTTTCGTTTTTGGCAAAAATTCAAGATGGCCGCCAAAAGTGGCGAAAATTGAAAATTTTCAATTTTGTACAGAATACTCTTCTACTACCCTGTGAGTCAAAAATTGTGTCGAAATCGCTCTATCTCTTACGGTTTCTGAGATATTAATATTTTTTGTTTTTCGCAAAAATTCAAGATGGCCGCCAAAAGTGGCGAAAATTGAATTTTTTCAATTTCACATAGAATACTCTGCTACAACCCTACGGGTCAAAAATTCTGTCAAAATCGCTCTATCTCTTACGGTTTCCAAGATATTAACATTTTTTGTTTTTCCGCAAAAATTCAAGATGGCCGCCAAAAGTGGCGAAAATTGAAATTTTTCAATTTCACATAGAATACTCTGCTACAACCCTACGGGTCAAAAATTCTATCGAAATCGCTCTATCTGTTACGGTTTCTGAGATATTAATATTTTTTGTTTTTCGCAAAAATTCAAGATGGCCGCCAAAAGTGGCGAAAATTGAAACTTTTCAATTTTGTATAGAATACTTTCCTACTACCATGCGAGTCAAAATTTCTGTGGAAATGGCTCTATCTCTTACGGTTTCCGAGATATTAACATTTTTTGTTTTTCTGCAAAAATTCAAGATGGCCGCCAAAAGTGGCGAAAATTGAAACTTTTCAATTCTGTATAGAATACTTTCATACTACCCTACGGGTCAAAAATTCTGTCCAAATCGCTCTATCTCTTACGGTTTCTGAGATATTCAGTTTTTTTCGTTTTTCGCAAAAATTCAAGATGGCCGCCAAAAGTGGCGAAAATTGAAATTTTTTAATTTTGTACAGAATACTTTTCTACTACCCTGTGAGTCAAAAATTCTGTCCAAATCGCTCTATCTGTTACGGTTTCTGAGATATTAAGATTTATTCGTTTTTCGCAAAAATTCAAGATGGCCGCCAAAAGTGGCGAAAATTGAAAATTTTCAATTTTGTACAGAATACTCTTGTACTACCCTGTGAGTCAAAAATTGTGTCGAAATCGCTCTATCTCTTACGGTTTGTGAGATATTAAGATTTTTTTGTTTTTCGCAAAAATTCAAGATGGCCGCCAAAAGTGGCGAAAATTGAAATTTTTCAATTTTGTATAGAATACTCTGCTACTACCCTATGGGTAAAAAATTCTGTCGAAATCGCTCTCTTACGGTTTCTGAGATATTAATATTTTTTGTTTTTCGCAAAAATTCAAGATGGCCGCCAAAAGTGGCGAAAATTGAAATTTTTCAATTTTGTATAGAATACTTTGCTACTACCCTACGGGTCAAAAATTCTGTCGAAATCGCTCTATCTGTTACGGTTTCTGAGATATTAATATTTTTTGTTTTTCACAAAAATTCAAGATGGCCGCCAAAAGTGGCGAAAATTGAATTTTTTCAATTTCACATAGAATACTCTGCTACAACCCTATGGGTCAAAAATTCTGTCGAAATTGCTCTATCTCTTACGGTTTCCAAGATATTAACATTTTTTGTTTTTCCGCAAAAATTCAAGATGGCCGCCAAAAGTGGCGAAAATTGAATTTTTTCAATTTCACATAGAATACTCTGCTACAACCCTACGGGTAAAAAATTCTGTCAAAATCGCTCTGTCTCTTACAGTTTCCGAGATATTAACATTTTTTGTTTTTCCGCAAAAATTCAAGATGGCCGCCAAAAGTGGCGAAAATTGAAATTTTTCAATTGCACACAGAATACTCTACCACTACCATGCGAGTCAAAATTTCTGTCAAAATGGCTCTATCTCTTACGGTTTCCGAGATATTAAGATTTTTTCGCTTTTCGCAAAAATTCAAGATGGCCGCCAAAAGTGGCGAAAATTGAAACTTTTCAATTTTGTATAGAATACTTTCCTACTACCCTACGGGTCAAAAATTCTGTCCAAATCGCTCTATCTCTTACGGTTTCCGAGATATTAAGATTTTTTCACTTTTCGCAAAAATTCAAGATGGCCGCCAAAAGTGGCGAAAATTGAAACTTTTCAATTCTGTATAGAACACTTTCCTACTACCCTACGGGTCAAAAATTCTGTCCAAATCGCTCTATCTCTTACGGTTTCTGAGATATTCAGATTTTTTCGTTTTTCGCAAAAATTCAAGATGGCCGCCAAAAGTGGCGAAAATTGAAATTTTTTAATTTTGTACAGAATACTTTTCTACTACCCTGTGAGTCAAAAATTCTGTCCAAATCGCTCTATCTGTTACGGTTTCTGAGATATTAAGAGTTATTCGTTTTTCGCAAAAATTCAAGATGGCCGCCAAAAGTGGTGAAAATTGAAAATTTTCAATTTTGTACAGAATACTCTTCTACTACCCTGTGAGTCAAAAATTGTGTCGAAATCGCTCTATCTCTTACGGTTTGTGAGATATTAATATTTTTTGTTTTTCGCAAAAATTCAAGATGGCCGCCAAAAGTGGCGAAAATTGAATTTTTTGAATTTCACATAGAATACTCTGCTACAACCCTATGGGTAAAAAATTCTGTCGAAATCGCTCTATCTCTTACGGTTTCCAAGATATTAACATTTTTTGTTTTTCCGCAAAAATTCAAGATGGCCGCCAAAAGTGGCGAAAATTGAAATTTTTCAATTTTGTATAGAATACTTTCTTACTACCCTACGGGTCAAAAATTCTGTCGAAATCGCTCTATCTGTTACGGTTTCTGAGATATTAATACTTTTTTGTTTTTCCGCAAAAATTCAAGATGGCCGCCAAAAGTGGCGAAAATTGAAATTTTTTAAAATTTTGTATAGAATACTTTTCTACTACCCTGTGGGTCAAAAATTCTGTCGAAATTGCTCTATCTCTTACGGTTTCTGAGATATTAGCAAATTACTCAAAAGTAGTACTGAAAATACACAATGAAGTACCTAAATGGCTATTACTCATGTACTGACAAAGCTATCAGTCCCAAATGCAATACCAAGCGACCTATGGACATAACAATCTTGTATTCAAAATTGTAGTAAAATATCTTTAATTATTTTGGCTTAAATGCACGGAAACCAATGGGTACTGAAAATAGCTGTACTTAAGTATTACTCGGTAAGCAAAAGAGGTACAACAGCCAAAAGCAATCCCAAGCAAGCTACTGACCCAATAAGCCTGCATACCAAATTTGGTGACAATAGCTCTAATACTTTTCCTTTAAATGAGCGGAAACCATGCGTGACGCCGGACATCGGACGCCGGACGGCAGAAAAAGCAAAAATAATATATCCACCCCCCAGGGGGGTGGACATAAAAAGTAAGACAGATCCAGGTCTCATACTCACACAAGTCAATCTACCTCTGGCCTAGTACATATATGCAAGATATGAGAGAAATCCCTGCAATAGTCACTGAGAAAATTGTGATAAAAAGTTGAAATTTTCACACTTTTGGTGGGGGTACCCCCCTTGTAATGTCTCTAGCAAACAGACGAACAGACAGATTTGCATGCCTTGAACAATTTTTCATCCTCGATAGATAAGGTATCTTTTAAAAAAAACAGCATGTCTCTAGGCCTTGTAGTTTTGGAGAAGAAGTTGTTCACGCGTACGCGTACGCCCACGCCGCAGAGTGATGACATAATGTCAGCTGACTGACAAGTCAGCTGACATAAAAAAGTTCACCTTCTGATGACTCAGGTCTTGTCTGAGAGACAGCGGCACACATACCCTGCTCCTGTGAAAAGAGGAATCTCTGAGAAAGGAAGGAGGTTTAAAACTTGGCTTCAACTCTTCAAACTGGGAAGTCAGAAACGGCAACTGACTGCTCATGGTGTTAATAAATTCCTGAAGAGAGGAATTCTCTTGTGAAAAATTCAGGGAGCCTGCACCCATAGGGCAACTTATTCCTTACCAGAAAAACATTAATCCTTTCCTTGCTCATCATTTCTGCCTTTAATGCAAGCTTGGTGAATACCCCAAGGTAGCATAACAGAAGAATAACTGCGCCTATTGTAAATATACTTTGAAGCGCCAAAAAGAACGTGTGTGCACTTGACGGCGGTCAAAAAAAGAATGGCAACTTACAGAGAATATATAACCTCCAGCAGGTGCCCGCTGGGGTTTACGTGTGTACTTTCAGTAGAAAACAAGAGGAGAGTGCCCGTGAATGGGCACTGTGTCAGCTGACTGAGTGTTTTTGATTTGTGAAGGTGATTAGAGGACAGAATAATTATCAGGAAAAGGGCTGTACAGAAATACAGTAAATGGTAACTGAACAGCAAGTTCGAAAGAAATTCCGAAGCTGACAGAAGAAAAGGATAAAAAAGTTGTGCCCTGTAAATGGTATTATGAAGGAAAATAACAAGGTAATTGTTTAAGTGTAAAAAATAGGTTAAAACATATTTAAAGAAATACTACAAATGCAATATCCTCGTTCGACCTTGAAGAAGGGGTCCAAGGTCAAATCGAACCACACAAATACATTCCCAGCCCATGATTTCCTATGGTTTACCATTCCAAACCTCTAGGACCAATTATAAATGAGTTATAAGCACTTTTAAGCTTGGCTGTCCTCATTTGACCTTGAAGGAGGGGTCCAAAGGTCAAATCTGACCATACCAAAAGATTCCGAGCCAATGATTTCCTATGGGATGGTAAACCATCCCAAATCTCTGTCACCAATAATAAGCGTGTTGTAGGCACTTTCAATTTTCGCTATCCTCATTTGACCTTGAAGGAGGGTTCCAAGGTCAAATCGGACCATATCAACAGATTCACAGCCCATGATTTCCTGTCTGTTTACCATCCCAAACCTCTGAGACCAATAATAAGCGAGTTATAAGCACTTTTAAGTTTGGCTATCCTTGTTTGACCTTGAAGGAGGGGTCATTGAAGGTCAAATCTGACCACACCAAAAGATTCCCACCCCATGATTTCCTACAGGTTGGTTTATCATCCCAAACCTCTAGGATCAATAATAAGGGAGATATAAGCACTTTTCATGACTGACAAAAAACACCTGTGGCGGCCATCTTGTTTCTCAAAATGAGGTCAAAAATATTCCCAGACAACATTTTATGGTTATTAATATATACTGCAAACTTAAGAAAGCTAGCTATAATATTTTTTTTCATCAGAGCAGTAATGGTGAAATCTCTCTCTACACACTGTGGCTATCCAGTGGATACAATGATTTACTCAACAGTGAGAACCTGAAAGTAGCTATTGCTCAGCTATGCCATGACATAGAGGTCTGCAATTTCACTATGTTATAGCTGACCAAAAATTCTGTGAATAACATATTTAACAAATTACTCTAAATGTAATAGTTTTCAAGTTACAACTGATTTACTCAACAGTGAGAACCTCAAAGGAACTATTACTCAGCTATGCAATGAGCTACATGTCTGAAATTTTACTATGTTATAGCTAACCCAAAAGTAGGTGAACAACATATTTAAGCAAACTACTGTAAATGCAATAGTTTTCAAGCTACAACTGATTTACTCAATAGTGAGAACCTGAAAATAGCTATTGCTCCGCTATGCCATGAGTTATAGGTCTGTAATTTCACTATGTTATAGCTGACCCAAAAGTAGGTGAACAATATATTTTAACAAAATACTCCAAATGCAATATTTTTCAAGTTATAGCTGATTTACTCAACAGTCAGTACCTGAGAATAGCTATTGCTCAGTTGTGCCATGAGCTATAGGTCTATAATTTCACTATGTTATAGCTGACCCAAAAGTACCTGAATAACATATTTGCACAAATTTCTGTAAATGCAATAGTTTTCCAATTATAACTGATTTACTCAACAGTGAGAACTTTAAAGTAGCTATTACTCAGCTATGAAATGAGCCACAGGTCTGAAACTTCACTATGTTATAGCTGACCCCAAAATAGGTGAATAACATATGAAACAAAATACTCTAAATGCAATAGTTTTCAAGTTATAAGTGATTTACTCAACAGTGATAACCTAAAAGTACCTATTACTCAGGTATGCCATGAGCTACAGGTCTGAAATTTTACTATGTTATAGCTGGCCCAAAAGTAGCTGAATAACATATTTATACGAAATTCTCTAAATGCAATAGTTTTTAAGTTACAAGTGATTTTACTCATGATGGAAGTTACTGAAAAGCCCAAAAGTAGCTATTACTCAATTAGCTATTGAGACAGACACCCAACTTACTCACCATATTGTAGCTATGAAAAAAGTAGCTGAATAACATATTTTAACAAAATGCTCTAAATGCAACACTTTTGAAGTTATAAGTGATTTAGTGCATGATTTCATGAATTTTAATGCATTAAAAATTATTAAAAAAATTTATTAAAAAAAAAGTAAGACAGATCCAGCTCTCATACTCACACAAGAGAATCTACCTCTGGCCTAGTACATATATGCAAGATATGAGAGAAATCCTTACAATAGTCACTGAGAAAATTGTGATAAAAGTTGAAATGTTTACACTTTTGGTGGGGGTACCCCCCTTGTAATGTCTCTAGCAAACAGACAGATTTGCATGCCTTGAACAATTTTTCATCCTCGATAGATAAGGTATCTTTTAAAAAAAACAGCATGTCTCTAGGCCTTGTAGTTTTGGAGAAGAAGTTGTTCACGCAGACGCGGACGCGTACGCCCACGCCGCAGAGTGACGACATAATGTCAGCTGACTGACAAGTCAGCTGACATAAAAATGGCGAGACACATTGTCTGTGTCCTTGACCGAATGGTAGGTCACGTAAGCATTTGTTGGGATTATGTAAGTACGTTTTTATGCAATAAAATATATATTTACTATTAAATGCTATTATCACTATCTATTCTGTGAAACCTCTATTACCCACCCATGAACCCGTAGCTCCTCATTTAATGACACAGTAGGCCTATACCCCTCATTTACTTACACAGTGGGCACCACCCTGGCCATCTACTGTACACAAACTGTCCGGCCTCAGTACCTCACTTACACAGGGGGCCCATAACTCCTCACTTACTAACACATTGGGCCCCTAATGCCACACTTATTTACACAGTAGTCATTACCATAACCATCTACTGTAATTGACCTCACAAAAGTGTTTTACATTAAGCTGACCTTAATTTCTGGCAACAACAAATTATATTTACTTTAGGTTGTGCAATTATCGGACAATATGTCAAATACTGTGCATTACATTGAAGCATATTTATCTTCTGGACAGAACAGAAATTGTATAGAACCTAGCTACATGGTAAGGTCACCTTAAACTCTTAAACGCAGTAATATTGATTTTTAGTTTAATGCTTATTTTTATCAGTGTTTGGACATTATAAAATGTGGTTACTAAGGGTCTCTTGAAAAGGGAATGCTTGTTGGTTTCAGACAGCCTATCCCACCACCGTCGACACTGTAGTATTTTCTAATTTGAATATCCCTATTAATATGAGGCCTTCCGAATGATTTTTGGTAGTTATAATCTCTGGGATTTATAATCTATAAATTTTGTGACATGTATAAATTTGACCTTTGATCTTTATCAAGGCCACATGATCAAAAACAATTTTTTTGTACTTCCTTTTCATCAGGTTTTCTCAGAAACTACTATATGGGGATCTACAAAATTTAACAAGAGCTTTTCTAATATAAAAGTCTAGACACCAGTCAAATTTCAAATCAATTGACTGATTGAAAGTTGATTGATTATCGATTAGAAAAACAACATGCTGAAACTGACCCTTTTGGGCACACATTGGGTATATCTCCTCACATTAAAGACCTTACACAGGTTCAATATGTTATTGTAGCATAAAAATTGGCTTTATAGCTTAAAAAGTTAGATCCTAAAGTTAAGTTGACCTTAAAATCAAACAAATAAGATGTCTTTCGTATGCAGTATACATGCAGAAGAGATTTCTAAAATGTCAAATATCTATTTTATTTTTGGATTTAGAACTTTGAAATGCATTGGGAGGTAAAGGAAACCATAGCCTGGCTTTCCAAAATCCCATCAAATTCCCCCCCCGAGCCCCCCTGAAAGTCAAACTATGGACACAAAGTTAAATTTCTTGTATTTTGCAGTGTATTTACGAAATTATTGGCTAAAATCCTATAAAACTTCATTGAATTATTCTTCAAAACTATTCAAACCTAGGAATGTGACTTTTTGCTCCCTTCTTACCTTTCAAGGTCAATTTCATGATCCTTATTGTGTCAGATTTTTACTTATTGCTTAATATCTCTTAAATTGTTGCAATTAGACCTTTAATATGTATTGGGAGGTGATAGGAAACCAAAGCTTGCAATTCCAAAAATCACATCAAAATTTCCCCCAATCCCCCCTCCATGGTGAAACTGGGGTCATAAAGATAAATTTCTTATATTTTGCAGTGTATCTACAAAAATATTGCCTGAAATCTTATAAAACTTCACTGAATTATTATTTAGTACAATTCAAGCATAGGGATGTTGTTTTTTGCCCCCTTCTTGCCCTTTAAGGTGAATTTTATGACCCTAAATGGGTTAGATTTTCACTTATTTCTTAATATCTCTTTAATTGTTGCAATTAGAGCTTTCAAATGTTTTGGGGCCTAATAGGAAACCAAGGCCTAGGATTCCAAGGAGCCCATCAAATTTGCTCGCCAAGACTCCTTCAAGGTCAAACTGGGGTAAAAAAGTTAAATGGCATACCGGCACGAAAGACTCACCAGGGCGGCGCTACAATCGATGTGACCTGAACAAAAAAACGTATGCGACAGAAGAACCAGGAAGTAGCGAATATTAATTTATCTGATTTCTGGATATATACGCATTTATCTTATGAAAAATATAATGGAAATAGTGTAATAAACTATATAAATTAGTTCTGTGAAGAATATAGAATTTGTATGAGATATTTGTAGCAGTTTTAACATAAATCACCTATTTTCGCCCAGTTCTAGCTTAACAGGGTAACGAAGATCTATTTCAGAAAAAATACTGGTTTGAATCTAATGAAAAGAAATTTTTAGAGGAAATCATAAAAGAAATATTTAAAAGAAATCTATTTCATCAATAAGGCCTCATTTTCATCGATATTTCCAAAAATATTTAAATCACAAATATGTTATATATATTTTTTGTAATTTCATCCTAAATTTTTTTCAATTTTTTTTTTTATTTATGGACTTATTTTATTTATTATTTAAACAAACTGGTGGATAATAAATAAAACACCCAATAAATTGTTTCATATATTTATGTACCTATTTCCTAATATTTTTTTAATATTTTCCTATTATTATCCTATTATAAATTAAATAATCAGTCAAAAATCATGTCCAAAAATAACTGTACAGGTTAAAGTTGTGATATGACCTGTACACTTTTGTACAGTGTTGAAAGCGACGTAAAACCCCAAATAAATAAATAAGTTACAAGAATGAAAACAAACAAACAAACAAAAAAAAATATATGACTTAAAAAAAATTTTTTGCCTTTGAGCAATATGTCTCAAATAATGGATCATTTTTTTACTAATTGTACTGGTATTTAAAGCATCTGAGGACATTTTTATAAATTAAATACTCACTGACTGTATAACAAAATTATAACATAATAAATATTGAAATACTAAGGTAGCCATGCAGGGTCTTTTTATTTATTTATTAATTTTTTTTAGGCTTTCTTCAACATCAGTGATACGTTACACTTTTAAAAATGGAACATAAAGGAGCCAGAGGGTTTTATTCAAATGTTGTTACTTTAAGGACGACATATAGAGCTACATTAATATTTACAATTTAAGGTAACCATAAAATCGATGTATCCCCACAAAATTCTCATCCCTATAGTTCAAAACAAAATACAATGAAGTAAAAACAATTCCAAAGACAAAGTAGTTATTCAGGGGTGGCCATAATCCGGCGATGGCGAACAGGTGTACCATCTTAAAACATGTAGTGCTAAGCACTCCTGAGACTGTTGGAGTTTCAGATACCCCATTATCGCGGTCCCTCTAAATACCGTTCGGGTCTCCACACGGTAATTTCCACACGGTAAACGTGTGGAGTTTGTTGAGAGTAATTTCTATAAAGATCGAGTTATAAAAACCCCAGAATCCAGTTTTTGGAGAGTAATTTGTATAAAGATAGAGTTATATGAACCCCAGAATCGAATTTTTAGAGAGTTTGTATTTCAGAAATACAATTCTATGCAAACAAGTATTTCTAATTATATTCTCTGTTTTCCTTTAAAATATGATCAAAGGGTTACCTCATTTCACACCTCCAAAATTGTGACATGGCTTCTCAATCTAATTGCATCTCATTGCAATCAAGGTAAAACTGTGGTATCTCACTCCACACCTCCAAAAATGTTATATGAACCCCAGAATCGAATTTTTAGAGAGTTTGTATTTCAGAAATACAATTCTATGCAAACAAGTATTTCTAATTATATTCTCTGTTTTCCTTTAAAATATGATCAAAGGGTTACCTCATTTCACACCTCCAAAATTGTGACATGGCTTCTCAATCTAATTGCACTTCATTGCAATCTAGGCTAATCTGTTTATGTCCACAGGTAGTGTATGCATCCAAATCCCAGTTGAATGATGACAATAATGTTATGTTTTCCATTCTATTCACAATATTATCAAAAGATTCTATAATAATATTCAAATTGCAATAAGTCCTCTGGCATGTGTATAAATATAGCCAGTAATGGTATGTGATGGGCCATATGTGTGGTTATTTTTAGGCTATGGATTATATATGGACTTTATAATCTTTTTTGTATTATTATATTAGTATGTGTATTATATTAGTATGTGTATTATGTGTTGACCTTGTTAATTAATAAAGTTTGGATAAAATACCTCATATATTTTCTCTCTTTTTTCTCTGATAAATAAACATAAGCTATTAATATGAAAAAAAAGGTGTAAAAATTTCGGACCTCAGAGCAAGACCCTCAGAATTATCTAAGAATTTTTCAATTCTTGGTATGATATATCCATTTTTATAACAATTTTGTACATATTACACAATTTCAATACCTTTGCCACACAATTTATTTCTTTGACAGCAAATAAATGTCCATACACATCACTTTTAAGGCTGTTTAAAACTCTGCACGTTTACCGTGCGGAGATACTGTGCGGAGGCTCCGCACGGTGTTTAGTGGGACCCCATTATCGCCCGTTTCACATGGTAAATACACTAAAAATAAAACATGGCAGTCGTCATAAATTGCATCAAAATGAGTATTATGCATCAATTGATAATTCTTATATATATTTTTTCGAATAACTCTGCTGTATATAACAGGACAAGAATTTATACTGTGTTTGGTTCAAAGGCCACCTGGATTCGGGTACGGTACATTCTAAAACTCGGACTTCTGTCCAACTCGGAATTCTACTTGGACTAAGCGGCGATGGGATGGGGGGGGGGGGGGGGCAGCGGCGACGGGTTTGGGAGGGTGGGGGAGGGGCTGTGTTATGCATTAATTTAGCCAATCAAATGCAAGAGGGTTATATAGGGGCTCGCCATTTCCAAACTGGGCAGAAATAAAGGCAATCGCCACTTGTGGCTGTTAATTAAGGAAACATGAGGCTCCAGGTGGGGGTTTTCTAGAAATATTTTATAAACTGACACAGATCAGCTCGTGGATTTGTACATCATATGTTAATGAAGAAAGATGAGGCTCCAGGGGGCTTTCCTGCAAGATTTTACAAATTAAAATTGTTTTTTCTAAAAATATATAATAAACTGACAGAGATGACCTCCTAAAATATTTTACAAATAAAAGACATCACAGCCATCACCGCTTGCCTTGGACAATAAACTACAGGGGCCGATTTCACTAAAGGACTTAAACTAAGTCCCTTTTTTGGCTAAGTCAGGGACTTAAATCTAAGACTTTGGTCTTAACTAGGTCTGGGACTTAAAATGGATTTCACAAAGGTGACTTAGCTAAGTCCAAGCTTATCATATAACCACAGTGGTTTTCTGTGTCATGTGACCTTTTATATCCTTCATTTAATACATTTTATCTAAGGATAAGTGCTGTTTTGAAATGAAAAACCTTGTTGCCACACATAAACTTCCCAAAGACTACTTCAGTAAGGTGTTCTGTGTAATTATACTGTTTTTACAGCCCTTTCAAATTTTCAAGTGGAGAAAAGTTTATGGCAGCCATATTTAAGTCCTCTTTACAAAATTTAAGCCCACTACCTCCCAGACTTAAGTCTAAGTCCACTGACTTAGCAAATCCATGGACTTAGCCCCTTTGTGAAATCCACTAAGTCTAAGCCCGCTGACTTAGCACATTTTTGACAGAATTTAAGACCAAAGTCTTAAACTTAAGCCCAAAACCAGGCTTAAGTCCGTTCGTGAAATCGGCCCCTGGCCAACTACCCTTCCTCATTGACGTCCCCCAACACGTACCCCTCTAAGACGAAATTTTGTCTAAGACCTTTTGTGAATCCCATTTTGTCTAAGCAAAAAAAAAGTCTTAACTTTAGACTATGACAAAATTCTTGCACAGTTAAGACTTTTCTCTCAAAGTTATGACAATTTTTTGCTTAAGACCTTTTGTGAATCCCGGCCCATGCAGGATCATATATTTGTAAAATATTGTTAGAAACCCCATCGTAGCCTCACGTTTTCATCACTGTGTGGGTGTACAACTACCAGCATTTGATATTTTATTTGTTTTAAATATTGCGAGAAGACAGGGTGAGGTGCGGTGACAGTAAAATATTGCTGGATTATATATTTGTAAAATATGGTTAGAATCTACAACTACCAGCATTTGATATTTTATTTGTTTTAAATATTGCGAGAAGACAACTGCCATTGCTGCCCAACAACCCTTACATCCCCTCCCCATCACCGCTGTCGCCGCTTTACTTGGACTGTCGCCGCTATCGCCGCTGGCCATCTACCCCTCCTCACTTCTTCTCAATTAAAATTAATGTCGCCGATATTAGTCCAAGCGGCGATTCCATCACCGCATTTGTCCGACTTTTAGGAAGAACCTTCGGGTACACGCTACTATTAGTACGCCGGAACGCCATTTGTTGTATTTTGCAGTGTATCTTCAAAAAATATGGCCTCAAATCCTATGAAGCTTCATTGAATTATTCTTCAAGCCTAATGAAAGCTAATGATATGATCCTCTCTCCCCCAATCCCCCTCAAGGTCAAACCAGGTTAATAATCTTGAATTTCTTGTATATTCCAATGTATCTTCAAAAATCATTACCTGAAATCCGATATAACGTATTGGAATTATTCTTCATAACTATTGAAACCTAGTGATATGGCTTTTTGACCCTTTGTACCTTTTAAGGTCAATTTTATGACCTTTTTGATTTTCACTTATTGCTTAATTTTATATACCAGTGTAATTTGACTTCTAGTTATGTATTACTACTGACAACCCCATTTATGTATTTTACAAGCCTTTATCTTTACCATTTTTTACCATTATTCACTTTCTGCTGTGGAACACTCATTTTTGCCTCAGCAAAACCTGTTTCTAGTTGAGAATTTTTATTAAAAAAACATGTAGAGATATCTAGGCACAAAAAATGTTGTAAGGCTACAAAAAACGTGATATTTAAGTAAAATTATAAGATTAAGATTACAACATTGTGAGCCATTATGTGCACCCACTGGAGGGTGTATATGTTATTAAGCATTCCTGCTTGTGGTGCTTATTTGTTTTCACGTCTCTCTTTTACATCACCAGCATGAATGCCAGGGGGCACATGACAATTGATTTGTCTTTCGGCATCAGTGGTACCGTGGTTGTCCATCATCATTGTCACACTTTGTCTCCCATAGTATTTCACACAAGACTTCACAGATTAATTTCAAATTTGGCAGATAGATGAAAATGGTTCTGAAGGTGTGCAGTGTTTTCAGGTCACCTTAAACTCAAAGTAATTATATATTGAATTTAAGTTTTTTGTTACTGGGAAGTAGCTCAAAGTTGACTTGGTTGATTCAATTTGAGATTGGCATTTGGATGTAACTGGGTCTCAATGTGTTGAAAATTAATGATTCTGTGCTGTTTAGTTCATCCCCCATCCAGAGAATTTGATTACATCACTAATTTAACCACTTAGTGTATCTCTGTATGCATGAGTTTTCTTGTAGAGAGACATGCACTTAATTTCTCAAAATATAAAAACATTCTTTGCATTGTACCAAATTAGCAAAATGATAATTTGAAACTGCTTTCTTTACCCTATATAGTGATCATAAAATACATATTGTAAAATTTCAACATACCCTCACATTGTAAGCTTTTGAGTGGTTGGTGTTTGAAAAATCTAGTTTTTCTTTTGAGTTTTTGTCACATGGAAAGGGTAAATTTATAGTGAATTTTGTGTACTTTGTTGAATTATTCTCTCTGAATAAAATATATCAGTAAAGAGGCAAAAATAATTCATGAAAAAATGCCACATTTTACAACTTGAGGGAATTAGTAGAATTTAAGGTAACAGTGATGAAATAAACCAAGTTTTATCACATATTCATGTAGGTAATTAAGGAAGTGTGTGTTTAGTCATTATGTTACACACTTAAGCCCTTCTGTAATGGCTATGTTTATCTGTCGTAGTTGTTTGAAAGGAATCTGTTGAATAGATAGGTTGTTTGACAGAGATTTTATGCTTTAATTACCACAACATGTAACTATGATTAATATAAATATTTTACATGCGGTTGTTATAACTGGTTGTGGTATAGATCAGTTTTTGTACAAGTTATAAACACTTTATTTGATGATACTGAACTAACAACAGAATTGACTTGCACAAAACATACTTTAACTAAATTTTGCGTAATATAGAATGAAAAAGCACATGTACCAAAGGAGGAAACATTGCTCCTAGTATCTTGTGGGATAAAACTTAAATCGTATCATTAAAATATATAATAGTTATGACAAATAAAATAGACTTTGAAAAGTGAATGTCAGATTAAAAATTATTGTTGTGACAAATGTCTGAATATTTGTAAACCAGAAGCCTCAATTTTTACAAACAGATGGCTAAATCTGACGTTTTATCAGACAAATTCTGTTTGATGCACCCAAACCAACTTAACAACACATTTTATCTGTAAAAATGAGAAAAAAACTGTGAAAATGAGTAAAGCAATAAAAATTTTACTATATTAACCTGATTGCCATTTACAGTTTACTACTTATCTATGGAATAAAGTAGACATACAAGTATTGGGAAGTTTTAATTAGTTAAAAGACTAAATATCTGGAAAGTGCTCCTTTTATTTTATTTTATTTGGTGCCAAGTCTCAACAAGAAAAGTTTAACCCATTCTTTCCAGTAAATATATTGGGTGAATCACTGATACCTTCAGATGCCATTAAGAATTTGGGTGTCTTGTTTGACTCAGACTTTTCCTTCACCAAACATGTTAAAAATGTATGTAAACTATGTTTCATCCAGATGAGGGATCTTAGACAAATTCGACAGTACTTGACTCGTGATGCTGCTCTTACGGCTGCAAACGCACTTGTGGGCAGTAGGCTTGACTACTGTAACTCCTTGTTTATCTGTTGCTAACCTACGCAAGCTACAATGCATTCAAAACAGTCTGGCCAGAATTGTTTGCAGAACCACATGTCTTTCTCACACCACTCCACTAAGAAAAGCCCTTCATTGGCTACCCATAAGGCACCGTTGCATCTTCAAGACTGCCTTGTTGGTGTATAAATACCTACATACTAACTGTCCAAAATATTTCAGCCCATTTCTCAAAGTTAGACAATGTGCCTATAATACTCGGTTGAGTCAATCTGATGGTATAATTCTACATGTTCCTCAATACCAACCATCTATTTACAAATCCACAAAGCAGTTTGGTCTAAGCTTTGCATATGACGCTCTCAAAATATGGAATGAACTCCCTGATAATGTATGATCTGCCACTTCCATTGCTTCCTTCAGAAAAAAACTTAAGGCATACCTATTCTGCCAAGCTTATCCTCCTTAGTATTTTCCACCTCATATGGCGTTCCCCCGTGATGTCGACCATAGCTATGGACAAGGACAATGATTTTTGTAACTATGCTTATGATGTTGCGCCTTAGAGTCTGTCACTTCGGCAGAGATTAAGCGCTGTAAAAGTTGAATTGGAATTGGAATTGTCTTACCCTGCAAGGTTATATTTGTATCTGCATATATAAATACTTCAAGTTTGTCTTAGAAAATGCCAAACTTTGTAGCTATATTTTACATTTTCCACCAATTTCCTCAAAATAATATTTGATTCATGTTAATAAGCATAATCTTAATTTTGGTTTGATATATTTTTAATTGCATTAAAAAAATCAACAACTTGCTTAAATTCTAGATTATTTAATAAAGCTAAATAAAAAATTTTATTTTCTTTGTGTGCACAAAGCCAAATCGGGGGAATAGAATTTAGTGTTTTAAAAATACTTATTGGAGGCTGATTCTTTTAGTTTCTATATCATAAAACAAAACATAAATTTTGCTTTAAAAAGATTACATTTTTATTGCATATACACTTTTAAAATGATACCAAATATTATATTAAAAGTTAAAGTTTACATTTTCATCACACAAAACTTGTGTGATTGTTCTGTGTGTTGTGTACATGCACAGTAATGGATGAGTTGAGATAAGAGAAATAAGCTCTCAATCAAGTTAATGGACTTTGGGCGGTGGAAAATAAAGATCCTGCTTGAAACAGCTGTGACAGAGAGTACAGAAAATGGCTTCACAGATTTCCTTTGAATTTTACATGTAAAAGTAACTGACCTTGGGTAGCTGCCCTATGTTAAGTTAAACTCTCAGTTATAACATAATTATATTCACTTTAAGTTTTGCCATTTTTGGACAATATCTCAAAGATATACCTTAAACTCCCTCACAGTTGCAAACTATCATTGAGTTTAAGGTAAGGACATTGTTTTGGTCTTTTGACAATATTTTTCATCCACATTTAACTTGTGCACATATGTAAATCTAAGGTAGATTTGTTTTGTAAGGTTACCATAAACTGGTGTTAGTTTAAGGTTACATAATTTTTTGTGTCAGCAATAAACTATAATGGTTGGCGTATGCAGCGATAATGGTTGGCATATGGTCATCATCGTCATCACACTTTGTTTCTTGACAGTATCCCAAAAACTCTCTGCTGATTAAATTCAAACTTAACATGTAGATATAACTGGTCATAGAGATGTACCCCGTGTTAAGGTGACCTTAACTCCCAGTAATAATACAGTTATGTTAAATTTAACTTTTCATCCTCAGACATGCCAGTACCCCATAGTCAATGGAAACAATTTACAATACCATGAAATATAGAAGTGACACAGTACAAAGTTTGGTGGACTATCAGACCAAACAGTGTAACGATGTTGCACACCTACACCCAAACCAATGTCCTTACCAAGTATCAGTTTCTTATACCTTACAGGTTCAGAAATATTGCCCGGACAAAATTTTAAGGGTCGAGGTCACTACAGCAAAGTCAAAGGTCAAATCAAGATCACACCATGACGTTGCACTCATACGCTTCTCACTAATGTTCCTGCCTAGTATAAACTTCTACGGACTACGGGAAGGTCTAATCAAGGCCCTGGTGTTGCACACCTATTCCTCCAAACAATGTCCCTACCAAGTATCAGCATCTTTCACCTCAGAGATTCTGAGATATAAATAGGACAAGCTATTTACTTCCACTCGCCCTAATGCCCACCTGTCAATCTGGACATCAAATTTAGCATGTGGATCAAATTTGCCTTCAAGGTGTTCCCTATTTTATTGTGACCTTAAACTCCCATAGTTATATTGAAATTAAGTTTTTCTTTGCTTCTGAAGAGTAGACCAAACTGACTTGACATATTAATCAACCTTTTGGCAATATCTGACAAGTGACAAGTTATGTCCCACTGATTGATGGCCCGGCTCTGGAGGTTATGAAACAGCCTTCCGAATGTGCGTGCGTCCATCTGTTCATCACTTTTAAAAATAAACCTTTACATTCATTTCTCATGATATCTTCACGAAATTTGCCAGGAATTTTTCTTGCTATGTCTCACTTTGGAACAAACAAATCGCTGTCATAACCGATTGTTTGAAAATCATTAACATGTTTTTAAAGTTTAAATATACCTCCATCAAATTTGTAGAAAATGTGTGTGTGTAATAATAATTTTGACCTCATTTTGAAAGCAAAATGACTGACATGTCACATGTTTAAGTTGAAATGGGGGCCTTCATACTTAAAAGACCTTATATATCCCTTATTATTGGTCCTAAGGCATTGAAATGTGAAGACAACCTATAGGAAATAATGGCCTACTAAAATTTTGCAAGTGTGGGATTCGATCTTTGACCCATGCTCCAAGGTCAAATCACAGTCATGGTGGGGTCATCCTTTTGAAAAAAGCCTCATATCTCCCTTAATGTGCATGCAAATCTTTTGCAAGTATTGAATTTGACCATTGTCTCTTGCTTCAAGTTCAAGTGGGGTCATCAATCATACCCAAAAGGCCTTATATCTTTTCATTATTGGTTCTAGAGCTTTGAAATGTAAAAAAAACTGATAGGAAATCATAGCTCTGTGAATGTTTTGTAAATATCAAATTTGACCTTTGACCCTTGTTTCAAGTCAAGTGGGGTCAAGATACTAAGAAAGGCCCGTAACTTCCTTATTATTGGTTAAGAGCTTCGAAATGTGAAAACAACTATTGGAAATCATAACCTATAAGCATTTGCAAGTGTCAAATTTGACCTTTGACTCCTGCTTCAAAGTTAAGTGGGGTCAATGTGTTGTAAAATTAGAAGGTAAGGTCTCTGTGTGTATTTAAGGGAGGAACTGAGAATGCAGAGTTTCTGTAGAAGTGACTGATGGACAGTTTCTGTACAAAATGTGGAAAGGGTGGTGTCCACTGTGTAAGTAAAGTTCGAAGTTGGTGTTTTATGTCCTGTCCAACAGCCAGGGTTATATTAGGACAGGTCCTCAGCATTGCCACTTGTAGGACTCGAACCCACACAGAGGTGATAGCCTCTGCTTAGATGTCTAACTTACTAACCACAAGACCACTGATGACCTCTCTGAATGCAGCCGCTGTATGTGTGTTTCTATGTGTTCTGTTATAAATAGGGATTTTCTTTGTACTTTTTCTTTTTTAAGACTCCTTTTAAGTCAAAGCTTGTTGCTTTCAATGGCACTTTTAATGGCATGGGGAAACTTTCGAATACAACTAGGCCGAAAGGGGTTTCGGTCTACTAGAGTGAGCCACAAAGCCATCAGAGACACAAGTAATGCACTGAAGTGGTCACCCATCCCAGTACTAACGTAACCCATTGCCGCTTAACTTTATTGAAGAGACAGGCACTCATCACACTACACTACAATTCATGAAAATCCCGACACAAAAACAGTGATCTCTAGAAAAACAAGGCCAAAAGGTGTTTTGGTCCCCTAGCACAAACGCAAAGTCAACCGGGTTATAAGTAGAGCACTAGAATTTACGAAAGTCTTGTGACAGAAAGAAATTCCAACTTAGCCTCTAGCAAGAAATCATCGTTTTTGGGTGGATAATGTTTTGAAATCAAGGGAAACAAATGGTGCCTATCACCACTTAGTGCAGGAGCTTCAGTTTAATCCTGAACCTTTTAAAGCCTATTTTAATCTCACCAGAATGCAGTTTGAACAGATTTTGGGCAGGATTGAAGATGATCTGACAAAGATTAATGTAACAAGGAAAGCTATTTTACCTAGAGAGAGACTGTGTCTGACAGTGAGGTTAATAATAATAACTGAATAGTACACAATGAATTATGTGACTGTTAAATACTGTTACAGTGGGTAGCTAAAGTATGACCAGGGGAAGAATGTGGCTGCCTCTCTTTTATTTTACCTGGTCTCAACTTACACAAGTGTATCTGTGACAAAATTAATCTTTGGGTATGCTACTGTGAGTGAATGAGTACATTGTGGGATACTTTGAAAATATTGATTACATAGGACAAGATGACTTAAAAAGTCTATATAAAAACAAGGAACTGGGGTTGTATACCGCAAAAGGCAGGTTGCACAATCAATATCAGGGAGGGTAACACAAACCAGTACTTGCCATGTCTACAAGATGGATGTATGCCAGATGTGATACTGGTCCTGGACACATCAAAATTGTGCTGGATTCTGTCCTACCACTTTGAAAAGTTTGAAATCGATCAGCAGAAGCATCTTCCAGTAACAGTCAGCAAACAGAATTTCAAAATGGCAGCCATCTTGCCCACTTTGCTTTATTGAGAGCTCTGGTTGAGCATATCTATGGAGCTTCAATTCTCTCTGCCACCTGGTCAGAAATGTCCTGTCCCCTGATAGCCAAAGGCTCTAAGAGGCATGGAAATTCAAGTTCAGCAGGTCCCCGTGAAGATTGCCATTAAAGGGCTGGGAGAACAAGACAGGTTGGGTAGGTACAATGGTATCTGAAATGACAGGTCTATCAGGTTCCAAAACCAGGGCATTGTTGGGCCATTCTATGGCTATGATGATCACTCTCTGATTACAGTCACTGAAAAACTAGTCAGTAGAGTAATAGGAGTGAAGGTTTAGAGGCCCAGACCTTCCTAGGACAAGCTCAGAGCGTAAACTGGCCAGGCTTTGGCATCTGGGTCTGGAGATACTGAGGTAACTTATATCTGGTGGTGAATAGGTCTATCTGGGGATAGGGCCATAGGAGGCAAATTTGTTTGAAGTCCCCTGAAGCACAGACTATTCCATCTGAATGACCAGCTGGTGATGAGAGAGCTTGCCGGCTATCATGTTTAAACGGCCTGATATTTTGAAAGCCTTCAGGCAAATCTACCTGAGGTTGCACCAGGACAAAAGTATCTAAAGGAGGGCACAGAGAGATTACCATTCCTTGATCTCATACCCCTTCTTTGTTGCCACTAAGTAGTGTTGGTGGTGGCCACAAGATAACTTGTCCTTTGCACAAAAGCTCAAATTCCTTTACAGCCAAAAGGACCACTTTTAGTAATAGGAAGTTTATGTGCAGCTTTCTTTCTGGAATGGACCAAGAGCCTTTTGCTATGTAGTCTCCTATATGTGCGCCAAACCTTTGCTTAATGCATCTGTAAAAACTGAATGGCCCCAGAGGACATTTTCCTCCTACAACAACCAAAGAATATGAAGAAAACTATGCTTTTCAGAGACTCTGGAATATGCTGTTCTTTTGATGCAGGTGTGTGGGCTTCGAAGATGACCCGATGGCACCTGATTTTTCTTGGCAGTCAGCAGACCTATCAGGGACATGAAATGCCTGACTAAGCAACTAGGTTTTAACAAAAGGGAGTTGATTTTGAAGCTCAGGACCTATCACCTCTCTGTAGTGGGTCTGACCACTCCTTCAGCCCAGCCGTACAGGTATCCTACAAAGTTGAAAACTTATCCTGACACAAGGCCAGAAGGTTCTGGGTGTCCAAGCACCAGTCTTGTACCCTGATCTTGGCACTGGTGGATCCTTGTATTCCTTGCCTGAGCCATGAGTTTGATATCCTTGACCACTATGGTGAATTCCATTGGGCTATGGATAGGCTAAAGGGAAGAATCTAGGAGTGGAAACTTTGGTTCTGATAATGAGAATCCAAGATACTTTTACCTGGGATGTGAAAGAAGGTATTGTTGATGTCTATTGAAGCGACCCACTCTCCTTTTTGAAGGGACATACCAAATGATTCTGGAATTTCCATTATGAAAGTTTTAATCTTTAAGAACCGATTTAAGGTACTGAGGTTCAAGATGGGTCACCGCTTTTGGTTGGGTTTGGCACTGTTTATTTGGGGTTTTACATCGCTTTCAACACTGTACAGGCCTTATCATGACGGGTAGTTTTGTGGGCAGAGGAAACCAGTACATACAGTTGTTGAAGGTTCTGTACTGTAAACTGCAGACCATCGATAAGCTACTACCGACTTTCCCACTTAAGGTCTGGGGTTTGAACCACTGACCTCAGAGGTGAGTGTTACCACTGCGCCACTGTGGCCCCAATGGTTGGATTTGGGAACAAGAATGCTAATCCACGGGTAGCTGTTTCTGAAGGGATTGGCATGTCCACTCCTTATTAGAGTTCCCTAGTGAGAGGATGTTTGATCTTGAAACAGGAGGAGCAGGAGACAGATCTACAAAAGAAGCATCTTTCACAGGCTGTATTTGGATTTTCTCTGTGTCAGGACTGACACCTTTCTTTTTTGGCGGCCCTGTTAAAAACACAAAAGTTGCAGGAGTCACAACATGAAATTTGTCTGTCAAAACATGAACATTTAAGCCAAGAACTACATTTAGAGTCCTGAGAACAAAAGGAACACTCTAACCAATGTTCATCTTTCAAACAATTGCTGGTGCTGGTTAGGTATAAGAAGCAGACATTAAAGGCAGTCTTCTCTTCCCAACACACGATTTTTTTCTGGACCCTTTATATTGGCAACGAGCACATTTTACAGAAGTGTCAAAACTCGCCATTATGAGCCCATATCCTTCTTCTGTCCAAATATAATTTACCTTTATCTAAATTTTCTAGTTATTTGTAAATCTCTAATTGTTAGGCTATCTAAGGGTATTATGTTTAAGAAAATTTTGTTGTGTGCAAAATGTTGGCCTCAAAGAGTCAACCCAGATAGCATTTCGCCGTCGGACCGACGTTGGCCCAACGTCAGCACATCCGTCGGTCCGACGTTGGCTGCCGACGTTGGGCCAACGGCTTTTTGACCGTCGGGCCAACGTTGGCCCAACCTCGGCAAGCCAACGGTAAAAATTATATTCTATGTATAGCATCAGCCAATCAGATATGTTCACCAGCAACTTTTTTAGTGCAAATTTATAATGAGAATATTATTTTTATGTCTAAAATTATTAAATGATTGCTTAAAATTTTTGGGCTCACTGAAATATGATTTTTAGACATACCATAATAAATAATTTTTTTCTAAGTTTCCCCAAATCCCCTATTATTGCTCGCCGCCATCTTGAACAAAAATCCGCCGTTGGCCCAACGTTGGCCCAACGTCGGCAAAATATTGAGAAATCTAACCCAAGTAGTGGTTGGCATGCCAACGTCGGCCCAATGTTGGCCCAACGTCGGCAAAATCTGCCGACCTTGCGACCAACAGCCAACGTCGGTCCGACGGCGGAATGCTATCTGGGAAACTGATATGGGTGTACTCATAAAAAGAAACAGTTAAACTATTTTCTGTTTGAGGTACAAACACAGAAAACTAGAAAATTTATTAAATTTTTATATGTTAATATCTTTTCTAACAGACTAATGCCATTGGCCCAGCACCAGCCCATCTCGCCAAATGCCAAACAAGACACCTTGAGTTGCCTCAAGCAGAACCGGCCATTGTGCCGTCTCCACTCGCTAGGGGGCCTAATGTCTCCCTCAGTCGCCAGGTGGCTACTGACGTCACTTTCTCATTTTTGTTTGAAAACTTAACCCTTGTGACCCCAGTAAGGTAGATTTGCAGGGTTGGAGGGTGGGACTTTCCTGTTTAAGATATTAAACTGGTCAGCTGTAGACCCTATTTCGGTTAACATATCCTGAAAATTTGATGAAAATCCATGCATTGGTTTAGTCTGTTGAACACCCACAAACATTAAAACCCCAAAATATTCAAAGTGTTGCCATGGCAGCAGTTGTTGCTAGATACCGCCAAAAAACAAATCGGCTCTATCTAGATCCTCTTGGGGTTAACCCATGAATGGGTTTAGGTTGTGGAACACCCACAAACTTTAAGACCGAAAAATCTTAAAAGTGTTGCCATGGCAACAGTTGTTACCATATACCCCCCAAAAACTAATCAGCTCTAGATCCTCTTGGGATTAACATACCCTGAATATTTGGTGAAAATCTGTGCATGTGTTTAGGCTGTGGAACAGCCATAAGCTTTAAGACTCAAAACTCTTTAAAGTGTTGCCATGGGCACAGTTATTACCGGATACCCAACAAACCTAATCAAGTCTCGATCCTCTTGGTGTAAACATACCCTGAAAATTTGGTGCATAGGTTTAGCCTGTGGAGCAACCACAAACTTTAAGACCCAAAAATCTTAAAAGTGTTGCCATGGCAACAGTTTTTACTGGATACCCCCCCAAACCTAATCAGTTACAGATTACCTAGAGGTAAAATTGAAAATTTGATGAAAATCTGTGCATGGGTTTAGGCTGTGCAACACCCACAAACTTTAAGACCAAAAAAAAAATCTTAAAAGTGTTACAATGGCAACAGTTGTATTGTGTTTCGTAGAGTGTTTTATGAAAAGAATATATCATTTTTGCTGTAAACTTGGTATTGTAAATTTTTTCCAGCAGATATTTAATCCTAGATTTGTAATGATAAAGATAAAGTGTAGTAAACTATAATTGGCTATAGATAGGGACATTGATCTGTTCATGTCTTTTTGAGTATTAAGAAACAGAGATACAAACACATCCAAAACATAATGGGGCCATTCCACTGGAGCCGACCGATCAGTAACTAGGTATTTTTGGAGAGTTGAGACCAATGTTTAAATGGTCGGTTAGGATCGGTAGTATTTTCCCAGCCTGTCGGGGAGAGTCAGTAAAATATCAAACATGTTTGATATTTCTACGACCGTTGCCGACCCTTGTAAGAGACCCTAAAATTCATCCACCCAGCAACAGGCCTGTCGGTTAACTTAAGGGCCTTTTGGCTACACTTCCAGGCTTGTCTGTAACCCTTCCAGGCTTGTCCTTATCACTTGCAGGCCTGTCCTATATGAAGCCGGCTTGTCTTTTGTAACTTAAAGTACTGCTCATTTGCAGTCCATTTACAGCATGATGTAAGGTAAAAATATGATCAAAAATTATGTCCAGAATGACAAAGAAACAATGCAAGTGATTATAATTTTCAGGCGAAGTTCCACATATATCCTATAATTAATTAAGAAACCTGAAAAAGTGTTTTTATTTGGTTAAATAAAATAAAATCCAAGCTTATTTCAGGAAATAAATTTTTGGGCAAAAAGAGGATCAAATGTCGACCAATCAACAAATCTAAAAATAGGTCACTATTGAATATTTGGATCCCAGAACTACAGGGTGTTTACCTACACGTCCAGAAAAATGTGCTTTCTCAGAGGCCCGGAACTATTTGGTATAAATGTGTAGGAAAATTGCTCAGAGGGACGGAATTTTGAAGGGGTCCTTTCCAGAAGCTTCAAATTGGAGTATAAAAGGCAGCAACAAGCAAGAGGGTTTTCATTGTCACGTGAGATATTGTTAGCATATCTCTCTCTGCTTGTTTGCATAGGATATAACATTTTCAATGAAAATTTCATATTTTAAAGTGGCTTTTTCGTTCAAAATCTGAAACAGACATACATTGATTTATTTCTTATATAATATTAAAAAGTGTAATGACAATATCGACTGCAAGTCTGATCGTGGGGTTCTGTATGTTTCTGCAGGCCTGTCTGTTTATCAGTACGGCTTGTCGGGACCTGCTACGGCTTGTCTGTTATGGGTTTAGGGCTTGTCTGTTAGGGCTTTAGGGCTTGTCCTGGTAGTTTCCAGACCAGTCTGTACAAAACATTCCGACCCCAAGGCAGGTCGGCCTCCAGATCCAGACAAGCCTGTATGTATCATGTCCTGTCAGGGAGTTGAAGCCAACCCAAAAGTTTCCCGCCTTTTTTGTGGATTTTTGTCCCCGACCCCCCAACCTTTGCAGCCAACCTTATATATGTACAGAGTCGTAAGGTCGGCCTCCAGTGGAACGGCCCCATAACCTCCTTATGGTAGTAGGGGCCACGGTGGCAGAGTGGTAACACTCTCGCCTCCCACCTCTGAGGCCGGGGTTCGATCCCCACATGGGCTCAAGTGGGAAAGCTGGTAGTTGCTTGCCGTTGGTCGGCAGTTTACAGTACACAACCCTAGCAAACTCTATGTACTGGTTTCTTCTGCCCTTCCAACTACCCGTCGTGATATGACCTGTACATTGTTGAAAGCGACGTTAAACCCCAAATAAAATAAATAAAAACCTTATGGTAGTAATGAGAACAGATATTAGTGTAAGGTAATATTTCTGAATATGTCAAAATATGAATTTAAAATACTCTTCATTGATCATATACAAATTGTGCATGTAATAAGGAATCTTTATGGATTTTCTTTGCTAATGCATTTATTTTGACTTTCCACAAAGTAAGGCTGACCATAACAAGCTTTGTTTTTAACTTAAAGAAACATTTTGTCTGGGTAATTTGTCAAAATATTCAAGTACATGTATATTGCAACCCCTCTCCATTAAAAACCTGGGACAATGTGAATATAGAGCAGTGTTGTAAAGTGGTTTTGTAATAATAATAATAATATGATTTATATAGCGCCAATTCCATAGACTGTTCAAGGACGCTGTGGCAAAGTTCAAATGTCACTCTTTTGTGCCCATATAGGCCTCTGAAAACAAGTATGTTTTTAAATGTTTCTTAAAATTTTCTAAATTCTGGATATTTCTAATATATCCTGGAAGATTGTTCTAGTATACAGGGGCAGTAACTGCAAAGGCACAGTCTCCATATTTTGAGTACTTTGTTCTATGAACTTTCAGTGTTAATGCTCATCCATCTTTTGCCAAGTGAGATGGTTGACGCGATGTATATGGTTCCAGCAGATCGCTAAGGTACTTTGGACCTTGTCCGTGTAGTGATTTATAGGTAAGAAGCAACAGTTTATATTGAATACGGTGAGGAATAGGAAGCCAATGCAACTCTTTTGTTATTTTTGTTGCACTGTCAAATTTTGGAGCTTGTACAACAAGTTTTGCTGCTGCATTTTGTATCTTTTGCAGCTTTTGATCTGAAAGCTTGGAATGCCAGCTAAAATACTATTGTATGCATCCAATTTAGATATAACAAAGGCATGGACAAGTGCTTCTGTGGCCTCTTGTGTGAAGTATTTTCTTATTCTTGGGATGTTGGATAGATGATACCAACCACTGAACACCATTTTGTTGACTTGTTTCTCCAGTTTCAGTCCCGAGTCTAGATCCACGCCAATATTTGTGGCCACAAGGGAAGGAATAATCCTAGAGTCTCCAATACATATGGACGTTATGTTCAGCTTTTTAAGACCAGAGGGTTTTCCAAAGATCATAACTTCTGTTTTCCCTTCATTTAACTTGAGTTGGTTGCTACTCGTCCAGTTTTTGACTTTTGCACAACACAATTCCATTTTGTTGACTGCATCCTTGACATCAGCATTTGAGTTCGGATTGAAGTGAATGTATTTTTGTGAGTCGTCTGCATAGAAAGATGGTATGATGTCATAATGTCTGATCAGATCACCAAGAGGTCGGGTCAAATCGGAGTACAGGTCTGGCCTAGCACAGAGCCTTGAGGCACATCACAGTCCTTCACCCTTTTTTCAGATAGCTTGCCATCAACTATAACAGATTGAGTTCTGTCATGTCAATATGACTTTATCCAGTTCAGGGTATTACCACATAAGCCCTGTTGTTGCAGAAGGATTGTATGGTTTACAGTGTCGAATGCAGCTGAGAGATCTAGCATTACTAATAAAGTACACTGATCTCTGTCACAAGCAAGTAAAATATCACTTATAATTTTGAGTATGGCAGTTTCAGTGCTGTGACCTTTCCTGTAGGCTCACTGATTGATCTCTCTAAGGCCAAACTCATCTTTATGTTGATTCAATCTAGATGCAACACATTTCTCCAGAAGTTTTGATATGAATGGCAAGTTTGAAACTGGTCCGTAGTTCTTCAGGTTGTTAGGATCCAGCGATTTCAAAGGAGGTGTAACAAGAGCATTCTTCATAGTAGATGGCACTTTCCCTGTTGAGAGTGAGGCATTGACAATATTACATAGTATCGGAGCAAGAACATTCACACACTTTTTCAGCAACCATGTTGGAATAGGATCAGATGCGCATTGTTTGGATGGGGATTTTCCAACTAATGTTTTGATTTCATCGATGGTAACTGGTGCAAAGGTTGAGAATTTGGACACAGCTACTCTGTCAAAGCAATGTGGGTTGCTATTATTGCTGTGTTTGAGAAGACCTTCTCGATTTTTTAAATTCTAAATTAAATATTTTTAAAGTTAACATGCAACACAAAATAACTCAATGTATTAAATATCGGAGAACAGCTTTAAATATTATGGAGCTTTTTGGTTCACTATCAGGTCTCAAAATGAACACCGAAAAAACTAAAATAATATGGATAGGTAGCAAGAAGCACTGTAAAGAAAAGCTAAATATTTCAGCAAAACTACATTGGGGAGATATAGAATTCTCATTTTTGGGTATTGATTTTTCAGTGCATCTAGAAAATATACCTGAGCTAAATTTCAGAAGAGCAATGAACAAAGCAAAAAAAGTACTTAATTGTTGGAAGAGTAGGTTTCTAACTCCTATTGGGAGAATAACAGTGATAAAAACCATGATCCTGTCTAAATTTAATCATTTATTCATGTCTATTGTGACACCTAAAAAAATCCTAGATGATTTAAACAGAATGTTATTTTCTTATCTATGGGGAGGGAAAACACACAAAATTAAAAGGATAAATGTCTGTGCTGATTATTTAAAAGGTGGACTACGTATGGTAGATATTTATAAATTTGAAAAATCTTTAAAACTTGGGTGGATGAAACATATTTTGTCAAAGCCAGAGTCGCCATGGAACTTATTACTACAAGAAAGCTGTAAAAACATATTCAAAATGTTTTATGTTGGGCCAGAGTGGTTTCAACAACAACAACTTCCAAATCTTAATCCCTTCTGGTGTAATGTATTTGAAAACTGGATAACATTCTGTAGAAATCAAAAAGTCGAAACAGGCAAAGACCTCTTAAGTAGTAGCATTTTGGTACAATAGACACAGATGCGATTTTTTAAGGTTATATAACAACCTTAATCAAGCCATTGGGTTACAGTAGTCCGTCCTCCCGCCAATTAGGTCACATGACCTCATTGTTTACTTCATTATTTTTGTTGCAAGTAAAAGAATGACTTGCGGGGAGGCGGGAGGGAAATATGAGTGTTAGGAAATGGTAAGTATTTCTAATAAAAATTTAAATTACTATTAAATTTTCCAATTTTATAGCGAAATACCCTTACCATTTCCTAACAGTAGCTGAATTCAGCCTTGTAGGATGGAGGGAATTCTTTTAAGAAAAACCACTACCCAACCTACAACTAAACAACATGAGAACTTCACAATGGAATTTACAGGCATTAATAACATATAAACTTCCAACAATCACAACATACAACTCCCAAAAAACTGAAAGTATGTAGTTGTAGTTCTCACAACTGTTGACAATGTTGGTGTTGCAAAAGGATGTCATACATAGATATCCCATCTACATTGTAACATCCGACCTCAAGACAAGGTCAAACCAACCTGAAAGTGTCATCAGCATAATGCCTAATCCTTCCCAAGAAAGATTTAGGCAACATTAATACCTACTGCAATACAATATCCAGAGAGTGAAGATATCATATTATAAAGTAACAAACTATAACTGCAACCGTAGGACCCAATTTCAAATCTGACCCTAAGACAACAGAGGTTTTTCAGACAGAAATTGGTATACATACAATGGAATTTCCAATAACATGTATCAAGAAAACTCCTGTAAGGAAATCATCTATAAAAACTAAAGATGCAATCAAAACATACATCAATAGCTTCTGTGACTCAATCTTGACTCAATCAAGATGAAATAGTTGCCAAGAGATAAGTCTGTAAGAAAACTTTCAATGGCAGTAAAACAAAAGATTTGCCCCATCCCAAACCTTTTGATCACCAAAGAACAGAGAGACCCATATTGAGTTGAACTGTTCAAAGAGGCTAAAAGCTGGCATGACCACAAGCTTAATTGCAGTAGACCCATCCAAAGCCAACTGGTTCTGGCAATTGAAGGGACCAGAGTTACTTGTGACTCATTCTCCTTAACTAAAGGAAGAATATGTCCAAGCATTAATGTCATTCCTTTATCATGATTCTGTAATCCACAGAGACAAAGATCACTGACTCAATTGCAGTAATCGCAGTAGGCCCATCTGAAGCCAACTGGTTCATGGCCAAAAGCAGTTAATGGGCCAAAGTTACCTGTGACCAGTCCTCCCTATAACTAAGGGAAGGGTTCACTACTTTACCTGAAGTCAAAACCAAAGACCATCTTGAAAGGTAATAACTTCAAGAAATCCTTCCTCACAAGCTCAAAGGTTGTTTGATAAGAGCATGAAGGACCAATGACAAAATCCAAAACTATTGGTTTGTCTCTTACTAAAAGTTGCTAATCTATTATTTAACTCAACTTTTAGATACTTCTTGACCCTTTAGGCCTTTAGGTATGTCTCCTTGAACTAGTATCCAGGAAATTTGCTAATGTGGAATAGTGGGGTCTGAGATGTATATACGACTCTCTACACACCACTGCCCAGAAACCAACCATTGATTCTCAGATTCTCCTAGAGGAGTGCTCCTTCATGATTCACCACTTCCTCTGGAAATCTTCCATAATATTCATGCCTGACTTCAGATGCCAAACATGAAGATTCAAGTGAAGTCTATTACTAAATGGTTGAGTCAATAGATTCACCCATTTAGAAGGGGTTTTGTGGACAGATCCACCAGACCCAAAACCAAGACATCCCTGGCCACCCTGGTACAATATGATGATTCTATACCTGTAGGTGGTCATCTGTTGAATCACATGAGGGATGAGGGCCACTGGACATAACTGACCAGACCCTCCCCAAAGACATTCCATGCATATGTTCCCCAAGCCCGACTGTCTGGGACATGAGACATGACGACCAAGACCCTGGGCAAAATACACGTCTGTCCAGACTATCACAAGAAGTGTTCAAGCACCTTTTTCCCAAGCCTGACAGCAGACCTACCTAGGAAACTTGTGAGTCATCTTGTTGCAAACACATCAACCACTGATTGATGGCAGCAATGTCTAATTTGATTGAAAAACCTGGCGATTCATAACCGCTTTGATCTTTTTTGCTTTTATCTTCCTAGACAAGGAATCTGCCAGAACATGTAGATTTCCTGGAATGAATTTCCCTGAATCTGAATCATTCTGGCATTGGACTAACCCATGACTCTACAGATTAAGGTACAAATTCCCTGAGTGGATGCCTCCCTGGCTGTTCATATAGGCAACCACTAAAGAATTGTCTGTGAAAATCAACTGATTTCAACTCAGAAGCTGATTTCTGAATCATTTTAAGGTAACAACATAGCTTCCAGCTGTATAATGTTATGTTATGAGAAGTCTTGACTCTTCCTGATTCCACAGACCAATGGCTGTGGATGACTCAAGAAAGCACTCCAACCCATTAGGGAAGCTTCTGTGAATGGAGAGAAAACTGTGCTCCTGAAGGAGTGGTGAGTCCTCCTTCAAAATTGAACTATTGGTCCACCAGTGAAGATGATCCCTGAACCAAAGACCCAAGAAATGGGATATCCAGAGACTGAAGATATCAGCAGTGTTTCCAGATACCACTGGAATGACTTCTGTGCAGATAACTCAATGGTATAGTCTTCTCCATTGAAACCATGCTTTTAAAATGACATGAGCTTCCCTGAAGATAAGTGAGAAGCTTTCAACATGGTAACTGTCTTCCCAAGAAGACAATAGATTCCCTTTGAGTTGGGAAGACTAGACCTACCCTGAAGTCGAATTGTAACCAAACTTCGATTAATGGAGTTGGAAATAAATCTGATTTTTAAAAATTTGATCCAACCCAGGCTCTCGACAAGATGCATCCCCAGTGGGTGTATCCCTGGTATTTCTGTTTTGAATATGATGTCATTAGCCAATCGTCTATATACTGGCGAATACTGATGCCTTCTGCGAGAGCCATCAGCTTCAATTCTTTTGGTGGACTCGAGAGAGAAACTGTAGTAATACTGAAGGGTAAGGCAGTGAACTGGTAGAATCTGTAGCCTCCAATGAAGCGAAGATACTTGTTAGCCGAGACTACCGGTGAAGAGTGTGTACCCATAAGGTCGAGTGACGTCATCCACTCGCCTTTTATAGACGAATTCCAAATATTAAACATTCTATATTAAGTAAGGTACATGCAAGCTCATTTACCTGACCTTAACAACTACTGGCTGCCATTTCTTCCTTGCTTGTCACAAGAAATAAACTGTAAAACTCCAGCGATGTGACACTGGAGACTGGTGTTATCGCCCTTTTGTCGATCAATCCATAAACAGCTTCTATCAAAACTGCTGTTTCTCTCGTTTTTTTTTTTTTTTTTTTTTTTTTTTTTTTTTACTTCTGCCAACCTCACTTCTGAAAGGTCTGGCTGAACATTATCCTGTTACCAAGACTTGTATACTACCAAAACTTCCATAGGGCCTGTAAAAGTAAGATCCTCTCCCCTTTTAACTAGCTGAGGAGTAAGAATCACTTGTAACTCTATTCCAGGGTAACTGTCATGATAGAGACAAAAACAACCTGCCCTGAGGCCTGGTGTCCCTTTATTAGTCTAGACTAGGCGCATGCTCACTTCTAGACTTACTAATCATCCTTATTTTCATGAAAATACTAGATGAAAATCCACTGAACATCTGACATGTCCAGCAAGAGAACCTCATTAGGAGTGAAAAATGCATTGTAGGTTTGCTAAAGGCATTCTAAGTTACACCCTCCTGTTGAGTCCCATGTTCTTAGACATGGTCAAACTGCAACAAGAAGCAACACACTGGTTGTCTGGACTGGAAATGCAAACATCATTGCACCCAGTCCAAGGCATATTGAAGTCTATAACATATCATATCATAATGTTCCCTAGGATCCTCTAAATTTGACCTGAACTGAAGAAGTGAGTCAATACACGCTTCCTCTCTCTCTTACAGTCCCCTACCAGGCCTTGTTTTCAAAGTGTCTGAAAGGTCATGTTCCTCCTGCAGACCTCCTGCAACTAAGGAGCTGTCCAGGAAAGTGATGTATGTAAGGAAGTCCAAGCAAAACTTCTTCCTGTATAGCTGCTCTTTAAAACATCTGAGGTTCCAAACTACTTGAAACCCAACATAAAAGCCACATTTCAATGCTGGCTGTTCACCCAAGGAATGTAAATGTGACCAAACAAGGGAGCATTCACAGAAACTGTGCCTGTTAAATCAATCCCTAGCCACTCAATAACAGTCAAGCAAAAGTAAAATAAGGAATATATTCCTTGTAATGAGATGAATCATAATCACCATCTCCTGACAACCTGAATTCTAAACCTTTTGAGAGGTATAGAAACCCGATTGTACTAAATTCTTGTGCAAAACCATTGATCAAAAACCTCTCCTTGTAGATATGAATGACACTCCCGGACATCTGACAACCAGAATTCTGACCTTCTGAGAGGTATAGAATACTCGATTGTGCATGGATGACTTCACACAGGTATTTCCTCTGGTGAATGTTTTGACTGGACCTCGACGGAAGAGTTTTCCGAAGAAGTAGTCTTTTCCTGCATTCAAAACTCCTACACGGTGCCGTGTCCATGGTAACTTAATGGCTGCCCCCAAGGGAGATTCCTTCTTCTGTAGCATCGACAATCTATTCGACTGGGATGCATACTGTGATAAAATTGCTTTCAACGCCTGGCTATTAGAACCCGACGTGAACAGCAATAACGGCCACTCGAATTGTCATTCTCATCCAAGATGGCGCCGTCCAGATCGCTTCTGTTATTGAAGAGTACATTCTTTCTATATACGTATGCTGCAAAATTATAGCTTCCAACGTCCAGCAAACTGAACCAAACGACTGGCAAGCTGTATAATAATATTATTGTTGCAGTAGGACCTTCTTTATGAAGACTTATTTCCTCGAGGTTGAAGATGATAGAACTTTCGATGTCGCCATCCAAAAAGTCCTTTATTTACATAATATAATGCATACCTTCGAAGATTCAATAAATGAATCAGTTCTGTATCACATACATATAAAATATAAAGTGAGATTCACAGCAAAATCTCAAAAAATAAATGAAAACCTTGACAAAACTCTCCTAATTTCCAAAGACGTCCTTACTGATGATGGCCAACAAAAATAATGAAGTAAACAATGAGGTCATGTGACCTAATTGGCGGGAGGACGGACTACTGTAACCCAATGGCTTGATTAAGGTTGTTATATAACCTTAAAAAATCGCATCTCTGCGTTGGCCATTGGGTTGGATGGCTCCAACAAATAGCTACTGTTAGGAAATGGTAAGGGTATTTCGCTATAAAATTGAAAATTTTAATTACTTAGATGTAGCCTTTAATAAGCTACAAGCTTACCATGTGGGACTGAATGCTGTTCTCGGATGGCCGCAGGCATCCGACCAACGTCTAAGAAAAAAAGACATTTATAGTTGATCATAGCCTCAGGTTGTCCTCTCGTGGTACACTACGAGATCTCTTCCTACTTTCTCGTTGCAATTTTTAAACCTTACCCCTCAGCTGTAATACAGCGGGGAGGCAGGGTGGGACTCTTTCAATTTATTGCGCTACATAGCTTACCATGTGGGACTGAATGCTGAATCCAACCGCACGGTGGAGGGATTACAGCTGAGACTGGAAGATAAGTCAATTTTTTCTTAGAATTTTGAAGTAATAGATTAGAATGAATGTTTTGAAATACCAGTCCGGGTCCCGTTTACAGTGCCCCAATCCTGAAGACCAGGCCTGTAAAGAGCCAAAAACCTGAATAGAATGGATGACAGTGCTAAAACTGTCAAGATGTTTTGATTGTAGGAGAGAAGTGCAGCCGTGCTCACTTAAGAAGTGTAAGGGCCCTTAGGACCCATCCACGAGTGAAAAAACCAGCCATATGGTTGGAATTCCCATAAATTTATGCCACCTAACATGAGATTAATGACAAGCTTGATAAGTCCTCAATACATATTATGCTTGATAAACTAAAAATAAAAAATGACCTTACCCGTAACATCTTGAGAAGTAAACCTATACCCAGAGCCTGGGATTAGAGTCCTGAAGACTTGGTTGTAGGGGATGTGCCTCCCCCCCCCCCCCTTCTTTCTGAGGATAACTGGTCTGAGGGGAAGGACTTGTTGTGCCACCACCACTGGTACCAGATACATATTGTTGTCGTCGTCTGACCAAGTAAGGTCTTTTAGGTAAAAATTTGAAAATGTGTTGTGAGCTTTCCAGTGACAGACTTCCATGATTTGGTCCGATACCCAACCGTATGTCATGCGCTTTAACTTGGACCAAGTCCAAGGCTAGTTGGTCTGCTTGTTTATAAAAAAAACAAAGCAGAATGGTTTGTTTCAACCAAGAAGAGAGAGTAACGCGTCTGATGTCTGTCCTTTCTTGAAGGAGATAAAAAGGAGGGATCGAGACCCTCTCAGGTCTTTGGTTCGATCCAAATAGTACCTCAGGGCCCGCACCAGACACAAGGTCCTGTCTTCTTTGAATTGTCTATCTACAATGGTAGTCAAAACAGGAATAGTCACCAGAGACACACCGAGAACCTTCTCTTGCTAGTTGGTTTTTGGCTATGAAGTCAGAAGAAGGGAACAAAGCAACCTTTTCCCATTGGCCTAGATTTGATACTTTGTTTGCAACCCAGGCATGGATTTCGCTGCGGCGCTTGCCGGAGGCCAAAGCCAGCAAGAAAGCAGTTTGGAAAATTTAATAAGTAAATTAAATTTTTATAAGTTAATATCTTACCTAGTGGACAGATGCATTTGTCCGGCGCACAGCCGGTCCCGCCAAACGTTAGAGAAAAACGCCTCGAGCTGGGCTCTGGCCCGGACCGGTAGTGTCCTGTTTACTCGCCAGGTGGCTGTATAGCCTCCCTGCCGGTGCACTGCGCGTGCGCGCGCATGCGTACTTCCTCCTTTTGTTTGCACCCTGTTTGAGTCCCCTGGGAATGTTTGTTGCGGGGAAGGCAGGGTGGGAATCCCTCTGTCCACTAGGTAAGATATTAACTTATAAAAATTTAATTTACTTATTAAATTTTCCATTTTATTGCGTTAATATATCTTACCTAGTGGACAGATGCAGAATAACTACCCATTGGATGGAGGGCAGCTAAACTCAACAGGGACTCTTGTCAGAACTCTGGGCCTCCGGCCCAAGGGTTAGGGATCCTTCCCATACCCTACACCATAGTTGGTTCCCCCCCCTCTTTTTTGCCGTCTACCGAGCCACCTGGGCTAGGACTATAGGAGAGAGGAGGTAAGAGTTCAGTCCCAAGGATTCCGAAGGAAGCAGAACAGGATAAACTAGAAATAACTCATACCCCACACCAGCCCTTCCGGTTGAGAACTGCGCGCTGGGGTTACAAAACAAGATAACTAAAAAAGAAGGAGCCAACTAAAACAACCCACTACTCCTTCTAAACGCTTTACACTATATACAAGTTATCCTTTCAAGGATACCAGTTACTCGCGTATGTGCTGGGCTGCGACCACTGGTCCTAAATGGTACAGGTCAGCATCAGCCCATGCTACATCCTTCAAATAAAATTGGGTGAAGGTATTGTGCGACTTCCAGTGGCAGGCTGAGAGGATCTGGTCCAAGGACACACCTCCTTGAAAAGCCTTAGAAGCTGCAAAGGCCCGCACATCATGGGCTCTGACCTGATGTAATTGTTGTGCATCCTCATTGGACAATTGATAGCACAACAAGATGGTTTGTTTAATCCAAGAAGAAATTGTAGCAGGAGCGATGTCCTTATTGAAGTTCTTCTTGAAAGACACAAAGACCAACTGTTTGCCGGAACGGAGGTCTTTGGTCTTGTCCAGGTAATAACGCAAAGCCCGAACTGGACATAAGGTTCTATCCTCCTTGAGAGACTTATCCAACGTAGGGGCCAAGGCCGGAATAATTACCGGAGCTACTGAAGAAGGCCCTTCTTTAGCCAACTGATTCTTGGACAAGAAACAAGGAGAAGGGAATAAAGAAACATTAGCCCAATCTTCCTGATGTCTAATGTTCCTGTGTACCCAGGCATGAATCTCACTCCTTCTTTTGCCCGAGCCCAAAGCCAGGAGAAACACCGTTTTGAAGGTAAGATGTTTCAGAGACGCCTTTCGAAGGGGTTCAAAGGGGGACTGGGTTAATTGATGCAAGACCAGAGACAGATTCCAGCTAGGGACTCCTCGAAGACCCTTGGGTTTATCTCTATGGAAACTGTCTAGCAAGCGGGTAAGGTTTTCGTCTTTACCAAAATTAACCTTGTCACAACCAATTTTGTCGGCTATAGCAGTTCTATAGCCATCTATGGTGCTAGGTTGAAGATTTTTCTCCTTGAAAAGGAATAGGAGAAATTCCGCTACCTGAGTTAAAGAAGGTGACCCGAAGTCCACCTTGTGTGACTCGCACCATTTGACAAATATGGACCACTTCGATTCATAGATGGCTCTGGTTGATTGTCTTTGAGGAGCCTCAATTCGCGTTGCCACTTCATTAGAGAATCCTTGTGCCTGTATGCTAGAGGCTCTAGGAGCCAGGCGTGGAGGTTGAGCCCTAGGAGATCTCTGTGGGGACACTGATTGAACGGTTGGGTCAGCAGGTTCTCCACGTTTGGAAGGGAGAGAGGAATCTGAACAGACATGCTGACTAGATCCCAGAACCAAGGCATGTTGGGCCACCCTGGAGCAATCAGAACCAACCTGTGAACTCCCTGATCTAGGATCTTGGACACCACCTTGCCCAAAAGAGACACAGGAGGGAACGCGTAGGCATCCATATTCTCCCAATTCAGGCTGAGAGCATCTACTCTCCATGCCTGTGGATCTGGTACTGGGGACACAAACTTGGGTAGTTTGTGATTGTACCTTGTTGCAAAGAGATCCACTCGGGGAGTGTGCCACCTGGCACATAAGTGGTCGAAGACTTCCTGCAGGAGGGACCATTCTGTCTGAATAACCTGAGTGCTCCTGGACAATTTGTCTGCTATCACATTCAGCCTTCCCGGAATGTGCCTGGCCCTTAGAACTATCTGTCTGCGATTGCACCAGGAAAGCAGTCTCCAGAGGAGGGCACAAAGTGAGCCTGATCTCATACCCCCCTCCTTGTTGATGTATGAGACAACCGTTGTGTTGTCCGTGGCTATCAAAATGATCTGGCCCCAACACTGTTGCTCGAACTTCTTGAGGGCCAGAAGGACCGCCTTTAGCTCGAGAAAGTTTATGTGCAACTGGCTTTCTGAGTCCGACCAAACTCCTTTTGCCGTGTGGTCTCCTAAGTGCGCGCCCCAACCTTCGTTTGAGGCGTCGGTAAACAACTGCAGAGCATGTTGTAGAGGATGAAGAGGTTGGCCGCTGAGCACATTGTTTTCGTCCAGCACCACTGCAGATGAGGGTACAGAGATCTGGGAAGAGGAATCTCCTTCTCTAGTACCTCTGGCACGTGCCAGTGATTCTTCAAGTGCCACTGAATCGGTCTCATGTGAAGGCGCCCCGAAACCACCTGTTTCTCTGTGGCTGTCAACAAACCTATGAGAGACATGAACTCTCGGACCGAACAATGGTCTCTGTTCATTAGCATCTTTATTTTTTGAGTTAGGGTTTGCCACCTCTCCTGAGTAGGCTTCACTAGACCCTTGGAGAGGTCGAAATGATAACCGACAAAGTTGAACTCCTGTTGGGGAACAAGTTCCGACTTTTGCAAATTGACTAACCATCCCAACTGCTGACACAGAGCCATCAGGGTCCGCGTTTGGTTCACACAAGCCTCCCGAAAGGGCGCTCGAAGCAACCAGTCGTCTAGGTACTGGTGGATCCTTATACCCCTGGACTGGGCCATCAATTTCACCTCCTTCACCACCTTTGTGAATTCCAAAGGAGCCGTCGCTAGGCCGAACGGCAGAGCCCTGAACTGGAAGGTTTGACCGTGCAGGTGAAACCGGAGATACTTTCTCGACCTTGGGTTGATGGGAATGTGGAAATAGGCATCGCTGAAATCCAGCGATGTGACCCATTCGCCTTTTTGAAGGGATAGCCGGATGGTCTCCGGAGTTTCCATTTTGAAGGTTTCCGAGTGGAGGAAAAGATTGAGTTTGCTCAAATCCAAGATTGGACGCCATTTGTTGTTTGGTTTGGGAACTATGAACAGCCGGTTGTAAAAGGCCAGAGAAGCCCGAACCACTACTTTTTCTACGGCCTGTTTTGTAATCAGGGACTGCAACGCCTCCTTCAAAAACTTGTTTCTGCGAGGGTTGGCGTATCCGCTGATTATCAGAGGACACCTGGTCAATGGGGGCCTCATCTTGAAAGGGAGGTTGTAACCGTCCTTCAAGATGGAGACTACCCGAGGATTTGAACCCAGGCTGAGCCACGTTTCCCAGAACCTGTGCAACCTGCATCCTACAGGAGGATTTTCTGCAACACTGTGGACATTTGGTACATGAGGGACAGAACGACAAGGAGAGACAAAAGAAGCACTTTTGACATGTTTTATTTCTGTCTGACAAAGATCGGGACTTAGGCCTTTCTTTTGCGGCTGCCCGGGACCGACAACAATAGGAACAGGAATTACAGCAGTTCTTGAGTATACAGTCTTTGAAAAGTTTTGAGGGCTGATGTTTTGACCCACTATCTTTGGAATTATTTGGTTGTGTGGGTTTGTACAATGATTGTCATTTATAATTTTTGCCACCCCGGGCATACTTGGAAAAACGGTGGTTAGTAGAACCACGCCCACGGCCACGACCTCGTGACCCAAACTGTCGCCAAGGTTGTTGAGGAGCAGATGACGGCTGAACCATGGTCTTAGCCTCCTTCTTCTCATACGGTTTATAGCGATACTTGGTCTTCTGTTGGTGCTGGGGACCAACTCGAGACTGGACCGACACATGTTGTGTCTCAAACTTGTTGATATCTTGTTCCGCGACATTCAAGGCCGCGTCGGGAAATAACCCATATCCAAAAAGAGCAGCATTCCTCAGTTCATTCCAAGTGTCCATCTTCATACCGGGACGAACATGATCTAAATAAGAGTCCCGACGCATCAGAATGAAGTTCCCCAGCTGCACAAAAAGGCTATCAGCCAGGTGCTGTAGAGCTGTCCCAAGAGAGACAGATACATTCTGGTGGAAAGCACATAAATCCCTTAACTCCTTAAGTGCTTCAGACACCTCCTTGGCTGACTTGCCCTTACTGAGATGAGTCTGTAGGAAAGTTATGTGATGTGCCATCTGATCTTGAATCTCGCTAGTGCATCTGCTGAAACCAGCTGCATGGTTCACTGTGTAAGTACCCTCTCGGGCGCACCTTTCCCATCTGCGTAGTACTTCTTGCGATATGGGACGAGACACGGGACCTGTTGCGAGATATGCAGCTGGTTTGACAATTCTTGAGAATTGAGCATTTAGTTTCGCCTCAGAACCATGCCAGTTGAACAGCTTTCTACCTGGTCGCTGGGGACCATCTGTCTTTAACTTATGCATGGGATACCATTTATCCTGTGGTTTAGGGGTGCGTATGAATTGGTCAGTACGCAAACCACCAGCTTCTTGACTTCGGGAAGGGTAACCCTCAGCTACAGTCAGATTAATCCTCTCCAGCTTCTGACAGAGCCAATCGTCTGCTGGCATGGCTACTGACACCTTTGAACTTGTCTTCGGATTTTTTCCACGCCACGGATTGTTGGACTTATCCGGGTCACTGTACTCAAACTCAAAGTCTGGGATAAAGTTCCAGCCCATAAAGGCCCTGATGGAACGAACTGTTTCCCTGTAACTCATTTCTTCATTCTTTTCTGGTTTATCAGTGTCTGATTCAGAAAGTTCACCATCCTCGCTATCCAAAACATCTGGTGATGTATGATCCCTATCCACAACATCTGTTGATGTATGATCCCCAAAGAGTGGTTCGTCTGAAGCCACAGGCAAGACATCTGTTAAGGGGTGTTCAACATTGGACATATCATCTGAGCCACCAGCAGAAGCAAGGTTTCTAATAAACGGCTCCCCAGCCGGTGCAGCCGGTTCCGGACCGGTAAAAGATCCATCCACAACCGGAACCGGTTCCTTGGGTACAAAGGTGTCAGTTTGGTATGCCCTGACCGGACCGGTCATCTCCCCGACCGGTACCGGTTTAGATTGTTGAAGTGCAGTGTCAGAGGGCTTTTTCTGTACCGGACCGGTATTTTCCTCAACCGGAACCGGTTTTGCTTTGGAAGATTTATGATGAGAAGACTTGTGCTTCTTCTTTGAATCTTTCTTGCCATCTGATCCTGTACTAGCCTGTACTGCCGGAAACCGCACCGGACCGGTGGTTCGGGCAGAGGCAGGATCTATGAATGGCTGATCAGAAACCGGTGGGTTTGAAACCTGAACCAGTACTTTGGGGGTAGCAAATATATTGCCTCTTGATAAGAGTGCTTCAAAACGAGAGAATTTCTCATCTAGCTGGTCACTTAATTTGTCAAAATCTTTTTTGGAAACAAAATCTGAAGAACTCACATTATCGCTACCCCCAGGGAGGTCCTGCGCATGCGCACTGTCATCTTCAGAAATCGTCTGCTGAGCATGCGCAGTACTAGCTGGCTGTTGAGAAGAATTAACTGGAGACAGCACAGTTACATCTCGTGGTGACACTAGCAAACCCGCTTTCTTGTCCTTGCGAATTTGATACTGTGGAGTGGCCAGCATATCACGTTGAATTGCTGTAAAATTGTCACAAATCTTGCATATCGCACCTCCCACAATGCAGGGATCTTTACCCAGACCTTTGTCTCGACAACGAGCACACTTCTCATGCATATCAAATCCAGCCATCTTATGGCCGCACGATCCCCGCCTTTGTCCTGGTGAATCCATAGTTATTAAACAACACTTCTACACAAAGAATTTATCAAAATATATCCTGTAACAGATATAAAATAAAATAAAAGTTTCTCCAAAAAACAGACGACCTCTCGTCTTCGCGCCAAACAAAAGGAGGAAGTACGCATGCGCGCGCACGCGCAGTGCACCGGCAGGGAGGCTATACAGCCACCTGGCGAGTAAACAGGACACTACCGGTCCGGGCCAGAGCCCAGCTCGAGGCGTTTTTCTCTAACGTTTGGCGGGACCGGCTGTGTGCCGGACAAATGCATCTGTCCACTAGGTAAGATATATTAACGCAATAAAATGTTTGTTTATTTGGGGTTTTACGTCGCTTTCAACACTGTACAGGTCATATCACGACGGGCAGTTGGAAGGGCAGAGGAAACCAGTACATATAGTTCGCTAGGGTTGTGTACTGTAAACTGCCGACCAACGGCAAGCAACTACCAGCTTTCCCACTTACGGCCATGACGGGGATCGAACCCCGGCCGCAGAGGTGGGAGGTGAGAGTGTTACCACTCTGCCACCGTGGCCCCTAGAAAGCAGTTTGAGAGTGAGATGTTTGAGGTCTGTGTCTTTTATAGGCTCAAAGGGCGCTTTTGTGAGCTGATTGAGAACAACAGTAAGGTTCCATTTTGGAAGATTCCTGGAACTTTTGGACGATCCCTGTGGAAACTGGAGAGTAACCTGTGAAGGTCTGAACTTTGTGCAATATGGTGGTCCGCTGGGCCCAAAGTGTCAACAATGGCAGTCCTGTAACCATCAATGGTAGAGGGGCGCCTGTTTAGATCTTGGTACAGATACATGAAAAAATCTGAGATTTGATTCACAGATGGAGTGCAGAAATCCACCGACATTTCTCATTTTGCACCATTTTCAAATAGGGCCCACTTTGACTTGTAGATGGTCTTTGTTGATGACCTCTGAGGGGCAGCAATTCTCTCTGCCATCTCACAGAGAAGCCTTGTTCTTGGAGCTGTCCACTCCTAGACACCAGGCGTGGAGGTTGAGATGTGGTGGATTGATGTGGAACACATAATCGAGGGACTGTTTGAGAAGTGTTGTTGACAACGGAAGTTGCAGTGGGATTTCTGTTGAGAGCTGCACTAGGTCCCAAAACCCGGGTATCCCTGGCCAGCCTGGGTCTATTACAATGATCAGGCAATGCCATTGCCTGATTTGGTTCACCCTGTGAAGGAGAGCCGTTGGAGGGTAAGCATAGGCAGTGAGAGCCATCCAGCTTATGTTCAGAGCATCTATGTCCCAAGCCTTTGGGTCTGGGACTGGAGACATGTACAGTGGAAGTTAGTGGTTCAGATGAGTGGCAAATAGATCTACATGAGCAGTGAACCACTTTTAACAGATCTGTTTGAACACCTGTGGATGCAGTGGCCATTCTGTTGACTGCACCTGGTTCGACCTGGACAGGTCGGCCATCACATTCGTACACCCTGGAGTGTGTCTGGCTTTTAATGTTATGTGATAGCGATGACACCATGTCATGATCTTCCACAGAAGAATGCACATCTCCACTGAGTGAGTTCCTCCTTGTTTATGTAGGCTACCACTGTTGAGTTGTCCGTTGCAACTAGCACTGTTTGGTTCGGACATAGGTCCTTGAAGCTGCGAAGGGCCAGTGAAACCGACTTCCACTCTAGGAGGTTTATGTGTAGCCTTTTTTCCTGGTCTGACCACAGACCTTTGGTAGAACTTTGATCTAAGTGATTGCCCCTTCATTTGAGGCGTCTGTAAAGAGTTGGATACTGTGGTCTTTGGGATGAAGGTCTGCACCTCTCATCACGTTTGCAGGGTTCTGCCCCCAATCTAGGTGTGCAGAAATGGTTTCTGTCCAAGGAAGGAGGCTGTCCAGTGATTGAAGATATCTCCAGTGCTCCTTGAGATGAAACTGAAAGGGCCTCGTGTGAAGGCGTCCCTCTGGGACCATTTTCTCCATTGAGGCAAGCAACCCAATTAGCTAGGGACGTCACGACTCCAAATATTTCATGTCGACTAATCGGTAAGTACTATTCGCATCGACAGTGAATAACCGTCGAATTAAAATAACATCCAAAAATCTTAAGTTTTATATTGTAAAAAGCACTGAAAACGATAAATATGTTAAACAAGACCACTGCCGTGGCATGATCTCCCGCCGCACTACATCAAAAAGTAGGTCAACAACATATTTGACAAAACTCCTTTAAATTGAATAGTTTTGCTGTTATGAATTATTTAAATCAAAATAGTCAAAGTAGCTATTAATGAGTTTGGCCATCGAATGGCCACATTCCAGAGTTAGAGCCACTGAATGTACATATTCCGCAGTTATGTACATGTAAGATATGCACTAAAAAGGTTTGGATATCTTCATTCCACCTCAAAGAAGGGGCCCAAGGTCTTACCCTTACCCTGTGCTTTTCCACAGGTTGGTTTGAAGCTCTCCCAAAAGTAGGTGAATGAGTAATTTGAGAAAAATTGGCTATCTGCAATACTTTTAGAGATAATTCGCATTTACTCATTTTCAGTAGCTGAGTAATTAACTATGGGTCTGAAACTTCATCAAGTGAAAGCTCTCCCACAAGTAGATGAATGAGTATTTGATAAAAATTGGGTATCCGCAATACTTTTACAGATAATTAGCATTTACTCATTTTGAGTAGGTGAATAAATAGCTATGAGTCTGAAACTTCACAGAGTGAAAGCTCTCCCAAAAGTAGGTGAATGAGTTATTTGAGAAAAATTGGCTATCTGCAATACTTTTAGAGATAATTCACATTTACTCATTTTGAGTAGGTGAATAATTAGCTATGGGTCTGAAACTTCACCAAGTGAAAGCTCTGCCAAAAGTAGGTGAATGAGTTATTTGAGAAAAATTGGCTATCTGCAATACTTTTAGAGATAATTCGCATTTACTCATTTTGAGGAGGTGAGTAATTAGCTATGGGTCTGAAACTTCAAGTGAAAGCTCTCCCAAAAGTAGGTGAAGGAGTTATTTGAGAAATATTGGCTATCTGCAATACTTTTAGTGATAATAGGCAGTTACTCATTTTGAGTAGGTGAGTAATTAGCTACGGATCTGAAAATTTACTAATTGAAAGCTCTCCAAAATGTATGTGAATGAGTTATTTCAGAAATACTGCCTATCTGCAATACTTGTAGAGATAATTCGCATTTACTCATTTTGAGTAGGTGAATAATTAACTACGGGTGTGAAACTTCAAGTGAAAGCTCTCCCAAAAGTAGGTGAATGAGTTATTTGAGAAAAATTGGCTATCCGCAATACTTTTACAGATAATTAACATTTACTCATTTTGATTAGGTGAGTAATTAGCTGCGGGTCTGGAACTTCACCATGTGAAAGCTCTCCCAAAAGTAGATGAACGAGTAATTTGATAAAAATTGGATACCCGCAATAATTTTAAGAGATAATTAGCATTTACTCATTTTGAGGAGGTGAATAATTAGCTACGGGTCTGAAAATTCACCAAGTGAAAGCTCTCCCAAAAGTAGGTGAATGAGTTATTTGAGAAAAATTGGCTATCTGCAATACTTTTAGAGATAATTCACATTTACTCATTTTCAGTAGGGGAGTAATTAACTACGGGTCTGGAACTTCACCATGTGAAAGCTCTCCCAAAAGTCGATGAATGAGTGATTTGATAAAAATTGGATATCTGCAATACTTTTACAGATAATTCACATTTACTCATTTTGAGTAGGTGAGTAATTAGCTACGGGTCTGGAACTTCACCATGTGAAAGCTCTCCCACAAGTAGATGAATGAGTATTTGATAAAAATTGGGTATCCGCAATACTTTTACAGATAATTAGCATTTACTCATTTTGAGTAGGTGAGTAAATAGCTATGAGTCTGAAACTTCACAGAGTGAAAGCTCTCCCAAAAGTAGGTGAATGAGTTATTTGAGAAAAATTGGCTATCTGCAATACTTTTAGAGATAATTCACATTTACTCATTTTGAGTAGGTGAATAATTAGCTATGGGTCTGAAACTTCACCAAGTGAAAGCTCTGCCAAAAGTAGGTGAATGAGTTATTTGAGAAAAATTGGCTATCTGCAATACTTTTAGAGATAATTCGCATTTACTCATTTTGAGTAGGTGAGTAATTAGCTATGGGTCTGAAACTTCACCAAGTGAAAGCTCTCCCAAAAGTAGGTGAATGATTAATTTGAGAAAAATTGGCTATCTGCAATACTTTTAGAGATAATTCGCATTTACTCATTTTGAGTAGGTGAGTAATTAGCTATGGGTCTGAAACTTCAAGTGAAAGCTCTCCCAAAAGTAGGTGAAGGAGTTATTTGAGAACAAGCATTCCGACGCATGCATTTATCTCCCGCCATATAAATTAGATGTACTAAAGATAACATATTTTAACAAGGTGCTCTAAATGTAATACTTCTCAAGTTATAATTGATTTAGTGCATGATTTCATGAATTTTAATGCATTAAAAATTCATTAAAAAAATTTAGCATGTGAAAGCTCTCCAAAATGTAGGTGAACGAGTTATTTGAGAAATATTGGCTATCTGCAATACTTTTAGTGATAATAGGCAGTTACTCATTTTGAGTAGGTGAGTAATTAGCTACGGATCTGAAAATTTACCAATTGAAAGCTCTCCAAAATGTATGTGAATGAGTTATTTCAGAAATACTGCCTATCTGCAATACTTGTAGAGATAATTCGCATTTACTCATTTTGAGTAGGTGAATAATTAACTACGGGTGTGAAACTTCAAGTGAAAGCTCTCCCAAAAGTAGGTGAATGAGTTATTTGAGAAAAATTGGCTATCCGCAATACTTTTACAGATAATTAACATTTACTCATTTTGATTAGGTGAGTAATTAGCTGCGGGTCTGGAACTTCACCATGTGAAAGCTCTCCCAAAAGTAGATGAACGAGTAATTTGATAAAAATTGGATACCCGCAATAATTTTAGAGATAATTAGCATTTACTCATTTTGAGGAGGTGAATAATTAGCTACGGGTCTGAAAATTCACCAAGTGAAAGCTCTCCCAAAAGTAGGTGAATGAGTTATTTGATAAAAATTGGCTATCTGCAATACTTTTAGAGATAATTCACATTTACTCATTTTCAGTAGGTGAGTAATTAGCTACGGGTCTGGAACTTCACCATGTGAAAGTTCTCCCAAAAGTCGATGAATGAGTTATTTGATAAAAATTGGATATCTGCAATACTTTTACAGATAATTCACATTTACTCATTTTGAGTAGGTGAGTAATTAGCTACGGGTCTGGAACTTCACCATGTGAAAGCTCTCCCACAAGTAGATGAATGAGTATTTGATAAAAATTGGGTATCCGCAATACTTTTACAGATAATTAGCATTTACTCATTTTGGGTAGGTGAGTAAATAGCTATGAGTCTGAAACTTCACAGAGTGAAAGCTCTCCCAAAAGTAGGTGAATGAGTTATTTGAGAAAAATTGGCTATCTGCAATACTTTTAGAGATAATTCACATTTACTCATTTTGAGTAGGTGAATAATTAGCTATGGGTCTGAAACTTCACCAAGTGAAAGCTCTGCCAAAAGTAGGTGAATGAGTTATTTGAGAAAAATTGGCTATCTGCAATACTTTTAGAGATAATTCGCATTTACTCATTTTGAGTAGGTGAATAATTAGCTATGGGTCTGAAACTTCACCAAGTGAAAGCTCTCCCAAAAGTAGGTGAATGATTAATTTGAGAAAAATTGGCTATCTGCAATACTTTTAGAGATAATTCGCATTTACTCATTTTGAGTAGGTGAGTAATTAGCTATGGGTCTGAAACTTCAAGTGAAAGCTCTCCCAAAAGTAGGTGAAGGAGTTATTTGAGAACAAGCATTCCGACGCATGCATTTATCTCCCGCCATATAAATTAGATGTACTAAAGATAACATATTTTAACAAGGTGCTCTAAATGTAATACTTCTCAAGTTATAATTGATTTAGTGCATGATTTCATGAATTTTAATGCATTAAAAATTCATTAAAAAAATTTAGCATGTGAAAGCTCTCCAAAATGTAGGTGAACGAGTTATTTGAGAAATATTGGCTATCTGCAATACTTTTAGTGATAATAGGCAGTTACTCATTTTGAGTAGGTGAGTAATTAGCTACGGATCTGAAAATTTACTAATTGAAAGCTCTCCAAAATGTATGTGAATGAGTTATTTCAGAAATACTGCCTATCTGCAATACTTGTAGAGATAATTCGCATTTACTCATTTTGAGTAGGTGAATAATTAACTACGGGTCTGAAATTTCACCACGTGAAAGCTCTCCCAAAAGTAGGTGAAGGAGTTATTTGAGAAAAATTGGCTATCTGCAATACTTTTATAGATAATTCGCATTTACTCATTTTGAGTAGGCGAGTAATTAGCTATGGCTCTGAAACTTCACCATGTGATAGCTCTTCCAAAAGTAGATGAATGAGTTATTTGAGAAAAATTGGCTATCTGCAATACTTTTAGAGATAATTAGCATTTACTCATTTTGAGTAGGTGAGTAATTATCTACGGGTCTGAAACTTCACCATGTGATAGCTCTTCCAAAAGTAGATGAATGAGTTATTTGATAAAAATTGGGTATCTGCTATACCTTTAGAGGTAATTCGCATTTACTCATTTTGAGTAGGCGAGTAACTAGCTATGGGTCTGAAACTTCACCATGTGAAAGCTCTCCCAAAATTAGATGAATGAGTTATTTGAGAGAAATTGGCTATCTGCAATACTTCTAGAGATAACTAGACTAAGGACGCATCTGTGGCCAGATGCTGGATGTGTCCACCGACAAAGGCCAACTAACATAGTTTAGAAGATAAACAGCATTTTTCGTTAATAAGCAAGCTGAAAGCACTTTTAAGTTTGGCTACCCTTATTTGACCCTGTAGGAGGGGCCCAAGGTGAAGTCTGACCACATCAAAAGATTCGCAGCCCATGATTTCCTATAAGTCGTTTTCACATTGCAAACCTCTAGGACCAATAATAAGCAGGAGGGGCCCAAGGTGAAATCTGACCACATGAAAAGATTTGCAGCCCATGACTTCCTCTAAGTTGTTTTCATATTAATGAGTTATTTGAGAAATACTGGCTATCTGCAATAATTCTAGAGATAACTCGAATTTACTCATTTTCAGTAGGTGAGTAATTACCTACGGCTCTGGAACTTCACCATGTGAAAGCTCTCCCAAAAGTAGATGAATGAGTTATTTGATAAGAATTGGATATCTCCAATACTTTTAGAGATAATTAGCATTTACTCATTTTGAGTAGGTGAATAATTAGCTACAGGTCTGAAACTTGACGAACTGAAAGGTCTCCCAAAAGTAGGTGAAGGAGTTATTTGACAACAAGCATTCTGACGCATGCATTTATCTCCCGCCGTATAAATTAGATGTCCTAAAGATAGTGGAATATAAATTTTCCTGCGAGATGGAGGCACATGTAGAAGTGACAAGTTTAATGTTTGATTGCAATACTTTTAAAGACAAAAGGCATTTACTCATTTTAGCAGCTATTACTTTGCCATCCAAAGAGCTACAGTTCTGCCACTTCATTATGCAGATCAACTCAAAGTAGGGAAGCACGTCTTTAGAAAAAATAGCCTATCTGTACTACTTTTAGAGATACAAGACATTTACTTATTTTAGTGGCTATTACTCTGCCATCTAAAGAGCTACAGTTCTGCAACTTCACTATGTGGTAGATCACCCAAAAGTAGGTGAATGACTTATTTAGAAGAAATTGCCCACCTGTAATACTTTTAGAGACTAGACCAAGGATGCATCTGTGGCCAGATGCAAAATGTATCCACCGGCAAAGGCAAAAGTAGCTATTACTCAGCTATGGCACGAGCTAGAGGTCTGAAATTTTAGTATGTTATAGCTGACCCAAAAGTAGGTGAATAACATATTTGCACAAAATTCTCTAAATGCAATAGTTTTCAAGTTACAAGTGATTTTACTCATGATGGAAGTTAGTGAAAAGCCCAAAAGTAGCTATTACTCAGCTATGGCACGAGCTAGAGGTCTGAAATTTTAGTATGTTATAGCTGACCCAAAAGTAGGTGAATAACATATTTGCACAAAATTCTCTAAATGCAATAGTTTTCAAGTTACAAGTGATTTTACTCATGATGGAAGTTAGTGAAAAGCCCAAAAGTAGCTATTACTCACTTAGCTATTCAGATAGACACCCAAGTTACTCACCATGTTGTTGCTATGGAAAAAGTAGGTGAATGACATATTTTAACAAAATGCTCTAAATGTAATACTTTTCAAGTTATAAATGATTTAGTGTTGAGTAAGAACTTCAAAGTAGCTATTACTCCGCTATGCAATGAGCCACAGGTCTGGAATTTTACTATGTTATAGCTGCCTCAAAATAGGTGAATAACATACTGAAACTAAATAATGTAAATGCAAAAGTTTTCAAGTTATAAGTGATTTACCCAACAGTGATAACCTAAAAGTAGTTATTATTCAGCTATGCCATGAGCTACAGGTCTGAAATTTTACTATGTTATAGCTGACCCAAAAGTAGCTGCAGAACATATTTGCACAAAGTGCTCTAAATGCAGTACTTTGCAAGTTATAATTGATTTAGTGCATGATTTAATTAATTTTAATGTATTAAAATTTATTTTAAAAATTCATTAAAAAACTTAAGCATGTGAAACTTCTCCAAAATGTAGGTGAATGAGTTATTTGAGAAATACTGGCTATCTGCAATACTTTTAGTCATTTTAGGCATTTACTTATTTTGAGTAGGTGAGTAATTAGCTACAGGTCTGAAACTTCACCAAGTGAAAGCTGTCCCAAAAGTAGGTGAATGACTTATTTGAGAAAAATTGGCTATCTGCAATACTTTTAGAGATAATTAGCATTTACTCATTTTGAGTAGGTGAGTAATTACCTACGGGTCTGGAACTTCACCATGTGAAGGCTATCCGCAATACTTCTAGGGATAATTAGCATTTACTCATTTTGAGTAGGTGAATAATTAGCTACGGGTCTGAAACTTCACCAAGTGATGGCTCTCCCAATAGTAGATGAATGAGTTATTTGAGAAAAATTGGCTATCTGCAATACTTTTAGAGATAATTAGCATTTACTCATTTTGAGCAGGTGAGTAATTAGCTATGGGGCTGAAACTTCACCATGTGAAAGCTCTCTCAAAAGTAGGTGAATGAGTTATTTGAGAAAAAATGGCTATCTGCAATACTTTTAGAGATGATTCGCATTTACTCATTTTGAGCAGGTGAGTAATTAGCTACGGGTCTGAAACTTCACCAAGTGAAAGCTCTTCGAAAAGTAGGTGAATGAGTTATTTGAGAAAAATTGGCTATCTGCAATACTTTTACAGATAATTTGCATTTACTCATTTTGAGTAGGTGAATAATTAGCTACAGGTCTGAAACTTCACCAAGTGAAAGCTCTCTCAAAAGTAGGTGAATGAGTTATTTGAGAAAAATTGGCTATCTGCAATACTTTTAGAGATAATTAGCATTTACTCATTTTGAGTAATTAGCTACGGGTCTGAAACTTGACCATGTGAAAGCTCTTCCAAAAGTAGGTGAATGAGTTGAGAAAAATTGGCTATCTGCAATACTTTTAGAGATAATTCGCATTTACTCATTTTGAGTAGGTGAGTAATTAGCTAAGGGTCTGAAACTTCACCAAGTGAAAGCTCTCAATTAGCTACAAATGAGAAAATAGCTATTACTCACTTATGGCATGCAATAGAACCCCAAACTATGTACCATCTTATAGCTAAGGAAAAGTAGATGAACAAAATATTTTAGGCAAACACTCTAACTGCAATAGTTTTGGAGTTACAATGGCTTTACTCAACAGTCAGAATTTCAAAGTAGCTATTACTCAGCTATCAAAGATTCAACAGGTCTGAAACTTTACTATGTGATAGCTTACCAAAAAGTAGATGGACAACATATTTGAAAAGATTTCCCTAACTTTAATACTTTTGAAGATATTTGACATTTACTTCTTTTGTTATTTAGCTACAAATGAGAAAATAGCTATTACTCACTTATGGCATGCAATAGAACCCCAAACTATGTACCATCTTATAGCTAAGGACAAAGTAGCTGAACAACATATTTTAGGAAAACACTCTAACTGCAATAGTTTTGGAGATACAATGGCTTTACTCAACAGTCGGAATTTGAAAGTAGCTATGACTCGGCTATCAAAGGTTCAACAGGTCTGAAACCTTTACTATGTAATAGCTTACCAAAAAGTAGATGGACAACATATTTGAAAAGATTTCCCTAACTTTAATACTTTTGAAGATATTTGACATTTACTTCTTTTGTTATTTAGCTACAAATGAGAAAATAGCTATTACTCACTTATGGCATGCAATAGAACCCCAAACTATGTACCATCTTATAGCTAAGGACAAAGTAGCTGAACAACATATTTTAGGAAAACACTCTAACTGCAATAGTTTTGGAGTTACAATGGCTTTACTCAACCGTCGGAATTTGAAAGTAGCTATTACTCAGCTATCAAAGGTTCAACAGGTCTGAAACTTTACTATGTGATAGCTTACCAAAAAGTAGATGGACAACATATTTGAAAAGATTTCACTAACTTTAATACTTTTGAAGATATTTGACATTTACTTCTTTTGTTATTTAGCTACAAATGAGAAAATAGCTATTACTCACTTATGGCATGCAATAGAACCCCAAACTATGTACCATCTTATAGCTAAGGACAAAGTAGCTGAACAACATATTTTAGGAAAACACTAACTGCAATAGTTTTGGAGATACAATGGCTTTACTCAACAGTCGGAATTTGAAAGTAGCTATTACTCAGCTATCCATGGTGCAACAGGTCTGAAACTTAACTATGTGATAGCTTACCCAAAAGTAGACGAATAACATATTTGAAAAGATTTCTGTAACTCTAATACTTTTGAAGATATTTGGCATTTACTTCTTTTGTTATTTAGCTACAAATGAGAAAATAGCTATTACTCACTTATGGCATGCAACAGAACCCCAAACTATGTACCATCTTATAGCTAAGGACAAAGTAGCTGAACAACATATTTTAGGAAAACACTCTAACTGCAATACTTTTGGAGATACAATGGCTTTACTTAACAGTCGGAATTTGAAAGTAGCTATTACTCAGCTATCCACGGTGCAACAGGTCTGAAACTTTATTATGTGATAGCTTACCCAAAAGTAGATGAATAACATATTTGAAAAGATTTCTGTAACTGTAATACTTTTGAAGATACTTGGCATTTACTTCTTTTGTTATTTAGCTACAAATGAGAAAATAGCTATTACTCACTTATGGCATGCAATAGAACCCCAAACTATGTACCATCTTAGCTAAGGACAAAGTAGCTGAACAACATATTTTAGGAAAAAGTTGTAACTGCAATAGTTTTTGAGTTATGAGCCCTTTACTCCAAGTAGCTAAGATAGCTATTACTCAGTTATCTTTAGGCCTAAGTCCATAAAACCAAAAAAATTTTCGAGGGCGTGAAAATTCATTGGGACAATTAATTTACAAAAAATCTGTAGCTGTAGTAGTTTTGGAGGAATCTGCGTGACTAACTAACGCACGCACACACGCACGCACACATTTCATAATCTCCCGCCGGGCTTTAGCCCGGATAAAAAAATTCCCCAAGGCTACTGCCTAAACCTGCCAAATTTGAAAAGAATCCGCCTAACGGTTACAGAGTTATAAGGAAAACAAAATGCGGAGCCGGAAGCTCTCCCATACACAAACAAGCGTCCCTTGCGGGACGCTTAATGAAAGGACATAAGCAATAAGGTCATCAAAAACATTGAAAAGGCCAAGGAGAAACAACCAGTGTGATGTACAGCCCTTTATAAAAGCGTGACACACACTCAATAACACACGCACGGAATGCGTTTTATAATCTCCCGCCCGGGTGGCGGGAGATAATAAAATGAAAATATATGTATATAATCTGTAAAAATGAATGAACTTGCTGTTTTCCTGCGACTTTTGCACAGAAAGTGGGCGATATAAGAGATCTATGGTACTTCCGGCTTTACGTGAATGCATAAACAATACAGAAAACGTGGCTGTTTTCGGATTTTAACTTATTTTATGTGACAATATGGGTATATTTGTTGGATTCAGACCTTCTGCCATCTTTTACTATATTAAGCAATTATTCTTACTTTAAAATATGAAACCGGAAAATATCACTATTCTAACCGTTGTCCATTATTCGGTTAGTCGTGACGTCCCTACAATTAGCGACATCAAACATCTTGCAGTCAAAACATGTTTTCATAGGATCAAATCCTGAAGTTTGAGCCATCTCTTTTGAGTGGGTTTCACAAGGGCTGAATCTAAATGGTATTCACAGCCCACGAACGAAAACACCCGAGTAGGTTTCAGTTCTGATTTCTCCACATTTATTATCCAACCCAAGGACTGGGTCAGGTTTACCACTGCCTGAGTTTTCACTTGGGCTTCCTCCTGAGACTGGGACCTGATCAGCCAGTCTTCCAGGTATTGGTGAAGTCTGAGTCCTCTGGAAAGGGCCATAGCTTCACCTCCTTTACAATCATTGTAAAGACCTGGGGGTGTGTGGTTAGTCCGAAAGGGAGGGAGGTGAACCCAACACCTGAGACCTGTGGCAAAACCTAGGTATTTCCTTGAGTTGGGTGGATGGGGATGTGAAGGTAAGCGTCCGACAGGTCTATCGACGATACCCATTCCCCTGGAATCAGGGAGGTCCTGATGGACCCTGGAGTTTCTATTTGAACTTTTCTCTGAGTAGAAAAGTGTTGAGCCTGCTTAGGTCTATTACTGGCCTCCACCTTAGTGAGGTTTGGGGACTAGAAACAGGTGACTGTAAACCCGAGAGATTTTACATTTTCTACCCTTTCTATTGCGTTCTTGACAGAAGAGACCGGATAAAAGTGGCCAGAACCTGGTCTTTGAAGGGCCTTGAGTCCCGACTGAATCAGGGGAAATCTGGCAAGATTTGATTTTGAAAAGAATGGTGAGAATGTTTAACACGATGTATGAACAATTGTTGTTCTTCTGAAAGAACAGGGGAGATCTCCTACTGGTGGACTGAGGAAGGCTTTGGAGGAGTCATTTGGGGGGCGTGTGTGTGTGTGTGTCATGCCCTCATCCCCAGGAGAGGGGTCGAAAACTACTCTGGAGCCTCCGCTATTCGATTTCCCCCTACCTGGGGAAAATAATGGATACTGCTTGGAATGGAATGGCCCCCATTGGGGCGTTTCCTGTAGGAGCCTCTAGATTGTGGGTAAAGTGAAGGGCTGATTTGATAGGGCCTAAACCCTAAGTGTTATTTTTGGTGCTTGAGGAGGAACTCCTGTCCCTTCTAAACTAGTTGTGAATGGAGAACCTAAAGTTCTAAAAATCCGGTATCTCACCTGAATTCCCCATACCCCTTCTGATTACTTATATGCACCATGAAATTGAGTTTAACCTGTCTGGTAGTAGCCCTGCTACTGTCTTAACAGATATCGATAACCAGGCTCTATTCAGAAAAACCTAGTGAAGAGCAGCATGAAGCTCAACTTTGGATGAGCATGTTGTTTATTTGAGATCCGATCATCCGAGGATCATATCTATCATCCGAGCATTGGAACTACGGCTGCAATGATTCTTCGGTTACTCGGAAACGAAACGATTCAGTACAATACTCGAGGCAAGAAAAGTGAACCGGGTCTTCGAAAACAACTGAACCTAGACGTACAATGTACTACAAAATTGTAAATTTTAATTACTTAAATGTAGCTTTTATAAGCTACAAGCTTACCATGTGGGACTTAATGCTGTTCTCGGGTTGCCACACCCGGGGCCAACGTCTTAGAAAAAAAGACAGTTCTTGTTAGCCACCGGATACACTGCTAGTTGTCGTCACGTGATAACCTCTGACCTCTCGCCCTACTTTCTCGTTGAAATTTTCTAAAACCTACCCCTCAGCGGGGAGGCAGGGTGGGACTCTTCTTGTTCTTGGAGTTGTCCGCTCCTAGACACCAGGCGTGGAGGTTCAGGTGCTGGGGGTTGTTGTGGAACACATACCTGTAGGACTGTTGAGTAGGGTCGTTGACACTGGGAGTTGTAGTGGGATCTATGTTGAGAGCTGCACTAGGTCCCAAAACCAGGGCATCCCTGGCCAGCCTGGGGCTATTACGATGATCAGACAAAAACATTGCCTGATCTTTTGGATCACCTTGTGAAGGAGCCGAAGGAGGGTACGCCTAGGCCGTGAGGTTGGTCCAGTTTGTGTTTAGAGCATCTATGTCCCAGGCCCTTGGGTCTGGGATAGGAGACATGTACAGTGGGAGCTTGTGGTTCAGATGAGTGGCAAATAAGTCTACATGAGGTGTGAACCACTTCTGGCAGATCTGTTTGAACACCTATGGGTGAAGAGACCATTCTGTTGACTGTACTTGGTTGGACCTGGACAGTAGGTCGGCCATCACATTCAGGCACCCTAGAACGTGCCTGGCTTTCAATGTTATGAGGTAGTGATGGCCCCAGGTCGTGATCTTCCACAGGAGAGCGCACATCTCTACTGAGTGTGTTTCTCCTTGTTGTTGATGTAGGCTACCACTGTTGAGTTGTCCATCGCAACTAACACTGTTTGATTCTGGCACTGGTCCTTGAAGTCTCGAAGGGCCAGGGAGACCGCCTTCAATTCTAGGACATATATGTGTAGCCTTTTTTCCCGATCTGACCACAGATCCTTTGTGGAATTTTTGGTCTAAGTGAGCGCCCCAACCTTCGTGTGAGGCGTCGGTAAAGAGTTGGATGCTGTGGTGTTTGGAATGAAGGTCTGCACCTTTCATCACGTTTGAGGGATTTTGCCACCAATCTAGGTGGGCTGCAATGGCTTCTGTCCAAGGAAGGAGGTTGTCCAGCGACTGAGGATATCTCCAGTGCTCCTTGAGATGAAACTGAAAGGGCCTCCTGTGAGGGCGTCCCTCCGGGACCATTTTCTCCGTTGGGGCTAGCAACCCAATTAGAGACATCAAACATCTTGCAGTCAAAACACGTTTTGACTTGAGTAGTAGGATCAAATCCTGAAGTTTGAGCCATCTCTCTTGAGTGGGTTTTACAAGGGCTGAATCTAGGTGGTATTTGTAGCCCATGAACGAAAAAACACCTGAGTAGGTTTCAGTTCTGATTTTTTTTTTTTTTTGATATATTATCCACCCCAAGGACTGAGTTAGGTCTACCACTGTCTATGTGTTCACTTGGGCTTCCTCCCGAGACTGGGACCTGATCAGCCAGTCGTGCAGGTATTGGTGAATTCTGAGTCCTCTTGAGAGGGCCATTAGTTTCACTTCCTTTACGATCATTGTAAAGACCTGGGGGGATGTGGTTAATCCGAATGGGAGGGAGGTGAATTGGAACACCTGTGACTTGTAGCAAAACCTTAGGTATTTCCTTGAGTTTGGATGGATGGGGATGTGTAGGTAAGTGTCCGATAGGTCTATCGACGATACCCACTCCCCTGGAATCAGGGAGGTCCTGATGGACTCTGGAGTTTCCATTTTGAACTTTTCTACGTGTAGAAAAGTGTTGAGCCTGTTTAGGTCTATGACTGGCCTCCACCTTAGGTGAGGCTTGGTACTAGGAAGAGGCGACTGTAAAACCCGAGAGATTTTACATTTTCCACCCTTTCTATTGCGTTCTTTGACAGAAGAGACTGGATACAGAAGCCAGGACTTGGTCTTTGAAGGGCCTTGTATTCTGACCGGGTCAGAAGTCTGACTGGACTTGGATTGAAAAGAATGACAGGATTTGTTTGCCAGTCTTATCTGAAAGAACGGAGAACTCCTACTGGTGGACTGAGAGAGGCTGGAGGAGTCATTGGGGGGAAGGGTTTTTATACCCTCGTCCCCTGGAGTGGGTCGAGAGACCTTGGAGCCTCGGCTACTCGATTTCCCCCTACCTGGGGAAAACGATGGATACTGCTAGGGATGGAATGACCCCCATTGGGGTGGTTCCTGTAGGAGCCTCTAGATGTGGGGAATTGGAAAGGGTTGATTAATAGGGCCTAAACCCTAAGTGTTATTACAGGTGCCTTGATGAGGGACTCCTGTCCCTCCTAAAGTAGTTGTGAATGGGGAACTTTAAGATCTAAAGATCCAGTATCTCACCTGAATTCACCATACCCCTTCTGAGCTTATATGCACCATGGAATTGAGTTTGACCTGTCTGGAGGTAGCCATGCTACTGTCTTAACATATATATATGTAACCAGGTTATATTGAGGAGAACCTAGTGAAGAGCAGCCTGAAGCTCAACTCTTGCTGACCAGAAGGGGAGGAGGGGCTTACCCAAGGAGGCCCCTAAGGAGATACAAATTTGAAAACTTGTTCCATTTTAAGGGAAATTAAACGGCCCAAGTTCCTGTTGGCCTAGTAAATCATTCAGAGTCCAGACTGTGGAGGATCTAGGCATAAATTCCCTGGGGGCAGGGAGGTTCAAAAAACTGCCTAAGTTTCAATGTCCTCAAAAATTGTTTAGGGTGAAGTCAGGCAACCTACTTCCCTAAAATACAGAGCCAGGACTGAATGAAGGACCTTGTTTAGAAGGCCTCTTGGGCTTGAGGACTTGGACCCAAGCCTCCAGTAGGTGATATTTACTGCCAGGCTGGTGAAACTATTAGTCCAAGTGTGTGTTAGAATTGTTCAGAGTTCTGATCTGGAACCATCATCCGAACATCAGATTTAAGATCTGATCATCCGAGGATTAGATCTAGATACAATCATCCGACCATCGGATTTTAGATTAGATCATCCGAGCATTGGAACTTAGTGTGACATCCGACCATCCGATGGAGAAGCAGACATCCGAGCCTCGGATCTGATATCTGAGCATCGGGTCTAGATGCAATGAAAATCCGAGTATCAAATCATACTTGGAATACTGCATCCGATTCTCGGATGCAGTAAAATCTCGGATGAACTAAGATCTTATCTGAATTTAAGCAGGGATCTGATCCACCCTGGAGAAAGAAGTTGGATATTATAATTTCTATGTAAGCTTTCCTTAAGGTAAGCTTCGATGTAAGCTTTGTCTTTCCTTCTTGAAGGAACTACACAACTAGATTTACGTAAGTAAATCTACTGTGACACAAGGTCACCTGCCCCACCCGCCTCACTGCAGGTAGGGTTAGTTGTGAGATAAGGAAAGCAGAAATTACACAGAATTTTATTAAATAACATAGAATCTAAAGAAAACAAGAAATTATAATTTAAAACTGGATGAATTAAAATATAATTAAAATAATGGGTAACCAAGGTTACCTTGTGGTCTAAAGAGACACGTAATGTCTAGACGATTAATGAAGAATTCTATTCCTGTTTATTTAAGTATTAACCTTATAAATGGTCAATAATACAGGAAAGAAGGGATAAAATATATTATTTTATTTATAAACGTACTGTAAGAAACCCGCGTCTCTCAGCACATGCGGTCTAGACGTGACGTCATCACAGGGGTTTCCCCGAGGATTCCCCCAGTTAGAATCGTGCTTTATATTATATTTTAACCCTTAAAATGGACCAATAGAGTAGAAGAACGGGGATAAACCGTTGCAAAATTTATTTGATTTGATTTCAACAGGCATATATTCCTGTATATAAACTACCTACGCGAGACGTGCAAATTGCAAGAAATGCTGTCTCGATAAAAAACTGGAAGTGGTTTCGATTATTTCACTCGACAAGGACTCGTTTGTGTTACATTTATACACTTTTAAACCCTAAAAATGGTCAAATAATGAAGCAGATAGGGCTACATATTTTATTTTACTGACGGGCATATATATATATCCTGTAATAGAAACCACATGAACGAGTCGCCATTGCTTTACAACGTGAACCCGGAAGTGGACTTCTGTTGTAAAATATGGTAAAGATACTTATCTGAGCTATGAAAAGACATCGAATTGTGATTCTATGCAATAAAATAAGGAAACTGGTGTAGTTTCCATATCCAACAATAAGTATATCCTTGTAAAAATGAAAATAATATTCCTTGTAAAATAAAGCATTGTAATTCGCGTGGCCAACGAGAAAGTAGGGCGAGAGGTTATCACGTGACGACAACTAGCAGTGTATCCGGTGGCTAACAAGAACTGTCTTTTTTTCTAAGACGTTGGCCCCGGGTGTGGCAACCCGAGAACAGCATTAAGTCCCACATGGTAAGCTATTGTAGCGTAATAAAATTCTATTTTTTCTTTAAATATACGAATGTATTTATATATTTTACTAATATAAGGCGTTTCCATTTCAGCATTTTATATTTTAAGTATTTGCAAACGTTTTATAAGACAGCATTTTATTATAACGTATTTCGAAGACCCCTCAAATCTCGCAATATAAAGATGGTTAAAGTTTCTTATATTTTGCATTATAAATGCGTCTCTTTCCCAAAATTCAATAAATTATGAACATTCTTTCCTGTTGTGTGGTTTGTAACCATTTTATAAGGCGTGATATGTCAAAATATGAAGCAGTTTATTTCGTGGGCGATAATCAAGCGATTAACCGAGTCCGAGTCGATTCTTCTAAAACGAGGAATCGAGGCGCATTTTCGGGCTCGCTTGCAACCCTAATTGGAACATAATGAAAATCCGAGTATCAAACCATACTCGGATGGAAAGAAGTTGGGAATAATGCATCCCATTCTCAGATGAATTAAAAAAACTCGGAAGAACTAAGTTCAGATCTGGCTTCAGATTCAAGCAGGGATCTGATCCATCCTGGCTAGAAAGAAGTTGGATATTATAATTTCAATGTAAGCTTTCCTTTGACATTCTCTGAAGAGAACTACACAACTGGATTTACGTATTTAAATCAAAGAGTGACACAAGGTCATCTGCCCCACCCGCCTCACTGCAAGTAGGGCTAGTTGTGAGATAAGGAAAGCAATAATTACACAGAATTTTGTTTCATTTTATTTTATTGGTAAACGTACTGTAAGAAACGCGCGTCTCTCAGCACATGCTGTCTAGAAGTGACGTCATCATAGGGGTTTCCCCAAGGATTCCCCAAGTTAGTTTCGTGCTTTATATAATATTTTAACCCTTAAAATAGACCAATACTGTTGAAGAACAGGAATAAACCATTAACAAATTCTTATTTGATTTCAACAGCCATATATTGCTGTATATAAACTACATTCACGATTTGTGCATTAGTTTGCAAGGAATTGCCGTCCAGACAAAGGCGGAAGTTGTTTCCAACTATTTAATTCAAAGACTCCTTGGGGCTTAATATATATTTTAAACCCTTAAAATGGTCAAAGAATGAAGCAGGTAGGGGTTAATATTTATTTTATTTCGACAGGCATATACAGTCAAACCTGTCTATAAAGACCCCTCTTCGGTAGGCCTAATTGTGGTCTTTATAGACAGGTAGTCTTTATACACAGGTTAAAAATAACAAAAATAATAGTGAAGGGTATTTTAAAAAGGAGTCTTTACAGACAGGTGATTGCTGAATACATGTGGTCTCTCGGACAGGTTCGACTGTATGTGATATATATCCTGAAAAAACAGCCACATACACGAGTTGAAGTTTCTTTACGTGAACCTGGAAGTGGACTTCCGTTGTAAAATATGTAAAAAATACTTATCTGAGCTAAGAAAAGTCACCAAATTAAGATTCTATGGATTAAAATAAGGAAACTGATGCAGTTTCCATATCCAACGACAAGTATATCCTTGTAAAATTGAAAACTTTTCCTTCTAAAATAAAAGCATGTTAAGATCACACGGCCAACGAGAAAAGGAGACGAATGTCAGAGTGTACCGTGAGATGACAACCTGAGGCTACGGCCAACTATAAATGTAGATTTTTCTTAGACGTTGGCCATGATGCCTTGCGGCCATCCGAGAACAGTAATCAGTCCCACATGGTAAGCTATTGTAGCGAAATAAAAGCAATACTTTTGAAGTTATAAGTGATTTACTCAACAGTGATAACCTAAAAGTAGCTATTACTTAGCTATGCCATGTGCTACAGGTCTGAAATTTTACTATGTTATAGCTGACCCAAAAGTAGCTGAATAACATATTTACACAAAATTCTCTAAATGCAATAGTTTTCAAGTTACAAGTGATTTTACTCATGATGGAAGTTACTGAAAAGTCCAAAAGTAGCTATTACTCACTTAGCTAATGAGATCGACACCCAAGTTACCATGTTGTAGCTGTAGAAAAAGTAGCTGAATAACATATTTTAACAAAATGCTCTAAATGCAATACTTTTCAAGTTATAATTGATTTAGTGCACGATTTCATTAATTTTAATGCATTAAAAATTATTTTAAAAATTCATAAAAAAATAATTAAGAACGATCCAGGTCTGACACTCGCACAAGGGAATCTACTTGTGACCTAGTACATATGTGCAAGATATTAGAGTAATCCCTGCAATAGTCACTGAGAAAATTGTGATAAAGTGTTAACATTTTCATACTTAGGGTGGGGGGGTACCTCGCTTATAATGGCTCTAGCAAACAGACGAACAAACAGATCTGCATGCCTTGAACAATTTTTCATGCTAGGTAGATATGCTATCTTTTAAAAAAACCAGCATGTCTCTGGGCCTTGTAGTTTCGTCGGAGAAGTCGCTCACCCGTACGCCGCAGAGTGATGCCTGCTGACATAAAAATACTTATACTGTCGAAAAGAAACTTTCACAGAATAATCCACGTTATATTTTAAAAGAAATGTCCAAAAATTAACATCCAACAATACGTATGTGCTGCGAAATAGATGAAAAGATCTGTTTAAGTTACAGAAGCTACAAATTCACGCAGCCAACGAGAAAGTAGGAAGAGATCTTGTAGTGTACCACGAGAGGACAACCTCAGGCTATGGCCAACTATAAATGTTTTTATTGACGTTGACCAGAGGCCTGCGGCCATCCAAGAACAGCATTCAGTCCCACATGGCAAGCTATTGTAGCGCAATAAAATGACCCTTTTCACTGGGGGTACCTCACTTTGGAGTAAAAATTCATGTCTTGGGTCTACCTGTATGATCACAAGAAATAGATTTCAGATTCCTGGGTATATTTCACACAAGAAAAAACCCTCCGACCTTTTGGCGCTTCTGAAAAAAATAAACCTAGCCTAGCTCCTGGAGTATAACTAGCACCTTCAAATATGAGTATACATTTAACTTTAACAGTATTGCTGGGTTTATTTGATGGTGAAATCTGTACAAGTTACAACCTGTACAGACTATCTTGTACAACCTGCAACTTGTACAAGCTCTATGTACGAGTTGCAAACTTACAAAATCTCAGCTTGTTTTAAGACCTACACACCAAGTATGAGACAAACTGGTTGCTGGTACATCAAAGTAAAATGCAATAACATTGATTTATTGATTCCAGACAAAAGCTACAAAGATTATAGGAAATTAAATGAATATCTACAGCAATTCAGTCTCAAAACAACAACTATATATATTTACATGATTCATGTCCCTAATATTTTTGTAAAGAACAAAAACATAAATAAGTTTACCATTAACAAACTTGGTCTGAATGAACTCTGAACTGTAAATTATCATTAAATACAGTTATATAAATAAGTCAACAAACTGAACATATGCGTCAACTAATTTCATGGTTTAAAATACAACAAATTTGAAAATTTAATATGTAAATTAAATTTTTATAAATTAATACCTCACCTAATGGACAAGTAGTAATATTGCCGGCATCAGCCTCGCAAAATGTCAGCAAAGACATTCTGCTTCTCCACCAGCGATACAGATTAGTTTGCCAACATTGGCTAGGTTGTGTACACTACTTCTTTCCTGGCTAGAGAATGTGATGTCATGGCATCTTTTTCGTCCATCTAACCTTGATTGACCCCTGGTATGATGAATATGGGGTTGGCAGGAAGGTTGCTGGCAGTATACCAACGTTGCTCCCCCACCCCTTTTTTACAGACCTGCTCCGAGGTAGGGGAGAGGTGTTAGTTCAGTCCCATCTACATATCTGAGTTAGTGGCGTATTTGCCAGGCGGCCACCACTAGGCCCAGATGAAAGAGCTCTGAATCAGCCCAGGCCACAACCTTCAAGTAAAACTGTGTGAAGGTGTTATGTGATTTCCAATGCCAGACTGATAATTGTTCTAAGGAGATTCCCAACTGGAAGGCCTTAGATGCTGCAAAGGCCATCACATCACAGGCTTTAACCTTACCTGATGTAGTGTGAGGGCCTCCTGAGATTATTAGTTTGCTTGATCCATGAAGAGATAGTGGCAGGGGAGATGCGTTTGTCGAAGTCTTTCCGAAGAAGAAAGGAGACAAAGACTAGCTCCTTGTTCTGCCCAAGGTCTGATCTAAATAGCGCAAGGTCCTAAATGGGCATAGGGAACGGTCAGTCTCAAACGACTTATCCAGAGTTGGGGCCAGGGCTGGAATAACCACTGGGGCCACATATTCAGGAGCCTAAGCATAGAGGAAGACAGTCTTGGAGGTCAAGTGTATCAATGAGGCCTCTTTAAGGGGCATGAAGGGAGCCTTTGTGACCTGGAGCAGAACTATGAAAAGGTTCCAGGAGGGGATTCCCCTCTGACCTTTAGGTCAGTCTCTGTGAAAATTATCCGGGAAATTAGTGAGATTTTCATCTTTGCTGACATTAATGGGGGAATTTCCTAGTTTGTCCACTATGGCGGATCTGTAGCCATCAATAGTGCTCGGCTTAAGTTTCTGTCCTGGAAAAGATACAGGAGCAAATCTGTTTTGGAGCCGTTAGGTGGTGCCCTTAAGTGTACCTAATTACTGATGCACTATTTTTTTTTTTTTTTTGATAGTTGACTCTCTTTGAGGAGCCTCAATTCATGCTGTCACTGTGTCAGAAGCATTGCTCCTTGATGGCTGAGGCTCCAGGTAAAAGACATTGAGATTCAGAACAGATATTGGTCTGAACGGTGGAGTCAACAGATTGGGCAGGAACAGTGGGATCTGTCTTGATATGGCCACAAAACCAGGGCATGTTGGGCCACCCTGGAACAATCGGAATGATTCCCCTGCAAGGGTAGTCCCTTGTCTGGACACCACTTTGCCCAGAATGGCTACTGGTTTGAAGACATAGGGTACCAGATCTTCCTAAGGCAGGCTGAGTGCATCCACTGCCCAGGCTAGGGGGTCTGAAGCTGGTGACACAAACTGAGGTAATTTGTTATTGAAACTCGTTGCAAACAAGTCTTTTTGAGATTGGTGCCACTTGGTGCATAGTGACTGGAAAACCTCTCGAAGGAGAGCCCACTCTGGATGGATGGTCTGGCTGAGCCTAGATAGCTGGTCTGCCACCACATTCAACGGCCTGGAACGTGTTGGGTCTTGAGACACCCATTTCTCACATTTTCAAAAGCAACAGCTCAGGACTCTACAAAGAAGGGTGGCCCGACCTCATGCCTCCTTCCTTTATACAGGCAAATACTGTTGTGTTGTCTGTAGCTATCAGTACTGGTTGGCTTGAACAGATGTCTTCGCACTCTTTTAGGGCCAGAAAGATTGCTTTTAGTTCCAGGTAGTTTATATGCAACTTTTTTTCTGGGAAGGGTCCTTTTGCAATGTGTTCCCCTTAGCACCCCATCCTTCTTTGACGTGTCTCTAAAAATTTGTAGAGCATGATTCAGGGGCTGTAGTGGTTGACCTTAAAGGGCATGAACTTCCTAAAGCCACCACTTTTAATGAAGATGGGGTGATCTAGAAAAAGGGATCACCTTTTCTAGTGTTTCTGGCACCACCCAATTGTTTTTCAAATGCCCTTTATTTGTCTTGTATGAAGCAGACCTAGGTGGACCTGCTGTTCTGCGACTGTTAGCAGTCCTATTAGGAACATCAGCTGTCAGACTGGGCAATTCTGCCTGGAGATTAGTTCTGGATTCTTAAGTTTAGGGTCTGCCAGCACTCCAAGGTTGGTCAGACCCTGCTTTCTCTGAGGTTTAACTGGTAACCTATGAGGTCGTAGACCTATTTGAGTTCCAGCTCCGATTTGTCTGTGTTTACTACAGGGTTCCAGACTGGATTCAAGGTCTTTTCAAGGTCAACAACATCAATGCTCAAGGATATATTTTAATCTACGGCCTCCTTTACCTCCCCTTCTAGCCATCCGTTCCTCCGACAAAATTCTTTGTATCATGGTTTAAACATTTTATAAACTCATTACAACAATGCTAGTTAACACATCTAATAATATTTTAACATAAACTTGGTTCAGACTAGATCATACTTGCTTTGCCGAGTCTGCCATAGCCAAGAACATTGGGCAAGAACAAATTCAAGGACTTTTCAAGGATTTTATTCAATTTTGGCCTAATTCGACTCTCAAGGCCTTGAAAATGAAGCAATTTTTTCAAGGATTTTGAAGGATGTGGGAACCCTGTACTATACAACCCAGCTCCTGACACAAGGGTCTGTTGTATGCTGGAGACAGGTTAGGTGGGATGTGGCTCTGACCAAGCAGTCATCTTAGGTACTGGTCAATTCTTATACCCCCGTGTGATCAGTTTGACTTCCTTTGTTTAACCACTACCGTGAATTCCTTAGGGCTTGTAGATAGACCAAAATGGTAGGGCTTTGAATTATTATGACTGATCCTGGGTGTGAAAACACAGGTACTTCCTGGATAGTGGGTATGGGAATGTGGAAATAGACATCCCTGAAGTCTATGGATGTTACCTATTCCCCTTTTGAAGAGTGATCCTGAAACTTTCTGGTGTTTCCATGAATTTCTCTGTCGAGAAATTTGTGCATTGTACTGAGGTCCAAGATAGGTCTCAACCGAATTTTTGGCTTGGGTACCAAGGAAAGTTGGTTCAAGAAGCCTAGATTTCTGACCATTTAACTACTTGTTTTGCATGAGTGCCTGTAATGCATCTATCAGGTGGACATACTTGAGAGGATGTACAAAACCACTCATGATGGTCGATGACCTCATCATTGGTGGTCGGTTCTGAAAGGCGAGGGTGTAGCCTTCCTTGAGGATTCTTATGACCTTGGAGCTGGCCCCTAATGCAACCCATGTTTTCCAAACTGATGCTGTCTGACCTTGACAGGGCAGATTCTGAGCAATGGTGTGGACACAGGTGACAGAAGGAAACTGATCTACACAAGAAACACCTTTCACAGATTTATTTTTACAAAATGTCTGAAGCCTTTCTTTTGCAGCTGCCTGTCATTTCTGGGGGAAGCCAGAGTGTCTGATGGCAGATCCGAGTCTTAATAAGTGTCCCTCCGTGCCAGTGGTGCTGTTGGCCATAAAAATAAACACAAAGGGTAACAGATATTTGCACTTATCATTGGCACCCTGGCTTCTCACTGACTTACCTTATCTTAGTCATTCTGAATGACCTTAAGCTGAGCCCCCATTGTCCTGCACTGTGGGGAAAAACCTGTTAAGGCTGGTTGCACCAGGTGGGGTAGAAGGCAGGCCTGAATATCTGGCAATCTCAGAAAGGCACTTTAGAGATTGGTCAATTGTACCAAAGAGAAACAGCACTGCTTGAATATTTCTAGTTGTTGGTTCGAGTGTCAGACCATTTGACTTGGGTGCCTTGAACAAACTGATAACTTAACCCTGTTCCTGTCGTGTGGGTGACCTAGTAGCCAACTGCTTCTTCAAGAAAACAGGAGAATGGTTTGTGTCAGTCTGGCCAATTGGTGTAGATCTGGCTGATCAGTCGTCACTGACATGGATGGACACCACTTCAGTGAAAAAAAACAAAACAGGAGCTTGGTCGGTGTTGGTCTGGTCAGTCAGACTGGAAACCTCCCTAGATGGTCACTGCTTCTGTAAAAACAGGAGTCTGGCCGGTCTGGTCACTGGCATAGGTGGACACGGCTTTTGTTAAAATATGAGTCTGGTTGGTATAGGCCTTGTCAGTTGGTCTGATCACCAGCATGCAGGACACTGCTACCGTGAAAAACAGTAGCCTGCTCAGTCAATCGGGTCACCAACAGATGAACACTGCTGAAAAACAAGGAGTCTGGTCGGTGTAGGCCTAGTCGTCGGTCTGGTCACCAGCCTAGAGGTGACTGCTAGTGTAAAAACAGGAGCCTGGTTATTATAGGCTTCTGTAGAAAATGCTGTCGATAGGTTGATCTGGACAGTGTGAGGAGGCCAGCACGTTTGGAAGTTTCCTTTCTATTTGAAGTATTGTTGGTGGATAGGTAAAGACAGGAAATCTATTTCTCACAAGCCACTTGCTGCTTACAGCATTTGCTGGAGATGATGCGACATTGATGTCAGATGAAGCATTTGTCTGTAGATATGACTGAAGCTTTTCCAACAGTTGTAACAGCAGTTGTATGTAGAAATTCATAAAGACTGGGTAGTACGCAATATAAAATGGTACTGATGTCTTTTTCAACAAAATGGTACTGATGTCCTTCTCAACAAAAAGCCTCACGGTTAAAGTTCACTTGAAAATATCTACACGATCCACAATGCTAGCCAACAGAAGACAAAATGTGTCTCTATATATGTACGTCCAAATACTTGTTTTTCTTTGTAAAATAGTAAAAATATCTTGAAAACTTAAGATTTCTTCAAAACATGTCTTGTCTGCACATGTGCTAAACAAAGAAGATGCCATGATGTTGTGTCCTCTAACCAGGAAGAAGTATCGCATGCCACCTTAGCAAATGGTGGCAACCTAGCCAGTCTCACTGGAATGTCTGGTGCTGGCAATATTGCTAATTGTCTTCGGTAAGATGTATTAACATAGTGAAATGTAGCTTTCACGAGTAAATATGCACATTACTGATAGTATCAAGCACCTTCCACACATTTTATTCACATTTATTAAAACAGCAGATTATTATAGAACAAAACAATTCTTTCCTTTCAAATTTGGACATTGCAGGACAAAATTTAAATGCTATACTACAAATAAATGCAACAAACAATGCTTAAGTTGGAAACCTGTTTAAAAAGGTCAAGCCATAGAAAAATAAATCTTCATTGAATTTTGACACTGCAACCGTATAGTTAAAAGTTACAATGTCTTTAAGTCATTGTTGCAAGTTAAGCTGTCAATAAGGTATAACATTATTTTACTTACATTGTAAAGGCAAGGGAAAGAGAATGTGAGACAGGTCTCAGTTTGGTGATTTTTTTTTTTTTTAAAATATAAAATTTTCATTACTCTAATGTAAAGTTTTGTGTATGGTACATTTTATCTCGAAGAATGTTCATTTGCAATAATTTAAATATTCAATAATTTACTTATATTATTTAAAAATTTTATTAATTTATCTATATTGCTTAAATATCAGAATACAAAGAACTAAATATGTGCATTGTGGACACAAAACAGAAGTTGATAAAAATTTAACTATTTTTCTGGTTATCCATTTTATATAACCCACCCGACTAAACATTATGTACACACTAAAACATTAAAACTGAAAATGATCTGGTCTTGACAATCAGGGCAATCTACACAGTTTCTTGCTTTGTCAAAACACATTGGGAAAAACACCCCCAGAGTGACTGTCATTTTCTAAACTAGCAAAATAATTTTACATTTTAAAAAGACAGTCAAATTAAAAATTTTTAATCAAAAGGATTTAGGAAGCAACAGACTGGCCATTTGGGATAGCTGGAACACTGTTCACTGAAGATTGTGAGATCACGATCCCGCTGGCTTCTGTTGGCATTGTTTTTGACACAGCTGTTTGCTGTTCTGATGATGATACAGCCTGGTCTCCACCCTCTGGTGATGGTTCTGTAACAACTATGCTAGGTGTTTCCATATCTGTACCACTGTTGGCTTTAGTACAACACTCCGACTCTTGAACACTTTCCTCATTATTAACATTGGTGGTTGATTCATCTGCATTTGTGCTTTCTGTAGCCATTTTAGAAGACACAACAGGATCCTGAGAAGCTTCATTTACTGGGTCATTAACATCAGTAGCTGCAGCCTCTGTACATTTATCTGGTGAACTTTTTCCAGTGGTGGACTCCGATACTTCAGGGGCTACAACATCAGCTGGTTCCTCTGGTGCAGAAAGTGCTGCCTTGTCTGCTACTTCACTGCTTGAAGTATCCTTTGTGTTAACTTCACTCTCAGAAGGCTTGTCATCAAGCCCTTTCTTTTCCAATGGTAGACATTCCTGCACATCCCGACTGTCATGATCTGGAACATCATCTTTTTCAACCATCACAAAGTCTCCTGAAAATATTTGAAGAGTGATACTTTTACATGGATTAACCTTCTTTCTCTAATTAATGGCGCTTTGACAGGGTCCCCAGGTATACTCTAAAATAGCATCAGAGATGCCCGTACCCCACAGCCTAGGGAAATATTTTCAACACCATGAGATATCGAAGTACTGTACCAGTACAAACTTCAGGATACTTTCAGAGCACTGTCCGTTATATAAAGATCGAAACAATGTTTAAATGGAGAAATAATGTTTGAAAGAAAGATAATGCGTATAAAGATGAAGTATTAAAACAAGATAATTCAATAACAAGAGGACAGCATTAATCAGTAAACTAAAATTCAACACTCTTTACCTACATCTGCATGGCCGAATTGTGGTTTAGATGGTTTGAATATTACCATGCATACAGAAGTGGTAATACATTTCATGAATGCTTATTGTGGTGTTGGAGCAAAATCTGTGGCTCACTTGATGAAATTCTATCTCTTACAATGGGAAGTTATGAAAGTAAAATTCTTAATAAATTCTAATATGACTTTTGCTTAATCTGCATCAAAAGACAGACCCAAAGGTCCATGAAGATTTTAAAGGTCAAGGTCACTACGACAAGGTAAAAGGTCAAATTAAGGTCAGACCATGATAATACACACATATAGCCCCTAACCAACGTCCCTACCAAGTATCAACTTCCTACACCTTACGGTTTCCGAGATATAGCCCTGACAAGATTTTATAGGTCAAGGTCACTATGGCAAGGTCAAAGGTCAAATCAAGGTCACAGCATGATGCTGCACACCTACACCCCCTAACCAATGTCTCTACCAAATATCAACTTCCTACACCTTACAGTTTCCGAGATATAGCCCGGACAAGATTTTATAGGTCAAGGTCACTACGGCAAGGTCAAATCCTGGTCAGACCATGACGTTGCACACCTACACAGCCTAACCAATGTCCCTACCAAATATCAACTTCCTACACCTTACGGTTTCCGAGATATAGCCCAGACAAGATTTTATAGGTCAAGGTCACTATGGCAAGGTCAAAGGTCAAATCAAGGTCACAGCATGATGCTGCACACCTACACCCCCTAACCAATGTCTCTACCAAATATCAACTTCCTACACCTTACAGTTTCCGAGATATAGCCTGGATAAGATTTTATAGGTCAAGGTCACTACGGCAAGGTCAAATCAAGGTCACCGCATGATGCTGCACACCTACACCCCCTAACCAATGTCTCTACCAAATATCAACTTCCTACACCTTACAGTTTCCGAGATATAGCCCGGACAAGATTTTATAGGTCAAGGTCACTACGGCAAGGTCAAATCAGGGTCACACCATGACGTTGCACACCTACACCCCCTAACCAATGTCCCTACCAAATATCAACTTCCTACACCTTATGGTTTCTGAGATATAGCCCGGACAAGATTTTATAGGTCAAGGTCACTACGGCAAGGTCAAAGGTCAAATCAAGGTCACACCATGACGTTGCACACCTACACCCCCTAACCAATGTCCCTACCAAATATCAACTTCCCATACCTTACACTTTCCGAGATATAGCCCGGACAACATTTTATAGGTCAAGGTCACTACAGCAAGGTCAAAGGTCAAAACAAGGTCAGACCATGACGTTGCACAACTACACCCCCTAACCAATGTCCCTACCAAGTATCAACTTCCTACACCTTACAGTTTCCGAGATATAGCCCAGACAAGATTTTCAAACTCAAGGTCACTACGGCAAGGTCAAATCAGGGTCACACCATGACGTTGCACACCTACACCCCCTAACCAATGTCCCTACCAAATATCAACTTCCTACACTTTATGGTTTCTGAGATATAGCCTGGACAAGATTTTATAGGTCAAGGTCACTACGGCAAGGTCAAAGGTCAAATCAAGGTCACACCATGACGTTGCACACCTACACCGCCTAACCAATGTCCCTACCAAATATCAACTTCCCACACCTTACACTTTCCGAGATATAGCCCAGACAACATTTTATAGGTCAAGGTCACTACAGCAAGGTCAAAGGTCAAATCAAGGTCACACCATGACGTTGCACAACTACACCCCCTAACCAATGTCCCTACCAAGTATCAACTTCCTACACCTTACAGTTTCCGAGATATAGCCCGGACAAGATTTTCAAACTCAAGGTCACTACGGCAAGGTCAAATCAAGGTCAGACCATGACGTTGCACACCTACACCCCCTAACCAATGTCCCTACAAAGTATCAACTTCCTACACCTTACGGTTTCTGAGATACAGCCTGGACAAACTATTTCCCGCTGCCCGCCCACCCATCCGGACACCATGGGTGAAAACAATACCCCGACAGCCCTTAAGGGCTGTGGGGTAAAAATGGACAGTCTGTTAGAAAGAGTGGAATCTAGGAAGCAAGGTACTCCTAAATAGGGGTGTGACGAGTACAAATAATTCAGGTGGATAGTTCGCAGACAAAAACTCAACTCGACATCGAGCCCTCGCGAAGTTTAATATCCACCTCAACAGGAAACAACATCCAGTATGGCGGTTCCCGTAAACGAAAAAAAAATATATAAAGATAAAAGCTTTGAATCGCTTGAATTAGCTATTGTCAGCACATAATATCAATAATATTATGTTCAAAATTGTGGATTGTGTGATTTAATGTAAGTTATTTATGTTTTATTAACTAAACAAGAGGAGAGTGCCCGTGAACGGGCACTGTGTCAGCTGACTGAGTGTTTTTGATTTGTGAAGGTGATTAGAGGACAGAATAATTATCAGGAAAAGGGCTGTACAGAAATACAGTAAATGGTAACTGAACAGCAAGTTCGAAAGAAATTCCGAAGCTGACAGAAGAAAAGGATAAAAAAGTTGTGCCCTGTAAATGGTATTATGAAGGAAAATAACAAGGTAATTGTTTAAGTGTAAAAAATAGGTTAAAACATATTTAAAGAAATACTACAAATGCAATATCCTCGTTCGACCTTGAAGAAGGGGTCCAAGGTCAAATCGAACCACACAAATACATTCCCAGCCCATGATTTCCTATGGTTTACCATTCCAAACCTCTAGGACCAATTATAAATGAGTTATAAGCACTTTTAAGCTTGGCTGTCCTCATTTGACCTTGAAGGAGGGGTCCAAAGGTCAAATCTGACCATACCAAAAGATTCCGAGCCAATGATTTCCTATGGGATGGTTTACCATCCCAAATCTCTGTCACCAATAATAAGCGAGTTGTAGGCACTTTCAATTTTCGCTATCCTCATTTGACCTTGAAGGAGGGTTTCAAGGTCAAATCGGACCATATCAACAGATTCACAGCCCATGATTTCCTGTCTGTTTACCATCCAAAACCTCTGGGACCAATAATAAGCGAGTTATAAGCACTTTTAAGTTTGGCTATCCTTGTTTGACCTTGAAGGAGGGGTCATTGAAGGTCAAATCTGACCACACCAAAAGATTCCCACCCCATGATTTCCTACAGGTTGGTTTATCATCCCAAACCTCTAGGATCAATAATAAGGGAGATATAAGCACTTTTCATGACTGACAAAAAACACCTGTGGCGGCCATCTTGTTTCTCAAAATGAGGCCAAAAATATTCCCAGACAACATTTTATGGTTATTAATATATACTGCTAACTTAAGAAAGCTAGCTATAATATTTTTTTCATCAGAGCAGTAATGGTGAAATCTCTCTCTACACACTGCGGCTATCCAGTGGATACAATGATTTACTCAACAGTGAGAACCTGAAAGTAGCTATTGCTCAGCTATGCCATGACATAGAGGTCTGCAATTTCACTATGTTATAGCTGACCAAAAATTCTGTGAATAACATATTTAACAAATTACTCTAAATGTAATAGTTTTCAAGTTACAACTGATTTACTCAACAGTGAGAACCTCAAAGGAACTATTACTCAGCTATGCAATGAGCTACATGTCTGAAATTTTACTATGTTATAGCTAACCCAAAAGTAGGTGAACAACATATTTAAGCAAACTACTGTAAATGCAATAGTTTTCAAGCTACAAGTGATTTACTCAATAGTGAGAACCTGAAAATAGCTATTGCTCCGCTATGCCATGAGCTATAGGTCTGTAATTTCACTATGTTATAGCTAACCCAAAAGTAGGTGAACAATATATTTTAACAAAATACTCCAAATGCAATATTTTTCAAGTTATAGCTGATTTCCTCAACAGTCAGTACCTGAGAATAGCTATTGCTCAGTTGTGCCATGAGCTATAGGTCTATAATTTCACTATGTTATAGCTGACCCAAAAGTAGCTGAATAACATATTTGCACAAATTTCTGTAAATGCAATAGTTTTCCAATTATAACTGATTTACTCAACAGTGATAACCTAAAAGTAGCTATTACTCAGCTATGCCATGAGCTACAGGTCTGAAATTTTACTATGTTATAGCTGACCCAAAAGTAGCTGAATAACATATTTATACGAAATTCTCTAAATGCAATAGTTTTCAAGTTATAAGTGATTTACTCAACAGTGATAACCTAAAAGTAGCTATTACTCAGCTATGCCATGAGCTACAGGTCTGAAATTTCACTATGTTATAGCTGGCCCAAAAGTAGCTGAATAACATATTTATACGAAATTCTCTAAATGCAATAGTTTTTAAGTTATAAGTGATTTTACTCATAATGGAAGTTACTGAAAAGCCCAAAAGTAGCTATTACTCACTTAGCTATTGAGACAGACACCCAACTTACTCACCATATTGTAGCTATGAAAAAAGTAGCTGAACAACATATTTTCACAAAATGCTGTAAATGCAACACTTTTGAAGTTATAAGTGATTTAGTGCATGATTTCATGAATTTTAATGCATTAAAAATTATTAAAAAAATTTATTTAAAAAAAAGCAAGACAGATCCAGGTCTCATACTCACACAAGAGAATCTACCTCTGGCCTAGTACATATATGCAAGATATGAGAGAAATCCCTGCAATAGTCACTGAGAAAATTGTGATAAAAAGTTGAAATTTTCACACTTTTGGTGGGGGTACCCCCCTTGTAATGTCTCTAGCAAACAGACGAACAGACAGATTTGCATGCCTTGAACAATTTTTCATCCTCGATAGATAAGGTATCTTTTAAAAAAAAACAGCATGTCTCTAGGCCTTGTAGTTTTGGAGAAGAAGTTGTTCACGCGGACGCGTACGCCCACGCCGCAGAGTGATGACATAATGTCAGCTGACTGACAAGTCAGCTGACATAAAAACGTAACCGGTTCTATAGGATATTCTATATATGTTACAGTCAATCTGTGAAACCAGTCAGTATGCGTAATGACTGAAAGTTTCAGTAATTTCGTGTAATGACTGAAATGACCAGTTATTACATGTAATGACTGAAATTTTCAGACATTTCATGTAATGACTGAAAAAAAGGTCTAGTCATTACGTGTAATGGCTGAATTGTGATAAATAGCTTTAAATAGATCCTGATAAGACTCGAATCAAATCGAATTTTCATGAAATTTGCCTCGCTCAACCAGTATTGACTGCTCGGTCGCACCCCTACTCCTAAACCTATTGGTGCATATTTTCACATGCATGGTCAAATATTGAACCAGATTTGTATCCCTGTATGTTTTTCAATAAATCTGTGGCCATCAACTCCATATTTCTTTCATTGGTACTTCCAGTGGCTTATAAAGCACCAGAACTTGAATTCAAGACAGTTTTAGGTCATTATTTGATGAAATCTTGCTTGTATGTTTTCTCTTTTGTGCTCACACTCTTGAAGGTTACAGCTGACTTAATAACCTGCATTATTGGCAAACAATTAGGGATGGGCCGGTATCAAAAATGTTTACATCAGGAGGCTACCAATCCAAAACTTCTGATTCAGGGACTCCTCGTTTCAGTACATCAAAATCAAACATGGACATTTTCTGTCACCTGAATCGCAATTTAAGTCCCCAAATGCACAAATTGCAAATTTAATAAGTAAATTAAATTTTTATAAGTTAATACCCTATCCAATGGACAATAGCTTACCTGGTCGGCGCAGACCGGCCCGCCAAACGTGAGAAAAAGGCGTCCTGTGTTTCCACCGGCCGGCCAGTCCCAGTACTGCAGTGCTGATTCTAGAAATTTTGAAATGTGGGGGCAGTCCAACTTAGATCCCATTAAATTTTGTTACTTATCTGGATCACTGCTTGGATAAAAAAATATATCAAAGACCTGCAGCTGTATTCTATAACAATACTTTTCTAGCAATATTCTTTAAAATAGAAGTGCCTCGATGAAAGATCAAATGCTTTAAACGCAGAACTCATAGCCATAGGACCCAAGTCATTAATATTCATGAGAAGATATGAGGTCATAGAGTACCATTGGAGTTTTCTAATATTTTATAAAATGGAAGCCTCAACAAAGATCTAACACTTTCAACTTGAGAACTCACGGCCATAGCACCCAACTCATTAATATTCATGAGAAGATATGAGGTAACATGCTGTATGAACTGGTTCAACAGTATTGTTGTTAGTATCTGATGTTTGCATCATCCAATTTCAAACTGTAGTATCCGTTTTATTTTCATATGAAATAACATTTTTCACTGAAATAAACGACAAAATATAGCCTTAATGATGATAAAATTAAAGGATTCTCACGAAACAATCAGTGCCCCTCCATTCTGCAAACATGCGGGATCGTGTCTTCTACCGAACACGCCGAATATACCGAATTGCGGGCTAGTACTAAAACTCGTGAGATATCGCGTATCCCACGCTCTAGAAGCATCACTGGTACTGTGCACTCGCCAGGTGGTGTGTCGTACTTTCTTCCTGTCTAGACAGCATGACGTCATAGCATCTTTTTCATTGTATAAACCTATTAGACCCCTAGTAAACTGATAGAGGGGTTGGTGGGAGGGTCTTGTGTGTCCATTGGATAGGGTATTAACTTATAAAAATTTAATTTACTTATTAAATTTTCAATTTTATTGCGTTAATACATCCTATCCAATGGACAATAGCTGAATAACTAACACTTGGTTGGCGGGTAAGTTACTAGGGACTTAGGTGAACTCATAAACAGAACTAACAAAAAATTTATATCAAGGGTCTGTCTCTGTGGAAACTATCCAGGAGACGAGTGAGATTTTCATCTTTGCTGATATTAATGGATGAGTTTCCTAAATTATCAGCAATGGCAGACCTGTAACCATCAATGGTACTGGGATGTAACTTCCTGTCCTGAAAAAGGTACATCAAGAAGTCAGCCACTGACTTTACAGGGGGTGCCCTGAAGTCAACCTGATTGAGGCACCACTTTGTAAAAATGGTCCACTTTGCCTCATAAACTGATCTGGTTGATCCCCTTTGAGGAGCCTCAATTCTTGCTGCCACTGCCTCAGAGAAGCCCTGTTTCTTTATTGCTGAGGTTCTAGGAGCCATGCATGGAGATTAAGATTTGTCAGATTTCTGTGAGGGATCCGATTGAAGGGCTGTGTCAACAGATTGGGTAGGTTGGGCAGGCTCAGTGGGACCTGACTGGACATTGCCACTAGGTCCCAAAACCAGGGCATGTTGGGCCACCCCGGAGCAATCAGAATGATTCTCTTGCACGGGGAGTCCTGTAACTTCACCACTTTGCCCAATATGGCCGTCGGTGGGAAGGCGTATGCGTCCAGATCCCACCATGGCAAACTGAGGTAACTTGTTCTTGAACCTCGTGGCAAATAGGTCTATTTGAGCCAGTGCCACCTGCTGCATAATGTTTGGAAGACCTCTGGAAGGAGACACCACTCCGTTTGGATGGTCTGGCCAAGTCTGGATAGCTTGTCTGCTACCATGTTCAGTCGGCCTGGGATATGTCGGGCTTTGAGAGTTACTTGTTTCTTGGTACACCACGTCGAGATTCTCCACAGAAGGGCACACAGTGGGCCTGACCTCATGCCTCCTTCCTTGTTTATGTATGACACGACAGTCATATTGTCGGTTGCCACCAGAACTATCTTGCCTAAACAGAGGTCTTGGAACTCTTTCAAGGCTAGAAACACTGCTTTTAGTTCCAGATAGTTTACATGCAGCTTGCTTTCTGGTATTGACCAGGACCCTCTTGCAGTGCGTTCTAAGTGAGCGCCCCACCCTTCTTTTGATGCATCTGTAAAGATTTGCAGAGCATGCTTTACTGGGTGTAATGGTTGACCTTGGAGCACATTGCTCTCCTCCATCCACCATTGTAGGTGTGGGTGCAGAGACCTGGGTATTGGAATGACCTTTTCTAGTGATTCTGGTACCCTCCAATTGCTTTGAGATGCCACTGTATGGGTCTCATATGCAGTCGGCCTAGGTGAACTTGCTTTTCTGTGGCTGTCAATAAACCTATCAAGGACATGAACTGCCGGACCGGACAAGCCGGTAGTAATAGCAGTGCCTGTACTTTCTCTTGAAGGCTTTGCCACCGGTTAGGTGTTGGCTGGACCTGAGGTTGAACTGGTAGCCTACAAATTCGAAGACTTGTTTTGGCTCCAGTTCTGATTTTTCTACATTCATCAGCCAACCTAGGTCTTGGCATATTTTCACTAGATCTTGAGTATGCTGGAGACAAACCTGGTGGGATCTGGCTCTCACCAACCAGTCATCTAGGTATTGGTGGATTCTTATACCCTTGTGTATGGCCATCAGTTTCACCTCCTTTGCTAACACAGTGAACTCCATGGGTGCTGTGGACAGACCAAAAGGCAGTGCTTTGAATTGGTACGTCTGACCCCTGGACATGAAATTTTAGATATTTCCTGGACTGTTCCTGTATTGGTATATGGAAGTAGGCGTCTTTGAAATCTACTGAGGTGACCCACTCCCCTTGTTGGAGGGACGTTCTGATGGTTTCCGGTGTCTCCATTTTGAATTTCTCCACCTTAAGGAAAAGATTCAGCTTGCTCAGATCTAGTATAGGTCTCCATTTGTTGTTGGGCTTGGGGACTAAAAATAGCCGGTTGAAAAACCCTAGAGATGTTGGATTGTGGACGAGTTCTACTGCGTTTTTGTCTATAAGCTGATGTAATGCCTCCAGCAGGTAGCTGTTCCTGTGGGGATTGACATAACAGGTTATGACTGTGGGAGACCTTGTGAGATTTGGCTGGATCTGAAAGGGGAGGGAGCAACCCTCTTTCAGCATTTGAACTATTTTCGGACCGGTACCCTGATCCAGCCAAGTTTGCCAATAGTTTTGAAGTCTGGCCCCTACAGGCAGATTTGAGGCAACATTTTTGACATTTGTTACAGGTTAAACACAAGAAAATTGAGTGACACAAGAAACTTTTCCCAGACTTTAATTTGCAATCTTTGTAATAACAACCTGCTGACCCGGGACTTAATTCTCTCTTTTGCGAATGCCCGAGCGCAGTATGAACATTTAAAACAACACGAGGCTTTGCATTTAAAAATGAACAAGTGTCTATTGTCTCTGTTGGGAGAGGGCTCCCAGCCAGCAGCCGTGCCTGTAACTTTGTTACAGAGTAATTGACATTTATACGGCTGTCTATTGTCTCTGTTGGGAGAGGGCTCCCGGCCAGCAGCCGTGCCTGTAACTTTGTTACACAGTAATTGTTATTTATACGGCTGTTGGCCCTTGGTTGGTCGTGAGGAGTACTGATGCTTGCCTTTTCCTCTTCTATGCTGGCCATATGAGATGTTTTTCCAGGTCGGTTGGTCCTGTTTCTTGGTGTCCAACTTTCTGTCCTGCCTCTCATAGGGGTGATATCTGCCCTTCTTGTAGACTGACCCAGAGCAGTTTCTGTCAAAGGCGGCTATGTCTTCCTCTGCTTGCTTTATGATAGAGTCCGGAAATTAAGTGTCCAGTTCCAGAGGAGCCGACCTAAGGGCGTTAAGGGTATCTGCCTTCACCCCTGCTTTAAGATTAGATAAATACGAGTCCCTTCTCAGTAGGGTTGTGTTTGCCATGTTCACAAAAACGAATTCTGTTAAGCGTTCCATTGCTTTGGCCATAGCCTGACAAACACTGGAGTTGAAATCTAGAAGGAACTGCAATTCATCTGTAGCTGAGACCCTGCTTGTTGCTTTGCCTTTAGATTCTGTCCCGATGGTTTTTAGTTGAGCTTGCATATTTTGCTGGACCTTGACAAGGCAGCAATTGAATCCCGCTGCTTGATGGCAAATAATGGATGATTCCCTGGCAGATCTCTCCCATTTACGCAAGTTCTCCTGAGAAATGGGTCTGGACAAAGGTGGATTTGAAGCAATACCAGCCTGTTGGGCTATCCTCAGATATGTACGGTTTATATGGGAAGATCCAGTATTCCATGATTTAACAGTGTTACTAGAGTCCTTCCTAGTTTCTGGGTGCAAGCCGTACCATTTACTCTGGGACTTGGCCGGTAGGACAAACTGGTCCCTTTGAAGAGTTCCAGCTTCTGCGGTACGTGAAGGGTAACCCTGGACCAATGTAATATTAAGTTTGCTCAGCTTGTTGCCCAACCATTCGTCCGTGGGGAGATTGACAGACACTTTGACAGGAGTTTGCAACTTAGGTCCAGCGAAAGGGTTGTCATCCGACGTCTTGGCACCTGAATCTACATCTGGAATGTGGGTCCACCCCATGTAGGACCAGATCCCCCTCATGGTCTCTATATATGATTGTTCTTCGAAGAGGGATTGGTCAGGGTCGGTGAAAGAGACCTCATGATCGTCGGACAGCTCACCCTCCTCTGGATACAAGTCAACTGGAGGTCGGTCAGAAGCGAAACTATCTGAGTCCGAATCACTGAAAGATGTGTCCTTCCTAGCAGTATCAAAGGCAGTTGCAAATTGTCTGAGTAGTAGACTGGTCGGTCACACCCGAAGTTCCTGGTCGGTGTGAAGGCTGAGAAGAGTCAGGACCGGCATTAGCAGCAGTAGCAGTCTTAGCAGGGTCGGTGGCCGGTGAGGCAGTAGATGAAGGTCGGTGAGATTGTTGAGAAGAAGAAGGCTGGTCTGAAGGCTTCAAAAAAGGTTCAGATCTTAAGGCACTGGCCGGTGGAGCATGGGTCGGTGTGACCCTGACAGCTCTGAAAGTAGGCTCCTGGGGTCGGTCCAGAGACTTGGCCAATAACCACGCTTCCAACCGGTCTGACCATTTCTGTTCCATCACCTCAAGTTTCTGGTCGGTAGAATCTGAAGAACGTCGGTGAGTAGACTTAACCGACTTGTCTGGTTTGGAACTGGAAGCCTTCTTTTCTTCTTTCTTTTCTCAGCCGGCAGCTCACTCAAACCAGACGACCCGGAGGTGCTCTGGGCATCCACAAACCCCACTACCAACACAAGTGCTGGGTCCACAAGGGTGGGACTGAGAGTGGTATCAGAAGATGGCGGATTCTTAGCTGGAGAAGAAGACTTCAACTCACGCCTCTCCTTCTTCATCTTGTATACTGGCGTGGAGAGTTGTGACAGTTGCTCAGGAATTAGAGGATTACAATGGTGACAATCAGATCCAGGCTTCGCTACACAGGGATCTTGTCCCTTCTTCTTATCACGACAGCGTGCACAGACACTGTGCAAGTCAAAACCTGCCATCATGTGGCCACAACCTCCCCTTCGTTCACTGGGAGAACACATGTTAAGCTATAAGTCTTTAAGAATCCGTAGAATATAATAAAATATTTTGAGCCTTCTTTCTTTTCTCAGCCGGCAGCTCACTCAAACCAGGCGACCCGGAGGTGCTCTGGGCATCCACAAGTCCCACTACCGACACAAGTGCTGGGTCCACAAGGGTGGGACTGAGAGTGGTATCAGAAGATGGCGGATTCTTAGCTGGAGTAGAAGACTTCAACTCACGCTTCTCCTTCTTCATCTTGTATATAGGCGTGGAGAGTTGTGACAGTTGCTCAGGAATGAGAGGATTACAATGGTGACAATCAGATCCAGGCTTCTCTACACAGGGATCTTGTCCCTTCTTATCATGACAGCGTGCACAGACACTGTGCAAGTCAAAACCTGCCATCATGTGGCCACAACCTCCCCTTCGTTCACTGGGAGAAGACATGTTAAGCTATAAGTCTTTAAGAATCCGTAGAATATAATAAAATATCAAAATATAAAGAGTTCTCACAAAAACTTGAAATTACAATTCTCTCAAAAATTCTGTGTGTACAGCACAAGCGCCAAACGAAAAAGATGCTATGATGTAACGCTGTCTAGGCAGGAAGGAAGTATGACACACCACCTGGCGAGTGCACAGCACTGGGACCGGCCGGCCGGTGGAAACACAAGACGTCTTTTTCTGATGTTTGGCGGGCCGGTCTGCGCCAACCGGATAAGCTATTGTCCATTGGATAGGATGTATTAACGCAATAAAAATATGGACTAAAAGCATGTGTACTATCTTTAGATTACTGGTTTGTGTCAATATTTTAAGATTTCTTTCCATTATTTGTGTTGACAAACGAGATTCAGGTTATAAAGTGTCGTGAACTAAACATGGCAGTTCTGCTCAATGTAATTGCTATAAAAGTCTGCAAATGCACAAAAACATGGCATAAAAGTTTACAATTTCTTCAAATTTTGGGTATTTTTCTAATATTTTAACTTTTTCTTCAATTATATGTGTTGACAAGTGGCAGTTTTAAAATCTTATTACGGCATTTCAGTAAAATGCTCTCGATACCGGGTCTACTGATCCATCCCTAGAGAGAATTACATCCAAAGTCAACAAATCTGCAAAAGAAAATCATCAATCACAATTTTAAAATCTACCTTCAGTTGAAGTTTCCTTCAGACTGGAATCCTTAGTATCATTCGGGGTTATATCTTGGTCTTCAACATCTTGTTTGCTTTCACTGGTAGGTTCCATATCCATTGTCTCAATCTGTAAAAAATCTGTCCGTTTTATTTCCCTTCCTTTGTCCAATACAACGTTCACCTGATCATTGGTCAAATATTGATTTTCCAGCAGAAAAAAGTATAAAAATTTGTTTTTGATGATGCGAGTTTCAACAAGTGTCAAAAAATATACATCAATTTACACACTATCTGCCAATTGCTTCATTTCTTGGATACTTTCAAATGAGACTCTTGAAAAAATTTAGAACAGGTTACAACACCTTACTAATCAAACAGATTTGACCATTTGCCTGTTTTTGACAATACAAACATATGACCTCACCTCCTCATTTGATTGGGGCCCTACTTGTTTCTCTTTATCCATCTTTTTTTCTGTAGATTCTATTTCACTTTCTTTGGTCTCTTCGACAATTTCCTGTGGTGCCTCACTTTCCAATTCTGCATGACTAGACTTCTCATCACAAATATCTTCCTTGTCCAAAGGTGCAGTTTCATCCTGAATTTGTAGAAGCATAAATCATGTTTCAACTATTTTTTATGAGCCAAAGCACAGTTCATCTTTGCAAGTTTTCAGTATCAATTTTAATACTTTGCAAGCCGATATGCCACTGAAAAAGCAGGTATTTACACGGTATATTAAACTCTCAAATTTTGAGCAATACAAACTATCAGTCGAAATAGAAAAATATGAGCTTTAGTACACGCACATTAAAAAAATATACATCAATTTAAACATTATCAGTCCAAAGATATATAGCGCCCTGGCGGGCGCTAATTTTAGATCTCGACCTGATACGTCCCTGGACTTTCCCTTTTTGAGCTCAAGCACATTAGAGGATGTTACATCAATTTTGCGCTATATAAATGTTTCTATTCTATTCTAACCTGCCAAATAAAAAAGATGCTATGACGTCACTCTGTCTAGACACAAAGGAAGTACGATGCGCCACCTGGTGAATGCACAGTACTGGACTGGCCTGTGGAAACACAGGACTGCTTTTTCTGTCATTTGTTGGGCCAGTCTGCACCGACCCGATTAGCAATTGTCCATTGGATAGGATGTATAAACACAACCCCCACAAACCCCCGCCAAAATCAAGATGGCAGCCAAAATTGGGGGAAATTCAACATTTTTTAGAGGCACTACATGTAACTTCTGAAGTACCCACAGGGTTCAAAATTTGCTTGTTGCGGGAAAACGATTTTTGGAAAAGTCGCCAGTAGATAAATTTGGAAAATTTAATAGTAATTTAAATCTTAATTAGAAATACTTACCATTTCCTAACAGTAGCTATTTGTTGGAGCCGTCCAACCCAATGGCCAACGCAGAGATGCGAATTTAAGGTTATATCACAACTTTAACCAGGCTACTGGGTTACAGTAGTCCGTCCTCCCGCCAAATAGGTCACATGACAACATTGTTTACTTCTTTATTTTTTTATTGTTATTTGTTATTTTGTTCTTTTCCTTAAAATACACTGATATCAAATTTGGCAAAAATTCGAAAATTCAAAATGGCCGTCAATTCTGGGGAGGAATTTTTTTGACATTTGCAAAGAGTAGTTTTCTGAGATACCCTCTGGGTTGAAAATTTTGACGAAATTGTTCTATTTCGCACGGTTAAAGAGATAGCATATTTGTGTTTTTCCATTTTGGGCAAAAATGCGAAAATACAAAATGGCCGCCATTTTTGGGGAGAGGAAATTTTTTTTTTTGAAAATTGGCAAGAGCATATTTATTGGATACCCTGTGGTTTGTAAATTTCGACGAAATCGCTCTATCTCGCACAGTTAAAGAGATAGAAGCAAATTAGTATTTTTGCATCTTTGGCGAAAATTCAAAATGGCCGCCATTTTTGGGGAGAGGAAATTTTTTTTTTTAAATTGCCAAGAGTACATTGCTAAGATACCCTGAGGGTCGAAAATTTTGACGAAATCGCTCTGCCTCGCACGGTTTAAGAGATCGACATATTTACGTTTTTTGCTATGTAGCTATTACTCGGGAGGTTAAAGCTATTACCATTAACAATACCAAGCAAGCAATTGACCCCATAAAATTTCACACCAAATTTTACAAAGATGAGTTAAATATGTTTCCTTTAACAGAGTGAAAACAGAAATGCAATTCAAAGTAGCAAAGCAGCTATAACTCAGATAGCTACAAAGCTATCATCGACCAAAAGCAATCCTGGCCAAACTATTGACCCAACTAGAAGAATGTTTTTGCTGACAGAAACGAAGTGGCCCTGATGAAAAAGAAGTCACACATAAAAGATGTCAACATATGCATCATAAGCAATAGAAACTGTGAACTTTATTGCATTGTGTATGTTACTTCTCCCTATTTTCATCTTTAATAAGTGTGCACAATTAAAGTGAGGTCAGCTGAACAATACAATAGCTGGAGATTAAAATCTCCATAATTTCACTGCAAGGTGGCCATAACTTCATTCATATTGGGACTTTAATGTGACCATAAAATATGAATGTCCCTTTTGTCATCCTTTATAAGTGCATAAAGTTTAGCTCAGGTCAGTTGAACAATAAGATAGCTGGAGGCTCAAACTTCCTTTTTCACTGTAAGGTCACCATAACTTCATTCATATTGTGACTTTAAGGTGACCATAATATGAGAATGTCCCTTCAATATCTATATATGTTAGATATGGAAAAAGAAAGGAGCCAGACGGCTTTATTCAAATGTTATGACTTTAGGGGGAGGGCCAGAATTATATTAACAGTTTAAGGTCACCTTAAAGTCAGGATAACCCTTTGGTTTGCCATCATTTATAGGTGTGCAAAGTTTAACTGAGGTCAGTCAAACAATAAGATACTTGGAGGCTGAAAACCCCCTTATTTCACTTTAAGGTGGCTACAACTCCATTCATACTGTGAGTTTAAGGTCACCATAAGTATTATTTTTATCTAGTTTAATACCAGTGATAATTTCAATATAAAAAAGAGGAGAGTGCCCGTGAACGGGCACTGTGTCAGCTGACTGAGTGTTTTTGATTTGTGAAGGTGATTAGAGGACAGAATAATTATCAGGAAAAGGGCTGTACAGAAATACAGTAAATGGTAACTGAACAGCAAGTTCGAAAGAAATTCCGAAGCTGACAGAAGAAAAGGATAAAAAAGTTGTGCCCTGTAAATGGTATTATGAAGGAAAATAACAAGGTAATTGTTTAAGTGTAAAAAATAGGTTAAAACATATTTAAAGAAATACTACAAATGCAATATCCTCGTTCGACCTTGAAGAAGGGGTCCAAGGTCAAATCTAACCACACAAATACATTCCCAGCCCATGATGTCCTATGGTTTACCATTCCAAACCTCTAGGACCAATTATAAACTAGAGGATCGCTCGCAAAAAAAAAAGATAATGTTTTTGCATAGCAAAAACAAAGCGTCCCAAAAAGGATATAAAGGTGAGTGCTAAAGTATTAAGAAAATGCTTCGTTTCTAGCCTTATACTGTTGTGGCAACCAAAGTCAGCGCAGTCTGCTCTATCTAGCACGGTTTTCAAGGTATAAGCATTTTTGTGTTTTGCAAAAAATAAAAAAATTAAAAATGTCCGCTATATTTGGAGAGACAAAAATATTTTGAAAATTGGCATGGCTACTCTGCAGAGATACCCAGCAGGTCAAAAATTTTGTTGAGTTCGCTCCATATAGCACGGTTTTCGAGATATAAGCATTTTTGTGTTTTGGAAAAACTTTGAAAATTCAAAATGGCCACCATTTTTGGGGAGACAAAACTTTTTGTCAAGACCACTGCCGCGGTGTGTATCTCCTGCCGAGCATTAAAGCAGAAGAAATAGCTTTTCCGAGATATTCACAATTTTTCATTTTCGTGTGTGAAAGCTCTTACAAAAGTAGGTGAATGAGTTATTTGAGAAAAATTGGCTATCTGCAATACTATTAAGAGATAATTCATATTTACTCATTTTGAGTAGGTGAATAATTATCTATGGGTCTGAAACTTCACCAAGTGAAAGCTCTCCCAAAAGTAGGTGAATGAGTTATTTGAGAAAAATTGGCTATCTGCAATACTTTTAGAGATAATTCGCATTTACTCATTTTGAGTAGGTGAGTAATTAGCTATGGGTCTGAAACTTCACCATGTGAAAGCTCTCCCACAAGTAGATGAATGAGTATTTGATAAAAATTGGGTATCCGCAATACTTTTACAGATAATTAGCATTTACTCATTTTGAGTAGGTGAATAAATAGCTATGGGTCTGAAACTTTACCAAGTGAAAGCTCTCCCAAAAGTAGGTGAACGAATTATTTGAGAAAAATTGGCTATCTGCAATACTTTTACAGATAATTCACATTTACTCATTTTGAGTAGGTGAATAATTAGCTATGGGTCTGAAACTTCACCAAGTGAAAGCTCTCCCAAAAGTAGGTGAATGAGTTATTTCAGAAAAATTGGCTATCTGCAATACTTTTACAGATAATTCGCATTTACTCATTTTGAGTAGGCGAGTAATTATCTATGGGTCTGAAACTTCACCAAGTGAAAGCTCTCCCAAAAGTAGGTGAATGAGTTATTTGAGAAAAATTGGCTATCTGCAATACTTTTAGAGATAATTCGCATTTACTCATTTTGAGTAGGTGAGTAATTAGCTATGGGTCTGAAACTTCCCCAAGTGAAAGCTCTCCCAAAAGTAGGTGAATGATTAATTTGAGAAAAATTGGCTATCTGCAATACTTTTAGAGATAATTCGCATTTACTCATTTTGAGTAGGTGAGTAATTAGCTATGGGTCTGAAACTTCACCAAGTGAAAGCTCTCCCAAAAGTAGGTGAATGAGTTATTTGAGAAAAATTGGCTATCTGCAATACTTTTAGAGATAATTCGCATTTACTCATTTTGAGTAGGTGAGTAATTAGCTATGGGTCTGAAACTTCACCAAGTGAAAGCTCTCCCAAAAGTAGGTGAATGAGTTATTTGATAAAAATTGGCTATCTGCAATACTTTTAGAGATAATTCGCATTTACTCATTTTGAGTAGGTGAGTAATTAGCTATGGGTCTGAAACTTCACCAAGTGAAAGCTCTCCCAAAAGTAGGTGAATGAGTTATTTGAGAAAAATTGGCTATCTGCAATACTTTTAGAGATAATTCGCATTTACTCATTTTGAGTAGGTGAGTAATTAGCTATGGGTCTGAAACTTCACCAAGTGAAAGCTCTCCCAAAAGTAGGTGAATGAGTTATTTGAGAAAAATTGGCTATCTGCAATACTTTTAGAGATAATTCGCATTTACTCATTTTGAGTAGGTGAGTAATTAGCTATGGGTCTGAAACTTCACAGAGTAAAAGCTCTCCCAAAAGTAGGTGAATGAGTTATTTGAGAAAAATTGGCTATCTGCAATACTTTTAGAGATAAATCGCATTTACTCATTTTGAGTAGGTGAGTAATTAGCTATGGGTCTGAAACTTCACCAAGTGAAAGCTCTCCCAAAAGTAGGTGAATGATTAATTTGACAAAAATTGGCTATCTGCAATACTTTTAGAGATAATTCGCATTTACTCATTTTGAGTAGATGAGTATTTAGCTATGGGTCTGAAACTTCACCAAGTGAAAGCTCTCCCAAAAGTAGGTGAATGAGTTATTTGAGAAAAATTGGCTATCTGCAATACTTTTAAGAGATAATTCGCATTTACTCATTTTGAGTAGATGAGTAATCATCTACGGGTCTGAAACTTCACCATGTGAAAGCTCTCCCAAAAGTACACGAATGAGTTATTTGATAAAAATTGGGTATCCGCAATAGTTTTTGAGATAATTAGCATTTACTCATTTTGAGTAGGTGAGTAATTAGCTACGGGTCTGAAACTTCACCAAGTGAAAGCTCTTCCAAAAGTAGGTGAATGAGTTATTTGAGAAAAATTGGCCATCTGCAATACTTTTAGAGGTAATTCGCATTTACTCTTTTTGAGTAGGTGAGCAATCAGCTATGGGTCTGAAACTTCACCAAATGAAAGCTCTTTGGGATAGCTGCTCTGCAGAGATACCCTGAAGATAAAAAATTTCGTCGAAATCGCTCTATGTAGCACGGCTTTCGAAATATTAGCATTTTTGTGTTTTGCAATTTTTGCGCAAAAATTCGAAAATTCAAAATGGCCGCCATTTTTGGCAAGACAATTTTTTTTTGAAAATTGGCATGGCTACTCTGCAGAGAAAATTTCGTCGAAATCACTCTATCTAGCACGGTTTTCGAGATATAAGCATTTTTGTGTTTTGCAATTTTGCGAAAAATTCGAAAATTCAAAATGGCCGCCATTTTTTGTGAGAAATTTTTTGTCTGAAAATTGGCATGGCTACTCTGCAGAGATACCCTGCAGGTCAAAAATTTCGTCGAAATCGCTCTATCTAGCAGGGTTTTCGAGATATAAGCATTTTTATGTTTTGCAATTTTTGCGAAAAATTCGAAAATTCAAAATGGCCGCCATTTTTGGCGAGACAAAAATTTTTTTGAAAATTGGGAAAAGTACTCCGCAGAGATATCCTGCGGGTCAAAAATTTTGTCGAAATTGCTCTATCTAGCACGGTTTTTGAGATATAAGCATTTTTGTGTTTTGCAATTTTTGCGAAAATTTCGAAAATTCAAAATGGCCGCCATTTTGGGCGAGACAAAATTTTTTTGAAAATTGGGAAAACTACTCCGCAGAGATACCCTGTGGGTCAAAAATTTCGTCGAAATCGCTCTATCTAGCACGGTTTTCGAGATATAAGCATTTTTGTGTTTTCCTTATTTGGAAAATTCGTAATGATTAATTAATCATTAATTACTCGGCCATTTCTTGACCAATCAATGCCAAAATCTAATGATTTCCAGATTTTAATAGAATGAATGTATTTGCCAAGGACAAGCTTCCCCATCGAAAAAAAGACATTTTTGGTCATGTGACCTCTTTGATTGGTTGAAATGTCACTGCAGCATATTCAAAAAAATTCCCCAAGGCTACTGCCTAAACCTGCCAAATTTGAAAAGAATCCGCGGTTACAGACGGTTACAGAGTTATAAGGAAAACAAAATGCGGAGCCGGTGGAGCCGGAAGCTCTCCCATACACAAACAAGCGTCCCGCAAGGGACGCTTAAATAGCATAATAGCTATATAGCACACTCTAAAATTAGTGGTCGGACCAGTTCTGAAAATTAAAACCGGTTTCCGGGGCTTTGAAACCAAACGAAATCCGGGATTTCGAAAGTGTGCAGAGATATGGGCTTAGTGGCTTTAATATTCAGCCGATAGTTTTAAACCATCATAAAGCACTCGAATATGTCTTTTATTCCTATAGTAGCTATTACTCAGCTATAAAGGTATTATCACCAAAAGCTATCCAAAGCAAGCTACTGATCCAATAATCCTTCATCCCAAATTTTTTTAACATAGGTGAAATACTTTTCCTTTAAAATGCTTAAATAAAAAAGCTACCCAAAGTAGCTAAGTAGCTATTACTCAGTTATATAGCTATTATCACTAAAAGCAATCCCAAGCAAGCTATTGACATAACTATTGCTCATACCAAATTTGGTAAAGATATGTCAAATAGTTTTCCTTAAAATGCCTGGAAACCCATTAAGGTTCATAAATCAGTCAAATATTTCTCCAATTCTTTCAGTCACTATGCCCCAGTTCTCTGGAACTCCTTCCCCTTCCAAATAAGAAATAGCCCCTCTGTCACATCTTTCAGGAAACACCTCAAAACCCACCTCTTTAATTCTAGTTTTCCAACTTAGTTTCCTTCCCTCTTGGTCACACCCACAACTCTGGATTACTGACCTTGAACGCCCCGACTTTCTTTATGATAATGATTTTGTCAAGTCGGCGCACTGAGTTCCCCTTTGTGGGGAAGATATTGCGCCTGCAAAGAAGTAGATTAGATTAGAAACAAAAGAAGTACACAAAAGTAGCTAAGTACCTATTACTCACTTAGCTATAGAGCTATCTTCACCAAAAGCAAATCCCATGCAAGCTATTAACCCAATAAACACACATACCAAATTTGATAAAGATAGGATAAATACTTTTCCTTGAAATCACCGGAAACCAAGCGCGACGGCAGACGCCGGAAAAAAGCAAAAATAATATGTCCACCCCCAGTGGGGTGGACATAATGATATATGTTAGGTTTTCATGACCTGGAAACCTATTTTTATCTCCACAAACGATAGAACCACTATCTAGTATTATAAAATCACTTTATATTTTGAAATATTATATTATACTTCTACATATATATATGTATACATATATATTTTTTTAATGTAAATTTGGTTGAAAAACAAGGAGGCCAAGATGTAATACCTTCTCAGCAACCACACCACTCTCATTAGTCACACTGTCTTCCTTGGATTCTTCAACATCCATTTTAGCTTCTATTGTCTAAACATAAAACGCAATAAATTCTCACATTCATCTACATGTAACTGTAGTGCCATACATGAAACTTCATGATTGACTTTGTGAGAGTTACACTGGCCAAATAAAATAATTTAACATCTTATAAATTTCATTGAAAACATAAAGGGACCAAACAAATAATAAAGTTTCACACCTCGGCACCTACAGGAGTCTCATTATCTTGATCGTCTTCCTTGGGCTCTTCAGAATCCATTTTAGCTTCTGTTATCTAAACATAAAAGCAGCAATTCTTACATTCATATGCATTTAACTGGTGTGGCATATATGGAACTTTATGAATCGACGAATGCAACCTGATAAATGCTCTAAAAGAAAAGCACTGAAAACTAAAAAAAAAACTAGACCTACGCATCGGAGAATCGATGCATATTTGTATCCATGGAAAGACAACTCACCAAAGCCAGTGAACCATCGTTTGACCTTGAAAGATGGGTCCAAGGTCAAATCCGACCACACCCAAAGAATCTAAGCCCATGACCTCCTTATAAGTTAGTTTCATATTGCAAACCTCTAGGACCAATAATAAGCGAGTTATAAGCACTTTTAAGTTTGGCTATCCTCATTTGACCTTGAAGGACGGGTCCAAGGTCAAATCTGACCACACCAGAAGATTCCCAGCCCATTATTTCCTATAAGTTGGTTTACCATCCCAAACCTGTACGACCAATAATAAGCGAGTTATAAGCACTTTTAAGTATGGATATCCACATTTGACCTTGAAGGATGGGTCCAAGGTCAAATCAGACCACATCAAAATATTCCCAGCCCATGATTTCCTATAGGTTGGTTTACCATCCCAAACCTGTAGGATCAATAATAAGCGAGGTATAAGCACTTTTAAGTATGGATATCCACATTTGACCTTGAAGGAGGGGTCCAAGGTCAAATCTGACAACACCAGTAGAATCCCAGCCTATGATTTCCTATAAGTTGGTTTACCATCCCAAACCTGTACAACCAATAATAAGCGAGTTATAAGCACTTTTAAGTTGGGCTATCCTCGTTTGACCTTGAAGGAGGGGTCCAAGGTTAAATATGACCACAAAAAAAAAAAAAAGATTCCAAGCCCATGATTTCCTATAGGTTGGTTTACCATCCTCTAGGACCAATAATAAGGGAGATATAAGCACTTTTCATGACTGACAATGAAACACCCGTGGCAGCCATCTTGTTTTTCAAAATGAGGCCAAAAATATTCCCAGTCAAGATTTTGTAATGAGGAACATACCCAGCTAATTTGAGATCTCTACCTATAATACCTTTTGCTCTAGAGGGCCACCAAAAGTCCTTGCTGAAAGTCGAAAAACGCCCGTGGCGGCCATCTTGTTTTTCAAAATGAGGCCAAAAATATTCCCAGTCAAGATTTTGTAATGAGGAACATACCCAGCTAATTTGAGATCTCTACCTAGTACCTATAATACCCTTTGCTCTAGAGGGCCACCAAAAGTCCTTGCTGAAAGTCGAAAAACGCCTGTGGCTGCAATCTTGTTTTTCAAAATGAGGCCAAAAATATTCCCAGGCAAGATTTTATGGTTATGAATATATCCTGTAAATTTGAGAAGGCTAGCTATAATATTTTTTTCGTTAGAGCGGTAACGGTGAAATCTCTCTACACACTGCGGCGGTGTAACGAAGCGAAATCCACAGTATCCACAGGATTCTATCCGGTGGATACATATACTTTTAACAATAAGTCATTAAAAACATATTCTACAATATGCAGTTACAAATACAGCAAGGATAACTTTTTTTTTGTTTTATAGCAGCTAAAATCTATTTAAATATGTTGATGTAGAATGACCAACCTTTTCTTCATCGTCTTCTACTTTTTGTCTTTTCTCATCTTTTGGCTCACCTACACACAAAAAAAAAACAAAAACACACAAAATGTTCATATTTTCCAAATGTTACTTTCAACAAGAAACTTGGGGTTACAAACCCAAAAACACAGGTTTTGAAATCATTATCAGGGATAGGGTTCGGCAACAAATTTCAAGTCCTTTTATGTTTGTGAATAGGAATCTTCAAACCTATCAAGTTTCAAATCAATTGAGGAAAGCATCAGGAAACCAAAATGTTGACAGTTGCACCGACTTGCACCAATTACAAAAGCAATCTAGCCCAGCTTGTGTACTACCTGCCTGTCAAATTTCGATTCAATCTGGGGATGCATCTTCGAGCTAGAATCTGGTGCCGGTTTCCGGAAGCCTCCTTAAGATAAAGGTCACCTTAAATTCTAGGATTTCCTTGATTTTCTCCCTCCTTTAAAAAATCTCAGTTTCACAAAGCCTCCTTCCTTAAAGGAGACCTTGAAAACTCCTTGAATTTCAAGGAATACAAGGACCTACCTTAGATTTAAGGAAGTGTCATTCAAGGAATGTTTATTAACTTTAATGAACATTTTTAACATTATTATCAAACCTACATCCACAAACAATGTTTTGCTGTTTATTTCATACAATTTGGTTGTTTAATTCTTGAAAAATTGATGTTCAAACTTTTGAAGTGAGAAACATATTCATGGAGTTTCCTTGAACATAAAGGACCACTCCCTTACTTGGGGTAAAAAATTGTCATGTGACCTACTGTATTAATTTGCAAAATATAATCACAACCAATCTGCATTTTACAAATTAATTAAAACTAGAAATAGGACGCCCTGTTGATAGTAGATGCGAATAGAAACAGGATAGCATAGAAGAACACACATTATCATGTGTAATGTCCACCCCATGAACCTTGCCCAAATTGTACAGTAGTCTTACAAGACCCTGTTTCATTCGTAAAATATATCAATGATGCTTAAATATTTATTAGTGTAGATGTAAATTATTTCAGCTTCATGCCTTTTTGCATTGGTTGGGTTGAAAATTTTAACCTACACGGTTAAGAAGATAGAAGCAAATTCCTGTTTTTCTATTTTTGGCAAAAATTTGAAAATTCAAAATGGCCGCCATTTTTGGGAAAAGGAAAATTTTTTGAAAATTGCCAAGAGTACATTTGTTAGATACCCTATGGGTCGAAAATTTCAACGAAATAACTCTATTTTGCACGTTTAAGGCCAGTTTGTGTTTTTCCATTTTTGGCAAAAATTCAAAATGGCCGCCATATGTGGGGAGGGGAAATTTTTTTGAAAATTGCAAAGAGTAGATTTCTTAGATACCCGTGGATCGAAAATTTCGACGAAATCGTTCTATCTCGCACGGTTAAGGAGATAGAAGCAAATTTGTGTTTTGCCATTGTTGGTAAAAATTCGAAAATTCAAAATGGCCGCCATTTTTGGGGAGGGGAAATTTTTTTTGAAAATTGCAAAGATTACATTCCTTAGATACCCTGTGGGTCGAAAATTGCGACGAAATCGCTCTATCTCGCATAGTTAAGGAGACAGAAGCAAATTTGTGTTTTGCCATTGTTGGCAAAAATTCGAAAATTCAAAATGGCCGCCATTTTTGGGGAGGGGAAAATTTTTTTAAAATTGCAAAGATTACATTCCTTAGATACCCTGTGGGTTGAAAATTTCGACGAAATCGCTCTATCTCGCATGGTTAAGGAGATAGAAGCAAATTTGTGTTTTGCCATTTTTGGCAAAAATTTGAAAATTCAAAATGGCCGCCATTTTTGGGGAGGGGAAATTTTTTTTTAAATTGCCAAGAATACAGTACTCAGATACCCTGTGGGTCGAAAATTTTGACGAAATCGCTCTATCTGGCACGGTTAAGGAGATAGAAGCAAAATTGTGTTTTGCCATTTTTGGCAAAAATTCAAAATGGCCGCCATTTTTGGGGAGGGGAAAATTTTTGGAAAATTGCAAAGATTGCATTCCTTAGATACCCTGTGGGTCGAAAATTTCGACGAAATCGCTCTATCTCGCACGGTTAAGGAGATAGCAAATTTGTGTTTTGCCATTGTTGGCAAAAATTCGAAAATTCAAAATGGCTGCCATTTTTGGGGAGAGGAAAATTTTTTAAAAATTGTAAATATTACATTCCTTAGATACCCTGTGGGTCGAAAATTTCGACGAAATCGCTCTATCTCGCATGGTTAAGGAGATAGAAGCAAATTTGTGTTTTGCCATTTTTGGCAAAAATTCGAAAATTCAAAATGGCCGCCATTTTTGGGGAGGGGAAATTTTTTTGAAAATTGCAAATAGTACACTCCTTCGATACCCTGTGTGTAAATGCCAAAGTCTAATTTTCTATTTATTTCATTCACAGATCACGTAAAACTGAAAAAAGAAACAACAATAATATCCTCAGTAAACTTACACTACCCAAATAACATCAATTAGTTCAAATACATAGTAAAACTGAAGCCAAATATTACTTGTAAACTTGTATATGTAACATGATCAAAGTTAGGAATAATATTACTTGACAAATTCTTTCTTCAATACAATAATGTTATATTTTGTTATTGACAATTATTTTAACAATCATTAAAGTTAATAAATAAAGTAAAAGAAAGTATATTTACCAACTATTTTGGGCCAATTTCTGCCTATATATCCCAAAAATATTTCAATTTCCTCTCATCATTTTGTGTACAGCCAAAGACAAAGAACAATTTGTGAAAAAAAAACACCTACTACCTTCCAAGCTAACAAGCAGCAAGAGAGTACAAAGTCCATCATTTTGTGTTAGGAGGCAGTTCCTTCCAAATGATAACAGAGTATTAAATTACATATGCAACAATATTTTTAGAAATTTCAAAAGTGTGTACATAATGCTCTAATTCAGGACACTAAAATGATTCATCCTACACAATGCACTAGTATACATAACATAAATGTTTCTTCACAACATGAAAAATCAAAGATATCTTTATATTATTTACACTGTGGGTTGAAAATTTCGACGAAATCGCTCTATCTCACACAGTTAAGGAGATAGAAGCAAATTTGTGTTTTGCCATTTTTGGCAAAAATTCTAAAATTCAAAATGGCCGCCATTTTTGGGGAGGGGAAAATTTTTTAAACATTGGCAAGAGTAGAATTGATATATACTCTGTGGGTCGAAAATTTTGCCGAAATCGCTCTATCTCGTACGGTTAAGGAGATAGAAGCAAATTAGTGTTTTGTCATTTTTGGCAAAAATTCGAAAATTCAAAATGGCCGCCATTTTTGGGGAGGGGAAAATTTTTTTTAAATTACCAAGAGTACAATGCTCAGATACCCTGTGGGTCGAAAATTTTGACGAAATCGCTCTATCTCGCACGGTTAAGGAGATAGAAGCAAATTTGTGTTTTGCCAATTTTGGCAAAAATTCTAAAATTCAAAATGGCCACCATTTTTGGGGAGGGGAAATTTTTTTTTAAATTACCAAGAGTACAATGCTCAGATACCCTGTGGGTCGAAAATTTCGACGAAATCGCTCTATCTCGCACGGTTAAGGAGATAGAAGCAAATTTGTGTTTTGCCAATTTTGGCAAAAATTCTAAAATTCAAAATGGCCACCATTTTTGGGGAGGGGAAATTTTTTTTAAAATTACCAAGAGTACAATGCTCAGATACCCTGTGGGTCGAAAATTTCGACGAAATCGCTCTATCTCGCAAGGTTAAGGAGATAGATGCAAATTTGTGTTTTGCCATTTTTGGCAAAAATTCGAAAATTCAAAATGGCCGCCATTTTTGGGGAGGGGAAAATTTGTGGAAAATTGCAAAGATTGCATTCGTTAGATACCCTGTGGGTCGAAAATTTCGACGAAATCGCTCTATCTCGCACGGTTTAGGAGATATGAGCACATTTGCCTTTTTCAGTATTCAAAATAGCCAATTACTCATTTATTTAATTAATTACTCACTCATCTATGAAGCAATTCCCCCCAAAAGCAATCCCATACAAGCTATTAACCCAATGAACCTCCATACCAAATTTCAGAAAGCTAGGCTTAATAGCATTCCTTAAAATGTCTTGAAACCAAAGAGCTACTCAAAAGTAGCAAAGTAGCTATTACTCAGTTAGCTATAGAGCTATTATCACCAAAAGCAATCCTATACAAGCTATTAACCCAGTTTCTGAGATATTAAGATTGTTTCGTTTTTCGCAAAAATTCAAGATGGCCGCCAAAACTGGCGAAAATTGAAATTTTTTAATTTTGTATAGAATACTTTTCTACTACCCTGTGAGTCAAAAATTCTGTCCAAATCGCTCTATCTCTTACGGTTTCTGAGATATTAAGATTTTTTCGTTTTTCGCAAAAATTCAAGATGGCCGCCAAAAGTGGCGAAAATTGAAAATTTTCAATTTTGTACAGAATACTCTTCTACTACCCTGTGAGTCAAAAATTGTGTCGAAATCGCTCTATCTCTTACGGTTTCCGAGATATTAAGATTCTTTCATTTTTCGCAAAAAATTAAGATGGCCGCCAAAAGTGGCCAAAATTGAAATTTTTAAAAAATTTTGTATAGAATACTTTTCTACTACCCTGTGGGTCAAAAATTCTGTCGAAATCGCTCTATCTCTTACGGTTTCTGAGATATTAGCAAATTACTCAAAAGTAGTACTGAAAATACACAATGAAGTACCTAAATGGCTATTACTCATGTACTGACAAAGCTATCAGTACCAAATGCAATACCAAGCGAGCTATGGACATAACAATCTTGTATTCAAAATTGTAGTAAAATATCTTTAATTATTTTGGCTTAAATGCACGGAAACCAATGGGTACTGAAAATAGCTGTACTTAAGTATTACTCGGTAAGCAAAAGAGGTACAACAGCCAAAAGCAAGCTAGCTTGCCCAAGCAAGCTACTGACCCAATAAGCCTGCATACCAAATTTGGTGACAATAGCTCTAATACTTTTCCTTTAAAAGGGCGGAAACCATGCGTGACGCCGGACATCGGACGGCGGAAAAACCAAAAATAATATATCCACCCCCCAGGGAGGTGGACATAATAAAGTGAAATATAGATTTACTGAATTTACTGATCTTTAGCAGACATTTAGGTACAAAATAAGTGCACAAGTACACATGTACTTACAGTGAAAGAAAAACATTGGTGTGGTTATAGGTTTTGGAAACAACTGCCAAAAGAAATAAAAATGCAAATAATGTATCTGAAAATTAAAATATACCTAATGTACCAAGTTTAAAATAGTTAAAATGCTAAAATGTAATTTACTCTCTTAATATTTTAAATAAATTGTGTGAAGGTTATATAAGTAATGGAGGGGAAATTCCAAGCAGTGTGGTTATACAGGGAATCGCCCTTCCTTTGTTTTAAGGAAAATCTTTGGTAAGGTGGAATAAAGGAGGCTTTGTGAAACAGGATTTAAGGGAAGCCTTTCCAAAGGTTAGAAATCCCCCTTCCTTTACTTTAAGGAAGGACAAAACAAAGGAGGCTTCGTGAAACCGGCCGCTGGATATCAATATGTTTAAGAACAGCCTGGCACCAATTTTCGAAAGTAACATACCCAGTAGATGTCCTACCATCCCGTCAAATTTCAAACATATCAATATAAATATCTTCAAGTGTGGAAACCAAAATGCTGACAGGTGTACAGACCCCAGTCATATGCAACAAAGGTCGAATCGGACCTCTGCCCTGAACTGGCCAGATTGGCTTCCCACAGTTTCTGATTTACATGCCACCCAACCAGGTGACTTCCCAGCTATTTGGCAGAGTAGGATCACACAGAGTAGTCGTCTGGCGACAGCAAACATTCAAGGTGAATACAGAGTGGTGTAAGATTGCCATCGTCAACACACAGGTACATTGTTGATATAATCTGTGGTCTCCAACAACATTCGCATATGTGCTTCCTTGACTTTTTATAGGCAATGCATACGTTAAAATAACTGGTTAATCTTCTTGATAGGCACATGCACAATTGTGAGCTTAACAGTGTAGATTTAATTGGCAGAGAAAAATGGTTACTATGGCAACATTTTTCTCCAAATCTTAGGGGCAAATGTTCCAGGTAAGATGTTTTCTAGAGATCAGCACACTGTAAAAGTTTCATAAAACTAGACCATGAACATATCTGTGGCCAGATACAAGATGTATCCACCTGAAGAGGATGGCCAACATGGTTTTCAAGATAAATGACATTTTTCAAGATAGCAGCCAAACTTTGGAAAGTTCTAAATTATTCGCAGACCATAAAGTAGTAGTCCTTAGTTATCCAATGATCCAAAATTTGCCCAAAATCGCTCTCTTACAGTTTGAGATAAACAACATTTTTTATTTCCACTAAAAATCAGGACAGCAGCCAAAATTTGGAAAAATTCTAAATTTTTCAGAGGTTCCAAAGGAACTATTGTGATTGGGATCCCACAACTTAAGAGTTTCAGAGCATTGTCAGTTGTATTACAGTCCAAATAATGTTTTATGGAGAGAAAATAATGTACAAAAGAAAGAAAATACATGTAAAAATTTTAACTTTCTGCAAATTTTCCTTACTGCAAGCTTCCTCTTCTTGTTCTATCTCTTCAGCTTTTCTTTTAATGCCTTTGGATGGTGATGATTTCTCTACCTCCTCACCAACCTCCTCTTCCTGGTCTTCTGAAGCCTGAGACTCAATGGCTTCGGCCGCTGCTTTTGCTGCACCCCGAGCACTCCGTCGCTGAGGACTTGGCGTCTCCTGTGCTTTTGCCCTTGGACTTCGTGTCCGTCTACTCTTTGTTGGTGTATCAACAATTCCCTCTTCATTGTCATTTTCCTCATTGGTTTCAGCTGCTTTACGCGTTTTACCCTTCTGACGAGGTGAAGAAGTTCCCTTTGATCTACCTCTTTTGGCTGGACTCTTCACAATAGGCTCATCATCATTACCTGAAATAGCAGATAAATAATACAAGACTGTTTTCCCTCCACTGCAAAAATAAACGGTATTATACCACTCAAACTAGAAGAATGCTTTTGCTGACGAAGCGACCCTGATGAAAAAGAAGTCGCCCATAAAAGACGTCAACATATGCATCATAAGCAATAGAAACCGTGAACTTTATGGCATTGTGTCAGTGTTTCCGTTTACGCACAAACGTGCGTAAATTGACGTCGAAATCAAGCGATTTACGCACATAATATTTACGTGGGGGTCAGACTGACGCAGAAGTATTTGCAAAAAAAGAAATATTAATATTTCGTCTATTTATGTAGCAATTCTTTATTTATTCCAATTTCAAAACAAAAATGGCCGATTTCCTATTTGTTTACCTGTCAATGCGCATGCGTGGCATCAAAAGGTCGAGAGGTGAAGAGTTCACGAGGTCACGCATGCGCATTAACATTATTCAATAACAAAGGACTCGAGATTTTTTTAAATGAAACATAGATGCACATGCAATAAAACAGCACTGAAGATAAGCTGTATATTTTAAAATTTCATGTGAGACGAGAGCTACGCAGATCCAGCTTAAACGGCCAGTGTTACAATGTACCCTTGCAAACCTTATTCAAAACGTTACATATCGAAAGAAAAGGTGATCTTTGCAAGGACACAATTGGAAACAACGTCTCCGAACGATGACAAATAACTTGTGCAGTGGGAGACACGTTCTACTAAATCTCGGAAATTCTTGAATTTTTAACCCCGGAAACCTCCCCAGAAATTATCACCTGAAATTCGAAAATATTTACAGGGATTGTAGCAAAAACACTGTAACTTTGGAACCACTCAATGGATTTTTGTCAAATAAAAAGCAACATAAACTACAATAATTTGTCTTTCAAACAGAAAAGATATCATGTTTGTAGTGTAGATAAAATAATTTTTTAGAAACTGTCAACATATATATCATTGAAAATTGAATAGTGCTTCTATTCATTTTTGCTACCTTAAAAATCATTCAAAAATAAGAGGAAAAAAGTCAGGTATATTTTTTGACCGTTTTCTTTACCCTGATGTACACAGGTATACTTCAGATATTTTTATGAATGTACAACCATGTACAATGTACTATAATTTACTGTCAAAGTGATAAATAAATTTAAATCTAATTTATTGCTTTTTAGTAACTGGGTGTATCTAAACACTGTTTATTGAGGAAAATGTGACAATATTACTTGTACCCCATTTTCGATGCCCCCATGGGTACATGGTACCCAACGTTTCGTAACTCTAACACACTATCTTTGTAAGGTATTTTAGGTATTGTTTGTCCATTATTTTTTCTAACCTGCAGTTTAAGTAGAAGGGGTCAAGTCTAACTGACCCTCAAAAATTTTGATTGACCCCCGGTTTTTAAAGGAGGGGGTCAATTGACCTCCAGAAAAAAAAGGCTCAGGAAACACTGTGTGTATGTTACTTGTCCCTATTTTCATCTTTAACTAGACCTATCACATCGGAGAACTGATGCAAATTGTATCCACCAGAAGAAAACTCACCAAAGCCATTCTAACATCGCTTAACCTTGAAGGAGAAGCCCAAGGTGAAATCTGACCATATCAAAAGATTCTTAGCCCACGATTTCCTACAGGTTGGTGTGACACTGCAAACCTCTAGGAATACGAATAAGCAAGATATAAACACTAATTTTGGCAATCCTCATTTGACCTTGAAAGAGGGGCCAAAGGTCAAATCCGATCACACCAAAAGATTCCCAGCCCATGATTTCCTAGATTTTGGTTTACCATTCCAAACCTCTAGGACCAATAATAAGCGAGTTATAAGCACTTTTAAGTTGGGCTATCCTCATTTGACCTTGAAGGAGGGGTCCAAGGTCAAATCCGACGGCAGCAATAGATTCCCAGCCCATGATTTCTTATAGTTTGGTTTACCATCCCAAACCTCTAGGACCGATAATAAGCGAGTTATAAGCACTTTTAAGTTTGGCTATGCTCGTTTGACCTCGAAGGAGAGGTCCAAGGTCAAATCCGACCACACCAAAAGATTCCCAGCCCATGATTTCCTATAGGTTGGTTTACCATCCTAAACCTCTACGACCAATAATAAGCGCGCTATAAGCACATTTAAGTTTGGCTGTGCTCGTTTGACATTGAAGGAGGGGTCCAAGGTCAAATCCGACCACACCAAAAGATTCCCAGCCCATGATTTCCTATATGTTGGTTTACCATCTCAAACCTCTAGGACCAATAATAAGCGAGTTATAAGCACTTTTAAGTTTGGCTATCCTCATTTAACCTTGAAGGAGGAGTCCAACGCCAAATCCAACCACACCAAAAGACTCACAGCCCATGATTTCCTGTAGGTTGGTTTACCATCCTAAACCTCTACGACCAATAATAAGTGAGTTATAAGCACTTTTCAGTTTGGCTATCCTCATTTGAGCTTGAAGGAGGAGTCCAACGCCAAATCCAACCACACCAAAAGATTCCCAGCCCATGATTTCCTGTAGGTTGGTTTACCATCCTAAACCTCTAGGACTAATAATAAGCGAGTTATAAGCACTTTTAAGTTTGGCTATACTCATTTGACCTTGAAGGAGGGGTCTGAGGTCAAATCCAACCACACCAAAAGATTCCCAGCCCATGATTTCCTATAGGTTGGTTTACCATCCCAAACCTCTAGGACCAATAATAAGGGCGTTATAAGCACTTTTAAGTTTGGCTATCCTCGTTTGACCTTGAAGGAGGGGTCCAAGGTCAAATCTGACCAAACCAAAAGATTCCCAGCCCATGATTTCCTATAGGTTGGTTTACCATCCCAAACCTCTAGGACCAATAATATAAGCACTTGACTGCAAAGAAACGCCTGTCGCGGCCATCTTGTTTTTCTAAATGAGGCCAAAAATATTCCCAGTCAAGATTTTATAATGAGGAACATATCCTGCGAATTTGAGATCTCTACCTATAATACCCTTTGCTCTAGCGGGCCACCAAAAGTCCTTGCTTAAAGTCGAAAAATGCCCATGACGGCCATCTTGTTTTTCAAAATGAGGCCAAAAATATTCCCAGGCAAGATTTTATGGCTATGAATATATCCTGCAAATTTGAGAAGGCTAGCTATAATATTTTTTTCGTTAGAGTGGTAACGGTGAAATCTCTCTACACACTGCGGCGGCGGCGTAACGAAGTCAAATCCATAGTATCCACCGGGATGCTATCCGGTGGATACAATAAGTGTGCACAATTAAAGTGAGGTCAGCTGAACAATACAATAGCTGGAGATTAAAAACTCCATAATTTCACTGCAAGGTGGCCATAACTTCATAAATATTGGGACTTTTAAGGTGACCATAAAATATGAATGTCCCTTTTGTCATCCTTTATAAGTGCATAAAGTTTAGCTCATGTCATAATTTCACTGCAAGGTGGCCATAACTTCATAAATATTGGGACTTTTAAGGTGACCATAAAATATGAATGTCCCTTTTGTCATCCTTTATAAGTGCATAAAGTTTAGCTCATGTCAGTTGAACAATAAGATAGCTGAAGGCTGAAACTTCCTTTTTCACTGTAAGGTGACCATAACTTCATTCATATTGTGACTTTAAGGTGACCATAATATGAGAATGTCCCTTCAATATCAATTTATGTTAGATATGGAAAAAGAAAAGAGCCAGACGGCTTTATTCAAAAAAATTTTTGACAAGACCACTGCCGCTGTGTGCATCTCCCGCCAAGCATTAAAGGAGAAGAAATAGCTTTTCCGAGATATTCACAATTTTTCATTTTTGTCTGTGAAAGCTCTTCCAAAAGTAGGTAAATGAGTTATTTGAGAAAAATTGGCTATCTGCAATACTATTAAGAGATAATTCACATTTACTCATTTTGAGTATGTGAGTAATTACCTACGGGACTGGAACTTCACCATGTGAAAGTTCTCCCAAAAGTAGATGAAGGAGTTATTTGATAAAAATTGGGTATCCGCAATACTTTTAGAGATAATTAGCATTTACTCATTTTGAGTAGGTGAATAATTAGCTATGGGTCTGAAACTTAACTAAGTGAAAGCTCTCCCAAAAGTAGGTGAATGAGTTATTTGAGAAAAATTGGTTATCTGCAATACTTTTAGAGATAATTCGCATTTACTCATTTTGAGTAGGTCAGTAATTATCTACGGGTCTGAAAGTTTACCATGTGAAAGCTCTCCCAAAAGTACATGTATGAGTTATTTGATAACAATTGGGTATCCGCAATAGTTTTTCAGATAATTAGCATTTACTCATTTTGAGTAGGTGAGTAATTAGCTACAGGTCTGAAACTTCACCGAGTGAAAGCTCTCCCAAAAGTAGATGAATGAGTTATTTGAGAAAAATTGGCTATCTGCAATACTTTTAGAGGTAATTCGCATTTACTCATTTTGAGTAGGTGAGTAATTATCTATGGGTCTGAAACTTCACCATGTGAAAGCTCTTCCAAAAGTAGATGAATGAGTTATTTGAGAAAAATTGGCTATCTGCAATACTTTGAAGAGATAATTCGCATTTGAGTAGGTGAGTAATTATCTACGGGTCTGAAATTTCACCATGTGAAAGCTCTCCCAAAAGTAGATGAATGAGTTATTTGATAAAAATTGGGTATCCGCAATAGTTTAAGAGATAGTTAGCATTTACTGATTTTGAGTAGGTGAGTAATTAGCTACGGGTCTGAAACTTCACTGAGTGAAAGCTCTTTGGGATAGCTGCTCTGCAGAGATACCCTGAAGATCAAAAATTTCGTCGAAATCGCTCTATGTAGCACGGTTTTCGAGATATTAGCATTTTTGTGTTTTGCAATTTTTGCGCAAAAATTCGAAAATTCAAAATGGCCGCCATTTTTGGCAAGACAAATTTTTTTTGAAAATTGGCATGGCTACTCTGCAGAGATAGCCTGTGGGTTAAAAATTTTGTCGAAATCGCTCCATCTAGCACGGTTTTCGAGATATAAGCATATTTATGTTTTGCAATTTTGCGAAAAATTCGAAAATTCAAAATGGCCGCCATTTTTGGCAAGACAAAATTTTTTTTTTGAAAATTGGCATGGCTACTCTGCAGAGATACCCTGTGGGTCAAAAATTTCGTCGAAATCGCTCTATCTAGCACGGTTTTCAAGATATAAGCATTTTTGTTTTGCAATTTTGCGAAAAATTCGAAAATTCAAAATGGCCGCCATTTTTTGCGAGACAAAATTTTTTTGAAAATCTGCATTGCTACTCTGCAGAGATACCAATTATAATCGATCGCTTAGAATTACCGATTAATCGATTCTGATTTTTTAGACCGATTCCTAACACTAACCTGAAGCTTGTTTTTGTTCCATTCTCCCAATAAAATATTTTCTGATTTTATGCCTAGTTCTCCAATTTGGTTAATAGAGCTGAAATGCTTTATATCCGCCCATAGTTTTTTTACATGTTCACAGGTTCATTTATCATAGGATTTTATTGGGTAAGTACCTGCCTTGAAACGGAATTTCAAGATGATGACAATTAGTGCTGGGACGAGTTGACGCAAACTCGAGTTGTGGGCGATAATTGGGGGTCACATCGATCGGCGCAAGTGAAACTCGAGTTTTTGAAAACGTATATATTTTCACCATCTAAGGCTGACACTTCACCAAAACAACCGAAATATCTGAAATTTTCAAAAATATGTTGCATTTTTACTTTATTTTGGCTTAAATCAATGAAGATTTAACTTAAATTATATCGCGAAAGCCTATTTCCAGTTCAAAGTTTTGCCTCATGTACGGTTATGTAAAATATTATCGCTAATAAACGAAATACTTTATCCCGAAAATTACGAGTTTGACTCGAGTTCAACTCGCTTCTAACAAGTGATGCTCGATCTGTCATTTAAGCTGGCGATCCCACCACTAACGACAATCTTGTTTTTTGAAATGGCACCAATTTCAAGGTAGTAACCTACCACCCTGTTAAGTTTCAAATCGATTGGTGGAAGCGTGTTCTAGTTAAGAGTCCGGAAACCAAAATGTTGATGGACCTACAGATGTCAGACACATCAATCTGCCAAAACCACAATACTCAATGATACACAGCATAGCAGCAAACAGATATGAGCTTCAAAAACGTTTTTCACAACCTCACAATACTTACCCTCTTCTTCATGATCATCCCCAATGGAGACCTTGGCCTTTCCACCACCTCCTCTTGGGCTTCCTTTTCCTCTGCCCCTGCCTCGGCTGAAAACCAACTTTTTTTTACTCATTTATTCACACTACATTTTTGTAAACAAGCATTCTGACGCGTGCAATTATCTCCCGCTGTATAAACTAGAAAAAGGACGCATCTGTGGCCAGATGCTGGATGTATCCACCGACAAAGGCCAACTAACATAGTTTAGAAGATAAAAAGCATTTTTCGTTAATAAGCAAGCTGAAAGCACTTTTAAGTTTGGCTACCCTTATTTGACCCTGTAGCAGGGGCCCAAGGTGAAGTCTGACCACATCAAAAGATTCGCAGTCCATGATTTCCTATAAGTCGTTTTCACATTGCAAACCTCTAGGACCAATAATAAGCAGGAGGGGCCCAAGGTCAAATCTGACCACATGAAAAGATTTGCAGCCCATGACTTCCTATAAGTTGTTTTCATATTAATGAGTTATTTGAGAAATACTGGCTATCTGCAATACTTTTAGAGATAATTCGCATTTACTCATTTTGAGTAGGTGAATAATTAGCTACGGGTCTGAAACTTCACCAAGTGAAAGCTCTCTCAAAAGTAGGCGAATGAGTTATTTGAGAAAAATTGGCTATCTACAATACTTTTAGAGATAATTCGAATTTACTCATTTTCAGTAGGTGAGTAATTACCTACGGGTCTGGAACTTCACCATGTGAAAGCTCTCCCAAAAGTAGATGAATGAGTTATTTGATAAAAAATTGGATATCTGCAATACTTTTATAGATAATTAGCATTTACTCATTTTGGGTAGGTGAATAATTAGCTACAGGCCTGAAACTTCACCAAGTGAAAGGTCTCCTAAAAGTAGGTGAAGGAGTTATTTGACAAAAATTGGCTATCTGGAATACTTTTAGAGATAATTTGCATTAAATCATTTTCAGTAGGTGAGTAATTACCTTCGGGTCTGAAACTTCACCAAGTGAAAGCTCTCCCAAAAGTAGGTGAAGGAGTTATTTGACAAAAATTGGCTATCTGCAATACTTTTAGAGATAATTCGCATTTACTCATTTTGAGTAGGTGCGTAATTAGCTACAGGTCTGGAACTTCAGCATGTGAAAGCTCTCCCAAAAGTGGGTGAATGAGTTATTTAAGAAAAATTTGCTATCTGCAATTAGGGCTGCAAGCGAGCCCGAAAATGCGCCTCGATTCCTCGTTTTATAAGAATCGACTCGGACTCGGTTAATCGCTTGATTATCGCCCACGAAATAAACTGCTTCATATTTTGACATACCATGCCTTATTAAATGGTTAGAAACCACACAACAGTAAAGAATTTTGATAATTTATTGAATTTTAGTGAAAAGACGCATTTATAATGCAAAATATAGAAACTTTAACCATCTTTATATTGCGAGATTTGAGGCGTCTTCGAAATACGTTAGAATAAAATGCCGTCTTATAAAACGTTGTTACACAAAGAACTAAAGTTTGCAAATAGTTAAAATATAAAATACTGAAATGGAAATGCCTTATATTAGTAAAAGATATAAATATATTAATATATTTAAAGAAAAAAAATTGAATTTTGTAGTAGATTTTACTTCTACGTTTAGTTGTTTTCGAAGACCCGGTTCACTTTTCTTGCCTCGAGTATTGAACTGAATCGTTTCGTTTCCGAGTAACCGAAGAATCGTTGCAGCCTTATCTGCAATACTTTTAGAGAAAATGCAGAATTACTCATTTTAGTAGGCAAGTAATTTAGCCACAGGCCTAATTTAGACATAAAGCCTACTAATAGAGTACTGTGGTGCACCCTGTAATATACTTTGCAAACTTGAGAAGGCTAGCTATAATATTTTTTTTTGTTTTGAATAACATATTTAAACAAAATACTGTAAATGTAATAGTTTTCACGTTATAACTGATTTACTCAACAGTGATAACGTCAAAGTAGCTATTACTCACCTATGCAATGAGCTACATGTCTGAATTTTTTCTATGTTATAGCTGACCCAAAATTAGGTGAACAACATATTTAAGCAAAATACTGTAAATGCAATAGTTTTCAAGTTACAACTGATTTACTCAATAGTGACAACCTGAAAATAGCTATTGCTCAGCTATGCCATGAGCTATAAGTCTGTAATTTCACAAGGTTATAGCTGACCCAAAAGTAGGCGAACAACATATTTTAACAAAATACTCCAAATGCACTATTTTTCCAAGTTACAAGTCATTTACTCAACAGTCAGTACCTGAAAATAGCTATTGCTCAGTTGTGCCATGAGCTACAGGTCTGTAATTTCACTATGTTATAGCTGACCCAAAAGTAGCTGAATAACATATTTACACAAATTTCTGTAAATGCAATACTTTTCCAATTACAACTGATTTACTCAACAGTGTGAACTTCAAAGTAGCTATTACTCAGCTATGCAATGAGCCACAGGTCTGGAACTTCACTATGTTATAGCTAAGGCTGTGATAGGTTACCCGGTTACCCGAAAACGGTCCGAATTCCTTATGAAACCGGTTACAAACTGGCGAAGCGGGTAACCGAAAATATATTAAATATAGCGTAAATCAATGAAATATTCAGCTAAACCTTAGTATTCTGTCAGATATCTTTAATTACTGTTAGTTTTTGACGTAATTTTCCTTATTTATACAGATATTTAACCTTATTTTTCGTAACGTTTTGTTTACATCATCCGCCATGTTTGCTTCTCTGTCACTTCCACTGGGTGAGAACTAAAACACGGTTACCCGAATTCGGATCGATTCTTTCGAGGCGAATATCCGGTGTCGTTTTTCTAACGAAGTCACAGCCTTAGTTATAGCTGACTCCGAAATAGGTGAATAACATATTTGCACAAAATTCTCTAAATGCAATAGTTTTCAAGTTACAAGTGATTTTACTCATGATGGAAGTTAGTGAAAAGCCCAAAAGTAGCTATTACTCACTTAGCTATTGAGATAGACACCCAAGTTACTCACCACGTAGTAGCTATGAAAAAAGTATCTGAATAACATATTTTAACAAAATGCTCTAAATGCAACACTTTTTAAGTTATAAGTGATTTAGTGCATGATTTCATGACTTTTAATGCATTTTAGACATTTTTATCTACCACAGGCCTAATTTAGACATAAAGCCTACCAAAAAGATAGGGTGGCGAGTCCTCTAGCATACCAAGCCACCTGCCAAATATGAAAGAAATCTGGAAAGAAATGTGGACTGTAGGTCGCTAACAAGCAATATTCCACATTTTAGACATTTTTGTCTACCACAGGCCTAATTTAGACATAAAGCCTACCAAAAAGATAGGGTGGTGAGTCCTCTACCATATCAAGTCACCTGCCAAATATGAAAGAAATCCGGAAAGAAATGTGGACTGTAGGTCGCTAACAAGAAATCTCTGCGGACGCGGACGAGGGCGCGGACACGGACGCGGACGACAACGATGATGAATCCATAGTATCCCCGCTTCGCGTCGGGGATACAATTAGATGTACTAAAGATAGTGGAATATGAATTTTCTTGTGAGATGGAGGCACATGTAGAAGTGACAAGTTTAATGTTTGATTGCAATACTTTTAAAGATAAAAGGCATTTACTCATTTTAGTAGCTATTACTAGTGCTGCAACTCGGTCCGCAGAAACCACTCGATTATCGCCCACGTGATTGATGCATCATTTGATGCATCGGCAGACATCAAAATCATACAAAATTTACAGAGTAAATAACTAATCCAAACTTTCATGTAATATTTTTGTACATTTCAACAATTCTAAGGGGATTTCTTTGGGACAAAAACTGCTCCATGTTTATTTTATGGAAAATCACTTCCTCTTTTGTTTGATTTGACTGGAAACATACTAGAACCCAACCCTTTTTCGGCATCCCGAATTTTGGCTTTTTTGATCGATGCATTGAAAGTGATGCTGTCATCGGATCAATGCATTGAATGGACCATTAATCGGCGCAGCACTAGCTATTACTCTGCCATCTGCCATCCCCAAGAGATTAGTGAGTGGAATTGTCTCAATTTTCATGGTAGATTACTCGTCTATTTTTCCGACCGATGATCGACCCATAAACAACTTTTTTAATCCACTGTTGGCTAATATATCAAACACTTTCCGGGATAAATTATATTTCATTCCGGTAACAAAAACACCCAGATAAAAGACATTTACTCATTCCATTAGTCATTACTCAGTAGTGATGGGAATCGCCTCCAAATTGCATGGTCGATTAATCGTCCATTTTTCTGAGCGATGATCGAGCCATAATCGAATCCAATGTAGGCTATAACAGGAAACACATTTCGGGATGAAGTATATGTTAATGCGGTAGGAATAACGTTGTTCTGACGTTTAGAATCTACCGAAAATGCTCACTTCCTGTAAATATGGCGGCAGGTATAAACAAACCAAAAATTCGTGACAAATCTGTCAAATTATTGAGAAAAAAGCCTAAAATATTTGTAAAAAAGCGTGGATATATAGAAACATAACTAAATATTATGAAATCTTCAAGGATAATGATGAATCGATGTACACTTCTTCCGGATCGATCATCGCTACTACAGTGAATTTCGACCAACCATTCGATGTCTGTAGACAATCGTTCCACCACTATTACTCAGTGATGCAAAGAGCTACAATTTTGCAACTTCACTATGTGGTAGATCACCCAAAAGTAGGTGAATGACTTATTTAGAAGAAATTGCCTATCTGCAATACTTTTAGAGATAAAAGACATTTACTCATTTTAGTAGTTATTACTCGGCTATCTATTCACTTAGCTATTGACTTAGATCTGCAAAAGCAACAAAAATATAAAGGACACAGGAAATTAAGCTTATCAAAATAGCATAAGAGATGCCCATACCCTACAGCCTGGGGAAATAGTTTTCAACACCAGGAGAAATAGAAGTAGTGAAACAGTGCACAGATTGGGATACTTTCAGAGCAGTGTCAGTGTCCAAATAATGTTTAAGTAGAGAAAATAACATCTAAGAGAAAGAAACTGCATGTAAAGATCAAGTATTAAATAGGACAACTCACTTAACTAAAAATAGCATCAGAGATGCCCGTACCCCACAGCCTAGGGAAATATTTTCAACACCATGAGATATAGAAGTACTGTACCAGTACAAACTTCAGGATACTTTCAGAGCACTGTCAGTTATATAAAGGTCCAAACAATGTTTAAATGGAGAAATAATGTTTAAAAGAAAGATAATGCGTATAAAGATGAAGTATTAAAACAAGATAATTTAATAACAAGATGACAGCATTAATCAGTAAACTAAAATTTTCAACACTCTTTATCTACATCTGCATGGCCGAATTATGGTTTACATGGTTTGAATATTACCATGCATACAGAAGTGGTAATACATTTAATGAATGCTTATTATGGTGTTGGAGCAAAATCTGTGGCTCACTTGATGAAATTCTATCTCTTACAATGGGAAGTTATGAAAGTGAAATTCTTAATAAATTCTAATGTGACTTTTGCTCAATCTGCATCAAAAGACAGACCCAAAGGTCCATGAAGATTTTAAAGGTCAAGGTCACTACGACAAGTTAAAAGGTCAAATTAAGGTCCCACCATGATAATACACACCTATAGCCACTAACCAATGTCCCTACCAAGTATCAACTTCCTACACCTTACGGTTTCTGAGATATAGCCCAGACAAGATTTTATAGGTCAAGGTCACTATGGCAAGGTCAAAGGTCAAATCAAGGTCAGACCATGACGTTGCACACCTACACCACCTAACCAATATCGCTACCAAGTATCAACTTCCTACATCTTACGGTTTCTGAGATATAGCCCAGACAAGATTTTATAGGTCAAGGTCACTACGGCAAGGTCAAACTATGACGTTGCACAACTACACCCCCTAACCAATGTCCCTACCAAGTATCAACTTCCTACACCTTACAGTTTCCGAGATATAGCCCGGACAAGATTTTCAAACTCAAGGTCACTACGGCAAGGTCAAATGTCAAATCAAGGTCACACCATGACGTTGCACACCTACACCCCCTAACTAATGTCCCTGCCAAGTATGAACTTCCTACACCTTACGGTTTCTGAGATACAGCCCGGACAAACTATTTCCCGCCCGCCCACCCACCCGCCCGCACGCACATCCGGACACCATGGGTGAAAACAATACCCCGACAGCCCTTAAGGACTGTGGGGTAAAAAGTATGAAGCTTTAAGACTTCTCCCATTTTGATATTCATTTGTATGGTCGAATTATGGTTTGCAAGTTTTGAATATTACCATTATATACAGATATGGCAACACATGCTTTTATGTGGAGTTGGGGCAAAACCTGAAATCCAGGTCACACCATGACGTTGCACACATATAACCCCTGACCAATGTCCCTACCAAATATCAACTTCCAACCACATTATGGTTTCCAAAATATAGCCCAGACAAGGCATCATAGGTCAAGGTCACTACGGCAAGGTCAAATCAAGGTCACACCATGACGTTTTACATCTACACACCCTAGCCAATGTCCCTACCAAGTATCAACTTCCTACACCTGATGGTTTCCGAGATATACCCCGAACAAGATTTTATAGGTCAAGGTCACTACAGCAACGTCGAAGGTCAAATCAAGGTCAGGCTATGACGTTGCACACCTATACCGCCTAACCAATGTCCCTACGAAGTATCAACTTCCTACACCTTACACTTTCCAAGATATAGCCCGGACAAGATTTTATAGGTCAAGGTCACTACGGAAAGGTCAAATCAAGGTCACACCATGATGTTGCACAGTACAACCCCTAACCAATGTCTCTATCAAGGATCCACTTCCTACACCTTATGGTTTCCGAGATATAGCCCGGACAAGATTTTCAAACTCAAGGTAACTATGGCAAGGTCAAATCAAGGTCACACCATGACGTTGCACACCTACACCCCCTAACTAATGTCCCTGCCAAGTATTAACTTCCTACACCTTACGGTTTCTGAGATACAGCCCGAACAAACTATTTTCCCGCCGCCCGCCCATCCAGAAACCATGGGTGCAAAATATACCCCGACAGCCCTAGGGCTGTGGGGTAAAAAACCTGTAAGTCCAATAGTTTTTGAGTTACGAGTCCTTTACTCAAAGTAGCTAAGATTGCCATTACTCACTTATTTTCACGCCTAAGTCCATAAAACCAAAAAAAATGTCAAGGGTGTGAAAATTCATTGGGACAATTAATTAACAAAAAATCTGTAGCTGTAGTAGTTTTGGAGAAATCTGCACGACACACTAAAGCACACACGTACAGGCATCATTTCATAATCTCCCTCCCGGACTAAAGCCCATTGGGAGAAAATTAGCTCCTTGCAGCATTTTAAGCCAGCTCCTGACTACCCACATCGTGTCTTTAATAACACAAGATCACTGCAACAGTAATTATCACCAGCCGGGTATTGAGCAGAACTAGGGGTATTTTGACCACGAAAAAAAAAAATGTTCACAGCCCAAGGAGCAGTAATACGGAAGATAAAAGGCCTTTTTAACACAATGAGCCAACTGAACCTTAAAGTAGGAGTCAAAGATAAAATTTAACACTCGCAAAACATTTACAGGACATGATTTCCTACAGGTTGTTTTCACACAAGAAACAACCAGAATTGCATAAAAATTTCAGAGGCACTATATCAAGGGTCTCTGGTAGCTAGGGGGGAGTCGAAATGGGGGTATACTGGTATCGCGACAATTATACTGAAATACTGTGACCACTTTTATAACCGGAATCTTGAAGTCTGACAATAATTATTGGAAAACGTAAAATATTAAATCCCAAACTTGAATCTGAAGAAATTATAAACTATATCCTCATTTTTCACAAGATTTAATGTATTTATAACAATTTCTCTGAGAAATACTGCCATGTTTTGGATTACGGAAAATGACTTTCTGGTTGTAGGTTTTTTCCCTTGGGGAAATGCTGAAACTCAAACTTTTTTGGTATCCTGGCGGTTTTGCATTTGCCACCTCTAAGTTTCCAAAATAATCAACTTTTCCAATTTCCAACAAAATGTTCTGTTTCCGAGATAATATTTTAGATTTCCGGCAAAATTCAAGAAGGCAGTCGGAATTCAGAAAAATAAAAATTTTTATGAGGCATTATACCAGGACCTGTATTACCCAAGATCAAAAATTTGGCAGCCGATACATGGAAAACTAAAAATTTCAGAGGCATTATATCAAGGGGCTATAGTTCCCACAGGCTCTAAAATTTGCTTGAAATCACTCCTACGGTTAAAGATAATCAACATTTTCATTTTCCGGCAAATTTTCCAGCTAAATTGCCCGAATTCAGTAAATTAAAAAATTTCCATTATATCCAGGGCTGCTGGTAGAATCAATACTGGAAGAAATGGATGATAGAGGATTAATGATAATTCACAATGCATCTTTATAACAAACAACCATTAACTTCAGCTTATTTTCTAAGGAATTTAAAAAAATACTGTTTTATTTTGATTTGTGATGTAACTATGGTGATCACTACTATCACTTCCTACAGGGAGTAAAAACGTAAGCATTGATTACTTTTTATTGGCTCAAATATTCACCAACAACTGTCAGCACAAAATAAATATAAAATGCATTTTATTTCAGTAAAAGTTCTAAATGCACATCCATTTAAAGAGCAAATGTAGCTTTTATTTGTGAAACGATGGCACCATGATATTGTTCAAGGTATCAAAACCTAATGTACCCTGATGATGACACCACTAGGGTCTGCAGTACCAAAAGAATAGGTGAATAACACAATAAAATACACTATATGTCACAGTTTTCAAGTTACAAGTGATACACTTAACAGTGAGAATATCAAAACAGCTGTTGCTCAGCTATGCAAAGAGCTACAGGTCTGCAACTTTACGGTTATAGCTGACCCAAAAGTAGGTGAATCACATATTTCAACAAAATACTCTAAATGTAATTGTTTTCAAATTTCAAGTGATTTACTCAACAGTGAGAATCTCAAAATAGCTACTGCTCACCTATGCAATGAGCTAAAGGTCTGCAATTTTACGATGTCACAGTAGATCCAATAATTTTACCTTTGTGATGGACTTGAAGAAACTTCTACTTTCTCTGCTTTGGCGGGAGATGCTGCATTTCTTAGACTCCGTCTTGTAACCCTCTGTTCAACATTGGAATCAATTTCAGATGTGCGGCTTTTTCGTGGCATTTTTCTTGCTCAAACTGCAGGCCAGAAATGAAACAAGAAATACTAGAAAATAGCCTCTTACAACAGCCGGTCCTGATGAACCAAGACAATTTGTTTTTCAATAACGAAGGGCCATTTTCAACTACCCAGGGACCCTGTCAAAACTGGAGTAGAGAATGATACATGCACTTCAGTGTCCACAAAAATTTCCCCTTGCAACAACATACACGTCTGGTACTGATTTTTGTAACAAATGCCCCCCTATCCCCAACCCAATTGAGTTCATAACCATAATTAGGGCAGGGTCGGTAGCAGATTTTTCATTTCGGTATCCTGCCAGTGTAAATCCGCACCGATTCCAGGATACCGAAAGAAGAAATTGTGTTCTAGCATATCCCCTATCGAATAGGCCCACCAACCGGAAATAAGTTTTGCGAAAACAAAATATTGCAGTTCTGAAAGAAATCACTATAAAAGTGCTGAAATATATAAAAATAAGGGATAAGGGTTTGTAATTTCTTCATATTTGAGGTTTGTTTCTAATACTTTACGTTTTCTCACAATATTATATGCCGACTTTCGAAATACCGGCTGTAAAGTGTCACAACGGTGTTGAAGTGAATTGGTCTCGATACCGGTGTTACCGACCCTGCCCTAACCATAATATACCGGAACTGCTCGTTGTTATGCCCATAGTTGAGTAAACGCCCCTCCCCAACTTTTATCAAATGTACAAAAGAATAAGAAACAAGACCACTGCCACGGTGTGTATCTTCCGCCGAGCATTAAACATAAAGAAATACCTTTTCAGAGATATTCACAATTTTTCATTTTCCGCTAAAATCCAAGATGGCCATCAAAAGTGGTGAAAACTGAAATTTTTCCCCTAGGCACAGAATATTGTTGTACAATTTGGCAGGTCAAAAATTCGCTCGAAATCGCTCTATCTCTTACCATTTCAAAGATATTTTGAATGTTTTATTTTCTGCTAAAATCCACGATGGCCGCCAAAAGTGGCGAAAACTGAAATTTTTCCCCTTTGCATATGACACTTGTACTACCCTGTGGGTCAAAAAGTTCGCTCCAAATCACCATCTCGTACAGTTTTCAAGATATTCACACTTTTTCATTTCCGCTAAAATCCAAGATGGCTGCCAAAAGTGGCGAAAACTGAAATTTTTCCCCTTTGCATAAGATACTTTTGTACTACCCTGTGGGTCAAAAATTCGCTCGAAATCGCTCTATCTCTTACGGTTTTGGAGATATTCAAACTTTTTCATTTTCTGGAAAAATCCAAGATGGCCACCAAAAGTGGCAAAAATTGAAATTTTTCCCCCGGCATGGGATACTCTTGTACTACCCGGTGGGTCAAAAATTCTCTCGAAATCGCTGTATCTCTTACAGTTTTCAAGATATTCACACTTTTTCAAAAATCCAAGATGGCCGCCAAAAGTGGCGAAAATTGAAATTTTTCCCCTTTGCATAGGATACTCTTGTACTACCCTATGGGTCAAAAAATTTGCTCGAAATCACTCTATATCATACAGTTTGAGATATTCACACTTTTTCATTTTCCGCAAAAATCCAAGATGGCCGCCAAAAGTGGCGAAAATTGAAATTTTTCCCCTTGGCATAGGATACTCTTGTACTAGCCTGCGGGTCAAAAATATTTGCTCGAAATTGCTCTATCTCTTACGGTTTGCGAGATATTTGTGATTTTTATCACATTTTCACTAAAAGTAGCAATAAAGTAGCCATTACTCACTTGTACACTGAGCAACAGTTGTGAACTTCAATATGTTACAGTTCACAAAAAAGTAGATTGACAACATATTTCAGAGAAATTGTGTAGCTGTAACACTTTTCAAAATATAAGCCATTTACTCATTATGGTCATCATTAAAAATTGACAAAGTAGCTATTACTCACTTAGCTATGGAGATACACATCCAAACTACTGACCATGTTGTAGCTGTGGAGAAAGTAGCTGAACAACATATTGGAACAAAATACTCTAAATGCAATAGTTTGAGAGTTACAAGTCATATAATTAGGTAAAAGTGCTATTACTCAAAAGTAGGCCAAAGTTCACCAAACCCAAAAAAATATTGAAGAGCGTAAAAATTCATTAGGACACGTAATTTACCAAAAATGTGTAACTGTAGTAGTTTCAGAGAAAACTGCGTGACCCACACATGCACACACAGGAGCATAACACGAACAAAATACCAGTTGTCATGATAAGGTTTATTTGAGAGTATTTTCTTACTTAGTTTGTGCGATTTTGTTGTTTACTGCTACCCTGCATAAGTTGGCCGCCCTCACCACACCTTCACAGGGCTTTAACATGAGTGGCCTATGTTTTATGGACAACTCGGACCACTTCAAACTCGGCCCATTTTAAAGTTGGCCCGTTTCAAAGTGGGCCCCCTACAAAGTGAATATAAGAACAATTCATTAGTATTCATATTTATGTATAAGATATGAAATCACTGTATTCTTTGCGATTTTATAACAATACGTTCTAGAAATGCTGCCTGGAGATCAAGTATGTTACCTGGAAATGTGTACTTAGCTGAAGAATTAACATTTCAATTTCGTGGACTTATAGAACTCATTTATATTCATGTATACACAAAAATATGAGGTCACAGAATTCCGTGGGGTTTCCTTACATTTTATTAATAGAAATGTTGCTTAAAAGTCAAATAATTTACCTGAAACTTTGTTTAACCCAACTACCTTAAGGCTTATAGTTTGTACAGGCCGAGTTTGCAGGGGACCGACTTTGAAATGGGTCGAGATGACCAGATTCCAAAATACACTCTGAAATCATGTATTATCAACTTATTATACAACAGTTTTTCATTATGGAGATACACTTATGCCTGTGGCCAATTTATGCAGGGTAGCAGTACACCACTTAGATTTGAAAAATTCGTAAGCATGTGTTCATCTCTATGATCGTTTATCTCATGGACCACCCGTGTATAAAAACGTGGGACCTTGCAAGCCATTCCAAACTAGAGATAAACAGGAATTGGCTGCGTATCACAGGAACACACTACAATAATTAATTATCACAGCAATACATAAACGTATTTTAAGTAGAACAACATAAAAACACCCATTACCTTACATTTACAAGAACAACATAAACGATAAACGACACTTCGACATTAGATAAATGCCGCCATAATACGAAGAAATAGTTTGCTGTATTCTCATTGGACCAAAATAAAATTACAATTTTAAATGTCCTGTATAAAACCTTATTTTGAAAACTTTAGATAAGATTAATTCAATATATGTATTTTAAAATTTTACTAATTTTTTTAAAGTCTTTAATGAACCAAAATTACTCTTTAAAAAAGATTTAAACTGCGATCTTAATATTCAGGGCATATAAGGTATCACTACAGCATTATTTTGTTTGTATCGGAGAACATCATTCCCCCCCTCCCCCCACATATTAACTCTGTTCATGTATTACCTATAAAAGTAACAAAATTAAGTACAACCGTAAATTAAAAACCTTTCTTATTAAAATCTGAATAATATATAATCTTATACCAACAATGTTTTTGATTGACACAATAGATGCATTCAGATGAAGTAATGACGATCACCTAGATCACAATGGAAAACTGAAAAAGAAAACTTTATTAGTATAGTTTGCAACAAGGATTTCACTATGGGGACTTATATACCCAGTAAGCATTTTAAGATTTGTAAACATTTGGAGGGAAACGCTTGATAAAGGTTTAAAAATGATGGGTGCAAAGTCCATTTATAATTGAAGGTTTTCAAAATGTATTATTAGTACCATTTTCAAGCATTTAATGATAAATGTTAGAAACATGTTACAAATTAACATTACAATGTCTCAGAATTATTACTTTAGCAATTCTTTGCAGTATTAACCTTAATTGTGGTCAGAGATCAAATTCAACATGTTTTTAGGTTGCTCACCAATGAAAATATTATTTGTATATCTAAAATGATAAGATAGTGGTTTAAAAATTATTCAATTCATTTCTTACTTTTACACATTGCATGTAGAGTAATTTCTGACAAAGTCCTCAAAATTCCCTATGTTTGAAGGTAAACATTTAATAATCATTCTGAAAATATGGGTACAAAACATTTTGTGTCAGAATATTTGACAGAAAATATTTTATAAATGTTTCAAAATGATGTGTATGAAAACTCGTTGCTATTAAATGTTTGTAAAACATTTTCAGAGCAATCATTTGTAAAGCATTGTCAACAAATATTGTTTAAACATTTTATCTGTACTGTTTATTACACATTTTTATGATGAGTGTTTGAAAAACAATTCCAGCACAACCTTCATTTCTGGAATTATTTTATAAATGTTTTTAGCAAAAACGCTGTATATGTAGTGAATGTTTATCAAATATTTTTCATATTACAATGTAAACTCTTACTTGGAAACAATTATTAACCCAAAAGCTGGGGTTTAAATAGGGTTTTAAGAAACTTTGTAATCGATTAAACCATTTTAATACCTTTTTAATGTTTACTAGGCAGTTTTAGTGTGTGTAATTTTTCTTTGTTCATCTCATTTCTTCATGGAGGTTTTGGCAAATGTGTTTACTCTGACACATTGTTGTTTATATGGTAAAGTGAAATATACAAAATTGAAAATGGGCATATGTAACAGTTATGCCTGTTTATTTGAAATTTGTATACAAGAAATTACAGGTATTTTGTACTTTATATAATTATGATGCAAGAGTTTTAAGATATTTTATGTTTTAAAGGTCATAGGAAGCATTTTTCACAAAAATTGTGAAGTTAACTTAATTCAGTAGACAAACAACCTCTAAGAATGAAAATGTGGTTTATTTTAAGAAATATATGGTACAAGAGCCATAAATAGCATTAGAAAAAATAAATATCATGAAGTGGAGTGAAAAGCCAACATATTGTTTTTCTTGTAGTAGATGATTGGTGACGTCACAGGTTCATAACAAAGTTCTGTTTAGTTGGAGATGTAATGTATATATTTACAAACTAAAGGAAGTTAACATGTTTCTTTGTCAGAAAAAGCTCACTAGTCTTTATTTTTTCCATATCCTGTTTTTTCTTAAGTTTTACCTAATTTTTAACCACTAACAGTTCTAACAAACAAAGGAAAAACTGGAGGAAGATAACATGTTTCTTTGAAGATTTAAGCGTTGGCAGAAAAAAAGCTCACCAGCCTTTATTTTTTCCATATACTGTCTTTTTTCTCAAGTTTTACCTCATTTTAAACCACTAACAGTTCTCACAAACACAGGAGAAATACTTTAAGTACATTGGTCTTGGAATGCAGAAAGCGTAAACATATGTATGAGATATTACCTCCTCCCATGTTTTTTCAAGGTTTTTAAACTGTGATGGGAAAGTAGCCTTTCACAAGTTAGATATTTATATAAAACTATGAATCTGTTGACAAATTCAAAAGTTGTCATTAAAATGTACTGGATACTGGGTTTTTTTTGCCTTTAATCACCGGGACTTATATCAAGATAAGGTATGATGTAAAGTGAAATCAAAATATGAAATTTGTTTTCATTTGCATAAATCATTTATAAAAGCATGCTATTGAGGTCAAATTTATTGAATTTATTCTGAAAGAATCCCTAAAGTTCTAACTTTTATGTTATCAGTTCATGAAATAATTCAGTATATAATGGGTTTTCCTTAAGATAGTAGTTCAGTACTTCTTGACCTTAAATTTGGATAACTTTAAGTTTTGAAAATTAGTCTGTAATATTTTCTTCTCAATTTAAGCCTTTGTTGAGACCAAGAAAAAGGAAATGTGTTTGGGGGAACTGTAGATGGCTATACGTATTATGTATACTATGAAAGCATTGTTTACAGTTTTGGTGGGAAAGTTCTGAACTAATTTGGGGAACATATATGATAATCCTTGCTTGAGGCCCAGTTCTAAAGACATTTATGTTGTATTTATTTCATCTCCTAGCAATAATTAGTTTAAAAATTGAAAAAGTAACTACCAAAGTTGAACCTGGTTGACTGCATGATTTATGATTTTTATCCAACTTTCTTAATACCTCTCTAAATAATTTTTTATCTGAAACAAATATAAAAGATGTTTTCAAGGCTATTTCAGGAAATTACTGTGGCAGACTGGTGTCTTAAAAACAAATAAACTTCATAAAAACAGAAAATGCAATCTTTTAAATATATGTATGTATTAAAAGGCTTACGGAAAATGATAGTTTGTTTACATTGTGATGAACCTGTGACGTCAACGCTAGTACTTTTTATGAGAGTTGTCGAGTGAAAAATAATGGCGACAGTTGTGAAAATCTTGAAAAAACAGACAGAATGTGACTGAATATACCATGTAACCTTGTCCAGACACATCTTATTTTTTACAGAAATTGAACTTTCATATGTATATGTAGTTATTGATGATTGATCTGAAAATGCTTCCTATGACCTTTAATAGTAGTATAGAGACAATCTTAGGCCTTGACAAAATGAAAATGATATATTTTTGAATACTCCTCTGGAGGCAGATAAATTTTCTTCCAAATATATATATTGCCATAGATATCAAACTCAGACGGACTTCTGTCAGTGACAGGTGCTCACTATGTTTGCTAATGCAAATGTTAAATAAATAGAGCATATTATTGTAGTGGCCCTCAGTATATCTCTCAAGGAAATAGATTTGTAAATTATTCCTAATAAACTATATGCACCTGATACTTGCATCTATACCTGAAGTAGCTCATTTTCTTTGCATTAGCATGCAAATATTTCGAAATACCCTCAGTCCAAAATCTTTCAGTCCAAGTCTCAGATATTAAAATAAACTCTCAAACATATCAGTGAATAACTGGGCAATTTCATATACAAAGTTGCACAGTCCAAAGTCCAAAGGTTCAATCAGCAAGGTTAATCATGTTACTTTATACTCTTGTTGTGTCACACAATGTGTAATATTCAAATGTATGTGATATTCAATATTGCTGTAAAGTCTAAGCTTTAAAATAGCTGTCATCCCAAGATTGAAAGTATCATGATATCATGTACACTTAAGTAGCATTCAAATGAATTATAAGGCACAAACTATAATTTCTACAAGTAACCTTTAAATGTTACTAACAAGGGTTACTACAGAATTGTAACTGAAAAATTGTAAAGTTCACGAAACTGGTTTTATTCAGTCAGTATATTCTGAAAACCTATGAAATTTCCTGTCTCACCATTGTTTCCTTCTGCCACAGCTAACATATTGTAACATTAAACCTGACAAAAGTGTAAAATAATTAAATAAAGGTCCTGGAGCCAGCTTAAAATTATAGAATAACAATGTTTATGATTTGCAGTTGTGACTAGAATTGCTATGACGTTGAGGTGATTACACAGTTCTGCAATTATTTATTGATTTTTGGGCTTTCCAAGTACCTTTCACTTTTGCGTCATGCAAATGCAGCCCTGTCAAACGAAAGCCAAAAATCCACTAACAATATCCACTTACATAGATTAACGGCCGTTTCCACATATTCCTGCACCACCCTACCGCAAATAATACCAATGTAAATCTGTCAGTTTCAACTCAAATTCAACAAATAATCATCTAACATGCATAAAATTGCAAATCAAATAAATTATAATATTGCAAATATTTTACAACAACCGTTTGTCGCCTACTTTAAAGTCTTTCAGATGTTATATACTTGCACAACAATGATGGCTAGTTTGACAGTAGAAATGCTTCAAAAGCTACAATATTCTTTAAAATATAAATAAAATATGAGAATAATCCATGGTTTTGTTAGTGTGAAAGGTTAGTGTGTGATAGATTTTCAGTTATTTCTCAGTCTTTTTGTTGGCATCTCATTGTGAAAATCACTTTTTTCAGCTCAAATGGCTGAATATTATCGCTAAGTTAGCCGTGGTCCACAATTCCAAACCAACTGTTACATCATACTTTGCGTTGGATCGGTTTTTGCCGTCACATTATTATATCTGAGAGTTCTGCATTATATCTGATAGTTCTGCATAAAAAAAAAAAGACGGAAAAGTAAATCATTTTGATTCATTAGGAAACAAACCAGAGAGATATATTCATAGTTTATTAATAAGTCGGCATCAGATGTACAAATATAACAATCAGAGAATACAATACAATAGGTCTTTAAAGTGCCAAAATCTATAAAATTTATTCAGTGACACTTGGAAATTTACAAAGGTGATTGTATGCTTCATGGAACAATAGTCCTTTAAATGCACTTTTAAAACTGGAGAGTTCTGTAATTCTTCTTATTTCAATTGGCAGTTTGTTCCAAAGTTTAGCTGCACTGTAAGAAAAGGATCTGTCGCCTGTGGTTCTGTGGACTGACTTTGGAACAGTGAGAAGCAAGCCATCAGAGGATCTTAGTGTTTTTGTAAGGTTATACTGTTTCAGTAGCTCCTTCATGTAACTAGGAGCATTGTTATTCAAAGCATTGAACGTTAGTAGTAAAATTTTGAAATCGATCCTTTGTTTGATTGGTAATCAGTGAAGGTTATAGGTAATATCAGAAATATGACCGTCTCTAGAACTAAGTGTGACTAGCCTAGCTGCATTGTTCAAAATCCTTTGTAGTCTGTTCAAACTTTTTTACAGAAACATGTGGACTTTATTGTACTTATTACAGTTACTACGCCTCCAGAGGAAGATCTCTGGAAAAAGTATTGAAAGACTTTACCACAAATTTAGATCACAATGAGCAAGTTGTGAAATCTTTTTTTTTTGTGCATATATAAGGGAATAACAGTAATAAATAATCATTTTTCAACATATTTCCTTTATTTCTTATTTTCTGTGTTTCTTATTACCCCACAACAAATCTGAGTTATAACATATAAACCAAAATAACCTCACATCTATATGCTCATACCCCATGACTGACTAGACAGTCAGTTTTGTGGACATATTTCTTGGACCTGAGGATACCTTTTTAGGGAGGGTGGAATAAGTTCATTGCAATAGATATTTAACATGGTAAATCAACACAACTAAAACTTTTGGACTTCTGTATACCCCGTGAATACACCTCGGGTCAAAATTGTGGAGACAACATTAAATAGAAGGATCAAAATTTGTCTGAAAGTTTTCACATATTCCCATTAAAACCTTTCCAACAATATTCTGACTAGAAATACTGTCTAAAGGTAAATTCTCAATTAATTGTGAGGGATTTGTAACCCCCAAACAGCAAGATCAGTTTTATTAGGATCAGACTGTTTTCAGCAAATGAAAGAATCTCTTATCATACATTTTATTTTTGAAGTAATTACACTGTGAAAACTTCAGTAATATCACAAATTTCATTTTTCTCTCCATAAGGTCATAATTCCAGAGTATCCGATCTCTATTATCCGAAATAAAGTGGTAGACATCAAACGTATCTGTCTTACTCATTCGGCTATTCAGTAAATCAATTTCATTATAATGTTTGCATAGTTCTGCATAAAAGAGGTGTTCAGGTGAGGGACAGACTACTCAATCCCAAATGATATCACATGGATGTAAATTTGAAACTGAGTCTAGAGGTTTTTCAAATAATACTATATATCTTACTGGGCCAAGGATTCAATGTTAGTTCTATAAGGGTTCTGGTCCTCCAAGACTTTTCTTTTACAGTCAAACAATTAAAACCAATTTTATTGTGTGAATAGGTAAACATATTATTATTTCTCATTCTAAACCCAACATTGGTGGGTGTATTTGGAAGCTTGTTATGAAGAGTATCCTCAAATTTTTCCATAGGATTCAGCAAGCTCTTCTTAGATACACTTTTACAGGATATTTTCTGTTTCCCATTTTTATCTTGAATGATATAAGATTTAGAACAAAGAAAATTCCCCCTTCATAAGACTAGTAAAACTTCTGTTGATGCTGATATGTTTATGACAACATCTCCTAGGAAACCATAAAGCTCTTTGATTATCCGAACACCTCCTGTAAATCTCATCTCTAAACTTAGTTACATAATCATCCCTGATATACTCATCTAGGCAGGACGTGTGCAAAGCCACATACATGTTGTCAGTATCTGTTTCTGTAAGTTCAAATGAATTTGCTTTTAAATACTTGACAAGGCAGTCATAATAGAATTTTAACATTGTTAATTTTGAATATTGTAAAATATAGAAACCAATCTAAATTGGGGTGTCCAAATTTGTTTTATTTTTGTATACTTCTACCTCATAGGTCCCAGTATTGGTTTTTTCTAAACGCTTAAAATTAGTAGAATTTATCATTATCATGACTTAATTTTTGTCTTTCATATATTTAAAATATTGCAATGTTTTGTCTTACCAATTAAAATTGATCTGTAGCTTCTATTACTTAGCAGTTTGTAGGTATCACCGATTATTGCCTTAACTTTATCTTTGTCACCCATTAATATATGTTGAGTCACTGTGTTGCTGAAGGAGGCAAAACATTTCTCAGCTTGGAATTCTATTACCTGATATATTCGAGTGACCTGGCAGTTATGGTTCAAATACCATCTCAGTAAAGGAATCACTAATAAAAATTTTTCTGCCTTAGTTCCACTTATCAAGAGTCGTTTATTTTTAAAACCAATTTCGTTTCAAGTCCTGCATTTGATCACCTATAACATTAATGGGTACAGAAGAAAGGAGGATATTCTTGGAAATTTGCCATAAATGTTTCATCAACCTGGATATCAACCTCTACAGCTCCAAATAAAAACCCTCCCTAATGTCGTGAATAATTTTTTGGTTAGACATATTTCCTCTGTTAAGAGTATACTTAAGTAGGTGCTTAGTGTAGAGCTCTGAACATTTAGGCTTAATGTTACAAATGAAATCGCACCCTCTGCCATTATTTAATTTGTGCAAAATTTTTCCTACATTTTTCCTCATTCATCAGGTAGTCCATCCAAATGTAAGAATCAATGTATTTCTCAGTAACCTCTGGCTGAAAAGAATTCTGAGCTAACCTTCTCACATAAACTTCTGTTGGCATTTGTTGTCGCAATGCATATACATAGAGTCCATTGCAGACCCAACTACAAATTTGCATATATTATCTGCTATGTCTTTAATAAGTGTTTCACCCTTTTCCTGATAACAGGAAAATATTTTACTAAAGCCACCAACAATATTTTGTGTAAATGTGTAGTACTAGACTTTAATGGATTATCATTTTTAATTTTTGAGGAAGCGAGGGATAATCAAGTTTCTCGAACGAGTCGAACCATTCATAGGGAAAAATCCCTTTAGGAATTTCACATCCATAGGCTTTCAAAAATTGAGCGTAGGAACATCCAGCTGTTAGGTAGTTAGAAACATCTATGAATTTCATATCTGGAAATGATAGAGACAAAAAGGCATTGTCTTTCTGAATAGAGTATATATCCTGTTCAGACTAATTCTTGCTGATATATGCCACAATATCTTTCTTAACAAAATTATATATCATATCTTCTGGAGTTAAAACCAATAACAAGTATTTGGGATATTTTACGTAATAGATCTCTCTATCTGGCTGAGTTAAAGACACTAGATTGAATCTTAGATTTTTGACCTGAATTTTCATCTAAATCAGACTGTGGACGAGCATATTTCATTATTAGGTCATCCAATTGACAAATCACAATTTTTGGTTTACAAAGTATTTAGGTTCCTCATATCCTGCTACATTGGAGGCTGTACTCACACTCACAGGAAGATGTTTTGAGATCTATGTTAGATTATTTGAATTGTCAATCTCCTGCTTAACTAGTTATTATCCCATACTACAAATTTCTTATAAAATTCGAGTTCCCTGTCAAAAACTATACATAACAATTTAATTTTATCGAAAAATGTAACTGGAGGTGCATGAAAACCGCCTTTCACTGTCTTTTGAATAACTTTGAACATTTTACACATTGAAATTTCTTTGCAAACTTTTTAAAGTTAGTTATATAACTCAAATGACATCCAGACAAATATAAATACATTATATTAGGATTATTTGAAAGGCAGTTAAATATCAGACCCACAGTACCATTCTTATTTAAGCAATATATTAATATTTTAAGTGAAAAAAATATGTCTCTAGGTCCTCTAGTACTTGCTTTGAAATGTCTCCAGGTATCCAAATATTGTTTAGTTTTTCTGTTATTGCGTTTATGATACTTAAGACAGCGAAAAAAAGCACAAATTGTCCATCTACAGCTGTTTATTTTTATATGATCTCTGTTAGTAATATAAATTTGCTTTAATTCTTCATTTTCATGATTAATGATTTAGGGAGGGATGTGATCTAGATTTCCATTTCTCCCATGCTGAGTCATTCTATCCGAATAAAGGTCTCTTCTAGAAATACATATTTGTTTACAAATAGAACATTTATATTCGTTGTGACTCTTTTTATCAGAATGGAATGTTTCAATATGATATTTCAGTCCTCTTACATGCATACATGGTATATTACAATGAAAACACATAAATCTTCCACATGTTAGCAAATGACTATTGATAATCATCGGGTGTAGCAAATATTCCATCACACTGTTTACAAATATTATTACGATCCAGGATTAATATTCCACAAAGGTTTAGATGATGATCCAAATTCTTGTGTCTGTACATGTTAGAGTTACATTTTGGACATTTATATAATTCAATATTTTCAGCCATCCTGTTAATACATTAGTTGATGATAAGAACCACTATAGGTTGAAACATTCCTGTGGTGACTGCTTTTTATTCAAAGTTTTTCAGTGAAATAATGACATCATTCCACGTGTAGGCTAGCCATGAGTTATAATATCCATCTCCTTCTGCTCCATTTTATCAATGGCCTCTTGAAATTTCTGTCTAAGCTCTTGGGCCTGAGGCGAATATGTATACATTATTTCTTTCCATCTGTAAAATGAGTTAATTGTTTCAGTCTTTATCACTTCAAAGGTTGTAACAATAATGGAAAAAGAATAATGTGGGTAATGCCAGATAAAGCAAGCAACATAAAAAAACTGACCCGATTTGCTTCAAAAGTGTCAAATTACAGGTGTGGCAAGGCCATATATAGCAAGAAAAATGTCTGGATGCTGTAATTTCATATTCCTTATTCAAACATATAGATCACGATAGGTTACTGAAGGCTTCTCCATGATAATAAAATAATTTTAGAAAGTTATGATACTTGCATGATTTCTTTCAGAAATATAAAAGGGAAAAAGTACAAATTTAGCATTATGATATAATGTACATTATTACTGCAATTAGACAATTTTTTTTGTTATTTGGTAATGGCGACAGGATAGTAATTCATTTGCAGTAAAATAAATATTTTGATTTTTGCACTAAATTAAAAACTAAAACTAAAAACTTAAAGGCGATGTATGTGTGTATTGAGTTCTTGACCACTGTTACAAAATTGATCTATGTTATATTTGTCAATTATATTTGTTGAAATTTGACCAAGAAAATGAAGGGCATGGAAAAAAGTTTAAATTAATAAACAGTCCAAAAAATTTAAAAAATATTTTGATTATGAGGTTAAAATTATAATTAGGGTGTGGTATGAAAGATTAAGCTAAATTTAAATATCCTTGACTATGACAGAAAGAGGTGACATAGGGTTTCAAGAGTTTTGGTGTAGTGTAGTTAGTGTAGTGTAGCTAAAATTATACGGATGGTTAAAAGTTTACAGACATATAAGACACTCATTCTGCCTGAATATGGATATTTGTAATTTATTTGGCACTGTAAATGTTAGTATATTATTGTAAAATTTAGCTACCTATATGATGATGATACATATGATAGATATTTATTTTGTTATCATTCTTTTAAAATATGAGTATATACATAAGAAATGTAAATTTACAGTGCATGATTGAGACGGTTCTGTAATAACATAGGATTGTTTATAGTGAGATATTTACAAAAGAGAATTGTTACAAAACCTTGTTGATGTAAAATTTTGTTCTGTAAATAAGAGACATAACAATGTCTCATTAGTGTCCTATGGCTGATATAAAAGCAAAAAGTTTTTTTTATTGACATACAAAGGGTACAATACAAAAAGTGTTTTATAAGAAGCACATCACTGTCCATACAATTTATACTTCTTACACCAACACAACAGTAAGAAAGGGAAGTAAAAAGTGTTTTGACAGCTAGTAAATTAAACATTTTCTTATTGCAGCACAATAATCTCAAATTGCTAAAAAAACTACAGGATAATACTCAGATGTTCTGGGGAAGGAGAGAAAGCAACCTCCAACTACTCCTAAATTTCTGGTCGGTAAGGGAGATAATTGCCAGATATTGTTGTTCCTCATATTTTCGTTTGAAAAATTTTTGAAATGCAGTGAAAGTGGGGGGAGTGTTATTGACCAATCCTTTGTAGATGTACAGTTTAGCTAATAAGAATATAATCTCAAGTTGTTTTTTATCTACAAGTCCCAGTAGCACTGTTTTGGCATTGAGACTAAAAGATAAACCTATACTGTCGTGAACCCACAGCTTGATTTTTTGCCAGAATTCATGCAAAATTGAGCACTGGATAAATACATGTGATATTGTCTTGGGTGAATTGGTACAGAAGCGACACAAATTATTGTTTGAATTTTTAATCTTAAATAGAAGACTCTTTGTTCCTAAAATACGATTTATAATCCTATACTGCAACCAAATTATCTCATTATCTTGAATGACTTTGAAACAATGTTTATAGATTGTTTTCCAATCTTCATGGTCCAATTTGTCACCAACTACTACTTCCCACTTTGATTTATAAGAGAGAGTATGAAGTTGACTTGTATTAGTGAGTAGCTTGTAGAAATCTTTACTTCCTTTTTTGGATTTTGTCAAAATTTCTATGGTGGTCGGCCATACAGGTTTGACAATTGGATCTTGTAGATGTATACTAAAGTTTTTTTTCAAACGAGCTTTTACTCGGTGATAGTCCAGAAAGTTAGTCTTTATTTTTAAAGTTCTCGTCAAGTCTTCTAAAGACAGTAATTTACTTTCACAAAATAGGTCTGCAATAAATATTGTAGCGGATCTGGCCTTTCCTTATTATACTCAGTTATTTATTTTATAATGTATGATTGCCCCTTTTATTCTCCCTGTGTAAATAGTGTGTTTATTTAGACCTCTGTTATTGATTAAATAGTGGCCAGTCTCTTATGTCAATAGTGGCCAAGTTCTCTTATGTAAATAATGAACCACGATCTCCACACTCAGTGGAGGATAAGGGGAGATAACTGCCCAGGCCTTATCAGTGTAATCTATGTATTTAGTAGCCAAATAGAGTAAAATAAGGGGGGATTTGACAAGAAAAGTATTGATTTGTCTGCTATATGCACATAGAAAGTCAGTCAACTCCCGTGGGACACCTGTCAAAGACCGGTAAATTGACCGATGTACATAGGCTTGTTCATATGCTAATTAGTTGTGTGTAAACATTCACTGACCTTGTAGATGGTTATTTCCAGTACTTTTGTCATTATCTTTATTTGGTGGATTTGAGTTGGAAGTTATAAAGTTTCACTATCGGCGGCCATGTTTGTCATGCTGGTTTGTTTACTTCCTGTCAGTTTGGCTGTTGACATATTTATTTCAAGGAAGTTTATTATGATTTAAAATGTGATTATTCGTCAGTTTTTAGGAGTTTAATGGTGTAAATTGGTTATAATATTGTTATTTATAATTATTATGGGGTTTATTATATTTTTAGTAGGTTACAGTGAAGGGTTGTAATAGTTGAATTTATAGGTCATTGGGGCTGTTATTTGGAACAGCTCCGTGACGGAGCTTACGGAGCTCACTGAGCTAGTTGTCTCCTTGGCAACCAGAGCCTCTATATAAGCTCCGTGCATACATTAATTGTCGGAGTCAGTTTGGAAACTCTCCTGAGTCAAGACCTGTTTCTGAAATACTTTGAGATAACTTCTTAGAAGCCAACTATTCTTCAAGAATTCATCTAGACAGCAAAAGTTAGTAAATTTATTGATGTTTCAGTGCCAGTAAATTTTGCTCCTTGTAGAATTAATTATATTTAATTTATTCAGATATATTTTTGGCGCAAATCCGGTTAAGGCCATGTAAACAACCATATTTGGAGATATTACTACAATTTAGTTCTGGCTTTACTACTGTACTTAATTGACTGCTCAGGTTGTAGTTTTAATACTAGCTGTTTAATTATTATATTTTGAAGATTTCTCCAGTTTTAAATAGAGTGTCCTAGGCCCCATTTTATTTATTTTCTCCATCTTTGTTGAAAACTGGTTTAAATGTTAGGTGTAATGTATTTGCATTTAATTTCAACTTTGATAATTTTGGCCTGTTAGTTTTGTAAATAATTCCTGTACATAGTGTTTGTCTCAAAGTGGTCAATTTAATTAATGCATTGATATCTCAAAACTGACAACTAATTCATTAATTAAATCATTTCCACTGTTATCCACTCCTTGTTCTTCCTGTCTTATACAAATATGCACACTTTCCAACCCATAATTAAGAACACTGGCACTTTAAACAAAGCATTGCATTGAAGACAAATACCCAGATATACACACATGCATTTTGCCATTGCCCTCATATAGATCTACCCTCCTAGATTCATCAGAGATAGATTCAACATTTAGAACTACCCTCATAGATTTACCCAATTCAACCTTTAGATTTGACTCATCGATTCATCACAAATAGATTTAACTTCACCGTTAGATTCAACACTGAGACTGATTGGAGAATCATCAGAAACTGATTCAACATCCTGATTAGAGATTTGTCTAATATAGATTCGTCAGCATTCATAAAGAGTTATTATTCGTAGGACTGAGACTGGTTAGATAATTGGATTCATAATTGAGACAACTGTACTAAGTAGACCGCTCGTCCATTTCAATATTATACCTTTATTATACCAGTCTTGATAGAATAAGGGGACATCTGAGATGGTCGGATTATACCAAAGAGGGCTATTGAGTACTTTAATGTTTTGATCTTTTAAAGTGCTATCTATTACTTTGGCCCATGATAGTAAGGTACTCTTCCAAAAGTTGTTGGTGATCTTTCTTGCTAAGGTTTTATGCCACAGAGAGTGCAGATAAAAAGCATTTTTCATAGTCTTTTAGATTATAAAGACATAGTTCATACCAAGGAGAGTGTTTTTGCGTTAGCAAACGTCTCATCCAAGTGCATTTTAGACTACATATGAAGTTCTCTAAATCAATCATACCGAGTCCTCCTCTCATATAATCACTACACAGCTGTTTCCTGCTTATCTTGTCTGGTTTGTCATCCCATATAAATTTTTAAAAAGTAGACTGCAACTTGTTTATAACACTTTGATCAGGATTTGGGATGGACATGAACAAATGGTTTAGCTTAGATAGAATAAGAGTTTTTATCACAGTGATTTTACCCAGAGGTGTAAGAAATCTTTTCTTCCATACATTGAGGGACTTGCTGATATCGTCAAGTATTGGATCATAGTTAAGGTTTATTACTAAGTCTAGATCAACTGAAAATTTGATTCCCAAGAGATTGAATGTGTCCTTCCCCCATACCAGATCCTTAGTTACATTTAATTTTTCTTTACAATGCTTGCTCTTGCCTATCCAGACTATCTGAGTTTTTTCCGCATTCATCCTTAAACCAGACAGCGTCCCAAATATTTCTAAAGTGTTTAATGTTGCTTGGAGTGAACTCGTAGTGCCATCTAATATGAGTGTAGTGTCATCGGCAAATTGAGTCAATTTAATTTCTTTTTTATTTATTTTGATTCCTTTTATTGTTTGGTTTCTGGAGACCATTATTTGCAGTATTTGTGCACCAAGAATAAACAAATAGGAGGAGATAGGGTCCCCTTGTCTACAACCGTGGTTAATAGGAAATGGTTGTGAAAGGAAACCACTTTACAGGACATAGCCCATAATATTAGTATTGAATAGTGTAATCCATTTAATCATTTTAGGTCCAAAGCCCAACAGTTTTAATGTTTCATAGAGAAACTCCCATGATACAGAATCAAAGGCCTTCTCAAAATCTATCAGCATAAGACGTCCAGGGATATTTTCTTTCTCAGTGTAGTGAAGAATGTCATAGATTAGACGAGAATTTTCACCGATGAATCTTCCAGCCACAAATCTTGTTTGGGTTTCAGATACTAAATTATCTGAAGATATAATTTTGTATACAACTGAGAGTAGTGAAATAGGATGCCAATTTTTCAACAGCATTCTAGATTTATTTCCCTTGGGTATACACGAAATGACACATTGTCGCAGGGTGATTGTCATGTTGCCCATTTTATATGACCATTTGTAAGCTCGTAAGACAAAATCTTTCAGGTTATTCCAAAACACTTTGAAGAATTCCACAGGAAATCCATCTATGCCTGGAACTTTACCGTTTTTCATATTCAGAAGGGCTTTTGAAATTTCAGGTAATGATAGTTCACATTCTAATTGAAGGGACTCCGCTGTGTTCAGTTTTGGGTATGTAGAATTTTCCAGTACATTGGTCAATTTCTGATCATTTATTTTGGTCGGTTTGGAAAACAGGTGCTCATAGAAATTCTTTACTTCATTTAGTATACTATTTTGTTCAGTTAAGATTTGGCCATCTTGTTTTTCTAAGCGTTTTATAGTCTTCTCTATATAGTTTTTATTTTCTAGTGATGTTAAATACTTAGACGGTTTCTCACCATCTTTTAGCCAGTTTGCTCTCGAGCGTATCTTTATTGCCTGGATTTTGTTTTCCCTAATGTTTTGCAATTCCTGCTTTTTATCATAAAGTTTTTTAATACTACCCGGGAAGCAATTATTCTCTAAGTCTTCAATATCAGTTTCCAGTTTAAGCTCAAGCTCATTTATATTCTTTTTAAGAGCACTTGCAAATATTAAAGTTTCTCCTCTAATTTTAAGTAACAGAATTTTGAGAAAGGTATCATCATCTATAGTAAACTGCAGCTCGGAGTGAGGAATAGAAGCAACACTAATAGGATTGTAAACCTTAGCTGAATATGCTAATTTTTCACTATCAATTAGATTCTTTATCAGAATTTTTTATGTAGTCCTTATTTTTAAGAAGGGAACAGTTAAGTTTCCATAATCCGCGGCCTCGCTTAAATTTACAGATACATAACCTTGTGATTACAAAGGAGTGATCTGTTCTATAGCCTGGCTTTATAACACATGAATTCACAATATCCAATAGTGTCACTGCAAAGAAAGTAATCTAATCTAGCCTGTTTTATGGAATTTCTTCTTCGCCAAGTGTACCGCTTAGTATGAGGGTTTAATTCCCGATATAAATCTTTTAGATTATGTGTTGACATAATACTCAGTAGTTGATTTCGGGCTTTTGGGTTATTTAAGTGTTTATAGTTTTGGGTATTGGATCCATTACAAGGTTCAGATCAGCACAGATTACAGTGTAGTCTTGCTTGCTAGATTCAATGATATCATTGATTTTATTGTAAAATGCAGGGGAGTCGGTATTAAGTCCATAGACATTGATAAGTTTTAATTTAATATTACTAATATTTATATCTAGGGTAATAAGATTGCCAATTGTATCAATGAATGAGTCTATTATTTGGTATTCAAAATCTTTTTTGAGAAGGATTGCAACTCCTCTTGAGTTTGTCTTTGATCCTGCTATAATGCAATCTCCTTTCCAAATACTTTTTAAGCGTTTAGCATCGTAATCAGTCCAACGCATATCCTGCAGACAGAAAACCGATGCATTTAAATTTTCAAGGTAGTTTAAAACGTTGCAACATTTGTTTTTATCTCGTAAACCTTGACAATTTGCTGACAACACACCAACGTCACTAGACATCATTGAAATAGTTGCTTGAGTTCACTCCAAAAGTAAATAATCGATTTTGATTAGGATTAATAAATCTGAACACATTTTTAAATAAACAAATAAGGTCAAATAGTTGATACATATAGCAACAAACATAGCGTTACTTCTTATGAACATGCAACTGTATAAAAAAATATATATATTCCGATACCCTTGCACATACTACAAAAAAACATATAAACAACTATATTGTATTTACAAGCCATTTTACACCAAGACTTTTACTATTTTCTTTTAAGGGAGGTTAATGGTAATGTGATATTTACATAATAATGAAGAGATACGAAGATACTTTGTCGTGTATGAAACTAACATTTTCTGCAAATAGTTAAACACAGACAGGTTTAGTAGATGATTAATAATGCAATACTCAGCAAATTGTTCACACGGACAAGTTCAGCAAGTGTTTAACACTAACAAGTTCGGCAAATAGTTAACACAGACATATTCAGCAAATGATTGGCACTGACAAGTTCAGCAAATGGTTAACCCCTGCAAGTACAGCAAATGATTAACACTGATAAGTTCTACAAAGAACTGAAACAGATAAGTTCAGCAAAGGATCAACACAGACATGTTTAGCAAATAATTGACAATGTAGTGTTCAGCAAACCAGTATGACTGATAAGTACATTAAATAATTAACATAAAAAGCTCAGTTAATAGACTGCCTTATAGTTACAGTACAGATATCAAATAAGGACTTTCTATTTCTTTATTTATTTGTAATCACCTTTCTGTTTTCTTAGTTTTATTTTTACAATATTGAGTATATGAGAAAAATAAGACATAAAAATTGTTATGGAGTTGTGTAATTGGACCATCCTAAAATCCCACTGACCTGTCCAGGAGGGAAAAGCCCTAGCTGAAAGTCTGGGAAACTCAAGAGTGAACAGGAGAATCATGAGAATAAGTTCAAACATGTTTGGCAAATGATTGGCATTCAAGAGTTCAGCAAAAGGTTAACATAGACTAGTTTGGCAAATCTTAATTCTGGCATGGGGTCAGCACAAGATTAACACTAAAAAATTCAGCAAATGGTTAGCACAAGCAAGTTCGACAGAAAGATTAACACTTACAGGTTCAGCAAAATATTATCACTGATATGTACAGCAAGTTATTGCTGAAAAGTTCAGCAAACGATCAACACTGACAAGTTTAGCACATGGTTAACACAAAACAATTCAGCAATTATTTAACACTGACTGGATCTGCAATAGATTAGCACTGAAGACTTCAGCAAAAGGTTAGTACAGACATGCTCTGCAGATGAATAACAATGACAAGCACAGCAAAATACCAACGCTGATGTGTTCGATGACTAATTAACATTAACATGTTCAACAAGTATATAATACTGACAAGTACTGAAAATGATTAACACCGACAGGTTCAGCAAATGATTAACACTGACAGGTTTAGCAAATGGTTAGCATAGACAAGGTCGGCAAGCGATTAATACTTGAAAGTTCAGCTATTGCTTAGCACAGACATGTTTAGTAAATAGTTAACACTGACAAGTTCACTGAGATATTAACACTGATGTGTTCAGCAAATAATTAACATAGAAGGTGTCAGCTAATAGAGTGCCTTACAATTGTAGTACAGATATCAAATAAAATTAATTACATTTTTGTTTACATAGTTCATTACACATATCAAGTATACACATATACGAGTTGTATGACTAGATCATCTTAAGACACCACTGACCCATCCACAGGGGGGACAGCCCTGGATGTAAGTCTGGGAGACTCAAGAGTGAACAAGTTCAGTGAATGATTAACACAACCATGTTCAACAAGTGATTAACACTGAAGAGATCAGGAAATGGTTAACACGGACAAGTTCAACAAAGGTGTAACACTGACAAAGGCAGCAAGAGATTAACATTTAAAAGTTCGGCAAATGGTTAGCACATGCATGTATGCCAAAAGACTAACACTAGTGAGTTCAGTTTAATATTAACACTGGTGAACCACAAAATATTAATCTTGACATGTTCAACAATGTTTGATACTGACGAGTTTTGCAAATGATTGACACAGACAGGAACTGCCAAGGATTTACACTGGTAAGTTCAGCTAATAGTTAACACTGACGAGTTCAACGAATGGTTAACTCGGAAAAGTTGTACAAATGGTTATCACTGACAAATTCAGCAAGAGATTGACACTGTAAAATTCAGGAAAAGGTTAGTACAGACAAGTTTGGCAAACTATCAGCACTGGCTAGTTCTGCAAAATGTGAACACTAATGTGTACAGCAAATTGTTAACATAGACATGTTCAACAAATGGTTAATACTGAGAAGTTCTACTAATGATTAGCCCAGACAGGTGCAGTAAATGATTACCACTGAAAAGTTCAGTTAAGGATTAACGCTGACCAGTTCCGCAAATGTTTAACACTGACAAGGTTGGCAAGAGATTGGCACTGGAAAAGTTTAGCAACTGGTTAGCACAGACGTGTTTGGCAAATAATTAGCACTGACAAGTTCAACAGCGTATTATCGCTGTACAGATATCCAATAAAGGTATTCCATTTCTATATTATGTTATAAATTTATTTGCTTTCTTAATTTTTACATTCCCAAGTACACGGAGAAGTAGGACATTAAATTTGATATAGCAAAATATTAACACTGAGGTGTTAAGCAAATAATTAACACTGATGTGTTAAGCAAATGACTGATACTGACAAATTAAGCAAATGATTAATAGTCAAGTTCAGTCGAATATTAACACTGGCTTCTTCTGCAAATAATTAATGCTGACAATTTTAGCAAGTGGTTAACACAGACAAGATCAGCAAATGTTTAACACTGACAAGGTCTGACACAGACAAGCTCAGCAAAAGGTTCACACAAACAAGATCAGCAAATGTTTAACACCAAGTATATTTCAGCAATGTTTAACACTGGCATAGTGAGGAAGAGATTAACGCTAGAAAACGCAGCAACTGGAGAGCACAGACAATTTAGCAAATCATTAACACTGACATGTGTAACAAATATTTAATTCTGACATGTTCAGCAAATGTTTAAGCATGGACAATTTCAGCAAACATTTAACACTGTCAAGTACAGCAAAGAGTTAGTATAGAGATGATCATCAAATGATTAACACAGAAAACTTCAGCAAATGGGTAATACTGACATATTCAGCAAATGTCTTAACACTGACAGGATCAACTAATAATTAACACAGTGTTGGTCAGCCATTTGAAAGCTTTACAGTTACCAGATCCAATCACTGTGTGACTGAATCATCCCAAGATCTCATTGACCCATCCACGGTTGGGACAGTCCTGGATGTAAGTCGGAGATCCAAGAATGAACAAGTAACAGCAACTAGATTTGGCATATGTTATTTAGTGATAATGCATCCACAGGCTTATATTGAGTTGAAGTTAAAATGAATTCAATTGACATTGGACATACCCAATATAAAAGGTAACATGACTATCTAAAACAAGTTAGGCAAGTGGTGGAGATCAAGGGCAGTCGCTTTAAGGGCTTTTCAGCTAAAGTAAATTCAGTCCGTCACACAGCTGAAGTGCGAGAGGCCCTTTTTCAATCCCAACATATTGCAGTGGCTGACCATACTCTGTATGCTTACATTGTAACAGATGACACAGGGATGAAAATAATAGGCCACAGTGACGATGGGGAATGGTCTGCATCAAAAATTCTACTGAACAAATTATTAGAGAACAAGCAAGAAAACACCTTTTTAGCAGTCTCAAGAATACATGCAGGACCCAATCTGGGAAAACAACGCTTCAATATCATCGCAAATGTTGCATCTGATGCTCTAAAATTGTTGAAATAATTTAAGCTAACAACTATTTTGTGCATGCACTTTAAAGTGGTATTACTAACATATTAAGGCACCACAATGTTTAAATGTCTTAAAAGTGTAAATTTTATAGCTTAAGTAAGGTGTATATAAATGACATGTGTAAACTATATATTAATTAAAAGTCTGCATCTGTCAGTGTCTTAGCTGTATAATATCTGCAAATGTCACTGTCATAGCTGTTTAATATCTTGTTCAGGCTTGTCTTTTTTTTTTGTAACATACTATTTAACCATTTATACAACTTATCAACCATTACTTTTGATTCCAGTTTTACCACACTCCTTGATCCTGTCGGATTCAATCACAAAGGGCATAAGATTAAAGAAAACAGTGGTAGTAACAAGGCCTGGAGCTACACCCAAGAAAATACTTGAATACATCACAAGATTTCCCGTCACCATTCTGAACTACAAAGTAATTGTGTTGCATATAGGCACGAATTGGTTAAGCCAGAAAGCGGAATGGTCCCTGTACCTACGTTTGGTAAATAATGTAATTTCATCTGATTGTTACAGAGAAGAACTAGCCAAACTCAACCCACCTCCAGCAAACGGCCCTGCCATTGTATTCCGAGACACCTTTGTGGAAATCATAAATTTCATCATGGTAGCAAACCCACAAGCCAAAATTCTATTGTCAGCCTTACTGCCGAGAAAATGGGATCATGATCGCAGACATCTGATCAGAATAAGTTATAACAACATCCTTAAAAAATGGCAGATGGTACAAAAATTTTTTTTCATTGAAACCTATCGGCCTTTCTTTGATAGCCAAGGAAACCTCAAAAACAGCCTTTTTGCCTATGATGGCCTTCATCTTTCGTATGCAGGTTCAACAGTTTTGAGGACCTTCCTTTGCGATAAAATAGATAGAGCAATGAAAAATCTACTAGTTTGATTAATATATTAGTTTGGCCTAATGTATTTTAAGTCATTTACCGTAGGCGGCAAATAAAAGCTCATATTTACCAGAGTATTAAAAATTAGTAGGAATACTTGTTAGTTGTTTTCACTCAAATACAAGTATGGAAACGGTATGGTATTGTGCATGTACACACACTATTATAATGAATATACTAGTAACTGGGGCTAATGTACTCAAAAATGCTTGTGTACACCAGTTTCCTAACAGTTCATTTGATTACTTGACACCAAAGTCTCTAGATTGTATGTTAGTGAAAACATTCTAGTATGAAAACGGTATGATAGCATGCACTTGATATTTAGGTAACTCAGTAGGTACTCATAAACAAGGTCATATACTTCAAGTCATTTTCTGTTGGCACAAAGAATGCCTGTATACACCGTATTCCTAAAAGTTCATTGAACTACTTGCCAGAGGTAATCAACCACTAATAAGTAATAGGCTAAAATATAAGGATCCTTTTCCTGCACTGACGATGAAAATCCTCCAGTGGAAAAAGTGAGTGTGTTATAGTAATTTTGAGAATAGTTTCACAATCTCAAAGGTTTTCAACCACTTCTATATGTCTCTATTATTCATATAAGGAAAGATGTGGTATATTGTATGTATAGTCGCTATTCAGGTAATGTTAAATAGACCTGTAATCAAGGATAACATAATTCAGGTCGTTAAATGTATACCGTTTTCCTAACAGTTCATTTGATTGCTTGACAGCAAATCAAGGATAACACATTTCAGGTCGTTAAATGTTAGTGCCAATAATGTATACTTGTACTACACAGAATGGATTTGTAACCAGGGCAAATGTACTACAGGTCATACGGTGGTGCCAATAATGCTGAAGTCCTAAAAAGTTCATTGGAATACTTGACATTTACAATTAAATTCTCATGCATTAATTGACATTAACAGTCAAATACTTAAGCATGGCCATAAATAATAGGCCAACAAGTAAAGATCCTTTTCCTGCACTGACGATGTAAATCCTCCAGTGGGAAAAGGGGGGTGTTTGCTGTTCTAAAAGAAATTTACATTATATGTACTGATTGTTTCTCAAATAACTGTTTAGGTCTGACTTTTAAAACATCCTGGGATGGGATCACTGTGTGATTATGCATCTACACATGTAAAATCGACTGTAATTGTACTCAGGGATAATTTACCTCAGTCATTTACAATAGGAGGCGGTAAAAACATTCTAGTATGGAAACAGTATGTTGTTATTTATCTACACATATTATTTGTGTAAAACTGAATGTATTTGTATTCAGTATTAATATTCCTTAGTACTCACCAGAGTTAGTAAAGAAAGGTATGGTATTGTGCATGTAATTGTGTAATGCTGAACTGATCTGTAATCAATGATAACCTATTTCAGTTTGTTAACTGTAAATACAACTAACATACACTTGTTACTTGTACAACACAGAATAGATTTGTAACTAGGGCCAATGTAATTCAGGTCATACGGTTGGTGCCAATAATGCTCGTACATACTGAATTCCTAAAAATTTCCACTGGATTACTTCACAGACACAATCAAATACTCGTGTATTAATGGACATTCACAATCAAATACTCATGTATACCATAATTAATAGGCCAACATGTAAAGATCCTTTTCCTGCACTGACGATGTAAATCCTCCAGTGGGAAAAGGTGGGTTGTTTATTATTTTTGAAAACAGTTTTACAGTAAATGTAATAGCAAGAAATGCTTTTCAGATAATTCCATGGGTCTGACAGTAAAAATATTCTGGTATGGGAACGGTATGTTATTCTTCATCTACACATGTTAATTGTGTAAAACTAATTGTGCTTGTACTCAGGGCTAATGTACTTCAAGTCGTTTATTGCTGGATGCGGTAAAAATATTCTAGTATGGAAACAATATGTTGTTGTGCATTTACACATGTTATTTGTGTAAAACTGAATGTAATTGTGCTTTGATGTTAATGTATTATACGTGGTTTATTATTGGTGGCAAGTAATGCTAGTATATACCAGAGTTGTAAAAGTTATTCGATTACTTGATGGGTGTAACTTACCACTAATGAAAAATAGCCTTATAGGTGAAGAAACCCCTTTTCCGCACTGACGATGAAAATCCTCCAGTGGGAAAGGATAGGGTGCTTAGTATTTTTGACAATAGATTTATATTATTAGTAATTTATTCAGTACTTTTGGCAAAGGTTTTACAGTATCAGAAAACCTTTCTGTCTTTAACCCCTATGTAGATAGTGAATGCAGAAGACAAAAAAAGGGAAAGAATAAAAAAAAAAAAAAAAAAGATGAAACTTATCATGTAGGGCCAATTAAGATAATGTAACAAAAAATTTTTTTTTGTCAACAACTCCAACTAGCCAGTATAATATGGACAAAAAATTGTTGTTTTCAAATGTTGTTGATTGTTTTTCTGTTTTGTTTTTCTGTTTGTAATTGGTCAGATATAACTCATATTCAAAATGAGGCACAATTGCTCGAAAGTGTATGTCATGGAGGCTACTTGGGAAACATAATTTCAAAAGATAGCTATGTATGTTCATTGAAGGTTCCAAATGTGCGAGGAGGTCGTTGCTATTTGTTTAGATATGGAGTTACAAAATATTCTTAAAGTGTCATCAGCAAATGTGCAGGGAATAAGAGATAAACTTAAACGAATAGATGTCTTATCATATCTTCTTGTTGACTCTAATATTCTATGCCTTCAAGATACACATCTTACTCCTACGGATGTCAACAGCCTAATGTTACAATTTCCGGATCATGAGATTCTAGTAAGTGGCTCTAAAACTAATTCTAGAGGCGTAGCAATTTTTATCAAAAATAATTTTTAATACAAAATTAAATACTCGAGCATTGATCAAAAAGGTAACTTGATTTTAGTAGATTTGCAGTTGGGGGAAATATCTCTGAGGCTATTAAATGTGTACGCTCCCAACATCGATAACCCTGCTTTCTTCATAAAAATTAGAGAATATATGGAAGATTCGACAGAAATGTACACCCTATTATGCGGTGATTTGAATCTGGTGCTTGACCCCAAGATGGATTCTCAGAATTATTTACACCTCAATAATCCTAAATCACGATCTATACTAATAGAATCAATGCAAGCACTAAATCTTTCTGATATTTTTAGACAGGTAAATCCGGGTGTGAGGCGCTACACTTGGCGCAGAAAAAATCCAGTGAAACAAGCTCGTCTTGACTATGCAATTGGAACTAACAGTTTGCTAGATATAGTGCATTCTTGTAATATACTACCTGGGTATAGAAGTGATCATTCTCGAATAGAAATAGGATTATTGCTAGACTCTTTTAAAAAAGGGAAAGGCATATGGCGTTTCAATTGTAGCCTGCTGAAAAATCTTGAATACTTACAACATGTTCAAGAGTGGATCAAAGAAGTTAAAGTGCAATATGCCGTACCAATTTACCAACCAGATAGCATACATAAAGTGGAAGACACTGATATTCACTTTACAATTCCAGATGCTATGTTTTTAGAGATGCTATTACTAAATATAAGGGGCAATACAATAAAATATTCCAGTAAACTTAAAAAACAATCAAATCAAAAGGAAAACAAACTAATTAAGGAAATTGAATATCTTGAAAGTATATCAAATAACAATGATGCAAACCTAATCTGCTCTAAGAAGGATGAGTTACAAAAACTAAGAGAGGTTAAGTCAAGGGGATTTATGATAAGGTCTAGAGTGCAAGACATCCAAATGAATGAAAAGCCTACTAAGTTCTTTTGTAACTTAGAAAAAGTTAAATATGTTGATAAAACAATAAAGAAGATTATACTTCTTAATGGAAAATTAGTTCAGTCACAAAAGGAAATATTGGCCAAAATCAGACAGTACTATGCTAATCTTTTTTCCTGTAAAGATGAAAAATGCATTGATGAAGAAAATTTGGAGAATTTGTTTACTACCAAAAGAAAACTTACAATGCTTGAATCTGAAGCTCTAAATGGACCAATTACTATAACAGAGTTAGGCAGCATAGTTAAAAGCATGAAAAATAATAAAACACCAGGCATAGATGGTTTCCCTGCTGATTTTTTCAAAGTTTTTTGGAAAGATTTTAAAACATATATACTGAGAGCACTAAATGAAAGTTATGTAAGTGGAATCTTACCACCTAGTCTAAGACAGACTGTTATATGCTGTCTGCCTAAAGGTAACAAACCGAGGGATAATATGAAAAACTGGCGGCCAATTTCTCTAACAAGTGTACTATATAAAATGGCAACAAATGTGATTGCTTCTAGACTTAAGAAAGTCCTCCCAGACTTAATTTCGCAATCTCAAACTGGTTTCATTAAAGGGAGATTTATTGGGGAGAGTACCAGACTTGTCTACGATGTTATGAATTATACTGAAGTTAAAAAAATCAAAGGATTGTTGATGTTCATTGATTTTGAAAAAGCTTTTGATTCGGTATCATGGAAATTTATGTACAAGGTACTACGTCACTTCAACTTTAGTGAGGAATTTGTCAATTGGATAACTCTCTTTAATAATAAAATAACAGCCTCAGTACTCCAAGTTGGTGTTTTATCGGAATTTTTCCCAATTGAAAGAGGATGTAAACAAGGGGACCCCATATCTCCATATCTCTTTCTGTTATGTGCCCAGGTACTGTATGAAATGATCCAAGGTAACACTATGGTTAAAGGTATAAAAATTGGTCAAGAAGAAATCAAAATTTCACAATTTGCTGATGACACTACAATTTTTATGGATGGTTCAGAGAGCTCCTTGCAACAAATATTAAATATCTTAGAAGTCTTTGGATCTCTATCAGGTCTGAAAATGAACATGTCTAAAAAAAATGGTATGGATTGGACAAAGGAAATACTCCAAGGAAAAACTTTGCTGTGCTAGCGCCTTAAACTGGGGTACAAATTTTTTCACCTTGCTGGGGATAGATTTTGATGTTAATTTACAAAATATACCAGCTCACCACTACTCCAAAGCACTTACCAGAGTCGAGGAAATAATTTCTGCTTGGAAAAAAAGAGCCTTGACACCTCTAGGCAAAATTACTGTTATTAAATCATTAATATTATCCCAACTGAATCATTTGTTCATGGCTATTCCACTTCCAAATAATAATTTTTGTGCAGATTTGAATAAAAAACTTTATAAATTTTTGTGGGATGGGAAACCAGAAAAAATAAAGCGTACAACTATCTGCCAAAACAAAATAGATGGTGGTCTAAAAATGCCACACGTAGAGAAATTTATCAAATCCTTAAAATGCACTTGGATAAGGAGACTTATAACCTCTCCGACCAGCCCATGGGCTAAATTATTTGAAAGATCATATGGACCTATTGAATCATTGTTCAAAGTGGGTCCTTTTTGGGGGATAAAAAGTAACAAAAGAGTACCCAATGACTTCTGGAAAGAGATCTTTGTATCGTGGAACATAATAGATCAATCAGTTCAAACAAGAACTGAACAAAGTGTGCTTTCAACCTGTCTGTGGTATAATAGCAAAATAGGAAATCCTAATATATTTTGGAAAACATGGTCTGACAAAGGGATATCTGTGATCGGGGATATTGTTCATCAAAATCTTAAAATGATGAGTAGTAAAGAAATTGAGGTAAAGTTTGGCTTTCACATAAGAAATTTCTTGGAATACTTTCAAGTCAGTTCAATGGTACAAAGATACATTAATGATAATAAACATTTATTCATTCAAGATTATCAACTAGAGAGACCATTCGTCCCACAACATATATCCCTTTTTTCCAATGTAAGCAAGGATGTAGAAATATCTACAATAAGGTAAAGACAAAAGAAGTAGAATGCGGATATAGAGCCAAATGGAATAAAGATCTTGGTATACAGATAGACAATACAACATGGAGAAGAGTCTTTTATCTTATATTTAATGTAGAACAGGATAATAACTTGATCTGGTTTCAGTATAAGTTGATACATAGAATACTTGGTACAAACAGTCAAATGTATAAAATGTCCATTGAGAAATCAGACAAATGTAGAGTTTGTCAATCTGATTCTGAAACATTTATCCATCTCTTTGTGAAATGTCGCTATGTAGTAGACTTATGGAAAGATCTAGAAATCTGGATACATTCCACTTTGGGGAAATTAATAAATTTTTCACCCCTGGATATAATCTTAGGATATTTACACAGGGACAATCAGTATATTCCAATCAACATATTAATTGCTACTACTAAATACTATATTTTCAAAAGTGCTTTAAATAAAAGTGTTCCAAATATATCAGGGCTTAAAAATAAATTAAAGAAAAAATATGAGGAAAAATTTTATATTAATTCAGAATGTGATTTTGGAGAAAAACTCTATACTAGTTGGGGTATTTTTAACAATCTGTTTGAATTAGCCTAATAATTCATACCAAGTATAAGGTCAGATTCCATTCATCAGATATGTAGCCTTATAATGTTAACATATTCAGTGCAAATGGTAACATTTTGTTAAAAGTTTTTTGTGTTATGTAACATTATTTATATTGTGACATTATTTATATTGTGACCAATAAAAAAAAAAAAAAAAAAAAAAAGTTAGGCAATTCAAATTGGTTAATTGACTACAGTATTTATGTCAGTGATTAGCAATGCAAACCGTTAGAGCCCCTTTCTTTTGAATATCGATTCATTGCATTATTTTGAATTAAGATCACGAAATGCCGGTAAATAGGACAGCAATTTACCTAATGGTGTTGATGATTTCAGCTTTTTTAGAGTCGAAACCATGTGACCCATAAAAAATCTTTGAACGACTTTAGTGCCTTCAGGCGTGAGGTGGAGCCCATCCCACGAATAATAGGTATCTATTGGTTTGCCATTTTTCATTAAGGGTTTATATGTACACAAATAATGACATAACTGGAATTCAAGAAAAAGCTGTTCTATTTTCTTGTTCACTTCTATCAAATAATCCCTATTTTGTTGGAAGTCAAAGATTCTTGGGAGTATTGATGACACTAATCAATAGATGTTTGGATTTTGGTTTCTTATTTCAAGGAGTAACGATTTATATTTATCTTGTATCTCCGAGCTGGTGATCGTAGAATGAGGAGGAAGTCGTATATGTCTGGCTTCACCCTTTCTTTATTTATCTTTATACCATTGCCAAGTGGCCTCTGGAGTTAAATCATTGGTACCAACAAGTAGTAGTGCCACTTTATAATGCTTTAAGTTTAGATTGTGTATCTTTCTTTCTAAATTGTCGATAGTAGCACCTGGATGGACTGAAGTCACTGCCTTTGTTAAATGTCTAAAGTGTTTTCCCACGGTGCCAGTACATACTGAAATATATAACAACTGATAAGTATAGCCGTTCAGTTTTGATAGACCCATTCTTGTAATGGTTTTGTACAGACAAAATAATAATTTCTAACAGGAGAGTACGGTCGTGCATCATTGGTAGTTGAAAATAAAAATACAGTAAAATGAGAAAAAACGACAAAGACACATTAGTTCTTGGATATTTTGGCTCTGATCTCTTCCAGGTTCTGGCCCATGATATTAGAAGATTTGGCCCAACTTTAGGAATCCCAAACTCTGGGATTAGTTAAACTGAGTCCCACACCAAAAAAGGAGTCATTTGGATTGGCTTCACCTATTTTCCTTGTTCCAGTAAGTAGCAAGAAGGATTTAATCTCTTCATTTTGTTTGAATTTTGCCAAAATACCAGGAGCACACAAATCCTTTGCATTGGCTTCCCACTGATCACGTTTATAGTTTTTCACTGACTTTCCAATTGTTTTTCTGATGTTTAGGATTGGATTCTTGCATAATTGCCTTCAGAGCAAAATGTTGATAACCTTCCATAAGAGACACAGATATGTCCTATATTAGGGTCACTATATATATATATATATATATAACCATTTACATCAGTCACTATATATATTTAACCATTTACATCTTTTAGGGTTATAGACCTTGAAAGCAGTGCGCTAATCAATTTCCAATCACTTCCGGGTATTGGGACAACAAGGCACCCACTCCTTTACTCCTATAAGTCATTGGTCTATCTGGTTCAATGGTTTGCTTGTCTGCAATTTCCAGATGAAGCCTGGACCTGCTTGGGTCTCTGGTTCTGTATGACCGGTATGCACTGATTTTAACGGATAGAATTAAAACTCTGTTTTAAGAACTCTTCCTTTTTTGTTTCTTATCTTTCCATCCTATAAAATTATATAAAAACAAACCACAAGAGTACAATGGACATACACAGACAAAATGATCACAATACATACTTGACCAATAAAATTGAGGAATTCTTTCCACTATTTAGGATAAAACATATATTTACACTATATTAAACACAGACCTAAAATGAGGAAAGTCGTTCTTTGCTGAATAAGTGGTATAAAGAACCAAATGTTTAGATCATAATGAAGACAAGAAGCAAACTGTTTGGATTTTGGAGAATCTATTATCTTCCACCTTTCCCCCCAAAACAGTCTTGCAGAGAATTTTTGTTGGAAATATATATTTTGCTCAAGATAATTTTTTCTGAGTATTATTTTTTTACATTCAAGGTCTTTTCTTTGGCCAAGGAGTTGAAAACATAATTTTGGCACACACAACAAAAATATTGTTAGATAAATATTCACCTCCAGCTATATAGTCTAAATATGACTGAGCATCTACTTCTAAAGTCATGGTTGTAGTATTACGGAACCATTACTTATATCAATCAAAAATTCCTTTACCTTCAGACAAAATATAAATATATTAGCTGTGGTTTCTGATTTTAGATTTCAAAGTCTACACAACTCACTGTCTTTTTCAATTTGAATAATAAAATTTTTGTGCCCAATATATTGTTGAATATCCAATATTCTAGCCAAATGAGATCATTGTCACACACTATGTTTAAACATAATTATACTCATACCTGCTCTGCAGTGGCAAGGGTATATTATTTTCACTCCATGCAGTTTTTTTTTTGTTTTGTTTTTTGGTTTTCACTAATGTGTAACATGGGGAGTTTTTTCTTCTTCCTCTACTGGATTATTCAATCATGACTAACAGCTATAGCCAGGCTTTGGCAAATGCGTTAATTTTCCTTATTTCTACTTTAGAATGCTTCAACATTTCCTTGACCCAGTAAACATTAGAAACGTTTTTAAATGGTTTAAACATTTACAAAATGTTTTTAAAACCTAATTAAACCCTATCTTTGGTTTTCTAAATGTTTCTAAGTAAACGTTTATGCTGTAATGTTTAAAAAATGTTTTATAAACATTTTCTATACAAACATTTTTACTGAAAATGTTTATTAAACGTTTATAAAATAACTCAAGAAGCTACGTATGATTGGAAACGTTTTTAAAACATTTATAAAATAGCTGAAGAAATTAAGGTTTTGCTGGAAACATTTTTCAAACATTCATCATGAAATGTTTGATAAACAGTACACATAAATTGTTTAAACAACATTGATTGTCAAATGTTTTAAAAACATTCTATCAAAAACGTTTTTTAAACCTATAATTTTAAACCTTCAAACATGTCCAAACTAAGATGGCGGTGAGCAATAATAGGGGATTTTAGAGGACTTTGTCAAAAATTGCCCCACATGCAATCCCTAAAAGTAAGAATTGAATGGGGGCACAGTTTCTAAGCCTCTATCTTACAATTTTAGACATAAAAATAATATTTTCAATAGTGAGCAACCATACAAAGATATTGAATTTGACCTCTGACCCCATTATTATTCAGACATTATTATGTTCATTTATAACGTTTTTCTAACATTTATCGTTAAACGTTTTATAAACGGTTTTCATAAAACATTTTAAAAACATTCTATTACAAATGGTTTTCGTACCCATCATTTTTTAACCATTGCCAAACGTTTCCTTTCAAACGTTTGCAAACCCCAAAAATGTTTACTGGGGACCTATGCAGCAGTTTAAATGATTTCCGTTTGGTTTGGATACTTGGGAAACTTTCAGGAATAACCATTTATGCTAATGAATATTGAAACTCAAAACCGTATCAGTGCTGACATGTGCATTCCTGCTTTGATTAGCAGTAATAACCCATTTCTGGCATATGTATTGTTTCATTTTATGACTATGAAGTTGGACTTTATACAAAATAGAAACAATTCCTATTGAAATAATATATTCCTGTTACATTCTATGTCTTACATTATGGTATAACTAATATAAATACTTTGAAATAAGTTGACATGTTAAAACAAGTATCACTTTAAACTCCTCATAATCTCATACTCTGTTGTATTCTTAATTAACAGGTAGCAACATTATGTGCTGTAGGATTTAGGTTTATAAGATAAGATTAGAATTCTTTATTTTGGTGACATGAGAGTGTACAGACTTTCAAACAATAATGTTAATAATGTCTATATTAAATTCCTTAGCAAACTGGTAGTCATTCCTACAAAAAAAACACAGAAAGGTTACTGATCCAACAGTGCCAACAATCAAACTTTCCACACTGCAATGTTTACACTTTCAAATTTTCAGGGGTATAGTAACCTAAAGCTGATACTAATACACTGATACTACTATTTGGAAAGCTGGAGGGAAAAAGTATTTGCATAGTTGAGGACAATGCATCATGACTTTAAATGCAATCTATTCAACTTTCGCAAGAGTCAAAATACTGCAGTATTCAACATTTAAAAAACATAGAAATCTTATTAAGTTTTTACGTCATGTGGCATGATGTGTTATTACATGATGAAAAAGTCTCTTAAATACTTTTTTGCCAAAGGCTTTCACTTAAGATTTTACACCATGTGGCATGATATGTTATTACTTGATGAAAAAGTCCTTTAAATACTTTTTTGCCAAAGGCTTTCACTTATTTGAATGTCTAAAAAATTTTCCCACTTAGGAAGTTTACTTGATTGAAACTATTCAAAAACCGCAGAGTCATTGGTAAGTTTATGCTTCTATCAATCATTTCTTACAGAATAATTTATTATTTTCAAACAATCAGATTTAACTTTAATCATCCTTAAACCACCTATCACACAAGTCCTTGCATAAAGTATATCAATCAGTTTCATCAGAGAAGGCTTCCAAAGGGAAGGGTTAATTTTTAAACTATATCATCCATTGGGTTAGGTAAAGCTAAGAAAATGTGATTAAACTTTGGTAGGATAAAAGTTTTTAATACCACTATCCTGTAAAAAGGCGCAAGATATCTCATCTTTCAAGGATGGAGTAGTATGGGGATACTATCAACTGGTGGTTTATAATTTAAAGTTAGGACATCTTGCAGTTTAACCAAGAAAGTAATAGCCAGTAAATTGAATTCCATTTTAAGAACTTCTCCATCACATTTTGTGATATTTTAACTGCATGCAAGACTGAAAATTACTGATAAAGAAGGGACTGACCCACTTTTTTGTGATTGCTCTGCTTGTGCCCTGAGTGTAGGAAAATGCTTTTAAATATACTGGCTGCAAGAGTTTATACTTAACCAGATTTGATTTATTATTGTATCTGCCTGTAAGCTCTTTTGAGTATACATGATGAGTATCTTGAGCAGTTCTAATGCAGTGTATCTTGCTTTGACTATTTGTTCTATAATTTACTGCAAACTTTGGGGGATACTTAAGCTAGTTTTGTGCATTGAAAGTGGCCTCAAAATGCTCCACATAGTCACGAGATAGTATTGAGAAATATTTGTAGAAAGGTTTGAATAAGAATTATGGACCTGAGCCACAACAGGAAACAGATTCGGCTAGGAACAATTATTTTCCTAGTAACAGTGCTGCTGTTCAGATCATGGTATTGCAACAACCATTACTGTGATGGACATGAGGAAACTAAAAACCTAGTTTTGCTGCTGACTTCATTGTGTTTCACATAAAATAACTGTCACAGTCCAGTTCAATTGTGAGGGTTTTCCAAATCTCAATATTACATGGTCATTAAAAGCTTTCATCGCTGAATTGGTGGTACAGTAGACATAATTCCATGTATAACGACATATGTTCTATTTGCTACTAGTGTATCCTTGAAGTTACTTTTTGGGCTTGAGATTGGGCCCTTGAAATCTATGCTCCAGGTTTCCAACATTTTCTAATATTATACAAATTTATTTTACTTAAAATAGCCATTTATACAGTATTTGTAGAAATATTCAATGTCATAACGCAACTTAAGAGTTCTTGGAAAGTAACTGCTCTTCCCCAAATCTAAGGCCAAATCTAAAGGAAGTAAAATATACAGATTGTAATTGTATCCACTCTAACGAAAAAAATATTATAGCTAGCCTTCTCAAATTTGCAGGATATATTCATACCCATAAAATCTTGCCTGGGAATATTTTTGGCCTCATTTTGAAAAACAAGATGGCCGCCACGGGCGTTTTTCAACTTTAAAGAAGGACTTTTTGTGGCCCTCTAGAGCAAAGGGTATTATAGGTAGAGATCTCAAATTCGCAGGAAATGTTCCACATTATAAAATCTTGACTGGGAATATTTTTGGCCTCATTTTGAAAAACAAGATGGCCGCCACAGGCGTTTCTTTGCAGTCATGAAAAGTGCTTATATCTCCCTTATTATTGGTCCTAGAGGTTTGGGATGGTAAACCAACTTATAGGAAATCATGGGCTGGGAATCTTTTGGTGTGGTCAGATTTGACCTTGGACCCCTCCTTCAAGGTCAAACGGGATAGCCAAACTTACAAGTGCTTATAACTCGCTTATTATTGGTCCTAGAGGTTTGGGATGGTAAACCAACCTATAGGAAATCATGGGCTGGGAATCTTTTGGTGTGGTCGGATTTGACCTTGGACCCCTCCTTCAAGGTCAAATGAGGATAGCCAAACTTAAAAGTGCTTATAACTTGCTTATTATTGGTCTTAGAGGTTTGGGATGGTAAACCAACCTATAGGAAATCATGGGCTGTGAGTCTTTTGGTGTGGTCAGATTTGACCTTGGACCCCTCCTTCAAGGTCAAATGAGCACAGCCAAACTTAAATGTGCTTATAGCGCGCTTATTATTGGTCCTAGAGGTTTAGGATGGTAAACCAACCTATTGGAAATCATGGGCTGGGAATCTTTTGGTGTGGTCGGATTTGACCTTGGACCCCTCCTTCAAGGTCAAACGAGGATAGCCAAACTTAAAAGTGCTTATAACTCGTTTGTTATTGGTCCTAGAGGTTTGGGATGGTAAACCAACCTATAGGAAATCATGGGCCGGGAATCTTTTGGTGTGGTCAGATTTGACCTTGGACCCCTCCTTCAAGGTCAAACGGGGATAGCCAAACTTAAAAGTGCTTATAACTCGCTTATTATTGGTCCTAGAGGTTTGGGATGGTAAACCAACCTATAGGAAATCATGGCCTGGGAATCTTTTGGTGTGGTCAGATTTGACCTTGGACCCCTCCTTCAAGGTCAAAGGGGGATAGCCAAACTTAAAAGTGCTTATAACTCGCTTATTATTGGTCCTAGAGGTTTGGGATGGTAAACCAACCTATAGGAAATCATGGCCTGGGAATCTTTTGGTGTGGTCGGATTTGACCTTGGACCCCTCCTTCAGGGTCAAACAAGGATAGTACACAAAATCATGTGCTGGGAATCTATTGCTGTGGTCGGATTTGACCTTGGACCCTCCATCAAGGTCAAACAAGGCTAGCCAAACTTAAAAGTGCTTATAACTCGCTTATTATTGGTCCTAGAGCTTTGGAATGGTAAACCAAAATCTAGGAAATCATGGGCTGGGAATCTTTCTGTGTGATCGGATTTGACCTTTGGCCCCTCTTTCAAGGTCAAATGAGGATTGCCAAAATTAGTGTTTATATCTTGCTTATTCGTATTCCTAGAGGTTTGCAGTGTCACACCAACCTATAGGAAATCATGGGCTAAGAATCTTTTGATATGGTCAGATTTCACCTTGGGCTTCTCCTTCAAGGTTAAGCGATGTTAGAATGGCTTTGGTGAGTTTTCTTCTGGTGGATACAATTTGCATCGGTTCTCCGATGCGCTAGGTCTAGTTTATTCATGTCATCACTGCACCAGTGCCTTGATTTGATGAATTACATTCAGTAAAGGCCAGTGGAAGTCTGGCAATTTTAAAATATGAGTTGATCTGATGGCCTTATTTAATTACTGATCTTTTCAGAATTTGGCAAAGCCTAAATATTATTTTTCATTTGTTGGTGTTCTATAATATTCTGTTTTTTAGTTACATTGGATATAAAATCATTTTGACTGATTTTATATCCTAGAGATGGCTGACCACAAATTCAAAGTTTCTGCATTCTATTTCAATCTATGCTCTCTGAATCATTCAAATACAGGTCTCAGAAGACAGAGCTGTTTGTTGGATGACTGTGATATCAGTAGTAGGTCTAGGTGGTCTAGGTAAGAAAACTTTTCTCCACAGAAGTCCCTTCAGTACTTTTTTTAACATTCAACTAGGGACCAAGAAAAATTCTTGTGGTCCATTGAACAATTTTAATTTGTAATATTTCGTCCTTACCTCAAATGATTAGTGCTTTCTGTGTTCTGGTACGACTTCTATTTGGCAGAATGACTGTTTCACATCAAGAATTGTAATGCACTCAGCTGCTCTTGGTAGTGCATTCAATCCATCAAGCAGTGAGACTGGGTTCAAGTGACCTTTAACGACATGTTTTTTACAAACTCTCTTGAAAGTCTAGCACAAATCTGAGATATGGAGATATTTTCTCTGTGCAAGTATAATCAGACTCAGTTATTCAGACTCATACTTTTCAATTACTCATACTTTTCTGCAACCTCTATTTGGGATAATTTCTAGTCTGTTGCTTCTTGCTGAGCTTAGCTATATATATTGAACTTGTTTCCATGGTTTTATGTCCAGATTCATTTTCATTTATTGCCAACTATCTCATAACCACAATGAATTAAATATTTACCCTGTGTGTCATTTGCAAATTTTATGATTCAAACCACAAATAATTCTGATTTATTCTTTGCATGTTCCTTTTCCTATCCCCCTTTCCACGAGTTTTTTTATATGGGTATTGTTTTTGCTGCTTTTGGACGTTTTGATAAGAAATATCAAATTTCATCTACTACTACATGTTTTCCACACCTTGTACTTGATTTTAGTCTATCACAAACAATGCTCTTATACATAGGTGGTATTGTTATTTTTTCTAGTCCCAAAGTTATGTTAAATGTCACACACTTTGTGTCTCTATCAATTTATTTATTTATTTGAGGTTTTTGTGGGCAGAGAAAACCAGTACATACAGTTGGTAAAAGTTCTGTACTGTAAACTCCATCGGTAAGCAACTACCCATGTTTAAAAACATTTACAAACATTCTCTATTTTTCACAGACGTTTTTACTGAAACCATTTATTAAACATTTTCAAAATAATTCCAGAAACTAGGTTTGACTGGAAACGTTTTTTAAACATTTTAAAAATAAATGAAGAGATGAAGGTTAGGCTGGAAATGTTTTTCAAACATTCATCATGAACTGTTTGATAAACAGTACACATAAAACATTTAAACAACATTTGTTGTCAATGTTTTGTAAATGTTTGTGCAAAACTGTTTTATGAATGGTTTTCATACCCATTATTTTATAACCTTTTTGAAATGTTTTCTATCAAATGTTTTAAAAAAATCTATGAAAAACGTTTTTAAACCCATATTTTCAGGATATTTATTAAACTGTTACAAGACTTGTTGTTAAACTTATTTAAACATTTCCAAACAAAGGTGGTGGTGAGCATTAATAGAGGATTCTAGAGGACTTTGTCAAAAATTACCCCATATACAATCCCTGAAAGTAAGAATTGAATGGGGACACAATTCTAAACCACTATCTTAAAATTTTAGACATAAAATAATATTTCATTAGTGAGTAACCTTAAAAACATATTGAATTTGACCTCTGAGTCTATTATTATTGAGACATTATTAAGTTCTTGTGTAGGATTTTTCTAACAATTATCGTTAAACGTTTAATAAACGGTATACATAAAACGTTTTGAAAACATTCCATTGTCACTGGTTTTCATACCGATCATTTTTTAACCTTTACCAAATGTTTCCTTCAAGCATTTGCAAAACCCAAAAATGTTCACTGGGAAAAACGCAAATACACACCTGAGTTATCCAAAAAATTAACTCCAGCTGTGACTCAAAATACACTTCTGTATTTTTCTTCTTTGAAGACATATATTACATAAATGCACACTATGGCAATGAATGATTTTATCCTACAAAAGTTTTATGTGTGTGTTGCCATATAATGTCAGTTATTAATTTTTTCTGTTTTCTACAGAACTGGTCAAGTTAGTACTGATGTTTGTCACACTCTGCTGGAGTGATCTATTTACAGATTCGGGGTAACCCCACAGATTTCTTGAATCTCCTCAGTAATTCTTGTATCAGTATCATCATGTGATTTCTATAACCTTCTGAGCATTTCCCCAGCTGTATATAAGTGCTGCAAGCCTGACCATATTATTATGTATTTTGCTTGCTATAAAGAATGTTAATAGTGTCTTAAAGCTACTATGCCACATTGGCATATGTACTGCAGCTACTGCTACATTTTCTGTTTCAACTTCAAGTGGAAAAATACTACTAGACATATACATTTTGCAGAGGCATATACATGATTTTCTGAAAGGTGGGCATGGGTTGTCGTGTGTACGGACATTTTGTAGCCAGACATATAATACCAATGGTCCAGTAAACCGAAAAAAGGTTCCAGTAGAAAAAAACTAAAATCCATAGTAGAAAATCCTCCAGTATAAAAGCTCTCAAACTAAATGATAAATGACACATTTTTCACTGGATCAAAGTACTAGTTTGATGAGTTTCTAATGACTTGGAAACAATTCATAGCACTGAAGCATACATTTAATTACACAAGCTCTGCCAAGTACTCTACACCATATACAATTGGTTTGGGTATTTTTTTAACATCCTTAGGATTTTTTCGACTAGGGTTATTCCTTACTGTAGCTTTTTTGCAGGTTTTTTCTGCCAGTATAATTCCTCTATAGATGATCTTCAGACACTTACAGCAGTTTACGGTCATGAATAAAATAACATGAAATCATGAAATAAACTTGAAAGGGGCTTCCCATAATAAACATTTGTATAACTGTGAATGAAAATTTAGAGAGAAACATACTTTAATCTAAATTTGTATGCCACATTTCTTGTTTTTAGTTTTGTTTTCTTTCAAAGACCCCATTCTTTCATAATTTTCCTTTGAGAACACATGACTGAAGTCAATTCATTGAAATTATTTACTTTTTCAGAATTTAACTAAATTTGTTACAGCTACTGTAGCAGATGCAAATTAGAAATCACAGAAAATCTAATTTAATAGTTGATCAATTGAGAACAGTATATATATGTAAGTGAAACATAGAAGCAGTAAAGTAAATAAAGTGATAATCAATAAAAATTACAATTAAAACACAGAAGCACATTAATAAATTATCAATTGGGTATGTAATTCCAGTTTTACTTATTATACACATCTTGTTTAAGCATATACTGGTAAATTGATTAGGCTTATAAACAAAGTTATCCACAAAAGATGTAAATCCCCAGTTTGTTTGAGTGTGGCACCTAACTTAGTACACACAAAATAATATAATCCCCTCTGATATTGAGACAGTTTGACAATGACACAGATTTAGTAGCTGTCGCTTTAAACAGGTATATTGCTCTAGTGGGAAGAGTGGAGGAAGATTGGTGGTGGGGATTTTGAGGGAGGGGGCGTGGACAGTAACCAAAACCCAATGACAAGGGAGTTTCAAACCTTGAAAGGGGAGGGGGCGTGCACCCTCCACCCCACCCCCACCCCCAGTTCTGCCTATTTTGTGGTGAACTCTTACTGGAGTAATATTGGATATACACACTCTGAGAATATCTGGATATAGGTATATTGTGTACACTGAAAAGATCACAGGGTAAGAGCATTTTGTGTTACTGTATGCTGAACAGATCAAAGGATGCAAGCATTGTGACACTGAATGGATCTTAAGACAGATTGCTGGATACAGTCGAGTGGACAAACTTGTTTCACTGTTAATTACTTTGACAGGACCGTGGTCAAGTGAGATTGGTTTTATTTTTGTAATATTGTACAAAATCTCAGTATCTCAGTTGATTGTAACTATTATTTTAATTATTAATAAATTTGGAAAATTTAATAGTAATTTAAACTTTTCTTAGAAATACTTACAATTTCCTAACAGTATTTTTTGTTGAGTCATCCAACCCAATGGCCAACACAGGGATGCAATTTTAAGGTTATCTAACAATCTTAACCAAGCCATCGAGTTACAGTAGTCCGTCCTCCTGCCAATTAGGTCACATGACCACATTGTTAGCTTCACTATTTTGTTGCAAGTAAAAGAATCACTTGATGGGAGTTGGGGGGAATCCATGTGTTAGGAACTGGTACATGTTTTTAATAAAAATTTAAATTACTATAAAATTTTCCATTTTTATAGCAAAATATCCTTACCATTTCCTAAAAGTAGCTGAATACAGTCTTGTATCAAGGAGCAAATTCTTTTAACAAAACCACTTCCTAACCTACAGCTAAACATCATGAGAAATTTTCAATAAAATTTACATGCAATGATGAACATATAAACACTCACAATATACAATACAACATCCCTAAGCGGCAGTATGTAGTTGTAGTTCTCACAAATGCTGACACTGTTGGCACTGTTGGTGCTGCATTGAATCCCATAAAGAGATTCAACCTTCCACGACTGAATTTGTGAAATCAGCGAATTCCCTGGACATTTTTAGGGAATTCTTGAAATCCCTAAATGGACCAGGTTATTTACTTATCCCTGAAATGTCAAGGCAATTCGTGAAATCCCTAAGACTACAGTGGATTTTTTCACAGATTCACTGAATTCATTTTATTTATTTATTTGGGGTTTTATGTCGCTTTCAATACTGTACAGGTTATATCACGATGGGTATAGTTAGAAGGGCAGAGGAAACCAGTATATACAGTTGGTCAAGGTTCTGTACTGTAAACTGGCAACCAACAGCAAGCAACTACCTAGCTAGCTTTTCCACTGGAGGTCAGGCTGGGATTTGAACTCTGGGGCTGGTTTCACAAAGCCTCCTTCGAAAAGGACCTCCTTTAGTAAAGGAAGGTCAATTTTTTCCTTTGGTAAGTGTTGGGTTCTGTATCACACCCAAGTGCATTTGATGTATATGTTATGTACAAGTTGAGATTTTGTACAAGTTGCAACACAGTCTTGTATCAAGGAGCGAATTCTTTTAACAAAACCACTTCCTAACCTGCAGCTAAACATCATGAGAACTTTTCAATAAAATTTACATGCATTGATGAACATATAAACACTCACAATATACAATACAACATCTGTAAACGGCAGTATGTAGTTGTAGTTCTCACAAATGCTGACACTGTTGGTGCTGCATTGTATGTCATACTGGAAGAATAGTAGCAGACCCATTTACATTATAAACACCCAACCCCAAGACAAGGTCAAACCAACTTAGAAGTGTCATCAGCATAATGCCTAATCCTTCCTAAGTCAGGATGAAGTATCGCTTCCTACACTAAATGGCTGCCTAAATACAGTCGGGACAAGATTAAAAAGGTCAAGGTCACATCGAGGTCACACCATGACGTTGCACACCAACACCCCCCTAATCAATGTCCCATGAAATATAAACTTCCAGTGCCTTGTGGTTATTGAGATACAGTCCATACAAGATTTTCCATTGACTTAAAAATTATCATAATATTCACACAAAAGGGATGATGGAGTAGTATAATTTTCTTGTCACTATAGCATCTATAAAAAGTTACCATGATTATAGTATATTATAATCTTCCATTTGGGTCAGCTGATTGATAAGATTTTAAGTCCCACAAATAGGACTAGACAATACATCAGAACACATTGTATTCCCAGACAGGATATAGTGAAGCATAATATACTGAGAAACAGGAAAAAAATGAAAATGTCGGAATTTTTCGATTCTGTCTATTTGGGCATTTCTATTATGAAGTCCCTGTTTAACACTGAACCAGGGGATCATCTGTGCATGATTTGCTATAATGTGCATTACATTCTAAATCTTTTTTACCATGCATAAATAATGGGGAGATAAAAAGCCTTTTTGGTATGAGGACCCTGTTTGATGACCTTGGGGCATAATCAAATTGTCAAAGATTAAATCTGACCATTCAAAGAAATCTGCAACCCATGATTTACTATATTTTGATATCAGATGTCAAACCTGTAGTACTAATCATCAGCAATAAATAGGCACTTTTCTATTTGGCTAGGTGTGGTACTATCAACACCCAGGGTGACCATGAATGAAGAACATATATATTTTGTATTTTTAAATTGCCCATATAATTCAGCCAAGTGAGTAGTGTTGATTTATTACAGGGTCCAATAAGAGCTATTAAACATTAACCAAAAGTGCAGCTAAGGCCTCATCTCATAATGTATCTTTACATAAGGAACACCAAAAGGCAATGCACAATATGTGCATTGTAGTTCAACACCACGATAGGGAAGTGTATATTACATTATCATAAATGTTTTTATTATGCATGCTCTGACCTAATTCAAATGAGTTCCATCTTATCTGTAATTTCCAAATATAAAATATGTTCTTTGAATTTTGGAAAAACTTAACACAAGGTTACTGCACAGGGGTACAAAAAAAGGTTATTCACTACCACAGGAAATGGTTATATCAGAGTTAGCTTAAGTCATCTTTTATATTGTCATCAACAACAGTGCTTAGATTGTGTTTTTACTGGTCAATAAGTGCAGTTTTATGTGACTGGTTATTTGATTGTTGTTTGTATGTTTTGCTTCATTATAAACTGAGCTGCTCAATCTTTTATTGCTCAGATACAAATGTGTAACAAGTGACAACTTAAAACTAAAGGATAAGCAAGTTTTATATTGGGGATAATTCACAGATTTCTGTAAGTATGATTTAATTATTCTAATGAACTTAAATTTAAACTAGAGGAATGCTTTTGCTAACAAAAGCGAAGCATCCCTGAAAGTTTAAAATGCTTTGTGGTTTTAATAAACGTGCTGTAAAGCTAAGAATGCACAAAGCTGCGCCGTATGCTTTCCCAATACCTCTTAATACATTCTGAAGCTATAAAAGCAATGATAAAGGAGATATAAGGCAAAAACTCCAAAGCAGCTATTTATGACCCCAGTTTGGCCCATAAGGGGGGGGGGGGGGGGGTCAGGGGGTAAAACTGACCAGCTATTTAGACTCTCCACATATGCTTTCCCAATACCTCTTAATACATTCTGAAGGTATAAAAGCAACAATAAAGGAGATATAAGGCAAAGACTCAAAATCAGCTATTTTATGACCCCAATTTCACCCATAAGGAGGGGTCGGGGGTAAAACTGACCGGCTATTTAGACTCTCCACATATGCTTTCCCAATACCTCTTAATACATTCTGAAGATAAAAGCAACAATTAAGGAGATATACTAGTATAAGGCAAAACTCCAAAGCAAATATTTTATGACCCCAGTTTGACCCATAAGGGTGGGTCGGGGGATAAAACTGACTGCCTATTTAGATTCTCCACATATGCTTTCCCAATACCTCTTAATACATTCTGAAGCTATAAAAGCAATGATAAAGGAGATATAAGGCAAAAACTCCAAAGCAGCTATTTATGACCCCAGTTTGGCCCATAAGGGGGGGGGGGTCGGGGGAGTAAAACTGACCGGCTATTTAGACTCTCCACATATGCTTTCCCAATACCTCTTAATACATTCTGAAGCTATAAAAGCAACAATAAAGGAGATATAAGGCAAAAACTCAAAATCAGCTATTTTATGACCCCAGTTTGACCCATAAGGGGGGGCCGTGGGGTAAAACTGACCGGCTATTTAGACTCCACATATGGTTTCCTATTACCTACCAGTATATTTTATGGCTCTAAATGCAATACTTAAGAAGATAATAGGGGGGTTGACCTAAATTTAAGGCTTTCAGATTGGAAGGTGTCAGAAAATCACTCATAAATGAGACATTTTTCAAGGGATTGCTGCCAAAATCTAATCAGCTTGCATTTTCGATAGTATGAACAGGTGTGTCAAATTATAAGGTTGTGTAGCAAGTAGTTTTTCTTGAACTGCGATGACGGGGGGTGTCATTGTTTTTGATCATGTGACCTTCATAAAGGTCAAACGTCAAATTTAAGCATGCAGAAAAATTTTCCCACACCTAAGGTATATAACTGCCAAATATGGTTTGAAACCTTCTAATAATAAGGGAGATATTCAAGGGAGACCATAATGTGGCGGCGGTGGCAGCAGCGAGGAAACTGAGGTGAAAACAAATAAGCGCCCTTTCAGGGACGCTTAATTATTCAGTTTGTTTGGTATAATGTCGGTATTAAGTTGACAGTAGATTAATTACTCATAAATTTCATGTAATCATTACCTTAGTTATTGACATTGGCTCATCTACTAGTCCTTTTATGATAGCATGTGTTTACCGACCTCCAGGCTCATGTTCAGATGAATTTTTGGACCAATTTCTTAACCTTTTTGAGTATCTCTCCTTTGTAAGTTCCTCATTTCTTATGTGTGGGGACTTCAACATTCATGTTGACACAAGTTCCAGTGACAGCACCAAATTTTTGAATTGTCTTGACTCATGCAATATTGCACAGCATGTGCACTCACCTACTCACCTACATGGTCACATCCTCGACCTTGTTCTTGCACCCACTGAGCCGAAGGTTGTTTCCAACGTACGAGTCCGTGGATTCTTTTCTGATCACGCCGTTGTTCATGGTCAGCTTGATTTTGCCAGTCCCACTGCACCCAAGTCAAACACAATCACCTTTCGAAGGTATCATAAGATAAACATGCAGAGTCTGATCTGTGATCTCGAAAAGTGTTCATTTGTTGCAAGTCCTGGCAGTACCGTTAGTGCACTTCATGACCAATACACAAGGGATCTGAGTAACTTGCTCGATAAACACGCTCCTCTGGTCATTCGTACCTTCACCAAAGGTGCTGCAGGTTGGCTATCAGACACGTACTTGCAGGCCAAAGCAGTGAGGCGTCAATTTGAACGGTTCTGGCGGAAAGACAAGTCTCCACAAAATAGGGCTAGACTCCGTAAACAAATTGCTAGGTGCAACGCCATAATTACTAAGGATAAGACCAACTATTTCAGGAACCTCATTAGTGACAATGCTCACGATTCTAAGAAACTGTGGCAGATTCTACGCTCAGTCCTACACTCTGTTCCTGAGAAGGTACTCCCCTCTCATGCCTCTCAGATATGCCTTGCCAATCGTTTTGTCACTTTTTCTCAGATAAAATCAGAAAAATCAGGGACTCCTTTACTAACACTGACTCCTTCACTCTTCCTGCTCCTTCAGATGTACCCAAATTTGACCTTTTTAAAGCAGTTTCTGAGGATGAAGTACGGAAAGTAATTACCAAGTCACCAACCAAATCTTGCCTCCTCGATCCATGGCCTACTTTCCTAGTTAAAGAATGTTTGGATATTCTCCTCCCCTCAGTTACTAAACTTGTCAACTGTTCTCTAACTGAAGGTGCTGTCCCAGGTGGTTTAAAAAAGGCTATTGTCTCTCCTCTGATTAAAAAGTCTTCACTACCACCGGATGAATTAAAAAACTACCGACCTGTCTCTGGCTTGAGTTTCATCTCCAAACTTGTTGAGCTTGTAGTTCCTTCGCAGTTAAATGACCATGTTGCCTGTAACGGACTTGAAAATGTCAGTCAATCAGCCTATAAGCAAGGTCACTCGACCGAAACTGCACTACTGTCTATTAAAAATGAAGTTCACCTTGCTCTTGCTAGAGGTGAAGCTACTGCTGTTGTTCTCTTGGACCAATCAGCAGCATTTGACACCATTGATCATGGTACGCTTATTGAGTGTTTGAGTTCCTGGTTTGGTGTTGGAGGCGTGGTTCTGAACTGGTTCAAGTCGTACCTCTGTGACCGCTATCAGTGCATCAAGATTGGTTCTGTTTTATCCGATGCTAAAAGGCTATTGTACGGTGTGCCCCAGGGCTCTGTCCTGGGGCCGATCTTGTTCTCATTATACACTACCCCCCCTCAGTAAAGTTATTCAAAATCATCCTGGCATATGTTTCCACTTTTATGCAGACGACACACAGTTATATGTTCATCTCACACATAACCATGCCACTCAGGCCTTTGATAGACTGAAAAACTGCTTGGATGATGTCAGAAAGTGGCTTTCTGCAAATAAGCTTAAACTAAATCCAGACAAGACAGAATTTATTCTGTTTGGCTCCAGAAATGTCCGCACAAAACTCAGCAATTTTTTCCCAGTTAATATACTTGGCAACCTCCTTTCACCTGTTGATGCAATTAAGAACTTAGGTGTCTGGTTTGACTCTGATTTTTCCTTTTCTTGCCATGTCAGGAATACCTGTAAGGCTAGTTTTGTTCATATCAGGGATTTAAAGCGACTCAGAGGATATCTTATACGTGAAGCTGCTCTTTTGGCTGCAAATGCCTTGGTGGGAAGTCGTCTTGACTACTGTAATTCCTTGTTCAGAGGTCTCTCTGCTCTAGACATTCGGAGGCTCCAATGTGTTCAGAACAGTCTTGCAAGAATTGTGGCTAATACCACCAAATACTCACATATCACTCCTGTAAGAAAGAGTCTTCATTGGCTGCCTGTCTTGCATCGCTCTGTCTTCAAGACAGCCCTGTTGGTGTACAAGTTTCTACATAGTGGCCATCCAAAATACTTTGAACCTTTCCTTAAACCCAAGCATAGTGTGTATAGAACACGCAGAAGTCAATCTGATGGTGTGCTGCTTGAGGTCCCACATTGTGCTTCAATATATAAGTCTAAAAAGCATTTTGGCCTTAGTTTTGCATACGATGCCCCAAGGATTTGGAATGATCTCCCTGATGATGTACGCTCAGCTAAATCTCTCTCCTCATTCAGAAAAAAGTTGAAAACTTACCTCTTTGAAAAAGCTTACCCACCCTAGATTATCCCTAGTTTTTCATTTTGTCTCTCCGTGGTGTCGACCCCTGCAATGTCCCTGATTTAACGATTACGATCTCTGATTTTGGCTTTCTGCGTCTTAGAGTCTATCATTAGATAGAGATTAAGCGCTATAAAAGTACTATTAGAATTAGAATTAGAATTGCAGCTATCATATTCTGAATGTCAAAGGTTGTATCATGTATTGTTACTATTGAAATATATGTATAGCATAATTGTAATTGTACCATTTAAGTGTGAATAAAGGTTTAATTATGACAACAATAATGTACGCAAAGGAAAGAATGTGCTTCAGTGTAATTATAAGAGGTCATTAAGTACCACATAAAAGTTACACAAAAACATTCAGCATTTTACAGAAATGTTTAATTTTAAATTTAGTAGAATTGATAATTCCAATATGATGTCTTAAATGTCTATATGAAATAAGTTGTGCCATATCATGTCATTGTTTATTTGTTTCTGTATTTACAGTTAAACCTGCATTCAATAAATGTGTGTGTGAACAAATCTTTATCTCCCTGGTATCAACAGTAAGGCCAGCTTAAATTTCAGTTTCACAAAGCATCCTTGAACTCTCTTTACCAAAGGCCTTGACCGAAACTTAAGGAGGGAGCAAATGTCCTTTAAAATTATTAAACATTCTTTGAAGGACACTTCCTTAATTTAAGGTAGGTCCTTAGCTTCCTTGAAATTAAACGGAGTTTTTAAGGTCTCCTTTAAGGAAGGGGGCTTTTTGAAACTGAGAATTTTTAAAGGAGGAAATTTAAGGTGACCTTTATCTTAAGGAGGCTTCACAAAACCGGCCCCTGATCTGAGGTGGGAGGTGATCGAGTGTGTTACCACTGTGCCACAATGGCCCCTCTGAATTTATTTCTGGAAATTTGTGAAATGATATTGCATAGTACCATTTATTTCATATAGTTTAATCTTTGCATTGACTGATAGGAATTTACAACTGATCTAAGTTTTTAACAATTACTTGCATGTGTGATATGCACATTAATTTATTACATAATAATGACTGAGTTTTATTGAAGTCTAATTTCTATGACTGAAACATATTTGCTTATTGTCTCAATAATTTACCAATGTTAGTGATTTTTTTAAATATTAGCATATGTTAATATTCATATCATTTCCTTATATTCTGCACTGATGTAGTTACTTTTCTGCAATTAATATATATATAACTGCATAAATTCACTGTAACATATATACATTGCCCGTTTCTGAGTGTAGTTACCATTTACCAATCAGTGATTTTGTAGGTCAAATGATCACCAACCACCTGACCTACAAAACTACATTTATAGTCTTAAAATAGTTCTTTTTGCACATATTTAGAAAACGTTTGTTTGCTGAAAGCAAACTACTTATCAAATTTTATCTTTTGTAAAATTTGTAATGTCAAAAAATGTTGGTCGTTTGCTCAGTATTAAAAGTTTCTTTCTCCATCATTTGAAGAACTCTCATATAATTAAAAATACAATAGAATTTATAAAGCAATAACCTTATACTATTTATAAGTCCAATTATGTTTTATGTTACATTTTATATGTATAAATTAAACTGACAAAATTGAGAATAATCTGCCCAAATACTAATTGTGTGGGTAAGATAATGTATTCAATAGTTTTATTCTTTTAAAATCATTTCTTAGTCATTACAACTTCAATACATTACATAAACTACCAGATGTCTTTTAAACATTTAGATTGAATTACATGTGCTAACACATACCTGCCATTCACTACACTCCAAACCCCTTATTTTTTTCTCTTTATCTCAGGAATTAAAGATGGAGGGAAATATATATTCTTAGCAAATTAACTCATTAGCAGGATTGTTGCAAAAAGCAAGAAACTTATATTTTAAAAACAATCTACAAAGACAAGATGTCTTTTGTAATCACTGTGTGATTAGCAAGTTTGGCATTTAATCACAGGCTGTCACTTTTTTGTGATTTGAGTTCCACAAGTTGCAATGCTGAGGACCTGTCCCAATATGACCCTGGCTGTTGAACGTGACGTAAAACTCCAACTTTCAGTTTGACTTTGTAATCCCTGTGTTAAATACTTTGTAACTCTCATCTATTGCTAGTTACGTTCTCTCGACATTTGAATATATATGACTAAGCTATCATGGGGTTTGCTCCTAGGTGTGTAGATTATTATTATTATTATGTATTTATACTCAGCGCAATATCTCCATATACTACAGGACTCAAAGCGCTATTTAACCAATCCGACTGTACAGGTACAGCCCCAACTCACAAGTAACTCACATTCCCCTAACTGGAAGATAGAGGCTCAAGGATGACCATTTATCAACGTCCTTGAGGTTCTTTAACCTGCCACTGGGGATAGGACCCAATGACAGAGGACCGCCATTTTAAGTGGTCATCCGAGCCACTATGTATCTGCCTGTACCTGGGATTGAACCCACGTCCTCTGAGTTCCTAGACAAGTGTGTCACCCGCTAGGCCACAGTGGCAGATAAATGTCTATAAAAAATGTTCAAGGATATTATTGGGGAGGGAAACAGCTTAATTAATTGAATTTTGAAATTATTGTTACTTGTGCAATTAATCATATTGTTTCAGTTATGTTGATAATTGAAAATGCTCAAAAGAAATGTGAATTATATAAATCAAGATGCACAGTAAAAAGCAGATAAATCTCAGTATGTGTTTATATGTAAGGACTAGTGCTGTAACATACAAGTCTGCATACTCTGATCAGTGTGTGTGTTATTTTTTGTACATTGCTGTCCTTCAAACATATCTCAAGTTTTCAGTGTGAATATTAGTACAGCATTCCAGTGAAGTGACATGATCATTAAAATATGTAGTTTTTATTTTAATACAATGCAGACCATGGTTCACAGGAAATAGGTTCCATAGATCTTAAGTCACATGACATAGCTTATTAGGAAATGAAGTAGGGAAGCACAAGTAAAATCTCTAAATTTGTCCAGAACATAGGTCATATGACCCCCACTTCCTCTCACATTCCAGAGGTTGTAATGACTGTGAGTCATCTCTGGCATTCGAAAGCTTAATATAAATGATGCAGCACATGCAGTCAAAATTCAGAAACAACTAGTAACAACAAGCAGAGGTAGCAGAAGTAGAGGAAAGATCAGAGAAACACCATGCAGTAGATACAGAAAGGAGAGCCTCGTGCCAAAATGCTGTTAAAAGAGTATTTAACATCCAGCTCCAGCATGTTGCAACAACTTTGTTATACTTTTGTTGTTGATATTTTTTAAATAAAAGAGAACCCAGAAGATACTGCATTTTAATACATTAATTGTCAAACTCTCCACCCGATAATATTCAACCCAGGGCACGAGGTGTTGCCTCTAGCAAAGACACACTCGCTTGTGATTGGTTTTCGTCCTCTTTTTAGTGTGGATTTGAGCCTCATCGTCAAGCTGGAAATGAGGGATGGGATGGATAAGTGTGTCCCAAGTTCCAGTGGTTAAGCTTAATTATAGCTTATAAAAGCTACGTTAAGATAAAAATTTCAAAATTATTGTGATACAGTTGAGACTCAATGCTGAAATCAACAGCTTGAAGAGACCAGCTAGAAAAAGTGAAACACTCTAAATCATGCATGCTTCTGCATGTGTGTATACCTGCTGCTGAGCATGAAATATATATCTAATATATATATCCCTGGCACTGATCGACCTGATTGACCTGAATACACGTAACTGCCCACAGATACAGAATAAAATACATGATGAAGGTTTGACTAATATAAAATTATGTTTCTTGAGGAGCAGGCTCCGGCTCCCTTAGGAGAGGTTCTTTTTGACAGTAGATTCTATGCATCTATTTAATGTCCTGTCGTAGCTAAGATCCTCAAGTGCCCAGGATGCTGCTGGTCCCGATAGGATGGTAAGCATTCATAATTGAATTAAAAGGATAGCTTGACTTAGTAGAGGGACAGCAACTGGAGGCTTACTCCGGCAGATTAGCTTTGTTAAATAAGAATGAATCAGACATTAATTGTGGTTCAAGCTATACTTAACATTAATGATAGATCTTTTGAAACGGAGGTGGTCCAACAAAACTGTTTCAGATTTGCTTTAACGGTGTTTATCTCAAAAGTAGACTTTTAATGTTACACATACCCTTTAATTACCCTTAAGTATTGGTATATATATAGTTCTTAAAAATAAGTGCAATAAGTTGTAGTGTTAAGAACATTATTCCATAATGTCCTCAATTGTAACAAATCTATACTGGTACATTTTAGATCTGTGTTTGTATTTACTGAATCATCACATGTACTATTTAACATAATACTAAATATTAATGTAATGACACCAGAGACTGAGAACAAAAGAAAGATCAGTCTCTGTATTGCAACCAAGCCGATAACATCTAATAAATGTAAAGAGTTATGAATTAAAGCCTTTTTCACTTGTGATTACTTCAAAACACCACGTAAGTGTTTGCAGGAGAAGCGTGAGTAGGGTTTTGATGATCCTAGGACAGGTAGTACTTCTCCCCAGCCCCCTTTCCTTTCTCCTTGGGCTAAGTTTTCCAATGAGATGAGGGTTGTATAATCTGATAGAACCACTGATCCCAGATTCATAAGATCACCATTATCGGTCTTAACGTCTTTCAAATAAAAATATGTGAATGCATGATGGGCTTTCCAGTGACAAACACGCATGAAGCGCTAGTAGGGTCTTGATAATCGGATTCTCTCAATACCTAGGAGGTATTTCTCCCCGGCCCTTCATTCTTTATCCTTGGGCTCCACCACCCAAGCAGACTTGTATACATGATGGGCTTTCCAGCGACATACAAGATTTGATCAATTGAGACATAATCATTAAAGGTCCTAATGTAGAAGTCCAGAGATTGAAGGCCCACTTGCTAATAACATGTTAAAAAATAGTTTGTTTAAGCCAGGAAGAGACCGAAGATGGTTTAATTAATGCCTGTCTTTTGGCTTTCTTTTAGAGCAAAAACAAAAGGGATCAATCACCACATAGACCATTTGTTCTGTTTAAATAGTAACCGTGGGCACAAATCAGACATATGGTTCGGTCTTCCTCCAGGGGTCTATCTAGGACACAGGTCAGGGCCAGAATCATCACTGAATCCACATTTTGGGCTTCTTCCGTGGCTTGTTTTAAAAATAAACTAAGGGGTAGACCCCATGTTTGCCACCCATGCATGGATTTAGCTACATTTGTAGTACACAAGGAACTGCCTTTGGTTGACTCATCTAATCACAGGCTGTCACCTTTGTATGGGCTCAACTCCCATAAGTGGCAGTGCTTAGGGGATGCCCCAATATAACCCTGGCTGTTGAACAGACATAAAAGCCCAACTTTGGTCTCTGTTTTATTACCTCTGTTGCCTGTTTTAGGGCTTTTATTCAGGGGTGGAGACCTGTATTCATAAAGATTCTTATTCTTAGAATTATTCTTACACTTAGAATTTTTAGAAAATTTTTAGAAAAATTCCAAGAATAAGAATTTTCCTGTTCACAAAGATTATTTTATAATTCTTAGAATCACTTTACAAAGAAGAATTTGTCATTCACAAAGTCCCTTATTCTTAGAATATGATTTAAATCTAAGACTGGCACACAGCATGCTTAAGTTAAGAAAAATGATTGCTTTGGTGATTATAGTGCAGTAAATGATTACAAATCGACATCCAGAACAGAATGTTACATACTATAAGTTGTCTGTTGTAGTGAAATGCAGCTCTCTATATTAATTTAAATATTTAAATATTTCTCACTCTCAATTTCTTCACATAATGCCAAAAAATCACAAGGTTCACAATCACAAAGATTCTTAGAATTTTTCTTAGAATTACACTTACTCTAACAAAAATCTAACCTGTGCACACAATTCTTTTTACTTCTATTCTTAGAATTATTCTTATCTAAGATTTGTTTGTGAAAAGGTTTTTATTATAAGAATAAAAACATTACTAGCTTAGAATTATTCTTAGTTTTGAGTGTAATTGTAAGAAAAATTCTAAGAGTCTTCGTGAATACAGGCCCAGATCTTTTGGACAGTTCTAATAGCTGCTAGTTGATGCTGGGTGTCTCGTCAGTAGAGGCTTTTCCAGGGAGGGAAGTATGTACCTATTGTCAATAATGATGTCTGAAAAACCTTCTGTAAGCCAGCCTCAAATGTCCGCTCCACTTAGACTTTCTTCAAGTCCTTTTGTCTACTAAGGTATTATATGAGGACTGTATGACTTTTTTACCAGAATGTGGGGCTGACAAAAGGACTTTTCTCATAGATCAAAGGAAGTGGCTGGCCACCTAGTGGGAAAAACACACACTGCAATTACTGGAAAAGTCACATAAGACTGTCAGCCAATGAAACTATCTGTATTTGTATCCAAACTACAACACTATAAATACACTCACTCCAGTCCATGTGGCTTTTCCTCATCTGGCTGATCAGCCCCACATTTATGGTCCAGAAAATAACAATGGGTTAGTGTCCTGTACTACTGTTGTAAATGTAAGCGTTTATGTACCCAGAATCTTTTTTCTCTTATATTTTCAAGGTCTGTATATTAGCCATCACATTTGTACTACAGTGTCTGTTGTGTATTATTTAAAAATCCCTATCAAAGTATCCTGTGTTGTTTCTTCACAATAGTTATTTGAATTTATTTCATCCAGTAAATCCCTGTAAATGTTAAAAGACATGTATAAATTCTAAACAATAATAAATCAGGTTTTGTGTTCCAAATAATAACTAAAATTTTATGTACACTAATACTATTTTGGATAACATGATGTACACTAATACTATTTTGGATAACATATGATAAATCAAGTTTTGTGTTCCAAATAATAACTGAAATTATATGTACACTAACACTATTTTGGATAACATGTGCAGTACAATATTGGATATGCTTAAATAATTCATGATGTCTTCCATAAACCCTAAAACACCATCAAGGATTCCAACACCAGTGAAAACATTTAAAAGAAAGGTCTTGGCTTCACCTCAAACTAAAAAAGAATATATGTGGGAAAAAACATCCCCCACACAGAGACTTATGTTGTTTAAATATGGCAGAAAAACAGATTTTGCCAAAGAATTAGAATTGCAGCTTGACATTGATGTATGTTATGATACTTTGCCCAACGTTATATGTACAAACTGTAAAGACAAATTCTTGACATTGAAAAGGAAGAGTCAAGGTCTGAAGAGTGCATATCAAAGTTCTTGCCATAGTTGGTATTTAAAATATGGAAAAGCTGAAATCCAAAAGCGAATGCTTCATTCCAGTCCATTGGAATCATCCAAGAAAAGGCCAAAATCATTAACATTTCAAGGTGATGTGGAATTAGGTGTTGCCCCCTTGGAAAAAACCCCAAGTAAACCAAAATCCCCCAGTAAGATTCCAATTGCTTCCAGTCGCTCATTGCTAAGACCATTGAAGGTGGGTCAAGTCTCTTTGTTATCTATGCCTGCAAGACCAGCTACTGTCACAGTGTTTCACACCACAACACCAAAAAAGGATGCTCCTCAGCAAAATAAATCTACTCAGACAGAAGTGCTGAATCCAGCTTTACAATTTGATACAACTGACGAAGAGGCATGGGTAAGTTTCAACAGAATTTTTAAAATCTAATAAATTTTTGATAAATTTGTAGACAAATCTAGGAGGCTGTAGTCTGCACGTGCCTCCTTTCTGAGTATAAAACCATTGTCATTGGGATTTTTGGGGAACAGAAACAAAGCCTTGTGGAAAAAATGCCTTGTGGAAAATATACTTATGGAAAAAATGCTGTCGAAATAATGACTAGTGTCTTTTCTGCCTAACTTGCTGGCCTGCAGTATTTTCTAAGTTTAATATCTCCTGTTGTACAAGGCCCATCAAAATGATTTTGGCAACTACATACCCCCCCCTCCCCCACCCCCCACCCCGTCAAAACTAGGTATTAAAGTTGGTATTTCAGGTCTTGTATTTTGCAGTGTATCCGCAGAAATTATTAAATATTTTCTGATTAGGTTAATGATATGGTTAATCCTATGACCTTAAATGGGTCAAACAAGGATAGCCAAACTTAAAAGTGCTTACAACTGGCTTATTATTAGTCCAAGATGTTTGCAGTGTGAAACCAACATATAGGAAATCTTGGGCTAGGAATCTTCTGCTGTGTTCAGATTTTTTTTAACTTGGGGCACCTCCTTCAAGGCAAACAAAGATAGCCAAGCTTAAAAGTGCTTGTAACTCACTTATTAGTAGTCATAGAGTTTTGCAATGTTAATTAACTTATAGAAAATCATGGGCTGGAAATCCTATGATGTGGTCAGATTTGACCTTGGGCCCCTCCTTCATAGTCAAACGAGGGTAAGCAAACTTAAAAGTGCCTGTACCTCCCTTATTGTTGCTCCTAGGGGCTTGCAGTGTGAAGCCAACTAATGCAAAATTATGGATTAGGAAACTTCTGATGTTAGATTTTACCTTGGGTAAAGGTCAAGGCTAAACGCTACTGTAATAATAATGAAACAGCTTTTTTTTATTATAACTGATTGCTGCTTCATGTTTTGTTATTGCTTTCAGGTTATTATCCAGTACCCAAGTGGTGAAAGGAAAATTAAAGTCATCTCTACCCTTGTTCCTTTGGTGAAAGCTCCAGCATTGGTGACAGTGACCCCTTTCCATATTTAGCAAAAGTTATTTTTGGAACCATTAATTTGTCAGCTGAAGTATTTAAAGAAAGTTGTGCTGTTATCACTGGTGAAATTCAGAATATTTGCTCCTCATTATCCCCTTCAATACTTCGGAAAAAGTCTAAACCAGACCTACAAAACTTTTCTTGGGATATAGTGTATTCTGAGTTTCAAAAAATGTGCCCTCACTTCTGCCAGTTTCTGGAAGCTGCAATGCACAATCCCTCAGCAGTTGGGAATAAAGTTAAGACACATCTCCAAATTAGGAATGCAATGTGCTCTGCAGGTTGTAAACTACTTTCAATATTCAACGATGATATGTCTGCCCTGCGACATATAAACAGTATTTTACTGAAGAAAGGAGGACTGAAAAAGAGTGGATTTATCCGTATGTGTGCTTCCTACGATACAATGTCATATATGACAGCAAACAGAATACAGGAATCTTTTGGCAAAGACCATGATAGTGATATCCTCTCATGGAAGAACCAAATAGCAATTGAAACAGAAAATGAAGGGAATGTGTTACAGAAATTGAATTCATTGCATGGCCAAGCACAAGATGCAGAAACTAAGCAGACTATCATATCTCTCACAGCTGAGCTGGAAGACCTTAGAAAATCCATGCATCCAGGTTATGACCTTGTTGGTGACAATGTGGACATGAAAACAGATCCAAGGCAAATGACATCAAAACACCAGAGAAAGAATTATCATTTGTTTAACATTATGGCATACCAAAATAGAATTGGTGCCAATGACCTAAGTGATGAAGCTCCACAAAAAATATCAACACAGTAGATTTTAAAGAATTTTTGCCATCATCAATTCAACTTGAAAACTACCTTGACCAATTGGCATACTTGACAGCAAAAATTTGGGCAGAACACTTACCAGCTTTTTCATGTATAAGAGACATACTTCCAGATTGTATATCACATCAGTATCAGAATGAAACAACAAAGAAATCAACTCGTGTCCACCTTGGTCTAATGCATAAAAATGAAAACAAGTTGGATGAGATGCAAGACATTGTGGGGTTTTTGCACCAGTATGTACCTGGCCACAATGATGACCCTAGTTCTATGTTAAAACCACACAAAATAACCAGCGGGGGAGACTATTTAACTTTTGAAAGGCACAAAAAGGCACAGGAATTACATGCCGATGGGAGAACACCTTCAAAAAGATTAGAAGGTTTAATTCCAAACATGGAATTCTTCCATTTGCAAGCAGAATGGAATCTTGTAATTTGGAAATGTCTCTTCAAAACCACCTCCCACAAAGATATTGGCACATTATATGCTGCACGAAATGCTGTAAATGCAAGAAATGTGACACAGGATCCTGGAAATAATTTTTATGCTGCTCAGGAACTTTTGAACAAATACACATTAGGCTATATATTAGCTGGCACATTGCATTTCTTCCAAATGGAATCAACAACTAGTGGGCCATCATTACAGAAGCTCAATCAAACTGTTTTTTACATTTCTGTGAAGAAAGAAGAACGGTTTGATTTAGTGATTGACATTGCAAAGCAATTCATACAAGAGTATACTGATTATCAGTTTCCAAAACTTGACGAATCTGCTCCAGTGAGTTGAAACTTGAGTGTCGGTTTTGTGGAAAAGTTTTCACAATAGGACCATTGTCAGTGAGAAATCATGAAAAAAGAAGCACAATTTTCCTCCACCAAAAGATCATATGGCATCTCCGGGAACTGACCATTCACCACATGATTTTGTGTTGAATTATACTAAGTGTGCTTTAACACTCTTATTGCTCAGGTTAAACATGAATGATTCAATTCATATGGGTGATGGGGACAGAATGTATGACTGCATGCAGCTGATGTATCTCTATTTAAAGCTACAGGGTGTTATAAATATGCCCATGGGTGCTTGGAAACTTTGGCACAAATAAGATGCCTTTTGTCTGAAAGAATGAGTGCCAGATTACGTTTCAACAGAACAGTTACTTTTGTTGGGAAACAAGATTCTAATTATCCAAAAGATCTGGATATTGAACATAACAATAAATTGATTAAAAGTGAGGTGCATTCTTTCAGAGGCCACATTACTGATAGAACTTTGGACAGAATAAGCAAAAGTATCTTGGCCACTGACAAAGTTGTTCGAAATATGGACAAACAAGGCAATGTTAGACGACCCAGTGGGAAACATGCAAAAATGGACACCTCAGATGATGTACAAATTCTGGTGAAACAATTTCAACAAGAAGACTTGTTTGTATTTATACCAGGGAGATGTCATAGTGCTTTTCCTAAAATTGCATCAAACCCTCTTGCTGTACTAGAAAATGATAAATTAAAGCAGTGGTTGTACATTTCACTGAGAGACATATCTGAGAGACATTTTTATCAATAAATTCAGTTTTAAGTAATGTGTACACCAAAGTAGCTCTGAGTGATTATGAACTAACTTTCTAAGACATAGATTGGGCTAAGTACTTTAAATATAGAGTTAGCATCTTATTTGGTTCAAGTTACAAAGTTGTGTGTGTACAAGGTTGAGTCCCATATGTATGCGGGGGCCACAGTGGCAGAGTGGTAACACTCTTGCATCCCACCTCTGAGATCGGGGTTTGGTTACCCACCTGATTTCAAGTGGGAAAGCTGGTAGTTGCTTGCCGTTGGTCGGCAGTTTACAATACAGAATCTTGACCAACTGTATGTACTGGTTTCCTCTGCCATTCCAACTACCGGTCGTGATGTGACCTGTACAGAGTTGAAAACGACGTAAAACCCCAAGTAAATAAATAATAAACCATAAGTTTTTGCAGCTTTTAAAGGATATCATGTTACTTATTCATACAAAGGCCCCGAAAAGCATCGACATAATTAAGCATCCAGAAAGAGAGAGTGGGCTCCGCCGTCTCTCGCATTTTATATTGCTTATAGCTCAGCCACTAGGGAGATTTTTTTGTATATGACAATTAAAATATATGTCAATAATAAATAATACTGGCAGCATTATTCAAAGTCTTAATGTATAATACTGATAACATTTCTGTTTACACCCGGCTAGTTCTTAATGTAATAAATGTCCTTGCCTATTGTTGGACACATTTAGTCACATCACCCATGGTTGTTACCGGTACACTGGCCATAATACACCTTACGGTAGTATTTTCTTGTTGAGAATTACTTTTATGTGCAAATGTGAAACAGTTTAACGTTCTAATTTGGTGGCTCTTGAAAAATGTCACTCTGCTTGAAGTATCCTGAAATCTGCATTTAGAAATCTTATTTTAATGGCAATTTTTTCCCCACAGCCCTTAAGGGCTGTCGGGGTATTGTTTTCACCCATGGTGTCCGGATGGGCGGGCGGGAGGTGGGAAAAAGTTTGTCCGGGCTATATCTCACCGTAAGGTGTAGGAAGTTGATACTTGGTAGGGACATTGGTTAGGAAGTGTAGGTGTGCAACGTCATGGTCTGACCTTGATTTGACCTTTCACCTTGAAATATTTTCCGAGGCTGTAGGGTGCGGGCATCTCTGATGCTATTTGTATCCACTGGATAGCATCCGGTGGATACTATGGATTTGACTTCGTTACGCCTACGCCACCGCCGCCGCAGTGTGTAGAGAGATTTCACCGTTACCGCTCTAACGAAAAAAATATTATAGCTAGCCTTCTCAAATTTGCAGGATATATTCATAGCCATAAAATCTTGCCTGGGAATATTTTTGGCCTCATTTTGAAAAACAAGATGGCCGCCACGGGCGTTTTTCGACTTTAAACAAGGACTTTTGGTGGCCCTCTAGAGCAAAGGGTATTATAGGTAGAGATCTCAAATTCACAGGATATGTTCCTCATTATAAAATCTTGACTGGGAATATTTTTGGCCTCATTTTGAAAAACAAGATGGCCTCCACAGGCTTTTCTTTGCAGTCATGAAAAGTGCTTATATCTCCCTTATTATTGGTCCTAGAGGTTTGGGATGGTAAACCAACCTATAGGAAATCATGGGCTGGGAATCTTTTGGTGTGGTCAGATTTGACCTTGGACCCCTCCTTCAAGGTCAAACGAGGATAGCCAAACTTAAAAGTGCTTATAACTCGCTTATTATTGGTCCTAGAGGTTTGGGATGGTAAACCAACCTATAGGAAATCATGGCCTGGGAATCTTTTGGTGTGGTGGGATTTGACCTTGGACCCCTCCTTCAAGGTCAAACGAGGATAGCCAAACTTACAAGTGCTTATAACTCGCTTATTATTGGTCCTAGAGGTTTGGGATGGTAAACCAACCTATTGGAAATCATGGGCTGGGAATCTTTTGGTGTGGTCGGATTTGACCTTGGACCCCTCCTTCAAGGTCAAACGAGCATAGCCAAACTTAAAAGTGCTTATAACTCACTTATTATTGGTCCTAGAGGTTTGGGATGGTAAACCAACCTATAGGAAATCATGGGCTGGGAATCTTTTGGTGTGGTCGGATTTGACCTTGGACCCCTCCTTCAAGGTCAAATGGGGATAGCCAAACTTAAAAGTGCTTATAACTCGCTTATTATTGGTCCTAGAGGTTTGGGATGGTAAACCAACCTATAGGAAATCATGGCCTGGGAATCTTTTGGTGTGGTCGGATTTGACCTTGGACCCCTCCTTCAAGGTCACACGAGGATAGCCAAACTTAAAAGTGCTTATAACTCGCTTATTATTGGTCGTAGAGGTTTAGGATGGTAAACCAACCTACAGGAAATCATGGGCTGGGAGTCTTTTGGTGTGGTTGGATTTAGTGTTGGACTCCTCCTTCAAGGTTAAATGAGGATAGCCAAACTTAAAAGTGCTTATAACTCGCTTATTATTGGTCCTAGAGCTTTGGAATGGTAAACCAAAATCTAGGAAATCATGGGCTGGGAATCTTTTGGTGTGATCGGATTTGACCTTTGGCCCCTCTTTCAAGGTCAAATGAGGATTGCCAAAATTAGTGTTTATATCTTGCTTATTCGTATTCCTAGAGGTTTGCAATGTCACACCAACCTATAGGAAATCATGGGCTAAGAATCTTTTGATATGGTCAGATTTCACCTTGGGCTTCTCCTTCAAGGTTAAGTGATGTTAGAATGGCTTTGGTGAGTTTTCTTCTGGTGGATACAATTTGCATCGGTTCTCCGATGCGATAGGTCTAGTTTATATTTTGAACTGATGGTGAATTGTTATCTTAAAAATGTATAACATGCATTTTTTATGCTATGAATAGCAAGTTTTTCTGGACAAATATTTATTCATATATGCAATAGTAAAACAACATGTATACAATGACAAAGGGCCATTTAAAAGTAGAACATTACTTATTTTATTCCCTGATAAGTGGAGATACATCAGCATTCTTCATGCAGATTTTGTACATTCACTGGTTCATAGGCATACAAGACCACTGTTGCAGTGTTTATCTCCCACCGAGTTTTAAGAAAAAATGTCAATACTCTCACCATAAAACTGGGTTCACAGCCCAAGGAGCAATAGTAAGGTAGATGGCATTTTCAAAATGGTGAGCCAACTGAACCTTGAACCAGGGATCAGTGATCATAGGCTATGATGTCTCTCTAGGTTGAGTGAGGGGTTTAGCGTTCGCCAGGCGAGACGTGTTTTTATATTGTCATAACGGACCGGTACTAATATTCTCGTTTTTACACAGCTTGCTGGTCTGTATCTGTTTTTATTGTCATTTTATAAAATATTTAGTTGTTTAACATTCACTGCTTGCACATATTACCTCCTTCAACTTGGTAAAATTGTAAATAGTGCTCTATCGGGTATTATCGCTCAACGGACATTTCCCGCGGATTCTCACACATTGTTTCAACATTTCTCACTATAACTAGTTAACCCAATAACTTAAATAAAATTACAACCAAACAATATCACACCTTGTCCATTTCTTACCATAACTAGTTAACCCAATAACTTAAATAAAATTACAACCAAACAATATCACACCTTGTCCATATATCACACCTTGCTCCAGTGCACCCCGACAAAGGCTTTGTGAATTCAGACATCCTCTCAGCAAAGCGTCTGAAGCGCAAGTGTGAGCGAGTATGGCGCAGTAACAACTCTGCAATCAACCGGAGAAGATATCGAGCTGCTGTCAATCGCTACAATTTCCTACTGGAACAATCAAGACGCAGGCACTATTCCACTGTCATTGCTGAAAATAATGGTAACCCCAAGGCTCTGTGGAACACTTTCAAGAAAATCTTGCACAAAACCTCAACTATCATCCTACCCGATCATATTAGTCCTACTGATTTAGCTAACACTTTCGGTCATTTTTTCAGTGACAAAATTGTGAAAATCAGAGTTGCTTTAGAGTCATCAGTGCCTGTTTCCCTCACAATACCGAAGAGTAATAGCAGTGCCCTGACCTCTTTAATTTGAGCCTGTATCTGAGGATGACATCCTCAAAATCCTAAGGTCATCCAACACCAAATCATCCGACCTGGACCCAATCCCTACCGCACTAGTCAAAGAGTGTGCGGACATTTTGGTCACTCCAATCACCAATATTATAAACTATTCACTCAAAGAAGGGAGTTTCCCAAACTGTTTCAAAACAGCATATGTCACCCCTCTTCTCAAGAAACCAAACTTAGACAGAAATCTCCTAAAAAACTATAGACCGGTATCCAACCTTAGTTTCTTATCCAAACTGATCGAAAAAGTAGTTGCCAAACAGTTAAATAATTATATCGATAGCGAGGGGCTCTCCAATGTCAACCAATCCGCTTACAGGAGACTCCATTCCACAGAAACAGCGCTGTTGAAAATCCAGAATGACATTGCTGCTTCGTTGGACTCTGGTAAGGCTGTTGCACTCACACTGCTAGACCTCTCAGCGGCATTCGACACTATCGACCATGACATTCTTTTTAATTCCCTAAGAGATTGGTTTGGGGTTGATGGCACTGTGTTGACGTGGATCAGATCCTATCTCTCAAACCGGAAACAGAAGGTTAAATTAGGAAATAGCTTTTCAGATGTGTTCTCACTTCCGTATGGTGTGCCTCAGGGTTCTGTCCTGGGCCCCCTCCTTTTTACCCTTTACACAACCCCTCTCAGTAATATCATTTCCAATTTCAATGTCACCCACCATCTATATGCTGATGACACCCAAATATATCTAGCATTGGACAATAGGAATTTTGATTCCAGTTTCGCTGAGCTTACAGAGTGTCTCACATGTATCCAAAACTGGATGGCTGGCGTGAAATTGAAACTCAATCCCGAGAAAACTGAATTTATTATAATAGGTGATAGACAAGCCAGAGAGTCCCTCATTAATAAATTCCCTACTCAACTTCTCGGAAATTCTATTTCCCCTACTGATACAGTCAAGAACCTGGGTGTAATTTTTGACTCTGGAAACACCTTTTCCAACCACATAACTAATATGTGTCGAGCCTGCTACTACCACCTTAAGGACCTAAGACGTATTCGTAAATTCCTCAGTGTGGAAACTGCAGCCTTGCTTGCAAACTCAATGATCAGTAGTCGACTTGACTACTGCAATTCCCTACTTTATGGCATCAGTAAGTACAATGTTGCTAAACTCCAAAAGATACAAAATGCCCTTTGTAGAATTGTTTTTAGACTTGATAGAACTAGCCATGTCACTCCTTTTCTTCAAAAACTACACTGGCTTCCTATCACTTACCGTATATTGTTTAAGTACAATCTAATTACTTTCAAGGCTATAAATTTCTCTCAACCCATATACCTATCATCCTTGATCAAAACCAGTTGTCTAACACGTGGAAATCGTCTTTCTCTTTCCTCAGCCTCTCACAAAAAGGCCATCGGTAGGAGAGGTTTTGTAGTGGCTTCCCCCATAGAATGGAACAGACTCCCACAATCAGTACGATCACAACAAACAATAACAGGTTTCCGTAGCCAGCTAAAGACCTACTTGTTTAGATTAGCATATCCTCCACCATAGTACATCTCCCTGGCGGGCGCTAACCTTGGATCATGACCTCGAACGTCCCTCGACTTTCCCTTTTTGATTTCAAGCGCATTAGAGGATGTTGCATCAATTTTGCGCTATATAAATGTTTCTATTCTATTCTATTCTTTTCACTTTTTTAAGCTGTAGAAAAAATAAGGGAGATATAAGGCCTTTTTAGTATGATGACCTCACTTAACCTTGAACCATGGATCAAAGGTCAAATTGGACACATGCCAAAAAATTTGCAGGCCTTGGTTGCCTGTATGGATATATGCTATGGCAGCCACTTTGTTTTGTAAAAATAAGGCAAAATTTTTAGAGAAATGTTTTCCTAGCAATAAAACTTTTATGCAAATTTGGTGAAAATATTTTGACTGATAAAAGATACAAATGTTTATATGAAAATGTGACAACTGAACATACATATACACACATATAGGGGTCACATTTTATAATCTCCTGACCAGGGCCTCCAGCCGGCAGCAGATAATAAACTAGACCTAGCGCATCGGAAAACCGATGCAAATTGTATCCACCGTAAAGACAATGCACCAAAACCTCTAGGACCAATAATAAGCAAGTTATAAGCACTTTTAAGTTTGGCTGTTCTCATTTGACCTTCAAGGAGGGGCCCAAGGTCAAATCCGACCACACCAGAAGATTCCCAGCCCATGATTTCCTATGTGTTGGTTTACCATCCCAAACCTCTAAGACCAATAATAAGCGAGTTATAGGCACTTTTACCTTTGGCTATCCTCGTTTGACCTTGAAGGAGGGGCCCAAGGTCAAATCCGATTCCCAGCCCATGATTTCCTATATGCTGGTTTATCATGCCAAACCTCTAGGACCAATAATAAGCGAGTTATAAGCACTTTTAAGTTTGGCTGTCCTCGTTTGACCTTGAAGGAGGGGCCCAAGGTCAAATCCGACCACGCCAGAAGATTCCCAGCCCATGATTTCCTATGTGTTGGTTTACCATCCCAAACCTCTAAGACCAATAATAAGCAAGTTATAAGCACTTTTAAGTTTGGCTGTCCTCACTTGACCTTGAAGGAGGGGCCCAAGGTCAAATCCGACCATGCCAGAAGATTCCCCACCCATGATTTCCTGTATGTTGGTTTACCATCCCAAACCTCTAGGACCAATAATAAGCGAGTTATAAGCACTTTTAAGTTTGGCTATCCTCGTTTGACCTTGAAGGAGGGGGTCCAAGGTCAAATCTGACCACACCAAAAGATTCCCAGCCCATGATTTCCTATAGGTTGGTTTACCATCCCAACACCTCCAGGACCAATAATAAGCGAGTTATAAGCACTTGTAAGTTTGACTATCCTCGTTTGACCTTGAAGGAGGGGTCCAAGGTCAAATCCAACCACACCAAAAGATTCCCAGGCCATGATTTCCTATAGGTTGGTTTTGTATTTCAGCATAGAGCAGGATTTTTCCCTCCTCAAGTGGGTTCATAATGATTTCATGTATGTCAGATTTGCTGGAATGAGAAATACAAAGACTTGGAGCAAGTCTACCTCCACTCTCTAATGTTATAGTTTGTTATTGGTCGGAGCGTGAACTCTTGTCCCTATGATGGAGTTTGAACTGGCTGCTGCTACTCCTGTCACCACTATTGGAATCTCTGTGTGGCTGGCCACCAGAGGAACCACATTGGGATTTGAGGTGGAAGTGTTGTTGATAAGGTTGTTTTGGTTTATACTTGAATTGGTCCCAGCCTCTACCTTTGTTTACACAAGGGCTGGCTGGTGAATGATAAGGATTTCTCCAGAAGTCATTATTATATGCTGGTTTATCATGCCAAACCTCTAGGACCAATAATAAGCGAGTTATAAGCGCTTTTAAGTTTGGCTGTCCTCGTTTGACCTTGAAGGAGGGGCCCAAGGTCAAATCCGACCACGCCAGAAGATTCCCAGCCCATGATTTCCTGTGTTGGTTTACCATCCCAAACCTCTAAGACCAATAATAAGCAAGTTATAAGCACTTTTAAGTTTGGCTATCCTCGTTTGACCTTGAAGGAGGGGTCCAAGGTCAAATCCAACCACACCAAAAGATTCCCAGGCCATGATTTCCTATAGGTTGGTTTTGTATTTCAGCATAGAGCAGGATTTTTCCCTCCTCAAGTGGGTTCATAATGATTTCATGTATGTCAGATTTGCTGGAATGAGAAATACAAAGACTTGGAGCAAGTCTACCTCCACTCTCTAATGTTATAGTTTGTTATTGGTCGGAGCGTGAACTCTTGTCCCTATGATGGAGTTTGAACTGGCTGCTGCTACTCCTGTCACCACTATTGGAATCTCTGTGTGGCTGGCCATCAGAGGAACCACATTGGGATTTGAGGTGGAAGTGTTGTTGATAAGGTTGTTTTGGTTTATACTTGAATTGGTCCCGGCCTCTACCTTTGTTTACACAAGGGCTGGCTGGTGAATGATAAGGATTTCTCCAGAAGTCATTATTCACCTTCTGTGATAAGTAAATCAAAATGGAAACTTCTAACACTTATCAACACTTCCTTATTTTGCTCATGCATTTGTAGAAATTATGTGAAATAATTCATTTTAGCATCATCCAGAGAAAGTAATATTGGCCAAAGTGTTCAATATTTTTCTAAAGGATATATTATTTCTGATATTAAAGGTAATAAAGTGGGTATACTCTTTTGTATTTTAGTGTTATTTTAAATGACTGCAACTACAGACAAGTTATTATATTCTGATAAGGGGCCACGGTGGCAGAGTTGCAACACTTTTGCCTCCCACCTCCGGCTCTACCTCAAGTGGAAAGCTGGTAGTTGCTTGCCATTGGTCGGCACTTTACAGTACAGAACCTTGACCAACTGTATGTACTGGTTTCCTCTGCCCTTCCAACTACCCATTGTGATATGACCTGTACAGTGTTGAAAGCAACATAAAACCCCGAATAAATAAATAAATCAATCTTATATTCTGATGCTATTAAAGACTGCAAGATGTCAGAGATCAATGAAGATACACTTGCAAAAGACAATAAATTCAGCTTCATGACCCCAGTTTGACCTTGATGGAGAGCGAGGAGCAAATCTTATGACATATTTGGAATCCCAGGCAATGGTTTCATATCACCTCTCTACATTCCAGAGCTTTAAATAAAACAAGGCCAAAAGGTGTTTTGGTCCCCTAGCATGAGCACAAAGACATCAGAGACACGAGTAGTGCACTAGAATTTACGAAAGTTTGGGGACACAAAGAAATTCCACCCGAGACACATCCCACAGCTGGTCTAGAACTCAGACGGTCACTCATCGAAGTACTAACGTAGCCCATTGCCACTTAACTTCAGTCAGCAATACTCATCATGCCTGCGCCGCAATTGATGATAGTCCAGAGACAAAAAAAAAAAGATCTGTAGAAGCGATCTTAAAAGTTAAGAGACACCACAGTTTACAATCTCTTCTGTCTGTACACAGCATGCCAAAGATACCGATTTAGTTGATTTTAAGGTCACCTTCGCATGATTATTCAAATTTTGTTTTATAACCTCAATTTTCATGCTTCAACAATATAATAAACCTGTATTACTTCCCCAGTGTGTGTAGATATACCCAATATGTGCTCCACAGTTTTTTTTTAGTAAATGATATTCAATTGGCCCTCAATTGGTCGATTATGTCCTCACTGATCTGAAATTTGACTGACACATGCATTTGATGCAAGTAAAACGCTTGCCAAATGTTGTGGATTTATATGTTGTACTGTATGAGAAAATCTGGTGGAAACGAAGTACAATTGTTTTGGATCATGTGTTAAAGGTCAAATTTATTGCAGATTGTTTATTGCTGTTTATACCTTATGTAAATCTTTCTTTAAACTGAATTCTGTCAACTATAGCAGTCAGCAGCTTTTAATAAACTTAAAAAGCCATTCACTTGTTCTACTGATCTCAAAATTGGACACATTTTCAGTGTACAACTATGAAATGAAAGTCTCAGCCCATGTGGGGCAATACCAACAAGGTCCTTTAAGCTGTATGACTTTGTAATTAGAATATGGTTGAAAATTTGTCAAACCTGAAAATGGTCAAGGAGTATAAATCCCAGTGCAGTCAATATTAACTCTTGCTGAAGAGTAACTTTCTTTCAAGCATTATTGTGTAAGTTTTAAGCCATATGAGAATCCTTCCTAAAACAAAATGGAAGTAATTGATCCATGATATGAAAATTCTACGGATGGTGGGTGTAGCAATTTTGAAGCAAACTTCTATATCTTCCTCAAATAAACTTAGTCTTGTTAAATTTGTTAGGACTATTAACAATTCTTCCATAAGCAACATTGTTCTGGGGAGAACTTTTCTGTTGATTTTTGCACCAGGTTGGCAGTGAAACTGTCTTTAAGCTGAGTATCATTCTCAGATACATCACATGTCCAACTGTCACTGAAACTTTGAAAAAGTTCTTTTCTTTTCTATATATCTTTTTAAGTGTGAGCTCTGACAAGGCTTGCACTTCTGGAGATCATTTATTTATTTATTGACAAGAGACCTCCATAAATTGTGGTGTAGCATGAGGAGTACCCCTCTCATCACTGAAGTTATACGGCAATGGACCATGCTAGTACTTGGATGGGTGCTATCTCAGTTCCAAGCCAGTATGGGATGTACCTGACTCTGATTTTTTGTATCACCAGATTTTCATAAATTCTAGTGCACTACTCATGACTCTGTTGGCTTTGCAGCTCACATATGTAAGCCGACTGCAGATCTCCAGCTAAATGTTTTATTCACTGATATCCATTGGAAATCGGAGTCAATAAAATGATCTGAACATACAAATGTGGACTCTGAGCTGGAAGAAATTTTGTTGTAAGTGACCTCCCTGAGTAATATATTATATATATATAATTTGATGCATCTAACTTGCAGTATTTTATTGAATCAATTCTTAAATTTTTAATTGAAGCTTACCATGTCAGTTTTAAATGCATATCTGTTTTACTTTTCATGTAATAACCTTTTTTCACTTGAGAATTTTTAAAAACATTCACAATAAACATTATAAATCAATGTGATCTTTTTACACACATCGGTAATGGGAGACTTAGAATGTTAAATGCAGCCACTGCTTCGTTTAGAAATACTGGATCTGCAGGACCTTGGTATAGGTCTGCACTCTTTGAGTGCTCATTAGCCAGCTAGGAAGAAAAAAAATCCCAAAGCTAAAGAAGCTATTCAAGTGACACCATAATCCAGTGGTGGCAGCATCAGTCAACCTGGCACAAAAACAAATAAGTGCATCTATTATTGGGATTTGTGGTCCTGATATAGTACGGAGTGTCAAAATTCAGTAAGCTAATAATTTCTCATTAATATTAATGAATTGGGTGTACAGGTTGAAGTATAGAAGTCAATATTTCTTGCTGGATATCCTTACACGACATATTTTATATCTATTGATCTTTTTGTTTGATAATATACGCTTTCTTCACAACTCCTGTCGGTATTTGTATTTTATTTTTGTATTGTATTTATATTTTATACTCAGCGCAATATCTCCATATACTACAGGACTCAAAGCGCTATTTAACCCATCCGACTGCACAGGTACAGTCCCAACTCACAAGTAACTCACATTGCCCTAACTGAAAGGTAGAGGGTCAAGGATGACCATTTATCAACATCCTTGAGGTTCTTTAGCCTGCCACTGGGGACACGACCCAATGACAGAGGACTGCCATTTTAAGTGGTCATCCGAGCCACTATGAACTACCTGTACCTGGGTTTGAACCCACGTCCTCTGAGTTCCTAGACAAGTGTGCTACCCGCTAGGCCACAGTGGCAGATTTTAAGTTTATAAACTTCAATTTTATTTCTCGTCTGTATTTGGATTTTAATGCAGCAAATATGAGCAGCAGAACTGTTCCATTGCCTTTTTGATGATATAATATGTATGTGTAGTTAAAATAGTTTAAAAAAATATTTCGATAAGACAAAGACCTCCTGGCAACCTATATCTTACTTGAATTTTGTTAAAAATTGTTTTATGTGATTAATTTATTTAATCAACAAATATAATATTTATACCATTTTAAAGGTAATTTCATGCATATTCTGTTGTTTTTTATTTGAAGAAAATCCATAGAATACTTTCACTGACACAGTCAAATTTGTTATAAATATTTTCGACTGTCATAGCTTGCAATTCCTGGGGAATTATCACGCACAAGGAAATTTCTACGGTGGCAGTGGAGCGATGGAGCTGAATCCAGTATATCCCCTACTTTTGTCTGGGGATATATCAATGACTCAAAACTGCCAAAATTCTACCATAAAGACCTGTCAAAGAAGCTGACAGTCTCTTTAACTGAAAAATAAAGAGTCAAAACACAAATTATTTTAGAGAAAGCAAAGGTCTATACATTTAATATATGAAGCAACTAAAGTCTCTGTAGAAACAAAATGATGTGGGTAAAGTCTGCATGCAGAGTCACTGAATTTGAAAGATTTTTATTAACTAACCAAGTTAAGAAATAAGTTCATAAAAATAATAATTATAAAACTAACCTGTTTATTACCTTAACCAATTAAATTTTAATTCAGACGTAAAAGCTCAAATGCTTTACCTTGTTTAAGCACATCTAACAATATGCAGTGGGAACACCAATTAAGAACACTTAATTCTTGAAACTTTAACCTTGAAAAAAATGTTCGGTTCTTATGAAAAACAAACAATAAACATTAAGATCAGCCCAACAATTTTGACATTTGTTTTCAATGTATCTCCGACTATCACAAAAAAAACATAAAATATAATTTAAATAATAATAAAACCTACGAAGAAAAAAGTAGAAAACTTTACACTATAAGAATATGTACACCACAGAGCTATGCATAAAACAGCAGATCCACACTAACAGTATTAAAAAACAGCCAGCCCCAGTAGGCAGAAAGGTCTAACCACAGGTACAACTAAATGAACAACACTGAGATTTTGGAAAATCTAATGGACAACTTCATAATGTAACAAGTATACAGAATCCATGAGGTGCTGTCAGATATAATAACTTTCATGAAGTTGAAGAAGGGGGTAAACTTTTATTTATTCATGATGTGAAGACTTCTTTTAATGGCAGGAAGGCATCTGGCACTTTAGATAGAAGCCTATTATAAAGGAACACTTCCTCTAGCATTGATAAACATACAAAAATGCAACTTTAGTTTTTAGTTTAGTTAAGAAGTTTAACACCAAAAAATCTTAAAAGTGTTGTTATCGCAATAGCTATTGGGAGATACTCCCCAAAACCTAATCAGTCCTAGATCCTCTTGAGTTTAATGTATCCTGAAAATTCGCTAAAAATCCACGCACGGGTTTAGGCTGTGGGACAACCACAAACATTAAGACCCAAAAAGCTTAGAAACGTAGCAATGGCAACAGCTGTTACCAGATGATCCTAAAAACCCAATTGGCTCTAGAACCTCTTGGGTTCAACATATCCTGATATTTTTGTGAAAATCCATCCATGGGTTTAGGCAGTAGAACACCCACTATTTGCCTGGATAGTACAGGGAACAACTATAACCCCAGCTTCCATGAGCTTGAGTTAAAAAGAAGAGAAAAACCAATTCACACAAGGTCACTAATATGTAAGGACATATACCATAAAAATATCTGCACAAACCCATCAACTAAAATATCAACATCAGTCAATTAACAACTTTCAAAAGGATCCAAAAGTGTATGAATTAACCTTCCAGGCTCAATACACACTGTTTTATGTGAATCGAATATATGTATATGTACTTATATTGTTTTATAGAGAACTCAGCCCGTTTCAAAGTCGGCCCCCTACAAAGTGAATAGGAGAACAACTCATTAATATTCATATTTATGTATAAAATATGAAATCACAGTATTCTTTGCGATTTTCTAGCAATATGTTATAGAAATGCTGCCTGGAGATCAAGTATGTTACCTGGAAACTTGTACTTAGCTGAAGAATTAACATTTCAATTTCGTGGACTTACACAATTCATTTATTTTCATGTATACACAAAAAAATGAGGTCACAGAATTCCGTGGGGTTTCCTTACAACATTTTATAAATAGAAATGTTGCTTAAAAGTCAAATAATTTACGTGAAACTTTGTTTAACCCAACTACCTTAATAAGGCTTATAGTTTGTATGGGCCGAGTTTGCAGGGGGCCCACTTTGAAATGGGCCGAGATGACTAGATTCCCTTGTATTTGACATGTGTGTATATGTATTTGGTGCCTGTTAAAATTGATGTATTTGTATTTGATTTTTGAAAAACAAAATTATTTGTATTTGATTGTCATTGGCTGTATTCGTCCCAACCCTGATACAAAGTAGTTTTGGTTGACATTTTAGTTAAGAAGCTTTTTTTCGGAATATGAGGACATATATTGATACAGGTAATGGGAACTTAATTTACACAATTGACACATTCAGGAGGTTAACTTGATCTTCTGACATTGGCTTCTTTAGATGAAAGAACTCAAGTATGTTCAACTTCCACTTTCGATCATAAGGATTGTAATAGTTTCCTTTCCCGTCCTTCAAGTATAAGTATCTTCTCCAGTTGATACGCTCATTTGTTGTCAAGTTAAGCAGCATGTGATAGACCTATAACAGTGACAAAAAGTTATTTAATACATTCAAAATACTTGCAAGTTATCTATATATCCTGCAAATCAACTTTTTTCTACAAATTAAAGGGCACCAATTGACTAAGATTGAAAAGCATCAGCCTCACTGAAGTCAATGTAAAATGCTTTACGTAATGTACTTGTCAAGAATGAGAATAATATCCTATAACATGCAACTTCAAAATTAGAAATGAATTTCTTTACAATTCACATCAAAAGGTAAATGTCTGAATATACAAATTACATCAATAAATAACATTGTCACAAAGCACAGAGTCACAATAAATGATCATCAATAATAGAAAATCCACTTCAAAGTCATTAATAATCTTATATTGTGTATTTGGACTGCACGTAATAATTTCATGGCTTTAGATGAGCATCGGTTACAATTTCAAAGAAAAAGTGTCCAGTTTGCACCATCATGTTCAAGAGTATCAAAACAGGCTAAATCATTATTCAATTATTTGAATGCCAGTGGAAGCACATAATCTGGATATTTCTTGTTAAAATATCCGTTCTTCAACATAAGAAACATTGTTACGTTGAATTTCTGAAAAGCTACTGAGAGTCACAAAATCAGATGAAAGTAAAACTTTAATCTACAAAAACAAGAGGTTTGTCTTTAACTTACTGTTGTTCCACACACGTAACAGGCTACGACATCGAAAAATAACGCTTCACAAAAACCAACAGGATAATACCATCTGGTTTCTGTATCATTACGCCACAGGAAGTAGCAAAAGACCAGTGTAATGGCTCCATTTAGAAATGTAGCCGTGGTGAAAAATAAGAAAGAGATCCTACAAAACATTCAACACAACATTCCATTCCAAAGAGCCTTAATGCTAAACTAACTGTACTGACAAACTGTCAGAAATCACTGGCCCACATACCTCAGCTTTGATTTGGATAGTCATTTGAGAAATCTCACTTTAGATTATCTCAAGAGAGTCAAGAGGAACAAATTCATGTCCTCATTGCCAAACACTTGACCGATGTAAAGACTAATTTTCTGTCTTTATGGATATAACAATTTCTGTCAATCAGATGTTTCATTACAGAACCTGTATAACTTACCGAAAAAATCACAACTAAAGCAGTAATGACAAAAAAGAAAGCCAATTCGAGGGCTCCAATGCCAACCAGCCATTCCCATCCAGTTCTTTGCATGATGATAAGGCAGAAATAGAGTGCGATTGTACCAGAAACTAACACACTGCATACAAAGGTGAAGAACCATACTCTACAACACAGGTGTACCAAGTCACATTAAAAATACAGAGACAAATATGAGTTAAGGTCATTCTTAGGGTAATGTTTCATGCCACTTATACTTCAGGATATGTAAGGTCTTCCTCTGTTGATTTGCCACAAAAAATAGCATGTCGAAACTTCTGAGTGATGTATTAATCTGTACAGTTAAATAGCAGAATTCTGCATATACAATAAGCATGTTTTACACATCCAAAATATACGTGGCATGAAACCTATATACCCCATACATAATCAACTCACTAACCACACATTCACCCGACACCAACATTTGAACAAGTACAGCAAAATTTATATGAACATAGCACAGAGTTCCACCAGTTCTATAAGAAAACAATTTTTACATTTATTAAAATAAAATATTTTATTTTTTTATGCATTTCAAATACAATAGTTCTCGGTATTAAACCACTTTAATGTTTTAACATTCCAGTGGCTGTGCTATTATATAAAACAGCAAATACCAACTTTACATTCAATCATCCCACAAGAAGACATCCTCTGCTCTGATAAAGCTGAATACTTGCATTCAAGATGTACAAAGATGGATGTCTTCCAGCAAACTAAGCCTGAACCCTGTTAAATCTGAAGTATTTACATAAAGCACAAAGTTGATGCAGACATCCTCTGTCCAAGAAAGGATATGCCAGTTGACAGCACAAAAAGTGCATGCCCATGTTAGTGCCTGATGGGGGTGGGTGGGGGGGCGGGAAGACTTTATGGGCAGGATAGGCTAATTTTGAATAGGTAAGTCTTCAACTGTCGCCCAAATCCAGTAAACAATTCCTGGGTTCTGATGGCTTGTTGAAATCAGTAGGGGCAGTTACGCAAAATTGTGCAGCCCTATGCTTTTGTTAGGTCTGGTTAAGGAAACTGAAAAGTTGGTTGCTAAAGTTGTAAATGGAAAACCGGTTTATCTGGTTGTTTTTTGGTTCTGTGATAAATCCAGTAACCAGTTATAAACGTTTCAAAACCAGTTGTTGCTTTTAATGTGAGATAATTTTTTTTGTGTAATTTTCTCTCAAAGTTTTAATAGAATATTGTTTGAGATTATATGAGGGTAGAAATACTAGAAATCCAGCAGACTGGTGGCAGATAAAAATTCCAGTATATGATTTCCAATAGGTTACCTTCACCTAGCAAACCTCTAGCTCCAATAATAAGCAATTTTGACACTTTTAAGCTTAACCAAAATCTGCTACGTAGAGTACCTTTGGCAATCTGTGGATGAACTTTAAGAGCCTCAAGGTCAAATATGTACATGTGTATAAAGGACATCACAAATAAACATATCATGCATAAAGAAATTCAATTTTCTTCAGCTGAGAACCAGCCATTGTTTGTCAGTACAGAAATGTAATCATTTTCAAAGTGAGGCTAATAGTACTCCAAGGTATGCTTTTGTGATGAACAGCATATTCTGTAAATCTGAGAAGTCTTGGTGTAAAATGATTTGCAGTAGCAGTAACAAGAAATATTATCTACATGCTGCAGCGGTAGTAATACAGAAATCAGAATCTTATTTGATTTTGGTTGAATCTCTCAGGTAGTGTTGTTAAAATATGAAAAGATTTGTATCAAAAAATGTGAAGGTGAGAATTCTCCAATGTTACCAGATTTCACAAAATTTCATCTCAAGATTTTGAAAGCAATCTCAAGTTATGTTGTACTACTACTAAAATTATGTAAACCAAAAGAAAAGTTTCAGCCAAGCTTTAAATTAAAACCATTTTCAAAACTAATCATATCTGGTTAACCAGTACATCTTCAAATCAAATACAGTAGATTTGGTGTAAGTTGAAGTTGCAAAATGTCAGCCACTTATTTTTTGTTATGGCAACTTCTAGTTTTACTCACTTTGAGAAATATACGAAGTACTAAAGATATTATGCAATGTAACTCTCTTGCAATAATTAACACTACTGGGACATTTATTTGTTTGGTGTTCAGATTTAATAACACAATTATAGTAAGGAATCAAGTACAGAGTTACATAATGATACTAATTTGTCACCTCTTGGATTTTGACGCTTCTGTACACACAAGATTTAAAGGTCCTACTTATACCTTGTTATTCCCATTGAAAATTAACACTTTGTGCATAAAATTGGGTTCTAGTTATGGCCACTTTCTTTAAGTCAAAGTTCTAGTAACCCTAATATTTTGCACTAATAATTGTTGGGTTTTATGGCTATTTTCTACTTACTGCAATTCTACTTATACCAAATCTATTGTACTTGTATTAGAACAACAAACATGATATCTGTACAACTCTATAGGTATATCATTGTAGTTTGTGATACTTTTGTTTCATGGAAATTTGTGGAATACTGTCTGAGAAATTTGATAAATTGTTGTGAATACCAGATGTATGGCTTCGAAATCACAATTTGGTGATTAAATTACAAAGATTAAAAATAACATTGGAGATGCCCATAGCCCACAGCCTGCGGAAATAGTTTTCAACACCATGAGATATAGAAGTAGTGAAACAGTATAAAGATCAGGAAACTTTCAGAGCAGTGTCAGTTATATAAAGGTCCAAATAATGTTTAAGTGCAGAAAATAACATCTAAAAGAAAGAAAAAGTATGTAAAGTTAAAGTATTAAAACAAGATAATTCAATAGCAAGATGACAGCATTAATCAGTAAACTGAAAATTTTGAAGCAGTAAAATTTATCAATTGGAGTATAGCTGTCAATGGAAACAGTACAATTATATAAAAGTACATACAATAATCTGCTGCAGCAATCCATAAACATCATTACTCCTAAGCAATGTTCCTACCAAGTATCAACTTCCTACACCTTACGGTTTCTGAGATATAGTCTGGAGAAGAATTTTATAGGTCAAGGTCACTATGGCAAGGTCTAACGTCAAATCAAGGTCATACCATGACACTGCATACGTACAACCCCTAACCAATGTCCCTACCAAGTATCAACTCCCTACACCTTATGGTTTCTGAGATATACCCTGGATAGGATTTTGTAGGTCAAGGTGTTTATGGCAAGGTCAAAGGTCCAATCAAGGTCACACCATGACATTGCACACCTACAACCCCCAACCAATATCCCTTCAAATTATCAACTTCTTATACCTTACGGTTTCCGACATATAGCCACACAAGGTTTTATAGGTCAAGGTCATTACAGCAAGGTCAAAGGTCACATCAAGGTCACACAATGACTTTGCATGCCCACATCCCCTAACCAATGTTCCTACTATGTATCAACTTCCTACACCTTACAGTTTCCGAGTTACAGCTTGGACAAGATTTTCAAACTCAAGGTTACTCCGACAAGGTCAAAGGTTAAATCTAGGCCACACCATGATGATGCACACCTACACCCCCTACCCCTGTCCCTACCAAGTAGTGCTGGGCAGATGTTTGCAAACTTCAGTACTATCACTCACTAGCTCATTGCCGAACAATGATCAGTAAAATTTACAGACAATCGATATTTGCTAAACTGGTTTCTTTGTAGCCTTTTTGTCATAATAAAACACTAACTGGAACAATAATTTGAAACAATCGTCAGCTAAAATCACAAAACTAGAAAAAAAAAAAAAAAAAAAATGTAAACAGAAAACACCTTGGGGTTTTCCCAACGTTGTCAAGGTAATCATAAAATCAGCCAATCACAAGTGCGCATACATCAGGCGACAGGCGTGGCCTGTTAATGCAAGAGACATTTGTGAAAGCTTTTAGGTTATGCTGCATTCAGATGGAAATTCAGAGTGGTGCGCACCACTTGTGAGTATGTATATACCAGTGGAAAGTTTTGACCGTTCTTAACAATTCACCGCCTGTTTGTTTATGTGTGTATGTAAACAAACACAAATGACAAAGAGAAAGTAATAAAAGAAATCACAATATTTCATTATCCGCCATGTGAATGATGCATATTTCATTTGCTAAACCTTTTCCAATGTTATTTATCAAAATCCAGAGTACCGAAACACTTTATTTAACATGTTTTTTTTTATAACGTAAGCATGTGTATCCTCCATCTTTGTTATCATTAGAGGTGAAGGTCACAAATTGGAAAGTTTCTGGAGGCACCCAACTCACCAGTCATAAATACCACCTGTGACACCGTTCTTGACAAATTTACAGGCTGTGAGGTCGTGTTTATGGCCGGTAAGAACGCTGCATTATTTTTCGGTTATATTTGTGGCGATTTGTGTCTATTTTCCTTGTTTTATTTTAATATCTGATTTTTATGTCTGGTTTAACACTTTTGACTCCACGATCGCGAATGTTCGAAGTTTGGTCACATATTTCCGATACGAACATTGACAACTAAAATCATGGCCATCTCCCAGTACTACTACTACCAAGCATCAACTTCCTACACCTTACAGCTTCTGAGATACAGCCCCAGACAAACAGCCCCAGACAAACTTTTCCAGCCCGCCCATCCAGACACCATGGGTGAAAACAATACCCTGACAGCCCTTAAGGGCTGTGGGGTAAGAACTTGTATGTTGGCAAGTATTAAAGCTCAATGTAAAACATTAATATCAGTTTGATGGTAAATCATTGTATTTTATGACAATTTTTATTTGAAGGAAATCTGATTAGTGGCTAAGAAATTTGATGGTGTTTTGTACATCAATAGTTCTCGTTTCCACTTAGCAAGGATAATTCATCAGATATCAAATATGCTATATCCTTGTTCTTATTATCAAATAACAAGTTGTTCAACATAATTTTTCTGAATACTAGAAACACACAAGTTTCAACAGATATTACCAGAAGACAACACAAATTTCAGTATCTATCAGACCCAGCTAGATAGATTAGGTCATTAAAAGGGAAAGCACTGGCAAGATATCGATTTTTAAATTATTCAAAAGTATGTCTTACCCATTTATACTACACAGGTTTACTTGTTAAGAACTACCAACAGAAACATACTTTGCAAGAGTATTGAAAGCCTTATTAGTATCAAAAAAGTTTGATCTGCATCACACACTTTTTATGTAATTTATCATTGGAGAAAAATTATATAAAATTTGTGTGGATCTTTAAATTTATATTATCAAACTAGTAACAATGTCAGGCATGATACATGATCATATATGGCAATTTGCTTTAATATTGTCTTCTTCCATGTATCCGAGCCTCCCATGTATATAAATTGATCAGAATCTCCCACTGGGGTCACATAATCAGAAAATTGGGCTCTTCTGTAGTCATTATGAATGCTCAAGTATGAATCCTCATTGAGCATTGTTAGATAAAAGTCAATTTTTAAATAACAAAAGTATTTTAAGTACAAAATGAGTCCAAGTGGTCCACAAAGCACTTGCTATCACTTTCTAAAAGGTTTATAATTTTAGCAAGAAATCTGATGCTGAATGTAGAAGCATTACAAATGCATTTTAAAACATGTTAAAAGCCAAGAAAAACTGAAATGACAAGAAAGTATGTGTAAGCTGAAATAACACCCAAACTAAATAAACACATGCATGTTAGGACACATATCAAGACAGAAAAATAAAACTGCCACCTTATCATCATGCTCATATTTAATCAACTGTCAGGAAAGCTTCTACAGATGCTCTTAACTTTTTCAACAAAGCCAAATAAAGCAGATGCATTTACACTAAGCATGCATTGCTGGTGAAACTGAGGTATGTGCTGCCAGGTGTATATAACAGAACAAATTCACGAATATGTCAATAATATGCACTGAATAGTGTGACTACAGTTGATTACAGTTGAGAAAAAAATTCTGCAACATATCCCCAGACACACCATCTTTCACACCACGGACATTTATTGGGTATATTTCATAGTACCCATTTTGGGTGATTCACAATTATTATAGATCATTTCCGTTTTGTTTTTTTCATTTTAAAATCAATCCTTTCTCAAACCATTTAAGTGGTTTATTGTACATTCTAAAAATAGCAATACAAACGTTTTGTAGAGATTGTATGTCTTTTATATATTAGTGGAGACAAAATATCATAAAACACTGCGATTAGATCTTAGATCAGAGCAGAAGTTATATCTAGTGTAGTCTGATGTTAGTAAGACTTAATGTTTCAAATTTATAATGCAAAATAGCTGGAAAATGTAAAAAACAGTCCTTGTGTGGGTCTTTATTTCCTTAATGCAGGTGTTCCACTAGGGCCGGCCTGTCGGTAACTATGTATTTTTGGAGAGTCAGGACCAATGTCTACAAGGTCGGTTGTATTTTCCCGGCCTGTCGGGGAGAGTCGGTAAAATTTCAAACATGTTTGAAATTTCTACGACTGTTACCGACCCTTGTATCCCACCCTAATTTCATCCACCTAGCAACAGGCATGTCAGTTACACTTCCCGGTTACACTTACTGGCTTGTCAGTTAATCAAACAGGGTAAACAGGGTATTCTCGGGTAAGATATTAGGTAGGTGAGCCAATTTGGTTAATTTTATTGTAATTGGAATTTTTATAAATAAAAATACTTACATAATCCCAACAAATGCTTACGTGACCTACCGTTCGGTCAAGGACACAGACAATGTGTCTCGCCATGTTTTTTCTACTGAAAGTACACACGTAAACCCCAGGGGGCACCTGCTGGAGGTTATATCTCCACTGTAAGTTGCCATTCTTAAAATTTTGACCCTACCCCTCAGAAGATGGTAGAGGGGAGGAGGGTGGGACTCTCCTTGTTGGGATTATGTAAGTATTTTTATTTATAAAAATTCCAATTACAATAAAATTAACCAATTTTATTGCATAAAAACGTACTTACATAATCCCAACAAATGCTTGAATACAGCCCTGAGGTCCATGGTGGGTAGACTTCTGAGGACTGTCAAGTGCTATAGGAGAGTTCTTGAGGTTATACAGATACAAAAAATGCATAGACACCATATGTTATACTACAAACAACTGTAACATAGTACATATAGTTAAAACTGTAATTATATTATTGTTATTACAAGTACTGATAAAGTGAAAAAGTAGTTGTAATAAAGTAACTGCAAAGTACTCACCCACTTTTGAAAGCAGCATGTTGTACTATACATAGTATGATATTTATGAATCCCGTCACCGTATCTGTACAAATGTGCAGGGGTCAAAGGTCAGCTGTGCCCAGTTGAATAAAACTCCAGCAGTCAGAGTGCAGCTGTCCTTCAAGCCAAGCAGTCATAACATGAAATCTTATCCATAGTCGTGTTCAAAAATCAAAGTCCTACTACATTCCAGTCCAATTCCATATATCCTGAAAAAATAAAGACTGGTTAAACTATTAAGTCTCAATTGTTCACTATATGCTGTGCAGACACAATGGGACCTAACTTAAAGATATCATCATTTTCCCAGCAAATATCCTTCAAATAAAAGTTTGTAAAGGTATTGTGGGATTTCCAGTAACAGGAGCTCAAGACCTGCTCTAAAGAGATACCTCCTTTAAATGCAAGTGATGCAGCCATAGCTCTAACATCATGAGCTCTAACCTGAGTGACCTGTTGATCAGCCGTATCTGAAGACTGATAGCAAGTTTGAATGGTGTGTTTGATCCACTGGGAAATGGTTATTCTTGTGATATCCTTAGAATAACCCTCCCTAAGGGATACAAAGAGCAGGGCCTTGCCCTTTCTCATGGATTTGGTCTTCTCTAAATAGACCTTGAGGGCCCTAACTGGACAAAGTGACTTGTCCTCCACCAGTGAACTGTCCAACATGGTAGTAAGAGCTGGTATAACTACTGGTTTAATGGAATCAGGGCCATCCGAAGCCAACTGGTTTTTGGCCAGGAATGCTGGAGAAGGAGAAACAGTAACTTCTGACCAATTTCTCCTTGAAGAGACAGAAGAGTGAGTCCATGCATGGATCTCACTCCTTCTTTTACCTGAGGCTAAAGCCAACAGGAACACTGTCTTGTAAGTTAGCCACTTCAAAGGAGCCTCTGACAAAGGCTCAAAGGGAGGTTTTGTCAAACCTAAGAGGACCAATGAGAGGTCCCATGTAGGTATGGACCTATTTGGTTTAGGTCTATCCCTGGTGAAGCTGGCAATAAGTCTATTCAGTTCTAGACTTTTTGAAATGAATTCACCCTGTGAACCCAAAGCATCAGCAATTGCTGTTCTGTAACCAGTGATTGTAGCTGGTTTGAGATTTTTGACTGTGAACAGGTAGTTTAAAAATTCTGCTACCTGGGGAACAGCTGCTGAGGTGATGTCCACCTTATTCTCTGTGCACCATTGCCCATAAATGGTCCACCTTGATTGATAGACTTTTCTTGAGGATTCCCTCTGAGGTGCCTTAATTCTTTCTGCCACCTCAGATGAGAATCTTCCAGAATTGGATTCCTGGAATCCAGAAGCCACACATGTAGATTCAGGTACTCCACGTTGTTGTGGAACCTGTTGGAATGTGGCTGTTTCAGAAGTGTCTTCCAGTGAGGGAGCTGTAGGGGTACCCTGGTCGAGAGATCCACCAGATCCCAAAACCATGGCATCCCTGGCCACCCTGGAGCCAGTACTATCATCCTGCATGGGTATGTTATTATTTTTTGAATTACTTGTGGCAGGATGGCTACTGGACAGAAGACATAGCCGTCTAGGCCTTCCCAACAGATATTCAATGCATCTATTTTCCAAGCCTTTCTGTCTGGGACAGGAGATACATAAATTGGAAGTTTGTAATTTAGATGAGTTGCAAATAGATCTACCATTGGTGTGTGCCAAACTTTGCAAATTTGGTTGAATATCTGTTGGTGAAGTGACCACTCCGTCTGTATGACCTTGTCCCTTCGTGATAGAGAGTCTGCTATGACATTTAGGGATCCAGGTACGTGTCTTGCCCTTATCTGGATTCTTCTGGAATTTGTGAATGCAAGAATTCTCCAGATAAGAGCACACATTTCTATGGAATGTGTGCCTCCTTCTTTGTTCAGATAAGATACTACTGTACTGTTGTCTGAACAGATGAGCACGCTTTGACCTTGCAAGTGCTCCTGAAACCCCTTTAGGGCCAGAAGAACAGCTTTCAGCTCCAATACGTTGATGTGAAGCTGAGCCTCCTTGTTTGACCAGAGGCCACTGAGGACTATTTCGTTCAAGTGAGCTCCCCAGCCTTTTTGGGAGGCATCTGTGAACACCAAAGTGTTGTGAACATGAGGATGGAGGGGAGAACCTGCCATAAGATTTTGTAGATCCTCCCACCATTTGAGATAATTGAGGAAATTCCTTGTTACTGGAATGTTTTTGTCCAGTGACTGGGGAAACTTCCAGTTTGACCTTAGGTACCGCTGAAAAGGTCTCATGTGCAACCTTCCTAGAGGTACTGTTTTTTCTAAGGAAGCTAATGTCCCTATGAGTGACATGAGCTTTCTTGGAGTCAAGACTAATGACTTTCTGATGGAAACAGTCTGAACTTTCAACCGATCGAGTTTCTTTTGGGTTGGAAAAACCAGACCCCTGTGAAGATCGAAGTGATAACCCAGAAAATCTAGATTTTGTGTGGGAAGCAATTCCGATTTTTGGAAATTGATGAGCCAGCCTAGTTCTTGGACCAATTTCACTAATTTTTCCGAATCTTTGAGACATTGATCTTTTGTTGGTGACCGAAGAAGCCAGTCGTCCAGATATTGATGGATTCTGAGGTTCCTGGCTTGAGCTATGAGTTTTACCTCTTTCACAATGCGAGTAAACTCTAGGGGAGCTGTTGCGACACCAAAAGGGAGAGCCTGAAATTGGAAAACCCCTTTTTTCGTTTGAAATCTCAGATATTTTTGAGATTGTGGGTGAATTGGAACATGAAAATAAGCGTCTGTGAGGTCTATCGAGGTGACCCACTCCCCCTGTCGAATCGACTTCCTGATAGATTCGGCTGTTTCCATTTTGAATGTCGGTACATGTAAATGGTTGTTTAACATACTTAAATCTATCACTGGTCTCCACCTTTTCATGGGTTTGGGTACCAGAAACAGTCTGCTGTAATATCCCAGAGTAGAAGGTTTCCTGACATGAGTTATTGCCTTTTTTGCAAGCATGGCCTGAACTGCTTCGTGTAGAGCGCCATCTTTGTTTTTGTTGTGATATTTGCTCAAAATGAGCGGAATTTTCGATAATTTGGGTAGAATTTTGAAGTCTAGGCGATAACCATGTTGTAGTAAACTTACTACTCTGGGATGTGCTTGATTTTTTGCCCATACCTGCCAAAAATCCTGCAATCTTGTCCCTGGAAAGTCACTTCCTCTTTCCGCCTCTGCCTCCTCGCGATGCGCGCGCAGAGAAGTGGTTATAGGTGTTTGGCTGCGTTCGTTTGTCACGAAACGATCTGTTACCTTCCTGTGAGGGCTTTGGATGTGAAGACCTCCCGAAATCGAAATTCTTCACAGAGTCTCTGTATGACTTGGAATCAGATTCCTTCATTATTGACAATCTTTTGATCATGTTATCCTCAACCTGGGATAAAATATCCGAGTTGAAGACCTCCTGTTGGTCAAAATGGTCTGTACGCAAGCTTGCCAAATCTTTTGGACCTAATTTTGAGCTGCAGTCCTTCAATAAGCTATCCCTCCTTTGAAGGAGCATATTGCATGCCAGAGTCATGTTTTGTTTGAGGACCGTATCCAGGGCTATCTCCAGAGAGGAGGTAACTGAAGCCTGTAGCTGAGAATATTTTATCATGAGGTCTGCTGACTCCTTGACTGTATCCAGATCTTCAGACCCTCTAATTTCAGTAGCCAACTCCTGGATTCTGTTGTTGAGCTCCTCTATAGCCATTTTAAACCACACTACATGGCCCAAAATTTGAACATTTTCCCTGCAAACTGTCTCTTGAACAATATGTTGTTTGGAAGGTACAGTGATGGAATTTGACAATGATTTCACTCTAGCTATGTTGAAGTAGGAGTCAGGTAGTTTAGGAGCTTTCAAAGGCGTATTTTGTGGAGAGGTAGTGTAGTAGATCATGTCGGGCCTCTCAAAGGCCAAAAACTGTCCCTGGGACAATGATTCAGAGCTGGATTTGTCTTTGACTGAGGTTCCAGAGGCCTTCCTAAACCTGTAGTCCCACATGGACTGAATATCTTGGACAGGAGGTAAAGCCAAATTTTGTTTCCTCACCACCTGCTTGGAGGGTTTCTTGGAAAAAGCAGAAGGGGCCACAAGGCACTCCACTTGTGGTACCTCCAGATCCAGTAGACCTCTGATGGCATTGAGCATCTCAACATAAGAGGGATCTAACTCCTGTGAATGAGAGTCTGCATCCCCTTGAGGAGACTTAGATCTGTGTCTCTTGCTGGCAGGCAAAGAGGAGTCCTCATCAGATAGCTCTCCTTCTGAAGGCTGAGTTCTCGTCTGGGAGACAGGGGCACTCATACCCTGCTCCTGACAGAGAGGAAGACTGTTCTTAGAGGCTGAAGGTTTGTCACTGCGTTTGAACTCTTCAAACTGGGAAGCCAAGGAAGCCAACTGATTATTCATAGCTTTAATCATGTCTTGAAGCGAGGAATCAGGTTTGGAAGTAGAAGGCTGTGAAGATTTTGAAGGTGTTGGTTCATCCAAGAGAGAGTCATCAAACTTCTCAGAACTTTTGGACTTGGAAGCTTTTCTTTTGTGTGGAATTTTTAAGGCCCCAGCACAAATAGAGCAATCAGATTCTTTACTCACAACACACTTGTCTTTTCCCTTCTTGTCGTTTCTGCATTTTAAACAAGCTTGGTGATTATCCCATGGAAGCATATCACCCAAGCAAACTGAACATTTCCTTTGTTTTTCGGACATCTTGAATCGTACAAAAGAACGCGTGTGCACTTCACGGCGGTCAAAATTAGAATGGCAACTTACAGTGGAGATATAACCTCCAGCAGGTGCCCCCTGGGGTTTACGTGTGTACTTTCAGTAGAAAAAACATGGCGAGACACATTGTCTGTGTCCTTGACCGAACGGTAGGTCACGTAAGCATTTGTTGGGATTATGTAAGTACGTTTTTATGCAATAAAAATAGTTTGCAAGGAACAGTGCTCAAAGTGACAAAACAGATATATCTAGTACAGTGTGAGACTCATCAGAATAACCATTTCCAAATTACAGGTCAAAGTATGTAAAAGATGTAGAGAAAAATACCTAAGTAGGGTCTTTATGAGCCTCAAACACCAGTTTACCTCAACATAAAGTCTTGGTTTTTGGCACATGTAAGAAGAATATATTAATGTGTTCCCAGGTAGAATTTTAACCATATCAGCTTCTTAGTTTGTGACCTAAACGACATTAACTGGTTAAAAAGTCAAATTTCTGACCTTTAGATGGCAATAACTCCTTTATTTTTGGGAGTTTAAGGTCACCTTCCTCCCCTGACCCCAATACATGTGGGTCAAGTTTGAATACAATTTGTGAAAGTGTTTTTGAGTAATCGCACACACAAGTCAAAATGTACGGCAGCGCAATGGACGTGAAACCGGAATATCCCCACCTTTCGTCTTGGGATATAACAAGATATTCACACTGTGTATGTTGATAGTGTATTGTGTCAAACTAAAATCATGTGCTGATATTTTTTCTTCTATTAAGATATATATACTACTTTACACTTTGGTACTTATTTATGACAATTTCAATTTAAGCTTTACTTTTTTCTGACACTTACCTGTTCTTGAATCCCACACAGTTGTAAATGTAAGGACAATGGTGATCCATCATAGCTACACATCGATTACATATACGGCAATGCTTGCACCGCATTGGTTTCACTGTACGACATGTGTGACACAATTTACTGAGAGGATTGGATCCCTGTTTCCATTCATCATAGTGTGCAACCTGTTAAGTGTGGGAGGAAGGTTGTTTAGAAATAAATTCAAACTATTACACATTTTTACATTATTATCTACCATGCAATGTTTTTAACTAAATACCAAGATATGAGGACACAATGACACTGTTTCCATTTTATTCCCCATCACCTGTTACTATGGATTATAAGTATTACTACTGTACAAACAAGTGTCAAGTTTGGATAAATACGGCTATATACATCATCACAAAGGTATTTTTTACAGAGCTTGTTCTCTTTAGTTGCATTAAAATCTATGTAGAAATGGTGGAAAACAATCTTATGAAAAAGCAGCCATTGTAAACTGGATGATGGATACACCTAATATACCTAGATATGGAATATTGTAGACAATTAAATTTCAGAAGAAAATGACAGGAAACATCTTATAACTAGATTGGGCCAACTCGGCGCCAACATATCCCCAGACAGGTCATCACTCACGCCACAGGTTTTGATCGGGAATTTTTTAAAACATAATTACCCATTATTATATGAACTTCAGCACATCAATCTACTCTGTTTATATCTTCCCAAGGAAGATGGTCTATCCCCAGACACCGAATACATAACTCAAATTATATTTTCAATCTTCGTGCAATGATAACTCTAAACCTATTTTCAAAGTATTTAAATGATTGATGATTGAATGTCCATTCTAAAATAATAATCCCAAAAGAGCATATCTGTTTCTATATTTGTTGACAAATAAAATATTATTTTTAACTCAACTCATCATACTTTTCAATCTTCCTTCAAAGTATTTAAATGATTGATGACTCAATGTCCATTCTAAAATTCATAATCCCAAAACGCATATCTGTTTCTATATTTGTTCACAAATAAAATATTATTTAAAAAAAAATTATTTATATTATTATTTTATTATATTATTTTTAGAATTTGCAAATTGTTTTCAGTTATTCATTTCCTCTATACCAATATATGTGGTCCATATATATGCAACCTAAATATGTGACACAATCTCAGTTCTGACTCCCCTTTGTGTTATATGTAATGAAGCCCACCACCTCCCACCCCCACCCCTCTCCCCTTCCCCACACCTCTCTCACTATTACACAAGATCTGCAACCCCATTGAGTTCTTTGTTTCTCATCTGATATCATTAAATACCTTTGTTTATTTAGTGTCACTCAATATAGCTGGAGGTCCCAGAGGTGGGTGGGGGGAATCCGGGTGGGGGATGTGGGTTGGGACTACAAAGAGATGGAGCATAAATGGTAAACAAACAATCTATATAAAAGGGGTACTCAAATACAAAAAGAATTGAGAATTTTAAGTATGTGATTATCAACTGAAATGAGTTCATAACTGTAGGAGCTGTGTCAAAATTAACTGAGGCAAGTTGAATAAAACTGGGCTAGTTGAGGGTTAAAAATCCCCTAGTTTTACTACATAAGGATATAATTTCATTAATATTGGGACTTAAAGCTCACTTAAAGTGTCCATTTTGTCTACTTGAATATGTTTAACCAGTTTCATTTTAAAAAGTTAAAAACTCAGCAAGAGAGGTATAACACACAAAAATAAGTTCTTAAAAGACTAAGATAGCCATAATATTATTAATATTCAAAATTTAAATAGACAGGCATTTCCTTTTAAAAATTCAAAGATTTCAGCTCTATAACCCACATAGTTTGACAGTTACTGGGCTTTAAAGTGGCATAATGTCCAAAAATTGGGTTTCTGTGGGCATTTTACAATTGTTAAAGAGACCTTAGCAATTAAACTACAGATCTGAAACTTTTTGGGGGACATACATAACAAACAAAAATTATATATAATACAGTTTAAGACTTGTCACACTAAGCATTTCCAAATAACAGGGCAAAATACGGAAAAAATGTCCAAAAAGGCACTTGGGCGAGTGTCTATGGCCCTCATACACAGGTTAAATGTCTACTTGAAGCCTTGATTTGAAGTCCAAATATTGGGTCTCTGTGGGCCTTTTAGAGATCTCGATGTGGCTTTCAAATTAAAGCTTCAGACTTAAAATTTGTTACATACTAAGATTACACATAGAATATGTATCTAATAAAGTTTGAAACTTCTCAGACTTACCATTTCCAAGTTACAGAGCAAAATATGTGAAAAATGTCTTAAAAGGGTCACTCAGGTGGGTGTTTAAGGTCCTCATACACAGGTTAAATGTCTACTTGAAGCCTTGATTTTTGGCACATGTAAAAAGAACATAATAATGTATTCCCAGATGAGATTTCAGCTCTATCAGTCACATAGTTTAACAGTCACAGGCCTTAAAATTGGCAAAAAGTCCAAATACTGGGTCTTTATGGGGCCTTCTAGAGACCTAAATGTGGCCTTCAAATTAAAGCTTCAGACTTAAAATTTGTCACATACTAAGATTACACATAGAATATGCATTTAATACAGTTTGAAACTTCTTAGACTTACCATTTCCAAGTTACAGGGAAAAATATGTGAAAAATGTCTAAAAATGGTCACTCGGGTGGGGATTTATGGTCCTCATACACAGGTTAAATGTCTTCTTAAAGCCTTAATTTTTGGCACATATATAAATAATATACTAATATCTTCCCAGATAGGATTTGAGCTCTATCAGTCACATAGTTTGACAGTCACAGGGCTTAAAAGTAGCAAAAAGTCCAAATATTGGGTCTTTGGGAGCCTTTTAGAGACCTCAATTTGTCCTTCAAAATTAAAGCTTCAGACTTAAAATCTGTTACATACTAAGATTACACACAGAATATATATCTAATACAGTTTGAAACTTCTCACACTTACCATTTCCAAGTTACAGGGAAAAAGATGTGAAAAATGTCTTATAAGGGTCACTCGGGTGGGTGTTTATGGTCCTGATACACAGGTTAACTGTCTATTAAAGGCCTAAATGTTGGGGCACATATAAGAAAACACATAGATATATTCCCAGATGATATTTAACTTAGATGAGAGACATAGTTTGAAAGCTACAGTGCTTGAAAGTGGCAAAAAGTGCATAAATTGGGTCTCTGTGGGCACTTTTGAGACCTTAAGTCGACCCCTTTTGGGTAAACCTACAGCCCTAAAATTTTCTACAGACAAGGATTACATATGAAAGTTATACCTAGCGCAGTTTGAGACTCATCAGAATTACCACTTCCAAATTATAGGGCAAAATATGTGAAAAGTATAGCAAAAAATCCCTAAGTGGGGGTATTTATGGGCCTCAAACACAATTTTCTCCTCAACTTAAAGTCGTGATTTTCGGCACATGTACTAAGAACATATTAATGTGTTGTCAGGTAAAATTTCAGCCAGCTGAGCATCATAGTTTGTGACCTACAGGGCTCTAAGTGGCCAAAAGTCCAATTTCTGACCTTAAGGTGGCCATAAGTTCTTTTTTACTGGGAGTTTAAGGTCACCTTAAAATAGGGATCTTCCTTTGGGCACCCTTAACATGTGTACCAAGTTTGAAAAAAAAATATTAATTTGTTTTTGAGTTATCGCGTCCACAAGGAAATTTCTACGGCGGCGGCGGCGGCGGCGGCGGCGGCGGCGCGACGGACCTGAATCCAATATATCCCCGACTTTCGTCTGGGGATATAATGATTAATTGAATGACTTTAAGGTTTCTTGCAACACACATTATGGGTAATATTACGATGAGTGGTTGAGAGAGACGGAGGAAATCAGTGCATTATAGTTGATCAAGATTGCCTTTTGAAAACCATCAGGCACCAGTGAGAAACTATCAACTTTACAATTTAAGGTTGGGCGGGGCATTGAACTAAGGACCACAGAGGTAAGAAGCATAGACATATGTCAAAACAAAAAGATAGATACATTGATCAAATTTAAAAAAAAAACAAAAAAAAAAACATAGCCTGGTAAACCCTACATGAAAACCCATAGTATACTGTAATTTTACTCGTTTTCATTGAGGTCACTCTAATAAAAGGTACTCTATTCTACCCTGCATGAACTTTTTTTTGTATTCAATTTTTCACACAAAAAAATTGTTTTTAAATAAATTGACACAATCATGCAAGTGTGCAAGATGTGGAGAAGACTTAAATGCATTACAACACTGTAACCACTGTTACTTTCACATCAAATTAAAATTTCACAATGAAATAGTGATTTTCTTTAATTTCCATTTCACTAGTTTACTGTTAACAAAAGAAGTGCTTTGGACTTAATAAACCCTTCAAACATAATTGCAAAGTAACTGAACCAAAAAGTCACCTCTTTAATAGCTCTGTCATACTCTGGTATGTTCCGAGGTAAAAATCCAGGATCTACAGTTGAAGCATGGTAGAGCGACACCCACATCACCACATTCAAACACCAGAAAAATATGTGTAATGTCTGCAGATCGTACCAGGTCTCAGGAACACACTGAAAAGAATGTTTGGTTAATTCTTCATGTAAAATGCATAGGTTTTACCACAAAACCATCAGTGGCTGGTTTTCAAACACTAACATTTAAATTCCAGGTTCAGTTATAAAAAGTAAAACCTATTGGCTTTAACTGTACTGATAGTCTGTAGCCTGATGTGGGCCCGGGATACTAAGTTAAGAGTAGTCAGCTGTACTCCCAGTGATTATCTCACACCAGTAATCTCATAGTCCTATCTCTGCTATTCAACTGGGTTGATGATGTTTTCAACAGCGTTAGTACTATTAAGAAAACCAGGTTCAGAGATGCAGGAAAGCTTTGTACTAACCTTGAAAACCACCAAACATTTTTTTTTTTTTTTTGGATAAGAGCATTTTGAAGACTCTTTTGAAGTTCCAGTTATAACTTTAATCTCACAATCTCTTGCTAAATCAGAGCTGAAAAAATGCTTCCAAAAAAATTCATCACTGAACAATTAATGCCTAGACCAAGGACACAACTGTGGCCAGGTGCAAAATGCATCCACCAGAAAATGCTGTAAACTATTAAGAGTTCCTACCATCCAAGGACATTGAAATTGTCCTATCTCTGACAGTTTTCTCGAAAAATTCAAGATAAACGACATTTTCGATTTCCAAGAAAATTCAAGCTGGAGGCTAAAATTTAAAAAATGGCCAGCCTCGGCAAGCAAGAACCCCAGCCCACATGTACACGTAAATGGCCAACAACATTGAGATTTGGGAAAATCTTAGGAACAACTTCTGTTGTAAGAAGTATAGAGAACCCAAAGATGTTCTACAAAAGATTCACAGGCCATGATTTCTTACAAGTAGTTCTCATATTTTAAAGCCAAAGAAACAATTATAAGGGAGATAAAAAGCCTTTTTGATATGATGACCCTCCTATTTGCCATTAAAGATATGATATGGCGGCCATTTTGTTTCCAAAACAAGGACACAATTACTCTTAGGCAAGCTTTGCTATCCACTTACACTTTGTGCAAATCTGATGAAGCAAGCAGCAATATTTTAGGTTACAGAAAACATTAAAGGTTTTAGACCCCAAAATTTTAAAAGTGTTGCCATGGCAACAGTTGCCACTGGATACCCCCAAAAAACCTAATCAGCTCTAGATCCTCTTGGGGTAAACATCCCCTGAAATTTAGTGAAAATCCATGCAGGGGTTTAGGCTGTGGAACACCCACAAAGTTTAAGACCCGAAAATCTTAAGTGTTGCCATGGCAACAGTTGTTACTGGATAACCCCTAAAACCTAATCAGAACTAGATCTTCTTAGGGTAAACATACTCTGAAAAATTGATGAAAATACGTGCAGGGGTTTAGTCTGTGGAGCACCTACAAACTTTAAGACTTGAAAATCTTCAAAGTGCTGCCATGGCAACAGTTAAAGGCTGGGGTTAAAAATTTAAATTTTTTCAGAGGCACTAAAGAGGTACACTACTACCCATATGGTCAAAATTTGCCTGAAACCACTTCTAAAGGCTTTCCAAATAAAAGACATTTTCGGTTTCCATAAAACTTCAAGATGGTGGCCTAAATTAGGAAAATTCAAAATTTTTCAGAGGCACATATACCCCTTTCACATTACCGGCAGTATCCCCGACTGTAGGCTGCGTTTGGTAAAACATCCCTGTCCTTGGATCACTGTCCCATGTCTGTTTGCAAACTTGCGAGTCAATTGTGCATCCTATGGAAATTTTCAAATGTCTGAAATTTCCCCCTTTGAATTTGATACTCTGGGCATGTGCAGAAAAGTTAGGTCCACGATGTATATAAGGTTGTGACTCGGTCTATTGGCGTAATGCAGTGACATGAGGTGAGTTAAAGTATTGGATGTTTGGCCACTGTGTCACAAGGTCACATACGGATCTCGAACGGTAGTTGAAGAACAGTAGCATTTCACCAAATGCCAATAACCTCGTTACACCGCCTGTAGTGTGAATAACTCGGATGAAATGGGGCAACCTGGGAAGGTTTCACTGCTGAGTAAAATTTCTAACCACAGGTCTAAAATTTAGATTTGTAATTATACTTTATTGAAGACTCCCTTTAATGTTACTCCTTCAATGAATACTTCTACAATAAATGTCGTAAAAGGGATGGAGTATGAAAGATACTGATGAAAACCAATTAGAGGCTAACTGGCCCTTTTAGTGTTTCTTACTATCATTCTTTGATCAAGTAGTCTGTATCTAAATTAAAGTCACACATGTGCCAAAAAATGTCAAAAAATTAATCCTTGACTGTAATAAAATGAAGATGCCATGAACTGGAAATTCTGGTGAACAAGTGATTGTTCAAGAACACATGCAAATTTGTTTGGGAGCAAATCATTATGTGTTAAATGATAAGGTAAAATTTCTATTGAATGAAGTAAAACATGATCACTGTTTCATTAAGATCTTAAAATTTTGAAACACGAGTTTAAATGAACTGCTAAAACTTTTTATTTAGTTCCAATAAAATATACTTTTTATTGTCATAGATCCTTAGTAGTTGTGGGATTACAAATAATACAAGCTTGAATGATATATCTACAGAAAGCACACAGCTAAAGGTAATAGACATAAACACTCAAAGTCTAGTGCTCTTTTCTCAACATAATATTGTGCACCTGATACACTGTTAAATGGAAAATGCTTACTGGTTAGTAAATTACAATAGTCATCATTATAATAAACATATCCCAATACAATGTATATTTCAGTTTAAAGTTACATTTTACATATTTACAACCAGTGAACATTAAATTCGATTTCACATATTTACTGAATCTCAAACCAGTAAACATGCGAAATAACACAGGTCAAGAATCAGTAAATATGTGTATAACTAAAACTTTTAGGGAATATGCAAATTTATTTGTGTATTTACTGAAATTTTTAGCATGTGCATTTATTGATTTTCCACATTTACTGTAATATATATATATGTGTGTGTGTGTGCAAAGTATGTTTTAAAATACTTAAAATGCACAAACACCTGTTTACAGCTTCCAACTTTTAACTGCAATTTGGGTTTAAAATTGCTTTATGTGATATTTTATATAAGTTACAACATAATGTTTGTCCACTTTGAAGGTATTTTTTCACAAGGGGATTTTTTTTCACGGGAGGAACTGTCTTAAAAAAATGGGGGCCAAATGATTCACAGGGCAAAGCATCTTCATAGCGGGTGTAGTAGATAGCCACTATCCAGTGTTCCTCACTACTGCTCATAAATTGCAGTTGGGTCAACTGTAATATTTTTGTCCCACTACGTAACAGGGCTGCCAAAATCTTTGTTGCAATTATTTTGTAAAATACGGGAATAAATCAATATATTAAACATGTTTTGCAATTTTTGCAGTCTTATATTAAAAGTTATGTTGTATTAAATAAAATGCCCATAATAAAGGATATTTACATATGGTGAAAACGAAAATTTATCACCCAATATGGTCCACAAATATCAACGATCAACAAAAACAATAACTAAAAGCTACATGTGCGTCTACCCCAAAAACTATTCCTAAATCCCTGAAACAAATTAAACAAAAAAGTTAATACAAGAAATAATTACCTTAAATATGTACATTGGGTATGCCCAGCAGAGCATACTGAAAACAAAGAATAGCAGAGGTCCTTTGCTGTTTCCTGGTGGCCCAAATACTATTGCCCTGTTTATATAAAATACAGCAAAAATACATTAAATGCAACAAACAACATTTATTTTCTGGCACAGAATTGGTCACATATCTGGGATGGGAGTTTAGATCTAATCTTATCTTATCTAATCTACTGCTTTGCAGGCGCAATATCTTCCCCACAAAGGGGAACTCTGTGTGCTAGTTAAACAAAAATCATTTATCATAGGGAAAGTAGAGGGGTGTTCAGGGTCAGTAATCCAGAATTTTGGGTGTGATCAGGAGGGAAGACTAAGTTGGGAAATTAGAGTTGAAGAAGTGGGTTTTGAGGTGTTTCCTAAAAGATGCGACAGCGGGACTGTTTCTTATTTGGAAGGGGAAAGAGTTCCAAAGAACTGGGGCATAGTGACTGAAGGAATAAGAGAAGTGTTTGATTCATCTGTGAACTCTACGGTCGAAAGTGGGGGTATGAAGAAACCTGAGTTTGGGGGTGCTTCGCCTTGTATTTCTGGAAGCGGTGTAGGGGTGAATTAATTCTCTTAGGTAAACTGGTTGACCTTGGTTGAGAATTTTGTACGTAATGAGGCCTATCTTAAATTGTACCCTGTACCTGACTGGAAGCCAATGGAGTTTTTTTAGTTGAGGAGTAATGTGAGAGAATTTAGAGGAATGGGTGACGATCCTGCAGACTGAGTGAGTTTTGGACTAACTGCAGTCTCCTTAACTCAAAATCAGTGAGTGATAAGAACAGTGAATTGCAATAGTCCAATCTGCTGCTCACCAAAGCATTTGCTAACAGAACTGATGTTTTAAGGTATAGAAGGGGACGAATTCTGTAGAGGTCTCTGGCATTGACTCTAGTGGACTTTATGACGTGTGACATATGGTCTAGATGCATGCTGTGACTGCACTGTACCACTTGTGTTGAAAGTGTCAATTGTAATAGGTGATATTAGACATCAACAGGGACTGGGGAATGTACAACTGGTGAAATATGCAGAAAAAATCCAATATGATGACAAGGACTTTTTGCTTTTCTTTTGCCGACACCAACTGTAAATATTGTACTGTTATCAGAATTTACAATTTCCTGGATACTGGGGCCATACTGAAGCTGAGTATCATTCAGTGTTTCAGTATCCACTGCTCTGATGGTAGATTTACGACCCCTATTCCACCACTGTGTATGACTTATAAAAGAAAACTTTGCACATCAAAAATGGTGTTTTCTTCATAGAATCTATGGAATAAAGAAATATATAGGATATTCAGGATATTCTTAAACATAAAATTATCACCTATTTGTAATGGGCTTCCCCCATGTCACTTCTCCGAATCACAAAGCCAACAAAAATGCGTGTCAAATACCAAAATATCCCATGACAGTAGTGTTAGGAATCGGTCTAAAAAATCAGAATCGATTAATCGGTAACTCTGAGCAATCGATTATCGATTATAATCGTTTTTCTGCTTGCTTTGTAAGAAAGACAGAATATTCTTTTTTACCAAATATAATAACAGTAGTCTTCCGATAGGTCAGTGGTGAAAAAAATCTAGGTTATTTGTTTACATTTTGGGGTAGGGAAGGGGGTATGTTAGGAAACCAGTAGGTTGAAGAGTCAACAAGTATGTTGAAGAGTCAACAAGTATGTGTATCAGCAATAATACAATAATCTATTAAGATGGCCTTAACAGTTACAAAATAATATTTATTTTCATTCTCCCTTTTCATCAGCTAAATCATTTACAGTGTTTGAATGTAACATCAGCAGATTAGCAACCAATCATGCTTAAAATAAACCATATTTCAACCCTAGACTTTCTTCAAGTCCTTTTTTCTAAGGTATTATATGAGGACTGTATGACTTTATACTAGAATGTGGGGCTGACAACAGTACTGTTTCAGCATAGAGAAGGATTTTTCCCTCCTTAAGTGGATGTATAATGTTTTCATCTATGTCAGATTTAGTGGGATGAGAAATACAAAGACTTGGTGCAAGTCTATTTCAACCCCTTTTGTTCAACATCACCATGTGGTACACCTGTGTTGTGAACTCAGGACACTTTGTATATATGCAACAAAGAAGAATAGAATATCTGCTTATCATTATCATATGTCAAGAACAGTGACTGCCAAGCAGCTTCTGAAAATTATCCTGAATAAAATGCTTCTTTGGGAACTAAACAATACATAGACATGTGTTCATGGAAATTTCCTTCCAGTTTTAACTCAGGACACTTTTCAAAGACATGCTACTTTCATTAATCAAATGGAAGAGTGACTTTTATTGTTTCTGGTCAATATTGATGTTTTGTAATATATACTAGGTTATATGAAACAGTTTGGCACAAGTGAACATGTATTTCAGCATTGTCACTCAAGTTTATGTGTATTGGATGGGGTCTGGAAAATCTGACTCTTATCCTGAAAACAATATTCCATGAATTTCGTTTTTTAAGCAGATCTTCATGACCTATTCATTTCATATAGTTATAATTTCTTAGATACTGTAAAATTCTAAGTATGGCAATGTAGTAAATATTTTAGTTTTCTTGTTCAACAAAATTTGTCAAAAATATTCATGGCAGACTGCTGAAGTATTACAGTAGTGTGATCTCTCTCCACTTGATTTATGGCCAAGGTTATTATTCCCCATTTATAGGGAGTATACATGTTGTGTGTGAAGCAGTGAAAGTTAAATTTAATTTAGGTTGAACTTAGTTTATTGTATTAAAAGATCTTCTAAATACCTACAGAAATTTTGAGTTTTAGTTGTAATCAACAGGAAGTAGATACCAGTGAAAGAAACATGGCAGATAATGTAAACAAATGTTACGAAAATAAAATCTTAAACATCTGTAGAAAAAGGGAAAATTAGGTGGTTTATAAGTCTTACTTTCGATTCACAATCGATTCTTAAAATGAGAATCGATTTTCTACATCGAAAGTTTTAAATAGACGATTAATCGATTTTCCGTCTAATCGTAGGACCACTACATGACAGGATTTAATATCACTAGTAACCTAGAAAGAAACTGTCATTCAAATAAATGCTGAATAACTGACAATCAAACCAGGAAGCACAAATTTTGTGAAGTAGGAGCAACAAAATACCTTTCAGAAAAATAAGAACACTTAAACAAACTATACGTTTACTTCATGTATATTCCTTCACAAAAACATTTAATTTAGAAAATACTTTACCAATATAGATTGAAAAGCTGGTCTATGTAATAATTATAAAGTGCAATTCTTACGAGAAATCTATTTTTGGGAGTAAGTTGTTCCGACTTTTGGATTCTTTCTTGAGGTAGTCAATAATAGTTCTGTGTTTCCTTCCTTGGGCCAGCATCAATGGTGTCTTACCATTCTTATCAGCGATGTTTATTTCCACACCGTCCTGAAAAAATTTAAGTTCATTTTAGCATTTAAAATCATTGATTAAAATGAAAATATCATTAAATATCAGAATACACGATAAACCAACCTAATGAATTATTTACCATAAAAAATAAAATAATAAAACTAGTAAAATAATCATAATAACAAAAAGTTTCTTTTGGTTAACTTTAAAATTAATTGGCTCTACTTGGGACAGTAGTAACCATGTCAGGTTACAAGCTTCATACACATATCCATCAAAATTGTTTTTATACTCCTCAGGGTTAATTTAGACTGATTCCTATAGCAAAATAGTGTGCATCCTACAGAGCAGCCATAAATGTTATAAAAGATTTTTTTTGCATTTTCTTTACATTTTTTCTGTTTTTCTTTCAATATTTTTATATCCATTTCAAAACGGTGAAGAATTTCAGGTAAAACAAAACATCGTAGTGTCACAATAATATTGATTTAACAAACATTTAATGTGTACATGTAACCAAGCAATTGCCCCCACCCCCACCATTCTGGAATGATAGGGAGGAGAGTATTGTAATTGGGTCTGTTTCTATTTTTGTGCACAGTTTGAAAAATGTACATCAGACCTGGGTTTATATTTTCACACCAGATGGGGCCTATATGTCATGTGGCTTTGTCTTCCTCAAAGATGACCTGGATCCCATATCCAGAACTTTTTTGTATGATTTTTGGCAATACCAGCAGGAGAGGGTTTGTGCATTTCTCAGGAGTTGTTTGATTACATTTTGTTACAAATTCCCTGATGACACAATTTCTCTGTGACACACACAACAGTTCACAGTCAAAACATTAATGGGTATCTCTGGAAGCCTTGTGGGGCTACTCACAATTTCACAGAGTTCAGTGACTGATGTTAGATTTCCACTGATACAGGATAAATGGAGCGGGGTCTGACCATAGTTGTCTCTCTGATGAGGATTGAAGCCAGAATAGATCAGTAGACGCATTAGCTCATTATGACCTGAAAAATGGTACTGGTCATAAGATTAACATTATAACATACAGTAAGTTTCTGAAATTATCAGTTCATTTAAGGCTATGACCAGATTAAACCAGTCTGGTAACTTGTGCTTGGCTAACTAAAGAGAACATACTAAACTGCTAATTCATGATGGATTTCACCTATATGAAGCACTATTAAACCGACTACAATAAGATTTTGCTATAATTTGATACATTCACCACTTTAACTCATACTATTAGCAGGAATAGCAAATAATAAAATAAACAAGCAAAGCAAGAGTTTTTCCCAATCTGGTTAAGGTGATAAAAATACTTGCCAATCACAGGTGAGCAGAGGAAAGAACAGCATGGAGTCATGTGAGAAGTTTGTAGAAAGTGTTATTTTTAAGTTGTTTTCATTATGATTGTGTAGATTTTAATATATTTTACTTGTTTTAGTTTAATATTTGATTTGAATCTGACATGTTCTAAATGTTTATCTTGTTATGAAATATCAAACTCGGTTTGTGTTTATAAAACATTGATAGCCTAGCATTGCGGTTAATCATTTTACCCTTAGCACCAACGGGGTGCCAAATAACCACAAAACAGGTCAAGTGTATTGATAAATCGATTGCAAACTAATAAATTAGGTCCTCACAAAACTATATATATATATAAAAAAATAAATAAAATTGGTGAAATCTAATATAATTTTCAACAGAATTTTATTTACTTTCACCGAAATTTTTCATTTCATTTACAATAAGTTTGTTTACATAAAGTCATAAACCACTATATTCTCTTCTCTGGATCGACTAGTTTGTTCACATTACAATAGGAGTACATGTGAGTCATTTTCTACAATACTGATACCCAGGTGGTGTTATGTTTTGGTCCCGAATCATCAAACAAATTTTATATAACTAGCATAGACAAATGTACAATAAGCCTCTACAATAAATTAAGTACAAAGAGGAAAAATCAAAAACATGCAACACTAGAATCATGAATGTACATACATATATAGACAATAAATTTCTATCTTAGTGCCAGGATGATCTGTGCAAATTATTAAAATACATTTTTGTTCTTATAGTGTGTGCGTTACCTTTAAACCCAGCCCAATGAAGAGCAGTATCGCCATCTTTATCAACACATTGGGTCCTTGCACCTTTACCCATTAAGTATCCTGCCAACATAGTTTTCCCATACTGACAAGCCACGATCAGTGGTGTGCAGCCTTTATTGTCTACAACATCAATGTTTGCACCACTCTGTAATAGTATGTCAACAATGGCTATATGGCCATTTACACAAGCCCAGTGAATAGGTCTCTGGCCCAATTCATTGTCCGCAGCTTCATCTACTAGACCTTTGTTTTCTACGATGTAGCGTAAAATTGTGGTCTGTCCTCCCAGACATGCCCAATGTGCAGGCAAGTAGCCTTTCTCATCATGACTGGACAAAATTTGAACACCTTGTGTTTCAACAAAGGTTTGCACAGGGACCAGCATTCTGCCAAAGCAAAGAAACAACAAGCAATCAATGGTTGTCCTTGACATGGATGAAATGATTTGAACGGCCATAAAGTTAAAGCAACTGAAGCTTATGGCCCTTGTCACTCATGCTACACTAAACAAGCAATCAGTGCCCGTGAATGGGCTCTGTGTCAGCTGACTGTGTGTTTTGAGTTTCAGAGTTTTCGAGTTACAAGTGATTTACTCAACAGAGAGAATCTCAAAGTAGATTTTGCTCAGCTATGCAATGAGTTAAAGGGCTGCAATTTTACTGTGGTATAGCTGACTCAAAAGTAGGTTAATAACACATTTAAAGAAAATACTGTAAATGCAATAGTTATCAAGTTACAATTGATTTACTCAACAGTGATAACCTCAAAGTAACTATTACACAACTATGTAATGAGCTACAGGTCTGAAATTTTACTATGTTATAGCTTACCCAAAAGTAGGTGAACAATATATTTACACAAAATACTGTAAATGCAATAGTTTTCAAGTTACAACTGATTTACTCAACAGTGAGAACCTAAAAATAGCTATTGCTCAGCTATGCCATGAGCTGTAGGTCTGTAATTGCACTATGTTATAGCTGACCCAAAAGTAAGTGAACAACATATTTAAACAAAATACTGTAAATGCAATAGTTTTCAAGTTTACAACTGAATTACTCAACAGTGAGAACCTAAAAATAGCTATTGCTCAACTATGCCATGAGCTACAGGTCTGCAGTTTCACTATCTTATAGCTGACCCAAAAGTAGGTGAACAACATACTTAAACAAACTAGATTGGGCCAACTCGGCGCCAACATATCCCCAGACAGGTCATCACTCACGCCACAGGTTTTGATCGGGAATTTTTAAAAACATAATTACCCATTATTATATGAACTTCAGCACATCAATCTACTCTGTTTATATCTTCCAAGGAAGATGGTGTATCCCCAGACGCCGAATACATAACTCAAATTATATTTTCAATCTTCCTGCAATGATAACTCTAAACCTATTTTCAAAGTATTTAAATGATTGATGATTGAATGTCCATTCTAAAATAATAATCCCAAAAGAGCATATCTGTTTCTATATTTGTTGACAAATAAAATATTATTTTTAACTCAACTCATCATACTTTTCAATCTTCCTTCAAAGTATTTAAATGATTGATGATTCAATGTCCATTCTAAAATTCATAATCCCAAAAGCGCATATCTGTTTCTATATTTGTTCACAAATAAAATATTATTTAAAAAAAAATTATTTATATTATTATTTTATTATATTATTTTTAGAATTTGCAAATTGTTTTCAGTTATTCATTTCCTCTATACCTATATATGTGGTCCATATATATGCAACCTAAATATGTGACACAATCTCAGTTCTGACTCCCCTTTGTGTTGTATGTAATGAAGCCCACCACCTCCCACCCCCACCCCTCTCCCCTTCTCCACACCTCTCTCACTATTACACAAGATCTGCAACCCCATTGAGTTCTTTGTTTCTCATCTGATATCATTAAATACCTTTGTTTATTTAGTGTCACTCAATATAGCTGGAGGTCCCAGAGGTGGGTGGGGGGAATCCGGGTGGGGGATGTGGGTTGAGCATAAATGGTAAACAAACAATCTATATAAAAGGGGTACTCAAATACAAAAAGAATTGAGAATTTTAAGTATGTGATTATCAACTGAAATGAGTTCATAACTGTAGGAGCTGTGCCAAAATTAACTGAGGCAAGTTGAATAAAACTGGGCTAGTTGAGGGTTAAAAATCCCCTAGTTTTACTACATAAGGATATAATTTCATTAATATTGGGACTTAAAGCTCACTTAAAGTGTCCATTTTGTCTACTTCAATATGTTTCACCAGTTTCATTTTAAAAAGTGAAAAACTCAGCAAGCAGAGGTGGGTGGGGGGAATCCGGGTGGGGGATGTGGGTTGGGACTTAGTTTAGTTTATTAGTTTATTATAGTGACATGTATTATGTTGACAAGGATTATACAAAAACTATTGAAGTAATACCCAGCCCTATATGGGCTTATAAGTCACTTTAAATAGAGAGTTAATAACAAACAGAGCAAACATATTTTGAGGTAAGATACAGTAAATAAAGACAGCAATTCAATACATAAAAATTAACAATATAATTTACTTTTTCTTTCTTGCCACAAATCAAAAATAAAATAAATAACCATATTGACATTCATATGAGTTAATACCCTTGATAATTGATCTATTAATAATTCAGATTTATCTATATTTAAAATTTTGAAATATTTCATACGAATCAGCTCTAAAGCTGGACAAACACAAACAAAATGTATCTCATCTTCTACATCTTTTTTACACAGTTTACATGTTCTCTCAAAGAGATGGAGTGCTACAGCAAAAATGGTAAACAAACAATCTATATAAAAGGGGTACTCAAATACAAAAAGAATTGAGAATTTTAAGTATGTGATTATCAACTGAAATGAGTTCATAACTGTAGGAGCTGTGTCAAAATTAACTGAGGCAAGTTGAATAAAACTGGGCTAGTTGAGGGTTAAAAATCCCCTAGTTTTACTACATACGGATATAATTTCATTAATATTGGGACTTAAAGCTCACTTAAAGTGTCCATTTTGTCTACTTGAATATGTTTAACCAGCGTTTAACCAGTTTCATTTTAAAAAGTTAAAAACTCAGCAAGCAGAGGTATAACACACAAAAATAAGTTCTTAAAAGACTAAGATAGCCATAACATTATTAATATTCAAAATTTAAATAGACAGGCATTTCCTTTTAAAAATTCAAAGATTTCAGCTCTATAACCCACATAGTTTGACAGTTACTGGGCTTTAAAGTGGCATAATGTCCATAAATTGGGTTTCTGTGGGCATTTTACAATTGTTAAAGAGACCTTAGCAATTAAACTACAGATCTGAAACTTTTTGGGGGACATACATAACAAACAAAAATTATATATAATACAGTTTAAGACTTGTCACACTAAGCATTTCCAAATAACAGGGCAAAATACGGAAAAAATGTCCAAAAAGGCACTTGGGCGAGTGTCTATGGCCCTCATACACAGGTTAAATGTCTACTAAAAACCTTGATTTTCGCCATATGTAAAAAGGACATAATAATGCATTCCCAGATGGGATTTCAGCTCCATCAATCACATAGTTTAACAGTCACAGGGCTTAAAGGTGGCAAAAAGTCCAAATATTGGGTCTCTGTGGGCCTTTTAGAGATCTCGATGTGGCTTTCAAATTAAAGCTTCAGACTTAAAATTTGTTACATACTAAGATTACACATAGAATATGTATCTAATAAAGTTTGAAACTTCTCAGACTTACCATTTCCAAGTTACAGAGCAAAATATGTGAAAAATGTCTTAAAAGGGTCACTCAGGTGGGTGTTTAAGGTCCTCATACACAGGTTAAATGTCTACTTGAAGCCTTGATTTTTGGCACATGTAAAAAGAACATAATAATGTATTCCCAGATGAGATTTCAGCTCTATCAGTCACATAGTTTAACAGTCAAAGGCCTTAAAATTGGCAAAAAGTCCAAATACTGGGTCTTTATGGGGCCTTCTAGAGACCTAAATGTGGCCTTCAAATTAAAGCTTCAGACTTAAAATTTGTCACATACTAAGATTACACATAGAATATGCATCTAATACAGTTTGAAACTTCTTAGACTTACCATTTCCAAGTTACAGGGCAAAATATGTGAAAAATGTCTAAAAATGGTCACTCGGGTGGGGATTTATGGTCCTCATACACAGGTTAAATGTCTTCTTAAAGCCTTAATTTTTGGCACATATATAAATAACATACTAATATCTTCCCAGATAGGATTTGAGCTCTATCAGTCACATAGTTTGACAGTCACAGGGCTTAAAAGCAGCAAAAAGTCCAAATATTGGGTCTTTGGGAGCCTTTTAGAGACCTCAATTTGACCTTCAAAATTAAAGCTTCAGACTTAAAATCTGTTACATACTAAGATTACACACAGAATATATATCTAATACAGTTTGAAACTTCTCAGACTTACCATTTCCAAGTTACAGGGAAAAAGATGTGAAAAATGTCTTATAAGGGTCACTCGGGTGGGTGTTTATGGTCCTGATACACAGGTTAACTGTCTATTAAAGGCCTAAATGTTGGGGCACATATAAGATAACACATAGATATATTCCCAGATGATATTTAACTTAGATGAGAGACATAGTTTTAAAGCTACAGTGCTTGAAAGTGGCAAAAAGTGCATAAATTGGGTCTCTGTGGGCACTTTTGAGACCTTAAGTCGACCCCTTTGGGTAAACCTACAGCCCTAAAATTTTCTACAGACAAGGATTACATATCAAAGTTATACCTAGCACAGTTTGAGACTCATCAGAATTACCACTTCCAAATTATAGGGCAAAATATGTGAAAAGTATAGCAAAAAATCCCTAAGTGGGGGTATTTATGGGCCTCAAAGACAATTTTCTCCTCAACTTAAAGTTGTGATTTTCGGCACATGTACTAAGAACATATTAATGTGTTGTCAGGTAAAATTTCAGCCAGCTGAGCATCATAGTTTGTGACCTACAGGGCTCTAAGTGGCCAAAAGTCCAATTTCTGACCTTAAGGTGGCCATAAGTTCTTTTTTACTGGGAGTTTAAGGTCACCTTAAAATAGGGATCTTCCTTTGGGCACCCTTAACATGTGTACCAAGTTTGAAAAAAAAATATTAATTTGTTTTTGAGTTATCGCGTCCACAAGGAAATTTCTACGGCGGCGGCGCGACGGACCTGAATCCAATATATCCCCGACTTTCGTCTGGGGATATAAATACTGTAAATGGAACAGTTTTCAAGTTACAACTGATTTACTCAACAGTGAGAACCCGAAAACAGCTACTGTTCGGCTATGTAATGAGCTACAGGTCTGCAATTTCACTATGTTATAGCTGACCAAAAATTAGGTGAATAACATATTTAAACAAAATACTGTAAATGCAATAGTTTTCAAGTTTACAACTGATTTACTCAACAGTGAGAACCTCAAAGTAGCTATTGCTCAGCTATGCCATGAGCTACAGGTCTGCAGTTTCACTATCTTATAGCTGACCCAAAAGTAGGTGAACAACATACTTAAACAAAATACTGTAAATGGAAAAGTTTTCAAGTTACAACTGATTTACTCAACAGTGAGAACCCGAAAACAGCTATTGTTCGGCTATGTAATGAGCTACAGGTCTGCAATTTCACTATGTTATAGCTGACCAAAAATTAGGTGAATAACAGAGGTATTTAAACAAAATGCTCCAAATGCAATACTTTTCAAGTTACAACTGATTTGCTCAACAGTGATAACCTCAAAGTAGCTATTACTCAGCTATCCAATGAGCTACAGGTCTGAAATTTTTCTATGTTACAGCTGACCCAAAAGTAGGTGAACAGCATATTTAAACAAAATACTGTAAATGCAATAGTTTTCAAGTTACAACTGATTTACTCAACACTGAGAACCTGAAAATAGCTGTTGCTCAGCTATGCCATGAGCTAAGCAGTGGTCAGAAGTTAAAGGAAAATCGATCTTTTTTTTCCCTTGGAGGGATTTGCAGTTGGCATTTTTGTAATTTTTTTCCCGTGCACCCAATTACTTTCTTTCAAAGGATAAGGATTCAGCTCACAAGAGGTTCCCAAGCACGGGGTTCCTCGCAGTGTGTTGGGTAGACGTGGTTACCTCGGCTCTACTTTACTTGCGTGTAGAGCCATGGCATAAACACAAATATCATACAAAGGTGAACACATAACTGTTCCCACAACTATTTTGTTTCATTTTCTTCAACAATCAGTCAACATGCAAACATGTTTGACAAAAAATAAATGACATTTCCTGATTTTCCAGGGTTTTTGAACCATTTCTCCAAAAATTTGAAAATGGGCTTTTATTGTAAAAGCTGTGTAAAATAGCATATATTTTGTACACATATTGCATTTGTTGTGTCTTTGGCATAATATGGGGGCCACAGTGGCAGAGTGGTAACACTCTCGCCTCCCACCTATGCGGCCGGGGTTCGATCCCAGTCATGGCCGTAAGTGGGAAAGCTGGTAGTTGCTTGCCGTTGGTCGGCAGTTTACAGTACAGAACCCTAGCGAACTATATGTACTGGTTTCCTCTGCCCTTCCAACTACCCGTCGTAATATGACCTGTACAGTGTTGAAAGCGACGTAAAACCCCAAATAAATAACGCAGTGGTTAAATCACGGGACATCCCGATATGTAAATTACTGGCTAAATGTCGGGAAATGATTTCATTGGTTGATTTTTTAAGTTAGTTTTCCGGGAAATCTGTGACCTTATATCTTCTCATGAATATTAATGAGTTGGTGCTACTGCCGTGAGTTCTTGAGTTTACGTGAGGTATTTAGTCATCATTGAAGCTTCCATTTTATAAAAAATTGTAAGAAAATCTCGGGAAATCCATGACCTCATATCTTCTCATGAATATTAATGAGTTGGTGCTACTGCCGTGGGTTCTTAAGTTTAAGACATTTAATCTTCATTGAAGCTTCCATTTTATAATATTTTATAAAATATTGCAAGAAATCCAGGGAAATCCATGACCTCATATCTTCTCATGAATATTAATGAGTTGGTGCTAGTGCCGTGAGTTCCGAGTTTATATTTTATTTAACAAGACATATAACATATAACAAGACATCCCTTGATATAAAGCACTTCCCTATATGAAGCACTTCCCAGTTGTCACGATTTAGCACTTCCCGACATATAGCCAATACGTTACATATCGGGACGTCCCGGGACATAACCTTGCCGAATAAATAAATTGGCATAATATCACTGTTTCTAGTGGTGGTGGGCCAGTTCACGCCCGGGTACCAATTCACGCCCACCCCTAAATTTATCCAAAACAATCACAGTTAAACAATAAATTACAAATGTATATGATCAATTTGATGATTATCTATAATGTGTTAAACATTTTCTCTATAAAAAATCATAAATCTTCAAGAAAATTGAGGGTGGGCGTGAATTGGTACTACCCGGGCGTGAACTGGTCCACCACCACTAGCACTAACCATATTAAACCATTTTCAGTCATTTTATCAAGTTTTATTCAACAGAAAAAAGATTTTATGCAAATCTCCAGTTGTATGCTCTACACGCAAGTAAAGTAGAGCCGAGGCAACCACGTCAACTGTATGTGTTGGGAAGGAACATCGAAAAATGCATGACAATATTGGTGCAAAGTGAATGAACAATTACCCCGCCTTAATCGCGTCAAAAATAGTTGGCTGTTTTGTAGATGCATTTTCTCCACTTTCCGTGTCACTTTTGCTGTTCAGGCCATCAGAAGCGACCATATTTTCGGAATTAACAGTGTTTCCAACCAAACCGGAACGTGCAGCCATCCCCTAAACAAAATATGTTTTGACAGGTTAATGCACAACTGTTTGTCGCTATATATCTTTTAATTAAATCGAGAAGGTTCCGGGTTATAAAAATTCCAAAATGTTTGTTGCACCTTTGAATCCAAGTATACAGATATGAAGTATACATGCTTGCTGTGCAGACACAATATTTTCATATAAGTTGGAATAGCATATTCATGTTTTAAATTATGGTGTGTGTATGCATCTATGGTTAGTTTTAAATGTATACGAATCGTCAAACTTAATATGTATGATCAATAAAAATTTATAACCTTATTGTATTTTATAAAGTTCTACAATGAGATAACCATTGGATCTAATGTAACTTGTGAATAAAACTATTGGAATGTGATAAACTAAAATAATTATGGTTGTCTGTGGTGTTTTTGTGTCATTAGAGTTTTCGTGGTATTGTGATTGCTTCTACTTAACCCAAGGACTTAGTTACTTCTCTGTTGTAGTTCGTTTTTCATCAAATAATGTTTTCAAAGTAATTTTACTTCGTTTTTCAGTATATATTGAAAATGTCTAAAATTAAAATTACATTAATTTCTTGGCTACCACAAAAACTCCATGGATCACCATACTATTGTTCATGTTATCAATGTTATATTTCAGTAATGGATCTGGATAGTAATATAGATTGTTTACCTTCAGGGAGACTGTGACTGTAAATTTACTTTTTTGTCTAATTTGGAAAAAAAATATATTGCTCATTCTAGAATTATAAAAGGTCAATGCAATTGGTAAAATAAGAAGCATTGCTGGAGGGAGCACAAGTCCTGATCTGGGAATCCTGAACCATTATGTGGTGAAACATGTCAATCCCTGAAATAATTCCATTTGAAGTTCTTACACAGATAATGATCATCTTTGAGGAGCACCAAGCCATGGGTAGACTCCACCTTGTGTGAAAATTTAGCAAAAATTTGATAAATAAACATAGTTTTTAAGTTATGCACATGGACAAATTGAGAAACAGACACACAGACAAACAAATAGACATGGAGGGACAAGAATAATGAGCTATATTGTTTTAAAAATTGACAATAGTAGTTAAGTAAATTTGTAAATATTGGTTTGCCGCTTGAAGCATTCTTGTTGTTGACAAATATGGTCAAATTTGGCATAACGTATATTTCCAAAAAATGCTGGATATTCCCAATAAAAAAAATTTCATATTTTTCCAGGTCACATAAATTAATTAAATAATTAATTTCCTCCATGTTTTGAAACAGGGGCTTCTATATGTATATATATCAGTGTAACACTGACAACAATAATATTTCATCAGTATAGTGTACCCATTTACTAATAGAACACAAATTATTAGTGAACTGATAAATATTTATTTAATTGCATTTAAATGTTCTGTTTACAATAGACACTGAAAAACCAGTTATCACATTCTGCATTGCAGTTTGTTAATGGATATATATTTTCACTTCTCATGGGTAATTTCCTTTTGTGTATGTGGTTCAAAAAGACATTAAATATCCTGATTTATGACCAAATTACTGATCTATGAACAAAATATTTCACAACATGGCACTAAAAATGAAAAAAAGTGACCATATCAAGAAAACCCAGACCACCCTTCTGCTGGGTTATTAATATAATGCATATATTTCCCTAATTGACCAAGGACCGTGAGTTTTTATTGATTAGCGACTTGATTTGCCTTTTTCTACTTGAAAATCATAGTCGGAGTCTGCTGTCGCGATTTTCACATGTATAATGTCAAATAATTTGTGCCAAGTTATGAATCATTATTTTGTTTTGTGATTTGGCATTTCCTTTCAAAACATGTCGAGATGTTTATTTTGAGTTATGGCAAAATTATTTGCTGACAATTTGAATAGCAGCTCTAATTTTTATTACAAGGATTTGGGAAAACTTTGTTGCACTATCTCATCATGACCGTTTCTGTTGGGGACGGGAAAGGGTCAAAAAGCCCGTTAAAAATTTTGGCGAACATATTCATATCGTTTATTGGTGCTGGTGTATTGGGGCTTCCATATGCATTCAAAGAGGTAATTATGATAAAACAGTGTATAAGCAGGTTTGGATATTGGTCTAATGAATATTTAGACAGTTGTTTTAAAAGATGTAACAAAGATAGGCTTGCTGTTTAAAGCCAAATTGGGGGGGGGGGGGGGGGGGGGGGGGGGGTAATTGCAACCATGACAACTAGCTGTCACTACAGATTTTGGGTTGGATAACTAAAATATGTATTTAACTGTGTTACCTCTTAACACTGTTCGGTTCTCCACATAGACCGAGTTTCTGTCCCGTCACCAATTGCTCTTGATATTTCTGATGGTACGCAATGGCGAGGGACAGAGCTCACATGTACTTGTTTTCTGTGTAAATTTTGAACGGCATATTTGTACACATATTGGCACAAATGTATAGTGTTATTTTCATTCTTTGAGGTATATATATATATATGTGCACCAACATTTTCTTGTGCCATAAATGTATGCAGTGTTCGCTCTCGTCAAAAATAAATGCGAGACAGACTGTCTCCCTTCACTTGAAAAGTCGAGACAACTGCGAAAAAATGTGAGACATGTTTTGCATCAAGATATTTTAAAATATTTAGGTAGTTCCAATTTGGGACTGCATAAAATCTTCATTATAAGAAGAAATAAATCCTAAACTAAAAGTTCTAATAAATAAACTATTAATATTAATGCTGTTTATTTGTCTTTTTTTTTTAAATTTAACTTCTAAACCACATCTTAATGGCTTAATGACTGGGTGCTATTTTTTTTTTATTTTCCTGTTATCTGGATTCATCAAATAAATAAATAAATTGCATTTCTTCTCTTTTCTTTGAAGAAATATATATTTTGTCTCTTCCGATAACAGACGAATGTCTTTGGTCAGTAGTTGTTTCGACTGTTTCGCCTGTGACACAATATGCAGAAGATGAGTTAAAAATTAGACATAAAGCATGGAAATCTCGCGAAAATACCCGAATTCTCGCGTGAATTACTGTCAGCTCGATGTATCAAATAAAATAAACTCAATTTCATGTCTTTTTTAACCTATTTCTGTGAGGAAATATGTATGTCGTCGCTTCCGATAATAGACAAATTTCTTTGGTTGGTAGTTGTTTCGACTGTTTCGCCTGTGACACAATATGCAGAAGACGAGTTTAAAATCGACAAAAAGCACAGAAATCTCGCGAGAATACCCGAATTCTCGCGTGAATTACTGTTAGCTGGATATATAAAATAAAATAAACTGCCATTCATGCTTTTCTCGTCCATTTCTATGAGGAAATATGTACGTCGTCACTTCCGATAATAGACGAATTTCTTCAGTCAGTTTTGAGTGTTTCGCCTGGTAGCGACAGCACAGACACGTTGGTGAGTTGGTTTTGCGACAACTCTCCCCAGAGTGTGTACAAACTCGCGAAATCGCGCTCGAGAGCGAACACTGTGTCTGTTATAGTAATGTCTGAAAAGTTTTCTAAATATATTTATATTATAATTTTTTCACCTACAACTAATTCAAAGGAACAAGAATAATCAGCCACTAGAATAGAAATATGTACTTCAAGATTTACACAGAAAACAAGTACATGTGAGCTCTGTCCCTCGCCATTGCGTCCATCAGTATTTCAATAGCAATTGGCGATGGGGCAGAAACTCGATGGAGACACACATATAAAGGGACAGTGGTAGGGCTGACAGTAGACATGGTTACCATGGCTCTACTTGCTTGTAGAGCCGTGGCTAAACCCCCACATAAAACTGGAGATTGCTTCAAATACAAATACCTACTAGTGTATTCATCCAATTATTCCCACAGCTGTTTTGTTCTATTCCCCTTCAACATGCAAACATATCTGAGTGAAAAACAATGGTATTTACCCATTTTCAACAATTTTTTTTTGTTTTTTTTTGTTGAAGATTTTCCTAAACTATTAAAAATGTTGTTTTACCATAAAAGTTGTCTGAAAAAGGGCTTATATATTATAATCTTGGTATCTTAATATCTTTACATCAAAATCAATTTATTTCAACTGCATAAAGTCAAATGTAGCCATTTATATAGTTTAATTCAACAGGAAAGTCTTTTGATCCAATCTCCAGTTTTATGTTGAGTCCTGCCACGGCTATACATACAAGTAAATTTGAGCTGAGGTAGCCACATCTAGGCTGACGGGGGATAGTAAATGGCAGAGAGTGATGTGACGGTCAGATATGGAAATTTTAAACATTTTAAAACTTCTGTAGTACGTTAAAAGTATTGGACAGTTCGCTACTGTGTCACAAGTTTGTATACGGACATCAGGCGGTAGTTGAAAGACTTGGGCATTTTGACCAACATCTATTACCAGGGGGTATACCACCTGTAGTGTGAAAGGGGTTTCAGTGTGTATGCCAAGTCAAAGTTATTTGAAAAGCTCATTCGTAGACTGTCTAAGGCATGAGAGTACAGGAGTACATTGCTGAATACTTGGTCAAAAGAATGCATATTTATTCCCTTATTTTGTTTAAGGTTATGGAATATATTCTTTTATGTTATATGTATTATGTAGAATGTATTATGCATTTAAAATATCTTTATGTAATGAACTTTTAATGAAATACTGTAGTAAATTCTGGACTTCAGAGCAATACCCTGAGAATTTATCTCCGCAATGAGAGATAGAGAATATAAAACAATGTAGCAATGTTCAGTTTCTATGTTCAATTTTTCTAACAATTTTATACATATTTCACAATATAAAGTCTTTGGACACTCAGTTTATTTCTCTGACATCAAATAAATGTTCATACAAAACACTTTTAGGAGCATTTAAAAAGCTCCACCTGTTTACCTTGTGGAGATAACATGCGGGGCGCTCTGCATGGTGTTTAGTAGGATCCCAGTTATGAGTTTTCTTTTGGTGCATCTATCTGTTAAATAAACTTGCAGTATACCAGTAAACACTTATTCATGAGGTAAATATTTTAAGGATGAGGCTTCATTTTGGAGCCCCCCCCCCCCCCAAATTGTAAGAGAGGTATGGACCACTAAATTAGGTGGATGAGGGGGTAAGCATGTATGTTTTTACCCCACAGCCGTTAAGAGCTGTCAGGGTATTGTTTTCACCCATTTTGTCCGAATGGGTGGGCGGGCGGTGGGAAAAAGTTTGTCTGGGCTGTGTTTCAGAAACTGTAAGGTGTAGGAAGTTGATACCTGGTAGGGACATTGGTAAGGGGGTGTAGGTGTAAGACATTATGGTGAGACCTTGATTTGACCTTTGACCTTGCTGTAGTGACCTTGACCTATAAAATCTTGTCTGAGCTGTATCTCGAAACCCGTAAGGTATAAGAAGTTGATACTTGGTAGGGGCATTGATTGGGGGTTATAGGTGTGCAACGTCAAGGTGTGACCTTGTCGTAGTGACCTTTATCTATAAAGTCTTGTCCGGGTTATATCTCGGAAACTGTAAGGTGTAGGAAGTTGATAATGGTAGGGACATTGGTTGGGGGTTGTAAGTGTACAACGTCATGGCATGACCTTGATTTAACCTTGCCATAGTGACTTTGACCTATAAAATCTTGTCCGTTCTATATCTTGGAAACTGTAAGGTGTAGGAAGTTGATACTTGGTATGGACATTGGTTTGGGGTTGTAGGTGTTAGGGATGGGTTGGTAGGCTCGGTATCGAGAGCATTTTACTGAAATACTGTGATGAGATTTTACAACCGCCACTTCGCTTGTCAGCACATATAATGGAAGGAAAACTTGAAATATTGGAAACAAACAAGAAATATGAAGAAATTCTGCATTTTTATCTCGTATTTGGTGTATTTATGGACTTTTATTGCGATGCCATTAAGAGGAACGTCCATCTTTTGGTTACGACAATTTATAACATAAATCTTGCTTGTCAGCACATATAATTGAAGGAAAACTTAAAATACTGGAAACAAACAAGAAATCTGAAGAAATTATAAGCTTTTATCTTATATTTTGTGCACTGGGCCACTTTTATTGAGATTCACTGAGAGGGAACGTCCATGTTTGTTTGGGGTGTACTAAAACACGAAGCCCCGGAATCGGTACGGTTTTGCATGGGCGACCTCCTGATGTACAGATTTTTGATACCGACCCATCCCTAGTAGGTGTGCAAGGTCATGGTGTGACCTTGATTTGACCTTTGACCTTCCTGTAGTGACCTTGACCTATAAAATCTTGTTTGGGCTATATCTCAGAAACTGTAAGGTGTAGAAAGTTGATACTTAGTAGGGACATTGGTTTGGGGGTGTAGGTGTGCAACATCATGGTGTACCTTGTTTTGACCTTTGACCTTGCCATAGTGATCTATAAAATCTTGTCTGGGCCATGTCTCGGAAACCGTAAGGTGTAGGAAGTTGATAATTTGTAGGGACATTGGTTAGGGGTAGTAGTTGCGCAACTTCATGGTGTGGCCTTGATTTGACCTTTGACCTGGCCATAGTGAGTCTAGTGACCTTGACCTATAAAACCTTGTCCGGGCTATATCTCAGACACCGTAAGGTATAGGAAGTTGACACTTGGTAGGTGCATTGGTGGGGAGTTGTAGGTGTGCAACATCATGGCGTGACATTGATTTGACCTTGTCATAGTGACCTTGACCTATAAAATCTTGTCCGGGCTATATCTCAGAAACTGTAAAGTGTAGGAAGTTGATACTTGATAGGGACAATTTGTAGGCACATTGGTTAGGGGGTATAGGTGTGCATCATGGTGTGACCTTTAACTTTGACCCTGCTAAGTGTGTTCACCTGCCATATTTGAGACATGTTTATCTTATGATAAAGATATATGGATTTGTGCAACTGATTATTATGTGTACGTTTACATAATTGTGCTATGTCTATTGACAATTATCCTCCAATAAATAACTTTTACAGTTTCATAATTTTTAGTTTACTGATTAATGCTGTCATCTTGGCTGATCTTGCTATTGAATTATCTTATTTCAATACTTTATCTTTACATACATTTTCTTTCTCTTAGATGTTATTTTTTCTACTTAAACATTATTTGGACCTTTTCTAACTGACACTGCTCTGAAAGGATCCCGATCTTTGTACTGTTTCACTACTTCTGTATCTCATGGTGTTGAAAACTATTTCCCCAGGTTGTGGGATACGGGGATCTCTGATGCTATTTTTTCATAAGTAGTACAACATAGCTTGAGATTTCTTTCAAAATCTTGAGATGAAATTTAGTGAACTTGGGTAATATACTAACATTGGAGCATTGTCACCACCATATTTATTGATACAAATTGTTTCATATTTTAACAACACTACCTGTGAGATTCAGTTGAAATCAAAAGCCATATTTTAGATAATGTGGTAAACATCTGTCCCACTTATTTGAATGGAAGTAACTTGAGACACTTGTGATACAAGTCAGATAGAAACTTTTATGTTTGAGTTTACCCGTATATACCACATTGTGTGTGTGGTAGAGGTCTGTTCTAGTATTGTAGTAATGTGTGTGTGGTGGAGAAGTTGTAGAGGTCAGATACATATAATATATTTTAGTAGATCTCTACAATAATTTGTGTAATGTTGCTGAGCTAGAGGTCTATCCAACTGATTGTAGTTAGAACAGGGTGGTAGAGGTGAGATGTAGACATGTAGTAGAGTGGACCCTCTAGTTAATAGTTGTGTAATTGTAAAGGTATGAAAAGCTTTCATTGCAATAATTATGTTGATAATGATTTTTTTCACTGGAAAAAGGACTGCATTTATTAGTGGGAACATCCCAGTCTATGTTATAGACTACACACAGGGTGATTAGTATTGTGAAATAATTCTTTGAAAACTGATTGTGTTTTGATAAGTAAAATGAAGTAATTATTTGGAAGTAATGCAATCATCTTTAGCTGTTCATTGTGTTCTGTAAAATATACACAGATAATTATTTCAAAGAAATGGGAATCATTTTTTCCTTGTATATGTGTTTTTAGGCTGGAATTATAGAAGGATTCATCATTATGACTCTCGTTGCTGTTATGAGGTAATGTTGCTTTTTATAAAAAGGATGTTGTTCCCGATGAATTGTATTAGTTAAATTGAAAGAGTATGTTTATTGTTTTAAACATGTTTTGTGATAGCTCTTTATCCATTTCAAATACTTAGCATTTTAATTTGACAGAATATTGTACTACAGGTCACATGAAAATGAAAAATGTATAGTGGGAAAAAGAAAACGTAATGATGGTACATGAAAATGATTTAATCCAATTTTCATGAATTATTTCTCACTTTTGTGTAATGTACAATAGATTTATGAAATTATATGTTCTATTATTACTTTAACTGAACTTACTGTGTCATAAATAAGAGGAGAGATATAAATTGCGTTTCAGTTCAAAAGCCATGATGCTGATTATTGACTGCAAATATAGACTAATTGAGAAAAGTCATACTAATGGTTTCTGTGGGACAAGGACAGTAGAAAGTAGTCACAATAACCATGAAGTGAATGCTCCGTTGATTCAGGAGGAAACTGCCGTGAATGGTGGGGTTATGCAGAAAGTTCAGATAGAGGAGCCGGTTAGACCAAAAGTGAGTAGTATTGTGCACAGTGGTCAAAAATTATTGGAATGAAAGAATTTACATGTTCTCACTGTTTATTTCTTTAAATCTGACATCCTACAGCACTCCTGGTTCTAACTTATGGATTAGAATTTATAACTCGAAAATAATGTCCTGGTTGATTACTTGTGTGCTTACAAGGCTCTTATAGTTTGTATTTATGTTACAAAAATGACATTTTAGTGAGTTCTCTAAATATGTTTATGTCACGTTGGCCTTCAAAAAAAAGAAGAAAGAAGAAATTAGATTTTTCATCTTTGTGAAAACAGAGTATAAATCTATAAATTTTATCTGTATATCTATTTCTAATTCTTTTTAATATAAAGCTTATTGCTTTTTCATTTGATAATTTTCATAAACCACTGTTCCCTATAAACGAGTAACCATGATATATGTGTGAAACAGTGTTTGATTTTGAATTTGTTTTTTTTTTCTTTCAGGCACCTGGCCAAGATCTTGGATATGGTGATGTAGGTAAGTGCACATCATAGATTCTTGCCTGGCCTGTGTCATTACCAATATTTAAGCATCCCTTGAAAAGGGTGGTTTTGGGTACAGTTTCTTCATTTAATATCAACAGTATGGAAATTCTTTTTGGCCTTTTTTGATGTAGGAAAGTTTATTCACATACATTAACTTGACTTTGATATTTTCACAAGTTAACATGACCCCCCCAAAAACTGTCAATGAGTGAAATCTTGTCATGGCTGTATCTCAGAAACTGTAAGGTAAAGGATATTGATACTAAGTAGGGACATTGGTTTGGGGATGTAGGGGTGTAATATAATGAGGCTACCCAGATTTGACCTTTCACCTTACTGTTGTGACCCCATCCTTTGAAATCTTGTCAAGGCTATATCTCAGAAGCTGTAAGGTGTAGGATGTTGATACTTGGTAGGGACATTGTTTGGGGATATAGGTGTGCAACGCCATAGTGTGACATGAATTAATCTTTAACCTTTTCTTACTGACCTTGACCTTTAAAATCTAGCCTGGGCTACATAATGGAAAACATAAGATGCAGGAAGTTGATACTTGGTAGGGACATTGGTTAGGATAATAATTGTGCAATGTCATACTGTGGTTTTGATTTGACGTTGACTTTGCTCTAGTAACCGTGACTGAAAAAGTTTTGTTTGGGCTATATCTTAGAAACTGTAAGGTGTGGGAGGTTGATACTTGGGGTTTTGGTTGGGGGTGTTTGTGTTCAGTGTTTTAGTGTGACCTTCACCTTCATAATCTTGTCCAGACTATATCTCAAAAAACATAAGGTGTAGGAAATTGATACGTGGTAGGTATATTGGATAGAGGTGAGAACGTGTGTGACATTTGACCTTGAGTCTGCCAGAATGTTTTATTTATTAAATACATTTATATGCAATTGGACAAGAACCATACAGGTATAATTACATTAAGTCCCTTTGATGAATGAAATATTTATGAATGTAACATGATACCATGAATGATATGAAGTAAATGAGCACAGGGCTGTTAGCTTGTTTCATTAACCATTTAAGAAATGCTTAACTTTGTTGAGAAATAAATGGGCTACTATTTTCTGACTAATTCCTGTGATCAAACAACCCCTGGCTAAATTTATTATTTAAACTGTCAGGGCAATACAACAATATACTTCTCTCTTAAATGAGCCTATAATGTTCAGTAAAGTGAGTGTAGGAGAAGGAGCATTCCATAGCCTTGTGCCGATTGCTGAAAATAAATTAACAAGAATGCATTTGCATCAGATTTGGTGAAAATTTAACCCCCTAAAGAGATCTATGCATCTATTAGTTTCGGTCATGATCCAGTAAAAACTGTTGTCATGGCAACCATTTCTGTTTCAGTATTTAGGTTCTTGGACTTCGTTTGTTGTGACAGGCAGGGCAATCTATCAAGATTTTAAACCTAAAAACTTAACCATTTGCCAGATTTACATCAACTGCGGTGAAAATGTTAACCCTAAAGAAATCTATGCTACATTCAGTTTTGGGCATGATCCAATAAAAACTGTTGCCATGGCAACCATTTATGTTTGGATATTTACTTTTTGCACTTTGTTACCACCGGCAATACACTGATTATAACATTTAAGGTTTTCTGCCATTTCCAGTGATGTTTTGATGAATAATGTAACATACAGACCAACTTCATCCCAAAGCAGGGGACCGGAATTCTCTGAATCTGCATGTTATGCTATTAAGACTTTTTACTTTGCATTTACATAGGTAGGCAGACTACCTTATTATTCATCATTTGTTAAGGAAGATGTAAAAAATTGTTGAATTGGGTTGCTTTGGCACTGTCGCATACTGTAATTTCAACAGTTTTCTGCAATAATTGAGGGTATTTTGTTGTCTTTTGAATTAGAGAAGCACACCTTAGCACAGCCAAAAAATTTTGTGGTGATAAATCATGGGTATTCAGATGTCTATGTCTGGTATTAGAAAGTCTTTTTTATGTCAGCTGACTTGTCAGTCAGCTGACATTATGTCGTCACTCTGCGGCGTGGGCGTCCGCGTCCGCGTGAACAACTTCTCCTCTAAAACTACAAGGCCTAGAAACGTGCTGTTTTTTATAAAAGATACCTTATCTATCGAGGATGAAAAATTGTTCAAGGTATGCGAATCTGTCTGTTCGTCTGTTTGCTAGAGACATTACAAGGGGGGTACCCCCACCAAAAGTGTGAACATTTCAACACTTAATCACAATTTTCTCAGTGACTATTGCAGGGATTTCTCTCATATCTTGCATATATGTACTAGGCCAGAGGTAGATTCTCTTGTGTGAGTATGAGACCTGGATCTGTCTTACTTTTTTTTTAATAAATTTTTTTAATAAATTTTAATGCATTAAAATTCATGAAATCATGCACAAAATCATTTATAACTTGAAAAGTGTTGCATTTAGAGCATTTTGTTAAAATATGTTATTCAGCTACTTTTTTCATAGCTACAATATGGTGAGTAAGTTGGGTGCCTGTCTCAATAGCTAATTCTAATTGGACTTTTTTTATAAAAGTCCAATTAGAATTAGATTAATAGCTAAGTGAGTAATAGCTACTTTTGGGCTTTTCAGTAACTTCCATCATGAGTAAAATTACTTGTAACTTAAAAACTATTGCATTTAGAGAATTTTGTATAAATATGTTGTTCAGCTACTTTTGGGTCAGCTATAACATAGTAAAATTTTAGACCTGTAGCTCATGGCATGGCTGAGTAATAGCTACTTTTAGGTTATCACTGTTGAGTAAATCGCTTATAACTTCAAAACTATTGCATTTAGAGAATTTCGTATAAATATGTTATTCAGCTACTTTTGGATCAGCTATAACATAGTAAAATTTCAGACCTGTAGCTCATGGCATAGCTGAGTAATAGCTACTTTTAGGTTATCACTGTTGAGTAAATCGCTTATAACTTGGAAACTATTGCATTTAGAGTATTTTGTTTCAATATGTTATTCACCTATTTTGGGATCAGCTATAACATAGTGAAGTTTCAGATCTGTGGCTCATTGCATAGCTGAGTAATAGCTACTTTGAAGTTCTCACTATTGAGTAAATCACTTGTAACTTAAAACCTATTGCATTTAGAGAATTTCGTATAAATATGTTATTCAGCTACTTTTGGGCCAGCTATAACATAGTGAAATTTCAGATCTGTAGGTCATGGCATAGCTGAGTAATAGCTACTTTAAAGTTCTCACTATTGAGTAAATCAGTTGTAATTGGAAAACTATTGCATTTAGAGTATTTCGTATAAATATGTTATTCAGCTACTTTTGGGTCAGCTATAACATAGTAAAATTTCAGACCTGTAGCTCATGGCATAGCTGAGTAATAGCTACTTTTAGGTCATCACTATTGAGTAAATCAGTTGTAACTTGAAAACTATTGCATTTACAGTATTTTGCTTAAATATGTTGTTCACCTACTTTTGGGTCAGCTATAACATAGTAAAATTTCAGACCTGTAGCTCATTGCATAGCTGAGTAATAACTACTTTGAGGTTCTCACTATTGAGTAAATCAGTTGTAATTGCAAAACTATTGCATTTAGAGAATTTCGTATAAATATGTTATTCAGCTACTTTTGGGCCAGCTATAACATAGTGAAATTTCAGATCTGTAGGTCATGGCACAGCTGAGTAATAGCTACTTTGAAGTTCTCACTATTGAGTAAATCAGTTGTAATTGGAAAACTATTGCATTTACAGAATTTCGTATAAATATGTCATTCAGCTACTTTTGGGTCAGCTATAACATAGTAAAATTTCAGACCTGTAGCTCATGGCATAGCTGAGTAATAGCTACTTTTCGGTCATCACTATTGAGTAAATCAGTTGTAGCTTGAAAACTATTGCATTTACAGTATTTTGCTTAAATATGTTGTTCACCTACTTTTGGGTCAGCTATAACATAGTAAAATTTCAGACCTGTAGCTCATTGCATAGCTGAGTAATAACTACTTTGAGGTTCTCACTATTGAGTAAATCAGTTGTAATTGCAAAACTATTGCATTTAGAGAATTTAGTATAAATATGTTATTCAGCTACTTTTGGGTCAGCTATAACATAGTAAAATTTCAGACCTGTAGCTCATGGCATAGCTGAGTAATAGCTACTTTGAGGTTATCACTGTTGAGTAAATCGCTTATAACTTGGAAATTATTGCATTTAGAGTATTTTGTTTCAATATGTTATTCACCTATTTTGGGGTCAGCTATAACATAGTGAAGTTCCAGACCTGTGACTCATTGCATAGCTGAGTAATAGCTACTTTGAAGTTCTCAATGTTGAGCAAATCACTTATAATTTGAAAACTATTGCATTTAGAGAATTTAGTATAAATATGTTATTCAGCTACTTTTGGGTCAGCTATAACATAGTAAAATTTCAGACCTGTAGCGCATGGCATAGCTGAGTAATAGCTACTTTTAGGTTATCACTGTTGAGTAAATCACTTATAACTTGGAAACTATTGCATTTAGAGTATTTTGTTGCACTATGTTATTCACCTATTTTGGGGTCAGCTATAACATAGTGAAGTTCCAGACCTGTGGCTCATTGCATAGCTGAGTAATAGCTACTTTGAAGTTCTCACTGTTGAGTAAATCAGTTGTAATTGGAAAACTATTGCCTTTACAGAAATTTGTGCAAATATGTTATTCAGCTACTTTTGGGTCAGCTATAACATAGTGAAATTACAGACCTGTAGCTCATGGCACAACTGAGCAATAGCTATTCTCAGGCACTGACTGTTGAGTAAATCGGCTATAACTTGAAAAATATTGCATTTGGAGTATTTTGTTAAAATATATTGTTCACCTACTTTTGGGTTAGCTATAACATAGTGAAATTACAGACCTATAGCTCATGGCATAGCGGAGCAATAGCTATTTTCAGGTTCTCACTATTGAGTAAATCAGTTGTAACTTGAAAACTATTGCATTTACAGTATTTTGCTTAAATATGTTGTTCACCTACTTTTAGGTCAGCTATAACAGAGCAAAAATTCAGACATGTAGCTCATTGCATAGCTGAGTAATAGTTACTTTGAGGTTCTCACTCTTGAGTAAATCAGTAGTAACTTGAAAACTATTACATTTAGAGTATTTTGTTAAATATGTTATTCACAGACGTTTTGGTCAGCTATAACATAGTGAAATTGCAGACCTCTATGTCATGGCATAGCTGAGCAATAGCTTCTTTCAGGTTCTCACTGTTGAGTAAATCATTGTATCCAACCTGTAGGAAATCATGGGCTGAGAATCTGTTAATATGGTCCGATTTGACCTTGGAACCCTCCTTCAAGGTCAAATGAGGATAGCCAAACATTAAAGTGCTTATAACTCGCTTATTATTGGTCCTAGAGGTTTGGAATGAAAACCAACCTATAGAAAATCATGAGCTGGGAATTTTTTGGTGTGGTCGGATTTCACCTTGGACCCCTCCTTCAAGGTCAAATGAGGATAGCCAAACTTAAAAGTGCTTATAACTCGCTTATTATTGGTCCTAGAGGTTTGGAATGGAAAACCAACCTATAGAAAATCATGGGCTGGGAATCTTTTGGTGTGGTCAGATTTCACCTTAGACCCCTCCTTCCAGGTCAAACGAAGATAGCCAAACTTAAAGTGCTTATAACTCGCGTATTATTGGTCTTGGAGGTTTGGGATGGTAAACCAACATATAGGAAATCATGGGCTGGGATTCTTTTGGTGTGGTCAGATTTGACCTGGGACCCCTCCTTCAAGGTCAATTGAGGATAGCCAAACTTACAATTGCTTAGAACTCGCTTATTATTGGTCCTACAGGTTTGGGATGGTAAACAAGCTACAGGAAATCATGGGCTGGGAATTTTTTTGTGTGGTCGGATTTGACCTTGAACCCCTCCGTCAAGGTCAAACAAGGATAGCCAAACTTAAAAAGTGCCTATGACTCACTTATTATTGGTCCGAGAGGTTTGGGATGGTAAACCATCCTAAATTCTTTGGCTGGGAATCTTTTGGTATGGTCAGATTTGACCTTTGGACCCCTTCTTCATGGTCGAACGAGGATATTGCATTCATAGTATTTCTTTAAATATTTTTAACCTACTTTTTACACTTAAACAATTACCTTGTTACTTTATTTCATAATACCATTTGCAGGGCACAACTTTTTTGTCCTTTTTTTCTGTCAGCTTCGGAATATCTTTCGAACATGCTGTTCAGTTACCATTTACTGTATTTCTGTACAGCCCTGTCCCTGATAATTATGCTTTCCTCTCATTATCACCATCACAAATCAAAAACATTCAGTCAGCTGACACAGTGCCCGTTCACGGGCACTCTCCTCTTGTTATCCCTTTAGACTTTGCCTATGTGAATATCCCTGTGATGCCTGAATTGTGGATATAGGTCATTTGCTAGGTCATGAGGGCTGTTAAGCTTATACTTCACCTGTCAAAGATGGCTGTTGTAAAAGGACTTGACAGATAGGGCCAAGTAGTAACATCTTGTTAGCAGGGTTGGCAAAAAAGCTGGGGCCGGTTTCACAAAGGGTCTCAGACTTAGGCTAAGTCAGGGACTTAAATCTGAGTCTTTTGTCTTTTCCAAGTCCTGGACTTAAATGGATTTCACAAAGGGTGACTTAGCTTGTCATATAACCACGGTGGTTTTCTAGGTCATGTGACCCTTTATTTCTACTCAAAATATTTTAGTGGTTACATATATCCCTTGTTTAGCTCATTTTATCTTTGCAAAAATGCTGTATTTTTAAATGGGAAACCTTATAATCACACAGACATGTCCAAAGAATAATTTAGGGCAGTGTTCTATATATTTATTCTTTAGTTTCAAGCATTTCAAATTTTGAAGTGAGAAAAATATATGGCGGCCATATTTAAGTCTCTGTTTACAAAAGTTAAGCCCACTCTTGGGTAGACTTAGCCAAAGCCTAGACTTAGCAGCTTTGTGAAATCCTCCAAGTCTAAGATCACAGACTTAGCCTCATTTTAAGACAAAAGTCTTCAATTTAAGTCTAAGTCTGGGCTAAGTCCTTTTGTCAAATCGACCCCTGGTCAATACGAGTATAGACCAGGCCAGTGGTTAAGACCAGTTAAAACCGCCTTTAACTCTTCAAAAGTGGTCAATGCTGGTCAATTGAAAAATAATGAAATAAATTTAAAAAAGAATATACTATATTCCTGATTATTTGTTCCCTATTAGACATGAAGGATAAATTGTAAAATAAAACAATATTTATTTCAAGTTACACAATTCTATTGTTGACTGAGATTGGTTTTATAGGATTTGGTCATGTTTGAACCTCATCTGGTCATTACTGGTCAGTTGAAAAATATGAAATATGGATATACATGCGTGTACCATACTGTTGAGTACATAAGGTTTGCCTATTTTCATAGAGCTTGGATTTATAGATTTTGTTTGTATTTGACCTTCATCTGGTCAATACTGGTCAGGTGAAAAACAAGAAATAAAGATATACCATACTGTTGAATAGATATATTTTTGCCTATTTTAGATAATTATAATGATAATAATAGAAGCATTTATATAACGGAAAATTGATGAACATCCTCTAATGCGCTGGAATCCAAAAAGGGACAGTCGTTTTGTAACAGGCATAAATTTGACCTTTATTAAGGTCACATGATTAAAAACATATTTTCTTGTGCTTCTGTTTCACCAGATTTCCTCAGAAAGTACAGGCTGTGGGTCAACCAAATTGGTAAACATATTCCTCGCATCAAAATGTAGGCGCCAGTTAATTTTGAAATCAGTCAGGCCATAATTGACTGACTGATGGGCAATTGATTGTTGGTTGGTAAAAAACATGTAAAATAGTGCTTATAACTCGCTTATTATTGGTCCTAGAGGTTTGGGATGTGAAACCAACCTATAGAAAATCATGGGCTGGGAGTCTTTTGATGTAGCCAGATTTGACCTTGGCCCCTTCCTTCAAGGTCAAACAAGGATAGCCAAACTTAAAATTGCTTATAACTCTCTTATTATTGGTCCTAGAGGTTTGGGATGTAAAACTGACCTATAGGAAATCATGGACTGGGAGTCTTCTGATGTGGTCAGATTCTACCTTGGGCCCCTCCTTCAAGGTCAAACGCGGATAGCCAAACTTAAAAGCACTTGTATATAACACACTTATTATTGGTTCAGGAGTTTTGGGATGGAAACTGACCAATAGGAAATCATGGGCTTTGAGTCTTCTGATGTGGTCAGATTTGATCTTGCGTCCTTCCTTCAATATCAAATGAGAAAAGCCAAACTTAAAAGTGCTTATAACTCACTTATTATTGGTCCTAGAAATTTGCAATGTCAAGCCAACCTATAGGAAATCATGGGCTGAGAGTCTTCTGATGAGGTCAGATTTGACCATTGGCCCCTCCTTTAAGGTCAAACGAGGATAGCCAAAGTTAAAGTGCTTATAACTCACTTATTATTGGTCCTAGTTCTAATTTATTTATGTGTTTCTCACACTAAATTCTGAAAACCCCTTTATACAGATGGTATTATTCTGTTTCATGTATGTGTTTCTCACATTTACAGATTACACAGATACAGGTATTATATGAACATCTGAGTTGTAGTTTGTGTATTTACAGGTTATTATGCAATAGGAAATACAGGCAGACTTGCAGTAGAGTTTGCTATTGTGATCTCACAGATTGGTAAGTTGTCTTTTGAAAGACAAACTTGCTTCTTAAATTTTATTCTCAAACTCAGCATTCCGAAGCATTTTATCTTTAACAAATGTTTGGCCTAGCTGAGGGTCAGAATTCAGTGTGGTACAAAATTTCAACACAATTGGTGTTCAAATGTAGAACTTTATACATAAATAACTGAGAATTAGTTCCTTTCTTTTAATGTATCAAAAAATCCCTATTTTTGGAATAGTCATTTTTAAGCAAGTTGTATTACCCTATCACTTAATAAACAGAAAAACACTAATTTGTAATTTACTGTACCATAAAGCATGCTGCTCTTTAAAGAATACTCATTGACTTAGGTAACTCCATACACAAAAATCTTACTGAAAAAATCATGTTTCTCTCATATTGTGTACTTTCTTTGTGTTTCCTGTGTAATGTTTGTGCTAATATTTTTCAGGATTTTGTTGTGCATACCTCATTTTTATATCAGAAAACCTGTCTGCATATGTGCCATCACTTACCCTGTGAGTAATTATAATTGTCTGTCATAAATATGTAAATTGTGTGTGATTGTGAGTCAAAAAAATGGACAATCATTAAATGTTATGGTTATATGATGTTTGGATAATTCTTGGTAGATATATCACATTAAGTTACATCAAAAAGTACTCAAAAAGAACTTCATTGTACTTGTAAGTACATACCATTTAAAGTGTACTTAAGTAAAAATTCTAGTGCATGTACTTAAGGTTTAAAAATGTACTTAGTACAAAGTACATTGGCCCAAACCCTGGTTGTGGCAAAGTGTGTCACCCTATATATTTTTTCTTTTCCCCACCAAGAGATCAGTAAACTACTGTACTAACTCTAATGATACAAATGATTGAATTTAGTAATTAAAGAATGTGACAACCATGAATAATGTGAAATAATAAATGTAAAGATATATCTCTGTTGGACTGATATGTAATGTACCAAACCACTTTTACTCAGCTGTGCTGAAGGAATCTGTAATAAGTGTATACAAGGGCTGTTAATTGGCACTAGCAGTCATTGTATCATAAAACAGTCTAAAATAAATTCACAATGTAAAACCTACAACACTTGAATAAGTATCGGTCATTTTTGTTCTGTGTTTGTTCGATGTTATTCTTCCTGCTTGTTTGCTCCAAAAATCTTGACATAACTTTTATTAACGGGGAGAATCATTCCCAGTTCTTCTTAGAACTGTGGAAAATATATTACTTTCAAGTAGACTGAAGTACATGTAGTTAAAATAACAGGGGCCGTATTCATAAAAGGTCTTAGCCAAGTCTTAGGCTTAACTTTTGTATAAAAATACATGTATAGCCAGCTTAAGATGAAGACTTGGCCGTGACCTTTTATGAATACGGCCCCTGATTCTGAGGGGACTTTCTGCAATGAAATTTACTGTTGCCTGGAATTCTAAATTTAGTGTTGGTGTTTTTCTGGTCTCTGAAATTTGTCTTGAAAGGGTTGCACTGTTCATTATATTTGAACCCTGTTGGTATGTTCTCAGTAGAACCAGTGTAAGTGATGTTTAGGTACATACAGAACAAGTTTTGCAATGTTAATATCAGAAGCTTTGGCATGAGTGTATCCGTAGAAGTTAACCATCAGTATAACTAGGTTCTGTTCTGGAGGTTCTAGTGACATAGGGTCCATTGTATGCCCATGTACTTTGTTGTAGATCTCACTGGCTGCTGGTGATGTTACCTCCTCTTGGTGTTCTCTGTTTACTCAGACATTTAAGCAGTCTTGCACTGTCCAGGTGAGAATATTCTCTGAAACAATTTGATTTCATATGGATTTGACTTTGCCTTAAAACAAATTAAATAGGTCATATCACAATGTCACATTTTAGAAATATTATGAAAACATTGCAAACTAGATACTCATGTTACTGCTCTGTAATCCACTGGCTACCAACATTGTTTCAATAGTTCAGATCATACAATCATACATGTCAGATCATACAAGATGCACCAATGTAAATTCCAACAATAGCCTTTCTCTAGAATAGTTGATATTCTTAAACAATAACTGTCAATTTACTAATAGATTCATTGTTTTGTTTGTGGTCATGTTGCATTTATTTTGTTGTATTATTATTGTTATGTGAATGGATGACCAGTTGAAATTTAGGTTCAATTTGTTGTTACTTGTCAGGTTTTGTCTGACAAGTTGTATATTTTAATTGGATTATGAAAAATGAAAACAACTAAACATATATTTAACTGTTTCTATTTCAGTTTATTTGCACAACTTTCCAATATTATGGCATTTGGTGTTGTTTTCTGGTTTGACTTTGATCACCTACATAATGTCAAGTAAGTAGACAAATCAGTCTGTTTAGTGGTCAGTTATAGTCTCGAGTATAATCCTGCTGAGCTTGTCTCTGTGTTTAGACCTTTCATTCCCCAGTTGTTTACCTCCTATTCCAATACACAGTATCCATATGATGTAGTTACAGAGGTTTAAATGAAGTAATAATCTTGTAAATATTAACAATAATTTTTCTGCTGTAAAGCTTCTCCTCTAGAAAGAAAATACTTAAAAGTCTGATAAGATTAAATTTGCATGATCGTGTGTGTATGTCTGACTAACAAATTTAGAGTTAAATTTAGATGTAGAAAATCCATCATGTAATTAATTAGCTTATATAGGTGGCAATTAGTGGGGACACAATCAGACAAATGGCCAGATAACATCTTCAGCATAATCATACATCGTGGATGATGTTGACTGGTATTATCAGCAGTTTATACATGACAGAATCATGTTTTGAAATGTCTACTTTCTGTGTATGACCAGTTAAGCACATAGTGTGGTTGTAAAAAAGAACACATTTAACACGTCAAGAGCACATACATGTAGGTGACATGCATTATCCTGCATATCAAAGCTACAGACTAGACATCACTCTCATCAATAAATTCTGTAATAGTAAAAATTATATAACTATCACATCCAATATTCCCCAGATTTAGTGCTAGTTATTTCCAATTTTAACTCTTACTCAAAACAATGTCTCTCTCATGTATGGGAAACTTCATGCATAGTGACCTTCCACTTTTCCAAAAAAAATTAAGCAAAAGTAATATAAATGCAATAGATGTGATAGATGATTTTATAATCTATTACTGATACATTTAAAAAATACAATCTATGGCTATTGTTATTACATTGATAATATAATAAATCTATGAGATGGATGATTTACCAGATAACTAAATCACTACCTTAAGGCAGTTTGTGCAGCTTAGTGAAATGTAAGGTGGAGTGTTATCATTAAGAATTATACTTAATTGGTTATACACAGTCTTTATTTATAACTCCAAATCAAAGTCAGGATATATACTGGATTCAGGTCCATCATACAATTGCTGCCGTAGACATTTTCTTGTATATGCTAAAACTCAAAAACACATTTAAGTTCAACCTTGGCACATGTTGGGGATAATCAAAAGAAGATCCCTTTTTAAAATGCAATTAAACTCTCAATGTTAAAAAAAGTGGTGGCCACCTTAAAGTCAAAAAAAGGGGTTCACTTAGTTTTTCCCTCTTTTCAATCAAGTTTCACACACATTAAGGTTTGCCAAAGTAATATCCCGACTTTCTGTTGACCTAAAACTATGAATATTTACGAACTGATGATTGCTTCAACATCATTAAATTGGACTGAAACCCTGTGTTTCATTTATTTATACCCTTTTTTAAAAAAAAGTCTAACAGGTCAAAAATATTGAAATACACCGTACGGATGTCCCTGGTTAAGTCTACATATATATCTTCAGTGAAGATCCTTCACCACTTTTTCATTTGTAAAACAAGGAATGATACTGGTGTGGTGGCCAGTTTGTAACAAACTTAAATCGAATGAAGCAATTTGTAAAATATACAAGGAGATTACAATTAATTATGTCCACCCCCCTGGGGGGTGGATATATTATTTTTGCTTTTTTCGCCATCCGATGTCCGTTGTCCGATGTCCGATGTCCGGCGTCCGATGTCCGGCGTCACACATGGTTTCCACTCATTTAAAGGAAAAGTATTAGAGCTATTGTCACCAAATTTGGTATGCAGGCTTATTGGGTCAGTAGCTTGCTTGGGATTGCTTTTGGCTGTTGTACCTCTTTTGCTTACTGAGTAATACTTAAGTACAGCTATTTTCAGTACCCATTGGTTTCCGTGCATTTAAGCCAAAATAATTAAAGATATTTTACTACAATTTTGAATACAAGATTGTTATATCCATAGCTCGCTTGGTATTGCATTTGGGACTGATAGCTTTGTCAGTACATGAGTAATAGCCATTTAGGTACTTCATTGTGTATTTTCAGTACTACTTTTGAGTAATTTGCTAATATCTCAGAAACCGTAAGAGATAGAGCGATTTCGACAGAATTTTTGACCCACAGGGTATCTAAGGAATGCAATCTATGCAATTTTCCAAAAATTTTCCCCTCCCCAAAAATGGCGGCCATTTTGAATTTTTGCCAAAAATGGAAAAACACTAATTTGCTTCTATCTCCTTAACCGTGCGAGATAGAGCGATTTCGGCAAAATTTTCGACCCACAGGGTATCTAAAAATTCTACTCTTGCCAACTAAAAATTCTACTCTTGCCAATTTTTAAAAAATTTTCCCCTCCCCAAAAATGGCGGCCATTTTGAATTTTCGAATTTTTGCCAAAAATGGCAAAACACAAATTTGCTTCTATCTCCTTAACTGTGCGAGATAGAGCGATTTTGTCGAAATTTTCGACCCACAGGGTATTTAAGGAATGCAATCTGCAATTTTCCAAAAATTTTCCCCTCCCCAAAAATGGCGGCCATTTTGAATTTTCGAATTTTTGCCAAAAATGGCAAAACACAAATTTGCTTCTATCTCCTTAACCGTGTGAGATAGAGCGATTTCGTCGAAATTTTCGACCCACAGGGTATCTAAGGAATGCAATCTTTGGAAGTTTCCAAAAATTTTCCCCTCCCCAAAAATGGCGGCCATTTTGAATTTTCGAATTTTTGCCAAAAATGGCAAAACACTAATTTGCTTCTATCTCCTTAACCGTGCGAGATAGAGCGATTTCGTCGAAATTTTCGACCCACAGGCTATCTCAGGAATGCAATCTTTGCAATTTTCAAAAAAATTTCCCCTCCCCAAAAATGGCGGCCATTTTGAATTTTCGAATTTTTGCCAAAAATGGCAAAACACTAATTTGCTTCTATCTCCTTAACCGTGCGAGATAGAGCGATTTTGTCGAAATTTTCGACCCACAGGGTATCTCAGGAATGCAATCTTTGCAATTTTCAAAAAATTTTCCCCTCCCCAAAAATGGCGGCCATTTTGAATTTTCGAATTTTTGCCAAAAATGGCAAAACACAAATTTGCTTCTATCTCCTTAACCGTGCGAGATAGAGCGATTTCGTCGAAATTTTCGACCCACAGGGTATCTAAGGAATGCAATCTTTGCAATTTTCAAAAAATTTTCCCCTCCCCAAAAATGGCGGCCATTTTGAATTTTCGAATTTTTGCCAAAAATGGCAAAACACAAATTTGCTTCTATCTCCTTAACTGTGCGAGATAGAGCGATTTCGTCGAAATTTTCGACCCACAGGATATCTAAGGAATGCAATCTGCAATTTTCCAAAAATTTTCCCCTCCCCAAAAATGGCGGCCATTTTGAATTTTCGAATTTTTGCCCAAAATGGCAAAACACAAATTTGCTTCTATCTCCTTAACCGTGCGAGATAGAGCGATTTCGTTGAAATTTTCGACCCACAGGGTATCTAAGCAATGCAATCTTTGCAATTTTCAAAAAATTTTCCCCTCCCCAAAAATGGCGGCCATTTTGAATTTTCGAATTTTTGCCAAAAATGGCAAAACACAAATTTGCTTCTATCTCCTTAACCGTGCGAGATAGAGCGATTTCGTCGAAATTTTCGACCCACAGGGTATCTAAGGAATGCAATCTTTGCAAGTTTCCAAAAATTTTCCCCTCCCCAAAAATGGCGGCCATTTTGAATTTTCGAATTTTTGCCAAAAATGGCAAAACACTAATTTGCTTCTATCTCCTTAACCGTGCGAGATAGAGCGATTTCGGCAAAATTTTCGACCCACAGGGTATCTGAGCATTGTACTCTTGGTAAATTTTAAAAAATTTTCCCCTCCCCAAAAATGGCAGCCATTTTGAATTTTCGAATTTTTGCCAAAAATGGCAAAACACTAATTTGCTTCTATCTCCTTAACCGTGCGAGATAGAGCGATTTCGGCAAAATTTTCGACGCACAGGGTATCTAACTAATGCAATCTTTGCAATTTTTAAAAAATTTTCCCCTCCCCAAAAATGGCGGCCATTTTGAATTTTCGAATTTTTGCCAAAAATGGCAAAACACTAATTTGCTTCTATCTCCTTAACCGTGCGAGATAGAGCGATTTCGTCGAAATTTTTGACCCACAGGGTATCTCAGGAATGCAATCTTTGCAATTTTCAAAAAATTTTCCCCTCCCCAAAAATGGCGGCCATTTTGAATTTTCGAATTTTTGCCAAAAATGGCAAAACATAAATTTGCTTCTATCTCCTTAACCGTGTGAGATAGAGCGATTTCGTCAAAATTTTCGACCCATAGGGTATCTGAGCATTGTACTCTTGGTAATTTTTAAAAAATTTTCCCCTCCCCAAAAATGGCGGCCATTTTGAATTTTCGAATTTTTGCCAAAGATGGCAAAACACTAATTTGCTTCTATCTCCTTAACCGTGCGAGATAGAGCGATTTCGTCGAAATTTTCGACCCACAGGGTATCTAAGGAATGCAATCTTTGCAATTTTCAAAAAATTTTCCCCTCCCCAAAAATGGCGGCCATTTTGAATTTTCGAATTTTTGCCAAAAATGGCAAAACACAAATTTGCTTCTATCTCCTTAACCGTGCGAGATAGAGCGATTTCGTCGAAATTTTCGACCCACAGGGTATCTAACAAATGCAATCTTTGCAATTTTCAAAAAATTTTCCCCTCCCCAAAAATGGCGGCCATTTTGAATTTTCGAATTTTTGCCAAAAATGGCAAAACACAAATTTGCTTCTATCTCCTTAACCGTGCGAGATAGAGCGATTTCGTCGAAATTTTCGACCCACAGGGTATCTCAGGAATGCAATCTTTGCAATTTTCAAAAAATTTTCCCCTCCCCAAAAATGGCGGCCATTTTGAATTTTCGAATTTTTGCCAAAAATGGCAAAACACAAATTTGCTTCTATCTCCTTAACCGTGCGAGATAGAGCGATTTCGTCGAAATTTTCGACCCACAGGGTATCTAAGGAATGCAATCTGCAATTTTCCAAAAATTTTCCCCTCCCCTAAAATGGCGGCCATTTTGAATTTTCGAATTTTTGCCAAAAATGGCAAAACACAAATTTACTTCTATCTCCTTAACCGTGCGAGATAGAGCGATTTCGTCGAAATTTTCGACCCACAGGGTATCTCAGGAATGCAACCTTTGCAATTTTCAAAAAATTTTCCCCTCCCCAAAAATGGCGGCCATTTTGAATTTTCGAATTTTTGCCAAAAATGGCAAAACACAAATTTGCTTCTATCTCCTTAACCGTGTGAGATAGAGCGATTTCGTCGAAATTTTCGACCCACAGGGTATCTAAGGAATGCAATCTTTGGAAGTTTCCAAAAATTTTCCCCTCCCCAAAAATGGCGGCCATTTTGAATTTTCGAATTTTTGCCAAAAATGGCAAAACACTAATTTGCTTCTATCTCCTTAACCGTGCGAGATAGAGCGATTTCGTCGAAATTTTCGACCCACAGGCTATCTCAGGAATGCAATCTTTGCAATTTTCAAAAAAATTTCCCCTCCCCAAAAATGGCGGCCATTTTGAATTTTCGAATTTTTGCCAAAAATGGCAAAACACTAATTTGCTTCTATCTCCTTAACCGTGCGAGATAGAGCGATTTTGTCGAAATTTTCGACCCACAGGGTATCTAAAGAATGCAATCTTTGCAATTTTCAAAAAATTTTCCCCTCCCCAAAAATGGCGGCCATTTTGAATTTTCGAATTTTTGCCAAAAATGGCAAAACACAAATTTGCTTCTACCTCCTTAACCGTGCGAGATAGAGCGATTTCGTCGAAATTTTCGACCCACAGGGTATCTCAGGAATGCAATCTTTGCAATTTTCAAAAAATTTTCCCCTCCCCAAAAATGGCGGCCATTTTGAATTTTCGAATTTTTGCCAAAAATGGCAAAACACAAATTTGCTTCTATCTCCTTAACCGTGCGAGATAGAGCGATTTCGTCGAAATTTTCGACCCACAGGGTATCTAAGGAATGCAATCTTTGCAATTTTCAAAAAATTTTCCCCTCCCCAAAAATGGCGGCCATTTTGAATTTTCGAATTTTTGCCAAAAATGGCAAAACACAAATTTGCTTCTATCTCCTTAACTGTGCGAGATAGAGCGATTTCGTCGAAATTTTCGACCCACAGGATATCTAAGGAATGCAATCTGCAATTTTCCAAAAATTTTCCCCTCCCCTAAAATGGCGGCCATTTTGAATTTTCGAATTTTTGCCCAAAATGGCAAAACACAAATTTGCTTCTATCTCCTTAACCGTGCGAGATAGAGCGATTTCGTTGAAATTTTCGACCCACAGGGTATCTAAGGAATGCAATCTTTGCAATTTTCAAAAAATTTTCCCCTCCCCAAAAATGGCGGCCATTTTGAATTTTCGAATTTTTGCCAAAAATGGCAAAACACAAATTTGCTTCTATCTCCTTAACCGTGCGAGATAGAGCGATTTCGTCGAAATTTTCGACGCACAGGGTATCTAAGGAATGCAATCTTTGCAAGTTTCCAAAAATTTTCCCCTCCCCAAAAATGGCGGCCATTTTGAATTTTCGAATTTTTGCCAAAAATGGCAAAACACTAATTTGCTTCTATCTCCTTAACCGTGCGAGATAGAGCGATTTCGGCAAAATTTTCGACCCACAGGGTATCTGAGCATTGTACTCTTGGTAAATTTTAAAAAATTTTCCCCTCCCCAAAAATGGCAGCCATTTTGAATTTTCGAATTTTTGCCAAAAATGGCAAAACACTAATTTGCTTCTATCTCCTTAACCGTGCGAGATAGAGCGATTTCGGCAAAATTTTCGACGCACAGGGTATCTAACTAATGCAATCTTTGCAATTTTTAAAAAATTTTCCCCTCCCCAAAAATGGCGGCCATTTTGAATTTTCGAATTTTTGCCAAAAATGGCAAAACATAAATTTGCTTCTATCTCCTTAACCGTGTGAGATAGAGCGATTTCGTCAAAATTTTCGACCCATAGGGTATCTGAGCATTGTACTCTTGGTAATTTTTAAAAAATTTTCCCCTCCCCAAAAATGGCGGCCATTTTGAATTTTCGAATTTTTGCCAAAGATGGCAAAACACTAATTTGCTTCTATCTCCTTAACCGTGCGAGATAGAGCGATTTCGTCGAAATTTTCGACCCACAGGGTATCTAAGGAATGCAATCTTTGCAATTTTCAAAAAATTTTCCCCTCCCCAAAAATGGCGGCCATTTTGAATTTTCGAATTTTTGCCAAAAATGGCAAAACACAAATTTGCTTCTATCTCCTTAACCGTGCGAGATAGAGCGATTTCGTCGAAATTTTCGACCCACAGGGTATCTAAGGAATGCAATCTTTGCAATTTTCAAAAAATTTTCCCCTCCCCAAAAATGGCGGCCATTTTGAATTTTCGAATTTTTGCCAAAAATGGCAAAACACAAATTTGCTTCTATCTCCTTAACCGTGCGAGATAGAGCGATTTCGTCGAAATTTTCGACCCACAGGGTATCTGAGCATTGTACTCTTGGTAAATTTTAAAAAATTTTCCCCTCCCCAAAAATGGCAGCCATTTTGAATTTTCGAATTTTTGCCAAAAATGGCAAAACACTAATTTGCTTCTATCTCCTTAACCGTGCGAGATAGAGCGATTTTGTTGAAATTTTCGACCCACAGGGTATCTGAGCATTGTACTCTTGGTAAATTTTAAAAAATTTTCCCCTCCCCAAAAATGGCAGCCATTTTGAATTTTCGAATTTTTGCCAAAAATGGCAAAACACTAATTTGCTTCTATCTCCTTAACCGTGCGAGATAGAGCGATTTCGTCGAAATTTTCGACCCACAGGGTATCTAAGGAATGCAATCTTTGCAATTTTCAAAAAATTTTCCCCTCCCCAAAAATGGCGGCCATTTTGAATTTTCGAATTTTTGCCAAAAATGGCAAAACACAAATTTGCTTCTATCTCCTTAACCGTGCGAGATAGAGCGATTTCGTCGAAATTTTCGACCCACAGGGTATCTAAGGAATGCAATCTTTGCAATTTTCAAAAAATTTTCCCCTCCCCAAAAATGGCGGCCATTTTGAATTTTCGAATTTTTGCCAAAAATGGCAAAACACAAATTTGCTTCTATCTCCTTAACCGTGCGAGATAGAGCGATTTCGTCGAAATTTTCGACCCACAGGGTATCTGAGCATTGTACTCTTGGTAAATTTTAAAAAATTTTCCCCTCCCCAAAAATGGCAGCCATTTTGAATTTTCGAATTTTTGCCAAAAATGGCAAAACACTAATTTGCTTCTATCTCCTTAACCGTGCGAGATAGAGCGATTTTGTTGAAATTTTCGACCCACAGGGTATCTGAGCATTGTACTCTTGGTAAATTTTAAAAAATTTTCCCCTCCCCAAAAATGGCAGCCATTTTGAATTTTCGAATTTTTGCCAAAAATGGCAAAACACTAATTTGCTTCTATCTCCTTAACCGTGCGAGATAGAGCGATTTCGTCGAAATTTTCGACCCACAGGGTATCTAAGGAATGCAATCTTTGCAATTTTCAAAAAATTTTCCCCTCCCCAAAAATGGCGGCCATTTTGAATTTTCGAATTTTTGCCAAAAATGGCAAAACACAAATTTGCTTCTATCTCCTTAACCGTGCGAGATAGAGCGATTTCGTCGAAATTTTCGACCCACAGGGTATCTCAGGAATGCAATCTTTGCAATTTTCAAAAAATTTTCCCCTCCCCAAAAATGGCGGCCATTTTGAATTTTCGAATTTTTGCCAAAAATGGCAAAACACAAATTTGCTTCTATCTCCTTAACTGTGCGAGATAGAGCGATTTCGTCGAAATTTTCGACCCACAGGGTATCTAAGGAATGCAATCTGCAATTTTCCAAAAATTTTCCCCTCCCCTAAAATGGCGGCCATTTTGAATTTTCGAATTTTTGCCCAAAATGGCAAAACACAAATTTGCTTCTATCTCCTTAACCGTGCGAGATAGAGCGATTTCGTCGAAATTTTCGACCCACAGGGTATCTAAGGAATGCAATCTTTGCAATTTTCAAAAAATTTTCCCCTCCCCAAAAATGGCGGCCATTTTGAATTTTCGAATTTTTGCCAAAAATGGCAAAACACTAATTTGCTTCTATCTCCTTAACCGTGCGAGATAGAGCGATTTTGTTGAAATTTTCGACCCACAGGGTATCTAAGGAATGCAATCTTTGCAATTTTCAAAAAATTTTCCCCTCCCCAAAAATGGCGGCCATTTTGAATTTTCGAATTTTTGCCAAAAATGGCAAAACACAAATTTGCTTCTATCTCCTTAACCGTGCGAGATAGAGCGATTTCGTCGAAATTTTCGACCCACAGGGTATCTAAGGAATGCAATCTTTGCAATTTTCAAAAAATTTTCCCCTCCCCAAAAATGGCGGCCATTTTGAATTTTCGAATTTTTGCCAAAAATGGCAAAACACAAATTTGCTTCTATCTCCTTAACCGTGCGAGATAGAGCGATTTCGTCGAAATTTTCGACCCACAGGGTATCTCAGGAATGCAATCTTTGCAATTTTCAAAAAATTTTCCCCTCCCCAAAAATGGCGGCCATTTTGAATTTTCGAATTTTTGCCAAAAATGGCAAAACACAAATTTGCTTCTATCTCCTTAACTGTGCGAGATAGAGCGATTTCGTCGAAATTTTCGACCCACAGGGTATCTAAGGAATGCAATCTGCAATTTTCCAAAAATTTTCCCCTCCCCTAAAATGGCGGCCATTTTGAATTTTCGAATTTTTGCCCAAAATGGCAAAACACAAATTTGCTTCTATCTCCTTAACCGTGCGAGATAGAGCGATTTCGTCGAAATTTTCGACCCACAGGGTATCTAAGGAATGCAATCTTTGCAATTTTCAAAAAATTTTCCCCTCCCCAAAAATGGCGGCCATTTTGAATTTTCGAATTTTTGCCAAAAATGGCAAAACACAAATTTGCTTCTATCTCCTTAACCGTGCGAGATAGAGCGATTTCGTCGAAATTTTCGACCCACAGGGTATCTGAGCATTGTACTCTTGGTAAATTTTAAAAAATTTTCCCCTCCCCAAAAATGGCAGCCATTTTGAATTTTCGAATTTTTGCCAAAAATGGCAAAACACTAATTTGCTTCTATCTCCTTAACCGTGCGAGATAGAGCGATTTTGTTGAAATTTTCGACCCACAGGGTATCTAAGGAATGCAATCTTTGCAATTTTCAAAAAATTTTCCCCTCCCCAAAAATGGCGGCCATTTTGAATTTTCGAATTTTTGCCAAAAATGGCAAAACACAAATTTGCTTCTATCTCCTTAACCGTGCGAGATAGAGCGATTTCGTCGAAATTTTCGACCCACAGGGTATCTAAGAAATGCAATCTTTGCAATTTTCAAAAAATTTTCCCCTCCCCAAAAATGGCGGCCATTTTGAATTTTCGAATTTTTGCCAAAAATGGCAAAACACTAATTTGCTTCTATCTCCTTAACCGTGCGAGATAGAGCGATTTCGGCAAAATTTTCGACGCACAGGGTATCTAACTAATGCAATCTTTGCAATTTTTAAAAAATTTTCCCCTCCCCAAAAATGGCGGCCATTTTGAATTTTCGAATTTTTGCCAAAAATGGCAAAACACTAATTTGCTTCTATCTCCTTAACCGTGCGAGATAGAGCGATTTCGTCGAAATTTTCGACCCACAGGGTATCTAAGGAATGCAATCTTTGCAATTTTCAAAAAATTTTCCCCTCCCCAAAAATGGCGGCCATTTTGAATTTTCGAATTTTTGCCAAAAATGGCAAAACACAAATTTGCTTCTATCTCCTTAACCGTGCGAGATAGAGCGATTTCGTCGAAATTTTCGACCCACAGGGTATCTCAGGAATGCAATCTTTGCAATTTTCAAAAAATTTTCCCCTCCCCAAAAATGGCGGCCATTTTGAATTTTCGAATTTTTGCCAAAAATGGCAAAACACAAATTTGCTTCTATCTCCTTAACTGTGCGAGATAGAGCGATTTCGTCGAAATTTTCGACCCACAGGGTATCTAAGGAATGCAATCTGCAATTTTCCAAAAATTTTCCCCTCCCCTAAAATGGCGGCCATTTTGAATTTTCGAATTTTTGCCCAAAATGGCAAAACACAAATTTGCTTCTATCTCCTTAACCGTGCGAGATAGAGCGATTTCGTTGAAATTTTCGACCCACAGGGTATCTAAGGAATGCAATCTTTGCAATTTTCAAAAAATTTTCCCCTCCCCAAAAATGGCGGCCATTTTGAATTTTCGAATTTTTGCCAAAAATGGCAAAACACAAATTTGCTTCTATCTCCTTAACCGTGCGAGATAGAGCGATTTCGTCGAAATTTTCGACCCACAGGGTATCTAAGGAATGCAATCTTTGCAATTTTCAAAAAATTTTCCCCTCCCCAAAAATGGCGGCCATTTTGAATTTTCGAATTTTTGCCAAAAATGGCAAAACACAAATTTGCTTCTATCTCCTTAACCGTGCGAGATAGAGCGATTTCGTCGAAATTTTCGACCCACAGGGTATCTAAGGAATGCAATCTTTGCAATTTTCAAAAAATTTTCCCCTCCCCAAAAATGGCGGCCATTTTGAATTTTCGAATTTTTGCCAAAAATGGCAAAACACAAATTTGCTTCTATCTCCTTAACCGTGCGAGATAGAGCGATTTCGGCAAAATTTTCGACGCACAGGGTATCTAACTAATGCAATCTTTGCAATTTTTAAAAAATTTTCCCCTCCCCAAAAATGGCGGCCATTTTGAATTTTCGAATTTTTGCCAAAAATGGCAAAACACAAATTTGCTTCTATCTCCTTAACCGTGCGAGATAGAGCGATTTCGGCAAAATTTTCGACCCACAGGGTATCTGAGCATTGTACTCTTGGTAAATTTTAAAAAATTTTCCCCTCCCCAAAAATGGCAGCCATTTTGAATTTTCGAATTTTTGCCAAAAATGGCAAAACACTAATTTGCTTCTATCTCCTTAACCGTGCGAGATAGAGCGATTTTGTTGAAATTTTCGACCCACAGGGTATCTAAGGAATGCAATCTTTGCAATTTTCAAAAAATTTTCCCCTCCCCAAAAATGGCGGCCATTTTGAATTTTCGAATTTTTGCCAAAAATGGCAAAACACAAATTTGCTTCTATCTCCTTAACCGTGCGAGATAGAGCGATTTCGTCGAAATTTTCGACCCACAGGGTATCTAAGGAATGCAATCTTTGCAATTTTCAAAAAATTTTCCCCTCCCCAAAAATGGCGGCCATTTTGAATTTTCGAATTTTTGCCAAAAATGGCAAAACACAAATTTGCTTCTATCTCCTTAACTGTGCGAGATAGAGCGATTTCGTCGAAATTTTCGACCCACAGGGTATCTAAGGAATGCAATCTGCAATTTTCCAAAAATTTTCCCCTCCCCTAAAATGGCGGCCATTTTGAATTTTCGAATTTTTGCCCAAAATGGCAAAACACAAATTTGCTTCTATCTCCTTAACCGTGCGAGATAGAGCGATTTCGTTGAAATTTTCGATCCACAGGGTATCTAAGGAATGCAATCTTTGCAATTTTCAAAAAATTTTCCCCTCCCCAAAAATGGCGGCCATTTTGAATTTTCGAATTTTTGCCAAAAATGGCAAAACACAAATTTGCTTCTATCTCCTTAACCGTGCGAGATAGAGCGATTTCGTCGAAATTTTCGACCCACAGGGTATCTAAGGAATGCAATCTTTGCAATTTTCAAAAAATTTTCCCCTCCCCAAAAATGGCGGCCATTTTGAATTTTCGAATTTTTGCCAAAAATGGCAAAACACAAATTTGCTTCTATCTCCTTAACCGTGCGAGATAGAGCGATTTCGGCAAAATTTTCGACGCACAGGGTATCTAACTAATGCAATCTTTGCAATTTTTAAAAAATTTTCCCCTCCCCAAAAATGGCGGCCATTTTGAATTTTCGAATTTTTGCCAAAAATGGCAAAACACAAATTTGCTTCTATCTCCTTAACCGTGCGAGATAGAGCGATTTCGGCAAAATTTTCGACCCACAGGGTATCTGAGCATTGTACTCTTGGTAAATTTTAAAAAATTTTTCCCTCCCCAAAAATGGCAGCCATTTTGAATTTTCGAATTTTTGCCAAAAATGGCAAAACACTAATTTGCTTCTATCTCCTTAACCGTGCGAGATAGAGCGATTTTGTTGAAATTTTCGACCCACAGGGTATCTAAGGAATGCAATCTTTGCAATTTTCAAAAAATTTTCCCCTCCCCAAAAATGGCGGCCATTTTGAATTTTCGAATTTTTGCCAAAAATGGCAAAACACAAATTTGCTTCTATCTCCTTAACCGTGCGAGATAGAGCGATTTCGTCGAAATTTTCGACCCACAGGGTATCTAAGGAATGCAATCTTTGCAATTTTCAAAAAATTTTCCCCTCCCCAAAAATGGCGGCCATTTTGAATTTTCGAATTTTTGCCAAAAATGGCAAAACACTAATTTGCTTCTATCTCCTTAACCGTGCGAGATAGAGCGATTTCGGCAAAATTTTCGACGCACAGGGTATCTAACTAATGCAATCTTTGCAATTTTTAAAAAATTTTCCCCTCCCCAAAAATGGCGGCCATTTTGAATTTTCGAATTTTTGCCAAAAATGGCAAAACACTAATTTGCTTCTATCTCCTTAACCGTGCGAGATAGAGCGATTTCGTCGAAATTTTCGACCCACAGGGTATCTAAGGAATGCAATCTTTGCAATTTTCAAAAAATTTTCCCCTCCCCAAAAATGGCGGCCATTTTGAATTTTCGAATTTTTGCCAAAGATGGCAAAACACTAATTTGCTTCTATCTCCTTAACCGTGCGAGATAGAGCGATTTCGGCAAAATTTTCGACGCACAGGGTATCTAACTAATGCAATCTTTGCAATTTTTAAAAAATTTTCCCCTCCCCAAAAATGGCGGCTATTTTGAATTTTCGAATTTTTGCCAAAAATGGCAAAACACAAATTTACTTCTATCTCCTTAACCGTGCGAGATAGAGCGATTTCGGCAAAATTTTCGACCCACAGGGTATCTGAGCATTGTACTCTTGGTAAATTTTAAAAAATTTTCCCCTCCCCAAAAATGGCAGCCATTTTGAATTTTCGAATTTTTGCCAAAAATGGCAAAACACTAATTTGCTTCTATCTCCTTAACCGTGCGAGATAGAGCGATTTCATTGAAATTTTCGACCCACAGGGTATCTAAGGAATGCAATCTTTGCAATTTTCCAAAAATTTTCCCCTCCCCAAAAATGGCGGCCATTTTGAATTTTCGAATTTTTGCCAAAAATGGCAAAACACAAATTTGCTTCTATCTCCTTAACCGTGCAAGATAGAGCGATTTCGTCGAAATTTTCGACCCACAGGGTATCTAAGGAATGCAATCTTTGCAATTTTCAAAAAATTTTCCCCTCCCCAAAAATGGCGGCCATTTTGAATTTTCGAATTTTTGCCAAAAATGGCAAAACACAAATTTGCTTCTATCTCCTTAACCGTGCGAGATAGAGCGATTTCGTCGAAATTTTCGACCCACAGGGTATCTAAGGAATGCAATCTTTGCAAGTTTCCAAAAATTTTCCCCTCCCCAAAAATGGCGGCCATTTTGAATTTTCGAATTTTTGCCAAAAATGGCAAAACACTAATTTGCTTCTATCTCCTTAACCGTGCGAGATAGAGCGATTTCGGCAAAATTTTCGACGCACAGGGTATCTAACTAATGCAATCTTTGCAATTTTTAAAAAATTTTCCCCTCCCCAAAAATGGCGGCCATTTTGAATTTTCGAATTTTTGCCAAAGATGGCAAAACACTAATTTGCTTCTATCTCCTTAACCGTGCGAGATAGAGCGATTTCGTCGAAATTTTCGACCCACAGGGTATCTAATGAATGCAATCTTTGCAATTTTCAAAAAATTTTCCCCTCCCCAAAAATGGCGGCCATTTTGAATTTTCGAATTTTTGCCAAAAATGGCAAAACACAAATTTGCTTCTATCTCCTTAACCGTGCGAGATAGAGCGATTTCGTCGAAATTTTCGACCCACAGGGTATCTCAGGAATGCAATCTTTGCAATTTTCAAAAAATTTTCCCCTCCCCAAAAATAGCGGCCATTTTGAATTTTCGAATTTTTGCCAAAAATGGCAAAACACAAATTTGCTTCTATCTCCTTAACCGTGCGAGATAGAGCGATTTCGTCGAAATTTTCGACCCACAGGGTATCTAAGGAATGCAATCTTTGCAATTTTCAAAAAATTTTCCCCTCCCCAAAAATGGCGGCCATTTTGAATTTTCGAATTTTTGCCAAAAATGGCAAAACACAAATTTGCTTCTATCTCCTTAACCGTGCGAGATAGAGCGATTTCGTCGAAATTTTCGACCCACAGGGTATCTAAGGAATGCAATCTTTGCAAGTTTCCAAAAATTTTCCCCTCCCCAAAAATGGCGGCCATTTTGAATTTTCGAATTTTTGCCAAAAATGGCAAAACACTAATTTGCTTCTATCTCCTTAACCGTGCGAGATAGAGCGATTTCGGCAAAATTTTCGACCCACAGGGTATCTGAGCATTGTACTCTTTGCAATTTTTAAAAAATTTTCCCCTCCCCAAAAATGGCGGCCATTTTGAATTTTCGAATTTTTGCCAAAAATGGCAAAACACTAATTTGCTTCTATCTCCTTAACCGTGCGATACCACCAGATACCACAGGGTATCTGAGGAATGCAATCTTTGCAATTTTCAAAAAATTTTCCCCTCCCCAAAAATGGCGGCCATTTTGAATTTTCGAATTTTTGCCAAAAATGGCAAAACATAAATTTGCTTCTATCTCCTTAACCGTGTGAGATAGAGCGATTTCGTCAAAATTTTCGACCCACAGGGTATCTGAGCATTGTACTCTTGGTAATTTTTAAAAAATTTTCCCCTCCCCAAAAATGGCGGCCATTTTGAATTTTTGAATTTTTGCCAAAGATGGCAAAACACTAATTTGCTTCTATCTCCTTAACCGTGCGAGATAGAGCGATTTCGTCGAAATTTTCGACCCACAGGGTATCTAAGGAATGCAATCTTTGCAATTTAAAAAAAAATTTTCCCCTCCCCAAAAATGGCGGCCATTTTGAATTTTCGAATTTTTGCCAAAAATGGCAAAACACAAATTTGCTTCTATCTCCTTAACCGTGCGAGATAGAGCGATTTCGTCGAAATTTTCGACCCACAGGGTATCTAAGGAATGCAATCTTTGCCATTTTCAAAAAATTTTCCCCTCCCCAAAAATGGCCGCCATTTTGAATTTTCGAATTTTTGCCAAAAATGGCAAAACACAAATTTGCTTCTATCTCCTTAACCGTGCGAGATAGAGCGATTTCGTCGAAATTTTCGACCCACAGGGTATCTAACAAATGCAACCTTTGCAATTTTCAAAAAATTTTCCCCTCCCCAAAAATGGCGGCCATTTTGAATTTGCGAATTTTTGCCAAAAATGGCAAAACACAAATTTGCTTCTATCTCCTTAACCGTGCGAGATAGAGCGATTTCGTCGAAATTTTCGACCCACAGGGTATCTAAGGAATGCAATCTTTGCAAGTTTCCAAAAATTTTCCCCTCCCCAAAAATGGCGGCCATTTTGAATTTTCGAATTTTTGCCAAAAATGGCAAAACACTAATTTGCTTCTATCTCCTTAACCGTGCGAGATAGAGCGATTTCGGCAAAATTTTCGACGCACAGGGTATCTAACTAATGCAATCTTTGCAATTTTTAAAAAATTTTCCCCTCCCCAAAAATGGCGGCCATTTTGAATTTTCGAATTTTTACCAAAAATGGCAAAACACAAATTTGCTTCTATCTCCTTAACCGTGCGAGATAGAGCGATTTCGGCAAAATTTTCGACCCACAGGGTATATGAGCATTGTACTCTTGGTAAATTTTAAAAAATTTTCCCCTCCCCAAAAATGGCAGCCATTTTGAATTTTCGAATTTTTGCCAAAAATGGCAAAACACTAATTTGCTTCTATCTCCTTAACCGTGCGAGATAGAGCGATTTCGGCAAAATTTTCGACCCACAGGGTATCTAAGGAATGCAATCTTTGCAAGTTTCCAAAAATTTTCCCCTCCCCAAAAATGGCGGCCATTTTGAATTTTCGAATTTTTGCCAAAAATGGCAAAACACTAATTTGCTTCTATCTCCTTAACCGTGCGAGATAGAGCGATTTCGGCAAAATTTTCGACGCACAGGGTATCTAACTAATGCAATCTTTGCAATTTTTAAAAAATTTTCCCCTCCCCAAAAATGGCGGCCATTTTGAATTTTCGAATTTTTCCCAAAAATGGCAAAACACAAATTTGCTTCTATCTCCTTAACCGTGCGAGATAGAGCGATTTCGGCAAAATTTTCGACCCACAGGGTATCTGAGCATTGTACTCTTGGTAAATTTTAAAAAATTTTCCCCTCCCCAAAAATGGCAGCCATTTTGAATTTTCGAATTTTTGCCAAAAATGGCAAAACACTAATTTGCTTCTATCTCCTTAACCGTGCGAGATAGAGCGATTTCGGCAAAATTTTCGACGCACAGGGTATCTAACTAATGCAATCTTTGCAATTTTTAAAAAATTTTCCCCTCCCCAAAAATGGCGGCCATTTTGAATTTTCGAATTTTTGCCAAAAATGGCAAAACACTAATTTGCTTCTATCTCCTTAACCGTGCGATACCACCAGATACCACAGGGTATCTGAGGAATGCAATCTTTGCAATTTTCAAAAAATTTTCCCCTCCCCAAAAATGGCGGCCATTTTGAATTTTCGAATTTTTGCCAAAAATGGCAAAACATAAATTTGCTTCTATCTCCTTAACCGTGTGAGATAGAGCGATTTCGTCAAAATTTTCGACCCACAGGGTATCTGAGCATTGTACTCTTGGTAATTTTTAAAAAATTTTCCCCTCCCCAAAAATGGCGGCCATTTTGAATTTTCGAATTTTTGCCAAAAATGGCAAAACACAAATTTGCTTCTATCTCCTTAACCGTGCGAGATAGAGCGATTTCGTCGAAATTTTCGACCCACAGGGTATCTAAGGAATGCAATCTTTGCAATTTTCAAAAAATTTTCCCCTCCCCAAAAATGGCGGCCATTTTGAATTTTCGAATTTTTGCCAAAAATGGCAAAACACAAATTTGCTTCTATCTCCTTAACCGTGCGAGATAGAGCGATTTCGTCGAAATTTTCGACCCACAGGGTATCTAAGGAATGCAATCTTTGCAAGTTTCCAAAAATTTTCCCCTCCCCAAAAATGGCGGCCATTTTGAATTTTCGAATTTTTGCCAAAAATGGCAAAACACTAATTTGCTTCTATCTCCTTAACCGTGCGAGATAGAGCGATTTCGGCAAAATTTTCGACCCACAGGGTATCTGAGCATTGTACTCTTTGCAATTTTTAAAAAATTTTCCCCTCCCCAAAAATGGCGGCCATTTTGAATTTTCGAATTTTTGCCAAAAATGGCAAAACACTAATTTGCTTCTATCTCCTTAACCGTGCGATACCACCAGATACCACAGGGTATCTGAGGAATGCAATCTTTGCAATTTTCAAAAAATTTTCCCCTCCCCAAAAATGGCGGCCATTTTGAATTTTCGAATTTTTGCCAAAAATGGCAAAACATAAATTTGCTTCTATCTCCTTAACCGTGTGAGATAGAGCGATTTCGTCAAAATTTTCGACCCACAGGGTATCTGAGCATTGTACTCTTGGTAATTTTTAAAAAATTTTCCCCTCCCCAAAAATGGCGGCCATTTTGAATTTTTGAATTTTTGCCAAAGATGGCAAAACACTAATTTGCTTCTATCTCCTTAACCGTGCGAGATAGAGCGATTTCGTCGAAATTTTCGACCCACAGGGTATCTAAGGAATGCAATCTTTGCAATTTAAAAAAAATTTTCCCCTCCCCAAAAATGGCGGCCATTTTGAATTTTCGAATTTTTGCCAAAAATGGCAAAACACAAATTTGCTTCTATCTCCTTAACCGTGCGAGATAGAGCGATTTCGTCGAAATTTTCGACCCACAGGGTATCTAAGGAATGCAATCTTTGCCATTTTCAAAAAATTTTCCCCTCCCCAAAAATGGCCGCCATTTTGAATTTTCGAATTTTTGCCAAAAATGGCAAAACACAAATTTGCTTCTATCTCCTTAACCGTGCGAGATAGAGCGATTTCGTCGAAATTTTCGACCCACAGGGTATCTAACAAATGCAACCTTTGCAATTTTCAAAAAATTTTCCCCTCCCCAAAAATGGCGGCCATTTTGAATTTGCGAATTTTTGCCAAAAATGGCAAAACACAAATTTGCTTCTATCTCCTTAACCGTGCGAGATAGAGCGATTTCGTCGAAATTTTCGACCCACAGGGTATCTAAGGAATGCAATCTTTGCAAGTTTCCAAAAATTTTCCCCTCCCCAAAAATGGCGGCCATTTTGAATTTTCGAATTTTTGCCAAAAATGGCAAAACACTAATTTGCTTCTATCTCCTTAACCGTGCGAGATAGAGCGATTTCGGCAAAATTTTCGACGCACAGGGTATCTAACTAATGCAATCTTTGCAATTTTTAAAAAATTTTCCCCTCCCCAAAAATGGCGGCCATTTTGAATTTTCGAATTTTTACCAAAAATGGCAAAACACAAATTTGCTTCTATCTCCTTAACCGTGCGAGATAGAGCGATTTCGGCAAAATTTTCGACCCACAGGGTATATGAGCATTGTACTCTTGGTAAATTTTAAAAAATTTTCCCCTCCCCAAAAATGGCAGCCATTTTGAATTTTCGAATTTTTGCCAAAAATGGCAAAACACTAATTTGCTTCTATCTCCTTAACCGTGCGAGATAGAGCGATTTCGGCAAAATTTTCGACCCACAGGGTATCTAAGGAATGCAATCTTTGCAAGTTTCCAAAAATTTTCCCCTCCCCAAAAATGGCGGCCATTTTGAATTTTCGAATTTTTGCCAAAAATGGCAAAACACTAATTTGCTTCTATCTCCTTAACCGTGCGAGATAGAGCGATTTCGGCAAAATTTTCGACGCACAGGGTATCTAACTAATGCAATCTTTGCAATTTTTAAAAAATTTTCCCCTCCCCAAAAATGGCGGCCATTTTGAATTTTCGAATTTTTCCCAAAAATGGCAAAACACAAATTTGCTTCTATCTCCTTAACCGTGCGAGATAGAGCGATTTCGGCAAAATTTTCGACCCACAGGGTATCTGAGCATTGTACTCTTGGTAAATTTTAAAAAATTTTCCCCTCCCCAAAAATGGCAGCCATTTTGAATTTTCGAATTTTTGCCAAAAATGGCAAAACACTAATTTGCTTCTATCTCCTTAACCGTGCGAGATAGAGCGATTTCGGCAAAATTTTCGACGCACAGGGTATCTAACTAATGCAATCTTTGCAATTTTTAAAAAATTTTCCCCTCCCCAAAAATGGCGGCCATTTTGAATTTTCGAATTTTTGCCAAAAATGGCAAAACACTAATTTGCTTCTATCTCCTTAACCGTGCGATACCACCAGATACCACAGGGTATCTGAGGAATGCAATCTTTGCAATTTTCAAAAAATTTTCCCCTCCCCAAAAATGGCGGCCATTTTGAATTTTCGAATTTTTGCCAAAAATGGCAAAACATAAATTTGCTTCTATCTCCTTAACCGTGTGAGATAGAGCGATTTCGGCAAAATTTTCGACCCACAGGGTATCTGAGCATTGTACTCTTGGTAATTTTTAAAAAATTTTCCCCTCCCCAAAAATGGCGGCCATTTTGAATTTTCGAATTTTTGCCAAAGATGGCAAAACACAAATTTGCTTCTATCTCCTTAACCGTGCGAGATAGAGCGATTTCGTCGAAATTTTCGACCCACAGGGTATCTAAGGAATGCAATCTGCAATTTTCAAAAAATTTTCCCCTCCCCTAAAATGGCGGCCATTTTGAATTTTCGAATTTTTGCCCAAAATGGCAAAACACAAATTTGCTTCTATCTCCTTAACCGTGCGAGATAGAGCGATTTCGTTGAAATTTTCGACCCACAGGGTATCTAAGGAATGCAATCTTTGCAATTTTCAAAAAATTTTTTCCTCCCCAAAAATGGCGGCCATTTTGAATTTTCGAATTTTTGCCAAAAATGGCAAAACACAAATTTGCTTCTATCTCCTTAACCATGCGAAATAGAGCGATTTCGTTGAAATTTTCGACCCACAGGGTATCTAAGGAATGCAATCTTTGCAATTTTCAAAAAATTTTCCCCTCCCCAAAAATGGCGGCCATTTTGAATTTTCGAATTTTTGCCAAAAATGGCAAAACACAAATTTGCTTCTATCTCCTTAACCGTGCGAAATAGAGCGATTTCGTCAAAATTTTCGACCCACAGGGTATCTAAGGAATGCAATCTTTGCAATTTTCAAAAAATTTTCCCCTCCCCAAAAATGGCGGCCATTTTGAATTTTCGAATTTTTGCCAAAAATGGCAAAACATAAATTTGCTTCTATCTCCTTGACCGTGTGAGATAGAGCGATTTCGTCAAAATTTTCGACCCACAGGGTATCTGAGCATTGTACTCTTGGTAATTTTCAAAAAATTTTCCCCTCCCCTAAAATGGCGGCCATTTTGAATTTTCGAATTTTTGCCCAAAATGGCAAAACACAAATTTGCTTCTATCTCCTTAACCGTGCGAGATAGAGCGATTTCGTTGAAATTTTCGACCCACAGGGTATCTAAGGAATGCAATCTTTGCAATTTTCAAAAAATTTTTTCCTCCCCAAAAATGGCGGCCATTTTGAATTTTCGAATTTTTGCCAAAAATGGCAAAACACAAATTTGCTTCTATCTCCTTAACCGTGCGAAATAGAGCGATTTCGTTGAAATTTTCGACCCACAGGGTATCTAAGGAATGCAATCTTTGCAATTTTCAAAAAATTTTCCCCTCCCCAAAAATGGCGGCCATTTTGAATTTTCGAATTTTTACCAAAAATGGCAAAACACAAATTTGCTTCTATCTCCTTAACCGTGCGAAATAGAGCGATTTCGTCAAAATTTTCGACCCACAGGGTATCTAAGGAATGCAATCTTTGCAACTTTCAAAAAATTTTCCCCTCCCCAAAAATGGCGGCCATTTTGAATTTTCGAATTTTTGCCAAAAATGGCAAAACATAAATTTGCTTCTATCTCCTTGACCGTGTGAGATAGAGCGATTTCGTCAAAATTTTCGACCCACAGGGTATCTGAGCATTGTACTCTTGGTAATTTTTAAAAAATTTTCCCCTCCCCAAAAATGGCGGCCATTTTGAATTTTCGAATTTTTGCCAAAGATGGCAAAACACAAATTTGCTTCTATCTCCTTAACCGTGCGAGATAGAGCGATTTCGTCGAAATTTTCGACCCACAGGGTATCTCAGGAATGCAATCTTTGCAATTTTCAAAAAATTTTCCCCTCCCCAAAAATGGCGGCCATTTTGAATTTTCGAATTTTTGCCAAAAATGGCAAAACACAAATTTGCTTCTATCTCCTTAACCGTGCGAGATAGAGCGATTTCGTCGAAATTTTCGACCCACAGGGTATCTCAGGAATGCAATCTTTGCAATTTTCAAAAAATTTTCCCCTCCCCAAAAATGGCGGCCATTTTGAATTTTCGAATTTTTGCCAAAAATGGCAAAACACAAATTTGCTTCTATCTCCTTGACCGTGTGAGATAGAGCGATTTCGTCAAAATTTTCGACCCACAGGGTATCTGAGCATTGTACTCTTGGTAATTTTTAAAAAATTTTCCCCTCCCCAAAAATGGCGGCCATTTTGAATTTTCGAATTTTTGCCAAAGATGGCAAAACACAAATTTGCTTCTATCTCCTTAACCGTGCGAGATAGAGCGATTTCGTCGAAATTTTCGACCCACAGGGTATCTCAGGAATGCAATCTTTGCAATTTTCAAAAAATTTTCCCCTCCCCAAAAATGGCGGCCATTTTGAATTTTCGAATTTTTGCCAAAAATGGCAAAACACAAATTTGCTTCTATCTCCTTAACCGTGCGAGATAGAGCGATTTCGTCGAAATTTTCGACCCACAGGGTATCTCAGGAATGCAATCTTTGCAATTTTCAAAAAATTTTCCCCTCCCCAAAAATGGCGGCCATTTTGAATTTTCGAATTTTTGCCAAAAATGGCAAAACACAAATTTGCTTCTATCTCATTAACTGTGCGAGATAGAGCGATTTCGTCGAAATTTTCGACCCACAGGGTATCTAAGGAATGCAATCTGCAATTTTCAAAAAATTTTCCCCTCCCCTAAAATGGCGGCCATTTTGAATTTTCGAATTTTTGCCCAAAATGGCAAAACACAAATTTGCTTCTATCTCCTTAACCGTGCGAGATAGAGCGATTTCGTTGAAATTTTCGACCCACAGGGTATCTAAGGAATGCAATCTTTGCAATTTTCAAAAAATTTTTTCCTCCCCAAAAATGGCGGCCATTTTGAATTTTCGAATTTTTGCCAAAAATGGCAAAACACAAATTTGCTTCTATCTCCTTAACCGTGCGAAATAGAGCGATTTCGTTGAAATTTTCGACCCACAGGGTATCTAAGGAATGCAATCTTTGCAATTTTCAAAAAATTTTCCCCTCCCCAAAAATGGCGGCCATTTTGAATTTTCGAATTTTTGCCAAAAATGGCAAAACACAAATTTGCTTCTATCTCCTTAACCGTGCGAGATAGAGCGATTTCGTCGAAATTTTCGACCCACAGGGTATCTAAGGAATGCAATCTTTGCAATTTTCAAAAAATTTTCCCCTCCCCAAAAATGGCGGCCATTTTGAATTTTCGAATTTTTGCCCAAAATGGCAAAACACAAATTTGCTTCTATCTCCTTAACCGTGCGAGATAGAGCGATTTCGTCGAAATTTTCGACCCACAGGGTATCTTAGGAATGCAATCTTTGCAAGTTTCCAAAAATTTTCCCCTCCCCAAAAATGGCGGCCATTTTCAATTTTCGAATTTTTGCCAAAAATGGCAAAACACTAATTTGCTTCTATCTCCTTAACCGTGCGAGATAGAGCGATTTCGGCAAAATTTTCGACGCACAGGGTATCTAACTAATGCAATCTTTGCAATTTTTAAAAAATTTTCCCCTCCCCAAAAATGGCGGCCATTTTGAATTTTCGAATTTTTGCCAAAAATGGCAAAACACAAATTTGCTTCTATCTCCTTAACCGTGCGAGATAGAGCGATTTCGGCAAAATTTTCGACCCACAGGGTATCTGAGCATTGTACTCTTGGTAAATTTTAAAAAATTTTCCCCTCCCCAAAAATGGCAGCCATTTTGAATTTTCGAATTTTTGCCAAAAATGGCAAAACACAAATTTGCTTCTATCTCCTTAACCGTGCGAGATAGAGCGATTTCGTTGAAATTTTCGACCCACAGGGTATCTAAGGAATGCAATCTTTGCAATTTTCAAAAAATTTTCCCCTCCCCAAAAATGGCGGCCATTTTGAATTTTCGAATTTTTGCCAAAAATGGCAAAACACAAATTTGCTTCTATCTCCTTAACCGTGCGAGATAGAGCGATTTTGTCGAAATTTTCGACCCACAGGGTATCTAAGGAATGCAATCTTTGCAATTTTCAAAAAATTTTCCCCTCCCCAAAAATGGCGGCCATTTTGAATTTTCGAATTTTTGCCAAAAATGGCAAAACACAAATTTGCTTCTATCTCCTTAACCGTGCGAGATAGAGCGATTTCGTCGAAATTTTCGACCCGCAGGGTATCTAAGGAATGCAATCTTTGCAAGTTTCCAAAAATTTTCCCCTCCCCAAAAATGGCGGCCATTTTGAATTTTCGAATTTTTGCCAAAAATGGCAAAACACTAATTTGCTTCTATCTCCTTAACCGTGCGAGATAGAGCGATTTCGGCAAAATTTTCGACGCACAGGGTATCTAACTAATGCAATCTTTGCAATTTTTAAAAAATTTTCCCCTCCCCAAAAATGGCGGCCATTTTGAATTTTCGAATTTTTGCCAAAAATGGCAAAACACAAATTTGCTTCTATCTCCTTAACCGTGCGAGATAGAGCGATTTCGGCAAAATTTTCGACCCACAGGGTATCTGAGCATTGTACTCTTGGTAAATTTTAAAAAATTTTCCCCTCCCCAAAAATGGCAGCCATTTTGAATTTTCGAATTTTTGCCAAAAATGGCAAAACACTAATTTGCTTCTATCTCCTTAACCGTGCGAGATAGAGCGATTTCGGCAAAATTTTCGACGCACAGGGTATCTAACTAATGCAATCTTTGCAATTTTTAAAAAATTTTCCCCTCCCCAAAAATGGCGGCCATTTTGAATTTTCGAATTTTTGCCAAAAATGGCAAAACACTAATTTGCTTCTATCTCCTTAACCGTGCAATACCACCAGATACCACAGGGTATCTGAGGAATGCAATCTTTGCAATTTTCAAAAAATTTTCCCCTCCCCAAAAATGGCGGCCATTTTGAATTTTCGAATTTTTGCCAAAAATGGCAAAACATAAATTTGCTTCTATCTCCTTAACCGTGTGAGATAGAGCGATTTCGTCAAAATTTTCGACCCACAGGGTATCTGAGCATTGTACTCTTGGTAATTTTTAAAAAATTTTCCCCTCCCCAAAAATGGCGGCCATTTTGAATTTTCGAATTTTTGCCAAAGATGGCAAAACACTAATTTGCTTCTATCTCCTTAACCGTGCGAGATAGAGCGATTTCGTCGAAATTTTCGACCCACAGGGTATCTAAGGAATGCAATCTTTGCAATTTTCAAAAAATTTTCCCCTCCCCAAAAATGGCGGCCATTTTGAATTTTCGAATTTTTGCCCAAAATGGCAAAACACAAATTTGCTTCTATCTCCTTAACCGTGCGAGATAGAGCGATTTCGTCGAAATTTTCGACCCACAGGGTATCTAAGGAATGCAATCTTTGCAAGTTTCCAAAAATTTTCCCCTCCCCAAAAATGGCGGCCATTTTGAATTTTCGAATTTTTGCCAAAAATGGCAAAACACTAATTTGCTTCTATCTCCTTAACCGTGCGAGATAGAGCGATTTCGGCAAAATTTTCGACGCACAGGGTATCTAACTAATGCAATCTTTGCAATTTTCAAAAAATTTTCCCCTCCCCAAAAATGGCGGCCATTTTGAATTTTCGAATTTTTGCCAAAAATGGCAAAACACTAATTTGCTTCTATCTCCTTAACCGTGCGATACCACCAGATACCACAGGGTATCTGAGGAATGCAATCTTTGCAATTTTCAAAAAATTTTCCCCTCCCCAAAAATGGCGGCCATTTTGAATTTTCGAATTTTTGCCAAAAATGGCAAAACACAAATTTGCTTCTATCTCCTTAACCGTGTGAGATAGAGCGATTTCGTCAAAATTTTCGACCCACAGGGTATCTGAGCATTGTACTCTTGGTAATTTTTAAAAAATTTTCCCCTCCCCAAAAATGGCGGCCATTTTGAATTTTCGAATTTTTGCCAAAGATGGCAAAACACAAATTTGCTTCTATCACCTTAACCGTGCGAGATAGAGCGATTTCGTCGAAATTTTCGACCCACAGGGTATCTCAGGAATGCAATCTTTGCAATTTTCAAAAAATTTTCCCCTCCCCAAAAATGGCGGCCATTTTGAATTTTCGAATTTTTGCCAAAAATGGCAAAACACAAATTTGCTTCTATCTCCTTAACCGTGCGAGATAGAGCGATTTTGTCGAAATTTTCGACCCACAGGGTATCTAAGGAATGCAATCTTTGCAATTTTCAAAAAATTTTCCCCTCCCCAAAAATGGCGGCCATTTTGAATTTTCGAATTTTTGCCAAAAATGGCAAAACACAAATTTGCTTCTATCTCCTTAACCGTGCGAGATAGAGCGATTTCGTCGAAATTTTCGACCCACAGGGTATCTAAGGAATGCAATCTTTGCAAGTTTCCAAAAATTTTCCCCTCCCCAAAAATGGCGGCCATTTTGAATTTTCGAATTTTTGCCAAAAATGGCAAAACACTAATTTGCTTCTATCTCCTTAACCGTGCGAGATAGAGCGATTTCGGCAAAATTTTCGACGCACAGGGTATCTAACTAATGCAATCTTTGCAATTTTTAAAAAATTTTCCCCTCCCCAAAAATGGCGGCCATTTTGAATTTTCGAATTTTTGCCAAAAATGGCAAAACACAAATTTGCTTCTATCTCCTTAACCGTGCGAGATAGAGCGATTTCGGCAAAATTTTCGACCCACAGGGTATCTGAGCATTGTACTCTTGGTAAATTTTAAAAAATTTTCCCCTCCCCAAAAATGGCAGCCATTTTGAATTTTCGAATTTTTGCCAAAAATGGCAAAACACTAATTTGCTTCTATCTCCTTAACCGTGCGAGATAGAGCGATTTCGGCAAAATTTTCGACGCACAGGGTATCTAACTAATGCAATCTTTGCAATTTTTAAAAAATTTTCCCCTCCCCAAAAATGGCGGCCATTTTGAATTTTCGAATTTTTGCCAAAAATGGCAAAACACTAATTTGCTTCTATCTCCTTAACCGTGCAATACCACCAGATACCACAGGGTATCTGAGGAATGCAATCTTTGCAATTTTCAAAAAATTTTCCCCTCCCCAAAAATGGCGGCCATTTTGAATTTTCGAATTTTTGCCAAAAATGGCAAAACATAAATTTGCTTCTATCTCCTTAACCGTGTGAGATAGAGCGATTTCGTCAAAATTTTCGACCCACAGGGTATCTGAGCATTGTACTCTTGGTAATTTTTAAAAAATTTTCCCCTCCCCAAAAATGGCGGCCATTTTGAATTTTCGAATTTTTGCCAAAGATGGCAAAACACTAATTTGCTTCTATCTCCTTAACCGTGCGAGATAGAGCGATTTCGTCGAAATTTTCGACCCACAGGGTATCTAAGGAATGCAATCTTTGCAATTTTCAAAAAATTTTCCCCTCCCCAAAAATGGCGGCCATTTTGAATTTTCGAATTTTTGCCCAAAATGGCAAAACACAAATTTGCTTCTATCTCCTTAACCGTGCGAGATAGAGCGATTTCGTCGAAATTTTCGACCCACAGGGTATCTAAGGAATGCAATCTTTGCAAGTTTCCAAAAATTTTCCCCTCCCCAAAAATGGCGGCCATTTTGAATTTTCGAATTTTTGCCAAAAATGGCAAAACACTAATTTGCTTCTATCTCCTTAACCGTGCGAGATAGAGCGATTTCGGCAAAATTTTCGACGCACAGGGTATCTAACTAATGCAATCTTTGCAATTTTCAAAAAATTTTCCCCTCCCCAAAAATGGCGGCCATTTTGAATTTTCGAATTTTTGCCAAAAATGGCAAAACACTAATTTGCTTCTATCTCCTTAACCGTGCGATACCACCAGATACCACAGGGTATCTGAGGAATGCAATCTTTGCAATTTTCAAAAAATTTTCCCCTCCCCAAAAATGGCGGCCATTTTGAATTTTCGAATTTTTGCCAAAAATGGCAAAACATAAATTTGCTTCTATCTCCTTAACCGTGTGAGATAGAGCGATTTCGTCAAAATTTTCGACCCACAGGGTATCTGAGCATTGTACTCTTGGTAATTTTTAAAAAATTTTCCCCTCCCCAAAAATGGCGGCCATTTTGAATTTTCGAATTTTTGCCAAAGATGGCAAAACACAAATTTGCTTCTATCACCTTAACCGTGCGAGATAGAGCGATTTCGTCGAAATTTTCGACCCACAGGGTATCTCAGGAATGCAATCTTTGCAATTTTCAAAAAATTTTCCCCTCCCCAAAAATGGCGGCCATTTTGAATTTTCGAATTTTTGCCAAAAATGGCAAAACACAAATTTGCTTCTATCTCCTTAACCGTGCGAGATAGAGCGATTTCGTCGAAATTTTCGACCCACAGGGTATCTCAGGAATGCAATCTTTGCAATTTTCAAAAAATTTTCCCCTCCCCAAAAATGGCGGCCATTTTGAATTTTCGAATTTTTGCCAAAAATGGCAAAACACAAATTTGCTTCTATCTCATTAACTGTGCGAGATAGAGCGATTTCGTCGAAATTTTCGACCCACAGGGTATCTATGGAATGCAATCTGCAATTTTCAAAAAATTTTCCCCTCCCCTAAAATGGCGGCCATTTTGAATTTTCGAATTTTTGCCAAAAATGGCAAAACACAAATTTGCTTCTATCTCCTTAACCGTGCGAAATAGAGCGATTTCGTTGAAATTTTCGACCCACAGGGTATCTAAGGAATGCAATCTTTGCAATTTTCAAAAAATTTTCCCCTCCCCAAAAATGGCGGCCATTTTGAATTTTCGAATTTTTGCCAAAAATGGCAAAACACAAATTTGCTTCTATCTCCTTAACCGTGCGAAATAGAGCGATTTCGTCAAAATTTTCGACCCACAGGGTATCTAAGGAATGCAATCTTTGCAATTTTCAAAAAATTTTCCCCTCCCCAAAAATGGCGGCCATTTTGAATTTTCGAATTTTTGCCAAAAATGGCAAAACACAAATTTGCTTCTATCTCCTTAACCGTGCGAGATAGAGCGATTTCGTCGAAATTTTCGACCCACAGGGTATCTAAGGAATGCAATCTTTGCAATTTTCAAAAAATTTTCCCCTCCCCAAAAATGGCGGCCATTTTGAATTTTCGAATTTTTGCCCAAAATGGCAAAACACAAATTTGCTTCTATCTCCTTAACCGTGCGAGATAGAGCGATTTCGTCGAAATTTTCGACCCACAGGGTATCTTAGGAATGCAATCTTTGCAAGTTTCCAAAAATTTTCCCCTCCCCAAAAATGGCGGCCATTTTCAATTTTCGAATTTTTGCCAAAAATGGCAAAACACTAATTTGCTTCTATCTCCTTAACCGTGCGAGATAGAGCGATTTCGGCAAAATTTTCGACGCACAGGGTATCTAACTAATGCAATCTTTGCAATTTTTAAAAAATTTTCCCCTCCCCAAAAATGGCGGCCATTTTGAATTTTCGAATTTTTGCCAAAAATGGCAAAACACAAATTTCCTCCTATCTCCTTAACCGTGCGAGATAGAGCGATTTCGGCAAAATTTTCGACCCACAGGGTATCTGAGCATTGTACTCTTGGTAAATTTTAAAAAATTTTCCCCTCCCCAAAAATGGCAGCCATTTTGAATTTTCGAATTTTTGCCAAAAATGGCAAAACACAAATTTGCTTCTATCTCCTTAACCGTGCGAGATAGAGCGATTTCGGCAAAATTTTCGACCCACAGGGTATCTCAGGAATGCAATCTTTGCAATTTTTTAAAAATTTTCCCCTCCCCAAAAATGGCGGCCATTTTGAATTTTCGAATTTTTGCCAAAAATGGCAAAACACAAATTTGCTTCTATCTCCTTAACTGTGCGAGATAGAGCGATTTCGTCGAAATTTTCGACCCACAGGGTATCTAAGGAATGCAATCTGCAATTTTCCAAAAATTTTCCCCTCCCCTAAAATGGCGGCCATTTTGAATTTTCGAATTTTTGCCCAAAATGGCAAAACACAAATTTGCTTCTATCTCCTTAACCGTGCGAGATAGAGCGATTTCGTTGAAATTTTCGACCCACAGGGTATCTAAGGAATGCAATCTTTGCAATTTTCAAAAAATTTTCCCCTCCCCAAAAATGGCGGCCATTTTGAATTTTCGAATTTTTGCCAAAAATGGCAAAACACAAATTTGCTTCTATCTCCTTAACCGTGCGAAATAGAGCGATTTCGTCAAAATTTTCGACCCACAGGGTATCTAAGGAATGCAATCTTTGCAATTTTCAAAAAATTTTCCCCTCCCCAAAAATGGCGGCCATTTTGAATTTTCGAATTTTTGCCAAAAATGGCAAAACATAAATTTGCTTCTATCTCCTTGACCGTGTGAGATAGAGCGATTTCGTCAAAATTTTCGACCCACAGGGTATCTGAGCATTGTACTCTTGGTAATTTTCAAAAAATTTTCCCCTCCCCTAAAATGGCGGCCATTTTGAATTTTCGAATTTTTGCCCAAAATGGCAAAACACAAATTTGCTTCTATCTCCTTAACCGTGCGAGATAGAGCGATTTCGTTGAAATTTTCGACCCACAGGGTATCTAAGGAATGCAATCTTTGCAATTTTCAAAAAATTTTTTCCTCCCCAAAAATGGCGGCCATTTTGAATTTTCGAATTTTTGCCAAAAATGGCAAAACACAAATTTGCTTCTATCTCCTTAACCGTGCGAAATAGAGCGATTTCGTTGAAATTTTCGACCCACAGGGTATCTAAGGAATGCAATCTTTGCAATTTTCAAAAAATTTTCCCCTCCCCAAAAATGGCGGCCATTTTGAATTTTCGAATTTTTACCAAAAATGGCAAAACACAAATTTGCTTCTATCTCCTTAACCGTGCGAAATAGAGCGATTTCGTCAAAATTTTCGACCCACAGGGTATCTAAGGAATGCAATCTTTGCAATTTTCAAAAAATTTTCCCCTCCCCAAAAATGGCGGCCATTTTGAATTTTCGAATTTTTGCCAAAAATGGCAAAACATAAATTTGCTTCTATCTCCTTGACCGTGTGAGATAGAGCGATTTCGTCAAAATTTTCGACCCACAGGGTATCTGAGCATTGTACTCTTGGTAATTTTTAAAAAATTTTCCCCTCCCCAAAAATGGCGGCCATTTTGAATTTTCGAATTTTTGCCAAAGATGGCAAAACACAAATTTGCTTCTATCTCCTTAACCGTGCGAGATAGAGCGATTTCGTCGAAATTTTCGACCCACAGGGTATCTCAGGAATGCAATCTTTGCAATTTTCAAAAAATTTTCCCCTCCCCAAAAATGGCGGCCATTTTGAATTTTCGAATTTTTGCCAAAAATGGCAAAACACAAATTTGCTTCTATCTCCTTAACCGTGCGAGATAGAGCGATTTCGTCGAAATTTTCGACCCACAGGGTATCTCAGGAATGCAATCTTTGCAATTTTCAAAAAATTTTCCCCTCCCCAAAAATGGCGGCCATTTTGAATTTTCGAATTTTTGCCAAAAATGGCAAAACACAAATTTGCTTCTATCTCATTAACTGTGCGAGATAGAGCGATTTCGTCGAAATTTTCGACCCACAGGGTATCTAAGGAATGCAATCTGCAATTTTCAAAAAATTTTCCCCTCCCCTAAAATGGCGGCCATTTTGAATTTTCGAATTTTTGCCCAAAATGGCAAAACACAAATTTGCTTCTATCTCCTTAACCGTGCGAGATAGAGCGATTTCGTTGAAATTTTCGACCCACAGGGTATCTAAGGAATGCAATCTTTGCAATTTTCAAAAAATTTTTTCCTCCCCAAAAATGGCGGCCATTTTGAATTTTCGAATTTTTGCCAAAAATGGCAAAACACAAATTTGCTTCTATCTCCTTAACCGTGCGAGATAGAGCGATTTCGTCGAAATTTTCGACCCACAGGGTATCTCAGGAATGCAATCTTTGCAATTTTCAAAAAATTTTCCCCTCCCCAAAAATGGCGGCCATTTTGAATTTTCGAATTTTTGCCAAAAATGGCAAAACACAAATTTGCTTCTATCTCATTAACTGTGCGAGATAGAGCGATTTCGTTGAAATTTTCGACCCACAGGGTATCTAAGGAATGCAATCTTTGCAATTTTCAAAAAATTTTCCCCTCCCCAAAAATGGCGGCCATTTTGAATTTTCGAATTTTTGCCAAAAATGGCAAAACACAAATTTGCTTCTATCTCCTTAACCGTGCGAGATAGAGCGATTTCGTCGAAATTTTCGACCCACAGGGTATCTAAGGAATGCAATCTTTGCAATTTTCAAAAAATTTTCCCCTCCCCAAAAATGGCGGCCATTTTGAATTTTCGAATTTTTGCCCAAAATGGCAAAACACAAATTTGCTTCTATCTCCTTAACCGTGCGAGATAGAGCGATTTCGTCGAAATTTTCGACCCACAGGGTATCTTAGGAATGCAATCTTTGCAAGTTTCCAAAAATTTTCCCCTCCCCAAAAATGGCGGCCATTTTCAATTTTCGAATTTTTGCCAAAAATGGCAAAACACTAATTTGCTTCTATCTCCTTAACCGTGCGAGATAGAGCGATTTCGGCAAAATTTTCGACGCACAGGGTATCTAACTAATGCAATCTTTGCAATTTTTAAAAAATTTTCCCCTCCCCAAAAATGGCGGCCATTTTGAATTTTCGAATTTTTGCCAAAAATGGCAAAACACAAATTTGCTTCTATCTCCTTAACCGTGCGAGATAGAGCGATTTCGGCAAAATTTTCGACCCACAGGGTATCTGAGCATTGTACTCTTGGTAAATTTTAAAAAATTTTCCCCTCCCCAAAAATGGCAGCCATTTTGAATTTTCGAATTTTTGCCAAAAATGGCAAAACACAAATTTGCTTCTATCTCCTTAACCGTGCGAGATAGAGCGATTTCGTTGAAATTTTCGACCCACAGGGTATCTAAGGAATGCAATCTTTGCAATTTTCAAAAAATTTTCCCCTCCCCAAAAATGGCGGCCATTTTGAATTTTCGAATTTTTGCCAAAAATGGCAAAACACAAATTTGCTTCTATCTCCTTAACCGTGCGAGATAGAGCGATTTTGTCGAAATTTTCGACCCACAGGGTATCTAAGGAATGCAATCTTTGCAATTTTCAAAAAATTTTCCCCTCCCCAAAAATGGCGGCCATTTTGAATTTTCGAATTTTTGCCAAAAATGGCAAAACACAAATTTGCTTCTATCTCCTTAACCGTGCGAGATAGAGCGATTTCGTCGAAATTTTCGACCCACAGGGTATCTAAGGAATGCAATCTTTGCAAGTTTCCAAAAATTTTCCCCTCCCCAAAAATGGCGGCCATTTTGAATTTTCGAATTTTTGCCAAAAATGGCAAAACACTAATTTGCTTCTATCTCCTTAACCGTGCGAGATAGAGCGATTTCGGCAAAATTTTCGACGCACAGGGTATCTAACTAATGCAATCTTTGCAATTTTTAAAAAATTTTCCCCTCCCCAAAAATGGCGGCCATTTTGAATTTTCGAATTTTTGCCAAAAATGGCAAAACACAAATTTGCTTCTATCTCCTTAACCGTGCGAGATAGAGCGATTTCGGCAAAATTTTCGACCCACAGGGTATCTGAGCATTGTACTCTTGGTAAATTTTAAAAAATTTTCCCCTCCCCAAAAATGGCAGCCATTTTGAATTTTCGAATTTTTGCCAAAAATGGCAAAACACTAATTTGCTTCTATCTCCTTAACCGTGCGAGATAGAGCGATTTCGGCAAAATTTTCGACGCACAGGGTATCTAACTAATGCAATCTTTGCAATTTTTAAAAAATTTTCCCCTCCCCAAAAATGGCGGCCATTTTGAATTTTCGAATTTTTGCCAAAAATGGCAAAACACTAATTTGCTTCTATCTCCTTAACCGTGCAATACCACCAGATACCACAGGGTATCTGAGGAATGCAATCTTTGCAATTTTCAAAAAATTTTCCCCTCCCCAAAAATGGCGGCCATTTTGAATTTTCGAATTTTTGCCAAAAATGGCAAAACATAAATTTGCTTCTATCTCCTTAACCGTGTGAGATAGAGCGATTTCGTCAAAATTTTCGACCCACAGGGTATCTGAGCATTGTACTCTTGGTAATTTTTAAAAAATTTTCCCCTCCCCAAAAATGGCGGCCATTTTGAATTTTCGAATTTTTGCCAAAGATGGCAAAACACTAATTTGCTTCTATCTCCTTAACCGTGCGAGATAGAGCGATTTCGTCGAAATTTTCGACCCACAGGGTATCTAAGGAATGCAATCTTTGCAATTTTCAAAAAATTTTCCCCTCCCCAAAAATGGCGGCCATTTTGAATTTTCGAATTTTTGCCAAAAATGGCAAAACACAAATTTGCTTCTATCTCCTTAACCGTGCGAGATAGAGCGATTTCGTCGAAATTTTCGACCCACAGGGTATCTAAGGAATGCAATCTTTGCAAGTTTCCAAAAATTTTCCCCTCCCCAAAAATGGCGGCCATTTTGAATTTTCGAATTTTTGCCAAAAATGGCAAAACACTAATTTGCTTCTATCTCCTTAACCGTGCGAGATAGAGCGATTTCGGTAAAATTTTCGACGCACAGGGTATCTAACTAATGCAATCTTTACAATTTTTAAAAAATTTTCCCCTCCCCAAAAATGGCGGCCATTTTGAATTTTCGAATTTTTGCCAAAAATGGCAAAACACAAATTTGCTTCTATCTCCTTAACCGTGCGAGATAGAGCGATTTCGGCAAAATTTTCGACCCACAGGGTATCTGAGCATTGTACTCTTGGTAAATTTTAAAAAATTTTCCCCTCCCCAAAAATGGCAGCCATTTTGAATTTTCGAATTTTTGCCAAAAATGGCAAAACACTAATTTGCTTCTATCTCCTTAACCGTGCGAGATAGAGCGATTTCGGCAAAATTTTCGACGCACAGGGTATCTAACTAATGCAATCTTTGCAATTTTCAAAAAATTTTCCCCTCCCCAAAAATGGCGGCCATTTTGAATTTTCGAATTTTTGCCAAAAATGGCAAAACACTAATTTGCTTCTATCTCCTTAACCGTGCGATACCACCAGATACCACAGGGTATCTGAGGAATGCAATCTTTGCAATTTTCAAAAAATTTTCCCCTCCCCAAAAATGGCAGCCATTTTGAATTTTCGAATTTTTGCCAAAAATGGCAAAACATAAATTTGCTTCTATCTCCTTAACCGTGTGAGATAGAGCGATTTCGTCAAAATTTTCGACCCACAGGGTATCTGAGCATTGTACTCTTGGTAATTTTTAAAAAATTTTCCCCTCCCCAAAAATGGCGGCCATTTTGAATTTTCGAATTTTTGCCAAAGATGGCAAAACACAAATTTGCTTCTATCACCTTAACCGTGCGAGATAGAGCGATTTCGTCGAAATTTTCGACCCACAGGGTATCTCAGGAATGCAATCTTTGCAATTTTCAAAAAATTTTCCCCTCCCCAAAAATGGCGGCCATTTTGAATTTTCGAATTTTTGCCAAAAATGGCAAAACACAAATTTGCTTCTATCTCCTTAACCGTGCGAGATAGAGCGATTTCGTCGAAATTTTCGACCCACAGGGTATCTCAGGAATGCAATCTTTGCAATTTTCAAAAAATTTTCCCCTCCCCAAAAATGGCGGCCATTTTGAATTTTCGAATTTTTGCCAAAAATGGCAAAACACAAATTTGCTTCTATCTCATTAACTGTGCGAGATAGAGCGATTTCGTCGAAATTTTCGACCCACAGGGTATCTATGGAATGCAATCTGCAATTTTCAAAAAATTTTCCCCTCCCCTAAAATGGCGGCCATTTTGAATTTTCGAATTTTTGCCAAAAATGGCAAAACACAAATTTGCTTCTATCTCCTTAACCGTGCGAAATAGAGCGATTTCGTTGAAATTTTCGACCCACAGGGTATCTAAGGAATGCAATCTTTGCAATTTTCAAAAAATTTTCCCCTCCCCAAAAATGGCGGCCATTTTGAATTTTCGAATTTTTGCCAAAAATGGCAAAACACAAATTTGCTTCTATCTCCTTAACCGTGCGAAATAGAGCGATTTCGTCAAAATTTTCGACCCACAGGGTATCTAAGGAATACAATCTTTGCAATTTTCAAAAAATTTTCCCCTCCCCAAAAATGGCGGCCATTTTGAATTTTCGAATTTTTGCCAAAAATGGCAAAACACAAATTTGCTTCTATCTCCTTAACCGTGCGAGATAGAGCGATTTCGTCAAAATTTTCGACCCACAGGGTATCTAAGGAATGCAATCTTTGCAATTTTCAAAAAATTTTCCCCTCCCCAAAAATGGCGGCCATTTTGAATTTTCGAATTTTTGCCAAAAATGGCAAAACACAAATTTGCTTCTATCTCCTTAACCGTGCGAGATAGAGCGATTTCGTCGAAATTTTCGACCCACAGGGTATCTAAGGAATGCAATCTTTGCAATTTTCAAAAAATTTTCCCCTCCCCAAAAATGGCGGCCATTTTGAATTTTCGAATTTTTGCCCAAAATGGCAAAACACAAATTTGCTTCTATCTCCTTAACCGTGCGAGATAGAGCGATTTCGTCGAAATTTTCGACCCACAGGGTATCTTAGGAATGCAATCTTTGCAAGTTTCCAAAAATTTTCCCCTCCCCAAAAATGGCGGCCATTTTCAATTTTCGAATTTTTGCCAAAAATGGCAAAACACTAATTTGCTTCTATCTCCTTAACCGTGCGAGATAGAGCGATTTCGGCAAAATTTTCGACGCACAGGGTATCTAACTAATGCAATCTTTGCAATTTTTAAAAAATTTTCCCCTCCCCAAAAATGGCGGCCATTTTGAATTTTCGAATTTTTGCCAAAAATGGCAAAACACAAATTTGCTTCTATCTCCTTAACCGTGCGAGATAGAGCGATTTCGGCAAAATTTTCGACCCACAGGGTATCTGAGCATTGTACTCTTGGTAAATTTTAAAAAATTTTCCCCTCCCCAAAAATGGCAGCCATTTTGAATTTTCGAATTTTTGCCAAAAATGGCAAAACACAAATTTGCTTCTATCTCCTTAACCGTGCGAGATAGAGCGATTTCGGCAAAATTTTCGACCCACAGGGTATCTCAGGAATGCAATCTTTGCAATTTTTTAAAAATTTTCCCCTCCCCAAAAATGGCGGCCATTTTGAATTTTCGAATTTTTGCCAAAAATGGCAAAACACAAATTTGCTTCTATCTCCTTAACTGTGCGAGATAGAGCGATTTCGTCGAAATTTTCGACCCACAGGGTATCTAAGGAATGCAATCTGCAATTTTCCAAAAATTTTCCCCTCCCCTAAAATGGCGGCCATTTTGAATTTTCGAATTTTTGCCAAAAATGGCAAAACACAAATTTGCTTCTATCTCCTTAACCGTGCGAGATAGAGCGATTTCGTTGAAATTTTCGACCCACAGGGTATCTAAGGAATGCAATCTTTGCAATTTTCAAAAAATTTTCCCCTCCCCAAAAATGGCGGCCATTTTGAATTTTCGAATTTTTGCCAAAAATGGCAAAACACAAATTTGCTTCTATCTCCTTAACCGTGCGAGATAGAGCGATTTTGTCGAAATTTTCGACCCACAGGGTATCTAAGGAATGCAATCTTTGCAATTTTCAAAAAATTTTCCCCTCCCCAAAAATGGCGGCCATTTTGAATTTTCGAATTTTTGCCAAAAATGGCAAAACACAAATTTGCTTCTATCTCCTTAACCGTGCGAGATAGAGCGATTTCGTCGAAATTTTCGACCCACAGGGTATCTAAGGAATGCAATCTTTGCAAGTTTCCAAAAATTTTCCCCTCCCCAAAAATGGCGGCCATTTTGAATTTTCGAATTTTTGCCAAAAATGGCAAAACACTAATTTGCTTCTATCTCCTTAACCGTGCGAGATAGAGCGATTTCGGCAAAATTTTCGACGCACAGGGTATCTAACTAATGCAATCTTTGCAATTTTTAAAAAATTTTCCCCTCCCCAAAAATGGCGGCCATTTTGAATTTTCGAATTTTTGCCAAAAATGGCAAAACACAAATTTGCTTCTATCTCCTTAACCGTGCGAGATAGAGCGATTTCGGCAAAATTTTCGACCCACAGGGTATCTGAGCATTGTACTCTTGGTAAATTTTAAAAAATTTTCCCCTCCCCAAAAATGGCAGCCATTTTGAATTTTCGAATTTTTGCCAAAAATGGCAAAACACTAATTTGCTTCTATCTCCTTAACCGTGCGAGATAGAGCGATTTCGGCAAAATTTTCGACGCACAGGGTATCTAACTAATGCAATCTTTGCAATTTTTAAAAAATTTTCCCCTCCCCAAAAATGGCGGCCATTTTGAATTTTCGAATTTTTGCCAAAAATGGCAAAACACTAATTTGCTTCTATCTCCTTAACCGTGCAATACCACCAGATACCACAGGGTATCTGAGGAATGCAATCTTTGCAATTTTCAAAATATTTTCCCCTCCCCAAAAATGGCGGCCATTTTGAATTTTCGAATTTTTGCCAAAAATGGCAAAACATAAATTTGCTTCTATCTCCTTAACCGTGTGAGATAGAGCGATTTCGTCAAAATTTTCGACCCACAGGGTATCTGAGCATTGTACTCTTGGTAATTTTTAAAAAATTTTCCCCTCCCCAAAAATGGCGGCCATTTTGAATTTTCGAATTTTTGCCAAAGATGGCAAAACACTAATTTGCTTCTATCTCCTTAACCGTGCGAGATAGAGCGATTTCGTCAAAATTTTCGACCCACAGGGTATCTAAGGAATGCAATCTTTGCAATTTTCAAAAAATTTTCCCCTCCCCAAAAATGGCGGCCATTTTGAATTTTCGAATTTTTGCCAAAAATGGCAAAACACAAATTTGCTTCTATCTCCTTAACCGTGCGAGATAGAGCGATTTCGTCGAAATTTTCGACCCACAGGGTATCTAAGGAATGCAATCTTTGCAAGTTTCCAAAAATTTTCCCCTCCCCAAAAATGGCGGCCATTTTGAATTTTCGAATTTTTGCCAAAAATGGCAAAACACTAATTTGCTTCTATCTCCTTAACCGTGCGAGATAGAGCGATTTCGGCAAAATTTTCGACGCACAGGGTATCTAACTAATGCAATCTTTGCAATTTTTAAAAAATTTTCCCCTCCCCAAAAATGGCGGCCATTTTGAATTTTCGAATTTTTGCCAAAAATGGCAAAACATAAATTTGCTTCTATCTCCTTAACCGTGTGAGATAGAGCGATTTCGTCAAAATTTTCGACCCACAGGGTATCTGAGCATTGTACTCTTGGTAATTTTTAAAAAATTTTCCCCTCCCCAAAAATGGCGGCCATTTTGAATTTTCGAATTTTTGCCAAAGATGGCAAAACACTAATTTGCTTCTATCTCCTTAACCGTGCGAGATAGAGCGATTTCGTCAAAATTTTCGACCCACAGGGTATCTAAGGAATGCAATCTTTGCAATTTTCAAAAAATTTTCCCCTCCCCAAAAATGGCGGCCATTTTGAATTTTCGAATTTTTGCCAAAAATGGCAAAACACAAATTTGCTTCTATCTCCTTAACCGTGCGAGATAGAGCGATTTCGTCGAAATTTTCGACCCACAGGGTATCTAAGGAATGCAATCTTTGCAAGTTTCCAAAAATTTTCCCCTCCCCAAAAATGGCGGCCATTTTGAATTTTCGAATTTTTGCCAAAAATGGCAAAACACTAATTTGCTTCTATCTCCTTAACCGTGCGAGATAGAGCGATTTCGGTAAAATTTTCGACGCACAGGGTATCTAACTAATGCAATCTTTGCAATTTTTAAAAAATTTTCCCCTCCCCAAAAATGGCGGCCATTTTGAATTTTCGAATTTTTGCCAAAAATGGCAAAACACAAATTTGCTTCTATCTCCTTAACCGTGCGAGATACAGCGATTTCGGCAAAATTTTCGACCCACAGGGTATCTGAGCATTGTACTCTTGGTAAATTTTAAAAAATTTTCCCCTCCCCAAAAATGGCAGCCATTTTGAATTTTCGAATTTTTGCCAAAAATGGCAAAACACTAATTTGCTTCTATCTCCTTAACCGTGCGAGATAGAGCGATTTCGGCAAAATTTTCGACGCACAGGGTATCTAACTAATGCAATCTTTGCAATTTTTAAAAAATTTTCCCCTCCCCAAAAATGGCGGCCATTTTGAATTTTCGAATTTTTGCCAAAAATGGCAAAACACTAATTTGCTTCTATCTCCTTAACCGTGCGAGATAGAGCGATTTCGTCGAAATTTTTGACCCACAGGGTATCTAAGGAATGCAATCTTTGCAATTTTCAAAAAATTTTCCCCTCCCCAAAAATGGCGGCCATTTTGAATTTTCGAATTTTTGCCAAAAATGACAAAACATAAATTTGCTTCTATCTCCTTAACCGTGTGAGATAGAGCGATTTCGTCAAAATTTTCGACCCACAGGGTATCTGAGCATTGTACTCTTGGTAATTTTTAAAAAAATTTCCCCTCCCCAAAAATGGCGGCCATTTTGAATTTTCGAATTTTTGCCAAAAATGGCAAAACACTAATTTGCTTCTATCTCCTTAACCGTGCGAGATAGAGCGATTTCGTCGAAATTTTCGAGCCACAGGGTATCTAAGGAATGCAATCTTTGCAATTTTCAAAAAATTTTCCCCTCCCCAAAAATGGCAGCCATTTTGAATTTTCGAAGTTTTGCCAAAAATGGCAAAACACAAATTTCCTTCTATCTCCTTAACCATGCGAGATAGAGCGATTTCGTCAAAATTTTCGACCCACAGGTATTTGAGCATTGTATTCTTGGCAATTTAAAAAAAAATTTCCCCTCCCCTAAAATGGCGACCATTTTGAATTTTCGAATTTTTGCCAAAAATGGCAAAACACAAATTTGCTTCTATCTCCTTAACCATGCGAGATAGAGCGATTTTGTCGAAATTTTCAACCCAACCAATGCAAAAAGGCATGAAGCTGAAATAATTTACATCTACACTAACAAATATTTAAGCATCATTGATATATTTTACAAATGAAACAGGGTCTTGTAAGACTACTGTACAATTTGGGCAAAAGGTTCATGGGTGGACATTACACATGATAATGTGTGTTCTTCTATGCTATCCTGTTTCTATTCGCATCTACTATCAACAGGGCGGCCTATTTCTAGTTTTCCAGGTATAATGAGTACTGACAACTTGAAATGTCATTTGTATATGTTCAAAGCTTTGTTTGGGCTTTTTTTCCTTGAAGATCTTAAATTTTGTTAGAAATAGCTAATATTCTCTAGTCTTCATTCATTTCAAGCCATACAAAATTGTCTGTAAAATACCTCACATTTCATATATACCCTGCATTCTGCATGATCAAGCATTGATGAAATCAGTGTTATAAGATCACTCAACTGTTAGGCATGCGTCGCCTTACAAAAATTGTTAGTTTTGTGTGATAAACTTATATGCTATAACTCAAAAGTTGAAATTCTGATTGTACTGTATAATTAGACTTATCTTAAGAAAATTTAAATTTTTAAAAGTGTAAAGTGAATAAATTATCTTTTTGATTGAAGGAAATACTTATAACAATTCAACCTACTTTAAACAGCTGCAGATGCCCATTTTTTTTTTTTTAAATGTCGAAGTTTGTGCTGTAAGTTTGTAACCACAAATAATATTTTCAGATGTACAGGGCATATTGCTGTATTTACAAGTGGCATATATGTGTTGGATAGCAAGTTTTCACAAGTTTTATAGATTATTGTATGAAATGAAAATGTCATCTGTACTAAATTTCAAACTCATACACACAGCTAAAAATATTGAAAATATTGCGTGGCATTTTCTGACATTTAAATTTTCTCCCATCAACTGAAAGTTGTAAAATTGTCATTTTGATAAATTGTGTTTATATGTCATAATGCATGAAACCTCAACCCATAAAATAGTGAGAGAACATTTCTTAAAGAATGAAATATTGACTGATGTATTAATTTTTTTAACTATTTGCTGAATACAGGAGTGGTGTGTTCTTTTGAATATCATTGATATGTTCTTGCTCCTTGAAGCACTGAACATTCTACTGCTCTTCAATGGAAAGTAAATAGCTCTGGTATACTGATATCAGTCGGGAGTGATTGTCAGTTCATTTTAAAATTGCATGGCCTAGTGGCTTCTTTCCACAAGAAAAATATTTGTTTTATGATTTGCACATTTGGAAAAAAGAAGCAATACACAGACTTGAGTTTGTTACACTAGAAACAGAACATTTTGATCAGTTAAATGTATGCCCCTTACATATGGGCCCTTATTTTTATCACTTTTTCTGTAAAAACAATATTGCATAATTTGTCTATTTTTGGTATTACAGGATTCTTATATTTCCTATTTTACTGAAGGAATTTGTGATTTCTCTGTTTATTAAAAAATAAATATAGGATTTTATGCAGTGATATAAATTTATTTTGAAGATGTGTTCTATGTAACCATATATCTAACAGTGTGCACCATTTGGTTTTGTATAACATGAATTGGCCTTTTCTGTTACCATTGTTAAAGTGATAACTCGTTATTGGACAATGGTTCTTGTACTTTGGCAAGATGTTGACAGTTTATATACAGTACATAATCATTTATGCTTATTTTGATGCATTTTTGCCATTTTTAGTAATAACGAGTGAGTTACTAATATATTTATTTTTTTGTACATATTTTTTTAATTTGAGGATTGGCTTTATTTTGTTTTTGTATACATTGCTTTATTTTACCATGGGTATGAGTTTAAATGTGATTTGGGGTTATTAACTGAAAACAATATCTGGGGGCCGTACTCATGAAAGGTCTAAGCAAAGTCTAAGGCTAAACTTTTGCACAAAAATGTAGCCAACTTAAGCCTGAGATTTGGCGAAGAACTTGCATGATTATGGCCCCTGGAAACGTAAATTCAAAGAATATTTTCTTTGCAACAAGACCTAAATGAATGAACTGATTTAATGATACTTGATGTTTGCTATTACATTACCAGTATTACATGCAGTTTTGGGGTTGGGCAGGTTTTGCTGAAACTTAGTTATCTATAAAGGTGCTGTTTCCATAGTGTATTGTTAGCAGGGTTGGGGTCAATGTACTTTGTACTTAAGTACATTTTTAAAGTACTCAGATGTACTTAAGTACATTTTCAAATTTCAAGTACATGTACCTGAATTGTACTTAAGTACATTTTAAATTTGATGTACTTACAAATACATTTAAGCCCTTTTTAAGTACTTTTAGTTTTAAGAAAATTTTTATTAATTTTTCAAAAGTTTGTGTGATCATAACACTTTATACTATGATAATATAATCATTACAATTGATTTAAGCTTTTTCCATATCTTTATTGATAAACATTTATTTAGATAAAATTTTCATAAAAGTTTCACTGATATTTCTGATTCAATTTGATAACACCGTTTCTTTTAAAAAGTATAGTATAATTGATAATAATAAATTAATAATAATGAATCAAGTTATTAAAGTTTCAATACAATGAGCCAATCATATCTTAAAAAGAGGGACTTATACTCCCCTTCTTTAATCCTCTTAAATCTACTTTGAACTTGAGTGATCTCAGTTAATAATACCTACCCAGTTATGAGTATTCTTGGTAAATTGTACCTGGGTATTTAAGATCTTTCAGTCAGTCCAAGTTAATCACAAGGACTAGATTAAAACAGTCTCTGTGATGTAATTGCTCAAAAATGAGGTTTTTTCCAACACATGAATAGAGGTGAGAAGATTGTTGGAGTAGGTAAGACTGTTGATTACAGAAAAAGGATTATTTAATTTATTTCTTTCACTGGCCATGATCTTGTCTGACAATTATAAATACTGGGACAGGGGGATTGACAAACCACTCACTTTTATGGTATTCTCATTGTGTTATCATAATGGCTGCTGTTTTTAAGCATTTTGAGAGATTTCAGCTAATACTGAAGGGAGTCAGAGCAAAGTGAAAACATTATACTCAGGTTATAGCAGGCAGCACAAAAGTCACTTCAAATTTTGTCAAACACTTGAAGGTGAGGATTAGTTCATTGTTTACTCGTCACTTTTATTGAAAAGCAATTTTGGGTGATAACATTGTATTCCACAGAAAGACATATATTTCATAAAGGAGAATGTAAGACACAGAAGGCTTTCTGCTTTCTCTCTAATACTTCAATTTAAAAAAACTAGTTAACATAAAACTTATTATTACTTTCTTAGAATAAACAATAATATAATAAACAATAATAATAGTGGGACTTTTAATGTTATAGAAATAATAATGAGTGGATAACAACAAATTATTTTACTTTGCCATTCACTAATGAAAAGTACTTGTACTCGTACTTAAGTACTTTGAAAAGTACTTGTACATAAGTACTTTGATGAGAAAAGGACTTGTATTTATACTTGTACCTGAAAATTAACAAAGTACTTTTACTTAAGTACATTTCAATGTACTTGACCCCAACCCTGATTGGAAGACTGTCTCTATTTGTGGTTGAGTCACAGTACAACATAGAGGGATAGATTAATTTATTCATTTGGATTATTTTATTTAATTCAAAAAATAAACCTGCTAATGTCAGACTTAAAGGGGTGAAATGACAAATATATTATCTGATTTCTATCAGGAATTTTTAATTCCACATGCTGGATAAAACTATTCTATTGTTAGATGTTATTTTGTAATATTGCCTTTTGATAAATTCTCATTTACCTTTGCTACTATCACTTTTCCTATAGACATTATGCTGACCCCAATTAAATATACAGGAATTCCACTTTATTTTGTTCTACCGGCAGCTGTTTTATTTCACTTGTATGTAAACTATCAATAATGAAACACGTGTAAGCATTTATGTCAGAACTGATGTGAGGATTGTCTACTTGCCTCATCTTATCTTTAGCTTATCTTTTTCTGTACAATGATTCAGAGCTAGCATAGTCTGAATATCTGGCTGAGTATTGTAAAATTTTACAATTATAAGTATTTATGCTATCCTGCATTTATTACTACTATTCATAACCATTGCACATACTCAATAGTAACAATCTATTATTTCCTTCTCTAAGGTATAGTTGACAATAATAAACCACAATTATTGAAATGTAATTGTCTGTGGCATTTAGAACCCAGACACAACTCAGAGAAAATACTGTCAAGTTTGCTAGAAGAATATCTTACAACAAAAAAGCTTATTGATTAAAAATATAATATTTCAAGTTCTACTAAAATTTATTTGATTCCATTATTCCAATAATAACCCCACACTTATATCGGACAATTATGTTAATATTATGCTTTTTTTACCCTCTGCTTTTCTGATCAAAAAAAAATATTTAGAGAAAATAAATCCATATAGATGACTGTAGATGAAATGTTTTACTCTTCTTGTGGAATGAAGAAATTGTGTTAAACTAGATATATGTATCTTTTGCACAAGATATTCCTAATAAACTGATTGACAATGGTTATGATTTTAGAGAAAATAATTTTAATTACTGCTTTTAATTGTATTACCATGAATGCTCAGTGATATATAAGTTTTGTGATTTTTTTTTCTTTGGGTAGCAAAAGCTGTTATTCAATAGAACTTTACCGCCTTTTTATGCTGTGGGTTATTTGTATTCATCTGCTTGCATTGTTTAATAAAATGATTGGATGCAAGATGTTCAGACTAATAAAGTACCCAGCAATCCAGTGTTTAATTTCAGTTTTTAATGTGTAACTTTAATTTCTATTCAATTATTGAAATTTTGTCTGAATTATTCAGTATTGAAATGGGTGAATTTTATCTGAATAAAATTTACTTAATTCAAACTAAACACTAAGTCATATGAAACTCCTCCACTCTGTGAAATCTGGTTTTAGAGTCTTTATATAATTGTTTGGTGTGTTGGGATTCCTTAATACTTTCTCACTAAATGGTCATTCTTTGATGTAGTTTCTCTAAATGGCACAGTCTTTCTGCCTGTTAATGTATTTTATGCACTATGGATATGGTGATCTTTTACTGTACATGTTATGCCTAAGGAGGGTGTAATTGCCTTGTGATTGCTACAGTAAGTCTAAATACATACCACTTCCTTGTAAACAAAACCAGTTTCTATGTCAGCTGACAATGGCTGACATATGGTTGTGGCCTTGCCAGCGTCCACAAGTTCAATTTTCTGCCCAAACTACAGAGATACTGAAATTTGATAACACATAAAATTAATGCAGCGTTAAATTGTGTTGTTTTTTTAATGTCAGGGCGGCGTACGCGTCCGTGTGAAGATCTTCTCATTGAAAACCACAAGGCCCAGAGACATGCTGTTACTTTTAAAAGATACCTTATCTATTGAGGATGATAAATCGTAAAATTCATGCAGATCTCTCTGTTCGTCTGTTCACCAGAGCCGTTAGAAGTGAGGTACCCCACCCAAAATGTGAACATTTCAACACTTTATCACAATTTTCTCATTGACTATTGAAGGGATTTCTCTCTTATTTTGCATATATGTACTAGGCCACAGGTAGATTCCTTTGTGTCAGTATAAGACCTGGATCTTTCTTAATTATTTTTTTTATGAATTTTTAAAGTAATTTTTAATGCATAAAATCATGCACTAAATCACTTACAACTTGAAAAGTATTGCATTTAGAGCATTTTGTTAAAATATGTTATTCAACTACTTTTTTCATAGCTACAATGTTGGCGAGTAACTTGGGCATCTATCGCCATATCTAAACGAGTAATAATTACTTAGTGACTTGTCAGTAACTTCCATAAGGAATAAAATTACTTTTAACTTGAAAACTATTGCATATACAGAATTTTGTAAAAATATGTTATTCAGCTACTTTTGGGTCAGCTATAACATAGTAAAGTTGCAGACCTGTAGCTCATGGCATAGCTGAGTAATAGCTACTTTTAGGTTATCACTTATAACTTGAAAACTATTGCGTTTAGAGTATTTTGTTTTAGTTTGTTTTCACCTATTCTGGGGTCAGCTATAACATAGTGAAATTCTAGATCTGTAGCTCATTACATTATATAAAAGCTGAGTAATAGCTACTTTGAGGTTCTCACTCTTGAGTAAATTGCTTATAACTTGAAAACTATTGCATTTAGAGAATTTTGTTTGAATATGTTATTTATCTACTTTTTGGTTTCAGCTATAACATAGTAAAATTGCAGACATATAGCTCCTGGCATAGCTGAGCAATAGCTACTTTGAGGTTCTCGCTGTTTAGTAAATCAGTTGTAACTTGAAAACTGTTGCATATAGAAAATTTTGTATTAATATGTTATTCAGGTACTTTTGGGTCAGCTATAACATAGTAAGATTGCAGACCTGTAACATCATGACATAGCTGAGCAATAGCTACTTTCAGGTTCTCACTGTTGAGTAAATCAATTGTAACTTGAAAACTATTGCATTTACAGTATTTTGTTTGAATATGTTATCTACCTACTTTTTACTCCTTGATAGTTAACTTGGTACTTTACTTCTGAGTACCATTTGCAGAACACAACTTTTGTGTCCTTTCCTTCTTTCACTTCTAATCTGAAACTGAAAACACAAAGTCAGCTGACACAGAGCCCGTTCACGGGCACTGATTTTTTTTTTTTTTTTTTTTTTTTGAAAGTAAGGTATATTTCAGAAATGTCAACTCATCTATCTCTGTTACTCATCTGTAATGATGGAAGTTTATGTGTCACATTTTCTTTTGTTTACAAATTAAATCAGGACAATTATTCTGAAAAACTGCTTGATGGATTGATACATTTGGTAAGTAGGTGAACTTGGGCCTCAGAATGTCTATTTAAGCTAGCTTAGCTATCAACACAAGTACTTAAACTATATATGTTTACTTTTTAAGTCTGTGATTATTGACAGTACCAAATGAAAATGACTGGCTTGGGAAAGGCCTCCAGTGTTCGTGGGTTACATGCTATTATGTTGATAGCCCCTTAAACCAGTGTTTGTTGCAACTTTACAGAGCTTTTGAAAACCACAAATTTCCCTGAAAGGTAAAAGAGCAGCTGATTTTTTGAGGGTAGTGAAGGGTGCTGAGAATCAAATAACAAGATGTTCAATTGTGGTAGATGGCTTTTAATGGCCACAGTTATTTTAGAAACTGAAAAGATACAACAATTTGGAGCTTATTTTTGACCATACAGGGTTCATTTTAGACATACATGTATTTTACTGAGTTCTGTCTTTGTAAACAAACATTTTCAAGCTTTTCCTGTAAAAATGTCAGCTAGCATAGTGCCTTGAGGCAATGTATTCTTCCTGTATGTATTCTTCTTATATTCTTCTCATCTTAATGTAGTTGTACAAAAAATTAATCTTTTTTTTTAAGATCTCTCAAGCTTGGTAAAACATTTTGCTTTAGAATGTTAAGTGATGTCTTATACATAGCCAGTGTCTCACAACAGAAATACTTCTGGTAATTTCCATAATAAACATCAGAGGGTCATGCACTTTTTTAAAGGGAAGGCCTTTATGAGAACAAAAAGTATAGGTATAAGATTTTTTTCCATTAAATGAAACTACTATGATGTTAAAATGTTTCAGTTTCCCTATCTGGGTTTTCCCTGCACTTACTTTCTGTAGTTGTGATAGTTAACAAACATGTTGACAAAATCAATATTGCAAGGCAAGTGGTAATGTATTATTCATGTTTTATTAAACTTTTGTAACATTTGTATGATATATAAATCCAGATTGAGAAAACTGTAACATTTACTTGTTTTTTCATAGCTGACTACAATTGGCTTCAATATTTGACCGTTGATCACTGGAAATTATTCTTAAAGATGTTATGGCCATAAGTAGAGGAGTGGGGGCTTTTATTACAGATTTTATGCTATGGTTTTCCTCAAAGGAAACCTGATCATAGCGATAAATATCTTGAATTGAGTTAAATGCTCTTTTTCAGAATTACATTTTTATTGCATATGTATTTATCCTTTTCACTTTTGCAATAACATATAATAACACACATGTATGTATACATTTTATCTTTTTCACATTTGCTTAATTTTTTACTGCTACTTATTTTACATTTGGCAATGGGGAAAACAGATAGATACAGTGTACATTTTCTGTTAAAGCCAGGGATTTGCTTTATGAAAATGCTACTTTCGTAATGGCATTAATACCAATATTTGTTAATAGTCTCAATAACATGTGTTCCCTGTTTTCAGAATCCATCCAACTGCGGTATCAGTGGCAGGTCTTCCATTTTTCCTTGCAGTTGCAATGTACTGCTATGAAGTAAGTAATCTGATCTGTTTTTATCTGCTGCTTTTCAGGCACAGTATCTTCCCTACAAGGGGGAACTTGAACTACCAACATAATGGACTAAAAATGATGGTTCAGGGGTGTTCTAGGTAGTAATCCAGGGTTTTATGAAGAGGAAGAGAGTTTTAAAAAGTTAGTGCATAATAACTGAAGGACTCAAGAGAAATGTTTGTGGAATTTGTGAACTTTTAAGTTGAAAGATTGGACTTCAATGAACTTAGATTTTGAATAACAGTATTGTAATTTCTAAATGAGGTGTATAGATGGAGTTTGTCAACTGGGACACTGGTTGACCATGTTTTTAAATTATATATGTGATCAGCCCAATTTTGAACTGTATCTTGTGTTCCACTGGGAGCCATCATTAGAGGGGTTTTTTTTTTTTTTTTTGTGGAAATATGGAATACCTAGGAGGATCAAGTGACTACCCTACAGAGTGAATTTTGAATATGCTAGAATTTTCTGAACTCCGTCCGTGAGGCAAAGAAGGTCCATTTGTTAGCTTACTAGAGCATTTGCTAGGAGAACTGCTATGTTGAGATAAAGCAGGTGCTAAATCCTATATAGATCTCTGATATTTGTTTGACAACCAAGTGACTTGGGACCAATTAACTGCCACCGCGGGTTTATGGTCTCGACTAAATATTAAGTTCTTTTGCTTTGGAAATTTTTTTCCTTTCTATCTTTCTTTCAAACTATAGGGATGGAAAACATTGGGGATACTTTGACCAAATCTTAAAATACTTTCTGGGTCACCATTTTTCAAAACACATCCTCATCCTGTTTCGGAAAAGACTGCTTGCACCAATGCTGTAAAGTTTGGTAGGTACATTCTAAAACTAAATTTTCATATCAGAAATGACTTTAAGATCAATTAGACAATAAATATCTGAAGGGGTGGAGGTGTTTAGGAGGAGTTGATTTTCACAAATTTTAAAAGAATGAGTACTTTGTCCCTATCTCAAAACCAGTCAGGATTTTAGCATTGTTACCCCACAGCTCTTAAGGGCTGTCAGGGTATTGTTTTCACCCATGGTGTCCGGATAGGCGGGCGGGCAGGCGGCGGGAAAAGTTTGTCTGGCCCGTATCTCAGAAACTGTAAGGTGAAGGAAGTTGATACTTGGTAGGGACATTGGTTAGGGGGTGTAGGTGTGCAACGTCATGGTGTGACCTTGATTTGACCTTTGACCTTGCCGTAGTGACCTTGAGTTTGAAAATCTTGTCTGGGCTATATCTGGGAAACCATAAGGTGTAGGAAGTTGATACATGTTAAGGACATTGGTTAGGGGGTGTAGGTGTGTAACGTAATGGTGTGACCTTGATTTGACCTTTGACCTTGCCGTAGTGACCTTGACCTATAAAATCTTGTCCGGGCTATATCTCGTAAACCGTAAGGTATAGGAAGTTGATACTTGGTAGGGACATTGCTTAGGGGTGTTGGTGTGTCTAACATCATGGCTTGACCTTGATTTGACCTTTGACCTTGCCCCAGTGACCTTGACCCATAAAGTCTGGTCCGGGCTATATCTCGGAAACTGTAAGGTATAAGAAGTTGTTACTTGGTAGGGACATTGGTTAGGGGTGTTGGTGTGTCTAACATCATGGGATGACCTTGATTTGACCTTTGACCTTGCTGCAGTGACCTTGAGTTTGAAAATCTTGTTCGGGCAATATCTTTGAAACTATAAGGTGTTGGAAGTTGATACTTGGTAGGGACATTGGTTAGGGGATGTATGTGTTCAACGTCATGGTGTGACCTTGATTTGACCTTTCACCTTACCGTAGTGACCTTGACCTATAAAATATTGTCCGGACTATATCTCGGAAACTGTAAGGTGTAGGAAGTTGATACTTGGTAGGGACATTGGTAGGGGGTGTAGGTGTGCAATGGATAGTGTGACCTTGATTTGACCTTTGACTTTGCCATAGTGACCTTGATCTATAAAATCTTGTCCAGGCTATATCTCGGAAACCGTAAGGTGTAAGAAGTTGTTACTTGGTAGGGACATTGGTTAGGGGTGTTGGTGTGTCTAACATCATGGTTTGACCTTGATTTGACCTTTGAGCTAGCCGTACTGACCTTTACCTATAAAATGTCCAGGCTATATCTCGGAAACTGTAGGAAGTTGATACTTGGTGGGGACATTGATTAGGGGTTGTAGGTGTGCCACGTTATGGTGTGACCTTGATTTGACCTTGCTGTGGTGACCTTGACCTATAAAATCTTGTCCGGGATTTATCTCGGAAACTGTAAGGTATAGGAAGTTGATACTTGGTAGGGATATTGGTTAGGGAGTTTAGGTGTGCTATGTTATTGTGTGACCTTTATCTGACCTTTTACCTTGCTGTAGTGACCTTGACCTATAAAATCTTGTCCGGGCTTTACCTCTGAAACCGTGTAAGAAGTTGATACTTGGTAGGGACATTGGTTAAGGGGTGTAGGTATAGACATGTTTCTCTTATGACAAAGATATATGGATTGCTGCAACTGATTATTATATGCACTTTTACATAATTGTACAATTTCCATTGACAGCTTTTCTCCAATTAATAAATTTTACAGCTTCAAAATTTTTAGTTTACTGATTAATGCTGTCATCTTGCTATTGAATTGTCCTGTTTTAGTACTTCATCTTTACATAAATTTTCTTTTTCTTAGATGTTATTTTTTCTACTCAAACATTGTTATATAACTGACACGTACTGCTCTGAATGTATCCCAATCTTTGTACTGTTTCACTACTTCTATATTTCATTGTGTTGAAACTATTTCCCCAGGCTGTGGGGTACGGGCATCTCTGATGCTATTTAAACCTTTTGATTCTTCAGTTTCAATGTTTCTCAGTTGTTTGTATATTTTTCTTATGTTAGGGTGCAGGTATGATCTTATCATTGGAAGGATCATTATCCAAAGAAGTAAGACATAATTTTAAAAAGTAAGTTTTTGTTCCATCACTTCCAGAATAAATATATTGGGTAATTTAAACAGCCAAATCTATACAAGTGTTTAAAACAATAGTCCTTTTCACACGTAAAACTTTTAAAAGGCTGTTGTTCTTAAATGTGTGACCATAGGGCTGCAAGAACAATGATTTTAACATATTGTTGTATATTTATACTCGGTGCAATATTTCTACTACAAGACTCCAAGTGCTATTTGATGCATCCTGTCTGCATTAGTATAGCCCAAGCATTGTGGTAATCTGACATGGATACTGTATAATGAATTAAAAGAAAGCCACCTAGACTGGAGTTGCAAATGTAAAGCAATCTTATAAAACAAAAAAAAAAATAGTAACAAGAATGACCTTTAATAACAGACAGTATTTAGAAATACCAGATTCATGTGCAATTCTTATTTTATTTTGAGAGTAAATTGACTCACATTTGTGTATAAACATAAACCCTTGTTATTATGTATATTATGTGCATCTGTCCTGAAGGTATCTTGAATCATTATAGATGTATTGTGTACTCTATCTGCAGATACTTCATTGTCACAATGGTCATTGTAACCACATTGTATATTTCTTTTGGTGCTTGTGGATATCTGGTAAGTCCTTGTAAATTAAATAAGACATACATTATTATGCTTATATTTTTCCACAATTCAAATTGCTATTTATGTCGCTGTATTAGCATATAAAAATAATGTAAAAGTGTTATTAACTGATTGTCCACCAGACAAAACTATGCATGTATTCGTTTCACATATTTTCAATCGGTGATTTTCATGAATTATGATGGAATGTTGTTGGATTTAATTCATTAAAAAATCCAAATACGAAACATAAAGATATAATTGTGTGAAAGTGTTTATAATTCAATTTATAGAATAGACAAAAGTAGAGCGATGTTTAAGTGTTAACCTTGGGTGAATTCACGTAATTATAAAACTTCTACATATTCATATTTTGTTTTAGAAGTTCAATGTCAAGATTTATCAGTTGAAAGATTTGAAATACATAGATTTCTGATGTATTGAAAACAGGTATATTGATTGTTATAACACTGATGTGTCAAGATGTATGACTGTTCTTTATTTTATTTTTTCAGTCTTTTGGACCAGAAACAGATGAAATCATAACATTAAACTTACCTAGAGGTATGTTTTGCAGGAATGTTTCAGAGTATTGGGTAATGCAGGAAAGATATTAAATGTTTGTAATTCTGGTGTGAGATAGTTAGCTCTAGTTGTCATAGTTGTATAATTAATAAATATTTGTTATCTTGTTTTATCACAATTGAGGTATGACATATTGTTTGTAAATATTTAAGTATTTTGGGTTAGACATATTCCTTCTGGGTATACCTAACTTTGATACGTAGAACATTTTGAATCAGACATTAGGTCAATGGAGAGCTTTATTTGTTCCCTTGAAATGTCACTGGACAGGTTTTAGTTGTATTAAAAATTTAAAACATAGATGAAAAAGTACAAAAGGAAAGTTTTCCTATGCAGAATGATTGTCTCAAATGATTTTGAAGGTTGGAATAACTGGTAACTTTTTCCACTTAATATGTTTTGTGTAAAAGCTACTGTGTGCATGTTAATTGGAGTTGAAAAATCATTATTTGCAGGTAAATCCTTTGACTTTGCAGTCCTTGTGAAGTCCTGCTTGTGTTTAGCATTGTTTTTTACATATCCAGGTAAGTCAACTTCAGAAGCAGGATAAATCACCAAAAAAGATGTCTTGAAATGTCTAAAATTTAACAATTATCAGCAATACTTTTTCCATTATTGTCACCCATTTGCATTCAGCCACATTGTTTCAGAGTAGTATATTACATGAAGATTCTTTCTCAATTAGCTCACGTAGAAAGTGATGTACATGCCAGAAATATGGTATACTTAGAACATTTAGCAAGAAGCAAATTTCATTTATTCTCAATTTTTAAGACAATCACTAGAATTATTTTCCACTAGGTAAAAATTTATATTCAAAATTTCACTGGGAATTTATTTTCACTATCAAGGCTCATTAGCTAAAATAACTAAAATTAAGGAAATTTTGAAAATAGAAATATTTTGAAGGATCTTTTTTGTCATATTTAGATAGGGCAATTCTGTGTATATACCTCAATAATAAATTGTCAGGTTGTTTGGCCAAAAATACAGTGTCTATAATACACCCCTAAGTTTGATCTGGATCCTAGTAAAATTCCAGATACCATGATCCAGAACAGGAAATAGTAGGGGTGAAATGGCTGCTTGCCAGAGGTCTGAGGTCCTTGAGTGTGGCGTTTATATTCTTTAAATGCCATGCTGTATTCTTTTTCATTGTTGATTTTTCAGTGATGATGTTTCCAGTTGTGAATATTCTTGAAAAGAAATTAATTCCAAATCCAGGAGAAAAGCTATGGCAAGGCGTGAGTACTATCAGAGAGATGGAAATGTACCATTTAAACATCAACTTGTTCACATTTTTAGTGAAATAAATACATGTACAATGAAATCCAAATTTTAAGTAAAAGGTTTATGTTGTGTTGGATTACTATATAGAACACAAAGACTTGATTTTAAGGTAATGAGTCCTACCAGACATATTAAGTGGGACATTAGTTATGATATCTGTTACAGTGTTTCAATTTCATATTTATATCTACAACTATTATTTATTTAATTTATTTCTTGTTTAGGTAAAAGACTGTAAAATGCATCTGCCACTACTAGCTTTATAAGGAACTGAAATTTCTTCAATAAAAGTTTCACAAACTAAAATAATTTGTCTTGAAAATGGTTTTGATAAGTATACTAATACAAGCTGAATAATTTTCATCCAAATGCCAGCCAGAAGGAGGAAAAAAAAACATTCAAATTGAAGTTGGGTTTTATAACAACTGGCATTTTGCAGTTCTCAGAGAATCGGATGTTTAGATTATTTTATCATACACTATTTTTACCTATGATGCATACATTTGCAATCATTTGAAAAATATAACATTAAGTCAGTGTTATGGCGTAACTTCTGTGTAAAACATTGTGAAATATCGTACAGACTACCTAGGAAATATTTCTTTATTCTATATGCAACTTTACAAGTGATAGAAGGTTTTTTTCAGAACTGCTAGAACATTGATTCACATTTACTAGTGCATTCTGTAGAGTATTTACTTTGATACAAAATGTGCTGACCCTTTACATGCTGGCCACTTTCTGTTATTTTTGATAGGTTTTCAGTCAAAATTAAAATATACACTCTCCACTGCAGAATGTGTCAGAATCTACTCTGTCCATTCTTGACTGATATAATCAAAAGGACTTTGCTCCATATTTTTACTATTGTTTCCTGACAAATGTAGTTTGTTGATTTGTTTTTGTAGAATGTCCTGAGAATCTGCATGGTGCTGTTGAGTGGAGGGGTTGTGTTGGCCATTCCTAACTTTGCCAACTTAATGGCTCTAGTAGGAGCCACCTGCTGTACTTTGCTTGCCTTCACTTTACCTGGTCTCTTCCATTTAAAAATATTCAGCGGGTGTGTATGTAAAAACTTATAGTACCTGAGAATAAATATTCTCTTGTGAGAAATTTTCATTTCTCTCAGAAACTCTTGTGGCTTTGTAAAATTCATTAGCTTTCCGATAGTGTAGGGTTTGGTGCCCAATCTTTCAATCTCGATCAACCATTACGGGGAACTACTGATATTGACACATACTAACAGCATTTCTAGTATACAACAAACAGAAAAAAATTAAGCAGAGTAAGTTTACTAATTAAATTAACTATTATTACATAAATTCCTTTAAAAGCATGCTTACAAACATAAACATGCCTGTTTACATTGCCAGTGACCTACTTCCCGTTTCACAGAAGAGATATAAAACCTGGTGACTAGAATACAGGAAAGCATGAAAACTCTTCTTTTCTGTGATTTTTGTTCATGTTGTTTTTACCCAGCAGCCCTTAAGGGCGGTGTGAGTATTGTTTTCACCCATGGCATCTGGATGGGTGGGTGGGCAGTGGCAAAAAGTTTATCCAGCCTGTAACTCAGATACTGTTATTTGTAGCAAAGTACTTGCTACAACATGATACTTGGTAGGAAGATTGGTTGGGGGTGCAGGTGTGCAATGTCATGGTGTGACTTTGATTTGATGTTTTACCTTGCTGTTGTGATCTTAGTTTGAAATTCTTATCTCTGCTCTATCTCAGAAACCATACGGTGTAGGAAGTTGATACTTCGTAGGGACATTGGTAAGGGTGTGTAGGTGTGTGACCTTGATTTGACCTATGAACTTGCCATAGAGACCTTGATCTTTAAAATTTTGTGTGGGCTATATCTCAGAAACAGTAAGGTATAGGAAATTGATACTTATTTGGGACATTGGTTAGGGGGTGTAGGTATGTAATGCCATGGTATAACTTTGATTTGACCTTGCTTTAGTGACCTTGACCTTTAAAATCTTGCCCGGGCTATATCTTGGAAACTGTAATATGTAGGAAGTTGGTACTTAGTAGGGACATTAGAGAGTGGTATGATCTTGATTTGACTTTTGACCTTGCTGTAGTGACCTTGAGATTTAAAATCCTGATTGGACTACTAGTATATCTCAGAATTTGTAAGGTGTAGAAGTTTGGTGTTTGGTATGGACATTGGTTAGGGGCTGTAGGTATGCAATGTCATGGTGTGACCTCTATTTGACTTTTGATCTTGCTGAAGTAACCTTGACCTTTAAAATCACAGAAACCATAAGTTGTCTGAAGCTGATACTTGATAGGGACATTGGTTAGAGGGTATAGGTGCACAGCATGGTGTGACCTTGATTTGACCTTTGAGCTTGTCGTAGTGACCTTTGACCTTTAAAATGTTGTCTGGGCCATATCTCAGAAACTGTGAGGTGTAGGAAGTTGATTTTTGGATGAGTCATTGGTTGGGGAGTGTAGGTATGCTAAATCATGGTGTGACCTTTAATCTTGGCTCTGCCAAAGTGTGTTCACCTGCAATATTTGAGACATGTTTCTCGTATCACAAACATAGATGGATTGCTGTAACTTATTATTATATATACTTTTACTTAATTGTGCTTGTTCCATTGACAGCTATACTTAAATTTTACAAATTGGTTGTTTTTAGTTTACTGATTAATGTTGTCATGGTGTCAAAAATTGTTTAGCTGGGCTGTGGGGTATGGGCATCTCCAATGCTGTTTTTATATTCTGTGCAGATATGTACTTTTGATGCCTATATAGTGTGTTTTAATTATTTCTGGGATTAATATGTGCAACTTTTGACAAAACCTCTAATATTGCCCATGGCATATTGAAAAATTGATGGATACAGCACCCTGAAATTGTGTTCAATATCAATGCCCTTGCATGGCAGTCGATCCCCACACTACTGTAGCAATAAAGGACGAGGTTTGAGTACTGTATCGGCGAATAAATCACAAACTTCTGGGCAGAATAATGGACAAAGCCCAATAGGGCTTCATCCATTACGGCTGGATGAGGAAATATATCTTTGCTGAATTACAGCCATTTAGACTACTTTTACAATATCATATCCCTAGCATTATAATGTACGCTAGCAATGATGTGCAGCGACAAGTTTTTGGTTCACTGCGCATTTCCGGTCTTTATCATTTCCAATAGTTCAAAAGGTAACCTTCCAAAAGTGGTTCCAAATAAATCTTTGTATCACTTCCGCAATATCTAACGGTTTTTAATGAGGGTTTGTTTTGACTAAAACATATTTACAATTGAGGATCTCTATAGGCTGCAATTTATACCACAAATTTCACAAATTGAATGATACTTTTGATTTTAATTACAACAGAATTTTAATTTTGTGAATCTTGTATTTATGATAACAGAGTATTCCAGTGTCATACCAATTCTTGAGTGAAAAAAAATTGTGATGTTATTTTACACCACAGAAAAGCAATATATTAGTTAAAAAATAAGAAATTTCTTGCCATTTAAATTTTCACTCTTTTAGATCTTTCATTGAATGCCACTAGCATTTATTAAGATATATGAAAATTTATTTATTCATATTTTATTGAAATATTGAAGGTAGAGTAGTTGTCATACAGATCTCTTATTGTATCATGTACTCAGTAAAATATTCAGATGACTGACTAAATATTTTCTTATTTTAGATCTCTGACAAAATATCAGACCCTGCTTGATGTATTCCTTATAGCTATTGGTATTATCGGGTAGGTATTTTACCAAATGTACTGATAGCCAATTTTATACGTATCTCTCATTTTAAAATGATTTAGAGCAATTAACCTGAAACATCAGTTCAGTTACTTTATATTTCCAGAGTTTTAACCTTGCTGGTTTTGAATCAAATAAATATCTTAAAATATTGTTCACTAAACTTGTAATAAATATCTCTAGTACCCTATGTTTGTATTTAAGACACCTGACATAGTACAGATGGTGTATGACAAATTTGTTCATTGTAAAGATTATGTAATGTATCCTCCAACTCTGCTTGACTAAGGTAGTGTGATGACTTTATTCTTTGTTGGGATTTTAAAGGGTCTGTAGAAAATGACAAAACATGGTAAGCCTATGTTTTCCCACAACTCACACAGTTTAGTCTTTGCTTATCATTCAGACAAAAACAAGCTTATTGTACCCACCAAATGCATACAACTTGATTGCATTTTGTTACCCTACAGCTGCCAAAGCTACATAGATGTGCAGAAGGATTTTCTTGTTACTGCTGTTTTGGTAAATCATAGAAAATATGCTCATGTTACACCCATCCAAAAGCGACTCTACTGGTTGCCTGCCAATTACTGCTGTATGTTCAAAACCTCAACGTTGGTTTATAAATTTTTACACAGTGGTTCTCCCAGCTATTTTGGATCATGCTTGTCTCTTAGCAGTTGCTCCTACAGTACTGGGCACAGTCACCCTGATGGTAAATACCTGACAGTTCTTCCTTTCCACTCCTCACTCCACATGTCAAACACTTTGGCAAATAGTTTTGCCTTTGATGCTCCTAAGATTTAGAATGACCTTCTTGACAATGTATGCAATGCAACATCTATTGCCTGCTTCGGGAAGAAGCTCAAAACTTACCTGTTTGCAAAAGCCTATCCGCCATAGCCTTCCCGTCATACCTTTGTCTTTTCTGGTGTGACCCAGCTATGTTATTGGACTCATGGTTATTCACCTTGTTTATTTATATTCAGCTCCACCATAGAGTCTGTCAACTGATGGAGATTAAGTGCTATAAAAGTCTACATTAGATTAGATTGACAAAAGTTGTACACCTAGGCTCCTAAAATGTACATGATATGTTATTACAAATACTTGTCAAATAATAATTTTGGCCTCATTTTGAAAAAAAAAATAGTCGCCATGAATGTTTCTCTGAAAATGAACAAACAGTTTATACTGACAAACTATAACTGGTTCTCCTGCTGTAAAAGGTTGAATCTCTTTCTGGATGATAAGTCAAACAGATACATATATCCTATATGAAGTTACAGATATTTAACTGTGAATCTTTTCATTCAAGTTCATTCACAGAGTGCCAAGGTACCCCACATAGCCAGTTTTCACCAATCTATAAAACCCCTATATCTTGCCTATTCTTGGTCCTGGATGTATGTGATACCAAGCTATAAAAAATGGTTTGCGAATGACTGACGTGATTAGATTTGACTTGGACCCGTCATTCAAGGTCAGACAGGGTTGGTCAAACCTAAAAATGCCTGTACATTACTTATTATTAGTCACAGAAGTTTAGGATCTGAAACTGACCAATAGGAAATCATGAGCTTGGGATGTTTTGATGTGGTCAGATTTGACCTATGACCCATTTTTCAGGGGTGCATATATCCTGCCTGTAATTGGTCTTAGAAGTCTGTGATGTGAAACCCACTTATGTCATATGGGCTGTAAGCCTTTGAGTATTTATGCCCTGTAGTAAATCACAGGCTACTACCTTGGATGCTGCTAGCCAGGATGCTTTATCTTTCTGGTGGACACAAATGTACATTGCTCCTCCATGTGCTAGCGTTTTTTTTTTCCTTTTTTCTGGCAAATGACTTCTCTCAAACTATTTAGCTAAATATTATTTTAGACGCTCAATTAACAGTTTAAACACAGCTTGGTGTTCCATAGGATTACTAACTCATTTTAACCCTCTTTTAAAACTATAGAGTCGGGGATACTTAGGTTTTCGCATGGCCATACCAGTGCTACTGTAGAGATTTCTTTTCATACATGATCACTTAAATATAGTTTATGTAGTCCTTTTAATGGATGGTATGTGGATAAATATAGGTAAAGCTTCAAAACCTATTGCTTTGTGGCCTTGCTCTTTCACTGTGAGAATTATTGCAGCCTTGTAAAGGTCACATTTGAGGCATTTCTTAACATTTTAACCTGGTTTTTGCATACAGATGAATGGATCATCCTTTGGCTGATATGTGTAACACATATATATCCCCTGTAAACAAAGTTGTCCCGTGAACTGTTTCTTCTAGGCCATGGCTGGCCTCCAAAAGCAGCATGTCAGTCTTTTTTCCCCTGTATTTTTTATATACTTTCATTTATAACTCTTATATGATTAGTCTTAGGGGTTCAGAAATCAGCTTATAGGAAATCTTGATCTAGTAATATTAGGAAAGGGTTAGATTTAGTTTTGACCCTGGTTTCAAGATAAAACTGTGCTTACTTATACATTTTTTTCAGATGCAATAGCTTAAAAAGTGTTTTACATACTAGGCTTTTCAAATTTGATTTGTGGCTGTATATCACCTCTGTAGATATGCTGTGCCAAATTGATCTAATTTTTAGCTTACTGGCCAATTAGCTTACTGGCCAACGGCATGGCCTGGCGTCGTCTTCGTTGTTGTTGCTGTTGTTGTTGTTGTTGTCGTCAACAATTTTTTCCAGCCTCTTCTCCTCAGAAACTACTGCACTGATTTCTTTGAAATTTGGTATGGAGCTTCCTTGGGTAGAGGATTATCATTTTTCCTCACTGCATGTTTTTCAACCAATCAGAGAAGGTCACATGACCAACAACATGTTTTTCAAAAGGGTGTGCTTGTCTGGATGATAACTTAAAAAGCGCTTCACCTATTCACATGAAATTTTGCAAGTAGGTTCGTTATATACATGTCTGGAAATCAATAACTTTTCGAAGTGATCCAATACAAAATGGCCAACTTATTAATAATTTACTAAATGTCTCGATTTTTCTTAACGCTGAAAAAACAAAAACGTGTTTATCTCAGAAACGGTGCGAGATAGAGCAATTTCGTCGAAATTTTCGACCCCCGGGGTTTCTAAGGAGCGTACTCTTTGGAATTTTCAAAGAATTTTCCCCTCCCCAAAAATGGCGGCCATTTTGAATTTTCGATTTTTTGCCAAAAATGGAAAAACACAAAATTGCTTGTATCTCCTTAACCGTGCGAGATAGAGCGATTTCGTCGAAATTTTCTACCCATAGGGTATCTAAGGACTGTACTCTTGGCAATTTTCAAAAAAAAATTTCCCCTCTCCAAAAATGGCGGCCATTTTGAATTTTTGCCAAAAATGGAAAAACACAAAATTGCTTCTATCTCCTTAACCATGCCAGATAGAGCGATTTTGTCGAAATTTTTGACCCACAGGGTATCTAAGAAATGTACTTTTGGCAATTTTCAAAAAATTTTCCCCTCTCCAAAAATGGCAGCCATTTTGAATTTTCGATTTTTTGCCAAAAACGGCAAAACACAAAATTCCTTCTATCTCCTTAACCGTGCAAGATAGAGCAATTTCGTCGAAATTTTCGATCCATAGGGTATCTAAGAAATGTACTCTTGCCAATTTTCAAAAAATTTTCCCCTTTCCAAAAATGGCGGCCTTTTTGAATTTTCGAATTTTTGCCAAAAATGGAAAAACACAAAATTCCTTCTATCTCCTTAACTGTGCGAGATAGAGCAATTTCGTCGAAATTTTCGACCCAGAAGGTATCTAAGGAACGTACTCTTGGCAATTTTCAAAAAATTTTCCCCTCCCCAAAAATGGCGGCCAGACATGATGTTAAAATGGCAAGGTCACTACAGTAAGGTGAAACTAAGGTTACACTATCGAAAACACACAATAACCTAATTTATACTCCAGACATTCTAAGAAAAGTTTTTTCCTAACTTTCTGGTACATAATGAAATGTATGCATGCAAAACTGACAAATAATAATTGCTTTATTGAAGAAGTTATATTACATTGAAGTTTTAGTTGTGTTCACAATATATATTCTTTTGCATAATCACCGACCTACTTGGGTGACCAGGTTATATCATCACAGAATATAAAAATACATGTGACGAAATACACAAGTATGAAAAAAGTATTTGGGTGGCACAACCACAACATGCGGGTCGCCAGTAAGCAGCAGGCCTTGGCCTATTTTTAGTTCATATATAGAACTGCTTCAAGCACATTACGCCTCACAGTGTTGAACTACTACCCACATTAATAACATACAAAGACAACAATGCTGCAGTTTAACCTTGAGTAACTTATTTAATAATAATACTTGTGATGTTTCAGGGCTGTGATCGGAACTGCCGATGCCATGATGAGGTTACACAACAGTCACACTGACTCAGAGACAGTTACTGCAGTCAATCAGGCAACCCTAAACCTGACAATTCCATCTCTAGGATTGAACCAAACACAGGATTCTATATTAACAGAAGAAAAGCTCATGAATATCTTGAACTCAAAGTAACAGAAGGTTTCTTAGGTTGTTGCATTGGCTGATATTCTTGAAGTAAATTTTGTTTGTATCAAACATATAAACTCATACACTGGGGGTATTTATATTGCTGATACTGACACTGCAAATAAAACACAGACATTTTCACCAAGGAATGCTTTTTAATAGTCATTTTCACAGGGATTTAAAATTTGAAATTAATTTCAGAGTAGAAATATAAAATGTGTATTGTGTTTAGGACAGGGTTGGTAACACTGATATCTCAGTATCAAACCAATTCACTTGAATACCTTGATGACACTTTACTACCGACTTTTCGAACGTCAGTATAATAATATTGTCAGAAAACAAAAATATTAGAAACAAACCTTAAATCTGAAGAAATTATAAACTTTTATCTCATATTTTTGCATATTTTAGCACTTTTTTAGCAGTTTCTTTCGGAAGAACTACAGTAACTGTGTTTTGTTTTCATGAATTTTACTTCCTCTTAGTGGGCCTATTTGATTGGGGATATGCTAGAACACGTTTTTTTTTTCGTTATCCCGGAATTGGATACCAAAATGGAAAATATACTACCAACCCTAATTGTATTTAACAAAAAAGTCTGTTGCAGTGCTAGAATCACCCACATTTTTGCAGGGATGCAAATAAGATTGTGTGAATGGGCAAATGTATGCTGCAGACATGCATACAGTAAGACTAAGAAATGTGGAATGGTATGCAAAATTCATGACTAGGGCACAATTTTAGTTATTGTGCCAATTTTGCAGTGGAGGATCCTAGACCAAGTCACTAAAATCCTCAGTATGTGAAGAATTTCTTACAAGTCAAAGAAATTGTGTTACTGGAATTTCACAGTCTGGGGCCAGTTTCACGAAGCCTCCTTATGATAAAGGTTACTTTAAATTCAAGGACTTCTTTGAATTTCTCCCTCCTTTAAAACATCTCAGTTTCACAAAGCCTCCTTCCTTAAAGGAAACCTTGAAAACTCCCTTAATTTCACAGAAGTTAAGGACCTACCTTAAATATAAGGAAGTGTCCTTCAAGGAATGTTTAATAACTTTAATGAACTTTAATGCCCCTTCCTTAAGTTTCAAGGAAGATCTTTGGTAAGGAGAATTAAAGGAGGCTTTGTCAAACTGACTTAAGGTGGCCTTTCCAAAGGTAAAAAATGACTTTCCTTTACTAAATGAGGTCCTTTCCAAAGGAGGCTTTGTAAAACCGGCCCCAGGTTTATGTTTCTTATTCTGTGCATCTACTTTTTGTCAAAATTTCAAAACTCTGAAATTGCTTGACTTCTAGAAAACATCATCCACTGTTTCAAGAATGTATAGGTGATATTTACTTGTTTGTTTGGTTGTTGTAGTCTGACTGACTGGTGTATGAGTTAGGTGTGTATGTTTGTTCAATGGTTGCAGCTTTATAATTCTATGCATCTTAATGCAGGTGTGATAAATGTCAGTATGTGTACACATAAATTTTCATTCGTGAACATATATTCAAATAATTCATTATGTATTTTAAACAGTAATATCAATAGCTTTTAACATTTGGGAATTGCTAGGGTTGTAATAGTCTCTCAGGGTGCTGGCTTTTCTGACTAAAAAGTGTCACAAATTCTATTTAAGATGTAGCTTTTTATGTGTATTAAAAACTTGCTTGTGATATGTCCATTTCTTATGTTTAGTTTATCCAAATACTATATATAGTAAAGCTATGCAGAATAAGCTAAGGCAGTGGTGTTAAATTGTTTATGATCAGACTTAGACTTTTCACAAGCCCCAATATCTGCTTACAAGGAAATAGAGTATCCAAGGATATTTTGCAGGATCAGAGTGTCTAGAGTGTTTAGAGGAGCACATAATGACTAACCTTCCAAACAGATACACTGATAAATCTTTGTCTTCATCAGACCTTAATAGGGACTGTACTTTTTGAAAACACAGTGCCTTAATGTATGATGGTTAGAGCAAAAGGATGTTGCACAAGGTTTAGAATAGACTGGTTGGTGGTCCATTCTGTCCTATTCAATTCTGTACTTTTATAATGCTTAATATCTGCCCATCTCTGTGGTCAGGTGGTTTAAAGCAAACCCCCCCCCCCCCCCCTGCTTGCCAGTGCCCAGTGGTTTGCAGAATCTTGACCAACTAGTATGCATCACCTTCCAGCTGCCCATTGTGATATATGTGCAGGATATGTTGGCAACAAAATATTTAATTGAAATAAATCAAAACACACATGTAAGGAGCAATAGGCTGAAAAACTGTAGTCTGATACTATTGTTTCTTACACATGGGAGTCAGCTCATGGGAGGCATACGTATTCTCTGCATAGTGCACTATTACACAATGTGTCTTACAAAACCACATGTAGGATGCTTTATTGTAAACCTCTACATGAAGTTATATCCAGGCAGTTTGCTTCAGCTTGTCATGGCATGTCCTCTACAGTAAATGGAAATTTCAGTTAAGTAACAATTAATTACTTGTTATTTGTGTATGGGAGACCTTCAGGCTCCGCTGGCTCCGCATTTTGTTTTCCTTATAACTCTGTAACCGTTAGGCGGATTCTTTTCAAATTTGGCAGGTTTAGGCAGTAGCCTTGGGGAATTTTTTTGAATATGCTACAGTGACATTTCAACCAATCAAAGAGGTCACATGACCAAAAATGTCTTTTTTCGATGGGCAAGCTTGTCCGGATGATAACTTGAAAGGAATTTTATCAATTCACCTGAAACTTGGCAAATACATTCATTGTATTAAAATCTTGAAATCATTAGATTTTGGCATTGATTGGTTAAGAAATGGCCGAGTAATTAATGATTAATTAATCATTATGAATTTTCCAAATAAGGAAAACACAAAAATGCTTATATCTCGAAAACCGTGCTAGATAGAGCGATTTCGACGAAATTTTTGACCCGCAGGATATCTCTGCGCAGTAGTTATCCCAATTTTCAAAAAAATTTCTCTCGCCAAAAATGGCGGCCATTTTGAATTTTCCGCAAAAATTGCAAAACACAAAAATGCTTACATCGCGAAAACCGTGCTAGATAGAGCGATTTCGACGAAATATTTGACCCACAGGGTATCTTTGCGGAGTAGTTATCCCAATTTTGAAAAAAAATTTGTCTCAGCAAAAATGGCGGCCATTTTGAATTTTCGAATTTTTCGCAAAAATTGCAAAACATAAAAATGATTATATCTCGAAAACCGTACTAGATAGAGCGATTTCGACGAAATTTTTGACCCACAGGGTATCTTTACGGAGTAGTTGTCCCAATTTTGAAAAAATTTTTGTCTCGGCAAAAATGGCGGCCATTTTGAATTTTCGAATTTTTCGCAAAATTACAAAACATAAAAATGCTTATATCTCGAAAACCGTGCTAGATAGAGCGATTTCGACAAAATTTTTGACCCACAGGGTATCTCTCCTCAGTACCCATGCCAATTTTCAAAAAAAAATTTGTCTTGCCAAAAATGGCGGCCATTTTGAATTTTCGAATTTTTGCGCAAAAATTGCAAAACACAAAAATGCTAATATTTCGAAAACCGTGCTACATAGAGTGATTTCGACGAAATTTTTGATCTTCAGGATATCTCTGCAGAGCAGCTATCCCAAAGAGCTTTCACTTGGTGAAGTTTCAGACCCATAGCTAATTGCTCACCTACTCAAAATGAGTAAATGCAAATTACCTCTAAAAGTATTGCAGATAGCCAATTTTTCTCAAATAACTCATTCACCTACTTTTGGAAGAGCTTTCACTTGGTGAAGTTTCAGACCCGTAGCTAATTACTCACCTACTCAAAATGAGTAAATGCTAATTATCTCAAAAACTATTGCGGATACCCAATTTTTATCAGATAACTCATTCATGTACTTTTGGGAGAGCTTTCACATGGTGAAGTTTCAGACCCGTAGATAATTACTCACCTACTCAAAATGAGTAAATGCGAATTATCTCTTAAAAGTATTGCAGATAGCCAATTTTTCTCAAATAACTCATTCACCTACTTTTGGAAGAGCTTTCACATGCTGAAGTTCCAGACCTGTAGGTAATTACTCACCTACTCAAAATGAGTAAATGCGAATTATCTCTAAAAGTATTGCAGATAGCCAATTTTTCTCAAATAACTCATTCACCTACTTTTGGGAGAGCTTTCACTCCGTGAAGTTTCAGACCCATAGCTAATTATTTACCTACTCAAAATGAGTAAATGCTAATTATCTGTAAAAGTATTGCGGATACCTAATTTTTATCAAATAATTCATTCATCTACTTGTGGGAGAGCTTTCACATGGTGAAGTTTCAGACCCATAGCTAATTACTCACCTACTCAAAATGAGTAAATGCGAATTATCTCTAAGAGTATTGCAGATAGCCAATTTTTCTCAAATAAATCATTCACCTACTTTTGGGAGAGCTTTCACTTGGTGAAGTTTCAGACCCATAGCTAATTACTCACCTACTCAAAATGAGTAAATGCGAATTATCTGTAAAAGTATTGCAGATAGCCAATTTTTCACAAATAACTCATTCACCTACTTTTGGGAGAGCTTTCACTTGGTGAAGTTTCAGACCCATAGCTATTTATTCACCTATTCAAAATGAGTAAATGCGAATTATCTGTAAAAGTATTGCGGATACCCAATTATCAAATATTCATTCATCTACTTGTGGGAGAGCTTTCACATGGTGAAGTTTCAGACCCATAGCTAATTACTCACCTACTGAAAATGAGTAAATGCGAATTATCTCTAAAAGTATTGCAGATAGCCAATTTTTCTCTAATAACTCATTCACCTACTTTTGGGAGAGCTTTCACATGGTGAAGTTTCAGACCCATAGCTAATTATTCACCTACTCAAAATGAGTAAATGCGAATTATCTCTAAATGTATTGCAGATAGCCAATTTTTCTCAAATAACTCATTCACCTACTTTTGGGAGAGCTTTCACTCTGTGAAGTTTCAGACCCATAGCTATTTATTCACCTACTCAAAATGAGTAAATGCTAATTATCTGTAAAAGTATTGCGGATACCCAATTTTTATCAGATACTCATTCATCTACTTGTGGGAGAGCTTTCACATGGTGAAGTTTCAGACCCATAGCTAATTACTCACCTACTCAAAATGAGTAAATGCGAATTATCTGTAAAAGTATTGCGGATACCCAATTTTTATCAAATAGTCATTCATCTACTTGTGGGAGAGCTTTCACATGGTGAAGTTTCAGACCCATAGCTAATTACTCACCTACTCAAAATGAGTAAATGCGAATTATCTCTAAAAGTATTGCAGATAGCCAATTTTTCTCAAATAACTCATTCACCTACTTTTGGGAGAGCTTTCACTTGGTGAAGTTTCAGACCCATAGCTAAAACGAAAATGAAAAATTGTGAATATCTCGGAAAAGCTATTTCTTCTCCTTCAATGCTCGACGGGAGATACACACCGTGGCAGTGGTCTTGACAAAAATTTTTGTCTCCCCAAAAATGGTGGCCATTTTGAATTTTCAAAGTTTTTGCAAAACACAAAAATGCTTATATCTCGAAAACCGTGCTATATGGAGCGAACTCAACCAAATTTTTGACCTGCTGGGTATCTCTGCAGAGTAGCCATGCCAATTTTCCAAATATTTTTGTCTCGCCAAATATAGCAGACATTTTTAATTTTTTAATTTTTTGCAAAACACAAAAATGCTTATATCTTGAAAACTGTGCTACATAGAGCAGACTGCGCTGACTTTGGTTGCCACAACAGTATAAGGCTAGAAACGAAGCATTTTCTTAATACTTTAGCACTCACCTTTGTATCCTTTTCGGGACGCTTTGTTTTTGCTATGCAAAAACATTATTTTTTTTTTGCGAGCGATCTTCTAGTTTTTAGTAGATTTTGTTGATATTTCGCAGGATCAGTAGTTCTGCAAAATGTGACAGAAGGTTTAACTTAACCATATGACTAAGCTTTCTTTAATAAATCAATGAAGTCATCATTAAGGGAGACTTTGAAAAGATACATGAATGTATTCAAAATCATTGAATGCCCTAAGTGGCTGTATGCTTGGGTGATCATTTTGTAGAATTGTAATTATATGATATTTTCTGTAGAAGTTTCAAAATATTCCCCAGATTGCAATTGACATCTGGTTCTCACTGGGCAAAACACCGTGATTGCAATATTTTTCTCTTTATATTTTAAATAAATTACAGTTTGAAATTTACATTTGATCGACTGGTGTACCGTGAATCTGGAGAGTATCTTGGAAGATTATGGAATATCTAGTTGTTAATAATTTGCTTGTTGTGTATGATATGGATGAAGTATTATTATAATCAAATGTTACAAAGATCTTTACATTGACCAGTCTGTGGTGTTCAGAATTGTAGAATCTACACTAGAGTGCTTTGCAGGGCACAAGTCTGCTGTAGTGTTAGTGTGCGCCTATTTATTGCAGTGACATGTACATGTGCATAGATCTGTATCACTGTAATACTCTTAGTTTAGGTACTAGTCACTGGTGGCATGTACAGTTCTGTTCTTTCAAGGAAGTTAATTACAGTACTAGAAAAATATGTTCCCAATTTTTTTTAGTCCATATATTTCTACCGTAATTTTTGGTCGAGTTATTTTAATTGTTAATGCACAGTGACCTGGTTCTTTATTATTGTAAAATACCATTTAACCAGGTGTCTGAAAAATCGAAAACAGTTTAGTAAATTATTACTAAATACTAAAGTACTAAATTTCTGAACCCAGGAAATCTATTCATCATTGCATAAAATTCTTTCCCCATGCTTTGCGTGCAATGTTTCAAAATGACAATGTCAAAACCATGTTAAGGCTTATTTTAAGCATCATATTCTGTTACAATAATTATTCTAAATAAATCAAAATTGTGTTATTTAATGCTCATTAATATTACTTGACTAAGATATGACTTGTCATTGAATATATGAAGTATATGCGATAACAGTTTCAATAAAATGCTGTATTAGTTTATCAACAAGGAAACTTTCTTCCTCAGATACAAGTAAGTCAGTAGTCTAATCTAACCTCACAAAGCCTCTGTAATGAAGCATAAATAAGTCTTACTTTTATGCACTAATACTGAGGCTTAACTTTACTATAAAAGGCAAAAAAGCATTCTGCATAATGTGCATTATTTTACAATATTATCAAGTTCTAGTCTCTAGCTTGAGAATTTAATATTCTGAATTATAAAAAAAAATATTTAAGTAAATGGTAGCTTGAGCTCGTTTTTTTAATTTTATCTTTGTAACTGAAGCACATTTCCTCAGATGAACAACAGGACCTCATCTTTTTTTTAGAGAATTAAAATGTTTCAAATGAAAGGGAATTGTGGGAGAATTGTATCAGTTTAAACTGTTGAACATTTTATAAAATGTTCCCACATATTATTTTTGCCACTGTTATTTTTAATTTAAACCATGCAACAGGTAATAGAGTAAGAAATCTAAAATTCGCCACATATCTGAAATTCGCCACATGTCAAAATACTAATAAAATAAATGAATTGTGGTGAGATTTGTTGACTGTATAGTAAATTAAGGCTTTTTGAACTGAAAAATACCAATTTTTAGACAAAAACATCATTTTCTTCATAAAATTAACTAAGGTTTTAGAGGTGGCGAATTTTAGATACCTGGCGAATTTTAGATTTCTTACTCTAGACTTTTGGTACTTAGAAATTCAGCCTCCACTGTTAATTTACTGTTAATAGTGTTAAAGTAGGGCTTTTTACTTATCCGGTTGGGTGCCCAAATAACCCCATTTTCAAACACGTCTTTTGTATCCTTACTTTTACCAGATTTCTACAACTGGCTTCTGGTTTTCACAGAAAGCTGCAGGACTGAGAAATACTAGTGAAACCTTCCAAAAAGTTTGTGATCTATCTTTTCAGAAATGCTTCCATGTTTGTGTCAGACCTGTTCGTAAAGAGAAAACAAGTCTAATTTGTTCCATAACCAACCATGAAACAGATTCCTTGGTTTCAGCACCCAAATTGCATTAAAATAGCTATATGTGTCAAATCTGGATCACCATGGGATTTTTTTTTTTTTTTTTGATTTGCATCTTTTTAAACCACTCCAGAAACATTTAAAATGTGAAAAATAACCTCGTATATGAGGCAATTTTCCTTGCATGAGAGAATTGAAATTAGGCTTTTAACCAGTCATGTGGGCATCTTAAAAGAATTGCAGAGAAACGGTCCTCCATGTGATTGCCAATACAGAGGAGCTAATAAAACCTCCATTAATTGACCAGAATTTTCAAAGTTTCAATCAATTGCTTGTTGTGTGTAATGTATTCAGTTTTGGATATATAGCATACAGTTGTGAGTTATTTAGACACTATGAATTGTTAATATGTATCTATTGTAACATACCGGTATGTACATAAAGTTAAGTAGGAGTTATGTTGCAGGGAACTTTAAGTAGTTGTAAAAATATTCCAGTTGTAAGAAGACTTAACCTGTGATACTCTTATCAAAATGTTCAGCTTTTTACCCCACAGCCCTTAAGGGTTGTCGGGGTATTGTTTTCACCCATGGTGTCTGGATGGGCGGGCGGGAAGAAGTTTGTCCGGCCTGTATCTCGGAAACCGTAAGGTGTAGGAAGTGGATACTTGGTAGGGACATTGGTTTGGGGGTGTAGGTGTGCAACATCATGGTCTGACCTTGATTTGACCTTTGATCTTGCCGTAGTGACCTTGACCTATAAAAACTTGTACAGGCTATATCTCGGAAACCGTACGGTGTAGGAAGTAGGTACTTGGTAGGGACATTGGTTAGGGATTGTAGGTGTGCAACGTCATGGCGTGACCTCAATTTGACTTTGACCTTGCTGTAGTGACCTTAACCTATAAAATCTTGTCCGGGATATATCTCGGAAACTGTAAGGTGTAGGAAGTTGATACTTGGTAGGGACATTGGTTTGGGGGTGTAGGTGTGCAACGTCATGGTGTGACCTTGATTTGACCTTGCCTAGTGACCTTTACCTATAAAATCTTGTCCGGGCTATATCTCCGAAACCGTAAGGTGTGGGAAGTTGATACTTGGTATGGACATTGGTTTGGGGGTGTAGGTGTGCAACGTCATGGTGTGACCTTGATTTGACCTTTGACCTTCCTGTAGTGACTTTGACCTATAAAATCTTGTCTAGGCTATATCTCGGAAACCGTAAAGTGTAAAAAGTTGATAATTGGTAGGGACATTGGTTAGGGGGGTGTAGGTGTGCAACATCATGGTCCGACCTTGATTTGACCTTGCCGTAGTGACCTTGACCTATAAAATCTTGTCTGGGCTATATCTCGGCAACCATAAGGTGTAGGAAGATGATACTTTGTAAGGACATTGGTCGGGGGTTATAGGTTGTGCAACGTCATGGTGTGACCTGGATTTGACCTTTGATCTTGCATATCTGATGCTATTTTATCCCTCAACAGGGATATGTGATACTGTTTTAACTCTCTTATATCTCTCATATCGTTTTACTTGAATCTTGGTTATTGCACCTTTGGGTGTCTTTTGATGTAGATTAAGCACTGTTAAAGTCATATTAGAATTCATTAAGGGTTTTACTTTTGCAACTTCCCATTGTAACAGATGGCATTGCATCAAGTGAGTCACAGGTTTGCCACAACTCCACATATAAGCATGTATTGCCACATCTGTATGTATGGGTAATCTTCAAAACATTCAAACCATAATTCAACCATACATATTGTGATATTTTCATTGACAGCTATTCTTTTGTGAAGAAATTTTACAGTTTCATAACTTTTAGTTTACTGAATTGTCTTGTTTTAATACTTAATCTTTACATGCAGTGCTCTGGAAGTATCCCAATCTGTGTACTGTTTCACTACTTCTAGATCTCATGGTGTTGAAAAATATTTCCCCAGGCTGTGGGGTACGGGGATCTCTGATGCTATTTTTCTGATGTATGCTTTATAACTTAACAGCCATTGAACTACATTTGTCCAGGACAGAGAAAGAGAGAAAGATTTTAGGATTTAAGATATTTATTGACAATGTTGTCATCTTGATTCAAGAGGTACCAGTCATAGAATTATTAGGTTTAGTGTTTACTATTTCACTGACTTGCAAAATTTAATATCTTCAATGGCCAACACCATTTGCATTAATGTTTTCTAGTATAATTTTATAAAAACATCAAAATAAGAGATGCGTTTTTGAAGCTACTTTGGTTTTTAAATGAGCATGTTAATCCACATTTTACAAATGCAAATATTTTATAAAATAGCTTACAAGGTTAAAAGGAAACTTGTAAGTTCAACCAAGCTCTGTAGATATTGAAGGGACACTAGTTCACGCACTTTGTTATTTTTCAGTGCAATATGTACAAATTCTGATCCTTGACTTTATGGACTAAAGGTCCAATATCTATTCAACAAATAGGTTATAGTTCCATTCTTCAGAAAAGATGTGATTTTTAGCAAGTATATCAGAATGTGGGAGCTGGCAAGATAATGTTTTATTGACTGTGGTTTTGTGATATTACAGGATACTTTCCAATTTTGTTGGGTCCAGCATGAAACTTTTATGTACATCCTTGTACTTGGGTTTCTGTTTTGTTATATCTATAAAACTAATGGGTTAAATAATATTAATATTTAAATAAAGGTAAAGAAAACTATATATTTAGTCTTAATTACACATTCTTCAAAAAGAGCATTTATGTGGCTTTGACTATGGTTTTTCACCACCGTCCGATTGTGTGGTTTCAATTTATAAGCTGCTGATATATTCTTTGATACTGACAGCATGGAAAGAAATCATTGGCATTTATCATCTTTGGGTATGGAAAATCATTTTTTATTGCGTTAATACATCCTATCCAATGGACAATATGCTATACCGGTCAGCGCAGACCGGCCCGCCAAACGTCAGAAAAAGACGTCCTGTGTTTCCACCGGCTGGCCGGTCCTCACACTGCACTCGCCAGGTGGCGTATCGTACTTCCTGTCTAGACAACCTGACGTCATAGCATCTTTTTTGTTTGGCGCATGCACTGCCTGCATGGAATATTTTAAGTTGTGAAACTTTTGGAAATTTGTGAGTTTGTGGAAGTTTGTGACTTTACAACTTTACTATTTACTTCTATATATATTATAGACTATTATGTCTTCTCCCAGCCAGCGTCGAGGGGGTTGCGGCCACATGATGGCAGGTTTTGATCTCCACTCTGCTCGTTGTCGCGATAAGAAAAAGGGCTCAGACCCTTGCATTGAGACGCCACCTGCTGCTTGCTCGCATTTTGAAACCAGCCTCTCAACCTTCTCAACTGACCGACCCTGCTATTGACTCACCGGCCACCGACTCTTCTCAGCACAAGCCTGTTGCAAGAGCTTCATCTTCGGCCCAGCCAGAACCGACTACCAGAGAGACTGCTCAGAGACGACTAACCAGTGCCTTTGACACCTCTAGAAAGGAATCCCCCTCTTCTAGTGAATCCGACACCGACTCTCTCTCATCAGACCGACCTCCCTTAGATCTCTTCCCGGAAGGTGAACTCTCGGATGATCAGGAAGCTAACCTGTCCAATCATGACCAATCCCTTTCCGAGGAACAATCTTATCGTGAAACGATGAGGGGGATCAGGTCATACATGAGTTGGAATCACATCCCGGACATTGATTCCGGTGCCACTACGTCCGAAGATAACCCCTTTGCGGGTCCAAAACTTCACACACCGGGCAAGGTTTCTGTTAACCTACCGACCGACGAGTGGTTATGTCGGAAGATGTCAAAGCTCAACATCACACTGGTCCAGGGATATCCCACGCGTACTTCTGAAGCGGGAGGACTGTTAAGGGACCAATTTGTCCGGCCTCCCAAGTCACAACAGAAGTGGTATGGATTTCATGCAAACCCCAAGAAGGACTCTGATCAGTCTGTTTCTTCATGGCACACCGGATCATCAAAGCTCAACAGTACTTATCTCAGGATAGCTAGACAGGCCGGTATTGCCACTTCACCTCCCATGTCTCGCCCTATCTCTCAGGAGAATTTAAGGAAATGGGAGAGGTCTGCCCGTGAGTCAACAGTGATCTGCAATCACGCAGCCGGGTTCAACCGTTGCCTGTTGAAAATACAAGAAAGCATGAACAATCAACTGAAAGCAGTGAAGGTGGAGTCGAAAGGGAAGGCTGCAGCTAAAGTTTCATCGTTTGCTGTCTATTCATGACTAGCACAACAGCCAGCCAATTAAAAAATGAATTTCTTAGTTACTATGACTACATATGTTTATGTCTATTTACATTATTTTATTGGATGAACATCAGGCCAATTAAAATGAAGTTCACTTTTGCCTAGGAGATATGCATAGATTGATTGACCCTTGTACTTTGCAAAACACTCTTTAAAATGTGCCATTTTGATTGACACATGTCCGACGCAAAATAATTCCACACTGAAATGTTCTCCATTTCCTTTATATATAGCATTTTATCTACGTGTCGACGGTAGTCGCCAACAGCGCCGGAAGAGTAAAAAGATACCTTATCCATTGAGGATGAAAAAGTGTTCAAGGCATGCAGATCTGTTTGTTCATCGGTTTCCCTGAGCCATTATTAGCCAGGTACCCTTGCCCAAAGTGTGAATTTCAACACTTTATCACAATTTTCTCCATGACTAGTGAGAGGATTTGTCTCTTATCTTGCATATATGTACTAGGCCACAAGTAGATTCCCATGTGTGAGTATCAGGCCTGGATCTGTCTTAATTATTTTTTGCGAATTTTTAAAGTAATTGTATCAAGCTGAAGCATCCAGTGGATATGCTACCACCATGCATAGAGTTTTTCAACGTTAACACTGTCAGTGGAAAACAAGATGGCCACCCTGGGCATTTCTTGGAAAATTATCAAAATTTTTCTACTGGCTGGCTCTCGTAACTAGTAGGTTGAATCTCTTCATAGGTGATATGTGTATTGTCCTCTACAAGCATGCAGACATTTGACCTTGAAGCTCTTCATTCTTCTGACCACATGAAAAGATTCCAAGCCAATTATTTCCTATAAAGTGGTTTCAAATCCCAATCATTTAGACCAATTAAAAAAGAGTTACAATCACATTTAAGGTTGGCTATCCTTGTTTGACCTGGAAGGAGAGGTCTAAGGGTTGTCATGACAACAGTTACTAGAAAATGCCCAAAACCTAATCCGCTGCAATTTTCCTGGAATGAACATCTTGAATTTTTTTTAAAAGTCTGTGCAATGGTTTGGACAGCAGAGCACCTAATCAGCTGCAGTTCCTCATGCGACAAATATGTCTGAAAAAATGTTAAAATCTGTGCATGGTTTTTAAAAATGAAATAATGAAACACATTAAATGGTGACATACACTTTATTTATATTCATCAAAACATCTGTACAAATAAACTAATTGCTGTTAAATTCTTAATTGAGACACTGAATTGACAAATACTTGATTTTCAAGAGAAATGTTACATTTCATTTTAAAAGTATTCTTATTACCAATATTAAAACTTATTTGAAAGTTATTACATTTTTTAGGTTTTATTGATGTGCAAATTTTACATTATCAAATATTTTTTAGCTCCACAGAATATATTCCTGGCTGAATTCCATATAACTACACAAAAACAACAGAAACAAATTATTTCCTACATACTGTAAAAGAAAAATTTAGCAATGGGAACTGTGTAGTGCCAAAATCACAAATCCAAAATCTTCCATTACTACTTAAAGTCAATTTACGATACAAAATCAAGAAATCTATGATTAAATGTTACTTCCTTTGTATTCAACAAGTTGCACTGCTTCAATATTATACATTTTCATGTTGACATTTACAAATGTGTAACATTGTTTATATGTGCAAATGTCTAGGACAAAACTCGGGATTTTTTGCTCCTCCTGAGAACATACAACATGAAAAAGTTGCTAAATATCTGTCATTGTTTTTAGTATACACAGGGTAGAAGAATCTTTCTTATCACTTTCCAACCACTAATGGCCATATCTGAAAAAAAAAATAACATAAAAATGATTCCACATCACTTTTTATACACATTTTACATACACGTATATCTATAAATATATGAATTTTTTTGGTTGGATACTCTGGCAGGTGTTCAATTTTAAATGTTATGCACTCCAAGTCTGATCTTCAATACAATGTTTTGTAGTATTTTCTACTTTTCTATGGTTTCTTAAACAGACTAAATTTCAATGGCATAGTTTCTTGGTGTACATGGTTTTAAAATCTTAGGGACCAGAGGACTGTACAATTGGGAGAGTTTTCAACCTTAACTCAACAGAATTATAGTAACTATTGGCTTTGGAGCAAATCATTACATCTGATGGAGGATTAATCATAAGTAACAGAATCAACATTTTGACTTTAACGCAAAGTCAAAGTTGGGGTTTAAAGCCAGTAGTTACTATAATTCTCCGAGTGTCACTTGTTGAAGTCCAATCCACACAGAGTTGACAGCCTGTGATTAGATGCCAAACCTGCTAACTCACTGGGCCACTGAAGACCTTATATTCTTTAAGAAATAATCCATTGAGCTTTAACACAAGTACATTCCTAAACCCAGTCTTCTGGATACTGTCACTGGTTTCTGTGAAATGTGGAACAAAGGACACCTTAAAATCACCAGCTACATAAAGCCATTAATTAATTTATTGTTATAAAACAGCTTAAATATTACAAGTTATGTTAATTGTAAGGGTTAGCAATCAATTAATTCCAGTATGATTTATTCTTTTAAAGAATCTAAATATTATTGAAATGCCTTTGTATATTATTATAATAATTATTTTTAACTTACTTCTGGAACTCCCATTCCCTGTTGTCTAAAGGGCAGACTTGTCTTGTTTTCAACCACCTTGATATACAGTGGAAGTGGAATGCATGCTACAAGAACAAAACCTTGTATTAGTCATTCTCACAATAAGTCAATGCATCACAGAATCATAAAATCTTTTCATTTTGTACAGAGCAAAGACTTCACTCTTTTTAAAATATTCCCTCTGATATTATGTGTGTCTAAACTAGGGCAGGGTCGGTAGCAGATTTTTCATTTCGGTATCCCACCAGTGTAAAACCGTACCGATTCCGGGATACCGAAAGAAGAAATTGCGTTCTAGAATATTCCCAATCGAATAGGCTCACCAATCGGAAGTAAGTTTCGTGAAAAGAAAACATTGAAGTTCTCAAGGAAATCAGGATAAAAGTGCTACAATATGTAAAAATATTGGATAAAAGTTTATAATTTCTTCAGATTTGAGGTTTGTTTCTAATACTTTACGTTTTCTCACAATATTATATACTGACATTCGAAATACGGGCTGTAAAGTGTCACCACGGTGTTGAAGTGAATTGGCCTCGAGACCGAGATACCGGTGTTACCGACCCTGCCCTAGTCTAAACTGACGTATTCATCACTAAAGTGAAGCAGGTCCAACTTCAAACTGAAAATAATTATAGCACAAGGCATATCCACCTCTAATTTTTATCTATTAAACTGTTTATCAAATTGTAACGAGTTGAAGGTACACAGTTGTAATGTATCAATGTGTTGACAAACTAAAAAATCTACAATCTCTCTACTTTCTGTCATAAACTTGCATGGTTCCATTAATTCACAATAAAAAAGACATAGTTTCTTTTGATAACTCAAAAATACTCCAGTTGACACTACTGTCCAATCTGGCTTTACTTACATTACATACTCCCCATGCTACTGTGCACTCCTCACTAGTAGCTGAGGCTTGGTTTGCTTGGCATTCTATACCTGAAATACCCAAAAAACACAAACATATTTAAACAAAGCACTGACACTTTGTGATGTACACCAACTGTAAGTATTTAGTGAATTTGCCTGTCAGACAGCAAATATTAGTTATAACTGCTAAACATAATGTCTACCGCAAGATGGAGTGTGTTAGAAGTTACCATACTGTTTAGTTTCTGTTTGATCTTTATTTAATAAGGCCTTATTAAAGCATACATGGGAATATCGCAAAAACTGCATAATGCTTCACATAATCAAGCTAAATAATTTATTACTAACAAATTATTATATATGTTGATTTTTTTTCCAAACCTAGTGTGCATGTAGAATAGGTCTGACTGGGAAAAATGTTTAATTACCCGGTGCCATAGACCTTTAGCAAGGTCAATCTTCAAAATTACTGATTTAATGGAAAAATGTCACTAAATTATATTGGCAACCAGCATAGATTTGCAGGTAAAATGTACATGCACCCTTGAGTACTTTTTTGGATATGACAAGTCCTAATCACCAATATCTTTCAAATGGTAATCATTCTCTGTTAATAACGTAGATCAAAAGCTTTACCAATACTTACAGAGATCCATGATGTGATTTCTGCAGATGGCACAGTTGTCAACAACAATATCTGTGCAAAGATAAAACAACTACATTATAATGAAGACTTGAATAACAGGCCAAAAGGCTGCAGACAAAGCGAAATCATGTGGGTTAGAAAATGTCTGATGAAATACAGGCAATATCAAACTCAGGTGAAGCACAATTAACAATAGAAGTAGGCCTTAATTGGGTAGAGGTTGTTACAAAATATAATGACTCACTTAACTGATCCCTCTCTTCATGCACTGTATTAAAAAATAAATATTTCAAAAACTTTTGACTTAACTGTAACAGAGCTCACTCTGACTATATCAAAAGTGACTAGAAAAGCACTCTGAGAGTGCAGACCTCAACCAAGCCAATCGTTTTGACCCCTATTTTCACTGCTCAAGATCATATTACCTGGAATTATGCTAGGATCCAGATCAAATGTTAGATATATTGTGAGAGTGTCCTTATTGCCAAGCAATCTGACAATTATGGAGGTATATCCACATATATACTGAAAATGGCTCTATCTCACAATGACAAAAGAACCTTTAGAAAATTCCTGGATCCAGGTGATGATCCAGATCACCACCACAATGGAATCATCTGTTTCTTGTACCATTAACACCCCCCACAAGCAAAAAGAGAAAAAAAAAACCAATTCTGCCAAAAATATCATACATACCCCATGCCCATAATGCAACTGCATTCCACTGAAAAAATAAAGGAAATAATGTGTTAAAAGTTAATTTCTCATTAGTATTAACAGAATATAGAATGTGGTGATCAATGTAGAGGGACAATTCAATAACTGTACCAAAGTAGACCATTTACTGATAACGAAATGTTAAACAAGCAATCAGTGCCTGTGAACGGGCTCTGTGTCAGCTGACTGTTTTGAGTTTCAGAGTAGAAGTGACCCGAAAAAAAGGACAAAAGTTGTGCCCAGCAAATGGTATTCAAAAGTAAAGTATCAAGGTGACTGTTAAGATGTAAAAAGTAGGTTAAAATATATTTAAACAAATTACTGTAAATGCAATAGTTTTTGCATTACAACTGATTTACTCAACAGTGAGAATCTCGAAGTAGCTTTTGCTTAGCTATGCAATCAGTTAAAGGGCTGCAATTATATTATTTTATAGCTGATCCAAAACTAGGTTCATAACACATTTAAACAAGAGGAGAGTGCCCGTGAACGGGCACTGTGTCAGCTGACTGAATGTTTTTGATTTGTGATGGTGATAATGAGAGGAAAGCATAATTATCAGGGAAAGGGCTGTACAGAAATACAGTAAATGGTAACTGAACAGCATGTTCGAAAGATATTCCGAAGCTGACAGAAGAAAAGGACAAAAAAGTTGTGCCCTGCAAATGGTATTATGAAATAAAGTAACAAGGTAATTGTTTAAGTGTAAAAAGTAGGTTAAAAATATTTAAAGAAATACTATAAATGCAATATCCTCGTTCGACCATGAAGAAGGGGTCCAAAGGTCAAGTCTGACCATACCAAAAGATTCCCAGCCAAAGAATTTAGGATGGTTTACCATCCCAAACCTCTCGGACCAATAATAAGTGAGTCATAGGCACTTTTTAAGTTTGGCTCTCCTTGTTTGACCTTGACGGAGGGGTCCAAGGTCAAATCCGACCACACAAAAAAATTCCCAGCCCATGATTTCCTGTAGCTTGTTTACCATCCCAAACCTGTAGGACCAATAATAAGCGAGTTCTAAGCAATTGTAAGTTTGGCTATCCTCAATTGACCTTGAAGGAGGGGTCCCAGGTCCAATCTGACCACACCAAAAGAATCCCAGCCCATGATTTCCTATATGTTGGTTTACCAATCCAAACCTCCAAGACCAATAATACGCGAGTTATAAGCACTTTAAGTTTGGCTATCTTCGTTTGACTTGGAAGGAGGGGTCTAAGGTGAAATCCGACCACACCAAAAGATTCCCAGCCCATGATTTTCTATAGGTTGGTTTTCCATTCCAAACCTCTAGGACCAATAATAAGCGAGTTATAAGCACTTTTAAGTTTGGCTATCCTCATTTGACCTTGAAGGAGGGGTCCAAGGTGAAATCCGACCACACCAAAAAATTCCCAGCTCATGATTTTCTATAGGTTGGTTTTCATTCCAAACCTCTAGGACCAATAATAAGCGAGTTATAAGCACTTTTATGTTTGGCTATCCTCATTTGACCTTGAAGGAGGGTTCCAAGGTCAAATCGGACCATATTAACAGATTCCCAGCCCATGATTTCCTACAGGTTGGATACAATGATTTACTCAACAGTGAGAACCTGAAAGAAGCTATTGCTCAGCTATGCCATGACATAGAGGTCTGCAATTTCACTATGTTATAGCTGACCAAAACGTCTGTGAATAACATATTTAACAAAATACTCTAAATGTAATACTTTTCAAGTTACAACTGATTTACTTAAGAGTGAGAACCTCAAAGTAACTATTACTCAGCTATGCAATGAGCTACAAGTCTGAATTTTTGCTCTGTTATAGCTGACATAAAAGTAGGTGAACAACATATTTAAGCAAAATACTGTAAATGCAATAGTTTTCAAGTTACAACTGATTTACTCAATAGTGAGAACCTGAAAATAGCTATTGCTCCGCTATGCCATGAGCTATAGGTCTGTAATTTCACTATGTTATAGCTAACCCAAAAGTAGGTGAACAATATATTTTAACAAAATACTCCAAATGCAATATTTTTCAAGTTATAGCCAATTTACTCAACAGTCAGTGCCTGAGAATGGCTATTGCTCAGTTGTGCCATGAGCTACAGGTCTGTAATTTCACTATGTTATAGCTGACCCAAAAGTAGCTGAATAACATATTTGCACAAATTTCTGTAAAGGCAATAGTTTTCCAATTACAACTGATTTACTCAACAGTGAGAACTTCAAAGTAGCTATTACTCAGCTATGCAATGAGCCACAGGTCTGGAACTTCACTATGTTATAGCTGACCCCAAAATAGGTGAATAACATATTGAAACAAAATACTCTAAATGCAATAGTTTCCAAGTTATAATTGATTTATTCAACAGTGATAACCTAAAAGTAGCTATTACTCAGCTATGCCATGAGCTACAGGTCTGAAATTTTACTATGTTATAGCTGACCCAAAAGTAGCTGAATAACATATTTATACGAAATTCTCTAAATGCAATAGTTTTGAAGTTATAAGCGATTTACTCAACAGTGATAACCTAAAAGTAGCTATTACTCAGCTATGCCATGAGCTACAGGTCTAAAATTTTACTATGTTATAGCTGACCTAAAAGTAGCTGAATAACATATTTATACGAAATTCTCTAAATGCAATAGTTTTTAAGTTACAAGTGATTTTACTCATGATGGAAGTTACTGAAAAGCCCAAAAGTAGCTATTACTCACTTAGCTATTGAGACAGGCACCCAACTTACTCACCATATTGTAGCTATGAAAAAAGTAGCTGAATAACATATTTTAACAAAATGCTCTAAATGCAACACTTTTCAAGTTATAAATGATTTTGTGCATGATTTCATGAATTTTAATGCATTAAAAATTATTAAAAAAATTTATTAAAAAAAAAGTAAGACAGATCCAGGTCTCATACTCACACAAGAGAATCTACCTGTGGCCTAGTACATATATGCAAGATATGAGAGAAATCCCTGCAATAGTCACTGAGAAAATTGTGATTAAGTGTTGAAATTTTCATACTTTTGGTGGGGGTACCCCCCTTGTAATGTCTCTAGCAAACAGACGAACAGACAGATTTGCATGCCTTGAACAATTTTTCATCCTCGATAGATAAGGTATCTTTTAAAAAAAACAGCACGTCTCTAGGCCTTGTAGTTTTGGAGGAGAAGTTGTTCACGCGTACGCCCACGCCGCAGAGTGACGACATAATGTCAGCTGACTGACAAGTCAGCTGACATAACAAAACACTGTAAATGGAATAGTTGTCAAGTTAAAACCAATTTACTGAGCCTAAAAGTAGGTATTGCTCAGCTATGCAATGAGCTACAGGTCCACAATTTCACTATGTTATAGCTGACCCATAAGTATGTGAACAACAAATAACATATTTAAACAAAATACTTTAAATGCAATAGTTTTCAAGTTACAACTGATTTACTGAACAGTGAAAACCTAAAAGTAGGTATTGATCAGTTATGCCATGACCTCCAGGTCTACAATTTCACTATGTTATAGCTGACCCAAAAGTAGGTGAATAACCTATTTAAACAAAATAATGTAAATGCAATAGTTTTCAAGTTACAACTGATTTACTCAACAGTGAGAACCTCAAAGTAACTATTGGGTGGGGTACCTCTCTTGTAATGGCTCTGGGGAATAGACGAACGAACTAATCTGCATGACTTGAACATTTTTTCATCCTCGATAGTTAATGTACCTTTTACAAAAAACAGCATGTCTCTGGGACTTGTGTTTTTGGAGAAGATGTTGTTCACACGGACGTGTACGCAGACACCGCAGAGTGATGCCATAATGTCAGCTGACATAAAAAATAACTGGACGGTGTGTATTCAATGCCACATATCCCTAAACAGGCCATCTCTCATGTCATTCCATTTTCTCTTTAGCCACAATTATTATGACAAATTTTGCATTCCTTGATCTGCAATGATGCGTTGGATCTTTTTCCAAGTGTATAAATGGTTGACTTAAAATTCTAGAATAGCTCAAAACAGTTTCATATGTTTGTACGTCTTTAATATATTATTGGAGAGATGACCTACCTCCTTCCCATTACAGGCACACAATCAAAAACAGGGGCCGTATTCTATAACAATACTTAAACTGTTCCTTGGTTTGATTCTAAGTTTTTCTCAAGCGTCTACTAACTTAGATCCAACTGTTATTCATCAATATTGCTAACTCTAAGGTCAACTTAGACCTCTACTTAGATTTCAAGTTATCTGCAGAAGTACCTGCAATGGAACATCTTTGAAATGTGCAATTATTGCAGGGATTCTTGTGTTTTATTGATATTAAACTGTCATACTATTAAAAACAAGACCACTGCCGCGGTATGTATCTCCCGCCGAGTACCGCAGGGGAAGAAATACTACATTGAAATTTTTCCCCTTTGCATAGGACACTGTTGTACCATCCTGCAGGTCGAAAATTCGCTTGAAACCGCTCTATCTGTTATGCTTTTCGAGATATTGACACTTTTCCATTTTCAGCAAAAATCCAAGATGGCCGCCGAAAGTGGCGAAAAATGAAATTTTTCCCCTTTGGACAGGACACTCTTGTATCACCCTGCGGGTCAAAAAATCGCTCGAAATCGCTCGATCTGTTACGGTTTTCGAGATATTGACACTTTTTCATTTTCCGCAAAAATGTAAGATGGCCGCCAAAAGTGGCGAAAATTGAAATTTTCCCCCTTTGCACAGGAGACTCTTGTACCACCCTGCAGGTCAAAAATTTGCTCAAAATCGCTCTATCTCTTACGGTTTTCGAGATATTGACACTTTTCTATTTTCCGCAAAAATCCAAAAAGGCCGTCAAAAGTGGCGAAAATTGATATTTTACCCCTTTGCACAGGACATTCTCGTACTACCGTGCAGGTCAAAAATTCGCTCGAAATTGCTCTATCTCTTATGGTTTTCGAGATATTCACACTTTTTCATTTTTTTCCGCTAAAATCCAAGAAGGCCGCCAAAAGTGGCGAAAATTGAAATCTTTCCCCTTTGCATAGGACACTTTTGTACTACCCTGAAGGTCTAAATGCAATAGTTTTCAAGTTACAAGTGATTTCACTCATGATGGAAGTTAGTGAAAAATCCAAAAGTAGCTATTACTCACTTATCTATTGAGATAGACACCCAAGTTACTCACCATGTTGTTGCTGTGGGAAAAAGTAGGTGAATAACATATTTTAACAAAATGCTCTACATACAATACTTTTCAAGTTATAATCGATTTAGTGCATGATTTCATTAATTTTAATGCATTAAAAATTATTTTAATAATTCATAAAAAAACTTTAGCATGTGAAATATCTCCAAAATGTAGGTGAATGAGTTATTTGAGAAATACTGGCTATCTGCAATACTTTTTGTGATAATAGGCAATTACTCATTTTGAGTAGGTGAGTAATTAGATATGGATCTGAAAATTCACTAATTGAAAGTTCTCCCAAAATATAGGTGAAGTGAGTTATTTGAAAAATACTGGCTATCTGCAATACTTTTAGAGATAATTCGCATTTACTCATTTTGAGTAGGTGAGTAATTACCTACAGGTTTGGAACTTCACCATGTGAAAGCTCTTCCAAAAGTAGATGAATGAGTTATTTGATAAAAATTGGGTACCCACAATACTTTTAGAGATAATTAGCATTTACTCATTTTGAGTAGGTGAGTAATTACCTACGAGTCTGAAACTTCACTATGTGAAAGCTCTTTCAAAAGTAGATGAATGAGTTATTTGAGAAAAATTGGCTATCTGCAATACTTTTAGAGATAATTAGCATTTACTCATTTTGAGTAGGTGAGTAATTAGCTATGGGTCTGAAACTTCACCGAGTGAAAGCTCTCCCAAAAGTAGGTGAATGAGTTATTTGAGAAAAATTGGCTATCTGCAATACTTTTAGAGATAATTCGCATTTACTCATTTTGAGTAGGCGAGTAATTAGCTATGGGTCTGAAACTTCACCATGTGAAAGCTCTTCCAAAAGTAAACTAGATTGGGCCAACTCGGCGCCAACATATCCCCAGACAGGTCATCACTCACGCCACAGGTTTTGATCGGGAATTTTTTAAAACATAATTACCCATTATTATATGAACTTCAGCACATCAATCTACTCTGTTTATATCTCCCCAAGGAAGATGGTGTATCCCCAGACGCCGAATACATACCTCAAATTATATTTTCAATCTTCCTGCAATGATAACTCTAAACCTATTTTCAAAGTATTTAAATGATTGATGATTGAATGTCCATTCTAAATTAATAATCTCAAAAGAGCATATCTGTTTCTATATTTGTTGACAAATAAAATATTATTTTTAACTCAACTCATCATATTTTTCAATCTTCCTTCAAAGTATTTAAATGATTGATGATTCAATGTCCATTCTAAAATTCATAATCCCAAAAGCGCATATCTGTTTCTATATTTGTTCAGAAATAAAATATTATTTAAAAAAAAATTATTTATATTATTATTTTATTATATTATTTTTAGAATTTGCAAATTGTTTTCAGTTATTCATTTCCTCTATACCTATATATGTGGTCCATATATATGCAACCTAAATATGTGACACAATCTCAGTTCTGACTCCCCTTTGTGTTATATGTAATGAAGCCCACCACCTCCCACCCCCACCCCTTCTCCACACCTCTCTCACTATTACACAAGATCTGCAACCCCATTGAGTTCTTTGTTTCTCATCTGATATCACTAAATACCTTTGTTTATTTAGTGTCACTCAATATAGCTGGAGGTCCCAGAGGTGGGTGGGGGGAATCCGGGTGGGGGGTGTGGGTTGAGCATAAATGGTAAACAAACAATCTATATAAAAGGGGTACTCAAATACAAAAAGAATTGAGAATTTTAAGTATGTGATTATCAACTGAAATGAGTTCATAACTGTAGGAGCTGTGCCAAAATTAACTGAGGCAAGTTGAATAAAACTGGGCTAGTTGAGGGTTAAAAATCCCCTAGTTTTACTACATAAGGATATAATTTCATTAATATTGGGACTTAAAGCTCACTTAAAGTGTCCATTTTGTCTACTTGAATATGTTTAACCAGTTTCATTTTAAAAAGTGAAAAACTCAGCAAGCAGAGGTATAACACACAAAAATAAGTTCTTAAAAGACTAAGATAGCCATAACATTATTAATATTCAAAATTTAAATAGACAGGCATTTCCTTTTAAAAATTCAAAGATTTCAGCTCTATAACCCACATAGTTTGACAGTTACTGGGCTTTAAAGTGGCATAATATCCATAAATTGGGTTTCTGTGGGCATTTTACAATTGTTAAAGAGACCATAGCAATTAAACTACAGATCTGAAACTTTTTGGGGGACATACGTAACAAACAAAAATTATATATAATACAGTTTAAGACTTGTCACACTAAGCATTTCCAAATAACAGGGCAAAATACGGAAAAAATGTCAAAAAAGGCACTTGGGCGAGTGTCTATGGCCCTCATACACAGGTTAAATGTCTACTAAAAACCTTGATTTTCGGCATATGTAAAAAGGACATAATAATGCATTCCCAGATGGGATTTCAGCTCCATCAATCACATAGTTTAACAGTTACAGGGCTTAAAGGTGGTAAAAAGTCCAAATATTGGGTCATTGTGGGCCTTTTAGAGATCTCGATGTGGCTTTCAAATTAAAGCTTCAGACTTAAAATTTGTTACATACTAAGATTACACATAGAATATGTATCTAATAAAGTTTGAAACTTGTCAGACTTACCATTTCCAAGTTACAGAGCAAAATATGTGAAAAATGTCTTAAAAGGGTCACTCAGGTGGGTGTTTAAGGTCCTCATACACAGGTTAAATGTCTACTTGAAGCCTTGATTTTTGGCACATGTAAAAAAAAACATAATAATGTATTCCCAGATGAGATTTCAGCTCTATCAGTCACATAGTTTAACAGTCACAGGCCTTAAAATTGGCAAAAAGTCCAAATACTGGGTCTTTATGGGGCCTTCTAGAGACCTAAATGTGGCCTTCAAATTAAAGCTTCAGACTTAAAATTTGTCACATACTAAGATTACACATAGAATATGCATCTAATACAGTTTGAAACTTCTTAGACTTACCATTTCCAAGTTACAGGGAAAAATATGTGAAAAATGTCTAAAAATGCTCACTCGGGTGGGGATTTATGGTCCTCATACACAGGTTAAATGTCTTCTTAAAGCCTTAATTTTTGGCACATATAAAGATAACATACTAATATCTTCTCAGATAGGATTTGAGCTCTATCAGTCACATAGTTTGACAGTCACAGGGCTTAAAAGTAGCAAAAAGTCCAAATATTGGGTCTTTGGGAGCCTTTTAGAGACCTCAATTTGACCTTCAAAATTAAAGCTTCAGACTTAAAATCTGTTACATACTAAGATTACACACAGAATATATATCTAATACAGTTTGAAACTTCTCAGACTTACCATTTCCAAGTTACAGGGAAAAAGATGTGAAAAATGTCTTATAAGGGTCACTCGGGTGGGTGTTTATGGTCCTGATACACAGGTTAACTGTCTATTAAAGGCCTAAATGTTGGGGCACATATAAGAAAACACATAGATATATTCCCAGATGATATTTAACTTAGATGAGAGACATAGTTTGAAAGCTACAGTGCTTGAAAGTGGCAAAAAGTGCATAAATTGGGTCTCTGTGGGCACTTTTGAGACCTTAAGTCGACCCCTTTGGGTAAACCTACAGCCCTAAAATTTTCTACAGACAAGGATTACATATCAAAGTTATACCTAGCGCAGTTTGAGACTCATCAGAATTATCACTTCCAAATTATAGGGCAAAATATGTGTAAAGTATAGCAAAAAATCCCTAAGTGGGGGTATTTATGGGCCTCAAACACAATTTTCTCCTCAACTTAAAGTCATGATTTTCGGCACATGTACTAAGAACATATTAATGTGTTGTCAGGTAAAATTTCAGCCAGCTGAGCATCATAGTTTGTGACCTACAGGGCTCTAAGTGGCCAAAAGTGCAATTTCTGACCTTAAGGTGGCCATAAGTTCTTTTTTACTGCGAGTTTAAGGTCACCTTAAAATAGGGATCTTCCTTTGGGCACCCTTAACATGTGTACCAAGTTTGAAAAAAAAATATTAATTTGTTTTTGAGTTATCGCGTCCACAAGGAAATTTCTACGGCGGCGGCGGCGGCGGCGGCGCGACGGACCTGAATCCAATATATCCCCGACTTTCGTCTGGGGATATAATGAATGAGTTATTTGAGAAAAAATGACTATCTGCAATACTTTTAGAGATACTTAACATTTACTCATTTTAAGTAGGTGAGAAATTAGCTACAGGTCTCACACTTCACCAAGTGAAAGCTCTCCCAAAAGTAGATGAATGAGTTATTTGAGAAAAATTGGCTATCTGCAATACTTTTAGAGATAATTAGCATTTACTCATTTTGAGTAGGTGAGTAATTAGCTACAGGTCTGAAACTTCACCAAGTGAAAGCTCTTCCAAAAGTAGGTGAATGAGTTATTTGAGAAAAATTGGCTATCTGCAATACTTTTAGAGAGAATTCGCATTTACTCATTTTGAGTAGGTGAGTAATTAGCTATGGGTCTGAAACTTCACCATGTGAAAGCTCTTCCAAAAGTAGATGAATGAGTTATTTGAGAAAAATTGGCTATCTGCAATACTTTTAGAGATAATTAGCATTTACTCATTTTGAGTAGGTGAGTAATTAGCTACGGGTCTGAAACTTCACCAAGTGAAAGCTCTCCCAAAAGTAGGTGAATGAGTTATTTGAGAAAAATTGGCTATCTGCAATACTTTTAGAGAGCATTCGCATTTACTCATTTTGAGTAGGTGAGTAATTAGCTATGGGTCTGAAACTTCACCATGTGAAAGCTCTTCCAAAAGTAGATGAATGAGTTATTTGAGAAAAATTGGCTATCTGCAATACTTTTAGAGATAATTCGCATTTACTCATTTTGAGTAGGCGGGTAATTAGCTATGGGTCTGAAACTTCACCATGTGAAAGCTCTTCCAAAAGTAAATGAATGAGTTATTTGAGAAAAATTGGCTATCTGCAATACTTTTAGAGATATTTAGCATTTACTCATTTTGAGTAGGTGAGAAATTAGCTACAGGTCTGACACTTCACCAAGTGAAAGCTCTCGCAAAAGTAGGTGAATGAGTTATTTGAGAAAAATTGGCTATCTTCTATACTTTTAGAGATAATTCGCATTTACTCATTTTGAGTAGGTGAGTAAGTAGCTATGGGTCTGAAACTTCACAATGTGAAAGCTCTTCCAAAAGTAGGTGAATGAGTTATTTGAGAAAAATTGGCTATCTGCAATACTTTTAGAGAAAATTTGCATTTACTCATTTTCAGTAGGTGAGTAATTAGCTATGGGTCTGAAACTTCACCATGTGAAAGCTCTTCCAAAAGTAGATGAATGAGTTATTTGAGAAAAATTGGCTATCTGCAATACTTTTAGAGATAATTAGCATTTACTCATTTTGAGTAGGTGAATAATTAGCTATGGGTCTGAAACTTCACGGAGTGAAAGCTCTCCCAAAAGTAGGTGAATGAGTTATTTGAGAAAAATTGGCTATCTGCAATACTTTTAGAGATAATTCGCATTTACTCATTTTGAGTAGGCGAGTAATTAGCTATGGGTCTGAAACTTCACCATGTGAAAGCTCTTCCAAAAGTAAATGAATGAGTTATTTGAGAAAAAATGGCTATCTGCAATACTTTTAGAGATACTTAACATTTACTCATTTTAAGTAGGTGAGAAATTAGCTACAGGTCTCACACTTCACCAAGTGAAAGCTCTCCCAAAAGTAGATGAATGAGTTATTTGAGAAAAATTGGCTATCTGCAATACTTTTAGAGATAATTAGCATTTACTCATTTTGAGTAGGTGAGTAATTAGCTACAGGTCTGAAACTTCACCAAGTGAAAGCTCTTCCAAAAGTAGGTGAATGAGTTATTTGAGAAAAATTGGCTATCTGCAATACTTTTAGAGAGAATTCGCATTTACTCATTTTGAGTAGGTGAGTAATTAGCTATGGGTCTGAAACTTCACCATGTGAAAGCTCTTCCAAAAGTAGATGAATGAGTTATTTGAGAAAAATTGGCTATCTGCAATACTTTTAGAGATAATTCGCATTTACTCATTTTGAGTAGGCGGGTAATTAGCTATGGGTCTGAAACTTCACCATGTGAAAGCTCTTCCAAAAGTAAATGAATGAGTTATTTGAGAAAAATTGGCTATCTGCAATACTTTTAGAGATATTTAGCATTTACTCATTTTGAGTAGGTGAGAAATTAGCTACAGGTCTGACACTTCACCAAGTGAAAGCTCTCGCAAAAGTAGGTGAATGAGTTATTTGAGAAAAATTGGCTATCTTCTATACTTTTAGAGATAATTCGCATTTACTCATTTTGAGTAGGTGAGTAAGTAGCTATGGGTCTGAAACTTCACAATGTGAAAGCTCTTCCAAAAGTAGGTGAATGAGTTATTTGAGAAAAATTGGCTATCTGCAATACTTTTAGAGAAAATTTGCATTTACTCATTTTCAGTAGGTGAGTAATTAGCTATGGGTCTGAAACTTCACCATGTGAAAGCTCTTCCAAAAGTAGATGAATGAGTTATTTGAGAAAAATTGGCTATCTGCAATACTTTTAGAGATAATTAGCATTTACTCATTTTGAGTAGGTGAGTAATTAGCTACGGGTCTGAAACTTCACCAAGTGAAAGCTCTCCCAAAAGTAGGTGAATGAGTTATTTGAGAAAAATTGGCTATCTGCAATACTTTTAGAGAGAATTCGCATTTACTCATTTTGAGTAGGTGAGTAATTAGCTATGGGTCTGAAACTTCACCATGTGAAAGCTCTTCCAAAAGTAGATGAATGAGTTATTTGAGAAAAAATTGGCTATCTGCAATACTTTTAGAGATAATTCGCATTTACTCATTTTGAGTAGGCGAGTAATTAGCTATGGGTCTGAAACTTCACCATGTGAAAGCTCTTCCAAAAGTAAATGAATGAGTTATTTGAGAAAAATTGGCTATCTGCAATACTTTTCGAGATATTTAGCATTTACTCATTTTGAGTAGGTGAGAAATTAGCTACGGGTCTGAAACTTCACCAAGTGAAAGCTCTCGCAAAAGTAGGTGAATGAGTTATTTGAGAAAAATTGGCTATCTTCTATACTTTTAGAGATAATTCGCATTTACTCATTTTGAGTAGGTGAGTAACTAGCTACGGGTCTGAAACTTCACCAAGTGAAAGCTCTCCCAAAAGTAGGTGAATGAGTTATTTGAGAAAAATTGGCTATCTGCAATACTTTTAGAGAGAATTCGCATTTACTCATTTTGAGTAGGTGAGTAATTAGCTATGGGTCTGAAACTTCACCATGTGAAAGCTCTTCCAAAAGTATATGAATGAGTTATTTGAGAAAAATTGGCTATCTGCAATACTTTTAGACATAATTAGCATTTACTCATTTTGAGTAGGTGAGTAACTAGCTACGCATCTGAAACTTAACCAAGTGAAAGCTCTCCCAAAAGTAGGTGAATGAGTTATTTGAGAAAAAATGGCTACCTGCAATACTTTTAGAGATAATTCACATTTACTCATTTTGAGGAGGTGAGTAAGTAGGCCAAAGTTCACCAAACCATTTTCCCCTTAGCATAGGATACTCTAGTACTACCCTGTGGTTCAAAAATTTGCTCGAAATTTCTCTATCTCTTACAGTTTGAGAGATATTTCTGATTTTTCACATTTTCACTAAAAGTAGCAATAAAGTAGCCATTACTCACTTGTACATTGAGCAACAGTTGTGAAACTTAAATATATTACAGTTCACAAAAAAGTACATGAACAACATATTTGAGAGAAATTGTGTAGCTGCAATACTTTTGAAGATATAAGCCATTTACTCATTATGCTTATCATTAAAAATTGAAAAAGTAGCTATTACTCACTTAGCTATGGAGATACACTTCCAAATTACTGACCATGTTGTAGCTGTGGAGAAAGTAGCTGAACATCATATTGGAACAAAATTGTGTAGCTGCAATACTTTTGAAGATATAAGCCATTTACTCATTGACAGTTAAAAGTCATGTAATTATATTAGGTAAAAGCGCTATTACTCACTCAAAAGTAGGCCAAAGTTCACCAAACCTTTCCCCCCTTAGCAATAGGATACTCTAGTACTACCCTGTGGGTCAAAAATTTACTCGAAATTGCTCTATATCTTACGGTTTGAGAGATATTTCTGATTTTTCACATTTTCACTAAAAGTAGCAATAAAGTAGCCATTACTCACTTGTACATCGAGCAACAGTTGTGAAACTTAAATATGTTACAGTTCACAAAAAAGTACATGAACAACATATTTGAGAGAAATTGTGTAGCTGCAATACTTTTGAAGATATAAGCCATTTACTCATTATGGTTATCATTAAAAATTGAAAAAGTAGCTATTACTCACTTAGCTATGGAGATACACTTCCAAATTACTGACCATGTTGTAGCTGTTGAGAAAGTAGCTGAACATCATATTGGAACAAAATTGTGTAGCTGCAATACTTATGAAGATATAAGCCATTTACTCATTGACAGTTATAAGTCATATAATTATATTAGGTAAAAGCGCTATTACTCACTCAAAAGTAGGCCAAAGTTCACCAAACTTTTTCCCCCTTAGCAATAGGATACTCTAGTACTACCCTGTGGGTCAAAAATTTGCTCGAAATTGCTCTATATCTTACAGTTTGAGAGATATTTCTGATTTTTCACATTTTCACTAAAAGTAGCAATAAAGTAGCCATTACTCACTTGTACATTGAGCAACAGTTGTGAAACTTAAATATGTTACAGTTCACAAAAAAGTACATGAACAACATATTTGAGAGAAATTGTGTAGCTGCAATACTTTTGAAGATATAAGCAATTTACTCATTATGGTTATCATTAAAAATTGAAAAAGTAGCTATTACTCACTTAGCTATAGAGATACACTTCCAAACTACTGGCCATGTTGTAGCAGTGGAGAAAGTAGCTGAACAACATATTGGAACAAAATTGTGTAGCTGCAATACTTTTGAAGATATAAGCCATTTACTCATTATGGTTATCATTAAAAACTGAAAAAGTAGCTATTACTCACTTAGCTACGGAGATACACTTCCAAACTACTGACCATGTTGTAGCTGTGGAGAAAGTAGCTGAACAACATATTAGAACAAAATACTGTAAATGCAATAGTTTCAGAGTTATAAGCCCTATAATTATATTAGCTAAAATAGCTATTACTCACTCAAAAGTAGGCCAAAGTTCACCAAACCCCAAAAATATTGAAGAGCAAAAAAATTCATTAGGACTTGCGATTTACCAAAAATGTGTAACTGTAGTAGTTTCAGAGAAAACTGCGTGACACACGCACGCACACACGCACGCATGCACGCACGTACACACGCACATGGTGCAAATTATGATCTCCCTCCGGCGAGCCGGGCGGGAGATAACAACATTTCCCATCAAAAAAAAGAGCTTTTTCACCATTTTTAACATAGCACGATTCAGTGAATAAAAGGACACCTTACAGGAACTGTTGTGGAATGAGATAATTCTTAACTTCAATATACTGGTTTCCATGTTTAAAGTTACAGTACAAAGTATATGTAGGGAGTTTTCCTAACTTAATGTACATACACATGTATGCGGCTTACGACATCCGATGGTGAATTTTTTCCCCGACCTTCTTATACTTTGTAAACATACATCTAAATTCACTTGTCATCCAATTTTTTGGGTCCGAGAGCGGAAAAATCGCTGTCGCAAATTGGGCATCGGATGTCGCAAATCAATGTCGGATACATGTAAACAAACAAACATAAATGAGAAGAAGGGAAAAAATCGCTGCCGCAAATTGGCCATTGGATGTCGTAAGCCGCATACATGTGTACGTAGACTTAGAATCTAAGTACTACTTAACAAAGTAGAAGTTGATGTATACAAAATCTCAGTACTACTTTGTTAAGTAGAAAAACCATTCCTAAATTGGATCTAAGGTGACCTTAGCAAAGTGTTGTTGAGGAATACAGTCCCAGGTACCAAGTTTTGTAAAGTCAAGTAAAATAGTTTTTGCAAAAAAATGGGCTCACAAGCCCTAATAGTGGATCTCTTTAGTAATTTCAGAGACTTTAAGGTACCATTAAAATTCAGGCTTCAAGGTTCAGGTTCTTCACAGGTAAAACCCACATACAGTAAGGTACCATTAAAATTCAGGCTTCAAAGCTCAGTTTCTTCATAGATAAAAACCACATACAAAAGTTACATTTAGCAGAGCTTGAGCCTACTCATACTTGTAATTTATATATTACAACGTAAAATGTGTTGAAAATGTACATAAAAAGTCCCCAGAAAATGTCTTTATGTGCTTCACACAGTTTAAATGTCAATTGAAAACCTTGAATTTCAGCATGTGTGATTAAAATATTAATATGTCACCAGTGTCTATTGTTTATTTATGCAACTTCGGTACATACACAACTTTGGCGTATTACATGTTTGTGTACTTCTATTACTTCCAGTGATAAAAATGTTTCGAAATCATTTATTATGGCCAAAAATCATGAAATATTCCAAATATATTTGATAAATCCTTGGGATTCCAATGTATTCACCTAATAAGTTAGTATATTTCCTTAATTTTTTGACAGACTTTGTAAATGTTGCTATTTCTGGTTGTTTTGGCAGAAAATCCATGATACTTTTGGAATGTACTGTGTGGGCATAGGTTTTTATACTTTTATTGCGGTAAAGACTGGTACTACTCAATTTTATCGTTATTGTATTTAGTATTGCGCTGAAGTTATATCAGTGTTGTATGTGACACCAGTGACTTTATTTTTCATGGCTTGTGATAAATACATGATAAGCTATTTAGTACACTTAAATTACAGTAGGGTTTATCCTCATATATTCCACTTAACTCACATTTTCTGCCTATTATGTGTATTTTGACATTAAAATACAGCAGGAATTCTTGTTTTTCAACAAATATTGAAACATCTATTGATGTTTAGCAACTGTCATTTTTTTATTTTACTCAAATGTGCAAATAAAATTGTAAAACTTTCCATTAAAAGTGTCTTTTACTATTTGCTCAATGCGCTGATAAAATTAGGGACGTTTCGACTTTCAAAGCGCTTCGACCCTCTTCTTTTCAGGCATTTCGACCCCTATTTTCGCCCACAGAGTTTTCTTTCTCCTCACGTTTTCTAGTTTTGAAAATTTTATTTATTATATTTCTAGGAAACCCCCACAGAATTCCCTGACCTCATGTTTTCTAATTTATATATTTTATTTCAAAATATTGTTAGGAAACCCCACGCAATTCCCGCGCCTCACATTTTCTAATTTGCATAATTTTATTTTAAAATATGGGATACACAAGAATAAAGAGTCGGAGTCCTGTATGACAGCCAAGGGTTAAGCAATAAATTAGAATATATATTAAACTAGGTTTGTTTTAATTAATACAAACACAAACATTATAGTCACGACAGTTTTATGGGCAAAGGAAAGCAGTACATACAGTTGGTGAAGGTTCTGTACTCTAAACTGTCGACCACTGATAAGTAACTACCAACATTTCCCACATAGGGTCCAGGGTTTGAACCACCGACCTCAGAGGTAGAAGGCAAGTGTTATGCTGGTGTTCCACTGGAGGCTGACCCTACGACTCTATATAAGGTCGGCTGCAAAAGTTGGGGGGTTGGGGACAAAAATCCACAAAAAAGGGCGGGAAAAATCTGGGGCGGTTGCACCTCCATGACAGGCCGTGATACATCCAGGCTTGTCTGGATCTAGAGGACGACCTGCCTAGGGGTCGGGATATTTTATACAGGACAAGTCTGGAAACTACCAGGACAACCCCTAAACCCCCAGACAAGCGGAATCAAGTCCTGACAAGCTGTACTGACAAACAGACAGGACTGGAGAAATATTCAGACAAGACATGAAGTGACGAGGACAAAGCTGTTACCAGGGGGGAGGAGCCTAGGTCGGGAACAAGAGTTGGGGGGGGGGGGGGGTCGGGGAAATATCATATGTTTGATATTTTGTTGACTCTCACCGACAGGCCTGTAAACTACAACCGATTAAGAACAGTTTTTGAGATATAAAAGTCAGTGGAAATTTTTATCCTTATTAAAAAAATCAAGTGTAACCTCAGACTGAGAGGCCTGGGTTTGATTCCCAGTGATGTGTAAATCAAGACATCATAGCTTAGTGACAGAGCACTCAGTCTGGGTGTTTGCAATTGCAAGCAAATAATATATTAGTTCAATCTAGAATGTGAACCACCACTTAACAAATAAGAAACTTGAGTAACAAATGCATAAATTTTTTTTCATGTTTTCATGCATATTAATATTTTTAGAAGTGGTTAGATGTTTTGTTAAAAAATCGAAAATACTTGCTAAAAAGCATGCAATACTATGGCCCAGGAAACACGCGTTTCCCTGAATTCTGGTATTGAAGTCCAATATGATGCACAAAGAGCAATATGGTGTTGTGTGTTAAAAAGCACCAAGTTACATGTTGCACTTGACAAAAATCCATTATAACTTGATATTACAAAGGTTGCAAGATAAAATTTGGAGATATTATTTATTTGGTTCAAACCCATGGTCTTCACATATTACATGACCACCCACAAATCTGTGATGATTTTAAAGTAATTTCTTTTTCATGGGAGGGGCGGGCAAATGTATTATTTCCCAAGACTCTTTTTATTTATTTATTTTTTTTTTACCACAGTATTTACTACTTCACTTTTTTGACTAAGTTTTTCTGTTTAATAAATTCTTTGGTCAAAGGTCAAAGTTGGGGTTTTAAGTCCCGTTCAACAGCCAGGGTCATATTGGGACAGGTCCTCAGAATTGCCACTTGTGGGACTCGAACCCAGAGGTGACAGCCTATGATTAGATGCCAAACTTGCTAACCACTAGGCCACTGAGGACCTCGACAATAAAATAAAACCAAACATGTAAATTAATCTTCACAGAAATATCAAGTAGAAAGTTAAAGTCATTAAAAATACATTGAAATGGGACCTCTGAAAAATCATGATTTTTTTGTATCCAAAATAAGATTCAGATCTTTCTTTTAGTAACTTCTTCCTTCAGTCAGGTCCTACCCACAAATTTTTAAATAAAGATCTGTTCATTAGTTCTAGAGTAATGTAAACACACACACACAAAAAAACTAAAAACAAAGAGACAGTTAAACAATTAGCACACAAAAATATAAACTGCTGGTGGAGGTAAAAATATTGCTTAAAGATCACTTCTTGGTGAAAATCATGCATGGTAATTTTTTGTGATGGACTGTCAAGGTATTGAAAGAAAAAAGAGAAAATAAAACAGAAATAATAATTAATAAAAATAATGAATATATCACCTCCCTCTTTATTATGTTTATGTCAATTTCAAGCCATAAAATGAGAAGAAATATTTTTACTTAAAGTTAGCAAGTATCACAAGCTAGGTTTGTGACCTCACAATGACAGCTGCATTGTGACATCACTGAGTGATGACATCATCAGAAAGTAAAATATTGATTTTTGACGTATGTGATGAAGAGAAGCAGTTTCACTGTGAATTCCCTATTAAAAATAAGAAAAACTCTCTCCTGGCTTTAACTTTCAAGCAAATTACACCAAATTTGGCAGAATCTGTCTGTGCCCCATGAAATACCTTCCCACCAAATTTGAGATTAATTGATGTTGTAGTTTTTGAGTTATAAGGGAAAAACGGTGCACAGACAGGGAAGCAGATTTCACTGTAAAAGCCCAATTACAAATAAGAAAAACTCTCTCCTGGCTTTAATTTTCACACAAATTACACCAAATTTTCAAGAATCCATCTGTACCCCATGAAATATCTGCCCACCAAATTTGAGCTTGATTGGTGTTATAGTTTTTGAGTTATAAGGGCGAAACGGTGCACAGACAGACAGACAGACAGACGGACAGAAACAAACTGATCACAATAACCCTCTTCTATCGTCGAGCATTAATAAAAATTTAAATAGACAGGCACTTCCTTTGAAAAATTCAAAGATTTCAGCTCTATGACCCACATAGTTCGACAGTTACAGGGCTTTAAAGTGGTATAATATCCATAAACTGGGTCTCTGTGGGCATTTTACAATTGTTAAAGAGACCTTAGCAATTAAACTACAGAGCTGAAACTTTTTGGGGGACAAACATAACAAAAAAAAATTATATATAATACAGTTTAAGACCTGTCACACTAGGCACTTCCAAATAACAGGGCAAAATACGGAAAAAAATGTCAAAAAAGGTCACTTGGTTGAGTGTTTATGGCCCTCATACACAGGTTAAATGTATACTAAAAGCCTTGATTTTCGGCACATGTAGAAAGGACATAATAATGCATTCCCAGATGGGATTTCAGCTCCATCAATCACATAGTTTAACAGTCACAGGGCTTAAAGGTGGCAAAAAGTCCAAATATTGGGTCTCTGTGGGCCTTTTAGAGATCTCGATGTGGCCTTCAAATTAAAGCTTCAGATTTATAATCTGTCACATACTAAGATTATACATAGAATATATATCTAACTAGAGGATCGCTCGCAAGAAAAAAAAGATAATGTTTTTGCATAGCAAAAACAAAGCGTCCCGAAAAGGATATAAAGGTGAGTGCTAAAGTATTAAGAAAATGCTTCGTTTCTAGCCTTATACTGTTGTGGCAACCAAAGTCAGCGCAGTCTGCTCTATCTAGCACGGTTTTCAAGATATAAGCATTTTTGTGTTTTGCAAAAAATAAAAAAATTAAAAATGTCCGCTATATTTGGCGAGACAAAAATATTTTGAAAATTGGCATGGCTACTCTGCAGAGATACCCAGCAGGTCCAAAATTTTGTTGAGTTCACTCCATATAGCACGGTTTTCGAGATATAAGCATTTTTGTGTTTTGCAAAAACTTTGAAAATTCAAAATGGCCACCATTTGTGGGGAGACAAAATTTTTTGTCAAGACCACTGCCGTGGTGTGTATCTCCCGCCGAGCATTAAAGCCGAAGAAATAGCTTTTCCGAGATATTCACAATTTTTCATTTTCGTGTGTGAAAGGTCTTCCAAAAGTAGGTGAATGAGTTATTTGAGAAAAATTGGCTATCTGCAATACTATTAAGAGATAATTCACATTTACTCATTTTGAGTAGGTGAATAATTATCTATGGGTCTGAAACTTCACCAAGTGAAAGCTCTCCCAAAAGTAGGTGAATGAGTTATTTGAGAAAAATTGGCTATCTGCAATACTTTTAGAGATAATTCGCATTTACTCATTTTGAGTAGGTGAGTAATTAGCTATGGGTCTGAAACTTCACCATGTGAAAGCTCTCCCACAAGTAGATGAATGAGTATTTGATAAAAATTGGGTATCCGCAATACTTTTACAGATAATTAGCATTTACTCATTTTGAGTAGGTGAATAAATAGCTATGGGTCTGAAACTTCACAGAGCGAAAGCTCTCCCAAAAGTAGGTGAATGAGTTATTTGAGAAAAATTGGCTATCTGCAATACTTTTAGAGATAATTCACATTTACTCATTTTGAGTAGGTGAGTAATTGGCTATGGGTCTGAAACTTCACCATGTGAAAGCTCTTCCAAAAGTAGGTGAATGAGTTATTTGAGAAAAATTGGCCATCTGCAATACTTTTAGAGGTAATTCGCATTTACTCTTTTTGAGTAGGTGAGCAATTAGCTATGGGTCTGAAACTTCACCAAGTGAAAGCTCTTTGGGATAGCTGCTCTGCAGAGATACCCTGAAGATAAAAAATTTCGTCGAAATCGCTCTATGTAGCACGGTTTTCGAAATATTAGCATTTTTGTGTTTTGCAATTTTTGCGCAAAAATTCGAAAATTCAAAATGGCCGCCATTTTTGGCAAGATAAAATTTTTTTGAAAATTGGCATGGCTACTCTGCAGAGGTACCCAGTGGGTCAAAAATTTCGTCGAAATCGCTCTATCTAGCACGGTTTTCGAGATATAAGCATTTTTGTGTTTTGCAATTTTGCGAAAACTTCGAAAATTCAAAATGGCCGCCATTTTTTGCGAGAAATTTTTTGTTTGAAAATTGGCATGGCTACTCTGCAGAGATACCCTGTGGGTCAAAAATTTCGTCGAAATCGCTCTATCTAGCAGGGTTTTTGAGATATCAGCATTTTTATGTTTTGCAATTTTTGCGAAAAATTCGAAAATTCAAAATGGCCGCCATTTTTGGCGAGAGAAAATTTTTTTCAAAATTGGGATAACTACTCTGCAGAGATACCCTGTGGGTCAAAAATTTCGTCGAAATCGCTCTATCTAGCACGGTTTTCGAGATATAAGCATTTTTGTGTTTTGCAATTTTTGCGAAAATTTCGAAAATTCAAAATGGCCGCCATTTTTGGCGAGAGAAAATTTTTTTCAAAATTGGGATAACTACTCTGCAGAGATACCCTGTGGGTCAAAAATTTTGTCGAAATTGCTCTATCTAGCACGGTTGCGAAAATTCAAAATGGCCGCCATTTCTTTGGAATAAGGGCCAAAATTCATTGAAGTACTTGACTGGAGGGATTTTACTTTAAAAATTTTGTAAATTATTTTGCGTTTGTACTGTGGAACTTGTATTTTTTTGGTTCTGTGTGTTTGAGTGTATTTTTTGTCGGGGACTGTGTTATGTATTTTGACTAGTATGGGTAGATACATCCCAGATGACATTCCACCGGTGGCTCACAGGCATATGGTCGGCAGATTTTGCAACCATTGGGCCACCTTTGGCCCACCGGTGGCTTTTGGTTGTATAATAAGCAGTTTGCCACCTTTGGGCCAACGGTGGCTTTCCAACCAATCTTCATGTCTGTAGAATTTGCCACCAGTGGGGCCATCAGCGGTTTTGCTTATTGTGAGCAATAATAAAGGATTTTGGGAAACTTAGTAAAAATTTATTCATAAGTGTGCGTCTAACAATGAGATTTCAGTGAGCCCACAATTTTAACTCATTATTTATCAATTTCAGACATACAAACAATATTTTTATTATATATTGACAATACAAAAGTTGTCATTGGACATATTATAAACCAAAACCTGTCAATCATTTGCCTTATCCACAAATGGCCACACAACTATAGGCTGCAATCTTATTGGCTGAGACTATTGCAGAATTTCAACCAGTATATTGCCACCGGTGGGCCAACGTTGGCCCAATGGACAAAAAGACGGTGGCCCACCGGTGGCAGCCTCTGGTGGGCCAACGGATTTGCCGCTGGTGGCCCAACATTGGGCTACCAGTGGACTGTTATCTGGGATAGTGGCTCAGATTAGCACTCAGTGACCAATATAACTCAAACAAGCATTCTGACGCATGCATTTATCTCCCGCCGTATAAATTAGATGTACTAAAGATAGCGGAATATAAATTTTCTTGTGAGATGGAGGCACATGTAGAAGTGACAACAAGTTTAATGTTTGATTGCAATACTTTTAAAGACAAAAGGCATTTACTCACTTTAGTAGCTATTACTCTGCCATCCAAAGAGCTACAATTCTGCAACTTTATTATGCAGTAGATCAACCCAAAGTAGGTTAGGACGTATTTAGAAGAAATTGCCTATCTGTAACACTTTTAGAGATAAAAGATATTTACTTATTTTAGTGGCTATTACTCTGCCATCCAAAGAGCTACAATTCTGCAACTTCACTATGTGGTAGATCACCCAAAAGTAGGTGAATGACTTATTTAGAAGAAATTGCCTACCTGTAATACTTTTAGAGATAAAATACATTTACCCATTAGTCCCATTTTAGTAGCTATTACTCAGCTATCCAAAGAGCTACAGTTCTGCAACTTCACTATGTGGTAGATCACCCAAAAGTAGGTGAATGATTTATTTAGAAGAAATTGCCTACCTGTAATACTTTTAGAGATAAAAGACATTTACTCATTTTAGTAGCTATTACTCAGCTATCCAAAGAGCTACAGTTCTGCAACTTCACTATGTGGTAGATCACCCAAAAGTAGTTGATGATTTATTTAGAAGAAATTGCCTACCTGTAATACTTTTAGAGATAAAAGACATTTACTCATTTTAGTAGCTATTACTCAGCTATCCAAAGAGCTACAGTTCTGCAACTTCAATATGTGGTAGATCACACAAAAGTAGGCGAATGACTTATTTAGAAGAAATTGCCTATGTGTAATATTTTTAGAGATAAAAGACATTTACTCATTTTGGTAGCTATTACTCAGCTATCCAAAGAGCTACAGTTGTGCAACTTCACTATGTGGTAGATCACCCAAAAATAGGTGAATGACTTATTTAGAAGAAATTGCCTACCATAATACTTTTAGAGATAAAAGACATTTACTCATTTTAGTAGCTCTTGCTCAGCTATCTACTCACTTAGCTATTGACCTACATCTGCAAAAGCAACAAAAATATAAAGGACACAGGAAAGTAAGCTTTTGAAAAACTAGATGAATAACAAATGAAAAGATTTGCCTAACTTTGGTACTTGTGAAGGTATTTGACATTTATTTCCACCATAATTTTGCTACAAATAAGAAAATAGCTATTGCTCACTTATGACATGCAATGGAACCCCAAACGATATGCCATCTTATAGTTAAGGAAAAAGTAGCTGAACAAATTATTTTAGGAAAATCCTGTAACTGCAGTAGTTTTTGAGTTACAATGGATTTACTCAACAGTCACAATTTCAAAGTAGCTATTACTCAGCTGTCCAGTGTGCAACAGGTTTGCAGCTTTACTATCTGATAGCTCATCAAAAACTAGATGAATAACATATTTGAAAATATTTCCCTAACTTGAATACTTTTGAAGATATTTGAAATTTACTTATGTTGTTATTTTGCTACATATAAGAAAATAGCTATTACTCACTTATGGCATGCAACAGAACCCCAAACTATATGTCATCTTATAGTTAAGGAAAAAGTACCTGAATAACATATTTTAGGAAAATACTCTAACTGCAATAGTTTTGGAGTTACAATGGATTTACTCAACAGTCACAATTTCAAAGTAGCTATTACTCAGCTATCCAATGTGCAACAGGTCTCAAACTTTACTATGTGATAGCTTACCAAAAACTAGATGAATAACATATTTGAAAAGAATTCCCTAATTTTAATACTTTTGAAGATATCTGAAATTTACTCATGTCGTTATTTTGCTTCAAATAAGGAAATAGCTATTACTCACTTATGGCATGCAATAGAATCCCAAACTGTATGCCATCTTATAGTTAAGGACAAAGTAGCTGAATAACATATTTTAGGAAAATACTCTAACTGCAATAGTTTTGGAGTTACAATGGATTTACTCAACAGTCACAATTTCAAAGTAGCTATTACTCAGCTATCCAATGTGCAACAGGTCTCAAACTTTACTATGTGATAGCTTACCAAAAACTAGATGAATAACATATTTGAAAAGAATTCCCTAACTTTAATACTTTTGAAGATATTTGACATTTACTTATGTCATTATTTTGCTACAAATAAGAAAATAGCGATTACTCACTTATGGCATGCAATAGAACCCCAAACTATATGGCATCTTATAATTAAGGACAAAGTAGCTGAACAACATATTTTAGGAAAATACTCTAACTGCAATAGTTTTGGAGTTGCAATGGATTTACTCAACTGTAGAATTTCAAAGTAGCTATTACTCAGCTATCCAATGTGCAACAGATCTGAAACTTTACTATGTGATAGCTTATCAAAAAGTAGATGAATAACATATATGAAAAGAATTCCCTAACTTTAATACCTTTGAAGATATTTGACGTTTACTTATGTCATTATTTTGCTACAAATAAGAAAATAGCTATTACTCACTTATGGCATGCAATAGAACCCCAAACTATATGCCATCTTATAGTTAAGGACAAAGTAGCTGAACAACATATTTTAGGAAAATACTCTAACTGCACTAGTTTTGGAGTTACAATGGATTTACTCAACTGTAGAATTTCAAAGTAGCTATTACTCAGCTATCCAATGTGCAACAGATCTGAAACTTTACTATGTGATAGCTTATCAAAAAGTAGATGAACAACATATTTGAAAAGAATTCCCTAACTTTAATACTTTTGAAGATATTTGACTTTTACTTATGTCATTATTTTGCTACAAATAAGAAAATAGCTATTACTCCCTTATGGCATGCAATAGAACCCCAAACTATATGCCATCTTATAGTTAAGGACAAAGTAGCTGAACAACATATTTTAGGAAAATACTCTAACTGCACTAGTTTTGGAGTTACAATGGATTTACTCAACTGTAGAATTTCAAAGTAGCTATTACTCAGCTATCCAATGTGCAACAGATCTGAAACTTTACTATGTGATAGCTTATCAAAAAGTAGATGAACAACATATTTGAAAAGAATTCCCTAACTTTAATACTTTTGAAGATATTTGACTTTTACTTATGTCATTATTTTGCTACAAATAAGAAAATAGCTATTACTCACTTATGGCATGCAATGGGACCCCAAACTATGTACCATCTTATAGCTAAGGACAAAGTAGCTGAACAACATATTTGAAGAAAAAGTTGTAACTGCAATAGTTTTTGAGTTATGAGCCCTTTACTCCAAGTAGCTAAGATTGCTATTACTCACTTATCTTTAGGCCTAAGTCCATAAAACCAAAAATTTTTTCGAGGGCGTGAAAATTCATTGGGACAATTAATTTACAAAAAATCTGTAGCTGTAGTAGTTTTGGAGAAATCTGCGTGACTAACTAACGCACGCACGCATGCACGCACACACAGGCATCATTTCATAATCTCCCTCCCGGGCTAAAGCCCGGCGGGAGAGAACAAGGGACTAGGAACCATTATACTGCCTCACTACCAATAACACTGGGTACCAATTATTGCCACCAGTGGACCAATAGAAAAGCTTATCATTGGCTGCCGACAGTGGGCCACTGATGGACCACCAGTAAGCCGTATTGTCGGCTGCCAATGGTGGACCACTGTCTACCAGCTGGTCACGCCAATGACTAGCCACCAGCTATTTCATAATGGATTTTAATGCAACAAATATGAGCAGAAGCTCTTTAAATTATCTTTTTAATGATATAAGTAACCTATTTTTAGGTTAATAGTTTCAGAAATATTAAGGAAAAAACGGAACTTGTTTATAGTGCTAATTGGACAAAATGACAGTGGGTGAAAATAGGAGATCTTTTGTTAAAAGTGCTGCAAATATATTAGATAAATTTCAAACTGTAAACAGAACTAATGTATATAATTTATTCCTCTATTTCCTGTAATAATTCTCAAAATATAAATGTGTTAACATTGAGAACTCATGTAAATTAATTTTCACAAATTCCTGGTTCATCTGCCACAGACGTAGTTTGTTTACCCTAACAAAGTTCCTGTATGTGATTTACCGGACAGAAGGTGCCAATTTGCCAATTTGAGGCCCTGATTTCATGTAGAAAATATATTATCGCTAATTAAAAAAAATAGCATCAGAGATGCCCGTACCCCACAGCCTAGGGAAATATTTTCAACACCACCAGATACAGAAGCACTGTACCAGTACAAAGTTCAGGATACTTTCAGAGCACTGTCAGTTATATAAAGTTCCAAAAAATGTTTAAATGCAGAAAATAATGTTTAAAAGAAAGACAAGGTCAAAGGTCAAATTAAGGTCACACCATGATAATACACACCTATGGCCCCTGACCAATGTCCCTACCAAGTATCAACTTCCTACACCTTACGGTTTCTGAGATATAGCCCGGACAAGATTTTCAAACTCAAGGTCACTACGGCAAGGTCAAATCCTGATCAGACTATGACGTTGCACACCTACACCCCCTAACCAATGTCCCTGCCAAATATCAACTTCCTACACCTTACAGTTTCCGAGATATAGCCCGGACAAGATTTTATAGGTCAAGGTCACTACGGCAAGGTCAAAGGTCAAATCAAGGTCACACCATGATGTTGCACAACTACACCCCCTAACCAATATCCCTACCAAGTATCAACTTCCTACACCTTACAGTTTCTGAGATATAGCCCGGACAAGATTTTATAGGTCAAGGTCACTACGGCAAGGTCAAAGGTCAAATCAAGGTCAGACCATGACGTTGCACAACTACACCCCCTAACCAATGTCCCTACCAAGTATCAACTTCCTACACCTTACGGTTTCTGAGATATAGCCCGGACAAGATTTTCAAAGTCAAGGTCACTACAGCAAGGTCAAAGGTCAAATCAAGGTCAGACCATGACATTGCACAACTACACCCCCTAACCAATGTCCCTACCAAATATCAACTTCCTACACCTTACAGTTTCTGAGATATAGCCCGGACAAGATTTTATAGGTCAAGGTCACTACGGCAAGGTCAAAGGTCAAATCAAAGTCACTCCATGACGTTGCACACCTACACCCCCTAACCAATATCCCTATCAAGTATCAACTTCCTACACCTTACAGTTTCCGAGATATAGCCCGGACAAGATTTTATAGGTCAAGGTCACTACGGAAAGGTCAAATCAAGGTCACACCATGACGTTGCACAACTACACCCACTAACCAATGTCCCTACCAAGTATCAAGTTCCTACACCTTACGGTTTCCGAGATATAGCCCTGACAAGATTTTCAAACTCAAGGTCACTACGGCAAGGTCAAAGGTCAAATCAAGGTCAGACCATGACGTTGCACACCTACACCCCCTAACCAATGTCCCTACCAAGTATCAACTTCCTACACCTTATGGTTCCTGAGATACAGCCCGGACAAACTTTTGTCAGTAAAATGTCGTCACAACTTGCGCTTGTGTCAATACATAGTTTAATAAAAAAGAAATCCACGAAACTACATTCAAAACAGTCAAAAATAAGCTTTTGTTTTTTTTTATTTTACTTATTATACTATTATTTATTATTTTATTTATTATTTACTTATTATATTTATGTACTTATTTCCTAATATTTTTGTATATTTTTGTACTATTTTCCTATTATTCTTTTTTTTAGCCTCATTTATTAGCTTTATTATGCATTAATCTTAAGTGCACTATTTGAACTTTAGTTTCCTATTTTTATTTTTTTTTCCCATTTTTAAGAAAATGGATCATGCATGTACACAAATACCCATCTTTTGCCCACAATTTTTTTTTTAATATTTTTATTTACACCCACCCCAACATTTCTTCTCCTCAAATTCATTCCATTAAAATCTACCCATAAATAAAAAATAATTTTTTTCAACTTTATATCTCTATAGTGAGCACAACATTTTATCTAAAATTTTCCAAAAAATTTGAGCAAATATGGACACAACTATTTTTAAGTAATTAACATGCAATTACTGGTGTTCTCAACAATTTTCCAAATTTATTTCTTAATACTTTTCCTCACATAAAAATATATATATAAAAATATCTGAAACAACAATTTTTTTAACATACATTTATAATTTAAATATTCAATCAAACATCGTCTCCAAAAAGAACAGTACTGGTTAAGAAACCCCATTTCGCCCATCATAGAAGAATAAAAACAAAAAATAAAAAATATTTGTACAGGTTAAGAATCCCTATTTTCGCTCATCTTAGAAGACTAAAAACTATATTTAAAAATATATTTTCCTGATGGCAAATCTTTACTTCATAGATCATTATGTATATTTTTTATAAAAAATAAGTTTTATGTGTTTTATTCACGAAATTATGTATTATTTTTACTCTTTTCTTCACGTAAAAATCACTTCCTGGTGAAGACCTACGTAGATTTGTTTATCCCGAAATGGAAGAAGGGATAATTTCTTCACACATGCGTACTCGAAATGCTGATTAGGCTTATGCAGCGTTCTTACCGGCCGTAAACACGACCTCACAGCCTGTAAATTGGTCAAGAACGGTCTCACAGGTGGTACTGCTCAGCTACCCAAGTTTGTCGCATACCCATGTTCGTCACCTGCCTTAAAAACTGAAAAGGACAGGCAATATTGATACTGAAACAAGCAGAACAAGTGCTTATAATGCTGATGTATTACTCTACAAAGAAAGATAATTGCAAATAGGTTTAAATATTGTCAAAAAGTGCAGGCGACGAACTTGGGTAGGCGACGAACTTGGGTAGGCGACGAACTTGGGTAGCTGAGCAGTATATACCACTCGAATCCGGGAAAATTGGCCTCCTGGAAAATTGGCCTCCCTGAAATTTGTGGGGGTGGAAAATTGGCCTCCCGTTAGTTTTTTAGTGATGATGGAAAAAGTAAAATTGTTGTTCTCATTGATTACAAACAATTTATTGCATGATCTAACCCAAAAGCTGGTTAATACCACAAATGTAGTAAAATGTAAAAAGTGTATATCATTAATTAAAAAGAATATATGACATTCCATGATCAAACACCAAGTTAGTTTGAAAACAGGAATATATAAATCATTATGTTGAGATAATGTATAGAATTAACCAAGTCTTATGCAGTTGTCCAATCCCATGTAAAAATTCCTCTATTGTTTTGTTTCCTGTAGCTCTGGCTCTGCACAGATTTTGTAGTCTCTCCTGCAAATCTCTTGTCACTCTGCAAACCCTCTTAGCAGGGGGTTGGCCACGCGCATTTTGTAAAAGTACCATCCTGGTTTGTGTCTCGTCCTCTTTTAAACATTGTATCAGGCGCCATACTGATGGATGAGAGTGGCCCACAATCCTACTGAAACCATTATTCCAGGCTTCCCAATAATTATTTGTTCTGTCATCATTCCTCAATGTCAGATCATGAACATTCCATAGTTCTTGAGCAAAGGTAGGGGGTCTTCTGCGGATGTGTATCCTTTCATCTTGTCCAGGTCGTTGTATACGTCGAAAGGAACCTGTAACATAGGTGCTATCGAAGTAATCCACAAGGGAGTCTGCGCCTTCTGGTGTGCAGCCTTTTAAAAAAGTCATCCCCTCGGTGAAATCTGTCAAAGGCAAGAACGCTAGCCCATGCAACACGCCACAAAATAATTTGAACTCATCATCTGTGGTATTGATCTGCCAATCCAAGTTGCTGCACCTTCCTCCACGTGGACTGTGTCAGGTGATAGAAACAGCCTCTCACATTCACATGATCACCAAATGTACTTTTTACAGCCTGTATGACACTCTGTTCGAAATCCATGTGAATGTTTACAGGGTCTGGGGAAAATCCCAACTGTTCACTTCTGCTGCTGATGGCCTGGAGCATCTCTTCATACAGAGCCTGAGACTTTCCTGTCATCAGGCTGTAGGCACAGGTGACGGCACTCTCTCCCACTTTGGCACGAATTATGTACAGTTGATCAAAAAGCATGGGGGCTATCTTAAGTGTCCCATCCATAAACCAGGTGTGTTGTGTGGCAAGATATCTCAATCCCTCATCACTTACAAACACAATCACTCTGTTGTGGTGGTCACGGGCTGAATCATGAACAAGGAACTGCTGGTCTCCTGTTGTCTGGGCCCATTCCCCATCAATTTCTAAGTCATGCAATGTTGATATGTCTTTTGGCAGAACTCCATGTTGGGAATTGCGGATGTTACGTTTCAAACTCTCTTTCTTTCCTATTTCAGCACGAACATCATCAAAGGTATTGGCAACAGCTGAGGCAAATATCTGGGCTGGTGTTTCTCTGGACACCTTGGCCTTATCTTTCATTGCTGCTTTTACTTTGGCAACACATATAGCAGTATAATCTCTGTCATGACTATGTGGTTTGGTCATTCATGGGTTCTCCTTCTGAAACAGATGTCAAAATTTTGTTTACAATATTTATATTAATAAAAAATAACTGTCTTTTGTTTTCCTGAAACACATAAAAATTTTGGCTAATATTTGTATTACAAGGTAATAATCACTTATTAATATTTGTGTATTAGTATATAAGAAAAACATTACTGTAATATATATGCAAGTGAACAAGTAACTGGGTCAAATAATACTTACATTCAAACCAGTGTATAAAGCTGCTCTGCACAGAAATTTCCTTCTGTTGGCACACTGCCATTGGATTTAACTCTTTTTCTCTGACTTCTTGGTGTAAAGAAAGCCTTCATAACAGAGTTTTGTTCCTCCTCTAGTAATTGATCCAACAACACATTTACAATGAATGATAAGAAACAGGTGAAACTTAGGTTGCTTTTATACACACAAGAGACTTATCTGAAATGCAATTAGCTCAGTTCTTAACTAGTTCCCTGAGCAGTTATATATAAAGGAATTATATCTTTGTTCTTGAAATCCTGAGCAGGTATTTGAATGTGTCCTGAGTATATTTCAATCAGACATTGCTTTCTTTGAAATCTAATGATTAAAAGATCTTTTTGCATAATTTTGATCCTGAGTTTATAGGCATATAAAGGAATTATATCTTTGTTCTTGCAATCCTGAGCAGGTATTTGAATGTGTCCCGAGTATATTTCAATCAGACATTGCTTTCTTTGAAATCTAATGATTGAAAGATCTTTTTTGTATAATTTTAATCCTGAGTTTATAGGCACATAAAGGAATTATATCTTTGTTCTTGCAGTTATCCTATATTGAAATAACTATATTAAAGACTCATTCATATAAACCTAATGGGAAGAGCACTATTAAGTAAAATTAAACGAATGTAAACATTTGGTTCACCAAAAAATAACCAAAGGAGGCCAATTTTCCACCCCCACAAATATCTAGGAGGCCAATTTTCCAGGAGGCCAATTTTCCGTTTTCCATACCACTCGTGAGTTGGGTACCTCCAGAGACTTTCCAAACTTTGACCTTCACCTCTAATGACAACAAAGATGCAGAACACACGTGCTTTCGTTATAAAAACATGTTAAATAAAGTGTTTCGGTACTCTGGATTTTGATAAATAATATTGGAAAAGGTTTAACAAATGAAATATGCATCATTTGCATGGCAGATAGCGAAATATTGTGATTTCTTTTATTTCTATTTGTGATTTGTGCTTGTTTACATACACACATAAACACACAGGCGGTGAATTGTTAAGAACGGTCAAAACTGTCCGCTGTACTCACAGGTGGTGCGCACCACTCGTGAATTTCCGTCTGAATTTAAGGTTTGGCAAATGAAAGTAAACAAAGAAAACATTGTAGTACGCTGTCACAAACGTCATATCTTACGACACTTCCACACACACACAAAAACTTTAATTCTGTGTTAACACCTTTTTGACTTCAAATCGTTTCTTATTGCCAGATTTATCAGACACTGCTGACATCGGCAATTCCTCGTCAACTTCCATCGCGGCTGCCATTTTGGTAAATGATATTAAACTGAAAGAACGAAAATTAGATGGTTGTGATATCCCGGAATTCTCTGACAAATTTGGTGTCACTTCCCCAAGACTGAATTGAATACTTCTGAAATTCAATGGTTTGCAACATACCTATAAAATTTTGTAAAACTTTCGATTATTCGTACAAATTAGCCTTTGTAGCAAAATTTTAAAATATTGTATTGACCAAAAGCTAAAAAATGTGATCAGCAAACTTTTTAATCCAAATGACTGAGCTGACAGAAACAAATTACTTAAAGCCCAAAGTTGAGGGGTCAAAGATCATTTAAGAACCTTCATTCCTCTGTCAAGTGTGATGTTAAAGTAAACAAACTAATGTTAACATGGCAAGTGTAAAGTACACCTGTCTCAGATAATTAAAAACTACAGAGGGGCTTATGAAGGAATCTGCTGTTGAAAATTTAAATAAAGTTTGTGTACCTTGAAACTGTTAAAACTACATCTAGTAATAAAATTCCTTGAAGGCTTTTGTCCTTTTAGTCTTGGAGGAAGTGTTTATCTGTGCTGTCAAAAGGTGATATGTTATATCCTTGTGGTGTTTGTTGATATTTGTGTTCCCCTTTAACCTTATTCTGTAGATTTACTTGCTTTCCATTGATAATAAGCGCTATAAAAGTTGAATTGGAATTGGAATGATTCCAATTAGCTGTAGAGTAGGCATTTTATATTTTGAGAATTTCCAGTTACTGTATTGAAGTCACCTTAATGAAGTGGAGAATAAGTAGTATAATAGTCTGACTATAATTAAAATTAATGAAAACTATTTTTAATCCAGAATTCTAAAAATTCTTTAGACATACTGATATCATTTTATTTTACTTCTTTCACATTTTCATGAAATAAGAATTTAATCCATCAGAATAACAGTAAAATGCAGTAGAAAAAATAACAAAACAGAGATAAAAAGTGACACATAATGCATGTATTGTACAAAATTGTACATGGTGAGGTGGTTAATTCATGTTATGACATAATATGAATAGATCTGGGGTAAAATGTTCCAATGATATAGGCTCTTCGTGTACAAGGCTTCATATAATGATTTTAAATAACACACACTGCCGTAGGTTTTTATTTTTGGTTTCAATTGACAGCTGAAATATGCATTTTCTCTTCTATTGACCATTTAAAGCTGATCCTACATGTATTTGAAATGCAAATTCAAAGTTGGGGTTTTGTGTCATGTTCAACAGCTAGCCAGGTATCTTTCAAATGCACACAAAAAAGTGAGAGCATTACTTTTAAAGTGTATTGTATTACTGAAAACATTTCTAATAATTAATATTTTGTGATGAAAATACTTTGGTATGTTAACCTTTTATCTAGTACCCAGTGCATCAAACTAATTTGAGTTATAGTGTATATTTCTTACAGATAAGTTTGAATTTAAAATCGATTAGCACTTCCTCAAAAAAATAATTGACGGAAATTATCAATTAACACACAGGTCTCGAATTTAGTTAATTTAATTTTTATATGATAGCTGCAAAACTAACTCAGAAAGCAGAATTTAATTTAACACACCAACGGGTTATGGAAATATGGTTTCTGGGGAGGACGATGTAAACAAAATGCGCCCAATTTAAAGGGCCTTTTTGACGTTTAAACGTTTGCACGTGCCATGTATTTTACCTTATGTAAACACCTGGCCATCTATTTTGCTTATTTTCCATTGTCAAAGGTAAATAGTGATAAAATAGATATTTTAAAGTAATTTACTCTGTATGATAAAATACTTACTAACCATATTTAGGAAATTATTTTAATATCGCCCTGTGCATGATAGTTTTACAGTACTGGAGTCTGAAAACTGTCCTGTTATTGTTCAGATTTTTTCAGTGTCTGGTTGGGTCCATAGTCAATGCCAATTAACCATCAACCGGGATCCATTTTGCGTGAAGTTTCAGTTCATCCTGTACTGCTTAGTGGCATTCTACCAGTAAACACCCATGTTGAAGTTAATATACTAAATTTAAATTATATTTACAGCTTTATATTTTATTCTTCTAAGAACAGATTTTCAAATGATATACACTACAATTAATAACTTGGGCGCATGTTGTTTTATTTGTTTCAAAGCTTTATATTTTAACATTTTATCTCTATTATTAGCCGTTTTTACCGCAAACCGGAAATACCAGTGAACGCCCATTTTGTAGATATATAGAAGCATTTGTCCTTGACCTCTAACAAAGAAATATAAGGCGGGGGTTCACTGGTAGGCGGGGGTTCACTGGTAGGCGGGCGTTCACTGGTAGAAATTAAAGCCACTAATATTATCACTGGCATCCTACCAGTAATTAACCCAGTAAACATTACAAACGTTTATAAACGTTTAGTAAACCTATAAATGTTTTTTAAACCAAATATAAACCTAAATATTAACAATTATTCAATATCATAGGTTTATAAACGTTTCAGCAACATTAGTTTGTTTTATAAACATTTATAAACGTTTATACATAAACGTTTATGCATAAACGTTTATAAACATTTATACATAAACGTTTATAAACGTTTTTAAATGTTTACGAAGAGTGAAGAATATCTTAACCTCGCTTTCATTTGGGATGATGACATCAGCACAGCCATTTTGAGAGAAACTGGAGAAATATTTCTGTTACTATATCTTGCTGCATCACTGTTCTTTGAAGCCATCATTATATTCTAAGTAAAGATATAAAAGTATATAATATCATCAAATTATATACTTCTATGTATTTACTTAGAATGTAATGATGGCTTCAAACAACAGTGATACAGCAAGATATACTTACAGAAATATTTCTCCAGATTTTAAACACATGTACAAACGTCTATAAACGTTTATGTATAAACGTTTATAAATGTTTATACATAAACATTTATAAACGTTTGTATAAACGTTTGTATAAACGTTTATACATAAACGTTTATAAACGTTTGTACATAAACGTTTATAAACATTTATAGGCAAACGTTTATGGACCCATCATTTTAAACCTAATCTAAACCGTTTCTAGTTAGGTTTATAAATGTTTATAAACGTTTGTAATGTTTACTGGGAAACGTACGCCCATGCTGGGGTTAATATTTGGAATTTAAGTTAGATCCGCTGCTTGAAATTATATTCTTCATGAACCAGATTATCAAGCTGTACTGCTCAGCCAGTGAATCTCGTCACCCCAGTGAAGTTCATCACCTGCTATAAAAGCATTCAAGGACTAGCAATATCCACATTTTAAAAAGTGGAATACTTGCCTTGGGGAGCAAGGTATAATTGTTTGCAGGAAGATCACAGTAAAGAAGTTTTAATACTGTCATAAAATACGAGTGACGAACTTCACTGGGGTGACGAAATTCACTGGCTGAGCAGTACACACAAGAATTACTAATTGCAATATCTTTATTAAATTCTTTTTATAGTCTTAAATATTGAAAAATTGCACATCTCTTTTATCCACTATTTAACCACAAATTGGAAATCCAAGTGAATACCCATTTTGTAGCCATATCTAGAAAGCATTTGTCCTTAATCCCTTACAAATGTTGGTGGAATTTTTTATTTTTAACATTTTATTGAGTTAAATTACAGTTCATATAGAAATTAAAAAAAAGTTTGCAGAGCCTTTGTGTATGTATGAAAACAGATAACAGAAAAAAGATATCTTTTAAAACATTTAAAAGAGTAGTACAATGTGGCATACATATCTAAGATAAGGTATCATTATTGCAGCACCTCAGCAGATTATCCCAATGCTGAAGAGTATCCACATTAGGAGAAGTGCTTTTAGTGTTAAGAATATGAATTTCATCTTTAATTCTATTTTTCATGATATTTTTAAAATGACTAAAACTCAAAACAGTCTGCCTTTTGTAGGTGTACACAAACCATTTAGAATAAAGGATTACAAAATTAATTTGACACAACAAACTGCCTTTAACACATATGGGATTCCCAACAAAATTTCTAACACAGTTAAATCAATTTTTACTTGAAATATTAGTGGGATATTCACTTGTAGGAAAAGTTTTTACATATATTTAATATGGTATATTTATAATAAAAATGCTAATATATTTTCTGCTGTGTGTTTTGCATTTGATATCATGCAGAAATTTACTGCAAATCCTTTAGATTTTTTCAATGTTTTTATTTTTATGTTCAATATTAAAACTGGTTGTAGATGCTCAGGCATTGATTCACTGATGTATGCTGGTTCACCATTTAAATTTAACTTTCCAACCACAAGTATTCACCCACTTAAAGTTGAAATAAAAAGCAATTAGTTCCTCAAAAAGTTCACAGTAAAGATGCTGAAAGTCATAGTTGGTCAGATTCAACTTTTGAGATCTGTTAAGCTTGATATTTTGAATGTTATAACTTCTGATCTAATGAGCTGAAATAAAGTATCAATCAATTCAAACTAAATGCAGAATATTTTGAAATTTAATGTGTGTTTTACAAAAACAGTTTAATAAATAAAGCACAGTCTCAGAAAAGTCTCAGGTATTATGGTTACTTCATTGTTGATTGCGCTATTCTGCTAACATCACAAAACATTGAAACCATACTATTGTAATTGCAAATAAAATGTTGATATCATGGGTACACATATTCCATATTTTTAAACATATTGCACCAAGTGACTATATAGACAGTGGATCAGTCAGAGATAGCAATTAAGGCTTGGGGGTATCTCATCTACCCCTTGTTTTATATTGGGAAGCAACATTTAAACATCCTTTGCTTACTCTGGAAGTTGCAGTAATTGTAAATTGTTCATTTTAAATTGACAAAGGCCTTAAATTGCAAGGACTCAGACATTTGCCTGTAGTATTCTTTTAATTCACACTGATGGAGTTCTGGGGACTCGGTATATTTTGGGCTCATTGCCAACACTGAGATCTGTTTTACATTTTATAGAAACTCTACATGTATATGTTGTTAAAATGTTTTAGATTACTTTACCATTGCTTTATTTTGTTGTATAATTAGGTCACAGATGAGCATTGTTAGTGATATGTATTTCATCGCCCTGAAATAACAATATTTAAATGTGATGGCATCATGATATCATTCTGAAAATTTTGTGATATTGTGATGCCACTTTTGTATCTTGACTTCTCTGCCAGATTGGGATTGTGTAAACTTCCAGAACTCAAGCTCTTGTAGCATTTACAGACCATATCCGAAAATATAATATTTTTTGTTGTGTTTTTGAGCTTTGATCATATCCAAGAAATTGTAATGACTCTGTTTTAATAGGTTGTTAAAGTCCATGGTGGATCTGCTAAAATTTCTACATTGGGTAAGCTGCTTTGTATCTTTTCCTTCTGAAATTACATCAAATTCCATGAACCAATTCATTCCTTTTTGTGTTAATAACAATTGCTGCAATTTTAAATCATATTATATGGTACTCTTATTCTACTTTAAAGTATATTCTTTATTATAAAACCTTTTCAGGGAATCGTTTTGGCCTCTCTTTGAAAAACAGATTGCTGCCATTTTTTATGTCTGACATTATGTTGTCACTGCGTCCCTGTACGCGTCCGCGTGAACAACTTCTCCAAAAATACAAGGCCTAGAGACATGCTGTTTTTTTAAAAGATACCTTAACTATCGAGGATGAAAAATTGTTCAAGGCATGCAAATCTGTCTGTTTGCTAGAGCCACTACAAGTGAGGTACCCCCACCAAAAGTGTGAAAATTTCAACACTTTATCAGAATTTTCTCATTGACTATTGCAGGGATTCCTCTCATATCTTGCATATGTGTGCTAGGCCACAAGTAGATTCCCTTGTGTGAGTATCAGGCCTGGATCTTTCTTAATTTTTTATGAATTTTTAAAATCATTTTTAATGCATTAAAATTCATGAAATCATGCACTAAATCACTTATTTTCTCATTGACTATTGCAGGGATTTTTCTCTTATCTTGCATACACATGTATGTACTAGGTGACAAGTAGATTCCCTTGTGTGAGTATCAGGCAAGGATCTCTCTTAATTATTTTTTTATGAATTTTTAAAATAATTTTTAATGCATTAAAATTAATGAAATCATGCACTGAATCACTTATAACTTGAAAAGTATTGCATTTAGAGCATTTTGTTAAAATATGTTATTCAGCTACTTTTTCATTAGCTACAACATTGTGAGTAAATTGGGAGTCTATCTCTATAGCTAAGTGAGTAATAGCTAGTTTCTGACTTTTCAGTACCTTCCATGATGAGTAAAATCACTTGTAACTTGAAAACTGTTGCGGTTAGAGAATTTTGTATAAATATGTTATTCAGCTACTATTGGGTCAGCTATAACAAAGTAAAATTCCAGACCTTTAGCTCATTGCATAGCTGAGTAATAGCTACTTTGAGGTTATCACTGTTGAGTAAATCAGTTGTAACCTGAAAACTATTGTTTTTACAGTATTTTCTTTAAATATGTTATTCACCTACTTTTCAGTCAGCTATAACATACTGCAATTGCAGACCTGTAGCTCATAGCATAGCTGAGCAATAGCTACTTTCAGCTTCTCACTGTTGAGTAAATCAGTTTTAACTTGAAAACTTTTGCATTTAGAGAATTGTTCACCTGTTTTTGGGTCAGCTATAACATAGTAAAGTTGCAGACCTGCAGCTCATTGCATAGATGAGCAGTAGCTACTTTCAGGTTTTCAATGTGGAGTCCATCAATTGTAACTTAAAAAGTATTGCATGAGAGAATTTCCTTTAAATATGTTATTCAGCTACTTTTTGAACAGCTTTAACATAGTAAAGTTTCAGACCTGTAGTTCATTGCATTGATGAATAATAGCTACTTTGAGGTTCTCACTGTTGAGTAAATCAGTTGTATGTTGAAAACCATTTCATTTACAGTATTTGGGTTAAATCTGTGATTCACCTACTTTTTGCACAGCTGTAACATAGTATAATTGCAGACCTGTAGCTCAGTACAAAGCTGAGTAAAAACTAATTGGAGATTATCACTGTTGATTAAATAACTTGTGACTTGAAAACTATTGCATTGAAATATGTTTTCTACCTACTTTTTACACCTTAACAGCTAACTCTGTACTTTACTTCTGAATACCATTTGCAGGGCACAACCTTTGTGGCCTTCTTTCACTTCCACTCAGAATCTAAAAACACACAGTCAGCTCATACAGAGCCCATTCACGGGCACTGATTGCTTGTTAAAAATCAACAACCTTTTTGTTTTTAACAAGTGTAGTTGATTTTAAGCTGTAGAAGGTTGAATGTTTTTGAGGGTGATATGTTGAACAGGTATATAATAATGCAGATAATTAACCTTGATGCTCTTCGTTCAACAAAGGTCATCGACACAGTTTTAAATGACCCCACATTGCCAATTTTTTGTCTATATCTTGCTTATTATTGGTCATAGATGTTTGTATTGTGAAATCTACATTAGAGTATTCTTGGTTTAGAATTTTTTTATGTGCTCAGCTTTGACCTTGGACCTGTCATATAAGGATGTTATATGATCTTGCTTATTAGGCAAAGAGGTTTGTAATATGAACCCACTGTTACTATCTCCCACTGGCTGAAGGCTGGGATTGGGAGATAATGAAATGCCTTCTGTATGCGAGTACGTGTGGCCATTCGTCACGTTTTTTTTATGAAGATATCTTCACCAAATTTATGGAGAATATTTATGGGTATGAAGTTATGTCTGTAAAATATTTTGGCCTCATTTTGAAAATCAAAATGGCCGCCATAGCCGATTGCTCAAATACCATTGAGATGTTCTAAAACTTATAAATATTGCAATCAATCAGATTTGCACAAAATGTATATTGCTAGGAAAGCTTGCCTGAGAATAATTTTGGCCTTGTTCTGGATACAAAATGACTGCCATGTTACTTCTTTAAGATCAAATAGGGGTAATCATATTAAAATGCCATGTCACTTCTTTAAGTTCAAATAGGGGTAATAATATTAAAAGGGCATAACATCTCCCTTATCATTGGTTCCAGGTGTTTGCAATGTAAAAACAACTTATAGGAAATAATGCTCAGCTAATTTTTTGCATATCTTGAATTTGATCTTTGACCCCTGCTTCAAGGTCAAATGTGGTCATCATTCTGAAAAGGGCTGATATCTCCCTTATTGCTTGGAAATGTGCAATACAACCTATAAGATGCCTGTATATCTTTTACAGTGTCAGATTCGACCTTTGACAACTGCTTCAAGGTCAAGTGGGGTCATCACACCAAAAGGCCTAATATCTTTTATATATCACTTATTCCTGAAGATATCTTCACCAAATTTGCAGGGAATGTTTATGGCTATAAAAATAAAAACATGACCAAAACACATTTCGCCCTCATTTGCAAAAAAGGTCACCATAGCCAATTGTTTGAAAATTAGTAAGAAAATGTAAAAACAACTTGTAAGATAGCATGACCTGCAAATCTTTTGCAAGTGACAAATTTGACCTTTGGTCCAAGTTTCAAGGTCAAGTGGGTCAATGTACTAAAAAGGCCTAAGATCACCCTTACTATTTAAGCGTCCTGCAAGGGACGCTTGTTTGTGTATGGGAGACCTTCAGGCTCCGCCGGCTCCGCATTTTGTTTTCCTTATAACTCTGTAACCGTTAGGCGGATTCTTTTCAAATTTGGCAGGTTTATGCAGTAGCCTTGGGGAATTTTTTTGAATATGCTGCAGTGACATTTCAACCAATCAGAGAGGTCACATGACCAAAAATGTCTTTTTTCGATGGGGAAGCTTGTCCGGATATTAACTTGAAAGGGATTTTATCAATTCACCTGAAACTTGGCAAATACATTCATTCTATTAAAATCTGGAAATCATTAGATTTTGGTATTGATTGGTTAAGAAATGGCCGAGTAATTAATGATTAATTAATCATTATGAATTTTCCAAATAAGGAAAACACAAAAATGCTTATAACTCGAAAACCGTGCTAGATAGAGCGATTTCGACAAAATTTTTGACCCAAAGGGTATCTCTGCAGAGTAGCCATGCCAATTTTCAAAAAAATTTTGACTCACCAAAAATGGCGGCCATTTTGAATTTTCGAATTTTACGCAAAAATTGCAAAACACAAAAATGCTAATATCTCGAAAACTGTGCTAGATGACGAATTATCTCTTAAAAGTATTGCAGATAGCCAATTTTTCTCAAATAATTCATTCGCCTACTTTTGGAAAAGCTTTCACATGGTGAAGTTTCAGACCCATAGCTAATTACTCACCTACTCAAAATGAGTAAATGCAAATTATCTCTAAAAGTATTGCAGATAGCCAATTTTTCTCAAATAACTCATTCATCTACTTTTAGGAGAGCTTTCACTTGGTGAAGTTTCAGACCTGTAGCTAATTATTCACCTACTCAAAATGAGTAAATGCTAATTATCTCTAAAAGTATTGCGGATACCCAATTTTTATCAAATAACTGATTCATCTACTTTTGGGAGAGCTTTCACATGGTGAAGTTTCAGACCCGTTGGTAATTACTCACCTACTCAAAATGAGTAAAATTAATGCGAATTATCTCTAAAAGTATTGCAGATAGCCAATTTCTCTCAAATAACTCATCCATCTACTTTTGGGAGAGCTTTCACTTGGTGAAGTTTCAGACCCGTAGCTAATTATTCACCTACTCAAAATGAGTAAATGCTAATTACCTCTAAAAGTATTGCAGATACCCAATTTTTATCAAATAACTTATTCATCTACTTTTGGGAGAGCTTTCACATGGTGAAGTTCCAGACCCGTAGGTAATTACTCACCTACTCAAAATGAGTAAATGCGAATTATCTCTAGAAGTATTGCAGATAGCCAATTTCTCTCAAATAACTCATTCATCTACTTTTGGGAGAGCTTTCACATGGTGAAGTTTCAGACCCGTAGATATTTACTCACCTACTCAAAATGAGTACATGCTAATTATCTCATAAAAGTATTGCAGATAGCCAATTTTTATCAAATAAGTGATTCACCTACTTTTGGAAGAGCTTTCACATGGTGAAGTTTCAGACCCATAGCTAATTACTCACCTACTCAAAATGAGTAAATGCTAATTATCTCTAAAAGTATTGCAGATAGCCAATTTTTCTCAAATAACTCATTCATCTACTTTTGGGAGAGCTTTCACTCGGTGAAGTTTCAGACCTGTAGCTAATTACTCACCTACTCAAAATGAGTAAATGCTAATTATCTCTAAAAGTATTGCAGATAGCCAATTTTTCTCAAATAACTCATTCATCTACTTTTGGAAGAGCTTTCACATGGTGAAGTTTCAGACCCGTAGATAATTACTCACCTACTCAAAATGAGTAAATGCTAATTATCTCTAAAAGTATTGCAGATAGCCAATTTTTCTCAAATAACTCATTCACCTACTTTTGGAAGAGCTTTCACATGGTGAAGTTTCAGACCCGTAGATAATTACTCACCTACTCAAAATGAGTAAATGCTAATTATCTCTAAAAGTATTGCAGATAGCCAATTTTTCTCAAATAACTCATTCACCTACTTTTGGAAGAGCTTTCACATGGTGAAGTTTCAGACCCATAGCTAATTACTCATCTACTCAAAATGGGTAAATGCGAATTATCTCTAAAAGTATTGCAGATAGCCAATTTTTCTCAAATAACTCATTCACCTACTTTTGGAAGAGCTTTCACTTGGTGAAGTTTTAGACCCATGGCTAATTATTCACCTACTCAAAATGAGTAAATGCTAATTATCTCTAAAAGTATTGCGGATACCCAATTTTTATCAAATAACTCATTCATCTACTTCTGGGAGTAAATGCGAATTATCTCTTAAAAGTATTGCAGATAGCCAATTTTTCTCAAATAACTCATTCACCTACGTTTGGAAGAGCTTTCACACACGAAAATGAAAAATTGTGAATATCTCGGAAAAGCTATTTCTTCTCCTTTAATGCTCGGCGGGAGATACAAACCGCGGCAGTGGTCTTGTTTTCAAAAATTTTTGTCTCACCAAAAATGGTGGCGATTTTGAATTTTCGAAGTTTTTGCAAAACACAAAAATGCTTATATCTCGAAAACTGTGGTAGATGGAGCGAATTCAACAAAATTTTTGACCTGCTGGATATCTCTGCAGAGTAGCCATGCCAATTTTCAAAATATTTTTGTCTCGCCAAATATAGCGGCCATTTTGAATTTTTGAATTTTTTGCAAAAATTGCAAAACACAAAAATGCTTATATCTTGAAAACCGTGCTAGATAGAGCAGACTGCGCTGACTTTGGTTGCCACAACAGTATAAGGCTAGAAACGGAACATTTTCTTAATACTTTAGCACTCACCTTTATATCCTTTTTGGGACACTTTGTTTTTGCTATGCAAAGACATTATCTTTTTTTTTTGCGAGCGATCCTCTAGTTGTCATTGGGCTTCGAAATGTGAAAACAACTTGTAAGAAATCATGGCCTGCAAAATTGCAAGTATTGAATTTGACCTTTGACCCCCTTTCATGGTTGAGATTTGGGTTATTTTAAACAGCTTTATACATATATCTATCTTAATACCTGGTGGGATATAGCCACCACAGCAGTGGTGTTGTTTAAGCAGTAAGGCTTTGGCATAAAATGCTCAGGAAATAATAGGCTGCCACCTTGGGTGTTAATGTTGGTGCTTGTTAGCTCAAGTATTTTGTGTTTTCAGTGTATACAACAAAGCACTGGTTCTCCAATGCACTGATATAGTTTATTATCTCCCGCCGGGCTTTAGCCCGGGAGGGAGATTATGAAATGATGCCTGTGTGTGCGTGCGTGTGTGCGTGCGTTAGTTAGTCATGCAGATTTCTCCAAAACTACTACAGCTACAGATTTTTTGTAAATTAATTGTCCCAATGAATTTTCACGCCCTTGAAAATTTTTTTGGTTTTATGGACTTAGGCCTAAAGATAAGTGAGTAATAGCAATCTTAGCTACTTGGAGTAAAGGGCTCATAACTCAAAAACTATTGCAGTTACAACTTTTTCTTCAAATATGTTGTTCAGCTACTTTGTCCTTAGCTATAAGATGGTACATAGTTTGGGGTCCCATTGCATGTCATAAGTGAGTAATAGCTATTTTCTTATTTGCAGCAAAATAATGACATAAGTAAATGTCAAATATCTTCAAAAGTATTAAAGTTAGGGAATTCTTTTCAAATATGTTGTTCATCTACTTTTTGATAAGCTATCACATAGTAAAGTTTCAGATCTGTTGCACATTGGATAGCTGAGTAATAGCTACTTTGAAATTCTACAGTTGAGTAAATCCATTGTAACTCCAAAACTAGTGCAGTTAGAGTATTTTCCTAAAATATGTTGTTCAGCTACTTTGTCCTTAATTATAAGATGGCATATAGTTTGGGATTCTATTGCATGCCATAAGTGAGTAATAGCTATTTTCTTATTTGTAGCAAAATAATGACATCAGTAAATGTCAAATATCTTCAAAAGTATTAAAGTTAGGGAATTCTTTTCAAATATGTTATTCTTCTACTTTTTGATAAGCTGTCACATAGTAAAGTTTCAGATCTGTTGCACATTGGATAGCTGAGTAATAGCTACTTTGAAATTCTACAGTTGAGTAAATCCATTGTAACTCCAAAACTAGTGCAGTTAGAGTATTTTCCTAAAATATGTTGTTCAGCTACTTTGTCCTTAACTATAAGATGGCATATAGTTTGGGGTTCTATTGCATGCCATAAGTGAGTAATAGCTATTTTCTTATTTGTAGCAAAATAACGACATCAGTAAATGTCAAATATCTTCAAAAGTATTAAAGTTAGGGAATTCTTTTCAAATATGTTATTCATCTAGTTTTAGATAAGCTATCACATAGTAAAGTTTCAGACCTGTTGCACATTGGATAGCTAAGTAATAGCTACTTTGAAATTGTGACTGTTGAGTAAATCCATTGTAACTCCAAAACTATTGCACTTAGACTATTTTCATAAAATATGTTATTCAGCTACTTTTTCCTTAACTATAAGATGGCATATAGTTTGGGGTTCTATTGCATGCCATAAGTGAGTAATAGCTATTTTCTTATTTGAAACAAAACAACATAAGTAAATGTCAAATATCTTCAAAAGTATTAAAATTAGGGAATTCTTTTCAAATATGTTATTCATCTAGTTTTTGATAAGCTATCACATAGTACAGTTTCAGACCTGTTGCACATTGGATAGCTGGGTAATAGCTACTTTGAAATTGTGACTGTTGAGTAAATCCATTGTAACTCCAAAACTATTGCAGTTACAGTATTTTCCTAAAATATGTTATTCAGCTACTTTTTCCTTAACTATAAGATGGCATATCGTTTGGGGTTCCATTGCATGTCATAAGTGAGCAATAGCTATTTTCTTATTTGTAGCAAAATTATGGAAATAAATGTCAAATACCTTCACAAGTACTAAAGTTAGGCAAATCTTTTCATTTGTTATTCATCTAGTTTTTCATAAGCTTACTTTCCTGTGTCCTTTATATTTTTGTTCCTTTTGCAGATGTAGGTCACAATATCTAAGTGAGTAGATAGCTGAGCAAGAGCTACTAAAATGAGTAAATGTCTTTTATCTCTAAAAATATTATAGGTAGGCAATTTCTTCTAAATAAGTCATTCACCTACTTTTGGGTGATCTACCACATAGTGAAGTTGCAGAACTGTAGCTCTTTGGATAGCTGAGTAATAGCTACTAAAATGAGTAAATGTCTTTTATCTCTAAAAGTATTATAGGTAGGCAACTTCTTCTAAATAAGTCATTCACCTACTTTTGTGTGATCTACCACATAGTGAAGTTGCAGAACTGTAGCTCTTTGGATAGCTGAGTAATAGCTATTAAAATGAGTAAATGTCTTTTATCTCTAAAAGTATTACAAGTAGGCAATTTCTTCTAAATAAGTCATTCACCTACATTTGGCTGATCTACCACATAGTGAAGTCGCAGAACTGTAGCTCTTTGGATAGCTGAGTAATAGCTACTAAAATGAGTAAATGTCTTTTACCTCTAAAAGTATTACAGGTAGGCAATTTCTTCTAAATAAGTCATTCGCCTACTTTTGGGTGATCTACCACATAGTGAAGTTGCAGAACTGTAGCTCTTTGGATAACTGAGTAATAGCTACTAAAATGAGCAAATGTCTTTTATCTCTAAAAGTATTACAGGTAGGCAATTTCTTCTAAATAAGTCATTCGCCTACTTTTGGGTGATCTACCACATAGTGAAGTTGCAGAACTGTAGCTCTTTGGATAGCTGAGTAATAGCTACTAAAATGAGTAAATGTCTTTTATCTCTAAAAGTATTACAGGTAGGCAATTTCTTCTCAATAAGTCATTCACCTACCTTTGGGTGATCTACCACATAGTGAAGATGCAGAACTGTAGCTCTTTGGATAGCTGAGTAATAGCTACTAAAATAAGTAAATGTCTTTTACCTCTAAAAGTATTACAGGTAGGCAATTTCTTCTAAATAAGTCATTCGCCTACTTTTGGGTGATCTACCACATAGTGAAGTTGCAGAACTGTAGCTCTTTGGATAGCTGAGTAGTAGCTACTAAAATGAGTAAATGTCTTTTATCTCTAAAAGTATTAAGGGTAGGCAGTTTCTTCTAAATAAGTCATTCACCTACTTTTGTGTGATCTACCACATAGTGAAGTTGCAGAACTGTAGCTCTTTGGATGGCGGAGTAATAGCCACTAAAACAAATAAATGTCTTTTATCTCTAAAAGTGTTACAGATAGGCAATTTCTTCTAAATACGTCCTTACCTACTTTGGGTTGATCTACTGCATAATAAAGTTGCAGAACTGTAGCTCTTTGGATGGCAGAGTGATAGCTACTAAAATGAGTAAATGCCTTTTGTCTTTAAAAGTATTGCAATCAAACATTAAACTTGTTGTCACTTCTACATGTGCCTCCATCTCACAAGAAAATTTATATTCCACTATCTTTAGTACATCTAATTTATACGGCGGGAGATAAATGCATGCGTCAGAATGCTTGTTACCTTTGACCTAGGTATCGTTTTCACCCATATTGCTGGGCAAGTGTGTGGGCATCTGCGCAGTGAGCCAGAAATATCTTGTTCAGGCTGTATCTCAGAAACCATAATGGACAAGATGTTGATACTTGGTAGAGACATTGGTTAGGGGGTGTAGGTGTACAGCATCATGGTGTGACATTGATTTGACCTTTGACCTTGAAGTAGTGACCTTGAACTTTAAAATCTTGTCTGGGCTATAGTAAAATTTTGTTCATGCTATACCTCAGAAACTGTAAGGTGTAAGGTACATTTTGCTTAAACATTTGTGGAGTTGTTCAAACAATATCCAACTTATTAATGTTATTGGTGAAACATGAAGCCCCAGGTGGGAGTTTTCCATCAATATTTTGTCCTCTAAATAGCCAGAGCTGATGAAACTAATATTTTATTGCGTTAATACACCTTACGAAACATATGATGGTTATACTCCGGCGCCAGCCGGTCCCGCCAAACCCCAGAAAAAGACGTCCCGAGTTTCACCTCCGGCAGGACCGGTACACTACAATCCACTCACCAGGTGGCCTAGTTCCTGCTTCATTCGCCCGAGGGACCTGATGTCAGCATCTTTTTCGTTTGGCGCGATTTGGAAAGTTGTGTTTTTACACAGAGTTTATAAAGTTGTGGATATTACCTTAATTTCTGTTGTGATCCGTCTTGGTGTTTTCATTGTGTTATGGAGTACTCGTGGCATCGCCTGGACAACGTAAGGGAGCTTGCGGCCATATTATGGCCTCCTTTGATAAGCATTCACGATGTTACAGGGACAAAGGACTTGGTGAGGATCCATGTGTGAAGAAAATGCAGTGCGAAATTTGTGAGTTGTTAACACCGGAACAGGTTATTCAGCTTTCAACCCCCACGTATAAGCTAAGGAAGGAAAAAAAAAGAACGTGAATCTCTGGTTGACCCCACCTCTGTAACTGTGTTGTCTCCAGTAGATCAAGACAAGTCTTTGGGGGCTTCTTCATCTCTGAATACGTCAGTAGACCTTTCATTGCCTCAGCCTTCCTTCAAAAAAGAGCTCCCAAGATCTAGATGAGAAATAGTCACTCCGTATGGCACGCGTGGAGGCCCTGATCACTCTAGGACAGCATCCCTCCCCGCATGTTGCCTTTTCAATGGTCAAAGTTCCGGTTCAACATGGACCACCAGCAGGTGCTACTTCTCAAGCTCCTTATCCTCTCTCTGCAGTTCCTGCTGGCCAAGCCACCCCGGCTTCCGGTTTGGATGGAACTCTTGCTACTTCAACTACCACTGCTTTTGGGATGACATCTCCATTGGAGAACCTCTATCCTGATGTTGAAACTACAGACTCTATTGAACCGGTCTTTTCACAGCCCAGTCCAGTTTCTTATGGTGACTCAGTATCTCATTCTCTTCTGGCCTCTGCTTCCAGTTCCTGCTATACCGGAACCGACTGAGGAAGGTGAACTTTCAGATTTGGAAGATCAACCGGATGTTGATACCTGATTCTGACAGAGCAATAAGTGAGGACCAGAACTATAGAGAAACAGTTAGGGGTGTGCGGGCCTTTATGGGATGGACCCACATCCCTGATCTTGAGTACTCACCTGCTTCCAGGACAGACAATCCTTGGGTAGGACATCCCAACCAGGAAAAGTTTCTGTTTTGCTTCCTCCAGAAGATTGGTTGTGTAGGAAGCTGGAGAACTTGAATCTTGTGTTAATTGAGGGTTACCCCTCTAAGTCAAGTGAACCTGGTGGACTGCATGTAGATCAGTTTCTGCACCCTCCAAAATCTCAGAACTGGTAGTACGGGATTCATCCTGCAGAACCAAAGGACCCTACTAGACCTGGTAAATCTGTACATTCCTGGCCAAATGATCGCGGTTAAACTCAATAGTGCCTTTCCACGTATTTGTAAGCCGTCTGTTGCTGCTTCTCACCCCCTAGCCGTCCAATTGCGCAAGACACTTTACAGAAGTGGGAGAAAGCAGCCAAAGTGACTAGTTGTATCTGTAACCAGTCAGCTGGATTCAACAGATGTATTACTAAGATACAAGACAGTGTACAGGAGAACCTCAAAGTTTTACAGTCTGAGTTGTCCAAGGGCAAATCCTCAACCAAGGCACAAGCGGCTTTAGATGAACTCCACTATCTCACGTCATTTAACCAAAATGTGAGTTTTGCTATGGGGAAGTCTTTACAACACTTATCTGATTTCACCTTTGTACAGATGGTGAACTTGACCTTGCCACATAGGGATGCTTACTTGGAAAACATAAAGCCAGTACTGAAACCTGATACTCTCAGCCTTACGCAACTGTCCATTAAATGTCTATGGTTTGTTCCCGGATGCAGTCATCCGGAAAGCGGAGGATGAAATTACACAGTTTGAAAGCTCCAAACGTACTTCCCAGCCCGGCCCGGGCCATGGGGGGTTCGCCGGTAGCTTAAAAAAGCAACAACAACAACAAAGCCGTTTCCAACCTTATCCTGCTAATTGGAAAGAATCTCAAGATTCCTCCCAGAAAGCTAGTAAAGATATGCCCACCTGGAAATCCTTTGGGGGACGGGGCAGATCTAGAGGACACGGCAGATGAGGCCAGCCCGGTCGCGGCACCCGCCCTCCTAAGGAAGCAGCACAGTATAAATGACAATTACTGCAAATTGACACCGGTGTCAGGGCCCCGGTCAGTGAATTGTGTGTTAAATATTCAAAGACAAGACTTTTCTGTGACTGTTCAACCTCCTGTATTGTGTCCTGTTGTCAGTCCTGTACGTTCTGTCTTAAATGTGAGAGGGCAGTCGCAAAAGAAAGACCTTCAAAGTTAAAGTTAAAAAGAGAAATAAATTTTGTGAAAGGTGTTTCTATTGTAGATCACTGTGTTTTTGCCCAAAATGTTCCCAGTGCCCCCAATGTTGCTCATGTCAATCCAGTGGGAGGTTGTCTCCAAGACTTTTGGCAAAAATGGTCCCTACTGGGTGCAAATCCAAGGGTAGTGTCCATATTGAAAGACAGGTATATCTTCCCATTCAAAATCAGACCTCCACTGGTGAGAGCCGTTGATAATCAGTGGATATGCAAACCCCATCAGGAACTTTTACCTGAAGGAGGCTTTGCATGCACTGATCACCAAGAAAGCGGTAGAGAGGGTAAGGGTTCGGACCTCTCTAGCTTTCTTCAACAGGATATTCATTGTCCCCAAACCAAATCAGAAATGGCGGCCAATCTTGGACCTCAGTGCTCTAAACAAATTTTTGAGCGTAAAAACATTCAAAATGGAGACCCCAGAGACAATTCGAATCTCCTTATAACAAGGGGAATGGGTGACATCGCTGGATTTCAGCGACGCCTGTTTCCACATTCCAGTACACTCCTGGTCCAGGAAATTCCTCCAGTTTCACTTCCAAAACCAGACATACTAGTTCCGGACTCTTCCCTTTGGCCTCTCAACAGCTCCTATGGAGTTCACTTGTGTGGTCAAAGAGGTCAAGTTAATGGCTCAATCTCAGGATATAAGGATCCACCAGTACCTAGACGACTGGTTGATTCGAGCCCCCACCAGAGAATCCTGCCACCAGGGCACCCAGTCCCTCCTCGCCCTTTGCCAGGAGTTGGGTTGGGTAGTGAATCTCCAAAAATCGGAGTTGGAACCCAAGCAGGTGTTTGAGTTTGTAGGTTACCACTAACTTACCAGTACGACCTCTTACATGGACTGGTCAAACCGACCCAGAACCATTGGGAGTCAATTGTACAGAAAGTGGAATCTATTCTGTCCAATCCAACTTGCCGAGTCAGGAAGTTCATGTCTCTGATAGGCCTTCTTACAGCAACGGAAAAACAGGTGCCCCTGGGCAGACTTCATATGAGACCCATCCAGTGGCACCTCAAAAGACATTGAATGGTCCCCGAATCACTGGAAAAGGAGATTCCAGTTCCAAGGACTCTCCACCCGCACCTACAATGGTGGACCAAGGAGACCAATGTCTTGCTAGGTCAACCTCTGCACCCTCTGCGTCATGCCATTCAAATCTTTACAGACGCCTCAAAAGAAGGCTGGGTGCTCACTTAGACGACTTTACAGCAAGCGGCACCTGGTCAGTTCCAGAAAGTCAACTGCATATAAATTTCCTGGAACTAAAGGCTGTCTAGCTGGCACTAAAAAGGTTCCAGTACTTAGTACAGGGGAAAGTCGTTCTACTTGCCACAGACAACACTACAGTTGTGGCATACATAAACAAGGAGGGAGGTATGAGGTCAGACTCACTTTGTGCTCTTCTATGGACGCTCCTGTGCTGGTGCAATCTGAGACATGTTGTCCTAAAGGCCAGACACGTCCCAGGTTGTCTGAATGTGATTGCAGACAAATTATCTCGACAAGGCCAAATAATTCAGATGGGATGGTCTCGACATCAGGAGGTATTCGACCTCCTGTGTCAAACCTGGCACCATCCCCAGGTCGACATGTTTGCGACCAAGTTTGTGTCTCCAGTACCAGATCCCAATGCTTGGGCAGTGGATGCTCTAACAGTCTCCTGGGAGAACTTGGACATGTATGCCTTTTCCCCAGTATCGTTGCTGGGCAAAGTGGTCAGCAAACTTTCAGATCATCTGTACAAGAGGGTGATCCTGATAGCTCCGGGTTGGCCCATCATGCCGTGGTTCTGGGATCTGGTGGATCTGTCGTCCCAGATAACCCTTTGCCTACCCAATCATCCCGATCTGGTGACCCAGCCTTTTAACAAGGCTCATCACAGGGATCTGACCAACCTCAACCTTCACGCATGGCTCCTAGAGCCGAGGCAATCAAGGAGCAAGGGTTCTCTAGTGGTCAGTTTTTGTTAGATGGTGTGAAACAAGTCAGGTGGACTTCAGGTCTCCATCTATCAAACAAATAGCAGATTTTCTCCTGTACCTTTTTCAGGAGAAGAATCTTCAACCCAGTACTATAGATGGTTACAGGTCAGCCATTGTGGACAAATTTGGCAATGTCTCCTTAAATGTCAGCAAAGATGAAAACTTGACTCGCCTGTTGGACAGTTTTTATAGAGATAGACCTAAGGGGCGTCAGGGATTTCCCGCCTGGAATCTCTCCTTGGTTTTACATCAACTCACTAAACCACCTTTTGAACCTCTCAAAAAGGCTTCCTTGAAGCATCTGACTTTCAAAAAGGTTTTTCTCCTAGGCCTAGGTTCTGGGAAGCGTAGGAGTGAAATACATGCGTGGTTGAACAAGAACATTAGACACCAAGATGACTGGTCAAAAGTGTCCCCTTACCCTTCCCCAAGTTTTTTGGCCAAGAACCACTTGGTGAAGGAGGGCCCAGATTGTGTGGCTCCAGTGGTCATTCCAGCCTTGGCCCCTACACTGGATAAATCCCTGAAGGAAGATAGGTCTCTTTGTCCAGTAAGAGCGTTACACTATTATCTGGACAAGACACAAGACCTCAGACAGGGCAAAGAGCTGGTCTTTGTCTCTTTTAAAAAGGGTGTCACCAAGGATATCTCCCCTGCTACGATCTAGTCCTGGATTAAGCAGACAGTTATCCTTTGTTATGAGCTATCAGATCATGAGTCTCTTACTTTGCACCAAGTTAAAGCTCATGATGTTAGAGCTTTTGCGGCTTCCAAAGCTTTCCAGGGTGGCATTTCTTTGGACCAAATCCTGGCAGCATGCCACTGGAAGTCCCACAACACCTTTACCCAATACTATCTTAAGGATGTTGCTTGGGCGGACTCTGAGCTTTTTCATTTGGGTCATTTGGCTGCCCAGCAGATCCACCACTAAACCTCCTGTACTCCTATCCTGTATATAGTGTGCATAACAGTTTTGAGTTTTGTTAGGTATAGGTCTCTTTTTGTTTTTGACCTATTCCTTAGTTTAAGGTTTTACCTGGGTGTCAGGCGCTCAGGGTATGAGACCTTATTCCACTCTTGCCTGGGTATCTCTGGAATCTCTAGGACTGAACTCTTACTCTCTTCCTTCTCTCAGAGCAGAAAAGGGGGGGGGTACCTTTTTGGGCCTTTAAGAGCCTGGTGTGGCTCCTTTATCAGCCAGGCCAGAACCTATTTGCCTATCCATAGAGTTCTATATAGTCCTAAGTAAGCTGCCCTCCATCCACTGGGTAGTTATTCTAGCTTTCAGCTTCAATTTTCCATTCTACCGGTCCTGCCGGAGGTGAAACTCGGGACATCTTTTTCTGGCGTTTGCGGGACCGGCTAGCGCCGGAGTATAGCCATCGTCTGTTAGGTAAGGTATTAACTAATAAAAATTTAATTCCAAAATTTTGGTGAAAATTCCAGTCACCGATACTTGGTAGTGACATCAGTCAGGGAAAGGGGGGGCATGCATGTGCAGTATCATGGTGTGACTTTGATTTGACCTTTAACCTTACTGTAGTGACCTTGACCTTTCAAATCTTGTCCGGGTTAAATCTTGGAAACTGGTAGGAACAGTGATTAGGAATGTGTGCAACATCATAGTGTGAACTTGATTTGACTTTAACCTAGCTGTAATGACACTGACCTTTAAAATCTTGTCTGGATGAAATTTCAGAAACCATAATGAGTAGGAAATTGATATTTGGTGTGGACATTGGTCAGGTGGATTGCAATGCCAAAGTTTGACCTTGATTTGACCGTTGACCTTACTGAAGTGATCTTGAACTTTAAAATCATGTCGGAAACTGTAAGGTGTAGGAAGTTGATACTTGGTAGGGACATTAGTTCGAGGCTGTAGATGTGCAATGTCATTGTGTGACCTTGGTCTGACCTTTGATCTTGACTTTGCCAGAATGTTTTCTACTGCAATATAAGTAGGGGCACTTGTTTGTATACAAGAAAAAATGCGGAAGGGGCCAATGGCTCTGCCAGCTCCCGCATTTTCTATTGGCCATAACTCAACAACCATTGTATGGATGCTCTTCAAATTTAGCACACGTGTGCAGTTGCTCTTGGAAATTTTTTGGAATATGATGTCATGACATTTTCACCAATCAGCGAAGTTACATGTTTTTCAATGGGGTGTACATGTTGGCATGATTACTTAAAAAGCACTGTACCTATTCGCTTGTAATTTGGGAAGTAGGTTTGTTGAATAAATATCTGGAAATTAACTTTTGGCAGTGATCCAATACAAAATGGCCAACTTATTAATGATTTATTAAATGTTGAGATTTTTCTTGAGACAAAAATGCAAAATCCACAATATCTCGGAAATGGTGCAAGATAAAGCGACTACAGCCAAATTTTTGGCCTGGAGGTACACACTGAATTGTCTGCTCATTTCTTAAGAAAAATTCATTCCCTCACCATGTTTGGCAGCCTTCTTGAATTTCTGCGTAAAATGCAAAAATGAAATTTTCTTTGGAATGGTGTGATACAGACCAATTTTGATCAAATTTTTGGCCCACAGGTTATACATATACCCTGTCATTTTTTGCGTAAAAATGTTTTCCCATCATTTTTGGCAGCGATCTCGAATTTCAGTGTAAAATTGCAAAAAGGCATTTATCTCAGAAGTGGGGCAAGATAGAGCCATTTTGTCCAATTTTTTGGCCTGAGGGGTTTACACAGAATCATCTCATTTTTCCAAAAATCATTCTGCCACCATGTTTGGCAGCCTTCTTGAATTTCTGCATTAAATACAAAAATGCATTTATCTCGGAAATGGTGCAAGATAGAGCATTATGGATGAAATTTTTGGTCTGGAGGGTACATGCAGAGTTATCTGCCCCTTTAAAAAAATTTCTCCCGCTATTTTTGGCAGCGAATTTCTGCCTATAATGCAAAACACATTTATCTCAGAAATGGTATGAGATAGACTAATTTTGGCCAAATTTTTGGCCCAAAGGGTATCTGTAAAGTCATCTGCCCTCTCTTCAAAAAATTGTTCACATGCCATTTGTAGCAGCCATCTTGAATCTTATGTGAAATGCATTTATCTCACAAATGGTGTGAGATGGGGCAATTTCGGCCAAATTTTTGGTTCAGAGGGATGCTCAAGTCATATGCCCATTTTTCAAGAAAGTGTTCTGCTGCCATTTTTTAAAGCCCATTTGAATTTGTACAAAAAATGGAAAAGTACATTAATCTTAAACAGAGCAATATACATGATTTCAGCAAAATGACTTCAGCTCATTGGAATGCTGTCTTTGCAAATAAATACTCTGGTTATTACATGTACTTTTACCTTATCTACACTGACAGCTATACTTCAATCAATCAATTTTATAGCATTGTAACTTATTGGTTAATAATTCATGCTTTAATCTTGCTATTGAATTGTCATGTTTTGATGACTTTGTCTTTACATACATTTTCTCTATCTCAAGTGTTTGTTTTCCTGTACCTTTTCATAACTTAGACTGTCAGTTCTGTGTGTAATGGTGTTTAGTGCTATTTCCCCAGGCTGTGGGGTATTGGCATCACTGGTGCTATTTTTTTAGATTGTGAAGAGACTTATGACATCACAGTTTCTCAGGGAAACATATCATCACAGAATGTTATTATCGATGAGTCTTACAAAGAATGTGATTGGACATTTACTGGCTTTCACGGTAGCCATGTCAAGATGGAATTTGTGAAGTTTGATCTACCCACAGCAGTGGGAAGAGGCTTTTGTAAGGAGGCTTTTGTGAGGTATGGTGGCTATGACTACAAAGGCAGGAGAGTTATACAAGAACAGGTATACAGTCATGATTGTATTGATTAATGTACCACTCTCTCTTATCCAGAATCTTGAATATACATTAAAATTAGATTTTTTTTATTAATGACCAAGTTTTATCCTCAAAATAGCTATAGAACAGATAGCAGCCAGTAGTCATGTATTTTACCATTAATTTCCATGATACTCAGAAAACACATTTAGTTTAAAAAAATGCCTATGAATCATACAATAATCTAACTTACTTTTGACAGATTTATCTTTAAGTTTAAGTTATATAAGTTAGTGTAAGTTGTGATTACATGCCAATTTTCCCTGGCACTGCCTCAGAAAGTGCAATAACCAAGAGGTGTACAATTCATATTTGATTTGTACTTGTTAGCATTAGTACATCTGATGCAGGTTATTTATCCGATGCTGTATAATGGACATCTTCAGTGTGTGTACCTCAAAACTAGTTCTACTTTTCTCCAGATTAAAGTTTTAATTATTCCTGAGACAGTTTGGTGGAGGCCAGTGTTTCAGGGAATTACACTTGATATATTATTTTCCTTTTAGATATGTGGGAGTATGCTGCCACAAACCTTTGTATCCAGTAAAGGTAATGCCTGGCTATCTTACACAGTCACTGGACTGCATCAGAACAAGTGGGTTGATGATCATTCTGGTGAAACTCAGAAAGGCTTCACTGTACAATTCACAATATATCAGTCACGTGGGTATGATTCACTCATAGTAAAATTTTGATATTGACTATTAATGTTGACTATTATGCACAATTACTTTATTGTGGCTTATTATTTGATGATCTAAAGCTAAAATAAGAATTGACTTGAATTTTGTGACTGTAATCTTGTTAGCATGTGATCTGGTACTGTTGAGTAACTTTTTACAGCTTGGAAAACACCATAGTATATGCTTCCATGCATGAATGATATCAAGTACCTGCATTTTGGTGAAATCAAATTTATGCCACAAACATCCATTTTGTCATGAGTTCCAAATAGTTTTTTAACGGTAATCTAGAACTTTTGGCTGTTTGTCTGCTGTATTTTTTTTATGTCCACCCCACTGGGGGGTGGACATATTATTTTTGCTTTTTCCGCCGTCCGGCGTCCCACTTGGTTTCCAGACATTTTAGGCAACAGTTCTTATCCTATCTTTACCAAATTTGGCATGCAGGTTTATTGGGTTAATAGCTTGTATGGGATTGCTTTTGGTGATGATAGCTCTATAGCTAACCGAGTAATAGCTACTTTGCTACTTTTGAGTAGCTCTTTGGTTTCCAGACATTTTAAGGAATGCTATTAAGCGTAGCTTTCTGAAATTTGGTATGGAGGTTCATTGGGTTAATAGCTTGTATGGGATTGCTTTTGGGGGGAATTGCTTCATAGATGAGTGAGTAATTAATTAAATAAATGAGTAATTAGCTATTTTGAATACTGAAAAAGGCAAATGTGCTCATATCTCCTAAACCGTGCGAGATAGAGCGATTTCGTCAAAATTTTCAACCCACAGGGTATCTAAGGAATGTACTCTTTGCAATTTTCAAAAAAATTTCCCCTCCCCAAAAATGGCGGCCATTTTGAATTTTCGAATTTTTGCCAAAAATGGCAAAACACAAATTTGCTTCTATCTCCTTAACCGTGCGAGATAGAGCGATTTCGTCGAAATTTTCTACCCACAGGGTATCTAAGGAATGTACTCTTTGCAATTTTCAAAAAATTTTCCCCTCCCCAAAAATGGCGGCCATTTTGAATTTTCGAATTTTTGCCAAAAATGGCAAAACACAAATTTGCTTCTATCTCCTGAACCGTGTGAGATAGAGCGATTTCGTCCAAATTTTCAACCCACAGGGTATCTAAGGAATGTAATCTTTGCAATTTTCAAAAAATGTTCCCCTCCCCAAAAATGGCGGCCATTTTGAATTTTCGAATTTTTGCCAAAAATGGCAAAACACAAATTTGCATCTATCTCCATAACCGTGCGAGATAGAGCGATTTCGTCGAAATTTTCGACCCACAGGGTATCTAAGGAATGTAATCTTTGCAATTTTCAAAAAATTTTCCCCTCCCCAAAAATGGCGGCCATTTTGAATTTTTGCCAAAAATGGCAAAACACAAATTTGCATCTATCTCCATAACCGTGCGAGATAGAGCGATTTCGTCGAAATTTTCGACCCACAGGGTATCTAAGAAATGTACTCTTTGCAATTTTCAAAAAATTTTCCCCTCCCCAAAAATTGGCGGCCATTTTGAATTTTCGAATTTTTGCCAAAAATGGCAAAACACAAATTTGCTTCTATCTCCTGAACCGTGCGAGATAGAGCGATTTCGTCGAAATTTTTGACCCAACCAATGCAAAAAGGCATGAAGCTGAAATAATTTACATCTCCACTAATAAATATTTAAGCATAATTGATATATTTTACAAATGAAACAGGGTCTTGTAAGACTACTGTACAATTTTGGCAAAAGGTTCATGGGGTGGACATTACACATGATAATGTGTGTTCTTCTATGCTATCCTGTTTCTTTTCGCATCTACTATCAACAAATCCTATTTCTAGTTTTCTTTTTACACCCAGTTAGAAAACTCACTGTGTGTCTCTTTCACAGTCTTTTGTACATATTCAAACACAATTTTTCCTGTAAACAACTATTTATAATTGTTTACATCCTACTTTGGATATCTGTTGTCTTCTCTTTTCGCAGCTGATGAAATCCAATTGTATTTTGTATGTAGTAAAACATCCTTTAGAGCCGTCTGTCAACCAGCAGTTTAGCCATCAAAATACTTGAATATGAAATCCATAAAATCTCATTAATTTTTGCAATTGCAGCAAATATAAATAAAGTAGCAATTCAAGAGTAGAGACACCCTATTTCAGGAAACTGAAGCATACTTTTATTTAAAATTTTTGCCTGAATTTTCTTTTATGCTTGGTAAGGACATTGGTGACGGGGGTTTAGGTGTGCATTGCCATGGTGTAACTTTGATGTGATCTTTGACTTGCTGAAGTGGCCTTGAATTTTTTAGGCTATATATCAGAAACCACAAGGTGTAAGATGATGATGATGGACATTGGTTGGGGCGTGTAGCTGTGCAACATCATGGTGTGACCTTGATTTGACGTTTGACTTTGCCAACGTGACCTTGATCTTTAAAATATTGTCCTGGCTGTATTTCAAGAACTGTAAGGTGTAGGAAGTGAATACTTTGTAGGGACATTGGTTTAGGGATGTAGGTGTACTATATAATGTTATATCCTTGATTGGACCTTGCTGTAGTGATCTTTATCTTTAAAATATTGTTCAGGCTATATCTCAGAAACTGTGAGGTGCAGAAAGTTGATACATGGCAGGGTCATTGGGAGTCTCATTGTTCAGTTTTGTGGTCTGACTTGAGTTAACCTTCAACCTTGCTGTAGTGACCTCAACCTATAAAATCTTTTTGTGGCTATACCTTGGAAACCGTAAGGTGTAGGAAATTGAAACTTGGTAGGGCCATTAATTGGAGATACTAGGTGTACACAGACATGGTATAACCTTGGTGTGACTTCGGAACCTGACTCTGCCAGAATGGTTCCTACTTCCATATTTTTCTTATTTTAAAGATATATGGATTGCTACAACTGATAATTATTAGAGCTTTTACCAAATAGTGCAATTTCCATTGATAGAAAAATATTTATAATTTAATAACTTTAAGTTTACCAATTAATACTGCTATTTTGCTATTGAATTGTCTTTTATTAATACTTTGTCGTTACATACATTTTTCTCTCTCTTGAACATTATTTGTCCTGCACTTTTGCATAACTTTAACTGTTCTGAAAGTCTGGTGATCTTTGTTTTGCTTCACCTCTTCTATATTTCATGGTGTCGACACTATTTCCCCAGACTGCGGGTAAGGGCATCTCTGATATTATTTTATTAGAATCTATATTTTAATTCATGTTTTATGTATTTACAGAACATTTTGAGAACCAATTGATAGTGGGACTCACTTGTGGATTAGTTTTACCAACAGCCTGTTGTGTACCTCTTTGTCTTTATGTGTAAGTAACTTAATGAATTTTATCCTGTTCAAGTGGTAAAATATATTGATAGACATGCTAAGATCCCAAAATGAGATAATAAGATATGAGATTAAGATGTGTGGTGTAAAAAGTTGATATGTGTAAAATGTTGACATACAGTTAAATCTACAATTTTAAATATAGTATAAAGTAAATATTGATAGACTGCAGCACTATTGCTTTCAATAATAATAATTCAAAACATATAATTCAACTTTCAGATTTTTTTTCAAATAATAACGCTTTAAGAAAAAGAATCACTGCAACATACAAAAACTTGTGTTTCTTTAAAAGGAGGAAGTTAAAGAAGAGAAAAATGAAAGAGCTGGCAGAAACAGATCGAGTTAAAAAGCTGCAAAAAAAGGAAGAGCTGAGACGAATGCTTGTGCCAATGAAACGGAACAAGTGGCAGAGAATGTCCCTCCGTAGAAAGGTCTGCTTGTTTATATCATGTCAATTTTATGTGATGTAGAGTAAGAAATGTAAAATTCGCCACATATCTGAAATTCGAAACATGTAAAAATACTAATAAAATAAATGAATTGTGGTGAGATTTATTGAATGTATAGTAAATGAAGGCTTTTTGAACTGAAAAATACCAATTTTGAGACAAAAACATCATTTTCTTCATAAAATTAACTAAGGTGGCGAATTTTAGATTTCTTACTCTATGTTTTTGATATTTCATAATAGCTAACATGGCTAAATCAAAAACTCAGATTTAACAATATTATTATGACACCATTAAGTAGTCACAGTGCCATTTAACACTTATTAGATGGAAACTCTGCAGGTTTTTTATGTAAACTTTTATTTTTTATTAAACACTACAGGTTGTTCTGAAGAGTGCCAAAAGTTCAGCAACCAGCCAGCCCAGAAAACGGAGGCGCCTCTCTGGTTCAGAATCCTCATGTTCAAAGAACTTAATATATCCCAGCAGTGGAGTACCTCCTCCAAGTATTACATCAGATATATATGAGGATATAGGTAACAATAGATAGCAGGTGTGGTACTTATCTTGCAATGGTGTGATAGTGGACAGAAGAGTGTATAAGTATACATTAAAAGCTTATGTGCAGTTACCATGTTTTTTTACTTGAATGAAAACTGCTTTGGCTAGTGAAATTCAGATAAACATATGGATTTGGAAATGAAAACTTACTTGACTGACAAAAATTTAGATTTACATACAGTGACTTAAGTTTTGCATTGTCCAATGTAAAGTTATTAATAAACTGTACAATGTGAGGGGAGGTGGGGCAGCATTGATGTCCTCCCAAATAATATAGTGCCTATATTTGGTCAGGTATCAAGAGATCATCAAATTTGGATGTAGTGAACTTGATTATTTCCAGGTTTAGTTTTCAATTTTCATTACTACTCACATATGTGAGTTCTTCTATTAAAAAGGCCATGGCTGTCAGAAGTTGAGTTCTGCCTGTCACCATTTGTAAAGAATGACTTTATTTGCTGTTATATATACATGTATATACCACGGAGTTTAAAAGCAATTACAAAATGATAAATTTATATTAATATTGTAAAATGAGATTGGTTCTCACACATAACCCTATCACCAAAATAGTAGAGTGGCCTGCTGAAGAACTTGTTTCAAAGACACTGTCTACAAAATATCATAACCCCACAGCCCTGAAGGTCTGTCAGGATATTGTTTTCACCCATGATGTCCGGATGGGCAGGTGGATGGGTGGGTGGCAGAAAAGTTTGTCTGGGCTGTATGTCAGAAACTGTAAGCTGTAGGATATATTTACTTGGTGGGGACATTGGTTAGGGGTGTAGGTGTGCAACTTCATGGTATGGTCTTGATTTGACCTTACCGTAGTGACATTGAGCTAGAAAATCTTGTCCAGGCCATATCTCAGGAACTATAAGGTAAAGAAGGTTGATACTTGGTAGGACCATTGGTTGGGGGTGTAGGTGTGCAACGGCTCGGTGTGACCTTGATTTGACCTTTGACCTTGCTGTAGCGACCTTGACCTTTAAAATCTTGTTTGGGCTAAATCTCTGATTCCGAAAGGTGTAGAAGGTTGATGGTAGGGACACTGGTTGGGGTGTAGATGTCATAGTGTGACCTTGAGTTGACCTTTGACCTTGCTGTAGTGACCTCGGGCTATATTTTGCATGGGTAAGGTGTAGGAAGTTGATACTAGTAAGGAAAGTGGTTGGGGTTGTGGGTGTGCAACATCATGGTGTGACCTTGATTTGACCTTTCTGTAGTGAGCTTAACCTTTTAATCTTGTCCGGGCTATATCTGAGGAACCGTAAGGTGTAGGGATTTTTGACACTTGGCATGGACATTGGGTTGGGGCTGTAGGTCTGCAACATCATGGTATGACCTTGAGTTGACCTTTATCCTTGCTGTAGTGATTTTGACCCTTAAAATCTTGTCTGGGCTATTTCTCGGAAACTGTAAGTTGTAGGAATTTGGTACTTGGTAGTGACACTGGTTAGGGGATGTAGGTGTGCATCATCATGGTGTGACCTTTAACCCTTGCTCTGCCAAAGTGTGTTGACCTGCCGTATTTGGACATATTTCTCTCATGACAAAGATATGTGGATTGCTGCAGCTGATTATTATATGTACTTTTACTTAATTGTGTTATTTCCATTGAAAGCTATGCATCAATTAATAAATTTTACAGCTTCATAATTTTTAGTTTACTGATTAATGCCATCATTTTACTATTGAAGTGTCATTTGAATACTTTATGTTTACATAAATTTTGTCTCTCTTAAATATTTTTTTCACTACTTAAATATTAATTGGATCTTTACAAAGCTGACACTGTTTACTCTGAAAGTGTCCTGATCTTTGAACTGTTTCACTTCTTCTGTATGTCATAGTGTTAAAACTGTTTCCCTGGGGTGTGGGGTACGGGCATCTCTGATGCTATTTTTTTCTTACTCTGCAATTTTTACTGTATGTGGTAGAGCTGTAGAGATTTGTGTGATTTTAGCCCAGTACGTAGACCCTGAAGAAGTGCATCCCTTGTCATCTGATAAGCAGAATGACACCAGAAGAAAGAAATGCATCAAGCATAAGAACACAGTGGGTCACTTAACATCCATCATGTAAAGGCATTACATAAGGCAGATCAAGAAAACATACAGTCATGTTAGGATTAGTTTGCTTTATTGTTATAATGGAATAAGTAATGTAGCATTGTTTCGAAGTAAATAATTAGGGGCCACGGTGGCAGAGTGGTAGCACTCTCGCCTCCCACCTCTGAGGCCGGGGTTCGATCCCCGTCTCTGCCTCAAGTGGGAAAGCTTGCCGTTGGTCGGCAGTTTACAGTACAGAACCCTGACGAACTGTATGTACTGGTTTCCTCTGCCTTTCCAACTACCCGTCGTGATATGACCTGTACAGTGTTGAAAGCGACGTAAAACCCCAAATAAAATAAAGTAAATAATTAAGATGATTGTCAAAGAGACCCAATCTTGTGCCTGATAATATCAATATTTTTTCTTTAAGTTTCACTGTAGAATTTTTCTCAGCCTTAAGGGCTGTGGGGTATTGTTTTCACCCATGGTGTCTGGATGGGCGGGCGGGCGGGTGGGCGTCCGGGCGGGCGGGTGGGCGGGAAAAGAGTTTGTCCGGGCTGTATCTCAGAAACCGTAAGGTGTAGGAAGTTGATACTTGGTAGGGACATTGGTTAGGGGGTGTAGGTGTGCAACATCATGGTCTGACCTTGATTTGACCTTTGACCTTGCCGTAGTGACCTTGACCTATAAAATCTTGTCCGGGCTATATCTCGGAAACCGTAAGGTGTAGAAAGTTGATACTTGGTAGGAATATTGGTTAGGGGGTGTAGGTGTGCAGCGTCATGGTCTGACCTTGATTTGACCTTTGACCTTGCCGTAGTGACCTTGACCTATAAAATCTTGTCCGGGCTATATCTCAGAAACTGTAAGGTGTAGGAAGTTGATACTTGGTAGGGATATTGGTTAGGGGGTATAGGTGTGCAACATCATGGTCTGACCTTGATTTGTCCTTTGACCTTGCCGTAGTGACCTTGACCTATAAAATCTTGTCCGGGCTATATCTCAGAAACCGTAAGGTGTAGGAAGTTGACACTTGGTAGGGGTATTGGTTTGGGGGTGTAGGTGTGCAATGTCATGGTCTGACAAGGATTTGACCTTTGACCTTGCCGTAGTGACCTTGAGTTCGAAAATCTTGTCCGGGCTATATCTCGGAAACCGCAAGGTGTAGGAAGTTGATACTTGGTAGGGACATTGGTTAGGGGCTGTAGGTGTGCAACGTCATGATCTGACCTTGATTTGACCTTTGACCTTGCTGTAGTGACCTTGACCTATAAAATCTTGTTGCACCTTTGAGTCTGTTTTTTTGATGCAGATTTAGCACTGTTAAAGTCATATTAGAATTTATTAAGAATTTTACTTTCATAACTTCCCATTGTAAGAGATAGAATTTCATCAAGTGAGCCACAGATTTTGCTCCAACACCACACATAAGCATTCATTAAATGTATTACCACTTCTGTATGCATGATAATATTCAAACCATCTAAACCATAATTGGGCCATGCAGGTGTAGATAAAGAGTGTTGAATTTTAGTTTGCTGATTAATGCTGTTATCTTGTTATTGAATTATCTTGTTTTAGTACTTCATCTTTATATGCATTATCTTTCTTTTAAACATTATTTCTCCATTTAAACATTGTTTGGACCTTTATATAACTGACAGTGCTCTGAAAGTATCCTGAAGTTTGTACTGGTACAGTACTTCTGTATCTCATGGTGTTGAAAATATTTCCCTAGGCTGTGGGGTACGGGCATCTCTGATGCTATTTTTCACATTTCTATTAGAAAAAGTATAATTGAGTATTGGCAATTTTCATGGTATAGTCATTTCATTGCTGGAAATATCTTTTTGTCATGTGAAAAGAAAATAATGATGTTATCCTTTTAGAACCTGATCAAAAGAATGAGAAGTTCTGCAGACAATCACACATATATTTCATTGACTGACATCCCCAGTAATGGTATGTATAGTCTTCTTGTAAAGTTTTGCATGTTGTTAAATAACTACATCAATTAAGTAATATTTTGGTATTAAGTAATTCCCCAGATGTACCAAGATGTATTGATTTTTCCAGAGTTGAGATTTTATATCCCTTTCAACAGTTAATGTCTTATCAGGCCAACCCTCTGTGACACCCACGTACATGTTGTCATGAGTGTGATTCTGGACCAAAACCAAAGGGTGAGACCCATGTGATTCAGTGCAAAACATGTTAACCTCTCAGCCACTGAGCTAGGGCTCTTTCAATATACTTCGTGTTGGTAACGCTTGAAACCGCCATTTTATTGCGTTAATACATTTTACCTAGTGGACAGATGCATTTGTCCGGCACTCTGCCGGTCTCACCCAACGTTAGAAAAAAACATCTTGAGCTGGGCTCTGGCCGGGACTGGTAGTGTCCTGTTCATTCACCAGGTGGCTGTGTAGCCTCCCTGTCAGTGTACTGCGCATGCGTGCAAATGCGCACTTCCTCTTTTTGTTTGGCGCGAAGCGGATTAAATGCTTGGAAATTTCATAGATTTGTTTATGGATTGTATTTTATCAAAACAAAATATTGTGCAATGGAAAACGAGTATTATGTTCATTAATATATATAGAAGCACAATTTGTCTTCTTCTGCTGGCCTGGATTGCAGATCGTGTGGGTATTTTACACTGAACTTTGACCCCCGAGTCCATGAAGTATTTTGTTGAGAAAGGAATCAGTACTAGTCTACTGCATTTTATTGCATACTGCAAGCTTTTATTGTGTGGATATTTACAAAGAACTTCTGTTTCTTGGCCACATCACCATATAAAATATTTTAGAAAAGAGTTTCCTTCATATATACAGAGAATGCATCGTCTTCATATGACGTCATCATCTCCAGCAAATGCTTGTCACGTGACAATAAAATAAACTGGTCACGTAACACTGCAAGCAGATAAACAGATTTCCTGTTTTCATCTATGAACTAACAGTTAATGTAAGCGTCTATCGCTTACGAAAAATAAATTTATTGAGGATATTGGAAATGTGCTGGCGTTTTATACAGAAGAAGACTTACAGGTATTTAAGTACCAGGTATTTATAATTTTGAGGAAACTGCAAATTGCAGAATACTTTATCTATGTAGCACTAATTGTTTTCAAATTATTTGTCACCAATGCCCACCGGTCTGGTGCTGGTCATGTGACAACACATACATACACAGGGTACCATGCAGAGCCTACCGGTCCGGTACCGGCTAGTTGCCCTCGCAGAAACAGATTTCCTTATTATTTTGTCACCAGTTCCCACCTGGCTGGTGCTGGTCATGTGACAACACAAACATACACAGGGTACCAGAGCCTACTGGTCTGGTAAAGGCTAGTTGCCCTCACAGAAGCAGATTTCCTTATTATTGTATCCCCGACGCGAAGCGGGGATACTATGGATTCATCATCGTTGTCGTCCGCGCCCTCGTCCGCGTCCGCAGAGATTTCTTGTTAGCGACCTACAGTCCACATTTCTTTCTGGTTTTCTTTCATATTTGGCAGGTGGCTTGATATGGTAGAGGACTCGCCACCCTATCTTTTTGGTAGGCTTTATGTCTAAATTAGGCCTGTGGTAGACAAAAATGTCTAAAATGTGGAATATTGCTTGTTGTTAGCGACCTACAGTCCACATTTCTTTCCAGATTTCTTTCATATTTGGCAGGTGGCTTGGTATGCTAGAGGACTCACCACCCTATCTTTTTGGTAGGCTTTATGTCTAAATTAGGCCTGTGGTAGACAAAAATGTCTAAAATGCATTAAAAGTCATGAAATCATGCACTAAATCACTTATAACTTGAAAAGTGTTGCATTTAGAGCATTTTGTTAAAATACGTTATTCAGCTACTTTTTTCATAGCTACAACATGGTGAGTAACTTGGGTGTCTGTCTCAATAGCTAAGTGAGTAATAGCTACTTTTGGGCTTTTCAGTAACTTCCATCATGAGTAAAATCACTTGTAACTTGAAAACTATTGCATTTACACAATTTTGTATAAATATGTTATTCAGCTACTTTTGGGTCAGCTATAACATAGTAAAATTTCAGACCTGTAGCTCATGGCATAGCTGAGTAATAGCTACTTTTAGGTTATCACTATTGAGTAAATTACTTATAACTTCAAAAGTATTACATTTAGAGTATTTTGTTTCAATATGTTATTCACCTATTTCGGAGTCAGCTATAACATAGTGAAGTTCCAGACCTGTGGCTCATTGCATAGCTGAGTAATAGCTACTTTGAAGTTCACACTGTTGAGTAAATCAGTTGTAATTGGAAAACTATTGCATTTACAGAAATTTGTGTAAATATGTTATTCAGCTACTTTTGGGTCAGCTATAACATAGTGAAATTACAGACCTGTAGCTCATGGCACAACTGAGCAATAGCTATTTTCAGGTACTGACTGTTGAGTAAATGACTTGTAACTTGAAAAATATTGCATTTGGAGTATTTTGTTAAAATATGTTGTTCACCTACTTTTGGGTCAGCTATAACATCGAGAAATTACAGACTTATAGCTCATGGCATAGCTGAGCAATAGCTATTTTCAGGTTCTCACTATTGAGTAAATCAGTTGTAACTTGAAAACTATTGCATTTACAGTATTTTGCTTAAATATGTTGTTCACCTAATTTTGGGTCAGCTATAACATAGAAAAAATCCAGACATGTAGCTCATTGTATAGCTGAGTAATAGCTACTTGGAGGTTATCACTGTTGAGTAAATCAGTTATAACGTGAAAACTATTATATTTACACTATTTTGTTTAAATATGTTATTCACATAATTTTTGGTCAGCTATAACAGAGTGAAATTGCAGACCTCTATGTCATGGCATAGTTTACCAATATCTACTTTCAGGTTCTCACTGTTGAGTAAATCATTGTATCCACTGGATAGCCGCAGTGTGTAGAGAGATTTCACCATTACCGCTCTAACGAAAAAAAATATTATAGCTAGCCTTCTCAAGTTTGCAAGGTATATTAGAGGGTGCACCACAGTATTCTATTGGTAGGCCTTATGTCTAAATTAGGCCTGTGGCTAAATTACTTGCCTACTAAAAATGAGTAATTCTGCATTTTCTCTAAAAGTATTGCAGATAGCCAATTTTTCTTAAATAACTCATTCACCTACTTTTGGGAGAGCTTTCACATGCTGAAGTTCCAGACCTGTAGGTAATTACTCACCTACTCAAAATGAGTAAATGTGAATTATCTCTAAAAGTATTGCAGATAGCCATTTTTTCTCAAATAACTCCTTCACCTACTTTTGGGAGAGCTTTCACTTGGTGAAGTTTCAGACCCGTAGGTAATTACTCACCTACTGAAAATGAGTAAATGCAAATTATCTCCAAAAGTATTCCCGATAACCAATTTTTGTCAAATAACTCCTTCGCCTACTTTTGGGAGACCTTTCAGTTGGTGAAGTTTCAGACCTGTAGCTAATTATTCACCTACTCAAAATGAGTAAATGCTAATTATCTCTAAAAGTATTGCAGATATCCAATTCTTATCAAATAACTCATTCATCTACTTTTGGGAGAGCTTTCACTTGGTGAATTTTCAGACCCGTAGGTAATTACTCACCTACTCAAAATGAGTAAATGCGAATTATCTCTAGAAGTATTGCAGATAGCCAGTATTTCTCAAATAACTCATTAATATGAAAACAACTTAATATAGCAAGTCATGGGCTGCAAATCTTTTCATGTGGTCAGATTTGACCGTGGGCCCCTCCTGCTTATTATTGGTCCTAGAGGTTTGCAATGTGAAAACGACTTATAGGAAATCATGGGCTGCGAATCTTTCGATGTGGTCAGACTTCACCTTGGGCCCCTGCTACAGGGTCAAATAAGGTTAGCCAAACTTAAAAGTGCTTTCAGCTTGCTTATTAACGAAAAATGCTGTTTATCTTCCAAACTATCTTAGTTGGCCTTTGTCGGAGGATACATCCAGCATCTGGCCACAGATACGTCCTTGGTCTAGTTTTGTCACCAGTTCCCACCGGTCCGGTGCTGGTCATGTGACAACACACATAAACATACACCGGGTTCCAGAGCCTACCGGTCCGGTACTGGCTACAGTTGCCCTCACAGATTTCCTCATTTTGTTAAAGTTCCCAGCACCGGACCTTGGTCTAGTTTTGTCACCAGTTCCCACCGGTCCGGTGCTGGTCACGTGACAACACACATAAACATACACCGGGTTCCAGAGCCTACCGGTCTGGTACTGGCTACAGTTGCCCTCACAGATTTCCTCATTTTGTTAAAGTTCCCACCGGTCCAGTGCTGGTCATGTGACATCATTAATAAACATACACCGGGTACCAGAGCCTACCGGTCTGTCTGTCGGTCCGATACTGGCTACACTTGCCCTCAGAATTTTTGCTATTATTTTGTCACTAGATCCCACCGGTCCGGTGCTGTTCATGTGACAAGATATCGACATACACTGGGTTCTAGACCCTCTTGGTACGGTACTGGTTCAAGTTGCCCTGTCACAGAAAAATTTTCTAATTATTTTGTCACTAATCCCCACTGGTCCAGTACTGGTCATGTGACAAAACACAGACATACAGAGGTTCCATAGACAACTTATAAAAATTTAATTTACTTACCAATTTGTCACCAATCCCCACCGGTCCGGTGCTGGTCATGTGACAACTCAAGTAAACATACACAGGGTGCCAGAGCCTACCAGCCCGGTACTGGCTACAGTTACCCTCTCACAGATTTTCTTAGTGTCACCAATTCCCACCGCTGGTCATGTGACAACATTTTAACATACACGGGGTGCCAACCGTACTGCTTACAGTTGCCCTTTCACAGAAAGAAAGTTTCTAATTATTTTGTCATTAATTCCCACAGGCCCAGTGCTGGTCATGTGACAACACAAATATACATACATAGGATACCAAACCCTACTTACCATTTGCCCATTATTTTGTTGTCACCTGGCTCCGGTCTGGTACCCATCATGTGACAAGACGCAATCATACAAGAGGTCTGGAGTCTGCCAGTCCGGTATTTGCTACTATTACCCCCATACATTGCCAGAATACTTTGTTTATTAACCACTGGTCGGGTGCTGGTTATGTCACAGAATACATAAACATACTTTCTTCTCACAACATATAATTTTCAATGCCACCAGATAACTGGCTCTGCCAGAAAATGGAAAGGCTTAACCTAATAACTGCCTAAGGTTACCCATCCCGGGCTCACAAGACAGGAGGTTTGTGAACTGACCATTTAATATGCATTCCTAAATTTCAATGCAAGTGGTCTCATTACACAAGCTGTTCCCCACAGAGCTGAATATTATTAAACATGAGGCTGCCACGGGCGCTCGAGGTCCCAGTTCGGGAACATTTCAGCACCCTGGTACAAAGTCCCAGCACAAACGTATAACAGAAAGGGGCACCAAGCAGTCCGGAAGGCTACTTCTCAACTCCAGCATGCTTGGATCAATTTTCTGAGGTCAAAGGTCGCGACCATGATCATGGGGTTCTAGCTCCCCTTCTTTCACCAGGCCTTCATGTGGTAGCTAGCAATATAAATGAAATTACTGGTTTAGACCCTCCAGTTCAGTTACCCGCATATATACAGTTAGAGGGTATGGATCAAGTGAGATCAGATCGTAATTTACATGTGATGGATATTACATATTCTGTAACAGGGCTGCCGCAAAAAAAGACTTCAGTCCCATTACCTCAAAGACAGAAATGAAATTGTCAAGGTGGTCCCTGTTGTCTTAAATCCACCTGAGGGGGGAGCCGTCTGAGAAAGTTTTTGGCAGGTCTGGCAGTCCCTGGGTTCAAATCTGAGGTTTGTTTCCATACTACAGTGAAAAGGTAGTAGTTCAATTCTCCTCGGCCTTCTACAACAGGTTGTTTCTGGTTCCAAAAACCAACAAGTGGAGGCCTGTCTTAGATCTCAGTCAGTTGAACTTGTTTCTAATTAGGCACCTTCAAAGGGGAAATTCCTTGCCGAGAACTGGGTTGGGTAGTAAATTTGCTCTCAAGGCCTGGTCAAGCCCAACCACGAGAGACAGCATACTCGGACACATAAAATACAGACCCATGGGGCAAGAGACCTACTCAGGCAGTTCATGCCCTTAATCGGCCTGTTGATGGCCACAGAAAAGCAGGTAGTGTTAGGACACCTTCATATGAGACCCTTACAGTAGGTGGACAGTAAATATGAAGGAATCAGAACTGATTCCCCTGTAGGATTTCAGTTTCATCAGTTACCGGTTCGTTCTCTTGACCAGTCGGGTGCTACCAAGTCAAGAAGATGGTTGACATTACAATAAATACTCTGGTTTATCAAGAAATTGTACAGTCAGGCAGTTCATGCCCCTGATAGGCCTTCTGACAACCACAGGGAAGCAGGTTTGGTCAGGTCACCTTCACATGAGACCCATACAGTGGTATCTGAAGCGACATTGGCACATGCCCGAGAGTCTGGGAAAGGTCATTCTGTTGCCCCACTCTCTCCATCCACACCTAGATTGGTGGTTAAACGAGGGCAATGTACTTCGGGGCCAACCATTGCGCCCCCTTCAACCTGCTCCTCAAAGGTTTACAGACGCCTCAAACTAAGGCTGGGACGCACACTTAGGGGACTCCACTGCAAGAGGCGTTTGGTCAGTTATAGAAAGTCGCCTCTACATCAGCTTTCTGGAGTTAAAAGCAGTCTTCCTGGCCCTCAAGAGTTTCGAGCATCTTTGCAAGGACCAGATTGTATTGATAACAATGGACAACACAACTGTAGTCTCTTACACCAACAAGGAGGGCGGTATGAGATCAGACTCTCTTTGTGCCCTCCTCTTGAGACTTCTGTCCTGGTGTCACCCCAGATGAATGGTTCTGAGGTCTCAGCACATTCCAGGTCGTTTGAATGAAATAGGAGACAAGCTGTCCAGACGCAGCCAAGTGACCAGCCAAGTGTCTCAGCAGGTTTTCAATCTCTGGTGCTCAAGATGGGCCCGGCCACATGTAGACCTGTTTGCAACCCTGTTCAATCACAAACTCCCCAAGTTTGTTTCACCGGTACCGGATCCAATAGCCTGGGCAGTAGATGCCCTGAGTCTGCCATGGGAGAATCTGGATGTTTACATCTTTCCTCCAGTCTCCCTGCTTGGCCACATAATCTCCAAAGTGATGGATCAAGGCTGTCACAGGATGATTCTGATTGCTCCAGGGTGGTTCCAACATGCCTTGGTTTTAGGACCTGGTCAGTTCTATCAGTTCAGATCCCTTTCAGGCTCCCTCTACAAGGATCTAGTAACACAGTCCCTTGACGGGCTTCTTCACCGGAACCTCAGAAATCTGAACCTGCGTGCTTGGCTCCTAGAGCCTCTGCCATTCAGGAACACGGGTTCTCTGAAGAAGTGGCAGCAAGAATTGAAGCTCCTCGCAGACTCTCATCCTGAGCCGTTTACAAATCAAAGTGGGCCTAGAGCCTCTGCCATTCAGGAACACGGGTTCTCTGAAGAAGTGGCAGCAAGAATTGAAGCTCCTCGCAGACTCTCATCCTGAGCCGTTTACAAATCAAAGTGGGCCGTTTTTGTCCAATGGTGTAAGTCAAACGAGGTGGACTTCCGGTCGCCCTCTGTGACCCCAATTGCTGATTTTCTGTTTCACCTTTTCAAAGACAGAAAACTTCAGCCCAGTACTATTGAAGGCTATAGCACAGACTTTGCTGATATGGTAGGCTATAACAGATTGCATATCAGTAAAGATGAGAACCTAACCCGCTTGTTGGATAGCTTCCATAGAGATAAGCACAAGGGCAGGTGGGGAGTACCCACTTGGAACCTCTCTCTGGTACTTCACCAGCTGACCAAGGCTCCTTTTGAACCCATGCAGAAGGCCTCTCTTAAGCACTTGTCTTTCAAGACAGTCTCTGTGTTGGCCTTGAGTTCAGGCAATAAACATAGTGAAATTCATGCCTGGTGGTATAAAAATATCCGGCATCAGGGAAATTGGAGTAGGGTTTCTCTCTACCCTTCACCCATTTTCCGTTCCAAGAATCAGTTGGCTCAAGAGGGTCTTTCCTGTGTGGCCCTGGTAGTCATACCAGCCTTGGCCCCATCTTTGGATAAGTCTCTTAAGGAGGACAAATCACTCTGTCCTATAAGAACCTTATGTTACTACTTAGCCAGGACCAAGATCCTCTGAAAAGGTTAAAATCTGGTCTTTGGGCCCTTCCGGAAGAGTTTCATAAGGATATTATTCCGGCTACCATCTCTTCCTGGATCTAGCAAACTGTGCTGTAATGCTACCAGCTTTCTGATGAGGAAGCCCAGAGCTTGCATCAAGTCAGAGCCCATGGTGTTCGAGCCTTTGCTGCTGCCAGGGCATTCCCAGGGGGTGTCTCCTTGGACCAGATTCTCTCACCCTGCTCTTGGAAGGCCCATAATACTTTTACACAAATTTATCTGAAAGACGTGGCTTGGACAGATTTGGAACTGTACCACATAGATCCGGTGGTAGTTGCTCAACAGGTCCACTAATAATATAGTATTGTAGCAAAGCACAGGAATGTATATTGTTGTACATATGTTTATTAAACAAAAACAAAAAAACAAAAAAAAAGACTTCTACTATCCTTGCTTCTGGGCTTCCATGATCCCAAGTGGACCCAGGAGTATAGTGATAGAAACTTCAGTTCCTGTTCTTCTTCCTCTACTAGGTGGGTCAGAACTCTAATCTCCCTCTCGGTTCTCCCTGTACACTAGGGTCGTGTTTGTACAAAGAAAAAAAGGGGGGGGGGGAAGGGTGTTTTGCTCAGGGCTGGTCGACTTAACCATTACCTCAGGCACCCTTATTGTATCCACCAGATAGCATCCGGTGGATACTATGGATTTGACTTCGTTATGCCTACGCCGCCGCCGCCGCAGTGTGTAGAGAGATGTTACCGCTCTAACGAAAAAAAATATTATAGCTAGCCTTTTCAAATTTGCAGGATATATTCATAGCCATAAAATCTTGCCTGGGAATATTTTTGGCCTCATTTTGAAAAACAAGATGGCCGCCACGGGCGTTTTTCGACTTTAAACAAGGACTTTTGGTGGCCCTCTAGAGCAAAGGGTATTATAGGTAGAGATCTCAAATTCGCAGGATATGTTCCTCATTATAAAATCTTGACTGGGAATATTTTTGGCCTCATTTTGAAAAACAAGATGGCCGCCACAGGCGTTTCTTTGCAGTCATGAAAAGTGCTTATGTCTCCCTTATTATGGGTCCTAGAGGTTTGGGATGGTAAACCAACCTATAGGAAATCATGGGCTGGGAATCTTTTGGTGTGGTCGGATTTGACCTTGGACCCCTCCTTCAAGGTCAAACGAGGATAGCCAAACTTAAAAGTGCTTATAACTCGCTTATTATTGGTCCTAGAGGTTTGGGATGATAAACCAACCTATAGGAAATCATGGGCTGGGAATCTTTTGGTGTGGTTGGATTTGACCTTGGACCCCTCCTTCAAGGTCAAACGAGGATAGCCAAACTTAAAAGTGCTTATAACTCGCTTATTATTGGTCCTAGAGGTTTGGGATGGTAAACCAAACTATAGGAAATCATGGGCTGGGAATCTTTTGGTATGGTCGGATTTGACCTTGGACCCCTCCTTCAAGGTCAAATGAGCATAGCCAAACTTAAAAGTGCTTATAACTCGCTTATTATTGGTCCTAGAGGTTTGGGATGGTAAACCAACCTATAAGAAATCATGGGCTGGGAATCTTTTGGTGTGGTCGGATTTGACCTTGGACCCCTCCTTCAAGGTCAAACGAGGATAGCCAAACTTAAAAGTGCTTATAACTTGCTTATTATTGGTCGTAGAGGTTTAGGGTGGTAAACCAACCTATAGGAAATCATGGGCTGGGAGTCTTTTGGTGTGGTCGGATTTGACCTTGGACCCCTCCTTCAAGGTCAAACGAGCATAGCCAAACTTAAAAGTGCTTATAACTCGCTTATTATCGGTCCTAGAGGTTTGGGATGGTAAACCAAACTATAGGAAATCATGGGCTGGGAATCTATTGCTGCAGTCGGATTTGACCTTGGACCCCTCCTTCAAGGTCAAATGAGGATAGCCCAACTTAAAAGTGCTTATAACTCGCTTATTATTGGTCCTAGAGGTTTGGGATTGTAAACCAACATATAGGAAATCATGGGCTGGGAATCTATTGCTGTGGTCGGATTTGACCTTGGACCCCTCGTTCAAGGTCAAACGAGGATAGTACACAAAATCATGTGCTGGGAATCTATTGCGGATTTGACCTTGGACCCTCCATCAAGGTCAAACGAGGATAGCCAAACTTAAAAGTGCTTATAACTCGCTTATTATTGGTCCTAGAGCTTTGGAATGGTAAACCAAAATCTAGGAAATCATGGGCTGGGAATCTTTTGGTGTGATCGGATTTGACCTTTGGCCCCTCTTTCAAGGTCAAATGAGGATTGCCAAAATTTTCAGTGGTACTATAACCACTGCAATGTAGTTAAATGTTCTGATCGTAGATTCTTGTCAAGTTAGGTTCACTTGTTCCTCTCTGTATAGTTACATGTTGTATTATTATCCAAGCTTGTGTTTATTACAGTGGCATGTCAAGGCAGTGCCAGTAGTTGTCCCTGGAATGTGACCAGTGACAAGCTGCACAGTAGTACACCAATGCCTGTGAAAGCTATCTCAGCACTGGCCAAACATGGGATTCAAGCTGGACCTACAGATCAATATTTTACTGGTGAAACCAGAGAGATGGCAAGTCATTGATTCATAATATGATTTAAGGGAATACATTATGTACCATGCATACTGGTGGGGGGTGCCTTATTTGTTGAACCCACTGATTTAAGATACCATTCTGATTTATTTTTTGACCTGAATGATGTTATTCTGTATAATTCAAGTGTATATTAGCACTGCAATGACAAGGGATTCCTGTTACATTTCACCAATAAAAGCCAACTCCGTAACACATGTTATAGTGGTGTATGTGGTAGATTAAAATCTTCATATTGTTTTTCCAAAATTTGAATGGTTAAAATGAATAGATGCATAAAAACTGGGGAAGTCCTCTTCCTACAACCCAGACAGTTTCCCAATGATTGGATACAAATGGAAATTACCATATTGTCTTCATCAACACTGTCTTACTTTTTCCCTCTTATTTGAGTGCATTAAGATACAAGAACAATAATAAACATTGCCATATTGCCCTCAGTAAAACTATGAAGTCAGTGAATACATGCACACTGCATAGCCCCTTCACTTATCTGCTAATGCAAACACATGGGTAGAATTTATTAGTGGGAATTAGGTGACACTTTGTTTATGAAATTGAGCGAAAATCATTTGATCAATGAAATACTAACTAGTTCATTCAAAAAGAACAACCACAGAAGCACTCTGAAAAAAAAAACCCGTAAGAATTTATGTTTTCAGGCATTTTAGCATGTATTTATTGAAATGTTGAATGTATTATTAAGACAGCTAAATTTTGATCACTACCTCTTTGGTATATACAATATACAAGTTCTCTTTGAAAATAAAAACATCATGTCTTTCAGAAGTTGATTCTGCCTGACACTATTCGTAAAGAATGACTTTATTAGCACTTATACCGTGGGGTTTGAAAGCATTTATATATAAAAATGAGATTGTTCCTCACACATAACCCTATCACCAAAATATTAGAGTGGCTGCTGAAGAATTTATTTCAAAGACACTGGCTACAAATGTAAACTTTATGAAATTAAATATTGTTAAAGAATTGTCACAGAATTATATTATTCCAAATTTTTGGAACTTTATGAAGTAAAAATGTAATCTTATTTGAAAGTTTTTCTTCGTTTATTGTATAAATATATTAGATTCCATAATTTGGCAAAAATGATCAAGTGATTACAGAAGGTTTGTGAGTTTTTGGCTCTTTTAAGTGGACCAGTGGCAATTTCCGCCAAAATTTTGTTTTCTTTTTCACTTCAGAGTCATATAAGATACGTTATGTAAATTGTTTAAATCAAAACTATTATAAAAAAAATACATCTAAACATAATTTAAATGAAAACCAAAATTTGCTAATTCAAAAGACTCGGGGATGAGTCCTGACCATGCTAAAATGCTTGAGAAATTGTGGGTTTGTACAAGAATACTAAGACTTGATTTCAAAAACTTTTACTCGTTTGTTGTGAATAATGAAAAAATGAAATCATACAAGTCTATTTTTGCACTGCTTACTTTTTATTTGTGTCATAGCCTGAATAAATTTTAGAGTTTGCCTAATTAAGTTTAAAATAGTGATTTTGCCTTTGCTGATTCAGAATCCACTTGTATTTTTAATTTCATGTAGGACATGTACATTTCAGAAAAAGCCTAGTCCAGTGACAGGTTGTGTGGTTGCATTTGTGGAGAGTGAGACGGATACAGGCACCTCTAGTGACGGCATGAGACGGGGGGGACAGAATCCAAGGACAGTGACACCTCAGCAACATCAGTTTCAGCAGTGCACTGATGACTTGGCCTCAGATGAAAACAATAATGGTTCAGTTTTTACCCCACAGCCCTTAAGGGCTGTCGGGGTATTGTTTTCACCCATGGTGTCCGGATGGGCGGGCGGGCGGGCGGGTGGGCGGGCGGCGGGAAATAGTTTGTCCGGGCTGTATCTCAGAAACCGTAAGGTGTAGGAAGTAGATACTTGGTACGGACATTGGTTCGGGGGTGTAGTTGTGCAACGTCATGGTCTGACCTTGATTTGACCTTTGACCTTGCCGTAGTGACATTGACCTATAAAATCTTGTCCGGGCTATATCTCGGAAACCGTAAGGTGGAGGAAGTTGATACTTGGTAGGGACATTGGTTAGGGGGTGTAGTTGTGCAACGTCATGGTCTGACCTTGATTTGACCTTTGACCTTGCCGTAGTGACCTTGACCTATAAATTCTTGTCCAGGCTATATCTCGGAAACTGTAAGGTATAGGAAGTTGATATTTGGTAGGGACATTGGTTAGGGGGTGTAGGTGTGCAACGTCATGGTGTGACCTTGATTTGACCTTTGACCTTGCCGTAGTGATCTTGACCTATAAAATCTTGTCCAGGCTATATCTCAGAAACCGTAAGGTGTAGGAAGTTAATACTTGGTAGGGATATTGGTTAGGGGGTGTAGGTGTGCAACGTCATGGTGTGACCTTGATTTGACCTTTGACCTTGCCATAGTGGCCTTGACCTATAAAATCTTGTTTGGGCTATATCTCGGAAACCGTAAGGTGTAGGAAGTTGATATGTGGTAGGGACATTTGCTAGGGGGTGTAGGTGTGCAGTATCATGGTCTGACCTTGATTTGACCTTTGACCTTGCCATAGTGGCCTTGACCTATAAAATCTTGTCCAGGCTATATCTCAGAAACCGTAAGGTGTAGGAAGTTAATACTTGGTAGGGATATTGGTTAGGGGGTGTAGGTGTGCAACGTCATGGTCTGACCTTGATTTGACCTTTGACCTTGCCATAGTGGCCTTGACCTATAAAATCTTGTTTGGGCTATATCTCGGAAACCGTAAGGTGTAGGAAGTTGATATGTGGTAGGGACATTTGCTAGGGGGTGTAGGTGTGCAGTATCATGGTCTGACCTTGATTTGACCTTTGACCTTGCCGTAGTGGCCTTGACCTATAAAATCTTGTCCGGGCTATATCTCAGAAACCGTAAGGTGTAGGAAGTTGATACTTGGTACGGATATTGGTTAGGGGGTGTAGGTGTGCAATGTCATGGTCTGACCTTCATTTTACCTTTGACCTTGCCATAGTGACCTTGACCTATAAAATGTTGTCCGGGCTATATCTCGGAAACCGTAAGGTGTAGGAAGTTGGTACTTGGTAGGGACATTGGTTAGGGTGTGTAGGTGTGCAACGTCATGGTCTGACCAGGATTTGACCTTGCCATAGTGACCTTGAGTTTAAAAATCTTGTCTGGGCTATATCTCGGAAACCGTAAGGTGTAGGAAGTTGATACTTGGTAGGGACATTGGTTAGGGGATATAGTTGTGCAACGTCATGGTCTGACCTTGATTTGACCTTTGACCTTGGCGTAGTGACCTTGACCTATAAAATCTTGTCCGGGCTATATCTTGGAAACCGTAGGGTTGAGGAAGTTGATACTTGGTAGAGACATTGGTTAGGGGCTGTAGGTGTGTATTATCATGGTGTCTCCTTAATTTGACCTTTGACCTTGTCCTAGTGACCTTGACCTATAAAATCTTGTTGCACCTTTGGGTCTCTCTTTTGATGCAGATTAAGCACTGTTAAAGTCATATTAGAATTTATTAAGAATTTTACTTTCATAACTTCCCATTGTAAGAGATAGAATTTCATCAAGTGAGCCACAGATTTTGCTCCAACACCACACATAAGCATTCATTAAATGTATTACCACTTCTATATGCATGGTAATATTCAAACCATCTAAACCATAATTTGGCCATGCAGATGTAGATAAAGAGGGTTGAATTTTAGTTTGCTGATTAATGCTGTCATCTTGTTATTGAATTATCTTGTTTTAATACTTCATCTTTATATGCATGATCTTTCTTTTAAACATTATTTGGACCTTTATATAACTGACAGTGCTCTGAAAGTATCCTAAAGTTTATACTGATACAGTACTTCTGTATCTCATGGTGTTGAAAATATTTCCCTAGGCTGTGGGGTACGGGCATCTCTGATGCTATTTTTATAATACTGGAGCTATCATTGAGGCTGTGTTTTCTGTATACTTTTCAACCCTATCCCATAAAGGGTGGGGTTATAGTCGTCATATGCACCATCCGGGCAGCAGTGGCTGCGGGCATAAAGCTTGAGGGTGTTCCACAGCCTAATACCATGCACAGATTTTCAACAAATTTTAAGGATATGTTCACCCCAAGAGGATCTACAGCTGATTAGATTTTGGGAGGTATCTAGCAACAGCTGTTACCATGGCAACGCTTTGAATATTTTAGGGTTTTGACATTTGTGGGTGTTCCACAGCCTCAACCGATGCATGGATTTTCACCAAATTGTCAGGATATGTTAACCTAAACAGGATCTACAGATGAGTAGGTTTGGGAGAGTACCAGACAACAACTGTTGCCATGGCAACGCTTTAAATACTTTCGGTCTTAAAATTCTTAATATCTTCACCAAATTAGCAGAGCATGTTTATGGCTGTGAAAACATGTCTGTAAAAAATTATTGTACTCATTTAAAAAAATGACGTCGCCGCCATAGCCAATTTGCTCAAAACTCATTGATATGTTCTAAAATTTAAGTTATTGCAGCTGGCTGTGTCAGATTTGCACAAAATGTAAATGGTTAGGAAAGCTTGCCTGAGAGTAATTTTAGCCTTGTTTTGAAAACAAAATGGCTACCTTATCTTCCTTATTGGAATGAGAAAACCACTTCTTGGAAATCGTGGTCTGCAATTCTTTTGCAAGTGTCAAATTTGACCTTTGACTCCTGCTTGAAGTTCATGTATATATCCCTTATAATTGGTTCTAGGGCATAAAAACATGAAAACAACTTGTAAGAAATCATGGCCTGTGAATCTTACATCTGACAACATTTCGTGGATTCTGTATACTTCTTACAACTGATGTTGTTCATAAGATTTTCCCAAATCGCAATGTTGTTGCTGGGGTTCATGCCCACCGAGGCTGGCTATTTTCATTAGCATGTTGTAAATCTGTAATGAATTATTGGTATTTCTTTGAATGTAGCCAGTGATTATTGTTGGCCAAAGTCTATGAAATTTACCAGAAAACCTTCAAGGCCAACTCTTTCTGCAAATGATAAAAATGTTAAAGTTCTGCAGCAGAAATTGCCAGTCAGTATTTCAATTCAGTTTAAATCAGTGAGTTATAAATACACAAAGTGGCAAGTGCTGATGAAAAAATAGTTTAATGTTATTTTATATAATAGCAAGAATGTAAAGAGTAAAACTCTCATCAGTTTTGGGGATTAAATAAATATAAGAACAGTATTCTTAAGTTACAGGACATCAAGACCTGTAACTCTAGGTGCAGAGTTCCAAATTCCAGAACATCATATTGGAAATCAGTGGCTGTATATCATTTGGCCTTGACAGATTAGACCTGGGATATCTTCAATGTCAAATGTATTTTCAATATCCAAAGAGTCCTTGTACCTCAGTGGGATGATTTGTCTTGTGTATTGCATTGAATTTGTCCCATTCAGGTGTGTTGTGTGTCAAAACATAACTAGTTGAGCGGCCCGTCAGGGGCGCTTATTTGTTTTTACATAAGTTCGACTGATCACCGCCGCCACTGCCAGATTATGGTCTCCCTTGAATACCTTCTTGGCCTTTCAAATTTTTCTTTCCTTCTTTTCTTTCTTTAAAACTATAGGGGCGGGAAAAATATTTGGGATACTTTGCAGAGATCTTAAGCTTTACTTAAGGTAACCTTAAGTAATTTTCAAAAACACCCCATCATCGCATTTCGGAAAAAAACACACACCTATGCTATAAAATTTAGCAGGTACATTCTAGACCTAAATCCGCAGGTTGGAAAGGATTTTCTGATCGATCGAACCATAGATGCCTGAATGAGAGGCGTTTTATTTTTGTAAATTTTTTTTAAATGGGTACTTGGTCTGTATCTCAAAAACTGTCAGGATTTTGGCATTTTGTTGGAATAACTTATTCACCTACTTTTTGATAATCTTTCACATGGCGAAGTTTTAGGCCTGTATCTGCAATCTTAAGGTGACCTTAATGTCAAAAAAGGGGGTTTTAGCCCTCCAGTTCGCTTAGTTTTTCACTTTTTTCAACCAAACTTGGCATATATATTAAGATTTATCAAAAGATTATACTGACTTTATGGTGATCTGAAACTGTTAATATAATTGGAGCTATGCCCCCCCCCCCCCCCCCCCCCCAAAGTCATAAAATTGGAATAAAGCCATCTGGCCCCTTTCTTTTTCCATATCTAATGCATATTGATATTGAAGTAGATCAAAAGAAAACTCTTACTACCTTATGATTTAAAAATTAATGATGTTATGGCCATCTTAATCTTAAAATGTAGGGTTTTTCAGCCTTTGGCTCAGTTAATGTCTAAATTTTTAAAATAAAACTTGGCACATATATAAAGGTTGGCAGAAGGGACATTCTCATTTTATGGTCACCTTAAGGTCACCATACGCATGAAGTTATGGTTACCTTACAGTGAAAAAAGGAAGTTTTCAGCCTCTAGCTGTCTTCTTGTTCAACTGACCTCAGCTAAAACTTTATGCTTTTATTACGCTACAATAGCTTACCATGTGGGACTGAATGCTGTTCTCGGATGGCCGCAGGCCAGGCCAACGTCTAAGAAAAATAGACATTTATAGTTGGCCGTAGCCTCAGGTTGTCCTCTTGTGGTACTCTATGAGATCTCTTCCTACTTTCTCGTTGGCCGCATGTTTTGGTAGCTTCTGTTATAAACAGTCACATTTTCTTCAATTTCTCAGCACATACGGATGTTGATTTTTAGCCATTTTGTTTAAAATACCTTATAGATTATTCTGTGAAAGTTACGTTTCGACAAGATAAGTATTTTTGTTTATTTTTGGTGTTTTGAGTTTTCCTCGGTTCAGGCTTTGTCGTTTAAACATTTTATTGCGTTTCAAAATGTCCTCCCACCAAACGAATAAAGACAAGCCCAGATCTGCAAAGTGTTGTCACTTCTGCTTCTCATTCGACACTCATAACTATTGCCCCACATGCAGGGAATCTGGCAAGGGTGATGACCCCTGTGTCACGTTCGAATCTCCTTGTGGTATTTGTGCTGCCTTCACAGAAGAGCAGTTAATTAAAATCACCCATAGAAAACGTTATGTAAAGAAGCAGAAGCGAGACCCTTCCAAAGATGATGAACTCAACCTCTTAGGGGCTGAGGACGTCGAGTCCTTTACTGGATCTAAGGCAGACCTTGAGAGTGCTGCAGACAATTTGTTTACCTCTGCACCACGTCCTCAGCCCTTACCCTTGAGTTATTATCTATTAAAACACCAGCAAAATCTGTCCCACCTACCCCAGGTACTGCCTTACAGCAGATAAAGTCCAAGCTCGAAAAGTCCCTGGGTAACACTTTTAACATTTATTTACTGTAGCAAATGGGCGTTTTCCAGGCTTCCATGCTAGAGGCATTTCAGTGTCTCCGAGACGAATTTTTATCTTTCAAAAAGACATCTAAACAACCAGAAGTGGAGGTGGATCAGACCTCCGCTTCGGCCTCTAAGCCTGGTCCCTCAAATCAAGCTGTAACTCTGGACCCACCCCTTCCGAGACCTCGGCCTACCTCTCACTCAGTTGAGGCTATGGAAGTGGACTATGGTCTCTCCCTTCCACCATGTCTTGGTGCTGATCAATCTCAACCTGATAACACATCGGATCAGCATTCAAGTCTATCTGATGAACCTACTAAGGCCTAAAAAGCATTCTCACTCTCATAAAAAGCATGACATTGAACCGAGGTCCGCCTTGGATCAGTATTCAGGTCAATCCGATGAGCCTCGGGTTGCATCATCTAGACCTAAAAAACATGTAGGTAGTAGCAAACACAAAATGAAGTCCAGATATGTATCTTCATCTTCAGAGGAGGATCAGTCCTCTGCACCCAGACACAGGTCTTCAAAGCCCTCTGGGGCTCATTCTGGTCAAGACCAACCTCAACACGACCCAGAAACACCTTATTATAGGGAAGTAGCCTTGTCTGACGTTCCCTCTCAATATGCTGAATAAGTGGACATCTTCAGATGTATTCTGGCCCTCCCTAATCCCAGGGAGTCCATACCTAGGTCCTCCACTTCTGTCATTGGTCTGGACGATGAGAATGGCCGTCATGAACTTAGGACAAGAGGCCCTTCTTCTATGCTCCCCCTCAGCTCGGTTATCAAAGATGCCTTTGATAAATTTGAGCATGACTTTCAGGCCGCTAATTTACCTGAGGGTAAATATATCAAACCTCCTCGTTCCACTGCTAAGTGGTACAAGGTGGGACAGCCTTGTTATGAGGACAAGATTCAGGAGTTGAATACAGATTTTGCAAAAATCTGTATTACTCCTAAACCATCTGGGGCCCCTATGGGCAAGGTTCCCCTACCAATTCTCAAGGAATTGGAGCATCAAGCTAGGCAGAATATATCCACTCTCAATTTTACTGCTGCCTTTGCCAAGACTTCCTCTTCTTGTTATGCCACTCTTGAGAAGTGCCAATACAGCCTGAAGTCAACCTTTAAGAAGGTTAAATCCCAAATTCAGAAAGGTGCCAATCCTGAGAAAGCAGCCAAACGTGGATATGAACAAGCCTGTGAATATTTGGACATCTGGAATAAGACTGTTCTTATTCAACACAGAGCTCTTACATGCCTCAGCAAATCCTTGGCCCATATACTCCAGAGGGAGCTATATACTATGCGTAACACTGGCTTGCTAGGGCGCGAAGCCGAGATGACCCTTTTACAACCACAACTAGGGGAAACGAGACGCCAGGAACTTAGGAACTCGCCCTTTTGGCACTCCTCCTTGTTCAAGTGTCAGCTAGTTAAGAAACGAGAAGACTTCCTCCTCAAAAAAGGCACCTCTAAAGACTCTCAGGGTTTTGGACCCTATCAAAACAAGCCCTTTCGTGGTCCCCACAACAAGAAAAGAGGCTTCTACAGGGAACGCCCCTATGGGGGCAACTCCTCACAAAGCAGTAACCAATCATTTTCCTCAGGCAGGGGGAAACCGAACTTCAGAGGCTCCAGGGGTCGTTTTCGAGCCCACCATAGGGGACGAGGACATGGAAACCCCTCCCCCCTCCCCAATGACTCCTTAAAAGCCTCCCTCAGTCCACCAGTAGGAGGTCGCCTCCGTTCTTTCAGAAGAGACTGGCAAACAAACAAATGTTCATCCAACGTGTTAAACATTATCAACAATTGCTACGTTCTGCCATTCATTTCAAAACCAAGTCTGGTCAGATTCCCTCTGATTCTGTCCAAATACAAGACCCTTCAAAAAGATCAAGCTCTGGCCACTTGTATCCTGTCTCTTCTGTCAAAGAAGGCAGTAGAAAGGGTGGAAAATGTAAAGTCTCTCGGGTTTTACAGTCGCCTGTTTCTAGTCCCCAAGCCTCACCAAAGGTGGAGGCCAGTAATAGCCTTAAGCAGGCTCAACACTTTTCTACATGTAGAAAAGTTCAAAATGGAAACTCCAGAGTCCATCAGGACCTCCCTGATTCCAGGGGAATGGGTATCGTCGATAGACCTTTGCGGCCTCTAAGGCCTTTTACGGTGGGGTATCGGTGGGCCAAATCATGCAAGCCTGTCACTGGAAAGCTCACAACACATTTACTAATTATCTCCCGCCGGCCCGGCGTGAGTGTGTGTGTCACGTTTTTAAAAAGGGGCTGTACAGCACACTGGTTGTTTCTCCTTGGCCTTTTCAATGTTTTATGACTTTATTGCTTATGTCTTTTCATTTGATGCTGTTTTTTCAGACCTAGGTCCATAGCTAAGTGAGTAATAGCAATGGTGGCTACTTCGAGTAAAGTGCTCATAACTCCAAAACGACTGCATTTAGAGCATTTCTGTAAAATACGTTGTTCAGCTACTTTCTCCTTGCCTACAAGATGGTACCAATTTTAGGGGTCTATCTTGATAGCTAAGTGAGTAATAGCTATTTTCTGTTTTTAACAATGAGCAAAATGAGTAAGTTGCTTTTATCTTTGTAACTGTTACTTACAATATTGGTCTCAAATATGTTGTTGAACAACTCCTTCATGTACTATATCATGGTGAGGTTTCCAAGGTGTAGCACCATAGCTAGCTGAGTAATAGCTACACTAAGTTTAACATTTGACCATTGAGCAAGACACTTATAACTCAAAAACTATTGAATATAGAGGATTTTTGTCTAATATGTTGTTCACCTACTTTTTGATGTACTGTGTCGTGGTACATTTTCAGAGCTGTAAGTCCATAGCTAACTGAGTAATAGCTACTTTGAAATTTCTTAATTTCAACATTCAGTAAATCACTTATAACTCCAAAACTATTGAATTTAGGGAATTATTGTGAAATCTGTTGTTCACTTACTTTTTGATGTACTGTGTCATGGCTAAGTTTCAGAGCTGTATCTCCATAGCTAACTGAGTAATGGCTACTTTGAATTTCAACATTGAGTAAATCACTTATAAGTCCAAAACTATTGAATTTAGAGAATTATTGTGAAATCTGTTGTTCACTTACTTTTTGATGTACTGTGTCATGGGAAATTTTCACAGCTGTATCTCCATAGCTACCTGAGTAATAGCTACTTTGAGGGTTTTCCATTGAGTAAATCACTTATAACAGCAAAACTGTTGAATTTAAAGGATTTTTGTCAAATATGTTGTTCACCTACTTTTTGATGTACTGTGTAATGGCAAATTTTGAGAGCTGTAGGTGCATAGCTAACTGAGTAATAGCTACTTTTATGGTTCTCCATTCAGTAAATCACTTATAACTGCAAAACTATTAAATTTAGAGGATTTTTGTGAAATATGTTGTTCACCTACTTTTTAATGTTCTGTGTCGTGGCAAAGTTTCAGAGCTGTGAGTCCATAGCTAACTGGGGAATAGCTACTTTGATTGTTTTCCATTGAGTAAATCGCTTTTAACAGCAAAACTGTTGAATTTAGAGGATTTTTGTCAAATATTTTCTTCACCTACTTTTTGATGTACTGTGTAATGGCAAATTTTGAGAGCTGTAGCTCCATAGGTAACTGAGTAATAGCTACTTTGATTGTTCTCCATTGAGTAAATCACTTATAACAGCAAAAGTGTTGAATTTAAAGGATTTTTCTCAAATATGTTGTTTAGCTACTTTTTTATGTACTGTGTAATGGCAAATTTTGAGAGCTGTAAGTCCATAACTAACTGAGTAATAGCTACTTTGATGGTTCTCCATTGAGTAAATCACTTATAACTGCAAAATAATTAATTTTATTGCGTTAATACATCCTATCCAATGGACAATTTGCTAAACCGGTCGGCGCAGACCGGCCCGCCAAACGTCAGAAAAAGACGTCCTGTGTTTCCACCGGCTGGCCGGTCCGTAGTACTGTGCACTCCCCAGATGGCGCCTCGTACTTCCTTCCTGCCTAGACAACCTGACGTCATAGCATCTTTTTCGTTTGGTGCGTGTACTGTGCAGACGTGTTTTCTACAATCTCCAGATTTTTAAAGGAAAAGTGTGCATTATGGCGGATTTTCAACCTTATACATGAAGAATTTAGTGTAGAAGTGTTATCTACTTATCAAGCACGGATATTCATTTAGAAATCTGCTGGAAACGCTCCCTAGTTGACTCAATTTAATTTTGAGGATAGGGCAGTAATCGACGAGAAATATGAAGGCAGCCATTTTGCTAGTTTCCTTCCATTCAACCATTGTGTTGTTAGGGGCAGATCGACTATATTGAGGAATTATGGATATACTACTTACAGGTATTTTTATCCGTGTCTTTTCTTTGAATGTACCTTCAGCTACAATCACCATAGTAACGTCTAGTAATACTACAGATAGAAATCTCGGGGAACTTCAGTCTACATAGTTTTGAACACTGTAAATAGAAGGAATTCCCCAGGAAGGCGCATTCTTCTCCAGAGCGCACTGGTAAAGACTTCTCTGCTGTAACACATCAGTCACACCAGCCAGCTTGATTATTGAGTGCTTTTTCTTCAGAAGCATGAGATGAATTCTTCAGATTTCTTCAGAGCTTACACAGAAGGAACTTTATCTTTAATCACTCTCAGTCCCACCCTTGTGGACCCGGCCTTTGTGTCGGTAATAAGGGCAGTGGATGGCCAGGAAACTGGTTTGAGTGTACAGCCGGCTGAGAAGAAGAACCGACTTCAGACCGGCCAGGACTTTCATCAACAGAGCGCACTGGTCCAGGCTTCTCTGCATTTAAAGCATCAGCCGACCGGCCAGCTAAAAAGAACGCGACCTCTGACGTCATATCCAGTCAGCCAATCGCGTGTCCTTTCTACCAAATCACGAAGCTGGTCACGTGATTCACCGATCAGGTCACGAAGTTTATCACGTGATTCACCGAACAAGAAGGTCGGAAGTGCATTCTTTGCACTCACGTCTACTGTGACTCCAGTTTCTAGTTCCTGAAATTCACCTCCAGCGCACTGGTACAGACTTCTCTGCTACAGGCATCAGTCGACCAGTCAGCTCACATTTACTGTGATATAAGGAAAGAACGGGTCCAGTGAGAACATCTCCCCGAAGTTGGTCACGTGATTCACCGACCAGGTCACTAAGCTGATCGTCATCTCCTATCAGCCAATCACGTTGTCCCTCCGACCAGCAAGCTGGTCACGTGACACACCTACCAACAATTGTTTCTAATTATAGCTCACAAGGGCTTTCCCAGCAACTGTCAAATCTACAAATAAGACGTGTGCTTAAAAGAAATATTTTAATTAATGGAGGAAACTGAATTCAACACAAAGATAGTTGTTAACTTCATTCAGCAACTGGTTACAGAGTGTACCTACCGGCTACACAGCCTTGTACAGTTACTTCAACAACTGGTTACAGGGTACCGACCGGGTACTGGCTACACAGCCTTGTACACTTGCTTCAACAACTGGTTACAGAGTGTACCGACCGACTACCGGCTAAACAGCCTTGTACAGCTACACTGCCTCGTACACTTACTTCAACAACTGGTTACAGTGTGTACCGACCGGCTACCGGCTTCACAGCCTTATACAATAGCTTCAACTGGTTACAGTGTACCGGCAGGGGACCGGCTACACAGCCTTATACATTTGTTTCAACAGCTGGGTACCAGCTACACAACCTGCACTGAACAGCTTGCCTCATATTACAGAGCCTCCCTGCCTACCAACCAGCACCAAGAATCACAACCTAAGGTTTTCTACCAGCTTGCCACTCCTCATCAGCAGCCTATTCACTGGCCTAAGACTGATGACAGGCCTAATGAGGTTTAGTCCCTGACAGGAAATTTTTTCCTACACAGATACTGCTTCAACTGGTTACAGAGCTCACCAACCGGTTTCCAGCTATACAGTTTTCACTGAGCGGTTTTGCTTCACACCAGCTAGTTACAGAGACTACTGACCTGCTATCAGGTGCAATTGCTGTCTTGCCCCTTTTCAATACTGGTTTCAGAGGACCGGAACCAACCAGCAGACCGCTTGGGGGCTACCTAGTTAGTAGACCAGTAACTAAATTCAATGGTCAGCCGAACCTGCCAGTTTTTACTGGTTACAGAGTACTACGGGCTACAGGAAATTCCTGTGGCTAAAATTCTGGTTACAGAGAAATCAAATGAGTCTTTTGAACAGCAAGAAAAAATGTGGTTCACAATCGAACAAGTTTTCATTGTGTCCAGTCAGGGGTCAGCCATCATACAAATGACAATGTTTACATGCTCCACCTTACAGGCGGCTGGTCTAGGGTCAAGAATCTATGTAATGTGAAGAGTTGTGTCAGCCCCACCCGGGCTGGACCACAGCAAGAACAGATGGACTGTTAACTGGTATCATTGTCACCAGGTCAGACCAGTGTCCAGAGGAACAGTAAGTGTTAATCTGTCTACCAAAGGTTGCACAAAACTTACCTAAAGGGGCCAGACTAAATCACCTTGGGAGCCTTGGGAGCTGGTCCCCAGGTAGTACAATTTAGAAGGAGGGCCAGACACCTCCTTTCCAGTCCAGACCAGGCTTGACAAGGACCCTAAACATAAAAAAAAAAAAAAAAAATGGAGACATTGGTAACCGTCAGACTAACCTCCCTCCAACAAGGGGAGTGGGTTACCTCTATAGTTTTTCAAGGATGCCTACTTCCATATACCAATACAGGAACAATCCAGGAAATATCTGAGATTTCATGTCCAGGGTTGGACATACCAATTCAAAGCTCTGCTTTTCGGTCTGTCCGCAGCAGTCTTGGAGTTCACTGTAATAACAAGGAGGTGAAACTGATGGTCATGTAGAAGAATATTAAATCCACCAGTACCTAGATGACAGGTTGGTGAGAGCTGCATCCCACCACTTTTGTCTCCAGCATACCCAAGATCTGGTGAAATTATGCCAAGAAGTAGGTTGGCTGGTGAATTTGGAAAAGTCGGAACTGGAGCCAAAGCAGATCTTCGATTTTGTAGGTTACCAGTCCGACCTCAGGGCCGGTTGGGTCCGACCGACACCGGACTGTTGGCAGAACCTTCAGGACAAAATACTAGAAATACTGTCACTACTGGCTTGTCTGGTCCAGCAGTTCATGTCTGTGATAGGTTTACTAACAGCTACAGAAAAGCAGGTTCACCTAGGCCGACCTCATATGAGACCCATACAGTAGCATCTCAAAAACAACTGGAGGGTACCAGAGTCACTAGAAAAGGTGATTATAATACCAAGGTCCTTGCACCCACATTTACAGTGATGGCGGCAAGAGGACATTGGCCTTACAGGCTAACCATTAGACCCATTAAAACATTAAAACATGCTCTACAAATCTTTTCAGACACATGAAAAGAAGGGTGGGGTCATCACTTAAACGAAAGCACTGCAAGAGGCACCTGGTTCCTTCCGGAAAGCAAGTTGCATATCAATTATCTAGAACTCAAGGCAGTCTTTCTAGCCTTAAAAGAGTTCCAAGACCTCTGCATACACAAGATACTACTTGTAGCAACACCACAGTGGTGTCATACATAAACAAAGAAGGAGGCATGAGGTTGGGGCCACTTTGTGCTCTACTACGGAGAATCTTGACCGGGTGCACCAGAAATCAAGTAATTCTCAAAGCCCGACACATTCCAGGCCGGCTAATAAGGTAGCAGACAAGCTATCCAAGCTAGGCCAGACCATCCAAATAGAGTGGTCTCTCCTTCAGGTGGTCTTCCAAACAATATGCAGCCGGTGGCACCGGCCTTAAATAGACCTATTTGCCACGAGGTTCAACAACAAGTTGCCTCTGTTTGAGTCACCGGTACCGGATCCCCTGGCCACAGCAGTGGATGCGCCAAGTCTGCCATGGTAGGATCTGGACACATTTGCCTTCCCACTAGCAGCCATCTTAGGCAAAGTGGTGGAGAAGTTACAGGACTCCCCATGCAAGAGAATCATTCTGATTGCTCCGGGGAGGCCCAACAGGCCTTGGTTTTGGGATCTAATGGCCATGTCCAGTCAGATTCCACTGAGTCTGCCCAACCTGTTAACACAGCCCGTCAATCAGATCCCTCACAGAAATCTGAAAAATCTGAATCTCCATACATGGCTCCTAGAGCCACAGCAATCAAAGAACAGGGCTTCTCTGAGGCAGTGGCAGCAAGGATTGAGGCTCCTCAAAGAGGATCGATCAGATCAGTCAATGACCCAAAGTGGTGCATCACTAATCAGGTGGGCTTCAGGGCATCCCTTATAAAGTCAGTTGCTGACTTCCTTATGTACCTTTTTTTAGGACAGGAAGTTACAACCCAGCACCATTGGGGGTTACAGGTCAGCCATTGCTGATAAACTAGGTATTTTACCTGTCATCATCAGCAAAGACGAAAATCTCACTCGTCTCCTGGATAGTTTCCATAGAGACAGATCCAAAGGTAGGAGGGGGATCCCCACCGGGAACCTATCCCTGGTTTTTCACCAGCTAACTAAGGCTCCTTTTGAACCAATCCAAGAGGCTTCCTTGAAGCACCTGACCTTCAAGACTTTTTATCCTCTTGGCCCTTGGGCCAGGCAAGCGCAGCAGTGAGATTCATGCTTGACAAACAGGAATATCAGACACCAATCTGATTGATCAAAGGTGGCCCTGTATCCATCACCCAGCTTTCTTTCCAAGAATCAGCTGGCCAAAGGGGGTCCAGACAGTGTGGCCCCAGTGGTTATACCAGTCCTGGCCCCAACTCTGGATAGGTCCCTCAAGTCTGACAGGTCCCTCTTTCTGGTTAGAGCATTGCTCTACTATTTGGGCAGGGCCTCAGACCTCAGGCAGAATAAGGAGGTGGTTTGGTCTCCTTTAGGAAAGGTTTCGACAAAGACACCTCACCTGCCTCTATCTCCTCTTGGATCAAGCAGACTGTGATCCTATGTTATGAGCTCTCTGACCAGGAGGCCCACTCTTTACATCAGGTTAAAAGCCAATGATGTCAGGGCCTTTGCTGCTCCTAAGGTCTTCCAGTCGGGAGTCTCCTTAGATCCAGTCTTATCAGCCTACCACTGAAGTCACTTAATACCTTCACACAGTTCTATCTGAAGGGTGTGGCTTGGGCTGACTCAGAGCTTTACCAATTGGGCTTGGTGTTGGCTGCTCAGCAGAACCACAAGTGGCCTTTAGATTGAGGAGATTTGTATATATGTACATAATGTAAACAATTCTACAAGCACATAGTATAAAATGTGGCGTGCTTCCTTCGGGAGGTTTACTGGCTTTCTGGGACTGAACTCATCCCTCTCTTCCCCTACCTCAGAGCAGGTCTGTTAACAAAGGGGGGGGGCGATGTCGGTATAGCCCCGGGTAACCGGCTGTTGGCAACCGACCAAGGCCTTACAGGGTTTCCTGACCTTAAGGTCAACCCAGGCCTGGGCCTATAGGTCTCTTGACAAAGTCAGTCTAGACCGTAGGTTAAAGTTGGCTATTTCTTGTGAGTTCACATAAGTCCCTAGTAACTTACCCGCCGACCAAGCGGTAGTTATTCAGCAAATTGTCCATTGGATAGGATGTATTGACGCAATAAAATTGCAAATTTAATAAGTAAATTAAATTTTATTAAAAAATATAACTTGGCAAATTTTGAGAGCTGTAGGTCCATAGCTAACTGAGTAATAGCTACTTTGATGGTTCTCCATTGAGTAAATCACTTATAACAGCAAAAGTGTTGAATTTAAAGGATTTTTGTCAAATATCTTGTTCACCTACTTTTTGATGTACTGTGTAATGGCAATTTTGAGAGCTGTAAGTCTTTTGCTAACTGAGTAATAGCTACTTTGATGGTTCGCCATTGAGTAAATTACTTAGAACAGCAAAACTGTTGAATTTAAAGGATTTTTATCAAATATGTTGTTCACCTACTTTTTGATGTACTGTGTAATGGCAAATTTTGAGACCTGTTGGTCCATAGCTAACTCAGTAATAGCTACTTTGATGGTTGTAAATCATTTGTAACTGCAAAACTATTAAATTTAGAGGATTTTTGTCAAATATGTTGTTCACCTACTTTTTAATGTTCTGTATCGTGGCAAAGTTTGACAGCTGTAAGTCCATAGCTAACTGAGTAATAGCTACTTTGATTGTTTTACTTTGAGTAAATCACTTTTACCAGCAAAACTTTTGCCCGGAAGATTATAAAACGCAGATATTTAACACATATATATGCCCTCTATAAGCATGCAGACATTTGACCTTGAAGCTCTTCGTTCAAGGTCATCCACAGACTGCCAAAGTACCCTACTTAGCTGATTTTGGCCAAACTTAAAAGTGCCTATATCTCGCTTATTATTGGTCCTAGAGGTTTGGGATGTGAAACCAACCTATAGGAAATCATGTTCTGCGAATCTTTAGATGTGGTAAGATTTGACCTTGAGCCCCTTGTTCAAGGTCAAACAAGGATGGCCAAACTTAAAGGTGCCTATATCTTGCTTATTATTGGTCCTAGAGGTTTGGAATGTGTAACCAACCTAGAGGAATTCATGTGCTGGGAATCTTTTGCTGTGGTCAGATTTGACCTTGGACCCCTCGTTCAAGGTCAAACTGCTGTGGCCAAACTTAAAAGTGCCCATATATCCCTTATTATTGGTCCTAGAGGTTTGGGATGTGAAAACAACCTATAGGAAAACATGTGCTGGGAATCTTTTGATGTCGTCAGATTTGACCTTGGGCCCCTCGTTCAAGGTCAAACGATGATGCCCAAACTTAAAAGTGCCTATATCTCGCTTATTATTGGTCTTACTATTGGTCAAACGAGGATGGCCAAGCTTAAAAGTGCCTATATCTAGCTTATTATTGCTTCCAGAGGTTTGGGATGTAAAACTCACTTTAAACAGCACATTTTTGCTCCCCGGCGGGAGATCATACCACTGCAGTGGTCTTGTTTTTACCTAAAATACCTTACTTGGTCAGACAACGACAACAATATGTATCTGGGTCTAGTAGTGGCGGCACAACAAGTCCTAGACCCTTCCCCTCAGACCAGTTATCCTCGAAAAGAAAAGAAGAGGGGGGCACATCCGCTACAACCAAGTCTTCAGGAGTCTAATCCCAGGGTCTAGGTATAGGTTTACCTCTCAGGATGTTACGGGTAAGGTTTTTTTGTTATTATCAGTATATATAGTGTATTATGTATTAAGGAATTATTAAGGTTGTCATTAATCTCATGTTAGGTGGCAAAAAATTATGAGAATTCAAAGCCTAGAGCTGGTTTCTATCGTGGATTGGCCCTAGGGCCTTACTCTTCGTAAGTGAGCACGGCTGCACTTCTCTCCTACAATCAAAACATCCAGACAGTTTTTTAGCACTGTCACTCATTCAATTGAGGTTTTTGGCTCTTTACAGGCCCGGTCTTTGGGATTGGGGCACTGTAAACTGGACTCAGACTGGTATTTCTAAACATTCATTCAAATCTATTACTTCAAAATCTAAGAAAAATTGACATATCTTCCAGTCTCAGCTGTAATCCCTCCACCGAGCGGTTGGATTCAGCATTCAGTCCCACATGGTAAGCTATTGTAGCGCAATAAAATTGAAAATTTTGATTACTTAAATGTAGCTTTTATAAGCTACAAGCTTACCATGTGGGACTGAGGAGAGTCCCACCCTGCCTCCCCACTGTATTACAGCTGAGGGGTATGGTTAAAATTGCAACGAGAAAGTAGGAAGAGATCTTGTAGAGTACCACGAGAAGGCAACCTGAGGCTACAGCCAACTATAAATGTCTTTTTTTCTTAGACGTTGGCCGGATGCCTGCGGCCATCAGAGAACAGCATTCAGTCCCACATGGTAAGCTTGTAGCTTATAAAAGCTACATTTAAGTAATCAAAATTTTCAAACTTATAAAGGATGACAAAAGGGACACCTTTATGGTCGCCTTAAAGTCCCAATATGAATGAACTTATGGCCACCTTGCAGTGAAATGATGGGAGTTTTTAATCTCCAGCTCTCATATTGTTCAAATATTGTTAAATTTTGAACACTTATTAAGGATAACAATAGGGACATTCTTATTTCACATGTATTATTATTTTTGCTTTTTCTGCCGTCCGGCATCCGGACGCTTGGTTTCCGCTCATTTGAAGGAAAAGTATTTATCCTATCTTTACCAAATTTGGTATGGGTGTTTATTGGGTTAATAGCTCGTATGGAATTGCTTTTGGTGAAGATAGCTCTATAGCTAACTGACTAATAGCTACTTAGCTACTTTTGTGTACTTCTTTTGTTTCCGGGCATTTTAAGGAAAAATATTTGACATATCTTTACCAAATTTGGTATGAGCAATAGTTAGGTCGATAGCTTGCTTGGGATTGCTTTTAGTGATAATAGCAATATAACTGACTGAGTAATAGCTACTTAGCTACTTTGCCAAAAATGGAAAAACACAAATTTGCTTCTATCTCCTTAACCATGCGAGATAGAGCGATTTCGTCGAAATTTTCGACCCACAGGGTACCTCAGAAATGTACTCTTGGCAATTTTCAAAAAATTTTCCTCTTCCCAAAACTGGCGGCCATTTTGAATTTTCTAATTTTTTGCCAAAAATGGAAAAACACAAATTTGCTTCTATCTCCTTAACCGTGCGAGATAGAGCGATTTCGTCGAAATTTTCGACCTGCAGGGTATTTAATCAATGTACTCTTGGCAAATTTTCAAAAAATTTTCCCCTCCCCAAAAATGGGGGCCATTTTGAATTTTCGAATTTTTGCCAAAAATGGAAAAACACAAATTTGCTTCTATCTCCTTAACCGTGCGAGATAGAGCGATTTCGTCGAAATTTTCGACCCACAGGGAATCTAGTCAATGTACTCTTTGCAATTTTCAAAAAATTTTACTCTCCCCAAAAATGGCAGCCATTTTGAATTTTTCCCAAAAATTGAAAAACAGAAATTCGCTTCTATCTCCTTAACCGTGCAAGATAGAGTGATTTCGTCGAAATTTTCGACCCAACCAATGCAAAAAGGCATGAAGCTGAAATAATTTACATATATACTAATAAATATTTAAGCATCATTCATATATTTTACAAATGAAACAGGGTCTTGTAAGACTACTGTACAATTTTTGCAAAAGGTTCATGGGGTGGACATTACACATGATAATGTGTGTTCTTCTATGCTATCCTGTTTCTATTCATATGTCGCAGCTACTATCAACAGGGCATCCTATTTCTAGTTTTCTTTCCACCTTGGACTTCCAATACAAGTACAGTCATGGCCATCTTGAAGTAAAAATGAGGGTTTTCAGCTCTCAACTGACTTACTGTTCAGTGACATCAGATCAACTTGACACATTGATAAACAGTTTTTCTTGTACAATATTTTATATATCTCCAGTTAATTGAAAATGAATAAGTTCTCTTTTTTTTCTCCTCCAACTCTGTATTTGCTTTTGTGTGATATCTATCTGGAGGCAGATTCATGGCAAGTCCCACTCTCTCACTGATTGGGCAGTGGTGCCCCACTGTGTTTTGTGTGTTAACATCTGTGTCTTGCATAGTGAAAGGTTGATAAGGGATATCAAGATGTATTAATTTCTTTTCATCAAGGGATATGCTTACAGTAAATCTTTTTGCGAGTAAACAATTCAAACAAGGACATTTATCTTTAGGTTCATGGAAGTAGAGCCTTGAGGAAAGAATGCCTTGTCTGTTTTGAGAGAATGGAAAAAGCCTTAATAATATGTAAACACCTTGGGTTTTCATGATATTCAGCTATAGAGTCATGTGTGAATCAAAAATCTTAACAATAACATCTGACAACATGTTTTTTTGTTGTTTTTTTACAATAGAACAATAAAGGATTTCACATATACGATTATCTTAAGCATATTTATCTTATAAACATATTAAATAGCAATGAATTTTCAGAGGCATAAAATGCCTCAAAGATGTACAACATATGAATGTCTCTATCTATAGCCAATTAGAGTTTACTACAGTGTATCTGTATCATTATAAATCTAGGATTAAATATCTCCTGGAAAAAATTTACGATCCCAAATTTACAACAAAAATGATACATTTTTTTCATAAAATATACCACTCTATGAAACACAAAAAGCTCAGATTCCGCTTACAGTCTAATACTGCAACTGATACCGTTTTTAGATAATCCACTTTTCCATCAGATACAAACACAGTAAAGCTTACCTTCTCCTTACAGTCTCGTACCACAACTACTAAGCAAAAACCTTTTTCTAGTTATCTTGGATTTTATGTAACTATAAACAGCCCAGGTCACACCAAATTTATTGATGAACTATCTTGAAGTTGTTAACCCCAGCCCATAAAGGCTGGGGTTATAGTCATCCCTTGCACTGTCAGGGTGGCGACGGGCGTAAAGCTTGTGGGTGTTCTGCAGCCTAAATCTATGCATGGATTTTCCCCATAGTTTCAGGATATCTTTATCCCAAGAGGATCTAGAGATGATAAGGTTTTTTGGGGGTTTATCTGGCAATAGCTGTTACCATGGCAATACTTTTAACATTTTTTGGTCTAAAGTTTGTAGGTGTTCCACAACCTAAATTTGCAGGATATGTTTAGCCCAACAGGATAGCCCATAAACCTTTATATCTCATTCATTGTGAAGATATCTTCAACAAATTTGCAGAGAATGTTTATGGCTATGAAAACATGTCTTTACAAAATGGCCGCCATAGCCGATTGTTCCAAATCATTAATATGTTCTAAAACTTATAATATTGTAGCTAGGTTCATCAGATTTGCACACAATGTATTTGGCTAGGAAAGCTTGCCTGAGAGTAATTTGGCCATCTTTTGAAAACAACATTGCCACCATATCAAATCTATAATGTCATATACAGGGATCATCATATCAAAAGGTCTAATATCTCCTTTATCAATGGTCCTTGGGGTTCAGAATAAGAAAACAACTTTCAGGAAATCATGGCCTGGGAATCTTTTGCATGTGTCAAATTTCACCTTTGACCTCTGCTTCAAGGTCAAGTGAGGTCATAATACCAAAAAGGCCTTATATCTCACTTACTATTGCTCATATGGCTTGAAAATGTGAAACTAACCTATAGAAAGTCATGGTCTGCAAATCTTAGCAAGTGCCAAATTGCCCTTTGATCCCTACTTCAAGGTCATTTGGGTCATCACACTAAAAAATCTCTTGTATCTGCCTTATTTTTGGTTCTAGGGCTTCCAAATGTGAAAACATCTTAGAGGAGTCATGGCCTGCTAATCTTTTGCAAGTGTCTAATTAAGCGTCCCTTGCGGGACGCTTGTTTGGATATGGGAGAAAATCAGGCTCCGCCGGCTCCGCGTTTCGTTTTCCTTATAACTCTGTGACCGTTGGGCGAATTCTTTTCAAATTTGGCAGGTGTATGCAGTAGCCTTGGGGAAATTTTTTGAATATGCTGCAGTGACATTTCGACCAATCAGAGAGGTCACACGACCAAAAATATCTTTTTTCGATGGGGAAGCTTGTCCGGATGATAACTTGAAAGGGATTTTATCAATTCACCTGAAACTTGGCAAGTACATTCATTCTATTGAAATCTGGAAATCATTAGATTTTGGCATTGAGTGGTTAAGAAATGGCCGAGTAATTAATGATTAATTAATCATTAAGAATTTTCCATATAAGGAAAACACAAAAATGCTTATATCTCGAAAACTGTGCGAGATAGAGTGATTTTGACGAAATTTTTGACCCACAGGGTATCTCTCCAGATTAGCCATCCCAATTTAAAAAAATTTTATCTTGTCAAAACTGGCGGCCATTTTGAATTTTCGAAATTTTCACAAAAATTGCAAAACACAAAAATGCTTATATCTCGAAAACCATGTGAGAGCGATTTTGACGAAATTTTTGACCCACAGGGTATCTCTGGAGAGTAGCCATCCCAATTTTCAAAAAGTTTTTGTCTCACCAAAAATTGCGGCCATTTTGAATTTTCGAATTTTTTGAAAAAATTGCAAAACACAAAAATGCTTATATCTCGAAAACCGTGCTAGATAGAGCGATTTCGATGAAATTTTTGACCCATAGGGTATCTCTACAGAGTAGCCATCTCTATTTTCAAAAACATTTTGCCTCACCCAAAGTGGCGGCCATTTTGAATTTTCGAGATAGCCTGCAGTTTGAATTTTCGAATTTTTTGCAAAAATTGCAAAACACAAAAATGCTTATATCTCGAAAACCGTGCTAGATAGAGCAATTTCGACAAAATTTTTGACCCACAGGGTAACTCTGCAGAATAGCCATCCCAATTTTCAAATTTTTTAGCAAAATTGCAAAACACAAAAATGCTTATATACCTCGAAAACCATGCTAGATAGTGCGATTTTGACAAAATTTTTGACTCGCAGGGTATCTCTGCAGAGTAGCCATCCCAATTTTCAAAAAATATTTGTCTCGCCAAAAATGGCGGCCATTTTGAATTTTTTGCAAAACACAAAAATGCTTATATCTCGAAAACCGTGCCAGATAGAGCGATTTCGACGAAATGTTTGACCCACAGGGTATCTCTGCAGAGTAGCCATCCCAGTTTTCAAAAAAATTTTGTCTCGCAAAAATTGGCAGCCATTTTGAATTTTCAACACAAAAATGCTTATATCTCGAAAATCATGCTAGATAGAGTAATTTTGACGAAAATTTTGACCCACAGGGTATCTCTGCAGAGTAGCAATTCCAATTTTCAAAAAAAATGGCGGCCATTTTGAATTTTCGAATTTTTCGCAAAATTGCAAAACACAGAAATGCTTATATCTCGCAAAACTGTGCTAGATAGAGTAATTTCAACAATTTTTTTGACCCACAGGGTATCTCTGCAAAGTAGCCATCTCAATTTTCAAAACATTTTTGTCTCGCCAAAAATGGCGGCCATTTTGAATTTTCTAATTTTTCGCAAAAAATGCAAAACACAAAAATGCTTATATCTCGAAAACCGTGCTAGATGGAGCAGACCACGCAGACTTTGGTTGCCACAACAGTGTAAGGCTAGAAGCAGAGCATTTTCTTAATACTTTAGCACTCACCGTTATATCCTTTTCGGGATGCTTACATTCTTTTTTTTTTTTGCAAGCGATCCTCTAGTTTGTCCTTTGAACCCTGCTTCAAGGTCAAGTTGGGTCACCATACTAAAAAGTAGGGTGTTATGAGTACAAATAATTTGGGTCGATTGCTCACGGATAAAAACTCAACATTGAACCCTTGCGAAGTTTAGTATCCATCTGGACAGGAAACAACATCCAATTTGGCAGCTCCCGTAAATAAAAATATATAAAGATATAAGCTTGGAATCGCTTGAATTAGCTAATGTCGCCACATAATTTATTTAAAATATTAATATGGCCATTATATCTCTTATGTATTGGTCCATGGGCTTGGAATGAATAAAATAAGTTTTCCCCCTTCTTCATCTGCACAAAAATTTTCATGTCTGACAACATCTCGTGGGTTCTGTATACTTCTTCAACTTAAGTTGTTCCTTAGATTTTCGCAAATCTCAATGTTGTTGCCCATTTAATTGTACCTACGGGCTGGGGTTCTTGCCTGCCAAAGCTGGCTATTTCTTGTGTATAAGGACCTCATATTTTTATCTTCTTCAGAATCAATTTTATTGAAGACTGCTACTGATGTGATAATGTTTGCATAAAATACAAAGATTTGGCCGAGTCTTAGATTAGATACAAATCACTTTGCACGGCTTCATTATGGAATTTTTTTTCAGTCAAAAGTCCTTGGCTTCCTAAAGTGATAATAACAAAGCATGGGGAAGAAGAATCTTCCAGTCAGACCTGTAGTTTGAAAAGTTTTTCGGTTAATGAGAAGAAGCAGGACAAAACAAAAGCTGCACCAGCTCAGGATTCTAGCACATTGAGTGGTTTGTATTTGATTCCAGTTGAATGTGATATAAAGAATATGTCTTTTGTCCTAATTTGTACACATTTATTTATGTCTTTGTTCTCATTTCATATTATCACGATCACTATTTTTGAAATGCATTTTGGTTCCAGGAACATCTTGATGCCTTCTTTTTTTAATTTTAAATAGTTTATTTTCATGGTATGTGTTCTGTGAAGCCTTTTGCATGTCCGTGATGCATTTTACATAAATACATTGCCCAGTTTCATGTATTTGAACTCGGGTAAATCAAAACCTGAAATTAAAAATCTTAAAATTTGCTTTCAGTTTATAGTTATCATGGTAACAGCTACATTCCTAATATATTCAGTTAATTGAGTGGTGCTGTGGTGCTGTACTTGAGAACAATTGAATGAGGACTTTGTCTTCATCTGTACAAAATAGACTGATGGTTTTGCAGACTCGTATCATCTGGATTCCAACAAGGGAAAGGGTATTGGCCAAACCAAATTAACTCCATCCAAGAAACCCAAGATGAGACTGAGACTGGGTGGACCACAACAGTCAAAGCTACGAGGCCAAAGCATGAAGAAGAGGCCTAGGTTAGTATTTTTGACAAAGTTTGACAAATGAAAATGTCAAAATATATACGTCATGGAATATGTACAACCCCTGTTTTAAAATTGATTGAAAAAAGCTTGCAGTCGTTATCATAGCAGTAGTCATCATTGATAAGCATTAATATAAGGAAATTAGATTTTCATGTTTCATTGGTTTCCAAACATCTGTATTACAGAGCCAGATTCAAGTTGTATCTACAAGGACAACAAACAAAATTTTAAATGCACTGAAATATAGTCAGTTAAGGAAATAAGTAGAAACTTAGAAATACAGACTGATGAAAAAGTATGTATGAAGTATACTGTTAGGAATTACATTATTTTGTGTCTGCAATTAGTCTTTAATATTCACAGGCCTATAAAAGAGGAAGAGTCCACTGAAAGTTACATATCTACAGATCCCACTGACCAGTCAGAGAGTGACCACTCTGTGCAGAATGTGGATTGGTCCTTTGAAGATCCTCGCCACTTGTCACTTATAAAAGAGTGTTTGGAAGAGACTGACAGAGCCACATCTTTTGAAACAATGATAAAATCTCAGGAAAATATCAGAGATGTAAGTCGCTTACGTAGCAGTAAAGTTGACAATGGCAGTAGTAACAAAACTGTAAGAGGAATGAACACGGGTACTGAAAGACCAGAAAAATTTACAGTCGTAAATAGCCAAAGTACAAAGGGTTTAAACACAACACAAAGCTCGTGTGGATTTGATGAACAGACTAAGCCAGAAGAGTCACCCAAAGCAGAAGTTATAGAGAATCCTCTCAGAAAAAGGGAATACTCCTCAAGCTGGGAATTAACACCAGGATATTTCAAAGATGTTCCAAAATTTGACTTTACACAGGCCACCAAAACAGGTCTTCCTGGTATAAGACCATTGAAGGAAAATAAACAAGAACCATTGGCTGCAGCTAAGCTTCCTTCTGTTCCTTCACATTCAGTTAAAGCTGCAGTAAATAGCAAAGATTATTTAGTAGACAACCTAAGTTCAGACCCTCGTGAAATCTTGGAAGACCTAAAGGGACAATTAAATGTACCATCAGATGCTTCCACTGTGGAAGGCTCACCATCAAAGTGGAGTTACCAAAACATCTTCATGAAAAACCAGGGCACTGATGGCAGTAATAGAGGAGCATTAAATGCCCAACATATTTCACCATTGTCAAGCGATGTTAATGTCAGTCAATCTTCTAACTCTAAGACTCAGCCAAAACTCCCATTAGACAGTATCAGTGGCTTCATGAATAAAGTACCACGTTTTGACAGTCCATCTCATTCAGAAAATTCTGTTTTTGGTGACAACTCTTCTGCAAAAAGTCACTCAAAATTTGTTGGAGATAAGACTTACTCTGTGCCATTACCTGAACACAGTAGACCTGATAACTTTTCACATTTCTTGAATTTACCAGTTATAAGATCACAAGATAATGGAAGGCCCTCTCATATTGCTCCTGAAGTGTATATTATGAAAGAAACTGCTTTATGATTATCTTAAAAAGGAAGGCAGTAAATACTACCGCTCTTTCAATACAATTGACATGCAATTTCACTTTCCTAAGATTAGTATGAATTTAGGAAATGCCTCCATGTGTACTTTCAGCTAAGAAGCCACATGATAGGGACATAATAGCCATAGCATATATTTCACTGCTGTGTACGTGGGAGTTTATGGGACAAATTCACCATATTGTCTTCACCATCGGAATCATCCATTAGTTAAAATTCTTATTGGTTCATATCAGTACACATTGGGTTTATCACATTGTAATTTCTCATTATTTCCAACATATTTTGCTTGGAAAAGTTCCTTGGTCTCTTCTTTGTTGTATACAAATCCCTCTTTCTGAAAACCTTATAATTGCTGTCAGTGGTATGAAAGTTCACAAACATCTTGGAAATGGCTATATTTGAAGTGATTTTAGGCACATTTTTAACCCATCAGGGCTCTAATTTTGGGCATTTTCTTGGGTTCTATCAGTGCATGAACGCGGTACAAGCAGTTTCCCAGAAATGTGCAAGGAAAGCACTCTAGTTTTGTTTATGTTAGTGTTCAGTACTTAGTTTGTCTTTTTTTTGTTCTGTGTCATTATGTTCGAGATTTCAACATGCTTTTGTCACCCAGTGTAAAGGGAGATATATGTCTTACTATTGCAGTATCAGTGATACATAAGTGTGTTGACTTGAAACAGTTTGTGAATATCAGCTGCAAATTTATGTGAGAATAAAGTGTTATCTAAGTGCTCTGTTGGTAGCTAAACTAACCCATCTTTTGTAACATTTTTATCATATTGCTGGATAATTAAGAAAACTAAAATATAAACTATTTTCTTTTTTCTAATTAGAATTTCTAACCGAACGCTTTAATTGTCACAAATAGGGAAAAAGTAACATACCATGAGAGTCATGATTGTGATAAAGTGCATCTTTTAACTATTTATTATTAGTCTTCTCATAGGAAATGTAAACTTCAGAAATCATTTAAAATATTACAAAGAAACAATTATATCTCCAAAAGAATTCAGAAAGCATATTGAATGAAATTGATGTGTGTGATATTAGAATTTTAAGCAGACCTGTTCTCCCATGTATTGATATAAAATTCAAAGTTGTTGTTAAATTTTCTTGGAATACATTTTTAAAACTCAAAAGATCTTTTGTATTCAAGATGGTGTATATTTAAAAGTATGTGCAATGACTTGTTATTTTAAATCAGTGCAATCACATGAGACTTAAACATCAATTGCATTGCTCTGGTGCACAACCAGTGTGTCAAAAACTTGTCAAAGCAAAATTGAAATCAGAACAAGGTGAAATAACATATTAAACATATTTTCTGACAATAGAATAATGAAAATCTTTAAACAGTTAAATTTAGAAGTCATGACAGCCTAAATCTCTAAGTTTATTTGAATTTAAGTATTCTGAATCCATTTTCAAATTTCAAATCCACTTGCAAAAGAAAAGAAAAGTCTGTCTTTCGTGGTAATGGTTCTTCAAAGTGAACACTCAACACCATGTTTCATTTTGATATACTTTTTATTGTACTATGATAACTTACCCCTTATAACTTGGTGCTTATCAGGAGGCTTGCTTCCCAGGCTTGTAAAGTTCTAGTAAAAATAAATTTTAGTACTAATGCCAAAAAGCTCGGTATCAACCCTGTTCTTGATGTACTGCCTCCTTTTTTGTTGGGCCTCCATACTGGATACAACTTTTTCATAGAGTAAGACACCTTAAAAGTGTTATTTATGAAGATATCTTAGTAAAACTTGAAAACAATTCAACACTGAGATGTATATTCAAGTGTCCCTCCTCACCAAGCAAGACCATAGAGCTTATATTTCTGGGGACCTTCACCTGATCAGAAATTATACCCTCACGAGGAGGGACACATGGATGGTGAACAGATGTTGCCTTGGTTCAGGCCAAACTGAATCCCTCCAGCTGAGAGCTCTAGATGATTCTAAAATGATCTGTCTGGCCTTACCGGGGCTTGTCTTTCAGCAGAGATTAGTTCAGTTCCCTGCATAGAGGAAGGGATAAGACCCCCAACTCTTTAACATGACAAGATGCTATTGAAGGACTAAGGTGGAGACTAGAATATGCTGAGGCTAGAATCTGTTTAAGCTTGATTTGGCGTACCAACAATTATCTGCTTTTGGTTTCCCGACAAGTTTGTTCTTTAATTCTAGGTTTCTTTACCTCATCAAGCTGTGACTTCTTTTATCTTAATTCTGGAATCTTGGTCTTCAGCTCTCTGCCAAACATAAGGTAAGCTAGGGTTGCATCTGGGTTTGTATGTGGTGTTGATCAATGGATCAGTAAAAATTTACCCACCCTCTTGCCATGTTTCCCCTCTGCATGTGCAATTTTCAAAGCTTTCAGAATGCCTTCAATCTGTACCTAGACTTCTCCATTTGTCTGATGTCAGGGAGTGGTGAAGTTGCATGATCAATTTTCTTGAAGGTATTGTTCTTTTTTATTCCTCTGACACACAAGTGTGGTCCATGTAACATTTAACCAAGAAAAGATACTGATAGCTACAAAATATTTGGTTCAAAGCCATAATTACATCCTGCTTTTCGCTGGTTTCATAATTGCCACTTCAGGAAATCACCTGTAGTAATGTACCAGTATACTTTCATTTTTAGGAAAAGTACCAAGAAAATCCATCATGAGATCCTGCCATAATGGCTCTACCCTCTGCATTGGTTTAGTTTACTGATATCCTAGCATCTGGTGTGCATGGCATAACCTGTGCAGTTTCTCTGCATCACTGTCTATTTTTGGCCATCATACTTTTGTCCTCGATAGGTTCTTTGTCCTAACAATTCTTTGGTGTCCCTCATGGGTCAGTGCTAGGACCTCTTTTTGAAGGTTCTCTGGGATAGCAATTCTAAATCCTCTTAATATCTAGATTCTAAGTCTTCTTAAAAGCATACCTCGTTTTTCAAACTCAGAAAGTGTGGCATGTTACAACTGCTCCAGTCTCTCCATTGAACATGCTGCCAAACTGGTAAACTCTGGATCATTTTCTGGCTCGACAATTTCTTTTAAACTCTGTGCCACTTTAGTATGCTCCTGGACAATAACACACACTATATCCTCTTTTTCTCCCTGTAAGTCCTTTATAGTTTTTAGGTTCATGTTTGACCGACAATCCACAATATTGGACTTTCCAGTCTGATAAAACTACTTTATATTTGTATTTCTGCTACCCTAGTAAGTAGTAATAACCATATTTCTGTCCTGGCTGAAACTTTTGGCTTGCTGCCATAAATGTGTTCTAGGATTTGTGGTCAGTTTCTAGCTTAAACTCATGGCAAAATGCATCTGTCCAAACTAGAGGCAGGGCTTTATTCTTTTAATGTCGGCTGAATTGTCAGTCAGCTGACATTATGGCATCACTCTGCAACATCCACATGAACAACTTCTCCAAACTTACAAGGCCCAGAGACATACTGTTTTTTAAAAAGATACCTTTTCTGTCAAGGATGAAAAATTGTTCAAGGCATGCAGATCTGTTTGTTCGTCTGTTCCCCAGAGCCATAGCAAGTGAGGTACCCCCACCCTAAGTGAGAAAATTTCAACACTTTATTACAATTCTCTCATTGACTATTGCATGGATTTCTCTCGTATTTTGCATATATGTGCTAGGCCACAAGTAGTTTCCCTTGTGTGAGCATCAGGCCTGGATCTTTCTTAACTATTTTTATGAATTTTTGAAATAATTTTTAATGATTAAAATTCATAAAATCATGCACTAAATCACTTACAACTTAACAAATATTGCAGTTAGAGCATTTTGTTAAATATGTTTTTCACATACTTTTGTGTCAGCTATAATGTAGTAAAATTTCAGACCTGTAGCTCATTGCATATATAAGTAATTTCTGTAAAAAGTATACTTTGTTCTGCAGAAAACAATCCATTTGTGCTGATCTGTACAGAAAGACTGCCCCCACTCCCCCTCACTCACATAAAATGCAGGTAAGAAAAGAATTGCCTCTGTGTGGGGGGTGGGGGTGATGTTAAGGTCACTTGCGATGATACACTATAAAAGGGCAGTTGGGATTAATACATTTTTTTATTGCGTAAAATAGCCTTACCTTATCCTCACAAGTGCTTGTTTGGTTTTGTGGAACAAAACGTATCGACCGACAAGAATTTTTTAAGGAATATTCTTGTCACAAGAGGTGACCCCTTTGTCTGCGCATGTCCGCGCTTGCGCAGTAGTCGTTGTCGACAGACGATTGTCGAGAGATCTTCATTATATTTTTGGTCGATATGGGAGCAACACGTACTTTTCCTTATTATCGTCCATTCACGGATGAAGATCTATGAAGTTTTGAAGCGTGCACCTACCTGTAGTAGTCCATTATTCGACTGGTACTACCACTAATTCTGCCTCCCTTGTCCTGAAAAGGGTCAGAATAAGATGTGCAAGAATATGTTGCTGTAAAGTCTTCAGTGGAAGACGGTGTATGTCTTCGGCTGTACTCGCCCATTATTCGACTGGAACTACCTCCTTGTCGATGAAAGGGATGCAGAGAAGATTTTGCTGTAAAGTTTTCAGTGGAAAACTGCTTTATGGTCCCTTATTTGATGGCACACCATGAATATTACCTTGTGCAAAGAAGAAAGAATGCAGTTGTCTTGGCAGCGGAGGTCGTAGATTCTTTACTGTGGGTGGAGCGCCACTCTGGTACAGTAACAGGTCTCCCTCCAAAAGAACGACTACAGAAGCGTATCCACGGATCCTTGCAGTTATTATTTTGCTTCCCAGCAGGTACAGTGGACTTCCTGCTTATCAAGACATGAAAATATGGACAGATTACCTTCCTTTGCTGTAAATTTGGATGAAGATCCAACAGACATCTTTGGGGCAGTATGTGCACTGCTTGTCTGTTCAGCCCTGTTGAAGAATTGCAATAACTATTTACTAGATAATAAAACCTTCCTATGGCCATGTCTCCATTGGAAAGAATACTGTGACTTTTGAGTTAATTCTTCTGCAAACTCAACGAAGATCAAACTGGCTAGATGAGATATGGTGTTGAAGTCCTTGCTTCCAACTTTTACGAGTGTATTTGCACAGTATATACAGGAATTTGTCCTACTAACCACAAAGATCGTCGTACCACTCTGCCTAGTTTACCAGGACAGAGGGATACAGAAGAACGTGGCTACATTAATACAAGTCACCATGGAGGCTCTTCTTGCAGAGTTACTGGCAGTGATGGGAGATTTTCATTGCCATCCCAGAGTTGTGCGAATCTTGAGACGGAGTTGTCGAATTACTCCCCAATCGAATTCACCAATGCCTGTACTACCCACAATGCAAAGCGATGACGTCAGACAGGAAAACATGGCTACAGTACTAAATATAAATATACCACTTAAATGCTTCAAAAGAAAGCGATTTATCCACTCAACAATTGCAGAACTTCAGGTTTCTATGGCAGTTTATTTCTTGTATAGAAACTCGGCTAATGACGACCTGTGATAGATCTCAGTGTCCTGAATTGATTTCTAACTACGACTTCAACGGTCATTGCCCACGAGTGAAGTTCGTTTACTATGTCAATAAATGCCTACTTGTCCCATCATTTAAACTGGAGACAGCAGAAATTATTAGAAATTCGGTTACAAAAGATGCGTTCTTCTATGTACCGACTCACCAAGATTTTCAACATCTACTTCAGTTTAATGTACACGGTCAAACCTATCAGTTCAAAGCACTGAACTTCAGATTAGCGACCACCCCTCTTGTATTCACACCAGTAGTAAAAGAGGCAAAACTCATTCTTCAGTCTCGCAGAATATGAGTTCACCAATACCTGGACCACTGTTGTTAAGAGTACATAAAAGACACCAGTTTTTGCTTCAAACCAAGAATTCATCTAAATTCTTCAACATCTCAGCTTTGTGATTAGTTTCTGATAAAAATCCAAGCTCGAGTCCATACAAGGATCGATTTCCCAGGTTACCACTGCATATTGGTACAAGGAAATATCTTTCTAACACAAATAAATTTTAAAAACTTGAGAAATCTTTTCAGGAAATGGAGATCTCATCACAAATGACCCCAAGGTTGCTTATATCCCAGGTAGGGGTACGAGCATCTTTGGAAAAGACTATACCAATGGGTTACTTAAGTATGTGTGCCTTTCAGCCGTATCTACAACAAACTGGCAATATCTCCAGTCACTAGTTGTGAGAATTCCTGTTTCAAATCCTTCTGAAAAGGTATATTCAGTGGTGGAAAATGCCAAAAAAATGGGAAATAGGATGCCTTTTCTATACACAGGTACACAATTCCCTTATTTTCGTAGATGCATTAAACCAGAGTTGATGATCCCATCTAAAAGCATCACAGTCAGTGGCTTTGGACTGTTAAGAATGTATATATTACATTTCAATGTCATACAACTGAAGGCAGTGTGTTCAGCCCTTAAAAGCCTTCAAGACAAATTCTACACAAAAGAATTCTGATAGCATCAGACAACACCACTGTGTTCGGTTATCTGAACAAACAGGGGGGGGGAGCATATACCTCCTAGTTTGGCGCAGCTTGGCCTACTGCAATCCTTGAAATATACTCATTACAGACAGACATATTCTTGGTTGCTTAAAAGTCATACCCAACATCATCTCCAGAAGGGATAAAGGTTTGGCACATCCTGGCCTACTGCAATCCTTGAAATATACTCATAAGAGACAGAAATATTCTGGGGTTGCTTAAATGTCATACTCAATGATCTACAGAAGGGACAAAAGTAATCTGTACAGAATGGTTCTTATTCCATTTATGGTTCTAGACAACGTGCAAGTTTGGCACAAGTCAACAATAGGTGTTTTATGCAGGTATGCTACATCTTGGCCTACTGCAATCCTTGAAATATTCTCATTGAGCCAGATATATTCAGGGTTGCCTAGATATCATGACAACCTCTCCACAAAGAACGAAATAATACAGACAGGATAGTCTCTTCATCTTTAAATATTCTATTTGATTTACATAGTTTGTCAAATACCAATGGTAGAGATTTTTGCCACCAATAGGAGTCACAAACTTCCATTCTATGTTGACAGTCCCGGATGCAAATGCTCTGAACATAGATGCATTAAACATCTTGTTGGAGGTTCTGGACCGCTAGGCCTTTTGTCCTATACCACTTATTCCAAAAAGTCATTGAACACCAGGTGCAAAATGATTGTAGTGGCCCCTTGGTGGCCCATGATGCATTGGCTTTGGGGTCTGGTGAGTCATTCAACCAAACCTCCATTACAGCTACTTCACTGGTCTCAGAAACAGCCATTCAGTCAGAAATACCATCTGAATCTGTTGCATTGGCACCTTCATGCTTGGCACCTTAACACCACTTAGAATCTCTTATATCATTCTCTGAGCAAGGGGTAGAGAGATTTAGGGCATCTATAGGACCCTCATCTTGGAATGTATGAGTCATGATGGGCCATTTTGAGCTCTGGTACCCACAGAATAAGGTGGCCATCTCAGAGCCTACTGTCTCAAATATACCAGATTTTTTGATCCATTTACTTGCAAAAATCTGAAACCTGTCACTATTGTTGGCTTTGCAGCAGCCATAGCTAATCATTTACATTTTTTGTGCAGGAGTTGAGCAAAAGCCTGGATCTTTATAGGCCTATTGCAAGTGTTTATAGAGAGAAGCCCATTGCTAACAGAGGTGTAGCATCAAGGGATTTGCCTTTGCTTCTGTTGGTTTTCACAAAAGGCTCCTTATTAACCTTTAAAGGAGGTCAGTCTAAAAAAGTTTGACTTGCAAGACTGTTGCAATGGCATTGGAAGTGTATTCTGGGACTTTGGCTCCTTCAGACACAAGCCTCATAGGAAGGAGGTTACAGTTTCTCCCTCCTACCTATCTTTTCAGCAAGGACCTATTAGCCTCAATTGGTCTAGATTGGCTCCAGTGGTCACTTCAGCTCTAGATCATTCCTGAACTCAAATTGCCTAGACACATGATTCGTTGTCCTCCTACAGCACTTACATCCTTCTTGGACAGGACTACTGCTTGGAGAAAAGTGAAAGTCTCCTTCTCCTGCCTTTTAGCAAGAATCAGTTGGCTTCTGATGCCCCAGATGGCTCAAACCAGTGGTCATTCCAGCTCACAAACCTTTCTTGAGCTGACGTTGGACTGATGTTGTGATACTCTGCCCTCTTACAGTACTTAGTTACTATCAAGACAGTACAAGTACTTCAAGGAGGTGAAGAATCTCTTGCTCATATCTTTTAAGGAAGGCTTGACGGAGATATCTTGAGTTCTGCTATCTCTTCCTGGATCAATCTGAATGCATGATTAGATTGCCAGTCCTTTAATTCTGATTATCAGAATCCATACATTGAGACACATATTACATCCATGGCTGCCTCTTTAGTTTTCAAGAGTGGGGTCTTACCTCAGCAGATATCAAACTCTTGTTATTGGAAGACCCACAATTCTTTACTACATTCCACTCGAAGATGTAGCTTGGCAATCCCATGACCAGTCCATGAACAAATTGGGTCTTGTGGATTCATCTCGGCATGTACTCAATTTTTTGTGTATTTATACATCTTATTCATATGACTCGCATATTTATGTTCTCTCCAGTTATACAAGTGTTGTGTCACTGACATATGCCTTAATTTACATACGGCCCCATATCTGCAGTTTTGCAGTTCAGTTTGCCTGCTTGGAGATATTCTCATTGCCAGATGATGACATCTTGTTTGAGGATTCATGCAGACATCTCCGGCCAATACTGGGTGATGGTTAATTCTGCTATATGATTTGTTGTAAAATTGTCTGCAACAGCAACAACAGCAACAATGACGACCACATCATGGATCTCTTGTTGAGGGTAGCAAATTACTCATCTGTGATGAAGAAGTAACTTTTAACCTAAGATGTGGTGTATGGAAGTTTATCTTATCCTCTTATCAGTGCTTTATTTGGTGACCCCTTGTCTGACAATCATCTAACATTGTGGCCAAAACAAATACCCTCCACCTGTTATGGTTGTATTCAAGCACTTGTGAGGATAAGGTAAGGCTATTTTACGCAATAAAATGTAACAAATTTTATTGTAATTTAACTTTTTACAAGTTAAATACTTACCTTATCCTCACAAGGATAAACTCACCCTACCTCCCCGCATAATTTGTTTTGCTGGGGACCAAAAATACAATGAAGATCTCTCGACAATCGTCTGTCGACAACGACTACTGCGCAAGCGCGGACATGCGCAGACAAAGGGGTCACCTCTTGTGACAAGAATATTCCTTAAAAAATTCTTGTCGGTCGATACGTTTTGCTCCACAAAACCAAACAAGCACTTGTGAGGATAAGGTAAGTATTTAACTTGTAAAAAGTTAAATTACAATAAAATTTGTTACAATTCCATAGGGAACACATTATAGAGGAAGCTGCATATCAGTAGTCCTGCCTGTAACACGTTTTGTAGCGGCCCATATGATGATAATTGTATCCCCGACGCGAAGCGGGGATACTATGGATTCATCATCGTTGTCGTCCGCGTCCGCACCCTCGTCCGCGTCCGCAGAGATTTCTTGTTAGCGACCTACAGTCCACATTTCTTTCCGGATTTCTTTCATATTTGGCAGGTGGCTTGATATGGTAGAGGACTCGCCACCCTATCTTTTTGGTAGGCTTTATGTCTAAATTAGGCCTGTGGTAGACAAAAATGTCTAAAATGTGGAATATTGCTTGTTAGCGACCTACAGTCCACATTTCTTTCCGGATTTCTTTCATATTTGGCAGGTGGCTTGATATGGTAGAGGACTCGCCACCCTATCTTTTTGGTAGGCTTTATGTCTAAATTAGGCCTGTGGTAGACAAAAATGTCTAAAATGTGGAATATTGCTTGTTAGCGACCTAAAGTCCACATTTCTTTCCAGATTTCTTTCATATTTGGCAGGTGGCTTGGTATGCTAGAGGACTCGCCACCCTATCTTTTTGTTAGGCTTTATGTCTAAATTAGGCCTGCGGTAGACAAAAATGTCTAAAATGCATTAAAAGTCATGAAATCATGCACTAAATCACTTATAACTTGAAAAGTGTTGCATTTAGAGCATTTTGTTAAAATATGTTATTCAGATACTTTTTTCATAGCTACAACATGGTGAGTAACTTGGGTGTCTGTCTCAATAGCTAAGTGAGTAATAGCTACTTTTGGGCTTTTCAGTAACTTCCATCATGAGTAAAATCACTTGTAACTTGAAAACTATTGCATTTACACAATTTTGTATAAATATGTTATTCAGCTACTTTTGGGTCAGCTATAACATAGTTATAGCTACTTTTAGGTTATCACTGTTGAGTAAATTACTTATAACTTCAAAAGTATTACATTTAGAGTATTTTGTTTCAATATCTTATTCACCTATTTCGGAGTCAGCTATAACATAGTGAAGTTCCACACCTGTGGCTCATTGCATAGCTGAGTAATAGCTACTTTGAAGTTCACACTGTTCAGTAAATCAGTTGTAGTTGGAAAACTATTGCATTTACAGAAATTTGTGTAAATATGTTATTCATCTACTTTTGGGTCAGCTATAACATAGTGAAATTACAGACCTGTAGCTCATGGCACAACTGAGCAATAGCTATTTTCAGGTACTGACTGCTGAGTAAATGACTTGTAACTTGAAAAATATTGCATTTGGAGTATTTTGTTAAAATGTGTTGTTCACCTACTTTTGGGTCAGCTATAACATCGTGAAATTACAGACTTATAGCTCATGGCATAGCTGAGCAATAGCTATTTTCAGGTTCTCACTATTGAGTAAATCAGTTGTAACTTGAAAACTATTGCATTTACAGTATTTTGCTTAAATATGTTGTTCACCTAATTTTGGGTCAGCTATAACATAGAAAAAATTCAGACATGTAGCTCATTGCATAGCTGAGTAATAGCTACTTTGAGGTTATCACTGTTGAGTAAATCAGTTATAATGTGAAAACTATTACATTTACAGTATTTTGTTTAAATATGTTATTCACATAATTTTGGGTCAGCTATAACAGAGTGAAATTGCAGACCTCTATGTCATGGCATAGCTTAGCAATATCTACTTTCAGGTTCTCACTGTTGAGTAAATCATTGTATCCACTGGATAGCCGCAGTGTGTAGAGAGATTTCACCATTACCGCTCTAACAAAAAATATATTATAGCTAGCCTTCTCAAGTTTGCAAGGTATATTAGAGGGTGCACCACAGTATTCTATTGGTAGGCTTTATGTCTAAATTAGGCCTGTGGCTAAATTACTTGCCTACTAAAAATGAGTAATTCTGCATTTTCTCTAAAAGTATTGCAGATAGCAAATTTTTCTTAAATAACTCATTCACCTACTTTTGGGAGAGCTTTCACATGGTGAAGTTTCAGACCCGTAGGTAATTACTCACCTACTCAAAATGAGTAAATGCAAATTATCTCTAAAAGTATTGCAGATAGCCAATTTTTGTCAAATAACTCCTTCACCTACTTTTGAGAGAGCTTTCACTTGGTGAAGTTTCAGACCCGTAGGTAATTACTCACCTACTGAAATGAGTAAATGCAAATTATCTCTAAAAGTATTCCAGATAGCCAATTTTTGTCAAATAACTCATTCACCTACTTTTGGGAGACCTTTCACTTGGTGAAGTTTCAGACCTGTAGCTAATTATTCACCTACTCAAAATGAGTAAATGCTAATTATCTCTAAAAGTATTGCAGATATCCAATTCTTATCAAATAACTCATTCATCTACTTTTGGGAGAGCTTTCACATGGTGAAGTTCCAGACCCGTAGGTAATTACTCACCTACTGAAAATGAGTAAATTCGAATTATCCCTAAAAGTATTGTAGATAGCCAATTTTTCTCAAATAACTTATTCGCCTACTTTTGAGAGAGCTTTCACTTGGTGAAGTTTCAGACCCGTAGCTAATTATTCACCTACTCAAAATGAGTAAATGCAAATTATCTCTAGAAGTATTGCAGATAGCCAGTATTTCTCAAATAACTCATTAATATGAAAACAACTTATAGGAAGTCATGGGCTGCAAATCTTTTCATGTGGTCAGATTTGACCTTGGGCCCCTCCTGCTTATTATTGGTCCTAGAGGTTTGCAATGTGAAAACGACTTATAGCTAATCATGGGCTGTGAATCTTTTGATGTGGTCAGACTTCACCTTGGGCCCCTGCTACAGGGTCAAATAAGGGTAGCCAAACTTTCAGCTTGCTTATTAACGAAAAATGCTGTTTATCTTCTAAACTATGTTAGTTGGCCTTTGTCGGTGGATACATCCAGCATCTGGCCACAGATGCGTCCTTAGTCTAGTTTTCATGGCCATTATGCGAGATGTTGCACATTGTGAGAGGGCGCAGGGAATCACAGTGATAGGCTCATGGCCATGGCACAGGAGGCCTAGGTCTGGGGCATTGGTAGTTCACTTCCCAGAGGCACAGAGTTCCAGAGGTGTGGGGGGTTACCTGATTTCAAGAGAGCCACAAATGAGCCCTACTGCCCAACCTGGCTGCAAATGATATCCAGGGTTTCAGGACTATACTCGTATGGAACTTTTCTATGATATGGGGGACACTGCTGGGTAGAAGGCAAAGGAGCAGAACCTGGTACCAACCCCCCCTCCCCACCCCACCACCCCCATGATGCAAGACTGAAGCTGGCATTAGTGTTAAGGTTCCTGACCATTGTGAACTCATCCAGCAGTCTGGCATTTGATGCTCCAGTGTGAAAAAGATGACTGGAGACGACGTGTGCCAAGTAATTATTGATGAATATAAAGATGAATGTTTAAGCTGCCACTACACCACAGAGGAAAGAGATAGGTGTCTTCTGCAGCAGTTTGGCATCTAATCATAGGCTGTCACCTATGTGGGTTCGAGTCCCACAAGTGGCAATTCTGAGGACCTGTCCCAATATGACCCTGGCTGTTGAACAGGACGTAAAACCCCAACTTTGACTTTGACTTCTGCAGCAGTTGGAATTTGTCCAATGTCATGGAAGCACTAGATGGGAAGTATGTAGCCATGAAATGTCCCGGAAAAGGTTGATGTATGTTTCAAGTACAAGGGCTTTCACTCTTAGTACTAAGAGCCCTTGTAGATGCCAACTTTTGCTTCCTGTATGTGGGCAGTGATGGCTCCTGGATCAACTCACAGGTCTTCCTGCAGAGTGGCCTGAGGGATAAAATTAAAAATGGCTCCATTCGACTCTCGCTGCCCCAAAGAATCAGTCCCAACAGAACTCCCCTGCACTTCTGCAGACGTTGCATTCCCCCTCAAGTCCTAACGGAACCTAGCTTCTCTTAACGAGGCCTGACTTGAGAGAATATCCATAACTACAGCTTCAGTAGAGGGAAGTAGGTGGTTGGGAATGTTTTGGCATTCTCATGTATCAATGGTAGGTGCTCTTGTATAGCAAGAACCAAAGCTGGTGGCCACCATCACCACGGCATGTTGCATACTACAAGGACAAACTCTAGCAACTTGGTGGTTGACAAGTACACTGAAGAGCAACAACTACTACAAGGAGATGACCATGCCCTGTCCAGGTGGAACCCCACAAGAGAGGTCAAAGACCACAGAGATCGACGTGCTGTTCCAATATTTTAATGCGGGGGGGGGGGGGGGGGGGGGGGGGGGCAATGCCATGGCAGCAGGATAGTGAAGTCCTGTGAAGGATGGTAAACTATCGTCTTTCTCAGGTCCCCCCTGTTATTCCCCAAACAATTGATTGTGCTGTCTTGGAAAGAAAAACCCTCGGCACCATGTATAAATTGTCCCCACATGAAACAAATCTCAGTAATGCACACAACTACAAAGGTAAAAGTTGACGTTTTACTTCCTGTTCATCGGCGAGGGTCATAGTAGGGCAGGTCAACAGCATAAATATTGGTACTTGTGGGAGTCAATCCTACACAGAGGTGACAGCCTGGAGTTGGATGCCAAACTTGCCAACCCACTATGCCGCTGAAAACCTCACAACTACAAACATCACACAAAGTCCAGGTAAACACGGGGAGATATATTTTGATAACTTCAAAGGGGGGTCCGGGTTCATCCCCCTTTAATTAGCAAGTCTTCTGTTGTATGTTGTTGGGGCCAGTTAGACTTTTGTTGTGTGTGAATATTTGAATTCATATTTTGAACAGGAAGCTATTGATTGTTTTGGAAGATATGAATGTAATGAGCTCTTAACAAGTGCAAGTGTTTTATGAATACCACACATTTGCCTACATGCTTCAAAAAAATATGGTACAAATTTGAGCCGCAAGTAAGACTAGGAGTAACCTTTAAAACTAACAAAAAAAATCTGAAAATAGGATGGGGATGCAGGACAGCCTGGGTAATCAGCATATAAATCAAGGCCAGAGATAAGTCAGCTGGGGGGGGGCACGGTGGCAGAGTGGTAACACTCTCGCCTCCCACCTCTGAGGCCGGGGTTCTGTTCCCGGCATGGCCTCAAGTGGGAAAGCTGGTAGTTGCTTGCCGTTGGTCGGCAGTTTACAGTACAGAACCCTAACGAACTGTATGTACTGGTTTCCTCTGCCCTTCCAACTACCCGTTGTGATATGACCTGTACAGTGTTGAAAGTGACGTAAAACCACAAATAAAAAAAATTAAAAAGTCAGCTGGGGGATGTTATCTCTCGTATGAGATGTGGTTATTCTCACATTTGATATGGGGTGCAATGTACGACAAGATAGCACTAATTAAGACACTACAAGGATGGCCTGGGAAAGCCAAAATTTGACCTGCCCCCGATTTATCTCAACAGTGGAACAGCCTACTTTAGCAACGTTTACATCTAATCACAGGCTGTCACGTCTGTGTGGGTTTGACTCCTACAAGTGACAATGTCCCAATTTGACCCTGGCTGTTGAACAGGACTTAAAACCTGAACTTTGACTTTGATCCTCAAATTATGGCAGTTGAGATTCTTAAATTTTAATTCAAAAAGTATAAAATTTATTCAGTTTTTCATTCTGTGCTACATACTTTCATTATCATAAAAAATATGTCAAATTATAGGTTACAAAATAGCATGACCTGAATGTATATCATCATTGTCCACTTTTATTTGCACTATGAGAAGAAAGTAAAAATTGGTCTGGCCAAGTCAGAAGTTTATAAATTTAGATAATCTATTCTTGAGAATGAACTTATTCTGGAAGAGTGCTTTCTCAAAAACATTCTTAAATTTCTGTGTGGTAAATAAGTTTGTTTTTTGTTGTTGTTTTTTTAACCAGTTTATTCAACATTTTTTTACTCTTCCTTTTATAACGACTCATTTTGGTGACAAACAAAACATATGCTTGTGACTGGTTCGTTTTTCCCCTTTAAATAAAAATAGAGACCTAAAATTTTATTATGGCATGCATTATTATAAAGCTAACAAAGTCTCCAATTTCCCTAGTGGCGACTGAAATTATGATCAACCTTACATAGTATAAACGCAATTATATGCATTAAACAAGTGATTTGAATCTCCACTACTGTATAAAAATGGAACACTCAATCAATAGTGTAACTTTGCATAAGTGTTTGTCATTTTCAGCGACTTTGCCAAATGGAAACTTATTTTTGACTCGAAGTTAAACAAACTTGTTTTCCAAATACAAATTCATCTTCTTGTCATTTAAATTTCCTTTAAAAATCCATTTAATAACAAGGAACTATTTTAAACCAGAAATTGCACTTTATTCAATGCATGGTCTAATCAATGCATCAAGTTTAATATTTATTGCAGAGATCCTTAGTATAAAAATAGTAGTTATCCTTTTAACAATGCACTTTGTAATAAAAATGTCAGATCATTTATTTATCAATAAAGTTTGTGTATGAAATTGTGTGGGTTTGATTTATCTGTTAATAGTACGCTTATTTCACAACCATAATCTGTTGAGTCTATATTCCTCAGATTAATGGATTCGCTTGTGTTGTGACTAGAATCTGTATCCGTATTATGAATTTTCAGATTTCTTGGATTACCCATAATTCTTTGTAAAATAATGGCAGCAAATGTGATAGCAAATTTTAAGATTTGGGATTATTTTATGATTTTTATGTTGGTTTATTTTATATATATATTTTTTTTGGATTCAGGTCTAGAGAAAATTGTATTTCACAAATCTAGCTAATCCAAAGAATCCAAATCTGAATCTAGATTCAACGGATTATGATTGTGAAATACGCCTAGTCTGAGAATTCTATTTTCTCTCCTGACAACTGGTGGGGTGTTGAATTCCCACGAGGAAACTGAAATTGGGATCCCTTCCAGAGGAAATGTAATTGAAATTGTAAGTTTTAAACAAGTGATTTGAATCTCCTCCAGTGTGGTTTAATGTTCCAGTGGAGTTTTAAGTTTGTCTAACTTATGATGTAAACCGTGATATATACGAAAACGTTTTGTAAAAGAGAAATCTTCGGGGAAAGGAACGAAAGGAACATAGAACTGTTGCGAGCAAATAAAATGAAACGTTATGGACTTCCTCGGGTATCATATTTTCGCTCATGTTTTTCGCCTGAAGCTTTAAATTAAGCTTTTGTGTGTCAGTTTGTGGTAGTCCAGGGACAGTGAAATGTCATCCAAGGGAGGACCTAGAGCTGCTGGATCTGATGGCAGCGATTTTTTACACCGTGAACGTGTAGCTTCCCATTACAAAACAAGGTACACATGCAATCAAATAATCACACCCCTGTCCGCACCCACAGTCGCTTTAAATCGGCTTCCGGCGAACGTTTTCCTGACAATGTATGCAGTCCAACCTCTACTGCCTCCTTCAGGAAAAAAGCTCAGAACTTAACTGTTTGCAAAAGCCGATCCACCATACTGCTCAGCTGCCCAAGTTCGTCGCCTACCCATGTTCGTCACCTGCCTTGAAAACTGAAAAGGACCAGCAATATTGATACTGAAACAAGCTGAACAGGTGGTTTGGCACACATGTATTACTCTACAAAGAAAGATAATTGCTAATAGGTTTAAATATTGTCAAAAAATGCAGGTGACGAACTTGGGTAGGCGACGAACTTGGGTAGCTGAGCAGTAGTTACTTTATACCAGTAAATGCCCGCCTACCAGTGAACGTCCGAATTATATTTCTTTGTTAGTGGTGGTGGACCAATTCACGCCCGTGTACCTGTTCACGCCCACCCTCAGTTTTCTTAAAGATTTATACATTTTAATTAGTGGTCAGACCGGTTCTAATTGTTTTCGGGGCTTTGAAACCGAACAAAATCCGGGATTTCGAAAGTTTACAGAGATATGATAAAAAGTTGTACGCGAGCGTACATGAGCAATATTATCAATAGGAAATATGCATTCGCAAGATATTTTGAAGTTTGTAAACTTCATTTGCCATTAATGTAAAGTGAAAATGTAAGTTATTTCTTCAAATATATATCTTTTTTATTGTTTTGACGAAATATTAACCAGTAGAAAGCCTAATATAATGACGTTTTCAATAACCGGTACTTAAATATTCTTTGCGGATTTCGTAATTTCTACCGAAACGAAAAGAAATGCGGTATACCGGTTTACCGTTCACACCACTAATTTTAATACAGAATAGGTTTACCGCATTGTAGATAATTATAAAATTGATCATATACATTGGTAATTTATTGTGACCACCAGAGGCAGATCTAGGGGGGGGGCGTGGAGGGCGCACGCCCCCCCTTTCAGAGTTTCAACCTTTAGTCATGGGGCTTTTTGCTACTGTCCACGCCCCCCTCCAATCCCCCACCCCAAGATCTGTCTTTAATAGGGTAATATACTAGTACCTGTTTAAAGTGACAGTCATTATACCTGTGTCACTGTCCAGTATCAAAGGGGATTAGGTTCTTTTGTGTGTGTACTATGTTAGGTCTCATCCTCAAACAGAGGATTACATCTTTTGTGGATGACTTTATTTATAAACTTTTGTTTACCAGTATATGTTTAAGCATGAGATACACACTTTACAAAACTGGAATCACTCACCCCAATTAATAATTTATTACTGCACTTCTATATTTCAGTTCTAATTTACTTCAGTAGCTATGATAAGATTAAATTGCAAAAAAAGTTAAATTCCAAAAATGTTTCATCAAATTTAATCAATTGGTTTACATGTTTTTAAAGAAAAACAATGAAAGAATAAGTTATTTTAAAATAAAAAGTTGAAGAAACATTGTGGCAAATAAATTTAGATTCAAGTATGTTTCCCTCCATCTTTTCTGCAGTTATACCATTGTTTATTATGGGAAGGGGAAACCCCTTTGAAGTTTATTTTAGGTAAACTGCTGTAAGTGTCTGACAATTGAGTGTAGAAAAAGCCAATAGAAAAATAAAACTACAGAAACAGTAGAAAACTAGTGTATAAACAAATAACCCCAGTAGAAAAAACCTTTGTTACATGATGTACACTACTTGGCAGGACTTGTGTGCTATGTACCATTTAGTTAGTGGGCTTTTATACTGAGGTATTTTCTACTGTAGGTTTTTACAGAGGCTTTTTTCTGCTAGAAGTTTTTTCAGTTTGCTTGACCATCAGTATCAAATATAAAGTGTTTTGTTAAGATAGGCATTTTGCCCTCCCTGTCCCATAAAATGGACAGCATTTTGTCCCCCCCCCCCCCCCCCCCCCCCCCCTTGCAATTTTGACTGGCGTTTGGTCCCCCAGTATTTTGTCCACCGACATTTTGTCCGTGCACGTCGAGATATGTCCCACTACAGAAAGTCCAAGTATGAAATATCCATACCCGCGACAACCCACTCCCCCCCTTTCGGGAAATCCTGTATCTGCCTCTGTTGTCTGACAGTAATTGTCTTCAATTAATTAAGGGCTGGGCGTGAATAGGTACATGGGCGTGAACTGGTCCACCACCACTACTAGAGGTCAAGGAAAAATGCTTCTATTTGCAAACAAAATGGGCGTTTAATGGTATTTCCGGTTTGCGGTGTAAACAGCCAATATTAGAGATAAATTGTGAAAATACATCACTTTGAAAGAAATGTTGCCCAGCATAATCAAAGCATTACCTTTATTGCATGTCATTTGATAATTTGGTTGAAGAAGAATATAAACTAAACATGCTAATATGATGTTAAATATTTTCTCAAGCATGGGCATTTACTGGTAGAAAGCCACTAGCCTTCCAGTCACCCTGCGTCTTCTCTGGTAGGACCTGTCAATTATTAATGTTATTGGACTCATAATCATTCACCTTGTTTATGTTCAGCTGCACCTTAGAGTCTGTCAGTTGATGGAAATTAAGCGCTATGGTAGTCCACATAATATAGATTTTGGAGATTCAAGATGGTGGCTAAAATAATAGTCCTAAACATGGAATGGTTCTAAAATTTGCTTGAAATTACACTACATCCTGTAGTTTTTCAAGATAAACAATAATCTCGATTTCCAGCAATGTTCAAGATAGCGGCCAATATTTAAAAATTCAGGATTTTTCAGAGACCTAAATTTAAGAATCCTTTTTACCTAAAGAGTCCAAAATTTTTCGATTTCTACCAAAGTGAAAATGTCAGTAATGCATTTCCCTTTGTAGGAACGTTTGTACTTGCTTATCTATACCTAACAGTTAACAGTGCAGAATGGTGACCATATAGTATGAACCGGTGTAAACTCTGAAAGTATACCCCCCTTCATTTTATACCCGGGTAGATTCGGGGGGACCTCCAGGATCTACCTCGCCCTCTCACATTATCCCCCATTGTAGATTTTGGGAGGCCTCCCAGAATCTACCTCCCCCCCCCCCCCCCCCCTACTTAGTTAATACAGGTAACTAATAATTTATGTGACTAAGTATTCAAGCGTTTTAATATTGGTCACTGAGAAATGAATTATTTAAAATTTACATGAATTGCACAACTGTTTATACAAATAATTTGTCATTGAAAGTGTGTGATTTGTATTTCAATATATGCTTTGGTAATAGTTGAGCTAAGTTATTGGGTGAAAATTAGTTAATAGTGAAGTGATTGGGTAGTAGCATTGGTAATTCTGATTTTTCAACAGAGACCCTGTTGGGCTGTTAAATTGATGGAACCTATTTTTATGTACACTGAGGCCCAGCTTCAGCTAATCCCAAATTATGAAGGAATAACAAGACTTTTGATACACACTGAGACACTGTTTCAACTAATCCTAATTTATGAAAAGAAAGAATAACCAGGCTTTTGATGTACACTGAGGCTAAGCTTCAACTAGTCCCAATTTATGGCATCAAAAGAATAAATAGACTTCAACTAATCCCAGTCAGTCAAATTAAAAGGATAACTACACTTGTGTTGTGTAAAATGAGGCATTTTATCTATAAATCTTAATTGGGGAATTCAAAGAAAAAAACTAGAATAGCTGAGTGCTCTCACAAAAAGATCAGTGATGTGAATCAGTGACATAAATACTATTAAATACTAATGTTAAGTGTATATAAGCACATCATTTAACCCTAGTACTATCACTTGTCATAATTACTCTAATATATTACACAAAATGTATCACAGCCTAAAAAGGCTTATAATTCAATTTAAAATAATGTGTATAAAATTGTGAGTATTATGTTGTGTGCAAACCCCAACAAATAAACTATGTCACCTTATGATTTACAGCACACAAAGCTGTCTGAAGGTTAATTTTACAGTTAAAATAGCATTAACATTCATTTTACCAATGTTCTATAACTCTATATTGGTAATCACAAGGTGGGGTAGATTCTGGGAGGAGGGGGTAGATTCTGGTGGTGTTTATAATCTACCCCGGGGTATACTTTGGAATCTACCCCGGGGTAGATTCTGAGCCCTCCCAGAATCTACCCGGGTATAAAATGAAGTGGGGTATAATCTGGGGGCTTACACCGGCTCCTCAGCCCTTGAAACTACCCATCATGGCTTATTGTATACAATGTGTTGAAAGCGACATTGTACCCAAATAAATCAAGATCTAAGCAATTTACTCAACTATAAGGTTATAAAAATAGCTATTACTCAATTATACACTGGGTTATAGTTGACAAAAAAACAGGAGAAAACAATTTTGAGAGAAATTGTGTACCTGCATTACTTGTGAAGATATAAGCCATTTTCTTATTATAGTAACGAATGGAAAGTGAGAAAGTAGCTATAAGTTAGCTTTTGCAATAAAACTCCAAACTACTAACACTGTTGAAGCTATGAAGAAAGAAGCAGATGAAGGTATTTCACCAAAATGTTCTAAATGCAAAAGTCTTCAAGTTAAAACTGATTTACTCAATGTAACTAAAATCCCTATATCTCATCTACCTTTGAACCTAAGGCAACAAATTTATTGGGGCAACTAATTGAGTTAAATGCTACAAGTCAAGTAGGTTTAGATAATAAAGTCTTTAACCTTCAGAGCCAATAGGAACAAGTTCCTTAGAGAACTAACAGATCTATAAGCAACTAAATCCCTAAAATAAAAAAAAGGTCAGTGGATGACCTTAAAGTACAAGTTTCAAGGTCACATGGCTGTAGGCTTGTAAAGGACATATATATGTATTAACATATCACCCACAAAGAGATTCAACCTTCCACAAATGAAAAAAGGCCTCAGGTTGTGTAAAAATCATTCGACCTTAATTATGGTTAAAAAATGCCTGTGGAGGCCACCTTGTTTTTCAAAATAAGGCTAAAAATATTCCCTGGTAATTTTTTCTAAAAATGAAAATATCCTGCAATTTCAGAAGTCTGAAATAGTTTTGCTAAAGAAGTGTTATGAGAAAATCTCAACTCACTGGTCATCTTAAAATATGGCTAAAAGAAAAAAGATATTGATAAAGTTGTGCAGAGCATAATAAATGACAGAATAGCATCTTAACATTAGGAAGTAATTAATGTCTGCCTAAAAACACAAACAGACATATATTTTAGGAAAATATTGGTGAATGTAATATCGTGTACATATATTTATTTCATTTGATGTTGTTTTCACATTTTCATTGCCGTCTTCCCTCAGTATTTTTGAGCACAAGTAAGTGTATAGTAGCTATCAACTGCATACTAGTGACTAGTGTAAAAGGGCTGTTATTGTGACTGAAACTTGGCCCACAATAAACTGTACTGGACATCCACCGGTAAACGCCCACAAAGTGATAAATATTTTGAATTTAAATTATCTTAACAGCTTTATATTATATTTTTATTAAACTAACTCGGACAATGAGACATACCACTATTAATATAGGTATTTTAAATTTATACTTCTTGAGTTTTTTAAAGGTTATATATTTTGACATATCACCTTTGTTCATATTATCAGCTGTTTTTACCATAAACCAGAAATAACCAGTGAACACCAGCTTTGTAGACTAAAATAGGCATTTATTCTTGGCCTGTTTAAGATATAATAAATGTGTAAGATAATAATTTTGTGAACAACTCGAAAACAAGGCAACATGTCCTCTTGAGGCAGATTTTGTTTTTGTGATATTGAAATTGATGATTTGTTGTTTGTTTCTATTTTTCAGTGCTGTATACAAAAGCTGGCTGAAGCTCATTTCCTTCTTGCATTTGGCCTTGGTGCTGCTTATGGTGTTTCGACTATCAACAAGTTTTTATGTGATGCTTGGGATTCGACCTCCAAGTTTTTTACAAACTTTAAGGTTACCTATTGCTCAAATGTGGGAGTATGTGTGGCTTGTGAGTGCCACAGCTTCTGTTTTTGGTCTCCTGGCTTTACCAAGGAACAGAATCTTTTTGGTGAATCAGTATATCCTGGGCACTGTAATCTTTGGCTTAGGCCCTGTTTTGTATGCCATGAGTGCTTACTTTGGTGAGCTCTTGGATTATTATGAAACACGACAAACCAAAAAACTCTTTCTTGGATACCCACAAGTGGTATTGTGGAACATGTTTTTGTTTATTGCCTTTCAGGTTCACATCTTTGGAATCTACTTCGCTTGGCAGCTAGCAAAAGCTTGGAAACCAAGACAAAAGAAAGTTAACTAAAGTTGCTAATGTTATGTCTATATTGTCATCAAAAGTCATCTGTTATCTTAGCATCGCAACGTGTAATTATTAAAATATGTTGGTTAAATTATTGAGTAATATACATCACTTACATATGAACAATATTTTGAATATGTTTCAGTGTAAGCTCATGTCAGTCTTTCCAGAGAAAACTTTGTAGCAAAAAATACAATATAAATAGGTTTTAACTATGTAACAGTATTACTATTAGTTGTACTATCACTACCAGTGTCTGTAAGGTATTGTGTGAAACAGTTTCATTATATTTAAATTCAACTTGTTGCCAAACTATTGGGAAAAAAACTGTTAATATTCTGTATTTAAAATGGTTTAAAATAACACTCAATCTATTTTTGAAGTGGCAAAGATACACCAATAATGGGAGAAATAAGTACTACATTGTGTACAAAAAGTGGACATTTATGTGTAAATTTTGTATCATTTGAAGTTAATTTTTTTAGAGAGAGATTTGCTTGCTGAAATAATATTAAAAATAACATTAGTATTCAAACATTGAATACACAATTTTATTTGCAGTCGATTAGAAAAAGTTGGTGTTTCTTATTTTCAGTTTTCTACTACCAGTAGTAGTATAAACCCAGGCTGTTTGATACCTGTGTGAACCACTTGTCATACCATCTATATATTTATCATAAGTTCATGTTGAAATTCCCAAATACCAATGACATGTTATTTCTGGTGGCTCCAAGTTTGTGCTGTAAAATGAATATATTTACAATGCATTTTAATTTCTAGTCCTTAGTAGTTTTATTATATAAAAACTGCATTCACTAGATAAGAGTTGTGTCAAAAACTGATCAAATTTCATTTCAACTACACTTTCCATATATCATATTCGGTCATTGACTTATAAAAAATGCTTTTTCTCAGAAGGTATGAACAGTAAAATGGGTGATGTGTTATGAAAATTATTTTGAACTAATTTGTGTGACTTCTGGAGAAATGTTGTCCCAGTATTACTGTAAACTTGGTGTTCTTTTGTCTGGTTAATCTTTCATAATATGTCTGTATAATTTTCTATTCAAACTTTCATTTCATGATAAATTGATGCATCCACACAACCACCTTACTTTATGTTTTATTTTACCAAATGTATATCATGTTATTGAAAACCATTAACTATAAAGTAATACTATTTGTGGAGTGTTTCTTTGGTTATCTAGCTGTTATTTAGATGTTATAGGCATATGAAATAAAGGTATGTTCCCTAGATTTGTAGTCTCTCTGACTATAACCATATGCATAATACATGTACACAATAATAAAAATAGCATCAGAGATAGTGTTAGACACCACGAGGGATATATAAGGAATGAAAAAGTGCAAAGATAAGGAATCTTTCAGAGCAGACAATGTAAGTCATGTAACTCAGCAGAGGTAACATTAAATAAAAGAGAAAGAAGTATGTAAAGACAAAATATTAAAACAAAATTATATAGCAAGATGACAACATTGATTTGTAAACTAATAGCTATGAAGCTGTAAATTTTATAAATTTATCTAATAATTGAAGTAGAGCTATCAATGGAGATAGTACAGTGACGTAAAACTGTACATAATAATCAGTAATCTGTATAGCTATATGAACTGACAAATATGCCTCCTATGTGGCAGTAGAAAACATTCGGGCAAGGACAATGTCAAGGGCTACACAAAGTTTAGACTATGACATACACCTATACCCTTCAACCAGCATACCTACCAAGTAACAACTTCCTATGCTTAATTCTTTGCAATATATAATCAAGACATGAATTAAAAGGTCAAGATCATTGTGGCAGCCTAAGAAAACAAAAAAAGATTGCACCATGGTGTTTTACAGCTACCTGCCGTAACTAATATATATCCCTGGCAAGTATCAACTTCTTGTATCTTGAAAGTTTCAAGATATAGCCTAGACGAGATTCTTTAAGTCAGCATCACTACAGCAAGGTCAAAGGTCAAATCATGGTCACACCATGACATTGTGTACCTGCATCCCAAGCAATCAATGTCTATACCAAATATCAACTTTCTACACTTTGCGGTTTCCCAGATATAGCTTGGACAAGATTTTAAAGGTGTGGGTCACTATTTCAAGGTGAAAGGTCAATTCAGGTCACACCATGACGTATATCTAGACCCTTCAACCAATGTCTCTAATGTGCATTCACTTCCTACACCTTGCAGTTTGAGGTGTACCCGAGAAAAGATTTAAAGATTAGGTCACCAGCAAGGTTAAAGATCAAGGTCACGCTAGTCCTTGTACATCTATACAGCTAACCTATGTCCTCACCAAGTATGAACTTGCTGTATCGCATGATTTCTGAGATATTCTCTGAACAAGATATATCCTCCCACCCAACTGGAAGCTATGGGTTAAAACAACTTTGCACTGCCTGTAAATGCTGTAGAGTAAAAACTGCTGTGTTTTCTGAATTTGAGTGGTTTCTTATTCTTCAATAATTAAATAATAGTGGGCTAGTAGCTGAAACCTTTTGTAACCCCCAATGTATTTTTGTCCTGCTTATGCAGCAGCTGTTCTTGCAGCAAATGCCATTGCCTGGACTACTGTAACTTGATATTTAGCTGCTTAACTAGAATGAACCTGTATAAACTCCAGTGCCATGCAAGTGGTACACATTGGCCTAGTGGTTAGCAAGTTTGGCATCTAACCACAAGTGGCAATGCTGTGGGCCTGTCCCAATATTTTTTTTTGCTGAAAATATTTTATTTATTCAATTACATAATACAAATACATCCAACTCATTGTGTTACATAATGCAGTCTACATTTTTGTGAAACTATTTTTCGTTTCAACAACAAAACATACTGAAATATTACAGTGGAAAAGTAAAAAAAAAGGGAAAGAAAAAAACCTTCAAATGTCATCATAAATCATTTGCCATACTGACCACTTTCTTTCAAAGTTTTTGCCACAATTTTCTATTGTTTGTAACATCTTTTGCTCTTCATATTTTGATTTAATTATTTTCTGAAGCTGGTAAATATTGAAATTATGACCATTCCGGGCACAGTTGAAAATGTAATGCCGTGTTATCAGCAATACAAAATTTAATGGCCAGAAATGTTCATCTAGAATATAATAACCTAAGGTTTTCACAGTGTTATTGAGAATGATTTTTGATCCAATTTTTGATTCAATCCAATTATTAATGTTTTGCCAAAGGTTTTGTACTTTGTAACATTCAGAAAATAAATGTAAGGAAGTTTCTTCACACTCCTCATAAAGTCTACACTGGTCACAATCACTTCGTTTAATCATTTAAAAATATTTCTTTGTACCAATTATCCTATGTATCATTCTATGATGGAACCATTTATAAGTATTGTCATTGACTGACTGAAAACAGCTCTTATAAATTAATTTCCACATAGCAGTAGTGCATTCTAGATTCAGTTCCAAACTCCACTTTGTTTCTATTTTTACACGACTGGTGTTAATTTGGTCAAACTTTGTGTACAAACTTGTACTAATTTTGTTTGAAGTTAAGAGTGCTTTCATATGGAAAGGTACGTATGGCCATATCAATTGGAAGTTATTGTCAATCTTATTATCCCCAATAAGACTTCCTTACAGTAATATAATTAAGAAAGTTAATATGAAAACCATATCTTCGCCTTAATTTGTCCAAGCTGCACACATTACCTTCTTCATCTATAATATCTGCTATAACCTAAATACCATTTTGACACCAATCTGAAAAAAATAAATTGTGTTTTGAAATTGAACCAAATGCTGGAAGACATTATATCTCCATTTGTTTTCACATGTTGACTTACACAGAACTGACTCCAATATTCAAATACAGTTTTCCAGAATGGATTCAATTCCTTCCTTGTGCAACAATGCCAGTCACCTCCAACTATTGGAATTCTACTTAGATTTCCTACTGTGTGCTTAAGTAACTGAATCCAGGGTTTAGTTTCGTTTGATATATATTTCAACCAAGATAGTTTTAAACCATCCCATAGGAAATCATTGGCTCGGAATCTTTTGGTATGGTCAGATTTGACCTTTGGACCCCTCCTTCAAGGTCAAATGAGGACAGCCAAGCTTAAAAGTGCTTATAACTCATTTATAATTGGTCCTAGAGGTTTGGAATGGTAAACCATAGGAAATCATGGGCTGGGAATGTATTTGTGTGGTTAGATTTGACCTTGGACCCCTTCTTCAAGGTCGAACGAGGATATTGCATTTGTAGTATTTCTTTAAATATGTTTTAACCTATTTTTTACACTTAAACAATTACCTTGTTATTTTCCTTCATAATACCATTTACAGGGCACAACTTTTTTATCCTTTTCTTCTGTCAGCTTCGGAATTTCTTTCGAACTTGCTGTTCAGTTACCATTTACTGTATTTCTGTACAGCCCTTTTCCTGATAATTATTCTGTCCTCTAATCACCTTCACAAATCAAAAACACTCAGTCAGCTGACACAGTGCCCGTTCATGGGCACTCTCCTCTTGTTTCATTTCCAAACAGTATCTCAAAATGAATTGACGGATTAAATTCAAATTTGGCATGTGGCTGTAACTTGTTTTCAAGATGTGCCCTATTTTAAGGTGACCTTGAACTCCCAGGTATAAAAGAATTATGTTAAGTTTAAGTTGTTTTTTTTATTTTTCCATACAGTGGTCTGAAAACAACTTAAGGGATGTCATTCAATATTCCATGTATATATAAGCAATTGGCCATAGATAAGCACTATGCATAAAGGTGACCTTAAACTCCCAGTAATCACAGAATTATATTCACTTCAAGTTTGAAAATTTTTGAACAGTATTTCAAATACTGTGAAATTTTAGGCACGCTAGTGTGGATGAACAAACCTCTAACAAAACCTGCCTGAAAAAATTACCTTAAACTGCCTCACAGCTGCAAACTAACCTTGAGTTTAAGGTTGGAACAATTTTTTTGTGCATGCAAGATTTTCGATGTAATCGAGATTTTTTTGATTGATATTCAACATCTACACATGCCTAGACAAAAAGAAAAAGGTCTCTTTTGTAAGGTTCCACTAAATTACTATTTTTAGCTTACTGGCCATCGGCCATAAGCTATTGGCATGGGTTGGTGTCATCGTCAACATTTTTCCAGCCTCTTCTCAGAAACTACTGCACTGATCTTTTTAAAATTTGGTATGGAGTTTCCTCGGGTAGAGGACTATCATGTTTCCTCATTGCATGTTGATGGGATTGTTTTTACGGGGGCCATCTTGGATTTTAACAGGAAATGAAAAAATGCAAATATCTCAGAAACTGTAAGAGTTAGAGCTATTTCGAGCAAATTTTTGACCCACAGGAGAGTAAAAGATTCAAATTCCTAAATATAAAAATATTCAAATTTTTTGCAACCTTGGGCGGCCATCTTGGACTTTAGCAGGAAATGGAAAAATGCGAACATCTTGCAAAACACAAAAATTATTATATCTTGAAAACCGTGCGAGATAGAGCGATTTCGGCAAAATCTTTGACCCTCGGGGCATCTCTGCACAGTAATGAACTCAAATTTCAAACTCAAAATGCAAAGAGGCTTGTATCTCAAAAAACACTAGAGATAGAACGATTTTGAAGAAGTTTTTGACCCACAGGGTATCCCTGCAGAGTAGTCGACCCAATTTTCAAAAAAAGTTTGTCTCGCCAAAAATGGCGGCCAATTTGAATTTTCAAATTTTTCGCAAAAATTGCAAAACACAAAAATGCTCATATCTTGAAAACCGTGCAAGAGAGAGCGATTCCAATGAAATTTTTGACCCATAGGGTATCTCTGCAGAATAGTAATGTCAGTTTTCAAAAAAAATTTTGTCTCGCCAATTTTTGACCCATAGGGTCTCTGCAGAATAGTAATCTCAATTTTCAAAAAAAAATTTTGTCTCGTCACAAATGGCGGCCATTTAGAATTTTCAATTTTTTTTTGCAAAAATTGCAAAAAGCAAAAATGCTTGTATCTTAAAAATCATGAAAGATAGAGCGATTTCGTCAAAATTTTTGACCCATAATGTATCTCTGCAGAGTAGTTTACCCAAGTGTAAAAAATGTTTTTCTTGCTAAAAATGGCGGCCATTTTGAATTTTAGAATTTTTCACAAAAATTGCAAAACATAAAAATGCTTGAAAACCGTGCGAGATAGATTTCAACAAGATTTTTGGCCCAGAGGATATCTTTTTAGAGTAGTCAACCTATTTTTTCACAAAATTTTTGCCAAAAATGACGGCCATTTTGAATTTTAGAATTTTTCGCAAAAATTGCAAAACATAAAAATGCTTGAAAACCGTGCGAGATAGATTTCAACAAAATTTTTGGCCCAGAGGATATCTTTTTAGAGTAGTCAACCTATTTTTTCACAAAATTTTTGCCAAAAATGACGGCCATTTTAAATTTTCTAATTTTTTGCAAAAATTGCAAAACACCTTTTTGGGAACTTTTTTGTTGCCAGTTTCAGTTTAATTGTATCCCATAAAGCCACGATCATGCACCATCGTCATATGCATCCTCGTCAGGAGAGATTACTTGTGTTCAACCTACAAGCCACATTTCTTTTTGAATTTCTTTTATTTTTTGCAAGTGGATTACTATGGCAAAGATCTGGCCACCCTATTATTTTGGTAGCCCAGGAGTTAAAATTATGCTCTCAGGATTTGTTGTAGGTATGATTTCTTGCCACCCTATCTTTTTTGTAGGCCTGGGATCAAAAATCAAATGAGTGTTAGCTATTTTACGTTTTCTGATTAAATAACTTTGCATGTACCCAGGCCACATCTCAGAAAGTGTAAGGTGTAGGAGGTTTATATTGGGTAGAGACATTGCATAGGGGGTGTAGGTGTGCAACATTATAGTGTGACCTTGATTTGACCTTTGATCCTGTCGTAGTGACCTTGACCATTCAAATCTTGTCCAGGCCATATCTCTTAAACTGTATGGTGTAGGGTGTTCATGTTTGTTAGGGACATTGGTTGGGGGGTGTAAGTGTGCAACATCATAGTGTGACCTTGATTTCACCTTTCACCTTGTAGCGACCGTTACCTTTAAAATTTTGTATGGGCCATATCTCAAACCGTAAGGTGTAGGATGTTCATATTTGGTAGGGACATTGGTTGGGGGTGTAAGTCTTTGTGTATTTGAACCTTATCAAGAATAATGTGCAATCCAATGAAGAATAATTAGCATTAAACTCCTACTCTGGACCTAAATTCAGCAGCTTCTGGCAGCTTAATCCTGAAGATTATCATCACAAAAGTCATTTAAAGGTCAAACCTTAAAAAGTAATTGCAATCAGGTACTCCTTACAGTTTGTGAAACTGTGGCTTCTTGTAACATAACCCTCAATAGTTTGTAAGGCAAAACATCATGTTTTTTTTAGCATAACATTGTTTCTACTTCTTTTCATTGATTATTACCACAAAGGAACAACTCTGGTTATGACATCAAAGATCTGTGTATACCACGAATACCTTATCGGGCTAAACAATGCAAGTTGCATATAAACAAAATTTATTCAATTGTTGAATCAGTGAAGCCAGAGCTAATATAGTTGAAAGGATTTCAATTTATAATAGGTTTGCTTTGATGCAATCCAGTCAATCCAATAGTGTTGATCCCAAAGCCTAACAATGGATTACCTGTTTTAATGCTAATTTTATTCATCCAATATATTAAATTTTACTATATTGAAATATAAATGAAAATCTATAAAATAAAAGGCACTATAATACATATGCACATATAAATATATCATAAATACTTTTTGTCCTATGTCTAATACTTTTTGTCCAGGTTACCACAATACTTTTTGTCAAAATACTTTTTGTCCGTACTCCATTTAGAAAGCATTATTTGTTTTCTCTGTGTTTAATTTAAATATTATTAACATTTTTATTCAATCTTATGAACTCTTATGATTAGCCGTCTTTAGTAGTTACCAAGGCCATGGATGTGAGAAAGTGATGTGCATTTCTTCACTTTGAATTAAGTTATTTTTATGGATGTCAAATTAAGTAATTTAATATCAACTGGGTGACCACATAATTGCTGCTTACTGCCAGTAAACAGCAGGCCTTGGCCTCTTTTTTATACTAATGAGTTTAAGGTTGTGACAGTTTTGTGTCACCAGCATCTGTGATGGGTCAGGTTTTGGCCAGCGTCATTGTCACACTTTGTTTCTGGAAAATATCTCAAAGTTGGCATGACACAATTATATTGAATTTAACCTTTGCCATTGTGTGCTAGCTTTAAAGTGGTTTCACAGATTCAAATTTAAATTTGGTATGTTGTTTTATCTAGTCTTGAAGGTGTGCCCTATTTTAAGGTGACCGTAAACTAAAAGAATTCTATTGAGCTCGAGTTTTTTTTATGTTTCTGCAAAGTATACTAAAAATGGTATGTCATATTCGATCTATATTTTGCAGGTACATGTAACTGATTTTACAGATGTGCCCTACGACTATATTGAGGTGGCCTTAAACTACCATTATTGAAATACTTGTTGTTATTTTTCTTTTAAAAATTTGGATAATATCTTGTTAATAAGTTATGTGCAATAAATTTTAAGTATATGTAAATTCTGGGTATAACTAACCTTGAACAGAGTCTACATATTCAATTTGACCTTAAACATTTACGTTGGCTTACATTCAGTTTAAGGTTAGGGCAAATTTTTATGATATTTGGACAATATTAAAGTGGTAATTGAGAGTTTTCATTTAAATTAAACATGTACACGTATCTAGATGAAAACAGGATCTTTATTGTAATGTTACCATAAAGACCTGATAATTAAAGAAACGAGTTTGAGGTTACAACATTCTGGGCATGGATATTATTTTGCTTTCCCTCAGAATCACCCTTAATTGCTGCTCATTTACAGGTACAGTATTTTGCATATCTCAGCTAAAAATTTGGTGTTGTATGTTTAATGGCATGAAATTTTGTATGTGATTGTTTTCTTGGCAATATCTGGCGACATGTGTTGCCATGGCAACACTTTTTGGGCTGGTTGTGTGTAACCAACCCGCCTATTAGATTGGTGTGTCAGACATCCATCTGTCTGTCAACCTTTTGCTTTCCGGAATCTAACCTTGAAGATGCTTCTGCTGATCAATTTGAAACTTAACAAGATGGTAGGGCACCACCTAGGCTAGGTTGCTTTCTAAATTGGTGCCACTTCGAAAAACTTCGAAAAACTTGATGGCCATTATCTTGAAACTGTTTTTGGACTTAAATTGAAGATTATTCAGCCGATAGATTTGTAACTTAATAGGGTGATAGGGCACCACCTAGGCTAGTTTGCTTTCGAAATTGGTGCCATTTGGAAAAAACAAGATCGCTGCCATCTTGAAATTCTCTTTCTGAACTCTAAATCGAAGAAGTTTCAACAAACTGATTTGAAGCTTAACAGAGTTTTAGGGCACCACCTAGGCTAGGTTGCTTTCGAAATTGGTGCCATCTGGAAAAAAAACCGATGGCCAACATGGCCACCATCTTGAAATTTCGTTTCTGGACTCTAAGTCAAAGATGCTTGTGCCTATCGATTTCAAACTTCACGGAGTGGTTGTTTGGTTCCTGTCGCCTCTTTGGCAAAAAGAAGTGTCCGGTATTCTCCACCATTTTATTCTCCCACTTCCTACTTTCCAATCGGCTATTTTAGGGATCAGTATGTTTCTTTACTGGACAACGGAAGAAACACCAGAGATCTGCACATGCTCAGTGTAACTTTTTACATTAATTTCTATTCTCACCAGAGTAGAAATAAGAGAGCAAAATAAGTTCATTTTTCCATTGATCAAACAATAATGAAGTAGTGGAAGTCTACTTCTGTATTTTACCTTAATTACTATTCTCACCAGAGTAGAAATAAGAGGGGAAAATAAGTTCATTTTTCCATTGCTCAAATAATAATGAGGTGGTGGAAGTCTACTTCTGTATGTCAAGGTCGTTTGGCAGATACCAGTCCCTTTTTTCACAGAGTGGTAACACAGGTTGATAAGACAGCACCCGAGCTAGGTTGTTTTCAAAATTAGTGCGATTTGCAAAAACAAGGTGGCTGCTATTTTGAAATTCTGTTTGCAGATTTTAACTTGAATATACTTCTTGCTAATCGATTTCAAACCTGACAAAGTGGAAGGAAAGCACCCAGCACTATTTTGACATGTCCAGCACCAGTATCACAGCTATCATGTTGAATACATCTGGTATACGTCCATCCTGTAGACATGGCAAGTACTAGTATGTGTTACTATCCCTGATACTGATTGCGCAACGTGCCTTTTTGGGTCTACAACCCCAGTTTCTTGCGTTTTACATAATTCCAAAGTTTCAGAATATGTTTATTACAAGAGGAACTTGTTGCGATTTGGTTTTATACAACATTTGTCAACAGCTGTTGTCATGGCAAACACCTTTCCTCTTGTTTTTTTCACTTTTAAGTTGGTGGGTTCTTTGTATACAAAACTCATGCAATGGGAACAAGAAGAGTAGTGGTTGTGGTTTTTGGCAAGTTTATAGTCACAACTGTTGCCATTGCGACACTTTTTTCTGTATTTTCCTTTTTTGGCACAGATAATGACCAAATTGTCAGGATATGTTCATTGCAAAGGGAACTGGGGCTAATTTACTTTTCGGCAGTAACAGGCAACAAGTTGAATTATAAATATTTCTGGGGGTTTTGCATTCTAAACCACTGCATGGATAGGAGCTGATTAGCTTTTCGGCAATATCTGGCAACAAATGTTGCCATGGCAACAGTTTTCTTCTGTTTCTAGGTTGTGGATATAAAAAGATCTGAAGAAAACCTGTAGGGTAAAGTGACCTTACACTCCTTGACTAGTGATCTCGCTTGTTTTCTATCCCACAAAATGGTGGACAGATAGAAGTAGTTCTTTTTTCCATGAAGAGGGGAGGAAGACAAGACATGACCCATCTTGCACAATGCATTAACTTATATGGGCCTATAACTAGCAGATTATAAAATGACATCTAGTAAAACATGTAAGTGATAACTTTGTGTGATTGCCTGTCTTTCTGTGTGCATTTATCATAACCTGAATATTGGATCTAGGTTATATTTTTCAACAAGGTGGGACCTCTCCATGGCTTGGTCCTTCTCAAAGATAGCCTTGATGTGCACAAATACTGCTACTCAGCCAACTATTTATGACTGTCCAGCATAAATTTGTCCTTTAGAATGTCATCCGTTTCAGTCTTTAACCAAAGCTGGTGACAGTAAAATTCTACTAAATTCTTGTCTCGGTATTTGCTTCTAAATCACAAGATGTGGTCACCCTTATGGGAAACAGTTGTCATTTCCACGTTTCCACTCATCTGTTCACACAAATTAAATTTTTTACAACAGTTTTGCCTTTGATGCACCTAAAATCTGGATTGACCTGACTGCTTATATTATATACTTCCACCACTATAGCCTCCAGAAACAACTTTAGAACTTCCTTGTTAGCAAAAGCATATCAACCTTAGCCACCTGATCTCTGGGCATCTGTGTGGTTGTAGCATGGCAATGTTAAGTAGACATGGGCTTACTGAACATATTTTTTTGGATAATTGTGCTATCTTCTAAATTAAATAAGATAACATGGAAAATGCTGATGACCTGTCTCCTGTATAACTGCAACATATAAGGACTGATACAAAACATGAAATTTAGGCAGTTGGGATCTGTGCAGGATCTGTGCGGGTATTGTTTTCACCCATGGCATCTGATTGGGCAGGTGGGTGGGTGGCGGCTAAAAGTTTGTGTGGGCTGTATCTCAGAAACCGAAGGAAGCTGATACTTGGTAGGGGAATTTATCGGGATTATAGGTGTGCAATGTCATGAAGTGACCTTGATTTGACCTTAAGCCTTGCCGTAGTGACCTTGACCTTTAACATTTTGTCTGGGCTATATCTCAGAAACTGTAAGTTGTAGGAAGTTGTTACATGGTCTAGACATTGGTTAGAGGGTGAAGGTGTGCAATGTCATTGTGTGACCTTTAACCTATGACTTTGCCTTTAAAAACTTTTTGTCTGGGCCATATCTCAGAAGCCGTAAGGTATAGAAAGTTGATACTTGGTAGGGACATTGGTTAGGGGGTGTAGGTATGATAAATCATGGTGTGACCTTTAACTTGGCTCTGCTAAACTGTGTTGACCTGCCATATTTGAGACATATTTCTTGCTGTGACTTATTATATATACTTTTACTGAATTGGGCTATTTCCAATGACAGCAATACTTAATAAATATTACAGCTTCATAATTTTTAGTTTTCTGATTAATGCAGTCATCTTGCTATATTTTTACATGTCCTCTCTCTTAGATGTTATTTTCTCTAGTAAACATTATTTGGATCTTTATAAGAATGGCACTATATGCTCTGAAAGTCTCCTGATCCTTTTTTGTTTCACTTCTTTATATCTTGTGTCAAAAATTGCTTTGCCGGCTGTGGGGTATGAGCATCTCTGATGCTACTTTTTTCTTGTTAAATTGCTTAGCTTTAGTAATACAATTGTCGCCAAAATGCAATTAATCCTTCAATTTCTCCAAACATATTCTGAAACCTCGCCAGGATCAGTGCTATACTAATTGCATAAGTGCTGTACTAATTACAAATCCTGGTGACATTGCTGACCCAATATAAAACCTACTTGGTGCAGATAAAATATTAAGACTCTTTTTGAGTGCTCATTTCGTATTTCTAAAAGTTGTATTATTAAAGTGTTTAGCACAATGAGGGTTTCATTGCTTACTTGTTTGGAGAATGAAAGATTCACTGGTCCTGGGTGCTTAAAATAGTGCAAGTAGCATTGTGCAAGTCACAAGTTTCTATAAAATATTTTTACAGTTAAATCTGATAATAAAAACCAATTGTGAACACTAGAATTAATTATAATGGTTAAATACAGCAATTTTGAACTCAAACATAAATTCTTAAAAAATATGTGAATATATGTCAAATTAATATAAATGTAGCACAGACTTAGAAATAATTACAATTTGTAATTGAACTGTCACTTCGACAGTCCTTACAAACGTATATATATTTTTACATCTTTATAATTCCAAAAATTCAAAACGTCTGAGCCATATATTGACCACACAGTTAAACTAACAAGAAAATCAGGGCTGCTGCAAAGAAACTGCTGAGTTGAAACCGACTGGATATAGGCACCCTATTGACATAAGGTTATAACAGTTATAACATACATGCTCTTAAAATGATAACAGTGTGTCTAGAAATTGGGAGATCAATTTTAGATATTAGAAGAGACCAACGGGATATACAAGTAGTTGAAATGGTAAATGTGAATTGAGTTATTTACTGAGAAATGATTCTTATCAAGATCAAACTCAATGGCAAAATTTGAATGACAGAACAAAAACTATACAGTATATATCGAGCTATTGATTCATTCACAGGTTAGAGGGGTTCTATTGATGATAATAATGCATACATTTCATTTTATGCAGAAGAATTTATTCCATGTTATATTTAGGAATTCGTGGAGTCAGCCAGAGGATAGTGAGTTTTGCCATTTAGTTAATAGGAATACTTCAAAATGAAATGCTTTATCACCACCCAAAAACCCAAACCAGAATGACAATTATAGTGTCTGTGTTTTCAGTCAGCACCAAATGCCAGCAGCAATGATATAAGTTGACCCCACCGTTTAGTGAATATACATTAATGTTTTCAGTAAGAAACCTTTTCAAAGAATATGAACATTCAAAAGACAAATTATCTTCAGTTCAAACTGCCTGACTAAATATTTGTTGAAAACATTGGAATAAAGAGATTAGTTGTCAGAGATATTACTTATGTGAATGGGATTGTTTGATAAAAGGATTTATTACTATAAGCTTGTTTATTGATCACTGCTCAATTTTGAGCTGAATGGCTGTCATAGGCAGGCGATGTAAGTCTTTCACCTTGTCTAGTTATCCATGTTAGTGTGTTGGTAAATCCACAATAAAATTTCAAGTAATGACAATATAAATATAATGGAATGGCAGATAATCCAGGATCATCAAAGGACAACTATTGTGAGGACCCACAGTGAGTAACTAGATTAAAGCATTATGGGAAGTATAGTGTCATTTACATTGGCAACTGGCATTCTATAGGTGTCTATCAACGACTGTGTTAAACAGTTGTTTGGTGCAAGTGACAATGTGAAATATATTCTGTTTATCTTGAGGGAAGGTTTTACTGCCTGCGATGTATATTTAAAGTAGTGTATATAAAATTTTAGTGACTGTATTCTTTAAAACATGGATATTTCAAGTGCCCGCAGTGGTACTGGGAAAGCAGGGGGTATGAAGACTATGTTCCAGCTGACCATTCCTATGAATGATATCCCTCCAGCTTTTAAAGACCAGGACACCAACCAGAAGTATGACTTACTGCAAAGTACAGCACACTGCAGGGATGGCAAGCAGAGGGTTTCCACCCCAGAGAGGCTGGCAGTGCAGGAGCTGGCTGCTAGCTTGGAGAAGCATAGACTCCGGAGACAGCAACAGTTACTGCTGGATATAGCACAAAGGTAGTGTTTACAGTTGGTATATGTGTCTCTTATATTACATAGAGTGTAATCTTGTATTGGGACAAGTTGTAGGCACATCCAACATAAGTCGCCACGAGTCATATTGGAATTTATGACCTCAGGGGTGATACAATCATAGGCACCCATTATATCTGGGCTACTAAAGCTTACTTTGACAAAAGTTGTTTTTAGCATCTTCTGATGCCAGAAGTACATACATTCAAGATAATAGGTTCACCATGTACAGCTGTTTGACACTGTCTTAATACTGATCACTTGGTTGTTTTAACTGTAAGTGTCAGACTGTTACTTTGGGAGAAGGCATTAGTCCTTACACAATTTATAAGGTATGAATGTAAGCACCACCTTTGTTCTAGACTCATGATTGATTAAAAACCCAGGGGCGGGAAGGGGGGGCTGCTAAGACTGATTCTGTAAAGATAAAGTTGAAAAGAACACATAATTTATCCAGAGTGACAGGATCAGTCATATGACAGAAAAAAAGCAGTCCTATGATCTGCTCCCAGTCATTACGAGTCATAAAGGTCACTCATATAACACCAAGTCCCAATCAGTCTTGGACAGCAGAGAATGACAATCAGCTTGAGTGACTCATTTTTTCTTAGCAGGGACATATTGCTCAAACATTTTAACAGAAAAATGAGTCACACATGAAAATAATGGACAAGATATAGATTGTGACACCAAAACGATATAGGTTCTAACACCCAAAGGATCAGACGTAAGACATAAATGAAAATATTTCTGGGATCTTAGGAAAAATATGTATGTCCACTTGCAAACGACTTATGGGGTCTTAGGAAAAATATGTATGTCCACTTGCAATCGTTTTCAAACATCTTTGAAAAAAAATGGGATGTGCACCTTGATTGTGACAATACACTACTGAATTTCTTTCATGGGAAATGATATGGTATGGCACGGCCAAAATTGGGGGTACCCCCGATCTAACTTAACCGTGTAACACCTACTTTGTAAAGATAGGTTGTATGACAAAATTGTTTTCTCCACTTCATTACTGAGTGTGGCCATGATACAAATGTGCAACATCAGACAGGTCGGATAAAGTTTTAGAATATTAAATTTTATTTCATTTCACAAATCAAGAGCATTTTTTTTGTAATCGTTGAGTATTGTGTGAAATTGAACAATTTTATCCCGAACCATGTGCTTAAGGAACCCAGATGAAATTGTATAGAAGGTCAGACTAAATTAGTATTTAATCTCACACTAGTGTAACAACACCCTGACAGTCAAAGCAAATGACATTATATACGCTAATGGGGGTCAATAGTAAATACATGTATTTACAATTATAACTACATGTATCTGAATAATAACACGTTATACCCTATTATTCCCATTAGTGGAAGAAAAATCCAATAATTCACATTGGAAACAGGTTTCTGGAGCCATGAAACTTAAGGAATCTAAAATTTAGATACATGGTGTATCTTCAAGGTTTCAAAATGTTTGAATGTCTGAAGCTGGAGCTTGGTAATGTTGTCGTTAGAATTAGAAAATTAGGCTAAAGTTTGATTTATTGAAATTATACAACTTTTGAGGCATCAACGTCCTTTGTAAACTACATCCTACAGATTATAAATTTCATTCCATTATTACAAACTACATCCTACAGATTATAAATTTCATTCCATTATTTTGAGGCATCAACGTCCTTTGTAAACTACATCCTACAGATTATAAATTTCATTCCATTATTACAAACTACATCCTACAGATTATAAATTTCATTCCATTATTACATTGAATGAATACATTACATGACTATTGGTCTGATCTAAACAGATTCAATGCTGCATTTATTTTTGTTAATGTTTGAATTGAGCCCTTGCCCTGAAGAGACAAAAAGTTCGATTTTCACACACCAGCTGTAATACATCAGCTTCTAATAGCAGATTAATAGACATTCATGAAATGTGTGAATGTGTGTATCAAGTAGCATTACTCACACAGGGAACAATTAAAATATCGAGTGTTCGCTCTGGGCCCCATTTAACCAGTGTTACTGAATATCTCCGCAGATGTAATGGGTAATGATGCTTAAAACCTCCGACAAGGTGGCATTACTTTCATGACCATTTGTCTGTTTGTCTCCATGCCTGCTTGTTTGTTGGTGGGAATATACAAATACTACTGTGTGGATCTCCCTGATAAAAAAGACAAGAAGATGGGCCTTGGTCCAACTTAGATCTCATTAGATTTTGAGAAATCACTATCTGGATAGAAAAAATCATCCAGATTTTCCCATTTACGTATTATTACATGCCTTGACGGACGTGTGCATTCCTGAGTCGTCGTCTTGTCATTCTATCATTGTGTACATTTTTCATTTTTTTGAAATTCTCTCGTGTTTAATGGCACTGGGCCGGTTATGCAATAAATTTAAACCACAACTTTTGGTACTGATTGCAGTTATTGGGGATATTGATGGAGGATTTACAATAAATTGCCTTGGGTGCACAATGCGGCAAAGTAAACATTTTTTAACAATTCGATTACTTGCAGTTTGAAAGTTCAATGATCAAGGAACAAAGTATTAGTAGCGATATATGACTATATGTAACTGAAAAGCTAAGAATGACATTGTGAATGAGGTTTTAATTACAAAATAAAAATATTGAGAATGAAAAGAAATTAGACCAAATATTTCACTATTCATGACAAAATGTATATTTTCTTTTCAGGTGTAAAGAACAAGAGATTGGAAGCATGTCAAGTGGGATCACCAGAAAATGTAATCTGGTGAATTTTGATGACAAGTATATCAAAGATATGAGAGTGTACAGCACGAACACAATCCTCTTCAAAACCTGGGAAACTGGTCACGATGATATTATAGCGATAAGACCACAAAGAGAGGATTTGATGGAGAGAGAAAGTCTATCCCCCAGACTACAGGATAGAGGAAATACACATTTTCCCAAAAGAAAAGTAATCAGATTGCCACCAAGGGAACCTGGCACGAGAAGTCTTCCTCACCCACAGTGGGGATATTCTAAAGGTTTACTGGTGCGCCCCCCTGACATCGATAAGAAAAAAGTATTGCTAGAAGAGCAAAAAATCAATGGTCCCATCCAACTTGGATTGTATCAGCCGAAAAACGATCAGTTACAGCCTCTGATATTGCCCAGCATCCGGTACGTAGGTATGGATAAAGACAACATTGAAAGCTATGTGCAGTCCAGACAGATTGCCATAGCACTGGGGCCAAGAGGAAAGTCCATGCATGGTACATTTGCTCCCCTTACAGCTCCTGAGAAAAAAGATTTCAAAGAGCCAAGGCCATCTCCAGACCTGAAGCTTGTGGGCAATGCCGCCAAAACTTTCCAGGATTCTGCCAGAGAGGATGTAACAGAAGGATACACACATGAAGAAAATCCTGTTAATATTCCATCATCGAATGATGCTTCATAATGTATAACTGGCATCAAATACACTAAACCTGAATTGTACATATCCCCCACCTGAATACTCATAGTAAAACACAAGGCACACCCTGATTTTTAAAGTAAGATGAAAAGGTTTTTTAGCTGTCATTTTGTATGGTTTCTTATTAATTTGTATAAATATTTACACTGTGTGGTGAATAGGCCTATATGTAATTTCCAGTGTGTGTATGTCATCAACCTATTCCAGTATGTTTTTCTCTGACATATCTCTTGCAGAGCAAGGGTACATCTATGCTGTGGCCCTTCCAGGAACATTTATTGACTACAAGACATTCTGCATTCTGCTGTTGCTATCATAATCCAACCAGTTTGAGAAAATTGAGGGATTTGTTTGATTTTTTATAATAAATATGCATTTAAATTAGAGTTTTATAATTTTACCAGCAACGGAGGTCAGTAATGATATATTAAAACGCCAACATATTTATATCTTTGACATGAAAAAAATATTGAATAGAAATAAATATGGTTAGCATACCCAGACAAAACACAGCAGGGAAACTTATTTATTTTAAAATACGTTTGATACACACAGATTTTTGTTGTACAGTAATTTAGCCAATACATAATGGATGGGTGTTTTGAAATACAGTCAAAACTCCTTGCACATGACATGGGTACATGGGAAAGTAAGTCACATTTGCTTAAACTTAAATGCTGATGGTCGACATGGATAAGACCTAGCACATGAACTGTATCCTGTGAAAAGTATTAACGTCTTTAATAATCACTGCAACACTGACCATAACACTACACTAGTTTAACTTCAGCTGTTCAGTATTGCAATAAGATATAATCGCCTGACCTTTTGAAACTGTTTTACATTTAGTTTTATCTGGTGTTGTATTTTTAATGGGAAAACAAGCTGAAGATTTTTTTGTACGTTCTAATTCACAGTGAAAGTTTAACTAATGATTTCCATTGTATATTAGCCAAATACAATTATAACAATGTGAGGATAAATTCAGATCTCAATTTTTTAAAATCTATATTGTATTTCATAAATCGTAATGTAAGTTACATTATAATACCCCCGTGTGTATTATAAACTAGAGGTGAGATATAGAGTTGGGACATGTTACCTCCTCAAGCATGGTTACTTGCGTTTAAAAGCGTGTCACGACTGTTCTAGTGCTGTTATATTTGCAGCACAATTATTCAGTTATTCTGGACAGCCTCAAAGCCTATTTCAGTCTCCCCGAAGAAAACTAAGTGGTTTTCATCTTACTTCTATGAATGACATCAATTCTGCAGTAGAGATTTCTTCTTCACTCCATCTTGTTTTTCCAGAAATCACACCACTTGCAAAATTTATTTTTGTCTGCAGTACCTTAATGATAGACAAACTTATTGTCATATAACATATAAAAAATACTGTCACATAACACGTGTGGCGTGTGGCCATATAGGGAATATGAAATTTCTGTAAAACTTCCATAAGGACGCACAAAGTTGAATGTTTGCAGACTAATGCTTAGCCCTTACAGAACTTAGTTCACTTTGTTTTATCACCACAGGTCGAAAAATTAGTGCCTTTGCCCCCTAGCTACATTCGATTTGGTACAAAGTTGCAACAGTCTAAAGTTATGAGAAGCTATTATCAGATGCTGCTTGGCTGGACCTGAGATCTCCAAAGTCTACAGCTACATCAATGATAAATGCACGTGTCAGCTGCAGACTTGACTACTAAAACTGCCTGTACCACCCCTTTGCTTGTCCAAAAGCAGTCGTCTTAGCTGCAGTACATACCATTTACCCCAGCAGGTGTAGTCAGTAACACCAGATGGTCGCATATCATACCTGTCCTCAAATCACCTCATTTGCTACACCTGTTACATTTAACACAGTGACACTGATTCATAACTTTTTGCAATTCAGGACTTTGCATATATGTACTTTATCATTTTGAATCCTATAGATCTACTCTAAACATATGCAGATCTTTTTCTTGTTATTAGTACTACTACTAATAATAATAATATCCGAATCATAAACGTGAAGGTAACGTTTAGGTTTTGTGTAGACTTGTACATATTGCATGCCCACGCTGAATCCAATGGTGTCAATGGAATATCGAACCTTTCCTCTTTCAATTAGTTATTTGTAGGTTATAAGAAACCATGCCAAATATATTTATTTTTATGAACGTCGGTGCCATTCTGCTTTAAGGATTTAAATTTAAACAAGACCTTAAAGATGCCATCTTCTTTAGAAGCATTTTTAAAATTGGTTTCCACATCCCAGAGTGTTAATATGCAAAATCGGGGTTGCACTTCCTTTTCAACAGCTGAGAACACTTACATGTCGTCTTGATCTGGATCTGAACCCACGATTACAGAAGCAAGTATCACAAGCTAGGGTTTGTGACCTCACAATGACAATTGCATTGTGACATCATCAAGTAATGACATCATCAGACAGCAAAATATTGATTTTTCACTTATGTGATAAAGATAATCAGATTTCTGTGTATATGCCAAATTGAAAATCATTATCTGTCAAGTTGGACACCTCATCTTGGTTTAAGTTTTTTTGAACAGCAAAATTTTAAATGCTGTGTTTTAATTTTTTCTTTTCTTTTAAAAAACCTTTAAAAGAAATTGCAAAAAAAAAAAAAAAAAAAAGCATAAAAACAAAAATTTAAAAAAAACCCACTAGAAATGACTGGTATTGAACCCCTACCATGAGATTACAAATTCTACACATTACACTCACAGCCACAGAAAAAACCTGATTGGACACAAATCATGAGGAAGAAATCCTGTCATGATATTGATTTTTGAAAACAAGCAGGTTTCACTGTATGTGCCCAATTTAATATTTAAAAACCTGTCTCCTGACTTTAATTTTCAAACAAATTACACCAAATTTGGAAGAATTCATCTGTACCCTATGAAATACCTGTCCACCAAATTTGAGATAAATTGGGGTTATAGTTTTGGAGTTATAAGGGTGAAACGGTGCACAGACAGACAGACAGAAACAAACTGATCACAATAACCCTCTCCTATCGTCGAGCGTTAATAATCACATGAAGAAATAATAAATAATCACATGAAGACGAAATATACATAAACTTATTTATCTTATGGTTTATAAAAATGTTTTATAAAATAACTCAAGAAATAGGTTTGACTGGAAACATTTTTAAAACATTTTTAAAATGGCTGATGAAGATTATGTTGGAATGTTTCACGATGAATGTTTGAAGGTCATCTGAAAAGAGTTTTCAGGATATGCCATTATCATGAGAAATAATAACTAATCACATGAAGACGAAATATGCGTAAACTGAAAACTCTATGTGAAACAAATCACTTCCAGATTCAATTGAATTGATAAAAACTGTGGATGAACATTAAGTTGCATATAGTACTTCGTGCAGCAACTCTGAAGTTTCATAGAAGAACCTGAAATGTGGATATACAATTTAAGGCATCTCTGGGTCAAGCATTGTGATGATATATCAGCAGTATTATCACACAGGATATTTTACAAAGCCTTCGTGATTAAGTGTAATGAAATAACACAAAAACAAAATATACATAAAGATAAAAAATTCCTTTGTTTTACCACTTTATCACAATTATCATCATTATACTACAAAGTGTGTGTGTGTGTGTGTGTGGGGGGGGGGGGTTGTTTAACGGGTCAAACTCAAACTCATCAAACTCATTTCCCTCCTCTCATGTGTTTGCTTTGATTCCAAGCTCATCCTTGATGAATTAAAGTGGGAATTTAGTAGGCCAGTCGTAGTTATTTTCAGGTACGCGGAAAAAAGGGGCACAGGAAAAAAAGGACCAAGAAAAAAGGGGCACAAGAAAAAAGTGGCACAGGAAAAAAGGAGCTCACAGTTTTGGAAAAGGGGAAAAAAGGGGCACATTTTTTTTAAATCAATTAAGATGTGAATATAAATCAAATTTATTAAAGGAGCATATAAAGTCCTGATGTGTGAACATGAATACATATTTAAAACTACTAATATATTGGCCTAATGATGATGGGTGAATTGTGAACGTGAATACATATTTACAAATTACTAATATGACTACAAATTTACTTTCCTGCTCAAACATTTAACATTACCTTTTAAACAAGATGCACTCAGAGAGAGCAAAACGCTCGACTCGATGTGACCAGTCTCACAAGTGTTATAAAGTATAACACACATCCACCATGGTGGCATTTCCAAAAAATTTGGAGGCTTATTGGTATCCAGAATATAAACTGGATCTTTCCTAAAATGTAATCACTCCTTCCCATAGCTAGCCCCTTCCTACTTAAAATTTAACATCAAAATTTATTCATTACTTTTGAAGAAATAACAAGTAGAAAGCTAAAATCATTAAAATACATTGAAATGGGACCTATGAAAATTCATGATTTTTTGTATCCAAAATATGATCCAGGTCTTTCCCCCAAATTAGTAACTGCTTCCTTTGACCAAGTCCTACCCACAAAATTTTTAATAAAGATCTGTTCATTAGTTCTGGAGTAATCTAAACACCCAAAACAGACAAACAGACAAAAAAGCACACAAAAACACAAACTCCTGGTAGAGGTAAAAATATTGGTTAAAAGCCACTTCTTGGTGAAAATCACTCAGGGTAATTTTTTTGTGATGGACTGTCAAGAAATTGAAACAGAAAAGAAAACAGAAATAAATAAACATGACGAATACACCACCTCCCTCTTTATTATCTTTATGTCAATTTCAAGACATAAATTTAATGAGAAGAAATATTATTACTTAAAGACAGCAAGTATCACAAGCTAGGGTTTGTGACCTCACAATGACAATTGCATTGTGACATCATCAAGTAATGACATCATCAGACAGCGAAATATTGATTTTTTACTTATGTGATAAAGAAAATCAGATTTCTCTGTATATGCCAAATTGAAAATCATTATCTGTCAAGTTGGACACCTCATCTTGGTTAAAGTTTTTTTGAACAGCAAAACTTTAAATGCTGTGTTTTAATTCTTTTTCTTTAAAAAAACCTTTAAAAGAAATTGCTAAAAAAAGCCTAAAAACAGAAATTAAAAAAAAAAACTCTACAATTGACTGGTATTGAACCCCAACCATGAGATGACAAGTTCTACACATTACACTCACAGCCACAGAAAAAAACTGATTGGACACAAATTCATGAGGAAGAAATCCTGTCATGATATTGATTTTTGAAGACCAGCAGATTTCACTGTATATGCCCAATTAAAAATTTAAAAACCTGTCTCCTGATTTTCAAACAAATTACACCAAATTTGGAAGAATCCGTCTGTACCCCATGAAATACCTGCCCACCAAATTTGAGCTCAATTGATGTTATAGTTTTTGAGTTATAAGGACAAAACGGTGCACAGACAGACAGACAGACAGACAGAAACAAACTGATCACAATAACCCTCTTCTATCGTCGAGCGTTAAATATAGTGTGTTTTAAGTATAGGTTAATGGCCAAGTAAGTGTACTTACGAGGCTATTAACCTATTTAAATTACACCTTTTCTTTAATTTATAATTTTTAAGATATTGTTTAACATCATTACTTTTCATTTCAATATTCCTGTTGTGTACTTTTTTGTTTTTTATGATCATTTTAGTTGAAATACATGTGAAAGGGTTTCTTTGGAAATGTGCTAAAAAGACTTCTATATATGGTCAAAATCAGAAAGTGGCCAATAGTGAAAGATATTGGACACTTTTAACAAAAGAAAAACTCTCAGGTGTAATTTAAACCTACTTTAAAGGGTTTCAATTTTAATTTGCAATACAGAGGAGATTATAGAATTGCTTAGTTTGTTTGATGTGGTCTACTAAAAAGGGCTTTTAATTGTAAATTACAATTCAGAGTAGATGCATGGAATTGCTAAGATTGTTTGATGGGGTCTAATTTATAAGGGCCTTTAATTTTAAAATGCAATACAGAAAGAAAGCAGAGGTGAGCCACCACAGAATTGAACAAGGAAGACAACTAGAGATTTGTAGAAAAAACTCTTGTACTTGTGTGAGTGAAGAATTAATGGGGAAAAGTCTGTTGAGGAATTCTTAAAGGATTTGGACATTACATAAGACCGTATTAGAAACATAGAGACTGCTAAATATTAATTTGTATTCATGTTCATGCATCAGTTCAGATTTATTGTTTTATTAACTTAAATTTTTCTCCAATAAAATTTGATTTGTATCAATAAAATTCCTACTAAGTTAAATGTTTGTTGCATAAAAGTAAAGAAAAGTTGATTTGTATCAATAATGTTTGTTTCATAATTGGTTAAAAAATTGTGCCCCTTTTTTCCCCTTTTTAAAAAACTGTGTACCCCTTTTTTCCTGTGCCCATTTTTTTCCTGGATTCCCGACTGTTTTTACAACAAAATCTTGACCAACTTAGTTTGCACTGCTTTCCTCCATTCCCTTAACTTCCAGTCCTTATATAACCTACACAATGTGTTGATATTGATGTTAAAACCAGACTCATCCATCTGTCAATGCAATAAATTAAGTTGGAATGTTGAACATAATTAATATACAAATAAAAATTTTGAAAAGGAAGTCTGACCTGATCTATAAAAATAAGGGCATATTTTAAAATAAAAGTTTTTGTTCATTGTCTTGATAAATGGTTGGGTTTGCCATGATAAATCTGAAGCAGATTGCAATGGGGTGGAGGGGTGGGGGTGTACGATTGCATGTTAAAATTCCCAGATTGAATATCCCTGAATATTTGCATATCCATTGAAAATACCCACATGAGTATTTATAATATCTAATGCATTACCATTTACATATGCATTGTTGTTTTGTCTTATTATTGATTCATTGCTGCACATTGATTCTTAGCGATATGGCTTCCAGTTCCTGTCATCTACAAAACAAATTTGTAGTCCTCTCCTTCTTATTTTGTTGTTTATTGATTGAAGAAACAACTTACTAACTATATCAGAGTTTATGCAGGAATATTTCTTTTGAAGTATGCACAATCTTAATTGTTTTTAGGGAAAATGGTTTCCCTGAAAAAAAAATTGTAGCCCTCCTTTTTTCCTTTTAGATTAATTGATTAAAAAATTATTTTATGTATTCTTTATTAATCTACCTGTGTGAAGGGTACCCCCTGACTGTTGGTTGCTATTAGGGAAAGTGGATTTCATTTTATAGAATAGCAAGTGCAAAGAACATACAAAATATTTGAATTACATTGTAAACTTGTCTGTGTCATTTAGGTCAAACGCATACATGCTCAGTTTTAGTTTACTACCAAATTACCATTTTTATCCATTTGACTTCACTATGTGTTTAGTTCATAGTCTAGCAACTTTGCAGACAGATGCCGATCCCTGTGAGGTATGTTGGCAACTGCAGGAGTAACAGTTGGTATACATGCACTTGATTTGTCCAGGATGTATGGCATTGCATTCAATATCATCAGTGTCTACCTGTGATGGGGCAACGTTAACACCTCCTGTGGGTAGTGTGATAGGTGTGATAGAGAAATTTAGACATTTCTACTCTCCGTCTATTTGAATTGCCTTCTTGAGGGTGCACATGAACCTGTCTAATTTACCATTCGATTCTAAGAAAGTTTTAAACTCTGCCCCATTAAATGGAGGACCTTGATTAGTGTTTACTTCTGATGGATTACCATGAGTCCGCAAATAACTTATGATTTTCCAGAGGGTTGAGTGAACAATTTCGACCTCTAGATGCTGAAATGATCATTTATGCCTACTATAAGATATTCATCTAAACTAAATGGACCACTGAAATTAATACTAAGTTTTTTTATTCCTCTGCGGTGGTTTTGATTGCAGGTCGTTGAAGATTGACACCATGCAGAGGATAGTGATCTCTTACCATTTTGACTGGTCTGCCATAGATTTACAGTCTGAAAACAATATAACTCGAAAAGATGGCTAAGGCCTCATGTTCTTTTTTGTGAATAATGTGACTCCACATCTAAGAGTGCGTGATTTGCATGGAAAATCACACAGCTACCTTGCACCAACATTCTTGTGAGACCAACTGGACTTGCATCCACCACCAGTTTGGTTGATTTTTAAGAATAAAATATCCCACAACATCCATACTGGCAAAACATTTGTTTAACTTCAAGAATGCAGACTGTTATTTTTTCAGCCAAGGCTCTCTGCTGGTTTTTATGAGTCACCATGGCAAGAGGGGCAGCAATTGTAACCATTCCAGATATGAATTTGCCAACGTGTATTATTATGCCCAAGAAGCATCAGATTTCTGTAACTGAGGAGGGTCATTTTGTATCAAGTATGCTTTAAACCTTCTTTAGATCTGATTTAATCCCTGCAGCACTGAACACAAATCAAAAGAAATTCATTTCTCCCTTTCCAATCTTACATTTTTTCTTGTTCAAAGTCAAACCCTTTTCCCAGAGGTGATGCAAGACTAATCTGAGGGTTGCTGTATATTCTTCTGGGTCCGTATTTACAAAGATTCTTAAATGTAAAATTCATGTTAAAACTCACCTATAAACTCATCTTTATGAGATTATGCTTAAACTCAAACTTTTCACGTTACAGAAAATTCTTAAACTTAAACTCACCTTTAAAGTCAGATATAAACTCATTTTCTGAGTTTATTCTTAAATTCACAATTGTGGACATTTTAAAAAATTCTCAGGCTAAGATTATGCTTAAACTCATTTAAAAATTTGAGTTTGCATCACAGTAGACTCAAGAAATGGGTTTATGATCAATTAATGACAGTAAAGTGAAGCCATAATATCTGTGGTAGCCTTTTTACTTTTGTGATTTGGTTATCTGCCATATTGCAAAGATATTACTTATTATGAGTTAGGATTCGCCCATTTGTCTTAAATTACTAGTAAGAACAATGCAGAAATTGCTTTTTTTGCACTTCTGTGCTGATCAGTACACATTGTTAAATAATGTGCCAAAGTTTATATGTATAATGAAACATAGGCCTATTGAATCAAACCTACTGATTTTGTCGTTGATTATTCTTTTGTTTTCAAAAGTTATCCTGAATGTTTGTAATGTAATGTATAACTCCAACTTTGGGGTGAATGGAAAACAAAGTGTATTGTTTAGTATGATTATTATTTTGTCTCCTCTTATTTTTAAAGATTTTTATCTTGGGGATTTTTGATACCACATATCTGGGAATTTTGTAAGGGTTTGCAAATATTTGTGAGATTTTCAACGTTTACACACTACCTCTTTTAGATGATGAGTCTTTTGTCATATGCACTCATTTTCTGTAGTTTCCCTACCAGAGTATTGTGTGTAGGTTATAATGGACATGTAAGTGTCCATTATTAAAAATAATGGATTGTCTATGAGGCCCCGAAATAGATGTTATGCAGATATTTCGAAGGTTTAGATGTTACCAGAAACCTTTTATTATCGCTCAATGTAAACACGCAATTCCATAAAAGGAAATTCGATCTCTTTTGATATCTTGATTTCTAGGTAATGCCTTTGATGAGAATCGACATGTTTTCCCATTTTTTCCTGACTACAAATAAAATAAAGTAGTTTTCGTATTTTAGGTGTACCTTAGACCGCTTAATCTGTCTCTCAGCCAATTTTTTAAAGATGGATGTATTGGCGAGAGACAGATGGCATTAGTATGCAAAAAACATAAACGTCCTGAAGGGCAACAAGTGGCACACATCCTGACATTAAACATGTACTAGGCTACCACCTTGAGTATCAAGGATGTGCCCCGCATTAAAAGAAATAAACTTTTTGCATAGTTATGGATATATTTACCAAAATTTATTTTACTTGCCAAATTTTATCATTGTTTATACAAACAGGAAGAGCAGAAAAAGTGTCTATATTACTGCAAACACAGAAAATTGTGTTCCTGCATCTAAATGCTTTATTCTGTTAATACATATAAGTGCATATTTTAAAGTTTAAAGGGACAGTAATTTTCAGATATTGAAGTTTTTTGTGTAGCGAGGAACTCTGTCCCAAAATGCCATCCATCAGTTTTAAAAAGGCATATTTTGGGACAGAAAACTCGAAATGCCATCCATCAGTTTTAAAAAGGCATATTTTGGGACAGAAAACTCGAAATGCCATCCATCAGTTTTAAAAAGGCATATTTTGGGACAGAAAACTCGAAATGCCATCCATCAGTTTTAAAAGGCATATTTTGGGACAGAAAACTCGAAATGCCATCCATCAGTTTTAAAAAGGCATATTTTGGGACAGAAAACTCGGTCTAGGTGTACCTATACTGTAGCACTAGCTATACTACAATATCGTCGTCTTTACTGTAGACATGGTTACCTCGGCTCTACTTTACTTGCGTGTAGAGCCGTGGCACAAACCCACATAAAACTGGAGATTTACATAAAAAACATATTCCATACAAATCTCTACACACAATAGTTCCCACAACTATTTTGTTGCATCAGTCAACATGCGAAGATAGTTAACTAAAAATAAATGACATTTCCTCATTTTCAATGTTTTTTGGACCATTTCTCTAAAAATTTGAAAATGTTCTTTTATTATAAAAAACTGTGTAAAATAGCATATATTTTATACACATGCTATATTTACTGTGTCCTAGGCTTAATATCAATTGTTTTTAACTACACTATACAATTTCGAGTCATTTCATCAAGTTTTATTCAACAGAAAATGATTTTTTACGAATCTCCAGTTCTATGTAGGGTCGTGCCACGGCTCTACATGCAAGTAAAGTAGAGCCGAGGTAACCACGTCTACGTCGTCTTATGTAACTTCAACGCATATATAACTTCGACGTAATACATATACTGCCTGGCTTCGTATCTTGGCACATGCCTCAAATTGTCACAAAACGGAAGACAGAATATTTCCTAATTTTTATTCTTTATCGCCCACACTCGTGCATTTCTGCTAAACAAATAAGGAAGTGGAAGTGATGACAGAAATAATTTAAATATCTTCGGCAATTTCCATATGTAATTGTGCCAATTTGAGGCGCTGATTTCATGTAGAAATTATATAATCGCTCATTAAAAATGAGTGTAAAAGGTTTATTATTTTGATTTTATGTCAGTAAAATACTTTTATAATATGCGCTTGTATCAATACATATTTTAATAAAAAGAAATCCACGAAACTAAACTCGAACTAATCAAAAATAAGCTTTTTGTGTCCTTTGTGTTCCAAGTTAAGGCATGAAGCAGTATCGTCATTTTTGGAGCATTTCCAAGGCTTTTTAAAATTGATTGCAGATATATTTGGACAATAATTACATATTTTGCTTGTTTTTGACAAGTTTTCAAAGAAAACCCACAAAAATGCGGTCCAAACAGATAAGAATTATTAATTTCACAGTTATGGCTTTTATTAATTAGCGTGTTCCGATGTAACTTCGACGCAATAACGATAAAATGACACTTAACACATAATATGCACACAATATATAATTAGAAAACCTCAGTACATACCTGTGCAAATGTTTTCAACTATGTATATGCTTAATACCAGCAAAGAAATGCAAAATTAGAAAAAATCTTGCACATTTCTGATCACATGTCCACCAGCCATGTTGTAAACAGGAACTTTATAACTTCAACATATCAGAAGCCTTGTTTCAAACGTTTCAAAAGTTCGGTACTGGGTGCAAAATTCACATCAAGGTAGTTATAACATTTAAAAGAGAGCTCTTGAGTGTTTGTAAATTTATAAATGATCCAAATTTAAGTAGAATTTACAAAATATTTACAAAATGTTACACATATGTATTGACTCTACAGAACTGGACAGCTGTACATTGACAGTTAAATGAAGCTTACATGATACATATGTACAGACAACTTAAATAAATGCAGAAAGAAATAAAAATTATAATTACAGGTGGAACATGGTTACTTTTACTGCCCACTCTGAGTGTTAGAGCAGCAAGGGCAGAAGAATTTTTCATTTCTGGCTACTCTTATTTTTGGGTGGCAGTACTGTAAGTGAACCCAATGAGCACATGTTCTGGTTGAACATTTGGCCCAGTTAACATTTGTCAAGTTTGCATAATTTTGAAGCCCTGGTGGACTGTGCTGCTGGGAAACGCATCATGGTTCAGAATCATTTTCCTCATTATCATCATCATCATTGGGGCTGCTATTGATTTCAAGACTGTTGATTCTTGAACATGTCAGCTAACAAAATGCCTGCAGGGCATTCAGTTTGTGTTTTCATGGTAACAATTGGTGTGTGAATGCTAAGAGTATATATATATATTGAAGTAAATATGTGAAATCAGTAAATACGCGTATTCCCTAAAATTTTCAGTAAAATATGTGTATTTACTGATTTATGACGCGTGTTATTTCACAAGTTTACTGGTTTGAGTTTCAGTAAATATGTGAAATGAAACTTTGATGTTCACTGGTTGTAAATATATAATATTGAACTGTAAACCAAAGTATACATTAGATTGGAACATTTTACTCTTTTATGATGACTATTACAACATACTAAGCATACTTCATTTTACAGTACATTACATGCAAACATTATGTTGAAAAAATAGCACTAGACTTTTAAATGTTTACGTTTACAAACTTTAGGTATGTGCTTTCTGTAGATATTTTATTTAAGTTCATATTATTTTTAATCCCACAGCGACTAAGAACCTATGACATCTCCACAAATGATTAAAGATCATTTAACTTTTCACTTTTTTTGTGACTGATACATAAGAAGTGTTTTTATTGGAAATAAATGGAAGTTTGAGGAATTAATTTAAATTTGAGTTTTAAAATTAATTTTAACATATTTTAACTACACTTTCATTCAACAGAAATTTTACCTTATCATTTGAGATAAAATAATTTACACCCAAACAAGTCTCCATGTATTCTTTAAGAATGTATTTTTAACCAGAGATTATCAGTGGGTGGTTTCTTTATTTTAGTTAAATCAAGGCTTAATATTTTGCCATTTTCAGATTAGATATGTGACTTTAATGTAGGCACTGGCTACTTATCAAAGAATTGTTGTTACAAACAATGAAAAGGCCAGCTAGCCACTAATTGGATTTCATCATAGTCTTTCCGAGGGGCTTAATCCTTTTTAAGGCATCTATGGTTACGGTGTAGCTTCCTCTATTTAAGGGACAACATTAAAGGGAGATTTTATTCAACCCTAATTATAGATCTAAATTTTTATGTCGTCACTCTGCGGCGTGGGCGTACGCGTACGCGTGAACAACTTCTCCTCCAAAACTACAAGGCCTAGAGACGTGCTGTTTTTTTTAAAAGATACCTTATCTATCGAGGATGAAAAATTGTTCAAGGCATGCAAATCTGTCTGTTCGTCTGTTTGCTAGAGACATTACAAGGGGGGTACCCCCACCAAAAGTGTGAAAATTTCAACACTTAATCACAATTTTCTCAGTGACTATTGCAGGGATTTCTCTCATATCTTGCATATATGTACTAGGCCAGAGGTAGATTCTCTTGTGTGAGTATGAGACCTGGATCTGTCTTACTTTTTTTTTAATAAATTTTTTTAATAATTTTTAATGCATTAAAATTCATGAAATCATGCACAAAATCATTTATAACTTGAAAACTGTTGCATCTAGAGCATTTTGTTAAAATATGTTATTCAGCTACTTTTTTCATAGCTACAATATGGTGAGTAAGTTGGGTGCCTGTCTCAATAGCTAAGTGAGTAATAGCTACTTTTGGGCTTTTCAGTAACTTCCATCATGAGTAGAATCACTTGTAACTTAAAAACTATTGCATTTAGAGAATTTCGTATAAATATGTTATTCAGCTACTTTAGGGTCAGCTATAACATAGTAAAATTTCAGACCTGTAGCTCATGGCATAGCTGAGTAATAGCTACTTTTAGGTTATCACTGTTGAGTAAATCGCTTATAACTTGGAAACTATTGCATTTAGAGTATTTTGTTTCAATATGTTATTCACCTATTTTGGGATCAGCTATAACATAGTGAAGTTTCAGATCTGTGGCTCATTGCATAGCTGAGTAATAGCTACTTTGAAGTTCTCACTATTGAGTAAATCAGTTGTAATTGGAAAACTATTGCATTTAGAGAATTTTGTATAAATATGTTATTCAGCTACTTTTGGGTCGGCTATAACATAGTAAAATTTCAGACCTGTAGCTCATGGCATAGCTGAGTAATAGCTACTTTTAGGTCATCACTATTGAGTAAATCAGTTGTAACTTGAAAACTATTGCATTTACAGTATTTTGCTTAAATATGTTGTTCACCTACTTTTGGGTCAGCTATAACATAGTAAAATTTCAGACCTGTAGCTCATTGCATAGCTGAGTAATAACTACTTTGAGGTTCTCACTATTGAGTAAATCAGTTGTAATTGCAAAACTATTGCATTTCAGAGAATTTGGTATAAATATGTTATTCAGCTACTTTTGGGTCAGCTATAACATAGTAACATTTTAGACCTGTAGCTCATGGCATAGCTGAGTAATAGCTACTTTTAGGTTATCGCTGTTGAGTAAATCGCTTATAACTTCAAAACTATTGCATTTAGAGAATTTCGTATAAATATGTTATTCAGCTACTTTTGGGTCAGCTATAACATAGTAAAATTTCAGACCTGTAGCTCATGGCATAGCTGAGTAATAGCTACTTTTAGGTTATCACTGTTGAGTAAATCGCTTATAACTTGGAAACTATTGCATTTAGAGTATTTTGTTTCATATGTTATTCACCTATTTTGGGATCAGCTATAACATAGTGAAGTTTCAGATCTGTGGCTCATTGCATAGCTGAGTAATAGCTACTTTGAAGTTCTCACTATTGAGTAAATCAGTTGTAATTGGAAAACTATTGCATTTAGAGAATTTCGTATAAATATGTTATTCAGCTACTTTTGGGTCAGCTATAACATAGTAAAATTTCAGACCTGTAGCTCATGGCATAGCTGAGTAATAGCTACTTTTAGGTCATCACTATTGAGTAAATCAGTTGTAACTTGAAAACTATTGCATTTACAGTATTTTGCTTAAATATGTTGTTCACCTACTTTTGGGTCAGCTATAACATAGTAAAATTTCAGACCTGTAGCTCATGGCATAGCTGAGTAATAGCTACTTTTAGGTTATCACTGTTGAGTAAATCGCTTATAACTTGGAAATTATTGCATTTAGAGTATTTTGTTTCAATATGTTATTCACCTATTTTGGGGTCAGCTATAACATAGTGAAGTTCCAGACCTGTGACTCATTGCATAGCTGAGTAATAGCTACTTTGAAGTTCTCAATGTTGAGTAAATCACTTGTAATTTGAAAACTATTGCATTTAGAGAATTTAGTATAAATATGTTATTCAGCTACTTTTGGGTCAGCTATAACATAGTAAAATTTCAGACCTGTAGCTCATGGCATAGCTGAGTAATAGTTACTTTTAGGTTATCACTGTTGAGTAAATCACTTATAACTTGAAAACTATTGCATTTAGAGTATTTTGTTGCAATATGTTATTCACCTATTTTGGGGTCAGCTATAACATAGTGAAGTTCCAGACCTGTGGCTCATTGCATAGCTGAGTAATAGCTACTTTGAAGTTCTCACTATTGAGTAAATCAGTTGTAATTGGAAAACTATTGCATTTACAGAAATTTGTGCAAATATGTTATTCAGCTACTTTTGGGTCAGCTATAACATAGTGAAATTACAGACCTGTAGCTCATGGCACAACTGAGCAATAGCTATTCTCAGGCACTGACTATTGAGTAAATCAGCTATAACTTGAAAAATATTGCATTTGGAGTATTTTGTTAAAATATATTGTTCACCTACTTTTGGGTTAGCTATAACATAGTGAAATTACAGACCTATAGCTCATGGCATAGCTGAGCAATAGCTATTTTCAGGTTCCTACTATTGAGTAAATCAGTTGTAACTTGAAAACTATTGCATTTACAGTATTTTGCTTAAATATGTTGTTCACCTACTTTTAGGTCAGCTATAACAGAGCAAAAATTCAGACGTGTAGCTCATTGCATAGCTGAGTAATAGTTACTTTGAGGTTCTCACTCTTGAGTAAATCAGTTGTAACTTGAAAATTATTACATTTAGAGTATTTTGTTAAATATGTTATTCACAGACGTTTTGGTCAGTTATAACATAGTGAAATTGCAGACCTCTATGTCATGGCATAGCTGAGCAATAGCTTCTTTCAGGTTCTCACTGTTGAGTAAATCATTGTATCCAACCTGTAGGAAATCATGGGCTGGGAATCTGTTAATATGGTCCGATTTGACCTTGGAACCCTCCTTCAAGGTCAAATGAGGATAGCCAAACATAAAAGTGCTTATAACTCGCTTATTATTGGTCCTAGAGGTTGGAATGAAAACCAACCTATAGAAAATCATGAGCTGGGAATTTTTTGGTGTGGTCGGATTTCACCTTGGACCCCTCCTTCAAGGTCAAATGAGGATAGCCAAACTTAAAAGTGCTTATAACTCACTTATTATTGGTCCTAGAGGTTTCGAATGGAAAACCAACCTATAGAAAATCATGGGCTGGGAATCTTTTGGTGTGGTCGGATTTGACCTTAGACCCCTCCTTCCAGGTCAAACGAAGATAGCCAAACTTAAAGTGCTTATAACTCGCGTATTATTGATCTTGGAGGTTTGGGATGGTAAACCAACATATAGGAAATCATGGGCTGGGATTCTTTTGGTGTGGTCAGATTTGACCTGGGACCCCTCCTTCAAGGTCAATTGAGGATAGCCAAACTTACAATTGATTAGAACTCGCTTATTATTGGTCCTACAACTTTGGGATGGTAAACAAGCTACAGGAAATCATGGGCTGGGAATTTTTTTGTGTGGTCGGATTTGACCTTGGACCCCCTCCTTCAAGGTCAAACAAGGATAGCCAAACTTAAAAAGTGCCTATGACTCACTTATTATTGGTCCGAGAGGTTTGGGATGGTAAACCATCCTAAATTCTTTGGCTGGGAATCTTTTGGTATGGTCAGATTTGACCTTTGGACCCCTTCTTCATGGTCGAATGAGGATATTGCATTTATAGTATTTCTTTAAATATTTTTAACCTACTTTTTACACTTAAACAATTACCTTGTTACTTTATTTCATAATACCATTTGCAGGGCACAACTTTTTTGTCCTTTTCTTCTGTCAGCTTCGGAATATCTTTCGAACATGCTGTCCAGTTACCATTTACTGTATTTCTGTACAGCCCTTTCCCTGATAATTATGTCCACCCCCCTGGGGGGTGGATATATTATTTTTGCTTTTTTCGCCGTCCGATGTCCGATGTCCGGCGTCCGGTGTCCGGCGTCCGGCGTCCGATGTCCGGCGTCACGCATGGTTTCCGCTCATTTAAAGGAAAAGTATTAGAGCTATTGTCACCAAATTTGGTATGCAGGCTTATTGGGTCAGTAGCTTGCTTGGGATTGCTTTTGGCTGTTGTACCTCTTTTGCTTACTGAGTAATACTTAAGTACAGCTATTTTCAGTACCCATTGGTTTCCGTGCATTTAAGCCAAAATAATTAAAGATATTTTACTACAATTTTGAATACAAGATTGTTATGTCCATAGCTCGCTTGGTATTGCATTTGGGACTGATAGCTTTGTCAGTACATGAGTAATAGCCATTTAGGTACTTCATTGTGTATTTTCAGTACTACTTTTGAGTAATTTGCTAATATCTCAGAAACCGTAAGAGATAGAGCGATTTCGTCGAAATTTTCGACCCACAGGGTATCTAAGGAATGTAATATTTGCAATTTTCAAAAAATTTTCCCCTCCCCAAAAATGGCGGCCATTTTGAATTTTCGAATTTTTGCCAAAAATGGCAAAACACAAATTTGCTTCTATCTCCTTAACCGTGTGAGATAGAGCGATTTCGTCGAAATTTTCGACCCACAGGGTATTTAAGGAATGCAATCTACAATTTTCCAAAAATTTTCCCCTCCCCAAAAATGGCGGCCATTTTGAATTTTCGAATTTTTGCCAAAAATGGCAAAACACTAATTTGCTTCTATCTCCTTAACCGTGCGAGATAGAGTGATTTCGTCGAAATTTTCGACCCACAGGGTATCTAAGGAATGCAATCTTTGCAATTTTCCAAAAATTTTCCCCTCCCCAAAAATGGCGGCCATTTTGAATTTTCGCCAAAAATGGCAAAACACAAATTTGCTTCTATCTCCTTAACCGTGCCAGATAGAGCGATTTCGTCAAAATTTTCGACCCACTGGGTATCTGAGCATTGTACTCTTGGTAATTTTTAAAAAATTTTCCCCTCCCCAAAAATGGCGGCCATTTTGAATTTTCGAATTTTTGCCAAAAATGGCAAAACACTAATTTGCTTCTATCTCCTTAACCGTGCGAGATACAGCGATTTCGTCGAAATTTTCGACCCACAGGGTATCTAAGGAATGTAATATTTGCAATTTTCAAAAAATTTTCCCCTCCCCAAAAATGGCGGCCATTTTGAATTTTCGAATTTTTGCCAAAAATGGCAAAACACAAATTTGCTTCTATCTCCTTAACCGTGCGAGATAGAGCGATTTCGTCGAAATTTTCGACCCACAGGGTATCTAAGGAATGCAATCTTTGCAATTTTCAAAAAATTTTCCCCTCCCCAAAAATGGCAGCCATTTTGAATTTTCGAATTTTTGCCAAAAATGGCAAAACACCAATTTGCTTCTATCTCCTTAACCGTGCCAGATAGAGCGATTTCGTCAAAATTTTCGACCCACAGGGTATCTGAGCATTGTGCTCTTGGTAATTTTTCCAAAAATTTTCCCCTCCCCAAAAATGGCGGCCATTTTGAATTTTCGAATTTTTGCCAAAAATGGCAAAACACTAATTTGCTTCTATCTCCTTAACCGTGCGAGATAGAGCGATTTCGTGGAAATTTTCGACCCACAGGGTATCTAAGGAATGTAATCTTTGCAATTTTCCAAAAATTTTCCCCTCCCCAAAAATGGCGGCCATTTTGAATTTTCGAATTTTTGCCAAAAATGGCAAAACACAAATTTCCTTCTATCTCCTTAACCGTGCGAGATAGAGCGATTTCGTCGAAATTTTCGACCCACAGGGTATCTAAGGAATGCAATCTTTGCAATTTTCCAAAAATTTTCCCCTCCCCCAAAATGGCGGCCATTTTGAATTTTCGAATTTTTGCCAAAAATGGCAAAACACAAATTTCCTTCTATCTCCTTAACCGTGCCAGATAGAGTGATTTCGTCAAAATTTTCGACCCACAGGGTATCTGAGCATTGTACTCTTGGTAATTTTTAAAAAATTTTCCCCTCCCCAAAAATGGCGGCCATTTTGAATTTTCGAATTTTTGCCAAAAATGGCAAAACACTAATTTGCTTCTATCTCCTTAACCGTGCGAGATAGAGTGATTTCGTCGAAATTTTCGACCCACAGGGTATCTAAGGAATGCAATCTTTGCAATTTTCAAAAAATTTTCCCCTCCCCAAAAATGGCGGCCATTTTGAATTTTCGAATTTTTGCCAAAAATGGCAAAACACAAATTTGCTTCTATCTCCTTAACCGTGCCAGATAGAGCGATTTCGTCAAAATTTTCGACCCACAGGGTATCTGAGCATTGTGCTCTTGGTAATTTTAACAAAATTTTCCCCTCCCCAAAAATGGCGGCCATTTTGAATTTTCGAATTTTTGCCAAAAATGGCAAAACACAAATTTGCTTCTATCTCCATAACCGTGCCAGATAGAGCGATTTCGTCAAAATTTTCGACCCACAGGGTATCTGAGCATTGTGCTCTTGGTAATTTTAACAAAATTTTCCCCTCCCCAAAAATGGCGGCCATTTTGAATTTTCGAATTTTTGCCAAAAATGGCAAAACACTAATTTGCTTCTATCTCCTTAACCGTGCGAGATAGAGCGATTTCGTCGAAATTTTCGACCCACAGGGTATCTAAGGAATGCAATCTTTGCAATTTTCCAAAAAATTTTCCCCTCCCCAAAAATGGCGGCCATTTTGAATTTTCGAATTTTTGCCAAAAATGGCAAAACACAAATTTGCTTCTATCTCCTTAACCGTGCGAGATAGAGCGATTTCGTCAAAATTTTCGACCCACAGGTATTTCAGCATTGTATTCTTGGCAATTTAAAAAAAAATTTCCCGTCCCCTAAAATGGCGGCCATTTTGAATTTTCAAATTTTTGTCAAAAATGGCAAAACACAAATTTGCTTCTATCTCCTTAACCATGCGAGATAGAGCGATTTCGTCGAAATTTTCAACCCACGGGGTATCTAAGGAATGTAATCTTTGCAATTTTCAAAAAATTTTCCCCTCCCCAAAAATGGCAGCCATTTTGAATTTTCGAATTTTTGCCCAAAATGGAAAAACACAAACTGGCCTTAACCGTGCCAAATAGAGTTATTTCGTTGAAATTTTCGACCCATAGGGTATCTAGAAAATGTACTCTTGGCAATTTTCAAAAAAATTTCCTTTTCCCAAAAATGGCGGCCATTTTGAATTTTCAAATTTTTGCCAAAAATAGAAAAACAGGAATTTGCTTCTATCTTCTTAACCATGCCAGATTCGTCAAAATTTTCAACCCAACCAATGCAAAAAGGCATGAAGCTGAAATAATTTACATCTACACTAACAAATATTTAAGCATCATTGATATATTTTACAAATGAAACAGGGTCTTGTAAGACTACTGTACAATTTGGGCAAAAGGTTCATGGGTGGACATTACACATGATAATGTGTGTTCTTCTATGCTATCCTGTTTCTATTCGCATCTACTATCAACAGGGCGGCCGATTTCTAGTTATGCTTTCCTCTCATTATCACCATCACAAATCAAAAACATTCAGTCAGCTGACACAGTGCCCGTTCACGGGCACTCTCCTCTTGTTTTAGTGACCTTTGGAAAGAAATACATTGTTAAAATACATTGTTAAAACTACAGTGAAATTCAGTTCTTAAACAATAAATATTTCTTAATCTTATTACCTTGCTCGTTGTTCCTTATACATTAAGTATTATAATGTGACATATATTTGGATATTTAAACTTACTGATGTGGCGATTTACGCTACAGTTTATTTTAAAAGAAAAAAAATATTTCAAGTTTGTATCACATATCACATGCAACTGCTTTTGAAATTGTAAACTCCCAACTACTAAACATATAAAGTTTTCATGATAATTTTAGTAAATATGTGTATTTACTGTACCAAAAAAAAAGGGTAAATACATGTGATGAAAAATAGTAAATACATGCACTAAAATTTTCAAATCAGTAAATATACGTTTTTACTGAAAATTTCAGTAAATACACGTATTTACTGGTTTCACGTATTTCCTGTAACATAGATTCATGCATGTCCTTTGAAGAGTTGTGTCACCAGGAAATACGTTTATATAGGGTACGTATGATTCTTTATGGAGTTGCTATTCAAATCTGTTGCATTCCAAACGTCTATGTAAAACAAATTGTTTTTGTTTTTGTCAGCATCTTAAAACACCATGGGGAGAACATACAAAAAGAATACGAGAAGACATAAAGGTGACAAGCCATTGAAGGAGAGATATCGCACAAAGAGAAAAACAAAAGATTTGGATGAAATACAAAGTGATATGAAACCAACAAATGCAGAGAAGTTATTAAACCAACCCATAGATATTGATAAAACAGGAGCTGGGCAACATTACTGTTTACATTGTGCGTAAGTAGTACAGAATACTAGAAAAAAAAAGCTAAATGTTTAACTTGCAATGGCAATCTCGCTGTCATTATTGGTAATGGTAGTTGATATTATTGACAACTGGCAAAATTTACTGTTTAACCAATTGCATAGTGTGCGACAGTGTGAGCTTGAGGAGTAATGAGTTTAACTGTAAATTGAGTCACAAAACATCATCACTAACATTAAGATTCATTTTAATTATATGCACATGTGTAATAAAATAAAATGTTTATTATATCTCACTACAGCAAGAAAATTCTAGACAAGAAAACTTTGTAATTAAAAGAAAATTTCTTTTTCTAAGAATAAGAATGTTAGTGAATATGGGCAGTGGAAATATATTACATGTAATGTGTTATTTTTACATGTATAAAAAATCAAGGCTTTAAGTTGACATTTATCCTGTGTATCAGACTCATAAAGACCCAACCAGGGGACATTTTTCTCTGTTTTTCACATATTTTGCCTTGTAGTTTGGATATGTTAAGTCTGACTCACTGTACTTGGTATAACATCTGCATGTAATCTTTGTGGAAAATTTGAGGTCGAAAGTGTTAATTTTAAGGTCTCCTTGGGTCCACAGGGTTCAATTTTCTACACCTTTTGACACATTAATGTGGCCTATCCATATAAAATCTCACCTGGGGCATATCATATGTTTCAAATCACACATGGCAATATAAGACCCAGCCTGGTGATTTTGCTCTACATTTTGGAGATATGTTGCCTTTGTAATATGGAAATTGTTAATCTGACTAGCCTCAAGCTGAACTAGATGTAACTTCTATATCTGATCTTTGTGTGGGAATTTGAACTCTGTAGCTGTAATACATGTAGTGTTAATAGTATGTCACTGAATTTTCGCATGTATATTCCTTGATGACCATTCGCAGAATGATTCAATGCTTCTGTTTGCTTTTTTCTCATTTCACTAACTAAAATCCCTATTTTTTTATGTCAGCTGACTTGTCAGTCAGCTGACATTATGTCATCACTCTGCGGCGTGGGCGTACGCGTCCGCGTGCACAACTTCTTCTCCAAAACTACAAGGCCTAGAGACATGCTGTTTTTTTTAAAAGATACCTTATCTATCGAGGATGAAAAATTGTTCAAGGCATGCAAATCTGTCTGTTCGTCTGTTTGCTAGAGACATTACAAGGGGGGTACCCCCACCAAAAGTGTGAAAATTTCAACTTTTTATCACAATTTTCTCAGTGACTATTGCAGGGATTTCTCTCATATCTTGCATATATGTACTAGGCCACAGGTAGATTCTCTTGTGTGAGTATGAGACCTGGATCTGTCTTACTTTTTTTTTAATAAATTTTTTTAATAATTTTTAATGCATTAAAATTCATGAAATCATGCACTAAATCACTTATAACTTCAAAAGTCTTGCATTTACAGCATTTTGTGAAAATATGTTGTTCAGCTACTTTTTTCATAGCTATAATATGGTGAGTAAGTTGGGTGTCTGTCTCAATAGCTAAGTGAGTAATAGCTACTTTTGGGCTTTTCAGTAACTTCCATTATGAGTAAAATCACTTGTAACTTAAAAACTATTGCATTTAGAGAATTTCGTATAAATATGTTATTCAGCTACTTTTGGCCCAGCTATAACATAGTGAAATTTCAGACCTGTAGCTCATGGCATAGCTGAGTAATAGCTACTTTTAGGTTATCACTGTTGAGTAAATCGCTTATAACTTGAAAACTATTGCATTTAGAGAATTTCGTATAAATATGTTATTCAGCTACTTTTGGGTCAGCTATAACATAGTAAAATTTCAGACCTGTAGCTCATGGCATAGCTGAGTAATAGCTACTTTTAGGTTATCACTGTTGAGTAAATCACTTATAACTTGAAAAGTGTTGCATTTAGAGCATTTTGTTAAAATATGTTATTCAGCTACTTTTTTCATAGCTACAATATGGTGAGTAAGTTGGGTGTCTGTCTCAATAGCTAAGTGAGTAATAGCTACTTTTGGGCTTTTCAGTAACTTCCATCATGAGTAGAATCGCTTGTAACTTAAAAACTATTGCATTTAGAGAATTTCGTATAAATATGTTATTCAGCTACTTTTGGGTCAGCTATAACATAGTAAAATTTTAGACCTGTAGCTCATGGCATAGCTGAGTAATAGCTACTTTTAGGTTATCACTGTTGAGTAAATCGCTTATAACTTCAAAACTATTGCATTTAGAGAATTTCGTATAAATATGTTATTCAGCTACTTTTGGGTCAGCTATAACATAGTAAAATTTCAGACCTGTAGCTCATGGCATAGCTGAGTAATAGCTACTTTTAGGTTATCACTGTTGAGTAAATCGCTTATAACTTGGAAACTATTGCATTTAGAGTATTTTGTTTCAATATGTTATTCACCTATTTTGGGATCAGCTATAACATAGTGAAGTTTCAGATCTGTGGCTCATTGCATAGCTGAGTAATAGCTACTTTGAAGTTCTCACTGTTGAGTAAATCAGTTGTAATTGGAAAACTATTGCATTTAGAGAATTTCGTATAAATATGTTATTCAGCTACTTTTGGGTCAGCTATAACATAGTAAAATTTCAGACCTGTAGCTCATGGCATAGCTGAGTAATAGCTACTTTTAGGTTCTCACTATTGAGTAAATCAGTTGTAATTGCAAAACTATTGCATTTAGAGAATTTAGTATAAATATGTTATTCAGCTACTTTTGGGTCAGCTATAACATAGTAAAATTTCAGACCTGTAGCTCATGGCATAGCTGAGTAATAGCTACTTTTAGGTCATCACTATTTTGTAACTTGAAAACTATTGCATTTACAGTATTTTGCTTAAATATGTTGTTCACCTACTTTTGGGTCAGCTATAACATAGTAAAATTTCAGACCTGTAGCTCATTGCATAGCTGAGTAATAACTACTTTGAGGTTCTCACTATTGAGTAAATCAGTTGTAATTGCAAAACTATTGCATTTAGAGAATTTAGTATAAATATGTTATTCAGCTACTTTTGGGTCAGCTATAACATAGTAAAATTTCGGACCTGTAGCTCATGGCATAGCTGAGTAATAGCTACTTTTAGGTCATCACTATTGAGTAAATCAGTTGTAACTTGAAAACTATTGCATTTACAGTATTTTGCTTAAATATGTTGTTCACCTACTTTTGGGTCAGCTATAACATAGTAAAATTTCAGACCTGTAGCTCATGGCATAGCTGAGTAATAGCTACTTTGAGGTTATCACTGTTGAGTAAATCGCTTATAACTTGGAAATTATTGCATTTAGAGTATTTTGTTTCAATATGTTATTCACCTATTTTGGGGTCAGCTATAACATAGTGAAGTTCCAGACCTGTGACTCATTGCATAGCTGAGTAATAGCTACTTTGAAGTTCTCAATGTTGAGTAAATCACTTGTAATTTGAAAACTATTGCATTTAGAGAATTTAGTATAAATATGTTATTCAGCTACTTTTGGGTCAGCTATAACATAGTAAAATTTCAGACCTGTAGCTCATGGCATAGCTGAGTAATAGCTACTTTTAGGTTATCACTGTTGAGTAAATCACTTATAACTTGAAAACTATTGCATTTAGAGTATTTTGTTGCAATATGTTATTCACCTATTTTGGGGTCAGCTACAACATAGTGAAGTTCCAGACCTGTGGCTCATTGCATAGCTGAGTAATAGCTACTTTGAAGTTCTCACTGTTGAGTAAATCAGTTGTAATTGGAAAACTATTGCCTTTACAGAAATTTGTGCAAATATGTCATTCAGCTTCTTTTGGGTCAGCTATAACATAGTGAAATTACAGACCTGTAGCTCATGGCACAACTGAGCAATAGCTATTCTCAGGCACTGACTGTTGAGTAAATCAGCTATAACTTGAAAAATATTGCATTTGGAGTATTTTGTTAAAATATATTGTTCACCTACTTTTGGGTTAGCTTTAACATTGTGAAATTACAGACCTATAGCTCATGGCATAGCTGAGCAATAGCTATTTTCAGGTTCTCACTATTGAGTAAATCAGTTGTAACTTGAAAATTATTGCATTTACAGTATTTTGCTTAAATATGTTGTTCACCTACTTTTAGGTCAGCTATAACAGAGCAAAAATTCAGACGTGTAGCTCATTGCATAGCTGAGTAATAGTTACTTTGAGGTTCTCACTCTTGAGTAAATCAGTTGTAACTTGAAAATTATTACATTTAGAGTATTTTGTTAAATATGTTATTCACAGACGTTTTGGTCAGCTATAACATAGTGAAATTGCAGACCTCTATGTCATGGCATAGCTGAGCAATAGCTTCTTTCAGGTTCTCACTGTTGAGTAAATCATTGTATCCACCCTGTAGGAAATCATGGGCTGGGAATCTGTTAATATGGTCCGATTTGACCGTGGAACCCTCCTTCAAGTTCCAATGAGGATAGCCAAACATAAAAGTGCTTATAACTCGCTTATTATTGGTCCTAGAGGTTGGAATGAAAACCAACCTATAGAAAATCATGAGCTGGGAATTTTTTGGTGTGGTCGGATTTCACCTTGGACCCCTCCTTCAAGGTCAAATGAGGACAGCCAAACTTAAAAGTGCTTATAACTCACTTATTATTGGTCTTAGAGGTTTCGAATGGAAAACCAACCTATAGAAAATCATGGGCTGGGAATCTTTTGGTGTGGTCGGATTTGACCTTAGACCCCTCCTTCCAGGTCAAACGAAGATAGCCAAACTTAAAGTGCTTATAACTCGCGTATTATTGGTCTTGGAGGTTTGGGATGGTAAACCAACATATAGGAAATCATGTACTGGGATTCTTTTGGTGTGGTCAGATTTGACCTGGGACCCCTCCTTCAAGGTCAATTGAGGATAGCCAAACTTACAATTGCTTAGAACTCGCTTATTATTGGTCCTACAAGTTTGGGATGGTAAACAAGCTACAGGAAATCATGGGCTGGGAATTTTTTTGTGTGGTCGGATTTGACCTTGGACCCCCTCCTTCAAGGTCAAACAAGGAGAGCCAAACTTAAAAAGTGCCTATGACTCACTTATTATTGGTCCGAGAGGTTTGGGATGGTAAACCATCCTAAATTCTTTGGCTGGTAATCTTTTGGTATGGTCAGATTTGACCTTTGGACCCCTTCATGGTCGAACGAGGATATTGCATTTATAGTATTTCTTTGAATATTTTTAACCTACTTTTTACACTTAAACAATTACCTTGTTACTTTATTTCATAATACCATTTGCAGGGCACAACTTTTTTGTCCTTTTCTTCTGTCAGCTTCGGAATATCTTTCGAACATGCTGTCCAGTTACCATTTACTGTATTTCTGTACAGCCCTTTCCCTGATAATTATGCTTTCCTCTCATTATCACCATCACAAATCAAAAACATTCAGTCAGCTGACACAGTGCCCGTTCACGGGCACTCTCCTCTTGTATTGGTGATACGTCTGATGTGGATCTTTTGTCATGTGTACACTTTTGTGCTGTTTATTGGTGTAGTGAATTGTCCTGGGTTAACACAATTACTAAGAACTTCACAATGATTGTTTTTCTAATTTTTTGTGTGTATAAGAACACAAAGTTACATTATTTAGAAATAAAAAAAAATAAAAAAATAGTTTGAGGTATAAGTCAGTCTGCTAAGATGTGATCACAGCATTTTATGATTCATTATCTCTCCACTGATATATAAATATTGCAGATCCCTGCAAAATGGATAAAAATGTTTTAGGCTAACTATTATCGAGAGTACAGGAAACCATTTAAATATTTCGAAAAGGAACCAATCTTAACATTGAGGGAAGACTAAAAATAATGAAATGAAAAATGATTCATAATAATTTAGGTACACACAAAATTTGCACCACAAAAAACCCAATCAACACCTGTGGCGTGAGAGATATGGCCCTCTGGGGATATTTGTACTTAAATATTGGGAAACCCATAGAAGACAAAACATGCAATCCTACATTCTGTGCAATCCGATTGTATGTTCTCATGATAAAATTTATTGTATATATGAATCATTCTCACATTTTTCCTTAAATTTTATTGAATTTTATTGTAGAAAATACTTTGTCAGTGAAGATGCCATGAAAAGTCATTTCAAAGGAAGACAACATAAAAGAAGGTAGGTGTCATTTCACTGCCTGCTGAGTGAAATACCTCTCCCTTTCTTTAAAAAAAAAATTCTGGTGCACATATTTTCACTCTAATTAAAGTGTTAAGAATGAGCACTGAAAAAGATGTGCTTTGTCATTAACATGAAAATCAACTTTTTATGACTGGAAATATTTTATGATGTCCTGCTGAGTGGTTTGGGCTAAAGCCTTGGGAAAACTCTGTATGTATACTATTGAAGGATATATATGGTACATTTTGTCATAAACAAGGCTGAAAGGGGTTTCAGTCTACTAACATGAGCGGTAAAGCCATCAAAGACACGAGTAGTGCACTGAAGCGGTCACCCATATAAGAAGAGATAGATAGCCCATCACGCTACACCACAATTCATGAAAGTTTGGAGACAAAAAACAAAAAATAACAAAAAAAGTGATCTCTAGAAGCGTGAGCCTCGCTAGAGCTCATGCTTAAAATCTTGTATCAATATAAATTTTTTATATTTTGACAGACTAAAGAATTTATCCACTGAAGCATTTTCACAAGAAGAAGCAGAACGTGCAGCAGGAATGGGGTCATACATACCTGCAAAGAAAATTGCTGTGGAACAACAGACTTTGTCAAATGAGATGGATGTAGTCAAACCTAATGAATAAATTGCTGTTCCTATTTTTCACTATTTTTTGTAAACGTTGTGTTGCTGTAGATCTGATTGGTTAGTTGAATGACCAGGTAAATAAAAAAGCTTCCTTGTAAAGGGGCATTTATTTATTTTGGGGGTCAAGTTTCCTTGCTGCCGTATTATGATCTCCCTTCAATATATCCCGTATTAGTGGGTGCTTTCCTACAATTTTTGGCAATATATACCTTTGGCATGGCAAAAATTATCCACATACTTATATTTGAGATTTATCAAGGTCATATTCAGGCTGTTGAAACAAGACTTATGGGGGTGTTTCACCCTACAACCAACCCTACGGTCGGTACCCATAGTCGGAATCCAGAATGGGGATCCATATCGCACTATATAAACCCCTCATCACCTGTCAGAAGCCACTCATTTCCAACTGCAGAGATCCATGTCCATATCACACTGTATAAACCCCTCATCACCTGTCAGAAGCCACTCATTTCCAACTGCAGAGATGACAGCTACACATCAAGAGGAACTGTCTAACAAGTTGAGGGTCCTTTGGTTTTTTATTGAGTTGAATATGTTACTTTTCTTCCTGATTTCCAGACAACAGAACGCAGCACCTGCCCACCCAGCACCTTCATCACAGCCCAACATGTAGAAGGAGGAAGCCACAGAATCCATGGGTTATGCCCTGGATACTGCAAAGAGAGGAGAGAGGCTGCTACAGAACACTCTTGGACGAGCTAATAACAACTGACATACCAGGTTACAGAAACGTCACCAGGATGCCCCCTGCCTTTTAAATTTTGATTTGATTGAAGAATTACCCCCCACCTCAGGAAGTCCCCCATAAATTTGAAGAAGCCGCTAGAAGTTGGTTTGAAACTGGCAGTTACATTGAGACACCTGTCCACAGGAGAAACCTACACTTCACTGCAGTACCATTGGAGGGTTGGCAGAACTACCATTTGTAAATTTGTCCCCAAGGTGTGTCGAGCCATACTAGAAGAATTTCAGCATGAATATTTGATCTGTCAAACACATACTGAAGAGTGGAGGAAGATCGAGGAGAGATTTAGAAACAGATGGAATGTCCCCAATGCTGTAGGTGCACTAGATGATGGCAAACATATAGCTATAAAGAAACCTAAAAAGTCAGGCAGTGAATATTTCAACGACCAGGATTACTTTTCACTGGTACTGCTAGCCCTGGTCGATGCAGAGTACAAGTTCTTGTGGGTCAATGTGGGGGCCAGTGGGTCATCATCAGATGCACGGATAACTGCAAGTTGATAGTTGGTAGGGACATTGGTTGGGGGTTGTAGATGTACATCGTCATGGTGTGACCTTGATTTGACCTTGTCATAGTGACCTTGGCCTATAAAATCTTGTCCGGGCTATATCTTGGATACCGTAAGGTGGAGGAAGTGGATACTTGGCAGGGACATTGGTTGGGGGTTGTAGATGTGCAACGTCATGATGTGACCTTGATTTAACCTTTGACCTTGCCGTAGTGACCTTGACCTATAAAATCTTGTCTGGGCTATATCTCGGGAACCGTAAGATGTAGGAAGTGGACACTTAGTAGGGAGATTAGTTAGGGGGTATAGGTGTGCAACGGCATAGTGTGGCCTTGGTTTGACCTTTGACCTTGCCATAGTGACCTTGAGTTTGAAAATCTTGTCTGGGATATATCTTGGATACTGTAAGATGTAGGAAGTTGATACTTGGTAGGGACATTGGGTTAGGGGTTGAGGTGTGCATCATGGTTTGACTTTTAACTTTGGCTCTGCCAAAGTGTGTTCACCTGCCATATTTGAGACATGTTTCTCTAATGACAAAGATATATGGATTGCTGCAACTGATTATTGTATATTTTTTCACATAATTGTGGTATCTCCATTGACAGCTATTCTCCAATTAGTAAAATTTACAGCTTCATAATTTTTAGTTTTACTGATTAATGCTGTCATTTTGCTTTTGATTTGTCTTTTAATACTTTATCTTCGCATACATTTTCTTTCCCTTAGATGTTATTTTCTCAACTTAAAACATTATTTGGCCTTTATATAACTAACTGCCCTGAAAGTATCCTGATCTTTGTACTGTTTCACTACTTGTATATCTCATGGTGTTGATACCATAAGATGTAGGAAGTTGATACTTGGTAGAGACATTGGTTAGGGGGTGTAGGGGTACAGGCATCTCTGATGCTATTTTTAATAATTTCGACTAACATCTTGTGAGGAACACTTTGTTTTTGTTTCTAAAAACCTTTTTCTAGATTACTTAGCCTGTGCAAAGTTTTTGGCCATGTAATGTGACCTGGGTGTGGTTCAGATTTGATGTCCATGCGTAACTAGTCACTGGGAAGTCTCCAGTTTAAGGTAACCTTAAATTCCCTCAACAGTAATTTGTTATAATGACTTTAAGTTTACCAGTTCCAGCACCAGTGAAATAGAAGTGATGGATTCAATTTATTCTGGTTTGTCGGAATATATATATATGGCCCAGGGAAAAACCGTCCTAAATAAAACCTTAAAAGATGCAACTGATTTGGTTTTGACCATAGCACCTCGCCAAAAAAAGTTAAGCTTATGCCACAGAAATTTTTGTCAAAATCAAAATCACTTTTCTAGGAGTATTGTCTGACCATTCTCTGACTAATATCCTAAATACTTAAGCTGGAGCTGATTCAGAAGCCTGGATTAGGATTAAGCTCTTGTAAAATTTAAACAAGGACTTGCTGCTTCCTTTGTAGTTCATCAAATGAAGGCACAGTTTCCTTTGTTGGTAGTTCATTAACAAAGAAGCATAAAGCAATGTAAGTTAATCCAATGAATGAAAAAAAAACTACGTATATATTACCTAAGTATACTAAAACAGAAACCTTGGGTGACTTTTCAGAAATATTTTATTACATAATCATACAATCTCTACATCATTTGTAAATCAGTGGTAAACTATACATGTTATCTCATGAAAGACCTAGTTTGTAAAATCAAATACAATTTCAAGGTACATGTATGTTATCTTGTAGCACGAGATCTGTCTTTTACATATGTACATTTGTTAAAATGCAAAGTAGTTACCATGCAGGAGTACAATAAAAGTTATATGCATTAACCATGCAAAAAAAATAACAAGTACTGTCCGTTGTACATTCAATCAAATGGCAGACACCGCTTTCTACTTTTCACAGAAAAATCAGTGGAGTAAAGTGCTCTCCTTTAACACTTCTGGTTATATATTAAACAACAGAAACACAATACAATGTTACAATTTATGGATACAAAATAGTTCATGCACAAATCACAATTTAGGGAAAATGCTGTCCCACATTCTATTCAGTAGATAATACATTAACATACCAATTAAGTCACTGATTCAACTACAACCTGTCACACTGCAACCATATAAACCTTCATTGTGCTTTCCAGATGATCATTCTTCAGAAAGTACATATGCTGGTTGAATATGAGGTCACTGAAAACTTCATGAATGATGGTGTAAATGTTTTATTTACTACGTTCTGATGATTTAAGATGATCAAAAATCTGAGATTAAAATGTTGTGAAATTGAATTGGTGTAATTTACTGGTTTCACAACTACTTAAGTTTGTGTATTAACTGATGAAACACAAAAAATACACGCCTTACCAGATTACAGGGAACATAATTTTACATGTGTACAGGTAATGTATATTAACTGTCATTTTTTCTTAATAGAACTAGGTTTAAATATTTAACTGAATAGAAATCGCTGACAACAGTCTAAATGGAAACCCTTCATCAAAAATTTCTGAGGCAGCAAATTTTTATAGCTATTGAAAATTAAGAGGTTTGAAACTGTAAAAAAAGTCACGTTTAAAATTGAAAACCCCTTAAATTTATGCAATCACAAAATTATATTTCTGCTCACAAGGATAGTTTAAACTGTCAAATATTATATAAGAATGTCCCATAAGTCGCAGTACAATAGGGGGATGGCCACAGCTACAATTTCACATGCTCTGCAGAGATAACTGATACTATTATATTGTAAATACACTATAACCCCTGTTATCCAAATTCCATTTCCCGAATACTCAATTTCAGTAACTCAGTTCTGTTCTCCTATAATGGCACTTTAATACTGTTTCATATTGGTTTCACTCTTCTATTTTGCAAACCTTCTGTCATCTAAAGGGAATCTCTTATCATACAACAAATATAACATCCCGTCTGATAACGGAGGTTCTATTGTAGTTTATACAGGGGTGCCTTCATCAGTCTCCTCCTCCTTCAGTTTCTGGAGCAGACCACTGAGAATGTCTGCATAGTACAGACCAAACACGGCTCTGTTGTGAGACACAAGTCTCAGGAACTGCCCACACACATGCTTCAGTTCTTCTGACACTGTGCTGAAACCTGCTGGTATTTTCACCTCTGAAGGTTTATGATGAGATAACAATTCTTTGATGAAATCTGTGATTCTGTGCCCTAGAATTTACAAAATACAAATCGGATTAGAAAATTGCTTTATATCTGCAAAAGCAAAGCGTTCCTGAAAGGATAGCTAATTTTCAGCACATTATGCTCTAAGATTCCAAAAGTTTACAATGCAGTGGAATATTGCAAGAGAAATGTAATTCGACCTTGAAGGCAGACCATAAGGCATAATACAAAATGCACATGTATTATATTTGAATATATAGCATGATTTTGTTGAATTTTTTTTTTCATTTTCTAAATATCATTAATCTATACAAGATAGTGCAATAGGCTGGTAAAAGTATGAAGAAAGGTTGAAAGGAAGAGGTACAGTATTGTTGATTTTTGCAAAAAAATGATGGAATTTAAGGAGAATTTTTCAATTTTTTTTTCAAATTTACAGAGATCAAAATTTCTTGATCTTGCTTCCTTTTCGAGAAAATACAATACCTTTCCGCAAAAACTAAAAATGGCTTTCAACAAGTGAGAAAATTCAAATATTCTGATGTTTAATGTGTGTAATTGTTTCTACCCTATGGATCCAAAATTCACTCAAAATCCCTCCTTCTTGCTCAGTTTATGAGATAAACACAGTTTTTTAATATTTTCCACCAAGAGCCAAGATGGCAATTAGTGCATCTTGCTCCATTGATCAGACAAGTCAAGTCAAACTAGGGTTTTATGTCCCGTTCAAAAGCCAAGATCATACTGGGACAGGTTCTCAGCATTGCCACTAGTGGGAGTCAAACCCACAGAGTTGACAGCCTATGATTAGATACCAAATTTGCTAACCCAGCAGGCCACTGAGGACCTCCCATTAATCAGATAAACAGTAATTATTTAACAGTAAAAATACAGTTAAATAGCGAAAAAAGCTAACATCAATAATGTTAGATTGGCAAATACAGGTTAAAGATAGCAAACTTAAAAGAGTTACATTTGCAAACATGGGTCAAAGACACCAAAAAGAAACAAAAAAAAAACAAGCAATCAGTGCCTGTGAACGGGCTCTGTGTCAGCTGTGTGTTTTGAGTTTCAGGGTAGAAGTGAAAGAAGTTTTCGAGTTACAACTGATTTACTCAACAGAGAGAATTTCAACGTAGCTTTTGCTCATCTATGCAATGAGTTAAAGGGCTGCAATTTACTGTGGTATAGCTGACTAAAAAGTAGGTTAATAACACATTTAAAGAAAATACTGTAAATCCAATAGTTATCAAGTTATGACTGATTTACTCAAAGTGATAACATCAAAGTAGCTATTACATAGCTATGTAATCAGCTACAGGTCTGAAATTTTACTATGTTATAGCTTACCCAAACGTAGGTGAACGATATATTTTAAAAAAATACTGTAAATGCAATACTTCTCAAGTTACAACTGATTTACACAACAGTGAGAACCTAAAAATAGCTATTGCTCAACTATGCCAGGAGCTGTAGGTCTGTAATTTCACTATGTTATAGCTGACCCAAAAGTAGGTGAACAACATATTCAAACAAAATACTCTAAATGCAATAGTTTTCAAGTTACAACTGATTTACTCAACATTGAGAACCTCAAAGTAGTTATTGCTCAGCTATGCCATGAGCTACAGGTCTGCAGTTTCCTTATCTCATAGCTGACCCAAAAGTAGGTGAACAACATATTTAAACAAACTACTCTAAATGCAATAGTTTTCAAATTACAACTGATTTACTCAACAGTGATAACCTCTAAGTAGCTATTACTCAGCTATGCAATGAGCTACAGGTCTGCAATTTTACTACGTTGTAGCTCACCCAAAAGTAGGTGAACAACATATTTATACGAAATTCTGTATATGCAAAAGTTTTCAAGTTATAGGTGATTTTACTCATTACGGGAGGTACTAAAAAGTTAGAAAGTAGCTATTACTCACTTAGCTACTAGGATAGACACTCAATTTACTCACCAAGTTGTAGCTATTGAAAAAGTAGCTGAATAACATATTTTGACAAAATGCTCTAAATGTGATACTTTTCAAGTTATAAGCGATTTAGTGCATGAATTCATGAATTTTAATGCACTAAAAATTATTTTAAAAATTCATAAAAAAATAAGTAAGAAAGATCCAGGCCTGATTCTCATACATGGTTATCTACTAGTGGACTAGTACATATATGCAATCTAAGAAAAAAATCCCTGCAATAGTCAATGAGAAAATAAGTGATATAAGAGGAGAGGAGAGTGCCCGTGAACGGGCACTGTGTCAGCTGACTGAATGTTTTTGATTTGTGATGGTGATAATGAGAGGAAAGCATAATTATCAGGGAAAGGGCTGTACAGAAATACAGTAAATGGTAACTGAACAGCATGTTCGAAAGATATTCCGAAGCTGACAGAAGAAAAGGACAAAAAAGTTGTGCCCTGCAAATGGTATTATGAAATAAAGTAACAAGGTAATTGTTTAAGTGTAAAAAGTAGGTTAAAAATATTTAAAGAAATACTATAAATGCAATATCCTCGTTCGACCATGAAGAAGGGGTCCAAAGGTCAAATCTGACCATACCAAAAGATTCCCAGCCAAAGAATTTAGGATGGTTTACCATCCCAAACCTCTCGGACCAATAATAAGTGAGTCATAGGCACTTTTTAAGTTTGGCTATCCTTGTTTGACCTTGAAGGAGGGGGTCCAAGGTCAAATCCGACCACACAAAAAAATTCCCAGCCCATGATTTCCTGTAGCTTGTTTACCATCCCAAACTTGTAGGACCAATAATAAGCGAGTTCTAAGCAATTGTAAGTTTGGCTATCCTCAATTGACCTTGAAGGAGGGGTCCCAGGTCAAATCTGACCACACCAAAAGAATCCCAGCCCATGATTTCCTATATGTTGGTTTACCATCCCAAACCTCCAAGACCAATAATACGCGAGTTATAAGCACTTTAAGTTTGGCTATCTTCGTTTGACCTGGAAGGAGGGGTCTAAGGTCAAATCCGACCACACCAAAAGATTCCCAGCCCATGATTTTCTATAGATTGGTTTTCCATTCGAAACCTCTAGGACCAATAATAAGTGAGTTATAAGCACTTTTAAGTTTGACTATCCTCATTTGACCTTGAAGGAGGGGTCCAAGGTGAAATCCGACCACACCAAAAAATTCCCAGCTCATGATTTTCTATAGGTTGGTTTTCATTCCAACCTCTAGGACCAATAATAAGCGAGTTATAAGCACTTTTATGTTTGGCTATCCTCATTTGACCTTGAAGGAGGGTTCCAAGGTCAAATCGGACCATATTAACAGATTCCCAGCCCATGATTTCCTACAGGTTGGATACAATGATTTACTCAACAGTGAAAACCTGAAAGAAGCTATTGCTCAGCTATGCCATGACATAGAGGTCTGCAATTTCACTATGTTATAGCTGACCAAAACGTCTGTGAATAACATATTTAACAAAATACTCTAAATGTAATAATTTTCAAGTTACAACTGATTTACTCAAGAGTGAGAACCTCAAAGTAACTATTACTCAGCTATGCAATGAGCTACATGTCTGAATTTTTGCTCTGTTATAGCTGACCTAAAAGTAGGTGAACAACATATTTAAGCAAAATACTGTAAATGCAATAGTTTTCAAGTTACAACTGATTTACTCAATAGTGAGAACCTGAAAATAGCTATTGCTCCGCTATGCCATGAGCTATAGGTCTGTAATTTCACTATGTTATAGCTAACCCAAAAGTAGGTGAACAATATATTTTAACAAAATACTCCAAATGCAATATTTTTCAAGTTATAGCTGATTTACTCAACAGAATAGCTATTGCTCAGTTGTGCCATGAGCTACAGGTCTGTAATTTCACTATGTTATAGCTGACCCAAAAGTAGCTGAATAACATATTTGCACAAATTTCTGTAAAGGCAATAGTTTTCCAATTACAACTGATTTACTCAACAGTGAGAACTTCAAAGTAGCTATTACTCAGCTATGCAATGAGCCACAGGTCTGGAACTTCACTATGTTATAGCTGACCCCAAAATAGGTGAATAACATATTGCAACAAAATACTCTAAATGCAATAGTTTTCAAGTTATAAGTGATTTACTCAACAGTGATAACCTAAAAGTAGCTATTACTCAGCTATGCCATGAGCTACAGGTCTGAAATTTTACTATGTTATAGCTGACCCAAAAGTAGCTGAATAACATATTTATACTAAATTTTCTAAATGCAAATGCACTAAAAATGATTTAAAAAATTAATAAAAAAAAAAATTAAGACAGATCCAGGTCTAATACTCACCCAAGGTAATCTACTAGTGACCTAGTACATAGATGCAAGATATGAGAAAAATCCCTGCAATAGTGAATGAGAAAATTGTGACAAAGTGTTAAAATGTTCACACCTTGGGAGGGGGTACCTGACTTGTAATGGCTCTGGGGAACAGACAAACAAACAGATCTGCATGCCTTGAACAATTTTTACATCCTCGATAGTTAAGGTATCTTTTAAAAAAAACAGCATGTCTCTGGGTCTTGTAGTTTAGGAGAAGTTGTTCACATGTACACATACGCACACACCGCAGAGTGACGATATAATGTCAGCTGACATAAAAAAAAAAAAAAAGTTAAAGTTAGACTGGCAAATACAGGTCAAAAACAGCAAACAAGTCATGAGTCTAATACAAGCTGAAGTAGTAAAGTATACCCATGAGTTTATGCACTGGGTGGCCTGTACTGACAACTCCTTCTAACTGGCCCCGAAGCATATCCTGCCTGGACTTGTCCAGAGTCGGGAAACCATGTGTGCTCAGACACTCGTTTACAAGCTTCACCACATGTACAGATACATTCTTCATCTTCCCTTCAATCTCCCTGAAAGAACAAAGGTCAAATTCTGGGCTTTAAGTCTATTTTAGCGGCTAACATCACACTAGGACACAGGCTCTCTGTGAATCTAACAGATTTTCTACAGCTGAATGCGAACTCACAGTGGAGAGAGCTAAGTGATTAAAATGCCATGTTAACCTCTCAGCTTACCATGAAAGAGCAAAATAATGGATAACTCACTCTGTTAGCTGTGTTGTATTTTGACCTGCAGCACTAAATACATAACATTACCTACAATTACAGTGATAATCTTTCACAGATACGTGACTTTAATCGAAGCTTGAGGAACCACCAAAACCACTTACCATGGGGTCAAAGGTCTAGTTTTTAACATGCCCCTACCTTTCTGGTGTGTCCTTTAAGATGATTGTGACTTCATTCTTTAATTTTTCTTTAAACCCTGTTATCCCAGTAATGGCCCCTCCAACTGTGTTGTATGTAATGAGTAAGATTGAGGATATTAGGGTCAACCAGTTCACTTTTGTATGCAGATCATTGAACCGCTGCTCGTCCATTAAAACAGTCTAAAAATAGGTTAGTAAATGATCAAATGCAAAATAAAACTAGAGGAATGCTTTTGCTAACAAAAGCGAAGCATCCCTGAAAGTTTAAAATGCTTTGTGGTTTTAATAAGCATGCTGTAAAGCTAAGAATGCACAAAGCTGCGCCGTATGCTTTCCCAATACCTCTTAATACATTCTGAAGCTATAAAAGCAACGATAAAGGAGATATAAGGCAAAAACTCCAAAGCAGCTATTTATGACCCCAGTTTGGCCCATAAGGGGGAGTCAGGGGGTAAAACTGACCGGCTATTTAAACTCTCCACATATGCTTTCCCAATACCTCTTAATACATTCTGAAGGTATAAAAGCAACAATAAAGGAGATACAAGGCAAAACCCCAAAGCAACTATTTTATGACCCCAGTTTGACCCATGGGGGGGGGGGTCGGGGGATAAAACTGACTGGCTATTTAGATTCTCCACATATGCTTTCCTAATACCTCTTAATACATTCTGAAGCTATAAAAGCAACGATAAAGGAGATATAAGGCAAAAACTCCAAAGCAGCTATTTATGACCCCAGTTTGGCCCATAAGGAGGGGTCGGGGGGTAAAACTGACCGGCTATTTAGACTCTCCACATATGCTTTCCCAATACCTCTCAATACATTCTGAAGGTATAAAAGCAACAATAAAGGAGATACAAGGCAAAACCCCAAAGCAACTATTTTATGACCCCAGTTTGACCCATAAGGGGGGGTCGGGGGATAAAACTGACCGGCTATTTAGATTCTCCACATGTTTTCCCAATACCTCTTAATACATTCTGAAGGTATAAAAGCAACAATAAAGGAGATACAAGGCAAAACCCCAAAGCAACTATTTTATGACCCCAGTTTGACCCATAAGGGGGGGTCGGGGGATAAAACTGACTGGCTATTTAGATTCTCCACATATGCTTTCCTAATACCTCTTAATACATTCTGAAGCTATAAAAGCAACAATAAAGGAGATATAAGGCAAAAACTCCAAAGCAGCTATTTATGACCCCAGTTTGGCCCATAAGGGGGGGTCGGGGGGGGGGGGGGGGGGGGGGGGGGGGGGGGTAAAACTGACCGGCTATTTAGACTCTCCACATATGCTTTCCCAATACCTCTTAATACATTCTGAAGCTATAAAAGCAAGAATAAAGGAGATATAAGGCAAAAACTCAAAATCAGCTATTTTATGACCCCAGTTTGACCCATAAGGGGGGCCGTGGGGTAAAACTGACCAGCTATTTAGACTGTCCACATATGGTTTCCTATTACCTCCCAGTACATTTTATGGCTCTAAATGCAATACTTAAAAAGATAATAGGGGGGTTGACCTAAATTTAAGGCTTTCAGATTGGAAGGTGTCAGAAAATCACTCATAAACTAGATTGGGCCAACTCGGCGCCAACATATCCCCAGACAGGTCATCACTCATGCCACAGGTTTTGATCGGGAATTTTTTATGTAAGCCATTTGTTGTATGCCATAAATCTTGGGAAAAGTTATATGAACTTCAGCACATCAATCTACTAAGTTTATATCTTCCCAAGGAAGATGGCGTATCCCCAGACGCCGAATACATAACTCAACAGAGCATATTTTCAATCTTCCTGCAATGATAACTCTGAACCTATTTTCAAAGTATTTAAATGATTGATGATTGAATGTCCATTCCAAATTAATAATCCCAAAAGAGCATATCTGTTTCTATATTTGTTGACAAATAAAATATTATTTCTAACTCAACTCATCATACTTTTCAATCTTCCTGCAAAGGGTGACTCTGAACCTATTTTCAAAGTATTTAAATGATTAATAATCCCAAAAGCGCATATCTGTTTCTATATTTGTTCACAAATAAAATATTATTTAAAAATTATATATTATTTATATTATTATTTTTTTATTATATTATTTTTAGAATTTGCATTGTTTTTCAGTTATTCATTTCCTCAATTCCTATATATGTGGTCCATATATATGCAACCTAAATATGTGACACAATCTCAGTTCTGACTCCCCTTTGTCTTATTAGATAATGAAGCAAACCCCATCTCCCAACCCCACCCCACCCCTCTCCCCTTCTCCACACCTCTCTCACTGTTACACAAGATCTGCAACCCCACTGAAAAGTCTGGTTCTTTGTTTCTCATTTGATATCATTCAATACCTTTGTTTATTTAGTGTCACTCAATAGCTGGAGGTCCCAGAGGTGGATGGGGGGTGGGACTAAACACAGCACAAATGGTAAACAAACAAAAGGGGTAATCAAATACAAAAAGCTCAGTTAATCTTATCACTAAAATAAAATCACATATATAAATAAGGAATGTCCAACAGGAAAATTATATACCTCCAGTATTAAATATAAATTATCAAACCACAAGAACAGATTTATAATAATAAGTCAGAATTGAGAATTGTAAGAATGTGATTATCAACTGAAATGAGTTAGTAACTGTAGGAACTGTGTCAAAATTAACTGAGGCAAACTGAATAAAACTGGGCTAGTTGAGGGTTAAAAATCCCCTATTTTTACTACATAAGGGTATAATTTCATTAATATTGGACTTATAGCTCACCAGAAAATAACAGTGTCCATTTTGCCTACTTGAATATGTTTAACCAGTTTCATTTTAAAAAGTTAAAAACTCAGCAAGCAGAGAGATAACACACAAAAATAAGTACTTAAAAGCCTAAGATAGACATAACATTATTAACAAGATGCACTCAGAGAGAGCAAAACGCTCGACTCTTAGTGACCAGTCTCTCAAGTGATAAAAGCCTAAGATAGCCATAACATTATTAACAAGATGCACTCAGAGAGAGCAAAACGCTCGACTCTTAGTGACCAGTCTCTCAAGTGATATAAAGTATTGTACGGAAGACAATAAAATAAAACCAAACATGTAAATTAATCTTCACAGAAATATCAAGTAGAAAGTTAAAGTCATTAAAAATACATTGAAATGGGACCTCTGAAAAATCATGATTTTTTTGTATCCAAAATAAGATTCAGATCTTTCTTTTAGTAACTTCTTCCTTCAGTCAGGTCCTACCCACAAATTTTTAAATAAAGATCTGTTCATTAGTTCTAGAGTAATGTAAACACACACACACAAAAAAACTAAAAACAAAGAGACAGTTAAACAATTAGCACACAAAAATATAAACTGCTGGTGGAGGTAAAAATATTGCTTAAAGATCACTTCTTGGTGAAAATCATGCATGGTAATTTTTTGTGATGGACTGTCAAGGTATTGAAAGAAAAAAGAGAAAATAAAACAGAAATAATAATTAATAAAAATAATGAATATATCACCTCCCTCTTTATTATGTTTATGTCAATTTCAAGCCATAAAATGAGAAGAAATATTTTTACTTAAAGTTAGCAAGTATCACAAGCTAGGTTTGTGACCTCACAATGACAGCTGCATTGTGACATCACTGAGTGATGACATCATCAGAAAGTAAAATATTGATTTTTGACGTATGTGATGAAGAGAAGCAGTTTCACTGTGAATTCCCTATTAAAAATAAGAAAAACTCTCTCCTGGCTTTAACTTTCAAGCAAATTACACCAAATTTGGCAGAATCTGTCTGTGCCCCATGAAATACCTTCCCACCAAATTTGAGATTAATTGATGTTGTAGTTTTTGAGTTATAAGGGAAAAACGGTGCACAGACAGGGAAGCAGATTTCACTGTAAAAGCCCAATTACAAATAAGAAAAACTCTCTCCTGGCTTTAATTTTCACACAAATTACACCAAATTTTCAAGAATCCCTCTGTACCCCATGAAATATCTGCCCACCAAATTTGAGCTTGATTGGTGTTATAGTTTTTGAGTTATAAGGGCGAAACGGTGCACAGACAGACAGACAGACAGACGGACAGAAACAAACTGATCACAATAACCCTCTTCTATCGTCGAGCATTAATAAAAATTTAAATAGACAGGCACTTCCTTTGAAAAATTCAAAGATTTCAGCTCTATGACCCACATAGTTCGACAGTTACAGGGCTTTAAAGTGGTATAATATCCATAAACTGGGTCTCTGTGGGCATTTTACAATTGTTAAAGAGACCTTAGCAATTAAACTACAGAGCTGAAACTTTTTGGGGGACAAACATAACAAAAAAAAATTATATATAATACAGTTTAAGACCTGTCACACTAGGCATTTCCAAATAACAGGGCAAAATACGGAAAAAAATGTCAAAAAAGGTCACTTGGTTGAGTGTTTATGGCCCTCATACACAGGTTAAATGTATACTAAAAGCCTTGATTTTCGGCACATGTAGAAAGGACATAATAATGCATTCCCAGATGGGATTTCAGCTCCATCAATCACATAGTTTAACAGTCACAGGGCTTAAAGGTGGCAAAAAGTCCAAATATTGGGTCTCTGTGGGCCTTTTAGAGATCTCGATGTGGCCTTCAAATTAAAGCTTCAGATTTATAATCTGTCACATACTAAGATTATACATAGAATATATATCTAACTAGAGGATCGCTCGCAAGAAAAAAAAGATAATGTTTTTGCATAGCAAAAACAAAGCGTCCCGAAAAGGATATAAAGGTGAGTGCTAAAGTATTAAGAAAATGCTTCGTTTCTAGCCTTATACTGTTGTGGCAACCAAAGTCAGCGCAGTCTGCTCTATCTAGCACGGTTTTCAAGATATAAGCATTTTTGTGTTTTGCAAAAAATAAAAAAATTAAAAATGTCCGCTATATTTGGCGAGACAAAAATATTTTGAAAATTGGCATGGCTACTCTGCAGAGATACCCAGCAGGTCCAAAATTTTGTTGAGTTCACTCCATATAGCACGGTTTTCGAGATATAAGCATTTTTGTGTTTTGCAAAAACTTTGAAAATTCAAAATGGCCACCATTTGTGGGGAGACAAAATTTTTTGTCAAGACCACTGCCGTGGTGTGTATCTCCCGCCGAGCATTAAAGCAGAAGAAATAGCTTTTCCGAGATATTCACAATTTTTCATTTTCGTGTGTGAAAGGTCTTCCAAAAGTAGGTGAATGAGTTATTTGAGAAAAATTGGCTATCTGCAATACTATTAAGAGATAATTCACATTTACTCATTTTGAGTAGGTGAATAATTATCTATGGGTCTGAAACTTCACCAAGTGAAAGCTCTCCCAAAAGTAGGTGAATGAGTTATTTGAGAAAAATTGGCTATCTGCAATACTTTTAGAGATAATTCGCATTTACTCATTTTGAGTAGGTGAGTAATTAGCTATGGGTCTGAAACTTCACCATGTGAAAGCTCTCCCACAAGTAGATGAATGAGTATTTGATAAAAATTGGGTATCCGCAATACTTTTACAGATAATTAGCATTTACTCATTTTGAGTAGGTGAATAAATAGCTATGGGTCTGAAACTTCACAGAGCGAAAGCTCTCCCAAAAGTAGGTGAATGAGTTATTTGAGAAAAATTGGCTATCTGCAATACTTTTAGAGATAATTCACATTTACTCATTTTGAGTAGGTGAGTAATTGGCTATGGGTCTGAAACTTCACCATGTGAAAGCTCTTCCAAAAGTAGGTGAATGAGTTATTTGAGAAAAATTGGCCATCTGCAATACTTTTAGAGGTAATTCGCATTTACTCTTTGAGTAGGTGAGCAATTAGCTATGGGTCTGAAACTTCACCAAGTGAAAGCTCTTTGGGATAGCTGCTCTGCAGAGATACCCTGAAGATAAAAAATTTCGTCGAAATCGCTCTATGTAGCACGGTTTTCGAAATATTAGCATTTTTGTGTTTTGCAATTTTTGCGCAAAAATTCGAAAATTCAAAATGGCCGCCATTTTTGGCAAGATAAAATTTTTTTGAAAATTGGCATGGCTACTCGGCAGAGGTACCCAGTGGGTCAAAAATTTCGTCGAAATCGCTCTATCTAGCACGGTTTTCGAGATATAAGCATTTTTGTGTTTTGCAATTTTGCGAAAACTTCGAAAATTCAAAATGGCCGCCATTTTTTGCGAGAAATTTTTTGTTTGAAAATTGGCATGGCTACTCTGCAGAGATACCCTGTGGGTCAAAAATTTCGTCGAAATCGCTCTATCTAGCAGGGTTTTTGAGATATCAGCATTTTTATGTTTTGCAATTTTTGCGAAAAATTCGAAAATTCAAAATGGCCGCCATTTTTGGCGAGAGAAAATTTTTTTCAAAATTGGGATAACTACTCTGCAGAGATACCCTGTGGGTCAAAAATTTCGTCGAAATCGCTCTATCTAGCACGGTTTTCGAGATATAAGCATTTTTGTGTTTTGCAATTTTTGCGAAAATTTCGAAAATTCAAAATGGCCGCCATTTTTGGCGAGACAAAATTTTTTTGAAAATTGGGAAAAGTACTCCGCAGAGATATCCTGCGCGTCAAAAATTTTGTCGAAATTGCTCTATCTAGCACGGTTTTTGAGATATAAGCATTTTTGTGTTTTGCAATTTTTGCGAAAATTTCGAAAATTCAAAATGGCCGCCATTTTGGGCAAGACAAAAATTTTTTTGAAAATTGGGATAACTACTCCGCAGTGATACCCTGTGGGTCAAAAATTTCGTCGAAATCGCTCTATCTAGCACGGTTTTCGAGATATAAGCATTTTTGTGTTTTCCTTATATTTGGAAAATTCGTAATGATTAATTAATCATTAATTACTCGGCCATTTCTTGACCAATCAATGCCAAAATCTAATGATTTCCAGATTTTAATAGAATGAATGTATTTGCCAAGTTTCAGGTGAATTGATAAAATTCCTTTCAAGTTATCATCCGGACAAGCTTCCCCATCGAAAAAAGACATTTTTGGTCATGTGACCTCTCTGATTGGTTGAAATGTCACTGCAGCATATTCAAAAAAATTCCCCAAGGCTACTGCCTAAACCTGCCAAATTTGAAAAGAATCCGCCTAACGGTTACAGAGTTATAAGGAAAACAAAATGCGGAGCCGGCGGAGCCGCAGGAGCCGGCGGAGCCGGAAGCTCTCCCATACACAAACAAGCGTCCCTTGCGGGACGCTTAATAAAGTTTGAAACTTCTCAGACTTACCATTTCCAAGTTACAGAGCAAAATATATGAAAAATGTCTTAAAAGGGTCACTCGGGTGGGTGTTTATGGTCCTCATACACAATTTAAATGTCTACTCGAAGCCATGATTTTTGGCACATGTAAAAAGAACATAATAATGTATTCCCAGATGAGATTTCAGCCCTATCAGTCACATAGTTTAACAGTCCAGGGCTTAAAGGTGGCAAAAAGTCCAAATACTGGGTCTTTGGGAGCCCGTCAGAGACCTCAATGTGGCCTTCAAATTAAAGCTTCAGACTTAAAATTTGTCACATACTAAGATTACACATAGAATATGTATCTAATACAGTTTGAAACTTCTCAGACTTACCATTTCCAAGTTACAGAGCAAAATATGTGAAAAATGTCTAAAAAGGGTCACTCGGGTGGGGATTTATGGTCCTCATACATGGGTTAAATGTCTATTAAAGGCCTAAATTTTGGAGTACATACAAGAAAAACATATTGATATATTCTCAGATGATATTTCACTTAGATGAGAGACATTGTTTGAAAGCTACAGTGCTTGAAGGTGGCAAAAAGTCCATAAATTGGGTCTCTGTGGGCAATTTTGAGACCTCAAGTCGGCCTAACAGGTAAACCTACAGCCTTTAAATTTTTCACAGACAAGGATTACATATAAGAGTTACACCTAGAGCAGTTTGAGACTCATCAGAATTACCACTTCCAAATTATAGGGCAAAATATGTTAAAAATCTAGGAAAAAAGTCCTAAGTGGGGTCTTTATGGGCCCCAAACACAATTTTCTCCTCAACTTAAAGTCTTGATTTTTGGCACATGTACAAAGAATATATTAATGTGTTCTCAGGTAAAATTTAAGCCAGATACGCCTCATAGTTTGTGACCTAGAGGGCTCTAAGTGGTCAAAAGTGCAATTTCTGACCTTAAGGTGGCCATAAGTTCTTTATTATTTGAAGTTTAAGGTCACCTTAAAATAGGGATCTTCCTTTGGGCATCCTTAACATGTGTACCAAGTTTGAAAAAAATATATTAATTGGTTTTTGAGTTATCGCGTCCACAAGGAAATTTCTACGGCGGCGGCGGCGCGACGGACCTGAATCCAATATATCCCCGACTTTCGTCTGGGGATATAATGAGACATTTTTCAAGGGTTTGCTCCCAAAATCTAATCAGCTCGCGTTTTCGATAGTATAAACAGGTGTGTCAAATTATAAGGCTGTGTAGCCAGTAGTTTTTCCTGAACTGCGATGACGTGTGTGTGTGTGTGTGTGTGTGTGGGTGTGTGGGGGTGAGTGTGTGTGTGTGTGTGTGTTTGTGTGGGGGTGTGTACTTAAAAAAATTGTTTTTGATCATGTGACCCTCATAAGGGTCAAAGGTCAAATTTAAGCATGCAGAAAAATTTTCCCACGCCTAAGGCATATAACTGCCAAATATGGTTTGAAACCTTCTAATAATAAGGGAGATATTCAAGGGAGACCATAGTGCAGCGGCGGCAGCGAGGAAACGGAGGCAAAAACAAATAAGCGCCCTTTCAGGGACGCTTAAATATAACAGTATCATGACACACCAACCACATAAAGCATCCAACAATCGAGTCTTGCTGTAAAATGCAGGGGGGAAAAGTATGCATTTTACAGATTTTGCAAACGTACAGTAAAACAAGAGGAGAGTGCCCGTGAACGGGCACTGTGTCAGCTGACTGAGTGTTTTTGATTTGTGAAGGTGATTAGAGGACAGAATAATTATCAGGAAAAGGGCTGTACAGAAATACAGTAAATGGTAACTGAACAGCAAGTTCGAAAGAAATTCCGAAGCTGACAGCAGAAAAGGATAAAAATGTTGTGCCCTGTAAATGGTATTATGAAGGAAAATAACAAGGTAATTGTTTAAGTGTAAAAAATAGGTTAAAACATATTTACAGAAATACTACAAATGCAATATCCTCGTTCGACCTTGAAGAAGGGGTGCAAGGTCAAATCTAACCACACAAATACATTCCCAGCCCATGATTTCCTATGGTTTACCATTCCAAACCTCTAGGACCAATTATAAATGAGTTATAAGCACTTTTAAGCTTGGCTGTCCTCATTTGACCTTGAAGGAGGGGTCCAAAGGTCAAATCTCACCATACCAAAAGATTTCGAGCCAATGATTTCCTATGGGATGGTTTACCATCCCAAATCTCTTTCACCAATAATAAGCGAGTTGTAGGCACTTTCAATTTTCGCTATCCTCATTTGACCTTGAAGGAGGGTTCCAAGGTCAAATCGGACCATATCAACAGATTCACAGCCCATGATTTCCTGTCTGTTTACCATCCCAAACCTCTGGGACCAATAATAAGCGAGTTATAAGCACTTTTAAGTTTGGCTATCCTTGTTTGACCTTGAAGGAGGGGTCATTGAAGGTCAAATCTGACCACACCAAAAGATTCCCACCCCATGATTTCTTACAGGTTGGTTTATCATCCCAAACCTCTAGGATCAATAATAAGGGAGATATAAGCACTTTTCATGACTGACAAAAACCACCATCTTGTTTCTCAAAATGAGGCCAAAAATATTCCCAGACAACATTTTATGGTTATTAATATATACTGCAAACTTAAGAAAGCTAGCTATAATATTTTTTTTCATCAGAGCAGTAATGGTGAAATCTGTCTCTACACACTGCGGCTATCCAGTGGATACAATGATTTACTCAACAGTGAGAATCTGAAAGTAGCTATTGCTCAGCTATGCCATGACATAGAGGTCTGCAATTTCACTATGTTATAGCTGACCAAAAATTCTGTGAATAACATATTTAACAAACTAGAAATCGGCCGCCCTGTTGATAGTAGATGCGAATAGAAACAGGATAGCATAGAAGAACACACATTATCATGTGTAATGTCCACCCATGAACATTTTGCCCAAATTGTACAGTAGTCTTACAAGACCCTGTTTCATTTGTAAAATATATCAATGATGCTTAAATATTTGTTAGTGTAGATGTAAATTATTTCAGCTTCATGCCTTTTTGCATTGGTTGGGTTGAAAATTTTGACGAAATCACTCTATCTGGCACGGTTAAGAAGATAGAAGCAAATTCCTGTTTTTCTATTTTTGGCAAAAATTTGAAAATTCAAAATGGCCGCCATTTTTGGGAAAAGGAAATTTTTTTGAAAATTGCCAAGAGTACATTTTTTAGATACCCTATGGGTCGAAAATTTCAACGAAATAACTCTATTTTGCACGGTTAAGGCCAGTTTGTGTTTTTCCATTTTGGGCAAAAATTCGAAAATTCAAAATGGCTGCCATTTTTGGGGAGGGGAAAATTTTTTGAAAATTGCAAAGATTACATTCCTTAGATACCCTGTGGGTTGAAAATTTCGACAAAATCGCTCTATCTCGCATGGTTAAGGAGATAGAAGCAAATTTGTGTTTTGCCATTTTTGACAAAAATTTGAAAATTCAAAATGGCCGCCATTTTAGGGGACGGGAAATTTTTTTTTAAATTGCCAAGAATACAATGCTGAAATACCTGTGGGTCGAAAATTTTGATGAAATCGATCTATCTCGCACGGTTAAGGAGATAGAAGCAAATTTGTGTTTTGCCATTTTTGGCAAAAATTCGAAAATTCAAAATGGCCGCCATTTTTGGGGAGGGGAAAATTTTTCGGAAAATTGCAAAGATTGCATTTCTTCGATACCCTGTGGGTCGAAAATTTCGACGAAATCGCTCTATCTCGCACGGTTAAGGAGATAGAAGCAAATTTGTGTTTTGCCATTTTTGGCAAAAATTCGAAAATTCAAAATGGCTGCCATTTTTGGGGAGGGGAAAATTTTTTGGAAAATTGCAAAGATTGCATTCCTTAAATACCCTGTGGGTCGAAAATTTCGACGAAATCGCTCTATCTCGCACGGTTAAGGAGACAGAAGCAAATTTGTGTTTTGCCATTTTTGGCAAAAATTCGAAAATTCAAAATGGCTGCCATTTTTGGGGAGGGGAAATTTTGTTGGAAAATTGCAAAGATTGCATTCCTTAGATACCCTGTGGGTCGAAAATTTCGACGAAATCGCTCTATCTCGCACGGTTAAGGAGATAGAAGCAAATTTGTGTTTTACCATTTTTGGCAAAAATTCGAAAATTCAAAATGGCCGCCATTTTTGGGGAGGGGAAAATTTTTTGAAAATTGCAAAGATTGCATTCGTTTGATACCCTGTGGGTCGAAAATTTCGACGAAATCACTCTATCTCGCACGGTTAAGGAGATAGAAGCAAATTAGTGTTTTGCCATTTTTGGCAACAATTCGAAAATTCAAATGGCCGCCATTTTTGGGGAGGGGAAAATTTTTTAAAAATTACCAAGAGTACAATGCTCAGATACCCTGTGGGTCGAAAATTTTGACGAAATCGCTCTATCTGGCACGGTTAAGGAGATAGGAGGAAATTTGTGTTTTGCCATTTTTGGCAAAAATTCGAAAATTCAAAATGGCCGCCATTTTTGGGGAGGGGAAAATTTTTTTTAAATTACCAAGAGTACAATGCTCAGATACCCTGTGAGTCGAAAATTTTGACGAAATCGCTCTATCTGGCACGGTTAAGGAGATAGAAGCAAATTTGTGTTTTGCCATTTTTGGCAAAAATTCGAAAATTCAAAATGGCCGCCATTTTTGGGGAGGGGAAAATTTTTGGAAAATTGCAAAGATTGCATTCCTTAGATACCCTGTGGGTCGAAAATTTCGACGAAATCGCTCTATCTCGCACGGTTAAGGAGATAGAAGCAAATTAGTGTTTTGCCATTTTTGGCAAAAATTCGAAAATTCAAAATGGCCGCCATTTTTGGGGAGGGGAAAATTTTTGGAAAATTACCAAGAGCACAATGCTCAGATACCCTGTGGGTCGAAAATTTCGACGAAATCGCTCTATCTCGCACGGTTAAGGAGATAGAAGCAAATTAGTGTTTTGTCATTTTTGGCAAAAATTCGAAAATTCAAAATGGCCGCCATTTTTGGGGAGGGGAAAATTTTGTAAAAATTACCAAGAGCACAATGCTCAGATACCCTGTGGGTCGAAAATTTTGACGAAATCGCTCTATCTGGCACGGTTAAGGAGATAGGAGGAAATTTGTGTTTTGCCATTTTTGGCAAAAATTCGAAAATTCAAAATGGCCGCCATTTTTGGGGAGGGGAAAATTTTTTAAAAATTACCAAGAGTACAATGCTCAGATGCCCTGTGGGTCGAAAATTTTGACGAAATCGCTCTATCTCGCACGGTTAAGGAGATAGAAGCAGATTGGTGTTTTGCCATTTTTGGCAAAAATTCGAAAATTCAAAATGGCCGCCATTTTTGGGGAGGGGAAAATTTTTGGAAAATTGCAAAGATTGCATTCCTTAGATACCCTGTGGGTCGAAAATTTCGACGAAATCACTCTATCTCGCACGGTTAAGGAGATAGAAGCAAATTAGTGTTTTGCCATTTTTGGCAAAAATTCGAAAATTCAAAATGGCCGCCATATTTGGGGAGGGGAAATTTTTTAAAAAATTGCCAAGAGTACAATGCTCAGATACCCTGTGGGTCGAAAATTTTGACGAAATCGCTCTATCTCGCACGGTTAAGGAGATAGAAGGAAATTTGTGTTTTGCCATTTTTGGCAAAAATTCGAAAATTCAAAATGGCCGCCATTTTTTGGGGAGGGGAAAATTTTTGGAAAATTGCAAAGATTGCATTCCTTAGTTACCCTGTGGGTCGAAAATTTCGACGAAATCGCTCTATCTCGCACGGTTAAGGAGATAGAAGCAAATTAGTGTTTTGCCATTTTTGGCAAAAATTCGAAAATTCAAAATGGCCGCCATTTTTGGGGAGGGGAAAATTTTTGGAAAATTGCAAAGAGTACAATGCTCAGATACCCTGTGGGTCGAAAATTTTGACGAAATCGCTCTATCTGGCACGGTTAAGGAGATAGGAGGAAATTTGTGTTTTGCCATTTTTGGCAAAAATTCGAAAATTCAAAATGGCCGCCATTTTTGGGGAGGGGAAAATTTTTTGGAAAATTGCAAAGATTGCATTCCTTAGATACCCTGTGGGTCGAAAATTTTGACGAAATCGCTCTATCTGGCACGGTTAAGGAGATAGAAGCAAATTTGTGTTTTGCCATTTTTGGCAAAAATTCAAAAATTCAAAATGGCCGCCATTTTTGGGGAGGGGAAAATTTTTTTTAAATTACCAAGAGTACAATGCTCAGATACCCTGTGGGTCGAAAATTTTGACGAAATCGCTCTATCTGGCACGGTTAAGGAGATAGAAGGAAATTTGTGTTTTGCCATTTTTGGCAAAAATTCGAAAATTCAAAATGGCCGCCATTTTTGGGGAGGGGAAAATTTTTGGAAAATTGCAAAGATTGCATTCCTTAGATACCCTGTGGGTCGAAAATTTCGACGAAATCGCTCTATCTCGCACGGTTAAGGAGATAGAAGCAAATTAGTGTTTTGCCATTTTTGGCAAAAATTCGAAAATTCAAAATGGCCGCCATTTTTGGGGAGGGGAAAATTTTTGGAAAATTACCAAGAGCACAATGCTCAGATACCCTGTGGGTCGAAAATTTCGACGAAATCGCTCTATCTCGCACGGTTAAGGAGATAGAAGCAAATTAGTGTTTTGTCATTTTTGGCAAAAATTCGAAAATTCAAAATGGCCGCCATTTTTGGGGAGGGGAAAATTTTGTAAAAATTACCAAGAGCACAATGCTCAGATACCCTGTGGGTCGAAAATTTTGACGAAATCGCTCTATCTGGCACGGTTAAGGAGATAGAAGCAAATTTGTGTTTTGCCATTTTTGGCAAAAATTCGAAAATTCAAAATGGCCGCCATTTTTGGGGAGGGGAAAATTTTTTTAAAATTACCAAGAGTACAATGGTCAGATACCCTGTGGGTCGAAAATTTTGACGAAATCGCTCTATCTCGCACGGTTAAGGAGATAGAAGCAGATTGGTGTTTTGCCATTTTTGGCAAAAATTCGAAAATTCAAAATGGCCGCCATTTTTGGGGAGGGGAAAATTTTTTTGAAAATTGCAAAGATTGCATTCCTTAGATACCCTGTGGGTCGAAAATTTCGACGAAATCGCTCTATCTCGCACGGTTAAGGAGATAGAAGCAAATTTGTGTTTTGCCATTTTTGGCAAAAATTTGAAAATTCAAAATGGCCGCCATTTTTGGGGAGGGGAAAATTTTTTGAAAATTGCAAATATTACATTCCTTAAATACCCTGTGGGTCGAAAATTTCGACGAAATCGCTCTATCTCACACGGTTTCTGAGATATTAGCAAATTACTCAAAAGTAGTACTGAAAATACACAATGAAGTACCTAAATGGCTATTACTCATGTACTGACAAAGCTATCAGTCCCAAATGCAATACCAAGCGAGCTATGGACATAACAATCTTGTATTCAAAATTGTAGTAAAATATCTTTAATTATTTTGGCTTAAATGCACGGAAACCAATGGGTACTGAAAATAGCTGTACTTAAGTATTACTCAGTAAGCAAAAGAGGTACAACAGCCAAAAGCAATCCCAAGCAAGCTACTGACCCAATAAGCCTGCATACCAAATTTGGTGACAATAGCTCTAATACTTTTCCTTTAAATGAGCGGAAACCATGCGTGACGCCGGACATCGGACGCCGGACGCCGGACATCGGACGGCGAAAAAAGCAAAAATAATATATCCACCCCCCAGGGGGGTGGACATAATTACTCTAAATGTAATAGTTTTCAAGTTACAACTGATTTACTCAACAGTGAGAACCTCAAAGGAACTATTACTCAGCTATGCAATGAGCTACATGTCTGAAATTTTACTATGTTATAGCTAACCCAAAAGTAGGTGAACAACATATTTAAGCAAACTACTGTAAATGCAATAGTTTTCAAGCTACAACTGATTTACTCAATAGTGAGAACCTGAAAATAGCTATTGCTCCGCTATGCCATGAGTTATAGGTCTGTAATTTCACTATGTTATAGCTGACCCAAAAGTAGGTGAACAATATATTTTAACAAAATACTCCAAATGCAATATTTTTCAAGTTATAGCTGATTTACTCAACAGTCAGTACCTGAGAATAGCTATTGCTCAGTTGTGCCATGAGCTATAGGTCTATAATTTCACTATGTTATAGCTGACCCAAAAGTAGCTGAATAACATATTTGCACAAATTTCTGTAAATGCAATAGTTTTCCAATTATAACTGATTTACTCAACAGTGAGAACTTCAAAGTAGCTATTACTCAGCTATGAAATGAGCCACAGGTCTGAAACTTCACTATGTTATAGCTGACCCCAAAATAGGTGAATAACATATTGAAACAAAATACTCTAAATGCAATAGTTTTCAAGTTATAAGTGATTTACTCAACAGTGATAACCTAAAAGTAGCTATTACTCAGCTATGCCATGAGCTACAGGTCTGAAATTTTACTATGTTATAGCTGGCCCAAAAGTAGCTGAATAACATATTTATACGAAATTCTCTAAATGCAATAGTTTTTAAGTTACAAGTGATTTTACTCATGATGGAAGTTACTGAAAAGCCCAAAAGTAGCTATTACTCACTTAGCTATTGAGACAGACACCCAACTTACTCACCATATTGTAGCTATGAAAAAAGTAGCTGAATAACATATTTTAACCAAATGCTCTAAATGCAACACTTTTCAAGTTATAAGTGATTTACTCAACAGTGATAACCTAAAAGTAGCTATTACTCAGCTATGCCATGAGCTACAGGTCTGAAATTTTACTATGTTATAGCTGACCCAAAAGTAGCTGAATAACATATTTATACGAAATTCTCTAAATGCAATAGTTTTCAAGTTATAAGCGATTTACTCAACAGTGATAACCTAAAAGTAGCTATTACTCAGCTATGCCATGAGCTACAGGTCTGAAATTTCACTATGTTATAGCTGGCCCAAAAGTAGCTGAATAACATATTTATACGAAATTCTCTAAATGCAATAGTTTTTAAGTTACAAGTGATTTCACTCATAATGGAAGTTACTGAAAAGCCCAAAAGTAGCTATTACTCACTTAGCTATTGAGACAGACACCCAACTTACTCACCATATTGTAGCTATGAACAAAGTAGCTGAACAACATATTTTCACAAAATGCTGTAAATGCAACACTTTTGAAGTTATAAGTGATTTAGTGCATGATTTCATGAATTTTAATGCATTAAAAATTATTAAAAAAATTTATTAAAAAAAAAGTAAGACAGATCCAGGTCTCATACTCACACAAGAGAATCTACCTCTGGCCTAGTACATATATGCAAGATATGAGAGAAATCCCTGCAATAGTCACTGAGAAAATTGTGATAAAAAGTTGAAATTTTCACACTTTTGGTGGGGGTACCCCCCTTGTAATGTCTCTAGCAAACAGACGAACAGACAGATTTGCATACCTTGAACAATTTTTCATCCTCGATAGATAAGGTATCTTTTAAAAAAACCAGCATGTCTCTAGGCCTTGTAGTTTTGGAGAAGAAGTTGTTCACGCGGACGCGGACGCCCACGCCGCAGAGTGATGACATAATGTCAGCTGACTGACAAGTCAGCTGACATAAAAATGAGTTAATACCCATTTTTTAATGCCCTGAACACTGGCACTGCTTATACCAGTGATACATTGTAGTTACTAAAGGCAGTATGAACAGATATTTTATGGACACATTTAATTACACCACATTGTATTCCAATGAAAGAAAGTCAAAACAGAATCTGTACATTACTGTAAAATGAGACAAAAATGGGAGAAAACAATTTTTGAAACTTAAAAAAATGACAACAGATACAAAATTGAAGGTCTGAATTTTAAATAATATTTTAATTTTTTTTTTCAAACTTGTTCATTACATTAATGAAGTTTCTCTAATTTTCTCGCATACCTCTGGATAGACCTGATTACTGGGCCACTCTAACAGCTCCAAGTAAGCTGTGTTCATGATATTGTTTGGTGTACACAGTGGCCTGGAAGTGGCGCTCCCTGCCACTGGTGATGTGTCTTTGTTGTACAGTTCCCTAGCATTCCGCTCTAACCAACATTTTGTGCATTGTAGTCCATCAACATCATTCTCTGAAGTAATACAAATTACTGCATGTCATTTAAACATGATTATCTAAGCTTACATTAAGCTTACAATTATGTAAAAGTACATATAATAATCAGTTGCCGCAATCCATGTATCTTTGTCACAAGAGAAACACGTTTCAAATATGGGAGGTGAACACACTTTGGCCAGAGGCAAAGTTAACGTCACACCATGATGCACACCTACACCCCCTAACTAATGTCCCGAACAAGTGTCATACTTCTACTCCTTACAGAATCCAACAAATAGCCTGGACAAGATTTTAAAACTCATGGTTACTATGACAAATCAAATCAAGATCACGCCATGATTTTGCACATCTACAATCTCTAAGCAGTGTCCCTACCAAGTATCAACTTCCTACAAATTACAGTTTCTGAGATATAGCCTGGATAAGAATTTATAGGTCAAGGTCACTATGGCAAGGTCAAATCAAGGTCACACCATGATGTTGCACAACTACAACCCCCAACTAATGTCCCTACCAAGTATCAACTTCTGACAAATTACGGTTTCTGAGATATAGCAGGCAAATATTTATAGGTCAAGGTCACTTAGGCAAGGTCAAAGGTCAAATCAAGGTCACACCATGACGTTACATACCAAAACCCCCAACCAAATATCAACTTCCTACACCTTACAGTTTCTGAGGTATAGCTCAAACAAGATTTTACAGGTGAAGGTCACTACAGTAAGGTCAAAGGTGAAATCAATGTCACACCATGACATTGCACAACTACAACCCCCAACCACCAATATCCCTATCAAGTGTCAACCTTCTACACCTTACGGTTTACGAGTTAGAGCCCAGACATGATTTTCACACTCATGGTCACTACGGCAAGGTCAAAGGTCAAATCAAGGTCACACCATGACGTTGTACACCTACACCCCTTAACTAATGTCCTTACCAAGTATCAACTTCCTATACCTTACGGTTTCGGAGATACAGCCTGGACAAAATTCTAAAGATCAAGGTCACTACAGCAAGGTCAAAAGTCAAATGAATGTTACACCATGATGCTGTATGCCTACAACACACAACGAATGTCCTTGCCAAGTCATGGCATTGCACCTCTATACCCCTGAACCAATTTCGCTACCCTGTATGAACTTCCTATACTTCACTGTTTGCCCAACTGACTGCCCTATACAACATCCGCAATGGGTGAAAACAATGCCCTAACAGCCTTTAAATTGTAATATACTTAAACTATACCAACCTGTTTAAAAATACCTCCACCAATCCACATATATACGGATGTAATTGGGAAGTTGTATAACCAGTAATTTTGCAAAAGTTACTAAATGTTTTAGAGATTTTTTTAAATTCCTGATTTTGTCAGTACCAAGTGTTTGCCATTCAAAAGCGAACCTGATTCATAACATAGTTACATTTTTTTTATTATTCTTGATGTTATTTCTAAAGAAAAGCACTTGCTCATTTATATAATGTAATCATGAAATTGCTGATCTCAAAAGTAATTTCATGAAATCCCTAAAATATTACACAACTTTGCAATTACCGCTTCAGATCTTTACTGCAACATGAACACAATATTGTTTTACACTTACTTTCTGACTTTTCCAGAAACTCCTTAAATTTAGCCCGTTCATATTCAACAGACTGTTGTTGTAAGTAAGGTCTTATCTGCTGAATGGTAAAATTTGCCAAGTCCATCTTCATTACCTCCATTACATCAAATATCTCCCTGCACAAACAATTATTCATACATAATACTCGTAACAAAGTAAACAGTAAAAAAGTTGTAATATCTTGCTGTATAATGGCATTACTAATGCAACAACTTCTGGGGAATCCACTTCAACTGTTAAAATATCAGACATATGTATTGATCATGTGCAAATGAGAAGTGGTCAGGACTGCATACCAACAATGTATCCTGGCCCCTTCCACTACATATTATTCAGGCTGTAATAAAAATTTCACTAGAAAACGGTTTTTGCTAACAAAAAAGGAGGCACCCCTGATAAAGAAGTGGGTTAAAATTATTAAAACTCCAGAAGTTTATGCATAAGAATGCAAACAGAATGTAAGCTTTAGTGTTTGAATATGGAAGTATGCTTCCTTCAAGAAAGGATATTGATTGAAAGAAATTCTAGCTGTTAAAATTTGTCTCCTAGAAAGGATGTATCTTGCATATTTTGTTAAATGTGAGCTCTAGCCAGGCTCGCACTTCTAGGAATCACTTTTTTTTCGTTTTTTTTTTGTCTCCGGACTTTCGTGAATTATTGTGCAGTGTGACTAGTATCTGTCTATTCATTGAAGTTAAGCGGCAATGGGCTATGTTAGTAGTGGGATGGGTGACTGCTTCGGTGTAGTACTTGTGTCTCTGATGGATTTGCAGCTTGCGCAAGTAGACTGAAACCCCTGTCAACCTTTTTTTTTTTGACATAAATATGTCTTACACAATTACTAAGTTTGTGGTGAAAGGTAATTATGTGTTTGAATATTGATGATTTTTTTGTCTTTAGATAGTGTGACTGCAGATTATTCAGGAGGAATTGTATCTAGAGGCCTTTTTTGTCCTTTGAAAATTTTCAAGGAGGAACAAGGCCACTGCCATGGCAGCTATCTCCCACTAGCCCGGGGCCACCAGGTATGCAATAGAAATAATGAGAAGAAATCAGAGTCCAACAAGATAAGTATAGGCACTTTTAACTCAGCCACAACCTGAAGACCTTTAATGAGGAGCCCAAAGTCAGATCCAACCATGTGTAGAATTCTTAACCATGACTTTTTCATAGGTTGAAGTTGAACAACATATTTCACAAATATATTATAACTGTGATATTTATGCATTATGGGGAAAAAAGCCATTTACTCAGTTTGATTAATGTTACAAACAGAAAATAGCTTTTACACATTTAACTATTGAGATATAACTCAAAACAAGTGATTTAGTCAATGATGGACATAACCTCTTAAAAATGGTCATGACATTATGCATCACAAAGTTGGTGCATCGCATATTTCACAAAAATGCTCTATACTCACTTTCTTTTGCAGGTATAAGTGATTTACTCAATGGTGAACTGTCAAAGTACATCCTACTCAGTTAGCTATGGACCTAAGCTCTAAAAATTGGCCATAACAAAGAATATCAAAAAGTAGGTGAGTAACACATTTTATTTTACAAAAACACTCCTAATTCAGTAGTTTTGTAGTTACAACTGAACAATCAAAGTAGCTGTAGCTCCGAAAATATGCCATGACACAGATTATTAAGCAGTAGGTGAACAACCTATGTGAATTTGATTTATTCATTAGCAAAATGTCAAAGTAGCTTTTATTCAGTTAGCTATGGAGCTTCTGAAAATATTCCATAACACAGAACATCAAAATGTAGCTGAACAAATTCTTTAACCAAAACATTTTAAATGTAACAGATGTACAGAAGAAGCCATTTACTAATTTTGCTCGCTGTTAAAGCAAAGAATAGCTATTACTCATTTAGCCATTGAAGCAGACCTCTAAAACAGGTATTGTGTAGATACAGGGAAAGTAGCTGAACATATTTTGGTGAAATGCTTTCAATACAGTCATGTTGGAGTTGTAAGCAATTTACTCAAACTAGCTATTACCCACCTCTCTATGGACCTAGATCTGCAAAAGCAGCTTGAATGTGGATGACATAAACTAAGCTAGTACAGTCAAGTAAATCACCATAAATGTGAAAGTGACACACTTAAGGATAGATGCACACAAGCACACAAGATACATTTTACAATCATGGGAGATAATTATTTTCCAGGAGATATTTTTTTCTAAATTTACAATGATATTGGTTTAGTTATTTTTCAGTGAACTATAATTTACAACAGATAGGGACATCAGTACATTGTACATCGATGAAGTATTTTGGCCTTTGAATGTTCATTGTATGGACTCAGGTGAACAAAGTTATAATGGCACTGAATGTGGAAAAAAAGTGAGGAAATTAATGTATAAAGGTTTATGTAAAATAAACCAATAGTTTTGCATTAGGAAATAATTGCATGTCCAAATAGTATATTTTGTAAATATATAACATTAACAAGGCTCAAACGATTAGCAAAATGTGTTAGCTGGGCAGTAGCTGCGTAGCTGCTTGCTTTAACTGTCGTCTAACTAGTTAACTGTGATGTTTAGCACGTTTCACGAAATACCAACAATGTGACATGGACATGTCCTAGATGTAAACAAAGATAACAGGAACCTCCCTTTGGGTTATGTCTAATCAATGTGTAAAATCTGTATGACGTTAGTTAAACAGTAAGCCATTTGGGTGTTTAAAACCCATGTTTAATTGTGAGACGGCCATATTTTCACTGGTATTGTGACTTTTGGTGACCACAAAATAAGCATGTCCCTTTCGTGACCTTTTTTAAATGTGCCAAGTTTAACTGAAGTAATTTGAAAAATAAGATGGTTTGTGTTCCTTACTTTACTGCAACATGGCCATAGCTTCATTAATATTGGAACTTGCGACCATGAAATAAGAATGTCTCTTTGCCAACTTTTATAAGTGTGCCAAGTCTCATTTCAAAAAATTAAGTACTCACTGAGCTGAATTCTAAAAAATTTATATTTCAAGCTTAAGATGATAATAACATCATTAATATTTCAATTATAAGGTAGCCAGGGTCTTCCTTTGATCAACTTCAACATCAGTGATAAGTTAGCTTATTTGCTCTTCCTTGTACCATATTATATATTTTTTACGTTACTGCCACAGAGTATTAGACACTCATTATATAATATAAAAGTCAGAAGAGTATGGCCACCCACAAACACACATGCTTTTGTCCCGGATGTTTCAAGTTTTGGTCGAACTGTATATAAATGTCTTGAAAAGTATTATCAAAACATAATTAATGCCAGCCTGAAACTGACCTGAATAGTGGAACCACATCATTGATGTCTTTCAGCTTTGCTATTTGTTCATCTCTTGCTGGAGCACATAACTTGGTCATAGTAGAGATTACAAATTCTGCATAGTACTTCAAATTAAGGGCTTCATGCTCTGCTTTTTGTTTTATCAATTCCATGTCCAGTACTTCACCAATCTGTTCACGGAATCGCTTATGATGTGGCAACAGCAAATCCAGTAGTGCCTGGATGAAAATTACACAACAATATATTCTACCAGAAAGCTTAACAATGTTGGTTATATTTTGTAAAGGAGTAAACAAATACACAGGCATTTTTGTTAAGTATTTGAACAACCATACCTCACTGAAAAAATGTGCAGGAGAATGAGGTTTCTTGATAAAACATATTTTCTTTTTTAAACAACCTTCTAGCCACAAGACATTTTAATTTCATCAAATTCAGTACTTTTATATCTGACAACTTACATACCTCTTTAACTTCTTGAAAAAGCACCAAGGCGTGACTATAGTCAGGTGGATCTTCATCTAATTTTTCTTGCAATGAATCCCAAAATGCTCGCTGCATGATACCTCTGACTTGCTTTGCTAAACTGATTGAAAAATTTACAAGAGGAAAAATTCAATTACACTATGGCTTATCAAGTGGATAAGTCAGAAAGAAACACCAGTGATAATATTACAATCTGATAAACTGAAAACTGTGACAACGGTTCACCATCTCCTATGTCAAAATATTCCAAAACAGTAATCTATTTATGTTTCAAATAATTTTGCATTAATGATAATAATTTTTATATATTATTTCACATGATTCAAATGGGAAATTTACATAACACACTTTGAAATTGCATCAAGTTTGAAAACTGAAGACTATTTTTAGTGATATTTAAATGTTTATTGACAAGCAAATAAAGGCATTTCTCTCAAATGGTGATTCAACAATTGCAAGGTTTCACTCTACCTGTTTGCTTCAGGTTCCTGCTTCTTAAAACGAAACTCATTATCAACTGCTATCTCATGTGCTAATGCCATATTGCTCACACCATTTGCTGCTTGCATGATATCTTCAAAACTCACAAACTTGGGTGGAGACGCTTCATTAAAACACATCAACAAACACAACCTTTAGTCTCAAGGAAGAAAATAGAAATCATATATTTAGTTCATAAAAGTGTAAAACATTTGATAATCTACATACAGTAGACTTTCCCAATTATAGTTCAATCAGGTCAGAAGCTAGAATTTTTGATTTGGTACACCCTGTTTTTTTTTCAGAGAATTGTGGTTAAATGCAATACTTGTTAAGGGGATGAGGTATTTTATATCTCAATAATGATTTTACCAATAAAATGGTATGCCTGGGTGTACTGACTTGTACATAAGCTTTGTCCCTGGGAATTATCAGTATATCTAATCGATGTTGTTTTATTTTTTTTGTGAAGAAATGTCCATTTTTCAATAATCATGCTATATTGGTAGAAATGCTATATTCCATTTTATTTCAGGACAAGATGGTATAAAATCAGGAATATGTTTCAAGCTATAACATGTAACAAATCACAAAGCAAATATACATAAAATTTCCTTTTTACGGTACACAATTTACATGTATACATAAAGGTGTCCAATGGCATGCCTACATGTGTATTTTGTCAATTTAAGTATATGGATATGATTTAGTACCTTACAAGATGAACTGTACAATTATTCAATTAATAGGGCAAAGTCTGACATTAACTTGTGCTGGTTCTAACAAATTAGAGGTTACTTCATCTTGTTATGGAAGGGAATGCATTTCTCACCAGACTGGTACAACTATATGACAGAATATAAGTAACACTGATCTAAGTACCTGCCACCATATACGGTCTGACATTTCCAGAACCATCTGAGGAAATAGGTGCACCATGCGAATGGACTTTTGGCCGCTTATCTCTTGGTGAATCATTTGGGGAATTTGTTTCACTTGTCTCAGTAGGCTGTCTGTGTGACTCATCTGGCAAATCCTCTTCTTGATCCAAGTTATGTAATTCACAGTTTTTGTCTCCATTATCTGATGTGTCAGACATATCTCTGGTTTTAATTGGTGTATTCAGCCCCCGAAGCTCTGAATTTTAAAATCTGAATCTGCTTGCGCTCCAACTTTTCTTTTGGGGAATACACCACACTTATGACATCAGCTATCAAGTGTTTCCCACTGAAGAAACTCACCAGCTTGGTAAACCTTGAAACAAAGTTTATAAAATTAGTTACTGTGAATTTTTGCCCCCATCAAAATGACTCACAGTCTCACCCAACAACTTGCACACGTCAATTTTCTTTCATATTTATATCAGATATATGGCTTTACATGATTATTATATGCGATTAAATTACAGAACCACAAAAACTTTGTTTTGAAAATTGATAAAAAGTATGGGAGTACATTCTGATTATATAAAGTGCAAAAATCAAGACACTCTACTCATGCTAAGAATGTACAGGGTCACAGAATTCCATGAGGTTTTTTATGATACTTTATGAATAGATATCCTGGTTTATGACTTTTATGCACTCAAGTGTATATGGAATAACAATTTACAAGCAATATAATGTCTCCCACCATGTTTCAATTTGCTTGTGAATATTCATGTTTTGCATGTTTCCCTTGCTAACTTAATACTGTAACTTGAAACAGAAAATTAAAACCACAGTATTATGACAGGAGTCACTTTATAAAAAAATTCATAAAATAGCACCAGAGATGCCCGTACCCCACAGCCTAGGGAAATATTTTTAACACCATGAGATATAGAAGTACTATATCAGTACAAAGTTCAGGATACTTTCAGAGCACTGTCAGTTATATAAAGGTCCAAACGATGTTTAAATGGAGAAAATAATGTCTAAGAGAAAGATAATGCATGTAAAGATGAAGTATTAAAAACAAGAAAATTCAATAACAAAATGACAACATTAATCAGTAAACTAAATATTACAACACTCTTTATCTACATCTGCATGGCCGAATTATGGTTTAAATGTTTTGAATATTACCATGCATACAGAAGTGGTAATACATTCAATGAATGCTTATGTGTGGTGTTGGAGCAAAATCTGAGGCTCACTTGATGACATTCCAGTTATAAAAGTAAAATTCTTAATAAATTCTAATATGACTTTAACAGTGCTTAATCTGCAACTTCTGCAATAATCTGCAATCATCAACTTTCTACACCTTACGGTTTTCCGAGATATAGCCCAGACAAGATTTTATAGGTCAAAGTCACTACAGCAAGGTCAAAGGTCAAATCAAGGTCAGACCATGACGTTGCACACCTACACCCCCTAACCAATGTCCCGACCAAGTATCAACTTCCTACACCTTACGGTTTCCAAGATATAGCCCGGACAAAATTTTATAGGTCAAGGTCACTACGGCAAGGTCAAAGGTCAAATCAAGGTCACACCATGATGTTGCACACCTACACCCCCTAACCAATGTCCCTACCAAGTATCAATTTCCTACACCTTACAGTTTCCGAGATATAGCCTGGACAAGATTTTATAGGTCAAGGTCACTACAGCAAGGTCAAATTAAGGTCACACCATGACGTTGCACAACTACACCCCCTAACCAATGTCCCTACCAAATATCAACTTCCTACACCTTACGGTTTACGAGATATAGCCCGGATAAGATTTTATAGGTCAAGGTCACTACGGCAAGGTCAAAGGTCAAATCAAGGTCAGCTGCCTATTGTTTTAATGTTATTGTAAATTGCCATTCGCTATGGATGCCCCATTTATAACATACCCTCTCCCCCTCCCCAGCAAGTATATCAAGTGACAGGGAAAAGGACAGTCATGGCAAACAGCAATCTACTATAACATTAAAACAATAAACAACTGGGGCAGAGGGCTCCAACACCCCACTTATTTTTGAGAAATAATGAATGGTTCTCCAACCACTGCCAAACCCTGTGCCCCAGCTGTCTATTGGTTTAATGTTATACATGTCTGTCCAATGTGAAAGTCCTGTTTGCTAACCTGAACCTGACACCTAGTAGGTAATATATTTTAAGTATATAATATATTTTCTTTATTACATAGGCCATTTCTGGGATCTATTCATGGGTTGATCTACTCGTCATATATACAGTTTTTTTTCTTTACCACAGAGGCCCCCTTTGGGATATCTACATGGTTGATTTTTTCAGAACACCTGTAACAGTTAACAATTTAGTGGACCACCTAGTAAGTCATAAAACTTAACGCAGAAAATAAGCCCTGCAAAGATTATCAGTCTTAAGTTTTATAAAATTGTAAGTGCTGAATGGAAACTTTTCTTTTTAAAATGCTAGTATTAATTGTTTCATTTGCATGATTAAACTTATTTAATCAATAAACCTTTCTTTTGGAGGGTTTATTGTGTACATTTTTTTAAATAATCTGAAAAAAAAATCAGAAGATGACAGTAGCAATGAGGTGGTACTAAAAGCGGACAAGGTGTATGGAGGCATATGGGAGTGTATGGGAGCATGGTTGACAAATTGATTTTCAGTGTAAAATGTATGCTTAACACATGAACACTTAACTGAGAATATTATATTTTCATTGTTGTCCCATGACACCATGGCCTTCTGATATATATTAACATATTTAAAGTTATATTTTGATGACAAATATTTTCAAAAGCTTTAATCCAGAGCACATACAAATCATTTCATTAGCATATTACACACAAACTTGACAGCAGTAACGGTTTTTATTGTCCTTTGTTTCATGACCTTTTTTGGCTTCACAATATGAATTAAAAGTTAAGAAAAACATTTTGTTCTAAAGGATATAAATACACAAATTTTCATTCACTAAAAACAAACTAGAAATAGGATGCCCTGTTGATAGTAGATGCGAATAGAAACAGGATAGCATAGAAGAACACACATTATCATGTGTAATGTCCACCCCATGAACCTTTTGCCAAAATTGTACAGTAGTCTTACAAGACCCTGTTTCATTTGTAAAATATATCAATGATGCTTAAATATTTATTAGTGTAGATGTAAATTATTTCAGCCTCATGCCTTTTTGCATTGGTTGGGTCGAAAATTTTGACGAAATCACTCTATCTTGCACGGTTAAGAAGATAGAAGCAAATTATTGTTTTTCTATTTTTGGCAAAAATTCGAAAATTCAAAATGGCCGCCATTTTTGGGGAGGGGAAATTTTTTTGAAAATTGCACAGATTACATTCCTTAGATACCCTGTGGGTCGAAAATTTCGACGAAATCGCTCTATCTCGCACGGTTAAGGAGATGGAAGGAAATTTGTGTTTTGCCATTTTTTGCAAAAATTCGAAAATTCAAAATGGCCGCCATTTTTGGGGATGGGAAAATTTTTTGAAAATTGCACAGATTACATTCTTTAGATACCCTATGGGTCGAAAATTTCGACGAAATCGCTCTATCTCGCACGGTTAAGGAGATAGAAGGAAATTTGTGTTTTGCCATTTTTGGCGAAAATTCAAAATGGCCGCCATTTTTGGGGAGGGGAAAATTTTTGGAAAATTGCCAAGAGTACAATGCTCAGATACCCTGTGGGTCGAAAATTTCGACGAAATCGCTCTATCTCGCACGGTTAAGGAGATGGAAGCAAATTTGTGTTTTGCCATTTTTGGCAAAAATTCGAAAATTCAAAATGGCCGCCATTTTTGGGGAGGGGAAAATTTTTTGAAAATTGCAAAGAGTACATTCCTTAGATACCCTGTGGGTCGAAAATTTCGACGAAATCGCTCTATCTCGCACGGTTTAGGAGATATGAGCACATTTGCCTTTTTCAGTATTCAAAATAGCTAATTACTCATTTATTTAATTAATTACTCACTCATTTATGAAGCAATTACCCCCAAAAGCAATCCCATACAAGCTATTAACCCAATGAACCTCCATACCAATTTTCAGAAAGCTAGGCTTAATAGCATTCCTTAAAATGTCTGGAAACCAAAGAGCTACTCAAAAGTAGCAAAGTAGCTATTACTCAGTTAGCTATAGAGCTATCATCACCAAAAGCAATCCCATACAAGCTATTAACCCAATAAACCTGCATGCCAAATTTGGTAAAGATAGGATAAGAACTGTTGCCTAAAATGTCTGGGGCCGTATTCTTCAACAATACTTAGACTGTTCCTAACTCAGATTTTAAGTTTTTCTTAAGCTTTTACTAACTTAGAATAAAATGGTATTCATCAACGTTCCTAACTCTAAGGTCACCTTAGACCTCTACTTAGATTTCAAGTTATCTGCAAAGGTACCTTAGATGATGGAATGTTTTTAAAATATGCAGTTATTGCAGAGAATCTTGTGTTTTATTGATATTAAACTGTGACACAATATTAAAAACAGCATTTTCCTTCAAGAAAATGAGCTTTTTCACCATTTTTAACAAAGCAGGTGAATTAGTAAAAAACAAAGTAGACCTTATGTAAGAATTATTGTGGAATAAGACTCTTCCTAACTTAGATATACTGGTTCCCATGTTAACAGTTACAGTACAAAGTAAAGGGAGTTTTCCTAACTTAGAATCTAAGTAATACTTAACAAAGTAGAGGTTCATGAATACGAAATCCAAGTAATACTTAGGTAAGTACAAAACCATTCCTAACTTGGATCTAAGGTGACCTTAGCTAAGTATTGTTGAAGAATACGGCCCCTGGAAAACAAGTGGGACGCCGGACAGCGGAAAAAGCAAAAATAATATGTCCACCCCCCAGTGGGGTGGACATAATTCACAGTGAAAGTTTATTTGTTATCATGTTTACTGCTTCTAGGCATAATTTGGCCACAGGCATCATATTTTGAAACTTCTATAAATCTAAAGGTCTGTATCATTCTTGAATGGTTTATTTTATACGAAGTGGCTGGAGTATGGTAAATCACCGCACTCGAGAAGAAATTCTACAGTACGGTTACATTCATTTGCCGTATTTCAGTAAATTAACTGTACAGTAGAGTGCAGTTCAAGTTGGTGTCCAAAAAACATCTTATGGAGAGAAGGAAATATGAGGCCACAATAAGGGTTTCTATATTTTAGAAATAGAAAATCGTGCAACAATTTAGAAATAAAATATCAAATACTAGTACATAATTGTACACGCACCAAATGTTGAAGTTTTCTAGTAATATTTTACAAATAAAATATCAAATGCTTGTACTTGCACACAAAGACTACGTAAATGAAATATGATGCCACGATTGGGTTTCTAGCCATATTTTACAACCTTATTATACAATTTTACAGAAGATCCAAGTCAATCAGTCTACTTCTCGTCTGCAAATGTGATTAATTTAATTAACCAATGAAAACAATTGTTACTGTAACCACACTCAAGACAAAGTTCTCGAGTGTGGCAATCCGTACTGTAGCATATTTTCTACATAATGCATGGTTTTACCGTACCTCAGCCATGACTTTTATTATAATAAGATTTATTATAAGTACCACTTTAAAACCCTGTGCAACCACACATTTGTCTGTTTGACACATTCAAATGAGTGGCGGCCCACTGATGCCTGTGGCCAACTTATGCGCCTAGCAGTACAGCTAGTGAAAAGTTTGAATTGCATGAAAACCCCCATGGATTACCATACCTGTAGCTTCAACCAATTCAAAAGTGTAGTAGTGTGCATGCTAAAGATTACATTTATATACTGATTCGATGACTAAATTTTTCAAAGGTGACGAACTCACCTTATTTATAGATGACGTCTTGTTTTTCGTTTTGTTCACAAAGAAACTGCCAGAACATTCAAGAGACATCAAGAGAATTCCTTTCAAGGAACATACATATGCCTCAGTACAGTTTTCTTGTGCTAATAATTGATAACGTACAAAATTAAAATGTTATACGTAAACTGCAGCTTATATTCTTATTAATTAGGGGAACAGCACTAATTCCGGAAGGAAAGTGCTAGATGCAAGAGGGGCATCCTCGGAAAGTGCTAGATGCAATAAACTGCACCGAGGTCAAGGTCTGTAATAAAACGGAAGTAAATCAAGACTGGTACCCTAAAAATATATGGAATGGTGCCTCGTGGCGATATATTTTGTGTTATTCTCATAATTTAACTTGATATTTGTTCTTCTTATGGTGGATTCCATAATTTTGACAGTGTGGTTAACATTAGAACACAACAAAGACCCACAGGATGTATGAAATTACACTTTTGGTGAAGTTTCTTTCGTTTTTTTATATATTATGGTGGGTGATAATGGAACGATTTTTGACTTGGCACAGTCTTTCCCCCATGCTTTATAAATATAATGGCTGATCACCTCATATTTCCTCATTAATATTAATGAGGAATGTCCGTGAGCAGTAAATATCCTTGTAGTTTTCATCTTAAACCTTTCTGTATGCGGTATAAAATATTGTTAGGAAACCTCTCTCATCGGGGGTGGGGGGGTGGGGGTGAGTGACATTAGTGAACGGGACATCCATAGTGAACGGCAATCTACCATAAGGTACAATACATGGGTTAGCATGAAGTGGGTCAATTTTTCAAGAAATTGGGACAAGTGAAGATAGAGGCGCCGCTCGGCAAACCGACGGAAGATCTCCCCCCCCCCCCCCCCCGACCCATGTTTTGATATGTTTGTTAAATTTAATAATTTAAATTACAGAGTGTCTTCGGAACCAGCAAGGATGGGTCACAATTCTTTTAATTTCAGAACCGTCACGTTCATATTATAGCTATTTGATGTGTGGCTGTTGAATTAAAGCATGCTGTCGATGAAAATAGATGCATAAAACCAGGAAACCAGTCTACTTTTCATCTACAAATGTGATTAATTTCATTAACTTATGAAATAATTTGTTACTGAAACCTCACTTGAGACCAAGTATATAACAAAGTTTGTATATTTTTCTACAAAATAGCTTCAAAACTAAAGATATTCTAAAATGTCATGTTAGAATAGAAATTTTGCAGTTCCGATTTTGTTATGAAAACATTTATAAAATATATCAAGGGTATAAAGACATTTTTATTTAAAACTGGTCTTAAAGCAAATAATTGGTGAGCCATTTCCATTGGCGGTTCTGAAACGGATTGTTTTCCGATCCGTCAGTGACTGTTCTGAAGCCACAGCATTTAAATTATTAAAAATAAATTTCATTGCCCTTTTCATATGAGGGAAAATCCTGAGTGCAATTACACCATGGCATATTCACAAACCAGATCTATTTATCATGGATTTATCGCGATTCTCTTTCTGGCGAACATTTTTTGTGGACTTTTAATAAATCCAAGAAACGCATTGATTTGGTCAAAGTATGATTGTTGGAAAAGTATTTTTGACTGAAAAATCGCCCCACTTCATGAATGTTTGGTGCAGATATTTTTCAAAGATTTTGTACAAATTTACATTTGAGGGAAAAAGTTCTGAACCAATTTTTGCATTTTGTTGCTACTATCACTTTCTTCTGTATCTCTGCCAAAAACAATTTTTCTGGCCAATCTACTTTTTACACAGCACTAAAAACACTTCAAAAATTGACCCACTTCATGCTAACCCATGTAATTGGGACATGCACATTGGCTACTTCTTGTTGGCAGTAAGAAGTGTGTTTATCATCCATATATCATAATATCACATGTATCAGCATGCGTAATATGGTACTGTAGGTACTGTACCTCTTCTTTTCATTTTCATTTTTACCTGATTGCTATTTTTGGTGATCAGACTTTGACAGCTTTATCCAAAACTCATGTTGAGGTGACCCCTTCAGTACCCTGTGTAAACTGAACAGTAGAGTGAGGTACAGTGACCCCCACAGTACCTGTGTAAACTGGACAGTAAGGTGAGCTATGCTGGCCTCCACAATAACCCGTTTAAACTGGACAGTGAGGTGAGGTACACTGACCACAGCGCCTCCTGTAATCTGGACAGGAAGATGGGGTATACTAATTCCAGCAGTACCCTGTGTAAACTGGACAGTAAGGTGAGGCATACTGACCACCACATTACTCTGCGAAAATTGATAGTAAGGTGAGGCACACTAACCCAGCAGTACCCTGTGTAAACTGGACAGTGAGGTTGGGTACACTGACCCCGGAAGTACCTTGTGTAAACTGACCAGTGAGGTAAGGTATACTGAGCCCACAGTACCCTGTGTAATCTGGGCAGGAAGGTGAGGTACACTGAGCCACACAAAATTCTTTTTAATCTGGGCAGTAAGGTGAGGTACACTAACCCCAACAGTACCCTTTGTAAACTGGAGTGTAAGGTGAGGTACACTAACCCTGGCAGTACCCTGTGTGAACTGGAGAGTAAGGTGAGGTACACTAACCCTGGCAGTACCCGGTGTAAGCTGGAGAGTAGGGTAAGGTACACTGACGCTGGCAGTACCCTCTGTAATCAGGACAGTAAGGTGAGGTACACTGACCCCAGCACTACCCTGTGTAAACTGGAGAGTAAAATGAGGTACACTGGTCCCAGTTGTACCCTGTAAAAACTGGACAGAAAGGTGAGGTACTCTGACCCCCACAGTACCTTATGTAAGCTGGACAGTAAGGTGAGGTATAATGAATACCCTGTAAAAACTGGACAGTAAGATTAGGTGCACTGACCCCCACAGTACCCTCTGTAATCTGGACACAAAGGGGAGTTACACTGATCCCCACAGTACCTCTGTAAACTAGACAGTAAGATGAGCCATACTGGCCTCCACAGTAGCCTGTGTAAACCAGAAAGTGAGGTAAGGTATACTGAGCCACCAGTACCCTCTGTAATCTGGACAGTAAGGTAGGTACACTCCCCCCAGCAGTACCCAATGTAAACTGGACAGTAAGGTGAGGTATACTCACCCCCACACTACCCTATATAAATTGGACAGTAAGGTGACGCATGCTAACCCGGCACTACCCTCTGTAATCAGGAGAGTAAAGTGAGATACACTGACCCCAGCAGTACCCTATGCAAACTGGACAGTTAGGTAAGGTACACTGAACCAGTCTCCTGTGTAAACTGGACAGTAAGGTGAGCTGTACTGATCCCTGCAGTACCCTGTGTAAATTGGACATTAAGGTGGGGTGCACTGACCCCCCCCACCCCCCACCCCACCCCACCCCGCAGTACCGCAGTACCCTGTGTAAGCTGAACAGTGAGATAAGGTAGACTGAGCCCATACAGTACCCTAGCTGTGTAATCTGAGCAGAGAGGTGAGGTACTGAACCCCACAGCCCGACAGAATCCTTTTTAATCTGTGCAGTAAGGTCAGGTACACTAACCCTGACAGTACCCTGTATAAACTGGAGAGTAAGGTGAGGTACACTAATCCTGGCAGTACCCTTTCGATTTTCGCCACTTTTGGCAGCCATCTTGGATTTTTGTGGAAAATGAAAAAAGTGTGGATACCTCGACAACCATAAGAGATAGAGCGATTTCGAGCGAATTTTTGACCCACAGGTTAGTACAAGAGTGTCCTATGCAAAAGGGGAAAAATTTCGATTTGCACCACTTTTGGCGACCATCTTGGATTTTTGCGGAAAACGAAAAAATGTGAATATTTCGGAAACCATAAGTTTTATTTTTATTTATTTGGGGTTTTAGGTCGCTTTCAACACTGTACAGGTCATATCACGACGGCTAGTTGGAAGGGCAGAGGAAACCAGTACATACAGTTCGCTAGGGTTGTGTACTGTAAACTGCCGACCAACGGCAAGCAACTACCAGCTTTCCCACTTAAGGCCGTCACAGGGATCGAACCCTGGCCTCAGAGGTGGGAGGCGAGAGTGTTACCACTCTGCCACCGTGGCCCCAGGGTAGTACAAGGGTGTGTCCTATGGAAAGGGGAAAAATTCCATTTTTGCCACTTTTGGCGGCCATCTTGGATTTTTGCGGTGTGAATATCTCGAAAACTGTAAGAGATGGAACGATTTCGAGCGAATTTTTGATCTACAGGGTAGTACAAGATTACCCTATGCAAAGGGGAACAATTTCAATTTTTGCCACTTTTGGCGGCCATCTTGGAATTTTGCGGAAAATGAAAAAGTGTGAATATCTCGAAAACTGTACAAGATAGAGCGATTTCAAGCGAATTTTTGACCCACAGGGTAGTACAAGAGTGTCCTATGCAAACGGGAGAAATTTCAATTTTTGCCACTTTTGGTGGCCATCTTGGATTTTTGCAAAAAATGAAAAAAATGTGAACATCTCGAAAACTTTAAGAGATAGAACGATTTCGAAACGAATTTTTGATCCACAGGGTAGTACAAGATTACCCTATGCAAATGGGAAAAATTTCAATTTTCGCCACTTTTGGTGGCCATCTTGGATTTTTGTGGAAAATGAAAAAGTGTGAATATCTTGAGAACCGTAAGAGAAAGAGTGATTTTGAGCGAATATTTCACCCACAGGATAGTACAATAGTGTCGTATCCAAAGGGGAAAAATTTAAATTTTTGCCACTTTTGGCGGCCATCTTGGATTTTAGAGAAACACAAAAAAATGTGACTATCTCGAAAACCGTAAAAGATAGGCGGCCATCTTGGATTTTTATGGAAAATTAACGTTGAAAATATCTTCAAAATGGTAAGTGATAGAGCGATTTCGAGCGAATTTTTGACCCGCAGGGTAGCACAACACATTCTGTGCCTAGGGGAAAAATTTCAGTTTTCCACCACTTTTGGTGGCCATCTTGGATTTCAGCGGAAAATGAAAAATTGTGAATATCTCGCAAAAGGTATTTCTTCCCGTGTGATGCTTGGCGGGAAAGACATACCACGGCAGTGGTCTTGTTTCCTCTTATTTTTGGATGATTTTTAAGGTAGCAAAAATGAACCGAAGCACTACTCAGTTTTCAATGATGTATAGTATATGTTGATAGTTTCTAAAAACTTATTTTATTTACATTACAAATATGATATCTATACTGTTTGAAAGACAAATTATTGTTACAGTAGTTTATGTTGCTTTTTATTTGACAAAAATCCATTGAGTGGTTCCAAAGTTACAGTGTTTTTGCTACAACCCCTGTAAATATTTTCGAATTTCAGAGGTAAAATTTTCTGGGGAGGTTTCTGGGGTTAAAAATTCCAGAATTTCCGAGATTTAGTAGAATGTGTCTCCCACTGCACAAGATATTTGTCATCGTTCGGAGACGTTGTTTCCAATTGTCTCCTTGCAAAGATCAGCTTTTCTTTCAATATGTAGCGTTTCGAATAAGATTTGCAAGGGTACATTGTAACACTGGCCGTTTAAGAAAGATCTGCATAGTTCTCGTCTCACATGAAATTTTAAAATATACAGCTTATCTTCAGTGCTGTTTTTATTGCATGTGCATCTATCTTTCATTAAAAAAATGTCGAGTCCTTTGTTATTGAATAACGCGAATGCGCATGCGTGACCTCGTGAACTCTTCACCCCTCAACCTTTTGATCCCACGCATGCGCATTGACAGGTAAACAAACAGGAAATCAGCCATTTTTGTTTTGAATAAATAATTGCTGCATACTATATATATAGACGAAATATCAATATTTCTTTTTACAAATACTTCTGTGTCAGTGTGACCCCCAGGTAAATATCATTTGCGTAAATCACTTGATTTTGATGTAAATTTACACACATTTGTGCGTAAACGGAAACACTGGTAAGGTGAGGTACACTGACCCCAGCAGTACCCTGTGTAAATTTGACAGTGAGGTAAGGTACACACCTTACAGTACCCCCTGTAATCTGGACAGTAAGGTGAGGTACACTGACCCCCACCCCAACCCCCCGCAGTAGTGCTGTAACGAGTTGACCGAAACTCGAGTCGTAACTCGATGGGCGATATTTGGGGATGACATCGGTTTACGCAATTTAAACTTGACTTTTTAAGAAATATATAATGATATACTAATCTTGTTAGTAGTTGTTACAAACTACCACTTTTGCAATTTTTTTAACCATAAAGACGTAAAAATCAATGAGCAATGGTCAGTTTTTTTATTTCCCTGATTTACGTGGCTGTTCCATAAAGTGCTCAAATATATCTGTACGTAATGGCGGATCCCTTAATGACAATATTTGGACAAGTATCTTCCGGTGGATACTTTGGTTTAGCGTTTGCTACGCCACCGCCGCGTGTAGAGAGATTTTCGGCGTTAACGCTCTAAGAGGAAAACAACAGCAGCTAGGTTCACCAAATTTGCAGGATATCTTCATTGGGGGGTAAGCTTCTCTGGGAAAGAGAATAGCCTCATTCTGAAAAACAAGATGGCCGATGGGCATTTCTTTAAAAAATAATCTACATTTTTCTACTGGCTGTTCCTCATAGGTAGAAGGTTGAATCTCTTCATAGGTGATATGACACATATACATGTCCTCTACAACCTTGCACACATTTGACCTTAAAGCTCCTAACTCAAGGTCATCCACGGAGTGCCGAAGTAACCCACATAGAGGACTTTAAAAGTGCCTATATCTCCCTTATTATTGGTCCTAGAGGTTTGCAATTTGAAGCCAACCTATAGGAAATCATGTGCTGCAAATCTTCTGATGTGGTTAGATTTGACCTTGGACCCCTCCTTTCAAGATCAAACGAGGATAGCCAAACTTAAAAGTACTTATAACTCGCTTATTATTGGCCCTAGAGGTTTACAATGGGAAACCAACTTATAGGAAATCATGGGCTGGGAATCTTCTGGTGTGGTCAGATTTGACCTTGGGCCCCTCCTTCAAGGTCAAATGAGGACAGCCAAACTTAAAAGTGCTTATAACTTGCTTATTGTTGGTCCTAGAGGTTTTGGATGGTAAACCAACATATAGGAAATCATGGGCTGGGAATCTTCTGGCGTGGTCGGATTTGACCGTGGGCACCTCCTTCAAGGTCAAACGAGGACAGCGAAACTTAAAAGTGTTTATAACTCGCTTATTATTGGTCCTAGATGTTTGGGATGGTAAACCAGCATATAGGAAATCATGGGCTGGGAATCTTCTGGTGTGGTCAGATTTGACCTTGGGCCCCTCATTCAAGGTCAAACGAGGATAGCCAAAGGTAAAAGTGCCTATAACTCACTTATTATTGGTCCTAGGGGTTTGGGATGGTAAACCAACATATAGAAAATCATGGGCTGGGAATCTTCTGGTGTGGTCGGATTTGACCTTGGGCCCCTCATTCAAGGTCAAACAAGGACAGCCAAACTCAAAAGTGCTTGTAACTCGCTTATTATTGGTCCTGGATGTTTGGGATGGTAAACCAGCATATAGAAAATCATGGGCTGGGAATTTTCTGGTGTGGTCGGATTTAACCTTGGGCCCCTCCTTGAAGGTCAAATGAGGATAGCCAAAGATAAAAGTGCTTATAACTCACTTATTATTTGTCCTAGATGTTTGGGATGGTAAACCAACCTATAAGAAATCATGGGCTGGGAATCTTCTGGTGTGGTCGGATTTGACCTTGGGCCCCTCCTTCAAGGTCAAACGAGGATAGCCAAACTTAAAAGTGCTTATAACTCACTTGTTATTGGTGCTAGAGGTTTGGGATGGTAAACCAACTTATAGGAAATCATGGACTGGGAATTTTTAATGTGGTCAGATTTGACCTTGAACCTCTCCTTCAAGGTCATACAAGGATAGCCAAACTTAAACATGCTTATAACATGCTTATTATTGGTCCTAGAGGTTTGTAATGTGAAACCACCTTATATGAAATCATGGGCTGGGAATCATCTGATGTGGTCAGATTTGACCTTGAGCCCCTCCTTCAAGGTTAAATGACAAAAGCCAAACTTAAAAGGGTTTATAACTCATTTATTATTGATCCTAGAGGTTTGCAATGTGAGACCAACTGGCAGGATATTGTGGGCTGGGAATCTTCTGATGTCAGGTTGGAGCTTTGGCCCCTCCTTCAAGGTCATATGATGGTTCACTGGCTTTGGTGAGTTGTCTTTCCGGTGGATACAGATTTACATCGGTTCGCCGATGTGTAGGTCTAGTTGAAAAATGCTATTTATCGTCTAAACTATGTTAGTTGGCCTTTTCCGGTGGATGTATCTTGCATCTGGTCACAGATGCATTCTTGGTCTAGTTTTTAGCTTACTGGCCATCGGCCATAAGCTATTGGCTTGGGTTGGCGTTGTCAATGTTTCCAGCCTCTTCTCGTCAGAAACTACTGCACCGATTTTTTTAAAATTTGGTATAGAGCTTCCTCGGGTAAAGGACTATCATGTTTCCTCATTGCAATCAGAGAAGCCACATGACCAAAAAGATGTTTTTCAAAAGGGTGTGCTTGTCCGGATGATAACTTAAAAAGCACTTCACCTATTCACATGAAATTTTGCAAGTAGGTTATATAGATATCTAGAAATCATTAACTTTTGGGAGTGATACAATACAAAATGGCCGACTTATTAATCATTGATTAAACGCCACGATTTTTCTTAACGCTGAAAAAGCAAAAACACGTTTATTTCAGAAATGGAGCCAGATAGAGTGATTTAGACGAAATTTTTGACCCATAGGGTATACGGAGACTCTACTGGCAACTTTTCCCAAAAATCGTTTTCCCGCCACTTTTGGCGGCCATCTTGAATTTCTGTGTAAAATGCAAAAACGTGTTCATCTCGGAAACGGAGCGAGATAGAGCGATTTCGACAAAATTTTTCACCAACAGGGTATATATAGAGTCTACTGGCGACTTTTCCCAAAAATCTTTTAACCGCCACCTTGAAAAGATGGCAGCCATCTTGAATTTCCGCATTAAATGCAAAATCCCATTTAACTCGGAAACGGAGAAAGATAGAGCGATTTGGACAAAGTTTTTGACTCACAGGGTATATGCAGACTCTACTGGCGACTGTTCCCAAAAATCGTTTTCCTGCCACTTTTGTTGGCCATATCGTATTTCTGTGTAAAATGCAAAAACATGTTTATCTTGGAAACGGAGCGAGATTTTTACAAAAGTCTACTGGCGACTTCACTGAAACTGTTTTCCCCGCAACTTTTGGTGGCCATCTTGAATTTCGACAAAATTTTTGACCCACAGGGTATATGCAGACTCCACTTTTGGCGGTCATCTTGAATTTCTGTGTAAAATGCAAAAACGCATTCATCTCTGAAACAGAGTGAGTAAGTCTAGTTTTCTTCTTGCACTTCTACTTTGAAACCCAAAACATATAGTCAGATGACACAGAGCCAGTTCAGGGGGCTCGGTGGTGTAGAGGTTAGAGTTTTCACCTCCAACCTCTGAGTCCGCCAGTTCAAATCTCGGGCTGGGCGCTTCAGGTTGGAAAGTTGGTAGTTACTTTCTGATGCCTGATGGTTTACAGTGCAGTATGCATTGTTTTCCTTAAAATAACAAATAAATCTAAATCAGAGCCCATTCAGGTCCACTGATTGCTTGTACTTATTTTTCTCTTATCTTGCTCATAGCTTCTAAACTAACATAAACAGAGTTATCCTTTTACTTTTTAATGTAAATCATGTGCAAATCTAATTATGAGTTTCCCTTAAATTTTTAGAAGGGTTGCGTGTAACCAACCCTCCTATTAGATTGATGTGTCCAACGTCCGTCCGTCCGAAAACGGTTTGTCCGATTGAATTCAAGCGTGACAGGGAGATAGATCACCATCATAGCTAGGTTCCTTTCGAAATTGGTGAAATTCCGTCACTTCGTTTGTCCGTTTTTTATCCGCTTGTCTGTCCATCCGACTGTCTGTCCAGATTTTTGTTTCTGGACTCTAACTTGAAAACAGTTTGTCCAATCGAATTCATACTTGACAGGGACATAGATCACCATCATAGCTAGGTTCCTTTTCAAAATTGGTGTAATTGTATCCCCGACGCGAAGCGGGGATACTATGGATTCATCATCGTCGTCGTCCGCGCCCTCGTCCGCGTCCGCGTCCGCAGAGATTTCTTGTTAGCGACCTACAGTCCACATTTCTTTCCGGATTTCTTTCATATTTGGCAGGTGACTTGATATGGTAGAGGACTCGCCACCCTATCTTTTTGGTAGGCTTTATGTCTAAATTAGGCCTGTGGTAGACAAAAATGTCTAAAATGTGGAATATTGCTTGTTAGCGACCTACAGTCCACATTTCTTTCCAGATTTCTTTCATATTTGGCAGGTGGCTTGGTATGCTAGAGGACTCGCCACCCTATCTTTTTGGTAGGCTTTATGTCTAAATTAGGCCTGTGGTAGACAAAAATGTCTAAAATGCATTAAAAGTCATGAAATCATGCACTAAATCACTTATAACTTAAAAAGTGTTGCATTTAGAGCATTTTGTTAAAATATGTTATTCAGATACTTTTTTCATAGCTACAACATGGTGAGTAACTTGGGTGTCTGTCTCAATAGCTAAGTGAGTAATAGCTACTTTTGGGCTTTTCAGTAACTTCCATCATGAGTAAAATCAATTGTAACTTGAAAACTATTGCATTTACAGAATTTTGTATAAATATGTTATTCAGCTACTTTTATGTCAGCTATAACATAGTAAAATTTCAGACCTGTAGCTCATAGCATAGCTGAGTAATAGCTACTTTTAGGTTATCACTGTTGAGTAAATTACTTATAACTTCAAAAGTATTACATTTAGAGTATTTTGTTTCAATATGTTATTCACCTATTTCGGAGTCAGCTATAACATAGTGAAGTTCCAGACCTGTGGCTCATTGCATAGCTGAGTAATAGCTACTTTGAAGTTCACACTGTTGAGTAAATCAGTTGTAATTGGAAAAGTATTGCATTTACAGAAATTTGTGTAAATATGTTATTCAGCTACTTTTGGGTCAGCTATAACATAGTGAAATTACAGACCTGTAGCTCATGGCACAACTGAGCAATAGCTATTTTCAGGTACTGACTGTTGAGTAAATGACTTGTAACTTGAAAAATAGTGCATTTGGAGTATTTTGTTAAAATATGTTGTTCGCCTACTTTTGGGTCAGCTATAACGTCGTGAAATTACAGACTTATAGCTCATGGCATAGCTGAGCAATAGCTATTTTCAGGTTGTCACTATTGAGTAAATCACTTGTAACTTGAAAACTATTGCATTTACAGTATTTTGCTTAAATATGTTGTTCACCTAATTTTGGGTCAGCTATAACATAGAAAAAATTCAGACATGTAGCTCATTGCATAGCTGAGTAATAGCTACTTTGACGTTATCACTGTTGAGTAAATCAGTTATAACGTGAAAACTATTACATTTACAGTATTTTGTTTAAATATGTTATTCACATAATTTTTGGTCAGCTATAACAGAGTGAAATTGCAGACCTCTATGTCATGGCATAGCTTACCAATATCTACTTTCAGGTTCTCACTGTTGAGTAAATCATTGTATCCACTGGATAGCCGTAGTGTGTAGAGAGATTTCACCATTACCGCTCTAACAAAAAAAAATATTATAGCTAGCCTTCTCGAGTTTGCAAAGTATATTACAGGGTGCACCACAGTACTCTATTGGTAGGCTTTATGTCTAAATTAGGCCTGTGGCTAAATTACTTACCTACTAAAAATGAGTAATTCTGCATTTTCTCTAAAAGTATTGCAGATAGCAAATTTTTCTTAAATAACTCATTCACCTACTTTTGGGAGAGCTTTCACATGCTGAAGTTCCAGACCTGTAGGTAATTACTCACCTACTCAAAATGAGTAAATGCGAATTATCTCTAAAAGTATTGCAGATAGCCAATTTTTGTCAAATAACTCCTTCACCTACTTTTGGGAGAGCTTTCACTTGGTGAAGTTTCACACCCGTAGGTAATTACTCACCTACTCAAAATGAGTAAATGCAAATTATCTCTAAAAGTATTGCAGATAGCGAATTTTTGTCAAATAACTCCTTCACCTACTTTTGGGAGAGCTTTCACTTGGTGAAGTTTCAGACCTGTAGGTAATTACTCACCTACTCAAAATGAGTAAATGCAAATTATCTCTAAAAGTATTGCAGATAGCCAATTTTTGTCAAATAACTCCTTCACCTACTTTTGGGAGAGCTTTCACTTGGTGAAGTTTCAGACCTGTAGGTAATTACTCACCTACTCAAAATGAGTAAATGCAAATTATCTCTAAAAGTATTGCAGATAGCCAATTTTTGTCAAATAACTCCTTCACCTACTTTTGGGAGAGCTTTCACTTGGTGAAGTTTCAGACCCGTAGGTAATTACTCACCTACTGAAAATGAGTAAATGCAAATTATCTCTAAAAGTATTCCAGATAGCCAATTTTTGTCAAATAACTCCTTCACCTACTTTTGGGAGACCTTTCACTTGGTGAAGTTTCAGACCTGTAGCTAATTATTCACCTACCCAAAATGAGTAAATGCTAATTATCTATAAAAGTATTGCAGATATCCAATTTTTTATCAAATAACTCATTCATCTACTTTTGGGAGAGCTTTCACATGGTGAAGTTCCAGACCCGTAGGTAATTACTCGCCTACTGAAAATGAGTAAATTCGAATTATCTCTAAAAGTATTGTAGATAGCCAATTTTTCTCAAATAACTCATTCGCCTACTTTTGAGAGAGCTTTCACTTGGTGAAGTTTCGGACCCGTAGCTAATTATTCACCTACTCAAAATGAGTAAATGCGAATTATCTCTACAAGTATTGCAGATAGCCAGTATTTCACAAATAACTCATTAATATGAAAACAACTTAGAGGAAGTCATGGGCTGCAAATCTTTTCATGTGGTCAGATTTCACCTTGGGCCCCTCCTGCTTATTATTGGTCCTAGAGGTTTGCAATGTGAAAACGACTTATACGAAATCATGGACTGCGAATCTTTTGATGTGGTCAGACTTCACCTTGGGCCCCTGCTACAGGGTCAAATAAGGGTAGCCAAACTTAAAAGTGCTTTCACCTTGCTTATTAACGAAAAATGCTTTTTATCTTCTAAACTATGTTAGTTGGCCTTTGTCGGTGGATACATCCAGCATCTGGCCACAGATGCGTCCTATTTCTAGTTCTGTTTGTTCCTTTGTCCGTTTTTTGTCCGTTTTTCTGTCCATCCGTCTCTCCATCCACATTTTCGTTTCCGGACTCTAAGTCAAAAATGGTTTGTCCAATCAAATTCAAACTTAACAGGGACATAGATCACCATCATAGCTAGGTTCCTTTCGAAATTGGTGTAATTCCGTCCGTTTGTTTGTCCGTTTTTTGTCCGTTTGTCCATCCGTCTGTCCGTCCACATTTCACCTTAACGAGGTAACCTAACATTTCTTTTCTTGTTTCTAAATGCAATTACAGCAGTTCCTAACCTAATTGCTGCCTGCGCAACCCGCCTTTTGGGGCATCTTTGACCCTCTTGTTAAACAATATTTTGCAACAATAAGTAATGCAGGGAAACATATTCCAACATACTGGGAGACCTGGGTTTGATCCCCAGTGATGTCCTTCCTAAAACATCATAGCTTAGTGATAAAGCGCTCTGTTTGTTGGTTGTGTTTGCCTTTTGTTACGCCACAGCCCTTAAGGGCTGTCAGGGTATTATTTTCACCCACGGTGTCTGGATGGGCGCATGGGCGGTGGGAAAAAAGTTTGTCCGGGCTGTATTTCAGAAACCGTAAGGTGTAGCAACTTGACACTTTGTAGGGACATTGGTTAGGGTGTGTAGGTGTGCAATGTCATAGTCTGACCTTGATTTTAACTTTTACCTGGCCGTAGTGAGCTTGACCTATAAAATCTTGTCCGGGCAATACCTTGGAAACCGTAAGGTGTAGGAAGTTGATACTGGTACGGACATTGGTTAGGGGCTGTAGGTGTGTAACATCATGATGTGACCTTGATTTGACCTTGACCTATAAAATCTTGTCCGGGCTATATCTTGGGAACCGTAAGGTGTAGGAAGTTGTTACTTGGTAGGGACATTGGTTAGGGGGTGTGCAACGTCATGGTCAGACCTTGATTTGACCTTTGACCTTGCTGTAGTGACCTTGACCTTTACCTATAAAACTTTGTCCAGGCTATATCTCAGCAACTGTAACTTGTAGGAAGCTGATACTTGGTGAGGACATTGGTTGGCGAGTAGGTGTGCAATGTCATGGTGTGACCTTGATTTGACCTTTGTACCTGCTGTAGTGAACTTGACCTATAATACCTGGTCTGGGCTATATCTTGGAAACCGTAAGAGGTGTAGGAAGTTGATACTTGTTAGGGACATTGGTTAGGGGGTGTAGGTGTGCTACGTCATGTGACCTTGATTTGACCTTTGACCTTGCTGTAGCGACCTTGACCTATAAAATCTTGTCCAGGTTATATCTCAGAGACTGTAAGGTGTAGGAAGTTTATACTTGGTAGGGTCATTGATTGAGGGTTTTAGGTGTGCCATGTCATGGTGTAACACTGATTGACCTTTGACCTTGCTGTATTGACCTTTAAAATCTTGTTGCACCTTTGGGTCTGTCTGTTGATGCAGATTAAGCACTGTTAAAGTCATATTAGAATTCATTAAGAAGTTCCTTTTGCAAGTTCCCATTGTAACAGATGGAATTGCATCAAGTGAGCCACAGGCTTTTCTCCAACACCACACATAAGCATTCATTGAATGTATTGCCACTTCTGTATGCATGGGTAATATTCAAAACATCCAAACCATATTTCGGCCATTTTTGGTTTACTGATAAATTCTGTCATTTTATTATTGAATTGTCTTGTTTTAATACTTCATCTTTATATACATTTCTTTTCCTTAGATATTATTTTCTCTACTTAAGCATTATTTGGACCTTAATATAACTTACACTGCTCTGAAAGTATCTTGAACTTTGTACTATTACACTACTTCTGTATCTCGTGGTGTTGAAAAATATTTCCCCAGGCTGCAGGGTACGGGCATCTCTGATGCTATTTTTTTTTAGCTTACTGGCCATCGGCCGTAAGCTATTGGCTTGGGTTGGCGTTGTCATCGGCGTCGTCAACAATTTTTCCAGTCTCTTCTCGTCAGAAACTACTGCACCGATTTTTTTTTAGAATTCGGTATGGAGCTTCCTCGGGTAGAGGACTATCATGTTTTCTCATTGCATGTTGATTGGATTGTTTTTCAACCAATCAGAGAAGCCACATGACCAAAAACATGTTTTTATTGCGTTAATACATCCTATCCAATGGACAATTGCTTATCCGGTCGGCGCAGACCGGCCCGCCAAACGTCAGAAAAAGACGTCCTGTGTTTCCACCGGCCAGGCCGGTCCAGTGCTGTGCACTCGCCAGATGGCGTGTCGTACTTCCTTCCTGTCTAGACAGTGTGACATCACGGCTCGGGCAAAAGAAGGAGTGAGATACATGCATGGCAGCATAAGAACATCAGACACCAATCGGACTGGTCTAAGGTGACCCTGTTCCCATCTCCCAGCTTTCTTTCCAAGAACCAGCTGGCCAAGGAGGGCCCGGAGAGTGTAGCCCCAGTGGTCATACCAGCCCTGGCTCCTACCCTCAATAGGTCCCTCAAGTCTGACAGATCTCTTTGTCCAGTTAGAGCTTTGCGCTACTATTTGGACAGAACTTCAGACATTAGGCAGGACAAAGAATTAGTCTTTGTCTCCTTCAAGAAAGGCTTCGACAAAGACATCTCACCTGCCACAATCTCCTCATGGATCAAGCAGACGGTGATCCTATGCTATGAGCTCTCTGATCAACAGGCCCACACCTTACATCAAGTCAAAGCTCATGATGTCAGGGCCTTTGCTGCTTCTAAGGCCTTCCAGTCGGGAGTTTCCTTAGAACAGATCTTATCAGCATGCCACTGGAAATCTCATAATACCTTCACTTAATTTTCTCTGAAGGATGTGGCTTGGGCCGATTCAGAGCTGTATCACCTTGGTCCTATTGTGGCTGCTCAGCAGATCCACCAACAGACTTGTACCTTGAGGAGACCTGTACATATGTAAATAGTGGTACATATTTGTATATATTGCACCTATAGTTAAAAAAAAAAAAATTCTGGACGTACTTCCTCTGGGAGGTTTAATTCTATGGGACTGAACTCATCCCTCTCTTCCCCTACCTCAGAGCAGGTCTGTTAAAAAGGGGGGGGGGCAAAGTCGACTGACGGTTCAACTCCTTGTAACCGGATGATGATATTCGACCATAGCCTTAGGGGTTACCGACCTCAGGGTCTTCCCAGGCTTTAAAGGAAATTGTTCATTATTCGAGCTTGAGTTCAACCTAGTCCCTAGTAACTTACCCGCCAACCAAGCGGTAGTTATTCAGCAATTGTCCATTGGATAGGACGTATTAACGCAATAAAATTGCAAATTTAATAAGTAAATTAAATTTTTATAAGTTAATACCCTATCCAATGGACACACAAGACCCTCCCACCGACCCCGCTATCAGCTTACTAGGGGTCTAATAGGTTTAGACAACGAAAAAGATGCTATGACGTCACACTGTCTAGACAGGAAGGAAGTACGACACGCCATCTGGCGAGTGCACAGCACTGGACCGGCCTGGCCGGTGGAAACACAGGACGTCTTTTTCTGATGTTTGGCGGGCCGGTCTGCGCCGACCGGATAAGCAATTGTCCATTGGATAGGGTATTAACTTATAAAAATTTAATTTACTTATTAAATTTGCAATTTTCAAAAGGGTGTGCTTGTCCGGATGATAACTTAAAAAGCGCTTCACCTATTCACATGAACTTTTGCAAGTAGGTTATCTAGATATCTAGAAATCATTAACTTTTGGAAGTGATACAATACAAAATGGCTGACTTATTAATGATTAACTAAACACCACGATTCTTCTTAATGCTGAAAAGCAAAAACATGTTTATTTCAGAAATGGAGTGAGATAGAGCGATTTAGACGAAATTTTTGACCCAAAGGGTATATGGAGACTCTACTGGCGACTTTTCCCAAAAATCATTTTCCCGCCACTTTTGGCGGCCATCTTGAATTTCTGTGTAAAATGCTAAAACGTGTTCATCTCGGAAACGGAGCGAGATAGAGCGATTTCGACGAAATTTTTCACCCACAGGGTATATATAGAGTCTACTGGCGACTATTCTCAAAAATCGCTTAACCGCCACTTTTGGCGGCCATCTTGAATTTCTGCGTAAAATGCAAAAACGCATTTATCTCGGAAACAGAGCGAGATAGAGCGATTTCGACAAAAGTTTTTCACCCACAGGGTATATCTAGACTCTACTGGCGACTTTACCCGAAACTCGTTTTCCCACCACTTTTGGTGGCCATCTTGAATTTCTGTGTAAAACGCAAAAAAGCATTCATCTCAGAAACCGAGTGAGATAGAGTGATTTCAACGAAATTTGTTACCTGTAGGGTGTCTGCAGAGTCTACTGGCGGCTTTTTGCAAAAATTGTTTTCCCGCCACTTTTGGCGGCCATCTTGAATTTCTGCATTAAATGCAAAAACCCATTTAACTCGGAAAAGGAGCAAGATAGAGTGATTTCGACAAAATTTTTGACCCACAGGGTATGTGCAGACTCTACTGGCGACTGTTCCCAAAAAATCGTTTTCCTTTCACTTTTGGCGGCCATCTTGAATTTTTGTGTAAAATGCAAAAACGCATTCATCTCTGAAACGGAGCGAGATAGAGCAATTTCGTTTTGGTTCACTGGCTTTGGTGAGTTGTCTTTTCAGTGGATACAAATTTGCATCGGTTCTCCGATGCGTAAGTCTAGTGTTCTTCTTGCACTTCTCCGTTGAAACCCAAAACACACAGTCAGATGACACCTAGCCCGTTCAGGGACACTGATTTCTTGTACTTATTTTTCTCTTATCTTGCTCATAACTTCTAAACTAACATAAACAGAGTTATCCTTTTACTTGTTAATGTAAATCATGTGCAAATCTAATTATGAGTTTCCCTTAAATTTTTAAACAATATTTTGCAACAATAAGTAATGCAGGGAAACATATTCCAACATACTGGGAGACCTGGGTTTGATCCCCAGTGATGTCCTTCCTATAACATCATAGCTTAGTGAAAAAAGCACTCAGTTTGTTGGTTGTGTTTGCCTTTTGTTACGCCACAGCCCTTAAGGGCTGGCGGGGTATTATTGTCACCCACGGTGTCTGGATGGGCGCGTGGGCGGCGGGAAAAAAGTTTGTCCGGGCTGTAATTCAGAAACCGTAAGGTGTAGCAACTTGACACTTGGAAGGGACATTGGTTAGGGGGTGTAGGTGTGCAATGTAATAGTCTGACCTTGATTTTAACTTTTACCTGGCTGTAGTGACCTTGACCTATAAAATCTTGTCCGGGCTATATCTTGGAAACCGTTAAGGTGTAGGAAGTTGATACTTGTTATGGACATTGGTTAGGGGGTGTAGGTGTGCAATGTCATGCTGTGATCTTGATTTGACCTTTGACTTTGCCGTAGTGACCTTGACTTATAAAATCTTGTCCAGGCTATATCTCGGAAACCGTAAGGTGTAGGAAGTTGATACTTGGTAGGGACATTGGTTAGGGGGTGTAGTTGTGCAACGTCATGGTCTGACTTTGATTTGACCTTGCCATAGTGATCTTGACCTATATCTTAGAAAACGTAATTTGTATGAAGTTGATACTTGGTAGGGATATTGGTTATGGGTTGTAGGTGTGCAACATCATTCTGTGACCTTGATTTGACCTATGACCTTGTCATAGTGACCATGAGTTTTAAAATCTTGTCTGAGCTTTCTTGGATTCCGTAATGTGGGTGTTCCACCACACGACTAAGCTTCTCAATTAAAGGTTTTTTGTAGTCGGTTTCAAAAATTTGCTTAGTCCCAGGCTTTCTGTAAGGGTCGGTAGTTGTCGGTTGTGGCCGTGAGAGAAATCAAACATGTTTGATATTTCTCATGACTCAAACCGATTCTTATCTCCCACCGTCAACAAAATGTCCAGTCCCAGGCTTCCTCAGGCCTCCTCAGACCCAAATTTACACAGTCCTATGTTTTCCCAGGCTTCCTGCGACCCTTAGTCCCAGGCGTCCATAGCTTAGTCCCAGAAATAGCTTAGTCCCAGGAATAGCTTAGTCCCAGGAAACCTGTTTGGCAGTCCCTGACTCATAACAGATCTTTGAAGTTTCATGCGTGTGAAAAGGAATCAGTTTCATTAGTCCCGGGAAGCCTCAGACCGTCTCAGGTGTCCTGCGACCCAAAAATCAAGGTCTGGGACTAAGCCCCGACTAAGAGAAGCCGACCCAAACCAATCCACACCGGCATCCTCAGGCCACCTGGGACCACACAAATTTAGTCTGCAACGGTCTGAGGACGCCCCAGGAGGCCTGGGACTAAGTACCAATTACGAACCGACTATTTTCCGCATGTCGGAAATTAAAACCAGGCAAGAGGGGGTCTGGGACTATATAAGCGACCGCGCACACATTCTCGTTGTTACTGACTGATTGGCTACTGAGAGACGTGTGTCACTGTTTTGTAGGGGTTTTCATTTTTTTTTAATATAATATACTTGAGCTTAGGGCAAATTTTACAGTTAGGCGACACATGTTAGTTTTTAACTTTTTTTTATATTGACTGGAGTTATGAGGAAAGAGAAAGGAGGAAAGAGAGGAAAGAAGAAGATGGATGAGAGGCAAGAGGAGAGGGAGAAGGAAGGTGGAGAGTTGGAGGAAAGGACTGTGGAGAGGACAGAAGAGGGTACACAGGAGACACAGGAACATTTAGAAGTTACTGAGGAAGCTTACGAAGAAGATGAGAGGTGTGAGGAAGATTCAGAGTGCCACTCAGCAGCCAAGAGAGCCAGGGTCTGTGCTACATTCACTGACAGCCAAGAAACTGCAATTGTGGAGTTTGTGAAGGAGCATCCAGAGCTGTACGACAAGGAACATGCACGTTTCCTTGACAGACAGAAGGAGGCTCTCTGGGCAGAAATCTCTGCAGAACTAAAGCTCCATCCCTTTGATGTCAGAAGATGGTTCGAATCCCAGAGAACTCGTTATAGCAAGCTCTCCAAGCTACAATCTGGCCAATCCCCAAGGGAGATGACCAAGAGACAGTCCTGGGTCTACCAGCAGATGGGTTTCCTTAAGACCCACATCAGATGCAATTGGGCCATCAGAAGCTCTGGGTTCGAAGCCAGTCCAAACACCAGCAAGTAGGACAAATCTCATGGATCTACTACTGATACAGAACACCTTGAGTCCAGTGTCCTGAGGGAGAGTAGGAGTCAACCAATAGTCACATCTACACCAGTTTCAACAGACTCCAAGATACTTGAGCACTTTGACCAGACTTCTTGTGCAGAAGTCAGACAGGCAGCCCTTCTTTGACTACGTGGCATCAGAGGCTGAAAAGATTACCCAAGAGGAGTTTGAGGACCTCAAGGGCAGGATTTTTAGAGACATTGAAACCATTAAGAGCAATTGTAGATGTCAACCACTACCCAGAAGATCAGCCACTATTACCACAGAATCCTAGAGGGTCGGGATACTGCCAACAACCACTCAACAGGCGTCTAGTTCCACCCAAGCAGCAGTTAGCAGCAGTTACATCTACTACTACTAGATCTGACATCAACACAGATCATTGAGCAGCCTCAGCAGCAGCCGCAGCTCTACACTATCACCACCACAGCACCGCCTCAACAGCAGCAGCCTCCTCAGTAGCCATCCAGTCAGGATTCAGAGCCACCCAAATATTCCCAAAACAATTATTAAACTGCAAGTTATTCCAATTCCCCTCCCAAAACATAACAGTTCAGTACAAATACTTATCACAAAACAAAAAAAAATCCATGGGATTGGTTTAAATCTTTAATAAAAAAGTCCAACACTTACACCATCCCTAGAGTTAAAAGATATTATGTTATCACATAGCCAACAACCAACAAACACACAAACCGAATACCAAACCTAACCCCCAACTAACAAACAGACAAACCCAATAGCAAACATAACCCCAACCAACGAACTGACAAACGATTTTGCAAACCTAACTCCCCATGAGCCAGAGTCAGATGCACCATATTGTAAAGAGAACCATTTGGGTGGTTATATTTTCTAAATATTCTTGAAGTGGAATAAAAAAAATTAATTTTAAGATTTGCAATAAAGTAAAACATTTCAGTTTCAGTTACTTTTCCAAAATAAAAACCAAATGTAGGTCACATTGGGGTGTAGCTTTCAAAATATATACAATATTTATTCCAGTTAGCAAGTTATGTTTGGCATTGGTTTTGTCAGTTCTTTTGGAGAATTATGTTTACCACTGTGTTTGTCTGTTTGTTAGTTGGGTGACTTCTGTTAGGCATTGAGTTTGTCTGTTTGTTGGGTATGTGACTTCCGTTGGGCATTGGGTTTGTCTGTTTGTTGGGTGCGTGACTTCTGTTGTGCATTGGGTTTGTCTGTTTGTTGGGTGGGTGATCATCATCTCCAGGCTCTTGACCACCATGTTGACCTTGATACTGGCTTCTCAGTATCTTGTGCAGAACCACACAGGTCAAGACCACTTCCCTGACTGTTTCTAGGGGTAGTTCAATAGTGGTCAACATCACTCTGAATCTTGAGACCAGGATACCAAAAGCATTTTCAACAACTCTCCTGCACCTTGATATTCTGTAGTTGGCAATCCTTTCCTCTCAGGTTAACATCCTTCTGCCATAGGTTTCATGAGCCAGGTTTTTAGGGCAAATGCATCATCTGCCAGGATGAAGTAGGGGACATCTCTACCACCCTGGGTTATAGGTGCTGGGCCAGGGAAGCCTATGCTGCTATCATCAATCTTCCTCTTCAGCTGACAGGCATTAAATATCTGGGCATCTGAGCAAGATCCAGCTGTACCAGCATCCACCCATCTGAACTTGTACTGCCCATCTACCAAGGCCAACATTACTATGGAAAAGAACCCCTTCTAGTTGTGGTACAGGGATCCAGTGTTGTTGGGTTTCTTCAGGGCCACATGCTTGCCATCGAGGGCTGCCAGGGCCTGTGGAACATTCCACCTGATCCTGAATTACCTTCCCAGTTCTTTCCACTCATCTGGAGTAGTAGGACATCTGAGGTACTCTCTGGTGAACTCATCCTGGATGGCCCTGCAGACCTCTGGTAGAAACTTGGAAATGGTGGATCTGCCAACCCTGAACTGACAGGATAATGATGTGTATGACTCTCCAGTGGCCAGATATCTGATGGTGAGGGCTAACTTCTCCCCAACACTGATTGCAGTTGTGTAGTTGGTGGCCTGCCTGGCTACACATGGTTTCAGTCTGGTCTTTATCATTTCAAACGATTCTGGGGTCATCCTCATGTAATTGGTGAATCCTGGAATGTCTGTGGCATTCAGTTCAGCCATAATGCTGTGGTAGGCCCCCCTCTCCTCAATGAGGTCTTTAAAACTGTTCAGAAAGACATCATAGACTGGAATGAGGTCTTTAAAACTGCTCAGAAAGATGTCGTAGACTGGAATAAAACTGCTCAGAAAGATGTCATAGACTACAATGAGGTCTCTTAAACTGTTCAGAAAGGTGTCATAGATACAATGAGGTCTCTTAAATTGCTCAGAAAGACATCATAGACTACAATGAGGTTTTTTTAATTCCCGAGGAGCACGCCATGGACTACAATAAGGTCTTTTAAACTGATAAGGAAGAAGTCATAGACTGGAATGAGGTCTTTGAGATTGCTCTGACATCTTTCTGAGCAGCATTAAAAACCTCATTGTAGTCTATGACTTCTTTCTGAGCAGTTTTAAAGACCTCATTGCAGTCTATGACGTCTTTCTGAGCATTATTAAAAACCTCATTGTAGTCTATGACTTCTTTCTGAGCAGTTTTAAAAACCTCATTCTAGTCTATGACGTCTTTCTGAGCAGCTTAAAATACCTCATTCTAGTCTATGACGTCTTTCTGAGCAGTTTTAAAAACCTCACTGCAGTCTATGACGCCTTTCTGAGCAGCTTTAAATACCTCATTCTAGTCTATGACGTCTTTCTGAGCAGTTTTAAAAACCTCATTGCAGTCTATGACTTCTTTCTGAGCAGTTTTAAAAACCTCATTGCAGGAAGTCTTTCTCAGCAGCTTTAAATACCTCATTGCAGTCTATGACGTCTTTCTGAGCAGTTTTAAAAACCTCATTGCAGTCTATGACATCTTTCTGAGCAGTTTTAAAAACCTCATTGCAGTGTATGACGTCTTTCTGAGCAGTTTTAAAAACCTCATTCTAGTCTATGACGTCTTTCTGAGCAGTTTTAAAAACCTCACTGCAGTCTATGACGTCTTTCTGAGCATTATTAAAAACCTCATTGTAGTCTATGACGCCTTTCTGAGCAGCTTTAAATACCTCATTGCAGTCTATGGCGTCTTTCTGAGCAGTTTTAAAAACCTCATTGCAGTCTATGACTTCTTTCTGAGCAGCATTAAAAACCTCATTGTAGTCTATGACTTCTTTCTGAGCAGTTTTAAAGACCTCATTGCAGTCTATGACTTCTTTCTGAGCAGCATTGAAAACCTCATTGTAGTCTATGACTTCTTTCTGAGCAGTTTTAAAGACCTCATTGCAGTCTATGACGTCTTTGTGACCAGCTTAAAATACCTCATTCTAGTCTATGACATCTTTCTGAGCAGTTTTAAAAACCTCATTCTAGTCTATGACGTCTTTCTGAGCAGTTTTAAAAACCTCATTGTAGTCTCTGACTTCTTTCTGGGCAGTATTAAAAACCTCATTGTAGTCTCTGACTTCTTTCTGGGCAGTATTAAAAACCTCATTGTAGTCTATGACTTCTTTCTGAGCAGTTTTAAGGACCTCATTGCAGTCTATGACATCTTTCTGAGCAGCATTAAAAACCTCATTGTAGTCTATGACTTCTTTCTGAGCAGTTTTAAAAACCTCATTGCAGTCTATGACTTCTTTCTGAGCAGTTTTAAAGACCTCATTGCAGTCTATGACATCTTTCTGAGCATTATTAAAAACCTCATTGTAGTCTATGACTTCTTTCTGAGCAGTTTTAAAGACCTCATTGCAGTCTATGACATCTTTCTGAGCATTATTAAAAACCTCATTGTAGTCTATGACGCCTTTCTGAGCAGCTTTAAATACCTCATTGCAGTCTATGACGTCTTTCTGAGCAGTTTTAAAAACCTCATTGCAGTCTATGACTTCTTTCTGAGCAGCATTAAAAACCTCATTGTAGTCTATGACTTCTTTCTGAGCAGTTTTAAAGACCTCATTGCAGTCTATGACGTCTTTCTGAGCAGCATTAAAAACCTCATTGTAGTCTATGACTTCTTTCTGAGCAGTTTTAAAAACCTCATTGCAGTCAATGACTTCTTTCTGAGCAGTTTTAAAGACCTCATTGCAGTCTATGATGTCTTTCTGAGCATTATTAAAAACCTCATTGTAGTCTATGACTTCTTTCTGGGCAGTTTTAAAGACCTCATTGCAGTCTATGACTTCTTTCTGAGCAGTTTTAAAGACCTCATTGCAGTCTATGGCGTATTTCTGAGCATTATTAAAAACCTCATTGTAGTCTATGACTTCTTTCTGGGCAGTTTTAAAAACCTCATTGCAGTCTATGACTTCTTTCTGAGCAGTTTTAAGAACCTCATTGTAGTCTATGACTTCTTTCTGAGCAGTTTTAAAGACCTCATTGCAGTCTATGACGTCTTTCTGAGCAGCATTAAAAACCTCATTGTAGTCTATGACTTCTTTCTGAGCAGTTTTAAAGACCTCATTGCAGTCTATGACTTCTTTCTGAGCAGTTTTAAAGACCTCATTGCAGTCTATGACGTCTTTCTGAGCAGCATTAAAAACCTCATTGTAGTCTATGACTTCTTTCTGAGCAGTTTTAAAGACCTCATTGCAGTCTATGGCGTCTTTCTGAGCATTATTAAAAACCTCATTGTAGTCTATGACGTCTTTCTGAGCAGTTTTTAAAACCTCACTGCAGTCTATGACGCCTTTCTGAGCAGCATTAAAAACCTCATTGCAGTCTATGACGTCTTTCTGAGCAGTTTTAAAAACCTCATTGCAGTCTATGACTTCTTTCTGAGCAGCATTAAAAACCTCATTGTAGTCTATGACGTCTTTCTGAGCAGTTTTAAAGACCTCATTGCAGTCTATGACGTCTTTCTGAGCAGCATTAAAAACCTCATTGTAGTCTATGACTTCTTTCTGAGCAGTTTTAAAGACCTCATTGCAGTCTATGACGTCTTTCTGAGCAGCATTAAAAACCTCATTGTAGTCTATGACTTCTTTCTGAGCAGTTTTAGAAACCTCATTGCAGTCTATGACTTCTTTCTGAGCAGTTTTAAAGACCTCATTGCAGTCTATGACGTCTTTCTGAGCATTATTAGAAACCTCATTGTAGTCTATGACTTCTTTCTGAGCAGTTTTAAAGACCTCATTGCAGTCTATGACTTCTTTCTGAGCAGCATTAAAAACCTCATTGTAGTCTATGACTTCTTTCTGAGCAGTTTTAAAAACCTCATTGCAGTCTATGACTTCTTTCTGAGCAGTATTAAAAACCTCATTGTAGTCTATGACTTCTTTCTGGGCAGTTTTAAAGACCTCATTGCAGTCTAGGACGTCTTTCTGAGCATTATTAAAACCCTCATTGTAGTCTATGACTTCTTTCTGAGCAGTTTTAAAGACCTCATTGCAGTCTATGACGTCTTTCTGAGCAGCATTAAAAACCTCATTGTAGTCTATGACTTCTTTCTGGGCAGTTTTAAAAACCTCATTCTAGTCTATGGCGTCTTTGTGAACAGCTTAAAACACCTCATTCTAGTCTATGACGTCTTTCTGAGCAGTTTTTAAAACCTCACTGCAGTCTATGACGCCTTTCTGAGCAGCTTTAAATACCTCATTGCAGTCTATGACGTCTTTCTGAGCAGTTTTAAAAACCTCATTGCAGTCTATGACTTCTTTCTGAGCAGCATTAAAAACCTCATTGTAGTCTATGACTTCTTTCTGAGCAGTTTTAAAAACCTCATTGCAGTCTATGACTTCTTTCTGAGCATTATTAAAAACCTCATTGTAGTCTATGACTTCTTTCTGAGCAGTTTTAAAGACCTCATTGCAGTCTATGACGTCTTTCTGAGCAGCATTAAAAACCTCATTGTAGTCTATGACGTCTTTCTGAGCAGTTTTTAAAACCTCACTGCAGTCTATGACGCCTTTCTGAGCAGCTTTAAATACCTCATTGCAGTCTATGACGTCTTTCTGAGCAGTTTTAAAAACCTCATTGCAGTCTATGACTTCTTTCTGAGCAGCATTAAAAACCTCATTGTAGTCTATGACTTCTTTCTGAGCAGTTTTAAAAACCTCATTCCAGTCTATGACTTCTTTCTGAGCAGTATTAAAAACCTCATTGTAGTCTATGACTTCTTTCTGGGCAGTATTAAAAACCTCATTGTAGTCTATGACTTCTTTCTGAGCAGTTTTAAAGACCTCATTGCAGTCTATGACTTCTTTCTGAGCAGTTTTAAAAACCTCATTGTAGTCTATGACTTCTTTCTGAGCAGTTTTAAAGACCTCATTGCAGTCTATGACGTCTTTCTGAGCAGCATTAAAAACCTCATTGTAGTCTATGACTTCTTTCTGAGCAGTTTTAAAGACCTCATTGCAGTCTATGACGTCTTTCTGAGCAGCATTAAAAACCTCATTGTAGTCTATGACTTCTTTCTGAGCAGTTTTAGAAACCTCATTGCAGTCTATGACTTCTTTCTGAGCAGTTTTAAAGACCTCATTGCAGTCTATGACGTCTTTCTGAGCATTATTAAAAACCTCATTGTAGTCTATGACGCCTTTCTGAGCAGCTTTAAATACCTCATTGCAGTCTATGACGTCTTTCTGAGCAGTTTTAAAAACCTCATTGCAGTCTATGACTTCTTTCTGAGCAGCATTAAAAACCTCATTGTAGTCTATGACTTCTTTCTGAGCAGTTTTAAAAACCTCATTCCAGTCTATGACTTCTTTCTGAGCAGCATTGAAAACCTCATTGTAGTCTATGACTTCTTTCTGGGCAGTTTTAAAGACCTCATTGCAGTCTATGACGTCTTTGTGACCAGCTTAAAATACCTCATTCTAGTCTATGACATCTTTCTGAGCAGTTTTAAAAACCTCATTCTAGTCTATGACGTCTTTCTGAGCAGTTTTAAAAACCTCATTGTAGTCTATGACGTCTTTCTGAGCAGTTTCAAAAACCTCATTGCAGTGTATGACGTCTTTCTGAGCAGTTTTAAAAACCTCATTGCAGTCTATGACTTCTTTCTGAGCAGTTTTAAAGACCTCATTGCAGTCTATGACGTCTTTCTGAGCATTATTAAAAACCTCATTGTAGTCTATGACTTCTTTCTGAGCAGTTTTAAAGACCTCATTGCAGTCTATGACGTCTTTCTGAGCATTATTAAAAACCTCATTGTAGTCTATGACGTCTTTCTGAGCAGTTTTAAAGACCTCATTGCAGTCTATGACGTCTTTCTGAGCAGCATTAAAAACCTCATTGTAGTCTATGACTTCTTTCTGAGCAGTTTTAAAGACCTCATTGCAGTCTATGACGTCTTTCTGAGCAGCATTAAAAACCTCATTGTAGTCTATGACTTCTTTCTGAGCAGTTTTAAAGACCTCATTGCAGTCTATGACTTCTTTCTGAGCAGCATTAAAAACCTCATTGTAGTCTATGACTTCTTTCTGAGCAGTTTTAAAAACCTCATTGCAGTCTATGACTTCTTTCTGAGCAGTATTAAAAACCTCATTGTAGTCTATGACTTCTTTCTGGGCAGTTTTAAAGACCTCATTGCAGTCTAGGACGTCTTTCTGAGCATTATTAAAACCCTCATTGTAGTCTATGACTTCTTTCTGAGCAGTTTTAAAGACCTCATTGCAGTCTATGACGTCTTTCTGAGCAGCATTAAAAACCTCATTGTAGTCTATGACTTCTTTCTGGGCAGTTTTAAAAACCTCATTCTAGTCTATGGCGTCTTTGTGAACAGCTTAAAATACCTCATTCTAGTCTATGACGTCTTTCTGAGCAGTTTTTAAAACCTCACTGCAGTCTATGACGCCTTTCTGAGCAGCTTTAAATACCTCATTGCAGTCTATGACGTCTTTCTGAGCAGTTTTAAAAACCTCATTGCAGTCTATGACTTCTTTCTGAGCAGCATTAAAACCCTCATTGTAGTCTATGACTTCTTTCTGAGCAGTTTTAAAAACCTCATTCCAGTCTATGACTTCTTTCTGAGCAGTATTAAAAACCTCATTGTAGTCTATGACTTCTTTCTGGGCAGTATTAAAAACCTCATTGTAGTCTATGACTTCTTTCTGAGCAGTTTTAAAGACCTCATTGCAGTCTATGACTTCTTTCTGGGCAGTTTTAAGAACCTCATTGTAGTCTATGACTTCTTTCTGAGCAGTTTTAAAGACCTCATTGCAGTCTATGACGTCTTTCTGAGCAGCATTAAAAACCTCATTGTAGTCTATGACTTCTTTCTGAGCAGTTTTAAAGACCTCATTGCAGTCTATGACGTCTTTCTGAGCAGCATTAAAAACCTCATTGTAGTCTATGACTTCTTTCTGAGCAGTTTTAAAGACCTCATTGCAGTCTATGACGTCTTTCTGAGCAGCATTAAAAACCTCATTGTAGTCTATGACTTCTTTCTGAGCAGTTTTAAAAACCTCATTGCAGTCTATGACTTCTTTCTGAGCAGTTTTAAAGACCTCATTGCAGTCTATGACGTCTTTCTGAGCATTATTAAAAACCTCATTGTAGTCTATGACGCCTTTCTGAGCAGCTTTAAATACCTCATTGCAGTCTATGACGTCTTTCTGAGCAGTTTTAAAAACCTCATTGCAGTCTATGACTTCTTTCTGAGCAGCATTAAAAACTTCATTGTAGTCTATGACTTCTTTCTGAGCAGTTTTAAAAACCTCATTCCAGTCTATGACTTCTTTCTGAGTAGTATTAAAAACCTCATTGTAGTCTATGACTTCTTTCTGAGCAGTATTAAAAACCTCATTGTAGTCTATGACTTCTTTCTGAGCAGTTTTAAAGACCTCATTGCAGTCTATGACGTCTTTCTGAGCAGCATTAAAAACCTCATTCTAGTCTATGACTTCTTTCTGAGCAGTTTTAAAGACCTCATTGCAGTCTATGACTTCTTTCTGAGCAGTTTTAAAGACCTCATTGCAGTCTATGACGTCTTTCTGAGCATTATTAAAAACCTCATTGTAGTCTATGACTTCTTTCTGAGCAGTTTTAAAGACCTCATTGCAGTCTATGACGTCTTTCTGAGCATTATTAAAAACCTCATTGTAGTCTATGACGCCTTTCTGAGCAGCTTTAAGTACCTCATTGCAGTCTATGACGTCTTTCTGAGCAGCATTAAAAACCTCATTGCAGTCTATGACTTCTTTCTGAGCAGCATTAAAAACCTCATTGTAGTCTATGACTTCTTTCTGAGCAGTTTTAAAGACCTCATTGCAGTCTATGACTTCTTTCTGAGCAGCATTGAAAACCTCATTGTAGTCTATGACTTCTTTCTGAGCAGTTTTAAAGACCTCATTGCAGTCTATGACTTCTTTCTGAGCAGCATTAAAAACCTCATTGTAGTCTATGACTTCTTTCTGAGCAGTTTTAAAAACCTCATTGCAGTCTATGACTTCTTTCTGAGCAGTATTAAAAACCTCATTGTAGTCTATGACTTCTTTCTGGGCAGTTTTAAAGACCTCATTGCAGTCTAGGACGTCTTTCTGAGCATTATTAAAACCCTCATTGTAGTCTATGACTTCTTTCTGAGCAGTTTTAAAGACCTCATTGCAGTCTATGACGTCTTTCTGAGCAGCATTAAAAACCTCATTGTAGTCTATGACTTCTTTCTGGGCAGTTTTAAAAACCTCATTCTAGTCTATGGCGTCTTTGTGAACAGCTTAAAACACCTCATTCTAGTCTATGACGTCTTTCTGAGCAGTTTTTAAAACCTCACTGCAGTCTATGACGCCTTTCTGAGCAGCTTTAAATACCTCATTGCAGTCTATGACGTCTTTCTGAGCAGTTTTAAAAACCTCATTGCAGTCTATGACTTCTTTCTGAGCAGCATTAAAAACCTCATTGTAGTCTATGACTTCTTTCTGAGCAGTTTTAAAAACCTCATTGCAGTCTATGACTTCTTTCTGAGCATTATTAAAAACCTCATTGTAGTCTATGACTTCTTTCTGAGCAGTTTTAAAGACCTCATTGCAGTCTATGACGTCTTTCTGAGCAGCATTAAAAACCTCATTGTAGTCTATGACGTCTTTCTGAGCAGTTTTTAAAACCTCACTGCAGTCTATGACGCCTTTCTGAGCAGCTTTAAATACCTCATTGCAGTCTATGACGTCTTTCTGAGCAGTTTTAAAAACCTCATTGCAGTCTATGACTTCTTTCTGAGCAGCATTAAAAACCTCATTGTAGTCTATGACTTCTTTCTGAGCAGTTTTAAAAACCTCATTCCAGTCTATGACTTCTTTCTGAGCAGTATTAAAAACCTCATTGTAGTCTATGACTTCTTTCTGGGCAGTATTAAAAACCTCATTGTAGTCTATGACTTCTTTCTGAGCAGTTTTAAAGACCTCATTGCAGTCTATGACTTCTTTCTGGGCAGTTTTAAGAACCTCATTGTAGTCTATGACTTCTTTCTGAGCAGTTTTAAAGACCTCATTGCAGTCTATGACGTCTTTCTGAGCAGCATTAAAAACCTCATTGTAGTCTATGACTTCTTTCTGAGCAGTTTTAAAGACCTCATTGCAGTCTATGACGTCTTTCTGAGCAGCATTAAAAACCTCATTGTAGTCTATGACTTCTTTCTGAGCAGTTTTAAAGACCTCATTGCAGTCTATGACGTCTTTCTGAGCAGCATTAAAAACCTCATTGTAGTCTATGACTTCTTTCTGAGCAGTTTTAAAAACCTCATTGCAGTCTATGACTTCTTTCTGAGCAGTTTTAAAGACCTCATTGCAGTCTATGACGTCTTTCTGAGCATTATTAAAAACCTCATTGTAGTCTATGACGCCTTTCTGAGCAGCTTTAAATACCTCATTGCAGTCTATGACGTCTTTCTGAGCAGTTTTAAAAACCTCATTGCAGTCTATGACTTCTTTCTGAGCAGCATTAAAAACTTCATTGTAGTCTATGACTTCTTTCTGAGCAGTTTTAAAAACCTCATTCCAGTCTATGACTTCTTTCTGAGTAGTATTAAAAACCTCATTGTAGTCTATGACTTCTTTCTGAGCAGTATTAAAAACCTCATTGTAGTCTATGACTTCTTTCTGAGCAGTTTTAAAGACCTCATTGCAGTCTATGACGTCTTTCTGAGCAGCATTAAAAACCTCATTCTAGTCTATGACTTCTTTCTGAGCAGTTTTAAAGACCTCATTGCAGTCTATGACTTCTTTCTGAGCAGTTTTAAAGACCTCATTGCAGTCTATGACGTCTTTCTGAGCATTATTAAAAACCTCATTGTAGTCTATGACTTCTTTCTGAGCAGTTTTAAAGACCTCATTGCAGTCTATGACGTCTTTCTGAGCATTATTAAAAACCTCATTGTAGTCTATGACGCCTTTCTGAGCAGCTTTAAGTACCTCATTGCAGTCTATGACGTCTTTCTGAGCAGCATTAAAAACCTCATTGCAGTCTATGACTTCTTTCTGAGCAGCATTAAAAACCTCATTGTAGTCTATGACTTCTTTCTGAGCAGTTTTAAAGACCTCATTGCAGTCTATGACTTCTTTCTGAGCAGCATTGAAAACCTCATTGTAGTCTATGACTTCTTTCTGAGCAGTTTTAAAGACCTCATTGCAGTCTATGACTTCTTTCTGAGCAGCATTAAAAACCTCATTGTAGTCTATGACTTCTTTCTGAGCAGTTTTAAAAACCTCATTGCAGTCTATGACTTCTTTCTGAGCAGTATTAAAAACCTCATTGTAGTCTATGACTTCTTTCTGAGCAGTTTTAAAGACCTCATTGCAGTCTATGACGTCTTTCTGAGCAGCATTAAAAACCTCATTCTAGTCTATGACTTCTTTCTGAGCAGTTTTAAAGACCTCATTGCAGTCTATGACTTCTTTCTGAGCAGTTTTAAAGACCTCATTGCAGTCTATGACGTCTTTCTGAGCATTATTAAAAACCTCATTGTAGTCTATGACTTCTTTCTGAGCAGTTTTAAAGACCTCATTGCAGTCTATGACGTCTTTCTGAGCATTATTAAAAACCTCATTGTAGTCTATGACGCCTTTCTGAGCAGCTTTAAGTACCTCATTGCAGTCTATGACGTCTTTCTGAGCAGCATTAAAAACCTCATTGCAGTCTATGACTTCTTTCTGAGCAGCATTAAAAACCTCATTGTAGTCTATGACTTCTTTCTGAGCAGTTTTAAAGACCTCATTGCAGTCTATGACTTCTTTCTGAGCAGCATTGAAAACCTCATTGTAGTCTATGACTTCTTTCTGAGCAGTTTTAAAGACCTCATTGCAGTCTATGACTTCTTTCTGAGCAGCATTAAAAACCTCATTGTAGTCTATGACTTCTTTCTGAGCAGTTTTAAAAACCTCATTGCAGTCTATGACTTCTTTCTGAGCAGTATTAAAAACCTCATTGTAGTCTATGACTTCTTTCTGGGCAGTTTTAAAGACCTCATTGCAGTCTAGGACGTCTTTCTGAGCATTATTAAAACCCTCATTGTAGTCTATGACTTCTTTCTGAGCAGTTTTAAAGACCTCATTGCAGTCTATGACGTCTTTCTGAGCAGCATTAAAAACCTCATTGTAGTCTATGACTTCTTTCTGGGCAGTTTTAAAAACCTCATTCTAGTCTATGGCGTCTTTGTGAACAGCTTAAAACACCTCATTCTAGTCTATGACGTCTTTCTGAGCAGTTTTTAAAACCTCACTGCAGTCTATGACGCCTTTCTGAGCAGCTTTAAATACCTCATTGCAGTCTATGACGTCTTTCTGAGCAGTTTTAAAAACCTCATTGCAGTCTATGACTTCTTTCTGAGCAGCATTAAAAACCTCATTGTAGTCTATGACTTCTTTCTGAGCAGTTTTAAAAACCTCATTGCAGTCTATGACTTCTTTCTGAGCATTATTAAAAACCTCATTGTAGTCTATGACTTCTTTCTGAGCAGTTTTAAAGACCTCATTGCAGTCTATGACGTCTTTCTGAGCAGCATTAAAAACCTCATTGTAGTCTATGACGTCTTTCTGAGCAGTTTTTAAAACCTCACTGCAGTCTATGACGCCTTTCTGAGCAGCTTTAAATACCTCATTGCAGTCTATGACGTCTTTCTGAGCAGTTTTAAAAACCTCATTGCAGTCTATGACTTCTTTCTGAGCAGCATTAAAAACCTCATTGTAGTCTATGACTTCTTTCTGAGCAGTTTTAAAAACCTCATTCCAGTCTATGACTTCTTTCTGAGCAGTATTAAAAACCTCATTGTAGTCTATGACTTCTTTCTGAGCAGTTTTAAAGACCTCATTGCAGTCTATGACGTCTTTCTGAGCATTATTAAAAACCTCATTGTAGTCTATGACGCCTTTCTGAGCAGCTTTAAATACCTCATTGCAGTCTATGACGTCTTTCTGAGCAGTTTTAAAAACCTCATTGCAGTCTATGACTTCTTTCTGAGCAGCATTAAAAACCTCATTGTAGTCTATGACTTCTTTCTGAGCAGTTTTAAAAACCTCATTCCAGTCTATGACTTCTTTCTGAGCAGCATTGAAAACCTCATTGTAGTCTATGACTTCTTTCTGGGCAGTTTTAAAGACCTCATTGCAGTCTATGACGTCTTTGTGACCAGCTTAAAATACCTCATTCTAGTCTATGACATCTTTCTGAGCAGTTTTAAAAACCTCATTCTAGTCTATGACGTCTTTCTGAGCAGTTTTAAAAACCTCATTGTAGTCTATGACGTCTTTCTGAGCAGCATTAAAAACCTCATTGTAGTCTATGACTTCTTTCTGAGCAGTTTTAAAGACCTCATTGCAGTCTATGACTTCTTTCTGAGCAGTTTTAAAGACCTCATTGCAGTCTATGACGTCTTTCTGAGCAGCATTAAAAACCTCATTGTAGTCTATGACTTCTTTCTGAGCAGTTTTAAAGACCTCATTGCAGTCTATGGCGTCTTTCTGAGCATTATTAAAAACCTCATTGTAGTCTATGACGTCTTTCTGAGCAGTTTTTAAAACCTCACTGCAGTCTATGACGCCTTTCTGAGCAGCATTAAAAACCTCATTGCAGTCTATGACGTCTTTCTGAGCAGTTTTAAAAACCTCATTGCAGTCTATGACTTCTTTCTGAGCAGCATTAAAAACCTCATTGTAGTCTATGACGTCTTTCTGAGCAGTTTTAAAGACCTCATTGCAGTCTATGACGTCTTTCTGAGCAGCATTAAAAACCTCATTGTAGTCTATGACTTCTTTCTGAGCAGTTTTAAAGACCTCATTGCAGTCTATGACGTCTTTCTGAGCAGCATTAAAAACCTCATTGTAGTCTATGACTTCTTTCTGAGCAGTTTTAGAAACCTCATTGCAGTCTATGACTTCTTTCTGAGCAGTTTTAAAGACCTCATTGCAGTCTATGACGTCTTTCTGAGCATTATTAGAAACCTCATTGTAGTCTATGACTTCTTTCTGAGCAGTTTTAAAGACCTCATTGCAGTCTATGACTTCTTTCTGAGCAGCATTAAAAACCTCATTGTAGTCTATGACTTCTTTCTGAGCAGTTTTAAAAACCTCATTGCAGTCTATGACTTCTTTCTGAGCAGTATTAAAAACCTCATTGTAGTCTATGACTTCTTTCTGGGCAGTTTTAAAGACCTCATTGCAGTCTAGGACGTCTTTCTGAGCATTATTAAAACCCTCATTGTAGTCTATGACTTCTTTCTGAGCAGTTTTAAAGACCTCATTGCAGTCTATGACGTCTTTCTGAGCAGCATTAAAAACCTCATTGTAGTCTATGACTTCTTTCTGGGCAGTTTTAAAAACCTCATTCTAGTCTATGGCGTCTTTGTGAACAGCTTAAAACACCTCATTCTAGTCTATGACGTCTTTCTGAGCAGTTTTTAAAACCTCACTGCAGTCTATGACGCCTTTCTGAGCAGCTTTAAATACCTCATTGCAGTCTATGACGTCTTTCTGAGCAGTTTTAAAAACCTCATTGCAGTCTATGACTTCTTTCTGAGCAGCATTAAAAACCTCATTGTAGTCTATGACTTCTTTCTGAGCAGTTTTAAAAACCTCATTGCAGTCTATGACTTCTTTCTGAGCATTATTAAAAACCTCATTGTAGTCTATGACTTCTTTCTGAGCAGTTTTAAAGACCTCATTGCAGTCTATGACGTCTTTCTGAGCAGCATTAAAAACCTCATTGTAGTCTATGACGTCTTTCTGAGCAGTTTTTAAAACCTCACTGCAGTCTATGACGCCTTTCTGAGCAGCTTTAAATACCTCATTGCAGTCTATGACGTCTTTCTGAGCAGTTTTAAAAACCTCATTGCAGTCTATGACTTCTTTCTGAGCAGCATTAAAAACCTCATTGTAGTCTATGACTTCTTTCTGAGCAGTTTTAAAAACCTCATTCCAGTCTATGACTTCTTTCGGAGCAGTATTAAAAACCTCATTGTAGTCTATGACTTCTTTCTGGGCAGTATTAAAAACCTCATTGTAGTCTATGACTTCTTTCTGAGCAGTTTTAAAGACCTCATTGCAGTCTATGACTTCTTTCTGAGCAGTTTTAAAAACCTCATTGTAGTCTATGACTTCTTTCTGAGCAGTTTTAAAGACCTCATTGCAGTCTATGACGTCTTTCTGAGCAGCATTAAAAACCTCATTGTAGTCTATGACTTCTTTCTGAGCAGTTTTAAAGACCTCATTGCAGTCTATGACGTCTTTCTGAGCAGCATTAAAAACCTCATTGTAGTCTATGACTTCTTTCTGAGCAGTTTTAAAAACCTCATTGCAGTCTATGACTTCTTTCTGAGCAGTTTTAAAGACCTCATTGCAGTCTATGACGTCTTTCTGAGCATTATTAAAAACCTCATTGTAGTCTATGACGCCTTTCTGAGCAGCTTTAAATACCTCATTGCAGTCTATGACGTCTTTCTGAGCAGTTTTAAAAACCTCATTGCAGTCTATGACTTCTTTCTGAGCAGCATTAAAAACCTCATTGTAGTCTATGACTTCTTTCTGAGCAGTTTTAAAAACCTCATTCCAGTCTATGACTTCTTTCTGAGCAGCATTGAAAACCTCATTGTAGTCTATGACTTCTTTCTGGGCAGTTTTAAAGACCTCATTGCAGTCTATGACGTCTTTGTGACCAGCTTAAAATACCTCATTCTAGTCTATGACATCTTTCTGAGCAGTTTTAAAAACCTCATTCTAGTCTATGACGTCTTTCTGAGCAGTTTTAAAAACCTCATTGTAGTCTATGACGTCTTTCTGAGCAGTTTCAAAAACCTCATTGCAGTGTATGACGTCTTTCTGAGCAGTTTTAAAAACCTCATTGCAGTCTATGACTTCTTTCTGAGCAGTTTTAAAGACCTCATTGCAGTCTATGACGTCTTTCTGAGCATTATTAAAAACCTCATTGTAGTCTATGACTTCTTTCTGAGCAGTTTTAAAGACCTCATTGCAGTCTATGACGTCTTTCTGAGCATTATTAAAAACCTCATTGTAGTCTATGACGTCTTTCTGAGCAGTTTTAAAGACCTCATTGCAGTCTATGACGTCTTTCTGAGCAGCATTAAAAACCTCATTGTAGTCTATGACTTCTTTCTGAGCAGTTTTAAAGACCTCATTGCAGTCTATGACGTCTTTCTGAGCAGCATTAAAAACCTCATTGTAGTCTATGACTTCTTTCTGAGCAGTTTTAAAGACCTCATTGCAGTCTATGACTTCTTTCTGAGCAGCATTAAAAACCTCATTGTAGTCTATGACTTCTTTCTGAGCAGTTTTAAAAACCTCATTGCAGTCTATGACTTCTTTCTGAGCAGTATTAAAAACCTCATTGTAGTCTATGACTTCTTTCTGGGCAGTTTTAAAGACCTCATTGCAGTCTAGGACGTCTTTCTGAGCATTATTAAAACCCTCATTGTAGTCTATGACTTCTTTCTGAGCAGTTTTAAAGACCTCATTGCAGTCTATGACGTCTTTCTGAGCAGCATTAAAAACCTCATTGTAGTCTATGACTTCTTTCTGGGCAGTTTTAAAAACCTCATTCTAGTCTATGGCGTCTTTGTGAACAGCTTAAAATACCTCATTCTAGTCTATGACGTCTTTCTGAGCAGTTTTTAAAACCTCACTGCAGTCTATGACGCCTTTCTGAGCAGCTTTAAATACCTCATTGCAGTCTATGACGTCTTTCTGAGCAGTTTTAAAAACCTCATTGCAGTCTATGACTTCTTTCTGAGCAGCATTAAAAACCTCATTGTAGTCTATGACTTCTTTCTGAGCAGTTTTAAAAACCTCATTCCAGTCTATGACTTCTTTCTGAGCAGTATTAAAAACCTCATTGTAGTCTATGACTTCTTTCTGGGCAGTATTAAAAACCTCATTGTAGTCTATGACTTCTTTCTGAGCAGTTTTAAAGACCTCATTGCAGTCTATGACTTCTTTCTGGGCAGTTTTAAGAACCTCATTGTAGTCTATGACTTCTTTCTGAGCAGTTTTAAAGACCTCATTGCAGTCTATGACGTCTTTCTGAGCAGCATTAAAAACCTCATTGTAGTCTATGACTTCTTTCTGAGCAGTTTTAAAGACCTCATTGCAGTCTATGACGTCTTTCTGAGCAGCATTAAAAACCTCATTGTAGTCTATGACTTCTTTCTGAGCAGTTTTAAAGACCTCATTGCAGTCTATGACGTCTTTCTGAGCATTATTAAAAACCTCATTGTAGTCTATGACGCCTTTCTGAGCAGCTTTAAATACCTCATTGCAGTCTATGACGTCTTTCTGAGCAGTTTTAAAAACCTCATTGCAGTCTATGACTTCTTTCTGAGCAGCATTAAAAACTTCATTGTAGTCTATGACTTCTTTCTGAGCAGTTTTAAAAACCTCATTCCAGTCTATGACTTCTTTCTGAGTAGTATTAAAAACCTCATTGTAGTCTATGACTTCTTTCTGAGCAGTATTAAAAACCTCATTGTAGTCTATGACTTCTTTCTGAGCAGTTTTAAAGACCTCATTGCAGTCTATGACGTCTTTCTGAGCAGCATTAAAAACCTCATTCTAGTCTATGACTTCTTTCTGAGCAGTTTTAAAGACCTCATTGCAGTCTATGACTTCTTTCTGAGCAGTTTTAAAGACCTCATTGCAGTCTATGACGTCTTTCTGAGCATTATTAAAAACCTCATTGTAGTCTATGACTTCTTTCTGAGCAGTTTTAAAGACCTCATTGCAGTCTATGACGTCTTTCTGAGCATTATTAAAAACCTCATTGTAGTCTATGACGCCTTTCTGAGCAGCTTTAAGTACCTCATTGCAGTCTATGACGTCTTTCTGAGCAGCATTAAAAACCTCATTGCAGTCTATGACTTCTTTCTGAGCAGCATTAAAAACCTCATTGTAGTCTATGACTTCTTTCTGAGCAGTTTTAAAGACCTCATTGCAGTCTATGACTTCTTTCTGAGCAGCATTGAAAACCTCATTGTAGTCTATGACTTCTTTCTGAGCAGTTTTAAAGACCTCATTGCAGTCTATGACGTCTTTGTGACCAGCTTAAAATACCTCATTCTAGTCTATGACATCTTTCTGAGCAGTTTTAAAAACCTCATTCTAGTCTATGACGTCTTTCTGAGCAGTTTTAAAAACCTCATTGTAGTCTATGACGTCTTTCGGAGCAGTTTTAAAAACCTCATTGCAGTGTATGACGTCTTTCTGAGCAGTTTTAAAAACCTCATTTCAGTCTATGACATATTTCTGAGCAGTTTTAAAAACCTCATTCTGGTCTATGACGTCTTTCTGAGCAGTTTTAAAAACCTCATTCTAGTCTATGACGTCTTTCTGAGCAGTTTTCAAAACCTCATTGTAGTCTATGACGACTTTCTGAGCAGTTTTAAAGACCTCATTGTAGTCTATGACGTCTTTCTGAGCATTATTAAAAACCTCATTGTAGTCTATGACGCCTTCCTGAGCAGCTAGAAATACCTCATTCCAGTCTATGACTTCTTTCTGAGCAGTTTTAAAAAACTCATTCCTGTCTATGACACCTTTCTGAGAGCTAGAAATACCTCATTCCAGTCTATGACTACTTTCTGAGCAGCTTTAAATACCTCATTCCAGACTATGACTCCCTTTTTAAGTATTTTAAGCAAAGTAAAGGATCTCATTGTAGTATATAACTCTGTTTCTAATTATCTTAAAAGAACCCATGCCAGTATATGATGTCTTTCTCAGCAATTTAAAAGACCTCATTCTAGTCTATGATGGCTTTCTGAGCAGCTTAAAAGACCTAATTCTAGTTAAAAATTATATCTAGTGTATATGGATAAAAACAGGTAATTAGAGATTAAAGGAATATGTTTACCTGTTATATAATGAGCCCTATTTTACCAGTTACCTGATTTATTAATTAATATGAGGTCCATAATTACAGCTGACATCATTTTATAAGCCATAGTAGTTAAAATACTACACAAGTTTGCACAAGATATAAATCAATATAGTTTCACAAATACATATCCTAAACGATAATTTTATTTTAGTATTTAAAGTTTTTGATATTTATTGTATTTCTGAGCAGCAAAATCTAATAAGTTGCTGTATCTAATGTATTTCTGGGCAATTATATTGATTCCAGTGCCATCCCCAATACTTTCTCAATAGTGGTTTGTGTTGCCGATTTTAAGGTACCAGCTTTCAAATAAATTTCGTTTGTTTATTATTGTTGCCTCGCTGTAGTTTATGCCGTTTAGTCTCTTCCGGCATCCTCATCGCTGAAGTGAGTGCGCGCGATGGTGGATGGTATGTACGTAGTGGGGGACGTCCCCCACCACGTTATGTCCGTAATGGGAGATGCCTCAAAGAGAAATCATTATTTGAACAGAAAAAATAGATCAATGAAATGTTAGCTTTTATTTGTCACACAATACGAGTATAACATTATAGAAAAGAAAAGATAGTAACAGATTTGGTCCCCCTCTCCTCCCCCATCCCCCACTGGGGACATGTGTCACTGAGCGTCCCCCACTGCGTACATGCCAGAGCTCCTCCTCTCCTCCACCATCCCCCACTAGGGACATGTGTCACTGAGCATCCCCCACTGCGTACATGGCACAGATCCTCCTCTCCTCTCCCATCCCCCACTAGGGACATGTGTCACTGAGCGTCCCCCACTGCGTACATGCCAGAGCTCCTCCTCTCCTCCACCATCCCCCACTAGGGACATGTGTCACTGAGCATCCCCCACTGCGTACATGCCAGAGCTCCTCTTCTCTTCCCCCATCCCCCACTGGGGACATATGTGAGTGAGTGTCCCCCACTGCGTACATGACACAGATCCTCCTCTCCTCCACCATCCCCCACTAGGGACGTGTGTCACTGAGCATCCCCCACTGTGTACATGGCACAGATCCTCCTCCTCTCCCATCCCCCACTAGGGACATGTGTCACTGAGCGTCCCCCACTGCGTACATGCCAGAGCTCCTCCTCTCCTCCACCATCCCCCACTAGGGACATGTGTCACTGAGCGTCCCCCACTGCATACATGCCAGAGCTCCTCCTCTCCTCCACCATCCCCCACTAGGGACATGTGTCACTGAGCGTCCCCCACTGCGTACATGGCACAGATCCTCCTCTCCTCTCCCATCCCCCACTAGGGACATGTGTCACTGAGCGTCCCCCACTGCGTACATGCCAGAGCTCCTCCTCTCCTCCACCATCCCCCACTAGGGACATGTGTCACTGAGCGTCCCCCACTGCGTACATGGCACAGATCCTCCTCTCCTCTCCCATCCCCCACTAGGGACATGTGTCACTGAGCATCCCCCACTGCGTACATGCCAGAGCTCCTCTTCTCCTCCCCCATCCCCCACTGGGGACATATGTGAGTGTCCCCTGGGGACATATGTGAGTGTCCCCCACTGCGTACATGACACAGATCCTCCTCTCCTCCACCATCCCCCACTAGGGACATGTGTCACTGAGCGTCCCCCACTGCATACATGCCAGAGCTCCTCCTCTCCTCCACCATCCCCCACTAGGGACATGTGTCACTGAGCGTCCCCCACTGCGTACATGGCACAGATCCTCCTCTCCTCTCCCATCCCCCACTAGGGACATGTGTCACTGAGCGTCCCCCACTGCGTACATGCCAGAGCTCCTTCTCTCCTCCACTATCCCCCACTAGAGACATGTGTCACTGAGCGTCCCCCACTGTGTACATGGCACAGATCCTCCTCTCCTCTCCCATCCCCCACTAGGGACATGTGTCACTGAGCATCCCCCACTGCGTACATGCCAGAGCTCCTCTTCTCCTCCCCCATCCCCCACTGGGGACATATGTGAGTGAGTGTCCCCCACTGCGTACATGACACAGATCCTCCTCTCCTCCACCATCCCCCACTAGGGACATGTGTCACTGAGCATCCCCCACTGCGTACATGCCAGAGCTCCTCTTCTCCTCCCCCATCCCCCACTGGGGACATATGTGAGTGAGTGTCCCCCACTGCGTACATGACACAGATCCTCCTCTCCTCCACCATCCCCCACTAGGGACATGTGTCACTGAGCATCCCCCACTGCGTACATGCCACAGATCCTCCTCTCCTCCACCATCCCCCACTAGGGACATGTGTCACTGAGCATCCCCCACTGCGTACATGCCAGAGCTCCTCTTCTCTTCCCCCATCCCCCACTGGGGACATATGTGAGTGAGTGTCCCCCACTGCGTACATGACACAGATCCTCCTCTCCTCCACCATCCCCCACTAGGGACATGTGTCACTGAGCATCCCCCACTGTGTACATGGCACAGATCCTCCTCTTCTCCCATCCCCCACTAGGGACATGTGTCACTGAGCGTCCCCCACTGCGTACATGCCAGAGCTCCTCCTCTCCTCCACCATCCCCCACTAGGGACATGTGTCACTGAGCGTCCCCCACTGCATACATGCCAGAGCTCCTCCTCTCCTCCACCATCCCCCACTAGGGACATGTGTCACTGAGCGTCCCCCACTGCGTACATGGCACAGATCCTCCTCTCCTCTCCCATCCCCCACTAGGGACATGTGTCACTGAGCGTCCCCCACTGCGTACATGCCAGAGCTCCTCCTCTCCTCCACTATCCCCCACTAGGGACATGTGTCACTGAGCGTCCCCCACTGCGTACATGCCAGAGCTCCTCCTCTCCTCCACTATCCCCCACTAGGGACATGTGTCACTGAGCGTCCCCCACTGCGTACATGGCACAGATCCTCCTCTCCTCTCCCATCCCCCACTAGGGACATGTGTCACTGAGCATCCCCCACTGCGTACATGCCAGAGCTCCTCTTCTCCTCCCCCATCCCCCACTGGGGACATATGTGAGTGTCCCCTGGGGACATATGTGAGTGTCCCCCACTGCGTACATGACACAGATCCTCCTCTCCTCCACCATCCCCCACTAGGGACATGTGTCACTGAGCGTCCCCCACTGCATACATGCCAGAGCTCCTCCTCTCCTCCACCATCCCCCACTAGGGACATGTGTCACTGAGCGTCCCCCACTGCGTACATGGCACAGATCCTCCTCTCCTCTCCCATCCCCCACTAGGGACATGTGTCACTGAGCGTCCCCCACTGCGTACATGCCAGAGCTCCTCCTCTCCTCCACTATCCCCCACTAGAGACATGTGTCACTGAGCGTCCCCCACTGCGTACATGGCACAGATCCTCCTCTCCTCTCCCATCCCCCACTAGGGACATGTGTCACTGAGCATCCCCCACTGCGTACATGCCAGAGCTCCTCTTCTCCTCCCCCATCCCCCACTGGGGACATATGTGAGTGAGTGTCCCCCACTGCGTACATGACACAGATCCTCCTCTCCTCCACCATCCCCCACTAGGGACATGTGTCACTGAGCATCCCCCACTGCGTACATGCCAGAGCTCCTCTTCTCCTCCCCCATCCCCCACTGGGGACATATGTGAGTGAGTGTCCCCCACTGCGTACATGACACAGATCCTCCTCTCCTCCACCATCCCCCACTAGGGACATGTGTCACTGAGCATCCCCCACTGCGTACATGACACAGATCCTCCTCTCCTCCACCATCCCCCACTAGGGACATGTGTCACTGAGCGTCCCCCACTGCGTACATGCCAGAGCTCCTCCTCTCCTCCACCATCCCCCACTAGGGACATGTGTCACTGAGCGTCCCCCACTGCGTACATGCCAGAGCTCCTCCTCTCCTCCACCATCCCCCACTAGGGACATGTGTCACTGAGCGTCCCCCACTGCGTACATGGCACAGATCCTCCTCTCCTCTCTCATCCCCCACTAGGGACATGTGTCACTGAGCGTCCCCCACTGTGTACATGCCAGAGCTCCTCCTCTCCTCCACCATCCCCCACTAGGGACATGTGTCACTGAGCGTCACCCACTGCGTACATGGCAGAGCTCCTCTTCTCCCCCCCCCCATCCCCCACTGGGGACATATGTGAGTGAGTGTCCCCCACTGCGTACATGACACAGATCCTCCTCTCCTCCACCATCCCCCACTAGGGACATGTGTCACTGAGCATCCCCCACTGCGTACATGGCACAGATCCTCCTCTCCTCCCCCATCCCCCACTAGGGACATGTGTCACTGAGCGTCCCCCACTGCGTACATGCCAGAGCTCCTCCTCTCCTCCACCATCCCCCACTAGGGACATGTGTCACTGAGCGTCCCCCACTGCGTACATGCCAGAGCTCCTCCTCTCCTCCACCATCCCCCACTAGGGACATGTGTCACTGAGCATCCCCCACTACGTACATGGCACAGATCCTCCTCTCCGCCCCCATCCCCCACTAGGGACATGTGTCACTGAGCGTCCCCCACTGCGTACATGCCAGAGCTCCTCCTCTCCTCCACCATCCCCCACTAGGGACATGTGTCACTGAGCATCCCCCACTGCGTACATGGCACAGATCCTCCTCTCCGCCCCCATCCCCCACTAGGGACATGTGTCACTGAGCGTCCCCCACTGCGTACATGCCAGAGCTCCTCCTCTCCTCCACCATCCCCCACTAGGGACATGTGTCACTGAGCATCCCCCACTGCATACATGGCACAGATCCTCCTCTCCTCCCCCATCCCCCACTAGGGACATGTGTCACTGAGCGTCCCCCACTGCGTACATGCCAGAGCTCCTCCTCTCCTCCACCATCCCCCACTAGGGACATGTGTCACTGAGCGTCCCCCACTGCGTACATGCCAGAGCTCCTCCTCTCCTCCACCATCCCCCACTAGGGACATGTGTCACTGAGCGTCCCCCACTGCGTACATGCCAGAGCTCCTCCTCTCCTCCACCATCCCCCACTAGGGACATGTGTCACTGAGCGTCCCCCATTGCGTACATGGCACAGATCCTCCTCTCCTCTCTCATCCCCCACTAGGAACATGTGTCACTGAGCGTCCCCCACTGTGTACATGCCAGAGCTCCTCCTCTCCTCCACCATCCCCCACTAGGGACATGTGTCACTGAGCGTCCCCCACTGCGTACATGGCAGAGCTCCTCTTCTCCTCCCCCATCCCCCACTGGGGACATATGTGAGTGAGTGTCCCCCACTGCGTACATGACACAGATCCTCCTCTCCTCCACCATCCCCCACTAGGGACATGTGTCACTGAGCGTCCCCCACTGCGTACATGGCACAGATCCTCCTCTCCTCTCCCATCCCCCACTAGGGACATGTGTCACTGAGCATCCCCCACTGCGTACATGCCAGAGCTCCTCTTCTCCTCCCCCATCCCCCACTGGGGACATATGTGAGTGTCCCCTGGGGACATATGTGAGTGTCCCCCACTGCGTACATGACACAGATCCTCCTCTCCTCCACCATCCCCCACTAGGGACATGTGTCACTGAGCGTCCCCCACTGCGTACATGCCAGAGCTCCTCCTCTCCTCCACCATCCCCCACTAGGGACATGTGTCACTGAGCGTCCCCCACTGCGTACATGGCACAGATCCTCCTCTCCTCTCCCATCCCCCACTAGGGACATGTGTCACTGAGCGTCCCCCACTGCGTACATGCCAGAGCTCCTCCTCTCCTCCACTATCCCCCACTAGAGACATGTGTCACTGAGCGTCCCCCACTGCGTACATGGCACAGATCCTCCTCTCCTCTCCCATCCCCCACTAGGGACATGTGTCACTGAGCATCCCCCACTGCGTACATGCCAGAGCTCCTCTTCTCCTCCCCCATCCCCCACTGGGGACATATGTGAGTGAGTGTCCCCCACTGCGTACATGACACAGATCCTCCTCTCCTCCACCATCCCCCACTAGGGACATGTGTCACTGAGCATCCCCCACTGCGTACATGCCAGAGCTCCTCTTCTCCTCCCCCATCCCCCACTGGGGACATATGTGAGTGAGTGTCCCCCACTGCGTACATGACACAGATCCTCCTCTCCTCCACCATCCCCCACTAGGGACATGTGTCACTGAGCATCCCCCACTGCGTACATGACACAGATCCTCCTCTCCTCCACCATCCCCCACTAGGGACATGTGTCACTGAGCGTCCCCCACTGCATACATGCCAGAGCTCCTCCTCTCCTCCACCATCCCCCACTAGGGACATGTGTCACTGAGCGTCCCCCACTGCGTACATGCCAGAGCTCCTCCTCTCCTCCACCATCCCCCACTAGGGACATGTGTCACTGAGCATCCCCCACTGCATACATGGCACAGATCCTCCTCTCCTCCCCCATCCCCCACTAGGGACATGTGTCACTGAGCGTCCCCCACTGCGTACATGCCAGAGCTCCTCCTCTCCTCCACCATCCCCCACTAGGGACATGTGTCACTGAGCGTCCCCCACTGCGTACATGCCAGAGCTCCTCCTCTCCTCCACCATCCCCCACTAGGGACATGTGTCACTGAGCGTCCCCCACTGCGTACATGCCAGAGCTCCTCCTCTCCTCCACCATCCCCCACTAGGGACATGTGTCACTGAGCGTCCCCCATTGCGTACATGGCACAGATCCTCCTCTCCTCTCTCATCCCCCACTAGGGACATGTGTCACTGAGCGTCCCCCACTGTGTACATGCCAGAGCTCCTCCTCTCCTCCACCATCCCCCACTAGGGACATGTGTCACTGAGCGTCCCCCACTGCGTACATGGCAGAGCTCCTCTTCTCCTCCCCCATCCCCCACTGGGGACATATGTGAGTGAGTGTCCCCCACTGCGTACATGACACAGATCCTCCTCTCCTCCACCATTCCCCACTAGGGACATGTGTCACTGAGCATCCCCCACTGCGTACATGACACAGATCCTCCTCTCCTCCACCATCCCCCACTAGGGACATGTGTCACTGAGCGTCCCCCACTGCGTACATGCCAGAGCTCCTCCTCTCCTCCACCATCCCCCACTAGGGACATGTGTCACTGAGCATCCCCCACTGCGTACATGGCACAGATCCTCCTCTCCTCCCCCATCCCCCACTAGGGACATGTGTCACTGAGCGTCCCCCACTGCGTACATGCCAGAGCTCCTCCTCTCCTCCACCATCCCCCACTAGGGACATGTGTCACTGAGCGTCCCCCACTGCGTACATGCCAGAGCTCCTCCTCTCCTCCACCATCCCCCACTAGGGACATGTGTCACTGAGCGTCCCCCACTGCGTACATGCCAGAGCTCCTCCTCTCCTCCACCATCCCCCACTAGGGACATGTGTCACTGAGCGTCCCCCACTGCGTACATGGCACAGATCCTCCTCTCCTCTCTCATCCCCCACTAGGGACATGTGTCACTGAGCGTCCCCCACTGTGTACATGCCAGAGCTCCTCCTCTCCTCCACCATCCCCCACTAGGGACATGTGTCACTGAGCGTCCCCCACTGCGTACATGGCAGAGCTCCTCTTCTCCCCCCCCATCCCCCACTGGGGACATATGTGAGTGAGTGTCCCCCACTGCGTACATGACACAGATCCTCCTCTCCTCCACCATCCCCCACTAGGGACATGTGTCACTGAGCATCCCCCACTGCGTACATGGCACAGATCCTCCTCTCCTCCCCCATCCCCCACTAGGGACATGTGTCACTGAGCGTCCCCCACTGCGTACATGCCAGAGCTCCTCCTCTCCTCCACCATCCCCCACTAGGGACATGTGTCACTGAGCGTCCCCCACTGCGTACATGCCAGAGCTCCTCCTCTCCTCCACCATCCCCCACTAGGGACATGTGTCACTGAGCATCCCCCACTGCGTACATGGCACAGATCCTCCTCTCCTCCCCCATCCCCCACTAGGGACATGTGTCACTGAGCGTCCCCCACTGCGTACATGCCAGAGCTCCTCCTCTCCTCCACCATCCCCCACTAGGGACATGTGTCACTGAGCATCCCCCACTGCATACATGGCACAGATCCTCCTCTCCTCCCCCATCCCCCACTAGGGACATGTGTCACTGAGCGTCCCCCACTGCGTACATGCCAGAGCTCCTCCTCTCCTCCACCATCCCCCACTAGGGACATGTGTCACTGAGCGTCCCCCACTGCGTACATGCCAGAGCTCCTCCTCTCCTCCACCATCCCCCACTAGGGACATGTGTCACTGAGCGTCCCCCACTGCGTACATGCCAGAGCTCCTCCTCTCCTCCACCATCCCCCACTAGGGACATGTGTCACTGAGCGTCCCCCATTGCGTACATGGCACAGATCCTCCTCTCCTCTCTCATCCCCCACTAGGGACATGTGTCACTGAGCGTCCCCCACTGTGTACATGCCAGAGCTCCTCCTCTCCTCCACCATCCCCCACTAGGGACATGTGTCACTGAGCGTCCCCCACTGCGTACATGGCAGAGCTCCTCTTCTCCTCCCCCATCCCCCACTGGGGACATATGTGAGTGAGTGTCCCCCACTGCGTACATGACACAGATCCTCCTCTCCTCCACCATCCCCCACTAGGGACATGTGTCACTGAGCATCCCCCACTGCGTACATGACACAGATCCTCCTCTCCTCCACCATCCCCCACTAGGGACATGTGTCACTGAGCGTCCCCCACTGCGTACATGCCAGAGCTCCTCCTCTCCTCCACCATCCCCCACTAGGGACATGTGTCACTGAGCATCCCCCACTGCGTACATGGCACAGATCCTCCTCTCCTCCCCCATCCCCCACTAGGGACATGTGTCACTGAGCGTCCCCCACTGCGTACATGCCAGAGCTCCTCCTCTCCTCCACCATCCCCCACTAGGGACATGTGTCACTGAGCATCCCCCACTGCGTACATGGCACAGATCCTCCTCTCCTCCCCCATCCCCCACTAGGGACATGTGTCACTGAGCGTCCCCCACTGCGTACATGGCACAGATCCTCCTCTCCTCTCCCATCCCCCACTAGGGACATGTGTCACTGAGCATCCCCCACTGCGTACATGCCAGAGCTCCTCTTCTCCTCCCCCATCCCCCACTGGGGACATATGTGAGTGAGTGTCCCCCATTGCGTACATGACACAGATCCTCCTCTCCTCCACCATCCCCCACTAGGGACATGTGTCACTGAGCATCCCCCACTGCGTACATGACACAGATCCTCCTCTCCTCCACCATCCCCCACTAGGGACATGTGTCACTGAGCGTCCCCCACTGCGTACATGCCAGAGCTCCTCCTCTCCTCCACCATCCCCCACTAGGGACATGTGTCACTGAGCGTCCCCCACTGCGTACATGGCACAGATCCTCCTCTCCTCCCCCATCCCCCACTAGGGACATGTGTCACTGAGCGTCCCCCACTGCGTACATGCCAGAGCTCCTCCTCTCCTCCACCATCCCCCACTAGGGACATGTGTCACTGAGCATCCCCCACTGCATACATGGCACAGATCCTCCTCTCCTCCCCCATCCCCCACTAGGGACATGTGTCACTGAGCGTCCCCCACTGCGTACATGCCAGAGCTCCTCCTCTCCTCCACCATCCCCCACTAGGGACATGTGTCACTGAGCGTCCCCCACTGCGTACATGCCAGAGCTCCTCCTCTCCTCCACCATCCCCCACTAGGGACATGTGTCACTGAGCGTCCCCCACTGCGTACATGCCAGAGCTCCTCCTCTCCTCCACCATCCCCCACTAGGGACATGTGTCACTGAGCGTCCCCCATTGCGTACATGGCACAGATCCTCCTCTCCTCTCTCATCCCCCACTAGGGACATGTGTCACTGAGCGTCCCCCACTGTGTACATGCCAGAGCTCCTCCTCTCCTCCACCATCCCCCACTAGGGACATGTGTCACTGAGCGTCCCCCACTGCGTACATGGCAGAGCTCCTCTTCTCCCCCCCCATCCCCCACTGGGGACATATGTGAGTGAGTGTCCCCCACTGCGTACATGACACAGATCCTCCTCTCCTCCACCATCCCCCACTAGGGACATGTGTCACTGAGCATCCCCCACTGCGTACATGGCACAGATCCTCCTCTCCTCCCCCATCCCCCACTAGGGACATGTGTCACTGAGCGTCCCCCACTGCGTACATGCCAGAGCTCCTCCTCTCCTCCACCATCCCCCACTAGGGACATGTGTCACTGAGCGTCCCCCACTGCGTACATGCCAGAGCTCCTCCTCTCCTCCACCATCCCCCACTAGGGACATGTGTCACTGAGCATCCCCCACTGCGTACATGGCACAGATCCTCCTCTCCTCCCCCATCCCCCACTAGGGACATGTGTCACTGAGCGTCCCCCACTGCGTACATGCCAGAGCTCCTCCTCTCCTCCACCATCCCCCACTAGGGACATGTGTCACTGAGCATCCCCCACTGCATACATGGCACAGATCCTCCTCTCCTCCCCCATCCCCCACTAGGGACATGTGTCACTGAGCGTCCCCCACTGCGTACATGCCAGAGCTCCTCCTCTCCTCCACCATCCCCCACTAGGGACATGTGTCACTGAGCGTCCCCCACTGCGTACATGCCAGAGCTCCTCCTCTCCTCCACCATCCCCCACTAGGGACATGTGTCACTGAGCGTCCCCCACTGCGTACATGCCAGAGCTCCTCCTCTCCTCCACCATCCCCCACTAGGGACATGTGTCACTGAGCGTCCCCCATTGCGTACATGGCACAGATCCTCCTCTCCTCTCTCATCCCCCACTAGGGACATGTGTCACTGAGCGTCCCCCACTGTGTACATGCCAGAGCTCCTCCTCTCCTCCACCATCCCCCACTAGGGACATGTGTCACTGAGCGTCCCCCACTGCGTACATGGCAGAGCTCCTCTTCTCCTCCCCCATCCCCCACTGGGGACATATGTGAGTGAGTGTCCCCCACTGCGTACATGACACAGATCCTCCTCTCCTCCACCATCCCCCACTAGGGACATGTGTCACTGAGCATCCCCCACTGCGTACATGACACAGATCCTCCTCTCCTCCACCATCCCCCACTAGGGACATGTGTCACTGAGCGTCCCCCACTGCGTACATGCCAGAGCTCCTCCTCTCCTCCACCATCCCCCACTAGGGACATGTGTCACTGAGCATCCCCCACTGCGTACATGGCACAGATCCTCCTCTCCTCCCCCATCCCCCACTAGGGACATGTGTCACTGAGCGTCCCCCACTGCGTACATGCCAGAGCTCCTCCTCTCCTCCACCATCCCCCACTAGGGACATGTGTCACTGAGCATCCCCCACTGCGTACATGGCACAGATCCTCCTCTCCTCCCCCATCCCCCACTAGGGACATGTGTCACTGAGCGTCCCCCACTGCGTACATGGCACAGATCCTCCTCTCCTCTCCCATCCCCCACTAGGGACATGTGTCACTGAGCATCCCCCACTGCGTACATGCCAGAGCTCCTCTTCTCCTCCCCCATCCCCCACTGGGGACATATGTGAGTGAGTGTCCCCCACTGCGTACATGACACAGATCCTCCTCTCCTCCACCATCCCCCACTAGGGACATGTGTCACTGAGCATCCCTCACTGCGTACATGACACAGATCCTCCTCTCCTCCACCATCCCCCACTAGGGACATGTGTCACTGAGCGTCCCCCACTGCGTACATGCCAGAGCTCCTCCTCTCCTCCACCATCCCCCACTAGGGACATGTGTCACTGAGCGTCCCCCACTGCGTACATGGCACAGATCCTCCTCTCCTCCCCCATCCCCCACTAGGGACATGTGTCACTGAGCGTCCCCCACTGCGTACATGCCAGAGCTCCTCCTCTCCTCCACCATCCCCCACTAGGGACATGTGTCACTGAGCATCCCCCACTGCATACATGGCACAGATCCTCCTCTCCTCCCCCATCCCCCACTAGGGACATGTGTCACTGAGCGTCCCCCACTGCGTACATGCCAGAGCTCCTCCTCTCCTCCACCATCCCCCACTAGGGACATGTGTCACTGAGCGTCCCCCACTGCGTACATGCCAGAGCTCCTCCTCTCCTCCACCATCCCCCACTAGGGACATGTGTCACTGAGCGTCCCCCACTGCGTACATGCCAGAGCTCCTCCTCTCCTCCACCATCCCCCACTAGGGACATGTGTCACTGAGCGTCCCCCATTGCGTACATGGCACAGATCCTCCTCTCCTCTCTCATCCCCCACTAGGGACATGTGTCACTGAGCGTCCCCCACTGTGTACATGCCAGAGCTCCTCCTCTCCTCCACCATCCCCCACTAGGGACATGTGTCACTGAGCGTCCCCCACTGCGTACATGGCAGAGCTCCTCTTCTCCTCCCCCATCCCCCACTGGGGACATATGTGAGTGAGTGTCCCCCACTGCGTACATGACACAGATCCTCCTCTCCTCCACCATCCCCCACTAGGGACATGTGTCACTGAGCATCCCCCACTGCGTACATGACACAGATCCTCCTCTCCTCCACCATCCCCCACTAGGGACATGTGTCACTGAGCGTCCCCCACTGCGTACATGCCAGAGCTCCTCCTCTCCTCCACCATCCCCCACTAGGGACATGTGTCACTGAGCGTCCCCCACTGCGTACATGCCAGAGCTCCTCCTCTCCTCCACCATCCCCCACTAGGGACATGTGTCACTGAGCGTCCCCCATTGCGTACATGGCACAGATCCTCCTCTCCTCTCTCATCCCCCACTAGGGACATGTGTCACTGAGCGTCCCCCACTGCGTACATGCCAGAGCTCCTCCTCTCCTCCACCATCCCCCACTAGGGACATGTGTCACTGAGCGTCCCCCACTGCGTACATGGCAGAGCTCCTCTTCTCCTCCCCCATCCCCCACTGGGGACATATGTGAGTGAGTGTCCCCCACTGCGTACATGACACAGATCCTCCTCTCCTCCACCATCCCCCACTAGGGACATGTGTCACTGAGCATCCCCCACTGCGTACATGACACAGATCCTCCTCTCCTCCACCATCCCCCACTAGGGACATGTGTCACTGAGCGTCCCCCACTGCGTACATGCCAGAGCTCCTCCTCTCCACCACCATCCCCCACTAGGGACATGTGTCACTGAGCGTCCCCCACTGCGTACATGGCACAGATCCTCCTCTCCTCCCCCATCCCCCACTAGGGACATGTGTCACTGAGCGTCCCCCACTGCGTACATGCCAGAGCTCCTCCTCTCCTCCACCATCCCCCACTAGGGACATGTGTCACTGAGCATCCCCCACTGCATACATGGCACAGATCCTCCTCTCCTCCCCCATCCCCCACTAGGGACATGTGTCACTGAGCGTCCCCCACTGCGTACATGCCAGAGCTCCTCCTCTCCTCCACCATCCCCCACTAGGGACATGTGTCACTGAGCGTCCCCCACTGCGTACATGGCACAGATCCTCCTCTCCTCTCCCATCCCCCACTAGGGACATGTGTCACTGAGCGTCCCCCACTGCGTACATGCCAGAGCTCCTCCTCTCCTCCAATATCCCCCACTAGAGACATGTGTCACTGAGCGTCCCCCACTGCGTACATGGCACAGATCCTCCTCTCCTCTCCCATCCCCCACTAGGGACATGTGTCACTGAGCATCCCCCACTGCGTACATGCCAGAGCTCCTCTTCTCCTCCCCCATCCCCCACTGGGGACATATGTGAGTGAGTGTCCCCCACTGCGTACATGACACAGATCCTCCTCTCCTCCACCATCCCCCACTAGGGACATGTGTCACTGAGCATCCCCCACTGCGTACATGCCAGAGCTCCTCTTCTCCTCCCCCATCCCCCACTGGGGACATATGTGAGTGAGTGTCCCCCACTGCGTACATGACACAGATCCTCCTCTCCTCCACCATCCCCCACTAGGGACATGTGTCACTGAGCATCCCCCACTGCGTACATGACACAGATCCTCCTCTCCTCCACCATCCCCCACTAGGGACATGTGTCACTGAGCATCCCCCACTGCGTACATGACACAGATCCTCCTCTCCTCCACCATCCCCCACTAGGGACATGTGTCACTGAGCGTCCCCCACTGCGTACATGCCAGAGCTCCTCCTCTCCTCCACCATCCCCCACTAGGGACATGTGTCACTGAGCGTCCCCCACTGCGTACATGCCAGAGCTCCTCCTCTCCTCCACCATCCCCCACTAGGGACATGTGTCACTGAGCGTCCCCCATTGCGTACATGGCACAGATCCTCCTCTCCTCTCTCATCCCCCACTAGGGACATGTGTCACTGAGCGTCCCCCACTGTGTACATGCCAGAGCTCCTCCTCTCCTCCACCATCCCCCACTAGGGACATGTGTCACTGAGCGTCCCCCACTGCGTACATGGCAGAGCTCCTCTTCTCCTCCCCCATCCCCCACTGGGGACATATGTGAGTGAGTGTCCCCCACTGCGTACATGACACAGATCCTCCTCTCCTCCACCATCCCCCACTAGGGACATGTGTCACTGAGCATCCCCCACTGCGTACATGACACAGATCCTCCTCTCCTCCACCATCCCCCACTAGGGACATGTGTCACTGAGCGTCCCCCACTGCGTACATGCCAGAGCTCCTCCTCTCCACCACCATCCCCCACTAGGGACATGTGTCACTGAGCGTCCCCCACTGCGTACATGGCACAGATCCTCCTCTCCTCCCCCATCCCCCACTAGGGACATGTGTCACTGAGCGTCCCCCACTGCGTACATGCCAGAGCTCCTCCTCTCCTCCACCATCCCCCACTAGGGACATGTGTCACTGAGCATCCCCCACTGCATACATGGCACAGATCCTCCTCTCCTCCCCCATCCCCCACTAGGGACATGTGTCACTGAGCGTCCCCCACTGCGTACATGCCAGAGCTCCTCCTCTCCTCCACCATCCCCCACTAGGGACATGTGTCACTGAGCGTCCCCCACTGCGTACATGGCACAGATCCTCCTCTCCTCTCCCATCCCCCACTAGGGACATGTGTCACTGAGCGTCCCCCACTGCGTACATGCCAGAGCTCCTCCTCTCCTCCAATATCCCCCACTAGAGACATGTGTCACTGAGCGTCCCCCACTGCGTACATGGCACAGATCCTCCTCTCCTCTCCCATCCCCCACTAGGGACATGTGTCACTGAGCATCCCCCACTGCGTACATGCCAGAGCTCCTCTTCTCCTCCCCCATCCCCCACTGGGGACATATGTGAGTGAGTGTCCCCCACTGCGTACATGACACAGATCCTCCTCTCCTCCACCATCCCCCACTAGGGACATGTGTCACTGAGCATCCCCCACTGCGTACATGCCAGAGCTCCTCTTCTCCTCCCCCATCCCCCACTGGGGACATATGTGAGTGAGTGTCCCCCACTGCGTACATGACACAGATCCTCCTCTCCTCCACCATCCCCCACTAGGGACATGTGTCACTGAGCATCCCCCACTGCGTACATGACACAGATCCTCCTCTCCTCCACCATCCCCCACTAGGGACATGTGTCACTGAGCGTCCCCCACTGCATACATGCCAGAGCTCCTCCTCTCCTCCACCATCCCCCACTAGGGACATGTGTCACTGAGCGTCCCCCACTGCGTACATGGCACAGATCCTCCTCTCCTCTCCCATCCCCCACTAGGGACATGTGTCACTGAGCGTCCCCCACTGCGTACATGCCAGAGCTCCTCCTCTCCTCCACTATCCCCCACTAGAGACATGTGTCACTGAGCGTCCCCCACTGCGTACATGGCACAGATCCTCCTCTCCTCTCCCATCCCCCACTAGGGACATGTGTCACTGAGCATCCCCCACTGCGTACATGCCAGAGCTCCTCTTCTCCTCCCCCATCCCCCACTGGGGACATATGTGAGTGAGTGTCCCCCACTGCGTACATGACACAGATCCTCCTCTCCTCCACCATCCCCCACTAGGGACATGTGTCACTGAGCATCCCCCACTGCGTACATGCCAGAGCTCCTCTTCTCCTCCCCCATCCCCCACTGGGGACATATGTGAGTGAGTGTCCCCCACTGCGTACATGACACAGATCCTCCTCTCCTCCACCATCCCCCACTAGGGACATGTGTCACTGAGCATCCCCCACTGCGTACATGCCAGAGCTCCTCTTCTCTTCCCCCATCCCCCACTGGGGACATATGTGAGTGAGTGTCCCCCACTGCATACATGACACAGATCCTCCTCTCCTCCACCATCCCCCACTAGGGACATGTGTCACTGAGCATCCCCCACTGCGTACATGACACAGATCCTCCTCTCCTCCACCATCCCCCACTAGGGACATGTGTCACTGAGCATCCCCCACTGCGTACATGCCAGAGCTCCTCTTCTCTTCCCCCATCCCCCACTGGGGACATATGTGAGTGAGTGTCCCCCACTGCGTACATGACACAGATCCTCCTCTCCTCCACCATCCCCCACTAGGGACATGTGTCACTGAGCATCCCCCACTGTGTACATGGCACAGATCCTCCTCCTCTCCCATCCCCCACTAGGGACATGTGTCACTGAGCGTCCCCCACTGCGTACATGCCAGAGCTCCTCCTCTCCTCCACCATCCCCCACTAGGGACATGTGTCACTGAGCGTCCCCCACTGCGTACATGCCAGAGCTCCTCCTCTCCTCCACCATCCCCCACTAGGGACATGTGTCACTGAGCGTCCCCCACTGCGTACATGGCACAGATCCTCCTCTCCTCTCCCATCCCCCACTAGGGACATGTGTCACTGAGCGTCCCCCACTGCGTACATGCCAGAGCTCCTCCTCTCCTCCACTATCCCCCACTAGGGACATGTGTCACTGAGCGTCCCCCACTGCGTACATGCCAGAGCTCCTCCTCTCCTCCACTATCCCCCACTAGGGACATGTGTCACTGAGCGTCCCCCACTGCGTACATGGCACAGATCCTCCTCTCCTCTCCCATCCCCCACTAGGGACATGTGTCACTGAGCATCCCCCACTGCGTACATGCCAGAGCTCCTCTTCTCCTCCCCCATCCCCCACTGGGGACATATGTGAGTGTCCCCTGGGGACATATGTGAGTGTCCCCCACTGCGTACATGACACAGATCCTCCTCTCCTCCACCATCCCCCACTAGGGACATGTGTCACTGAGCGTCCCCCACTGCATACATGCCAGAGCTCCTCCTCTCCTCCACCATCCCCCACTAGGGACATGTGTCACTGAGCGTCCCCCACTGCGTACATGGCACAGATCCTCCTCTCCTCTCCCATCCCCCACTAGGGACATGTGTCACTGAGCGTCCCCCACTGCGTACATGCCAGAGCTCCTCCTCTCCTCCACTATCCCCCACTAGAGACATGTGTCACTGAGCGTCCCCCACTGCGTACATGGCACAGATCCTCCTCTCCTCTCCCATCCCCCACTAGGGACATGTGTCACTGAGCATCCCCCACTGCGTACATGCCAGAGCTCCTCTTCTCCTCCCCCATCCCCCACTGGGGACATATGTGAGTGAGTGTCCCCCACTGCGTACATGACACAGATCCTCCTCTCCTCCACCATCCCCCACTAGGGACATGTGTCACTGAGCATCCCCCACTGCGTACATGCCAGAGCTCCTCTTCTCCTCCCCCATCCCCCACTGGGGACATATGTGAGTGAGTGTCCCCCACTGCGTACATGACACAGATCCTCCTCTCCTCCACCATCCCCCACTAGGGACATGTGTCACTGAGCATCCCCCACTGCGTACATGACACAGATCCTCCTCTCCTCCACCATCCCCCACTAGGGACATGTGTCACTGAGCGTCCCCCACTGCATACATGCCAGAGCTCCTCCTCTCCTCCACCATCCCCCACTAGGGACATGTGTCACTGAGCGTCCCCCACTGCGTACATGCCAGAGCTCCTCCTCTCCTCCACCATCCCCCACTAGGGACATGTGTCACTGAGCATCCCCCACTGCATACATGGCACAGATCCTCCTCTCCTCCCCCATCCCCCACTAGGGACATGTGTCACTGAGCGTCCCCCACTGCGTACATGCCAGAGCTCCTCCTCTCCTCCACCATCCCCCACTAGGGACATGTGTCACTGAGCGTCCCCCACTGCGTACATGGCACAGATCCTCCTCTCCTCTCCCATCCCCCACTAGGGACATGTGTCACTGAGCGTCCCCCACTGCGTACATGCCAGAGCTCCTCCTCTCCTCCACTATCCCCCACTAGAGACATGTGTCACTGAGCGTCCCCCACTGCGTACATGGCACAGATCCTCCTCTCCTCTCCCATCCCCCACTAGGGACATGTGTCACTGAGCATCCCCCACTGCGTACATGCCAGAGCTCCTCTTCTCCTCCCCCATCCCCCACTGGGGACATATGTGAGTGAGTGTCCCCCACTGCGTACATGACACAGATCCTCCTCTCCTCCACCATCCCCCACTAGGGACATGTGTCACTGAGCATCCCCCACTGCGTACATGCCAGAGCTCCTCTTCTCCTCCCCCATCCCCCACTGGGGACATATGTGAGTGAGTGTCCCCCACTGCGTACATGACACAGATCCTCCTCTCCTCCACCATCCCCCACTAGGGACATGTGTCACTGAGCATCCCCCACTGCGTACATGACACAGATCCTCCTCTCCTCCACCATCCCCCACTAGGGACATGTGTCACTGAGCATCCCCCACTGCGTACATGCCAGAGCTCCTCTTCTCTTCCCCCATCCCCCACTGGGGACATATGTGAGTGAGTGTCCCCCACTGCGTACATGACACAGATCCTCCTCTCCTCCACCATCCCCCACTAGGGACATGTGTCACTGAGCATCCCCCACTGCGTACATGACACAGATCCTCCTCTCCTCCACCATCCCCCACTAGGGACATGTGTCACTGAGCATCCCCCACTGCGTACATGCCAGAGCTCCTCTTCTCTTCCCCCATCCCCCACTGGGGACATATGTGAGTGAGTGTCCCCCACTGCGTACATGACACAGATCCTCCTCTCCTCCACCATCCCCCACTAGGGACATGTGTCACTGAGCATCCCCCACTGTGTACATGGCACAGATCCTCCTCCTCTCCCATCCCCCACTAGGGACATGTGTCACTGAGCGTCCCCCACTGCGTACATGCCAGAGCTCCTCCTCTCCTCCACCATCCCCCACTAGGGACATGTGTCACTGAGCGTCCCCCACTGCGTACATGCCAGAGCTCCTCCTCTCCTCCACCATCCCCCACTAGGGACATGTGTCACTGAGCGTCCCCCACTGCGTACATGGCACAGATCCTCCTCTCCTCTCCCATCCCCCACTAGGGACATGTGTCACTGAGCGTCCCCCACTGCGTACATGCCAGAGCTCCTCCTCTCCTCCACTATCCCCCACTAGGGACATGTGTCACTGAGCGTCCCCCACTGCGTACATGCCAGAGCTCCTCCTCTCCTCCACTATCCCCCACTAGGGACATGTGTCACTGAGCGTCCCCCACTGCGTACATGGCACAGATCCTCCTCTCCTCTCCCATCCCCCACTAGGGACATGTGTCACTGAGCGTCCCCCACTGCATACATGCCAGAGCTCCTCCTCTCCTCCACCATCCCCCACTAGGGACATGTGTCACTGAGCGTCCCCCACTGCGTACATGGCACAGATCCTCCTCTCCTCTCCCATCCCCCACTAGGGACATGTGTCACTGAGCGTCCCCCACTGCGTACATGCCAGAGCTCCTCTTCTCCTCCCCCATCTCCCACTGGGGACATATGTGAGTGTCCCCTGGGGACATATGTGAGTGTCCCCCACTGCGTACATGACACAGATCCTCCTCTCCTCCACCATCCCCCACTAGGGACATGTGTCACTGAGCGTCCCCCACTGCATACATGCCAGAGCTCCTCCTCTCCTCCACCATCCCCCACTAGGGACATGTGTCACTGAGCGTCCCCCACTGCGTACATGGCACAGATCCTCCTCTCCTCTCCCATCCCCCACTAGGGACATGTGTCACTGAGCGTCCCCCACTGCGTACATGCCAGAGCTCCTCCTCTCCTCCACTATCCCCCACTAGAGACATGTGTCACTGAGCGTCCCCCACTGCGTACATGGCACAGATCCTCCTCTCCTCTCCCATCCCCCACTAGGGACATGTGTCACTGAGCATCCCCCACTGCGTACATGCCAGAGCTCCTCTTCTCCTCCCCCATCCCCCACTGGGGACATATGTGAGTGAGTGTCCCCCACTGCGTACATGACACAGATCCTCCTCTCCTCCACCATCCCCCACTAGGGACATGTGTCACTGAGCATCCCCCACTGCGTACATGCCAGAGCTCCTCTTCTCCTCCCCCATCCCCCACTGGGGACATATGTGAGTGAGTGTCCCCCACTGCGTACATGACACAGATCCTCCTCTCCTCCACCATCCCCCACTAGGGACATGTGTCACTGAGCATCCCCCACTGCGTACATGACACAGATCCTCCTCTCCTCCACCATCCCCCACTAGGGACATGTGTCACTGAGCGTCCCCCACTGCATACATGCCAGAGCTCCTCCTCTCCTCCACCATCCCCCACTAGGGACATGTGTCACTGAGCGTCCCCCACTGCGTACATGCCAGAGCTCCTCCTCTCCTCCACCATCCCCCACTAGGGACATGTGTCACTGAGCATCCCCCACTGCGTACATGGCACAGATCCTCCTCTCCTCCCCCATCCCCCACTAGGGACATGTGTCACTGAGCGTCCCCCACTGCGTACATGCCAGAGCTCCTCCTCTCCTCCACCATCCCCCACTAGGGACATGTGTCACTGAGCATCCCCCACTGCGTACATGGCACAGATCCTCCTCTCCTCCCCCATCCCCCACTAGGGACATGTGTCACTGAGCGTCCCCCACTGCGTACATGCCAGAGCTCCTCCTCTCCTCCACCATCCCCCACTAGGGACATGTGTCACTGAGCGTCCCCCACTGCGTACATGCCAGAGCTCCTCCTCTCCTCCACTATCCCCCACTAGGGACATGTGTCACTGAGCATCCCCCACTGCGTACATGCCAGAGCTCCTCTTCTCCTCCCCCATCCCCCACTGGGGACATATGTGAGTGAGTGTCCCCCACTGCGTACATGACACAGATCCTCCTCTCCTCCACCATCCCCCACTAGGGACATGTGTCACTGAGCATCCCCCACTGCGTACATGCCAGAGCTCCTCTTCTCCTCCCCCATCCCCCACTGGGGACATATGTGAGTGAGTGTCCCCCACTGCGTACATGACACAGATCCTCCTCTCCTCCACCATCCCCCACTAGGGACATGTGTCACTGAGCATCCCCCACTGCGTACATGACACAGATCCTCCTCTCCTCCACCATCCCCCACTAGGGACATGTGTCACTGAGCGTCCCCCACTGCATACATGCCAGAGCTCCTCCTCTCCTCCACCATCCCCCACTAGGGACATGTGTCACTGAGCGTCCCCCACTGCGTACATGCCAGAGCTCCTCCTCTCCTCCACCATCCCCCACTAGGGACATGTGTCACTGAGCATCCCCCACTGCGTACATGGCACAGATCCTCCTCTCCTCCCCCATCCCCCACTAGGGACATGTGTCACTGAGCGTCCCCCACTGCGTACATGCCAGAGCTCCTCCTCTCCTCCACCATCCCCCACTAGGGACATGTGTCACTGAGCATCCCCCACTGCGTACATGGCACAGATCCTCCTCTCCTCCCCCATCCCCCACTAGGGACATGTGTCACTGAGCGTCCCCCACTGCGTACATGCCAGAGCTCCTCCTCTCCTCCACCATCCCCCACTAGGGACATGTGTCACTGAGCGTCCCCCACTGCGTACATGCCAGAGCTCCTCCTCTCCTCCACCATCCCCCACTAGGGACATGTGTCACTGAGCGTCCCCCACTGCATACATGCCAGAGCTCCTCCTCTCCTCCACCATCCCCCACTAGGGACATGTGTCACTGAGCGTCCCCCACTGCGTACATGGCACAGATCCTCCTCTCCTCTCTCATCCCCCACTAGGGACATGTGTCACTGAGCGTCCCCCACTGTGTACATGCCAGAGCTCCTCCTCTCCTCCACCATCCCCCACTAGGGACATGTGTCACTGAGCGTCCCCCACTGCGTACATGGCAGAGCTCCTCTTCTCCCCCCCCATCCCCCACTGGGGACATATGTGAGTGAGTGTCCCCCACTGCGTACATGACACAGATCCTCCTCTCCTCCACCATCCCCCACTAGGGACATGTGTCACTGAGCATCCCCCACTGCGTACATGGCACAGATCCTCCTCTCCTCCCCCATCCCCCACTAGGGACATGTGTCACTGAGCGTCCCCCACTGCGTACATGCCAGAGCTCCTCCTCTCCTCCACCATCCCCCACTAGGGACATGTGTCACTGAGCGTCCCCCACTGCGTACATGCCAGAGCTCCTCCTCTCCTCCACCATCCCCCACTAGGGACATGTGTCACTGAGCATCCCCCACTGCGTACATGGCACAGATCCTCCTCTCCTCCCCCATCCCCCACTAGGGACATGTGTCACTGAGCGTCCCCCACTGCGTACATGCCAGAGCTCCTCCTCTCCTCCACCATCCCCCACTAGGGACATGTGTCACTGAGCATCCCCCACTGCATACATGGCACAGATCCTCCTCTCCTCCCCCATCCCCCACTAGGGACATGTGTCACTGAGCGTCCCCCACTGCGTACATGCCAGAGCTCCTCCTCTCCTCCACCATCCCCCACTAGGGACATGTGTCACTGAGCGTCCCCCACTGCGTACATGCCAGAGCTCCTCCTCTCCTCCACCATCCCCCACTAGGGACATGTGTCACTGAGCGTCCCCCACTGCGTACATGCCAGAGCTCCTCCTCTCCTCCACCATCCCCCACTAGGGACATGTGTCACTGAGCGTCCCCCATTGCGTACATGGCACAGATCCTCCTCTCCTCTCTCATCCCCCACTAGGAACATGTGTCACTGAGCGTCCCCCACTGTGTACATGCCAGAGCTCCTCCTCTCCTCCACCATCCCCCACTAGGGACATGTGTCACTGAGCGTCCCCCACTGCGTACATGGCAGAGCTCCTCTTCTCCTCCCCCATCCCCCACTGGGGACATATGTGAGTGAGTGTCCCCCACTGCGTACATGACACAGATCCTCCTCTCCTCCACCATCCCCCACTAGGGACATGTGTCACTGAGCGTCCCCCACTGCGTACATGGCACAGATCCTCCTCTCCTCTCCCATCCCCCACTAGGGACATGTGTCACTGAGCATCCCCCACTGCGTACATGCCAGAGCTCCTCTTCTCCTCCCCCATCCCCCACTGGGGACATATGTGAGTGTCCCCTGGGGACATATGTGAGTGTCCCCCACTGCGTACATGACACAGATCCTCCTCTCCTCCACCATCCCCCACTAGGGACATGTGTCACTGAGCGTCCCCCACTGCATACATGCCAGAGCTCCTCCTCTCCTCCACCATCCCCCACTAGGGACATGTGTCACTGAGCGTCCCCCACTGCGTACATGGCACAGATCCTCCTCTCCTCTCCCATCCCCCACTAGGGACATGTGTCACTGAGCGTCCCCCACTGCGTACATGCCAGAGCTCCTCCTCTCCTCCACTATCCCCCACTAGAGACATGTGTCACTGAGCGTCCCCCACTGCGTACATGGCACAGATCCTCCTCTCCTCTCCCATCCCCCACTAGGGACATGTGTCACTGAGCATCCCCCACTGCGTACATGCCAGAGCTCCTCTTCTCCTCCCCCATCCCCCACTGGGGACATATGTGAGTGAGTGTCCCCCACTGCGTACATGACACAGATCCTCCTCTCCTCCACCATCCCCCACTAGGGACATGTGTCACTGAGCATCCCCCACTGCGTACATGCCAGAGCTCCTCTTCTCCTCCCCCATCCCCCACTGGGGACATATGTGAGTGAGTGTCCCCCACTGCGTACATGACACAGATCCTCCTCTCCTCCACCATCCCCCACTAGGGACATGTGTCACTGAGCATCCCCCACTGCGTACATGACACAGATCCTCCTCTCCTCCACCATCCCCCACTAGGGACATGTGTCACTGAGCGTCCCCCACTGCATACATGCCAGAGCTCCTCCTCTCCTCCACCATCCCCCACTAGGGACATGTGTCACTGAGCGTCCCCCACTGCGTACATGCCAGAGCTCCTCCTCTCCTCCACCATCCCCCACTAGGGACATGTGTCACTGAGCATCCCCCACTGCGTACATGGCACAGATCCTCCTCTCCTCCCCCATCCCCCACTAGGGACATGTGTCACTGAGCGTCCCCCACTGCGTACATGCCAGAGCTCCTCCTCTCCTCCACCATCCCCCACTAGGGACATGTGTCACTGAGCATCCCCCACTGCGTACATGGCACAGATCCTCCTCTCCTCCCCCATCCCCCACTAGGGACATGTGTCACTGAGCGTCCCCCACTGCGTACATGCCAGAGCTCCTCCTCTCCTCCACCATCCCCCACTAGGGACATGTGTCACTGAGCGTCCCCCACTGCGTACATGCCAGAGCTCCTCCTCTCCTCCACCATCCCCCACTAGGGACATGTGTCACTGAGCGTCCCCCACTGCGTACATGCCAGAGCTCCTCCTCTCCTCCACCATCCCCCACTAGGGACATGTGTCACTGAGCGTCCCCCACTGCGTACATGGCACAGATCCTCCTCTCCTCTCTCATCCCCCACTAGGGACATGTGTCACTGAGCGTCCCCCACTGTGTACATGCCAGAGCTCCTCCTCTCCTCCACCATCCCCCACTAGGGACATGTGTCACTGAGCGTCCCCCACTGCGTACATGGCAGAGCTCCTCTTCTCCCCCCCCATCCCCCACTGGGGACATATGTGAGTGAGTGTCCCCCACTGCGTACATGACACAGATCCTCCTCTCCTCCACCATCCCCCACTAGGGACATGTGTCACTGAGCATCCCCCACTGCGTACATGGCACAGATCCTCCTCTCCTCCCCCATCCCCCACTAGGGACATGTGTCACTGAGCGTCCCCCACTGCGTACATGCCAGAGCTCCTCCTCTCGTCCACCATCCCCCACTAGGGACATGTGTCACTGAGCGTCCCCCACTGCGTACATGCCAGAGCTCCTCCTCTCCTCCACCATCCCCCACTAGGGACATGTGTCACTGAGCATCCCCCACTGCGTACATGGCACAGATCCTCCTCTCCTCCCCCATCCCCCACTAGGGACATGTGTCACTGAGCGTCCCCCACTGCGTACATGCCAGAGCTCCTCCTCTCCTCCACCATCCCCCACTAGGGACATGTGTCACTGAGCATCCCCCACTGCATACATGGCACAGATCCTCCTCTCCTCCCCCATCCCCCACTAGGGACATGTGTCACTGAGCGTCCCCCACTGCGTACATGCCAGAGCTCCTCCTCTCCTCCACCATCCCCCACTAGGGACATGTGTCACTGAGCGTCCCCCACTGCGTACATGCCAGAGCTCCTCCTCTCCTCCACCATCCCCCACTAGGGACATGTGTCACTGAGCGTCCCCCACTGCGTACATGCCAGAGCTCCTCCTCTCCTCCACCATCCCCCACTAGGGACATGTGTCACTGAGCGTCCCCCATTGCGTACATGGCACAGATCCTCCTCTCCTCTCTCATCCCCCACTAGGGACATGTGTCACTGAGCGTCCCCCACTGCGTACATGGCACAGATCCTCCTCTCCTCTCTCATCCCCCACTAGGAACATGTGTCACTGAGCGTCCCCCACTGTGTACATGCCAGAGCTCCTCCTCTCCTCCACCATCCCCCACTAGGGACATGTGTCACTGAGCGTCCCCCACTGCGTACATGGCAGAGCTCCTCTTCTCCTCCCCCATCCCCCACTGGGGACATATGTGAGTGAGTGTCCCCCACTGCGTACATGACACAGATCCTCCTCTCCTCCACCATCCCCCACTAGGGACATGTGTCACTGAGCGTCCCCCACTGCGTACATGGCACAGATCCTCCTCTCCTCTCCCATCCCCCACTGGGGACATATGTGAGTGTCCCCTGGGGACATATGTGAGTGTCCCCCACTGCGTACATGACACAGATCCTCCTCTCCTCCACCATCCCCCACTAGGGACATGTGTCACTGAGCGTCCCCCACTGCATACATGCCAGAGCTCCTCCTCTCCTCCACCATCCCCCACTAGGGACATGTGTCACTGAGCGTCCCCCACTGCGTACATGGCACAGATCCTCCTCTCCTCTCCCATCCCCCACTAGGGACATGTGTCACTGAGCGTCCCCCACTGCGTACATGCCAGAGCTCCTCCTCTCCTCCACTATCCCCCACTAGAGACATGTGTCACTGAGCGTCCCCCACTGCGTACATGGCACAGATCCTCCTCTCCTCTCCCATCCCCCACTAGGGACATGTGTCACTGAGCATCCCCCACTGCGTACATGCCAGAGCTCCTCTTCTCCTCCCCCATCCCCCACTGGGGACATATGTGAGTGAGTGTCCCCCACTGCGTACATGACACAGATCCTCCTCTCCTCCACCATCCCCCACTAGGGACATGTGTCACTGAGCATCCCCCACTGCGTACATGCCAGAGCTCCTCTTCTCCTCCCCCATCCCCCACTGGGGACATATGTGAGTGAGTGTCCCCCACTGCGTACATGACACAGATCCTCCTCTCCTCCACCATCCCCCACTAGGGACATGTGTCACTGAGCATCCCCCACTGCGTACATGACACAGATCCTCCTCTCCTCCACCATCCCCCACTAGGGACATGTGTCACTGAGCGTCCCCCACTGCATACATGCCAGAGCTCCTCCTCTCCTCCACCATCCCCCACTAGGGACATGTGTCACTGAGCGTCCCCCACTGCGTACATGCCAGAGCTCCTCCTCTCCTCCACCATCCCCCACTAGGGACATGTGTCACTGAGCATCCCCCACTGCGTACATGGCACAGATCCTCCTCTCCTCCCCCATCCCCCACTAGGGACATGTGTCACTGAGCGTCCCCCACTGCGTACATGCCAGAGCTCCTCCTCTCCTCCACCATCCCCCACTAGGGACATGTGTCACTGAGCATCCCCCACTGCGTACATGGCACAGATCCTCCTCTCCTCCGCCATCCCCCACTAGGGACATGTGTCACTGAGCGTCCCCCACTGCGTACATGCCAGAGCTCCTCCTCTCCTCCACCATCCCCCACTAGGGACATGTGTCACTGAGCGTCCCCCACTGCGTACATGCCAGAGCTCCTCCTCTCCTCCACCATCCCCCACTAGGGACATGTGTCACTGAGCGTCCCCCACTGCGTACATGCCAGAGCTCCTCCTCTCCTCCACCATCCCCCACTAGGGACATGTGTCACTGAGCGTCCCCCACTGCGTACATGGCACAGATCCTCCTCTCCTCTCTCATCCCCCACTAGGGACATGTGTCACTGAGCGTCCCCCACTGTGTACATGCCAGAGCTCCTCCTCTCCTCCACCATCCCCCACTAGGGACATGTGTCACTGAGCGTCCCCCACTGCGTACATGGCAGAGCTCCTCTTCTCCCCCCCCATCCCCCACTGGGGACATATGTGAGTGAGTGTCCCCCACTGCGTACATGACACAGATCCTCCTCTCCTCCACCATCCCCCACTAGGGACATGTGTCACTGAGCATCCCCCACTGCGTACATGGCACAGATCCTCCTCTCCTCCCCCATCCCCCACTAGGGACATGTGTCACTGAGCGTCCCCCACTGCGTACATGCCAGAGCTCCTCCTCTCGTCCACCATCCCCCACTAGGGACATGTGTCACTGAGCGTCCCCCACTGCGTACATGCCAGAGCTCCTCCTCTCCTCCACCATCCCCCACTAGGGACATGTGTCACTGAGCATCCCCCACTGCGTACATGGCACAGATCCTCCTCTCCTCCCCCATCCCCCACTAGGGACATGTGTCACTGAGCGTCCCCCACTGCGTACATGCCAGAGCTCCTCCTCTCCTCCACCATCCCCCACTAGGGACATGTGTCACTGAGCATCCCCCACTGCATACATGGCACAGATCCTCCTCTCCTCCCCCATCCCCCACTAGGGACATGTGTCACTGAGCGTCCCCCACTGCGTACATGCCAGAGCTCCTCCTCTCCTCCACCATCCCCCACTAGGGACATGTGTCACTGAGCGTCCCCCACTGCGTACATGCCAGAGCTCCTCCTCTCCTCCACCATCCCCCACTAGGGACATGTGTCACTGAGCGTCCCCCACTGCGTACATGCCAGAGCTCCTCCTCTCCTCCACCATCCCCCACTAGGGACATGTGTCACTGAGCGTCCCCCATTGCGTACATGGCACAGATCCTCCTCTCCTCTCTCATCCCCCACTAGGGACATGTGTCACTGAGCGTCCCCCACTGCGTACATGGCACAGATCCTCCTCTCCTCTCTCATCCCCCACTAGGAACATGTGTCACTGAGCGTCCCCCACTGTGTACATGCCAGAGCTCCTCCTCTCCTCCACCATCCCCCACTAGGGACATGTGTCACTGAGCGTCCCCCACTGCGTACATGGCAGAGCTCCTCTTCTCCTCCCCCATCCCCCACTGGGGACATATGTGAGTGAGTGTCCCCCACTGCGTACATGACACAGATCCTCCTCTCCTCCACCATCCCCCACTAGGGACATGTGTCACTGAGCGTCCCCCACTGCGTACATGGCACAGATCCTCCTCTCCTCTCCCATCCCCCACTGGGGACATATGTGAGTGTCCCCTGGGGACATATGTGAGTGTCCCCCACTGCGTACATGACACAGATCCTCCTCTCCTCCACCATCCCCCACTAGGGACATGTGTCACTGAGCGTCCCCCACTGCATACATGCCAGAGCTCCTCCTCTCCTCCACCATCCCCCACTAGGGACATGTGTCACTGAGCGTCCCCCACTGCGTACATGGCACAGATCCTCCTCTCCTCTCCCATCCCCCACTAGGGACATGTGTCACTGAGCGTCCCCCACTGCGTACATGCCAGAGCTCCTCCTCTCCTCCACTATCCCCCACTAGAGACATGTGTCACTGAGCGTCCCCCACTGCGTACATGGCACAGATCCTCCTCTCCTCTCCCATCCCCCACTAGGGACATGTGTCACTGAGCATCCCCCACTGCGTACATGCCAGAGCTCCTCTTCTCCTCCCCCATCCCCCACTGGGGACATATGTGAGTGAGTGTCCCCCACTGCGTACATGACACAGATCCTCCTCTCCTCCACCATCCCCCACTAGGGACATGTGTCACTGAGCATCCCCCACTGCGTACATGCCAGAGCTCCTCTTCTCCTCCCCCATCCCCCACTGGGGACATATGTGAGTGAGTGTCCCCCACTGCGTACATGACACAGATCCTCCTCTCCTCCACCATCCCCCACTAGGGACATGTGTCACTGAGCATCCCCCACTGCGTACATGACACAGATCCTCCTCTCCTCCACCATCCCCCACTAGGGACATGTGTCACTGAGCGTCCCCCACTGCATACATGCCAGAGCTCCTCCTCTCCTCCACCATCCCCCACTAGGGACATGTGTCACTGAGCGTCCCCCACTGCGTACATGCCAGAGCTCCTCCTCTCCTCCACCATCCCCCACTAGGGACATGTGTCACTGAGCATCCCCCACTGCGTACATGGCACAGATCCTCCTCTCCTCCCCCATCCCCCACTAGGGACATGTGTCACTGAGCGTCCCCCACTGCGTACATGCCAGAGCTCCTCCTCTCCTCCACCATCCCCCACTAGGGACATGTGTCACTGAGCATCCCCCACTGCGTACATGGCACAGATCCTCCTCTCCTCCCCCATCCCCCACTAGGGACATGTGTCACTGAGCGTCCCCCACTGCGTACATGCCAGAGCTCCTCCTCTCCTCCACCATCCCCCACTAGGGACATGTGTCACTGAGCGTCCCCCACTGCGTACATGCCAGAGCTCCTCCTCTCCTCCACCATCCCCCACTAGGGACATGTGTCACTGAGCGTCCCCCACTGCGTACATGCCAGAGCTCCTCCTCTCCTCCACCATCCCCCACTAGGGACATGTGTCACTGAGCGTCCCCCACTGCGTACATGGCACAGATCCTCCTCTCCTCTCTCATCCCCCACTAGGGACATGTGTCACTGAGCGTCCCCCACTGTGTACATGCCAGAGCTCCTCCTCTCCTCCACCATCCCCCACTAGGGACATGTGTCACTGAGCGTCCCCCACTGCGTACATGGCAGAGCTCCTCTTCTCCCCCCCCATCCCCCACTGGGGACATATGTGAGTGAGTGTCCCCCACTGCGTACATGACACAGATCCTCCTCTCCTCCACCATCCCCCACTAGGGACATGTGTCACTGAGCATCCCCCACTGCGTACATGGCACAGATCCTCCTCTCCTCCCCCATCCCCCACTAGGGACATGTGTCACTGAGCGTCCCCCACTGCGTACATGCCAGAGCTCCTCCTCTCCTCCACCATCCCCCACTAGGGACATGTGTCACTGAGCATCCCCCACTGCATACATGGCACAGATCCTCCTCTCCTCCCCCATCCCCCACTGGGGACATATGTGAGTGAGCGTCCCCCACTGCGTACATGCCAGAGCTCCTCCTCTCCTCCACCATCCCCCACTAGGGACATGTGTCACTGAGCATCCCCCACTGCGTACATGCCAGAGCTCCTCTTCTCCTCCCCCATCCCCCACTGGGGACATATGTGAGTGAGTGTCCCCCACTGCGTACATGACACAGATCCTCCTCTCCTCCACCATCCCCCACTAGGGACATGTGTCACTGAGCATCCCCCACTGCGTACATGACACAGATCCTCCTCTCCTCCACCATCCCCCACTAGGGACATGTGTCACTGAGCGTCCCCCACTGCATACATGCCAGAGCTCCTCCTCTCCTCCACCATCCCCCACTAGGGACATGTGTCACTGAGCGTCCCCCACTGCGTACATGCCAGAGCTCCTCCTCTCCTCCACCATCCCCCACTAGGGACATGTGTCACTGAGCATCCCCCACTGCGTACATGGCACAGATCCTCCTCTCCTCCCCCATCCCCCACTAGGGACATGTGTCACTGAGCGTCCCCCACTGCGTACATGCCAGAGCTCCTCCTCTCCTCCACCATCCCCCACTAGGGACATGTGTCACTGAGCATCCCCCACTGCGTACATGGCACAGATCCTCCTCTCCTCCCCCATCCCCCACTAGGGACATGTGTCACTGAGCGTCCCCCACTGCGTACATGCCAGAGCTCCTCCTCTCCTCCACCATCCCCCACTAGGGACATGTGTCACTGAGCGTCCCCCACTGCGTACATGCCAGAGCTCCTCCTCTCCTCCACCATCCCCCACTAGGGACATGTGTCACTGAGCGTCCCCCACTGCGTACATGCCAGAGCTCCTCCTCTCCTCCACCATCCCCCACTAGGGACATGTGTCACTGAGCGTCCCCCACTGCGTACATGGCACAGATCCTCCTCTCCTCTCTCATCCCCCACTAGGGACATGTGTCACTGAGCGTCCCCCACTGTGTACATGCCAGAGCTCCTCCTCTCCTCCACCATCCCCCACTAGGGACATGTGTCACTGAGCGTCCCCCACTGCGTACATGGCAGAGCTCCTCTTCTCCCCCCCCATCCCCCACTGGGGACATATGTGAGTGAGTGTCCCCCACTGCGTACATGACACAGATCCTCCTCTCCTCCACCATCCCCCACTAGGGACATGTGTCACTGAGCATCCCCCACTGCGTACATGGCACAGATCCTCCTCTCCTCCCCCATCCCCCACTAGGGACATGTGTCACTGAGCGTCCCCCACTGCGTACATGCCAGAGCTCCTCCTCTCCTCCACCATCCCCCACTAGGGACATGTGTCACTGAGCGTCCCCCACTGCGTACATGCCAGAGCTCCTCCTCTCCTCCACCATCCCCCACTAGGGACATGTGTCACTGAGCATCCCCCACTGCGTACATGGCACAGATCCTCCTCTCCTCCCCCATCCCCCACTAGGGACATGTGTCACTGAGCGTCCCCCACTGCGTACATGCCAGAGCTCCTCCTCTCCTCCACCATCCCCCACTAGGGACATGTGTCACTGAGCATCCCCCACTGCATACATGGCACAGATCCTCCTCTCCTCCCCCATCCCCCACTAGGGACATGTGTCACTGAGCGTCCCCCACTGCGTACATGCCAGAGCTCCTCCTCTCCTCCACCATCCCCCACTAGGGACATGTGTCACTGAGCGTCCCCCACTGCGTACATGCCAGAGCTCCTCCTCTCCTCCACCATCCCCCACTAGGGACATGTGTCACTGAGCGTCCCCCACTGCGTACATGCCAGAGCTCCTCCTCTCCTCCACCATCCCCCACTAGGGACATGTGTCACTGAGCGTCCCCCATTGCGTACATGGCACAGATCCTCCTCTCCTCTCTCATCCCCCACTAGGGACATGTGTCACTGAGCGTCCCCCACTGTGTACATGCCAGAGCTCCTCCTCTCCTCCACCATCCCCCACTAGGGACATGTGTCACTGAGCGTCCCCCACTGCGTACATGGCAGAGCTCCTCTTCTCCTCCCCCATCCCCCACTGGGGACATATGTGAGTGAGTGTCCCCCACTGCGTACATGACACAGATCCTCCTCTCCTCCACCATCCCCCACTAGGGACATGTGTCACTGAGCATCCCCCACTGCGTACATGACACAGATCCTCCTCTCCTCCACCATCCCCCACTAGGGACATGTGTCACTGAGCGTCCCCCACTGCGTACATGCCAGAGCTCCTCCTCTCCTCCACCATCCCCCACTAGGGACATGTGTCACTGAGCATCCCCCACTGCGTACATGGCACAGATCCTCCTCTCCTCCCCCATCCCCCACTAGGGACATGTGTCACTGAGCGTCCCCCACTGCGTACATGCCAGAGCTCCTCCTCTCCTCCACCATCCCCCACTAGGGACATGTGTCACTGAGCATCCCCCACTGCGTACATGGCACAGATCCTCCTCTCCTCCCCCATCCCCCACTAGGGACATGTGTCACTGAGCGTCCCCCACTGCGTACATGGCACAGATCCTCCTCTCCTCTCCCATCCCCCACTAGGGACATGTGTCACTGAGCATCCCCCACTGCGTACATGCCAGAGCTCCTCTTCTCCTCCCCCATCCCCCACTGGGGACATATGTGAGTGAGTGTCCCCCACTGCGTACATGACACAGATCCTCCTCTCCTCCACCATCCCCCACTAGGGACATGTGTCACTGAGCATCCCCCACTGCGTACATGACACAGATCCTCCTCTCCTCCACCATCCCCCACTAGGGACATGTGTCACTGAGCGTCCCCCACTGCGTACATGCCAGAGCTCCTCCTCTCCTCCACCATCCCCCACTAGGGACATGTGTCACTGAGCGTCCCCCACTGCGTACATGGCACAGATCCTCCTCTCCTCCCCCATCCCCCACTAGGGACATGTGTCACTGAGCGTCCCCCACTGCGTACATGCCAGAGCTCCTCCTCTCCTCCACCATCCCCCACTATGGACATGTGTCACTGAGCATCCCCCACTGCATACATGGCACAGATCCTCCTCTCCTCCCCCATCCCCCACTAGGGACATGTGTCACTGAGCGTCCCCCACTGCGTACATGCCAGAGCTCCTCCTCTCCTCCACCATCCCCCACTAGGGACATGTGTCACTGAGCGTCCCCCACTGCGTACATGCCAGAGCTCCTCCTCTCCTCCACCATCCCCCACTAGGGACATGTGTCACTGAGCGTCCCCCACTGCGTACATGCCAGAGCTCCTCCTCTCCTCCACCATCCCCCACTAGGGACATGTGTCACTGAGCGTCCCCCATTGCGTACATGGCACAGATCCTCCTCTCCTCTCTCATCCCCCACTAGGGACATGTGTCACTGAGCGTCCCCCACTGTGTACATGCCAGAGCTCCTCCTCTCCTCCACCATCCCCCACTAGGGACATGTGTCACTGAGCGTCCCCCACTGCGTACATGGCAGAGCTCCTCTTCTCCTCCCCCATCCCCCACTGGGGACATATGTGAGTGAGTGTCCCCCACTGCGTACATGACACAGATCCTCCTCTCCTCCACCATCCCCCACTAGGGACATGTGTCACTGAGCATCCCCCACTGCGTACATGACACAGATCCTCCTCTCCTCCACCATCCCCCACTAGGGACATGTGTCACTGAGCGTCCCCCACTGCGTACATGCCAGAGCTCCTCCTCTCCTCCACCATCCCCCACTAGGGACATGTGTCACTGAGCATCCCCCACTGCGTACATGGCACAGATCCTCCTCTCCTCCCCCATCCCCCACTAGGGACATGTGTCACTGAGCGTCCCCCACTGCGTACATGCCAGAGCTCCTCCTCTCCTCCACCATCCCCCACTAGGGACATGTGTCACTGAGCGTCCCCCACTGCGTACATGCCAGAGCTCCTCCTCTCCTCCACCATCCCCCACTAGGGACATGTGTCACTGAGCGTCCCCCACTGCGTACATGCCAGAGCTCCTCCTCTCCTCCACCATCCCCCACTAGGGACATGTGTCACTGAGCGTCCCCCACTGCGTACATGGCACAGATCCTCCTCTCCTCTCTCATCCCCCACTAGGGACATGTGTCACTGAGCGTCCCCCACTGTGTACATGCCAGAGCTCCTCCTCTCCTCCACCATCCCCCACTAGGGACATGTGTCACTGAGCGTCCCCCACTGCGTACATGGCAGAGCTCCTCTTCTCCCCCCCCATCCCCCACTGGGGACATATGTGAGTGAGTGTCCCCCACTGCGTACATGACACAGATCCTCCTCTCCTCCACCATCCCCCACTAGGGACATGTGTCACTGAGCATCCCCCACTGCGTACATGGCACAGATCCTCCTCTCCTCCCCCATCCCCCACTAGGGACATGTGTCACTGAGCGTCCCCCACTGCGTACATGCCAGAGCTCCTCCTCTCCTCCACCATCCCCCACTGGGGACATGTGAGTGAGTGTCCCCCACTGCGTACATGACACAGATCCTCCTCTCCTCCACCATCCCCCACTAGGGACATGTGTCACTGAGCATCCCCCACTGCGTACATGACACAGATCCTCCTCTCCTCCACCATCCCCCACTAGGGACATGTGTCACTGAGCGTCCCCCACTGCGTACATGCCAGAGCTCCTCCTCTCCTCCACCATCCCCCACTAGGGACATGTGTCACTGAGCGTCCCCCACTGCGTACATGGCACAGATCCTCCTCTCCTCCCCCATCCCCCACTAGGGACATGTGTCACTGAGCGTCCCCCACTGCGTACATGCCAGAGCTCCTCCTCTCCTCCACCATCCCCCACTAGGGACATGTGTCACTGAGCGTCCCCCACTGCGTACATGGCACAGATCCTCCTCTCCTCCCCCATCCCCCACTAGGGACATGTGTCACTGAGCGTCCCCCACTGCGTACATGCCAGAGCTCCTCCTCTCCTCCACCATCCCCCACTAGGGACATGTGTCACTGAGCGTCCCCCACTGCGTACATGCCAGAGCTCCTCCTCTCCTCCACCATCCCCCACTAGGGACATGTGTCACTGAGCGTCCCCCACTGCGTACATGGCAGAGCTCCTCTTCTCCTCCCCCATCCCCCACTGGGGACATATGTGAGTGAGTGTCCCCCACTGCGTACATGACACAGATCCTCCTCTCCTCCACCATCCCCCACTAGGGACATGTGTCACTGAGCATCCCCCACTGCGTACATGGCACAGATCCTCCTCTCCTCTCCCATCCCCCACTAGGGACATGTGTCACTGAGCATCCCCCACTGCGTACATGACACAGATCCTCCTCTCCTCCACCATCCCCCACTAGGGACATGTGTCACTGAGCGTCCCCCACTGCGTACATGCCAGAGCTCCTCCTCTCCTCCACCATCCCCCACTAGGAACATGTGTCACTGAGCATCCCCCACTGCGTACATGACACACATCCACCTCTCCTCTCCCATCACCCACTGGGGACATGTGTTATTCAGTTACAAATAATGATGTATTTCCTATTTCTATGTCGACCACAGCAACCACCACCACCAGCACCTCAAATACCACCACCACTCGCACCCATACAGAGACCATAGAAGAAGGCACAACAGGTGGGTCAAGCCATGGCTACTACAGAGAGAGGAGAGGGGGGCCAACCACAACATTATGGCTGAATTATATGCCAAGACAAAACTGAAACCACGTCTAGCCAGGCAGGCCGCCAACTACAGAGCTCCAAATCAGTGTTGGTGAGACATTAGCCCTCATCCTCAGATATCTGGCCACTGGAGAGTCCTACACATCATTATCCTGTCAGTTCAGGGTTGGCAGATCCACCATCTCCAAGTTTCTAGAGGTCTGCAGGGCCATCCAGGATGAGTTCAGCAGGGAGCACCTCAGATGTCCCACTGCTCCAGATGAGTGGAAAGAACTGGAGAGGGAATTCAGGGTCAGATGGAATATTCCACATGCCCTGGGAGCCCTTGATGGAAAACATGTGGCTGTGAAGAAACCCCAGAACACTGGAGCCCTGTTCCACAACTACAAGGGGTTCTTTTCCATTGTAATGTTGGCCCTGGTAGATGGACAGTATAAGTTTAGATGGGTGGATGCTGGTACAGCTGGATCTTGCTCAGATGCCCAGATATTTAATGCCTCTCAGCTTAAGAGGAGGATTGAGGATGGCAGGATAGGCTTCCCTGACCCAGCACCTATAACCCAGGGTGGTCAAGATGTCCCCTACTTCATTCTGGCAGATGATGCCTTTGCAGTGAAGACCTGGCTCATGAAACCCTATGGTAGAAGGATGTTAACCAGAAAGGAAAGGATTGCCAACTACAGAAAATCAAGGGGCAGGAGTGTTGTTGAAAACGCTTTTGGCATCCTGGTCTCAAGATTCAGGGTGATGAGGACCACCATTGAACTTCCCCCAGAAACAGTCAGAGAAGTGGTATTTACCTGTGTGGTTCTGCACAACATACTGAGAAGCCAGTATCAAGGTCAACATGGTGGTCAAGAGCCTGATGATGATGATGATGATGATGATGATGATGATGATGATGATGATGATGATGTGCCTGGTGATTGTTGATTGATTTTTGGTGCTGCTAGTGGTGGTCCAGACAGAAACCCTGCTAGAGAAGCCAAAAGACAGAGGGACTACATCAAGGACTACTTCAATAATGAGGGAGCAGTGGCCTGGCAAGATGGCAGAATATAACTCCTGCTGCAGTAATCAGTCCTTTTAAGGACTACCAAATATTCCAAAAACAATTAATAAGCTGTGCTTCTTCCAAATATCACAACCATTTCCTAACACTAGTCACCCATCCAACAAACAGACAAACCCAACACCTTACAGAAGTCACCCCACTGACGAACAGACAAACACAATGCACAACAAAATTCAAACCACTGAAAAACAGACAAACCCAATGCCTTACAGAAGTCATCCCACTGACGAACAGACAAACACAATGCACAACAAAATCCAAACCACTGAAAAACAGACAAACCCAACGCCTTACAGAAGTCACCCCACTGACAAACAGACAAACACAATGCATGACAGAACTCATCCCACTGACAAACAGACAAACCCAACGCCTTACAGAAGTCACCCCACTGACAAACAGACAAACACAATGCACAACAAAATTCAAACCACTGAAAAACAGACAAACCCAACGCCTTACAGAAGCCACCCCACTGACGAACAGACAAACACAATGCACGACAGAACTCATCCCACTGACAAACAGACAAACACAATGCACAACAAAATCCAAACCACTGAAAAACAGACAAACCCAACGCCTTACAGAAGTCACCCCACTGACGAACAGACAAACACAATGCACAACAAAAATCAAACCACTGAAAAACAGACAAACCCAATCCTAAACATAATTCTCCTTAAAAAAAAAACCCAATGGCAAACATAACTTGCCAAATGGTATGCAATGTAGACTTACATTTCACTGAAATTATTTCCTTTACTGAATATCTTAAACCACCAAAGTGGTTCCTTTTACAATAATGGTGGGTTATGTTTGCAAAATAGTTTTCAGTTCTTTGTTTTGGGTTCTGTTTGATTTTGAGTTTGTCTGTTTCTTGGTTGGGGGGGTTATGTTGGCTATTGGGTTTATGTGATTGTAAGTTGGGGGTTGGATTTGGTGCTGGGTTTGTGTGTTTCTTAGTGGGGGGTTATTTGTTTCATGTTTTGGGGTGGTGCGGGTGTTGGACTTTTTTTTCTTGTGATAAGTATTTGTACTGAACTGTTATGTTTTGGGAGGGGATTTTTAATAGAATACAGCTTAATAATTAAGCGGCCCGTCAGGGACGCTTATTTGTTTTTACCGAAGTTCGACTGATCACCGCCGCCACCGCAGGATTATGGTCTCCCTTTAATAACTTCTTAGCCTTTCAAATATTTCTTTCCTTCTTATCTTTCTTTAAAACTATAGGGCAGGAAAAAGTTTTGGGATACTTTGCGCAGACCTTAAACTTTACTTAAGGTAACCTTAAGCATAACTCCCAAACACCCCGTCATTGCGTTTTGGAAAAAACCACACTCACCTGTGCTATAAAATTAATCAGGTACATTCTAGACCAAATTTCCAAGGTTGGAAAGGATTTTCTCATCAGTCAAACCATAGATGCCTGAATGGGAGGCATTTTAATTTCGTAAATTTTTTTAAAATGGGTACTTGGTCTGTATCTCAAAAACGGTCCGGATTTCGGCGTTTTGTTGGAATAACTTAATCAGCTACTTTTTGATAATCTTTCACATGCCGAAGTTTTAGCCCTGTATCTGCAATCTTAAGGTCACCTTAATGTCAAAAAGGGGGTTTTAGCCCTCTAGTTCACTTAGTTTTTCACTTTTTTCAACCAAACTTGGCACATATATTAAGATTTGCCAAAGGAATGTCCTGACTTTATGGTGACCTTAAACTCAAAATGTTAATGGACATATGGCCTGCTTAAAGTCATCAAATTGGAATAAAATCCTCTGGCTCCTTTCTTTTTCCATTTTTTATATCAAAATTATCACTGGTATTAAACTAGATAAAAATAATACTTATGGTCACCTTAAACTCTCAATATGAAAGGAGTTGTAGCCACCTTAAAGTGAAATGAGGGGGTTTTCAGCCTCCAAGTATCTTATTGTTCGACTGACCTCAGTTAAACTTTGCACACCTCTAAAGGATGGCAAACCAAAGGGTTATCCTGACTTTAAGGTGACCTTAAACTGTTAATATAATTTTCGCCCCCCTAAAGTCATAACATTTGAATAAAGCCATCTGGCTCCTTTCTTTTTCCATATCTAACATATATTGATATTGAAGGGACATTCTCATATTATGGTCACCTTAAAGTCGAAAGATGAATGAAGTTATGGTCACCTTACAGTGAAAAAGGAAGTTTCAGCCTCCAGCTATCTTATTGTTCAACTGACCTGAGCTAAACTTGATGCACTTATAAAGGATGAGATAAGGGACATTCTTATTTTATGGTCACCTTAAAGTCCCAATATGAATGAAGTTATGGCCATCTTGCAGTGAAATTATGGAGTTTTTAATCTCCAGCTATTGTATTGTTCAGCTGACCTCACTTTAATTGTGCACACGTATTAAAGATGAAAATAGGGACAAGTAACATACACAATGCAATAAAGTTCACAGTTTCTATTGCTTATGATGCATAAGTTGACATCTTTTATGGGTGACTTCTTTTTCATCAGGGCCGCTTCGTTTTTGTCAGCAAAAACATTCTTCTAGTTGTTTTTGGAATATTTGGGTGGCCCTGAAAAGGGCCGACGGCAGGTCAAAGACCCACCTTGACTGGATGGCTACTGAGGAGGCTGCTGCTGTTGATGCGGTTCTGTAGTGGTGATAATGAAGAGTTGCAGCTGCTGCTGCTGCTGCTGAGGCTGGTCAATGATCTGTGTTGATGTCAGATCTGGTAGTTGACTTAGTATTCCACTTCGGTTGTGTCTACTGCCCTCGTCCTGTACTGTTAGAACTGGTGTAGGGTTTCCAAAGCCAATGGGGCTGGGTGTGTAGTAGACATAACAGCTGCTAGCTGCGGCTTTAGTGGAACTAGATGCCTGTTGAGTGATTCTTGGCAGTATGTCGACCCTCTGGGACTCTGTGGTAAAAGTGGCTGATCTTCTTCGTAGTGGTTGATGTCTACGCTTGCTTTTAATGGTTTCAATGTCTCTAAAAATTCTGCCCTTGAGGTCCTCAAACTCCTCCTAGGTCATCTTTTCAGCCTCTGATGCCACATAGTCAAAGAAGGGCTGCCTGTCTGACTTCTGCTGCAGGAAACCTGAGATGAGTGTCCTCATCTGGTCAAAGTGCTCGAGTATCTTGGAGTCTGTTGAAACTGGTGTAAATGTGAACATAGGTTGATTCCTACTCTCCCTCAGGACATTGGAATCAAGGTGTTCTGTATCAGTAGTAGATAGACTCGATTCGTCCTGCTTGCTGGTGTTGGGACTGGCCTCGAACCCAGAACTTCTGCTGGCCCCCTTGTGTCTGATGTGGGTTTTAAGGAAACCCATCTGCTGGTAGACCCAGGACTGTCTCTTGGTCATCTCCCTTGGTGCTTGGCCAGATTGTAACTTGGAGAGTTTGCCATAACACGTTCTCTGTGATTCGAACCATCTTCTGACATCAAAGGGCTTGATCTTCAGTTCTGCAGAAAGTACGGGCGGGCGGGCGGACGGGTGGCGGGAAAAAGTTTGTCCGGGCTGTATCTCAGAAACCGTAAGGGGTAGTAAGTTGATACTTGGTAGGGACATTGCTTAGGGGGTGTAGTTGTGCAACATCATGGTCTGACCTTGATTTGACATTTGACCTTGCGTAGTGACCTTGACCTATAAAATCTTGTCCAGGCTATATCTCAGAAACCGTAATGTGTAGGAAGTTGATACTTGGTAGGGATATTGGTTAGGGGGTGTAGGTGGGCAATGTCATGGTCTGACTCTTGATTTGACCTTTGACCTTGCTGTAGTGACCTTGACCTATAAAATCTTGTCCGGGCTATATCTCGGAAACTGTAAGGTGTAGGAAGTTGATATTTGGTAGGGATATTGGTTAGGGGATGTAGGTGTGCAGCGTCATGGTCTGACCTTGATTTGACCTTGCTGTAGTGACTTTGACCTATAAAATCTTGTCCGGGCTATATCTCGGAAACTGTAAGGTGTAGGAAGTTGATGTTTGGTAGGGATATTGGTTAGGGATTGTAGGTGTGCAACATCATGGTCTGACCTTGATTTGACCTTTGACCTTGCCATAGTAACCTTGACCTATAAAATCTTGTCTGGGCTATATCTCAGAAACCGTATGGTGTAGGAAGTTGATACTTGGTAGGGACATTGGTTAGGGGGTGTAGTTGTGCAATGTCATGGTATGACCTAGACTTGACCTTGGACCTTTCTGTAGTAACCTCGACCTATAAGATCTTGTCTCGGCTACGTCTCAGGAACCACAACTTGTAAGAATTTGGTTAGAAGGTGTAGGTGTGCAACCTTGATTGACCTTTGACCTTCTTGTAGGGAATTTGTCCTTATGGGTATCTCTAATGCTATTTTGAGGATACTGTGCAGAAATGAAAAACCTTGGGAGGAGGGGGATTCCAGCAATGTATGCAGTGTCGGATGCTTAATATTACATATCCTTAGTGGGTGATGGGAGAGAAGAGGAGGATCTGTGCCCTGTATTCAGTGGGGGACAATCTCCGATAAATATCCCAAACAGGAACTAGGGGAGGTGAGGATCTTTGCCATATACACAGTGGGGGACGCTTAGTAACACATGTCCCCAGTGGGAGATGGGAGAGGAGAGGAGGATCTGTGCCATGTGCGCAGTGCGGGATGCTCACTCACATATGTTCCCAGTGGGGGATGGTGGAGGAGAGGAGGAGCTCTGGCATGTACACAGTGGGGGACGCTCAGTGACACATGTCGCCAGTGGAGGATGGGAGAGGAGAGCAGGATCTCAACCATATACACAGTGGGGGACACTCACTCACATATGTCCCCAGTGGAGGATGGGGGAGGAGAAGAGGAGCTCTGCCATGTATGCAGTGGGGGATGCTCAGTGACACATGTCCTCAGTGGGGGATGGGAGAGGAGAGGAGGATCTGTGTCATGTACGCAGTGGGGGATGCTCAGTGACACATGTCCCTAGTGGGGGATGGTGGAGGAGGGGAGGATCTGTGTCATGTACGCAGTGGGGGACACTCACTCACATATGTCCCCAGTGGAGGATGGGGGAGAAGAGGAGCTTTGCCATGTATGCAGTGGGGGATGCTCAGTGACACATGTCCTCAGTGGGGGATGGGAGAGGAGAGGAGGATCTGTGTCATGTACGCAGTGGGGGATGCTCAGTGACACATGTCCCTAGTGGGGGATGGTGGAGGAGAGGAGGAGCTCTGGCATGTACGCAGTGGGGGATGCTCAGTGACACATGTCCCTAGTGGGGGATGGGAGAGGAGAGGAGGATCTGTGTCATGTACGCAGTGGGGGACACTCACATATGTCCCCAGTGGGGGATGGGGGAGGAGAAGAGGAGCTCTGCCATGTACGCAGTGGGGGACGCTCAGTGACACATGTCCCTAGTGGGGGATGGTGGAGGAGAGGAGGAGCTCTGGCATGTACGCAGTGGGGGACGCTCAGTGACACATGTCCCTAGTGGGGGATGGGAGAGGAGAGGAGGATCTGTGCCATGTACGCAGTGGGGGACGCTCAGTGACACATGTCCCTAATGGGGGATGGTGGAGGAGAGGCAGATCTGTGTCATGTACGCAGTGGGGGACACTCAGTGACACATGTCCCTAATGGGGGATGGTGGAGGAGAGGCGGATCTGTGTCATGTACGCAGTGGGGGACACTGAATCACATTTGTCCCTAGTGGGGGATGGGGGAGGAGAAGAGGAGATCTGCCATGTACGCAGTGGGGGATGCTCAGTGACACATGTCCCTAGTGGGGGTTGGTGGAGGAGAGGAGGATCTGTGTCATGTACGCAGTGGGGGACACTCAGTGACACATGTCCCTAGTGGGGGATGGTGGAGGAGAGGAGGATCTTTGTCATGTATGCAGTGGGGGACACTCATTCACATATGTCCCCAGTGGGGGATGGGGGAGGAGAAGAGGAGCTCTGCCATGTACGCAGTGGGGGATGCTCAGTGACACATGTCCCTATATGTATGTACAAATAATTGATTCTCCCTGTCCGTAGTGGGGGACGTCCCCGGTTACGTACATTTATTTTGCTACTCCCGTCAGCGATGCGGATCCTCTTGAGATGCAATAATGCTGCGTTCTTACCGGCCGTAAACACGACTTCACAGCCTGTAAATTTGTCAAGAACGGCCTCACAGGTGGTATATACCACTGGTGAGTTGGGTGTCACCAGAAACTTTCCAAACTTTGACCTTCACCTCTAGTGACAACAAAGATGCAGAATACATGTGCTTTTGTTATAAAAACCAGCTAAATGAACTGTTTCGGTACTCGGAATTTTGATAAATAACCTCAGAAAACAAATAACGAATGAAATATATATCTTTTGTATGGTGGATAGCGAAGTATTGTGATTTCTTTTATTTCTTTCTCTTTGTCATTTGTGTTTGTTTACATCCACACATAAACACACCAGCGGTAAATTGTGAAGAACGGTCAAAACTTTCCACTGGTGGGTACCAACTCACAGGTCGTGTGCACGGGCTCTCTGAACGCAGCATTAACTGCATTCTAACATGACACGGATGTGTCCGTCGTTCTGATTGGTCGAGAGCGATTTCTAAGCCGTCTAAAATTGAGCATCAATAGTACGGCTGTTAACATGGCGGCGATAATTGGATAATTTTGTAAGGTTACAAGTGTTTCAAGTATTTTATTTTCAACAGTCATGTTAGAATAGGAATATAGCATTCAAAAGCCGTCTAAACGCAGAATTTTAGACGGGTTGACATGATCTAAGCACTCAGGCTTCGCCTTCGTGCTCATACCACGCCAACCCGTCTAAAATTCAGCGTTTAGACGGCTTTTTCATGCTATATTCCTATAACGAGGTCAAGGTCTGTATTAAAACGGAACTAAATCAAGACTGATACCCCATAGTCTGGTTTCCGCCGACCCTACTCTGCAACATAGGGTCGGGTATCGTCCACCATCTTGGGTACTGCACTTTAAGTACTGTCGATCTTCTATTATCACCCAAAACATGTTTTGCTTCTAAAGATTATTGTCATTCCAAAATATTTTTAAGTTTAATTCACAATATTTGATGTTATAATTTCAATAATAAATGTTTAAAATGTTTTAAATACATACAAAAATCATATAAGTAATTAAAATAATGATTGAGATATCCCGATAATGACAGCTGGCAATGATGTATTCAAGGCCATCCTGGCCGATACCAGTCCCTTTATTGTTAAAGGTGGCTGGTTCCCGTCTAGATACCCCAAAATACGTAGAGTTAAATGGTGCCTCGTGGAGATGTATTTTGTTTTTATTTTCATAATTTAAGTGGATATATGTTCTTATGGTGGATTTTCTATTCTTGACAATGTATTTAACATTACCACACAACAAATACCCACATGATGCACAAACTTAACACTTTTTGGAGAAGGTTCTTTCGTTTTTAGTCGAATCGTAGATTCGAGTTATGTACTGAGTTGTGGCCACGATTTTAAATTGGCCGTTTAAACCCTTAAATATCAAATTCTGCATAATATTTGTTCACATATCGGTACATTAAGGTGCATATTATACACTCTGCCATTTTGAAGATTTTTAATGCTTTTATTCAGTTATATTTTATAAAGTAAAAAGCTTGTCTAGTACTACGTCTGGCTTTCTGTAAGGTCCCGGATGTCCTAGAAACTATTGTGTTTGCTATTGTAATGGCCTACTCGAACGAGTCTTTTTTAACGGTTTCGTCTGCTGGTTTCTAGACGTGGAAACCCCAATTAATTTATTGGTCTGCTGGTTTATCACGCAGTCACTGTTAATGTAAAATTGTTGTCTGCGCATCTACAGCCTATTACTAATTTGTGAAACAAATAAACCGCAAAGAAATTAATGAATGAAGTGACGTCACGGTAGTACTACACATTTATTGTTCAGCCAATCAGATTCGAGAACACCTCTGGCAGAGACAATGAAAATATTCAAACTCTGTAGTTCTACATTCAACCACTCGAAGGCACTTTTGCATGTACTAGAAGTGAGTGATGAAAACGTGAGGCTACACTGGGGTTTCTAATAATATTTTACAAATATATACCAGTAATCCAGCAATCTTTTACTGTCACCGCAGCTCACTCCGTGTTCTCGCAATATTTAAAACAAATAAAATATCAAATGCTGGTAGTTGTACACCCACAGAGTGATGAAAACGTGAGGCCACAATGGTGTTTCTAACAATATTTTACAAATATATAATCCAGCAATATTTTACTGTCACTGCACCTCACTCCGTCTTCTCGCAATATTTAAAACAAATAAAATATCAAATGCTGGTAGTTGTACACCCACAGAGTGATGAAAACGTGAGGCTACAATGGGGTTTCTAACATTTTACAAATATATAATCCAGCAATATTTTACTGTCACCGCACCTCACTCTGTCTTCTCGCAATAAAATATCAAATGCTGGTAGTTGTACACCCACAGAGTGATGAAAACGTGAGGCTACAATGGGGTTTCTAACAACATTTTACAAATATATAATCCAGCAATATTTTACTGTCACTGCACCTCACTCCGTCTTCTCGCAATATTTAAAACAAATAAAATATCAAATGCTGGTAGTTGTACACCCACAGAGTGATGAAAACGTGAGGCTACAATGGGGTTTCTAACAACATTTTACAAATATATAATCCAGCAATATTTTACTGTCACTGCACCTCACTCCGTCTTCTCGCAATATTTAAAACAAATAAAATATCAAATGCTGGTAGTTGTACACCCACAGAGTGATGAAAACGTGAGGCTACAATGGGGTTTCTAACAACATTTTACAAATATATAATCCAGCAATATTTTACTGTCACCGCACCTCACTCTGTCTTGCGGGCGATAATAGCAAGTTTATAGATTTCAACACCCACTGCTGTCCTAAGATTCGACTCTGTGGCTGGCAGAATGCCAACCACTTCACCCTAGTTTATGTATTATGGTGAGTGATAATCGAAGGTTTTTGGCTTGGCATACTGTACTGCTCAGCTACCCAAGTTCGTCGCCTACCCAAGTTCGTCACTTGCATTTTTTGACAATATTAAAACCTGTTGACAACCATCTTTCATTGTAGACTTATAGATTAGTGTCATAAGTACTTGTTCTATTAGTTTTAGTGTCAATATTGCTTATCCTTTTCAGTTTTTAAAACAGGTGACGACCTTGGGTGGGCGACAAACTTGGGTAGCTGAGCAGTACTGTACAGTAGCCTTGGTGCCATTTAAATGAGGGGCATCCTGGGCGCGATGGGGGATGGTATGTATGTAGTGGGGGACGTCCCCCACCATGTTATGTTTGTCATTAGTGGTGGTGGACCAGTTCACGCCAATAATAGTTGCCTATAACATCCATAAATCTCTGTGCTCCGTCCTCCATGCTCCAACCTAATTTCCTCTGACCTCATTTGCTCCGACTTCAACTTGACCACAATGTCCTCTTCCAATATTTTACAACAAGAATAGTTTTTAAAAAATATATAAATTGTAGTTATCGTGACTTCTCATAAATATCAATATTAATCTAGATACAACTTTTACAGAGAAAATAGAGTCACAGAAGCATATCAATATATCATGAAACCTTTAAAGAAATATTATTTGTTGAAGGAATAATTTTTTTATATTCAGAATACTGTAAATGTTGCTGCAAAAAATTTTAAAGTCTCTTCTTGTTTACAATTATTTAAGAGGACATTGTAAATATTTTAACTGTTTTGTGGCGTAAGATTAGGCCCACTACATATGTGCTATAGTAAGCCAAAAGTAAAGATATATTATAAAATTGTCTTCAGGAATACAGTACTAAACACTTATTGCAAATGACAGACTAAAATAGCAGGAGGAGGATGCAGGAGGAGCAATATTTACATGGAGATTGTTTAGAGTTGAATAAATGAGACAGATTGAGGTTGGAGGAGGAGCAATATTTACATGGAGCAGTTGTGCAATCCATGGGATAAGGTTGCTCCATAACATATCTGCTCCTGCTCTGACTTCATTTCCTCTGACCTCAATTTAACTGTACTATGGAGTGGTTTATGATGAAAAAGACATGATATTATTAAAGACCATAGCAAATATAGTTAATATCCTTTATTAACCAAGAAATAAATATGTTTAAGCAAAGGACTATTCAAAACCTTACTATATTGTAGTTTTAACGAGGTCAGAGGAAATGAAGTCAGAGGAGGAGCAGATGTGTCATGGAGCAATCTTATCCCATGGTTCACACAACTCCTCCATGTAAATATTGCTCCTTCTCCAACCTCCCTCTGCCTCATTTGGTAAATAATGCTCCTTCAACTTCCCTTTGCCATTTTTATCTGATACTTGTAATAAGTGTTTACTACTACATTCCAATGAATATTGTAATCCTGACTCCAGGAAGTGTTTAAAATATAAATATTTTTATCTTATTTTCCACATGTAGACCCAATCTAACGTCACAAGGCATTAAAATATTCATAATGCCCTCTTAAATAGTTCTAAACAAGGTCAAAGCTGAACACAGCAAAAGATTCCCACCCCATGATTTCCTATATGTTGGTTTACCATCCCAAACCTCTAGGACCAATAATAAGCGAGTTATAAGCACTTTTAAGTATGACTGTTCTCATTTGACCTTGAAGGATGGGCTAAAGGTCAAATGTGACCACATCAGAAGATTCCCTGCCCATGGTTTTCCATTACTTGGTTTCACATTGCAAGCCTCTAGGACCAATAATAAGCGAGTTACAAGCACTTTTAAGTTTGGCTATCCTCGTTTGATAATGAAGGAGGGGCCCAAGGTCAAATCCGTCCAAACCAGAAGATTCTCAGGGTGTGATTTCCTAAATGTTGGTTTACCATTCCAAACTTCTAGGACCAATAATAAGTGAGTTATAGGCACTTTTAAGTTTGGCCATCCTCATTTGACCTTGACGGAGGGGCCCAAGGTAAAATCTGAGCACACCAGAAGATTTCCAGCCCATGATTTCCTATATGTTGGTTTACCATCCCAAACCTCTAGGACCAATAATAAGTGAGTTACAAGCACTTTTAAGCTTGGCTATCCTCGTTTGACAATGAAAGAGGGGCCCAAGGTCAAATTCGTCTAAACCAGAAGATTCTCAGGGTGTGATTTCCTAAATGTTGGTTTACCATCCCAAACTTCTAGGGCCAATAATAAGTGACTTATAAGCACTTTTAAGTTTGGCCATCCTCATTTGACCTTGACGGAGGGGCCCAAGGTAAAATCTGAGTAAACCAGAAGATTTCCAGCCCATGATTTCCTATATGTTGGTTTACCATCCCAAACCTCTAGGACCAATAATAAATGAGTTATAAGCACTTTTAAGTTTGGCTGTCCTCATTTGACCTTGAAGGAGGGGTCCAAGGTCATATCCGACCACATCAGAAGATTCCCAGCCCATGATTTCCTATATGTTAGTTTACCATCCCAAGCCTCTAGGACCAATAATAAGCGAGTTATAAGCACTTTTTAGGTTGGCTATCCTTGTTTGACCTTGAAGGAGGGGTCCAAGGTCAAATCTGACCACATCAGAAGATTCGCAGCACATGATTTCCTATAGGTTGGTTTCACATTGCAAACCTCTGTAACCAATAATATGGGAGATATAGACATTTTTAAAGTCCACTATGTGGGGTACCTTGGCACTCCGTGGATGACCTTGAATTTAGAACTCCAAGGTCAAATGTCTGCAAGGTGGTAGAGGACATGTACATCTGTGAAAAATATCACCTATGAAGAGATTCAATTTTCTACCTATGAGAACCAGCCAGTAGAAAAATGTAGATAATTTTCAAAGTAATGCCCGTGGCGGCCATCTTGTTTTTCAGAATGAGGCTAATTTCAGTCCCAGAGAAGTTTACCCCCAATCAAGATATCCTGCAAATTTGGTGAACCTAGCTGGTGTAGTTTTTCTCTGAGAGTGTTAACGCCGAAAATCTCTACGCGCTGCGGCGGCGGCGTAGCGAATGCTAAACCAAAGTATCCACCGGATGCCTCCTGTGGATACAATTATCCATTATTTGAGACATATTGCTCAAAGACAATTTTTTTTTAAAATCATGTCTGAATATTTTTTTGCCATTCTTGTAACAAAAAATTGGACTGGGAGGCCTGGGTTTGATTCCCAGTGTTGTGGAACGAGACATCATAGCTCAGTGACAGAGCACTCAGTCTGTTATTATCTCCCGCCAGCCGATAGGCCTGGTACGGGAGATTATAAAATGCCCTGTGTCCGTGCGTCCGTCTGTGTATACGTGTGTCCGTTCACGTTTTTACAAAAGCCTTTCTATCTCTTAAAATATTATAGCTAGAGCTTCCAAATTTGCAGGATAAATTCATCATTGGAAAAACTTGCCTGGGAATTTTTTTCGGCTAATTTGGAAAAACAAGATGGCCACCACGGGTGTTAACAAGATGGCTGCCATGGTTTTTTATGTCAGCTGAGCCAAACTTAAAAGTGCTTATAACCGACTGGTTATTGGTCCTTGAGGTTTGGGATGGTAAACCAACCTCTAGGAAATCATGGGCTGTAAATCTTCTGGTGTGGACAGATTTGACCTTGGGCCCCCTCTTCAAGGTCAAACGAGGATAGCCAAACTTAAAAGTGCTTATAACTCACTTATTGTTGGTCCTAGAGGTTTGCAATGTGAAACCAACCTACAGGAAATCATGTCCTGCGAATTTTCTGATGTTGTCAGATTTGAACTTGGGGCCCCTCTTTCAAGGTCAAATGAGGATAGCCAAACTTAAAAGTGGTTATAACTCCCTTATTATTGGTCGTACAGGTTTGGGATGGTAAACCAACTTATAGGAAATCAGGGGCTGGGAATCTTCTGGTTTGGTCAGATTTAACCTTGGATCCCCCCTTCAAGGTCAAACGAGGATAGCAAAACCTAAAAGTGGTTATAACTCCCTTATTATTGATCCTAGAGGTTTGCAATGTGAAGCCAACCTACAGGAAATCAAGTCCTGCGAATTTTCTGATGTTGTCATATTTGACCTTGGGCCCATCCTTCAAGGTCAAACAAGGATAGCCAAACTTAAAAGTGCTTATAACTCGCTTATATTCGTCCTAGAGGTTTGGGATGTTAAACCAACCAATGGGAAATCATGGGCTCGGAATCTTATGGTGTGGTCAGATTTGACCTGGGGCCCCTTCTTCAAGGTCAAACAAGGATAGCCAAACTTAAAAGTGCTTATAACTTGCTTATTATTGGTTCTAGATGTTTGGGATGGTAAACCAACCTACAGGCAATCATGCGCTGGAAATCTTTTGGCGTCGACAGATTTTACCTTGGACCCCTCCTTCAAGGTCAAAAGAGGATAGCCAAACTTAAAAGTGCTTATAACTCGCTTATATTGGTCCCAGAGGTTTGGGATAGTAAACCAACCTTTTGGAAATCATGGGCTCGGAATCTTATGGTGTGGTCAGTTTTGACCTTGGGCCCCTCCTTCAAGGTCAAAAGAGGATGGCCAATCTTATAAGGGCTTATAACTCACTTATTATTGGTCCTTGAGGTCTGGGATGGTAAACCAACCTCTAGGAAATCACGGCCTTGAAATCTTCTGGTGTGGACAGATTTGACCTTGGGCCCCCTCTTCAAGGTCAAATGAGGACAGCCAAACTTAAAAGTGCTTATAACTCACTTATTGTTGGTCCTAGAGGTTTGCAATGTGAAACCAACCTACAGGAAGTCATGTCCTGCGAATTTTCTGATGTTGTCGAATTTGACCTTGGACCCCTTCATCGAGGTCAAAAGAGGATAGCGAAACTTATTATTGTTGGTTTCTGTGCACTTAAAAGAAAATGATTCAAGTTATTTTGCTAAAGTTAGGCATACATTTGGCTTGCTTGGTATTGCATTTGGCACTGTTAGCTCTGTGGATAAGCTATTAAAGTACGCTCGAAAATTTTTGACCCAGAAGGTACTAGAGAAGTATTCTATTCAAAAGTGATTTTCGCCACTTTTGGAGGCCATCTTGTAGTTTAGTGGAAAAGAAAAAATTGAACCATTGCTTGGAAACTGTAAGAGATAGAGATCCATAGGGTAGTGGAAAAGTATCCTATACATAAGGGTAAAATTTCAATTTTCATAAATTTTGGCGGCCATCGTGAATTTTAGCTGAAAATAAAAATTTAAAGTATCTTGGAAACCGTATATAAGAGAGCAATTTCGAGTGAATTTTTGACCTGGAGGGTAGTAGTGAAGTAGCCTATACAAAAGGATAAAATTTTAATTTTTGCAAGTTTTGGTGACCGTCTTGGATTTTAGCTGAAAATAAAAAATTGGAAATATCTCCGTAACGGTAAAAAGATGGAGCAATTTAGAGTGAATTAGTGAGAAATTTACATACTTTGTCGTCAAATACTCACCTGACAAAATAACTTTATATTTAGCAATTTTATGACAAGCTTTTACTGTGCCTATGGACTACTTTTCAGATACTGACCCCTGACTGACCAGTATATTTGACTTTTATGACAACTTTTCACTCTGTCTGAAATGACTACCTTTCCTATATATTGTGTGACAACTATGTTTGGATGCATTAGTCATAAACTAGTCACTTTTGGCTAACTAAAGGCAAATATATTTGACAATTTTATGACAAACTTGTTACCATGCCTGAAAAGACTATACCTTTTATTTATTGACAAATGAGTGTGATATATTAATCATAAAAGAGTCACCTCTGAAAAAAACTAACAACTGTACATCAGTCAGATGTGACTACTTTGTGACTAATGTATGACAAACATTCATTTGTGAATAAGTAAAAGGTAGTCATTTCAGGCACGGTACAAAGTTTGTCATAAAATTGTCAAATATATTTGTCTTCAGTTTTTCAGAGGTGACTAGTTTGTGACTAATATTTGACAAACATACAGTTGTCAATGTGGAAAAGGTAGTCATTTCAGGCACAGTAAAAAGTTTGTCATAAAATAGTCAAATATACTGATCATTAGTTAATCAGAGATGACTATTTTGTGACTATGTGGTGACTGATATATGACATACTATTGACTAATATGTTTGACTAACTTTTTACTGTGCCTGAAATGACTACCTTTGGCACAGTGACAAGTGTATGTTTGTCATATATTAGTCAGAAAATAGGCATCTCTGACAAACAACTAGCAAGTGTATGCTAGTCATTAATTAGTCATTAACTTGTCATTAGTTAATCAGAGGCGACTTTTCTGACTAATATGTGACAAACTAATGACTAATAAAAGTTGTTTTACTGACAAGTTTATGACTAGATATACTTGACGAGTCTTAAACAAATAAATACTAGTCATTAGGGTAGTCATCTCAGGCACAGTAATGCTAACTTTTTTGCCACTTATTTGTCATTTCGGTTTTCAGTGCAGGCCGCCTGCGACCCTTAGTCCCAGACCTCCGTAGCTTAGTCCCAGGAGGCCGGTTGTTAATCCCAGACTCAAATATGATGCGTATGAATTGCATGCGTGTGAAAGTTAGTCAGTTGTATTAGTCCCCGGAAGCCTCAGACCGTCTGCGGTGTCCTGGGACCCAAAAGTCAAGGTCTGGGACTAAGCCCCGACTAAGGGTAACCGACCCTAACCGATCCAAACCGGCCTCCCCAGGACGCCTGGGACCGCACATTTTTAGTCTGCGACGGTCTGAGGACGCCCCAGGGGGCCTGAGACTAACAACCGATTAAGAACCGACTGTTTTCCGCGCGTCTGAAATGAAATCGAGGCAATGAGGGGGTCTGGGACTATATAAGCGATCGCGCACACATTCTCGTTGTTACTGACTGTTTGCCTACTGAGAGACGTGTGTCACTGATTTGTAGGGGTTTTCAATTTTTATTTTATATATTATATACTTTAAGTTGAGCTTAAGGCAAATTTCACAGTTAGGAGACACATTTTACTATTTTTTTATTATTTTGTCGACTGGATTATGAGGAAAGAGAAAGGAGGGAAGAGAGGAAGGAAAAAGATGGATGAGAGGGAGAAGGAAAGTCAAGTAGAGGAGAGGAGTGAAGTTATTACAGAAGAAGGAACTGAGAGGAGAGAGGAGGATGAGATTGAGGAAGGTCCAGCTATTGGGGAAGCTGTGGCAGAAGAAGAAGAGAGGTGTGAAGAAGATCCGGAGTGCCATTCTTCAGCCAAGAGAGCCAGGGTGTGTGCCACTTTTACAGACAACCAGGAAGTTTCCATTGTGGAATTTGTAAAGCTGCACCCTGAACTGTATGACAAGGAACATTCACGTTTCCACGACAGGACCAGAAGAGAGGCTCTCTGGGCAGAAATATCTGCAGAACTGAAGCTCCAGCCCTTTGATGTGAGACGTTGGTTCGAGTCCCAGCGAACCCGTTATGGAAAGCTGTCTAAGCTCCAATCTGGCCAAGCCCCGAGGGAGATGACCAAGAGACAGTCCTGGGTGTACCAACAGATGGGTTTTCTTAAAACCCACATCAGAAGAAAGGGGGCCAACAGAAGTTCAGGTTTTGAGGCCAGTCCAAATACCAGCAGGCAGGACGAATCACGTGGGTCAACTACTGATACAGAACACCTCGAGTCCAGTGTCCTGAGGGAGAGGAGTCAGTCCATCATTACATCAACACCCGTTTCAACTACAGACTCCAAGATTCTCGAACACTTTGAGCAGATGAGTACACTTATCTCAGGTTTTCTGCATCAGAAGTCAGACAGGCAGCCCTTCTTTGACTACGTGGCATCAGAGGCCGAAAAGATGACTCAAGAAGAATTTGAAGAATTAAAGGGCAAGATATTTAGAGACATCGAAACTATTAAGAGCAACCGTAGACGTCACCATTGCCCAGAAGATCAGCCACTGTTACCACGGAGTCCCAGAGGGTCAGCCTACTGCCAACAACCACTCCACAGGCGTCTAGTTCCACTCAAGCAGCAGCTAGCAGCAGTTTTGTGTACTATACACCAAGCCCCATTGGCTTCAGCAACCTGACATCTGTCCTAACTGTACAGGACGAAGGGAGCAGACACAATCTGAGTGGAATCTTAAGCCAGCTACCAGATCTGACATCAACACAGATCGTCGAGCAGCCTCAGCAGCAGCAGCAGCAACAACCGAAGCAGCAGCTCTTTACTATCACCACTTCAGCACCGCCTCAACAGCAGCAGCAGCCTCCTCAGTAGCCATCCAGTCAGGGCGGGTCTTTGACCTGCCAGGCCCTTTTCAGGGCCACCAAATCTTCCAAAAACAATTATTCAGCTACAAGTTATTCCAATTCCCCTCCCAAAACAAAAAAGTTCAGTACAAATACTTATCACAAGAAAAAAAAAGTTAAAGTCCAACACCTACACCACCCCAAACATGAAACAAATAACCCATGGTACCACACATAACAAAAAAGGCCACATAAAAAAAATTAAAAATAACTCCTAATATGGCCATTAATCAGCCCATTTTTAGATTAAAATCCATGGGATAGTTTAAAATCTGTAATTGAAAAGTCCAACACTTACACCTTCCCTAGAGTTAAAAGGCATTATTACATACTTGCCAACCCACAAACAGACAAACCCAATACCAAACATAACCCCCAAATAACAAACCCAGTAGAAACCCAACATCCAACTACCAATTATAAACCCAACCCCAGTAACCACCAACCAAGAAACACAAAAACCCAAAATTAAATAGAACCCATGGCAACGAACTGACAAACTATTTTGCAAACCCAATCCCCAATTATTGAAAACAAAACTAGTTTTATGGTTATATTTTCCACATTTTTGTGATTAGAAGTGAAGATTTAAAATTGAAGATTTCCATAAAAACATTTCTGCTACAAATAAATTTCCAACCCATGAACAAAAAAAATTGGTGAAATTAGGAGGTGGATATCCAAATATGTAAAAAAATAATTCAATTTAGGATATTATGTGTGACTTTGTGTTTGGCTTTTGTTTAACACTGGGTTTGTATGATTGTTGGGTGAGTAACTTGTGTTTGTCTGTTTGTCCGTCTGTACAAGTTATGTTTGGCATGGGGTTTGTCTGTTTGTCCGTCTGAAGAAGTTATGTTTGGCATGGGGTTTGTCTGTTTGTCCGTCTGTACAAGTTATGTTTGGCATGGGGTTTGTCTGTTTGTCTGTCTGTACAAGTTATGTTTGGCATGGGGTTTGTCTGTTTGTCCGTCTGTACAAGTTATGTTTGGCATGGGGTTTGGCCGTCTGTAGCAAGCTGACCAGCAGGTTGACCTTGATACTGGCTTCTGAGTATGTTGTGCAGAACCACACAGGTCATGACCACTTCTCTAACTGTTTCTGGGGGTAGTTCAATGGTGGTCCTCATCACTCTAAATCTTGAGACCAGGATGCCGAAAGCGTTCTCCACAATTCTCCTGCCCCTTGATATTCTATAGTTGGCAATCCTTTCCTCTCTTGTTAACAGCCTTCTGCCATAGGGTTTCATGAGCCAGGTCTTCAGGGCAAAAGCGTCATCTGCCAGAATGAAGTAGGGGACATCTCTACCACCCTGGGTTATAGGAGCTGGGTCAGGGAAGCCTATCCTGCCATCTTCAATCCTCCTCTTCAGCTGAGAGGCATTAAATATCTGGGCATCTGAACAAGATCCAGCTGTACCCACATCCACCCATCTGAACTTGTACTGTCCATCTACCAGGGCCAACATGACAATGGAAAAGAACCCCTTGTAGTTGTGGTAGAGGGCTCCAGTGTTCTTGGGTTTCTTCAGGGCCACATGCTTTCCATCAAGGGCTCCCAGGACATGTGGAACATTCCACCTGATCCTGAATTCCCTCTCCAGTTCTTTCCACTCATCTGGGGTAGTAGGACATTTGAGGTACTCTCTGGTGAACTCATCCTGGATGGCCCTGCAGACCTCTGGTAAAAACTTGGAAATGGTGGATCTCCCAACCCTGAACTGACATGACATAATAATGATGTATATGACTCTCCAGTGGCCAGATATGTGATGGTGAGGGCTAACTTCTCCCCAACACTGATTGGAGCTCTGTACTTGGTGGCCTGCCTGGCTAGACGTGGTTCCAGTCTGGTCTTTATCATTTCAAAGAATTCTGGGGTCATCCTCATGTAGTTGGTGAATCCTGGAATGTCTGTGGCATACAGATCAGCCATAATGTTGTGGTAGGCCCCTCTTTCCTCTCTCTGCAGTAGCCATGGCCTCACCCACATGTTGTGCCTTCTTCTAGGTCTCTGTATGGGTGTTGGTGGTGGTGGTAGTTGCTGTGGTCGACGTAAAAATTGGAAATACATGATTATTTGTAAGTGAATAAAAACCAAAAAAGCCCTAAGTTGTTGTTGAATCTGTCTTCCATTAAAAGGTGGCATCCTGCTGTGTTCCTAGAAAAGCAATGGTGATTAGATCACAAATTTTATATATATATACCCAGAAAATCCAGCCACTTTGCAAAACAATAATCGGGGATCCTGGTCTGGGGAAGACTGAGGGCTTAGTCGGGGCTTAGTCCCAGGAGGCCTGAGGCGTTCTGGGACCCAGTCGGTTTGTGTGCGACAGGATCGTGGTTGAAACCGACCAGAAAACTGGCTTAGTCAGTTCTTAGTCCCAGACCAGTCGGGGACTGTCTGCGGCCGCCTGAGGCGTCCTGGGGACGATCTGTTCTTAATCCCAGACTTCAGTACCGACCCAGTATTCCCGCTCATTTTTGCTATTTTTTCAACGACTGTCCACGATAAAGGGTCCCAGACAGGATCGGGGCTTAATCTTTTGGTGGAACAGGGGCATAAGCTAACAGATTTGGTCCCCCTCTCCTCCCCCCATCCCCCACTGGGGACATGTGTCACTGAGCGTCCCCCACTGCGTACTAGTAGTGCTACATGGCAGAGATCCTCCTCTCCCCTCCCATCCCCCACTTGGTACATATCTGACTGAGCGTCCCCCACTTCAAACATGGGACAGATCCTCTTCTCCTCCCCCCATCTAGGGAAATGTGTCACTGAGCGTATACCACTGGGTAGTAGGTACATGGCACAGATCCTCCTCTCCACCCCCATGCCCCACTAGGTACATGTCTGACTGAGCGTCACCCATTATGTATATGGCACAGATCCTCCCCCATCCCCCACTAGGTACAAATCTGACTGAGCGTCCCCCACTCTGTACATGGCACAGATGATGATCTCCCCCAACACCCACTAGGGACATATCTGACTGAGCGTCCTCCAACACCTACATGGGACAGATCTTCCTCTAATCCCCCATCCTCCACTAGGGACGTGTCACCAATCGTCCCCCAGTGCTTAGATGCCACAGATCCTCCTCTCCTCCCCCGTCTCCCACTAGGAACATGTGTCACTGAGTGTGCCCTGCTATGTACATGACTGAGATTCCCCACTCCTCCCCCATCTCCCACTAAGGACATGTCATTCAGCGTCCCCGACTACATACATGGCTGAGATCCTCCTCTCCTCCCCCATCCTCCACTGATGACATGTATCAGTGTCCCCCATTGCGTACATGGCTGAGATTTTCCTCTCCTCCTCCATCTCCCACTAGTTACATATCTGAGCGTCCCACACTGAGTACATGCCACAGATCCTCCTCTCCCCTATCCCCCACTGGGGACATGTGTCACTAAGCGACCCCTACTGCGTACATGCCAGAGATCCTCCTCTTCTCCAACATCCTCCACTGGGGACATGGCAGAGATCCTCCTCTCCTCCCCCATCCCCCACTGAGGACATGTACCAGTGAGGGTCCCCTACTATGTACACGGCAGAGATCCTATTCTTCTCCTCATCCATACCCAGCTGGAGACATTTTTTAAGGTGCCCTTAAACTTCTAATAACATAATTACATTTTTTTACATCCGCACAGTACCTCTAAATTGGCTTGACTGATTCACTTCAAATTTGGCAAGTGGATGTAATTGGATCTTATCTTATGGCCTATTGTGAGGTGACCTTGAATTGCCATGTATACAAGAATTATTTTTAGTTTAAGTTTTGATTTTCCTGTACAGTATAGTGAAAATAGTTTGACAGATTTTATTCAAATTTCCTATGCATAGGTTAATAATAGTTAATAACGCACAGTAATAACTGAATTTTATTCACTTTAACTTTTGCAATTTTGCACAATATCTCAAATACTGTGTAATTCTAAGCATTCTAAGTTAAGCAACAAATCCTGAGCAGAATATATACACAAAGATTGCCTTATAGTCCTTCATCGGTGCAAACTGACATTGAGTTTAAGGTTAGGACAATTTTTTGGTTTTGGGGTGAGATTTTATGAAAGGTCAACTCAAGGTCACAACATGATGTTGCACAGCTACACCCCTATCCAATGTCTCTACCAGGTATCAACCTTATACACCTTATGGATTATAAATTATAGCCCAGACAATATTTTAAAGGTCAAGCTCACTACAGCAAGGTCAAAGGTCAACTCAAGATCACACCATGATGTTGCACACCTACACCCCCAACCAATGTCCCTACCAAGTATAAACTTCCTATACCTTCCTACATGGTTTGGGAGCTACAGCTTGTCCACACACTGGACACCATGGGGGAAAAAATTAGTCTCAGTATAATTCTTTCATACATTGGAGTTTAAGGTCACTCCATAATGGGCAGACCTTGAGAACCAGTTATGATCACCAAATTTTAAATGAATCTGTCAATGGGTGAGTCAAGGTGTTTTTACCCCACAGCCCTGTCTCCTACCCCACAGCTGTGTCTCAGAAACCATACGGTATAGGAAGTTGATATTTTGTAGGGACATTGGTTAGGGGGGTGTATGTGTGCAACATCATGGTGTGACCTTGACTTTGACCTTACTGTAGTGACCTTGACCTTTAACATCTTGTCTGGGCTATATCTCAGCAACCACAACTTGTAGGAAGTTATTTGACAATTGGTATGGACATTGGTTAAAGGGTATAGGTGATACATGTCCCCAGTGGGGAACGGGGAAGATAGGAGGAGCTCTGCCATGTACTCAGTGGGAGAAACTCAGTAACACATGTCCCCAGTGGGGATGGGGGATGAGAGGAGGATGTGTGCCATATACTCAGTGAGGGACACTCAGTGATACATATCTTTAGTGGGGGATGGGGGAGGATCTGCGCCATATACTCAGTGGGGGATGCTCACTAATACATGTCCCCAGGTGGGGATGGAGTGGGGGGAGAGGAGGGTCTGTACCATGTACATAGTGGGGGACGCTCAGTGATACATGTCCCTAGTAGGGGATGGGGGAGGATCTCGCCCATGTACACTGTGGGGGACGTTTAGTCAGACATGTCCCTAGTGGGAGATGGGGGACGAGAGGAGGATTTCAGCCATGTACTCAGTGGGGGACGTTTAGTCAGACATGTCCCTAGTGGGAGTTGGGGGAGGAGAGGAGGATCTGTTCCATGTATGCAGTGGAGGGCGCTCAGTGACACATGTCCGTAGTAGGGGATGGTGGAGGAGAGGGAGATCTCAGCCATGTACCTAGTGGGGGATGCTCAGTGACACATGTCCTCAGTGGGGGATGGAAGAGGAGGATCTTAGCCATGTACGCAGTAGAGGATGCTCAGTGACACATGTCCCCAGTGGGGGATGGTGGAGGAGAGGAGGATTCCAGCTGTGTACGCAGTGGGGGACATTCAGTCAGACATTTCCTTAGTGGGAGATTGCGGAGGAGAGGAGGATCTTAGCCGTGTACGCAGTGGGGGACGCTCAGTGACACATGTCCCCAGTGGGGATGGTGGAGGAAGAGGATCCCAGCTGTGTATGCAGTGAGGGACATTCAGTCACACATGTCCCTAGTGGGAGATTGGGGAGGAGAGGAGGATCTGTGCCATGTACGCAGTGGGGGACGCTTAGTCAGACATGTTCCCAGTGGGAGATGGGGGAGGAGAGGGGATCTGTGCCATGTATGCAGCAGGGGATGCTCAGTAACACATGTCCCTAGTGGAGGATGGGGGACATGTCTCCAGTGGAGGATGGGTGAGAAGAGGATGATCTCAGCCATGTATGCAGTGGGGGACCCTCAGTGACACATGTTCCCATGCAGTGGGAAATTGCGGAGGAGAGGAGGATCTTAGCCGTGTACGCAGTGGAGGACGCTCAGTGACACATGTCCCCAGTGGGGATGGTGGAGGAGGAGGATCCCAGCTGTGTATGCAGTGAGGGACATTCAGTCACACATGTCCCTAGTGGGAGATTGGGGAGGAGAGGAGGATCTGTGCCATGTACGCAGTGGGGGACGCTTAGTCAGACATGTTCCCAGTGGGAGATGGGGGAGGAGAGGGGATCTGTGCCATGTATGCAGCGGGGGACTCAGTGACACATGTCCCCAGTGGAGGATGGGGGAGAAGAGGATGATCTCAGCCATGTATGCAGTGGGGGACCCTCAGTGACCCATTTTCCCATGCAGTGGGGGATGGGGAGGGAGAGAACGATCTCAGCCATGTACACAATGGGGGATGCTCAGTGACACATGTCCCCAGTGGGGGATGGGGGAGGAGAGGAAGATCTCAGCCATGTATGCAGTGGCGATTGCTCAGTGGCACATAACCCCAGTGGGGGATGGGGGAGGAGAGAAGGATCTCAGCCATGTACACAGCGGTGGACTCTCAGTGACACATGTTCCCAATGGGGGATGGGGGAGGAGAGGAGGATCTCAGCCATGTACACAGCGGTGGACTCTCAGTGACACATGTTCCCAAAGGGGGAGGAGAGGAGGATCTCAGCCATGTACACAGCGGTGGACTCTCAGTGACACATATTCCCAATGGGGGATGGGGGAGGAGAGGAGGATCTCAGCCATTATGTAGTGGGGGACGCTCAGTGACACATGACCGTAGTGGGAGATGGGGGGAGGATAGGACGATCTCTGGCATGAACACATTAGGGGATCCTCAGTGAGACATAACCCCAGTGGGGGATGGGGGAGGAGAGAAGGATCTCAGCCATGTACACAGCGGTGGACTCTCAGTGACACATGTTCCCAATGGGGGATGGGGGAGGAGAGGAGGATCTCAGCCATGTACACAGCGCTGGACTCTCAGTGACACATGTTCCCAATGGGGGAGGAGAGGAGGATCTCAGCCATGTACACAGCGGTGGACTCTCAGTGACACATATTCCCAATGGGGGATGGGGGAGGAGAGGAGGATCTCAGCCATTATGTAGTGGGGGACGCTCAGTGACACATGACCGTAGTGGGAGATGGGGGGAGGATAGGACGATGTCTGGCATGAACACATTAGGGGATCCTCAGTGAGACATATCCCCAGTGGGGGATGGGATAGGAGAGGAGAATCTCAGCTTTGTTTGCAGTGGGGGATGCTCAGTGACACATGTCCCAACTGTCAAATATCCCTAGTGTGGGATGGGAGAGGAGACAATGATCTCTGGCATGTATGCAGTGGGGGACGCTCAGTGATACATGTCCCTATAGCGGGGGATGGGGGAGGAAAACAGGATTTCAGCCATGTACGCAGTGGCAGATGCTCAGTCGGACAAATTTAATTTTTTTCACATACAGTGCCTCATAAACCCTAGTAATAAAGGTTGGCTGCTTGTTATTTGGTTGTGTGCTATTAATATCAATTGATGGTACAGCAGGTGTCACTTAAATAAAAAAATCTCTCTCCCTGTGACCTAGTGGAGGGTGGGGAGGAGAGGACCTCTGTTATGTACGAAGTGGGGGATTTTCGAGATTTAGTGTCATCCCACTTTCCTACTGTGAACACTCTGTATGTATGTACATGTACAAATAATTGATTCTTCCTGTCTGTAGTGGGGGACGTCCCCGGTTACGTACATTGGTTTTGTTGCTCTCGTCAGCAATGCAGATCCTCTTGGTTTAAATACCAACTATCGGAACTTGATATTGTTCTGCACATGCATTAGAGATTTTCTAAATATAGCTCACAAGGGCTATCTACGGAAGTCCATAAGGACGTAAGTTCAACTGATCACCACCGCCGCCACAAGATTATGGGTTGATACCTCATCTTGGAGCCCGCAAAATCTTGGGGAGGGGTGGGGGGTGGGCTAAGTTATACTTTTCAGGGTGTAGTAGAGGTAGAGGTCTATCCCAGTAATTTTAGTTGGAGGACGTGTGGTAGAGGTGAGATATATTATATATTTTGTGGGACCAATACCACATTTTGAGGGCGTGGTAGAGGTAGAGGTCTATCCCAGTAATTTTAATTGAGAGGCCGTGGTAGAGGTGCGGTAGAGGTGGGGTAGAGGTGAGTTATGGTATACATTTTGTCGGACTTGTACCACATTTTGGGGGCGTGGTAGAGGTTGAGGGCAGTCCCATTAATTTTCATAGAGAGACCGTGGTAGTGGTCCGAATGGTCCGTGGTAGTGGGACAGACCTCTACCTCTACCATACCCCAAAAATGTGGTAGAGGTCCCAATAAATATAGACAATTTCTCACCTCCACCACACCTCTACCATGCCTCCTCCAACTAAAATTACTGGGACAGACCTCTACCCCTACCACTCCCCCAAATTGTGGTAGAGGCCGCACAAAATATATAATATATCTGACCTTTACCTCACCTCTACCACGCCTCCTCCAACTGGGCTGAGGGAAAAGTTTGTTCCGCCTGTATGTCAGAAAATGTAAGGTGTAGGAAGTTGATACTTGGTAGGGACATTGGTTGGGGGTGTAGATGTGGAGCGTCATGGTGTGACCTTGATTTGACCTTGCCGCAGTGACCTTGAGTCTGAACATCTTGTCTGGGCTATATCTCGTAAACCGTAAGGTGTAGGAAGTTGATACCTGGTAGGGTTATTGGTTAGGGGGTGTAGTTGTGCAACGTCATGGTGTGACCTTGATTTGACATTTGACCTTGCTGTAATGATCTTGACCTATAAAAGCTTGTCCGAGCTATATCTCAGAAACTGTGAGGTGTAGGAAGTTGTCTGGGCTATATCTCGGAAACCGTAAGGTGTAGGAAGTTGATACCTGGTAGGGTCATTGGTTAGGGGGTGTAGGTGTGCAACGTTATGGTGTGACCTTGATTTGACATTTGACCTAGCCGTAGTGAACTTGACCTATAAAACCTTGTCCAGGCTATATCTCGGAAACCGTAAGATGTAGGACGTTGATACTTGGTAGGGACATTGGTTAGGTGGTGTAGGTGTGCAATGTCTTGGTGTGACCTTGATTTGACCTTGCCGTAGTGACCTTGACCTATGAAATCTTGTCCGGACTATATCTCTGAAACTGTAAGAGTGCAACATCATGGTGTGACCTTGATTTGACCTTTGACCTTGCCGTAGTGACCTTGACCTGTAAAGACTTGTCCGGGCTATATCTCCGAAAGCATAAGGTGTAGGAAGTTGATACTTAGTAGGGGCATTGGTTGGGAGTAGTAGGTGTGCAACGTCATGGTGTGACCTTGATTTGACATTTGACCTTGTCGCAGTGACCTTGACCTGTAAAGTCTTGTCCGGGCTATATCTCCAAAAGCAGAAGGTGTAGGAAGTTGATACTTAGTAGGGGCATTGGTTGGGGGTAGTAGGTGTGCAACGTCATGGTGTGACCTTGATTTGACATTTGACCTTGTCGCAGTGACCTTGACCTTTAAAATTTTGTCCAGGCAATATCTGAAACTGTAAAGTGTAGGAAGTTAATAGTTGGTAGGGACATTGCTTAGGGGTGGTTAGGTGTGCATCATAGTTTTTACTTTACTGATTAATGCTGTCATCTTGCTATTGAATTGTCTTTTTTTAATACTTTATCTTTACATACAGTTTGTTTCTCTTAGATGTTATTTTCTCTACTTAAACATCATTTGGACCTTAATATAACTGACAGTGCTGAAAGTATCCCGATCTTTGTACTGTTTCACTTCTTCTATATCTCATGGTGTTGAAAACTATTTCCCCAGGCTGTGGGGTATGGGCATCTCTGATTCTATTTTCTGTTTGTGAGTTCACCTAGTAACTTACCGCCTACCGGCCCCACTATTAGCTTACTAGGGGCTTAAAAGATTTAGACAAAGAAGAAAAAAATATGCTATGACGTCACGCCGTCTAGACAGGAAGGAAGTACGATGCGCCACATCGTATTAATTAATTTAATTATGTCCACCCCACATGGAAAAGTATTTATCCTATCTTTACCAAATTTGGTATGGGTGTTTATTGGGTAATAGTTTGCATGGGATTGCTTTTGATGAAGATGGCTCTATAGCTGAGTAATAGCACTTTTGTGTACTTCTTTTGTTTCCGGGCATTTTAAGGAAAAATATTTAACATATCTAACCCACCTGGTCTGACATGGGATGACTAAACACCCCCCCTCCCTCCCCCCGATCAAAGCCCCTGTCCATTAGAACAAAAGAGTACTGTACAATTGTTGTGAAACATTCATGGGGTGGACATTACACATGATAATGTGTTTTCTTCTATGCTATCCTGTTTCTTTTCATATGTTGCAGCTACTTTTAACAGGGAGTCCTATTTCTAGTTTACTTATTAAATTTGCAAATTTGTAAAAATTTCAGATGCTTATACAAAAATATTAGGGTCACCTCAGACTGAGAGGCCTGGGTTTGATTCCCAGTGATGTGAAAACAAGACATCATAGCTTAGTGATAGAGCACTCAGTCTGTTATTACTTTGAAATCAAAAGATTGCCGAAGTATGTTGGTCAGTCGGTTTGCTTGTATGTTTGTTAGCACATTATAAGTCACAACTTTGGAGGTAGGATTCTCATTGTTTCCCCATAACATTGACATGGGTCAGAATACAGTATTACTGAATTTCAACAAAATGGGTGTCATTTTCACTTAGCTACGACCATTTTAGCTTCTCAGAGTAAATGAATTATAACTTATTGTGTTAATACATCCTATCCAATGGACAATTGCTTTACCGGTCGGCGCGACCGGTCCCGCCAAACGCCAGAAAAAGACGTCCTGTATATAATACTGGCAGGACCGGTCGTACTTCCTTCCTGTCTATACAGCGTGACGTCATAGCATCTTTGTATCCACCGGAAGCATCCGGTGGATACTTTGGTTTAGCGTTCGCTACGCCGCCACCGCGCGTAGAGAGATTTTCGGCGTTAACGCTCTAAGAGGAAAACAACAGCAGCTAGGTTCACCAAATTTGCAGGATATCTTCATTGGGGGGTAAGCTTCTCTGGAAAGGAAAATAGCCTCATTCTGAAAAACAAGATGGCCGCCACGGGCATTTCTTTGAAAATAGTCTACATTTTTCTACTGGCTGTTTCTCATAGGCAGAAGGTTGAATCTCTTCATAGGTGATATGTATGACACATATACATGTCCTCTACAACCTTGCACACATTTGACCTTGAAGCTCCTAACTCAAGGTCATCCACGGAGTGCTGAAGTAACCCACATAGAGGACTTTAAAAGTGCCTATATCTCCCTTATTATTGGTCCTAGAGGTTTGCAATGTGAAGCCAACCTATAGGAAATCATGTGCTGCGAATCTTCTGATGTGGTCAGATTTGACCTTGGACCCCTCCTTCAAGGTTAAACGAGGATAGCCAAACTTAAAAGTGCTTATAACTCGCTTATTATCGATCCTAGAGGTTTGGGATGGTAAACCAACATATAGGAAATCATGTGCTGCGAATCTTCTGATGTGGTCAGACTTGACCTTGGACCCTTCCTTCAAGGTCAAACAAGGATAGCCAAACTTAAAAGTGCTTATAACTCGCTTATTATCGATCCTAGAGGTTTGGGATGGTAAACCAACATATAGGAAATCATGGGCTGGGAATCTTCTGGTGTGGTCAGATTTGACCTTGGGCCCCTCCTTCAAGGTCAAATGAGGACAGCCAAACTTAAAAGGGCTTATAACTTGCTTATTATTGGTCCTAGAGGTTTGGGATGGTAAACCAACATATAGGAAATCATGGGCTGGGAATCTTCTGGTGTGGTCAGATTTGACCTTGGGCCCCTCCTTCAAGGTCAAATGAGGACAGCCAAACTTAAAAGGGCTTATAACTTGCTTATTATTGGTCCTAGAGGTTTGGGTTGGTGAACCAACATATAGGAAATCATGGACTGGGACTCTTCTGGTGTGGTCGGATTTGACCTTGAACCTCTCGTTCAAGGTCAAATGAGGACACTGAGTGTTTAAAGGACCTCATTCCAGTCTATGACATCTTTCTCAGCAGTTTCAAAGACCTAATTCCAGTCTATGATGTCTTTCTGAGCAGTTTTAAAGACCTCATTCCATTCTATGATGTCTTTCTGAGCAGCTTTAAATACCTCATTGCAGTCTATGATGTCTTTCTGAGCAGTTTTAAAAACCTCATTGCAGTCTATGACGTCTTTCTGAGCAGTTTCAAAAACCTCATTGTAGTCTATGACTTCTTTCTGAGCAGTATTAAAAACCTCATTGTAGTCTATGACTTCTTTCTGAGCAGTTTTAAAGACCTCATTCGAGTCTATGACGTCTTTCTGAGCAGTTTTAAAAACCTCATTGTAGTCTATGACTTCTTTCAGAGCAGTTTCAAAAACCTCATTGCAGTCTATGACGTCTTTCTGAGCAGTATTAAAAACCTCATTCTAGTCTATGACTTCTTTCTGAGCAGTTTTAAAGACCTGATTGTAGTCTATGACTTCTTTCTCAGCAGTTTTGAAGACCTCATTCCAGTCTATGATGTCTTTCTGAGCATTATTAAAAACCTCATTGTAGTCTATGACTTCTTTCTGAGCAGTTTTAAAGACCTCATTGCAGTCTATGACGGCTATCTGAGCAGTTTCAAAAACCTCATTGTAGTCTATGACTTCTTTCTGAGCAGTATTAAAAACCTCATTGTAGTCTATGACTTCTTTCTGAGCAGTTTTAAAGACCTCATTCGAGTCTATGACGTCTTTCTGAGCAGTTTTAAAAACCTCATTGTAGTCTATGACTTCTTTCAGAGCAGTTTCAAAAACCTCATTGCAGTCTATGACGTCTTTCTGAGCAGTATTAAAAACCTCATTCTAGTCTATGACTTCTTTCTGAGCAGTTTTAAAGACCTCATTGCAGTCTATGACGTCTATCTGAGCAGTTTTAAAAACGTCATTGTAGTCTATGACTTCTTTCAGAGCAGTTTCAAAAACCTCATTGCAGTCTATGACGTCTTTCTGAGCAGTATTAAAAACCTCATTGCAATCTATGACTTCTGTATGAGCAGTATTAAAAACCTCATTCTAGTCTATGACGTCTTTCTGAGCAGTTTTAAAAACCTCATTGCAGTCTATCACGTCTTTCCGAGTAGCTTTAAAAACCTCATTCTAGTCTATGACGTCTTTCTGAGCAGTTTTAAAGACCTCATTGTAGTCTATGACTTCTTTCAGAGCAGTTTCAAAAACCTCATTCGAGTCTATGACGTCTTTCTGAGCATTATTAAAAGCCTCATTGTAGTCTATGACTTCTTTCTGAGCAGTTTCAAAAACCTCATTGCAGTCTATGACGTCTTTCTGAGCAGTATTAAAAACCTGATTGTAGTCTATGACTTCTTTCTCAGCAGTTTTTAAGACCTCATTCCAGTCTATGATGTCTTTCTGAGCATTATTAAAAACCTCATTGTAGTCTATGACTTCTTTCTGAGCAGTTTTAAAGACCTCATTGCAGTCTATGACGTCTATCTGAGCAGTTTCAAAAACCTCATTGTAGTCTATGACTTCTTTCTGAGCAGTATTAAAAACCTCATGGTACTCTATGACTTCTTTCTGAGCAGTATTAAAAACCTCATTGTAGTCTATGACTTCTTTCTGAGCAGTTTTAAAGACCTCATTCGAGTCTATGACTTCTTTCTGAGCAGTATTAAAAACCTCATTCTAGTCTATGACTTCTTTCTGAGCAGTTTTAAAGACCTCATTCGAGTCTATGACGTCTTTCTGAGCAGTTTTAAAAACCTCATTGTAGTCTATGACTTCTTTCAGAGCAGTTTCAAAAACCTCATTGCAGTCTATGACGTCTTTCTGAGCAGTATTAAAAACCTCATTGCAGTCTATGACTTCTGTCTGAGCAGTATTAAAAACCTCATTGTAGTCTATGACTTCTTTCTGAACAGTTTTTAAAACCTCATTGCAGTCTCTGACTTCTTTCTGAGCAGTTTTAAAGACCTTACTGCAGTCTATGACGTCTTTCTGAGCAGTATTAAAAACCTCATTGCAGTCTATGACGTCTATCTGAGCAGTTTCAAAAACCTCATTGTAGTCTATGACTTCTTTCTGAGCAGTATTAAAAACCTCATTGTACTCTATGACTTCTTTCTGAGCAGTATTAAAAACCTCATTGTAGTCTATGACTTCTTTCTGAGCAGTTATAAAGACCTCATTGCAGTCTATGATGTCTTTCTGAGCAGTTTTAAAAACCTCATTCTAGTCTATGACGTCTTTCTGAGCAGTTTTAAAAACCTCATTGCAGTCTATGACGTCTTTCTGAGCAGTTTTAAAAACCTCATTCTAGTCTATGACGTCTTTCTGAGCAGTTTTAGAAACCTCATTCTAGTCTATGACGTCTTTCTGAGCAGTTTTATAGACCTCACTGCAGTGTATGACGCCTTTCTGAGCAGCTTTAAATACCTCATTGCAGTCTATGACGTCTTTCTGAGCATTATTAAAAGCCTCATTGTAGTCTATGACTTCTTTCTGAGCAGTTTTAAAGACCTCATTGCAGTGTATGACGTCTTTCTGAGCAGTTTTAAAGACCTCATTCTAGTCTATGACGTCTTTCTCAGCAGTTTTAAAAACCTCATTCTAGTCTATGACGTCTTTCTGAGCAGTTTTAAAAACCTCATTCTAGTCTATGACGTCTTTCTGAGCAGTTTTAAAAACCTCCTTGCAGTCTATGACGTCTATCTGAGCAGTTTTAAAAACCTCATTCTAGTCTATGACGTCTTTCCGAGCAGTTTTAAAAACCTCATTGCAGTCTATGACGTCTTTCTGAGCAGTTTTAAAAACCTCCTTGCAGTCTATGACGTCTATCTGAGCAGTTTTAAAAACCTCATTCTAGTCTATGACGTCTTTCCGAGCAGTTTTAAAAACCTCATTGCAGTCTATGACGTCTTTCTGAGCAGCATAAAAAACCTCATTGTAGTCTATGACTTCTTTCTGAGCAGTTTTAAAGACCTCATTGCAGTCTATGACGTCTTTCTGAGCAGTATTAAAAACCTCATTGTAGTCTATGACTTCTTTCTGAGCAGTTTTAAAGACCTCATTGCAGTCTATGATGTCTTTTTGAGCAGTTTTAAAAACCTCATTCTAGTCTATGACGTCTATCTGAGCAGTTTTAAAAACCTCATTCTAGTCTATGACTTCTTTCTGAGCAGTTTTAAAGACCTCATTGCAGTGTATGACGTCTTTCTGAGCAGTTTTAAAGACCTCATTGCAGTCTATGACTTCTTTCTGAGCAGTTTTAAAGACCTCATTGCAGTGTATGACGTCTTTCTGAGCAGTTTTAAAGACCTCATTCTAGTCTATGACGTCTTTCTCAGCAGTTTTAAAAACCTCATTCTAGTCTATGACTTCTTTCTGAGCAGTTTTAAAGACCTCATTCTAGTCTATGACGTCTATCTGAGCAGTTTTAAAAACCTCATTCTAGTCTATGACGTCTTTCTGAGCAGTTTTAAAAACCTCATTCTAGTCTATGACGTCTTTCCGAGCAGTTTTAAAAACCTCATTGCAGTCTATGACGTCTTTCTGAGCAGCATAAAAAACCTCATTGTAGTCTATGACTTCTTTCTGAGCAGTTTTAAAGACCTCATTGCAGTCTATGATGTCTTTTTGAGCAGTTTTAAAAACCTCATTCTAGTCTATGACGTCTATCTGAGCAGTTTTAAAAACCTCATTCTAGTCTATGACGTCTTTCTGAGCAGTTTTAAAAACCTCATTCTAGTCTATGACGTCTTTCTGAGCAGTTTTAAAAACCTCATTGCAGTCTATGACGTCTTTCTGAGCAGTTTTAAAAACCTCATTCTAGTCTATAACGTCTTTCTGAGCAGTTTTAGAAACCTCATTCTAGTCTATGACGTCTTTCTGAGCAGTATTAAAAACCTCATTCTAGTCTATGACTTCTTTCTGAGCAGTTTTAAAGACCTCATTGCAGTCTAGGACGTCTATCTGAGCAGTTTTAAAAACCTCATTGTAGTCTATGACTTCTTTCAGAGCAGTTTCAAAAACCTCATTGCAGTCTATGACTTCTTTCAGAGCAGTTTCAAAAACCTCATTGCAGTCTATGACGTCTTTCTGAGCACTTTTAAAGACCTCATTGCAGTCTATGACGTCTTTCTGAGCAGTTTTAAAAACCTCATTCTAGTCTATGACGTCTTTCTGAGCAGTTTTATAGACCTCACTGCAGTCTATGACGCCTTTCTGAGCAGCTTTAAATACCTCATTGCAGTCTATGACGTCTTTCTGAGCAGTTTTAAAAACCTCATTGTAGTCTATGACGTCTTTCTGAGCACTTTTAAAGACCTCATTGCAGTCTATGACGTCTTTCTGAGCAGTTTTAAAAACCTCATTGCAGTCTATAACTTCTTTCTGAGCAGTTTTAAAGACCTCACTGCAGTCTATGACGTCTTTCTGAGCAGTATTAAAAACCTCATTGTAGTCTATGACTTCTTTCTGAGCAGTTTTAAAAACCTCCTTGCAGTCTATGACGTCTATCTGAGCAGTTTCAAAAACCTCATTCTAGTCTATGATGTCTTTCTGAGCAGTTTTGAAAACCTCATTCTAGTCTATGACGTCTTTCTGAGCAGTTTTATAGACCTCACTGCAGTGTATGACGCCTTTCTGAGCAGCTTTAAATACCTCATTGCAGTCTATGACGTCTTTCTGAGCATTATTAAAAGCCTCATTGTAGTCTATGACTTCTTTCTGAGCAGTTTTAAAGACCTCATTGCAGTGTATGACGTCTTTCTGAGCAGTTTTAAAGACCTCATTGCAGTCTATGGCTTTTTTCTGAGCAGTTTTAAAGACCTCATTGCAGTGTATGACGTCTTTCTGAGCAGTTTTAAAGACCTCATTCTAGTCTATGACGTCTTTCTCAGCAGTTTTAAAAACCTCATTCTAGTCTATGACGTCTTTCTGAGCAGTTTTAAAAACCTCATTCTAGTCTATGACGTCTTTCTGAGCAGTTTTAAAAACCTCATTCTAGTCTATGACGTCTTTCTGAGCAGTTTTAAAAACCTCCTTGCAGTCTATGACGTCTATCTGAGCAGTTTCAAAAACCTCATTGTAGTCTATGACTTCTTTCTGAGCAGTATTAAAAACCTCATGGTACTCTATGACTTCTTTCTGAGCAGTATTAAAAACCTCATTCTAGTCTATGACTTCTTTCTGAGCAGTTTTAAAGACCTCATTCTAGTCTATGACGTCTATCTGAGCAGTTTTAAAAACCTCATTCTAGTCTATGACGTCTTTCTGAGCAGTTTTAAAAACCTCATTCTAGTCTATGACGTCTTTCCGAGCAGTTTTAAAAACCTCATTGCAGTCTATGACGTCTTTCTGAGCAGCATAAAAAACCTCATTGTAGTCTATGACTTCTTTTTGAGCAGTTTTAAAGACCTCATTGCAGTCTATGACGTCTTTCTGAGCAGTTTTAAAAATCTCATTCTAGTCTATGACGTCTTTCTGAGCACTTTTAAAGACCTCATTGCAGTCTATGACGTCTTTCTGAGCAGTTTTAAAAACCTCATTGCAGTGTATGACGTCTTTCTGAGCAGTTTTAAAAACCTCATTGTAGTCTATGACGTCTTTCTGAGCAGTTTTAAAAACCTCATTGTAGTCTATGACTTCTTTCTGAGCAGTTTTAAAGACCTCATTCTAGTCTATGACGTCTATCTGAGCAGTTTTAAAAACCTCATTCTAGTCTATGACGTCTTTCTGAGCAGTTTAAAAACCTCATTCTAGTCTATGACGTCTTTCTGAGCAGTTTTAAAAACATCATTGCAGTCTATGACGTCTTTCTGAGCAGCATAAAAAACCTCATTGTAGTCTATGACTTCTTTCTGAGCAGTTTTAAAGACCTCATTGCAGTCTATGATGTCTTTCTGAGCAGTATTAAAAACCTCATTGTAGTCTATGACTTCTTTCTGAGCAGTTTTAAAGACCTCATTGCAGTCTATGATGTCTTTTTGAGCAGTTTTAAAAACCTCATTGCAGTGTATGACGTCTTTCTGAGCAGTTTTAAAAACCTCATTCTAGTCTATGACGTCTTTCTGAGCAGTTTTAAAAACCTCATTCTAGTCTATGACGTCTTTCTGAGCAGTTTTAAAAACCTCATTGCAGTCTATGACGTCTTTCTGAGCAGTTTTAAAAACCTCATTCTAGTCTATAACGTCTTTCTGAGCAGTTTTAGAAACCTCATTCTAGTCTATGACGTCTTTCTGAGCAGTATTAAAAACCTCATTCTAGTCTATGACTTCTTTCTGAGCAGTTTTAAAGACCTCATTGCAGTCTAGGACGTCTATCTGAGCAGTTTTAAAAACCTCATTGTAGTCTATGACTTCTTTCAGAGCAGTTTCAAAAACCTCATTGCAGTCTATGACTTCTTTCAGAGCAGTTTCAAAAACCTCATTGCAGTCTATGACGTCTTTCTGAGCACTTTTAAAGACCTCATTGCAGTCTATGACGTCTTTCTGAGCAGTTTTAAAAACCTCATTCTAGTCTATGACGTCTTTCTGAGCAGTTTTATAGACCTCACTGCAGTCTATGACGCCTTTCTGAGCAGCTTTAAATACCTCATTGCAGTCTATGACGTCTTTCTGAGCAGTTTTAAAAACCTCATTGTAGTCTATGACGTCTTTCTGAGCACTTTTAAAGACCTCATTGCAGTCTATGACGTCTTTCTGAGCAGTTTTAAAAACCTCATTGCAGTCTATAACTTCTTTCTGAGCAGTTTTAAAGACCTCACTGCAGTGTATGACGTCTTTCTGAGCAGTATTAAAAACCTCATTGTAGTCTATGACTTCTTTCTGAGCAGTTTTAAAAACCTCCTTGCAGTCTATGACGTCTATCTGAGCAGTTTCAAAAACCTCATTCTAGTCTATGATGTCTTTCTGAGCAGTTTTGAAAACCTCATTCTAGTCTATGACGTCTTTCTGAGCAGTTTTATAGACCTCACTGCAGTGTATGACGCCTTTCTGAGCAGCTTTAAATACCTCATTGCAGTCTATGACGTCTTTCTGAGCATTATTAAAAGCCTCATTGTAGTCTATGACTTCTTTCTGAGCAGTTTTAAAGACCTCATTGCAGTGTATGACGTCTTTCTGAGCAGTTTTAAAGACCTCATTGCAGTCTATGACTTTTTTCTGAGCAGTTTTAAAGACCTCATTGCAGTGTATGACGTCTTTCTGAGCAGTTTTAAAGACCTCATTCTAGTCTATGACGTCTTTCTCAGCAGTTTTATAAACCTCATTCTAGTCTATGACGTCTTTCTGAGCAGTTTTAAAAACCTCATTCTAGTCTATGACGTCTTTCTGAGCAGTTTTAAAAACCTCCTTGCAGTCTATGACGTCTATCTGAGCAGTTTCAAAAACCTCATTGTAGTCTATGACTTCTTTCTGAGCAGTATTAAAAACCTCATGGTACTCTATGACTTCTTTCTGAGCAGTATTAAAAACCTCATTCTAGTCTATGACTTCTTTCTGAGCAGTTTTAAAGACCTCATTCTAGTCTATGACGTCTATCTGAGCAGTTTTAAAAACCTCATTCTAGTCTATGACGTCTTTCTGAGCAGTTTTAAAAACCTCATTCTAGTCTATGACGTCTTTCCGAGCAGTTTTAAAAACCTCATTGCAGTCTATGACGTCTTTCTGAGCAGCATAAAAAACCTCATTGTAGTCTATGACTTCTTTTTGAACAGTTTTAAAGACCTCATTGCAGTCTATGACGTCTTTCTGAGCAGTTTTAAAAATCTCATTCTAGTCTATGACGTCTTTCTGAGCACTTTTAAAGACCTCATTGCAGTCTATGACGTCTTTCTGAGCAGTTTTAAAAACCTCATTGCAGTGTATGACGTCTTTCTGAGCAGTTTTAAAAACCTCATTGTAGTCTATGACGTCTTTCTGAGCAGTTTTAAAAACCTCAAAGCAGTCTATGACGTCTTTCTGAGCAGTTTTAAAAACCTCATTGTAGTCTATGACTTCTTTCTGAGCAGTATTAAAAACCTCATGGTACTCTATGACTTCTTTCTGAGCAGTATTAAAAACCTCATTGTAGTCTATGACTTCTTTCTGAGCAGTTTTAAAGACCTCATTCTAGTCTATGACGTCTATCTGAGCAGTTTTAAAAACCTCATTCTAGTCTATGACGTCTTTCTGAGCAGTTTAAAAACCTCATTCTAGTCTATGACGTCTTTCTGAGCAGTTTTAAAAACATCATTGCAGTCTATGACGTCTTTCTGAGCAGCATAAAAAACCTCATTGTAGTCTATGACTTCTTTCTGAGCAGTTTTAAAGACCTCATTGCAGTCTATGATGTCTTTCTGAGCAGTATTAAAAACCTCATTGTAGTCTATGACTTCTTTCTGAGCAGTTTTAAAGACCTCATTGCAGTCTATGATGTCTTTTTGAGCAGTTTTAAAAACCTCATTGCAGTGTATGACGTCTTTCTGAGCAGTTTTAAAAACCTCATTCTAGTCTATGACGTCTTTCTGAGCAGTTTTAAAAACCTCATTCTAGTCTATGACGTCTTTCTGAGCAGTTTTAAAAACCTCATTGCAGTCTATGACGTCTTTCAGAGCAGTTTTAAAAACCTCATTCTAGTCTATAACGTCTTTCTGAGCAGTTTTAGAAACCTCATTCTAGTCTATGACGTCTTTCTGAGCAGTATTAAAAACCTCATTCTAGTCTATGACTTCTTTCTGAGCAGTTTTAAAGACCTCATTGCAGTCTAGGACGTCTATCTGAGCAGTTTTAAAAACCTCATTGTAGTCTATGACTTCTTTCAGAGCAGTTTCAAAAACCTCATTGCAGTCTATGACTTCTTTCAGAGCAGTTTCAAAAACCTCATTGCAGTCTATGACGTCTTTCTGAGCACTTTTAAAGACCTCATTGCAGTCTATGACGTCTTTCTGAGCAGTTTTAAAAACCTCATTCTAGTCTATGACGTCTTTCTGAGCAGTTTTATAGACCTCACTGCAGTCTATGACGCCTTTCTGAGCAGCTTTAAATACCTCATTGCAGTCTATGACGTCTTTCTGAGCAGTTTTAAAAACCTCATTGTAGTCTATGACGTCTTTCTGAGCACTTTTAAAGACCTCATTGCAGTCTATGACGTCTTTCTGAGCAGTTTTAAAAACCTCATTGCAGTCTATAACTTCTTTCTGAGCAGTTTTAAAGACCTCACTGCAGTGTATGACGTCTTTCTGAGCAGTATTAAAAACCTCATTGTAGTCTATGACTTCTTTCTGAGCAGTTTTAAAAACCTCCTTGCAGTCTATGACGTCTATCTGAGCAGTTTCAAAAACCTCATTCTAGTCTATGATGTCTTTCTGAGCAGTTTTGAAAACCTCATTCTAGTCTATGACGTCTTTCTGAGCAGTTTTATAGACCTCACTGCAGTGTATGACGCCTTTCTGAGCAGCTTTAAATACCTCATTGCAGTCTATGACGTCTTTCTGAGCATTATTAAAAGCCTCATTGTAGTCTATGACTTCTTTCTGAGCAGTTTTAAAGACCTCATTGCAGTGTATGACGTCTTTCTGAGCAGTTTTAAAGACCTCATTGCAGTCTATGACTTTTTTCTGAGCAGTTTTAAAGACCTCATTGCAGTGTATGACGTCTTTCTGAGCAGTTTTAAAGACCTCATTCTAGTCTATGACGTCTTTCTCAGCAGTTTTATAAACCTCATTCTAGTCTATGACGTCTTTCTGAGCAGTTTTAAAAACCTCATTCTAGTCTATGACGTCTTTCTGAGCAGTTTTAAAAACCTCCTTGCAGTCTATGACGTCTATCTGAGCAGTTTCAAAAACCTCATTGTAGTCTATGACTTCTTTCTGAGCAGTATTAAAAACCTCATGGTACTCTATGACTTCTTTCTGAGCAGTATTAAAAACCTCATTCTAGTCTATGACTTCTTTCTGAGCAGTTTTAAAGACCTCATTCTAGTCTATGACGTCTATCTGAGCAGTTTTAAAAACCTCATTCTAGTCTATGACGTCTTTCTGAGCAGTTTTAAAAACCTCATTCTAGTCTATGACGTCTTTCCGAGCAGTTTTAAAAACCTCATTGCAGTCTATGACGTCTTTCTGAGCAGCATAAAAAACCTCATTGTAGTCTATGACTTCTTTTTGAACAGTTTTAAAGACCTCATTGCAGTCTATGACGTCTTTCTGAGCAGTTTTAAAAATCTCATTCTAGTCTATGACGTCTTTCTGAGCACTTTTAAAGACCTCATTGCAGTCTATGACGTCTTTCTGAGCAGTTTTAAAAACCTCATTGCAGTGTATGACGTCTTTCTGAGCAGTTTTAAAAACCTCATTGTAGTCTATGACGTCTTTCTGAGCAGTTTTAAAAACCTCAAAGCAGTCTATGACGTCTTTCTGAGCAGTTTTAAAAACCTCATTGTAGTCTATGACTTCTTTCTGAGCAGTATTAAAAACCTCATGGTACTCTATGACTTCTTTCTGAGCAGTATTAAAAACCTCATTGTAGTCTATGACTTCTTTCTGAGCAGTTTTAAAGACCTCATTCTAGTCTATGACGTCTATCTGAGCAGTTTTAAAAACCTCATTCTAGTCTATGACGTCTTTCTGAGCAGTTTAAAAACCTCATTCTAGTCTATGACGTCTTTCTGAGCAGTTTTAAAAACATCATTGCAGTCTATGACGTCTTTCTGAGCAGCATAAAAAACCTCATTGTAGTCTATGACTTCTTTCTGAGCAGTTTTAAAGACCTCATTGCAGTCTATGATGTCTTTCTGAGCAGTATTAAAAACCTCATTGTAGTCTATGACTTCTTTCTGAGCAGTTTTAAAGACCTCATTGCAGTCTATGATGTCTTTTTGAGCAGTTTTAAAAACCTCATTGCAGTGTATGACGTCTTTCTGAGCAGTTTTAAAAACCTCATTCTAGTCTATGACGTCTTTCTGAGCAGTTTTAAAAACCTCATTCTAGTCTATGACGTCTTTCTGAGCAGTTTTAAAAACCTCATTGCAGTCTATGACGTCTTTCAGAGCAGTTTTAAAAACCTCATTCTAGTCTATAACGTCTTTCTGAGCAGTTTTAGAAACCTCATTCTAGTCTATGACGTCTTTCTGAGCAGTATTAAAAACCTCATTCTAGTCTATGACTTCTTTCTGAGCAGTTTTAAAGACCTCATTGCAGTCTAGGACGTCTATCTGAGCAGTTTTAAAAACCTCATTGTAGTCTATGACTTCTTTCAGAGCAGTTTCAAAAACCTCATTGCAGTCTATGACTTCTTTCAGAGCAGTTTCAAAAACCTCATTGCAGTCTATGACGTCTTTCTGAGCACTTTTAAAGACCTCATTGCAGTCTATGACGTCTTTCTGAGCAGTTTTAAAAACCTCATTCTAGTCTATGACGTCTTTCTGAGCAGTTTTATAGACCTCACTGCAGTCTATGACGCCTTTCTGAGCAGCTTTAAATACCTCATTGCAGTCTATGACGTCTTTCTGAGCAGTTTTAAAAACCTCATTGTAGTCTATGACGTCTTTCTGAGCACTTTTAAAGACCTCATTGCAGTCTATGACGTCTTTCTGAGCAGTTTTAAAAACCTCATTGCAGTCTATAACTTCTTTCTGAGCAGTTTTAAAGACCTCACTGCAGTGTATGACGTCTTTCTGAGCAGTATTAAAAACCTCATTGTAGTCTATGACTTCTTTCTGAGCAGTTTTAAAAACCTCCTTGCAGTCTATGACGTCTATCTGAGCAGTTTCAAAAACCTCATTCTAGTCTATGATGTCTTTCTGAGCAGTTTTGAAAACCTCATTCTAGTCTATGACGTCTTTCTGAGCAGTTTTATAGACCTCACTGCAGTGTATGACGCCTTTCTGAGCAGCTTTAAATACCTCATTGCAGTCTATGACGTCTTTCTGAGCATTATTAAAAGCCTCATTGTAGTCTATGACTTCTTTCTGAGCAGTTTTAAAGACCTCATTGCAGTGTATGACGTCTTTCTGAGCAGTTTTAAAGACCTCATTGCAGTCTATGACTTTTTTCTGAGCAGTTTTAAAGACCTCATTGCAGTGTATGACGTCTTTCTGAGCAGTTTTAAAGACCTCATTCTAGTCTATGACGTCTTTCTCAGCAGTTTTAAAAACCTCATTCTAGTCTATGACGTCTTTCTGAGCAGTTTTAAAAACCTCATTCTAGTCTATGACGTCTTTCTGAGCAGTTTTAAAAACCTCATTCTAGTCTATGACGTCTTTCTGAGCAGTTTTAAAAACCTCCTTGCAGTCTATGACGTCTATCTGAGCAGTTTCAAAAACCTCATTGTAGTCTATGACTTCTTTCTGAGCAGTATTAAAAACCTCATGGTACTCTATGACTTCTTTCTGAGCAGTATTAAAACCCTCATTCTAGTCTATGACTTCTTTCTGAGCAGTTTTAAAGACCTCATTCTAGTCTATGACGTCTATCTGAGCAGTTTTAAAAACCTCATTCTAGTCTATGACGTCTTTCTGAGCAGTTTTAAAAACCTCATTCTAGTCTATGACGTCTTTCCGAGCAGTTTTAAAAACCTCATTGCAGTCTATGACGTCTTTCTGAGCAGCATAAAAAACCTCATTGTAGTCTATGACTTCTTTTTGAGCAGTTTTAAAGACCTCATTGCAGTCTATGACGTCTTTCTGAGCAGTTTTAAAAATCTCATTCTAGTCTATGACGTCTTTCTGAGCACTTTTAAAGACCTCATTGCAGTCTATGACGTCTTTCTGAGCAGTTTTAAAAACCTCATTGCAGTGTATGACGTCTTTCTGAGCAGTTTTAAAGACCTCATTGTAGTCTATGACGTCTTTCTGAGCAGTTTTAAAAACCTCACTGCAGTCTATGACGTCTTTCTGAGCAGTTTTAAAAACCTCATTGTAGTCTATGACTTCTTTCTGAGCAGTATTAAAAACCTCATGGTACTCTATGACTTCTTTCTGAGCAGTATTAAAAACCTCATTGTAGTCTATGACTTCTTTCTGAGCAGTTTTAAAGACCTCATTCTAGTCTATGACGTCTATCTGAGCAGTTTTAAAAACCTCATTCTAGTCTATGACGTCTTTCTGAGCAGTTTAAAAACCTCATTCTAGTCTATGACGTCTTTCTGAGCAGTTTTAAAAACCTCATTGCAGTCTATGACGTCTTTCTGAGCAGCATAAAAAACCTCATTGTAGTCTATGACTTCTTTCTGAGCAGTTTTAAAGACCTCATTGCAGTCTATGATGTCTTTCTGAGCAGTATTAAAAACCTCATTGTAGTCTATGACTTCTTTCTGAGCAGTTTTAAAGACCTCATTGCAGTCTATGATGTCTTTTTGAGCAGTTTTAAAAACCTCATTGCAGTGTATGACGTCTTTCTGAGCAGTTTTAAAAACCTCATTCTAGTCTATGACGTCTTTCTGAGCAGTTTTAAAAACCTCATTTTAGTCTATGACGTCTTTCTGAGCAGTTTTAAAAACCTCATTGCAGTCTATGACGTCTTTCTGAGCAGTTTTAAAAACCTCATTCTAGTCTATGACGTCTTTCTGAGCAGTTTTAAAAACCTCATTCTAGTCTATGACGTCTTTCTGAGCAGTTTTAAAAACCTCATTCTAGTCTATGACGTCTATCTGAGCAGTTTCAAAAACCTCATTGTAGTCTATGACGTCTTTCTGAGCAGCATAAAAAACCTCATTGTAGTCTATGACTTCTTTCTGAGCAGTTTTAAAGACCTCATTGCAGTCTATGACGTCTTTCTGAGCAGTTTTAAAAATCTCATTCTAGTCTATGACGTCATTCTGAGCACTTTTAAAGACCTCATTGCAGTCTATGACGTCTTTCTGAGCAGTTTTAAAAACCTCATTGCAGTGTATGACGTCTTTCTGAGCAGTTTTAAAAACCTCATTCTAGTCTATGACGTCTTTCTGAGCAGTTTTAAAAACCTCATTCTAGTCTATGACGTCTTTCTGAGCAGTTTTAAAAACCTCCTTGCAGTCTATGACGTCTATCTGAGCAGTTTCAAAAACCTCATTGTAGTCTATGACTTCTTTCTGAGCAGTATTAAAAACCTCATGGTACTCTATGACTTCTTTCTGAGCAGTATTAAAAACCTCATTGTAGTCCATGACTACTTTCTGAGCAGTTTTAAAGACCTCATTCTAGTCTATGACGTCTATCTGAGCAGTTTTAAAAACCTCATTCTAGTCTATGACGTCTTTCTGAGCAGTTTTAAAAACCTCCTTGCAGTCTATGATGTCTATCTGAGCAGTTTCAAAAACCTCATTGTAGTCTATGACGTCTTTCTGAGCAGCATAAAAAACGTCATTGTAGTCTATGACTTCTTTCTGAGCAGTTTTAAAGACCTCATTGCAGTCTATGACGTCTTTCTGAGCAGTATTGAAAACCTCATTGTAGTCTATGACTTCTTTCTGAGCAGTTTCAAAAACCTCATTGCAGTCTATGACGTCTATCTGAGCAGTTTCAAAAACCTCATTCTAGTCTATGACGTCTTTCTGAGCAGTTTTAAAAACCTCATTCTAGTCTATGACGTCTTTCCGAACAGTTTTAAAAACCTCATTGCAGTCTATGACGTCTTTCTGAGCAGCATAAAAAACCTCATTGTAGTCTATGACTTCTTTTTGAGCAGTTTTAAAGACCTCATTGCAGTCTATGACGTCTTTCTGAGCAGTTTTAAAAATCTCATTCTAGTCTATGACGTCTTTCTGAGCACTTTTAAAGACCTCATTGCAGTCTATGACGTCTTTCTGAGCAGTTTTAAAAACCTCATTGCAGTGTATGACGTCTTTCTGAGCAGTTTTAAAAACCTCATTGTAGTCTATGACGTCTTTCTGAGCAGTTTTAAAAACCTCACTGCAGTCTATGACGTCTTTCTGAGCAGTTTTAAAAACCTCATTGTAGTCTATGACTTCTTTCTGAGCAGTATTAAAAACATCATGGTACTCTATGACTTCTTTCTGAGCAGTATTAAAAACCTCATTGTAGTCTATGACTTCTTTCTGAGCAGTTTTAAAGACCTCATTGTAGTCTATGACGTCTATCTGAGCAGTTTTAAAAACCTCATTCTAGTCTATGACGTCTTTCTGAGCAGTTTAAAAACCTCATTCTAGTCTATGACGTCTTTCTGAGCAGTTTTAAAAACATCATTGCAGTCTATGACGTCTTTCTGAGCAGCATAAAAAACCTCATTGTAGTCTATGACTTCTTTCTGAGCAGTTTTAAAGACCTCATTGCAGTCTATGATGTCTTTCTGAGCAGTATTAAAAACCTCATTGTAGTCTATGACTTCTTTCTGAGCAGTTTTAAAGACCTCATTGCAGTCTATGATGTCTTTTTGAGCAGTTTTAAAAACCTCATTGCAGTGTATGACGTCTTTCTGAGCAGTTTTAAAAACCTCATTCTAGTCTATGACGTCTTTCTGAGCAGTTTTAAAAACCTCATTCTAGTCTATGACGTCTTTCTGAGCAGTTTTAAAAACCTCATTGCAGTCTATGACGTCTTTCTGAGCAGTTTTAAAAACCTCATTCTAGTCTATAACGTCTTTCTGAGCAGTTTTAGAAACCTCATTCTAGTCTATGACGTCTTTCTGAGCAGTATTAAAAACCTCATTCTAGTCTATGACTTCTTTCTGAGTAGTTTTAAAGACCTCATTGCAGTCTAGGACGTCTATCTGAGCAGTTTTAAAAACCTCATTGTAGTCTATGACTTCTTTCAGAGCAGTTTCAAAAACCTCATTGCAGTCTATGACTTCTTTCAGAGCAGTTTCAAAAACCTCATTGCAGTCTATGACGTCTTTCTGAGCACTTTTAAAGACCTCATTGCAGTCTATGACGTCTTTCTGAGCAGTTTTAAAAACCTCATTCTAGTCTATGATGTCTTTCTGAGCAGTTTTATAGACCTCACTGCAGTCTATGACGCCTTTCTGAGCAGCTTTAAATACCTCATTGCAGTCTATGACGTCTTTCTGAGCAGTTTTAAAAACCTCATTGTAGTCTATGACGTCTTTCTGAGCACTTTTAAAGACCTCATTGCAGTCTATGACGTCTTTCTGAGCAGTTTTAAAAACCTCATTGCAGTCTATAACTTCTTTCTGAGCAGTTTTTAAGACCTCACTGCAGTCTATGACGTCTTTCTGAGCAGTATTAAAAACCTCATTGTAGTCTATGACTTCTTTCTGAGCAGTTTTAAAAACCTCCTTGCAGTCTATGACGTCTATCTGAGCAGTTTCAAAAACCTCATTCTAGTCTATGATGTCTTTCTGAGCAGTTTTGAAAACCTCATTCTAGTCTATGACGTCTTTCTGAGCAGTTTTATAGACCTCACTGCAGTGTATGACGCCTTTCTGAGCAGCTTTAAATACCTCATTGCAGTCTATGACGTCTTTCTGAGCATTATTAAAAGCCTCATTGTAGTCTATGACTTCTTTCTGAGCAGTTTTAAAGACCTCATTGCAGTGTATGACGTCTTTCTGAGCAGTTTTAAAGACCTCATTGCAGTCTATGGCTTTTTTCTGAGCAGTTTTAAAGACCTCATTGCAGTGTATGACGTCTTTCTGAGCAGTTTTAAAGACCTCATTCTAGTCTATGACGTCTTTCTCAGCAGTTTTAAAAACCTCATTCTAGTCTATGACGTCTTTCTGAGCAGTTTTAAAAACCTCATTCTAGTCTATGACGTCTTTCTGAGCAGTTTTAAAAACCTCATTCTAGTCTATGACGTCTTTCTGAGCAGTTTTAAAAACCTCCTTGCAGTCTATGACGTCTATCTGAGCAGTTTCAAAAACCTCATTGTAGTCTATGACTTCTTTCTGAGCAGTATTAAAAACCTCATGGTACTCTATGACTTCTTTCTGAGCAGTATTAAAAACCTCATTCTAGTCTATGACTTCTTTCTGAGCAGTTTTAAAGACCTCATTCTAGTCTATGACGTCTATCTGAGCAGTTTTAAAAACCTCATTCTAGTCTATGACGTCTTTCTGAGCAGTTTTAAAAACCTCATTCTAGTCTATGACGTCTTTCCGAGCAGTTTTAAAAACCTCATTGCAGTCTATGACGTCTTTCTGAGCAGCATAAAAAACCTCATTGTAGTCTATGACTTCTTTTTGAGCAGTTTTAAAGACCTCATTGCAGTCTATGACGTCTTTCTGAGCAGTTTTAAAAATCTCATTCTAGTCTATGACGTCTTTCTGAGCACTTTTAAAGACCTCATTGCAGTCTATGACGTCTTTCTGAGCAGTTTTAAAAACCTCATTGCAGTGTATGACGTCTTTCTGAGCAGTTTTAAAAACCTCATTGTAGTCTATGACGTCTTTCTGAGCAGTTTTAAAAACCTCATTGTAGTCTATGACTTCTTTCTGAGCAGTTTTAAAGACCTCATTCTAGTCTATGACGTCTATCTGAGCAGTTTTAAAAACCTCATTCTAGTCTATGACGTCTTTCTGAGCAGTTTAAAAACCTCTTTCTAGTCTATGACGTCTTTCTGAGCAGTTTTAAAAACATCATTGCAGTCTATGACGTCTTTCTGAGCAGCATAAAAAACCTCATTGTAGTCTATGACTTCTTTCTGAGCAGTTTTAAAGACCTCATTGCAGTCTATGATGTCTTTCTGAGCAGTATTAAAAACCTCATTGTAGTCTATGACTTCTTTCTGAGCAGTTTTAAAGACCTCATTGCAGTCTATGATGTCTTTTTGAGCAGTTTTAAAAACCTCATTGCAGTGTATGACGTCTTTCTGAGCAGTTTTAAAAACCTCATTCTAGTCTATGACGTCTTTCTGAGCAGTTTTAAAAACCTCATTCTAGTCTATGACGTCTTTCTGAGCAGTTTTAAAAACCTCATTGCAGTCTATGACGTCTTTCTGAGCAGTTTTAAAAACCTCATTCTAGTCTATAACGTCTTTCTGAGCAGTTTTAGAAACCTCATTCTAGTCTATGACGTCTTTCTGAGCAGTATTAAAAACCTCATTCTAGTCTATGACTTCTTTCTGAGCAGTTTTAAAGACCTCATTGCAGTCTAGGACGTCTATCTGAGCAGTTTTAAAAACCTCATTGTAGTCTATGACTTCTTTCAGAGCAGTTTCAAAAACCTCATTGCAGTCTATGACTTCTTTCAGAGCAGTTTCAAAAACCTCATTGCAGTCTATGACGTCTTTCTGAGCACTTTTAAAGACCTCATTGCAGTCTATGACGTCTTTCTGAGCAGTTTTAAAAACCTCATTCTAGTCTATGACGTCTTTCTGAGCAGTTTTATAGACCTCACTGCAGTCTATGACGCCTTTCTGAGCAGCTTTAAATACCTCATTGCAGTCTATGACGTCTTTCTGAGCAGTTTTAAAAACCTCATTGTAGTCTATGACGTCTTTCTGAGCACTTTTAAAGACCTCATTGCAGTCTATGACGTCTTTCTGAGCAGTTTTAAAAACCTCATTGCAGTCTATAACTTCTTTCTGAGCAGTTTTAAAGACCTCACTGCAGTGTATGACGTCTTTCTGAGCAGTATTAAAAACCTCATTGTAGTCTATGACTTCTTTCTGAGCAGTTTTAAAAACCTCCTTGCAGTCTATGACGTCTATCTGAGCAGTTTCAAAAACCTCATTCTAGTCTATGATGTCTTTCTGAGCAGTTTTGAAAACCTCATTCTAGTCTATGACGTCTTTCTGAGCAGTTTTATAGACCTCACTGCAGTGTATGACGCCTTTCTGAGCAGCTTTAAATACCTCATTGCAGTCTATGACGTCTTTCTGAGCATTATTAAAAGCCTCATTGTAGTCTATGACTTCTTTCTGAGCAGTTTTAAAGACCTCATTGCAGTGTATGACGTCTTTCTGAGCAGTTTTAAAGACCTCATTGCAGTCTATGACTTTTTTCTGAGCAGTTTTAAAGACCTCATTGCAGTGTATGACGTCTTTCTGAGCAGTTTTAAAGACCTCATTCTAGTCTATGACGTCTTTCTCAGCAGTTTTATAAACCTCATTCTAGTCTATGACGTCTTTCTGAGCAGTTTTAAAAACCTCATTCTAGTCTATGACGTCTTTCTGAGCAGTTTTAAAAACCTCCTTGCAGTCTATGACGTCTATCTGAGCAGTTTCAAAAACCTCATTGTAGTCTATGACTTCTTTCTGAGCAGTATTAAAAACCTCATGGTACTCTATGACTTCTTTCTGAGCAGTATTAAAAACCTCATTCTAGTCTATGACTTCTTTCTGAGCAGTTTTAAAGACCTCATTCTAGTCTATGACGTCTATCTGAGCAGTTTTAAAAACCTCATTCTAGTCTATGACGTCTTTCTGAGCAGTTTTAAAAACCTCATTCTAGTCTATGACGTCTTTCCGAGCAGTTTTAAAAACCTCATTGCAGTCTATGACGTCTTTCTGAGCAGCATAAAAAACCTCATTGTAGTCTATGACTTCTTTTTGAGCAGTTTTAAAGACCTCATTGCAGTCTATGACGTCTTTCTGAGCAGTTTTAAAAATCTCATTCTAGTCTATGACGTCTTTCTGAGCACTTTTAAAGACCTCATTGCAGTCTATGACGTCTTTCTGAGCAGTTTTAAAAACCTCATTGCAGTGTATGACGTCTTTCTGAGCAGTTTTAAAAACCTCATTGTAGTCTATGACGTCTTTCTGAGCAGTTTTAAAAACCTCACTGCAGTCTATGACGTCTTTCTGAGCAGTTTTAAAAACCTCATTGTAGTCTATGACTTCTTTCTGAGCAGTATTAAAAACCTCATGGTACTCTATGACTTCTTTCTGAGCAGTATTAAAAACCTCATTGTAGTCTATGACTTCTTTCTGAGCAGTTTTAAAGACCTCATTCTAGTCTATGACGTCTATCTGAGCAGTTTTAAAAACCTCATTCTAGTCTATGACGTCTTTCTGAGCAGTTTAAAAACCTCATTCTAGTCTATGACGTCTTTCTGAGCAGTTTTAAAAACATCATTGCAGTCTATGACGTCTTTCTGAGCAGCATAAAAAACCTCATTGTAGTCTATGACTTCTTTCTGAGCAGTTTTAAAGACCTCATTGCAGTCTATGATGTCTTTCTGAGCAGTATTAAAAACCTCATTGTAGTCTATGACTTCTTTCTGAGCAGTTTTAAAGACCTCATTGCAGTCTATGATGTCTTTTTGAGCAGTTTTAAAAACCTCATTGCAGTGTATGACGTCTTTCTGAGCAGTTTTAAAAACCTCATTCTAGTCTATGACGTCTTTCTGAGCAGTTTTAAAAACCTCATTCTAGTCTATGACGTCTTTCTGAGCAGTTTTAAAAACCTCATTGCAGTCTATGACGTCTTTCAGAGCAGTTTTAAAAACCTCATTCTAGTCTATAACGTCTTTCTGAGCAGTTTTAGAAACCTCATTCTAGTCTATGACGTCTTTCTGAGCAGTATTAAAAACCTCATTCTAGTCTATGACTTCTTTCTGAGCAGTTTTAAAGACCTCATTGCAGTCTAGGACGTCTATCTGAGCAGTTTTAAAAACCTCATTGTAGTCTATGACTTCTTTCAGAGCAGTTTCAAAAACCTCATTGCAGTCTATGACTTCTTTCAGAGCAGTTTCAAAAACCTCATTGCAGTCTATGACGTCTTTCTGAGCACTTTTAAAGACCTCATTGCAGTCTATGACGTCTTTCTGAGCAGTTTTAAAAACCTCATTCTAGTCTATGACGTCTTTCTGAGCAGTTTTATAGACCTCACTGCAGTCTATGACGCCTTTCTGAGCAGCTTTAAATACCTCATTGCAGTCTATGACGTCTTTCTGAGCAGTTTTAAAAACCTCATTGTAGTCTATGACGTCTTTCTGAGCACTTTTAAAGACCTCATTGCAGTCTATGACGTCTTTCTGAGCAGTTTTAAAAACCTCATTGCAGTCTATAACTTCTTTCTGAGCAGTTTTAAAGACCTCACTGCAGTGTATGACGTCTTTCTGAGCAGTATTAAAAACCTCATTGTAGTCTATGACTTCTTTCTGAGCAGTTTTAAAAACCTCCTTGCAGTCTATGACGTCTATCTGAGCAGTTTCAAAAACCTCATTCTAGTCTATGATGTCTTTCTGAGCAGTTTTGAAAACCTCATTCTAGTCTATGACGTCTTTCTGAGCAGTTTTATAGACCTCACTGCAGTGTATGACGCCTTTCTGAGCAGCTTTAAATACCTCATTGCAGTCTATGACGTCTTTCTGAGCATTATTAAAAGCCTCATTGTAGTCTATGACTTCTTTCTGAGCAGTTTTAAAGACCTCATTGCAGTGTATGACGTCTTTCTGAGCAGTTTTAAAGACCTCATTGCAGTCTATGACTTTTTTCTGAGCAGTTTTAAAGACCTCATTGCAGTGTATGACGTCTTTCTGAGCAGTTTTAAAGACCTCATTCTAGTCTATGACGTCTTTCTCAGCAGTTTTAAAAACCTCATTCTAGTCTATGACGTCTTTCTGAGCAGTTTTAAAAACCTCATTCTAGTCTATGACGTCTTTCTGAGCAGTTTTAAAAACCTCATTCTAGTCTATGACGTCTTTCTGAGCAGTTTTAAAAACCTCCTTGCAGTCTATGACGTCTATCTGAGCAGTTTCAAAAACCTCATTGTAGTCTATGACTTCTTTCTGAGCAGTATTAAAAACCTCATGGTACTCTATGACTTCTTTCTGAGCAGTATTAAAAACCTCATTCTAGTCTATGACTTCTTTCTGAGCAGTTTTAAAGACCTCATTCTAGTCTATGACGTCTATCTGAGCAGTTTTAAAAACCTCATTCTAGTCTATGACGTCTTTCTGAGCAGTTTTAAAAACCTCATTCTAGTCTATGACGTCTTTCCGAGCAGTTTTAAAAACCTCATTGCAGTCTATGACGTCTTTCTGAGCAGCATAAAAAACCTCATTGTAGTCTATGACTTCTTTTTGAGCAGTTTTAAAGACCTCATTGCAGTCTATGACGTCTTTCTGAGCAGTTTTAAAAATCTCATTCTAGTCTATGACGTCTTTCTGAGCACTTTTAAAGACCTCATTGCAGTCTATGACGTCTTTCTGAGCAGTTTTAAAAACCTCATTGCAGTGTATGACATCTTTCTGAGCAGTTTTAAAGACCTCATTGTAGTCTATGACGTCTTTCTGAGCAGTTTTAAAAACCTCACTGCAGTCTATGACGTCTTTCTGAGCAGTTTTAAAAACCTCATTGTAGTCTATGACTTCTTTCTGAGCAGTATTAAAAACCTCATGGTACTCTATGACTTCTTTCTGAGCAGTATTAAAAACCTCATTGTAGTCTATGACTTCTTTCTGAGCAGTTTTAAAGACCTCATTCTAGTCTATGACGTCTATCTGAGCAGTTTTAAAAACCTCATTCTAGTCTATGACGTCTTTCTGAGCAGTTTAAAAACCTCATTCTAGTCTATGACGTCTTTCTGAGCAGTTTTAAAAACCTCATTGCAGTCTATGACGTCTTTCTGAGCAGCATAAAAAACCTCATTGTAGTCTATGACTTCTTTCTGAGCAGTTTTAAAGACCTCATTGCAGTCTATGATGTCTTTCTGAGCAGTATTAAAAACCTCATTGTAGTCTATGACTTCTTTCTGAGCAGTTTTAAAGACCTCATTGCAGTCTATGATGTCTTTTTGAGCAGTTTTAAAAACCTCATTGCAGTGTATGACGTCTTTCTGAGCAGTTTTAAAAACCTCATTCTAGTCTATGACGTCTTTCTGAGCAGTTTTAAAAACCTCATTTTAGTCTATGACGTCTTTCTGAGCAGTTTTAAAAACCTCATTGCAGTCTATGACGTCTTTCTGAGCAGTTTTAAAAACCTCATTCTAGTCTATGACGTCTTTCTGAGCAGTTTTAAAAACCTCATTCTAGTCTATGACGTCTTTCTGAGCAGTTTTAAAAACCTCATTCTAGTCTATGACGTCTATCTGAGCAGTTTCAAAAACCTCATTGTAGTCTATGACGTCTTTCTGAGCAGCATAAAAAACCTCATTGTAGTCTATGACTTCTTTCTGAGCAGTTTTAAAGACCTCATTGCAGTCTATGACGTCTTTCTGAGCAGTTTTAAAAATCTCATTCTAGTCTATGACGTCATTCTGAGCACTTTTAAAGACCTCATTGCAGTCTATGACGTCTTTCTGAGCAGTTTTAAAAACCTCATTGCAGTGTATGACGTCTTTCTGAGCAGTTTTAAAAACCTCATTCTAGTCTATGACGTCTTTCTGAGCAGTTTTAAAAACCTCATTCTAGTCTATGACGTCTTTCTGAGCAGTTTTAAAAACCTCCTTGCAGTCTATGACGTCTATCTGAGCAGTTTCAAAAACCTCATTGTAGTCTATGACTTCTTTCTGAGCAGTATTAAAAACCTCATGGTACTCTATGACTTCTTTCTGAGCAGTATTAAAAACCTCATTGTAGTCCATGACTACTTTCTGAGCAGTTTTAAAGACCTCATTCTAGTCTATGACGTCTATCTGAGCAGTTTTAAAAACCTCATTCTAGTCTATGACGTCTTTCTGAGCAGTTTTAAAAACCTCCTTGCAGTCTATGATGTCTATCTGAGCAGTTTCAAAAACCTCATTGTAGTCTATGACGTCTTTCTGAGCAGCATAAAAAACGTCATTGTAGTCTATGACTTCTTTCTGAGCAGTTTTAAAGACCTCATTGCAGTCTATGACGTCTTTCTGAGCAGTATTGAAAACCTCATTGTAGTCTATGACTTCTTTCTGAGCAGTTTCAAAAACCTCATTGCAGTCTATGACGTCTATCTGAGCAGTTTCAAAAACCTCATTCTAGTCTATGACGTCTTTCTGAGCAGTTTTAAAAACCTCATTCTAGTCTATGACGTCTTTCCGAACAGTTTTAAAAACCTCATTGCAGTCTATGACGTCTTTCTGAGCAGCATAAAAAACCTCATTGTAGTCTATGACTTCTTTTTGAGCAGTTTTAAAGACCTCATTGCAGTCTATGACGTCTTTCTGAGCAGTTTTAAAAATCTCATTCTAGTCTATGACGTCTTTCTGAGCACTTTTAAAGACCTCATTGCAGTCTATGACGTCTTTCTGAGCAGTTTTAAAAACCTCATTGCAGTGTATGACGTCTTTCTGAGCAGTTTTAAAAACCTCATTGTAGTCTATGACGTCTTTCTGAGCAGTTTTAAAAACCTCACTGCAGTCTATGACGTCTTTCTGAGCAGTTTTAAAAACCTCATTGTAGTCTATGACTTCTTTCTGAGCAGTATTAAAAACATCATGGTACTCTATGACTTCTTTCTGAGCAGTATTAAAAACCTCATTGTAGTCTATGACTTCTTTCTGAGCAGTTTTAAAGACCTCATTCTAGTCTATGACGTCTATCTGAGCAGTTTTAAAAACCTCATTCTAGTCTATGACGTCTTTCTGAGCAGTTTAAAAACCTCATTCTAGTCTATGACGTCTTTCTGAGCAGCATAAAAAACCTCATTGTAGTCTATGACTTCTTTTTGAGCAGTTTTAAAGACCTCATTGCAGTCTATGACGTCTTTCTGAGCAGTTTTAAAAATCTCATTCTAGTCTATGACGTCTTTCTGAGCACTTTTAAAGACCTCATTGCAGTCTATGACGTCTTTCTGAGCAGTTTTAAAAACCTCATTGCAGTGTATGACGTCTTTCTGAGCAGTTTTAAAGACCTCATTGTAGTCTATGACGTCTTTCTGAGCAGTTTTAAAAACCTCACTGCAGTCTATGACGTCTTTCTGAGCAGTTTTAAAAACCTCATTGTAGTCTATGACTTCTTTCTGAGCAGTATTAAAAACCTCATGGTACTCTATGACTTCTTTCTGAGCAGTATTAAAAACCTCATTGTAGTCTATGACTTCTTTCTGAGCAGTTTTAAAGACCTCATTCTAGTCTATGACGTCTATCTGAGCAGTTTTAAAAACCTCATTCTAGTCTATGACGTCTTTCTGAGCAGTTTAAAAACCTCATTCTAGTCTATGACGTCTTTCTGAGCAGTTTTAAAAACCTCATTGCAGTCTATGACGTCTTTCTGAGCAGCATAAAAAACCTCATTGTAGTCTATGACTTCTTTCTGAGCAGTTTTAAAGACCTCATTGCAGTCTATGATGTCTTTCTGAGCAGTATTAAAAACCTCATTGTAGTCTATGACTTCTTTCTGAGCAGTTTTAAAGACCTCATTGCAGTCTATGATGTCTTTTTGAGCAGTTTTAAAAACCTCATTGCAGTGTATGACGTCTTTCTGAGCAGTTTTAAAAACCTCATTCTAGTCTATGACGTCTTTCTGAGCAGTTTTAAAAACCTCATTTTAGTCTATGACGTCTTTCTGAGCAGTTTTAAAAACCTCATTGCAGTCTATGACGTCTTTCTGAGCAGTTTTAAAAACCTCATTCTAGTCTATGACGTCTTTCTGAGCAGTTTTAAAAACCTCATTCTAGTCTATGACGTCTTTCTGAGCAGTTTTAAAAACCTCATTCTAGTCTATGACGTCTATCTGAGCAGTTTCAAAAACCTCATTGTAGTCTATGACGTCTTTCTGAGCAGCATAAAAAACCTCATTGTAGTCTATGACTTCTTTCTGAGCAGTTTTAAAGACCTCATTGCAGTCTATGACGTCTTTCTGAGCAGTTTTAAAAATCTCATTCTAGTCTATGACGTCATTCTGAGCACTTTTAAAGACCTCATTGCAGTCTATGACGTCTTTCTGAGCAGTTTTAAAAACCTCATTGCAGTGTATGACGTCTTTCTGAGCAGTTTTAAAAACCTCATTCTAGTCTATGACGTCTTTCTGAGCAGTTTTAAAAACCTCATTCTAGTCTATGACGTCTTTCTGAGCAGTTTTAAAAACCTCCTTGCAGTCTATGACGTCTATCTGAGCAGTTTCAAAAACCTCATTGTAGTCTATGACTTCTTTCTGAGCAGTATTAAAAACCTCATGGTACTCTATGACTTCTTTCTGAGCAGTATTAAAAACCTCATTGTAGTCCATGACTACTTTCTGAGCAGTTTTAAAGACCTCATTCTAGTCTATGACGTCTATCTGAGCAGTTTTAAAAACCTCATTCTAGTCTATGACGTCTTTCTGAGCAGTTTTAAAAACCTCCTTGCAGTCTATGATGTCTATCTGAGCAGTTTCAAAAACCTCATTGTAGTCTATGACGTCTTTCTGAGCAGCATAAAAAACGTCATTGTAGTCTATGACTTCTTTCTGAGCAGTTTTAAAGACCTCATTGCAGTCTATGACGTCTTTCTGAGCAGTATTGAAAACCTCATTGTAGTCTATGACTTCTTTCTGAGCAGTTTCAAAAACCTCATTGCAGTCTATGACGTCTATCTGAGCAGTTTCAAAAACCTCATTCTAGTCTATGACGTCTTTCTGAGCAGTTTTAAAAACCTCATTCTAGTCTATGACGTCTTTCCGAACAGTTTTAAAAACCTCATTGCAGTCTATGACGTCTTTCTGAGCAGCATAAAAAACCTCATTGTAGTCTATGACTTCTTTTTGAGCAGTTTTAAAGACCTCATTGCAGTCTATGACGTCTTTCTGAGCAGTTTTAAAAATCTCATTCTAGTCTATGACGTCTTTCTGAGCACTTTTAAAGACCTCATTGCAGTCTATGACGTCTTTCTGAGCAGTTTTAAAAACCTCATTGCAGTGTATGACGTCTTTCTGAGCAGTTTTAAAAACCTCATTGTAGTCTATGACGTCTTTCTGAGCAGTTTTAAAAACCTCACTGCAGTCTATGACGTCTTTCTGAGCAGTTTTAAAAACCTCATTGTAGTCTATGACTTCTTTCTGAGCAGTATTAAAAACATCATGGTACTCTATGACTTCTTTCTGAGCAGTATTAAAAACCTCATTGTAGTCTATGACTTCTTTCTGAGCAGTTTTAAAGACCTCATTCTAGTCTATGACGTCTATCTGAGCAGTTTTAAAAACCTCATTCTAGTCTATGACGTCTTTCTGAGCAGTTTAAAAACCTCATTCTAGTCTATGACGTCTTTCTGAGCAGTTTTAAAAACATCATTGCAGTCTATGACGTCTTTCTGAGCAGCATAAAAAACCTCATTGTAGTCTATGACTTCTTTCTGAGCAGTTTTAAAGACCTCATTGCAGTCTATGATGTCTTTCTGAGCAGTATTAAAAACCTCATTGTAGTCTATGACTTCTTTCTGAGCAGTTTTAAAGACCTCATTGCAGTCTATGATGTCTTTTTGAGCAGTTTTAAAAACCTCATTGCAGTGTATGACGTCTTTCTGAGCAGTTTTAAAAACCTCATTCTAGTCTATGACGTCTTTCTGAGCAGTTTTAAAAACCTCATTCTAGTCTATGACGTCTTTCTGAGCAGTTTTAAAAACCTCATTGCAGTCTATGACGTCTTTCTGAGCAGTTTTAAAAACCTCATTCTAGTCTATAACGTCTTTCTGAGCAGTTTTAGAAACCTCATTCTAGTCTATGACGTCTTTCTGAGCAGTATTAAAAACCTCATTCTAGTCTATGACTTCTTTCTGAGTAGTTTTAAAGACCTCATTGCAGTCTAGGACGTCTATCTGAGCAGTTTTAAAAACCTCATTGTAGTCTATGACTTCTTTCAGAGCAGTTTCAAAAACCTCATTGCAGTCTATGACTTCTTTCAGAGCAGTTTCAAAAACCTCATTGCAGTCTATGACGTCTTTCTGAGCACTTTTAAAGACCTCATTGCAGTCTATGACGTCTTTCTGAGCAGTTTTAAAAACCTCATTCTAGTCTATGACGTCTTTCTGAGCAGTTTTATAGACCTCACTGCAGTCTATGACGCCTTTCTGAGCAGCTTTAAATACCTCATTGCAGTCTATGACGTCTTTCTGAGCAGTTTTAAAAACCTCATTGTAGTCTATGACGTCTTTCTGAGCACTTTTAAAGACCTCATTGCAGTCTATGACGTCTTTCTGAGCAGTTTTAAAAACCTCATTGCAGTCTATAACTTCTTTCTGAGCAGTTTTAAAGACCTCACTGCAGTGTATGACGTCTTTCTGAGCAGTATTAAAAACCTCATTGTAGTCTATGACTTCTTTCTGAGCAGTTTTAAAAACCTCCTTGCAGTCTATGACGTCTATCTGAGCAGTTTCAAAAACCTCATTCTAGTCTATGATGTCTTTCTGAGCAGTTTTGAAAACCTCATTCTAGTCTATGACGTCTTTCTGAGCAGTTTTATAGACCTCACTGCAGTGTATGACGCCTTTCTGAGCAGCTTTAAATACCTCATTGCAGTCTATGACGTCTTTCTGAGCATTATTAAAAGCCTCATTGTAGTCTATGACTTCTTTCTGAGCAGTTTTAAAGACCTCATTGCAGTGTATGACGTCTTTCTGAGCAGTTTTAAAGACCTCATTGCAGTCTATGACTTTTTTCTGAGCAGTTTTAAAGACCTCATTGCAGTGTATGACGTCTTTCTGAGCAGTTTTAAAGACCTCATTCTAGTCTATGACGTCTTTCTGAGCAGTTTTAAAAACCTCATTCTAGTCTATGACGTCTTTCTGAGCAGTTTTAAAAACCTCCTTGCAGTCTATGACGTCTATCTGAGCAGTTTCAAAAACCTCATTGTAGTCTATGACTTCTTTCTGAGCAGTATTAAAAACCTCATGGTACTCTATGACTTCTTTCTGAGCAGTATTAAAAACCTCATTCTAGTCTATGACTTCTTTCTGAGCAGTTTTAAAGACCTCATTCTAGTCTATGACGTCTATCTGAGCAGTTTTAAAAACCTCATTCTAGTCTATGACGTCTTTCTGAGCAGTTTTAAAAACCTCATTCTAGTCTATGACGTCTTTCCGAGCAGTTTTAAAAACCTCATTGCAGTCTATGACGTCTTTCTGAGCAGCATAAAAAACCTCATTGTAGTCTATGACTTCTTTTTGAGCAGTTTTAAAGACCTCATTGCAGTCTATGACGTCTTTCTGAGCAGTTTTAAAAATCTCATTCTAGTCTATGACGTCTTTCTGAGCACTTTTAAAGACCTCATTGCAGTCTATGACGTCTTTCTGAGCAGTTTTAAAAACCTCATTGCAGTGTATGACGTCTTTCTGAGCAGTTTTAAAAACCTCATTGTAGTCTATGACGTCTTTCTGAGCAGTTTTAAAAACCTCACTGCAGTCTATGACGTCTTTCTGAGCAGTTTTAAAAACCTCATTGTAGTCTATGACTTCTTTCTGAGCAGTATTAAAAACCTCATGGTACTCTATGACTTCTTTCTGAGCAGTATTAAAAACCTCATTGTAGTCTATGACTTCTTTCTGAGCAGTTTTAAAGACCTCATTCTAGTCTATGACGTCTATCTGAGCAGTTTTAAAAACCTCATTCTAGTCTATGACGTCTTTCTGAGCAGTTTAAAAACCTCATTCTAGTCTATGACGTCTTTCTGAGCAGTTTTAAAAACCTCATTGCAGTCTATGACGTCTTTCTGAGCAGCATAAAAAACCTCATTGTAATCTATGACTTCTTTCTGAGCAGTTTTAAAGACCTCATTGCAGTCTATGATGTCTTTCTGAGCAGTATTAAAAACCTCATTGTAGTCTATGACTTCTTTCTGAGCAGTTTTAAAGACCTCATTGCAGTCTATGATGTCTTTTTGAGCAGTTTTAAAAACCTCATTGCAGTGTATGACGTCTTTCTGAGCAGTTTTAAAAACCTCATTCTAGTCTATGACGTCTTTCTGAGCAGTTTTAAAAACCTCATTTTAGTCTATGACGTCTTTCTGAGCAGTTTTAAAAACCTCATTGCAGTCTATGACGTCTTTCTGAGCAGTTTTAAAAACCTCATTCTAGTCTATGACGTCTTTCTGAGCAGTTTTAAAAACCTCATTCTAGTCTATGACGTCTATCTGAGCAGTTTCAAAAACCTCATTGTAGTCTATGACGTCTTTCTGAGCAGCATAAAAAACCTCATTGTAGTCTATGACTTCTTTCTGAGCAGTTTTAAAGACCTCATTGCAGTCTATGACGTCTTTCTGAGCAGTTTTAAAAATCTCATTCTAGTCTATGACGTCATTCTGAGCACTTTTAAAGACCTCATTGCAGTCTATGACGTCTTTCTGAGCAGTTTTAAAAACCTCATTGCAGTGTATGACGTCTTTCTGAGCAGTTTTAAAAACCTCATTCTAGTCTATGACGTCTTTCTGAGCAGTTTTAAAAACCTCATTCTAGTCTATGACGTCTTTCTGAGCAGTTTTAAAAACCTCCTTGCAGTCTATGACGTCTATCTGAGCAATTTCAAAAACCTCATTGTAGTCTATGACTTCTTTCTGAGCAGTATTAAAAACCTCATGGTACTCTATGACTTCTTTCTGAGCAGTATTAAAAACCTCATTGTAGTCCATGACTACTTTCTGAGCAGTTTTAAAGACCTCATTCTAGTCTATGACATCTATCTGAGCAGTTTTAAAAACCTCATTCTAGTCTATGACGTCTTTTTGAGCAGTTTTAAAAACCTCCTTGCAGTCTATGATGTCTATCTGAGCAGTTTCAAAAACCTCATTGTAGTCTATGACGTCTTTCTGAGCAGCATAAAAAACGTCATTGTAGTCTATGACTTCTTTCTGAGCAGTTTTAAAGACCTCATTGCAGTCTATGACGTCTTTCTGAGCAGTATTGAAAACCTCATTGTAGTCTATGACTTCTTTCTGAGCAGTTTCAAAAACCTCATTGCAGTCTATGACGTCTATCTGAGCAGTTTCAAAAACCTCATTCTAGTGTATGACGTCTTTCTGAGCAGTTTTGAAAACCTCATTGCAGTATATGACTTCTGTATGAGCAGTATTAAAAACCTCACTGCAGTCTATGACGTCTTTCTGAGCAGCTTTAAATACCTCATTGCAGTCTATGACGTCTTTCTGAGCATTATTAAAAGCCTCATTGTAGTCTATGACTTCTTTCTGAGCAGTTTTAAAAACCTCATTGCAGTCTGTGACGTCTTTCTGAGCAGTTTTAAAAACCTCATTGCAGTCTGTGACGTCTTTCTGAGCAGTTTTAAAAACCTCATTCTAGTCTATGACGTCTTTCTGAGCAGTTTTAAAGACCTCATTGCAGTCTATGACTTCTTTCTGAGCAGTATTAAAAACCTCATTGTAGTCTATGGCGTCTTTCTGAGCAGTTTTAAAAACCTCATTCTAGTCTATGACGTCTTTCTGAGCAGTTTTAAAGACCTCACTGCAGTCTATGACGCCTTTCTGAGCAGCTTTAAATACATCATTGCAGTCTATGACGTCATTCTGAGCAGTTTTAAAAACCTCATTCTAGTCTATGACATCTTTCTGAGCAGTTTTAAAAACCTCATTACAGTCTATGACGTCTTTCTGAGCAGTTTTAAAAACCTCATTGCAGTCTATGACATCTTTCTGAGCAGTTTTAAAGACCTCATTGCAGTCTATGACGTCTTTCTGAGTAGTTTTAAAAATCTCATTCTAGTCTATGACGTCTTTCTGAGCAGTTTTAAAAACCTCATTCTAGTCTATGACGTCTTTCTGAGCAGTTTTATAGACCTCACTGCAGTCTATGACACCTTTCTGAGCAGCTTTAAATACCTCATTGCAGTCTATGACGTCTTTCTGAGCAGTTTTAAAAACCTCATTGCAGTCTATGACGTCTTTCTGAACAGTTTTAAAAACCTCATTCTAGTCTATGACGTCTTTCTGAGCAGCATAAAAAACCTCACTGTAGTCTATGACTTCTTTCTGAGCAGTTTTAAAGACCTCATTGCAGTCTATGACGTCTTTCTGAGCAGCATAAAAAACCTCACTGTAGTCTATGACTTCATTCTAAGCAGTTTTAAAGACCTCATTGCAGTCTATGACGTCTTTCTGAGCAGTTTTAAAAACCTCATTGCAGTCTATGACGTCTTTCTGAGCAGCATAAAAAACCTCACTGTAGTCTATGACTTCTTTCTGAGCAGTTTTAAAAACCTCATTGCAGTCTATGACATCTTTCTGAGCAGTATAAAAAACCTCACTGTAGTCTATGACTTCTTTCTGAGCAGTTTTAAAGACCTCATTGCAGTCTATGACGTCTTTCTGAGCAGCATAAGAAACCTCACTGTAGTCTATGACTTCATTCTGAGCAGTTTTAAAGACCTCATTGCAGTTTATGACGTCTTTCTGAGCAGTTTTAAAACCTCATTGCAGTCTATGACGTCTTTCTGAGCAGTTTTAAAAACCTCATTCTAGTCTATGACGTCTTTCTGAGCAGTTTTAAAAACCTCCTTGCAGTCTATGATGTCTATCTGAGCAGTTTCAAAAACCTCATTGTAGTCTATGACGTCTTTCTGAGCAGCATAAAAAACGTCATTGTAGTCTATGACTTCTTTCTGAGCAGTTTTAAAGACCTCATTGCAGTCTATGACGTCTTTCTGAGCAGTATTGAAAACCTCATTGTAGTCTATGACTTCTTTCTGAGCAGTTTCAAAAACCTCATTGCAGTCTATGACGTCTATCTGAGCAGTTTCAAAAACCTCATTCTAGTGTATGACGTCTTTCTGAGCAGTTTTGAAAACCTCATTGCAGTATATGACTTCTGTATGAGCAGTATTAAAAACCTCACTGCAGTCTATGACGTCTTTCTGAGCAGCTTTAAATACCTCATTGCAGTCTATGACGTCTTTCTGAGCATTATTAAAAGCCTCATTGTAGTCTATGACTTCTTTCTGAGCAGTTTTAAAAACCTCATTGCAGTCTGTGACGTCTTTCTGAGCAGTTTTAAAAACCTCATTGCAGTCTGTGACGTCTTTCTGAGCAGTTTTAAAAACCTCATTCTAGTCTATGACGTCTTTCTGAGCAGTTTTAAAGACCTCATTGCAGTCTATGACTTCTTTCTGAGCAGTATTAAAAACCTCATTGTAGTCTATGGCGTCTTTCTGAGCAGTTTTAAAAACCTCATTCTAGTCTATGACGTCTTTCTGAGCAGTTTTAAAGACCTCACTGCAGTCTATGACGCCTTTCTGAGCAGCTTTAAATACATCATTGCAGTCTATGACGTCATTCTGAGCAGTTTTAAAAACCTCATTCTAGTCTATGACATCTTTCTGAGCAGTTTTAAAAACCTCATTACAGTCTATGACGTCTTTCTGAGCAGTTTTAAAAACCTCATTGCAGTCTATGACATCTTTCTGAGCAGTTTTAAAGACCTCATTGCAGTCTATGACGTCTTTCTGAGTAGTTTTAAAAATCTCATTCTAGTCTATGACGTCTTTCTGAGCAGTTTTAAAAACCTCATTCTAGTCTATGACGTCTTTCTGAGCAGTTTTATAGACCTCACTGCAGTCTATGACACCTTTCTGAGCAGCTTTAAATACCTCATTGCAGTCTATGACGTCTTTCTGAGCAGTTTAAAAAACCTCATTGCAGTCTATGACGTCTTTCTGAACAGTTTTAAAAACCTCATTCTAGTCTATGACGTCTTTCTGAGCAGCATAAAAAACCTCACTGTAGTCTATGACTTCTTTCTGAGCAGTTTTAAAAACCTCATTGCAGTCTATGACGTCTTTCTGAGCAGCATAAAAAACCTCACTGTAGTCTATGACTTCATTCTAAGCAGTTTTAAAGACCTCATTGCAGTCTATGACGTCTTTCTGAGCAGTTTTAAAAACCTCATTGCAGTCTATGACGTCTTTCTGAGCAGCATAAAAAACCTCACTGTAGTCTATGACTTCTTTCTGAGCAGTTTTAAAAACCTCATTGCAGTCTATGACATCTTTCTGAGCAGTATAAAAAACCTCACTGTAGTCTATGACTTCTTTCTGAGCAGTTTTAAAGACCTCATTGCAGTCTATGACGTCTTTCTGAGCAGCATAAGAAACCTCACTGTAGTCTATGACTTCATTCTGAGCAGTTTTAAAGACCTCATTGCAGTTTATGACGTCTTTCTGAGCAGTTTTAAAACCTCATTGCAGTCTATGACGTCTTTCTGAGCAGTTTTAAAAACCTCATTCTAGTCTATGACGTCTTTCTGAGCAGCTTTAAAGACCTCACTGCAGTCTATGACACCTTTCTGAGCAGCTTTAAATACATCATTGCAGTCTGTGACGTCATTCTGAGCAGTTTTAAAAACCTCATTCTAGTCTATGACGTCTTTCTGAGCAGTTTTAAAAACCTCATTACAGTCTATGATGTCTTTCTGAGCAGTTTTCAAAACCTCATTGCAGTCTATGACATCTTTCTGAGCAGTTTTAAAGACCTCATTGCAGTCTATGACGTCTTTCTGAGCAGTTTTAAAAACCTCATTCTAGTCTATGACGTCTTTCTGAGCAGTTTTAAAAACCTCATTCTAGTCTATGACGTCTTTCTGAGCAGTTTTATAGACCTCACTGCAGTCTATGACGCCTTTCTGAGCAGCTTTAAATACCTCATTGCAGTGTATGATGTCTTTCTGAGCAGCATAAAAATCTCACTGTAGTCTATGACTTCTTTCTGAGCAGTTTTAAAGACCTCATTGCAGTCTATGACGTCTTTCTGAGCAGCATAAAAAACCTCACTGTAGTCTATGACTTCTTTCTGAGCAGTTTTAAAAACCTCATTGCAGTCTGTGACGTCTTTCTGAGCAGTTTTAAAAACCTCATTGCAGTCTGTGACGTCTTTCTGAGCAGTTTTAAAAACCTCATTCTAGTCTATGACGTCTTTCTGAGCAGTTTTAAAGACCTCATTGCAGTCTATGACTTCTTTCTGAGCAGTATTAAAAACCTCATTGTAGTCTATGGCGTCTTTCTGAGCAGTTTTAAAAACCTCATTCTAGTCTATGACGTCTTTCTGAGCAGTTTTAAAGACCTCACTGCAGTCTATGACGCCTTTCTGAGCAGCTTTAAATACATCATTGCAGTCTATGACGTCATTCTGAGCAGTTTTAAAAACCTCATTCTAGTCTATGACATCTTTCTGAGCAGTTTTAAAAACCTCATTACAGTCTATGACGTCTTTCTGAGCAGTTTTAAAAACCTCATTGCAGTCTATGACATCTTTCTGAGCAGTTTTAAAGACCTCATTGCAGTCTATGACGTCTTTCTGAGTAGTTTTAAAAATCTCATTCTAGTCTATGACGTCTTTCTGAGCAGTTTTAAAAACCTCATTCTAGTCTATGACGTCTTTCTGAGCAGTTTTATAGACCTCACTGCAGTCTATGACACCTTTCTGAGCAGCTTTAAATACCTCATTGCAGTCTATGACGTCTTTCTGAGCAGTTTTAAAAACCTCATTGCAGTCTATGACGTCTTTCTGAACAGTTTTAAAAACCTCATTCTAGTCTATGACGTCTTTCTGAGCAGCATAAAAAACCTCACTGTAGTCTATGACTTCTTTCTGAGCAGTTTTAAAGACCTCATTGCAGTCTATGACGTCTTTCTGAGCAGCATAAAAAACCTCACTGTAGTCTATGACTTCATTCTAAGCAGTTTTAAAGACCTCATTGCAGTCTATGACGTCTTTCTGAGCAGTTTTAAAAACCTCATTGCAGTCTATGACGTCTTTCTGAGCAGCATAAAAAACCTCACTGTAGTCTATGACTTCTTTCTGAGCAGTTTTAAAAACCTCATTGCAGTCTATGACATCTTTCTGAGCAGTATAAAAAACCTCACTGTAGTCTATGACTTCTTTCTGAGCAGTTTTAAAGACCTCATTGCAGTCTATGACGTCTTTCTGAGCAGCATAAGAAACCTCACTGTAGTCTATGACTTCATTCTGAGCAGTTTTAAAGACCTCATTGCAGTTTATGACGTCTTTCTGAGCAGTTTTAAAACCTCATTGCAGTCTATGACGTCTTTCTGAGCAGTTTTAAAAACCTCATTCTAGTCTATGACGTCTTTCTGAGCAGCTTTAAAGACCTCACTGCAGTCTATGACACCTTTCTGAGCAGCTTTAAATACATCATTGCAGTCTGTGACGTCATTCTGAGCAGTTTTAAAAACCTCATTCTAGTCTATGACGTCTTTCTGAGCAGTTTTAAAAACCTCATTACAGTCTATGATGTCTTTCTGAGCAGTTTTCAAAACCTCATTGCAGTCTATGACATCTTTCTGAGCAGTTTTAAAGACCTCATTGCAGTCTATGACGTCTTTCTGAGCAGTTTTAAAAACCTCATTCTAGTCTATGACATCTTTCTGAGCAGTTTTAAAAACCTCATTCTAGTCTATGACGTCTTTCTGAGCAGTTTTATAGACCTCACTGCAGTCTATGACGCCTTTCTGAGCAGCTTTAAATACCTCATTGCAGTGTATGATGTCTTTCTGAGCAGCATAAAAATCTCACTGTAGTCTATGACTTCTTTCTGAGCAGTTTTAAAGACCTCATTGCAGTCTATGACGTCTTTCTGAGCAGCATAAAAAACCTCACTGTAGTCTATGACTTCTTTCTGAGCAGTTTTAAAAACCTCATTGCAGTCTATGACATCTTTCTGGGCAGCATAAAAAACCTCACTGTAGTCTATGACTTCTTTCTGAGCAGTTTTAAAGACCCCATTGCAGTCTATGACGTCTTTCTGAGCAGCATAAAAACCTCACTGTAGTCTATGACTTCATTCTGAGCAGTTTTAAAGACCTCATTGCAGTCTATGACGTCTTTCTGAGCAGCATAAAAAACCTCACTGTAGTCTATGACTTCTTTCTGGGCAGCATAAAAAACCTCACTGTAGTCTATGACTTCTTTCTGAGCAGTTTTAAAGACCCCATTGCAGTCTATGACGTCTTTCTGAGCAGCATAAAAACCTCACTGTAGTCTATGACTTCATTCTGAGCAGTTTTAAAGACCTCATTGCAGTCTATGACGTCTTTCTGAGCATCATAAAAAACCTCACTGTAGTCTATGACTTCTTTCTGAGCAGTTTTAAATACCTCATTGCAGTCTATGACGTCTTTCTGAGCAGCATAAAAAACCTCACTGTAGTCTATGACTTCATTCTGAGCAGTTTTAAAGACCTCATTGCAGTCTATGACGTCTTTCTGAGCAGTTTTAAAAACCTCATTGCAGTCTATGACGTCTTTCTGAGCAGCATAAAAAACCTCATTGTAGTCTATGACTTCTTTCTGAGCAGTTTTAAAAACCTCATTGCAGTCTATGATGTCTTTCTGAGCAGCATAAAAAACCTCACTGTAGTCTATGACTTCATTCTGAGCAGTTTTAAAAACCTCATTGCAGTCTATGACATCTTTCTGGGCAGCATAAAAAACCTCACTGTAGTCTATGACTTCTTTCTGAGCAGTTTTAAAGACCTCATTGCAGTCTATGACGTCTTTCTGAGCAGCATAAAAACCTCACTGTAGTCTATGACTTCATTCTGAGCAGTTTTAAAGACCTCATTGCAGTCTATGACGTCTTTCTGAGCAGCATTAAAAACCTCACTGTAGTCTATGACTTCTTTCTGAGTAGTTTTAAAATCCTCATTGCAGTCTACGACTTCTTTCTGAGCAGTTTTAAAGACCTCATTGCAGTCTATGGCGTCTTTCTGAGGAGTTTTAAAAACCTCATTCTAGTCTATGACGTCTTTCTGAGCAGTTTTAAAGACCTCACTGCAGTCTATGACGCCTTTCTGAGCAGCTTTTAATACATCATTGCAGTCTATGACGTCTTTCTGAGCAGTTTTAAAAACCTCATTCTAGTCTATGATGTCTTTCTGAGCACTTTTAAAGACCTCATTGCAGTCTATGACATCTTTCTGAGCAGTTTTAAAAACCTCATTGCAGTCTATAACTTCTTTCTGAGCAGTTTTAAAGACCTCACTGCAGTCTATGACGCCTTTCTGAGCAGCTTTTAATACATCATTGCAGTCTATGACGTCTTTCTGAGCAGTTTTAAAAACCTCATTCTAGTCTATGATGTCTGTCTGAGCAGTTTTATAGACCTCACTGCAGTCTATGACGTCTTTCTGAGCAGCTTTAAATACCTCATTGCAGTCTATGACATCTTTCTGAGCATTATTAAAAACCTCATTGCAGTCTATGACGCCTTTCTGAGCAGTTTTAAAAACCTCATTCCTGTCTATGACACCTTTCTGAGAGCTTTAAATACCTCATTCCAGTCTATGACTACCTTTTTAAGTATTTTAAGCAAAGTAAAGGATCTCATTGAAGTTTATAACTCTGTTTCTTATTATCTTAAAAGAACCCATGCCAGTATATGATGTCTTTCTCAGTAATTTAAAAGACCTCATTCTAGTCTATGATGGCTTTCTGAGCAGCTTAAAAGACCTAATTCTAGTTAATAATTATATCTAATGTATATGGATAAAAACAGGGAATTAGACATTAAAGGAATATGTTTACCTATTATATAATGAGCCCTATTTTACCAGTTACCTGATTTATTAATTAATATGAGGTCCATAATTACAGCTGATATCATTTTAGCTGATACCATAGTAGTTAAAATACTGCATAAGTTTGCACAAGATATAAATCAACATAGTTTCACAAATACATATCTTAAACGATAATTTTATTTTAGTATTTAAAGTTTTTTATAGTTATTGTATTTCTGAGCAGCAAAATCTAATAAGTTGCTGTATCTAATGTCTTTCTGAGCAATTATATTGATTCCAGTGCCATCCCCAATACTTTCTCAATAGTGGTTTGTGTTGCCGATTTTAAGGTACCAGCTTTCAAACAAATTTCGTTTGCTCGCTGTAGTTTATGCCGTTTAGTCTCTTCCTTTTCAGAAAGGAAGTCCCTTGTTTTGTAAAATGACGTATACAATCCTTTTTCTGTGTACAAAAATATTTTTTCACGGGAAAGCCTCTTTGGTATACACTACGTAATACATAATTTTAATGTGATTAGGGCTAAATGGGTGGAAACAACATGTGTACTTCAGAAATAGAAATCTGATGAATCTGTCCAATACTGATTCACATACGGATTCTTTAGATTAGCTAGATTCGTGTAATGCAATTTTCTCTGCATCAGAATCCAAGAGGAAAAAAAAATAAGATGCGCAACTGTAAATATCATAAATGTTACATAATTCTTATAATCTGCTGCCATAATTTGCCGCCATTATTTTACAAAGAATATTATGGGTAACTCAATGAATCTGAATCCATTGAATACAATGGATGCATAATCTAGATAAGGATTTTGATCATATCACAAGCGAATCTTTCATTCTGATGAATCTAGATTCAATGCATTATGGTTATAAAATAAAATATGCCTAATCATGATAATTTAGATCACTTAAATTATGACCAAAGTGATCATGCTTCCCTGTAGGATCACTTGGCGTAATGATTTTAGTTACACTGAAAGGTCCACCCAAATAGAAAAGATCACTTCTAATCACTTAAATTAGTGTAATGGAGAATAATGATCAAAATCAAAGTAATTATCATTAAGTAATTAAGAACATCTTTTAATTACTATTTCCAATAATTAACACCGTTGTTTCATAGTAGCTTAGTCATCCATACTGTCAAATTTACAACTTTGATGTTAGATCCAATACTTATGATGAGATTCCAGGGAGGATCTCATTAGAAGTTTCAGGTTACAAATTGCTATTCTTGCTTCAGCAACAAGGATTTAGTTTGCAGTGTTTTGAGCTTAAGCATCCTGGGTAAACATATTACATCTTGGTGACAGTGTGGACAGAAGTAACTGGAGCGACGCAACTGCTATAGGAACGATGATGATAGGATTGAGATGTAAGTTCCAACAGGATAAGTTTTTATCTAAGCTGTTAACGGATACTTGTGGAAAAGAGTTGATTGAATGCAACCCTCACGACAGATTTTGGGGTAATGGAGCAACACTCAGAGGTAAAAAGGCTGGCAAGGACAAGGGTAAAAACCATCTTGGACAGTGCCTAGTGAAGGTGAGAGAGGAACTTTAGATAAACTTTGTTTCTATATCTTTGCTGTTAGTGACTGATTTTGAAATAGTCTCAAAATATACATTAAAGAGAATCAATTAATTTTTTTTTAACACTATACCACTTCAGCAAAAAAAAAGTGACTATAATAATGTCTTAAGGATAAATAATTTTTTTTTTTTTTTTTTTTTAAATTGTTTTATACAACTAGAATGTCTTCAATTTTAATTTGATTTATTAGATGGGTATTTGTATGGCGCTATAGTATGGCGCTATAGCTAAGTTTTCCAAAGTACTTCATGGTACTGGTAAAAACAGGCTAAAGAGTCTTTAAATGTTGAATATTGGAAAACAGTTTTTAAAATACATATATACTTCTATAGATATCAATCATCTGCAAAGTTTGCCTGATTTAGAAGTGATTCAAAACCCAATTCAAAGGATTTTTTTCCTGTAGTGCCATTATCTGGGCCTTACCTGTGGTAGCTCAAGATACATCACAATAAATACTAAATAGTAAATACTAAATAAAAACTTTTTTTTTCTTATAGATGTAATGAGGGAGTCAATTTGCCTTTTTTGCATTCAACTGAAATAAAAAAAGAGAAGTTGTAACTTGAAAACTATTGCATTTACAGTGTTTTGTTTAAATATATCATTCACCTTCATTTGGGTGAGCTATAACATGTAAAAACCATAACTATATTTGTGGATCGAGGTTATTCACCAAACTTTTGGTCAGCTATAACATAGTGAAATTAAACCTGTTAGCTCATTACATATTTGAGTAATAGCTGTTGTCAGGTTCTCACTGTTGATTTAATCAGTTGTAACTTGAAACTTCAAAGTGTTAAATAACTATGAAATACCTGATGAGAGGTGGATGATTGTAGCTTTTTGTTTTTATTTTTTTTTTCTCTATATGATTCTTCAACCCATACCTCTTTTATATTTGTGGATAGAGGTGGGTTGCATGGCAGTACCCTTTTTGTTAAGGGCAACCTTTAAAGGTATAGGGCAGACATGTCTCTGCTCATTCTTTGTTTATAAAAGTGTTCCATGCTGGTTAAAGTGTTTGTGTTTTCTTTTTGTTTTTAGTTGCAGTTTGAGTTTTTTTGATGGATTCTCAGCTTTTTATTTTTCCAAAAATTATGTGATAAGTCTCTGGAAAAGTGGAATAGATAGTACATCTTTGGTATATAAAATTATCCTTCTGAAGGGGTGTTATGCTAATTATCTTCTTTGTCATGTTGTTATCAAAGAAAGCTGTTACAGTCAGTAAAATTATACTAATTTTGATATTTTTTTTAATATGTGAAAATGACACAAACAATTAAAATAGGTAGTATGAATGTCCGTGGTTTGTCTAACAGGGCCAAAAGATTGGACGTTTTTAACTGGCTTAACAATAAGAACTTTTCAATTTATTGCTTGCAAGACATACATGTTGGGCCAAAATATGAGTCAAGCTTTAAACAAGACTGGGGTCATGACGTGGTGCTATCATCATTTTCCTCAGAATCCCGAGGGGTGGCAGTACTGTTTAAGTCAGGATTGGATTATAAATTTAAAAATGTTACCCGTGATGAAGTTGGAAATTTATTAATCATTGATTTGGAAGTCTATGGTAATCCTCTTATCCTTATGGTACTGTATGGCCCGAATAAAGACCAACCAAACTTTTATTCAAGTCTCAGAGATACTTTAATTGAAAAGGATAATGATCCTATTATTATTTGTGGGGACTGGAATCTTGTTTTGGATTTCAGTATTGACACCCACAATTATATCTGTGAAAATAATATAAATTCTAGAAAAATGGTCAAACAATTGATGTGTGTTTTAGATTTAGTAGATACCTGGCGGTCCTCAAACCCCAGGACTAAAAAATACACGTGGATTAGTGGTACAAAACCAGTTAAAATGGCCAGATTAGATTTTTTCCTTGTTACCACGGACATCCATGCAAGAACGGTTAAAACATTTATGAGCTTTGGTTACAGAACTGATCATTCATTTATTGGTGTTGAAATCAATATTGAGGATACTAGTAGAGGGAAGGGCTTTTGGAAATTTAACACCTCCTTATTGAAAGACAAAACATATGTTGACATGGTAAAGGCCGAAATCAAGAAAACTGTTAGTCAATATAGTACAGGTAATAATGATACAGAGCCTGTTATAACAATATCGAATCAGCTACTATTGGAGATGATAAAATTAAACATAAGAGGTGTTACAATTCCATATTGCTCTAAGCTGAAGAAAAAAAGAAATATTTTAGAACATGAATTAGAATGTAAAATTAGGGACTTAGAGGATAAACTTCCGTCACACCAAAATAGTACTGAAACAGATACTGCATTAGAAATCCAAAAATGCAAAGAAGAATTGAAAGAAATCCGACAAACAACATTGCAAGGGATAATTTTGCGTTCAAAAGCTAACTTATACGAGCTAAATGAGAAGCCAACAAAATTTTTTTGCAATCTTGAAAAAAAGAATTATATCAATAAGACTATTTGTAAAGTAAATACTGGTCAAAATATTTTAACTGAACCGAGGTCAATATTAAAAGAACTTAAAAGATTCTATATTAACTTATATAAATCTAGTAGACCAACCACGACAAATACAGAAAATCAGTTTTTGAATGCAAATTTGAAAGCCTTAGATGAAACAGAAAAACAATTATGTGAAGGTTTAATAACAAAAGATGAAGTTAAGACAGTTTTAAAGGCTATGGCTAACTGTAAATCCCCTGGGTCTGATGGTTATCCCGCTGAATTTTATAAATTCTTCTGGAATGATATTGGTGAATATATACTGAATAGCCTGAATGAATCTTTTCAAGTTGGGGAACTGTCACAGACACAAAAACAGGGAATCATTACTTTACTTCCAAAAGGAGATAAACCACGTGAGTTTATAAAAAACTGGTGGCCAATCTCATTAATAAATGTAGACTGTAAACTTTTATCTGGAGTGTTGGCCCATAGATTAAAAAAAGTACTGCCTAAAATTATAGGAAATGAACAGAAAGGATTTTTAAAACGACATTATATCGGTGAAAATATAAGAACTGTCTATGATTTGATGGAGTATCTTGAAACTAAAAATCAAGAAGGTATGCTTTTACTATTAGATTTTGAAAAGGCCTTCGACTCCATTGAATGGGATTATTTGAACAATCTCCTTAAATCTTATGGTTTTGGGCCACAATTTATTCAATGGTTTAATGTCTTGTACAAAAATGCATGCAGCTGTGTCTTAAATAATGGAAATTTTTCCGAGTTCTTCAAACTTGGAAGGTCATGTAGACAGGGAGATCCTCTGAGTCCCTATTTATTTATTCTAGCAATTGAACCTTTAGCATTAGAAATTACAACCAATAAAAAAATCAAAGGTATTGAGTGTGATAAAAAAACAATAAAAATTGGGATGTATGCAGACGACACATTTCTTATGTTAGATGGCTCTGAATCATCATTGAGGGAGAGTGTACAAGTGTTAGATGGTTTCCATGCTTGCTCTGGGTTAAAGATTAATTTAGAAAAGACCCAGGCTATCTGGTTAGGTAAATTAAAACGACAAACATATGAAATCTGTGGTGATTTAAATCTGAACTGGGTTAAGAATTTCAAGCTGTTGGGAGTTAATTTTAGCGTGAATCTTGAAGAAATTGTAGTGTCCAATTTTTTAACAAAAATTTTAGACATAGAGAAATTACTCAATTTGTATAAAAGATTCAATTTGTCTATTATTGGTAAAGTTACTGTAATTAAAACACTGGCACTCCCCAAGCTTGTATATCTTTTAACAGTTCTGCCAAATCCAGACCAGAAAATCATGAACAGAATTGACCAAATGTTTTCAAATTTCTTATGGGAGGGTAAGGTAAGAATAGCCAGATCATTCTTGGAAAAAGATATTAGTGAAGGAGGGTTGAAGCTCACAAATATTCCGCTGTTTAATTGTGCACTGAAGCTAACATGGGTCAAGAGACTAATACAAACTAAAGGAAACTGGCAAACAATATTTGGATCAAACCTTATTACTTTAAATAAAAAATCTTGTTTTGAACTGGACACTGAGTCTTTGCAAAATTTACAAAGAAATATTTCAAACAATTTTTGGAAAGGATGTTATTGGTGCTTGGATAGATTATAAAAATGAATTTAATGAGAATATTGATCCTAGAACTTACCCAATTTGGGATAGTTACTTTCTCACCAATAACAATTTGATTATAAGATCACACGAATTTCAAAACAAGGGTATTACATACCTAAATGATATAATTTGTCATGCTGGAGGAATGTTTGGTTATGAAAGTTTTGTTAAAGCTTTCAATATACAAATAAATTTTGTAGACTTTTACAGTTTTCTCCATAGTATCCCAAGAAAATGGAAAGATTGTTTACAAGTAAGACTAGAAAGAAGCTACATAAAACAAAATCTTTTAGAAACACTTTTAAAAATGAGTAAAGTCTGTAGACAATCTTATGCAAACATGCTAAGTAAAAATTGTACGCACAGATCACATGAAGTAAAATGGCTTCATGTTCTACAGGATCATGTAACTCAGTTACCATGGCCTAGTTACTACTCAGTAAACTTTCAGTGCACTATTGACAGCAGAATGAGAGCTTTTCAATATAAAATTCTCTTGAGAATTCTTCCAAATAACAAATACTTAAAAATGTGTAATATTACTGAAAATGAATCATGCTATTTTTGTCAGTCAGGTGTTGAAACCATTGAACACCTTTTTTACTTTTGTCCTGTTGTCCAGGACTTATGGTCAAAATTAGCACTGAAAATGAAACCATTTTTAGATATAACCCCTCAACTTAAACCACACAATGTTCTATTGGGATGCCTTGACTGTAACAATAAAATGTGTCTAAATCATATATTTAATATTGTGAAAAGATATATCTATTCCACAAAATGTAATGAAAGAGCACTATACATAGAGCATCTTATGAAAATAATTAAACAGCAATATTGTATTGAAAAAGAACTAGTGAAGATGTATGGTAAGAACGAAGAAATGTGTAGAAGCAAATGGCAAGCTGTTGAATTTTTGTTAGTTGATTAAATTTAGTTGACTAATTTTAAGTACTGTATTACCCTGTGTCTTTTTTTTTATGGTGCAGCTGTTTCCATCAAAAACATCTACAAAAAAAAAAGAAGTTTATTCTCCGTGTTCTTAAAGTGTTTGTTGAAATTGTAAAACCAAAATGGCAAATTGTATTACTTTTCATTTATTTGTAGTATTATTAATATTATTTTGTTTTAATTGTATTTTTTCCTAATAATGATTTCTTAAAAGCAAATTGCCATGTCGCACACTGTGCTGTGCAAATGATTGTAAGGTGGGCAGTTTAGGGGTTGCAACCTCTTTCCTCTGGCTGACCTACCTGAATATTTTAAAAGGGGGAATAAACTATCAAATAACAAAAAAACATATTACATCAGTAGTAATTCCTTGGTGAATGTAAAAAAAAAGAAACAAAATTATTGTATTGCATATAAACTGCTGTATTATATTTTATTATATTAAACTGTTAAATTATTCTTATGATAGAACACATGTCCATTTAACATTGATGCAAAAAAGGTTCATAGTGCAGTGTTATTTAAGACTGCGAGAAGCAGAACTGAGTAAATACCAAACTCTCTCCAGAATGGCCTTGGAGTGTGAGAACTACAAATTCTAGCTGTTACCAACAAACCTTTAATATAAGTACCTGCTGTGGCTATTGATGACCTAGTTATAACAGTGAATTAAGATTGTTTTTAGAAAATTGTAAATGAATAATTGAGTTATTTGAAGTTAATTAAAAGATGCTTGGAATTAGGGCAAATATTATAACTGACTAAATCATAACAAAATATATATATATATCATTGGTCAAATTTGAATATTGATTAAATATTTCAGAACTTTTTAGTTAACCTAAAATGCAGTAATAAGCATCTAAAAATAACTACTCCTTATTTGTGAACAGCCCCCTAGTTACAGCCTTAGATACTGATGGAATTGGGATGAGCACCTGCCCCCAAATTCCAAGCATTGGGATTATGATGAATTCTGGTGTTTCATGTACTTATTTAGTCATAGGATATCTATAGTCAGACATCCAGGAGAACTACCTAGGAAAATTGCCTAGGTGGCAGGAAGTTGTGCAATCATTGATGTCATAGAAATGTAATGTTAGGAATTTGTAGCATAAGCAGTTTTACAGTATATAAGGAGGCAGTTTTGAGCCTTCTAAAGAGAGAGCAACAGCAGGGCTGGAGAATGTAGTAACCTACAGGAAAAGAAGGAAATATACTTGTTGTGAAATACACTTATTGTCAGGACTGAAAATAGTTTCTAATAAAAGAACCCAAGATGAAATGTTGTTTTAATTGAGAAATTTCCTCACACCGCTACCTGACATTAGTCTCAAAATTTCAAGACAGGAATTGCCGTTCTTATTATGGAGTTTGTTGCCCATTCTGTTTCCGGAGTTCTTCTAAAGCCTCCCTGCTTCCCACATAAAATGCAAGGGTCACATAAAACCATTAAAGCAACAGGTACTTATTTGCAGGGTTTTTTTTCAACAGAGAGGTGCTTTATATCACACTTTTTTATGTATGACAATTTTTTTTAACTATTATGGTTCTGTCTGTCTGTTTTTAAAAAAGAATTTAAATAAATCTGCAGTAATAGTTTTGATTCCATAAAAAGATTGTATAAAACTTACACACTAAATAATATTCAGTCAAACGAATTTGACACATAGACAGGAGTGCAGCCAAGCTTATCTATTACACATATAAAACATATGGCTGTTGTTTCTGTAATAAATAACGGCAACTGCCATCCTTCACTTGTACCATATATATGTACTTATATTATACATTGCAGTATATCCTATTAGAAGATGCATTATATGTTATGCTTTGAAAGAGTAAAATATTTTATGTGTTGTTGTTTTTTTTTGTATGCCTTGATTTGAACATCAGGGGACATCCCCCTCCCGATCGTACGACGTTTCGGAAGTACCCGATATTAACTGTTTTGTTAACTTGTGTAAAGGCGCCGGCAAAAGTAAACTTTAAAAACCACTAACTAGTTTACTGAGTAGCTAACTGAATTATTTCACAGAGTACTGAAAATAAAGTTTACGGTAAACATATTGTACAATTCTTTCTAGAAATAGACAAGTTAAAAATGTTATTTTGAGTACTTAGATGTGTAAAAAATTGGGCGATAATGGGAGATATAGATGTTTTGCAAGACAAGACCTCAGCCTACCTCAATTCAGAAAGTGACAAATTCACGAAAAAGAAGACCTTATATGTATACAGTGATGATTATATAAAGATTTGTGATAATATCCCAAAGGTTTCTTCCAGAGTAAGTTCTTATATGCTTATTCTGTTGGGGGAATAACTATGGTCGACATACGATCCAGCTTTCGTGCTAGCACTACGTACAGTAGTTTTTGTGTGTTGTGTGGACCCAAAGATCAAGAGTCTTCAGGATTTTTCAAATACAAGTATTGTAAACAAAATTATATAAACAAAGTAACAATATGCTTAAACAAATCTAGACAGAGTTTCTGCCCCGTCACGCATTGCTGTTGTTATTTCTGAGGGTACGCAATGGCAAGAGACAGAGCTCACATGTACCTGTTTTCTGTCTAAATTTTGAATGGCATATTTGTACACATATTACCACATGTATAAAGTGTTATCTGGTTTCTTTAAGGTATGTATATGTGCCTTTCACTTATATTTTATGTCAATCAAATTGGTATGTATATGTTATGTACAAGTTGAGATTTTGTACAAGTTGCAACTTGTATAAAAAACCTGTACGAGTTGCAACTTGTACAAGCAGTTTGTACAAGTTGCAACTCGTACAAGATTGGCTGTACAAGCTGTAAATTGTACAGAGTTTCACCATCAAATAAACCCAACTTGTACAGTACTGTTGTACAAGTTGGGTTTAAAAAGAAATTTGGTCAAATTAACAATTTTATTGAAAATATATCTTATCTTATGAATGTAAATATTCAAATTAATGTTAGAGTATCATATAAATATAATTTTTCAACAAAATTGACACTGAATTCACAGAAAAACCTTGAAAATTTTTGCCAGTAACACTTAAAATACAAAAAAAGTTATTAATATATTAATACATCAAGTTGGTTGTTTATCACTTAAGAGTAAAGTTTTTGTTACATTATTGTTCATCATGCAGAAAAAGATAAAGCTTTTTTTGCTTTTAACTAAATTCAGCATACATGTGAGATGTGGCTTATTGATGCTTTTAACACTTACTTCTTACTCATCCAACTTTTGGTACTGTGGACTGAAGTTTTTTAAAACAATCTTCAAGCATAAAAGTTTTAATAATAACAGTCAGACTTCAAAGAAGAAAGTTAAGTAATAAATAAGGAATAAATATCCTCTAAATGCAATCAACTGTCTTGAAGTGGCTTCCTATAGCACACAACCTAGAAGTATCAGGGATATTTTGTGATTTACCTCAAGGCAACAAACTAGGATCATAAGTGGGTAGGGGAAACTTCAAAGGAGAGATGACAGTACATGCATAATTGTAATTAACAGCATGCCTTTCATTAATAAAATCCTAACCAATGACATTTATTAAAAAGATGTATGTCTTTTATTACAAAACCCTGGCTGATCACATTTACTCAGCAGCATAGTCTTAAAATTTACACTTGGTTTTGTCATAAAAAAGAATCAATTTTATTTATCCTTTGTCGCAGAATAAATAAATTTAATAATAAATAAATAAATAAATAAGTCTTGCTCAAAACATTATTAGAAATTATAAGGTTACCAACAAGATCAACATCTGAAGTCAAATATAGACTTCAGTCAGGCCAATATGACTCCAACATTTATGAAAATTAAAACTGCAGTGAATTTCCAACAAAATTAATTTAAAAATTTAGGTCAACAGTTTTGTCTTTCATCTAAGTAGTATAAATATGTTGATCTTATGAATTTTTAGGTATTACTTCATTAAAATACATTGATTATGTGATAAAATGTGGAGCTTGTACAAGTTACAACTTGTACAGGTCCAAAATCTGTACAAAATCTCAACTTGTACATGAATATATATTTCAACCAATTTTCAAAATGTAAACAAACCTTCAACATTACATAGTTATCTACAAACGAAATTCCTGGCTTCTAAAAGCAGTTTAATTTTATAACATAAGTATTGTAAACTGGATACAGCTATAATAGACATAACAAGGAGTTTTGAAAGTGAATACAATAATTCCCCACATTTCGAGATTTACACTGAAAAACAGGTACATGTGAACTCTGTCCCTCGCCATTGCGTCCTTCAGTATATCAATAGCAATTGGCGACCGGACAGAAACTCGGTCTAAAACAAAGCCTATCAAAACATTTGTTATTTATTTTGTGTAGTTGAATTATTTAAACTACTTATTTTATTGTATCGAAGTGATTAGACATAGGACGCCCCATACATAATGAAATGATTACTCATCTGGTCCCCAATGTTTAATTAACCCAATGGGCATTGGGCTCCAAGTCAAATTCAAAACTTGATTTTTTTTTATTAGATAATATTTTTTTTAATCGAAAAGAACTCTCGGACCACTAGATCCAAGAATTGTAGGAGTGCATTATGATCTACCAATATTTTACACTATGGGGGTTTATAGCAACATTTACAAATAAAGCATCGAGTGCTGGTACTTGTACACTCGCAGACTTAAGAAAATATGAGGCCACAATGGGTTGTCTTGGAATATTTTACAAATAGAAGATCTAATCATCTAATCTACTTTTCATTTACAAACATTTCATTAACCAATGAAAAAAAATTGTTACTGAATGCCTCACTCGAGACAAAGTTCTATAATTTAGCTTAATTTTTTCACACTATGTTAGATATTATGCTTGAAAAACATATTTTTTGGTATGAAATAATAATTCTCGGACTTGCAAGCAATAAAAGCAAGATAAAGGAGTAATTTTACACGTTAAAGCGTGGACTGAAATGAAGAGGACAGTATGACCTGACTTCTAAATTAACAATGAATATCGGGAACCAGACGTCTAATGTTTATAATGCGTGTCGGGCGGCCAATGTTTAATCACTTCATTATTGTATATATACTCAGCGCAATATCTCCTTGTACCACAGGACATTCCCCTAACTTTAACACGTAGGCTCAAGGATGACCATTTATCAATGTCCCGGCGGTTCTTTAGCCTGTCACTGGGGATAGGACCGAATGACGGAGGACTGCCATGTTAAGTGGTATTATATATATATAGGCACTATGCCAGTGCATTGTAATCTAAGCATTATATGTATGTATTAACATTTAAGATAATGGAGTTATTGATTTTTGTGTGTTATTGATCTTTATTGTCTATTTATAGACTGGGGAAATCCATGTAGGCTTTAATAATCTCAGTTATTATAGTAATAGATTTGGGGAAATCCTTTTAAACTGGTTTCTAGAGCGTCCTCACTGCTTCTGGTGACAGGTGTTACCTTCAAGTTAGTTCTATAACATTCTAGACATTTCCGTAGCTATATATAAGTGCTGTACATCTGACCACAGAGGAACATAGTATTCACTCGCTATAAGGGAAGCTAATTGTGTCTTAAAACTACTAACAAAGTAACAAGTAGATATAAACTTCTTTTGACAAAAGACTTTTGTTGTGGTGAACTCTTGATGGAATGAACTGGATACAGTGTCTCGATAGATTTGCTGTATTTTACATATTATTTTCTCTCTGGATACAGTGTGTAATTATACCAGAGAGTGGATTTCCTGTACTGTGGACATCGTTTATATTTGGATATAGTGCGCAGTTCTACCAGAGAGTGGATTTACTGCATTTTGGACATTGTCCATATCTAAGAGCGGACAGTACAGTTGTGCAAACTCTCTGAATATCTGTATACAGACATTTTGCATGATTGGACATCAAAAGGATCACAGGACAAGGACAGTTCATGTTATCAGATATTGAATGGATCACAGGATACAAGGTCACTGGTGGCCTCTTAAAGGTCAGATTTTGGCCATTTTTTCACATTTTGGCCCAGTTCTCATATACAAAAAGGTAGATCATCCCATGGCTAGTTTTTATGATACATATATATGTCCTCTGTAAGCATGCAGAAATTTGACATTGAAGCTCTTCATTGAAGGTCATTCACAGACTGCCAAATGAAATTACCTCACCGAGGCAATGTTTGGCCTTTTTACACCATGGATGGTTGGGCTGGATGGTTGGGCGGGCGGGTGGGAAAAAGTTTGTCCGGGCTGTATCTCAGAAACCGTAAGGTGTAGGAAGATGATACGTGGTAGGGACATTGGCTAGGATGTGTAGGTGTGCAACATCATGGTGTGACCTTGATTTGACCTTTGACCTTGCTGTAGTTACCTTGACCTATAAAATCTTGTCCAGGCTATATCTCAGAAACTGTAAGGTGTAGGAAGTTGATACTTGGTAGGGACATTGGTTAGGGGGTGTAGGTGTGCAACATCATGGTCTGACCTTGATTTGACCTTTGACCTTGCCATAGTGACCTTGACGTATAAAATCTTGTCCAGGCTATATCTCAGAAACCGAAAGGTGTAGAAGTTGATACTTGGTAGGGACATTGATTAGGGGGTGTAGGTGTGCAATTTCATGATGTGACCTTGATGTGACGTTTGACCTTGCTGTAGTGACCTTGACCTATTAAATCTTGTCCAGGCTATATCTTGGAAACCGTAAGGTGTAGGAAGTTGATACTTGGTAGGGACATTGGTTGGGGGTGGGGGGGTGGGGGGGGGGGGGGGGGGTGTAGGTGTGCAACGTCATGGTGTGACCTTGATTTAACCTTTGGTCCTTGCTGTTGTGACCTTGACCTATAAAATGTTGTCTGGGATATATCTTTCAAAAAACGTAAGGTGTAGGAAGTTTATGCTTGTTAGCGACATTGGTTGGAGGATGTATTTGACCTTTGACCTTGCCATAGTGACCTTTTCCATAAAATCTTGTCTGGGCTATATCACAGAAACCGTAAGGAGTGGGAAGTTGTTACTTGGTAGGGGCATTGGTTGGGGGTTGTAGGTGTGCAACATCATAGTGTGACCTTGATTTGACCCTTGACCTTGCTGTAGTGACCTTGACTTATAATAATATCTTGTCTGGGCTATATCTCGGCAACCATAAGGTGCAGGAAGTGGATACTTGTTAAGAACATTAGTTAGGGGGTGGTAGGTGTGCAATGTAATAGTGTGACCTTGACTTGACCTTTGATCTTACTGTAGTGACCTTGACCTTTAAGATTTTGTTCAGGCAATATCTCTGAAACCTTAAAGTGTATTAAGTTGATAAAATCTTGTCTGGGTTCTTAAATTCCGCAAGGTGTAGAAGGTTGACACTTGTTAAGGACATTGATTTGGGGGTGTAGGTGTGCATTATGGTGTGACCTTTTTGCCAAAGTATGTTCACCTGCCATATTTGAGATATGTTTCTCTTATGACAAATATGTATGGATTGCTGTTTACTGATTAATGCTGTCATCTTGCTATTGAATTGACTCTCTTGTATTAATACTTCATCTTTGCATACATTTTCTTTCTCTCAGACATTATTTTCTCTACTTAAACATTGTTTGGACCCTTATATAACTGACACTTCTCTGAAAGTATCCGATCTTTGTACTGTTTTGCTACTTCTATATTTCATGATGTTGGAAACTACTTCCCCTGGCTGTGGGCTACGGGCATCTCTATGGGCAATTTTTCAATGTTTTGTGATGATATATGGGCAAGAGTAAAAGTGTGAGGAAATATCTTTGGCAATAGGGAAGATGAAAAGTAGGCCAAGATGTCCTGATACCTTCAGCTAAATATACAATCATTGGTCCCAGTTTGTGTTCACCCAACATTTTCCCAGGTGATTCCCCTACACTGTATACTAAACTTTCACCCTAAAGGATTTACAACACACACACATTATCCAATCCAGGCTGTACACTTTGAGATTTACTCCTCGTACATTTCACTAAGCTGTGTTCCATTGCAGTTTATACTCAATAACAATAACCTCTGCTTGGATTAGGGCTTACCCTTTTGCAATTATAATCAATAACAATAACCTCTGCTTGGATTAGGGCTTACCCTTTTGCAATTATACTCAATAACAATAACCTCTGCTTGGTTTAGGACTCACCCTTGTTGGACTTGAACAAATTAGAAAATTTGTATCAATTTTGCACTATGTAAGTGCTTCTATTATATTCTATTCTAGTTTTGGGTATATATATGCCATAACATATTTGCAAGGTTTTTGATTACAAATGAACTCTGTCAGTAGTCACTTGCATGCCTGAATAAAAGGTACAGTATATTTCCTGTATTCCATATTTCTCATGCAGAATGTGTTAGTTGACACAGTGACACTCTCCGCTTTGTTTCAGTGTTGTATAAATATGACAAATTCTTCATATTAAATGTTCTATTTGTGCATTACAGGCATCAGTAGTTCATTCACTTATAGGAGCATATGGACTGCTAGATAGCTTCAGGTAAAGATGCATGGTGTTCTATTTTTTCTGCAATGAAATCCTTTTTACTTCATGGTGGTGTTTTATATCTGTTTCTAGATCAACATATTTTTTGGTTCTTTTAAAAAAAAATCCAAATTTATTTCAAGTAACATACAAAATGATATATGCTTTGTATCCAGTTGAGGAAATACACAAGAATATTACTCAGTATAAAGCTTTGTTTCCTTGTTATGTCAATTGCAAATATAAATCTAATCAATATTACTTTGTTAAAGAAATGCAGTTTGCAGAAGGCTCAAATATGTTAGGGGAGTATAGAGAAATGAAAACGCTTCACATCACAAAGGCGGTTTTAACCACTGGCCCAGTCAATACTCATATTGACCGGTTCTTTGCCAACCCTGTGTGTGGTACACTTTGTTTTTGCTTACCAAAAAGCCTTTGTTAATGTGTGACTTGAGCACAAACTTATGTTCAGATATTGTCACTGTGTTTCACTACTTATACTAGTCTTTGTATATTATCATCTTTTACTATTTATTTACTATTTATAACAGTTAAAGCACCCCAAAGGGGCCACGGGCGTAGACCGGCCCGCCAAACGTCAGAAAAAGACGTCCTGTGTTTTCATCGGACAGGCCAGTCCAGTACTGTGCCCTCGCCAGGTGGCGCATCATACTTCCTTCCTGTCTAGACAGAGTGATGTCATGGCATCTTTTTCGTTTGACACGTTTAAAGTGGAAAACGACAAGGCTTCTACTTCAAAGTCAGTTAAGTCTTCAGAAAAGCCGGCCAAGTCATCTGAAAACCGACTGACTAAGCCCTCCACTGATGCCAGATTTGAGGAACTTAATCAGAAGTGGTCGGACCAGTTTAACCGGTTGGAGGTTTTACTGTTGGCCAAAACACTGAATCTACTGGCACCGACCCTCCTATACTAAAGAAGTAAGGTTGTGGAACCGACCAGGAAGGACAGTTTCTCTAGCTCAGACACGGACTCTGAAAGTGCTTCATCTGACCGGTCACCTTTAGACATTTTTGTTGAGGAAGGGGAGTTGTCTGATGACCAAGATGTGACACTCACCGACCCGGACCAATCCCTCTCTGGCGAACAAACTTACAGAGAGACTATGATGGAGATTCGTTTGTATATGGGCTGGACTCACATTCCAGACATGGACACTAACACTATCAATGCTGATGACAACCCTTTTGCTGTCCACAGGTACAGACACCAGGAAGGTCTCGGTACAGATGCCCAGACGACTGGCTATGTAAGAAAAATCAGTAAGCGGAATCACTTTGGTTGAGGGCTACCGCAGCTTGCCACTCTGTTCCCGGACAGTGTGATTAAGAAGGCAGAAGAGGATATCTCTAGCTTTGAAAGTAAGGGACGTTCTAGGTCGGATTATAGGAAAGGTCGGTACCACCCCTGTGAACGTTCAGAGAAAAAGTCAGACAGTAGGAGATTCGACGATCCTGCCTGGAAGAATCCCAGCACACATGGCCAGGGAAAGAGAAATAAAGGGAAATCTTCATACTGCTCATCCCGACTGGCCAACACCCAGTAGTCCTGTAAATGACAATTACTGTGTAAATCTGTTGAAGTTGGGCTGCTGGCTGGAAGCAAAGGAACTTTAGTTTTGTTCAGTCACCACCAAGAGCAGTAAAAACATTAGACATTCTGTTCCCACAGACTCAAGTTGCAAACTTTCCTGTTGTAAATCCTTTATTTTCTGCACCTGGGCCATCACAAAAGAAAGATATAAGTCCCGGTGTTGCAGAGTTTTATCAAGAAAGCAAATTAAAATATGTGAAAGATGTTTTCTGTGTCGATCAATTGTCTTTTGTCAAACCTGTAACAACTGTCCAACCTGTTGTCTCAACTCTTCCTGTAGGGGCAAGACTTCAAAACTTTTGGAAAGCTTGGGAAACTCTGGATGCCGGTGCGAAAGTGTTACAAATTCTAAAACAAGGCTACATCCTCCCCTTTCGGACCTGGCCGAACTTGACAAGGTCTCCGACAATCATAAGCTGTTATGCCAATCCTCACAGGAACCTCTACCTGGTGGGGGCATTGCATCAGCTTATGAACAAAAATGCAGTAGAGCTGGTCAGAAATCAAGAATCTCTGGGGTTTTACAACCGACTTTTCTTGGTCCCAAAACCAAACAATCAGTGGAGACCTATACTGGACCTGAGCAATCTAAATCAATTCCTCAAGGTAGGGAAATTCAAAATGGAAACACCAGAAACCATCAAGACATCCCTCCAACAAGGGGGGTGGGTTACCTCAATAGATTTCAAAGATGCCTACTTCCACATACCAATACAGGAACAAGCCAGGAAATATCTGAGATTTCACATCCAGGGTCGGACATACCAGTTCAAGGACCTGGCATTCAAATTGTCCACAGCACCCATGGAGTTCACTGTGATAGCAAAAGAGGTGAAACTGGTGGCCATACACAAGGGTATAAGGATCCACCAATACCTGGTTGACTGGTTGGTGAGAGCCAGTTCCCACCAAACTTGTCTTCCAATGACTCAGGATCTAGTAGAGATCTGCCAGAAATTAGGTTGGGTGGTGAACTTCGATAAATCAGAACTGGAACCAAAACAGATCTTTGATTTCGTAGGTTACCAGTTCAACCTCAAGTTTGGTCGGGTCCAGCCCACACCGGACCGGTGGCAGACCCTTCAGCAGAAAATAATGACACTACTAAGTACTGACCCGACTGGCTTGTTAGGTCTACTAAGAGCCACAGAAAAACAGTTCACCTAGGCCGACTACATATGAGACCCATGCAGTGGCATCTCAAAAACAACTGGAGGGTACCCACATCACCAGAAAAGGTGATCCCTATTGCCAAGTCACTGCACCCCCATCTGAAATGAGCACACTGCAAGGGGAAGCTGGTCCCTTCCAGAGAGCAAGCTGCATATAAATTATCTGGAACTAAAATTGTCTTTTTGGCCCTGAAAGAGTTCCAATACCTCTGCTCAGACAAGATAGTTATGGTAGCAACCAACAACACCACAGTGGTGTCATATATAAACAAGGAAGGAGGAATGAGATTGGGCCCACTTTGTGCCCTACTTTGGAGAATCTTGACCTGGTGTGCCGGGAAACAAGTAACTCTCTAAGGCTGAATGTGGTAGCAAACAAGCTATCCAGGTTAGGCCAGACCATTCAGACAGAGTGGTCTTTCCTTCCAGAGATTTTCCAATCAATATGCAGCAGGCGGCACCGACCTCAAAAAGATCTATATGCCACGAGGTTCAACAACAAGTTACCTCTGTTTGTGTCACCGGTACCGGATCCCCTGGCCTCAGCAGTGGATGCACGCAGCCTGTCATGGGAGGATCTGGATGCATACGCCTTCCCAGCAACTGCCATATTGGGCAAGGTGGTGGAGAAGTTGCAGGACTGCCCTGGCAAGAGAATCATTCTGATTGCTCCAGGATGGCCCAACATGCCCTGATTCTGGGATCTAGTGGCCATGTCCAGCCAGATCCCTCTGAGTCTGCCCAGCCTGCCAAACCTGCTAACACAGCCCTTCAATCAGATCCCTCACAGAAATCTGACAAATCTAAATCTTCATGGCTCCTAGAGCCTCAGAATCAAGGAGCAGGGCTTCTCTGAGGCAGTGGCAGTACGAATTGAGGCTCCTCAGAGAGGACCAACCAGATCAGTTTCTGAGGCAAAGTGGACCATTTTTACAAAGTGGTTCATCAGCAATCAGGTGGACTTCAGGGCACCCCCTATATATTCAATGGCTGACTTCCTGTTCCAGGACAGGAAGTTACAGCCCAGTACCATTAATGGTTACAGGTCAGCCATTGCTGATAAACTGGGAAATTCACCCATTAATGTCAGCAAAGATGAAAATCTCACTCATCTCCTCGATAGTTTCCACAGAGACAGATCCAAAGGACGGAGGGGGATCTCCTCCTGGAACCTCTCCCTAGTGTTGCACCAGCTGACAAAGGCTCCATTTGAACCAATTAAAGAGGCATCTTTGAAACATTTGACCTTCAAAACTGTTTTCCACTTAGCCCTAGGGTCGGGCAAACGCAGGAGTGAGATCCATGCTTGGCAAAACAAAAACATCAGACACCAGTCAGACTTTCTTTCCAAGAATCAGTTGGCCAAAGAGGGTCCAGACGTTGTGGCCCCAGTGGTTATACCATCCCTGACCCCAGCTCTGGATAAGTCCCTCAAGTCTGACAAGTCCCTGTGTCCGGTCAGAGCATTGCACTACTATTTGGACAGGACCTCAGACCTCAGGCAGAATAAGGATTTGGTCTTTGTCTCCTTTAAGAAAGGCTTTGACAAGGACATCTCACCTGCCACTATCTCCTCTTGGATCAAGCAGACTGTGACCCTATATTTTGAGCTCACGGATCAGGAGGCCTTCACCTTACATCAGGTTAAAGCCCATGATGTGAGGGCTTTTGCTGCTTCCAAGGCCCTCCAGTCTGGAGTCTCCTTGGAACAAATTTTGTCAGCCTGCCATTGGAAATCAAACAATACCTTCACACACTTCTATCTGAAGGATGTGGCTTGAGCTGATTCAGGGCTCTATCACCTGGGACCTGTAGTGGCTGCTCAGCAGATCCACCAGTAGCCCACGATATTGAGGAGGCTTGTACATATGTAAATAGTTGTTCATATATAAATGCAAAAAGAAAAAAAAATAACATAAAAAGCAAAAAAAAATATGACGTGCTTCCTTTGGGAGGTCTATCTCTTCTTATGGGACTGAACTCATCCGTCTCTTCCCCTACGTCAGAGCAGGTCTCTGAAGATGGGGGGGGCAACATCGGTATAGCCCTGGGTAACCGGCTGCTGCTAACCGATCGTGGCCTTATAGGGTTTCCTGACCTTATGGTTGACCCAGGCCTGGAGAAAATGTGTTAGTTAGTTTATGAGTTCACTTAAGTCCCTAGTAACTTACCCGCCGACCAGGCAGTAGTTATTCAGCATTTGTCCATTGGATAGGATGTATTAACACAATAAAATTGCAAATTCAATAAGTAAATTAAATTTTTATAAGTTGATACCCTATCCAATGGACACACAAGACCCTCCTAACCCACCCCGCTATCAACTTACTAGGGGTCTATTAGGTTTAGACAACTAAAAAGATGCCATGACATTGCGCTGTTTTGACGGGAAGGAAGTACGATGCGCCACCTGGCGAGTGCACAGTACTGGATTGGCCTGGCCGGTGGAAACACAGGACGTCTTTTTCTTATGTTTGTCAGGCCGGTCTGCACCGACCGGATTAGCAATTGTCCGTTGGATAAGGTATTAACTTATAAAAATTTAATTTACTTATTAAGTTTGCAAATTTGTGAACTTATCACAAAACTATACACTTGAACAGTGTTTATCTGATTGTTTATAAGAGTTATAATAAAAAGGAGGTAAGGATGGCTGTAAGGGGTGGAGGAGGCCATAATATTTAAAAAGCTTGTATTTCTTATCAGATAGATGAGTGAAATAGAGTATTAGATCTCCTATATTTTGTTCAAAACCTCCTATATTTTTGTTAGGTAACTTCCTATATTCCTATATTTTGAGAACCTAAAATCCCTTGACGCCATGATTTTGTAATCATTTCAATAATATTTAACCATCCCCTGAAAAGGGCACATATTTGTCTTGGGTTCAGTTTCCCACTGCCACCACATTATTATCTCTGTTGAAAATCTACCTTATTAGTGGGTACTTTCTAGCTATTTTTGGCAGATATATTCTTAGGCATGGGAAAATTTTTCCATTACTTATATTTGACCTTCATCAAGGACCTTGATCAAAAATATTTTTGGGGGGTACATCCCCTCATCATCCCTGCTCAGCCAAAACTATTTACTGTAGGAGGATGTATGTCAATACTATCAAAATCTCAAACTGAATAGAATTAAAATTGAGTGCAGGAAGTCTAGAAAGCTTGTCAGATTTACCCACTGGCCTTCCCTCATGGTTCAGACTTTGATCTTGATATTACAGATTTCGTGTATTTGGGTTTTATCTCCTCTATTATTGCTGTTAAAGTTTTTGAATGTCTTGGGAGGTAAAAGGAAACCGTAAGCTGGGAGTCTAGAAAGCCCATCAGATACCTTGGCACACCTCACTATAATCAAATGCATAATTTTGCAATATCTGTTCTACAGTGTAGTATTTAAGAATAACTTTACAAAGTGTGTCTGACATGTCTTTTATGCTTATTTCTGTATGAGGGTATTTTCAACAGCATACTTTTCCCTTTTTTCCCTTCCTTTAAACTTTGACACATTTATTTTTTTTTTTTCATTTTATTGCATTAATACATTCTCTCCAATGGACAATTGCTAATCCGGTCCGCACGACCAGCCCCGCCAAACAACAGAAAAAGCCGTCCTGTGTTACCCACCGGCAGGATCGGTCATGTCATGTGCATTCGCAAGATGGCGCATCATGCTTCCTTCCTCTCTAGGCAGAGTGACATCAGTTTTCTTTTTATTTGGCGCATGTACTGTGCAGACGCATTTTTGACAAGCTCCAGAAGCCCTGGCCCCAACGATGGATAAGTCACTCAAGTCTGATAGGTCCCTATGTCCGGTCAGAGCTTTGCGCTACCATTTGGACAGGACCTCAGACAGAATAAGGAGTTCATTTTTGCCTCCTTTAGGAAAGGCTTCGACAAAGACATCTCACCTGCCACTATCTCCTCATGGATCAAGCAACTCTGATCCTGTGCTATGAGCTCTCTGACTAAGAGGCCCTCACCTTACACCAGGTTAAAGCTCATGAGGTGTGTGCATTCACTGCTTCCAAGGCATTCCAATCAGGAGTCTCCTTGGAACAAATATTGTCAGCCTGCCATTGAAAGTCACATAGCACCTTCATACAGTTCTATCTGAAAGATGTGGCTTGGGCTGATTCATAGCTCTACCATCAGCGGTCAGAAGTGACTGCTCAGCAGATCTACCAGTAGCCCACATTATTGAGGAGATCTGTACAAGTATATAGTTGTACACAGCAAAAAAAGGGTGACGTGCTTCGTTTGGGAGGTTTATTTCCTGGGACTGAATTCATCCCTCTCTTCCCCTACCTCAGAGCAGGTCTGTTAAAAGGGGGGGCAGCGTTGGTATATCCTCGGCAACCGGGTACTGCTAACTGACCATAGGCCTTCAGGGCTTCCTGACTCGAAGTCATCCCTGGCCTGGAAAATTTGCTTGTTAATGAGTTCTCCTAAGTCCCTAGTAACTTACCCGCCGACCAAGCGGTAGTTATTCAGCAATGGTCCATTGGGTAGGATGAATTAACGCAATAACATTGCAAATTTAATAAGTAAATTAAATTTTTATAAGTTAATACCCTATCTAATGGACAGGCAAGACCCTCCCAACCGACCCCGCTATCAGCTTACCAAAGGTCTAAATACGTTTGGACAACGAAAAAGATGAACTGACGTCACTCTGTCTTGAAAGGAAAGAAGAAAGATGCGTCACCTTGTGAATGCACACTACATGACCGGTCCTGCCGGTGGGTAACACAGGACGGCTTTTTCTGTCGTTTGGCGGGGCCGGTAACACTGACCGGATTAGCAGTTGCCCATTGGATAGGGTATTAACTTATAAAATTTTAATTTACTTATTAAATTTTTCAGTTTATTGGGATGCTATGTCTTTGTTCTCAAACACCTTTTTTCTAGATTAATCTATTTGAAGTAAACCATTGCTGTCACATATTTAGACAATGTTTCAGGGGCTTTTGTGTTGAATAAAAGGTTTTTTTTTCATACATTTTATTATGTCGTTAGGTGACATAAACATTGAATCACATTGAGTGTGGATGCTTAATTAGTAAAACCAGTTTATTCAGAAAAGTATACCACCAGTTTGGGTAAAAAAAGTGGTATAAAACTATGGAGAGATGGAGTTGTTCAATTGCAGGAAACTAAATTAAGTCCAACATAGAATTTTAGTGTCCTCCTCATAAAATGTTCATAAATTGTAATATAAAAGTATATAACCATACAAATATTATCAAAAACTATGTGATATATATTCCTTCAACTTATCTGGTAAGATTAATTTTTGCTTTAAGTCAATGCACACTTATGCTTGGTATAAGATTAATTTTTGCTTTAAGTCATTGCACACTTATGCTTGGTATATGTAGACTCTATCAAATAAACATGTATGAAATTGCTAAAAAAAATGTGTTTACACTAAAACCAAGATCATATACCATAGCTTTCAATTCTTGGAAACATAATCTTTGTCTTTGTAATTGAAAATGAATAAAATTGTTAACCTATTCAGATAAAAAGTTTTGGACATGTCCAGTTTTTGACAATATTCCCTTGGACTTTTGGCGTTTTTAACATTTGATCAAATGCCAATTATCAAAATTTTACTGAAGATGCAATTTTGTAGATCTGTCAATTAAAACTACATTGCCTAATGCCATTGTGATAAAAATGATTAGATTAACAAGTTGTCTTACAAAACTAACTGTTGCATAAATATGCAAAGAACATTTTAATTTCTTACAATTTTTGCAATGTTAAGTTTTTAGCATAAAGCAATATGATTTAATTTGCTTCGCAATATCCATTGCAGTTTTACATAGGCAGACTCCCTTTTTGACTGTGTAATGCAGGATTTCCTTTTAAAGCAGTGGTGAATATCAGGCCCTTAAAGAGGATGTTTCAGCTGAAATTAACCCTGTTATCTAGTTAAACAGAAGGCTCCATATCTTCTAATTCTATTTATGTTAACCCTAGTGTCATAGTGAACCCACGACCTGCTACAAAAGAGCAGCTGTGCTTGTTCCATTCTGGAGACTATGTGGAGAGTGTGCAGAACCTGAGTGGAGCAGAGGATGATGAAAAGGAGGAGGCCATTGCTGAACAGTTTGGACTGAGTAGGCTGCTGTTGAGATACTGTATTACACATTTAAGCCAATAAAGACTGTTCCAAGGAAAAAGTATTTATAAAAGAATCCTCGAATGCATTCACAATGTCTTCCCTTTTGCAATTACATACATCAACAGAATCAAGATCCCCAGTTACTCATCTTTGCATTCATATGTAAACATGCATATCTTTTCTTTAAGATATGTAGCATATGACTGCCATACATTTGTCATGTTTGTCTCATAAGCCTGATGAAAACTAATCAAATAGAGTCTGCCTGCCAGTAAATCACTTGCATAAAATTTCAGTGCTTTGGGACGCATAAAAGATTAACTGTATCATGCAGGTGGACATTTTTTTTGTAGTTCACATACTAAATTTACTCAATAATAATGGCAACCAGTTGTTTGGTCAATAAAGCAATTTCTTATGGTTTATTTGATTCCTAAACTATGAATAACTGGTGTTGTACATCTGAATAAATTTTATGTCAGTTTAATACTTTTTCAGCATGCCCTAAGTTTTACCAGTGTTTATTAACTGCGCCAAAGGGGCCACAGTGGCGCAGTGGTAAAACACTCGCCTCCCACCTCTGACGTCAGCGGTTCAAACCCTGGACCTTATGTGGGAAAGTTGGTGGTTTCTGACCAATGGTAGGCAGTTTACAGTACAGAATCTTGACCAACTGTATGTACTGGTTTCCTCTGCTCACAAAAGAACTACCCATCGTGATATCACCTGTACAGTATTGAAAGCGACGTAAAACCCCAAATAAATAAATAAATTACCTGCACAAAGGACGATATGTTTTTGGTGATGTGCATTTGTTTGCACCATAATTTGAAAAGTTACAGATTTTGATGAAATTTTCAGGAAATGTTAATAATTGCGTAAAGAAAAGATGATTCGATTTTGGTGGTGAACCAGATACCTGATCCCGAATTTTTTAAAAGGATTTTTATCATTGCACTCACAAGCAATGTTTGGGGTGGAGGTATGTGCTGTCCAAGTGCTCTTGTTATTTGTATTTTTACAAGATTATATTGTATATTTGTGTTTTTACCTAGCTTATGACTGTCCAGCATGGCCAGGGGTGTATGAGTATGCATCGTTTGTGGCAGGGGCCAGTATGCTGGCTGCTCAGTGCTTGGTGAGGGGGGTGGCTGATATGGCCATCAACTGGCCAGGTGGCTGGCATCATGCCAAGAGGTAAAAACATTGTATGAAAATTTGAAGAATCCTGTCAGTGTGTAACTGTGTATAGGTTTAATGTCTAACTTCTACAGAATTAAGCGTCCCGCAAGGGACGCTTGTTTGTGTATGGGAGAGCTTCAGGCTCCGCATTTTGTTTTCCTTATAACTCTGTAACCGTTAGGCGGATTCTTTTCAAATTTGGCAGGTTTAGGCAGTAGCCTTGGGGAATTTTTTTGAATATGCTGCAGTGACATTTCAACCAATCAGAGAGGTCACATGACCAAAAATGTCTTTTTTCGATGGGGAAGCTTGTCCGGATGATAACTTGAAAGGAATTTTATCAATTCACCTGAAACTTGGCAAATACATTCATTCTATTAAAATCTGGAAATCATTAGATTTTGGCATTGATTGGTCAAGAAATGGCCGAGTAATTAATGATTAATTAATCATTACGAATTTTCCAAATAAGGAAAGCACAAAAATGCTTATATCTCGAAAACCGTGCTAGATAGAGCGATTTTGACGAAATTTTTGACCCGCAGGGTATCTCTGCGGAGTAGTTTTCCGAATTTTCAAAAAAATTTTGTCTCGCCAAAAATGGCGGCCATTTTGAATTTTCGAAATTTTCGCAAAAATTGCAAAACACAAAAATGCTTATATCTCGAAAACCCTGCAAGATAGAGCGATTTCGACGACATTTTTGACCCACAGGGTATATCTGCAGAGTAGCCATGCCAAGTTCAAAAAAATTTTGTCTCGCCAAAAATGGCGGCCATTTTGAATTTTCGAATTTTTCGCAAAGATTGCAAAACATAAAAATGCTTATATCTCGAAAACCCTGCTAGATAGAGCGATTTCGACGAAATTTTTGACCCACAGGGTATCTCTGCAGAGTAGCCATGCCAATTTTCAAACAAAAAATTTCTCGCAAAAAATGGCGGCCATTTTGAATTTTCGAATTTTTCGCAAAATTGCAAAACACAAAAATGCTTATATCTCGAAAACCGTGCTAGATAGAGCGATTTCGACGAAATTTTTGACCCACAGGGTATCTCTGTAGAGTAGCCATGCCAATTTTCAAAAAAATTGTCTTGCCAAAAATGGCGGCCATTTTGAATTTTCGAATTTTTGCGCAAAAATTGCAAAACACAAAAATGCTAATATTTCGAAAACCGTGCTACATAGAGCGATTTCGACGAAATTTTTGATCTTCAGGGTATCTCTGCAGAGCAGCTATCCCAAAGAGCTTTCACTTGGTGAAGTTTCAGACCCATAGCTAATTGCTCACCTACTCAAAAAGAGTAAATGTGAATTACCTCTAAAAGTATTGCAGATGGCCAATTTTTCTCAAATAACTCATTCACCTACTTTTGGAAGAGCTTTCACTTGGTGAAGTTTCAGACCCGTAGCTAATTACTCACCTACTCAAAATGAGTAAATGCTAATTATCTCAAAAACTATTGCGGATACCCAATTTTTATCAAATAACTCATTCATGTACTTTTGGAAGAGCTTTCACATGGTGAAGTTTCAGACCCGTAGATGATTACTCACCTACTCAAAATGAGTAAATGCGAATTATCTCTTAAAAGTATTGCAGATAGCCAATTTTTCTCAAATAACTCATTCACCTACTTTTGGAAGGGCTTTCACATGGTGAAGTTTCAGACCCATAGCTAATTACTCACCTGCTCAAAATGAGTAAATGCGAATTATCTCTAAAAGTATTGCAGATAGCCAATTTTTCTCAAATAACTCATTCACCTACTTTTGGGAGAGCTTTCACATGGTGAAGTTTCAGACCCATAGCTAATTATTTACCTACTCAAAATGAGTAAATGCTAATTATCTGTAAAAGTATTGCGGATACCCAATTTTTATCAAATAACTCATTCATCTACTTGTGGGAGAGCTTTCACATGGTGAAGTTTCAGACCCATAGCTAATTACTCACCTACTCAAAATGAGTAAATGCGAATTATCTCTAAAAGTATTGCAGATAGCCAATTTTTCTCAAATAAATCATTCACCTACTTTTGGGAGAGCTTTCACTTGGTGAAGTTTCAGACCCATAGCTAATTACTCACCTACTCAAAATGAGTAAATGCGAATTATTTCTAACAGTATTGTAGATAGCCAATTTTTCTCAAATAACTCATTCACCTACTTTTGGGAGAGCTTTTACTTGGTGAAGTTTCAGACCCATAGCTAATTATTCACCTACTCAAAATGAGTAAATGTGAATTATCTCTTAATAGTATTGCAGATAGCCAATTTTTCTCAAATAACTCATTCACCTACTTTTGGAAGAGCTTTCACACATGAAAATGAAAAATTGTGAATATCCTGGAAAAGCTATTTCTTCTGCTTTAATGCTCGGCGGGAGATACACACCGCGGCAGTGGTCTTGACAAAAATTTTGGTCTCCCCAAAAATGGTGGCCATTTTGAATTTTCAAAGTTTTTGCAAAACACAAAAATGCTTATATCTCGAAAACCGTGCTATATTTTCAAAATATTTTTGTCTCGCCAAATATAGCGGACATTTTTTTTTTTTTTTTTTTTTTTTTTTTTTTTTTTTTATTAAACAAAACAAAAACAAAGCATACAAGTACAATCATAATAATGTTTAAATGATTATGAAATCATTAGGATTTAGGATACTATTTAGGTACTGAATTAAGCAATCAGACATTACCTTATTTATACAGATATTGAGTTATTTTTACATTTTGAGAATTAATTTATTCCTGGATCATTCAATAAAAACTCGCTGAACACTGACCACGACACTTGAAATTTATCATATGTATTGTTTATTTTTGCAAAGTATTCTTGTTCAGTGTAGATATTTCTGATATAGTTTTGAAAATCAAGCACATTTAATGGTTTTGAATTTCGTGAACATTTCCAAATAAATTTTTTTCCTGCTAAAAGAGTTAAATTTTTGGGGAACATATCTAACTCATTTTCTAAACCACCAAACAAAAGAATGATTGGTGTTAAATTAATATAAATACCAAGTGATTGAAGCCATTGTCTAACATTTCTCCAGAAGTCAATAACAACAGGACAAGCAGCAAATAAGTGATAAATTGTTTCAGCAGATGACTGACAGAAAGCACAACTGTTTATGTTAATCTTTTGTAAGTAAGCTCTAGTACCTAGAATTCTATGAACAATACGAAATTGAAGCCAAATTAGGTCATTTCGACATATAGTTTTGAAACAATTTTTAAAGATTTTATTCCAGGTGTCATCATTTATAGTAGTGTTTAAGACATTATTCCATTCATTTCGTAATGATAAATTTTTATATTGATCATTAAGAGTTTTGTAAAAGTATTTTGAACCTTTTACCCGACTCAGTAGTACTTTTAAGTATGATGGCAGTACAGGTCTGCTGCAAGTATACTGCTTTATACTGAATTTGAGCAAATAATCTTTTAAGCATCTTTGAACTCTTAAATGTTCAAGAAAGTTAGTTTTGAGACCAAATATCTGTCTTAATTCAAACATACTTAAAGAACTGCCATCAGGTTTAAGTATATCTAGTGGAGTATTTATTCCAACTCTACACCAATGTGGATAAAAAGAAGTTCAGTAGAAATGTGAAAATTGTACCACAACGGCACAGTTAATGTTTCAGAATGACAAACAGGTAGTCGAGTCAAAAAGGTATACCATGCATTAAATACTTCTTTCCAAAAAATATTGGCCGTTCGTTCTGATAAATATTTTGACCACAAAGGACCAAAATTATATAATCTCTCCACATTTGTTGTAGATGCCAAGAGTTTTACCCATGGAGATTCGGAAGTAAACAAGCGTTTTATCCAAACTAGTTTTTGAGACATAATGTAATTTTCTATGTTTATCATCTGGAGACCTCCCTCAATGTAGTTGTTAGTTATTTGCCTCTTACTTATTTTATGTGGTTTGTCATCCCAGATAAAGGAGTACATTAGTTGGTTTAACTGAGAAATGAATTGTTTGCTTGGAGATGGAATAGAAGAAAGTAAATGATTTAGACTACTAATTACAAAAGTCTTGACAATGCTTATTTTTCCAATTGGAGTCAAGTTCCTCCTTCTCCATTTACTTAAAATTTTTGCGATATCATTCAACAGAGTTGTGTAGTTAATTGAAGGAATATCATCAATATCCACTGAAAAATTTAGTCCAAGCAACTTAAATTTGGTTGTGCCCCAATCTAGTTGCTGTTTAATTTCAAACTTATCTCTTGAATGTTTTTTCCTACCAAGCCATATTATTTTGGTCTTTTCAGTATTTACTTTTAGCCCGGATAATGATCCAAATATTTCTAACGTGTTTAATGCTGCAACTAGAGAATCCTTGCTCCCATCTAAGAACAAAGTAGTATCATCGGCAAACTGTGTCATTTTGAAGTTTATATTATTAAGAGAAATACCTTTAATATATATGTTATTGTCTACCATACAAAATAAAACTTGGGCACAAAGCAAAAACAAGTAAGATGATATGGGATCACCTTGTCTGCAACCCCGTTCTATATTAAAGGTGTGTGATAAAAAGCCTGATTGAAGTACTGAAGCTTTAATATCATTATTGAAAATGGTTATCCACTTACAGAAGCTCTTGTCAAATTTCAGTAATTTCAGCAGTTTATACAGGAAGACCCATGAGACAGAATCAAAAGCTTTCCGAAAGTTGATTAGCATTAATTGTCCTGGTAGGTTGTTGTGATCAAGATACTGCATAATGTCATACACGAGACGTGTACTGTCCCCAATAAAACGTCCTTCTAGAAATCCAGTTTGGGCTTTGGAAACTAATTTGGGTAGAACAGATTTCAGTCTGTTTGCTATTGCAGCTGAGGCCATTTTATATACAACTGATAATAAAGAAACTGGACGCCAATTCTTAAGAAATTCCCTTGGAAAACACAAAAATGCTTATATCTTGAAAACCGTGCTAGATAGAGCAGACTGCGCTGACTTTGGTCGCCACAACAGTATAAGGCTAGAAACGAAGCATTTTCTTAATACTTTAGCACTCACCTTTATATCCTTTTCGGGACGCTTTGTTTTTGCATAGCAAAAACATCTTTTTTTTTTGCGAGCGATCCTCTAGTTTACTTTCTACTGAGGCTCCATTTATAGCTTAGAAATGTGTCATATTCTGCTTCAGTCTCAATATGACAACCGTTATTTCCAGGGTTTTTCGATGAGGAAACATTAAGAAGTTATGGGCTGTGATGATTTTGGAGGGTCAGTTTTGACTTGACCCTTCTTTCAGTGCCAAACGGGGTCATCTTACATGAAGACCCTTTATTTTACTTATTATTTATCCTAGAAGTTTTAAATGGGAAAGTTTATGAATAATAATTGTATGTAGATACTTTTTTCAAGGAGTCAGACTTGCACTTTGACCCATCCTTTATCATCATGTTAGGTCACTGCACCTGAAAACTGTTCTATCTCCTTCCATCTCAGAGGAATGGCATAACAAAAGATTTCATGGGAAAAGCATATGCTGCAAATCATTTTTACCCACACCCTTTAAAGACTGTGTAGGTATTGTTTTCACCCATGGTGTCTTGCTGGGTGTGTGTATTTCAGGAAAACATTCTTGTCAAGGGGTATCTCAGAAACCTTAAGGTATAGGAACTTAATACTGGATAGGAACATTGGATGGGGGAAGGGTTGTATGTGTGTATTTTTATGGTGTGACCTTGATTTGACCTTCTCGAAGTGGCCTTGACCTTTAATGTCTGGTCAGGGCTATATAACTCGGAAACTGTAATGTGTAGAAGCATGATAGTTGGTGGGGATATTTGTTTGTGGGTGTAAATGAGCAATGTCATAGTGTGACATTGATGTGACCTTGACCTTGGCTCTGCGAGCATGCTTTATACTGTCATATTTAAGGCATATTACTCCTTTCACAAAGATATAGGGATTGCTGCAACTGATTAGTATGCGTACTTTTACCTAACTATGCTATCTCAATTGACAGCTGTACTTCAATTAACAAATTTTACAGTTTTATAATTCTTAGCTCACTAGTTTATAACGTCATCATGTCATTGAATTCTCTTGTTTTGGTACTTTGTCATTATGTGCAGTTTCTCTCTCTTACATATTTTTCTCCTGCATCTTCACATAACTTACACTGTCTGTCCCAAAAGTCTACTGATCTTTGTACTGTTTCACCAATTGTATATCTCATGGTGTCCAAAGCTGTTCCCCCAGGCTGTGGGTTATTGACAGGTGTGATGCTATTTGACTAGGCTAAATTGCCCTTTTCCCCCATCTTCAGTGAATATAACCAGGCTTTACTTTAAACCATAGCACAATACAACAAAATGTTTTAGAGAATATTCCACTTCAGAAGTTGGAAATTGTTGGTTTCCCATAAAATAATATTGTAAAAATTAAGTTTGTGTTCATTTGGGGGGGAAAACTTAATTTAAATAATTCACATGGTTAGCTTCATGGAATTGGATATTTCATATTTCAAGACATATAAATTATATATTGACCTTTCTGAGCCAGTGATTAATTTAAGTTTCTTTTACATGTTTTAACAGGGATGAAGCTTCAGGCTTCTGTTACTTCAATGATGCTGTATTAGCAATTCTCACTCTCAGGAAAAAGTACGACCGGGTGCTGTATGTAGACATAGATTTACACCATGGAGATGGTAAGAGGATATATTCTAATACTGGAAAATCACAACAATGACTTTTGACATTAACATGACAAATCAATTTCAATTTAAGATTTCATTCTCATACATTTAAGTGCTTTTAAAGCAGTTTATTTAATATTTTAATCAACTGAATAATACTCATGCCCTTCATGTTGTATTATATTTGGTTTTAAATTGTGCTGTAAACTGTGTTTTCAACAGATAATTGTTGAGTTCTCTAGATAAAGTTGATTAAAATTCACCTGCATTCTTCTATGGTCCCTGAAGGGTTCATTGTCACGTATGTGCAGCTTTATTTAACATTTTGTATTACAAGTATTTTAAAAGAACCAATGAATTCTTTATTATCGTTTATAAGGATAAACGATATAATTTCAAGCAGAAATGTCATTGTTCAGAATAAAGTTCCAAAATTGGATTGTTGCTTAAGTTTAAAAACAAGGAATATTAATGAAGTAATTTCGTGTGACATCTAATTTATTTCATTTAGGAGTTGAAGATGCATTTTGTGGCACTCCCAAAGTGTTTACTCTGTCTCTTCACAAACAAGAACCAGGGTTTTTTCCAGGTATACTACAAAAGTATTGATATGTGTTAATTGTATTCATCAAATGTATCCGGTTAATACTGTAGACCATGCTTATTTTTGCTACTCTTCCCAACACCATGTTAGTTTGTACAGTAAGGCTGCGATAGGGTACCCGGTTACCCGAAAATGGTTCGAATTCTTTGAATATTAAATATAATGTAAAACAACGAAAACCTTGGGTAAACCTTAGTATTCTGTTAGATTTCTCTACTGTTAGTTGTATCCCCGGACGAAAGTCGGGAATACTTAGGATTCAGTACGGTCACGCCGCCGCCGCAGAGATTTCCTTTTGGACGTGATAACTTAAAAAATATTTTAGTTAGAACTTTCAAATTTGGTATGTGGGTATATATGGGCAATGCCACGAACGCTATTGTTTTGTGACCTTGACCTTCAATCTTAAGGTCACTGGTGGCCTCTTAAAGGTCAGATTTTGGCCATTTTTTTCACTTTTTGGCCCAGTTCTCCTATACAGAAAGTCAGATCATCCTATGGCTGGTATATATAATACATATATATGTCCTCTGTAAGCATGCAGAAATTTGACCTTGAAGCTCTTCATTGAAGGTCATCCACTGACCGCCAAAGTACCTGACCGAGGGTCATTTTTGGCCTTTTTGGAGATATTTTCACACTTAATGCTGACTATATTGCATGGAAACTATTGAAAATGGCTTTGGAGGTTGAGTACATGATGGACTTCTACCATCCAGGCTTACTGGTTACAGATCTTCATTTAAGGTCATCCACTGACCGCCAAAGTACCTGACCAAGGGTCATTTTTGGCAAATTTGGAGATATTTTCACACTCCAATGCTGACTACATTGCATGGAAACTATTGAAAATGGCTTTGGAGGTTGAGTACATGATGGAGTACCAGCATCCAGGCTTACCGGTTACAGATCTTCATTTAAGGTCATCCACTGACCGCCCAAGTACCTGACCGAGGGTCATTTTTGGCCCTCTATTTGTTTGTTTGTGAACAAGATAACTCAAAAACTGACAGATGGATTTTGATAAAATTTTCAGGATATGTCCAAAATGGTAAAAGGAAGATATGATTAAATTTTGGGAGTGATCCAGATCACTGTCTGGATCTTCTGGATCCATGAAATTTAATTTTTAAAGACAGATAACTCAAAAACTTATGGGTGCATTTTGATGAAATTTTCAGGAAATGTCCTTAATGGGAGGAGGAACAAGTGATTAGATTTTGGAAGTGATCTGGATCCAGGCTGCAACAGAATTTTAGGATGAATTTTGATGATATTTTTAGGATATGTTAGAAAATGGTAAAAGGAAGAAGTGGTAAAAGGAAGAAATGATTCAATTTTGCGAGTGATCTGGACCACTATCTGGATCTTCTGGATCCATGAAATATAATTTTAAAGACAAGTAGCTCAAAAGTCATGGATGGATTTTGATGAAATTTTCAGGAAATGTCCTAAATGGGACAAGGAACAAGTGATTAGATTTTGGGAGTGATCTGGATCCAGGCTGCCAGATGTGTATATGTACAAGATGAATCAAAAACTTATGGACGGATTTTGATGAAATTTTCAGGATATGTCTGAAAAGGTAAAAGGATGAAATGATTGAATTTTGGAAGTGATCCGGATCACTATATGGATCTTCTGGATCCATGAAATGTAATTTTTAAAGACAGATACCGCAAAAAGTTATGGATGGATTGTTTCAGCAAATGGCCTAAATGGTACAAGGAACAAGTGATTAAATTTTGGGAGTCATCTGGATCCAGGCTGCCACATAATCTTGGGATGGACTTTGATATTTTTAGGATATGTTACAAATGGTAAAAGGAAGAAGTGGTAAAAGGAAGAAATGAGTCAATTTTGCGAGTGATCTGGACCACTATCTGGATCTTCTGGATCCAAGAAATGTAATTTTTAAAGACAAATAGCTCAAAAAGTCATGGATGGATTTTTATGAAATTTTCAGGAAATGTCTTAAATGGGACAAAGAACAAGTGATTAGTTTTTGGGAGTAATCTGCATCACTGTCTGGATCATGTGGATCCAGGCTGCCAGATGTGTTTGTGTACAAGTTAAGTAAAAAACTTATGGACGGATTTTGATGAAATTTTTAGAATATGTCGAGACGCAATCTCTAGTTTTTCATGTAAGTTTCCTTATTTATACAGATATTTAACATTATTTTTCGTAGGGTTTTCTTTACATCATCCACCATGTTTGCTTCTCTGGTACTATCACTGGGTGACAACAAAAATCACAGTTACCAGAATTTGGATCAGTTCTTTCGAGACAAAAACCCGGTGTCGTTTTCCTAACGAAGTCACAGCCTTAGTGTACAGACATTTTCTCATTACCATGCTTGAAAAAATAATTTTACATCAAGACACGTGATATTTAAACAAAGTTTCTTTATTATAAAAGCTTTTCTGGAAATAATTTTGGCCTCATTTATGTCTACTTTGTACTTTCCTTTTTTTTAATTTTTGTGAATATATTTATAAAACATTAACTACTTTTGGTAGTTTACTCTCTGGTCCTTGAAACAATTTATCGTATAAAAATAATCCATCCGGATTTCTTGAGGTCATGATCTCTGAGAGATGGGCAGAATTGTATAACTTGGCATTGAGATGGACCATATGGGATTATTACATTTTGAAATTTGCAGCCCATTGGTCACAGATCCACTGCTCTTTCATTGGACTGGCAAGAAACCACTTTCTGCTTGTTTTTTTTTCAGGAAGCGGAAGTATTAAAGATATTGGAATTGGGAAAGGCAGGTACTATTCACTTAATGTACCATTAAAAGATGGTATTCAAGATGACCAATACATACAGGTGTTTAAAAGGTGAGTTAATTATGGGTGATAGACATTCGGTCATGTACACAGCCAAAACTTAGCCTGCCACTGACACAAGTGATAAAGGAATTTTCTGTTATCTTGTAGTTTATCTTAAAACATTTGTTGCTATATTCAAGGATTAAACAAATGTTGATTTGATTGTCAGGTTTGGCATTGATTACTTGTCTGTCTTCTGTACAAGGTTAAGAAGATCGATTAATTCAATACAGACAAACAGATGCCTTAGGTTCAGCATCTCATATTCCTTATTGTTGAATAGCAGAAAATCCTCCTCAATTTGTTAAATTTCAACTCCGTAGTTTTTAAGCTAGATCTTTAGATCTTTGATGTTTTACAAGTTGGCTGATAGTGTATATCAGTTTTAAACTGTATGTTCCTTTGTCTTCTGAATGATGGCTCTTTACTTCATGTGTTAGCTGGTGCATCAGGATTCCATTGCATACTGTCTTTGTCATATATAAGGTATGTGAGAGCTGCGTAAAGTGAATGTACAACTAATATGTCATTGATTCCCTTCTTTTGTTTTGATTTCACAGAATGTTCTAATCAAATTTGTAATTTTTATGAATATTTTGGATCTTTTACCTAATCATTTACAGATATATCAGAGTAATTTACTTATTGTTTAGCTATGGTGTTGTCTCTGTGGTGACTTTCCCATCCTCTGGTCAATTTCATGTTTCTGTTTTTCACAGTGTGGCTGAAGCTGTGCGGGCTGGATTTGAGCCGCATGCAGTGGTGTGTCAGTGTGGGGGAGATGGGTTGTTTGGGGACCCAATGATGTCCTACAACCTCACTTCTAAGGCACTGGTCCAGTGTGTTCAGCTTCTCAAGGACTGGGATCTGCCACTGCTACTACTTGGTGGAGGTATGTATCCTGAAAGTTATGAAATGACTGGATGCCATAAACAGGTATACATGCTAACATTTAAAATATGTAAGAAAATACAGAAAAAAACATAAATAAAAACTCCAGAGGTATAATGATATCTCAACGCTGACATTTGTATCGGGAAAGAATCAATAAAATCAAAAACAGTTTGTTGCCAGTTGCCACCCTATTCATTTTCAGAATATGTACAGGAAAGTACATAAATAGTTAGAGTTTACCATATGTACTATGTAGCATATTTCCCCACTACATAAAAATAAACTTTAAATCCAACTATAAAACAAATGCCAATTTGCTTGTGTTAACCTTTTCAAAGTGTGTGATTGTTGTCTAGAATTTAGGTAGCAATGTATGCTCATTGTTTATCAATCATATAATAATTGCTTGTGCACAATTTCTTTGCAAAAGTATATTCACAAAGGATGCAGGTGATAAGGTTTAAGATGTTTTATTTTCCCAGCAGCAGTAACATTTGTATTCCAGGAGGGTATAACACTCCAAACACAGCCAGATGCTGGACTGAAATCACAGCCATGGTTTTGGGAAAAACTCTCTCCAATGATATTCCAGAACACAAGGTCATCACTTAAGACTTACAGAAGGCTCGTTCAGTTAGAAGAGCTAGTTGTTTTTTTGTCATTATATATGGTCATTTCCATCTTAAACATAGGTTTTAAAGTATTTTCTCTATTATGTAATCAAAGCTAGTTAACTGACAGTTCTGTTTGCCTTTGCATACAGGTTGTTTTGTTCAACTACTGTTCTCATAATTATCTCCCGCCGGGCTTTAGCCCGGGAGGGAGATTATGAAATGATGTCTGTGTGTGCGTGCGTGCGTGTGTGCGTGCGTTAGTTAGTCACGCAGATTTCTCCAAAACTACTACAGCTACAGATTTTTTGTAAATTAATTGTCCCAATGAGTTTTCATGCCCTTGAAAATTTTTTTGGTTTTATTGACTTAGGCCTAAAGATAAGTGAGTAATAGCAATCTTAGCTATTTTGAGTAAAGGGCTCATAACTCAAAAACTATTGCAGTAAGAACTTTTTCTTCAAATATGTTGTTCAGCTACTTTGTCCTTAGCTATAAGATGGTACATAGTTTGGGGTCCCATTGCATGCCATAAGTGAGTAATAGCTATTTTCTCATTTGTAGCTAAATAACAGAAGAAGTAAATGTCAAATATCTTCAAAAGTATTGAAGTTAGGGAAATCTTTTCAAAGATGTTGTCCATCTTCTTTTTGGTAAGCTATCACACACTAAAGTTTCAGACCTGTTGCACCTTGGATAGCTGAGTAATAGCTACTTTGAAATTCTGACTGGTGAGTAAAGCGATTGTAACTCAAAAACTATTGCAGTTAGAGTATTTTCCTAAAATATGTTGTTCAGCTACTTTGTTCTTAGCTATAAGATGGTACATAGTTTGGGGTTCTAATGCATGCCATAAGTGAGTAATAGCTATTTTCTCATTTGTAGCTAAATAACAGAAGAAGTAAATGTCAAATATCTTCAAAAGTATTAAAGTTGGGGAAATCTTTTCAAATATGTTGTCCATCTACTTTTTGGTAAGCTATGACATAGTAAAGTTTCAGACCTGTTGCACCTTGGATAGCTGAGTAATAGCTACTTTGAAATTCTGACTGTTGAGTAAAGCCATTGTAACTAAAAGAGTATTGCAGTTAGAGTGTTTTCCTAAAATATGTTGTTCAGCTACTTTATTCTTAGCTATAAGATGGTACATAGTTTGGGGTTCTATTGCTTGCCATAAGTGAGTAATAGCTATTTCCTCATTTGTAGCTAAATAACAGAAGACGTAAATGTCAAATATCTTCAAAAGTATTAAAGTTAGGGAAATCTTTTCAAATATGTTGTCCATCTACTTTTTGGTAAGCTATGACATAGTAAAGTTTCAGACCTGTTGCACATTGGATAGCTGAGTAATAGCTACTTTGAAATTCTGACTGTTGAGTAAAGCCATTGTAACTCCAAAACTATTGCAGTTGGAGTATTTTCCTAAAATATGTTGTTCAGCTACTTTGTTCTTAGCTGTAAGATGGTACATAGTTTGGGGTTCTATTGCATGCCATAAGTGAGTAATAGCTATTTTCTCATTTGTAGCTAAATAACAGAAGAAGTAAATGTCAAATATCTTCAAAAGTATTGAAGTTAGGGAAATCTTTTCAAATATGTTGTCCATCTACTTTTTGGTAAGCTATAACATAGTAAAGTTTCAGACCTGTTGCACCTTGGATAGCTGAGTTATAGCTACCTTGAAATTCTGACTGTTGAGTAAAGCCATTGTAACTCCAAAACTATTGCAGTTAGAGTATTTTCCTAAAATATGTTGTTCAGCTACTTTGTCCTTAGCTATAAGATGGTACATAGTTTGGGGTTCTATTGCATGCCATAAGTGAGTAATAGCTATTTTGTTATTTGTAGCAAAATCATGACATAAGTAAATGTCAAATATCTTCAAAAGTATTAAAGTTAGGGAATTCTTTTCAAATATGTTATCCATCTACTTTTTCATAAGCTATCACATAGTAAAGTTTCAGATCTGTTGCACATTGGATAGCTGAGTAATAGCTACTTTGAAATTCTACAGTTGAGTAAATCCATTGTAACTCCAAAACTATTGCAGTTACAGCTTTTTCTTCAAATATGTTGTTCAGCTACTTTGTCCTTAGCTATAAGCTGGCATGTAGTTTGGGGTTCTATTGCATGCCACAAGTGAATAATAGCTATTTTCTTATTAGTAGCAAAATAATGACATAAGTAAATGTCAAATATCTTCAGAAGTATTAAAGTTACGGAATTCTTTTCAAATATGTCATTCATCTACTTTTTTGTAAGCTATCACATAGTAAAGTTTCAGACCTGTTGCACATTGCATAGCTAAGTAATAGCTACTTTGAAATTGTGACTGTTGAGTAAATCCATTGTAACTCAAAAACTATTGCAGTTACAGCTTTTTCTTCAAATATGTTGTTCAGCTACTTTGTCCTTAACTATAAGATGGTATATATTTTGGGGTTGTATTGCATGCCATAAGTGAGTAATAGCTATTTTCTTATTTGTAGCAAAATAACAACATAAGTAAATGTCAGATATCTTCAAAAGTATTAAAGTTAGGGAAATATTTTCAAATATGTTATCTAGTTTTTGATAACCTATCACATAGTAAAGTTTCAGACCTGTTGCACATTGGATAGCCGAGTAATACCTACTTTGAAATTGTGACTGTAGGGTAAATGCATATAATTTGGGGTTCTATTGCATGCCATAAGTGAGTAATAGCTATTTCATTGCGTTAATACATCTTACCTACCAGACGATAGCTATAGCCCGGCGCCAGCCGGTCCCGCCAAACGAAAGAAAAAGACGTCCTGGGTTTCACCCCGGGCAGGACCGGTACACTACACTCCACTCGCCAGGTGGCCTAGTTCCTGCCTCACTCGCCAGAGGGACGTGACGTCATAGCATCTTTTTCGTTTGGCGCGACATTCAAGTTTGAATTTTGTGGAAACACTTTTATTTTTAAATATATCTTAAGTTATATTGGGTGTTACTTTCTCAGATTTGTCTGTTAGTTGGATAAACCACTATGGCATCTCCAGGACAGAGAAAAGGAGCCTGCGGACATATCATGGCTAATTTTGATCCACACTCTCGATGTGCCAGATGTAGGGACAAAGGTTTGGGGGACGACCCTTGCGTCCTCAAATTAAGTTGTGAGTTTTGTGACAATCTTTCTCCCGAACAATTGCTTCAGCTTTCTACTCCGACTTACAAACTCCGTAAAGAGAAGTTAAAGAGTAAGGAATCACTTGTGGATCCCTCTACCGTTACTGTAGTGTCACAGCTCGAAAAACAGGACGTTGCTCCATCTTCCCCTCCTCATGACACTGAAACGGAGTTCACCTTACCTCAACCAAACTTCCGTCAAGATTTAAAAGATCTAGATGAAAAATGGTCTACTCGCATGGCGCGTTTGGAGGCACTCATCACATGGGCCATCGTCCCTCTCCACAACCTACCTTCACTCCGGTCCAAGCACCGGTCACGCATCAGGCTCCAGCTGGTTCTTTGTCACAAGCACCTTTTCTGCTACCCTCCGTTCCTTCCGGCCAAGCCGGTCCGGCTTATGGCACGGATAGAACAAAGGCAACAGCTACTATCACCAGCTCTATGGATATGACCTCTCCTCTGGAGAATGTTTATCCGCAACCAGACCCGGAACCGGTATTCTCTTCTCAGAGCTCTTCCGGCCCGGTGGCCTCATCTATCATTCAACCACCCCCGGAGCATTCAGAAGAGGGTGAAGTTTCTGATCAAGAAGAAGTACTAGACCCATCTGAACAAGACTCTCCAGACATTGACAAAACCATAAGTGAAGATCAGAATTACAGGGAGACGGTAAGGGGTGTCCGTGCCTTTATGGGCTGGAATCACATTCCGGACCTTGAGTACACTCCCACCTCCAGATCTGACAACCCCTGGGTTGGCCACCGGGCTCAACCGGTTGGAAAAGTTTCCATTGACTTACCACCAGAGGACTGGTTATGCAAAAAATTGGAAAACCTCAATCTAGTACTAATTGAAGGCTACCCGTCAAAATCAACAGAACCAGGCGGTTTACATGTTGATCAATATCTCCGACCACCAAAATCTCAGACAAGATGGTACGGGATACACCCGGCAGAAAACAAAGACATAACTAGGCCTGGTAAATACGTAACTTCCTGGCCCAACGATGCCGCAAAGCTCAATAGTTCCTTTGCCCGGATTGCTAAATCTACTATTGCTTCATCTCAACCTACTTCCCGACCACTGTCTCAGGAAACTCTCCGCAAATGGGAAAAGGCTGCCAAAGAAACAAGCTATATTTGTAACCAGTCAGCTGGTTTCAATAGATGTATAACCAAAGGGCAGGATGCTGTTCAGGAACAGTTAAAAACCCTACAAACAGAACTTGGCAAAGGTAAATCCTCCGCAAAAGCCCAGGGGGCTCTGGACGAACTTCACCTTTTAACAGCATTTAACCAGAATATCAGTTTTGCGGTCGGGAAATCTCTTCAGCACCTTTCGGACTTTACTTTCGTCCAAATGGCTAACTTGACTCTAGTCCGCAGAGATTCCTATCTGGATCACCTGAGGGCAGGAGTGAAACCGGATACCTTTTCCTCGCTCAGGAATTGCCCTCTTCAAACCCGGGCTTTATTCCCAGATGACATCATAAGAAAAGCGGAAGATGAGATAAACAACTTTGAAACACACAAGCGTACCAACCAGCCCGGTCCGGGCCGTGGTGGGTTCGCGGGTGTACAGAAAAAGCAGCATCGCTACCAGCCTTACTCCACTAGTTGGAAGCAAGACGACTCAAGTACCACCGGTGCTTCCGGGAAAGATCTCCCCGCATGGAAATCATTTGGTAGCCGGGGCAGAGCACGCGGCAGAGGCAGGGGTGGTCAACCCGGTCGCGGTTCGCGAGGCTCCAAGGATCCCAAAAATTATAAATGACAATTACTGCAGAATTCCTCCGGAGTTACAAACAAAATTGGAGTATTATGTGTCAGATGTAAAACAGACAGATTTTCATGTGCTTGTCAAGAACTCTGTAAAATGTCAAAGTGTTGCTTGTCTTGTACATTCTGTAACAAAATCAAAAAGTGGGCAGCCGCAAAAGAAAGGCGTAAGACCAATATCAAACATGAAAAATACAATAAAGTCTGTGAAAAGTGCTTCTTTTGTAAATCACTGTGTTTTTGCCCCAAATGTGCCAAATGCCCACAGTGTTGCAAATGCCCAGCCAGTGGGGGGGCGACTACAATTGTTCTGGGAAGTATGGGCACGACTAGGTGCAAACCCAAGAGTAGTGTCCATACTAAAAGAGGGTTATGTTCTCCCATTCAATCTCAGACCTTGCCTAGTGAGGGATCCCCTGATAGTAAGCGGCTATGCCAATCCCATCAGAGACTCCCACTTGAAAGGGGCTCTACAAGCCTTAATCAAGAAGAAGGCAGTAGAGAGGGTCAGGGTTCGAACCTCTCTAGCCTTCTTCAACAGACTATTCATTGTTCCCAAACCGAACCAAAAGTGGCGGCCAATCTTGGACCTCAGTACTCTAAATCAGTTTTTATGCGTAAAAACATTCAAAATGGAAACCCCGGAGACAATTCGAACCTCCTTACAACAGGGAGAGTGGGTGACATCGCTGGACTTCAGCGACGCCTACTTCCACATTCCAATCCATGTCAACTCCCGAAAATACCTCAGGTTCCACTTCCAGAACCAGTCTTACCAATTTCGGGCTCTTCCCTTTGGCCTGTCAACAGCTCCAATGGAGTTCACTTGTGTAGTCAAAGAGGTAAAACTAATGGCTCAGTCTCGAGGTATAAGGATCCACCAGTACCTAGACGACTGGTTGATTCGAGCCCCTACCAGAGAATCTTGCCACCAGGGAACCCAGTCCCTCCTAGCCCTTTGCCAGGAGTTGGGCTGGATGGTAAACATGCAAAAATCAGAACTAGAACCCCAACAAGTCTTCGATTTTGTAGGCTACCAGTACGACCTATTCAACGGATTGGTCAGACCTACTCAAAACCGTTGGGAAGCCCTTCAACAAAAAGTAATAGGGTTATTACAGAACAGATCTTGCCGAGTGAGAACCTTCATGTCTCTTATAGGTCTACTCACTGCGACAGAGAAACAGGTGCCCCTAGGCAGACTGCACATGAGACCTATTCAGTGGCACCTCAAGAAACACTGGAGAGTCCCGGAATCTCTGGAAAAGGAGATTCCAATTCCGAGTTCTCTCCATCAGTACCTGCAGTGGTGGACCCAAGAAGAAAATGTCCTAAAGGGTCAACCCTTACACCCCCTACGACACGCAGTGCAAATCTTTACAGACGCCTCAAAAGAAGGCTGGGGTGCTCACTTAGGCGACTTCACAGCAAGCGGTACTTGGTCAGTGCCCGAAAGCAAGTTGCACATAAACTTCTTAGAACTAAAAGCCGTGTTGTTAGCACTAAAAAGATTCCAACAATTAGTGCAAGGAAAGGTCGTCCTGATTGCCACAGACAACACTACAGTTGTGGCATACATCAACAAGGAGGGAGGTATGAGGTCAGGTTCACTCTGTGCCCTTCTTTGGCGGCTCCTATGTTGGTGCAATCTCAGACAAATAGTACTGAAGGCCAGACACATTCCGGGCCGTCTAAATGTAATTGCAGACAAGTTGTCTCGCCAGGGACAGATCATTCAGACGGAGTGGTCTCTCCATCAGGAGATCTTCGACATCCTTTGTCGAACTTGGCATTATCCCCAAGTGGACATGTTTGCAACAAGGTACAACTGCAAACTAGTCCAATTTGTGTCCCCAATTCCAGACCCAAAGGCCTGGTCAGTGGACGCTCTGACAATGTCCTGGGAAGGCCTGGACATGTACCTTTTCCCTCCAGTGTCTCTGATGGGGAAGGTGGTCAGCAAGCTGTCAGATCACTGGTATCACAGAGCAATCCTGATTGCTCCGGGATGGCCCAACATGCCTTGGTTTTGGGACCTAGTAGAGCTGTCAGCGATGGTTCCTCTTTGTCTTCCACACCATCCAGATCTAGTGACCCAACCTTTCAACAAGGCCCGTCACAGGGATCTGGCAAGCCTAAATCTCCATGCCTGGCTCCTAGAGCCCAGACAATCAGGGAGCAAGGGTTCTCTAGCCCAGTGGCGTCAAGAATTGAGGCGCCTCAAAGACGTTCAACCAGAGCAGTCTACGAAGCGAAGTGGGCCCTTTTTGTTAGATGGTGCGAAACAAGTCAGGTGGACTTCAGGAACCCATCTATAAAACAAATAGCAGATTTCCTCCTGCATCTTTTCCAGGAGAAGAATCTCCAGCCCAGCACTATTGATGGGTACAGGTCAGCCATTGCAGACAAACTGGGAAATACCTCGGTTAATGTCGGCAAGGATGACAATTTGACTAGACTGTTAGACAGTTTTCACAGAGATAGACCCAAAGGGCGCCGGGGGGTTCCTGCTTGGAACCTCTCCCTGGTTTTACACCAGCTTACAAAAGCGCCTTTTGAGCCACTCAGAAAGGCGTCTCTGAAACACCTTACTTTCAAAACTGTTTTTCTCCTAGCCCTGGCTTCGGGAAAACGCAGGAGTGAGATTCACGCTTGGTTAAACAAAAATATCAGACACCAAGCTGATTGGTCCAAAGTTTCCCTCTACCCTTCACCAAGCTTCTTGGCGAAAAATCACTTGGCAAAAGAGGGACCAGAGTGCGTGGCCCCTGTGGTCATCCCGGCCTTAGCCCCCACTCTGGATAAGTCTTTAAAGGAAGACAGATCCCTTTGCCCCGTTCGGGCTCTTCGCTACTACCTGGACAAAACGCAGGCCCTAAGAACGGGAAAGGAGTTAGTTTTTGTTTCATTCAAACAAGGTTTTAACAAGGACATCTCTCCTGCCACTATCTCGTCCTGGATCAAACAAACAGTAGTGTTGTGTTATGATCTCTCTGACCAAGATTCCTTGGCCTTACATCAGGTTAAGGCCCATGATGTTAGGGCCTTTGCGGCCTCCAAAGCCTTTCAAGGTGGCATATCCCTGGACCAGATTCTAGCAGCATGCCACTGGAAGTCCCACAACACCTTTACACAGTTTTACCTTAAGGATGTTGCCTGGGCAGATAAGGAGCTTTTTCACTTGGGTCCTGTGGTGGCTGCCCAGCAGATCCACCACTAGTCACCTAAGCTTCTTTGTATATAATTATATATAGTGTACATACTAGTTAGTTTTAGGTGTAGGCTCACTTTTAGCCTAGGCCTTGGCTTCTCAAAGTCTTTTACTTCAGAGTAATCCTCTGGTATAGGACTTTTCCTACTCTTCCAGGTTATCCGTGGGAATCATTGACTTGAACTCTTACTCTCTTCCTCCCCTCAGAGCAGTCAAAAAGGGGGGGGGGCAGGTGGGTCTAGTTACCCTCGAGACTAACATGTCTCCTCAAAGGACTAGAACCTCACACCTAGGTATAATATAAGAGTTCTCTCCAATCCTCAGAAGGCTGCCCTCCTTCCACTGGGTAGTTATTCTAGCTATCGTCTGGTAGGTAAGATGTATTAACGCAATGAAATTGCAAATTTTAATTAGTAAATTAAATTTTTATTAGTTAATACCTTACCTACCAGACGGGAAATTCCCACCCAGCCTTCCCCGCTTTCAGCCTTACAATTCAACCTTGGGGACGAAAAAGATGCTATGACGTCACGTCCCTCTGGCGAGTGAGGCAGGAACTAGGCCACCTGGCGAGTGGAGTGTAGTGTACCGGTCCTGCCCGGGGTGAAACCCAGGACGTCTTTTTCTTTCGTTTGGCGGGACCGGCTGGCGCCGGGCTATAGCTATCGTCTGGTAGGTAAGGTATTAACTAATAAAAATTTAATTTACTAATTAAAATTTGCAATTTTCTTATTTGTGGCAAAATAATGACATAATTTTTCTCAAATAACTGCTTCATCTACTTTTGGGAGAGCTTTCACATGGTGAAGTTTCAGACCCGTAGCTAATTATTCACCTACTCAAAATGAGTAAATGATAATTATCTCTAAAAGTATTGCGGATATCCAATTTTTATCAAATAACTCATTCATCTACTTTTGGGAGAGCTTTCACATGGTGAAGTTCCAGACCCGTAGCTAATTACTCACCTACTCAAAATGAGTAAATGTGAATTATCCCTAAAAGTATTGGGGATATCCAATTTTTCTTAAATAACTCATTCACCTACTTTTGGAAGAGCTTTCACTTGGTGAAGTTTCAGACCCGTAGCTAATTATTCACCTACTCAAAATGAGTAAATGCTAATTATCTCTAAAAGTATTGTGGATATCCAATTTTTATCAAATTACTTGTTCATCTACTTTTGGGAGAGCTTTCACATGGTGAAGTTCCAGACCCGTAGCTAATTACTCACCTACTCAAAATGAGTAAATGTGAATTATCTGTAAAAGTATTGCAGATATCCAATTTTTCTCAAATAACTCATTCACCTACTTTTGGGAGAGCTTTTACTTGGTGAGGTTTCAGACCCATAGCTAATTATTCACCTACTCAAAATGAGTAAATGTGAATTATCTCTAAAAGTATTGCGGATATCCAATTTTTATCAAATAACTCATTCATCTACTTTTGGGAGAGCTTTCACATGGTGAAGTTCCAGACCCGTAGCTAATTACTCACCTACTCAAAATGAGTAAATGTGAATTATCTCTAAAAGTATTGGGGATATCCAATTTTTCTTAAATAACTCATTCACCTACTTTTGGAAGAGCTTTCACTTGGTGAAGTTTCAGACCCGTAGCTAATTATTCACCTACTCAAAATGAGTAAATGCTAATTATCTCTAAAAGTATTGTGGATATCCAATTTTTATCAAATTACTTGTTCATCTACTTTTGGGAGAGCTTTCACATGGTGAAGTTCCAGACCCGTAGCTAATTACTCACCTACTGAAAATGAGTAAATGTGAATTATCTCTAAAAGTATTGCAGATAGCCAATTTTTATCAAATAACTCATTCACCTACTTTTGGGAGAGCTTTCACTTGGTGAATTTTCAGAGCCATAGCTAATTATTCACCTCCTCAAAATGAGTAAATGCTAATTATCTCTAAAAGTATTGCGGGTATCCAATTTTTATCAAATTACTCGTTCATCTACTTTTGGGAGAGCTTTCACATGGTGAAGTTCCAGACCCGTAGCTAATTACTCACCTAATGAAAATGAGTAAATGTGAATTATCTGTAAAAGTATTGCAGATAGCCAATTTTTCTCAAATAACTCATTCACCTACTTTTGGGAGAGCTTTCACTTGGTGAAGTTTCACACCAGTAGTTAACTATTCACCTACTCAAAATGAGTAAATGCGAATTATCTCTACAAGTATTGCAGATAGCCAGTATTTCTGAAATAACTCATTCACATACATTTTGGAGAGCTTTCAATTAGTGAATTTTCAGATCCGTAGCTAATTACTCACCTACTCAAAATAAATAACTGCCTATTATCACTAAAAGTATTGCAGATAGCCAATATTTCTCAAATAACTCATTCACCTACATTTTGGACAGCTTTCACATGCTAAATTTTTTTAATGAATTTTTAAAATAATTTTTAATGCATTAAAATTCATGAAATCATGCACTAAATCAAATATAACTTGAAAAGTATTACATTTAGAGCACCTTGTTAAAATATGTTATCTTTAGTACATCTCATTTATATGGCGGGAGATAAATGCATGCGGCAGAATGCTTGTTCATAAAAGCAGTAATTGTCTTTTATCATGAACAATGCTTTAACAGATAAATAAAATTTTATCATTTTTTCTAAGATCTGCAGAACCTTCATTGTGTCTATTGGCGTTATTCAACTGCTTTATTTTTTTACATAGTCCCAAATTGATCCCCCACCTTGACATTTGATAACTTATTTTAACAATATCATGTAATATTTTCCAATTGTCAGAGTTTGAGAAGTAAAATTTTTAAAAAATTTTGTGAAATGTTAACACGTTCTATTGATTTCATCAATAGAACTTTCCAATGTATGGACCTGATTATGAGCTGGCGATAGAACCTGGAAACAGAAAGAACAAAAATGAAGACAGCTATATAGATAACTTAATAGGAAATGTTTCAGGTGAGTTGTAGTTCTCAGAAATATATAATGCACACATGTCTAATCTTTGTTCACATCATTACTGGGTGAAGAACCAAAATTAGCCTATCCAAGTTACTTTCGTGTGTACATGTGCATTTCTTAAGAATGACTTTATCTATAAATATGAAAACAAGTAAGTGTTGTCTTTTCGTAAGTTGAAATTTATTAACCAATTTCATCTAATCTTTTTCTGTATTTATGTTTTTAACAGCAAATTATGAATAAACTGTCATCCGAAAAACTTTATACTATACAATGTGTATATTCTTTGGAACTGCATGCCCAAATGAAATATGGCCCTCTTTATTGTTGGTTTTGACATCCCTGTTGTGTTTATGATAAAACTATTACCTTGTTTTTGCCACAGATAACATAAAGAAGATTAAACAGACAGAACCTGTGTAAAGATCCTCTGGAAAGTATTTAAGATAGAGGCTGATCTGGCATTTTCTCAAAACAAGAAAGAATGAGTGTAAGACTTAATGTTACATCATTCCATGGCATGCTGAACTGGATGTGGATTGTGCAGCAGATTTGTGCTGTTTGTTTTAACCGTGGAAACCTCATTTAAAGATGTAAAGAGAACAGTGATGTGTACACTCTCCATGCCTGTAAATCTATGAAACAAATTAGAAAAGTCTTTCTGTCTGCATGGGCTAGCTGCAAAGCCATCAGGGACATAAGTAGTGCACCAGAATTTATGAAAGCCTTGTGACAAAACAAATTCTGAGTTAGATACATCCCATACCTGACCTAGAACTGAGACGGTCACCCATCCAAGTACTAACCTAGCCTATTGCTGCTTAACTTAGTGATCAGATGGGAACTCATCATGCTCTACCACAATTCATGGAAGTTCAGATACAAAAAAAAACCAAAAAAAACAAAACAAGGCAGTTTCCTATTTTTTTGGCATTAGTAGCTATAACTATGGTATGTGTAATACTACTGTGTCTGTGGAAGCCTCTATATGTATATCCCTATGCAAATATTTGGGACAAATTGGTTTTGAACTCATCTGGCAGCTGCCACAGAGATTTCCCTTCAGAGGGATAATTCAAAAATATTTTGACCAAGAGCTTTCAGATTTGGAATGTGGGTATATAAGGGTATGTACAAGTAGCACCCTTCTTACTGACCTTGACCTTGAGTATAAATATTGATGACCACTTGATGAGATCAGTTTTTGACCAATTTTTGACCGATTTTCATATACATTCTCAGATACAGAGAAGTATCTCCTCTATAACCCTGCAAACGGTACCTTGAATCTCTTGTCACAATGTTAAATTTGTTGCTTCAATGTCAGATGAGATCACCATACTGAATAGCTCTTGTATTTCTCTTATTATCTGTTACATAGGCTTGGAATGCTGAACATGGGCTGCGTATCTTTTGCCACTGTCAGAATTGACTTACAATGCCTACTTGCAGGTTAAATGATATCCCTAAAAACCCTTGTATTTTCCTTATTATTGGCCTACAGGCTTCAAAATCACAACTTTATAGCAGTTTGGGGGTAGCAAATATGTTTTTAATATCAAATTTGTTACCACTTGCATTACCTTCAAGGTCAAATAATGTTTCCTTATGATCTCTCTAGCTTAAACCCTTGTCCCTTCCTATGGAATCCAGAGGCTCGGAATGTTGAAACAACTTACACTCAAATGTGTTGCGACATCAGATTTTACAAGTGATGTCTCTTTCAAGATCAAAACATATCATTGTTTTTCCCATGTTATTTCAAAATCAATAAAATAATACAAGCCTATTATTTTCATTTAGCATTTACTGAATTAAGTTAGTAAATGCAGTATTTTATTGCGTTAATACATCCTATCCAATGGACAATTGCTTTACCGGTCGGCACGACCGGTCCCGCCAAACGCCAGAAAAAGACGTCCTGTATATAATACTGGCAGGACCGGTCAGTAGTGTGCATTCGCTAGGTGGCGCATCATACTTGCTTCCTGTCCAGACAGAGTGACGTCAGTTCATCTTTTTCGTTTGGCGCGTGTAGTGTGCAGACGCGTTTTGAATTTATCTCCAAGTTTGAAGAAAACGCGGTTTATTCTACGAAATTAAAGCTTATTTTCAGATGAAAATATATATATTGTGTTACATACATATCAGGGCCTCTCCAGGACTTAAACGAGGCATTATCCAGCGTTTTATAGCAAGTTTTGAAGAATTTCTGTGTCGAGAGGAATCGTGGGTGAGAGGTCGTGTGTCGTCCCTGCAGCATTCCTTCTTCTAATCAGAAGCGTGTATAACCACGATTCACCCTCCATTTAATTCTACATTGTCGAGTAACACTGCGTGTATGTCGACGAGAAGAAATTAGAAGGAAAGAAGAATGCATCGTCTGACGTCATCACTTCCAGTTTATGCTTGTCACGTGACATGGACCTGGTCACGTGATACGCATTCAACAATGGAGGTCACGTGATACGCATTTACAATGGAGGAATCGAGTTTTCAACAGAAGTTTTAGAAGGAAAGACGAGTATTTATTGCTCTACACCCACTTTTTAACTGGCAAGAAGAAATCCAGCAACTCGTCAAATAGTCTTTGATCTCTGCAAATTTTGCCGGTGCCGGTCATGTGACTTCACACATCTCAACACAACTACCGGCAAGCAAATCCCCAAGCGTGACTGGTTCAGCTGACAAGAAGTGATGAGTTTTACCGGTACCAGTGCTGGTCAGACTACCGGTGGGGAGCACCAGTGATGAGTTTTACCGGTTCCAGTCTGTACAGACTACCGGTGGGTCATGTTCCTGTGAAGCTGTCAAGAAACCCCCCTTCAGTGGTTCCAGTGATCAGCCCTGTGTTGATACTGGAACCTTCACCAGAGGCCTTTCCACTGGTGGGACTGTTGGGGGTACCGGTTCCGGTCTGTACAGACTACCGGTGGGGGCTGTTCCTGTGAAGCTGTCAAGAAACCCCCCTTCAGTGGTCCAGTGATCAGCCCTGTGTTGATACTGGAACCTTCACCAGAGGCCTTTCCACTGGTGGGACTGTTGGGGGTACCGGTTCCGGTCTGTACAGACTACCGGTGGGTGCTGTTCCTGTGAAGAAACCCCTTCAGTGGTTGCCAGTGATCACCCCTTTTTGATCCTGGAACCTCCACCAGAGGCCTTTCCACTGGTGTGACTGTTGGGGGTACCGGTTCCGGTCTGTACAGACTACCGGTGGGTGCTGTTCCTGTGAAGAAACCCCTTCAGTGGCTGCCAGTGATCAGTCCTGCTTGATCCTGGAACCTCCACCAGAGGCCTTTCCACTGGTGGGACTGTTGGGGTACCGGTTCCAGTCATGTTCCTGTGAAGCTGTCAAGGAACCCCCCTTCAGTGGTTACCAGTGATCAGCCCTGTTTTGATACTGGAACCTCCACCAGAGGCCTTTCCACTGGTGTGACTGTTGGGGGTACCGGTTCCAGTCTTGTTCAGACCACCGGTGCGGCTGCTCAGAGGGTTCACCTACCAGAAGTCGCGGTGACCATTGAGACCCTTATCTTCCCTGTGCAGAATTTTGGACCGGTACCGGTCCTGTTCAGGCTACCGGTAGGGTCACTCGCCAGCCAGTGATGAGGGATACCGGCACCAGTTCTGTTCAGACTGCCGGTTGTGGTCACAGAAATCCAGCAAGGGCTACCGGTTAAACAGGATTACCGGTTACACAGAGTTGCTGGTGACATACAGCAGGGCTACTGGTTCAGAGAATTACCGGCTCCTGAGTGTTGCCGGTTCCGGAGTCTTGCCGGTTACAGAGGAATCTGTACCCATACTTAAGGGCAAGAAACCAGCTCCAAATCCAGTGCTGACAACAGGTTTGCCGGTTACAGAGAATTGCCGGTTCCGGAGTGTTGCTGGTTCCGGAACGGTAGTGCTGCTGGTTACAAGAAATCTGCTGTTCCCATCCTTGCTGGCAAGGAACCAGCTTCAAATTCAGTGCTGAGAACAGGTTCAACAGTTAGCCTTCTCTCAGAGCCTACCGGTTTGACCGGTTACAGAGCCTGTTTGATTGCAGAGAAAAGCTGCTGAACCACCACTGTGGACAGGAAGAAGGCAACTTCATATGAGCCTATCCTTGCTAAGAAGTAGTTCACCCAGTTCTGCCAACTCCGGTGAGTTTATGCAGAACTGTGGAGCCACCAGGAACCGGTTACAGAGCATTGCCTCGCGTATAACCGTTTAAGGCCTGGTACTGGGCAGGTCTCCAGGACTGACTGACAGACCGGCAGAAGTTCCTTAAAGGCCAAAACAGCTGTTTAGGCCAACCAGTGGCAGCCTAAGGAACTGGTTACAGAGGAATTTTTGATCAGTCACTGGTCCCGGTGAATTGCCTGTCAAGCTACCTGACCAGTCAGCCAGCCTACCCTTTCGGGTCCCAGCTGGTCAGACAGTGGCTAGAGATTGAGGGAGGGTTACACTCTCCCCTTCCGGTTCAGACCCCACTTGACGAGGTCACCGACTGTAATAAGCAACTACCACAATCCAACCAAACAGTCCTTCCTTTTAGAGGCACTGTATCAGCTGATAAACAAGAATGCAGTCGAACCGGTGGAAAATCAAAACTCACTGGGGTTTTACAACCGGCTTTTTGGTACCCAAACCCAACAACCGGTGGAGACCGATCCTAGACCTGAGCACCTTGAACACCCTTTTGAACACAGGGACGTTCAAGATGGAAACCCCAGAGACAATAAGAACCTCCCTCCAAGCAGGGGAGTGGGTCACATCCATAGATTTCAAAGAAGCATACTTCCACATACCAATTCACAGTCAGTCCAGGAAGTACATGCGCTTTCACCTCCAGGGTCAGTCCTACCAGTTCAAGCCCTTCCCTTTGGCCTGTCCACAGCTCCCATGGAGTTCACAGTGGTGGCCAAAGAGGTCAAACTCGTGGCTTTTCAGAAGGGTATAAGGATCCACCAGTACCTAGACGACTGGCTGGTGAGAGCCTCTACCCACCACACCTGTCTCCAGCATACTCAAACCCTAGTCACACTTTGTCAGGAATTAGGGTGGCTGGTGAACAAGGAAAAGTCGGAGCTGGTTCCCAAACAGGTCTTCAACTTCGTAGGTTACCAGTTCGACCTGAAAGAGGGCAAGGTCAGACCAACAGAAGAACGTTGGCAGGCCTTGACACACAAGATCAGATCAATATTGTCGGATCCGCTTTGCCCGGTCCGACAATTCATGTCCCTCATAGGTCTACTCACAGCAACAGAAAAGCAAGTCCACTTAGGGCGACTAACATGAGACCCATACAGTGGCACTTGAAAAACAACTGGAGGGTCCCAGAGTCACTGGAAAAGGTGATCTCGGTCCCCAAATCCCTCCACCCCCATCTAAGGTGGTGGCTGGAGGAAAGCAATGTGCTTCTAGGTCAACCTTTACACCCTCTAAAACATGCTCTGCAAATCTTTACAGACGCATCAAAAGAAGGGTGGGGCGCTCACTTAGACGAGCACACTGCAAGGGGACAGTGGTCCCTACCCGAGAGCAAGTTAAACATAAACCACTTGGAGCTGAAAGCAGTATTTCTAGCTCTAAAAGAGTTTCAAACCCTAGTCTTCAACAAGACAGTGTTGGTAGCTACAGACAACACAACAGTGGTTGCCTATATCAACAAAGAAGGGGGGATGAAATCGGGCTCTCTGTGTGCCCTACTGTGGAGAATTCTGTCCTGGTGCACCAGGCAGCAAGTAACCCTCAGGGCACGTCACATCCCCGGCCGGCTGAACGTGATAGCAGACAAGCTATCCCAGCTTGGCCAGACCATTCAAACAGAGTGGTCACTTCATCCAGCAGTGTTCCAAGCTGTATGTTCAAGGTGGCATCAGCCACAAGTGGACCTGTTTGCCACCAGGTTCAACAACAAACTACCAGTTTGTATCACCGGTACCAGACCCCCAGGCTTGGGCAGTGGATGCACTCGGCCTGTCCTGGGAGGACCTGGACCCATACGCCTTCCCACCGGCAGCCATCTTGGGCAAAGTGGTGGAGAAGCTCCAGGACTACCCCTGCAACAGAATAATTCTGATTGCTCCAGGGTGGCCCAACATGCCCTGTTTTTGGGACCTGGTAGCAATGTCAAGCCAGATCCCACTGTGTCTGCCCAGCATACCCAACCTAGTGTCTCAGCCATTCAACCAGGTCCTTCACAGGAACCTGTCGAATCTGAACCTACATGCCTGGCTCCTAGAGCCTCAGCAATCAAGGAGCAAGGCTTCTCTGAGGCAGTGGCAGCACGAATTGAGGCTCCTCAAAGAAGGTCAACCAGATCGGTCTATGAGCCAAAGTGGACCATTTTTACAAGTGGTGCCTCAGTAATCAGGTGGACTTCAGGGCACCACCTCTGAAAGCCATTGCTGACTTCCTCCTGCACTTATTTCAGGAGAAGAAGTTACAACCAAGCACTATTGATGGCTACAGATCCGCCATTGCTGACAAACTGGGGAATTCCACCATTAATGTCAGCAAAGATGAGAATCTCTCTCGTCTCCTGGATAGTTTCCATAGAGACAGACCTAAGGGCAGGAGGGGCATCCCCTCCTGGAACCTTTCACTGGTTTTACATCAGCTCACAAAGGCTCCCTTTGATTCCCTGAAAGAGGCCTCCTTGAAACATCTAACTTTCAAGACTGTTTTCTTGCTGGCTTTGGGTTCAGGTAAACGCAGGAGTGAGATCAATGCTTAGTTACATAAGAACATCAGACACCAGTCGGACTGGTCTAAGGTGTTTTTGTACCCCTCACCCAGTTTCCTATCCAAGAACCAGCTGGCTAAGGAAGGTCCAGATAGTGTGGCACCAGTGGTCATCCCAGCCCTGGCACCATCTCTGGATAGGTCACTCAAGGGTGACAGGTCCCTATGTCCAGTTAGAGCCCTGCGCTACTACTTGGACAGGACTGCAGACCTCCGGCAGAATAAGGAGTTAGTCTTTGTCTCCTTCAAGAAGGGTTTTGATAAAGACATCTCACCTGCCACCATCTCCTCATGGATCAAACAGACTGTGGTTCTGTGCTATGAGCTCTCTGACCAGGAGGCCCTCACCTTACATCAGGTTAAAGCCCATGATGTTAGGGCCTTTACGGCCTCTAAGGCTTTCCAATCAGGGATTTCCTTAGATCAGATCTTGTCAGCCTGCCACTGGAAATCTCACAACACCTTCACCCAATTCTATTGGAAGGATGTTGCCTGGGCTGACTTGGAGCTTTTCCACCTGGGACCTGTAGTGGCTGCCCAGCAGGTGCACCACCAGGCCCAGAAATGAGGGGATGTTGTATATATGTAAATATGTACATATTGTAAAAAAAAAAAAAAAAAAAACTGACTTGCTTCCCTTGGGAAGTTTATTTCTTCTGGGACTGAACTCAGCCCCTCTCTCTCTATCTTTCCCTTCTCAAACCGACTCTGGAAGGAAAGAAAAAGGGGGGGGCAACGTCGGTAGACTCCCGGTTAACCGGTGAGTTAGTGGCCGACCTTGACCTGTCAGGGTTCTCTGACCCTAGGTCAAATGGGCCTGTACAATTTTGTTTTGTTATGAGTTCACAGAAGTCCCTAGCTGCTTACCCGCCTACCAAGCGGTAGTTATTCAGCAATTGTCCATTGGATAGGATGTATTAACGCAATAAAATTGCAAATTTAATAAGTAAATTAAATTTTTATAAGTTAATACCCTATCCAATGGACAGGCAAGGCCCTCCCAACCGACCCCGCTACCAGCTTGCTAGGGGTCTAAATCGTTTTAGACAACGAAAAAGATGAACTGACGTCACTCTGTCTGGACAGGAAGCAAGTATGATGCGCCACCTAGCGAATGCACACTACTGACCGGTCCTGCCAGTATTATATACAGGACGTCTTTTTCTGGCGTTTGGCGGGACCGGTCGCGCCGACCGGTAAAGCAATTGTCCATTGGATAGGGTATTAACTTATAAAAATTTAATTTACTTATTAAATTTGCAATTTTGTGTTAAAATAAACACTCCACAGTCTTGTGGTTTATTCATGCAAAAAGTGTATGAAGTTTACCGAAACACTTTCTGGGCTCCACCGAACCTGCTACTCAAAAATGTTGCAAGGTGTTTTAGTTTAGTAAGTCTCTCGTTTAGAAGTTTTGAAATACAATATATGTCAAGTCAAAGTGAATATTACATAGTTTATTATTCAGTTCTTTGATAAATACATGTGTACCCATTGTTATACTCTCTGATTTTTACCTTGATGCTATGTATATTCATACGCGTTTTTGGAAACATGAAGTCACAAGAAATTAATATTTGGTGCGTTTTTTCACCCATGGATAAGGTCTAAAACATGCTGTCCATTATAATTATATTTGTCACAGTAAATATGTGAAATCAGTATGTGTATTTACTGAAACAATCAGTAAATGTGTGTATTTACTGATTTTGTCAGTAAATACATATACATGTATTCCCTGAAGAACTTTTAATAGTTTCCTGCTTTTACAATAAATTTTAATGTAAATGGACAAGTTTATACATTTAAATGTAGTAATTAAAACAAAATATTTGTCAAATGTGACACTGTATGCATAAGGAACAACAAAACAAAACCTAAGCCTCTGATGAGTCTCCCTGACGAAACTGTGCACCTTTCATTTTGCTTATATAATGTTGTACATCCATTATATAGTGTTTAAACCCACCATTAAATAAACGCAAACAAAGCTGTGACATCACAAATGTTATGACATCACAGTGACCTCAATCACTACGTTGTCTAGTGACAAGCAAAATGTTACTGCCTAAAAACAAGTGAAATTTAAATCACTTTAGCACAGTCAGGCATACAGTGCAGATGTGCAGGGGAGTAAGATTTGAGACCTTGCCACGTTTACAATATAAGGAACAACAAAAAAGGTAATAAAATTTAGATATATTTCTTGTTCAAGGACTGAATTTCACTGCAGTTAAACAGTATAATTCTTCCCCAACAGTATAACGTCACCAATAAAAATTTAGAGATATAATTAGGATTCAAAAATCTCCCTTTAATGTTGTGTCTTAAATGGAGGACCATAAGCAGTAGATGCCTTAAAAGTGATTACGTCCCTATGGTAGACAGTGATGAAATCCAGTTAGTGTCTAACTGGCCTTTTCAGTGTATCTTATTTTAATTCTTTGATCAAGTGGCCAGTATCTACAAGTCAAGTCATGTATATATACTACAAAATGACACAGCATTAATCCTTGATTGAAATAAAATACAGATACCACTAACCAAAAGCCTCTGGTTAACAATAGATCCTCATGAGTGCATAAAGATTTGTTTGGCTGCAAATCATTTTGCCATAAAGGGAAAAGTTTTTATTCCTGGGACAAAAATCTTACTACATTTCACTCTTAGAATATTTTTTTATATTTACAAGAATAAACAGACCCAACTGGCTACTGAGTTATTGCATATCATTTGTGTGGCAGTGAAATCCACAATCTGACTTACAAGCAAGCCCTAAAATTCTTGCTCTTCAAACACACCAGAAATTTGGTTTTCTTATGCTTGACTTAAAAATCTGTAACACTAGCATATCATTTCAGCTGAAAAACGTGTGGCTCTAGGAGTGGACACAAACCATAGCAAAAAGTTGTTTAAACAAACATAGGGATGAGATCTCTGTAATAAAGGGACCTTCTTGCAGACATTTGAATGACAACTGAAGAGTCCACAGTCTATTACTTTGTATATTACTCATTCTGTTTGCATATTTGTAAGTTTGTCATTTTGCAAAATATTTACAAAGTATATTACTCATTTGTAAGTTGTATGTTTTACAGCATAACTCCAAAACTACTGCATGGATAGTAATGAATTTTTTGGGAGCAACAGAACTATTACATGTAAGAACTGATTCAAATTTGGGCCTGATCGGGCCAGTATCCTTGTAATCTGGAGCAATTTTTAATTACATTGCCATAGAAATCAATGAGATCATTTATTTAATTCTCTGCAAACAGAATGAGTAATATACTTTACAGAAATTTTGCAAAGTCTGCACTCGGCTTGCCTCCGTGCACAGAGGCAGATACAGGATTTCCCGAAAGAGGGGGCGTGGGTTGACGCGGGTAATGGATATTTCATGCTTGGACATTTTGTAGCGTGACATATCAGACAGTGCATGGACAAAATGTCGGCAGACAAAATCCTGGGGGGACAAAACGCCAGTCAAAATTGCAAGGGGGGGACAAAATGCTGGCCATTTTAAGGGACAAGGAGGGCAAAATGCCAATCTTATCTAAACACTTAATATATGATACTGATTGTCAAGTAAACTGAAAAAACCTCTAGCAGAAAAAAGCCTCAAAAACCTGCAGTAGAAAATACCGCAGTACAAAAGCCCTCTAACTAAATGGTACATAACACATTTACACAAGCCCTGCTAAGTAGTGTACATCATGTGACGAAGGTTTGGGTACTTTCTACTGGGGTTATTGTATCCACCGGAAGCATCCGGTGGATACTTTGGTTTAGCATCCGCTACGCCGCCGCCGCGCATAGAGAGATTTTCGGCGTTAACGCTCTAGGAGGAAAACGACAGCAGCTAGGTTCACCAAATTTGCAGGATATCTTCATTGGGGGGTAAGCTTCTCTGGGAAGGAAAATAGCCTCATTCTGAAAAACAAGATGGCCGCCACGGGCATTTCTTTGAAAATAATCTACATTTTTCTACTGGCTGTTCCTCATAGGTAGAAGGTTGAATCTCTTCTTAGGTGATATGTATGACACATATACATGTCCTCTACCACCTTGCACACATTTGACCTTGAAGCTCCTAATTCAAGGTCATCCACGGAGTGCCGAAGTAACCCACATAGCGGACTTTAAAAGTGCCTATATCTCCCTTATTATTGGTCCTAGAGGTTTGCAATGTGAAGCCAACCTATAGGAAATCATGTGCTGCGAATCTTCTGATGTGGTCAGATTTGACCTTGGACCCCTCCTTCAAGGTCAAACGAGGATAGCAGAACTTAAAAGTGCTTATAACTCGCTTATTATCGATCCTAGAGGTTTGGGATGGTAAACCAACATATAGGAAGTCATGGGCTGGGAATCTTCTGGCGTGGTTGGATTTGACCTTGGGCCCCTCCTTCAAGGTCAAACGAGGACAGCCAAACTTAAAAGTGCTTATAACTCGCTTATTATTGGTCCTAGAGGTTTGGGATGGTAAACGAGCATATAGGAAATCATTGGCTGGGAATCTTCTGGTGTGGTCGGATTTGACCTTGGGCCCCTCCTTCAAGGTCAAACGAGGATAGCCAAAGGTAAAAGTGCCTATAACTCGCTTATTATTGGTCCTAGAGGTTTGGGATGGTAAACCAACCTATAGGAAATCATGGGCTGGGAATCTTCTGGCGTGGTCGGATTTGGCCTTGGGCCCCTCCTTCAAGGTCAAATGAGGACAGCCAAACTTAAAAGTGCTTATAACTCGCTTATTATTGGTCCTAGATGTTTGGGATGGTAAACCAACATATAGGAAATCATGCACTGGGAATCTTCTGGTGTGGTCGGATTTGACCTTGGGCCCCTCCTTCAAGGTCAAACGAGGATAGCCAAACATAAAAGTGCTTATAACTCGCTTATTATTGGTCCTAGAGGTTTGGGATGGTAAACCAACATATAGGAAATCATGGACTGGGAATCTTCTGGTGTGGTCGGATTTGACCTTGGGATCCTCCTTCAAGGTCAAATGAGGACAGCCAAACTTAAAAGTGCCTATAACTCGCTTATTATTGGTCCTAGATGTTTGGGATGGTAAACCAACATATAGGAAATCATGCACTGGGAATCTTCTGGTGTGGTCGGATTTGACCTTGGGCCCCTCCTTCAAGGTCAAACGAGGATAGCCAAAGGTAAAAGTGCCTATAACTCGCTTATTATTGGTCCTAGAGGTTTGGGATGGTAAACCAACCTATAGGAAATCATGGGCTGGGAATCTTCTGGCGTGGTTGGATTTGGCCTTGGGCCCCTCCTTCAAGGTCAAATGAGGACAGCCAAACTTAAAAGTGCTTATAACTCGCTTATTATTGGTCCTAGATGTTTGGGATGGTAAACCAACATATAGGAAATCATGCACTGGGAATCTTCTGGTGTGGTCGGATTTGACCTTGGGCCCCTCCTTCAAGGTCAAACGAGGATAGCCAAACATAAAAGTGCTTATAACTCGCTTATTATTGGTCCTAGAGGTTTGGGATGGTAAACCAACATATAGGAAATCATGGACTGGGAATCTTCTGGTGTGGTCGGATTTGACCTTGGGATCCTCCTTCAAGGTCAAATGAGGACAGCCAAACTTAAAAGTGCCTATAACTCGCTTATTATTGGTCCTAGATGTTTGGGATGGTAAACCAACATATAGGAAATCATGCACTGGGAATCTTCTGGTGTGGTCGGATTTGACCTTGGGCCCCTCCTTCAAGGTCAAACGAGGATAGCCAAAGGTTAAAGTGCCTATAACTCGCTTATTATTGGTCCTAGAGGTTTGGGATGGTAAACGAGCATATAGGAAATCATTGGCTGGGAATCTTCTGGTGTGGTCGGATTTGACCTTGGGCCCCTCCTTCAAGGTCAAACGAGGATAGCCAAAGGTAAAAGTGCCTATAACTCGCTTATTATTGGTCCTAGAGGTTTGGGATGGTAAACCAACCTATAGGAAATCATGGGCTGGGAATCTTCTGGCGTGGTCGGATTTGGCCTTGGGCCCCTCCTTCAAGGTCAAATGAGGACAGCCAAACTTAAAAGTGCTTATAACTCGCTTATTATTGGTCCTAGATGTTTGGGATGGTAAACCAACATATAGGAAATCATGCACTGGGAATCTTCTGGTGTGGTCGGATTTGACCTTGGGCCCCTCCTTCAAGGTCAAACGAGGATAGCCAAACATAAAAGTGCTTATAACTCGCTTATTATTGGTCCTAGAGGTTTGGGATGGTAAACCAACATATAGGAAATCATGGACTGGGAATCTTCTGGTGTGGTCGGATTTGACCTTGGGATCCTCCTTCAAGGTCAAATGAGGACAGCCAAACTTAAAAGTGCCTATAACTCGCTTATTATTGGTCCTAGATGTTTGGGATGGTAAACCAACATATAGGAAATCATGCACTGGGAATCTTCTGGTGTGGTCGGATTTGACCTTGGGCCCCTCCTTCAAGGTCAAACGAGGATAGCCAAAGGTAAAAGTGCCTATAACTCGCTTATTATTGGTCCTAGAGGTTTGGGATGGTAAACCAACCTATAGGAAATCATGGGCTGGGAATCTTCTGGCGTGGTTGGATTTGGCCTTGGGCCCCTCCTTCAAGGTCAAATGAGGACAGCCAAACTTAAAAGTGCTTATAACTCGCTTATTATTGGTCCTAGATGTTTGGGATGGTAAACCAACATATAGGAAATCATGCACTGGGAATCTTCTGGTGTGGTCGGATTTGACCTTGGGCCCCTCCTTCAAGGTCAAACGAGGATAGCCAAACATAAAAGTGCTTATAACTCGCTTATTATTGGTCCTAGAGGTTTGGGATGGTAAACCAACATATAGGAAATCATGGACTGGGAATCTTCTGGTGTGGTCGGATTTGACCTTGGGATCCTCCTTCAAGGTCAAATGAGGACAGCCAAACTTAAAAGTGCCTATAACTCGCTTATTATTGGTCCTAGATGTTTGGGATGGTAAACCAACATATAGGAAATCATGCACTGGGAATCTTCTGGTGTGGTCGGATTTGACCTTGGGCCCCTCCTTCAAGGTCAAACGAGGATAGCCAAAGGTTAAAGTGCCTATAACTCGCTTATTATTGGTCCTAGAGGTTTGGGATGGTAAACCAACCTATAGGAAATCATGGGCTGGGATTCTTCTGGTGTGGTCGAATTTGACCTTGGGCCCCTCCTCCAAGGTCCAACGAGGACAACCAAACTTAAAAGTGCTTATAACTCGCTTATTATTGGTCCTAGAGGTTTGGGATGGTAAACCAACATATAGGAAATCATGGGCGGGGAATGTTCTGTCATGGTCGGATTTGATCTTGGGCCCCTTCTTCAAGGTCAAACGAGGACAGCCAAACTTAAAAGTGCTTATAACTCGCTTATTATTGGTCCTAGAGGTTTGGGATGGTAAACCAACATATAGAAAATCATGGGCTGGGAATCTTCTGGTGTGGTCGGATTTGACCTTGGGCCCCTCCTTCAAGGTCAAATGAGGACAGCCAAACTTAAAAGTGCTTATAACTCGCTTATTATTGATCCTAGTGGTTTGGGATGGTAAACCAACATACAGGAAATCATGGGCTGGGAATCTTCTGTCATGGTCGGATTTGACCTTGGGCCCCTCCTTCAAGGTCAAGTGTGAGGACAGCCAAACTAAAAAGTGCTTATAACTCGCTTATTATTGGTCCTAGATGTTTGGGATAGTAAACCAACATATAGGAAATCATGTTCTGGGAATCTTCTGGTGTGGTCGGATTTGACCTTGGGCTCCTCCTTGAAGGTCAAATGAGGACAGCCAAACTTAAAAGTGCTTATAACTCGCTTATTATTGGTCCTAGAGGTTTTGGTGCATTGTCTTTACGGTGGATACAATTTGCATCGGTTCTCCGATGCGCTAGGTCTAGTTTGTTCATACAGTAGTTTTCTGCTGTGACTTTTTCTGCAGTTTTTTTTTCTATTGGGACTTTTTGTACACTCAATTGTCGGATACATACAGCAGTTTACTGACATGAATAAAAACACATGGATCCTAAAATAGACTTCAAAGGGGCTCCCCATAATGAACAATGGTATAACTGTAAAAAATTTGGAGTGAAACATACTTGAAATCTAAATTTATATGCCACAATGTTTCTTCAACATTTTTATTTTACAATAACTGATTCTACTGAGCAAATTAGAACTGAAACATAGAAGTGCAGTAATAAATTATTAGATCACCAAATTATTAATTGGTTTGTAAATTGTTTTGTAAATTGTATATCTCATGTTTAAACATACACAGGTAAACAAAGGTTTATACACAAAGTCATCCACAAAAGATGTAATCCTCCGTTTGTTTGAGGATGAGACCTAACATAGTACACACAAAAGAACCTAATCCCCTTTGTTACTGGACAGTGACAGGTATAATGACTGTCACTTTAAACAGGCATATTACCCTAGTAAAAACAGATCTTGGGGTGGGGGGATTGGAGGGGGGCGTGGACAGGGACAAAAAGCCCCACGACTAAAGGTTTCAAACTCTGAAAGGGGGGGCGTGCGCCCTCCACGCCCCCCCTGGATCTGCCACTGGTGCACTGGTGTTTGCTTTACCTATTTCAATGAAATGTCTACAGAAAGCACATGTGTTGTAGTTTAGGTTAGACCTAAACATTTAAAATCTAATTCCATTCTTAACACAATATTGTGCATCTGATATACTGAAAAATGAAGTATGCTTAGTGTGTTCTGATAGTCATCGTAATAAAGTGAAATGTCTCAATATAATGTACATTTCAGTTTACAGTTCAATGTTATATATTTACAACCAGTGAACATCAAAGTTTCTTTTCACACATTTGCTGAAACTCACACCAGTAAGCTTGTGATTTAACACTGGTCATAAGAGAATACACTTATTACTGACCAAGCTTATTTTTGCTGAAAATTCACATATTTATATATTTCTATTATCGTTTAGTTGATTTAATAAATAATACAGTAACCTTATAAAATATGTAAACACTTTAACATTCAAAAAGTTTAGTTTACTATTTAATTCTGCTTTATGAATCATTCAAGTATAATGTTGTCTAACACATTTCCATATTGTTTTCCCAAAGTACACTTTCTTCTTATTAATAATTGTGCTATGATGCATTTTGCAAGTTGTTTTACAGTAATTTTGTTCTTAATAAAATGTAAATTATTTTTGGAGTTATTCAATCAAATGGCGTGTTATTTCATTGTCAGTGTTGTAAAATAAAGTGTAAACAAGGCCAAAAAGGGTTTCGGTCTACTAGCGCGAGCCATCAGAGACATAAGTAGTGTACTGAAGTGGTCATTTACCATCACCACAGAGGTGTTGTTCTGTTTAACTTTACAAAGGGATTTAACAAATTTGGGGTATATTTTTGTGCTTTTTGCAGCACAAGAAGATCCATGTACTTAATTGTTCTGATACCCATTGTGATATGATGTATTTAATTTAAGTTCAAATGGCAAAAATTACTGTCAAAGTTTCCATTCAGTATAGTATGTTCCATAATCTGTAAATAAGTTTTGCTCGTCTGATGCAACAAACGAAAATGGTGTGGGTACATGTTCCTTCAGCATTCCATTGGAATTCTAATAAAAGGATAGCTTTTACTTGAAATTCTTTGAAAGTAAACTTTTGCCAGCCTCATTTACAAGGTAACCATTTTAATAATAAATTCTAAATCCACACCCAACACCCTGCCACATTGTCAGTTCAACTCTCCATACTGGTCTCTTAGTTTTGGAGAGATGGTAGTTGCTTACCGCTGCCTGATGTCTTACAATGCCAAGTTTTGAGAAGCTGTATAGCATTTTCCTACTTCCCTATATACTCCAAACTTCACTATGAGATTTGAATGTTTCAGTATGTTGGCAAAGACATTAGAATTGAAAACATTCCACCCAACCCATACATTGAACAACAAAAAATTTAAAGTTTAAAGTTGTCATTTTATTGAGGAATATCAAGGGATACTTAGGCTTTATCACATTCACACAAGCACCATAGATATTTCCTTTCAGACAAAGAACTGAAAAATATTTATATACAACTTTCAAATTTGTTGTGGGTATGTATGGGTAAGGCCTCAGAGCATAGTGTTTTGTGGCCTCAGCCTTCAACTTTAAGATCAGTGTATTTTAAAACTCCATTTTGTGCATTTTTGCATATTTAGGCCTGGCTCTCACATATATGACAGACCACCTATGGCTGAACTTTACGACTCATAAGCATGCAGAAATTTGACCTTCAAGTTCTTTCATCAAGGTCTTTGGCTGGCCACCAAACATCAGCTGGCTGGCAATCTTATAGAGGGGTTGGATTTGAGATATCTATAAAGCCTTGTATTTACCTTATTACTGGTCCTTGGTAATGTGAAAACAATTTAAGGTCGAATGGACTCTACATTCAAAATGCCTTATGTTTTGCTTATTATTATTAGATTCTCGGTGGCATAGTGGTTAGCAAGTTTAGCATCTAATCACAGGCTGTTTGTGTTCAACTCACTGAAGCTGAAGACCTGTTGCAGTATGACCTTGGCTGTTGAAAGGAATGTGAAACACCAACTTTGAACTTTTAACTCTTACTTATTCTTGGTCCACATATTTTCAGATTATTAAATGCAGCACAGGAACAAAACTTAAACAAAGCATTATATCTATTTTCTTATTGCCTCTGATTTTGTTACAGTTCACAATATCCCATCTAAGGATACAGTGTATAAATTTTTCATTGTTTTAGTTATTATTTGCATGTAGAGGCCTAAAATTCAATGATCAATACTCTGATAGAAAATAACTGAATTTAGGAAATGCTGCAAAAATGTTTCATCACATGCCTCTTGATATTACTACAATACACATTTTTTTACAACAGCTGCCTGATGATTGGGATGTGAATGCCCAACTTTGACCTTTGTTCTGCGACAGCAAGAATTCCTACCTCAACTAAAAATATATGTTGCCTCTAGTTTCTAAGGATGTTTCAGTTCCAATATTTAAATGGAGGATCTCTGTGGCCTAGTGGTTAGCAAGTTTGGGATTTAATCACAGGCTGTCACCTCGGTGCGAGTACGTAAATAACATGTAAGAGAGTAGTGGTGGTGGACCAATTCACGCCCACGTACCTATTCACGCCCACTCTCAATTTTCTCAAAGATTTGTACTTTTTCATGGAAAAGATGTTTAGCACATCATAGATAATTATCAAATTGATGATATACGTAAGAAATTTATTGTGTAATTGTGCTGGTTTTGGATAAATTTAGGGGTGGGCGTGAATTGGTACATGGGCGTGAATTGGTCCACCACCACTAACTAATAGATGTATGTAAAGAAAGTGTCGAAACAAGGCAATTGAATAGCAAGATGACAACATTAATAAGTTAACCAAAAGTTATGATCTGTAAAATTTCTTAATTGAGGTCTAGCTCTCAAAGGAGAGAGTACAATTAGATAAAAAATACCTGTAAAAATCAGTTGCACAATCCATTATCTTTGTGATAAAATGTCTCAATTAGGACAGTATAAAATATTTTGGCAGTCGCACCATAACCATTTTTAAAGTCACACCATAACATTGCATAGTCAATGGCCGTGAAAAAATATGAACTTCCTACATCTTAAAGTTTTTAGATATAACCCAGACAAGATTTTAAAGGTCAAGGTCACTATGGTAAGGTTAAAGGTCAAATAAAGGCCACACCATAACGTTGCACACATACACCCCCAACTAATGTACCTATCAAGTATCACCTTTCTACACCTTATGGTTTCTGGAAAGTATACCAAACATGATTTTGAAGGTTAAGGTCACTACGACAGTCCAAAGTCAAATCAAGGTAACGCCATGACATTGTACATATACATCCTCAACCAATGTACGTACCAAGTCGACTTTCTAGATCTTTCTAGATTTCCAAGATATAGTAAGGACAAGATTTTAAAGGTCAATGTCTCCACACCAAGGTCAAGGGCATAAAGTATATATTAAGGATAGATCAAGTATAAATCCCATGTTTTACATGCTCAGACAAGATTGTAAAGGTCAAGGTGACTATGGCAAGGTAAAAGGTCCAATCAAGGTCCCAAGGACGATGCTCACCTACATCTCTGCTCTACCAGTAAAATAAATTTATTGCTCAAGCAGGGCAGCTTTCCCAATTGTTTTAAAACTTCATATGTTATTCAAGTTCTCAAAAAAAAAACAGTCTGGACTAAAAAAAAATATTAGCCTGTGTCCAATCTGAGTTTTATATCAAACTTTACTGAGAAAGTTGTGACTTAACAGTTAAATGACTTTATTCCCAACAGGGGATTCCAATGCCCATCAGTCTGCATACAGGAGTTTTAAAACTCATGGTCACTATGACAAGGTCAAAGGTCAAATCAAGGTCACACCATGACGTTGCACACCTACACCCCCTAACCAATGTCCCTTCCAAGTATCAACTTCCTACACCTTACAGTTGCTGAGATAGAGCCAGGACAAGATTTTATACGTCAAGGTCACTACGGCAAGGACAAAGGTCAAATCAAGGTCACACCATGACATTGCACATCTACATGCCCGAACCAATGTCCCTATCAAGTATCAACTTTCCACTCCTTACAGTTGTCGATATATAGCCCGGACAAGATTTCATAGGTCAAGGTCACTACAGCAAGGTCATATCAAGGTCACACCATATTGTTGCACACCTACACCCCCTAACCAATGTCTTTACCAAGTATCAACTTCCTAAACCTTACAGTTGCCGAGATATAGCCTGGACAATATTTTATAGGTCAAGGTCACTATGGCAAGGTCAAAGGTCAAATCAAGGTCACACCATGACGTTGCGCACCAACAACCCCTATCTAATGTCCCTGCCAAGTATCAAGTTCCTACACCTTATGGTTGCCAAGATATAGCCTGGACAAGATTTTCAAACTAAAGGTCACTGCGGCAAGGTCAAATCAAGGTCACACCATGACGTTGCACACCTACACCCCCTAACCAATATCCCTACCAAGGATCAACTTCCTACACCTTACGGTTTCTGAAATGCAGCCCGGATAAACTTCTTCCCTCCGCTTGCCTGCCCGAACGCCCATCCGGACACCATAGGTGAAAACAATACTCCGACAGCCCTTAAGAGCTGTGAGATAAAAAATTGTATGTTGTATCCATTTTGAAGGAAATCAAACCAATGCTTATTTTATAAGAAGAGTAAGATCAATTTCAAAAGGCTACGCACTGTCATATTTGTGAAAAAGAATGACTTTGACACTTTAGCTCATGGACATTGCAAAATATGCATCTGAATGTAAAGTACTGCCTACTAAATATTGTAATTATCTTTATTATATGTCAATACATTATATCACTAGGTTTTCCAGTTGTGTTTTTAATTGTATGACAGAAATGTTAATCTATGTTGGTTTAGCTGTGTTTTGGCATTGCTTAATCATAATTTATTCATTATTTTAGTGTACTTTATGTACTGATAATAGGTCAAATAGTAGTGATACAAAAACATGTTATTATGACATTGTTGTCCATTTCAGTATTTATCAATAAGCACAAAAAACTTCCTTGTCCATCCCTTCTACAAATGTGAAGTTATTTCAATAATTGCTCAGTAGGCAAGACTTTCTTTTCTTTTTTTTATCTCTTCAGTGAGTCATCAGCAGTTTGTGGCTTGTTTTAAGATTAGGTGCCCATAACTTTACAGAAATAATGTCTTACATATAGTATAACAGTTTGATTAAAAATAAGGTTTTAAAACACATTAGATGGGCTGTGGACTAGCTGGTTAGCAGGTTTGGAATCTAATCACAGTCACCCCTGTGTGGGTCCGACTCCCACAAGTGACAATACTGGGGAACTGTCCCAATATGACCCTAGCTGTTGAAAGGGAAAATCCAAAATTTAACTCTGGCTTTAGAATACATTATGAAAGCATAGTTCAAAACACTGGAACAGGTATCCCTTGGTGATATATAGTTCTTCACCATAATGTGATTGAAAGACATGCAAGTTAAGCAGTAACTTTATTTATGTTTACTATATTACAACTAATTTATTTGTATGCATGTATTATACATATTCATTGTATTTTATGAAATAAAATTACTATGTAGTGACTAAATCTGGATGATTTCTAATAGTAATTTACAATGAACACACAACTTAGATATACGTTACTTCAGCTCTCATTACAATTTAACATAGCATGAAAATGTTTACTCACATTTATTTAAAGCTATCCCCAGGTCTAATTTTACTTAAAAGGACGGTAAAATATCCATATAAGCAGTTCAATAAAGTATTTTAATTAACAGAATTTTCTGTTTCAGTCGTGAATCAGATTCTGCTTTAGAACTGTCAGCATCTAAACTGGTGTCAGTATCTTCCTCACTGTCATCAAGTTCATCAAATAACTGCTTTTCTTCTCAAAGCTAATTTCAGTGCTCTGTCAAACCTGTAATGTTTTTCATCCATTAACTTTTGCCATTCCTGTATGACTTTGTTTTCAGTATACTAGCATATAATTTTATAATACCCTTTTTATATTTTTGATTTTAATCTTCTGTTATAATCATCATTTTCATAGATTTTACATTTTGACTGTAATTGCTATCACATCCGTCATAAACTTACTTGACTATGTCATTCCATCCTCCCTCATCTTCACCACTTGTAGGATAGAATCTTTTTGCTGTTGGTTCTTCATTCTCAGGACAGTCTCTTTTGTGTAGTAATATGATGTGTGCTACGCTTTAGTGTTCACTGAACCGGAATATAAATAAAGTATGTTGTAACCTTTTGTCTATCAGTATATTTGTATCGCTAAATATCTGAGCCCAATCTGGCCATCAAACCATTACATGGTGTCAAAAGTTGTTAAATACATTAAGTGTAATTGGATAGTTACTGGCAAGGTAGCCAGAATTTCAAGAAAAAATTTGAACGGTATATGGAATCTACATGATAGCAACAGGGCTGGACAAAAAGGAAAACAAAATAAAGGCAAATGTTTTATTGCATATTATTGGGCCAGAAGCTGTCGAGGTGTATAATGGTTTCACATGGGCACCAGCTCAAGGGGACACAACAGATGAGGATAAAAAAATCCAGATGAGATTTTAAAGAAATTTGAGGAATATTTGAGGAATATTGTACACCATTTATGAAAGACATTTATTCAACAATAGGTCAAAGCAAAAAAGTTACTGTCACAGACTTGTGATGAAAAAAAGGATATGTTCGTCACAGACTTGTGATGTCAGCAACATGGGTGATCAAATGATCCAGGACAGAATTGTTCTGGTGATTTATAATTCAGGTTTGAGGGAACGATTGCTTAGACTGAGCAAAGACTTGACTCTTAAGTAAAACAGTGGATGTTTGTCATGCTTGGGAAGCCACAATCATTCACTCTTGAGTCTCCAAGAATCTACCTGGGTATAAAATGAAGGGGGATATAACAATGTTTTTCTGTAGCTGTGAGAGCCCGGGAAGCATATGCAACTGGATGCCAGCCCTCTGAATGTTGCTGCATAATCACACCACTGAGTCCATATGATGTCAGCAGTAAGCAGTAATCATAGTGGGAAGATTCACATCATATAAAGCAACAGTTGGTGGGGTGGTGAGCAGTAATTTCATCTCTGTATATGCTTTATATTGGGCTGGTCCCCACTACGAAGCATATTTCTTGCTGAGCAACAGTCTGAGCGGATCCATTTTCTCTGAGAGATTTGGCACAAACTTACCAAACTGATTTATCATACCCATAAATCTGTGCAGTTCATGAATATTTTGTGGTGGTATTTCCAGTATGGCAGAAACCTTTCTTGGTGTTACAGATGTCACATTCCTTCCCACCACCTGACCAATGAATTCCAGTTCTTGCTGATAGAATGTACACTTTTCCCTGTTTAGGGTTATTTCCTTTAATTTGTCTTAGACAGCCTCAAGTCTTTGACCGTGCTCCACCCTGATTTCATGTGTAAACCACAATATCATCCATCAGACAAACAACACCGTCTAGACCTTCAAGTGTGGTTTGCATTTCTCTCTGAAATAACTCTGGGCCAGAGGTTATTCCAAACGGAAGTCTCTGATATGCATATCATTCAAAATGGGTGATGAAAGTTGTTAAAACTTGACTTCTAAACTTACTAAACAGCTCATCAAACCAGCCCCAAGCTGGATAACTGATGAGTATAGAACTGCCAAGTGCATGAGAAGGCAGTTTGAGCGTGCCTGGAGAAGAGACAAATCCCCTGAAAATCGTTCCCGTCTTCGACGACAGATAAATAGATGTAACCACATCCTAAATAGAAACAAGGGGTGTTTCTATCGTGATCTAGTCAGTGAAAATTGCGGCGATAGCAAGAGGTTATGCATGCACTAAACAGAACATTGAGTCGGTCAAATTCTACTGTCCTCCCATCCTTTGATGATGAAAAGTCTTTAGCAAACAGATTTGGTTCGTTTTTCAATGAAAAAATTAAAAAGATTCGAGACACCTTTAAATACACCCGATCTCAGGTTCTTCATCCAGACAAGGAGCCGCCGACTTTCTGTTCCTTTCAAGCTGTCACTGAGACTGAAGTCCTTAAGTTTATCAAGGAATCCCCTCCTAAAACTTGCTCCCTTGATCCATGCCCCACTCACATTGTGAAACAATGTATTGACATTCTTCTCCCTTCATTGACTAAACTAGTCAACTTGTCCCTCAAAAACGGCATTTTCCCTAATCCTTTCAAACAGGCTATTGTCACTCCCCTCCTCAAAAAGTCCACCCTTTCAAAAGAGGATTTGAAGAGCTACCGACCAGTGTCCGGTCTTAGCTTCTTGTCAAAATTGGTCGAGCGAATTATGGCTGCCCAAATTAGATCTCACATGGATTCTCATGATCTTGGTAATACTTTCCAGTCAGCCTACAAGGTAGGGCACTCGACAGAAACTGCCTTGTTGTGCATCAAAAATGAGATTCACTTATCTCTGTCCAAGGGCATGCCTACAGCACTAGTGCTACTCGACCTGTCTGCGGCATTTGAGACTATCGATCGTGACACACTCCTATCCTGTCTGTCGTCTAGATTTGGTTTTGCTGGATCGGCATTAAAATGCTTTAGATCCTATCTCCAGGATCGTTTTCAGTCAGTCAAGATTGGTTCTAGTCTTTCGAATTTGTTCAAATTGAAGTTTGGAGTCCCCCAAGGTTCTGTCTTAGGTCCCCTTCTGTTTTCCCTCTACACAACACCTCTGAGTCAAGTCATCAGAAAATATACCGGAGTCCGTTACCACTTCTATGCGGACGACACTCAGTTGTTCATTCACTTATCCCCTGATGATAGTCTCAAGTCTTTTGACCGTCTTAAATCATGTTTGAATGATATTCAGGTCTGGATGTCTGAAAACAAACTCAAGCTAAATCCTGATAAAACAGAATTCATAGTCTTCGGTGCCAAAGACAGACACAAATGGCTCAGTGACTCACTACCTGTCAATATCCTGGGTAATTGTCTCTCTCCCGCAGATGTTGTACGCAATCTGGGTGTTCTGTTTGATGCAAAGTTTTGTTTCACCAATCACGTAAATTCTGTTATCAAATCCTGCTTTATCAGCCTCAGGGACCTTCATCGTATCAGGAGGTTTCTTTCTGTGGATACATCAGTGGTGATTGCAAATGCTCTGGTCAGTAGTCATTTGGATTATTGCAACTCTCTTTTTCGCAGTTTGTCATCCCGAAATGCTACAAGGCTCCAATATGTTCAAAATGCGCTTGCACGGTTTGTCACTGGTGCTTCAAAGTACACTCACATTACATCCACCCTTAGGACACTCCATTGGCTACCCGTTAGACAACGTATTATCTTCAAAACCCTAGTTTTGGTCTATAAGTACCTCACCACTGGCCAGCCTAAGTATTTTGCACCATATCTCCCCTTGTACAAATCTGCCATGAATACAAGACGTTCCAATCCCAAAAATTTGTTCCTTCTGGTTCCCTCTTATTGTCCTTCCATCCATAAATCAAAGGTCCATTTTAACAATAGTTTCTCATATGATGCCCCTAAGTTATGGAATGATCTTCCATATGATATACGCAGTGCTCCAAATCTCTCCAGTTTCAAAAGTCGACTCAAAACCTACCTATTTCAGAAATCATTCCCACCATAGCTTCTTACTACCGAACACCGGACCGCCTCCCTGGCAACGACTCGGAACATGTCTAATGTCTCATGATTTATGCCTTACGGATTGGATGGTGTGCCTTAGAATCCGTTGATACGGAGATTAAGCACCTGGACAACTGATTGAACTGATTGACTTCTTTTGGACAGAGGTATTTGGTGAAACCCACTTTTAGCATCAATTTATGAAAACATAGTGGTACCTGCCATTTGACCTAACAAATGTTTAGCTCAGGGCAATATGTGCCTCTCTCACATATGACATCTCCACTTGACTTTGGCACAACTACTACAGAAGCATACCAAGGAGTTTGTTTGGTGGCTGGAGTTCTGACTCCTAAAGACTGTTGTCTTTCTAATTCAGCTTTTACCTTCTTGTGTAATGGCGTGGAATGTGGCGTGGAGAATGAACAGCATATGGTGTAGCATCTGGACTGATTTTTATGTTATACTGTGTTTAATTTGCCCGAAACCATCAAACAACCGAGGATAGTTTTCCAACACATTCCTGTTGAATATATCCAATTTGCATGTTCCTGTTTAAATTTAGGAGTCCAAGTTTCTCACATGCTTCCCTTGACAAAAGCTGAGCACTTTTTGGTAGAAAATACACTGCAGTGTGAACTGTTTTGGGTCCATGTTTGATCTCCACATTGAAATATCCACAGGTTTGAACTTAATTTAAATCCGGACCTCTTAACTTTGATACTGACTTCCTAAGAAGTTGACCTTGGAATTGACCATCAAACGTATCCTTGTTGATTATTGTGACATCTGCTCCAGTGTCAATTTGAAGTAGGAATGCCATTCAACTTCACAGTGACATCCTGCGATGGAGTTGAGGAAGAAACTCCACCCATGTCTTTTGTAAGATATCCAAGGAAATCAGTAGAATCACCAAACTCTGGCACATAGCCTTGTAAAGATGTACTTTCTTGTATAAAATATACTTTTTGGTCCTTTTGCAGCAGACTGATTCATAATGTCCCAGGGTAGATTCTAAGGTATACCCCAGGAAAGGGGGTTCTAGATCGACCCAGAATCTATCCCTTCCTCTAAGAATCTACCCCCTTGTTATTAGTGATATAGAGTTATAGAATATCAATAAAATGAATGCTAATGCTATTTTTAACATAGAAATTAATCCTGACACAGCCAAGGGTATGCTTTTTACCTTAAATAATTTGGAATCACTGTGCACAAAGTCAGAATTAAAACAGGTGTAAAGTATGAGTCACACAATAAACCAAATAATTATGTTGCGGCAAACAAAACAAGAGATGAAAGCTCAATCATGCCTAAACGAAGCTAAACCAAGATCTGGGACAGTAGTATATAGTGGGCAGGAGACCTCCCATACCACAGTTGTTGGAGTTAACTGACAAATCAGATTGAAGCATTCAGTCACTTGATATGACATCACAAATTCACTTCCAGTGCACATGCACAGTGGAGCATGAGAGGAGCAAGTGATCTAATTGGTTGAGGGATGATGATGTTACATCACATGACTTAATGCTCCAATTTGGCTAAAGTTAAAGGGGTGAGGACATCACAAGATGCTGTCATTTGATTGGTTGATGGACCATGCAGGTTTCTGATTGGTTGATCATTTCATTTGCATATTGATTGGTTTGGGGGTTTGCATCACCAATTAACCAAATAAAGCCAGCATCCTGTGTCACCATGATCCCTCAACCAATCAAATCCCTGCACCCAATAATGCCATCACCCCTCAGCCAATCATATATCTGCATCCTGTGATGCCATTACCCATCAACCAATCAGTCAGCAAATAAGATCATTAACCAATCAGATCCCTGTATCCTTTAACATCATTATTCAACAATCTAATAACTGCATCCTGTGATGTCATCACCCCCCAAACCAATCAATATGTAAATGACATTATGAACAAATCAGATGCCTGCATCCTGGATGACATTATCATCCTTCAACCAATCAAATGTTTGCTTTATCGATGTCATCACCACCTGAACCAATCAACATATTGCCAAACATATTGCAAATATAGAGTTGCTTGCTTACTAAAAAATGTATTCCTTGAGGTAAAACACACAAATTGCAAAAATATAATGCAATTGTTATTAATTGCCTTTCAGCAAAGTGAGGAAGTGCCAAAGACAAAAGAAGAAGCTTAAAGAAATAACTGAAACTAAACTTGACATTGACAAAACTTCTTGTGAAAACGAAACCCCCTTCTGATATAAGAAGGAAATCATTTTCCATTTCACGCATCCATTCAGGACAGAGAAGATCAGCGAATGTCAGAGCTACAAAACCTTCTGAAAACTTCATCAGTAAAGAAGACATTAAACACTTCTTCTCGCAACCAATCAAAAGACTGTCAACAATATCCCTCGACAAACGGCAATCAAAAGAAAAGCAGAAAAAGGTACAATAACAAAATGGAACTAGAGGATCGCTCGCAAAAAAAAAGATAATGTTTTTGCGTCCCGAAAAGGATATAAAAGTGAGTGCTAAAGTATTAAGAAAATGCTTCGTTTCTAGCCTTATACTGTTGTGGCAACCAAAGTCAGCGCAGTCTGCTCTATCTAGCACGGTTTTCAAGATATAAGCATTTTTGTGTTTTGCAAAAAAATAAAAAAATTTAAAATGTCCGCTATATTTGGCGAGACAAAAATATTTTGAAAATTGGCATGGCTGCTCTGCAGAGATACCCAGCAGGTCCAAAATTTTGTTGAGTTCACTCCATATAGCACGGTTTTCGAGATATAAGCATTTTTGTGTTTTGCAAAAACTTTGAAAATTCAAAATGGCCACCATTTTTGGGGAGACAAAAATTTTTGTCAAGACCACTGCCGTGGTGTGTATCTCCCTCCGAGCATTAAAGCAGAAGAAATAGCTTTTCCGAGATATTCACAATTTTTCATTTTCGTGTGTGAAAGGTCTTCCAAAAGTAGGTGAATGAGTTATTTGAGAAAAATTGGCTATCTGCAATACTATTAAGAGATAATTCACGTTTACTCATTTTGAGTAGGTGAATAATTATCTATGGGTCTGAAACTTCACCAAGTGAAAGCTCTCCCAAAAGTAGGTGAATGAGTTATTTGAGAAAAATTGGCTATCTGCAATACTTTTAGAGATAATTCGCATTTACTCATTTTGAGTAGGTGAGTAATTAGCTATGGGTCTGAAACTTCACCATGTGAAAGCTCTCCCACAAGTAGATGAATGAGTATTTGATAAAAATTGGGTATCCGCAATACTTTTACAGATAATTAGCATTTACTCATTTTGAGTAGGTGAATAAATAGCTATGGGTCTGAAACTTCACAGAGTGAAAGCTCTCCCAAAAGTAGGTGAATGAGTTATTTGAGAAAAATTGGCTATCTGCAATACTTTTAGAGATAATTCGCATTTACTCATTTTGAGTAGGTGAGTAATTTGCTATGGGTCTGAAACTTCACCAAGTGAAAGCTCTCCCAAAAGTAGGTGAATGAGTTATTTGAGAAAAATTGGCTATCTGCAATACTTTTAGAGATAATTCGCATTTACTCATTTTGAGTAGGTGAGTAATTAGCTATGGGTCTGAAACTTCACCATGTGAAAGCTCTCCCACAAGTAGATGAATGAGTTATTTGATAAAAATTGGGTATCCGCAATACTTTTAGAGATAATTAGCATTTACTCATTTTGAGTAGGTAAATAATTAGCTATGGGTCTGAAACTTCACCATGTGAAAGCTCTCCCAAAAGTAGGTGAATGAGTTATTTGAGAAAAATTGGCTATCTGCAATACTTTTAGAGATAATTCGCATTTACTCATTTTGAGTAGGTGAGTAATTGGCTATGGGTCTGAAACTTCACCATGTGAAAGCTCTTCCAAAAGTAGGTGAATGAGTTATTTGAGAAAAATTGGCTATCTGCAATACTTTTAGAGATAATTCGCATTTACTCATTTTGAGTAGGTGAGTAATTAGCTATGGGTCTGAAACTTCACCATGTGAAAGCTCTCCCACAAGTAGATGAATGAGTATTTGATAAAAATTGGGTATCCGCAATACTTTTACAGATAATTAGCATTTACTCATTTTGAGTAGGTGAATAAATAGCTATGGGTCTGAAACTTCACAGAGTGAAAGCTCTCCCAAAAGTAGGTGAATGAGTTATTTGAGAAAAATTGGCTATCTGCAATACTTTTAGAGATAATTCGCATTTACTCATTTTGAGTAGGTGAGTAATTTGCTATGGGTCTGAAACTTCACCAAGTGAAAGCTCTCCCAAAAGTAGGTGAATGAGTTATTTGAGAAAAATTGGCTATCTGCAATACTTTTAGAGATAATTCGCATTTACTCATTTTGAGTAGGTGAGTAATTAGCTATGGGTCTGAAACTTCACCATGTGAAAGCTCTCCCACAAGTAGATGAATGAGTTATTTGATAAAAATTGGGTATCCGCAATACTTTTAGAGATAATTAGCATTTACTCATTTTGAGTAGGTAAATAATTAGCTATGGGTCTGAAACTTCACCATGTGAAAGCTCTCCCAAAAGTAGGTGAATGAGTTATTTGAGAAAAATTGGCTATCTGCAATACTTTTAGAGATAATTCGCATTTACTCATTTTGAGTAGGTGAGTAATTGGCTATGGGTCTGAAACTTCACCATGTGAAAGCTCTTCCAAAAGTAGGTGAATGAGTTATTTGAGAAAAATTGGCTATCTGCAATACTTTTAGAGATAATTCGCATTTACTCATTTTGAGTAGGTGAGTAATTAGCTATGGGTCTGAAACTTCACCATGTGAAAGCTCTCCCACAAGTAGATGAATGAGTATTTGATAAAAATTGGGTATCCGCAATACTTTTACAGATAATTAGCATTTACTCATTTTGAGTAGGTGAATAAATAGCTATGGGTCTGAAACTTCACAGAGTGAAAGCTCTCCCAAAAGTAGGTGAATGAGTTATTTGAGAAAAATTGGCTATCTGCAATACTTTTAGAGATAATTCGCATTTACTCATTTTGAGTAGGTGAGTAATTTGCTATGGGTCTGAAACTTCACCAAGTGAAAGCTCTCCCAAAAGTAGGTGAATGAGTTATTTGAGAAAAATTGGCTATCTGCAATACTTTTAGAGATAATTCGCATTTACTCATTTTGAGTAGGTGAGTAATTAGCTATGGGTCTGAAACTTCACCATGTGAAAGCTCTCCCACAAGTAGATGAATGAGTTATTTGATAAAAATTGGGTATCCGCAATACTTTTAGAGATAATTAGCATTTACTCATTTTGAGTAGGTAAATAATTAGCTATGGGTCTGAAACTTCACCATGTGAAAGCTCTCCCAAAAGTAGGTGAATGAGTTATTTGAGAAAAATTGGCTATCTGCAATACTTTTAGAGATAATTCGCATTTACTCATTTTGAGTAGGTGAGTAATTGGCTATGGGTCTGAAACTTCACCATGTGAAAGCTCTTCCAAAAGTAGGTGAATGAGTTATTTGAGAAAAATTGGCCATCTGCAATACTTTTAGAGGTAATTCGCATTTACTCTTTTTGAGTAGGTGAGCAATTAGCTATGGGTCTGAAACTTCACCAAGTGAAAGCTCTTTGGGATAGCTGCTCTGCAGAGATACCCTGAAGATAAAAAATTTCGTCGAAATCGCTCTATGTAGCACGGTTTTCGAAATATTAGCATTTTTGTGTTTTGCAATTTTGCGAAAAATTCGAAAATTCAAAATGGCCGCCATTTTTTGCGAGAAATTTTTTGTTTGAAAATTGGCATGGCTACTCTGCAGAGATACCCTGTGGGTCAAAAATTTCGTCGAAATCGCTCTATCTAGCAGGGTTTTTGAGATATAAGCATTTTTATGTTTTGCAATTTTTGCGAAAAATTTGAAAATTCAAAATGGCCGCCATTTTTGGAGAGACAAAAAATTTTTTTCAAAATTGGGATAACTACTCTGCAGAGATACCCTGTGGGTCAAAAATTTCGTCGAAATCGCTCTATCTAGCACGGTTTTCGAGAAATAAGCATTTTTGTGTTTTGCAATTTTTGCGAAAATTTCGAAAATTCAAAATGGCCGCCATTTTTGGCGAGACAAAATTTTTTTGAAAATTGGGAAAAGTACTCTGCAGTGATATCCTGCGGGTCAAAAATTTCGTCGAAATTGCTCTATCTAGCACGGTTTTTGAGATATAAGCATTTTTGTGTTTTGCAATTTTTGCGAAAATTTCGAAAATTCAAAATGGCCGCCATTTTGGGCGAGACAAAAATTTTTTGAAAATTGGGAAAACTACTCCTCAGAGATACCCTGCGGGTCAAAAATTTCGTCGAAATCGCTCTATCTAGCACGGTTTTCGAGATATAAGCATTTTTCTGTTTTCCTTATTTGGAAAATTTGTAATGATTAATTAATCATTAATTACTCGGCCATTTCTTGACCAATCAATGCCAAAATCTAATGATTTCCAGATTTTAATAGAATGAATGCATTTGCCAAGTTTCAGGTGAATTGATAAAATTCCTTTCAAGTTATCATCCGGACAAGCTTCCCCATCGACAAAAGACATTTTTGGTCATGTGACCTCTCTGATTGGTTGAAATGTCACTGCAGCATATTCAAAAAAAATCCCCAAGGCTACTGCCTAAACCTGCCAAATTTGAAAAGAATCTGCCTAACGGTTACAGAGTTATAAGGAAAACAAAATGCGGAGCCGGCGGAGCCGCAGGAGCCGGCGGAGCCGCAGGAGCCGGCGGAGCCGGAAGCTCTCCCATACACAAACAAGCATCCCTTGCGGGACGCTTAATGAAGGGCATGTACTGAAACTGATTTCCTATGGCTACATCCACATGTAGGATGAAATTTATAACATTAAACACTACAGGACTCAGAAATAAACAGAAAAGAAGAAGCTTATTTGAATGGATGAGAAATAAAAAAGTTGAAATAATTGCTTTACAAGAGACATACTGTACTGAAGATTTTATAGATCAATTTAATAGTGATTGGGATGGTCAAGTATGACATTCACCTGCCACATCTTCTCATTCAAGTGGGACATGCATACTTATACCAAAATAATTTGATATTAAAATAATTAACGCATATAATGATAAAGTATGTCGAATAGTAATATTAAATGTTAAATATTTAGAAGATATATTAACAATAGCAAACATTTATGCACCAAGTGATAATAGTCAGAGTCCAGTTCCTGAGGGAATTACCATCTTATATTGTTAAAAATTGTCAAAGTAACATGTTTGTCCTTGGAGATTTTAATTCTGTTACAGATAAATCAGATAAATCCACAGGTAACATAGATAACAGTACAAAAGACTTAATAAAATTCACTAAAACATTAAAAGTTAAAGATACCTGGGCAATAAAACATAAAAACATTACACAAAACATGTCAACACGCAGGTAAGATATACGAACCAGAATAGATTATATATTTATATCTGATATTAACACCACAAATACAATCTTGTGATATTATTTCAGCTCCAGTTTCTGACGATAGAGCGGTTGTGTTAGAAATGGGTAAAGAAAAAACCATTGAGGCCCTGGTTATTGGAAAATGAATGTATCTTATTTAAAAGACTCTGAATACATAACAAAAATTACTGAAATTATAAAAAGCACCTTATTAGAATATGATGCAGTTGAAGATAAAAGAATAATATGGGATTTAATGAAAGTACTCAATAAAGAATATTCTATAAAACATAGTCAAATTAAACAATCAGAAAGGGGACACAAAACTTTAGAAATAGAAAAACAAATTGAAATATTGGATAAATCTCTGCTTAAAAATAATTCCAGTACCTTTGTTATAAAGAAAGAAGAGCTTAAAAAGAAATTATCAAATATATTGCTTGAAAAAGCAGTTGGAGGACAAATTCGATCAAGGACTGAATGTATAGAAGCAGGAGAAAAATCAACACAATATTTCCTAAGCCTAGAAAAAGGAAGACAAACAAATAATACAATTAAAAAATTAATAAATAGTGAAAATGTATATAGTCCAAACAAAGAAAGTCTGAAATATTCAACATCCTTTTATAAAGAGCTATATAAAACAAAAAATCTGAAAAAAAGACATAGACAAGTACTTAGATACAATTAAATATGACAATATTCTCACACAAGAGGAAAAAAAAAACATGTATGACAAAGACATCACAAAAGAGGAACTGAAATATATCATAATTAAAAAAAATTTTAAAAAAGTCTCCTGGTCTTGATGGTATTCCTACAGAGTTCTACCAAAGCTTTTTTTTGGTAAACTTAAAGATTTCCTACTCCCAGTGTTCAAAAATGTATTTGAGAAAGGAGGCTTAACAAATACAAAGATTTCCTACTCCCAGTGTTCAAAAACATATTTGAGAAAGGAGGCTTATCAAATACACAAAGAATTTCGATTATGAGTCTTTTACACAAAAAGGAGGATACTACAAATATAAACAACTATAGACCACTGAGTCTTACAGGAGTAGACTATAAAATTTTAACTTACATTCTTGCCGAAAAAGTGCAAAAAATTCTTAAACAAATAACAAATACTGACCAAAAAGGTTTATCAAGGGTAAGTTTATTGGATATATATATTCTAACATGTTTATTTGTATTTAATAGTGTTGAAGTTTTTAATTACAGCATAGGGTGAACCTGTTGAGCATTATTTCAACAAGTTTTATTGAGAAGAATGAAAACGATTTTGAATAGTATCCTTAGTACCATTGTATCCCATTTCTGAGGAGGAAAAATGTAAGAGGAATGAGTCAAAATTGCTTAGCTATATCAGAAAAAAACTGAAATTCCCACCTCTAAAATGGACATTCCAAAATATGACTATTTCTTCATGTCAGAAATCCAACCTAAAACATTAGTGTTAAATGTGTAAAGCAATGTAAGGATCAATTTAAAACATAAGACTAAAATATGACTCATCTATGATAAAAAATCACAATTAGTATATGCCAAATCAAACAATTTTGCTTCATGACAGGAAGTTTTGAGGTAAATATATTCACTTTGTCTTCTGCACATGCAGTGCACAATCGTTCTTCAAAATAGATGCGTCGACCTTTAAAAAGGTTTACTGTTAACCTGTTTTCTCTTAACTTCCGTAAACAAAGGAAAGTCTTGTGACAAAAGTCTTTTTTTTTTGTTGGACCAGAAAAGTTTTAACGTTTCTGAAAGTTGTTCTAGTCATTTTATTAGCTCTTTGAAAAAATGTCCACGCGCGTAGGTGGGATGGGAAATGTTAGGGATGCTGATGGTGAAGTCAACGAAATCTGTCAACAAGTATGACACCTTTTCTGTTAAGAGTGCAAACACCAATGCTGAAGTTAATATTTTGAATTTAACTTATATTGACGACTTTACTGCCTAGCTTCGTATCTTGGCAGGGACAAGTGAAGATAGAGGCGCCGCGCGGCAAACCGATGGAAGATCCCCCTCGACCCATGTTTTAGTGGCGTTTCGACTGACCGCTTGTGTCAATGCATATTTTAATAAAAAGAAATCTACGAAACTACACTAAAAACAATCAAAAATAAGCCTTTTGTGTCCAAGGTGTGCCAAGTTAAGGCGTGAAGCAGTATATTTTGTTATTCCACGACCAAATTGTCAAATGATATACATCACAAGTAATAATTAAGTACAGTATATTTTGTTACATTTGTTTTAATTTGCCCAACGGCTGTGTATGCTGTGTTTTCAATGGTCGTCTATTATAGATGGCAGTGCATTAATACATTGTAGTTCTGTGCACGTGATGTTCATCTCAGTGAAAATTAAATAAATACTGCCTTGCTACCAATTATCGCTGGGTACCAATTATCGCCAGACAGAATTCAAACAGATATAACTTGACAAAAAGGACATCATGAGTCAAGCAAGGCAAAACTATTTTCAAACTGAATAGAACAAATACCCAAACGAAAAACTTTCAAAATATGTGGCCATTACTGAAATGTCAACATTTTATTTATTGGTGGTGATAACTGGTACCCGGCGATAATTGGTAGCAAGGCAGTAACAGTATTAACCCATTTTTAAAATATGCTACATAGCTTTTAATGCAAATATTGTTTTGAGTTTGATAAAATTAACTTTTTTAATGCATGATGTAGTAAAATCTCAATTTTGGTAAGTGAAATATTATATCAATTTTTAAAGTAAAATAAAATATGGTTGTCAATGGCAACGCTCACAAATTTCTGTGAAAAATGCAGATTTTATCCTCATAAAATGAAGTTATAATATATTTTGTAAAAGACAAATAGATTTATAAAGTATTTATTTTACAAAACACTACACGTATATTTTTATTAAATTGACCTTAATATAGTTCATTGGTAATGCCAGCATATATGTGATTGTTCAGCAGCAAATATAAGAAAAATATGCCATAAAATATTTTTATTTTTTGAGATTATAAAATCAATTAACCCCACCCATGATCATGAACATAAAAACATGTGCTTTGTGTGGACACAAAATGGAAGAAATAGCCTTCAAAACCAATTTTAAAAATTAATGACATAATTGTCTAGGAAAATAATTTTATGTGTACACCTTCAAAAAGAATGTTATTTAACATTATTATGATATAATGGCAACAATTATTCTGTTTATTTGTTAAATTATCAATTTACAGAGGACAATGTGAAAAATAAAAAGTTTAGATTATGTTTTGAATACCACTTATATAGATTTTATTTTACTCTCGATAACAGACTACCATTTGTAAAATAAGAACACTGTACATACAGAAATTGAATCAGATAAAAAAAAAATCAAATAGCTTAAAATATTTACCCATTATATTTGTTTTGTCAATTAAACGGCATTTTTTTTTCTAATTTTAAGTTTGAAATTCATAAGGGAATGATGAAAGAAACAAAAATGGATTAAAATGCATAAGACCGTTGAAAACCAGCAAACACAAGGATATCACTGCTAGGGCACCCAACGGTTGTGTGTACACTAGCAGTGGTGTCGGTCTAGCATACTCAACTGCTGTGTACACAAGATCTTTATCACTGTTAGTGTACCCAATGGCTGTGTACAAGAGATCTGTCACTGCTAGGGTACCCAATGGATGTGCTCCAAAGATTCATTTCACTGTTAGCATACCCAACGGCTGTGTACAGACAGTACTGTGGCATACATAAGTAACACAACTATCTTGTATCCAATTAAGGCACTAAGCTAAATTTTCCCAGCGGCTGTGCACCCTAGATTTATGTTATTGTATCCACCGGATAGCATCTGATGGATACTATGGATTTCGCTTCGTTACGCCTATGCCGCCACCATAGTGTGTAGAGAGATTTCACCGTTACCGCTGTAACGAAAAAAAAATTATAGCTAGCCTTCTCAAATTTGCAGGATATATTCATAACCATAAAATCTTGTCTGGGAATATTTTTGGCCTCATTTTGAAAAACAAGATGGCAGCCACGGGCGTTTTTTCGACTTTCAGCAAGGACTTTTGGTGGCCCTCTAAAGCGAAGGGTATTATAGGTAGAGATCTCAAATTTGCAGAGTATGTTCCTTATTACAAAATCTTGACTGGGCATATTTTTGACCTCATTTTGAAAAACAAGATGGCTGCAAGATATCCCAACCTACAGGTTTGGGATGGTAAACCAACATATAGGAAATCATGGGCTGGGAATCTTTTGATGTGGTCAGATTTGATCTTGGACCCCTCCTTCAAGGTCGAAAGAGGATAGCCAAACCTAAAAGTGCTTATAACTCACTTAGTATTAGGTTGGGATGGTAAACCAACCTATAGGAAATCATGGGGTGGGAATCTTTTGATGTGGTCTGATTTGACCTTGGACCCCTCCTTCATGGTCAAACGACCTAGATGCTATATTAAATTTTTAATAAATGTAAAGACAAATATTAACAAATACTTAACTAATATTGTAGCTTAATCGTAGTCGGATCATGTTCGATTTCTATAAGAAAATGTTAAAGGAATTACAATAACCTGCATATCACCAGTAGACTTTAGGTTAAAGTACAATCATTGATATATTCTAACACTATGTTTCAATAAAATGCAACCAAAAACAAAATTTTTTTTTTTCACTGTATATGAAATGGTCAGTAGAGTTTTCATCCATTTCACAAAATGGACAAATATTTTGTCCATTTCACAAAATGGACAGTTGGGCTGTCCATTTCATGAAATGGACAATTTCCTTGTCCATTTAACAAAATGGACAATTTCACACCTGGGTATAACATATATATGGCCCTTAATGAGTATCGGCAGTTCAAGCTTTCCCTCTATTCTTCAAAACTAGTTGATTGATTAGGCATGTAAACACAGCATAATAATACCAACGTGTCATTGACAGAGAACCTGACAGCACATATTAGTACAGTTTGTCGTTACAGGAGTGGTGTCTGACAATAAATTGTTTTTCTAAAAGAGGGCACAACCTCCTAAAAGGTCCACTTTGATTCATTTCTTTACCAGAAATATCAAATACACAGTGACAGAAGCAGTTTTCAATTGATTCCTTATACAAACCAAACTGAATGGGAAACAATGAGTTCTCTTATACCAGAACAAAGTCATTGTCCTTCAGCAATTTGCTAATGTAATCCTTGTGACCCACACCACTACCTTAGCTGTTGTATGTAATAAAGGACAGGAATCCAGCCATTTCATTGAACATAGTAAGAATAAGTCTAGTCTTTACTTCTCAGTTTCAATGAGAATTTTGCACCTCATACAGTACTTTCCTTTTTCATCAGGAACAGAATATCCCAGTTTACTTAATGTTTGCTTTTGTACTTGTATGTCTTTAGAGATTTCCACAGTGATGGGACTGATACTTTGCAAGTTGATTTTTACACAGGCAGGAAAAATGGATTGTTTTGGAACCTGTTGATGTTAATTGTAATGTTGCCTTGTTAAGAGCTCAGTCACTCTTTGACAAACTGTTTCTTCATGGGCTGAACATCTTCAAATAGGGATATTTATAATATTAGTGATAACTTGACATAACTAATATGTCAGTTATAAAAAATATTTTCAACTTTTTATAAAAAAAATACAAAATAATTTGAATTCAACAATACACAACAGTAGTAGTATTAAAAAGATTAAACTTAAGTATATGCTTAGCAAAAGGAAAGGAAAATCAGTAAATTCATTCTCTTCCAGAATAAATTGTATTTTCTTGTAAAATGTGTATAAAAGTATTTGATTTTTGTGTCACCAGCATTTATGCTGGATGGCATATAGGGAACACTTTTTCCTCTCTCTTGTGGACACGGCGTCGTTTCCAATCTGGGCAGTGTCTCAAAAATGACTTGACAGATTAACTTCAAATTTGGCATGTGGATGTAACTGGTCCTCAAGGTGTGTCCTATACTAAGGTGACCTTAAACTCCCAGCAGTAATGTACTCATATTGAGTTTAAGTTTTTTCATTTCTAGACAGTATCTCAAAAATGGGATGACTGATTCAATTCAGATTTGGCATGTGGTTGTAACTGGTTTTCAAGGGGTGCCCTATTTTAAGGTGACCTTAAACTCCAATGTATAAAAATTATGTCGACTTTTTGTTTTTATGTCAGCTGACTTGTCAGTCAAGGCATGTGTGAGGTGCCCTCACCCTAAGTGTGAAATTTCAACAGTTCATCACAATTTTCCCATTCAATATTGGAAGGATATCTCTCTTATCTTACATATATATACTGGATCACAAGTATATTCCCTTGTGTGATGTTGGGATTTCCTTAATTTTTATGCATTACAATTCATGAAATCATGCACTAAATCATTTCATTTAGTATTTCATTTAGAGCATTTTGTTAAATATGTTTTTCACCTACTTTTGGGTCAGCTATAACATAGTAACATTTCAGACCTATAGCTCATTGGATAGCTAAGTAATAGCTGTACAAACTACATGCCCCACTCTCCCTCACACAAAATGCAGGTGAGAAAAGAATTCCCTCTGTGTGGGGTGTGGGGGTGGGTATGAGTGTGACTGTGTGTGGGCGTGTTTCCCCTTAAGTGTTCCAATTGAAGTGGAGAGAGGGGGAGATTTGTATTGCATGTCTGTCTCTTTCTGTCTTGCACATGTGTTGAATTATTCATTTGTAACTTAAAAACTATTGCATTTAGAGAATTTTGTATAAATATGTTATTCGTGTACTTTTGGGTCAGCTATAATGTAATAATATTGCAGATTTGTAGCTCAGTGCATGGCTGAGTAATAGTTACTTTGACGTTAGCAATATTGAGTAAATTGTAACTTGCATTTAGAGAGGTTTGTTTAAATACATTATTCATCTACTTTTGGGTCAGCTGTAACATAGTAAAATTGCAGACCTGTAGCTCATGGCATAGCTGAGCCATAGCTACTGTGAGTTGTCACTGTTGAGTAAATCAGTTGTAAGTTGAAAACTATTGCATTGAGAGTATTTTCATTAAATATGGCCCAACTTTTGTGTCTTTTTCATTTTATCTCCCGCTGGGCTTTAGCCCGGGAGGGAGATTATGAAATGATGCCTGTGTGTGCGTGCGTGTGTGCATGCGTGCGTGCATTAGTTAGTCACGCAGATTTTTTGTAAATTAATTGTCCCAATGAATTTTCTCGCCCTTGAAAATGTTTTTGGTTTTATGGACTTAGGCCTAAAGATAAGTAAGTAATAGCAATCTTAGCTACTTGGAGTAAAGGGCTCATAAGTAAAAAACTATTGCAGTTACAGCTTTTTCTTCAAATATGTTTTTCAGCTACTTTGTCCTTAGCTATAAGATGGTACATAGTTTGGGGTCCCATTGCATGCCATAAGTGAGTAAAAGCTATTTTCTTATTTGTAGCAAAATAATGACGTAAGTAAATGTCAAATATCTTCAAAAGTATTAAAATTAGGGAATTCTTTTCAAATATGTTATTCATCTACTTTTTGATAAGTTATCACATAGTAAAGTTTCAGACCTGTTGCACATTGGATAGCTGAGTAATAGCTACTTTGAAATTGTGACTGTTGAGTAAATCAAAACTATTGCAGTAAAAAACTGTAACTCTAAAACTATTACAGTCAGAGTATTTTCCTAAAATATGTTGTTCAGCTACTTTTTCCTTAACTATAAGATGGCATATAGTTTGGGGTTCTATTGCATGCCATAAGTGAGTAATAGCTATTTTCTTATTTGTAGCAAAAGAACAACATAAGTAAATTTCAAATATCTTCAAAAGTATTAAAGTTAGGGAAATATTTTCAAATATGTTATTCATCTAGTTTTTGATAAGCTATCAGACAGATAGTAAAGTTGCAGACCTGTTGCACATTGGATAGTTGAGTAATAACTACTTTGAAATTCTGACTGTTGAGTAAATCCATTGTAACTCCAAAACTATTGCAGTTAGAGTATTTTCGTAAAATAATTTGTTCAGCTACTTCTTCCTTAACTATAACATAGCATATCATTTGAGGTTCCATTGCATGTCATAAGTGAGTAATAGCTATTTTCTTATTTGTAGCAAAATTATGACGGAAATAAATGTCAAATACCTTCACAAGTATTAAAGTTAGGCAAACTTTTGATTTGTTATTCATCTAGTTTTTGATAAGCTTACTTTCCTGTGTCCTTTATATTTTTGTTGCTTTTGCAGATCTAGGTCAATAGCTAAGTGAGTAGATAGCTGAGTAATAGCTACCAAAATGAGTAAATGTCTTTTATCTCTAAAAGTATTATAGGTAGGCAATTTCTTCTAAATTATTCATTCACCTACTTTTGGCTGATCTACCACATAGTGAAGTTGCAGATCTATAGCTCTTTGCATAGCACTCATAACTACTAAAATGAGTAAATGTCTTTTATCTCTAAAAGTATTACAGGTAGGCAATTTCTTCTATATAAGTCATTCACCTACTTTTGGCTGATCTACCACATAGTGAAGTTGCAGAACTGTAGCTCTTTGGATAGCTGAGTAATAGCTACCAAAATGAGTAAATGTCTTTTATCTGTAAAAGTATTGCATACACGCAATTTATTCTAAATAGGTCATTCACCTACTTTTGGGTGATCTACCACATAGTGAAGTTGCACAAGTGTAGCTCTTTGCATAACTGAGTAATAGCTACTAAAATGAGTCAATACCCTTTATCTTTAAAAGTATTACAGATAGGCAATTTCTTCTAAATAAGTCATTCACCTACTTTTGGCTGATCTACCACATAGTGAAGTTGAAGAACTGTAGCTCTTTGGATAGCTGAGTAATACCTACTAAAATGAGCAAATGTCTTTTATCTCTAAAAGTATAACAGATAGGCAATTTTTTCTAAATAAGTCATTCGCCTACTTTTGGCTGATCTACCACACAGTGAAGTTTCAGATCTATAGCTCTTTGCATAGCTCGGTCATAGCTAGTAAAATGAGTAAATGTCTTTTATCTGTAAAGTATTGCATACACGCAATTTCTTCTAAATAAGTCATTCACCTACTTTTGGGTGATCTACCACATAGTGAAGTTGCAGAACTGTAGCTCTTTGGATAGCTGAGTAATAGCTACTAAAATGAGTCAATACCCTTTATCTTTAAAAGTATTACAGATAGGCAATTTCTTCTAAATAAGTCATTCACCTACTTTTGGGTGATCTACCACATAGTGAAGTTTCAGATCTATAGCTCTTTGCATAGCTTAGTCATAGCTACTAGAATGAGTAAATGTCTTGTATCTGTAAAAGTATTGAATATACGCAATTTCTTCTAAATAAGTCATTCACCTACTTTTGGGTGATCTTTCACATAGTGAAGTTGCAGAACTGTAGTTCTTTCCATAGCTGAGTAACAGCTACTAAAATGATTAAATGTCTTTTATTTCTAAAAGTGTTATGAAAAGGCAAATTCTTCTGAATAACTGATTCACCTTTTGGGTGATCTACCACATAGTGAAGTTGCACATCTATAGCTCTTTGCATAGCTCAGTCATATACCTGCTAAAATGAGTAAATGTCTTTTATCTCTAAAAGTATTGCAGATAGGCAATTTCTTCTAAATAAGTTGTTCATCTACTATTGGGTGATCTACCACATAGTGAAGTTGCACAACTGTAGCTCTTTGCATAGCTGAGTAACAGGTACTTAAATGAGTAAATGTCTTTTATCTTTACAAGTATTGGACATAGACAATTTCTTCTAAGTAAGTCCTTCACCTACTTTTGGGTGATCTATCACATAGTGAAGTTGCAGAACTGTAGCTCTTTGGATGGCAGAATAATAGCCACTAAAATGAGTAAATGCCTTTTATCTCTGAAAGTGTTGCAGATAGGCAATTTCTTCTAAATATGTCCTTGACCTACTTTGGGTTGATCTACTGCATAATAAAGTTGCAGAACTGTAGCTCTTTGGATGGCAGAGTAATAGCTACTAAAATGAGTAAATGCCTTTTGTCTTTAAAAGTTACTGTATTGAAATCAAACATTAAAGTGCCCCTTGCTTGTTGTCACTTCTACATGTGCCTCCATCTCACAAGAAAATTTATATTCCACTATCTTTAGTACATCTAATTTATACGGCAGGAGATAAATGCATGCGTCAGAATGCTTGTTTCACTTCTGACTCAAAACACACAGTTGTTCACGGGCACTGATTGATTGTTAATTAAGCGGCCCGTCAGAGGCGCTTATTTGTTTTCACCTAAGTTCGACTGATCACCGCCGCCACCGCAGGATTATGGTCTCCCTTGAATAACTTCTTGGGCTTTCAAATTATTCTTTCCTTCTTATCTTTCTTTAAAACTATAGGGGCGGGAAAAATTTGTGGGATACTTTGCGGAGACCCTAAGCTTTACTTAAGATAACCAGGTACATTCTAGACCAAATTTCGAAGGTCGGAAAGGATTTTCTGATCAATCGGACCATAGATGCCTGAATGGGAGGCGTTTTATTTTCGTAAATTTTTTACAAATGGGTACTTGGTCTGTATCTCAAAAACGGTCAGGATTTCGGCGTTTTGTTGGAATAACTTATTCAGCTACTTTTTGATAATCTTTCACATGCCAAAGTTTTAGCCCTGTATCTGCAGTCTTAAGGTCACCTTAATGTCAAAAAAGGGGGTTTTAGCCCTCCAGTTCACTTAGTTTTTCACTTTTTTCAACCAAACTTGGCACATATATTAAGATTTGCCAAAGGAATATCCTGACTTTATGGTGACCTTAAACTCAAAATGTTAATGGACCTATGGCCTGCTTAAACTCATCAAATTGGAATAAAATCCTCTGGCTCCTTTCTTTTTCCATTTTTTTATATCTAAATTATCACTGGTATTAAAGTAGATAAAAATAATACTTATGGTCACCTTAAACTCTCAATATGAATGGAGTTGTAGCCACCTTAAAGTGAAATAAGGGGGTTTTCAGCCTGCAACTATCTTATTGTTCAACTGACCTCAGTTAAACTTTGCACGGCTATAAAGGATGGCAAAAGGGACACTGTTATGTTACGGTTAACTTAATGCCCCAATATGAATGAAGTTATGGCCACCTGAGAGTAACAGAAGGGGGTTTGCAGCCTCCAACTATCTTATTGATCAACTGACGTCGCTTACATTTGCACACTTATAAAGGATGCCAAAAGGGACATTCTTATTTTCTGTCCACCTTGAAGTCCACCTATGGCCATGTTACAGTAAAAAATGGGTTTTCAGCCCCCAACTGACTTACTGTTCAACTAACATCAGTTAAACGTGACACATTGATTAGGCTTACTCACAGGAAGGTTTCTTTAGAATTAATTTACCATTCATACAATTATAAGCATCAGCAACATATTATTCTGTACATTGGCCACATTGTAACAGAATACCAAAACATAAATTTCACTTACCAGAAGAATGCATACTTTATCCTTAAGCCAAAAACAAGCCTTTACCAAAACTTCACCAGCTTTAATGTATTGTTCATACAAAAGCACAAAAATATCACTGTTTAAAACAGATACACACCAGCAGTAGAGAAATAGGAGATTTGTTTTAAACATTATAGTATCGGTTACTTGTAAAATAACAAACACGTCACAAGATTACGAAAATCAAACTGACAATACTTTTTTCCCCACACTGTTCCAGTCTATTCCATCTGGTGTATGGAGAAAAGCCCTATAGGAGAAAAGCCCTACACTTTTTGATGCCTGTGGAGAAAAGCCCTACACCATTTTGGCAAACCCTGGAGAAAAGCCCTACACTAATTTCTCAGACCGTGGAGAAAAGCCCTACAAGCCTTACAATTCAGTAGCATAGAAAAAAAGGTATATTCTCTATATTCTCTTTTTCTGTTGAACCTGCTAATCATAGAGATGACCTTTCAGGAATGATCAGAAGCCATTTCAAAGATTTTGAATTGCTATACAAAATGTTCTACACTGTAATCTCTAATTCCAATTGTCAATTGTACTGTTAGAAACTTAAGGCTTATGTGTTATGTCTTTGATGAATGATTAAAGAGAATGCTATGCAAAATAAATTTTTCTACTTAGTATATGTAAATACTTATAAATAGGGGTGTCACGACTAATCGACAACAGTTAGAATAGTGCTATGTACCGGTTTCGTTTTTTAAAGTAAGAATAATCGCTTAATGTAGTAAAAGGTGGCAGAAGGTCTAAGTTCATAAAATATATCCATATTGTCAAATAAAATAAGCTAAAATCCCAAAACAGCCACGTTTTCTGCACCTCTTATATCGCCCACTTCCTGTCTGAAATAAACGGAGCAGAAGTCGCAAGAAAACGGCAAACTTGTTAATTTTTGCAGTTATATAAATATATTTTCATTTTATTTCACATATTTATCGTTTTCATTGCTTTTCACAATATGAAACTTAAGATTTTTGGTTGTTTTATAAATTCGACGGTTATTCGGTGTCGGCACGAATAGTACTTACCGATTAGTCGACATGAAATATTTGGAGTCGTGACGTCCCTACTTATAAATATAGTTTGTTCTTTTTTTCATATTTTTGTGTATTGAAATTTTGCTTATATCAAAATAAAATACAAACACAGTTGTTTTTATCATTTTTTTATACCACTGAATTTTAGCTTGTAGGGCTTTTCTCCACGGTCTCAATGATTAATGTAGGGCTTTTCAATAGCTGTTTTACCTTTTATTCTATGCTACTGAATTGTGAGGGTTGTAGGGCTTTTCTCCACGGTCTGAGAAATTAGTGTAGGGGTTTTCTCCAGGGTTTGCTGAAATGGTGTAGGGCTTTTCTCCATGGGCGTCAAAAAGGGTAGGGCTTTTCTCCTGTAGGGCTTTTCACCGTAGGGCTTTTCTCCCGGATTCCTTCATCTGCACACCAATAATCCTCTTAACCAATAAAGAAATTGTTAACTAGAAAATAAAAGTATAATATCCCCACTCAGTAAATAATTTAAAGCCAAATGACTTTATTTAAAAAGCAATATGAAACAGTGGCTATAAAGAGGTCTGAAATGTAGTGACTAAATTCTTCTAATTCCCTGTCTGTGTGTAGTGCCCCTAAAAGACATAAGCGTATCATTTGTAAATTTTGTTTGAAGGATTGTAATCACACAAGAAAAAAAAACCATGTCCTTCAACAACACAATTTCCAATGAAAGGGGTATAAAAACACAAAAGCTTTTCATGATAAGAGTGCTTGGATTGAACACCCTACATATGGTCTTCATTTTGAAGAAACTTAATCCCCTGTTTCAAGTAAGTCTAATCAGAGTGGGACTTTTGTCTGCCTTTTAAGGTAATCTTATAGTCACACAGAAGTCATCAAACATCCCAAACTATCATAAGCTCCTACTAAACACATAAATATTTACTTGTACCATTTGAAAATTATTTAAAGAAAAAAGGGGAAAGGAAGACTGATTTCTATTAAAAACTTCCCAAATACTTTCAGATGTTTTAGATGAATTTTATCTGTCTGCAACAGATGACAAGGCTAGCTGAACCAGCAATTACTTCCCAAATGAACCAGCAATTGATATAAATATCTTGCATATATGTACTACACCACCAGTAGATTCCCTTTTGGGAGTGTCAGGCCTGCATCTTTCTTAATTATTATCTCCCGCCGGGCTTTAGCCCGGGAGGGAGATTATGAAATGATGTCTGTGTGTGCGTGCGTGCATGCGTGCGTGTGTGCGTGCGTTAGTTAGTCACGCAGATTTCTCCAAAACTACTACAGCTACAGATTTTTTGTAAATTAATTGTCCCAATGAATTTTCATGCCCTTGAAAAATTTTTTGGTTTTATTGACTTAGGCCTAAAGATAAGTGAGTAATAGCAATCTTAGCTACTTTGAGTAAAGGGCTCATAACTCAAAAACTATTGCAGTAAGAACTTTTTCTTCAAATATGTTGTTCAGCTACTTTGTCCTTAGCTATAAGATGGTACATAGTTTGGGGTCCCATTGCATGCCATAAGTGAGTAATAGCTATTTTCTCATTTGTAGCTAAATAACAGAAGAAGTAAATGTCAAATATCTTCAAAAGTATTGAAGTTAGGGAAATCTTTTCAAATATGTTGTCCATCTTCTTTTTGGTAAGCTATCACATACTAAAGTTTCAGACCTGTTGCACCTTGGATAGCTGAGTAATAGCTACTTTGAAATTCTGACTGTTGAGTAAAGCGATTGTAACTCCAAAACTATTGCAGTTAGAGTATTTTCCTAAAATATGTTGTTCAGCTACTTTGTCCTTAGCTATAAGATGGTACATAGTTTGGGGTTCTATTGCATGCCATAAGTGAGTAATAGCTATTTTCTCATTTGTAGCTAAATAACAGAAGAAGTAAATGTCAAATATCTTCAAAAGTATTAAAGTTGGGGAAATCTTTTCAAATATGTTGTCCATCTACTTTTTGGTAAGCTATGACATAGTAAAGTTTCAGACCTGTTGCACCTTGGATAGCTGAGTAATAGCTACTTTGAAATTCTGACTGTTGAGTAAAGCCATTGTAACTCCAAAACTATTGCACTTAGAGTGTTTTCCTAAAATGTGTTGTTCAGCTACTTTGTTCTTAGCTATAAGATGGTACATAGTTTGGGGTTCTGTTGCATGCCATAAGTGAGTAATAGCTATTTTCTCATTTGTAGCTAAATAACAGAAGAAGTAAATGTCAAATATCTTCAAAAGTATTAAAGTTAGGGAAATCTTTTCAAATATGTTGTCCATCTACTTTTTGGTAAGCTATGACATAGTAAAGTTTCAGACCTGTTGCACCTTGGATAGCTGAGTAATAGCTACTTTGAAATTCTGACTGTTGAGTAAAGCTATTGTAACTAAAAAAGTATTGCAGTTAGAGTGTTTTCCTAAAATGTGTTGTTCAGCTACTTTGTTCTTGGGGAAATCTTTTCAAATATGTTGTCCATCTATCTTCAAAAGTATTAAAGTTAGGGAATTCTTTTCAAATATGTTATCCATCTACTTTTTCATAAGCTATCACATAGTAAAGTTTCAGATCTGTTGCACATTGGATAGCTGAGTAATAGCTACTTTGAAATTCTACAGTTGAGTAAATCCATTGTAACTCCAAAACTATTGCAGTTACAATATTTTCGTAAAATATGTTGTTCACCTACTTTGTCCTTAGCTATAAGCTGGCATGTAGTTTGGGGTTCTATTGCATGCCATAAGTGAGTAATAGCTATTTTCTTATTAGTAGCAAAATAATGACATAAGTAAATGTCAAATATCTTCAGAAGTATTAAAGTTACGGAATTCTTTTCAAATATGTCATTCATCTACTTTTTTGTAAGCTATCACATAGTAAAGTTTCAGACCTGTTGCACATTGCATAGCTAAGTAATAGCTACTGTGAAATTGTTACTGTTGAGTAAATCCATTGTAACTCCAAAACTATTGCAGTTACAGCTTGTTCTTCAAATATGTTGTTCAGCTACTTTGTCCTTAACTATAAGATGGTATATATTTTGGGGTTGTATTGCATGCCATAAGTGAGTAATAGCTATTTTCTTATTTGTAGCAAAATAACAACATAAGTAAATGTCAAATATCTTCAAAAGTATTAAAGTTAGGGAAATATTTTCAAATATGTTATTCATCTAGTTTTTGATAACCTATCACATAGTAAAGTTTCAGACCTGTTGCACATTGGATAGCCGAGTAATACCTACTTTGAAATTGTGACTGTAGGGTAAATGCATATAGTTTGGGGTTCTATTGCATGCCATAAGTGAGTAATAGCTATTTTCTTATTTGTGGCAAAATAATGACATAATTTTTCTCAAATAACTGCTTCACTACTTTTGGGAGAGCTTTCACATGGTGAAGTTTCAGACCCGTAGCTAATTATTCACCTACTCAAAATGAGTAAATGATAATTATCTCTAAAAGTATTACGGATATCCAATTTTTATCAAATAACTCATTCATCTACTTTTGGGAGAGCTTTCACATGGTGAAGTTCCAGACCTGTAGCTAATTACTCACCTACTCAAAATGAGTAAATGTGAATTATCCCTAAAAGTATTGGGGATATCCAATTTTTCTTAAATAACTCATTCACCTACTTTTGGAAGAGCTTTCACTTGGTGAAGTTTCAGACCCGTAGCTAATTATTCACCTACTCAAAATGAGTAAATGCTAATTATCTCTAAAAGTATTGTGGATATCCAATTTTTATCAAATTACTCGTTCATCTACTTTTGGGAGAGCTTTCACATGGTGAAGTTCCAGACCCGTAGCTAATTACTCACCTACTCAAAATGAGTAAATGTGAATTATCTGTAAAAGTATTGCAGATATCCAATTTTTCTCAAATAACTCATTCACCTACTTTTGGGAGAGCTTTTACTTGGTGAGGTTTCAGACCCGTAGCTAATTATTCACCTACTCAAAATGAGTAAATGTGAATTATCTCTAAAAGTATTGCGGATATCCAATTTTTATCAAATAACTCATTCATCTACTTTTGGGAGGGCTTTCACATGGTGAAGTTCCAGACCCGTAGCTAATTACTCACCTACTGAAAATGAGTAAATGTGAATTATCTCTAAAAGTATTGCAGATAGCCAATTTTTATCAAATAACTCATTCACCTACTTTTGGGAGAGCTTTCACTTGGTGAATTTTCAGAGCCGTAGCTAATTATTCACCTCCTCAAAATGAGTAAATGCTAATTATCTCTAAAAGTATTGCGGGTATCCAATTTTTATCAAATTACTCGTTCATCTACTTTTGGGAGAGCTTTCACATGGTGAAGTTCCAGACCAGTAGCTAATTACTCACCTAATCAAAATGAGTAAATGTGAATTATCTGTAAAAGTATTGCAGATATCCAATTTTTCTCAAATAACTCATTCACCTACTTTTGGGAGAGCTTTCACTTGGTGAAGTTTCACACCCGTAGTTAATTATTCACCTACTCAAAATGAGTAAATGCGAATTATCTCTACAAGTATTGTAGATAGCCAGTATTTCTGAAGTAACTCATTCACATACATTTTGGAGAGTTTTCAATTAGTGAATTTTCAGATCCGTAGCTAATTACTCACCTACTCAAAATGAGTAACTGCCTATTATCACTAAAAGTATTGCAGATAGCCAATATTTCTCAAATAACTCATTCACCTACATTTTGGAGCGCTTTCACATGCTAAATTTTTTTAATGAATTTTTTAAATAATTTTTAATGCATTAAAATTCATGAAATCATGCACTAAATCAATTATAACTTGGAAAAGTATTACATTTAGAGCACCTTGTTAAAATATGTTATCTTTAGTACATCTAATTTATATGGCGGAAGATAAATGCTTGCGTCAGAATGCTTGTTTTTTTATGAATTTTTCATGCATTAAAATTCATGTATTCATGCACTAAATCACTTATAACTTGAAAGGTATTACATATAGAGCATTTTGTTAAACGTGTTTTTGATGTAGTTTTGTGTCAGTTATAGCATATTAAAATTTAAGAACTGTAGCCCCTTACATAATTAAGTAATTGCTGTAAAACCTTAACATTTTACTGCAGTAAATAATCTTTTTCTCACCTGTATTTTATTTCAGTGATGGGAGTGAGAAAGAGGCAGTCTTTTTCTGCTCAGATCTGCCCCCTCCCCACTCTCCTCACTCAAATAAAAATGCATGTCAGAAAAGAATTCCTCTGTGTATGGGGGATGAGGGGGGAGTATGATGGGGAAGTCAGATTATGTGTGTGTGTTGTAAGTCTCACTTTCCCCCATTCAAACAGAGGAGAATATGTGTGCAATGTGATAAGGTCTCTAATATTTTTAAGCGTCCCTGAAAAGGACGCTTATTTGGTTTCACGTCAGTTTCCTCGCCGCCGCATTATGGTCTCCCTTGAATATCTCCCTTATTATTGGAAGCTTTTAAACCATATTTGGCAGTTATATACCTTAGGCATGGGAAAATTTTTCCACATGCTTAAATTTGACCTTTCATCTTTATCAAGGTGACATGATCAAAAAATTGTTTTTTCGGGTACACCCGCCCGTCATCACAGTTCAGAAAAATCTACTGACCGCAGAGGCTTGTAACTTCATACATGTGTTCATACGATCAAAAACGCGAGCTGATTAGATTTTGGGAGCAATTCGATGAAAATTGACCGATTTATGGGCGATTTTCTCACAGGTACCAATCAGAAAGCTTAAAATTCATGTGAAGCCCTCTATTATCTTCTTAAGTATTGCATTTAGAGCCATAAAATGTATTGGGAGGTAGTAGGAAACTATATGTGGAGAGTCTAGAAAGCAAGTCAAATTTCCCCTCCGACCCCCCTGTAGGGGTCAAACTGGGGTCATAAAATAGCCAATTTCGTCTTTTTCCCTTATATCTCCTTTATTCTTGCTTCTACAGCTTTAGAATGTATTAAGAGGTATTGGGAAATCGTATGTCAAGAGTCAAGATAGCAGGTCAGATTTACCCCCAGACCCCCCCTTACGGGTCAAACTGGGGTCATAAAATAGCCGATTTTGTGTTTTTGCCTTATATCTCCTTTATTCTTGCTTTTAGAATTTTACAATGTATTAAGATGTATTTGGAAACCGTATGTGAAGAGTCTAGATAGCCGGTCAGATTTACCCCCCGGACCCCCCCCCCCTTATGGGTCAAACTGGGGTGATAAAATAGCCGATTTTGTGTTTTTGCCTTTTATCTCCTTTATTCTTACTTTTACAGCTTTAGAATGTATTAAGAAGTATTGGGAAACCATATGTGCAGAGTCTAGATAGCTGGTCAGATTTACCCCCTGATCCCCCCCCCCCCACCCCCCCCCCCCCCATGTGTCAAACTGGGGGTCATAAAATAGCCGATTTGGTGTTTTTACCTCTTATCTCCTTTATTCTTGCTTTTAGAATGTATGAAGAGGTATTGGAAATCTTATGTGATGAGTCTAGATAGCTGGTCAGATTTACCCCCAGATCACCCCTTATGGGTCAAACTGGGGTCATAAAATAGCCGATTTTGTGTTTTTGCCTTTTATCTCCTTTCTTCTTGCTTTTACAGCTTTAGAATGTATTAAGAGGTATTGGGAAACCTTATGTAAAGAGTCTAGATAGCCGGTCACATTTACCCCCTGACCCCCCCTTATGGATCAAACTGAGGTCACGAAATAGCCAATTTTGTGTTTTTGCCTTATATCTATTTTTTTCTTGCTTTCAGAGATTTACAATGTATTAAGAGGTATTGGGAAACCTTATGTGATGAGTCTAGATAGCCGGTCAGATTTGCCCCCAATTTAGCCGGTCAGATTTTTCTTGTAAGCAATAACTCTGAAGCAAAATCATTAACTTTTGAACAAAAACTCTTAAGCACTTTGGTTCACTGGATTTTATTAGTGTTTTTATTAAGTTTTTAGTTGAAGCACAATCAGTAATTTTAAACAATAGTTCTTAAGCATCTTAGTCCACTGCATTTAATTAGTGTTTTCTACTTAAGTCTGATACTAATGACATTTTCAACAGAAATGTCTGTGGTCAATGTACCCTTACACTTGAGACCTCTTCTCTGAGAACATTCCCACAGAATGTAGGACATACATTCTTTTGAGAAGTAAATTTCACACCTACAATTTCTCTACTGCCAAGCTGTGGTCGTTCTTTAATTTGTTAAATATAGTAACATACACAATGCAATAAAGTTCACATTTTTAGGCGGGTTGCGTGTAACCAGCCCACCTATTAGATTGATGTGTCGGATGTCCGTCTGTCCGTCCACATTTTCGTTTCCGCACTCTAACTCAAAAACGGTTTGTCCAGTCGAATTCAAATTTGACAGGGAGATAGATCACCATCGCAGCTAGGTTTCTTTCGAAATTGTTGTAATTCCGTTCGTTTGTCTGTTTTTTGTCCGTTTGTCTGTCCGTCAAAATTTCCGTTCTGGACTCTAACTCGAAAACGGTTTGTCCAATCAAATTCAAACATGAGAGGGGGATAGATTACCATCACAGCTAGGTTCCTTTTGAAATTGGTGTAATTCGGTCCGTTTTTTGTCCATTTGTCTGTCCGTCAACATTTCCGTTTTTGGACTCTAACTAGAAAATTCTTTGTCCAATCGAATTCAAACTTGACAGGGAGATAGATCACCATCATAGCTAGGTTCCTTTCGAAATTGGTGTAATTCCGTCTGTACATTTGTCTGTTTTTTGTCCGTCAACATTTCTGTTTCCGGACTCTAACTCGAAAACGCTGTGTCCAATCGAATTCAAACTTGACAGGGAGATACATCACCCTCATAGCTAGGTTCCTTTCGAAATTGGTGTAATTCTGTCTGTACATTTGTCTGTTTTTGTCCGTTTGTCTGTCCGTCAACATTTCTGTTTCCGGACTCTAACTCGAAAACGCTGTGTCCAATCGAATTCAAACTTGACAGGGAGATACATCACCATCATAGCTAGGTTCCTTTCGAAATTGGTGTAAATCCGTCTGTACATTTGTCTGTTTTTGTCCGTTTGTCTGTCCGTCAACATTTCTGTTTCCGGACTCTAACTCGAAAACGCTGTGTCCAATCGAATTCAAACTTGACAGGGAGATACATCACCATCATAGCTAGGTTCCTTTCGAAATTGGTGTAATTCTGTGTGTTTGTTTGTCTGTTTTTGTCCATTTGTCTGTCCGTCAACATTTCTGTTTCCGGACTCTAACTCAAAAACACTGTGTAGCTAGGTTCCTTTCGAAATTAATTCCGTCCGTTTGTTTTTCCATTTGTCTGTCAACATTCCGTTTCCGGACTCTAACTCAAAAACGCTTTGTCCAATCAAATTCAAACTTGACAGGGAGATACATCACCGTCATAGCTAAGTTACTTTCGAAATTGGTGTAATTCCGTCCTTTCGTTTGTCCGTTTATTGCATAGATACAATTATGTAACCTAGATTACAAGTTTTACATTTCTTAGCACATCTAACACATTCACCTTAACTGGGTGACCTAACATTTCTCTCCTTGTTTCTAAATGTAATTACAGCAGTCACTAAGCTTATTGCTGCCTGCGCAACCAGCCTTTTGGGGCATCTTTGGCCCTCTTGTCTATTTCTTATGATGCATATGTTGACATCTCTTACGGATTACTTTGCACTTTTTCATCAGGGCCACTTCGTTTTTGTCAGCAAAAACCTTTTTCTAGTTGTGTACTGATTCATGGTGATCATATAGGCATTTGTAACGTTAATAAATCCATCTTTTTAATCTTAGAGTAAATGTATCCAGAATCCCACGAATCTGGATCCAATCACAAAGTTACTTGCTCTCAAGGGTCCCACCTTCAAGCTATCATGTCAGTCACAAACGTACAAACGTAATTTATCACTTTTTTACCCCACAGCCCTTAAGGGCTGTCGGGGTATTGTTTTCACCCATGGTGTCTGGATGGGCGGGCGGTCGGGCGGGCGGCGGGAAAAAGTTTGTCCAGGCTGTATCTCAGAAGGTGTAGGAAGTTGATACTTGGTAGGGACATTGGTTAGGAGGTGTAGGTGTGCAACGTCGTGGTGTGACCTTGATTTGACCTTGCCATAGTGACCTTGTGTTTGAAAATCTTGTCCGGGCTATATCTTGGAAACAGTAAGGTGTAGGAAGTTGATACTTGGTAGGAACATTGGTTAGGGGGTGTAGGTGTGCAACGTCATGGTGTGACCTTGATTTGACCTTTGCCCTTGGCGTAGTGACCTTGACCTCTAAAATCTTGTCCGGGCTATATCTCGGAAACTGTAATGTGTAGGAAGTTGATACTTTGTAGGGACATTGGTTAGGGGGTGTAGGTGTGCATCGTCATGGCATGACCTTGATTTGACCTTTGACCTTGCTGTAGTGACCTTGACCTATAAAGTTGTGTCTGTGCTATATCTCGGAAACTATAAGGTGTAGGAAGTTGATACTTGGTAGGGATATTGGTTAGGGGGTGTAGGTGTGCAACGTCATGGTCTGACCTTGATTTGACATTTGACCTTGCTGTAGTGACCTTGACCTATAAAATTGTGTCCGGGCTATATCTCGGAAACCGTAAGGTGTAGGAAGTTGATACAGAGTAGGGACTTTGGCTAGGGTGTGTAGATGTAAAACGTCATGGTGTGACCTTGATTTGACTTTTGACCTTGCCGTAGTGACCTTGACCTATAATGCCTTGTCTGGGCTATATTTTGGAAACCATAATCTGTAGGATGTTGATATTTGGTAGGGACATTGGTCAAGAGTTATATGTGTGCAACGTCATGGTGTGACCTGGATTTGACCTTTGATCTTGCATATCTGATGCTATTTTATGTCGCTACGAGGATATCTGATACTATTTATCTCTCTTATATCTCTCAAATCTTTTTACTTGAATCTTGCTTGTTGCACCTTTGGGCGTCTTTTGGTGTAGATTAAGCACTGTTAAAGTCATATTAGAAGTCATTAACTGTTTTATTTTTGTAACTTCCCATTGTAACAGATGGTATTGTATCAAGTGAACCACAGGTTTTGCCCCAATTCCACATAAAAGCATGTATTGCTACATCTGTATGTATGGGTAATATTAAAAACATCAAAACCATATTCGACCATACAAATGAAAATCAAAATGGGAGAAGTCTTAAAGCTTCATAATTTTTAGTTTACTGAATTGTCTTGTTTCAATACTTAATCCTTACATGCAATTTCTTTGTTTTAGATGTTAGTTTCTCTACTTAAACATTATTTGGACACTGACACTGCTCTGAAAGTATCCTAATCTGTGTACTGTTTCACTACTTCTATATCTCATGGTGTTGAAAACGATTTTCCCAGGCTGTGGGGTACGGGCATCTCTGATGCTATTTTCATTTGAGAGTTGTTTTTTTTTATCAGATCTGTGTAATGGAACAGCCCTCTAATGTTAAAGTTATGACTGCTCGGCTGTGGAATTTTAATGGAAATATGTGTACATATTTATATTGAACAGGTAAGAGCAGAGGTGGAGAAACAAACTAATAAAAACTTTTCACAATTTACACCGATGGTATATTCCACTCAAGTAGTAGCTGGGACCAATTACTTTATCAAGGTAAGAGGTGTAACTCTTGTAAGTTGCTAACTTTTAGTAATGGAATTTAAAGAAATCAAGTTTTACTCTGCAGTGACCAGTGGTGTACCATTGAAATTATCTAAGTTATATATGGCAAGATATTCCAAGATAAAGCTTTCTGTATGCACTTTATATGCATTTACTTGCACAAACTGCAGTAAAAAAAAACTTCTCAGATATGTTGAAGTTGTGCAATATTAAAATAACAAATTTGTAATTTTGACTCTTTATCAATACTGTATAAAGACTAGCTAAGAACACCCAGATGACACTGTATTATATTTGTGTATATAAACCTCCAACATTAAATTTATGCACTATAATGTTGTTTTTACCCCACAGCCCTTAAGGGTGTCCGGATGGGCGGGTGGCAGGAAAAAGTTTGTCCGGGCTGTATGTCAGAAACCATAAGGTGTAGGAAGTTGATACTTGGTAGGGACATTGGTTGTAGGTGTGCAACATCATGGTGTGACCTTGATTTGACCTTTGACTTTGCCGTAGTGAGCTTGAGTTTGAAAATCTTGTCCGGGCTATATCTCGGAAATCGTAAGGTGTAGGAAGTTGATACTTTGTAGGGACATTGGTTACGGGGTGTAGGTGTGCAACGTCATGGTCTGACCTTGATTTGACCCTTGACCTATAAAATCTTATCCGGGCTATATCTCGGAAACCATAAGGTATAGGAAGTTAATATTTGGTAGGGACATTGGTTGGGGGTGTAGGTGTGCAACGTCATGGTCTGACCTTGATTTGACCTTTGACCTTGCCGTAGTGACCTTGACCTATAAAATCTTGTCCGGGCTATATCTTGGAAACCGTAAGGTGTAGGAAGTTGATGCTTGGTAGGGACATGGGTTAGGGGTTGTAGGTGTGCAACATCATGGTGTGACTTTTACCTTTAAAATATTGTTGCACCTTTGGGTCTGTCTTTTGATGCAGATTAAGCACTGTTAAAATCATATTAGAATTCATTAAGAATTTTACTTTTACAACTTCCGATTGTAACAGATGGAATTTCATCAAGTGAACCATAGACTTTGCTCCAATACCACACATAAGCATTCATTGAATGTATTGCCACTTCTGTATGCATGGTAATATTCAAAACATCCAAACCATAATTCGGCCATGCCAGATGTAGATAAAGAGTATCGTAATGTTTAGTTTACTGATTAATGCTGTCATCTTGTTATTGAATTATCTTGTTTTAATACTTCATCTTTACATGCATTATCTTTCTCTTAGACATAATTTTCTCTATTTAAACATTGTTTGGACCTTTATATAACTGACAGTGCTCTGAAAGTATGCTGAACTTTGTACTGATACACTACTTCTATATCTCATGGTGTTAAAAATATTTCCCTAGGCTGTGGGGTATGGGCATCTCTGATGCTATTTTTTGGCCAGTTATTGTGTATTTGTATATATTTGTTGTAAATATTAATTGTGTATTTATTGTTTTATTATTTTAGTGCAGTATGATACATTTGTGTTTTGTACTGATATTTTAATTATGTCCACCCCACTGGGGGGTGGACATATTATTTTTGCTTTTTCCGCCATCCGGCGTCCCACTTGGTTTCCAGACATTTTAGGCAACAGTTCTTATCCTATCTTTACCAAATTTGGCATGCAGGTTTATTGGGTTAATAGCTTGTATGGGATTGCTTTTGGTGATGATAGCTCTATAGCTAACTGAGTAATAGCTACTTTGCTACTTTTGAGTAGCTCTTTGGTTTCCAGACATTTTAAGGAATGCTATTAAGCCTAGCTTTCTGAAATTTGGTATGGAGGTTCATTGGGTTAATAGCTTGTATGGGATTGCTTTTGGGGGGAATTGCTTCATAGATGAGTGAGTAATTAATTAAATAAATGAGTAATTAGCTATTTTGAATACTTAAAAAGGCAAATGTGCTCATATCTCCTAAACCATGCGAGATAGAGCGATTTCGTCAAAATTTTCAACCCATAGGGTATCTAAGGAATGTACTCTTTGCAATTTTCAAAAAATTTTCCCCTCCCCAAAAATGGCGGCCATTTTGAATTTTCGAATTTTTGCCAAAAATGGCAAAACACAAATTTGCTTCTATCTCCTTAACCGTGCGAGATAGAGCGATTTCATCGAAATTTTCTACCCACAGGGTATCTAAGGAATGTACTCTTTGCAATTTTCAAAAAATTTTCCCCTCCCCAAAAATGGCGGCCATTTTGAATTTTCAAATTTTTGCCAAAAATGGCAAAACACAAATTTGCTTCTATCTCCTTAACCGTGCGAGATAGAGCGATTTCATCGAAATTTTGTACCCACAGGGTATCTAAGGAATGTACTCTTTGCAATTTTCAAAAAATTTTCCCCTCCCCAAAAATGGCGGCCATTTTGAATTTTCGAATTTTTGCCAAAAATGGCAAAACACAAATTTGCTTCTATCTCCTTAACCGTGCGAGATAGAGCGATTTCGTCGAAATTTTCGACCCACAGGGTATCAAAGGAATGTACTCTTTGCAATTTTCAAAAAATTTTCCCCTCCCCAAAAATGGCGGCCATTTTAAATTTTCGAATTTTGGCCAAAAATAGAAAAACAAGAATTTGCTTCTATCTTCTTAACCGTGCGAGATAGAGTGATTTCGTCGAAATTTTCGACCCAACCAATGCAAAAAGGCATGAAGCTGAAATAATTTACATCTACACTAATAAATATTTAAGCATCATTGATATATTTTACAAATGAAACAGGGTCTTGTAAAACTACTGTACAATGGCAAAAGGTTCATGGGGGGGGGACATTACACATGATAATGTGTGTTCTTCTATGCTATCCTGTTTCTATTCGCATCTACTATCAACAAGGCGTCCTATTTCTAGTTATCTATCAAAATGTGTGGAACTGAGTCAAAAATATATGTGCAAGATTCTGATGATATTTTTTTTTTTTTTAGGCCCTCGGTAATTTTACAAAGAATTTCTGTGTATGTTTAAATAAGTGTGCAGTGTTGTGGATACTGAAGTGGTATTGTTTGTGCAGTGATTCACACTTGTTTTGAGTTTTGTTATATGTGGCTTTTTATTTTTCCTTTTCATAGGTTTGTGTTGGTGACAATGAATTCATTCACATTCGAGTTTTCAAACCACTCAGAGACCCGTGTCAGCTGACAAGTTTTCAGGAGGAAAAAACAAAAGATGATGAACTTGCATACTTTTAAATTGCTTTCCTTCTCAGATGATCTACTCAATAGTTATGCATTGCTAAATGCATTTATATTTTCCTACAGATTGTTTATTTTTGTTATGTTTGTTGACATAAGAATACATGGATCTGAGGTGTATATCCCCTTGTTGTAGAAGGTGAAAGGAATGTAAAAAGTGATTACCAAAAAAAAAAATGGTACTGAGTATTTTGTACTGCCATTGCTTCAGTTTTACTGCTTATAATATCTGTGTAGAGTTATGGAAGTCCAGCAGAGTTCTGTTAATTTGGCTATCTAGGGACCAAAAACATCTCACACAAAGCACAATAGCTTCTTGCTTTCAGAGGATTGCTCTTCAGGTTTCATCTTTTCAGGACTAAAAATAAATTACAATATGAGGGTCTTTGGGGTTTAAACAAGTATGTTATCCCATAAGACATTTCTCAGCTTTGGAGGTTTCCCCCACCTAGGTAGTCAGTTTCATTGAGAAATGTCTATTAAAATGAAATAATTTTGTTAGTTTTCAAACAAGCATCTCGCACAATGGGTCCATTTGTTTTCAGTACAAATTGGTCCTTATCAAAATGATCATCTTTAGGTATGGCAAGCAGTTTTCTAAAACCAGATATTTACTTTCTATTGTTGAGGTCATATGATTACTGTGGCCCTCTATCATTGGGTCCTATCCCCAGTTGCAGGCTATAGAGCCTCAGGACCTTGATGAACAGTCATCTTTGAGCCTCTGTGTTAGGGCAGTGTCAGTCACTTGAGAGCTTGAGCTGAACTCCTGCAGTCCATTTGTGTCAGTTAGTATTTTGAGTCCTCTAGTACAAGGAGATATTGTGCTGAATATAAATATAGACTTTACAACACCACAAAATCTGTTAATTTTTTTCAGTAGGTACTTGCAAATCAAACCTTGTTTCTTAAATTGAACAAGGTGTTTCAACAAGAGATTGCAGTCATATGATTAGCATCAAAGTAAAGTCCATTTTCAAATCCATTGCACCTAATTGGGTATATTAACTATGCAATAAATTTTGGTAGATGAAAATTAGGGTGGAAAAAACTTTTTATGGAAAAATGGAAAAAATGCATAATGTTTTGCATTTTTGTAAATATATTTTCAGACCCAGATAATTATATCACAGTGGGACAAATATATGTTGTATTTTGTGAGCCTAAATCCCCTAGTATTTATAAATTCTGACTTGTGTGTAAAGCAAAAAGTCTTATTGTAGTCCTGATCTGTTTATCAGCTTTTCTATTAGTTATTTTGGGATGCTTGCATGTATAAAATTTGAACCCTCATTATTCGGGCATGGTGGGACACTTATATGATTTGTTTTGATTTAGAAGGTTCAAAATAGGAAAAACATTTGTAGTGTAAATCTATAGCAAATTACAAATTTAGGAGGGTGAAATTAGTTCATAAAATTGAGCATTGAGACAATAAAATGTTACGTAATGGAGGTTTACTGTGCTTATGAAGTTCTTGAATACTTATCACTTTTAAGTCTCTATACTGCAGGCAGGTTCTGTTAAATTACTTTATCAAAGTCAAATAGATTTTCTCTGCAGTATGATTCTGTAATATTTTGTATTCGCACTTGAACATAAAAGTTCCCAGATATACATAGTAGTGTCTTTTTTCAACAGAACTTAATGCTTTGCTGAATTTGTTGTTAATAGTTTCTTAAAGTTACATGTAACTGATTTTTTGTAAGATTTTAGTCAAGGACAATCTTTTAAAAAAGGTTTGAATTTTTTTTAAGCAAATAAAGCTTTTACAAGTAGAAAAGCTTGTCTTTTTTGTGTTTTTCCCAGTTGTTGTTCTTTATTTAGTTAAATCTTTCCTTGGACAATGAAAGGTTGCACCATAACACTGCACTCTGACACTCTCCAGTGTCCCCATCAAGTGTGAATTTCCCCATGGATTCTCAGTTAGAGCCAGGACAATATTTTTCCTGTTTCCCACCCATCTGCCCAGCGTGAGGTCATATGTGAGAATAACCATAGCCTGTGGAATAAAAATTTCTTCAACAGGTGAAATGGCATTACAGTGTAATATGTACAATATCATAAATTTAGTACACCATCTATTAATCTAACACTCAATCACAAAACTTAGAGCAACATTATGAACAAACTCTCCCACCCCACACACACAAAAATGGAGAATTCCTAAAAAAAATGGTCATTTTCGTTGTTGAAAAAAAAAATCTAATTTTACATGACCTTTCATTAAAGGAAAGAACAACATGGATATTCACTGCTGGGAGAGAGATTTGAACTGCCAACATTGCCAGTTGATAGATGAAGTTGTGATGGGGCTAATTACAGATTAGGTATAATTGTACCATAATAAAACAATAAATATTGGCTGATGGAGAATTGTTTTAATTAAAAAGTTTTACTGAAAATACAGTTAAATACTCAAGTCAAATGTAAATGATTTTTAGTATAGTAAATGCATTAAATTACATCATACTTCAAAGATTTACAAACAAAAACTTTGACATGACTTTCACTGAAAGTAAAAGCATCTTTAAAAATAAGAATCTATGAGAGCATTTTTTGTGGAAGAAACAGTGCCTCAAAAATAGCATTGGAGATGCCCGTACCCCACAGCCCGGGGAAATAGTTTTCGACACCAGGAGATGTAGAAGTGAAACAGTACAAAGATCAAAAGGTCAGAAGACTTTCAGCGCAAACCGTATCAGTTATGTAAAAGTCCAAATAATGCTTACGCAGAGAAACTAAGGCTTCAGAGGGAAAATGTATATAAAGTTTAAGTATTAAAACAAATTTCTAAACCAAGATAACAGCTTCAATTATTAAACTTAAAATTGTGAAGCATTAAAACTTATTAATTGAAGTATAGCTGTCAATGGAAATAGCACAATTAAGTAAAAGTGCAATAATGATCAGTTGCAGCAATCCACCTATCTTTGTGATAAAAGAAAAAATGTCTCCAATATGGCAAGTGAAAACACTTTGGCAGAGCCAAAGTTGCAGGTCACGCCATAATTTAGCATACCTACACTCCCATACTTCAAGAATCGATATGGTCACTACAGCAAGGTCCAATGTTAAATCAAGCCTACATCACGAGGTTGCATACCTACACCCCCTAACTAATGCCCCTACCTAGTATCAACTTTCTACACCTCACAATTTCCTAGATATAGCCCAGATAAAATTTAAAAAGTTAAGGTCACTACAGCAAAATCAAAGGTCAAATCAAGGTGAACAATGTCACTGTATACCTACACTGACACTGCAAGGCTAAATGTGAATTCATGGTCACACTATGACACTGCACATCTACACCCCCTAAACAATGTCTCTACCAAGTACATGTGTATCAACTTTCTACACCTTACGGTTTCCAAGATCTAGCTCAGACAAGATTTTAAATGTCAAGGTCACTGCAGCAAGGTCAAAGGCCAAATCAAAGTCACACCATGACACTGCATACCTTCACCCCCTAACCAATGTCCTACCAACCTTCTACACCTTATGATTTCCCAGATATAGCCTGGCCAGATTTTAAAGATCAAGGTCACTACAGCAAGGTCAATTAAAGGTCAAATCCAGTGGTTTGCAAATCAGTTTACGCAGCCTGTTTGGTGTTCAACGAATTGATACATTGTGGCTAATTTACCTCAAAACTAAAGCATCTAGAGTTACTGTCCTTGCCAACAAAATAGAAATTAGAGATCAGTGTGTCAATGAGTTCACCATCAATCCACTGAGAGCCAGATTGGTTGATGGTGAAACAGACCAGAGTGTTATGAAAGTCACAAAGATATGGCCCGTTCAAAATTAAATAAAAGCATACAACAATACTTGATTAACCAGGGTATACAATACTAGATTAACCGGGGTATAAAAGTCAAAAGAGGTAAACTGGAATTTGCTAAAGCCAGAAATGAAAGCAATGAACTGACAGACTGGCAGAATGGTGACTGAATTGTGTTTGAGGATAAATTTGAGGAGCCCTTGGCCAGGAAAACTTGGATAGGTGACACAAGTGTCAGGATATTTCACAGTAATCAAACCACTGTGAGCCACAAGCACTGTGTCAACTGTCATCAAGATGACCATTTTAAAAGGTAATGCACTAGTGAACCCTGTTGTATAGTTTCCAAGGGAAAGAGTCATTTTCCAGGGGATAAAGCTTGGCCAGGCACTGCAAAACCGCAATTGAAGCATGTAACCACATTTGAAGAGGCCAGTTCTCTCCCCTTCAATCGAAGCTGGATAGGTCAGAAAGAAGAAGTAATGCACCAGGGGCCTGTAAATCGAAGCATTCGTAAAATAGTTAACTAATCAATACTTAACGACAATATAATGACATATTAACTGAAGCATTCAGTGGGTAAATGGAAAGCACTCTTTATGTTTTCGTTACATTATGCTTTCGTTTGGTAACTATAGACTAAATGTGTGCTTGTATTTGGTTACTTGTGTGTTTGTGTAGCAATGTCCTTTGCCACAGTACCTTATTTGGTAGACACACAAGAGTGGGGTTTACATATTTTAATCACTAACATTGACATAGATCTAAAATACCATCTACCTACTGGTGTAATCAGAGATTAAGGCCAACTTAATAAAAATATATAGTTAAACATTTTACATACTTTATATTGAGTATACTGAGATATATTTGCAATAAACTAAGATAACAACATAGATTATGTTAAGGTGGCCATACCGTAGCTTGGCCCAATTAGTTGTCTTTGTAAGTCTTTGTAACTAGTGGACAGGATGACATTTAGGTTGAAACTTAGAGTGAAGTCAATTTTTGAGTAATTTTACTTTACCAACATAGATTTTGGGCCAAGCTAAGGTTATGTATAACTTTAAGCATTTACTTATGATAATAGTATCATAATTTAGATTTTCTGGTTAAGTAGAGTGGGTTAAGGAGTAAATACTGTGGTGAACAATCTAATAAGTATCCCATTGTTGTTTTGTTCACAAAAGAGGCAGACTAAAAATGATGAATATTCATAAATATGTATAAATGAACTATTAAAAGGTGTAAACATAAAAGATGAGTAAAATTGTAAGATCTGCACTTAAAACAAAGATAGTCAAAACTTACAAAAAATTAAGATAATCATTAAAAAATTCTTAGCATTTCAAACTTAATTGTGAGATTCATGTACTATGTGGGAAAAGTTGACCAAACATCTTTAAAAAATGTGATATTTATCTAAAATTGATTTGGGCTACCCAGGATATGTTAGTAGAGATCCCCTTCAATTCATAAATCTTCACTGAAATGCATCACTCACTCAACCAAATCCAATGTAAATTACCATTTATATTCACATTACCTTTATGCACAATATTCACTAACTTTGTTTTATATAACAATGATAACTTTATATTTATGTGGAAGTAAAAGACAAAGGGTTCATGCAACTAACACTTAACAACAGGGTCAGAGTTATCGTTAAATTTGAGGGTTTTTACGAAAAAAATAACCAAGAGTAAACTAACTAAGGTTTTGATTTACACGACACTTTGCTAACTTAGGGTTAACTTAGAGTTAACCAATTAGTTAGCAAAACGAAGGCTTTGATTTACAGCCCCCAGGTTCTTTATGCCAAGGCAAACTGCTGCCCAGAATTCTGTGAGTAAGGGTTCATTACAGAAGCAGTTCCGGGTGACTTTTATGGTCAACTGGTCTAACCCAAGGCACATTGACTGTTAAAACGTGAAACTGTTTTCATGGTTAGAGACCTTTTGTACTAAAATATGAGTCACTTTTTAAGGCTATTTAGAAAGGAAATGTAATCCTATCCCTGATTGATTCTAGTCATAATAAAAAAGTTGCTGTGTTATTTCAAGGTGAAGTTATCAGCTCATTTTCACGTAATGATGGCTGAATTCTGCTTGTAAATATTGAATTTCAAGGTAATATTCTCAGTATTGTTTCTGTTTATACACCAATATATGAAGCCAAAAGAATGATATTTTTTTGAAAAAGTAACCTAGTGAGTCTTAATATATGTGAATAATTTAGTAAACATTGTTGCAGTGGATTTAAACTGTTGTCTGCTCAAATCCAACAAATTCCCTGCCACTATAAGAAATGACAAAATTGCAGCTTCATTTGAAAAACTATTCAATGTGAATTAAATGATAGTTGGTTGCTAACCAATCCAATTATACATGGCTACACCTAGGTGATGTTCCTTCCTATCTTAAATCTTGAAAAGCAGCGACACGCTGGTAAATGCAATAACAAAACTATATTCTAAAGGTAAGTCGTTGAAAATGATTGAAAAATACTAAAAGCAAATTTTTATAGTGACTTGTATAAAAACAAAGATATCTATGGAAAGGGTGAATGAATACTTGAATAAATTCACAAAAGTAAATTCTTTAAATGAAAAATGTGAAATTACGTGAAAAACCCTTGACAAACAATGATGTCAAAGTTGTCAATAATCTGAAAAAGAACTAGATATTGCGTCTCGAGGCAGTGTATCCCCAGACGGGACATGGTTGAAGCGTGACATACAGAGTATTATGTCAAATGTGACCCCACCAAAAGATTAGGGGCACATGAATTCCTATAAGCTGTCTTCACATCCAAAACCTTTACGACTAATAATAGGGGAGATATAGTGAAAAATAGGTATCAAGGACCACATTCGACCTTGAAGGAGGGATCCAAGGTCAAATCTGACCCCAACAAAAGATATGGGGCACATGATTTCCTATAAGTTGTCTTCAAACAGTATAGATCAACAGTGGTAGATACCCCTCAAAACCTAATCAGCTCTAGATCCACTTGGGGTAAACATATCCTGAAATTTGGTAAAAATCCATACAGGGGTTTAGGCTGTGGAACACCCACAAACTATGAGACCCGACAATCTTAAAAGTGTTGCCATGGCAACAGTGGTAGCCAGATACCCACCAAAACCTAATCAGCTCTAGATCTTCTTGGGTTAAACATGTCCTGAAAATTTGGCAAAAATCCGTGCAGGGGTTTAGGCTGTGGAACACCCACAAATTTAAGACCCGAAAATCTTAAGTGTTGCCATGGCAACAGTTGTTATCGGATACCCCCTAAAACCTTATCAGCTCTAGATGCTGTTGGGGTAAACATAGCTTTAGCATACCCTGAAAACTTGGTGATAATCTGTGCAGGGGTTTAGGCTGTGGAACACCCACAAACTTTAAGACCCAAAAATCTTAAAAGTGTTGCCATGGCAACAGTGATAGCTGGATACCCACCAAAACCAAACAGCTGTAGATCCTGTTGGGGTAAACTTTTCCTGAAAATTTCGTGAAAATCCATGCAGGGGTTTAGACTGTGGAACACCCACAAATGTAAGACCCAAACATTTTAAAAGTGTTGCCATGGCAACAGTTGTTACCGAATACCCCCAAAACCTTATCAGCTCCAGATGATCTTGGGGTAAACATACCCTAAAAAATGTGGTGAAAATCTGTGCAGGGGTTTTGTCTGTGGAACACCCACAAATGTAAGACCCAAACATTTTAAAAGTGTTGCCATGGCAACAGTTGTTACCGAATACCCCCAAAACCTTATCAGCTCCAGATAATCTTGGGGTAAACATACCCTAAAAACTTTGGTGAAAATCTGTGCAGGGGTTTTGTCTGTGGAACACCCACAAACTTTAAGACTTGAAAATCTAAGTTTTACTTGAAAGGCTTCCAGGATCAACTCTCTTACTTTCTCCCAAAAAGAAGTTACACTGTTACAGTAAAAAAAGAAATGTTCAATAGTATCAACATTTTGGCAATCGTCACAGTATTGAGAAGTACTAACATCCATAAGTAAAGGTTATAATTACATGTGATAAACCTATTTAAGATCTTATACTGAAACTTTGCATTTTTGGTTCCAAACATATTACATTAGGAAGTTTAAACAGAACAGACCATTCAATCTTTTCCATAAATGGGTAGTATTCTATCCATTTGTTTACAGAAATATGAAATTTGGGTTTGTAAGTAAGGAAGGTGTACATATCTTTTGCAGTGATCGTTTTCATATCTTTTTTTAAGTGAGGAATTTCATAGGTTTCATATATGACTGGTTTGTAGTTTCTTGAGATTTCTTCTTTCCATTGGAAAGGTATTGAAGAAATCAAAGAATTATAAAGCATGATAGGAATGTTACATTCAAATTTTTCATTTAAACGATCTCGTGATATCAATATTTTGTTTTCAATTAGGTCACTTATACAGAGTATTCCTTTTCTGGCAAATGAGTCAAACTCCTTGCTGAGAGGCTTACCTCTAACTTGGATTAGAGTATTGTTGCACAGCTTTTCCTGAAGCATGTCTGTATAAGAAGTGGGAACAACAGTATATATTTCATGCCAACATTTAAGAATCTGTTGGTAAAAATCATTTAAGGGTATATTGCTATATTTGCGAATGTTAGTCTTTTGTAAAAGTGAGTCTTTGTTTTGTATCTGTAACATCTTTTTTGCTAGATGGCACCATTCATTCACAAAATTACTTTCAGAATTGACCGAGTCAGAGAGATAAATACGCTTTATCCAAGTGGCCTTTAGTGAGGTTATTGTGTTCTCAAAATTGACCATTCTTAAGCCTCCAAATTCTTAGTCATTTGTTATTATGTCCTTTCTAACTTTTGGTCTTTTGTCCTTGCCCCATAAAAAGCCAAAAAGCATCTGATGGATTTTCTGAATGAAGTGTTGTGGAACATAGACCATGTTACAGATATTAATAATTCGACTCAGTATTAGGGTTTTAATAATCACAATTTTTCCTTTTATACTAATTGAGAACTTAGACCATGTTTTCATTATTCTATCAATTTCAGCAATTTTAGGTTTAGTTTTAGGTTAAGTTCGTAAGAATCATCATTTTCTGAGAACCAGACACCTAAGACTTTGAAAGGTCCTTTCTTTATTTGATTTAGTTTTTGTTTATCCCAATGTCCCCCTAATGCAATAATTTCTGTTTTGCTTTTATTTAGTTTTAAGCCTGAACATTGGCCAAATATGTCAAGCCTGTGAAATGCTAAGACATTTCAATAAAAAGAACCAGCTTACGGAATCGAAAGCCTTTTCAAAGTCTAGCAAAGTTATTAACCCAGGTTCTTGTGAGCTGGAACTAAGATCAATCAAATCTCTAATGGTGCATACAACTTCCCCAATGAACCTACCCTTAATATAGCCAACTTGATCTGGGTTTATAATTTTGCCGAGAATTTTTGTAAGCGAGACGCAAAAAGTTTTGTTAAAATTTTATAATCAACATTCAAAAGACTAATTGGTCTCCAATTTTTAAGTTGACAGAGATTTTTATCTTTTTTAGGAACAAGGGTGATAACCCCCGTTTCTGATCATCAGATAATTCACCACTTTGCAAAGACCAAACAAAACTATTAAATACAAGGTTCTTGATTTTTGACCAGAAGAATTTTAAAAACTCTACCGGTATCCCATCACATCCTGGTGATTTGTTGTTAGAGAGACCCTGAAGAGCTTTGGAACATTCTTCTATTGAGATTGCTTGGTCGCAAAATGCTCTATCAATTAAGGACAATTTTGGCAAGTTAGGATTTGAGAGGAGCTCTTTTGTTGATGTTTAAATTCACTCAAATTATCAGATGATGCAGTAATGGTGCTATACAAATTATGGTAAAAAGCTTTTTCTTCATTGAGGATTTCGATTTCCTCTGTGATGTTATCAGTCTGGGTTTCTAGGCACTTAATACATTTAGAATTGTAATTTCTTTTTTCGATTGCCAAAAACTATTTTGAACATTTTTCATTTTCTTCAATATCTTGGGCTCTTGTTCTAGTTAGGTGACCTTTAGCCTTTGTAATATGAATTTTATTCAACAATTGCTTTGTTTCCTGATATCTGTTTAACAGGTCAGGTGAGGGAGTTTCACCTATGACTTGTTCTAGACTTTCCACCTCAGCTAATAATTGTCCCTCAACCGTTTTCTGCTGTTTTGATTTAAATGATGAATAGGATATAGTCAAACCCCTAAACTTGCATTTACAGTAGTCCCAAAATAGTGCTTTATTTGGGGTACTTTTATTTTCGTTTTCAAGCTCAGTAATTTTCTTGTTAATCATGTCAACGTAAAATTTATCTTTTAGCAAGCTAGTATTGAACTTATAAAAGCCTTTACCCCTGATCCAGTCTTTGTTTACAACAAAATTGATTTCAATCAAGCTGTGATCAGACTTTATACTTGGATGGATTAATGCTTTTATTTTTTGAAATTGTAGCTCTTGGGATACTAGAAACATATCAAGTCTAGAATGCACCCAACCATTTCTTCCTTTGTTTCTCCAAGTGTATCTGTGTTTATCAGGATTTTGGAGCCAATAAATATCACAAAGATGAAGTTCATCAACAAGGTCTTGTAATATTACCGAACATTCTGATTGTTTTTCACATATTCCTCCTTTTTTTTTTATCTAATTCAGGATTCATATACATATTAAAATTTCCTCCCATAATAATCTTCATGCTTAAAAAGTCACATAAGTGCTCTCTTACAAAGTTCAGAAATAGCTTCTGTTCTTCTGGATTATCTTTCGTTGGTGCATATAAGTTTACTATCACAAATTCTGAGTTGTCGATAAAAGTATGCAACAAAAGAAATCTTCCGTGTTCGTCAGAAATTTGTTTAACTACCTTATAGCTGTGCTGCTTTGGAATCATTGTACATACGCCATGTGCCCTATTGGTCCCATGTGAATACCAAATATGGTAATCACTTGTGTATTTATTCCAGTCTGATTCAACTACTTTGGATGACTGAGTTTCCTGTAAGAAGGTTAAACCCTTGTGGTTAGAAGTCAACCAAGATAAAACAGATGTTCTTTTTAACTTATTATTAAGTCCATTGCAATTCAAGCTTAATATTTTAATTTTGCTGCCATTGTTTGCCATTTTGGATTTGAAAAGAAATCTGCTTAGCATAAGATCCTGAAGGAAGCATTACAATCATAACCTGGGTATTACTCATAGGCATTTTAATATTTGGGTATTGGGAATAATTTTTCATTTTAAAGCAAAAGTAAAAGATTTTGGGAGATAATCGATACAGAGCTGCTGCTGGTACCTGTGATACCAAACTATAATTAACAGAACTAGTAGTCACAAAACAACATTGTCACATACCAAAGAAATTAACATAATATGAGAAAATATCTGTTATTACAACAAGGTCTGGAATAACACAGATCATAAAAACTGTATACAAAGGTTTAGGAAAACAAAAAAGAGACACAGAACATACAATCCCATAGACATAATCTATGAGGATATATCGAACACAAGAAAGAAAGACAACATAAAATCCATTGGAGACAATCCATGTGGACTAATATACTTGTGAGAAAACTGGAAAAAAACATTATAGAGAGAGAAATAAAATGGACTTCTTTATCTCCGATCTTAAATAAGAGACAATTATCTATGTAATTTTATGTTTGGTGGTATCATTGAAAGACAAAAATAGGCAAAAAAACAATCACAAAACAGTAAGGTTTATCCTAAACACAAAAAGTAAAAAGGTAGATTTATAGCTGACCATATAGAGAGATATTTAATTCAATGATATAGGTAAATGTATCAATTCTTATAAGAACATTGTTTCTATAATGCTAAAACTGCTAGGTCTACAAACTTTCTATACGAGACTCAGATCCATAAGACTTATAAGACAATATTAGTAGATTATACTTCATGATTAGCTGTGGAAAGGAGCAATCTTGTTTTTACAAAGATTATTCTTATAAATTATTCAGTTTACCAGTTAATTTAACCAAACATGATGAGTACTAATGAGACTAAAAACAATAAGCAATAATATAAAACACAGAGTTTTCAATTGGCTTAATATCAAAGATAGTGATTGACCAAAAACGTCATTAAACTTTTCAATCTCCCTACCTGACGTAGCAAAAGTTATTACTGTAGTACTTCTTAAAGGGGATGCTGATTAGTCCAACTGATTTACATTTGTAATGCAGAGTGCTTGTGAGCTATTTATACATTACATTGCCGAACAAAATATTGTTTCACTTTTAACAACTTAGATTAATACATAATAGAGAAATATTATTAAAAGCTCTTTTTTCTAAATCATAAAAAAGGCAGTTTTTGTTTTAGTTTTTTTTTTAGTTTACCATTTTCCAAAACATGAACATACTACTACTGCCAATGAAACAATCAAATTATTTGAAACGATCAGATTTTATATTTTTGCATGTAACATGTGTTATGATAAGAGTTAAACAAATTAACACCCCAGAAAGAATAGCATTATGCTTATCCTTTACGAATATTCTACCTATTGCTGGCTATACAATGTATTTTTAATATTTTTGTGCTTCGTGGGCGTAGATTATTTCACGACATAATTATTTATTTAAAACTACCTGTGTACAAATGCTTCAATGTACTATTACGAGTGCTATCACATAATACTTACATAGTATTGTTTAATTAATAGTTATATCAATATGAGTTGTACACAAAAATAATCTTTAAATAATGTGGCTTATGAATTGCTGAATATTGGAACCTTTGCATATTAAAGGTTCAATAACAAAAAGTTTTTACACGGATTATAACCAGCTTTAAGTGTATGCATTGCGAAAGTTTAAACTGCCTGTGTACAAATGCTTCAATGTACTATTACGAGTGCTATAACATAATACTTACATAGTATTATTTCATTAATAGTTATATCAATGTGAGTTGTACACGAAAATAATCTTTAAATATGTGGCTTATGAATTGCTGAATATTTGAAACCTTTGCATATTAAAGGTTCAATAACAAAAAGTTTTTACACAGATAACCAGCTTTAAGTGTATGAATTACGAAAGTTTTTACACAGATAACCAGCTTTAAGAGTATGAATTATGACACTTGAAAAAAAAAGCTTTTAGTAACTTCCGAACTGGTCACTATTGCTTCAGATGCTGCCTGACTCCCATCAAAGCTTGTCCCAACTTATTTTCTCCTTTCCATGATTCAGCATTGAAAACGGCAGGATTGTAGAGAGAAAGCCCTACTCCAAACACACTATCAAAGGGGTTGGCTTCTACCAAAATGTCCTCCTTAATATGTGTTCCTCAGGAAATATCCCAGATTTTCGTTCTGACCAAATTTTGGTCTAAAACAGACTCCAACTCCTTCAGCCATGCAGATGCTTTAAAATCCTTGATTTTCTTTCCTAACTATTTCAGCCTGACAGGGTTATCCTCAGCTATAATAGCAGCAGCAGAATCAGCATCACCAAATAAATTAGACTTCATGTGCATCAGATATTTCTCCATACTTGAATAGTCTATATCATTTATTTGGAACCTACACATATGGTGGTTTGAAAGGGCACTGTAACTTCTGGAGAATGCTGTGATCCCATTTCTGGAGATATTGAACAGCTTGTCAATGGACTGGGGTTTAGGAAGTTTGTCCAAGCTGTCAGTATCAAAACTTTGTCCATTTACAACCAACTAGCCATTCCTTAGCTTTACAGAGTTGACAAGAGCATCATCAATGGAAGGGTTTTGCTTGACATTTTGTGTTGCCTTAAAGACTGGGTACAGTTTGTCGTGAGCTTTTTGAAAAACTTGAGGCATATCATCAACAAGGGTCACCCCATACTTTTCACTCAGCTTGTCTCTCATTTGAAAAGCTGTTATCTTGTCTTTATAGTTGGCAAATCTTGCCAGAACAACTCTTGTGGAACCCTTCTTATATGGGCCTAAACGGTGTATGCGCTCCAAGGTTCTTTCATCAAAGGGACACATACTTGCAAGAAACTCATTTAGCATGGTTATAATGGTCACTTCCAGCATTTCCCCATTGTTTTCTTTTATTTCCATAAAACGAACATTGTTTTTCCTCTGAAATTGCTCCAGCTTTGTCAGTTCTTGTCTAAGAGATTTGTTTTCTAGCTGCAAGTTATTGACCCCTTCTTCCAGCTCATGGACTCTTGTTTGGGATTTTGAAATCACTTTTTTTTTGCTTATTAATCTCTGCTTTTAGTTTGAGTTTTTCATCCAACAGGTCAGAAAGTATATCCGTCAACTCGGAAGTATCCATTTGTAATTTACCATCTGGTGAGAACGACATTTCAGTAAACAAGCGTTTGTTCGGTGGTTCGGCTGTTGCCATTATGCATGCAGAGTAGAGATCCCGATATATTATTTAAATTTATAAAACTCTCTTGTGGATATTTATTTGCAAAGAGCTGAGCACCTGTCACAGCACTTAGCTTATTTTTCTTAAACCAGCTCTAGATCCCAAGGCTTAATTAATATCCAAAAAGTTTAAAGTTAATTTCCTCCAGTCATAGATATGTTGACAGTTCCCATAGCTTCATATAACACACCTTTTAAATATTGGCTTTGGTGGTATAACTCTTTTATTTGGGGGTTTCAACACCACGATGATATTGAGTGCAGATCTGGTCAAATGAAGTACTTCTTTTATCAAAGTTTGCCAGTAGTGGTTTAATTATTCAAGTATCTGACATTTCAAAAACACAAAATGTGCCCCACACAATGATTATTACTTCTATCAGGTTCTTGGCACTTCAAATATGTGTATACATATTGGATAAACATTTGTTGCCATGTCAACAGTTGTTACCGGATACCCCCCAAAACCTAATCAGCTCTAGATCCTCTTTGGGTAAACATCCCCTGAAAATTTGGTGAAAATCCGTGCAGGGCTTTAGGCTGTGGAACACCCACAAGCTTTATGCCCGCCACCGCCACCCGGATGGCGCAGGGGACAACTATAACCCCAGCCTTTATAGCTATTACTCACGTAGCTATTGAGACAGACCTCTGAAAAAGTTACCACCTTGAAGGCATGGAGAAAGTAGCTGAACAACATATTTTACCAAAATGTTGTAAATGCAGTCATTTTTGAGTTATAAGCACTTTACTCAAAGTAGGTACCAGTGCTATTACTCACTTAGCTATGGACCTACCCCATACATAATCTCCTGTCCAGCGGGCCATCTAGAGATAATCAACATGAGCCAGTAAGTTATACAGCCAATAATAATGGAGGTATGTATATGGCGTCACAATCTTATATAGGCATATATATGCAGTAAAAGGTACCATTTTGAGTCATTTTAGCAGGCCTAAGGTGACCTTTAAGAGGCCACCAGTGACCTTGAAATTGAAGGTCAAGGTCACAAAACAATAGCGTTCGTGGCATTGCCCATATATACCCACATACTTAATTTAAAAGGTGTAACTAAAATATTTTTTAAGTGATCGCGTTGAAAGGAAATCTCTGCGGCGGCGGCGTGACCGTACTGAATCCTAAGTGTCCCCAACTTTCGTCCGGGGATACAATAAGTCACCTGGTAGTACCTGGACAAAACTTTCAAGGGTATTCTACCTGAGAGTACATAAAAGTCAATAATTGCAGGACCAGTCATAGTAGGTCTTCCCACCTGCATATCATTAGACTAAGTAAAGGTAAATGTAGATAGCATGCGCAAACCAAAGCCAGATCCACCAAACTTCCACTCTATAGCAGACGTCATGGCCATGTTGCCAGATAGCTTTGACAGAAATGGCAAATTTGAAGGGGAAGAAAAACTGCTTCTACAACCAAAACTCCACTCCCTATGTTGATCCAGCTCGCAAATACCCTTGTCACCTTAAATAAGATTCTTGATGAGCTCCACAAAATGACAGAACAGGAAATCATTAAGGCCATTGATTACCACACTGATTGTTGTTCATCCATTAAGGTTATTAAAGCCTACAGGAATTCCTCAATCTATAAATAGATCAATCTAATAGAGTACAATAAACATCAATACCATATAACACACAAAAATCAATAAATCCATTACCCTAAATGTTAATATATACAAAAATCCTTAAACAATGCACTGTCACAGTGTCTATATATGTAACACCTCCCCACCCCCTTTGGAAACTAAGGGGTTACAGAATTTTACAAGATTTTTTTTCAATAAATTTACATATATATACACAGGTAACAACTTTTCACAAAGTATATTTATCTACATACAATAGTGACTTTTATACCATGCATAACTTTTACAGACTTACTGGTCATAAGTATACAAATTCTACTTTAAACACAATTTCTGGACAAGGCACATCCATGCAGATGCCTTATTTTACTTTTTAAAGTCCTGTTTATACACTGAATATTTGTTATTAACAGTGTACAATCAGTAGCCAAAACAAGCTATGTTATACCTCTTTCAAAGTATGGCTTTACCATATTCACTTCACATACTTGAGAGTTAAATGTCTGCCGTCACAGTTTTTAAAAGTTCAATGGAGAGTTCCTAGTACTCTCTTTATCACTAGTTATGACCCTAGATCTCTGGCCTGCAGTGTGTTTGACCAGGTGATGACACTGAAACCTTGCCTCCTGGATTGAAAACATGGTTTTGTGACTTCCTATCATAAAGCATTTTCATTTGTGACAGAGAATGTTTCAAATTTTGCTGCGCCAGCTCACAAGCCTGGTTCAACTTACTTCTAAACTTCGAGACATAATCTAACAGATTCAGACTCTCAGTGTTCTCAGATAACCAGTTTTCTCTCAACAGCTTGAGAGGACCACTGATTGAATGACGGGACTAAAGCCTTAAAACTCTTGAACCGACTCCCTAACTGCAAACAATAATAAGCTGATACCTTCATTCCAGTCTTTTTCATTGTCTAAACAATAGGTCATAATCATATTCTTCACAGTTGAATGGCACCTTTCAAGTGCGCCTTGTGATTCCGGGTGATAAGCACTAGATTTGATCTGTTTGGCACCTAACTGAAATACAACCTGTTGAAATAGTCCTGACATAAAATTTGATCCTTGATCTGACTGGATCTCTTTTGGTAAGCCTACTAAAGTAAAGAAATTGACTAAGGCTTTTGAGATTTTTGGTGCTGCTATATTGGTCAAAGGTGTGGCTCTAGTTGAAGTAGACATAATAGTCAAAAGACATTTGTTTCTGGATTAAGTTTTTGGCAAGGGGCCTACACAGTCAATTATCACTTTGGTAGACTTGAACTGCATGGAGGATATGAATTATAAACATTCAATAGGATCAGTTAAGGAGCTCCTTAATAAATGGAAAAAAAGATTTTTGACTCCTCTTGGGAAGATCACTGTCATTAAAACATTAGCCTTACCAAGATTTAATCACCTCTTCACTTCTCTCCCAACACCTACCCCAGATAAAATTAAAACTATTAATAATCTATTTTACAGCTTTATATGGGATGATAAACCAGAAAAGATAAATAGGAATAGAATGACTAAATCTTTCCAAAAGGGTGGCCTTAACATGATAGACACTGAAAAGTTTATCCATGCATTAAAATCTACATGGGTTAAAAGACTTTGGAATAATGATGGTGCACAATAGGCACAAATAATAGATTCCAGTGTTTTTCCTCAAGATAAGTTAGTATTACTAGGCCCTTCATGGCATAAAATGTTTACCAACAAAGTAACAAACCCATTCTGGAAAGACATTTTATCATCTTGGGAGTAAAATTAATGAAAATATCCCATTAAAAACTTTTTAAGATTTTATTACAGTCTGGTTCTGGTACAATCCCAAAATTGGCACCGAATCTTTCTTCCTCCCGAATTGGTACAAGGCTGGAATTTTCTGCGCAGCAGACATCATGGATAGTAAAGGAATCTTTCCAAAAATCACTCTAGAGAAAAAATATAAGATAAGGATTAATTTTCTAGAATACCATAGGGTAAAACTAAAAGTTGAAAAACTAACTACAAACATAAAGGATACATTTTGCTCACGGCCAATCATTCCAAAACAGCTAGAATGTTTACATACGAAAAAAAATGCACAAAGAGCCTTTACTGCTCCCAGCTAAATGGTAGTAGTTCTTGGGAAGATTATGGCCAAATAAAGTTAAAATGGGACAAAGCTTTGAAAAACAATATTAGTCTAGAGGATTGGAAAAGTGTCTATCAAATTTGCTTTAACTCAATAGATGATAAGAACATAAAATGGTTTCAATATAGGATTATAAACATGTTATTGGGCACAAGACAATATCAATTTAAAATAAAAATACTTGATAACCCAACATGTGGATATTGCAACTCGTCTGAGGAAACAATAAAGCATCTATTCTGTGAATGTGCTCCAATTATTTCTTTTTGGAATAACCTAAGAAATTATGTTCAGCAAAAGCTAAACCTGGGATTGAACTTAAAACCTGTTAATATAATTTTAGGTCAGTTTAAAACTGATTCAAATTATACCTTTTACAATATCCTATACCTAATTAAAAAGAAATATATTTTTCTATGCTCAAAGACTAGCAAAAATCCTAATTTATTAGGTTTACTAAAAAAAGTGGAATTTGTATGTATGGATCAAAAACTTGCTGCCACTTTAAACTCCACTGCAGTTTGATTTGAAAGAGATTGGCACAAAGTAAAACTTCTGATCCAGAATCCATGTGTACCAAATGATGCAGAGACAATTAACAGACAATAGACTAATAATTTTCAGCCCTGCTATACAAAATAATCCTAGAAGTCGTATCTAATTAACACATTGTTATGTATAACCACATTGTTATGTACATATATCCATACTACATACGTGGCTGCACTTGTACATGCGCCTGATGGGGGGTTGGCTGCCCTCGTCTCCCCGGGTGTACTTACACGATGTAAAAAAAGGGCAAATAAAAATAATTGACCTGGGAAAAAAAAAAAAAATAGAAAGTAAACATTACTAAAGTGCCAAATTGATGACATCTTGCAACTAGTGTTGAGAATCACCTCAATTGTCAAGGTCGATTAATTATCCATTTTTCCAACTGACGATTGAGCCATTATCGATTATTGGCCTTATTTCAATGTTTTGTTTGTAAATATAGCCTATAATATACTTTCTGGGATGGAATATATTAAGTCTTGTGGAAGTTTTGGCTGTTTTCAAACTCTCAATGCTTTGTGTCTACCAAAATAACCACTTCCTTGTAAGTATGGTGATAAGACATTCTGCGCCAAATTTGAAACCAATACAAATGTTTGACTATCTTGCCATAGGTTTTATTGAGGCCTAAATGGTCATCCATTGAAGACTAATGAGCCAATTTCCATATCTCACTTTGGTACACTTTTGGCACAACAATCTGGTGTATTACTGACCATTCTTCAGATGCAGGGACATTTGGTGGCCTCCACTTTCGCATAAGCACACCATTTCTGACACAATAGCCTACAGGAACCTTATCTAGCTCTTCTGGTGGTAATGCCAACTTGAATAAAGGAGCTTAGCCATCTATTGTGTCTTTATTCTCAGAATCTACCCTAGTCTTAAGATCAGTATCACTATGATTTTGCACACCAGTGTCATAGTTGTTCAGGAATGTATCTGATAAATCATCTAAGACATCCATAGATTGTTTATAATCTTTTCATTCTTCTTGGGCTTTTTTAGCCATAGCTCGAGTCACAGCACAGGAGGGAAAAATACCAGGAATAACCTCTTCTAATTTCTCAGTGCTAACCAAAGTGATTGGTTAAAAGTAATGTTAGGATCAACAACCACCTGCTAGATCATTTCCCAAAAACAAAGATACCCCTTTAATGGGTAGAGTTGACCTGGTACCTACCACAACAGAACCAATGACAAAGTCTGATACAAAGTTGACCTTATGTCAGGGAATGTTCACACATCCTCCTTCAGTACCTTGAGCAATAACACTCACCAGCAAAAGTGCTTACACTCAATGGCAGTTCACCTTCTAAATGTAAGGACTGAGTAGCTCCTGTGTCTCTTAATATCTTAATGGGAACCTGTCTGGAACTACTTTCTAAGGATACAAAGCCCTCAGATACAAAAGGTTTGAACTCCTCCCTAATAGTCTAAGACTTGTCTTAACCAATTCTAGATTATGCTCTATTGGGATCTGAACGCCAGTTAGATTTGCTAGACACAAAGGCATTGGGTGTTGCCTCCTTTTCTCTTCTCTTCTTTAAGAGCCAACAGTCAGACATAACATGCCCAGGTTTTTTACAATAATAACACACAGGAGCAATGGATCTGGGTTTCCTATCATTACTCATAGTCTGATTTGAGGTTTGACCCTTGTCTGAACTCTTTTCTGGAGCTACATTTTCAGTTTTCTTTCCTACTTCAGGGTAAGACTTCTTAGTGGAACCAAAGGATCTATTCTTGTTGAAAGTAGACTTGTGAGTCAGCGCATTGTCATAAGCACAAGCTACTTCTTTTGTCAAATTTTGAACTTTCTGTTCATCTAGATAGGTTTTAATGTCATCACAAACAAACCTTTTGAACTCTTTAATCAAAATTATTTGCCTGTACATACTTCCTTAGAATTACACCATCTATCAAAGTACACTTCTTTCTCGTGGGCAAATTCAACATGAATTTGACTTTCTTGTTTACGATAATTTCTGAATCTTTGCCGATATGCTTCTGGTACCAACTCATGCTTTCAAAATAGCACAGTTATAGTCCACAGATTCAGAAATTGGTAAAGCTTTATACGCCTCTTGGGCTTTTCTCTTCAAAACACTTTGCAGCAATAAAGGCCTCTGGTCTGCAGGTCATATCAAATTTGGAGCCACCCATTCAAAGTGTTGAAAGTACTATTAATTTTCGATTGATTCAAAGGTAGTACCAGACGTACATTTTTACCCAAATCAGTTCACAGAAATGCAAAATCAAACAAACAGAAATCACATTCTTTTGCCAAAAATATACCAAAGATGGCTTTTTCCAGATCCACAAAAGGTTGAGGGCATACTAGATGGAAATCCCATCTGACAAGCAGGAACTCCAAAAATTCCTTGGCATGACAACCTACATCTCGGACCCATTTCCGAAGTTCTCAGAAAAAACTGCGACACTCCATAGTTCACTGGAGCAAGACTCATTATTCATCTGGAATGCAGAATACCACTGGGCCTTTGTAAACCTGAAGCAAAAAATGTCCAAAGTGTTTAAGCTAAAGTATTACAACCCTACAGAAGAATCCACAGTTGAAGTAAATGGGTCCATGAAAGGCCTTGGAGTAGCTCTCATACAAAATGGCCAACCTGTTGCTTTTGCTAGCAAATCCCTGACAGAAACAGAGGTAAACTGCAGCAACAGAGAATGCAAATGCTTGGCTGTAGTCCACGGTATCCACAGATTCCACAACCACCTCTATGGTTCTACTTTCAAAGTAATTAGTGACCACAAAACTCTGCCGGCAATCTTCAACATACCCCTTCACGCAGCACCACTCCGCCTACAAAGAATACTGCTAAAGCTTCAAGGCAACAAATTATCTATTGCCCAGGTAACACCATGGTCCTTGCTGATACTCTATCTCACCTACCTGAAATGCAAAATAAAGAGCAGTTGAACCTGTCAAGCCATGTAGATAGCATGCACATGGACCTGATGAACTTCTCTCAAGAATAGCAGGAGCAAATCAAGATTGACATGGCATCAGATCCTACACTTAGAGTGGTTTCCCAAGCAATATTTAAAGGATGGCCAGATGAAGTAAAGTCAATTTACCCCAGGATCAGAGAGTATTGGATGTACAAGGGCGAACTAGCTACTTACTGACTTTTCAGTAATTTCAATTATGAGTAACTTGAAAACTATTGCATTTAGAGAATTTTGTATTAATATGTTATTCAGCTACTTTGGGTGAGCTATAACATAGTAAAATTGCAGACCTGTAGCTCATTGCACAGCCGAGCAATAGCTACTTTGAGGTTTTCACTATTGAATAAACTAGATATTGCGTCTCGACACAGTGTATCTGACATTGCCATCCTACAACCACCATTTTAGATGGGGTGGAGTAAAGTGGGATCACCTTTTCTAGTGAGTCTGGTACCCTTCAGCTGTTCTTCAAGTGCTACTGTATCGGCCTCATGTGGAGGCGACCTAGGTGGACTTTGCTTCTCTATGGGTGTCAGTAACCCTTTCAGGGGCATCAGCTGCTGGACAGGGCCTGTGGGTCTGGAGAGAAGTTTCTGGATTTGCATTCAAGGTCTGCTAACGCACTAGGGTGAATCTGACCTTACCCTCTTCAAGCTGAACTTGCAAATTTTAATTAGTAACTTAAATTTTTATCAGTTAATACCTTACCTAACAGACGATAGCTATACTCTGGCGCCAGCCGTTCCCGCCAAACACCAGAAAAAGACGTCCTGAGTTTCACCTCCAGCAGGACCGGTACACTACAATCCACTCGCCAGGTGGCCTAGTTCCTGCTTCATTCGCCAGAGGGACGTGACGTCATAGCATCTTTTTCGTCCCAGAATTGAAAATTGAAGCTGAAAGTGGGGAAGGCCGGGTGGAAATCTCCCGTCTGTTAGGTATTAACTAATAAAAATTTAATTTACTAATTAAAATTTGCAATTTTATTGCGTTACTACACCTTACCTAACAGACGATAGCTAGAATAACTACCCAGTGGATGGAGGGCAGCTTACTTAGGACTAGATGGAACTCTATGTATAGGCAAAAGGCTCTGGCCTGGCTGATAAAGGAGCCACCCCAGGTTCTTAATGCTCAAAAAGAGTACCCCCCATCTTTTCTGCTCTGAGGGAAGGAAGAGAGTAAGAGTTTAGTCCTTGAGATTCCAGAAATACCAAGGCAAGAGTGGAATAAGGTCTCAAACCCTATGTGCCTGATACCCAGGTAAAAAACCTTAACCTAAGGAATACGTCAAACAAAGGGAGACCTATACCTGACAAAACTCAAAACTGTTATGTACACTATATACAAGACGTGAGTACTGAAGATTTAGTGATGGATCTGTTGGGCAGCCACCACAGGACCCAAATGAAACAGTTCAGAGTCCTCCCAAGCAACATCCTTAAGATAGTATTGGGTAAAGGTGTTGTGGGACTTCCAGTGGCATGCTGCCAAGATTTGGTCTAAAGAAATGCCACCCTGGAAAGCTTTGGAAGCCGCAAAGGCTCTAACATCATGAGCCTTAACTTGGTGCAAAGTGAGAGACTCCAGATCTGATAGTTCATAACAAAGGATAACTGTTTGCTTAATCCAAGACGAGATTGTAGTAGGCGAGATATCCTGAGTGAAGCCCTTTTTGAAGGAGACAAAGACCAGTTCTTTGCCCTGTCTGAGGTCTTGTGTCTTGTCCAGATAATAGCGTAACGCTCTGATTGGACAAAGAGACCTATCTTCCTTCAGGGATTTATCCAGAGTGGGGGCCAAGGCTGGAATGACCACTGAAGCCACATAATCTGGACCCTCCTTTGCCAAGTAATTTTTAGCCAAAAAACTTGGAGAAGGGTAAAGAGAAACTTTTGACCAATCAGCTTGGTGTCTAATGTCAGATGCTTCAAGGAAGCCTTTCTGAGAGGTTCAAAGGGTGGTTTAGTGAGCTGATGCAAAACTACGGAGAGATTCCAGGAGGGAAACCCCCGACGCCTCTTAGGCCTATCTCTATGAAAACTGTCCAACAGGCGAGTCAAGTTCTCATCTTTGCCGACATTCAGAGAGGCATTGCCTAACTTGTCTGCAATGGCTGACCTGTAACCATCTATAGTGCTGGGTTGAAGATTCTTCTCCTGAAAAAGATGTAGGAGAAAATCTGCTATTTGTTTGATAGATGGAGACTGGAAGTCCACCTGACTTGCCTCACACCATCTAACAAAAACGGACCACTTTGCCTCATAGATTGTTCTGATTGAACGTCTTTGAGGAGCCTCAATTCGTAACGCCACTGGGCTAGAGAATCCTTGCTCCTCGATTGCCTCGTCTCTAGGGGCCATGCGTTGAGGCCTCTAGGTTGAGGCTGGTCAGATCCCTGTGACGAGCCTTGTTGAAGACTGGGTAGGCAAAGGGGTATCTGGGATGACAGATCCACCAGATCCCAGAACCACGGCATGTTGGGCCAGCTCGGAGCTATCAGAATCACTCTCTTGTACAGATGATCTGATAATCTGATAATTTGCTGACCACTTTGCCTAGTAATGATACTGATGGGAAGGCATACATGTCCAAGTTCTCCCAGGAGACTGTCAGAGCGTCCACTGCCCAAGCATTTGGGTGTGGTACTGGAGACACAAACTTGGTTAGTTTGCAATTGTACCTGGTCGCAAACATGTCAACCTGGGGACAGTGCCAGGTTTGACACAGGAGGTCGAATATCTCTTGATGAAGAGACCATTCTGTCTGAATTATTTGGCCTTGACGAGACAATTTGTCCGCAATTACATTCAGACGACCTGGGATGTGTCTGGCCTTTAGGACATGTCTCAGATTGCACCAGCACAGGAGCCTCCATAGAAGGGCACAAAGTGAGCCTGACCTCATACCTCCCTCCTTGTTTATGTATGCCACAACTGTAGTGTTGTCTGTGGCAACTAGAACTACCTTCCCCTGCACCATGTGCTGGAAACTTTTTAATGCCAGCAATACGGCCTTTAGTTCCAGGAAATTTATATGTAGTTGACTTTCTGGAACCGACCAAGTGCCGCTTGCTGTGAAGTCTCCTAAGTGAGCACCCCAGCCTTCTTTTGAGGCTTCTGTAAATATTTGAATGGCATGACGCAGAGGGTGCAGAGGTTGACCTGATAAGACATTTGTCTCCTGGGTCCACCAGAGAAGGTGCGGATGGAGAGCCCTTGGAACTGGAATCTCCTTTTCCAGTGATTCGGGGTTCCTCCAATGTCTTTTGAGGTGCCACTGAATGGGTGTCATGTGAAATCTGCCCAGGGGTACCTGTTTTTCCGTTGCTGTAAGAAGGCCTATCAGAGACATAAACTTCCTGACTTGGCAAGTCTGATTGGATAGAAGAGATCCTACTTTCTTCTGAAGTGATTCCCAACGGTCCTGGGTCGGTTTGACCAGTCCGTGTTGGTCGTACCGGTAGCCCACAAACTCGAACAGCTGATTTTTGGAGGTTCACTACCCGCCCCAATTCCTGGCAAAGGGCGAGGAGGGACTGGGTGCCCTGGTGGCAGGATTCTCTGGTGGGGGCTCAAATCAACCAGTCGTCTAGGTTTTACTGGTGGATCCTTATACCCTGTGATTGACCCATTAATTTGACCTCTTTGACCACACAAGTGAACTCCATAGGAGCTGTTGAGAGGCCAAAGGGAAGAGCCCGAAACTGGTAAGTAAGGTTTTGGAAGTGAAACCAGAGGAATTTCCTGGACCGGGAGTGTACCGGAATGTAGAAATAGGCGTCGCTGAAATCCAGCGATGTCACCCACTCCCTTTGTTGCAAAGAGATTCGAATTATCTCTGGGGTCTCCATCTTGAATGTTTTTACGCTCAAAAATTTGTTTAGAGCACCGAGGTCTAAGATTGGCCGCCATTTTTGATTTGGTTTGGGGACAATGAACAACCTGTTGAAAAAGGCTAGAGTGGTTTGAACCCTTACCCTCTCTACTGTCTTCTTGAGAATCAGGGCATGCAAAGCTTCCTTCAGGTAGAGGTTCCTGAGTGGGTTTGCATAACCACTGACTATCAGAGGTTCTCTCAGAGGTCTGAGTTTGAATGGGAGAATGTACCCGTCTTTCAGTATGGACAGTACCCTTGGATTCGCACCTAGGAGGGACCATTTTTGCCCAAACTCTTGGAGACGACCTCCCACTAGTTGGACATTTGCAGCATTGTGGGCACTGAGAACATTTGGGGAAGAAACTCAGTGATCTACAGAAAAAACGCTTTTCACAAAATTTATTTCTTGTTTCATTTTTGATGAGGGACTTACGTCTTTCTTTTGTGACTGCCCTCTCACATTTAAGACAAAATGTACAGGACTGACAACAGGACACAATACAGGTTGTTGAACAGACACAGAAAAGTTTTGTCTTTTGGCATTTGTTACATCTTTCACTGGCCGGGCCACCGGCACCGGACTTGTTAAACAGTAATTGTCATTTATACTGCCCTTGTTCCTTAGGAGGGCGGGTGCCGTGTCCAGGCTGACCTCCTCTGCCTCTGCCTCTAACTCTGCTGCGACCCCCAAAGGACTTCCAAGCCAGCATGTCTTTCCCGGTAGCTCCACCAGTCTGAGATGCTTCTTGTCCTTGTTTCCAGTGAGTGGAGTATGGCTGATACCTATTCTGTTGTCTTTTCTGATTCCCGGCGAACCCACCACGGCCCGGACCAGGCTGGTTGGTACGCTTAAGGGATTCAAACTGAGCAATCTCGTCCTCTGCTTTGCGGATCACTGCATCTGGAAACAGAGCATGAGTGTTCAACGGGCCATTCCGTAGTGCGGAAAAGGTGTCCAGTTTCACGCCTGGTTTTATGTGATCCAAATAAGAATCTCTGCAGACTAAAGTGAGATTGGCCATCTGTATGAATGTAAAGTCTGACAAGTGTTGGAGGGATTTGTCTACAGCAAAACTCACATTCTGGTTAAACGTAGTGAGGTAATGCAACTCATCTAATGCGGTTTGTGCCTTGGCCGAAGATTTTCCCTTTCCTAGTTCAGTTTAAAATATCTTTAACTGTTCTTGAACACTGTCCTGGATTTTCGTAATGCAACGGTTAAACCCAGTGGACTGGTTACATATGTAACTGGTTTCCTTAGTCGCCTTCTCCCACTTCCTAAGAGTGTCTTGAGCAATTGGACGAGAAGGTGGCTGAGATGTAGTAGCAGAGGGTTTGGGGATTCTTGCAAATGCGCTGTTTGGTTTTGCAGCATCATTTGGCCATGTACTGATGTATCTGCCCGGTCTAGTAATGCCTTTGGGTTTGACTGGATGAATCCCGTACTACCTGCTCTGGGATTTAGGTCGGAGATACTGGTCCATATGTAATCCCCCAGGTTCTGAAGACTTGGATGGATAACCTTCAATGAGAACTAAATTTAGATTCTCCAGCTTCTTACATAACCAATCTTCTGGTGGAAGGACAGACACTTTACCTACCGGTTGTGACCGGTGGCCAAACCCAGGGATTATCCGCTCTTGTAGCAGGGGAATATTCAAGATCAGGAATGTGCGACCATCCCATAAAAGCCCGCACACCTCTCACTGTCTCATGAGTTTTGATCTTCACTGACAGCATGGTCACTATTGTCTTGTTCTGGCTGGTCCTCCAGCTCTGAAAGTTCACCCTCTTCAACTTGATCAGGTGGAGATATATTCTGGGCCACAACCGGAAGGGATTCCACAGATTGTTGAAACAAGGAAGACACCGGAACGGTAGAGGCAGGTTGTGCAAAGACCGGCTCCGGGTCAGATTCTTGATACAAGTGTTCCAGTGGAGAAACCATGTCCATGGTGAAAGTTGTAGCAGTTTGAGTTCTATCTGGACCAGAAGCCGGACCGGCTTGGCCAGAAGGAACTGTTGAAATCAGGAAAGGGGTGTCAGACAATGCTCCAGCCGGGTTTAGGCTGTGGAACATTCACAAAGACCCAAAAATCAGTTGCTGACGGATACCCCAAAAAACCTAATCCGCTCTAGATCCTCATGGGCTAAAGATATCCTGAAAATTTGGTGAAAATCCATGCATGGATTTAGGTTGTGGAACAACCACAAGCTTTATGCCCGCCGCCGCCCACACAGGGCAAGGGATGACTACAATCCCAGCCTTTATGGGCTGGGGTTAAAAACCTGAATCATAATTGACGACAAGAAGGGGACAATAAACAGTTTTTCAGTAATTTGACCATTTTATTTCTTAATATTTCAGTAATGTTTGAAGTTAAGATTTAACTGTCTTAAATTCTTACAGCTTAAGTAATGTGCAGCTGCATTACAGAAATATTATGAAAAATATTTTCATATTTTAGTGTAAGAACAGTTTAGAAACCATATATATATATATTATTTATGTACTAATATTTACAGATCTTAAAACAAAAACATTTAAACATTAACAAATGTCTTTCTAGATGGTAAAACCCTAATAAATACATATCCACCAATTATGTGTAACAACATAAACCTAAAATAAAATGTGAAATTTTGATAGATGTCACAACCTCCCTTGAGAAACTTGGGAGCTTTGTATTCTGCAAATTAAACACAAGTTGTGCTGCGAAAATAAAAATACAAATTGAAGACACAACAGATTTGCCAGAGGGATGAATATGTTACTGATTAGGCTGTATCACAAAAAGTGTCTCCAACTAAAACACATTGTATAAATATTTAATCATTCATGAAAGCTACATATGAAATCACAAAAAAAGATTAACTACAATTATAGTGAAGTGTAACACAGACTTCAAATTATATGGGCATACATTGACTTCTTTGCTAAAACTCTTCTAGCAGAATGTTTTCACTTTTTGACTAGCACCAGAAATAATGTTATGCCATCCACTTGACTAAATACCACTGACAGCAGTTTAAAACAGGAAACATCTGCGAATTCCAACTTTTCCTGAATAGGCTTAATATGATTCATGAACATTTAAGTCATTTATTTGGCTTTACATTGCTTTCAAAACATACTATAGGTCCTCACTAGACATACCATCAAGAGCTCACAAAGATTTACTCCATGAAATCTGGTATTCTGATAAATAAAATTTTGATTCTCACAATCAAGTACAGTACACTTTCAACACCCTAACAACATACAGCAGTGTTGAACTTATGTACAATAAGTTCTCAAGTAACAAGAGTACCAACACGTTTTAGTGCATCACACTTTCAACACCCTAACAACATACAGCAGTGTTGAACTTATGCAACATGAGTTCTCAAGTAACAAGAGTACTTACAAATTACGAATCTCAAAATGCATTCACTAACAATGCCAAACATGAAACCAAACCACTTCTCTCAAGTAAGTGCTCCTCAAAAGACTAAGCTAGAAACTATTTCCAATAAGGTATTCCATGAGCATATATGATGATATAATGAAGACTCTGTTCAGATTAAGTGGAAGTTGCCACTTGTGTCAGAAATCTGTACATGTTTTAAGTTGTACAGACTGCTGGTTCAAGTTGCAAGTTGTACAGGTTAACTTAAACAAATCATCAAACTTGATCAAACTTGTAGAAGTTCCATCCTTCATTAGCTGAACAAGATGTTGAGATGTATTTACAAATACATATTAACACGAATCCTGTCAATAAAAGGCAATACAGTGTCCATTAGTTATTTTAAATATATTTTACTCACAATTAGGCAACAGCTGTTTTTACAATTATATAAATCCATCTTGTTAATTATACATGGATGAAAAATGTAATTGTGTATCCCTATATTTCCATAGTTTTTGTAGCCTTCTATACCCATACTTTGAATCCTTATATAAAAGTTGCACACACTAACTGTAAAAGATAGTCACATCAGTCTGACTAAGGCCTTTTTTAATGCTGACCTTATGGTATGTTGTTGTGAACTTCAAAAAGACATACATAAGTGTGAAATAAAAACTGAAACCTTGCGTGTCCTGTTATAATTAACAGCATTTCTTATTTCTGTCTAGAGTTTTCCCTGGGAATTTATTATTTAGACCATAGGACAATACATGGTGATTTACAGTTTTATCGGGCCCATTAAGTGAATAGTAAATGTGTGTTCTAATGTCAAGTTTTACAAATTTATGTGCACATTGGGTTACAATAAATGAATAAAAGTTACTTAACATCGATCAATGTATTGCTAATTGTTGAAACACAAGAATTCCTACTCTAATTTAATGCCAAATACACACAATGGGTCAAAAATACAAGTTGGGCTGAAAAAAAAAACGAGGACTGACCATATATGTATTTTGTTGCTGTATTATACCTGAAACCACATCTTAATTACTGAACTCCACAGTGCAAGTAACTGGCTTGGGGTTTTATGAAAAAAAGGCATACACCTAACTGGTATCCTATAATATATAGGTAAACATTAGTTTTTACAGACACATTCCCAAAAGATCATTTCTACTTCAATACATGGAAGACCTCACACCACAGTAACAAAGGCTAATTTACTTTTGTACTTTGATCGGTACAAAACTACAGTTAATATCACAAACATGACCAATGAGTCACAGCTCACATTCATGCAAATAAATAAGTGACTAATAACCAAAATAAACAACTTTATTTTGAGTTCTGAATTCTTAATAAATATTTAACTTCATAAGATGTTTTTATGTTAAAAAATAATATATATGAGAATATCACCAATGTTTTGACATTTGTTCCAAGAAAATAAGATATTTTTCAATACACTGATTAATTCAACTAAAACTTCAATTCAATCGAACTTGTACAGTGTTCTACAAGTCAGGTCCATTATGTAGTGAAATTTTGTTTTCAAGTTTTGACTTTTGCAGCTTATCTTGAGCAATTCAATATCTGGTTAAACTGAAAATAAATCAAAATAATAATATACATTTTTATATTTTCCTTTTCTTAACAAGTAACCCATTTCAAAACACAAAGAACATAATATTTACTCAAGCTAACTGGATCTGTCCACCTAACATGTAATCTGAGACAGCCTTATGTGAAAGGCACTCAACCAATTGATACATTTCACTGTTTGATAAAACAAAAGATAACTAGAAAATGGATTTTGCTAAGGCAAAAAATGAGCCATGAAAGGCCAGAGGGGGTTAAAAAGCAATATCACCATGTCTGAATAGTCCTCAAGAATAATTCAAATAACGATTTTTCAATTTGTTCTGTAGATACACTGCAAAATACAAGAAATGCAACTTTATGAATCCCCCCTTGACCTTGCAGCTGGGGGTGGCTGGTAAATTTGATGTTTTTTTTTTGTGTTTTTTTTTCCGAATCCCATACCATGGTTTCCTGGTACCTCTGAATGCATTCCAAAGCTCTAAATCCAAACATAAAGGATATTAATAAAATTTTAATGTTTTAAAAATCTCTTCTGACTATATGATAATCAATCAGATCTCAATGAGTCCATTATTCTATTCTATTCTGTATTTTTATGTCGCTTTATAATAATTAATCAATTATAGCCTGATTAATCTTAAATTCAACTGGCACCTAGACTTTGATGTGGGGAAAGCAGTAAAAAGTATAAGAAAAAAATTGATTTTGATCATGTTGCCTGATAAAGATCAAATTCGTACCTCTCAAAAAATTTTCCAACACCTATACATGATAACTGCCAAACCTCCTTTTAATAGGCGTTATGTTAATGGAGATAGTCAACTTTGAAACCACTGTGGCGGTGTAGGAGAGCTGAAACTTTGAGGCAAAATCAATAAGCATCCCCCTTTTCAAAGGCTGTTTTATGACTCCCCATGAGCATTTTCAGAGACCTTAAGATGATCTCAAAAATACAAGCCACAGAGTTCAAATGTTCCACAAAGATTACACATACAAACTACATCTAGTGAGGTTTACGCCTAATCAGACTTACCATTTCCAAATTACAAATCAAATTATTTGAAGGTCTTTATGGGCCTGATACAAAGCTTAAATATCAATTTCAAGTCTTGATTACTGTCATATGTGAGAATAAATTAATGTATTATCGTGAAACTTTAGACAGATTGGTAACAATCTGAGAGCTACAGGGCTTTAAGTGGCCCGCAAACACCATTTTGACCTTAAGGTGGCCATAAAGTCTTCAACATTGGGAGTTTGTCTCCTGGCCCAAATATATATTTGTGCCAAATCTGAATGAAATTCCAGAAAGCGTTTTTGAATTATACACAAGATCAAAATGTGCAGCGACATGACATTTATGTATCCAGTATATTTTCGACTTTCATACTGGAATTAAAACTCTAATGAATAGAGAATTTCCCAAAATTCAATTTTCAGTGTTCTTATTTATTCAATGTAGATGAACAATTTGAGCTGTAAAGAAACAAAAATTTTCCAAAACTTGATATTACTTGTTCACTCACTTAAAGTTTTGTAAAAATGCTACCTTAGAAAATCACTCTCTAAAGGACCTTAAATGTTTGGCTCGACATTCTTTTATATCTAGTATCCCTAAAAATAATTTTTTTATATTTTATAAGTCTTTAATATGCTCATACATCCTACAATTGTATGAAAACATGTGATAACTGTTGAAACATATTTTAGAATATTATATTACAATACTACATTCGTATTTTTAAAATATGAAGGATAACAAGCAAATTCTGAGAATATCAACTTGTTCTGTATGGTTATTTGGCACTACAGTGTTGATGGGTATTACATTTATTCAGTAACACCTTAAGTAATACAAATTCTTAAAAGGATTTCTTCTGTAGTAGGATACAAATTCTAAAAACATACACAATCAGAGAAATTCAAATAAACAGTTGACATAGCGACATGAATAAACCTATTCAAATGTTTATCTTTTAACGTTCTTCAACTATAAAGATACACACTTTCACTAAACTTACAAAAGGTTTAGTCTGCAAAATAAAATCCCTAAATTGGGAATATATTTAATGAAAAAGGTTTCCATTGCAACAGTTTTGTGGTTGGCTTTTTTACAGGATGGTTTGAACCAGTAGTTTTAACTGGTTAAAACTGCCCTGGTGAATATTCTTAAAGTTATCAATATTGGTCAATTGACCAACAGTTTTTATTATTTATTTAATTTTAATAGACACAAAATTTTAAAGCCTGATTGAGCTGACTTAATGCCAACATATGCCCAGACAGGCCATTTCTCAAGCCAGAGGCACTGATTGGGTATTTTCCTTGGGACCCATTTTCTGCATGCCATATTTATAATGAAACCAAGTCAATAAACACCCACAAATCTAAAACAGCCAGCCTTGGCAGGCAAGAACCCCTGCCCGCAGGTACAACTAAATAGGCAACAACATTGAGATTTGGGAAAATCTTAGTAACAACTTCAGTTGTAAGAAGTTTACAGAATCCATGAAATGTTGTCAGATGTAAGATTCACAGGCCATGATATCTTACAAGTTGTTTTCATATGTTGAAGCCCTAGAACCAATTATAAGGGAGATATAAGGCCCTTTTAGCATGATGACCCTACTTGACCTTGAAGCAGGGGTCAAGGGTAAAATTTGACCCTTGCAAAAGATTTGCAGACCACGATTTCCATAAGTTGTTTCCTCATTTCAAACCAATGATAAGGGAGATACTAGGGCTTTTTGATATGCCCCCCCCCCCCCCCCCCCCCCCCCCAGTTGATGTGATATGACGGCCATTTTGTTTTCAAAACAAGGCCAAAATTACTCTCAGGCAAGTTTTCCTAGCCATTTAAATTTTGTGCAAATCTGACACAGCTGCAATATTTTAAATTTTAGAACATATCAATGATTTTCGAAAAAAAATCGGCTATGGCGGCCATGTTGTTTTTTAAAATGAGTACAAAATATTTTACAGACATGTTTTCACAGCCATATGCATTCTCTGCAAATTTGGTGAAGATATCTTCATAAATGAATAAGATATAAAGCTTGATTTAAAAATCTGACAAACACACACATGCATTCACACACACATGCACGGAAGGTGTTTTATAATCTCCCAACCCTGGCCTTGGCCGGCGGGAGATATAAATGCAACTGTAGTACATTGGTTGAATGGCAACCCTTTTTCAATTAAGAAGTTTATGACCGAAAAGTATTTAAAGCATTGCCATGGTAACAGGTGTTGCCAGATACCCTGCAAAATCTACGCAGCTCTAGATCCTGTTTCAGTTAATATATCCTGAAATTTTGGTGAAAATCCATGCATTGGTTTAGGCTGTGGAACACCCACAAAGTTAACGCTAAAGCCCAAAAATATGCAAAGTGTTGCCATTTTTTTTTTGTTTCTAAATAAATGTACTTGTGAAAATCTGTCTTTCTAATGTGGAACATTTATAAGACTGTACAACACACTACGTTTGGTTTTATTTCTGATCTGAAGAAATACTGAAAAAGAAATGCCTATCACTCATCAAATAAACACACATAATTATATGAGAGAGAAAACATAAAGAAAAATGGCTAATGAACCTACAATTGAGCCTACAATAAGTATTTTCCAAATGGAAAATTGTATCCCAAAATGAGCAGTATGTAACTCCACAATAATGCAGTCAGAAAAAGGCTTTTAATGAACTTATTTGGTTTGAAATCCAATTTTTGGTTCGTTTAAGGTGGCAACAAAAACTTCTTAAATACTAGAAAGTTAAGTTTGTCAGATAATAAAAAGTAACATGCGTAAAAGTTTGAATAGAAAATGTCCTGCATTTTAAAGTTAACGTGTACACAAGGAAATATATATGTTGGCAGAATCCAGTATATCTGACAGAAACTGAAACTATTAAGATAAGCTTATTAAGTCACATAATCAACAATGCCCATTTAAACCAAACAAACCCTGTAAATCAAATCTTCCAATAAGAATAGCGGATATTTAAGCAGGTGCAGGAATAATGATAATCATTCTAAATAGACAGGCTTTTACGATCAATGTTAGAAAATGATATACCTTCATTTTACCTTTTTTTCAATTGACCACTATTGACTAGATAAGGTTTAAACACAAACCAATCCTATAAATGCAATCTCTGTCACTAATAGAATAGTTGTAATTAATACAGGTGCAGATATATGAAAATAACAACTTTACATTTAAAATGGGCCAAAATAAATTTACTCAATAGTAACCAGATATTTTTTTAACTGGCCAGTATTGACCAGATGGGGTTCCAACACAACCAAAACCCTATAAACCATATCTCCACCACCAATACAATTGTGGAAATTGAAACAGGTACAGACTTATACTGTAACCACAATCATTTGTTGAAATGGGCAAAATATACTCAACAGTATATCTCCCTATTTCATGGCTTTTCAATTGACCAGTATTGACCAGTTATTTACTGGCACTAAAGGGCGGTTTTAGCTGGTTTTAACCACCCATCTGGTGAAAACTTGTAGTGACTAGTTCTTTGCTAAACAGTTTTCAGAGGATCCTGCCCAAAAGATATCAATGGTTGATATCTTTGGGATACACCTTTCCACCAAATTTTGGTGAGACATCAGTCAAGAATTTTCAAAGATATAGGTCGGGTTGAAGTTTTTATGACAGACAGAGAGACAGATGAGTGGGGGACAATAAGCACTTCTGAAGTTCCCATTTCAAAGGACACTTACTAATTACCATGCCATGATGAAAGTACATTCTAGAATTAAAACTTATGACAACTGTTCAAATTGCATTAATCCTACTGTAACAACAATATTGCTTAACATACATGTACAATAATATTGTCAATAATGTCTAATAAGATCAGATTTTAATTTATGCACAGAAAAGTTTTAAAATTTTAGACAATTTGCCTCAACATAATTCATGAATAATTCTACAACTAGATACATCATCATTCGACTTTGGTGTTGTATTTTTTATTGGAAAAGAACCTCAATTATCCAATCTTCAGTAATCCAATCATTCTACTGGAAAAACCACATTTATATTTCCAGCGTTTACTTCATAACATTAAATCCCTCATCACTCATAACTTAGTTTTATAAATTCACTTACTTGTATAAATGAGACTTGAACTTTTGGTAATGCTCTTATTATAAACAAATTATTCAAATGGCATTCCTTAATACTTTTCACACTATCACACTGTTTTCAATCAGTTTATTACTGAATTGTATTTTTAGGGGGTATGTACTATATAAATATTCCAGTTGTGAACAAATCATTTTAGGAATTATTCTTCAATTTGCTGGAAAATAGAGGTTCTTCTCCACCTTTATAAAGATGTCACTTCTTAGAGGTAACAAAGTTTCTACAACTAATTTCCATCTAATTAACTGAACGAATGTTTATTTACACCTTTCTACAGATATTAATATAACAATATACAACAGGTCATATAAGAACTCTTAAATAAATACAATTTGTAATGTATAGTCTTATTACAGTACTTCACAGAATGCATAAATAGTCAAAATCACAATACGCTGAAGCAGTAAGTTTTAGTGCTTCCAAATACTATATATTAAGATTTTATTAGTCTGTATAATATATTGATATGTAAAATTATCAATAACTGTAAGAACAGTTGAACTACCTCGCACAAACTATAGACAAAAGTAGCTGTCAACTGCAAACAGTAGCCTATCATTGTAACTGCATGCAATACCCAGAGCCAGAAGAGACTAAAAACTGCTTTGTAAGCATAAACCCATTACCTACACCCTACTCTAAAATTTAAGTTTTCTAGCCATAATATGACATGCAAACAACAAATTGGACACAGAGTTAAAGTTTAATTTCCTCATGATTTGATCTATAAGGTTAAAACTCAAGAAATAAGAACTATGTTAGTCTCCTTCTTAGAAAGACATATCCATACATTTGTTATGTTTCCATATACAATAAATTCAATTCTGTGGGAAACTTTGTCCCTCTCGGCACTGAATGTACACTATTGTTAAGATTGCAGTGTTTTGTCGTGCATATAATCCCATTTAAGTTTCTTTATCTTCATCATCTGTAGACACCTGGAAAATAAAATAATAAAACTTACACATGTCAGAAATGTTTCTTAATACTGCTGTCTCTACCTTATGGGGACAAGTGAAAGTCAATTTTTTAGATATCAATTGAACCAGTGTGTTTTACAAAATGCTGCAATTTTAATGACATCTTTGAAAGTTAGCCATTACTAGAACCAAATTGGACAACTCTGATGCACAATTCCTGCTGATTTCAAAAGACAAAAGGTTATAAATACTTTCAAATTGCAACAAGTGCTTATTTCTGTTTTGTGGAGCCTAAAAAATTGACCAACCAAAATTTAAAAAAAATTATTCTTGTCGAGGTGACCCCTGGTCTGCACATGTTCGCGTTTGCGCAATGACCATTGTCGACAGAAAGTTGTCAAGAACTCTTCACTTTGGTCCGCAGCAAAACAAATTTACATTTAGAGGTAAGGTGCACTTATCCTTGTGAAGATAAGGTAAGTATTTTACTTACAAAAAGTTTAATTACAATAAAATTTTGGCATTTTATTGTGTAAAATAGCCTTACCTTATCCTTACAAGTGCTTAATTACAACCTTACAAGTGCTTAATTACAACCATAACAGGTGGAGGATATTTGTTTTGCTATCACACTGCTAGATAATTGTAAGACAAGGGGTCAATGAATAATGTACTTGGTAAGAGGATAAGGTAAGCTTACATATTCCACATCTTAGGTTAACATTACTTCTCATATTATTAAAAGATATGTAATGTTGCTAACCTCAACAAGAAATCCACGATATGCTTGTAGTTGCTGTTTGATGTTGTTGGCATTCTCAAAATAGACACAAAACATTCTTAACATGTAACCATCACCCAAAAATAATCAGAGATATCTTCCTGTAATCTGATTGGTCTGAGGATTGCTAAGGCACTTCTTTTAGATAGAAGGTAATGAAGGTGTTATGGCTTTTCCAGTAATAAGAGCCTAATATCTGTTCGAGTGAGACCCCACCCTTGAAGGCTCAAGATGCTGACATAGATCTGACATCATGTGCTTTAATACACAGATTTTTTGAATTAGAACTAGAGGAATGCTTTTGCTAACAAAAGCGAAGCATCCCTTAAAGTTTAAAATGTTTTGTGGTTTTAATAAGCATGCTGTAAAGCTAAGAATGCACAAAGCTGCACCGTATGCTTTCCCAATACCTCTTAATACATTCTGAAGCTATAAAAGCAACAATAAAGGAGATATAAGGCAAAAACTCCAAAGCAGCTATTTATGACCCCAGTTTGGCCCATAAGGGAGGGTCGGGGGGGTAAAACTGACCGGCTATTTAGACTCTCCACATATGCTTTCCCAATACCTCTTAATACATTCTGAAGGTCTAAAAGCAACAATAAAGGAGATATAAGGCAAAACTCCAAAGCAACTATTTTATGACCCCAGTTTGACCGATAAAGGGGGGTCGGGGGATAAAACTGACTGGCTATTTAGATTCTCCACATGTGCTTTCCCAATACCTCTTAATACATTCTGAAGCTATAAAAGCAACAATAAAGGAGATATAAGGCAAAAACTCCAAAGCAGCTATTTATGACCCCAGTTTGGCCCATAAGGGGGGGGGGGGGGGTCGGGGGGTAAAACTGACCGGCTATTTAGACTCTCCACATATGCTTACGCAATACCTCTGAATATATTCTGAAACTATAAAAGCAACAATAAAGGAGATAAAGGCAAAAACTCAAAATCGGCTATTTTATGACCCCACTTTGACCCATAAGGGTCGGGGGGTAAAACTGACCGGCTATTTAGACTCTCCATATATGCTTTCCCAATACCTCTTAATACATTCTGAAGCTATAAAAGCAACAATAAAGGAGATATAAGGCAAAAACTCAAAAACAGCTATTTTATGATCCCAGTTTGACCCATAAGGGAGGGCCAGGGGGTAAAACTGACTGGCTATTTAGACTCTCCACATATGCTTTCCCAATACCTCTTAATATATTCTGAAGCTATAAAAGCAACAATAAAAGAGATAAAGGCAAAAACTCAAAATCGGCTATTTTATGACCCCACTTTGACCCATAAGGGGGGATTGGGGGGTAAAACTGACTGGCTATTTAGACTCTCCACATATGCTTTCCCAATACCTCTTAATACATTCTGAAGCTATAAAAGCAACAATAAAGGAGATAAAGGCAAAAACTCAAAATCGGCTATTTTATGACCCCACTTTGACCCATAAGGGGGGGTCAGGGGATAAAACTGACCGGCTATATAGACTCTCCATATATGCTTTCCCAATACCTCTTAATACATTCTGAAGCTATAAAAGCAACAATAAAGGAGATATAAGGCAAAAACTCAAAATCGGCTATTTTATGACCCCAGTTTGACCCATAAGGGGGGTCGGGGGGTAAAACTGACCGCCTATTTAGACTCTCCACATATGGTTTCCTATTACCTCCCAGTACATTTTATAGCTCTAAATGCAATACTTAAGAAGATAATAGGGGGGTTGGCCTAAATTTAAGGCTTTCAGATTGGAAGGTGTCAGAAAATCACTCATAAATGAGACATTTTTCAAGGGATTGTTCCCAAAATCTAATCAGCTTGTGTTTTCGATAGTATGAACAGGTGTGTCAAATTATAAGGCTCTGTAGCAAGTAGTTTTTCCTGAACTGTGATGATGGGGGAGGGGGGGTGTACTTCAAAAAATAGTTTTTGATCATGTGACCTTCATAAAGGTCAAAGGTCAAATTTAAGCATGCAGAAAAATTTTCCCACGCCTAAGGAATATAACTGCCAAATATGGTTTGAAACCTTCTAATAATAAGGGAGATATTCAAGGGAGACCATAATGCGGCGGCGGCGAGGAAACTGAGGCGAAAACAATAAGCGCCCTTTCAGGGACGCTTAATTAGAAGACTGATAAGCCAAAATGACCGTCTGTTTGATCCAGGAGGAGATAATGGATATCTCTATAAAGTCCATCTTTAAAGAGATGAATAGAATATTTTTGTCTTTTCTTGAGGCACTAGTTCTGTCCAAGTAATATCTAAGTGCTCTAACAGGACAGAGTCATGTCGTCTGTCAAATCTGAGCTCAAAAATGGTTCAAGAGTAGGAATACCCCCTGGTCGAAGCAAATCTGGAACAGATTTTTTGCTAAAAATGCAAGAGAAGGAGAAACCATGATATCCCTCCAGTGAGGTTTGTGTCTGAGGGAATTAACAGTCAACAATGCACTTCACCTCATCTCTTGAGACATTGAGTGGAAGTTTGTGATTCAGTTTGGTGGCAGACATGTCTACCATTGGTTTGTGCAAAACTTTACAAATTATATTGTACATTTGAGGATGTAAGGACCACTTTGTCCTTTCTGGAGAGCCTGTTGGTATAACCTTTAGGCAACCCTGAATATGTCTGACTCTTATGAGAATATTTCAAGGATTGCAGCAGGCCAAGATGCGCCAAATCAAGAGACACATGTCCCATGAGTGTGTTCACCTTTGCTTGTTCAGATAACTGACTACAGCGCCATTGCCTGATGCTATCAGAGTTCTTTTGTTTAGATTTTGTCTTGGAAGCTTTTCAAGGCTAGAAACACTGCCTTTAGTTGTAGGACATTGATATGTAATGTTTTTCTTGATCTGTCCAAATGCCCCTAACAGTCATGTTTCTAGATGGCTGCCCAACCCTGGTTTGACACATCTGTGAAATCAAGGGTGTTATGCTCTTTTGGATTTAAAGGAAAACCTACTTTCACAAATTTTTTATTTATCCAGCACTGAAGATGATTTGAAACTGGGATCTTCAGGTCTAGTGACTGGGAATATTACCAGTATGTTTTAAGTACCACTGGAACAGCCGCATATGGAACCTGCCCAGTGGTACTGTCTTTTCTAGAGATGCTGGTAAACCTATAACGGATATTAGTCTCAGGGTTTTTTTATGATGAGATCTCCATGTCCTGAATTGCCTTTGCAAGTATTTTTAGCTTTTTTTTCAGTTGGTGAGATTTTCCCTTGTTTTAAATTGAAGTTATAACCTAGAATGTCTATTTTTTATGTTGGCTCAAGCTCAGATTCTTAAAAAAATTATCACAAAGCCGAGTTCTTGAATAACTCATCACCTCTTGGGTTAGAACTTGTAACTGGTGTTTTGTGTATGCTCTTAACAACTAGTCGTCTAGAAACTGGTGAATCTGAATTCTGCGAGATTGAACAATGAGCTCTGCTTCTCTTACAACTCGGGCAAATTCTAGGGGAGTGGTGAAATTGATTAGTTTGACCATCTACATGTAACTGAAGCAGGTGTTGGGTTTCTTTGTGTAACAGTATATGGAATACGCGTCTGTGAGGTCTACTGAGACCAGCCACTTCCCCTTTTGTAACCAAATTTCTGATTATTTCTGTTGTCTCCATTTTGAAAGTGGGAACCAGCAGGTATTTGTTCAGGACACTGAGATCTATCACTGGGCACCATTTTTTGCTGGGCTTCGGTACTATAAACAATCTACTGTAGAAAACCTTCGGTTGTGCAAGTTTTTAGTAGATAAATTGCGTTCTTTTCTGGCATTTGCGAGACACATTCTTTCAGGAAAACATGTTTTTCCAGCATGACATAACCGCTGGGAATTGTGGATAGTACAGACATTAGTACTTTTGATTTGAGAATTATTTGATAACCCCAACTCCAAATTTCCACAAACCTGCGATGACAATAATGTTTTTCCCGAACCTGCCAATGTAACTGCAAATGGCCTCCAAGGTTCTTTAAACTGATGCAGTCACCCTCTTCTGTTCCTACCTCTCCTGGATGCTTGAGAAGAGTGATAGTAAGATTTTTAAGCGCAAGCTCTAGCACAGCTAACGTTTCTAGGAATCACTTTTTTTTTCATTTTTTTTTTTTTTTTTGTCTCTGGACTTTCATGAATTGTGGCGCAGTGTGATAAGTATCTGTCTATTCACTGAAGTTAAGCAGCAATGAGCTTCGTTAGTACTACGATGGGTGACTGCTTCAGCGTACTAGTTGTGTCTCTGATGTGTGTGCAAGCTGGAACTAGTAGATCGAAACCCCTTTCGGCCTTGTGTATAGCTAGATTCACTTTGGTCACGAAAAATCTTTTGGCCATAAGTCTTCTGCTGTTTGCTCAAAGATCTGTCATCTGAGTACCTTTTTGCCTGGAAAATCGGTTTACTATCAGTCCCAGGTCTCTTTGGAGATTTTGATGCTTCTTTTCAATCTCATAAACTGTGGCAGGGAAAAAGAGGTCTGCAGATTTAAAGCCAGTCCTTTGTTCATGAAGATTTGGAGCAAAGGCTTTTAACACAGAAGCCATTCTAGCCAGTTCCAGGTTACAGGCTGGGGCGATGGAATTGTCAGTAACACTCTCTTGAGGCCTTTTCAATGGAACCAAGGCAGCTGAACTGCATCTAAAGATTTGAAAGCAATACCTCCAGTTTTTTCCATAGTGATTGATCTTTTGTTGAGTTTTTCAGACCCACCAAAAAGATTCTAGGTTTATTGTAGTCTTTTCAATCCCACTCAGGCAGAAATGAATGTAACTTATGATTTGGACGTGTTCTCTGTTAACTGTCTCCAAAAGTATGTTTGAAAAGGAATTCTTACTGAAGAAGGCATTGCACCCGGGAAGGTGCTTGAAAAGCAAAGTCATTGGATGAAGATTTGTAGAACTTCATCTGTGGCCTCACACAGTAGATATCAGTGTCATAGTGTAGGATATTTGTCTGCAAGATACGAGGCTGATCTTGCTGTGGATTACCTGTGACTTTCTTCTCGTAAAAGTCCCACCTATCCAGCACTCCTTCCACTGGAGGCATGGCCATAGGAAGTAAGGTTGATTTTCTTTTATTTTCTTTGAGTTTGGACCCAACTATTCTTGATAGCTGTTCAGAAAATTCCTCTGAAAGAGAAAGAGGCCTAGCAGTGTACATACTGCAGCCAATGTCTGTCTATAGGTTGGATCCTCGTCAATATCTTCATTTGTTGGGGAAGGTGATCTATCCCTCTTACATGAAGACACTGAGCCAGCCTCTTGGAAAGTGTGTTCTGTTAGAGTTTCATCAGAGATCTCACCTTCTTCTGCATCAACTGAGCCTTGTGAAACAGGAATTTGACTAGATTATTTCAAAGAGAAGTTATTTGGCTTTGCATGTCATCCAATCTTTGAAGAATCTGTTGCAAAGGTTCAGCAGAAGGTTCTGGAGTCGTAGTTTGTGGAGGGAGATTTATTGTGCTGGGATGGCTCTCCACCCCGAGTAAAGAATCTTCAACCTCTTCAGTAATTACAATAGCAGGATTCCTTTCCTTCTTCTTAGTTCTGGACTTGAGCTTACGCTTCTGCTTGGCCATGAATTGTAGACAATTATAACAGTCAACTTCCTTTGATTTTACACACATATCTTAACCTCGACCCTTTTCTCTGCAGGAGAAGCAAAACTGGTGACAATCTCAATCGAACAGTGGCTGGCCACCGTCAGGATCATACTTCAAATCCTTAAAGTTTGTCATTTCGAGAGTTGTAGAAAGACATGTTGCTCCCACAATGACCAAAAATATAATGAGTTCTTGACAACTTTCTGTTGACAATGGTCACTTTGCAAGTGCAGACATGTGCAGACAAGGGGTCACCTCTGGACAAGAATAGTTTTTTAAAAATTCTTGTCAGTCGAAACATTTTGCTCCACAAAACTGAAATAAGTACTTCTTAGGAAAATGTAAGGCTATTTTACGCAATAAAAGTAATAATTTGACCAGAGTACTACATTGTAACCACCTTCACAAGGTGGGCCATATTGGCAGAACACAATAAGCCTTTCAGACTCTGAAATATACGCCACAGGCTAAATTGTAACTGAACAACATTCTTCAGAGAAATACAATGTTGTTTCTCAATGGCATTTTCTTTATTGAAATTTCTAAATATTAGCCAAGTTAATTTTAATGTATGTTTCAAACAAACCTCAACTACTGAATATCGTCATAAGAATTTCTGACACTCCTTTTCCATTTAATGTGGAGACTTGGCTGGATTTAAGCCCTATCAACTCATGTGATTTGAACATATTACCTGCCATTACCAGACTATATCGACTCAAAATAGGATTTCACCCACTTACCTTAACAAATGGATGATCCTGAAGCTGACTAGCAGTCCACCTGAGACTGGGATCGTGGACCAGACAGTGACTTAAGAAATCTTTGCCTTCTTCACTGAGACTGGCTGGAATCTGTGGACATCCCCCAGTTCCCACTTTGTACATAATGGCAAAGTTATTGGCCAAGTCATGAAATGGTCTCTGAAAGATGGACACACAGCAGAATATTTAACAGAATATTTAACTTTCATATAAACTTTTTTCAGCCTGCCAAAACTTTCCCACCTCCTGTATTTCTGGACCCGTTTACTGGCCAAAGAAAAATCTGCTGCAGCAACAGCTTGTGATGTAAAAGGAAATGCTGATAATTTTTTTTTTCACAGATGCACTGAAACATTACACTTTTGGCTCAATAATTTAAATGTATTCTATAAGATTGCTTCTATTTACTTAGGAAGAAATATATTTCAAGTCTTAAGTCTAAAACATTGATTTATTTCACTGATCTTTATACAAAAGTTTGAATCTCTGCAGATAACAGACTTTTTTATCTTTGGTTGAATAACCAGTTCTAGTGTACCTTTCCTGTTGCCATCTCTATAACCACACATCCCAAGGACCAGATATCCGAGGCCCTGCCTGAACCCTCACGGTTGTTCTGTATCACCTCTGGGGCCATGAAAGCTGTATATAAATATAATAATAATTATTCGAGCCAGGCGTCACAGAAATTAAATATATACCACTTTACAGTTCATAGCTCGTCAAATAACTATCAGTGTTTACAGTCAGAGGTAACTTAATCTAAAAACAAGAGGGTAAGAGATGCCCAAAAGGCGGGTTGCGCAAGAAATATTGACGGACAGACAAACGGACAAAAAATGGACAAATGAACAGAAGGAAGTACACCAATTTCGAAAGCAACCTAGCTATGATGATCTATCTCCCTGTCAAGTTGGAATTAGATTGGACAAAGCATGTACGAGCAAGGGTCCGGAAATGAAAATTTTGACCCACAGACAAATGGACGGACAGAGTTACACCAATTTCAAAAGGAACCTAGCTATGATGGTGATCTATCTCCCTGTCAAGTTTGAATTCGATTGGACAAAGCATTTTTGAGTTAGAGTTCGGAAACGGAAATGTTGACGAACAGACAAAAAACGGACAAACGAACAGAAGGAGTTACACCAATTTCGAAAGCATCTTAGCTATAATGGTGATCTATCTCCCTGTCAAGTTTGAATTCGATTGGACAAAGTGTTTTTGAGTTAAGAGTCCGGAAACAAAAATGTTGACAGACAAACGGACAAAAATGGACAAATGAATGGACGGAATTACACCAATTTCGAAAGGAACCTAGCTATGATGGTGATCTATCTCCCTGTCAAATTTGAATTCGATTGAACAAAGTGTTTTCGAGTTAGAGTCTGGAAACAGAAATGTTGACGGACAGACAAACGGACAAAAAACGGACAAACGAACAGACGGAATAACACCAATTTCGAAAGGAACCTAGCTATGATGGTGATGTATGTCCCTGTCAAGTTTGAATTCGATTGGACAAAGTGTTTTTGAGTTAGAGTCCGGAAACAAAAATGTGGACAGACAGACAGATGGACAAAAAACGGACGGAATTACACCAATTTCGAAAGGAACCTAGCTATGATGGTGATGTATGTCCCTGTCAAGTTTGAAGCGTTTTTAAGTTAGAGTCCGGAAACAAAAATTTGGACGGACAGACGGACGTCGGACACATCAATCTAATAGGCGGGTTGGTTACACGCAAACCGCCTAACTAGATCACTTAATACCACACACTTGGCACACACATACTTTCATATGACATTTAGTGGGAGTTTATACACTACTTTTGAGCTCCTGGTTGTGACATATCATGTGTTTACAATGACATAAGAGTTACATTTTTATAGACAGAACCTGACCTGTGGTGCCCACAAGAGAGTTCACTTCTCCAGGCATAGTTGTGTGGCTCTTTAACTTCACCGCACACCCAAAATCTCCCAGCTTTACTGGACCATGAGCAGTGAGGAAAATGTTGGCACCTGTGTATTGAAGTTAAATCATCAGTGGTTTTAAAATACTAAATCAACCTTAATTTTTGAAGCAAGTGCATGTGGTTTATATTTGTGTTGACTAGCTAAGATTTTGGATATTCAGTAAGTGCACAAAATAGCATCAGAGATGCCCGTACCCCACAGCCTGGGGAAAAAGCTTTCAACACCATGACATATAGAAGTGGTGAAACAGTAAAAAATCTGGATACTTTCAGAGCAGTGTCAGTTATGAAAAGCTCCAAATAATGTTTAACTAGAGAAGATAATATCTAAGAAAGAAAATGTATGTAAAGATAAAGTACTAAAACAAGGCAATTCAATAGCAAGATGACAGCATTAATCAGCAAACTAAAAGATATAAAGCTACAAAATTTATTAATTGGAGAATAGCTGTCAATGGAAATAGCACAATTATGTAAAAGTGCATGCAACAATAAGTTGCAGCAATCCATATATCTTTGTCATAAGGGAAAGATGTCTCAAATATAGCACTGCACACACTTTGGTCAAACCATAATGCACACCTACACCCCTATGTCCTACCAAGTGTGAACCTTCTACACCTTATGGAATCAAAGAAATAACACAAACAAGATTTTAAAACTCATGGTCACTATGACAAGGTCAAAGGTTAAATTAAGGGTCACACCATGACGTTGCACACCTACACCCCTTAACCAATGTTCCTGCCAAGCAACAACTTCCTACACCTTACGGTTTCTGAGATATAGCCTGGACAAGATTTTATAGGTCAAGGTCACTACGGCAAGGTCAAAGGTTAAATCAAGGTCACACCATGACATTGCACACCTACACCCCATAACCAATGCGCCTAACAAGTATCAACTTCCTACACCTTACAGTTGTAAAGATATAGCCTGGACAAGATTTTATAGGTCAAGGTCACTACGGCAAGGTCAAAGGTCAAATCAAGGTCACACCTTGACGTTGCACACCTGCACACCCCCCCCACCACCCCCATCCAGACACCATGGGTGAAAACAATACCCTTAGGGCTGTGGGGTAAAAATTAGTTAACTCAAACAATGGTATTCTCATACTTTAATTAAATACCATGTGTTCCTGACAACATTTTAAACCAAATTTTTTAATGACAGAAAGACAAACTCTTAAAACATAAATTGAGGCATGTAGAATTGGTATATTGTATGAATTCTATATGTTCCTGGATGATTCTTATTATATGGAGGTATTCGGTGTCCCTTCGTAACTTCAATATCTATGCACTCTAGCCATTTCATAAAAGTGACTGGAATGTGTTCATACCTTTTGTATCCCATTAATACTTTTAATAGTATTCCAATGCAAATTCCCTAATTCATGGAGATATCTGGTGTGTTCAAACCCTTAATATCTTTATGTACCATTCACAGCATTTGACAATATTCCCAAGCTGAGAATATGTGTAGCACTTGTAATATAGATGCTAGATATATTCTCAGCTTGGGAATACTCTGAACAAGTCTTATATAGTGTGAGACATTTTTATACCTTTAATATCCCTATGTACAATGCTCATTTCATGGAGGTGGTTGACTGCTGTGAGTATCTGACTGGTGTAGAGACGGATTAACACTTCAGGTAGGCCTTGTCTGGCCACTTCCTCCACGGTGCCTTCAGCACAAAACTCCATAAAGATCAACATCTCTTCCTAAAATAAAACAGCAGAAACTGAACACATTCAAATAAAGAGGAATTTGTGTTTGAAGATTTTGTGGAAGATGTGTCTCATTTATTTGAGTTTCACTATGCTTTCAACATAGAGTACAGGTCATATTAGAAGTACGACTAAAATAGCTGGACGTAAGCTGGTCGAGATTCTGCAATGTTAATTACTTTACACAGGCAAGAACTGTCAGGCTTCACACTTTCAAACCCTGCAGGGTCAGTGACAAATGTGTTACTCACTATATTTTTGAAAGACAGAATCACCTGTGTGTTTCACAGTAATTCACTGGCAGTACATATATTACTTTTGTGATAAGTTCATAGTATTTACTAAAACAATTAAAACAGCAAACATTTTATATTACAGAGTGATACAGAAGCAAATTGGCATACCCTGTGCACTTCCACTCCATAGTACTTCACCAGACTCGGATGAGTCAGTGTTTCAAAGATCTTGATTTCATCTGCAATGTCTTTAATGGTCTGATAATCATTGGGCTGAAAGCGAATCTCTTTCATGGCCATAAGTTCACCAGAATCCATATTCACTGCAGTGTACACCTTGCCAAACCGCCCCTCTCCTGTTTACATGAAAGGAAAATGGACAATCAGAATAAATACAACAAAACAAGAACACAAACCCAAACCTCTGTTTCTGGTGACTATGATTCATAAATATTGTGTTAAATTTGAATCTTCAAAGAGAATTTCTAATTTTAGCAATTTAAAGACAAAACTGACATTCAATATGAAGAGTTAATTTTAAGTAAACTTGTGCAGCATACATGCACCAAAAAACTAAAGAAAGAAATCATTTCAAGTTACATTTGAATAAAGCCATTGAAATCGAAAGTTATTTTCTTCAAGGACAAGCACAACATACAAGTAAATATACCTATCTTGATGCCCCTCTGCCACTTGAAGTTGACCTTTTTGTTGGTGATATGGTAGTCCACCTCTTTCTGCTGCAGTGTCATGCGACCTATCTGCTTCTTCATGTACAGCGTGTTGGTTCTTTGTTGCTCCAGGATTTGAATCGCACCTCTAATTTTCTTAAGCTTACCACTTTCACTAATGTTGTCCATCAAGGGGGCTTAAAAATAACATCCTTGTGTTCAAGAATGATAAATTGAAAGATCATTCCAAAACAAAACATCAAAATTTCACCAATATTATAGACCTGTGCAAACAATATTGGAATAATGGGTGGTCATTACCCCACAGCCCGGGGAAATAATTTTCAGAATTTACAGAAGAAGTGACACAGTACAATGATCATGAGAGTTTCAGAGCAGTGTGACATGACGCTGCACACCTACATCCCCTAACCAATGTCCCTGCCAAGTATGTTCTTTCTACATCTTATAGTTTCCAAGATACAGCCCGCCCAATATTTTAAAGTTTAAAGTCACTACGAAAAAACAAAAGGTCAAATCAAGGTCATACCATGATGTTTCATACATACACCCCCTAACCTATGTTCCTACCCAAGTATCAACCTTCCACATCTTACAGTTTCTAAGATATAGCCCAAAAAAAAATGTAAAGGTCAATGTCACTATGGCAAGGTTAAGGGTCAAATTAAAGCCACACCATGATGTTGCACATCTACATCTCTACCAAGTAACCCTACCAAGTAACCCTACCCAAGATCCCTACCAAGTAACAACTTCCTACACTTACAGTTTCCTAGAAATAAAACCAACTTTAAAGGTCATGGTTATTACAACAAGGTCAAAGTTCCAATCACAGTCACACCATTATGTTGCACACCTATATCCCCTAAACAATGTCCCTACCAAATATCACTTGCCATACCTTACTGTTTTCAAAATATAGCCCAGACAAGAGTTTAAAAGTCAATGTCATTACAGCAAAGTCAAAGATCAAATCAAGGTGATACCGTGATATTGCACACCTACACCCCCCAACCAATGTCCCTCCCAAGTATCAATTTCCTATACCTTACAGTTTCCAAAATAAAGTCCAGATGAGATTTTCAAACTCAAGGTCACTACTGCAAGGTCAAAGGTCAAATCAAGATCACACCTTGACGTTGCACACCTACACCCCCAACCAATGTCCCTACCAAGTATCAAAATCTTTCACCTCAGGGTTTCTGAGATACAAGATAGAGCCCAGACAAACTTTTTCCTGCTGCTCGCTCACCTGCATATAAACACATCATGGGTAAAACCCCCTAATATTCCATGGATTAAACAATGTCATTATGGCTGTGTCCCCAGCCACTGACATCTCTAATATAGATGTGATCTCACACTGAAATGTTGCCTAGCATGGGTGGGGACAGACACAGTTTCATTAGAGAGACTCACCAGACGCAATGTTGGAGAAATCTTATAAGTGATTATGTGTGATGGGTGCTACCATGGGTTCTAAACGTGAACTACTGACATACATGTGTCCCATAGTCAAGAACATTCAAAGCATAAAATGGAAGTTCACAAGGTTTGCTATAGCTCTATTCTCAGGGTAATGGTGGTTTAACCAAGAGTGTCATAGTGCACAGAACTAAAAGATTGAAAGGTGGATTCCATTGGGTTGCTATCTGAAGGACTTCTTATATGGATTTTCCAAATAAAGGAATGTCTATTTCACCCAAATATGTAACACAAACATCTGTTATACCCCATTATTTAAACAAGCAATCAGTGCCCTTGAATGGACTCTGTGCCAGTTGACTGTGTGTTTTGAGTTTCAGAGTAGAAGTGACAGAAGAAAAGGACACAAAAGTTGTGCCCTGCAAATGGTATTCAGAAGGAAAGTAACAAGAAGTAAACAAGGTAGCTGTTTAGGTGTTAAAAGTATGTTAAAAACATATTTAAAGAAAATACTGGAAATATAATAGTTTTCGAGTTACAACTGATTTACTCAACAGTGAGAATCTTAAAATAGCTTTTGCTCAGCTATGCAATCAGTTAAAGGGCTGCAATTTTAATATGGTATAGCCTAGACAAAAGTAGATTAATAACATATTTAAAGAAATACTGTAATTGAAATAGTTTTCAAGTTGCAACTGATTTACTAAACAGTGAGAACTAGAGAATAGCTATTACACAGCTATGCCATGAGCTACACATCTGTAATTTTACAATGTTATAGCTAATTTAAAAGTAGATAAATAACATATTTCAACAGAATTCTCTAAATGCAATAGTTTTCAAGTTATAACTCATTTACTCAACAGAGAAAAGCTCAAAGTAGCTATTGCTCAGCTATGCAATGACCTACAAGTCTGCAACTTTACTATGTAATAGCGGACCCAAAACTAGGTGAATGACATAATTAAACTAAATACTTTAATGCAACAGTTTTCAAGTTAAAACTCATTTACTCAACAGTGAGAACGTGAGAATAGCGATTACTCAGTTATACCATGACATACAGGTCTGCAATTATAGCTGACCCAAAAGTAGGTGAACAACATATTTAAACAAAATACTCTAAATGCAATAGTTTTCAAGTTACAATTGATTGGCTCAACAATGTGAACGTGAAAGTAGCTATTGCTCAGCTATGCCATGAGCTACAGGTCTGCAATTTTACTATGTCGTAGCTGACCCAAATTTACATGAAAAATATAAGTAAACAAAATACTCTGAATGCAATAGTTTTTGAGTTATAAGTGATTTTATTCATTATGAAAGGTACTGAAAAATCAGAAAGTAGCGATTACTCACTTAGCTATTAGTATAGACACCCAAGTTACTCACCACGTTATAGCTATCAAAAAAGTAGCTGAATAACATATTTTAACAAGAAAAGATAGAAACAATTTACTCGACAGTGACAACCTCAAAGTAGCTATTACTGAGCTATGCAATGAGCTACGGGTCTGCAATTTTACTATGTTACAGCTGACCCAAAAGTAGCTGAATAACATATGTATACAAAATTCTCTAAATGCAATAGTTTTTGAGTTACAAGTGATTTTATTCATTATGAAAGGTACTGAAAAATCAGAAAGTAGCGATTACTCACTTAGCTATTAGTATAGACACCCAAGTTACTCACCACGTTGTAGCTATCAAACAAGCAATCAGTGACCGAATGAATCGGTCACATATCTAGGGTTTGGCAGAGTGGAATGGCTCAATGTGTGTTTCATGTGTGAAAGGTTTACAGAGAGTGATTGTGCATAAAAGCAATATCCCCACCAAGTATGAACTTCCTAAATCTTACGGTTTCTGAGATATAGCCTGGACAAGATTTTATAGGTCAAGGTCGCTACAGAAAGGTCAAATCAATGTCAGACCATGACGTTGCACACCTACACCCCCGAACCAATGTCCCTACCAAGTATCAACTTCCTACACCTTACGGTTTCTGAGATATAGCCTGGACAAGATTTTATAGGTAAAAGTCACTACAGCAAGGTCAAAGTTCAAATCAAGGTCAGACCATGACGTTGCATACCTACACACCCGAACCAATGTCCCTACCAAGTATCAACTTCCTAAACCTTACAGTTTCCGAGATATAGTCCGGACAAGATTTTAAGGTCAAGGTCAAATTAAGATCACACCATGACGTTGCACACCTACACCCCCTAACCAATGTCCCTACCAAGTATCAACTTACTACACCTTATGCTTTCCGAGATATAGCCCAGACAAGATTTCCAAACTCAAGGTCATTATGGCAAGGTCAAAGGTCAAATGAAGGTCAGGCCATGATGTTGCACACCTACACATCAAATGCCACTACCAAGTATCAACTTCCTACACCTGGCTGTTTCTGAGATACAGCCCGGACAAACTTTTTCCCGCCACCCGGCCTCCCATCCGGACACCATGGGTTAAAACAATACCCCAACAGCCCGAAAGTAGGAATTGCTCAGCTATGCCATGAGCTATTGGTCTGTAACTGCAGTATGTTATAGTTGACCCAAAAGTAGGTGTACAACATATTTAAACAAAATACTGTAAACCAATAAATTTAAAGTTACAACTGATTTACTCAATAATGAGAACCTCAAATTAGCTATTGCTCAGCTATGAAATAAGCTACAGATTTGGTATTTTTCTATGTTGTAGCTTACTCAAAAGTAGGTGAATAACTTACTTAAACAAAATATTCTAAATGCAATAGTTTTTAAGTTATAACTGATTTACTTGACAGGAATAACATCAAAGTAGCTATTACTCAGTGATGCAATGAGGCACAGGTCAAAGTAGATTTTGCTCAGCTAAGCAATCAGTTAATACGATATAGCTCACACAAAAAGTAGATGCATAACATATTTAAAGAAATACTGTAAATGAAAGACTTTTCAAGTGAACAACTGATTTAGTCAACAGTAAGAACCTGAAAGTAGCTATTGCTCAGCTATGCAATGAGCTACAGGTGTACAAGTTCTCTGTGTTATCGCTGACCCAAAAGTAGGGGAATACCATATTTAGAGAAAATACTCTGAATTCCATAGTTTTCAAGTTACAACCGATTTACTTGACAGTGAGAACCTGAAAGTAGTTTTGCTTAGCTATGCAATGAGCTACAGGTCTATTATTGTAATTATATTTATACTCAGCGCAATATCTCCATATACTACAGGACTCAAAGCGCTATTTAACCCATCCGACTGCACAGGTACAGTCCCAACTCACAAGGAACTGGCATTCCCCTAACTGGAAGATAGAGGCTCAAGGATGACCATTTATCAACATCCTTGAGGTTCTTTAGCCTGCCACTGGGGATAGGATCCAATGGTAGAGGACCGCTATTTTAAGTGGTCATCCAAGCCACTATGTATCTGCCTGTACCTGGGTTTGAACACACGTCCTCTGAGTTCTTAGACAAGTGTGTTACACGCTAGGCCACAGTGGCAGATAAGGTCTGCAATTTCATTACGCTATAGCTGACCCATAAGTTAGCAAATAATATATTTAAATAAAATTTTCCAAATGCAATAGCTTTCAAGGCCCAAGGACATAGTGGTTCACTTGTAACTTGAAAACTATTACATTTAGAAAATGTTGTGTAATATTCAGCTACTTTTGGGACCCAAAATTTGGACCAATGTTGAAAATGTTTCGAAGGTCAAAGCATATGGATACCGATAAACAAAACTCTTGACATGAAGTTACAGTACAGTAGTAAACCCCCATCCAAGAAATTTGACTAAGTCATATTTCCTTATTAATATTAATGAGGCAGATCCATGGACAGGAAGTTTGCTGGTATTTAATTGTAATCCAGCCTTTTTTTTTTAATTTATCCAAGAAATTCTGTGATCTCATATTTCCTCTTTAATATTAATGAGGCAGGCCCGTGGACAGGAAGTGCACTGGTATTTAATCTAAGACCAGCTTTTCTTTAAAATGTATGAAATACTGCTGGATTATGATAAACAATACTCTTGGCGTGAACTTACAGTACAGTAGTAAACCCCCATCCAAGAAATTCGATTAGGTCATATTTCCTCATTAATATTAATGAAGCAGGTCCGTGCACTGGAAGTTCACTGGTATTTAATCATAAACCAGCCTTTTTTTTCTATTTATTCGAGAAATTCTGTGATCTCATATTTCCTCATTAATGTTAATGAGGCAGGTCCATGGACAGGAAGTGCACTGGTATTTAATCTTAAACCAGCTTTTCTTTGAAATTTATAAAATACTTTTGTATACTGATAAACAAAACTCTTGACGTGAGCTTACAGTACAGTAGTAAACCCTCGTCCAAGAAATTTGATCAGGTCATATTTCCTCATTAATATTAATGAGGCAGGTCCGTGGTCAGGAAGTTCACTGGTATTTAATCATAAACCAGCCTTTTTTCTATTTATTCGAGAAATTCTGGACCTCATATTTCGTTATTAATACTAATGAGGCGGGTCGGTGGACAGGAAGTTCACTGGTATTTAATCTTAAACCAGTTTTTCTTTGAAATTTGTAATATACTAGTACTGGGTATCTGGAATATACGCGGTGAGGAAGATACACGGTCAATATTGGAAGATTCGCAGTAGATATTTGGAAGATTCGTGGTAAATATATTATAGATTCGTGGTTAATAATATTTTATAAATTGATATGCTGCTTTACGATGAAAATTACCAGTACCTGCGTAATTAATATTAATGAGCAAATATAAGGTCACAGCAATTCTTTGAGGGGTTTCCTGACAATATTTTATAACAGAAAGCCTGATTTAAGATGAAAACTACCAGCATATTTCCTGTTCACGGACCTGCCTCATTAATATTAATGAGCAAATATGCGTGGTCATGGCAGTTCCTTGAGGGGGTTTCCTGAAAATATGTTATAATAGAAAGGCTGGTTTAAGATGAAAACTACCAGCATATTTCCTGCTCACGGACCTATCTCATTAATATTAATGAGCAAATATGCGCAGACACGGCAGTTCTTTGAGGGGGTTTCCCGACACTGATCGCTTCAGCCATGGGCGATATTAGACGATTTTAACTAAATATGCAGATTTCGACATTTTTCGGAAATACTTCTTCTTACACATCAACAAGCGACATATTTTATATTTATTTTATTATTTCTTTCATATTTAACCCTTTTCTTATGTCTTCTGGCAATATATATTTAGTTTTGAAGTGACAGATCTCGAAAATAGAGGAATGCGCATGCGTGGATGGTGGGCTTGAACAAGCTTTTCAGACTGGTACCCTGAATATTTTTCAACGAAAACGACTCCTCGAGAAGTGGGTATGAAACCTGGTCATATATATCAAAATCAAATTGAAATTTTAACAAGCATTTTAGACTTGTACCCTAAGTTATCCCTTGATTTGAAAAAGTTTCGCAATATATTGACCAAGATACTACTTTTAAAAGTTAGTATGTACAGCAATGAACAGGAAATACAAAATATAATGTTCAATTAAAACAATTTTCCTCTGTGAATTGTGTATGGATTTTTATGAAATAAAAATGATATATGACACTAAATAGGTATGATAAACTGAGATGAAAGGCACACTTTATCACTCGTGCTACCTTTATTGGGGAATATCAGAAGGCACTTCTGGATTGACCTGAACAGTTATTCAGCTTTGTCACAGTTCTGTGGTGGAATCAGTTGCTTTCATATCACACACAGAGAACTTAGACCACAGTGCTTCAGATATTTCTTATGCTTGACAAAATAGAAAAGCCTTGTGGGTTAGCAGGTTTGACATCTAATGATAGGCTGTCACCTCTGTGTAGGTATGAATCTCCGAAATAACAATGCAGAGTACCTGTCATAATATGACCCTGGCTGTTGCATGAGACATAAAAATCACAACTTTGACCTTTGACAAAATTAAATCCACATAATAAAGAAGTCCATATTTAAATATCCCTAACTCTATATCATTTTATTGTGTTATAGTATATTAATTATATCATATTTATTACAATAACTGGTGTGACTTTTTAAAAAATATTTGAAGAACAGGAACACCTGTTGTGATCCACAATCTTGCTGGAACTCTATTTAAAATAATTTTTGTGATTGTTTTATTGAAGCTAGCAAAATAATATCTATACCAATTTAAAGGCAAAATTCTACAGGTTATGTTCCTTTTCATTTGAGGAAAATTGGTCCAATATTAAGATAATTGTTTTACAAATTACTATGCACAGCAAATAATAATAAATAATATTCTTCTCTGTGACTTGTGTATGGAATTTAATGCAATAAAAATGACATACAACACCAAATATGTGTGATTAACAGAGAGGAAAGGCTGGCTTTATCACTTGTGCAACATTTAGTGGGAACAGTTTAGTGCTTCAGATATGACTTCTTATGCTTGACAAAATAGAATGTCCTTGTGGGTTAGCAGGTTTGACATCTAATGATAGGCTGTCACCTATGTGTAGGTATGACTCCCCCAAATGACAATGCAGAGTACCTGTCATAATATGACCCTGGCTGTTGCTGTTGCATGAGACATAAAAATCACAACTTTGACCTTTGACAAAATTAAATCCACATGCATAATAAAGAAGTCCATATTTAAATATCCCTAACTCTAGATCATTTTATTGTGTTATAGTATATTAATTATATCATATTTATTACAATAACTGGTGTGACTTTTTAAAAAATATTTGAAGAACACAAACACCTGTTGTGATCCACAATCTTGCTGGAACTCTGTTTAAAATAATTTTTGTGATTGTTTTATTGAAGCTAGCAATATAATATCTATACCAATTTAAAGGCAAATTTCTAGAGGTTATGTTCTTTTGGATTTGAGGAAAATTGGTCCAATATTGTCCAAGACACTTGTTTTAAAAATTACTATGCACAGCAAATAATAATAATATTCTTCTCTGTGACTTGTGTATGGAATTTAATGCAATAAAGATGACATACAACACTATATATGTGTGATTAACTGAGAGGAAAGGTAGGCTTTATCACTCGTGCTACCTTCTCTGGGAAATATCAGAAGACACTTCTGGATTGACCTGAACAGTTCTTCAGCTATGTCACAATTCTGAAATGGAATCAGTTGTTTTCATATCACATATAGAGAACTTAGACCACAGTGCTTCAGATATTTCTTATGCTTGACAAAATAGAAAGGCCTTGTGGGTTAGCAGGTTTGACATCTAATGATAGGCTGTCACCTCTGTGTAGGTATGATTTCCCCAAATGACAATGCAGAGTACCTGTCATAATATGACCCTGGCTGTTGCATGAGATATAAAAATCACAACTTTGACCTTTGACAAAATTAAATCCACATAATAAAGAAGTCCATATTTAAATATCCCTAACTCTATATCATTTTATTGTGTTATAGTATATTAATTAGATCATATTTATTACAATAACTTGTGTGACTTCTTTAAAAATATTTGAAGAACAGGAACACCTGTTGTGATCCACAATCTTGCTGGAACTCTGTTTAATATACTTTTTGTGATTGTTTTATTGAAGCTAGCAATATAATATCTATACCAATTTAAAGGCAAAATTCTACAGGTTATGTTCTTTTGATTTGAGGAAAATTGGTCCAATATTAAGATAATTGTTTTAAAAATTACTATGCACAGCAAATAATAATAAATAATATTCTTCTTTGTGACTTGTGTATGGAATTTAATGCAATAAAAATGACATACAACACTAAATATGTGTGATTAACTGAGAGGAAAGGCTGGCTTTATCACTTGTGCAACATTTAGTGGGAATAGTTTACTGCTTGAGATATGATTTCTTATGCTTGACAAAATATAATGTCCTTGTGGGTTAGCAGGTTTGACATCAAATCATAGGCTGTCACCTCTGTGTAGGTATGACTCCCCCAAATGACAATGCAGAGTACCTGTCATAATATGACCCTGGCTATTGCTGTTGCATGAGACATAAAATCACAACTTTGACAAAATTAAATCCACATAATAAAGAAGTCCATATTTAAATATCCCTAACTCTATATCATTTTATTGTGTTATAGTATATTAATTATATCATATTTATTACAATAACTGGTTTGACTTTTTAAAAAATATTTGAAGAACACGAACACCTGTTGCGATCCACTAAATATGTGTGATTAACTGAGAGGAAAGGCAGGCTTTATCACTTGTGCTACCTTTAGTGGGAATACTTTAGTGCTCCAGATATGATTTCTTATGCTTGACAAAATAGAATGTCCTTGTGGGTTAGCAGGTTTGACATCTAATGATAGGCTGTCACCTATGTGTAGGTATGACTCCCCCAAATGACAATGCAGAGTACCTGTCATAATATGACCCTGGCTGTTGCTGTTGCATGAGACATAAAAATCACAACTTTGACAAAATTAAATCCACATAATAAAGACGTCCATATTTAAATATCCCTAACTCTATATCATTTTATTGTGTTATAGTATATTAATTAGATCATATTTACTACAATAACTGGTGTGACTTTTTAAAAAATATTTGAAGAACACAAACACCTGTTGTGATCCACAATCTTGCTGGAACTCTGTTTAAAATAATTTTTGTGATTGTTTCATTGAAGCTAGCAATATAATATCTATAACAATTTAAAGGCAAATTTCTAGAGGTTATGTTCTTTTGGATTTGAGGAAAATTGGTCCAATATTGTCCAAGACACTTGTTTTAAAAATTACTATGCACAGCAAATAATAATAAATAATATTCTTCTCTGTGACTTGTGTATGGAATTTAATGTGACAAAAATGACATACAACACTATATATGTGTGATTAACTGAGAGGAAAGGTATGCTTTATCACTCATGCTACCTTCACTTAGGAATATCAGAAGGCACTTCTGGATTGACCTGAACAGTTCTTCAGCTTTGTCACAATTCTGAAATGGAATCAGTTGTTTTCATATCACACATAGAGATCTTAGACCAGTGCTTCAGATATTTCTTATGCTTGACAAAATAGAAAGGCCTTGTGGGTTAGCAGGTTTGACATCTAATGATAGGCTGTCACCTCTGTGTAGGTATGATTTCCCCAAATTGCAATGCAGAGTACCTGTCATAATATGACCCTGGCTGTTGCGGTTGCATGAGACATAAAAATCACAAGTTTGACCTTTGACAAAATTAAATCCACATAATAAAGAAGTCCATATTTAAATATCCCTAACTCTATATCATTTTATTGTGTTATAGTTATTAATTATATCATATTTATTACAATAACTGGTGTGACTTTTTAAAAAATATTTGAAGAACACGAACACCTGTTAAGATCCACAATTCTGCTGTAACTCTGTTTAAAATAATTTTTGTGATTGTTTCAATGAAGTTAGCAATATAATATCTATACTAATTTAAAGGCAAATTTCTAGAGGTTTATGTTCCCTTTGATTTGAGGAAAATTGGTCCAATATTGTCCAAGATACTTGTTTTAAAAATTACTATGCACAGCAAAAAATAATAAATAATATTCTTCTCTGTGACTTGTGTATGAAATTTAATGCAATAAAAATGACAAACACTAATATCTGTGATTCTCTGAGAGGAAAGGTAGGCTTTATCACTCATGCTACCTTTAGTGGGGAATATCAGACACTTCTGGACTGACCTGAACAGTTATTCAACTTTGTCACAATTCGTTGGTGGAATCAGTTGTTTTCATATCACACATAGAGAACTTAGACAACAGTGCTTCAGATATGATTTCTTATGCTTGACAAAATAGAATGGCCTTGTGGGTTAGCAGGTTTGACATCTAATGATAGGCTGTCACCTCTGTGTAGGTATGATTCCCCCAAATGACAATGCAGAGTACCTGTCATAATGTGACCCTGGCTGTTGCTGTTGCATGAGACATAAAATCACAAATTTGACCTTTGACAAAAGTAAATCCACATAATAAAGAAGTTCATATTTAACTATCCCCACCTCTATATCATTTTATTGTGTTATATTTATATCATATATTAACAAATAAATACATAAATATCAACACAACATAAGGGGCTGTAGTCACAAAAGGGATCAAGCTGAAGTTGAGCCAAAAAGTGTCTAGGTGTTTATAATAAGCTTGAGCTGATTTTTGGCTCAAACTGAGCTTGATTCCTTTTGTGAATATAGCCCCAGACCCCAAAGTCATCAGGTTATCATGAATGTAGTCTCCTGACATTTTCGGTTGACACAGCTTGCAATTTCCAGGGGGCTCACAAAATAAAAATTGACAGGGTACCAGACTAATTGAAAGACGTTTTTTTCCACTTGTATGCTATCAAATCAATTGCCATTGATCAAACGTCATCTATTACTTCAAAACAGAAATAAATGATATGCAAATGACATATTTGACATTTGTGACAAGTGAAATAGGTATTTATTTTGTTTCTATGGTTTCTTTCATATTTTTCTTCAATGGGAACTCCGGGATGGAACCGTAAAAAAAAAAAAAAAAATTTAGCACCAACCGGCCCATATAGATCACTATCTCAGTTGAACTTGTCTTCACAATCTAGGTCACCAAGGTCAAATATAAAATTGCTAAAATACTTAAATGTAAGAAAACATTGAATTTCCATAAAAATACAGCACCTAAGCATGATTAATGTGTATCCAGTCATGCCAAAACGACGCACGGAAAATGTTCATGTATCGGGAAATTTGACGGTAAATGCGAGGAAAATCCCATAACAGTATCTAGGGTTGGCCCGAGATGGCCAACCCTAGATAAAAAGTAGCTGAATAACATATTTTAACAAAATGCTCTAAATGCAATACTTTTCAAGTTATTGGTGATTTAGTGCATAATTTCATGAATTTTAATGCATTAAAAATTATTAAAAAGATTAATAAAAAAAATTAAGACAGATCCAGGTCTGTTACTCACACAAGGGAATCTACTTCTGGCCTAGTACATATTTGCAAGATATGGGAGAAATGCCTGCAATAGTCACTGAGAAAATAGCTAGCCTCGGCAGGCAAGAAACCCAGCCCGCACATTAGTGTTAGGAATCAGTCTGAAAAATCAGAATTGATTAATCGGTAATTCTTGGCGATCGATTATCGATTATAATCGTTTTTCTGCTTGTTTGTGAAAAAAAGGAAAATTCTTTACTTTTTGCCATAAACCACAAAATAGTAGATTTGGTTACAGTGGGTTTCAGTGGGGGTGGGGTATGTAGGAAACCAGTAAATTGAAAGACTCAGCAAGTATGTTTATGAGCAATAATATAGTAATCTATGATGCTAACCTTAACAGCTATAAATATTTTTTGTGTCTTTTCAGCTCATAATTTATGGTATAAAAATGTTAACCAGCATATTACCAACCAATCAACTGAAAAATAATCATTATTTCAACCAGTTTAGTTCAACATCCCTGTGTACACCAGTTTTTATAATACAAGACCACACTTTACTTCTTATAATTTGTGGGGTTAACTTTACCTCAGACTGCAAATATCTAAGTTACAAGAGAGCTTTAGAAATTATGTTAGCTTCAAAATTAGCCTGGCTTTTCAGGTTGTCTGAATCATAATGCAAATGTGAAATATTTTCGCCATAATGCACACTGTATCAGAGGCCTTTCTCCTGGGAGTCTCCTCAGCTAGCTAAGCTAAATAAATATATGAAAACTTGATGAAAAATACTTATTGAGCAATTAAACAGTTGTGTCCATACTATACATATAAATGCCTGTGACAAGGCTACTTCAAAGTCCCCTGTACTCTTTCTTTTTCTTCCCCCATGTGTGAACATGAAATCATTTGGCTGTAAAGTAATTGCCAATTATTCTAAAAAATTTCTCTCACCCCCCAAAAATATTCCATGAATATCCTTTTTTCAACAGGTCTACATGATCTAATCAATTCATATAATTATAGTCTGTTAAATGAGGCACAATTCAATGCATGATGAAGTAGTAAACTTTTGATTTCTATAATTTAACAATATTTGTCAAAAACATTCATGGCAAATTGGTGAAGTGTTACAGTAAATACAGTGTGGTCTATATTACTCGACAGTCTGTTCTCTCCACTTGATTGATGGCCAAGGTCGTTAGTCCCTATTTACAGCGAGTATGTATGTTGTGTATGAACCAGTGGAAGTTAAAATTTAATCTAGGTTGAACTTAGAATATTATGTTAAAAGATCTAAAAACATTCAGAATTCTCGAGTTTTAGTTGTAACCAACAGGAAGTTCCTGAATCCAATCAAATAATAAATATAGTAGATTATGCAAACAAATATTACGAAAATAAAATGTTAAATATCTGTCAAAATAAGGAAAATAAGGTAACCTTTATATCTCATTTTCGATTCACAATCGATTCTTAACATGAGAATTGATTTTTTACATCGAAAGTTGTAAAAAGACGTCGAATCGATTTTCCGTCGAATCGTAGAACCACTACCGCACATACAGTTAAATGGCCAACAACATTGAGACTTGGGAAAATCTTAGGAACATCTGTTGTAAGAAGTACAGAGAACCCACGAGATGTTCTACAAAAGATTCACAGACCATGATTTCTTACAAGTAGTTTTCATATTTTGAAGCCCTAGAAGCAATTACAAGGAAGATAAGATATAAGGCCTTTTTGATATGATGACCCTCCTATTTGGTATTGAAGATGTGATATGGTGGTCATTTTGTTTCCAAAACAAGGACACAATTACTCTCAGGCAAGCTTTCCCATCCAGTTACATTTTGTGCAAATCTGATGAAGCTAGCTGCAATATTTTAGGTTACAGAAAATATCAAAGATTTTTGAAGAAACTTTAAGACCCCCAAATTTTAAAGTGTTGCCATGGCAACAGTTGCTGCCGGATACTCCCCAAAACCTAATCAGTTCTAGATCCTCTTGGGACAAACATATCCTGCAAATTTGGTGAAAATCTGTGCAGGGGTTTAGGCTGTGGAACACACACAAACTTTAAGAAACGAAAATCTTAAAAGTGTTGCCATGGCAACAGTGATAGCTGGATACCTCAGCTCTAGATCCTCTTGGGGTAAATATCCCTTGAAAATTTGGTGAAAATCCGTGCAGAGGTTTAGGCTGTGGAACACCCACAAACATTAAGACCCGAAAATGTCAAAAGTGTTGCCATGGCAACAGTCGTTACCGGATACCCCCCAAAACCCAATCAGCTCTAGATACTCCTGGGGTAAACATATTCTAAAAATTTGGTGAAAATCCGTGCAGGGGTTTAGTCTGTGGAACACCCACAAACTTTAAGACTTGAAAATTTTAAAAGTGTTGCCATGGCAACAGTTGTACCTCCCAAAACCTAATCAGCTCTAGATCCTCTTGGGGATAAACATATTCTGAAAATTTGGTGAAAATCTGTGCACGGGTTTAGTCTGTGGAACACCCACATACTTTAAGACCCGAAAATCTTGAAAGTGTTGTCATAAGTTTATGAAATATTAGGAATTTACTATAACCTTACAAAAGAAACTTTTTTGGTGTAAACAGATGTACATGATGAATATCAAAGAATAAAGTCTTAATTAGCACATCAAATATCTTTTAAACACCAAAAAATTGTCCCAACCTTAAACTCAAAGTTAGTTTGCAGCTGTGAGGGAGTTTAAGGGAATCTTTTCCTGTAGGTTTTGCTCACGGTTTGTTACATTCACAACTTGAAAGATGCTTAGAATTTCACAGTTTTTGAAATACTGTTGAAAAATTGCCAAACTTAAAGTGAATATAATTCTGTTATTACTGGGAGTTTAAGGTCACCTTAATGTGTGGCACTTATCTATGGCCAGTTACATATACATGCAAAATTTGAATAAAGTTTTTAAACTTATCTTCAGTATACTTTACGGAAAAGTAAAAAACTTAAACTCAACATAACTTTTTAATACATGAGAGTTTAAGGTCACCTTAAAATAGGGCACACCTTGAAAACCAGTTACAACCACATGCCAAATTTGAATTGAATCCGTCAACCCATTTTTGAGATACTGTACAGAAACGAAAAACCTTCAACTCAATATAAGTATCTTACTACTGTGAGTTTAAGGTCACCTTAAATAGGGCACACCTTGAGGAACAGTTACATCAACATGCCAATATGGAATTTAATTCATCAAGCCATTTTTGAGATACTGTCTGGAAAGTAAGTGTGACAACAACACTGACCATGTATGTTTTCCATCATAGCTGCTAGTGACACAAATTAATGCAACCTTAAACTCATAAGTTTATAAAATATCAGCAATTTACTATAACCTTACAAAAGAGACCATTTTTGGTGGAGATATATGTACATGATGAATATCAATGTGAAAAGTCCTAATTAGCATATAAAATATCTTCCAAACACCAAAAACATTGTCCCAACCTTAAACTCAAAGTTTGTTTGCACTGCTGTATATTGTAGCAAGTTTAAGGTAATCTTTTTCTGAAGGTTCTGTTCAAGGTTTGTTACATCCACAACTAAAATATGCCTAGAATTGCACAATATTTAAAATACTGTTCAAAAATTACCAAACTTTAAGTGAATATAATTCTGTTATTACTGGGAGTTTAAGGTCACCTTATTGTATGGCACTTACCTATGGCCTGTTACATATACATGCAAAAGTTGAATGAAATTTCTGAAGTTATTTTCAGTATACTCCATGGAGAAAGAAAAAAAAACGTAAACTGGATACAAGTTTTTTATATGTGGGAGTTTAAGGTCATCTTAAAATAGGGCACACCTTCAAAACTAGTTACAACCACATGCCAAATTTGAATTGAATCCATCAAGCCATTTTTGAGATACTGTCCGGAAACGAAAAAACTCAAATTGAGTTTAAGTATCTTACTAGTGGGAGTTTAAGGTCACAAAACTATACAGCACACCCTCAGGACCAGTTACATCCACATGCCAAATTTGAATTAAATCTGACAAGCCATTTTTGAGATACTGTCCGGAATACAAAGTGTGACGATGAGAGATGACGACGCCACGAAATTGGATGACGAAGCAATCCCTATATACCATGCAGCATAAATGCTGGTGACACAAAAAGCAAAGTAGTAAGTATTCTCACAAAAAAAACTAGAAATAGGCCGCCCTGTTGATAGTAGATGCGAATAGAAACAGGATAGCATAGAAGAACACACATTATCATGTGTAATGTCCACCCATGAACCTTTTGCCCAAATTGTACAGTAGTCTTACAAGACCCTGTTTCATTTGTAAAATATATCAATGATGCTTAAATATTTGATAGTGTAGATGTAATTTATTTCAGCTTCATGCCTTTTTGCATTGGTTGGGTTGAAAATTTTGACGAAATCACTCTATCTTGCACGGTTAAGAAGATAGAAGCCAATTCCTGTTTTTCTATTTTTGGCAAAAATTTGAAAATTCAAAATGGCCGCCATTATTGGGAAAAGGAAATTTTTTTGAAAATTGCCAAGAGTACATTTCTTAGATACCCTATGGGTCGAAAATTTCAACAAAATAACTCTATTTTGCACGGTTAAGGCCAGTTTGTGTTTTTCCATTTTGGGCAAAAATTCGAAAATTCAAAATGGCTGCCATTTTTGGGGAGGGGAAAATTTTTTGAAAATTGCAAAGATTACATTCCTTAGATACCCTGTGGGTTGAAAATTTCGACGAAATCGCTCTATCTCGCATGGTTAAGGAGATAGAAGCAAATTTGTGTTTTGCCATTTTTGGCAAAAATTTGAAAATTCAAAATGGCCGCCATTTTAGGGGAGGGGAAAATTTTTTAGAAATTACCAAGAGTACAATGCTCAGATACCCTGTGGGTCGAAAATTTTGACGAAATCACTCTATCTGGCACGGTTAAGGAGATGGAAGCAAATTTGTGTTTTGCCATTTTTGGCAAAAATTCGAAAATTCAAAATGGCCGCCATTTTTGGGGAGGGGAAAATTTTTGGAAAATTGCAAAGATTGCATTCCTTAGATACCCTGTGGGTCGAAAATTTCGACGAAATCGCTCTATCTCGCACGGTTAAGGAGATAGAAGCAAATTTGTGTTTTGCCATTTTTGGCAAAAATTCGAAAATTCAAAATGGCCGCCATTTTTGGGGAGGGGAAAATTTTTTGAAAATTGCAAATATTACATTCCTTAGATACCCTGTGGGTCGAAAATTTCGATGAAATCGCTCTATCTCGCACGGTTAAGGAGATAGAAGCAAATTTGTGTTTTGCCATTTTTGGCAAAAATTCGAAAATTCAAAATGGCCGCCATTTTTGGGGAGGGGAAAATTTTTGGAAAATTGCAAAGATTGCATTCCTTAAATACCCTGTGGGTCGAAAATTTCGACGAAATCGCTCTATCTCGCACGGTTAAGGAGATAGAAGCAAATTTGTGTTTTGCAATTTTTGGCAAAAATTCGAAAATTCAAAATGGCCGCCATTTTTGGGGAGGGGAAAATTTTTTGAAAATTACAAAGATTACATTCCTTAGATACCCTGTGGGTCGAAAATTTCGACGAAATCGCTCTATCTCGCACGGTTAAGGAGATAGAAGCAAATTTGTGTTTTGCCATTTTTGGCAAAAATTCGAAAATTCAAAATGGCCGCCATTTTTGGGGAGGGGAAAATATTTTGAAAATTGCAAAGATTGCATTGCTTAGATACCCTGTGCGTCGAAAATTTTGCCGAAATCGCTCTATCTCGCACGGTTAAGGAGATAGAAGCAAATTAGTGTTTTGCCATTTTTGGCAAAAATTCGAAAATTCAAAATGGCCGCCATTTTTGGGGAGGGGAAAATTTTTGGAAAATTGCAAAGATTGCATTCCTTAGATCCCCTGTGGGTCGAAAATTTTGCCGAAATCGCTCTATCTCGCACGGTTAAGGAGATAGAAGCAAATTTGTGTTTTGCCATTTTTGGCAAAAATTCGAAAATTCAAAATGGCCGCCATTTTTGGGGAGGGGAAATTTTTTTGAAAATTGCAAATATTACATTCCTTAGATACCCTGTGGGTCGAAAATTTCGACGAAATCGCTCTATCTCGCACGGTTAAGGAGATAGAAGCAAATTTGTGTTTTGCCATTTTTGGCAAAAATTCGAAAATTCAAAATGGCCGCCATTTTTGGGGAGGGGAAAATTTTTTGAAAATTGCAACTATTACATTCCTTAGATACCCTGTGGGTCGAAAATTTCGACGAAATCGCTCTATCTCGCACGGTTAAGGAGATAGAAGCAAATTTGTGTTTTGCCATTTTTGGCAAAAATTCAAAAATTCAAAATGGCCGCCATTTTTGGGGAGGGGAAAATATTTTGAAAATTGCAAAGATTGCATTGGTTAGATACCCTGTGTGTCGAAAATTTTGCCGAAATCGCTCTATCTCGCACGGTTAAGGAGATAGAAGCAAATTTGTGTTTTGCCATTTTTGGCAAAAATTCGAAAATTCAAAATGGCCGCCATTTTTGGGGAGGGGAAATTTTTTTGAAAATTGCAAATATTACATTCCTTAGATACCCTGTGGGTCGAAAATTTCGATGAAATCGCTCTATCTCGCACGGTTAAGGAGATAGAAGCAAATTTGTGTTTTGCCATTTTTGGCAAAAATTCGAAAATTCAAAATGGCCGCCATTTTTGGGGAGGGGAAAATTTTTGGAAAATTGCAAAGATTGCATTCCTTAGATACCCTGTGGGTCGAAAATTTCGACGAAATCGCTCTATCTCGCACGGTTAAGGAGATAGAAGCAAATTTGTGTTTTGCCATTTTTGGCAAAAATTCGAAAATTCAAAATGGCCGCCATTTTTGGGGAGGGGAAAATTTTTGGAAAATTGCAAAGATTGCATTCCTTAGATACCCTGTGGGTCGAAAATTTCGACGAAATCGCTCTATCTCGCACGGTTAAGGAGATAGAAGCAAATTTGTGTTTTGCCATTTTTGGCAAAAATTCGAAAATTCAAAATGGCCGCCATTTTTGGGGAGGGGAAAATATTTTGAAAATTGCAAACATTGCATTGCTTAGATACCCTGTGCGTCTAAAATTTTGCCGAAATCGCTCTATCTCGCACGGTTAAGGAGATAGAAGCAAATTAGTGTTTTGCCATTTTTGGCAAAAATTCGAAAATTCAAAATGGCCGCCATTTTTGGGGAGGGGAAAATTTTTGGAAAATTGCAAAGATTGCATTCCTTAGATCCCCTGTGGTTCGAAAATTTTGCCGAAATCGCTCTATCTCGCACGGTTAAGGAGATAGAAGCAAATTTGTGTTTTGCCATTTTTGGCAAAAATTCGAAAATTCAAAATGGCCGCCATTTTTGGGGAGGGGAAATTTTTTTGAAAATTGCAAATATTACATTCCTTAGATACCCTGTGGGTCGAAAATTTCGACGAAATCGCTCTATCTCGCACGGTTAAGGAGATAGAAGCAAATTTGTGTTTTGCCATTTTTGGCAAAACTTCGAAAATTCAAAATGGCCGCCATTTTTGGGGAGGGGAAAATTTTTGGAAAATTGCAAAGATTGCATTCCTTAGATACCCTGTGGGTCGAAAATTTCGACGAAATCGCTCTATCTCGCACGGTTAAGGAGATAGAAGCAAATTTGTGTTTTGCCATTTTTGGCAAAAATTCGAAAATTCAAAATGGCCGCCATTTTTGGGGAGGGGAAAATTTTTTGAAAATTGCAAATATTACATTCCTTAGATACCCTGTGGGTCGAAAATTTCGACGAAATCGCTCTATCTCGCACGGTTAAGGAGATAGAAGCAAATTTGTGTTTTGCCATTTTTGGCAAAAATTCAAAATGGCCGCCATTTTTGGGGAGGGGAAAATATTTTGAAAATTGCAAAGATTGCATTGCTTAGATACCCTGTGTGTCGAAAATTTTGCCGAAATCGCTCTATCTCGCACGGTTAAGGAGATAGAAACAAATTAGTGTTTTGCCATTTTTGGCAAAAATTCGAAAATTCAAAATGGCCGCCATTTTTGGGGAGGGGAAAATTTTTGGAAAATTGCAAAGATTGCATTCCTTAGATCCCCTGTGGGTCGAAAATTTTGCCGAAATCGCTCTATCTCGCACGGTTAAGGAGATAGAAGCAAATTTGTGTTTTGCCATTTTTGGCAAAAATTCGAAAATTCAAAATGGCCGCCATTTTTGGGGAGGGGAAATTTTTTTGAAAATTGCAAATATTACATTCCTTAGATACCCTGTGGGTCGAAAATTTCGACGAAATCGCTCTATCTCGCACGGTTAAGGAGATAGAAGCAAATTTGTGTTTTGCCATTTTTGGCAAAAATTCGAAAATTCAAAATGGCCGCCATTTTTGGGGAGGGGAAAATTTTTGGAAAATTGCAAATATTACATTCCTTAGATACCCTGTGGGTCGAAAATTTCCACGAAATCGCTCTATCTCGCACGGTTAAGGAGATAGAAGCAAATTTGTGTTTTGCCATTTTTGGCAAAAATTCGAAAATTCAAAATGGCCGCCATTTTTGGGGAGGGGAAATTTTTTTGAAAATTGCAAATATTACATTCCTTAGATACCCTGTGGGTCGAAAATTTCGACGAAATCGCTCTATCTCGCACGGTTAAGGAGATAGAAGCAAATTTGTGTTTTGCCATTTTTGGCAAAAATTCGAAAATTCAAAATGGCCGCCATTTTTGGGGAGGGGAAAATTTTTGGAAAATTGCAAAGATTGCATTCCTTAGATACCCTGTGGGTCGAAAATTTCGACGAAATCGCTCTATCTCGCACGGTTAAGGAGATAGAAGCAAATTTGTGTTTTGCCATTTTTGGCAAAAATTCGAAAATTCAAAATGGCCGCCATTTTTGGGGAGGGGAAAATTTTTTGAAAATTGCAACTATTACATTCCTTAGATACCCTGTGGGTCGAAAATTTCGACGAAATCGCTCTATCTCGCACGGTTAAGGAGATAGAAGCAAATTTGTGTTTTGCCATTTTTGGCAAAAATTCAAAAATTCAAAATGGCCGCCATTTTTGGGGAGGGGAAAATATTTTGAAAATTGCAAAGATTGCATTGGTTAGATACCCTGTGTGTCGAAAATTTTGCCGAAATCGCTCTATCTCGCACGGTTAAGGAGATAGAAGCAAATTTGTGTTTTGCCATTTTTGGCAAAAATTCGAAAATTCAAAATGGCCGCCATTTTTGGGGAGGGGAAATTTTTTTGAAAATTGCAAATATTACATTCCTTAGATACCCTGTGGGTCGAAAATTTCGATGAAATCGCTCTATCTCGCACGGTTAAGGAGATAGAAGCAAATTTGTGTTTTGCCATTTTTGGCAAAAATTCGAAAATTCAAAATGGCCGCCATTTTTGGGGAGGGGAAAATTTTTGGAAAATTGCAAAGATTGCATTCCTTAGATACCCTGTGGGTCGAAAATTTCGACGAAATCGCTCTATCTCGCACGGTTAAGGAGATAGAAGCAAATTTGTGTTTTGCCATTTTTGGCAAAAATTCGAAAATTCAAAATGGCCGCCATTTTTGGGGAGGGGAAAATTTTTGGAAAATTGCAAAGATTGCATTCCTTAGATACCCTGTGGGTCGAAAATTTCGACGAAATCGCTCTATCTCGCACGGTTAAGGAGATAGAAGCAAATTTGTGTTTTGCCATTTTTGGCAAAAATTCGAAAATTCAAAATGGCCGCCATTTTTGGGGAGGGGAAAATATTTTGAAAATTGCAAACATTGCATTGCTTAGATACCCTGTGCGTCTAAAATTTTGCCGAAATCGCTCTATCTCGCACGGTTAAGGAGATAGAAGCAAATTAGTGTTTTGCCATTTTTGGCAAAAATTCGAAAATTCAAAATGGCCGCCATTTTTGGGGAGGGGAAAATTTTTGGAAAATTGCAAAGATTGCATTCCTTAGATCCCCTGTGGGTCGAAAATTTTGCCGAAATCGCTCTATCTCGCACGGTTAAGGAGATAGAAGCAAATTTGTGTTTTGCCATTTTTGGCAAAAATTCGAAAATTCAAAATGGCCGCCATTTTTGGGGAGGGGAAATTTTTTTGAAAATTGCAAATATTACATTCCTTAGATACCCTGTGGGTCGAAAATTTCGACGAAATCGCTCTATCTCGCACGGTTAAGGAGATAGAAGCAAATTTGTGTTTTGCCATTTTTGGCAAAACTTCGAAAATTCAAAATGGCCGCCATTTTTGGGGAGGGGAAAATTTTTGGAAAATTGCAAAGATTGCATTCCTTAGATACCCTGTGGGTCGAAAATTTCGACGAAATCGCTCTATCTCGCACGGTTAAGGAGATAGAAGCAAATTTGTGTTTTGCCATTTTTGGCAAAAATTCGAAAATTCAAAATGGCCGCCATTTTTGGGGAGGGGAAAATTTTTTGAAAATTGCAAATATTACATTCCTTAGATACCCTGTGGGTCGAAAATTTCGACGAAATCGCTCTATCTCGCACGGTTAAGGAGATAGAAGCAAATTTGTGTTTTGCCATTTTTGGCAAAAATTCAAAATGGCCGCCATTTTTGGGGAGGGGAAAATATTTTGAAAATTGCAAAGATTGCATTGCTTAGATACCCTGTGTGTCGAAAATTTTGCCGAAATCGCTCTATCTCGCACGGTTAAGGAGATAGAAACAAATTAGTGTTTTGCCATTTTTGGCAAAAATTCGAAAATTCAAAATGGCCGCCATTTTTGGGGAGGGGAAAATTTTTGGAAAATTGCAAAGATTGCATTCCTTAGATCCCCTGTGGGTCGAAAATTTTGCCGAAATCGCTCTATCTCGCACGGTTAAGGAGATAGAAGCAAATTTGTGTTTTGCCATTTTTGGCAAAAATTCGAAAATTCAAAATGGCCGCCATTTTTGGGGAGGGGAAATTTTTTTGAAAATTGCAAATATTACATTCCTTAGATACCCTGTGGGTCGAAAATTTCGACGAAATCGCTCTATCTCGCACGGTTAAGGAGATAGAAGCAAATTTGTGTTTTGCCATTTTTGGCAAAAATTCGAAAATTCAAAATGGCCGCCATTTTTGGGGAGGGGAAAATTTTTGGAAAATTGCAAATATTACATTCCTTAGATACCCTGTGGGTCGAAAATTTCCACGAAATCGCTCTATCTCGCACGGTTAAGGAGATAGAAGCAAATTTGTGTTTTGCCATTTTTGGCAAAAATTCGAAAATTCAAAATGGCCGCCATTTTTGGGGAGGGGAAAATTTTTTGAAAATTGCAAAGAGTACACTCCTCAGATACCCTGCGGGTCGAAAATTTTGCCGAAATCGCTCTATCTCGCACGGTTAAGGAGATAGAAGCAAATTACTCAAAAGTAGTACTGAAAATACACAATGAAGTACCTAAATGGCTATTACTCATGTACTGACAAAGCTATCAGTCCCAAATGCAATACCAAGCGAGCTATGGACATAACAATCTTGTATTCAAAATTGTAGTAAAATATCTTTAATTATTTTGGCTTAAATGCACGGAAACCAATGGGTACTGAAAATAGCTGTACTTAAGTATTACTCAGTAAGCAAAAGAGGTACAACAGCCAAAAGCAATCCCAAGCAAGCTACTGACCCAATAAGCCTGCATACCAAATTTAGTGACAATAGCTCTAATACTTTTCCTTTAAATGAGCGGAAACCATGCGTGACGCCGGACATCGGACGCCGGACGCCGGACATCGGACATCGGACGGCGAAAAAAGCAAAAATAATATATCCACCCCCCAGGGGGGTGGACATAATGAAAACTCTAAACTCAGAAATATTCCGTGTGCACTGTACATGCGCCAAACGAAAAAGATGCTATGACGTCACGCTGTCTAGACAGGAAGGAAGTACCATGCGCCACTGGTGAGTGCACAGTACTAGGACCAGCCAGCCGGTGGAAACACAGGACGTCTTTTTCTGACGTTTGGCGGGCCGGTCTGCGCCGACCGGATTAGCAATTGTCCATTGGATAGGATGTATTAACACAATAAAACACAAATTTGAAGAAATTATAAACTTTTATCCCGTATTTTCGTGCATTTTGCAGACTTTTATAGCAATTACGTTGAACAGAACTGCCATGTTTTGGTTACGATGCTTTATAACCTTAATCTCGCTTGTCAACTCATAAAAACTTAAAATATTGGAAACAAACCAGAAATCTGAAGAAATTCTGCACTTTTATCTCATATCTTGTGCATTTATGGACTTTTATTGCTAAGTAGTTAAGAGGAACGTCCATGTTTGGTTGGGGTGTATTAAAACACAAAATTCCGGAATCGGTACAGTTTTGCATTGGCGACCTCCCGATGTACAGATTTTTGGTACCGACCCATCCCTAGTATGTACAGCTACAAACCAAGAATGAATTGAACTTGTCAACCTTGAAGTGGTTCTCTGAAAGCTGTGGAAACAAAATTATTGTTTGACTTAAAGCAAAACTTTAACTGGTTGTGTTCACAGGGTGCTATTAAATTACTAACATCCTGAATATGAAAGAAATCCATAATATAATTGGACGAATATTGGCTGTAAAAGTAGTTACAGCCTATGGCTGAATGCAATGTCAACTCCTTACTTTAAAGTTGACTTTAAAAGTGGCCTTTATGAACAACATATCCCCAACATATCCCTCCACAGAACATCTCGCACACCACAAATCGGATGTTTTTCTGGAAACTATTTTCTGTGTACCATAGTTTTTAACCTAGAGGCCTTTAAGTGGTCAAAGGTCCACTTCTGACCTTCAGGTGGCCATAAGTTCTTTATTATTGGGAGTTTAATGTCACCTTAAAATAGGGTTCCTCTCCTGATCCAAATAGATGTATGTACTAAGTTTGAAAATCCATTAAAACATTTTTGAGCGCGACCTACATGAACCCAGTATACTCCCGATTTTCACTTGGGGGATACAATGAATTGCATCATATAGCTTTGGTACAGATGTCCGTAAAATATGACTGACCCAAATACTGGACATAATAGATATACAAGGTCTACTGTATCAAAAAGATTTCCAATTAACTTCTACACACAAACTGATTAAAAACCAGGTATTTTGATCCACTGAATACACACCTAAATGAGGATGAATATCCAAGAAGATTCCTCCTTCTTCTCCTTCAAGCAATTCCACATCTGTCTCCAGTTTCCCCATACCAAGGGGAGGCATAGAATTCTTCCTCACTAAAATATTCAGAAAAATACACTGTAAAAAAAGAGACTTGGGATATACGAGAATGTATATTACATTCTACAATCACATAGATGGTTCCATTACTTAGCGCTTGTAAAAGAGTCATGAATGAATATTAATCTGCTTGATAGTCATAAAGGACAAAGACAATGCAGTAACACACCTACTAACAGATTTGTGAAAGATCCCAACACTCGCAGCACCCAGAAATTTCAAAGAATCATGCTCATTACAAAAATATTATAAACCAGAATGCTCGTTGCCTGAACCTCTGTGGTCTAAACTTATTATTCTACTTTCCTTATTTTTGCTCTCATTTACTTACTCCTACCAGGTGAGGCATAGAATAATTTCTGACTAAAACACAGAGAAAATTCATACTTAAAGGGGCACAAAATATACTAGAATATTTGTTATACAAACCTCGATAATCTGAAATAATAGCTACCCTTGTATTGGGTCAACACCAAAATGCATCCACTATTTTACAAACCTTTCTCTGCAAATATTTTCAGATATTGCATAGTTTAAGCTATGTATCACATTATTTTAAGAATTATGACTTGGAAAGTTTGTATTAACCAAAAAGAACTTTATTCTATAATATATTTGGATAACATAAGACATATCCTGTGCTTCAGTGAAATTGGTGTGGAACAATTATTTTAAATAGGATACAAAATTATCAGATAACTATTTTAAACCTAATCAGTTGTGGTATCTCACAATGAGAACAATATGTGTAATGGATGATTCATCACAATGCACAACATGGTTTAACACAGATTCTATATGGTTAATGTAATGGAAACAATAGCATTTTTAGTATCAATTTTTAGTATCATACCTGGAAAAAGTAAAGATGCAATTTCAGTAGTAAATGCACACACTGATCAATAAAAAATGGATGGGATAAAGTCCTTAAGTGTTTCTCTATGAAATACAAATGTCACAATAAGTGTATTGACCACTGCATTACAGAAAATATTTTTCTTATGTATTATCATTGGGTAAACAACTGTTCTACATAATTTGCATTTCCAAAAATGCACTAGCAACAATTGTTTTCAAACAGCTTTTCTATAAATTCCTTTACTAGTTTTTCAGTATAATATTTAATGCAAAGCTATAAGTTGATTTTATACATAGAATATATATATAGATCTTCATTGTTTGAATATATTTTAGCTTGACATTTCTGTTTTGTTTATGACAAAGTTTTCATCTGCGAAAGGTCCACTCCATATTGGAAATATTTATGAGTAAGTGGAAAACACTAACATCAATTTAATTGTACACTCTTGATTTTTCAAAAATTTTCAAATGAAAAGACTAGAATAAAAATCCTTCTGTGAAAACTGCAAAGTTTGTACAGGTTATCAGAAATATACTCAATATTAACAATGAGGTGAAAGTATTAACTTAGAAAGACATAATATTTCTGACAAGATAAATATAATGGTATATTACGTAATGTGGTAACATGCATTAAATTTTAAGAGAATAATTGACATCAGTTTATTAAATTATGTGTAGTTGATTAGGGAGGTCACGACTACAATATTTCAAGCCAACTAATCACTGAGTACAATTTGTGTCAGTACAGAATAAGAGTTGAATTTATAAAACTACCAAAAATCTTATGCTCCATGTTCTAAATGGCAACGAAAACATTAAATAAAACTAGAAATAGGATGCCCTGTTGATAGTAGCTGCGACATATGAATAGAAACAGGATAGCATAGAAGAACACACATTATCATGTATAATGTCCACCCCATGAACCTTTTGCCAAAATTGTACAGTAGTCTTACAAGACCCTGTTTCATTTGTAAAATATATCAATGATGCTTAAATATTTATTAGTGTAGATGTAAATTATTTCAGCTTCATGCCTTTTTGCATTAGTTGGGTCGAAAATTTTGACGAAATCACTCTATCTTGCACGGTTAAGAAGATAGAAGCAAATTTCTGTTTTTCTATTTTTGGCAAAAATTTGAAAATTCAAAATGGCCGCCATTTTTGGGAAAAGGAAAATTTTTTGAAAATTGCCAAGAGTACATTTCTTAGATACCCTATGGGTCGAAAATTTCAATGAAATAACTGTATTTTGCACGGTTAAGGCAAATATGTGTTTTTCCATTTTGGGCAAAAATTCGAAAATTCAAAATGGCCGCCATATGTGGGGAGGGGAAAATTTTTTGAAAATTGCAAAGAGTACATTTCTTAAATACCCTGTGGGTCGAAAATTTCGACGAAATCGCTCTATCTCACACGGTTAAGGAGATAGAAGCAAATTTGTGTTTTGCCATTTTTGGCAAAAATTCGAAAATTTAAAATGGCCGCCATTTTTGGGGAGGGGAAAAATTTTTTTAAATTGCCAAGAGTACAATGCTCAGATACGAAAATTTTGACGAAATCGCCCTATCACGCACGGTTAAGGAGATAGAAGCAAATTTGTGTTTTGCCATTTTTAGCAAAAATTCGAAAATTCAAAATGGCCGCCATTTTTGGGGAGGGGAAAATTTTTTGAAAATTGCAGAGTACATTCCTTAGATTTTTCCTTCCATTTTTGGGGAGGGGAAAATTTTTTTGAAAATTGTAAAGATTACACTCCTTAGATACCCTGTGGGTCGAAAATTTTGACGAAATCACTCTATCTCGCACGGTTAAGGAGATAGAAGCAAATTTGTGTTTTGCCATTTTTAGCAAAAATTCGAAAATTCAAAATGGCCGCCATTTTTGGGGAGGGGAAAATTTTTTGAAAATTGCAAAGAGTACATTCCTTAGATTTTTCCTTCCATTTTTGGGGAGGGGAAAATTTTTTTGAAAATTGTAAAGATTACACTCCTTAGATACCCTGTGGGTCGAAAATTTTGACGAAATCACTCTATCTCGCACGGTTAAGGAGATAGAATCAAATTTGTGTTTTGCCATTTTTGGCAAAAATTCGAAAATTCAAAATGGCCGCCATTTTTGGGGAGGGGAAATTTTTTTGAAAATTGCAAAGAGTACATTCCTTAGATACCCTGTGGGTCGAAAATTTTGACGAAATCGCTCTATCTCGCATGGTTTAGGAGATAAGAGCACATTTGCCTTTTTCAGTATTCAAAATAGCCAATTACTCATTTATTTAATTAATTACTCACTCATCTATGAAGCAATTCCCCCCAAAAGCAATCCCATACAAGCTATTAACCCAATGAACCTCCATACCAAATTTCAGAAAGCTAGGCTTAATAGCATTCCTTAAAATGTCTGGAAACCAAAGAGATACTCAAAAGTAGCAAAGTAGCTATTACTCAGTTAGCTATACAGCTATCATCACCAAAAGCAATCCCATACAAGCTATTAACCCAATAAACCTGCATGCCAAATTTGGTAAAGATAGGATAACAACTGTTGCCTAAAATGTCTGGAAACCAAGTGGGACTCCGGACGCCAGACACCGGAAAAAGCAAAAATAATATGTCCACCCCCCAGTAGGGTGCAAATGTATGTTGATAATCTGTAAAATTTCTTAAATTTACTATTTTCCTGCAACTTCTGATGCATTTTTCTGAGACAGGAAGTGGATGATATAAGAGGTATTTGGTACTTCTGGTTTTAAGTGAATACATAAAAGATACAGAAAATAGGCTGTAGTTTGATTTTAACTCATTTAATGAGACAATATCTAAGTATTTGATGGATTCAGACCTTCTGTCATATTTCCCTACATTGAGTGATTATTTGTTCTTTAAAATATGATAACGATATATAACACTATTCTAACCGTCGTTGATTAGTTGGCTAGTTGTGACTCCCCTATAGCTGATAGCAATACATAGTAAATGATGCTTGCTATATAAGAAATGCAGAGGTCTATGCTCTGAATATTTTCTATGAATGGACTAGATACATTGAAGTCAGTTTTGTAGTTGCTAGTATCAATCAGGGGGAAAAACACATCAAGAGAGATCAAGGCTTTTGTGAAAGGGTTAATTACTTACAAATACCAACTGGGTGTTTCAGATTCTCTGGTGGAAATACTGAAAATTTAAATCAAATACAAAATGTCGCAAAAATATAAAGTAAATAATTAATGAAACTTGAAATACTGTTCAGCAGGGAAAATTAAAGAAGTCATTAACAAATGACATTAAAATGAATCAGAAAAGTATGTTTTATTGTACCTACTCTGAGCATATACCCATGGAAGAATGTTTTAAAACACTGGACACATCTGAGTATGTGATCCGAACTTATTTTGGTTTAACGATACCCATTTCAATTCTCAGAACTTCGTTTTGTTGACTTACGGAATATATGAATTATGTTTTAGTTCCTTAGATACCCTGTGGGTCAAAAATTTTGACGAAATCGCTCTATCTCGCACGGTTTAGGAGATATGAGCACATTTGCCTTTTTCAGTATTCAAAATAGCCAATTACTCATTTATTTAATTAATTACTCACTCATCTATGAAACAATTCCCCCCAAAAGCAATCCCATACAAGCTATTAACCCAATGAACCTCCATACCAAATTTCAGAAAGCTAGGCTTAATAGCATTCCTTAAAATGTCTGGAAACCAAAGAGATACTCAAAAGTAGCAAAGTAGCTATTACTCAGTTAGCTATACAGCTATCATCACCAAAAGCAATCCCATACAAGCTATTAACCCAATAAACCTGCATGCCAAATTTGGTAAAGATAGGATAACAACTGTTGCCTAAAATGTCTGGAAACCAAGTGGGACGCCGGACGCTGGAAAAAGCAAAAATAATATGTCCACCCCCCAGTGGGGTGGACATAATAAAGTGCAAATGTATGTTCATAATCAGTAAAATTTCTTAAATTTACTATTTTCCTGCGACTTCTGATGCATTTTTCTGAGACAGGAAGTGGGTGATATAAGAGGTATTTGGTACTTCTGATTTTAAGTGAATACATAAAAAATACAGAAAATAGGCTGTAGTTTGATTTTAACTCATTTAATGAGACAATATCTAAGTATTTGATGGATTCAGACCTTCTGTCATATTTCCCTACATTGAGTGATTATTTGTTCTTTAAAATATGATAACGATATATAACACTATTCTAACCGTCGTTGATTAGTTGGCTAGTTGTGACTCCCCTATAGCTGATAGCAATACATAGTAAATGATGCTTGCTATATAAGAAATGCAGAGGTCTATGCTCTGAATATTTTCTATGAATGGACTAGATACATTGAAGTCAGTTTTGTAGTTGCTAGTATCAATCAGGGGGAAAAACACATCAAGAGAGATCAAGGCTTTTGTGAAAGGGTTAATTACTTACAAATACCAACTGGGTGTTTCAGATTCTCTGGTGGAAATACTGAAAATTTAAATCAAATACAAAATGTCGCAAAAATATAAAGTAAATAATTAATGAAACTTGAAATACTGTTCAGCAGGGAAAATTAAAGAAGTCATTAACAAATGACATTAAAATGAATCAGAAAAGTATGTTTTATTGTACCTACTCTGAGCATATACCCATGGAAGAATGTTTTAAAACACTGGACACATCTGAGTATGTGATCCGAACTTATTTTGGTTTAACGATACCCATTTCAATTCTCAGAACTTCGTTTTGTTGACTTACGGAATATATGAATTATGTTTTAGTTCCTTAGATACCCTGTGGGTCAAAAATTTTGACGAAATCGCTCTATCTCGCACGGTTTAGGAGATATGAGCACATTTGCCTTTTTCAGTATTCAAAATAGCCAATTACTCATTTATTTAATTAATTACTCACTCATCTATGAAACAATTCCCCCCAAAAGCAATCCCATACAAGCTATTAACCCAATGAACCTCCATACCAAATTTCAGAAAGCTAGGCTTAATAGCATTCCTTAAAATGTCTGGAAACCAAAGAGATACTCAAAAGTAGCAAAGTAGCTATTACTCAGTTAGCTATACAGCTATCATCACCAAAAGCAATCCCATACAAGCTATTAACCCAATAAACCTGCATGCCAAATTTGGTAAAGATAGGATAACAACTGTTGCCTAAAATGTCTGGAAACCAAGTGGGACGCCGGACGCTGGAAAAAGCAAAAATAATATGTCCACCCCCCAGTGGGGTGGACATAATAAAGTGCAAATGTATGTTCATAATCAGTAAAATTTCTTAAATTTACTATTTTCCTGCGACTTCTGATGCATTTTTCTGAGACAGGAAGTGGGTGATATAAGAGGTATTTGGTACTTCTGATTTTAAGTGAATACATAAAAAATACAGAAAATAGGCTGTAGTTTGATTTTAACTCATTTAATGTGACAATATCTAAGTATTTGATGGATTCAGACCTTCTGTCATATTTCCCTACATTGAGTGATTATTTGTTCTTTAAAATATGATAACGATATATAACACTATTCTAACCATCGTTGATTAGTTGGCTAGTTGTGACTCCCCTATAGCTGATAGCAATACATAGTAAATGATGCTTGCTATGTGAAGAATGCAAAGGTCTATGCCCTGAATATTTTCAATGAATGGACTAGATACATTGAAGTCAGTTTTGTAGTTGCTAGTATCAATCAGGGGGAAAAACACATCAAGAGAGATCAAGGCTTTTGTGAAAGGGTTAATTACTTACAAATACCAACTGGGTGTTTCAGATTCTCTGGTGGAAATACTGAAAATTTAAATCAAATACAAAATGTCGCAAAAATATAAAGTAAACTAGAGGATCGCTCGCAAAAAAAAAAGATAATGTTTTTGCATAGCAAAAACAAAGCGTCCCGAAAAGGATATAAAGGTGAGTGCTAAAGTATTAAGAAAATGCTTCGTTTCTAGCCTTATACTGTTGTGGCAACCAAAGTCAGCGCAGTCTGCTCTATCTAGCATGGTTTTCAAGATATAAGCATTTTTGTGTTTTGCAAAAAATAAAAAAATTAAAAATGTCCGCTATATTTGGCGAGACAAAAATTTTTTTGAAAATTGGCATGGCTACTCTGCAGATATACCCTGTGGGTCAAAAATTTCGTCGAAATCGCTCTATCTAGCAGGGTTTTCGAGATATAAGCATTTTTATGTTTTGCAATTTTTGCGAAAAATTCGAAAATTCAAAATGGCCGCCATTTTTGGCGAGACAAAATTTTTTTCAAAATTGGGATAACTACTCTGCAGAGATACCCTGTGGGTCAAAAATTTCGTCGAAATCGCTCTATCTAGCACGGTTTTCGAGATATAAGCATTTTTATGTTTTGCAATTTTTGCGAAAATTTCGAAAATTCAAAATGGCCGCCATTTTTGGCGAGACAAAATTTGTTTGAAAATTGGGAAAAGTACTCCGCACAGATATCCTGCGGGTCAAAAATTTTGTCGAAATTGCTCTATCTAGCACAGTTTTGGAGATATAAGCATTTTTGTGTTTTGCAATTTTTGCGAAAATTTCAAAAATTCAAAATGGCCGCCATTTTGGGCGAGACAAAATTTTTTTGAAAATTGGGAAAACTACTCCGCAGAGATACCCTGCGAGTCAAAAATTTCGTCGAAATCGCTCTATCTAGCACGGTTTTCGAGATATAAGCATTTTTGTGTTTTCCTTATTTGGAAAATTCGTAATGATTAATTAATCATTAATTACTCGGCCATTTCTTGACCAATCAATGCCAAAATCTAATGATTTCCAGATTTTAATAGAATGAATGTATTTGCCAAGTTTCAGGTGAATTGATAAAATTCCTTTCAATTTATCATCCGGACAAGCTTCCCCATCGAAAAAAGACATTTTTGGTCATGTGACCTCTCTGATTGGTTGAAATGTCACTGCAGCATATTCAAAAAAATTCCCCAAGGCTACTGCCTAAACCTGCCAAATTTGAAAAGAATCCGCCTAACGGTTACAGAGTTATAAGGAAAACAAAATGCGGAGCCGGCGGAGCCGCAGGAGCCGGCGGAGCCGGAAGCTCTCCCATACACAAACAAGCGTCCCTTGCGGGACGCTTAATAATTAATGAAACTTGAAATACTGTTCAGCAGGGAAAATTAAAGAAGTCATTAACAAATGACATTTAAATGAATCAGAAAAGTTTGTGTTATTGTACCTACTCTGAGCATATACCCATGGAAGAATGTTTTAAAACACTGGACACATCTGAGTATGTGATCCGAACTAATTTTGGTTTAACAATACCCATTTCAATTCTCAGAACTTCGTTTTGTTGACTTACGGAATATATGAATTACTGGTGTCCCTTTCTATGGGAGTACAGCTGTGTTTTGTTTTGCTACTTCTTGGTTTTTGTCACACAACTTTATAGAACTGGCCACTGGATTCTCCTGTCTGTGGTAATGACAGTCAAACTAAGCATGTGGACTTTTTCATGGGCATGTATTGTCATTTCATTTGAAAAGCACAACATAATCTTACAAAACTGAAGAGCTTGTCATGTGGCCTGTGACATTCTCATTCACTTATTTTAAAACATTTTGCGTCACAAACTTACAAAACTCGGTGCCCCTCTCCAAGGGAGTGGATGGGTCACTGACCACGGAGCGTGTAGACAGGCTGCGCGTGGGAGTGCGGGCACCCTCTGGACAGGAAATGTTACGATTCATCATCTGCTTGCGAGAATCTGGCAAAGGACTACCCACTCTGCTGCCTAAACAAGGAAAAGCACACAATAAGGACTGAGAAATCTGCCACAGTATGCAAAATGCATCCCTGATAAAGCCCCCCCCCCCCCCCTTATTATATTTCCTTTAATTATGGGAAATATTGGGAAAATTAGTGATTTTGTAACTAGTTTAGATAGCATAAATCATTTGATTAAAATTTCCGTGAACAAAGATATATTTAACAAATCTTAGGGGTGTGCCAAATGCCAAAATTTATTTCTGAGAGTTTATACCAATCTCATGTTGACCAAAAACTTGTGGATCTTGTTAACATTATCACATGTGCGAGTGATGTCAGTTGGCAAGAGGGCAAACTGGAAACCTATTTGCCAACCAAAAGACACTGATCCGGTTACGTTACGTTTTCTTTTAATCAAAACCAGTTTCATCAAATATTCATTATTTAACCATAAGTTTACCAAAATATACAACTATAACAAAAATTTCACAGTATTTTATAATATTCTATCAATACATCAGACATTATATCCTCAAAAGTTTTCAAAAAGCACATCACAGTTCTTTAGTTATATGTGACTTATAGCTCATGTAAGTAGCTGGAAACTTTTGTCTTGGCGTTTTCTAATCAAATGCACCCGTTTTTTTGTCGAATTTCCGCTTTTGGTAACTGGTTTTTAAAATTTGAATTCAACCACAACACTAAATGCCAGTAAGTTAAATTACTTCATGCTAAATGCCAAGTATCTGTATTTAAAGGTAACAACAGATGATGTGAAGAATTCTAAATTTTCATTGTTCATAGACAGGTAAAGGTTAAAAGTATCCTCACAATAAAGAACTGAAAGAAAAACTTTCTGTAACATGAGCTGAATAACAATATTAGTTTGATTTGTAATGTTTATTAAGTCTACATGGCCAATTTATTCTCAACTTTAATCATAAACTTACCTGATCACAAAATTATGTTACAGATAATTTACACAGCTCAACTGGTAAACTGGAAACCAGTTACTGTATTTTTGGGTACCTTTATGCAGAATTAAGTCAATAAAATACCTGGACTGGTATGATGTGAGGCCTTGTCCCCAATCAAGTGCATGATACAGATATTGATGGTGGACTTGAGTTCACTGAACTCAGTCTTACTGATAAACTTTGTGATACGAGGCTCACATGCTACAATCAGAAAGTCAAGCCCTGGTTTTGCCCATCTGAAAGAACAAATGTGGAAATAGCATGCCCAAGTAAACAAAAATAAATATGATTTAACTCACTGATGTAAAATGCAGATCCATCTGTTTTGCATAGAATACATACAATAAGCTTTCTAAATCCCTTTTAAAGCGTCTATGGACAAGGAATACAGTTTTTAAAGAAGTTTTTTGAGAAGTGCCTCTTCATTACTTCCAAAAAATAGAAAAATGGTTTGGTTATTCTTTCAGTTACAACAGTGGCCATAATTTAGTGCATATCTATAAATAATAAAGGCCAACTGGTTTTATCAAGTTTCCTCACTAAAATGTATATAGTTATATGTACAAACAGTAGAATTCACCAGAAGCATAAAATTTATCAGTTCTAACTATTTAGCTGCCTTCTGAAGTATTAGTGTTTCCACATCACTCTGGTAAATTTTTGGAGGGGGCTTTGAGGTGTTTGTTTTAATAATAAAGCATCCCTTAAAAGGGGCGCTTATTATAACAGTTGACTCTCCTCACGAGAAGTCCTTCTATTTCAGCAGCTTTGTATATTTCTTAGCATGAGCTCAGTGAAACACTTTGGTAGCTCCTCCTAAAGGATTCAGTAGCATATTATCTTCTATTTTCAGGAGGCCTTTGTAAACTGACCCCTAAGTCCAAGCTATAACTTGTACTGAGATACAAGAGGGTACTACACCTTTCAGGTAAATTTCATACTTCTTACTCTATAAACGTGACCAATGATAACAAAAATTTACTGAGCAGTTACATAGCATTGTCCAATGTCACAGACCTGGGCTTCACACCTCTGCCCCTTTCACACTTGGTGGTCACAAAGGTCATCCACTGTCTAGCAAACTGGACAAGACTCCGGGATAGAGTCTCCCGCATGTCACCTGACACCAGGCGAACAAGTTCACGGTGATACTAAAACAAAGCATAACAGAAAGTTTATAAAGCAACTGATTTACTACAAAATAAGCATCTGGGATAACCATGTCCTACAGCTTGAGGAAATAGCATTGAAACTATGAGATATAGAATAAGTGAAAGAGTAAAAAGATGAGCAGAACATGTTCAGAACAATGTCAGTTGTGTAAAGGTGCAGGAGAAATAACTTGTATCAAATAGACAACATATGGAAAAACAATCAAAACAATTTAATAGCAAGATGACAAAATAAATTTGTATGTTAACAGTTGTGAAGCTGTAAAATTTATAAATGGACCTATTTCTTAACTTAAGTATAGCTGCTGATCGAGATAGTATATTAAAGTACATATAATAATCATTTGCAGCAATCCATGCATCTTTGTTGTAGAAGAAACATGTCTCAAATATGGCATTAAAATACATTCTGGTAGAGCCAAGATCAAAGGTTACACAAAGGCCAAGCTATGGCGTTGCACACCTGTAACCTTCAACCAATATACCTACCAAGTAACAATTTCTTACATCTTATGATTTCCAAGATATAGCAGGGACAAGATTTAAAGCTCAAGTTAACTGAAGCAAGGTCACAGGTTACAACAAGGTCACACTATGACAGTACCCACACACAGGCACCACCAACAAACAGACCTACCAAGTATTTACATCCTACACTAACAATTTCTTAGAGATAGCATGGACAGGATTTTAAAGGTTAAGGTCAACATGGCAAGGTCAAAGGTCAAATCAAGGTCCCACCATCAAACTGCACATCTACACCCACAATCCTACAAAATTTCAATTTCCTACACCTTATGGTTTCCAAGATACAGCACGGACATAATTTTTCCCTCAAGCCCATCCAACCAACCAAAAACCTGACTGACAGCCAACCCACCAAGGTGGATGCCATGGGTGAAAACAATACATCACAACCTTTAAAGAATATAAAAAAGCCCACACACAGTTGGACCATATTTGTTACAAACAAACTGTTCAATAGTTAATAAATGGTTTTTTGAGTTTTTAATTTCGAATCATATTTATTTTTAATAATGGGCTGTCTATTTAAGAATACTGTTTAATTTCAAACATTCCATTAGTTATTGATAATGCATTAAATCTGAGAATATTAATAAATGATGATAACGTATTTAACATGTATCAATGTCTTTGGATAAATAAAAAATAAGACGTTTCAACTAAGAATGTGTCCAGATGTTTTTATGGTAGTATGTTTTATGAATTACCACTACACCAGTGTGTAACTTAAGATTGAGAATCATTCCACTCAAATCTCTAAGAGTGCGAGTTTCTCTACATTACACTACCTCAAATCCAAAGCTGTAGCACTGGTGGAGTGTCTCCCTGTAGAGTTTCTGTATGTTGATTTTCTCTCCTTCCTCCAAATCTCCCACATCCTCAATGCTCAGCTTCTCATCCACCTGAGCAATGGCATCTGATACATGATACCGCAACTCCATGGCAGCCGTCTGAAAAATAAGCCAATTGCATATGTTTACCAATGAGATCAAGGTGCCACTGTATTCACTGATGTGTATTAGTATTTAAGCTCAACCAACATTTTTCGAAAGATCAATAGTGACAACCTGCATTTACCAAAAAAATTCAGCAATGTAACCAGTTTTCCATTATAGTGTTACCATAAAAAGTTGTTAAATATTTATAAAGGGTACAAATGTACTAAAAGAATACACATTTATAGTAACATGTGACAATTTTGCAAATATTCTCATAAAAGTGAACTCGAATAAGTCATTTTTGTAACTTTTACACAGAGATCAAGCAGACACAAGATGTTTTATACAGAAATGATAACTCATTAAAAATAATGTGCTTAACAATATACTACACATACTTGTACACAATATATGTCATAACTGAATATTACAATGTTTTTTTTTAACCTTTGCCAGAAATCAACATTAAAAGGTGACACTGTCTCACCTACCATTTTCCACAAACCTGCACACAGTCCAAGAAAAGCAGTGGCAAAAGAACTGAATTCAACTGACTGACAGAACATAGCTGACTACTAGGTTACATTAAATCCAACACACAAAAGTGAATATCAAATTGAACTAAATTAAATAGGAGACCAAAAATGAACCAAGTAAAATAAAATTCAATGACAGAACATCAAGTTTCATGTCTAGTTGAACTAAGATGAATGAAAATACATGAGGTGATTACATAATTGAATGGAATAACAGTTCACCAGTTGACTGACCCTGAGCTCACTGAGAGACTCTGCTATAGCTCGATGACAGGAGGTTTGTTCTGCTACCAACTCTACACACGACTCCATGAGTCGTTCAAACTCTCGTCTCATGATGCTGAGCTGTGAGGAGTGCACAACAACCATCAGCAAGCTCTCCACCTGTATTAACAAAGACAAAATGGACATTTTGTAACAATGAGTGTGTTGAGCCATTATCAGTGAAACATACTGCTGGAGTATCATTGGCTCAGACAAAAGAAAATTTGCAAAAGAAAAACCCCCATGACAAGCTCTCAACATGTACTTTTGATCAGTACCTTTCTGCTTTGTCTGTAAAGATCTAATTGACTTTTAAACTCAAAACATCATTCAAATGAAAAATATTGTAAAGGAAACCAATGGTTCACTTTCTCGGGAAAGGAATTATGCCCTGAACTTTGGTTTAGTTATTTTGACTGATGTTTGACTATTGCACTTCTAGAGCTCGTTTGCAGGGTATGGCCTCGATTATCTGGTCAAAGATCAGTTCAACAAAATTACAACCTCCAAAATTTATTTCTTTAAATACAATGCAGAAATAGAACATGACAGTTGAATACTTACAACTTTCAAGCTAAAATTCCCCACACTAAACATTCTGATAGAAGATTCTGTTTTTCAACACGGTTTTTCTATTTGGTCTCAAAATGTGGCATCCCTTAAGAGTAACTATATTAATTTGGATGCACCGCATACCTCTATATGAGAAAGTGCTATTGTGGTATCTGCATTTGGTTCCACTTTGATTTTAGGTCCATGCCACATTGGGCACTCTTTCTGACGGTCCAGACAGCCTTCACACTTCAGCAAGAGAAGGTATCTGAAAAACAAGCAATCAGTGCCCATGAATGGGCTCTGTGTCAGCTGAGTGTGTGTTTTGAGTTTCAGAGTAGAAGAGATAGAAGAAAAGGACGCAAAAGTTTTGCCCTGCAAATATTATTCAGAAGTAATCAAGGCAACTGTTTAGGTGTAAAAAGTAGGTTAAAAACATGTTTAAAGAAAATACTGCAAATGCAATAGTTTTCGAGTTACAACTGATTTACTCAACAGTGAGAACCTCAAAGTAGCTTTTGCTCAGCTATACAATCAGTTAAAGGGCTGCAATTTTAATATGATATAGCTCAGGCAAAAGTAGGTGAATAACATATTTAAAGAAATACTCTAAATGCAATAGTTTTCAAATTACAACTGATTTACTCAACAGTGATAACCTGAAAGTAGCTATTACTCAGTTATGCCATGAGCTACATGTCATGACAAACAGGTCTGCAATTTCACTATGTTATAGCTGCCCCAAAAGTAGGTGAACAACATATTTATAGATATTGGGATAGACACCCAAGTTACTCACCATGTAGTAGCTATGGAAAAAGTAGCTGAATAACATATTTTAACAAAATGCTCTGAATGCAATACTTTTCAAGTTATAGGTGATTTAGTGCATGATTTCATGAATTTTAATGCATTTAAAATTATTTTAAAAATTCATAAAAATAATTTTAAAAGCTCCAGGCCTGACACTTGCACAAGGGAATCTACTAGTGGCCTAATACATATATGCAAGATAAGAGAGAAATCCCTGCAATAGTCAATGAGAAAATAAGTGATTTAGTGCATGATTTCATGATTTTCAATGCGGCCTTAAAAAATATTTTAACAAGAGGATCAAAGATGCCCCAAAAGGCGGGTTGCGCAGGTAGCAATAAGGTTAGCGACTGCTGTAATTACATTTAGAAACAAGGAAAGAAATGTTAGGTCACCCAGTTATGAGTTAGACGTGCTAAGAAATGTAAAACTTGTAATCTAGGTTACATATTTGTATCTATGCTATAAACGGACAAACAAAAGGACGGAATTACACCAATTTCGAAAGCAACTTAGCTATGATGGTGATATATGTCCCTGTCAAGTTTGAATTCGATTGGACAAAGCGTTTTTGAGTTAGAGTCTGGAAACGGAAATGTTGACGGACAGACAAATGGACAAAAAACAGACAAACGAACAGACAGAATTACACCAATTTCGAAAGGAATTTAGCTATGATGGTGATCTATGTCCCTGTCAAGTTTGAATTCGATTGGACAAAGCATTTTTGAGTTAGAGTCCGGAACGAAAATGTAGAGTCCAGAAACAGAAATATTGACGGACAAAAAAAGACAAACGAACATACGGAATTATACCAATTTCGAAAGGAACCTAGCTATGATGGTGATGTATCTCCCTGTCAAGTTTGAATTCGATTGGACAAAGCATTTTTGAGTTAGAGTCCGGAAACGGAAATGTTGATGGACAAACGGACAAAAAACAGACAAACGAACAGACGGAATTACACCAATTTCAAAAGGAACCTAGCTGTGATGGTGATCTATCTCCCTGTCAAGCTTGAATTCGATTGGACAAACCGTTTTCAAGTTAAGAGTCCAGAAACGGAAATTTTGATGGACAAATGAACAGACGGAATTACACCAATTTCGAAAGGAACCTAGCTGTGATGGTGATCTATGTCCCTGTCAAGTTTGAATTCAATTGGACAAACATTTTTCGAGTTAGAGTCCGGAAACGGAAATTATGACAGAGAAAAAACGGACAAACGAACGGACGGAATTACACCAATTTCGAAAGGAACCTAGCTGTGATGGTGATCTATGTCCCTGTCAAGTTTGAATTCGATTGGACAAAGCATTTTTGAGTTAGAGTCCGGAAACGAAAATGTGGACGGACAGACGGACGTCGGACACATCAATCTAATAGGCGGGTTAGTTACACGCAACCCGCCTAAAAATTCATAAAAAAGTAACTAGATTGGGCCAACTCGGCGCCAACATATCCCCAGACAGGTCATCACTCACGCCACAGGTTTTGATCGGAAATTTTTTAGAACATAATTACCCATTATTATATGAACTTCAGCACATCAATCTACTCTGTTTATATCTCCCCAAGGAAGATGGTGTATCCCCAGACGCCGAATACATAACTGAAATTATATTTTCAATCTTCCTGCAATGATAACTCTAAACCTATTTTCAAAGTATTTAAATGATTGATGATTGAATGTCCATTCTAAAATAATAATCCCAAAAGAGCATATCTGTTTCTATATTTGTTGACAAATAAAATATTATTTTTAACTCAACTCATCATATTTTTCAATCTTCCTTCAAAGTATTTAAATGATTGATGATTCAATGTCCATTCTAAAATTCATAATCCCAAAAGCGCATATCTGTTTCTATATTTGTTCACAAATAAAATATTATTTAAAAAAAAATTATTTATATTATTATTTTATTATATTATTTTTAGAATTTGCAAATTGTTTTCAGTTATTCATTTCCTCTATACCTATATATGTGGTCCATATATATGCAACCTAAATATGTGACACAATCTCAGTTCTGACTCCCCTTTGTGTTATATGTAATGAAGCCCACCACCTCCCACCCCCACCCCTCTCCCCTTCTCCACACCTCTCTCACTATTACACAAGATCTGCAACCCCATTGAGTTCTTTGTTTCTCATCCGATATCATTAAATACCTTTGTTTATTTAGTGTCACTCAATATAGCTGGAGGTCCCAGAGGTGGGTGGGGGGAATCCGGGTGGGGGATGTGGGTTGAGCATAAATGGTAAACAAACAATCTATATAAAAGGGGTACTCAAATACAAAAAGAATTGAGAATTTTAAGTATGTGATTATCAACTGAAATGAGTTCATAACTGTAGGAGCTGTGCCAAAATTAACTGAGGCAAGTTGAATAAAACTGGGCTAGTTGAGGGTTAAAAATCCCCTAGTTTTACTACATAAGGATATAATTTCATTAATATTGGGACTTAAAGCTCACTTAAAGTGTCCATTTTGTCTACTTGAATATGTTTAACCAGTTTCATTTTAAAAAGTGAAAAACTCAGCAAGCAGAGGTATAACACACAAAAATAAGTTCTTAAAAGACTAAGATAGCCATAACATTATTAATATTCAAAATTTAAATAGACAGGCATTTCCTTTTAAAAATTCAAAGATTTCAGCTCTATAACCCACATCGTTTGACAGTTACTGGGCTTTAAAGTGGCATAATATCCATAAATTGGGTTTCTGTAGGCATTTTACAATTGTTAAAGAGACCTTAGCAATTAAACTACAGATCTGAAACTTTTTGGGGGGACATACATAACAAACAAAAATGATATATAATACAGTTTAAGACTTGTCACACTAAGCATTTCCAAATAACAGGGCAAAATACGGAAAAAATGTCAAAAAAGGCACTTGGTCAAGTGTCTATGGCCCTCATACACAGGTTAAATGTCTACTAAAAACCTTGATTTTCGGCATATGTAAAAAAGGACATAATAATGCATTCCCAGATGGGATTTCAGCTCCATCAATCACATAGTTTAACAGTTACAGGGCTTAAAGGTGGTAAAAAGTCCAAATATTGGGTCATTGTGGGCCTTTTAGAGATCTCGATGTGGCTTTCAAATTAAAGCTTCAGACTTAAAATTTGTTACATACTAAGATTACACATAGAATATGTATCTAATAAAGTTTGAAACTTCTCAGACTTACCATTTCCAAGTTACAGAGAAAAATATGTGAAAAATGTCTTAAAAGGGTCACTCAGGTGGGTGTTTAAGGTCCTCATACACAGGTTAAATGTCTACTTGAAGCCTTGATTTTTGGCACATGTAAAAAGAACATAATAATGTATTCCCAGATGAGATTTCAGCTCTATCAGTCACATAGTTTAACAGTCACAGGCCTTAAAATTGGCAAAAAGTCCAAATACTGGGTCTTTATGGGGCCTTCTAGAGACCTAAATGTGGCCTTCAAATTAAAGCTTCAGACTTAAAATTTGTCACATACTAAGATTACACATAGAATATGCATCTAATACAGTTTGAAACTTCTTAGACTTACCATTTCCAAGTTACAGGGAAAAATATGTGAAAAATGTCTAAAAATGGTCACTCGGGTGGGGATTTATGGTCCTCATACACAGGTTAAATGTCTTCTTAAAGCCTTAATTTTTGGCACATATAAAAATAACATACTAATATCTTCTCAGATAGGATTTGAGCTCTATCAGTCACATAGTTTGACAGTCACAGGGCTTAAAAGTAGCAAAAAGTCCAAATATTGGGTCTTTGGGAGCCTTTTAGAGACCTCAATTTGACCTTCAAAATTAAAGCTTCAGACTTAAAATCTGTTACATACTAAGATTACACACAGAATATAAATCTAATACAGTTTGAAACTTCTCAGACTTACCATTTCCAAGTTACAGGGAAAAAGATGTGAAAAATGTCTTATAAGGGTCACTCGGGTGGGTGTTTATGGTCCTGATACACAGGTTAACTGTCTATTAAAGGCCTAAATGTTGGGGCACATATAAGAAAACACATAGATATATTCCCAGATGATATTTAACTTAGATGAGAGACATAGTTTGAAAGCTACAGTGCTTGAAAGTGGCAAAAAGTGCATAAATTGGGTCTCTGTGGGCACTTTTGAGACCTTAAGTCGACCCCTTTGGGTAAACCTACAGCCTTAAAATTTTCTACAGACAAGGATTACATATCAAAGTTATACCTAGCACAGTTTGAGACTCATCAGAATTATCACTTCCAAATTATAGGGCAAAATATGTGTAAAGTATAGCAAAAAATCCCTAAGTGGGGGTATTTATGGGCCTCAAACACAATTTTCTCCTCAACTTAAAGTCATGATTTTCGGCACATGTACTAAGAACATATTAATGTGTTGTCAGGTAAAATTTCAGCCAGCTGAGCATCATAGTTTGTGACCTACAGGGCTCTAAGTGGCCAAAGGTGCAATTTCTGACCTTAAGGTGGCCATAAGTTCTTTTTTACTGGGAGTTTAAGGTCACCTTAAAATAGGGATCTTCCTTTGGGCACCCTTAACATGTGTACCAAGTTTGAAAAAAAAATATTAATTTGTTTTTGAGTTATCGCGTCCACAAGGAAATTTCTACGGCGGCGGCGGCGGCGGCGGCGCGACGGACCTGAATCCAATATATCCCCGACTTTCGTCTGGGGATATAATTACAAAAAATCCAGCCATGATACTCTCATAAGGGAATCTACTTGGGGCCTTGTACATATACGCAAGATATGAGAGAAATCCCTGCAATAGTCAATGAGAAAATTGTGATAAAGTGTTGAAATTTTCACACTTTGGGTGTGATGGCTCTGGAGAACAGATGAACAAACAGATCTGCATACGCTGAACACTTTTTCATCCTCGATAGATAAGGTATCTTTTTTTTAAAAAAACAGCATGTCTCTGGGCCTTGTAGTTTTGAGGAGAAGTTGTTCACGTGGACGAGTACGCAGACGCCGCAGAGTGATGCCATAATGTCAGCTGAACGACAAGTCAGCTGACATAAAGAACAAAAGCAGACATCGCACTCAATATACTGTCCCTAAATTCTTTCCAATTAACTCAATTTAAACACTTAACCTCTGTAATACATATTTTCCTATCAATTTTTACACTTATTTGAAATAGCGTTGAATAAAACTTAGAACAGACAAATTCTCAATGATAATTGCCTTCTTGTGTTGCTAAAATTGTTACAAGTAAGAACAACTCTGAACACACTTTTCCATCACAAATCAATTCTCTATTTGGAAACAAATTGACATGTTTGGGTTCAATTTAAATATGTTCATACGGATTACATCTTATTAAACAATTACTTTGGATATGTTACAGTCTTCAATATGGCACATGAACTTGGCAAATCTTGATTAGCTAGAAAAAGAATCTAAAAGATGACAAATCAGATTACAGCATTCTTTTCTGCTCACAAATTGAATCAATGACCACAAAACTACATTGAGATCTATTAAATCCTTTCTAAGTTATATTCTGCTTTCAAAGAGTTCAATATGCTGAGGATGACCTTGATGTTTTACTCAAAATAAAGTACAAAAATTTTTTTTTTCAATGTACCAGAGTATTTGAAAAAAAAATTCAAATAAAAATTGTCTTCCCAAGATTAAAAGTATCTATTAAAACATTTTGAAATTAGTTATGTTTTTGGAGACAATTTGTAGTGTTCACATTTCCTGAATTGTGTTTCACTTTTTCAAATAATTTAACTTATAAACTCCCTAACATATCACTCAGCAAGGTAGTGGATCACCTGTAAGTAATAACAGTAATAAGTGATGTTTTACATACCGTGAGGTATAAACTCCCACAATAGAAAATTGATTTTGATAAGAGTTATGAGGCAGAATATGAGGAAAAAGAGGCTGGTAATATTAGGGATCTACTGCCACTCAGAGATTCCACATACTCTCACTGTACATTCTCTAAATTAAATGAGATTACTTTTCTGTGCTCTTCATAAAATAGTAAGATAGGTACAATAACATTTACTACTGGTGTTTAACTGTTAGTAAATGATTAACATTTTTTTGTTTATACTTTTACTGTTACTCTGTACCAAATAAACTAATTAATAAAACTCCACACACCATGATTTGTCCATATTTTTCAACCAAAATTTTATCTCCCACAAAACAAAAGAGGCCACATGACTACTTTAACACCCACCCTTCTTCATGCTCTGTCTCTGGGTGGCTACCAGGATCCTCACGTCCACAAGTTATATTTAGCAGCTGCAAGATCTGTGTTTTGTCATGTTTGATTTGATGCGGTACAAAAATGAGGTAGCCAGAACTGTAGGACGTTATCACCTGTAAAAGGATTAAATTTAAGCAACATCTTCATACAACTACTAAATAGTAGCATGATTTGTATATAGACTTAAAGTTGGTAATTGGTACTCTTTACTAGTCTGAAAAATGTACGAAGTGCAACACACTTCAGCCAAATATTGTAATTAGAAAATCACCACATCTAGACTACTTAGTCACTGACTGTATGTTGAGAAACAATCTATGAAATTTCCCATTTCATGAAATTCATGAGAATTTTTCTTGTTTAGAAAAAACTACCCATTCACTTGTAAACTTTGGGCTAAAATGAAGTATTTTATTGCAATGTGAACTCATTTATTTTAAAGTAATAAGTCTGGGTTTTTTTTGGCTAACTTTAAATGAGTGATAATTTTGTATTCTAAATCTTAATTAAACAACATCAGCACTCACTCTGACGTGGTTGGTTTGATTTAACTTTTCTAGAAGCTCCACAGCAGTCACCTGAACATTGAAATCTGCAGCAATTTCTAAATCCTACAAAGTAAAATCATTAATTACAAAACACCTGTACTAGGGTACTAAGTAGTGCAGTAATGATGCAGCTCAACTTGGTCATAGTCGTTCATGAGTGTTGAAATTACGATGTGTTGGTTCACACATTATACAGATCATTTTTTTATCAAAACTTTTATAATACACCAAAATATTACTTACCTAATAAAATCTTATGATAATTAGCATTTTTAAAGAAAACAATCACATTTTTAAGTTTTCAAAGCTTTCAAGTGGAAACAACGACGGCTGCTTCCCTCAATTTTTTAACTGCAAATATATATTCTCACAGGATTCAGTACTTTATTGGATAGGGTCAAAGATCAAACTACAAAAATTCGTTTTTTTTTATTTAAAACTGGCTAATTAATAAAATATATTTCTTCTGAAGTCCTTGAACAACACTAGTGTGACTATCGTTGGTTCACTGTCATCTATTAGTTCTGACGCATCGACTCTAGTATTTCTTGATGACTTACAGCACTAGTACTTAGGCTGATATGATTCAGTATAGGAATACACAAGTGTATCATACTAAACATACACTATGTGCTGGGGTTTCAAGCATCTGTATGAAGAGGTTTTCACTTGACAAGTCGCAAAATATACAAATAAATGGATATCTATGTAAATGTACAATATAAGACAATAATCTGCAGTTTTGCGGCTTAACTATCATATCTCAAACATTTCCAAAGAATATGGTACAGCGAGAGGCCATGGTCACGATTTATATTTCAGACAAATGCCTGGTTCAAATAGATACCTGGTATAGTAGTATTTCAGAATAACTAAGATTCTCAAATTCTCTCATACCATTCTGTAAAATGGCGTGAGTGTTAGTAATTTTCATGCATAAAAAGATGTACCATACACTTTATTTTAAAACAAGCAAGGTAAAATCATACTTTTCTGAGCATTTTTGCAAAACCCAGGGCTTTGGAAGCTCTTTCTCTGGCCTCATGGAATGTCTCTTTGAAACGTCTGCAGGAATGGATGATGGCATGTCTGCAAGTGTACAAAACATTTGCATTAATCTAAAATATACAAGTCACAGAATGCATGCTTTGTAAGATTTAATCAAGAATATATACCATTTGAACAAGTTGTTATAAGCTGAGACAATAACATTTCAAGTGCAGAAAAGCTACAAATTTAAAGAGGCATACTTTTATGCACATTCTATCAAGTCTTATATCGTAAAGGGACTACAGTTCCGTATATTACAGGGCACTTTTAAATGGTACAAATTCCAACCTCTGCCACTAATACAATTGAATCTCATGCTACACAGTGTTCATTGACCAAATGTAAGTGAGCTGTTCTCTGCATACGTCACAAAATTTTACTATATGACTGTATTATACTCGGCTGTATTACACCAGATATCACTATATGTCTATATAAGTCTTTAATCTGACCTGATTTTGATTCAGCTGTTGTGTTATTTGACCTGGTGCTGGTGTCACTGATAAAAGTGACCAATAATATATTTGTATCCACTACATTCAGACCTGATTTCATTTCCGCGACTGTGGCGTTTGACTTTGTTTTGCAGCTCCTGGTCACTCTCAAGCAGTGTGCTGTCGTAGAGTTGGTTGATGCAGTCATCCATGCCAAACTCCAGGAAGTCAGATATGGACCTCAATAGACTGCTCGCCATGAGACTGAAAGAGGAAAATTACCAAATAAGCAATACCGGGGCAAAAAAAATTTTTAAAGACAAATCTTATTACATTGACATTTTATGTTATGTCTTAATGGTCAAAGGATGGAATCAAACAAATTCAAGTAAATTTCGACCACATATAGGTTAACAGTACTGTGACACTGTTTTTACTTTTATGCCTGACAGAGAACTGTTTGTAGTACAATTTTCACACACTGCAAAACCAATGGAGAGGATAAATCTAAATTCAGGCACTTTTAGCAGGTGGCACTGCTTTTCGCAACTACTGAAACCTTTCCATGTAAAATATAATGAAATCGTTCCACTTACCAGAACCTCCTCCCTGCATTGGCCTCTCCACCAATCACATGTGGGCATACATTCTTCATAAACTTCCACTCATCTTCCAGAAAATTCTTCAATTTCTTTGACATTTCATGGGTTCTCTGTAGACCAGTCATCCAACTTTGGACATAGTCAAAGTAAACCTAAAAGACACAAAAGAATATTAAATTCTGAATATGTTTTCATCGGCTAGAATTCCCATCATCTCTCATCCCTTATTTAAAACATTTTTTTCTGAATAATTTTTATGACTATTTGGTTTTTTTCATGGAATATGTTTTAATAATAATTTTTTAAAACATTAAAAATTTGCTATTACAAGAAAACAAACATGAGAGAAAGACTATTCAAAAATGTTCTATACATTTTCTGCATATTCTACAAGAACATTTATTAGTCTTGCCTATGTAGTGAGCAAGGCTTCCAGGTGTCACACACAAACACAAGAAAACACACCCAAAAAATGCTCTTTTTTTAAAAACTTTTTTTAAGAATTTGAATTGGACTGTGGGAACAAAAGCGGCTAAGGGTTAATGATTTCCTGGCAAAATCTTTCCAAGAGGAGCAATTTTTTATGAAAAATGTCAATGATGGGGACAGGTTCTAGAGAAATCATCCCTTTCATTCCTTATGTCATTATTATACATGTATTTCACAGTTCTCAATAATAATAGGTGCTATAATTACAAATTTGAGTTTTGATGCCTCTGTATATTATCCCCAAGACTGGATTTCAAAGCTTTTTGCACATTATGTTACATATATTGGACACTATATTAGTACATTGTATATTACATATATTAGGCACCATATTAGTGCATTGTTTAATTTAAGCTTTATGTTTATACATTGTCATAAAAGATAATTGTGTTGTTGGTTCTTTTTGTGTGTTGACATTTAAAGTAAGGGAGTTATTGATTTTTGTGTTTTAGTGTTTATTGATCTGTTCACAGACTGGGGGAAATCCCCCCCTCAGTGGTTATGTTAGATTTGGGGAAACCCAATTGCCAGTAGTTTCTAGAACTTCCTCATTTGGCCTAGATGACTCAATCTTCTTTGGAGTTGGTTCTGTACAATTCCAGAGGAATCTGTGAATGTATATAAGGAATGTACATCTGACCACAAGTGAACTTTGTATTCGCTTGCTATAAGGAGAGCTATTGTGTTTTGGAGTATAATATATGCTTATATCACTGTGAACTTTTACTGGAGTGAACTGGATACATCATCTGGACGGATTTATTGTACTTTGGATATTTTGGATATTGTATATTCATATAACAGAGAGTGAATTTACTGCATTTTGGACATTGTCCACATCTTGGAGCAGACAGTACAGTTGTGTTAACTCTCTAAATATCTCCAGACAGACATTCTGTGTGACTGGACATATAAAGAATAGCAGGACAAGAACCTTTTGTGTTGTTGAGTGTGAGACAGGTCACAAGATATAGATATCCGTGTGTGAGTGAACATTGGACAGATCACAGGACAGACCACAGGACATTGGATAGACCACAGAACATACTACAGGACGGATTACGGAACAGATTGTTGGATACGGCAGATAAACTTTACTCTTAATCTCAGTGGTCAGGTCAGCTAGATCTTATTATTGTATTTGTGTGTTTGGTTAAGAGCATACCAGTTGACTGTAATCATTATTGTTGACTATTAAATAAATTTGTTAAGTTTAACTTTTTGCTTTTTCTGTTACAACTTAAAGACAACCGGTAATTGCTACCGCGCTTGCCCGTGACCGTAACAGGAAAATTGGGGGCTCGTCCGGGATCCAACCATTTGATTACAACCATTTGATCAACAGTTCAATTAACATTTTGAAAATCCATTTGATTTAGTAATTGGTTACAGTCAACAGTGCTCAAAATGGCTAGTACTAAAGAGTTTGTACAGTCACCATCTATGGAAGTTCTAGAAACTTTTAAGAAAGATATGTTAATGCAAATAGCACAAGAATTACAGTTACAGGTGAAAAGGTCAACACGTAAATATGAACTTAAAAGGCTTATTGTTGAACAGTTGGTTGATGAAGATGTTTTACCTGATAGTTGTTTAGAAGTGTATAAGCCTCTACCGATGGAACCTTCTGGGCAATATGCGATCAGGCGATTAGAAATTGAAAGAGAGTTAAGACTTAAAGAGCTTGAAACTCAAGCTCAACAGCGAAAAGAAGAGCTTGAAGCTCAACAACGAAAAGAAGAGCTTGAAGCTCAACAACGAAAAGAAGAGCTTGAGGCTCAACAGCGAAAAGAAGAGCTTGAAGCTCAAAAGGAAGAGCGTGCACTTAAACATGAAAGAGAAATGAGAGCTTTAGAACTCAATGCTCGTCGAATTGCCCATGAAGAGTCCATTGCTACTAAATTTGATCTGGGGAAAAATGTGCGACTGGTACCACCTTTTAATGAGTCGGAGGTCGATAAGTACTTTCAACACTTTGAAAGAGTAGCTCAAAATTTGAAATGGCCTATAGACCAGTGGCCTTTATTGCTGCAAAGTGTTTTGAGGGGAAAGGCCCAGGAGGCATACACGGCTTTGCCAATTTCTGAATGTGTGGACTATAACTCTGTCAAAAATGCTATTTTGAAAGCATATGAGTTGGTACCAGAAGCATATCGTCAAAAATTCAGAAATTATCGTAAACAAGAAAGTCAAACTCATGTTGAATTTGCCCATGAGAAAGAAGTGTACTTTGACAGATGGTGCAATTCTAGGGAAGTAGGTACAAACTTTGAAAAACTTAGGCAAGTTATTTTGATTGAAGAGTTCAAAAGGTGTGTTCGTGATGACATTAAAACCTATCTAGATGAACAGAAAGTTGAAAATTTGGCAAAAGCAGCAGCTTATGCTGATGACTATGCGCTAACTCACAAGTCCACTTTCAACAAGAATAAGTCCTTTGGTCCTGCTAAAAAGTCTTATCCAGAAATAGGAAAGAAATCTGAAAATGTAGCTCCAGAAAAGAGTTCAGATAAGGGTCAAACTTCAAATCAGACTATGAGTAAGGATAGGAAGCCCAGATCCTTTGCTCCTGTGTGCCATTATTGTAAGAAACCTGGGCATGTTATGTCTGACTGTTGGCTCTTAAAGAAGAGAAGAGAAAAGGAGGCAACGCCCAACGCCTTTGTGTCTAGCAAGTCTAACTGGCGTTCAAATCCCAATAGAGCAGAGTCTAGTATTGGTTTAGACAAGTCTGAGATTATTAGGGAAGAGTTCAAACCTTTTGTGTCTGAGGGTTTTGTATCCTTGGAAAGTAGTTCCAGTCAGGTCCCCATTAAGATATTAAGAGACACTGGAGCTACTCAGTCCTTACTTTTAGAAGGTGTATTGCCATTGAGTGTAAGCACATCTACTGGTGAGAGTGTCATTGCTCAAGGTATTGAAGGAGGCTGTGTGAACGTTCCCTTGCATAAGGTCAAGTTAGTATCAGACTTAGTTACTGGTTCTGTTGTTGTGGGTACCAGGCCCACTTTACCCATTAAAGGGGTATCTTTGTTGTTGGAAAATGATCTTGCAGGTGGAAAGGTAGTTGCTGATCCTAAGGTTACTTCTAAGCCGATCACTTTGGTTAGCACTGAGAAATTAGAAGAGGTTATTCCTGGTATTTTTCCCTCCTGTGCTGTGACTCGAGCTATGGCCAAAAAGGCCCAAGAAGAACCAAAAGATTGTAAACAATCTACAGATGTCTTAGTTGATTTGTCAGATACATTCTTAAACAACTATGACCATGATGTGCAGAATTCTAGTGATACAAATCCCAAGGCCAGGGTAGATTCTGAAAAACAAGACTCAATTGACTGTCAAGATGTATCACTTTCAAAATCAAAATTGATTTCAGAGCAGGAAGATGATCCTGAATTAGCTCCTTTATTCAAGTTGGTCTTGCCACCAGTAGAGCTAGATAAGGTCCCTGTAGGCTATTATGTCAGAAATGGTGTGCTTATGCGAAAGTGGAGGCCACCAAATATCCCTGCATCTGAAGAATGGTCAGTAGTACACCAGATTGTTGTGCCAAAAGTGTACCAAAGTGAGATATTAAAATTGGCTCATGAATCTCTAATGGGTGGCCATTTAGGCATCAACAAAACTTACAACAAGATAACCAAACATTTCTATTGGCCTCAAATTCGGCACTGTGTGGCAGAATTTTGCAAGACTTGTCACATTTGTCAAATGGTAGGAAAGCCAAACCAAAAAATTCCTGTAGCTCCTCTCAAACCCATTCCAGCATTTGAGGAACCATTTAGCAAAGTGATAATTGACTGTGTAGGTCCCTTACCAAAAACTAAATCCAGAAACCAATATCTTTTGACCATTATGTGCGCCTCAACCAGATTTCCCGAAGCCATACCATTGACCAACATAACAGCTCCCAAAATCTCAAAAGCTCTGGTTAATTTCTTTACTCTAGTTGGCTTACCAAAAGAGATCCAGTCAGATCAAGGGTCAAATTTTATGTCAGGACTATTTCAACAGGTTGTATTTCAATTGGGTGCCAAACAGATCAAATCTAGTGCATATCACCCAGAATCACAAGGTGCACTTGAAAGGTTCCATTCCACTTTGAAGAATATGATTAGGACATATTGTTTAGACAATGAAAAAGATTGGGATGAAGGCAACAGCTTATTATTGTTTGCAGTTAGAGAGTCTGTTCAAGAGTCTTTAGGCTTTAGTCCCTTTGAGTTGGTCTTTGGCCATTCAGTCCGTGGTCCTCTCAAGCTGTTGAAGGAAAACTGGTTATCTGAAAACACCGAGAGCCTAAATCTGTTAGATTATGTCTCAAGGTTCAGAAATAAGTTAAAGAAGGCTTGTGAGCTGGCGCAACAAAACTTGAAAACTTCTCAGTCAAAAATGAAGATGCTTTATGATAGGAAGTCACAAAACCGTATTTTCAAACCAGGTGACAAGGTTTTAGTGTTACTACCTGTCCAGGGAAATACGTTACAGGCCAGATATCACAGGCCATACAAAGTGTTAAAGAGAGTAGGTGACCTGGACTATATCATTGAAACCCCGGACAGAAGAAAGTCAACCCAACTATGTCATGTAAATATGGTAAAACCATACTTTGAAAGGGGTGTGAAAAAGCCTGTTATGGTTACTGACTGTAATATAGAAAGTAACAGTAATCAGGAGCATGAAATATGGGACGACACTCCTGATCTTGATGTTGAATGTAAAATTAGGTTGTGTAATTCTGAGATCCTTGATGATTTGGAAACCAAACTGAGTCATGTACCACCAGATAAGAGGGTTCCACTTATTGAATTGCTCTTAAAGTATAAGTCAGTGTTCCCAAATGCCCCTAATAGGACAAATATACTCATGCATGATGTCGATGTCGGCGATGCCCGTCCGATCAAACAGCATCCGTATCGGGTAAATCCTATCAAACTCGAAAAATTAAGGCAGGAAGTGCAATACATGCTAGAAAAAGATATAATTGAACCAAGTCAAAGTAGTTGGGCATCTCCTTGTGTTTTGGTCCCGAAACCAGACGGTTCAATCAGATATTGCACTAACTACAGAAAGGTCAATGTTTTGAGTAAAACGGATTCCTTCCCTATCCCAAGGATGGAAGACTGTATTGATCGGATTGGCAATGCCAAATACATCACAAAGTGTGATTTACTGAAAGGATATTGGTGTGTGCCTCTTACTGAGTGGGCCAAAGAAATATCAGCCTTCGTGACCCCTGATGGTCTATATCAGTACAAGGTAATGCCATTTGGCATGAAGAACTCCCAAGCCACATTTCAAAGACTAATGAATATATGTTTAAAAGACTTAGAAGGTGTTGAAGTGTATGTGGATGATATTGTTATCTTTAGTGATACTTGGGAAGAACATTTAAAAAGGCTTGAACAAGTCTTGTTTCGGCTCAAAGAGGCAAACCTCACTGTAAATTTGTCAAAGAGTGACTTTGTAAAAGCAAAGGTTGTGTACTTAGGGCATGTAGTAGGCCATGGAGTTGTGACACCAATCAAAGCTAAAGTGAAAAGCATCATTGACTATCCCATTCCTGAAAATAAGAAAAGCTTAATGAGGTTCCTTGGAATGGCGGGATATTATAGAAAATTTTGCAAAAACTTTTCAAGGTCACTGCTCCACTGACTGAATTACTGAAAAAGAATGTAAAATATCACTGGTCAGAGACTTGTCAAAAAACATTTGACAAAGTAAAGAACCTTCTCTGTTTAGAGCCCGTACTAACTGCTCCGGACTTCAGTAAACCTTTCCAGCTGGCTGTAGACGCCAGTGATGTGGGTGCGGGTGCAGTTTTACTGCAATGTGATAATGAAGATATTGAACATCCCATCTGCTATTTTTCAAAAAAATTTAATGTTCATCAAAAGAACTACTGTACAGTAGAAAAAGAATGTTTGGCACTCATTTTGGCCATCCAGCATTTTGACATATACATATCTTCATCATCAAAACCCACCGTTGTATACACAGATCACAATCCACTAGTCTTCTTGCACAAAATGAAAAACAAAAATAGAAGATTATTGAACTGGAGTTTAATGTTGCAAGAACACAATCTTCAAATAGAACATGTTAAAGGAAAGGATAATATCTGTGCGGACGCCCTGTCCAGAAGCTGTATTTAAATTGTAATTTATATACCTGTAATTAGTAAATTTATAAAGGTTATACATGGTACTAATTTTACTTTTGTATTTAGATAAATATGTTTTGTAAAAAGTTATTACCTGTGTATATATACCTGGTAAAAATCTCTTGTAAAATTTTGTAACTCCTTGGCTTCCAAATTTTTTCTTTAAGGGGGGAGGTGTTACATATATTGGACACTATATTAGTACATTGTATATTACATATATTAGGCACCATATTAGTGCATTGTTTAATTTAAGCTTTATGTTTATACATTGTCATAAAAGATAATTGTGTTGTTGGTTCTTTTTGTGTGTTGACATTTAAAGTAAGGGAGTTATTGATTTTTGTGTTTTAGTGTTTATTGATCTGTTCACAGACTGGGGGAAATCCCCCCCTCAGTGGTTATGTTAGATTTGGGGAAACCCAATTGCCAGTAGTTTCTAGAACTTCCTCATTTGGCCTAGATGACTCAATCTTCTTTGGAGTTGGTTCTGTACAATTCCAGAGGAATCTGTGAATGTATATAAGGAATGTACATCTGACCACAAGTGAACTTTGTATTCGCTTGCTATAAGGAGAGCTATTGTGTTTTGGAGTATAATATATGCTTATATCACTGTGAACTTTTACTGGAGTGAACTGGATACATCATCTGGACGGATTTATTGTACTTTGGATACTTTGGATATTGTATATTCATATAACAGAGAGTGAATTTACTGCATTTTGGACATTGTCCACATCTTGGAGCAGAGAGTACAGTTGTGTTAACTCTCTAAATATCTCCAGACAGACATTCTGTGTGACTGGATATATAAAGAATAGCAGGACAAGAACCTTTTGTGTTGTTGAGTGTGAGACAGGTCACAAGATATAGATATCCGTGTGTGAGTGAACATTGGACAGATCACAGGACAGACCACAGGACATTGGATAGACCACAGAACATACTACAGGACGGATTACGGAACAGATTGTTGGATACGGCAGATAAACTTTACTCTTAATCTCAGTGGTCAGGTCAGCTAGATCTTATTATTGTATTTGTGTGTTTGGTTAAGAGCATACCAGTTGACTGTAATCATTATTGTTGACTATTAAATAAATTTGTTAAGTTTAACTTTTTGCTTTTTCTGTTACAACTTAAAGACAACCGGTAATTGCTACCGCGCTTGCCCGTGACCGTAACACATTAACATAACTGAAATTTAATTCTGCCATAGTCTTTTACTTAAATCAGATTGCAGGAGTTATCACCTCTAGCATATGTCGTAAATCCTCCTCAAAGAGTTCCATATCTGCTTCATTTCTGTCATGCTCCTCTAGCACAGAGCTGTTGACCATGGAGAGGTAGTACTGCTTTACCATCACTGCCCCCATTAGCACCTCTTTGCATTCTCGTATCAGCTGCAGGTGTAATAACATCAAAACCCGTTACAACCACAAAGAATGACATCAGAGATACCTATACACCACAGCCATGGGAAACTGCATTGGATACCCTTACATAGAGAACAGTGTAAGTTGTAAGTCATGCAACAGGATATGATATTAACTGAAGTATAGCTATCAATGGAAACAGCACCAAAAGGCAGCACACACCAAATTATCAATTGCAGCAATCAATATATCTTTGTGATGGGAGAAATACCGAGATCACAAGACATTACACACCTACACCCAGTGTTTACTCTGGTCACAAATTAAAGCAAGACACACCTGTCTCCCTTCACTTGAAAAAGTGAGACAAATGTGAAAAAAATGTGAGATATACTTTGCGTATATTTTGGAATACTTAGTTCCAATTTGGGATTGCATAAAATCCACTTTATTTTAAAAATAAGAAATTGATGCCAAACTAAAAGTTCAAATAAATTAATTAATGCTGTTGTCAATTTTTTAAATTTCACTTCAGAACCAGATCAAAGCCTTAATAACTGAGTGCTACTATGTTTTACTACTGTTATCTGGATTCATAAAATAAAATAAACTGCATTTCTTTTCTTTTCTATAAAGATATATTTGTCTCTTCCAATAACACTCAAATTTCTTTGGTCAGTAGTTGTTTTGACTGTTTCGCCTATGAAACTATATGCAGAAGACGAGTTAAAAATTCACCGAAAAGCACTGAAATCTCATGAGAATATCTGAATTCTCGCGTGAATTACTGTTAGCTGGATGTATTAAATCAAATAAACCCACTTTCATGCCTTTCTCACCTATTTCTGTGAGGAAATATGTACGTCGTCGCTTATGCCCCTGTTCCACCAAAGGATTAAGCCCCGATTGGGTCTTGGACCCTTAATCCTTGAGAGTCTGTGAAAAAAACATGAATAATGGGTGGGGAAATAGAATCCTGATACAGGTCTGGGATCAAACCCAAACGGTCCCCAGGAAGTCTCAGACCTCCTCAGATAACTCACAATCGTTCCCCGACTAAGAGCAGATTAAGCCACGATTGTGATAAGATTCAACACTGATCCTGTCTGGGACATACCCACTGGGTCTCAGACTTGTCTGAGACTTCCTCAGACTTTCTGGGACTAATAACAGATTTCCTCAGACTGCACTGACCGATTTTTGTTTTTTCTTTTGCATGGTGGGTCGGGGATGAATCTGGGAATAAGCCCAGACCTCCTGGGACTAAAACTAAACCGACCTGGCATTAAGAGTCCCAGGAAGTCTCAGACAACATAAGATTGTGTAAATTTCGGTCTGAGGAGGTCTCAGGCAGTCTGAGACTGGAAAATTTGTGGGTAGGGGCAACAGTGGATCGGTTACAGTCCTGAAAAATATCAAACATGTTTGATTTTTAAACAGACCCCAACAGATCTGAACAGATTCAAACAGACAGCCTGGGACTCTACATTTTCAAGAAACAGATCCCCTAAAACCCTTAATCGGGACCCTTAGTCCGTTGGTGGAACAGGGGTATTAAGATAATAGAAAAATTTCTTTGGTCAGTAGTTGTTATGACTGTTTCACCTGTGAAACTCTCTGCAGAAGTTAAAAATTCGACAAAAAGCACTGAAATCTCACGTGAATTACTGTTAGGTGGATATATCAAACAAAATAAACTCATTTTCATGTCTTTCTCACCTATTTCTATGAGGAAATATGTACGTCGTTGCTTCCAATAATAGAGGAATTTCTTTGCTTGTTTTGGGTGTTTCGCCTGGTAGTGACAGTGCAGACGCGTTGATGAGTTGGTTTTGCGACAACTCACCCCAGAGTGTGTACAAACTCACGAAATCGCGCTCGAGAGCAAACCCTGTACACCCCCCAACCAATTAAAAACTAGAGGATCGCTCGCAAAAAAAAAAGATACTGTTTTTGCTTTTATAAACCCCAAAGTGGGGTTTAGCGTTCGCCAGGCGAGACGTGTTTTTATATTGTCATAACGGACCGGTACTAATATTCTCGTTTTTACACAGCTTGCTGGTCTGTATCTGTTTTTATTGTCATTTTATAAAATATTTAGTTGTTTAACATTCACTGCTTGCACATATTACCTCCTTCAACTTGGTAAAATTGTAAATAGTGCTCTATCGGGTATTATCGCTCAACGGACATTTCCCGCGGATTCTCACACATTGTTTCAACATTTCTCACTATAACTAGTTAACCCAATAACTTAAATAAAATTACAACCAAACAATATCACACCTTGTCCATTTCTTACCATAACTAGTTAACCCAATAACTTAAATAAAATTACAACCAAACAATATCACACCTTGTCCATACTAATCCTGCACCAATCTTTTTAGTGTTCTTAAACTTACTTATCTATGGTTTGCTGTTTAGACAGGTGGGTACACAGGAAAGGTAGGTTCATCTTTTTCTAGTTTTCTTTTTCTTTTTTTTGGTATTTCTTTTGGACATGCATTGCACTTTCTGGCTCTGTCTTTACTTTTTGCTGGTTGCTCGAGCAACCAATACCACCACTGACAACCCTTCTACAACACCAATTCCTGTTGCCTCAAGTCTGCCTTTTTCTTTCCCCACCTATTCAACCATATTTTTTGCTTCTGGCATTCACCCATGTCTCAATGGGGTCAATTATGCCTTTTTGGCTATACAAGGACATATTCGTAGGGTAACACATTCATATAAACATGTCAGCCCATGGGTGTCCATCTTGTTGATCCTCTCAGGGGATGTCAGTATAAATCCTGGCCCAAATACTAGCCTTCTAACTGGGAGTCTAATAAACATTAGATCCATTAGAAACAAGTCTGTTGCTCTTGCAGAATTTATCAATAGCAATAAGTCTCATATTATTGCGGTCACTGAAACCTGGCTTCGACCAGACGACACAGACAGCTTTATAGCAAGTGTCACTCCTCTGGGCTATAAATGTACTCATGTTCCACGCCAGCAGGGGAGAGGTGGTGGTGTTGGGTTTTTCATCCGTGATGATATCGATTTTAAGGTTCTGCCTCAACCGTGTTTCAATACCTTCGAGTCCATATCTGTTCACCTATCCACAGGCAATGCTCAGGATATTGTTTTCCATACTGTGTATAGGCCTCCCAATGTTTCCAAAGCCAATTTCATTGAGGATTTCAGTTCCTTTGTCGAAGGTGCTGCCTTATCATGTTGTGAAAATGTAATATTAGGTGATTTAAATCTACACCTGGATAAACAGGACGGTTGGTCGCAGAAATTCAATGATTCCCTCTGCCAATATAATTTCACCCAAATTATTGATTCCCCAACACACATTCATGGCCATATATTAGATGTCATATGTGTGAGGGACACCTTTTCAAAGGCACTCTGCGCTAAGGTTATAGCTGGGCTATCTGACCATTTTGCCATCACTTTTTCGGTCAATATACCTATTGAGGTTCCCTGCAAATTTAGACAAGTTAATACCCGGAAAATTCACAAGATAAACATCACGGATTTTAAAGAGGACATCCTGAATTCTGATCTAATCAAGCATCCTCACAGAACAGCCAGTTTGCTCAGTCACCAATATTTCAACACCTTGCGCAGCATTCTAGACAAGCATGCCCCAATAAAGAGGAAAATGGCTCCAGTGCACCCCGACAAAGGCTTTGTGAATTCAGACATCCTCTCAGCAAAGCGTCTGAAGCGCAAGTGTGAGCGAGTATGGCGCAGTAACAACTCTGCAATCAACCGGAGAAGATATCGAGCTGCTGTCAATCGCTACAATTTCCTACTGGAACAATCAAGACGCAGGCACTATTCCACTGTCATTGCTGAAAATAATGGTAACGCCAAGGCTCTGTGGAACACTTTCAAGAAAATCTTGCACAAAACCTCAACTATCATCCTACCCGATCATATTAGTCCTACTGATTTAGCTAACACTTTCGGTCATTTTTTCAGTGACAAAATTGTGAAAATCAGAGTTGCTTTAGAGTCATCAGTGCCTGTTTCCCTCACAATACCGAAGAGTAATAGCAGTGCCCTGACCTCTTTTGAGCCTGTATCTGAGGATGACATCCTCAAAATCCTAAGGTCATCCAACACCAAATCATCCGACCTGGACCCAATCCCTACCGCACTAGTCAAAGAGTGTGCGGACATTTTGGTCACTCCAATCACCAATATTATAAACTATTCACTCAAAGAAGGGAGTTTCCCAAACTGTTTCAAAACAGCATATGTCACCCCTCTTCTCAAGAAACCAAACTTAGACAGAAATCTCCTAAAAAACTATAGACCGGTATCCAACCTTAGTTTCTTATCCAAACTGATCGAAAAAGTAGTTGCCAAACAGTTAAATAATTATATCGATAGCGGGGGGCTCTCCAATGTCAACCAATCCGCTTACAGGAGACTCCATTCCACAGAAACAGCGCTGTTGAAAATCCAGAATGACATTGCTGCTTCGTTGGACTCTGGTAAGGCTGTTGCACTCACACTGCTAGACCTCTCAGCGGCATTCGACACTATCGACCATGACATTCTTTTTAATTCCCTAAGAGATTGGTTTGGGGTTGATGGCACTGTGTTGAGGTGGATCAGATCCTATCTCTCAAACCGGAAACAGAAGGTTAAATTAGGAAATAGCTTTTCAGATGTGTTCTCACTTCCGTATGGTGTGCCTCAGGGTTCTGTCCTGGGCCCCCTCCTTTTTACCCTTTACACAACCCCTCTCAGTAATATCATTTCCAATTTCAATGTCACCCACCATCTATATGCTGATGACACCCAAATATATCTAGCATTGGACAATAGGAATTTTGATTCCAGTTTCGCTGAGCTTACAGAGTGTCTCACATGTATCCAAAACTGGATGGCTGGCGTGAAATTGAAACTCAATCCCGAGAAAACTGAATTTATTATAATAGGTGATAGACAAGCCAGAGAGTCCCTCATTAATAAATTCCCTACTCAACTTCTCGGAAATTCTATTTCCCCTACTGATACAGTCAAGAACCTGGGTGTAATTTTTGACTCTGGAAACACCTTTTCCAACCACATAACTAATATGTGTCGAGCCTGCTACTACCACCTTAAGGACCTAAGACGTATTCGTAAATTCCTCAGTGTGGAAACTGCAGCCTTGCTTGCAAACTCAATGATCAGTAGTCAACTTGACTACTGCAATTCCCTACTTTATGGCATCAGTAAGTACAATGTTGCTAAACTCCAAAAGATACAAAATGCCCTTTGTAGAATTGTTTTTAGACTTGATAGAACTAGCCATGTCACTCCTTTTCTTCAAAAACTACACTGGCTTCCTATCACTTACCGTATATTGTTTAAGTACAATCTAATTACTTTCAAGGCTATAAATTTCTCTCAACCCATATACCTATCATCCTTGATCAAAACCAGTTGTCTAACACGTGGAAATCGTCTTTCTCTTTCCTCAGCCTCTCACAAAAAGGCCATCGGTAGGAGAGGTTTTGTAGTGGCTTCCCCCATAGAATGGAACAGACTCCCACAATCAGTACGATCACAACAAACAATAACAGGTTTCCGTAGCCAGCTAAAGACCTACTTGTTTAGATTAGCATATCCTCCACCATAGTACATCTCCCTGGCGGGCGCTAACCTTGGATCATGACCTCGAATGTCCCTCGACTTTCCCTTTTTGATTTCAAGCGCATTAGAGGATGTTGCATCAATTTTGCGCTATGTAAATGTTTCTATTCTATTCTATTCTATGTGTCCCGAAAAGGATATAAAGGTGAGTGCTAAAGTATTAAGAAAATGTTCCGTTTCTAGCCTTATACTGTTGTGGCAACCAAAGTCAGCACAGTCTGCTCTATCTAGCACGGTTTTCAAGATATAAGCATTTTTGTGTTTTGCAATTTTTGCAAAAAAATCAAAAATTCAAAATGGCCGCTATATTTGGCGAGACAAAAATATTTTGAAAATTGGCATGGGTACTCTGCAGAGATATCCAGCAGGTCAAATTTTTTGTTGAATTTGCTCCATCTAGCACAGTTTTAGAGATATAAGCATTTTTGTGTTTTGCAAAAACTTCGAAAATTCAAAATCGCCACCATTTTTGGTGAGACAAAAATTTTTGAAAACAAGACCACTGCCGCGGTGTGTATCTCCCGCCGAGCATTAAAGGAGAAGAAATAGCTTTTCCGAGATATTCACAATTTTTCATTTTCGTGTGTGAAAGCTCTTCCAAACGTAGGTGAATGAGTTATTTGAGAAAAATTGGCTATCTGCAATACTTTTAAGAGATAATTCGCATTTACTCCCAAAAGTAGATGAATGAGTTATTTGATAAAAATTGGGTATCCGCAATACTTTTAGAGACAAGACCACTGCTGTGGTATGATCTCCCGCCACATTACATCAAAAAGTAGGTGAACAACATATTTGACAAAACTCCTTTAAATTGAATAGTTTTCAAATGAAAGGACATAAGCAATAAGGTCATAAAAAACATTGAAAAGGCCAAGGAGAAACAACCAGTGTGATGTACAGCCCTTTATAAAAGCGTGACACACACTCAATAACACACAAACACACGCACGGAATGCATTTTATAATCTCCCGCCGTGAAACTTCACCAAGTGAAAGCTCTCCCAAAAGTAGGTGAATGAGTTATTTGAGAAAAATTGGCTATTTGCAATACTTTTAGAGATAATTCGCATTTACTCATTTTGAGTAGGTGAGTAATTAGCTATGGGTGTGAAACTTCACCATGTGAAAGCTCTTCCAAAAGTAGGTGAATGAGTTATTTGAGAAAAATTGGCTATCTGCAATACTTTTAGCGATAATTCACATTTACTCATTTTCAGAAGGTGAGTAATTAGCTATGGGTCTGAAACTTCACCATGTGAAAGCTCTCCCAAAAGTAGGTGAATGAGTTATTTGAGAAAAATTGGCTAAGTACAATACTTTTAAGAGATAATTCGCATTTACTCATTTTGAGTAGGTGAGTAATTATGTACGGGTCTGAAACTTCACCATGTGAAAGCTCTCCCAAAAGTAGATGAATGAGTTATTTGAGAAAAATTGGCTATCTGCAATACTTTTAGAGATAATTCGCATTTACTCATTTTGAGTAGGTGAGTAATTAGCTATGGGTCTGAAACTTCAAGTGAAAGTTCTCCCAAAAGTAGGTGAATGAGTTATTTGAGAAAAATTGGCTAGCGGCAATATTTTTAGCGATAATTCGCATTTACTCATTTTGAGTAGGTGAGTAATTAGCTATGGGTGTGAAACTTCAAGTGAAAGTTCTCCCAAAAGTAGGTGAATGAGTTATTTGAGAAAAATTGGCTATCTGCAATACTTTTAGCGATAATTCGCATTTACTCATTTTGAGTAGGTGAGTAATTAGCTATGGGTGTGAAACTTCACCAAGTGAAAGTTCTCCCAAAAGTAGGTGAATGAGTTATTTGAGAAAAATTGGCCATCTGCAATACTTTTAGAGATAATTCGCATTTACTCATTTTCAGTAGGTGAGTAATTAGCTATGGGTCTGAAACTTCACCATGTGAAAGCTCTTCCAAAAGTAGGTGAACGAGTTATTTGAGAAAAATTGGCTATCTGCAATACTTTTAGCGATAATTCGCATTTACTCATTTTCAGTAGGTGAGTAATTATCTATGGGTCTGAAACTTCACCATGTGAAAGCTCTCCCAAAAGTAGATAAAGGAGTTATTTGAGAAAAATTGGCTATCTGCAATACTTTTACAGATAATTCGCATTTACTCATTTTGAGTAGGTGAGTAATTACCTATGGGTCTGAAACTTCATCAAGTGAAAGCTCTCCCAAAAGTAGGTGAATGAGTTATTTGAGAAAAATTGGCTATCTGCAATCGTTTTAGAGATAATTCGCATTTACTCATTTTGAGTAGGTGAGTAATTAGCTATGGGTCTGAAACTTCACCAAGTGAAAGCTCTCCCAAAAGTAGGTGAAGGAGTTATTTGAGAAAAATTGGCTATCTGCAATACTTTTAGAGATAATTCGCATTTACTCATTTTCAGTAGGTGAGTAATTAGCTATGAGTCTGAAACTTCACCATGTGAAAGCTCTCCCAAAAGTAGATGAATGACTTAAAAAGTAGATGAACAACTTATTTGAGAGAAATTGTGTAGCTGCAATACTTTTGAAGATATAAGGCATTTACTCATTATGGTTATCATTAAAAATTGACAAAGTAGCTATTACGGTTTGCGAGATATTTGTCATTTTTCACATTTTCACCAAAAGTAGCAATAAAGTAGCCATTAGTCACTTGTACATTGAGCAACAGTTGTGAAACTTAAATATGTTACAGTTCACAAAAAAGTAGATGAACAACCTATTTGAGAGAAATTGTGTAGCCGCAATACTTTTGAAGATATAAGGCATTTACTCATTATGGTTATCATTAAAAATTGACAAAGTAGCTATTACTCACTTAGCTATGGAGATACACTTCCAAACTAGTGACCATGTTGTAGCTGTGGAGATAGTAGCTGAACAACATATTGGAACAAAATTGTGTAGCTGCAATACTTTTGAAGATATAAGCCATTTACTCATTATGGTTATCATCAAAGTAGCTATTACTCAGTTAGCTATGGAGTTAAAGCTGTGAAAATTCACAATACAGTATATCCAAAAGATAGGTGAACAACATATTCGACAAAAATCCTCTATATTCAATAGCTTTTGAGTTATAAGTGACTTGCTCAATGGTCAAATGTTAAACTTAGTATAGCTATTACTCAGTTAGCTATTGTGCTACACCTTGGACACCTCACCATGATATAGTACATGAAGGATTCAGGCCAATATTGTAAGTAACAGTTACAAAGACAAAATCAATTTACTCATTTTGCTCATTGTTAATAACAGAAAATAGCTATTACTCACTTAGCTATGAAGATAGAACCCTAAAAATGGTACCATCTTGTAGGCATGGAGAAAGAAGCTGAACAACGTATTTTACAGAAACACTCTAAATGCAGTCGTTTTGGAGTTATGAGCACTTTACTCAAAGTAGCCACCATTGCTATTACTCACTTAGCTATGGTCCTAGGTGTGAAATAACAGCATCAAATGAAAGGACATAAGCAATAAGGTCATAAAAAACATTGAAAAGGCCAAGGAGAAACAACCAGTGTGATGTACAGCCCTTTATAAAAGCGTGACACACACTCAATAACACACGAACACACGCACGGAATGCGTTTTATAATCTCCCGCCCGGCCGGCGGGAGATAATAATTAGCATTTACTCATTTTGAGTAGGTAAATAATTAGCTATGGGTCTGAAACTTCACCAAGTGAAAGCTCTCCCAAAAGTAGGTGAATGAGTTATTTGAGAAAAATTGGCTATCTGCAATACTTTTAGCGATAATTCACATTTACTCATTTTGAGTAGGTGAGTAATTAGCTATGGGTCTGAAACTTCACCATGTGAAAGCTCTTCCAAAAGTAGGTGAATGAGTTGAGAAAAATTGGCTATCTGCAATACTTTTACAGATAATTAGCATTTACTCATTTTGAGTAGGTGAGTAATAATCTACGGGTCTGAAACTTCACCATGTGAAAGCTCTCCCACAAGTAGATGAATGAGTTATTTGAGAGAAACTGGCTATCTGCAATACTTCTAGAGATAATTTGCATTTACTCATTTTGAGTAGGTGAGTAATTACCTACGGGTCTGGAACTTCACCATGTGAAAGCTCTCCCAAAAGTAGATGAATAAGTTATTTGATAAAAATTGGGTATCTGCAATACTTTTAGAGTTAATTAGCATTTACTCATTTTGAGTAGATGAATAATTAGCTATGGGTCTGAAACTTCACCAAGTAAAAGCTCTCCCAAAAGTAGATGAATGAGTTATTTGAGAAAAATTGGCTATCTGCAATACTTTTAGAGATAATTCGCACTTACTCATTTTGAGTAGGTGAATAATTAGCTACAGGTCTGAAACTTCACCAAGTGAAAGTTCTCCCAAAAGTAGATGAATGAGTTATTTGAGAAGAATTGGGTATCTGCAATACTTTTAGAGATAATTAGCATTTACTCATTTTGAGTAGGTGAGTAATTAGCTATGGGTCTGAAACTTCACCATGTGAAAGCTCTTCCAAAAGTAGGTGAATGAATTATTTGAGAAAAATTGGCTATCTGCAATACTTTTAAGAGATAATTCACCATCTAGCACAGTTTTCGAGATATTAGCATTTTTGTATTTTGCAATTTTTGTGTAAAATTCGAAAATTCAAAATGGCCGCCATTTTTGGTGAGTCAAAATTTTTTTGAAAATTGGTATGGCTGCTCTGCAGAGATACCCTGTGGGTCAAAAATTTCGTCGAAAACACTCTATCTAGCACGGTTTTCAAGATATAAGCTTTTTGGTTTTCCTTATTTGGAAAATTCATAATGATTAATTAATCGTTAATTACTCGGCCATTTCTTAACCAATCAATGCCAAAATCTAATGATTTCCAGATTTTAATAGAATGAATGTATTTGCCAAGTTTCAGGTGAATTGATAAAATCCCTTTCAAGTTATCATCCGGACAAGCTTCCCCATCGAAAAAAGACATTTTTGGTCATGTGACCTCTCTGATTGGTTGAAATGTCACTGCAGCATATTCAAAAAAATTCCCCAAGGCTACTGCATAAACCTGCCAAATTTGAAAAGAATCCGCCTAATGGTTACAGAGTTATAAGGAAAACAAAATGCGGAGCCGGCGGAGCCTGAAGGTCTCCCATACACAAACAAGCGTCCCGCAAGGGACGCTTAATTACAACTTGCTACACCGAAAATATATAAGCTCAGACCAGATGGTAAAAATCAAGGTTACTATATCAAGGTCAAAGGTCAAATCAAGGTCATATCACTATGTTTCACACCTACACCCCAAACCATGTCCCTATCAAATATCAACATTCTACACCTAATGATTTCTGAGATACAGCCACACAAGGTTTTTCCCACTGATCCCCATTTCCCCTATGGTATAAAAACGGGACATCAACCAATATCAAAGTACCAATCAACAGGATATCAACATTTTTAGACAAAACACATTTCTACTGATCACATTTTTGAATAAGACAGAAAGATTCTTGCATGGCAACTGGAATTTATAAACATATCAGACATACTGGAAGGGAGCTCATGGAGAGGGCAACCCACAAAAGTGAGGATTTGATTAAGCGTTTTAAATGGATAAATGATCAAACTTTTGTTATTATAAATATATACATTTATTATGAAAATATTTGCAAGACTATTTACAAGATACTTTTATCCAAAACAATATTAAGCAAGGCCAAAAGGTGTTTTGGTCCCCTAGCATGAGCGCAAAGCCATCAGAGACACGAGAAGTGCACTAGAATTTACGAAAGTCTGGGAACACAAAGAAATTCCAACTCAGACACATCCCAAAGCTGGTCTAGAACTCAGACGGTCACCCATCCAAGTATTAACGTAGCCCATTGCTGCTTAACTTCAGTGAGCAGACAAATACTCATCACGCTGCGCCATAATTCATGAAAGTCCGGAGACAAAAAAAAAAAAAAAAGAAGAAGCGTGAGCTCTATTGAGGCTCGTGCTTAAAAATAGCATCAGATATGCCTGCACCCCACAGCCTGGGGAAATATTTTTCAACACGAGATATAGAAGTAGTGAAACAGTACAAAGATTGGAATACTTTCAGAGCAGTGTCAGTTATATCAAGGTCCAAATAATGTTTAAGTAGAGAAAAATGATGTCTAAGAGAAAGAAAATGTATATAAAGATGAAGTATTAAAACAAGACAGTTCAATAGAAAGAGACAGCATTAATCAGTAAACTAAAATTATGACGCTGTAAAATTTATTAACTGGAGAATAGATGTCAATGGAAATAGCACAATTATGTAAAAGTACACATAATAATCAGTTGCAGCAATCTGTAAGAGATCTTTGCAATAAGAGAAACATGTCTCAAGTATGACAGGTGCACACACTTTGGTAGAGCCAAAGTTAAAGTTCACACCATGATGCACACCTGCACAAGGTCAAAGGCCAAATCAATATCCCACCATGAAGTTGCACATCGACACACCCTAACCAATGTCCCTACCAAATGTTGACTTCCTACACCTTACGATTTCTGAGATATAGCCCAGACAAGATTTTATCATTTAAGGTCACTACGGCAAGGTCAAATCAAGGTCACACTATGATGTAGCACACCTACACCCTCTAACCAATGTCCCTACAAAGTATCAACTTCCTACACCTTACAGTTTCTGATATACAGCCCGGACAAGATATTATAGGTCAAGGTCACTACGGCAAGATCAAAGGTCAAATCAAGGTCACACCATGACGTTGCACACCTACACCCCCAACCAATGTCCCTACCAAGTATCAACTCCCTACACCTTACGGTTTCTGAGATACAGCCCGTACAAATTTTTCCCGCTGCCTGCCCACCCGCCTATCCGGGCATCATGGGTGACAACAAAACCCCGACAGCCCTTAAGGTCCGTGGGGTAAAAACTAGAAATAGGAAGCCCGATAAAAAGAGAAAGTGGAACAATAGAGAAATAGGTGGATTGCATACAGTAAAACACATAATCATGTGTAATGTCCACCTATAATGCTTGCAGAGGGTACAGGTCATTTAATGAAAAGATAACAATGTAAATATGCATTGGACTTTAATCTTAAACTACAGTATTGCTTCACAAGAGAAAAAGCATTTGTTTTTGGACAGCAACAACAAAGCGTCCCAATGAGTATTAATGATTTTGTCGAAATGACTATCTTCCTGTGTTGAATAGGTTTACCCATTTATCAAAAAATGCAAGGTTTCTGAGATAAATGTGTTTTTTCATTTTATGCAGAAATTTAAGATGCCCACCAAAAATGGAGGGAAAATTATATTTGGGAAAAGTCGCCAGATGACTATAGATACCCTGTAGGTCAAAAATTTCGAAGAAATCGCTCTATCTCACACCATTTCCCAGATAAATGCGGGTTTTTTTTGGGTTTTATGCAGAAATTCAATATGGCCACCAAAACTGGCTCAAAATTTTTGACTCTGCAGATACCCTAGGGGTCAAAAAAATTTCAACGAAATCGCTCTATCTCACACCATTTCTGAGATAAAAACGTTTTTGCATTTTATGCAGAAATTCAAGACGGCCACCAAAAATGGCGGGAAATTTTTTGGGGAAAAGTCGCCAGTTGACTCTGTGGATAGCCTAGGGGTTAAAAATTTGGATGAAATCGCTCTATCTCCCACCGTTTCCGAGATATTTACACTTTTTTATATTCTGCTAAAATCCAAGATGGCCACCATAAGTTGTGAAAATTTAAATTTTCCCTTTTCAATGGGACACCCTTACACTACCCTGTGGACCAAAAATTCACTCGAAATCGCTCTATCTCTTACGGTTTCTGGGTTATTTACACATTTTTATTTTCCGCTAAAATCCAAGATGGCTGCCAGAAGTGGCGAAAATTGAAATTTTTCCCTTTTGCATAGGATACCCTCGTACTACCCTGTGGGCCAAAAATTCACTCAAAATCGCTCTTTCTCTTACGGTTTCTAAGATATTTTCAACTATTTATTTGCCACTTAAATCCAAGATGGCCGCCAAAAGTTCCAAAAAATTAAAGCCTTTACCCTTTGGGTCGAAAATTTACTCAAAATCACTCTATTGGTTTCTGAGATATAAGCAAATTACTCAAAAGTAGTATTGAAAATATCCAATACAGTACCTACATGGCTATTACTCGCTTACTTACAGAGCTATTAGTACCAAATGCAATACCAAGCGAGAGCTGCAACACATGAAAGCAATCCCAAGCAAGACACTGACCCAATAATCCTGCATACCAAATTTGATGAAGATAGCTCAAAAACATTTCCTTTAAATGAGCAGAAACGATGTGTGACGCTGGACGGCGGAAAAAGCAAAAATAATATGTCCACCCCGGTCGTAGACATAATAAGATTTTAATCCAATGCTTGACTGAATGTTCCTTTTTTACCCATTCATGAATGTTGACCTTACCTGTTTGACACTCAGTAAAGATGGATCAGTTTCCGGCCTTTGCTCTAGTCTCAGCCTAAGGCACTCGTGTACAACATCCAGTGGAATCCTCACCAGGAAGAGGTAGGTGGCTTTAAAGGATGGCAGGTTCATATTCTGGAATTCTGTGGAGAAGCAGCCATAGGAAATGAGACTCTCCCTGCGTTCTGGGCCCACGTCTTCCTGCCCAGGAATGCCATCTAGTGATGGAGATGTACTCAACACCTCAAACTCAGGCGACAGTCTCTGCAGGATACAAATTGTTAAATTAGGTTATTTACTTCATTAATTGTAAATCATAGTTCAGAAAAATAAAGATGGACTTTCCAATGAAATGATCCAGATAATAGGTAATTTTAGAAGAAATATGTTACTTTCTTTCAGTATTTGATTTATCATAGTACAAATGTATGTGTGTGAACATGTGAAATGAATATATAAATATACAATGTTGAACTATTAACTGATATATACACATTATTTAAAGATTTTTCCTTATTGTGATGACTATTACACACTAATCAGTAATCATACTTCATTTTATAAGACATTAGATGCAATTACGTTGAAAAATAGAACTAGACTTTTAAATGACTATATCTACTAACTTTAGGCGATTGCTTTCTGTAGATATTTCATTTAAGCTTAAATTATTTTCAATTCAACAGCTACTAAGGACCTATGACATCCCTATAAATGGTTAAAGATCAATTAAATTTTCACCATTTTTGTGTGACTGATACATAAATAGTGTATGCTATTGGAAATAAATAAAAAAATTCAGCAATTAATTTAAATTTAAGTCTCAAAATTTTATCATATGTTAACTTTACCTTCAATAACTGTACCTCATTCCATAGAAATTTCACCTGATAATTCCAGACAAAGCTAGACCTAACGCATCGGAGAACCGATGCAAATTGTATGCACCAGAAAGACAACTCACCAAAGCCAATCAACCATCGCTTAACCTTGAAGGAGGAACCCAAGGTGCAACCTAACCACATCAAAAGATTCTTAGCCCATGATTTCCTATAGGTTGGTGTGACATTGCAAACCTCTAGGAACACGAATAAGTGAGATAGAAGCATTTTTAATTTTGGCTATCCTCATTTGACCTTGAAAGAGGGGCCAAAGGTCAAATCTGATCACATCAAAAGATTCCTAGCCCATGATTTCCCATAGGTTGGTTTACCATCCCAAACCTCTAGGACCAATAATAATGGAGATATAAGCACTTTTCAATACTGACAAAGAAACGCCTGTGGCGGCCATCTTGTTTTTCAAAATGAGGCCAAAAAATATTCCCAGTCAAGATTTTGTAATGAGAAACATATCCTGTGAATTTGAGATCTCTACCTATAATACCCTTTGCTCTAGAGGGCCAACAACAGTCCTTGTTTAAAGTCAAATAAACGTCCTGGCGGCCATCTTGTTTTTCAAAATGAGGCCAAAAATATTCCCAGGCAAGATTTTATGGTTATGAATATATCATGCAAATTTGAGAAAGCTAGCTATAATTTTTTTTTGTTAGAGCGGTAATGGTGAAATCTCTACACACTGCAACGGCGGCGTAATGAAGCAAAATCCATAGTATCCACCGGTTGCTATCCAGTGGATACAATGACTTACATCCAAACAAATTTGCATGTATTCTTACAGAATCTATTGTAAATCAGAGATTTTCAGTTAGTGGCTTCTTTAGTTTATTTATATCAAGGCTTAATATTTTATTTTCTGTTAAATGTATGACTCCAACATAGATACTGGTTACTTTATCAAAGAATTATATTAAGAAATACTGAAAAGGCTAGTTTGCCAAACTGAATTTCGTCATTGTCTTTCACAATGACTTTAATTTATGGTTATGGTGTGGCTTCCTCCATGAAAAGGACAATATTAAAGGGAAACTTTATTCATTCCTAACTATACATCCAAATTTTACTGGTGACCTTTAACAACTTGAGCAAACCAGTCATATTAAAGGACAAGAATTGTATTGTTAAACTGCAGTGAAATTCAGTTCTTGAACAAGAAATATATCTAAATATTCGATCTTAAATCTTAATCATAATATTTATATGTATAAACTTATCCATTTTTACATGTATTTACTGAACCAAAAAACTAGTAAATACACATGTTTTCTGATTTCACATATTTACTATAACATATACAAGTAGTTACTAAATTTACAGTACTTTGTACACAATTACTGAAATTATTTTTCTTAGAATAATTTTGTCTTTAATACATTCATATAACACACAATAAATAACTAAGAAACTTTAAAAAAAAAAAAAAAAGGAAACTAGAGGATCGCTTGCAAAAAAAAGATACTGTTTTTGCACAGCAAAAACAAAGCATCCCAAAAAGGATATAAAGGCGAGTATTAAGTATTAAGCAAGTGCTCTGCATATATAGCCTTATACTGTTGTGATGGCTAGATCCAGATTGCTACTTTGCAGGAATACCCTATGGGTCAAAAATTTCGTCGAAATCACTCTATCTAGCATGGTTTTCAAGATATAAGCATTTTTGTGTTTTGGAATTTTTGTGAAAAATTCGAAAATTCAAATAGCCGTCATATTTGGCGAGACACAAACTTTTTGCAAATTGGGATGGCTACTCTGGAGATACCCCATGGGTCAAAAATGTCATCAAAATCGCTCTATCTGGCACAGATTTCGAGATATAAGCATTTTTGTGTTTTACAATTTTTGCAAAAAAATCAAAAATTCAAAATGGCCGCCATTTTTGGCAAGAAAAATATGTTTTTGAAAAATACGTTAATCAGCAGAGATACCCTGCGGGTCAAAACTTTTGTCGAAATCGCCCATCTTGCACGGTTTTCGAGATATAAGCATTTTTGTGTTTTGCAATTTTTGTGAAAAATTCGAAAATTCAAAATGGCCGCCATTTTTGGTGAGATTAAAATTTTTGGAAAAATATGTTAGTTCACCTGAAGATGTACCCGGTGGTTCAAAAATTTCGTCAAAAACGCTATATCACGCACAGTTTTCGAAATACAGGCATTTTTGTGTTTTCCTTATTTGGAAAATTTGTAATGATTAATTAATTAATTCATTAATTACTCGGTCATTTCTTCACCAATCAATCCAGATTTTAATAGAATGAATGTATTTGCCAAGTTTTAGGTGAATAGATAAAATCCCTTTCAAGTTATCATCCTGACAAGGTTACCCATAAAAAAAACACATTTTTGGTCATGTGACCTCTCTGATTGGTCAAAATGTCACTGCAGCATATTCCAAAAAATTCCCCAGGGCTACTGCATACACCTACCAAGTTTGAAAAGAATCCGCCCAACAATCATAGAGTTCTAAGGAAAAAGACATGCGGAGCCGGCTATATACAAACAAGCGTCCGTTGCGGGACACTTAAATATGTGATTGTGGTCTGGATTATTATAATACTTCACATTCACCTTCGAAATGTTCAGTAATGTTAAAGGTCATAGGAAACATTTTTCACAAAAATTGTGAAGTTAACTTAATTCAGTAGACAAACAACCTATAAGAATGAAAATGTGGTTTATTTTAAGAAATATATGATACAAGAGCCATAAATAGCATTAGAAAAAATAAATATCACGAAGTGGAGTAAAAAGTCGATATATTGTTTTTCTCGTAGTAGATGATTGATGACGTCACAGGTTTATAACGAAGTTCTGTTTAGTTTGCGATATTATGTATATATTTACAAATTGAAGGAATACATTTCTTTGCCAGAAAAAAGCTCACTAGCCTTTATTTTTTCCACATGCTGTTTTTTTTTTCAAGTTTTATCTAATTTTTAACCACTAACAGTTCTAACAAACACAGATATACTATAAGTAAGCTTGCCTTGGAATGCAGAAAGCGTAAACATCTGTATGAGATATTGCCTCCTCCCATTTTTTCAAGGTTTTAAACTGTGATGGGAAAGTAGCCTTTCACAAGTTAGATATTTACATAAAACTAAGAATCTGTTGACAAATTCAAAAGATTGTCATTAAAATGTACTGGATACTGTTTTTTGCCTTTAATCATCAGTACTTCTGTCAAGATAAGGTATGATGTAAAGTGAAATCAAAATATACAATTTGTTTTCACTTGCATAAATCATTTATAAAAGCATGCTGTTATAGTCAAATTTATTGAATTTATTCTGAAAGGATCCTTAAGTTCTAACTTTTATATTATCAGTTCATGAAATAATTCAGTATATAATGGGTTTTCCTTAAGATATATAGTAGTTCAGTACTTCTTGACCTTAAGTTTGGATAATTTTAAGTTTTGGAAATTAGTTGGTAACATTTTCTTCTCAATTTAAGCCTTTGTTGAGACCAAGAAAAAGGAATTGTGCTTGGGGGATCAACAGTATACACTGTAGATGGCTAGACGCTAGTGGTTGGACCGGTTATGAAAATAAAAACCGGTTTTCGGGGCTTTGAAACCAAACGAAATCCGGGATTTCGAAAGTGTACAGATATATGATGAAAAGTTTTATGCAAGCGTACATGAGCTATATTATCAATACGAAATATGGATTCGCGAGATATTTTGAAGTTTGTAAACTTCATTTACCATGAATATAAAGCGAAAATTAAGTTTTTCCTCAAATGTATATGCTCTTTATTGTTTTGACGAAATATTAACTAGCAGAAAGCCTAATATGATGACATTTTCAATAACCGGTACTTAAATATTATTTGCAGATTTCGTCATTTCTACCTAAATGAAATGCGGTATACCTACCGGTTTACCGTTCACACCACTACTAGACGCATTATGTATACCATGAAAGCAGCATTGTTTACAGTCTTGGTGGGAAAGTCCTGAACTAATTTAGGGAACATATATGATTATCCTTGCTTGAGGCCCAGTTCTAAAGACATGTATATTGTATTTATTTCATCTCCCAGCAATAATTAGTTTTCAAAATTGAAAAAAACTAACTATCAAAACTCATCTCAGAGTTCAACCTGGTTGACTGCATTGTTTTGTGATTTTTATCCAACTTGCTTAATACCTCTCTAAATAATTTTTTATATGAAACAAACATAAAAGATGTTCTCAAGGCTATTTCAGAAACTTACTGTGGCAGAATGATGTCTTATAAACAAATAAACTTCAGAAAATGCAATCTTTTAAATATGTATGTATGCATTAAAAGGCATACGAAAATGATAGTTTGTTTACATTGTCATGAACCTGTGACGTCAAGACTAGTACTTTTTACGGGAGTTGTCGAGTGAAAAATAATGACGACAGTTGTGAAAATCTTAAAAAAACAGCCAGAAAGTGACTGAATATACCATATAACCTTGTCCAGGTGCATCTTATTTTTACAGAAATTGAACTTTCATATGTATATGTAATTATTGATGAATGATCTGAAAATGCTTCCTATGACCTTTAAAATACACAGATTTCAGTTTTCCTTGACAAAGAAAACAACAATACAGCAAAGATTGATTCAGTTTCAAATTACATATTCTAGCTTCAGACAGACTGGTGGAGACAACTACAAGTGTAATGGACTTACGCTTTGTAAAGCTGAGTTATAGAGTTGTTTATGACCATCTGAGCTTAATCTCAAGGACTTACACTTTCAAAGTGTAAATATGAAGAAAATAATTTGAGACTTCACCTTTGTCAAACCAGGAATATAAAGATACTAAAGTATACTTACCTCAGTAATAAGCATATCTAATGACTCTGACTTCCCAATGCCTTTTGGTTTTTCCAATGCATGTCTTGCCCTTTGCAATGATCCATCTAACAAACACTTTAACCGATGCAGTAATTTTCTCAGTCCCATCTTTTTCAGATGTCTGTCCACGAAATGTCTGTAGATACTTGTACGAGAATCTTCATAGCTCAAACTTGAGGAAGTCCTGGACAATGTTGATGTATTTGAAATCTGTCTATTTGGGAAATGTTGCGGTTTTCTTGGTGTTGAGGAATCTGGAGGAGTACAAGCTAAGAGATTGACTGCAGATTCAACTGGGCTTGTGTCAGGAGAGTTAAGATCTAATCCACTAAACCGTACATTTTTGTTACATTTGGGAGTAGAATCACAGTTTGCAGTATCATTACTTGCAAGGTAGTTTGAAACAACTTGGTCTCCAGTCTGTTTTGTATCTTCAGACCCACTGTCTGAACTGCTCAAACCATCATGTATCTTTACACCTGCATCATTAGATTCTGCTTCATCATCAGAACTGCTGAGACCATCATTAAATGACTGATGTAGATTATCATTCGGATCACTTTGAACATTCCCCAAAACCTCATCCGTTTCACTCTCATCGGATGAACTACTCAGGCCATCATTGTATGACTGTTGTGTAATCTGTAGCTTGATGTTTTTGTCATTTAAGTCATCAGTGAAAATATTATCTTCTTCCTCAGAACTCAAACCATCGCCATGCTTTATAGTCACAGTTGGAGTGATGGTTTCTGAAGTATCACGGATTTGGTTCAAAATTTGAGCGGGGCTTTCATTATCAAACCACGGCCAATTGAGTCCTGGTATGTTCTCCACATACAATACAGTTGCCATCAAAGACAGTTTATTGCCAATATCTTTGGTAATGTTTGACCAGAGGCACAATGTATTCAATTTGTTCTGAAATGACTGTGAACTATAAACCTCATAATCATTTCCCAATGCCTTAAGAGTTGGATACAGCTTCTCCACTTTTTCAAGTTTTTCCAATAACTCAGTCACCTGTAACAAAGCTTCCTTTTGACTTGCAATGATATCGTCCAATGAATTGTCTGAACTAAAAAGACTAAAATTCACCAATGCTGCATCTGAAGAATTTCCAGTTGTGGAAAACTTTGTGGTTGGTGAGTTCAGGACCTCAGAATAGAGTCTTTCCTCACTGCTGTTATCTTTTCCTGAGATACTTACACATTCAGTTTTATCCTCCTGTATTGTATGCAAGGTCACCTTTGCTGGTTCTTGCAGAGGTGTTTTCAAACGAACTTTGAAATTCATGATTTCATCTAAGACACTTGGAACAAGTTCCCTAGCTTTCATTAAATGTGCATCCTGTTCATTCATGGATCTAAAGGGAAGTTAAACCAGATGGCTTTTCACAATCAATTAATCATAAGATCTAAATATACAAGCACACAACATTTTCATTGATACTAAAGAGGGCTAAAATTACATAATAAACAACTTAGTCACGTAGATTAACTTGGTATATATGCAAACTTTGCCCTGATTATTCCTCCAACTGGAATTAAAATTATCAATTTGTGAGCACCTACAGCATAAGTAGAAAACATTACTCGGTCTCCTTTCAGAAATTTGGACTTTTTTTATACATAACATTGCAAGATATTCCCAAGATCAGCAAAACATCCAAAGGATGAACAAAGTTTATAAAATGCTTGTTTTCCATGTTTTATATTTATCACCAAACTCCCAAATACTCCTTAACTGGAATGTTTATAATGATATTATTAGGTAATATGAGCTTTTAATTTCAAAATTAAGAAAAGCAATTGTAATGGTCGAAATGAATGTACTTGATACATACCTCTGATAAAACCAAGCTTTTATTTCCAACCAGATCAGATCTGACACTTGACTCTGCCAGAATTCTTGTTCAGAACTCATCTGTCGGACATATGGAATTTCATCTTTACTTTTCTTTTTGTCCATGCTATTACCAAGATTCACTAATATAGAAAATGTTTTGTAAAACTCAATTCTATCTTGAGGGCACTCTAGACTGGAATACGAAGTAACTCTCCTCTGGAGGTATGTATTGTCAGGATTTGAATCAGCTGTAGGCCCTGATGGAACAAGTTTGGCACGCAAACTATGGAATCGATTTGGCATGTCTACTTTCAGAGGTAACTTTGCTGGAAGGCTCGTCTCAAGCGTTGATAGATCTCCTGAACTCATTTTCATGTCCCTATCAATGCTGCGAGACGTTTTGAAAGGTTTGGAAGTGTCCTTTTTCTTTTTTGCTCCTCCCATCATTTCAGCTGTCATGGAACTGCCAGGATCAAAATTGTTTGGTGAAGATGAGAGTGCATCAATGTTGCAAATGACATCACCCAACCCTTCAGTGCTCATAGCTTTACTGGATTTTTGTTTCTGTGCTCGCATATTTTTCAAGCGTTCTTTTTCTAGCTGTATATTCTGTTTTATTTTTGTGGATCGACTTTTTTCCTTGACACGCTTCAATGCCCTAGAATTTGTTGGTGGTGTGACTGCATATCTGTAATAATTGGAAATTGTTAAAGTAACACATACTGTATTTAGTAATGGGAGTAATCTTGCACAAGCTAAAAGCTCACAATATATACAGGAGAACTTTTTGATAATTTTAACTTCATTTACAACAAACAGAATTCATTGTATACTATTTGTAATAACGAGTCCACTATGTCATGGTAGAAAGTTCAATTTAGTAGAATTTCAAATTCTACCAACAGAAAGTCCAATTGGAGTTTTACCAATCTGAACTTGGTAGAAATTCTCACTGACATTTCTAACTAGCTCAACTTGGTAAAAAGTTTGATTTGAATTTTCTTGTTCCAATCTTGTTAAACAATGTGGGCCTTTTACCAATAGAAGTTTGAGCTAAGTAGAATTATATTTATCCACACCCTTTTATGGCAACGTATCAGAGTGTCTTAGATGTTTTGTTTTGGAATCACCCGACAACTGAAGCTCGCACATAACAGACTTTTTTTTTCAATTTCAAAGTGTTTTTGAAATTACATGTCTTCAAGATGTCCAAAGATGGTATCTCCCCATAAATTAGAACTAAATCCAAACAAAACTAAATTCATTATTTGGGGCTCAACATCAAAAATTGTCATCTCAATTCCCTATCAATATCCTAGGAAACCTTCACCTAGCTAATGCTGTAAAGCCTGTTTCACCGAAATGATAATGTAAAGCCTGCTTCCTGCAAATGTGTGATCTTTGTCAAAATTAGACAGCATCTTACCCATAAAATGGCTGTCCTTGTGGCAAATGCCTTGGTTAAAACTCAACTTAAAAGCCTGGAATGTGATACTGTAACTTACTGTTCAGAAGTTTGTCCAGTTTCCACCTACATAAGCTCCAGTATATTCAGAACACTCTTGCATGTATATTCATAAATTATAGAAAGTTTGCTGATGCAACTGTTACCATATAGATATTAGTCATGATGCATATAAGATGGTAAATCAAAGGAGAAAAGACTTGATGTTATATTAATTAATTTAATTTTATTCCATTTTGTTGCTGTTCACAAATTATACATGTTGTTACAATGATGGTGACTTCTCCTTTCTGCCCAATCCAACCAAACCTGCCTTGAGCTAGCTGCAGGGAATTCTGGGAATGGGAGAGCCCAATCTCAAGTTTTTGGCACACATAGGTAAAATAGCTTTTGTATAGAAATGTTTAAGATGTAATAACTATGAAAATAAAGTTTTAAGAACTCAAAAGTGCCAGAAGGTAAAACATGGAAGGTAATTAAACAATGAGTGTAAAGAGGGTTGATTAGAATTGGCAAGAAGTAGTCATATATAAATATTAATTATAAACACTATGAAAGCACCTCTCCAAATATATAATATTAATTATAAACACTATGAAAGCACCTCTCCTGGTGGAATTAGGCTAGTTTAGTTAGCCGCTAAACAAAGAGCTGGTCAGCTATTGCCTGCGTGACTAGCATGTGCCCATATCTAAAGACAAAGGCTAACCATGACCTTTGCACAACAGCTTGTTATGAGAAGTAAGGTAAGGGCAGGTTAAAACTCATAAGTTAAGAGTTGGTTACACAACACCCCTCCTACAGAGGCTACACTGGTTGCCTGTTGAGCATCGATGAATGTTTGAAAATGCTACATCGGTATTTGATGAAACTCTACCAGGTTGGTAGAAAGTCCAATCTGGCAGAATTTAAAATTCTACCAGTAGAAAGCTTGATAGAAAGTCAAATTGGAATTCCTACCAGTAAAATTTGAAATTCTACCAGATTTTACTTTCTACAATGACATGTACAAACTTAACATGATTGTAGCTAAAAACTTTCAGGAAATTAAAAAACTGTCACACATTAAGTATCACCTGTCAAATGAACTTGGTTCTAATGAAGGCAATGAATCTTGATCAGCTGATTCTCCGCTCTCTTGAAATTCTTCATCTTCACTCAGATCAATTCGTAGAAAGCTAAACAGATTATTGTTTCTCATAACAATCACAAAATCTTTCACCAGATACAATTTGTACTGAAAATTTTCTTTTTATAGAGGAGACAAATATACTTCTTCCTCAGATTTCTGATGTGGTGACAAAGTAAACTTCAAATGAAGAATTAAATTAAATAATTATTCTCTAGATCTCCCATGTAGAAGCTTATGTTTATTACCACTTTCAAAAAAAAAAAAAAAAAATTCATTTTCACTAAGAGGAATTTAAATTTAAATCACAACATTCATATACAAATAAGCAGACAAAAATAAAATGCTCATGTTCGCATTGTCAGAAAATAGTTCCAGATTAGAACCACTCATGATATTTGTGAAAAATAGTCGATATTTCAATATTTTAATCAAAGTGACTATGTATCAGGTTCTTGATGCGTAAGTACATGTTTATGCAATGGGTCCTCCATGTTTTACGTAGAAACATCTGTTTGATCAAAAATGAAATTCTTCAAACTCACAGACTTGTACTCATTAATATTCATGTATATGTTGGAAATACAAGGTAAAAGAATTTCCTGGTTTTCATAATAATAATAAAAATAACTAGAGGAATGCTTTTGCTAAAACAAACGAAGCGTCCCTTAAAGTTTAAAATGCTCTGTGGTTTTAATAAGCATGCTGTAAAGCTAAGAATGCACAAAGCTGCACCGTATGCTTTCCCAATACCTCTTAATACATTCTGAAGCTATAAAAGCAACGATAAAGGAGATATAAGGCAAAAACTCCAAAGCAGCTATTTATGACCCCAGTTTGGCCCATAAGGGAGGGTCGGGGGATAAAACTGACCGGCTATTTAGATTCTCCACATATGCTTTCCCAATACCTCTTAATACATTCTGAAGCTATAAAAGCAACAATAAAGGAGATATAAGGCAAAAACTCAAAATCAGCTATTTTATGACCCCAGTTTGACCCATAAGGGGAGGGGGGGGGGTAAAACTGAGCGGCTATTTAGACTCTCCACATATGCTTTCCCAATACCTCTTAATACATTCTGAAGCTATAAAAGCAACAATAAAGGAGATATAAGGCAAAACTCCAAAGCAACTATTTTATGACCCCAGTTTGACCCATAAGGGGGGTTGGGCGATAAAACTGACCAGCTATTTAGATTCTCCACATATGCTTTCCCAATACCTCTTAATACATTCTGAAGCTATAAAAGCAACAATAAAGGAGATATAAAGCAAAAACTCCAAAGCAGCTATTTATGACCCCAGTTTGGCCCATAAGGGGGGGTCGGGGGATAAAACTGACCGGCTATTTAGACTCTCCACATATGGTTTCCTATTACCTCCCAGTACATTTTATAGCTCTAAATGCAATACTTAAGAAGATAATAGGGGGGTTGGCCTAAATTGAAGGCTTTCAGATTGGAAGGTGTCAGAAAATCACTCATAAATGAGACATTTTTCAAGGGATTGCTCCCAAAATCTAATCAGCTCGCGTTTTCGATAGTATGAACAGGTGTGTCAAATTATAAGGCTGTGTAGCAAGTAGTTTTTCCTGAACTGCGATGACGGGGGGTGTACTTCAAAAAATTGTTTTGATCATGTGACCTTCATAAAGGTCAAAGGTCAAATTTAAGCATGCAGAAAAATTTTCCCACGCCTAAGGTATATAACTGCCAAATATGGTTTGAAACCTTCTAATAATAAGGGAGATATTCAAGGGAGACCATAATGCGGCGGCGGCGGTGGCGAGGAAACTGAGGCGAAAACAAATAAGCACCCTTTCAGGGATGCTTAATAATTTTATTAATAGAAAGACTGATTCAAGATCAAATATTTTACATGTAATGTGCTTGGGAGATCAAATACATGTAGGTAAATTTAACGGATTTGTACAACTAATTATTCATGTACACAAAGAAAATATGAGGTCTGCCTATTCCGGGAAGCGGGAAAGTGCATTATAGGTCACAATTTGCAAACTCGCACTACTAATTAATATTCATGTACGCACAGAAATATGAGACTGTGGAATTCAATGGGGTTTCTTTCTTAGTATTTTATTAATAGAAATGCTGTTTGAAAATAAAGTATTTGACATGAAATAGCCACAGTGTATTTAGTTAAAGATCAAATACTTCAAATTTGGAAACTTTCATAACTCATCAATATTCACGCACTCACAGATTTAAAAGGTCACAGAAGCCATGGGGTTTTCCTGACACCATTTTATTAATAGAAAATCAGAAAAACTGCTCGAGGATCAAATATATCAAATTTACGGTAAACAATATCTGCCAAATAACACTAAAAAGCATATTTTGACACACTTCCCACCATACAGCAGGACTTCCCAATATGAATGACAATTCTTCTCATGATTTTAGTGCTTCTCTATTTTAACTAACAGTCTACATCTTTTGATACTAGGGATGGGCCAGTATAAAAAAAGTGTACATCAGGAGGCCGCCAAGCAAAACCATACCAATTCTGGGACACCATGTTTTAGTACACCCCAATCAAACATGCACATTTCTTCTCAACGAAATCGCAATAAACGTCCCCAAATGCACAAAATATGACAAAATTTGTAGTTTCTTTAAATATTTAAAGATTTCCTATTATATGTGTTGACAAGCGAGATTGAGGCTATAAAGAACTGTAGCCAAAATATGGCAGTGCTGCCCAATGTAATTGCTATGTAAGGTGCAAATGCACGAAAACATGAGATAAAAGCTTATAATTTCTACAGATTTGGGTTATGTTTCGAACATTTTAAGTTTTCCTTCAATTATTTTTGTGTTGGCAAGCAAAGTGCTGACTTTCAAATCTTATCACAGTATTTCATTAAAATATTCACGATACTGAGACACTGGGCATACTGACTAGTGGTTAGACCGGTGTAAAAGTAAATCTCCCCCCCCCCCCTACCCCCGTAATATACACCAAAATTATTGTAATCAAAACATAATAAAGCTTTCAGATGCCTTAGAATTGAGTTTTCCATTGTCTTGTTGAATTAAAGTCAATTATTTATGATTCATGGAAATTCAGACACAATTTTAATTTCCAGATGATTATAAACTATAAAATACTTTTATTTGTAAAATGATTATCATCATTTACTACTTTCAACAACAATAACAAAAGATCCCCACTAAACCACAGTGTTATTGGTCTGAGATGTTCCTTTGGTGTTGGTGGAGGGCAATATTTTCAGGTGGGGGTATTATTTTCCAGCACTTCTTTATGAGTAATCTACTTAAAAATGATTGCAAAGTATTGCCCATTTATATGCTTATTTTATTTTTTGTTATTTGTTATTTAACTACTGCTTTACAGGAGTGAATGATGTGTAAGCATAATGAGGCCTGGCAAAGTCTTTTGTGTTATTGTTTAACCATAATAATAATTATATTTTTTGATGGAAAAGATATGGAACAAAACCAAGCCTGTAACAAAAAAGTTACTTAGTCTAAGTTCTGATATTAATGTTGTTCATTCCTGTATGATGTATAAAATTATAATAATAAATGATTTAATGTATGTAAAAAATAAATTGATATAATATATTTAAACCAGATACTGAAGTTAAAATATATAAACCAGAACAAATAAATGCTTGAAAAAAGTATGGGGTGGGAGATATTTTCAGGTGAGGGTATTATTTACTTCCAATAACCAAAGACAACTCTAAACCACAGTATTATTTATCAGAAATTATTGTCCTTGGGTGGGTGGGTGGGGGGGGGGGGGGGTGGGGGGGAGGTAAATTTTCAGGTGGGGGTATTATTTTCTAACAAATCTCCCCCCCCCCCCGGGTGGGGGGAGATTTATGGGGGGAGGATTTACTATTACACCGGTTCTGAAAATTAAAGCTGGTTTCGGGGCTTTTGAAACCAAAAGAAATCTGGGATTTCAAATGTTTGCACTGAGACGGTGAAAATTTAAAGCAAACATGAGCTATATTATCCTGAGGAAATATGCATTCACAAGATATTTTGAAGTTTATAAACTTCATTTAAAATTATCATGAATACAAAGTGAAAATGTAAGATGTTTCTTCAAATTTATGTTTTTGATTGTCTTGACGAAATATTAACATTTTCAATTAACGTTCATTTCCACCTACATGAAACAAAATGTGGTATGCGGGTTTACCGTTTACAACACTAATACCGACCCATCCCTACCAGATACAAAACATCTATAACTTTGTCAAAAATGTTTTTCGACAACACAAGAAAATGACACAGATATTATGAAAATATAAGGGCTAAAGACAATTTACAGTGACATACACCTATTTATACTGGTCCCATACTGCCTTGCTACCAATTATCGATGGGTACCAATTATCGCCAGACAGAATTCAAATAGATATAATTTCACCAAAGTAGCATCCCAAGTCTAGCAAATAAGGTAAAACTATTTCCAAAGTGAATGGAACAAATACACAACAAAAAGCTTTCGAAATATATGACCATTACTGAAATATGAACGTTTTATTTTTTGGTGGCGATAACTGGTAGCCGGCGATAATTGGTAGCAAGGCAGTACACCTTTTTTAACCATTCCAAACACTCTCATATGCCTCCATACAATCCCATACTCCATATGCGCTTTTCAGTACCACCCATAATGCATAAACATTACTGCACTGTCTGTGTAAACAAAACATTTACAGAATAGAGGCAGTTAAGTTTGTATACTGCAGTTTACCAGGTCATTCAGTTAACCAAACAACTGTCTCCCAAATCAAAAGTAGTCATTCATTCTTAATATTGGTAGTGAAACTTAAAACGTTACAGGGGGGGACAGTGATTCGCGGGGGACAGCGATTCGCCAATTTCTATTGTACCTCATTTATAACTAACATCTGTGTTGATACTGAAGGGGCCTTATAGCATAGAAAAGTGTGCAACATGTCTTGATACTTTTCTAAGATTTTAGAGTCGACAGTTTGTATGTCAGTGTAAAATGTGCCTAACAAACTGCATCTGACTGATGCAAAGAGCTGTATGTTCTCTAAACTGTGTCTGGGGTCAATATAAATACTATTTATAACTTCATCATATGCTAGAATACAATGAGAATAATTGATCTTTAACTAATTATTGTTTGCAAAGTGGTTAACAGTCTTTGTAACTTTTTTGGGGAACAGTATAAAATAATCGGCGAAATGCTGTCCACTTTCCAACAGCCCTAATCTTATTGCCATGGGACAAGTTCTATGGGAGTATTTGTACTTATCACAAAATATACTTTATGATGCTACTGTATCGGGCCGTTTAGACACCAGCGCCGGGTCGAAATGGCTCACTGCGCCGTTTCAACACCACGGTTAATTTATGGTGATGTGTGAGGGTTGCCAGCTGTGGTTCCACTGTAACTGTGTGAGATATGCAGGTAAAGATAAATGGAACTGTGAAAAATGTAAAATGTAAAAAATGTCAAATGTTCTGTGTATATATGTTCAGTTTTAAGTGTCTTTGTGTTTTGGCTTGTTATATTGAGAGATTTTTTTTGAGAAATAAACCTGCCTGGTGTGAAAAACATAAAGGTATAGATAAAACCTTTTGTTATGTGACATTTGCCTTCAAATGACCTCTAAATGTTATAATTTGAGCATATAGGGATTGGTGTTGAAACTGGCGTGCCATTTTATCACCAAGAAAAGGTGTTGAAACGGTGCACATATTGAATGCGCCAGGTCGAAACGGCACATGGAGCTGAAACGGCCCGTAACACTACCATCATTTTACAGTTTAAGGAACCTCTTTTCATTCTGGTAAATTTTATAAAACCACACTGCATATTTGTTCTCAAGAAACTGCATTTTGGTGTTTTTATGGGCGAATTGCTGTCCCCCCCTGTACACTACCAACACTGTCCACATTCCCGAATACAGTAACTTAGCATTTTGGGAAGGTATCTGTGCCCTTGACAGAACTGAATAGAACTTTTTCTATTAGTGAATTACCAATAATCGAGATATTACTGAAATAACCGTATTCTTTACAGAGGGTAGAAGTAATATATAAACATACGGGTCATCATCTAACGGGTTGAAATATTCACTGGGAGAACCCGAAAAAATATTTTTGTTGCCTTTATCTGCCATGTTGGATCATCCGAAACATTCTTTCGGGGAAAATTCGAAACATCGATACGTAGTCATCATACTAAACGTACTCGAACAAAATCTACAGTCGCATAGCTTTTCACACAAACGACATGCTTCAAAACCAGTACTAGTGGCGAAGACATGTGCAAAGATACATTGTATAATAAAACTACCGCTATGACCTAACCAAGGATCATACAGAGATGCTTTTTTATGTGATGTTTCTACTCAAATTCCACTCCAGAACTCTTCTGACACATATTTATGGGTACCTTAACAAATATACCTTATGTGACACAACTAAAATGCATCTATTCTAGGAAGGAAAACAACTGTGTGGCTTTTGAAAGATTTTCACATAATATAACTTGAATGCAACCACATTGTATATGATTGAAGCTTCACATATTGACCAATTTTATACTCTAGGACCACTCATAACGACAAAAAAAGTTATATTTTATCAAATAGAAGTATTCTATATATATGCTCAACTGGTCGATTGTTTAGTTGTCATTTTCTGTGTCTCTGTCCTCTGTTGCCTGAGGAAATTTGGCGTATTCCACAGCCATGATCTGTAGAATCCAGATTCGACGGATCAGGTCAAAAGAACCTGATCTGACTGATCCGGATCATGATCTGCGAGATATCCCACAATTCTTTGTAAAGATGGCGGAAAACACGAGGTTTGAAATTTTCATTTATAACTTTAATTGTTGATATTTCTGAAACAGTTATACTAAAATATCATTTTCTTTCCTTTCCTTCTAACATTATTGTCAAAAAGTAATTCTAAAGATGCAAAGCATGCCATTTCAGTGGCCATCTTGGATCATCATTTCTGCAATTTTTGCATTTCACAGATCCTACTGATCTGAAGGATCTCAATCTCGATCTAGATCACAAAGATCACACAGATCTCAAGTTGTGGAATACACCTACTGATTTGCAATATTTGCAGGACAGGGTAAGATTATCAAAATAATGGAAAATGTTTTCTTTTATTGTAGATGTTGTATGAAATATCTTATATATGATATTCTCTGTATTCCTAGAAAATATCAATTGTTTTAAGTACATCAAACAAAATGCACAGGTAAAGTAGAGCTAAAGTATCCATGTTTACTAATTACTACTTCAGCTATATGATGTGGTATGTGGAAATACAAAATGATTGTTGCAGGAGATAACCATCACTAAATATGTTGTCTTACGGGTTGTGTCAAGTTAAGATATGTCCCAAGTCATGATGCCAAGCAATAATGTTATGAAGAAACTGTAATATAGTAGGCTTTTTACTATATTATTGTTGTAATAAAGACACACAGACTATTCACTACGTTATTATCAATTTTAATTATATGGTCTCACATGTACTCTGACTTTACCAGAACTGAATAACATGACTTGGTGCATTTATATATATATATCTACAGATTCACATCCTAGAACTACCCATACATGATGAGTAATAACAGTAACTCACATATTTCACAATGTACTCCTATAAGATGTTAACTGACATTTACTAGTGCTTATTACATCCCTCCCCAACTTAAATAAAATTTTAACCTCATTTCATGGAATAACTCACATAACTCAAACTAGTTCTCAGAAAGACATTACTAATATTTTTGTTTTTTCTTACAAGTACGTTTTCCTGGATATATCTGTTACATTGGCCTACTTACTGAGATATTGTTTACAGTCATTTAGTTCAGATGCAAGTTACATCCTGTAATTGCTCAGCCACAAATGGTAAGTTATCTCAATTCTGTGGAACTGTGGATTTCCTAAACATATTAAATATGCACCTAAAACAATGAAATCCAACTTTTGACTGACATTGGAAATGTTCTATGTATGACTTCAAATGAAAAATTGCTTCCTGAACAAATTAAAAGAAAAGCAAGAAAAGCAAGTATATATTGACAAAACACATAACCTCATATTATTTTAGTTATTCAGATCTTATAAATATACTCATATATGATTTTTTTTATCGAAGAAATCAGGATACACAACTACACAGATGGCATGAAAATTTATAAGTTTGTTAAGTGTCTATTACAACAATCTCACTTAAAGTATACACACAAGAGTTTACTAAAATACATTATCTCATGCAAGACAATGGGTGGACTATACCATTGTCTTAAAATTTTATGTCAGAGGGTTATTCTGCCTCTATATTATGACACAATACAGAATCTAGTTACTTTTTATAATTAACTTCAAAGTCTTTTCGGGCCTTCTTATTTCTCTCTTTGGTCTTTGAACTTTACACTGAGCTGTTAATTTTACTGCTAGTGAAGAATCAGGCATGTTTTGTGGTAATCCACTCAAAGTAAGACCAGGGTTTGAATTTTCTTCATGTGTGAAATCCTCAGGTTCCACCTCAGGTTGGGCTTTGTATTGAACATTATATGCTCTCTTAAAGTGAGAGATATTCCTTGTCTTAGTATACATATATTGATTATATTATATGCTGTCACCATGCTGCACTGAAAATTACTAATTTGTCAAAAATGGTGCCTAAAACAACAAGTTTCCTAAATCACAAATTCAAATCCCATTTTCTTGTTGAATGATAGTCAAATGTTCATAACTTATTGGTCAAATTAATTGAAAATTTATGACAAGCAAATTAGTGCGCTTAAAATTAATTTCACAAGACTGTGAGCAATAACAGGTGCCTAAAACAACAAATTAATTGGACTATCAGGGTCATTTTCTTGTCATAAGTTTGTCACTTAATTTGTCTAACAAGAAAATGACAAGTTTAAATTTGTCAGTTGGAAAGTTTGTTGTTTTAGGCACCGTTTTGACAAATTATTGACAAATTAATATTTGTCAGAGGTTTTCAGTGTGCCCTTCACACCTACTATAGACATAGGTTCAGGATTGAAATGTTGCAACAGTTTATTTTTTTCATATTTCTTAATGAAGTCTGTTTCACCAACATTAACTGTGTTATTAGTATTTCTCAGACACAATTTGTCCGCATACTTCTTTTGTTTGGCTTTCTGTTGGGAATCACATCTTCTCACATCAGAGTCATCAACTGGAACATTAATTTCTGGGATCAGTGTCCTAACAATGTAGCCAAAGAGTAACTCAGCTGGGGGCTTCCTTGTTGTGACATGAGGAGTTGCTCTGTAATTCCTAAGAAACTTGTAAAGTGCTTGTTTTCAAGATTTTCTTTCAACACAATCTTTAATTGCCTTGCCCAAAGGCTTCATAAATTCGTTGCTAACCCATTGGCTCTGGGCCACAATTTTTTTAATTTAAAGCTTTGAAATGGAGGACCATTGTCACTCTTTAGATTTTCAGTCATCCATGCATGAACTGCAAATATTTTGTCAAGTACTGGGATCAACGATCTAGCAGAGGTTGACTTCAATAACTTCATGAGGAGAAATCTGGAGTAGTCATCAATCACCACTAAACAATAATCATCACTAGGATATTGCCCACTGAAATCAACACTGACATTGGTCCAAGGTGTGCTGGGAAGGTTGCTCTTTTGCAGTGGAAAGTGCTTTTCATCCTTGACAGTAGCTGTACATTGCACACAGCTTTTTATTTTTCCTCCATCATACTGTTCATATATGGGAACCACACTTTTACTCTGAGGAGCAACTTAGTCTTTACCAGGCCCTGATGACCTTCATGAGCAAGGTCAATTACTCTCTTACGAAGAACTACTGGAAGTACAATTCTATGCCCCCTTTAGTACTATGCGGTTATCAAAAAAACACTAAGTTCCCTAGACAGTTTTTCATAGCAGGTCATTTCTTCACAATTCCTGTACTTGTACCACTCTCCAGTGTAAATACACTCTTTTACCATTTGAAAGAATGGATCTTCTGCTGTTGCTTCTTTAGCTCATTGAGAGGGACTGCTTTATGGCAGGTTTGTTCACACAGATAGCTGACATATTCCTCAGCTATTTTCTGGCCCCATTCACACACTGACTTCACTAGATGTGACATGTAATCAGCTGGCTTTTGACTTCTTGGCTTGTACATCACATTGAAAATATACTGCTGGAGACACAGGCACCATCTTTTTATCCTAGCTGATGGGTTTGCAGTGACATTTGAAAATGTACTGACTAATGCCTTGTGGTCTATCAGTACTGTGAACTCTGTTCCAAAAAGATACAAGTGGAAATGTTCAATTGCCCACCTGACAGCAACAGCCTTTCTTTCAACTTGGGAGTACCGACTCTCCACATCATCAAGACTTTTTGAACCTATGCAACTATGCTTGCAGATTTTGACCCGTCTTTGCTTGTATGTAGCTGTGTCAAGATTACTGCTAGACCGGCTGGTGATCCATCCACAATGAGTTCTGTTTCCAGCTTTGGGGTAAAAATAAGTCATAACTGTGTCACTTTTGAGAACTTCTTTGAGATCACTCCAGGCTTTTTCACATTCACTGGACCACTCAAAGTTGACATTTTTCTTGGTCAGCATTCACAGAGGTCTGACTACTGAAGCCAGATTTGGGATCTACTGTTGGATGTAGTTTACGATTCCCAAAAGAGATCTAACCTAGTGCTTATCTGTGGGTCTTCCAGCTTCTTTAATTGTATTGATTTTCTTTGGATCTGGTGCAATTCCCTTTTCACTGAAGGTGTTGCCGAAAAAATCCACAGATGATTTAAAAAATGAGCACTTTTTCTTGTTCAGAGTCAGTCCCTTCTCCTTCAGTCTCTGCAATCAAGTTCTCACATGTTTTTCATGTTCATCATCACTCTCACTGGCAATGATGATGTCATCTGAGATGTTACGCACCCATTTGAGTCCTTGAAGCACCTGCTCTATAATTTGTTGAAATTTTTCACTGGCAGCATTGACTCCAAAATTCAACTGTTTGAACCTATGTAGACCTTTGTGTGTGCTAAATGTGATATATCTGCTTTCTGGATGGAGTTCAATTTGATGGTAACCTTGAGCTGGATCTAATTTTATGAACACTCTACAAGCTCATCTATTGTGGGCATGGGGTGTTTTACATGTTTTATGGCACGGTTGGCAGCTGTCATGTCAAGCATTATCCTCACATTTTCTGGATCATTTGGCCTTGGCACTACTACAATAGGTGTGATAGAATAACAAGTTGTGTGTAGGTTTGTACAGTCACAGACCTCCTCTGTTGATGTTTATAGCTGGGATGTGTTACAGTTAATGACTTACAGCTTCATATCCTGATGAATGTCTTGTTTATAAGAAAGTGTGTCATAATGTGAAATGGTGAAATAGGTGAGTTGTATTTTTAACAAAAACAGGATTCTTTCCAAGAAGTGTTTATCATGAGTAATTAATGTAAGTATAAGTTTTAGGATGTTAATCTCTTAGTAAATATGTATGTTGTAATGGTAAGGTTCCTGATCACTCCTCTATATAAGCTGGACACATCACAGTTACAGATTAGCATTGTTGGGACAGGAGTTCTAAACCCCAGATGATATTGTATTGCCGACTAGAAGCTTTGAAAAATTGTTAAACAGTCAAAAGACTTTTAACTGAAGAACCAGTGTGGTAAAAAGGACACTATCCAATAAATTAACTGGGAGTGAAATCTACAATAGCAGAGAAGTCGAGCACAGCAATAAAGGGGAAGACTCGTGGAAGATCTCAGGGCAAGAAGTCCAGTGTAGTGCCAAGTGAGGAAATTCGTATGCCAGTTACCATCGAACACATTGTTCTCGAAACTTCATCAAACCAAGACAGTCCACTATCCAGAGCTGTTTGTTATTGATTCAAGACCAGGAGACTACAAGCTTTTCATGTGATCAGGCTATAACTCCTATTGTGAACATTGATCCAGCCATATGGACAATAACCAGTGAGTGATCAGTAAGAAATTATTTAAGTAATCTTGTAATAATATAAAGTTCTTAAGCCATTAATAGTTATATAAGTTTGAGTTATTATTGTTTTAAATGTGTATTCTGATTTGGTTGGTTTAACACTGATTTGTACATATTGTAAATAAATTATTTAGTTCAAACAAATTCTTTACTTCCTATTGTGCGATTTTCTATGGCTAACACACTAGTTAGTTGGGGTCTGACCGTAACATAGGCAATACCCATGGTGTTTGGGTATTATCAGCATCTTCACATATGTCACTATCATAGAGCTTCTTCAAAGTCACCTCTACTTTCGGCCTTGTTTTAAATGGTACCCTTCTGTGTTTTTGACAAACATGTTCCTGTGATCCATCTATGTTTAGTCCTAGCTGAAAGTCTTTTAACTTTCCAACACCCTTGAATACCTTGGAGAAGTCAGATACCACCTTTCTGCCCTGATTTCTCTGTTGCATGAAACTGCATTCCAGTATCTGTAGTATGTTCTGTTGACTGGTAGTATTAAATGACAGTAAACAGCCATTTGCATATTTTGCCACATAAATATCAGCAACCACAGATTTACCTTCACTGGATTCTACTTTTGCTTGAAATTTTCCCAACAATGGTAGTGGCTTCTTTCCTCCATATGTAAATACCTTTGTGTCCACTGGTTCTAATGGGAATTTCAAACCCAGAAGCTAATGTGTTTTACTATCCACCAAGTTTACACTGGCACCACTATCCACCATGAAAGAAAATTTTGTGTCATTGAGTTTCAAGCTGACTCTTGGAAGTTTGCTGGACTCCATAACTGTTTTTACTGCAGCAAGAGAATAGTTTGACTCACTTTCACAATCATTTGACTGGACTCTGTTGGCTTGACCCCTTCGTCTATTGGTTTGTCTACAGCACTTGGCCATGTGTCCCATTCTTTTGCAGTTGTAGCACTTTCTGTTTTTGGCTGGGCAGTCTCCTTTAAGTGGAAAGCTACCATCACATTTATAACACTGACTGGACTTTTTGGCTTGATCCTTACTAGTTTCTTTGTTTGCTCCTTGACCCTTTGCTTTGTTTGACCCATATTGTCCTAAATATTTTATAAATAACAGAGATCCCAACGTGGAGTGTTACACCCAATATTCAGCATATGCTTTTGAAGAAATATGAGGCTCCAGAAGGGGGATTTCCAACAGTACTTTATAAATAAAGATATCTCCTGGCCATCGCCGCCCCACACCCCCTCCCCATTTCCAAGTTGGACAGGAAAGCCATCGCCGCATGCTACATTAATGTTATTGAGAAAACATGAGGCTCCAAGTGGGGGTACTTTATAAATAAAATACCTCCTGGCCATTGCCCCCCCCCCCCCCCCCCCCCATTGCCACATTACTTGGACCATCGCCACTATCGCCGCTGGCCATCCAGATCTACATCTCAATTAAAATTAACATTGCCGCTATCAGTCCGAGCGGTACGGAGCCTGGGAAGGGACATAGAACTGTTTTCCTTGCATTTTTTTATCTCTTTACCACAAGATAGTAAGTCATTCCCACAAGATAGGAAGTCGTTCCCACAAGTTAGTAAGTCGTTACCACAAGATACTAAATCATTCCCACAAGTTAGTAAGTCGTTACCACAAGATACTAAGTTGTTCCCACAAGTTAGCAAGTCATTACCACAAGATAAAAAGTCGCTCCCACAAGTTAGCAAGTCATTCCCACAAGTTAGCAAGTTGTTACCACAAGTTAGCAAAGTTGTTCCCACAAGATACTAACTTGTTCCCACAAGTTAGAAAGTCGTTCCCACAAATTAGCAAGTCATTCCCACAAGTTAGAAAGTCGTTCCCACAAGATAGCAAGTCGTTCCCAGAAGTTAGAAAGTCGTTACCACAAGATACTAACTCGTTCTCACAAGTTAGCAAAGTCGTTACCACAAGATATTAACTCATTCCCACAAGTTAGCAAAGTTGTTGCCACAAGTTACCAAGTCGTTCCCACAAGATAGAAAGATAGCAAAATGCCTGTTTTATGACACTTTCCTTGATCCTTCTAAGATATTTCAATATGTTACATTGGACTGGGTGCTTTTTGGCACAGCATACCTTGCAGTATCTCCACTGGATTCTCATACATGTACCTGGATGCAGCAAAACTCGTGTTTGCTGTGCTGCAAATTGCATAGACTTTTCGTACAGTAAATTGCATAGTCTTATCATTCTCAACCCCTTCTTTATACCCATTACCTTGGTTCCCCCTTAGGTGCCACATATAGACACTGTAACACAATTAGTATTAAATCTCTAAAACACAGTATTGCAGCATACCTGTAACAATAAGTAGATGACCTCTGAAGGTCACTAATTAGGTAACTTAGAAGAATAACCATTAAAATTTATAAAGTGATAACCAGGCCTACAGGGATATGTAAACTTGAATGGTATGCTAGTAGATGGGTGACCTCTATATAAGTTTGGTATCATAGACAAAGAATTGCCTGTACATTGGCATCAAAGCATGACTTAGTAAAACTTGTGGGAATGACTTGCTATCTTGTGGGAATGACTTGTTATCTTGTGGGAATGACTTAGTATCTTGTGGTAACGACTTTGCTAAGTTGTGGGAACGAGTTAGTATCTTGTGGTAACGACTTTGCTAACTTGTGGGAACGAGTTAGTATCTTGTGGTAACGACTTTGCTAACTTGTGGGAACGAGTTAGTGTCTTGTGGTAATGACTTTGCTAACTTGTGGGAACGAGTTAGTATCTTGTGGTAATGACTTTGCTAACTTGTGAGAACGAGTTAGTATCTTGTGGTAACGACTTTGCTTACTTGTGGCAACGACTTAGTGTCTTGTGGTAACGACTTACTAACTTGTGGGAACGACTTCCTATCTTGTGGGAATGACTTTCTGTCTTGTGGTAATGACTTTGCTAACTTGTGGGAATGAGTTAGTATCTTGTGGGAACAACTTTGCTAACTTGTGGTAACAACTTGCTACCTTGTGGGAACTACTTGCTATCTTGTGGGAATGACTTTTTAACTTGTGGGAACGACTGTGCTAACTTGTGGGAACGACTTGGTAACTTGTGGGAACGACTTGCTAACTTGTGGGAACGACTTTCTAACCTGTGGAAACGACTTGCTAACTTGTGGGAACGACTTTCTAACTTGTGGGAATGACTTGCTAACTTGTGGGAATGACTTGCTATCTTGTGGGAATGACTTTCTAACTTGTGGGAATGACTTGCTAACTTGTGGGAATGACTTGCTATCTTGTGGGAACGACTTTCTAACTTGTGGGAATGACTTGCTAACTTGTGGGAATGAGTTAGTATGTTGTGGGAACAACTTTGCTAACTTGTGGGAACGACTTTGCTAACTTTAATTGTGGCAACGACTTTCTAACTTGTGGGAACGACTTTACTAACTTGTGGGAACGACTTTGCTAACTTGTGGGAACGACTTTGCTAACTTGTGGGAACGACTTTTTAACTTGTGGAAACGACTTGCTAACTTGTGGGAACGACTTTCTAACTAGTGGGAACGACTTCTAACTTGTGGGAACGACTTGCTAACTTGTGGGAACAACTTTCTATTTTGTGGGAACAACTTGCTAACTTGTGGGAACGACTTACTAACTTGTGGTAACAAGATAAAAAAATGCCAGGAAAACAGTTCTATGTTCTTTGTCCAACTTTTAGGAAGTGCCGCTTTAGACGAATTATGACATTCCAAGAAAAAAAGGTTTTATCATCGCCCCTGTAAACAACCACTTGTAACCTCCATATATCGCCCACCTCCTGTGAAAAGCGATTTTGATGAGGATTCACAGTCAAATCACCACCATAGTGAAATGCAGCCATCATATTTCAGAGCTAGTCAAAACGTTTGATAAATTATAAATTCCTGCTAAACAGTTGGATTCGGTAATGACGTTAATTTCTTCTGTAACCAGCTAGCACTAGCACTACTGTACATTACACGGGTGGTCACGAAGATAAACGGTCACGGAGATAAACGGTCCTCAGAAATGCTCACATAAAAACAGTTAAAAGGTTTAAACAACAATATAACACAAACCAAAATCATGAAAAGCATTGTTTAAGTCTATTTTGTTGTTTAGTTTCTGCGATTTTGCTATTTACACTATTTAAATTTGAAAACTTTGAAGACCGTTTATCTTCGTGACCGTTTATCTTCGTGACCACCCGTGTACTACGGGGGGGGGGGGATACTTCTTCTTGCCATACGGGGGGGGGGGGGGGGGGGGGGGGGGACAGCGATTGGAGCGACTGTAGAATCCCCCTGACGGAAGTATAAATATGCTAATTAGCAATATCTAATGTTTTTGAATATTCAGAATTTGAATAATGTAAATGTAGAAAAAACTTGTAAAATATGTAGACAAGTCGACAAGGTCGACAAGTGGAAAGTTTTACTTGACAGGTAGAGAGGTTGAAAGGTCGACAAAGTCGACAAATTATGAAATTATTATTTGCAAATAAGATCAAATAAATAAGTGTATGCCTTATATTACCAGGTAGTTGGTTGACAGGTTGACAAAGTCGACAAAAACAAAGAAATATACATAGATAAGGTATTGGTGGAGAGGTAGACAAAGTTGACAATCTGATGAAAGTAATGTAGAGGAGAATGCAAGGTCGACAGGTTGACAAAGTCGACAAATTGCACACATACATATTATATATAATGTTGAGTTTTTGACATTTCAGTATTAGGTCGACAAAGTCGACAAAACAATGCTGAGTACCTTGTACACTTAAATCCTGTGGACTATGTCGACCTCTGTAAATTTTTTTTTTTGCTTTGTCGACTTTGTCGACCCTTTGCAAATTCAGCAAGATAGATTTTAATGTATTCATGATTCCCCAGGTATTAATATATTTATAAGTTTGAAGCATAATTAGCATATTACTACTTCCGTCAGGGGGATTCTACAGTTCAGCCCAGCGATTCGCCCATAAAAACACCAAAATGTAGTTTCTTGAGAACAAATATCCAGTGTGGTTTTATAAAAGTTATTAGAATGAAAAGAGGTTCCTCAAACTGTAAAATGATAGTAGCATCATAAGTATATTTTGTGGCAATAAGATTAGGGCTGTTGGAAAGTGGACAGCATTTCGCCGATTATTTTATACTGTTCCCAAAAAAGTTACAAAGACTGTTAACCACTTTGCAAACACTAATTAAAGTTAAAGATCAATTCTTCCCATTGTATTCTAGCATATGATGAAGTTATAAATAGTATTTATATTGACCCCAGACACAGTTTAGAGAACATACAGCTCTTTGCATCAGCTGATGCAGTTTGTTAGGCACATTTTACACTGACATATAAACTTTTTTATTCATCTTTATAATCCTGCATGCTCTCGACTCTAAAATCTTAGAAAAGTATCAAGACATGTTGCACACTTTTCTATGCTATAAGGCTCCTTCAGTATCAACACAGATGTTAGTTTTAAATGAGGTACAATAGAAATTAACGAATCGCTGTCCCCCGTGAATCACTGTCCCCCCCTGTAACATGGTCAAAAATAAACCTTAATTAAGCCCCAATTCCATATACGCGTGATGCGGTATACGGCATGCGGCTATTCAAAGTACTAGAAGCCTGATGGGTTCTACATAAAGTATAAGTACCGGATCTGCATACCGCACACGCATATATAGAAACACCTCTTACATTTTTATTGTAAAGTTAAAATAGCCGCATATCCAGGGTACGAAACTAAGCCAAAATAGTTTCGGGACCACAGGACTGACAACTTGCGGAAGTTACTGGTCCGTCAGAAAGTTTATCAGTCCGATATGCAAACATGAGAATAAAAAATTGCTACACGGTTATTAAAATATATATTATACAGGGCAGTAATTATCACACACTGTAAGTGATGATATTTACATTAATGCAACATCTATGACAATATATCTTTAGTGACAACATCAGAGCACTAGCGGATCCAGGGGGGGTTCAGGGGGTTCGAACCCCCCCTTGAAAAATAATGTAAAGGGGTTCAACCCAAAGTACAAAATTATTTCTTGAGAGTGGTGTTAAATTTACAGGAAATGCACTATATTTTTACCAAAAATTAATTTTTTTTCCCAGGGGGCATTCCCCCCCGACCCCCTTAGTTATGGTATGTCTGATGTGAACCCCCACCTTACTATGATGTGAACCCCCACCTTACTTAAAGGCTGGATCCACCCCTGCAGAGGTCAACGAAACTTTCATGGAAGATTATTTGTACAAGTGCTAGGCTGCAAACATGTTTGTAAACACTTTTCACATCTTTAACCTATGAAATGCTAGAAAGGAAGTGAAATGCTCCCTAGATGTATGTTACAGTAATTGTGAAGCACCTCTGAAGCAAGAGTCCATGGCATTACATGACCTCCAAAAAATGGAGTCCCAGTAATTTTTTTCCTATGTCCTATGTTACAGATCGCAAGATTTTGGCATTTTAAGGGGCTATCAACGCAAGTACATAAAATTTGTTTACGTAACGCTCACCAGACGTCGCAGAAAAAACAGTTGTTGTTGTCAGGCAGGGACTAGTTTTGCATTGTTTACAACAGAGAAAAATACGTCATAAAGTTTCAGTGAGGCCAAAGGGTGGATAAGATTTGTGACGTTTTTCTTCTTTTGGAAAGAGCTCATCTGGTTGTTCTGTACTTATGTTTGTTATTTAAATCAAATACGGAGCAGTAATTTTATGGTAATCTTGTTGCTGCTATTAAAGGGGGAAGATTTGAACTCAGATTTCCATTCCACAACATTGAGTTTTGTTTCATTGAAAATATTTTTATTTTTAATACAACAGATCATCCATTTCTGGAAAGAAAGTGTCCTAATCTAGTCCAGCCAATGTGAAACCGCAATGTTTTTTTCCACATAGTCTCTGTCTCTCTGCATGTGTGTGTGTATTTATATCTTGGTACATTTAGTAGGAGAGAAGCCAAGGACAGTATTGATTTTGTTGTGGTGTACAATAACTGAATGTATGTGTGAAAAATTAGCTGTATGCTTTCCTCCAACTGGGAAAAAGCATTTCCGTGATTTTAACTTTACATATAATAACTGTATATGTGTGATCTTGTGCTTACTTGATGAGTTTTTCCTAACAGGAGAGAAAAGACCTTATATAATTCACTTGTCAAACAGACATAAAACATAAAATTTTTGACATCTTTCCAATAGATTACAGTCTTTAGGTAGGCAATATTCAGCCATCTCTACGTACGTAGTTTTTATGTCAGCTGACTTGTCAGTCAGCTGACATTATGTCGTCACTCTGCGGCGTGGGCGTACGCGTCCGCGTACGCGTCCGCGTGAACAACTTCTTCTCCAAAACTACAAGGCCTAGAGACGTGCTGTTTTTTTTTAAAAGATACTTTATCTATCGAGGATGAAAAATTGTTCAAGGCATGCAAATCTGTCTGTTCGTCTGTTTGCTAGAGACATTACAAGGGGGGTACCCCCACCAAAAGTGTGAAAATTTCAACACTTAATCACAATTTTCTCAGTGACTATTGCAGGGATTTCTCTCATATCTTGCATATATGTACTAGGCCACAGGTAGATTCTCTTGTGTGAGTATGAGACCTGGATCTGTCTTACTTTTTTTTTTATAAATTTTTTTAATAATTTTTAATGCATTAAAATTCATGAAATCATGCACAAAATCATTTATAACTTGAAAAGTGTTGCATTTAGAGCATTTTGTTAAAATATGTTATTCAGCTACTTTTTTCATAGCTACAATATGGTGAGTAATTTGGGTGCCTGTCTCAATAGCTAAGTGAGTAATAGCTACTTTTGGGCTTTTCAGTAACTTCCATCATGAGTAAAATCACTTGTAACTTAAAAACTATTGCATTTAGAGAATTTCGTATAAATATGTTATTCAGCTACTTTTGGGTCAGCTATAACATAGTAAAATTTTAGACCTGTAGCTCATGGCATAGCTGAGTAATAGCTACTTTTAGGTTATCACTGTTGAGTAAATCGCTTATAACTTCAAAACTATTGCATTTAGAGAATTTCGTATAAATATGTTATTCAGCTACTTTTGGGTCAGCTATAACATAGTAAAATTTCAGACCTGTAGCTCATGGCATAGCTGAGTAATAGCTACTTTTAGGTTATCACTGTTGAGTAAATCGCTTATAACTTGGAAACTATTGCATTTACAGTATTTTGTTTCAATATGTTATTCACCTATTTTGGGATCAGCTATAACATAGTGAAGTTTCAGATCTGTGGCTCATTGCATAGCTGAGTAATAGCTACTTTGAAGTTCTCACTATTGAGTAAATCACTTGTAACTTAAAACCTATTGCATTTAGAGAATTTCGTATAAATATGTTATTCAGCTACTTTTGGGCCAGCTATAACATAGTGAAATTTCAGATCTGTAGGTCATGGCACAGCTGAGTAATAGCTACTTTGAAGTTCTCACTATTGAGTAAATCAGTTGTAATTGGAAAACTATTGCATTTACACAATTTCGTATAAATATGTTATTCAGCTACTTTTGGGTCAGCTATAACATAGTAAAATTTCAGACCTGTAGCTCATGGCATAGCTGAGTAATAGCTACTTTTAGGTCATCACTATTGAGTAAATCAGTTGTAACTTGAAAACTATTGCATTTACAGTATTTTGCTTAAATATGTTGTTCACCTACTTTTGGGTCAGCTATAACATAGTAAAATTTCAGACCTGTAGCTCATTGCATAGCTGAGTAATAACTACTTTGAGGTTCTCACTATTGAGTAAATCAGTTGTAATTGCAAAACTATTGCATTTAGAGAATTTAGTATAAATATGTTATTCAGCTACTTTTGGGTCAGCTATAACATAGTAAAGTTTCAGACCTGTAGCTCATGGCATAGCTGAGTAATAGCTACTTTTAGGTCATCACTATTGAGTAAATCAGTTGTAACTTGAAAGCTATTGCATGTACAGTATTTTGCTTAAATATGTTATTCACCTACTTTTGGGTCAGCTATAACACAGTAAAATTTCAGACCTGTAGCTCATGGCATAGCTGAGTAATAGCTACTTTGAGGTTATCACTGTTGAGTAAATCGCTTATAACTTGGAAATTATTGCATTTAGAGTATTTTGTTTCAATATGTTATTCACCTATTTTGGGGTCAGCTATAACATAGTGAAGTTCCAGACCTGTGACTCATTGCATAGCTGAGTAATAGCTACTTTTAGGTTATCACTGTTGAGTAAATCACTTATAACTTGGAAACTATTGCATTTAGAGTATTTTGTTGCAATATGTTATTCACCTATTTTGGGGTCAGCTATAACATAGTGAAGTTCCAGACCTGTGGCTCATTGCATAGCTGAGTAATAGCTACTTTGAAGTTCTCACTGTTGAGTAAATCAGTTGTAATTGGAAAACTATTGCCTTTACAGAAATTTGTGCAAATATGTTATTTAGCTACTTTTGGGTCAGCTATAACATAGTGAAATTACAGACCTGTAGCTCATGGCACAACTGAGCAATAGCTATTCTCAGGCACTGACTGTTGAGTAAATCGGCTATAACTTGAAAAATATTGCATTTGGAGTATTTTGTTAAAATATATTGTTCACCTACTTTTGGGTTAGCTATAACATAGTGAAATTACAGACCTATAGCTCATGGCATAGCGGAGCAATAGCTATTTTCAGGTTCTCACTATTGAGTAAATCAGTTGTAACTTGAAAACTATTGCATTTACAGTATTTTGCTTAAATATGTTGTTCACCTACTTTTAGGTCAGCTATAACAGAGCAAAAATTCAGACATGTAGCTCATTGCATAGCTGAGTAATAGTTACTTTGAGGTTCTCACTCTTGAGTAAATCAGTAGTAACTTGAAAACTATTACATTTAGAGTATTTTGTTAAATATGTTATTCACAGACGTTTTGGTCAGCTATAACATAGTGAAATTGCAGACCTCTATGTCATGGCATAGCTGAGCAATAGCTTCTTTCAGGTTCTCACTGTTGAGTAAATCATTGTATCCAACCTGTAGGAAATCATGGGCTGGGAATCTGTTAATATGGTCCGATTTGACCTTGGAACCCTCCTTCAAGGTCAAATGAGGATAGCCAAACATAAAAGTGCTTATAACTCGCTTATTATTGGTCCTAGAGGTTTGGAATGAAAACCAACCTATAGAAAATCATGAGCTGGGAATTTTTTGGTGTGGTCGGATTTCACCTTGGACCCCTCCTTCAAGGTCAAATGAGGATAGCCAAACTTAAAAGTGCTTATAACTCGCTTATTATTGGTCCTAGAGGTTTGGAATGGAAAACCAACCTATAGAAAATCATGGGCTGGGAATCTTTTGGTGTGGTCAGATTTCACCTTAGACCCCTCCTTCCAGGTCAAACGAAGATAGCCAAACTTAAAGTGCTTATAACTCGTGTATTATTGGTCTTGGAGGTTTGGGATGGTAAACCAACATATAGGAAATCATGGGCTGGGATTCTTTTGGTGTGGTCAGATTTGACCTGGGACCCCTCCTTCAAGGTCAATTGAGGATAGCCAAACTTACAATTGCTTAGAACTCGCTTATTATTGGTCCTACAGGTTTGGGATAGTAAACAAGCTACAGGAAATCATGGGCTGGGAATTTTTTTGTGTGGTCGGATTTGACCTTGGACCCCTCCGTCAAGGTCAAACAAGGATAGCCAAACTTAAAAAGTGCCTATGACTCACTTATTATTGGTCCGAGAGGTTTGGGATGGTAAACCATCCTAAATTCTTTGGCTGGGAATCTTTTGGTATGGTCAGATTTGACCTTTGGACCCCTTCTTCATGGTCGAACGAGGATATTGCATTTATAGTATTTCTTTAAATATTTTTAACCTACTTTTTACTCTTAAACAATTACCGTGTTACTTTATTTCATAATACCATTTGCAAGGCACAACTTTTTTGTCCTTTTTTTCTGTCAGCTTCGGAATATCTTTCGAACATGCTGTTCAGTTACCATTTACTGTATTTCTGTACAGCCCTTTCCCTGATAATTATGCTTTCCTCTCATTATCACCATCACAAATCAAAAACATTCAGTCAGCTGACACAGTGCCCGTTCACGGGCACTCTCCTCTTGTTACAAAGTCAGCCCCAGTAAAATAGTTCTTAAAGTCATACCATAAATATGAATTAATTCAGCCAGTGGTGAGTTATACATATCAAAAGTTTGTTTAAACCCAAAATATGTTGAATTTATTTATCTGTTAAAGCAATATAATTACAAATTGATTTTAAAATGCTGTTTTGTATTACTACGCTATAGCAACAGGGAAAATGTTGTCTAAAGTGAGAGGAAAAAAGGAAAGACATGCCTTACTTTCGTGACAAAAAAACAATAGTAAAATGTTGAGAATGAGGCCATAATGAAATGTACACTGCTCAGAAAAACAAGCACATTAATTTGTATGATTTATTTTTTTCAAAAGAAGTTTCTCTGATTTTTAAATATGTGGAATATGAGAAAGTTTATAAAAAATGAGATTGTGTAAAGCAATGTAATTTTATTTTTCAGTTTTACAAATAAATACCTAGCTTACATAAAAATTTAAATCATTCAAAATTTTTGTGAGACACTTTTCTTTTGAGTGGTGTGTGGAAAACCAAAGTTGTTTTTTCTTTGATATGCTTTTTATGTCACCAACGAACGCCATGTCTTATATTTAAGGTGATCAAAATTAGACCACTTTTAGTTCGTATTTGTCACGAGTATTTATTGTTTATATAAATTGTAGTTTGAGAAAAAACAGCTAAAGCAATTTATTTTAATATTTTATTTCCTTTATAAAACATTTAAGGTAAAAATAAATATGTATTTATTGATATTATTTGACTTTAAGACTCTAAAGATGACTACACTGAAATGGTAATTCAAGTGTTTTTTTATCACTTTGGTTGGCCTTGAAAACTATGCGTTACATTGATAGCCCCTTAAGTAAGGTAGAACCTCTATTATCCTACCTTTTATTATTAGAATTTTCAATTCTCAACCACAGAACCACTTTTACAACAAAATTTAAACCTGTTGTTTTAGCTCTTCTATTATCTGACCTAACTGTTGCTCCCCCAATAGGGTCGGTTAATAGAGGTCCTACTATATTGTATTATTCTATTTATGCTGTATTATTATATCACTGTATTGTTTATTACATTGTCTGAAAACAAAATTATGATTTTTATATATTTTAGCATTCTTTGACTGTATTACCATTTCTGTATGTCAGGTAATATTCAAAACATCCAAACCATAATTCGACTATGCAAGGCGCTTATAATTGTACTGGGGAGATTTGCATTTTGACAGTTTGCCACTTTGGTATGTTCTGATAATATTCAAACCATCCAACCCATAATTGGGGCAGGCACAGGTCATATAACCTTTCTGGTCTATGGGACTGGCTGGGTCTGAATACTTATCAGTCCACAAGCTTTTCTGTCAGTCATGGACTGGCGGATCGCATGCTGTACACCGCATGCCGGATCATGCGTATATGGAAATGGGGCTTTATGTTGGCATATTTAAATTGGTACTGAGTATGGTTCATCCTCGTATACTCGGCCTAACTCATGTTTTTGGACTATTATGTGTATTTTGACATTAAAATAGAGCTAGAATTCTTGTTTTTCAACATCTATCAATGTTAAGCATCTGCCATTCTTTTATCGAAGTGGCTGGGTAAATTGCCACGCTAGAGAAGAAATTCTACAGTACGGTAGCATTCATTTGCCGTATTCCAGTAAATTAGCTAGAGTGCGGTTCAAGCTGGTAACCTTAACATCTCATGGAGTGAAGGAAATATGAGGCCACGATGGGGGTTTCTATATTTTAGAAATAGAAAATCAAGCAATATTTTACAAATAAAATATCAAATGCTATAGTACTTGTACAGACTTAAGAAAACATGAGGCTATGATGTCTTGTCGACAGAAGTCTTGCAATATTTTACTCTTACTGCACCTGTTGATAACATTTTCTAGAATACTTTACACAGAGACTTAAGGAAATATCAAATGCTAGAACTTGTACACATGCCGACTTAAGAAAATATGAGGCTACGATGTCTTGTCGACAGAAGTCTTGCAATATTTTACTCTTACTGCACCTGCTGATAACATTTTCTAGAATACTTTACACAGAGACTTAAGGAAATATTAGGCCACAATGAGATTTCTAACCATATTTTACAAACAGAAGATCCAGCCAACCAGTCTACTTTTCGTCTGCAAACGTGATTAATTTAATTAACCAATGAATAGCATTGTTACTGAAATCGCACTCGAGACAAAGTTCTGGGCCCCTTTTGTCTCGAGTTTCTGCCCAAAACCTGCTAAGACTTTTGTCTTAGGCTTAGTGGTATTCACAAAGAATTTAAGACTGGTCTTAGGCTTAGCCAAGGGCTCAACTTTAAGACTGGTTAGTAGTGGACTTAAATTTTGTAAAGAGGACTTAAATATGGCTGCCATAAACTTTTCTCCACTTCAAAATTTGAAATGGCTGTAAATAAAGTATAATTATACAGAACACTTCACTAAAGCAGTCTTTGGGAAGTTTATATGTGGTAACAAGGTTTTCCATTTCAAAACAGCACTTTTCCTTAGATAAAATGCATTAAATGAAGGATATATGTCACCAATAGTATAGTTTGAACAGAAAAGAAAGGTCACATGACACAGAAAACCACTGTGGTTATTTGATAATCTTGGACTTAGCTAAGTCACCCTTTGTGAATACGGTTTTAAGACAAAACTTAGCTGAGACAAAAGTCTTAACTTTAAGACTGGATTTATAAGCCTAAGACCTGGCTAAGTCTAAGACCTTTCGTGAATACGGGCCCTGGAGTACAGTAATCCATACTTCAGCATATTTTCTACGGAACGGTTTTTACCGTACCACAACCACGCCCTTCTTTTATTTTACTCAAATGTGCATAGAAGATTGTGAACCTTGCCATTTAGCGCCACATTTATGACTTGCTTAATGGGCCGATAAAACAGTAATTTGAGTAAACCACCTCTGATGTTGATCTAGCGCACACAGCCTCTAAGAGGAGATTTACCCAATGGCTGTGTGTGCTAGATCAATATCACTGTAAGCGCACCCAAAGGTCGTGTATGCTAGCAGTGGTATCAGTCTAGTGTACCCAACTGCTGTGTACACAAGACCTATATCATTGCTAGTGTACCGAATGGCTGTGTACGCAAGATCTATATCACTACTGGAGCAGTGGTACTAATTAGTGTGTGGGGTGTATGGAGGCATGTGGGAGTGAATGGAAGCGTAGGGGAGCGTATCGGGGCGTATGGAATGGTGAGAAATGCGTATGGGACTGGTATAAAAGGTGTACTAGTATGTGACTGTTAACAGCCTTTAACCATTCTATTTTCACAATTTATTTTATCATGTGCTGTTAAAATGTATTTTGGGGTTCATCAATCAATGGGTATTATTGGTAGTTTATGCATTATATTACATGGCTTAATTTGGTGGAATGAATTCACCAAGCAGTTCTGGTCACTACACTCAGTATGGTCAATTGTTTTCTGGGCATGCATGCTTGCTGAATGTAAAGCTCATAGTTTTAATGTTGATGTTTAATTCGGTCCATTTCAATAATTGTCTGTATCTAAGACTGTCAAGCAGTACATCAGATGTACATGTTTTTGATATGCACATATGAGCACTTTAACTCAAGGTTTACAGTCTCATTTTCAGACAGAACATTAATGTACCAATACAAGATAATAAAACAGAAGTTATGAAATTTTAATGGTTTAGGGGTAGTTACACTTCCATGTTCCATTTATACCACTCCAATATGCTTTCATTACACTTACATACCCCTCCATACGCGCCTATATATGCCTCCATACGCCTCCATACATTTGTTTCCAGACAGTAAATTGGTACTGAGTAGTGGACATTTACCCAATGACTGCACACTAGATCAATACCACTGCAAGCGCACTCAACGGTTGTGTATGCTAGCAGTGGTATCAGTCTAGTGCACCCAACTGCTGGGTACGCAAGACCTATATCACTGCTAGTGTACTGAATGGCTGTGTAGGCAAGATCTATCTCACTACTGGAGTAGTCAATGCTAAACGTCTGTGTACATACACTTCTGGCTTGCACAACTATCCTGTATCCAATTAAGGCACTAAGCACTATTTCCCAATGGTTCTGCACCCTAGTTTTATATCATTATTAGTGCACCCAATGACTGTGTCCAAGCCATTGGGTACACTAGAAAGACTTAAACATACTCTTGTTATCTTTTGTTTTTTTTTTCATAGAGTGATATGCATCAATTAATTGAGTGCCTTCCACAATGTGCTGTCTCAAGTTAATAGGTGGATATATCTGGTTTGCTTGAATAAATATTGTAACTAAAGTATAATGACTTAGTTTATGGAGGATGTTAACAAGTACTTAATTTTCATAAATACTGTACAAACTGTTGTACCCAAAGAAATATATAATAAATATCACTAAATTATACAATAACAGCTTTTCTGTTCATTTTTCTGATCGGCACGAACCACACTCTGGTAAATTGACTGCAGTATTTGTTCCAGAGTGCGGTAAATCACTATACTGTAGCAAATTCATTCTTTTTAAAACAGAAATTTGAAAATAATCTTTATTATCTGATGAAACCCATACTCTAGAAATTTTAGTAAATACATGTATCTGTTTTCTTTATATACAGAAACAGTTACCTTTTACCTCTAAAAAAGAAATACAAGGGTTTCATACACTGATAGACTATTGTAGAATGCCAGAACTGAGTTTACAGCTTGCCAAGCAATTATGGTCTTCGCAAAAAGTTGTAATAATAATAGTGATAATAGAAGCATTTGTATCAAAAATGGGATGCTCCTTAAACCTAGCAAAGTCGCTACCCAGTAAGCACCACCAGAGAAGGATGACTATGGTGGTGGTGGGTAAGATAGTCCAAACAGGCAAGTCTTGAGTTGGCTTATAAAGCTTGAAGTGGTCTGTTGTGATCTGACAGTAAGTGGGAGCCTGGTTCCATACCTTCCATGCCACTGGTGCAGCCATGGCAACAAAACCACACCTGGTATGGCCTTTCTGGGATGGATTGAATAAACTGATAGTCTATTTCCATGTATTAAACTACTAGACCGGATCAGAGATGATAAATATAGGGGTTGGGAGAAAGTTATGGCTTTAAAAATGAGGAGGTTGTATTTGAAAAAGATACAAGATGAAATAGGAAGCCAGTGGAGTTTTTCTAGACAGGGTGTGACATGACATACTGTCCTATCTGAAAACCATATGGCAGAGCACATTTTGATCATTCTGAAGTTTAGCAAACCTGCCCTTGCTGACCCCATATAGTAAGGAATTATGTATATATAGTAGTCTAGTTGACTATTGACCATAGCATTTTCCACAAGAACTGGAGTATCAACAATTAGGAATTTATGGATAATAGAGCTTTGAAGGAATGACATAGGAAATTTTGGTATAAGTGACTCGCTGCCGTCGCTGGTATGCTTATTGCCAATGAATAACAAATTCAGTCTTGTCAGGATTAAGTTTCCATTTCACACCATTCATCCACTCCTGAATAGAAAAAAAGACCATAAGTGAGCTCAACAATACTGGAGTCAAAATTTACAGAGTCTATTACCAAATATATCTGGGTGTCATCAACGTACAGTTGGTGGGTGACCTTAAAACTTGAAATGACTTGAATAAGGGGACTTGTATAAAGAATGAAAGAAGGGTATATAGAACTGAACGTTGGGGGATGCCAAAAGGAAGATGAAAAGCTTCAGAAAACCTGTCTGGTATTTTAATTTCTGTTTGCAATAGGTAAGAATCTATCTATGTCAGCAATCATGTAAAATGGAGTGATCTATTGTGTCAAAAACTGCAGAAAGCTCTAACAATATTAGAGCAACTGCATTCCCTGAATCCACAGATGTAGATATGTCATTTTGGATATTGAAAAATGCTGTTCCAGTTGAGTGAAAACTCCTGTATGCTGACTGATGGACATACGTTTTGACTTGTGTGCGCAATAACTCAAAAACGCTTTCATGGACTTCATTCAAACTTGGCACACACACACATGTATTTGGGTCAGGAGAGGAACCCTATTTTAGTTGACCTTAAACTTCCAATACGAAGAAGTTATGGCCATCTTAAGTTCAGAAATTTGACTTTTGACCACTTAATGCCCTCTAGGTCAAAACTATGTGGCTCATCTGGCTCAAATTTTACCTGGGAACACATTAATTGTGGATACTTTGGTTTAGCATTCGCTACGCTGCTAACAGTTAGAGAGGTAGAGAGATTTTCGGCGTTAATGCTGTCAGAGGAAAACTACACCACCTAGGTTCACCAAATTTGTAGGATATCTTCATTGGGAGGTAAGCTTCTCTGGGATTGAAATTAGCCTCATTCTGAAGAACAAGATGGCCACCGCGGGCATTTCTTTGAAAATTATCTACCTTTTTCTACTGGCTGGTTCTCATATGTAGAAGGTTGAATCTCTTCATAGCTGATATGTATAACAGATATACATGTCCTCTACAACCTTGTAGACATTTGACCTTGAAGCTCTTAATTCAAGGTCATCCACAGAGTGCCAAAGTACCACATGTAGCAGACTTTAAAAGTGCCTATATCTCCCTTATAACTGGTCTTAGAGGTTTGCAATGTGAAACCAACCTATAGGAAATCATGGGCTGGGAATCTTATGATGTGGTCAGATTTGACCTTGGACCCCTCCTTCAAGGTCAAACGAGGATAGTCAAACTTAAAAGTGCTTATAACTTGCTTATTATTGGACCTCGAGGTTTGCAATTTGAAACCAACCTATAGGAAATCATCAGCTGGGAATCTTCTGATGTGGTCATATTTGACCTTTGTCCCCTCCTTCAAGGTCAAACGAGGATAGCAAAACTTTAAAGTGCTTATAACTCACTTATTATTGGTCTTAGAGGCTTGTAATGTGAGACCAACTTACAGGAAATCATGGGCTGGGAATCTTCTGATGTTGTCAGATTTGGCCCTGAGCCCCTCCAAGGTCAAACGAGGACAGCCAAACTTAAAAGTGCTTATACCTTGCTTATTATTGATCCTAGAGGTTTGCAATGTGAAACCAACTTGTAGGATATCATGGGCTGGAAATCTGATGATGTTGTCACATTTGACCTTTGACCCCTCCTTCAAGGTCAAACGATGGTTCACTGGCTTTGGAGAGTTGTCTTTCTGGTGGATATAAATTTGCATCGGTTCTTCAATACATAGGTCTAGTTTATTCTGTTTACATATGTCAAAATCAAGACTTTAAGTTGAGGTTAAAATAATTTTTCTGTTTACATATGTCAAAATCAAGACTTTATGTTGAGGTTAAAATTATTTTTGAGACCTATAAAGACCCTACGTAGACATTTTTCAGATATTTTGCCCCGTAACTTGGAAATGATAAGTGTTACAAGACTCAAACTGTATCAGATATAACCTCTATATGTAATCTTTGTGGAGTTTTATTCCCTCTATTAAAACCCTGAAGTTGACCTGAACAGATGGGAGAGGTGGCAACCATCTTACAGTGACTTTACAAATTACTGTATTAAAAGGAAAAAAGTAATAATACAACATTACAATAATTATATATATAACTCTGGTGAAATAAATTAATAAACATGTATTTCATTTGGTGAAGGAACAAAATTATATATATAACTCTGGTGAAATAAATTAATAAACATGTATTTCATTTGGTGAAGAAACAAAAACCATTTTTGTTTATAGGAAAAAATAATTTACTAGTTTAAGATTAAACAGCTTTAACGTCACATTGAGGTCTCTAAAATGCCCTCAGAGACCCAATTTAAGGATTTTTTTGCCACTTTTAAGCACTATTGCTGTCAAATTATGTGACTCATGAGCGGAAATCTCGTATTAATATGTTCTTTTTACATGTGCCAAAAATCCAGGGTTTAAGTAGACATTTAACCTGTATAGGAGGCCCATGAACAATCTACCAGGAGGAATTTTTTTCTGCATTTTTCACATATTTTGCATTATTTGTGTATTTGTCTATTTATTTTTATACTCAGCGCAATATCTCCATATATTACAGGACTCAGAGCGCTATTTAACCCATCCGACTGCGCAGGCACAGTCCCAACTGACAAGTAACTCACATTCCCCTAACTGAAAGACAGAGGCTCAAGGATGACCATTTATCAACGTCCTTGAGGTTCTTTAGCCTGCCACTGGGGATAGGACACTGACAGAGGACCGCCATATTAAGTGGTCATCCGAGCCACTATGTATCTGCCTGTACCTGGGTTTGAACCCACGTCCTCTGAGTTCCTAGACAAGTGTGTTACCCGCTAGGCCACAGTGGCATTATAACTCAAGCTGTAGTGGATATAACTTGTATTGTGATCTTTCTTTGTGGAAAATTTGAGCTCTGTACTTTTAATTTTAAGGTTGCATTAAAGTTTCTATAATTACCACAGGGACCCAGTTTTTACCAGTTTTTGTACCTTTGAAAAATGGTTTATAAAAATTGTGAATCACACAAAATGGGTGCTTATGTGGCTTAAGCGATGCCCTGTCTGGGGATATGTTGGCTTTGAGTCAGTGCTATCTAGTTATATCAGCTGACTTGTCAAGGCCCAGAGACATGCTGTTTCTTTAAAAGGTACCTTATCTATCGAAGATGAAAAGTTTTACAAGTCATGCAGATGTTTGTGTTTATCTGTTCCCCAAAGCTATTACGAGTGAGGTACCCCAACCAAAAGTGTGAAAATTTCACCACTTTATCTCAATTTTCTCATTGACTATTGCAGGGATTTCTCTCTTATCTTGCATATATGTACTAAGCCACAAGTAGATTCCCTTGTAGGAGTATTAGGCCTGGATCTGAATTACTTTTGTATTAATTTTTGAAATATTTTTGATGCATGAAATCATACACTTAATCACTTGTAACTTGAAAAGTATTGCATTCAGAGCATTTTGTTTAATATTTTGTCCAGCTACTTTTTCCATTGCTGTAACATGGTGATCAACTCGGAACCTATCATAGTTGCTAAGTGAGTAATAGCTACTTTCTGACTGAGCAGTACCTTCCATTATGAGTAAAATCATTTGCAACTTTGTTTTAATTAATATGTTATTCACCTACTTCTGGGTCAACTATAACATAGTAAAATTGCAGACCTGTATCTTATTGCATAGTTGAGCAATAGCTACTTTCAGGTTCTCACCGTTGAGTAAATCTATTGTAACTTGAAATCTGTTGCATTTAGAATTTAGTTCTAATATGTTATTCACCTACATTTGGGTCAGCTATGACATGGAGAAATTGCAGACTTGTAGTTCATTGCATAGCTGAACAAAAACTTATTTCATGTTTCACTGTTGAGTAAATCATTTGTGACTTGAAAACTATTGCTTTTGGAGAATTTTGGTTAAATATGTTATTCAGCTACTTTTGGGTAGGTAGGTCATAGCAAAACTGCAGACCTGTAACTCATTGTAAAGCTGAACAATAACTACTTTTAGGTTCTGACTGTTGAGTAAATCAGTTGTTACTTGAAAAACTATTGCACTTAAAGAATTTTGTTTAAATATCCCATTCACCTACCTTTGGGTCAGCTATAACATAATAAACTTGCTAACCTGTAGCTCATTGCACAGCTGAGCAATAGCTACTTTCAGGTTCTCACTGTTGAGTAAATCAGTTGTAACTTGAAATCTATTGCATTTACAGTATTTAAAGTTGTAATTCATGTACTTTGGTCAGCTATAACATATTGAAATTGCACAGCTGTAGCTTATTGTATAGGTGAGTAAAAGCTACTTTGAGATTCTCACTGTTGAGTAAATCATTTGTAACTTGAAAAGTATTGCATTTAGAGTTATTTATTTTGAATCTGTTTTTCACCTACTTTTTGGTCAGCTATAACATAGTAAAATTGCAGACCTGTAACTCATACATAGCGGAGCAATAGCTACTTTCAGGTAATCACTGTCCAGTAAATCACTTGTAACATGAAAACTATTGCATTTAGAAAATTTTGTTTCAGTATGATGTTCACCTACTTATGGGTCAACTATAACATAGTAAAATTGCAAACCTGTAGCTCATTGCATAGCTGCTTTCAGGATTTTACTGTTGAGTAAATCACTTGTAACTTGAAAACTTTTGCATTCACAGTATTTTGTTTATTTTGTTATTTACCTACTTTTGTGTCAGCTATAACATAGTAAAATCGCAGACCTGTAGCTCATTTCATAGCTGAGCAATAGCTATTCAAATCATCCCTGTTGAGTAAATCAGTTGTAACTTGAAAAGAATTGCATTTAGAGATTTTTGTAAAATATATTGTTTAGCTACTTTTTCCATAGTTTCAACATGGGAAGTAACTTGGGTGTCAATCCCAGTGGATAAGTGAGTAATAGCTACTTTCCCATCAAGGTTAAATCTGTCCTTGCTACATTTAATCCTTTTCCCGTTTTTTTTTCTAGAAATTTTATGTGTGAAGAAGAGCTGTTATAAGTGAAATCCCTTATCTTAGACCAGTGTTAAAATTTTAACACCCTTTTATAATTTTCTCTGTCCATCATTTTGCTAATATATACTAGCCCAGAGGAAGATTACTTTGTGAAGGTATCAGCTCTTAATCGAAAGTCACTATGCACCAACTTTTTTAACTCTACCTTTGTGTAAGAATCATTTCCTCAGTAGCTCCTTGGGAAGCACCTTCACAGTTAACTTTGTATTTTACTTCTGAATAACATTTGCAGTGCACAACTTTTATGTCTTTTTCTGCTTTCACTTGTACTCTGAAACTCAAAGCACACAGTCATCTGACACAGAGCCTGTTTACACTGATTGCTTGTTATCTCCCGCCGGGCTTTTCCCGCCGGGATTTAGCCCGGGAGGGAGATTATAAAATGCATCATGTGTGCGTGTGTGCGTGCGTGCATGTATGCATTAGTGTGTCATGCAGATTTCTCCAAAACTACTACAGCTGCATATTTTTGTCAATTATTTGTCCTAATCAATTTTCCTGCCTTTGAAAAATGTTTTGGTTTTGTGGACTAAGGCATAAAGATAAATGAGTAATAGCAATTGTAGCTACTTTGAGTAAAGGACTCATAACTCAAAAACAATTGGAGTTAGAGTTTTTTTCTTGAAATATGTTGTTCAGCTACTTTGTCCTTAGCTATAAGATGGTACATAGTTTGGGGTTCCATTGCATACCATAAGTGAGTAATAGCTATTTTTTATTTGTAGCAAAATAATGACAGAAGTAATTGTCAAATATCTTAAAAAGTATTAAAGTTAGGCAAATCTTTTCAATATATCACTCATCTAGTTTTTGATAAGCTATAACATAGTTAAGTTTCACAGCTGTTTCACATTGAATAGCTGAGTAATAGTTACTTTGGAATTATTACTATTGAGTAAAGCCTTTGTAACTCCAAAACTATTGCAGTTACAATAATTTCCTAAAATATATTGTTCAGCTATTTTCTCCTTAACTATAAGATGGCATATACTTTGGGGTTCCATTGCATGTCATAAGTCAGTGATAGCTATTTTCTTATTTGTAGCAAAATAATGGCAGAAGTAAATGTCAAATATCTTAAAAAGTCTTAAAGTTAGGCCAATCTTTTCAAATATGTTATTCATTGAGTTTTTAATAATATGTCATTTACTACTTTTACCTTATTGTATCCACCAGAGCAATACTCATTTTGCCAATGAGTAACTTGTAATATCAAAAGTATTCAATTTGTAGGTTTTTTATCAAATATGTTGTTCAGCTACTTTTTGATGTTCTGTGCCATGGCAAGTTTTCAGAGCTGTAGCTCCACAGCTAACTGAGTAATAGCTACTTTGCTATTTTCCTCATGAGTAAATTGCTTGTAACTTCAAAAGGTACTAAGGTCTACTCCAGTAGGACCTCTGAAATGTTTAGACTTTTTCGAATTTTGGCCGCCATCTTGAATTTTGGTGGAAATGGAAAATGTCATTTATCTCAAAAATTGCAAGAGATAGTGATTTCAGGCAAATTTCGGACCCCCAGAGTGATAAGGACTACTCTAGCACCTCTAAAATTTTTTTCCCAATTTTCAGCCGCCATCTTGAATTTTGGCGGAAGAGGAAAATGTCATTTATTTTGATATAAAATCACACTGGACACAGGTCACTAATATTTTAAAATTAAATATATTTTTTTTAATTTCTGAAAAAGCACTTCACCTGTTTGCATGAAATTTCGCAGGTAGCTTTGTTATCTAGATGAAAGGCAAAAACACATTTATCTCGGAAACTGTGTGAGATAGAGTGATTTGGACTTAAGGTTTGGCCCGCAGAGTATATGCAGTCATCTAGCACTTTTTGTCAAAAATTGTTTTCTCACCATGGAAACAATGTGAGATTTGGACAATTTGGATTAAGTTTTTGGCCCACTAGGTATACGCAGAGTCGTCTGCCTGTTTTGAGCAAAAATCGCTTTCCTCCCTTTTCGATAGCCATCTTGAATTTCTGCATAAAAGACAAAGACACATTCTTCTTGGTAACAGTGCGACATATAGTTATTTCAGCAAAATCATTATTGCTCATTGGGATGCCTTGTTTTTGCTGTGCTAAAACAGTTTCTCTTTCTTTTGCAAAGCAGTACTCTATCATAGGAGTTTTAAGTATATCAGCACATGAAGTTGAAATGGGACCAAGGTCGCATGTTTTGGTTTTGGAGGCTTTAGGATATATCCTTAGTTTCTGGTGTGAAGGAAGACAAGGTTCTGAGTAGGGCTGGGTCTGATGACTGGGATGGGTGATAATAATAGTAAGCCAGACCCAATTTTGAAAATTTTCGCACTGAAAAAACATTGAAACATATTTTTCCAGATCAACAAGACTTGTATGATTCAGTAGTATTACATCTGAGGACTTATGTGGGATCTTTTTTAAACTGTTCCACGGTGATTTCAGTTTTCCTTCATTTTCGGCAACGATTCTTGAAATATGACTACTCTTAGCCTGTTGAAGAAGGAAATTGTAACGGTTAACAGCAGCAGGGTATGTACTGCGATTTCTGGCTGAGTTTTCATGTTGCCATGTTCTCTCACATTTCATTTTGAAGTGTTTGACAGCAAGGGTATCAATATTCATGAAACCAGTGTAGGGATGCTTTGGTATGTCCTTCTTCTTGACTTAGGCTTGCCAATCAAGAATGTTGCGCAAAGTGAAATATTGATGACTGAGAAGACTGGCTGTTTTATGAGGGCATTTGATCAGATCCGAGTGTAAAATGTGTACACTAAACTTTTGAATATTAATTTTATGAATTTTACGAATTCTAACACATCTGAATTAACAAGGCTCCATAACAGGTACTGTTAACACAAAAACTTGTGCTGTAGTACTATAATTTACTGCACTTGAGAATAAATATTTCAGGAACCATATTCAAAAAAGGGATAAAAAAAAACTCGGCAAAAACTTAGCTTCAGTTAATTCAAAAATTGGACAAGAACTAAGGTTGGTATTCACAGAGAATTATGTCCACCCACTGGGGGGTGGACATATTATTTTTGCTTTTTCCTCCGTCCGCCGTCTGCCGTCCGCCATCCCACTTGGTTTCCAGACATTTTAGGCAACAGTTCTTATCCTATCTTTACCAAATTTGGCATGCAGGTTTATTGGGGAGGGGAAAATGGGATTGCTTTTGGTGATGATAGCTCTATAGCTAACTGAGTAATAGCTACTTTGCTACTTTTGAGTATCTCTTTGGTTTCCAGACATTTTAAGGAATTCTATTAAGCCTATCTTTCTGAAATTTGGTGTGGAGGTTCATTGGGTTAATAGCTTGTATGGAATCTTTTGGGGGTAATTGCTTCATAGATGAGTGAGTAATTAATTAAATAAATGAGTAATTGGCTATTTTGAATACTGAAAAAGGCAAATGTGCTCATATCTCCTAAACCGTGCGAGATAGAGCGATTTCGTCGAAATTTTCGACCCACAGGGTATCTAAGGAATGTACTCTTTGCAATTTTCAAAAAATTTTCCCCCTTCTCAAAAATGGCGGCCATTTTGAATTTTCGAATTTTTGACAAAAATGGCAACCCACAGGGTATCTAAGGAATGTAATCTTTGCAATTTACAAAAAAATTTCCCCTCCCCAAAAATGGCGGCCATTTTGAATTTTCGAATTTTTGCCGAAAATGGCAAAACACAAATTTGCTTCTATCTCCTTAACCGTGCGAGATAGAGCGATTTCGTCGAAATTTTCGACCCACAGGGTATCTAAGGAATGTACTCTTTGCAATTTTCAAAAAATTTTCCCCTTCTCAAAAATGGCGGCCATTTTGAATTTTCGAATTTTTGCCAAAAATGGCAAAACACAAATTTGCTTCTATCTCCTTAACCGTGCGAGATAGAGCGATTTCGTCGAAATTTTCGACCCACAGGGTATCTAAGGAATGTAATCTTTGCAATTTACAAAAAAATTTCCCCTCCCCAAAAATGGCGGCCATTTTGAATTTTCAAATTTTTGCCAAAATGGCAAAACACGAATTTGCTTCTATCTCCTTAATCGTGCGAGATAGAGCGATTTCGTCGAAATTTTCGATCCACAGGGTATCTAAGAAATGTACTCTTGGCAATTTTCAAAAAATTTTCCTCTTCCCAAAAATGGCGGCCATTTTGAATTTTCAAATTTTTGCCAAAAATAGAAAAACATAAATTTGCTTCTATCTTCTTAACCGTGCAAGATAGAGTGATTTCGTCAAAATTTTCGACCCAACCAATGCAAAAAGGCATGAAGCTGAAATAATTTACATGTACAGTAATAAATATTTAACCATCATTGATATATTTCACAAATGAAACAGGGTCTTGTAAGACTACTGTACAATTTTGGCAAAAGGTTCATGGGGTGGACATTACACATGATAATGTGTGTTCTTCTATGCTATCCTGTTTCTATTCATATGTCGCAGCTACTATCAACAGGGCATCCTATTTCTAGTTTAAGCTGATTTTTGGTTCAGTTTTTTACTTAACTTTGATCCACCCATCACAATGGACAAAATTTTGAATCAAATATGGTTAAATTTTCCACACTAAATCAAAATAAATCAGTTAAACTTTGTAAATACTGATATCAGATAAAGATTAGCTGAACCATTTTCTGTAAACTTTAACCGATTAAAGCATAATCCTTCTTTAGAAAGAAGGCCCTAATATGTTTAATACTTCAGTAAGGTTTGTTGTTGTTGATGGCACTTGCAATTAGGTAATGGGACCTTACAAATAAAGGAGGTTTAGTGAATACAGCCTGAGATCTTATTCTTTGTATAAAAAAATCCAAAAAAAATCCTGAATTTGCAGAGGTCCCATTTTCAGTGTATTTTCAATGACTTTAGTTTTCTGGTTGGACATTTGACTCCCCAAAAGTAATAAGCGGATTGCCAGAAAAATTTTTATGTGGGTAGGGTCTGGCTAAAGAAAGCAGTGTAACATTTGAGAAAGATCTAGATCATATGCTGGACACAAAACAATCCCATATTTTTGGAAACAAACCCTAGGAGGTCAGGTCTCTATGAATAAATATGAATTTATAAAATAAATTCATTGTCTTTTCAGCTGTTCAATGAAATTCCCTTTGTATGATAAATTATTAATGGTGGTTCTACCATGAAAGACAATTTCATCTTTAAATAATTGAAACTGTTGGATGGATTTCATTCAAATTTGGTGTGTCTATAGAGTGGGCCTGAAAATTTGTTTTCCAATTCTGTGTATTTGACCTTTCATAAGGTCATGACCAAATTTACTAGTTTTAAGGGAAACTGTTAAAACTGCAGCAGTGAAACTTGATAGCCAGATTATCTAAATCCTGCCTCCAGTCAATTTTATTGCAGTGTTCTAGTTCAAAATGGCTGACATATTGCACTTTTACCAGAAAACATGAAAATGCATTTGTCTCACAAGATAGAGCAAGTTTGCATGAATTTTGGACCTACAGGGTATAACAAAATGCATAAATGGACACTAAGAAAAAAAATAAATTTCACCCTGCTTTGATGGCCATCTTGGATTTTTGTGGAAAATATTGAGTGGAGTTTATCTTGTAAACAAAGCTATATAGAGAGATGTTGAGTAAATTATGGACTCCATAGGGTATAGACAATTACATTTATCAAACATCAGAAAAATTTGATTTTCTCACATTTTGATGGCCATCTTAGATGTTTGCAGCAAACATGAATTTGGCTTTATCTTAAAATGTTTAACATTGTCCTTGAATTAATTTTGGTTCTGCAGGTTATAAACATTAGCAAATATCAAACATAAAAAATTCAGATTTCTGCAGAAATATTTGATTTTGCAGAAAAGGTAAAATAGACTGTGTCTATATCATAGACACAGTGAGTGAACTTTTAATTCTACACGGTACTGAAGTCATGTGCAACATTATAGTGTTTTTCAAAAATGATTTTGACACACAACACTGTTACTATATACAACCTTCTTCACTTCATGTACATCCAAGATATGTGGCTAATTCAGATATAATATTGGTATAAGTATGTCATCATCTGTAATCTATATTTTTATAGCCTTTATTGGCACAATGTACCGGAAATACAAAAAAGATTGCAATAGAAGAGAATATGACAATCACACCAAGAAGGTCATAAAGGATGTGTCATTCATGAATGGAATTGAAATGGAACACTGTATACAAGAATGCTGGAACACCATTTATTCTTCATGTACCAATGAGCTTATCAAAAGTTTCGAACCAGAAATAAGCAGAAGCGGATGGAAAACTGTTAGAATATTTATATCTTCAACATTCACTGACTTTCATAGTGAAAGAGAAGTTTTAGTGAAACAGGTATGCTGACAGACGTTTAGTTGCTGATAAATTGTCTGATTGATTATACCCAGTTCAGTGGATAATTAAAATTATTGCTTAATTTGTGGAGATTCAAGAAATCTGTAATCAATTTGTCCCAATGATCAAACTGATAGGAAGAAATATGTATATATTTAAAAGTATGAATGGTTTTGAAATTATATACAGTTATAAAATCAAATTTCATATGTAGAGAAGCCAAATAAATAACATAATTATTATATTACTGTTGTCAAATCTGAACTGAAGTAATAATTTTGGTAAGTTTAGTCGGACTGAGTGCAGAACATATCTGCTTGTCCTAATTCTATTTGTATGTATATTCTTCAGGTTTTTCCAGCCCTCAAGGAATGGTGTGAACCTTTACAAATACGAGTAGTGGAATGTGATCTTCGTTGGGGAGTACCAAAAGGTACCCCTACTAGGTATTGGTTATTCTTCAGTTGAGTTGTTTTGCACTTCTACTTCACAGTGGGAATGTTATAGTTTTAATCCTTACACAATTTCTGACGTCACATTTGTTTAAGTAAACTGAAAACTATTATCTGGGTGTCTCAAAGATATTCCTGCAACAACTTAACACTAAAGTTGATAATAATTTAGATTACACACCCATATGATTTTAAGCTTCAAGCATTATCTCTGAGAAAGTTATACACAGTGTGTTAGAAAACTTTGTAAAAATCTCATTCATCTAATAAAACCGGTTGTAAATGTAATATAAAGTTTTTGGTTTTGTACCTTTTAGCACCACCATTATAACTTGTATGGAAGAATTACAAAGATGTAATGAAGAAACAAATGGAGAAGCCTTCTTTATCAATATGTTGGGAGAGCGGTAACTTAATCATTTTACTTTAAGAACTCATTAAAAACAATGTCAGAAGAATACTTTATCAAATTGACACTTAAAGAAATATCTTCACAATAAAACTGACGTACAATAAGCAAAAAATTACAGCAGACTTTGTTTAAGTAGAATTTCAAACATTTTTCTGTTATTTTCCCAGACAACATAGTTATGTACAAATACTACTCCACACAATGCACACAATGCAATAGTAGAAATTTAAGTTTTCTTTAAAAGACTCTCCTATCCATTACAAACCATGTAATTTGGGTGATCTGATATTATTTCTGTTCTGGGCAACATCAGGGGAAGACAAGGTCTGGCAAAACTTTTCCGATGGCAAAGCTTTCTATATTTTTTTTTCAATTTTACTTTGTGAGTGCCCTACTGACTTAATTTTATGTCCAGATTCTATAAGGGTGTTCCATCTCTATGATAATGCTTTATGATAGTTTTAGGACCCTGTAAATTGTCTGAAAGGTGGATCTTTTCAATCAGAATCAACTTAAAGCCATTGTGAAAGCATCTTATATGGAAGTTCTAGTACTTCCTGATGGGTTTGCAATGACAGCACTCGGGAGTCCATCATTTACGACACTATTAAACTGTTTGAAATTATACTATAGTGCTCCCAATCACTGTAAGAGCCTTATCAGATTCTGGGATTGGGACTCCATCATAATCCTCTTGTAAACCATTGGTAAAGTCATCTTTCCCATCTTACAGCGATCTTAAACCTATCTTAACAATTGCAAAGCAATCTTTTCTGTCTTAAGTCCATCTGAAGTTGATCTTTAAGGTTCGTAAAACTAAAATAAACATTTCAGGAACCAATGTGTAGCAATCACAGCATTGATCAGAAGGTTATCAGGAATATATCTTAAACCTATGTTAAACTACACCATGGATCACAAATGTTTTCATATTTAGGTTTATGAACAGACCACAAAGGTGGAACAGCCTATTAAGAGTTCTTTTGTTTTTCCTTTGTGTGTCAGCCTGCAGGTGACATCCCTTTACAAAAGGGTTGCCATAAGCAGTATTTTTTTTACCTGAGTACATTTTTATCAATATGCTACTGTTTAACAGATGGTGATCTGGATCACTATCAAAATTGAATCATTGAATTCTTCCTTGTGTCGTGAAATTTCTTGAAAATTTCATCAAAGTACAACCATAACTTTGTGAGTTATTTTGCAGACAATTGCATGCTGCCAAAACATAGAAACATAGACCATTTTTATGTCGGCTGACTTGTCAGTCACCTGACATTATGGCATCACTCTGTGGTGTCTGTGTACGCGTCCGCGTGAACGACTTCTTCTCCAAAACTACGAGGCCCAGAGACGAGGCTGTTAATTTTAAAAGATACCTTATCTACCTAGGATGAAAAAATGTTCAAGGCATGCAGATCTGTTTGTTCGTCTGTTCCCCAGAGCCATTACAAGTGAGGTACCCCCCACCCAAAGTGTGAAAATATCAACACTTTATCCCAATTTTCTCATTGACTATTGCAGGAATTTCTTTCTTATCTTGCATCTATGTACTAGGCCACAAGTAGATTCCCCTATGTGAGTATCAGGCCTGGATCTTTCTTAGTTATTTTTTTATGAATTTTTTAAATAATTTTTAATGCATTAAAATTCATGAAATCATGGACTAAATCACTTCTAACTTGAAAAGTATTGCATTTAGAGCATTTTGTTAAAATATGTTATTCAGCTACTTTTTCCATAGCTACAACATGGTGAGTAGCTTGGGTGTCTATCCCAATATCTAAGTGAGTAATAGCTATTTTCTAATTTTTCAGTACCTTCCATAATGAGTAAAAGTATTTGTAACTTGAAAACTATTGCCTTTAGAGAATTTTGTATAAATATGTTATTCAGCTACTTTTGAGTAAGCTATAACATAGTAAAATTGCAGACCTGTAGCTCATTGCATAGCTGAGTAATAGCTACTTTTAGGTTATCACTGTTAAGTAAATTGCTTGTAACTTGAAAACTCTTACATTTAGGGTACTTTGTTTCATGTATTATTCATGTATTTATGAATCAGTTATAACATAGCAAAATTGCAGACCTGTAGCTCACGGTATAGCTGAGTAATAGCGTCTTTGAGGTTTTCATTGTTGAGTAAATCAGTTGTAACTTGAAAATTATTGCATTCAGAGAATTTTGTTTAAATTATGTTATTCATCTACTTTTGAATCAGCTATAACATAGTAAAATTGCAGACCTGTAGCTCATGGCATAGCTGAGCAATAGCTATTTTCAGGTTCTCACTGTTGAGTAAATCAGTTGAAACTTGAAAAGTATTGCATTGCAATCTTAACCTATGGATCTTCAGTGTGAGGTATGAAGTCATACAAGGATATAGACAAAATTTATAACAGGGCTCGTAGATATTATTTAGGGACTCATAAATTCACACCTATTTCTGCAATGTATGGTGAAATGGGTTTCTTACCTGCTATTTTCCATAGACAAGTTAATGCTCTAAGACTTTGGAATAGAATTCTAGGCATGAGCCCAGAACGTCTCACAAGAAAAGTACTATTGTTAGATTGTCAGAGTTCAGTGGGATGGAGTAAAGATATTAAATTATTATTTGAGTGTATTAACATGGGGGATCTTTTTACAAACCTTAGTAAATGTGATATTAACGAAGCAATTATAAAGTTAGAACAGTACCATGGGGATAATTGGAAAGATGTGGTAAACAATAAACCCAAACTAAGAACATATAAAAAATTCAAAACATCTCTTGACCCTGCAAATTATCTCACTTGGAATTTACAAAAGTCTGAATGGTCTCTTTTTGCCCAATTTCGGTGTGGAATTTTACAGTTGAGGGTGGAAAGTGGTAGAATTTGTAACCTTGAGCTTGGTCAAAGAATTTGCCAAATGTGTGATAATGCAATTGAAGACGAGTTTCATTTTCTATGTATTTGTCCTATATACCAAAATCTTAGAGAAAATCTGTATTCATCATATTATAATATATCCAATGATTTTATTGATTTATCCGATGACCAAAAATTTGTTTATATGTTGAAACAACCTATACGTAACCTAATTAAATATGTAACTTTAGCATGGAATTTAAGGAAAAGTAAGTTATTTTATTAAATATTTATCTGGTTTTACAAATTCACCACACAGTACTAATTTACAGTTTTATTTTCAAAGTGACATATAAGCCCATGTGGGCTGGGTAACTCATCATTATGTATTTTTGTGGTTGTTACTGTTATATAAATTGTTACATGTCACTATAATAAATAAACTCTTATGTCTTATGTCTTATGCATTTACAGTATTTTGTTTAAATATGTTGTTCACCTACTTTTGAATGAGCTACAACATGGTAAAAGTGCAGACCTGTACCTCATTCCCTAGCTGAGCTATAGCTACTTTGAGGTTCTCACTGTTGAGTAAATCAGTTGTAACTTGAAAACTATTGCATTTAGAGTATTTTGTTTAAATTATGTTATTCATCTACTTTTGAATCAGCCATAACAAAGTAAATTGCAGACCTGTAGCTCAATGCATAGCTGAGTAATAGCTACTTTGAAGTTCTCACGGTTGAGTAAATCAGTTGTAACTTGAAAAGTATTGCATTAACAGTATTTTGTTTAAATATGTTGTTCACCTACTTTTGGGTCAGCTACAACATAGTGAAAATGCAGACCTTTACCTCAATCCCTAGCTGAGCAATAGCTACTTGAGGTTCTCACTGTTGAGTAAATCAGTTGTAACTTGAAAACTATTGCATTTAGAGTATTTTGTTTAGATATGTTTGCACCTATTTTTGGGCCAGCTATAACATAGTAAAATTGCAGACCTGTAGCTCATGGCATAGCTGAGCAATAACTATTTTCAGGTTCTCACTGTTGAGTAAATCAGTTGAAACTTGAAAAGTATTGCATTTACAGTATTTTGTTTAAATATGTTGTTCTTCTACTTTTGGGTGAGTTACACCATAGTAAAAGTGCAGACCTGGATCTCATTCCCTAGCTGAGCAATAGCTACTTTGAGGTTCTCACTGTTGAGTAAATCAGTTGTAACTTATAAAGTATTGCATTTACAGTATATTGTTTAAATATGTTGTTCACCAACTTTTGGGTCAGCTACAACATAGTAAAATTGCAGATCTGTACCTCAATCCCTAGCTGAGCAATAGCTACTTTGAGGGTCTCACTGTTGAGTAAATCAGTTGTAACTTGAAAACTATTGTATTTAGAGTATTAAGCATCCCGCAAGGGACGCTTGTTTGTGTATGGGAGATCTTCAGGCTCCGCCGGCTCCGGTGACTCCGGCGGCTCCGCATTTTGTTTTCCTTATAACTCTGTAACCGTTAGGCGGATTCTTTTCAAATTTGGCAGGTTTAGGCAGTAGCCTTGGGGAATTTTTTTGAATATGCTGTAGTGACATTTCAACCAATCAGAGAGGTCAAATGACCAAAAATGTCTTTTTTCGATGGGGAAGCTTGTCCGGATGATAACTTGAAAGGAATTTTATCAATTCACCTGAAACTTGGCAAATACATTCATTCTATTAAAATCTGAAAATCATTAGATTTTGGCATTGATTGGTCAAGAAATGGCCGAGTAATTAATGATTAATTAATCATTACGAATTTTCCAAATAAGGAAAACACAAAAATGCTTATATATCGAAAACCGTGCTAGATAGAGCGATTTCGACGAAATTTTTGACCCGCAGGATAACTCTGCGGAGTAGTTTTCCCAATTTTCAAAAAATTTTTGTCTCGCCAAAAATGGCGGCCATTTTGAATTTTCGAAATTTTCGCAAAAATTGCAAAACACAAAAATGCTTATATCTCGAAAACCGTGCTAGATAGAGCGATTTCAACGAAATTTTTGACCCACAGGGTATCTCTGCAGAGTAGTTATCCCAATTTTGAAAAAATTTTTGTCTCGCCAAAAATGGCGGCCATTTTGAATTTTCGAATTTTTCGCAAAAATTGCAAAACATAAAAATGCTTATATCTCGAAAACCTTGCTAGATAGAGCGATTTCGACAAAATTTTTGACCCACAGGGTATATCTGCAGAGTAGCCATGCCAATTTTCAAAAAAATTTTGTCTCGCCAAAAATGGCGGCCATTTTGAATTTTCGAATTTTTCGCAAAAATTGCAAAACATAAAAATGCTTATATCTCGAAAACCCTGCTGGGTAGAGCGATTTCAACAAAATTTTTGACCCGCAGGGTATCTCTGCAGAGTAGCGATGCCAATTTTCAAAAAAAAAATTTCTCGCAAAAAATGGCGGCCATTTTGAATTTTCGAATTTTTCGCAAAATTGCAAAACATAAAAATGCTTATATCTCGAAAACCATGCTAGATGGCGCGATTTCGACGAAATTTTTGACCCACAGGGTATCTCTTCAGAGTAGCCATGCCAATTTTCAAAAAAATTTTATCTTGCCAAAAATGGCGGCCATTTTGAATTTTCGAATTTTTGCGCAAAAATTGCAAAACACAAAAATGCTAATATTTCGAAAACCGTGCTACATAGAGCGATTTCGACGAAATTTTTGATCTTCAGGGTATCTCTGCAGAGCAGCTATCCCAAAGAGCTTTCACATGGTGAAGTTTCAGACCCATAGCTAATTGCTCACCTACTCAAAATGAGTAAATGCAAATTACCTCTAAAAGTATTGTAGATAGCCAATTTTTTTCAAATAACTCATTCACCTACTTTTGGAAGAGCTTTCACTTGGTGAAGTTTCAGACCCATAGCTAATTACTCACCTACTCAAAATGAGTAAATGCTAATTATCTCAAAAACTATTGCGGATACCCAATTTTTATCAAATAACTCATTCATGTACTTTTGGGAGAGCTTTCACATGGTGAAGTTTCAGACCCGTAGATGATTACTCACCTACTCAAAATCAGTAAATGCGAATTATCTCTTAAAAGTATTGCAGACAGCCAATTTTTCTCAAATAACTCATTCACCTACTTTTGGAAGAGCTTTCACATGGTGAAGTTTCAGACCCATAGCTAATTACTCACCTACTCAAAATGAGTAAATGCGAATTATCTGTAAAAGTATTGCAGATAGCCAATTTTTCTCAAATAACTCATTCACCTACTTTTGGGAGAGCTTTCACATGGTGAAGTTTCAGACCCATAGCTATTTATTCACCTACTCAAAATGAGTAAATGCGAATTATCTCTAAAAGTATTGCGGATACCCAATTTTTATCAAATAACTCATTCATCTACTTGTGGAAGAGCTTTCACATGGTGAAGTTTCAGACCCATAGCTAATTACTCACCTACTCAAAATGAGTAAATGCGAATTATCTCTAAAAGTATTGCAGATAGCCAATTTTTCTCAAATAACTCATTCACCTACTTTTGGGAGAGCTTTCACTTGGTGAAGTTTCAGACCCATAGCTAATTACTCACCTACTCAAAATGAGTAAATGCGAATTATCTCTAAAAGTATTGCAGATAGCCAATTTTTCTCAAATAACTCATTCACCTACTTTTGGGAGAGCTTTCACTCTGTGAAGTTTCAGACCCATAGCTAATTACTCACCTACTCAAAATGAGTAAATGCGAATTATCTCTAAAAGCATTGCAGATAGCCATTTTTTCTCAAATAACTCATTCACCTACTTTTGGCAGAGCTTTCACTTGGTGAAGTTTCAGAACCATAGCTAATTATTCACCTACTCAAAATGAGTAAATGTGAATTATCTGTAAAAGTATTGTAGATAGCCAATTTTTCTCAAATAACTCATTCACCTACTTTTGGGAGAGCTTTCACTCTGTGAAGTTTCAGACCCATAGCTATTTATTCACCTACTCAAAATGAGTAAATGCTAATTATCTCTAAAAGTATTGCGGATACCCAATTTTTGTCAAATACTCGTTCATCTACTTGTGGGAGAGCTTTCACATGGTGAAGTTTCAGACCCATAGCTAATTACTCACCTACTCAAAATGAGTAAATGCGAATTATCTCTAAAAGTATTGCAGATAGCCAATTTTTCTCAAATAACTCATTCACCTACTTTTGGGAGAGCTTTCACTTGGTGAAGTTTCAGACCCATAGCTAATTACTGACCTACTCAAAATGAGTAAATGCGAATTATCTCTTAATAGTATTGCAGATAGCCAATTTTTCTCAAAAATAACTCATTCACCTACTTTTGGAAGAGCTTTCACACATGAAAATGAAAAATTGTGAATATCTCGGAAAAGCTATTTCTTCTGCTTTAATGCTCGGCGGGAGATACACACCGCGGCAGTGGTCTTGACAAAATTTTTGTCTCCCCAAAAATGGTGGCCATTTTGAATTTTCAAAGTTTTTGCAAAACACAAAAATGCTTATATCTCGAAAACCGTGCTATATGGAGCGAACTCAACAAAATTTTTGACCTGCTGGGTATCTCTGCAGAGTAGCCATGCCAATTTTCAAAATATTTTTGTCTCGCCAAATATAGCGGACATTTTTAATTTTTTGCAAAACACAAAAATGCTTATATCTTGAAAACCGTGCTAGATAGAGCAGACTGCGCTGACTTTGGTTGCCACAACAGTATAAGGCTAGAAACGAAGCATTTTCTTAATACTTTAGCACTCACATTTATATCCTTTTCGGGACGCTTTGTTTTTGCAATGCAAAAACATTATCTTTTTTTTTTGCGAGCGATCCTCTAGTTTTGTTTAAATTTGTTGTTCACCAACTTTTGGGTCAGCTATAACATTCTAAAATTGCAGACCTTTAGCTCATTGCATAGCTGAGTAATAGCCACTTTGAGGTTTTCACTGTTGAGTAAATCAGTTGTAACTCGAAAACTATTGCATTGATACTATTTTGTTTAAATATGTTTTCCGCCTACATTTGACTCCTTAACAATCCTGTAGTAAATGGAGATATTGTGCTGAGTATAAATATAGAATACAATACAAAAATACAACTTGGTACTTTACTTCTGGATCCATTTGCAGGACACAACTTTTGTGTCCTTTTCTTCTTTCTTTTCTACTCTGAAACTTAAAACACACAGTCAGCTGACACAGAGCCTGTTCATGGGCACTGATTGCTTGTTATTTAACTGGTAGTATAAATCAATCCTCATATGATAATTATATCCCCAGACGAAAGTCGGGGATATATTGGATTCAGGTCTGTCGCCGCCGCCGCCGCCGTAGAAATTTCCTTGTGGACGCGATAACTCAAAAACAAATTAATATTTTTTTTTCAAACTTGGTACACATGTTAAGGGTGCCCAAAGGAAGATCCCTATTTTAAGGTGACCTTAAACTCCCAGTAAAAAAGAACTTATGGCCACCTTAAGGTCAGAAATTGGACTTTTTATTGCGTTAATACATCCTATCCAATGGACAATTGCTAAACCGGTCGGCGCAGACCGGCCCGCCAAACGTCAGAAAAAGACGTCCTGTGTTGCCACCGGCTGGCCGGTCCGTAGTACTGTGCACTCCCCAGATGGCGCCTCGTACTTCCTTCCTGTCTAGACGACCTGACGTCATAGCATCTTTTTCGTTTGGCGCGTGTACTGTGCAGACGTGTTTTCAACATCTCCAGAGTTTTAAAGGAAAAGTGTGCCTTATGACGGATTTTCGACCTTATTTGGGAATATTTTAGTGTAGAAATGTTATCTTCATATCAAGCACGGATATACCTTAAGAAATCTGCTGGAAACGCTCCCTAGCTGACTCAATTTAGTGTTGATGATAGGGCAGTAATCGACGAGATATATGAAGGCAGCCATTTTTTTCTAGTTTCCTCCCATTCAACCATGGTGTTGTTAGGGGCAGATCGACAATATTAAGGAAATAATGGATATACTACTTACAGGTATTTTTATCCGTGTTCGTTTGAATGTACCCTCTGTAACTTCCAGTTCAATCACCATAGGAACGTCTTTTCTAGTACTATGAATAGAAATCACGGAAAACTTCAATCTACGTAGTTTTGAACACTGCAAATAGAAGGAAATCCCCAAGAGGTGCATTCTTCAGATTTCTTCAATATATGTACATCAAGCAAGAGATGAATTCTTCAGATTTCTTCAGAGCGCACTGGTCCAGACATCTTTGCTTTAAAGCATTAGTCGACCGGTAAGCTTATATATATATATGTACATCAGCAGCAAGAGATGAATTCTTCAGATTTCTTCAGAGCGCACTGGTCCAGACATCTTTGCTGTAAAGCATTAGTCGACCGGCAAGCTCATGTTCAGCCGACCTCACCTAGTATTTACATAGAAGGAATTTCATCTTTAATCACTCTCAGTCCCTCCCTTGTGGACCCGGCACTTGTGTCGGTAGTAAGGGAGGTGGATGGCCAGGAAACTGGTTTGAGTGTACAGCCGGCTGAAAAGAAGAATCGACTTCAGACCGGCCAGGACTTCATCTACAGAGCGCACTGGCCCAGGCTTCTCTGCTTTTAAAGCATCAGCCGACCGGCCAGCTCAAAAGAACGCGACCTCTGACGTCATATCCAGTCAGCCAATCGCGTGTCCTTCCGACTAATCACGAAGCAGGTCTGTGTTTTCACCGACCAGGAAGGTCGGAAGTGCGTTCTTCAGAACTCACGTCTACTGTGACTACAGTCCCTGCTTTGCAGACCCGGACTGGTTGTCGGTAGTGGGGTTTTGTGTACTGTAAAGTTGCCGGTAAAGCATCACACAAAGAACGCGAATACTGACGTCATCTCCAGTCAGCCAATCGCGTGTCTTTCCGACCAATCACGAAGCAGGTCACGTGTTTTCACCGACCAGGAAGGTCGGAGGTGCGTTCTTCAGAACTCACGTCTACTGTGATTCCAGTCCCTGCCTTGCAGACCCGGCTTCGTTGTCGGTAGTGGGGTTTGTGGATGAGTAGGATACTGCGCATTTGCATGTTTAAGTATCACAAAAGAACGCCACAACTGACGAGCTCCAATCAGCCAATCGCGTGTCTTTCCGACCAGCAACCTGGTCACGTGACACACCGAACACCAAGTGTTTCTAAATATAGCTCACAAGGGCTTTCCCAGCAACTGTCAAATCTACAAATAAGACGTGCGATTAAAAAAATTCTTTAATTAATGGAGGAAAACTACAGCAAGCTGAATTCAACACAAAAGATAGTTGTAAAATTGCTTTAGCAATTGGTTACAGAGTGTACCCACCAGTATACCGGCTACACAGCCTTGTACACTTGCTTCAACAACTGGTTACAGAGTGTACCGGCTGGTACTAGCTACACAGCCTTGTACACTTGCTTCAATAACTGGTTACAGAGTGTACCGGCTGGTACTAGCTACACAGCCTTGTACACTTGCCTCAACAACTGTTTACAGAGTGTACCGGCTGGTACTGGTTACACAGCCTTGTACACTTGCTTCAACAGCTGGGTACAGAGTGTACCAGCTGGTTCTGGCTACACAGCCTTGTACACTTGCTTCAACAACTGGTTACAGAGTGTCCGGCTGGTACTGGGTACACAGCCTTGTACACTTACTTCAACAACTGGTTACAGAGTGTACCGACTGGTACTGGCTACACAGTCTTGTACACTTGCTTCAACCTACCGGTTACAAAGTCTACTAATAGGGTGCTGGCTACACAGTCCTTACTGTACAGGGCTTCACCCCAACTGGTTACAAAAAAAAAAAAAAAAAAAAAAAAAGAAGCTGGCTAAATATAGACCAGTAGCTGTCTAATTCATTGGTGACCCCAGCCTCCAAGTTTTTGCCGGTTACAGAAAATTACTGGTCACAGTTAAGTACCGGGTATGGAGTCCTGGTACTGGACAGAGTTGCCTAAAGTAAATTTGGTTACAGAGAATTCTTAGACCAGTCAGTGGTCTTGGGAATATGACAGTGATATGACAGTGTCCCAAGCTACTGCTAGGCAACATCTCTCAACAACCTGTTATCGGTGCTGGACTTGACTGGAGAGATAATAAAGTTTGTCATCATGTCCAGCCAGGAGTCAGACATCTCACAAATGACAATTGCTCTGGTAAATGCTGCACCTTGCAGGCTGCTGGCCCGGGGCAAAGAGTCTATTGATGTGAAAAGTTGTGTCAGCCCCACCGGACCACAGTAAGAACAGAGAGACTGTTAACTTGGATCATTGACACCAGACCGGACCAGGGTCCGGAGGGACAGGAGATATTGTCAGGATACCAAATGTCCCAAATGTGGCACACAATCTGCCTGTAGGGTCCAGACTAAGCCCTTTTAGGAACTTAGGAAGCCTTGGGGGCTGGACCCTAGGTAGTACAATTGTGGAAGGAGGGATACCTATGTCCATATACCTATACAAGAACAATCCAGGAAATGCCTGAGATTTCACATCCAAGGTCGGACATACCAGTTCAAGGCCCTGCCTTTCGGTTTGTCCACAGCACCTTTGGAGTTCATCGTGATACCAAAGGAGGTGAAATTGATGGCCATACACAAGGATTTAAGAAACCACCAGTACCTAGACGACTGGTTGGTGAGAGCCAGATCCCACCAGGCTTGTAATGTGTTAGCAACTAGGTTGGCTGGTGAACTTAGAGAAATCAGAGCTGGAGCCCAAACAAGACTTCAATTTTGTAGGCTACCAGTTCGACCTCAGGTCTGATCCGGTCCGACTGACTCCAGACCGGTGGCAGAACCTTCAAGAGAAAATGCTGAAATTGCAATCCCTACCGGCTTGCCCGGTCCGGGAATTCAGGTCCGTGATAGGCTTACTACAGCTACAGAAAAGCAAGTTCATGTAGGCCAACTTCATATGAGACTCATTCAGTGGCATCACAAACACAACTGGAGGGTCCCAGAATCACTGGAAAAGGTGATCCCAACCCCCAGGTCCTTGCACCCCCATTTACAATGATGGCTGAAGGAAGACATGTACTTACAGTCCAACCATTACACCCAATAAAACATGCTCTGCAAATAATTACAGACGCATCAATAGAAGGGTGGGGCACTCGCTTAGGCGAGCACCTTGCAAGAGCAACCTGGTCCCCTCCGGGAAGCAAGCTGCATATAAACTATCTAGAACTTAAAGCAATCTTTCTGGCTTTAAAAGAGTTCTAAGACCTTTGCTCAACAAGATAGTACTTGTAGCACTGATGACACCACAGTAGTGTCATACATAAACAAGGAAGGAGGCATGAGGTCGTGGCCACTTTGTGCCCTACTATGGAGAATCTTGACCTGGTGTACCAGGAAACAAGTGACTCTAAAGCACGACACATTCCTGGCCGGCCGAATGTGGTAGCAGACAAGCTATCCAGGCTAGGTCAGACCATCCAAACAGTGGTTTCTCCTTCCAGAGGTTTTCCACTCTATGCAGCAGGTGGCACCGGCCCAAAATAGACTTATTTGCCGCGAGGTTCAACAACAGGTTGCCTATGTTTGTGTCACCGGTACCGGATCCCCTGGCCACAGCAGTGGATGCGCTCAGTCGGCCATGGTAGGATCTGAAGGCATACACCTTCCCACCATCAGCCATTTTGGGCTAAGTGGTGGAGAAGTTACAAGACTCCCCATGCAAGAGAATCATTCTGATTGCTCCGGGGTGGCCCAACATGCCTTGGTTTTGGGATCTAGTGGCCACTTCCAGCCAAATCCCACTGAGCCTGCCCAATATGCCCAACCTGTTGACAGCCATTCAATCAGATCCCTCACAGAAATCTGACAAACCTTAATATCCATGCAGGGCTCCTAGAGCCTCAGCAATCGAGGAGCAGGGCTTGTCTGAGGCAGTGGCAGCAAGGCTCCTCAAAGGGGATCAGCCAGATCAGTCTATGAGGCAAGTGGGCCATTTTTACAAGTGATGTATCATTCATCAGGTGGACTTCGGGGCACCCCCTGTAAAGTTAGTTGCTGACTTCCTTATGTACCTATTTCAGGACAGGAAGTTGCAGCCCAGCACCATTGATGGTTACAGGTCAGACATTGCTGATAGACTGGGAAATTCGCCCATCAATATCAGTAAGGATGAAAATCTCACTCGTCTCCTGGATAGTTTCCACTGAGACAGACCCAAAGGCCGGAAGGGAATCCCCTCCTGGAACCTCTCCCTGGTTTTTACATCAGCTGACAAGGGTCATTTTGAACCAATTAAAGAGGCCTCCTTGAAGCATTTGACCTTCAAGGCGGTTTTCCTCTTGCCTCTTGGGTCAGGCAAGTGCAGAAGTGAGATACATGCTTGGCAAAACAGAGATATTAGACACCAGTCCGACTGGTCAAGTGTCCCTGTACCCGTCACCCAGCTTTCTCTCCAAGAATCAGCTGGCCAAAGAGGGTCCAGACAGTGTGGCCCCAGGGGTATAACAGCCCTGGCCCCAACTCTGGATAGATCCCTCAAGTCTGACAGGTCCCTCTGTCCAGTCAGAGCATTGCGCTACTATTTGGACAGGACCTCGGACAGAATAAGGAGGTGGTTTTTGTCTCCTTTAAGAAAGGTTTTGACAAAGACATTTCACCTGCCACTATCTCCTCTTGGATCAAGCAGACTGTGATCCTATGTTATGAGCTCTCTGACCAGGAGGCCCACACTTTACATCAGGTTAAAGCCCATGATGTCAGGGCCTTTGATGCTTCTAAGGTCTTCCAGTCGGGAGTTTCCTTAGATCCATTTTTGTCAGCCTGCCACTGAAGTCACATAATACCTTCACACAGTGCTTTCTGAAGGGTGTGGTTTGGGCTGACTCAGAGCTTTCCAATTGGGCTTGGTGTTCGGCTGCTCAGCAGAACCACAAGTGGCCCTTAGATTGAGGAGATTTGTATATATGTACATAATGTAACAGTTCTACAAGCACTTAGTATAAAATGTGATGTGCTTCCTTCGGGAGGTTTATTGGCTTTCTGGGACTGAACTCATCCCTCTCTTCCCCTACCTCAGAGCAGGTCTGTTAAAAAAGGGGGGGGGCGACGTCGGTATAGCCCCCGGATAACCGGCTGTTGGCAACCGACCAAGGTCTTACAGGGTTTCCTGACCTTAGGGTCAACCCAGGCCTGGGCCTATAGGTCTCCTGACAAAGTCAGCCTAGACCGTAGGTTAAAATTTGCTATTACTTGTGAGTTCACATAAGTCCCTAGTAACTTACCCGCCGACCAAGCGGTAGTTATTCAGCAATTGTCCATTGGATAGGATGTATTAACGCAATAAAATTGCAAATTTAATAAGTAAATTAAATTTTTATAAGTTAATACCCTATCCAATGGACACACAAGACCCTCCCACCGACCCCGCTATCAGCTTACTAGGGGTCTAAGAGGTTTAGACAACGAAAAAGATGCTATGACGTCAGGTTGTCTAGACAGGAAGGAAGTACGAGGCGCCATCTGGGGAGTGCACAGTACTACGGACCGGCCAGCCGGTGGCAACACAGGACGTCTTTTTCTGACGTTTGGCGGGCCGGTCTGCGCCGACCGGTTTAGCAATTGTCCATTGGATAGGGTATTAACTTATAAAAATTTAATTTACTTATTAAATTTGCAATTTGGTCACTTAGAGCCCTGTAGGTCACAAACTATGATGCTCAGCTGGCTGAAATTTTACCTCACAACACATTAATATGTTCTTAGTACATGTGCCGAAAATCACGACTTTAAGTTGAGGAGAAAATTGTGTTTGAGGCCCATAAATACCCCCACTTAGGGATTTTTTGCTATACTTTTCACATATTTTGCCCTATAATTTGGAAGTGGTAATTCTGATGAGTCTCAAACTGCGCTAGGTATAACTTTGATATGTAATCCTTGTCTGTAGAAAATTTTAGGGCTGTAGGTTTACCCAAAGGGGTCGACTTAAGGTCTCAAAAGTGCCCACAGAGACCCAATTTATGCACTTTTTGCCACTTTCAAGCACTGTAGCTTTCAAACTATGTCTCTCATCTAAGTTAAATATCATCTGGGAATATATCTATGTGTTTTCTTATATGTGCCCCAACATTTAGGCCTTTAATAGACAGTTAACCTGTGTATCAGGACCATAAACACCCACCCGAGTGACCCTTATAAGACATTTTTCACATCTTTTTCCCTGTAACTTGGAAATGGTAAGTCTGAGAAGTTTCAAACTGTATTAGATATATATTCTGTGTGTAATCTTAGTATGTAACAGATTTTAAGTCTGAAGCTTTAATTTTGAAGGTCAAATTGAGGTCTCTAAAAGGCTGCCAAAGACCCAATATTTGGACTTTTTGCTACTTTTAAGCCCTGTGACTGTCAAACTATGTGACTGATAGAGCTCAAATCCTATCTGGGAAGATATTAGTATGTTATTTATATATGTGCCAAAAATGAAGGCTTTAAGAAGACATTTAACCTGTGTATGAGGACCATAAATCCCCACCCGAGTGACCATTTTTAGACATTTTTCACATATTTTTCCCTGTAACTTGGAAATGGTAAGTCTAAGAAGTTTCAAACTGTATTAGATGCATATTCTATGTGTAATCTTAGTATGTGACAAATTTTAAGTCTGAAGCTTTAATTTGAAGGCCACATTTAGGTCTCTAGAAGGCCCCATAAAGACCCAGTATTTGGACTTTTTGCCAATTTTAAGGCCTGTGACTGTTAAACTATGTGACTGATAGAGCTGAAATCTCATCTGGGAATACATTATTATGTTCTTTTTACATGTGCCAAAAATCAAGGCTTCAAGTAGACATTTAACCTGTGTATGAGGACCTTAAACACCCACCTGGGTGACCCTTTTAAGACATTTTTCACATATTTTGCTCTGTAACTTGGAAATGGTAAGTCTGAGAAGTTTCAAACTTTATTAGATACATATTCTATGTGTAAGCTTAGTATGTAACAAATTTTAAGTCTGAAGCTCTAATTTGAAAGCCACATCGAGATCTCTAAAAGGCCCACAGATACCCAATATTTGGACTTTTTACCACCTTTAAGCCCTGTGACTGTTAAACTATGTGATTGATGGAGCTGAAATCCCATCTGGGAATGCATTATTATGTCCTTTTTACATATGCCGAAAATCAAGGTTTTTAGTAGACATTTAACCTGTGTATGAGGGCCATAGACACTCGCCCAAGTGCCTTTTTTGACATTTTTTCCGTATTTTGCCCTGTTATTTGGAAATGCTTAGTGTGACAAGTCTTAAACTGTATTATATATAATTTTTGTTTGTTATGTATGTCCCCCAAAAAGTTTCAGATGTGTAGTTTAATTGCTAAGGTCTCTTTAACAATTGTAAAATGCCCACAGAAACCCAATTTATGGACATTATGCCACTTTAAAGCCCAGTAACTGTCAAACTATGTGGGTTATAGAGCTGAAATCTTTGAATTTTTAAAAGGAAATGCCTGTCTATTTAAATTTTGAATATTAATAATGTTATGGCTATCTTAGTCTTTTAAGAACTTATTTTTGTGTGTTATACCTCTGCTTGCTGAGTTTTTAACTTTTTAAAATGAAACTGGTTAAACATATTCAAGTAGACAAAATGGACACTTTAAGTGAGCTTTAAGTCCCAATATTAATGAAATTATATCCTTATGTAGTAAAACTAGGGGATTTTTAACCCTCAACTAGCCCAGTTTTATTCAACTTGCCTCAGTTAATTTTGACACAGCTCCTACAGTTATGAACTCATTTCAGTTGATAATTACATACTTAAAATTCTCAATTCTTTTTGTATTTGAGTACCCCTTTTATATAGATTGCTTGTTTACTATTTATGCTGTAGCACTCCATCTTTTTGTAGTCCCAACCCACATCCCCCACCCGGATTCCCCCCACCCACCTCTGGGACCTCCAGCTATATTGAGTGACACTAAATAAACAAAGGTATTTAATGATATCAGATGAGAAACAAAGAACTCAATGGGGTTGCAGATCTTGTGTAATAGTGAGAGAGGTGTGGAGAAGGGGTGGGGGTGGGAGGTGGTGGGCTTCATTACATATAACACAAAGGGGAGTCAGAACTGAGATTGTGTCACATATTTAGGTTGCATATATATGGACCACATATATAGGTATAGAGGAAATGAATAACTGAAAACAATTTGCAAATTCTAAAAATAATATAATAAAATAATAATATAAATAATTTTTTTTTAAATAATATTTTATTTGTGAATAAATATAGAAACAGATATGCGCTTTTGGGATTATGAATTGTAGAATGGACATTGAATCATCAATCATTTAAATACTTTGAAGGAAGATTGAAAAGTATGATGAGTTGAGTTAAAAGTAATATTTTATTTGTCAACAAATATAGAAACAGATATGTTCTTTTGGGATTATTATTTTAGAATGGACATTCAATCAGCAATCATTTAAATACTTTGAAAATAGGTTTAGAGTTATCATTGCAGGAAGATTGAAAATATAATTTGAGTTATGTATTCGGCGTCTGGGGATACACCATCTTCCTTGGGAAGATATAAACAGAGTAGATTGATGTGCTGAAGTTCATATAATAATGGGTAATTATGTTTTAAAAAATTCCCGATCAAAACCTGTGGCGTGAGTGATGACCTGTCTGGGGATATGTTGGCGCCGAGTTGGCCCAATCTAGTTTTTGTTGTTAAAGCTTGAACTTTTTAAAAACTGGTTTTTCCACCAAAGTTTTAGATCCCAATGAGTTATCTTTCTGCTATGTGTAATGGATAATTCTACTTTTTCTTAGTTATGGCTGGATACCAGATATGTGTGACATTCATGAGGAGGTAAAACACCTCTGGGTGCCACAAACTTCCATTACTCACATGGAAATACTGGTTGGGGCCTTTAGGTAAGTAAAATGAAAGATGCTTTTTTCTCAGATTATGCATTCAACCATTTGCACACAAAAAGTTCATTTATATAACAAGAGCCTCAGACAACATATAACAATAGAATATACCTGTAGAGATACTGGTTTCCCAGTGGAGACTGTTACATACAGTTGTCTATTTCTTTGGAAGTTGCAATGAACAAATACAGAAAATGACAGTTTACTTCATAAAATTTGTGAAACTTTGCATACTTTTAACTGTACTCAGTTTTTTACCCCACAGCCTTTAAGGCCTTTTAAGGCCAGTTTCCACACTTCTAAAGATTGAAATTCCTACCATGTAGTTGATCCTTATCTGAGCACTGCAGACATCTTTACTTCTGTTGTGAAATATCTCCCATTTATCAGCGTACATGATGATGTCACTTCCTGTACTGTATCCTATAATACCCGTCATTGCACTTAGTTTGATAGTAATTTAAAGTTTAATCTTGCAAATGTGTATGGAAATATCAATACTTATGTTTGTTCAGTCAGTGGTAGAAACAGCAAACTTTTAGTCTTGCATATATGCAAATGTACTGATCATAAGATTGTCAATAATTTGAGAATTATATGACTTATAGTGTCTGACCGGTTAAACCCAGTAATGTGAAACAAGAGGGTCAGATTATCACTCTGTTTTTTTGTGTCACTTAATACCCTTGTATAGAATGCTGGAGATTTCCAATGTAGGACTACCAGAAACTGGCAGTTTTTGTTTTCTTTCCATTTGAGTTTTTCTGCTTTTATTCTGACTTTGTTCTTTTATTTTATACACCAATAACTTACATTGTTTGTACCTTCATTTAATCCTGGGAAATTTTCCCAAGCTGCCTTCATTTGGCAATGGCATTGTTTCTCTTTCATGATGGGGAAAATTTGTTTTAGTTGACTCAGTGAAAAACTTATATAGTCTACTGGCATCAGATTTATATAATTGATTATTGAACACAGGTAGACACTTTTGGTATATCTTTCATTACACAAAAACAGATCAGTTGAATATGTATGTGAAGGAGAGGTTACCTGTAGTGAAATGAAAACTTTGAGTTAAATCGTTTGACATAATTTAATACATTTTTAAGCAAATTGAACCAAAAAAAATTTTTTATAATATCATAATCTTTGAAATTGCAGTTGTTATTACCTTTTCTTGTCAAGTGTAATCTTAGCCTACAATATCTTCTTTAAGAGAACACTATATGACAGCTATAGTAATCAGGATCAAAAACTAAAATGATAGTTTTTATAATGTGAAAACCTGAATGCAAAAGTGAAGGCATTTGATTAACTTGGTAATATAATTGCTTCATTTCTTCATCAATTTTGAAACAGGAAAGATAAAAATAACAGTAGTATAAAGCCTTACAATGGGAAAATATGGAAATAAAAGCCCAAATAAGGATATATTTAGTTCATTTGATCAGCTGTTGATATTCACTGTCAATAAGTATCAAATTCTTTTGGAAAAACTCTTTTCTCAATCAGTCAAGGTAGGCTCTGTACTGTCACATCCCATGGATTTGAAATTTGGTGTCCCGCAAGGCTCTGTCCTGGGGCCACTCCTCATTTCCATGTACACAAATCCACTCAGTTCAATTATTCAATCTCATAGGGGTATCAAACACCACTTTTATGCAGACGACACTCAGTTATACATTACTCTTTCACCATCAAATTTCAGTCAGTCAATGACAGCTCTAACAGACTGCCTAAATGATATACAAAATTTCATGGCTGCAAATAAACTCAAATTAAACCCAGACAAAACAGAATTCATCCTTGTTGGTTCAAAATACAGTCGTAAACAACTTCATTCGCTTTTTCCCACTGATATTCTTGGGAATAAAGTGGCACCTGCCTCAAATGTCAAAAACCTAGGAGTGGTGTTCGACCCCAACCTGACCCTCACAGATCACATTTCCCAAGTCATTAAGTCTACTCGGTTCCATATAAGAGATTTATATAGGATTCGCCATCTCCTTGACCTTAACACAGCAATACTCCTTGCAAATGCTCTCATCAGTAGCCGAATTGACTACTGTAATTCCCTCTTTGCCTCACTCACTCTTTCTGAGCTCAAGAGATTGCAGGGTATTCAGAACTCCCTCTGTCGAGTAGTCACTAGATCCTCGAGGTACACTCATGCAACTCCAAATCTGGAAAAACTACATTGGCTACCAGTCAAATACAGGGTTCTTTTCAAAATTGGGTTGATCACATATAAGGTCCTTAAGTATGGTCAACCTGTATACCTCAAGGATAAACTTCATCCATATACCTCATCAAGGAACACCAGACGTAGCAGTCCAAAATACAAATTCCTTCAAGTTCCTTCTTTTGACTCTAAAATACATAAGTCTCATAAGTATCTTACCAAATCTTTCAGCCATCATGCACCTGTTTTCTGGAACTCACTTCCTGTCCATGTAAGAACCAGTCCATCTGTCACATCCTTCAGGAAGCACCTGAAAACCCACCTTTTCAAATCTGCTTTTCCGACCTAGCTTTCTTCCCCACGTTCACACCCACAACCATCGGAATACAGACCTGGACACGTCCCCCACTATGACTCGGATATTATATATGATTAGTTAGAGCCGTCCATTACCTTGCGTGTCCTACGGAAGTTTTGAGATGTTTAAAATTTCCGCCTCTGATTTCGGAACCATGGGCATGTGCAGATGAAAGGGAGCATGCGCAGATAAATTTCTTGCTACAGTAACTGAAGGTGTGGTCCACGGTGTATATGACGTTGTGACTTGGTTGTCTTTAGTGTAATACGGTGACACAAGGAGAGTGGAGGTAAGTGGATGTTTCACCACTGTGTCACAAGGTCAAACACAAACCTCGGACTGTAGCTGAAGGACTGGGATGTTTGGCCTAAGTCAATAACCACGAATTATACTGCCTGCAGTGTGAATGCTACACTGAATCTCAGGAGGTATGGAGCATATCCTTTGAGGCAGTTCCACCTCCCGAGTACTGCGGGACATACGCTGTAGTATGAAAGGGGCATAAGGTTACATTACTGGCATTGTGGTACTTTAACACAGCCTGTTTCTCCTGTTTCCTTTGCCTTATCACTACTTTTGTTCTTTCACTGATATTACAGATCCAAGAATCGTAATGCAGCATTTTTCTTTCGAGATTCATCTGTTTTATCTGATATTCCTGAAGAGATGTTAAAAAGATTTCGAGATGAAGACACATTTAGCCAGCTGCATCTTCGGGTAAAAAAAATTCTGAAAAAGAATTGTTTTAAGCAGATATTAAAGATAGATCATAGATGAATATTTATAATTTTAAAAATAGCTTTTCATAAAGTTAATGTGTTTATTTACACATATCTACAGATATAGATAAACAGCACTGGAATTGTAAGTACGTCTCATGTTGGTCACATTATCATACCAACTGTAATATATACCATTTGTCTCTCCAATAAAAATACAAAAAAATTTCTTTTTTTTTAGTTTGAGCTTTTCATTGGTAAAAAGATTTGTAACTGTAGCTCTGTTGAAATAAACGCCATAAGCAATGAAGATTGACTTATTTTGCCAAAATGTCATTGTGAATTATTGTTAAATATATAAAAGAAAATGTTTTCTTAAGTGCTTATTTAAATATATTTTTTCTTGTTAATGTCAGACTCTGAGAGCAAAGTTACATGAGAAATTTCCTGACCAAGTGTTTCCGTATGAGGCATCTTTTGCAGGGATTGATTCTTCAACTGGGAGGAATTTGGTTAGTACCTTAGCATTGGCATGCAGTTTTTCATTTATGAAATAGGACAGTTTTTACCCCACTGCCCTTAAGGGCTGTCGGGGTATTGTTTTCACCCATGGTGTCTGGATGGGCGGGCGGGTGTCCGGGCGGGCGTGCGGGCGGGCGGCGGGAAATAGTTTGTCCGGGCTGTATCTCAGAAACCGTAAGGTGTAGGAAGTTGATACTTGGTAGAGACATTGGTTAGGGGGTGTAGGTGTGCAACGTCATGGTGTGACCTTGATTTGACCTTTGACCTTGCCGTAGTGACCTTGAGTTTGAAAATCTTGTCCGGGCTATATCTCGGAAACTGTAAGGTGTAGGAAGTTGATACTTGGTAGGGACATTGGTTAGGGGGTGTAGTTGTGCAACGTCATAGTCTGACCTTGATTTGACCTTTGACCTTGCCGTAGTGACCTTGACCTATAAAATCTTGTCCGGGCTATATCTCGGAAACCGTAAGGTGTAGGAAGTTGATACTTGGTGGGGGATATTGGTTAGGGGGTGTAGGTGTGCAACGTCATGGTGTGACCTTGATTTGACCTTTGACCTTGCTGTAGTGACCTTGACGTATAAAATGTTGTCCGGGCTATATCTCGGAAACTGTAAGGTGTGGGAAGTTAATATTTGGTAGGGACATTAGTTAGGGGGTGTAGGTGTGCAACGTCATGGTGTGACCTTGATTTGACCTTTGACCTTGCCGTAGTGACCTTGACCTATAAAATCTTGTCCGGGCTATATCTCAGAAACCGTAAGGTGTAGGAAGGTGATATTTGGTAGGGACATTGGTTAGGGGGTGTAGGTGTGCAACGTCGTGGTGTGACCTTGATTTGACCTTTGACCTTGCCGTAGTGACCTTGACCTATAAAATCTTGTCCGGGCTATATCTCAGAAACCGTAAGGTGTAGGAAGTTGATATTTGGTAGGGACATTGGTTAGGGGGTGTAGGTGTGCAACGTCATGGTGTGACCTTGATTTGACCTTGCTGTAGTGACCTTGACCTATAAAATCTTGTCCGGGCTATATCTCGGAAACCGTAAGGTGTAGGAAGTTGATATTTGGTAGGGACATTTGTTAGGGGGTGTAGGTGTGCAGCGTCATGGTCTGACCTTGATTTGACCTTGTCGTAGTGGCCTTGACCTATAAAATCTTGTCCGGGCTATATCTCAGAAACCGTAAGGTGTAGGAAGTTGATACTTGGTAGGGATATTGGTTAGGGGGTGTAGGTGTGCAACGTCATGGTGTGACCTTGATTTGACCTTTGACCTTGCCGTAGTGACCTTGACTTATAAAATCTTGTCCGGGCTATATCTCGGAAACTGTAAGGTGTAGGAAGTTGATATTTGGTAGAGACATTGGTTAGGGAGTGTAGGTGTGCAGCATCATGGTGTGACCTTGATTTGACCTTTGACCTTGCCATAGTGACCTTGACCTATAAAATCTTGTCAGGGCTATATCTCGGAAACCGTAAGGTGTAGGAAGTTGATATTTGGTAGGGACATTGGTTAGGGGCTACAGGTGTGTATTATCATGGTGTGACCTTAATTTGACCTTTTACCTTGTCATAGTGATCTTGACCTTTAAAATCTTCATGGACCTTTGGGTCTGTCTTTTGATGCAGATTAAGCAAAAGTCATATTAGAATTTATTAAGAATTTTACTTTCATAACTTCCTATTGTAAGAGATAGAATTTCATCAAGTGAGCCACAGATTTTGCTCCAACACCACAATAAGCATTCATTAAATGTATTACCACTTCTGTATGCATGGTAATATTCAAACCATCTAAACCATAATTCGGCCATGCAGATGTAGATAAAGAGTGTTGAATTTTAGTTTGCTGATTAATGCTGTCATCTTGTTATTGAATTATCTTGTTTTAATACTTCATCTTTATACGCATTATCTTTCTTTTAAACATTATTTCTCCATTTAAACATTGTTTGGACCTTTATATAACTGACAGTGCTCTGAAAGTATCCTGAGGTTTGTACTGGTACAGTACTTCTATATCCCATGGTGTTGAAAATATTTCCCTAGGCTGTGGGGTACAGGCATCTCTGATGCTATTTTTATATTTTTGAAGAAATTGGGTGGTAGATACTCCTACCAGACATTGAATGAGTTCTTTACTCACAATTGGATCTTTAGTTGATGGAAACATGCCTGCTGAAGTTATCAGAGTATTTTCCTGGTATTGTAAATAAACATCCTTTGCAAAAAATAAGCCATGTCAGATCAATATCAGTTTATTTCAATTTTTCTTGTAATTGTGACGAAATAATTAAATTGTGTATTAAAGATTTTTGGTTTGTCCTTCCAGTAGGTCTAATATACTTTGAAAGTAAATGTTTTGTGTAATATGTTTTTCAGCCCATTATTGGAAACCTGAAGGAGTTTGCTGAAAAAGTTCTAAAATTTTTGAAAATGGCAATTAGTAGAAAATATCCAAACAATCTCCAAGAAAAAGAAGGTCCAGACTGTAATTATACTAATTATTTATATTACATATATAAATATATATATTGTGGTTACTTTTGCAAGGCAGTGAAAGAGAATGTCAATACATTTGTAACTTGCAATAGAAATTCGTATGAATTAATGTAATTAAGTTGAACTGTCTCAGATAGATATTACTATTTTACTGTAGCTCAATCTAACACTTTCTTTTTGACCAAATATATCAATAAACTGTGATAGCTTTGTTTTTTTTTTCAATACCATTATCTAGATACATTTTTTCATATACCTTACAATTTTAAAAATTTTTATTAATTTGTTTCATTTTAAAGAATTTTGAAATTTGTGTTAATTTGTTTCATTTTAAAAAGGAACTTATAAGTTCTGTATCTGTATATTGCTTCACAACAACATCTGAAACTTTCAGTGCACAATTTACATATCAGTAGAAAAGACTTGGTGCATAAACATTGTTTGAAAGTGTCTTTTTCCTGGTATTTTTGGCATACAAAAATGTTTTTGATTTCAATGATCTGTATAAAAAGTGGAAAATTTCCTCCAATTGACGTCATTGACACATAAAAAGACAAATAGATATCACCATATTGTATTCACCCCATTAGAATCATCAATTAATATCTTCCAATTATCTGCTAGATAACAACATGCACATCACATGACAAATATAGCACTACCAGCTCATTTACAAACACCAATGGATGCTCATTAACATTAATCTTGAGATGAAATATAAATATATACATTTATATCTTCAGTCATTGTCACAGCTTTATGCCAAAGGTAGTCTTTTAACAATTGGTAGAGCACACTATGGTAATATTAATATAATTTTTACAACTATTTCTTTAAAATTCTGGAAACTTCTTCTTTGTAACCTTTCAAAAACAAAAAATATGGCTGCTGGTAGTCAAGTCTGCCCATTATCATTTGAAAGGAATGCTATCATTGGCTGTTGTGGAACTACCAAGGGGATGGAAAGCATTTTGAATGTGATGAATACATTTAACACATTTGATTGGTTCATGCAACTTTTTTCCAAAATAATAAAATGACTGTTCGATAACTCAACCCAAAGCCAAACATGTGGAATCCACTGATTTTATAAATATCCAGAAGTTATGAAATTGAATAATATTGAAGACATTTTCACAGTCGTAAGCTAATCTTATTAAGTTTGGCATATTTTACCCCGTTTTGATATAATCAGTTGATATTAACAGGCAATAGTAGAAGTCATTTTCACTTCAGTAATTACCCTCACCCCACCCCCAAAAGGGGAAGTGTGAAGGGGATGGTAATAGTGTCTGTTTCTTTGTCGTTAAACATAACTAGGAAACCATACATCAGATGAGGTCATATTTTCACATAACAAGGGTTCTAACCATGCCTCAGTCTTCTTAAAAGGATGATCCTGATCTACATGGAGACTCAGGATTTTTTTTCAGGGATTGTTTTGCCAAAGTCAGCTTGGAAATCCATTGTATGAGAAGGGTTTGTGTTCCCTCATCCACTACTTGTTTAAGTTGTAATGTTGATTCACTTATTGGCCACTGATTGCTTATTTGGTGAAAATAGAATTTTCCTGTATTATCAGTTTTAGAAGAACAGATTCATGGTCAGGTCATGGAATCAAAGGCTGCATTTGTTTTGGGCCGAGAAAAAGAAATACAAGTGCTGTCTGATTTTGTCAAAGGCAATGTCAACAAGGCACTTGCACAGTTGACTTATAGGGATGCACAAGGTATGTTTTTTCGATATGTTAACATCATAAAATATAAAAAATTTGAAGGGAGAATCACTCCAAACATCAATATTTTTTGTAGCAATTTATAACATAACACAGATTTGAACCTAATTTTGTGTTTCCACTAGTTAAGCGTCCCTGAAAGGGCGCTTATTTGGTTTCGCGTCGGTTTCCTCGCCGCCGCAATATGGTCTCCCTTGAATATCTCCCTTATTATTGGAAGCTTTTTAACCATATTTGGCAGTTATATACCTTAGGCGTGGGAAAATTTTTCCACATGCTTAAATTTGACCTTTGATCTTTATCAAGGTCACATGATCAAAAAATAGTTTTTTCGGGTACACTCGCCCGTCATCGCAGTTCTGGAAAATCTGCTGACCGCAGAGGCTTGTAACTTCATACACGTGTTTCTACTATCAAAAGCGTGAGCTGATTAGATTTTGGGAGCAATCCGATGAGTGACCGATTTATGAGTGATTTTCTCACAGGTACCAATCAGAAAGCTTAAAATTCATGTGAACCCCCCTATTATCTTCTTAAGTATTGCATTTAGAGCCATAAAATGTATTGGGAGGTAGTAGGAAACCAGAGTCTAGAAAGCAAGTCAAATTTCCCCCCCCCCCCCCCCCCCCCCCCCCCCCCCCCCCCCGACCCCCCTGTAGGGGTCAAACTGGGGTCATAAAATAGCCAATTTCATCTTTTCCCCTTATATCTCCTTTATTCTTGCTTCTAGAGCTTGAGAATGTATTAAGAGGTATTGAGAAACCATATGTGAAGAGTCTAGATAGCCGGTCATATTTACCCCAGACCCTCCCTTATGGGTCAAACTGGGGTCATAAAATAGCCAATTTTGTGTTTTTGCCTTTTATCTACTTTCTTCTTGCTTTTAGAGCTTTAGAATGTATTAAGAGGTATTGGGAAACCATATGTGAAGAGTCTAGATAGCTGGTCAGATTTACCCCCGGACCCCCCCCTTATGGGTCAAACTGGGGTCATAAAATAGCCAATTTTGTGTTTTTGCCTTATATCTCCTTTATTCTTGCTTTTACATTTTTAGAATGTATTAAGAGGTATTGGGAAACCTTATGTGATGAGTCTAGATAGCTGGTCAGATTTACCCCCGGACCCCCCCCCCCCCCTTATGTTTCAAACTGGGGTAATAAAATAGCCGATTTTGTGTTTTTGCCTCTTATTCCAATTCCAATTCAACTTTTATAGCGCTAAATCTCTGTCGAAGTGATAGACTCTAAGGCGCAACATCATAAGCATAGTTTCAAAAATCATTGTCCTTGTCCATAGCCATGGTCGACATCACGGAGAACGCCATATGAGGTGGAAAATACTAAGGAGGATAAGCTTGGCAGAATAGGTATGCCTTAAGTTTTTTTCTGAAGGAAGCAATGGAAGTGGCAGATCTTACATTATCAGGGAGTTCATTCCATATTTTGGGAGCATCATATGCAAAGCTTAGACCAAACTGCTTTGTGGATTTGTAAATAGATGGTTGGTATTGAGGAACATGTAGAATTATACCATCAGATTGACTCAACCGAGTATTATAGGCACATTGTCTAACTTTGAGAAATGGGCTGAAATATTTTGGACAGTTAGTATGTAGGTATTTATATACCAACAAGGCAGTCTTGAAGATGCAACGGTGCCTTATGGGTATCTCCTTATCTTATCTCCTTTATTCTTGCTTTTAGAGTTTTAGAATGTATTAAGAGGTATTGGGAAACCTTATGTGAAGAGTCTAGATAGCTGGTCAGATTTACCCCCGGATCCCCCCTTATGGGTCAAACTGGGGTCATAAAATAGCCGATTTTGTGTTTTTGCCTTTTATCTCTTTTATTCTTTTAGAGTTTTAGAATGTATTGAGAGGTATTGGGAAACCTTATGTGAAGAGTCTAGATAGCTGGTCAGATTTACCCCCTGCCGACCCCCCCACCGCCCACCCCTTTTATGGATCAAACTGGATTCATCAAATAGCCGATTTTGTGTTTTTGCCTTATATCTATTTTATTCTTGCTTTTAGAGATTTACAATGTATTCAGAGGAATTGGGAAACCTTATGTGAAGAATCTAGATAGCTGGTCAGATTTACCAGATAGATGTGTTCAAAGCATTGTGTCATAAACTTCTTGCCTTTCTAAAGGCTCACATTTTACTATGCCTTTTTCTAAAATGTAAATAGATATATGGCATTTATAAAGCACTGTTACTCTTTAATTAAGTAGTTTTATGGTGTAACGTTCGACCTATTATAAGTATTGATGCTTTATGTATTCTTAGCCAGAGCATTTATTCAATTAACTTTTCGCAATTTATGACCATAGAAAACAAAATAAAGCTTAAATTTTTCTTTCATGTTAATGCATGAACTTCCACCCTGTCTGCTTAACTGTCACTTCTTCTCTCAGCACTGCATGTTTTTATTTTCAAAAACCTTTTTCTACTGTATATTATATTGCAGTGAACCTTTTTGGGACGCTTAGTTTTTGTTAGCAAAAACATTTTTCTAGTTTTTATTTTGTTCTGTCTTAAAACCTGTATAAATCAGTGGAAGATGAAGGTACAATAGCAGAAATAAATAAATTAAAATCATGAACCATAACTCTTGACAAACTAACACTTCTATCTATTCACATCTATGTTATAAATGCTTGTAGATAATGAAAAGAACTTTGAAAACAGCTACAAAGAATGTGAGTTTGCCATTACTGTATTAAATTTTATTTTCTTGTTACAACATATAGAATAAATTGAATTATGTCTGCACTTTAGAAGCATCAAGCTGAGCATAATAATTTTGGTCTCCTTTCTTTCCATACAAAATCAACCATATAGTCATGGTTATCAGTACTACTTGGGTAGTTCCTGTCATTCTGATATTTGTATGAAAAATGGCTGTTAACTTATATAGGAAACAGAATAATGTAGTTCACTAATAGTAAAATAGAATAAACATTTTCGTGTAACACATGGGGAAATCTTAAATGTTTGGCAGGGAAAATGGGTTTCTCTAATTCAAATAATCAGGCAACATAATTTCACCAAAAAGAGATTTCCTGAGAAGTGTGGTGCATGTATTTACAGCTGTGTATATTTATGCTTCCAGGTGTAGATATTTTCAGACTTCTTGAAGAAGATAATCCTATCCTAGCTGTTGTTGGGGATTCAGGAATAGGGAAATCTGCAGTGTTAGCAAAACTAGCATCAAGCTTGAAACAGGTAGCACTTGTAAAATTGATTTGTCTTTATAAGAAAGTAACGGCATTTTTACATGCATGAAATTGTATGGTTTAGAATAAGTTTATAAATTTCTCACGTATATAACAATTCAACGGAGATGGGTGGAAACACTTAAAGCCAAAATGCCCCCATAAAGACTTCCAAGGTATATAGGGTATGGAGATGGAACATTTTCTTGATACTCACAAGGCTTTTGACACTCAGTAAAATATCATTCTTTTACTAGATGTAGTTCCTAACAGGTATACTTGTGTAGTGTAATGGTTAAATGATACATGTTTTCCATTTCTAGTAGGTGATTTGCTTTTTCACAGCCAGTTATATGAAACTTTGCCTGGTAAACAGTAAAATTTATTTTGTCCTGTTGTAATGTGTGTCTTGCAGTAATGTGAGTCCATTCTTATAGATTTCTGCTTACTGAAAAATTTTGTCCAATCATTGAGAACAATTACAGGCTTTGACACTGCGTAATAGTTAGTTTTTATGTCTTGTTGATCAGTAATCTGACCTACTTTCATAGTTCACTGCAAATCTGAAAACAAGTTCTGGGCTGTTTAGGTGGTAGCACTAAATTGAAATGGTACCCCAAGCCACTTCAACACCAAGGAAATATAACTGGATGTTGATTTGACCTGTGAATTTGCCGTAGTGACCTTGTGATGTTAAAAATCTTATCTGGGCTTTAAGATGTAGGAAGTTGATACTTGGTACGGACATTAGTTAGGAGGTGTAGGTGTGTAACATCATGTCAAACTCTTAATGTTTCCTGATCTTTGTACTGTGTCACTTCTATATTCCATAGTGTTAAAAACTATTTCTGTTGGCTGTGGGGTACTGGCATCTACGATGTTACATGTCATTATATTTTTCTTCAGTTATTAAGATAAAAAGTCAAATTTTAAAGAAAGTTAACTTGATAAATTTTAAGGTCACAAAATCTTGGTCTATTAATATTCTGTATTTCATACAAGTTGGACAATAGATGTTGTGAAGTGATAGAATAATATTCCTTGTAAGAGTATGTACATCTCTTGTTTGATATGTTGAATTAGAAAATGGAATTTTGCCGATGAAATGACAGAACTGAAAATACGAAAATATCACTGCTGTGTGAGCATCTAAACTTGTAGTTTATAATAGTAAACATATAAACAATTTGTCTGTCACCGGCTTTTGGGCAAAGGAAACAGTTGCTAGTGACTGTAGACTGCAGGGTATGCCATGCCTGGTAAGGATTTACATATGGTGATCTTGGTGCAAATGCATCTGCTGCAGTATTACAGTTTTAGGCAGACTATATTACCATTGAAACGGCCACACCAGAGGTTAGTGTTGAACTGGCACACCCATTAAGTGCAACAGCATAAAAAAACACACAGTTATAAAGTGACTCACGACATACACTATAATTTATCCACCTTCTTACCAATACTCACAGATTTCCTTCAAGAAAAAGTATCAGAAACTACATTGATAAATCTTTTATAACTTTATAAATGATAATAAAGCTTATTAAATGTTGAACAGGGGTCCATTCGTGGTTCTAGCTGAACCAGTTGGTTGAGTCATCAGATCAACGTTTGTTTCACCCCATTTTTATAAAGATGATTAACAGTTTATATGTGCACTGTGATTTTAATATCCCAAATGCAATTCAGGATGCAGTACTCAAAATTTAACAATGTTGTGAAAAGGAAAAAAAAACTTTTTGAAATTAATAGATGACAGGACAAAGGTTGAGATTGTTTAAACAAATAAGGAAATAAAAAATGAATGCAGTACATGTCGCTAATTTAAGAAGTCCAGTCAAAAATGGTGTGAAAAGTATTGGTGTCTGCATTGATTCAGGACTGATAATGAAGCAACATTTCAACTACATTTCAAGAGTTGCTTAGTGTCATCTTAGGAGTCTGTTCAAAATTAGAAAATACATCACCACAAGTGAAGGCCATTGCAAGACATCTGCCACATGTGATGACCCGGAGGTGGTCACTTCTTAACTTGTCTCTTTTATTTTGAAGGAAATAAATTGTATTTGTTCAGAGATCCTTCATCTAGTCAGTAACTTTTGCTGCAAATTGTTACCTTTCCTGTGATAAATCTATTAAAATTTAATATATCTCTGTATTTTCCCAAGAGTAACTGAATTAATCACTTTGAACATTTGTAAATAGGCCTAGTAACAAATTTACAGGAAAATTTCATGCTTGTAGTTTTTGATCTTGACTGTTTTAGTTTGGTGAGAAGGTGATGTATCATTGTGTGGGGAGTTCACATAGCAGTTTCAGGGAAAATAACATACTTGTCCGAATCATTGCAGCTCTTTCGCCAGAGATACCAGGTTAGGCATTGAGTATATTGTGAACTTCGTGACTTGTAATATTCACTGACAAACTTACAAATTCTTACACCACATTAAAAATAATGCTGTAAGGTGATGGGAATTTATGTCCTTTGTTTTCTTTCATTAAGCTGTACTTTTGTGTGTACGTGAACTTACATGTCCATCTACAATGTGCAATATTTAACAGAAAAAGAACTGGATAGTTTAAGCACAAAAACTGTGGCTGACTTGCAAGGCAAGATGGCAGAATGTGTGGAACAGCAGAGAAGTGCTCAAACAAAGGTCACACTCATCATTGATGGAATTAATGAGGTAAATACTTTAATAAGAGGGCATTAAAATTAATAGTGAAAATGTGAAATTAATTACATATATTAAGATGTCCACTTCTGAAAATTTAATGAAAACTAAAATATATTTGTTTGCAAAATTTTTAAAAAGTGAGCTGAACTGGTTACAACCAAGTCATTTGTACCTTTAACCTAATACTTTGGAACATCCGAGAAAATTTTTGTCATTGTTAGAAACTTAACATATTTTACCCTATGATGGGTGAGCACCTAGTATGTTAGAGGACTTTATACTTTGATGCTTTGCTTCCATATGTATTCACTTAAGTGTTAATTCTCCTGTACCTTTACAAATGCTACACTCTCTGTCCTGGAAGATACCTTATCAGTTGTACTGCGTCTTTAAAATCTCATGGTGTCTGTTTTCCCAGGGTGTTATACAATGCTTATTATCACAAAGTCATTTCTTGTGTATCATAGTTACAGAAATTTCCTTTTTTATTTTCTCTACTATTTCTGTTAAAATAATCCCGATTCCGGCCTTATTTTGTCTCCAGTCTTTCAGAGAGCACAGAAGTGGTATTGATGCGACTTGTTTTATACTCCTTTGAGAATATGGAAGGTTTCTACAATATAATTTTGTGTTTTTTCAAAAAAAAATTCCAGGTACCTGTTACATCAAACACACAGTTGGCATGGTTACCGCCTCTCACCCCAGGCCAAGTGCGATGTATAGTGAGTTGTAACAGTCAAGACCGCAATGCCTTGTTGCATTTGTCAAGAAAGAAGCCATATTGTGTAAAACTAGGTGCTTTTGATTTAGTGTCCAAGAAAACAATGGTAGAGCAGTATTTAAGTGTATTCAGAAAGGTAAGTTGTGTTGTTTAAAACATGATGCTAACAGTTATTGAAAAATTAAAAAAAACTGTAAGGGAGAAATATGCAAATATTAAGAAAATCTATGATACAGCAGTACTAACATTAAGAGTTATGCTCTATTTAAAAGTTTGTGTCACTTTGGGCTTGTGTGCAAAGCATTACACTATCAGTTGTAGCAAGTTATAGTCAGTCAGTATACAGCATCTTTGTATCCCCAGACAAAAGTCGAGGATATATTGGTTTTACCCCCGTCCTGCCACCCCCACACATTTTGACTTGTGCATGATAAATCAAATGTTTTCATGGATTTCATTCTGATTTGCCACACATATGTATTTGGGCTAGGAAAGGAACCTTATTTTAAGGTAACCTTATTTGCCCATATACATTGGGTACACCCCATCACCTTCTTCCAAGAGTTCAATATAATAATTGGATTCAACTCGAAAACTGCCAAAATCAAAAAAAGAAAGATGTTAGTCTTCTTTAACTTAAATATCTGCTGCAATACTGTGAAGAATTTACTGAAATGCTGACAGAAACCACAAAAATTGCTATCATTGTTCTTTTGAATTTGCAGAATCATGGTCGGATTTGTTACTCTGTATCATGTCTACATATAAAGATACCTAGCAATGGTGACCAACTTAAAATGTAACTGTTGACATGTTTTTCTATTTTCTGTGAAAAATTGTTCTACTTTTTGGAAACTTAATGGTGATCATGAAGATTTCATTATGATAAGATTACTCTTGATTATCTGTCAAGTGAAAACACAGTGAAATATGAGATTATTATTATTTTTAAATAATAATATCTATTATATTTGCCTCACAGAGTCTGGACTCTGACCAGCTTACTAGCCTGATCTCTCACACTGGATCTTCCAATCCACTCTGGCTCTCCATGGCTTGTGAAGAGCTGCGTGTGTATGGAGACTTCAGGACTCTGACCCACAAAATACAGTCTCTACCACCAGACCTGAGTGGTCTGTTTCAACAGGTGCTTGACAGATTGCTAATGGAGGATGAAACAAGATGCATGTTAAAAGTGAGTTCTGTATTTTACCTTTCAATATCTGGGTTTGTATCGGCAGTACATACTTGCAATGAGGGGTCAAGGAATTGCAGGTTAGAGTTTGCAGATGGTATGGATTAGAAACTGGCTTTTTCCCTATGCACAAAATTTCTTGTGCCTGAATATCGAGATAAAGTAAAAGTATCAACCTGCCCCTGCAAGATTTAACTTAATAGTGTAGTATTGTTTAGATTGTGACATATGTCAACACCTAAGACAGTTCATCATACCTTCTTTTTGTGTTACAGGTTCTGGCATTTATTTGTTTCTCAATGGATGGTCTCCCTGAGTCTCACATCTCCAGCTTACTGGGTGACTTTAAGGAGAAAACTGAGGTGGCACCTGTGGTGTGGGCCACAGTGAGAAGACAGATCAAACCCTTAGTGCGAATGATCACAGTGTGGCACACTGGAGAGCCCCGCATTCAGTACTTTCACAGCACCATTCAACAGGTATTTACCATTTTGTTCTTCCACAGTACCATTCAACGTGTAATTACCTTTCAGTACCTGCAAAACACCATATAAAAGAGGTAATTACCATTCAGTACTTTCACGTCACTGTGCAGAAGGTAATTAATCTTTCCTTGAAAAGTAACACTAATTGGTCTCGTCCCCTGTTTTCAGACAGCCTATACTGCTGTCACCACAGTATTTTCTAAGCTAAATGTTCCCCTCAATGTAAGGCCTTTAAAAGTAATTTTTGGCAGTTACTGTCTGTAGGTATGGGAAATTTTTTGACTGGCATGAAATTGACCTTTGACCTTTATCAAGGTTACATGATCAAAAACAATTTTTTTCCTCACCAGATTTTCTCAGAAAATACCACATACAGATCAACAAATTTGGCAAGCACTTTCCTATTATCAAAATCTAGGCACCAATCAAATTTCATATCCATCAGGCTATATCATCAAGATATGATGATTATCATCAAGTCAAAAAAAACATGCTGAAATTGACCCCTTTGGCAACATATTGTTTGTATCTGCTCACATTGAGGCACTTACACAGGTTTATTGCTTCAGAGATTGCATCCTCATGTTAAGTTTATTTTAAAATCAGCCAAATCAGGTGACTTTATTATGTTATATACAGGTAGAAGAGATTTGTAATCAAGTGAATGCTAAACACAGCCCATAAACTTCAAGTGCTGCAAGTTTTCAGTTTCTCATCACCTTTATAAATGTTTTTAGCTGGCATTATGGCATTACTCTGCGGCGTCGGAGTCCACATGAACAACTACTCTTCAAAAGTACAAGGCCCAGAGTTACGCTGTTACTTTTAAAAGATACTGTATCTATCAAGAATCATAAATTGTTCAAGGCATATAGATCTGTCTGTTCATTTGTTCCCCAGAGTCATTAGAAGTGAGGTACCCCCAGTGAAAGTGTGAAAATTTTAACACTTATCACAATTTTCTCATTAACTATTGCAGGGATTTCTCTTTTATCTTGCATATATGTACTAGGTCACAAGTAGATTCCCTTTTGTGAGTATCAGGCCTGGATCTTTCTTATTTTATTTAGGTAAGTAAATGACTTATAAACTGAAAAGTATTGCATTAAGAGAATTTTGTTAAATATGTTTTCACCTATTTTTCTTTCACCTATAACATAGTAAAATGTCCAACTTGCAGTAGCTCATTGCATAATTAAGAAATAGCTACATAAACTATACAATGCTAACCTCTACAGAGTGAACCCCCTCTCCACTCCCCTTCGTCCACATAAACTGCAGCAGAGAAAAGAATTGCCTCTGTGTGTGGGGAGTGGGGATGGGGAAGGGTGTGTGTATATATGTGTTTGTGTGTTACTATCTCAGTGTTCCAATTGAAGTGGAGGGGGGGGGGGGGGTCTATTGCATGTGTATCTCTTCTGTCTTGCATATATGTGTTGGGTAATAAATAGAAGAAAGTCAGAATAAATGGGAAGATTCACTTTCACTTAGCTTTATTATGCCTAGCTGTGTATGCTGTTCTTTCAAATGTATGTTGTTGTTTTTTTTCACTTTTTCCCATTTCAGTTAGACATCTAAATTGGATCAATTTTAGTTCAAGTAGGAAATCCTCTGAAGATTGCTGAAGATTTGGGAGCATGTAAACCTCAAACAAATTTTGGAAACCCAGGATAGTAAGGAGTATTTCTTCTAGAAAAAAAGTTTGAATTGTGACAGCATTGTAAGGTTGCTTCAATGTTCAGTTAGTTTGTCATAATTAAAAGGTCTTCTGTCTCCCTTATTTATTATTGCTTCCTGGACATTGAACCCAGTTTCGTCAACACAATAGCTCCATTTTTGCATGATACCCACAGGAGGTAAACCCCGCAGCAGTGGTCTTGTTTGCATTTGTTTTCACAACACTATAATCCATATTGCATTCATCTTGATCTAAAATACGCCTTCCGTCTGTACCTAAGGGGAGTACTCCATCCATGTACATATTCTAAAATAGTAATGTATCTTCCCAAAACTCAGGTTTCTTTAATAATCCCTTCTTATGACTTCAACATTTACAAAACCCATATATCATTATTAAAGTGTGGCAGTCTCTATCCACCTACTTTTTGAACTCTCTATCTTTGTTATGAACCAGGTCTTCAGTAGCTTCTTAGGAAGCAGCTTAACAGTTAATTTAATTATTTGCTTCTCACGGGCACTGTTTGCTTGTTTTATGAGCATGCACTATGTTTGGTGTGGGACCTTTTGTTTTTGCATTTAGCAAAAACTTTTTTCCAGTTACCATTGTGTTCCTCCACAGTACCATGTAATAGGTGACTACCATTTAGTATCTTAATACTACCACATAACAGGTAATTGCCAGTCAAGTAGTTTCATAGCACCATTCTAAAGGTTAGTATAGCAGTATAGCAGGTATTTGTCAGTCGGCTACAGCACCATTCAATAGGTCACCACCATTCAGTACTTTTACAAGACTATGTGACAGATGATTACCATTCGCTACAGTAGTGCAGGGATTGATTGATCGTTTAACATTGATTGATCTTCCCACAAAATTGCAGATATCGATACATCCTACCAGCATTTTAAAATAAAAACAAAGTCAAAAACAAACAGGAGAGAAGCCCTACGTTTTGGCACCTGTGGATATAGGCTCTGCTATAGAAAATGTGATCCATGCTTTTCCATGGTCTGAAGTAATTATAGTGTAGGGTTTCTCTCCATGGGTGCCAAAAATTGTAGGGTTTCTCTCCTGTGGGGCAATCCCTTTAGGGCTTTTCTCTGTGCAGTGATTTTTGCCCATTATCAAGTAGTGTAGTTTGGAAGAATTGTATGTTCTTACTTCACAACTAGCTGTTACAGAGAGTTGTTTTATTTTTATTTTTTTACACAGGTAATGGTTATTTTCACGTATAAGTTCCTAGTAAATTTCTTTTATTGTTGTGGGCCTTTAGTGGCCTAATGGCATTTATACCTGAAAAAAGTGTTGTTCTTTGATGTAGAGTGTACTAAAATTTTTCCAATGCTGAAAAAAGTAACATCATAAAATTGTGGGCACCAAAAATCCAATTAGTGCTTTGTAAGAGTTAAGAGTAAGATGTGGTGTGTTTTTTTCATGAAAAGGTTTTTTTTCATATGCGCAGTGACTGGCAGCAAATGGTTTTTGTTTTGGCTTTGTTTCAAGATCTTTACCATCACTCTGCAAAAGATTGTGGTGACCAAACATGCAAAATAAGAAATAAGCAATTTTTGTCACCATTCATATGTTTTAAGTTAATACTTGGCTTAATATTAATGCCTAGCCCACTGAAATGATCAAAATCAATTAATGACATTGACCCATATTCACTTATTGTTATCTCCATTTTTTTATAAATCTTTAAAAATTAAGGATTTCTTAGATTTGTTACTGTTTTCTTTGCATTGGTATTCAATAGACAAAGGAGTCTCAACTGTCTTACTAAGATTTGAAGGAGCCCCTCATAACTTGAGAAATCATTAATTTTATTTTGTTTATACTTCATACCAAATGGACAACTGCTATACCGGTCGGTGTGACCAATCCCACCAAATGACAGAAAAAGCCGTCCTGTGTCATACAACGACAGGGCTGGTCGAGTAGTGTGCAATCCCTAGGTGGCACATCATACTTCCTTCCTGTCTAGAAATCATTAATTTTCAAGGATTTCCTTAACTTTGATAGTCACTAACCTTCCTTTACTGAGGAATCCTCATGTTTGACACAAAACTTTTTAGGTCAGTGTATGCCTACCTTAACAAAGCAGAATTTGATCAGATTCAATTTTTGTTAAATGTTGATTTCTTTTCCTTAAAGTAACACATTTTGTACTTTTTTTAAATGACTGCCCAAAGTATCACAAATTGTCTATGTGTGCTTGTCTTGTGTAATTGTATCCACTGGAAGCATCCAATATACTACAAGTTATGCAACTGATACTACCTTAGGGTGTAAAGAGATTACATCATTTAATTTACTGCTTTGTCATGAGAAGTTTATAAACTTAGATTTTTCATATTTATAAGATATTTTTCTTATTACAAAAACTTGTTTGTGAATAATTATGACCTTATTCTGAAAGCAAGGTGGCCACCACAAGCATTTCTTCTGAAACAATTATGCTTTTGGTATTAACTAGTTCTTACCAGTAAAATGTTAAATGACTTAAACATATATATATGTCCTCTGCAATCATATTTGACCTTATAGCTCTTCATTCAGGTCACTCAGAAGATGCCAAGTACTAATGTACCATGTTTGATCACACCTAAAAGAGCTTTTTTCTCTCTTTTTATTGGTCCTACAGGTTTGGGATGTGAAACCAACATGTAGGAAGTTGTGGCCTAGGAATCTTTTTGTGTGATTTAATTTGACTTTGGGTCCATCTTCCAGTTTACTTAGATTTGGCCAAACTTTAAATTGCATGTATCTCACCTTATTATTGGTCCTAGAGGTTTGGGATATGATTCTAGGGGTTTTGGATGTGAAAATAACTTCTAAGAAATCATCAGTTGCGAGTCTTTATGAAGGGTTGCATTTGACCTTTGCCCCCTACTTCTTAGTTAGATTGGATTATCATAATAAAAAGTCCTTATATCTTCCTTATTATTGATCCTAGGGGTTTGAGATATGGCAACAACTGATAACAAATCATGGACTGTGAGTTTTTTACCCCACAGTCCTTACGGGCTGTCGCTGTATTGTTTTCACCCATGGTGTCCAGATGGGCAGGCAGGTGGGCTGGCATTCGGGCAGGTGGTCGGGCGGGCAGCGGGAAAAAGTTTGTCCGGGCTGTATCCATAAAGTGTAGGAAGTTGATACTTGGTGGGGACATTGGTTAGGAGGTGTGGGTGTGCAACGTCATGGTGTGTGTAACCTTGATTTGACCTTGTAGTAGTGACCTTGACCTCTAAAATCTTGTCCTGGCTATGTCTCAGAAACCATAAGGTGTAGGAAGTTGATACTTGGTAGGGACATTGGTTAGGGGATGTAGGTGTGCAACGTCACTTGTAATTACAGCATCCTGCATAATTACCTAAACCAGGAGGTACTGTTTTTGAGTGCTTTTGTTTGTCTGTCTATGTTTGTAATAACTCCAACAGTAATCATTGGATCATTTTATTGCGTTAATACATCCTATCCAATGGACGTCCCGCCAACGTAAGAAAAAGACGTTTTGTATAACTACTGGCAGGACCAGTCACGGAGTGTGCATTCGCTAGGTGGTGCATCATACTTCCTTTCTGTCTAGACATCATATCATCTTTTTCGTTTGGCGCGTGGAATGTGCAGACGTGTTTTTCTACAGAGAGATGTTTTTGAAGTTTTGCTGTGAACTTTACCATTTTATGAACTTTTAATTATATTTATGTAATTCTACTAGAATACTGATCATTATGTTTTCACCTGGACAGAAGAGAAGCAGTTGCGGGCATGTTATGGCTCTTTTTGACAGCCACGAGAAGTGCGCGTGATGCAGAGACAAGGGGGTGGGTGACGATCCATGTGTTAAGAAGATGGATTGTGATATTTGCAAAGCTTTTACACCTGCGCAAATTAAACAACTCTCCACCCCTACCCACCAGTCCAGGAAAGAACGTGAGCAGAAAAAGACTACCGCTGATTCCCCTGCTAGTGTTACCCCCACTCTCATGGACCCATCAGAGGTCACTCTTTTGGGACGGGTACACAAGGAATCTGCTGCTGCTGAATCTCCTGCTAGCAAGAAGAAGAGAGGTGACAAATCTCCTAAGACTAGCAGTAGAAAGAAATCCAGCAAGTCAAGGTCTGATGATATTAAAGAACTGGACGTAAGTGGGCAGGTTTTGCCTGATTAGAAGCTATGCTGATTTCCAAGACGTTTACTGTTCCTGTAGAACCTGTGAAGAAACCCTCCTCAGTGGTTACCAGTGATCCGCCCTTTTTGATCCTGGAACCTCCACTAGTGGCTTGTCCTCTAGTGTGACTGTGGAGGGTACAGGTTCTAGTCTTGTTCAGACCACCGGTGAAGCTGCTGTTGTGAGGGAAGTTTCCAACAAGAGTGCTACCCGCCCTGTTGAGGGTCCCGGTACTGGAATTGTGATCCAGGAGAATGCCACCCAGCTTGTTCAGGCTCCTGGTGCAGGGACGGCCACCCAGCCTGTTGAGGCTCCCGGTGCAGGTCCTGATGTTCTGCTAACCGGTACCGGTGATTCTGCCCTACAGTCTGATAGTGATGGAGATCTACACAGTGAACCGGGTTCACCTGTTGATGACAACTTCCGGTACGGCTCCCCAGACAAAGATCTCACCAGGGATGAGGTAGCTGATCAGGAACTATGAGGAGGCTAGTTACAGAGAGACTATCAGAGGTGTGAGGTCATTTATGGGCTGGCATCAGATTCCTGAATTCGACAGTGTTTCCTCTGCAGACGACAACTCTTTTGCCGGTTCCCGAATTCAGTCAACCATGAAGGTCTCTGTCAAGTTGCCAGTAGACGACTGGTTGTGTAGAAAGATGGAGAAGTTAAACCTCTCCATTGCTGAAGGCTACCCTTCCAAAACACTGAAACTGCTGGACTCCTCAGGGAGCAGTTTGTCAAGCCACCCAGGTCATCTAGATGGTACAACATGCATGCTGACAAGAAAGACTCTGATAGATCCACTGTGTGTATTTGGTCTCCGGAACCAGCAAAGCTGAATAGTACGTTTAGCAGGGTGGCCAGACATAGTTTACCTACTGCCCCACCCTCTCGGGCCTTTAGCCAGGACATTTTGAGACGCTGTCATCTGAAAGAACGTAGCAAGCTGTAGATGAACTGGAGTATTCGGTTACATTTAACCGTTCAATCTCCCAAGCCATGGCCAGGACAATGCAGGACTTGTCTGAGGGCGTTTTCATCAGCATGGCGAACTTTACCCTTGCATGTAGAGACAGCTACCTGGAATACTTGCATGCTGGTGTAAAACAGGACACGCTCACTACACTGCATTCTGCTCCCGTCCATTTGCAGTCACTTTTTCCGGACCAGCTTCTCATCAAAGCAGAAGAAGAAGTGTCTAGAAGTGAAGAGCGGCATTCTTCTAGCCAGTCACAAACGAAACCTAGTCGTTTTCACCAGTATGCTTCCAATGACAAGTCTTCTCATCAACTGGACCGGAAGTCCACTATCCCAACTTGGAAGCAAATACGTGAAAGTCAGAAGGGAAGGAAAGGTCGTGGCAAGCCTTGTACTTTCTCACAGAAACTGGCCAAGGATTCAAAGCAACGTAAATGACAATTACTGTGTAAAGTGTATTACCGGACTGAAGGACTGTTCCTGTGTGTCTGGAAAAATAGCCTTAAATCCTTTACCAGTGATGGCCAAAAGCAGAGACTTGACCAGCAAGAGCGAGACTGTAAATTTACTTGTAAACTCTTGTGTTGCAAATGTTCATTCTGTTACCTGGTTGCCACAAAAGAAAGGCGTAATTCCCAGTTATTGTCACAATGACACAGAAATAAGATATGTGAAAGATGTTTCCTGTGTGGGTCACTTGAGTTCTGTAAATCTTGTCACAAATGTCCCAACTGTTGCCATAGATCTACATGTAGGGGCCAGACTGCAACAGTTTTGCGGAAAATGGGAAGCCTTGGGGGCGAGTCCCAAGGTAGTAACAGCACTCAGAGAGGGCTACACCCTCCCCTTCTGGTTCAGACTCAACTTAACCAGATCACCAACTGTCATAAGCAACTATGTAAACCGTCACAGAAACCTCCACCTTTTGGAGGCTCTGTATCAGCTGGTGAACAAAAATTCAGTAGAACCAAAAATCACTGGGGTTTTACAACCGACTATTTTTGGTACCCAAACCCAACAATAGGTGGAGACCTATCTTGGACCTGAGCACCTTGAACACCTTCCTAAACACAGAGTCGTTCAAAATGAAGACACCAGAGACAATAGGAACCTCCCTACAGGCAGGGGAGTTTGTCACCTCCATAAATTTCAAGGACGCATACTTCCACTACCAATTCACAGTCAGTCCAGGAAGTACATGCATTTTCTTGTCCAGGGTCGGTCCTACCAGTTCAAAGCACTACCCTTTGGCCTGTCCACAGCACCCATGGAGTTCACAGTGGTGGTCAAAGAGGTCAAACTGATGGCTTTACAGAGGAGTATCAGAATCCACCAGTACCTAGACGACTGGTTGGTGAGAGCCACATCCCACCAAACTTGTCTCCAGCATACACAGACCTTGGTAGTTCTTTGTCGAGAACTGGGCTGGCTGGTGAACAAGGAGAAGTCAGAACTGGATCCAAAACAGGTTTTCAACTTCGTAGGTTACCAGTTCGATCTCAGAGAGGGAAAGGTCAGATCCACACCAGAGCGGTGGCAGGCCTTAACAGACAAGATTCAGTGAATGTCCCTCATAGGTCTACTCACAGCAACAGAAAAGCAAGTCCACCTAGGGCGACTCCACATGTCACCCATACAGTGGTACTTGAAAAACAACTGGAGGGTCCCAGAAACACTGGAAAAGCAATGTGCTACCAGGTAAACCATTACACCCACTAAAGCATGCTCTGCAGATCTTTACAGACACATCAAAAGAAGGGTGGGGTGCTCACTTAAACGAGCTTACTGCAAGGGGAACCTGGTCCCTTCCGAAAGCAAGTTGCACATAAACCATCTGGAACTAAAGGTGGTCTTTCTGGCCTCTAAAGAGTTCAAAGACCTTTGTTTGAACAACATAGTTCTGGTGGCCACAGACAACACAACAGTGGTTGCCTATATCAACAAAAAGGGGGGGATGAAGTTGGGCCCTTTGTGTGCCCTACTGTGGCATCTTGACCTGGTGCACCAGGAGACAGGTAACTCTCAAAGCTCAACACATCCCTGGCCGGCTGAACATGATAGCAGACAAGCTATCCAGACTAGGCCAAACCATTCAAACGGAATGGTCCCTTCACCCAGAGGTGTTCCAAGCCGGTGGCACCAGCCCCAAGTGGACTTGTTTGCCACCAGGTTCAACAACAAACTGCCACAGTTTGAGTCACTGGTTCGAGACCCCAGGCATGGGCAGTGAATGCACTCAGTCTGTCCTGGGAAGGTCTGGACCCATATGCCTTCCCACCAGCAGCCATCTTGGGCAAAGTGGTGAAGTTGCAGGACTACCCATGCAACAGAATCATACTGATTGCACCGGAGTGGCCCAATATGCCCTGGTTCTGGGATCTAGTGGCCATGTCCAGTCAGATTCCACTGTGTTTGCCCAGTCTGCCCAATCTGGTGACTCAATCATTCAACCAGACCCTGCACAGGTACCTGTCAAACCTGAACCTACATGCCTGCTTCCTAGAGCCACAGCAATCAAGTAGCTGAGGCAGTGGCAGCATGAATTGAGGCTCCTGAAAGAGGATCAACCAGATCTGTCTATGAGGCAAAGTGGACCATTTTTACAAAGTGGTGCCTCAGTAATCAGGTGGACTTCAGGGCAGCACCTTTGAAAGCCATACCTGACTTCCTCCTGTACTTGTTTTAGGACAGAAAGTTGCAACCAGGTACCATTGATGGTTACAGATCAGCCATTGCGGACAAGTTGGGCAATTTTCCCATTAATGTCAGCAAAGATGAGAATCTCACCCGTCTCCTGGATAGTTTCCATAGAGACAGACCCAAGGGCAGAAGGGGCATCCCCACCTGGAACCTTTCCCTGGTTCGTCACCAGCTGACCAAGGCTCCCTTTGAGCCCCTAAAAGATGCTTCACTAAAACACTTGACCTTCAAAACTGTTTTCCTGTTGGCCTTGGGTTCTGGTAAACGCAGGAGTGAGATCCATGCTTGGTTACACAAGAACATCAGACACCAGTCAGACTGGTGTAAGGTGTCTTTGTACCCCGCACCTAGCTTTCTGTCCAAGAACCAGCTGGCTAAGGAGGGACCAGATAGTGTGGCCCCGGTGGTTATACCAGCCCTAGCCCCCTCTCTGGATAAGTCACTTAAAGGTGACAGGTCCCTGTGTCCAGTCAGAGCCCTGCGTTACTACTTGGACAGGACCTCAGATCTTAGGCAGAACAAGGAGTTGGTCTTTGTCTCCTTCAAGAAAGGTTTTGACAAGGACATCTCACCTGCCACTGTCTCCTCCTGGATCAAGCAGACTGTGATCCTATGCTGTGAGCTCTCTGACCAGGAGGCCCTCCCTTTGCATCAGGTAAAAGCCCATGATGTCAGGGCCTTTGCTGCTTCTAATGCCTTCCAGTCAGGGGTCTCCTTAGAGCAGATTTTGTCAGCCTGCCACTGGAAATAACATAACACCTTCACACAGTTCTATTTGAAGGATGTGGCTTGGGCTGACTCTGACGTCTTCCATTTGGGACCAGTAGTGGCTGCCCAACAGGTGCACCACCAATCCCAAAAATGAGGAGGTTTGTAAATATGTAAATATGTACATATTGTAGATAACATGTATATAATATAAAAAACAAACAAACTGTGACTTGCTTCCTTTGGGAAGTTTATTTCATATGGGACTGTACTCAGCCCTCTCTTCCCCTTGTCAGAGCAGGTCTGGGAAAAAAGGAGGGGGGCAACGTCGGTATGCTTCCGGGTAACTGGTAACCAACCACGACCTTATAGGGTTCTCTGACCCTAGGTCAAACCGGGCCTTCTCATTTTGTTTGTTCATGAGTTCACTTGAGTCCCAAGTAGCTTACCCGCCTTCCAAATGGTAGTTATTCAGCAATTGTCCATTGGATAGGATGTATTAACGCAATAAATTTGCAAATTTAATAAGTAAATTAAATTTTTATAAGTTAATACCCTGTCCAATGGACAGGCAAGGCCCACCCATCCGGCCCTGCTATCAGCTTACTAGGGGTCTTAATAGGACTAGACAACGAAAAAGATGATATGACGTCACGATGTCTAGACAGGAAGGAAGTACGATGCGCCACCTAGCGAATGCACACTCTGTAACCGGTCGCGCTGACCGGTGAAGCAGTTGTCCATTTGAGAGGGTATTAAATTATAAAATTTTAATTTACTTATTTAATTTGCAGTTTTCTTCAATTTGTTATGGCTTTCTGGTTGACATTACTCCAAGAGTAATGAGTGCATTTTGAAGTTTTTTATGTGGATAGAGCCTGGCCAAGGGGAAGAGTTAATACATTTTGGGAAAGATCCGTTTCCTATTCTGGATACAAAAAAAATCCCAAATATTGGGGATGTACCCTGCTCTGAGGACCGTTAACATAGCCAGTTTCATAAAGTGCTTGTTTATCTTGTCATTTTTCCTCTTTTCTCAATATACAAGTAACTGGTTCATTTATTCAACTTTATAATCATTTTCCTTAACAAAAAAATCTTTAACTCTGACTGAATTTATTCAGATCAGAGGCAAGGTAAATACAAGATATTGTCACTTGTTGACACACTTTCATGTCATTAAACACTAATTTAAGGAAACATGATATGCGATCAGTATCAGATAATATATCAAGAGGGATTTGATAAAAAAATGTTGTTTGTGCAAATCAGAGTAAATCAATGCAACTGAACTTTTCATAACTAGTTTTTGTCAATATGTTTTGAGTACATGTACTTTATTTGACACAAAGTCCTTTACATATTTATGTAAAATTCCATGTAAACATTCCCATTGCTCCTTGGAAATATACTGCGCACTGAATACACTGGTAATACCCAAAATGTCAATTTGGTTAAATAAACATGTGTTATTTTATCACATGGCTCATTTCAACAATACTCAAAATTTACTTTGAAAATAAAAGAAGCCAAAAAAGACTGATGCTTATCGAATTCATTCACTTTTATGATTTGTTGTAAGTTGTTGCCATATATTAAACCCCTAGAACCAATAATAAGGGAGATATAAGGACTTTTTATTTTGATAACCCAATATGTAGAAGTAGGGGGCAAAGGTGAAATGTGACTGTTCAAAAAAGAAACAAAATAAAACTTACTGTTCATGATTTGTTAAAAGCTGTTGCCATATCTCAAACCCCTAGGGCCAATAATATGGGAGATATAAGGACTTTTTATTACAATAACCCAATTTGACCTCGTAGTAAGGGTCAAAATGTATCAAATGGAACCCTTAAAAGAGATGCCCGTACCCCACAGCCTGGGTAAATAGTTTTCAACACCATGAGATATAGAAGTAGTGAAACAGTACAAAGACCGGGATACAAAATTTGAAAGGTCAAGGTCACTACCATAAGATCAAAAGTCAAATCAAGGTCACATCATGACATTGCATAGCTACAACTCCCAACCAATGTTCCTACCAAGTATCAACTTCCTACCCCTTATAGTTTCTAAGATATGGCCCGGAAAAGATTTTATAGGTCAAGGTCACTACGGCAAGGTCAAAGGTCAAATCAAGGTCACACCATGACATTGCACGCCTACACTCCCTAACCAATGTCCCTACCAAGTATCAACTTCCTACACCTTACAGTTTCCGAGATATAGCCCAGACAAGATTTTATAGGTCAAGGGTGCTACGGCAAGATCAAAGGTCAAATCAAGGTCACACCATGATGTTGCACAGCTACAAGCCCTAACCAATGTTCCTACCAGGTATCAACTTCCTACACCGTATGGTTTCTGAGATATAGCCTGGACAAAATTTTATAGGTCAAGGTCACTACATCAAGGTCAACGTCTACAACTGTGCAGACATTTGGCCTTAAAGCTCTTAATTCAAGGTCATCCACAGAGTGCCAAAGTACCCCATGTAGCGGACTTGAAAAGTGCCTATATCTCCCTTATTATTGGTCCTACAGGTTTGCAATGTGAAACCAACCTATAGGAAATCATGGGCTGGGAATCTTTTGATGTGGTCAGATTTTACCTTGAGCCCCTTCTTCAAGGTCAAGCGAGAACAGCCAAACTTAAAAGTGCTTATAACTCAATTATTATTCATCATAGAGGTTTGCAATGTGAAACCAACTTATAGGATATCATTGGCTGGGAATCTTCTGAGGTTGTCTGAGGTTGACCTTTGGCCCCTCCTTCAAGGTCAAGCGATGGTTCACTGGATTTGGATAGTTGTCTTTCCAGTGGATACAAATTTCCATTGGTTCTCCGATGTGTAGGTCTAGTTTATTTTTGGGTCAAGTTTCCTTGCAGCCACATTATAGTCTCCCTTCAGTATCTCCCTTATTGGTGGGCACTTTTTAACCATTTTTGGCAGTTGTATACCAGGATGTAGGAAAATGTTTCAACATGCTTATATTTGATCTTTGACCATCATCACTGCTCAGCAAAGACTATTTACTACAGTAGGTTGTGATTTTGCATACATATTAATATTATCAAAATCATGAGCTCATTAAATCAAAATCGTGAGAGATTGGGATAAAATTGACTAATTTAGTATTTTTATACCTGGTAACAATCTTAAATTCATTTAACCACCTATTATCTATTTGTGTATTGCATTTAGAGCCTTAAAATGTAGTGGGAGGTACTAGAAAACCTTACACAGAGTCTAGAAAACCAGTCAGACTACCCCGTGTCATACATATGAGTCAAACCAGGGTAATAAAATCACAGAAACCATATGAAACCTTATGCAGAGAATCCAGAAACACCACCACCCACCACCTCTCATGAGTCAAAATGGGGCCATAAAATTGCAGATTTTATGTTTTTGGCTTCCTTATCTATTGCTTTTAGAGCATTAAAATGTATTGGGAGGTAAAAGAAACCATATGTGGGGTGTCTTAAAAAGTAGTCAGATTTACCCCTGACTCCATTATGTTTTAAATTAGGTTGAATTTCATAAAGTCATAGATTTTTGAGGTTTTATTGCCTTCATTTTTGCCCTTAGAGCGTTTGAATGGATTGTGAGGTAACAAGAAACCATATCCAGGGAGCCTAGAAAGCTGGTTAGATTTACCTCCTGGCACCCCTTTATTCATCAAACCTTTGTCATAAAAAAAGTTTTGGGTTTATTGCTTGTATCTTTCGTTTTTAGCCAGACCCCATAAAGGCTGGAGTTATAAATCCCCCCCCCCCCCTCCGTGTCATACTGGTATATTGTGGGCATAAATTTTGTGGGTGTCCCACAGCCTTCACGGATTCATGGATTTTTGCCAAAATTTCAGGATATGCTTCATTCACAAGTATCATAGAACTGATAAGGTTTTTGGGAGTATGCTTTTTAAAAAGATTTTTGGGTCTTAAACTTTGTATTGTATTTGGTTTTTATGTCAGCTGACTTGTCAGTCAGCTGACATTATGTCGTCACTCTGCGGCGTGGGCGTACGCGTCCGCGTACGCGTCCGCGTGAACAACTTCTCCTCCAAAACTACAAGGCCTAGAGACGTACTGTTTTTTTTAAAAGATACCTTATCTATCGAGGATGAAAAAATTGTTCAAGGCATGCAAATCTATCTGTTCGTCTGTTTGCTAGAGACATTACAAGGGGGGTACCCCCACCAAAAGTGTGAAAATTTCAACACTTAATCACAATTTTCTCAGTGACTATTGCAGGGATTTCTCTCGTATCTTGCATATATGTACTAGGCCACAGGTAGATTCTCTTGTTTGAGTATGAGACCTGGATCTGTCTTACTTTTTTTTTAATAAATTTTTTTAATAATTTTTAATGCATTAAAATTCATGAAATCATGCACAAAATCATTTATAACTTGAAAAGTGTTGCATTTAGAGCATTTTGTTAAAATATGTTATTCAGCTACTTTTTGCATAGCTACAATATGGTGAGTAAGTTGGGTGCCTGTCTCAATAGCTAAGTGAGTAATAGCTACTTTTGGGCTTTTCAGTAACTTCCATCATGAGTAAAATCACTTGTAACTTAAAAACTATTGCATTTAAAGAATTTCATATAAATATGTTATTCAGCTACTTTTGGGTCAGCTATAGCATAGTAAAATTTCAGACCTGTAGCTCATGGCATAGCTGAGTAATAGCTACTTTTAGGTTATCACTGTTGAGTAAATCGCTTATAACTTGAAAACTATTGCATTTAGAGAATTTCGTATAAATATGTTATTCAGCTACTTTTGGGTCAGCTATAACATAGTAAAATTTCACACCTGTAGCTCATGGCATAGCTGAGTAATAGCTACTTTTAGGTTATCACTGTTGAGTAAATCGCTTATAACTTGGAAACTATTGCATTTAGAGTATTTTGTTTCAATATGTTATTCACCTATTTTGGGATCAGCTATAACATAGTGAAGTTTCAGATCTCTGGCTCATTGCATAGCTGAGTAATAGCTACTTTGAAGTTCTCACTATTGAGTAAATCACTTGTAACTTAAAACCTATTGCATTTAGAGAATTTCGTATAAATATGTTATTCAGCTACTTTTGGGCCAGCTATAACATAGTGAAATTTCAGATCTGTAGGTCATGGCATAGCTGAGTAATAGCTACTTTAAAGTTCTCACTGTTGAGTAAATCAGTTGTAATTAGAAAACTATTGCATTTAGAGTATTTCGTATAAATATGTTATTCAGCTACTTTTGGGTCAGCTATAACATAGTAAAATTTCAGACCTGTAGCTCATGGCATAGCTGGGTAATAGCTACTTTTAGGTCATCACTATTGAGTAAATCAGTTGTAACTTGAAAACTATTGCATTTACAGTATTTTGCTTAAATATGTTGTTCACCTACTTTTGGGTCAGCTATAACATAGTAAAATTTCAGACCTGTAGCTCATTGCATAGCTGAGTAATAACTACTTTGAGGTTCTCACTATTGAGTAAATCAGTTGTAATTGCAAAACTATTGCATTTAGAGAATTTCGTATAAATATGTTATTCAGCTACTTTTGGGTCAGCTATAACATAGTAAAATTTCAGACCTGTAGCTCATGGCATAGCTGAGTAATAGCTACTTTTAGGTCATCACTATTGAGTAAATCAGTTGTAACTTGAAAACTATTGCATGTACAGTATTTTGCTTAAATATGTTGTTCACCTACTTTTGGGTCAGCTATAACATAGTAAAATTTCACACCTGTAGCTCATGGCATAGCTGAGTAATAGCTACTTTTAGGTTATCACTGTTGAGTAAATCGCTTATAACTTGGAAACTATTGCATTTAGAGTATTTTGTTGCAATATGTTATTCACCTATTTTGGGGTCAGCTATAACATAGTGAAGTTCCAGACCTGTGGCTCATTGCATAGCTGAGTAATAGCTACTTTGAAGTTCTCACTGTTGAGTAAATCAGTTGTAATTGGAAAACTATTGCCTTTACAGAAATTTGTGCAAATATGTTATTCAGCTACTTTTGGGTCAGCTATAACATAGTGAAATTACAGACCTGTAGCTCATGGCACAACTGAGCAATAGCTATTCTCAGGCACTGACTGTCGAGTAAATTGGCTATAACTTGAAAAATATTGCATTTGGAGTATTTTGTTAAAATATATTGTTCACCTACTTTTGGGTTAGCTATAACATAGTGAAATTACAGACCTATAGCTCATGGCATAGCGGAGCAATAGCTATTTTCAGGTTCTCACTATTGAGTAAATCAGTTGTAACTTGAAAACTATTGCATTTACAGTATTTTGCTTAAATATGTTGTTCACCTACTTTTAGGTCAGCTATAACAGAGCAAAAATTCAGACATGTAGCTCATTGCATAGCTGAGTAATAGTTACTTTGAGGTTCTCACTCTTGAGTAAATCAGTAGTAACTTGAAAACTATTACATTTAGAGTATTTTGTTAAATATGTTATTCACAGACGTTTTGGTCAGCTATAACATAGTGAAATTGCAGACCTCTATGTCATGGCATAGCTGAGCAATAGCTTCTTTCAGGTTCTCACTGTTGAGTAAATCATTGTATCCAACCTGTAGGAAATCATGGGCTGGGAATCTGTTAATATGGTCCGATTTGACCTTGGAACCCTCCTTCAAGGTCAAATGAGGATAGCCAAACATAAAAGTGCTTATAACTCGCTTATTATTGGTCCTAGAGGTTTGGAATGAAAACCAACCTATAGAAAATCATGAGCTGGGAATTTTTTGGTGTGGTCGGATTTCACCTTGGACCCCTCCTTCAAGGTCAAATGAGGATAGCCAAACTTAAAAGTGCTTATAACTCGCTTATTATTGGTCCTAGAGGTTTGGAATGGAAAACCAACCTATAGAAAATCATGGGCTGGGAATCTTTTGGTGTGGTCAGATTTCACCTTAGACCCCTCCTTCCAGGTCAAACGAAGATAGCCAAACTTAAAGTGCTTATAACTCGCGTATTATTGGTCTTGGAGGTTTGGGATGGTAAACCAACATATAGGAAATCATGGGCTGGGATTCTTTTGGTGTGGTCAGATTTGACCTGGGACCCCTCCTTCAAGGTCAATTGAGGATAGCCAAACTTACAATTGCTTAGAACTCGCTTATTATTGGTCCTACAGGTTTGGGATGGTAAACAAGCTACAGGAAATCATGGGCTGGGAATTTTTTTGTGTGGTCGGATTTGACCTTGGACCCCTCCGTCAAGGTCAAACAAGGATAGCCAAACTTAAAAAGTGCCTATGACTCACTTATTATTGGTCCGAGAGGTTTGGGATGGTAAACCATCCTAAATTCTTTGGCTGGGAATCTTTTGCTATGGTCAGATTTGACCTTTGGACCCCTTCTTCATGGTCGAACGAGGATATTGCATTTATAGTATTTCTTTAAATATTTTTAACCTACTTTTTACACTTAAACAATTACCTTGTTACTTTATTTCATAATATCATTTGCAGGGCACAACTTTTTTGTCCTTTTCTTCTGTCAGCTTCGGAATATCTTTCGAACATGCTGTTCAGTTACCATTTACTGTATTTCTGTACAGCCCTTTCCCTGATAATTATGCTTTCCTCTCATTATCACCATCACAAATCAAAAACATTCAGTCAGCTGACACAGTGCCCGTTCACGGGCACTCTCCTCTTGTTATACTCACTGCAATATCTCAATATACTACAGGCAGGACTCAAAGTGCTATTTGACCCATCTGACTGAACAAAGTACAGTCCAAGCTCTCAAGTGACTTGTATTCCCCTAACTGAAAGACAGAGGCTCAAGGATGACCATTTATCAACATCCTTCAGGTTCTTTAGCCTGCCTCTGGGGATAGGACCCAATGACAGAGGACCACCATTTAAACTGGTCATCCAAGCCACTATCTATCTGCTTGTACTTGGGTTTGAACCCACATCCTCTGTGTTCCTAGGCGAGTGTGTTACCCACAAGTGTGTTACAAAGCCAAAACCCATACATGGACTTCCACCAAATTTTCATGATATGCTTAACTCGGGAGAATCTAGAACTGATAAGGTTTTAGGAAGTATCTGGCAATGGCTGTTGACATGGCAACATTAGCTTCATTTACAATAAAACTATCACAATGTGTTCACTATGATAGAAAGATCGTCTATTGTTGGAAAAATTCTGGCAAAGTAATCTTTTTACTTTGAAGTTTTTTTGTGTATTTTCTATTCATTTTCAATTTTTAATTCACTAGAAACCAACCTACATGACGTAATCCAATGAAATTTTTATGGTTTGTTGATCTCTATCAAAACATTTTACCTGAAACATTTTGTCTATGATTGAGCAAAAAATATTGCCATGGCAACTGTTTTTCTGTGAAAGTTTTAGCAGTTTTTTATGAAACATGCACAAAATGTTCACTATGACTTAATGAATGAAATTCTGGCAGATGTTTTACTTTGAAATTGTAGTTGATTATTACAGAGCAAATATATTTTACTTTGAAATTGTAGTGGATTATTACAGAGCAAATATATTATGCAATAGATCTGTAGATCTGATTTTTACTTCCTTCTGTACTAATGCTAAAGCTGGTGTTTTTCCCTTGCCATAAACATACCAAATTCTTCCAGGTTTAAAGGTCACATATATACATTTATTTAGAAATTAAAAATTCCAAATTTGTAAAAACATTTAAGTCATTTTGTTTTGATCTAATCACATTGTTTTATGATAGTTCATCTCTATACTGATCAAATGAATAGAAGAATGATCAATCGTTTTTGACTTCTTACTGTTTAAGAATGCATAGTCAGCTCTTTAACTGTTTAACACTATAGTCTTTAATGTCCATGCAAAATATACATGATTCCGTCTTTGAATTTTTTGCTTCTTCAATGACCTTACATTTTTCCTTTTGGGACGCTTTGTTTTTGTAAGCAAAAACATTTTCTAGTTTATTTGAATGAATGACTTGGTAAAAAAATAAGAAACTTGAAGGATTAAGAAAGTATTAAAATAGTGTATAATCATTATAGACTCACTTGAGTAATATTTAATTTTATGAAAAACTGTATTTGCTCAGCGACACATAATCGCAAAAAGAAAAAGAAAAAACTAATAATTCAGAGCTATCATACAATAAACCAATTTCAGAAAAAATGTAAGCTATGTCAGTGTGTCCCTTTACAGATCACTGTGGCATCATCTCATCAAGAATCTAATAAATTAAAATAATACATACAATAGTAAATGTGATTTTGTAAAGATGATTTTTTGTCACATAAGTAATTGTGTTTGATAGGGGATCGTTTGATATGCCATCCAGATAAATCATAACAGGTATCGTAACATGACCTGGGGTTGAAAAAATGTAGCTTTCTGTGCATGAATCCAAGTTTGAGTTGTTTAATTTTCAGTGCTCACATGGGAAGATTTTTTTTTGTGAAATTTCATCTGTAGCTTTATTAACAAAATGCAAAAATCTGTCCATCCATCTGAAACCCCAAGCCAATCAAATCCTCACATTTATAAAAACACTCATTGAATTGAACTGAGCTAGCTTAAAATGACACATGAATTTTGGTTTTGGAATTTGTTAATAATAAAAAAAAAATGTCCACTAGATTATATAACTATTCATTAAATATAAAAAAAATTCCTTTTCCTATTCTTAAAGAAATGCAGTTACCAATTGGCTATTGCCATTGGAAAAGTGCAGTCGGGAAAAAATGGACCTCTTATCATTTTAGAAGGAGCAAGATATTTTGTTTGGCAATTGTAAATTTTATACACAGACATAGTATGCTAAAGGGACCACCCAGTAAACTAACTGACACTTTAACTCACAAAGTCAGGAGAGATGATATACATTACTTTTGTACAGAAATTGCAGCATCTTGATGTGAATTACATGCTTATCACATGTACAATGCCAGTGGCATCATTTTTTTTTCACAAGTTTTTTTTCAGAAGTTTTACAGGCAATATAAATTTAGTTGCATTTTATCTTTCTTATCATATTTGACGTAGTTTGTTTTATCAATCAGAAGACCGTTATCTTTCAAAGCACTCAAATCACAAAGGAGTGCAATTGTATATCAGTTTAATGAACCAATGAAGTGTTATCCAGTGGCTTTGTAGTAAATTCTATACTATTAATAAATAAAAGTACATCCTTTATACAATGAAACACACTTGAACTTGTGCTCAAGCCCCATGTCATGAGGAAATTAAAAGTACTTCAAGTGTTAATAGATTGTCTTGTTGCTTGAGTCTTTTCACACTAGTATGTTTTTATCTGATTTGTATGGCCCCCGTGAAGCTTACCCTGGTAGCAGTAATACAGTCATTGACAACAATACGTGACCTTGCACTAATTGAATATAGATGTTAGGAAACTGACCATTCATCATCGTCCCCGAAGCTTGACACTGGGGATGGGTCCATACAAAACAGAGCACTGGCATTTCAAAAGATGTTATCGTAAAATAGGACAAAGTATTGAAGTGCAATGTCTTTCCTTAAAACATCCTGTTCAGATTGAAAGTAATGAACTCTTGAGACTTTATTTATGGAATATATGGTAAGTGACTGAGTTATCTGCAATAATTTGTCATATTAATGGGATAAGAATGAGACATAGCTTGCAAAATGTGTTGTTCAATTGCCGAGATCTTAATATGCCTTATTCCAGCGGAGAACACTTGAAACAGTGATTCACAAGATTAAAAGTGTGATAACCAAATTTTTTCTGAACTTTTTTTTCCTCCATGCACTGTTTCGCACATTTTTGGTAATAGAAGTTCTAGACATTTGAGTAGTTAAAGAATTATCATTTTATTTATGTAAGTTAATGGTATCTGAAAGTTTAAATGACCATTATCCACGCTGTAGAGAAAGGCAAATTCCTCTCTCTGTGAGGTCTCTCGTGGTGACGTTATTGATTTGCTGAGATTATGTAGTGCAAAACTAATGAAGTATGCTTTGTTGGTACATTTTTCTTAATCCATCCTTTGTGTGACCTATTTACCATGTATATTAGTTGATTCATAAGACATCTTGCCAAGATATTAAAACAAATAACTCCATGGAACTCGGATTAAAGCTGTGGTGTAGGAGACAGCTGGCTAATTACCCAAACAGTGGCACAATAGCAGGTTATAATCTGTATTATTAGAGATCTGCCATTAAGAAGTGTTGAATAGAACTGCAAGCATTTGAAAGCTACGGGACCTTTACATATTTAGTCTTGATATGCTTTTATCAAAGAAATTCCTTTGTTTTCCATAAATTCTTTTAGCTCAGACCAGTTTTATTTTTTACACAGACACTATCAGGAAATATATATGATGGACCTTTATTAGTCATTTAAAACAAACTTGATCACCATATTTCTGCAAGTAAAACTAGTGCATTCAATAGCAGAAATGAATAAAGTTTAACTCATTAAAAAATACATTCTTCACAGATGAAAGGGAATGTCTGTGACACTTTCAGTCATTTTATGTACCGTAATGTACACGATATTAATGGATTGTTGTCATTAGTTGATATAGAAGTTATGGACATGTTTTCGTACAAAAATAATTTCAAGTTCAGATATAAACTAAACTAGAATATTGTGTTTCCTCAGATAGATTTCATGTAAAGATTGTGATAATCAATATTTCCTCTTTTGTTAGCTGTGTGCACATGACAAGACATAAACACCAAAATGTCAGTTTTAGCCCAACTGAAACAACAGAAGATCCCCAACAGAAAAATGTCCACCATAGATTTGTCTATTAGTTAACCAATTAACATACATTCCCATAATCCTATTTACAACAATGTATTTGTAAAACTTTTTTTTTTTTTTGGTCTTTCATAACAAGAACTGTAAAGAGATCTATTTATAAATAGGAAGCCCAAATAGAACAAGGGATGGAAGAAATGTCTTTTTTTGTGTAATTGTTGAGTAGTGTTTTTATTAGGACCTTGTTTCCCTGATTTCTTGGTAAGCCAAAGTACTACAAAAATCCAGGAAAAATGTCAAGAGTGTAAGTGTAATTTTCCCTTCAAATAAAGGGCCTGGGAGAGAAATGGAATAATGTTTTTATGGTTGCCTGTATGATTAAAGTCCTTCAGTTCATAGCGACTCATATTTCTACCCATTAGTGATTTCTTTGCTTTTGCCATAAATTTTATCAGCAAAAAATTATCAAGTCAAGTCTATTGTTAGATTTCCACGTAACCCTTTAGACATTTGGAAATGGTACTTACATGGCATTTATTTGAATGTGATAAGATATTATTTCATCACCTCAGTAGGTGGGATAATTTTCAACCAATGTATTTCTAAATGAAAACTTTATTGACAAGTTTGATGTGGAAGCAATATTTGTGTCAGTTGAGAAAGTGTGTGACATATTGTCATGGACTTGGGGTGTTGACATACACTTCTGTCTCCACTTAAATGCAACAGCTACAGAGATACATATGGTTTCATTTGATAACTGAGTAATCTGGCTGTAAAATTATTCACATCTGCCTGTTCGTCTGTTTGCCACAGGTACCTCTCGATTTTTTTTGCAAAAATTTCAACTCTTTTTGGCTATTAATGGCTATTAATCACTCCATGAGTTAATAGATTGTTCTAAAAGTGTTGTACATACATGAGTAGTTCTTGATACCCTGTGAGGTAATGCCCTGGATCTTGTGTAATTGTTAATAAATATGTTTAACATTTTGTGGTACAGCTTATAACAGAATTTGGTCATTTTCTCCCTACCTATACACTGGTGGTACCTCAGCCCAATTGTATCACATTCCGGAATCTTGCTTAAATTAATTCATAGGTTTTTAATGTAATATATTTTTTGCATTACAACATAAATATGGAAGTCTCTCAGAAATAGTAAGAGGTAAATGAGTGATTTTGAGCTCATTCTTGAACTCACCTGATAATGAACAGTTTCAGGATTCAGTATCCAAATTTTTAAAATTTTCATATTTAGTGACTGTCCTCAATTCTTCTGACCTTATAGTATTTTTTGGAAAATCAGGTATTTCTTAGAAATAATGAGAGATAAAGTGATTTTGAATTATTTTGAACTCTACAGGGTACCAAAGAGGAATATGGGGGAATAAGCCTTGTCAAAACAGACAAGGCTATTTTTAACCAGGTTTATTTCCCACTAAGCATTTTTTTCACAAGGCTTTTTTTTCCCATGCATCTCCAGTAATGTTCAGAATCATTGCGCAAACAGTTGACAATTTAAATTCACCACATTTATTCAACATAATGACATTTTGGGCAAAACATGAATGTGATTTAGTCTCAATATTTTAACATTTAGAACAAGAGCACTCAGAGATTGCATATCTCCTCCAAAGCCCAAGAATACTTCAAAAGTTTCCTGGATCCAGAATTGGTTGTGGCTCATTCCCAAAATGAAATCAGTTCTGTGTTAAGATCAAGACCCATCTACTGTGAAAATTAAATGTACATCTGTGTAATAGTCTGTTGTAATCTTGCTTAAGCACACAAAGAGAATCCCAATAATAATGTCTTATGTGTGGCGATAAAAAGTCTTACTAAAGCTAAGTTGGCAAGGTTACCAGTGGTGAAATTTATGTTCCTAACATAGTTTGAGACAATATTGATGATGAGAAAACTTCAAGGGGGACATGGAAAGAGGTTTTAATATATACTTTAATCTGTTTAAAATATTTTTGATTTCATGGTCCACATACATTGTAGAATTGATATACATATTTTAGTCAAATATGTACCAAATATTTAGTCGTTAAGCAGTTCTCCTTTTCATAAACTTTATGTGCAAGATTTTTCTGATATTACTAGCCATTCTGTTTGGGTTATAAAGAAGAGGGTTTTTTTCAATTGATTTGCTTAATACCACTGATAAGGCGATTTTCAGACCTATTCATCTAATTTAGTTCCTATTTTATAATAAAGAATAGAGTTGCAAGAGAAGGTACATATTTATAATTACTGACAGATAATACAAGCAAAACTGTGAGTTACCTTTATGTATAAAATTATATAAAACAGCAAATTTCATAAAGCATGTAACAATTGGACACTTGTTAAAACAATTGGATATTTTTGCTTTGTGTTAATCTGTGAATACGACAGATTTCAAAAAAAAAATCAGAAGAAACAATGAAGATCAATCAACAATAGCTTTAATATCTTTCATTCACATGAAAGACCCATGAGATTTGTCCAGAACAAGAAACCAGATTACCTCAGGTACATCCAAATTAGGTAACATACAAGCCAAATTATCATGATACCAAGGTATTGGCATAAATGTGTAGTTTTCACTCATACATATGAAACACTTTAATTGAAAACATGTTGTTTGTGTTCCATTCTGTGACAGCCAGCCTGCCATATCTGTTTGTGGCGATTGCCTCAGGATACTTCACTGTGTCTTCATCAGTTAACAAGTTGCGGGCGTATGTCCCTTTCGGGTCAAATAGGCACACTTTGCCACTGTCATCGGCAACTATGGTGTTGTCCTTTATGTCCACTGCAATACCTCTAGGACCTTTTAATTTTCCACGCTTTTTGTTTGGCTTTCCTCCCTCAGTTGATTGTCGTCTTTGTGAATCTGACAAATAAACATTCATAAATTCACCCCTTATGTCAAACACTTTCATACACTTGTTACCATAATCAGAGATCACAATATTATCACTTGCATCAACCGTTACATAAAAAGGGTTCCGGAACTGAGTTGAGCCACTACCAGAAGAGCCAAAGGTCTTTATTTTCCTTCCATCACGTGAGTAAATGGATATTGTGTCATGAAAAGTATCAGATATGATGTATTCCCCCTTGCTATTACAGGCTAGTCCAAATGGCCATCCAAAGTTTCCTTTGCCAAATTCTGAGTGCATATGACCCTCTGGTGAGAATATCTTTACCCGTTTGCCTGCACAGTCACATGCTGCAATGTTTCCATCTCTGTTTACAGCCAGTCCTAGAGGTTTTAGATGACCCGATCCTATCATGTTTTTCAGCCTGCCACTTGAATCATACAGTCTCAGACGGTTGTTCTTTTCAGTCATTACATCGTACTCAGCCACCACAAGATAGCCAGATGGATGAAAGGCAATACCAGTTGGATTCCAAAGCTCTTCTGGCCGTGTCTTTTCAATTTTCCAGATTAGTTTTGGCTTGAAAAGCATGAAATGGTCAGTTTCATCTTCTAGTGTCCCCCCTTGAAATGACAACTGTGAGGGATCTGGCGAGCTTTTGGTTGATGTTCCAGTCACAGACATGCTTCTACGATCGTGTAAGCTGGAAAAACTGAGGCTAGAAGAAATGGTGTGATTTCCATTCACCTGGTTGGACCCTTCAAGTTCCCGCTCAATTTTCACTGCAATGTCTTGCTGCAGTTGTTCCAGTTCATAGTCAGTAACAGTTTGTAGCCTTGACATTAAGGTGTCATACACAACCAGTATTTTCTTTGACTGAGACATTTCAAGGCTTTTGGTTACCATATCGTACAGCATCTGTAGTTTCTTGATTTCTCGCTCAATAACCCGTATTTCAGATTCCACATTGTCATTGCTATCTTTACGCACTTTCATCTGCAGTGATTCGGTTTGTCCGTTGTTCATTGAACACATGGAATTTAATGAAGTGTCAGTACCCATCAGGCAGTCCTTGTGTGTAGTGAAATCATGACTAACTTTTCTGAGCTTTACTGCCAGTTTCTCCAGCTTTGGTCCGAGTTTGTTAAGAGAGTGTTTGAGGTTGTCTCTTCTGACACTCAGTGCTTCACTGAGCCTGGTGTTTGTGTGCTTGTTGTGCAGTTGTATCACACACACTGAACATGTGGGAATGTTGCAATCATTGCAGAAGTACACACTGGGAAGCCTGCCATGCAGAACACAAAACAGTCTGATGGAGTCTTTATTGGATATGTGAATCACAGCATGCGAAGAAAACACAGCTTGAGTTTGATGAGCATTTTTACAGGCTTGACAGAAGTTTAAGAAACACTTGTTACAGTAATACTCGGCTTCCTCTGCTTTGCTATAATAAAAGCAGGAGTCACATCTTTGTTGAGCCATCGGTGTGGACAGTTGATCCTTGTGCACAGAACATGAATGGTTCAGACCAGCCACTCCATTTGGTGGCAGAAGTGTATGCTTAGCACAGATTGGACAAGGTACAGAGACTCCATCTTCTTGTCCCTGATTTTGTCCATATATTTTCAAATAATGACACAGACATTGTTCACAGAAGGTGTGATCACAGATCAGCTGGGTCGGCTTATCATATGGATCCAAACATATTAGGCAGCATTCTAAATTCTCAGAAATATCCTCATATGTCTGAGAACTGTCACTGAGGTGATGCACAGCCATTATTGTATTTTTTCCTGTCATAAATGAGAAGTGGGGTGAGAAAAAAGAAACTAATATACTCCTCTGGAAACTTCTTGCAGGATCAGGTTTTAATTTGCATTTTTCCTGGAGTTGTGAAAGCCAGGTGTGACACTGTATGGATAGGTGTTGTGTTCATTATCACACCAAAACGTGATAAATCAAGTGTACCATTAGCTCACCTGAAATATACACATAAAAGTAAAGCTTAGTACGACTGCATGTTTACTGGTAGAAATGAAAATAATTAATACCGAATATGACTGTGGCATATGTATATATCTGTTCATTAACATTGATTGAAAATATTTTTACATTTAGTGTGCTGGGGCCTGTAGATAAATAACAGCTAATGCATTTTCAGTACAGGTAACTTACTTGAACAATCAAGATGAATAACCTAGTGTCTTTTAAGTTTTTCTTTCATGTTCACTAATTTCAACTTCGTTTGTTGTATTCATAGTCATCATACCTTGAGAAGTTAATGAACTCAAGTTTTTGTTATTAAAATTTACCCTTTGTTTAAAAGTCATATTACTCTGAAATGTCTGTTATATACAAAAATGTTTGAAAATATACTATTTATTCTCATAATTTGCAGTGATTTAATGTCCATTGCAGTTTAATCTGTTGAGCTGTATGCACTTCAATATATCATTGATAACATGAATTATTTACAATTACAATAGCTTTTACTGTCACAACAATGACTGTTGAACTTATATGCACATATTTAGTTTGAGTGCGCAGTGTTTTTTTAAACAAGGAGCAATTGCAGTCTCCTGAATATTCTGATGATCCACTACTGACCGGCTCAGTGTGGTCACAGTGTAATTATTTCACATACAACTATTCTTATAAAGTAAATAGGTGCTCACCACTGTTGTTGAGCAGTACTTACTGTTTGTAAGTCCCTTGTTTTCTGTCACAAACTGAGTGACTATTTATATGACATTCCCAAGAGATTGTCTTAAGTCGATCATTTGTCACTTTTGCTGACATATATTATTGACCTTTTTCTTATTTCTCCATGTCTTGCTATTTCAATCTGTCTGCTTTGTGAAGTCTGGTCCTATTAGAGAACTGGTTACATATGTATATGCTAGCATGCAGACATTACCATATTTTTCAGACCTTGCCTATAAAAGTCCCAGTCACCAGTAAAAGGACTGTTGATTTAACTTATCAAAACACAAGCAGATCAATGCGCTAACACTTGGATCTGTGCATACATTTTGTGTATTTATGGTGTACACTTGAGATAGATATTCTCTTGTCCAGACTTTATTCCACTGGATTAATATTCAGCTGCTCGTCAATAATATACACAATTGTAAGATCCCGACCAGTGATCTTATTCCTTTGAAATGTCACAATGTTTAATGATTTAATGCATCCTAGTTTGTGTACATATACATGTATGTGTTCATTACCCCACATGCTGAGTGTGTATTTAGATAAACATTCCTTATTTCATGAATGAAGGTCTCGTGAAACGTCCTGCATTGCTATGTTTGCACAGCAATTTATGGACCTTGTGACACAAAGATTTTAACCCTTAATCATGTAATTGGAGGAAAATTAATGACCCCTGAGAGGCATTCCTTTTTGCTTGTAAGTGGGAGTATAGAAATTTTCTGAGTTTATCTTTCCAAGGTTCCATTCATCATATTACCAGTGGGACTTTTAATTAGCTTCAATATATAAACCAACATGCCACTAGATTACCATTTGAAGTGAGATTCCTACATTTAAGTGTGGAAGATTTGTGATATGTAAGGTTGGAAGTAAAAATTAAGTGCTCTCACTGACAGACATAAATAACATAAATATCAAGTTACAATTTTAACCAACATAAGATCTGTTATTGTTTTGTCATAAAATCTCCTCAAAAGAAACACATGAGGTCAGAATACATGTTGTTTTGTGTGTTCCAAATCAACAAGTATGCATGTGGAGATAGACTGGATCTGATTTACTTAGTTTTAACAAAAACAACAGCACTCATAGAACACATACCTCCACCAACGCCCAACACTTCAAATATTGCTTATGAGTGCAATGATAAAAACATCCTTAAAATATTCCTTGGTTCAGAATCAGGATCAAAATCAACTAATGGTCTGTTCCTTGTGCCATTGTTGACATTTTCTGAGAATTTTATCAAAATCCTTCTATAAATTTTCCGATTATTTGCAAACAAAGCACCCCACTGTAACATCCTTGTTGGTGGGGAGAAATGATTGTCCTTAACACATTGTACAGGTCATATGATGGTGGAAAGTTTTAAGAGTACTGGAAAAAAATGCAATTTATTTTGATTGGTCTAGATTTTGTACTGTAATGAGGCAATGTAAATCACAAGACAAGCATCTTTTCCACTGAGTACCATGACCTAAAGTCAAACCCACAGCCTGAGACTTGGGAACCAAGTATAATTCCACTACAAGTGGGGGAGATCTCTTGAAAAAAAAATTCACCTGTTCTAAGACTCAAATATGAGATTTTTTTGTCTGAAATATTCCATACTGTTTTGAATCTAGTCCACAGATTAAAAAGACAACATGAATTTCACAAGGATATGTCTGTTAAGATCTAGATTGAGTCATGGGCTCAACTGTAAGTATAACAAGAAGGTATCTAAAGTTTTGAGCCCAGAGTCTCTGATTTTTAGAAGCCTCCTTAGTAGATGGTTGTTACAATACAGAACATACATAAGTTACATATTAAACTAATCTGTAAATTAGTCACATAAATGGTCGTATACTATCCCATACCTTTGTTTAAATACATTCACATTGTTAGTCATTGTAAATGATTCCAGAGTCTCAAGAATTATAATTTATGACATTTAAAATTATATCAAATAATATTTTTGATAATTTTGAAAGCTTGTAGTTTCAGTTTGTAACATGATTTTGAGCAAAAAGGCCATTGTTATTAGAATGAAAGCCAACTTTATTGACATCATATCACTTCAAAAGGCATTTCCAACTTAGCATACACTCTATCCGGCGTCTCCATTGTACTGGACTTGGGAACAGCTATGAATAGATGATTTTTTTAATTGGATTTTGGTGTTGCACCTTAGATTCTGCCTGGCAGAGATTAAGTGCCATAAAAGTTCAGAATAGAATAGAAAACCTTTGACTGTGTTCTCACATGACCATTCTCAAGAAGAAACACAAATTCTTACTCGGTCTCAACTCTTAAGCTTGTTTACAGTAAAATTGAATTAAACAATTTAATCTTTATAATTTGATATTTACATTTATAAAAATATCTGTTCTACATGGTATGGTTAAAAACAAATTACTTTTACAGAGTTTATAAATGCAAAGAGTGGACCCTAGAACCAATCTCAGTTGAGTCAGCTTTTGTGAAATGGCTTTTGGGCCAAAACATAGCTGAGGTGAAAAACTCAGTTTTAAGCTATAGCCTTAACATAAGACTGGGCTAAGTCTGAGACTTTGTGTGAAATCGGCACCAGAGTCTTACATTTAAAGGACTAAAAGGGTTAAAGAAAACAATCACAACACAATAACTGATTTCTCAGAAGAGACATTGACATAAGAAATAATACATTTACACAAATGAAAAATTAGTGATTTATAATAAGGCTGGATATGCAACCTTTCTGATCAGGTTTTTACCTTCAGTTTGAATATTTCAGCAACCAAATGGAGATTGACATGATTTGTTATTTAACAGTTAAAATAATGCTGTCAGTTGTGCATGTTGTGCATGAAGTTCTTGTGGGACTTATGTGGCTGAACACATGTTTGTGAGGAAAGCCCAAGTCCCTTATGAAGGTGGCAACTGAATCCACATACAGTTAAATTCTGTAGAATTAGTCCACAACAAAATACAAATTGTGAAATACAGCCCCTTTGATTACCCTGCCAGTGATATAGCTTCTGATTATCCCACTTCTTTGTTTGCTAAAGAAGTAAGACTTTCTTTTATTACTTAATGAAAGATCAGAATCAAATAGATCTCCTGTGGTCTAGTTAGTTCAGTTGACAAAGGACAATTCCATAAAAGTGTGAAAAGGTCCTTTTATGCCACTACAGTCCTCAGAGCTTTTGATACATTAAATAATGAAATTTGTCAAAATTTTTGATGTAAAAGTGACAGAGTTTTAAAGGCAGCCACATTTAATTAATTAAAATACTGTTGGAGATTGTTGGAGATCAGTCTGTGTGTAATAATTATTGATGTATTAACCCATTAAACCCATGTTTTATGTCTTGACAGTTGAATTGTTATTGATAATGTTTAATTGAATCAGCATAACCAGGTAGTGGAGTTACAGCAACTGTTACCAGGTCAAAGACACAAGTAAACACGTAGATACCCACAGCATAGTAAACATCACAACTATAAATAATACATGTACACCAAATATACCTGAAAGTGTAAATGTCTGAGTACATTTAAAGATAAATTGATAAATATCTTTGTTGACCTACAGATTTGACTATTTATTCTTCTTAAATTTCTTTATTGTTAGATGTTCCAATAAATTTAATTGGAAGTAGAATTTTCATCATCATTAAGAGGAAAACATAGGTTTTATTAAAAAAAAATATTTTTTAAATTTCTTTGTCCAGATATAATATTTTGCAACATTATTTCAATCACAATATATTGAAAGAAAAATTTATGTATTTTATTTTCACTAAATGTAATATTAATAACACATTTTCTTCTATATTTGTCACTTTGAAACATTTGAATATTTCTTTACATTCGGTGTTACACTACAAAGATTAATTAATTGTACTAACCGTATGTTTCTGTAATGTTTTTCATGTTGGGAATGACAAATATGCAGCAAGCATTGTAATTATCTGGTCTTCCCAGTGAGGCAGATTTAGTAACAAGGAAATATATACATTGAACATACCTGTTAGTTCAGTATACATAATAATCCAAATTATAATCACAGTGCTCAAGTAAAATCATGATCAACTTACCTGACTGGTTATAATGAGTTTTTTTCGTTAACCTTGTCTATCCGCCCTATCTGAACTGTCTTAATAACTCAGTGATGTGAGATTACACACACAAATTCTGCACCACAAAACTGCCACAAATTGCTCCAGGTTCTTTGCTCATTTTTGAGTAGGTTTTTTGCTTCCTTCTTTGTAAAATATTCAAGCTTTTCTTTCATTTCCTCTTTTCCCTTTTTTTAGCTTTTCTTTTTTTTTCTTCTTTGGCATGAAAGGTAGCAGTTATGTGAAACAAGACTGCTCAAGTTGCTTTCTGTTTCTTTTACACGTACTCAGTATTAATGAGCAGTATTAATAAGTAGTTTTGAAAGTGGAAGATAATTTGAGTGGTTACAGTCTTCTGTTAATTTACTGAAATTTACTCAATCTTTAAAATATTCAGTCATTGTAAATTATTGTTAAATTTTAAATTTTTTTTGCATCTCAAGTCGTTGTTGACATATATACTGTAACAAATAAGTGATGCATAGAGCAGGCCAATTTTCATGTCAGTTGATAGAATCATTAACAGCTAGCTTGTCATGGCATTTTAAAAAAAAAATTTTTTTTTGAGAAATACATGTACAATGCTACTAATAAATTAACAATACTAAGATACGCATAGTGAACTCTGTAGAAGTAGACTCAGCATTTAGTCAGATTTAGGAATCAGAAAAACTAGTATACTTGTATGTATAAATGAATGTTAGTCATAACTATAGAAATAAAGCCTGTGGATATTGGTGTATCCAATAAACAGTGTTACTGCAGTTAAGTGTTTTTTAATAGTTATGTCCAGCTGATAAAATCCTGGATACAGTGTTTACATAACATCCATTTCATGAGGATTATAAGTTAGAACTCACTATTAGAAAATAAAAATGCCAAATAGGTATACAAATGGGTTGCCCCATTTGTAAGATTAGAGATTGAAGAGAGACCCATTATGAATTACTGGTGATTATTTAGGAATAACATCACTGTGACACCTGCCTGCTGTCATAGACACAATACCTAACAATGGAGAATTTCCTGCATATCAGTTCTTATTCCATACGTTGCTAACTCCAAAATTAGCTTCTAATTAACACGTTTCCCCCATGTACTGTAAAATGATATGATGCTGCTGGTTTTAACCCTGTTGTGTCACTCCTCTATTATTGACATGAGTCATCGGGTTGATTTTCATAATTAGACTCATGTTGTAGTATACCCCAGCCTCCACAGTCTAAGTTATATGAAGCTCGCTTTTATAAAGTTTTCATCAGAATTTCTTATGAAAGCTTCCTCATAATGTAAGAGATACTTTTACTTATTACCTCCACTAAGGAGGTATTAAATTCATGACTGTTTGGCCCAAGAAGATGGGTCCTGGTCCAGTGTAGATCCCATTAAATTTTGAGACTGGTCTGGATCACAGAAACAGAGCAGTTTCATTCTTGACCTGCTTGGTTACTTCTGCAATCACACTATTTACTTTCAGGGATATGGCTCTTTCCATCTTTAAGGAACACATTGTTTTACCCAACAGCCCTTAAGGGCTGTAAGGGTATTGTTTTCACCCGTGATATCCGGATGGGCGGGCAAACTGGCGGGCACCAGGGCTGGCAGGCGGTCAATGAGAAAAAGTTTGTCCGGGCTGTATCTCAGAAACTGTGAGGTGTAGGAAGTTGATACGTGGTAGGGATATTGGTTAGGGGGTGTAGGTGTGCAACATCATGGTTTTACCTTGATTTGACCTTTGACCCTGAGTTAAAAAATCTTGTCCGGGCTATATCTTGGAAACCGTAAGGTGTAGGAAGTTGATGCTTGGTAGGGACATTGGTTAGGTGGTGTAGGTGTGCAGGATTATGGTGTGACCTTGATTTGACCTTTGACCTTGCCGTAATGACCTTGAGTTTAAAAAATCTTATCTGGGCAATATCTCGGAAACTGTAAGGTGTAGGAAGTTGATACTTGGTAGGGACATTGGATAGGTGATGTAGGTGTGCAATGACAAGGTGTGACCTTGATTTGATCTGTAAACCTTGCTGTAGTGACCTTGTCTTACAGAATCTTGTCCAGGCTATATCTCAGAAACTGTAAGGTGTAGGAAGTTGATACTTGGTAGGGACATTGGTAAGGGTGTGTAGGTGTGCAACATCATGCTGTAACCTTGATTTGACCTTTGACCTTGTTGTAGTGACCTTGACCTATAAACTCTTGTCCCAGGCTATATCTCGGAAACTGTAAGGTTAGGAAGTTGATACTTGGTGGGGACATTGGTTGGTGGTTGTAGGTTTGCAACGTCATAGTGTGACCTTGATTTGAGCTTTGACATTGCTTTAGTGACCTTGACTTTAAAATCTTGTCTGGGCTGTATCTGAGAAACCATAAGGGACATTAGGGGGTGAAGGTGTGCAACATCATGTCACACTGTTTATTCTAAAAGTCGCCTGATCTGTGTACTGTGTCACTTCTATACCTCAGCTGACAGTCAGTTGACATTATGGCATCACTCTGCTGTGTCTGTGTACACGTCCGCGTCCGCATGAACATCTTCTCCTCCAAAAGTACAAGGCCCAGAGACATGCTATTACTTTTCAAAGATACCTTTACTATTGAGGATGATAAATCCTAAAATTGATCCAGATCTGTCTGTTTGTCTGTTCCCCAGAGCCATTAGAAGCGAGGTACCCCCACCCAAAGTGTGAAAATTTCAACACTTTATCCCAATTTTCTCATTGACTATTGAAGGGATTTCTCTCGTATTTTCATATATGTACTAGGCCACAGGTAGATTCCTTTGTGTGAGTGTCAGACCTGGATCTTTCTTAATTATTGTATCCACCGGAAGCATCCGGTGGATACTTTGGTTTAGCGTTCGCTACGCCGCCGCCGCGCGTAGAGAGATTTTCGGCGTTAACGCTCTAAGAGGAAAACAACAGCAGCTAGGTTCACCAAATTTGCAGGATATCTTCATTGGGGGGTAAGCTTCTCTGGGAAGGAAAATAGCCTCATTCTGAAAAACAAGATGGCCATTTCTTTGAAAATAATCTACATTTTTCTACTGGCTGTTCCTCATAGGTAGAAGGTTGAATCTCTTCATAGGTGATATGTATGACACATATACATGTCCTCTACAACCTTGCAGACATTTGACCTTGAAGCTCCTAGCTTGAGGTCATCCACGGAGTGCCAAAGTAACCCACATAGTGGACTTTAAAAGTCCCTATATCTCCCTTATTATTGGTCCTAGAGGTTTGCAATGTGAAGCCAACTTATAGGAAATCATGGGCTGGGAATCTTCTGGTGTGGTCGTATTTGACCTTGGACCCCTCCTTCAAGGTCAAATGAGGGTAGCCAAACTTAAAAGTGCTTATAACTCACTTATTATCGATCCTAGAGGTTTGGGATGGTAAACCAACATATAGGAAATCATGGGCTGGGAATTTTCTGGTGTGGTCAGATTTGACCTTGGCCCCCTCCTTCAAAGTCAAATGAGGACAGCCAAACTTAAAAGTGCTTATAACTTGCTTATTATTGGTCCTAGAGGTTTGGGATGGTAAACCAACATATAGGAAATCATGGGGTGGGAATCTTCTGGCGTGGTCGGATTTGACCTTGGGCCCCTCCTTCAAGGTCAAATGAGGACAGCCAAACTTAAAAGTGCTTATAACTCTCTTATTATTGGTCCTAGAGGTTTGGGATGGTAAACCAGCATATAGAAAATCATGGGCTGGGAATCTTCTGGTGTGGTCGGATTTGACCTTGGGCCCCTGATTCAAGGTCAAACGAGGATAGCCAAAGGTAAAAGTGCCTGTAACTCACTTACCGTAAATGACCTATTTAGCGCATCCGCCCTTGTAACCGCACCCTATCTCTTTTCAAAGCAATATACTGGACAACTTCTAGTGGGTGGACGATTGGACAGTGACAGTGTACAATCGCGGTTGGTTACAAATGGGTAATAATGACCGATTATTCAGCTTAAATCTCACCTTTCTCAATTTTCTTTAATATCCACATATTTTTTATATAATTTACGTATTTTTACTTAATAAATTGACATTTTTGCCATGGATTTCGAGTTTGTTTTCATCTACCGCCATATTTACAGGAAGTGGGTTCTTTCGGTAGATTCTAAATGTCGAAACACCGTTATTCTTACCGGATTGACCTATACTTCATCCCGGAAAGTGTTTCATAATGGGTGCGCTAAAAGGGGAATTTTTTCTCACCAAAAATTCAATAAAAATAGACTTTCCTTAGCGCACTGTGCGCTAAATAGGTCATTTACGGTATTATTGGTCCTACAGGTTTGGGATGGTAAACCAACATATAGAAAATCATGGGCTGGGAATCTTCTGGTGTGGTCGGATTTGACCTTGGGCCCCTCCTTCAAGGTCAAACGAGGATAGCCAAAGGTAAAAGGTGCCTATAACTCGCTTATTATTGGTCCTAGAGGTTTGGGATGGTAAACCAACATATAGAAAATCATGGGCTGGGAATCTTCTGGTGTGGTCGGATTTGACCTTGGGCCCCTCCTTCAAGGTCAAATGAGGACAGCCAAACTTGAAAGTGCTTATAACTCGCTTATTATTGGTCCTAGATGTTTGGGATGGTAAACCAACATATAGGAAATCATGGGCTGGGAATCTTCTGGCGTGGTCGGATTTGACCTTGGGCCCCTTCTTGAAGGTCAAATGAGGACAGCCAAACTTAAAAGTGCTTATAACTCGCTTATTATTGGTCCTAGAGGTTTTGGTGCATTGTCTTTACGGTGGATACAATTTGCATCGGTTCTTCGATGCGCTAGGTCTAGTTTTTTTATGAATTTTTAAAATAATTTTAATGCATTAAAATTCATAAAATCATGCACTAAATCACTTATAACTTGAAAAGTATTGCATTTAGAACATTTTGCTAAAATATATTATTCAGCTACTTTTTTCATAGCTATAACATGGTGAGTAACTTGGGCATCTATCCCCATAGCTAACTGAGTAATAGCTACTTTCTGACTTTTCAGTAACTTCCGTTAGGAGTAAAATCACTTATAACTTAAAAACTATTGCATATACAGAATTTTGTATAAATATGTTATTCACCTGCTTTTGGGTCAGCTATAACATAGTAAAGTTGCAGACTTATAGCTCATGGCATAGCTGTGTAATAGCTACTTTTAGGTTATCACTGTTGAGTAAATCATTTATAACTTGAAAACTATTGCATTTAGAGTATATTGTTTCATATGTTATTCACCTATTTTTGGGTCAGCTATGACATAGTGAAATCCAGGCATGTAGCTCATTGCATAGCTGAGTAATAGCTATTTTGAAGTTCTAAATGTTGAGTAAATTGCTTCTAACTTGGAAACTATTGCATTTAGAGAATTTGTTTCAATATGTTATTTATATACTTTTTGGTTAGCTATAACATAGTAAAATTGCAGACATATAGCTCCTGGCATAGCTGAGCAATAGCTACTTTGAGGTTCTTAATGTTGAGTAAATCAGTTGTAACTTGAAAACTGTTGAATGTAGAGAATTTTGTTTTTATTGCGTAAAATAGCCTTACCTTATCCTCACAAGTGCTTGGTTTGGTTTTGTGGAGCAAAACGTATCGACCGACAAGTATTTTTTAAAAGAATTTTCTTGTCGGCAGGTGACCCCTTGTCTGCGCATGTCCGCGCATGCGCCGTACTCATTGTCTACAGGCCATTGTCGAGAGATCTTCATTATATTTTTGGTCGATATGGGAGCAACACGTATTTTCTTTTATTATCGTCCATTTACAGACGAAGATCTATGAAGTTTTGAAGCGTGCAAGCGTGCACCTACCTGTATTTATCAATTATTCGACTTCCCTTGTCCTGAAAAGGGTCAGAATAAGATGTGCAAGAAGATGTTGCTGTAAAGTCTTCAGTGGAAGACGTGTATATCTTCGGCTGTACTCGCCCATTATTCGACTGGAACTACCTTCGTGTCTATGAAAGGTATGCAGAGAAGACCTCCCGTAGTTTTCAGTGGAAAACTGCTTTATTATCCCATAATGAGTATTAGCGTATGCTCGAAAACAAAGAAGAAAGAATGCAGTTGTCTTTGCAACGGAGGTCGTAGATTCTTTACTGTGGGTGGAGCGCCACTCTGGTACAGTAACAGGTCTCCCTCCAAAAGAACGACTACAGACATGAAAATATAGACAGATTACCTTCCTTTGCTGTAAATTTGGATGAAGATTCAACAGACATATTTGGGGCAGTATGTGCACTGCTTGTCTGTTCAGCCCTGTTGAAGAATTGCAATAACTATTTACTACACAATAAAACCTTCCTATGGCCATGTCTCCATTGGAAAGAATACTGTGACTTTTGAGTTAATTCTTCTGCAAACTCAACGAAGATCAAACTGGCTAGATGAGATTTTATGTTATATTATATGTTGAAGTCCTTGCTTCCAACTTTTACACTGTATTTTGCACAGTATATTCAGGACAGGAGCTATGTCCAGTAATTTTCCCCTACTAACCACAAAAGATCGTCGTACCACTCTGCCTAGTTTACCAGGTCAGAGGGATGCAGAAGAACGTGGCTACATTGATGCAAGTCACCATGGAGGCTCTTCTTGCAGTGTTACTGGCTGTGATGGGATATTTTTTCATTGCCATCCCAGAGTTGTGCGAATCTTCAGTTGGGATTGTCGAGTTTCTCTCCAATCGAATTCTCCAATGCCTGTACTACCCACAATGCAAAGCGATGACGTCAGACAGGAAAACATGGCTACAGTACTAAATATAAATATACCGCTTAAATGCTTCAAAAGAAAGCGATTCATCCACTCAACAATTGCAGAACTCCAGGTTTCTATGGCAGTTTATTTCTTGTATAGAAACTCGAATAATGACGACCTCTGATACATCTCAGTGTCTTGAATTGATCTAGCTACGTCTTCAACGGTCACGGCCCACGAGTGAAGTTCGTTTACTATAACAATAAATACCTGCTTGTCACTTCATTTAAGCTGGAGACAGCAGAAATTGTTAGAAATTCGGTTACAAAAGATGCGTTCTTCTATGTACCGACTCACCAAGATTTTCAACATCTACTTTAGTTTAATGTACACGATCAAACCTATCAGTTTAAAGCAATATGAAATTCGGGTTAGCGACCCCTCTACAGTATCATGCGCATAATAAAGAGGCAAATCTCATTCTTCAGTCTCACGGAATAGGAGTTCACCATATACCTGGACCACTGGTTGTTAAGTGTATGTAGAAGACACCAGTATTGGGTTCAAATCAAAGAACTCATCCAATTATTCATCAACTGGGCTTCGTGATATCGATTTCCTAGGTTACCACTGCATTTGGTACCAGGAAATATCTTTCTACCTCGAATAAATTAAATACCTGAGAATCTATTCAAGACATGGCGATCTCATCACAATCAACCCCAAGGTTGCTTATATCCCAGGTAGGGATATTAGCATCTTTGGAAAAGGCTATACCAATGGGTCAGTTATGTATGTGTGCCTTTCAGTGGTATCTAGAAAAAACTGGCATTATCTCCAGTCACTAGTTGTGAGAATTCCTGTTTCAAATCCTTCTGAAAAAGCATATTCACTGGTGGAAAATGCCAAAAAAATGGGAAATAGGATGCCTTTTCTATACACGGGTGCACAATTCCCTTATTTTCGTAGATACATTAAACCAGGGTTGATGATCCCATCTATAAGCATCACAGTTAGTGGCTTTGGACAGTTAAAAATGTATATATTACATTTCAATGTCATACAGCTGAAGGCAGTGTGTTCAGCCCTTAAAAGCCTTCAAGATAAATTCCACACAAAAGAATTCTGATAGCATCAGACAACACCACTGTGTTCGGTTATCTGAACAAACAGGGGGGGGGGGGAGCGTATACCTCCTAGTTTGGCGCAGCTTGGCCTACTGCAATTCTTGAAATATACTCATAACAGACAGACATATTCTTGGTTGCTTAAAGGTCATACTCAACATCATCTCCAGAAGGGATAAAGGTTTGGTGCATCCTGGCCTACTGCAATCCTTGAAATATACTCATAAGAGACAGAAATATTCTGGGGTTACTTAAATGTCATGCTCAATGATCTCTACAGAAGTGACAAAAGTAATATGTACAGAATGGTTCTTACTCCCTTTATGGTTCTAGACAACGTGCAAGTTTGGCACAAATCAACAATAGGTGTTTTATGCAGGTATGCTGCATCTTGGCCTACTGCAATCCTTGAAATATTCTCATATGAGCCAGATATATTCAGGGATGCCTAGATGCTTGTTTGGTTTTGTGGAGCAAAACGTATCGACCGACAAGAATTTTTTAAGGAATATTCTTGTCACAAGAGGTGACCCCTTTGTCTGCGCATGTCCGCGCTTGCGCAGTAGTGGTTGTCGACAGACGATTGTCGAGAGATCTTCATTGTATTTTTGGTCCCCAGCAAAACAAATTATGCGGGGAGGTAGGGTGGGTTTATCCTTGTGAGGATAAGGTAAGTATTTAACTTGTAAAAAGTTAAATTACAATAAAATTTGTTACAATTAATATGTTATTCAGCTACTTTTGGGTCAGCTATAACATAGTGAAATTGCAGACCTGTAACATTATTGCATAGCTGAGCAATAGCTACTTTCAGATTCTCACTGTTGAGTAAATCAATTGTAACGTGAAAACTATTACATTTAGAGTATTTTGTTTAAATATGTTATTCAACTACTTTTGGGTAAGCTATAATATAGTAAAATTGCAGACTTGTAGTTCAGTACATAGCTGAGCAATAGCTATTTTGAGGTTCTCACTGTTGAGTAAATTGCTAATAACTTAAAAACTATTGCATTTACAGTAATTTCTTGAAATATGTTATTTACCTACTTTTCAGTCTTCTATAACATAGTGAGATTGCAGACCTGTAGCATTATTGCATAGCTGAGTAATAGCTACTTTGAGGTTATCGCTGTTGAATAAATCAGTTGTAACTTGAAAACTAGTACATTTACAGTAATTTCTTTAAATATGTTATTCACATACTTTCAGTCAGTTATAACATAGTAAAATTTTAGATGTGTAGCTCATTGCACAGATGAACCATAGCTATTTTCAGGTTTTCACTTTTGAGTAAATCAGTTGTAACTTCAAAACCATTGCATTTAGAGTATTTTGTTTAAATATGTTATTCACCTACTTTTGGGTTAGCTATGACATAGTAAAACTGTAGGCCTGAAGCTCATTGCTTAGCTCAGTAATAGCTACTTTGAGGTTTTCAGTGTTGAGTAAATCAGTTGTATCTTGAAAAGTTTTACATTTAGAGAATTTTGTTTAAATATGTTATTCATCTACTTTTGGGACAGCTATAACTGCTAAAATTATAGACCTGCAGCTCATTACATAGCTAAGCAATAGCTATTTTTAGGTTTTCACTTTTGAGTAAATCAGTTGTAACTTGAAAACTATTGCATTTGAGAATTTTGTTTAAATATCTTATTCATCTACTTTTGAAAAGCTATAACATAGTAAAATTGCAGACATGTAGCTTATGGCATAACTGAGTAATAGCTATTCTCAGGTACTCACTGTCGAGTAAATCAGTTGTAACTTGAAAACTATTACAGTATTTCTTTAATATATGTTATTCACCTACTTTTGCATAAGCTATATCATATTAAAATTGGAATCCTTTAACTGATTGCATCACAGAGCAAAAGCTACTTTGAGATTCTCACTGTTGAGTAAATCAGTTGTAACTCGAAAATTAATACATATGCAGTATTTCCTTTCAATATGATTTAACCTAGTTTTTACACCTAAACAGTTACCTTGTTACTTCTGAATACCATTTGCAGGGCACAACTTTTGTGTCCTTTTCTTCTGTCACCTCTACTCTGAAACTCAAAACACACAGTCAGCTGACACAGAGCCCATTCACGGGCACTGATTGCCTGTTTAATTTTTATTCTTGGTGGCCATCGTGGAATTTTGCCAATTTACAACAATTTAATGGGGGCAAAAGTATCAGAAACAGATGGGGAGATCAAGCAATTTTGAACTTGTTTTTGACCATACAGGACTCTAATTTAAACATATTCTTGAGTTTTATTCATAGAGTCAAATATTTTGAGTTGCTTCCAATAAATATCAGTTTATTTTTGTCATCAACTCATCAGCCAATAAGGAAACAAATTAATAAACATATCATAATTTTGCTCATCTTTATGTACAGCAAATGTACTTCTTTTCTCAAAATAGTTAATCTAAAAGTAAAATTACCTCCAACAGTGAAAATTTTATAAGTTTTTGTTTTTCTCTCCTTCAAAAATGGGGCAAACAATATTATCATGGAATTATGTACTTTCAAGTGACAGTCTCAAATTTTCATGTCATTGTGAAAAAAATTATGATTTTAAAAATCATGACAATTAAAGTCTGTTTCCTTCCATTTTGTAACTGATATTTGTGAGCAACTTACAGGAATCACCTAGCAAAGTTCACCCTCAGATAAATTAAATTAAAATATATTGTTATAGTAACTGTTGCCTATCTTTCTTACAGGGTGATAAATACAATTATCAGTAAGAAAGTAAAATGATCTGTGATTGAAGGACACTGACAAAACCTGTAAAACATATTGAAAATAAAGATGTAAAGGGCATTCAGGGCATTAACCTTTATTGCTACAATAAATGTCTGCATACAGTGCGATGGTTGACAGTGCACTGCATCAATTGCAAGAGTAAACTGCCAGACAGCACAGGACATTACATGAGCAGCCAGTAATTGACGTATATTTACAGGGAATGGTGGGAACGCTCTCAGTCTCATAATAAAGCAAAGTAAAATAGCAATTAAAGAGACAATAAATAAGGAATTGGCAGATACATTGTTAGAACATTATTGTCAAATGAGGTAGTGACATAAGTGACCACTAAAGTAGTAAATTAGTGTTTTTAAGATACAACTAAAGCCACTGCACAGTTCAAATTCACCATATCATGTGTGTTTACATGCTGAGATCTATACTGTGTACCTGGAGAATTTTTCATTTTTACAAGGAATTGACCAAAGTGACTTTTTTCCAAATCCAGTTGATGATATGTCAATGGCATTAACTTGCAATATATTGTCACATTTTCAGCCTAAATCCTTTAAAAGGTATCATAAATATTCACTCTGAAGCTTGTTAATTCATGTTGTCAATGTGGCTGTGCGTCGAAGTGCTTTCAAATAATAAATAAAAAATATGGCATAAGTATCATTCATTTGCAATGTACAGTAAATTGTTTTGACCATTGTTGGATTTGTACATGAAACATTTGTGCAAAATTGATGAGAAGATCATCCGAGGCAATGTGTTTCAATGATGACATATATAAATTCTCAAAAAAGGCCCCCCCCCCCCTCAAAAAAGGGTCACCTGTGACCTAACAGTTTGGTACATTGTGATGCTACCTGGTATGCTATTACCTCAATGACAATTTAAAGTAACTATTTGAAAGCCAAAAAGTATAAATTGTTTTACTTTTTATTGCTACAAAGATGGTAAAAGTTATTGTTCTATGTGCCATTCAACAGCCAGGGTCATATTGAAAAAGGCACTCAAGATTGCCACATGTGAGAGTTGATTCCACACAGAAGGGACAGGCTATAATTAGACACAAAACAAGCTAACCACTAGGCCATTGAGGACTTTTTTGTTATTGCAGGCTGTAAAGAAGACAGTAGTATCAAGAGGTGGAACTCAGACTGCATGGCACAGTCAGTTGGCCACATACTACAGAGATGTATGTCAGGACCACACCTATACTGCTGTAGATTTGCCATACCATCTAGAACAAGCAGAGGACAAACGGGGGTAATGTGTAATGACTTATACAGTTGAGATTTATTTAAAGAGTATGACACTAGGTTGGTTAGCCCCTCAATAACCATGCTTGTGACACAGCAGTTGAAGGGAGCATCTATCTGCTGCTGTCATAACTGTCATTTAGCTAATCACTCTTCAGAATAGTTATCTTTCCTTGCTGTAAAACTGTTTACTAAAACTCACAGTATATCAAGCTGTGTTCTGACATACACATAAACGTCACCATTACAATATGGTGTATAAAACATGTTCATGGCATTGATTTCTTGTAAGGAATCACAACTGTGGGAGAGTTGTGATTCCTATGTTTGTATATAGTTTATTACATAGTATCGCACATTCATAATAAATTTCATATATTGTAAGTCCATATTTCTTATTTTAAAGTAAGGAAATTAAAGGGTATGTTTCATCTTTAGTAAAAATGTTTTTTATTACAGTTACAAATTATATCCTATTATCTTATTGATTTAGTGCATCATTGTGTCCATTGTTTGATAGTAAATGTGATATAATTTTTTTTAGGTTACTCCAGTTTCTCAGGAATGATACGAGATCCTTCTCTACACCTCACTTGTACAGAGTCAAACATGCCATGGTTTGTAACTGTAACTACTATCATACTAAATCAGGCACTGGATGATCCTTATTATCCACATGTGTAATGCTAAGATAAACTAGTATTTTGTGTTTGGTGACTGTTCTAGATCCAGTGCTTGATATCAGCCAAACTTTAATCTGATGTATCCAGTATTTTATTTTGTTGGCCTGTTCTTACAAGACTAAAGCTAATTGGTAGTACTCCAAAAGACTTAAAAAGAGAGAATTCCACTAAGTTGGATGTCACATGATCCTCACAAAGTTTTTTACTCTGCTCCAAAGGTCAGAGTCAGAGTTCAAAATCCAGATATACTCACCTCCATGATCATCTACTATTATTGCTTGTTTTTCTGGCCTCATTCTACTTATTTAACATATTGCAGGAAAAGGAGAAGCTGCCTTTACCTCACTGGTTGTACCCAGTAGGCAGATACAAACCTTCAAACTGACACACCAATACAGGCATCAGCCATACTGGTACCAGAATCCCCAGTTACTGAGTTGTACAAAAAAGAGGCAGGGACAATGTTTTGGACAATTACATTCCTTCTCTGCTAACAGAACTTGACTAGAAGAGCATTTCTGAAAACTAACCTTTGGTTTCAGAGGGAAATTCTTGTGAAGAAACTATTTGGATGTCTACCAATAATTAGGCTGGTGATTTATGAAAATTATATAGTATTAAGAATCATTTGGAACATTTCCAACAGAAGGGAAAAGTCTTAATTAGCTGCTGGTTGACCTTTGGTCACTTAATAATGATTATTTCAACCTTACAAAGATTTTGGTTGAGAGAGTAGGCCACAGCCCAAGAAACATTCAGCCCATTTCACTTGGGATTACCAACAGCATAAATGAAAAGTTTGAAGACAGCTTGCTAACTCTACCTGCTGCAGCTCAGTAACTTTACCTAGCTTTATTATTTCCCACCAGGCTTAAGCCTAGGAGGGAGATTATGAAGTGCATCCAGTGCGTGCTGGGGTGTGTCCGTCTGTGCGTCCATTAGTGTGTCACACAGATTTAACCTACTGCACTTGCACATTTTTTTTCTGTAAATTTCTTGTCCTAATGGATTCTTGTGCCCTTCAAAATAGTCCAAGTTTTTTTTACTTTGGCCTAAAGCTAAGTGAGTAACAGCACTTTAGCTAATTTGAGTAAATGGTTTCTTACTCTTAAAATATTGCATTTAGAGTATTTTGTTAAAATATGTTGTTTAGCTACTTTCTCCTTACCAACAAAATGGTATGTACTTCAGAGCTCCACTGCACTTTACATTCAAGTTACAGCTATTTTCTTAATTTTAGCTAAATTATTGAAACAATAAATGTCTAATATATTCAAAAGTACTGTACTTGCCTAGTATCTAAAAAGTACTGCATTATATTCAAATATATTGTTCTCATACTTTTGGGTGAGTAATAACATAGTAAAGTTTCAGACCTGTAGCTAGCTCATTGCACAGTTGAGCAATAGCTACTTTGAGGCCATCACTGTTTAGTAAATCAATTTTAACTGAAAACTGTTGCATTTATTAGAGTATTTTGTTTAATGTTATTCACCTACTTTGGAGTCAGCTATAACACAGTCAAATTGCAATACCTGGTGGGAGATAAATGCCACAGTAGTTGTCTTGTATATAAGTACTGATACAGATGTTCCTCCATGTCCAGATGATTGAACAATGCTGCATTAATTCTGACAAATTTAGCCACAATAGAGAACTTATTCACAATGTAACAAACCAACATACATACATTATGTTACAACAGAAATTGTCAAAACATTTGTACCAAGTTATGGATACTAATAATTTATTGTATTAAGAGAAATTAAAATATGAAGACAACTTATTTTATCGCAAAAATAGTGACAAATATGAAATTCAAACTGAGGGATGAAGACAGCAGATCTATGCTTATGTTATCAGACACTGTTACTGATACAGTATTACAAACAGGATTAAATACTGACATACCAGTAGCTAGTATATAAATAACCAATTCTCTAGTTGAAGGGAGTAGTTACAGACTGAGATGTGGATAAAATGTTCTTTTGAATGTTACTCAGATATGCTTGTAGTAACTGTTAATACCAAAAGATTTATTTGTCCACATATTGAGTGACATAAGCTGTTCATAGAATTTTTTGGCCGCTTTGAAACTTTAAGCAAACATAAAAACAGAGATAGTCCAGAATTCTGAAATTAATAAAAAAAGAGTGAATTTATTTGCTTATCTTTTTTGCTGACATTGAATAAGAACAATTTATTTATAGTGAAAAAAGTGGAAATTATTCAAAGCTTTTTTCAGGATAATATTCCTTAATAAAGATAAATTGATGGCAGCAAATTTATTCAGATATATTTATGTGTCAAATAATGGGTGATGTATTGGCTGTGTCAGAAAATCATAATTCAGTCATGACAGATTTGTTTCTCTTCAAATCTCTTGTGAATTGTACTTCATAGTCCACTCTTTGATTGAAAGTATGTATTATAGTGACACAAAAACGAGTATGTTACAAGTAAACATAATTTCCATCAGACCAGTGACAAAATGGTGAGCATTGCAATATCTGTTGACAGTCATGCCAATGGAAGAAACAATCAAAATGACCAGTACCAGAATTTTGAGTAATCAGCCAGAACACTATTAATCTGGTAATCACAGATGTTCACTGACCTCCGATTGAATCAGACAGTTTTAGCCAAATGCCTAAGTTATTAATATTTAATAGTCAGAAATATTGCTATAATCATTATGACAAGTCCACAGTAGCAGGATGTAGTAACAATTCACATGGAATGATACTTCAATTATCCAAACTTCTCTGAATATTTTTATTTTATCAATTTGTTCTCAGTTTCCCTATATATTGTGCTTCCCTATAAGTTTAGATAAACATACCTGTTTAATTTAATAATCTTTTAACCACTCAAAGACCATATCTACTGTTTAGATATATATATGTACAGTTGCACTGCATTAGCCATTTTTAAGTGGAGAACGTACCCAGGTGATAGATAGAGCTAATCTTTGCTACTCTGATATATTGGAGTGTAAGTACTACAGAACAGAATTAATGTGATTGTTGTTCCAAGTCAACATAACATTACTGCGGCTTCCAGGCTGTGGTTTGCATAATAAGCACTAAATCCCTCACCAAGACACATTAAGACTGACATGGATGGCTTGTTTTATCAAATCGGCATTATTTATTGTTTTTTTGGGGGAAAAGAAACTGTGCAATATCTGTTTCCTTTGTATGAGACTTGTAAAATAGTGCTTTCATGTTAAAAGTACAGGTGGACCCTGTTAATGTGAATCTCAAAGAAACAACAGGGGGCTCTGTGGTGTAGTGGTTAGAGTTCTCGCCTTCAACCTCTGAGATCACCGGTTTGAATCTCAGCCCGGGCGCTTCATGTTGGAAAGTTGGTAGTTACTTGCCAATGCCCAGTGGTTTACAGTTCAGAATCTTGACTAGTATGCACTGGTTCCTCCACCCGTAAACTACCCTCGCAGTATGACCCTGGCTGTTGGAACATGACATAAACCAAAAAAAAAAAAAAAATCAAAGAACCAACACAATTACTTTTTCTTAACCAGAAATTCAAGAAAGATTCATTTGAAAAACTAATATTTTGCATGTATATCAAAGAACATTCCACTTAACAGAGAGCTCCTTGCAGGGTTTTTGATTATTGAATGTGATTTTTAAAGTATATTCATATCATGTACTCCTTGTACTCGTGTGTTTACACTTAACCCAACCAAAAGCAATGTTAAGCTTAAAGTAATATATATATACGTATTTGCAATGGAAATAGAAGATAAAAAGATTCACACAGATATTTTTCCGAACTTTGATACATGTACAGATTTTTGTTAAAGCATTTTATTTAGACAACATATCACAAATGCAGAAATGAAAACAAACTATGAAGAGCATAAGCCACAATTTTTAGTTTCATAGCCTATAAAAATCCCACCTACTAGAGTTTGCACTGTGTCTGAGATGCCAAAATAAGTGGCATTGCACCATCCATTTTGGTGTTTTTAGGCTTGTATTGGGAGTATTACTAATAGAAACAGCTGTGTAACTTATCATCAAGTGACCCAAAATAACCCAAAATTAATGCAGCCAGTTTTTGGTGTGGCTGACCTTTAATGCTTTCCTGAACTAACAATACTGGTGATTTACAACTAATAACACCCCAAAAGTGCATCAAAATAAGTAATGTTTCACAAGTATGTTATTGATAAGGTTAACAATGCTGCCTAGTTCAATAATGTTCAAACACTGCCAACAATATTTAAACTTTAGTAAGTGTAAATTGTGAAAAATTAGTCAAATTGTTTACAGAATTTTTTAGCAAGACTTCTTTTTCATAACAGCTTCTTTACAAAATATATTAGTTAAATAATCAAAACTCTACAAATTTCAAAACTTAAGGTGTTTGTTATCAGACACTGAACTTGTATTCGGTTTCTTTAAAAATGGAATTTTTTATCCTGTGAGGCATTTTCTTTGAACTGTTACTTAAATTTGACCTAAATTCTTTCTTTAGTAGCACAATTTATAAAAGACCTTTAGGATACTCTAGCTTTATGTATATTTTACAGAATTTCTGTATTTTTTTTACTTACAGAGCCTTAGATGTGGTAACACAGTATCACCTTTCAAAGCTACTGTATTACATATGTGTTTATTTTGCAACTCTGCCACAACATTCAAACTCAGTCCAGGTGCTGGCAAAAACTCGGACAAGTGTGTCATCTGTGGACTCTGGGTTCCAAATCAGGTCAATCAGGTGAAGCCAAGATTATGTGCAAGCCACTCCAAGCTGGGTCCACCAAATGCAGTTATGTGCAATGTCTGTGGCATTCCAATACATGGTCCCAATGGACCTCCAGCCACTGGACGTCTGTGCTTTCAGTGCAGCACTTGGAGAGGGGGACAGAACCAATGTTGTCAGCTGGTCACTTGTTAGACTAACATCAGTTTAAATAAATGCCATTCTTGTTTGAGTTTAGTCAGAGTAGATTCAAAATCTCCCTTTGCACATAATTGTTAGGAAATCCATGGAAAGTCTGTGGATGTTAGGAGTAGCAAATGAAACAATGCTCAAACAAAGCCTTTCATTCATAGGCCGAATTTAATTTGTTTGGGCTTTAACATTCCTTCAACATATTATATAGATCAGATTATAACATTACAGTGGAACTTCTATTATCTGACCCTCTATTATCCGAATTTTTAATTATCCAACCTCAAACTCGCTCTCCCAACTCCATTTAAGCCTGTTATTCTAGTCCTATTATCCGACCTACCAGTAATTGTTACTCCCCCAAGAGAGTCAGATAATAGAAGCATTTTGATACTTGAGAAAAGTGGTACATACCACTTTGTCAAGACTTGTTAGTGTTAATCAGTGGACATTAGCAAGCTAATGTCAAGCAACTCTACTTCAGACCAGAGCTGGTATTTGAGCCCATAGCTGTATAGGTGATCGGTTTTGTTACCACTACATCACTGACCCCTTATCTACTCCAGTTTAGCAACAAATTATTTAACAGTATGGTTTGGATTCATTTAAATAGTCCTGCAGAAGTACCATCTGTGTACACTCTAATCAGTCTTCTGAGTATGATCACACATACAATTCATGTTCCACTGTGAACAACTTAATTCAGCAGGCAAACCTCACCAAAATATAAGTTGAGCACCTGGATGCATTATTTAAAATTGGCTGAATGTATGTTCCTCTTTCTATTTTTAAGGGTAAATATATTGAATAATGGTTTGTAATTAAGTTAATGAATACCAAAATGGAACAACAAGCTTGTTTTAGCGTGAATATTATCCTTTGTGAATTAACTATTTGTTAACTTTTTAAGAGGCAAGAGAAAACTGCTGTAATATTTCAGTAATCCTCATCTGTCCAATATGACAAGGAATCGTGTTTGAGTACATTGTGAATGTTATTTCATGTATGTAACCATAAGTGGCTATTGTGAACCTTTTGTGAACCAAAGACAATTGTCTTCCCTTGACATGCTAGCCATAAATAAATACTTCTGTTCTTTTTGTTTTTACTCCACAGCCCTTAAATTTTGTGGAGTATTATTTTCACCCATGGAATCCCAACCTGTGGTTGAGCAGCAGGAGAATCTTGTCTGGGCTGTATCTCAGTAATTGCTAGGTGTGGCAAGTTCAAGCTTGGTAAAGTTAATGGTTTCTGGGTATACATGTGAAACATGATGGTGTGACCTTGATTTAACCGTGCCTTATTGATCTTTTTATCTGGACTGTATCTCAGAAACCACTATTGAACTTGGTCAGAATATTAGTTGGGGATGAAGCTATGCAAAACCTTACTGTAGTTACCTTGACTTTGTTAGTGTAAAAAACAGCTTGTCACATATCCTACTTCTTGCATTGACATTGACACCCAGGAAATAGATGTGACCATGTATGAACCCATTATTGGTGAAATTTTCAAAAAGGATTGGAAATATTGTGGTTGATTGTTGAGAAATAATTGTGATTGAAAAAAGGCATAATTTATATGCTTGGAAGTGGGAATTTTTGGTTTTAGTTGGCTAAAAAAAACCCAGATTTATTTATGCTTGATTTATTATCTCCCGCCTGCGGCCGAGGGCTGTTGTCGGGAGATTAGAAAACGCCTTCCGTCCGTCCGTCCGTCTGTCCGTTTGTCACATTTTTGCATAAACTTTAATATCTCATTCATTTATAAAGATATTTCACCAAATTTGCAGGGAATGTTTATGGCTATGAAAACCTGTCTCTGCAAAATTTTAGCCTCATTTGGAAAAACAAAATGGCCGCCATAGCTAATTGTTTGAAAATCGTAAAAGGTGCTCTAAATCATGAAATATTCCTGCTAGCTTCATCAAATTTGCACAAAAGCTATATGGCTAGAAAAGCTAGCCTGATAGTAATTTTGGCCTAGTTCAAAAAACAAAATGGCTGCCATATCACATGTTTAATGTCAAACAGGCTTATCCTATTAAAAAGGCCTTATATCTCACCAAATATTGCTCCTAGAGGTTCGGAATGTGAAAACAACTTGTAGGAAGTCATGGCCTGGGAATCTTTTCCAGGTGTTGAATTTGACCTTTGACCCCTGCTTCAAGGTTAAATGAGTTCATCACACTAAAATATCCTTATTTCTCCCTTATTATTGGTGCCATGGCTTCAGAATTAAAGCCAGACCATCAAAAGTTCTGGCCTTCAAATGTTTTGCCTTATTTTGAAAAACAAAATGGCTGCCATAGCCAATTATTTAAAAATCATTAACATGCTCTAAAACTTGAAATATTGCAGCTAGGTTCATCAAAATAATATGTGCAAAATATATATGGCTAGGAAAGTTAGCCTGATAGTAATTTAGCCTAGTTTCAAAAACAAAATGGCCGTCATATCACATTGTAAATGGGATTATCCTATTAAAAAGACCTTATATCCCTTATCATTGCTACTAGGGGTTCCAAAAGTGAAAACGACTTATATGAAGTCAAGGCCTGAGACTATTTTCCAATTTCTGACTTTTACCTTTGACCCCTTCTTCAATGTCAAGTGGGGTTATCTTACTACAAAGGCCTTACGTCTCCTTTAGTTCTCCATTATTACTGATTCTAAGGCGGGAGATAACCGCTGCGGCAGTGGCCTTGTTTTTGTTTCAAGTGAAGATAAATTTTGTGAATGAATTGTTTAATAATGTGCCTGGCTCATCCATGTTTTCAGTTTTGTTTACTTTAACATGTTTGTTATTTATACTGGTCAAACCTATATTTAATGTTATTCTTACAAGATTAAATTTTAAAATGACACAGCTCAGTGTAATTATATCCCCAGACGAAAGTCGGGGATATATTGGTTTCACGTCCATCGTGCCGCCACCGCCGCCGTACGTTTTGACTTGTGTACGCAATAACTCAAAAATGCTTTCACGGATTTCATTCAAACTTGGCACACACATGTATTTGGGTCAGGAGAGGAACCCTATTTTAAGGTGACCTTAAACCCCCAATAATAAAGAACTTATGGCCACCTTAAGGTCAGAAATTTGACTTTTTACCACTTGATGCCCTCTAGATCACAGACTAAGTGGCTTATCTGGCTCAAATTATACCGGGAACACATTACTATATTCTCCTTACATATACCAAAAATCAAGACTTTATGTTAAGGTTAAAATTGTTTTTGAGGCCCATAAAGACCATACTTAGACATTTTTTTAGACATTTATCCCATATTTTCCCCTATAACTCAAAAGTGGTAGGTCTGACAAGTCTGTAACTGTAGTAGATATAATTTCTACATGTACTTTAAGTCTATGAAAAATTTTGTCAAACCATTTGACTGATAGAGCTGAAATCTCATCTGGGAATATATGATTATGTTCTGTTTACATGTGAGAAAAATCAAGGCTTTGAATAGATGTTTAACCTGTGTATGATGACCATAAACACCCACCCGAGTGACCCTTTTACAACATTTTCAACATATTTGGTCCTCTAACCTAGAAATGATAAGTCTGACAAGTCTCTAACTGTAGTAGATATAACTTCTACATGAAATGTTTGTCTGTCAAAAATTTTAAGTCTGTAACTTTAATTTTAAGGTCACCTTAAGATCTCTTAAATGCCCACAGACCCCCAATTTATTGACTTTTTACCACTTTTAAGCCCTATAACTTTCATAATATGCGCCTGATACAGCTGAAATCTCATCTGGGAATACATTAATATGTTCTTTTTTCATGTGCCAAAAACCAAGGCTTTAAGCAGACATTTAACATGTTTGTGAGTATTTTTTAAAATTGACCCCCCTAAAATGAAAAAAATGGTTTGACCAAAGGAAAAATGGAATATAGTTTATAATAATTGTAAATCACACAAAATGGGTGCTGCAAAAAATACCCAGTGAATGCTTGTGATGTGAGAGATGGCCTGTCTGGGAATATGTTGGCGTTGAGTCGGCGCAATCTAGTTGTTACATTGGACTATGTGCAGGTTTTTTGCGTGAAAAGGTAACTTTTACTAATAATATTTTGATGTTTTGATACTTTCTGTGATGTTTTCATATGATTTGTAGTCCTACATTTACTATATCTTTTCATAATTAAGCGGCCCATCAGGGGCGCTTATTTATTTTCACGTAAGTTCAACTGACCGCCGCCACCTGAATATGGTCTCCCTTGAATAACTTCTTGGCCTTTCAAATTTTTCTTTTCTTCTTATCTTTCTTGAAAGCTATAGGGGCGGGAAAAATTTTTGGGATACTTTGTGGAGACTTTAAGTTTTACGTAAGGTAAACTTAAGCATTTTTCAAAAACACCCCGTCATCGCGTTTTGGAAAAAACCACACACACCTGTGCTATAAAATTTATCAGGTACATTCTAGACCTAAATCCACAGGTCGGAAAGGATTTTCTGATCAATCAGACCATAGATGCCTGAATGGGAGGCGTTTTATTTTCGTAATTTTTTTAAAAGTGGGTACTTGGTCTGTATCTCAAAAACGGTCAGGATTTCGGCGTTTTCTTGGAATAATTTATTCATCTACTTTTTCATAATCTTTCACATGCCAAAGTTTTAGCTTTTCAGCTCTTGTATCTGTAATCTTAAGGTCACCTTAATGTGAAAAAAAGGGGTTTTAGCCCTTCAGTTCACTTAGTTTTTCACTTTTTTTAACCAAACTTGGCATATATATTAAGATTCATCAAAGGATTTTTTTATCCTGACTTTATGGTGACCTTAAACTGTTAATATAATTGGAGCTATGGCCCCCCTAAAGTCATAAAATTGAAATAAAGCCATCTGGCCCCTTTCTTTTTCCATATCAAACGTATATTGATATTGATCAAAAGAAGACTCTTACTGCCTTATGATTTAAATATTAATGATGTTATGGCCATCTTAAACTTAAAATGTAGGGTTTTACAGCCCTAAGCTCAGTTAATGTTTAAATTTTTAAAATTAAACTTGGCACATTGATAAAGGTTGGGATTTTGTGGTCACCTTAAAGTTGCAATATGCATGAAGTTATGGTCACCTTACAGTGAAAAAAGGAAGTTTTCAGCCTCCAGCTATCTTATCGTTCAACTGACCTCAGCTAAAACTTTATGCACTTATAAAGGATGACAAAAGGGACATTCTTATTTTATGGTCACCTTAAAGTCCCAATATGAATGAAGTTATGGCCATCTTGCAGTGAAATTATGGAGTTTTTAATCTCCAGCTATCGTATTGTTCAGCTGACCTCAGGTAAATTTTGCACACTTATTAAAGATGACAATAGGGAGATTCTTATTTTTTTTCCACCTTGGAGTTCCAATATCAATACAGTCATGGCCATCTTGAAGTAAAAATGAGGGATTTCAGCTCCCAACTGACTTACTGTTCAATGACATCAGTTCAACTTGACACATTGATTTAGCTTAAGGAAGATTTTTAATGACCTTTTTACTTAAAATTCCTGTATTTAAGAGACTTTGGCCATCTTAACATAATAAATATATAGTTTTTGCTCCCACCTCATTTATTTTAAGGCTTTTTATAACCACACCTGCCTCATGTATACTTAAAACAAAATTTCTGTTATCTGGCAAAGCTAACCACCCAGTGTTTTTGAAGTTATGGCATCTTCAAAGAAAACAAAATGAGGTATTTTATTGCGTTAATACATCCTATCCAATGGACAATAGCTTATCTGGTCGGCGCGGACCGGCCCGCCAAACGTCAGAAAAAGACGTCCTGTGTCTCCACCGGCCAGGCCGGCCCAGTACTGTGCACTCGCCAGATGGCGTGTCGTACTTCCTTCCTGTCTAGACAGAGTGACGTCATAGCATCTTTTTCGTTTGGCGCGAGATCTGTGCAAGCGGAATTTTCTTCAGAGTTTAATTTTTACAGATTTTACTGATTATTGTTAGAACTTTCGTTTTTTGGTTATACCAAAGTGAACTGTATATATCATAGCTCATTATGTCTTCCCCGGGGCAGAGAAGAGGGGGTTGTGGCCATGTAATGGCCAGTTTTGATCAGCACTCTTATTGTGCACGCTGTCGTGAGAAATTCAAAGGGGGGGACCCCTGTGTGGAGAAGAAGGACACTTTGCAATGTAAGTTCTGCCTGGCTTTGACTCCGGAACAATTAACTCAAATTTCTACCCCTTCATATAAATTGAAGAAGGAAAAGCGTGAGGCTAGAAAGTCTGAATCTGCCCCCCCCTCTCACGAGCCGTCTGAACTTGTTGATCCTGCTAATGTTTCAATAATTGGGGTTGTTGGCCAACCATCTGCTGATAAATCGCCTGCATCTTCCTCTATGCCTCCTGAGAAGAAGAGCAAGAAAGAGAAACCACCATCTAAATCTAAGAAATCGGAGTCAGATTCTAAAGCAGATTCTAAAGCCAAGAAAATGGACTCTACTGATTCTAAACTTGCGGAGTTGGATAACAAGTGGTCTGAGCGCTTCAATAGGCTGGAAGCCTTACTGTTATCCAAAACACTTCAACCGACCTTCTCCTCTGATGTTAGAGTTTCACCTCCTCACTCACCTCCTAGGGACATTCCGAAAGACTCTGAGCCCTTCTTTCAACCAACTAGGCGCACTGGCACAGACTTCTCTGCAGAAATGCATCAGTCAGCCAGCCAGCCGGAGTCGGATGCTCAATCTTCTTCAACAGAGCGCACTGGCAAAGGTTCCTCTGCTACCCAGCATCAACCAGCCAGCCAGCTCACATCCGACCGACAGGAATCTTCATCATCTTCCTCTACTAAGCGCACTGGCAAGGGTTCCTCTGTAGAAATACACCAACCAGCCAGCCAGCTTGTCACCGACCGACCAAGTTCGGTTTCACCTCAGAGGCGCTCTGGTGCGGATTCCTCTGTGTCCAAACAGCATCCTTCCAGCCACCCTCCCAAGAACCGGAACCGACCAACAGTGCCTAGTTCCTCTGCTACCGACCCTTCGCATAGACGTTCCTCAGGAAAGTCATCATCTACTGTGGTCACCGACACCGGCTCTCCCTCCCTCAGACAGAGACAGGACAGTATCTCTAGTGTTAGTGCTGATGCAGACAGTGATTTCTCCGACCGGCCACCGGTCGACATTTATGCTGAAGAGGGAGAATTGTCTGAGGACCCGGATTTTACTACTTTGGAGTCGGAGCAAGGTCCTTCTGAGGACCAGACATATAGAGAGACTATGAAAGGCATCCGCGCATACATGGGTTGGTCGGATATCCCAGATCTAGACAACACTACTACTGCATCAGATGACAACCCTTTTACAGGACCCAAAGCTACCATTCCAGGGAAAGTTTCCGTACAGATGCCTACGGAGGACTGGTTGTGCAAGAAGATTGCAAAGCTAAATCTAACCTTGGTTGAGGGTTATCCCTCCCGTAGCTCTGAGGCCAGTGGCCTTTTGACCGACCAGTTTTTGAGGACAGCAAAGTCTCAGTCCAAGTGGTACGGGCTGTCATCCGACCACAAAGCAGACCCTAACGCCGTCTCAAGCTGGAGTGTTGAAGCATCAAAATTAAACAGCTGTTATAGCAGAATAGCCCGACCAGCCGGCCTGACATCTACCCCTCCTGCTTCCAGGCGTATCTCTCACGAATCACTGAGAAGGTGGGAAAAGTCGGCTAGAGAAGCTACTGTTATTTGCAATCAGGCGGCAAGTTTCAACAGATGCTTATTTAAAGTACAGCAAGATATGCAAGGCCAACTGAAGTCCTTGCGTAGTGAGTGGAAGGGGAAAGGTTCTTCAAAAGCTACAGCTGCTCTGGATGAACTGCGTTATCTCATGGACTTTAACTCCAGCATCACGCATGCAGCCGCCAAAACTATGGAACACTTAAGTGATTTTGTGTTCATTTCCATGGGTAACCTCACTCTGGCCCGGCGTGACGCTTATCTAACCCATGTCAAGAGTGGAGTCAAACCGGACACTGTGGCAGCTCTTAGGACAGCCCCTCTTCATATCACTACCCTATTCCCGGACACTGTTATCAAGAAGGCTGAGGAAGAAATTTCCAACTTTGAAAATCGTGGACACTCTGCCTCTTCACGCAGCAAGGTCCGTTTCCAGCCTTATGATAAGTCAGACAGAAGGTCGGATAGGCATCCGGACAAGAAGAATGACAAGCCGGCCTGGAAGAATATAGGAAAAGGCCGTTACAGAAAACAGAGATCCAAGGCCTCAACTTACTCCTCGCGACCAGCCAAGGGCCAACAGTCTTTTAAATGACAGTTACTTTGTAGCAAAGCCCCACTCCAGACTGTTGGCCGGGAGCAGAATTCAGACAATAGACAATTGTACAATGTTACATGTAAAGCCTCTTGTTGTTCAAAATGCTCATACTGCGCCCGGGCATCCGCAAAAGAAAGGGATAAGTCCCGGGGCAGCAGATTGTATTTTAAGTCATTGTGCATTAAAATCTGTCAAAAGTGTTTCTGGTGTCACTCAATTGTCTTGTGCCCAATCTGTAGCAAATGTAGGAAATGTTGTACCAAATCTTCCTGTAGGGGCCAGACTTCAAAACTTCTGGAGAACTTGGCTGGAGCTGGGTGCCGGTCCGAAAGTAGTGCACATTTTGCAAGAGGGTTACACCCTCCCCTTTCGGATCCGGCCGAGATTAACAAGGACACCCACCGTCATGAGCTGCTATGCCAATCCTCGCAGGAACAGCTACCTGTTGGAGGCATTGCATCAGCTTATAGACAAAAACGCGGTAGAACCGGTTTGTCACCGGACATCCTTAGGGTTTTACAACCGACTATTTCTAGTGCCAAAACCCAATCAGAAATGGAGGCCAATTCTAGACCTAAGCAATCTCAATCAATTCCTCAGGGTGGAGAAATTCAAAATGGAGACACCGGAGACCATCAGAACATCTCTCCAACAAGGGGAGTGGGTCACCTCAGTAGACTTCAAGGATGCCTACTTCCACATTCCGATACAGGAACAATCCAGGAAATACCTAAGATTTCATGTCCAGGGCCGGACGTACCAATTCAAGGCGTTGCCCTTTGGTCTGTCCACAGCGCCCATGGAGTTCACTGTTTTAGCAAAAGAGGTGAAACTGATGGCCATACACAAGGGTATAAGGATCCACCAGTACCTAGACGACTGGTTGGTGAGAGCCAGATCCCAAGAAACTTGTCTTCACCACACCCAAATCCTGGTCAAGATGTGCCAGGACCTCGGTTTGTTGGTGAATTTAGAAAAGTCAGAGCTGGAACCCAAGCAGGTCTTCGATTTTGTAGGTTACCAGTTCGATCTCAGGTCCGGCCGGGTCAGACCGACCCCGGACCAGTGGCAAAGCCTTCAGGACAAGATACAAGTACTTCTGTTATTACCGGCCTGTCCGGTCCGACAATTTATGTCCCTGATAGGCCTACTAACAGCCACAGAGAAGCAAGTTCACCTCGGCTGACTGCACATGAGACCCCTACAGTGGCATTTCAAAAACAATTGGACAGTACCGGAATCTCTAGAGAAGATTATTCCCCTACCGAGAACCCTGCACCCTCACTTACAATGGTGGCTAGACGAAGACAATGTGCTTCAAGGTCAACCATTACACCCAGTAAGGCATGCTCTGCAGATATTTACAGACGCATCAAAAGAAGGGTGGGGCGCTCACTTAAACGAGTTCACTGCAAGGGGGTCCTGGTCAGTTCCAGAAAGCAAGCTGCACATAAATTATCTGGAACTAAAAGCAGTCTTCCTGGCCTTAAAAGAGTTCCAAAGCATATGCACAAACAACATTATCCTGGTGGCCACAGACAATACTACGGTAGTGGCTTATATAAACAAGGAAGGGGGAATGAAGTCGGGTCCACTGTGTGCTCTACTGTGGGGAATCTTGACCTGGTGTTCCCAGCGACAAGTGACCCTAAAAGCCCGACATATCCCTGGCCGACTAAATGTAATAGCAGACAAGCTATCCAGGCTAAACCAGACCATCCAAACAGAATGGTCCCTCCTTCCGGACATTTTCCAAGACTTGTGCAGAAAATGGCACCAGCCTCAGATAGACCTATTTGCCACGAGGTTCAACAACAAGTTACCTCTGTTCGTGTCCCCAGTGCCGGACACTCTGGCAGTAGCAGTGGACGCACTCACCCTGCCATGGGAGGATCTAGATGCTTACGCCTTCCCACCGACCGCCATATTGGGCAAAGTGGTGGAGAAGTTACAGGACTCCCCGTGCAAGAGACTAATTCTAATTGCCCCGGGGTGGCCCAACATGCCTTGGTTTTGGGACTTAGTGACCATGTCCAGCCAGGTCCCTATCAGCCTGCCCAACCAGCCCAACCTGCTCACACAGCCCTTCAATCGGATCCCTCACAGAAATCTGACAAATCTAAATCTCCATGCCTGGCTCCTAGAGCCACAGCAATCAAAGAACAGGGCTTCTCTGAGGCAGTGGCAGCAAGAATTGAGGCTCCTCAAAGGAGATCTACCAGATCAGTCTATGAGGCAAAGTGGACCATTTTTACAAAGTGGTGCGTCACTAATCAGGTGGACTTCAGATCGCCACCTGTAAAGTCGGTGGCTGACTTCCTAATGTACCTCTTTGAGGACAAGGAGTTACAGCCCAGCACCATTGATGGATACAGGTCTGCCATTGCTGATAAACTAGGTAATACAACAGTCAATATCAGCAAAGAGGATAATCTCACTCGTCTCTTGGAAAGTTTCCACAGAGATAGACCCAAAGGGCGGAGGGGGATTCCCTCCTGGAACCTTTCCCTGGTGCTACACCAGCTGACAAAGGCTCCTTTTGAACCCCTTAGGGAGGCATCCCTGAAGCACCTGACCTTCAAAACTGTCTTCCTTTTAGCCCTAGGCTCTGGCAAAAGAAGGAGTGAGATCCATGCTTGGCAGCACAAGAACATCAGACACCAATCTGATTGGTCTAAGGTGTCCTTGTTTCCATCTCCCAGCTTTCTTTCCAAGAACCAGCTGGCCAAGGAGGGTCCGGAGAGTGTAGCCCCAGTGGTCATACCAGCCCTGGCTCCCACTCTAGATAAATCCCTCAAGTCTGACAGATCCCTTTGTCCAGTCAGAGCCTTGCGCTACTATTTGGACAGGACTTCAGACCTCAGGCAACACAAGGAGCTAGTCTTTGTCTCCTTCAAGAAAGGCTTCGACAAAGACATCTCCCCTGCCACTATCTCCTCATGGATCAAGCAGACTGTGATCCTATGCTATGAGCTCTCTGATCATCAAGCCCACACCCTGCATCAAGTTAAAGCTCATGATGTCAGGGCCTTTGCGGCTTCCAAGGCCTTCCAGTCGGGAGTCTCCTTAGAGCAGATCTTAGCAGCCTGCCACTGGAAATCTCATAATACCTTCACTCAATTCTATCTGAAGGATGTGGCTTGGGCTGACTCAGAGCTCTACCATCTCGGACCAGTTGTGGCTGCTCAGCAGATCCACCAACAGACTGGTACCTAGAGATGTACATATGTAAATAGCTGTACATATTTGTATATATTGCACTTTGAGTTAAGGAACAAAAAAAAAAAAAAAAAAAAAAAATCTGGACGTGCTTCCTCCGGGAGACTTTATGCTTAAGGGACTGAACTCATCCCTCTCTTCCCCTACCTCAGAGCAGGTCTGTAAAAAAGGGGGGGGGAGGAAGGTCGACTCTGACGGTTCCATTCCGGATAACCGGATGATGATATTCGACCATAGCCCTAAGGGTTTAGACTTCAAGGTCTACCCAAGCTTTAGAGGGCATTGTCCTTATTCCAATATGAGTTCAAGTTTCTTAGTCCCTAGTAACTTACCCGCCTACCAAGCGGTAGTTATTCAGCTATTGTCCATTGGATAGGATGTATTAACGCAATAAAATTGCAAATTTAATAAGTAAATTAAATTTTTATAAGTTAATACCCTATCCAATGGACACACAAGACCCTCCCACCGACCCCGCTATCAGTTTACTAGGGGTCTAATAGGTTTAGACAACGAAAAAGATGCTATGACGTCACTCTGTCTAGACAGGAAGGAAGTGCGACACGCCATCTGGCGAGTGCACAGTACTGGGCCGGCCTGGCCGGTGGAGACACAGGACGTCTTTTTCTGACGTTTGGCGGGCCGGTCCGCGCCGACCGGATAAGCTATTGTCCATTGGATAGGGTATTAACTTATAAAAATTTAATTTACTTATTAAATTTGCAATTTAGCATGCATTGATCTGGTTATCAATATATTGCAGCTGGTCAGTGTTCATTTAATATAAATTCCTAATTTTAGGCACATTAAAAAAATCCCACTTTTATTGAGCTATAATAGCTTACCATGTGGAACTGAATGCTATCTCGGGAGGCCGCAGGCATCCGGCCAACGTCCAAGATAAATAGACGTCTAGTATTGACAGAATCCCCCTGTCCTGAGAGTGTACCATAGCAGTGTAATCTCGCACATCTCCGTTCTTCTCTCATTGGCCGCGTGACTAGCAAGTGTTTAAAATAAGCTTTTTTTTTTACTTTATTGAAGGATATACATATTGTTGGATGTTACTGTTCAGCCATTTGTTTTATTTTATATCATAGCTTATTCTGTCAAACTTTGAATTCTGCAGGATAAGTATTTATTTTATATTTCTTTGTTGTGAGGTTTCCGGTGCGTACTGCTCGGATCTTTATTGCTGTAAAATGTCCTCCCACCAAACAAGTTCTAACAAGCCCTTGTGTTACCAATGGAAAGCCGTGCAATATTTGTTCAGGTTTTACTGAAGAACAGCTTATTAAAATCAAGCACAGACGTAAATATGTGAGAAAGCAAAAGGTTTCTGATCCCTGCAATATGTCTAAAGATGATGATCTGGACTTGTTGGGGGATGATGTGGAGGCATTTTCTGGATCTCAAGCAGACCTTGAGGGTGCTGCTGGAAATTTATTTTCATCTCCTCCACACCCCCAACCCTTACTTTTTGAGTCTTTGTCTTTAAGGACACATCAAACTGTCCCACCCACCCCAGGTTCAGCTTTACTAAATAAGATAGAAAGTAAACTAGAAAAATCTCTGGTTAATCAATTCAACATCCAACTCCAACAGCAAATGGGGGTCTTTCAAGCATCCATGCTGGAGGCTATGAAATCTCTTAGAGAGGAAATGCAATCTATGAAAAAAGCCTCCGAAGCGGAGGTAGATAAGACCTCCACTTCAACTTCAAAAGCTGGACCTAGTAATCAGTCTGACCTGATCATACATCCAAACCCTCGGGCATCCGATCACTCGGATGCTCAACCTATGGAAACGGACTTCTATGGTCCTTCACTTCCACCACGGTTCAAGCAAAGTGTACAGTCAGATCATGGCTCCAAGCACTCGGATCTTCAGTCCGAACACTCAGATCCTCAATCCGAACACTCGGAACAACCTCAAAGGGTGTGTTCTTCTAAAGCCAAGAAACACTCGGACAAAAAGAAACACAAGGTTCGGGCAAAATACTTTACTTCACAGCCTTCATATTCAGAGCAGGATCAGTCCTCTGTCCCTGTTAAAAAGTCTGCTAAGCCTCAAAAGGCTCCTGAGCAAGACCAACAACAGGATAACCCGGACCCAGTCTTTTACAGGGAGGTAGATATGTCTGACCTCCCTTCACAGTACGCAGAGGAAGTTGAGACTTTTAGGCACATTCTTGATCTCCCTGACCCCAGGGAAACTATACCTAGGTCTTCTACCACTGTGCTGGGCCTGGATGATGAAAAAGGTCAACAGGAGCTCAGGCCAAAAGGCCCTTCAGCTATGCTCCCTTTAAGTCCATATCTCAAAGATGCCTTTGAGAAATTAGAGGACTTCCTTGCCTCTAATTTACCTGAGGGTAAATATATTAAACCCCCTGCTTCAACAGCAAAATATTGCAAGGTGAGACAGCCTTGTTTTGAGGACAAGTTACAGGAGCTCCATTCAAATTTTGCCAAGATATGTATTTCTCCTAAACCCGCTGGGGCTCCTATGGGCAAGGTAACACCAAGCTAGGCAGAATCTCTCTACCATCAACTTTACAGCTACTTTTTATTGTGTTAATACAACTTACCTAGTGGACAGATGCATTTGTCCGGTGCTCTGCCGGTCACGCCAAACGTTAGAAAAAAACGTCCTGAGCTGGGCTCTGGCCGGGACCGGTAGTGTCCTGTTCACTCGCCAGGTGGCTGTATAACCTACCTGCCGGTATACTGCGCATGCGTGCGCATGCCCTCTTCCTCTTTTTGTTTGGCGCATGAGGTTTTGAAACACTTGAAGTTTAAGAGAAACTATTTTAAATTTTTTATATTATTTACAAGTGAATTTTCTGCAAGTTTTTAGTCAGTGTTTGTGTTCATACATCATGGCATCTCCTGGAGATAAAAAAGGACAGAGGCGAGGCTTGTGCAGTCATAGTATGGCCTCTTTTGATTTGCACAAACGGTGTGCTAGGTGCCATGACAAGGGCATTGGAGATGACTGTGTTGAAAAAAGATCTTGTGTTATTTGTGACGGGTTCACTGAAACTCAAAAGGAAATGCTTGCCACACCCACATATAAGCTACGTAAAGACAAGAAATCCGGTGTTTTAATTTCTCCGGATAAAGTTACAGTCATTGCTTCTGTCGAGCACAAAGAACCCACTTTCCATTCCTCTCCTCCAGCATCTCACCCTTCTGCGCATGCACAGTCAGAGGCTTCCAGTTCTACGGCTTCATTTGTTACCTCTGATCAACTTCAGCAAATCTCTGATCAATGGGCTGAACAATTCGCCCGGTTTGAGGCGTTACTCTCCAGGGAAATGTCTTTTCTACGCCCAAATCTACTGTCCAGCATGTGCCTTCCCATGCTGTGGTATCAGATACACCCTTTATTCTCCTTTCTGCCCGGCTCACCGGTCCGGTGGAGTTCCCGGCAGAAGGTGAGGTAGATAAACCACAAGACAGTAGTGTTTGTGAAAAGGATGTCAAAGAGAAGAAAAAGTCACGTAAATCCCGTAGGGAAAGTAGAGAGGAGGATAAACATTCAAAGAAGAGACAGGTGTCTCCCTCTCCGGATGTGAGAGCTACTGTTACTTCTCATGTGAAATCTGCACCGGTTCAGGCTAAGCCACCGGTTCAAGCTCAAGCCACCCCCGGTCCGGAGGTTGTGCAAAAACTAAGACTAAGCCTACACCAGTTTCCACTGTTTCCTCCAATCTGGAGCAGAAAGAATATTTTTTTCCCGGTTCATCCGGTCAGGCTCTCCCAGTAGTTCAACCTTCTTCATCTTTGTTTGGTGATTCAACTGTGACAGGTGCTTATCGCACCTCACCAGAACCAGATACCTTGGACATTGACCCTCCGCTTTCTGAAGCCAGTTATTCTGATGATCAGGGTTCGGATGAAGGCGAAATATCCTCTGATACTCTGGAAAGACCCGAACAAACGGAGGATATGAACTATAGAGAAACAGTAAGGTCAACCCGGTCGTTTATGGGATGGAATCACATTCCCACGTTCGAGAGTGATCTCAGTGAGCCAGATAAAAGTAACAATCCTTGGAAAGGAAAGCTACCAAAGAGGCCTGCCTGTATCTCTGTGGCCATGCCACCAGACGACTGGCTTTGTCAGAAGCTTGAAAAACTGAACACTGTTGTGGCTGAAGGTTACCCTTCAAGGGCCCAAGATTCAGCAGGATTGAAGAAGGACCAATTTGTTAAAGTCCCGAAATCACAAAATAGGTGGTATCAGATGCATATGATCAGGCCGGAGGGCCCGCATAGACCTGGAAAGACCTTGTTTAGTTGGCACAATTCAGAGGCCAAGGTGAACTCTCAGTTCCCACACTTTGTGAAAGCTGCTGCTTATCCCTCCACAGGGCCACCTTCTCGTTCCATTTCCCAGGAGTATTTGCGTAGGTGGGAAAAGTGCGCCAGAGAAAATTCATACATTGTGAATCATGCTGCAGGGTTCGACCATTGCACCAGTGAGTTACAAGAGCGCATGACAGCCCATATTAATCTGCTTAGCTCCAGGATTAACAGGGAAAAGCTCCCAAAGAAGTTTCAGCTGCCATTTCAGAGTTGAAAGATCTCACTGCTTTTCATCAGAATGTGTCGGTGGCAATGGGCACTGCCCTTCAACACTTGACGGACAGTCTTTTTGTTCAGATGTCCAACTTAATCTTGTTGCGCAGGGACTCATACCTTGAACATGTCAAGAATGGGATTAAGCCAGATACTTATAATCAGTTGAGAAATGCTCCCTTGTTCGGACATGGACTGTTCCCTGATGCAGTAATACACACAGCAGAACAGGATATTGCAAGTCATCACTCCTCCTGTTCTGTTCCCAGACCCGGTCCGGGTGCTGCCCAACAGACCGGATGGAGATCTTCTCACAGGTACCGTCCTTATGAAAGAAGAGAGAGAGTAGAAATACCGGTACCGGAGATCAGGAGCATCAATCTTGGAGACAGTTTGGCCGAAATAGAAGACGGGGTCGTGGCAGAGGACGTGGCTCCAATCCCCGTTTCTCTAAGTCAAGAGGCTACAAGCCATATAAATGACAATTACCTAATTTGTCCAACATTCTCAAAGACAGTAGTTGCAAGGTTGGACAAGAGATCAGTAGCAAGGACTGTAAAGCCGGAAGTAGTAGACAGTTCAGTGCTAGATTTACACAAAGGTCAAATGACATCAAGTTTAAATCCTCAAAGTGTATCTTGTCTTGCTGTCAATCATGTTCATTCTGTTTGTTTCCACGGGCAACCACAAAAGAAAGGTATAAGTCCCTTTGTTCAAAAGATAGAAATAAAAGATGTCAAAGGTGTTTCTTGTGCAAGTCAATGTCTTTCTGCCCCACATGTTCCAAATGTCCCCAGTGTTGTCCCAAGTCTGGCTGTAGGGGGCAGGTTACAGAAGTTTTGGCAAGTATGGCTCACACTGGGTGTGAATCCAAGGGTGGTCTCAATTTTGAAAGAGGGATACACACTACCCTTCAAAATCCGACCACCTCTGAACCGGTCTCCTGTGATCAAGAGTGGTTATGCTCCCCCGGGGAAAAGCAAGGCCTTATTCAAAGCATTGGTAGAACTCATAAGCAAGTTGGTGGTAGAAAAAGTTGTGATAAGGTCATCCCTGGCTTTTTACAACCATCTCTTTCTGGTGCCAAAACCCAACAACAGGTGGAGACCTATTTTGGACCTCAGTCAACTAAACCTGTTCTTGAAACCAGGCACATTCAAAATGGAAACACTGGAAACAATAAGGCTGTCTCTTATCAGTTTACGGCCCTTCCTTTCGGTCTAGCCATAGACCCTCTAGAATTTACCAAGGTAGTCAAGGAGGTGAAACTGATGGCACAAGCACGGGGTATCCGGATCCACCAGTACCTAGACGACTGGTTATTCAGAGCCCCGTGCCAGGAAACTTGCCGATTGCATACCCAGACCCTCTTGGCTCTGTGCCGCGAACTAGGGTGGGTGGTAAACATGGGAAAATCGGAACTTACACCTCAACAGGTTTTCAATTTCGTAGGTTACCGGTTCGATCTGCTGTCAGGTCGGGTTTTACCCACTCAGGACAGATGGGTCACCCTTCAGGAAAAACTACAGTTCATCAAAGGCCGGAAAAGCTGTTCAGTCAGACAGTTCAGGTCCCTAATCGGACTCCTTACTGCAACAGAAAAACAGGTATGGGCAGGTCGCCTCCACATGAGACCCGTTCAGTGGCACCTGAAGCGACATTGGCATGTACCCGAGAGTCTGGAAAAGATTATTCCAATTTCCCTCTCTCTCCATCCACACCTGGATTGGTGGTTAGAAGAAGACAATGTACTCAAGGGTCAGCCCTTGCACCCCCTTCAACACGCTCTGCAAATATTTACAGACACCTCAAACGAAGGCTGGGGCGCACACTTAGGGGGATCCACGGCAAGAGGCGTTTGGTCAGAACCAGAAAGTCGTCTCCACATCAATTTCTTGGAGCTCATGGCAGTTCTTCTGGCCCTCAAGAGTTTCGAGCATCGTTGCAGGGAACAGATTGTTCTGATAGCAACGGACAACACGACTGTAGTCTCCTACATCAACAAGAAGGGCGGTATGAAATCAGGCTCTCTTTGTGCCCTCCTTTCGAGACTCCTGTCCTGGTGTCATCTCAGACAAATAGTTCTGCGAGCGTGACACATTCCAGGTCGCTTGAATGTCATAGCCGACAAACTGTCCAGACACAATCAAGTGATACAGACCGAGTGGTCCCTGTCTCCGCAGGTTTTCCATCTCTTGTGTTCTAACTGGGACCGGCCTCAGACAGACCTTTTTGCAACTCGGTTCAATCACAGGCTCCCCAAGTTTGTATCTCCGGTTCCGGATCACGCAGCTTGGGCAGTGGATGCTCTCAGTCTTGCATGGGGAAATCTGGATGTGTATGCCTTCCCTCCAGTCTCCCTCCTCAATCAAGTGGTGTCCAAACTCATGGATCAAGGCTGTCACAGGATGATCCTGATCGCCCCAAGATGGCCAAACATGCCATGGTTCTGGGATCTGGTCAGTCTGTCGAGTCAGATTCCATTCAGTCTCCCATTGAAGAAGGATCTGTTAACTCAACCGTTCAACGGTCTCCTCCACAGGAACCTGAATCACCTAAATCTGCATGCTTGGCTCCTAGAACCTAAGGGTTTTCTGATGAAGTGGCAGTAAGAACTGAAGCTCCTCAGAGAAGCTCAACCAGAGCGGTTTATAAATCAAAGTGGACCATTTTTGTTAAATGGTGTGGTTCAAACGAGGTGGACTTTCGGTCGCCCTCTTTGAAGCAGGTTGCAGATTTTTTGTTATATCTCTTCAAGGAGAGACATTTGCAACCTAGCACTATAGAAGGTTACAGAACGGCCATTGCTGATATGATAGGCAATGATACGGTCCATTTTGGCAAAGATGAAAACTTAACTCGCTTGTTAGACAGTTTTCACAGAGACAAACCAAAGGGGAGATGGGGAGTCCCTTCTTGGAACCTATCCTTAGTTCTCCATCAGTTGACAAAAGCTCCTTTCGAACCCATGCGGAAGGCTTCGCTTAAACATTTGACCTTTAAGACGGTGTTCCTGTTGGCGTTGGGTTCAGGCAAGAGACGGAGCGAAATTCATGCTTGGTTGTACATAAACATTAGGCACCAGGAAAACTGGAGTCAGGTCTCCCTTTACCCATTTCCCAGTTTCCTATCTAAGAATCAGTTAGCCCGGGACCGCCCTGCTTCTGTAGCACCTGTGGTCATCCTCAAGGAAGACAGGTCACTTTGCCCAGTGAGAGCCTTATGTTATTACTTGGACAGAACCAAGGATTTGCGAGCGGGCAAGGATCTGGTTTTTGTGTCTTTTAGGAAGAGTTTTCAGAAGGATATTGTTCCGGCTACCATCTCTTCCTGGATCAAACAGACTGTGTTATTGTGTTATCAGATTTCGGATGAAGAAGCTCAAAATATACATCAAGTTAGGGCTCATGATGTCAGGGCCTTTACAGCCTCCAAGGCTTTTCAAGGCGGGGTTTCCTTGGATCAGATCCTCTCAGCTTGTCATTGGAAAGCCCACAACACCTTTACACAATTCTATCTGAAAGATCTAGCTTGGGCAGATTCAGAGCTGTACCATTTGGGCCCTGTGGTGGCTGCTCAACAGATCCACGATACTAAGTAATAGGAGTTAACCCATGTACATATTGTACATAGAGTTTTAAGCCATCTCCTTAGTTGTACATACTGTATATATATATATATATATATATATAAAAAACAAAAAAAAAACAAGCTTCCACTATCCTCTGCTGCTGGATTGCCATGATCCAAAGTGGATCCGGGAGCTTCTCAAGGATGGTGTTCTTCTGCTCCTGTTCATCTGATAGTACTTCATACCCTCCTTCGTCTCCCTGTACACTCGGGTCGAGTTTGTACATAGACGGATCAGTTTCTACAAAATTCTCGGGGGGGGGGGGGGGGGGGGGGGTAGTCTGGGTAGTCATTCTGCATCTGTCCACTAGGTAAGTTGTATTAACGCAATAAAATGGAAAATTTAATAGTAAATTTTTATAAGTTAATACCTTACCTAGTGGACAGGGGTTTCCCACCCTACCTTCCCCACTATGATAACCAAACAAGGGGGCTTAAGGTAGGCAACAAAAAGAGGAAGAGCGCATGCGCACAGTATACCGGCAGGTAGGCTGTACAGCCACCTGGCGAGTGAACAGGACACTACCGGTCCCAGCCAGAGCCCAGCTCAGGACGTTTTTTTCTAAAGTTTGGCGTGACCGGCAGAGCGCCGGACAAATGCATCTGTCCACTAGGTAAGGTATTAACTTATAAAAATTTAATTTACTATTAAATTTTCCATTTGCGAAGACTGCTTCCGCTTATAACACTACTATGGAGAAGTGTCAGCACAGTCTTAAGGCTACCTTTAACAGGGTTAAAAGCCATATTCAGAAGGGTGCCAATCCTGTAAAAGCTGCCAGGCATGGCCATGAATATGCCTGTGACTCTTTTCAGATATTGAATAAGAGAATTCTTATTTAACAGAGAGCCTGCCTAAGCAAATCTGTAGCCCATATCCTCCAGAGGGAACTGTATACCATGGCGACCACTGGCCAGCTGAGACGCGAGGCCAAGATGACCCTCCTTCAACCACATCTAGGGGATTCTAGACGATAAGAACTCAGGAATTTGCCTTTCTGGCCTACTCCTTTGTTCAAGTCACACTTAGTCAAGGATGGAGAAGACTTCCTCCTTAAAAAAGGCACCCCTAAAGATTCACAGGATTTTGGACCCTATCAGAATAAGCACTTTCCCGGTCCCCACCGCAATAAGAAAAGAGGCTCTTACAGGAAATGCCCCTATGGGGGCAATTCCTCCCAAAGCAGTAACCAATTGTTTTCCTCAGGTAGGGGGAAATCGAACAACAGAGGCTTCAGAGGTCGTTTTCGACCCCATTCAAGGGGACGAGGGCGTGGAAACCCCTCCCCCTAATGACTCCTTAAAAGCCTCAATGAGTCCACCAGTAGGAGGTCGCCTCGGTTCTCCTCGGTTCCGACGAGACTGGCTAGCAAACAAATGTTCAGACAATGTGTTAAACATTATCACCAATGGTTACATTCTTCCATTCATCTCATAACCAAATTTAGTCAGAGCTGCCCTGATTCGATCAGGTTACAAGGCCTTTCAAAAAGATCAAGCTCTGGCCTCTTGTATCCAGTCTCTTCTGGCAAAGAACACAATAGAAAGGGTGGAAAATGTAAAATCTCTCGGGTTTTACAGTCGCCTGTTTCTAGTACCCAAGCCTCACCAAAGGTGGAGGCCAGTAATAAACCTAACCAGGCCCAACACCTTCCTACTTGTAGAAAGGTTCAAAATGGAAACACCAGAGTCCATTAGGGCCTCTCTGATTCCAGGGGAATGGGTGTCGTCGATAGACTTATCAAATGCCTACCTTCACATCCCCATCCACCCAAACTCAAGAAAGTACCTAAGGTTTTGCCACAAGTCACAAGTGTTCTAGTTCACCTCCCTTCCCTTCAGGCTAGCGACGGCCCCACAGGTCTTTACAATGATTGTAAAAGAAGTAAAACTGATGGCCCTGACAAGGGAATCAGACTTCACCAATACTGGCTTATCAGGGCCCAGTCTCATGAAGAAGCACAAGTGAACACTCAGACAGTGGTAGATATGACCCAGTCCTTAGGCTGGATAATAAATCAGGAGAAATCCAAACTAAAACCTACTCAAGTGTTTTCGTTCGTGGGCTACGAATACCATTTAGATTCAGCCCTTGTAAAACCCACTCAAGAGAGATGGCTCAAACTTCAGGATTCAAGGACTCAAGTCAAAACATGTTTTGACTGCAAGATGTTTGATGTCGCTAATTGGGTTGCTTGCCTCAATGAAGAAAATGGTCCCGGAGGGACACCTTCACATGAGGCCCTTTCAGTTTCACCTCAAGGAGCACTGGAGATATCCTCAGGCATTGGACAGCCTCCTTCCTTGGACAGAAACCATTTCAGCACACCTAGAGTGGTGGCAGAATGCCTCAAACGTGATGAAAGGTGCAGACCTTCATCCCAAAGACCACAGTATCCAACTCTTTACAGATGCCTCAAACGAAGGCTGGGGCGCTCACTTAGAGCAAGCCTCTACAAAGGGTCTGTGGACAGACAGGAAAAAAGGTTACACATAAATATTCTAGAGCTGAAGGCGGTTTCTCTGGCCCTTCAAAGGTTCAAGGACCAGTGTCAAAACTAACAGTGTTAGTTGCTACAGACAACTCAACAGTAGTAGCCTACATAAACAAAAAAGGAGGAACCCACTCGGCGGAGATGTGCATCCTCCTGTGGAAGATCATGACCTGGTGGCATCATTATGAGAGAAGCTTAAAAGCCAGACACATTCCAGGGTATCTAAATGTGATGGCCGACCTGTCCAGGTCGAACCAAGTCCAGTCAACAGAATGGTCACTGCATCCGCAGGTGTTCAAACAGATCTGTCACAAGTGGTTCACTCCTCATGTACATGTAGATCTATTTGCCACTCGTCTGAACCACAAAGTTCCACTGTAAATATCTCCAGTCCGAGACCAAAATGCTTGGGACATAGATGCTCTGAATATAAACTGGTCAGGTCTCACTGCTTATGCTTACCCTCCTACGGCTCTCCTTCACAGGGTGATCCAAAAAATCAGGCAATCCAGTTTTCTGATCATTGTAATAGCCCCAGGCTGGCCAGGGATGCCCTGGTTTTGGGACCTAGTGCAGCTCTCAACAGATCCCACTTCAACTTCCAGTGTCTAGAACTCTTCTCAAACAGTACCACAATTATGTGTTCCAGAGCAATCCACAGCATCTCAACCTCCACACCTGGTGTCTAGGAGTGGACTGCTCCAAGAATAAGGCTTCTCTGTGGAGGTGACAGAGAATTGCTGCCCCTCAGAGATCATCAACAAGGACCATCTACAAGTCAAAGGGGGTCCTATTTGAGAAATGGGGCAGAGAAAATTCGGTGGATTTCTCCACTCCCTCTGTAAAGCAAGTCTCAGACTTTTTTATGTACCCGTACCAAGATCTAAACAGGCGCCCTTCGACCATTGATGGTTATAGGACGGCCATTGTTGACACTTTGGGCCCAACGGGGGTCCATAGTTCCCAAAGTTCAGACCTTAACAGGTTACTCTCCAGTTTTCACAGGGATTGTCCCAGAAGTTCCAGGAATCTTCTCAAGTGGAACCTTTCTGTTGTACTGAATGAGCTCACAAAGCACCCTTTGAGCCTATGAAAGACACAGACCTCAAACATCTTACCCTCAAAACTGCTTTCTTGCTAGCTTTGGCCTCCAGCAAGCGATACAGCGAAATTCATGCCTGGGTTGCAAACAAAGTATCTGATCTAGGCCAATGGGAAAAGGTTGATTTGTTCCCTTCTTCAGATTTCATAGCCAAAAACCAACTAGCAAGAGAAAGTTTCCAAACAGTGTCTTCGGTGACTATTCCTGCTCTAACTACCATTGTAGATAGACAATTCAAAGAAGACAGGACCTTGTGTCTGGTTTGGGCCTCGAGGTACTATTTGATCAAACCAAAGACCTAAGACCTGCTACACTCTCTTTTTTGGTTAAAACAAACTATCTTACTTTGTTACAAACAAGCAGATCAACAATCCTTGGACCTGGTCCAAGTCAGAGCGCATGACATTAGAGCCTTTGCAGCCTCTAAGGCCTTTTACGTTGGGGTATCGGTGGACCAAATCATGCAAGCGTGTCACTGGAAAGCTCACAACACATTTACAAATTTTTACTTAAAAGACCTTACTTGGGTAGACAACGACAACAATATGTATCTGGGACCAGTAGTAGTGGCATAACAAGTCCTAGACCCTTCCCCTCAGACTACTCATCCTAGGAAAGAAAAGAAGGGGGGGGGGGGCACATCCGCTGCAGCCAAGTCTTCAGGAGTCTAATCCCAGGGTCTAGGTATTAGTTACCTCCTCAGGATGTTATGGTAAGGTCTCTTATCTATCATTACATTATTTAAATGCATAATGTATTAAGGCTTATTCAGTGTGCCATAATCTCGTATTTAGGGTGGCAAGTTAATGAGATTCAAGCTTAGGGCTTGTATTCATTGCAGTGATGCCCTTGGATGCTATACTCATATAAGTGAGCACAGCTGCACTTAGTCCTTCTATCCAGACAGTATCGGTACTGTCACTCATTAATCTTTTGGTTTTTGGCTTCTTACAGGTCCAGTTTTCAAAATTGGAGCTCTGTAAGTGGGACTTCGACTGGTTTTTCCAAATATTCATTCTATTTATTTATTAATTCAAATCAAGAAAAATTGTCTATTCTTCCAGTCTCAGCTGTAATCCCTCCACCGGACGGTTGAATTCATCATTCAGTTTCACATGGTAAGCTGTTGTAGCGCAATAAAATTAAAATTTTAATTACTTAAATGTAGCTTTTATAAGCTACAAGCTTACCATGTGGAAATGAAGAGTCCCACACTGCTATGGTACACTCTCAGGACAGGGGGATTCAGTCAATACTAGACGTCTATTTTTCTTGGACGTTGGCCGGATTCCTGCGGCCTCCCGAGATAACATTCAGTTCTACATGGTAAGCTTGTAGCATATAAAAGCTACATTTAAGAAATTAAAATTTTTAAATTGCCTTTTCTGTTTTGAGAGAATGGAAAAAGCCTTAATAATATGTAAAAACCTTGGGCTTTCATGATATTCAGATATAGAGTCATGTGTGAATTAAAAATGTTAACAATAACCTCTGACAACATGACTTTGTGTATTTTTTTACAATGGAACAATAAAGGATTTCACAAATACAATTATCTTAAGCATATTTATCTTATAAAAATATTAAATAGCAATGAATTTTCAGAGGCATAAAATGCCTCAAAGATATATACAACGTATGAATATCCCTATCTAGAGCCAATTATAGTTTACTACAGTGTATCTTTATGATTATACATCTAGGATTAAATATCTCCTGGAAAAAATTAACGATCCCGTATTTACAGCAAAGATGATATATTCTTTCCATAAAATATACCACTCTACGAAACACAATAAAGCTCTCATTCTGCTTACAGTCTCATACTGCAACTGATACAGTTTTTAAATAATCCACTTTTCCATCAGATACAAAACACAGTAAAGCTTACCTTCTCCTTACAGTCTCATACCACAACTACTACAGCTTTGTTCACTCAAGTCTCCATCCGGACTGCTCGTTTTTGTTAGCAAAAAATTTTTTCTAGTTGAGTTGTATATTTGACTTGTGGCTGTGATATCGTTTTCATATGATTGTTGCTGGTAATTTATTTTATGTTATATTTGTAATTATATTGCATTTATTATTCTGGTATTCATGTTGTAGAAATATACATAAAATGGTTTGAGATCATTATTTCAATTAATATTTTTTAAAGAAAGTTCTTTATTTTACTTGTTTGGGTGTTCAGAGGCATACTTTTCTTCCCAGCTGCCATGAAAGCAGAAAGAGAATATCATGTATTAACTCTTTTTCATCTCCCCCTCTGTCTGACTGTTTCAAAAACTTTAACTTGAACCATAACCTTCAAATCCTTGACACATTTTACCAAATTTGATGGAAAGTTGTACTCCAATGAGATTCTGTTTTAATTTTCTTGAACTTTATATTTTACTTGACTGACCAAAGACACAAAAAATCCTTTCAGTGATCCTGTATACAGTAGACTTTTTCCAGATTATTGTATATACACAAACAACGTAGCAGTAAATAAAAGTACAGAAGAAATTTGTTGTTTGAATTTATCCTGAAGCTGGGGACCACAATTCTCTGAATTTGGATGTTGATGACTCTGGTTTCCTATCCAATGACTGTTCGAAATCAAAAGCTATGTCAATTGTGAGATTGCATTGAGTTTTTCAAAAGCTTATTTATATACAAGTAGATACTAAGTGCAATAAAACATTAATCAGACAAATGGTTCACTCAGGGGAGATTCTAAATTTTGTAAAATGGACTTCTGATCCATGTCAGAAGTTGGCTGAGCCACATTGGATGCTTATCAATGAAATTTTTCCTTTTATTTTAGGCTATATCTTTCTGGGCATCTGTTCCTTTGAGTATGTTCTCTGCACTTTGTCACTTTCCAAATGTTATATGTATTGTATAAAGGTATTAAAAGTAAGGAAGCTGTTTCACATTCACCCATCAAACTGCTAGGAGTATAATGGCAATTATGTTGGTCCTTATACTCTTCTGTACAGAAACAGTAAGAGGGCAATTTGGGGGTCATTTCTGAACCCATTGTGTACTCAAGATTATAATGGCTCTGAATTTTAAATTTCATTTTCATTTGCAAATTTCCAGTATTTTTGGAAAAATCATGCATGGCTCAGAAATGATAATTCATAGAGCAATATTATGTTTAACCCCACATGACACTCAAGAGTGCTAGTACTTCTCCAAAATTTTGCAGAACTAAAATTTGGCAGATTTTAGAATTTCACTATATTTTTGAAAAGTCATAAAGGTCTCAAAGCAGATAAAAGATGAAAAGTTTCAGGGCAAATCATCATTATCAAAAATGAATGGGCAGCATCAAAACTTTTGGAAAACCTTCTAGAAGAAAGAGGGTTGACAAATGTCTTTCTCGCGGTGACCAGAAAACATGATGGCCCAAATCTTGGTCAAAAGCGCTTTAACTTTATCACTGAGATGGGAAGCAAAGCATTGGATATGTTAACTGTTTGACAACTGTCTAAATTGAATAGCTAGAAAAACTGTAAATTCTTATAACGAGAGATGGTTGACCCATTATTAGACTATTGATAGCTAAATAAAAAATTGTCATAAATAGGTTGGTTAAAATATATCATTCAATCATAAATTAAATATAATTATGTTCAACTTATGTTCAAGGTTGGTTAAAATATATCATTCAATCATAAATTAAATATAATTATGTTCAACTAAAAAGTTTTGACTGGTCTTCAACTTACAGCGAATTATGAAGTATATTAGGTCACATCTTAATCAGCAATCTGGATCATATTTCCATCTGTAATTTTATTTAATTTCAGATACTCACCATTCGATTATACTGGCAGATTCGTTGACGAAGGGTTTCTTCCAAATGGCCAAAACTAAAGTGATAACCAGGAGAGGCGGAACCCCTCAAAAAATGGCAAAATATATAGAAACCAACCCACTTCTAATAACAGGATACCAAGTAATAATTCTCCACCTGGGAACAAATTGGCTAAGTGGAAAAGAAGAATGGGGCCTCTACCTAAAGCTTATCAATTCAGTCATTACGAAAGAAACCTATGAAACCCAACTGAGTAGGTTGAACCCACCACCAGCACTAGGTAATGCAGTAGACTTCAAGAATAGCTTTCAAGAACTCGTTGACCTAATTAAGTCAATAAATAAAGAAGCTGTAATTCTAGTGTCTTCAATTATCCCTAGACAGTGGGACCATAATCGTCGCCATCTTGTGCGCATCAGTTATAATCAGATTCTGAGAAGGTTCAATGACCAGCCAAATGTTTTTTTTATACCCTCTTATAAACCTTTCTTTGATGAAAACAAAAATCTTAAATCTGAACTGTTCGACCGAGATGGCCTTCATCTTTCAGATAAAGGTGCTGTAGTCTTGAGGACATTCTTTTGCGAAAAAATAGATAAATGTCTTAAAGGAGTGCTAAAATAGGTACTAGATATAATCAACACTATTCTTGACCGCTTTCATAATCGTTAAATAGAGTAAATCCAGTCTCCCGGATATATAAGGTCAAACTATGTGGCAATATGGATCAGAACACGTATCAGTACAACCCTAATACATGGGTTAATCATAATACCGATGTAAATAGATTAGATACTACTGTGTGATACAGGTCCAATAATGAAAGTAACACTTTTTGAACCAGTATTTCCTATCCACAATGTGTTTTATAAATGTAGTATAAAATTGTGTTAAACTGTGTATTTCAGTTTAAATCAGAATCTTGCAACTGAAGTAATGATAACTTGCAGTGGGATTCTCTCAATGCTAATAATGTTATTGTTGACCATCAATGGTTTTATATATTAGATACAATTGTGCGGTAGTATAAAATTGTGTTAAACTGTGTATTTCAGTTTAAATCAGAATCTTGCAACTGAAGTAATGATAACTTGCAGTGGGATTCTCTCAACGCTAATAATGTTATTGTTGACCATCAATGGTTTTATATATTAGATACAATTGTGCGGTAGTATAAAATTGTGTTAAACTGTGTATTTCAGTTTAAATCAGAATCTTGCAACTGAAGTAATGATAACTTGCAGTGGGATTCTCTCAACGCTAATAATGTTATTGTTGACCATCAATGGTTTTATATATTAGATACAACTGTGCGGTAGTATAAAATTGTGTTAAACTGTGTATTTCAGTTTAAATCAGAATCTTGCAACTGAAGTAATGATAACTTGCAGTGGGATTCTCTCAACGCTAATAACGTTATTGTTGACCATCAATGGTTTTATATATTAGATACAATGGTGCGGTCTGGTTATAACCACTTATGAATTGGGTATAAACACAGCTCGCATTGTACCAGTATATCAGTGCAGCTCTGTAGTGCAGTCCTGTAATACAATTAAACAATATCTTGAGCATATTATAAAATTGTGTCATTCTGGATATAATTCAAGACTAGAATCCTAAAACCTGCCACAGAAATAATGACAACTTGCAGTGGGATTTTTCGAATGCAACAGTCCCAAATTGCTTTGATGCTTAGAAACAATACTTGTTAATTTAAACTGCTAACATATGGGACGTAATTAGTTATAACACGTTGAATATATATCCCAAAAATTGTTTCAAATAGGATATTTTAGCTTAGAACCGGAATCTTGTCACTGAAGTATTGATAACTTGCAGTGGGATTCTCTGAAGGTGACAATGCCAAACTTCTTTGATACAAACAACACGTGTTTACTTGACTGGCTAATATAATAAAGTATGTATACTGTATAAAATTGTGTGGTTGATGATACTGTTGAATACCGTTGAATACCGTTGGTTAAGGTATAACCACCGATATGAATTCGGCTTGTAATATGGTTTAACCACCACTTTCCAGCTTATCAAGGTTATTGCTGACTATTTCTATGCTATGCACTATCTACAGTTGTCTGATACTGTTACTTTAATGCTATTGTTACCTATCTGTGATAAATATATCGGAGTGTAACTGGGTGGTTTGGTTATAGCGAGCTAAATTCGAGTTGTATTATAGTTTGACCACTACCTTACAGTTGTACTAATACTAATACTAATTATCCGGGATTAACATATTAGATACAACAATATGGTTGAATTATAACCACTATCAAGAACTCAGTTTTAACTTCTACTCCCAGTGTACCAATACACTGATGCAGCTCTGTAATACATTTTAACCAACAGTTAGAGTATACTGCAAAACTTTGTCAAATTAGACATTACTTTTAGAATCAGAATCCTGCAACTGAAGTAATGATAACTTGCAGTGGGATTCTCTCAATGCCACTAATGTTATTGTTGATTATCGGTGGTTTATTTATTTATTTATTAAGTACAACAGTGCGGTTCTTAGTATAGAAATGGAATCTTGTCCCTGAAATAATGACAACTTTCATTGGGATTCTCTGAAGGTAACAATGCCAAACTTCCTTGGTATAAACAATACGTGTCTTCTTAACTAGCTAATACAACAATGTAACTAGTTGTTACTGTTGACTATCTTTAGGCAATTCAGTATGCACAGTTGTTCAAGACAGATATAACCACGGTTATTAATGCTATTGATGACTATCCGTAATTAATGTATTAGGTATAATTGTATGGTCAAGATATATCCACTAATACGAATTCAATTTGCAATATGGTCTAACAGCTAGTTTTCAGCTTATTAATGTTACTGTTGATTATCCATGGTTCGTATATTGTATACAATTGTGTGGTTGATTATACTGTTGAATACCGTTGAATACCGGTGGTTAAGGCATAACCTCCGATATGAATTCGGTTTGTAATATGGTTTGCACTATGTACAACTGTCTGATACTGTTACTTTAATGTTACTGTTACCTATCTGTGAGTAATACATCTGAATGTAATTGGGTGGTTTGGTTATAACCACTAATATGAATTCGAGTTGTAATATGGTTTGACCGCTATTTTTACAACTGTACTAATACTACTACTGATTATCCGGGATTAACATATTAGATACAACTATGTGGTTGAAGTATAACCATTATCAAGAACTCAGTTTAGCTTCTACACTCAGTATACCAATACACTGATGCAGCTCTGTAATACGTATTAACCAACTGTTAGATTATACTGCAAAACTATATCAAACTGGACATTACAGTTTATAACCAGAATCTTGTCACTGAAGTAATGATAACTTGCAGTGGGATTCCCAAAAGGTAACAGTGCCAATTAATTGAGGCAGAGAAGCAGAAATAATTAGTTTGTCAGTGAAGTACTGATAATTTATAAGTTGATTGTCTGAAGCCAAAAATGGCAAACTTCCATGGAGCATAGATGCAGTAATTATTAGAAGTAACTAGGTGGACAATCTATGGGTAATCTAGTATGTTTACCACTCAATAGTACAAAATTAGCTTAATAGGAATAGTTGTTTTTGTCAAACTGTTAAATAAATGTGCGACAGAAGATGTTTAAATAATGCGGCTAAACTGTCAGAATACCTATCTTTCCAAAAGAAGTTTAAATAATGCGGCTAAACTGTCTAGATACCTATCTTTCCAAATCTCTTCCATGACGGTGACTTTATTGTTCCTACTATTTTGTTATTTTTCTTCTCCTTTATAATGTACATATGTTTGTGTTTTGTTGTTGAGTTATTTTCACTTGATCATTGTAATAAAGGTATACCACTGATGTTAACACTATACAGAACAGAAACATGTAAATCAGAGAGGCGGGAATGTTACCTTAATGTAAAGATTCAGGAGGAAAAAAGGGGTGAGCCAGTTAAAATAAAACCAATGTGGAAAATGTAATAAAGGTGTTGTCAGCAAATTGTCAAGGTTTGAGAGATATGGCTAAAAGGACTGATGTACTAAACTATTTGGAAAATATGGGAGGGAATATTCTATGTTTGCAAGAAACTCATTGGGTGGAGCGAGATATAGGTAACCTAAAAAATATCTGGAAAGGAGATTGTTTTATAAATGGTTGTAAAACCAACTCAAGAGGGGTTGCTATCCTAATTACTCCAAATTTCGAGTATACAGTATCAAATATACTTGCAAATAACGAGGGGAACCTACTATTAATCGATTTAAAACTCAATGATACAAGTTTGCGGATAATAAATGCATATGCCCCAAATGTTGACACCCCGCAATACTTCCGAACTGTAGAGAATTATATCACTTCAGCAGAAACAGATTATATACTATTGAGCGGAGATCTAAATCTTACACTAGACCCCAGATTAGACTGTGATAATTACAAACACATAAATAACCCAGGAGCAAGAAAAGAACTATTAGAAATAATTGAAAAACAAAATTTATGTGATGTATACAGAAATCTAAATCCCGAAAAAAGAAGATATACCTGGAGAAGGAAAAACCCAATCAAACAAGCACGCTTAGACTACTTTATCGCTTCGACCCCATTGTTAGACATCATAAATAGTTGTGATATCAAACCAGGATACAGGTCTGATCATTCTATCTTAGAACTCGACATAACCTTTTGTAATTTCATAAGAGGAAAGGGGATCTGGAAACTTAACTGTTCCATTCTAAAAGATAAAGAATATCTAATACAAATGAATAAAGCAATAGATGACGAAACATCTAGATACAATATGGCAACTAATGACAGTGTCATGAGACCTAATGACAACATTAGCTACAGTCTACTTCTAGAAGTAATATTACTCAGATTAAGAGGTGAAACAATAAAATACTCAACAATTAAGAAAAAAAAACGGTTAAAGAAAGAGGAGGAATTGATCAATGAAATAGCAGAACTAGAAGTAAATAATATTATTGATTTAAACCTTGAAAATAAAAGAAATGAATTAGAAAAACTAAGAGAAGACAAAATGAATGGTGTCAGAATTAGATCCAGGGCAAACTGGTTAAAAGATGGAGAACGAGCATCTAAATTTTTCTGCAATTTAGAAAAATATAATTTTACAGAAAAAACTATAAAGAAATTAAAAGTTGAAAATGGAACTAATATTTACGATCAGAAATTAATACTAAAAGAGATTAAAAACTTCTACGAAAAACTATTCGCCCAACAGAATAGTCAAAATAAAGAATTAAACTTGAGAAGCGCTATAGAAAACTACAGTTTGCCGCAGTTAAATGAATCAGATATGGAAAAGCTAGAAGGAAAACTAATGTTAACAGAAATAAGTGAAGCTTTATTGCGAATGAAGAATGAAAAATCCCCAGGTATAGACGGTTTCCCATCGGAATTCTACAAGACCTTTTGGGCAAAGCTCAAATATATTATATTGCATGCATTAAATGAAAGTTACGATAACGGAATTCTCTCCACAACATTAAGGCACGGTCTGATTACTTGCTTGCCAAAAGGGCAAAAGCCAAGAGAATTCATCAAAAACTGGCGTCCAATAACATTGCTGTCAGTCGTGTACAAAATTGCATCTGCAGCAATAGCGAATAGATTAAAACCGATTTTGGAAAAAATCATACCAAATAATCAAACAGGATTTTTAAAAGGTAGAAATATAAGCGACTGTACACGCCTAGTCTACGATATAATGTACTATGCAGAAAAAGAAAATATCCCAGGGCTACTCCTTCTGGTGGACTTTGAAAAAGCCTTTGACTCAATATCATGGAGCTTTTTAAATGAATGTCTAAAAATATTAGGCTTCGGCACCGGTTTTATAAGATGGATTAATACCCTAAACAAAGAAGTTTACGCATCCGTTCTTCAATGTGGTTACCTCTCAGACCCAATTCAGATTGGCAGAGGTTGTAGACAAGGTGACCCTATAGCTCCTTACCTCTTCATCATCTGTTCTTTCTTTCTTACAGTTATGATTGACCAAAATAAACTAGTCAAAGGAATAAAATTAGGCAATGACGAAGTAAAGATAATACAATTTGCTGACGACACTACTATCTTTCTAGATGGCATGGAGGGCTCACTCCAAAACACCCTCAACATAATAGAAATCTTTGGCACCTACTCTGGGTTAAAAATGAATAAGGATAAATCAGAACTAATATGGTTCGGAAAAAAAAAACACACAAAAGCGAAACTTTGTAAGAACACAACTCTCTCTTGGGGACAAACAGAATTTAAACTGTTAGGTATAACATTTTCAACAAACCTAGATGACATACCAACAAAAAATTATGACCCCCTTCTACAAAGGGTATCTAAAGTTATTAATTCATGGAAGAAAAGAATATTATCTCCAATAGGAAAAATAATAGTTTTAAAAACTATTATTCTGTCAAAATTTGTTCATCTCTTCCAATCGCTACCACCTCCCCCAGATAACTTAGTGAAACAAATCACAAAAATCATGTTTAGTTTTGTATGGGATGGAAAACCAGACAAAATTAGTAGAAGAAAATTAGTACAAAATAAAGAAGACGGGGGTCTAGAAATGATAGACCTAATGAGTTTCATAAAAGGGCTTCAAATTAATTGGATCAAAAGACTCGTAGGTGACCAAAATCCTATGTGGAAAAAGGTCAGCACATACTCGACCCCTTCTAAAGAGAAACTGATATGTTTTGGATCTCTATGGGCAAAAAAAAGGGCAAGTCAGACCAAAAACCCATTCTGGAATGGTGTTTTAAATACATGGGTTGAATATTTAAATAAGTATAACTCAAATCTTTCGCCAGAGGATAAGGAGTCTGTTCCCTTATGGTTCAACCCTAATATTTCTAAACATGAACTTTTCCTACCCAACTGGTGGCAAAAAGGAGTATCTTTTGTGTCAGACATTATGAACCTCAATGGAGGCCTAATGTCGAAAGCTGAAATAGAGTCAAATTATAATATTAAACCAAATTTTTTGGAATATATGAGAGTTCACAGGTGTGTAAAACCTTATATAGGGAAGGAAAAAAAAACAAGATATGGGCCAATATACCCATCAAATGCATTGGCCTTAAGGACTCATTTAAAAGGAACAAAGAAATTCCGTACAGTGCTAGCATATGAAGATAAAGGCCAAAATCAAAATCTATCTAAAAAGTGGGATGAAAAACTAAATGTAGTAATAACGGAGAAGGATTGGCCAAAAATTTTTAAAATATGCTTTAACACAATAAAAGATAACAACCTTGTATGGCTTCAATACCGAATCATACATAGGATACTTGGAACATTATCGCTAAGAAAAAAAATGGGTAATTGTGATAGCAATATATGTAGATTATGCCAACAATCAGAAGAAAGCATAGAACACCTTTTTGTTACATGTACTCATGCAAACAAATTATGGGAGGATATAAGGAATTATAGCTCTAAAAACCGAATGGAAAATGTTAGCATAAAACCAGAACACATACTACTAGGTGAACTGAATAAGAAACAACGATCACATAATATTCTTTATTTAATTGCAAAGCATTACTTATTTGACTGCGCAAAGAAAAAGAGAAGTCCAAACTTCCAAGGGATGCGATTACATTTAAAAAATATTTATAATGAACAACAATTCTTGTCTAAATTAACACACAAAGAGGAACTTTTCGACAAACAATGGCAGATAATAGAACACTATATAATCAACTAACCTATACAGTAATGCAATAGCAAGAAAGTAATATCATTATATTCAATCCCAAGAGAGATATTTCTGAATGTTCAGAGTGGTATAAATATATAAATATGTATGTAAATGTATCTGGAAATGTAGTACAAATATTTTTGAAATTTGACCAGAGAGGTAGTAATTGTACAACCAGTAAAGTACAAAGGGCAAAATCCAACATGTTGGATGTGTCTAATGTGAATCAAATGATCAAAAAATTTGCTGTAATGAAGATACTAAAAACTTGGTAAACTCATGTGGTTTTACCTACTGTTTTATCTATATGTGTAATACCAAATACAAAAGACCCGATGGGGGGTTGGCTACCCTCGCCCTCCCGGGATCTGTGGAAAATACTTTGTGAAAAAAGGGTGAATAAAATATATCAAAGTGAAAAAAAAAAAAAAAAAAAAAAAAAAAAAAAAAAAATCATTATCAAAAATGCGTGCAGTACCTGGAGTTCCAATATGTGTTGTGTTGTATATATTAATATAACTTTAGTACTGTTTGTGCATCCACTTTGAAATGTCTTCACATATGTTTGTAATACATAAAAAGTTAAACGTGTACTTAGTCCACAAACACACAAAAAGTTAACAAGAATATATATTTTTTTTATTATTTTCCATGTTATTGTGAACCATGCATGCACACATAAAAAGCCAATGCAAAGTTGAATAAGACAAACAATGGCACATGATAAGTCATATCGAGTAGGTCATTGTTCTGGCTGAATAAGCTGTCTTTATTACTGAATAAGGCCTAAACATGTTACCATTTTAATATAAATGTGTTTTGTTGTGATTTGAAAAGCTTGGTGGCGTAATGTGTTCAATGTCTGATAAATGTTTTTACTAGTTCACATAAAATGTAGTGCACAAAGTCAGTCAAAATACAGTTGATACTCGATCTTCATGTGTAAACTAGACACACACAACTGTTTACACATGGGGCGGTGCCTTTGGTATTTGGAACACTAACTCTAAATGAAAATCTGTCTTGTATGCTGACATGAAATACCAGGAAAAGTAAGTTGTTAAGACAAAGGAATTGCCATGGCTGATGCTACATCATCTGATACATTGGTAAATGTCAGTGACCAACAGAAGAGACGGGATTACCTTGGCTGGGAAGAATATTTCATGGGGATAGCCCTGTTATCCTCTAAAAGAAGCAAAGATCCCAGAACTCAGGTAATATTAATTAAATATCATAAAGTAAAAGTTACTTTTTAAGCACAAGCTCTATAGCAAGGTTTGAGCTTCTAGAGACCAGTTTTTTACCCGACAGCCCTTAGGGGTTGTCTTTACCCATGGTGTCCGAATGGGCGGGCAGACATCGGGAAAAAGTTTGTCCGGGCTGTATCTCAGAAACCGTAAGGTGTAGAAAGTTGAAAATGGTAGGGACATTGGTTAGGAGGTGTAGGTGTGCAACCTCATGGTCTGACCTTGATTTGACCTTGTTGTAATGACCTTGAGTTTGAAAATTTAATCTGGGCTATATATCAGAAACAGTAAGGTACAGGAATACCGGGTAGGGACATTGATTAGGGGGTGTAGGTGTGCAACGTCATGGTGTTTCCTTTATTTGACCTTTGACCTTGCCGTAGTGACCTTGACCTATAAAATCTTGTCCTGTGTATATCTCGGAAACTGTAAGGTGTAGGAAGTTGATACTTGGTAGGGACATTGGTTAGGGGGTGTAGGTGTGCAACGTCATGGTGTGACCTTGATTTGACCTTGTCGTAGTGACCTTGATGTATAAAATATTGTCTGGGCTATATCTCGGAAACCTTACTGCAGTGACCTTGACCTATAAAATCTTGTCCGGGCCATATATCAGAAACTGTAGGGTGTAGGAAGTTAATACTTGGTAGGGACATTTGTGGGGGGTTGTAGGTGTGCAACATCCTGGTGTGTCCTTGATTTGATCTTTGACATCACCGTATCTCTGAAACCATTAAGTGTAGGATGTTGATGCTTGGTGTGACACATCATGCTGTAATCTTGATTTGAGCTTTGACATGTCATAGTGACCATGAGTTTTAAAATCTTGTCCAGGCTATTTCTTGGATTCTGTAAGATTTAGCACTTGGTAGGGACGTTGGTTAGCTTGTATATCCCATTGTGTTGAAAACTATTTCCCCAGGCTGTGGGGTACAGGCATCTTTGATGCTATTTTCTGTCTTCTTCTTTTCTTTTTGTTTTTTGTCACTAGACTTTCTTGGATTCTGGCCTTTCAGAAGGAATCTGCCCTTGTTTTTCTGATTGCTTCCAAGCTATGATGTCTGCCCTACAAATGGCTTTGTGGCTCACTCCTGTAGATCGAAAGACTTTTTGGCTTTGTTAACAGTTAGGAATAAGTGAAAAGGATAAATGTGAAAGGACACTGCCATTAAATGCAAAGCTAACATGTCTGTGAAAGTACTGATTAGATGAGAGATACTTGGGAAAGGTTAAAATATCTAACTGGAAATTCTGACTCCTAAGACATGGTCAATACAGAATGACACTATTAAGGATTGGTTGTGGCTGAATTTTTCAGACATACTATATAATTGTGTAATAATTATTTTACTTTATTACACTTAGTATTTTGCAATGGAAATATTAATTCAGACAAGTTTCTGAACATGCAGTTTTCCCCTAAATCTTTAAGCTTCTTCAACACAAAGTTTCTTTATCATAAAGTGTATGTATGATTTTTATGTCATCTGACTTGTCAGTCAGCCGACATTATGTTGTCACTCTGCAGCATTGGAGAACAACTTCTCCTCCAAAACTAAAGCCCAGAGACTTGCTGTTTTTTTAAAGATACCTTATCTATCGAGGATGAAAATTGTTCAAGGCATGCAAATCTCTATTTTTATTGCGTTAATACATCCTATCCAATGGACAATTGCTTTACCGGTCGGGGCGACCGGTCCTGCCAAACGCCAGAAAAAGACGTCCTGTATATAATACCAGCAGGACCGGTCAGTAGTGTGCATTCGCTAGGTGGCGCATCATACTTGCTTCCTGTCTAGACAGAGTGATGTCAGTTCATCTTTTTCGTTTGGCGTGTGTAGTGTGCAGACGTGTTTTTGAAGAGATCTCGAAGTTTGAAGAAAGATGGATTTTTTCTACGAATTTAAAGCTTATTTTCGTCTGAAATATAATATTGTGTTTCTTACATATCATGGCCTCTCCAGGACTTAAATGAGGCAGTATCCAGCATCTTATGGCCAGTTTTGAAGAATTTCTTTGTGCTTGTTGTCGAGACGAAGTCGTGGGTGAGAGGTTGTGTGTTGTCCTTGCAGCATTCCTTCTTCTGTTCAGAAATGTATGTTTACCACGATTCACCCTCCTTTAAATTCTACATTGTCAAGTAACACTGCGTGTATGTCGACGAGAAGAAATTAGAAGGAAAGAAATGCATCGTCTGACGTCATCACTTCCAGCTTATGCTGGTCACGTGACACAGACCTGGTCACGTGATACGCATTCAACTATGGAGGTCACATGATACGCATTCAACAATGGAGGAATCGTGTTTTTTCAACAGAAGTTTTCATCAGAAGAAGACGACCATTTATTACTCAACACCCATTTTTAACTGGCAAGAAGAAATCCAGCAACTAGTTTGTTGGTGTGAAGAAATTAGATAACATTTGGTCACAGCAATCTGCATGTTTTTGAAGTGCCGGTCATGTGACTTCACAGATCTCCATACACGACCGGCAAGGGTAGCAGAAGAAATTGTGGCTCCACAGATCCCCAAGAGTGACCGGTTCAGCTAGCAAGAAGAAGATGACCAGGTCTAGACCCCTTGTGCTGAATTTTACCGGTACCAGCTCTGCTCAGACTACCGGTGGGGTCTGCAGCTAGCCCTCTCCCCCCTTTGACCCTACCTTGGTACGGGTACTTGGGCAGGTTGAGAGTAAGAAGATCTACCAACTGGTTACAGAGGATGGGCCTACCGGGTACCAGTTATAAAAGTTGCTCCAGCTAGCTGTCCAGGCCACTGAGTTTATGCTGCCTACAATGCTGGTTACAGAGCCTACACACTGGGTGCCGGCTACACAGCCTTCTTTGACCAGTGTGCTTTCCATGGGCTGGTTACAAAGCCCACCAGACCGGTTTACAGGCAGAAAATACAGGTGAATTAGCCAGACTGACCCTGGCTTCTTCAAGAATCTGGTTACAGAGAATTTACCGGTTACAGAGAGATCTGCTGCTCCCACCATCCCAGTGCTGACAGCAGGCCCACTGGTTACAGAGTTTACCGGTTACAGAGAGAATTTACCGGTTACAGAGAGATCTGCTGCTCCCACCATCCCAGTGCTGACAGCAGGCCCACTGGTTACAGAGTTTACCAGTTACAGAGAGAATTTATCCGTTACAGTGAGATCTGCTGCTCCCACCATCCCAGTGCTGACAGCAGGCTCACTGGTTACAGAGTTTAGTGGTTACAGAGAGATCTGCTGCTCCCACCATTCCAGTGCTGACAGCAGGCTCACCGGTTACAGAGAAATCAGTTGTTCCCATGGGCAGAAGGCAACTTAAGTCAACAAGTCCAGTGAGGACAACAGGGTCACCAGTTACAGAGATTTGCCGGTGACAGTCAGATAGACAGGAAGTTCTTCAGTAAATTGCCTCAACCAACCGGTTACAGAACCTACCGACCGGGTTCTGGCTTACACAACCTCCAGGGACCAGTAGCTTCATACCAAGCCGGTTACAGAGTCTACTGGTCTGGCTTATAGACAGAGAAATTCCGGTGAAGAAACCTGATTGAAACTGGAACACCAGCTTACCGGATTGACAGATCCACCAAGTGATCAAATAATGATAGACCTGTGGCTGTTTGAATTCTTGGTTACAGAGAGGCACCAGTTTACCGGTTCATTACCAGTTAAGTGGCTTACCGGTTACTGAGAAGTGTTGGTTACAGAGAAAACCTGATGATTCCACCATTACGGACAGGAAGAAGGCAGTTCTCTCAGATAAGCTTACCCCTGCAGAGACGTAGTCTGCCAGCTCAAATGAGTTTTTTCGCAGAACTATGGATCCAGCAAAAGCCTTATCAGACCCACACCAGCCAGTTACTCTTGCCAGTGAGATGCGGAACTCAACCAGACTGGTTAGAATACTGCCAACAAGAAGTCTGCTGTACCAGTTATTCTAGAGGTTCATCAGTTTTTGTTACTAGTTCCAGTGAGATGCCATTGATCCAGCCTCCGAAACTGGCCAACCCAGCTTGCCTTTTACCCAGCTCGTGACCAGTGTCAGCTGACACCAGGGGCATGAGTTTGCAAACTCAAGCTTTCCCTCAAGATTACAACCCTTTTCCGGTTTGTCACAACTGAAGCAACGGGAAATTTATCTGTTAATCGGACCAGGGGTCACAGTGTTCATAAATGGCTATTAGTGTTTCCACAGTGGGGTTCTGTGGAAATGACCTTATGTCGCAGATCCCCTTTGGATGGTTTCCTACTGTGTGGATCAGTGAACCTGTCGCCAGTGTTGACACTGGTATTTTTGCACCAACCTGCCGGTTCAAACTTGGGCCACCCTAGTTTTATATGAACCTCCCAGGAAGGCTACACCCTCCCCTTCCGGAAACGACCAGTTCTCCAGGCAGGCTTTTGGTTCAGTATCCTAAATGATTCAGATGGAATTTCAGGAACCACATGAACCTCTCTTCAGCCAGAGGAGTGGCTAACCTCAAGGTTGCATACTCCCTCACCCCTTTCAACCAACAAGGAAATGCCAGCTCCCACCAAACCAGTCTCCAACATACACAATCTCTAGTAGCTCTGTGTCAGGAGTAAGTTTGAATGGTATCATGGAAAAATTAGAACTGGACCTCGAGCAAGCCTTCGACTTGAGAGGCTACCAGTTCAGCCTGAAAGAGGGCAAGGTGAGACCCACCCTAGAGCATTTGCAGACATCTGGAATCCAGAAACTTCTCTCCGGATCGACATGCCCGGTCCAGCGGCTCATGCCCCTGATAGCATTACTGACAGCCATAGCAAAGCCCGTCCACATAGGTGGCCTTCCTTATCAGGCCGATACAGTGGCACTTGATAAACAGCTGGAGAGTACCTGAATCACCAAAAGGTGATCCCAGTTCACTCCACCCTCAGCTAAAATGGTGGCTGCAGGAAGACCATGTGCTTCAAGGTCAACCATTACACCTACTGAATATGCTCTGCAAATCCTTATAGATGCATTAAGAAGGGTGGGGTACTCACTTAAGGGAACACACTGCAAGGGGAACCTGGCCCCTTCCGAAGCAAGTTACACTTTAATATCTGGAATTAAAGGTGGTCTTTTGGCCCTAAAGAGTTCCAAAACCTCTGCTTGAACAATATTGCTGTTGTAGCTACAGACAACCCCATGGTGATTTTCTGTATAAAGGGGGGGATGAAATCGGACCCCCTTTGGGCCCTCTTGTGGAGAATTCTGACCTGGTGTACCAGACACAGGTGACTCAGAACCCGACACATCCACAGCCGGCCGAATGTGACAGCAGACAAGCTATCCAGGCTAGGACAGACCATTCAACAAAATGGCCCCTCCATCCAGAGGTATTCAAGCAATATGCTCCCGGTGGCAGCATCCTCAAGTGGACCTGTTTGCCACCAGGTTCAACAACTACATCTCTGTCTCACCAGTTCCAGATCCTCAAGCCTGGGCAGTAGATGCCCTCAGTCTACCTTGGGAGGACCTGGACCCATTTGCCTTCCCACCAGTAGCTATCTTGGGCAAAGTGGTGGGAAAGTTGCAGGACCACCCGTGCAACAAACTCATACTGATTGCACCAGGGTGGTCCAACATGCCTTGGTTCTGGGACCTGGTAACCATGTCCAGTCAGATCCCACTGTGTCTACACTTTCTGCCTGACCTTTGACTCAGCTACTCAACCAGACCCTTCACATGAACCTGGTAAATTTGAATCTACATGCCTGGCCCCTAGAGCCCCAGCTACCAAGGAAGCAGGGCTTCCCTGAGGCAGTGGCAGCTCGAATTGAGGCTCCTCAAGAGGATCAACCAGATCAGTCTATGAGGCAAAGTGGACCATATGTTTTACACGTGGTACCTCAGTAATCTGGTGGACTTCTGGGCACCACCTTTAAAAGCTATAGCTATTATATACAGGACGTCATTTTCTGGCGTTTGGTGGGACCGGTCGCGCCGACCGGTAAAGCAATTGTCCATTGGATAGGGTATTAACTTATAAAAATTTAATTTACTCATTAAATTTGCAAGTTCGTCTGTTTGCTAGAGCCATTACAAGTGAGGTACCCCCACCAAAAGTGTGAAAATTTCAATACTTAATCACAATTTTCTCATTGACTATTGCAAGGATTTCCCTCATATCTTGCATATGTACTAGGTCACAAGTAGATTCCCTTGTGTGAATATCAGGCCTGGATGTGTCTTAATTTTTATGTTGTCACTCTGCGGCATTGGCATACGTGTTCGCGTCCATGTGAACAACTTCTCCTCCAAAACTACAAGGCCTAGAGACATGCTGTTTTTTCCAAAACATATTTTATCTATCGAGGATGAAAAGTTGTTCAAGGCATGCAAATCTGTCTGTTCGTCTGTTTGCTAGAGACATTACGAGGGAGGTACCCCAGCAAAAGTGAAAATTTCAACACTTTATCACAATTTTCTCAGTGACTATTGCAGGCATTTCTCTCATTTCTTGCATATATGTACTAGGCCAAAAGTAGATTCCCTTGTGTGAGTATCAGACCTGGATCTGTCTTAATTTTTTTATGAATTTTTTTATGAATTTTTAATGCATTAAAATTCATGAAATGATGCATTAAATGACTTATATTCTCATTGACTATTGCAGGGATTTCTCTGTTATCATGCTTATATGTACTAGGCCACCACTAGATTCCTTTGTGTGAGTATCAGGCCTGGATCTGTCTTATTTTTTATGAAGTTTAAAATATTTTTAATGCATTAAAATTCATGAAATCATGCGCTAAATCACTTACAACTTGAAAAGTATTGCATTTAGAGCATTTTGTTAAAATATGTTATTCTGCTACTTTTTCTATAGCTACAACATGGTGATTAACTTAGGAGTCTATCCCAATAGCTAAGTGAGTAATAGCTAGTTTCTGACTTTTCAGAACCTTCCATAATGAGTAACTTGAAAACTATTGCATTCAGAGAATTTCCTTGGAATATGTTATTCATCTACTTTTGGGGTCATATAACATAGTAAAATTGTAGACCCATAGCTCATTGCATAGCTGAGCAATAGCTACTTTGAGGTTATCACTGTTGAGAAAATCAGTTGTAACTTGAAAACTATTCTATTATAGTATTTTCTTCAAATATGTTGTTCACCTACTTTTGGGTCAGCTATAACAGCAAAATTGCAGACCTGTAGCTCAATGCATAGTTGAGCAATAGCTACTTTGAGGTTCACACAGTTGAGTAAATCAGTTGTAACTTGAAAACTATTGCATTTACAGAATTTTGTTTAAATATGTTATTCACCTACCGGGTATTTTGGGGTCAGCTATAACATAGTGAAATTGTAGACTGTAGCCGATTGCATAGGTGAGCAATAGGTACTTTTAGGTTATCACAGTTGAGTAAAACAGTTGCAATTTGAAAACTATTGCATTTAGAGTATTTTGTTTAAATATGTTATTCATCTACTTTTGGGTCAGCTATAACATAGTAAAGTTGCAGACCTGTAGCTCAGTGCATAGCTGAGCAATAGCTACTTTGAGGTTCTCACTGTTGAGTAAATTAGTGGTAAATTGAAAACTATTGCATTTACAGTATTTTGTTTAAATATGTTATTCACCTACTCTTCAGTCAGCTATAACATAGTGGAATTGCAAACCTGTGGCTCATTACATAGCTGAGCAATAGCTACTTTCAGGTATCACTGTTGTGTAAATCGTTTGCAACTTAAAAACTATTGCAGTTAGAGAATATTTTCTTTAAATATGTTATTCATGTACTTTTGGGTCAGCTGTAACATAGTAAAATTGCTGACATGTAGCTTATTGCAAAGCTAAACAACAGCTACTTTGAAGTTCACTGTTGAATAAATCAGTTGTAACTTGAAAGCTATTGCCTTTATAGAATTTTTAATGAAATTGTATACCTGTAGCTCATAGCATAGCTGAGCAATAGCTACTTTCAGGTAATCACAGTTGAGTAAATGAGTTGTAACTTGAAACTATTGCATTTATAGTATTTTTAGTCGAATCTTGGATTCGGGTTATGTACTGGGTTCTGATTGTTATTTAAAAAACGCCATTTTATTATGCTACAATAGCTTACCATGTGGAACTTAATGCTGTTCTCGGGTTGCCACACCCGCGGCCAACGTCTTAGAAAAAAAGACAGTTCTTGTTAGCCACCGGATATGCTGGTAGTTGTCGTCACGTGATAACTTCTGACCAATCGTCCTACTTTCTTGTTGGCCACGATTGACTGGTAGCAATTTGTAAATATACAGACATTTTCATTTATTTCTCAGCCTTTACTTTTTGTTAGAGGTTCTTTTTTGGATATATCTTTTATTATATAACAAAGATCATTCGTAAAATTCTTATTTTCACAGGATAAGTATTTTCTTGCTTTCGCGTGTTTTGGGTTTCCTCGGTACAGGCAATTCATATTGTACGTCTTTTATTGCGTTTAAAATGTCTCTCCACCAAAGGAATAAAGACAAACCGAGAGCTCAGAAATGCCGCCATTTTCGTTTTGGTTTCAACCTACACAACTATTGCCCTACCTGTAGGGAGGCTGGCAAGGGTGATGACCCCTGTGTCACCTTCGAAACTCCCTGTCATATCTGTACATCTTTCACAGATGAACAGTTGAAGAAAATTCAAAACAGGAAACGTTACCTTAAAAAACAAAAGGCGGAAGCTAGTTGCAAAGATAATGAACTCGATCTTTTGGGCGAAGGCGACGGGGATTCCTTCACTGGCTCAAATGCAGACCTCAAGAGTGCTGCTGACAATCTTTTCACCTCACCCCACCCCCCCACCCCCACCCCCCAACCCCCCCACCCCCACCCCCCAACCCCCCCACCCACCCCACTTCTAAGTGGTACAGGGTGGGACAGCCCTGTTTTCAGGACAAAATTCAGGAGTTGAATACAGATTTCGCCAAGATCTGTATTACTCCTAAACCCTCTGGGGCCCCTATAGCCAAGGTTCCCCTGCCAGTTCTCAAGGAGCTGGAGCATCAGGCTAGACAAAATATCTCAACCCTCAATTTCACCGCTGCCTTTGCTAAAACTTCTTCTTCTTGCAATGCTTCCCTGGAGAAGTGTCAACATAGCATCAAGTCAACTGTCAAGAAGATCAAGTCTCAGATTCAGAAAGGTGCCAATCCTGAGAAAGCAACAAAGTGCGGATATGAGGAAGTCGCTGAGTACATGGATTTCTAGAATAAGACAGTTCTTATTCAACACAGGGCCCTCACCTGTCTCAGCAAATCTCTAGCCCATATTCTCCAGAGGGGGTTATATTCTATGGCTAATACCGGCTTGCTTAGGTGCGAAGCCGAGATGATTCTCTTACATCCACAGTTGGGGGAAACGAGACGTCAAGAACTTAGGAACTCGTCCTTTTGGGACCCATCCTTGTTCGAGTCTCAACTTGTGAAGGAAGGTGAAGACTTCCTTCTCAAAAAAGGCACCTCAAAAGACTCTCAGGGTTTCGCACCCTACCAGAATAAGCCCTTTCGTGGTCCCCACAAGAAAAGAGGCTCCTACAGGAAACGCCCCTATGGGGGCAACTCCTCTCAAAGCAGTAACCAGTCGTTTTCCTCAGGAAGGGGAAAACCGAACTTCAGAGGCTCCAGGGGTCGATTTCGACCCCACAATAGGGGAAGGGGGATTCCACGCCCAATGACTCCTCCAAAGCCTCACTCAGTCCACCAGTAGGAGGTCGCCTCTGTTCTTTCAGCAGAGACTGGCTAACAAACAAATGTTCTCAAAATGTGTTAAACATTATCACCAATGGCTACGTACTGCCATTCCTTTCAAAGCCAAATTTGGTCAGATTTCCTCTGATTCTGTCAGAGTACAAGGCCCAGCAAAAAGACCAAGCCTTGGCCACTTGTATCCAGTCTCTCCTGTCAAAGAACGCAATCGAAAGGGTGGAAAATGTAAAATCTCTCGGGTTTTACAGTCACCTGTTCCTAGTACCCAAGCCTCACCAAAGGTGGAGGCCAGTTCTAGACCTAAGCAGGCTCAACACTTTTCCACACGTAGAAAAGCTCAAAATGGAAACTCCAGAGTCCATCAGGACCTCCCTGATTCCTGGGGAGTGGGTATCGTTGATAGATCTGTCGGACGCTTACCTGCACATCCCCATCCACCCAAACTCAAGGAAATACCTAAGGTTTTGCTACAAGGCTCACGTGTTCCAGTTCACCTCCCTCCCATTCGGACTAGCCACAGCCCCCTAGGTCTTTACAATGATTGTAAAGGAAGTGAAACTGATGGCCCTCTCAAGAGGACTCAGAATTCACCAATACCTGGACGACTGGCTGATCAGGTCCCAGTCTCAAGAGGAAGCCCAAGTGAACACTCAGGCGGTGGTAGACCTAACCCAGTCCTTGGGGTGGATAATAAATCAGGAAAAATCAGAACTGAAACCTACTCAGGTGTTTTCGTTCGTGGGCTACGAGTACCACCTAGATTCAGCCCTTGTAAAACCCACTCAAGAGAGATGGCTCAAACTCCAGGATTTGATCCTACACCTCAAGTCAAAACATGTTTTGACTGCAAGATGTTTGATGTCGCTAATTGGGTTGCGGAGAAAAACGGAGAAAATGGTCCCAGAGCGACGCCTTCACATGAGGCCCTTTCAGTTTCATCTCAAGGAGCACTGGAGATATCCTCAGTCGCTGGACAACCTCCTTCCTTGGACAGAAGCCATTGCAGTCCACCTAGATTGGTGGCAAAATCCCTCAAACGTGATGAAAGGTGCAGACCTTCATCCCAAAGACCACAGTATCCAACTCTTTACCGATGCCTCAAACGAAGGTTGGGGCGCTCACTTAGACCAAAATTCTACAAAGGGTCTGTGGTCAGATCGGGAAAAAAGACTTCACATAAATGTCCTAGAATTGAAGGCGGTCTCCCTGGCCCTTCGAGACTTCAAGGACCAGTGCCAGAACCAAACAGTGTTAGTTGCAACGGACAACTCAACAGTGGTAGCCTACATCAACAAACAAGGAGGAACTCACTCAGCAGAAATGTGTGCTCTCCTGTGGAAGATCATGACCTGGTGCCATCACTACCACATAACATTGAAAGCCAGGCACATTCCAGGGTGCCTGAATGTGATGGCCGATCGACTGTCCAGGTCCAACCAAGTGCAGTCAACAGAATGGTCTCTGCACCCGCAGGTGTTCAAACAGATCTGCCAGAAGTGGTTCACACCTCATGTAGACTTATTTGCCACTCACCTGAACCACAAACTTCCACTGTACGTATCTCCTGTCCCAGACCCAAAGGCTTGGGACATAGATGCGCTAAACATAAACTGGACCAACCTCACGGCCTATGCTTACCCTCCTACGGCTCTCCTTCACAAGGTGATCCAAAAGATCAAGCAATGTCATTGCCTGGTCATCGTGATAGCTCTAGGCTGGCCAGGGATGCCCTGGTTTTGGGACCTAGTGCAGCTCTCAACAGAGATCCCACTACAACTCCCAGTGTCAACGACCCTACTCAAACAGTTCCACAAGTATGTGTTCCACAACAACCCACAACAGCTGAACCTCCATGCCTGGTGTCTAGGAGCGGACAACTCCAAGAACAAGGCTTCTCTGTGGAGGTGGCAGAGAGAATTGCTGCTCTTCAGCGGTCATCAACAAGGACCATCTACAAGTCAAAGTGGGCCCTATTTGAAAAATGGTGCAGAGAAAATTCGATGGATTTCTCCACTCCATCTGTGAAACAAATTTCAGATTTTTTCATGTACCTGTACCAAGACCTAAATAGGCGACCCTCGACCATTGATGGTTACAGGACTGCAATCGTTGACATTTTGGGCTCACCGGCCCACCATATTGCACATAATGCAGACCTTCACAGGTTACTCTCCAGTTTTCACAGGGATCGTCCAAAAAGTTCCAGAAATTTACCTAAGTGGAACCTTTCTGTTGTCCTCAACGAGCTCACAAAAGTACCCTTTGAGCCCATGAAAGACACAGACCTCAAACATCTTACTCTCAAAACTGCTTTCTTGCTAGCTTTGGCCTCCGGCAAACGCCGCAGCGAAATCCATGCCTGGGTCGCAAACAAAGTATCTAATCTAGGCCAATGGGAAAAGGTCGCCTTGTTCCCTTCTTCAGATTTCATAGCCAAAAACCAACTAGCAAGAGAAGGTTCTCAAAGTGTGTCTCCGGTGACTATTCCTGCTTTGACTACCATTGTAGATAGACAATTTAAAGAAGACAGGACCCTGTGTCCAGTACAGGCCCTGAGGTATTATCTGCACCGAACCAAAGACCTGAGAGGGTCTCGTTCCCTCCTTTTCATCTCCTTTAAGAAAGGACATACCTCAGACATCAGACCCGCTACTCTCTCTTCCTGGTTGAAACAAACCATCCTACTTTGTTACAAACAAGCAGACCAACAAGCCTTGGACTTGGTCCAAGTTAAAGCGCATGACATCCGGGCCTTCGCGGCCTCTAAGGCCTTTTACGGTGGGGTATCGGTGGACCAAATCATGCAAGCCTGTCACTGGAAAGCTCACAACACATTTACAATTTTTTACCTAAAGACCTTACTTGGTCAGACACTGACAACAATATGTATCTGGGACCCGTAGTGGCAGCACAACAAGTCCTAGATCCTTCCCGTCAGACCAGTTGTCCTCGGAAAGAAAAAAAGGGGGGGGGCACATCCGCTACAACCAAGTCTTCAGGAGTCTCTCCCAGGATCTAGGTATTCCTTTACCTTCAAGATGTTACGGGTAAGGTCACTTTGTTTTTTAGTTATCAAGTAACTTGTATTAAGGACTTATTAAGTTGTCATTAATCTCATATTCAGGTGGAAAAAATTTATGAGATGTCCAACCATTGGGTTGGTCAGTCACTCGTGAAGGCCCCTCAGGGACCCTTAGACCTCGAAGTGAGCACTGCTGCACTTCCGTCCTACAATCAAACATCTAGACAGTTTTAGCACTGTCCCTCATTTTACTTAGGCACTGTAAATGGGACTCAGACTGGTATTTCTAACACTATTCTATATATATTAATTCAAATCTTAGAAAAAAATGACATATCTTCCAGTCTCAGCTGTAATCCCGCCACCGGGCGGTTGAATTCAGCATTAAGTCCCACATGGTAAGCTATTGTAGCGTAATAAAATTGAAAAGTTTAATTACTTAAATGTAGCTTTTATAAGCTACAAGCTTACCATGTGGGACTTAGAAGAGTCCCACCCTGCCTCCCCGCTGTTTACAGCTGAGGGGTAGGTTTTAGAAAATTTCAACGAGAAAGTAGGACGATTGGTCAGAAGTTATCACGTGACGACAACTACCAGCATATCCGGTGGCTAACAAGAATTGTCTTTTTTTCTAAGACGTTGGCAACCCGAGAACAGCATTAAGTCCCACATGGTAAGCTTGTAGCTTATAAAAGCTACATTCAAGTAATTAAAATTTTCAATTTTATCCTCTAAAAGCTAAAGATATATGCAATATCTATACACATATATTAAATATAAGAGGTACTGTATATACTCTACCATTTTGTTTTTTGTTTAATGTTTTCTTTAATGTGCAGTTTATGAAATGAATACACTGTCTATCCTTTGTCTAGCTTATTGCAAAGTACCAGGATGTAGAAAATCTGTCTTTTTCTTTGTCATCTGGTGCTCAGTGGAGTAATTTTCCCCAATATAAATGTCTGGTTCTTCAACACATGACTTCCAGACATACTAATAGGTTCATTAGACAATATTCAATCAGTCTTTTATGCTTGTGTTGGTGGGTATTCAAAACACTGGTGTAAACACCATTTACATATTTGGAAGTGGCAGTTTTAATTATGTGGTTGCAAGTTTTTGCACAAATAAAAGTTCAAAAAAGTGGCCTTTGTCATGAACACAAAGTCAGAAACTTAATTGAAAATGGTTTACATGTGAATGGTATCAATGTGTATGTGTGACACATGTACTCTTAATTGGTATTTCATCAGTTTTACAAGTCACATATAGTACAGAATATGAACTTTTTCATACCTGTTGTGTGTTCAAAATTTGCATTTTAGGGAATGTCATTTGTCCTTGACAGCCTGTATCTGTCTCCTGGTAAAAATATTCCAAGGGGAAAACCAAAGTCTGTACTTAATGTAGTCTGCAACATTCAGGGTCATATTTGGACAGATCTATTGTGTGTGCAGTTGTGTAGCCACATCAGAGATGTGTATAAACCATGTAAGCCTCTTTAAATATAATGTAGAGTACCAATATTGAGGATCTCTGGTGCTTGCACCTGAAAGTCATGGGGTGTGTTTTGTATAAAGTTATACATATATACAGAATTAGTTTAATTTGTTTCTAGTTGTTATAGATCACACCTTGTCCTTTAAACTTGTAATTGATGAAATACCATAATTCATTCAGTTGACACACAGGGAAATTCACTTAATTATGGGGAGGCCCCAGATAACATTCTACCATCTGCAAAACACTAGAGAATAGTCATAAAACATTAACATGATGTTTTTACTTTGGGTGAATACTAACGTAACAGTGACTACAGTAGGCAACATATTTTCTTTGATTAGATTTGCTTTGATTAAATTTTCCATCATACATGTCAACCATGGTAATATTAAGCAGAACCTTTACAATTTCATTTGTCAGAGTTGAACCAGTAGAACCAAAATAGTACACTAGTATTGGCCCTAGCTCTAGTACAAATGTAACTTTTACAACAGACAAGGCAATAAATCAATCTTTGTTATGTCGCAACATGTAAATTTTTCCAGTGGCAAGTGAATGTGAAGATATAAATTGTCTTCTGTTTTGTGCAAAGTTAAGGCATTTTCCAAGTTACGGTTTGAAGCATTAGACAGCCCCAAAATCTGTCTTTCATCAGCCATGTTAAGACAACTTAAGTACAATTTAAGTACTAATTTAAATGGTATTAGTCTAAAATTCACTTGCACCATTGTATAGATAATCTTTGAACATGGAAAGGGAAGTAGAACATATGCCCATGAATGTCAAGGCAAGCTAGTACCAACCTTATGACAATACATGTACATGATGAAATGGGGAAAACTAACATTTGGCTTATGATGTAATCTTGGAACAAGGCCTTCACATTATTGGCTTGCTGATCATACAATATTTATAAATTCTGTTTTATTGAATAATTTAAAGTTAATTATATTATTCACCACCCGACTCTTCTTAATTGTCTTAAATCATGATTTGGTGTGTCTGGCACAGCCTTGAAGTGGTTCACGTCCTATCTCAGCCACCGTTTCCAGGCAATTAAAATTGGGTCAACCCTCTCTGATTTGCATAAGCTGTTGTTTGGAGTACCACAAGGCTCCGTCCTTGGTCCTCTGCGGTTCTCCTTATGCACCACTCCTTTGAGTAAGGTTATTGGAATGCATCCTGACATCAAATACCACTTTTATGCCGACGACACGCAGTTGTTTATTCATATCTCTCACAAAAATGCAGCCCTGGCTTTTAACAAACTGAATTCTTGTCTTCTGGATGTTCAAAAATGGATGTCATCAAGTATGCTCAAACTAAATCCTGACAAAACAGAGTTTATCATCTTTGGATCCCATGCACAACTCAAGAAATTAGATCCCTATCTCCCAGTTAAGATATTTGGTAATTTCATGCATCCTGCAGTTGTTGTTAAGAACCTTGGTGTCTGGTTTGATGCTAATTTTTCCTTTGCTAACCATGTCCGCAATATTTGTAAGACATGCTTCATTCAAATTCGTGATCTCAGGCGGGTTAGAAAGCACTTGACTGATGAGGCTGCTATCCTGGCAGCTAATGCCTTGGTGAGCAGTCGCCTTGATTACTGCAACTCTCTCTTCAGGAGTCTGTCCAGTCTCAATATGCGTAAACTACAGTGTATTCAAAATACACTTGCCAGGATTGTCACAAACTGTAACAAATACACGCGGGCATCTCCTATTCTCAAACGACTCCATTGGCTCCCAGTTGAATCTCGCTGTATCTTCAAAACTGCCACTCTAGTTTATAAGTTTCTTCACAGTGGTCATCCCAGTTACTTTGGTCCTCTTCTGCCCACTCATTGCGGAAGATATAGTACAAGATACAACCATCCAGATAAAAGGTTCCTGGGGGTTCCTCAATTCTGTCCATCTGTACATAAATCCAAAAATCACTTTGGCCACAGCTTTGCTTTTGATGCCCCCACAGTCTGGAATCATTTGCCTAATGAGGTACGTTCTCCCCCAACTCTCACCTGTTTCAGGAAAAGGTTAAAATCATATCTCTTCCACAAGGCATTCCCACCTTAGCATACACTCTATCCGGCGTCTCCGTGGTACTGGACTTGGCAACGGCTATGGACAGATGATTTCTTAAACTTGATTTTTGGTGTTGCGCCTTAGAGTCTGCCTTGCAGAGATTAAGCGCTATAAAAGTACAGAATAGAATAGAATAGAAAAAGTTAACGATATAGAAATAAAAGACAAATTTACCTTTAACTCTTGTATCAGAAATCTACTTATATTTTTGATATTGAGTACTATGATTTATAGCTCACCAACCATGTCTCCTATAATCTTATTTTACAAATTTGAAGCTTACATTTGAATTAGAATTCTTTTAAATGTGATATTCACCTACTTGTTGGTCATTTTGGTCAGCAAAACTTAGTAAAATTGCAGACTTGTAGCTCAGTACAAAGCTGAAGAAAATCTAATTGGAGATTCTCACTGTTAAGTAAATCAGTTCTAACTTGAAAACTATTGCATTTACAGTATTTTGTTGAAATATGTTATCCACCGAATTTTTACACCTTAACAGCTAACTTTGTACTTTACTACTGATTACCATTTCCAGGGCACAACTTTTGTGAGCCTTTCTTCTTTCACTTCTTCTCTGAAACTCAAAACACACATTCAGCTAACACAGACCCCGTTCACGGACACTGATTGCTTGTTTAGTTTAATATGAAACTGTAGATCTTTTATACCTGGAATTTAAAAGCAGTTATTATGTCCACCCCACTGGGGGGTGGACAAATTATTTTTGCTTTTTCCGGCATCCGTCACGCTTGGTTTCCGGTCATTTCAAGCAAAAGTATTTATCCTATGTTTACCAAATTTGGTATGGATGTTTATTGGGTTAATAGCTTGCATGGGATTGCTTTTAGTGATAATAGCTATATAACTCACTCAGTAATAGCTACTTATAGTAGCTTTTTTATTTTAAAGGAAAAGTATTTCACCTATGTTCAGGAAAAGTATTTATCCTATCTTTACCAAATTTGGTATGGGTGTTTATTGGGTTAATAGCTTGCAGGGGATTGCTTTTGGTGAAGATAGCTGTATAGCTAACTGAGTAATAGCTACTTAGCTACTTTTGTATACATCTTTTGTTTCCGGGCATTTTAAGGAAAAATATTTGACATATCTTTACCAAATTTGGTATGAGCAATAGTTAGGTCAGTAACTAGCTTGGGATAATGCTTTTGTGATAATAGCTATATAACTGACTGAGTAATAGCTACTCAGCTACTTTTAGTAGCTCTTTTATTTTAAGCATTTTAAAGGAAAACAATGTTTTCTAGCTTCACAAAAATTTATATGAAGGATAATTGTGTCAATAGTTTAATACCTCGCTACTAAGCAATCAAGAATATTTAACCTTGATTAACAATACCATAGTAGATGAAATGGTTCAATATGCACTCCCTGTATATAACCCAGCCTATTTAAAAATAAACAAATTTGAAAATATTCAGCTAAGAATAGATGAAAATTTATTCTTAGAAACTTTGCTCATGAGACTTAGGGGGGAAACCATAAAATTTGCATCCCAATTAAAAAAAAATCAGAATGCTAAAGAGAAACAGCTAATAAAAGAGATAACTGACCTTGAAAAAAGTAAAAACATATTTGCTGTAATAGATTTACTACATGACAAAAAAAGACGAATTGGAACAATTAAGGGAGGTTAAAATGAAAGGTCATTTAGTCCGATCCCGGGCTAAATGGTTGCAGCATGGTGAGAAACCCAGTAAATTATTTTGTTCGCTAGAAAACAAACATTTCACAGAAAAAACAGTTAAGTCTGTTAAAAAAGAGGATGGCTCGGTAATAACAGATCAAAGTCAAATACTAGATGAAATTAAAACTTTCTATAAAACCTTGTTTGATACACAAGATTCTGTTCTTCAAAATATTAATTTAGAAAAATTCTTTCAAAATTACAAGATAATTAAACTAACAGACACACAGTCAAATCTACTGGAAGGCAAATTAACAGTTTCCGAAATGGGACAAGCGTTGAAAAATATGAAAAATGGAAAAACACCAGGTATTGATGGGTTTCCTGCAGAATTTTATAAAGTCTTCTGGTCAAAATTGAAATTCATAATACAAAGAGCCATAAACTCAAGTTATGACAATAGCGAACTACCTCTTACACTGCGACAGTGTATAATATCATGTTTGCCTAAAGGAAACAAAGATCGCACAATTTTGAAAAACTGGCGGCCGATTTCACTTCTTTCAGTTTTATACAAAATAGCTTCAGCCTCAATAGCAAATAGGTTAAAATTATTTTTAAATCACTTAGTTGATAAAAGTCAAACTGGATTTATTGCAGGGAGGTATATTGGTCATTCTACACGTCTAGTTTATGACATCATGTATTTTTCAGAAAAAAAACAGAAAGACGGTCTTCTCATGCTGATTGACTTTGAGAAAGCGTTTGATTTCATCTCATGGAAGTTTCTTTACAATGTACTGGAATTTCTGGGATTCGGTAAAAGTTTTATAAGATGGATTAACCTTTTTAACAATAATATTCAGGCCTCCATTTTACAGTGTGGGATTTTGTCAAAATTCTTCAATATTAATCGTGGTTGTCGCCAAGGAGACCCCTGGCCCCTGTTCTCCCTTTTTATTTATTCTGGCTGGTCAGATATTATCAGTTTTAATCCAAAATAATCCAAACATTAAAGGCATAAAAATAGGAAACACAGAGTATAGGCTCACACAGTTCGCTGATGACACCACATTAATAATGGATGGTTCCAGAGAATCCTTGCAAGCAGCATTAAACACTCTAGAAATATTTGGCTCCATGTCTGGATTAAAGATGAATGCAATGAAAACTAAAGTTATTTGGATTGGACGAAAAAGATTCTGCAAAGATAAGTTGAATGTAAGCGCAGTGCTTGAATGGGGCATCACAGAATTCAATTTATTAGGATTAGAATTTAATGTAGATTTAGACAGAATGATCCAAAAGAATTACTTGGACGCCATTGGACAATCTAAGCAAATACCCACAAATTGGAAGAAACGTAATCTTACACCCTTTGGCAAAATAACAGTCATTAAGACTTTCATTATCTCGAAATTTAATCACCTCTTTATAGCATTACCTAACCCATCTCCAGAAACTGTAAAATCAATATCTGATATAATGTATAAATTTATATGGGATGACAAACCAGATAAGGTTAATAGACATCAGATATGTAAAGATTATTTGCATGGAGGACTCAAAATGCTTGACCTTGAAAAATTCATAAAATCACTAAAATTAACCTGGATCAAACACTTAGTAAGGGATCTTGAGTCACCTTGGGCAAACCTAATTAACAGCCAGTTGAACTTTTCAAAGAAATTGTTTTCATTTGGTCCAGCTTGGTGTGAAAAATCAAAGATTGATAACCCATTTTGGAAAGATGTATTAAATGCTTGGCTATATATATCACAAGAATGTCCAGTGGAAGAAGATTTGGATATTTTACGTAGCCCTTTGTGGTTCAATAAAAGTATTAGTCAGTATCCCCTATTTTTCCAACTCTGGCATGAAAAAGGAATAACATTCATTGCAGACTTAATAAATTCTGTAACTGGAGCCTTTTATTCAATGACTGAATTGCAAGAGATGTATAACCTTTCTCATGTCAATGCCCTAGCTTATTATAGAATTAAATTACTTACTAAAGCATTCATAAGCAAAAATAAACCTGATATAAAGTATAACTTGAAATGAGGCCTTTCATACCAACACATTTGAAAATCTTCTTCAAACAGCAAAAAGGTGCTTCACTTTTTTATAAAACAATTAATAAATCCTCATATGAACCAAAAACGAAGACCAAATGGTGTCAAGAAATAAATCAAGAAATAGATGTATTAGATTGGAAAAAAATTTTTAAGGCTTGTTTTAGATTCTCATGCGATGCCTCACTCACTTGGTTCCAATACAGGGTTTTGTTCAGAATTATTGGTGTCAGGAAACATTTGAAAATTATAGGCAAAGATGAGTCCAGTTTGTGTAGGCTATGTACTGAAGATGAAGAAAGTATTGTCCATCTATTCTTTTCTTGTGAACACTCTAAACATTTATGGAGTTCAATCTCCACTTGGTTAAAAATGAAACTTGATATCTCAATAATATTTACAATACAGGAAATTATCTTTGGCTATTTACAAAAAGATACAAATTATGACCTGATTAATTTGCTGGTCTTATGTACAAAGAAATATATATTCCACTGCGCTGTGAATTATAAAAAAGTAAACATCTTTGTCCTTCAAACAAGAATTAAACATAGTTTTTATGAATATATGACATTGCTCAAATTAAAAATTTCAAATGAAAAAGAAGTTTATAGGTGGAGCACATGGGAGCCACTTTTTTATAATGTGTAAAATGTTATAAATGATATATATAGTGTAACATCGTTAGTAATATTAAAACTATTCTGAAATTTAAATGAATGTATTTAACAAAAATTAGTTTTCTGTTAACATTTGACTGTATATTGTTTTTTTGTGGTGAAACATATAGTATTATTAATTTGTATCTAAAGTTTTTTGAGAATATTGTACCAAAATGGAGAATGAAAAATAAAAAAATACAAAAAAAAAAAATAGTTTGGCCAGGATAGCTTTTGGTCGATGATAGCTTTCTAGCTATAGCTAACTGAGTAATAGCTACTTTTGTGTACTTCTTTCGTTTGTGGGCATTTTAAGGAAAAATATTTGACATATCTACACAAAATTTGGTGTGAGTAATAGTTAGGTCAATAACTTGCTTGGGATTGCTTTTAGTGATAATAGCTATATAACTGACTGAGTAATAGCTACTTAGCTACTTTGAGTAACTTTTTTATTTTAAGCATTTTGAAGCAAAAGTATTTCACCTATGTTCACAAAATTTGGGATGGAGGATTATTGGATCAGTAGCTTGCTTCAGATTGCTTTTGGTGATAATACCTTTATAGCTAACTGAGGAATAGCTACTGTGCTATATACCTATTATGCTATTTTGAATTGACTTTTTCTGGACATTTTAATAAAACAATATTTTCTATCTTCACAAAAATTTATGTGAAGGATAATTGGGTCAATAGTTTGGCCATGATAGTTTTTCGTTGATGATAGCTTTGTAGCTATCTGAGTAATAGCTGCTTTGCTACTTTGAGCCTACTCTGAATTGCATTTCTGTTTCACTCTTTTAAAGGAAACATATTTAACTCATCTTTTTAAAATTTGGTGTGAAGGTTTATAGCGTCAATTGCTTGCTTGGTATTGTTGTTGGTGGTAATAGCTTTAACGTGAGTAATAGCTACATAGCAAAAAACATAAATGTGTCTATCTCCTAAACAGTGTGAGATAGAGTGATTTCGTCGAAATTTTCGACCCACAGGGTATCTAATCAATGTACTCTTGGCAATTTTCAAAAAATTTTCCCCTCCCCAAAAATGGCGGCCATTTTGAATTTTTGCCAAAAATGGAAAAACAGAAATTTGGTTCTATCTCCTTAACCGTGCGAGATTGTTGGTGGTAATAGCTTTAACGTGAGTAATAGCTACATAGCAAAAAACATAAATGTGTCTATCTCCTAAACAGTGTGAGATAGAGTGATTTCGTCGAAATTTTCGACCCATAGGGTATGTACGACATGTACTATTGGCAATTTTCCCAAAATTTAAATCTCCCCAAAAATGGTGGCCAAAAATGGAAAGACACAAATTTAAAAGACACCAAAATTTAAATCTCCCCAAAAATGGTGGCCAAAAATGGAAAGACACAAATTTGCTTCTATCTCCTTAACCGTGCGATTTTGTCAAAATTTTCGACCCACAGATTATCTGAGAAATGTACTATTGGCAATTTTCAAAAAATTTTCCTCTCCCCAAAAATGGCGGCCATTTTGAATTTTCAAATTTTTGCCAAAAATGGAAAAAAAAAATTTCCTTCTATCTCCTTAACCGTGCAAATAGAGCGATTTCGTCGAAAATTTCGATCTAAGCATTGTACTTATGTCAATTTTCAAAAAAATTTTCTCTCCCCAAAAATGGCGGCCATTTTGAATTTTAAATTTTTGCCAAAAATGCAAAAACACAAATTTGCTTCTATCTCCTTAACCGTGCGAGATAGAGCGATTTCGTCGAAATTTTCCACCCACAGGATATCTCAGCAATCTACTCTTGCCAATTTTGTCCAAGTTTTAGAGCAAAACTCATGCTCCACTTTGGGTGGACATTACGCATGCCAATGTGTCCTATTTCTAGTTTTATTCTATTGTGTATTTTATATTTTGTGTAATATATTTGTAATTGTGATGATTTTTCAAACCAAATATGATGGAAAAAATGAATTATTAAAATATAATTGGATTAGAAGATTAAGTCAAAGTTTGGGTTTTATAATAGTTTATCCAAGTGGTCCTTAAATTTAAATGATGTGAATAATTATTCATAATACAGGGGTCGATTTCACAAAAGGACTTAGCCCAGACTTAGACTTAAATTGAAGACTTTTGTCTTAAAATGAGGCTAAGTCTGTGATCTTAGACTTGGAGGATTTCACAAAGCTGCTAAGTCTAGCTTTGGCTAAGTCTACCCAAGAGTGGGCTTAACTTTTGTAAACAGAGACTTAAATATGGCTGCCATATATTTTTCTCACTTCAAAATTTGAATTGCTTGAAAATAAAGAATGAATATATAGAACACTGCCCTAAATTATTCTTTGGACATGTCTGTGTGATTATAAGGTTTCCCATTTAAAAATACAGCATTTTTTCAAAGATAAAATGAGCTAAACAAGGGATATATGTTACCACTAAAATATTTTGAGTAGAAATAAAGGGTCACATGACCTAGAAAACCACCGTGGTTATATGACAAGCTAAGTCACCCTTTGTGAAATCCATTTAAGTCCAGGACTTGGCAAAGACAAAAGACTCAGATTTAAGTCCCTGACTTAGCCTAAGTCTGAGACCCTTTGTGAAACCGGCCCCAGATAATTATGTGAAACCTAGCTGTGTAGATTTGATGACATGAGATAGGGATGTCTGTATGGTGAGATGTGATAGCCTGAAAATGAGCTTGTACTACAACATATGCTTTTACATTCACTGAATAGATGACATTTGTTTTGTCCTGATTTATTAAAAACAATATCTGTATAAACAAGAAAGCACTCCTGAAATTCAAAGGTCAGATAATAGAAGGGCTAAAATAACAGGATTAAATGGAGTTGGGAGAGTGGGTCTGAGGCTGGAGAATTGAAAATTGGGATAACAGAAGGTAGGATAATAGAGGTTCTACTGTACTTAAAATGCCAAAATCTTGTGATCTCTAACATAGGACTCCGAAAAAATTACTGGGACTTAATTTTTTGGAGGTCATGTAGTCCCAGCTTTAGAGGTGCTTCGCAATCACTGTTAAAGTGTAAAGGTTAAAGACATGTATAGTGTTTACAAACATAAGATTTGCAGCCTAGCACTTGTACAAATAATCTTCCATGAAGGTTTCTATATTGACCTCTGATGTTGTTACTAAATATGTATTGTCATAGATGCTTTAATTTAAATATCATCACAGTGTGTGATAATTTCTGTCCTGTATAATGTATTTTTATAGGTGTCTAGCAATTTTTTATTCTCAGAAATGTTTGCATATCAGTCTGATAAATTTTCTGATGGACTAGTAGCTTTGGCAAGTTGTCAGTCCTGTGATCTCGAAACTATTTTGGTTTAATTTCATACCCTGGCTGGAATGCAGATCTCTGCTAAGACAGTCCAGAATTCACATATTGTAGTTTCACCCAAAATACTGCTTTCCTATTTAACCCTCACAATTAGATAGGTTGGCCATGAAGATGCTGTGAAAAATGACTGTTTGAAATTTAAGGATTTGTTGTAGACCACAATGACCCACAGATCTTTCCCACCATTGGATCACTTCTTCCTTTGTTCAGTCCCAACCAACATAAAACATTTCATAAAGATTCGTTAATTACTTTTGGAGTTATGTTGACCATAATGGCACGCATTAAAAAATAAGTAAAACTGGACTTTCATACATTCTTGATTTTTTTTGTATGCAAAATATGAATAGAACTTTTCTTGAAATTAATGTAATGTAAAATAACTATTGAAAATTCAAGATTTTTTGGGTTGCTAGAGTAAGATTCAGATATCTAATAAAATTTAATTACTTATTCCTTTGGTCAGGTCCTGCTCACGTAAAAAATACCATAAAAATGGGTGCAGAAGTGGAGTCATTGCAAACAGAGCCAGACAAACAGAGACATACAAACGAATGCATCCAAAGCCTTCCCTACTTGGTCGAGGTATAGATATTGTGGGTTTGAATCCAGTTTACAGCAATATGTAAAATGTCCTGACATAACTTTAGCTATTGAAATGCACATAATACCCTACCACTGACTTTTGTCTTTGAACTGTGTGAGACATTCCCTGTAATATTATGAAAAGAGATTCAGTAGTTATTTAATTGTACTAAATATTGCAGTTACTCATTTCAAAGAATTTTTTTTTCTGTATTCAGGTTGGGGCATGTATTGTTAGTGAAGACAATATCATTATGGGTACTGGTTACAATGGCATACCAAAAGGATGCAGTGATGATGCGATGCCTTGGGGAAATAGACGTGAAGATGGTCTTAACAACAAACATTTTTATGGTCAGTTCGGCAATAATAATTTAAACTTAGCAAAGTTTATATAAACCAAATAACTGCTACCAGATCAGTTGTGTGATATTATTAATCTCTTCTGCAAAGACTGTATGTCAACATATATAATGCCAATAGAAGGATGGGGGAGGTGTGTTTTATCATTTCTAACTTATCACAGGAACATATTTTAGCGAGACGTACCTGTTGTTACACTCAGGTATACTCTTGATTATAAAATGTAGCAGAATATTTTTAACATTATGTTTTTCAGTGTGCCATGCCGAACTCAATGCTGTCATAAACAAAAACAGTTCTGACATTAAGGGTTGTAATATATTTGTAACACTCTTCCCCTGCAATCAATGTGCCAAAATTCTGATTCAGAGTGGCATTAAAGAAGTGGTGTATTTGTCCGATAAATACTCACAAAGAGATGATACAAAAGCTGCAAAACAGATGTTTGATAAAGTAGGGATAAAATACAGGTATCATTTATTTCAAATATGTCATTGTCTCATGTTACGTATGAATCATATTGTGAAGTTGATCCAAACAAAATATACTCCAATTATTAAATAAGAATAAATTTTAAACATTGAAAAAAAAAATTAATACAAGCCTCCCATTTTGAAGAAATTAACAGTAACAATAGCCAATGTGCCAGTGATAATAAACAGGCCCAACTGTAGCCATTTAAAGGTTAAAGTTATTTTTATTAAAATGGTTCTATCAAATATTTAGAATGCTATTATATTCACAGTAATTTATCAAAAGATTGATACACTGCAATCATTTTGAATTCCTTCTTTTTAGATATCAGTTGTTACCTCCCAATTGGGACTTGTATTCTTCCTCTCAATTGCTGTATGTAATTGATACATATATCATTCATGCATGAACAAAACATCCCAATTAAATTCCTCAGTAAGTTTCACATATACTGCTCTGGGTCTCATCACAGTTATTTAGACACTTGATTTGCAGCCCAGTAACTACTTTATCCACCAGTAGATTGATGCAGTTAAATACTGAACACAAATTGAATGTGTTACATTATGTATGTCAAAGTAGGTGTTCTTTCAGTGTCTTTCTCTTACTTACTTTGTAGAAAGTACCTGCCAGAAAGGAGCGAAGTGTTAATCAGTTACAACACTGAAGATAGCGGTATCACAGAGCCCAACAAGATGCACTCAGAGAGAGCAAAACGCTCGACTCCATGTGACCAGTCTCTCAAGTAATATAAAGTATTGTAAGGAAGGCAATAAAATGAAACCAAACATGTAAATTAATCTTCACAGAAATATCAAGTAGAAAGCTAAAGTCATTAAAAATACATTGGAATGGGACCTCTGAAAAATCATGAATTTTTTGTATCCAACATAAGATCCTGATCTTTGTTTTAGTAACTTCTTCCTTCAGTCAGGTCCTACCCACAAATTATTAAATAACGATCTGTTCATTAGTTCTGGAGTAATCTAAACACACACATACACAAAAAAAAATGAAATAAAATAAAATAAAAAAATGAACAATAAGCACACAAAACATAAACTGCTGGTGGAGGTAAAAATATTGCTTAAAGGTAACTTCTTGGTGAAAATCACGCATGGTAATTTTTTGTGATGGACTGTCAAGGAATTGAAAGAAAAAAGAGAAAATAAAACAGAAATAATAATTAATAAAAATGATGAATATACCACCTCCTTCTTTATTATGTTTATGTCAATTTCAAGACATAAAATGAAAAGAAATATTTTTATTTAAAGAGAGCAAGTATCACAAGCTAGGTTTGTGACCTCACAATGACAGTTGCATTGTGACATCACTGAGTAATGACATCATCAGAAAGCAAAATATTGATTTTTTACGTATGTGATGAAGAGGAGCAGTTTCACTGTGTATTCCCAATTAAAAATAAGAAAAACTCTCTCCTGGCGTTAATTTTCAAACAAATTACACCAAATTTGGAAGAATCCATCTGTACCCCATAAAATACCTTCCCACCAAATTTGAGATTGATTGATGTTATAGTTTTTGAGTTATAAAGGCAAAACGGTGCACAGATAGAGAAGCAGATTTCACTGTAAAAGCCCAATTAAAAATAAGAAAAACGCTCTCCTGGCTTTAATTTTCAAACAAATTACACCAAATTTGGAAAAATCCATCTGTACCCCATAAAATACCTGCCCACCAAATTTGAGCTCGATTGGTGTTATAGTTTTTGAGTTATAAGGGCGAAACGGTGCACAGACAGACAGAAACAAACTGATCACAATAACCCTCTCCTATCGTCGAGCGTTAATTAGTGACTGGTCATATGTCAGACAATGCATGTTAGATTCCCATGATGTGAGTGTTGCTGCTTCAGGCATATGTTTTTATATTAATCTGATATGGCTCCCATTTTACGTAAGTGACAAGATATGGATGAATCTTTGCAGGATAGCCTCTCCCAATATATCCCTTGCTGCTGAACAGGACATAAAATAAAACCCTAAGTTTGATTGTATGTCATATTTTTACATAAACATTTATCTTGATCATGTTTAAAGGCAAATGTAGATTACCATACTGGCTTGTTTGGTCTGAGAATCTTTTACAAGTGTCGAATTTGACCTTTGACCCCTTCTTCCAGGTCAAGTGGAGTGAACATATAAAACAGCTTTATATGTCCCTATTATTGGTTCTAGAGCTTCAAAATATGAAAACAACCTTGGGAAATCATAGCCTGTGAATTTTTAGAAGCATTGAATTTCACCTTTGATCTCTGCTTTAAGGGTCAAATGCCTTATATCTCCCTTATTAGTGCTCCTTAATAGGGCTTTAAATCATGTTGCATGGTCAGACTACCTCCTTTTTTATTAATAGCCAACGGGAGATAAACACAATGGCAGTGGTCTTGTTTTTTAATTGATCTGGGTTAGGACTTTATGTCCCATTAAACAGCTTAGGTCATATTGGCATAGACCCTCAGTAGAGGTGATGGCTTGTGATTAAATAATACCAAATTTGCTAACCAACTGGTCACCAAAGACCAAATGTTTCTTTCAAAATAAAAATAATTGATGGTTTAACCAGTCTGATAGGACTAACAAGAACCAGCCAACATAAAATAAAAACATAATCCATATGCATAAGTATGTAAACAATTTATTTAATGGAAAAACCCAATTCTTGTTAGTTTAGATGTTATGAGCAAGATAAAATTAAATTGGGAGAATTGTTATACATATACAGTTAATCACTCTCCAAGTAATGAATCATGACTCGACCGATCTGAAAATTGATGGCGATGAGGATGTGAATGTGGTTAATGCATATACTAACTTTTGTAAAGCCATGTTCAGTAGTTTATTTGAAAAAGTAGTCACAAGGTAAAATTAATGGGCCCCTATCAACATTTTTGAGACTTAAAGGTGACCATAAACTTAAAGTTAGAGAGCCCAAATTTTCTTATGGAAGTTATATGTAGTTCAGTCTGAGGGTACTCAGACATCATTATTTTGAAACTAGACAAAAGGTTTTTTTTCTAATGCAAAAAAGAGGCATTCCACAGCAAATAAAATGTACAATAGTAAAAACAACAAATAGTAAAGAAAAGGCAAGTAAAATATATAAACAGTGTTCGCTCTCTTTTTATGGGTGTTTATATGTTTAAAAAAGTACAAAAAGAACTTTATAACCCATTTTAACCTTGAGGGGAGCAGGGTAAATGTTGAAATTTGATGGGTTTTTTCATCCCAGGCCATGATTTGCTATAATCCCGGGTCATTCCAAAGCTCTATTCACAGTAACAAACGAGATCTGAAGCAATAACTGAAAATCTTATCCACTTGGGTCATATAAATCACTAGGTCTTAATATTCTTAGAAAACTATTTAAGTTTTACAGGAACCCAGACAACATATGTTTAAATACACTGCCAAATACAAGAAAATGAACTTGAAATGAACCCCAGTTTCACCATGAGGGAGATCGGGGAACAAATTTCTTGGGGTTTTAGGAATCCCAGGCTATGTTTTCCCGATACCTCTCAATGTGTTCCAATGCTGTAACTGCAATAGTATAGTGAAAGACATATTAAGCAAAAAAAAGTGAAACTCTGATCTGTTTAGGGTCATAGCATTGTTCTTCAAATGCAAGAAAAAGGAAAAAAGCCAGGAGTGCAAATTTGCTATCCTCAATATATCTCAAAGTTCTAATTGCAATAACAAAAGACAGTATTGAGCAATAAGCAAAAACCTGACCCATTTAAGGTTATAGAATTGGCTTTGAAAGGCAAGAAGGGAACAATAAGCCATATCACCAAGTCTTAATATTCCTGAAGAATAAGGCATTGAAGTTTTATACAATTCCTGGGGGTATTCACAAAAGGGATCATGCTCAACTTGAGCCAATATTCAGCTCAAGTTTACAGCTGTTTATACCAAACTTGAGCTGATTTTTGGCTCAACTTGATCCCTTTTGTGAATACGGCCCCAGGCAATACTTTTGTAAATACACTGCTAACTACAAGAAAATGTCTTTTATGGCTCCAGTTTTGACACACACACACACACCCTCCTAGAGGGAGTTCTTTGATAGGCTTTTTAGTTGATTTGAAGGTAACCTTAACATGAGGATATGACATTTGAAGTTATAAACCCAATTTTCTTGCTTCAGTACCATACTGACCTTGTGTAAGGTCCATAATCCAAATAGATATATATACCTCCTATGCCCAAAAGGGTCAATTTTATCATGTTTTTCACTAAATGATAATCAGTCGGCTCTCAGTTGGTCAACTAGCCTGATTGATCTGAAATTCATTTGGAACCTAGATTTTGATGTGGGAAAAGCACTTGCCAAATTTGGTTGATCTATGTACTGTAGTTTCTAAGAAAATCTGGTGAAAAGGAAACGCAAGAAAAAATGGTTTTGATCATGTGACCTTGACAAAAGTCAAAGATCAAATTTATACCTGTAAATTTTTCCCATGCCTATTGATAATAACTGCCCAAACTTTTTGATTGACCTAATATTAAGTGAGATATTCAACTTAGAAGGTACTGTAAAGTGGCTCTCTGTAAAATGAGGGCAAACCAATAAGCATCTCCTTTTCAAGGTATACTTCTTACAAGGAAATATGTGAAAAATGTAGAAAAAATTCTAAGGATTGGGTATTTATGGGTCTTCTAGACAATTTAAACCTCAACTAAAAGCTTTGGTTTTTAGCAGTGGTCATAAATTCTTAAACATTGGGAGTTTAAAATCACCTTAACTGGGGTTCCTCTACCAGGATAAAGGATAATGTGCATCAAATTTGAATGAAATCTATGTAAATGTTTTTGATTTATTATTCACACAAGTCAAAATGTACAGAGGTGGTGGAGGGGCAAACAGGGTTGATAAGCAGGGACATAATTATCAGTCAGGGGAGCTTTGTATCAGTTCCACTGAACACCACCGACACTTGCTTATGGTCACACGCAAATAACTTTTTTTGACTTTAGAATTTTTTTTCCTTCCTATCTTTATTTCAAATGATAGGGATGGGAAAATGTTTTAGGATACTATTGATTTTTTACAAATAGGAACTTTGTCCCTTTTTCAAAAGCAGTTAAGAATCAAGCATTTTCTTGGATAGGTTATTCAGCTACTGTTTGAGTTTCTTTCACATGCTGAAATTTAGCTATGTGTTTGTCATCTTATGTTCATCTCAATGTCAAAAAGGGGCTTTTAACCATCAGTTCACTTATTTTTTTTCACTATTTTCAACCAAACTTGGCACATATATCATTGAATCCAAATATTAATGTAAAAAAATCGAATTCTCTGAAAGAAGAAATGGCCATCTCAAAGTAAAACAAAAATTTAATAGAATTGTACTGTGTCACCAGCTTGAGTTACAGAATGAAACGGATGAAATTCAGAAGCACACACATTATGCTGAATTGACATATTAAACAGATGATTGGCAGTATTTTTCAGATTCAGGCCATCTTTAAAGGAAGGCTGAGCCAAGGTTACACCCTGTCTTATGTAAAAAATATATCCCAGCAAACATTAGAAATGTTTTAAAATAATTTAAATGTTTACAAAAATGTTTTAAAACCTATTTAAACCCTATCTTATGGTTTTCTAAATGTTTCAAAGTAAAAACCATGAAAACTGAAAACATTTATTAAACATTTATAAAATAACTCAAGAAGATACGTTTGACTGGAAACATTTTTTTAAACATTTAAATAAAAGCTGAAGAAATGAAAGTTAAGCTGGAAATGTTTTTACTTGTCAGTCAGCTGACATTCTGTCGTCACTCTTTGGTGTGGGCATACACGTCCGCGTGAACAACTTCTCCTCCTAAACTACAAGATCCAGAGACATCATGTTTTTTAAAAGATACATTAACTATCGAAGATAAAAATTTGTTCAAGACATCCAGATCTGTTCGTTCGTCTGTTTCCCAGAGCCATTACAAGTCGGGTATCCCCACCCAAAGTGTGAACATTTCAACACTTTATCACAATTTTCTCATTCACTATTGCAGGGATTTTTCTCATATCTTGCATATATGTACTAGGCCACTAGTAGATAACCTTGTGTGAGTATCAGGCCTGGATCTTTCTTAATTATCTTTTTATAAATTTTTAAAATAATTTTTAGTGCATTAAAATTCATGAAATCATGCACTAAATCACTTATAACTTGAAAAGTATCACATTTAGAGCATTTTGTCAAAATATGTTATTCAGCTACTTTTTTCATAGCTACAACGTGGTGAGTAAATTGAGTGTCTATCCCAATAGCTAAGTGAGTAATAGCTACTTTCTTACTTTTCAGTACCTCCCGTAATGGGCAAAATCATCTATAACTTGAAAACTATTGCATATACAGAATTTTGTGTAAATATGTTATTCGGCTACTTTTGGGTCAGCTACAACATAGTAAAATTTCAGACCTGTAGCTCATTGCATAGCTGAGCAATAGCTACTTTGAGGTTATCACTGTTGAGTAAATCAGTTGTAGCGTGAAAACTATTGCATTTAGAGTAGTTTGTTTGCATATGTTATTCACCTAATTTTTGGTCGGCTATAACATAGTGAAATTGCAGACCTGTAGCTCATTACATAGCTGACCAATAGCTGTTTTCAGGTTCTCACAGTTGAGTAAATCAGTTGTAACTTGAAAACTTTTCCATTTACAGTATTTTCTTTAAATATGTTGTTCACCTCCTTGTGGGTCAGCTATAAGATAGTGAAATTGCAGACCTGTAGCTCATGGCATAGCTGAGCACTAGCTACTTTCAGGTTCTCACTGTTGAGTAAATGAGTTGTAACTTGAAAACTATTCCATTTAGAGGAGTTTGTTTACATATGTTGTTCACCTACTTTTGGGTCAGCTATAACAGTGAAATTACAGACCTACAACTCATGGCATAGCTGAGCAATAGCTACTTTGAGGTTCTCACTGTTGAGTAAATCAGTTATAACTCGAAAACTATTGCATTTACAGTATTTTGTTAAAATATGTTGTTCACCTCCTTTTGGGTCAGCTATAAGATAATGAAATTGCAGACCTGTAGCTCATGGCATAGCTGAGCAATAGCTACTTTCAGGTTCTCACTGTTGAATAAATGAGTTGTAACTTGAATGCAATTAGAGCATTTTCGTGATATGCTACTCACCTACTTTAGAATAAATTGAAAACAACTGTGTTCAGAGTATTTTGTTGAAATATAATATTCACCTAGTTTAAACCCAAGTACAACCAATTAAAATCACAGATATGCAGTTCATTGCCCAATGGAAAAATAGCTGTTTTGAGATTCTCACTATCGAGTAAATTGCTTGTAAATTGAGAAATATTAAATTTAGAGTATTTTGTTAAAACATACTATTTACCTATGTTTGGGTATCCATAACATAGTACATGAAATATGTTATTCATGTAGCTTAGAGTCAAGCATAACCCGTTAAAATCGCAGGTATGCAATTCATTGTAATATGTAATAACAGCTATTTTGAGATTCTCACTATTGTGTAAATTGTTTGTAAATTGAGAAGTATTAAATTTACAGTATTTTGTTAGAACATGCTACTTACCTTCTTCTGGGTTGCTTCTTGTAACTTGAAAACAACTGCATTTAGAGTGCTTTGTTAAACATTTAATTTGCATGCTGAGTACTGTGTTAACATGCTTAGTTAAAACCCAAAGATTTTTCAGTTAAAAAAAATTAATAAATAAAAACCTACAAAACTATTTTGATTGTATTGTGTATATATGTAAAATTGGTGTTTTTTATGGAGAGCAGTCTTCTATCATAAAACCACATGTTCCAATTATTCTTCTTCTTTTATTGTTTTAACATAATCATGTTTTTTTTATTATTGTTAAATGTTGTAAAAGTACAATTTGTCATAATTTGTTTGTATCAAGTCCCAAAGTTGTTTCTGTGTTTGTCTTGTTACCCCTTGTCTGCCAAGTTATGTACTTATATATCACATGGAAAAATGAACTTGATAAAGAATGCCCTTTACTGTATGCACCTTTTTCTAGACATTTTAGGTTAAAGTTATATGTTGTCTACTTTGCTGAATGTCTCAAGAAAGTATTACATTAAATTCATTTAACTGCCGTGGTCTAAGAGACAAACAAAAAAGAGGAAACATATTTAATTGGCTACAAAAGAAGCACTTTGGTATTTCTTTACTACAGGAAACTCATTCAGTCTTAACTGATGAAGCAAAATGGGAAAGAGAATGGGGGGGGGGGGCAAAATATACTACTCACATGACACAGCCAATAGTACAGGAGTAGCAATACTCATCCCTGAAAATTGTGCTCTTTTTTTACTCTGAAAAATGAAACCTCAGATCAAAATGGACGAGTACTTTTATTAGAATGTAGTATTTACGATAATCCTATGGTTGTAATCTCAGTCTATTTCCCTACAAAAGACAAACCAAAAGAACAGTTATCATTATTAAACTATTTGAGAGGCTTGCTTATAAATTATGGTGATCAAAATATTGTTATTGGAGGAGATTTCAACACTTGCCTGAATACGAATCTTGATAAAAAGGGGGGGATCGACTGACTGATAATGAATCTCAATGTGCAAAAGGTATAAAATCACTTTTGACTGAAATTGATCTTATTGATATTTGGCGAATTAGAAAACCCTAACAAGTTGTATTATACCAGAAGAGAAATGTCACGATCAGGGCTAGTTCAATCTCGGCTAGACTTTTGGCTAGTGTCAATTTCCCTAGAATTCCAGATAACAAAATGTTCAATAGAACCAGGAAACAGTTCAGACCATAGTCTTGTTAAACTCACTTTAGATCTAATAGAAACACAAAAAAGAGGGAAAGGATTCTGGAAATTTAACAATAGCTTACTGACAGATTCAAAATATATAAATATCATTAAAGAAGTAATATTAGACATAAAACACTCTGTAGTCATGGAAAATAAAGCTCAATTATGGGACTTTATAAAGTGTAGAATACGAAGTGAAACAATAAGCTATTCTATATTTAAGGCGAAAGAAAGTCAAAGAAAAGAAAATGAATTAGCCACCTTACTTAAATCATTAGAAAACACACTGGTAGAGGACAACAGTAAACATAATGAATACGTCGCAGTCAAGCAAGAATGGGAAGGGTATCAAAAGGAGAAATTTCGAGGAGCAGCAGTCCGATCGAAATCAAAATGGGTTGAAGAAGGGGAAAAAAATAGCAAATATTTCCTAAACTTAGAAAAAAGAAATTACAATATTAAACACATAAAAAAGTTAATATGCAATACTGGTGTGGTCTTAACCAATCCGAAAGCTATCATAGAAGAAGAAAAAAACTATTATAAAAAATTATATAGCTCAAACATTGAAAACAATCTTAATCTATCCAGTACAGAATTACGTTTTTTGGACAATCCTAAAATACCCAAATTAAGTGTAATAGATAAAAACTTTTGCGATATGACACTTCAGAAAAAGGATTATGCACTAGCCCTAACTAACCTGGCAAATAATAAATCTCCAGGCAGTGATGGTTTATCGACAAACTTTTATAAATTTTTTTGGCCAGACATAAATGACTTATTTAATAGACAGCTATAATTATACATTTGAAAGTAAAGGTCTTTCACAGGAACAAAAGCTAGCTGTCATAAACTTAATTCCCAAAAAAGACAAAGATCTTCGATACCTAAAAAACTGGAGACCAGTAAGCTTGCTTAACACAGATTATAAGATTTTGGCAAAAGCTCTAGCTAACAGATTGCAAAAAGTTATTGGACACCTAATATGTGAAGATCAAGTTGGCTACATAAAGGGAAGATACATTGGAGAAGCAATAAGAACCATTGAAGATATTATTCTTTTAACAAAAGAACAAAACACCCCAGGGGCCGTATTCACGAAAGGTCTTAGCCAAGTCTTAGGCTTAAGTTGGCTGTATTTTTATACAAAAGTTAAGCCAAAAACTTGGCTAAGACCTTTCGTGAATACGGCCCCAGGATTTATCACATTAATAGATTTTGAAAAAGCATTCGATAGCATAGAATGGCCATTCCTCTTTAAATGCCTAGAAAAATTTAACTTTGGCCCTGTTTTCACATCATGGATTCGTATCTTATACACAAACATAAAATCATGTGTGGGAAACAATGGATATTATTCAGAAATGTTTGAAATTTCCAGATCTATTAGACAAGGCTGCCCCCTCTCAGCTTTACTCTTTATTTTAGTAGCAGAAATCCTAGCCATTTCAATACGGGAAACAAAGAAAATCAAAGGTATAAAATTCCAAAATTATGAATTCAAAATTGCCAAACTTGCAGACGACACTACTTTGTTTTTACAAGATTTAAGGTCTGTGTCAGAAAGTATTTCCCTATTTAATGATTTTACGACTATTTCAGGATTACGGTTAAATTTGGAAAAAACTGAAATTATACCAATAAGATTCAATCTTCAAAAAAATATTAAACTGCCAAATGAGCTAGATAAACTGAAATACAATGAAGGCGCCTTTAAAACACTGGGCATATGGTTCTCAAATGACCCCCAAAATTGTAAGCTTTTAAATTTTGAAGACAAAATAAAAAAAATTGAGCAACTTGTGAACATATGGTCAGCACGAAATTTGTCCCTAAAGGGCAAAGTCACAACTTTAAAATCCTTAATAGTCTCACAGTTTTCCTTCTTATTTAGTACTATATATACACCAGTGGAAATTCTACACAAAATAGATAAAATAATATTTTCTTTCTTATGGAATAATAAACCAGCTAAAGTTAAAAGAAGTACTATAGTAAGTAGCATATGAAATGGTGGTTTAAAAATGCCAGATATATATTCAATAAATGAAACAAGCAAGATTCTGTGGATTAAAAAGATATCAAACAATGTAAATTGTAAATGGGCAAGTCTTATGTTGAGTCTACTTAACCTGAATCCCATAGAGTTGAGACATAAATTAAACTATAATTTTATTGAAAAGGGTAAAAGTAGTTTTCACAAACAGATATTAGAAAGTTGGGTAAAGTTCAACCTTTTCACACTGTCTGATGACGTAGAGGTATTAAATGAATATATTTTCAATTCAAATCTGTTTCTATGTGAAAATAAAGTACTGAAACCAAACTCATTTGGCCTAGCTAATACTAATGATAACTATGATATAAAACTTATTGATTTGTTAGACTCAGCCACAGGCAAAACTTTAGATATTGCAACCCTGAATCAGAAAATGAACTGGAATCTAAACTTTTTCCAATATATCAGGATTAAAAGCTTTATCTCCGTTCCATGGATAGAAGATTTACTAATACTTCCTATAGTTACAGGAAAAAAATTGCCGAATGAAGTTTATATAAAAGTAAATAGCAAATTGAAAGCAATTGTAAAAGTGAAAACTGTTGAAATTTATCAAGAACTTGTCACAAGAGTATCAAGGCCACCGACATCAACAGCAATATGGGTAAACTTGTTTCCTTTCTTGGAAAAGCACGAGTGGTCTGTCTCTTTTGAACTACCATATAAAATTTTAAGAGAACCTTATTTTCAGAGTTTTCAGTATAAAATCCTTCATCGAATTGTAAATTGTGGAGATAATTTATTTAAATGGAATATAATTGATAGTCCAAAATGCCACTATTGTACCCTTATTGATACAATAGAACACCACTTCTACTATTGTGAACTAAGTCAGGCTTTCTGGGAAAATTTAGAAATGAAACTGAAAGACATATATGACACAGAACTAAAGCTCTCAATATGTGACATATTGTTAGGTTTAAATTTAGAAAATTCCTCATTGTCACATTGTATTAATACAGTAATTATCTGGGGAAAATGGTATATAAATAAAAACAAAAAATTACATAATTCAGTCTACATAAATGATTTTTTGAAAATAATCAAATCCAAATTGCAAATTCTAGAAAAAGTGTACAGTAAAGAAAAGAAAATTAAAAAATTTAACAAAATATATAAAAGATTGTGTGATAGTTTATAGTGCTTATAGCATTCTTCTGGAGCAACAAGGGTTGATTCATGTCTTATGTCTTGTTGTGTTTGTTATTTTTGTGTTAAAAAAGTTAAAAAATATTTTATTTTTCCTTTTTTCCAAAAGAGATGCAACAGTTGACTTATTGAAGTTGTAATTTATACTACTATTACTTACTGATTGTAATATTTATTTGATTTTGTAATTTTTCTTTGTATACAGCACATTTATATCATACTATTTACATATATATCATACTGTGTATGATAAGCACTGTTTAGTTTTGATGGTGGGTTTGGTATCCTCGCCCACCCAAAACATTAGCACAATTGTTAAAAAAAGGATAAATAAAATTATCAAAAAAAAAAAAAAAAGTGTTGTTGTAACTTGAAAACTTTGGCATTTACAGTATTTTATTTAATTTATTTATTTATTTGAGGTTTTACGTCGCTTTCAACACTGTACAGGTCATATCACGACGGGTAGTTGGAAGGCCAGAGGAAACCAGTACATAGAGTTCGTTAGGGTTCTGTACTGTAAACTGCCGACCAACGGCAAGCAACTACCAGCTTTCCCACTTGAGGCCATGACAGGGATCGAACCCCGGCCTCAGAGGTGGGAGGCGAGAGTGTTACCACTCTCCCACCGTGGCCCCTCAGTATTTTATTTAAATATGTTGTTCACTTTCTTTTGAGTCAGCTATAACATAGTGCAATTACAGACCTACAGCTCATGGCATAGCTGAGCAATAGCTATTTTTAGGTTCTCACTGTTGAGTAAATCAGTTGTAACTTGAAAACTATTGCATTTACAGTATTTTATTTAAATATATCGTTCACCTACTTTTGGGTAAGCTATAACATAGTAAAATTTCAGACCTGTAGCTCATTACATAGCTGTGTAATAGCTACTTTGAGGTTATCACTGTTGAGTAAATCAGTTGTAACTTGATAACTATTGCATTTACAGTATTTTATTTAAATGTATTATTAACCTACTTTTGAGTCAGCTATACCACAGTAAAATTGCAACCCTTTAACTTATTGCATAGCTGAGAAAAAGCTACTTTGAGATTTTCTGTGTTGAGTAAATCAGTTGTAACTCAAAAACTTCTTTCAATTCTACTGTGAAACTCAAAACACACAATCAGCTGACACAGAGCCCATTCACAGGCACTGATTGCTTGTTCAAACGTTCATCATAAAATAGTTGATAAACAGTACACATAAAATGTTTAAACAACATTGTTGATCAAATGTTTTAAAGGCATTCTATCAAAAACGTTTTAACGCATATTTACAGCATGCTTATTAAACCTTCCCCTTCAAAAATGTCCAAACAAAGATGTAGGTCAGGAATGATTGGAGATTTTAGAGCACAATTTTAGAGCACAATTTCTAAGCCACTATCTTACAATTTTAGACATAAAATAATATTTCATTTGTGAGCAATCTCAAAAAGATATTGAATTTGACCTCTGACTCCATTAATATTCAGACATTATTATGTTCATTTGTAATGTTTTTCTAACATTTATCATTAAACTTTTAATAAACAGTATACACAAAACATTTTTAAAACATTCTATCATAAATGGTTTTCATACCCATCATTTTTTAACCTTTGCCAAACGTTTCCTTTCAAATGCTTGCAAAACCCAAAATGTTTAATGGGATGAAGCTTTCACTTAACAAGTTTTACTAGAGAATCTACACAGCAGTAAATTCTATCATGTATCATCTTAGTGACCTACTATTAAGACAAATAAATGTTGTGTGAATGTTTATATAAAGGTTTCATCTCACCTTTTTTCCACTTTTATTATAGTTTTAAATTCTTAAGCCTACAATGTATGAGTTTTCATCTATATTAAATTATAGTTCACTAAAACATATCTATTACCATTGTAAATCTAGAAACAAATATCTCCCGGAAAAAATTTCTCTTGGAAAATTTTTCCACCTGGAAAAATGGCCTATAGAAACCATCCCTCCTTGATATTATGCAGTTAAATAAAACTGTAAATTGAAAAAAATCAGCAATTTTAAACTCACAATTAATTTCCTATGGGTAAAAAGACAATAAAGTTCAATTTTTAGATTTAATTTATAGTACGAAAATGGAAAATCTAATAAGTAAATTAAATCTTTTATAACTTAATACCTTGTCCAGGGAATAAATGCATTTGACTGGTGTGTTGCTGGTCTCAACAAATGTTAAGAAAAGCATCCTGATCTGAGCTCTGGCTCTAATAACTGTTCCCAAATAGTATAATGTTAGGTCCTAAAAGTTTAACCAGTGGCGGAATATACACTATGTAAAGAAAATGGGGGGTCCCCCTATTTGCAGATCTGCTGTGCCGCAACCACAGGACCAAGATGAGAGAACTGTGAATCTGCCCAAGCCACATTCTTCAGACAAAATTGTGTGGTATTGTGTAAGTTCCAGTTATAAGATTACAGGATTTTGTCTAAGGAAACTCCCCATTCCAAGTACCTATACTCTGCAAAAGCTCTGATATCATGGGCTTTAACTTGATGTAGGTTTAAAGAATCTTCATCAGACAGCGGATAGCTCAGGAGCACTGTCAGGTCCCCAAGTAGTGATGTAACCTACCCATAGCCAGCTGGTTCTTAGATAGGAAGTTGGGTGAGGGATGTAAGGACACTTTGACCAATCTCCTTCATGTTGTCTAATGCTCTTTATTGAGCCAAGCTTGAATCTAAAATCTGTTTTATACAGGTTGACCTGAAGTCCACCCGATTTTATTCACACCATTTGACAAAAATGGACCACTTTGACTCATATATAGACGCCTCTGGTTGAGCATCTCTTAGGAGCCTTAATTCTTCTTGCCACTTGGTCAGAGGAAACTTGCTTTTGAGTGGATGTTACTCTAGAAACCAACCATGAAGATTCTGGTTCTTGATGTTCCTGTGTGGACACACAGTAAACAGTTGAGCTAGTAGGTTCTCCAGCGATTACTTGACCTGACAGGTTGACCAGATCCCAAAGCAAAGCTAGGGCATGTTTGGCCAGTTTGCCACAACTAGGATCATGTGTTTGCATTGGTCCAGTACTTTGGTGACCACTTTTGCAAGGATTGATAATTTGGGAAACACATAAGTATCCAAACTATCCCATGATAGGTTTTGAAAATCCACTTTCCAGGCTTTCTAATCTGGGACAGAGGATTCAAGCTTGGGTAGTTTGTTGCTGAACCAGGCAAACAGGTATGCCTGCGGTAACCACCCTACTTGAATCACCTGCTTTTGTCTGGAGAGTTTGTTTGCTATCACACTTGGACAACCTCCCAGTAAACATTAGAAACGTTTTAAAATGGTTTAAATGTTACAGTACAGAACCCTGACAAACTGTATGTACTGGTTTCCTCTGCCCTTCCAAATATCTGTCATGATATGACCTGTACAGTGTTGAAAGCGACGTAAAACCCCAAATAAATACATAAATAAATAATAAAAAAATAAGACGTTTGGTATGGGCGAAAATACCCAATTTTAAGTAATTAACTAAAAGACAGCTATATTAAGGTGAAAAACATGAGTAAAAAAGACAAAAGTTGTATACTTATTGACTGGAAACTAAAACTGCTTTGAAAATATTCAAATAATATGTTAAAAAGAATGAGGTAGTGGATTTTGAAATTTAACAGGCTTGTCCTACACACTTCCTGACTTGTCTGTTGCTGTAACCGCCTTATTGGTTTCTATTCTATTCTATTCTGTACTTTCATGACACTTAATCTCTGCCAGGCAGACGCTAAGACGCAACACCAAAATCCAATTCAAAAAATCATCTTTTCATAGTCCTTTCCAAGTCCAGTACCACAAAGATGCAGGATAGAGTGTATGCTAAGTTGCGAATGTTCACAACAGGCCGTTTTCCTTTCAAGTATGGTCCTTTGTGCCTATGGCATGTAGTGTTAAGGTACTGCGCCACCACAGGCCAGGAAGTGCCTCCAGACAACATGGTCACAGTATATGATAAGCTGGGAAGTTTGTCTGACAAGCCATAGAGACCCACGAAAGGATGGCTACCATGTGGATGGAGCCAAGGTCTGGATACAGATTTGTGGAGGGTCGGTGGTGTATCAAACATGTTTGATAATTTGATGATCCACCGCGATAAGCTGGGAAACTACAATCGATCCTAAGTGACTCTGTAAACATTGCTCCCTACCCTTGAAACATACATAGTGACCAGACAGCCCTAGTGGAACACCCCCATTATGCTTGTGAAATATGCCTGTGTTATTGAGGAAATGCGAGGCTCCAGATGGGATTTTCTGGCGATACTTAACAGAAAAAGTTTCCATTGTGGAATTATGCAGCATTCTTACCGGCCATAAATACAAGCTCAGAGCCTGTAAATTTGTCAAGAACAGTGTCAGGGGTCGTATTTACCACTCCTAAATTGGGTGCCTCCAGAAACTTTCCAATTTGTGACCTTCACCTTTAATGACAACAAAGATGGAAAATGCACGTGGTTTCATTGTAAAAACATGTCAATTAAAGTGTTTGAATGCTCTGGATTTTGTAAATAAACCTCAGGAAATGTATAACTAATGACATATACATATTTTACATGCTGGATAGCGAGATATTTTGATTGCTTTTATTTCTTTCTCTTTGTCATTTGTGTTTGTTTACATCCACACATAAACACACAGGCAGTGAATATGTTAAGAACGGTCAAAACTTTCCACTGGTAGTTACCAACTCACGTGTGGTGTGCATGGGCTCATAACCTACTTCTGAACGCACCATTATACACACAATAACCAACATAATGGTGTTGAGGAAAAGTGAGGCTTTGGGTTTGGGGTTTCTAGCAATGGGTTATAAATAGAAGACATCCTGACCATTTCCCCTTGCTTTGGACAATAAACTGTGTAGCTATACCCAATAGACAACTCATTAAAGTAATGTATTAATGGTTTTGAGAAAACCTGAAGCGCCAGGTATTTTTTAGCAATATTTTAAATAAATTAAAAACATCCTGGCCTTTACTTGCACTGTCGCAACTGGTCATCCACCCCTCCTCACTTTCAGCCGCTTTTATCCAACTTTTAGGAAGAATCCATTCCGTAGGTTTACTTTCCACCAAAATGGACGACAAAGACATGTAAGTTTATATTTTCTCTTTTGTGGATTACTAAGTATTTTATCCATCACCTTATCATGAGTTATTGTAACTTACATATGAACAATACAAGTCTTTGTGCAGTTTGATCCCATTGTGTTAAGTGTACTTGTATCAGTGTAAAATGATTCAAAATGGGCGATAATAAAGTGAGTGGTAAGTAAAACGGCTGTCGGTGTCGTGCGGAAATTTGTTCCCCCGTGAAAGAAGTTTCTCAGAGTTGAACTAAATCACGGATAGCACATATTAAATGATTGTTTAATAATTATAATGTACAAATATCGATAACTTACAAAATATGTTGAATATTATGTGAAATTTTTCAGCTGGCAATGTACTGCCTTGCTACCAATTATCGCCGGGTACCAATTATCGCCACCAGAAAATAAAACCTCCATATTTCAGTAATGGCCATATATTTTGAAAGCTTTTCATTGTGTATCTGTTGTATTCACTGTTGAAATGGTTTTACCTTATTTGCTAGACTTGGGATGTACTTTTGGTCAAGTTATGTCTATTTGAATTTTGTCTGGTGGTAATTGGTACCCGGCGATAATTGGTAGCAAGGCAGTACAAGGGGGAACAACATTTCTCCCATAAAAACACCAAAATGCAGTTTCTGGAGAACAAATATGCAGTGTGGTTTTATACAATTTATCAGAATGAAAAGAGGTTCCTTCAACTGTAAAATGATAGTAGCATCCTAAATATATATTTTGTTATAAGTACAAATACATCCATTGAACTTGTCCTATGGCAAGAACGTTAGGGCTGTCTAATAGTGGACAGCATTTCACCAATTAGTTTTTTCTGTTCGCTGAAAAGTTATAAAGAATGGTTACCATTTTGCATACAATAATTGAAGCTAAAGATCGATTCTCATTGTATTCTAGTGGTGGTGGACCAGTTCACGCCCGGGTACCAATTCACGCCCACCCCTAAATTTATCCAAAACAATCACAGTTAAACAATAAATTACAAATGTATATGATCAATTTGATAATTATCTATATAGTGGTGAACATCTTCTCTATGAAAAATTATAAATCTTCAAGAAAATTGAGGGTGGGCGTGAATTGGTACCCGGGCGTGAACTGGTCCACCACCACTAGCATATAATGAAGTTCAAATAGTATTTATAATTCTAATTCTAATAGCACTTTTATAGCGCTTAATCTCCGTCAAAAGACAGACTCTAAGGCGCATCACACAAAAACATTGTTCAATATTCAAAAACCAGAGACATTGCAGGGGTCAGCACCGCGGAGAAAGCAGAAAGGAGATTGGAAATTTAGGGTGGGTATGCTTTTCCAAAGAGGTATGACTTCAACTTTGACCTGAAAGAGGCAAGTGAGTTTGCAGAGCGGACCTCATCAGGAAGGTCATTCCAAATCATAGGTGCGTCATACGCAAAACTGAGTCCAAAATGTTTTCGAGACTTGAAAATTGAACCAAAGTGGGGAACCTCAAGAAATATGCCATCAGATTGACTTCGACGAGTGTTATATGCACTATGTCTGGGAATGAGGAAGGGTTCAAAGTATTTGGGGTTACCACTGTGTAGGAACTTATATACCAGCATGGCAGTCTTAAAGATAGTACGGTACTTAATTGGCAACCAATGTAGTGCTTTTCTAACTGGAGTGATGTGTGAGTACTTGGTGGTGTTGGCAACAATTCTGGCAAGGCTATTCTGAACACATTGAAGTTTGCGCAGATCTAGAGCTGAGAGACCTCTGAACAGAGAGTTACAGTAATCTAGTCGACTTCCGACCAGAGCATTGGCAGCCATAAGAGTAGCTTCATGTGTCAGATGTCCTCGGAGTCGCTTAAGATCCCGGACATGAGCAAAACAAGCCTTGCAGACCTTCCTAACATGGCAAGAGAATGAGAAATCAGAATCAAACCAGACACCAAGGTTCCTAACTGCATCTGTTGGTGATATGAGATTACCAAGTATGTTGACCGGGAAGGACTGATTAAGTTTTTCGCGCTGAGACTTTGAGCCAAACACAATGAATTCGGTCTTATCTGGATTTAGCTTGAGCTTATTTGTAGAGAGCCATCTCTTTACGTCTTCAAGGCAGTGTGACAGCTTATCAAGGGCAGAGGCAACATTTTTATGTGTGAGGTGTACATACAATTGTGTGTCATCAGCGTAGAACTGGAAACTAATACCAGGATGATTCTGTATGACTTTACTCAGTGGAGTAGTATAGAGTGAAAAAAGGATTGGCCCCAGGACAGAGCCTTGAGGCACACCATACAATAACTTTTTGGCATCAGATAAAATTGACCCAATCTTAATGCACTGAACACGGTCTGAGAGATAAGACTTAAACCAATCGAGGACAACCCCGCTCACACCAAACCAGGAGCTAAGAGAATTAAGTAGCGTATCATGATCAATAGTATCAAACGCTGCTGATTGATCCAAGAGAACGACAGCAGTAGCCTCACCTTTAGCAAAAGCCAAATGAACATCATTCTTAATTGAAAGCAATGCAGATTCAGTTGAGTGACCTAGTTTGTAGGCAGATTGCCTGACATTCTCAAGTCCGTTCAAACTAACATGGTCATTCAACTGAGAAGCAACAACACGTTCAACCAGTTTGGATATGAAGCCCAACCCAGAAGCAGGTCTGTAGTTTTTTAAGTCATTGGGTGGTAGTGATGACTTTTTAATCAATGGGGTTACAATAGCCTTCTTGAACTCATCAGGTACAACACCTTCTGACAACGAGCAGTTAACAAGCCTGGTGATAGAGGCCAGTAAAATATCAATACATTCCTTAACAAGAAATGTAGGCCATGGGTCTAACAAACAAGATTTAGTGGGTGACTTCATGATAATTTTTCTAATTTCCTCTTGAGAAACTTGTTTAAAGCAGCTGAAATTGGGTACATCAGGTGGAGGAGGCAGAGTGAATGAGTCACTAGAGGAAAATGAGTTTCTGATTTTATCTATTTTGTCACTGAAGAAAGTGACAAACCGGTCAGCTAGACCTTTCTTAGATTCATGAGAAGGGAGTACTGCTTCAGGACTAGAGTGCAGTGCGGAACGCAAGACCTGCCATTGCCATATATTGACCCCAGACACAATTAAGAGAACATACAGCTCTTTGCATCAGTCACATACAGTTTGTTAGGCATATTTTTCACTGACATGTAAACTTTTTTATTAATCTTTAGAATCCTTCATCGGGGTTGGGGTCAAATCCTTGAAAAAGGATCCAAATCCTTTGAAATTTTTCAAATCCAAATCAAATCCAAATCCTTTCTTTTTCAAAAGGATTTAAATCTAAATCCAAATCCTTCTTGAAAAAGGAATTAAAATCCTTTTGAAAAGCATGCTTGAAGCTTGAATAAACTATGATGGATGTGTACCATAATATCTAATGTACTATACTGTAACATATATTAGTAACAAATACTGTAAATACTTTGCAATTACCGTAAATTTCCAAAATAACGCCCAGGTTCAAATAAACGCCTGGTTCAAATTAACGCCTGGTACCAAGCACACTGTTTACAATTTACAACACTGTTTTTGTATTTCAAAAGAACGCCTGGTTCAATTTAACGCCTGGTCTGATGCCACTTGAAAATAATTAACGCCTGGGCCATATTTAGACAAAATACGGTAAATGAAATGTTAATCTGATTAAACTTTTGTGTCACAGTGTTCCTGTTTATATTTGTTCATATTTCGAACAGACATATACATCAAAAGGCATATTACTGACCACAAGCATGCTCAACAATAGGCTTATTATAGAAAACAAGCAGAACTAGGGTTACTTATATTAACTCTCTTATGTTTCACTTTCTTAAGACAAAAGCTGAATAAACATACCAATAGATGCCTTAGCATGTTTGAAGAGGCTTTTGTTAAAGCAGAAATAATAGCTGTGCAATGTTTGCATTTTGCTTTGAAATTCCCATTAACACCCTGGGGGATGCCAATGTGTACTGAGGCTTCTTTCAACTGTACTCTCTTTCCTATGCAATGTAAACTACAAAGATTAAATTAGATCTAAAGCAACAATTGTACTTTGTTTGGATACTTGCAGCCTGCACAAGATTACTAGAATTTGTTAACATATTTTATAAAAAGGACAAAGAAATAGTAATACATTATATATTAAAAATAGACACACATTGCACTATTAAAATTTAAAGGATTTAAAAATGCAGAAGGATTTTGCCCAAAAACAAAAGGATTTAAATCAATTCCAATTCCAAAGTCCTTTTTTAGCAAAAGGATTTCAAATCCTTTGAAAAAAGGATTTAAATCTTTCAAATCCAAATCCTCAAAGGATTTGACCCCAACCCAGTGCTGCATACTGTTAGTATTAAATTCTTAGAAAAGTATCAAGACATATTGCACACTTTTCTGTGCTATACAGCTCCTTCAGTATCATGATAGATGTTAGTTTTAAATAAAGTACAATAGAAATTGGCAAAGTGTTATCCACTGCGAAATGGTGTCCCCTCCTGTAACCATTTCTGCACATGCGTGATTGCGAAGAAATGGGTAAAAGGAACAAATTTGATTGGCACAAATTTACTGGCACACCAGCTGAAACTACTGCTTCACACTGCATCATTGCACAAACCTCATCTTGGCACACAACGGAAGCTAGAATATTTAATAAGTTGTTCTTTGTGTGTGGAAATTTGAGGTCTGTAGCTTTAATTGCAAGGCCCCCTTCGGGTTTTTTTTTTTCCACTTTTAAGCCTGATAGCTCTGAAACTTTGTGGTTCATTCATCGTAAATATCATCAGGGAATATATTAACATGTTCTTTTTATATGTGCCAAAATCAGGGCTTTAAGTTTACATGTAGTGTGTATATGAGGCTCATAACCACCCCGCCCAGAGAACTTCATTTTTCATATATTTTGTCTTGTACCTTAACATGGCAAATTTGACTAGACTCAAACTGTAGTAGATATAATAATTGTATCCACTGGATGCTATCTGGTGGATACTATGGATTATGCTTGAGTACGCCATCAGAGTGTGTAGAGGTTTTCTCGTTACCCCTCTAGAGGCCAGGGTATTATATGTAGATTTCTCAAATTTTCAGGATATATTCGTAACCATTAAATTTTGCCTGGGAATATTTTTGGCCTCATTTTGAAAAACAAGATGGCCTCCACGGGCATTTCTTGTCAGTCATGAAAAGTGCTTATATCTCCCTTATTATTGGTCCTAGAGCTTCGCAATGTGAAACCAACCTATATGAAATCATGGGTTGCAAATCTTTTGATGTGGTCAGATTTGACCTTAGGCCCCTCCTTAAGGTCAAACAAGGATAGCCAAATTTGAAAGTGCTTAGAGCTTGCTTATTACTGGTCCTAGAGGTTTGCAATGTGAAACCAACCTACAGGAAATCAGGGGCTGCGAATCTTCTGATGTAGTCAAATTTGACCTTGGGCCCCTACTTCAAGGTCAAATTAGAGTTGCCAAACTGAAAAGTGCTTACAACTTGCTTATTATTGAAAAATGTGGTTTATCTTCGAAACTATGTTAGTTGTCCTTTTCCGGTAGATACATCTTGCATCTGGCCACAGATGCGTCCTTGGTTTAGTTTCCATATGTGAGTTTTGTTTGTGGAGCATTTTAGGCCTGTAGTTTTAATTTTAAGGTCCCTTTAGGTTTCTCAAATTGGCCACAGGGGACCTATTTTATGACCCTTTTTCCCATTTTTAGCCATATAGCTTTCACACTATGTCTAAAATCTTATCTAACAATAAATTAATGTGTTCTTTTTCTAAATTCAAAGTATGATGCTCATAAAGGCCCCAACCAGAGGACTTCTGTCTACAAGGACTAATTGTATGCACTTCCAGTTACTTAAAGCCCTGTATCATGCAAACTACATGTATATTGACTCACCTACCTTATATCTTACCCCCAAAAATCTTAACATGTTATTTTTACATGTGCCAAAAATTAAGGCTTTAAGTGGACATTTAAACTGTGTAACAGCTACACAAAGATTACCAGACGTTTCGACCCTCCGGTCGTTTCAACCCACTTTTTCCCAGACATTTCAACCTACTTTTGCTGGACAATTTGACCCAATTTGCAAGCTATATCAATCAATCACTCAATCACTCAATCAGTTGTCCACGTGCTTAATCTCCGTATCAACGGATTCTAAGGCACACCGTCCAATTCATAAGGCATAAGACATTAGACATGTTCCGAGTCGTTCCCAGAGAGGTCAACCGGTTTTCGGTAGTAAGAAGGTATGGTGGGAATGATTTCTGAAATAGGTAGGTTTTGAGTCGACTTTTGAAACTGGAGAGAATTGGAGCACTGCGTATATCATATGGAAGATCATTCCATAACTTAGGGGCATCATATGAAAAACTATTGTTAAAATGGACCTTTGATTTATGGATGGAAGCACAGTAAGAGGGAACCTGAAGGAACAAATTTTTGAGATTGGAACGTCTTGTATTCATGGCAGATTTGTACAAGGGGAGATATGGTGATAAATACTTAGGCTGTCCAGTGGTGTGGTACTTATAAACCAAAACTAGGGTTTTGAAGATAATACGTTGTCTAATGGGTAGCCAATGAAGTGTCCTAAGGGTGGATGTAATGTGAGTGTACTTTGAAGCACCAGTGACAAACCGTGCAAGAGCATTTTGAACATATTGGAGCCTTGTAGCATTTCGGGATGACAAACTGCGAAAAAGAGAATTGCAATAATCCAAACGACTACTGACCAGAGCATTTGCAATCACCACTGATGTATCCACAGAAAGAAACCTCCTGATGCGATGAAGGTCCCTGAGGCTAATAAAACAGGATTTGATAACAGAATTTACGTGATTGGTGAAACAAAACTTTGCATCAAACAGAACACCCAGATTGCGTACAACATCTGCGGGAGAGAGGCAATTACCCAGGATATTGACAGGAAATGAGTCACTGAGCCATTTGTGTCTGTCTTTGGCACCGAAGACTATGAATTCTGTTTTATCAGGATTTAGCTTGAGTTTGTTTTCAGACATCCAGACCTGAATATCATTCAAACATGATTTAAGACGGTCAAAAGACTTGAGACTATCATCAGGGGATAAGTGAATGAACAGCTGAGTGTCGTCCGCATAGAAGTGGTAATGGACTCCGGTATATTTTCTGATGACTTGACCAAGAGGTGTTGTGTAGAAGGAAAACAGAAGAGGACCTAAGACAGAACCTTGGGGAACTCCAAACTTCAATTTGAACAAATTCGAAAGACTGGAACCAATCTTGACTGACTGAAAACGATCAATATAATATGTAATATTGCAAGGAAATCCCAGGGTAAATCTATGTCCTTGTATCATGTCATGAATATTAATAACTTGGGTGCTACGACCGTGAGTTCTGTAGTTTGAAGTATTTGATTATCGTTCATGCTTCTATTTAATAAAATATTGCAAGGAATTCCCAGGGGAAATCTGTGACCTTGTATCTTCTTATGAATATTAATGACCTGGGTGCTATGGCCATATGTTCTCGAGTTTGAAGTATTTGATCTTTGTCTATGCTTCCATTTTATAAAATATTGCAAGGAAATGCCAGGGAAAATCTGTGTCCTCCTATATTCTCATATTAATGACTTGGGTGCTATGAACTGCCTGATAAAAGTAGGTTGAAACATCTAAAAAAACAAGGTCGAAACGTCCGATGGGTCGAAACATCTTGATACCTACACAAAGACCCCAGCCAGGAAGTTACTTTTTTTTTCACATTTTTCACATATTTTGACTTTTAATTCAAAATGGTAAGTCTAACTAACAGCAAACAGTACTAGGTGTAACTTCTGCTCTGATCTAATAATAACATCCTAAGAACTAACAGTTGTATCTTACGATATTTCATCTGTCCACTAATATATTAAAGGCATGCAATCGCAACAAAACTTTTGTGCTACTATTTTCGAATATACAGTGAACCATTTAAATACAAATGTACTTCTAAAAAGGGTCAATCTTACCATAATGGAAAGATTGACCCCCCAAAAAAGCAAGAAAAAGTAATGATATATTATTTAAATATACTAATATTATTATATAAAAATATATTAATTGTGAATCACAGAATGGGTGCTACAAAATATACTCAAAATATATTCAGTGAATGCCTGTGGCATGAGAGCTGGCCTGTCTGAGGATATATTGGGATCTAGTTAGCATGATCTAGTTATTATAAACTTGATGCAAACACCGATGCATTTGCTGAAATACCTCATAAAGCACTTGTTAATCCATCTACATTTTACACTTGCTTCTTGGCTATTCATTATGCATTTCAAAAGAGATCTAGGATATGATTCAGACTTTCTACTCCTGTTTCTGCTACAGGTAACTTGTCATGTATTACAGTTCAATACAGTCTGCAGAACCACAGCCAATTCAGTATGACTTGAACAAAAAGAGGCCTGATTACATTGAGTGGCCTGATTACTTTATGGCTATTGCTTTCTTGTCAGCTCAAAGAAGTAAAGACCCAGGATCACAGGTTTGTAATATATTCAAACCTGAAATCATGATATGCTGTTTCAACATTTATTATTATTATTATTATCTCCTGCCGGCCGGGAGATTATAAAACGCATTCCGTGCGTGTGTTCGTGTGTTATTGAGTGTGTCACGCTTTTATAAAGGGCTGTACATCACACTGGTTGTTTCTCCTTGGCCTTTTCAATGTTTTTTATGACCTTATTGCTTATGTCCTTTCATTTGATGCTGTTATTTCACACCTAGGACCATAGCTAAGTGAGTAATAGCAATGGTGGCTACTTTGAGTAAAGTGCTCATAACTCCAAAACGACTGCATTTAGAGTGTTTCTGTAAAATACGTTGTTCAGCTACTTTCTCCATGCCTACAAGATGGTACCATTTTTAGGGTTCTATCTTCATAGCTAAGTGAGTAATAGCTATTTTCTGTTATTAACAATGAGCAAAATGAGTAAATTGATTATGACATTATGTCGTCACTCTGCGGCGTGGGCGTACGCGTACGCGTCTGCGTGAACAACTTCTCCTCCAAAACTACAAGGCCTAGAGACGTGCTGTTTTTTTTAAAAGATACCTTATCTATCGAGGATGAAAAATTGTTCAAGGCATGCAAATCTGTCTGTTCGTCTGTTTGCTAGAGACATTACAAGGGGGGTACCCCCACCAAAAGTGTGAAAATTTCAACACTTAATCACAATTTTCTCAGTGACTATTGCAGGGATTTCTCTCATATCTTGCATATATGTACTAGGCCACAGGTAGATTCTCTTGTGTGAGTATGAGACCTGGATCTGTCTTACTTTTTTTTTAATAAATTTTTTTAATAATTTTTAATGCATTAAAATTCATGAAATCATGCACAAAATCATTTATAACTTGAAAAGTGTTGCATTTAGAGCATTTTGTTAAAATATGTTATTCAGCTACTTTTTTCATAGCTACAATATGGTGAGTAAGTTGGGTGCCTGTCTCAATAGCTAAGTGAGTAATAGCTACTTTTGGGCTTTTCAGTAACTTCCATCATGAGTAAAATCACTTGTAACTTAAAAACTATTGCATTTAGAGAAATTCATATAAATATGTTATTCAGCTACTTTTGGGTCAGCTATAACATAGTAAAACTTTAGACCTGTAGCTCATGGCATAGCTGAGTAATAGCTACTTTTAGGTTATCACTGTTGAGTAAATCGCTTATAACTTCAAAACTATTGCATTTAGAGAATTTCGTATAAATATGTTATTCAGCTACTTTTGGGTCAGCTATAACATAGTAAAATTTCACACCTGTAGCTCATGGCATAGCTGAGTAATAGCTACTTTTAGGTTATCTCTGTTGAGTAAATCGCTTATAACTTGGAAACTATTGCATTTACAGTATTTTGTTTCAATATGTTATTCACCTATTTTGGGATCAGCTATAACATAGTGAAGTTTCAGATCTGTGGCTCATTGCATAGCTGAGTAATAGCTACTTTGAAGTTCTCACTATTGAGTAAATCACTTGTAACTTAAAACCTATTGCATTTAGAGAATTTCGTATAAATATGTTATTCAGCTACTTTTGGGCCAGCTATAACATAGTGAAATTTCAGACCTGTAGCTCATGGCATAGCTGAGTAATAGCTACTTTTAGGTCATCACTATTGAGTAAATCACTTGTAACTTCAAAACTATTGCATTTACAGTATTTTGCTTAAATATGTTGTTCACCTACTTTTGGGTCAGCTATAACATAGTGAAATTTCAGACCTGTAGCTCATTGCATAGCTGAGTACTAACTACTTTGAGGTTCTCACTATTGAGTAAATCAGTTGTAATTGCAAAACTATTGCATTTAGAGAATTTAGTATAAATATGTTATTCAGCTACTTTTGGGTCAGCTATAACATAGTAAAATTTCAGACCTGTAGCTCATGGCATAGCTGAGTAATAGCTACTTTTAGGTCATCACTATTGAGTAAATCAGTTGTAACTTGAAAACTATTGCATGTACAGTATTTTGCTTAAATATGTTGTTCACCTACTTTTGGGTCAGCTATAACATAGTAAAATTTCAGACCTGTAGCTCATGGCATAGCTGAGTAATAGCTACTTTGAGGTTATCACTGTTGAGTAAATCGCTTATAACTTGGAAATTATTGCATTTAGAGTATTTTGTTTCAATATGTTATTCACCTATTTTGGGGTCAGCTATAACATAGTGAAGTTCCAGACCTGTGACTCATTGCATAGCTGAGTAATAGCTACTTTGAAGTTCTCAATGTTGAGTAAATCACTTATAATTTGAAAACTATTGCATTTAGAGAATTTAGTATAAATATGTTATTCAGCTACTTTTGGGTCAGCTATAACATAGTAAAATTTCAGACCTGTAGCTCATGGCATAGCTGAGTAATAGCTACTTTTAGGTTATCACTGTTGAGTAAATCACTTATAACTTGGAAACTATTGCATTTACAGTATTTTGTTGCAATATGTTATTCACCTATTTTGGGGTCAGCTATAACATAGTGAAGTTCCAGACCTGTGGCTCATTGCATAGCTGAGTAATAGCTACTTTGAAGTTCTCACTGTTGAGTAAATCAGTTGTAATTGGAAAACTATTGCCTTTATAGAAATTTGTGCAAATATGTTATTCAGCTACTTTTGGGTCAGCTATAACATAGTGAAATTACAGACCTGTAGCTCATGGCACAACTGAGCAATAGCTATTCTCAGGCACTGACTGTTGAGTAAATCGGCTATAACTTGAAAAATATTGCATTTGGAGTATTTTGTTAAAATATATTGTTAACCTACTTTTGGGTTAGCTATAACATAGTGAAATTACAGACCTATAGCTCATGGCATAGCGGAGCAATAGCTATTTTCAGGTTCTCACTATTGAGTAAATCAGTTGTAACTTGAAAACAAGTGCATTTACAGTATTTTGCTTAAATATGTTGTTCACCTACTTTTAGGTCAGCTATAACAGAGCAAAAATCCAGACATGTAGCTCATTGCATAGCTGAGTAATAGTTACTTTGAGGTTCTCACTCTTGAGTAAATAAGTTGTAACTTGAAAACTATTACATTTAGAGTATTTTGTTAAATATGTTATTCACAGACGTTTCGGTCAGCTGTAACATAGTGAAATTGCAGACCTCTATGTCATGGCATAGCTGAGCAATAGCTTCTTTCAGGTTCTCACTGTTGAGTAAATCATTGTATCCAACCTGTAGGAAATCATGGGCTGGGAATCTGTTAATATGGTCCGATTTGACCTTGGAACCCTCCTTCAAGGTCAAATGAGGATAGCCAAACATAAAAGTGCTGATAACTCGCTTATTATTGGTCCTAGAGGTTTGGAATGAAAACCAACCTATAGAAAATCATGAGCTGGGAATTTTTTGGTGTGGTCGGATTTCACCTTGGACCCCTCCTTCAAGGTCAAATGAGGATAGCCAAACTTAAAAGTGCTTATAACTCGCTTATTATTGGTCCTAGAGGTTTGGAATGGAAAACCAACCTATAGAAAATCATGGGCTGGGAATCTTTTGGTGTGGTCGGATTTCACCTTAGACCCCTCCTTCCAGGTCAAACGAAGATAGCCAAACTTAAAGTGCTTATAACTCGCGTATTATTGTTCTTGGAGGTTTGGGTTGGTAAACCAACATATAGGAAATCATGGGCTGGGATTCTTTTGGTGTGGTCAGATTTGACCTGGGACCCCCCCTTCAAGGTCAATTGAGGATAGCCAAACTTACAATTGCTTATAACTCGCTTATTATTGGTCCTACAGGTTTGGGATGGTAAACAAGCTACAGGAAATCATGGGCTGGGAATTTTTTTGTGTGGTCGGATTTGACCTTAGACCCCTCCATCAAGGTCAAACAAGGATAGCCAAACTTAAAAAGTGCCTATGACTCACTTATTATTGGTCCGAGAGGTTTGGGATGGTAAACCATCCTAAATTCTTTGGCTGGGAATCTTTTGGTATGGTCAGATTTGACCTTTGGATCCCTTCTTCATGGTCGAACGAGGATATTGCATTTATAGTATTTCTTTAAATATTTTTAACCTACTTTTTACACTTAAACAATTACCTTGTTACTTTATTTCATAATACCATTTGCAGGGCACAACTTTTTTGTCCTTTTCTTCTGTCAGCTTCGGAATATCTTTCGAAATGCTGTTCAGTTACCATTTACTGTATTTCTGTACAGCCCTTTCCCTGATAATTATGCTTTCCTCTCATTATTATCATCACAAATCAAAAACATTCAGTCAGCTGACACAGTGCCCGTTCACGGGCACTCTCCTCTTGTTGCTACTTTTGGTGAAAATGTGAAAAATGACAAATATCTCGCAAACCGTAATGGCTACTTTGTCAATTTTTAATGATAACCATACTGAGTAAATGCCTTATATCTTCAAAAGTATTGCAGCTACACAATTTCTCTCAAATAAGTTGTTCATCTACTTTTTAAGTCATTCATCTACTTTGGGAGAGCTTTCACATGGTGAAGTTTCAGACCCTTAGCTAATTACTCACCTACTGAAAATGAGTAAATGCGAATTATCGCTAAAAGTATTGCAGATAGCCAATTTTTCTCAAATAACTCATTCACCTACTTTTGGGAGAGCTTTCACTTGGTGAAGTTTCAGACCCATAGCTAATTACTCACCTACTCAAAATGAGTAAATGCGAATTATCTCTAAAAGTATTGCAGATAGCCAATTTTTCTCAAATAACTCATTCACCTACTTTTGGGAGAGCTTTCACATGGTGAAGTTTCAGACCCATAGCTAATTACTCACCTACTCAAAATGAGTAAATGCAAAGTATCGCTAAAACTATTGCAGATAGCCAACTTTTCTCAAATAACTCATTCACCTACTTTTGGGAGAGCTTTCACTTGATGAAGTTTCAGACCCATAGCTAATTACTCACCTACTCAAAATGAGTAAATGCGAATTATCTGTAAAAGTATTGCAGATAACCAATTTTTCTCAAATAACTCCTTCATCTACTTTTGGGAGAGCTTTCACATGGTGAAGTTTCAGACCCATAGATAATTACTCACCTACTGAAAATGAGTAAATGCGAATTATCGCTAAAAGTATTGCAGATAGCCAATTTTTCTCAAATAACTCGTTCACCTACTTTTGGAAGAGCTTTCACATGGTGAAGTTTCAGACCCATAGCTAATTACTCACCTACTGAAAATGAGTAAATGCGGATTATCTCTAAAAGTATTGCAGATGGCCAATTTTTCACAAATAACTCATTCACCTACTTTTGGGAGAACTTTCACTTGGTGAAGTTTCACACCCATAGCTAATTACTCACCTACTCAAAATGAGTAAATGCGAATTATCGCTAAAAGTATTGCAGATAGCCAATTTTTCTCAAATAACTCATTCACCTACTTTTGGGAGAACTTTCACATGGTGAAGTTTCAGACCCGTAGATAATTACTCACGTACTCAAAATGAGTAAATGCGAATTATCTCTTAAAAGTATTGTACTTAGCCAATTTTTCTCAAATAACTCATTCACCTACTTTTGGAAGAGCTTTCACATGGTGAAGTTTCACACCCATAGCTAATTACTCACCTACTCAAAATGGGTAAATGCGAATTATCTCTAAAAGTATTGCAGATAGCCAATTTTTCTCAAATAACTCATTCACCTACTTTTGGGAGACCTTTCACTTGGTGAAGTTTCACACTCATAGCTAATTACTCACCTACTCAAAATGAGTAAATGCGAATTATCGCTAAAAGTATTTCAGATAGCCAATTTTTCTCAAATAACTCATTCACCTACTTTTAGGAGACCTTTCACTTGGTGAAGTTTCACACTCATAGCTAATTACTCACCTACTCAAAATGAGTAAATGCGAATTATCGCTAAAAGTATTTCAGATAGCCAATTTTTCTCAAATAACTCATTCACCTACTTTTGGGAGAGCTTTCACTTGGTGAAGTTTCAGACCCATAGCTAATTACTCACCTACTCAAAATGAGTAAATGCGAATTATCTCTAAAAGTATTGCAGATAGCCAATTTTTTCTCAAATAACTCATTCACCTACTTTTGCAAGGACCTTTACATAGTGAAGTTTCAGATCCATAGCTAATTACTCGCCTACTGAAAATGAGTATATGTGAATTATCTCTATAAGTATTGCAGATGGCCAATTTTTCTCAAATAACTCATTCACCTACTTTTGGGAGAGCTTCAAACCAACCTGTGGAAAAGCACAGGGTAAGGGTAAGACCTTGGGCCCCTTCTTTGAGGTGGAATGAAGATATCCAAACCTTTTTAGTGCATATCTTACATGTACATAACTGCGGAATATGTACATTCAAGCAAAACTATTCAATTTAAAGGAGTTTTGTCAAATATGTTGTTCACCTACTTTTTGATGTAGTGCGGCGGGAGATCATACCACGGCAGTGGTCTTGTGTATTTATACTCAGCGCAATATCTCCATATACTACAGGACTCAAAGCGCTATTTAACCAATCCAACTGTACAGGTACAACCCCAACTCACAAGTAACTGACATTCCCCTAACTGGAAGATAGAGGCTCAAGGATGACCATTTACCAACGTCCTTGAGGTTCTTTAACCTGCCACTGGGGATAGGACCCAATGACAGAGGACCGCCATTTTAAGTGGTCATCCGAGCCACTATGTATCTGCCTGTACCTGGGATTGAACCCACGTCCTCTGAGTTCCTAGACAAGTGTGTTACCCGCTAGGCCACAGTGGCAGTGGAAACATGTTAACATTTTAAAAATATCCTAAATTTCAATAATATAAAGTGCTAATGCATTTGTTGAATACGTCCACTAAGTCTGATTGGATGCTGTTTTAACTCCATTTTAACTTTAGTAAATTTATTAAAGGGTCATGTGACCTGTCATTAAAGAAATTTCTCTATCAGGTCAAACTGTATTTCCTTGACTTTAATGATATGTAAATATATTTGATGTGATTGTTTTGGTCATTTGCTAGGGTTAGTTGACAGAATTCATATTTTAGATATTTTTTTTCCTGGGGTCAGATTACCTGCAAACAATTGAACTTTAAAATAAGAAATCCCTATAATTTAAAGTTCAACATTGACTTCGTTGAGCATGAAACTGTGACCTTATTTTAGGTCGGAGCCTGTATTGTCAACAGAGATAAGAAGATTGTTGGTATTGGATACAATGGTATGCCAAATGGGTGTAATGATGACGAATTGCCCTGGTGCAGGACAGCAGACAACAGACTGGATACCAAGTATCCATATGGTAAGAGTTCTAAATGACAGTATCACCCTTGATTCAAATCAATCATTGATGTTTAATGAAAGTGCATCATTAATTAAATAAAATTGCAGATTTTAAAGTCCATTCTGTGTACCCAGTGAGCTGTCTATTGAAAACATACCGTATTTTAAGTCAAGGAAAACCATTGATTTACCTGATCTTGCATTGTAATTAACAGAATCTTAAAAATACTATCCCTTCAATCTTTTAAAGGATAATCTTGTAGTGGAAGCTTCATTTTTTGTCTCTAAAGGCTGCCTTGTAGTTGTTAAACATTATTTTAATACATCCTATCCAATGGACAATTGCTTTACCGGTTGGCACGACTGGTCCTGCCGAACGCCAGAAAAAGACGTTCTGTATATACTACCGGCAGGAGGAGTCATAGAGTGTACATTCGCTATGTGGCGCATCATACTTCCTTCCTGTCTAGACATCGTGGCGGCATAGCATCTTTTTCATTTGGCGCGTGGAATGTGCAGACATGTTTTCTACAGAGAGACGTTTTTGAAGTTTTACAACAAATTTAACCATTTTATGAACTTTTAATTATATCTACGTAATTCTACTAGAATACTAATCATCATGTCGTCCCCTGGACAAAAGAGAAGCACTTTCAGCCACGTTGTGGCTCTGTTTGACAGCCACAAGAAATGCGCGAGATGCAGAGAGAAGGGGGTGTGTGATGACCCGTGTGTGAAGAAGATGGATTGTCAGATTTGCAAAGTGTCTATGCTACCTGCCCTGTTGAGGGTCCCGGTACTGGAGTGTTAACCACCCAGCCTGTTGAGGCTGCTGGTGCAGGGACGGCCACCCAGCCTGTTGAGGCTCCCAGTGCAGGTCCTGAAGTTCTGCTAGCCGGTACCAGTAATGCTGCCCTGCATGCTGAACAGACCTCTACCAGTGGAAAGACTGTTGATATTACTGGTGGGTCTGACAGTGATGGAGATCTCCAGAATGAACTAGGATCTCCTGTTGATGGCAACTTCCGGGACGGTTCCCCAGTCAGAGATTTCACCAGAGATGAATCAGCTGATCAGGAACTCTCTGAGGAGGCTAGTTATAGAGAGACCATCAGAGACGTGAGATCATTTATGGACTGGCATCAGATCCCTGAATTTGACAGTGCTTCATCTTCAGATGACAACCCTTTTGCCGGGTCCCAAGTCCAGCCAACTGGGAAGGTCTCTGTCAAGTTGCCAGTAGACGACTGGTTGTGTAAAAAGATGGAGAAGTTAAACCTCACCATTACTGAAGGCTACCCTTCCAGAAACACAAAAACTGCTGGACTTCTCAGGGACCAGTTTGTCAAGCCACCCAGATCGTCTAGGTGGTTCGACGTGCATACAGACAAGAAAGACTGATAGATCCACTGTGTGTTCCTGGTCTCCGGAGCCGGCTAAGTTGAATAGTGTGTTCAGCAGGGTTGCCAGACATAGTGTACCTGCTGCCCCACCCTCCCAGGCCCTAAGCCAGGACATTTTAAGATGCTGGGAAAGAGCAGCCAGAGAACTGTAATGTGTAACCAGGCTGCTGGGTTGTCAAGATGTCCTCCTAGGGTGCAGGACATGATGTCTACTCAAGAATCTGCATTAGGATAAGGGAATGGGCAAGTCATCTGAAAGAATGCAGCAAGCTGAGGACGAACTTGAGTATTTGGGGACTTTTAACCGGTCTATCTCCCAAGCCATGGCCAGAACAATGCAGGACCTGTCTGAAGGCATTTTCATCAGCATGGCGAACTTTACCCTTGCACGTAGAGACAGCTACCTGGAGTATTTACATGCTGGTGTAAAGCAAGACACTCTCACTGCATACTGCTCCCCTCCATTTGCAGTCATTTTCCCGGACCAGCTTCTCATTGAAGCTGAGGGAGAAGTGTCCAGAAGTGAGGAGAGGAACAGGAAACCCGGTCGTTTTCACCCATATGCTTCCGATGACAAGTCTTCTCATCAACCAGACCAGAAGTCCAGTATCCCAGCTTGGAAGCAGATATGTGAACGACAACAGGGAAAGAAAAGCCCTTTTCTCACAGAAACCGGCCAAGGGTTCTAAACAACGTAAATGACAATTACTTTGTAAATGTGTTACCAGACTGAAGGACTGTGCTTGTGTCTCCAGAAAGATAAGTTTGAACCCATCACCAGTGATGGCCGGAAGCAGGGACTTAACCAGCAAGAGTGAGACTGTAAATTTACTTGTAAACTCTTTTGTTGCAAATGCTCATTCTGTTACCGGGTTGCCACAAAAGAAAAGCATAATTCCCAATTATTGTCACAATTACACAGAAATAAAATATGTGAAAGATGTTTCCTCTGTAGGTCACTTCAGTTCTGTAAATCTTGTCACCAATGTCCCAACTGTTGTTATAGATCTACCTGTAGGGGCCAGACTGCACCAGTTTTGGGAAAAATGGGAAGCCCTGGGGACAGGACTGGGGTCAATTTCATTCAAATGTAATGCATTACCATTACATTACATTTGAGTTTGCATGCATTAAATTACATTACCATTACTTTATATTTTGGAAAATAATGCATTGCATTACATTACTTTTCAAATGTAATGCATTATATTACACATTACTTTTCACACAAAAAAAAAAAAAAAAAAATTTCAAACAAACAAAATATGTCTATATTGAAACATTTATTACAACATATAATAAAGCAGATGTTATCCTATACGGAAAATAGTTTACATTACTTATTTTTAATTTCATGCTTTATAATAGTTGTGAGTAAAAAATGCCAGTGTGTACAAGAATTCCAGTGTAGTTTCTGCAGAAAGGATTCAAGAATTTTGAACCAATATGTTAAGGTTATTTACTAAATTTTCTCTATATGTACACAATACCTGCTTTTTAACATCCATAAATTTTACAATGTTCAGAAACTCACTAGAAATGTTAAAAGGCATGTCTTACATTTAAGTGTGTAAGAAAGTTTGAATTTATTTTCTTAGAATCAGAAATCTCTGAATAGCAGTGCTTGCATTGAGCTTTAAATTTACCATCTGCTTGCAAGTGAAAATGATTGGATACACTTTGCTTTGTTTGACATTTGCCATTTCAAAAGACTAACAAGTGATACTTAATATTACTCACACATTTGAGAATATTAGAATAACAAGTGACATGAATGTAGGCTTTATGCCAGATTGATAGCCTTTTATATTTGTACTCACAGTTCCATAGTAGAATTAATATGAAAGGACAGTCTGAGTAGATATGTCTATTCAGGGAGATTATTAACTTGTTTGTATTTTGCATCAAAAGGAGTAACTGTATTGTTCTTTATTCTATTGATCATAGTTTCATATACATTAACCCAAATCCTAAGTGCGGTTGACACCTGTAACCCAGTGACCCACCAATACAGATTGTGTACCATAAGAATGACTTATTATTAATAGAATTGATTAATTGCAATTACAATTAATAACAAGAAATGGTCATATTTAAATATTACTGAATAATCTAAAAGTATTTTTTTAAGTCTTTTTCCCCTGTAGTAGAACAAATAGGAACTGACAGTAAATGACAACTCTGGCAACAGTCAAAAAGAATATACTGATCAAGTTAAAATATTCATGAGAGAAGTAATGACAATGTAATGTAAAAGTAATGTGAATTCACATTACTTTTCAAAAGTAATGCATTACATAACACATTACATTGCCCTTTTTTAATGTGCGTTACACATTACATTACATTACTTTGGAAAGTGTAATGCATTACAGGGCATTACACATTACCATTACCCCAGGCCTGCCTGGGGGCAAGTCCCAAGGTAGTAGCAGTACTCAGAGAGGGCTACACCCTCCCCTTCCGGTTCAGACCCAACTTGACCAGATCAGCAACTGTCATGAGCAACAACTCCCTTGTTGGAGGCTTGCATCAGCTGGTGAACAAAAATGCAGTAGAACCGGTAGCAACTCAAAAATCTCTGGGTTTTTACAACAGACTATTCTTGGTACCCAAACCCAACAACCGGTGGAGACCTATCTTGGACCTGAGCACCTTGAACACCTTTCTAAACACAGAGTCATTCAAAATGGAGACACCAGAGACAATAAGAACCTCACTACAGGCAGGGGAGTGGGTTACCTCTGTAGATTTCAAAGATGCTTACTTCCACATACCAATTCACAGTCAGTCCAGGAAGTACATGCATTTTCATGTCCTGGGTCGGTCCTACCAGTTCAAAGCCCTACCCTTTGGCCCGTCAACAGCACCAATGGAGTTCACAGTGGTGGCCAAAGAGGTCAAGCTGATGGCCTTACAAAAGGGTATAAGGATCCACTAGTGTCTAGACGACTGGTTGGTGAGAGCCAGGTCCCACCATACCTGTTTCCAGCATACACAGACCTTAGTAACTTTTTGTCAAGGGCTTGGCTGGTGAACAGGGAGAAATCAGAACTGGTCCCAAATAGTGGTCCTACAATTCGACGGAAAATCGATTTGACGTCTATTTAAAAGTTTCGATGTAGAAAATCAATTCTCATTTTAAGAATCGATTGTGAATCGAAAGTAAGATTTTTAAATCACCCAATTTTTCCTTTTTCTACAGATATTTAACGTTTTATTTTCGTAACATTTGTTTACATTATCTGCCATGTTTCTTTCACTGGTATCTACTTTCTGTTGGTTACAACTAAAACTTAAATTTTCGTTACGAATTTAGAAGATCTTTTAATACAATAAACTAAGTTTAACCTAAATTAAATTTAACTTTCACTGCTTCATACACAACATGCATACTGCCTTTAAATGGGGAATAATGACCTTGGCCATAAATCAAGTGGAAAGAGATCACTACTGTAATACTTCAGCAGTCTGCCATGAATATTTTTGACAAATTTTGTTGAATAAGAAAACTGAAATGTTTACTACATTGTCATACACAGAATTGTACGGTATCTAAGAAATTATAATCATATGAAATGAATAGATCATGAAGATCTGTTAAAAATGGAAATTCACGGAATATTTTTTTCAGGATGAGAATTTTATAGAATAATAGACAAATGCTTTACAGTAACATAAACACACAAAAAGAGTGCAGGGGTATCTGACTTCGGTGAAGTTGGTGGAAGATACTTTCAGTTTGAGGTAAAATTAAGAAAGAAAGAAGATATGTGTTATAAAAATAGTAACACAGAGTGACGTTGAACAAAGTGGTGGAAATATTGTTAATTTTAAGCATGATTGGTTGCTAATCTGCTGAAGTTACATTCAAACACTGTAAATGATTTTAGGTGATGAAAAGGGAGGATGAAAATAAATATTAATGTTAACTGTTAAGGCTACGTCAATAGATTATTATATTATTGATGATATACATACTTGTTGACTCTTTTAACCTATTGGTTTTGTAACATATCCCCTTCCCTACCACATACTGTAAGCAAATAACCTGGATTTTTTCACAACTGACCGATCAGAAGCCTACTTTGTTATTATTTGGGGTAAAAAAAAATATTCTATCATTCTTACAAAACAAGCAGAAAAACAATTATAATCGATAATCGATCGCTCAGAATTACCAATTAATCGATTCTGATTTTTTAGACCAATTCCTAACACTCCCAAAACAGGTTTTCAACTTCGTAGGTTACCAGTTCGACCTGAAAGAGGGCAGAGTCAGACCCACACCAGAGCGTTGGCAGGGCATAACAGCCAAGATCCAAGCAATACTGTCCGGTCCGGTGTGTCCGGTCCAGCAGTTCATGTCCCTCATAGGCCTTCTCACAGCAACAGAGAAACAATTCCACCTAGGTCGGCTCCACATGAGGCCCGTACAGCGGCACTTGAAAAACAACTGGAGGGTTCCACAATCACTGGAAAAGGTGATACCAGTTCCCAGGTCGCTCCACCCTCACTTAAAATGGTGGGTGAAGGAAAGCAATGTGCTTCAAGGTCAACCATTACACCCACTAAAACATGCTCTGCAGATCTTTACAGATGCATCAAAAGAAGGGTGGGGCGCTCACTTAAACGAACACACTGAAAGGGGAACCTGGTCCCTTCCAGAAAGCAAGTTTTTGCACATAAACCATCTGGAACTAAACGCGGTCTTTCTGGCAGTAAAAGAGTTCCAAGACCTCTGTTCAAACAGCATAATTCTGTTAGCCACAGACAACACTACAGTAGTTGCCTATATAAACAAAGAAGGGGGGATGAAGTCGGGCCTTCTGTGTGCCCTTCTGTAGAGAATCCTGACCTGGTTTGCCAGGAAACAGGTAACTCTCAAAGCTCGACACATCTCAGGCCGGCTGAATGTGATAGCAGACAAGTTATCCAGGCTAGGTCAGACCATCCAGACAGAATGGTCCCTGTAGAGAATCCTGACCTGGTTTGCCAGGAAACGGGTAACTCTCAAAGCTCGACACATCTCAGGCCGGCTGAATGTGATAGCAGACAAGTTATCCAGGCTAGGTCAGACCATCCAGACAGAATGGTCCCTTCACCCAGAGGTCTTCCAAGCCATATGGTCCCGGTGGCACCAGCCCCAAGTGGACCTGTTTGCCACCAGGTTCAATAACAAACTGCCACAGTTTGTATCACAGGTTCCAGACCCCAAGGCATGGGCAGTGGATGCACTCCTCCTGTCCTAGGAAGATCTGGACCCATATGCCTTCCCACCAACAGCCATCTTGGGCAAAGTGGTAGAAAAGTTGCAGGACTACCCATGCAGCAGAATCATACTGGTTGCACTGGTTGGCCAAACATGTCCTGTTTTTGGGACCTAGTGGCCATGTCCAGTCAAATCCCAATGTGCCTGCCCAGTCTGCCCAATCTGGTGACTCAACCTTTCAACCAGACCCTACACAGGAACCTAGCCAACCTGAACCTACATGCTTGGCTCCTAGAGCCACAGCAATCAAGGTGCAGGACTTCTCTGAGGCAGTGGCAGCACAAATTGAGGCTCCTCAAAGAGGATCAACCAGATCCATCGATGAGGCAAAGTGGACCATTTTTACAAAGTGGTGCCTAAGCAATCAGGTGGACTTCAGGGCACCACCTCTGAAAGCCATAGCTGACTTCCTTCTGTACTTGTTCCAGGACAGGAAGTTACAGCTGAGCACCATTGATGGCTACAGATCAGCCATTGCTGACAAGTTGGGCAACTCCCCCATTAATGTCAGTAAAGATGAAAATCTCGCCCTTCTCCTGGATAGTTTCCATAGAGACAGACCCAAGGGCAGGAGGGGCATCCCTCCTGGAACCTCTCCCTGGTTTTACACCAGCTGACAAAGGCTCCCTTTGAACCCTTAAAAAGAGGCCTCACTAAAACACTGGACTTTCAAAACTGTTTTCCTGCTGGCCCTGGATTCTGGTAAACACAGGAGTGAGATACATGCTTGGCTACATCAGACACTAGTCACACTGGTCTAAGGTGTCTTTTTACCCCTCACCCAGCTTTCTATCCAAGAACCAGCTGGCTAAGGAGGGCCCAGATAATGTGGCCCAGGTGGTTATACCAGCACTGGCCCCTACTCTGGATAAGTCGCCTAAGGGTGACGGGTCCCTATGTCCAGTCAGAGCCCTGCGCTGTTACTTGGACAGGACCTCAGATCTCATGCAGAACAAGCAGTTAGTCTTTGTCTCCTTCAAGAAAGGTTTTGATAAGGACATATCTCATCTGCCACCATCTCCTCATGGATCAAGCAAACTGTGATCCTATGCTATGAGCTCTCTGACCAGGAGGCCCTCACATTGCATCAGGTTAAAGCCCATGATGTCAGGGCCTTTGCTGCCTCTAAGGCCTTCCAGTCAGGGGTCTCCTTAGAGCAAAGTTTGTCAGCCTGCCACAGGAAGTCATGTAACACCTCCACACTGATTCAGAGCTTTTCCATTTCGGTCCAGTGGTGGCTGCTCAGCAGGTCTACCACCAGACCCAGAAAAGAGGAGATAGTATATAAATATGTATATATGTACATATTGTATATATGTGGTATGTGGTACATAAGCATATTGACAAAAAAAAAAAAAAAAAAGACAAAAACTGACTTGCTTCCTTTGGGCCTTCTCAGTTTTGTTTGTTTACGAGTTCACTTGAGTCCCTAGTACCTTACCTGCCTACCAAGCAGTAGTTATTCAGCAATTGTCCATTGAATAGGATGTATTAAATTAAATGCAATAAAATTGTAAATTTAATAAGTAAATTAAATTTTTATCAGTTAAAACCTATCCAATGGACAGGCAAGGCCCACCCATCCAGCCCCGCTATCAGCTTACTAGGGGTCTTAATAGGGCTAGACAATGAAAAATATGCCATGACCTCACGGTGTCTAGACAGGAAGGAAGTACCTACTGAATGTACACTCCGTGACCGGTCCTGCCGGTAGTATATACAGGACGTCTTTTTCTGGTGTTTGGCAGGGCCGGTTGTGCCGAGCGGTAAAGCAATTGTCCGTTGGATAGGGTATTAACTTATAAAAATTTAATTTGCTTATTAAATTTGCAATTTTATTTTCAATAAGCATCAGCTTTCCTTGTTTTATTTTGTTTTCCAGCACTCAGAACATTTCATGTATTAGCTGGTTGTGTGGAAACCTGACTAATTGGTTTACCTGATACCTTCTTGTGAAACTGCTTTTGTTATACAGTCACACAAAGTTGCAGTTTGTTAAATAAAATACCCTTATAGATAGAAAGACATAGAAGTTCCTTGTATGGCCCTTGTCAATAAATTTTATCATGGTCTCATTAAGTCCTGATTAAGTAGCAATATTTTTCTGATCACATGATTTAATAGAATACAGATGTCTGCAAACTTTTCAGTGTGTCATGCAGAAATGAATGCCATTATGAATAAAAACAGTGCAGACCTGAAAGACTGCATCATGTATGTGGCACTGTTTCCATGCAATGAATGTGCCAAGCTTATCATCCAGGCTGGTATCAAGGAGATTATTTATGTCTCGGACAAGTATCATGAAAAGCCAGAAATGGTTGCTTCCCGACGACTGCTGGATTTAGCAGGGGTCATTTACAAGTAAGCAACACTGTAATTTCATTTGTATTTTCTCTTAATTTTTATGGCATTACTCTGCCGTGTCTGTGTGAAAAACTTCTGCAAAAGTAAAAGGTTCAGAGACATGCTGTTACTTGTAAAAAGATACCTTATCTATTGAGGATGATAAATCATAAAAGGCATGCAGATCTGTCTGTTCATCTGTTCCCCAGAGCTGATAGAAGTGACGTACCCCAACCAAAGTGTGAAAATTTCAACACTTTATTACAATTTTCTCATTGACTATTGAAGGGATTTCTCTCTTACTTTGGATATAGGTACTAGGCCACAAGTAGAATCCCTTGTGTGAGCATTAGACCTAGATCTTTCTTAATTATTTTTTTTATAAATTTTTAAATTAAATTTAAATGCATTAAAATTCATGATTTCATGCAGCAATTCACTTATAACTTGAAAAGTATTGCATTTAGAGCATTTTGTTAAAATATATCATTCAGCTACTCTTTCCATAGCTACAACATGGTGAATAACTTGGGTGTCGATCCCAATAGCTAAGTGAGTAATAGCTACTTTCTGACTTTTCAGTACCTTCCATAATGAGTAAAATCACTTGTAACATGCAAACTGCATTTACAGTATTTTGTATAAATGAGGTTATCACTGTTGGGTAAATCATTTATCACTTAAAAACTATGGCATTTAGAATATTTTGTCAAATATGTTATTCACCTACTTTTGGATTAGCTATAACAGTAAAATTGCAGACCAGTACCTTCTTGCATAGCTGAGCAATAGCTATGTCGAGATCCATCCTTTTCTACTTCCACTTGTATTCTGAGGCTCATAACACAAAGTCAGATGACACAGAGCCTGTTTACGGGCACTGATTGCTTGTTTTAACATGAATTAAGTTTATCAAAAAAAAACTTTCTTTCTTTAGTGACACATGTCAATAAAATAAAGTAGAGAAAGTGTGAACTTCAGAATGTTATGTCCCCAAAAGGGAGTTGGGGGATATGCTAGATTTGGGTATGTCCTGCCACAACATAAATTTCCCTGTGCATGTTATAACTCAAACAAAGTCATGTATTGACATTTTCTTATTAAACTTGAGGTACATCTTAAGGATGGTTCTTGCATCTTTGGTCTGTACTACTCAGTGGAGACAACTACCACAATAGTGGTCTTAATGTCATTTACTTTAGAACGATTTATTTCCTGATATGCTAATTTTATAAGTTACTCCATTATCTAGTGAAGTCAAATAAATTAGATATGAAATCTGTAGATTACTTTTAACAGTTGGTTTAATGAATATTGTAATATTTACAGAAAATTTGAACCCAAAAGAAAACGACTTGTGATCGATTTTGATGTAATAGATAGAGTATTAGTACAGATTCAGTCACCCATTGTGAATCTGTCAAAAGATGTAATACCTGATCGCAAAGTTTACAAACCAGACCAGGAAAGCAAGAATCTGACAAAAATTGATGCAGAAAAAAGTGCCAAAACTCCAAGAGATATTTTAAATATAGAAATGGGAGATGTGTCAAGTGATCCCAGTTTCCAGAAAACAACAAAAAGGACTGCAGAAGAGGCTGGCTTGGATTCACAGTCTGCAGAACATAATGGCAAGGTGTAGAGGACTTGTTCACATATTTTACAGACTGATCATACAATCAAACATTTTAATTGTAAAATCATATATTAAGTTGTGTTTAGGTTAAACTTGCATGTCTAACTTAAACAAGTTATATCCCTTTCACACTAAAGGCGGTATCATCCGCGGAAGCCGCGTTTGAGGAAACGTCCCTGTCCTTGGATCGCCGTCTGATGTCCGTAGACGACCTTGTGAGTCAGTGGCAAACCGTCTATTACCTTGCAAGTCCTACGGAAGTTTTAAACTGTTTAAAATTTCCGCCTCTGATTTTGGTACCGTGAGCATGCGCAGATGATTTCGCTTGTGCGCGTATGAATTTCTTACTATGGAAACCAAAGGTCTGGTCTACAGTGTATATAAGGTTGTGATTCAGTTGTCTTTCGGTGTAATACAGCAACATAAGGTGAGTTAATGTATTGGTAGTTTCATCAGAGGGCTACCGAAGGAGACTTGAGATTGCTTCACGGTGACCATCGTTTGTAGCACTGTCATTCTACTGTTATTGACTTAAAACACCGTGTCCAATCAGTGGCTGTCAGCCTGTAGTGTGAACAAATCAGATGAAATGGGGCGATGTGGGGGGGGGGTGGTTCTGCCGCCGAGAAAAACTTCTAACCGCCTGTAGTGTGAAAGGGGCATTAGACTGATTCTTGCTTTATTAATGTAGCGTTTGGCAAATTTGGAAACCTAAACATAAGAAGCTAACATTTTTTTCTCACAATTTTGTTACAACTTTTTATAGTTTATTTTTCTAACTTTGCATTTAAACAAAATAATAAGATTAGCAAGTGTTTGCATTTATCAAACATTGTGTAGCATTTGAGAGTGAAATTCTTTTCTCACATGCATTTTTATTTGAGTGAGGGGAGTGGGGAGGGGGCAGATCTGTGCAGAAAAAGACTGCCTCTTCCTCACTCCCCTCACAGGAATAAAATGCAGGTGAGAAAAAGATTATTTACTGCAGTAAAATGTTTAGGTTTTACTGCAATTATTTAATTATGTAAGGGGCTACAGTTCTGAAATTTTATTATGTTATAACTGACACAAAAGTACATCAAAAACACATTTAACAAATACTCTAAATGTAATACTTTTCAAGTTATAAGTGATTTAATACATGAATTTTAATGCATCAAAAATTCATAAAAAATAATTAAAAATGATCCAGGCCTGATACTCCCACAAGAGAATTCTACTGGTGGCCTAGTACATATATGCAAGATATGACAGAAAATTGTGATAAAGTGTTGAAATTCTCAGACTTTGGGTAGGGGTACCTCTCTTCTAATGGCTCTGGGGAACAAACGAAGAGACAGATCTGCATGGATTTTATGATTTATCATCCTCGATAGATAAGGTAAGGTATCTTTAAAAAAAAACAGCATCTCTCTGGGTCTTATAGTTTTGGAGGAGAAGTTGTTCACGCAAATGCGTACGCCGCAGAGTGATGCCATAATGTCAGCTGACTGACAAGTATTTGAAGGAAAAAGGTCATTAAAAGTCTTCCTTCAACTAAATCAATGTGTCAAGTTGAACTGATGTCATTGAAAAGTAAGTCAGTTAGGAGCTGAAAACCCTCATTTTTACTTCAAGGTGGCCATGACTGTACTTGTATTGGAACTCCAAAGTGGAAAGAAAATAAGAATGTCTCTATTTTCATCTTTAATAAGTTTGCAAAATTTAACTGAGGTCAGCTGAACAATACGATAGCTGGAGAGTAATTACTCCATAATTTCACTGCAAGGTGGCCATGACTTCATTCATATTGGGACTATAAGGTGACCATAAAATAAGAATGTCCCTTTTGTCACCCTTTATAAAAATGTGCCAAGTTTTATTTTAAAAATTTAAACATTAACTGAGCTTAGGGCTGAAAAAACCTACATTTTAAGTTTAAGATGGCCATTACATCATTAATATTTAAATCATAAGGTAGTAAGTAATCATAAGTGCATAAAGTGTAGCTGAGGTCGGTTGAACAATATGATAGCTGGAGGCTGAAAACTTCCTTTTTTCACTGTAAGGTGACCATAACGTCATTCATATTGTGACTTTAAGGTGACCATAAAATGAGAATGTCCCTTTCTGCCAAACTTTTCTGCCAAGTTTTATTTTAAAAATTTAAACATTAACTGACATTAGGGCTGAAAAAAACCTACATTTTAAGTTTAAGATGGCCATTACATCATTAATATTTAAATCATAAGGTAGTAAGAGTCTTCTTTTCATCTACTTCAATATCAATATATGTTAGATATGGAAAAAAGAAAGAGGCCAGATGGTTTTATTCCAAATTTTATGACTTTAGAGAGGGGGGGGGGGCATAGCTCCAATTATATTAACAGTTTAAGGTCACCATAAAGTCGGGATAATCCTTTGGTAAATCTTAATATATATGCCAAGTTTGGTTGAAAAAAGTGAAAAACTAAGTGAACTGGAGGGCTAAAACCCCCTTTTTGACATTAAGGTGACTTAAGATTGCAGATAGAGGGGTAAAACATCGACATGTGAAAGATTATCAAAAAGTAGCTGAATAAGTTATTCCAACAAAACGCTGAAATCCTGACTGTTTTTGCGATACAAACCAAGTACCTATTTTAAAAAAAATTTACAAAAATAAAACACTTCCCATTCAGGCATCTATGGTCCGATTGATCAGAAAATCCTTTCCGACCTGCAGAAATAGGTCTAGAATGTACCTGATAAATTTTATAGCACAGGTGTGTGGTTTTTTCCGAAACGTGATGACGGGGTGTTTTTGGAAAATGCTTAAGGTTACCTTAAGTAAAGCTTAAGGTCTCCGCAAAGTATGCCAAAAATTTTTCCCACCCCTATAGTTTTAAAGAAAGATAAGGAAAGAAAAATTTGAAAGCCCAAGAAGTTATGCAAGGGTGACTATAATCCGGCGGTGATCAGTCGAACTTACATGAAAACAAATAAGTGCCCCTAACGGGCCGCTTAATTACAAACAAAATACTAGACCTACGCATCGGAAAACCGATGCAAATTTGTATCCACCGAAAAGACAACTCACCAAAGCCAGTGAACCATCATTTGTTCAGTAGAGGGGCCCAAGGTCAAATCTGAAAACATCAGAAGATTCCCAGGCCATGACCTGCTATAAGTTGGTTTCATATTGCAAACCTCTAGGACCAATAATTTGCAAATTTAATAAGTAAATTAAATTTTTATAAGTTAATACCCTATCCAATGGACAATATGCTAAACTGGTCCGTAGTACTGTGCACTCCCCAGATGGCGCCTCGTACTTCCTTCCTGTCTAGACAACCTGACGTCATAGCATCTTTTTCGTTGTCTAAACCTCTTAGACCCCTAGTAAGCTGATAGCGGGGTCGGTGGGAGGGTCTTGTGTGTCCATTGGATAGGGTATTAACTTATAAAAATTTAATTTACTTATTAAATTTGCAATTTTATTGCGTTAATACATCCTATCCAATGGACAATATGCTGAATAACTACCGCTTGGTCGGCGGGTAAGTTACTAGGGACTTATATGAACTCACAAATGATAATAAATTTTAACCTACAGTCTAGGCTGACTTTGTCAGGAGACCTATAGGCCCAGGCCTGGATTGACCTTAAGGTCAGGAAACCCTATAAGGCCTTGGTCGGTTGCCAACAGCCGGTTACCCGGGGCTATACCGATGCCCCCCCTCCCCTTTTAACAGACCTGCTCTGAGGTAGGGGGAAGAGAGGGATGAGTTCAGTCCCAGAATGTCAATAAACCTCCCAAAGGAAGCACATCACATTTTTACTATGTACATTTAGAAAATGTTTATACTATGTACATATATACAAATCTCCTCAATCTAAGGGCCACCTGTGGATCTGCTGAGCAGCCACTACCGAGCCCAATTGGTAAAGCTCCGAGTCGGCCCAAGCCACACCCTTCAGATAGAACTGTGTGAGGGTATTATGTGACTTCAGTGGCAGGCTGACAAGATTGGATCTAAGGAGACTCCCGACTGGAAGACCTTAGGAGCAGCAAAGGCCCTGACATAATGGGTTTTAACCTGATGTAAAGATCACAGTCTGCTTGATCTAAGAGGAGATAGAGGCAGATGTCTTGTCGGAACCTTTCTTAAAGGAGACAAAACAACCACCTCCTTATTCTACTTGAGGTCTGAGGTCCTGTCCAAATAGTAGCGCAATGCTCTAACCGGAAAAAAGGGGACCAGTCAGACTTGAGGGATCTATCCAGAGAAGGGGGCCAGGGTTGTTATAACCACTGGGGCCACACTCTCTGGACCCTCCTGACCAGCTGATTCTTGGATAGAAAGCTGGGTAATGGATACAGGGACACCGTTGACCAATTGGATTCATGGATTGGTGTCTAATATTTTTCTTTTGCCAAGCATGAATCTCACTTCTGCGTTTGCCCGACCCAAGGGCCAAGAAGAATACCGTCTTGAAGGTCAAATGCTTCAAGGGGGCCTCCTTGATTGGTTCAAACGGAGCCTTATTCAGTTGGTGCAAAACCAGTGAGGGGTTCCAGGAGGGTATGCCCCTCCTGCCTCTGGGTCTGTCTCTGTGGAAACTATCCAGGAGACGAGCGAGATTTTTGTCCTTGCTGATGTTGAAGGGGGAATTTCCCAGTTTATCAGCAATGGCTGCACTGTAACCATCAATGGTGCTGGGCTGTATCTTCCTGTCCTTATAAGGTACATAAGGAAGTCAGCAACTGACTTTACAGGGGTACCCTGAGGTCCACCTGATTAGTGACGCACCACTTGTAACAATGATCCACTTTGCCTCATAGACTGATCTGGTTGATCCCTTTTGAGGAGCCTCAATTCTTGCTGCCACCGCCTCAGCGAAGCCCTGCTCCTCGAATGCTGAGGCTCCAGGAGCCGAGCATCGAGATTAAGATTTGTCAGATTTCTGTGAGGGATCTGATTGAATGGTTGTGTCAACAGGTTGGGCAGATTAGGCAGGCTCAGTGGGATTTGGCTGGACATGGCCACTGGATCCCAAAACCAAGGCATGATGGGCCACCCCGGAGCAATCAGAATGATTCTCTTGTATGGGGAGTCCTGCAACATGACCGCTTTGCCCAATATGGCTGACAGTGGGAAGGTGTATGCTTCCTGATCCTACCATGGCAAACTGAGCGCATTCACTGCTGTAACCAGGGGATCTGGTACCGGTGACACAAACAAGGGCAACTTGTTGTTGAACCTCGTGGCAAATAGGTCTAGTTGAGGCCGGTGCCACCTGTTGCATATTGCTCGGAAGACCTCCTGAAGGAGAGACCACTCTGTTTGGGTGGTCTGGTCTAGCCTGGATAGCTTGTCTGCGACCACACTCAGCCAGCCTGTGTCAGGCTTTTAGAGTTACTTGATTTCTGGCGCACCAGGTCAAGATTCTCCATAGTAAAGCACAAAGTGGGCCCGACCTCATGCCTCCTTCTCTGTTTATGTATGACACCACTGTGGTGTTGTCTGTCTCTACAAGTACTATCTTGTGCATACAGAGGTCTTGGAACTCTTGTAAGGCTAGAAAGACTGCCTTGAGTTCTAGGTAATTGATATGCAACTTGCTTTCCAGGAGGGACTAGGTGCCTCCTGCAGTGTGTTCGTTTAAGTGAGCACCCCACCCTGCTTTTGATGAATCTGTAAAATTTGCAGATCATGTTTTATTTGGGTGTAATGGTTGGCCTGTAAGGACATTGTCCTCTTGCAACCACCCTTGTAAATGTGGGTGCAACACCTTGGTATTGGAATCACCTTTTCCAGTGACTCTGGTACCTTCCAGTTGTTTTTGAGATGCCACTGTATGGGTCTCCTATGAAGTCGGCCTAGGTGAAATTGCTTTCCTGTGGCTGTTAGTAAACCTATCAGACATGAACTGCTTGACCGGACAAACCGGTAGTGACAGTATTTCTAGTATTTGTCCTGAAGGTTCTGCCAATGGTCCGGTATAGGTCGGACCCGACCGACCATGAGGTCGAACTGGTAACCTAAACTTTGGCATATTTTCACTAGATCTAGTGTATGCCGGAGACAACCCCGGTGGGATGTGGCTTTTACCAACCAGTCGTGTAAGTACTGGTGGATTATTATACCCTTTCTATGGCCATCAGTTTCAACTCCTTTGCTACTACAGTGAGCTCCATGGGTGCAGTGGACAGACCGAAAGACAGTGCTTTGAACTGGTATGTCCGACCCTGGACATGACATGTGATATGTCCTGGACTGTTCCTGTATAGGTATATGGAAGTAGGCGTTCTTGAAATCTATTGAGGTAACCCACTCCCATTGTTGGAGAGTGGTCCTGATGGTCTCCGAAAGGTTTGGTTTGCTCAGACCTAGAATAGGTCCCCAATGGTTGTGTGGTTTTGGAACCAAGCAAGGTTGAAGAAGCCCAGAGATTTTGAACTGGCTAGACTGCCCCATTCCTTGTCCATAAGCTGGTGTAATGCTTCTAACCAATATAGGTTCCTGTGAAGATGTGCATAGCATTTGATAATTTGGGTGACCTTGTCAAGCTTGGTCTTGACTGGAAAGGGAGAGTGTAGCCCTCCTTCAACATTTGTACTACCTAGGGTCCAGCCCCCGAAGGCTTCCTAAGTCCCGAAATGGGGTTAGTCTGGACCCTACAGGCAGATGTGTGCCACATCCGGTCCGGTGGGGTTGACACAACTTTTCACATTTAAAAGACTCTTGCCCCAGGCCAGCATCCTGCAAGGTGCAGCATTAAGAATTTTCTGTAACCAAATCTACCAAGGCAATTCTGTCCGGTACCAAGACTCCATAACCGGTAATTCACAGTTAAGTCTCTGTAACTGGCACAAAAAAAAACTGGCAGGCTGGGGTCACCAATGAATTTAGACAGCTACTGGTCTATATTTAGCCAGCTTTTTCTATGTAACCAGTTGGGGGTGAAGCCCTGTACATTAAGGACTGTGTAGCCAGCACCCTGTTTGTAGACTTGTAACCGGTAGGTTGAAGCAAGTGTACAAGGCTGTGTAGCCAGTACCAGCCGGTACACTCTGTAACCAGTTATTGAAGCAAGTGTACAGGACTGTGAAGTCGGTACCTGTCAGTACACTCTGAAACCAGTTGTGGAAGCAAGTGTACAGGGCTGTGTAGCCGGTACACTGTAACCAGTTGTTAAAGCTACTGTATAAGGCTGTGTAGTCGGTCGGTGCACTGTAACCAGTTGTTGAAGTAACTGTACAAGGCTGTTTAGCCGGTAGTCAGTCGGTACATTCTGTAACCAGTTGTTGAAGTAAATGTACTTACAACTATCTTGTGTTGAAATCAGCTGGCTGTAGGTTTCCGCCATTAATAAAGTATTTCTTTTGAACGCACGTCTTATTTGTAGATTTGACAGTTGCTGGGAAAGCCCTTATGATCTATATTTAGAAACAATTGTTGGTCGGTGTGTCACATGACCAGTTTGCTGGTCGGAGGGACAACGTGATTGGCTGATTGGAGATGACGATCAGCTTCGTGACCTGGTCGGTGAATCACGTGACCAACTTCGGGGAAATGCCCTCACTGGACGCGTTCTTTCTTCATATCACAGTAAATATGAGCTGACTGGTCGACTGATGCTTGTAGCAGAGAAGTCTGTACCAGTGTGCTGGAGGTGAATTTCAGGAACTAAAAACTGGAGTCACAGTAGACATGAGTGCAAAGAATGCACTTCCGACCTTCTTGTTCAGTGGATCACGTGATAAACTTCGTGACCTAGTCGGTGCATCACGTGACCAGCTTCGTGATTTGGCCAGAAGGACACGCGATTGGCTAACTGGAGATGACGTCAGTATTCGCGTTCTTTGTGTGATGCTTTACCGGCAACTTTACAGTCCACAAAACCCCACTACCGACAACAAGACCGGGTCTGCAAAGCAGGGACTGGAATCACAGTAGACGTGAGTTCTGAAGAACGCACTTCCGACCTTTCTGGTCGGTGAAAACATGTGACCAGCTTCGTGGTTGGTCGGAAGGACACACGATTGGCTGACTGGATATGACGTCAGAGGTCGCGTTCTTTTGTGCTGGCCGGTCGGCTGATGCTTTAAAAGCAGAGAAGCCTGGACCAGTGCGCTCTGTAGATGTAGTCCTGGCCGGTCTGAAGTCGATTCTTCTTCTCAGCCAGCTGTACACTCAAACCAGTTTCCTGGCCATCCACTTCCCTTACTACCGACACAAGTGCCGGGTCCACAAGGGAGGGACTGAGAGTGATTAAAGATGAAGTTCCTTCTATGTAAATACTAGGTGAGGTCGGCTGAACATGAGCTTGCCGGTCGGCTAATGCTTTACAGCAAAGATGTCTGGACCAGTGCGCTCTGAAGAAATCTGAAGAATTCATCTCTTGCTTCTGATGAAAAAACACTAAATACTCGAGCTAGGCTGGTGTGACTGATGCTTTACAGCAGAGAAGTCGGTACCAGTGCGCTCTGAAGAATGCACCTCTTGGGGAATTCCTTCTATTTGCAGTGTTCAAAACTACGTAGATTGAAGTTGTCCGTGATTTCTATTCGTAGTACTAGAAAAGACGTTTCTATGGTGATTGAACTGGAAAGTTACAGACACGGATAAAAATACCTGTAAGTAGTATATCCATTATTTCCTTAATATTGTCGATCTGCCCCTAACAACACCATGGTTGAATGGGAGGAAACTAGAAAAATGGCTGCCTTCATAATTCATATTTCTCGTCTTACTGCCCTATCATCAACACTAAATTGAGTCAGCTAGGGAGCGTTTCCAGCAGATTTCTTAATGTAAATCCGTGCTTGCTATGTAGGTAACACTTCTACAATAAATTATTTGCAAATAAGGTAGAAAATCCGTCATAATGCACACTTTTCCTTAAAATATCTGGAGATTGTTGAAAACACGTCTGCACAGTACACGCGCCAAACGAAAAAGATGCTATGACATCAGGTTGTCTAGACAGGAAGGAAGTACGAGGCGCCATCTGGGGAGTGCACAGTACTACGGACCGGCCAGCCGGTGGAAACACAGGACGTCTTTTTCTGACGTTTGGCGGGCCGGCCGGTTTAGCATATTGTCCATTGGATAGGATGTATTAACGCAATAAAAAAGCAAGTTATCAGCACTTTTAAGTTTGCGCTATTGTCGTTTGACCTTGAAGGAGGGGCCCAAGGTCAAATCTGAGCACATCAAAAGATTCCTAGCCCATGATTTCCTATAGGTTGGTTTCACTTTGCAAACCTCTAGGACCAATGATAAGCAAGTTACAAGCACTTTTAGGTTTGGATATCCTCGTTTGACCTTGAAGGGAGTGCACAAGGTCAAATCCGACCACAATAAAATATTATATTCCCAGCCCATGGTTTCCTATAGGTTGGTTTACCATCCCAAACCTCTAGAACCAATAATAAGCGAGTTATAAGTTTGGCTATCCTCACTTAACTTTGGCCATCCTCACTTAACTTTGATGGAGAAGTCCAAGGTCAAATCTAACCACACCAGAGGATTCCCAGCCCATGATTTCCTATAAGTTGGTTTACGATCCCAAACCTGTACGACCAATAATAAGCGAGGTATAAGCATTTTAAGTTTGGCTATCCTCGTTTGACCTTGAAGGAGGGGTCCAAGGTCAAATCTAACCACACCAGAAGATTCCAAGCCCATGATTTCCTACAGGTTGGTTTACCATCCCAAACCTCTAGGACCAATAATAAGACAGTTATAAGCACTTTTAAGTTTGGTTATCCTTGTTTGACTTTGAAGGAGGGGTCCAAGGTAAAATCTGACCACACCAGAAGATTCCCAGCCCATGATTTCCTATAGGTTGGTTTACCATCCCAAACCTGTACGACCAATAATAAGCGAGTTATAAGCACTTTTAAGTTTGGCTATCCTCATTTGACCTTGAAGGAGAGGTCGAAGGTCAAATCTGACCACATCAGAAGATTCCCAGCCTATGATTTCCTATAAGCTGGTTTACCATCCCAAACCTGTACGACCAATAATAAGTGAGGTATAAGCATTTTAAGTTTGGCTATCCTCGTTTGACCTTGAAGGAGGGGTCCAAGGTCAAATCTGACCACACCAAAAGATTCCCAGCCCATGATTTCCTATAGGTTGGTTTACCATCCCAAAACTCTAGGACCAATAATGAGGGAGATATAAGCACTTTTCATGACTGACAAAGAAATGCCCGTGGCGGCCATCTTGTTTTTCAAAATGAGGCCAAAAATATTCCCAGTCAAGATTTTGTAATGAGGAACATACCCTGCGAATTTGAGATCTCGACCTATAATACCCTTTGCTCTAGAGGGCCACCAAAAGTCCTTGCTGAAAGTCGAAAAAAAAAACCGTGGCAGCCATCTTGTTTTTCAAAATGAGGCCCAAAATATTCCCATGCAAGATTTTATGGTTATGAATATATCCTGCAAATTTGAGAAGGCTAGCAATAATATTTTTTTCGTTCGAGCGATAACGGTGAAATCTCTCTACACACTGCGGCGGCGTAACGAGTGAAATCCATAGTATAAACTGGATGCTATCCGGTGGATACAATGAGGAAAATACAGAAAAAAAATCTTGGGGTTTTTATGGGCCTCAAACACAATTTTAACCTCAACATTAAAAGTCCTGATTTTGACATATGCAAGAGAAATTTTAGCCAGATGAGCCACATAGTTTGTGATCTAAAGGGCTTTAAAATGACCAAATATCCATTTCTGACTTTAAGGTGGCCATAACTTCTTTATTATTTGGAGCCTAACGTCACCTTAAATAGGTTTTCTCTCTGACTCAAATGTATCAAGGTCACACCGTGACATTGCACACCTACAACTCCCAACAAATGTCCTTACCAAGTATCAACTTCTTACACCTTACGGTCTCTAAGATATAGCCCGGACAAGATTTTATAGTTCAAGGTCACTACAGCAAGGTCAAAGGTCAAATCAAGGTCACACCATGATGTTGCACACCTACATCCCCCAACCAATGTCCCTACCAAGTATGAACTTCTTACACCGTACGTTTTCTGAGATACAGCCCGGACAAACTTTTTCCCGCCGCACGCCTGCCCGCCCATCCTGACACTATGGGTGAAAAAAATAGCATCAGAGATGGCCGTACCCCACAACCTGGGAAAATAGTTTTCAACACCATGAGATATAGAAGTAGTGAAACAGTACACAGAATAGGATACTTTCAGAGCAGTGTCAGTGTCCAAATAATGTTTAAGTAGAGAAAATAACATCTAAGAGAAAGAAATTGCATGAAAGATTAAGTATTAAAACAAGACAATTCAGTAAACTAAAAATTATCAAGCTTTAAGACTTCTCCCATTTTGATTTTCATTTGTATGGTCGAATTATGGTTTGGATGTTTTGAATATTACCCATACATACAGATCTATCTAATCTAATCTAATCTAATGTGGACTTTTATAGTGCTTAATCTCCATCACTGATGGACTCTAAGGTGCAACTGAACATAAAGCAAGGCAGTTGACATTAATCCGAGGACATAGCCAGGTCATACCAAGGAGACACAGGGTGACAGGAGAGGCTATGGGGGATATGCTTTTGCAAACAGGTATGTTTTAAGCTTCTTTCTGAAGGAGGCAACTGATGCTGCACTGCGCACATCATGAGGGAGTTCATTCCAGATCTTGGGAGCATTAAAGGCAAAGCTGTGATCAAATTGTTTGACTGACTTGAAGACTGATGAGCGGAAAGGAGGAACAGTAAGGTATTGATGATCTGGGTGACTACGCCTGGTACTATAGGAACAACTGCTGAGTGACAAGAATGGTTGAAAATAGGAAGGAGAACCACTATGTAAAAATTTATAAACTAGTGTTGCAGTTTTGAACGTACATCTATACTTAACTGGGAGCCAGTGGAGTTGCTTCAGAATGGGTGTAACATGGACATACTTTCTATGATTTGTAACAATCCGAGCGAGGGTATTCTGAATACTTTGCAATTTGTGCTGATTGAAACATGACAAACCCCTAAACAGAGAGTTGCAGTAGTCTAGACGACTACTAACCAAGGCATTTGCAGCAAGGACTGCCACTTCTGGAGTAAGATACTGTCTTATTCTACGAAGGTCGCGCATCTGAAGAAAGCACGCTTTGCAAGTCCTCTTGACGTGTTCAGAGAAGGAGAATTCCGCATCAAACCACACACCTAGATTTCTGACCGAGTCAACCAGATAAAGAAGGCTACCAAGAATACTAACAGGAAAATGGGAGGAAATCTTCTGACGGTGAGCCTTAGAGCCAAAGACAATAAATTCAGTTTTTTCTGGGTTGAGCTTCGGTTTACTAAGAGACATCCATCGTTGCACATCATGACGGCAGGCATTTAGCTTGGCAAAAGCAGCAGAGGCATTCTTATGGGAGAGATGGATGTGTAGCTGTGTGTCGTCCGCATAGAAGTGGAATTTAATATGTGGATGAAGGCGGATGATTTTGCTAAGTGGTGTAGTATAAAGTGAAAACAGCAATGGACCCAGAACAGAACCTTGGGGAACGCCATAGATGAGCTTGCTTAATTCAGATAGTGTGGAGCCTATCTTGATGGTCTGGCATCGATCACTCAAGTAGGAAGCAAACCACTTTAGAACAGTTCCACCAAGACCAAACCAGGATTTCAGGTAACCGAGGAGAATATTATGATCTAACGCGGCTGATACATCAAGAAGAACTAGAGCCGTAGGTTCGCCGCGTGCCAGAGAGAGATGGACCTCATTTTTATTGACAATAAAGATGTTTCAGTGGAGTGTCCTGGCTTATAAGCTGACTGATGTCGATTGTCCAGTTTGTTATTATTGATGTGTGACGTAAGTTGCTTAGCAACAACTCGCTCCACCAACTTCGACAGGAAACAAAGACCAGACACTGGGCGATAGTTCTTGAGGTCGTTTCTGGGCAGAGAAGCCTTTTTAATGAGGGGGGGTGACAACCGCTCTTTTGAAAGCACTTGGGAAAGGGCCATCAATGAGAGAGTAATTTACCAACTTGGTAATAGACAGAAGGAGTATGTCAAGACAATCCTTAAGGAGGAATGTTGGTATGGGGTCCAATGGGCAAGATTTAGTAGGAGACTCTTTGATGCACTTACTGACCTCGTCTTCAGTTACAGGCTTAAAGGTATTGAAAGCAGGGGGCACCGATTCGGGTGCATCATTGAACGAACCAGAAGTAGGGAAAGTGTCCCTGATTTTGCTGATTTTATTGGTGAAGAAAGAAGCAATACATGCTTTTATGTGGAATTGGGGCAAAACCTGTGGCTCACTTGATGCAATACCATCTGTTACAATGGGAAGTTGCAAAAGTAAAACAGTTAATGACTTCTAATATGACTTTAACAATGCTTAATCTACACCAAAAGACACCCAAAGGTGCAACAACCAAGATTCAAGTAAAAAGATATGAGAGATATAAGGGTGATAAATAGTATCAGATATCCTCGTAGAGACATAAAATAGCATCAGATATGCAAGATCAAAGGTCAAATCCAGGTCACACCATGACGTTGCACACATATAACCCTTGACCAATGTCCCTACCAAATATCAACTTCCTACATATTATGGTTTCCAAAATATAGCCCAGACAAGGCATTATAGGTCAAGGTCACTACGGCAAGGTCAAAGGTCAAATCAAGGTCACACCATGACTTTTTACATCTACACACCCTAGCCAATGTCCCTACTCCGTATCAACTTCCTACACCGTACGGTTTCTGAAATATACCCCGGACAATATTTTATAGGTCAAGGTCACTACGGCAAGGTCAAAGGTCAAATCAAGATCACGCCATGACGTTGCACACCTACACCCCCTAACCAATGTCCCTACCAAGTATCAACTTCCTACGCCTTACAGTTTCCGAGACATAGCCCGGACAAGATTTTATAGGTCAAGGTCACTACTGCAAGGTCAAAGGTCAAATCAAGGTCAGACCATGACGTTGCACACCTACACTCCCTACCAAATATCAACTTCCTACACCTTACGGTTTCCGAGATATAGCCCGGACCAGATTTTAGAGGTCAAGGTCACTACGGCAAGGTCAAAGATCAAATCAAGGTCATGCCATGACGCTGCACACCTACACCCCCTAACCAATATCCCTACCAAGTATCAACTTCCTACACCTTACAGTTTCCGAGATATAGCCTTGACAAGATTTTATAGGTCAAGGTCACTACAGGAAGATCAAATCAAGGTCAGACCATGACGTTGCACACCTACTCCCCCTAACCAATATCCCTACCAAGTATCAACTTCCTACACCTTACAGTTTCCGAGATATAGCCCGGACAAGATTTTAGAGGTCAAGGTCACTACGGCAAGGTCAAATCAAGGTCAGACCATGACGTTGCACACCTACACCTCCTAACCAATGTCCCTACCCAAGTATCATCTTCCTACACCTTACAGTTTCTGAGATACAGCCTTGACAAGATTTTATAGGTCAAGGTCACTACAGGAAGATCAAATCAAGGTCAGACCATGACGTTGCACACCTACTCCCCCTAACCAATATCCCTACCAAGTATCAACTTCCTACACCTTACAGTTTCCGAGATATAGCCCGGACAAGATTTTAGAGGTCAAGGTCACTACGGCAAGGTCAAATCAAGGTCAGACCATGACGTTGCACACCTACACCTGCTAACCAATGTCCCTACCCAAGTATCATCTTCCTACACCTTACAGTTTCTGAGATACAGCCCGGACAAACTTTTTCCCACCGCCCGCCCATCCGGACACCATGGGTGAAAACAATACCCCGACAGCCCGTAAGGGCTGTGGGGTAAAAACAAGTAGCAGCCTTTCAAATAATATATAGTATGTCTTGGCAAAATATATTGTTAAATATTTGCAATATATGAGGAAGTTAAAAATTGAAGAATTTCTGAGATTTAGTATGTTACAAGTGGAGATATGTCAATGTCGCTCATCCAATGAAAAGCCAGTTTTGATAGCTATGTATGTTAATAAGAGAAATTCATCTAAAAATCTTTTTTTTAAATGGTTGAAGAATGATAAAGACACCGAAAGAACGTTTAGTTGGAATTATTCAAAATGTGGAAATAAAAGGACCACTTAAAACTGCCACAATTTTCACTGTTTAGTCCACTAGACAGCAGACTTGTCTCTAGCATATGCCCAAATCAAGATAAAAAGCAGACAGGTCTTTGTGAGCATCATATACAGGTTAAATATCAACTTACGTCATGATTTGTATCATATGGAAAAAGAACATAATAATAATAATAAATTAATATATTATCAGATAAGATATTTGATGGATGATGGACATAGTGTGAAAGATGTAGGGCTTCAAGTGGGAAAAAGTTTCTAAAATTGGTCCCAGTGGTCATGTTTAGAAACCTTAAAAGTGACAAACTTCAAACTACAGAACTCAAATAATACACAAAGATCACATACAGCAGTTACAGCTTCTACAGTGTGAGTCAGGTCAGATGTACCATTTTCAAGTTCCAAGGCAGAATATATGAAAAATCCTGAAAAAATTCTCCTGGTGGGTCGTTTACGAGTCTCATACACAGGTTAGATTGAAAATTTTAACTAGAAAAATGTTTTTGCTGACAAAAACGAAGCGGCCCTGATGAAAAAGTGTGAAGTAAGCCGTAAAAGATGTGAAGATATGCATCACAAGGAATAGAAAATGTAAAGTTTATTGCATTGTGTATGTTACCATATTTAACAAATGAAAGAACGACCACAGCCTGGCAGAAGTGAAATTGTAGGTGTGAAATTTACTTCTCAAAAGAATGTATGTCCGATGCGCGGAAAAAGTGCCTCCTGGAAAAAATGCCTCCTAGGAAATATGCCTCCTAGGAAATATGCCTCCTAGAATGAATGCCTCCTGAATATTTTGTGACCAGGAAAAATACCTCCTAAGAAAAAAAGTTCTTTCAAGTATTATAACACTACAGGTTCACATTACAACTTCAGAGGCATCTTCATTTTTTCCACTTGAGTCTTATAGTCGCCAATGCCTGTCAAAAATTCACAGTCTTTTACCCATTTTGCTTAGCTGTACAAAGGTATGTAAGTTTCTCTTGTAAGGTTTTGCTGGTGCTTCTCACTCTTTTGGCTGGCTGCTCATCTCTGGTTTCCATTATGACAGGTGTCGTGTTTTTCTTGTAATTACATTTCTGCCACTCCTAGTGCATCTAACTGCGATCAACTATGACCTATGTTGTAATTTGATAAGAATGCATATTGTAAGCCATAAAGGCCACAACTATTTCATCAAGAAACCTCACAGCCATAAATCCTGCTTTTAAACTGCTCCAGAGTACAGCTGAAGGGATACCCTTTCAAGAAGATATTTGTAATTTGTACTTCACAATATTGTACGTTCTGGTTTTGACTGTACATATCTGAAATTAACATGTTTTTGATATTATACGTTCTAGGTTTCATATGTAACATGTTTACAAGTTGAAATAACTTTTTTTTTCTCAGGAGCCATTTTTTCCTAGTCACAAAATATCCAGGAGGCATTCTTTCTAGGAGGCATTTTTTCCAGGAGGCATTTTTTTCTGTGAGGCATTTTGTCCAGGAGGCATTTTTTTTCCCGGATTCTGTATGTCCTACATTCTTTGGTAATGTTCTCAGAGAAGAGGTCTCAAGTGAAAGGGTACACTGACCACAGACATTTCTGTTCAAAATGTCATTAGTATCAGACTTAAGTATAAAACACTAATTGAATGCAGTGGACTAAGATGCTTAAGAACTATTGTTTAAAATTACTGGTTGTGCTTCAACTAAAAACTTAACAAAACCACTAATAAAATCCAGTGAACCAAAGTGTGTTAGACTTTTTGTTCAAAAGTTACTGATTTTGCTTCAGAGTTATTGCTTACAAGAAAAATCAAGTTACAAACAAGTCAAGCTATACTGCTAGAAAAATGTTACTGGATTTATTGGGAAAGAAAAGTATGAGTTTATATATTGCAATATTTATGAATGATTTAGCAGTTGAAATTAAAAATCTAGGCTTAGGAATAAGAGTAGGAGATCATGATCCATTCCACACTTCAATAATGCACAAAATTAAGACCAAACAAGTTACTGGACTTGGTGTAGCTGTGGAAAAAGTAGCCTAATAACATATTTTAACAAAATGCTGTGAACGCAATACTTTTCAAGTTATAAGTGATTTAGTGCATCACTTCAGGAATTTGAATGCATTAAAGTTTCAAAAATTCATTTCCCACTTGAGCTAAAATTAATTAAATGTAGAAGTCTAAGTGAAATGGAAGAAAGTAAAAGAAAAGAAAACAATATACATTCGAAAGAACAGCATAAATATTCCACTTTTTTTTGTTCCACTTTTGCTTCACACACACATATATATATCTCTATCTATCATCTCCCTCCATGAACCCCCCCACTTCCCCCACTGAGGCCATTCTTTTTTCCACTTGCTTTTTGTGTGCACTAAAGGGGAGTTGGGGGGGGGGGTTCTTTCTGCATAGAAAAACTTTCCATGAATGTGCCTTTTGATAGATATCACACAACAGAGTTGGTAAGGAAGAAGAAAAGGACAAGTCATTCATTTCCACTCAGCTGGAGATACATAAAATGCTGTACAAGAAAAACTGTTTATGAGAAAGTGTTTTTTTTTCAAGCATCTTATATTGTGAAAGAAGTCAGGTGTATACATTTGACCAATTATATAGTCTATGTGAACAAGTAGCTCATCAACTCCTTCTACAAAACAAAAGTTGAATCAATTGAAGCTTTTTTCCAAAAAGGAAAAGTTATATCCCCACATTTCCAAATGAATGGAATCAGAAGAATGTGTTTTTTTTAATCTGCCTAAAATTGGGAATTTATATTATGTGAACACTGATCAGTTGCAATATGTTAATAACCACATCAGTGCATCAAAAATAGCTCATTTTTTTCTTTGAAGATGTCATAACTTCATAAACACTAAGAGATTAGGTTTGCCAGACAGCATAAATATTTTTAAGCATACATATGCCAGGTGTGGTTTTAAAAAGTGTTAAAACAAATGAGGAGGGAGCAAGAAGTATATATTTATCATGTTAAGATGGCCAAAGCCTCTTAAGTACAGGAATTTTAAGTGAATTGTTATACAAAATCTTACTTTAGTATAATCAATGTCAAGTTAAACTGATGTTACTGAACAGTAAATCAGTTAGGGGCTGAAAATCCTCATTTTCACGTCAAGATGGCCATGACTGTACTTGTATTGGAACTCCAAGGTGGAAAGAAAATAAGAATGTCGCTAATGTCATCTTTAAAAGTGTACAAATTTAACCGAGCTCTGCTGAACAATACGATAGCTGGAGATTAAAAACTCCATAATTTCACTGCAAGGTGACCATAACTTCATCCATATTGCGACTTTAAGGTGACCATAAAATGAGAATGTCCCTTTTGTCATCCTTTATAAGTGTACAAAGTTTAGCTGATGGCTTTATTCAAATGTTATGACTTTAGGGGGGCCAAAATTATATTAACAGTTTAAGGTCACCTTAAAGTCAGGATAACCCTTTGGTTTGCCATCCTTTATAAGTGTGCAAAGTTTAACTGAGGTCAGTCGAACAATAAGATACTTGGAGGCTGAAAACCCCCTTATTTCACTTTAAGGTGGCTACAACTCCATTCATACTGAGAGTTTAAGGTGACAATAAGTATTATTTTTATCTAGTTTAATACCAGTGATAATTTCAATATAAAAAAATGGAAAAAGAAAGGAGCCAGAGCATTTTATTCCAATTTGATGACTTTAAGCAGGCCAAATGTCCATTAACATTTTGAGCTTAAGGTCACCATAAAGTCAGGATATTCCTTTGGCAAATCTTAATATATGTGCCAAGTTTGGTTGAAAAAAGTGAAAAACTAAGTGAACTGGAGGGCTAAAACCCCGTTTTTTGACGTTAAGGTGACCTTAAAATTGCAGATACACGGCTAAAACTTCGGCATGTGAAAGATTATCAAAAAGTAGCTGAATAAGTTATTCCAACAAAACGCCGAAATCCTGACCATTTTTGAGATACAGACCAAGTACCCATTTTTAAAAAATTTACGAAAATAAAACGCCTCCCATTCGGGCATCTATGGTCCGATTAATGAGAAAATCCTTTCCGACCTTGGAAATTTGGTCTAGAATGTACCTGATAAATTTTATAGCACAGGTGTGTGTGGTTTTTTCCGAAACGCGATGACGAGGTGTTTTGTAGGTATGCTTAAGGTTACCTTAAGTAAAGCTTAAGGTCTGCGCAAAGTATGTCCAAAATTTTTCCCGCCCCTATAATTTTAAAGAAAGATAAGAAGGGAAGAAAAATATGAAAGACTAAGAAGTTATTCAAGGGAGACCATAATCCGGCGGCGGCGGTGATCAGTCGAACTTCGGTGAAAACAAATAAGCGTCCCTGACGGGCCGCTTAATTACTTAAATGTAGCTTTTATGAGCTACAAGCTTACTGTGTGGAACTGAATGCTAACCCGGGGGGCCGCAGGGATGGCCAACCTCCAAGAAAAATGGATGCATAATACTGGCGAGATGCCTTGGAATCAAGGTGACCCCAGTAGTGACGTAGCCATCCACTTCCTCTTTCGAGTTGGGAATTTGCCCATACCCCCTCAGCGGTTATTCAGTGGGGAGGCAGGGTGGGACTCTCTTCAGTTCCACATGGTAAGCTTGTAGCTTATAAAAGCTACATTTAAGTAATTAAAATTTTCAATTTTATTGTGCTACAATAGCTTACCATGTGGAATTGAATGTTGAATCCAACCGCTTGGTGGAGAGATTACAGCTGAGACCGGAGGTATTTGTCAATTTTTCTTGGATTTTGAATTAGTTAGATTAGAATGAATGTATTAGAATGACCCGCTTACAGTGCCCCGGTTTCAGAAAACTGGGCCTGCAAGAAGCCAAAAACCAGAAGGTAATTGAAATGACTGTACCGATACTGTCTGGATGTCTGGATTTTGGAGGAAGAAGTGCAGCCATGCTCACTCAAAATGGCATAAATACCCCAAGGGTTACACTACCAATGACGACAAGCTCTGGGCTTGGAAATCTCATTATCTTTGCCACCCACAAACAAGAGGAGAGTGCCCGTGAACGGGCACTGTGTCAGCTGACTGAGTGTTTTTGATTTGTAAAGGTAATAATGAGAGGAGAGCATAATTATCAGGGAAAGTGCTGTACAGAAATACAGTAAATGGTAATTGAACAGCATATTTGAAAGAAATTCCAAAGCTGACAGAAGAAAAGGACAAAAAAGTTGTTCCTTGCAAATGGTATTATGAAGGAAAGTAACAAGGTAATTGTTTAAGTGTAAAAAGTAGGTTAAAACATATTTAAAGAAATACTGCAAATGCAATATCCTCGGTAGACCTTGAAGAACAGGTCCAAGGTAAAATCCAACCACACAAAAACATTCCCAGCCCATGATTTCCTATAGGTTGGTTTACCATCCCAAACCTCTAGGACCAACAATAAGCGAGTTATAAGCACTTTTAAGTTTGGCTGTCCTCATTTGACCTTGAAGGAGGGGTCCAAAGGTCAAATCTGACCACATCAAAAGATTCCCCGCCCATGATATCCTATAGGATGGTTTACTATCCCAAACCTCTAGAACCAATAATAAGCGAGTTATAGGCACTTTTAAGTTTCGATATCCTTGTTTGACCTTGAAGGAGGGGGCCCAAGGTCAAATCCGACAACAAAAGATTCCCAGCCCATGATTTCCTGTAGGGTGCTTACCATCCCAAACCTGTAGGATCAATAATAAGCGAGTTATAAGCAATTTTAAGTTTGGCTATCCTCAATAGACTTTGAAGGAGGGGTCCAAGGTTAAATCTGACCACACCAAAAGAATCCCAGCCCATGATTTCCTATAGGTCGGTTAACCATCCCAAACCTCTAAGACCAATAATACACGAGTTATAAGCACTTTTAAGTTTAGCTATCCTCAATTGACCTTGAAGGCAGGGTCCAAGGTCAAATCCGAACACACCAATAGATTCCCAGCCCATGATTTCCTATATGTCTGTTTACCATCCCAAATCTCTAGGACCAATAATAAGCAGGTTATAAGCACTTTTAAGTTTGGCCATCCTTGTTTGACCTTGAAGGAGGGGTCAAAGGTCAAATCTGACCACACCAAAAGATTCGCAGCCTATGATTTCCTACGGGTTGGTTTACCATCCCAAACCTCTAGGACCAATAATAAGGGAGATATAAACACTTTTCATGACTGACAAAAAACACCTGTGGCGGCCATCTTGTTTTTCAAAATGAGGCCAAAAAAATTCCCGGTCAAGATTTTATAATGAGGAACATATCCTGTGAATTTAAGATCTCTACCTATAATACCCTTTGCTCTAGGAGGCCAACAAAAGTCCTTGTTAAAAGTCGAATAAACGTCCCTGGCGGCCATCTTGTTTTTCAAAATGAGGCCAAAAATATTCCCAGGCAACATTTTATGGTTATTAATATATCCTGCAAACTTAAGAAGGCTAGCTATAATATTCTTTTTGTTAGAGCGTTAATGGTGAAATCTCTACATACTGCGGCTATCCAGTGGATACAATGATTTACTCAACAGTAAGAACCCGAAAGCAGCTATTGCTCAGCTATGCCATGACATAGAGGTCTGCAATTTCACTATGTTATAGCTGACCAAAAATTATCAATAATATGTTTAAACAAAATACTTTAAATCTAATAGTTTTCAAGTTACAACTGATTTACTCAACAGTGATAACCTCATAGTAGCTATTAGTCAGCTATGCTATAGCTGACCCAAAAGTAGGTGAACAACATATTTAAGCAAATTACTGTAAATGCAATAGTTTTCAAGCTACAACTGATTTACTCAATAGTGAGAACCTGAAAATAGCTATTGCTCAGCTATGCCATGAGTTATAGGTCTGTAATTTCACTATGTTATAGCTGACCCAAAAGTAGGTGAACAACATATTTTAACAAAATACTCCAAATGCAATATTTTTCAAGTTACAGCTGATTTACTCCACATACAGTACCTGAAAATAGCTATTGCTCAGTTGTGCCATGAGCTACAGGTCTGTAATTTCACTATGTTATAGCTAACCCAAAAGTAGCTGAATAACATATTTACACAACTTTCTGTAAATGCAATAGTTTTCCAATTACAGCTGATTTACTCAACAGTCACTACCTGAAAATAGCTATTGCTCAGTTGTGCCATGATCTACAGGTCTGCAATTTCACTATGTTATAGCTGACCAAAAATTATGTGAATAACATATTTAAACAAAATACTCTAAATGTAATAGTTTTCAAGTTACAACTGATTTACTCAACAGTGATAACCTCAAAGTAGCTATTAGTCAGCTATGCAATGAGCTACATGTCTGAATTTTTACTATGTTATAGCTGACCCAAAAGTAGGTGAACAACATATTTAAGCAAATTACTGTAAATGCAATAGTTTTCAAGTTACAACTGATTTACTCAATAGTGAGAACCTGAAAATAGCTATTGCTCAGCTATGCCATGAGCTATAGGTCTGTAATTTCACTATGTTATAGCTGATCCAAAAGTAGGTGAACAACATATTTAAGCAAATTACTGTAAATGCAATAGTTTTCAAGTTACAACTGATTTACTCAATAGTGAGAACCTGAAAATAGCTATTGCTCAGCTATGCCATGAGCTATAGGTCTGTAATTTCACTATGTTATAGCTGACCCAAAAGTAGGTGAACAACATATTTTAGCAAAATACTCCAAATGCAATATTTTTCAAGTCAGAGCTGATTTACTCAACAGTCACTACCTGAAAATAGCTATTGCTCGTGCCGTGCCATGAGCTACAGGTCTGTAATTTCACTATGTTATAGCTGACCCAAAAGTAGCTGAATAACAAATTTACACAAATTTCTGTAAATGCAATAGTTTTCCAATTACAACTGATTTACTCAACAGTGAGAACTTCAAAGTAGCTATTACTCAGCTATGCAATGAGCCACAGGTCTGAAATTTCACTATGTTATAGCTGACCCCAAAATAGGTGAATAACATACTGAAACAAAATACTCTAAATGCAATAGTTTTCAAGGTATAAGTCATTTACTCAACAGTGATAACCTAAAAGTAGCTATTATTCAGCTATGCTATGAGCTACAGGTCTGAAATTTTACTATGTTATAGCTGACCCAAAAGTAGCTGAATAACATATTTATACAAAATTCTCTAAATGCAATAGTTTTCAAGTTACAAGTGATTTTACTCATGATGGAAGTTACTGAAAAGCCCAAAAGTAGCTATTACTCACTTAGCTATTGAGACAGACACCCAAGTTACTCACCATGTTGTAGCTATGAAAAAAGTAGCTGAATAACATATTTTAACAAAATGCTCTAAATGCAACACTTTTCAAGTTACAAGTGATTTAGTGCATGATTTCATGAATTTTAATGCATTAAAAATTATTAAAAAAATTTATTAAAAAAAAAAATAAGACAGATCCAGGTCTCATACTCACACAAGAGAATCTACCTCTGGCCTAGTACATATATGCAAGATATGAGAGAAATCCCTGCAATAGTCACTGAGAAAATTGTGATAAAGTGTTCAAATTTTCACACTTTTGGTGGGGGTACCCCCCTTGTAATGTCTCTAGCAAACAGACGAACAGACAGATTTGCATGCCTTGAACAATTTTTCATCCTCGATAGATATCTTTTAAAAAAACAGCATGTCTCTAGGCCTTGTAGTTTCAGAGAAGAAGTTGTTCACGCGTACGCCCACACCGCAGAGTGACAACATAAAAAATGAAAACTAAAATGGGATTATGGGGTCACCTGCGGAAACACATAATTCATTATATATATTAAATACTGTCTTAATAAAATCATAGCTAAAAGACCTTACCAAACATCCTGAGGAGGTAGACGTTTACCCAGCTTTTTCTTTCCGAGGATAACTAGACTGAGGGGAAGGGTCTAGGACTTGTTAAGCCCCTGTTACTGTACCCACATACATATTGTTATCTGACCAAGGAAGGTCTTTTAGGTAAAAAAGTTGTAAATGTGTGTGAGCTTTCCAGTGACAGATTTGCATGATTTGGTCCACCAAAACCCCACCGTATAAGGCCTTGAGGCCGCAAAGGCCCTGTCGTGTTTTAACTTGGACCCAATCCAAGGACTGTTGATCTGCTTGTTGTAATAAGGTAGGATAGTTGTTTTAGCCAAGAACAGAGAGAAGCCGGTCTAATGACTCAGGTATTTCCTTTAAAGAAGGAAATATAAAGTAGGGACCAAGACCCTCTCAGGTCTTTGGTTCGATCTAGAGAATACCTCTCGGCCCGTACTGGACACAAGGTCCTGTCTTCTTGAACTGTCTATCTACAATGGTAGTCAAAGCAGGAATAGTCACCGGAGACACACTTGAGAACCTTGTCTTGCTAGTTGGTTTTTGGCTATGAAATCTAAAAAAAAAAGGAACAAGGCTACCTTTTCCCATTGGCCTAGAGTAGATACTTTGTTTGCAACCCAGGCATGAATGTAGCTGCGGCGCTTGCCAGAGGCCAAAGCTAGCAAGAAAGCAGTTTTGAGGGTAAGATGTTTGAGATCTGTGTCTTTCATAGGCTCAAAGGGTGCTTTTGTGAGCTCATTAAGCACAACAGAAAAGGTTCCATTTGGAAGATTCCTGGAACTTTTGGGACGATCCCTGTAAAAACTGGAGAATAACGAGTAAAGGTCTGAGCTTTGGGAAATATGGAGCCCTGCTTGGCCCAAGGTGTCAACAATGGTCATCCTGTAACCATCAATGGTCGAAGGGCGCCTGTTTAGATCTTATTACAGGTACATGAAAAAAATCTGAGACTTGTTTCACAGAGGGAGTGGGGAAATCCACCTAATTTTCTCTGCACCATTTCTCAAATAGGGCCCACTTGACTTGAAGATGATCCTTGTTGATAACCTTTGAGGGGCAGTAATTCTCTCTGCTTCCTCCACAAAGAAGTTCTGTCCCTGGAGCCGTCCAATCCTAGACACCAGGCATGGAGGTTGAGATGTTGTGGATTGCTGTGAAATACATAGTTGTGGGACTGAATGAGACGCATTGTTGACACTGGTAACTGAAGTGGGATCTCTGTTGAGAGCTACACTAGGTCCCAAAACCAGGGACCATCTTCTCCGTTAAGGTGAGCAACCCAGTTAGAGACATCAAACATCTTGTAGTCAAAACATGTTTGACTTTAAGCATAGGATCAAATCCTGAAGATTGAGCCATCTCTCTGAGTGGGTTTTCAAGGACTAAGACTAGGTGGTATTCATAGCCCACAAAAGGAAATCACCAGAGTAGGTTTGAGTTCGGATTTCTTCTGATATTATTTACTCTAAGGACTGTGTCAGGTACTTCCTTGAACTTTGGTGGATGGGGATGCGAAGGTAGGGGTCTGACAGGTCTATCAAAGACACCCAAGCCTCTGGAATCAGGGAGACCCTGATGGATTTAGGGGTTTCCATTTGACATATGTGAAAAATGTCTTTAAAAGGGATACTTGGGTGGGTGTTTATGGTCCTCATACACAGGTTAAATGTCTACTAAAGGCCTAAATTTTGGGGCACATACAAGAAAACATATCGATATATTCCCAGATGATATTTCGCTTAGATGAGAGACATAGTTTGAAAGTTACAGTGCTTGAAAGTGGCAAAAAGTGCATAAATTGTGTCTCTTTGGGCAATTTTGAGACCTTAAGTCGACCTTATTGGTAAACCTACAGCCTTTATATTTTTCACAGACAAGGATCACATACAAAAGTTATACCTAGTGCAGTTTGAAACTCATCAGAATTACCACTTCCAAATTATAGGGCAAAATATGTGAAAAATGTATGAAAAAATCCCTAAGTGGGGTCTTTATGGGCCTCAAACACAATTTTATCCTCAACTTAAAGTCTTGATTTTCAGCACATGTACTAAGAATATATTAATGTGTGCTCAGGTAAAATTTTAGCCAGATGAGCCTCATAGTTTGTGACCTAGAGGGCTCTAAGTGGCTAAAAGTCAAATTTCTGACCTTAAGGTGGCCATAAGTTCTTTATTATTGGGAGTTTAAGGTCACCTTACAATAGGCATCTTCCTTTGGGCACCTTTAACATGTGTACCAAGTTTGAAAAAAAAATACTGATCTGGGTATTGTTTTCACCCATGGTGTCCGGATGGGCGAGCGGGGGGAAAAAGTTTGTCCAGGCTGTATCTCAGAAACCGTAAGGTGTAGGAAGTTGATACTTGGTAGGGACATTGGTTAGGGTGTGTAGGTGTGCAATGTCATGGTCTGACCTTGATTTGACCTTGCCGTAGTGACCTTGAGTTTGAAAATCTTGTCCGGGCTATATCTCGGAAACCGTAAGGTGTAGGAGGTTGATACTTGGTAGGGACATTAGTTAAGTGGTGTAGGTGTGCAACGTCATGGTGTGACCTTGATTTGACCTTTGACATTGCTGTAGTGACCTTGACCTATAAAATCTTGTCCGGGCTATATCTTGGAAACCGTAAGGTGTAGGAAGTTGATACTTGGTAGGGACATTGGTTAGGATGTGTAGGTGTGCAATGTCATGGTCTGACCTTGATTTGACCTTGCCGTAGTGACCTTGACCTATAAAATCTTATCCGGGCTATATCTCGGAAACCGTAAGGTGCAGGAAGTTGATACTTGGTAGGGACATTGGTTAGGGGGTGTAGGTGTGCAGCATCATGGTGTGACCTTGATTTGACCTTTGACCTTGTCGTAGTGACCTTGACCTATAAAATCTTGTTGCACCTTTGGGTCTGTCTTTTGATGCAGATTAAGCACTGTTAAAGTCATATTAGAATTCATTAAGAATTTTACTTTTACAACTTCCCATTGTAACATGTGGAATTTCAAGTGAGCCACAGATTTTCCTCCAACACCACACATACGGATTCATTGAATGTATTACCACTTCTGTATGCATGGTAATATTCAAAACATCTAAACATAATTCGGCCATGCCAGATGTAGATAAAAAGTACATGCATTATCTTTCTCTTGGACATTATTTTCTCTATTTAAACATTGTTTGGACCTTTATATAACTGACAGTGCTCTGAAAGTATCCTGAACTTTGTACTGATACAGTACTTCTATATCTCATGGTGTTAAAACTATTTCCCTAGGCTGTGGGGTACAGGCATCTCTGATGCTATTTTGGAGTTATCTCGTACACAAGGAAATTTCTACAGCAGCGGCGCGACGGACCTGAATCCAATATATCCCCGACTTTCGTCTGGGGATATACGGTAATTAGATCTCTTTCCTTGCAATAAAAAGGCACGTATTCCATATTCACGGCCAAGTCGAAAGAGGAAGTGGATGGCTACGGCACTACTGGGGTCACCTCGATGCCAAGGCATCTCACCAGTATTATGCGTCCATTTTTCTTCGATGTTGGCCGGATGCCTGCGGCCTCCTGAGTTAGCATTCAGTTCTACATGGCAAGCTATTGTAATCCAATTAAATGTTTACTTAAAGCCTTGATTTTTGATATATGGAAAAAAATATATTAATATACTATCAGATATTAGGTGGATGATGGACTACCGACAGAGTGTGAAAGCTATAGGGTGTAAAGTGGGGAAAATTCATAAAATTGGTCCCTGCGGCTATTTTTAGAAACCTTAAGATGACCTTAAAATTAAACCTACAGACCTCAAATTTTTGATCAAAGGTAACCTATAGAAATATCTACTACAGTTTGAGTCTGGACAGACCAGACAGACCATGTCATTTCCAAGTTACAAGGCAAAATATACGAAAAATCCAGAAAAAAGTCCTCCAGGTGAGCATCACACACAGGTTGTCAACTCAAAGGCACTATTTTTTGCCCATGTAAAAATAACATTGATAAACTCCCAGATGAGATTTTAGGTGAATCACTGTGTTAAAGCTATAGGGGGGTAAAGCAGCAAATAGTTTATAGAACCTTAAGGTGAAATTACAATTAAAGCTACAGACCTCAAATTCTCCACTAAGATTACATATAAAAGTTTTATATAGTAAAGTTTGAGACTCATCAGTTTCCATTTCCAAACTAGAAAAAAGTTTTTGCTAACAAAAACAAAGCAGCCCTGATGAAAAAGTGCGAAGTAATCCGTAAAAGATGTTAACATATGCAATATGTTGGTAATGCTTATAATTGTATGAATGGTAAATTAATTCTAAAGAAACCTTCCTGTGAGTAAGCCTAATCAATGTGTCAAGTTTAACTGATGTTAGTTGAACAGTAAGTCAGTTGGGGGCTGAAAACCCATTTTTTTACTGTAAGATGGCCATAGGTGGACTCAAAGGTGGACAGAAAATAAAAATGTCCCTTTTGGCATCCTTTATAAATTATAAGTGTGTAAATTTAACCGACGTCAGTTGATCAATAAGATAGTTGGAGGCTGAACACCCCCTTCTGTTACTGTCAGGTTGCCATAACTTCATTCAGATTGGGGCATTAAGTTGACCATAAAATAACAGTGTCCCTTTTGCCATCCTTTATAGGTGTGCAAAGTTTAACCGAGGACAGTTGAACAAAAAGATAGTTGGAGGCTGAAAACCCCCTTATTTCACTTTAAGGTGGCTACCACTCCATTCACATTGAGAGTTTAAGGTGACCATACGTATTATGTTTATCTATTTCAATACCAGTGATAATTTAGATATAAAAAAATGGAAAAAGAAAGGAGCCAGAGGATTTTATTCCAATTTAATGACTTTAAGCAGGCCATAGGTCCATTAACATTTTGAGTTTAAGGTCACCATAAAGTCAGGATATTCCTTTGGCAAATCTTAATATATGTGCCAAGTTTGGTTGAAAAAAGTGAAAAACTAAGTGAACTGGAGGGCTAAAACCCCCTTTTTTGACATTAAGGTAACCTTAAGATTGCAGATACAGGGCTAAAACTTCGGCATGTGAAAGATTATCAAAAAGTAGCTGAATAAGTTATTCCAACAAAACACCGAAATCCTGACCGATTTTGAGATACAGACCAAGTACCCATTTTAAAAAAATTTACGAAAATAAAACAGCTCCCATTCAGGCATCTATGATCTGATTGATGAGAAAATCCTTTCCGACCTTCGAAATTTTGTCTAGAATGTACCCGATAAATTTTATAGGTGTGTGTGGTTTTTTCCGAAATGCGATGACGGGGTGTTTTTGAAAAATGCTTATGGTTACCTTAAGTAAAGCTTAAGGTCTCCGCAAAGTATCCCCAAAATTTTTTTAGTTTTAAAGAAAGATAAGAAAGAAAGAAAAATTTGAAAGCCCAAGAAGTTATTCAAGGGAGACCATAATCCTGCAGCGGCGGCGATCAGTTGAACTTCGGTGAAAACAAATAAGCATCCTGGACGGGCCGCTTAATTACAAGCAAAAATATGAGGAAAATAAAGTTTGTAATCTAAAGGGCTTTAAATGACCAAATATCCATTTCTGACTTTAAGGTGGCCATAGCTTCTTTATTATTTGGAGCCTAAGGTCACCTTAATATAGGTTTTCTCTCCTGACTCAAATGTATGTGTGTGCTAAGTCTGAATGAAATCCGTGGAAGTGCTTTTGTGTCATAGCGTACAAAGGTCAGAATGTACAGTGGTCACAACGTGACGGATGTGAAACCAGTATACATCTGACTTTATCTGGGGCTATAATAAGTATGACAGAATTGACAATTTCTCAAGATTTTTACGTAGTTTATTTTTGTGTTTTTTAATTCATAAAAATACATTACAGTTTAATTGATATAAGTTAGTATTTTACAGATATTATGATTCAGGAGTTACCATACTATTCCCATTATATACATTCACACAAAAAGAAAAATGGGTTGAGCTCAAGAGTGAAAGCCAAATGTACAAAGTGTCCTCAGATATTGCACTGGTGACCTCCAATACACATCAATGTATTTCCTACAGTATGTTCAAAATATAAAGGTTTAGTTGATCTCTATTTCAGTTTTAAAACTTTCATCAGCTTTATTTTGAGTTATGTTTTCACTCCACCTCATAAAATTAGGAAATATCAGTGAATATATATGACCAATCTTGTTAAGTATTATACAAACTATATACATCACAGAAGAAGCACCCCAGTACAAGAATTTCAAATGCCTTTCTTCAAAAGTTACAATCCCACCTTTGAGGCCGGGGTTCAGTTCCCGGCATGGCCTCAAGTGGGAAAGCTGGTAGTTGCTTGCCTTTAGTCAGCAGTTTACAGTACAGAATCCTCACGAACTGTATGTACTGGTTTCCTCTGCCCTTCCAACTACCCGTCATGATATGACCTGTACAGTGTTGAAAGCGACGTAAAACCCCAAATAAATAAATCAAAAGTTACAATTCTACGAAAACTGTGACAGAAAACATATCAATATAATTCACCTTCAATGTATGTATTTACAGAAATTTGACCTGCTCAAAGGAATGATCTCAATACTTAAAAAGACATTCAGTGACAATTTTTTTAGAAAGCATTGCAATATGTAACTTTTTACAATCACTTGTTTGAATTTTATATGTACGAACCATATACAAGTTACATATATGGAGCATATTGGGAAAAAATTTTACTGCCAATATGATAATAATGCTCCCAAATTATTTAACCAAGTCAGTACAGTAAAACCCTGCAGTTGCCCTGTTCTTTCATAAATTTTAACCCCTGAGAAAGAATAATTTTGTGCACTGTAAATATGGTGACAGGTCCAATGCACTTCACTTTTACCCACAATGAGAATATATACAGAAGACACTTCTATATGTCCCTTGTGGGAAAAAATCCATAAATCTTAGGCCAGCAACCAACCCCTAAACGTGTATGCTTATACTGAAAACTAACTCTCCCTGAAACTGCATTAATATCTATTTGCAGCTACTTTTTGATGGGTACCTCTTAAAGTAACAAAATTTCACCTAGAATTTCACGGTTTATGTTAACATAAGAACACAAGAATTTCACACTTTCTCGTCTTATATTATGCAAAAATAGAAGCAAAATTGATAGTTGTTGTTGAGATTCTTAAGGACTAACATTTTAATACTATTTTGAAACATTTTAGGGTAAGTTGGGTAACTGAAGAAAAGTTAGCACTACATATCATAAGACTTCACAAAACTTGGTTCCACATTTCAAAGCCAAAGGACCAATAAAAATGGAGATAGAAGGCATTTGCAAAGCCCTCCCCACTTGACCTTGAAGCAGGGGAAAATGTTCAAATCTAACCCTGCAAATAATTCACCACCCACGACTTCCTATTATTGTTTTTTTTTTATAGTTTGAACGGTTCAATTATAAGGGAGGTACAAGGACTTTTTGGAAAGTTGATAACATTTAACCTTGAAGCTGGGGTGAAAGGACAAATATGACCCACCATAAGGAATCTCTACCCATGATTTCGATTAAGTTGTTTGACACTCAAAACCCCTGAGACCAACAAAAAGTAAGACAGAAGGCCATTTTTGACATCAGGATCCCATTTAACCTTCGAGTGATGTTCAAAGATAAAATATGCCCTATGGAAAGAAATCTTGAAAGCTCTTTGTTAAAAATATTAAGCCCATTATATTTTAAGAGTGATCCGGATCATCACCTGGATACAAAATATTCCCAAAGATCTAGATTTTTTTATTAGCTTATCATTGAGCTTAGCAGAGGTATGCGTTTTATGAATGCCGTACTTAAATTTAAAACATCAACAACATTCATAAATTATAACTAGAAATAGGCCGCCCTGTTGATAGTAGATGCGAATAGAAACAGGATAGCATAGAAGAACACACATTATCATGTGTAATGTCCACCCATGAACCTTTTGCCCAAATTGTACAGTAGTCTTACAAGACCCTGTTTCATTTGTAAAATATATCAATGATGCTTAAATATTTGATAGTGTAGATGTAATTTATTTCAGCTTCATGCCTTTTTGCATTGGTTGGGTTGAAAATTTTGACGAAATCACTCTATCTTGCACGGTTAAGAAGATAGAAGCCAATTCCTGTTTTTCTATTTTTGGCAAAAATTTGAAAATTCAAAATGGCCGCCATTATTGGGAAAAGGAAATTTTTTTGAAAATTGCCAAGAGTACATTTCTTAGATACCCTATGGGTCGAAAATTTCAACAAAATAACTCTATTTTGCACGGTTAAGGCCAGTTTGTGTTTTTCCATTTTGGGCAAAAATTCGAAAATTCAAAATGGCTGCCATTTTTGGGGAGGGGAAAATTTTTTGAAAATTGCAAAGATTACATTCCTTAGATACCCTGTGGGTTGAAAATTTCGACGAAATCGCTCTATCTCGCATGGTTAAGGAGATAGAAGCAAATTTGTGTTTTGCCATTTTTGGCAAAAATTTGAAAATTCAAAATGGCCGCCATTTTAGGGGAGGGGAAAATTTTTTAGAAATTACCAAGAGTACAATGCTCAGATACCCTGTGGGTCGAAAATTTTGACGAAATCACTCTATCTGGCACGGTTAAGGAGATAGAAGCAAATTTGTGTTTTGCCATTTTTGGCAAAAATTCGAAAATTCAAAATGGCCGCCATTTTTGGGGAGGGGAAAATTTTTGGAAAATTGCAAAGATTGCATTCCTTAGATACCCTGTGGGTCGAAAATTTCGACGAAATCGCTCTATCTCGCACGGTTAAGGAGATAGAAGCAAATTTGTGTTTTGCCATTTTTGGCAAAAATTCGAAAATTCAAAATGGCCGCCATTTTTGGGGAGGGGAAAATTTTTTGAAAATTGCAAATATTACATTCCTTAGATACCCTGTGGGTCGAAAATTTCGATGAAATCGCTCTATCTCGCACGGTTAAGGAGATAGAAGCAAATTTGTGTTTTGCCATTTTTGGCAAAAATTCGAAAATTCAAAATGGCCGCCATTTTTGGGGAGGGGAAAATTTTTGGAAAATTGCAAAGATTGCATTCCTTAGATACCCTGTGGGTCGAAAATTTCGACGAAATCGCTCTATCTCGCACGGTTAAGGAGATAGAAGCAAATTTGTGTTTTGCAATTTTTGGCAAAAATTCGAAAATTCAAAATGGCCGCCATTTTTGGGGAGGGGAAAATTTTTTGAAAATTGCAAAGATTACATTCCTTAGATACCCTGTGGGTCGAAAATTTCGACGAAATCGCTCTATCTCGCACGGTTAAGGAGATAGAAGCAAATTTGTGTTTTGCCATTTTTGGCAAAAATTCGAAAATTCAAAATGGCCGCCATTTTTGGGGAGGGGAAAATATTTTGAAAATTGCAAAGATTGCATTGCTTAGATACCCTGTGCGTCGAAAATTTTGCCGAAATCGCTCTATCTCGCACGGTTAAGGAGATAGAAGCAAATTAGTGTTTTGCCATTTTTGGCAAAAATTCGAAAATTCAAAATGGCCGCCATTTTTGGGGAGGGGAAAATTTTTGGAAAATTGCAAAGATTGCATTCCTTAGATCCCCTGTGGGTCGAAAATTTTGCCGAAATCGCTCTATCTCGCACGGTTAAGGAGATAGAAGCAAATTTGTGTTTTGCCATTTTTGGCAAAAATTCGAAAATTCAAAATGGCCGCCATTTTTGGGGAGGGGAAATTTTTTTGAAAATTGCAAATATTACATTCCTTAGATACCCTGTGGGTCGAAAATTTCGACGAAATCGCTCTATCTCGCACGGTTAAGGAGATAGAAGCAAATTTGTGTTTTGCCATTTTTGGCAAAAATTCGAAAATTCAAAATGGCCGCCATTTTTGGGGAGGGGAAAATTTTTGGAAAATTGCAAAGATTGCATTCCTTAGATACCCTATGGGTCGAAAATTTCGACGAAATCGCTCTATCTCGCACGGTTAAGGAGATAGAAGCAAATTTGTGTTTTGCCATTTTTGGCGAAAATTCGAAAATTCAAAATGGCCGCCATTTTTGGGGAGGGGAAAATTTTTTGAAAATTGCAAATATTACATTCCTTAGATACCCTGTGGGTCGAAAATTTCGACGAAATCGCTCTATCTCGCACGGTTAAGGAGATAGAAGCAAATTTGTGTTTTGCCATTTTTGGCAAAAATTCAAAAATTCAAAATGGCCGCCATTTTTGGGGAGGGGAAAATATTTTGAAAATTGCAAAGATTGCATTGGTTAGATACCCTGTGTGTCGAAAATTTTGCCGAAATCGCTCTATCTCGCACGGTTAAGGAGATAGAAGCAAATTTGTGTTTTGCCATTTTTGGCAAAAATTCGAAAATTCAAAATGGCCGCCATTTTTGGGGAGGGGAAATTTTTTTGAAAATTGCAAATATTACATTCCTTAGATACCCTGTGGGTCGAAAATTTCGATGAAATCGCTCTATCTCGCACGGTTAAGGAGATAGAAGCAAATTTGTGTTTTGCCATTTTTGGCAAAAATTCGAAAATTCAAAATGGCCGCCATTTTTGGGGAGGGGAAAATTTTTGGAAAATTGCAAAGATTGCATTCCTTAGATACCCTGTGGGTCGAAAATTTCGACGAAATCGCTCTATCTCGCACGGTTAAGGAGATAGAAGCAAATTTGTGTTTTCCCATTTTTGGCAAAAATTCGAAAATTCAAAATGGCCGCCATTTTTGGGGAGGGGAAAATTTTTTGAAAATTGCAAAGATTGCATTCCTTAGATACCCTGTGGGTCGAAAATTTCGACGAAATCGCTCTATCTCGCACGGTTAAGGAGATAGAAGCAAATTTGTGTTTTGCCATTTTTGGCAAAAATTCGAAAATTCAAAATGGCCGCCATTTTTGGGGAGGGGAAAATATTTTGAAAATTGCAAAGATTGCATTGCTTAGATACCCTGTGCGTCTAAAATTTTGCCGAAATCGCTCTATCTCGCACAGTTAAGGAGATAGAAGCAAATTAGTGTTTTGCCATTTTTGGCAAAAATTCGAAAATTCAAAATGGCCGCCATTTTTGGGGAGGGGAAAATTTTTGGAAAATTGCAAAGATTGCATTCCTTAGATCCCCTGTGGGTCGAAAATTTTGCCGAAATCGCTCTATCTCGCACGGTTAAGGAGATAGAAGCAAATTTGTGTTTTGCCATTTTTGGCAAAAATTCGAAAATTCAAAATGGCCGCCATTTTTGGGGAGGGGAAATTTTTTTGAAAATTGCAAATATTACATTCCTTAGATACCCTGTGGGTCGAAAATTTCGACGAAATCGCTCTATCTCGCACGGTTAAGGAGATAGAAGCAAATTTGTGTTTTGCCATTTTTGGCAAAAATTCGAAAATTCAAAATGGCCGCCATTTTTGGGGAGGGGAAAATTTTTGGAAAATTGCAAAGATTGCATTCCTTAGATACCCTGTGGGTCGAAAATTTCGACGAAATCGCTCTATCTCGCACGGTTAAGGAGATAGAAGCAAATTTGTGTTTTGCCATTTTTGGCAAAAATTCGAAAATTTAAAATGGCCGCCATTTTTGGGGAGGGGAAAATTTTTTGAAAATTGCAAATATTACATTCCTTAGATACCCTGTGGGTCGAAAATTTCGACGAAATCGCTCTATCTCGCACGGTTAAGGAGATAGAAGCAAATTTGTGTTTTGCCATTTTTGGCAAAAATTCAAAATGGCCGCCATTTTTGGGGAGGGGAAAATATTTTGAAAATTGCAAAGATTGCATTGCTTAGATACCCTGTGTGTCGAAAATTTTGCCGAAATCGCTCTATCTCGCACGGTTAAGGAGATAGAAGCAAATTAGTGTTTTGCCATTTTTGGCAAAAATTCGAAAATTCAAAATGGCCGCCATTTTTGGGGAGGGGAAAATTTTTGGAAAATTGCAAAGATTGCATTCCTTAGATCCCCTGTGGATCGAAAATTTTGCCGAAATCGCTCTATCTCGCACGGTTAAGGAGATAGAAGCAAATTTGTGTTTTGCCATTTTTGGCAAAAATTCGAAAATTCAAAATGGCCGCCATTTTTGGGGAGGGGAAATTTTTTTGAAAATTGCAAATATTACATTCCTTAGATACCCTGTGGGTCGAAAATTTCGACGAAATCGCTCTATCTCGCACGGTTAAGGAGATAGAAGCAAATTTGTGTTTTGCCATTTTTGGCAAAAATTCGAAAATTCAAAATGGCCGCCATTTTTGGGGAGGGGAAAATTTTTGGAAAATTGCAAATATTACATTCCTTAGATACCCTGTGGGTCGAAAATTTCGACGAAATCGCTCTATCTCGCACGGTTAAGGAGATAGAAGCAAATTTGTGTTTTGCCATTTTTGGCAAAAATTCGAAAATTCAAAATGGCCGCCATTTTTGGGGAGGGGAAAATTTTTTGAAAATTGCAAAGAGTACACTCTTCAGATACCCTGCGGGTCGAAAATTTTGCCGAAATCGCTCTATCTCGCACGGTTAAGGAGATAGAAGCAAATTACTCAAAAGTAGTACTGAAAATACACAATGAAGTACCTAAATGGCTATTACTCATGTACTGACAAAGCTATCAGTCCCAAATGCAATACCAAGCGAGCTATGGACATAACAATCTTGTATTCAAAATTGTAGTAAAATATCTTTAATTATTTTGGCTTAAATGCACGGAAACCAATGGGTACTGAAAATAGCTGTACTTAAGTATTACTCAGTAAGCAAAAGAGGTACAACAGCCAAAAGCAATCCCAAGCAAGCTACTGACCCAATAAGCCTGCATACCAAATTTGGTGACAATAGCTCTAATACTTTTCCTTTAAATGAGCGGAAACCATGCGTGACGCCGGACATCGGACGCCGGACGCCGGACATCGGACATCGGACATCGGACAACGGACATCGGACATCGGACATCGGACGGCGAAAAAAGCAAAAATAATATATCCACCCCCCAGGGGGGTGGACATAATTGGTGGGCCCAAAGGAAAATAACCTGAATGATCTGATATACATTAAATGAGTGCTTCAAGAATAGATATTGAACTTTAGGGTATCCACATCATTAGAAACACATTGAAAAGTTTCCTGGATACCACTGACTTAAAACCAGAGTAATTCTTAATTGTCACTAGTCTAACTTTGTACATGTACGCAATTTTTAAAATAGTAAGCATTTAAGTGGGACGAAGATCCATCTTCTCATTTCTTTTTCATGATGATCCAACCTGTAGTATTTGCATAATCCTGCTAACAAACAGACGAATAGACAAATAAATGGTCATCAATTTACTACCTCCTTGGTGGAGGTAATTAAATCATATCCATTATTATATTGTTTCTTTTTTGACATAACAACCTTGTTCCTGTCAAGAACATTTTCCTTCAGACATAACATGTGCCATGCGTACATGCTACACATACTATCACATTTTTCAATGGAAACTGTGACATAATATTTTATTAAATCCGTTACAATGAATATATAAAAAAGCAAGTCCTGTACTGAACACACACTATAAATTCTAATATTGAATTTCCTAATCCAGATATCAATTTAATCGTCTGGTTCGATGAAGAATGCAGAAATTGCAAATATCAAGAACACTACTCCACCAACCAAAGTCACTGTAAAATACAAAACAGAAAATGTATTAAAAACTAGCCATCCTTGGCAGGAAAGAACCCCAGACCACAGCTACAACTAAATGGCAACAACATTGAGATTTGGGAAAATCTAAAACTTCAATTTTAAGAAGTATAGTATTTTTATCCACAAGATGCTGTCTGGTGCAAGAACTTTCATGTAGTTGAAGAGGGGGAAATTTACTTATAAACTTGCATATTTTATTCATTCATGATGTGGGGATTTCTTTTAATGACAGGGAGGCAACTGTCAATTTAGAAGGAAGCCTACTACAAAGCCACACTGTAGCATGTTTCTGTAGCATAGATACACATGTACAAATGCAACTGTAATTAGTAACATGATGTTAATAGTGCCCTTTTTAAATTAAGACATTAAGATCAAAAGTATTTAAAGTACTGCCATGACAACAGCTGTAGCCAGATACCCTCCAAAACTTAATCTACTCAAGATTTTCTTGGGGTAAACATAACCTGAAAATTAGGTTAAAATCCACCCATGGGTTCAGGAACACCCACAAAGTTTAAGAGCAAAAAATTGCATCGGAGATGTCCATACCCCATAGCCAGGGGAAAGAGTTTTCAACACCATGAGATATAGAAGTTACATGGTATAAAGATCAAAAGATTTTCAGTGTGACATATTTGTTGCACACCTCCATCCCCTAACATCCCTACCAAGTATCAACCTTCTACACGTTACAGTTTCCAAGATAGAGCCCGGACAAGATTTCAAAGGTCAAGGTCACCACAACAAGGTCATATGAAGATCACACCATGATGAATGTCATGATGTTGTACACCTACAACCCCCAACCAATGTCCCTACGAAGTATCAACTTCCTACAACTTACGGTTTCTGAGATAGAGCCCAGACAGGATTTCAATGGTTAAAGTCACTACAGCAAGGTCAAATCAAGGTCATACCATGACGCTGCAAACCTACATCCCCATACCAATGTCCTTACCAAGTATCAACTTCCTACACCTTATAGTTTCTGGGATATAGCTCAGACAAAATTTTCAAACTCAATGTCATTATGCCAAGGTCAAATCAAGGTCACACCATGACACTGCACACAAGTTTTAAAAATCTTAAAAGCGTTGCCATGGAAAAGCTGTTGAAAGATACCTCCCTAAAACTAATCAGCTCCATATCTTCTTCAGGTAAACAAATCCTTAAAATTTGGTGAAAATCCATCCATAGGTTTAGGCTGTGGAACACCCACAAACTTTGCCATGGCGGTTGTTGCCAGATACCCCCAAAAACCTAATTAGCTTTAGATCCTCTTGCAGTAAACATATCCTGAAAATTTGGTAAAAATCTGTCTATTGGTTTGGGCTGTGGAACAAAAATCTTAAAGGCATTGCCATGTCAACAGCTGTTGCCAGAGACCCCCCCCCCCCCCCCCCCCCTAATGAGCTCTAGATCCTCTTGGGGTTAATATATCCTGAAAATTGGGTTAAAATCTATGCGTGGGTTTTGGCTATGAAACACCCATAAACTTTATCCCCACTGCCGCCTGGATGGCGCAGAGGACGACTAAAACTTATTCCTACAAATACAGAGAATTGAAATAAGTGACTGATCATAACACAGTGGAGAATGAATATTATTAGATTGGAAATGAATTTTGGAAATTGAATACATAGAATTAAAAGTTTGGAAATTGAGGTTCTACTGAAATCTAAATGTTTATCTTCCATCTAGTGCAGCAACTAAAAAATTCAGCAAAAGTACAATGGTTTACCTGTCCTTACTTTCACAAAACAAGTTTCAAGTTTCTTATTGATTATTATATTTTTCATCCAACCTATTATCTTAAGTTTATTAATCATGCGTGTTATATAGAACTGATCATAAAGAATTGAACATGTACAAAGAAGTGAGCCTTACCAGTTCTTGCCGAGATCCTTTGTGCTATAAATCTCCCTCCCAGTACAGCCAAACCAGTACACAGAGCATGGCCGAGGGTCCCTCCAAGTATCACTCCAATCACCTCCTGTAAAACCAGTTACTCTTGCATATACAGTCGAACCTGTAAATCGGTGAGGTAACACCTGGGAGTAAAACTTGCAAATAAAGTAGCATATTAATATATTCCCAGATGAGACTTTAGTTGGACGAGCCCAATAGTAGGGGCATCACGACTCCAAATTTTTCATGTCGGCTAATTGCTAAGCACTATTTGTGTCGACAACAAATAACCGTCAAATTTATAAAAGAACCAAAAATCTTAAGTTTCATATCGTAAAAAGCAATGAAAACATTAAATATGTGAAATAAAATGAAAATACATGTATATAATCTATAAAATTTAATAAATTTGCCATTTTCCTGCAACTTCTGCTTCGTTTATTTCAGACAGAAAGTGGGCGATATAAGAGGTATATGGTACTTCCGGTTTCACATGACTGCATAAACAATCAACAAGAGGGTCAAAGATGCCCCAAAAGGCGGGTTGCGCAGGCACCAATAAGGTTAGTGCCTACTGTAATTACATTTAGAAACAAAGAAAGAAATGTTAGGTCACCCAGTTAAGGTGAATGTGTTAGGCGTGCTAAGAAATGTAAAACTTGTAATCTAGGGGTTACACAATTGTATCTATGATATAAATGGTCAAACGAAAGGACGGAATTACACCAATTTCGAAAGCAAATTAGCTATGATGGTGATGTATCTCCCTGTCAAGTTTGAATTCGATTGGACAAACTGTTTTCGAGTTAAAATCCAGAAACGGAAATTTTGACGGACAAAAAACAGACAAACGAACAGACGGAATTACACCAATTTCGAAAGGAACCTAGCTGTGATGGTGATCTATGTGCCTGTCAAGTTTGAATTCGATCGGACAAAGCGTTTTTGAGTTAAGAGTCCGGAAACGAAAATGCGGATGGACAGATAGACAGATGTCGGACACATCAATCTAATAGCCGGGTTGGTTACATGCAACCCGCCTAAAAAACCTGGCTGTTTTTGGATTTTAACTTAGTTTATGTGACAACATGGACATATTTTACAGATCCAGACCTTCTGCCATCTTTTGCACTACATTGAGCGATTATTCATACTTTACAATATGAACCGGTAAATGGCACTATTCTAACCGTTATCGATTAGTCGGCTAGTCGTGATGGCCCTACCCAATAGCTTGAAAGCTGCAGGGCTTAAAGTGGCAAACTATTCATAAATTGGGTTAAGAAGTACTGTTCAATTGAGACTTTGCAATGATATATAGTATGTATCTAAAGGTAAAGTAGTTTTTAAATTATTTGGAAAAGATGAACACCTATAGAGACACTCCATCTACTGGAGTTTCGGTAAAATTAGTTTATGATTGTTTTTTTTATGCTAAAAATTTGTCTATGCCACTTTAAAGTGAATTTATTGTAGTTTCTGCTTGTTTATGTTTGAAGAAAATCCACCATGTAGTTCCAGGGATGTAATATATTTTGTTACAGCCGATGTAAATTATATTTCACAGTCAGAACTTGGAATTTCTATGATCAAGATATTTTAAATAATCAACATAATCAAGCTGAAGATAAAACCACTTTTTCTCAATGAGAGAATGGATATAAGTTATAGATTTAACCCTTTCTCACCTCTCTTGCAGCAAGTATAATGGTGGCGATCTGAGACCGGTCTCCCCATTCTGCCAGAAAAGTGAGTGTAAAAGACTGCAGAAAAATGCGTGAGAAAAAGCGCCGGAGGAACATCCTAGACGTGTTCTTTATAATCCCAGTTTCTACATCCTGTTGCATGCTAGCCCTCTCTTCCTACAATATACAAGACTGCATATGACAGTGTATGAAATGCTTAACTGGTAAATTGCTTACCATCTGAAACAAAGTGATCCAGCTATGTTCCGTTTGCATGTAACCATAACCGATTTCTCGCATATACTCCATTTTAACCTCAGTTTACCGAAATATTCAGCTTTAAAAAATATTTCACAGTATAAAGTTTATTGTATTCTATAAAGATATTAGCCACTTTACAAATGAAAACACTTCAACAAGCATAATTACACTTTATAGTTATATGCTATTTATATATCTGCTTTGGAGAACTGATTCTAAAATATGCATTCAACCACAACACCATGATAAAACATTTGTTATTCTCGTTTTTAAAAAGAGAAAATTATAACATTTTAAAGTTTATTTCTTCACTAACAACGTACGTTTGTAGACAATTTAAACCGTAACAAATGTCTTTTTACTTTGTTTTAACAAGTTTCCTGGGTGAATCTCTACTTGTAGTATTTCATTAGTTTAGCACGGCAAAAGATAAAATAAGCTAGAATTTGGCCAACTGCCACAGGCTAGAATCAGTAACAGATTTCTGTCTGTGTACCTGAAGAGGGATTTAAATGTTTGTCAACAACTATTTCTAAGAAGGAAGTTTTAAATTGCACACAGTGAATCAAACTTATTGTTATTTCTTTAGGACTGATCACAAACCTCCTCATCCTTCTTTCTAAGTTCTGCTTGCACCTCTTCGTATTCATCTTGGCCTTCATCAGGAGACATTTTCCAACCTAAAACAGTCCCAGTTACTTTGTACTACATACAAGACTAAGACCAGACTCAACAAAATCTTATGCATGTGACTGTTCCTCTTTTACACTGACAGGCGTTGATTATGTAATACCCAATATGATCAAAAAGGCAAAATATAAACACACTTACCCTCTCTTAGCATTTTCACACCAAATACTGCAAACAGTGCTGATGAGACATAATATGTTAGCCATCTTGGAATCACAGTAGTGGCATATCCCAAAAGAGCTACAAATCAACATAACATTGTGTACAACAATGAGCATCTTCAACTTCTTAGAATCAATTTAATGAAAATTTATGATACCAACAAAACTTCATTACAAAACAAAATGCTTAAAGAAATTTTATTGCAGTGGTTTTACAAAGCCTCAACGGACTTAATTGCATGTAGTTTGTTTTAAATTAGGTCTATCTCTCTTTCCAGAGTCCATACCAGGTTCTTGCATTAATTACCAGTTGCTATGCATGCAAGAAGAACAATACATTAACCGATGCTGAGGAATGATTTCCCTTGGGAGGTAAATACTGAGTGATAAAAAATTAGGCAGGGATGACAGAGTAAAGAGAACAAGCAATCAGTGCCCATGAACGGGTTCTGTGTGAGCTGACTGTGTGTTTTAAGTTTTAGAGTAGAAGTGTATGAAGAAAAAGACACAAAAGTTGTGCCCTGCACATGGTATTCAGAAGTAAAGTACAAAGTTAACTCTTAATATGTAACAAGAGGAGAGTGCCCGTGAACGGGCACTGTGTCAGCTGACTGAATGTTTTTGATTTGTGATGGTGATAATGAGAGGAAAGCATAATTATCAGGGAAAGGGCAGTACAGAAATACAGTAAATGGTAACTGAACAGTATGTTCGAAAGATATTCCGAAGCTGACAGAAGAAAAGGACAAAAAAGTTGTGCCCTGCAAATGATATTATGAAATAAAGTAACAAGGTAATTGTTTAAGTGTAAAAAGTAGGTTAAAAATATTTAAAGAAATACTATAAATGCAATATCCTCGTTCGACCATAAAGAAGGGGTCCAAAGGTCAAATCTGACCATAGCAAAAGATTCCCAGCCAAAGAATTTAGGATGGTTTACCATCCCAAACCTCTCGGACCAATAATAAGTGAGTCATAGGCACTTTTTAAGTTTGGCTATCCTTGTTTGACCTTGACGGAGGGGTCCAAGGTGAAATCCGACCACACAAAAAAATTCCCAGCCCATGATTTCCTGTAGCTTGTTTACCATCCCAAACCTGTAGGACCAATAATAAGCGAGTTCTAAGCAATTGTAAGTTTGGCTATCCTCAATTGACCTTGAAGGAGGGGTCCCAGGTCAAATCTGACCACACCAAAAGAATCCCAGCCCATGATTTCCTATATGTTGGTTTACCATCCCAAACCTCCAAGACCAATAATACGCGAGTTATAAGCACTTTAAGTTTGGCTATCTTCGTTTGACCTGGAAGGAGGGGTCTAAGGTGAAATCTGACCACACCAAAAGATTCCCAGCCCATGATTTTCTATAGGTTGGTTTTCCATTCCAAACCTCTAGGACCAATAATAGCGAGTTATAAGCACTTTTAAGTTTGGCTATCCTCATTTGACCTTGAAGGAGGGGTCCAAGGTGAAATCCGACCACACCAAAAAATTCCCAGCTCATGATTTTCTATAGGTTGGTTTTCATTCCAAACCTCTAGGACCAATAATAAGCGAGTTATAAGCACTTTTATGTTTGGCTATCCTCATTTGACCTTGAAGGAGGGTTCCAAGGTCAAATCGGACCATATTAACAGATTCCCAGCCCATGATTTCCTACAGGTTGGATACAATGATTTACTCAACAGTGAGAGCCTGAAAGAAGCTATTGCTCAGCTATGCCATGACATAGAGGTCTGCAATTTCACTATGTTATAGCTGACCAAAACGTCTGTGAATAACATATTTAACAAAATACTCTAAATGTAATAGTTTTCAAGTTACTACTGATTTACTCAAGAGTGAGAACCTCAAAGTAACTATTACTCAGCTATGCAATGAGCTACATGTCTGAATTTTTGCTCTGTTATAGCTGACCTAAAAGTAGGTGAACAACATATTTAAGCAAAATACTGTAAATGCCATAGTTTCCAAGTTACAACTGATTTACTCAATAGTGAGAACCTGAAAATAGCTATTGCTCCGCTATGCCATGAGCTATAGGTCTGTAATTTCACTATGTTATAGCTAACCCAAAAGTAGGTCAACAATATATTTTAACAAAATACTCCAAATGCAATATTTTTCAAGTTATAGCCGATTTACTCAACAGTCAGTGCCTGAGAATAGCTATTGCTCAGTTGTGCCATGAGCTACAGGTCTGTAATTTCACTATGTTATAGCTGACCCAAAAGTAACTGAATAACATATTTAAACAAAATTCTGTAAAGGCAATAGTTTTCCAATTACAACTGATTTACTCAACAGTGAGAACTTCAAAGTAGCTATTACTCAGCTATGCAATGAGCCACAGGTCTGGAACTTCACTATGTTATAGCTGACCCCAAAATAGGTGAATAACATATTGCAACAAAATACTCTAAATGCAATAGTTTCCAAGTTATAAGTGATTTACTCAACAGTGATAACCTAAAAGTAGCTATTACTCAGGTATGCCATGAGCTACAGGTGTGAAATTTTACTATGTTATAGCTGACCCAAAAGTAGCTGAATAACATATTTATACTAAATTCTCTAAATGCAATAGTTTTCAAATTATAAGTGATTTGCTCAACATTGAGAACTTCAAAGTAGCTATTACTCAGCTATGCAATGAGTCACAGGTCTGGAACTTCACTATGTTATAGCTGACCCCAAAATAGGTGAATAACATATTGAAACAAAATACTCTAAATGCAATAATTTCCAAGTTATAAGCGATTTACTCAACAGTGATAACCTCAAAGTAGCTATTACTCAGCTATGCCATGAGCTACAGGTCTGAAATTTTACTATGTTATAGCTGACCCAAAAGTAGGTGAACAACATATTAAGCAAAATACTGTACATGCAATAGTTTTCAAGTTACAACTGATTTACTCAATAGTGATGACCTAAAAGTAGCTATTACTCAGCTATGCCATGAGCTACAGGTCTGAAATTTTACTATGTTATAGCTGACCCAAAAGTAGCTGAATAACATATTTATACTAAATTCTCTAAATGCAATAGTTTTGCAATTACAACTGATTTACTCAATAGTGAGAACCTCAAAGTAGTTATTACTCAGCTATGCAATGAGCTACAGGTCTGAAATTTTACTATGTTATAGCTGACCCAAAAGTAGGTGAACAACATATTTAAGCAAAATACTGTAAATGCAATAGTTTTCAAGTTACAACCGATTTACTCAATAGTGATGACCTAAAAGTAGCTATTACTCAGCTATGCCATGAGCTACAGGTCTGAAATTTTACTATGTTATAGCTGACCCAAAAGTAGCTGAATAACATATTTATACTAAATTCTCTAAATGCAATAGTTTTCCAATTACAACTGATTTACTCAATAGTGAGAACTTCAAAGTAGCTATTACTCAGCTGTGCCATGACCTACAGATCTGAAATTTCACTATGTTATAGCTGGCCCAAAAGTAGCTGAATAACATATTTATACGAAATTCTCTAAATGCAATAGTTTTGCAATTACAACTGATTTACTCAATAGTGAGAACCTCAAAGTAGTTATTACTCAGCTATGCAATGAGCTACAGGTCTGAAATTTTACTATGTTATAGCTGACCCAAAAGTAGGTGAACAACATATTTAAGCAAAATACTGTAAATGCAATAGTTTTCAAGTTACAACCGATTTACTCAATAGTGATGACCTAAAAGTAGCTATTACTCAGCTATGCCATGAGCTACAGGTCTGAAATTTTACTATGTTATAGCTGACCCAAAAGTAGCTGAATAACATATTTATACGAAATTCTGTAAATGCAATAGTTTTCCAATTACAACTGATTTACTCAATAGTGAGAACTTCAAAGTAGCTATTACTCAGCTGTGCCATGACCTACAGGTCTGAAATTTCACTATGTTATAGCTGGCCCAAAAGTAGCTGAATAACATATTTATACGAAATTCTCTAAATGCAATACTTTTGCAATTACAACTGATTTACTCAATAGTGAGAACCTCAAAGTAGTTATTACTCAGCTATGCAATGAGCTACAGGTCTGAAATTTTACTATGTTATAGCTGACCCAAAAGTAGGTGAACAACATATTTAAGCAAAATACTGTAAATGCAATAGTTTTCAAGTTACAACCGATTTACTCAATAGTGATGACCTAAAAGTAGCTATTACTCAGCTATGCCATGAGCTACAGGTCTGAAATTTTACTATGTTATAGCTGACCCAAAAGTAGCTGAATAACATATTTATACGAAATTCTGTAAATGCAATAGTTTTCCAATTACAACTGATTTACTCAATAGTGAGAACTTCAAAGTAGCTATTACTCGGCTATGCCATGACCTACAGATCTGAAATTTCACTATGTTATAGCTGGCCCAAAAGTAGCTGAATAACATATTTATACGAAATTCTCTAAATGCAATAGGTTTTAAGTTACAAGTAATTTACTCAATAGTGAGAACTTCAAAGTAGCTATTACTCAGCTATGCAATGAGCCACAGATCTGAAACTTCACTATGTTATAGCTGATCCCAAAATAGGTGAATAACATATTGAAACAAAATACTCTAAATGCAATAGTTTCCAAGTTATAAGCGATTTACTCAACAGTGATAACCTAAAAGTAGCTATTACTCAGCTATGCCATGAGCTACAGGTCTGAAATTTTACTATGTTATAGCTGACCCAAAAGTAGCTGAATAACATATTTATACGAAATTCTCTAAATGCAATAGTTTTCAAGTTATAAGCGATTTACTCAACAGTGATAACCTAAAAGTAGCTATTACTCAGCTATGCCATGAGCTACAGGTCTGAAATTTCACTATGTTATAGCTGACCCAAAAGTAGCTGAATAACATATTTATACGAAATTCTCTAAATGCAATAGTTTTTAAGTTACAAGTGATTTTACTCATGATGGAAGTTACTGAAAAGCCCAAAAGTAGCTATTACTCACTTAGCTATTGAGACAGGCACCCAACTTACTCACCATATTGTAGCTATGCAAAAAGTAGCTGAATAACATATTTTAACAAAATGCTCTAAATGCAACACTTTTCAAGTTATAAATGATTTTGTGCATGATTTCATGAATTTTAATGCATTAAAAATTATTAAAAAAATTTATTAAAAAAAAAGTAAGACAGATCCAGGTCTCATACTCACACAAGAGAATCTACCTGTGGCCTAGTACATATATGCAAGATATGAGAGAAATCCCTGCAATAGTCACTGAGAAAATTGTGATTAAGTGTTGAAATTTTTACACTTTTGGTGGGGGTACCCCCCTTGTAATGTCTCTAGCAAACAGACGAACAGACAGATTTGCATGCCTTGAACAATTTTTCATCCTCGATAGATAAGGTATCTTTTAAAAAAAACAGTACGTCTCTAGGCCTTGTAGTTTTGGAGGAGAAGTTGTTCACGCGGACGCGTACGCGGACGCGTACGCCCACGCCGCAGAGTGACGACATAATGTCAGCTGACTGACAAGTCAGCTGACATAAAAAGTAGGTGAATAAAATACATGTATTGTAAATGCAATAGACTTCAAGTTACAACTAATTTCCTAAACAGTAAGAATCTTAAAGTACTTTTGCTCAGCTATGCAATGAACTACAGGGCCGCGATTTTATTAAGGTTATAGCTGACCCAAAAGAAGGTGAATAACTTATTTAAAAAAAATCTCTAAATGCAATAACTTTCAAGTTACAATTGATTTATTCAACAGTGAAAACCTGAAAGAAGCTATTGCTCAGCTATACAATGAGCTACAGTCTGCAATTTCACTATGTTATAGATGACAAAAAACTAAGTGAATAACATATTCAAACAAAATAGTCTAAATGCAATAGTTTTTAAGTTACAACTCTTTTACTCAACAGTGAGAGCCTGAACATAGCTATTGCTCAGCTATGCCATGATCTACAAGTCTGCAATTTCACCATATTATAGCTGATTCATGAATAACATGAATAAACAAAATTCTCAAAATACAACAGTTTTCAAGTTACAAGCAATTTACTCAACACTGATAACATGAAAGTAGCTATTACTCAGCTATGTCATGAGATACAGGTCTGCAATTTTACTATGTTATAACTGAATAACGGTTGCTGAATACCATATTTATATAAATGTCTATAAATGCAATAGTTTTCAAGTGATAACTAATTTACTCAACAGTGATACCCTCAAAATAGCTATTGCTCAGCTATGATATAAGCTACAGGTCTGTAAATTTACAATGTTATAGCTGATCCAAAAGTAGGTGAATAACATATTTAAAGAATATACTCTAAATGAAATAGTTTTCAAGTTCTAACTGATTTACTTAACAGTGATAACCTTAAAGTAGCTATTACTCAGCTATGCAACAAGCTACGGATCTGAAATTTTACTACGTTATAGCTGAACCAAAAGTAGCTGAATAACGAAATTCTCTAAATGCAATAGTTTTCAGGTTACAAGTGATTTCAGTCATGATGGAAGTTACTGAAAAGTCAAAAACTAGCTATTACTCACTTAGTTATTGGGATAGCCTCCAAAGTTACTCACCATGCTATAGCTACAGAAAAAGTAGCTGAATAACATATTTTAAATGTTTTAAATGCAATACTTTTCAAGTTATAATTGATTTAGCGCATGATTTCAGGAATTTTAACGTACTAAAAGTTATTTAAAAAATTCATAAAATAAAATTAAGGAAGATCCAGGCCTGATACTCATACAAGGGAATCTACTTGAGGCCTAGTACATATGTGCAAGATATGAGAGAAATCCCAGCAATAGTCAATGAGAAAGTTGTGATAAAGTGTTGAAATTTTCACACTTAGGGTGGGGGGTACCTCACTTGCAATGGCTCTAGCAAAACAGATGAACAAACAGATCTGCATGCCTTGAACAATTTTTCATCCTCGATAGATAAGGTATCTTTTAAAAAAAAAAAACAGCATGTCTCTGGGCCTTGTAGTTTTGGAGGAGAAGTCATTCATGCGGACGCATACTCGTACGTACATGCCACAGTAACGACATTATGTCAGCTGACTGACAAGTAAGTATTAAAACAAGACAATTCAATAGCAAGATGACGGCATTAATCAATAAATTAAATAGCATCAGAGATACCCGTACCCCACAGCCTGGGAAAATGGTTTTCCACACCATGAGACACAGAAGTAGTGAAACAGTACAAAGATTGGGATACTTTCAGAGCAGTGTCAGTTATATAAAACTCCAAATAATGTTTAAGTAGAGAAATAACATCTAAGAGAAAGAAAATGTGTGTAAAGATAAGTACTAAAACAAGAGAATTCAATAGATAGATGACAGCACTAATCAGTAAACTAAAAATTATGAAGCTGTAAAATTGTAAAATACAGTAACCTTCTACACCTTATGGAATCCAAGAAATAGCCCGGAAAATATTTTAAAACTCATGGTGACTATGACAAGGTCAAATCAAGGTCACACCATGAGGTTGCACACATACACCCCCTAACCAATGTCCCTACCAAGTATCAACTTTCTACACCTTACAATTACTGAGACATAGCCCAGACAAGATTTCATATGTCAACGTCACTATGGCTAGGTCAAAGGTCAAATCAAGGTCACACCATGACGTTGCAAATTTTTTCCCGCCACACGCCAGCCCATCCAGACACCATGGGTGAAAACAATACCCCGACAGCCCCTAAGGGCTGTGGGGTAAAAAGGGGCACTATTAAACCGATGTTATTACAGTTGCATTCTTATCTCCCGCCTGCCAAGGCCGGAGAATTTGTGTGTGTTTCTCACATTTTTACATAAACTCTATATCTCATTCATTTATGAAGATATCTTCATCAAATTTGCAGAGATTTGCAGAAATTTGTTTATGGCTGTGATAACATGTCTGTAAAAAATTTTATCATTAAAAAAAAAAACTAGAGGAATGCTTTTGCTAACAAAAGCGAAGTGTCCCTTAAAGTTTAAAATGCTTTGTGGTTTTAATAAGCATGCTGTAAAGCTAAGAATGCACAAAGCTGCACCGTATGCTTTCCCAATACCTCTTAATACATTCTGAAGCTATAAAAGCAACGATAAAGGAGATATAAGGCAAAAACTCCAAAGCAGCTATTTATGACCCCAGTTTGGCCCATAAGGGAGGGTCGGGGGTAAAACTGACCGGCTATTTAGACTCTCCACATATGCTTTCCCAATACCTCTTAATACATTCTGAAGGTCTAAAAGCAACAATAAAGGAGATATAAGGCAAAAACTCCAAAGCAGCTATTTATGACCCCAGTTTGGCCCATAAGGGGGGGTCGGGGGGTAAAACTGACCGGCTATTTAGACTCTCCACATATGCTTTCCCAATACCTCTTAATATATTCTGAAGCTATAAAAGCAACAATAAAGGAGATATAAGGCAAAAACTCAAAATCAGCTATTTTATGACCCCAGTTTGACCCATAAGGGGGGGCCAGGGGGTAAAACTGACCGGCTATTTAGACTCTCCACATATGCTTTCCCAATACCTCTTAATGTATTCTGAAGCTATAAAAGCAACAATAAAGGAGATAAAGGCAAAAACTCGAAATCGGCTATTTTATGACCGGCTATTTAGACTCTCCACATATGGTTTCCTATTACCTCCCAGTACATTTTATAGCTCTAAATGCAATACTTAAGAATATAATAGGGGGGTTGGCCTAAATTTAAGGCTTTCAGATTGGAAGGTGTCACAAAATCACTCATAAATGAGACATTTTTCAAGGGATTGCTCCCAAAATCTAATCAGCTCGCGTTTTCGATAGTATGAACAGGTGTGTCAAATTATAAGGCTCTGTAGCAAGCAGTTTTTCCTGAACTGTGATGACGGGGGGGGGGGGGGGGGGGGGGGGGGGGGGGTGTACTTCAAAAAATAGTTTTTGATCATGTGACCTTCATAAGGTCAAAGGTCAAATTTAAGCATGCAGAAAAATTTTCCCACACCTAAGGTATATAACTGCCAAATATGGTTTGAAACCTTCTAATAATAAGGGAGATATTCAAGGGAGACCATAATGCGGCGGCGGCGAGGAAACTGAGGCGAAAACAAATAAGCGCCCTTTCAGGGACGCTTAAATAGCATCAGAGATGCCCACACCCCACGGAAATATTTTTAGCATCATAAGATATAGAAGTACTGTATCAGTACAAAGTTCAGGATACTTTCAGAACACTGTCAGTTATATAAAGGTCCAAACAATGTTTAAATAGAGAAAATAATGTCTAAGAGAAAGATAATGCATCTAAAGATGAAGTATTAAAACAAGACAATTCAATAACAAGATCACAGCATTAATCAGTAAACTAAACATTACGATGCTCTTTATCTACATCTGGCATGGCCAAATTATGATTTGGATGTTTTGAATAGTACCATGCCTACAGAAGTGGTAATACATTCAATGAATCTTGTGGCGTGGAGCAAAATCCTTGGCTCACTTGATGAAATTCCATCTGTTACAATGGGAAGTTGCAAAAGTAAAATTCTTAATGAATTCTAATATGATTTTGACAGTGCTTAATCTGCATCAAAAAACAGGTCCAAAGGTGCAACAAGATTTTAAAGTTCAAGGTCACTACGACAAGGTCAAATTAAGGTCACACCATGATGTTGCACCCCTACAACCCCTAACAAATGTCCCTACCATGCATCAACTTCCTACACCTTAAGGTTTCCGAGATATAGCCCAGACAAGATTTTATAGGTCAAGGTCACTATGGCAAGGTCAAAGGTCAAATTAAGGTCACACCATGACATTGCACACCTACACCCCCTAACCAAAGTCCCTACCAAATATCAACTTCCTACACCTTACGGTTTCCGAGATATAGCCCGGACAAGATTTTCAAACTCAAGGTCACTACGGCAAGGCCAAAGGTCAAATCAAGGTCAGACCATGACGTTGAACACCTACACATCCTAACCAATGTCCCTACCAAGTATTAACTTCCTACACCTTACGGGTTCTGAGATATAGCCCGAACAAACTTTTTCCCGCGGCCCACACACCAGTGTTGATTCTAGGAATTTCAAAAAGTGGGGGCGATCCCCCACCACTACACAAAATGTGGGGGAGGGGCTAAAAATTCTGGGGGATGACTTTATGATAAGTTTAAACTAATAAAAAATACATTTTCAGTTTATTTAGACATTTTTAACAGTGGATCGACTTCTATTAATTAGTGGTTAATTTTTATTGTCTTGCCCAATAAAAATAAACTTCAAGGCTAGTGATAGAATTTTAAAAAAATACTGAAAATGGTTGTTTACATCAAAGTGGCTCCTGTCACGGAGTTATGGTTTTAAGTTTTCATCTGAAGTCATGGCATCACAAATTCAGTCATTACACCATCAATTCATACAAATATGTTGGAAAACCCCACAGAATACCATGACCTCATGAATATTTATGAGTAGTCCACAAATTCTTCAAGTAAAATATTGCTAAAAAATCCAATGAAATTGTCAAATATTTTTTACGCATACATGAGCTCTGTAGTCCATCTGTCTGTCCATCTAGTATTTGATCTTAAATCAGAAAATATTAAGAATTAAAACCACCACGAAAATCTGTGACCTCATTAATATTAATGAGTTGTCCGTGAATTTTGATCCAGTAAAATATTTTTCTAGGGAATTCCGACAGATACGTACGCCCGTAGGGTCAGCACCGGCTTCACTGCCATGGCCTGTTGTGGTAACAATCCAGTCTAATGTAAGTTTCGTTTTTCTTGCAGCCATTTTTTATATAATCATCCACTTTCAGCTTAATTTTATATTTTTGGGTATAATATGTCCAAATACTGTCTGTACCTCATAATTTATTTGAGTTTGTAAACGATCACGAAACCTCAATCGTCTACAGGCATTATTCGAAGAACGTTTCGACGGAAAAATCAAAACCTCGACAAACTCTCGATCCGTGCACTGTTCGATTTTCTAGATCTCTCGTCTTTTCGCTTCATATATTTCCCGCATCACCTTGTGTACTACGCGTTCTCATATAATTTGGTTACCGCAGACTCCAAGAAAATCCGCGTTTGTAGGCGAATTAATGCGCGATCCCGCAGAAAACGCATCCTAGAAGCAACTCTGCACACCCATCCGGACACCATGGGTGGCAACAATACCCGACAGCCCTTAAGGGCTGTGGGGTAACAACATGGTCGCAAAAGAAAATCATTGGTATGTTCTAAACCTTAAAATATTGCAGATAGCTTCATCAGATTTGCACAAAATGTAAATGGCTTGATACGCTTGTCTGAGAGTAATTTTGGTCTTGTTTTGAAAACAAAATTGCCACCACATCACATCTTTAATGTCAAATTGAGGGGTTCATCGTACCAAAAAGGCCTAAAATCTCCTTTTATCATTGGTTCTAGGGGTTTGGAATGAGAAAATAGCTAATAGGAAATCATGCCCTGCAAATCTTTTACAAGTGTCAAATTTGACCTCTGACCCCTGCTTCAAGGTCAAATGGGGTCATCATATTCAAAAGCTCTTATATTTCCCAATTTCCCCTTATTATTAGTTCTTGGGTTTCCAAATGTGAAAACAACTTAGGAAATCATGGCCTGCGAATGTTTTGCAAGTGTCAAATTTGACCTTTGACCTCTGCCTCAATGTCAAATAGTATCATCATATTAAAACAGCCATATGTCTCTTATATATTAGTCCCCGGGCTTGGAACTCACATCATGAATGAATAAAATAAGTTTCCCACTTCTTCAATTACATGAAACTTCTTACATCTGACATCTTGTGGGTTCTGTATACCTCTTACAACTGAAGTTGTTCATAGCATTTCAGACTTTTTAGTATCAAATGATATTGAACCATTTTTACATCGATGTCCACACAGCCAAAGGATGTACCCATTAAAAGGTAGATAACTAGATATATAGAAAAAAGTAAAGGAACAATATATTTAATTTGGTAAGTTGGGTTATTTTGGAGTTGTGAGCAAGGGGGGGTGGAAACACATACCTTGGGTGGGTAAGCTTTTGCAAGGAGATAAGTTTCCAACTACTTTCTGAACAAAGGGGAGAGAAATAGCTAAAAAATAGCATCAGAGATGCTCGTACCCCACAGCTTAGGGAAATATTTTCAACACCATGAGATATAGAAGTACTGTACCAGTACAAAGTTCAAGATACTTTCAGAGCACTGTCAGTTATATAAAGTTCCAAACAATGTTTAAATGGAGAAAATAGTGTCTAAAAGAAAGATAATGCATGTAAAGATGAAGTATTAAAACAAGATAATTCAATAACAAGATGACAGCATTAATCAGTAAACCAAAATTCAAAATTCATGGCCTCAAGAGGGAAAGCTGGTAGTTGCTTGCCGTTGGTCGGCAGTTTACAGTACAGAACCCTAACGAACTATATGTACTGGTTTCCTCTGCCCTTCCAACTACCCGTCGTGATATGACCTGTACAGTGTTGAAAGCGACGTAAAACCCCAAATAAATAAAATCAACACTCTTTATCTACATCTGCATGGCCAAATTATGGTTTAGATGTTTTGAATATTACCATGCATACAGAAGTGGTAATACATTTAATGAATGCTTATTTGCAGTGTTGGAGCAAAATCTGTGGCTCACTTGATGAAATTCTATCTCTTACAATGGGAAGTTATGAAAGTAAAATTCTTAATAAATTCTAATATGAATTAACAGTGCTTAATCTGCATCAAAAGACAGACCCAAAGGTGCAACAACATTTTAAAGGTCAAGGTCACTGCGACAAGGTCAAAGGTCAAATTAAGGTCACACCATGATAATACACACCTATAGCCGATAACCAATGTCCCTACCAAGTATCAACTTCCTACACCTTACGGTTTCCGAGATATAGACCAGACAAGATTTTATAGGTCAAGGTCACTATGGCAAGGTCAAAGGTCAAATCAAGGTCACACCATGATGCTGCACACCTACACCCCCTAACCAATGTCCCTACCAAGTATCAACTTCCTACACCTTACGGTTTCTGAGATATAGCCCGGACAAGATTTTATAGGTCAAGGTCACTACGGCAAGGTCAAAGGTCAAATCAAGGTCACACCATGACGTTGCACACCTACACCTCTTACCAATGTACCTACCAAATATCAACTTCCTACACCTTACAGATTCTGAGATATAGCCCGGACAAGATTTTATAGGTCAAGGTCACTACAGCAAGGTCAAAGGTCAAATCAAGGTCACACCATGACGTTGCACACCTACACCCCCTAACCAATGTCCCTACCAAGTATCAACTTCCTACACCTTACGGTTTCTGAGATATAGCCCGGACAAGATTTTATAAGTCAAGGTCACTATGGCAAGGTCAAAGGTCAAATCAAGGTCAGCCCATGACGTTGCACAACTACACCCCCTAACCAATATCCCTACCAAGTATCAACTTCCTACACCTTACGGTTTCTGAGATATAGCCCGGGCAAGATTTTATAGGTCAAGGTCACTATGGCAAGGTCAAAGGTCAAATCAAGGTCACACCATGACGTTGCACACCTACACCCCCTAACCAATGTCCCTACCAAGTATCAACTTCCTACACCTTACCGTTTCTGAGATATAGCCCGGACAAGATTTTATAAGTCAAGGTCACTACGGCAAGGTCAAAGGTCAAATCAAGGTCAGCCCATGACGGTGCACAACTACACCCCCTAACCAATATCCCTACCAAGTATCAACTTCCTACACCTTACGGTTTCTGAGATATAGCCTGGGCAAGATTTTATAGGTCAAGGTCACTACGGCAAGGTCAAAGGTCAAATCAAGGTCACACCATGACGTTGCACACCTACACCCCCTAACAAATGTCCCTACCACATATCAACTTCCTACACCTTACAGTTTTAGAGATATAGCCCGGACAAGATTTTATAGGTCAAGGTCACTACGGCAAGGTCAAAGGTCAAATCAAGGTCACACCATGACGTTGCACACCTACACCTCTTACCAATGTACCTACCAAATATTAACTTCCTACACCTTACGGATTCTGAGATATAGCCCGGACAAGATTTTATAGGTCAAGGTCACTACAGCAAGGTCAAAGGTCAAATCAAGGTCACACCATGACGTTGCACACCTACACCCCCTAACCAATGTCCCTACCAAGTATCAACTTCCTACACCTTACGGTTTCTGAGATATAGCCCGGACAAGATTTTATAAGTCAAGGTCACTACGGCAAGGTTAAAGGTCAAATCAAGGTCAGCCCATGACGTTGCACAACTACACCCCCTAACCAATATCCCTACCAAGTATCAACTTCCTACACCTTACGGTTTCTGAGATATAGCCCGGGCAAGATTTTATAGGTCAAGGTCACTACGGCAAGGTCAAAGGTCAAATCAAGGTCAGACCATGATGTTGCACATCTACATCCCCTAACCAATGTCCCTACCAAGTATCAACTTCCTACACCTTACGGTTTCTGAGATACAGCCCGGACAAACTTTTTCCCGCCGCCCGCCCGCCCGCCAGGACGCCCGCCCATCCGGACACCATGGGTGAAAACAATACCCCGACAGCCCACAAGGGCTGTGGGGTAACAACCACTGACAGGCAGATCATTTCAAATCTTTGCAGCATCATATATAAAGCTGAGATCAAATTGCTTTGTAGACTTATATACCAATGTAGCAAAGTGTGGAACCTCAAGCACACTCATAGATGGTGCATTTTATAATTTCCCTTCTAACAAACCATCAGGACATAAAGAGAGATAAATGGAAAGAATACCTGACAAAATCGTCATGAATGTCAGTGCACCAATAGCTCCAAGAAATACTGTTAATCTACAAAACATAGCATGTTCTAATACAAAAACCTCAAAATAGGATTAAATCTTGAAGTATGAATTAAACACAATTCCCAGCTTCGATAATCAATATGGTTATAAAATTTGTAACAAAGAATGATTGTTCCCTGCATAAGTTATTTTTAATAATTCAACATAAATCTCACCTTTCTCTAGTTATATACATGTCCTAGTGTTTTTAAAAATTAAGTCATGAAATTTTTATTTTGAGAAATGATGAATATGTCAAAACTTTGTTTTGTGTATGTTGCCACCAATTTTTAAGGAAATGGCCATGTCTGGTAAATGCCATATGTCAAAAGTTTGGAAACAACCCAAGTTTGTCCAGAAACAAGCTTTGATATGGATGTGGTAACTTAGTAAGGTGAGTGGTGATATCAAAATCTAAACTGGGATTTCAGTGAACATTTCATTATCAACAAGTGATCCCTTCTACAACACAAGACAACCTGTAAATAAGCAGTCCTTAGAAATGACAATTATTTCTGTTTTAAAGAATTATAGCATATGATAAAACAAGATGATATAATTGTTAACATTTTTGAAATGATTAAGTCGCATACTTATGTCAATAGAATGCTACTAACCTTGGATGTCTCATTGCCATAATTGCAGCAATAAAGAATGTCTTATCCCCAAGCTCGGACACAATTATCACTGAAAGAGATGCCACAAATGCATGGATAAACCCAAGGTCCACCAACCCTTTCTCATTGACCATTTTTTCATAGGGATCTTGCTTTATGGGATCTTCTTTTGCTTGAATATCCTGAAGAGAAAAAGAAAACAACAAAATTTTACGTTCATTTGTCTTGAAGCATATCATAAAACATACAACATAAAATATAAATCAAAATATCACTGATTATATGCAAGTCTTATTTATTCGTTTTAACATGCTCTTGATCTGTCATCCACAAAACATAAATGAAATTGATAGCACAGATATTCTACTAAATTTTTCATATTCCTTATAGAATGTAAATAGCAACATAAAATGGGAGAACGGTTCTTTGAATTAACAGCTTAAAGACTGATTTAGTCCGCTTAGGTTTGCTGAGTGTATTGGCTGCCAACTATATTTATTCACAGTATATTACTTATATTGGTCTGGGCCATTGGGGCAGAGGCAGATTTAGGGGAGGGGGGGCGTGGAGGGCGCACGCCTCGCCTTTCAGAGTCTGAACCCCCCATACCCCACCCCACTGCTCTGTACTCCCTCACCAGAGTAATATACCTATTTGAAGTGACAGCTATTAAGCCCCTGTCATTGTCTAACAGAACCTCTAGGGGATTAGACCCCTTTGTGTTTGTACCAAGTTATGTCTGATGTTCAAATAAACTCAGGATTATATGTCTTGTTGATAACTTGGTTTATAAACCTAATCAATTTAATAGTTTATGTTTAAACAACAGGTACATAATTCACAGAATGGAATCACTTAGTTCTATTTTATCCACAATTAATAATTTAGTAGTTGACTCACTGTTTTAATCAGAATTTTAACTAATAATCAACAGTACCTTTTACAAAATTAAACTGAAAAAGAATTAAATTCTGAAACAGTTTCATCAAATTTTATCAACTTCTTTCTGAGGAAAACTATGAAAGTATGTGTTATTTTAAAATTAAATAGTTAAAAAATTATTATGGTGTATAAATAAAGTAAGATCTATGTATGTTTCTCTAATTTTTTACCGTCCAACAATTGTTAATTACATGTGTCCATGCCCCTTTGATGTTTATTTCATGTTATTTTGTTCATGAAAGGAAACAGTTACATGTGTCTGGCATTCAAGTGTAGAAACAAACGTAGAAGAAAAGCCACAGTAACAGAAAACCCTAGCAGAAAAAAAATATCCAAAGTGGGTTTAAAAAATACCCAAATCTATAAAACTTTGACTTTTATGGGACACAGTTACCCATATGATGAGCTTTGAATTTCACCCGGCCCTTTTGTTATTATATTATGTTATATCTATGTTATGTGATGCACACTACTTGTGTATTTTAAAACATGGTTAAAACTGAATGTTTATAAGATATTAAAAAGTTGTCTTAGTTCTTTGATTATTATGCATCATTTCATGATTTTTAAGTAGGGATTTTTTTTCTACTTTGGGTTTTATAGAAGTTTTTTCTACTAGGGACTTTTCCCATTTAATTGGCAATTGGTAAGAAATTCCTCATTATAAAAAACCCCATACAAAATATCAATGCTCCGAACAAGTTATTTCATTTAGGACCATATTGAAATAACTCATAAAAAAGTCACCGGCCAATTGTCCTACCACCCCCCCCAAAAAGTCACCGGCCAAACATTCATCGGTCAAACGTCCACACACCGGGCAAGCCACGCCCCCCCCTCCCCTTCAGAAAATCCTGTATCTGCCTCTGTGGAGGGATCAGGTAAAGTGTCATATCAGTAATAGACTTTAAGCATAAGGTTTCTATGGCATTAATCAATGTACCTCGGCTTGCACTTGTAGATATATTGCTGACGAATGGGTCCCATTTTATTCTATAAACAGATCTGCATGTAAGCAAGCTTTAAATAGTCCTTTAATCTGATTGGTTAATTATTTTAAATAGACAGGAGGTGAACCAATTTAGAGTGACTGCACTTGTCAGTGTGGGTGGTTTATTTCAAAAACACACATTTACTTGCAATACATCAAGGGGACCCAATCAATGGCTGGTATTTCATTACCTAAAGACTCTTGCTTATTTTATTTTCATATCATTGTGAATATGACAAATAAACTTGCAAATTAATAACTAAATTAAATTTTTACAACTAAATACCCTACCCAATGGACAATTGCTACCCAAAAGTAGCTGAATAACATATTCACTAACAAAATTCCCTAAGTGCAATAGTTTTCAAGTTACTAGTGATTCAGTGAACAGTGAGAACCTAAAAGTAGCTATTGCTCAGCTATGCAATGAGCTACAGGTCTGCAATTTCACTATGTTATAGCTAGTGTTGGTATCGAATAAGAATATTTATATCGATATCAAACCATATTTTACCTTCCGTATCGATCGATATTGAAATATCGGGGCATCACATGTTTTCCTAAAAGACACCTTCCAAACTCTTTCACATATTTTAGTAGGTTCCCGAAACATAAACAAACAAGACCACTGCTGCGGTATGTATCTCCCACCGAGCATTAAATAGCCCAGACAAAAACATTTTATAGATCAAGGTCACTACGGCCAGGTCAAGGGTCAAATCACGGTCACACCATGACGTTGCACACCTACACCCCCTAACAAATGTCCCTACCAAGTGTCAACATCCTACACCTTACGGCTGCCGAGATATAGTCTGGACAAGATTTTTAAACTCAAGGTCACTGTGGCAAGGTCAAATCAAGGTCACACCATGACGTTGCACACCTACACCCCCTAACAAATGTCCCTACCAAGTATCAACTTCCTACACCTTACGGTTTCCGAGATATAGCCCGGACAACATTTTATAGGTTAAGGTCACTATGGCAAGGTCAAAGGTCAAATCAAGGTCACACCATGACGCTGCACACCTACACCCCCTAACTAATGTCATTACCAAGTACCAACTTCCTACACCTTACGGTTTCCGAGATATAGCCCGGACAACATTTTATAGGTTAAGGTCACTGCGGCAAGGTCAAAGGTCAAATTAAGGTCACACCATGACGTTGCACACCTACACCCCCTAACCAATGTCCCTACCAAGTATCAACTTCCTACACCTTACAGTTTCCAAGATATAGCCTGGACAAGATTTTCAAACTCAAGGTCACTGCGGCAAGGTCAAATCAAGGTCACACTATGACGTTGCACACTTACATCCCCTAACCAATGTCCCTACCAAGTATCAACTTCCTACACATTACAGTTTCTGAGTTTTTTCGCCCATCCGGACACCATGGGTGAAAACAACACCCCGACAGCCCTTAAGGTCTGTGGGGTAAAAATCGATGGGCATAAAGTTTGTTGAAAAAGTTGTATTATGTTGTCAGTATTTTAAATAAAACACACTGAACTAAAAAAATTGATGGGTAGTGGGTAAATCCTTTATCGATATTGCCGATATTTATTGTTTTGGAACTGGACTCCCAATATCGAGATCTAAACACATATTTCAATATCGCCATTTTAAGTAAAACTGTAAACTTACACTGTTATATTCGAAATAAAGGAAAAATCTGAAGAATTTGTACACTTTTATCTCACATTTTCGAAGTTTTCAATGTGTTTTTGATGAAAACTGCATTGTTTTGTTTTGATTCATTTCGCTTCCTGTTAGCGGTTCGGGAAACACTAAAATAAAACGTTTTCGGTTTCCCGAATTCGTACTATTTGGTAGACAATATGAACCCCCGATATCGCCCGATATTGAAATATTTTTACATTCAATATTGATACTCACAAACCCAAACGATTTACCCCCTATTGATGGGACAATTTTCCTACCCATCACTTTAGCTGATGGGCAATTTTCCTGATGGGCTTTTTTTGCTGATGGGATTCACTTGATGGACATTTTTTTCTGATGGGCTTTTTTCCACAAACCTCTTTTGTGTCTATGCTTAGTTAGGTCTAGTACTCAAATGGGGATTACATCTTTTGTGGATGACTTTGTAAACCTAATCAGTTTACTAGTGTATGTTTAAATGAAATATAATTTACAAAACAGGAATCACTTACCCTAATTGATAATTTATTACTGTACTTAAATGTGTTAATTGGACCTCTGATTATCACTTAATTAACTTTACTGCCTCTATATTTCACTTGCATATACTGGAGGCAATTAATCAACTATTAAATTATATTTTCTGTGATTTCTAATTTGTTAAAGTGGCTATAACAAAATTAAATTGGAAAAAAAATTAATTTTCTTTTACGGTTATACAACTGTTATTTATGAGAAGCCCATTTCAAGTTTACTGTATGCTTTCATGTTATTTTGATCATGGCAGTTATCTGCTGTATGTGTCTCAAAACCGAGTATGGAAAATACCTGCAGTAAAATCCACAGAAGAAAAATAAAGCTTGTAGAAAAAACCCTATACATATTGGAAAAACACACAAACCTATATTATGTGGTGTACTTGGCAGTGACTGTATAATTTAAATGTATGCTTCAGCACCATAATTGTTTCTTAGCTTTCACAAACCAATCAAACTGTATACTTTGATCCCATGATAAATGTGTTATGTAACATTTAGTCAGAGGGCTTTTGTACTGGGGTGGGTGTGTGTGTGTGTGTGTATTGTGGGCTTTAGAAGTGCTGTAAGTCGTCAAAAAATACTAGAGTCAAAGCATCGGAACTAATAGACGACCGTGAACCGACAATAGTCGCATGAGGGGTGGTCAAGGACTTCAGAAGAAATATATTTTATTAATTAGCCAGTTTAAAAAAATTTTTTTGTTGTTGTTTGATAATTGACCCTATCCGATAAAGTACTGAATCTCGTGAGAATTTATAATTGTGGTTAAAAAATTGAGGGAAGCAGCCATTGTTGTTTTCGCTTGAAAGCTTTGACAACTTAAAATGTGATTGATTTTTCTTTAAAAATGCTAATTATCATAAGATTTTATTAGGTAAGTAATATTTTGGTGCATTATAAAAGTTTTCATGAAAATCGATCTTTATAATGTATGAACCGACATGTCGTATTTTCAACACTCACAAACGACTATGACCAAGTCGAGCTGCATTGTTACTGCACTAGGTTTTAGGGTTTCTTTTACTAGAAGCTTTATCAGTTTACTTGACCATTGGTATGATATGCCCCGCCATGAAATGTCAAACTGCGAAATGTCAATTCCCCCCCCCCCTCCCCCACTTTCAGAAAATCCTGAATCTGCCTCTGCCATGTACACCCATCCTGAATTTTCTCAAAGATTTATAATTTTTTATAGAGGATTTTTACCACATCATGGATAATTATCATATTGATCATATATGGGTAGCTCTGGTATTTTCTTGTCATTGGAGTTTTTGTGGTAGAGTAATTACTTCTATTTTTAACACTGGATTTAAGTATTTAAAGAATGGATGTTTAAGGATTTAACACTGACACAGACGGAATGTTACATTTTTATAAAATAATATGTTTTAAATGTAATATTAATTCATATTTCAGTGTAAGTTAAAGTAAAATTGATTTACAAAATAGTCAAAAATTGTAAGTAGGTAAAATGTTTACTACCACGAAAACCCCATGGATCACCAGATTACAAGAGGTTTTGCGGTAAAACTCACTGGAGGATTCGCAGTAAACTTTTATTATTTCTTTGAAGTTTAGATGGACATAAAATTGTTATTTATGGATGGATTTTGATCATTGAGGTACCATTGTTTTCAGTTTTTAGTCATGGATATAATGGTATGTGATAATATTAAATTATATTGAGATAGGATATTAAATTTGTGAGCAACTAGTACATCTAATTAATTTCACATGTATATACTGATTGCAATTCTTTTGACTAGCTAGGATTGGGTTCTCTTGTGTGGTAGCTAATTACATAATGCACTGTCATGGTTTGATCCTTATAATTGACTTCAAAGAAGTTAGGGTTTTTGTGTTTATCAATTAGTTTTGGATATTAGGTAGACAGACATGGCCCACATTAAATAAATGACATCCTAGGATCTAAGAAATTCACGCGAAATGACTCCTGTTTTTACTGCGAATCTTCCAAATTAACAGGGAAATGACCAAGACAGAGAAACCTCTCGACCGCGAAACCTCTCGACACCGATCAACATACATTGGTAATTATTATGGGACTGTGATTCTTTTGGATAAATTCAGGGGTGGGCGTGAATTGGTCGACCAATCGATCTAAAGTCACCTTATAGATCTAAAAATTGTTGTAGTATACAGCCGCAGGTGGTATGGGATGTATCCGACTCGGAATTTGTTGTTGTTTCTATTGACCCTTTGCACCTTACGACACAATGTTACGTATTATGATTTGGACGGCAAAACATCACGCTTAAACGAACATGTCTGTGTTAACACATGGGATGTACAGGAAGATATACCTTGTTTTAAAAATTAATTATAAAATAAATATGCATCTTACTGACTTCAAAATTGCACACATAAAAGTACAAGCCCTTGCCTATCCGTTACTGTTTGCAAAATAACATTAGGACACAGGATTGTCGAGATATAGAGCAGTGAACTTTTAGTAAAATGCAAAATATCCGTTTTTCTGTAATGTGTGTCTTAAGTACAGGCAAATATAAAAATGTTAGGCCATAGAAAAATTCCTTATTTTCATTTTACCAAATTGTTGATAACCTTCGCATCAATATACTTTTTACAGAACAAAAATGGACAAATTATTCAAGGAGAAATAATCATTTAAAAGTTGTGTACTTTTGATATATATTTTTAGTGCAAATGTTTCTCGACCGCAAATGAAAACTAACAAAAGTTTACATAAATATCAAAATCATAATTAAAGACAAAATAGTATTTTTTCAAAAGCTGTGCCTTCATTAAGGAAATGGTAGAGGATATTTACCCAACGGCTGTGTACGCTAGATCAGTTTCACTGCTAGCGTACCCAACGGTTGTGTACGCAAGATCTATTTGACTGCTAGCGTACCCAATGGTTGGGTACGCAAGATTTATATCACTGCTAGCGTACCCAACGGTTGGGTACGCTAACAGAGATATCAGTCTAGCGTACCCAACGGCTGTGTACCCAAGATTTATATCAGTGCTAGTGTGCCCAACGGCTATGTACATACAACTGGCATACCCAACTACCCTGCACCCCAGGCATTGAACCCTATGTTCCCAAAGGCTGTGTACACTAGATCAGTTTCACTGCTAGCATAGCCAATGGTTGGGTACGCTAACAGGGATATCGGTCTATCGTACCCAACGGCTGTGTACGCAAGATTTATATCAGTGCTAGTTTGCCCAACAGCTGTGTTTATACACTACTGGCATACCCAACTACCCTGCACCCAAGGCACTGAACCCTATGTTCCCAATGGCTGTGTACACTAGATCAGTTTTGCTGCTAGTGTAGCCAATGGTTGGGTACGCAAGATGTATTACACTGCTAGCGTTCCCAACGGTTCTGTACGCTAGCAGGGATATCAGTCTCAGTCTAGTGTACCCAATGGTTGTGTACGTAAGATCTATTTCACTGCTAGCGTACCCAACGGTTGTGAACGCTAGCAGTGATATTGGTCTAGCATACCCAATGGTTGTGTACGCAAGATTTATATCGCAGCTAGCCTACCCAATGGCTGTATACATACACTACTGGCATACCCAACTACCCTGCACTCGAGGCAGTGAACCCTATGTTCCCAATGGTTGTGCACCCTAGGTCAATAGCTTTCTTAGCATACCCAACAGTTGTGTATGCAAGATCTATTTCACTGCTAGCCTACCCAACGGTTGTGTACGTTAGCAGTGATATGGGTCTAGCTTACCCAAAGACTGTGCATGGAAGACCCATATCACTGCTAGCATACCCAACAGCTGTGTATGTACACTAACGGCATACCCAACTATCCTGCAATCAAAGCAGTGAACCCTTTGTTCCCAATGGTTGTGCACCCTACATCAATAGCATTGTTAGTGTACCCAACGGTTGTGTACTCTAACAGTGATAACGGTCTAGCCTACCCAACGGTTGTGTACACAAGATCTATATCACTGCTAGCATACCCAACGGCTGTGTATGTACACTAATGGCATATGCAACTCTCCTACATCCAGTTAAAGCACTAAGTTCTGTTTTCCCAATGGTTATGTACCCTAGATTAACGTCATTGATATTTTCTTTTGTTAGTGTAACCAAAAGCTGTTTAAGGTACTGGCATACCCAACTACCCTGTACCCAAGGCAGTAAACTCTGTGTTCCCAATGGTTTTGCACCCAAGATCAGTATCATTGCTGGCATACCCAGTGGCTGTGTACACAAGATCCATATCACTGCTAGTGTTCCCAGCAGCTGTGATATTGGTCTAGTGTACCCAGTGGTTGTGCACACAAGATCTATATCGCTGCTAGTGTACCCAACAACTCCAAATTTTTTACAGCCTGCCCAATTTCTCATTACCCAAGGTAGTATGCACTCAATGGTTGTGCACTCGATATCAGTACCCTTCATAGCGTACTAAACAGGTCTGTATCCAAGGAATTGTGAAGTAATTAGTTTTTAAGAAATTTTTTTGAGTAGTCAGAAATGGGCCTAGGACCACTCTCTGAATTAAACTTATTCAGCTTATTGTTACATTTTAACAAAGTTAATTTAAGGAAGAAGTGATTAAAATATGGGTACACTAGCACTGATCTTGTGTACATAGCCGTTGGGTACGCTAGCGATGATATAAATCTTGTATACACAGCCGTTGGGTACGCTAGACCAATATCACAACTAGCGTACACAGCCGTTGGGTAAATAACCACTCCGTAAGGAAATATATTTAGAATGATTTCCCTTTTTACAGAACTCAAATGTATGATTTTTAGAGGCATAAGTTTAATTTTTTGTCAAAGTACAGCACTAATAATCCGTGTTTTGCCGTCCAAAACGGACGTTGTTCACTGGAAACGTCATCCTGACGTCACATTATGACGTTGATGCAAAGGGTCAATACTTTCATAAATTCTACTGTAGTGCACGACTCACGCATGTACACCAGACACTTTTCGGCATTTTTAAATATAAAAACTGTAAACATTACACACCTTTGCCGCAACGCCGTCCTCTATTACAACATCTTTGGGTTTGACTTCTTCAGCAGAAAACACCGACAAGAAACTGGCTATCAACAACAGCACAACTGTGTTTTTACCTTGGAAGCCCATAACTTTAGGCTGTTTTTGATTATTGGAAATAGCTATTATATCAACATAACAAAACCAATTGATAAAACATAATATTTTAATATTGGTCAAGGGGGTGAGGGGTCCGGGGTGAGCTACTGTATGGCAGAACAGGGTCGTCACTTGTTTTGTATGTAGTTGTCACTTCCGGCAAAAAAAAAAAAAAAAAACTTCCTTGGGCACCAGGCTACAGGAACGGGATCCAAACTAGGTACTTTCTAAACTAAATATTAAGATAAAATCGCCATCATATACAACATACCCAGGTTACACATATTATATATTATGGTGGTCAAGGATTGCTATTTTGACACCATTAAAGAATGAACCATGGTGAAGAAAAATAAAAGATATACATCTCAGAAATTAGACAAAATGTCTAGCTTCACAGAATGACTGTAAAATATACATGCCAGCAATCATTGTGTGAATCAACATGATAACTTGCATGAATAACTTAAGTGAAAAAAAAAAACTTTTATTGGCTGCTGAAATCCATTCTTTTTATATACATGGGGTATACAAGAAATCAAAAGTTCAACCCTCTCTGAATTGTTTGAGCTGCTGTTTCGAGTACCAGAAAGGCTCATTCCTCTACCTCTGCTGTTCTTATATACCACTCCTTTGAGTAAGGTTATTGGAACCTGACATCAGATTCTGCTTTTATGCAGACAACACCTAGTTGTTTATTCATGTGTCTCATAAAAATGCAGCCCTGGCTTTTGACAAACTGAATTCATGTCTTCTAGATGTTAAACAATGGATATAATCAAGTATGCTCAGATTAAACACTGACAAAACAGAGTTTATCATCTTCGAATCTCAAGCTCGACTGAAGAAATTAGATCCCTACCTACCTATTAGGATATTTGGCAATTTTATACATCCAATAGTTCTTGTAAAAAATCTTGGTGTTTGGTTTGATGCTAAATTGTCCTTTACTGATAATGTCTGTAATATGTGTAAGATATGCTTCATTCAAATGCATGATCTCATGCAGGTTAGACAGTATTTGACAGATGAGGCTGCTATCCTGGCAGCTAATGCCTTTGTCAGTAGTCGCTTTGATTACTGCAACTCTCTCTTCAGGAGTCTGTCCAGTCTCAACATAAGCAAACTGCATGTATTCAAAGAAGAAATTTTTTTTTATTAATATTTTTTTCACTGACTGCAATCAGGTAAATCTTTAATCTTCCATATATATAATTTATAATTGCAGTTGAAAACTCTATGAATTATTTTAAACTGTAAATTTATTAAGTATGAGTTTGAAATCAATTTAAATGGTAGAAGATAAAATTGTTTCCAATCGTTCATTTCTAAGAAAGGGTAGTACTCTATCCATTTACGTTGGCTTGTTGGAGTACTATACAATGCTTTCACATAGTGCATATATACCTGTTTATTATTAACTTTACAAAAGTTTGTAAGACATAAATTTGGAATTGATTTATCAACTAGGCTGCTTTTGGGGATACTAGTATTTCTAATTTTTGATCGAATGATACTAGTGAATTTATTATATTTCATATCTGGAATTTGCTTTCCATGTTTTTCTTCTAAGTTTAGTTTATCAATCAAAGTCTTATCACTATTTATACTATCCTTAACTTTTAAAATGCCAAGATCCTTCCAATCTGAATATTCAATGGATATAGTCTTAGTGTCTATTGTGATAAGGTCATTGTTATAAAGAGGCTCTTCCAAAAGATCATCAAAAGATTTAGGCTCAACTGTCATAAAATCATACCAAACAGAGAGTAGATCAGCATAAAAGGTGCTAAAAGGTTTATCTTTAATATTTTTGTAGATTTTCTTTTGATATATCATGTTATTTTCAATTTTCATTAAACATTCAGATAATACTTTCCATTTTGCTTTAATACTATTACAATACCTTTGCATCCACATAATTTTACAAGAATTATATAAAGCAAATATAGATACCATTTTTAAGCCACTTAGATCAAAAGGCTGAATTATAACTCTTTTTGCAATCTTGTGGGGTTTTTTTACTCCACAAGAAAGAAAAACACATATCGTCTAGTTCATTTAATAGGCATTGCTAAAAGGTAAAACGTAGGCTAGTTGTAGAATTTGAGGTATAATAAGGGATTTTAAAATTATTATTTTTCCTTTAAGTGTCAGGGTTTAGATTGCCAGATATTTAGCATATCTTTTATTTTATCCATTTTTTCTGAAACATTTAATCTTACCATTTCTGTGCTCTCAATTGCAAACCAGATACCCAATGTCTTAAAGGGTTTATTAATCCAAGTAATACCTAAATTGTAATCAGAATGTAAAGAACCATCGTTGTAAATTATAGTTGCCTCAGTTTTACTCTTGTTAAGTTTTAACCCTGCATATCAGTAAAATTCTTCAAAAATTTGCAGAGCACATTTATTTATTTGGGGTTTTACGTCGCTTTCAACACTGTACAGGTCATATCACGACGGGTAGTTGGAAGGGCAGAGGAAACCAGTACATACAGTTCGTTAGGGTTCTGTACTGTAAACTGCCGACCAACGGCAAGCAACTACCAGCTTTCCCACTTGAGGCCATGCCGGGGATCGAACCCTGGCCTCAGAGGTAGGAGGCGAGAGTGTTACCACTCTGCCACCGTAGCCCCTTGCAGAGCACAAGAAACAGAACCATTGTTACTAAGGAAAAGTGTCATATCATCAACCAATTGTCAAAATTTTATTGAAATGCCATTAACAGCAATTCCTTTAATACTATCTGAATTTCTTAAGACTGTAGCAACAACTTTTTTTTGGGGGGATGGGGGGTTAATGCTGATGCTGTTTTATCTACAAGAGTCAATGACAGGTGGTGATAGACAGACCTAACTTCTGACATGTCCCAAAGAAGATAGGAAATGCAATTACCAGTGAAATATGTAAAAGTTAACATTTGCATTTGTAACATAAGCATTTGTAATGCTTGAAATATGTTTTTTCATGAAACTGCAATTGATTTAAGTAGGCTTTATTCGATTCACAATGATTTAAGTGATTTAAGTGATCCAAAGTGATCTTTTCTATTCGATTGGGACCTCTCATGTAACTAAAATCATTACACCAAGTGATCCTATGAGGAAGACTGATCACTTAGATCATGATTGAAGTGAATGAAATGATCTCAATCAAATACATATATTATATAACATTCAGAGTTTTAAAAATAATATATGTATATATATATATGTTATGTACAAGTTGAGATTTTGTACAAGTTGCAACTTGTACAAAGAGTCTGTACAAGTTGCAACTTTTACAAGCAGTTTGTACAAGTTGCAACTCGTACAAGATTGGCTGTACAAGTTGTAACTTGTACAAATTTTGACCATCAAATAAACCCAACTTGTACAATAGTGTTGTTCAAGTTGGATTTGAAAAGAATTTTGGTTAAATTAATAATTTTATTAAAAATATTTCTTATTTTATGTGTATAAATATCCAAATTAATGTGAGAGTGTCATGTATATAATTTTTCCATAAAAAATGAACCCTGAATTACAGAAAAACCTTGAAAAACTTTGCTAGTAACACTTAAAATACAAAACAGTTTTTAATATATTTATATTAATATATTAAGTTGGTACTTTATCACTCAAGGTCAAGTTATTTACATTAATTGTTTATCATGCAGAAAAAATTAAGCTTTTGTGTTGAATACTAAGTTCAACATGAATGTGAGCTGTTCCTTATTGATACTTGTAAAACTCCAGCTTTTTTTCTTATTGGAGTTATGGAACTGTAGACTGGTGTCTTTTTTCTTTTTAAAAATACTTAGGCAGAAAAGTTTTAATAATAACAAACAAGGCTTCAAAGATGGAAGTTAAAAAATGTAATAAGTCAGAAATAGAAACCTTTTAAATGCAATCAACTGTCTGGGTGTGGCTTCCTATAGCATCAGGGCTATTTTTTGTGATTTACCTCTAGGCAATAATCTAGGATCCCAAGTTGGTAAGGGAAAGCATCAAAGGACAGATTATAGTATATGCATAATTGTAACTGACATATGCTTTTCATTAATAATATCCTTGCATAGTCTAGAAATTCAGATGTGGTTTTATCATCACAAAATAATTAATTTCATTTATCCCTTTGTTGTGAAATAAATAAATTCAGGATAATTGTTGATAGAAAACATGATTATAAATTATTAGGTTACTAACACCAACAAATCCAAATTTAGATATAAGCTTCAGTTGGGCCAGTGTGACTCCAACTTTTAAAATAATATAAAGATATGCATTAAAGGTGTAGTAATAATATAAAGATATGCAATAAAAGTGTAGTAATTGTCAAGAATTATGACAATATACAGGTCAACAGTTTGCTTTGTCATCTAAGAAGTATAATTTACAGTGACTTTGTCATTCATGAAGACCAGATACGTTGATTTATGAATTTTAAAGTGTAAATTCATTAAAATGTATTGTTCAACTGATAAATATGGAGCTTGTACAAGTTGCAACTTGTACAGGTCCAAAATTTGTACATGTTGCAACTTGTACAAGTGTACCTGTACAAGTTGCAACTTGTACAGGCTGTTTGTATGGTGATGCATGGGGTTTTCGTGTTAGTAAATTATTAATCATGATTTCTGATAGTTTTACAAAAGTACTTTGATTTTTGATAACTAAAATGTATAAAATAGCTGGATTTAAACAAATATATTTGTGGAGAATGAATATTTTCATCTTTAACACTTGATATTAACATCAATAAGATTATATCTGTGGAATGTCACTCAGAGTATTTACTGTGGAGTTTTCATGCTACATGATCTAGGTCTCAATAAAAGGTGCTTTATTATTGTTGAAAACATAAAAACCCTTGGAAGACATGTAAAAACATTATTTATGCTAGAAAATAATTAAAATGTAACACTTGTTCTATTTATGTATCTATTTTTGCCAGTTAACTGAGATATAGTCTCTAAAACTTGAAAAACAGTAAATATTTTGCTAGAAATTTCAAATAGCATTTATTTTTGCTTCTCAATAAAATTCAATTTTCAAAACAGCCTAAAATCGCATTTTTCATCAAAATGCAATAATATATGGCAGGGTTTGATCATAAACCTATGGTAAATAGAAGAAATAGCTGTAGCATGAAAACTCCACAGACATGAAAACTCCACAGATGACCATACAAGTTGCAACTTGTACAAAATCTCAACTTGTACATAACATATATATATTAAACTGCCATATGCACAGCAATGAAATATGCGTTGTGGGTTTAGGCATAATTGACAGAAAAGGCCGTGGAACCCTTTGTCATCGCTGTACTTGTGGGGGATTTTCTCTGGTGGTTTTACGCCAGGGGGCTTTTTTCTGCAACTGCTAAAAAAATATAACGGGTTGTACAAATTGGTATTAACTGTTGAATACTTACGTGTGGTTCATCAGGAAATGAACAATCACTTTTACACAAGATTAATATTTTCAGATATTATATGCTGTACAGTACTGTACAGTGAGAGCTGAAGGTTGTATACAAGCGAGTGTTTGTATCTGATGTACAATACTGTATTAAATACAAAACCTGTTACTGTATGATTGTAGTATTTTTGCAACCCCTGAGTAACAAGTTCAAAACATTGATTTGGCAGCTACTGAGTAGCTGTTGCTGTTTCCGGATAGAGCAGCATTTAGAAAATTATAGATTTTTAAAATCTTTGTGTTATTAAGACATAATTTTGCTTTTGAAGTTGATTTTTTGGTGACTATTGGCAATGTCTGTGTACCCTGACAAATTGTCAGAAGTTTACCAGATGTTTCAGCTGACATAATGTTTCAGTCCACTTATTACAGACAACGTACCCCAGTTGTGCTGAAAATTGTACCTTCTGTTACGCAGACAATTATTCATAAAAGTTGTATATTTTATTCAATTTTATTTGATTTTAGCAAGAGCTTACATCAGGGACCTGAGTGAAATTTGTAATTGTTAAAAATTACGTTTGTGTCTGATCCCAGATGTTGAACGAGGCCATTAAGCATCGGGTGACCAAGTTGCTGCTCCTGTTACGAGCACATTAAAATCTGTGAAAATTGGAACATAACATATTGGTCACCCATGCATGGTCACTTAAATTTAATGAAATTGCTGATTTTTGTACTGCCTCCCGCCGTAACTTGGCACAACTTGGACACAAAAACCTTATTTTTGCGTGTTTTAAGTGTAGTTTCGTGGATTTCTTTTTATTAAAATATGAATTGACACAAGCGCAAGTTATTAAACTATTTTATTAACATAAAATATAAACAATAAACCTGTTAGAATCGTTTTTAAGGGGCGATAATATAATTTCTACATGAAATCAGCGCCTCAAATTGGCATAATTTGCATACGGAAGTTGTCGAAGATATTTAAATAATTTTTGTCGTCACTTCCAATTCCTTATTTGTTAGCAGAAATGCGTGAGTGTGGGCGATAAAGAACAATGGTTATTAAATATTTTAACTTCCGTTTTGTGCCAATTTGAGGCGTGTGCCATTATATGGCGCCAGGCAGTAACCGTCTTGGGAAAATATTGCAAATCTATTTACTGGCACGTAGTATTTATTTGTTTTTTGGACTGTTAATCTACACATTTTATTACATTTTTACAATGGTTTCAAAGAATACATATAGCTTATAAGTAAATAAGTCAAAAATAAAACATAGTTTCAACAAATATAATTTTATTGCAATTTTCTACTTTTAACACACAAATTAAAATAAATTACACTTAAATATATAAAAACAATAAGTCGACCCATATAATAAAATTTGTAACTATTTATGGTATCTGATGAATGGATCTTCTTCAGGAAAGCTATATGCTCAGGCTGCCACCAGGGGTGTTATGTAGGGTACTTATTAGCTGGGGTGTTTTGTTAAGTGAATTGTTATTAACTATGTGGTTGGGATCTGTCACAGGATTGTAATTGCAATCCATCTTGATATGTGGGGCCAAAGATGAAAATATATTGCAGTCTTTGTATCTGGTGTATGTTTATGTAGGTGTACTTAAGAGGTTATATAATATGTGGGACAATATAATATTATATATGGTACATGGGGCAACAATATCCATTGAAATGGAATATGTATTTAGCTTCATTTGAAAAACAAAGTTGTACTTTTGTACTACTGCAGAAACATATACACTTGAGGGCTGTCAGAGTATTGTTTTCACCCATGGTGTCCAGATGAGCGGGGAGCGAGAAAAAGTTTGTCCGGGCTGTATCTCAGAAACCATAAGGTGTAGGAAGTTGATACTTGGTAGGGACATTGGTTAGGGGGTGTAGGTGTGCAACATCATGGTGTGACCTTGATTTGACCTTTGGCTTTACTGTAGTTACATTGACCTATAAAATCTTATCCGGGCTATATCTCGGAAACTGTAAGGTGTTGGAAGCTGGTACTTGGTATGGATATTGCTTAGGGATTTGTAGGTGTGTAATGTCATGATATGACCGATAAAATTTCATCTGGCAATATCTCTGAAACTGTAAAGTGTAGAAAGTTGATGCTTGGTCGTGACATTGCTTAGGAGTTGTAGGTAGGCAACGTCTTGGTTTCATCTTTATTTGACCTTGTCGTAGTGACTATGAGTTTTAAAATCTTGTCGGGGCTATTTCTTGGATTCCGTAAGGTGTAGAAGGTTGACACTTTGTGGGGACATTGTTTAGGGGGTGTCGGTGTGCATCATGGTGTGAGCTTTAACCTTCTGCCAAAGTGTGTTCACCTGTCATATTTGAAACATAGGTCTCTTATGACAAAGATATATGGATTGCTGCAACTCATTATTATCTCCCGCCGGGCTTTAATATGTTTAATATGTTGTCCATCTTCTTTTTGGTAAGCTATCACATACTAAAGTTTCAGACCTGTTGCACCTTGGATAGCTGAGTAACAGCTACTTTGAAATTCTGACTGTTGAGTAAAGCCATTGTAACTCCAAAACTATTGTAGTTGGAGTATTTTCCTAAAATATGTTGTTCAGCTACTTTGTTCTTAGCTATAAGATGGTACATAGTTTGGGGTTCTATTGCTTGCCATAAGTGAGCAATAGCTATTTTCTCATTTGTAGCTAAATAACAGAAGAAGTAAATGTCAAATATCTTCAAAAGTATTGAAGTTAGGGAAATCTTTTCAAATCTGTTGTCCATCTACTTTTTGGTAAGCTATAACATAGTAAAGTTTCAGACCTGTTGCACCTTGGATAGCTGAGTTATAGCTACTTTGAAATTCTGACTGTTGAGTAAAGCCATTGTAACTCCAAAACTATTGCAGTTAGAGTATTTTCCTAAAATATGTTGTTCAGCTACTTTGTCCTTAGCTATAAGATGGTACATAGTTTGGGGTTCTATTGCATGCCATAAGTGAGTAATAGCTATTTTGTTATTTGTAGCAAAATCATGACATAAGTAGATGTCAAATATCTTCAAAAGTATTAAAGTTAGGGAATTCTTTTCAAATATGTTATCCATCTACTTTTTCATAAGCTATCACATAGTAAAGTTTCGGATCTGTTGCACATTGGATAGCTGAGTAATAGCTACTTTGAAATTCTACAGTTGAGTAAATCCATTGTAACTCCAAAACTATTGCAGTTACAATATTTTCGTAAAATATGTTGTTTACCTACTTTGTCCTTAGCTATAAACTGGCATGTAGTTTGGGGTTCTATTGCATGCCATAAGTGAGTAATAGCTATTTTCTTATTAGTAGCAAAATAATGACATAAGTAAATGTCAAATATCTTCAGAAGTATTAAAGTTACGGAATTCTTTTCAAATATGTCATTCATCTACTTTTTTGTAAGCTATCACATAGTAAAGTTTCAGACCTGTTGCACATTGCATAGCTAAGTAATAGCTACTTTGAAATTGTGACTGTTGAGTAAATCCATTGTAACTCCAAAACTATTGCAGTTACAGCTTTTTCTTCAAATATGTTGTTCAGCTACTTTGTCCTTAACTATAAGATGGTATATATTTTGGGGTTGTATTGCATGCCATAAGTGAGTAATAGCTATTTTCTTATTTGTAGCAAAATAACAACATAAGTAAATGTCAAATATCTTCACAAGTATTAAAGTTAGGGAAATATTTTCAAATATGTTATTCATCTAGTTTTTGATAACCTATCACATAGTAAAGTTTCAGACCTGTTGCACATTGGATAGCCGAGTAATACCTACTTTGAAATTGTGACTGCAGGGTAAATGCATATAGTTTGGGGTTCTATTGCATGCCATAAGTGAGTAATAGCTATTTTCTTATTTGTGGCAAAATAATGACATAATTTTTCTCAAATAACTGCTTCATCTACTTTTGGGAGAGCTTTCACATGGTGAAGTTTCAGACCCGTAGCTAATTATTCACCTACTCAAAATGAGTAAATGATAATTATCTGTAAAAGTATTGCGGATATCCAATTTTTATCAAATAACTCATTCATCTACTTTTGGGAGAGCTTTCACATGGTGAAGTTCCAGACCCGTAGCTAATTACTCACCTACTCAAAATGAGTAAATGTGAATTATCCCTAAAAGTATTGGGGATATCCAATTTTTCTTAAATAACTCATTCACCTACTTTTGGAAGAGCTTTCACTTGGTGAAGTTTCAGACCTGTAGCTAATTATTCACCTACTCAAAATGAGTAAATGATAATGATCTCTAAAAGTATTGTGGATATCCAATTTTTATCAAATTACTCGTTCATCTACTTTTGGGAGAGATTTCACATGGTGAAGTTCCAGACCCGTAGCTAATTACTCACCTACTCAAAATGAGTAAATGTGAATTATCTGTAAAAGTATTGCAGATATCCCATTTTTCTCAAATAACTCATTCACCTACTTTTGGGAGAGCTTTTACTTGGTGAGGTTTCAGACCCGTACCTAATTATTCACCTACTCAAAATGAGTAAATGTGAATTATCTCTAAAAGTATTGCGGATATCCAATTTTTATCAAATAACTCATTCATCTACTTTTGGGAGGGCTTTCACATGGTGAAGTTCCAGACCTGTAGCTAATTACTCACCTACTGAAAATGAGTAAATGTGAATTATCTCTAAAAGTATTGGGGATATCCAATTTTTCTTAAATAACTCATTCACCTACTTTTGGAAGAGCTTTCACTTGGTGAAGTTTCAGACCTGTAGCTAATTATTCACCTACTCAAAATGAGTAAATGCTAATTATCTCTAAAAGTATTGTGGATATCCAATTTTTATCAAATTACTCGTTCATCTACTTTTGGGAGAGATTTCACATGGTGAAGTTCCAGACCCATAGCTAATTACTCACCTACTCAAAATGAGTAAATGTGAATTATCTGTAAAAGTATTGCAGATATCCAATTTTTCTCAAATAGCTCATTCACCTACTTTTGGGAGAGCTTTTACTTGGTGAGGTTTCAGACCCGTAGCTAATTATTCACCTACTCAAAATGAGGGGCCACGGTGGCAGAGTGGTAACACTCTCGCCTCCCACCTCTGAGGCCGGGGTTCGATCCCCGTCACGGCCTTAAGTGGGAAAGCTGGTAGTTGCTTGCCGTTGGTCGGCAGTTTACAGTACAGAACCCTAACGAACTCTATGTACTGGTTTCCTCTGCCCTTCCAACTACCCGTCGTGATATGACCTGTATAGTGTTGAAAGCGACGTAAAACCCCAAATAAATAAAAAACCTACTCAAAATGAGTAAATGTGAATTATCTCTAAAAGTATTGCGGATATCCAATTTTTATCAAATAACTCATTCATCTACTTTTGGGAGGGCTTTCACATGGTGAAGTTCCAGACCTGTAGCTAATTACTCACTTACTGAAAATGAGTAAATGTGAATTATCTCTAAAAGTATTGCAGATAGCCAATTTTTATCAAATAACTCATTCACCTACTTCTTGGAGACCTTTCACTTGGTGAATTTTCAGAGCCGTAGCTAATTATTCACCTCCTCAAAATGAGTAAATGCTAATTATCTCTAAAAGTATTGCGGGTATCCAATTTTTATCAAATTACTCGTTCACCTACTTTTGGGAGAGCTTTCACTTGGTGAAGTTTCACACCCGTAGTTAATTATTCACCTACTCAAAATGAGTAAATGCGAATTATCTCTACAAGTATTGCAGATAGCCAGTATTTCTGAAATAACTCATTCACATACATTTTGGAGAGCTTTCAATTAGTGAATTTTCAGATCCGTAGCTAATTACTCACCTACTCAAAATGAGTAATTGCCTATTATCACTAAAAGTATTGCAGATAGCCAATATTTCTCAAATAACTCATTCACCTACATTTTGGAGAGCTTTCAAATGCTAAATTTTTTTAATGAATTTTTTAAATAATTTTTAATGCATTAAAATTCATGAAATCATGCACTAAATCAATTATAACTTGAAAAGTATTACATTTACAGCACCTTGTTAAAATATGTTATCTTTAGTACATCTAATTTATATGGCGGGAGATAAATGCATGCGTCAGAATGCTTGTTATATATACTTTACATAATTGCGATATTTCCATTGACAGCTATTCTCCAGTTAATAAATTTTACAGCTTCATAATTTTTATTTAATACTTAAACTTTACACTCATTTTCTTTCTCTTAGACATTATTTTCTCTACTTAAACATTATTTGGACCTTTATATAACTGACACTGCTCTGATAGTATCCCGATCTTTGTACTGTTTCACTACTTCTATATTTCATGGTGCTGAAAACTATTTCCCCAGGCTGTGGGGTATGGGCATCTCTGATCCTACTTTTTGTGTTGCGGTCACAGTACAAGTGTGGTAATAATTACTGGTTGCTTTCAAATTGCAACAGGAAAAACACAAAAAAGTTTTACTCAACAAATTTATTAAACAATTAAAATAATAATTATAGTCAACTGAGATACTCTTAATAGATTATACAATAATACAATGATGAAACCAATCTAACTTGACTACAGTCCTGTCCAAGTAATTAAGCGGCCCGTCAGGGACGCTTATTTGTTTTCACCGAAGTTCGACTGATCACCGCGGCCGCCCCCGCCGGATTATGGTCTCCCTTGAATAACTTCTTAGCCTTTCAAATTTTTCTTTCCTTCTTATCTTTCTTTAAAACTATAGGGGCGGGAAGAATTTTTGGGATACTTTGCGCAGACCTTAAGCTTTACTTAAGGTAACCTTAAGCATAACTCCAAAACACCCCGTCATCGCGTTTCGGAAAAAACCACACACACCTGTGCTATAAAATTTATCTGGTACATTCTAGACCAAATTTCCAAGGTCGGAAAGAATTTTCTCATCAATCGCACCATAGATACCTGAATGGGAGGCGTTTTATTTTTGTAAATTTTTTAAAAATGGGTACTTGGTCTGTATCTCAAAAACGGTTAGGATTTCGGCGTTTTTTTGGAATAACTTATTCAGCTACTTTTTGATAATCTTTCATATGCCGAAGTTTTAGCCCTGTATCTCCAATCTTAAGGTCACCTTAATGTCAAAAAAGGGGCTTTTAGCCCTCCAGTTCACTTACTTTTTCACTTTTTTCAACCAAACTTGGCACATATATTAAGATTTGCCAAAGGAATATCCTGACTTTATGGTGACCTTAAACTCAAAATGTTAATGGACATATGGCCTGCTTAAAGTCATCAAATTGGAATAAAATCCTCTGGCTCCTTTCTTTTTCCATTTTTACCCCACAGCCCTTAATGGCTGTTGGGGTATTGTTTTCACCCATGGTGTCCGGATGGTCGGGCGTCCGGGCGGGCGGGTGGGCGGGCAGCGGGAAATAGTTTGTCCGGGCTGTATCTCAGAAACCGTAAGGTGTAGGAAGTTGATACTTGCTAGGGACATTGGTTAGGGGGTGTAGCTGTGCAACGTCATGGTCTGACCTTGATTTGACCTTTGACCTTGCCGTAGTGACCTTGAGTTTGAAAATCTTGTCCGGGCTATATCTCGGAAACTGTAAGGTGTAGGAAGTTGATACTTGGTAGGGACATTGGTTAGGGGGTGTAGTTGTGCAACGTCATAGTCTGACCTTGATTTGACCTTTGACCTTGCTGTAGTGACCTTGACCTATAAAATCTTGTCCGGGCTATATCTCGGAAACCGTAAGGTGTAGGAAGTTGATACTTGGTACGGATATTGGTTAGGTGGTGTAGGTGTGCAACGTCATGGTCTGACCTTGATTTGACCTTTGACCTTGCCATAGTGACCTTGACCTATAAAATGTTGTCCGGGCTATATCTCGGAAACTGTAAGGCTTGGGAAGTTGATATTTGGTAGGGACATTGGTTAGGGGGTGTAGGTGTGCAACGTCATGGTGTGACCTTGATTTGACCTTTGACCTTGCCGTAGTGACCTTGACCTATAAAATGTTGTCCGGGCTATATCTCAGAAACCGTAAGGTGTAGGAAGTTGATACTTGGTACGGATATTGGTTAGGGGGTGTAGGTGTGCAACGTCATGGTGTGACCTTGGTTTGACATGTGACCTTGCTGTAGTGGCCTTGACCTATAAAATCTTGTCCAGGCTATATCTCAGAAACCGTAAGGTGTAGGAAGTTGATACTTGGTAGGGATATTGCTTAGGGGGTGTAGGTGTGCAGCGTCATGGTCTGACCTTGATTTGACCTTTGACCTTGCCGTAGTGACCTTGACCTATAAAATGTTGTCTGGGCTATATCTCAGAAACCGTAAGGTGTAGGAAGTTGATACTTGGTAGGGATATTGATTAGGGGGTGTAGGTGTGCAACGTCATGGTCGGACCTTGATTTGACCTTTAACCTTGCTGTAGTGACCTTGACCTATAAAATATTGTCCGGGCTTTATCTCGGAAACTGTTAGGTGCAGGAAGTTGATATTTGGTAGAGATTGGCTAGGGGGTGTAGGTGTGCAGCATCATGGTGTGACCTTGATTTGACCTTTGACCTTGCCATAGTGACCTTGACCTATAAAATCGTCAGGACTGTATCTCGGAAACCGTAAGGTGTAGGAAGTTGATACTTGGTAGGGACATTGGTTATTGGCTATAGGTGTGAACTATCATGATGTGACCTTAATTTGACCTTTTACCTTGCCGTAGTGACCTTGACCTTTAAAATCTTGTTGCACCTTTGGGTCTGTCTTTTTATGCAGATTAAGCAAAAGTCATATTAGAATTTATTAAGAATTTTACTTTCATAACTTCCCATTGTAAGAGATAGAATTTCATCAAGTGAGCCGCAGATTTTACTCCAACACCACACATAAGCATTCATTAAATGTATTACCACTTCTGTATGCATGGTAATATTCAAACCATCTAAACCATAATTCGGAAATGCAGATGTATATAAAGAGTGTTGAATTTTAGTTTACTGATTAATGCTGTCATCTTGTCATTGAATTATCTTGTTTTAATACTTCATCTTTATACACATTATCTTTCTTTTAAACATTATTTCTCCATTTAAACATTGTTTGGACCTTTATATAACTGACAGTGCTCTGAAAGTATCCTGAAGTTTGTACTGGTACAGTACTTCTATATCTCATGGTGTTGAAAATATTTCCCAAGGCTGTGGGGTACGGGCATCTCTGATGCTATTTTTTAATATTGAAATTATCACTGGTATTAAAGTAAATAAAAATAATACTTATGGTCACCTTAAACTCTCAGTATGAATGGAGTTGTAGCCACCTTAAAGTGAAATAAAGGGGTTTTCAGCCTCCAAGTATCTTATTGTTCAACTGACCTCAGTTAAACTTTGCACACCTATAAAGGATGGCAAACCAAAGGGTTATCCTGACTTTAAGGTGACCTTAAACTGTTAATATAATTTTGGCGCCCTAAAGTCATAACATTTGAATAAAGCCGTCTGGCTCTTTTCTTTTTCCATATCTAACATATATTGACATTGAAGGGACATTCTCATATTATGGTCACCTTAAAGTCGCAATATGAATGAAGTTATGGTCACCTTACAGTGAAAAAGGAAGTTTCAGCCTTCAGCTATCTTATTGTTCAACTGACATGAGCTAAACTTTATGCACTTATAAAGGATGAGAAAAGGGACATTCATATTTTATGGTCACCTTAAAGTCCCAATATAAATGAAGTTATGGCCACCTTGCAGTGAAATTATGGAGTTTTTAATCTCCAGCTATTGTATTGTTCAGCTGACCTCACTTTAATTGTGCACACTTATTAAAGATGAAAATAGGGACAAGTAACATACACAATGCAATAAATTTCACAGTTTCTATTGCTTGTGATGCATATGTTGACATCTTTTATGGGTGACTTCTTTTTCATCAGGGCCGCTTCGTTTTTGTCAGCAAAAACATTCTTCTAGTTAACAGTTAAGTTTGTCCGCTGTGTCCATTAATCAGTCCATTAATCCGCCTGTCATCCACTAACCTACACTTAGGGTGTTTCCCCAAATCTATAAATAGATCATTGTAGCAGAGTATAAGAAACATCAGTCCTAACTAGAGCAGTTCTGTAGAACACAGAGAAAATAAAAAATTAAATGTCTTTATATTGTAAAAGAACAAAACACCCTAACTCTAAATAGATCATTGCAGCAGAGTGTAAGAAACATCAGTCCTAACTAGAGCAGTTCTGTAGAACACAGAGACAATAAAAAATTAAATGTCTTTATTTTGTAAAAGAACAAAAGAACTCTGCAGCACCCACATACAACATTGTCCTCCTTAAAAGACATACTGGCAGAGCACCCATATGTGTAACATTTGTTACATTCTAACCATATTGTGTGACAACAGCAAGTTATATTGCGTTTTGGAAAATCTTGTGATGAAACTTCATAGTGTTTAAAATGCTGCAGAGAAGTAAATGTATAACCTTCATTGATAGATTTACATTGGTTCCCAATCAAGTCAACAATCAATTCAAGATATGTGTGTTTAAATGTTTACTTAAATGATCTGACCAGAGCTTATTCATACAACCCAGCAGTTGAAGTAAAACCAGTTAAAGCCATCCCCAAAGTAAATACTCTGTGTGAAAATTGTTTAAGGGAGATCTTTAGTTAATAAAATGACTTCAGTAAATAGGCATTCTGCAAAGACAAGAAAAGTTACTCCTGTATTTGCTTTTATATTTTGCTCCAACTTTGCTATTCATATGAAAGATGGGAGGAGATTAAAACCTAGATATCCTTCCAATAAAATAAATTCATAGAGAAATGCAATTTGGTGTGTGAAGATAAGATGATACATTATCATTACTCATTAAAACTTAAAAGTTACTCTTGAAGAAAAAAATCTTGAAGCATTGGGATTGTTTTGTTTACCTCTTTTCATTGAATATACCCAAGAAATGAAGTCAGGTAATCATGTTTTCATCCAGTTCACATAACAATTTGAATACTATTTGTAATAACTTATAGTAACAGCTACACTGCAAGCCTACTGTATGATAATGGTATCATATGAAATTATGAATTCACTTTGACCTAATGGTATATTTGCTCTCTGGTGAATACACACTATCAAGGCAGATGTACATCTACATTCATAGTATAAGTAGGGTTTTGGCACCATGTTCCAATATTCACTTTGCTGAATCATATCAGTCACTGGGAGTTTTGTTATGTATTACTGTTTTCTTTTGAAATGCTTGTATTGAACTTTACTGTAGTGTTTTAGGTGCTGAAACATGGCTTGTTCTAGTGAAACAGATGATACTGAGAGTGACAGACAAATTGGTCTACATTCTTTGCGAAATGCTGACCTTTGTTTAGAAAAGGGGACTTATGGACGAGCTTTTGCACATTATTTAATGGTTTTGAAACTTTTACCATCTAGAAAACCAGGTACAAATGTATATGTACTTATTGTTGCTATTTGTAGAATCCTAGTATACCACTTTTCAGTGTTTTTGGGAAGAAATTTGTTTTAAAACCAGTGGTTCAAAAAGTTACTAAGATTATACCTTTATATTGCAAAAAAATTCATCAAAAATTTGAATTTTGCCATTTATTGAACTATAATTACTGTTTGGATAATTTATATTTTTCCTATGTTTGTGGTTTGGGAAAATCAGTTTTGGAATTTGAAAATTCTGTTACAACAAATCTCTCGTACATGCTAAATATATTTGTGCTGCTGTTTCAACAATGTTTTTGAAGCACAATTCTATTATTTCGTAGCAGATTAAGTCATAATTAATTATGTTTGTAAGCTAATAAAGTGATTCTGATTTTGGTTTATGTTTTAGAAATAAAAGATAGTTTTACCCTTGCCCTAAGAGAATGGGGAGAGCAGTTAGAGAGACAAGGGCACATTGAAGATCTTTTCAGGTGCTATGAGCAAGCTTGTGATTTATTTCCTGAATGTGAAACAATGTTGAATAATATGGGTGCTCAGTTGTTTAGGTAAGATTAAATTCATGAGAAGTTGATGTTGACAGTTTATAGAGGTCATATACTTGGTATTGTGTTAATTGTATCACTTATTGATGTTGCGCCCCCCCCCCCCTCCCATTTTCAGATAGCTTACACTGCTGTATTTTCCAAGTTAAATATCTCCACTGATATAAGGAATACCACAATGAGTTAAATGATGTTATCGTCTAGGAAAATTTTTTGACACTTATGAATTCAACCTTTGACCATTATTAAGGTCACATCAAAACAATTTGTTGGCTTATAATTCTTTTTCATCAGAGTTTATCAGAAAGCATAACATATAGATCAACCAAATTTAGCAAACACTTTTCTCCCATCAAAATCTAGGCTCAAGATGAATTTCAGATCAGTGGGGCCAAAATGGACCAATTAATATATCTTTATTATTGCAATTAGAGCATTCGAATGTATTGAGAGGTAATAGCAAACCAAGCCCTGGGACTAGAAAAATCCCAGCACACTTGTCCCCCAACCTCCTCATGGTTAAACTGGAATCATAAAGTCGATTTTCTTGTATTTTATAGTGTATCTACAAAAATATTGACTGGAATCCTGCAGAATTTCTTTGAATTATTGTTTAGGGCTCTTCAGAACTATTGATTTTGCTTTTTGCACCTTGTTACATTTCCAGTTCAATTCTGAAACTCCAAGTAGTTAAAATTTTTATTAATTGCTTTATATCTTTTATTGAACTTGGAGTTTTATTTCATAAAAATGTAAATATACTATACCATATGAAAACACTTGGGTAAGCTTTGCTTGGCATTCGGTGACCGCCACGTACACCATACATAGAATTTAAAATATGAGGGGAGACCCTCTTTAAACCTATATACTTGCTACCCTTTGACCCCTGGTGACCTAGTTCACTCTGCCATGCGCATTAATGCGAAAATAGTTCATTCTTTTTGTGGCGGTTGAACTCTCAACTCGGCATTTTTGCTGCCCAATTTTTTAAGTCCTGCTAGGTGTTGTGGTGCTCTGTAAGTACGTTTATGCTGTTTTTAATCACTTTTCCTTCATATTTATTCGATTTTATCGATTTCTGGTGTATTTATTGCTTGTTTTTTGCAATATTACTTGTCTTTTTCGTAACTTAGCTCATGTGGTCACGTGGTACGGATGTGGGTTTCCCTTCGGAAATATTCATTTCCTTGGTGGTTTGCATTAGATTTTTAGTTCTAAATGTTTATTTTCACCTATTCAGGGTATTCCTTCATTCTTTCTTCGAAATTCTTCGAATTACCGCAATTTTCACATTTACTTAGCTGTTGTACGAAAACTTCACCAGATCACGTGACTGTGACGTCACATTCAAAATGGAGGTTAATCGTGAACTTTCTGAAGAATAGTCATTCTCCCAGTGAGTACAGCATATTTACTTATTCATTTCCTTTATTATACATGTTTATATTATGTACTTTTTTCAGAGCAATACTTTATCTCAAGTGTCACAAAATTCAAATATTTTTGTTTTTTCGCAACTACCTACCATACTCGGTTCCTTATGGATCCTCCCCTTACTACCGGTACTTCAGCTTCTTCTGGCTCGTGTTTTTCCACCTTGCCTTCGGGCTTACTGCCTAGTATGACTTCTTTAGAAGCATGCACTAGTTGGCTTTTGGGGGTTACTCAATCCCCACCGGTGGATTCACGTCCAGTGACTGGTGTGCCTTTACCCCCTCAATCCTGTGTAATGTCATCTTGGTCTGTGAATTCTTCGAATTCTTTGGGTAGACCGATTTCCCAGCAACCGGGTTCTGTGGGTAATTTTCCCTCAGCTCAGCCCATTCAGGCTGTCCCGGTGCCGGCAGGCTACCCAGTTTATGACCAATCTTTTCACAGGCCCCCTTATCAGCCTCAGGCTGATTTTTTCAACTCCTTCTCATCTCTCATGTCTTCCATGTTAGATAGGTTTCAGGGTATTGCCAACCCTGCTGTTACTCAACAGCCAATGGCTAGTCAGGATCTGTCGCAACCTTCGGGTGCGACTTTTAATGATTCTCAGGACTCACTTCAGACTCAGTCTCAGGTTAATCTTGAGGCTGAGCTGCAGGTCGTAGATTCAATCCCAAACATCCCTTACGTCCAGTCGGTCAATAGGGACTACAGGGAGGCTTTAGACTCTGTCTTTGAAGTCTTATCGGATAAGATTTCCAGGCCTTCTGTTCAGAATCACGATCCCGAGGATTGCTCGGACCTCTACCCCGACCAATCAAAATCCTCACCCATGAGTCTCCCCATCAGTTCTAGACTGAGGAGTTCCTTTAAGATGGCTGATGCATATCTATCTGATTTGCATTCACGCTCTTCTAATTTGGGAGCTTCCCAAACTAAGTTGAGGAAGTTGGGAATTTTCCCTAACAAACCCTCAAAACTTAGCTTTGCCAGGTACAGACCCATGGCTTCTGATGTCTGGACTGATCTTTTGAAAGATCCGGATCAGGGGTCAGGTTTGCCATCTCCCAAAAAGGAGATTTACTTGTCCAGAAGTACAGCTCATGCCCTTGAGAAGAGTATTAGGTCAGATTTAATGATTCTGAATTCCCTAGACTTCTATCGAGAGGCTTTAGCGGTCAATCATACCAACTTAGTGAAGTTGGTTGACCAAACTGAGTCTAATCTTTCTTTGGACATTCAGCAGGCCTTGGACGTCAATTCTTTGCTGATCAATCAGGTGAAGTTTCACTTAATTGATTTGTTGGCTTCCATCACCCATTCTATCTCTACTGTGACCTTGGCAAGGAGGGATTCCTTCCTTTGCACAGTCCCTAAACATGTGCCAGATCATATTGTTAGGGAACTTAGGTCTCATCCTATCTATGGTCCCTCCCTCTTTGGTGAATTTGCCTTGAAGGCTCTTTCTTCTCACACTAAAGAGTATAAGCAGGAACAGTTCCAGACTGTCCTGACTAAGGGAGTGTCCAAACAACTTTCTGCTTCTGCATCCAGGGGCAAGTCTTTCAAAAGACAACAATCCCAAGATAGGGATTCTCAAGATAGGAAATTTCAGAAGGGTCCTACTTCTGGTTCTGGTTCCTTTCGAGGTTCCAAGAAACCACGTGGTGGAAAGTCTTCCAGGGGTAGGGGCAAAAAGCCCCAACCTCAATCTCAACAATGATGTCCTACAGGAGGTAAGAGTGACCTTGGAACTCTCCAAGGTCCCACTCATACCTCCAGACCCCACCACTTTGCCAGTGGGAGGTCGACTGGGTTATTTCCATCTCAATTGGAAGTTCTTAGGGGCCCATCCTTCTGTTATCAAGACCCTGGCATTTGGACTTCAGCTTCCAATAGGTTCAGTTCGAATTCCGTTATCCAGGGTCCCTTTGATAAACAGCCACTATTCTTCCCTAGAGAAGAATCTAGTTCTTTGCCAAGCTGTTGTGGATATGCTGCTCAAAGGAGCAATCCAGGAGGTCAGGGATTCTTCATCCCTGGCTTTCTACAGCAGACTTTTCCTTGTGGCAAAGAAGACTGGAGGATGGAGGCCAGTAATAGATTTGAGTCATTTAAATCTTTATCTGGACTTCCCCACTTTCAGGATGGAAACTACTCAGTCCATCAGAAACTCCCTTCAAGTTGGCCAGTGGACAACTTCTCTGGACCTCAAGGATGCATACTTCCACGTTCCCATGGCTCCTACGGTTCACAAACTGCTCAGGTTTCAAGTCTTGGGCAAAGTGTACCAGTTTGTGGCTATGCCTTTTGGCCTAGCCACAGCTCCCAGGGAATTCACTACCTTAGTCAAGGAAGTGAAAAGGATGGCCTTGAGGTTGGGCATCTCAGTTCACATGTACCTAGACGATTGGCTTATCAAAGCCAACAGTTGTCAAGAGGCTCATTCTGCAACTCTCACTTTGTTGGAGTTGACTCACAAACTGGGGTGGATTGTAAACAGGGAGAAGTCAGATTTGCTTCCAAAGCAAGTTTTCACCTTCCTGGGCCAGGTTTTCGACCTGTCCAAGGGGGTTTGTTATCCAACAGAGGCCAGGTTCCTGTCCATTCAGGAGGCTATTCATCCTCTGCTTTTCAACCCCCATACTACTCCACGCCAGGCTATGCACCTTTTGGGTCTACTAGCTTCCACAGAGAAGTTAGTACCTCAGGGTCGCCTTCATATGCGACACCTTCAATTTCATCTCAGGAGAAATTACAATTGCCACCTAAAAGGTGCCCTGGATTCTCCATTCACCTTGGACCCTTCAGTGAAGGTTCATCTAAGGTGGTGGTTACTGAGGAACAATGTCATGGCGCAAGCTCCTCTGCACCCACCCAAGTATGTCACATCCATTTACACGGATGCCTCAGCTCAGGGTTGGGGAGCTCATTGTGCTCACATGATTGCTCAAGGTTATTGGTCTACTCAGCAGTCCAAACTGCATATCAATGTTCTGGAGCTCAAGGCTGTGCTCCTGGCTCTCAAGACCTTTGTCCCTCAGTTATCCCTTCATCAAAGGATTATTCAGGTAGCCTCAGACAACACAACTGTCTGTGCTTACATAAACAAACTAGGGGGCACTCGCTCCTGGGACATGTTTGCCCTGACTTGGCACCTGTTTGCCTTCTGTCGCAAGAACAAGGTTGTTCTTACAGCAAGACACGTTCCAGGGGTCATGAATCTTGTAGCAGACCAACTCTCCAGGTCTCAACAGACCCTTCATACAGAGTGGTCTCTCAATCCCAAGATCTTCAGGTGGCTGTCACAAATAGACTTCCAACCTCAAATAGATCTCTTTGCAACAAGATTCAATCACAAGCTTCCCCAGTATGTCTCTCCAGTGCCAGATCCCAAGGCTCTGGCAGTAGATGCCCTGGAGATGAATTGGTCCGGACTTCATCTCTACTCCTTCCCTCCTACAGCTCTTTGTCCACTTGTGGTCAAGAAGTTAATCAACTCTCAGAGCTGCAGGATGCTTCTTGTTGCTCCTCTCTGGGAAACCAAAGAGTGGCTTCAGGATCTATTGGCATTGTCAATAAGAAAGCCAATCGCTCTTCCTCTAAAAGAAAATCTCTTAAAGCAACCTCATCTCGAGGTGTTTCATCAAAATCTAAGGAGTCTAAACCTTCATGCCTTTTGGCTGAAGTCTCCCTAGAGAAAAAAGGGTTTTATCAGGAAGTGACTAGTAGGATTTTGAGTCCTATTAGAAAGTCTTCTAAATCAGTGTATGAAGCGAAGTGGAACGGTTTCTGCACTTGGTGTGAGGAACATGGCTTCTCTGCCATGCACCCTACTGTCCCCATCATAGCTGAGTTCTTCTTATTTCTTTTCTCTGAAAAGAAATTACTTCCTCAGACTATAGAGGGATATAGGTCAGCTCTCTCCATGAAGCTTGATGCAGACTTGGAGTTGGGTTCTAATAAGGAGCTCAAAAGACTCATTCAGAGCTTTTACAAGTCCAGGCCTAAGGCTACTCGTCACATTCCTTCCTGGGACTTGACCTTGGTTTTGCAGGCTCTTACCAAGGCTCCTTTTGAACCTTTGTCTCTTGCTGAGCCAAAGTTCCTCACTTGGAAGACGGTTTTTCTTATTGCCCTTGCATCTGGAAGAAGAAGGAGTGAGATTCATGCCTTTACTTTTAAGGGTTGTTCTCACTCTAAAGGATGGTCAAAGGTCATCCTTAAAACAGATCCCGCTTTTCTGGCTAAGAACCAGTTAGCTTCAGAGGGTGCTTCAATTTTTTCGGAAATTGAAATTCCTGCTTTGACTAAGTGCCTTGGTCAACAGGATACAAAAGATAGGTCTCTATGTCCTGTCAGAGCCCTTAGACATTATTTGTCTAGGACTTCTGACCTCAGGCAGGGTAGATCTCTTCTCTTTGTTTCACTCTTGAAGTCAAAACAGGGTGATATCGCTGCCCAGACGATTTCTAATTGGATTAAAGACTTAATCCAGTTCACCCTTAAGAACTGTTCCACTGAGAATGCATCTCTTCATGGTGTCAAGGCTCATGATGTAAGGGCACAGGCTGCGTCCTGGTCCTTTAAGGGTGGAATCCCACTCCTTGATATCATGAGATCTTGCACGTGGAAGAGCCATTCCACTTTTACATCCTTCTACTTTAGGAATGTGGCTCTCAAGAATCTTGAGGATACCTATAGATTGGGAGATATTGTGGCTGCACAACGTGTAGTCTCCCTTTCTACTTGATCTTCCTTTTTCTTGATCCTTTCTGAGGCTTCTTAGCCTCAGAAAAGGGGGGGGGGGGGGTATTCCTTTTTTGGGGACTTCCTTTTTGGGGACTGTGCTTGGTAGTGTACTTTTGGCACATCTTCTGGGTGTTGACACTTTGGTGCTTATCCTCTTAGAGCTGACCTCTTGGGTATAGACAGCAGTGCTGAAGGTAATAAGTAGTTAACTACTTCTCACTTAGTCAAGTTGCACCTTCATCACAGGGGTTTTCGGTTATGCACCAGGAATTTTCCTTTTTTAATGCACTTTAACCATGGGTGGTTTCCTCCTTAGTCTGTCTTTTTTCCCACCATCCTTCCATGTGGGCATTCAACCCAAGTGTTTTCATATGGTATAGTATATTTACATTTTTATGAAATAAAATTTCATATTTTTAAATATAAAATCCATTTTTATGAATAAAAATGTATATACTTACCATATGAAAACAGCAAATCACCCTCCCGCCTGCCCCGCTTTTAGGCCTTTTTCCAGCATCTAGGTTTATTCACAAAAAGAATGAACTATTTTCGCATTAATGCGCATGGCAGAGTGAACTAGGTCACCAGGGGTCAAAGGGTAGCAAGTATATACATAGGTTTAAAGAGGGTCTCCCCTCATATTTTAAATTCTATGTATGGTGTACGTGGCGGTCACCGAATGCCAAGCAAAGCTTACCCAAGTGTTTTCATATGGTAAGTATATACATTTTTATTCATAAAAATGGATTTTACATTTAAAAATATGAAACTTTGGAATGTTTGTGATATGACAAAAAATCATGGCCTGAGATTCCAAAAACCCATTTAATTATCACCCCCACCTCCTTCCCTTCAAGTTCATAGTGGGGTCGTAAATTTCTTATTTCTTTCTTTCTTTTTTAAATAGATAAAACACCTGTATGAAAAGACCATTAACATTGTTTATGTATTTTACTAACCTTCATTTTTACCCCACAGCCCTTAAGGGCTGTCGGTGTATTGTTTTCACCCATGGTGTCCGGATGGGCGAGTGGGCGGGCGGGCGAGTGGGCGGGCGGCGGGAAATAGTTTGTCCGGGCTGTATCTCAGAAACCGTAAGGTGTAGGAAGTTGATACTTGGTAAGGACATTGGTTAGGGGGTGTAGGTGTGCAACGTCATGGTCTGACCTTGATTTGACCTTTGACCTTGCCGTAGTGACCTTGAGTTTGAAAATCTTGTCCGGGCTACATCTCGGAAACCGTAAGGTGTAGGAAGTTGATACTTGGTAGGGACATTGGTTAGGGGGTGTAGTTGTGCCATGTCATGGTCTGACCTTGATTTGACCTTTGACCTTGGCGTAGTGACCTTGACCTATAAAATCTTGTCCGGGCTATATCTCGGAAACCGTAAGGTGTAGGAAGTTGATACTTGGTAGGGATATTGGTTAGGGGGTGTAGGTGTGCAATGTCATGGTCTGACCTTGATTTGACCTTTGACCTTGCCGTAGTGACCTTGACCTATAAAATCTTGTCCAGGCTATATCTCGGAAACTGTAAGGTGTAGGAAGTTGATATTTGGCAGGGACATTGGTTAGGGGGTGTAGGTGTGCAACATCATGGTGTGACCTTGATTTGAACTTTGACCTTGCTGTAGTGACCTTGACCTATAAAATCTTGTCCAGGCTATATCTCAGAAACCGTAAGGTGTAGGAAGTTGATACTTGGTAGGGATATTGGTTAGGGGGTGTAGGTCTGCAACGTCATGGTGTGACCTTGATTTGACCTTTGACCTTGCCGTAGTGGCCTTGACCTATAAAATCTTGTCCGGGCTATATCTTGGAAACCGTAAGGTGTAGGAAGTTGATATTTGGTAGGGACATTTGCTAGGGGGTGTAGGTGTGCAGTGTCATGGTCTGACCTTGATTTGACCTTTGACCTTGTCGTAGTGGCCTTAACCTATAAAATCTTGTCCGGGCTATATCAGAAACCGTAAGGTGTAGGAAGTTGATACTTGGTAGGGATATTGGTTAGGGGGTGTAGGTCTGCAACGTCATGGTGTGACCTTGATTTGACCTTTGACCTTGCCGTAGTGGCCTTGACCTATAAAATCTTGTCCGGGCTATATCTCGGAAACCGTAAGGTGTAGGAAGTTGATATTTGGTAGGGACATTTGCTAGGGGGTGTAGGTGTGCAGTGTCATGGTCTGACCTTGATTTGACCTTTGCCCTTGTCGTAGTGGCCTTAACCTATAAAATCTTGTCCGGGCTATATCAGAAACCGTAAGGTGTAGGAAGTTGATACTTGGTAGGGATATTGGTTAGGGGGTGTAGGTCTGCAACGTCATGGTGTGACCTTGATTTGATCTTTGACCTTACCATAGTGACCTTGACCTATAAAATGTTGTCCGGGCTATATCTCGGAAACCGCAAGGGGTAGGATGTTTGTACTTGGTAGAGACATTGGTTAGGATGTGTAGGTGTGCAACGTCATGGTCTGACCAGGATTTGACCTTTGACCTTGCCGTAGTGACCTTGAGTTCAAAAATCTTGTCCGGGCTATATCTCGGAAACCGTAAGGTGTAGGAAGTTGATACTTGGTAGGGACATTGGTTGGGGATGTAGTTGTGCAACGTCATGATCTGACCTTGATTTGACCTTTGACCTTGGCGTAGTGACCTTGACCTATAAAATCTTGTCCAGGCTATATCTTGGAAACCGTAAGGTTGAGGAAGTTGATACTTGCTAGGGACATTGGTTAGGGGCTATAGGTGTGTATTATCATGGTGTCACCTTAATTTGACCTTTGACCTTGTCGTAGTGACCTTGACCTATAAAATCTTGTTGCACCTTTGGGTCTCTCTTTTGATGCAGATTAAGCACTGTTAAAGTCATATTAGAATATATTAAGAATTTTACTTTCATAACTTCCCATTGTAAGAGATAGAATTTCATCAAGTGAGCCACAGATTTTGCTCCAACACCACACATAAGCATTCATTAAATGTATTACCACTTCTGTATGCATGGTAATATTCAAACCATCTAAACCATAATTCGGGCCTTGCAGATGTAGATAAAGAGGGTTGAATTTTAGTTTGCTGATTAATGCTGTCATCTTGTTATTGAATTATCTTGTTTTAATACTTCATCTTTATATGCATGATCTTTCTTTTAAACATTATTTCTCCATTTAAACATTGTTTGGACCTTTTATATAACTGACAGTGCTCTGAAAGTATCCTGAAGTTTGTACTGATACAGTACTTCTGTATCTCATGGTGTTGAAAATATTTCCCTAGGCTGTGGAGTACGGGCATCTCTGATGCTATTTTTAGTATTTACTTTATCTTGTTTACCATTACACACTTTTTTTCCTGTGCTACAGTTCATTTTTGCATTAGCCCAAAACAGTTTATCTGTTTGGACTTCACAGGTTCTTAAAGACTAACATTGATATTATAATAATCTGAAAGTGTTTATTATTTGTTATTTTATGCCAAATAAATTTATGTTGTAATTTCGTTACCTCCTTGTAAATTGTTTTCATAATAATTTGATTTCAGGTTAGGATACATAGATGAGGCAGCATGTTTTTTTCGCAGATCTCTCAAGTTAGATCCAGATTACTTGGGTGCGAGAGAAAATCTGGAAAATGTGTGTGGCCACTTGGTAGAAAGATGGCACTTCAGAATGCTGAATGACCGTGTAAGAAACGAAGCCTACAGAGGAGCCATTGCTACAGCAGTGAGGTCTGGCTATGATACAGTCTTGGATATAGGAACTGGGACTGGATTGTTGAGGTATGATATTAGAAAAGTGGCTGAATTGTGATGGTACGATATCGGAATAGTGGCTGGATGGGTGAGGGATTATGACACAAGAACAATGATTATTGTATCCCCGGATGAAAGTCGGGGATACTTAGGATTCAGTACGGTCACGCCGCCGCCGCAGAGATTTCTTTTTGGACGCGATAACTTAAAAAATATTTTAGTTAGAACTTTCAAATTTGGTATGTGGGTATATATGGGCAATGCCACGAACGCTATTGTTTTGTGACCTTGACCTTCAATCTCAAGGTCACTGGTGGCCTCTTAAAGGTCAGATTTTGGCTATTTTTTCACTTTTTGGCCCAGTTTTCCTATACAGAAACTCAGATCATCCTATGGCTGGTATATATAATACATATATATGTCCTCTGTAAGCATGCAGAAATTTGACCTTGAAGCTCTTCATTGAAGGTCATCCACTGACCACCAAAGTACCTGACCGAGGGTCATTTTTGGCCTTTTTGGAGATATTTTCACACTTAATGCTGACTATATTGCATGGAAACTATTGAAAATGGCTTTGGAGGTTGAGTACATGATGGACTTCTACCATCCAGGCTTACTGGTTACAGATCTTCATTTAAGGTCATCCACTGACCGCCAAAGTACCTGACCAAGGGTCATTTTTGGCAAATTTGGAGATATTTTCACACTTAATGCTGACTACATTGCATGGAAACTATTGAAAATGGCTTTGGAGGTTGAGTACATGATGGAGTACCAGCATCCAGGCTTACCGGTTACAGATCTTCATTTAAGGTCATCCACTGACCGCCACAGTACCTGACCGAGGGTCATTTTTGGCCCTCTATTTATTTGTTTGTTTGTGAACAAGATAACTCAAAAACTGACAGATGGATTTTGATATAATTTTCAGGATATGTCCAAAATGGTAAAAGGAAGATATGATTAAATTTTGGGAGTGGTCCGGATCACTGTCTGGATCTTCTGGATCCATGAAATTTAATTTTTAAAGACAGATAACTCAAAAACTTATGGGTGCATTTTGATGAAATTTTCAGGAAATGTCCTTAATGGGACGAGGAACAAGTGATTAGATTTTGGGAGTGATCTGGATCACTGTCTGGATCATCCGGATCCAGGCTGCCAGATGTGTTTGTGTACAATATAGCTCAAAAACTTATGGATGGATTTTGATGAAATTTTCAGGATATGTCTGAAAAGGTTAAAGGATGAAATGGTTGAATTTTGGAAGTGATCCGGATCACTATATGGATCTTCTGGATCCATGAAATGTAATTTTTAAAGACAGATACCTCAAAAAGTTATGGATGGATTGTGATGACATTTTCAGCAAATGACCTAAATGGTACAAGGAACAAGTGATTGCATTTTTGGAGTGATCTGGATCACTGTCTGGATCATCTGGATCCAGGCTGCAACATAATTTTAGGATGAATTTTGATGATATTTTTAGGATATGTTACAAAAGGTAAAAGGAAGAAGTGGTAAAAGGAAGAAACGGTTCAATTTTGCGAGTGATCTGGACCACTATCTGGATCTTCTGGATCCGTGAAATATAATTTTTAAAGACAAATAGCTCAAAAAGTCATGGGTGGATTTTGATGAAATTTTCAGCCCTTAAGAGCTGTCGGGGTATTGTTTTCACCCATGGTGTCCGGATGGGCGGGTGGGCAGGCGGCGGGAAAAAGTTTGTCCGGGCTGTATCTCAGAAACCATAAGGTGTAGGATGTTGATAGTTGGTAGGGACATTGATTACGATGTGTAGGTGTGCAACGTCATGGTCTGACCTTGATTTGACCTTTGACCTTGCCGTAGTGACCTTGAGTGTGAAAATCTTGTCCGGGCTCTATCTTGGAAACTGTAAGGTGTAGGAAGTTGATACTTGGTAGGGACATTGGTTAGGGGGTGTAGGTGTGGAACGTCATGGTCTGACCTTGATTTGACCTTTGACCTTGCCATAGTGACCTTGACCTATAAAATCTTGTCTGGGCTATATCTTGGATACCGCAAGGTGTAGGAAGTTGATACTTGGTAGGGACATTGGTTAGGGGGTGTAGGTGTGCAGCGTCATGGTGTGACCTTGATTTGACCTTTGACCTTGCCGTAGTGACCTTGACCTATAAAATCTTGTCCTGGCTATATCTCGGAAACCATAAGGTGTAGGAAGTTGATACTTGGTAGGGACATTGGTTAGGGGGTGTAGGTGTGCAACATCATGGTGTGACCAGGATTTGACCTTTGACCTTGCCATAGTGACCTTGACCTATAAAATCTTGTCTGGGCTATATCTCGGAAACCATAAGGTGTAGGAAGTTGAAACTTGGTAGGGACATTGGTTAGGGGGTGTAGGTCTGCAACGTCATGGTGTGACCAGGATTTGACCTTTGACCTTGCCATAGTGACCTTGACCTATAAAATCTTGTGTGGGCTATATCTCGGAAACCATAAGGTGTAGGAAGTTGATGCTTAATAGGGACATTGGTTAGGGGTTGTAGGTGTGCAGCATCATGGTGTGACCTTAATTTGACTTTTGACCTTGTCATAGTGACCTTGACCTTTAAAATCTTGTTGCACCTTTGGGTCTGTCTTTTGATGCAGATTAAGCATTGTTAAAGTCATATTAGAATTCATTAAGAATTTTACTTTTACAACTTCCCATTGTAACAGATGGTATTATTTCATCAAGTGAGCCACAGATTTTGCTCCAACACCACACATAAGCATTTATTGAATGTATTACCACTTCTGTATGCATGGTAATATTCAAAACATCTAAACCATAATTTGGCCATGCCAGATGTGGATAAAGTACATGCATTATCTTTCTCTTAGACATTATTTTCTCTATTTAAACATTGTTTGGACCTTTATATAACTGAAAGTATCCTGAACTTTGTACTGATACAGTACTTCTATATCTCATGGTGTTAAAAATATTTCCCTAGGCTGTGGGGTACGGGCATCTCTGATGCTATTTTACTACTACTAAAATAACATGATTTTGTAGAGCAAGGGAACAGTCCCAAGGGCTGTTAATGATTAATGAAGTGCTGCAAAAAACATATATTGTCTGCTAAAAATCATGTTGTCACTATAATTATCATGTCCCCAGATGGAAGCCGTTCCATACACAGGATTCAGGTCCATCATTTTCTTACCAAACTTGGTACACATGATAAGGATGGTCTAAGGAGGATCCTTATATTTAGATGACCTTAAACTCTGTCTATTAAAAAGTTATGGCCACCTTAAGTTAAAACAGATTTTACACCCAGTTCAGTTGGATTTTTATGACAGCTGACTTGTTCTATCGAGGATGGAAAATTCTTCTGTGTATGCAGATCTGTTCGTTCGTCCATTTTACTAGAGCCATTACAAGCGAGGTACCCCCACCAAAATATGTGAAAATTTCAAAACTTTATTACAATTTGATCTTTGACATTTTCAGAGATTTCTCTCTTATCTTGCATATATGTACTGGGCCACAAGTAGATTCCCTTGTGTGAGTATCAGGCCTGGATCTTTCTTGATTATTTTTTCATGAGTTTAAAAAAAAATTTAATGCATTAAAATTCATGAAATCATTCACTAACTCAGTTATAACTTGAAAAGTATTGCATTCAGAGCATTTTGTTAAAATATATTATTTAACTACTTTTTCTATAACTAGAACATGGTAAGTAACTTGGGAGTCTATCCCAATAGCTAAGTGAGTTATAGCTACCTTCTGATTTTTCAGTACCTTCCATAATGAGTAAAATCACTTGCAACTTGAAAACTATTGCATTTAGAGAATTTTGTGTACAATATGTTATTCAGCTACTTTTGAGTCTGCTATAACATAGTAAAATTTCAGACCTGTAGCTCACTGCATAGCTGAGCAATAAATAGATTCAGGTTCTCACTGTTGAGTAAATCAGTTGTAACTTGAAACTATTGCATTTAGAGTGTTTTCTTTAAATATGTTATTCACCTACTTTTGGGCCAGCTATAACGTAGTGAAATTGCAGACCTGTAGTTCATGAGCAATAGCTACTTTCAGGTTCTCACTGTTGAGTAAATCAGTTGTAACTCCAAAACTATTGCATTTAGAGAATTTTGTGTAAATATGTTGTTCACCTACTTTTGGGTCAGCTATAACATAGTAAACTGTAGACCTGTAACTCATTGCATAGCTGATCAATATCTACTTACAGGTTCTCACTGTTGAGTAAATCAGTTGTAACTTGAAAACTATTGCATTTAGAGAATTTTGTTTAAATATGTTATTCACCTACTTTTGGGTCAGCTGTAACATAGTGAAATTATAGACCTGTAGCTCATTGCATAGATGAGCATTAGCTCATTTGAGGTTCTCACTGTTGAGTAAAGTAGTTGTAACGTGAAAACTCTTGCATATACAGTATTTTGTTTAAATATGTTTTCCACCCACACTTTACTCCTTAACAGTTAAGTTGGTACTTTACTTCTGAATGCCATTTGAAGGGCACAACTTTTGTGACCTTTTTCTTTCACTTCTACCCTGAACCTCAAAACACAGTCAGTTGACACAGACCTCGATCAGGGGCACTGATTGCTTGTTAAGTAAAGTAAAACACATTTTTCTGATTCCTTTCTTGTGGCAAGTACTGCACGTCTATCTAATAATAATACTCTAATTATAGTTTAATTTGGTGAATGTGTTTTTTTTTTCAGCTTATTTGCAGCAGAGGCTGGTGCAAAATCTGTTCATGGCTGTGATATGTCAAAGACCATGTACGAGATGTCGTGCGATATCGTTTACACCAATCAGATGTCAGATCAGGTCAATCTCATCCACAGCAAGTCAACAGATCTCAAAATTCCAGAGGATTTGCCCGAAAAGTAAGAAAAAAACATTCATACTGGTGTTATGTTTTCTTCTTGTTAATTGTTTTCATGTTGAGTTTCCCCACTGCCACAGCTGCATTACCATCTCCATTGATTATCTCCCTTATAAGTGGGCAGATTGTAACCATTTTTAACCCCAGCCCATAAAGGCTGGGGTTATAGTCGTCCCCTGCACCGTCCGGGTATCAGCGGCGGTGGTGGGCATAAAGCTTGTGGGTGTCACAGCCTAAACCCCTACAAGGACCTAGAGCTGATTAGGCTTTGGAGGGTATCTGGCTACCACTGTTGCCATGGCAACACTTTTAAGATTTTCGGGTCTTAATGTTTGTTGGTGTTCGACAGTCTAAACCCCGGCATGGATTTTCACCAAATTTTCAGGATATGTTTACCCCAAGAGGATCTACAGCCAGTTAGATTTTGGGGGTATCCAGCGTTAACTGTTGCCATGGCAACACTTTTAAAATGTTTGGGTCTTGAAATTTTTTTGTAAATTTTTTAATGTTTTCTGTAACCTAAAATACTGCAGCTACCTTCATCAGATTTGCAAAAGATGTAAATGGATAGGAAAGTTTGCCTGAGAGTAATTGTGTCCTTTTTATGTCAGCTGACTTGTCAGTCAGCTGACATTATGTCATCACTCTGCGGCGTGGGCGTACGCGTCCGCGTCCGCGTGAACAACTTCTTCTCCAAAACTGCAAGGCCTAGAGACATGCTGTTTTTTTTTAAAAGATACCTTATCTATCGAGGATGAAAAATTGTTCAAGGCATGCAAATCTGTCTGTTCGTCTGTTTGCTAGAGACATTACAAGGGGGGTACCCCCACCAAAAGTGTGAAAATTTCAACTTTTTATCACAATTTTCTCAGTGACTATTGCAGGGATTTCTCTCATATCTTGCATATATGTACTAGGCCAGAGGTAGATTCTCTTGTGTGAGTATGAGACCTGGATCTGTCTTACTTTTTTTTAATAAATTTTTTTAATAATTTTTAATGCATTAAAATTCATGAAATCATGCACTAAATCACTTATAACTTCAAAAGTGTTGCATTTACAGCATTTTGTGAAAATATGTTGTTCAGCTACTTTTTTCATAGCTACAATATGGTGAGTAAGTTGGGTGTCTGTCTCAATAGCTAAGTGAGTAATAGCTACTTTTGGGCTTTTCAGAAATTTCCATTTTGAGTAAAATCACTTATAACTTGAAAACTATTGCATTTAGAGAATTTCGTATAAATATGTTATTCAGCTACTTTTGGGTCAGCTATAACATAGTAAAATTTCAGACCTGTAGCTCATGGCATAGCTGAGTAATAGCTACTTTTAGGTTATCACTGTTGAGTAAATCACTTATAACTTGAAAAGTGTTGCATTTAGAGCATTTTGTTAAAATATGTTATTCAGCTACTTTTTTCATAGCTACAATATGGTGAGTAAGTTGGGTGTCTGTCTCAATAGCTAAGTGAGTAATAGCTACTTTTGGGCTTTTCAGTAACTTCCATCATGAGTAAAATCACTTGTAACTTAAAAACTATTGCATTTAGAGAATTTCGTATAAATATGTTATTCAGCTACTTTTGGGCCAGCTATAACATAGTAAAATTTCAGACCTGTAGCTCATGGCATAGCTGAGTAATAGCTACTTTTAGGTTATCACTGTTGAGTAAATCACTTATAACTTGAAAACTATCGCATTTAGAGTATTTTGTTTCAATATGTTATTCACCTATTTTGGGGTCAGCTATAACATAGTGAAGTTTCAGACCTGTGGCTCATTTCATAGCTGAGTAATAGCTACTTTGAAGTTCTCACTGTTGAGTAAATCAGTTATAATTGGAAAACTATTGCATTTACAGAAATTTGTGCAAATATGTTATTCAGCTACTTTTGGGTCAGCTATAACATAGTGAAATTATAGACCTATAGCTCATGGCACAACTGAGCAATAGCTATTCTCAGGTACTGACTGTTGAGTAAATCAGCTATAACTTGAAAAATATTGCATTTGGAGTATTTTATTAAAATATATTGTTCACCTACTTTTGGGTCAGCTATAACATAGTGAAATTACAGACCTATAGCTCATGGCATAGCGGAGCAATAGCTATTTTCAGGTTCTCACTATTGAGTAAATCAGTTGTAGCTTGAAAACTATTGCATTTACAGTAGTTTGCTTAAATATGTTGTTCACCTACTTTTGGGTTAGCTATAACATAGTAAAATTTCAGACATGTAGCTCATTGCATAGCTGAGTAATAGTTCCTTTGAGGTTCTCACTGTTGAGTAAATCAGTTGTAACTTGAAAACTATTACATTTAGAGTAATTTGTTAAATATGTTATTCACAGAAGTTTTGGTCAGCTATAACATAGTGAAATTGCAGACCTCTATGTCATGGCATAGCTGAGCAATAGCTACTTTCAGGTTCTCACTGTTGAGTAAATCATTGTATCCACTGGATAGCCGCAGTGTGTAGAGAGAGATTTCACCATTACTGCTCTGATGAAAAAAAATATTATAGCTAGCTTTCTTAAGTTTGCAGTATATATTAATAACCATAAAATGTTGTCTGGGAATATTTTTGGCCTCATTTTGAGAAACAAGATGGCCGCCACAGGTGTTTTTTGTCTGTCATGAAAAGTGCTTATATCTCCCTTATTATTGATCCTAGAGGTTTGGGATGATAAACCAACCTGTAGGAAATCATGGGGTGGGAATCTTTTGGTGTGGTCAGATTTGACCTTCAATGACCCCTCCTTCAAGGTGAAACAAGGATAGCTAAACTTAAAAGTGCTTATAACTCGCTTATTATTGGTCCTAGAGGTTTGGAATGGAAAACCAACCTATAGAAAATCATGGGCTGTGAATCTGTTGATATGGTCCGATTTGACCTTGGAAACCTCCTTCAAGGTCAAATGAGGATAGCGAAAATTGAAAGTGCCTACAACTCGCTTATTATTGGTGAGAGAGATTTGGGATGGTAAACCATCCCATAGGAAATCATTGGCTCGGAATCTTTTGGTATGGTCAGATTTAACCTTTGGACCCCTCCTTCAAGGTCAAATGAGGACAGCCAAGCTTAAAAGTGCTTATAACTCATTTATAATTGGTCCTAGAGGTTTGGAATGGTAAACCATAGGAAATCATGGGCTGGGAATGTATTTGTGTGGTTAGATTTGACCTTGGACCCCTTCTTCAAGGTCGAACGAGGATATTGCATTTGTAGTATTTCTTTAAATATGTTTTAACCTATTTTTTACACTTAAACAATTACCTTGTTATTTTCCTTCATAATACCATTTACAGGGCACAACTTTTTTATCCTTTTCTTCTGTCAGCTTCGGAATTTCTTTCGAACTTGCTGTTCAGTTACCATTTAGTGTATTTCTGTACAGCCCTTTTCCTGATAATTATTCTGTCCTCTAATCACCTTCACAAATCAAAAACACTCAGTCAGCTGACACAGTGCCCGTTCACGGGCACTCTCCTCTTGTTTTGGAAACCAAATGGCCGCCATATCACATCTTTAATGCCAAATAGGAGGGTCATCATATCAAAAAGGCTGCCATATCTCCTTTATAATTGCTTCTAGGGCTTCAAAGTATGAAAACTACTTGTAAGAAATCATGGCCGGTGAATCTTTTGTAGAACATCTTCTGGGTTCTCTATACTTCTTACAACAGAAGTTGTTCCTAAGATTTTCCCAAATCTTAATGTTGTTGGCCATTTAGCTGTACCTGCGGGCTGGGGTTCTTGCCTGCCGAGGCTGGCTATATTTGGGAGTTATGTACCTTTGGCATGGAATAATTGTTCCCAATGCTTATATTTGACCTTTATCAAGGTCACATGATCAAAAATGTATATATACAGTACAATCTCGCTTATCCGAACCCCGTTTATCCGAAAATCCGGCTTAACCGAACTTTTATTGTGTCTCCCATATTTCAGTTTCGTTGTTTACCGAGTCCGGTGGGCGATAATAGGTGATTTTAATAAAATCTTCATATTTACTTACCTAGAAATCATGAAAGCCAGTACACACATCTATTTAACCCAGTTCCTTGATCTGCCACCTTTTGTTTAACATAACACTCAGTAATCCCACCATGCTGAGCCCTTCCTCAATGATAGGTCTTAAGTGCAATTAAGGCGTCTTCTAAATTCAAAACAAAGGGGGACCCAGTGTTTGGGTGATGAGCTTGGTTTACAAAGTGAGCCATTTAATTAGGAATTAACCCCCCTGTACACAATAAAATGACAGTATCCACTGAATTTGTTGTTATTGAAAAGGCAGTGTCTTTAATTGGTGGATATGGTGTTAGGAAACCAACAAAAATAAAAAAAAACAGTTCAGATGCATTGTTCTAGCTATAGGCTAGAAAGAAAGAAAAGTCTTCACAAATAAAGCCAGTAACTTGGCCTTTGATCATAACAATAGTGTGTGACATTCATAATCCATTAATTTAATAAAAAGACTGTGTGTTTGGCTGCTAAAATATATTGTCAGTACATGTACAAAAACGGACTGAGATGTTGCACTGTTTTATTTAATAGGGGTTGTGGCAAATAATTTTAGGCATTCATCTACAAAAACAAGACATTAAGTGGACTTATAAGGTGTCAGATTATGTAAAAAAATAACAACAAGTAAAAGTTATAAATCTTGCAAATTTTCGGGACAACCAGATGCCTCTTTGATCTCCAGTAATCTCAGTTTTAGAAATCTCCAAAAACGTACGTTTTTTTTCTACAGTCTTCACGAAATCTTGATATAAAGCACATAATGACATATTTTAGTGAACTAAAATTATGGATTATTTATTAAAAGACGGAATAACATAGATGTTTGAATCTTTTATTGTATTTTTATGTAGATATAAGCAATATTGCCAAAATCACTCTATTATCGGCCATTGGTGGTACCGCTAATGAATGTAGACCTCACTCTCGGCTATCCGAACCTCCCGATTATCCGAACTTCAATGATGTCTCCCAACAGGTTCGGATAATCGAGAGTCTACTGTATTTTTTTGGAGGGGGAGGGTACACCCTCTTGTCATTGCCGCTCTAGGTAAACTGTTTTACTGCAAGAGGTTGTTATTTAACATATACAGTCAAACCTGTACATGTGACCACTCTCGAACAGAGACCACTTGCTAGTAGAGACCGCTTTTATTCCCCCCAAGGAAATTTAGATATAAAACATACCCCGAATAGAGACCACTCCTTAGTTGTGACCAGAGACCACTAAAATCATTCCCAAGGACCCACAAAAACATCTATACAAGAGACCACACAATGGAGGCACTGATAATCAATGGATGGGCCATATATGAATTGTTCCCATTGTCCATTTCCACATACATGTTCAGTTAAGCCCTCCACCTAACACAGATATAAAGTACCTGCCTATTTTCTTTGATCATTAAGAACAAGGGATTTCTATAATCCTTTCAAAGAAAGTGTGAAATATGAATAGCTGGGAAGAAAAATGGGTGTGTGTAGATCAGTACATGGTGGATGAATGGAAAACTGAACTGGTTGATCTTTGCATGGGCTATTTACAATAAGACATTTACAATATAGTCTGTGTAAAACAAGATAAGAAAACAAATCAGCTTTTAATGGGTATTACAAATGAGAGATTTAAACATAATTAGTAATTCCACAAATACAGTAAGTTTTACCACTATTCTCTCATTAGCTTCATTGTGACTGATCTCTAACAAGTCAAATAGATTGTGGATTACAATTCTTAATGAATGGAGAGAGAAATTCAGTGAAATTAAAGGAATTTATACAAAGGTTTCATGTAAAGACCGACCCCTACGAAAGACCGTTTTTAGCATTTCCCTGGGTCGGTCTTTATACACAAGTTTGACTGTATGTCAATGCTATCAAAATCTCAAGCTGTTTAGAATTTGGGAGCGATTGGAACAAAATTGAGTGATTTATGAGCATTTTTATACATGGTAGTAATCTGAAAGCTTAAATTCATCAGAACCCCTCTATTATCTCCTTGTCTGTTGCATTTAGAGCCTTAAAATGTATTGGGAGGTAATAGGAAGCAACATGAAGAAAGTCTAAAAAACTGCCCGGATTTACCCCCTGGTCCCCTGTTATGGGCAGGCCTGGGCAAAATGTACTCGTATTCATAAGTATTCGAATACATTTTTTAAAGTATTCATATTCGTATTCGAATACTTTTGTGAAAAATGCAAAGTATTCGTATTCGAATACATTTCAAAAGTATTCGTATTCATGAATACTTTTATGAATACATTTAATATTTTTCAGTTTTTGTTGATTTTTTTCACCCTGTACTGACAAGTTTTAGATATAAATATGAAATTTGGCTGTCTATCATTATGTGCCTAAGAAAACTAACAAGACATATTTAATAAATACTTTTAGTCAGTAAATATTATATAACATAATAATGACAGTGTCATGTTGGAACAAAATAGTGAGGATTATAGCTTTTTCTCTTACATCTCATAAATGCAATCAGTCTGTGTTTAACTTTTATATTGATAAATGACACCATGTGTGTTTTAATCCACATTGGTTTTCATAATGTAGTGTTATGTTATTATAAAATTCATGAAATTATAAACACCAAGCTACCTACCTTAAAATGACAACTGTGTTTGCCTTTGCTACAATAGGGGATTAACTTGTATGTGTTTCAATACCAGTGTCATTGGTCATATATGGGTAATTCTTGGGCAAACTTAAGTGACACCTATTGTGACAGTCTTGTTGTAGTAGTAATCCTATCATAAAGATTTCCAAAACAATGGCTATTTCAGTTAAATACAAGATGTTTAGGGCACTATGATGTCCTTTTCAAAAAAACAAAAAAAAAATGGAAAAAAAAAACCTCTTTTGAGTAGCTCATGTTTATTAGACTGAATATTCAGATCTTGGAGCAAGAATTAATTCTTGTCAAATATGATGTGAATCTGAACCATCATTTACTGAATTGTGCTTTCATGTTTGTATATTTTATTCAGAAAGGTAAAATTATTAACATTTATTAAAAATGATTGTATGAATTGGGGTTTAGTTAAAATGTATTCGTAAATGTATTCGAATACTTTTCAAAAAGTATTCGTATTCGAATACTTTTGAAACTGATGTATTCGTATTCATATTCGTATTCTTGGAAATGAAAAGTATTCGTATTCGAATACTTTTGAAAGTATTCGTCCCAGGCCTGGTTATGGGTCAAACTGGGGTCATAAAATCACAGATTTTATATTTTTGGCTTTTATCCTTTTTTATTGCTTTCAGAGCTTTTGAATGTATTGTGAGGCAGTAGTCGGAAACTATATACAGGGAGTGTAGAAAGCTGGTCAGATTTACGGCTCAAACTGGGGTCATAAAATCACAATTGTGTTTTTGGCTCAAAATAAGTACCTCAATTGTCAAATGCATCCTTTTGAGTATCTATTCTACACTGTAGTATTTAGGGATGAGTTGGTAGCCCTGGTGTCTCAGTATCCAGAGCATTTCAATGAAATACCATGATGAGAGTTTACAATTGCCACTTGTGACAAACATATTATGAAAGAAAAACTTAAAGTATTAGACACAAACCTTCAATATGAATAAATCATAAGCTTTTATCCCATATTTTTGTTCAGTTGCAGACATTTATAGCAATTGTGTGGTGAATAAATTACAACACTTAAAAACCTCCATCTCGCTTGTCCATACATAGAATGGAAAAGAAATCTTAAAATATTGGAAATGAACCGGAATTTTGAAGAAATTACTCACTTTAATTTTTGTGCATTTGGGAACTTCTATTTCGATTTCATTCAGAGGAAATGTCCATGTTTGGCTTCATAAGTTTAACTTCCTCTGTTTGAATGGGACTGTACTAAAACACGGTGTCCCAGAATCAGAACGGTTTTACATTGGCGACCTCCCGATTTTTAAAACTGACCCATAGTAATAATTAACAATAACTTTACATTAGTGTGTCCGTCAGGATTATTTCTGTGTGTGATTTTTTAGAGCATTCTATTCCCTTTTCCCATCCTTTAATCTTTAAGATGTTTTAATTTTTCAACTAAATGGGAAGCTCTGTTTTTGTTTTCACAAACCTTTTTCTGATTATTATTGTCATTGTTTGTGTTTTATAACTGAAAAACCAAGGTTTTGTATATTCAACAGTATTACATTAAAGCTACCTGCAGAAGTTGTTGGTGTGTAAAGAAGTATGTGATGCTTAGTTTTTAAGATATTTGGACTAGAAGAAAAGACAGTTAATTATTCCCCAGTCAAATTTGGTATATTTGTGTATATGGATAAGGCCTCAGAGTATATGGTTTTGTGGCGTCGGCCCTCCACCAAAAGATCAATGGTCATGCTGCCGCTGCAGAGATTTCTTTTTATGCACAAGAACTTAATATTTTACCTAGATCTTTCAAATTTGGTATACAGGGGTGTATAAGGGTAAGGCCTCAGGACGTATGGTTTTGTGGCCTCAGTATTCTACCAAAAGACCAAGGGCGGTCTTCCAAGTGTCAGATTTGGGGTATTTCTTTGATAACTTCAGAAATAATTTATTGCCACCTTTCCAATTTGGTGTGTGGTTATATATGGATAAGTTTTTCAGTACCTATTCTTTGTGGCCTTGGCTTCCCACGAGAAGACCATTGGTGACCTTCTAAAGGTCAAATTTCGGAAATTTCATTAATAACTTAATAATATGTTATCTATACCTTTCAAATTTAGTATGTGGATATAATAGGAAAACTTCCCGAATGACATATACAGAAAAAATATATCACGAATGAAGATAACAATATTATACGAGTGCGTAGCACGAGTATTATATTGTTAATCTTCATGAGTGATATATTTTTTCTGTATATGTCTGATGAGGGATGTTTTACTTTTATTATCCACCATTTTGTGCGATTTATGGGTCAAATAATATGAATATTTAATGAGAAAACGTGAAACAGACTGTCAAAAAGAATGAGCAACACTGAATATAAAACTTCAATCTTTACCTTGTAATATCTCAGTCATTTCTGCATGGATATTTATGCAACATGCATGAGCAGAAGCGCTAGAATAACACCTTTCTAATGATATATTATACATATTTTTAAGTTACATACTTTCCGAGATATTGTTGAAAAACCGGACGTTAATCACACTCAATATCCATAGTACCGGGGCGCCGGTGTATACAAAAAAAATACATCCCGGTCTGTATTTCCCCGTATTTAGGGCAAATACGTCGCGTGGTGGATAATAAATATTGGTAAAGCCTTGGAAATAATTCTTTTGTGACCTTGGCCTCCAACTAGAAGACCAATGGTGGCCTTCGAAAGGTCGAAAATTTCAAATTTGGTGTGTGGTTATATATGGATAAGTCTTCAGAGACTATTGTTTGTGGCCTTGACCTTCCACTAGAAAACCAATGGCAACCCTCTTGAGGTCAAATTTGGGGTTTTTCTTTGATAACTTCTGAAATATTTTATTTAGACCTTTCAGATTTGGCATGTGGTAAAATATGGAGTCTTCTGAACTTATTGTTTGTGGATCTTAGCCTTCCACTAGAAGATCAATGGCAACCTTCTGAAGGTCAAAATTTGGGTATTTCTTTGATGACTAAATATTTTATGATTTTTATTTAGACCTTTCAAATTGGGTATGTGGAATTAACTGGTAAGACATTGAAACTTACTGTTTTAAGGGATTAGTGTTTCACTGTAAGACTAATGGTAGCCCTTTAAAGGCCAAATTTAAATTATTTCTTCACATTTTGGCTTAGTACTGACATATAGAAGGACAGGTCATACTGTAGCCAATACATATAATCATATATTATATGTCCTCTATAATGCATACTATTCACAAAGGTATCTGCCTGCATCAACAGTATTTTTCAGAATGGCTGAATTCTGTGTATTTTAGGTTACACCATGTTGATTTCAGGAATACTCTTGAGTTGAGACGCAATCTCCAGTTTCAGCTGAAAGATATATCATGACCAAAACTAAAACATGTTCAAATGAATATTTGTGACTGATGTACATACTCGAGTCATCCATAATAAAATTCTGTGTTTCTGTTGCAGGGTTTCTCTGCTTGTAACTGAGGTTTTTGATGCAGGTTTACTGGGGGAAGGTGTAATACCAACCTTGTATCATGCTTGGAAAAACCTCATGCAACCAGCACCACTGGTAATTTTAACATTTCTGAGTTTAAAAATTTGTATGAAAAATCAGTTTCATCTATAGTTTTCATGATAATTTCGCAGTAAAATATGAAGCTTTTGATAATTAAGAAAACTAGTGTTGGGGTGGAAGTTGTAGTCTTCTACTCTACAACAATATCCTTCAATTAGAGTAATTAAAAGGAAACTCCCAGAATTTAATTTTTTGCAGCAACATTATATATTTCTACACTCTATACCCAGCTCATTCCAAAACCTTACCTCAGTTGTTTAATTAACAAGGCTGAAAGGGGTTTCGCTCAACTAGTGCGAGCCGCACAGCCATCGGAGACACGAGTAGTGCACTGAAGCGGTCACCCATCCAAGTACTAACATAGCCCATTGCTGCTTAATTTCAGTGAATAGACAGGTACTCGTCAAACTATGCCACAATTCAAGAAAGTCGGGAGACAAAAAAAAAAATGAAAAATAAAATGATCTCTAGAAGCTCAAGTCTTGCTAGAGCTCACACTAAAAAACCTCATATGATATGATACCCTTACTCATACCTTTCATTAATCGGAGCTGCATCATTGTAAATATCCAGAACTATTTGAACAGATGAAAATGCAAACAATTACCCTAGTGATTGGCAGAATCCTATTCAGCAATGTGACTTACCTTGGATAAAGCTCACTATATACTGTATATATATTTTATGTAAGGATATTTTACTAGCCATTAGATAATAGGTATATTTAATGGTTTAGTTGTCAACAATGGCTGACAATAACAGCTTTAGAATTTACTTTAGACCAAATGTACAAGAATTTTCTGATATACCATAAGTTCTCTGAATGACTTTGACTTACAGTATATATATTTTTTTATGTGAAATAACTTTTGAATTTTAAGAATTTACTTCAACTATATAACATTTTTATTGTAGGCTAAAGTCATTCCAAAAGGAGGCACCATGTTCATTTGTGCTATTGAGTCTGAGTATATAAGAAGCCAAAACCGGTAAGCGAGATAAAAAGCTTGTTTTTTTACTTTTTATCCACAGTCTTTAAGGGCTCTGCAGGTATTGTTTTTCCCCATGGCGTTCAGATTGGCAGGCTGGCAAGCATTCAGGCAGGTGAGCAGCAGGAAAAAGCTTGTCGGGCTATATCTTGGAAACCATAAGGTGCAGGAAGTTTATACTTGGTATGGACATTGGCTTAGGGTTAAAGGTGTGCAGGGTAATGACTTTGACCTTGCCGTAGTGACCTTGACCATTAAATCTTGTCCAGGCTATATCTCGGGAACCATATGGTGTAGAAAGTTGATTCTTGTTATGGGCACTGGTTAAATGGTGTAGTAGTGCAGCATCACAGTGATCTCATGCTATTGAAAACTATTTCCCAGGGTTTTGGGGTATGGGAATCTCCAATGCTAATTTAGTGTAATATGTTGTTGTCAGATGTAAAACAAGATTATGGCTGCAGTATGTCAAACAATAATATCTATCATTGTAAGTCATTAGTTTTAATATGCTGCAAATGTAAGCATATTTTTTTTTTTTAAATTATTGTTGTCTTTTGGAATGTTTTGTGATTTATGTATATATTAGGCATAATTAAGATATAATACATGTGTGTTTTTCTTGAAATTGTTCAGAAATTTATTATAGTGAAACAGTATATGTGTACTAGTACTTCTCAATGACAGGTTTCTGTACCCCGGAGTGCAGTTCCTAGACTTTCAGGGCGTGAACCTGGTGTGTAAGACAAGTCACAGCCACATCAGTGACAACTTTGAACCTTATACCAGTGAGTGGCTTGACCAGATACCTGGAGGATGCAAACTACTGACGCTTCCTGTGCCATTTGCTGAATTGGATTTTGAAGATCCTCAGGTAATGATATTTCCATCTAATAGAGTGTGTGTAGTTAGAGCCAATGCAAGTCAACCCTAAGTAAAGTATGCAGTATCTTTGTAAGTTTATGTGTACTTTGTGATAACTAGAACCAATGCCTATGGATAATGAAGGTTCTATTTGTATAGTGTCTAAGGTACCTGTCATCTTTTTTGTGCAGGTTATGTGTAAACAACCCCCCTATTAGATTGATGTGTTAGATGTCTGTCCATCTGTCAATCAACACTTTGATGTCTGGACTCTTAACCCAAATTAGTGCCAGTCAGTGCATCCATCTGTCGGTGTGTCTGTCAGTATTTTGGTTTTTGGAGTCTTAACTCAGACACAACTGCTGATCAGTTTGAAACTTGACAGTGTGGTAGGACATTCAACTGGACTAGGATTCTTTCAAAACTGGTGCCAGTCGGTGTGTCCATGTGTCTGTCCGTCAACATTTTGGTTTCCATACTACTAACTTCACAAGGCTTTCGCCAATTGATTGGAAACTTGACAGTTTGGAAGGAAAAGAATCATTTTTGCAAAAAAATACTAAACTTGTTATTTTTACTAGACCCAATCCCTTTTAGGAAGTGATTACTTGGTAGGGACATTACTTAGGAGGTGTAGGTGTGCAACATCATGGTGTGACCTATAAAATCTTGTCCAGGCCATATCTCAGAAACGTAAGGTGTAGGAAGTTGATATTAGTAGGGAGATTGGTTTGGAGATGTAGGTGTGGAACGTCATTGTCTGACCTTGATTTGACCTTTCACCTTGCTGTAGTGACCTTAACCTATAAAATCTAGTCTGGGCTATATCTTGGAAACCGTAAGGTATAGGAAGTTGATACTTATAGGGACATTGGTTAGGGGGTGTGGGTGTGCAATGTCATGGTGTGACCTTGATTTGACCTTTGACCTTGCTGTAGTTACCTTGACCTATAATACCTTGTCTGGGCTATATTTCGGAAACCATAAGGTGTAGGAAGTTGATATTTAGTAGGGACATTGGTCGGGGGTTATGTGTGTGCAACGTCTTGGTTTGACCTGGATGTTACCTTTGATCTTGCATATCTGATGCTATTTTATCTCTCTACGGGGATATCTGATACTATTTTATCTCTCTTATATGTCTCTTATATCTTTTTACTTGAATCTTGGTTGTTGCACCATTGGATGTCTTTTGATGTAGATTAAGCACTGTTAAAGTCATATTACAATTCATTAACCGTTTTACTTTTGCAACTTCCCATTGTAACAGATGGTATTGCATCAAGTGAGCCACAGGTATTGCCCCAACTCCACATAAAAGAATGTATTGCCATATCTGTATGAATGGGTAATATTCAAAACATTCAAACCATAATTTGACCATACAAATGAATATCAAAATGGGAGAAGTCTTAAAGCTTCATAATTTTTAGTTTACTGAATTGTCCTGTTTTGATACTTAATCTTTACATGCAGTTTCTTTCTCTTAGATTTTATTTTCTCTACTTAAACATTATTTGGACACTGACACTGGTCTGAAAGTGTCTCAATCTGTGTACTGTTTCACTACTTCTATACCTCATGGTGTTGAAAACTATTTCCCCAGGCTGTGGGGTACGGGCATCTCTGATGCTATTGTAACACTTTATCTTTGCATAGATTTTGTCTTAAACTTTATTTTCTCTACATAGATATTATTTGGATCTTTACAAAGCTGACACTGTTTACTCTGAAAGTGTCCTGATCATTGAACTGTTTCACTTCTTCTGTATCTCATGTTGTTGGGAACTATATCCCTGGGCTGTGGCATCTCTGATGTTATTTTTTTATTATTTGACTAACAGATTGTCAAAAATTATACAAAAACAACATTCATGATATTCTTATTTATTAATTTTGTTTATGACAGCATTTTACCTAGAATAAGGAAAGTAAGCTCATAGAACTGGTCAAATATTGTTTGCTTTATCTGAAGATACCTGTGTACGCATTTTGAAAAAATTAAGTATAGCATTCAAAACTAACCAAATAAATGGCAAATATCAGCAATTATCATTGTTCCCGGATGAATCTGTACTGTGGCTGCCAAGGGGTTAAATAGGAAATATATAATTTGCTACATCATATGAACTTTGTCACTGAGGTGTGCCCTTGAAATGTATGAACAGTAAAATTTACTGATATTTTGAAGCAGATTAAATAATTGCATCAATGTTATCACCAAAACCATTTGATGAGAATATATGTATGTATATATAAAAAAAATTGTATGTGCTCTTCTAGTCAATGGAAAAGTACTTGGTGGGTTTCTCCCAAGAATTCAGCTTGACAGTATCTGTGAATGGGAGACTTGATGCCATAGCAACCTGGTTTGACCTTCACCTTGACTGTGATCATTATGTGACCTCGGCTCCTGGATCTGGAAGCTGCTGGGAACAAGGTGTCTACCCTGTACTACCTAGTCAGTTGAACTCAGGTGTGTACTTTTATAAAAATGTAGATCTCAGCTCTTTGGCACTTAATCATCTGACTTTTACCTGTGTAACCTTGGGTACAAAAATGGTTCAGAAAAACACGTGGGACTCACTAAGGGACTGTGTTCATATGACCTCAGATATTGAAAAGGGGCATAAATCCTTGAACTTTGAACTTTATTAATATTCATAGTGAAACCCTTCAGATAGAAATCTTTGAAGTAAAAGTAAATCTAAAGTAAAAGTAAATCTGAAGTCCATACAGCACATTTCCCATTTAAATTATTATTTGGAAATTTGCAAAGTGTTTTCAGGGTCCTTTGAGATTCAGCTCGACAGGACTGTGGACTTGTGGTCAAGGCTTCAAAAATTACTATGCCCTCCATGTTTTGTATTTCAAAGCAGAAATAGCATGGCCATTACTAAGAGCAAAGCCAGGTTATTTCAAATTTTCAAAAATAACTCCTGTTCAATTTCTCCGGGTGTTTTGGGGACTCCATACATATGAGTGTAACTGTCAAGTGTCGACACTGGCTTTAATTAGAATTGGGGTTTTACATCCTGTCCAACAGCTAGTGTCATATTGGGACAGGCCCTCACAGCATTGCCACTTGTGGAGGTTAAACCAACACAGATATGACGGCCTGTGATTAGATACCAAACTTGCTAACCACTACACTGGCTAAAAGTATATTGACTCACTTTTAATAAAATTTAATGTTGTTTCCCAAAGCATTTTCACTTGAGCACTGAAAGAAAATATTTTGTGAGATCAGATGTGATGGTCATAATTGTATCCCCCGTATCCCCGACGCGAAGCGGGGATGCTATGGATTCATCATCGTTGTCGTCCGCGCCCTCGTCCGCGTCAGCAGAGATTTCTTTTTAGCGACCTACAGTCCACATTTCTTTCCGGATTTCTTTCATATTTGGCAGGTGGCTTGATATGGTACAGGACTCGCCACCCTATCTTTTTGGTAGGCTTTATGTCTAAATTAGGCCTGTGGTAGACAAAAATCATGCACTAAATCACTTATAACTTGAAAAGTGTTGCATTTAGAGCATTTTGTTAAAATATGTTATTCAGATACTTTTTTCATAGCTACAACATGGTGAGTAACTTGGGTGTCTATCTCAATAGCTAAGTGAGTAATAGCTACTTTTGGGCTTTTCAGTAACTTCCATCATGAGTAAAATCACTTGTAACTTGAAAACTATTGCATTTACACAATTTTGTATAAATATGTTATTCAGCTACTTTTGGGTCAGCTATAACATAGTAAAATTTCAGACCTGTAGCTCATGACATAGCTGAGTAATAGCTACTTTTAGATTATCACTGTTGAGTAAATTACTTATAACTTCAAAAGTATTACATTTAGAGTATTTTGTTTCAATATGTTATTCACCTATTTCGGAGTCAGCTATAACATAGTGAAGTTCCAGACCTGTGGCTCATTGCATAGCTGAGTAATAGCTACTTTGAAGTTCACACTGTTGAGTAAATCAGTTGTAATTGGAAAACTATTGCATTTACAGAAATTTGTGTAAATATGTTATTCAGCTACTTTTGGGTCAGCTATAACATAGTGAAATTACAGACCTGTAGCTCATGGCACAACTGAGCAATAGCTATTTTCAGGTACTGGCTGTTGAGTAAATGACTTGTAACTTGAAAAATATTGCATTTGGAGTATTTTGTTAAAATATGTTGTTCACCTACTTTTGGGTCAGCTATAACGTCGTGAAATTACAGACTTATAGCTCATGGCATAGCTGAGCAATAGCTATTTTCAGGTTCTCACTATTGAGTAAATCAGTTGTAACTTGAAAACTATTGCATTTACAGTATTTTGCTTAAATATGTTGTTCACCTAATTTTGGGTCAGCTATAACATAGAAAAAATTCAGACATGTAGCTCATTGCATAGCTGAGTAATAGCTACTTTGAGGTTATCACTGTTGAGTAAATCAGTTATAACGTGAAAACTATTACATTTACAGTATTTTGTTTAAATATGTTATTCACATAATTTTTGGTCAGCTATAACAGAGTGAAATTGCAGACCTCTATGTCATGACATAGCTTACCAATATCTATTTTCAGGTTCTCACTGTTGAGTAAATCATTGTATCCACTGGATAGCCGCAGTGTGTAGAGAGATTTCACCATTACCGCTCTAACGAAAAAAAATATTATAGCTAGCCTTCTCAAGTTTGCAAGGTGTTGTATTACAGGGTGCACCACAGTATTCTATTGGTAGGCTTTATGTCTAAATTAGGCCTGTGGCTAAATTACTTGCCTACTAAAAATGAATAATTCTGCATTTTCTCTAAAAGTATTGCAGATAGCAAATTTTTCTTAAATAACTCATTTACCTACTTTTGGGAGAGCTTTCACATGCTGAAGTTCCAGACCTGTAGGTAATTACTCACCTACTCAAAATGAGTAAATGCGAATTATCTCTAAAAGTATTGCAGATAGCCAATTTTTCTCAAATAACTCATTCACCTACTTTTGGGAGAGCTTTCACTTGGTGCAGTTTCAGACCTGTAGGTAATTACTCACCTACTGAAAATGAGTAAATGCAAATTATCTCTAAAAGTATTCCAGATAGCCAATTTTTGTCAAATAACTCCTTCACCTACTTTTGGGAGACCTTTCACTTGGTGAAGTTTCAGACCTGTAGCTAATTATTCACCTACTCAAAATGAGTAAATGCTAATTATCTCTAAAAGTATTGCAGATATCCAATTTTTTTATCAAATAACTCATTCATCTACTTTTGGGAGAGCTTTCACATGGTGAAGTTCCAGACCCGTAGGTAATTACTCACCTACTGAAAATGAGTAAATTCGAATTATCTCTAAAAGTATTGTAGATAGCCAATTTTTCTCAAATAACTCATTCGCCTACTTTTGAGAGAGCTTTCACTTGGTGAAGTTTCAGACCCGTAGCTAATTATTCACCTACTCAAAATGAGTAAATGCGAATTATCTCTAGAAGTATTGCAGAGAGCCAGTATTTCTCAAATAACTCATTAATATGAAAACAACTTATAGGAAGTCATGGGCTGCAAATCTTTACATGTGGTCAGATTTCACCTTGGGCCCCTCCTGCTTATTATTGGTCCTAGAGGTTTGCAATGTGATAACGACTTATAGGAAATCATGGGCTGCGAATCTTTTGATGTGGTCAGACTTCACCTTGGGCCCCTGCTAAGGGTCAAATAAGGGTAGCCAAACTTAAAAGTGCTTTCAGCTTGCTTATTAACGAAAAATGCTGTTTATCTTCTAAACTATGTTAGTTGGCCTTTGTCGGTGGATACATCCAGCATCTGGCCACAGATGCATCCTTAGTCTAGTTGAATTTCAGACTTTATGTAATGATAAGATACATTTTTACACCACCAAATCAAAAAGCTATCTCTTTTTACTTATGTGTAAGTTGCAAAAAATGATATGTCAGAAATATTGAACAGTTCAAAGAAATGTTACAATTCAGAATGTTTTGTATTGTTACTGTATTCCTTCAAATGTTATAGAACCACATACCTGTAGATTAACAAAGAGACAAACATTTGTCTTACAAATTACAAGTTCTAAAACAGTAAGATTTCGATATGATTCAGTAATTCAATGATGATTTACATCCCATGTTTTCTTTATGATTGCCAGGGCAAATAGACAACCTGTTAGTGCGTGAGACTGATGCAGTGACAGTCAAGTGTTTTTATAGTGCTGACTGCCTCCGATTTAAGTGTACAAAAATTACCAGGAGCTCCTGTTGTCAGTCTCCCAGTAAAAACCCTAGCAATAATCTCCAGTCTCTCAGTCTCAGCGCTTTACGTCAGAATAAACCTCAGTCCTTCATGCACACCAGTCGCCATGCCAACGTCCTTGTTGAACCCATAGAGCAAACATGTACTTATTTAAATGGTAACTTTGGTGAACTGGACTTTGGTTGTGGAGACATTAACCGACTAAGACATCTGAGTGATGATTCCATGGACAGAATGAGACACCTGAGCAATGATTCAGTGGGTAGAGACTCACATACTGAGAACCAGTGCTTGGAGATCATTGCCAGTGTGATGAATGGGGAATCCCCTCCCCGAAACAGTCACCACAGGGAATCCCCAACACCCCTCTCACTGAATGGAAATTCCCCAGTGACTTGCAGTTATCTTAATGGAAATCTGGAGACTACTTCCCCTCTGAGGTCTGATTCGGGTCTAGCCAGGGATCTCCCTTCCACCTTGTACTTAACCTCAAATAACAACCACCAACATACTCCAGAATTAGAGGACATTGATGTCAACTTAGCCAGTGCTAGTATTCAGAACTTATCCATGGAAACCAAATCTTCCTCAGATTTTTCATTAGATAATGCAGACAGTAATGCCCAGAATGAGGGAAATACTCAGACATTCTATTTAACTCGTGAAGATATATGGAAACTCAATGACTTACACTACAATAGGAGCATTTGTTCAGCTCTTCAAGAAATCCGAGCCAACTTGACTGAACCAAACCTCAAGATCTTAGCTTTAACAGATGGTGTTCCAGTTTTTGCCCTCCAGGCACTGAAACTAGGAGCCAGTGATGTGTGCTTGTTAGATAGCCAATCACATCAGCCGGTGCTGCGAGAGATTGCCTCTGTGAATGACATTCCATACAGCAAGCTGCAGTTCTCACAGATGGAGGAGATTGAGAGGCTGGAGGGGGAGTGGACAGTAATGTTAGTAGAACTAGTGGATGAAGGGGGCTGTTTGCAACAGAGATGCCTGGAGGACATTGCCCTAACAAGGTGAGAGATGGTCATTTGTCTTTAAGAGTTGCCATCAAGAAATGTCTAAATGCTCCGGTAATGCACATTAATTTGCATTATAACTTAAATCAAATTGGGTGTCTTTTTGACAGACATAACATTTTAGCCAAATTGCCATAAGCTTTTATAGTTTTTCTCACATAAACATATTTTTTCATAGCTGATTATCTTTTTCAGAAACATTTGTTTGATTTTACCCCACAGCCCTTAAGGGCTGTCTGGGTATTGTTTTCATCCATCGTGTTGGGATGGGCGTTCAGGCAGTGGGAAAAGTTTGTTTGGGCTGTATCGCAGAAACTGTAAGGTGTTGGAATTTGATACTTGCTAGGGACATGCTTAGGGGTTGTAGCTTTGTAACAAGGTGTGGTCTTGATTTGACCTTTGACCATGTCATAATGATATTGAGTTTGAAAATCTGAAAGTATCCCTATCTTTGTACCGTTTCACTACTTTTAGATCTTATGGTGTTGAAAACTATTTCTCCAGGCTTTGGGGTACGGGCATCTCTGATGCTGTTTTGGTTATTTTGCTATCCGGCTATTGTTAAAATTACCTGCTTATTTCTTAGAGCCATTGCCAATCACTAGAACCATTTTAATGTTAGGCAGGGTGACTGGCCATTACGCATAAATCTAATTTTTTTCATTTACACTGTATCTATTTTAGCATTGCTTCTTGAATAAATGCCTTATTCTAATCATTTCATAAGTTGTTATTTTAACATTTTATTTCTCAGGGCTGCATGTCTAATGCCTGAGGCCATTGTTATGCCAGGCAGGGTGACTGTGCAGGCATTGCTTATTGAGTCTTATTCCCTGAGGACCAACTCTCTTCTCACCAGTGACAACAACACTCTTGGTTACCTCATTGCAGGATTCATGAATGACTTCCAGGTTTGTCCTACAGTCTGATATTATGCAGTGGACTAGAAGGTGAACCAATGTAACTCATGTTTAGCCATCATTGAACCAGTTTGTTGTCTCAATAAAACGAAATGTTGTATTTTGTGGGTATTTGTGAGAGGTAGTCATAATTATAACCAAATTTGGTCGCTATGGGAGGTTCTTCAAAAAAGGTTTTATAAAGACTGTGTATTGAATCTCCTCTGTCAAATGATAGTGTTTTCATGTTAGGGGTGCTTTAATAAATAAATTGAAATCCTTATATGATCTTCACTTGTTGGACCGAGTAGATTTTAGTTCATATGTCCAATTTTGTTAACGGGTGTGGTGTTGAATTGCGTTCATAACAGCATCCGTTTGGACACTAGAAATGTATCAGAGGCTCCACTGTAATATTATATCAGTACTTTTCCCCAGCATAATTATGTCCACCCCCCTGGGGGGTGGATATATTATTTTTGCTTTTTTCGCCGTCCGATGTCCGGCGTCCGATGTCCGGCGTCACGCATGGTTTCCGCTCATTTAAAGGAAAAGTATTAGAGCTATTGTCACCAAATTTGGTATGCAGGCTTATTGGGTCAGTAGCTTGCTTGGGATTGCTTTTGGCTGTTGTACCTCTTTTGCTTACTGAGTAATACTTAAGTACAGCTATTTTCAGTACCCATTGGTTTCCGTGCATTTAAGCCAAAATAATTAAAGATATTTTACTACAATTTTGAATACAAGATTGTTATGTCCATAGCTCGCTTGGTATTGCATTTGGGACTGATAGCTTTGTCAGTACATGAGTAATAGCCATTTAGGTACTTCATTGTGTATTTTCAGTACTACTTTTGAGTAATTTGCTAATATCTCAGAAACCGTAAGAGATAGAGCGATTTCGTCGAAATTTTCGACCCACAGGGTATTTAAGGAATGCAATCTGCAATTTTCAAAAAATTTTCCCCTCCCCAAAAATGGCGGCCATTTTGAATTTTCGAATTTTTGCCAAAACACAAATTTGCTTCTATCTCCTTAACCGTGCGAGATAGAGTGATTTCGTCGAAATTTTCCACCCACAGGGTATCTAAGGAATGCAATCTTTGCAATTTTCCAAAAATTTTCCCCTCCCCAAAAATGGCGGCCATTTTGAATTTTCGAATTTTTGCCAAAAATGGCAAAACACAAATTTGCTTCTATCTCCTTAACCGTGCGAGATAGAGCGATTTCGTCGAAATTTTCGACCCACAGGGTATCTAAGGAATGCAATCTTTGCAATTTTCAAAAAATTTTCCCCTCCCCAAAAATGGCGGCCATTTTGAATTTTCGAATTTTTGCCAAAAATGGCAAAACACCAATCTGCTTCTATCTCCTTAACCGTGCGAGATAGAGCGATTTCGTCAAAATGTTCGACCCACAGGGTATCTGAGCATTGTACTCTTGGTAATTTTTAAAAAATTTTCCCCTCCCCAAAAATGGCGGCCATTTTGAATTTTCGAATTTTTGCCAAAAATGGCAAAACACTAATTTGCTTCTATCTCCTTAACCGTGCGAGATAGAGTGATTTTGTCGAAATTTTCCACCCACAGGGTATCTAAGGAATGCAATCTTTGCAATTTTCCAAAAATTTTCCCCTCCCCAAAAATGGCGGCCATTTTGAATTTTCGAATTTTTGCCAAAAATGGCAAAACACAAATTTGCTTCTATCTCCTTAACCGTGCCAGATAGAGCGATTTCGTCAAAATGTTCGACCCACAGGGTATCTGAGCATTGTACTCTTGGTAATTTTTAAAAAATTTTCCCCTCCCCAAAAATGGCGGCCATTTTGAATTTTCGAATTTTTGCCAAAAATGGCAAAACACAAATTTGCTTCTATCTCCTTAACCGTGCGAGATAGAGCGATTTCGTCGAAATTTTCGACCCACAGGGTATCTAAGGAATGCAATCTTTGCAATTTTCAAAAAATTTTCCTCTCCCCAAAAATGGCGGCCATTTTGAATTTTCGAATTTTTGCCAAAAATGGCAAAACACCAATCTGCTTCTATCTCCTTAACCGTGCGAGATAGAGCGATTTCGTCAAAATGTTCGACCCACAGGGTATCTGAGCATTGTACTCTTGGTAATTTAAAAAAAAATTTCCCCTCCCCAAAAATGGCGGCCATTTTGAATTTTCGAATTTTTGCCAAAAATGGCAAAACACAAATTTGCTTCTATCTCCTTAACCGTGCCAGATAGAGCGATTTCGTCAAAATTTTCGACCCACAGGGTATCTAAGGAATGCAATCTTTGCAATTTTCCAAAAAATTTTCCCCTCCCCAAAAATGGCGGCCATTTTGAATTTTCGAATTTTTGCCAAAAATGGCAAAACACAAACTGGCCTTAACCGTGCAAAATAGAGTTATTTCGTTGAAATTTTCGACCCATAGGGTATCTAAGAAATGTACTCTTGGCAATTTTCAAAAAAATTTCCTTTTCCCAAAAATGGCGGCCATTTTGAATTTTCAAATTTTTGCCAAAAATAGAAAAACAGGAATTTGCTTCTATCTTCTTAACCGTGCAAGATAGAGTGATTTCGTCAAAATTTTCAACCCAACCAATGCAAAAAGGCATGAAGCTGAAATAATTTACATCTACACTAACAAATATTTAAGCATCATTGATATATTTTACAAATGAAACAGGGTCTTGTAAGACTACTGTACAATTTGGGCAAAAGGTTCATGGGTGGACATTACACATGATAATGTGTGTTCTTCTATGCTATCCTGTTTCTATTCGCATCTACTATCAACAGGGCGGCCTATTTCTAGTTCACCTTTATTTACCATTTTTGCATTAAACTAGGAGGGATGAAGGTGGACAACCCCATCATTTCCTCGAGACAAAAAGTTGGGGCTTTGGTTTAGAGCTTGTTGCAATGCCGACCAGAGATATACTCAAAAACTATTTAATATAGCTTTCAGATTGGGAGTGTGTGTATACAGGAAAGGGTAAGAAGTCTTTGAACTTCAATTTCAAGGTCAGTGGCAACCTCGACTTAACTTTTTGTTTTTTAAATTTTGGCCTAATTCTCGTGCAGACACTTAGATTATCTTCAATGTCTAAAAGTGATATATATCTTTTCTGAAACTTGTGAAATTCTGACCTTGAAGCTATTTGTACAAGGTCATCCACAGGGTGCAAGCCCCAAGAAAGCTGTCCCTTGCCATGTATCACCAAATTTCAGCTTGTTTAAGTGACAAAACACTATACAAGTCATTCAGATGTGCTGTGGAGCTTGACAAAACCATGGTTATTCATTCTGGGGGGTTTAGAATATGCAAATAATTTACAGGAAATCATGGGCCATGAATATTTTGTGGGGTCAGATTTGATCTTTGGTTGTTTTTAGTCAGATGTAGTAAACATATCCTAAAGGTCTTGTATCTTCCTTGTCAGTCATACTTCCTTCAATGTCAACTGACATCACCATTCCCAAGACCTCATGTATCTCATCTGAGGGGAATTCTGTTTATTGCACTAAATTTGCCGCATACAGTGTGTTGATGCACAATGTCTAGTTATATTGAAAGTTTACATGTATCCTTTTTCTTTGTATTTCAGATGACCACCTATGCAGGAATCAACCTTTCAGTTCTGGAACACAAGACCCTGTCCCAACCCTTTGAACTTTTGTCTTTTGATCTGAATGAGTTTGACCTTGGGCAGGTGCCCTCTTACCTTGACCAGTCAATCACCAACAAAGTCACTGCAGTAGAAACTGGAACGGTCCATGCTGTACTCTATTGGTTTGATCTTGAGCTGACTCCCAAGGTCAAAGTTTCCACTTTAGATAACAAATTTCACTGGAAACAGGCTGCAATATTACAGAAGACACCTATAACAGTGTCCACAGGTTCCAAAGTTAAAGTACAGGGCATGTGTAGGAATAGCTGTATACATGCTGAGTTGACTTTGTTATAAATACAGAAATTAAAAGAGAAAAAAGAGAAATGGATTGTACAAAAACTAGAAAGACAAAACTCTAAATTACTGCCTTTTGACATAGTTATTTATAAACAAATTTAATAACAGTTGAAATTAATAGAAAGCAATTTACAGTTGTTTACACTTGACTGTAAAGTCTGTTTTTTAAAGAAATTTGAAATCTTGCGACATATATATTTTTTGTCTTAGTACATGGTGTTAAGGTTTGTAAACCTAGGAAAATCCACTGTGTTATTACGAAAATTGTTAATTATGTCCACCCCCCAGTTATTTTTGCTTTTTCCGGCATCCGGCGTCCGTCACGCTTGGTTTCCGCTCATTTCAAGGAAAAGTATTTATCCTATGTTTACCAAATTTGGTATGGGTGTTTATTGGATTAATAGCTTGCGTGGGATTGCTTTTGGTGAAGATAGCTCTATAGCTAACTGAGTAATAGCTACTTAGTTACTTTTGTGTACTTCTTTTGTTTCCGGGCATTTTAAGGAAAAATATTTGACATATCTTTACCAAATTTGGTATGAGCAATAGCTAGGTAAATAGCTTGGTTGGGATTGCTTTTAGTGATAATAGCTATATAACTCACTCTGTAAAGCTAATTAGCTACTTTTAGTAGCTTTTTTTATTTTAAGCATTTTAAAGGAAAAGTATTTCACCTACCGTAAATGACCTGTTTAGCGCACAGTGCGCTAAGCAAAGTCTATTTTTATTCAATATTTGTTGGGAAAAAAATGTCCCTTTTAGCGCACCCATCATGAAACACTTTCCGGGATGAAATTTCGGTCAATCCGGTAGAGAAACGGTGTTTCGACATTTAGAAATACCCACTTCCTGTAAATATGGCGGTAGATGAAAACAGACTCGAAAGTCGTGACAAAAAATTAAATTTATTAAGTAAAAATATGTACAATATATGAAAGATATGTGGATATTGTGCACTGTCACCGACGAGATTGCTGGGAAAAAGAGGTAGGGTGCGGTTACAAGGGCGGATGCGCTAAATAGGTCATTTACGGTATGTTCAGGAAAAGTATTTATCCTATCTTTACCAAATTTGGTATGGGTGTTTATTGGGTTAATAGCTTGCATGGGATTTCTTTTTGTGAAGATAGCTCTATAGCTAACTGAATAATAGCTACTTAGCTACTTTTGTATACTTCTTTTTTAAGGAAAAGTATTTGACACATCTTTATGAAATTTGGTATGAGCAATAGTTAGGTCAATAGCTTGCTTGGTTTTTTAGTGATGATAGCTATGTAACTGACTGATTAATAACTACTTAGCTACTTTTAGTAGCTTTTTTATTTTAAGCATTTTAAAGGAAAATTATTTCACCTATGCTCACAAAATTTGGGATGGAGGATTATTGGATCAGTAGCTTGCTTGGGATTGCTTTTGGTGATAATACCTATATAGCTAACTGAGTAATAGCTACTGTGCTATATAGCTATTATGCGATTTTGAGTCGACTTTTTCTGGACATTTTAATAAAACAATGTTTTCTATCTTCACAAAAATTTATGTGAAGGATAATTGGGTTAATAGTTTAGCCAGGATAGCGTTTCATCGATAATAGCTTTGTAGCTATCTGAGTAATAGCTGCTTTGCTACTTTGAGCCTACTCTGAATGGCATTTCTGTTTTCACTCTTTTAAAGGAAACATATTTAACTCATCTTTTTAAAATTTGGTGTGAAGGTTTATAGCGTCAATTGCTTGCTTGGTATTGTTGTTGGTGGTAATAGCTTTAACCTCCTGAGTAATAGCTACATAGCAAAAAACATAAATATGTCTATCTCCTAAACCGTGCGAGATAGAGCAACTTCGTCGAAATTTTCGACCCACAGGGTACCTAAGCAATGTACTCTTGCAATTTTTAAAAAATTTTACTCTCCCCAAAAATGGCGGCCATTTTGAATTTTCGCCAAAAATGGAAAAACACAAATTTGCTTCTATCTCCGTAACCGTGCGAGATAGAGCGATTTCGTCGAAATTTTTGACCCACAGGGTTTCTTAGCAAACTACTCTTTGCAATTTTCAAAAAATTTTACTCCCCAAAAATGGTGGCCATTTTGAATTTTCGCCAAAAATGCAAAAACACTAATTTGCTTCTATGTAACTGTGCGAGATAGAGTGATTTCGTCGAAATATTCGACCCACAGGGTATCTTGGCAAACTACTCTTTGCAATTTAAAAAATTTTTACTCTCTTCAAAAATGGCGGCCATTTTGAATTTTCGAATTTTTGCCAAAAATGCAAAAACACAAACTTGCTTCTATCTCCTTAACCGTGTGAGATAGAGCAATTTTGTCGAAATTTTAGACCCACAGAGTATCTCGGCAATCTACTCTTGCCCATCTTTAAAAGATTTTACTCTCTTCATAAATGGCTGCCATTTTGAATTTTCGAATTTTTGCCAAAAATGCAAAAACACAAATTTGCTTCTATCTCCTTAACCGTGCGAGATAGAGCGATTTCATCGAAATATTTGACCCAAATTGTACCTTAGAAAACTACTCTTTGCAATTCTCAAAAAATTTTACTCTCTTCAAAAATAGTGGCCATTTTGAATTTTCGCCGAAAAATGTAAAAACACACAAATTTGCTTCTATCTCCTTAACCGTTCGAGCGATTTCGTCAAAATTTTCGACCCCCAGGGTGCCCAGAGTGTACTGGTGACTTTTTACAAAAATCACTTTCCTGCCACTTTTGGCCGCCATCTTGAATTTCTGCGTGAAACGTTAAAAACACTTATCTCAGAAACGGTGTGTGATAGAGCGATTTTGACGAAATATTTTGTCCCACAGGATATATGCAGAGTTTAATGGCAACTTTTTCGCAAAGCTCGCTTTCCCGCCACTTTTGGCAGCCGTCTTGAATTTCTGCATAAAGCGCAAGAGCGCATTCATCTCAGAAACAGTGTCAGATAGAGTGATTTCGACAAAATTTTGGACCCGCAGGGTATCTGCAGAGTGTACTGGCGACATTTTGCAAAAATCACTTTCCCGCCATTTTTTGTTAACCATCTTGAATTTATGCGTAAAACGCAAAACACATTTATCTGGCAAACCATTCGAGATAGAGTGGTTTCGACGAAATATCTGACCTGCAGGTTATCTGCTGAGTCTACTGGTGGCTTTTCACAAAAGTCACTTTCCCGCCATTTTTGGCGGCCATCTTGAATTTCTGCGTAAAATGCAAAAACGCATTTATCTTGGGAACAAGATTTTGGCTGCCACCTTGAATATTGGTGGAAATTGAAAATATCATTTATCTCAAAAACCCTCAGAGATAAAGTGATTTCGAGCAATGTTTGGACCCTTTGGGTACTAGAGACATTAGATATAGTGCCTGTGAAAAAAGTTGAATTTCCAGAATTTTGTCGGCCATCTTGAATTTTGGCGGAAATTGAAAATGTCGTTTATCTCGAAAACTGTAAGGGATAGAGCAATTTCAAGGTAATTTTTGACCATTTGGATATTAGAGATCCTTGGTATATTGCCTCTGAAAAATATCAAATTTCGCCCACCATCTTCAGTTTTATCGGAAATCGAAAATGTTGGTTATCTCAAAAACCTTTACAGAGTGATTTTGAGCAAATTTTGAACCAATGCAAAAGGGCATGAAGCCAAAATAATTTACATGTATACTAATAATTATTTAAGCATCATTGATATATTTTACAAATCATGAAACAGGGTCTTGTAAGACTACTGTACAATTGTTGCAAAATGTTTATGGGGTGGACATTACACATGATAATGTGTGTTCTTCTATGCTATCCTGTTTCTTTTCATATGTTGCAGCTACTGTTAACAGGGCGTCCTATTTCTAGTTTTATTCAGCAGGTTACCATATTGCTATGTATATGTGCCAGAGGACATTTGGCCAATTTTTTGCATTTCTTCAACTGTTAATGTTTTTCTAAGGAAATTTAGTCTGATTTATTTAAAGAACGTAGTGTACTTTAATTATCACCTTTAGCTCAAGGTGTATTATTTGCTATTAACACGACCAAATTAGCGAAAACCTCATTTTCTTATTTTAATTCAGATTATCAAAATTGAATCAGCTATGAAATTAGATGGTTGTTTTGTTTTTTCATTGGCCAAGTTGAGATGGTCTAAGGATAGAATTTTGGAAAACTGAGTTAATCTAGTATGACCACACATAGTGGAAATGGGAACACTCTTATGAAAATGTCTTGTTGTGTTATAGGTTAATGTTGTTATGTTTTATGTTGTGATTTATTTTTCAGAATTAATGTTGTGGAAAATATATATCATTCTGAGTTTCTTTTGAAAATATATGTTAGTTTTTTCAGATGTAACAATACAGGCAGAAGTCTTAAAATACAATGCCATTGTTATGAAAATGTAAAAAATTGTTAATATATTAAAGTATTACCACAGTTTATATTATTATCTCCCGCTGGGCTTTAACCCGGGAGGGAGATTATGAAATGATGCCTGTGTGTGTGTGTGTGTGCGTGCGTGCATTAGTGTGTCACACAGATTTCTCCAAAACTACTACAGCTACAGATTTTTTTGTAAATTAATTGTCCCAATGAATTTTCACGCCCTTGAAAATTTTTTTGGTTTTATGGACTTGGGCCTAAAGATAAGTGAGTATTACTCACTGAGTAATAGCAATTTTATTACGCTACAATAGCTTACCATGTGGGACTGAATGCTGTTCTCGGATGGCCGCCAGGCCCGGCCAATGTCTAAGAAAAAAAGACGTTTATTGTTGGCCGTAGCCTCAGCTTGTCGTCACGTGACCTACCCCATTTGTCTTCTCCTTTCTCGTTGGCCGCCGCCATATTGGAATATATTGTGAAGTTTTTCTGCCGTTTTCTACTTATATCTCAGTTCATTTTGATTGTTGGACATCTTTTTTCAGCCATTGTGTTTATTAATGTGACAAAAATGATCAAGAATTAGATTTATTGGGCGATAATTCTGTAGAATCCTTCGCAGGCTCACAAGCAGACCTCGAGAGTGCTGCTGACCATCTGTTTACTTCCCCGCCTCGCCCTCAGCCTCTTGCCTTCGAGGCTTTATCATTGAAAACTCCAGCTAAAACTGTCCTACCAACTCCAGGTACTGCTTTACAGCAAAAAATAGAAACAAAGCTCGAGAAGTCCTTGGGATCTGGGCTAGACTTTCCAGGCAAATATTTTAGAGGCAATGAAGTTCCTTCGAGAAGATTTTCAGAAATCTCTCCATAAAACAGATCTCCGCTTCGGCCTCAAAACCTGTCCCATCTGATACTTGTCTGGACTTTATCCTCAGACTTCCAGACCCTAGGGACTCCTTACCCAGGTCTTCTACTGCGGTTATGGGCCTTGACGATGAGAAAGGCAGGCAGGAGCTCAGGCCAAGAGGCCCTTCCTCTATGCTGCCTCTGAACTCTATTATCAAAGACGCCTTTGATACATTTGATCAAGATTTTCAAGCAGCAAATTTACCTGAGGGTAGATACATTAAAGCTCCTCCTTCCACTGCCAAGTGGTACAAGGTGGGACAACCTTGTTACGAAGACAAGATTCAAGAACTAAATACAGACTTCGCAAAGATCTGTATTTCTCCTAAGCCCTCAGGGGTCCCTATGGGCAAGGTTCCCCTACCAATTCTCAAAGAATTGGAACACCAGTCGAGACAAAATATCTCCACGCTTAACTTTACTATCACCTTTGCCAAGACTTCTTCTTCCTGCAATTCCACTCTGGAAAAGTGTCAGCATAGTTTGAAGTCGACCTTCAAGAAGGTCAAATCTCAAATTAGAAAAGTCGCCGACCCTGAAAAGGTAGCAAAGCGTGGATACGAGGAAGCCTGTGAATACCTGGGTATTTGGAACAAGACACTTATTATCCAGCACAAGGCCTTGACTTGCCTCAGCAAATCCCTTGCTCATATACTCCAGAGGGAGTTATATTCCATGGGCAACACTGGTTTGCTTAGGCGCAAAGCCGAAATGACCCTGTTACAACCACACTTAGGGGAGACGAGGTGTCAGGAACTCAGGAATGCATCCTTTTGGCCGCCTTCCTTGTTCAAGTCTCAATTAGTCAAGGAAAGTGAAGACGTCCTTCTTAAAAAAGGCACCTCAAAAGACTCTCAGGGTTTCAGACCCTACCAGAACAAGCCCTTTTGTGGTCCCCACAAGAAAAGAGGCTCCTACAGGAAATGTCCCTATGGGGGCAACTCCTCTCAAAGCAGTAACCAATCATTTTCCTCCAACAGGGGAAAACCAAACTTCAGAGGCTCCAGGGGTCGTTTTCAACCACACAATAGGGGAAGAGGGCGTGGAAACCCCTCTTCCCAATGACTCCTCCAAAGCCTCCCTCAGTCCACCAGTAGGAGGTCGCCTCCGTTCTTTCAGGAGAGACTGGCAAACAAACAAATGTTCATCAAACATGTTAAACATTATCACCAATGGCTACGTACTGCCATTCCTCTCAAAGCCAAACTTGGTCAGATTCCCTCTGATTCTGTCAGAATACAAGACCCTTCAAAAAGACCAAGCTCTAGCAGATTGCATCCAGTCTCTTCTGTCAAAGAACGCTATCAAAAGGGTGGAAAATGTAAAATCTCTCGGGTTTTACAGTCGCCTGTTTCTAGTCTCCAAGCCTCACCAAAGGTGGAGGCCAGTAATACACTTAAGCAGGCTCAACACTTTTCTACATGTAGAAAAGTTCAAAATGGAAACTCCAGAGTCCATCAGGACCTCCCTGGTTTCTGGGGAATGGGTATCGTTGATAGACCTATCGGACGCTTACCTTCACATCCCCATCCACCCAAACTCAAGGAAATACCTAAGGTTTTGCCACATGTCACAGGTGTTCCAGTTCACCTCCCTTCCTTTCGGACTAGCCACAGCCCCCCAGGTCTTTACAATGATCATAAAGGAAGTGAAGCTCATGGCCCTCTCCAGAGGACTCAGACTTCACCAATACCTGGACGACTGGCTGATCAGGTCCCAGTCTCAGGAAGAAGCCCAAGTGAACACACAGGCAGTGGTAAACCTAACCCAGTCCTCGGGGTGGATAATAAATCAGGAAAAATCAGAACTGAAACCTACTCAAATGTTTTCGTTCGTGGGCTACGAATACCATCTAGATTCAGCCCTTGTAAAACCCAGTCAAGAGAGATGGCTCAAACTTCAGGATTTGATCCTACAATTCAAGTCAAAACATGTTTTGACTGCAAGATGTTTGATGTCGCTAATTGGGTTGCTTGCCTCAATGGAGAAGATGGTCCCGGAGGGACGCCTTCATATGAGGCCCTTTCAGTTTCATCTCAAGGAGCATTAGAGATATCCTCAGTCGCTCGATAACCTCCTTCCTTGGAGAGATGCCATTTCTGCACACCTAACGGGTGGCAGAATCCTGCAAACGTGATGAAAGGCTCAGACCTTCTTCCCAAAGACCACAGTATCCTACTCTTTACAGACGCCTCAAACAAAGTTTGGGACGCTCACTTAGATCAAAGTTCTACCAAGGGTTTGTGGTCAGAGCAGGAAAAAAGGTTACACATAAACGTCCTATAGTTGAAGGCCGTCTCACTGGCCCTTCGAAATTTCAAGGACCAGTGCCAGAACCAAACAGTTCTAGTTGCAATGGACAACTCGACAGTGGTAGCCTACATAAACAAACAAGGAGGAACTCACTCAGAAGAGATGTGCGCTCTCCTGTGGAAGATCATGACATGGTGTCACCGCTATCACAACATTAAAAGCCAGACACATTCCAGGGTGTCTGAATGTGATGGCCGACCTCCTGTCCAGGTCCAACCAAGTGCAGTCAACAGAATGGTCACTGCATCCACAGGTGTTCCAACAGATCTGCCAGAAGTGGTTCACCCCTCATGTAGACCTGTTTGCCACTCATCTGAACCACAAACTCCCTCTGTACGTGTCTCCAATCCCAGACCCAAAGGCCTGGGACATAGATGCTCTAAACATAAACTGGACGGGTCTCACTGCTTATGCTTACCCTCCAACGGCTCTCCTTCACAGGATGATCCAAAAAATCAGGCAATGCCACTGCCTGATCATAGTAATAGCCCCAGGCTGGCCAGGGATGCCCTGGTTTTGGGACAAAGTGCAGCTCTCAACAGAGATCCCAACTCCCGGTGTCAACGACCCTATGCAAACAGTCCCACAAGTATGTGTTCCACAACAATCCGTATCATCTCAACCTCCACGCCTGGTGTCCAGGAGCAGACAACTCCAAGAACAAGTTTTCTCTGTGGAGGTGGCAGAGAGAATTGCTGCCCCTCAGCAGTCATCAACGAAGACCATCTACAAGCCAAAGTGGGCCCTATTTGAAAAATGGTGCAGAGAAAATTTGGTGGATTTCTCCTCTCTATCTGTGAAACAAATCTCAGATTTTTTCATGTACCTGTACCAAGACTTAAACAGGCGCCCCTCGACCATTGATGGTTACAGGACTGCCATTGTTGACACTTTGGGCCCAATGGCCCACCATATTGCACATAATGCAGACCTTCATAGGTTACTCTCCAGTTTCCAGAGGGATCATCCCAAAAGTTCCAGAAATCTTCCAAAGTGGAACCTTTCTGTTGTTCTTAATGAGCTCACAAAAGTGCCCTTTGAGCCTATGAAAGACACAGACCTCAAACATCTTACTCTCAAAACTGCTTTCTTGCTAGCTTTGGCCTCTGGGCAAGCGCCGCAGCGAAATCCATGCCTGGGTTGCAAACAAAGTATCTAATCTAGGCCAATGGGAAAAGGTTGCCTTGTTCCCTTCTTCTGACTTTATAGCCAAAAACCAACTAGCAAGAGAAGGTTTTCAAAGTGTGTCTCCGGTGACTATTCCTGCTTTGACTACCATTGTAGATAGACAATTCAAAGAAGACAGGACCCTGTGTCCGGTGCGGGCCCTGAGGCACTATTTGGATCCAACCAAAGACCTGAGAGGGTCTCGGTCCCTCCTTTTCATCTCCTTCAAGAAAGGACATACCTCAGACATCAGACCCGCTACTCTCTCTTCTTGGTTGAAACAAACCATTCTACTTTCTTACAAACAAGCAGACCAACAAGCCTTGGACCTGGTCCAAGTTAAAGCGCATGACATTAGGGCTTTTGCGGCCTCTAAGGCCTTTTACGGTGGGGTATCGGTAGACCAAATCATGCAAGCCTGTCACTGGAAAGGTCACAACACATTTACAAATTTCTACCTAAAAGACAATATGTATCTGGGGCCAGTAGTAGTGGTGTTGGAGCCCAACTTAGGAGTCAGCCCATCTTAAGATGGGCTATAGCCCAACTTAGGATCCTAAGTTGGGTAGCCTATCTTAAGATGGGCTAGCCCATCTTAAGATGGGCTAGAACATATCAGAACAAATTAAGATAATAAAATTCCAGAAACAATTTTTACTCTTGCTATACTAAGAAATGTTTTTTGCATGTGCAAATGAAAGGATATTATAAAACATTATTATGAAAAAGATGACATTATCATTGGTCTCCTTGAATGTTCCTTGAACAGGACTTTTGCCTATACATTCTTTTTTTATTTTGAAAAAAAATATGTTAAATTTTATCAAAGCTCAACAGTCTTTAATTACAGAAACTAAAATGAATTGTGTTTCCTGAGCCCTGAGAAGCATTACAATATTCTTTTGATGTTGATTTGTTTGTCTATATTGGGATGATATCTTTATTGGATTTGTGGCTATTGTTTCAACATTCTATTGATGTTGATTTGTTTCACTTGGGGTGGGTAAAGTGCACAATAGGAAAACCTCAATCATAAAGTGAAACAAATCATCATAAAAGTAATATCAAAACACAAAGAGGCTTAATCCTATCAAACCTTTATGGGGGACAACCCATATGTGATTTTATGGGTGAGTCATAGTATAAAATTTAGCAAAGTTTTATAAACAGCACTTTATTTTCACAAAAAAAATGCAAATTACATTTTTAAAATTACACTAATTATTACTAAAATGTAATTTAATCAAACAAGTTAATCTTATGTATTCGGTTAAACAGCAGTAATTGTCTACTTAAGAACCTAGCTTTGCTTTTAACAATTATGATTATGTTAATTGTTTTCATGAAACATGTAAAAATACCTTAAAGAATCTTCGAACAATACCTATTTAATCCTGTCAGCTAGTCACTCAAGCACAAGTGAAACAAATCAAGTTCAAAAGTAATGCTGGGACAAAAGGTAAATCTTAACACTAATCCAGTTAACAGTTCACACACATAGTCAAACAAATCAACATAAAAAGAATCTTGAAACAATAGATAAATCACAATGTAATCCAGTTGCCTAATCACTCCCCGGAAGTAAAACAATTAAGCTCAAAGGAGTGGTTGAACAATAGACATCTTGTCAGCTAACATATTAACTGCCTTGGAATGACAAATGAATTCAGACTATATATATCTGTCAATTCATCTTAAAATAAGCTATGGACATTCTATCTAAAAGGATAATATTAAATTTTAGATTTAAAAACCTTCTTGTATTTTATTATCCTAAGTTGGGCTAATATGTTATAGCCCATCTTAAGATGGGCTAAGCCCATCTTAAGATAGGCTACCCAACTTAGGATCCTAAGTTGGACTCCTAAGTTGGGCTCCAACAGCGGCACTAATCCCAGGGTCTAGGTCTAGGTTTACCTCATCAGGGTGTTTCGGGTAAGGTGTTCTTTATACTCTTTTAGCTTTAGTATTAATTGTATAATGTATTAAGGACCTTAAGGTTGTCATTAATCTCTTTTGGGTGGCAAGAAATTTGGTATCTCTGAGCCTTAGGCTCAGATTCCTTCCGTGATAGCCCTTGGGGCTTTACCCCACCTAAGTGTACTTCGGCTACACATCTTTCTCCTGTCAAAACACCCAGACAGTTTATTAGCACTGTCAATCATTTTTAGGTTTTATGGCTTCTTACAGGCCCAGCCCTCAGGTTTGGGGCACTATAAACTTGGCTCAGACTGGTATTTTATAACTTTCATTCTCCTTATTATATCTAAAATCTAAGAAAAACAAACCTATCTTCCAGTCTCAGCTGTAATCCGCCTCCGGGCAGTTGGATTCAGCATTCAGTCCCACATGGTAAGCTGTTGTAACGTAATAAAATTGAAAATTTTAATTACTTAAATGTAGCTTTTATAAGCTACAAGCTTACCATGTGGGACTGAGAAGAGTCCCACCCGTCCTCCCCGCTGTATTACAGCTAAGGGTGTATGGGTTAAAATTTCAATGAGAAAGGAGTAGAGAAATGGGGTAGATCACGTGACGACAACCTGAGGCTACGGCCAACAATAAATGTCTTTTTTTCTTAGACGTTGGCCGGGCCTGGTGGTCATCCGAGAACAGCATTCATTCCCGCATGGTAAGCTTGTAGCTTATAAAAGCTACATTTAAGTAATTAAAATTTTTAATTTTAGCTACTTTGAGTAAAGAACTCGTAACTCAAAAACTAATGCAGTTACAGCTTTTTCTTCAAATATGTTGTTCAGCTACTTTGTCCTTAACTATAAGATGGTACATAGTTTGGGGTCTCATTGCATGCCATAAGTGAGTAATAGCTATTTTCTTATTTATAGCAAAATAATGACATAAGTAAATGTCAAATATCATCAAAAGTATTAAAGTTAGGGAATTCTTTTCAAATATGTTATTCATCTACTTTTTGATAAGCTACCACATAGTAAAGTTTCGGACCTGTTGCACATTGCATAGCTGAGTAATAGCTACTTTGAAATTTTGAATGTTGAGTAAATCCATTGTAACTGATGGTAAGTCTAACATCAGACTGTACTAGATATAACTTCAGACTGTACTAGATATAACTTCTGCTCTGATCTCCATAGATCTAATGACACATGTATTTCATCTCCACTAATATATTAAAGGCATACAATCGCTACAAAAACATTTGTGCTACTGTTTTAGAATATACAGGAAACAACCTAAATACTTTCTGAAATGATCAATCTTTTCATTGTTGGAAGATTGACCAAAAAAAAAGTGAAATGATAGATAATAATTGTGAATCACACAGAAAGGGTGTTACAAAATATACCCAGTGAATGCCTGTGGGGTGAGAGATAGCCTTTCTGGGGATATGTTGGCATCAATTCGGTGCAATCTAGTTTTGACCCCTACTTCTGCTAAAGTGGAAACTTTCAACATTAAGTCTGTCGTTTGTCACAAAAATTTTCACCTAAACCATAACTTTCAAACCCCTGGAGAGGTTTTTGTCATCTTATTGATAAATGTATTGATTAGGTTTTGGACAGGATCCAATAAAATGGTTACTATGTAATCCATTTTTGGTCAGGTTGTGTGTAACCAACCCGCCTATTAGATTGATGTGTCTGATGTCTGTCAACATTTTGGTTTCCAGACTCTAACTTGAAGATGCTTCTGCTGCGTTTTTCTGTGCATACATCTGAGCCAGATTTTCACATTTGTTGAAAATGTGTACCTGAAAGAGTTCTATACCTACTTAAGATTTTGGGCATGATCCAAAGAGAACTGTTGCAACTGAATTTTCAGGCCTTTCGCACATTGTTTCAGTGCCACTGACTAAATCCCTGGGTGGGGTTTCCCCAGATTCAGTGGAAAGGTGCACACTAAAAAGTGATCGAGTTTCCACCTGGATGCAATAAAAACTATAACAAGAATTCAGTAGAATTATACTGACTTTCAACCAGCCAGAGCCAGTTTTTCAGTCTTTGGTAGTTCCTCCAGCAAATCCCCCACAAGCCAGTGTTGTAGATAACAACCAACCATTCTTCAAGCCTCAAACCGACCAACAGTCAACAGGAACCGACCAACCCACCAGCCACTTTTCATAAGCAACCTGTACACCGGCCTAAGACTGATAACCAGCCCAGATCTACTGACCAACATCTACAACAGACCAACCCACCAATATTAAGATATTATCCAAAGTTTTAAAAGTAACTACACAAAGGGTTTTTGTACACAAAAAAGAGCATTCCTAGAGCTAGCAAGTTTATATGAAATGCTAAGGGATCAATGTAAAGATGTAAATAAGGAGGGGCCCAAGGTCAAACCTAACCACACCTGAAGACTCCTGGACCATTATTACCTATAGGTTGTTTGGACATTGCAAACCACTAGGGCAAATAATAAGTGAGTTATAAGCACATTTAAGTTGGGTTATCCTTGTTTGACCTTGAAGGAGGGACCCTAGGTCAAATCAGACTACATCAGAAGATTCCCAGCCCATGAATTCCTATAAGTTGGTTTCACATCCCAAAACTCTAGGACCAATCATAAATGAGTTGTACGCATTTTTTAAGTTTGGCTATCTTCGTTTGACCCTGAAAAAGGGACCCAAGGTCACCTCCCAGCCCATGATTTCTTATAGGTCAGTTTTACATCCCAAAACAGTAGAACCTTAGTAGTATCCTCATTTGACCTTGAAGGAGGGGCCCAAGATCAAATCTAACCACATCAGAAGAATCCCAGCCTATTGATTTTCTATGGGTCGGTTTCACATCCCAAAACTGTAGGACCAACTGTAGTTATAAGGAATTTTAAGTTTGGCTATCCTCGTTTGACCTTGAAAGAGGGGCCCAAGGTCAAATCTAACCACATCAGAGGCTTCCAGCCCATGATTTCCTACAGGTTGGTTGTTGGTTTACCATCCCAAACCTCTAGGATGTATGTCGGTTCACCATCCCAAACATCTAGGCCCAATAATAAGCAAGTTATAAGCTCTTCTAAGTTTGGCTATCCTCATTTGACCTTGAAGGAGGGGCCCAAGGTCAAATCTGACCTCATCAGAGACTTCCAGCCCATGATTTCCCATAGGTTGGTTTCACATCCCAAACCTCAAGGACCAATAATAAGTGAATTACTTGTATAATCACTATTTTAGCACGTTTTTTACCAACTGATAATCAATCGCCCATCAGTCAGTCAAATATGGCCCGATTGATCTCAAAATCGACTGGTGCCTAGATTTTGATGTGAGGAAGATGCTTACCACATTTGGTTGGCCAACAGTCTGTACTTTCTAAGAAATCTGTCAATTTTTTTTTTGTTTTTCCCACCCCAGATAACTGCCAAATATCATTTTGATGGGCCTAATATTAAGGGAGATGATAATGAGATGATATAGTTTTTTCCAGAAACAAAGTCTGACCTTGATTTAAAGTATCAGCAATTTATTGTAACCTTAAAAAGAGACCTTTTTCTTTTGTCTAGATATGTGTACATGGTGAATATCAATTCAAAAAATCTCAAATACCACATCAAACAATTTCCAAACACCAAAAATTATCCAAACCATAAAGCCAATGTTAGTGTGGAGCTGTGAGGGAGTGTAAGGTAATCAATCTTTTCATGGAGGTTCTGTTCAGGGTTTGTTACATCCACAGCTCAAACATGACTGGAATTGCACATTATTTTAAACACTTTTCAAATTTGACAAACTTAAAATGAATATAATTCTGTTATTACTGGGAGTTTAAGGTCACCTTAAAGTATGGCACTTAGCTATGGCCAGTTACATATACATGCAAAACTCGAATTGAATTTCTCTTAAGTTATTTTCAGTATACTCTTAAACTCAGTAACTTAAACTCAGCATAATTCTTTTATACATGAGAGTTTAAGGTCACCTTAAAATAGGAAATACCTTGAAAACAGGTTTCAACCATATGCCAAATGTAAATTGAATCCGTCGACCAATTTTCAAGATACTGTCTGGAAACAGAAAAACTTAAAATCAAAATAAGTATGTTACTACTGGGAGTTTAAGGGCACACCTTGAGGACCAGTTACAACCACATGCCAAATCTGAATTTAATCCATCATGCAATTTTAAGATACTGCACATGTGTGGAAAGGAAGTGTGACGACATTGATCATATATGTCCTCCATCATAGCTGTTAGTGACACAAAGCTAATTCAACCTTAAACTCACAAGTTTATAAAATATCAGCAATTTACTATAACCTCACAAGAGAGACCTTTTTTGGTCTAGATATGTGTACATAATGTATATCAATGAAAAAAAGTTTTAATTACCACATTAAGTATCTTCCAAACACCAAACAAAAAATTGTACCAAACTTAAACTCAGAGTTAGTTTGCAGGTGTGAAGGCCTTGGGACTTTAAGGTAATTTTTTTATGAAGTTTTCTGTTCAAGGTTTGTTACATACACATGTTAAACATGCCTACAATTGCATAGTATTTGAAGTACTGTTCAAAAATTGCCAAACTTAAAGTTATATAATTCTGTCATTACTGGGAGCTTAAACGTAATCACTGCTTATCTAGTTCCCCTGGCAACAAATATAACCTGAAAATATTGGTCGAAATCTGTGCATGGATTTTTTATATGAAGAACCCACGCAATTAAAAGGAAAGAAAAAAACAAGAAAAATGTTGCAATGGCTAAAGTTGTTGACAAATGTGGCTGAACACCTAACCACATCAAGTTGTTGAGATAAACCTATTCTGAAACTCTGGACAAATGTATAACAGCCACAAAATTACAAGTCCACAAAACAGAAAAAGTGTAAACAGCTGTTGCCAGATATTAACAAAAAAGCAATCGCAAACAAGCTTTAAGGTCAATAAAGCTCCACACCAAATTTAGCCGAGATGTGTAAGATACTGTTCTTGAAATCGGCAGCAATGCAGGGCGATTCAGAGAACAAAAGCAGGGTGGATATAATAATTAAAAATATTGCAACCTAGCTAATTAAACTCCCTTCTTTAACTATCATGTCTTCATGGTAACATTACAATAAAGATGTTCATTTGGTCTAGGTATGTTTAGATGTTTATTTAAATGAAAACTCTAACCTACCCCTTTAACATTATCCAAATATCCTAAAATATGTCCTAACCTTACACTAAATATAAGTAAATGCAACTGTAAAGAATTTGAGGTAATCTTAACCATGTATAGGCTCTGTTCAAGGTTAGTTATATCCAGATCTTAGATATACTTAAAATCTATTGCAGATGATTTATTATCCAAACATTGTAAAAGTAACCATGCATAGTTATACTATAACTGAGAGTTTAAGGTCACCTTAACATAGGGCAATTCTCTAAGGTCAGCTACATGTACCTGCAACATACAGATCAAATATGTCATGCCATTTTTATGTCCGCTAACTTGTCAGTCAGCTGACATTATGGCATCACTCTGTGGCATTGGCGTACACGTGCACACCTTCTCCAAAGCTACAAGGGCCAGAAACGTGCATTTTGTTTTCAAAAGATTCCTTATCTATAGAGGATGAAAAATTGTTCAAGACATGTAGATCTGTTGGTTCGTCTGTTCCAAAGAGCCATTACAAGTGAGGTACCCCCACCCAAAGTGTGAAAATTTCAACACTTTATCACAATTTTCTCATTGACTATTGCAGGGATTTCTCTCTTATCTTGCATATATGTACTAGGCCACAAGTACATTCCCTTGTGTATCAGGCCGTGATCGTTCTTTATTATTTTTTATGAATTTTTAAATTCATGAAATCATGCACTAAATCACTTATAACTTGAAAAGTATTGCATTTAGAGCATTTTGTTAAAATGTTATCTAGCTACTTTTTCTATAGCTACAACATGGTGAGTAATGTGGGAGTCTATCCCAATAGTGAGTGAGTAATAGCTACTTTTTGATTTTTCAGTACCTTCCATAATGAGTAAAATCACTTGTAACTTGAAAACTATTGCATTTAGAGAATTTTGTATGTAATATCTTATTCTGTAACTTTTGAGTCGGCTATAACATTAAAATTTCAGACCTGTGGCTCATTGCATAGCTGAGCAATAGCTACTTTTAGGTTTTACTGTTGAGTAAATCAGTTGTAACTTGAAAACTATTGCATTTAGAGGATTTTCTTTAAATATGTTATTCACCTACTTTTGGGTCAGCTAGAACATAGTGAAGTTGCAGAACTGTAGCTCATTGCATAGCTGAGCAATAGCTTCTCTCGGGTTCTCACTGTTGAGTAAATCAGTTGTAACTCGAAACCTATTGCATTTAGAGAGTTTTGTTCAAATATGTTATTCACCTACTTTTGGTACAGCTATAACATAGTGAAATTGTAGACCTGTAGCTCATGGCATAGCTGAGCAATAGCTACTTTGAGGTTCTTAATGTTGAGTAAATCAGTTGTAGTTTCAAAACTGTTGCATTTACAGTATTTTCTTTGAATATGGTATTCACCTATATTCAGTCAGCTATAACATCCAGAAATTGCAGACCTGTAGTTCTTAGCATAGCTGAGCAATAGCTACTTTGAGAATCTCACTGTTGAGTAAATGAGTTGTAACTTGAAAACTATTGCATTCAGGCTGAGGGGATTTTCTTTAAATATGTTACTCATCTACTTTTGGGTCAACTATAACATAGTGAAATTGCAGACCTGTAGCCCATTGCATAGCTGAGTAATGGCTACTTTAAGATTCTTACTGTTGAATAAATCTGTTGTAACTCAAAAACTATTGCATTTACAGTATTTTGTTTAAATATGTTTTCACCTACTTTTTACACCTCAACAGTTAACTTGGTACTTTGCTTCTGAATACCATTTGCAGGGCACAACTTTTGTGTCCTTTTCTTCTTTCACTTCTACTCTGAAACTCAAAACACACAGTCAGCTGACACAGAGCCCGTTCACGGGCACTGATTGTTTGTTGTTTATTTGGAGTTTAACGTCACTTTCAACACTGAATAGGTCATATCATGACAGGTAGTTTTATGGGCAGAGGTAACCAGTGCATAGTTGGTCAAGGTTCTGTACTGTACACTGCAGACCATCGGTAAGAAACTTCCATCTTTCCCACATAGGATTCAGAGTTTAAACTGCCGACTTCAGAGGTGGAGGTGAGTGTGTTACCACTGCGCCACCGTGGTCCCTCATGCCATTTTGGTATACTGTGCAAAAACATAGAAAAACTTAAGCTCAGTAAAATTCTTTTACACATGGGATTTAAGGTCACTTTAAATAGGGCACACCTTGAAGACCATTTCCATCTACATACCAAATTTCGATTTGACTCCATCAAGCCTTTTTTGAGCTACTGTCCAGAAATGGAGAAGGTTAAATTCACTATAATTGTGTTATTGCTGCAAGATTAAGGTGACCTTAACATAGGGCATATATTGGTGACTGTCGACATCCACATGCCAAATTTGAATTTAATCCATCAAGAAATTTTCAAGGTGCTTTGCCCACGATGTATGCCCTCCATCACAGCTGCTGGTGACACCAAACTGTTGCAAACTTAATATCATTAAGTGTCCCTGAAAAGGGCGCTTATTTGTTTTCACTTCAGTTTCCTCTCCGCCACCGACGAATTATGGTCTCCTTTGAATATCTCCCTTATTATTGGAAGCTTTTAAACCATATTTGGCAGTTATATACCTTAGGCTTGTGGGAACATTGACCATTTATTAACTCATTGTTATAGATGTGTTCAGAGCATTGTGTCAAAAACTTCTTGCCTAGCATTTATTAAATTAACTTTACATAATTTATGACCATAGAAAACAAAATAAAGCTTACATTTTTCTTTCATGTTAATGCATAAACTTCCACACTGTCTCAGCGCTGCATGTTTTTCTTTTCAAAAACCTTTTTCTACTTTATACTATAAAGCATCTGACCTTTTGGGACGCTTTGTTTTTGTAAGCAAAAACATTTTTCTAGTTTTAAGTTTAAAAGAATGGCAGCAATTTATTGTAAATTTACAAGAGACCATTTTTCCTTTGGTCTAGATATGTGTTGTTTCTTTGGACGTCATCATGTAGGCTTAAGGTCATTCCATAATAGGTCACACCTTGAAACCAGTTACAACCACAAGATCTTGCCTCATCACAGTCGTCAGTCGACACCAAGAGAAATATGCACTTTCTTCAACTCTTACGAACTTGTTTAAGACTTAAATAACAAAAAATCAATTAAGTGCACTTCTGGCATACACAACTATCCTGTATCCAATTAAGGCACTAAGCTCAGTTATGCACCCTAGATTTATGTCCTTGTTAGTGTACCAAAAGCTGTGCATAATGAAATCACTCCAAGCATACCCAATGGCTGTGTACAGTGCTGGCATACTCAACAACCTATATCCAAGGCAGTAAACTCAATGTTCCAAATGGTTGTGCACCCAAGATCAAGATATTATAGCTGGCATACCCAGTGGCTGTGTACACAAGATCCATATCACTACTAGCGTACCCAGCGGTTCTGTACACTGGCAGTGATATCGGTCTAGTGTACCCAGCGGTTGTGCACAAAAGATCTGTATAGTGTACCCGACAACTGCAATTTTTTACAGCGTACCCAATTTCTCATTACCCAAGGCGGTATGCACTCAATGCTTGTGCCCTCAATATCAGTACCTTCACATTGTACTCAACAGGTCTGTATCCAAGGCATTGTGAAGTAATTAGTTTTAAATAAAATTTTTCTTGTAATCACAAATGGGCCAAGGATCACTCTGGATTAAAATGATTCAGCTTAGGATGGGTTTGCACTATGAAACAGCAGAATAACACTAAAGTTACCTTTTGTTAAGTTAGCATTAATTATTAATTTTTATTATTAAATCCAGTGGTGTTTTCCCCTTCAAAGAAGTCGCAACTTGACAAAATATACACTTAATACCCCCCAAAACAGGCCTGTCTATCACGCATTTGACATTAAAACCACTATATAGTAGTATATTTACACTTTGAAAGTGCTATGATTTGTATTCAAGCAAATATTTCAAAATGTGACTGTTTTTCAAGTATCACTTCATGTACTATATTTAGGCTTTGTCATACTAAAACACTTCCTACTTTTATGATTACGAAATTTGATTGATTTTTGTTAGGTCTATGTATGTTCAACATATGCATGTATGTTCGAGAGAGTCACGACTGTGCTCGGAGGATAATCTTGACGGGGTACCAGTCTGATCTTCCCAGGACACGGAAACTTCGCAGAAAATATGAACAAAATACAGGGAAGGTCACGTTAGAGAACCGGACATCCATAGCGAATGTCAATCTGATATTAAAACAAAATATTCCGAGCATTTACTTATTTTAATTTCTGAAATTGTGAATATTGATTGTCTAACCCACTGGTCGCCGAGAATCTCGCGGTAAGATCATGAGGCGTTGCTACATCCGGAACAACAGAGTAGTGATTCCCTTTTCACTGAGAAAGCAATCGGCCCTGTGGCTTAGCGGTTAAAGCGCCTGTCTAGTAAACAGGAGATCCTGGGTTCGAATCCCAGCAGGGCCTCGGGGATTTTTTTTCTTTTTCACTTTTGCCCAATTCAGTGTCCCTCCTTTCACATTTTCTTTAACTAGCTCTTTATGTAACGGAGCAGAAGAAACTATTTAATTTTACATAAAATCTGTGAAATATCTATCTTGTGGGGCAGATTAGGATAAACAACAGGAGGGATAAAAAAACTTTTGTTTGGCTGTGTTTCAGCCATAATTAAATTGCTTATTCTAAATTAATCAAATACTTTTATTCAGAATTATATTATAAATTCTACCTCCATTTTTCATAACCTTATTTAACATTGGAACTCATATATTTAATATTTTAATTTCATATTCATACATTTGATACTAAATTTGTGTTTATATTAAGTCAAGTGTATTTTTATTTAGATGTTTATAAATTTAACAGAAGGAAGTGTAAGAAGATAAAATGAATGAGAAAGAATGTACCAGGTATAATCAAGGAAACATCTATTTTGCACGAACTGCAATTGTGTGACTGAAATGTTGTGGTTTGGGTTTGGGGTGTAGCAAGAGATTTTCTTGATGTTTATATTTATTTACAGCTTTAACAATTTAATAATAATCAACAAACAGTTCTAAATGTTTCATGCAAAATTTCCTAAGTGCTTAATATCTCCTTCCAATTTCTATATCTCACTTGTTCCTCTCTAACTGTTCTCTCTATTTAATATTCTGAATTATCTGTTCTGATTTCTATACTCAAAGTTCTCTATTCTCATTTCATTCTCTTTTTACATTCTCTTTTCATTCTGACTAACAGCTCAAATGTTCCCTGTATTTATAGTGAAGCATCCCTATTGTATATGGCCTAATAAATGCTACTATTGTCTTAAGGATAATAACTATACCAAACAATTATTGACTTTACAATACACAACAGGATAAGTCACTAACACTGTATTAGATCTTCTTTCAAATACCATCTGGCATGGGCATCAAACAATGGGCTTACACAGGACAATTACACAATACAATAATATGGATGAAGGTGACATTACATCAACAGAATTAGTAAAATACGAAATGTAAACAAACAACTTATACAGGTTCAAACATGACATATAAAGATTGTAAACTCACTGATATTAAGATAGTCTTAGTGACTTTAAGTAAACTTAAGTTTAAACATAATTTTCCTAACTACAACATATGCTCCCCTCGCGGAAAATTTGGCCCCCAAATTTATCTTATTATTCTGTTTCTCATTTTACACATTCTGGACAAATGGCCAGGGATATTGCACAGCCAGCACACCATTCTAGTTTTCACAGAACCACATTCACTGTTTTGGTGATCCAGAGAGCCACATCGTCCACACCTTTGGTTTCTACAGCACCTGGCAAAGTGGCCGACCTCAAAACAGGAGTGGCATCTTTTGAACCTTGCACCACAATCTCTCTCATGGTGTTTTACTTTGCTACTGCCACATCTTCTGCAGTCTCTGTTTTGTAGGGTCACTGAAGTTTGTTCAGAGGTGATGCTGTTTATGCTCGTTGTTTGTTTCAGTCCCTGTACTTCTCCAGTTATGTTGTTCACCACTGCTCTAAGTTCATCTAGATGTGATGACATACCTTTTACCAGTTGTTGATGTTGCTGCAGTTGTTCTCTTGTCTGATCTTGGGTTCTTTTCAATTCTGTCATATCTTTTTTCTGTGGCACATTTTGAATGCTGGACTTAACTTTTTGAACATCCTCATCCTGTTTCGCCAATGTTTGCTGTAAATGCTGCTGTTTGTGTAAGAAAGACTTCACAGTGTCATCTTTGCTGAGTTTCCCAGTGTGCCGGACCTGTTGTAGTTCTGCCTCCTGATAGTTTAACTTTTGTGCTTGCAGTGTGATGACACAGCCTTGGTCTTGGAGAGTTTTTTGCAGTTTTGACACACACTCTTCAAGGGACTTGATCCTGTCAACAAGGGCAGATATGCTGTTCTGCTGGTGTGTCTCCCTTGAAAGATAGCGATTCTGTTCTTTCTGCAGTTTCTCTACCAAAGACTCTATCTTGTCAAGCTGGGTGTGGCCCTCCAGAGCAGAAACTTCTGACTGCAGTCTATCTGGGATTTCGCAGTACTTTTTTCTGAATGCCCTCACAAAGTGGTCCCAGTTTCTGTGCTTGAATCTCTGAACTTAAGTTTAAACATAATTTTCCTAACTACAACAGAAACATCAAACTCGTCAGAATGGATTATTAAAAAAATAAAAGATGTCCAGAACTACATCCAGTGTTTACTGACAATTAATGGACTAGTTGATCATGTTCTCCAATGTCTATGCTATTGTTGGACAAGGCAACTACATTGTATATGCAACTCCTATCGCAAGACAATCAGGAGTATTTATTAGCCAAGCAAATGTTTAAGACTCTACCAAGTAAAGAAGCCAATTTAAGTAAACATTAAGAATTAAGACTTTTATTTACATTTAATTAGGAGTTAAAATATGGTATAATACAAACAGGCTGTAGTATAGACACCAAAAATAAAGATCTGACAAAAAAAACAGTGAATGAATTGGATATGAATTATAATGGACAATATAAGGTATCCCACCAGATATTACAGAAATAGCATCAGAGATGCCCATACCCCACAGCCTGGGGAAATAGTTTTCAACACCATGACATAGAGAAGTAGTGAAACAGTACAAAGACCAGGATACTTTCAGTGCAGTGCCACTTATATAAAGCTCCAAATAATGTTTAAGTAGAGAAAATAACATCTAAGAGAAAGAAAATGTATGTAAAGATAAAGTACTAAAACAAGACAATTCGATAGCAAGATGACAGCATTAATCAGTAAACTAAAAAAATATGAAGCTGTAAAATTTATTAATTAGAGAATAGCTGTCAATGGAAATAGCACAATTATATATGTAAAAGTGCACATAATAATCAGTTGCAGCAAACTGAGTGAGGCACTGCAATACATGGGATAATCCAATAAAAACCTAAAAGCATTATTGTATGATGACGTCAGTTTTGAGTAACAGCTCTTAGTGTATGAACTCCACAAAGTACTACAATACATGTTACACAGGTATGACTTAAATAGTGTCTTCTTAACCTCAATAGAACACAACCTAAAGTTAGGCAATAACGTGTTGCCTTTAGCATAATTGCTACTAATCTGACGTAGAATGTCTTTATCATCATTAAGTTCAGATGTGATATAGCAACCTAAATATTTATAGCATGAAACTTGCTCAATATAGGATGCATTCATTAACATATCAGGGAAAGGAATTTTACACTTTTTGTCAGATGAACTATATACATGCATTGTTTTTGTTTTGGCTTCATTAAACCGTATGTCTAATAAATGTCCATATAGTGCACACAACAATTTACCAGTTTCTGAAGTCCAGTGGCACTGGGAGAAACTAAAACAAGATCATCTGCATACAGAAGATGGTTTAAGATTCTACTACCAAGCAGACAGCCAACATGTATGTCATTTAGTTTAGAACTGACATGGTCAAAATACACATTAAAAAGAAGTGGTGAGAGAATACCTCCCTGACGCACACCATTGGTACATTTAAAATATTCTGATGTCTCTTCACCCCATTTAACACACACAAGTTGTTCTGAATACCAAAAATACAACAACCTGACCAGATATGTAGGAACTTTCCTGTCAATGAGTATAGTAAATAATTTACTGTGATTTACTCTATCGAATGTTTTGGTTGCATCCATAAAACATAGAAAAACACTTGTATTACTTTCCCTGTAGAAATTAACCACCTCCTTCAGAAGAAAAATACACATTTCGGTTGAGAGATTTTTCTTAAATCCAAATTGATTTGCTGTAGTATATAAACAATTCTCTATTCTTTTCAGTATGATAGCTTCCAGTATTTTAGATAAAACTGAACACAAAACAACAGGACGATAGTTACTTTTATCACATAAATCACCAGCTTTGTCTTTAATTAAAGGTACAAGTGTAGTTTCAATCATTGGTGAAGGTAGGTGGGCATGGACAAAGAAAGCAGAGAAGCACATAGCAATCAGATGCGAGAGTCTTTGCGGACTACATTTTAGGTGTTCACCAACAAGGCCATCTGATCCTCCAGATTTTCCATTAGGTAAATGCAATATGGCACTGGCTACCTCATCATAATGTACCAAAATAGAGTTGTCAAATTCAAATGATTGCACATTAATGACTGTGTGACCAGGAACACTGTTAAAAATATCCTTCTAATGATCCTTCCACAATTCACATATTTTATCAGAACCACTGATATTGTTTATGGTATTAGGTAATGGAACTTCACTATTCACTGATCTCTTTACACTTTTCCAAAAGTCATATGTGTTCCCACCCATGAGAAGATTTTTGGCCATGCAGTCTGCCCTGTGTTTATCGCTCATTCTTTTGTGTGCACGCAAAGTGTATTTAAATAAAGCCCGAGAACGCCTCATTGCATGAGCAATATAACCATTTCTTGGTTTCCCACTGGTTTGCCACAGAGAAAAAGCATCCCTAGCAAGTGAGTGTGCATCTTCTCACATGTGCATTCCAACCAGGTACGATAGGTTTTTTGGATATAGATTTGTTGGTCACAAGGCTCTTGGAGGCTATTTTCATTGAAGATATTATTTCACTGTAAAGCCTATCAATTGATTCAATATGATGGGGATCTTTGCAACTGGTTTCACGACAGAGAACGGCATCATGGGGGATGCTGATTGTCTTCAGTAATGTGTCACATCTAGATCTATACTCTTCACATGTTGCTAAGGCGAGTTTGCTCCAGTCAATACTAGCGTGACCAGAATCAGCTGCCAGTTTGGAGCAATCTACATTGATTTTACACTCAATTGTGAAAGATAAGGGTTTGTGATCTGATGAGATATATTTATATAGGATCTCCATATATTTTATTGATTCATAACCTCTAGCAGTACATAAGCAATGGTCAAGCCAAGAAGTTGTGGTCCAGGCACTGCTTGTAAAAGTTAAAGTATCAGAGGACAGCAGATGAGTATCTGCTACTTTAAGTCCTGAGTCTTTTACAAAATCAAGTAAAATGTTACCACAGCTAGAGCTTCGTTTAAAGTCTACATTAAAATCTCCCATGATAAACACATAACCACATGAGAATTCCTCTATTAGAGATGCAAGTACACCAACATAGTTATGGAATTTTTCTTCATTAAGAACACTGTCACATGGGAAATATACACCTATAAAGTGGAACTTGACATTATTTATATTTAGGGTAATACCTGACAGCCAGTCATACTGAAATTGAATTGGTTTTACCCAATTTTCCAAAGACCTGTGCCACAGCAATGCTACACCTCCATGCTTCCGACCTCTGATGATTCCTTTGGCAGGATCAACAGGAGACACCTATTCCCCTAATATTAGGGTGAAATGAATTCAAAAAGTGCAGTTCAGTTGTGTCTAGCCATAACTCTTGCAGACATACAATTTCATGAGAGTCGCATAGTTCAACTATCTCTTTCATTGCACTTTCAAAGCCTTTGCAGTTATATGAAGCAATTGAAACCTTATCCATGATTCTGTCCTTTTTTCACGAAGTACTTCCTCACAAGGACACCTCTGGGCCAGTTTTCTGTTGCCAAAGCATTAGTTGAGTGACTTATATTGAACGAAACTCTAAAAGAGGAGTACCCATGAAAGCGAGTGGCAAGTTTTTCACATTCCACATCGGTAGTCAAAAGGTATCTTTCACAAATTTCTTTACTTCCTCAACTGAGCAACTAGGTGAGATTCGAGATAAAAACACATGTACAGGACGAGTACTGGTGCTACTAATGGTGTTTGAGGTTTTGGTACCAATTAACGGTCGTCGACTTTTTTAAGTGACCACTGTAAAGCCATCACTCTGACTTGTCTTTGGAGTTCTAAGCTGCTTATCAAAATCAGCAAAGTCAGTTCTAAGAACTGGTGGAACAGACTGTGCCGTTGCTTTAGAATAACTCCGAGCAGATTGACTATGTGGAGGCCCGTCAGGCCATCAGGACTTGCTTTCTCTTTGTTTTCAGGAGACACCAGCTTGGAAGATACTTGTTTATTATCTCCCGCCGGGCTTTAGCCCGGGAGGGAGATTATGAAATGATGCCTGTGTGTGCGTGCGTGTGTGCGTGCGTTAGTTAGTCACGCAGATTTCTCCAAAACTACTACAGCTACAGATTTTTTGTAAATTAATTGTCCCAATGAATTTTCACGCCCTCGAAAATTTTTTTGGTTTTATGGACTTAGGCCTAAAGATAAGTGAGTAATAGCAATCTTAGCTACTTGGAGTAAAGGGCTCATAACTCAAAAACTATTGCAGTTACAACTTTTTCTTCAAATATGTTGTTCAGCTACTTTGTCCTTAGCTATAAGATGGTACATAGTTTGGGGTCCCATTGCATGCCATAAGTGAGTAATAGCTATTTTCTTATTTGTAGCAAAATAATGACATAAGTAAATGTCAAATATCTTCAAAAGTATTAAAGTTAGGGAATTCTTTTCAAATATGTTGTTCATCTACTTTTTGATAAGCTATCACATAGTAAAGTTTCAGATCTGTTGCACATTGGATAGCTGAGTAATAGCTACTTTGAAATTCTACAGTTGAGTAAATCCATTGTAACTCCAAAACTAGTGCAGTTAGAGTATTTTCCTAAAATATGTTGTTCAGCTACTTTGTCCTTAATTATAAGATGCCATATAGTTTGGGGTTCTATTGCATGCCATAAGTGAGTAATAGCTATTTCCTTATTTGAAGCAAAATAACGACATGAGTAAATTTCAAATATCTTCAAAAGTATTAAAATTAGGGAATTCTTTTCAAATATGTTATTCATCTAGTTTTTGTAAGGTATCACATACTAAAGTTTGATACCTGTTGCACATTGGATAGCTGAGTAATAGCTACTTTGAAATTATGACTGTTGAGTAAATCCATTGTAACTCCAAAACTATTGCAGTTAGCGTATTTTCCAAACATATGTTATTCAGCTGCTTTTTCCTTATCTATAAGATGGCATATAGTTTGGGGTTCTGTTGCATGCCATAAGTGAGTAATAGCTATTTTCTTATTTGTAGCAAAATAACAACATAAGTAAATTTCAAATATCTTCAAAAGTATTCAAGTTAGGGAAATATTTTCAAATATGTTATTCATCGAGTTTTTGATGAGCTATCAGATAGTAAAGCTGCAAACCTGTTGCACACTGGACAGCTGAGTAATAGCTACTTTGAAATTGTGACTGTTGAGTAAATTCATTGTAACTCAAAAACTACTGCAGTTACAGGATTTTCCTAAAATAATTTGTTCAGCTACTTTTTCCTTAACTATAAGATGGCATATCGTTTGGGGTTCCATTGCATGTCATAAGTGAGCAATAGCTATTTTCTTATTTGTAGCAAAATTATGATGGAAATAAATGTCAAATACCTTCACAAGTACCAAAGTTAGGCAAATCTTTTCATTTGTTATTCATCTAGTTTTTCAAAAGCTTACTTTCCTGTGTCCTTTATATTTTTGTTGCTTTTGCAGATGTAGGTCAATAGCTAAGTGAGTAGATAGCTGAGCAAGAGCTACTAAAATGAGTAAATTTCTTTTATCTCTAAAAGTATTACAGGTAGGCAATTTCTTCTAAATAAGTCATTCACCTACTTTTGGGTGATCTACCACATAGTGAAGTTGCAGAACTGTAGCTCTTTGGATAGCTGAGTAATAGCTACCAAAATGAGTAATTGTCTTTTATCTCTAAAAATATTACACATAGGCAATTTCTTCTAAATAAGTCATTCACCTACTTTGGGGTGATCTACCACATAGTGAAGTTGCAGAACTGTAGCTCTTTGGATAACTGAGTAATAGCTACTAAAATGAGCAAATGTCTTTTATCTCTAAAAGTATTACAGGTAGGCAATTTCTTCTAAATAAGTCATTCACCTACTTTTGGGTGATCTACCACATAGTGAAGTTGCAGAACTCTAGCTCTTTGGATAGCTGAGTAATAGCTACTAAAATGAGTAAATGTCTTTTGTCTCTAAAAGTATTACAGGTAGGCAATTTCTTCTAAATAAGTCATTCACCTACTTTTGGGTGATCTACCACATAGTGAAGTTGCAGAACTGTAGCTCTTTGGATAGCTGAGTAATAGCTACTAAAATGGGTAAATGTATTTTATCTCTAAAAGTATTACAGGTAGGCAATTTCTTCTAAATAAGTCATTCACCTACTTTTGGGTGATCTACCACATAGTGAAGTTGCAGAACTGTAGCTCTTTGGATGGCAGAGTAATAGCCACTAAAATAAGTAAATATCTTTTATCTCTAAAAGTGTTACAGATAGGCAATTTCTTCTAAATACGTCCTTACCTACTTTGGGTTGATCTACTGCATAATAAAAGTTGCAGAACTGTAGCTCTTTGGATGGCAGAGTAATAGCTACTAAAGTGAGTAAATGCCTTTTGTCTTTAAAAGTATTGCTATCTAACATTAAACTTGTTGTCACTTCTACATGTGCCTCCATCTCACAAGAAAATTTATATTCCACTATCTTTAGTACATCTAATTTATACGGCGGGAGATAAATGCATGCGTCAGAATGCTTGTTTGTCTGGTTCTTCTGTGCGGGCATAGTAAGTTGATGTGCAATTTCACTGACTTGGTGTTTGATGGCGAGTAGGTCATTTAGTTGCATTTTGATGTCATTGACCTCTGAAAAAAGTGATGCAATATTGTTGAACTCTGACATCCCTTTACGCACCTCATTTACCTGTTGAGATAGAGCCATGGCATCATAATTGTCGGGATCTAAAGGCGGCAGTTTAGCTAAGTTCGCAGCTACATATACAGGACAGATATCCAGGGAAATGCGACCTAGCAGAGCATATATATCCAACACATTTTTCTCACTTTTGCCATTTCCTGTACGTTGACAGTTTTTTAAACTTGGTGACACTTTATTTCCATACTTGTCGAACAGCATGTCCTTTGCTTCTTTTATTTCAGAATCTGTGTAAAAATTCACAATTGATTTTACAAGCATGTTCTGTGTAAAAATATCCATTTTATTCTGCATAAAACATAAGAGTTCATTTTGCACTACTTCAGGAGTATCTTTCTTTTGACTCTGAGAAAGATTTCTGTCTTTATTTTGTCGAGATATGTTCCTGGTCAGAGATGCATCTGCAGCACTGATAACTGTAACAGAACTGTTACGTGTCACCCTTTGGTCCACCATACTCTGGGGATTGTTCCCACTTGGAAACCTCACAGAGTTACAATAGGTACATAACATTAAGTCCCCTTGACAAAGGGAAACCTGTGCCCCATTTCTCTTGAAAGGGCAATCATCATTTGGGGGGCCTCACACCTTGGGACTGTTTTAAATATCAATGCAGCCTCTGTTTACAAAGTCTAAATTGGTTTACTTTATCCAATGTCACTAATTACTTGTTGACACTTGAATTCAGTCATGAATGTTTTTGAACAGATATAGCACTTTGTCCAAAGAGAAAAACTTGTTACATAAATATTAAACATAGATCTTATCAGTACTGTTTTAGTTCAAAAGGTTATATTGTAAGTTCAAGAGGTTATTGTGTTATGCATGTGAAATTCTTTCACAAATTTTTATTAAAGTGACAAAAGAATGGCCAAGAAACCAAACGATCGATTAGTTAAAATTATTCAAAACCCACCGAAAACGACAATTAGTTTGCACTCAAAATGCCAGACATTGGAGGACTAAGACACGCCCCCAACTCTATAAAAAGGTGTAAATGCAGTAGGTTTACAGAAATCTGTGTGGTACACCAAAGGACAGAGACACGCATGCATATGCAAAGTGCATTTTGTAACGTCCCTCCAGGTCTAAAGCCCTGTAGAAGATAAAAAGTTGAAAATTAAATTAATACTCCCAAGATAAGAGGCTGCGTGCAGTGTTAAATATTTTGTTCCCAGAGAAATGTACTTTAATGAAACAGAAGGCTTTGTTAATTTTTATTTATTAAAAGCCATAAGCTATGAAACACTGTAAACAGGTATGCTACATCTTAACAGTTACAAAAACTTACAAAAATAGCCAGCCTCGGCAGGCAAGAACCCCAGCCCGCAAGTATGGCTAAATGGCCAACAACATTGAGATTTGGGGAAATCTTAGGAACAACTTCTATTGTAAGAAGTATAGAGAACCCACAAGATGTTCTACAAAAGATTCACAGGCCAGGATTTCTTACAAGTAGTTTTCATATTTTGAAGCCAAAGAAACAATTATAAGGGAGATATAAGGCCTTTTTGATATGATGACCCTCCTATTTGCCATTAAAGATATGATATGGTGGCCATTTTGTTTCAAAAACAAGGTCACAATTACTGTAAGGCAAGCTTTCCTATCCATTTGCATTTTGTGCAAATTTGATGAAGCTAGCTGCAATATTTTAGGTTACAGAAAACATTAAAGATTTTAGAACAAACTTTAAGGCCCGAAAATTTTAAAAGTGTTGCCATGGCAACAGTTGCCACTGGGCACAAACTTTAAGACTTGAAAATCTTCACTAATACCCGATACCTCCCAAAGCCTAATCAGCTGGGAAAAACATACCTTGAAAATTTGGTGAAAATCCGTGTGGGGGTTTAGGCTGTGGAACACCCACAAGCTTTATGCCCGCCGCCACTGCCCAGACGGCGCAGGGGACGACTATGACCCCAGCCTTTATGGGCTGGGGTTAAAAAAAGGTTGAGAATGTCAAAAATAAATATACAAAAAAAGTTGTAAGGGTATCTATCTTCCTCTAAACTGGCCTAATCGATTTCATAAAATGCATAGTCCAAAAAATACTATTTCTAAAAACAGAAGGCAATCTGTTCACTCTGCAAACATATGCTTTAGTCAGACATGCACATCAGATGTGCATATACAAAATAATTTCCCTAGTTCACTACAATATTCAGGGTCTTGGATATTCAATATTCACTCCTGAGTAAATGTATTATGGCAAAAAACTTTCCGTGAAAGTTGTGACCATAAACTGAAGCAATAATGCAAACTTGGAAATTTTAATTACTTAAATGTAGCTTTTATAAGCTACAAGCTTACCATGTGGGACTTAATGCTGATCTCGGGTTGCCACACCCGGGGCCAACGTCTTAGAAAAAAAGATCGTTCTTGTTAGCCACCGGATATACTGGTAGTTGTCGTCACGTGATAACTTCTGACCAATCGTCCTACTTTCTCTTTGAAATTTTTTAAACCTACCCCTCAGCTGTAAACAGCGGGGAGGCAGGGTGGGACTCTTCTAAGTCCCACATGGTAAGCTTGTAGCTTATAAAAGCTACATTTAAGTAATTAAAATTTCCAATTTTATTACGCTACAATAGCTTACCATGTGGGACTTAATGCTGAATTCAACCGCCCGGTGGCGGGATTACAGCTGAGACTGGAAGGTATGTCATTTTTTTTTTTTTTTTTTTTTTAAGATTTTGAATTAAACGTATAGAATAGTGCCAGAAATACCAGTCTGAGTCCCATTTACAGTGCCCCGATCCCGAAGGCCGGGCCTGTAACGAGCCAAAAACCTAAGAAATTGAGAGACAGTGCTAAAACTGTCTAGATGTTTTATTGTAGGACGGAAGTGCAGCAGTGCTCACTCCGAGGTCTGAGGGTCCAAAAGGGCCCTTCACGTGTGACTGACCAACCCAGTGGTTGGGCATCTCATAAAATTTTTTACAACCTGAAAATGAGATTAATGACAACTAAATAAGTCCTTAATAGAAATTACTTGATAATTAAAGGATAAAATGACCTTACCCGTAACATCTTGAAGGTAAAGGAATACCTAGATCCTGGGAAAGACTCCTGAAGACTTGGTTGTAGCGGATGTGCCCCCCCCCCCCCCCCCCCTTTTTCTTTCCGAGGACAACTGGTCTGAGGGGAAGGATCTAGGACTTGTTGTGCAGCCACTACGGGTCCCAGGTACAAATTGTTGTCGGTGTCCGACCAAGTAAGGTCTTTTAGGTAAAAATTTGTAAATGTGTTGTGAGCTTTCCAGTGACAGGCTTGCATGATTTGGTCCACCGATACCCCACCGTAAAAGGCCTTAGAGGCCGCGAAGGCCCGGATGTCATGCGCTTTGACTTGGACCAAGTCCAAGGCTCGTTGATCTGCTTGTTTGTAACAAAGTAAAATGGTTTGTTTCAACCATGAAGAGAGTGTAGCGGGTCTGATGTCTGAGGTATGTCCTTTCTTAAAGGAGATGAAAAGGAGAGAACGAGACCCTCTGAGGTCTTTAGTTCGGTCCAAATAAAACCTCAGGGCCCGCACGGGACACAGGGTCCTGTCTTCTTTAAACTGTCTATCTACAATGGTAGTCAGAGCAGGGATAGTCACCGGAGACACACTTTGAGAACCTTCTCTTGCTAGTTGGTTTTTGGCTATGAAGTCAGAAGAAGGGAACAAGGCTACCTTTTCCCATTGGCCTAGATTAGATACTTTGTTCGCGACCCAGGCATGGATTTCGCTGCGGCGCTTGCCGGAGGCCAAGGCTAGCAAGAAAGCAGTTTTTAAAGAAGGATGTTTGAGGTCTGTGTCTTTCATGGGCTCAAAAGGTGCTTTGGTGAGCTCGTTAAGGACAACAGAAAGGTTCCACTTGGGTAAGTTTCTGGAACTTTTAGGACGATCCCTGTGAAAACTGGAGAGTAACCTATGAAGGTCTGCATTGTGTGCAATATGTTGGGCCGTTGGGCCCAAAGTGTCAACTATTGCAGTCCTGTAACCATCAATGGTCGAGGGGCGCCTGTTTAGGTCTTGGTACAGGTACATGAAGAAATCTGAGATTTGTTTCACAGATGGAGTGGAGAAATCCACCAAATTTTCTCTGCACCATTTTTCAAATAGGGCCCACTTTGACTTGTAGATGGTCCTTGTTGATGACCGCTGAGGGGCAGCAATTCTCTCTGCCACCTCCACAGAGAAGCCTTGTTCTTGGAGTTGTCCGCTCCTAGACACCAGGCGTGGAGGTTCAGGTGCTGGGGGTTGTTGTGGAACACCAGCTTGTGGGACTGTTTGAGTAGGGTTGTTGACACTGGGAGTTGCAGTGGGATCTCTGTTGAGAGCTGCAATAGGTCCCAAAACCAGGGCATCCCTGGCCAGCCTGGGGCTATTACGATGATCAGGCACTGGCATTGCCTGATCTTTTGGATCACCTTGTGAAGGAGAGCCGTAGGAGGGTACGCATATGCTGTGAGGTTGGTCCAGTTTATGTTCAGAGCATCTATGTCCCAGGCCCTTGGGTCTGGGATAGGAGACACGTATAGAGGGAGTTTGTGGTTCAGGTGAGTGGCAAATAAGTCTACATGAGGTGTGAACCACTTCTGGCAGATCTGTTTGAAGACCTGTGGGTGCAGAGACCATTCGGTTGACTGCACTTGGTTAGACCTGGATAGCAGGTCGGCCATCACATTCAGGCACCCTGGAATGTGCCTGGCTTTCAATGTTATGTGATAGTGATGGCACCAGGTCATGATCTTCCACAGGAGAGCACACATCTCTGCCGAGTGTGTTCCTCCTTGTTTGTTGATGTAGGCTACCACTGTTGTCCGTCGCAACCAACACTGTTTGATTCTGGCACTGGTCCTTGAAGTCTCGAAGGGCCAGGGAGACCGCCTTCAATTCTAGGACATTTATGTGAAGCCTTTTTTCCCGATCTGACCACAGACCCTTGGTAAAATTTTGGTCTAAGTGAGCGCCCCAACCTTCGTTTGAGGCGTCGGTAAAGAGTTGGATACTGTGGTCTTTGGGATGAAGGTCTGCACCTTTCATCACATTGGAGGGATTTTGCCACCAATCTAGGTGGGCTGCAATGGCTTCTGTCCAGGGAAGGAGGTTGTCCAGCGACTGAGGATATCTCCAGTGCTCCTTGAGGTGAAACTGAAAGGGCCTCATGTGAAGGCGTCCCTCCGGGACCATTTTCTCCGTTGAGGCTAGCAACCCAATTAGAGACATCAAATATCTTGCAGTCAAAACACGTTTTGACTTGAGTTGTAGGATCAAATCCTGAAGTTTGAGCCATCTCTCTTGAGTGGGTTTTACAAGGGCTGAATCTAGGTGGTATTCGTAGCCCACGAACGAGAACACCTGTGTAGGTTTCAGTTCTGATTTTTCCTGATTTATTATCCACCCCAAGGACTGAGTCAGTTCTACTACTGCCTGAGTGTTCACTTGGGCTTCCTCCTGAGACTGGGACCTGATCAGCCAGTCGTCCAGGTATTGGTGAATTCTGAGTCCTCTTGAGAGGGCCATTAGTTTCACCTCCTTTACGATCATGGTAAAGACCTGGGGGGCTGTGGCTAGTCCGAACGGGAGGGAGGTGAACTGGAACACCTGAGCCTTGTAGCAAAAGCTTAGGTATTTCCTTGAGCTTGGGTGGATGGGGATATGCAGGTAGGCGTCCGACAGGTCTATCGACGCTACCCACTCGCCTGGAATCAGGGAGGTCCTGATGGACTCTGGAGTTTCCATTTTGAACTTTTCTACGTGTAGAAAAGTGTTGAGCCTGCTTAAGTCTATGACTGGCCTCCACCTTTGGTGAGGCTTGGGTACTAGGAACAGGCGACTGTAAAACCCGAGAGATTTTACATTGTCTACCCTTTCGATAGCGTTCTTTGACAGGAGGGACTGGATACAAGTAGCCAAGGCTTGGTCTTTTTGTTGGGCCTTGTACTCTGACAGAATCAGAGGAAATCTGATCAAGTTTGGCTTTGAACGGAATGGCAGAACGTAGCCATTGGTGATAATGTTTAACACGTTTTGAGAACATTTGTTTGTGAGCCAGTCTCTCCTGAAAGAACGGAGGCGACCTCCTACTGGTGGACTGAGTGAGGCTTTGGAGGAGTCATTGGGGAGGGGGGTTTCCACGCCCCCTTCCTCTATTGTGGGGTCGAAAACGACCCCTGAAGCCTCTGAAGTTGGATTTTCCTCTTCCCGAGGGAAAGGACTGGTTACTGCTTTGAGAGGTATTGCCCCCATAGGGGCGTTTCCTGTAGGAGCCTCTTTTCTTGTGGGGACCACGAAAGGGCTTATTCTGGTAGGGTGCAAAACCCTGAGAATCTTTTGAGGTGCCTTTTTTGAGAAGGAAGTCCTCACCTTCCTTCACTAATTGAGACTCGAACAAGGAAGGGCCCCAAAAGGACGAGTTCCTGAGTTCTTGACGTCTCGTTTCTCCTAATTGTGGATGTAATAGAGTCATTTCGGCTTCGCGCCTGAGCAAGCCGGTATTAGCCATAGAGTATAATTCCCTCTGCAAAATATGGGCTAGAGATTTGCTGAGACAAGTGAGGGCCCTGTGTTGAACAAGTACTGTCTTGTTCCAAAAATCTAAGTAGTCAGCTACTTCCTCATATCCGCGCTTTGCCGCTTTCTCAGGATTGGCACCTTTCTGAATCTGAGACTTTATCTTCTTGACCGTAGACTTGATGCTATGTTGGCATTTTTCCAATGAAGCATTGCAAGAAGAGGAGGTTTTGGCAAATGCAGCGGTGAAGTTGAGGGTAGAGATGTTTTGTCTAGCCTGAAGTTCTAGCTCCTTAAGAACTGGCAGGGGAACTCTGGCTACTGGGGGCCCAGAAGGTCTAGGAGTAATACAGATCTTAGCAAAGTCCGTATTCAACTCCTGAATTTTGTCCTGAAAAGTTGGTTGTCCCACCTTGTACCACTTTGAAGTTGAGGGAGGAGGCCTGACATATTTTCCCTCAGATAAGTTGGCAGCCTTAAAGTCATGTTGGAATTTATCAAAGGCGTCCTTGATAACTGAGCTAAGTGGAAGAATAGAGGAGGGACCTCTAGGTCTGAGCTCTTGACGGCCTTTTTCATCATCCAGACCCAACACTGAGGTGGACGACCTGGGCATAGATTCCCTGGGGTCAGGGAGAGACAAAATACGCCTGAAGGTGTCCACTTCTTCAGAGTATTGTGAGGGCATGTCAGACAAAGCTACTTCCCTATAATAAGGGGGGTCTGGATCATGTTGTGGGAGGTCTTGATCAGAAGCTACTCCTGAGGGCTGAGCCCTAGAGGGCTTAGAAGACCTGTGTCTGGTTTCAGGGGAGTGCTCCTCCTCTGAGGTAAATGACACGTATCTAGATCTTGATTTATGTTTGCTCTTGTCAGAGTGTTTTTTGGATCTAGAAGAAGGGATCCGAGGTTCATCGGAATCCTCATTTAGTTGGTCTGAGGCAGAGCTCGGATCAACTGGCTGCCTATGGCTTTGCTTTTTGTGAGAGTACGAGACCTCTTCGGGGTGACCTTCAGAGGGGGCAACGTACTGATCCGAGGAAGGTTGAGCAGATACTAAACGCGGAGGAAGTGCTGGACCGAAGTCCACATCCATATCCTCGCTTGGGATGTTAGTACCAGATCTCGGAGGGGGCAAATCCAGAGGGGCAGCAGTACTACTGGACAAGCCAGGTTTTGAAGCAGGAAGAGAGGACTCTACCTCGACTTTCTGTTTTGCAGCCAACTCCTCTCGGAGTGACTGAAAAGCTTCCAACATGGATGCCTGGAAAGTACCCATTTGCTGCTGTAAATGTATATTTAAGGAATCACCGAGTGATTTCTCTAGGTTTTTCTGGATTTTATTTTGCAAAGCCGTACCAGGGGTGGGTGGAATAGTCTTGGCTGGCGTTTTCAAGGACAGGGAACTGAAGGCAAGAGGTTGTGGACGGGGGGGTGATGTAAAAAGGCTATCAGCAGCACACTCGAGGTCTGCATTGGACCCAGTGAAGGAGTCCCCGTCGCCTTCACCCAAAAGATCTAGTTCATCTTTGGAACTAGTTGTCGCTTTCTGCTTTTTCAAATACCGTTTCCGGTTTTGGATTTTCTGTAGTTGCTCATCTGTGAAAGACGTGCAAATTTCACAAGGGGTTTCAAAGGTGACACAGGGGTCATCTCCCTTGCCAGCCTCCCTACAGGTAGGGCAGAAATTATGTGTATCAAAGCTAAAGCAGAAATGGCGGCATTTCTGCGCTCTCGGTTTGTCTTTATTTGCTTGATGAGACAACATTTTATACGCAATAAAAGACATACAATGTACTTGCCTGAACCGAGGAAAACTCAAAACACGCGACTGAATACAAAATACTTATCCTGTGAAAATTAAAATTTTACAGAATGATCTATGATATATATTACAAGAAATATGCAAATATTAGCCTCCAACAATAAGTAAAGTCTGAGAAATAAATGAAAATGTCTGTATATTTACAAACTGCTACCAGTCAATCGTGGCCAACGAGAAAGTAGGACGATTGGTCAGAAGTTATCACGTGACGACAACTACCAGTATATCCGGTGGCTAACAAGAACGATCTTTTTTTCTAAGACGTTGGCCCCGGGTGTGGCAACCCGAGATCAGCATTAAGTCCCACATGGTAAGCTATTGTAGCGTAATAAAATGTAAAAATTTTATTGTAATTTAACTTTTTGTAAGTTAAATACTTACCTTATCCTCACTAGTGCTTACCTGTTGGCGGGAGCAAACATGTACGACCAAACGAGAATATTTTTAAAATAAATATTCTTGTCGGTAGCAGTATGTATACGCATGACCGCGCATGCGCGTGCACCGGAAGAACCCCGTTTAGCCTCACTTTTATTTTGGGAGTCAATATAATATATTGTAAACCCAAAAATCTTAAAAATGTGGGGTTGGCAGGGTGGGAATCCGAATCTAGTGAGGATAAGGTAAGTATTTAACTTACAAAAAGTTAAATTACAATAAAATTTTTACATTTTATTGCGTAAAATACCCTTACCTTATCCTCACTAGTGCTTGATTACAACCATACTGGTGGTGGGATTTTTAATATTTTTGCCACCAAAAGCAGGTATAACCAAATGAAAAGTCAAAGTACCCATCTCAAGAAATTTGAGAGTACCAGACTATATTATGCAGTAAAAGTAACTTAACAAAATAACATTTAGTAGTTATATATGTAAGCACTACCTGGCAACCTTTCCAAAGGTGCCTTGGCCCTGCATGTATGTTATAACCAATGTACTAATTTCAAACCCACTTGTGGTGATAAGTACAAAAGTATGAAAGGCATACCTAGCAACATAACAACATAACCTATGTAGTTATATTCTGTTATTAAGTAAACTGGAATTGTCCAGCATATGCATTGAAAAATTCCCACACCTTGGAATTTTATCACACAAAATACCAATGTGTTCCCCAACCATGGACAGGCGCATTGGTAATAATAACAGGAGATTGTGCTCCTTTATATGGATAAGACCACCTATTAACCTACTCCTTGGGCCTTTCCACTAGATCAGATGCTTCCCCAAAAACAGGAACATGATTGGGTATTTCCAATGAGCTTTCAGGTACCACTAAACAGTGTGATCTGGCCATTGGAACTGTACATATACATCCAATTACTGTAATGTATCATACTATACACCCCTTATGAAGGAAGCACATGATGATACTATAGTTCCAACGATTAATCTGACCTTCATCAGACTTCCAAGTCAGAAGTTAAAGTAAAAACTGAGGAATGTGACTTCCAGCCATATAAGGAAGGAGCAATTTGAGCCTTGGCCAAGGAAACATTCTAAATATTTGATCAGCTAGCAGAACTGTCTGCCTGCTGACATGGTAGCTCTTAGAATGCCTCCTGAAGAGTCCATATATATACACACATGTATAGTATAACACATACTTCCCCTATCTAAGATCTGAAATATATCCAGATAAAATCTTAGAGCTCTAAAAGGGGGCAAAAGGTCATATCTTCAGTCAAAGAATGATCTAGACTAGCATAAAAGCAGGAATGAAAACCAGCTTGAACAATAATGTGACCCTCTGAGGTCATCTGTTATCTGCTAGGAGTACTGATGAAGGAGAAACTGTGAACTCCTTCCAGTTCTGTGTTCAATGATTTGAAAGACCAAACACCCTCACCTCTCTATCTACCCGAGGCTACGGTCATGGATTCAGAGATTCAAAAGAGACTTTGTCAAGACTAAGAATAATCAAGACAAGTCCAAAGAGTGTAAAAGGTATAGCACCCTCCTACATCAGTCCATCCTCAGAAAAACCACTATCAATCCACTTAGTCCATTACTATGGATGATTTCAAAAATGAACACAAATGAATCCCATCTATCAGTCCACTGAGTTCATAAGTATGAATGATTTCCACAGTGAACCCAACTGGAAAACCATGTATCAGTCTATTGAATTCATATCTAAGAATTACTACAATAGTGAACCCAAATGACAAACCATGTATCAGTCTATTGAATTCATACCTATGAGTTACTTCAATAGTGAACCCAAATGAAAAACCCATGTCTCCATCTATTGAGTTCATAACCATGAATGATTGCAGCAGTGAACCCAAATGATTAGTAATAACATCACTGTATCATGTCAGTGTGGTAGAAACCAGATTTTGCCTGTGAATCAAAGGCTCAAAAATCTGCTATTGAGAAGAGAGGAGGCTATTGGAAGCCCAACTGAATCTCTTTGCATCAGATTCAAAAAGAACTACCTTGCCTCTTTTTTTTTTTTTTAAATATGGCAGGCTTTCATGAATCTCTAGTTGATCGCTGTTCACAGAGATTCCTCTATCCTATAGGGCAAAAGTGGTTTGGAGAATAAGTCAATTAGGTCCCAAACCAACACATCCCTGGTCACCCTGGGGCTCCTGGTAATATGTAAGAAGTTGAATTCGCATTTTTTTTTTTTGTACCACCTCTGAAATGAGAAATACTCAACTGTAGGATACTCAATACATCTACAGTCATTGTATTGCATTACATTAGGGTATTAGACTGGTGAAATAAACACAGATAGTTTGTTCTTTATCTTTGAACCAAAGCTATCTAACCTAGCAGTGTGCCAAATTTGGCAAATAATGCGAAACTATGGGATGAAGGACATTCTGTTTGAATGGCTTATGCCTGTATGAAAAGAGGTTGATATCACACCTTGACAGCCCTAACTGTGTCGGGCCCTCAGACAGTGTTGTGGGCTTCCAAAGGACCATTAGATATCAGACCCTCAGACACATATCTAATGAATGGGTCCCTCTTGTTAAGATAAGACAACACTGTGCCATGCCATTATCTGAAGTAAAACCCTCTACTGTGAAGGTGAATCTGAAACATTATCAGAAATGCAGCCTTGAGAACTTCCTGGTTTCTGGTTTCCAATGGAATTTCCAAGCAACATTTATGTGAAAAATGTCCATTGGGATAACATGTAGGTTATAGATTCCTATAAATGACATTAGAATCATGGGAATGAAAATATGCTAACAAAATTGCATATACCCATCCATAGCCTTCTGAATACCCTCTCCTTTAGGGCACTAAGACCTGGTAAGACCTCTGATTTACATCAAAAACAGATATATTTTCAAAGGTATGAGCAACATATCTGAATGTGTAAAGATTGTGAATATTTATAGGTTCTAAAAACTATAAATGACAGTAGAATTCTGGAATGGTTTACAAACTTGTATGTACACCATCATCCTGAAATACCCCACTTCCCGTCTATGGGGACACTTCATCTTTGCCATGGTTGAATTAGTAAGTGCTGTGATGGGATGAGTTCTGACATCAAGGTTATCACCCCATGTACAATGTATCCCTAAACGTCTCCAATACCAGACTTCTTCCTATAGGGACACTTCACCCTTGCCAAGGTTGAATTTGTCACCAAAGAACTGGAAGAGTTTCACTGGGATGAGTTCTAACCCCATAAGCTTATCCCCACTGTAGTTCTGTACACAGGCCACTAATTGCTTCGATTTCTACAAGCAAATAAGCGAGACAGCATATAACCAGTGTTCCCGATACTGATGAATGTGGAGCTACACGGACAAATTCGAATGGATCCGTTGTCGTACCGAGCTGTAGGGCTGTGAACTGAAAAGAATGACTTATGAGAGGGTGCATTCTTCCACCAGCAAATAAACAATGAAGCATAGCAGTTTGATGTACCTGGGATTCAGGAAGAACGCGTCCGATACATGTACCGCGACTACCTATCCATCTTCGCAAATGAAGTACTGTTACCTTGCGTCCTCAATGGTGAAACCGTGTGCTGTTTTACGCATACACTACCCTCAAAGGTCACCAATGAACTGTAAAACTGTAGGGTTGTACCCATTTTACTGAGATTATAAACGTACAGAAGCATTTTATGTACACTTTAACCATTAAAGTTGTTGTTTCCTGTCAGAATATAACCGCTATGAATTGTGGGAATTCTCGACAATTCGATAAGGTACATTCAACATTAAGCGAATTGCAGAATGTGCCCAACTTTGAGATGAGATTCGTTTTTAAAATAGATGTTGCAGTAAAACAACCTCCATACATCATTTCTTTAACTTGGTTGTCACTTCCCCTCTGTTGAATTGTGATGCATTCTGTTAATTCTTGTCTCTTGTACCACCCAATACCTTGTGACATACTAGTGTATATGTGATATTAACCAAGTTCATGCTGCAAATTCCTTGCCATTTAATGCCTCTTCTTTAATTTCTAAAACTTCCCAATAAATGAGAAGAAAGACATTAGATCTGAATGTAGGTGAGCAGTGATTCAACTTCTTAATGAAAAGCTGGTCCACTGGAAGCAAACAAAACCTTGCAGTATTTCTGCGCATGTGAAACTGCTGGTGTGTTCTCCTTGATCTCAAGTAGTTTCTGTCGAATCTACAGAGTTGTTGCTCTCCCAGTCGTGGATAACTTGTCTGAAGTGTGAGAGGACTAAGAATGCCAGATTTGTAGTGACATTCTAGTTCCTAGCAAGAAGAAAACATTAACAGCATGATCGTCTTCTTCTGTTGTTGTAAATAACTGACCAGTGAAATTTAATTTTTACCCATTCTGATCAGTTTGAAGGAAATCTGTCTTGACCAAGTGCATTCTCTGCCGAGTTTACTCTACCAGTGGAGGCCCTGCCATTTGTTTGCAGCTGAAGTTCCTGTAAGTTGTAGTTGTGAAACCATCTGATGAGAAGAACCTTATTCTTGAACCCTTCTTCTATAACGGGGTTGCCTGTGCCATATTTACCTCACTAGAGGAGACAGAAGAATTACTTTTTTGTGAGATGAAGATCTTATTCTGGCCACCTTCCGCCTCAAAGAACTTCTGTTTATGGTGGATTCTTCTGTTATAGGGGTTGCCTCTGCCATATTCACCTCACTAGAGGAGACAGAGGTACTACCCTTTTGTGAGATGATCTTCCATCTGAATTAAATAAACAATGAAGCAGAGATTCTTCTGTGCATAATAAGAGTGTTGATGGACCGTGCATAGCTTCTAGACTTGCTAGTATAAGCTGCAGAGGGTCAGAAGGTGAATTCTTTTCTCAATGTCGAGGAAAATCTTCTTCTTGAATGGCGAACAGGACCCTACCATGCAGTACCCTGTAAAAAGGTCTGCAAGCGCCACAGATCCAGACATAAGCAGACTTCTTGATGAAGATGGCTGGCAAACAACAAAGAAAGAATAAATCTTCCAATTCTTATGAAAGAGTAAATTCTTTACAATAAAACATTCTTCACATCTTCTTCCTCGCCAGCCATGTTGAAATTCTTCGCAAACGAAGATCATGTCAAACGATGTTTACTCCCTCACGACCAAAATAAAAGTGAGGCTAAACGGGGTTCTTCCGGTGCACGCGCATGCGCGGTCATGCGTATACATACTGCTACCGACAAGAATATTTATTTTAAAAATATTCTCGTTTGGTCGTACATGTTTGCTCCCGCCAACAGGTAAGCACTAGTGAGGATAAGGTAAGGGTATTTTACGCAATAAAAAAAACATTTTGTGAAAAATATGATACAATACAAATGCAAAACATAAAACAGACAATCCCATCAGAATGTTCTTTATGTCTTAATCCAACATCCATACTTTATCTGATACTCCAAATATCACAGGGAGCAACTTCATAGGTGAGACTAGATATAATAACAAGTAGACACTGACAGGCTCACAGTCTCATTAAGAATGCATTGAATATTCAGCCATATAAAGCTATAAATTATATAGAACTCATGTCACCTCAGATATTTAACATCTATATACCAATGTAGATAATCAAACTGAGATTAAAACCAAAACCATGTGGTACTAAATAAAAACTGTGATGCAGTGCCTGTGTATAAGCTGCTGTGAATAAACTACTATACTGATGTATATATGTTTAGACAGACCTATTTTTAAACCAGACATAGACTGCTTGCTTGACAGAACAAGTGAAATTTGTGACAGAAGAAGGTAGCATAAACGACATTACCATATGTAGTTACCAAATTTCAAAAGTTTCACATGCATTATAGTCACGTTTTCTACTATCACAAAGAGCCCAAAATTTCTTAATATTGCTCTATTTCTAATGGTTTTTAAGATAAATGACATTTTTGTTTTTCTGTCAAAATTCAATATGGTTACTCAAATTTAGAAAATTCAAAATTTGCTCAAAATCACTCCAACCGTGTTCAAGATAAACATTTTTCATTTATAACAAAATTTAAGATGGTGACCAAACTTGGGAAAATTCTAATTTTGCAGATCTATACCAAAAAAAAATTGCTCAAAATTACTTTATCTCTAATGGGTTTTAGATAAACAACATTTCTGATTTCAGGCAAAAATTCAAGAAGGAACTACTCAAAATTTTCCAGACGCACTAAATCTAAGGTTTCACATACACTGTGGGCCCAAAAATTTGCTTGAAATTGCTCTATCTCTTATAAATTTAGAGACATAAAAACAACATTTGCAGTTTCCTCCATAAATGCACAGCTATAACTTAATTAGCTATTGTGATAAGCATCCCAAATGATTAGCAACTAACAGATAAAGATAATGGACATCTGCTTTGTGAAAATGTTATAAATACACTTATTTCCAAGATATACATGTGATTTTCTCAACTATGACATTATAAAAGTAGCTATTGCTAACATACATGCTGAGCATCCTGTCTGAAACTTTACTATGTCAAAATTCACAAACAAGCAATCAGTGTCTTTAAATGGGCTCTGTGCCAGCTGACTGTGTGTTTTGAGTTTCAGAGTAGAAGTGAAAGAACGACACAAAAGTTGTGCCCTACAAATGCTGTTCAGAAGCAAAATACCAAGTTAACTATTAAGGTGTAAAAAGTAGGTGGAAAACATATTTAAACAAAGTACTGTAAATACAATAGTTTTCGAGTTATAACTGATTTACTCAACAGTGATAATTTCTAAGTACCTTTCGCTCAGCTATGCAATGAGCTACAGGTTTGCAATTTTACTATATTTTTATAGCTGACCTAAAAGTAGGTGAATAACATACTGTATTTCAACAACATACTGTAAATTCAATACTTTTCCATTTACAAATGATTTAGTCAACAGTGAGAACCTCAAAGTAGCTATTGGTCCACTTTGCAATGAGCTACAGGTTTGCAATTTTACTATGTTATAGCTGACCCAAAAATTGGTGAACAACATACTTAAATAAATTGTAAATGCAAAAGTTTTCAAGTTACAACTGATTTACTCATCAGTGAGAACATCACAGAAGCTATTGCTCAGCTATCCAATAAGATACAGGTCTGCAATTTTACCATGCTAGAGCTGATTCAAAAGTAGACGAATAACATATTTAAAGAAAATGCTCCAAATGTAATAGTTTTCAAGTTGCAACTGATTTACTGAACAGAGAAACTTGAAAGCAGTTATTGCTCAGCTATGCAATGAGCTACAGGTCTGCAATTTTACTATGTTATAGCTGACTCAAAAGTAGGTGAGTAACATATTTAAACATAATACTCTAAATTCAATACTTTTCAAATGTCTTATACAGTTGAAACTCTGCATGTATAGAAACTCTGATAGCTGCAACTGCAGGTGAATCCTTCTTGTTGAAAGAAACACAGTTCAACACCTGGATATTTGAACCAGATGAGTCACTAGCTCTTTAATTTTAGATGTAAAATTTCCACAAACAGTATTTGTCCTGCTGTCTTAATAATAATAATAGCTGCCAAAGCCTGGTTAATATGAAATGGCAGACTGGCAACCTATGAGGATGGTGACAATCGAATTGTTGATCTCAACATCCAAGAGAAGTCCTGTATCCTTATCTATTAACATATCTTCGAAGATTTAAATATATCATGCATAAAAGCCTAACACTTCAGTATCATAGATGTTCTACAAGTGGAGAATCACTTATAAATTCTCATAAAATAAAAAAAACTGACAAAACTACACCCATTTCCACAAAGATGTCCTCACTGTTGACAGCAAGCAAAATAACTAGAGGATCACTTGCAAAACAAAGTGATTGAACAAAGCATCCCAAAAAGGAGAAATAATGGCGGCTTAATCAAGTATGAATTTCTGCTTATAGCTCAACGAAGCCAGAACATAGGAAAAGTGGTTCTTGGGCAGAGTAGTTATCTTGGATACAGTATGTTTCAAAAATTCTGATGAATCGCTCTATCTTGCACGGTTAAGGAGACAATTAAGGTGTTTTGCACTTTTTGTCACAAATTTGAAAATTGACAATGACCCCCATTTTTGGGAAGGGTAATTTTTTTTGGAAAATGGGGTAGAGTAGTTTGCTTACATACCCAAAGAAATTAATTACCTTGCACAGTTATCAAGCATTTTTAAAAAAAATTCGAAAATTCAAAATGGCCGCCATTTTTGGCGAGTGAGATATTCGTTGAAACTTTGGAAAGGCTAGTCTACACAAGCCCTGTGGGTCCAAAATTTTGCCGAAATCGCTCTATCTAGCATGGTTTTCGAGATACCAGCATTTTTGAGTTTTGTAATTTTTGACAAAAAAATTCGAAAATTCAAAATGGCCACCATTTTTGGCGGGACAAAATTTTTCGGAAATCTGGGTCAGCTACTCAGCAGATGTACCCTGTGGGACAAAAATTTCGTCAAAATCACTGTATCTAGAACAGTTTTCGAGATACAAGCATTTTTGAAAAAAATTTGAAAATTCAAAATGGCCACCAGTTTTGGTGAGTGAAATATTTGTTGAAACTTCGAAAGGCTAGTCTTTAGAGATACCCGGTGGGTCAAAAATTTTGCCGAAATCCCATTAGTGAATTTTTAATTTATGAAGAAAATGGTTTCAAAAAGTACTCCTAAGTCACTTTATCACTTAGTATTGTTCTATATATGTACCTTATAAGCCTATATTTCCAATTTTGTGTTTTGCATTTTTTGTCAAAAATTTGAAAACTGAATATGACCCCCATTTTGGGGGAGGTGAAAAGTTTTCGCAAAATGGAGAGAGTAGTTAGTTTAGATACCTTGTGGGTCGAAAATTCTGACAAAATCACTCTATCTCACACGGTTAAGGAGATACAAGCAGTTTTGTGTTTTACTCATTAAAAAAATTGTTAATGCTTAATTAATCATCAATAACTCAGTCATTTCTTAACCTATCCCTGCCAAAATCTAATTTTGCCCAGATGTTTATATGAGGAAGGTATCTGCTAACTTTCAGGTGGATAGATAAAGTGCTTCGTAAGTTACCATTTGGACAAGGACGTCCTTCCAAAAAATGCATTTTTGGTCATGTGACCTCTCTGATTGCTGAAAATGTCATTGCAGCATATTCAGAAAAATTCCCAAGGCTACTGCATACACATGCCAAATATGAAAAGAATCCGCCTTATGGCTGCGTAGCTATTGCGAAAAAAAAATGCGGATCCGGCAGATCTGGCGGATCCGGTGGAGTCGCTTCTCCCATATACAAACAAGCGTCCCTTGTGGGACGCTTAAACTTAAAATACATCTCTGGATGGCTCCAACAAATAACTACCGTTAAGAAATGGTAAGGGTATTTTGCTATAAAAAGCTACTGTTAGAAATTGGTAAGGGTATTTTGCTATAAAACAATAGACTTCAGGCCCTAACCACACATACTCACATACTACATTTAAAAGGTCTATGTAAAATATTTACTATGGGACTGCATATGAAAGGCCAAAATGTGAAGAAATACCCCCAACTTGACCTTGATGCCACCATTGGTCTTCCAGTAGAAGGCTGTGGCCATAAAAAAATGCACGCATATAGGTATGAGAGTATTAGGCTAAAATGTGCAGAATATCCCAAATTTGACCTTTACATGGCCGTGACTGGTCTTCTAGTGCAACTCTGAGGCCACAAAACAATATGCTCCGAGGCCTTATCCTATATACCTTTGTGCCGAATTTCAAAGGTCTGGGGAAAATCTTTTTATAATTATCAGTGTATGAAAGGAGATCTCCATAGGAAAAAAGGATGATAGGGAAAATATTTTTAAGTTATTGTGTATGAAATGAAATCTTCATAGGAAAAACAATGATAGGCCAATGTTTCAAGCTAGCCATGACCTTGCAGAAAGAGGCTGAATGTCAAATTTGTACATGCTTATAGTGGCTATATATGGATTATATATATCAGCCATAGGATGATCTCTTCTGTATGTGAGTACTAGGCACAAATGTGAAGAAATACCCCAAATATGACCTTTAAAAGGCCACCATGGGTCTTCTAGTGGAAGAACGAAGCCACAAAACCGGATGCTTCGAGGGCTTAGCCATTGCTACCCACACACTTAATCTGAAATGTCTATTTGTTTAGTTATTGCATGTCAAAGGTCAAAATTTAAAGAAACACCCAAAATTTGACCTTTAGAAGGCCACCAGTAGTCTTCTAGTGCAAGACTAATGCCACAAAACAGTATACTTTGAGGTCTTGCCCATATATACCCACATACCAAATTTAAGAGGTCTGCCTAAAATATGGTTAGAGTTACTGCATATGCAAGAAAATCTCCACAGGAAAAAGGCAGATAAGCTGATGCTTGCAAGGCCAGCCATAACCTAGAAGAAAGAGGCCAAACCTCAAATTTCTGCATGCTTATAGAGGATATACCGTATATATGTGTTATGTATATCAGCTATAGGTTGATCTGACTTTCTGTAGGTGAGTACCAGGCCCAAATGTGAATACCCAAATTTTGAACTTTAGAATGCTGCCATCAGCCTATAAGTGGAAGGCTGCAGCCACAAAACAATATGTCAATATAATATAACAAACAATATATTCATGCCCCAAGGTCTTACCCATATATACCTACATACTAAATTTGCAAAGTTTATCGAAAATATTTTTTAAGTTATTGCATAAGAAATTAAATCTCTACCTAAAATCTCCAAATCAAGGTTACACCTACCCCAACCAGTGTCTCTACCAAGCATAATCATCCTGCACCTTACGGTTTCTGAGATACAGCCTGAACAAGATTTTAAAGGTCAAGGTGACTATGGCAAAGTCAAGGTTAAGTCAAGTGTCATACCAAGATGATGCTCAGTCAAACCCCTAGCTAATGTTCCTACCAAGAATTAACTTCCTACATGTTACAGTTTCCAAGATATAGCCCAGGCAAGATTTTATAGATAAAGGTCACTATGGCAAGGTCAAAGGTCAAATCAAGGTCATACCAAGATATTGCACACCTATACCCATAATCAATGTCCCTACCGAGGATCAACATCCTGTACCTTATGCTGTCTGAGATGCAGCACAGGCAGGAATTTTCCCTGTGCCCACCCACCTGCCCATATGCCCTGCAGATAGCCATGGGTGAAAACAATACCCGCACAGCCCTTAAAGGCTGTGGGTAAAAATAAGCAGAATTGAAGTGTGATGATGAACCATGTGATGACAGATGGCAGAAAGAAAGCAAAAATAAATATTTGCAAAATAAAATGGGTACTTGTTGAAAGGGTCCACCTTGCTACGATTTGGGACAATTTAGATTACATTTTTACCTCAAAAGCCATAATTTGAATAAAAGAGTTGATTAAATTTGGAAAAACCACGGCAAAAACTGCCTGCTATTTCAGTACACCAATGAGTAGGTATTGTAACTAGTTTATGAAACATAAGATTGCATTATTTTCCGAGAAGGATATGCATGAAAGGCATTACTTTTCGCCAAAAAAATTTATACCGGTGCCACATACCTAAGTTTTCCCACAGGAGACTCAAGATATTAATATAAATCATGGATAAAAAAATTCAGAATGATATAATTCACCATGTGTACACTATCTTAGACACTAATTTCATGAGAAACCAGACTTCTTTGATGTTTGGCTCTGTGTATCAGCATCACTGTGCTGTAACAAGTCTGTCTGACTGGAAGTGTCTGCATCACTAAACTGAGCATAATTCCTCATGGATGAGGATGTATGGGGTCTCTGAAGCGAGGATGTTGTGATATCGCTGACACTTTCAAACGTCTGAACACTGACACTGTCTTCCCGTGCTTTGTCAATATCTGCATTTATCTGCAGCGAACCATCCTCTGTATCTGGCAACTGACCAGGACAAGACTGTAAGTGACTGGTGTATAATCGGTTGGGTTTGGCACCTTCCACTGCTGACTGCTCACGGATTGCATTTACTTCTGGACTAGCCACCAGAACCTCTTGATCTGTAGAATCATTCTCTTCCTCGCCAGCAGCCAGATCAATAAGTGGCCGGTCCTGCATACTACCACCATAATAACTGTGTTGTTCTACACCTGAAACAAAGTGAACAGGCAGACTTTCACAGTACACATAAAACTGTGAAAACACCATAATTTCCGTGGTAAATGCTTCCTCTCTGATTAGAGTTCCACAACAACTTTAACAAAAATTTTAAGTAAATTTTACACTTCTTCAGTCTGGCTCTTACATATACATATGTTGCAAAATCTATAAAAATATGGATTTTAACACATGTAGTTTACAGTTGTCGCACACAATTAAGAAAATGCAATAACCTCAGAGTATATCCAACCTCAGAGGTGGGAGGTGAGTGTTACCCACTATCCCGAGCCTTAACTTGGTTGTTTCACCTACAGCAAGTAAGTCCAAAAAAAACACTAGAATAATTTTCAGGTAAAGGTTAAACTGAAGTGAAACAATCTTTTTCTTTTGCTGTTATAAATTACCCTCTACTGAAAAAATGCATGACTCCCCCGGGTATTATTATAAAATGTAACAAATTTTATTGTAATTTAACTTTTTACAAGTTAAATACTTACCTTATCCTCACAAGTGCTTGTTTGGTTTTGTGGAACAAAAACGTATCGACCGACAAGAATTTTTTAAGGAATATTCTTGTCACAAGAGGTGACCCCTTTGTCTGCGCATGTCCACGCTTGCGCAGTAGTCGTTGTCGACAGAAGATTGTCGAGAGCTCTTCATTGTATTTTTGGTCCCCAGAAAACAAATTATGCGGGGAGGTAGGGTGGGTTTATCCTTGTGAGGATAAGGTAAGTATTTAACTTGTAAAAAGTTAAATTACAATAAAATTTGTTACATTTTATTGCGTAAAATAGCCTTACCTTATCCTCACAAGTGCTTGAATACAACCATAACAGGTGGAGGGTATTTGTTTTGGCCACACTGTTAGATGATTGTCAGACAAGGGGTCACTAAATAAAGCACTGATAAGAGGATAAGATAAGCGTCCATAAGCCACATCTTAGGTTATATATTACTTCTTCAACACAGATAAGTAATTTGCTAACCTCAACAAGAGATCCATGATGTGGTCGTCATTGTTGCTGTTGTTGCTGTTGTAGATAATTTTACAACAAATCATATAGCATTATTAACCATCACCCAGTATTGGCCGGAGACGTCTGCATGACTCCCCAAACAAGATGTCATCATCTGACAATGAGAATATCTGCAAGCAGACAAACTGAACTGCATAAACTGCAGATATGGGGCCGTATGTAAGTTAAGAAAGACATATGTCAGTGACACAACACTTGTATAACTGGAGAGAAGAAAATATGCGAGTCATATGAATAACATGTATAAATACACAAAAATTGACTACATGGTGAGGTGAATCCACAAGACCCAATTTGTTCATGGACTGGTCATGGGATTGCCAAGCTACATCTTCACGTGGAATGTAGTAAAGAATTGTGGGTCTTCCAATAACAAGAGTTTGATATCTGCTCAGGTAAGACCCCACTCTTGAAAACTAAAGAGGCAGCCATGGATGTAATATGTGTCTCAATGTATGGATTCTGAAAATCAGAATTAAAGGGCTGGCAATCTAATCATGCATCCAGATTGATCCAGGAAGAGATAGCAGAACTCAAGATATCTCCATCAAGCCTTCCTTAAAAGATATAAGCACGAGTTTCTTCACCTCCTTGAAGTACTTGTACTGTCTTGATAGTAACTAAGTACTGTAAGAGGGCAGAGTGTCACAACATCAGTCCAACGTCAGCTCAAGAAAGGTTTGTGAGCTGGAATGACCACTGGTTTGAGCCATCAGGGGCATCAGAAGCCAACTGATTCTTGTTAAAAGGCAGGAGAAGGAGACTTTCCCTTTTCTCCAAGCAGTAGTCCTGTCCAAGAAGGATGTAAGTGCTGTAGGAGGACAACGAATCATGTGTCCAGGCAATTTGAGTTCAGGAATGATGTAGAGCTGAAGTGACCACTGGAGCCAATCTAGACCAACTGAGGCTAATAGGTCCTTGCTGAAAAGGTAGGTAGGAGGGAGAAACTGTAACCTCCTTCCTATGAGGCTTGTGTCGGAAGGAGCCAAAGTCCCAGAATACACTTCCAATGCCATTGCAACAGTCTTGCAAGTCCAACTTTTTTTTTTTTTTTTTTGACTGACCTCCTTTAAAGGTTAATAAGGAGCCCTTTGTGAAAACCAACAGAAGCAATGGCAAATCCCTTGATGCTACACCTCTGTTAGCAGTGGGCTTCTCTCTATAAACACTTGCAATAGGCCTATAAAGATCCAGGCTTTTGCTCAACTCCTGCACAAAAAAATGTAAATGATCAGCTATGGCTACTGCAAAGCTAACAATAGTGACAGGTTTCAGATTTTTGCAAGTAAAATGGATAAAAAAATCTGGTATATTTGAGACAGTAGGCTCTGAGATGGCCACCTTATTCTGTGGGTACCAGAGCTCAAAATGGCCCATCATGACTCATCCATTCCAAGATGAGGGTCCTTGAGATGCCCTAAATCTATCTACTCCTTGCTCAGAGAATGATATAAGAGGTTCTGAGTGGTGTTAAGGTGCCAAGCATGAAGGTGCCAATGCAACAGATTCAGATGGTATTTCTGACTGAATGGCTGTTTCTGAGACCAGTGAAGTAGCTGTAATGGAGGTTTGGTTGAATGACTCACCAGACCCCAACGCCAATGCATCATGGGCCACCAAGGGGCCACTACACCTGGTGTTCAATGACTTTTTGGAATAAGTGGTATGGGACAAAATGCCTAGCAGTCCAGAACCTCCAACAAGATGTTTAATGCCTCTATGTTCAGAGCATTTGCATCCGGGACTGGCAACATAGAATGGAAGTTTGTGACTCATATTGGTGGCAAACATCTCTACCATTGGTATTTGACAAACTATGTAAATCAAATAGAATATTTAAAGATGAAGAGACTATCCTGTCTGTATTATTTCGTTCTTTGTGGAGAGGCTGTCATGACATCTAGGCAATCCTGAATATATCTGGCTCATATGAGAATATTTCAAGGATTGCAGTAGGCCAAGATGCAGCATACCTGCATAAAACACCTATTGTTGATTTGTGCCAAACTTGCACGTTGTCTAGAACCATAAAGGGAGTAAGAACCATTCTGTACAGATTACTTTTGTCCCTTCTGTAGAGATCATTGAGTATGACATTTAAGCAACTCCAGAATATTTCTGACTCTTATGAGTATATTCCAAGGATTGCAGTAGGCCAGGATGCGCCAAACCTTTATCCCTTCTGGAGATGATGTTGGGTATGACCTTTAAGCAACCAAGAATATGTCTGTCTGTTATGAGTATATTTCAAGGATTGCAGTAGGCCAAGCTGCGCCAAACTAGGAGGTATACGCTCCCCCCCCCCCCTGTTTGTTCAGATAACCGAACACAGTGGTGTTGTCTGATGCTATCAGAATTCTTTTGTGTAGAATTTGTCTTGAAAGCTTTTAAGGGCTGAACACACTGCCTTCAGTTGTATGACATTGAAATGTAATATATACATTTTTAACTGTCCAAAGCCACTGACTGTGATGCTTTTAGATGGGATCATCAACCCTGGTTTAATGCATCTACAAAAATAAGGGAATTGTGCACCTGTGTATAGAAAAGGCATCCTATTTCCCATTTTTTGGCATTTTCCACCGCTGAATATGCCTTTTCAGAAGGATTTGAAACAGGAATTCTCACAACTAGTGACTGGAGATATTGCCAGTTTTTTCTAGATACCACTGAAAGGCACACATACGTAAGAGACCCATTGGTATAGTCTTTTCCAAAGATGCTAGTATCCCTACCTGGGATATAAGCAACCTTGGGGTTGATTGTGATGAGATCGCCATGTCTTGAATAGATTCTCAGGTATTTAATTTATTCGAGGTAGAAAGAAATTTCCTGGTACCAAAATGCAGTGGTAACCTAGGAAATCGATATCACGAAGCCCCGTGATGAATAATTGGATGAGTTCTTTGGTTTGAACCCAATACTGGTGTCTTTTACGTACACTAAACAACCAGTAGTCTAGGTATATGGTGAAAGAAATTTCCTGGTACCAAAATGCAGTGGTAACCTAGGAAATCGATATCACGAAGCCCAGTTGATGAATAATTTGAGGAGTTCTTTGGTTTGAACCCAATACTGGTATCTTTTACGTACACTAAACAACCAGTGGTTTAGGTATATGGTGAACTCCTATTCCGTGAGACTGAAGAAAGAGTTTTGCTTCTTTACTACTCGCATGATACTGTAGAGGGGTCGCTAACCCGAATTTCATATTGCTTTGAACTGATTGATTTGAACGTGTACATTAACCTGAAGTAGATGTTGAAAATCTTGTGCATCGGTACATAGAAGAACGCATCTTCTAATTTCTAATAATTTCTGCTGTCTCCAGTTTAAATGATGCGACAAACAGGTATTTATTGACATAATAAACGAACTTCACTCGTGGGCAATGACCGTTGAAGTCGTAGTTAGAAATCAAATCAGGACACTGAGATCTATCACAGGTCGTCATTAGCCGAGTTTCTATACAACAAATAAACTGCCATAGAAACCTGTAGTTCTGCAATTGTTGAATGGATAAATTGCTTTCTTTTGAAGCATTTAAGCGGTATATTTAGTACTGTAGCCATGTTTTCCTGTCTGACGTCATCGCTTTGCATTGTGGGTAGTACAGGCATTGGCGAATTCGATTGGGGAGTAATTCGACAACTCCAACTCAAGATTCGCACAACTCTGGGATGGCAATGAAAAAATCCCATCACTGCCAGTAATACTGCAAGAAGAGCCCCCATGGTGACTTGCATTAATGTAGCCACGTTCCTCTGTATCCATCTCTCCTGGTAAACTAGGAAGAGTGATTATATGAAGATCTGTAAAATTACTGCTCGATGTTTTCCTTCTACATATCAGAGGGTAACAGGACAAATAATTACTGGACATAGCCCCTGTCCTGTATATACTGTGCAAAACACACTCGTAAAGGTTGGAAGCAAGGACTTCAACACCATTTCTCATCTAGCCAGTTTGATCTTCGTTGAGTTTGCAAAAGAATTAACTCAAAAGTCACAGTATTCTTTCCACTGGAGACATGGCCATAGGAAGGTTTTATTATCTAGTAGATAGTTATTGCAATTCTTCAACAGGGCTGAACAGACAAAATAATAACTGCAAGGATCAGTGGGTACGCTTCTGTAGTCGTTCTTTTGGAGGAAGACCTGTTATTGTACCAGAGTGGCGCTCCACCCACAGTAAAGAATCTACGACCTCCGCTGCCAAGACAAGTGCATTCTTTCTTCTTTGTTTTTGAGCATAAGCTAATACTCATGTTGTGCCATCAATTAAGGGACAATAAAGCAACTTTCCACTGAGAACTTTACAGCAAAATCTTCTGCATCCCTTCCTCAACAAGGAGGTAGTTCCAGTCGAATAATGGGCGAGTACAGCCGAAGATATACACCGTCTTCCACTGAAGACTTTACAGCAACATCTTCTTGCACAACATCTTATTCTGACCCTTTTCAGGACAAGGGAGGCAGAATAGTGGTAGTACCAGTCGAATAATGGACAACTACAGGTAGGTGCACGCTTGCACGCTTCAAAACTTCATAGATTTTCATCCGTGAATGGACGATAATAAGGAAAAGTACGCGTTGCTCCCATATCGACCAAAAATATAATGAAGAGCTCTCGACAATCTTCCGTCGACAACGACTACTGCGCAAGCACGGACATGTGCAGACAAAGGGGTCACCTCTTGTGACAAGAATATTCCTTAAAAAATTCTTTTCGGTCGATACGTTTTTGCTCCACAAAACCAAACAAGCACTTGTGAGGATAATGTAAGGCTATTTTACGCAATAAAAATTACAGTATGTTTCTCGCCCAGAATGAATATTATTTGTATCACATATGTGGCTTGAATTAAATTTATAGTTTTCTTACTTCTTGAAAAGGCATGACCGATTGTAATCACAAGTATACGTTTTAATATCACTACATACAGACTGAAACAAATCGGCACAATATAAAAAGCTACCCTGATATATTGATTGATATGTGATTGCTGATTGTCAGAAACTCTCCCATTAATAATGATAGGATAGTGATGGTGTTTTATCCTTACTCTGATCTAAATGTACTGGTGGTGTGGGTCCCCTATCACCAGTCACTGTCTGATCACCTAGAAGTGGGGTCTTCTCAGTCTCTGTACCAGTTGGACGTTTGCGTAAAGGTCTAGTCACTACCTCTGTAGCTGTTGCACCTGAAAATGCATAGTTTTAAAAAGCTTCATGTTTTTTTTCTTAAGAAACAGAAAAAAGTATATAATCTTAATTTAATTTTATTTAATAAATCTTCCAGATTTTGATGAATCATCTTTAAACTATGTACTATGATTTGACAAAACTACAAACTTGTGTCAATTAATAACATTTATATAATGAATGTTAAGACATTGTCTCTGGGACTATTTATGCAGAAAAAAAAACTGTAAAAAAAGAAACACACACACAAAAAAAACATTTGAAAAAAAAATCAAGTGAAATGTCAAGTAGTGAGCTTAGCTACATTATGTGTGATATATCCAAAGTTTTTATTGATATGAAGTGATGATAAGCAATCAATTCTGATAAACTTTCTTGCTTGTAATTTTTGTAATTTCTGTTATTTTGTGGTTTAATGTTATACTACATTTTGGGTTTAGAGTATATCTATATATTTCACTATTTATTTTAGATTTCCACTGTTTTGGAATAGCACCCAGCAGTGAGTATATATTAATAATATTAATACTCCACTCTGGCCTTACCCTTAACTCCTCAGCTGTGGTAAGTTTTTTCTCTTTATTAAAAGGTCTACAATTTTTAGATGGAGTAAATCCTTATCTAAACCTAAATCTTTAGGGTGAATATATGCATTATTTATAGTTATCTGATTGTTGAAGAAGATACATTCATTCAAAATGTTTTGTAGGTCCTCAGGGGGTTTATTTTTAACTTTGAACAACGGCTGTAAAGTCTGGAGATGGAACTTGGAATTTGTATAATTATTCATATGATTGCTTGATAGTTTATGTTCAAACATGAGTTTTTTAAAGTTACAGACTTTTAGAAAAATGTTTAAGCATTTACCATCTTCTATAAGTAAGTTCTTCATGAAGGCTATATTTTGTGCCTCTTGAAAAGCAAACACGTCAGGCAATTTTAACCCTCCACTTTCCACAATTATAGTTTCTCTCTTGACCCTTGCAGGTTTTTTCTTCCATAAAAAATTAAAAATTATTTTGTCTAGCTGCACTAAAAAATTCTCTGGGCATAAAAGTTGTCGTGAGTAAGTGTACAACTTGGGCTAGTATTAATGTCTTGATTATCATGATGCCTCCCCTCCAAGATAGGCCTCTTTGGCTCCAGATTTTAAGATTTTGTTAAGGCAATCATTATAATTCAGTTTACTGCTTTCATTCAAGTCAGAGGAAAACCACACCCCTAATGTTTTGAAAGGGCCCTTATTAATTTTAAGATTTGAAAGTCCCTTTGGTAATCCTGCTCTTGTCAACGCTGTTACCCCAAGTTGTACAATCTCACATTTATCAAGATTCAGTTTCAAACCAGATATTTAAAAAAATTTAAAAAATCAGTTTTGGTTAGATTCAGGGATTCTAGGTCTTTTGCTAAAATAGTGGTATCACCAGCTAATTGAAAAAATCTTGTATTCCCAATTACCAATGGTAACGCCTTTTCCATGCTTGTTAGCTCTTAACTTGAAGGACAATATTTCTGCTACTATAATAAACAATAGAGCAAAGGGCACAATTGGCGAATTCCTCTACCTAGTGTGAAATTTCTTGACAAATAGGCATTATTAATTGTACAATCAGTCACAAGAACTTATATTTGGTATATAGGAGTTTTATCCAAGCTCTGAACGTCTGGCCAATATTATATGATTTTAGAGATTCAAATAAAAATTCCCATTCAACAGTATCAAATGCTTTTTTGAAATCTATTAAAACCAATAAGCCACTAATATTATATTTTTCACTGAGTAATATAATGTCCTCTGTGGACCTTATGTTTTGAACAATACATCATTCTTTTATTTTTCCCACTTGATCAAGATTGATCAAGTTTGAGATTACTTTTTGTAATCTTGTTGCCTACGTTTTTGCAAGCATCTGATAATCTGTGTCTAGGACCGAAACTGGCCTTTATAATTTTAAATATTGTGGTCTGTACCAAAACCTGGTTTAATTGTTGTATTTTCTATTTCAGACTCCAAAGAGACTGATATTAAAAAATAATCCAGCCCAATTTGAACTATTCCTCCACGACCTTTCCCTTTCCATGTGAAGTGGTGTTTATCGTGATTTCTCAACCTCCATATATCAACTAATGAAAATTTTTCCATAAACTGTATAAGATTATCTCTATACAATGAAGTCTGGGGACTTATCCCTCCTCTTTTATCAAGCTCATTAAAATCACCGCTGATGATCAAAGGTTTATCATTAAAATTTTCAAGAATTATTTTCTAAAAATTCATTCTGCAGAGTTATATTATCCTTAGTTGGCGCATAATATTTACAACAATTACCTCTCTGTTGCACATTTCAGTATGTGCTAGTAAAATTCTACCTTCTTTGTCAGTTTCGATGACTTTAATTGGTACTTCTTCATTCAACATATTTAGAAATTAATAGAGCCACTGCTAGACCTATGCGAAAAATAAACTTTTCCTTCATATTCATATATATATATATATATATATATATAGAATACATTCTGTAGAAGGGCAGGTAAAAGGTTACACCAAGACACTGCACACCTACACCCTCCAACCAATATATCTATCAACTAACAACTTTTCACAGTTAACAGTTTCTGAGACATATCCTGGACATGATTTCAAAGGTGAAGGACACTACAGAAAGGGAAAAGGTCAAATCAAGATAACACTAGGATGCTGCACACCTACAACTCCGCCCCCCCCCCCCCCCCCCCCCCCCCCAACCAATGTCTCTGCCAAGTATCAGCCATCTACACCTTACAATTTCTGAGGTATAGCCCAGAAAGGGTTTTAAAGGTTGGGGTCACTATGGCAAGATCAAAGGTAAAGCTACGGTCACACACTATGACAGTTCACACCTATGCCCAGAACAGTCCCTCCCAAGTTGTAAAATCTGTACAGGCTGTGGTATAAAAAATAGAATTGTGCATAACCAGAAGTTTAGAGTGCCGAAAGTAAGCAAGTGTTTGGTGTTCAATGACAAGACAAGTTCAACTATTTGATTATGATTATTTCCATCAGGTGGTTATGTTTTTGGGGGGTGTGCTCATCTGCCTGTCTGTATTTGTGATTACTCCAAAAACAATGTGTGGATCTCCATGAACTTTTTCATGTGGGTGAGGCCAAGATTACACTTTGGGAAAGATCTGGACCATATTCTGGATACAAAAAAAAGACAAACAAAAAACAGTCAGTGCCCGTGAATGGGCTCTGTGCCAGCTGACTTTGTGTTATAAGCTTCAGAGTACAAGTGAATTCTAATTCTAATTTTAATTGGACTTTTACAGCATTTAATTTCCCCTATTCAAAGGGGACTCTAAAGCACAATAACACCAATCTCAGTATCCAGGGACAGAAAAAGGCCAAGCACCACAGAAAGACTAGGTGAGTAAGACTAAGGTGGATATGCCTTGGTGTACAGGTAGGTTTTGAGCTGCATTTCTGAAAGAGGCTAGGGAGGGGGACACACGAATCTCATCAGGAAGAGCATTCTAAAGAGTGAGGCATCAAAAGCAGAAAACTGCTTGACATATTTATGGACAGAGTGAAAGTAAAAAAAAACAGATTAAAAGTAGCAAAGACTAATTTGACCTTGAAGGGGGAATCAAAGGTCAAACCCACAAGACTCGGGGCACATGATTTCCTGGAAGTTGTCTTCTCACCCAAAACCTCTAAGACAAATAATAAAGCAGATACAGGGCATTGACAGTATCAATAACCCCAAATGACCTTGAAGGAAAGGTCAAAGGTCAAATCCTACCAAAATATGCCAGCCACATGATTTGCCATAAGTGATCTTCAAATTCCAATCTTCTAGGATCAATAATAAAGGAGATAAAATATATTTTTTCATTACTTAAACTACTGAAAAGTGAGGATGTAGCTATTAATCATTCCTGCACTGAGCAACCAGTCTAAAACTATGTTACAGTTCACAGAAAAGTAAGTGAACAACACCTCTGAGAGAAATTGTATACCTTCAATACTTTGGAAGATAACAGCCATCTATTCATTATGGTACATTACATTACATTAACATTTATATAGCGCCTATTAAACTAAGCGCTTTACAATATGCACAATATACAGTAAATGCCTAGCAATTGTATGCTGATCTGAATAGATAGGTTTTTAATTTCTTTTTGAAGTCCAGGATGGCATTACAGCTTCTAAGTTCAGCAGGTAAGCTGTTCCATAGGCGTGGTGCAGCAGAACTGAAAGCACGGTCACCATAGGTTTTACTTTTGGTTCTTGGAACTCTCAGCAGCTTCTGGTAACCTGATCGAAGGCACCTAATTGGAACATGTTGAGTCAACAGGGATGAAAGGTAGTCTGGTGCAAGGCCATGGATGGCTTCGAAACATAGTAGGAGAACTTTGTATTCTATCCGTTGCTGTACTGGAAGCCAGTGAAGTTATTTTAGTATGGGTGTAATATGATCAAATTTTCTGATGCCACAGACTAGTCGTGCTGCTGCATTTTGAACACGCTGGAGTTTATGAATGAGAGCTACCGGTAAACCATAGTAAAGAGCATTTCCATAGTCAAGCTTAGGCACCATCAGGGCTTGGATGAGTACTTGAGCTGCCTCCTGTGTGAGAAAAGGCCGAATTTTGTGAAGCAAAAATATTTGATGGAAAGCAGATCTACATACTTGCTGAACTTGGTGTGCTAATGTCAGGGTCTCATCAATCCAAATGCCAAGGTTTTTTGCAATAGGGGCAGCCGTTATAGTATGCTCACCTACTGTTATTGAATTATGAACAACTTTCAATCTTTGAGACTGTGATCCAACAAGCAGAAATTCTGTCTTGTCATCATTAAGTTTCAGTTTGTTGTTAAACATCCACCCTGAGAGGTTTCTGATACACGACTCCAATGTATCAAAGGCTTCAAGTTGTTGTTCCACATTACTGGGTGTGGCAGATTTGTATAACTGACTGTCATCAGCAAATAGATGAAAGAGTAGCCCTGAAGATCGGATGATATCACCAATAGGTCTGGTGTACTGAGAGTACAACTGCGGGCCAAGCACTGATCCTTGAGGCACACAGCATTCCAAGAACCGACTGACTGAATATGCACCAGCAATGCTGACTTTTTGAGATCTGTCGGATAGATATGATGTAAACCAATCCAAAGCAACATCTGTGATGCCAAACATATGTTTTAGCCTGTTTACTAGAATGTTGTGGTCCACAGTGTCAAATGCAGCTGACAGATCTAACAGGGAGAGTAGGACCACCTTTTTGTTATCTAGGTTCAATAGTAGATCATCAAAAATTTTTATCAGTGCAGTCTCTGTGCTATGATAGGGACAGTAGGCAGATTGGAGAGGCTCCTGGAGTTTATTGGTGTCCATATGATGTTTGATCTGATCATTGACTGCCCTCTCGGTGAGCTTAGACAGAAAGCTAAGATTAGAGACAGGCCGATAGCTTTTGTAAGTCAGTTTTAGGCCAGGCTTTTTCAGAAGAGGTGTAACTATTGCCTCTTTGAAGCTTGGTGGAACTTCTTCCCTTGATAGAGAAGCATTTATGATCCTTGTGATAGCTGGAGCTAAAGCATCAGAGCATCGCTTCAGTAGGTATGTGGGAATAGGGTCCAGGTCACTAGACTTTGTTGGGGCCTTCTTCAGTAGCTCCAAGACGTCAGCCTCAGAAAGACTGCAGAAACACTGGAAAAAACTTTCACCTAAAAAGGGGATATCATTACTTTCTTTGTTGTCAGAGTTAGTGAACTGATTACGAATTTTGGAAATTTTGCTCATGAAGAAGTCACTAAAATTATTTGCCAGTTCCCCCTGTGAGTGATGAGGTGGTAGTGGTGTCACAGAAGTTTCTTGCAAGAGCGATTTTGTGAGTTGGAACAACTTCTTCTGGTCCATCTCATTTTCCATTATGATATTCTGGTAGTAGTCCTCCTTAGCTTTGGTAAGAGAATCAGAGAAAGATTTCCTGCATCTGGTGAAGCTAACCCAGTCCTCAGGATTGGCATTCTTACGCCACCTTCGCTCCAGCTTCCGTAACTCAGATCTCTGCAGTTTTAGAGACTCACTAAGCCATGGTCGCTTTGGTCGGACAATAAATGTGCGACTTTTGAGAGGAGCATGCTTGTCCAAGAGTTGATGGAGGGAATGATTGTATTTGCCAACAAGCTCCTCTGTGCTGTTCCCAGGGCAACCCAAATCAAGACACTGGATATCCTGTTTGAATTGATCAATGTCTATCTTCCTAATGCACCTGTACTTAACATCTTTCATTGTTGGTGGAGGTTTGTAGCACAAAATATCACACACAACACTGACATGGTCAGAAAGTTGATCTCCTTTTCTTATCCTAATGACTGCATCATCATTGTCCAAGGTAATAACTAAGTCAAGTGTATGACCTTTAACATGCGTGGGAAAAGTGACATGTTGTTTCAGCTTGAAGGTGTTCAGGATATCAAGGAAGGATGCTGCAGATTGCTTCTCAAGATTGTCTACATGGAAGTTGAAGTCTCCAACAATCAAAGGTTTCCCAGGTGAGGCGATCATTTCCTCCAAGTATCCAGAGAACTCATTGAGGAACACACTGGCTGGAACCTGAGGCAGTGAAGGAGGTCGATAAATGACAACAAGGTTTGTAAAAGTCTGATGAATTTTGAGTTTTATGTTGATGGATTCAAAGGAGGCAAAATTAGCCTCTGAAGACAGTACTGGATGAGTTGAGCACCTGCACAGTAACTGATGAAAACTGAGAAAGTAGCTATTACTCACTCATACATTGAGCAACAACATTGAAACTTAACTATATTATAGTTTACAAAAAAGTAGATGAACGACACCTTTGAAAAAAATTGTGTAGCAGCACAAGAACTTTAGAAGATAGAAGCCATTGAGTCATTATGCTAATTGCTGAAAATAAGAAAGTGGCTGTTACTCACTTAGCTACTACGATAGCCATTCCAAACAATGACCACCTCTTAGCTACAGAGAAAGTCTTTGATCAATCTATTTCATGAAAATGCTAGAAATCATTACTTTTTAACTTTTCAAGATATCTGCAATTACCTCTGAAGACAGTACTGGATGAGTTGAGCACCTGCACAGTAACTGATGAAAACTGAGAAAGTAGCTATTACTCATACATTGAGCAACAACATTGAAACTTAACTACATTATAGTTTACAAACAAGACCACTGTCGCGGTATGTATCTCCCGCCGAGTACTGCAGGGGAAGAAATACTAACTTGAAAATTTTCCCCTTTGCATACGACACTGTTGTACCATCAAAAATTCGCTCGAAATCGCTCTATCTCTTACGGTTTTCGAGATATTGACACTTTTTCATTTTCCACAAAAATCCAAGATGGCCGCCGAAAGTGGCGAAAATTGAAATTTTCCCCCTTTCCACAGAACACTCTTGTAAATTTTCCACCCTTTCCACAGGACACTCCTGTACCACCCTGCGGGTCAAAAATTCGCTCGAAATCGCTCTATCTCTTACGGTTTTCGAGATATTGACACTTTTCCATTTTCCGCTAAAATCCAAGATGGCCGCCGAAAGTGGCGAAAATTGAAATTATTCCCTTTGCATAGGACACTCTTGTACCACCCTGTGGGTCAAAAATTCGCTCGAAATCGCTCTATCTCTTACGGTTTTCGAGATATTGACACTTTTCCATTTTCCGCAAAAATCCAAGATGGCCGCCAGAAGTGGCGAAAATTGAAATTTTCCCCCTTTCCACAGGACACTCTTGTACCACCCTGCGGGTCAAAAATTCGCTCGAAATCGCTCTATCTCTTACGGTTTTCGAGATATTGACACTTTTTCATTTTCCGCTAAAATCCAAGATGGCCACCGAAAGTGGCGAAAATTGAAATTATTCCCCTTTGCATAGGACACTCTTGTACCACCCTGTGGGTCAAAAATTCGCTCGAAATCGCTCTATCTCTTACGGTTTTCCAAATATTGACACTTTTCCATTTTCCGCGAAAATCCAAGATGGCCGCCAAAAGTGGCGAAAATTGAAATTTTCCCCCTTTCCACAGGACACTCTTGTACCACCCTGCGGGTCAAAAATTCGCTCGAAATCGCTCTATCTCTTACGGTTTTCGAGATATTGACACTTTTCCATTTTCCGCGAAAATCCAAGATTGCTGCCAGAAGTGGCGAAAATTGAAATTTTCCCCCTTTCCACAGAACACTCTTGTACCACCCTGTAAAAATTCGCTCGAAATCGCTCTATCTCTTACGGTTTTCGAGATATTGACACTTTTCCATTTTCCGCTAAAATCCAAGATGGCCGCTGAAAGTGGCGAAAATTGAAATTATTCCCCTTTGTATAGGACACTCTTGTACCACCCTGTGGATCAAAAATTTGCTCGAAATCGCTCTATCTCTTACGGTTTTCGAGATATTTGTGATTTTTCACATTTTCACTAAAAGTAGCAACAAAGTAGCCATTACTCACTTGTACATCGAGCAACAGTTGTAAAACTTAAATATGTTACAGTTCACAAAAAAGTACATGAACAAGATATTTAAGAGAAAATGTGTAGCTGCAATACTTTTGAAGATATAAGCCATTTACTCATTATGGTTATCATTCCAAATTGACCAAGTAGCTATTACTCACTTAGCTATGGAGATACACTTCCAAACCGCTAACCATGTTGTAGCTGTGGAGAAAATAGCTGAACAACATATTGGAACAAAATACTGTAAATGCAATAGTTTGACAGATATAAGTCATATAATTATATTAGCTAAAAGTGCTATTACTCACTCAAAAGTAGGCCAAAGTTCACCAAACCTTTTCCCACTTAGAATAGGATACTCTTGTACTACCCTGTGGGTCAAAAATTCGCTCGAAATTGCTCTATCTCTTACGGTTTGCGAGATATTTGTGATTTTTCACATTTTCAGTAAAAGTAGCAATAAAGTAGCCATTACTCACTTGTACATTGAGCAACTGGTGTGAAACTTAAATATGTTACAGTTCACAAAAAAGTAGATGAACAACATATTTGAGAGAAATTGTGTAGCTGCAATACTTTTGAAGATATAAGCCATTTACTCATTATGGTTATCATAAAAATTTGACAAAGTAGCTATTACTCACTTAGCTATGGAGATACACTTCCAAACTACTGACCATGTAGTAGCTGTGGAGATAGTAGCTGAACAACATATTGGAACAAAATTGTGTAGCTGCAATACTTTTGAAGATATAAGCCATTTACTCATTATTACGTAAAAGTGCTATTACTCACTCAAAAGTAGGCCACAGTTCACCAAACCTTTTTACACTTAGCATAGGATACTCTTGTACTGCCCTGTGGGTCAAAAATTCGCTCAAAATTGCTCTATCTCTTACGGTTTGTGAGATATTTTTGATTTTTGACATTTTCAGTAAAAGTAGCAATAAAGTAGCCATTACTCACTTGTACATCGAGCAACAGGTGTGAAACTTAAATATGTTACAGTTCACAAAAAAGTAGATGAACAACATATTTGAGAGAAATCGTGTAGTTGCAATACTTTTGAAGATATAAGCCATTTACTCATTATGGTTATCATAAAAAATTGACCAAGTAGCTATTACTCACTTAGCTATGGAGATACACTTCCAAACCACTGACCATGCTGTAGCTGTGGAGATAGTAGCTGAACAACATATTGGAACAAAATTGTGTTGCTGCAATACTTTTGAAGATATAAGCCATTTACTCATTATGGTTATCATTAAAAATTGACAAAGTAGTTATTACTCGCTTAGCTATCGAGATACACTTCCAAACTACTGACCATGTTGTAGCTGTGGAGAAAGTAGCTGAACAACATAGTGCAACAAAATACTGTAAATGCAATAGTTTGAGAGTTATAAGCCATATAAATATATTAGCTAAAAGTGCTATTACTCACTCACAAGTAGGCCAAAATTCACCAAACCCCAAAAATATTGAAGAGCAAAAAAATTCATAGGACAACTAATTTACCAAAAATGTGTAACTGTAGTAGTTTCAGAGGAAACTGCGTGACACACTCATGCACGCACGCACGCACGCACACACATGGTGCAAATTATAAAAGTAGATGAACGACACCTTTGGAAAAAATTGTATAGCTGCAATACTGTCAAAGACACAAGCCATTTACGTATTAAGTAACTGCTGAAAAGGCCGAAAGTAGATCTTTCTCACTGAACTGCTGAGATAGACTTCCAAACTTCTCACCATGTTGCAGCTATGCAGAAAGTAACTGACCAATGTATTTTAAGAAATCTAATCTAATCTACTGCTTTGCAGGTGCAAAATCTTCCCCACAAAGTGGAACTCAGTACGCTAGCTTAATAGAAGTCATTTATCGTAAGGAGAGTTGAGGTTGTGGGTGTGAAAGAGAGGGAAGGAGACTAAATTGGGAAACTGGAATTGAAGAGGTGGGTTTTGAGGTGTTTCCTGAAAGATGCGACAGAGGGGCTATTTCTTATTTGGAAGGGGAAAGAGTTCCAAAGAACTGGGGAGTAGTGACTGAAAGAATTTAAAAAAGTGTTTGATTGATTTATGAACTGTACGGCTGAAAGTTGGGGTATGAAGTAACTTAAGTTTGGGGGTGCTTCGCCTTGTATTTCTGGAAGAGGTGTTGGGGTGAATTAATTCTATTAGGTAAACTGGTTGATCTTGGTTAAGAATTTTGTACGTAATGAGGCCTATTTTAGATTGTACCCAGTACTTGACTGGGAAACAATGGAGTTTTTTTCAGTTGAGCAGTAATGTGAGATAATTTAGAGGAACAGGTGACAACCTTGCAAAGTGAGTTTTGGACTAACTGCAATCTCCTTAACTCAAAATCAGTGAGTGATAAGAACACGGAACTGCAATAGTCTAATCTGCTGCTCATCAGAGCATTTGCTAAAAGAACTGATGTTTTAAGGTTTAGACGGGGATGAATTCTGTAGAGGTCTCTCACATGAACTCTGGTGGATTTTATGACCTGCTCTTTGTGCAACAGTTATAAGTGATTTTACTCATTATGGAAGGTACTGAAAAGTCAGATAGTAGCTATTACTCACTTAGCTATTGAGATAGACTCCCAAGTTACTCAATATTTACTCAATATATCAATATTTTAAATATCACGGTCACTTCAACAAGGTCAAGGCAAGGGCACACTATGACGTTGCACATCTAACCCCCAAACAATGTCCCTACCAAGTGTTAACATCTTACACCTCACAATTTCTGAAATACAGCCTGGGCAAGCTTTTTCCCGCCATCCACCCGCCCACAGACTGACAAGTCAGATGACTTAAAACAAGCAATCAGTGCCTGTGAACGGGCTCTCTGTCAGCTGACTGTGTGTGTTGAGTTTCAGAGTAGAAGTGACAGAAGAAAAGGACATAAAAGTTGTGTCCATGAAATGGTATTCAGAAGGAAAGTAACACAGTAATTGTTTGGGTGTAAAAAGTAGGTTAAAACATATTTAAAGAAAAATACTGCAAATGCAATAATTTTTGAGCTACAACTGATTAACTCAACAGAGAAAACCCCAAAGTAGCTATAGCTCAGCTATGGGATGAGCTACACGTCTGCAATTTTACTGTGTTATAGCTGACGAAAAAGTAGGTGAACAACGTATTTAAACAAAATACTCTAAATGCAATAGTTTTCAAGTTACAACTGATTTACTCAACAGTGAGAACCTGAAAGTAGCTATTACTCAGCTATGCCATGACATACAAATCTGCAATTTCACTATGTTATAGCTATCCCAAAAGTAGGTGAACAACATATTTAAACAAAATACTCTAAATTTGAAAATTTTAATTACTTAAATTTGAAAATTTTAATTACTTAAATGTAGCGTTTATAAGCTACAAGCTTACCATGTGGGACTTAATGCTGTTCTCGGGTTGCCACACCCGGGGCCAACGTCTTAGAAAAAAAGATTGTTCTTGTTAGCCACCGGATATACTGGTAGTTGTCGTCACGTGATAACTTCTGACCAATCGCCCTACTTTCTCGTTGAAATTTTCTAAAACCTACCCCTCAGCTGTAAACAGCGGGGAGGCAGGGTGGGACTCTCCTAAGTCCCACATGGTAAGCTTGTAGCTTATAAAAGCTACATTTAAGTAATTAAAATTTTCAATTTTATTACGCTACAATAGCTTACCATGTGGGACTTAATGCTGAATTCAACCGCCCGGTGTCGGGATTACAGCTGAGACTGGAAGATATGTGATTTTTTTCTAAGATTTGAATTAATATGTATAGAATAGTGCCAGAAATACCAGTCTGAGTCCCATTTACAGTGCCCTGATCCCGAAGACCGGGCCTGTAACGAGCCAAAACCTAAATAAAATGAGAGACAGTGCTGAAACTGTCCAGATGTTTGATTGTGGGACAGAAGTGCAGCAGTGCTCACTTCGAGGTCTTAGGGTCCCTGAGAGGGCCCTTCACTAGTGAGTGACCAACCCATGGTTGGACATCTCATAAATTTTGCAACCTGAATATGAGATTAATGACAACTAAATAAGTCCTTAATAGAAATTACTTGATAACTGAAAAACAAAATGACTTTACCCGTAACATCTTGAAGGTAAAGGAATACCTAGATCCTGGGAGAGACTCCTGAAGACTTGGTTGTAGTGGATGTGCCCCCCCCCCCCCCCCCCCCCTTTTTTTCTTTCCAAGGACAACTGGTCTGAGGGGAAGGATCTAGGACTTGTTGTGCCGCCACTACGGGTCCCAGATACATATTGTTGTCGGTGTCCGACCAAGTAAGGTCTTTTAGGTAAAAATTTGTAAATGTGTTGTGAGCTTTCCAGTGACAGGCTTGCATGATTTGGTCCACCGATACCCCACCGTAAAAGGCCTTAGAGGCCGCGAAGGCCCGGATGTCATGCGCTTTGACTTGGACCAAGTCCAAGGCTTGTTGATCTGCTTGTTTGTAACAAAGTAGAATGGTTTGTTTCAACCATGAAGAGAGTGTAGCGGGTCTGCACCATTTTTCAAAAAGGGCCCACTTGACTTGTAGATGGTCCTTGTTGATGACTGCTGAGGGGCAGCAATTCTCTCTGCCACCTCCACAGAGAAGCCTTGTTCTTGGAGTTGTCCGCTCCAAGACACCAGGCGTGGAGGTTCAGCTGTTGTGGGTTGTTGTGGAATACATAGTTGTGGGACTGTTTGAGTAGGGTCGTTGACACTGGGAGTTGTAGTGGGGTCTCTGTTGAGAGCTGCACTAGGTCCCAAAACCAGGGCATCCCTGGCCAGCCTGGAGTTATTACGATGATCAGGCAATGGCATTGCTTGATCTTTTGGATCACCTTGTGAAGGAGAGCCGTAGGAGGGTAAGCATAGGCCGAAAGGTTCGTCCAGTTTATGTTCAGAGCATCTATGTCCCAAGCCTTTGGGTCTGGGACAGGAGATACGTACAGTGGAAGTTTGTGGTTCAGATGAATGGCTGAACCACTGGCAGATCTGTTTGAACACCTTGCGGATGCAGAGACCATTCTGTTGACTGCACTTGGTTGGACCTGGACAGCAGGTCGGCCATCACATTCAGGCACCCTGGAATGTGCCTGGCCTTCAATGTTATGTGGTAGTGATGGCACCAGGTCATGATCTTCCACAGTAGAGCACACATTTCTGCTGAGTTCCTCCTGTTTGTTGATGTAGGCTACCACTGTTGAGTTGTCTGTCGCAACTAACACTGTTTGGTTCTGGCACTGGTCCTTGAAGTCTCGAAGGGCCAGGGAGACCGCCTTCAATTCTAGGACATGTATGTGTAGCCTTTTTTCCCGATCTGACCAAAGACCCTTTGTAAAATTTTGGTCTAAGTGAGCGCCCCAACCTTCATTTGAGGCGTCGGTAAAGAGTTGGATACTGTGGTCTTTGGGATGAAGGTCTGCGCCTTTCATCACATTTGAGGGATTTTGCCACCAATCCAGGTGGGCTGCAATGGATTCTGTCAAAGGAAGTAGGTTGTCCAGCGACTGACTATATCTCCAGTGCTCCTTGAGATTAAACTGAAAGGGCCTCATGTGAAGGCGTCCCTCCGGGACCATTTTCTCCGTTGAGGCTAGCAACCCAATTAGCGACATCAAATATCTTGCAGTCAAAACACATTTTGACTTGAGGAGTAGGATCAAATCCTGGAGTTTGAGCCATCTCTCTTGAGTGGGTTTTACAAGGGCTGAATCTAGATGGTACTCGTAGCCCACGAACGAGAACACCTGAGAAGGTTTCAGTTCTGATTTTTTTTTTTTTTTTTTTATTCACCCCAAGGAGTGGGTTAGGTCTACTACTGCCAGAGTGTCCACTTGGGCTTCCTCCTGAGACTGGGACCTGGTCAGCCAGTCGTCCAGGTATTGGTGAATTCTGAGTCCTCTTGAGAGGGCCATTAGTTTCACTTCCTTTACAATCATTGTAAAGACCTGGGGGGCTGTGGCTAGTCCAAATGGGAGGGAGGTGAACTGGAACACCAGAGACTTGTAGCAAAACCTTAGGTATTTCCTTGAGTTGGATGGGTGGGGATGTGTAGGTAAGCGTCCGACAAATCTATCGACGATACCCATTCCCCTGGAATCCGGGAGGTCCTGATGGACTCTAGGGTTTCCATTTTGAACTTTTCTACATGTAGAAAAGTGTTGAGCCTGTTTAGGTCTATGACTGGCCTCCCCCTTGGGTGAGGCTTGGTACTAGGAACAGGCGACTGTAAAACCCGAGAGATTTTACATTTTCCACCCTTTCTATTGCGTTCTTTGACAGAAGAGACTGGATACAAGTGGCCAGGACTTGGACTCGAAGGGCCTTGTATTCTGACTGGATCAGGAGTCCGACTGGACTTGGATTTGTAAAGAATGACAGGATTTGTTTGCCAGTCTTATCTGAAAAAAACAGAGGCGACCTCCTACTGGTGGACTGTGAGGCTGGAGGAGTCATTGGGGGGAAGGGTTTTCATGCCCTCGTCCCCTGGAGTGGGTCGAAAAGACCTTGGAGCCTCGGCTATTCGATTTCCCCCTACCTGGGGAAAACGATGGATACTGCTTGGGATGGAATGACCCACATTGGGGTGGTTCCTGTAGGAGCCTCTAGATGTGGGGAATTGGAAAGGGTTGATTAATAGGGTCTAAACCCTAAGTGTTATTACAGGTGCCTTGATGAGGGACTCTTGTCCCTCCTAAAGTAGTTGTGAATGGGGAACTTTAAGATCTAAAGATCCAGTATCTCACCTGAATTCACCATACCCCTTCTGACTACTTATATGCACCATGAAATTGAGTTTGACCTGTCTGGTAGTAGCCTTGCTACTGTCTTAACATATATCCATAACCAGGTTGTATTGAGAAGAACCTAGTGGAGAGCAGCCTAAAGCTCAACTCTTGCTAACCAGAAGGGGAGGAGGGGCTTACCCAAGGAGGCCCCTAGGGAGATACAGATTTGAAAACTTGTGTTCAAGACATTGTTGTTCCATTTTAAGGGAAAAATAACAGACCAACTTCCTGTTGGCCTAGTACATCATTCAGAGTTCAGACTGTGGAGGATCTAGGCATAAATTCCCTGGGGGCAGGGAGGTTAAAAAAACTGCCTAAGTTTCAATGTCCTCCAAAATGGTTAGGGTGAAGTCAGGCAACCTACTTCCCTAAAATACAAAGTCAGGACTGAATGAAGGACCTTGTTTAGAAGCCCTCTTGGGCTTGAGGACTTGGACCCAAGCCTCCAATAAGTGATATTTACTGCCAGGCTGGTAAAATATTAGTCCAAGTGTGTGGTAGGATTGTTCAGAGTTCTGATCTGGAACCATCATCAGAACATCAGATTTAAGATCTGATCATCCAAGGATTAGATCTAAATACAATCATCCGAGCATCGGATTTAAGATTAGATCATCCGAGCATTGGAACTTAGTGTGACCTCGGATCAGGTCTAGATGCAATGAAAATCCGAGTATCAAATCATATTCAGATGGATAGAAGTTGAAAATAATGCATCCGATTCTCGGGTGCATTAAAACCTCGGATGAACTAAGATGTTATCTGGATTCAGATTTAAGCAGGGATCTGATCCACCCTGGAGAAAGAAGTTGGATATTATAATTTCTATGTAAGCTTTCCTTAAAGTAGGCTTCCATGTAAGCTTTTGCCTTTCCTTCTTGAAGGAACTACACAACTGGATTTACGTAAGTAAATCAACAGTGACACAAGGTCACCTGCCCCACCTGCCTCACTGCAGGTAGGGCTAGTTGTGAGATAAGGAAAGCAGTAATTACATAGAATTTGATAAAATAACATAGAATCTAAAAGGCAAGCACAATATTTTTAATATTATGAAACTGGATGACTTAAAATACGATTAAAATAATGGCAAACCAAGGTTACCTTAGTTTGAAGAAACACGTATGGTCTAGACGATTCTATTCCTGTTTATTTAAGTATTAAAATTTCAAATGGACAATAATACAGGAAAGAAGGGATAAAATATTTTATTTTATTTATTTGTTAATTTATTTTATTGTATTTTATAAACGTACTGTAAGAAACACGCATCTCTCAGCACATGTTGTCTAGACGTGACGTCATCACAGGGGTTTCCCCGAGGATTCCCCCAAGTTAGTTTCGTGCTTTATATCATATTTTAACCCTTAAAATGGACCAATAGAATAGAAGAACCGGGATAAACCCTTGCAAAATTTATTTTATTTTATTTCAACAGGCATATATTCCTGTAAATAAACTACCTACATGAGACGTGCATTACAAGAAATTGCTGTCTCGACAATAAAAACGGAAGTTGTTTCCGATGATTTCACTCGACCAGGACTCGTTTGTGTTACATTTATATATATTTAAACCCTAAAAAAGGTCCAATAAGGAAGCAGGTAGGGGTTAAATATTTTATTTTATTTTATTTTACTGACAGGCATATATGTATATCCTGTATTAGAAACCACATAAACGAGTCGCTGTTGATTTACAACGAGAACCCGGAAGTGGACTTCAGTTGTAAAAAACAGTAAATATACTTATCTGAACTATGAAAATACATCGAATTGAGATTCTATGTAATAAAATAAAGAAACTGATGTAGTTTCCTGATCCAACGACAAGTATATCCTTGTAAAAATGAAATAATATTCCTTGTAAAATAAAGCATTGTTAATTCGCGTGGTCAACGAGAAAGTAGGGCGATTGGTCAGAAGGTGTCACGTGACGACAACTAGCAGTATATCCGGTGGCTAACAAGAACTGTCTTTTTTTCTAAGACGTTGGCCCCGGGTGTGGCAACCCGAGAACAGCATTAAGTCCCACATGGTAAGCTATTGTAGCGTAATAAAATGTATATTTAAGGAATCACCGAGGGATTATTCAAGATTTTTCTGGATTTTATTTTGCAAAGCTGTACCTGGGGTGGGTGGGACAGACTTGGCTGGGGTCTTTAAAGACAAGGAACTGAAGGCGAGAGGTTGAGGACGGGGGGGTGAGGTGAAAAGATTATCAGCAGCACTCTCGAGGTCTGCATTTGATCCAGTGAAGGAATCCCCGTCGCCTTCACCCAAAAGATCTAGTTCATCATCTTTGGAACTAGATGCCGCTTTTTGCTTTTTAAGATAATGTTTCCTGTTCTGGATTTTTTGTAACTGTTCATCTGTAAAGGACGTACAGATTTGACAGGGAGTTTCGAAGGTGACACAGGGGTCGTCTCCCTTGCCAGCCTCCCTACAGGTAGGGCAGTAGTTGTGTAGGTCGAAACTGAAGCAAAAGTGGCGGCATTTCTGAGCTCTCGGTTTGTCTTTATTTGCTTGATGGATAGACATTTTATAAGCAATAAAAAGACGTACAATAGAATTGCCTGAACTGAGGAAAACTCAAAACACGCGAAAGCAAGAAAAATACTTATCCTGTGAAAATTAAAATTTTACAGAATGATCTATGATATATATTACAAGAAATATGCAAATATTAGCCTCCAACAATAAGTAAAGTCTGAGAAATAAATGAAAATGTCTGTATATTTACAAACTGCTACCAGTCAATCGTGGCCAACGAGAAAGTAGGGCGATTGGTCAGAAGTTATCACGTGACGACAACTACCAGTATATCCGGTGGCTAACAAGAACGATCTTTTTTTCTAAGACGTTTGCCCCGGGTGTGGCAACCCGACAACAGCATTAAGTCCCACATGGTAAGCTACTGTAGCGTAATAAAAGTAGCTTTTATAAGCTACAAGCTTACCATGTGGGACTGATTGCTGTACTCGGATGGCCGCAAGGCATCATGGCCAATGTCTAAGAAAAATAGACATTTATAGTTGGCCGTAGCCTCTGGTTGTCGTCTCACGGTACACTCTCACATTCGTCTCCTTTTCTCGTTGCAATGTTAAACCATACCTCTTCAGCTGTAATACAGTGGGGAGGCAGGGTGGGACTCTTCTCAGTCCCACATGGTAAGCTTGTAGCTTATAAAAGCTACATTTAAGTAATTAAAATTTTCAATTTTATTGCGCTACAATAGCTTACCATGTGGGACGGATTGCTGAATCCAACCGCATGGTGGAGGGATTACAGCTGAGACCGGAAGATATGTCAATTTTTCTTAGATTTTGAAGTAATAGATTAGAATGGATGTTTAGAAATACCAGTCTGAGTCCCGTTTACAGTGCCCCAATCCCGAAGACCGGGCCTGTAAAGAGCCAAAAACCTGAATAGAATGGATGACAGTGCTAAAACTGTCAAGATGTTTTGATTGTAGGAGAGAAGTGCAGATATGCTCACTGAAGGAGTGTAAGGGTCCTGAGGGACCATTCACGAGTGAAAAACCAGCCCACTGGTTGGAATTCTCATAAATTTTTTGCCATCGAACATGAGATTAATGACAACCTTGATAAGTCCTTAATACATCTTATACTTGATAAACTAAAATACAAAATGACCTTATCCGTAACATCTTGAAAGGTAAACCTATACCTAGATCCTGGGATTAGACTCCTGAAGACTTGGCTGTAGCGGATGTGCCCCCCCCCCCTTTCTTTCTTTCTGAGGATGACTGGTCTGAGGGGAAGGGTCTAGGACTTGTTGTGCTGCCACCACTGGTCCCAGAAACATATTGTTGTCGTTGTCCGACCAAGTAAGGTCTTTCAGGTAAAAATTTGGAAATGTGTTGTGAGTTTTCCAGTGACAGGCTTGCATGATTTGGTCCACCAATACCCCAACATAAAAAGGCCTTAGAGGCCGCAAAGGCCCAAATGTTATTCTTAATTCTTGGACCAAGTCCAAGGCTTGTTGGTCTGCTTGTTTAGAACCAAGTAGAATGGTTTGTTTCAACCATGAAGAAAGAGTAGCGGGCCTGATGTCTGAGGTGTGTCCTTTCTTGAAGGAGATGAAAGGGAGGGATCGAGACCCTCTCAGGTCTTTGGTTCGGTCCAAATAGTACCTCAGGGCCCGCACGGGACGCAAGGTCCTGTATTCTTTGAATTGTCTGTCTACAATGGTAGTTAGAGCAGGAATAGTCACCGGAGACACACTTTGTGAACCTTCTCTTGCTAGTTAGTTTTTGGCTATAAAATCAGAAGAAGGGAACAAGGCAACCTTTTCCCATTGGCCTAGATTAGATACTTGTTTGCAACCCAGGCATGGATTCCGCTGCGCTTGCCGGAGGCCAAAGCTAGCAAGAAAGCAGTTTTGGAAGTAAGATGTTCGAGGTCTGTGTCTTTCATAGGCTCAAAGGGTGCTTTTGTGAGCTCATTGAGAACAACAGAAAGGTTCCATTTTGGAAAATTCCTGGAACTTTTGGGACGATCCCTGTGAAAACTGGAGAGTAACCTGTGAAGGTCTGAACTTTGTGCAATATGGTGGCCCACTGGGCCAAACGTGTCAACAATGACCGTCCTGTAACCAACGATGGTTGAGGGGCGCCTGTTTAGATCTTGGTACAGGTACATGAAAAAAATCTGAGATTTGTGTCACAGATGGAGTGGAGAAATCCACTGAATTTTCTCTGGACCATTTCTGAGTTTTCCAGTGACAGGCTTGCATGATTTGGTCCACCAATATCCCACCATAAAAAGGCCTTAGAGGCCGCAAAGGCCCAAATGTCATTCTTAATTCTTGGACCAAGTCCAAGGCTTGTTGGTCTGCTTGTTTAGAACAAAGTAGAATGGTTTGTTTCAACCATCAAGAAAGAGTAGCGGGCCTGATGTCTGAGGTGTGTCCTTTCTTGAAGGAGATGAAAGGGAGGGATCGAGACCCTCTCAGGTCTTTGGTTCGGTCCAAATAGTACATCAGGGCCCGCACGGGACGCAAGGTCCTGTATTCTTTGAATTGTCTGTCTACAATGGTAGTTAGAGCAGGAATAGTCACCGGAAACACACTTTGTGAACCTTCTCTTGCTAGTTAGTTTTTGGCTATAAAATCAGAAGAAGGGAACAAGGCAACCATTTCCCATTGGCCTAGATTAGATACTTGTTTGCAACCCAGGCATGGATTCCGCTGCGCTTGCCGGAGGCCAAAGCTAGCAAGAAAGCAGTTTTGGAAGTAAGATGTTCGAGGTCTGTGTCTTTCATAGGCTCAAAGGGTGCTTTTGTGAGCTCATTGAGAACAGAAAGGTTCCATTTTGGAAAATTCCTGGAACTTTTGGGACGATCCCTGTGAAAACTGGAGAGTAACCTGTGAAGGTCTGAACTTTGTGCAATATGGTGGCCCGCTGGGCCAAACGTGTCAACAATGGCCGTCCTGTAACCAACGATGGTCGAGGGGCGCCTGTTTAGATCTTGGCACAGGTACATGAAAAAAATCTGAGATTTGTTTCACAGATGGAGTGGAGAAATCCGCCGAATTTTCTCTGGACCATTTCTGAAATAGAGTCCACTTGGACTTGTAGATGGTCCTTGTTGATGACCTCTGAGGGGCAGTCATTCTCTCTGCCACCTTCACAGAAAAGCCTTGTTCTTGGAGCTGTCCACTCCTAGACACCAGGCGTGGAGGCTGAGATGATTGTGGGACTGTTTGAGAAAAGCTGTTGACACCGGGAGTTGCAGTGGGATCTCTGTTGAGAGCTACACTAGGTCCCAAAACCAGGGCATCCCTGGCCAGCCTGGGGCTATTACGATGATCACGCAATAGCATTGCCTGATTTTGACTCACCCTGTGAAGGAGAGCTGTCGGAAGGTAAATGTAGGCAGTGAGAGTTGTCCAGTTTATGTTCAGAGCATCTATGTCCCAAGCATTTGGGTCTGGGACAGGAGATACGTACCGCGGAAGGGTGTGGTTCAGATAAGTGGCAAATAAGTGGCCATTCTGTTGAATGCCCTTGGTTCGACCTGGACAGAATGTCGGCCATCACATTCAGGCACCCGGGAATGTGTCTGGCTTTCAATGTTATGTGATAGTGATGGCACCAGGTCATGATGTTCCACAGGAGGAGCACACATCTCTGCTGAGTGAGCTCCTTGTTTGTTTAAGTAGGCTACCACTGTTGAGTTGTCCGTTGCAACTAGTGCTGTTTGGTTCTGGCACTGGTCCTTGAAGTTTCGAAGGGCCAGGGAGACCGCCTTCAATTCTAGTACGTTTATGTGTAGCCTTTTTTCCCGGTCTGACCACAGACCCTTGTAGAACCTGATCTAAGTGAGCGCCCCAACCTTCGTTGAGGCGTCTGTAAAGAGTTGGATACTGTGGTCTTGGGATGAAGGTCTGCACCTTTCATCACTTTTGAGGGATTTTGCCACCGGTCTAAGTGTGCTGCAATGGCTTCCGGCCAAGGAAGGAGGCTGTCCAGTGCTCCCTGAGATGAAACTGAAAGGGTCTCATGTGAAGGCGTCCCTCCGGGACCATTTTCTCCGTTGAGGCAAGCAACCCAATTAGCGACATCAAACATCTTGCAGTCAAAACAAGTTTTGACTTGAGTCTTAGGATCAAATCCTGAAGTTGAGCCATCTCTCTTGAGTGGGTTTTACAAGGGCTGAATCTAGATGGTATTCGTAGCCCACAAACGAAAAACACCTGAGTAGGTTTCAGTTCTGATTTTTTCTGATTTATTATCCACCCCAAGGACTGGGTTAGGTCTACCACTGCCTGAGTGTTCACTTGGGCTTCCTCCTGAGACTGGGACCTGATCAGCCAGTCGACCAGGTATAGATGAAGCCTGAGACCTCTAGAGAGGGCCATTAGCTTTACATCCTTTACAATCATTGTAAAGACCTGGGGGGGGGCTGTGGCTAGACCGAAATGAAGGGAGGTGAACTGGAACACCTGTGACCTGAGGCCAACCTTAGGTATTTCCTTGAGTTCGGGTGAATGGGGGGAGGGAAGGTAAGCGTGCGATAGGTCTATCGACGATACCCATCCCCCTGGAGTCAGGGAGGACCTGATGGACTTTCCATTAGAACTTTTCTATGTGTAGAAAAGTGTTGAGCCTGCTCAAGTCTATTACTGGCCTCCACCTTGGTGAGGCTTGGAGATTAGAAAACAGGCGACTGTAAAACCCGAGAGATTTTACCTTTTCCCACCCTTTCTATTACGTTCTTTAGCAGAAGAGACTGGATACAAGAGGCCAGAGCTTGGTCTTTTGAAGGGCCTTGTATTTTGACTGAATCAGAGGGAATCTGACCGGACTTGGATTTGAAAAGAATGACAGGATTTGTTTGCCAGTCTTTTCTGAAAGAACGGAGGCGATCTCCTACTGGTGGACTGAGGGAGGCTTTGGAGGAGTCATTGGGGAAGGGTTTTCATGCCCTCGTCCCCTGGAGTGGGATCGAAAACGACCTTGGAGCCTCTGTTACTCAATTTCCCCCTACCTGGGGAAAACAATGGATACTGCTTGGAATGGAATGACCCCCATTGGGGTGGTTCCTGTAGGAGCCTCTAGATTGTGGGGAATGGAAAGGGCTGATTAATAGGGCCTAAACCCTGAGAGTTATTACAGGTGCCTTGATGAGGAACTCCTGTCAATCCTAAACTAGATGTGAATGGGGAACTTTAAGATCTAAAGATCCAGTATCTCACCTGAATTCACCATACCCCTTCTGACTACTTATATGCACCATGAATTTGAGTTTGACCTATCTGGATATCCATAACCATAACCCCTTCTGACTACTTATATGCACCATGAAATTGAGTTTGACCTGTCTGGATATCCATAACCAGGTTGTATTCAGGGGAACCTAGTGAAGAGCAGCCTGAAGCTCAACTCTTGATGACCAGAAGGGGGAGGGGGCTTACCCAAGGAGGCCCCTAGGGAGATACAAGATTTGAAAACTTGTAATTTGTGTTCAAAACAAGGTTTTTCCATTTTAAGGGAAATTAGCAACCTAAGTTCCTGTTGGCCTGGTAAATCATTCAGAGTCCAGACTGTGGAGGACCTAGGCATCAATTCCCTGGGGGCAGGGAGGTTCAAAAACTGCCTAAGTTTCAATGTCCTCAGAAAATGGTTAGGGTGAAGTCAGGCAACCTACTTCCCTAAAAATACAGAGTCAGGACAGAAGGGCTGGAGGACTTGGACTTCCACCGAAGCCTCCAATAAGGAATATTTACTGCCAGGCTTGTGAACTATTAGTCCAAGTGTGTGTTGGATTGTTCAGAGTTCTGATCTGGGACCATAATCCGAACATCAGATTTAAGATCTGATCATCCGAGGATCAGATCTAAATACAATCATCCGAGCATCGGATTTTAGATTAGATCATCCGAGCATTAGAGCTTGGTGTAACATCCGATCATCCGAGCATAGGATGGGAGTAGCAGACATCCGAACCTCGGATCTGATATCTGAGCATCGGGTCTAGGAGCAATGAAAATCCGAGTATCAAATCATACTCGGGTGGATAGAAGTTGGGAATAATGCATCCGATTCTCGGTTGAATTAAAAACTCGGATGAACTAAGATCAGATCTGGCTTCAGATTCAAGCAGGGATCTGATCCACCCTGGCTAGAAAGAAGTTGGATATTATAATTTCCTTGTAAGCTTTCCTTAAAGGGTTCCTTGAAGAGAACTACACAACTGGATTTACGTATGTAAATCAACAGTGACACAAGGTCATCTGCCCCACCCGCGTCACTGCAGGTAGGGCTAGTTGTGAGATAAGGAAAGCAATAATTACACAGAATTTTATTAAATAACATAGAATCTAACAAGAGGGTCAAAGATGCCCCAAAAGGCGGGTTGCGCAGGCAGCAATAAGCTTAGTGACTGCTGTAATTACATTTAGAAACAAGGAAAGAAATGTTAGGTCACCCAGTTAAGGTGAATGTGTTACGACGTGCTAAGAAATGTAAAACTTGTAATCTAGGTTACATAATTGTATCTATGCAATAAACGGACAAACAAAAGGACGGAATTTCACCAATTTCGAAAGCAACTTAGCTATGATGGTGATGTATCTCCCTGTCAAGTTTGAATTCGATTGGACAAAGCGTTTTCGAGTTAGAGTCCAGAAATGGAAATGTTGACGGATAAACGGACAAACGAACGGATGGAATTACACCAATTTCAAAAGGAACCTAGCTATGATGGTGATCTATCTCCCTGTCAAGTCTGAATTTGATTGGACACAGCGTTTTCGAGTTAGAGTCCAGAAACAGAAATGTTTACAGACAAATGGACAAAAACCAGACAAACAAACAGACAGAATTACACCAATTTTGAAAGGAACCTAGCTATGATGGTGATCTATCTCCCTGTCAAGTTTGAATTCGATTGGACAAACCGTTTTCGAGTTAGAGCCCGGAAACCGAAATTTTTACAAACGGACAAAAAAACGGACAAACATACGGAACAAGACCACTGCCGCGGTATGTATCTCCCGCCGAGTACCGCAGGGGAAGAAATACTACATTGAAATTTTTCCCCTTTGCATAGGACACTGTTGTACCATCCTGCAGGTCGAAAATTCGCTTGAAACCGCTCTATCTGTTATGCTTTTCGAGATATTGACACTTTTCCATTTTCAGCAAAAATCCAAGATGGCCGCCGAAAGTGGCGAAAAATGAAATTTTTCCCCTTTGGACAGGACACTCTTGTATCACCCTGTGGGTCAAAAAATCGCTCGAAATCGCTCGATCTGTTACGGTTTTCGAGATATTGACACTTTTTCATTTTCCGCAAAAAATGTAAGATGGCCGCCAAAAGTGGCGAAAATTGAAATTTTCCCCCTTTGACCAGGAGACTCTTGTACCACCCTGCAGGTCAAAAATTTGCTCAAAATCGCTCTATCTCTTACGGTTTTCGAGATATTGACACTTTTCTATTTTCCGCAAAAATCCAAAAAGGCCGCCAAAAGTGGCGAAAATTGATATTTTACCCCTTTGCACAGGACATTCTTGTACTACCTTGCAGGTCAAAAATTCGCTTGAAATTGCTCTATCTCTTATGGTTTTCGAGATATTCACACTTTTTCATTTTTTTCCGCTAAAATCCAAGAAGGCCGCCAAAAGTGGCGAAAATTGAAATCTTTCCCCTTTGCATAGGACATTTTTGTACTACCCTGAAGGTCTAAATGCAATAGTTTTCAAGTTACAAGTGATTTCACTCATGATGGAAGTTAGTGAAAAATCCAAAAGTAGCTATTACTCACTTATCTATTGAGATAGACACCCAAGTTACTCACCACGTTGTTGCTGTGGGAAAAAGTAGGTGAATAACATATTTTAACAAAATGCTCTAAATACAATACTTTTCAAGTTATAATCGATTTAGTGCATGATTTAATTAATTTTAATGCATTAAAAATTATTTTAATAATTCATAAAAAAACTTTAGCATGTGAAATATCTCCAAAATGTAGGTGAATGAGTTATTTGAGAAATACTGGCTATCTGCAATACTTTTTGTGATAATAGGCAATTACTCATTTTGAGTAGGTGAGTAATTAGATATGGATCTGAAAATTCACTAATTGAAAGTTCTCCCAAAATATAGGTGAAGTGGGTTATTTGAAAAATACTGGCTATCTGCAATACTTTTAGAGATAATTCGCATTTACTCATTTTGAGTAGGTGAGTAATTACCTACAGGTTTGGAACTTCACCATGTGAAAGTTCTTCCAAAAGTAGATGAATGAGTTATTTGATAAAAATTGGGTACCCACAATACTTTTAGAGATAATTAGCATTTACTCATTTTGAGTAGGTGAGTAATTACCTACGAGTCTGAAACTTCACCATGTGAAAGCTCTTTCAAAAGTAGATGAATGAGTTATTTGAGAAAAATTGGCTATCTGCAATACTTTTAGAGATAATTCTCATATACTCATTTTGAGTAGGTGAGTAATTAGCTATGGGTCTGAAACTTCACCATGTGACAGCTCTTCCAAAAGTAGATGAATGAGTTATTTGAGCAAAATTGACTATCTGCAATACTTTCAGAGATAATTCGCATTTACTCATTTTGAGTAGGTGAGTAATTAGCTACAGGTCTGAAACTTCACCAAGTGAAAGCTCTCCTAAAAGTACATGAATGAGTTATTTGAGAAAAATTGACTATCTGCAATACTTTTAGAGATAATTCGCAGTTACTCATTTTGAGTAGGTGAGTAATTAGCTACAGGTCTGAAACTTCACCATGTGAAAGCTCTCCCAAAAGTAGGTGAATGAGTTATTTGAGAAAAATTGGCTATATGCAATACTCTTAGAGATAATTCGCAGTTACTCATTTTGAGTAGGTGAGTTATTACCTATGGGTCTGAAACTTTGCCATGTGAAAGCTCTTCGAAAAGTAGATGAATGAGTTATTTGAGAAAAATTGGCTATCTGCAATACTTTTAGAGAGAATTCGCATTTACTCATTTTGAGTAGGCGACTAAGTAGCTATGGGTCTGAAACTTCACAATGTGAAAGCTCTTCCAAAAGTAGATGAATGAGTTATTTGAGAAAAATGTGGACGGACAGACGGACGTCGGACACATCAATCTAATAGGCGGGTTGGTTACACGCAACCCGCCTAAAAACGAACAAATGGACAGAAAAACAAGACAAATGAACGGACGGATTTACACCAATTTCGAAAGGAACCTAGCTATGATGGTGATGTATGTCCCTGTGAAGTTTGAATTAGATTGGAGTAACCGTTTTCGAGTTAGAGTCCGGAAACAAAAATGTGGACGGACAGATGGATGGACAGAAAAACGGACAAAAACGAAGAAACGGACGGAAAAACGGACAAACAAACAGACGGAATTTCACCAATTTCGAAAGGAACCTAGCTATGATGGTGATCTATCTCCCTGTGAAGTTTGAATTTGATTGGTCAAACCGTTTTAAAGTTAGAGTCCGGAAACGAAAATGTGGACAAACAGATGGATGGACAGACAAACGGACGAAAAACGGACAAACGAACACACAGAATTTCACCAATTTCAAAAGGAACCTAGCTATGATGGTGATCTATCTCCCTATGAAGTTTGAATTTGATTGGTCAAACCGTTTTAAAGTTAGAGTCCGGAAACGAAAATGTGGACGGACAGACGGACGTCGGACACATCAATCTAATAGGCGGGTTGGTTACACGCAACCCGCCTAAAAAGCAAGTATAATATTTCTTATATTATAAAATTGGATGAATTCAAATAAGGTCAAACCAAAGGTACCTTAGTCTGAAGAAACACGTACTGTCTAGATGATTTGAGGAAGGATTCAATTCCTGTTTATTTAAGTATTAACATTTAAAATGGTCAATAATACAGGAAAGAAGGGATAAAATATTTTATTTCATTTTATTTATTCAATTTTATTTTATTTTATTGGTAAACGTACTGTAAGAAACACGCATCTCTCAGCACATGCTGTCTAGACGTGACGTCATCACAGGGGTTTCCCCGAGGATTCCCCAAGTTAGTTTCGTGCTTTATATCATATTTTAACCCTTAAAATGGACAAATACTGTTGAAGAACGGGGGTAAAGCATGAAGAAATTTATCTTATTTGATTTCAACGGGCATATATTCCTGTATATAAACTACCTACACGAAACATGCATTGGTTGTAAGTACGTAATTGCTGTCTCGACAAAAAACAGAAGTTGCTTCCGATGATTTCACTCGACAAGGACTCGTTTAGATTAAATTTATATATTTTTAAACCCTAAAAATGGTTCAATAATGAAGCAGATAGGGGTTAAATATTTTATTTTATTTTATTGGGCTGACAGGCATGTACATATATCCTGTATTAGAAACCACATAAACGAGTCGCTGTTTCTTTACAACGTGAACCCGGAAGTGGACTTCAGTTGTAAAATATGCTGAAAATACTTATCTGAACTATGAAAAGACACCGAATTATGATTCTATGTAATAAAATAAAGAAACTGATGTAGTTTCCATATCCAACGACAAGTATATCCTTGTAAAAATGAAATAACTTTCCTTCTAAAATAAAGCATTGCTAAATCACGTGGCCAACGAGAAAAGGAGACGAATGTGAGAGTGTACCGTGAGACGACAACCAGAGGCTACGGCCAACTATAAATGTCTATTTTTCTTAGACGTTGGCCATGATGCCTTGCGGCCATCCGAGTACAGCAATCAGTCCCACATGGTAAGCTATTGTAGTGCAATAAAAGCTATAGTTTTCAAGTTACAACTGATTTACTCAACAGTGATAACCTCAAAATAGCTATTACTCGGCTATGCAATGAGCTGCGGGTCTGCAATTTACTATGTTATAGCTCACCCAAAAGTAGCTGAATAACATATTTATACAAAATTCTCTAAATGCAATAGTTTTTGAATTACAGGTGATTTTACTCATTATGAAAGGTACTGAAAAATCAGAAAGTAGCTAATACTCACTTAGCTGTTGGAATAGACACCCAAGTTACTCACCATGTTGTAGCTATGGAAAAAGTAGCTGAATAACATAGTTTAACAAAATGCTCTAAATGCAATACTTTTCAAGTTATAGGTGATTTTGTGCATGATTTATGAATTTTTATGCATTCAAAATTATTTTTAAAATTCATAAAAAAATAATTTAAAAAGATCCAGGTCTGATACTCACACAAGGGAATTTACTGGTGGCCTAGTACATATACGCATGATAAGAGAGAAATCCCTGCAATAATCAATGAGAAAATAAGTGATTTAGTCCATTAATTCATGAATTTTAATGCATTAAAAATTATTAAAAAAATTAATAAAAAAATAAGACAGATCCATATCTTATACTCACATAATACAATCTACTTGTGGTCTAGTACATCTATGCAAGAAATGAGAGAAATCGCTGCAATAGTCATTGAGAAAACTGATAAAGCGTTGAAATTTTCACACTTTTGGTGGGGGTACCTCCCTTGTAATGTCTCTAGCAAACAGACGAACAGACAGATTTGCATGCCTTGAACACTTTTTCATCCTCGATAGATAAGGTATCTTTTTAAAAAAACAGCATGTCTCTAGGCCTTGTAGTTTTGGAGGAGAAGTTGTTCACTCTGCGTATGCCGCAGAGTGATGCCATAATGTCAGCTGACTCACAAGTCAGCTGACATAAAAATGAATTCTTGACTGCCCCCCCAGCAGAGGTCTGCGGTCTTCTGGTACTTTCTAGTTTTTCTATATTTTTCTCTGGAAAAAAAAGCCACTCACCAACCACCCTCACATGGTCTACCACATCAGCCCTTACATCAGAAATATCCCACATTGCTCTGAATGAGATATAGCAGTCTTGATAACCCAGGGCATGGTCCACAAATGGCTTGTGTGAGAAGGAGTAGTAATGTGCTATAGCAAACAGGAACATCTCAATGCAAATGATGAAGTCCTGGAAGTATAATTGAAACTAGAGATTGCGTCTTGACGCAGTATATCCCCAGATGGGACATGGCTGAAGTGTGACATACAGAGTATTATGGTTGACACAAATATACCCCTGTGGAGAGGGCCTAAGTGTTTATGGGAGCAACTTGTACTGACACTAAGTAAACAAAATGTCTGCTTAATAAAAGATACAAATGTAACTAGGCCTAGCGCATCAGAGAACCAATGCAAATTGTATCCACCAGAAAGAAAACTCACCAAAGCCAATAAAGCATCACTTAACCTTGAAGGAGGAGCCCAAGGTGAAATCTGACCACAGAACAGAACAGATTCTTAGCCCATGATTTCCAATAGGTTGGTGTGACACTGCAAACCTCTAGGAACACGAATAAGCGAGTTATAAGCACTTTTAATTTTGGCTATCTTCATTTGACCTTGAAACAGGGGCCAAAGGTCAAATCTGATCACATCAAAAGATTCCTAGCGCATGATTTCCTATAGGATGGTCTCACATCCCAAACCTTTAGGACCAATAATATGCTAGTTAGAAGCACTTTTAGGTTTGGCTATCCTCATTTGACCTTGAAGGAGGGATCCAGGGTCAAATCTGATCAAACCAAAAGATTCTCAGCCCATGAGTTCCTATAAGTTGGTTTACCATCGCAAACCTGTACGACCAATAATAAGCGAGTTATAAGCACTTTTAAGTTTGGCTATCCTCATTTGACCTTGAAGGAGGGGCCCAAGGTCAAATGTGAACACACCAAAAGATTCCCAGGCCATGGTTTCCTATAGGTTGGTTTACCATTCCAAACCTGTATGACCAATAATAAGCGAGTTATAAGCACTTTTAGTTTGGTTATCCTCGTTTGACCTTGAAGGAGGGGTCCAAGGTCAAATCTGACCACACCATAAGATTCCCAGCCCATGATTTCCTATAAGTTGGTTTCACATTGCAAACCTCTAGGACCAATAATAAGGGAGTTATAAGCACTTTTAAGTTTGGCTATCCTCATTTGACCTTTGAGGAGGGGTCCAAGGTCAAATCTGATCACACCAAAAGATTCCCAGCCCAAGATTTCCTATAGGTTGGTTATCATCCCAAACCTCTAGGACCAATAATAAGTAAGTTATAAGCACTTTTACGTTTGGCTATCCTTGTTTGACCTTGAAGGAGTGGTCCAAGGTCAAATATCACCACACCAAAAGATTTCCTATAGGTTGGTTATCATCCCAAACCTCTAGGACCAATAATAAGTAAGTGATAAGCACTTTTAGGTTTGGCTATCATCGTTTGACCTTGAAGGAGAGGTCCAAGGTCAAATCTGACCACACCAAAAGATTCCCAGCCCATGATTTCCTATAAGTTGGTTTCACATTACAAACCTCTAGGACCAATAATAAGCGAGTTATAAGCACTTTTAAGTTTGGCTATCCTTGTTTGACCTTGAAGGAGGGGTCCAAGGTCAAATCTGACCACACCAAAAGATTCCCAGCCCATAATTTCCTTTAGGTTGGTTATCATCCCAAACCTCTAGGACCAATAATAAGCAAGTTATAAGCACTTTTACGTTTGGCTATCCTCGTTTGACCTTGAAGGAGGGGTCCAAGGTCAAATCTGACCACACCAAAAGATTCCCAGCCCATAATTTCCTTTAGGTTGGTTTACCATCCCAAACTTCTAGGACCAATAATAAGGGAGATATGAGCACTTTTCATGACTGACAAAGAAACGCCCATGGCAGCCATCTTGTTTTTCAAAATGAGGCGAAAAATATTTCCAGACAAGATTTTGTAATGCAGAACATATTCTGTGAATTTGTGATCTCTACCTATAATACCCTTTGCTCTAGAGGGCCAACAAAAGTCCTTGCTTTAAGTCGAATAAACGTCCCTGGCAGCCATCTTGTTTTTCAAAATGAGGCCAAAAATATTCCCAGGCAAAATTTTATGGTTATGAATATATCCTGCAAATTTGAGAAGGCTAGCTATAATATTTTTTTTGTTAGAGCGGTAACAGCCAATAATAATATGAATATATCCTGCAAATTTGAGAAGGCTAGCTATAACATTTTTTTTTTGTTAGAGTAGTAACAGCCAATAATAAAGGAGGTACATGGCCTCACAGTCTTTTTAGGCATATATATGAAGTAAAAAGTACCATTTTGAGTCATTTTAGCAGGCCTAAGGTGACCTTGAAAACAACAGCCAAGGTCAACAAACTGGATGCTGGTACTTCATCATGTACTCAACCTCCAAAGCCATTTTCAATAGTTTCCATGCAATATAGTCAGCATTAAGTGTGAAAATATCTCCAAAAAGGCCAAAAAATGGTCTCGGTGAGGTACTTTGGTGGTCTGTGGATGACCCTCAATGAAGACCTTCAAGGTTAAATTTCTGCATGCTTACAGAGGACATATATTTATATTATATATACCAGCCATAGGATGATCTAACTTTCTGTATATGAGAACTGGGCCAAAACAATAGTTTCGTGGCATTGCCCATATATACCCACATTCCAAATTTGAAAGGTCTAACTAATATATTTTTTAAGTTATTGCGTCCAAAAGAAAATCTCTGTGGCGGCAGCAGCGTGACCGTACTGAATGCTAAGTATCCCCGACTTTCATCCGGGGATACAATAACTACTACTTACTATTACTTCCAAGTTGTCAATATTCTGCGCTATTTAACCACATGACATCAGTGACTTATTGTTAGTTTGCAACCTCAGGCCAGGATTCATATTTGTGTCCACGAGGTCAGAGGTAGGTCACAAGCATTACTAACTAACTTCTCCAAGGCACCAGACATAATATAACAAGAGGGTCAGAAATGCCCCAAAAGGCGGGTTGTGCAGGCAGCAATAAGGTTAGCGACTGCTGTAATTAAATTTAGAACCAAGGAAAGAAATGCTAGGTCACCTGTTAAGGTAAATGTGTTAGACGTGCTAAGAAATGTAAAACTTGTAATCTATGTTACATAATTATGTCCACCCCCCAGTGGGGTGGACATATTATTTTTCCTTTTTCCGGTGTCTGTCGTCCGTCACGCTTGGTTTCCGGTCATTTCAAGGAAAAGTATTTATCCTATGTTTACCAAATTTGGTATGGGTGTTTATTGGGTTAATAGCTTGCATGGGATTGCTTTTGGTGAAGATAGCTCTATAGCTAACTGAGTAATAGCTACTTTGTTAATTTTGTGTACTTCTTTTGTTTCTGGGCATTTTAAGGAAAAATATTTGACATATCTTTACCAAATTTGGTATGAGCAATAGTTAGGTCAATAGCTTGCTTGGGATTGCTTTTAGTGATAATAGCTATATAACTCACTCAGAAATAGATACTTCGCTACTTTTAGTAGCTTTTTTATTTTAAGCATTTTAAAGGAAAAGTATTTCACCTATGTTCAAGAAAAGTATTTATCCTATTTTTATACAAATTTGGTTTGGGTGTTTATTGGGTTAAAAGCTTGCATGGGATTGCTTTTGGTGAAGATAGCTCTATAGCTGAGTAATAGCTACTTAGCTACTTTTGTACTATACTTCTTTTGTTTCCGGGCATTTTAAGGAAAAATATTTGACATATCTTTACCAAATTTGGTATGAGCAATAGTTAGGTCAATAGCTTGCTTGGGATTGCTTTTAGTGATAATAGCTATATATGTGACGGAGTAATAGCTACTTAGCTACTTTTAGTAACTTTTTTATTTTAAGCATTTTAAAGGTAAAGGATTTCACCTATGTTCACAAAATTTGAGATGGAGGATTATTGGATCAGTAGCTTGCTTGGGATTGCTTTTGGTGATAATACCTTTATAGCTGAGTAATAGCTACTGTGCTATATAGCTATTATGCTATTTTGAGTTGACTTTTTTCTAGACATTTTAATGAAACAATCTTTTCTATCTTCACAAAAATTTATATGAAGGATAATTGTGTCAATAGTTTGGCCAGGATAGCTTTTGGTCGATGATAGCTTTGTAGCTACAGCTAACTGAGTAATAGCTACTTAGCTACTTTTGTGTACTACTTTTGTTTTTTAAGGAAAAATATTTGACATATCTTTACCAAATTTGGTATGAGCAATAGTTAGGTCAATAGCTTGCTTGGCATTGCTTTTAGTGATAATAGCTATATAACTGAGTAATAGCTACTCAGTTACTTTGAGTAGCTTTTTTATTTTAAGCATTTTAAAGGAAAACAATGTTTTCTAGTTTCACAAAAATTTATATGAAGGATAATTGTGTCAATAGTTTGGTCAGGATAGCTTTTGGTTGATGATAGCTTTGTAGCTATAGCTGAGTAATAGCTAGTTAGCTACTTTTGTGTACTACTTTTGTTTTTTAAGGAAAAATATTTGACATATCTTTACCAAATTTGATATGAGCAATAGTTAGGTCAATAGCTTGCTTGGGATTGCTTTTAGTGATAATAGCTATATACTCAGCTACTTTGAATAGCCTTTTTATTTTAAGCATTTTAAAGGAAAACAATGTTTTCTAGCTTCACAAAAATTTATATGAAGGATAATTGTGTCAATGGTTTGGCCAGGATAGCTTTTGGTCGATGATAGCTTTGTAGCTATAGCTGAATGAGTAATAGCTACTTAGCTACTTTTGTGTACTTCTTTTGTTTTCGGGCATTTTAAGGAAAAATATTTGACATATCTATACCAAATTTGGATCGAGCAATAGTTAGGTCAATAGCTTGCTTGGGATTGCTTTTAGTGATAATAGCTATATAACTGACTGAGTAATAGCTTTGTAGGAAGAGAAAAAGTTTCCTCTTCCCAAAAATGGCAGCCATTTTGAATTTTCGAATTTTTGCCAAAAATGGAAAAACACAAATTTCCTTCTATCTCGTTAACTGTGTGAGATAGAGAGTGATTTCGTCGAAATTTTCCACCCACAGGGTATCTCAGCATTCTAGTCTTGCCAATTTTGTCCAAGTTTTAGAGCAAAACTCATGCTTCCCTTTGGGTGGACATTACACATGCCAATGCGTCCTATTTCTAGTTGTATCTATGCAATAAATGGACAAATGAACGGATGGAATTACACCAATTTTGAAAGCAACTTAGCTATGATGGTGATCTATCTCCCTGTCAAGTTTGAATTCAACTGGACAAAGCGTTTTTGAGTTAGAGACCAGAAACGGAAATGTTGACGGACAAATAAACAAACAAACGACGGAATTACACCAATTTCAAAAGCAACTTAGCTATTATGGTTATCTATCTCGCTGTCAAGTCTGAATTTGATTGGACAAAGCGTTTTCGAGTTAAAGACCAGAAACGGAAATGTTGACAGACAAACAAACGGACAAACGGAATTACACCAATTTCGAAGGCAACTTAGCTATGATGGTGATCTATCTCCCTGTCAAGTTTGAATTCTATTGGACAAAGTGTTTTCGAGTTAGAGTCCGGAAACGGAAATGTTGACGGACAAACGGACAGAATTACACCAATTTCAAAAGGAACCTAGCTATGATGGTGATCTATCTCCCTGTCAAGTTTGAATTCTATTGGACAAAGTGATTTCGAGTTAGAGTCCGGAAACGGAAATGTTGACGGACAAACAGACAGAATTACACCAATTTCAAAAGGAACCTAGCTATGATGGTGATCTATCTCCCTGTCAAGTTTGAATTTGATTGGACAAAGCGTTATCGAGTTAGAGTCTGGAAACAAAAATGTTGACGGGCAAACGGACAAAAAAACGGACAAACGAACAGACGGAATTACACCAACTTCGAAAGGAACCTAGCTATGATGGTAATCTATCTCTCTGTCAAGTTTGTCAAGTTTCGATTGGACAAAGCGTTTTTGAATTAGAGTCTGGAAATGAAAATGTGGACTGAGAGACGGACACATCAATCTAATAGGCAGGTTGGTTACATGCAACCCACCTAAAAATTATTATTACACTGGTGTTAATAACACACAACAAGACTGTTCTAACAAGTTTTACCAATGTTATTATTGTCATCATCCATGGCAAAGTTTTTACAATTTTATTTCAGTTTTAACATGGACATGGATTATTGTTTTAGACCTCAACTCTTGAATCTTTGGTCTTGAACAGTTCCAGGTCTACAACATTAATCTATTTTGAATTGTAGCCTGGCTACCCAGAGTCACAAATGAAAATTTCTAGAAGTTTAAATCTAGCAGACATTTATACAGATACCTGAGGGCATCCTTTTCATGAAAGTTTGTTACATGGTACTTTTGCTGACAAACCTGTAGGCCTGTTGCTATATCCTGAGAGGAGAAATCTGGCCAGTGTTGAGATTCTTTTATTACCCCCAGTGCCACTAAACCAGCAATAAGTACAGACTGCCTAGTAATAACAATTATAAAACACAGGATTTCAGTAGAATAGTAGTGTTAAACTGGCTTTAGCTATAGACTGGATATGAATAAAATTCAAAACCACAAAAAAACTAGATGAATGCTTTTGCTAACAAAAGCGAAGCGTCCCTGAGAGTTTAAAATGCCTTGTGGTCTTAATAAGCATGCTGTAAAGCTAAGAATGCACAAAGCTGCACCGTACTGTTACATAAACCAACCCCCTTAGTGATATCATGACAGGGAAAATCCTACAAAGGTCTTCTTTAATTAACATAAACAAGCGTTGTAGACATAGACAAGCTGGAGAAAGTGTTGTACATTGGATGTACAACATTGGATGTAACTTTAGTAAATTTTGTGTAAATGCTACAAAGCATTTCAGTAACAAGTATTGATAACTTCATATATAATCATGTGTGCAAGTATGTATTGCTATTTAGATTGTCCACAGGGTTTTGCAATTGTTTTGCAATAGGTTTTAATACATTGTGAAAGCACAAAAGCAACAATAAAGGCAAAAGCTATTTCATGACCCCAGTTTGACCCATACAGGGGTCAGGAGGTAAAACTAACCGGCTATTTAGACTGTCCAGATATGATTTCCCAATACCTCTTAAGACATTCTGAAGCTATAAAAGCAACAATGAAGGAGATATCAGGTAAAAATTTTTTTACCCCAGTTTGACCCATAAGGGGGGGGGGGGGGGGGGGGGGGGGGTCAGGCGGTAAAACTGACCGGCTACTTAGACTCTCCACATATGCTTTCCCAATACCTCTTAATACATTCTCAATCTATAAAAGCAACATTAAAGGAGATATAAGGCAAAAACTCCAAATCAGCTATTTTACGACCCCAGTTTGACCCATAAGGGTGGTCAGGGGTAAAACTGACCGGCTATTTAGACTCTCCACATATGCTTTCCCAATACCTCTTAATACATTCTGAAGCTATAGAAGTAACAATAAAGGAGATATAAGGCAAAACTCCAAAGCAACTATATTATGACCCCAGTTTGACCCACGGGGGGGGGGTTGGGGGGGGGGGGGGGGGTGGGGGGGAGGTCAGGGGATAAAAGTGACCGGCTATTTAGATTCTCCACATATGCTTTCCCAATACCTCTTAATACATTCTGAAGCTATAAAAGCAATGATAAAGGAGATATAAGGCAAAAACTCCACAGCAGCTATTTATGACCCCAGTTTGGCCCATAAGGGGGGGTCGGGGGGTAAAACTGACTGGCTATTTAGACTCTCCACATATGCTTTCCCAATACCTCTTAATACATTCTGAAGGTATAAAAGCAACAATAAAGGAGATATACGGCAAAACTCCAAAGCAACTATATTATGACCCCAGTTTGACCCACGCGGGGGAGGGGGAGGAGGAGGTCAGGGGATAAAAGTGACCGGCTATTTATATTCTCCACATATGCTTTCCCATTTGAATAAAGGAGATATAAGGCAAAACTCCAAAGCAACTATTTTATGACCCCAGTTTGACCCATAAGGGGGGGCCGTGGGATAAAACTGACCGGCTATTTAGATTCTCCACATATGCTTTCTCAATACCTCATAATACATTCCAAAGTTATAAATTAACGATAAAGGAGATATAAGGCAAAAACTCCAAAGCAGCTATTTATGACCCCAGTTTAGCCCATAAGGGGGGGGGGGGGGGTTAGGGGGTAAAACTGACCGGCTATTTAGACTCTCCACATATGCTTTCCCAATACCTCTTAATACATTCTGAAGCTATAAAAGCAACAATAAAGGAGATACTAGAAATAGGCCGCCCTGTTGATGGTAGATGTGAATAGAAACAGGATAGCATAGAAGAACACACATTATCATGTGTAATGTCCACCCATGAACCTTTTGCCCAAATTGTACAGTAGTCTTACAAGACCCTGTTTCATTTGTAAAATATATCAATGATGCTTAAATATTTGTTAGTGTAGATGTAAATTATTTCAGCTTCATGCCTTTTTGCATTGGTTGGGTTGAAAATTTTGACGAAATCACTCTATCTTGCATGGTTAAGAAGATAGAAGCAAATTCCTGTTTTTCTATTTTTGGCAAAAATTTGAAAATTCAAAATGGCCGCCATTTTTGGGAAAAGGAAATTTTTTTGAAAAGTGCCAAGAGTACATTTCTTAGATACCCTATGGGTCGAAAATTTCAACGAAATAACTCTATTTTGCACGGTTAAGGCCAGTTTGTGTTTTTCCATTTTGGGCAAAAATTCGAAAATTCAAAATGGCTGCCATTTTTGGGGAGGGGAAAATTTTTTGAAAATTGCAAAGATTACATTCCGTAGATACCCTGTGGGTCGAAAATTTTGACGAAATCGCTCTATCTCGCACGGTTAAGGAGATAGAAGCAAATTTGTGTTTTGCCATTTTTGGCAAAAATTCGAAAATTCAAAATGGCCGCCATTTTTGGGGAGGGGAAAATTTTTTGAAAATTGCAAAGATTACATTCCTTAGATACCCTGTGGGTCGAAAATTTCGACGTAATCGCGCTATCTCGCACGGTTAAGGAGATAGAAGCAAATTTGTGTTTTGCCATTTTTGGCAAAAATTCGAAAATTCAAAATGGCCACCATTTTTGGGGAGGGGAAAATTTTTTAAAAATTACCAAGAGTACAATGCTCAGATACCCTGTGGGTCGAAAATTTCGTCGAAATCGCTCTATCTGGCACGGTTAAGGAGATAGAAGCAAATTTGTGTTTTGCCATTTTTGGCAAAAATTCGAAAATTCAAAATGGCCGCCATTTTTGGGGAGGGGAAAATTTTTGGAAAATTGCAAAGATTGCATTCCTTAGATACCCTGTGGGTCGAAAATTTCGACGAAATCACTCTATCTCGCACGGTTAAGGAGATAGAAGCAAATTAGTGTTTTGCCATTTTTGGCAAAAATTCGAAAATTCAAAATGGCCGCCATTTTTGGGGAGGGGAAAATTTTTTTAAAATTACCAAGAGTACAATGCTCAGATACCCTGTGGGTCGAAAATTTTGACGAAATCGCTCTATCTGGCACGGTTAAGGAGATAGAAACAAATTTGTGTTTTGCCATTTTTGGCAAAAATTCGAAAATTCAAAATGGCCACCATTTTTGGGGAGGGGAAAATTTTTGGAAAATTGCAAAGATTGCATTCCTTAGATACCCTGTGGGTCGAAAATTTCGACGAAATCACTCTATCTCGCACGGTTAAGGAGATAGAAGTAAATTTGTGTTTTGCTATTTTTGGCAAAAATTCGAAAATTCAAAATGGCCGCCATTTTTGGGGAGGGGAAAATTTTTGGAAAATTGCAGATTGCATTCCTTAGATACCCTGTGGGTCGAAAATTTCGACGAAATCGGTCTATCCGCACGAAATGGCCATTTTTGGGGAGGGGAAAATTTTTTGAAATTTGCAAATATTACATTCCTTAGATACCCTGTGGGTCGAAAATTTCGACGAAATCGCTCTATCTCGCACGGTTAAGGAGATAGAAGCAAATTTGTGTTTTGCCATTTTTGGCAAAAATTCGAAAATTCAAAATGGCCGCCATTTTTGGGGAGGGGAAAATTTTTTGAAAATTGCATAGATTGCATTCTTTAGGTACCCTGTGGGTCAAAAATTCTGTCGAAATCGCTCTATCTCTTACGGTTTCTGAGATATTAGCAAATTACTCAAAAGTAGTACTGAAAATACACAATGAAGTACCTAAATGGCTATTACTCATGTACTGACAAAGCTATCAGTCCCAAATGCAATACCAAGCGAGCTATGGACATAACAATCTTGTATTCAAAATTGTAGTAAAATATCTTTAATTATTTTGGCTTAAATGCACGGAAACCAATGGGTACTGAAAATAGCTGTACTTAAGTATTACTCAGTAAGCAAAAGAGGTACAACAGCCAAAAGCAATCCCAAGCAAGCTACTGACCCAATAAGCCTGCATACCAAATTTGGTGACAATAGCTCTAATACTTTTCCTTTAAATGAGCGGAAACCATGCGTGACGCCGGACATCGGACGCCGGACATCGGACAACGGACATCGGACGGGGGAAAAAGCAAAAATAATATATCCACCCCCCAGGGGGGTGGACATAATAAGGCAAAAACTCAAAATCAGCTATTTTATGACCCCAGTTTGAGCCATAGGGGGGGCCGGGGGGTAAAACTGACCAGCTATTTAGACTATCCACATATGCTTTCCCAATACCTCTTAATACATTCCAAAGCTATAAAAGCAACGATAAAGAAGATATAAGTCAAAAACTCCAAAACAGCTATTTATGACCCCAGTTTGGCCCATAAGGGGGGGTCAGGGGGTAAAACTGACCGGCTATTTAGACTCTCCATATATGCTTTCCCAATACCTCTTAATACATTCTGAAGGTATAAAAGCAACAATAAAGGAGATATAAGGCAAAAACTCAAAATCAGCTATTTTATGACCCCAGTTTGACCCATAAGGGGGGGTCGGGGGGTAAAACTGACCGGCTATTTAGACTCTCCACATATGCTTTCCTAATACCTCTTAATACATTCTGAAGCTATAAAAGCAACAATAAAGGAGATATAAGGCAAAAACTCAAAATCAGCTATTTTATGACCCCAGTTTGACCCATAAGGGGGGGTCGGGGGGTAAAACTGACTGGCTATTTAGACTCTCCACATATGCTTTCCTAATACCTCTTAATACATTCTGAAGCTATAAAAGCAACAATAAAGGAGATATAAGGCAAAAACTCAAAATCAGCTATTTTATGACCCCAGTTTGACCCATAAGGGGGGGTCGGGGGGTAAAACTGACTGGCTATTTAGACTCTCCACATATGGTTTTCTATTACCTCCCAATACATTTTATGGCTCTAAATGCAATACTTAAGAAGATAATAGGGGGGTTGACCTAAATTTAAGGCTCTCAGATTGGAAGGTGTGAGAAAATCACCCATAAATGAGACATTTTTCAAGGGATTGCTCCCAAAATCTAATCAGCTCCCGTTTTCGATAGTATGAACAGGTGTGTCAAATTATAAGGCTGTGTAGCAAGTAGTTTTTCCTGAACTGCGATGACAGGGGGGGGGGGGTACTTAAAAAAATTGTTTTTGATCATGTGACCATGATAAGGGTCAAAGGTCAAATTTAAGCATGCAGAAACATTTTCCCACGCCTAAGGTATATAACTGCCAAATATGGTTTGAAACCTTCTAATAATAAGGGAGATATTCAAGGGAGACCATAATGCGGCGGCGGCGGCGGCGAGGAAACTGAGGTGAAAACAAAGAAGCGCCCTTTCAGGGACGCTTAATTACACTGGACTGACATAAATAGTTCAGCTCAATGGCAGTATTTTTGCTTCAATACACACTAATATAATTAATAATAATGAAAACACAGGTAAAGGTAACACTGTACACAAAAGTTGTGAAAGTTAAAAGTTACCACATAGTGGTGTGATGAAAACACTAATTAAAAGTAAAAAATAGCATCAGAGATGCCCGTACCCACAGCTGGGGAAATAGTTTTTAACACCATGAGATATAGACGAATTGACTTAGTACAACAAATGTCCTAGAAAGTATCAACTTCCTTCACCTTACGGTGTCTGGGATATAGCCTGGAATCCCCACCCGAATGCCTGCCAATTCAGATGCCATGAGTGAAAACAACACCAATACAGCCCTTGGGGAACAGACAAAAGCCCCCCCCCCGACACAACCTCCCAAATTTTTAAAAGTAGGACACAAGCCCCCCCCCCCCCCCCCCCCCCCCCCCCCCCAAATATGCGGCAGGAGGGCAAAAGCCCCCCCCCCCCATTTTCATAGGTGTAGGGCAAAAGCATCCCTTATATTTTTAAATACTATTGGTACTTTTATTTTTTTCATTGAATGAATGCTAGATTTCCAAAAATGTCATTTGAGAGACTTATATAAGTTAGATGCAAAAGAAACTGTTTTAATCATTACAGGATAATTAAACAATTACATGATGATCAAAAGCCCTCCTTGTATTTTTTAAACACTATTGTCACTTTTAATTTGTTTTTAATCTAAGGAATGCTAGACATGTCATTGAGAGACTTATATAAATTAGATGCAAAAAAATTGCAAATTTAATAAGTAAATTAAATTTTTATAAGTTAATACCCTATCCAATGGACAATTGCTGAATAACTACCGCTTGGTCGGAGGGTAAGTTACTAGGGACTTAGGTGAACTCATAAATGATAAGAAAATTCTCTCTGGCCTAGGTTAACTTTTAGTCAGGAACCTGTAGGCCTATGGTCGGATACCAGTGCCCGGTTGCCGGGGCGTATACCGATGTTGCCCCCCCTTTTAACAGACCTGCTCTGAGGTAGGGGAAGAGAGGGATGAGTTCAGTCCCAGAAGGCAATAACCTCCTGAAGGAAGGCATGTAGTTAGTTCAAAGAACTATTGACACTACATATATACAAATCTCAATGTAACAGCTAATTGTGGATCTGCTGAGCAGCCACTACTGGGCCCCATTGAAGGGGTCTGAACCAGCCCAAGCCACACCCTTCACATAGAATTGTGTGAAGGTGTTATGTTACTTCCAGTGGCCAGCTGAAAAATTGTTCTAAGGAGACTCCCAACTGGAATGCCTTAGAAGCATCAAGGGGCTCTGACAACATGGGCTTTAACCTGATGTAGGGTGAGGGCCTCCAGACCAGAGAGCTCATAACATAGGATCACAGTTGCTTGATCCATGAGGAGATAGTGGCAGGAGAAATCTCTTGTCAAAACCTTTCTAAAGGGAGACAGACTAATTCATTGTTCTGTTTGAGATCCTGTCCCAATAAGTAACACAGTGCTCTGAACAGACACCGGACCTATCAGACTTAAGGGACTTATTCAGAGTTGAGGCCAGGGTTGGAATAACCACTGGGGCCACACTGTCCGGACTCTCCTTGGCCAGCTGGTTCTTGGAAAAAAAGGTTGGGTGCTGGGTACAAGGACACCTTTGACCAGTCTGACTGGTGTCTAATGTGTTTCTTTTGCCAAGCATGAATCTCACTCCTGTGTTTGCCAGAACCCAGGGTCAACAGGAAAACAGTCTTGAAGGTCAATGCTTCAAAGAGGCCTCCTTAAAGGGTTCCAATGGAGCCTTGTCAATTGGTGCAACACCAGGGGGAGGTTCCAGGAGGGGATGCCCCTCCAACCCTTAGGTCCGTCTCTGTAACCTGTCCAAGAGACGAGCAAGATTCTCATTGCTGAAATTTATTGGTGAATTACCCAGTTGCCAGTCATGACTGATCTGGTTGATTCTCTTTGAGGAGCCTCAATTCCTTCTGCCACTGCCTTAGAGAAGCCCTGCTCCTTGATTGCCGAGGCTCTAGGAGCCATGCATGCAGACCTATTTTTGACAGATTCCTGTGAGGAGTCTGACTAAATGGTTGAGAGAGCAGGTTGGACAAGTACCAAGGAATCTGACTTGACATGATCAAGAGATCCCAGAACCAGGCATGTTGGGCCACTTGGAGCAATCAGAGTGATTCCCCTGCATGGGTAGCCCTGCAACTTCTCCACCACTTGCCCAAGATGGCTACTAGTGGGAAGGCATATGGGTCCAGATCCTCCCATGGCAGACTGTATCAATGTCCATATTGGGGGATCTGTCCCCAGTGATGCAAGTTGAGACAGTTTGTTGAGCCGGGTGGCAAAAAACAGGCCCACTTAGGCCTGGTGCCACCAGAAGCATATTGTTCGGAAAAACTCTGACAGGACGGACCACTCTGTCTGGTCTGTCTAGTTGCGTGAGACTGGATAGCTTGTGTGCTATGACATTCAGCCGCGAGGAATGTGTCGGGCTCGAGTCACCTGTTTCCTAGATTACCAGATCAGGATTCTCCATAGAAGGGCACAGAGGGCCTGACTTCACCCCCCCCCCCCCTCTTCCTTCATACAGGCAACCACTGTAGTGTTGTCTGTATTTATGACAACAATATTGTTCAACCAGAGGTCTTGGAATTCTTAAAGGGCCAAATGACCACCTTAGTTCCAGATAGTTAATGTGCAACTTGCTTCTGGAAGGGACCATGGTTCCCCTTGCAGTGTGTTTTAAGTGAGAACCCCTCCCTTCTTGATGCATCTGTAAGGATTGAAGAACATATTTAGTGGGTGAAATGGTTGACCCTGAAGCACATTGTCTTCCTGCAGCCACCATTTAAGATGGGGTGGAGGGAACTGGGGTCACCTTTTCTAGTGATTCTGGTACCCTCCAGCTGTTCTAGTGACACTTATATCGGCCTCATGTGGAGGCGACCTAGGTGCACTTGCTTCTCTATGGTGCTCAGTAACCCTATTAGGGGCATCAGGTGCCAGACCGGGCATGAAGGTCCGGGAAGAAGTTTCTGGATAAGCATTAAAGATCTACCAACGCTCTAGGGTGGGTCTGACCTTACGCTCTTCCAAGCTAACTGGAAACCTACTAAGTCAAAGACTTGCTCAAGGTCAAGTGCTAATTTTTCATGTTTACCAACACTGAGCTCCTTGAGAATGTGTATGCTGGAGACAGGCTTGAGGGAACTGGTTTGACCAACCAGTTGTACTGGTGGATTGTGGTACTCTGTAGTGCCATAGTTAGACCTCCTTCGCCACCACCGAGAGAAGACTCCCATTGTACTGTGAACAGACCAAAAGGAGAGAGACTGAACTGGTGGGGAAGACCCTGGACATGAAAAATTTCCGGTACTTCCTTGTGGTGGAAGAGGTGAGGCAGTAGGGAACCTTAAAGTTATCCACTCCCCTTCTGAAGAGAGGTTAACATGGTTCCCAATGTTTCCCAAATTATTCAGGATACTGGCTACTTCTCCTGCCTGGAGATCTGATCAAGCCAGTCATTTCCGGAATGTGAGGGTGTAGTCTTCCTGGGAGATTTCTTATGAACTTGGGCCAGCCTCTACGACGGCCCAAGTTTTGAGCAGGCAGATTTAGCCAAAAAACAGTGTCAAAACTGGTGACAGACTAGACCTCACTGATCCACATAGCCATTTATAACATCGGTGACCCCTGGTCTGATCAACAGATATTTTCCCATTGCTTGAGTTTTGAAAACTGGCAAGACGGGTTATAATCTTGAGGGGATAGCTGAGCTTGCAAATTTAGGCCTCCTTGTGGCAGCTGACACTGGTCACAAGCTGGGTAAAAAGGCAAACTGGATGGCCAGTCTAAAAGGTGTGAGGTCTGATAAGGGGAGGTTGACCAGTAGCTGTTGGACAAGTCTTGCTTGACAGTCTTCCTCTTATCTATAGCCACTGTCTGACCAGCTAGGTCCAGAAAAAGGTAGACTGACTGACTGGTCCGGTAGATTGACAGACATTTCACCGGGACCAGTGACAGGTACAAGAATTCCTCTTTAACCACTTTCCTTAGGCAGGTACTGGTTGGCCTAAACAGCTACTTGGACCCTTAAGGAACTTCTGCTGGTCTGTTAGTCAGTCCTGGAGACCTGCCCAGTACCAGGCCCTAAATAGTTATACGTGATGCAATGCTCTGTAACCGGCTCCTGGTGGGGCCACAGTTCTGCATAAACTCACTGGAGTTGGCAGAACTGGGTGACCTGAACTACTTCTTAGCAGGGATAGGCTCATATGAAGCTGCCTTCTTCCTGTCCACAGTGGTGGTTCAGCAGGTTTTCTCTGCAACCAACAAGCTCTGTAACTGGTCAAACTGGTAGGCTGGTGTGTCTCTGTAACCAAAGTTCTCTGGGAGAAAACTCTGTAACCAAGAATTGGGGCAGCAACTGGTTACTTCACCAGTATCTCTAGTTCTTTGAAGCAACTGTCACTGAAGGTTGTGTAAGCTGGCAGGCGGTCGGTAGGCTCTGTAGCCGGTTGGTTAAAGGAATTTTTCTGAAGAAACTTCCTGTCCAACTAACTTGTCACCATCAAGTCTTTGTAACCTGCAACACTCCAGAACATGCAACACCCCAGAACCGGCAATTCCCTGTAACAGGTGAATCTGTTGTCAGCACTGGATTTGAAGCTGGTACACTCCGGAACCGGCAACACTCCGGAACCGGTAATTCTCTGTAACAGGTGAATCTGTTGTCAGCACTGGATTTGAAGCTGGTACACTCCGGAACCGGCAACACTCCGGAACCGGTAATTCTCTGTAACAGGTGAATCTGTTGCCAGCACTGGATTTGAAGCTGGTACACTCTGGAACCGGCAACACTCCGGAACCGGCAACACTGTAACCAGTAGCCCTGCTGTGTGTCACCAGCAACTCTGTAACCGGAAATCCTGTATAACCGGTAGCCCTTGCTGGATCTCTGTGTGACCACAACCGGCAGAGGTTGTAGAGGACATGTATATCTGTTATATATATATATCACCTATGAAGAAATTTGACCTTCTACCTATGAGAACCTGAAGCAGTAGTAAAAGGTCAATAACTTTCAAAGAAATGCCTGAGGCAGCCATTTTGTTTTTCAGAATGAGGCTAATTTCAGTCTCAGAGAAGCTTACCTCCCAATAAACATATCCTGTAAATTTGGTAAACCTAGCCACTGTAGTTTTCCTCTGAGAGCATTAACGTCCAAAATCTTTCTATCCACGGTGGTGGCGGCGGCGTAGCAAACGCTAAAGCAAAGTATTCACCAGATGCCTCCGGTGGATACAATGAGCACTACATGAGAATGCCAAACCTCTTGCCAGAGGATACTGCCAAAAAACACAAAAATAATTCTGAATTTACAATCCAGATCTGGATCCAGATCATGTTTAAGAAGCACCCAGTCACAGCTAGACCCCACCTTGTGCAAAATATGATCCAGATTCAACGAAAAGTTTTCGAGTTATGTGTAAGGACAAAGAGAGAGACAGACAACAAATGGGAATCCGGGAGAAAAGCCCTACGGAGAAAAGCCCTATAGGAGAAAAGCCCTACACTTTTTGATACCCGTGGAGAAAAGCCCTACACCATTCTGGCAAACCGTGGTGAAGCCCTACCCTAATTTCTCAGACCGTGGTGAAAAGCCCTACAACCATAAAACTTCAGTAGCATAGGAAAAAGGTAAAACAGCTATTGAAAAGCCCTAAACTAATCTATGAGACCGTGGACAAAAGCCCTACACTAATCTCAGAGACCGTGGAGAAAAGCCCACTGTATCTTTGAAATCATGACACCACCTTTATTATTCTTAATAACCTCCATAACCTATAGCTTTGTATCAAAGTAACAATTTTTTATCAAGTGAAAGAATGAATTGAAACTGTGGTACCCCTATTTATACTTAAAGCTAAGGTGCTGATTTCAATCTTTCCCCTTTAATAAAGAATCATCAAAGACATAAGCCCTACACTATTAACTGTTAAATAAACAGTTTTAACTGTACAAAGAAATTTAAACTAGAGGATTGCTTTCTCCCAAAAGAAAGATGGTGTTGGCTGCTTATAATAGAAAGAATATCTTGCCTAGATACCCTGTTAATCTGAAATTATATCGAAAAAAATTTTTTTTAATTTAAAATGGTTTAAGTTTTACCATTTTTGTCCAAAATGTGAAAATTCAAAATGGCCGCCATTTTTGGAAAGAGGAAAAATTTTTGAAAATTGAGCAGAGTATCTTGCATATATACCCTGTGGGCCAAAAATTTCGCCAACGGTTCGCACGGTTTAGAAGATACAAGCAATTTTAAGTTTTAACATTTTTGTCAAAAATGCGAAAATTCAAAATGGCCGCCATTTTTAGAAAGAGGAAAAATTTTTGAGAATTGAGCAGAGTATCTTGCATATGTACCCTGTGGGCCAAAAATTGCGCCGAAATCGCTCTATCTGGCACGGTTTAGGAGATACAAGCAATTTTAAGTTTTACCATTTTTGTCAAAAATTCAAAATGGCCGCCATTTTTGGAAAGATTAAAAATTTTTGAAAATTGAGCAGATTATCTTGCATATATACCCTGCGGTCCCAAAATTTCACCAAAATCGCTCTATCTCGCACGGTTTAGGAGATACAAGCAATTTTAAGTTTTACCATTTTTGTCAAAAATTCAAAATGGCCGCCATTTTTGGAAAGAGGAAAATTTTTTGAAAATTGAGCAGAGTATCTTGCATATATACCATGTGGGCCAAAAATTTCGCCGAAATCGCTCTATCTCGCACGGTTTAGGAGATACAAGCAATTTTAAGTTTTACCATTTTTGTCAAAAATTCAAAATGGCCGCCATTTTTTTGAAAATTAGGTAGAGTATCTTGCATATATACCCTGTGGGCCCAAAATTTCACCGAAATCGCTCTATCTCGCACGGTTTAGGAGATCCAAGATATTTAAAGTTTTACCATTTTTGTCAAAAATTCGAAAATTCAAAATTTGGAAAGCGGAAATTTTTTGGAAATTTGAGCAGAGTATCTTGCATATATATATATACCCTGTGGGCCAAAAATTTCACCGAAATCGCTCTATCTCGCACGGTTTAGGAGATACAAGCAATTTAAAGTTTTACCATTTTTGTCAAAAATTCGAAAATTCAAAATGGCCGCCATTTTTGGAAAGAGGAAAATTTTTTGAAAATTGAGCAGAGTATCTTGCATATATACCCTGTGGACCAAAAATGTCGCCGAAATCGCTCTATCTCTCACGGTTTAGGAGATACAAGCAATTTTAAGTTTTACCATTTTTGTCAAAAATTCAAAATGGCCGCCATTTTTGGAAAGAGGAAAAATTTTTGAAATTTGAGCAGAGTATCTTGCATATATACCCTGTGGGCCAAAATTTTCGCCGAAATCTCTCTTTCTCGCACGGTTTAGGAGATACAAGCAATTTTAAGTTTTACCATTTTTGTCAAAAATTCGAAAATTCAAAATGGCTGCCATTTTTGGAAAGAGGAAAAATTTTTGAAAATTGAGCAGAGTATCTTGCATATATACCCTGTGAGTCAAAAATTTCACCAAAATCGCTCTATCTCGCACGGTTTAGAATACAAGCAATTTGAAAAATTTTGTTGTAATTTTAATTTTTATTAGATAAATACTTACCATTTCCTGACCATAGCTATTTGTTGGTGCCATCCAACTCACTGGCCAACGTTGAGAAACGTTTTATACTACCTTAAGAAGCCAGTGATTGAGTGTGGAAGTAGGAAGCCCCCCAATGGTCATGTGACCACGCCAATAGGCGCCATTCATTGTTTTTGTTGCAAAGCTCACCCCTAGTAACCTAGTACTAAATTCCGCGGGGAGGCTGGGGGGGAAGTATCCTGGTCAGGAAATGGTAAGTATTTATCTAATAAAAATTAAAATTACAACAAAATTTTTCAATTTTATTGCGAAAAATACACTTACCATTTCCTGACCATAGCTGAATACAGCCTTCATGGATGGCGGGTAGTACTAGAATATAAAGACCCTAGTTACAAACCAAATGAACAGTAATAAAGCACACCACAAGCATACAAGCATTCATACCCAGGCTCACCTCAATCACGAGGAAGCCGTCCTGTTGAGTATTACTGTGGAAGCCATAATCCATCTATTGATAGCGTCCATACCACCACCACTAACATCAAGAAAACAGCAAACTAACAGCAAACTGGAATATTTACAGCTGTACACCCATCTCAGAACTCGTCTGAAAAACAAGAAGCCAAATATAAGAACCCAATACAAATACTGGCTTCAAAATACAATAACATAGTCCAAATAGAATGACATTATAATAACATAATACTAATAATGACATTACCTATTAACAATTTACAACATGTTGAGCCGCCACCACAGGCCCAATTTTCATTACATCAGCATTATGCCAGCACAAATCCTTCAGATAAAAAATTGTGAATGTTGAATGGCTTCTCCAAAAGCAAGAAGCCATTATCTCATCTAGAGCAACTCCCCCCTTAAAAGCCAAAGAGGGAGCCAAAGCTCTAACCTCATGTGCCTTGACCTGGGAAACATTTTGAACCTCCTGATCAGACTTTTGGTAGGCCAAAATGATAGACTGTTTGATCCAAGAAGATATAGTAGCCTTAGAGATATCCTTTGAGTAGCCCTCCTTAATAGCTACAAAAAGAAGTTTTTTGCCTTTCCTGAGATCTTTTGTTTTGTCAAGATAATATCTCAAAGCTCTCACTGGACAAAGAGACTTATCCTGAATCAAGGAAGGATCCAATGTAGGTTTCAAAGCAGGGATCACTACAGGTTGAATAGCCAAAGGACCCTCAGAAGCCAACTGATTTTAGCTATGAAAGCAGTTGAAGGCGAAAAAGTCACCTCAGACCAGTCCCTTTTCCTACTGAAGGAGTCAAAAGTCCAAGCATGGATCTCACTACGCCTCTTACCAGACGCTAGAGCCAACAGAAAAACTGTCTTAAAAGTCAAAATCTTAAGATCAGCTTTACCCAAAGGTTCAAAAGGAGCCCGAGTGAGGGCAAGTAGGACCAAGGACAAGTCCCAGTTAGGAATAGACCTATTTGCTGAAGGTCTGTCCCTATGAAAACTAGCAATCAAACGATTCAAATCCAAACTTTGAGAAACCATTTGACCTGCAGAGCCTAACCCATCTGCCACTGAGGTTCTATAACCAGCAATAGTTCTAGGTTTCAAGTTTCTATCAGTGAAAAGATGATTCAGAAAATCAGCTATTTGAGGAATAGTTGGTTTTGTGACATCCACCTGATTCTCCTGGGCCCACTTTTGAAATATGGCCCACCTTGAATCATATACTCGCCTTGAGGATTGTCTCTGAGGTGCCTTAATTCTATCTGCCACCTCAACAGAGAATCCTCCTTGACCTTCTTGTAGGAGTCCAGATACCAAGCATGGAGGTTCAGATACTCCAGATTCTTGTGGAATCTGAGACTGAAGGGTTGCTTCAGGAGATTGTGCACTTGAGGAAGCCTCAGTGGAACCTTGGCTGACAATTCCACCAGATCCCAAAACCAAGGCATCCCCGGCCACCCTGGTGCTATCACAATGACCCTGCACCTGTAGGTGATCATTTTCTGAACTAACTGAGGAAGGATGGCTACTGGACAAAAAGCATAGGCGTCCAGAGCCTCCCAAGAGATGTTCAATGCATCTATCTGCCAGGCCTTGTCGTCTGGGACAGGAGATACGTAGGTTGGAAGCTTGGCATTCAAGCTGGTGGCAAACAGATCCACCATTGGCTTGTGCCAAACTTGGCAAATTCCTTGAAAGACCTGAGGATGCAAAGACCACTCTGTCTGAATGGCCTTGTCCCTCCTGGACAGGGAATCTGCTATCACATTGAGATTCCCTGGAATATGTCTGGCCCTGATCTGGATCTCCCTGGCATTGGACCAAGCCAGAATTCTCCACATCAAAGCACACATTTCGAAGGAGTGAGTGCCTCCTTCCTTGTTGATATAGGAGACCACAGTTGAGTTGTCTGAAGAAACCAACACTATTTTTTGCCTTAATTGTCCTTGAAAATGTTTCAGAGCTAGAAAAACAGCTTTCAGTTCCAAAATATTTATATGCAAGTTTCTTTCTGATTGCTGCCAAACCCCACTTATAGTACAATTGCTCAAGTGGGCCCCCCAACCCTTCTCTGATGCATCTGTGAATATCAACACATTGTGTTCTTTCTGATGCAGATTCGAACCCTTGAGTAAGTTCTGAGGATCCATCCACCAGGCCATATGATCCTTTATCAACTGAGAAATTGGAACTATCTTGTCCAATGATTGGGGAAATTGCCAGTTGGTCTTCAAAAACCACTGAAGCGGTCTCATATGGATTCGACCTGAAGGAACTGTCTTCTCCATGGAAGCCATGACCCCAATTAGTGACATGAGCTTCCTTGGAGTTGTGTTGTGACCTTGCAAAATGGAAACTGCCAAAATTTTGAGCCTGTCCAATTTCTTTTGATTTGGGTAGACCAAACCTTCTCGAAGATTGAACCGATAACCCAGAAACTCGAGATCCTGAGTTGGATTGAGTTCTGATTTTTTCAAATTGACAATCCAACCCAACTTTTCAACTAGACTGATCAATTTTTGAACATCCCGAGCACAAGAATCCGGATCTTTGGCCCTCACCAGCCAATCGTCCAAATACTGATGGATTCGAACCCCTTGTGAAAGAGCTATGAACTTGACCTCCTTCACCACTCGAGTGAACTCCAATGGAGCAGTCGCAATCCCGAAGGGTAGGGCTCTGAACTGATACGCCTGACCCTGTACATGAAAGCGCAGATACTTTTGAAACTTTTGGTGTATGGGTACATGAAAATAAGCGTCGGTGAGATCTATGGAAGCCACCCACTCGCCTGCTTGAAGAGAAGCCCGAATGGCTTCTGCAGTTTCCATTTTGAAAGTGGGAACATGTAAGAATGTATTTACCACACTGAGATCTATTACTGGTCGCCATTTGTTTTCTGGTTTTGGAACCAGAAACAAACGACTGTAGAATCCGAGAGAGTTCTTGTTTTGAACTGGAACCACTGCCCTTTTTTGAACCATTTGTTGAACCGCTTCCAGCAAGGCTTTTTGCTTTACTGGAGCTGAATAACTGCTTTTGATAGTCGGAAACCGGGTCAGAGGTGGTTTTTCTTTGAATGGAAGACAATAACCTTGTTTTAAAACAAGAACTACTCTCGGATGCACCTTGAAATTTTCCCACACTTTCCAATAAGCTTGTAAACGGGAACCAGGATATTTTGGGCTTACCTTCACATAGTCACTTCCTCCTGCCCCTACCCCCTCGGGCAGAGCCTCTGTTGGAGTTGTAGGAGCCAGATTGTCTTTTGTTTTGATCATTTTGCTTGCCTTGAGGTCGAAAATTTTGAAACGCTGCATTCTGGTACCTGTTTTGTGGCTGTTCTTTCTTTGAATCCGCAAAAGAACGGGAACCATAGGATTCACCTCTGTGTTTCTTAAAAACCGGCTCCCGGTTTATCTGGCTCCACTGAATGAAGTTTTGTTCGACTTCAGCTAAAACCTTTGAATTAAACAGTTCTTTCTTTGTAAGAGAAGCATTTCTCAATCTAGCCACATCTTTATCCGTCACATCCCTGTGACAGAGCTTCAAAAAATTATCCCTTCTGTTCAGTAATAAATTTGAAGCAAAAGTCATGGAGGTATCTAAAACATCATCCAAAGCTTTGCCTAAACATCCCATAGTTGTTGACTGCAATTGCAAACAATTTTGCAAAAAATTCATACTCTGTTGAATATCTTCTTGATCAGAAGAATCTTATTAGTAGCTTTTTCCATGGCTGCCTTAAACCAAAAGACATGGTTTAGAATCTGAATATTTTCCCTAGAAACAGTCTCCCAAGTCAAATATTGTTTCAAAGGCACTGAAAGTGAAGAAGGTGGCTGATATGGAGGAGTTACAATGTTCTTAAACGCATCCTGAATCCTAGGAGCAGCCAAAGAAAAGGACTGGAGAAACCTGGTAAAACTTCATTTGAGGTTTAGGAAAATTAAGAAAATGACCCCTGGATAAAGGAGGGTGATGAGGGTCAGCATCATCAACATCATTGCTGCCCAAAGCCGAGAACTCCTTATATTTCCAAAGTTCTACTAAAGGTTGGGCAGGAGGCAAAGCCATAGACTGTTGCACAGACTTCTTGACCTGATCTCTGCTTGAAAAAACTGATGGAGGTACAAAACATTCCACATTCTTGACCTCTAAATCTAGCCACTTTTTAATGGTTTCCAAAGTTTCAGTATAACCTGGAGAATCTTCTTCCCTAGAGCGAAAATCACCCTCAGGATCCGGATCCGGTTCATCAGAAGACTGAGAATAAGATCTCTTTCTACATGATGCCACACCACTGGTTTCATCCGACCCCTGACCGGATGTAGACTGCTGATCAAATTCAGACCTGGTGATGGTAGATCTTTTCGGGAGGGAAGAACTCGCAGAAGAAACCGGTTGAGATTTAGATCTCACCACCGGTTGCTTAGCAACCTGTACACTGTCCCTACCGGAGCTAACATGACTGCCGGTAGTTTCAGAGTCTTTCTGTTCCAAAGTCTGAATTCTTTGTGATAAAACTGCAAACTCACTGAAAAATCTGTCCAATTTATCTTCCAAAGATCTATTTTTCTGAGAAACAGGAACTTGGGAAGACATAGTAAAAGAAACTTCATCCTCGTCTAACAAAGAATCATCAATACTCCCTTCTTTACCGCCATTATCCACTGAAACAGATGAATTCTGATCCTTCTTGCTCTTGTATCTGTTTCTATTCCTAATTTTCTTTTTCTGATCTTCAGAAAAGGTTGAACAAATCACACAATCCTGAGAATTAGCACAGGGATCGTCACCCTTCAAGTCATCCCTACACTTTGGACAATAATGGTGCTCATCCCATTCTGCCATAAAATGGCCACAAAAAGCACTTTTCCTCTGTCCTTTTTAAATTTTATCCTGGGAAGACATTGTTACAACATATGCCTTACCTCAGAACAGTCAAAATCCACAATAATTCCAGAAAACTTCCAGAAAAAACGAAAGATTCCAATACACATCCACACTCAAGGATGGCCAACAAAAACAATGAATGGCGCCTATTGGCGTGGTCACATGACCATTGGGGGGCTTCCTACTTCCACACTCACTCACTGGCTTCTTAAGGTAGTATAAAACGTTTCTCAACGTTGGCCAGTGAGTTGGATGGCACCAACAAATAGCTGTGGTCAGGAAATGGTAAGTGTATTTTTCGCAATAAAATTTAAGTTTTACCATTTTTGTCAAAAATTCAAAAATTCAAAATGGATGCCACCTTTGGAAAGAGCAAAAATTTTTGAGAATTGAGCAGAGTATCTTGCTTATATACCCTGTGGGCCAAAAATTTTGCCGAAATCGCTCTATCTCGCACGGTTTAGGAGATACAAGCAATTTAAGATTTACCATTTTTGTCAAAAATTTGAAAATTCAAAATGGCTGCCATTTTTGGAAAGAGGAAAAATTTTTGAAAATTGAGCAGAGTATCTCGCTTAAGTACCGTGTGGCTCAAAAATTTCGTTAGAATTGCTCTATCTCGCATTGTTTAGGAGATACAAGCATTTTTGTGTTGTGCAGTTTTATAATGCTTACCTGTAACAAATATACAAGCACATTATGAATTAATTAATTCTGAGTTATATGTGAATTATTTGTGATGAACACTACATGAGTGATTTGTGTTCCCATTAATCAGACAATTCTGAATTATTTGTGAATTATTTGTGATGAACACTACATGAGTGCATTGTGTTCCCACAAATCAGAGTGCAGACCTTTAAATTTTTGCCATTTGTGTCAAAAATTACAAAATTCAAAATGGCCGCCATTTTTGGAGAGAGGAAACTTTTTTTGAATTGAGCAGAGTACTTAGCAGAGATACCCTGTGGGTCAAAAATTTCATCGAAATATCTCTATCTTGCACGGTTTAAGGATTCCCTCTGAAGTGCCTTAATTCTTTCTGCCACCTCAGATGAGAATCTTCCAGAATTGGATTCCTGGAATCCAGAAGCTACACATGTAGATTCAGGTACTCCACGTTGTTGTGGAACCTGTTGGAATGTGGCTGTTTCAGTAGTGTCTTCCAATGAGGGAGCTGTAGGGGTACCCTGGCCGAGAGATCCACCAGATCCCAAAACCATGGCATCCCTGGCCACCCTGGGGCCAGTACTATCATCCTGCATGGGTATGTTATTATTTTTTGAATTACTTGTGGCAGGATGGCTACTGGACAGAAGACATAGCTGTCTAGGCGTTCCCAACAGATATTCAATGCATCTATTTTCCAAGCCTTTTTGTCTGGGACAGGAGATACATAAATTGGAAGTTTGTGATTTAGATGAGTTGCAAATAGGTCTACCATTGGTGTGTGCCAAACTTTGCAAACTTGGTTGAATATCTGTTGGTGAAGGGACCACTCTGTATGACCTTGTCCCTTCATGATAGGGAGTCTGCTATGACATTTAGGGATCCAGGTACATGTCTTGCCCTTATCTGGATTCTTCTGGAATTTGTGAATGCCAGAATTCTCCAGATAAGAGCACACACTTCTATGGAATGTGTGCCTCCTTCTTTGTTCAGGTAAAACACTACTGTGCTGTTGTCTGAACAGATGAGCACTGTCTGACCTCGTAAGTGCTCCTGAAGACCCTTTAGGGCCAGAAGGACAGCTTTTAGCTCCAGTACATTGATGTGAAGCTGAGCTTCCTTGTTTGACCAGAGGCCACTGAGCACTATCTCGTTTAAGTGAGCTCCGCCCTTTTGGGAGGCATCTGTGAATACCAGTGTGTTGTGAACATGAGAATGGATAGGAGCACCTGCCATAAGATTCTGTAAATCCTCCCACCATTTGAGATGTTTCAGAAAATTCCCTGTTACTGGGATCCTTTTGTCCAGTGACTGGGCAAATTTCCAATGGGACTTCAGGTACCACTGGAATGGTTTCATGTGTAACGTTCCTCGTGGTACTGTTTTTTCTAAGGAAGCTAATGTCCCTATGAATGACATGACCTTTCTTGGAGTCAAGACTAAAGACTTTCTGATGGAAACAGTCTGAACTTTTAACCGATTGAGCTTCTTTTGGGTTAGAAAGACTAGACCCCTCTGAAGATCGAAGTAATAGCTCAGAAAATCCAGTTTTTGTGAGGGTACCAATTCCAACTTTTGAAAATTGATAAGCTAGCCTAGTTCTTGCACCAATTTCCCTAAATTCTCTGAATCTTTGAGACAATGTTTCTTTGTTGGTGACCGAAGAAGCCAGTCGTCCAGATATTGATGGATTCTGAGGTTCCTGGCTTGAGCTATGAGTTTTACCTCTTTCACAATGAGTAAACTCTAGGGGAGCTGTTGCGACACCAACAGGGAGTGCCTGAAATTGGAAAATTCTCCTTTTTTTTTTGTCTGAAATCTCAGATATTTTTGAGCTTGTGGATGTATTGGGACATGAAAATAAGCGTCTGTGAGGTCTATCGAGGTGACTCACTCCCCTTTTCGAATCGACTTCCTGATAGATTCAGCTGTTTCCACTTGAAAGTTGGTACATGTAAAAGGTTGTTTAACATACTTAAATCTATCACTGGTCACCACCGTTTCATGGGTTTGGGTACCAGAAATAGTCTGCTGTAAAATCCCAGAGTTGTGGGTTTCCTGCCATGAGTTATCACCTTTTTGTAAGCATGGCCTGAACTGCTTTGTGGAGGGCGCCATGTTTGTTTTTGTTGTAAAATTCACCCAAAATGAGCGGAATTTTCGACAACTTTGGAAGAATTATGAAATCCAGAAGATGGCCATGTTGTAGTAAACCAACTAATTTGGGCTGAGGTCGGTATTTTGACTATACCTGGCAAAAATCCCGTAATCTTGTCCATTCATTTCCTCTTTCTTCACTGCCATTTTGTGATGCGCGTGCAGCAAGTGTTTGGCTGCGTTCGTTTGTCACGAAAAGACTTGTTACCTTCCTGAGACATTTAGAGTGAGATGACCTCCCGAAATCAAAATTCCTGGCAGTATCTCTGTATGCCCTGGTGTCAGATTTGATTATGTAGAGTCTTTTAACATGTTGTCCTCCACTTGAGACAACATGTGTGGATGAAAAACCTCCTGCTAATCAAAGTGGCATATATGCAGATAGGCAGATCCTTAGGTCTCAGGTTCGAACTACAAACTTTCAACAAACTGTCCCTGGCTAGGAACATGTTGCAAGCAAGGACCATATTTTACTATAAGTCAGTGTACAAAGCAATCTCCAGAGATGAAGTAACAGATGTCTGGAGTTGTGAGTACTTCTCAATGAGATCTGCTGACTACTGCACAGTTTTCAGATCTCCTGAACTCCTGATTCCATTGGCTAGTTCCTGAATCCTGATATTCAACGCCTCAATGGCCATCTTAAACCACCTAACATGGCCTAAAAACTGCACATTCTCTGTACAGACTGACTCCTGTATAATGTGCTGTTTGATGAGACAGAGATAGGAGATGAGAATCTGGCAACTATGAGCCTTCAAAGGAGCATCTTGAGGAGAAGTTGTGTAAGATCATATCTGGCCTCTCAAAGGCAAGAAACTGACCATGGGAACAAGGATTCTGAACTAGATTTGTCCTGCAATGTAGTTTGTAAAGCCTTCTAAATCTGTGAACCCATGTCCTGACCAGGAGATAAGGGTAAATTCTGCTTCCTGACAACATGTTCAGAAGGTTTTTATGAAAAAGACAGGAGCCACAAGGCACTCAACTTGTGGAACTTCTAGATGCAGCAGTCCTGTAATGGCATTTAACATCTCCACATGGGAGGGGGGCAATTTTTGTTGATGCGAGTCTGCCTCACCCTGAGGAGACCTAGACCTACAGTGTTTCCTGGAAGGTAAGTTTGAATCATCAAAAAGTTCACCTTATGATGACTCAGGGGCACACATACCCTGTTCCTGTGAAAAGATGAATCTCTGAAACAAGAGGAGAGTGCCCGTGAACGGGCACTGTGTCAGCTGACTGAATGTTTTTGATTTGTGATGGTGATAATGAGAGGAAAGCATAATTATCAGGGAAAGGGCTGTACAGAAATACAGTAAATGGTAACTGAACAGCATGTTCGAAAGATATTCCGAAGCTGACAGAAGAAAAGGACAAAAAAGTTGTGCCCTGCAAATGGTATTATGAAATAAAGTAACAAGGTAATTGTTTAAGTGTAAAAAGTAGGTTAAAAATATTTAAAGAAATACTATAAATGCAATATCCTCGTTCGACCATGAAGAAGGGATCCAAAGGTCAAATCTGACCATACCAAAAGATTCCCAGCCAAAGAATTTAGGATGGTTTACCATCCCAAACCTCTCGGACCAATAATAAGTGAGTCATAGGCACTTTTTAAGTTTGGCTATCCTTGTTTTGACCCCGGAGGGGTCTAAGGTCAAATCCGACCACACAAAAAAATTCCCAGCCCATGATTTCCTGTAGCTTGTTTACCATCCCAAACCTGTAGGACCAATAATAAGCGAGTTATAAGCAATTGTAAGTTTGGCTATCCTCAATTGACCTTGAAGGAGGGGTCCCAGGTCAAATCTGACCACACCAAATGAATCCCAGCCCATGATTTCCTATATGTTGGTTTACCATCCCAAACCTCCAAGACCAATAATACGCGAGTTATAAGCACTTTAAGTTTGGCTATCTTCGTTTGACCTGGAAGGAGGGGTCTAAGGTGAAATCCGACCACACCAAAAGATTCCCAGCCCATGATTTTCTATAGGTTGGTTTTCCATTCCAAACCTCTAGGACCAATAATAAGTGAGTTATAAGCACTTTTAAGTTTGGCTATCCTCATTTGACCTTGAAGGAGGGGTCCAAGGTGAAATCCGACCACACCAAAAAATTCCCAGCTCATGATTTTCTATAGGTTGGTTTTCATTCCAAACCTCTAGGACCAATAATAAGCGAGTTATAAGCACTTTTATGTTTGGCTATCCTCATTTGACCTTGAAGGAGGGCTCCAAGGTCAAATCGGACCATATTAACAGATTCCCAGCCCATGATTTCCTACAGGTTGGATACAATGATTTACTCAACAGTGAGAACCTGAAAGAAGCTATTGCTCAGCTATGCCATGACATAGAGGTCTGCAATTTCACTATGTTATAGCTGACCAAAACGTGAATGTGAATAACATATTTAACAAAATACTCTAAATGTAATAGTTTTCAAGTTACAACTGATTTACTCAAGAGTGAGAACCTCAAAGTAACTATTACTCAGCTATGCAAAGGTCAAAGGTCAAAGTTGGGGTTTTACGTCCCGTTCAACAGCCAGGGTCATATTGGGACACGTCCTCAGAATTGCCACTTGTGGGACTCGAACCCACAGAGGTGACAGCCTATGATTAGATGCCAAACTTGCTAACCACTAGGCCACTGAGGACAATGAGCTACATGTCTGAATTTTTGCTCTGTTATAGCTGACCTAAAAGTAGGTGAACAACATATTTAAGCAAAATACTGTAAATGCAATAGTTTTCAAGTTACAACTGATTTACTCAATAGTGAGAACCTGAAAATAGCTATTGCTCCGCTATGCCATGAGCTATAGGTCTGTAATTTCACTATGTTATAGCTAACCCAAAAGTAGGTGAACAATATATTTTAACAAAATACTCCAAATGCAATATTTTTCAAGTTATAGCCGATTTACTCAACAGTCAGTGCCTGAGAATAGCTATTGCTCAGTTGTGCCATGAGCTACAGGTCTGTAATTTCACTATGTTATAGCTGACCCAAAAGTAGCTGAATAACATATTTGCACAAATTTCTGTAAAGGCAATAGTTTTCCAATTACAACTGATTTACTCAACAGTGAGAACTTCAAAGTAGCTATTACTCAGCTATGCAATGAGCCACAGGTCTGGAACTTCACTATGTTATAGCTGACCCCAAAATAGGTGAATAACATATTGCAACAAAATACTCTAAATGCAATAGTTTCCAAGTTATAAGTGATTTACTCAACAGTGATAACCTAAAAGTAGCTATTACTCAGCTATGCCATGAGCTACAGGTCTGAAATTTTACTATGTTATAGCTGACCCAAAAGTAGCTGAATAACATATTTATACTAAATTCTCTAAATGCAATAGTTTTCAAATTATAAGTGATTTACTCAACATTGAGAACTTCAAAGTAGCTATTACTCAGCTATGCAATGAGTCACAGGTCTGGAACTTCACTATGTTATGGCTGACCCCAAAATCGGTGAATAACATATTGAAACAAAATACTCTAAATGCAATAATTTCCAAGTTATAAGCGATTTACTCAACAGTGATAACCTCAAAGTAGCTATTACTCAGCTATGCCATGAGCTACAGGTCTGAAATTTTACTATGTTATAGCTGACCCAAAAGTAGGTGAACAACATATTTAAACAAAATACTGTACATGCAATAGTTTTCAAGTTACAACTGATTTACTCAATAGTGATGACCTAAAAGTAGCTATTACTCAGCTATGCCATGAGCTACAGGTCTGAAATTTTACTATGTTATAGCTGACCCAAAAGTAGCTGAATAACATATTTATACTAAATTCTCTAAATGCAATAGTTTTGCAATTACAACTGATTTACTCAATAGTGAGAACCTCAGAGTAGTTATTACTCAGCTATGCAATGAGCTACAGGTCTGAAATTTCACTATGTTATAGCTGACCCAAAAGTAGGTGAACAACATATTTAAGCAAAATACTGTAAATGCAATAGTTTTGAAGTTACAACTGATTTACTCAATAGTGATGACCTAAAAGTAGCTATTACTCAGCTATGCCATGAGCTACAGGTCTGAAATTTTACTATGTTATAGCTGACCCAAAAGTAGCTGAATAACATATTTATACGAAATTCTCTAAACGGAATAGTTTTCCAATTACAACTGATTTACTCAATAGTGAGAACTTTAAAGTAGCTATTACTCAGCTATGCCATGACCTACAGATCTGAAATTTCACTATGTTATAGCTGGCCCAAAAGTAGCTGAATAACATATTTATACGAAATTCTCTAAATGCAATAGGTTTTAAGTTACAAGTGATTTACTCAATAGTGAGAACTTCCAAGTAGCTATTACTCAGCTATGCAATGAGCCACAGATCTGAAACTTCACTATGTTATAGCTGATCCCAAAATAGGTGAATAACATATTTATACGAAATTCTCTAAATGCAATAGTTTTGAAGTTATAAGCGATTTACTCAACAGTGATAACCTAAAAGTAGCTATTACTCAGCTATGCCATGAGCTACAGGTCTAAAATTTGACTATGTTATAGCTGACCCAAAAGTAGCTGAATAACATATTTATACGAAATTCTCTAAATGCAATAGTTTTTAAGTTACAAGTGATTTTACTCATGATGGAAGTTACTGAAAAGCCCAAAAGTAGCTATTACTCACTTAGCTATTGAGACAGGCACCCAACTTACTCACCATATTGTAGCTATGAAAAAAGTAGCTGAATAACATATTTTAACAAAATGCTCTAAATGCAACACTTTTCAAGTTATAAATGATTTTGTGCATGATTTCATGAATTTTAATGCATTAAAAATTATTAAAAAAATTTATTAAAAAAAAAGTAAGACAGATCCAGGTCTCATACTCACACAAGAGAATCTACCTGTGGCCTAGTACATATATGCAAGATATGAGAGAAATCCCTGCAATAGTCACTGAGAAAATTGTGATTAAGTGTTGACATTTTCACACTTTTGGTGGGGGTACCCCCCTTGTAATGTCTCTAGCAAACAGACGAACAGACAGATTTGCATGCCTTGAACAATTTTTCATCCTCGATAGATAAGGTATCTTTTAAAAAAAACAGCACGTCTCTAGGCCTTGTAGTTTTGGAGGAGAAGTTGTTCACGCGGACGCGTACGCGTACGCCCACGCCGCAGAGTGACGACATAATGTCAGCTGACTGACAAGTCAGCTGACATAAAAAGAGGGAGGCCTAGTGTTTCCTGGAAGGTAAGTTTGAATCATCAAAAATTCACCTTCTGATGAATCAGGTCTTGTCTGAGAGACAGGGGCACACATACCCTGGAGGGAGGTTTATACTTGGCTTCAACTCCTCCAACTGGGAAGTCAGAGACGCCAACTGACTCCTCATGGTGTTAATAAATTCCTGAAGAGAGGATTTCTCTTGTGAAAAAATTCAGGGAGCCCGCACCCATAGAGCAATGTTATTTCTTACCAGAAATACATTAATTCTTTTCTTTTTCCTCATTCCTGCCTTTAATGCAAGCTTGGTGAATATCCCAAGGTAGCATAACAGAAGAATAAACTGCGCCTATTGTAAATATACTTTGAAGCGCCAAAAAGAATGCGTGTGCACTTGACGGCGGTCAAAATAAGAATGCAACTTACAGAGGATATATAACCTCCAGCAGGTACCCGCTGGGGTTTACGTGTGTACTTTGAGTAAAAAAATGGCGAGACACATTGTCTGTGTCCTTGACCGAACGGTAGGTCATGTAAGCATCTGTTGGGATTATGTAAGTATGTTTTTATGCAATAAAAATAAGCATGTAGAAAATTTTTTCCCACACCTAAGGTATATAAGTGCCAAAAATGGTTAGAATCCACCCACTAATAATGGAGATATTCTGGGGAGACGACAATGCGGCGACTGGGAAACTCGACATGAAAACAAATAAGCACCCTTTTCAAGGGATGCTAAATTATTTGTTTTAAATTTCAGAGAAGCTGGAAATAGTTAGTTTAATGAAGTCATCCTCGGGTGAACTGCAGTTGTTTTAAAGTGAAACTTTCTTAACTTTATCATTAAAGTTCACTCTAAAGCGGGGAAAAAAAATATATATCAGAGCTAAAATTCAATGAAACTTATTTTAAAATTTAGATCAAACACCTGAAGACCTCAAACCCACTATTTACAGCTGAATTTATAAACTAATATATATATATATATTGTGTGAAAGTGCTGGGTTCTTATTTTTAAACCATCATAGGCTTTGGTCACAAAAAGAATTGTCATTATTTCGACAGTATTACAACATCTTCAACATTTCTATTATTTTCACTTGCACTCATTCCCAATATTAATGTTGTTGTATCTGATTTATACATTTATTATTACATATATTTAAATTTTGTACCTAGCTGTTGATTCTTTATTGAGTTATACTTTGTTGGAATGTGGTTGTAACATTTAACCATATATTTTAAAATATTTTCCTGTTGATAAATACAACAGTCAGGGAAACGGTGACAGGAATAACCCATCAATATATAGCACAATTGTTTAATTTACTACAAGATTTTCTGTGCTGCTTTCAGCACACTATTCACTTAGCCAGACTGAAATATCATTAAATAAACAAATATTTACATTAAATTGCTCACCAAAACAAGAAAAAGACAATCGCTTTGATACACAGAAATTTTGGCACAGGCTTGATTGGTTTCAATTCTGCTGAGGTTGCTTTGTAAAATAGTACCAAGCAATACATGGCAAGCTGAAAGAAAAGTTCAACAATTATCAAACATCAGTATATACAACATTTCTCTTGAATAAGTTTCTTTTTAAATAAACTACTTTCTATATTCTATATTCCACCAAGATTTTTTTTCCTTTTCACTCCAAAGTGTTTCTGATCATTAAATACGAAAGAGTTGAAAGCTAAGTGCAATATGGTTAATAGACTAACATAATAATTTGTTACACACTCTTTGAACAAATTAAAAAAAAAAGATATGTTAAACATATCTGGTACAAAAATCTACAATACATCTACCCTGCAATAAGTCATTTTCGGCATTAGTATAAACTTATATTAATATTTTTAATCCAATCTTTATGAAATCCCATTTTTTATTAATACAACAGTCAATAACGCATACCAGTGACAAAATTTTTTTTAAATATAAACTGTTTCAAAACAATTTGCCTCCATCTCCAAGATTATATAAAAATGTAAACAAATTTGTACAACACAGACATAACCAAAACACTTACACCCTGTGAAAGACTATTAATTGCTGTGAGATACACCCAAGCACTTCCAACATGAAATTTTCCTTCATGATAGACCTTGGCAAACTGTGTGGCTCTGGATACATGAAAAGGAAAATAATTAATAGTAAAGACATGTTTGAGGATAAGGATTCAGGTTATCACATTTCACCTCTTGATTCAGTTTTGAAAACCTCAAAATCAGACTTTTACTTTAGTGTCAAGAGAGATATTATATGCAGTTGTTTAACATTAAATGTATTAAAGTTTAAGTGAAGAAAAAAAAAGAGGAAAAGTATGTCCATAGACATAGATCTACAGTGAACTCATTTTCATTTAAGCTCAAAGGTAGCCTGTCATATTTTTTTTAATTTTTTATTTATATTTGAACAAATATTAAACAAATACAGAGTCATATAAACAAGACAAACACAGAGTAAACAATCAATTTATCATGCTAACATTTTTTAAAGAAAAATTTTCACCAGAATGAAAACATTAATATAGCTAAGCTTAAACAAGCATGTCATTCATAAGAGCAAATCTGTCACTATAAACCTTGGGCTGACCTGCATTGATGTAGGCCCCTTCTTCAATCTTAAGTTTCCATTTTAACCCTTTCGCTACTGAAGGAACATTATTCCACCGGACTAGTAACCATATGACGTCATATCACGTCAGAAACGCCAATGAAGTAAAATAATAACTCACTACCTTATGCACTTTATTTGCGGTATTTTTCGGCATATTTCATTAGGAATTGATGAAAGTCGAATGGGAAAATTCGTGGGAATTCCCCAAATAAATATAACCATGAGTAAACAATATGCAGGTATATACGGTAAATACGGCAATATATACAGAAACCAGTAAAAATAGGTGAAATGGTGAATTTTTTTAAAAAATATAGCATAACTTTCATATAATAAAATACTTTAAAAATCGGTTTAATACTGATACACCAAAGAAAACGTATAACAGTACACTGAAGGGAGAGAAGAACTATATATTATTGGTCGACAGACATGGTCCCCTGTAATACACATTGATGTCGACTGCTAGTCGACATACATGGTAGTGAAAGGGTTAATTCTTTTAAAAATATTTTGAAAAGTAAATTTTTATTATTTTTCTTGCAGTTACGTATATATGATTTTGCAACAAGTACAACATAGTTAACAAGGAAGTATAATTTAGGTTGCAAATTTATAAGGCCAAAAAGCACTTCAAGAACCGTTAAATTTATGTTATGGATTCCATATTTTACAAACCAGGTACGGATTTGATCCCAGAAATGGTATATATCTGGACAGTAGAAAAAGAAGTGCTCCAGGTTATCAATTTGACCACAAAAGTCACAATTAGGTGTGTTTTTAATTTTCCAAACAAACAGCTTATAATTACATGCAAAAACTCTATGTAAAATTTTATACTGTAATACAATCAGATAGGTATCTAAAACTGATCTAAAAGGCAAGGTATAAATGTGCCTCCAATCAAAACCATCTAGAAATGGATAAAATTCTATCCATTTATTTTGACTTATTGGAGTAGAATACAGTTTTGCAACTGAAATAAGCATTAACATGTGAATTCTTAACTTTACCTATATCACTTATACATTGATTGGGTATGTTCATATATTTGAGAGTAAAACAATCATTTTTTATTTTTAAAAACTTCTTTGTTTGCAGTGCCAAAGCACTGACAATCTGGTTGTAGGTAATGTCAGAAATAGTAATTTTGTGATCTTTTTCCAAATCCGATTTAGAAATGAATGTGTTTGTATTCTCATTCCACACATCAGAAACCTTAAGGATTCCAGCATCAGTCCAGTTATTACTTTTAACATTTATCATTTTATTGTCTATAAGAAATAGTGGATTATCAAAAATATTCTCATCCAAAAGGTCTAAGACGGATCTGACATTTGCATTTATAACGCTAAACCAGACAGTCAGTAAATCAGCATAAAAGTTAGTTTTTGTTTTTTTTATGATATCTTTTAACATTACAATTGTTTTCTGTTTAGCATGTTTTTTTCAATACCCATCAAATTTAAAGCTAGTGTTTTCCACTTTGCTTCAACACTATTGCAAAACCTTTTAATCCACATAACTTTTGCAGACTCAACAATGCATTTAGTAGATATCATTTTCAAACCACCTAATTCTACTGGTTGAATCAATACATTCTTTGAAATAGTATGCAGTCTATTGCTCCACACAAAATAGCCTGTCATATTATGGTCGAAGCATGAAAGAGTACTGGTGACATCTTTATAGTGATTATTTTGTAAAATAAGGGTGCACAACATAATACATTTAACCCTTATTGTCATTATATGGCCATCATCACTATTGTGTACTTCCTTTTCTCGTGATTTCTGTTGAGCTATTTGATTGGATAATAATTCATGACCAGGCACTGACCTCTGACAAGAAAATTTGAATGGACATACCAGCAGTACATTTGAAAGAAATAAATTTGGAAGCAACATACATAAACATTTATATCCGAGAAACTATTGTAGCCACAAATATGGCATAATATCACTCTGGTATTTTATTATAGTTTGTGACCATTTTATTTCAAGAAAATTGGTTTTGTATCTCTGAAGATATTTGAAGAAATGTTGTCTACAGAAGCGCTAAATCAGTTTTTAAAACCAGTCTCGACTTTCAAACATTTCTGCTCACTTGCTTGTCTGTAGATTTAAATGTGATAGGGATGAGCAGAAGAACTGTTTCACTGCCTTTCTGGTGATATATAATATGCATGTGTAGTAAATAGTTTTTAAACTAGATTTGTGCCGACTCGACGCCAACATATCTCCAGATAGGCCATCTCTCACTCCCCAGGCATTCACTGGTTGTTTTTGGTAGAACTCATTTTGAGTGGTTTACTTTAAACTATTTATTTATTGATTTTTAGTCAAACCATTTTTCTCTCACTTTTTTGGAGTCACTTTTAAACAAGCAATCAGTGCCCGTGAAGGGTTTTGTGTGAACTGACTGTGTATTTTGAGTTTCAGAGTAGAAGTGACAGAAGAAAAGGACACAAAATTGTGCCCTGCAAATGGTATTCAGAGGGAAAGTAACAAGGTAACTGTTTAGGTGTAAAAAGTAGGTTAAAAACACATTTAAAGAAAATACTACAAATGCAACAGTTTTTGAGTTACAACTGATTTACTCAACAGTGAGACTCTCAAAGTAGCTTTTACTCAGCTATGCAATCAGTTAAAGGGCTGCAATTTTAATATGGTAAAGCTCATGCAAAAGTAGGTAAATAAAATATTTAAAGAAATACTCTAAATTAAATAGTTTCGAAGTTACAACTGATTTATTCAACAGTGAGAACCTGAAAGTAGCTATTACTCAGCTATGCAAGGAGCTACAAGTCTGCAATTTTACTAGTTTATAGCTGACCCAAAAGTAGGTTAATAACTTATTTAAACAAAATACTGTACATGCAATAGTTTTCAAGTTACAACCGATTAACTGAACAGTGAAAATCTAAAAGTAGCTATTGCTCAGCTATGTCATGAGCTACAGGTCTGCAACTTTACTATGTTATAGCTGACCAAGTATGTGAACAACATATTTAAACAGAATACTCCAAATGCAAGAGTTTTCCAGTTACATCTGATTTACTCAACAGTGAGAACCTGAAAGTAGCTCTTGCTCAGTTATACCAGAAAATACTTTAAATGTAATAGTTTTCAAGTTACAACTGATTTACCCAACAGTGAGAACCTGACAATAGCTATTACACAGCTATGCCATGCGTTACATGTCTCCAATTTTACAATGTTATAGCTAATTCAAAAGAAGATGAATAACATATTTAAACAAAATTCTCTAAATGCAATAGTTTTCAAGTTACAAAGGATTTAATCAACAGAGGAAACCTCAAAGTACCTATTGCTCAGCTATGCAATGAGCTACTGGTCTGCAACTTTACTATGTTATAGCTGATCCAAAAGTAAGTGAACAACATATTTAAAGAAAATACTCTAAATGCAATAGTTTTCAAGTTACAACTGAATTACTCAACAGTGAGAATCTAAAAGTAGCTATTACTCAGCGATGCCATGACATACAGGTCTGCAAATTCACTATGTTATAGCTGACCCGAAAGTAGGTGAACAACATATTTATAGAAAATACTTTAAATGCAATAGTTTTCAAGTTACAACTGATTTACTCAACATTGAGAACCTGAGAATAGCTAATACACAGCTATGCCATAAGCTACACGTCTCCAATTTTACTATGTTACAGCTAATTCAAAAGTAGATGAATGACATATTTTAAAAAATTCCCTAAATGCAATAGTTTTCAAGTTACAACTGATTTACTCAACAGAAAAAATCTCAAAGTAGCTATTGCTCAGCTATGCAATGAGCTACTGGTCTGCAACTTTACTATGTTATAGCTGACCCAAAAGTAGGTGAACCATATATTTAAACAAAATACTCTAAATGCAATAGTTTCAAGTTACAACTGATTTACTCAACAGTGAGAACCTGGAAATAGTTATTGCTCAGCTATGCCATGAGCTACAGGTCTGCGATTTTACAATGTTATAGCTGACCCAAAAGTACATGATCACATATAACACAAAACACTCTAAATGCAACAGTTTTGAAGATACAAGCAATTTACTCAACGGTGATAACCTCAAAGTAGCTATTACTCGGCTATACAATGAGCTATAGGTCTGAATTTTACTATGTTATAACTGACCCATAAGTAGCTGATTAACAAATTTATACAAAATTCTCTAAATGCATTAGTTTTTGAGTTACAAGTGATTTTACTCATTATGAAAGGTACTGAAAAATCAGAAAGTAGCTTTTACTCACTTAGCCATTGGAATAGACACCCAAGTTACTCACCATGTTGTAGCTATGGAAAAGTAGCTGAATAACATAGTTTAACATAATGCTCTAAATACAATATTTTTAAAGTTATAGGTGATTTAGTGCATGATTTCATGAATTTTAATGCATTAAAATTATTTTAAAAATTAATAAAAAATTAATTTAAAAAGATCCAGGCCTGATACTCACATAAGGGAATCTACTAGTGGCCTAGTACATATAAGCATGATAAGAGAGAAGTCCCTGCAATAGTCAATGAGAAAATAAGTGATTTAATGCATGATTTCATGAATTTTAATGCATTAAAAATTATTTTAAAAATTCATAAAAAATTAAGACAGATCCAGGCCTGATACTCACACAAGAGAATCTACTTGTGGCCTACTACATATATGCAAGAAATGAGAGAAACCCCTGCAGTAGTCACTGAGAAAATTGTGATAAAGTGTTGAAATTTTCCCACTTTAGGTGGGGGTACCTCCCTTGTAATGGCTCTAGCAAACAGACGGACAAGTCAGCTGACATAAAAATGTCCTCTGGCTAGATTGTTCATGGTTCTAATATAAAGGTTAAATGTCTACTTAAAGCTTTTATTTTTGGCACATGTACAAAGAACATATTAATATAATCAGATGAGATGTCAGCTCTATCATTTACATAGTATAACAGCTCTAGGGCTTAAAAGTGGGAAAAAGTCAATAAATTGGGTCTCTGTTGGTATTTTAGAGACCTTATGGTGACCTTAAAATTAAAGCTACAGACTTCAAATTTTCAGACACAAAGATTACATATAGCAGTTATATCTAATAAAGTTTGAGACTTGTCACACTTACAAAGTTACAGGGCAAAATATGTGAAAAATGTCAATAAAGGGTCACTCAGGTATGTGTACATGGTCCTCATACACAAGTTAAATGTCTATTCAATGCCTTGATTTTTGGCACAAGTAAAAAGAACACATGAATACATTCCCAGATAAGATTTCAGCTCTATCAGTCACATAGATTGATAGCTATAGGGCTTATAAGTGGAAAAAAGTCCATAAATTGGGTCTTTCATGGGCATTTTAGAGACCTTACAGTGATCTTAAAATGAAAGCTATAGACTTCAAATTTTCAGACACAAAGATTACATATAGAAGTTATAGCTGCTACAGTTGGAGACTTGTCGGACTTACCATTTTCAAGTTACAGGGAAAAATATGTGAAAAATACAGAAACATTGTCTCAGAGGGTCTTTTTTCCAAACAATTTTTTAACCTCAACATAAAGTCATGATTTTTGGCATATGTAAGAAGAATATATTAATGTGTTACCGAGTAAAAATTGAGCCAGATGAGCCACATAGTTTTTGATCTAGAGGGCATTAAGCGGCCAAAAGTCACATTTCAGACCTTAAGGTGGCCATCTGACCTTTCTGTATTATTGTATTATGTATTTATACTCAGCACAATATCTCCATGTACTACAGGACTCGAAGCGCTATTTGACCCATCCAACTGTAAAAGTACACCCCAACTTTCAAGTTACTGACATTCCCCTTTATGAAAGACAGAAGCTCCAGGATGACCATTTATCAACGTCCTTGAGGTTCTTTGACCTGCCACTCAGGAGAGGACCCAATGACAAAGGGTTGCCATTTTAAGTGGTTATCCGAGCCACTATGTATCTGACTGCACCTGGATTTGAACAAATGTCCCCTGTGTTTCTAGGCAAGTGTGTCACCCACACTTCTAAAACATCACAGCATCTGACAGGCTTTCAAGACTCCCAGCATATGGTTTCCTATTACCTTCCCAATACCTTCAAAAACTTTAAAAGCAATAATAAAGGGGATAAAAGCCAATCATACAAAATCTGTGATTTTGTGACCCCTGTTTGACCTATAAGGGGAAGCCAGGGGGTAAATCTGACCATCTTTCTAGACTCCCTGCATATAATTTCCCATTACCCCCCAATATTTTGAAAACCTCTAAAAGCAATAATAAAGGAGATCGAAGCCAAAAACACAAAAGATGCGATTTTATGAAGCCTGTTTGACCCAACTGAGACCTGAGGGTAAATCTGGCTGGCTTTCTAGAGTCCCTGCACATGGTTTCACATTGCCTCACAATACATTCAAAAGCTCTAAAAGCAAAAATAAAGGAAATAAAATCCAAAACACAAAATATGTGATTTTATTACCCCAGTTTGTCCCATAAAAAAAGACCAGGTGGTAAATCTGACCGGCTTTCTACAATCTCTGCACATGATTTCCTATTACCTCTTAATACATTTGAAAGCTCTAAACACAACAATATAGTATACAACATATACATACACATTTGCTGGGCTACCATCATTGACAGATTTACAACTATATATCCGGGTTTCCAGTAGCAATAAATTGTCACTAATTTTCTTTAAAAGCCATCATCTTTCCCAATCATTATGATATTTATGCTGCATGGTGGTTCAATGTCATTTTAATGCATTTAGAATTAAAAATTGTCAAATTTTGGAATACAAATTGGAAGTTAATTCTGTCACTTTCTTGTCACTACTGAGTAATGTCGCACAACAGGCAGTTTGTTAGAAGTGAATTGACATGTGTACTTATTTATTGTTAAAAATGTGTCAAAATAACATAAAATAAGCAAGACTGGTGGAATTCAGCTCATTAATATGAACACAATGGTGAAAAAATTCTAAAAACTGGACCAGAAAGAAAGTCAGGGTCACTTATTAAACTAAGATTAAATGGAAAAAACAAAGTACTGTTATCACATAAACTCCCACTTATTGCTCATTTAAAACCACTTCAATTATGGCTGATAGCTTCAGAAAGAAATGACTGGGTTACCACGAAATATAATTTTTTAGACACTGTGTACTGTTGACTACTACCTCCCAATACATTTTTAGCCTGTAAATGCAATAGCTAAGGTGATAATAGAGCATTCTGATGAATTCAAGCTTTCTGATAACTACTTGGTGTGAAAAAGCTCTTAATTGTTGTCTAATCGCTCCCAAAATCTAATTAGCTAGAGATTTTTAGAGTACTGACATATGTAAAATAACGCTCTCCAACAGGAAAGAGTTTTGGCTTAGTGGCAATGATGAGCAGGTGTACCTGAAAAAAATATTTTTGATCATGTGACCTTGATAAAGGTCAAGGCTCAAATAAAAACATGTGGAAAAACTTCTCCATGCCTAAAATATGTAAGTGCCAAAAATGGTTAAAAAGAATCCACTAAAAAGTGAGATATTCAAGGAATACCACTGCAGTGGCAGAACTTGACCCAAAAACAAATAAGTGTCCTTTACAAGCGATGCTTAATTATAGTTTGATTGACTTATTATTTCAAATATTTTGGGGGGAACAATATGTTCCCATTTTACATTGACATGAATACAGTAGCTTTATGAAGAATACCACATTGGGTTACTACAAAGTTCATGAGGTTGAATGTCATTTATCAAAGGTTTAATGATCAAAAATAAAGTGGTGAATAATGTTCCATAAAGTTTCTGAAAAACTTTATTGTTGTTTAACTGATATATAGTGGGTATCTCTATTAAATACTATAAACAATAAACAAGGTGTCTTTGAAAGCCCACATGTCCCCGACCAATGCATGCAAATGGCAAGGACAATGGCAATTATATGCACTTTTACTTCAGTCTCCAGCTTTTCACTTTCTTGTCTCTTTGTCTCATTGGAAAATTTTGGGATAATTTGACAAGCAGTTTTAGCCTGTAAAGAACCACACATTGAAAATGTTGAAAACTGTAAAGAACAAGGCCAAAAGGTGTTTTGGTCCCCTAGCGTGAGCGCAAAGGCATCAGAGACACGAGTAGTGCACTAGAACTTACAAAAGTCTGGTGACACAAAGAAATTCCAACTGAGACACATCTCACAGCTGGTCTAAAACTCAGACGGTCACCCATCCAAGTAGTAACGTAGCCCATTGCTGCTTAACTTCAGTGAGCAGACAAATGCTCATCACGCTGTGCCACAATTGATGAAAGTCCAGAGACAAAAAAAAAGTGATCTGTAGAAGAGTGAGCTCTTTCGAGGCTCATGCTTAATAAATGGTTACCATGAGAAGATCTGTTATCTAATTTGGGTGAAAAAGAAATAAGCAGAAAGACTTCTCCCAGAGAAAAACATGTCCTGAAAATTTTGTGAAAATAGGATCAACAATATGGTTTTTAAGAGAGCCACATACTGTAAATTGTGGCTAGTTTAAGGAATAAATAGTTACCTTAGCAACATGTTTTGCAAGAAGTTGACTAAACACTTACCAGCACATTCTCTCATAAAAACAAACATCTGAAAATTTTGCAAAATTCTGTTCAGCGTTTTGATTTCTAGAGATCTCTAAACTGAAAAAATCCAGAAGATTGGCAACATTTGTTGCCTAATGCGGGCCAAAAACTTGTAAATGTTGAAAAATTTTAAGAATTAATAGATTACCAGTGCAACAGTTTTAGCTGGAAGTTGACTAAACACTTATAAGCACATGCTATCATGAAGACAAACATATCCAGAACATTTCACCAAAATGTTTCAAGCAATTTTATTTGTAGAGATCTCTGAAGTGAAAAATGTGACAAATTTAAAGAAAGAGAGTTATCATGGCAACAGTTGCAAGTGGATATAGTCCAAGGACTAATGAATGAAAGTCTACCTAAGGATAAACATATCCTGAAAATTTGAATCATAAAATAGCAATGCTTAAAAATTGATAAACAGTTACCATGGCAACAATTTTTGACACATAGTTCTCCAGGTAGCTTTCATTAGTATAAACATATCCTGTAAACTTGGCAAAAATCCACTAAGTGGTTTGATCTCCAGAGTGGATTTGCAGATGGGAGGGACAGACGGACGGATGGAACAGAGTATTCCTGTATCCTTTCAACTTTCTATGATGGGGGATAAACAAAGACAAACCAAAAAACAACTTACAAAGCTATAACAGTTGTCACAGGCCTCACCACAGTATACTGTAAAACACCATGCTTGCACCATGATATCAAATTCCTAAGAAAAATAAAAGTATATCTCACAGGGTGATAACAAATTGTACATATTTCAGTTAGCACTTTTTAAATATTTCACTTTTTTACAAGGTTACAAGTAAGAATTTAGTAAGAATTTTTCATGAGATTATTTTCATGAGATAAGCATTTAGTAATACATGTATTATTCATTATTATTTATTGACTCATACTTGTTCTGTAACTGAACTTTTAACTTTGAACAATTTTAAAAGAGATGCAGTCTGGGGGTAACCAAGGCTAATATCGAAAGACTGAACAATTATAATATTAATAAGTTATTAGATCTATATGAAATTAATACAGGACGTACCTATTCTTCCATGGAGGAAACCAGCAAAAAGGAAACAGGTGGGTCACTGCTGGCTTTTCTGTTAATGTTTCAGTAAGATTTGGGAACTCAGTGTTGAGATAACACAGTAAATACGCCATAAAATTGTAGAGTACATAAGCTTCATAACATTCTCGCATAGTATCCAAATATATTGCAGCCTCTTTAAATCTCAGCGCAAACCACTGACAAAATAAAAATATGTATTAATAGAAGATTATTGGGTATTTTGGTCAAAAGAACAAAAGAAATGCAAATAATAGAATACTTTAATTTAATAGGCTTTATTGCTTCATACAGTAGAATCTCGATTATGCAGCCCTCTATTATCTAAATCTCCGGATTAACCAATCTGAAACCTTGTCTCCCTAATATATGGGGAGAGCGATAATGCAGGATTTTACACATTCTGACAACTAGATATTGCATCTCGACACATTGTATCCCCGGACAGGGCATGGTTGAAGCGTGACATACAGAGTATGCTACCAGTGCTATTACTCATTTAACTATATACCTATGCCATATATAATCTCCTGTCCAGTGGGCCATCTAGAGACTAGACATACGCATCAGAGAACCGAGGCAAATTTGTATCCACAGTAAATTCCTATAGGTTGGTTTACCATCCCAAACCTCTAGGGCCAAAAATAAGCGAGTTATAAGCACTTTTAAGTTTGGCTATATTCGTTTGACCTTGAAGAAGGGGTCAAAGGTCAAATCCGACCACACCAGAAGATTCCCAGCCCATGATTTCCTATGTGTTGGTTTACCATCCCAAACCTCTAGGACCAATAATAAACGAGTTATAAGCACTTTTAAGTTTGGCTATCCTCGTTTGACCTTGAAGGAGGGGCCCAAGGTCAAATCTGACCACACCAAAAGATTCCCAGCTCATGATCTCCTATAGGTTGGTTTACCATCCCAAACCTCTAGGACCAAAAATAAGCAATTTATAAGTACTTTTAAATTTGGCTATCCTCATTTGACCTTGAAGTAGGGGCCCAAGGTCAACTCTGACCACATCAGAAGATTCGCAGCACATGATTTCCTATAGGTTGGTTTCACATTGCAAACCTCTAGGACCAATAATAAGGGAGATATAGGCAGTTTTAAAGTCCACTATGTGGGGTACTTTGGCACTCTGTAGATGACCTGAATTATGAGCTTCAAGGTTAAATGAATGCAAGGCTGTAGAGGACATGTATATCTGTTATACATATTACCTATGAAGAGATTCAACCTTCTACCTATGAGAAACAGCCAGTAGAAAAATGTCGATAATTTTCAAAGAAATGCCCGCGGCGGCCATCTTGTTTTTCAGAATGAGGCTAATTTCAGTCCCAGAGAAGCTTACCCCCCAATGAAGATATTCTACAAATTTGGTGAACCTAGCTGGTGTAGTTTTCCTGAGAGCGTTAACGTCGAAAATCTCTGTACGCGCGGTGGCAGCGGCGTCGTTGTAGTGAACGCCAAACCAAAGTATCATGTACTCAACCTCCAAGCCATTTTCAATAATTTCCAGGCAATATAGTCAGCATTAAGTGTTAAAATATCTCAAAAAAGACCAAAAATGGTCTCAGTGAGGTACTTAGGCAGTCTGTGGATGACCTTCAATGAACAGCTTCAAGGTCAAATTTCTGCATGTTTACAGAGGACATATATATGTATTATATATACCACCCATAGGATGATCTAACTTACTGTATGTGAGAACTGGGCCAAAATGTGACAAAATGGCCAAAATCTGACCTTTAAGAGGCCACCAGTGACCTTGAAATTGAAGGTCAAGGTCACAAAACAATAGCGTTCATAGCATTGCCCATATATACGTACATAACAAATTTGAAAGTTCTAACTAAAATATTTTTTAAGTTATCGTGTCTGAAAGGAAATCTCTGCGGCGTCGGCGGTGGCATGACTGTACTGAATCCTAAGTATCCCTGAGGATACAATGATGCAAATAAGTCACAATTAGAGGTTAGTTATATTATACAATTATATCAAACCACTTAATCAATGACCACCAACATCTATAGATAGTGCATAAAAACAATCTTTCTTCAATTATCGCCCACTAAGTAACCCATAATTTGGAAAAGTCTAAATTTTTCAGAGGTTCTGGAGGAGTAGTCCTTAGTACCCTAAGGACAACATATTTCATAAACAAGCTGCCTGTGAATGGGCTCTGTGTCAGCTGAATGTGTGTTTTGAGTTTTAGATTAGAAGTGAAAGAAGGAAAGGACACAAAAGTTATGCTCTGCATATGGTATGCAGAAATAAAGTACCAAGTTAACTATTAAGGAGTAAAAAGTAGGTAGAAAACACATTCAAACAAAATACTGTAAATGCAATACATATAGTTTTCAAGTTACAACTTATTTACTCAACAGTGAGAACCTGAAAGTAGCTACTGCTCAGCTATGCCATGAGCTACAGGTCTGCAATTTTACTATGTTATAGTTAACCCAAAAGTAGATGAATAACACATTTAAACAAAATACTCTAAAAAATGCGACAGTTTCAAGTTATAACTGATTTACTCAACAGTGATAACCTCAAAGTAGCTATTTCTCAGCCTTGCAATGACCTACAGGCCTGCATTATTATGTTATAGTTGACCCAAAAGTAGCTGAATAACAAACTTAAACAAAATACTCCAAATGCAATAGTTCTCACTTTACAACTGATTTACAGGTCTACAGGTCTGCAACTTCACTATGTTATAGCTGACCCAAAAGTAGCTGAATAACATATTTATACAAAATTCTGTATATACAACAGTTTTCCAGTTATAAGTGATTTTACTCCTTATGGAAGTTACTGAAAAGTCACAAAGTAGCTATTACTCATTTAGCTATGGGGATAGATGCCTAAGTTACTCAACATGTTATAGCTATGAAAAAAGTAGCTGAATAACATATTTTAGCAAAATGCTCTTAATGCAATACTTCTCATGTTACAGTAGAACCTCTATTATCCGACCCTCTAGGGAGAGTAACAATTAGGTCGGATAATAGAAAGGTTGGATAATAGAAAGCCTAAAATAACGGGTTTAAAAAGAGTTGGGAGAGTGGGTTTGAGGTCAGATAATTGAAAATTCGGATAATAGAGGTTCCATTGTATAAGTGATTTAGTGCATGATTTTATGAATTTTAATGCATTTAAAATTATTTTAAAAATTCATAAAAAAATAATTAAGAAAGATCCAGGTCTTACACTGACACAAAGGAATCTACCTGTGACCTAGTACATACAGTCGAACCTGCAAAGAGCAACCACCCAGGGGAAAATGCAAAAGCGGTTGTGTTTCGTAGGATCAGTTATTAGGGCCATAAGTCAGAGTTATGTTTACTCTATACCTATGTGTTACAAACCAAACATCTATGATTTTAAAGGGTGTTTTTTGACATTCACTAGCAAGAGTATTATGTATGAAGAAAATAGGACACATTAAGCTAGTTGTTAACAAATTTATATGTAAATTAGGTAACTAAGGTACATTGAAAGTGTTAAGAATTATAACTTTCAAAACTGGACTGAAGACTACCTTTCAAAAGTTGATTTATTTTAATTTGTTTATTATTTGTATGATGATAAAATTAAAACTTTTTAAAACTGAATTTAAAACTATAATTTAAACGAGAGTTTTTAATGTCCATTGACAGTTTAAAATTAACGGTTGATAGTATATGCATGTGTGATGAAATCTATGAAGTGAACTCAGGAGTGAGCTGTACACAAGAACATAAAACCCAGAGTCACTTCTAGGGGATCTAATGGTCATTGTGGTAAAACACAATGGTGGGGGTGTTAATCCACTGTCCAGTTACTACTGACACAACCTATTCATGAGTAATCCTATGGACAAACAAAAACAAACACCCCACTCCACTGAAACCTGTTAGCAAAGATAATAACTTGAAAATACATGATCTGATATTGACTCTAAAACATGTTTACACAAAGCATGTAAAACACCCTGTTTACAAAAAGCTTTCCACTGGTTATGTACCTCTTTCTTTTGCATACAGATTGTACATGTATTAAGATATTTATATATGTGCAAAATAAGAGAGAAATCCCTCCGTCAATGAGAAAATTGTGATAAAGTGTTGAAATTTTCACACTTTGGGTGGGGGTACCTCACTTCTAACGGCTCTGGGGAACAGACGAACAGACAGATCTGCATGAATTTTACAATTTATCTTCCTCGATAGATAAGGTATCTTTTAAAAGTAACAGCATGTATCTGGGCCTTGTACATTTGGAGGAGAAGATGTTCACGCGAACGCAGATGCCGCACAGTGATGCCACAATGTCAGCTGACATAAAAGTAGCCAGCCTTGGCGGGCAAGAACCCCAGCCTGCAGGTATAACTAAATGGGCAACAACATTGATATTTGGGAAAATCTTAGGAACAACTTCAGTTGTAAGAAATATATAGAATCCATGAAATGTTGTCAGATATAAGATTCACAGGTCATGATTTCCTACAAGTTGTTTTCATATTTTGATGCCCTAAAACCAGTTGTAAGCTAGATATAAAGCCCCTTTAGCATGATAACACTACATGACCTTGAAGCAGGGATCAAAGGTCAAATTTGACACTTGCAAAAGATTTGCAGACCATGATTTCCAAGAAGTTGTTTTCTCATTCCAATAAGGGAGCCATTTTGTTTTCAAAACAAGGCCAAAATTAATTACTCTCAGGCAAGCTTTCCTAGTCATTTACATTTTGTGCAAATGTCAATATATCAATTATTTTCGAGCAAATCGGCTATGGCGGCCATGTTTTTTTTTGAAAATGAGTACCATAATTTTTTACAGACATGTGTTCACAGTCATAAACATGCTCTGCAAATTTGGTGAACATATGCAACTGTGGTAACATCGGTTTAATAGCACCCCTTTCTGAATTAAGAATTTTAAGACCGAAAGTATTTAAAGCGTTGCCATGGCAACAGGTTAACATATCCTGAAAGTTTGGTGAAAATCCATGCATCGGTTTAGGCTGTGGAACACCCACAAACGTTAAAACCCTATAATATTCAAAGCATTGCCATGGCAACAGTTGTGGCTAGATACCCCCAAAAAACCAATCAGCTCTAGATCCTCTTGGGGTAAACATATCCTGAAAATTTGGTCTAAATCCATGCATGGGTTTAGGTTGTGGAAAACCCACAAGCTTTAAGATTCAAAAATCTTAAAAGTGTTGCCATGACAATAGTTAATATTGGATACCCCCGAAAAACTCATCAGCTTTAGATCCTCTTAGGGTAAACATACCCTCAAAATTTGGTGATAATCCGACCATCAGTTTAGGCTGTGGAACACCCACAAGCTTTAAGACCAAAAGCATCTCAAAAGTGTTGCCATGGCAACAGTTGTTACCAGATACCCCCAAAATCTAATCAGCTCTAGAACCTCTTGGGGTAAACATACCCTGAAAATTTGGTGAAAATCCATGCAGGGGTTTGGGCTGTGGAACACCGAAAATGTTTAAGACCCCAAAATATTAAAAGTGTTGGCATGGCAACAGTTGTTGCCAGATACCCCCCAAACCCTAATCAGCTCTAGATCCTCTTGGGGTAAACATACCTTGAAAATTTGGTGAAAATCCGTGCATGGGTTTAGGCTTTGGAACACCCACAAGCTTTATGCCCGCCGCCACCATCCTGACGGCAAAAAACTCTAAATTGATTACTTTTGAAGTTGTAAGCCACTTACTCATTGACAAAATGTCAAAGCAGCTATTACTCAGCATTATAGCTACAGCTCTGGAAATTTGCCATAACACAGAACATCAAACAGAGATGAACAACATATTTGATAAAAAAACCTCTAAATTTACTATGATTGAAGTTACAAGTGATTTACTCATTAGCAAAATAGTAAAGTAGCTATTACTCAGCTGTTGAACTATAGCTCTGAAAATTTGCCACGACACAAAATATCAAAAAGTAGTTGAACAACATTTTTCACAAAACAGTTCAATAGTTTTGTAACTACAAGTCATTTACTCAAAGGTGAACTATCAAAGTAGCTGTTACTCAGCTATGGAACTACAGCTCTAAAAATATGCTATGAAACAGATCATGAAAAACTAGGTGAAGAACATAAAAAATTATTTGATTAAAAAGCCTGTAAATTCCATAGTTTTGAAGTTACATATGATATACTCATTAGCAAAATAGCAAAGTAGCTATTTTTCAGCTGTGGGGCTATATCTCTGAACATTTGCTACGACACAGATCATCAAAAGGTAGCTGAACAACTTATTTGATAAAAAAGCACAAAACTGAATAGTTTTGAAGTTACAAGTGATTTACCCATTGGGAAAAAGTCAAAGTAGCTATTACTCAGCATTATAGCTACAGCTCTGAAAATTTGCCATGACACAGAGCATCAAAAAATAGCTGAACAACATATTTGATGAAAAACTTTTGAAGTTACACGTGAGTTACTCAATGGGGAAATGTCAAAGTAGCTATTACTCCGCATTATGGCTGCAGCTCTAAACGTTTGCTATGACACAGATTATCAACAAGAGGGTCAAAGATGTCCCAAAAGGCAGGTTGCGCAGGCAGCAATAAGCTTAGTGACTGCTGTAATTACATTTAGAAACAAGGAGAGAAATGTTAGGTCACCCAGTTAAGGTGAATGTGTTAGACGTGCTAAGAAATGTAAAACTTGTAATCTAGGTTACATAATTGTATCTATGCAATAAACGGACAAACGAAAGGACGGAATTACACAAATTTCGAAAGCAACTTAGCTATGATGGTGAGATATCTCCCTGTCAAGTTTGAATTCGATTGGACAAAGCGTTTTCGAGTTAGAGTCTGGAAACCGAGATGTTGACGGACAAACAGACAAACGAACGGACAGAATTACACCAATTTTGAAAGGAACCTAGCTATGATGGTGATCTATCTCCCTGTTAAGTTTGAATTTGATTGGACACAGCGTTTTTGAGATAGAGTCCGGAAACAGAAATGTTGACAGACAGACAAATGGACAAAAAACAGACAAACGAACAGACAGAATTACACCAACTTTGAATAGAACCTAGCTATAATTGTGATCTATCTCCCTGTCAAGTTTGAATTCGATTGGACAAACCGTTTTCGAGTTAGAGTCCGGAAACGAAAATGTGGACGGACAGACAGACGGACGTCGGACACATCAATCTAATAGGTGGGTTGCGTGTAAAATGAACAGCATACTTGATGAAAAGACCTCTAAATTTAATACCTTTGAAGTTACAAGTGATTTACTCATTAGCCAAATTTTCAAAGTAGCTACTACTCAGTTACCTATGGAGCTATAGCTATGAAAATTTGCCATGACACAGAACACCAAAAAGTAGCTGAACATAATATATTTGCTGAAAAACCAAGAAAAATCTGAAAATTTGCATGACACATATTTCACAAAAATGTTCTACATCCACAGTTTGGTATTTACTTGAAGTTGAACTATGAAAATATAACTCAGCTATAGAACTACAGCTCAGAAAATTTGCCATGACACAGAACATCAAAAAGTAGCTTTACAACATATTTATCCAAAACATTGTAACTATAACGGTTACCAAAAAAAAAAAAAATATTTACTCAGTTTCCTCACTTTTAAACACAGAAAATAGCTATTGCTCATTTAGCTATTGAGTAGCACTCAAAACCAGGTACCATTTTGTAGGTACAGAGAAAGTAGCTGAACAACATATTTTAGTAGAATGCTATAAATGCAGTCATTTTGGAGTTATAAGAATTTACTTAAAGTAACTACTAGCACTATTACTCACTTAGCCATGGACCTAGTTCTGCAAAGACAGAAAAAAATATAGAGGACATAAGAAACTAAAGTAAAATTATTAAGGCAAAAGACCCACAGCCCCCTCAAAAACTATAAACTCAAGTGTTGTAGTTATAAGTAATTTACATAGAGATGCAAAACAATGGACTTGGTGGGGCATTTTAGGGGTCAAGGGCTGGTCTTGAAGGACAAGATTCAAGGTCAAGTGTCTGTAGGCTACAGATGACACATACATCTATTAAGTCTATCAATCATGAAGAGATTTAACTTTCTATTGATGGGAAAAAGCTTCAGAATGACTGTGTAAAACACCTTAATGACCACCGAAGAAACACCCGTGGCGGCAATCTTGTCTTTCAAAATGAGGCCAAAATATTCCCAGGCAAGCTTTTGTAATGATGAATATATCCTGCAAATATGAGACATTTTCCTGTAATACCTTTTGCTCTAGAGGGGCAATGGGAAAATCTCTATACACTCGTTTATGACTGTGGAAGAAATGGTCATCTTGTTTTTCAAAATGAGGCCAAAATATTCCCAGGCAAGCTTTTGTACTGATGAACATATCCCTTTTGACAACTCTACCTATAATAACTTAAGCTCAAGAGGGATAATACGAAAATCTCTACACACTGTGGTCACAGCGTACTCATGCATAAATCATAGTATCCACTCAGGTGTGGACAGGGTGCTCACCACTAACCACTGATTAAACTATAAATTTTATAAGGATTTCATTGTGATTGAGAAAAAACATTATTTTACACTGACTGCATACACTGAAGATTACAATTTACTGTGCATTTTTGAAACATATATACTACTGATTAAATAAGGTCCTGTAAACATGTGGTTTGAACATTACTTTTCAACTTACTGCATCAACTGCATAAATTGGAACCATCCACAGAATTCTACAACACAAAAAAAACAATACACATAAATAACCAGAAATAGTTCACCTTGTTAAGTGCAGCTGCCACATATGAAAACAAATAGGATAGTATTAAAGAAAACACATTATCATGTGTAATGTCCACCCCATGAATGTTTTGCAATAATTGTACAGTAGTCTTTAAATAATCTGTTTTGTTTGTAAAATATGTCAAAGATGATCAGATAATTATTACATGTAAATTTTGAGTTAAAATTTGCTTAAAATCACTGTATCTCTATCGGTTTTCGAGATTTTCAATTTCCGGCAAAATTCAAGATGGCTGCCAGAATTTGAAAAATTAAGTCAAAGATGATGAGATAATTATTACATGTAAATTTTGATTTAAAATTTGCTCAAAATCACTATATCTCTATCGGTTTTAGAGATTTTCAATTTCCGGGAAAATTCAAGATGGCTGCCAGAATTAAAAAGTTTTCCAGGGGCATTATAGACAGGGTTTTTTGTGTCCAAAAGCTCGAAAATTGGCTTGAAATCTCTCTATCTCTAACAGTTTTTGAGATAAATGACATTTTCAATTTCCACCAACATGGCAGGTGAAATTCAGGAAATTGAACATTTCTGCAGGGGCACTATACATAAGGTCACTCATAACATTTGAGATAAATGTCATTTTCAATTTCCGACAAAATTCAAGATGGTGGGCAAAATTCGAAAAATTAGACATTTTTCAGAGGCAATATACCTAAGATCTCTAATACCGTACGGGCCCAAAATTTGCTCAAAATCACTCTATCTCTGACATCCGGGAAAATCAAATTTTTCAGATCTGCAGAGGTACTGCATATCTAAGGTTTCTTATACCAAATGGGTCCAAAATTTGCTCAAAGTTGCTGTATCTCTGAAATTTGGGAAACTCAACTTTTTTCAGAGGCACTACATCTAAGGTCTCTGGTACTCAAATGGGTCCAAAACTTGCTTGAAATCGTTCTATCTCTAACGGTTTTAGAGATAAACAATAGTTTCTATTTCCGCCAAAAATCAAGATGCCAATCGAAATTAAGCAAATTGAACTTTGTTCAGAGGCACTATATCTAAGGTTTCTAGTACCCACAAGGTCCGATCTCTGCTCAAAATCGTTCTATCTCTGACAGTTTTCGAGATAAATGACATTTTCTACTTCTGCCAAAATTCAAGATGGCACCTAAAATTCCGAAAATTCAACATTTTTCAGAGGCACTATATCTAAGCTCTCTCATACCCAGCAGGTCCAAAATTTGCTTGAAATCACTATCTCTGACAGTTTTCAAGATAAATGACATTTTTGATTTCTGCCAAAATTCAAGATGGCACCTGAAATTCGGAAAATTCAACATTTTTCAGAGGCACTATATCTAAGGTCTCTTGACTTGTACCCAGCAGGTCCAAAATTTGCTTGAAATCATTCTATCTCTAACAATTTTCAAGAAACACAACATTTGCTCAAAATTGCAACATTGACATTTTTCAATTTCCGCCAAAATTTAAGATGGTGGCCAAAATTCTGGAAATTCAACATTTTTCAGAGGCCCTATATCTAAAGTCTCTAGTACCCAGCAGTTCCAAAATTTGCTCAAAATCACTCTATCTCTGACAGTTTTTAAGATTAAAGACATTTTTTATTTCTGCTACAATTCAAGACGGCGGCCAAAATTTAGCAAATTCAAATATTTTTCTGACATACTATGTTTAAGAGTATCTAGTACCCAAAGGGTCCAAAATTTGTTTGAAATCACTCTATCTCTGATGGTTTTTAAGATAAGTGACATTTCAATTTCTGCCAAAGTTCAACTGGCGGCTGAACTTTGGGAAAATTCTGGAAATTCAACATTTTTCAGAGGCACTATATCTAAAGTCTCTAGTACATGTACTTTAGAAAGTAGCTGAGTCTGTGACTTTACTTTATAATAACCTGAAAGATGATGAGATATTTACTCAAAATAGCTAATTAGTTATTAATAACATAGCCATGGAGCTATAACACCCCATAACACCCACAATTCAAGATGGCGGCCAAAATTTAGGAAATCCAAACATTTTTCAGATGCACTATATCTAAGGTATCTAGTAGTCAATCATCAATGGGTCCAAAATTTGATTGAAATCATTCTATCTCTGACGGTTTTCGAGATAAACGACATTTTCAATTTCTGCCAACGTTCAAGATGGCAGCCGAACTTTGGGAATTTAAACATTTTTCAGAGGCACCATAACACCCCAAAGCAAGCTATGGACCCGATAATCCTCACTACCAAATTTGGTTCAAATATCACCTGCACATTTCTTTTAAGTGAGCAGAAAACTAAGTGTTACTGAAAATAGCTATTTATGTAGCTAAATGGCTATTACTCATTTAGCTATAGAGCTACGACTCACAAAAGCAAAAAACAAAACAAAAACAAGCTATTATTCCAGCAATCTCCCATAGAAAATTTTGTCTGAATATCTTGATTCCTTTACCTTTTAAAGCATGGAAACCAAAATGCTACTCAAAATAGCCAAGTCACCAATACTAGGTTACTATAGCTTTAACAACAATACCAAGGTAGCTATTATCCCAATTACCCTGCATAGCATATTTAGTAAAGAGCTAAAATACTTATACTTACAATGATTTGAAACAAAATAGCTCACTTGCTATTATAGCCTAATAATAGCATTGCTATGGAGCTATAGCACCCCAAAGCACTACCTTGTAGGCACTGGACCCTATAACCCTCCATACCGAATTCTGTTAAGATATCTCCTGTATTTTTCTTTTAGGTGAGCAGAAAACTAACAACTGAAAATAGCAAATTAAGTAGCTAAATGCCTAATTCTCACTCAGCTACAGAGCTATGACTCCCAAAAGCAATACCAAGCAGCTACTGACCCACTAATGCTTCATCGGAAATTGGATTAAGATGGCTAAAATACTTTTCCTTAAAAGGAGCGGAACAAATGTGATGAAAAAGTGATAAAATATTAACTAAAAATAGCTATTTAGCTATTAAGAGAGTAACTATGGAACTATAACATCCCAAAACTATACCAATCAAGCTATGAACCTTATAATCTCCCTACCAAATTTGGCGAAGATATCTCCTTAACTGAACAGAAAATTAACTAGTAACCAAAATAGCTAATTTATTAGCTAAATGGCTCCTACTCACTTAGCCAAAGAACGTGACTCCCAAAAGCAATACCAGAAAAGCTATTAACCCAATAATCTGCCATATGTAATTTTGATCCAATATCTTGATTTTTTCCTTTAAATGCACTGATACTAAATTGCTACTAAAAATAACTAATTAGCTATTGTTCAGTTAGCTACAAAGCTGTAATGACTGAAAAAGCAATACCAAGCAAGCTATTGAAACTGTAATCCTGCAGAACACTTGGTGAAGATAGCTAAAATACTTTTTCCTTAAAATTAGCAGAAACCAAGTGTGACACAAAAGTGCTAAATATTTACTCAAAATAGCAAATGAGCTATTAATAACATATCAATGGATCTATGACACCCCAAAACTATACTAAACAATATATGGACCCTTTAATCCTCCCTACCAAATTTGGTTAAGATATCTCCTATACTTATCATTTAAGTGAGCAGAAAACTATAGTGAATTACTCCAAACAGCAAATTAAGTAGCTAAGTGGCTATTACTCACTTACCTATACAGCTATGACTCCCAAAAAATATCCCAAGCAAAGCTATCAACCCAAAAATCTTCCGTATCAAATTAGGTTTGAATATCTTGATTCCTTTTCCTTTATATGCACAGAAATCAAAGAGCTACTCAAAATAGCTAATTAGCTATTACTTGGTTAACTTGACAGCCATAATAGCCACAAACAACACCAAGCAAGCTACTGATCCCATAATCCCCAAATTTGGTAAAGATAGTTCAAATACTTTTCCTTAAAATGGGAGGAAACGAAGTGTGACAGCAGACACTGGACACCGGAAAAGAAAAAGAAGCAAAAATAATATGTCCACCCCCCAACCGGGTGGACATAAACAGAATAATAGAGACAGCTGTATCCTCTTGTTTTTCATTTGAATTTCAAGTCTGATGCCATTGTATGAAAATACTTTCACCAAAAAGGAATAAAACACTTATTTACATAAATTACTTCCTGCACATGCTGTTTGTATTTAGGAAGAAATGATTCCATCAAGGATCAAACAATACCTGCCCTAATCAGTGTTACTGGTCATAAAACATTTTAAAATACATTTTTGTGGGCTGTTCCATTATGCCGAGTGTGTCATAACGTACCACCCGATTAGAAAAATAAAACCACTTAAAATCCATGGTGGAATTCCAGGTAGGTTTCCAATAGTTTTGCATGCAACACTTCCATTGGGCTTAGAAAGCTTCCGATCAGCTTCTGATTCCTCCCAAATGGGTTACAAGCCTTACAACGGCCTACAAGATCACTATGATCAACTGCTTACAAAAGTTAAGATACGTTTAAGATAGGTTTGTGATTGGGTTCCTGACAAGTAGATCTTATAAGGATCAGCGGTAGTTGACGCTAATTTTAAGCAGTTTGAATTAGACAGGAACATACACAATTTACTCTGAGACTCAAAATTTCTTGAATGTTACTGATCCAGAACTGTCAGTTCCAAGGCAGTGTCCCCAATGTTCTGATCATGGTTTACAAACCCTCCGATTGAAAAGATCAAGCCAAACAATTTACAGGTTGTACACCTATCTGGGAGTATAATCATGGATATGGAACACCCCTTTCATACTCTAAATAAAATCTGGCCAGTTCTCACTTAATTCAGAGAAGATAGATAAGCAAAAAATAGATAGACAGATCAACTGTTGTTTTTTTAATTTCCATATACAATAAATGTTTTTATATCCTACTACACAGGTTGTTACAATACTGTGCCTGTCACAGTATCATGTGTTTCTGTTTAGAAATCTATCCGGCAAAAATTTGTCATCAATATGAAATATTATCTTGAATTTGGGTGTAATTTATCATTATTTATGCTTTAATGGTTAGCTTTCTGAAATATCAACGGATATTTCTCGCAATTACTTTGTTGAATATTAATGCACGATATTGTGACATGCACTGAAGCACTTAAGTATGTCAGGATTATGTCACATGGAAACTCCACAGTAAATACTGTCACATATATGCAACAAGTTTTGATTACATGTAAAATGTCCTAATATGTTTTGCATTTAAACACTTTAAAGTTGAAACTGATCTGTAACATTATCATAAATTATGGTTATTTTCTTACTACACAACCTGTAATTTACTTACCACAAAAACCTAGCCAGGCTAATTACCGCAATGAGACCAAATAGAGATAATTAGCAAATCGAATTTTATTTAGAATGGGGCCCCATTTAGATATTTGCACAAAATATCAAGAACACTCTTGAATGTATTCTTGTAATTAGTTATAAGTGATGAACTACTTTAATCACTTTTTCCAAAATCATACAAATAATTATATACTTTTCTTCACCACAGAGGTCCAAGTCACACCACATATATATGTTACAGTAAATATGTGAAATCAGTAAATATGCGTATTTACTGAAAAGTTCAGTAAATACGCGTATTTACTGAAAAGTTCAGTAAATACGCGTATTTACTGATTTGGTCAGTAAATACGCATATTCCCTAAAATTTTCAGTAAATACACATATTTACTGATTTATGACCTGTGTTATTTCACAAGTTTACTGGTCTGACTTTCAGTAAATATGTGAAATGAAACTTTGATGTTCACTGGTTGTAACTACATGACATTGTATATTATATTAAATGGTAATCCAAAGTGTACATTATATTGGAACATTTACTCCACATAATATTTATGGTAAACCAAACTGTGAATTATATTGGAACATTTTACTCTATTATGATGACTATTAGAACATACTAAGTATACTTGTTTGGGTATACATTACATGCAAATATGTTGAAAAATAGCACTGGGCTTTTAAATATTTATTTTTAAAAACTTTAGATATGTGCTTTCTGTAGATATTTCTGTTAAGCTTGTATCATTTTCAATCCCATAGCTACTAAGGACCTATGTCATCCCTACAAATGATTAAAGATCATTTAACTTTTCACTATTTTTATGTGACTGATACATAAAAAGCATTTTTATTCGAAATAAATAAAAGTTTAAGAAATTAATTTAAATTTCTAAATTTTAACATATTTTAACTGTATTTTACCTTATCATTTAAGACAACATGATTTACACCCAAACAAGTCTGCATATAGTCTCGAAGAATGTACTGTTAAACAGAGGTTATTAGTGGTTTCTTTATTTTATTTCAATCAAGGCTTAATATTTTGCCATTTTCTGGTAGATTTATGACAGAAAGACTGATGAAATCAATTAGGGTCTAGCTGGCCTTTGCATTGTTTCTAAGAACTATTCTTTGATCAAGTAGCCAGTAATGCAAAGGCCAGCTAGACCCTAATTGATTTCATCAGTCTTTCAGAGGGACTTAATCTATGGGTTTGGTGTGGCTTCCTCTATTGAAGGGACAACATTAAAGGGAAGTTTTATTCAACCCTAATTATAGATCTAAATTTTATTGGTGACCTTTGGAAAAGAAATATATTGTTAAAATACATTGTTAAAACTACAGTGACATTCAGTTCTTGACAAGGTCAAACCAACCTGAAAGTGTCATCAGCATAATGCCTAATCCTTACCAAGTCAGATTTAGGCAACCTTGATATCTATTACAAAAACATCCAGCATTGCAGACATACCAGTCACAAACTGCAGATGTACAAATATAAGTATGAAACACATACTTATAAAGTAACAAAACTGTAACTGCAACTGTAGGACCCAATTTCAAATCTGACCCTATGACAACAGAGGTTTTTATGACAGAAATTGGTATACATACAATGGAATTTCCAATAACATGAAACAAGAGCTCATGAAAGGAAATCACCTATAAAAACTAAAGATGCAATCAAAAACAGACATCAATAGCTTTTGTGACTCAATCTTGACTCAATCAAGATGAAAAAGTTGCCAAGAGATAAGTCTTAAGAAACTTCCAATGGCAGTAAAAGAACATATTTTGTTCTATCCCAAACCTTTTGATCATCCAACTGTATATCAAAACCCCCTAACTGGACAGACATATTGAGTCAAACTGTTGTCCAATGAGGTTGAAAGCTGGCATGACCACAGGCTTAATTGCAGTAGGCCCATCCAAAGCAAACTGGATCTGGCAATTGATGGGGCCAGAGTTACTTGTGACCAATTCTCCTTATAACTACAGGAAGAATATGTCCCAGCATTAATGTCACTCCTTTACCATGACTCTGTAATCCACAGAGACAAAGACCACTGGCTCAGTTGCAGTAATTGCAGTAGGCCCATCTGAAGCCAATTGGTTCATGGCCAAAAAGGCAGTCAATGGGCCAAAGTTACTTGTGACCCATTCTCCCTATAAGTAAGGGAAGGGTCCAAACATGAATGTCACTACTTTACCTGAAGCCAAAACCAAAGACCGTCTTGAAAGGTAATAACTTCAAGAAAACCTTCCTAACAAGCTCAAAGGTTGTTTGATAAGGGCATGTAGAACCAATGACAAAATCCAAAACCATTGGTTTGTCTCTTACTTAAAAGTTGCGAAATCTTATTCATCTCAACTTTTAGACACTTCTTGAGCCTTTAAGCCCCAGAAAACCATCTGCAATTGCTGTTCTATAGCCCGCAATAGTGGATGGTATTAGGATGTTTCCTTAAACTAGTAGCTAAGGAAAATTGCTCCATCTGAAAAAAGTGGGGTCTGAGATATATACCTGGCTCTATTCAACGCCATTTCCCAGAATAGACCAATTCATTCACAGATCCTCCTGGAGGAGTGCTCCTTAATTGCTTTACCACTTCCTCTGGGAATCTTCCTTAATATTCATGTCTGACTCCAGATCCCAAACATGAAAATTCAAGTAAGCTAACTTGTTGTGAAGACTGTTGCTGAATGGTTGAGTCAACAGATTCACCCCCAAGGGAAGTCTTAAAAGAAGTTTGAATCAAAAATCAAAAGCAAGAAATCCCTGGCCACCCAATCATGATGATTCTGCACCTGTAGGTGGTCATCTGTTGAATCACCTGAGGGATGAGGGCCACTGGACATAACTGACCAGAACCTCCCCAGAGATGTTGAATGCATCTGTTTCCCAAGACTGACTGTCTGGGACATGAGACATATACATGTTACAACACCTGCAGGACCAAGACCCTGGGCAAAAACACAAGAGATGTTGAAGCACCTGTTTTCAGAGCCTGACAGCAGAGCTACATAGGAAGCTTGTGATTCATCTTGTTGCAAACACATCAACCACTGATTGATGGCAGCAATGTCTAATTTGATTGAAAAACCTGACGATTCATAGCCCCTTTGGTCTGAAATAACTTATCTTCTTAGACAAGGAATCTGCCAGAAGATGTAGATTCCCTGGGATGTACTTCCCTGAATCTGAATCATTCTGGCATTGGACTGAACCATGATTCTACAGATCAAGGTACCTATTCCCTGAGTGGAAGCCTCGCTGGCTGTTCACATAGGCAACCACTAAAGAATTGTCTGTGAAAATCAACTGATTTCAACTCAGAAGCTGATTTCTGAATCATTTCAGGTAACAACATTATAGCTTCCAGCTGTATAATGTTATGTTATGAGAAGTCTTGACTCTTCCTGATTCCACAGACCAATGGCTGTGGATGACTCAAGAAAGCACCCCAACCCATTAGGGAAGCTTCTGTGAATGGAGAGAAAACTGTGCTACTGAAGGAGTGGTGAGTCCTCCTTCAAAATTGAACTATTGGTCCACCAGTGAAGATGATCCCTGAACCAAAGACCCAAGAAATGGGATATCAAGAGACTGAAGATATCAGCAGTGTTTCCAGATACCATTGGAATGACTTCATGTGCAGATAACCCAATGGTATAGTCTTCTCCATTGAATTTTTTCGTTTTTTTTTTACTTCTGCCAGCCTCCCTCTGAAAGGTCTGGCTGAATATTATCCTGTTACCAAGACTTGTATACTACCAAAAAACTGGACCAAGGCATGTATAAGTAAGATCCTCTCCCCTTTAACTGAGGATTAGGAGGCAGTAGTAAATCTATTTCAGGAGTAACTGTCATGATAGGGACAAAAAGATCTACTCTGAGGCCTGGTGTCCCTTTCTTAGTCCAACCTAGGAGCATGCTCACTTCTTGACTTAATAATCATCCCTATTTCGATGAAATCACTTGATGAAAATCCTCTGAACATCTGAAAATATGGCCCAGCAAGAGAACCTCATCAGGAGTGAAAAATGCATTGTAGATTTGCTAAAAACATTCTAAGCTACAACCCTCCTGTTGAATCACATGTTCTTAGACATGGTAAAAACTACAACAAGAAGATTAGCACACAAACTAATCGACTGTGGACTGGAAATGCAAACACATTGCACACTGTACAAGGCATTAAAAGTTAACATAACATGCTGATCCCTTAGATCCCTTAATAGACCTGAACTGAAAAAGTGAGACCATACACACTTGGTCTCTGCTAACAGTCTTCTGCAAGGGAACTTGTTCCTAAAGTGTCTGAAAGTGATTTTCCTGCAGACCTCCTGCAAGTAAGGAGCTGTACAGGAAAGCAATATGTAAGGCAGTCCAAGCAAGAACTTCTTCCTGTATAACTGCTCTTGCAAACACCAGAGGCTTCAAACTCCTTGAAACCCAAATAAAAGCCACATTCAATGCTGGCTATTCACCCAAGGAATGTGGGAATTCCAAGATGTAGTTAAATGTGACAAAACGAGGGAGCATTCACCCTGCCTGTGACTGTTATATCAATAACTAGCCACTTAATAGTAGTCAGCAAAAACTCTGAAAAATAAGGACTAGGTTCTTTGTATTCTTGGGATGAATCACCAATCCCCATCACCTGATAACCCGATTCTAAACCTTTTGAGAGGTATAGAAACCCGAGTGTACTGTAAAGTCTTGTCAAAAAATCATTGAATCAAAAGCCTTTACTTGTAGATATGAATGACACTCCCCGTCATCTGACAACCCAAATCTAAACCTTTTGGAAGGTATAGAATACTCGACTGTGCTTGGATGACGTCATGCAGGTATTTTCCTCCACGAACTGTTTTGACTGGACCTCGACGGAAGAGTTTCCCGAAGAGGTAGTCTTCCCTGCATTCAAAACTTCTCCACGATGCAGTGTCCACGGCAACGTAAATGGCTGCCCCCAAGGGAGATTCCTTCTACTGAATCGTCGACAATGTATTCGACTGGGATGTATATTGTGATAAAAAAAATTGCTTTCAATGCCTGGCTGTTAGAACCCGACGTGAACAGCAATAACGGCCACTCGAATTGTCATTCTCATCCAAGATGGCGTCGTCCAGATCGCTTCTGTTATTGAAGAGTACATTCTTTGTATATATGTATGCTGCAAATTAATAGCTTCCATCGTGCAGCAAACTGAACCAAACGACTGGCAAGCTGTATAATAATATTATTGCTGCATTAGGAACTTCTTTATGAAAACTTATTTCCTCGAGGTTGAAGACGATCGAAGTTTCGATGTCGCCATCCAAAAAGTCCTTTATTGCATAATATAATGCATACCTTCGAAGATTCAATAAATGTATAAGTACTGTATAATATACATATAAAATATGAAGTGAGATTAACACTAAAATCTCAAAAAATAAATAAAACCTTGACAAAACTCTACTAATTCCCAAAGACGTCCATACTGAAGATGGCCAACAAAAATAATGAAGTAAACAATGTGATCATGTGACCTAATTGGCGGGAGGACGGACTACTGTAACCCAATGGCTTGGTTAAGGTTGTTATATAACCTTAAAAATCGCATCTCTGCGTTGGCCATTGGGTTGGATAGCTCCAACAAATAGCTACTGTTAGGAAATGGTAAGGGTATTTCGCTATAAAAACATGTATTTACTGAAATTTTCAGGGAATACGCGTTTTTACTGACCAAATCAGTAAATACGTGTATTTACTGAAAATTTCAGTAAATACGCGTATTTACTGATTTCGCATATTTACTGTAACATATACACTTGCTTTCTTTATCACATAAGCCTTTTTTGGGATATATACATGGCTGATTTTTAGAACAGTCAAATGCATTTTACCAGTATTTAAAATGTTTTTGTGTAAGTTTTAGCAACTCTATAGAAAAAGTTCGGTCATAACACTGAGCTTTAATACCACTGTACCAAGGTATACGGTTTAAGTTTTGAGGTTATAATGCAATAATAATTATGTATGCTCAAGATTTTAACTACTAGGCCTGGGGCGAGTACAAGTACTTGTACTTAATTACACATTTTCAAGTACTTGTACTTGACAGCTGAAAAGTAAAGGAACTTGTACTTGGCTAACATATCCAAGTACTTTTCAATTACTTTCAAGTACATTCCAAGTTACTGTACATATATATTTTTATAACTTTAATTAAGTGACTTATAAGGTGTAAATTTTTAACTGTCTCTTTCAGCAGAGTGTAGATAGATTATAGTTTGTGTCGTTTTATCAAAGAACAAAGGGCTGTTCAGTTAGCCAGAACTTTGGTTTTCTTTAATTATAAAGAGGCTACATTTAATCAACCCTTTTTCACATTTTATACTAAAGACCCACTCATTCAGAATATAGCTGTGTTTTAATCATAAAGGTACAGCATTTAATTTATCCTTTTTCACTTTTAAACAAAAGATCCACTCAGTCACAGCATAGCTTTGCTTTTATCATAAAAGGGTAGCATTAAACCTACCCTTAATTATTTTCACACAAAAGACCCACTCAGCCTCAGTGTTTATGTCAAGCTTGGTGGAGAGGAGGGCCAATTACTTGCTTATGTAAGACAATCAAGCAATCCCTCACACAAATAAACTGTTGACTCCTTCATTTCAATACACCCCTTTATAAACAAATATCAATGTCTAGTATATCTGCTTTGGCTTTTTACACTATACAATTGTCCTTAAATATAAAGTTTTATTTCATTTGTTCATTCATTCATTTATTAAATGTATTCCAAACACCAATCAATCATAGAATATCAGTTTTACATAAAGGACTGGTACAAACCCTTTAAGAACTTTTTATGCGCCCCAAGTAACTAATTCATTAATTCTCAATACAAGCATACTATTAAATGTCCAAGAGGATCTTTTCAAGTCAGACTTTTTAGTATTGCAAGACCAGATTTCCAGCCAGATTTCCATGTATTCAGGTGTTCAATCATAGACAAAATTTTTGAAAGACCCGTATTTTTTAAGTGTAACAAGAAAAATAATGGAGCAGATTTTAGCTCATCAGTGTTCATTGAATTGTAACTTTACTGACTTGGATTATCTGTGTTCATTTGAATGATTGTTTTAAATTGTATGTCTCAATAAATAAACAAATTTTAAACATAAAGTGATGATCTAGTTATTATAGTTTTTGGGTCGTACGCTATAAAAATACTTGTACTTGCAATTTTTCAATGTACTTGTACTTGAGACCAGTACTTGTACTTGTACTTACAACTTGAAAAAGTAATTGTACTTGTACTTGGCTCCATGTACTTGACCCCAGGCCTGTTAATTACTGTGTTAATTTTGAATGGAGAGTTTCACATTTTAATGTGTAATTACATGTTAGGAGGGAAATATAGCCCCCACCCTCATTGATGCTAATTGAGGGAACAAACTGATTTCACCAATAAACCTTTCTATTTATTAAGTAGTTTGTTGTGTAATTTGTTCATGTAATGTAGTAACATTTCATCTGACCTAGCTAATCGTTCAGTGAAAAAATAGCCTAAAAATACATGTAGAAAAAATGCATGCAGATTGTGTCAGAAAGAGAATATCATGAAAATAGCCAGTCTTGGCAGGCAAGAAACCTAGCCCGCAGGTACAGCTAAATGGCCAACAACATTGAGATTTTGGAAAATCTTAGGAACAACTTCTGTTGTAAGAAGTATAGAGAACCCACAAGATGTTCTACAAAAGATTCTCAGGCCATGATTTCTTACAAGTAGTTTTCATACTTTGAAGCCAAAGAAACAATTAAAAGAGAGATAGAAGGCCTTTTTGATATGATGACCCTCTTATTTGCAATTAAGGATTGATATGGCAGCCATTATGTTTCCAAAAGAAGGACACAATTAAAAATTTCCTAGTATCCATTTGCATTTTGTGCAAATCTCATGAAGCTAGCTGCAATATTTTAGGTTGCAGAAAACATTAAATATTTTAGAACAAACTTTAAGACCCGAAAATTTTGAAAGTGTTGCCATGGCAACAGATATTACTGGATACCCCAAAAAACCTAATCAGCTCTAGATCCACTTGGGGTAAACATATCCTGGAAATTTGGTGAAAATCCGTGCAGGAGTTTAGGCTGTGGAACACCCACAAAGTTTAAGACCCGAAAATCTTAAAAGTGTTGCCATGGCAACAGTTGTTACCGGATATCCTCCAAAACCTAATCAGCTCTAGATCTTCTTGGGGTAAACATACCCTGAAAATTTGGTGAAAATCCGTGCAGGGGTTTAGTCTGTGGAACACCCACAAACTTTAAGACCCAAAATTCTTAAAACTATTGCCATGGCAACAGTTGTTACCGGATACCCCCAAAAACCTAATCAGCTCTAGATCCTCTTGGGGTAAACATCCCCTGAAAATTTGGTGAAAATCCATACAGGGGTTTAGGCTGTGAAACACCCACAAGCTTTATGCCTGCCGCCGCGCGGACGGCGCAGGGAACGACTATAACCCCAACCTTTATGGGCTAAGGTTAAAAACCAAACTAGAGGAATGCTTTTGCTAACAAAAGCGAAGCATCTCTGAAATTTTAAAATGCTTTGTGGTTTTAATAAGCATGCTGTAAAGCTAAGAATGCCCAAAGCTGCGCCATATGCTTTCCCAATACCTCTTAATACATTCTGAAGCTATAAAAGCAACGATAAAGGAGATATAAGGCAAAAACTCCAAAGCAGCTATTTATGACCCCAGTTTGGCCCATAAGGGGGGTCGGGGGGTAAAACTGACCGGCTATTTCGACTCTCCACATATGCTTTCCCAATAACTCTTAATACATTCTGAAGGAATAAAAGCAACAATAAAGAAGATATAAGGCAAAACTCCAAAGCAACTATTTTATGACCCCAGTTTGACCCATAACGGGGGGTCGGGGGATAAAACTGACTGGCTATTTAGATTCTCCACATATGCTTTCCTAATACCTCTTAATACATTTTGAAGCTATAAAAGCAACGATAAAGGAGATATAAGGCAAAAACTCCAAAGCAGCTATTTATGACCCCAGTTTGGCCCATAAGGGGGGGTCGGGGGGTGAAACTGACTGGCTATTTAGACTCTCCACATATGCTTTCCCAATACCCCTTAATACACTCTGAAGGTATAAAAGCAACAATAAAGGAGATATAAGGCAAAAACTCAAAATCAGCTATTTTATGACCCCAGTTTGAGCCATAAGGGGGAGCCGGGGGTAAAACTGACCAGCTATTTAGACTCTCCACATATGCTTTCTCAATACCTCTTAATAGATTCTGAAGGTATAAAAGCAACAATAAAGGAGATATAAGGCAAAACTCCAAAGCAACTATTTTATGACCCCAGTTTGGCCCATAAGGGGGGGTCGGGGGGTAAAACTGACCAGCTATTTAGACTCTCCACATATGCTTTCCCAATACCTCTTAATACATTCTGAAGCTATAAAAGCAACAATAAAGGAGATATAAGGCAAAAACTCAAAATCAGCTATTTTATGACCCCAGTTTGGCCCATATGGGGGGGCCGTGGGGTAAAACTGACCGGCTATTTAGACTCTCCACATATGGTTTCCTATTACCTCCCAGTACATTTTATGGCTCTAAATGCAATACTTAAGAAGACAAGCATTCTGACGCATGCATTTATCTCCCGCCGTATAAATAAGATGTACTAAAGATAGTGGAATATAAATTTTCTTGTGATATGGAGGCACATGTTGAAGTGACAAGTTTAATGTTTGATTGCAATACTTTTAAATACAAAAGGCATTGATTCATTTTAGTAGCTATTATTCTGCCATCCAAAGAGCTACAGTTCTACAACTTTAATATGCAGTAGATCACCCAAAAGTAGGTGAATGACTTATTTAGAAGAAATTGCCTACCTGTAATACTTTTACAGATAAAAGACATTTACTCATTTTGAGTAGGTGAGTAATTAGCTATGGGTCTGAAACTTCACCATGTGAAAGCTCTTCCAAAAGTTGGTGAATGAGTTATTTGAGAAAAATTGGCTATCTGCAGTACCTTTAGAGATAATTCATATTTACTCATTTTGAGTAGGTGAGTAATTAGCTGTGGGTCTAAAACTTCACCAAGTGAAAGCTCTTCCCAAAGTAGGTGAATGAGTTATTTGAGAAAAATTGGCTATCTGCAATACTTTTACAGATAATTAGCATTAACTCATTTTGATTAGGTGAGTACTTAGCTACAGGTCTGAAACTTCACCAAGTGAAAGCTCTCCCAAAAGTAGGTGAATGAGTTATTGAGAAAAATTGGCTATCTGCAGTACTTTTAGAGATAATTCGCATTAACTCATTTTGAGTAGGTGAGTAATTAGCTATGGGTCTGAAACTTCACCAAGTGAAAGCTCTTCCAAAAGTAGGTGAATGAGTTATTTGAGAAAAATTGGCTATCTGCAGTACTTTTAGAGATAATTCGCATTTACTCATTTTGAGGTGAATAATTAGCTATGGGTGTGAAACTTCACCATGTGAAAGCTCTTCCAAAAGTTGGTGAATGAGTTATTTGAGAAAAATTGGCTATCTGCAGTACTTTTAGAGATAATTCATATTTACTCCTTTTGAGTAGGTGAGTAATTAGCTATGGGTCTAAAACTTCACCAAGTGAAAGCTCTTCCCAAAGTAGGTGAATGAGTTATTTGAGAAAAATTGGCTATCTGCAGTACCTTTAGAGATAATTCATATTTACTCATTTTGAGTAGGTGAGTAATTAGCTGTGGGTCTAAAACTTCACCAAGTGAAAGCTCTTCCCAAAGTAGGTGAATGAGTTATTTGAGAAAAATTGGCTATCTGCAATACTTTTACAGATAATTCGCATTAACTCATTTTGATTAGGTGAGTACTTAGCTACAGGTCTGAAACTTCACCAAGTGAAAGCTCTCCCAAAAGTAGGTGAATGAGTTATTGAGAAAAATTGGCTATCTGCAGTACTTTTAGAGATAATTCGCATTAACTCATTTTGAGTAGGTGAGTAATTAGCTATGGGTCTGAAACTTCACCAAGTGAAAGCTCTTCCAAAAGTAGGTGAATGAGTTATTTGAGAAAAATTGGCTATCTGCAGTACTTTTAGAGATAATTCGCATTTACTCATTTTGAGGTGAATAATTAGCTATGGGTGTGAAACTTCACCATGTGAAAGCTCTTCCAAAAGTTGGTGAATGAGTTATTTGAGAAAAATTGGCTATCTGCAGTACTTTTAGAGATAATTCATATTTACTCCTTTTGAGTAGGTGAGTAATTAGCTATGGGTCTAAAACTTCACCAAGTGAAAGCTCTTCCCAAAGTAGGTGAATGAGTTATTTGAGAAAAATTGGCTATCTGCAATACTTTCAGAGATAATTAGCATTTACTCATTTTGATTAGGTGAGTAATTAGCTACAGGTCTGAAACTTCACCAAGTGAAAGCTCTCCCAAAAGTAGGTGAATGAGTTATTTGAGAAAAATTGGCTATCTGCAATACTTTTAGAGATAATTCACATTTACTCATTTTGAGTAGGTGAGTAATTAGCTATGGGTCTGAAATTCACCATGTGAAAGCTCTTCCAAAAGTTGGTGAATCAGTTAGTTGAGAAAAATTGGCTATCTGCAGTACTTTTAGAGATAATTCGTATTTACTCATTTTGAGCAGGTGAGTAATTAGCTATGGGTCTGAAACTTTACCAAGTGAAAGCTCTTCCCAAAGTAGGTGAATGAGTTATTTGAGAAAAATTGGCTATCTGCAGTACTTTTAGATATAATTCGCATTTACTCGTTTTGAGTAGGTGAGTAATTAGCTATGGGTCTGAAACTTCACCAAGTGAAAGCTCTTCCAAAAGTAGGTGAATGAGTTATTTGAGAAAAATTGGCTATCTGCAGTACTTTTAGATATAATTCACATTTACTCATTTTGAGTAGGGGAGTAATTAGCTATGGGTCTGAAACTTCACCAAGTGAAAGCTCTCCCAAAAGTAGGTGAATGAGGTATTTGAGAAAAATTGGCTATCTGCAGTACTTTTAGAGATAATTCGCATTTACTCATTTTGAGTAGGTGAGTAATAAGCTATGGGTCTGAAACTTCACCAAGTGAAAGCTCTTCCAAAAGTAGGTGAATGAGTTATCTGAGAAAAATTGGCTATCTGCAATACTTTTAGAGATAATTAGCATTTACTCATTTTGAGTAGGTGAACAATTAGCTATGGGTCTGAAACTTTACCAAGTGAAAGCTCTCCCAAAAGTAGGTGAATGAGGTATTTGAGAAAAATTGGCTCTCTGCAATACTTTTAGAGATAATTAGCATTTACTCATTTTAAGTAGGTGAGTAATTAGCTATGGGTCTGAAACTTTACCATGTGAAATTGAAAATTTCATGTTTCAACAGAAACCCTTCTACTACACTGTGGGTCCAAAACTTGCTCGAAATCGCTCTGACAGTTTCAGAGATATTTCCCATTTTTCATTTTCCGCAAAAATTCAAGATGGCCACCAAAAGTTGTAAACTTTAAAATTTGAAACTTTACTATGTGATAGCTTACCAAAAAGTAGATGGACAACATATTTTAAAAGATTTCCCTAACTTTAATACTTTTGAAGATATCTGACATTTACTTCTTCTGTTATTTAGCTACAAATGAGAAAATAGTTATTACTCACTTAAGGCATGCAACAGAACCCCAAACTATGGACCATCTTATAGCTAAGGACAAAGTAGCTGAACAACATATTTTAGGAAAACACTCTAACTGCAATAATTTTGGAGTTACAATGGCTTTACTCAAGCTACAAACGAGAAAATAGCTATTACTCACTTATGGCATGCACCAGAACCCCAAACTATGGACCATCTTATAGCTAAGGACAAAGTAGCTGAACAACATATTTTAGGAAAACACTGTAACTGCAATAATTTTGGAGTTACAATGGCTTTACTCAACAGTCAGAATTTCAAAGTAGCTATTACTCAGCTATCCAAGGTGCAACAGGTCTGAAACTTTACTATGTGATAGCTTACCAAAAAGTAGATGGATAACATATAGAAAAGATTTCTGTAACTCTAATACTTTTAAAGATATTTGACATTTACTCCTCCTGTTATTTAGCTACAAATGAGAAAATAGCGATTACTCACTTATGGCATGCAATAGAACCCTAAACTATGTACCATCTTACAGCTAAGGACAAAGTAGCTGAACAACATATTTTAGGAAAACACTCTAACTGCAATAGTTTTGGAGTTACAATGGCTTTACTCAACAGTCAGAATTTCAAAGTAGCTATTACTCAGCTATCCAAGGTGCAACAGGTCTGAAACTTTACTATGTGATAGCTTACCAAAAAGTAGATGAACAACATATTTGAAAAGATTTCCCTAACTTTAATACTTTTGAAGATATTTGACATTTACTTCTTCTGTTATTTAGCTACAAATGAGAAAATAGCTATTAATCACTAATGGCATGCAATAGAACCCCAAACTATGTACCATCTTATAGCTAAGGAAAAAGTAGCTGAACAACATATTTTAGGGAAACACTCTAACTGCAATGGTTTTGGAGTTACAATGGCTTTACTCAACAATCAGAATTTCAAAGTAGCTATTGCTCAGCTATCCAAGGTGCAACAGGTCTGAAACTTTACTATGTGATAGCTTACCAAAAAGTAGATGAACAACATATTTGAAAAGATTTCTGTAACTCTAATACTTTGGAAGATATTTGACATTTACTCCTTTTGTTATTTAGCTACAAATGAGAAAATAGCTATTACTCACTTATGGCATGCAATGGGACCCCAAACTATGTACCATCTTATAGCTAAGGACAAAGTAGCTGAACAACATATTTGAAGAAAAAGTTGTTTCTGCAATAGTTTTTGAGTTATGAGCCCTTTACTCCAAGTAGCTAAGATAGCTATTACTCACTTATCGTTAGGCCTAAGTCCATAAAACCAAAAAAATTTTCGAGGGCGTAAAAATTCATTGGGACAATTAATTTACAAAAAATCTGTAGCTGTAGTAGTTTTGGAGGAATCTGCGTGACTAACTAACGCACGCACACATGCACGCACGCACGCACACACACACAGGCATCATTTCATAATCTCCCTCCCGGGCTAAAGCCCGGCGGGAGATAATAATAGGGGGGTTGACCTAAATTTAAGGCTTTCAGATTGGAAGGTGTCAGAAAATCACTCATAAATGAGACATTTTTCAAGGGATTGCTCCCAAAATCTAATCAGCTCGCGTTTTCGATTGTATGAACAGGTGTGTCAAATTATAAGGCTGTGTAGCAAGTAGTTTTTCCTGAACTGCGATGACGGGGGGTGTACTTCAAAAAAATTTGAGTTTGATCATGTGACCTTCATAAAGGTCAAAGGTCAAATTTAAGCATGCAGAAAAATTTTCCCACGCCTAAGGTATATAACTGCCAAATATGGTTTGAAACCTTCTAATAATAAGGGAGATATTCAAGGGAGACCATAATGCGGCGGCGGCGAGGAAACTGAGGCAAAAACAAATAAGCGCCCTTTCAGGGATGCTTAATTATGTTATATCAAAATTAGCTGAACAACTTCTATTTTCTCTGCTTGGTAATAACACAATCTTGTCTCTTAAAACTGGTCAGTTATATGTTTTTTCAAGCTCCCATATAGGCAATATAAAGAAAAGATATCTCGAAAATCTGATTGTAACCCTAAAAACCATTTCACCTAACAATTATTCAGTTGATTCACAAACTATTTTTTGCACATTATTTCAAATTCAATATGACATTCCCAAAGTATGTCACTCATTCATGTACATATTATTGTATGCATAGAAAATATATGAGGTAATGGAATCCTGTGAGGTTTCCTAACAATAGTTTAATAAATTAATTATTAACTAGAGGATCGCTAGCGAAGCAAAGCGATTGTTTTTGCATGGCAAAAACAAAGTGTCCCAAAAGAAAGATGGTGTTGGCTGCTTATAAGAGAAAGAAGATCTTGCCTAGATACCCTGTCAATCTGAAATTATATCGAAACAAGAGGAGAGTGCCCGTGAACGGGCACTGTGTCAGCTGACTGAGTGTTTTTGATTTGTGAAGGTGATAATGAGAGGAAAGCATAATTATCAGGGAAAGTGCTGTACAGAAGTACAGTAAATGGTAATTGAACAGCATGTTCAAAAGAAATTCCGAAGCTGACAGAAGAAAAGGACAAAAAAGTTGTGCCCTGGAAATGGTATTATGAAGGAAAGTAACAAGGTAACTGTTTAAGTGTAAGAAGTAGGTTAAAACATATTTAAAGAAATACTGCAAATGCAATATCCTCGTTCCACCTTGAAGAAGGGGTCCGAGGTCAAATCCAACCACACAAAAACATTCCCAGCCCATGATTTCCTATAGGTTGGTTTACCATCCCAAACCTCTAGGACCAATAATAAGCGAGTTATATAAGCACTTTTAAGTTTGGCTGTCCTCATTTGACTCTAGAAGGAGGGGTCCAAAGGTCAAATCTGACCACACCAAAAGAATCCCAGCCCATGATTTCCTATATGTTGGTTTACCATCCCAAACTTCTAGGACCATTAATAAGTGAGTTATAAGCACTTTTAAGTTTGGCTATCCTTGTTTGACCTTGAAGGCAGGGTCCAAGGTCAAATCCGACCACACCAAAAGATTCCCAGCCCATGATTTCCTATAGGATGGTTTACCATCCCAAACCTCTAGGACCAATAATAAGCGAGTTATAGGCACTTTTAAGTTTCGCTATCCTTGTTTGACCTTGAAGGAAGGGTGCAAGGTCAAATCCGACCACACCAAAAGATTCCAAGTCCATGATTTCCTGTAGGTTGGTTTACCATCCCAAACCTGTAGGACCAACAATAAGCGAGTTATAAGCAATTTTAAGTTTGGCTATCCTCAATTGACCTTGAAGGAGGAGTCCAAGGTCAAATCTGACCACACCAAAAGAATCCCAGCCCATGATTTCCTATATGTTGATTTACCATCCCAAACTTCTAGACCATTAATAAGCGAGTTATAAGCACTTTTAAGTTTGGCTATCCTCATTTGACCTTGAAGGCAGGGTCCAAGGTCAAATATGACCACATCAAAAGATTCCCAGCCCATGATTTTCTATAGGTTGGTTTTCTATTCCAAACCTCTAGGACCAATAATAAGTGAGTTATAAGCACTTTTTAGTTTGGGTATCCTTGTTTGACCTTGAAGGAGGGGTCCAAGGTCAAATCGGACCACATCAACAGATTCCCAGCCCATGATTTCCTATATGTCTGTTTACCATCCCAAACCTCTAGGACCAATAATAAGCGACTTATAAGCACTTTTAAGTTTGGCTATCCTTGTTCGACCTTGAAGGAGGGGTCAAAGGTCAAATCTGACCACACCAAAAGATTCACAGCCCATGATTTCCTACAGGTTGGTTTACCATCCCAAACCTCTAGGATCAATAATAAGGGAGATATAAGCACTTTTCATGACTGACAAAGAAACACCTGTGGCGGCCATCTTGTTTTTCAAAATGAGGCCAAAAATATTCCCAGTCAAGATTTTATAATGAGGAACATATCCTGCGAATTTGAGATCTCTACCTATAATACCCTTTGCTCTAGAGGGCCAACAAAAGTCTTTGTTTAAAGTCGAATAAACGTCCCTGGCGGCCATCTTGTTTTTCAAAATGAGGCCAAAAATATTCCCAGGCAACATTTTATGGTTATTAATATATCCTGCAAACTTGAGAAGGCTAGCTATAATATTTTTTCGTTAGAGCGGTAATGGTGAAATCTCTCTACACACTGCGGGTATCCAGTGGATACAATGATTTACTCAACAGTGAGAACCTGAAAGTAGCTATTGCTCAGCTATGCCATGACATACAGATCTGCAATTTCACTATGTTATAGCTGACCAAAAATTACGTGAATAACATATTTAAACAAAATACTCTTAATGCAATAGTTTTCAAGTTACAACTGATTTACTCAATTGTGATAACTTCAAAGTAGCTATTACTCAGCTATGCAATGAGCTACATGTCTGAATTTTTACTATGTTATAGCTGACCCAAAAGTAGGTGAACAACATATTTAAGCAAAATACTGTAAATGCAATAGTTTTCAAGTTACAACTGATTTACTCAATAGTGAGAACCTGAAAATAGCTATTGCTCAGCTATGCCATGAGTTATAGGTCTGTAATTTCACTATGTTATAGCTGACCCAAAAGTAGGTGAACAACATATTTTAACAAAATACTCCAAATGCAATATTTTTCAAGTTACAACTGATTTACTTAACAGTCAGTACCTGAAAATAGCTATTGCTCAGTTGTGCCATGAGCTACAGGTCTGTAATTTCACTATGTTATAGCTGACCCAAAAGTAGCTGAATAACATATTTACACAAATTTCTGTAAATGCAATAGTTTTCCAATTACAACTGATTTACTCAACAATGAGAACTTCAAAGTAGCTATTACTCAGCTATGCAATGAGCCACAGGTCTGGAACTTCACTATGTTATAGCTGACCCCAAAATAAGTGAATAACATATTGAAACAAAATACTGTAAATGCAATAGTTTTCAAATTATAAGTGATTTACTCAACAGTGATAACCTAAAAGTAGCTATTACTCAGCTATGCCATGAGCTACAGGTCTGAAATTTTACTATGTTATAGCTGACCCAAAAGTAGCTGAATAACATATTTATACGAAATTCTCTAAATGCAATACTTTTCAAGTTACAAGTGATTTTACTCATGATGGAAGTTACTGAAAAGCCCAAAAGTAGCTATTACTCACTTAGCTATTGAGACAGACACCCAAGTTACTCACCATGTTGTAGCTCTGAAAAAAGTAGCTGAATAACATATTTTAACAAAATGCTCTAAATGCAACACTTTTTAAGTTATAAGTGATTTAGTGCATGATTTCATGAATTTTAATGCATTAAAAATTATTAAAAAAATTTATTTAAAAAAATAAGACAGATCCAGGTCTCACACTCACACAAGAGAATCTACCTCTGGCCTAGTACACATATGCAAGATACTGTATGAGAGAAATCCCTGCAATAGTCACTGAGAAAATTGTGATAAAGTGTTGAAATTTTCACACTTTTGGTGGGGGTACCTCCCTTATAAGGGAACTGGACAATTCGGCCCTTTGCCAAATCGGCCCTCGGCAAATCGGCCCCATAAAAACTCAGCCCTGGGCAAGTCGGCCTCCTGGTTAAAAAAAATAAAATGTAATTCAATAAGAGTAGTTTTATAGCACTTAATCTCCATCATATGACAGACTCTAAGACTGACAGATATTTAGTATGCACAGTACGTCAGGTGATCATGTATTAGGTTATTTATACAAGTAATGACAGATAATTCTTTGTGATAATGTCATATTTGTTTCATAAGGGTGGCAACTTCTGAATGGATCACATCAAGGGTGAAAACTGGGTGAATGATATTTAGCAAAAGTGCAATTCACATATATCAAAGATTTCTGGATGCTGTAATCAATATCCTTTATCCCCTGCCCTTTACTCTCTTATTTGTGTTAGTTTTATTGAAAATACAATTGACATGACAGAGATTAAGTGCTATAAGAATTTTTATTAAATCACATTTCTTAGATTGTGTATTTTGTAATTTGTTTAACATATTCTGGTTGAGAGTATAGTAATTTCCAGGGCGCCGATTTGACCAAGGTATCTTTTCCTTGGGGCCGATTTGACTAGGGTATTTTATTTTGGGGGCCAATTTGACGGGGGCCGATTTGGCAAAGGGCCGATTTGTCTATGATTCCCTTATAATGTCTCTAGCAAACAGACGAACAGACAGATTTGCATGCCTTGAACAATTTTTCATCCTCGATAGATAAGGTATCTTTTAAAAAAAACAGCATGTCTCTAGGCCTTGTAGTTTTGGAGAAGAAGTTGTTCACGCGGACGCGTATGCCCACGCCGCAGAGTGACGACATAAAAAAAATTTGAAAATTTAAAATGGTTTAGCAGATACAAGCAATTGTAAGTTTTACCATTTTTGTCAAAAATTCGAAAATTCAAAATGGCCGCCATTTTTGGAAAGAGGAAAAATTTTTGAAAATTGAGCAGAGTATCTTGCATGTATACCCTGTGGGCCAAAAATTTCACCGAAATCGCTCTATCTCGCACGGTTTAGGAGACACAAGCAATTTTAAGTTTTACCATTTTTGTCAAAAATTCAAAATGGCCACCATTTTTGGAAAGAGGAAAATTTTTTGAGAATTGAGCAGAGTATCTGGCATATATACCCTGTGGGCCAAAAATTTCGCCGAAATCGCTCTATCTCGCACGGTTTAGGAGATACAAGCAATTTTAAGTTTTACCATTTTTGTCAAAAATGCGAAAATTCAAAATGGCCGCCATTTTTGGAAAGAGGAAAAATTTTTTGAGAATTGAGCAGAGTATCTTGCATGTATACCCTGGGGACCAAAAATTTCGCCGAAATCGCTCTTTCTCGCACGGTTTAGTAGATACAAGCAATTTTAAGTTTTACCATTTTTGTCAAAAATGCGAAAATTCAAAATGTCCGCCATTTTTGGAAAGAGGAAAATTTTTTGAAAATTGAGCACAGTATCTTGCATATATACCCTGCGGGCAAAAAATTTTCAGAAAATGCTCTATCTTGCACGGTTTAGGAGATACAAGAAATTTTAAGTTTTACTATTTTTGTCAAAAATTCGAAAATTCAAAATGGACGCCACTTTTCGAAAGAGGAAAAATTTTTTTTTAAAATTAGGCAGAGTATCTCGCTTAGGTACCGTGTGACTCAAAAATTTCGTTAAAATTGCTCTATCTCGCATGGTTTAGGAGATACAAGCATTTTTGTGTTGTGCAATTTTATAATGCTTACCTGTAACAAATATACAAGCACATTATGAATTAATTAATTCTGAGTTGTATGTGAATTATTTGTGATGAACACTACATGAGTGATTTGTGTTCCCATTAATCAGACAATTCTGAATTATTTGTGAATTATTTGTGATGAACACTACATGAGTGCATTGTGTTCCCACAAATCAGAGTGCAGACCTTTAAATTTTTGCCATTTTTGGAGAGAGGAAATTTTTTTGGAATTGAGCAGAGTACTTAGCAGAGATACCCTGTGGGTCAAAAATTTCGTCGAAATCGCTCTATCTCACACGGTTTAGAAGTTATTAAGGGATTTGTATTTTCCTCGTTAATAAAAATTTTAATGCTTAATTAATTAGCCATTTTTTAATAGAGGTCCACCAAAATCTAATCATTTGCAGATCTTTATACCGTGTATCCATATATCACATTTCAGGCGAATATTTTAAACGCTTCTTAAGTTATCATCCGGACAAGCAAAATCTTGTTTTTGGTCATGTGACTTCTCTCATTGGTTGAAATGTCATGGCACCAAATTCAGAAAATTTTCCCAGGGCTACTAAATATATGTGCCAAGTTTGAAGAAATTCCATCCACTAGTAAAGACGCTATAGGCAGGCAAACTTGCGGAGCCGGCAGATACGGCGGACCCTTCCACGAGAATTCCTCCCATATGCAAATAAGTCGAAAATTTCGACAAAATTGCTCTATCTCGCATGGTTAAGGAGATAGAAGCAAATTTAACTATTAGGGAGAATATGTGTTTGTGTGAATGATCCTTGTATGGATGATCTAGTAATTAGTCTTCCCCCCAAAAAACCCTCATGGATGACCATATATATGCCAGCTGGGTTAACAATTATATAGTGGCAGGAGTGCGGTAATTTAGAGCATTCAAGAAGAAAAGCTGTAACAGCATCATTCATTTGCCGTATTCCAGTCAATTAACTACAGTGCAGTTCAACCTGGTATCCTTAACATCTTTAAATTTGCGAATGTTTACTAAATAATTGGATTGGTTTCCAAGTTTATTTCACCAACCAATATTGTTTTGTTTGTAAAGTCATTATACTTGGTTGTATTATTGAATTTATTCTCAGACTGACAATTTTCAAGGCAAACTAGAAATAGGACGCCCTGTTGATAGTAGCTGCGACATATGAATAGAAACAGGATAGCATAGAAGAACACACATTATCATGTGTAATGTCCACCCCATGAACCTTTTGCAAAAATTGTACAGTAGTCTTACAAGACCCTGTTTCATTTGTAAAATATATCAATGATGCTTAAAAATTTATTAGTATACATGTAAATTATTTCACCTACATGCCTTTTTGCATTGGTTGGGTCGAAATTTTTTTTGAAAATTGACAAGAGTACACTGCTCAGATACCCTGTGAGTCGAAAATTTCGACAAAATTGCTCTATCAAGCACGGTTAAGGAGATAGAAGCAAATTTGTGTTTTTCCATTTTTGGCAAAGTAGCAAAGAAATAAAAGAAGTACACAAAAGTAGCTAAGTAGCTACTACTCAGTTAGCTATAGACCTATCTTCACCAAAAACAATCCCATGCAAGCTATTAACCCAACAAACACCCATATCAAATTTGGTAAAGATAGGATAAATACTTTTCCTTCAAATGAGCGGAAACCAAGCGTCCGGACGGCGGACAACGGATGGCGGACGCCGGAAAAAGCAAAAATAATATGTCCACCCCCCAGTGGGGTGGACATATTATTGAAGTTTTTTTGTTACTTATTATTTGGAATAAATCAGTATAGTAATGGTTCAGAAATTAACACAAGCAATCAGTGCCCGTGAACGGGCTCTGTGTTAGCTGACTGTGTGTTTTGAGTTTCAGAGTAGAAGTGACAGAAGAAAAGGACACAAAAGTTGTGCCCTGCAAATGGCATTCAGAAAGAAAGTAACAAGGTAACTGTTTAGGTGTAAAAAGTAGGTCAAAATCATATTCAAATAAAATACTGCAAATGCAATAGTTTTTGAGTTACAACTGATTTACTCAACAGTGAGAATCTCAAAGTAGCTTTTGCTCAGCTATGCAATGAGTTAAAAGGCTACAATTTTAATATGGTATAGCTCATGCAAAAGTAGGTAAATAGCATATTTAAAGAAATACAGTAACTGTAAATAAAATAGTTTTGAAGTTACAACTGATTTACTCCACAGTGAGAACCTGAAAGTAGCTATTACTCAGCTATGCAAGGAGCCACAGGTCTGCAATTTTAATGGTTTATAGCTGACCCAAAAGTAGGTTAATAACTTATTTAAACAAAATACTGTACATGCAATAGTTTTCAAGTTACAACCGATTACTGAACAGTGAAAATGTAAAAGTAGCTATTGTTTAGCTATGCCATGAGCTACAGGTCTACAATTTCATTATATGAACAACATATTTAAACCGAATACTCTAAATGTAATAGTTTTCAAGTTATATCTGATTTACTCAACAGTGAGAACCTGAAAGTGGCTCTTGCTCGGCTATGCAATGGCATACAGGTCTGCAATTTTACTATGTTATAGCTGACCCAAAAGTAGATGAACAACATATTTATAGAAAATACTTTAAATGCAATATAGTTTTCAAGTTACAACTAATTTACGCAACAGTGAGAACATGAGAATAGCTATTAAATAGCTATGCCATGAGCTATACGTCTGCAATTTTACAATGTTATAGCTAATTCAAAAGTAGATGAATAAGATATTTAAACTAAATTCAACAGTGGGAACCTGAAAGTAGCTATTACTCAGCTATGACATGACATACAGGTCTGCAATTTCACTATGCTATAGCTGACCCAAGAGTTGGTGAACAACATATTTAAACAAAATACTCTAAATGCCATAGTTTTCAAGTTATGACTGATTTACTCAACAGTGATAACCTGAAAGTAGCTATTACTCAGCTATGGCATGACATACAGTTTTGCAATTTGACTATGTTATCGCTTACCCAAAAGTAGGTGAACAACATATTTATACAAAATACTTTAAATGCAATATTTTTCAAGTTACAACTGATTTACTAAACAGTGAGAACCTGAGAATAGCTATAACACAGCTATGCCATGAGCTACACATCTCCAATTTTACAATGTTATAGATAATTCAAAAGTAGAGGAATAACATATTAAAACAAAATACTCTAAATGCAATAGTTTTCAAGTTACAACAGATTTACTAAACAGTGAGAACCTGAAAGTAGCTATTACACAGCTATGCCATGAGCTACATATCTCCAATTTTACAATGTTATAGATAATTCAAATGTAGAGGAATAACTTTTTAAAACAAAATACTCTAAATGCAATAGTTTTCAAGTTACAACAGATTTACTCAACAGTGAGAACCTCAAAGTAGCTATTGCTCAGTTATGGGATGAGCTACTGGTCTGCAACTTTACTATGTTATAGCTGACCCAAAAGTAGGTGAACAACAAATTCAAAGAAAATACTCTAACTGGGAGAGCTTTCAAGTTACAACTGATTTACTCAACAGTGAGAACCTGAAAGTAGCTATTGCTCAGCTATGCCATGACATACAGGTCTGCAAATTCACTATGTTATAGGTGACCCAAAAGTAGGTGAACAACATATTCATAAAAAATACTTTAAATGCAATAGTTTTCAAGTTACAACTGATATACTCAACAGTGAAGAACCTGAGAATAGCTATTATACAGCTACGCCATCAGCTACAAACTTCAATTTTATAATGTTACAGCTAATTCAAAAGTAGATGAATAACATATTTAAACAAATTCTCTAAATGCAATAGTTTTCAAGTGACAACTGATTTACTCAACAGAGAAAACCTCAAAGTAGCTATTGCTCAGCTATGCAATGAGTTACTGGTCTGCAACTTCACTATGTTATAGCTGACCCAACAGTAGGTGAACAACATATTTAAACAAAATACTCTAAATGCAATAGTTTTCAAGTTACAACTGATTTACTCAACAGTGAGAACCTGAAAATAGCTATTGTTCAGCTATGTCATGACATACAGGTCTGCAATTTTACTATGTTATAGCTGACCCAAAAGTAGATAAACAACATATTTATAGAAAATACTTTAGATGCAATATAGTTTTCAAGTTACAACTGATTTACCCAACAGTGAGTACATGAGAATAGCTATTACATAGCTATGCCATGAGCTATACGTCTGCAATTTTACAATGTTATAGCTAATTCAAAAGTAGATGAATAAGATATTTAAACTAAATTCAACAGTGGGAACCTGAAAGTAGCTATTACTCAGCTATGACATGACATACAGGTCTGCAATTTCACTATGCTATAGCTGACCCAAGAGTTGGTGAACAACATATTTAAACAAAATACTCTAAATGCCATAGTTTTCAAGTTATGACTGATTTACTCAACAGTGATAACCTGAAAGTAGCTATTACTCAGCTATGGCATGACATACAGTTTTGCAATTTGACTATGTTATCGCTTACCCAAAAGTAGGTGAACAACATATTTATACACAAGCATTCTGACGCATGCATTTATCTCCCGCCATATAAATTAGATGTACTAAAGATAACATATTTTAACAAGGTGCTCTAAATGTAATACTTTTCAAGTTATAATTGATTTAGTGCATGATTTCATGAATTTTAATGCATTAAAAATTATTTAAAAAGTTCATTAAAAAAATTTAGCATGTGAAAGCTCTCCAAAATGTAGGTGAATGAGTTATTTCAGAAATATTGGCTATCTGCAATACTTTTAGTGATAATAGGTAGTTACTCATTATGAGTAGGCGAGTAATTAGCTACGGATATGAAAATTCACTAATTGAAAGCTCACCAAAATGTATATGAATGAGTTATTTCAGAAATACTGGCTATCTGCAATACTTGTAGAGATAATTCGCATTTACTCATTTTGAGTAGGTGAATAATTAACTACGGGTGTGAAACTTCACCAAGTGAAAGCTCTCCAAAAAGTAGGTGAATGAGTTATTTGAGAAAAATTGGCTATCTGCAATACTTTTACAGATAATTCACATTTACTCATTTTGATTAGGTGAGTAATTAGGTACGGGTCTGGAACTTCACCATGTGAAAGCCCTCCCAAAAGTAGATGAATGAGTTATTTGATAAAAATTGGATATCCGCAATACTTTTAGAGATAATTCACATTTACTCATTTTGAGTAGGTGAATAATTAGCTACGGGTCTGAAACCTCACCAAGTAAAAGCTCTCCCAAAAGTAGGTGAATGAGTTATTTGACAAAAATTGGATATCTGCAATACTTTTACAGATAATTCACATTTACTCATTTTGAGTAGGTGAGTAATTAGCTACGGGTCTGGAACTTCACCATGTGAAAGCTCTCCCAAAAGTAGATGAACGAGTAATTTGATAAAAATTGGATATCCACAATACTTTTAGAGATAATTAGCATTTACTCATTTTGAGTAGGTGAATAATTAGCTATGGGTCTGGAACTTCACCATGTGAAAGCCCTCCCAAAAGTAGATGAATGAGTTATTTGATAAAAATTGGATATCCGCAATACTTTTAGAGATAATTCACATTTACTCATTTTGAGTAGGTGAATAATTAGCTACGGGTCTGAAACCTCACCAAGTAAAAGCTCTCCCAAAAGTAGGTGAATGAGTTATTTGATAAAAATTGGATATCTGCAATACTTTTACAGATAATTCACACTTACTCATTTTGAGTAGGTGAGTAATTAGCTACGGGTCTGGAACTTCACCATGTGAAAGCTCTCCCAAAAGTAGATGAACGAGTAATTTGATAAAAATTGGATATCCACAATACTTTTAGAGATAATTAGCATTTACTCATTTTGAGTAGGTGAATAATTAGCTACGGGTCTGAAACTTCACCTAGTGAAAGCTCTTCCAAAAGTAGGTGAATGAGTTATTTAAGAAAAATTGGATATCCCCAATACTTTTAGGGATAATTCACATTTACTCATTTTGAGTAGGTGAGTAATTAGCTACGGGTCTGGAACTTCACCATGTGAAAGCTCTCCCAAAAGTAGATGAATGAGTTATTTGATAAAAATTGGATATCCGCAATACTTTTAGAGATAATTATCATTTACTCATTTTGAGTAGGTGAATAATTAGCTACGGGTCTGAAACTTCACCATGTGAAAGCTCTCCCAAAAGTAGATGAAGCAGTTATTTGAGAAAAATTATGTCATTATTTTGCCACAAATAAGAAAATAGCTATTACTCACTTATGGCATGCAATAGAACCCCAAACTATATGCATTTACCCTACAGTCACAATTTCAAAGTAGCTATTACTCGGCTATCCAATGTGCAACAGGTCTGAAACTTTACTATGTGATAGGTTATCAAAAACTAGATGAATAACATATTTGAAAATATTTCCCTAACTTTAATACTTTTGAAGATATTTGACATTTACTTATGTTGTTATTTTGCTACAAATAAGAAAATAGCTATTACTCACTTATGGCATGCAATACAACCCCAAAATATATACCATCTTATAGTTAAGGACAAAGTAGGTGAACAACATATTTGAAGAAAAAGCTGTAACTGCAATAGTTTTGGAGTTACAATGGATTTACTCAACAGTCACAATTTCAAAGTAGCTATTACTTAGCTATGCAATGTGCAACAGGTCTGAAACTTTACTATGTGATAGCTTACAAAAAAGTAGATGAATGACATATTTGAAAAGAATTCCGTAACTTTAATACTTCTGAAGATATTTGACATTTACTTATGTCATTATTTTGCTACTAATAAGGAAATAGCTATTACTCACTTATAGCACGCAATAGAACCCCAAACTACATGCCAGCTTATAGCTAAGGACAAAGTAGCTGAACAACATATTTGAAGAAAAAGCTGTAACTGCAATAGTTTTGGAGTTACAATGGATTTACTCAACAGTCACAATTTCAAAGTAGCTATTACTTAGCTATGCAATGTGCAACAGGTCTGAAAATTTACTATGTGATAGCTTACAAAAAAGTAGATGAATGACATATTTGAAAGGAATTCCGTAACTTTAATACTTCTGAAGATATTTGACATTTACTTATGTCATTATTTTGCTACTAATAAGAAAATAGCTATTACTCACTTATGGCATGCAATAGAACCCCAAACTACATGCCAGCTTATAGCGAAGGACAAAGTAGGTGAACAACATATTTTACGAAAATATTGTAACTGCAATAGTTTTGGAGTTAAAATGGATTTACTCAACTGTAGAATTTCAAAGTAGCTATTACTCAGCTATCCAATGTGCAACAGATCTGAAACTTTACTATGTGATAGCTTATGAAAAAGTAGATGAACAACATATTTGAAAAGAATTCCCTAACTTTAATACTTTTGAAGATATTTGACATTTACTTATGTCATGATTTTGCTACAAATAACAAAATAGCTATTACTCACTTATGGCATGCAATAGAACCCCAAACTATGTACCATCTTATAGCTAAGGACAAAGTAGCTGAACAACACATTTTAGGAAAATACTCTAACTGCAATAGTTTTGGAGTTACAATGGCTTTACTCAACAGTCAGAATTTCAAAGTAGCTATTACTCAGCTATCCAAGGTGCAACAGGTCTGAAACTTTACTATGTCATAGCTTACCAAAAAGTAGGTGGACAACATATTTGAAAAGATTTCCCTAACTTTAATACTTTTGAAGATATTTGACATTTACTTCTTCTGTTATTTAGCTACAAATGAGGAAATAGCTATTACTCACTTATGGCAAGCAATAGAACCCCAAACTATGTACCATCTTATAGCTAAGAACAAAGTAGCTGAACAACATATTTTAGGAAAACACTGTAACTGCAATACTTTTTTAGTTACAATAGCTTTACTCAACAGTCAGAATTTCAAAGTAGCTATTACTCAGCTATCCAAGGTGCAACAGGTCTGAAACTTTACTATGTCATAGCTTACCAAAAAGTAGATGAACAACATATTTGAAAAGATTTCCCTAACTTTAATACTTTTGAAGATATTTGACATTTACTTCCTCTGTTATTTAGCTACAAATGAGAAAATAGCTATTACTCACTTATGGCATGCAACAGAACCCCAAACTATGTACCATCTTATAGATAAGAACAAAGTAGCTGAACAACACATTTTAGGAAAACACTCTAAGTGCAATAGTTTTGGAGTTACAATGGCTTTACTCAACAGTCAGAATTTCAAAGTAGCTATTACTCAGCTATCCAAGGTGCAACAGGTCTGAAACTTTACTATGTCATAGCTTATCAAAAAGTAGATGGACAACATATTTGAAAAGATTTCCCCAACTTTAATACTTTTGAAGATATTTGACATTTACTTCCTCTGTTATTTAGCTACAAATGAGAAAATAGCTATTACTCACTTATGGCATGCAATAGAACCCCAAACTATGTACCATCTTATAGCTAAGGACAAAGTAGCTGAACAACATATTTTAGGAAAATACTCTAACTGCAATAGTTTTGGAGTTACAATCACTTTACTCACCAGTCAGAATTTCAAAGTAGCTATTACTCAGCTATCCAAGGTGCAACAGGTCTGAAACTTTAGTATGTGATAGCTTACCAAAAAGAAGATGGACAACATATTTGAAAAGATTTCCCTAACTTCAATACTTTTGAAGATATTTGACATTTACTTCTTCTGTTATTTAGCTACAAATGAGAAAATAGCTATTACTCACTTATGGCATGCAATGGGACCCCAAACTATGTACCATCTTATAGCTAAGGACAAAGTAGCTGAACAACATATTTGAAGAAAAAGTTGTTACTGCAATAGTTTTTGAGTTATGAGCCCTTTACTCAAAGTAGCTAAGATTGCTATTACTCACTTATCTTTAGGTCTAAGTCAATAAAACCAAAAAAATTTTCAAGGGCATGAAAATTCATTGGGACAATTAATTTACAAAAAATCTGTAGCTGTAGTAGTTTTGGAGAAATCTGCGTGACTAACTAACGCACACACGCACGCACACACAGACATCATTTCATAATCTCCCTCCCGGGCTAAAGCCCGGCGGGAGATAAAAATACTTTAAATGCAATATTTTTAAAGTTACAACTGATTTACTAAACAGTGAGAACCTGAGAATAGCTATAACACAGCTATGCCATGAGCTACAGATCTCCAATTTTACAATGTTATAGATAATTCAAAAGTAGAGGAATAACATATTAAAACAAAATACTCTAAATGCAATAGTTTTCAAGTTACAACAGATTTACTCAACAGTGAGAACCTCAAAGTAGCTATTGCTCAGTTATGGGATGAGCTACTGGTCTGCAACTTTACTATGTTATAGCTGACCCAAAAGTAGGTGAACAATGTATTTAAAGAAAATACTCTAAATGAAAGAGCTTTCAAGTTACAACTGATTTACTCAACAGTGAGAACCTGAAAGTAGCTATTGCTCAGCTATGCCATGACATACAGGTCTGCAAATTCACTTTGTTGTAGGTGACCCAAAAGTAGGTGAACAACATATTCATAAAAAAATACTTTAAATGCAATAGTTTTCAAGTTACAACTGATATACTCAACAGTGAGAACCTGAGAATAGCTATTATACAGCTACGCCATGAGCTACAAGCTTCAATTTTATATTGTTACAGCTAATTCAAAAGAAGATGAATAACATATTTAAATAAATTCTCTAAATGCAATAGTTTTCAAGTGACAACTGATTTCCTCAACAGAGAAAACCTCAAAGTAGCTATTGCTCAGCTATGCAATGAGCTACTGGTCTGCAACTTCACTATGTTATAGCTGACCCAAAAGTAGGTGAACAACATATTTAAACAAAATACTCTAAATGCAATGGTTTTCAAGTTACAACTGATTTACTCAACTGTGACAACCTGAAAATAGCTATTGCTCAGCTATGCCATGACCTACAGGTCTGCGATTTTACAATGTTATAGCTGACCCAAAAATACATGGAAAACATATGTAAAACAAAATACTCTAAATGCAACAGTTTTGAAGATACAAGCAATTTACTCAACAGTGATAACTTCAAAGTAGCTATTACTCGCCTATGCAATGAGCTATGGGTCTGCAATTTTACTATGTTATAGCTGACCCAAAAGTAGCTGAATAACATAATTATACAAGATTCTCTAAATGCAATGGTTTTTGAGTTACAAGTGATTTTACTCATGATGAAAGGTACTGAAAAATCAGAAAGTAGCTAATACTCACTTAGCTATTGGAATGCACACCCAAGTTACTCACCATATTGTAGCTATGAAAAAAGTAGCTGAATAACATATTTTAACAAAATGCTCTAAATGCAATACTTTTCAAGTTGTAAGCTATTTAGTGCATGATTTCATGAATTTTAATGCATTAAAATTATTTTAAAAATTCATAAAAAAATAATTAAAAAAGATCCTGGCCTGATACTCACACAAGGGAATCTACTAGTGGCCTAGTACATATAAGCATGATAACAGACAAATCCCTGCAATAGTCAATGAGAAAATAAGTGATTTAGCGCATTATTTCATGAATTTTAATGCATTAAAAATTATTTAAAAAAATTCATAAAACAAATTAAGACAGACCAAGGTCTGATACTCACACAAAGGAATCTACTTATGGCCTAGTACATATATGCAAAAAAATAAAAGAAATCCCTGCAATAGTCACTGAGAGAAATGTGATAAAATATTGAAATTTCCACACTTTTGGTGGGGGTACCTCCCTTGTAATGTCTAGCAAACAGACGAACAGACAGATTTGCATGCCTTGAACAATTTTCATCCTCAATAGATAAGGTATCTTTTAAAAAAACAGCACGCCTCTAGGCCTTGCAGTTTCGTCAGAGAAGTTGTTCACGCGGACTCTGCAGAGTGATGCCATAATGTCAGCTGACAAGTCATCAGCTGGTATAAAAAAGTGATGGGTATACATTACAAGGAAGGTGGTATTTTCTGTTAATTTTTGACTAAAATTACATATATTAAAAATAGCATCAGAGATGCCCATAACCCACAGCCTAGGGAAATATTTTTAACACCATAAGATATAGAAGTACTGTATCAGTACAAAGTTCAGGATACTTTCAGAGCACTGTCAGTTATATAAAGGCCCACACAATGTTTAAATTGAGAAAATAATGTCTAAGAGAAAGATAATGCACATACTGTTTATCTACATCTGGCATGGCCGAATTATGGTTTAGATGGTTTGAATATTACCATGCATACAGAAGTGGTAATACATTCAATGAATGCTTATGTGTGGTGTTGGAGCAAAATCTGTGGCTCACTTGATGAAATTCCATCTGTTACAATGGGAAGTTGTAAAAGTAAAATTCTTAATGAATTCTAATATGACTTAAACAGTGCTTAATCTGCATCAAAAGACAGACCCAAAGGTGCAACAAGATTTTAAAGGTCAAGGTTACTTCGACAAGGTCAAAGGTCAAATCAAGGTCACACCATGATGCTGCACACCTACACCCCGTAACCAATGTCCCTACCAAGTATCAACTTCCTACACTGTACAGTTTCCGAGATATAGCCCGGACAAGATTTTATAGGTCAAGGTCACTACAACAAGGACAAAGGTCATATCAAGGTCACACCATGACGTTGCACACCTACACCCCCTAACCAATGTCCCTACCAAGTATCAACTTCCTACACCTTACGGTTTCCAAGATACAGCCTGGACAAGATTTTATAGGTCAAGGTCACTATAGCAAGGTCAAATCAAGGTCAGACCATGATGTTGCACACCTACACCCCCTAACCAATGTCCCTACCAAGTATCAACTTCCTACACCTTACAGTTTCCGAGATATAGCCCGGACAAGATTTTATACATCAAGGTCACTACGGCAAGGTCAAAGGTCAAATCAAGGTCAGACCATGACGTTGCACACCTACACATCCTAACCAATGTCACTACTACATATCAACTTCCTACACCTTACGGTTTCTGAGATACAGCCTAGACAAACTTTTTCCCGCCGCCCGCCCATCCGGACACCATGGGTGAAAACAATACCCAAACAGCCCTTAAGGGCTGTGGGGTAAAAATCATTTCTAAGTAACTACTAAATATTAAAGCCACGAATATGATATTTAAATAATTTTAATGGTAAATGGTAGTACTTTCTGACCATTTTCAATAGAGAAAGTTTGTATTCATCAGAGGCAAGTAAATGGGTAGTGTGAAAAGACAACTCAACTTTTGGTATTTTTATGTCCCTTATAATGCGGGTCTTTACTTTCATGTTCTTTGTTATATTTCATTCATGTTTGTTTGCCTATACACACACACACGGCTCACTTCAAAGAAAATAAGGGGTAACAGAATTCTGATTTACATGCATAATGCACCCACTTCAAATCACTACCACTAACTCGTACGAGCAAATCGCTCCCGGTTTTTTTATTTCACTTTTTTCTCCTTTCTTGTCTTTTATCTCTTTTGTATATTGGGGCATTGATTCACTGACATAAAATGAGTTAAAATATTTTGGCAAACCCCACAGAATACTGTGACGTCGTGAATATTAATAAGTAGTCAGCAAATTTTGATCTTCAAGTTAAATATTGTTGAGAAAAGCCATAGAATCGTTAAATATTTCCTATGTGTGCACAAATATTCAAGAGCTGTATAGTCCATCCAGTATTTGACCAAAAAGCGGAAATATATAACTCCCGTGGAAATCCGTGACCTCATGAATATTAATGAGTTGTTCGTGAATTTTGATCTTGAAGTAAAATATTTTCTACACATATTTTTATTGGAAACCCCACAGTTTTCCGTGACCTCAAATATATATTATGAAGTGTAAAATCCTCCATATTTTACATTGACTTGTGCAACTCATTTACATTCATATTGTAGCGTGCCCTTGCTCTTTATCATAAATTAATTCTTACCCATTAGTTGAAAATTGCATCAAGTTATTAAATCAAATTCATATTCCAACACTGAATTACATTTTTCCCAACTAAAACTTACTCATAAATATTTATGCATGCACAGGAAATATATGAGGTGATTGAGTTGGTGATTGAGTAGTTGGTTTCCAAATAATGTCCTATTAGTAGTAATATGCTGCTTTAAAATCATCTCTCACAATAACAATGGTCATCTTTTGAGACAAATGCGAATAAAATCTGACCACACACATACTGTTTCTTTTAGATATCTCTGGAGCCTGACATATAAAGAGAATTTTATATGTCTGGGATCTGAAACATAGGCTCTCCCTATATATTATGCAATTATCAAGCACATCTACCGCTAATAAATTAACTGAATTGTCGAGTCTGATACTTAGTGCAATGCCATGAGTTTAGACAAAAATACCGTTATAAAATATCTTTTTTAAAATGGGTGTGATTTGTGGGTGTGAGTTAGCGGTAGCGATTTGAAGTGGGTGTGAGTTAGCGGTAGCAATTTGAAGTGGGTGCAATATGCATGTATCCCCAGAATTCTGTGGTGTTTCCTAAAATATGTATCATTTATTCCTGTCAAATTAACATCTCTTTAAATTTTAAGTTTAAAATAAAATATGTTAGGGACTAATAAAATCAAATGAAAATGATTTAATGGATAATTTCTCCAATCATGTTTCTATTTGCACATGAATATTATGGTGAACTTCGAGAGTTCTAGTAGAAAACGTCTACATAGCCACTGACGGCCGATATTTAAAAGGTGAAGGTCCGCGGAAAACGAGATTCAATCATCTTGTGAGTTCAACCATGTTGAACGCGGAAAATGCAGCCATATTAAATATATTGTAGTTTACAAGCAAGGACGTAGTATGATAGATGATGATATATATGTATACATACAGTTTGTAGAGTGAACTAATCGTTACTGCCTGTGTAGATTTTAATATCCACAGGGACGTTTTGCAAGGGAAACAGTCCATACAGAATGTGACAGTGATTTACATGCAACTCGTGACCACGGCATCTCGTGACCAACAATTCGTACCCACAATTCGTACACAAACATTTTACAAGAATAAACATTATTTCTGCTTGGATATCAAATACTTGTATATGCAGCTCATAATATTTATGAAGAAATGTGAGATCACCCAATTACTTGGGATTTTCTAACAATATATTATATTTAATCGATAGAAATACAGCTTGAAGAACGAGTATTTTATGTAAGAACATTTGTTCAGTTAGATATCAAATACTTCAAATTCTCGTAATTCCGTGGGGGTTTCCTTGCCATATTATAAAATAAAATATGCAAATTAGAAAACGTGAGGTCATGGAATTCCATGGGGTTTTCTACAGTAGAAGTGTTACAAAATAAATTATGCAAATTAGAAAAAAAAATGTGCGGAGACAGAAGTCCGTGGTGTTTCCTGCAATATTTTAAAATAAAATCTTTGGAACGAGTTATGGGTACGAGTTGTTGGTCACGAGTTGCCGTGGTCACAAGATGCTCGTATACCGTGACAGTAGCCGGCTGAGATTGCAGGAGCCGTGATTAAAGGTACACAATACCCAATTATTCTTCAATATTCAGCACTTGCTAGTAGTTGCTACAAGTGTGCTAATTTGTACTAAAATCTTAATTATGTCAGTTGCACCAGTAATCATGCTACTTAATAAAAAGTATCAATAAAGTATGTGATAAAACAAGTTTACATTAAGTTCTCCACAACTATAAAATACTTCAGGCATTATTTATGCTGAATTATGAAGAAAATGTCCACAAAAATGCTAAAAAATATTTGTTGCATTCATTTAATTTAGAATGTCACAGGTTATATGTCACAGGGTTACTGACCCAGTTTTCATGCTATCTGTTGGTTATTTCAGAAACTTTAAAAATTAAATAATTTTTGCACAATATTATACACAACAAAGACATAACCGTTGAACTCTACACAATAATCTTTCCAATGATGTTTTAATTGTAAAAATTGGTTATGTATTGACAGATTTACAAGCAATTAAAGATAAACAAAATATCATATTGCATGGATAAAAATTTATTTCCAAACAAACCATTACATGAACCCAAAATAAAGACTAAAAGAGTTTGACAAGTGATATCCAAGTACCTGATTCAACTACAGAAATGATAAATGTATCATTTTAAAGAAAAATTACAGTAGATTTTGTCAGTTTTATTTGAAGAAATTTTGTTTTATATTGGCTGAGATATTGTTAAATATGCAGCAAACACACGAAAACTAGTGCTAGCACGAAAACTGGACCATCGACCATAATATTACGTATATCAATCCAACATGAAGAAAGAAATAATAAAAATAAAGTGATCACCTTACAATGTGGCGCTGAAGTGGAGGATTTGTGTAATGGATAAGATGCTGAACAATCCCCCATATTGAAATAGGAACCGCCAATAAAACAAATAAGCCTCCAATAAACCAAGCCTGAAGATGTTTCTCAACGTTGTTCAACTGAAATTCCACTATCAACAGAGGAAGTGCAATTAAAACTAGGATCAAATAAACAGTTATGGATATTGGTCTAAGCCATCTTCTCCATTCGTAGCAAATATTCATGCTTAGAGCAACAATAATCGGTCAGTTAATTGAACAATAAACATAAAAAGCGCAACTGTGACTACTGAGTACAGGAGTACAGTCACCAGTAAACGGGCTGTCAAGTGGTCACGGGATGTTTACAAAATGGGTGGTAACTAAAGTCCGAGATGCTGACTAAATTTTGGGGTGAAACATACCGATTTTTTTCTTTCAAATCAGGATCAAGATAGACTTGCTCCAAGTCTTTATATTTCTCATTCCAGCAAATCTGACATACATGAAATCATTATGAACCCACTTGATGAGTAAAAAGAGCTTCTGTCTAGAGAAAAACAAAGACTTGTCTCAGCCAGGGGGGTTTTCCCTGTAATGAATTTTACCACATTTAAATTAATGCACACATCCCAGAGGATTCCCCTACACATTAGCATACTTGTGTTTACATCTGAGATGACCTGGCTGGGAATGTTTGTTGATATAGATAGACAGATGATTCCCCTGCAGTATGTATTGTAAATTTTACTACACAAGCACACTCAAGTGATTTATTGTACTCAGTATTTCTTTCTCCATTTAGGTGTACATGAATGGGGGAACTCTGAATTTATACAATGTAGATGAAATTGTCTAAGTATAACTATCAACATCTCCCAAGAATTTTACTCTTTGCTTAGGTTTCTTTTCATTTTGATTTGGTGAATGGTGAAATTTAAGGCATATCCAAGTGGCACTATGAAAAAAAACATCATTGAATGGTGACTTTGAGTCAAGGTAATATCAGAAAGTGGTTACTTCAAATTTGCTACAAGATGATGGCTTTTTATAATCAGGAGATTATAAAATGCCTTTCGTCCGTGCGTCCGTTCATCATGTTTTTACATAAACTTAATATCTCATTCATTTGTCCGAATATCTTCACCAAATTTTCAGGAAATGTTTATGGCTATAAAAACCTGCCTGAGCACAATTTTGGGCACATTTTGGAAACAAAATGGCCACCATAGCTAATTGTTTGAAAATCATAAAGGTGCTCTAAATCTTGAAATATTCCAGCTAGCTTCATCAAATATGCACAAAAGATATATGGCTAGAAAAGCTAGCCTGATAGTAATTTTGGCCTGGTTCTAAAAAGAAAATGGCCACCATATCACACGTTTAATGTCAAATGGATTTATCCTATTAAAAAGCCTTGTATCTCCCTTATCATTGCTACTTGGGGTTCCAAATGTGAAAACAACTTATAGAAAGTCATGACATGAGACTCCACCAATTGCTGACTTTTACCTTTGACGCCTTCTTCAATGTCAAGTGGGGTTATCTTACTACAAAGGCCTTAAATCTCCTTTAATTATCCATTATTACTGATCCTTAGGTGGGAGATACCCGCTGTGGCAGTGGCCTTGTTTTTCATTCTGCTCCAACTAGATGAGGAAAATAGGGTTCAAGCTTTTGAACTTTTTGTGTAAAAATTTTTTGGGGTAGAGTTCTAATCCATTCACATTAATTGTATCCATAGGATAGCATACACATTTCTTTGTTGGTCATCTAGTCTAATCAGTGTTTTTCCTATTATTGCAGATCTAGATCCATATCTAAGTGAGTAATAGTGCTAGTACCTACGTTAAGTAAATTGCTTATAACCCCAAAATGACTGCATTTACAGCATTTTACTAAAATATGTTGTTCAGCTACTTTATCTGTACCTACAAGATGTTACATATTTTTGAGGTCTAACTCAATAGCTAAACGAGTAATAGCTATATTCTGTGTTTAAAAGTATGTGAAATGAGAAAATGACTTTTTTTGCTTTGTAACCGTTATAGTTACAATGTTTGGTTATATGTGCTACTTTTGGTTTATCTGCCACTTTTTACCCTACAGCACATAAGGGCTGTTGATTTAATGTTTTCACCCATGGCATCCAGATGGGTGGGTGGGTATTTTGTCGGGGCGGCAGCAGGAAAAAGTTTGTCTGGGCTGTATCTCAAAAACTCTACAGTCTAGGAAGTTGAAACCTGGTCGGGACATTGGTTGGAGGAATAGGTTTGTATTGTCATGGTGTGACTTTGATTTCATCTTTGACCTTGCTGTAGTGACCTTAATCTTAATATCTTGTCCAGGCTACATATCAGAAACCATAAGGTGTAGGAAGTTGTAACCTCTACTTGTTGAGGGTCTAGGAATCTAGCGCTTTAACTTTTAATTGTTACAAGTCTTGGGTTTAATCCCTTTAAAATTTTGGGAGTTTAGGGTTCAAACCCTTTGACTTGAACTTATGTTGGGGTTTAAAAGGTTTGTCCAAATATTCTGCCAATTTTATGACCCACATTTGGCCAGGGGGAGGAATCTAATCCAATTTCCAAGTAATAATAAAGGAGATATTTATAAGCAAAAAAAACATAAAATTTTCTCTATGAGAACCCCAGTTTGACTCATACATTTGAAAATGGAGCCTTTAAAATTCCATATGTTTTTTTCAATCCAGAATATGGTCTATACATAAAGAAGCAGTTTCAGAGTAAAAGCGAAAGAAGAAAACGACTCAAATTTATGCCCAGCAAATGGTGTTCAGAAGTAAATACAAAGTTAACTGTTAAGATGTAAAAAGTAAATGAAAAACATATAGAAAGAAAATACTGTAAATGCAGTAGTTTTCAAGTTACAACTGATTTACTCAACAGTAAGAATCTCAAAGTACTTTTGCTCAGCTAGGCAATGAGCTATAGGTCCCCGAATTTACTATGCTACAGCTGACCCCAAAGTAGGTGAATAACTTATTTAAAGAAAATTTTTCTAAATGCAAACTTACAAGTTACAATTGATTACAATAATTTTCAAGTTCTAACTGGTCTACTCAACAGTGATAACCTCAAAGTAGCTATTACTCAGCTATGCAATGGGCTACAGGTCTGAAATTTTACTATGTTATAGCTGACCCAAAAGTAACTGAATAACATATTTATATGAAATTATCTAAATGCAATAGTTTTCAAGTTACAAGTGATTTTACTCATTATGGAAGTTACCAAAAAAGTAAAAAGTAGCTATTACTCACTTAGCTATTGGGATAGACACCCAAGTTACTCACCATGTTGTAGCTATGAAAAAAGTAGCTGTGTAACATATTTTAACAAAATGCTCTAAATGCAATACTTTTCAAGTTGTAAGTGATTTACTGCATGATTTCATGAATTTTAATGCATTAAAAATTATTTTAAAAATTCATAAAAAATAATTAAGAAAGATCCAGGCCTGATATTGACACAGTGGAATCTACTTCTGGCTTAGTACATATGTGCAAGACATGAGAGAAATCCCTTAAACAGTCAATGAGAAAATTGTAATAAAGTGTTGAAATTTTCACACTTAGGGTGGCTGGCTCCAGCAAACAGACGGACAGATCTGCATGCCTTAAACAATTTTTATCCTCGATAGATAAGTTATCTTTAAAAAAAAACATGTCTCTGCACTTTGTAGTTTTGGATGAGAAGTTGTTCATGCAGACACATACATCCAAGCCAGAGAGCGATGACATAATGTCGGCTGACTGACAAGTCAGCTGACATAAAAATGAAAATAAGAAAAAACTATTCATTACTGTTGTATTATTAATCCGGAACAAAGACAAACACGCTGTGAAACATAACCTTCTCATCCAACATAAACAGATTTACTGATTTCAGTTGTGTTGACACAAAACCTTGATTTATTACTGCTTAAACTTGTACATGTCCTTGAACATTTACTGAATGAAATAACTCTTGTGAAAGCACAACCAGTATATCTATCAGTACACCACTGCCTTTTTCTGTAGTGCAGATGAGATTGCTTGATAATTTAAGAAATACAAGAGTCTGGACACATAAACACATACATTTAGGACAGCAGTACAGGACACTGAGCCATTGTTATTTTATCTGATCAGCCACAGGGGAGCTAAACCACATGGACTGGAGTGGGTGTATTTCCCAGTAAACATTACAAACGTTTATAAACATTTAGTAAACCTATAAACGTTTTTTAAACCAAATATAAACCTAAATATTGACAATTATTTAATATTAAGGGTTTATAAACGTTTCAGCAACATTAGTTTGGTTTATAAACATTTATAAATGTTTTTAAACCTTTACAAAGGGTTAAAAATATCTTAACCTCACTTTCAGTTGGGATGATGACATCAGCACAGCCATTTTGAGAGAAACTGGAGAAACATTTCTGTTACTATATCTTGCTGTATCACTGTTGTTTGAAGCCATCATTATATTCTAAGTAGTGTTATAAAAGTATATAATATCATCAAATTATATACTTCTATATATCTACTTAGAATGTAATGATGGCTTCAAACAACAGTGATACAGCAAGATATACTTACAGAAATATTTCTCCAGATTTTAAACACATGTATAAACGTTTATAAACATTTATATATAAACATTTATAAATGTTTATGCTTGAACATTTATAAACGTTTATAGGCAAATGTTTAAGGACCCATCATTTTAAACCTAATCTAAACCGTTGATAGTTAGGTTTATAAACGTTTGTAATGTTTACTGGGTTATAGTATTGTAGTTTGGATACAAATACAGATAGTTTCATTGGCTGACAGTCTTAGGTGACTTTTCCCATAATTGCAGTGTGTGTTTTTCTCACTAGGTGGCCAGCCACTTCCTGTGAAAAATCCTTTTGTCAGCCCCACATTCTGGTAAAAAAGTCATTCAGTCCTCATATAATACCTTAGACAAAAGGACTTGATGAAAGTCTAGGATCAAGATGCTTCTGAATGATCCAGCATCTACTATCCAGTTTAAATAAATAGTTTTCACATAATTTTACACTTACATAATATAACTATAATTTCGATGATATTGGTCTGATACCACATTAGATCAATAACAAGCCACTTATTAATCTCTGACAAAGGTGTTTTTGCATGGTAATCCATGGGGTTTTCATGGTAGTAAACATGAACTTTAATTTCTGACAATGTTGCAAATCAATTTATCAATTTATCTTTAAAATGCTTAAATGTATAATATAAAGGGATTTTAAAAAAAATATTTGCATTTTTTGACCCGACATAAAATAAAAATTATTGCACAAAATTTTAAAAATGTGAGAGTATTAACTGTGGAGCTTCCATGTCACAAGATCATGACCTGATTAACTGACGCGTTCCTGCTGTTGAATTAAGGGGCTATCAACGCAAGTACATAAAGTTTGTTTATGTAACGTTCACTAGGTGTTGTCGCAGAAAAGCCAACCTTGTTGTTAGACACATACAATTTCTGTACAGAAATGTACGTCTTGAAGTTTCACATGGGTGGCTTAGATTTGGGATGATTTTTTTTTCTGGAAACATGACAACAAACACCACTGGCTGCTGGCCTTTGATATATGCATTAATTCTGTGGGTTTTGCCATGTAGCAAGTGTTTCTGTTTATTGAATTTGCATTTCTACTATTTCTATTTCTTTTATTTTAATATAAAAACCAGATCTTTTTCATTTCTGGAAGTAAAGAACCCAATCTAATGCACATAGTGTGAAGCCGCTATTGATTTTTTTCCCTACATGCAGTGTCTGCCCCCTCTCTTTCTCTCTCCCTATTACTTTTTTATATATGTGTGAGAGGAACACCACTATTTTTTTTTGTTTTTTTTTTTGTTCATGATGACTGAGTGCACATGTTATTAGCTGTGTGTTTTCCTCAGTGGGAAGAAGCGTATGTTAATTTACATACATATATAATGTTGCTTCATCCCATTACTTTTTATCTCAATGGGATACTATTTTTTCCCATGTACAGTGGGTTTTCTGCTTTTTATACTTTCACAAAATAATTTATTGTCATATGTTCTATTTATCAGAACTCTTGTAAAAGTCACAAACATTTCTCTGCATGCATTTCAACCAATACTGAGCTTTGTTTACAATTCTCCATGCACTTGTTACAGTATTAGAGTGGGAAAGCTGGTAGTTGCTTGCCGTTGGTCGGCAGTTTACAGTACAGAACCCTAGCGAACTATATGTACTGGTTTCCTCTGCCCTTCCAACTACCCATCGTGATATGACCTGTACAGTGTTGAAAGCGACGTAAAACCCCAAATAAACAAATAAACAAATACAGTATTAGAGAGTCAGTCCATGTAAAAGTATAGTTTTCAATGCTGGATCTTTAGATATGTGTAAAGTGAACAAGTAATAGAGTTGTATATCACGAGAACAGTTTAGACACAATGTATACAGAAAAAAATCTTTGCTTATTCAAATATATATATATGTCAATACACTAACAATTCCTTTGTATTGCTACGCCTTAGTAATCACTGAAATCTTGTCAAAAGTTGGCACAGAAAAGAAAGGAGACGCTTGTCTATTGTGACCAAAAATCAATACTAAACTGTTGTAAATGAGGACATAATGACATATACAGTGCTCCAGAATAAACACTGATTAATTTGAATGATTAATTTTTTCAGAAGAAGTTTCTTTCAATTTTAAATCAGTGTCCTTTTTAGAAAGTTAAGAAAGATGAAAATATGTGATATTAAGTTGTTTTATTTTTTATTTGTGCAAATAAATATCTAAATTTGATACAAATCTAAATCATTAAAATTTGGGCGAGACATTTTTCTTTGGAATAGTGTCTGAAAAACAGACGTTGGGTTTTCTTTTGTAAGTTTTTTATGTCATGAAAGAAAGGTATGGCTTACATTTAAGATGGTCATAGAGTGCATATTTATTTTTCATTTGTCTTTGGTATTTGCTGTTTATATATTTGTATTTGGCATTAAACAACAACAAGAGGAATTTATTTTAATATTTCATGTCATTTAGAAGACCTATCATGCAGAAACAATTTTTTTACTTGGGGAGATTATGCAATTTTAAGGCTCCAAAGTTTAAAGCACTGAAAATTAATTTGAGTGCTTGTGAACCACTTTGGTTGGCCTTGAAAACGATGCATTACGTTGATAGTCCCTTAATAAAAATTCATCTGATTAACATAAAAATCACTGATGAAGCATGGTAATTAAAAAAAATTATGTTCAGTCACACTGAAAAACTTTCTTGGCTGGTTGACTGGATGATACACTTTCAATTTTGGAAAAAAATAAATAATTAATCTGTCATTTACAAATAGTGTCTCATTTGAAATATATGCTAAAATATTAATTCTAAATTTCTTAAAATGTATTTTTATCAAAATGATAACATATGAGCAATGTAGAGCCTTAACACTAGGTTAAATCACCATAGCATGAAAACTCCAATGACACTAAAATATCACACACAACCAACTACATGAAAGGTTTTTTAAAGAAAAACGTGAAAATTTGATATTTAATAAAACAGTTGAAATTTGCACAGTTTCTCAGTCTGCCAAATGACAACTTGCTTCATTTCATGAGATAGAAAAGAATGATTCATGCACTTTCAAATCTGTGAAGCAGCAGTTCAAAGTCTACAGTAGTAATAATGAAAGATTCCAAAAGAATAAAAATTTTAAAGGACAAACTACTTAGTTTGATATCTCGAAATATAAAGAGTGTGATTATTGTACCATAACACTTGCCTGGGGAAAAGTAATTGGCCAGCATATGGTAAATGTTACTGCAAATGTGGCAATAAAAACCATTTTACCGTGAAATACAGAATAAAGCAAAGACAAATAGCCAAGTTTCAGAGAAAAAAATAGTGCATATGTGAAGGATGACAGAATATATGCTATGACTACTAATAAGAAAAAAGCAATGACAAATTTTTGCTAGCAACAATGGAAATTTTGGGAAAGAAGGAGATGATCACATTTCAAATTGGCATAGGAATCACAGGCGATGTTCTACCACAGTAAGCTGTGAAGAATGAAAGACTGAAGCCAAATAAATATCAACCTTAAAGACATGGGATTTACGTGAAAAGAGTATTATAGGCAGTTGCAGATTCAATATCAGAAATCCCAAGAACAACAAAAAATACAATGTGGTTCCAGACATATAGAGATTAGCAGGAATGGTCAATTATCTTGCAAGATTCCTACGAGCCAAATGCATACTTTGCAGAATTTTTGCAAATTATATTACTGATTCTGTTTGCAAACCACTGATCTGCTTACAGGGCATTAAATAAATGATCAGATAATTTCTGTGGTAAGGTAATCCCCCCCCCCCCAAAAAAAAAAATTGCTTCAGAATCAAGGATATTGATCAGATAATGTCCAAATTTGAATCTGTTCTGCATTGTAACAGGCTTGATGCTCCCTAAAAATTCCATTACCATCCATGCAGTACTTTTGGAGTTATGCTGTAAATAAACTAACTTATAAACAAGCAGGCAAATAAAATGGGTAATATACTGTGCAAAAATTTTACAAAGTAATGATTTGGATCCATTTGCTGAAGGTTATATGGACAGAATCAAACCACTATAGTGAACAATTGTGAAAGCTGAGGAAAGCAAAAGTATTGGAAAGACTGAAGAAACACTCATATGAGGTTGAGTATGTTGATACAGTCTATCATAGGAAAAGATGTAATTTCAGAAAATCAAATGAAGTTGATTCAGATCAAGATCATTTGAGAGGAAATTCTTGAAACCAAACAGCTTGACTGATACATCAAGCCAGAACATAGACAGGCAAACAAGCACTGATGACAAATTAATCTCAGATCAACCAAATGCAGCAACCAGAAGTGGTGCTGAACTGAGACTCAGGCAGATAATGCAGACCATGAGAATACTTGAAGGACTATAAATGTCAAAGATTTTTCAAGACATTTAAAGCACAGATTACAGTGTGCATTAGTCATTTCAGAATGTTAATTCATTAGACATTAACAATGACGGTCCAACATTTCACACAAAAAGACTGCATTATGGAAAAAAAGATAAAACTATATACGTTTCAGGGGTCACATTTCAAGTTTATAATTATAACCTTATTCAAGGCTGATACAGGTCAAACTCCATTTCTCTGTTTGTAACGACTGAACTATTAATGTACATAGTTTTTATGGGTAATTATAATTAAAGAAAAGTAGCACTAGAACAACAAATACTATAACATCAAGAATAAATAAACTGTAACTAATTACCCATAAACTTTATTCAAAAGAGAAAGGATATACCCTGTAAACATTAAAAATGTTTTAAAATGGTTTAAATAGTTTCAAAAGATTTTAAAACCCATTTAAGGCCTATATTTTGGGTTACCAAACATTACCAAGTAAACTTTTACATTGTAATTTCAAAAAAATGTTTGATAAACATTCTCTACACAAATGTTTTGCTGAAGACATTAATTAAACTTTTATAAAATAATTCCAGATACTGAGGTTTGATTAGAAACATTTTAAAACAGTTATGAAATAGCTCAAGAAATAAAGGTAATGCTGGAAATGTTTTTCAAACATTCATCATAAAATGTGTAATAAACAGTATACATAAAATGTTAAAGCAATATTTGTTGACCATGTTTTGCAAATGTTTGTCCTGAAAATGTTTTACAAATGTTTAATAGCATCTGGTTTTCATACTCATCATTTAAAATCTTTTTTGAAACGTTTTCTATCAAATGTTTTGACAAGATTCTATTGCAAACATTTTTTGTGCCCATATTTCAGAATGCCTATTAAATGTTTACCTTCAAACATTTGCAAATAAAGTTGGTGATGAGCAATAATAGGAGATTTTTGAGGACTTTGTCAAAAATTACCCCAGATATAATGCCTAAAACTAAGAAAGGAATGGGGGGACAATTAAGCCACTGTCTTACAATTTTAGACATAAATTAATATTTTCATTGATGAGCAACCTAAAAATATGTTAAATTTGACCTCTGACCACAATTGTTAATATTGTTAAGCATTGCCAAAGTAATATTTTAAAGATATTATAATGCTCATTTGTAACATTTTTCTAACATCTGTCATTAAGCATTTAATAAATGGTATTGATATTAATAAAACATTTTGATAACCTTCTATTATAAATGGGTTTTGTATCATTTTTTAACTTTTGCCAAATGTTACCCTTCAAATATTTGCAAAACTCAAAAATGTAAAAATGTCTCCCAGACAACTCTATCAACTGATCATAGGCTTAAACTATGGCATAGGTTTATTTCACTTAATAAAGAAACTTTACCTTTAATAAAAATTGTACTAGGTGTTGCCATATTAAATGTGAAAGTGTGAGAGTTTATAAGAAATATTGATTATAATACTTAGAATATATACTAATATTATGCTAAGAAACATTGATCTTATGTAATATTTTGGTTATATTTATTGTTGTAAACTATGGGTTTGCAATGCTAAAAAGATTAATTTTATATTAACAAACTGAATAATGAATTAGCTAACAGAATACAGAAAGTTGTGAAAGTGGAACTAGACCAATTTTGCGCAAAGTATCTATAGAGACTTTAGCAAAGCTAAAATTAGGCATCCAGACACAAATGATATCAGTTGAGAGTGTAGCACGGGAACATAAGACATTTGAAGAACTTACCAAAGAAAGGAAGCTCAGAGAGGAACTAGGGGATAAAGTGATGAAAATAGAAATCTTCTCCAGGAAAAACAATTTAAAATTCTTCAGTATGCCTAAAGGAAATGCTAAAATATATGAGGAAAAGATTCTGCAGTGCCTAAATAGTATTGGCCTTGGCAAGTTACATCCAAGAGCTATCTCAAGAGCTCTTAGAGTAGGAAAATGTATAAAAGGAAATACACCGTGACCAATCATATTTAAATTTGACCATTATAAAGAGAAACTAACAACTTTACAGAATGCCTCAAAATTAAGACAATTTGGTATACACATTGAAGAAGAGATTGTTAAAAAGTGCAAAATACTTTCCCTAGTGTATTGGGCTATACATCAGTACAGAGACAGTAAGGACACTCAAATACATGACCAAACAGAAGACATGTACAGTTATACCAAGACAAATCTCATTTCAATAGGATGGTCATCACAGTCGATACCCTGCACAAATTCCAAAAAAATGTTTAAGCCAAAGTGTATCTCAACTCCATCCAACAAAAACATCACAACATTCTTCACAATATCAAATCCATTCTCAAATCACAATGAATGTGAACTGAAAATTGACCAGACCAACTATAACTGTGTTGAGCAATACTTCATGGCAAAAAATGTTCCTTCTGTGATGACCACCATATTGTTGAGAAGATTTTGAGAGAAAGTGTCCCAGTATGTCAAAGAGTTTAGGAAAGCTGGCAGAAAAGAGTACTAACTTCATGGGTTACAGTTGGAATGAAGTGTCTGCCAAAATGAAGAAAACTGCACTGTGAACCAAATTCTCACAGGTTGATGCCTGCAAACAAACTAGAAATAACATCCTAGTTGAAGCAAATCCCAACCATTACTTTTGGGGTGTGGGACTACATTTGAGGGACAAATTAAAGACCTTTGGGAACCACAAAAGTGGAAAGGAAAAAATGAGTTGGGCAAGTTGTTAATGGACACACGAAATGAACTACAATAATTAAAGCAGTCAAAAACAAACAGAAAACATTTGATAAAGTAATTTTTATCACATAAGTTTCTTTATGCTCAAGCTGATACTAAGTAAAATAAAACAACATTTTAAAACTCTAAATACGAACAATATAATGCTATCAGTTACTGTTTGATTATTCTTTTTGTAAAACATACAAAATGATATGTGTTCTGTTTCTTTATACTAAGATGTTAGTTATTGATAACTTTTACTATGTAGTTTACAAAGTAGTTAATATATATGATCTGCTTATCATGTTATTACTTTTGTTTCTTAAGAAATAAAAAAAAATTATCAAAATTGGTCTAGTTATCTAATTGTGGTAGTATGGGTCTATAGTGACATGTAATCAAAAACTGTAATGTCTTGCTATTGGAAATTCTGATGTATTCTATCTTTGTTGATACAATTGAGGGGCATCTAGTAAGATGCCAGTTATTGTTCAATAATTTGACTAAGGTAACTTACAAAGTAATAGCTATAAGATGATGTACACTATCAATATGTTAAAAACTATGACAATGTCTTGTTAGTGGTACTTCCAAAGTTATTCTGAGTTTATTGAAGTAATTGCAAATAATTACATGAAATAAGGTTGCCATGTATTAAGATGTCAGTAATGGAAACTGTTATTATAGTAATTTATAAAGTAAATAATTTACATTATTTCCACTTTTGTTTCTTAAAAATCAAAATATATAATATCAAAATTGGTTCAGAAACTATAGCAAGGCCTTATTGCTGATAATACTGATTTTATTCAAAGTTTAATGAAATAGTTACAATATTAAGTTGACAGATATTGTTTGGTAAATTACTTATGTAACTTATCACTTCTGTTTTTTAAGTTTAAAAAAAATATTACAATGGTATCATAATACACAAAAATGTCAGCTAAAGATAATTTGTCTAGTGTGACTGAAAAAGTAAGTAATATGTATTATCTGTTTATCAGCTGCTGTTTATCATGTTATTACCATTTTATAGTAAGATGTCAGTTATTGATAATTTCACTGGTGTAACTTACAAAGTAATAGGTTTATCACATTATTATTATTGTTTCTTTAAATGTATAAAATAGTGATATCAAATTTAGTCACAATGTATGATTTATGGTAGCACTGGTCTCTCGCGACAGTATAAAAGTTAAATATAAATAATGTACAGTAACAATATGTTTTGAAAACTATAGCAATGTCTTGTTACTAGCAAATCTTTTTCTACTTAGACTTGCTCCAAGTCTTTGTATTTCTTATTCCACCAAATCTGACATACATCTGACATAAATTACTGAGGGATGAAATTCAAAGACTTGTCTCAACCCCGGGGTTTTTCCTTGTAATGAGTTTTACCACATTTAAATTAATGCACACATCCCAGAGGATTCCCCTACACATTAGCATACTTGTGTTTACATCTGAGATGACCTGGCTTGGAGTGTTGTTTGTTCATAGAGACAGCCAGATGATTCCACTGCACAGTGTGCACTGTAAATTTTACTACAGTCATGCTCAAGTGATTTATTGTACTCATTATTTCGTTTCTCCATTTAGGTGTACATGATTAGACATTTCTCAGCTTTGGATGTTCCCCCATCTAGCTAGTTAGGTTTGTTTTGCTTGTATAAACTGTTTATAGTATAAAACAGAGACTTTCCTGGTAAACAACCAGAGACAATTTATGCTAATTTACCAGAATATGTGGAAGTTAACTTATATTGAATTTTTCTGTTTATACAGATGGGTATGCATAATTTGCCTTCATCCAAATTATGCTCTTAAACTTTACCTGTTAAAAGTTATGTACATAAAAACAAATAAATCAAAAGCCAAACCCCATCACCCTAAACTCTTCTGTGCTTTTCTCATTTAAAAGGAACTATATTTCCTTGTTTGTTTGTTTATTTTGTTTATTTGGAGTTTTACGTCGCTTTCAACACTCTACAAGTCATATCACGACGGGTAGTTGGAAGGGCAGAGGAAACCAGTACATATAGTTCGCTAGGGTTCTGTACTGTAAACTGCCGACCTACGGCAAGCAACTACCAGCTTTCCCACTTACGACCATGACAGGGATCGAACCCCGGCCGCAGAGGTGGGAGGTGAGAGTGTTACCACTCTGCCACCGTGGCCCCTATATATTTCCTTGTTATATATGGATTATTATTACTATTTGAAATACAGCATTAGTCTTTTATGTCATTAATAGTGTTAGGAATCGGTCTAAAAAATCAGAATCGATTAATCGGTAACTCTGAGCAATCGATTATCGATTATAATCATTTTTCTGCTTGCTTTGTAAGAAAGACAGAATATTCTTTTTTACCAAATATAATAACAGTAGTCTTCTGATAGGTCAGTGGTGAAAAAAATCTAGGTTATTTGTTTACATTTTGGGGTAGGGAAGGGGGTATGTTAGGAAACCAGTAGGTTGAAGAGTCAACAAGTATGTGTATCAGCAATAGTATAATAATCTATTAAGGTGGCCTTAACAGTTACAAAATAATATTTATTTTCATTCTCCCTTTTCATCAGCTAAATCATTTACAGTGTTTGAATGTAACAGCAGCAGATTAGCAACCAATCATGCTTAAAATAAACAATATTTCAACCCTAGACTTTCTTCAAGTCCTTTTTTCTAAGGTATTATATGAGGACTGTGTGACTTTATACTAGAATGTGGGGCTGACAAAAGTACTGTTTCAGCATAGAGAAGGATTTTTCCCTCCTTAAGTGGATGTATAATGTTTTCATCTATGTCAGATTTAGTGGGATGAGAAATACAAAGATTTGGTGCAAGTCTATTTCAACCCCTTTTGTTCAACATCACCATGTGGTACACCCGTGTTGTGAACTCAGGACACTTTGTATATATGCAACAAAGAAGAATAGAATATCTACTTATCATTATCATATGTCAAGAACAGTGACTGCCAAGCAGCTTCTGAAAATTATCCTGAATAAAATGCTTCTTTGGGAACTAAACAATACATAGACATGTGTTCATGGAATTTTCCTTCCATTTTTAACTCAGGACACTTTTCAAAGACATGCTATTTTCATTAATCAAATGGAAGAGTGACTTTTATTGTTTCTGGTCAATATTGATGTTTTGTAATATATACTAGGTTATATGAAACAGTTTGGCACAAGTGAACAGCATATTTCAGCATTGTCACTTAAGTTTATGTATATTGGATGGGCTCTGGAAAATCTGACTCTTATCTCAGGAATAATATGATGAAAATTTCTCAAAACAGCATATATATGACATAAATAGTTGTGTATCATTGATAAATGGATGGTGCAGTTATTTTATCAAGTGTATTTAGCACTTGTATGTGTTTCAGTGCATGGGTGTCCTGAGTTAAAACCTTCCCCAGTTAGCAACTGTGGCAAGGCTAAGTATCTCCCACCAGCTTCAACGAAGTCAGATCCCCCCTCACTCTCTCTCTGTCTGTTTATGTTACTGTAAAGCATTTGTCTATTATTCTGTTAAATTTCTCTCATCCTGAAAACAATATTCCATGAATTTCCTTTTTTAAGCAGATCTTCATGACCTATTCATTTCATATAATTATAATTTCTTAGATACTGTAAAATTCTAAGTATGGCAATGTAGTAAACATTTTAGTTTTCTTGTTCAACAAAATTTGTCAAAAATATTCATGGCAGACTGCTGAAGTATTACAGTAGTGTGATCTCTCTTCACTTGATTTATGGCCAAGGTTGTTATTCCCCATTTATAGGGAGTATACATGTTGTGTGTGAAGCAGTGAAAGTTAAATTTAATTTAGGTTGAACTTAGTTTATTGTATTAAAAGATCTTCTAAATACCTTCTAAATTTTGAGTTTTAGTTGTAACCAACAGGAAGTAGATACCAGTGAAAGAAACATGGCAGATAATGTAAACAAATGTTACGAAAATAAAATGTTAAACATCTGTAGAAAAAGGGAAAATTAGGTGGTTTATAAGTCTTACTTTCGATTCACAATCGATTCTTAAAATGAGAATCGATTTTCTACATCGAAAGTTTTAAATAGACGATGAATCGATTTTCCGTCTAATCGTAGGACCACTAAGTTAAAGTTTTGGACAAAATCAAATGTTTTATTAAAACAAATGCTGGTGCAAACACTCTCTTTGGCATATCTGTTATCCTCACAAGATTGCTGACTCTAAAGCCCATAAATGATAGATGATTGACACAGGAGAGTGACATTTTATGTAGGCAAAACAAAAGTAAATTTATATAAATCTTTATCATAAGCAGGCACACAATCTTGATAAACAATATTGCACTTGGCTTTCATCTCTAATGGGGGTGTTCCATTTGAGCTGATCCTATAACTGACTCTATGACTCTAGCGTTGGTTGCAAAAGTTGGGAGTTGGGGACACGAATCCAGAAAAAAACACTCAAAAATGTTGGGTCAGTTTCATCTCCCTGACAAGATATAGTATATACTGGCTTATCTGGATCAAGATCTCGACTTGACTTGGGATCGGAATGATTTTCTTCCCAAAAAGATGGGAAACTACCACAACTAACTGTAAACCCCTAAGAGACAAGCTGTAACAAGCCCCGACAAGCCATGCTGATAAACAGACAACACTGAAACATTTTGCAGACCCACTCCGACTGGACTGATAATTACTAGAGTCACACTATATAAATCCTGTTTTCAAGTACGGTCGGTTTGTGTGTATGGCCTGTTGGGAGGTGTTGTCCTGGTACTTAACTATGACAGGCCAGGAATTTCTTCCAGACAAGAAGGTTAGAGTATAGGACAAGATGAGACAAACCATAGAGATTCACAACAGGACGGTTTTAAGGTGGGGGAGTGAAGGCCCGGATACAGAATCACGGAGGGTCAGTGAAATATCAAACATGTTTGATATTTTGCCAATCCACTACGACAAGCTGGGAAACTACAACCAATCCTAACCAACTGTAAACATTGCTCCTGACACTCAAAAAATACCTAGTTACTTACAAGTCGGCTTGACTAGAACACCCCCATGATAATAAAGGTTTGAAACAGTTTATAGTTTCAAGTCCTGTCAACAGCCAGGGCCATATTTGGACAGGCCCCCCAGCATGGACACTTGAGAGACTTAATCCCAAACAGATGTGACAGCCTGTGATTACATGTCAAACCTGCTAACCCACTAGGTCATTGTGGACCTCTGGGTGGGGGTTTGAATCCTTGACTGATTTTATCAGATTGTTTTAAGTACAGGATCTTGGATAGGTAGAATGGACTGCTTTCCTGTATCCTGGAAATTTATTGAAGTTTTATGAGATGTACAGTATACTAAATGTGATATTAAACCTCCATAACATCAAATTTAAACAAATCACATGTGCAGTCTGCATAGTGATCACATAAGTGGTCACGGTGGTACATTTATCTTCAAAACCATATTAGTTGTCTTTTTCCAGTGGATACATTCTTTGGGGTCTAGGGTTCAAGCCCTTTAACTTTCAAATTTTAGGATTCTTTTGTTGTAACCCTGTAACTTCTACTTGTTGGAAGTCTAGGAATCAAGCCCTTTAAGTTTTAATTGTTGTAGGTCTTGGGTCATGACCCACGGTTGACCAGTGAGGGCCAGGGGGGAGGAATCTAACCCAATTTCTAGATACCATATACATGATTTCATATTACCTCCTAATACATCCTAAATTTTAAAGGTAATAATAAAGGTGATATTTATATGCCAAAAACATAAAATTTGCTATATGACAACCTCAGTTTGACTCATACATTTGAAAATGGAGCTTTTAAAATTCCATATTTTTTCAATCCAGAATATGGTTTGGATCTTTCCAAACATTTAATCACTGGTCAGGCCCCTTACACATAAAAAATGAAAATCATGAAGAATTATTCATTACTGTTGGAGTAATCCGAAACACAGACAAACACTCTGAATAACATAACCTTGTGCAGGTAATTACCTTCTGCATGTAATCTTCTCATCTTACCTTCGCATCCAACACAATATGACTGACTTAACTGACTGCTTAGCCGTGCACATGTCCTTGATCATTTACTGAATGAAATAACTCTTGTGAAAACACAACCAGTATATGTCAGTACACCACTGGCTTTTACTGTAGCACAAATGTGATTGCTTGATAATATAAAAAACAAGAGTCTGGACACATAAACATATACATTTACAACAGCAATACAGGACACTGAACCATTGTTATTTTGTGGCAGAATATTAGTGGGCTGATCAGCCAGTGAGGAGATAAACCACATGGACTGTGTGAATGTATTTATAGTGGTGTAATTTGGATACAAATACAGATAGTTTCATTGGCTGACAGTCTTATGAGATTCTTTCTGTAATTTGTAGTGTGTGTTTTTCCCAGTATGTGGACAGCCACATCCTGTGACCTATGAGAAAAGTCCTTTTGTCAGCCCCACATTCTGGCCAAAAAGTCATTCAGTCCTCATATAATACCTAAGACAAAAGGACTTGAGGAAAGTCTATATTCTACCCTAAATTAAATCTATTCTATCTAAATTAAATTGTCAATTATTGTTTGGTAACATTACTTATGCAACATACTAAGTAACTCAGATGTATTATTCATTTGTCATGTTGTTAATTATGTTTCTTAAAAATCAAATTATAGTATTATAACAAACCGGGCAGTCAGGTTGTAGTGACAGATACTGTCAGGATGTTGTAACTACCTTAAAGTAAGTTTCAGTCTTCTCCAATCACCTTCCCAATGAAGTGTTCTGACTTGTAAGTAAGTGTATCCTGGTGTTAATCTAGACTAAGTGTCACCACGCTCAGTTTGTCAACTGGTACTGTGGGTTCTGGTTCATAAATACCTTACACCCCAAAGGTACAAAGTATACCAAAGCACACCAAAATAAATATGAAGTAAAGTTAGGGAAATAAACAATACTGTAGATGACTTCATATGTCTATACCATAACCTTTATCACTCTCGGCATTAATATTACTGATATGAATTTCCTGGTTATGGAATATTTTCTATTACTGTTCCATATAACTATGTACAATCAACTATGCATCAGTAGGAAAAAAATTGAAGCAAGCAGATAGGGAACAGATAAAACTTTATTAAATAACATTCAACAAATATGCAATGTGATAAGTTAGTCAAGAAGTCTATTTAAACAAAGACTGAGTATAATGAGTCTAGCAAATTAGTTTAGTAAATCAAATAATATGAATTGGAATAATAAAAGTAACTCATAAGAGCCCAAGTATACTTTCAGGAAGCTAATCAAGTTTATCTCATAAATTACATGGAGCTATAAAAATTAAATGCCAATAAACTTTACTCAGACAATAGTCAAACTGACCTTACTCGGACTTCGACCTTTGTCTGACCAGTATTCAGATCTACACCAAACTCGGACCTTTGGCCGGACCTGGATCTCACTCGGACCTTTTTGTCAGACCCAAACCTAACTCAGACCTTTAGTTGGACCCAGAGCTGACTCGGACCTGTTGGTCACTCTTTTATATGTGCGGATCGGGCATCCGGCATCTGGTATGCAGATCTGGCATGCGGATCCGGCATCTGGTTATAGTGTTTACATATGTACAAACATAATTGGCTTTTCCAGTTGTTTTAGTCCTCATTTAATGATCAGAATTGGGAGACATGGTAAAAAACACATCATTATGACGTTTTCAAATATTCTATTTCGGTTTCTTTAAAAATAAATTTTAACTATTTATATATATATAATAATAATAATAAAAAATTAAAAATGTTATATCCATAATAGAGTTATAAACAATAAATTATTCTGAATACTATATCCTTTGGGAAAATATAAAAAAATTTGTACACTGAAAATTATTAATTTGTCAAAATATGCCATTTTCTTGTTGAAAGATAGTCAAATGTTGATAACTTATGGGTCATATTAATTGAAAACTTATGACAAGAAAATTAGTGCTCTTAAAATAAATTTCATAAGAATGTCACCAATAACACATACCTAAAACGACAAATTAATTGGACTATCAGGGTTATTTTCTTGTCATAAGTTTGTCAGTTAATATGTCCAACAAGAAAATGACAAGTTTAAATTTGTCAATTAGGAAGTTTGTTGTCTTAGGCACCATTTTGACAAATAAATGATGAATTAATATTTGTCAGAGGTTTTCAGTGTACAAGCCCTAATTAATGGAAATATCCAGAGTGAATGCTGTTTTTGCCAAACACATCTTTCCCAATTAAGGGAGCTTGTGTGAAGTCTATTAGCAAACATCTTTTTCAATCAATATCCTGTGTCATTTGCTGGAACTTTACCTGCAGCAAGGGTTTTTATAGCTCTCGGCTGTGGACTCCTGCCAAGTCCACGTGGTCTTGTTTGTTTACAAGTTCCATGTGCTTTAATTATTGTCTATCAATCAATATCCTGTGTCATTTGCTGGAACTTTACCTGCAGCAAGAGTTTTTATAACCCTCTGCTGTGGACTCCTGCCCAGTCCACGTGGTCTTGTTTGTTTACAAGTTCCATGTGCTTTAATTATTGTCTATATAAACCCTAGTTGTGAGTTGGGGGAAGGAACACACACAGACACAAAAGATAGAAAGATCAAGAGGCTAGCATAAGAACTTGTGAAATATTCATGATTTGGACTCTGTGAAATATTGACTCATTTGAACTTAGGAAATATTTGTCTGTTTTGGACTTTGAAAGATATTCACTCATTGGGACTTCATTCATGTTCAATGATTTCATATGAAAAAGACTTTATTAGAGTGGAGTACATTAAAATGATATATATAGTTAAAAGGTAACACATGTTATATTTTGTTGGTTGGCAATGTGTTCAGTTTTTGAAAATATTAAAATATCTTTGGTAAATTGTCACATGATATTCTTGTTATGAAAAATAAACTGATTGGATATCAGTTCTGGGGCAAGACATGAGTAACACCCAAGTGTTTGTTAACAAGTTTGGATTTATTCTTCAATAGTTAAAAATATTAGTTACAGTTAAAACATCTATGTTAACATTACTTTACACACTTAGTAATCAGAAAACATTAGCACAGTAATTTAACCATTCAAAAGCCATAAGTTGGCACCATTTTTAAGTAAGACATCAATTCAAGCTACATTGCAACTAACTTAAAGTAACTGACACACTATTTATGATTGACATCTTTAAAGTAAATCTGTCTATAAACCATTTACTCTTCTGCATTACAAGAAAGTACTTTTAGTCACATTACAGCTACTTCAAAGTAAGATTACTTATGAGTCAAAACTTTAAAGCAAATCTGTCTGTAATCAATTACTCTTGCAAATTACCAGAAGACAGTTCAAGTTACATTACAGCTAACTTAAAGTAGAATCACTTATAAGTCATAACTTAGAAGCATATCTGCCTGTAACCAATTACTTTTCTGAATTACTGTTACTTACTACCAACTACTACCAATTCAATTAGACACATCAAGGTTAAAGAACTACTAAACCAGATATCAGTAAGTACCTTTGAAGAATTTTAAAAAAATTCCAATAGTTTAAATCTTTTACTGTAAGATATCCAGTTACTACCAGTTAGTTAACATATATACAGATAAGCTTTCTTGTAAGCTTATTATAATCATATTTATCAACTTTTGCATGAAGTATACTGCAATTATAACTTTTTTAAAAATATGACTATAAACTTTATGGATTTAATTCGTATAAGTAGAATGTTACCATAAATAAAATAAGTTTTCTGTAGATTATCATTGATCTAGAGAAAATAAAATTATAAAAAACAATTTAGAATATACCCCAAACCCAAAACAAACTAGGGGTAGGAAAGCACTTGTTGAAATGTAGTTGGTACCATAGATGCTGCCTTAGGGGTTGAATTGAGGTATACCCACACTACCTCACTCTTCCAACTGCCATGCTGTTTGATCTTGTCAAGATCTACATTACTGTTAAAGGCAAGAGAAGCACCACTACGTCGAAATGCATGAAATGAGTAGTGTTTTGGATTTAGGCCTAAAGCTACTACTACCATTTTTAAAAAAGATCTTGCTTTGAAACTGGTTAATACTTTTTCCCCAGCTTTCGTTTTAATCATGAATAAGGGTTCTTCTTTGTCTTGACCTAGTATGTTGATCATTTCTTTTAACGCCATTACTGGACATAAGATGGAATCCTTTAGCAAAGGCAGCTGTACTACATGGATGGCGCCAGACTTTTGCATGGTTTTTGAACAAGTAATTACTATGTGTGCCCCGGGGGACCCCATATAACATCCCCTAGTGCTGGGAACCTTGTTCTATCAAAGCCAGAAAGATTGTCAGGACACAAAGATCCCAGTCTAAAGAAACCAAAAAAGGAAACTAGACAGAGAGCCACATAAGTAGCATGATTTGTAAACCGTTTCATTTTCAAAATCAGCTTTTTCAACAATTCAGGGGAAAAAATACCTTTAATTCTGACCTGCATTCTGGCATTGATATGTACTGATTTCACTAACATTGATACCTTTTTTGCACATAAAGCCTGTACTGGCCAATTATATAATGAAAAATAATGACCTAGTATTGACAAATGATTCCTTAAAGAACAAGCTTTCAAACCATTTTGTGCTAAAAATTCCAGGTACAATAGAACAGTCTCTTCCTTGTGAGGCAACATCAAGTTCATCTTCACCATGAAAGACACAAACAGACGAAAGCCGGCCTGATAAGCTCTTGAAGTCCTTGGACGTAGGGCAGCTTGCAAGCGGGACTGCACAGCCTTGGATAAGGTTGAAAGTGCTGCTGAATCTAAAAATATATAAGGTCGAAGACTTTATGTAGACCCACTAACAGTCAGATAATAGGGTTACGTTAAATATCAAAAGATGGATATAACATATTTGGATCAGTTTTTTCCCATATACAGGATTTCAAATACTGAACTGTTGTACCATTGCTTTGAGAATATGTATGCCATCTTGAAAGCATATCTGCATAAATGTTTTCGATCTCTGCTATGTGTTTTACTTGTAGTTGTACATTATATACTGCACAGAAATACCATACATTTCTAACACACGCCATTAACCAAGGGTCTCTTATTTTATGAAATGTAAAAGCATGGACTACTGCTTCATTATCACACCGTATAACTACTTTCGAGTTCTTCCATAACTTTGCCCATAGTTTAAATGCCACTAATATATTCACAGCTTCCAAATGTACAATTGAAACAATATTCTGTATTGGTTCTGGTATTTCTGTAGCATAAACCTTGCATAAACCGGGTCCAAAAAAAAGCTATATCTTTAAAAAAACCTTCAGGTAATAGAATATAACCTCTATCAGGAGCTTGTCTAAGAACACTTAAAATTCGATTTAGAAATAAACGTGCTGGTTGGACGCATCTGTGTATATGTAACAATTTACCTGTTAATTTTTGAAGTTGATTCTTTGTGGCTGAATATTTGTAAGTCCATTTTTTACAAATTTGTTTTATATCATTTAGCTTTTGTGGTGGAATGGTAAGAGTGCCTGTACGTGCATTTACTTGTATACCAAGACATGTAATATTTTCAGCAGGACTTTCCAATTTTTTGAGGTTAATTGGTAGACCTAAGTATGACAATAGGGTTTTTAATGATAAAAAATCACTAGAAGCCTTGTGAGGGGGGACACCCCCAAAAAATCATCCAAATAATTCATAATCCATATTTTCTTTTGACTTAATGTCCAGGTCACTAAATCTGTACAAGACTGGCATGAGGCTGCACCCGTAGCGGACCCAAAAGGTAGCCCTAGATCAACAAAAATACTGTTTTTCCACTTCAAACCTAGGACTGGATAATCAAAGGGATCTATTCTTAAGTTTCGAAAAGCCCTTTCCAGATCTATTTTATATAATAAGGCACTAGGGCCTATTTCATTAATTTTTTCCACTAACAGATCAACAGTTGGATATTTTAGTTTAAATTCAACATTATCAAAATAATTTGGTGTGACACAGGAATTCACACTTTGACCTATGGGCCATGAGAGGTCAACGATGACTCAAACTCCCCCGTCTGGTTTATCACGAGCCATAAGAGGCGAAAAATGCATGGCATCAAAAGGCTGTTTATCAAAGGGGCCCAACATTGCTTGTTTACTAGTTTCAATCTGAAAATATTTATTCACTCCTTCAGGTCTACAAATTGCAGACTTGTGATTTACAATATGTGTATTAGGTACAAAAGTATTGTAATCAATATTCATTGGAAACCCGAATTCGATATATTCTGCTAATATTTTGTAGTCATAATGCTCAACAAGCTGTCTCCATGCTTTGACATTGAGTGTAGAAGGCACTCGAATACGCGCACCTTTGTAATTTGGTACTCCATAGAGTTTAACTTGTTTATGAATATTTTCTAACCATTGCTGTGTGGGTTCGAACTCCAAGTTTTTACCTTCAGTTGTGCATTGATATTCTGACATCACAAGGGGTATAAACCCATAAGATCTATGTATCATTACATGCATATCATTGCCTTCTATAACAGAACTATCATGAATAGTGTTTATTATTGGGGTTTCTTTATCAATACTAGTTGCTTTTTGCAAAGTTTTAGAATCATCCAAGCACCATGATGTTTCGTTTATTATATCAGATGCAAACATGTTAGTTTTGTTCATTATATCATATCTATAACTAAAGTTTCCAAACTGACTAACATAACTATAGTAATTAAAACTATTCTTATCACTAAAAGAATCTTGTATACTATATACATATTGAGAGTCGTGAGAAAGGCATGTAGCCAGATATTCATTTGGTAAAACCATCTTACCCTCATTAACACCAATAAGACAATCTTTTTCAATATGATTACCTCTTTTTTGGATATTATGTGAGGAAAATTCATAACATATATTTCCCGCATTTCCTTGAATAAGGCTCCCGTAACCCACAGTACGTAGTTTATAAGATTTCCCAAGGTTAACAGAAGATCTCAGGAGGCTACCAGACCAAGAAGGCATGCCACGCTGAATATCAAGTGAAGAATTACTTACCTGGCAGTTAAGTGCACTTTGCTGGGTACAGCATATACTATTATTAGTATTTTGACCAAAGCCGTACTGAGGACTACAGGGGCCCCCACCAGGCAGTTCTGCATTATATGCAACATAATATTCCTTCTGAAAACTACTGATGTATATATGCGACATATTACTCTGCATGTCACTATTTATTTTACTATTTTTTACATTGCAAAGAACCTGTCCCATAACACTACTTTCAGGACAAGGGATACCCAAGTGACTATCACTCAAGCTATTAGACTGAACTGCTAACCAGTCTTTTTCATTTACACCATATGATTCCACATTGGTAATATAGTGATACGTAGGACTATAGATTATTAAATTATTAATCCAATCGACCTGTTTGTTGTCATGCAGTAACCACGAATTAGACAGCCATTTATTTGACTGTTCTACGTGTGCATTCATATAATAAATATATTGATACTGATCATTTATGCATCCCCATGTCACACTTTTGTCATAAGCAAATTGACAAATACTATATAATAAAATGTTATTCTCAATTGCCATAGACAGATCTGTGTAAACTTGGTTAAACATGCTGTTTATGCATCTTTATTGTCCCTGTTTCAGTTTTTGAATTACCTTTTCTCATTCGCATACATTGGTTCACTGGGTGTTCATACCTTTTCTTTGTTTCTTTGTAACAATATGAACAACAATGTTGGTACAAGATGCCAGAACTAACATGATCACTATCATTTTTGCATTTTCCTTTATTGTAAAACACACAAACTTGAGTGTTACTAGTTGCTGCACTTTTAACTGTTTGTAACATACGTTGTGTGTGCCTATTTTTACATTTTTCAATCAAATCACAGTCATTCCAAGTAAATTTGCCTTTCTCCATTTCTTGGAGGACTACTGCATGAGCTTTTCGAGCTGTACCCAAAGAAAGTTCTATTGCATCCTACATCAACATTGAAAAGTACGACAACATGTAATTTTTGTTTTCTACTGAACTTTCTTCAAGAATACACAGTAACATACCTTGCACCCATTGTTCATTTGACATTTCATGGTACAAAGGTTGCTTATTTCCAACTGGGACAGAACATAAATCTTGTGGCCAATTAATTGGTACTTTAATTTTGGTAACCCCTGCCCTATATCTACCTGACTTAAGAGTTGCAGTGGGCCTACCTGAATATTCAGTGCGTGAAGCATCTTGGTATTGCTGCATCCTTTTTTCGACTTTGGCTTGTACTCTCATGTCTGTCTTCACTTCATCCAAAGATGGAATCTTCTGCACCTTCGAATGCATCGCCTTCGGAGAACTATGAGCAGAGGGCACAGCAGATAGATCTGAGATGCTAGTCTTTTCTTCTTGTCTTCTTAACCTTTCATCTTGTTCTTTAATTTTTGAACCCATCTCTTGCATAGCGTTCATCAAAACATCTAATTTTTGTGAAACTGACAAGTCCTGTCCTTGACTAGTACCCGCCCCATCATTTACAATATTTTCCTGCAAATGTTTGTCGGCAGTAGTTTTATTCTTTGAAGAATTTTTTGTATTATTCTTTTTCCCCATTTCTACAATCACCCAGTTAATGCACGAGGAATCAATGTACACTGTGTATTAAAGCCACATGTTCAATATCATCCGCCTCGTATAGCATACACTGGTGTAGAAATCAAATTACCTTTACTGGCCACACGCCAATCTCACAACAATTTCTTTTAATGCTGACACAGTTTATATAGTGAAATTTTTTGGCGGGATTTCTGAATTTTCAAACAAGGTCACCCCATCTAATTTGCATATTTGCAAGAGAAATTCACTTTAAACTATATTCATGTTGAAATTGAAAAGTACACATCAGCTAGGACACTTGTAAGGAATTTTTGGATTTCTCCCCATAACTGATATAGTGTGCTATTTCACAAGTTACATACGCATCACCCCAACATTGGTTTATTTGTTTATTGTGATAACAATTTGGAAAAATAACTGCTGAGATTACCACCAGTCCTTATGTGAGAATAAGGTCCTAACCCCTGAAGTGTTATGACCACGGAAAAACGGTCATAACAGTTTATTGATTTTCCCATGCGGCATACGGCTATTCAAAGTCCTAGAAGCCTGATGTGTTCCGCATGAAGTATAAGTAGAGTTTAAGCATACCGCATGCGCACATATAGAAACAACTCTTACATTTTTATTGCAAAGTTAAAATAGCCACATATCGCATGCCGGATTATGCATATATGAAAATGGGGCTTAATACCTCAACAGTTTAGTACATTTGATGGTTTCTAGAGCTTTTTCTGGCTCTTCACTCAGACCTTGGCTGTGACAACTGATCCACTGACCTAAGTGTTCACCTCCTTATATAGACTTCTGAACACATCACTCCTGTGGTCCTACGCCAAAAGGCACTACATTTCAAAATCAACCTTAAAGCTTCCAATAAAATACAACAATTCTTCATAGATTAACCTTTTCAATTCAATTAATAATGCATTCACTATTTTAAGCAAATAACCTTAAACATTTACTTTAGAGCGGGAAAATTAATTCGCGGTAAATAAATTACTTCCAACCAAATATGGCGGCCAGCACCAGATAGTTAAAACTGTAAATATAAAGTAAAATACTCCCTTACACCAAATAACACACAGATATGCAAATTAAGGTTAATATTATTCATAATATAAATTCATAATATAAATTCATAATATAAAGAAAATTAGAGACAAAATATAAATATGCAAATATTTAACTCGTTAGTGATATACATTCTAACATGACGAGGTGCTCAGAAACGAGTTTCAGTTCTATGCGCACACATTTATCTGACAGCAATCGCACTACCCTTCCATCCTGTTTTGTTATTTATCTGTGTGTAAAGTATATACCCAAAGAAACACTGGATATATGTTAGGCACAGTCTTTCGCCACAGATATCAGTACACGTGGTCTAAAGCACAGACGTTAACTAAATGTCATCAATTCTAAACATCATAAATACTCATCACTGGCTTTAAACGTCATTGCTGTAATGATGTCACAACAATGGAGTATATTCATTTTGACTCCCTGGTGCTGAGAGATGAGCTGATCTCCTGTCATACAGCTTTTGTTTCTGCATGTCATCCAGTGTTGCTGGTTGATACATTATGCCTAGGCATGAATATATTCGCATGTTAAAGAACAGCTCCACAGGAGATGGCAGATCCTGGGATATTGGTGTGTCAAGATATGCAATCAGAGCAGTGGTTATTTCAACCTCAGAGCTGCATTTCCAGAGTATCTGTTTAAGGGTTTGAATAGCGCTTTCTACACTGCCATTCCCTTCATGGTAGTAGAAAGAGGATGTGATGTGTTCAATTTCAAGAGACTGACAGAATTTATGGAACTGCTGTGATCTGAAGCATGGTCCATTATCAGTTATTATTGATTCAGTGAGAACAAACCTTCTGAAATTGTAATTGAGTGATGATATAATACACTCTGCAGTTTCTGCCTAAAGATCGTCCATTAATATATAGCCCGAGAAGTAGTCAATTGCAACAATCATGTGTCCACCCTTATGCTCCATTAAGTCAATGCTCCACATCTCCATTGGTTTTGTGACTGAGATCTGTTGCTCAGGTAGTCTGTGCCTCTTCCTACCATAGATCTGACATTCTTTACACTGCAAAATCAGATCACTGATATCATCTTGTAGTTTAGGCCAATATACCGTACGTCGAGCACGTTGGAGTGTTGACTTTAGTCCTTGATGGCCATCAAGTAGACAAAGCAATGTTTCAGCCCTCAGAATTGGTGGAACTACAACCCTGTTCCCCTTCATGATTATGCCATCCAGAATTGCAAGCTCATCCCGAAAGCACCAGTATGGCCTGACAGCATCTGGCAAGTGGTGAATGTGTGAAGGCCATCCATTGTTAATATAACCTATAATATGTGACATAGTCGGGTCTGCTTTTGTTTCAGCTTGAAGTGATTGTAGATGGGTGGGCTTGATGGACATCACTTGCGCAATATGTACATCCAGATCTGGTATTGTATGACTTGACTCTGGTTTAACCAACCTTGAGAGCATGTCAGCTAGAAGGACACTCTTAGCCCCAACATATTTCACATCCTGAGCCTCAAAAGCATTCTCTACAGGCGAGATGGCGCAAGACTAATCGGCTTTTTGAATAAAGCTTCAAGTGGCTTGTGGCTGGAATTGATGGTGATAGTGCACCCAAACACATATGTGTGAAATTTTTCATAAGCAAAGAGGACAGCCAAATGCTCTCTCTCAATGTTGAAGTACTCTAATTCTGTTTGTGTCAGTGATTTGCTAAGAAATTTTACTGGTCTTCCAACTTGAATGAGCACAGTTCCAGGCCCTTTGAGTGATGCATCAGTCTCAATTTCTGCTGGCTTGTTTGGATCAAAATGCGTTAGTTGGACTGAACTAGCAATAGCCTTCTTGACTTCTTCAAACTCAAGTTACATGTCCCTTGTCCTAACCAAATGGCTGTCTTTCTTCAAGAGGCTGCACATTAGATATGCTTTCTTGGAGAGATTGGGAATGAAGGCAGACATGAAATTTACCGTGCCAAGAGAGCTTTGGAGTTCCTGTTTGCCATTGGGTGCAGACAAGTTGAGTATTGCCTTTACTTTCTTTGGACAGGGAGATAAACCCTCAGGTCAAATGTTCATATCAAATTACTCTATGTTGCATTTCTTAATTTGACATTTGCTAGGGTTGAACTTAATTCCTGCATTAGTAGCTTTCTGGACGGTTTCGAGAAGGTGTATATCATGTTTCTCCTCGGTCGATCCTTGGATCTTAACATCATCTGCACAAGGGAATGTACCTGGAATCCTGGCCAAGGCTGTGTCTATTTGTTCCGAGAATATTTCTGAAAAGGCAGAGAGTCAGTCAGAGAAAACAGTACTTTTTGAATGGAGTATTGAATGCTGTGAGAAGCTGACTTTCTTCGCTCAACTTTTTTGTCCGGTACCCACTCTTAGCATCCAATGTTGAAAAAACTGGTCGTTTGTGAAAGTATGTTTTGCATCCTCCCATGATCCTGTGTAATGGCTACTTCTGATAAGGTCTTTATTTAAATTCTTTGGATCCAGGCAAATTCTGATGTCGCCATTTTTTTTAAACAATCACAATGTTATGAATCCAATATATGGTTTCTGGACAGGGTCGAATAATCCCCTCTTTCTCCATCCTATCCAGTTCTACCTTTAGTTTTGGCATAACACTCAGTGGAACTGTGTGGTGGAGGCAGCTGAACAGGCTTAGCATCTGCTGTCATTTTCAAGTTTACTTCACCCTGGAAAAGACCAACTTTACCATCAAAGGTACTTGGGAATAGGAGAGTGAGATCTTAAAATGTATCTCCTGTCTTTTTTCCAAGCGGTAAGTGTTCCTTCCACTTAGCTTTTAGAGGTGTGTAATCAACATCATTTTCACCAGTTATGTGAACAGCTTCAATGGCAATGTCTATCTGTTGTTGCATACAAACACCAGCAATTGCTACTAAGTTGAATGGCTTGCAAAACAGTCCTAAAATCAACTCTAATCCAAGCTCTGTCACCAGGAGTTGAATGTCATGGGTGATTTTATTACACATCACTTTTTGCATTGACCTTGCCATAAATCTTCATATCTGTTCCAGTGACACCACACAAGCGTGCCTGTGTGGGCATGACATCTGCTCTAGTTAAGCCCAGATTTTGTAGCATTGATAATGGTATACGGGTTGCCATTGCACCAGTATTAACTTTGCCTTGTAATGTTACCTGCCTAGGAGTATTGAATTTGCCATCAGCGAAAACTTCACAGGCTCGGCTATTGGTGAAGTCATCACATATGGTATTGATGTCATAAGTGTGTTCATATCTTCTTCACTGGAGATGTTATTTATATGGATGGTATTTTGAGTTGCAGGTTTGCGACTGAGCTTTGCCTTCAGAATACATGCTTTTTCAAAGTGGCCATTCTTTTTGCAGAAACTACATCCGGCATTCTTGGTTGGGCATTTTTCTCATGGGTCCCTCCCTTTGTTGCCACACCATACACATAATTTCTGGTTAAATTTACCAGGTGATCTTGCTTGGGTGGATTTTCTGATCTTGGCACCATTCTTTTTAGAGTGTCTGGTGGGATCTTATGCACGATAGGATGTATTTTTTTTACCTTCTCCAAAATGCTTCATTGCTACATCAACAGCTTCACTTTGGCACAGAACCTCAAGACAGTGTGTAATTGTCATATCTTTTCCTTTCACCATAAGCTTTTTCTTACACTCTATATTCAAGCACCCATGCATTAGCTTATCAGTGTTTGCGTATTCAGCGAGGCGATATAATTCATTTATTCTGCTATAGAAGATGGTTGTATTTTCATCTGGTTTCTGTCTGATGTTATAAAAATCCTCTCTTGCCTCACAGAAGAAGGTGGAGTGGGTTAGGCATTCCTCCATACATGTTACCAGAGCTTCAACTGTGTTAATTCTAAACTCTGGGTTCTCTGCCTGTTTAGCTTCCACCAAGGTTTCTGCATAAATACTAGCCCAAATGTAGACAGTGTTTAGTTTCACTTCATCATCATCTCCAGACAATGGGCCATTGTAAATCCTCTCTACTTCCTTTTTCTAAAGGCGAAATTGAGAGTATGCTTGATTGGATGTCCATTCTATTTTCGTTTGAGGCATATGCCGAGGACCTTCTGCGATTTTTGATGCCAGAGATAATAACCTTGTGAATTAATATTTATGACTGCTCAATACTTTATACTGATTTTGTGCCTATTATCGCTGGCAGGGATGCCCTATCAGCAATTTGCGAGTTATTGATGGGTTGGACACTGGCAGGTTGTACCCTATCAGTGTAAAATGCGAGTTAGCTTATTTGTTGGAATCCGTCGTGTGAATGATCCATCTGATGTAGCCCTGTATGCGCAGCAGCCAGACAAGTGTAAGATCATGTTTAGGATGAACACCATCCCTCTGTAATTTGAAATTTGCCTTAATCTCGGTACAGCTCCGTCGTTTGGTTGACTGAATCAAATCACTGTGTAGATTTAGAACAATTATATCTGAAGCACTGTTGATTGCCGTAAATTTATCATTCAACAGTCTGATGTGTTTTGGAGGACGAGCTGATCACCAATAAATATTTGTGGGTTACTATGTCCTTTTGATTTGTTCCATTCAATGAGAGAATATCAGGGCATGGTACAAATAGCACTGTGTAGTTTGGCCTTCTTGCAAGTAATTCTAATTTTATGGTCTCATATATTTCAGACAGTACATTGATGCGAGCAGATAGGTTACTTTTAAGTGTCAAGAACTTGCCCGTCTCTCGTGTCAGGTCACAGGTACACAGACATATGAGAATGATCGGTCTATCCTTTCAGTTTATTGTTGCCAGGCTCTTAAATAGAGGTTTTTTTATTGCCACAAAACAATGTTACATACGTTTACAATAACACAAACTTTAAAAATTAATAGACTAATATAATGTATCAATAATATTTACTTTCAAGGTTCAAAAATCGAAAAGGAAAACAGAAAAGAGCAGAAAGAGAAATACTCAAGCTAAAGATAAAGCAGGAAGATGCACATTCAGACATGTAGACATTTATAAAATTGTTAAGCTATTTCAGAGAATCAAACAAGATTTTGTATCTTTCATTAAAAGTTGACAATTTCCCTTGTTTGATAAAGATTCCCTCCTCTAACTTCAGATTCCAAGTCAAATTCTGCAAGAAATTGTTTAAAAACAATTCTTTGTTATTCTTTTTACATTTATAAATAAAGTTTTTCCCTGTCAACAACACAAAGTTAATTGGAAACCAGTACTTTTGCTCCGTATTTATAACCCCGAATAGAATTTCTAGAACAGTGAAATTAAATTTGCTGGATAACAACTGGCTCAGCCATTTGTTAACATGAGCCCAAAAAGTTTTAGAATCACTACAAAAGTAGAAATAATGTTCAAGATTATCTGTTTTTGACAGATATCACAGAGAGGGGAATTTTTTTATATTCCAATTAAAGAGATTGTAGTTACAAGAAAATACTCTATGAAGTATTTTATATTGGAAAGTTATTAGATAGGCATCATTCATAATTCTAAAAGGTAATAGATAAACAGGTTTCCAGTCTAGAGTTTCTAAAAAGGGATAGTACTCAATCCATTTACTTTGAATCTTGGGAGGACTATATTCAAGGGCTAAGTAATAAGAATAAATCTCTTAACTTTTAATTTGACTTATGTCAGTGAGGCACTTATTAGGAATGTAAATGATTTTTTGCAAGGGCTATATTCCCTGCATATTTGCGTACAGACTTTAATACAGATGACACTGTACATACAATTTGATTATAAAGCATACATGGTATAGTAGTACCAAATACACATTCTAAATAATTTTTGGATTTGATGGTTTTGCTTTGGCTGTCCCAAATATCCCTAACAGTGATGAGTCTTAAACCAGGATTGTGTTCGCCCTGAATTGATATTGGTGCATTGCCTACTAAAAAATGTGGATTGTCAAAAATTGGTTCTTGAATAAAGCTATCCATACTGTTCAAGTTTTTCAACAGAAAATGGAACCAAATGTCCAGTAAATTGTCATAGAAACTGGTCTCTTTATTTTTCCTCAAGTTATGAAAAATTTGCTTTTTCAGCAAATTACTTTTATCCAGTCCCATCAATACTGAAGCTAGAAGTTTCCAGTTTGCATTGATGTCATTACAATACCTTTTAACCCACATGATTTTTGCTTTTTCAACAATATGTTTAACAGATACCATTTTTAAACCCCCAAGGTCACGGGGCAGCTGTAAAGTGCACTTTGAAACCAAATGTTTCTTATTCCAGATGAATTCAAAAAATAATTTTTTTATGTCAGACAACATCTTTTGACTGAAAGTTACAGAAGAGGCAAGTTGCAAAATGTGTGGGATGACCAGAGATTTAACGACTGTTATCTTTCCCTGTAAAGTAAGGCATCGTGGGACCAGGAGTTTAGGATTTTTTAATAACAGTCATTTTTTCAGTTATATTTAGGAGCGAGGCCTCAGCAGTGTTGGAGGAAAACCAAGCACCTAATGATTTGAAGGGTTTGGATGTCCATTCCATACCAATGTTTTGGTCTAGGTAAACTCTATTTGTATCAGTTACTGCCAAAAAAGCAACAGTTTTAGATTTATTTAATTTCAAACCAGCATATCTGTAAAATTCTTCAAAGATTGCTATTGCACTTAAAACTGACTCGGTGCTTGACAAAAAGAGAGTCAAATCATCAGCCAATTGACAGAGTTTTATACGTTGGCCATTAATTTTTATACCATCTATCTTATCAGAGCTTCTTAATACAAGAGCCACAATCTCAGCTATCAACAACAAGAGCAAAGTGCTAATCGGACAACCTTGTCTTATACCTCTTGACAGTTTAAAAAAGGGGGATGAATAGCCATTATTGGTCACACAGCTCTCAGAGTTTTTATATAGTATTGAAATCCATCTTTGAAAATTGTGTCCAAAGCCATAGCATCCCAGGATTTCTGTCAAGAATGACCACTTCACAGTGTCAAATGCTTTTTCAAAGTCTGCCAATAAGATAATGCTGGGAAGATGGTTAATTTTACAGTAATCTATGATATCGGAGATTAGTCATGTATTCTCTCTGCAAAGTCTGTCTTTCATGTAGCCTACTTGATCAGGGCTTATGATTTCACTTAATATGGGTTTTAATCTATTACTTAAAACTTTGGCTATAATTTTATAGTCTGTATTTAAAATAGAAAGTGGCCGCCATGACTTCAAATCTGTTAAGTCTTTATCTTTTTTAGGAATGAGGGTTATTACACCCTGCTTTTGGCTGTCACTTAATGCACCTCACTTAAAGGCAAGTATAAAGCTCTTATACACAGTGTATCCTATGTCAGGCCAAAACATTTTGTAGAACTCAGCAGTAGAACTGCTGTTTTAACTTCTTCAAATGTAATAGGTAGATCACTAAGTAACTTGCTATCATTTGAAATAACTGGGACATTAATCTTATTTAAATAAGAAGTAATATCCAGTTGAGACATTGTGTTTCCATTACTTGTTTCAGTATAGATTTGCAAAAAATAACTTCTTTGTAAATCTAAAATTTTTTGAGGATTAAAAATATGGTTACCCTTGTGCTTTAAAGATTTTTGCATCAGAAATAGAGTCTTTTAACACTTTTTTCATAAATTCAATATACTCTTTATCTGTTAATAAGTTAACATTTAATTTCCACATTCCTTTACCTCGTTTTTGTTGGTCAAGAAGAGGTAACTGAATATGAAGAAGACTGTGGTCTGATTTTATACTGGGATTGATATCTGTAAGAGTTGTAATGTAACCCATACTGCTAGGAATGAAAAAGTAATCTAGTTGTGTCTGCTTGTAACTGAATTTAGTCTTTTCTCGATGTGTGTAGCGGACAGTGTCTGGATGTTGAATCCTCCAGATGTCAACAGGATTATGCATTTCCATTATTACTGACAGTTTTCTACTAGGCGTATTCCACAACTTAAGATCTGTGTGATCTTTGTGATCCAGATCGAGATCGAGATCCTTCAGATCAGTAGAATCTGTGAAATGCAAAAATTGCAGAAATGATGATCCAAGATGGGCACTGAAATGGCATGCTTTGCATCTTTGGAATTACTCTTTTATCTTTGGAATTACTTTTTACTTTTTCATCTTTGGAATTACTTTTTTATCAACAATTAAAATTATAAATGGAAATTTCAAATCTCGTGTTTTCCGCCATGTTTACAAAGAATTGTGGGATACCTCACAGATCTGATCTCTCGAATCCACCTTTTCATGAGATCACTCAGATCATGATCCAGATCAGTCAGATCAGGTTCTTTTGACCTGATCCGTTGATCCGTCGAATCTGGATTCTACAGATCATGGCTGTGGAATACGCCTACTGCAACCCAGGTTTTTGCTGCATTCTATATCTGCAGGAAATGTATCCAAACTAATATTAAAATCACCCCCTATGATAACATTATCACCAGTATAGTTTTCTAAAGTGCTGCAGACTGAATTTGCAAAAGCTAATTGCTCTTTTCTTTTATCGATGGTGGGTGCATAAATATTCAGAATTACAATATTCAATTCAGAAACTGCACAGTTAAGGAGTAAGATTCTTCCATCATTATCTCTTTCAATGTTTGTGATATTAAAATTTATTTTCCTCGAAATTAAAACTGCTACTCCCTGACTGTTGGAAGCACCATGAGAGAATTCAATCGTACCATCCCACATAGATCACCACTCGTCCTCTTTTTCAGGAGATGAGTGAGACTCTTGTATGAGAAAGATACCAGGTTCCTTTTCGTTTAACCAAGACTGCTTGTCTTTTCTCACCCAAGCCTCTTGCATTTAAGCTATAAATGTTAAAACTATCTCTTACATTATCCATTACATAATTTATAGATAATCAAGTTTAAAATGTGCACCTTCCTGTAAATTTCTAGATACATTTTACTGTTAATTTCTTCAGAAAATGAAACATACATTAGAGCCATTAATAATATGAATGTTTCTTCACTGGCAATTTGAAAATAGAACATATGTACACTATATACACAGGATGTAGGTAAAAAAAAAGCATGATGTCCAAAGGAGAAGAAAAAATAAGATGGGATGTTTTTCATCACGAGAGTTTTCAAGTGTTGAAACTTGTTTTTTTATGATGGGATTAAACATTATTTTTCACCTTTCTAAATTTCATGGAATTATAGTTTATCAATAGACATAACAGTATAAAACAAAACTATTTCGCAAGACTCTTCGAAAAGATTAATATAAATGGTAAATTTCAAATATTTACTGATAATTTAATAACAGAGCCAATTTGTTTCAAATGACATTAACAATAGTATTGAAATAATAATAATAATGCAAATAATAATGTTATACCACAAATAGGGCTTGTATTTTTTTTGTAAGTCATTGTAATTGACAAAGTATGTTAGCTACTAGGAATGTTAACAAGAATGAAAATTAATATACTTCAATTTAGTACAGACATATTCAAACCTAGTTCATTTTATAGCAATTAAGTACTGAGAGATACATTTTATATGTGTTAATTTTAAAGGCTCTACAACAAATATACACAAAGTATTCACATAATGTTAATGCATATTCAGATAAAGTTTATTTAAGAAATAGCTACAATACCCACCAAATATTAACAAAAGAATACTCATTCGGAATCAAAGAAAAAGCCAAATTTAATGAATGTTACTTGTTTATGCTTAAAATATGCTGTTTTTGTATTAATATCTAAAATTAGTGAAAAACAAACAATTTTTCAAATAAGCTAAGCAATTCATCCGGCTGTAAGCAACTGCTACTATATATTTTTGTCTGGCTAACCAAGTATACAAGGTAACTATAACAATTTAGAACAGATGTCTCCAAATCTAATTTAGTTTAAAGCATTTAAGTAGTGAAGGCTTCAAAGAAATATAAAGTGTATAAGTATATTGTATACAATACATTTTATGTAATAATTTCAGCTGTGTTATGAAAGCTGACCAACACATATATACACAGTATATTCATGTAATATTTCCACATACTCTAATAAAATGTTATGCATTAGACATCATGTCACACAATAGACAATGCAAAATAAGGTTTTGAGACTCTATATATTATTGTCCAGTTAACCAAATTTACAAGTTAACTACAGCAGTTTAGTACTAATTTCTCCAAATCTAATTTAGTTTTTTAACACTTAAGTAAGAGAGACTTCAAAATGATAAAAAGTGTATAAGTATGTTCCATACAATACATTTTATCTAATAATTTCGGCTGTAATATAAAAGCCAACCAACAAATATACGCAGTATATTCACATAATGTTGCCACATACTCTTATAAAATTTATGCAATAGACATCATGTCACACAGCATGCAATACAAAGAAAAGGTTTTAAAACTGCACATTATTCTCCAGCTAACCAAATTTATACGGTGACTAGCAATTTAGTACTTATGTCCCAGAATCTAAATCAGTTTATAGCATTTAAGCACTGAAGTCATCAAAATGATGTCAAATATATCAGTTTATTGCATACAATACATTTTTTGTAATAATTTCAACTGAATAGAGTTAATAATATTCTCATTTTGGGCACCATCATCAGCTTTTGTAATATATGTAATTTTAATGTCCTCCTCACCTGAATCTGCAGATTGCAGCTGAAAGCCCTTGCTATCACTTACCAATAGTACGGGGCGATTTTGTTTGGTTATCCGTTTGACATTTACATGCAGCCTTGCTATATACTTGTGTAGCTTTGCCTCTGACATCACACTTGGTAGATGTTAACATTAATTGAACACTGAGTTTATAAATCCACAACTTGTTCTTTCAGAAGTGATTCAACCCAAGTCGGGGTCACCATGTTTTGTTATTGGCTGGCTTTAAACGTCATTGCTGTAGTGATGTCACAACACAACCTGCATACATATTTTGTTGTTGGGTTTTAGTAATAATGTTGCTATGTTATTTTTATTTATATTTATTAAATATTCATTGAATATTAAATATTATACATTATATTTATATTAAATATTCCTGTATCAGAAAATTTTAAATCTGCAGTTGCTAGGTATAATGGATGGAACAGCCGGTTTCTAAGGTAATACAATCTAAACATACCTACAGTAAACAATATATTCCTTGTAAAAATTTTTAAAAATGAAAAAAATTTTTTAAATAAGATTTAGCTTCGTAAAATTATTACCTGAACTGCCATGGTTAAATGCCGTGTAAAACCATCATCACTCATGGATTATTTCTACAATATGAAAACTGACCAAAAATCGCTATTAAACCTCGGAAATCGCCGAGAAATCCCTGAAAATTGTCATCCCGGAAAAGATCGTTTCTTACATCATATTAAGTATAATAATACCAAAAATTCCTCAAGATAGTCATTTGACCAGTGACAGCATAAGTTGTTGTACAAATTTTTAAAAAGGGGCCACGGTGGCTGAGTGGTAACACTCTCACCTCCCACCGGGGTTTAGTTCCCGGCCCGGCCTCAACTGGGAAAGCTAGTAGTTGCTTGCCGTTGGTCAGCAGTTTACAGTACAGAACCTTGACCAACTGTATGTACGAACTCCGATCTCAGAGGTGGGAGGCGAAACAGTTACCACTCTGCCACTGTGGCCACCTATTGATTGTAAAAACTATAGCATTATCGTTGGTATTTCTAATTTTATTCTAGTTTTGCTGAGACAGTCAAACTATAAGAAGGATATTTAATTGTAAATGCAAAAGAGAGTTAAAAATTTGAAAAAAATGTTAATTTGTTAGAAATCAATATGTATGAAAGCACTGATTACAAAACAAGACATGGCGAAATACCTTAATTTTGTGTATATGGTGTCTAGTTGCTATGTTTCTTAAAAACTTGTTGCTGTAAGTATAGGTGATTTTCATGAGGTCTTTTTGTTTTTAATATATATATATATATATATATATATATATATATATATATATATATGTTACAGTAAATATGCGAAATCAGTAAATTTACCCTGAAAATTTCAGTAAATATGTGTATTTACTGGTTTTTTGGTCCAGTAAATACGTGTATTTACTAAAATTGTCATGAAGACTTTATATCTGATATAGTTGAGTGTTAATTGCTATGTCTTCATATTAACAGTTATTTCAAACTTTAAATGGTTTTGTCATTCAAACTTGATTCTTGTTTACAATCCAGCACTGGGATGGCTATGTAATATCGCTTTATAATTTCAAAAGCATTTGCATGTGATATGTGATAAAAACTTGTAATATTTTTTTTCATGTAAAATAAATTGTAATGTAAATAGACAAGTTTATAAATTTAAATATCCAAATATTTATCAAAGTATGATGCTTTATGTATAAGGAACAACAAGCAAGGTAATAAGATTAAGATATATTTCTGTTCAAGAACTGAATTTCACTGTAGTTTTAACAATATATTTTTTATCAATGTATTTCTTTTCCAAAGTTCACCAATAAAATTTAGATCTATCATTAGGCTTGAATAAAACTTCCCTTTAATGTTGTCCCTTCAATAGAGGAAGCCACACCATAACCATAGATGTCTTAAAAGAGATTAAGTCCCTCTGAAAGACTATGATGAAATCCAATTGGGGCTAGCTGGCCTTTTCAATGTTTCTAACAACAATTCTTTTATCACCCAGCAGGCAATAGGATATCAAAAAGAAATCAAAAAGACACTGGGCAAGACATCAGAAACTGATGCTTATTTGAAATTCGAAATGACATCATATGTTAAATGTCAAACAGATCTTTAGTAGCCTAGTCTATTTGACATCTCCAAAAGCCATAAAAATGACATCTAGTAGCCGATATAAATTTTATATCAGCATAAGACATCAATATGATCACCCAATTTGGACTGACTTCATGTCTATATGACATCAGAAACTGACATCAATTTGATGTACTGATATAAAAATCTGATTGACATCATTTCACAAGTGCTGAAACTAATTTTCAGTAATAAAAATATTGGTTAATAACATTTTGTTTTCACAGTTAATATCACATTACATTGCTTTAACTACCATTTGTGTACACTTACCTGACACAGCCTTAAGTGATTTCCATGTACTATAAAGATTATTCCATGGGAGAAAATAATTAATGTTCAGTGGGAACCAGTTCAAAAATTTATACCATTTGTAAAGATACAAATTATGGGTACAAAAGTTTGAATATTAGAAGCCCTTTTTCTGAACTTTTATCTTTATTTATTCAATCTTTGGCTTGGTTGCAAACACTAAAGTATACATTTGTTTACAAAACAACATATTTCTTGTAAATTTTTGCTGTCACACAGCATTTTAGTTACAGTTTTAAACATAATTGTTTTGTCTGTACCAAAACTTAATTATTTTTGTCAAAGCAACATCACAGAGACTAGAGGCCAAGTTAGTAGGTTCAGCATCTAATCAAAGGTTGTCACCTCTGCCTAGGTTTGACCCTACTCATGTGAAAAAGCTGAGGGCCTGTCCTTAGATGACCCTGGCTGGTGTACAGGATGATATTACATTTGTAATATTCCTAAAAATGATATAATTTATAGAATACTGATGTTAATCCGATCTCAAATGATATGATGATACTCCACTTGAAATGTTTTAACAAAGTGACATCATATTAATATCATTAAGATGTCAGAAACAATGCCCGAGTAGAATATCAGGTCACATCATATTATTCAAACATCATATTTTCATCATTTGACATGACTACAAAAAGTCATGTTGGGATGGTGTCAATTTTATGTCATTGAATAGGATAATACAATCACATTAGGTCTGGTTATCATTTTGTCATCTAGTTGATATTGTAGGTATGTTATTGACATAAAGTCATGTCATGTCACATAAACTGGATGTCAGATTTGTGTCAGATGACGTGACCACCTTAAATCATGTCCGAGTGATAGTTACTTGATGTCATATACTAACATGACCAAAACATGATGTCAAGAATTGGACCTGTGCCTGCTGGGCAAGTAACCAGTACCTACACTAAAGTCATAAATCTACCAGAAAATGGCAAAATATTAAGCCTTGATTGAAATAAAATAAAGAAACCACTTACTAATAGTCTCTGTTTAACAAGAGTTTCTTCGACAATACATGCAGACTTGTTTGGGTGTAAATCATGTCTTAAATGATAAGGTAAAATTTCTGCTGAATGAAAGTACAGTTAAAATTTAGAAATTTAAATTAATTTCTTAAACTTTTATTTATTTCCAATAAAAACGCTTTTTCTATATCAGTCACATAAAAATGGTGAAAAGTTAAATGAACTTTAATCATTTGTAGTAATGACATAGGTCCTTAGTAGCTGTGGGATTGAAAATAATATAAGCTTAAATGAAATATCTACAGGAAGCACATATCTAAAGTTTTTAAAAATAAATATTTAAAAGCCCAGTGCTATTTTTCAACATATTTGCATGTAATATAATCTAAAATGAAGTATGCTTAGTATGTTCTAATTGTCATCATAATAGAGTAAAATGTTGTAATATAATTAACAGTTTGCTTTATCATTTAATATTATATATAGAGAGTAAAATATTTCAATATAATGTACAGTTTGGTTTACCATTTAATATTATATAGTTTTTTTTCTTATTAATATTTTATTCATGTACAAGTTGACAAAGACAAAAAACATCGCAAACCAATAAAAAGACATGAGACACAAACATAATACATGAAAAGACAAAATAAGGAAAACATTGATGACACCTACATAAAGAAATTAATACATTTTCACAAATTAAAGACAAAAGCTTCTATATTTTTCCAAAATAAACTTTTTTTAACATTTTTCACTTGAACATTTACACCTGTTTTATATTTCAAATATGTTTTAGTCTCTGTCCAAATGGGATTTTTGTTTCCAATTTTACAATCATATATATATTTCGTTATGTATAATATTAAACAGTTCAAATCTCTTCCATAACTTAAAAATTTTTCATTTTTATGTCCGTAGCCAAGAATTATATCAAATTCGGTTAGCATTATGTTCAATGAATGTGCCTCATTATAAGCATCAATAAATTTAAACCAAATATTTTTAACAATAATACAATTCCAAAATAAATGTTCAATATCCTGAACTTCCTGGTTACAAAAATTACACATTCTTGAGGCAGACTTATTCGTTTTAAACAATAGTTTTTCTGTTGCAATGTACTTATGAATTATTTTATACTGTAATTCCTTAATAATATTCTCTGCACCAACAATCAAGGGAAGTGTATAGATTTTTGGCCAATCACATTCTTGTAAGTTATACTTATTAGTGTAGTAGTTTTTTGCTTTGTCATGCAATTTAATTCTGTTTACCAATTCCGCATTTATAATTTTTTGTGTCAGAGATTTTACTGGGATAACTTTTCCTTCACATAATTTGATACAATTGTTTAAGTCATAATAATTTGAAATCATATTAATTTTGAGATCTATTGAAGTCAACCATATATTATATAGTTACAACCAGTGAACATCAAAGTTTCATTTCACATATTTACTGAAAGTCAGACCAGTAAGCTTGTGAAATAACACAGCTCATAAATCAGTAAATACGCGTATTTGCTGATAATTTTAGGGAATATGCGCATTTACTGACCAAATCAGTGAATACGCGTATTTATTGATTTCACATATTTACTGTAGCATATATATATAAAATAAAATAACAGTATTTGAATGGTTAAAAGATTCAAATTCAGGTACTATCTTCCTGCAAGAAATACACTCATGAAGGGCAGTGGAAAAATGAATGGATAGGAGCGATCTTCCTTTCATATGGTACCTCTAATAGCACAGAGTTGCAATATTATTTCCCCAAAAACTAAATCTGGAGGTAAAATAAACAAGATTTTTCATGATCAAGAAGGTTGCATGCTACTGCTTGATCGTACAGTTAAGCAAAACAATTTCGTTTTTATCAATATTTATGCACCAACTAAAGATAAAAAATGGCAAAAGACATTTTTTGGAAAAATTAAATGAATTAATTCTCAACTATAATGACAGAAATTTAATGATTGGAGGTGACTTTAATATCTGTTTGAACCGTGACTTAGATAAAAATTGGTGGCTGTCACAAAACCAGATCTCAATACTTAACAATTTAAATAATCTTATAGAAGACATTTCTTTAGTAGATATCTGGCATCTTAGAAATATATGATAAACTTCAATTTAAAAGAAAAAAAGAGCACAGTCAGGAATAATACAAAGTCAAACCAAATAAAAAATCAAAATAGGATACTATTCTGACCACAGTATAGTTAATCTTAAAATAGATATAATAGTGACACAAAGTAGAGGGAAAGGATCTTGGAAATGCAATAATGACTTGCTAAAAGACCCTGAATAGATTTTTTTAATAAACTAACCCCTGAATGAAGTTGTGGAAAATGTAAATTTTGATGATAAACATTTACAATGGGGTACATTAAATGTGAACTGCAAACAAAAACTATTTCCTTTTCACAAAAAAGTAAAAAACAGAAAAGGAAACACAAAAAGGTTAGAAAAGGAGCTACTGGTATCAGAGGAATTAAATAGTAGCAATGAAAATTATCCTAGATACCATTCACTTAAGCAAGATATAGAAGATATAAACAGAATAAAACTGAAAGAATTATGCTCAGATCAAAAGCCAAGTAGATTGAATATGGACAAAAAATGCTAATTACTTTTTTTAACTTGGAAAAACATAATTATAATATTAAATATATACAAAAAGCTTTTAACATCAAATGGAAATAAAATGACTTCTCCAAATGAGATTCTTCAAGAAGTATATTTCTATTCCAACTTGTATATGTGTGTAATATCGCTGGCTACAATACTACAAATAATCAAAGCTATAAATCAACAAAGAGTACACAATTGAAAGACTAAGATTGAGAATTTTGTGAGTCTAAATTGACCTTGACAGACCTTAGCAAAGCATTGGAGTCAATGGCAAATAATAAATCTCCCGGCCTAGATGGATTTACCTCAAATTTTTATAAATATTTTTGGTCAGAATTATAATTATCTTTATATGAAAGCTGTGTCTACAGTTTTGAAAATTGCTGCCAGTTGTCTGATGGACAAAGGTGTGGCTTGTTAAATTTAATACCCAAACCATCAAAGATCTAAGATTACTAAATTCATGGAGACCAGTCAGTCTTCTAGCAACTGATAACAAGATTTTGGCCAAAGCTTTGTCAATTAAATTACAGAAAGTTATTTCAACATTAGTCAACCCTAATCAAATAGGTTACCTAACGGGCTGGAATATACATGAAAACATAAGACCAATTGAAGATATAATATCTTACATAAGATTGCATAAAATTTCTGGTTTTATAACTCTTGTGGATTTTCAAAAAGCTTTTGATACTGTAGAATGGAGTTTTTATTTGCAATCTTAATTGAAGGTGTTTAATTTTGGAGAAAACTACACCAAGTGGATCAAACTGTTACACAATAGCATATTGTCATGTGTATCTAACAATGGTTATCTATAAAATTAATTAACTCTTAACAGAATGTTGTGCTATTTTAGCCCTTTTTGTTTATCTTAAATTTTAGCAGTAAACTTAAAAGCAGATACCAGTATATATTTTGAATTAAAAATCTTTGGTCAAAAATTTAAAATAAGTCAGTTAGCTGATGATACCACTATGTTTTTAAAAGATACACTATCTATTAAAAGTGCAGTTGCACTATTTAATAAATTTGAAGCATATTCAACATTGAAGTTTAATCTATGTCTCAATGCAGTTATGAAAGTCTCCCCAATGACCTAAATTACATGACACAAATAACACTGCCTTTAAAATTCTCGGGCTGTGGTTTTGTGGTGATTCTCAGAACAGTAATAATTTTAAATTTAGAGAAAGTGGAAAATTATTACTTGTATAGAATGCAAGATATCTCTCTGTGAAAAGAAAAATAATCATCCTGAAAACCCTGTTAGTGCCTCAGTTTGTTCATTTGTTTGGTACCATTTTCACTCTAACAAATATCCTTAAAATGATTGATGCAATGTTTTTTTTACTTTCTTATGGAATAATAAACCCCCCAAAAATTAAAAAAGTGTAATCACAAATAGCTTCACTGGAGGAGGGTTAAAAATACCAAATATCAATAGCATTCACTGTGTATAAAAATGTTCATAGATAAAATATTTGACTGATGCCTGTGAAAAAAATGGAAAGTATTAAGTGATCATCTCCCCGGCTTAAAACCAGAAATGCTAGGTTTTAAACCGCCTGAACCATATTTAAAGGTTCTAAAAAATCTGCTTCCTGCTAATAGGCAGACTAGGCTTAATAAAATATATTACTGCCTGATATAATTGAACTATGTGTTAATTGTATTTCGACTGTCCTTTTCTTGACTTAGTCTCATCAAAGCCTCTGATGAGACTAAGTCAAGAAAAGGACAGTCGAAATACAATTAACACATAGTTCAATTATATCAGGCAGTAATATATTTTATTAAGCCTAGTCTGCCTATTAGCAGGAAGCAGATTTTTTAGTTTCTTCACTATGAGTGCTCCTTCCAAAACTGCTAGTCAGACTGATTTCTGTAATGCCATGTACAGAGTCAACGCCATCCCAGAACCCCAAGTAGTTGTGGCATACCCACCCCTATCACTAGGATATCAGATAGGACATTTGCTCCCTCAATACAGTGAAACTGAATATTGAGGATTAACATTCCATGGGCACCCCCAAAACAAGGTCTTATATCACAACCTGGTACTGCAATGGGCATATCACTATCAACAAATTATGCTAATTTATCTATGGAAATGTTTGAAGCCAAAGTGCATCACATGTGCATTCTTAAATCACATCTACATGATTAAGCACCACATGTAGATTCTTAAATGTCATCTCCCTGATTACCTACTCTAAATGCACAAGAATGATAAAATAATAATATCTAGGGGCATTTAGAAAATAATAAATGAACATAAATTTTCATTTTAAAAGGATGGACAACCAACATCAAATTCAGGTCATTCCAAGAATGATGGACACAATCACAGATTTATTTTGTTCACCTTGCTAGAGTGATGTACACAAAAATTTGGGGTAACCAACATAGCCATACGGAACCGAAATGAGTTATGTTGGATACCCAAATTACACACCCTGGCCCCAATTGGCATCAACCAACTTGTGTGATTCTTTATGAATATTATACGGACTATTAAGCACTCAATAGTCCACCCTTCTTCTTTTTCCATATTTAAAGGTTGCAAAAACAAAGTTTTAACAGCATGTTTTAGACTGTTGGTCTCTTACAAAAATTTGGGCACCTACAATCATCAACGAAATACTTATTGAATATATACTGTACAATTGATACCTATAAATAGACAATAAGTCTAATGATTCTTGAATACTGTTACAAAAGACAGGGCAATAAAAGATAAAAATTGCTCAATGTAATGGATTCAGAAGGCAAGATACTCTCTTATGAGAGATTAGTAAATAAAATTCCATTTCGGTTATCCCTTTAGAATACTTTGGTTTGACAAAAGGAATACCGAAACATTGGTTAACATGCATAAAACCACAAAACATACAGGAACAAAGCAAAATTTTAAAAGTGACCACATTACAATTACAGTAAGCCAAATAACTAAGCCCATGTTAAAAGTCAAGATTTATACTGAGAATTAATGATTGGAAAGGTTAAACTCCCATCATTACTTAATATCTGGCATGACTTACTTCCTTTCTTGAATCTAGTAATTGGGATGAAATATTTGGAAGAACGGTTTGATAACAAAGGAACCAGCCTTACAAACTTTTCAATATAAGGTCATAAATAAAATCACTAACTGCAGATATAACCTTTTTAAATGGAAAATGACTGACTCTCCTTTGTGTACTTATTGCTCAAGTGTTGATACAATAGAACATTACCTTTTTCATGTATAGCAACATTGAAATTCTGGCAGGAAGTAATGGACTAGGAAAAATTTGGAAGTTACTCTCAATTTTACAAAATGTGAAATAGTGTTTGACATACCTTTTTATGGTAACATGAATTCATTATTCATTATTCATATTCTAGTAATATTCTAGTAATACATGTTAAAATCATTCAAATAACAGAAAGTGCAACAGTAAACCAATTATATTCAATGATTTCTTGAATGGAATTAAAAAGAAAATGAAAGCTCTTTGTAATCTTTACAAGCAGGAAGGCTTTAAAAGCTGTAGCTGTTAGATATGGTACTAAAGCTAAATGATTTATTTTAATTATCTGTCCATTTTGTACATCTTATTATATTATTAGAGGGTAGTATAACTATGGCATGTTCAGTCAATTTACAATTTGGTAAAATTAAGATCAGTAGCTTATATTTTTTCTTTTTGTTTTGTTTATAATTTGATGGTCAATTTAAAATTTGAAAAAAATTAAGATCAGTAGCTTTGTATGTTTTTTTTTCCTTTCTGTTTTTTTCAGTTTGTGCTATTCTTTTTGCCTTGTGTCAATCCTTGTGTCAGATTGTAACATTGTCTGTACTATTTTGTAACAGTGTATATTGTCTGTACTATTATGTATCAGAAAAAAGAATAAAAAAATTTAAAAAACTTATATTGACAGCAGCAGGTTAATTATTATACCTATCATCTCACACATGGCAAAATGGCAGTCAGCAGAGTGGTTATCTCTCATTGCATGCTCTCTAAGGCAGCAATTTGAACGGATGTGGATAAAACACAAATACAGTTGAATAGATCAAGGCTCCACAAGCAAATTCCCTGGTGTAACCGACTGGTCCATAAAGAAAAGGCCTCCTACTACACCAATCTCATGATTGCAAACAGCGATGACCGCAAGAAGCTAGTCACTCAGGAAGGTATTGCACCACAACTCTGCAACCATTCTGCCTACTCACAGCTCAGATAAAAGCCTTGGAGACATGTTTGCTTTTCTTTCTCCAAGAAAATAAGCAAAATTAGGGATGCATTCTATACTTCTGGCTTTTTAAATGATGGACCTAATCTGGCACCTCCTGCTTTCAATGATTTTTTCCCTGTTACCGAATATGAGGTTTGCAAGATTATTAAAGAGTCCACCACTAAATCATGTGTATTGGACCCTATACCCACATTCGACTGAAGGAATCTCTTGATATGCTCCTGCCATCCATTGCCAACTTGGTAAATTTTTTCCCTTACTGAAGGATCTTTCCCCGGCACTTTCAAGAAAGTGGTTGTCACCCCTTTATCAAAAAGACTTTCCTACCCAGCCATAACTGAAGAATTACTGTCCAGTGTCTGGTCTTTGCTTCTTTTACAAGTTGGTTGAGTGAGTTGTTGTTAAGCAGTTAATGTCACACATTAATAGTAACAAACTGGACAATTATCATCAGTCTGCTAAAAACCAGGTCATTCCACTGAAACTGCTTTATTGTCAATAAAATTGAGGTCCATCTCTCTGGCACATGGTGAAGCCACAGCTCTAGCATTACTTGACTTGTCAGCAGCATACTCTCCTTGGCATTCTCAAATCTTGGTTTGATCTTGGTGGAACTGTCCTAAAGTGGTTTGCCTCCTACCTGTCAGGCTGTCAAGATAGGCCAAACACTATCTGATTTGAATGAGCACATCTCCAGGGTTTCTTAAGATTCTGTGCTAGGTCCACTGTTGTTTTCATTTTATACAACCCCACTAAGCAAAATCATCAGCCCCCATCTAGATATACAATTTCATTTCAATGCAGACGATACCCAGTTACACACCCATCTCTCCTACAAGAACGCCTCTGCTGCTCTCACCAAGCTGAATGCTACCTTCAGGATGTTCAACTATGGATGGCTCTCAGTAAATTGAGGCTCAACCTGAAAAAAACGAATTTATTGTTTTTGGGTTCCAAGGTTAAGCATCAGAAAATTTCCTCTAATTTTCCTGTCAATATTCTTAGAAGTTTTATTCATCCAACTGACATTGTGGAAACCTAGGTGTGTGGTTTGATGCAGAATCTTCCTTTTCTGAACACATTCAAAAGACTTGTAAAGCCTGTTTCCTCCAGATACATGACCTTTGTAGAACAAGACAGTATCTTACTCTTGAAGTGGCTTTCCTTGCTGCATATATGCCTTGGTTAGTAGTTGTCTTGACTATTTTAACTCTGTGTTTAGAGGTTTGTCGTGTTTCATATTTTCATAGCCTTGCTTATATTTTAACAAATCGTAGAAAGTATGCTCATGTTACATCCATCCTAAAGTGACTCCACTGGCTACCTGTTACAAACTGCTGTATATTCTAATCTGCAACACTAGTTTATAAATTTTTTATACAGTGGTTCTCCTTCCTATTTTGGTCTATTTTAGTCTCTTTGTAGCTGCTCCTACAGTAGCAGACATACTCACCCTGATTGTCAAAACCTTACATTTCCTGCATTCCATTCTCCTTGCAGTCTATGAGTCAGTTAAACATTTTGGCCACAGTTTTGCTTTTGGATCTGGAATGAACTCCCTGATAATGTACACAGTGCAACATCAATTGCCTCCTTCAGGAAAAATCTTAAAACTTACCTGTTTGCAAAAGCCTATCTGTCATAGCCTCCCCTGTCACCCCTGTATCTTCTTGGTATGACCTGGCTATATAACTGGATTATCATTAACTACCTTGTTTATGTTCAGTTGCACCTTAGTGTCTGTCAGTTGATGGAGATTAAGTGCTATAAAAATCCACATTAGATTAGATTATCAAGCATAGTGTGACAAAGCCCAAAAAGTCATAAAATCATTACTACTAGTACTGGCTAGAAGCGGCTTAGTTAGCTGGGATTTTCCTTGTAGTACCTGGTGCATGACTTCTATAGTGAGAACTTGTGGGTTTGAGTCCTGTGGTAAACTTGTTCCTGTGACAGCAGTCATGTATACCTTATTGGAATGGTTTTGTATGGCAGTTATTACCTTCTGTACTTATATGTACCACATTTTAAATTTGAAAAGGGAAAATGTATTTATAGAGTTTAAAATACCCAAACTCTTTGTATGAATGCATCGTTTTTAGGTGGTCACTCTTAATACCTCCACACAGCAGTCTCCGCACAGTAAACATATACATACTGAAACGGCCCAGCAGAAGTGTTGTATCAATTATCTCCGTAGCTTTTATCTCTGTACTGGGGTCTCAATTCTGAAGCCACCAATTAAATTTAATCTGGTTGAGTGTCACAAAGTAGAGTTGTCTCAATGTAATATCGCAGTAACCAGTTTCTGATCAGTCTTGATCACAGTCTAAGTCTTAATATCAAAGTGTAAGGGTATTATGTGGTCAGGGGTACTAGGTAGTATTTATATAACAATAATTTCTCTTCAGCAGATTCCACAGCTTTGGTCAGTTTTTAAATAGAAGTATGAGCAAGTGTCAAGATAGTAGTGAAAAGAGCCAAATATATAACTACAAAGTCAGTTTATTAAAAGAAAACAATAACCTATGCTATGGTCAAATTATATAACTGTACAGACAGGTTACACAGTATTCAGTAAAATATTATATACAGTGTAATACAGAATCAATGTAATGTTTAGTCAGTGAAAAAGAAAACAGCAACCTATGCTATGGTGAAACTATATATCTGTACAGATAGGATACACAGTATTCAGTAAAATATTATGTACAGTGTAATATATATACAGAATCAATGTAAAGTTTAGACAATGACAAGAAAAAAATCCTTGAATTAAATGGTCCAACTGAATTGTACTATTCAGTTATTCATACAGATATTCCGGTACTGTTAATACGCTCAGCCAAATTTATGAGTAACCCAGAAAAACTGTAGAGTGACCTACTCAAAGGGGTGTTTTAGCTTGTGCCAAGTTTCTCTTAGTGCTTGTACTCTGTCTGGCCTTATAATTACTGCTGATAAATATCAGTATACCAAAATTGTCCCTCTAAAATAATAAATATCACCTATTAAGTAACTGGGTAAAATAATAAAGGCACTTACAGTGATTTCCAACACTATTCTGATAAGATATCTGTGATACTATAAGTTTATATCAATCTGACAGCTGTCACAACAATGTAGTAAGTTGGAGCCAAATATGACAAATCTCATCTGCCAATTATAATATGTAAACAAAGAATAGAAGGGTGATAGCTTTCTAGCAAGTTGTGGTTGTAGATTACCTCAGTGGATAAGTGTGGAATTATCAGAGTGGAGTGAACTAATCTGCTGGTAAATTCTCAGGAGAGAGGTTTACACACTGGAGTTCTGAGCTAAACTCCACAAATTACCTATTTTACTCTCAATTTATAAGGCCTACTCTGACTTTCTCTGGTTTCCAGAGTACATAGATACCCACAATGCCTAGAAGCCATTTGATTGGCTGAGCCTACTCTGACATACTCTGACTCTACTCTGACATTTGAGTAATTATTTGCATAAAGTTTCTCCCCAAAATATAGTAAATTTACATTACCATAGATTATTAAACATGTCCCATTATATCAAGAATATGTAAGTACAATTTTATACACATGTATAAATAACTTTTGAGACATAATAACGACATTCAGTTTTATACTAAACTATCCCCAGAATACATTCCTCACTCTACAGAAGTGTGTGTACTGAAACAAACCCACTAAAAGATTGAGATTTACTGAACACACACACACACATTCAAAGAAAGCACATTCAGCCTAGAAAATCAATAAAGTGAGTACAGAGTTAAAATATCCCCCCCTCTCAAAATACTGCATTACAGGAATGCTTTACTTACTGGTGACCCTTATTTGGGTCACAAGTATTTATACAGCTTAGTGGGGAAAGTGTACCCCTGCCTGGTTATAAGACAACATTTTAAAAACTGTTTGGTGAAAAATAACCAGAAAAACCTATTCTGTAACTTGGATAAACTTTATATGTCCCTGTAGTCATGAATTAATTAAATTCAAAAGAAAAAAAAAAGATCTACCCCAGGCCCATTACAATACAGATGTAAAAACCCCAGAAATAAATTTTATCTTTTGCATGATCCTTCTTTTAATTGAAAAGTACAGATAATGTAAATATTTTCAAAGCTAAATCTAAGTTTTCTTTCATGGAAAAAGTAGTCATAATCATGGTAATTTAATATAAAAAATAGAGATGCCCATACCCCACAGCCTGGGGAATAGTTTGCAACACCATGACATATAGAAGTAGTGAAACAATACAAAGATATGTATACTTTCAGAGCAGTGTCAGTTATAGAGAGCTCCAAATAATGGTACGTAGAGAAAATAACATCTAAGAGAAAGAACTTATATGAAAAGATAAAGTATTAAGACAATTCAATAGCAAGATGACAGCATTAATCAGTAAACTAAAAATTTTGAAGCTGTAAAATTTATTAACTGGAGAAAAGCTGTCAATGGAAAAAGCACAATCATGTAAAAGTGCATATAATATTCAGTTGCAGCAATCCATATATCTTTTTCATAAGAGAAAGATGTCTCAAATATGGCAGGTGGACACACTTTGGCACCTACACCCCCAACCAATGTCTCTACCAACTGTCAACCTTCTACACCTTGTGGAATCTAAGAAATAGCCCAGACAAGATTTTAAAACTCATGGTCACTATGTTAAGGTCAAAGGTCAAATCAAGGTCACACCATGACGTTACACACCTACAACCCCTGAGCAACATCCCTACCATGTATCAACTTCTACAGTTTCTGAGATACAGCCCGGACAAACTTTTTCCCACCAATTCATTTTGAGAAAAGGTTTCCTATTTCTCACTGTATTATTTGATATAAAATATGTCTTAGTATAACTTTAAATGCTCTTTACAATATTAAATAGGACTCTATAATTAGTATTAATATTCCTTTCAATATTAAATATAGTTTTATAATTACAACAAGGTGCCACGGTGGCAGAATGGTAACACTCTCACCTTCCACCTCTGAGGTCGGGGTTCGGTTCCCGGCACAGTCTCAAGTGATAAAGCTGGTAGTTGCTTGCCGTTGGTCAGCAGTTTACAGTACAGAACCCTGACGAACTGTATGTACTGGTTTCCTCTGCCCTTCCAACTACGGGTTGTGATATGACCTGTACAGTGTTGAAAGCGACATAAAACTCCAAATAAATAAATATAATTACAACAATTGTATTAATATGTGAACTCTTTTGTATATGTTTGTTATATGAATGTTTTTTGGAATAATATAGGAAATATGATAGTGTTGGATTTTTAATTAAGTGACATAAATGCCAAATTAATTAATATATGACCCTAATACTGATGATTTCGTCTTTTATGATTTTATTTCAGGGCTGTTAAGTGACAACCAACAGGAGTACACATTTTGGTGTGGAGACTTTAATTTGACATTAAACCCATGCAGCTTAGACAGCTATAATTATTTAAATTTGAATAACCTGAAATCTTGCAAAGTAGTTATGAACTTAGTATATAATGGAATATAATTTACTTGATTCCTTCAGGTATTTTGATCTAGAAATGAAAAGATTTACTTGGCGTAGACAAAACCCATTAAAGCAAGCTAGGTTAGACTACCTTCTCGTATTTTCCAGTTCTACAGATATAATAAGTAAAAATTGATATCATACCTGGTTATAAATCAGATCATTCAATATTGGAATTTGATATTCTGACAAATAACTTTCATAGAGGCAGAAGTACTTGGAAGCTTAACACTAATTTGCTGAAGGACAAAGAGTATCTTTAACTAATTAACAAATGTGTTAAAGATGAAACAGTAAAATATGCCATCCTAGTGTACAATGCACAAAAAAATCAACGAAATTCATGAAAATGAAAAACAATTAAGAATTCCTGATGACAATTTTTAGAAACACTCATCCTTTGAATACGAGGTGAGAGTATAAAATTTTCCCAGCATGAAAAAGAGTAAAGAAAATCTTACTGAAATAAAAGTAATAGCTGAAATAAAAGTATTAGAACAACAAAATTATTTGACAAAACAAAGTCTAATTTACACTAAAAAACATGAGTTGGTACAATTGAGAGAACAGAAAATGAAAGGCCACTATATCAGATCATGTGTTCAATGGATACACAAGGGTGAGAGACCAATAAAGTGTTTTTGCTCACTAGAAAAAAGGAGGAAGGACAATACCTTAATTTCAGACCAAGGACAAATTCTATTGGAACTTAAGGATTTCTACAGTCAGTTATTCCAGACTCATGACAACAATCTGGAAGAACTTGACCTAGATCTTTTGCTAAAAGACTTAAAGTTAGACAGACTTACACACCTTCAAGCAACATCTATTGAAGGTGAAGTAAAGGAGGAAGAGTTAATCACAGTGTTGAAAAATATGAAAAATAATAAGACTCCAGGTATCCTGCTGATATTTTAAAAGTCTTCTGGAAATCTCTAGGGAAGTGGGTCCTTCGAGCCCTCAGTTTCAGCTTTTGAAAAGGAATACTTCCTCCGACATTAAGATAATACCTTCTAACTTATGTTCCAAAAGTTGGTAAGCCTAGAGAATGTATCAAAAATTGTCACCCATTGTCAATATTAAGTGTTATCTACAAGCTTGCCTTGGCTGCTGTTGCTGATTGAATCAGGCCTCTGAATTGAATGATTTGATAAGCCATAACCAAAATGGATTTGTCACAGGTTGATATATTGGCGAGTCAACAAGATTGATATTTGAAACAATGCATTTTGCCGAAAATAATAATATACTGCATGGGACTACTTATTTTAATCAATTTTAAAAGGCGTATGATTCAATATCTAGGAAATTTATAAATAAAGCATTATCACACATGAGCTTTCCAGTTGTAGCATGGATAAAGTTATTTAATAAGGACAAATTATGCAAACTACAATTATGCAAAGTGGAATAATGTCAGAATTCATCAAAATAGGTCATGGCTGCTGAAAGGGTAATCCAATTTCATTGTATTTATTCATTATGGCTGCAGAAGTACTTAACATCTTAATCACTTATAATGATAAAGTAACAGGTATAACAGTGAATGGGTTTGAATTTAAACTGTACCAAATTGCTGATGACACTACCTCAATATTAGATCGTTCTAGTCAATCAATAGAAAGTGCACTCGATATATTAGAAATTTTTGGTACCCTCTGGATTAAAAGTAAATTCAGACAAAATAAAAATTGTTTGGATTGGTAAGAAAAAATATTCAAATGAAAAATAAATTAATTAAAGATTTCATTGGGATACCACTGAAGTCGATTTGCTTGACTTAAAATTTTCAGTGGACATAGACAAAATGCCAGAAATGAACTTTTCTGTTAAACTTACAGAGATTAAGGAAAGTATAAACCACTGGAATAGAAGTAGACTTACACCTTTGGGCAAAGTAATCGTGATCAAAACTTTCCTCATGGAAAATGTTGAATCATCTCTTCTTAATTCTACCAAATCCTGATATGATTCTTTTATTAAAAACTTAAATGATATGTTCTACAAATTTATGTGGTCAAATAAAACTCCTAAAATAAATAGGAAAACAGCGACATTGGATTATAACATGGGCAGTGTAAAAATGATCTAACTTGAACACTTTACAGTGGCACTTAAGGTCACTTGGTTAAGAAGGCTTATTCAAAATGATACCCCATGGATTGAACTCTTTAAACATCAAATAATCAAAGCTATAAACAAACTCTTATACCTCGGTTCCCAATTTACTTTATGTATATAAAAAAAAATTACAAATAAATTCTGGATTGATGTTCTTAAATCTTGGAATATATTACATAAAGGAAAACTTGTATTTAGTAATGAACACATTCTTTCAGCACCCTTGTGGTTTAATGCACATTTATCAACCAAAGTTATGTACTTTCCCCAATGGTTTAAACAATGTATTATGGTGGTTTCAGATGTTTAGATCCTGTGGGTACTTTTTTACCTGTTGATAAACTAAAAGAAATTTATCTAATTTACAATATTGACCCCCCCCCCCCCCCCTCTTGGTTACATAAGAGTTAGAATAGTTGTAACGAAATATACTAACAAAAATTAAGAAGGCAAAAACTTAGAAATCATAAGACCAGTAATGCCAATAAACATACACATTATTAATACTTGTAAAAAAGTGCATGAGGCTATTATAAAACTTTAGAAATAACTGTAATGACCATGAAATGAAGATTAAGTGTAACATGGAAAGATGCAAAACGGAAGAAGAAAATCTACTACATATGTTTGTCTACTGTAGTACAATTTTGGAAAATTATAGAAAAGTATATATTAGATGAATCAGGTATAATAATTAAATTAAGTAGTTTTAGGATCATATTTGGATACCATCTAGCAGACAGTAATAGATTAACTATTAATGTATTGATAATTATTGCTAAGAAGTAAATATATAATATAAATACATGTATATATGTATAAAATATTTTTTCTAAATTGTCCAAAACCCCATTTAAAAAAATAAAGTTGATAACATAGCAGTAAGTATAAAATGAGGTGAACAATTTATTTCATTCAAATATATGTAAAATCTGGACTTCAAAGCAATACCCTCAATATTTATGGCAGCACATTACCGAGTTGTGTAAGTTTTTGAAAAATATGTTAACATTTTTTTCTAAGATTTTTGTATACTTTCATAGGTTTCATGATATTAAGTATTTGGGAATTCCTATTATTTGTTTTTTTTTAATAGAAAAATTAGATGCATATGAAAATATTTTTAGGAATCATTGATTCTCGCCTGTATTCAGTGTTTAGTGGGACCCTTATAGATTATACGAAATCGTATGAAAACATTCTTTCAACTCTGCATGTTGAAGTATCACGTGATGAGTTTGTTGCAGATAAACATCGCCATTTTGACGATGGCGCGAAATGGTTTGGGATCGTTTTCCCTGTGATTGGCGTTAAAAGGCTCCCTTGAACGTTCAAGTATATGCTATATATATCATTATGTATTTGTGAAGAATAAAACCCCAAAACTTTACCAGTATTTTCCACTTACTACCGTAAAAACTGGGTCTTATTTGAGCCATCATTTTGACCTCTTTTAAAATATTCAAAATTCAGTAAAGTGAAGTATGTCCATGTTAATAGATTGTTTTGACAAAGAATCGCTGACAGCGTCTCAAAACTATTCCTTTAAGTAGTACTGGAGTTCCCATGAAAAATCACGGTTTTGAATGCATTCCCATACTGTACAATAGTGTACTAAAAAGTAGACCGAGTTTTCTGTCCCAAAATATGCCTTTTTAAAACTGATGGACGGCATTTTGGGACAGAGTTCCTCGCTACACAAAAAACTTCAATATCTGAAAATTACTGTCCCTTTAAACTTTAAAATATGCACTTATATGTATTAACAGTATAAAGCATTTAGATGCAGGAACACAATTTTCTGTGTTTGCAGTATCCTTGCGTTGCCGGTTTTCGACGGTCTTACGCATTTTAATCCATTTTTGTTTCTTTCATCATTCCCTGATGTATTTTAATCTTAAAATTAAAAAAAAAAATGCTGTTTAATTGACAAAAACAAATATAATGGATAAATAGTTTAGCTTATTTTATTTTTTTAATTGATTCAATTTCTGCACGTACAGTATACTGGTCGGCCAGTGAATTTCGTCACCCCAGTGAAGTTCGTCACCCGCCGTAAAAACCTTCAAAGACAGGCAATAATCACATTTAAATAAATGGAATAGCTTCTTTCAACAGCAAGGTATACATATATGCCGTAACTGGACAGTAAAAACTCTTTAATATTGTCATAAATGCAGGTGACGAACTTCACTGGGGTGACGAACTTCACTAGCTGAGCAGTAGTGTTCTTATTTTACAAATGGTTGTCTGTTATCGATGGTAAAATAAAATCATTATAAATGGTATTCAAAATATATTCTAAACTTTTTATTTTTCACATTGCCCTCTGTAAATTGATAATTTAACAAATAAATGACATAGTTGTTGCCATTATATTGTAACAATGTACAAATAACATTGTTTTTGAAGGTGTACACATAAAATTATTTCCCTAGACAATTGTGCCATTAATTTTTAAAGTTCACTTTGAAGGCTGTTTCTTCCATTTTGTGTCCACACAAAGCACGTGTTTTTATCTTAATGATCATGTGTATGGTTAATGTATTTTATAACCTCCAAAAATAAAAATATTTTATGGCATATTTTTCTTATATTTGCTGCTGAACAAACGCATGCTGTCATTGACAATGGATTACATTATGGTCAATTTAATAAAAATGTATGTGTAGTGCTTTGTAAAACAAATATTATAAACATTTTTGTCTTTTACAATATACCTTATAATTTCATTTTATGAGGATAAAATTTGCATTATTCACGGAACTTCATGAGCGTTGCCAATGACAACCATATTTTATTTTACTTTAAAAATGGATATAATATTTCACTTAACAAAATCAGGATTTTACTGCATCATGCATTAAGAAACTTTATTTTATCAAACTCAAAAAAATATTTGCATTAAAAGCCATGTAATATATTTTAAATAAAGCTTAATACTGATATTTATTTAATTTTTACTGAGATGAAGAGCACCTGCACAGAACTACAATATATTAATGCGCGGCCGTCGATAATAGACGACACAACGATAATATAGACACTTTTTCTGCACTTCCTGTTTGTATAAACAATGATAAAATTTGGCAAGTGAAATAAATTTTGGTAAATATATCCATTAACTATGCAAAAAGTTTATTTCTTTTAATGCGGGGCACATCATTGATACTCAAGGTGGTAGACGTGGTTACCTCGGCTCTACTTTACTTGCGTGTAGAGCCGTGGCACGACCCCACATAAAACTGGAGATTTGCATAAAATCCTTTTCTGTTGAATAAAACTTGATGACATGACTGCAAATGGTATAATGTTGTTAAAAACAATTGATATTAAGCTAAGGACACAGTAAATACAGGATGTGTATGAAATACATACTATTTTACACAACTTTTATAATAAAAGAACATTTTCACATTTTTAGAGAAACGGTAAAAAAAACATTGGAAATGGGGAAATGTCGTTTATTTTTAGTTAACTATGTTTGCATGTGGACTGATTGTTGAAGGAAATATAACAAAGTAATTGTGGTAACAGTTGTTTGTACACATTTGTATGGAATATGTGTTTTATGCAAATCTCCAGTTCTATGTGGGGTCGTGCCACGGCTCTACACGCAAGTAAAGTAGAGCCGAGGTAACCACGTCTATCAAGGTGGTAGCCTAGTACATGTTTAATGTCAGGATGTGTGCCACTTGTTGCCCTTCAGGACGTTTATGTTTTTTGCATACTAATGCCATCTGTCTCTCGCCAATACATCCATCTTTTAAAAATTGGCTGAGAGACAGATTAATCGGTCTACTAAAAAGGGATCCTGGAAAACTCAGACCTTTGCCATATCTGATCCATGTGATGCCAACTGGACCTTTCTAAATCTCCTCACACAAAGTTGGTCCCGTATTTATATATATTATGTGTGTCATATGTTAACCATGTAAAGAGTTTAATTTCAGTTCTGGTCAGCTAGTGAAGTTCATCTGCCATAAAAACACTCCAGCAATATCCACATTTCCACCGTATAGCTGGTTTGGACAGCAAGGTATCCTTTATGAACCAGGGGCTGATTTCACAAAGGGACTTAAGTCCAGATTTAGACTTAAATTTAAGACTTTGGTCTTAAATTTTGTCAAAAGAATGTTAAGCCTGTGGTCTTAGACTTAGCCGATTTCACGAAACAGCTAAGTCCATGAAATTGCTAGGTCAGTGGACTTAACTTTAAGCCTGGGAGGTAGTGGGCTTAAATTTTGTATAGAGGACTTAAATATGCCCGCCATAAACTTTTCTCCACTTTGGCTGTAAATAAAGTATAATTATACAGAACACCTCACTAAAGCAGTCTTTGGGAAGTTTATATGTGGTAACAAGGTTTTCCATTTTAAAACAGCAGTTCTCCTTAGATAAAATGCATTAAATGAAGGATATATGTCACCAATAGTATAGTTTGAATAGAAAAGAAAGGTCAGATGACCCAGAAAACCACTGTGGTTATTTGATAATCTTGGACTTAGCTAAGTCACCCTTTGTGAATACAGTTTTAAGACAAAATTTAGCTGAGACAAAAATCTTAACTTTAAGACTGGATTTAAGCCTAAGACCTGGCTAAGTCTAAGACCTTTCGTGAATACAGGCCCAGATTTAGACTTAAATTTAAGACTTTGGTCTTAAATTATGTCAAAAGAATGTGAAGTCTGTGGTCTTAGACTTAGCGGATTTCACAAAGTAGCTAAGTTCATGAAATTGCTAAGTCAGTAAACTTAACTTTATGTCTGGGAGGTAGTGGGCATAAATTTTGTAAAGAGGACTTAAATATGGCCGCCACAAACTTTTCTCCACTTCAAAATTTGAAATGGCTGTAAATAAAGTATAATTATACTGAAGACCTTACTAAAGCAGTCTTTGGAAAGTTTATATGTGGTAACAAGGTTTTCCATTTAAAAACAGCACTTTTCCTCAGATAAAATGCATCAAATGAAGGATATGTCACCAATAGTATAGTTTGAATAGAAAAGAAAGATCCACCAGTGTTACGGTTGATGATCTAGTTTTCATGCTAGCACTAGTTTTTGTGTATTTGCAACATATTTAACAATATCTCGGCCAATATCAAACAAAATTTCTTCACACGAAAACTGTCAAAATCTACTATTATTAAGCGTCCCGCAAGGGACGCTTGTTTGTGTATGGGAGAGCTTCAGGCTCCGCCGGCTCCGCATTTTGTTTTCCTTATAACTCTGTAACCGTTAGGCGGATTCTTTTCAAATTTGGCAGGTTTAGGCAGTAGCCTTGGGGAATTTTTTTGAATATGCTGCAGTGACATTTCAACCAATCAGAGAGGTCACATGACCAAAAATGTCTTTTTTTCGATGGGGAAGCTTGTCCGGATGATAACTTGAAAGGAATTTTATCAATTCACCTGAAACTTGGCAAATACATTCATTCTATTAAAATCTGGAAATCATTAGATTTTGGCATTGATTGGTCAAGAAATGGCCGAGTAATTAATGATTAATTAATCATTACGAATTTTCCAAATAAGGAAAACACAAAAATGCTTATATCTCGAAAACCGTGCTAGATAGAGCGATTTCGACGAAATTTTTTGACCCGCAGGGTATCTCTGCGGAGTAGTTTTCCCAATTTTCAAAAAATTTTTGTCTCGCCCAAAATGGCGGCCATTTTGAATTTTCGAAATTTTCGCAAAAATTGCAAAACACAAAAATGCTTATATCTCGAAAACCGTGCTAGATAGAGCGATTTCGACGAAATTTTTGACCCGAAGGGTATCTCTGCAGAGTAGTTATCCCAATTTCGAATTTTTCGCAAAAATGGCAAAACATAAAAATACTTATATCTCGAAAACCCTGCAAGATAGAGCGATTTCGACGAAATTTTTGATCCACAGGGTATATCTGCAGAGTAGCCATGCCAAGTTTCAAAAAAATTTTGTCTCGCCAAAAATGGCTATTTTGAATTTTCGAATTTTTCGCAAAAATTGCAAAACATAAAAATGCTTATATCTCGAAAACCCTGCTAGATAGAGTGATTTCGACGAAATTTTTGACCCACAGGGTATCTCTGCAGAGTAGCCATGCCAATTTTCAAAAAAAAATTGTCTTGCCAAAAATGGCGGCCATTTTGAATTTTCGAATTTTTCGCAAAATTGCAAAACACAAAAATGCTTATATCTCGAAAACCGTGCCAGATAGAGCGATTTCGACGAAATTTTTGACCCACAGGGTATCTCTTTAGAGTAGCCATGCCAATTTTCAAAAAAAATTTGTCTTGCCAAAAATGGCGGCCATTTTGAATTTTCGAATTTTTGCGCAAAAATTGCAAAACACAAAAATGCTAATATTTCGAAAACCGTGCTACATAGAGCGATTTCGACGAAATTTTTTATCTTCAGGGTATCTCTGCAGAGCAGCTATCTATCCCAAAGAGCTTTCACTTGGTGAAGTTTCAGACCCATAGCTAATTGCTCACCTACTCAAAAAGAGTAAATGCGAATTACCTCTAAAAGTATTGCAGATGGCCAATTTTTCTCAAATAACTCATTCACCTACTTTTGGAAGAGCTTTCACTTGGTGAAGTTTCAGACCCGTAGCTAATTACTCACCTACTCAAAATGAGTAAATGCTAATTGTATCCCCGACGCGAAGCGGGGATACTATGGATTCATCATCGTCGTCGTCCGCGTCCGCGTCCGCGCCCTCGTCCGCGTCCGCGTCCGCAGAGATTTCTTGTTAGCGACCTACAGTCCACATTTCTTTCCGGATTTCTTTCATATTTGGCAGGTGACTTGATATGGTAGAGGACTCGCCACCCTATCTTTTTGGTAGGCTTTATGTCTAAATTAGGCCTGTGGTAGACAAAAATGTCTAAAATGTGGAATATTGCTTGTTAGCGACCTACAGTCCACATTTCTTTCCAGATTTCTTTCATATTTGGCAGGTGGCTTGGTATGCTAGAGGACTCGCCACCCTATCTTTTTGGTAGGCTTTATGTCTAAATTAGGCCTGTGGTAGACAAAAATGTCTAAAATGCATTAAAAGTCATGAAATCATGCACTAAATCACTTATAACTTGAAAAGTGTTGCATTTAGAGCATTTTGTTAAAATATGTTATTCAGATACTTTTTTCATAGCTACAACATGGTGAGTAACTTGGGTGTCTGTCTCAATCGCTAAGTGAGTAATAGCTACTTTTGGGCTTTTCAGTAACTTCCATCATGAGTAAAATCAATTGTAACTTGAAAACTATTGCATTTACAGAATTTTGTATAAATATGTTATTCAGCTACTTTTATGTCAGCTATAACATAGTAAAATTTCAGACATGTAGCTCATGGCATAGCTGAGTAATAGCTACTTTTAGGTTATCACTGTTGAGTAAATTACTTATAACTTCAAAAGTATTACATTTAGAGTATTTTGTTTCAATATGTTATTCACCTATTTCGGAGTCAGCTATAACATAGTGAAGTTCCAGACCTGTGGCTCATTGCATAGCTGAGTAATAGCTACTTTGAAGTTCACACTGTTGAGTAAATCAGTTGTAATTGGAAAAGTATTGCATTTACAGAAATTTGTGTAAATATGTTATTCAGCTACTTTTGGGTCAGCTATAACATAGTGAAATTACAGACCTGTAGCTCATGGCACAACTGAGCAATAGCTATTTTCAGGTACTGACTGTTGAGTAAATGACTTGTAACTTGAAAAATAGTGCATTTGGAGTATTTTGTTAAAATATGTTGTTCGCCTACTTTTGGGTCAGCTATAACGTCGTGAAATTACAGACTTATAGCTCATGGCATAGCTGAGCAATAGCTATTTTCAGGTTGTCACTATTGAGTAAATCAGTTGTAACTTGAAAACTATTGCATTTACAGTATTTTGCTTAAATATGTTGTTCACCTAATTTTGGGTCAGCTATAACATAGAAAAAATTCAGACATGTAGCTCATTGCATAGCTGAGTAATAGCTACTTTGACGTTATCACTGTTGAGTAAATCAGTTATAACGTGAAAACTATTACATTTACAGTATTTTGTTTAAATATGTTATTCACATAATTTTTGGTCAGCTATATCAGAGTGAAATTGCAGACCTCTGTGTCATGGCATAGCTTACCAATATCTACTTTCAGGTTCTCACTGTTGAGTAAATCATTGTATCCACTGGATAGCCGTAGTGTGTAGAGAGATTTCACCATTACCGCTCTAACAAAAAAAAATATTATAGCTAGCCTTCTCAAGTTTGCAAAGTATATTACAGGGTGCACCACAGTACTCTATTGGTAGGCTTTATGTCTAAATTAGGCCTGTGGCTAAATTACTTACCTACTAAAAATGAGTAATTCTGCATTTTCTCTAAAAGTATTGCAGATAGCAAATTTTTCTTAAATAACTCATTCACCTACTTTTGGGAGAGCTTTCACATGCTGAAGTTCCAGACCTGTAGGTAATTACTCACCTACTGAAAATGAGTAAATGCGAATTATCTCTAAAAGTATTGCAGATAGCCAATTTTTGTCAAATAACTCCTTCACCTACTTTTGGGAGAGCTTTCACATGCTGAAGTTTCAGACCCGTAGGTAATTACTCACCTACTCAAAATGAGTAAATGCAAATTATCTCTAAAAGTATTGCAGATAGCGAATTTTTGTCAAATAACTCCTTCACCTACTTTTGGGAGAGCTTTCACTTGGTGAAGTTTCAGACCTGTAGGTAATTACTCACCTACTGAAAATGAGTAAATGCAAATTATCTCTAAAAGTATTGCAGATAGCCAATTTTTGTCAAATAACTCCTTCACCTACTTTTGGGAGAGCTTTCACTTGGTGAAGTTTCAGACCTGTAGGTAATTACTCACCTACTGAAAATGAGTTAATGCAAATTATCTCTAAAAGTATTCCAGATAGCCAATTTTTGTCAAATAACTCCTTTACCTACTTTTGGGAGACCTTTCACTTGGTGAAGTTTCAGACCTGTAGCTAATTATTCACCTACCCAAAATGAGTAAATGCTAATTATCTATAAAAGTATTGCAGATATCCAATTTTTTATCAAATAACTCATTCATCTACTTTTGGGAGAGCTTTCACATGGTGAAGTTCCAGACCCGTAGGTAATTACTCGCCTACTGAAAATGAGTAAATTCGAATTATCTCTAGAAGTATTGTAGATAGCCAATTTTTCTCAAATAACTCATTCGCCTACTTTTGAGAGAGCTTTCACTTGGTGAAGTTTCAGACCCGTAGCTAATTATTCATCTACTCAAAATGAGTAAATGCGAATTATCTCTACAAGTATTGCAGATAGCCAGTATTTCACAAATAACTCATTAATATGAAAACAACTTAGAGGAAGTCATGGGCTGCAAATCTTTTCATGTGGTCAGATTTCACCTTGGGCCCCTCCTGCTTATTATTGGTCCTAGAGGTTTGCAATGTGAAAACGACTTATAGGAAATCATGGACTGCGAATCTTTTGATGTGGTCAGACTTCACCTTGGGCCCCTGCTACAGGGTCAAATAAGGGTAGCCAAACTTAAAAGTGCTTTCAGCTTGCTTATTAACGAAAAATGCTTTTTATCTTCTAAACTATGTTAGTTGGCCTTTGTCGGTGGATACATCCAGCATCTGGCCACAGATGCGTCCTATTTCTAGTTATCTCAAAAACTATTGCGGATACCCAATTTCTATCAAATAACTCATTCATGTACTTTTGGGAGAGCTTTCACATGGTGAAGTTTCAGACCTGTAGATGATTACTCGCCTACTCAAAATGAGTAAATGCGAATTATCTCTTAAAAGTATTGCAGATAGCCAATTTTTCTCAAATAACTCATTCACCTACTTTTGGAAGGGCTTTCACATGGTGAAGTTTCAGACCCATAGCTAATTACTCACCTACTCAAAATGAGTAAATGCGAATTATCTCTAAAAGTATTGCAGATAGCCAATTTTTCTCAAATAACTCATTCACCTACTTTTGGGAGAGCTTTCACATGGTGAAGTTTCAGACCCATAGCTAATTATTTACCTACTCAAAATGAGTAAATGCTAATTATCTGTAAAAGTATTGCGGATACCCAATTTTTATCAAATAACTCATTCATCTACTTGTGGGAGAGCTTTCACATGGTGAAGTTTCAGACCCATAGCTAATTACTCACCTACTCAAAATGAGTAAATGCGAATTATCTCTAACAGTATTGCAGATAGCCAATTTTTCTCAAATAACTCATTCACCTACTTTTGGGAGAGCTTTCACTTGGTGAAGTTTCAGACCCATAGCTAATTATTCACCTACTCAAAATGAGTAAATGCGAATTATCTCTAAAAGTGTTGCAGATAGCCAATTTTTCTCAAATAACTCATTCACCTACTTTTGGGAGAGCTTTCACTCTGTGAAGTTTCTGACCCATAGCTAATTACTCACCTACTCAAAACGAGTAAATGCAAATTATCTCTAAAAGTATTGCAGATAGCCAATTTTTCTCAAATAACTCATTCACCTACTTTTGGCAGAGCTTTCACTTGGTGAAGTTTCAGACCCATAGCTAATTACTCACCTACTCAAAATGAGTAAATGCGAATTATCTCTAAAAGTATTGCAGATAGCCAATTTTTCTCAGATAACTCATTCACCTACTTTTGGGAGAGCTTTCACTCGGTGAAGTTTCAGACCCATAGCTAATTACTCACATACTCAAAATGAGTAAATGCGCATTATCTCTAAAAGTATTGCAGATAGCCAATTTTTCTCAAATAACTCATTCACCTACTTTTGGGAGAGCTTTCACTCGGTGAAGTTTCAGACCCATAGCTAATTACTCACCTACTCAAAATGAGTAAATGCGAATTATCTCTAAAAGTATTGCAGATAGCCAATTTTTCTCAAATTAATCATTCACCTACTTTTGGGAGAGCTTTCACTCGGTGAAGTTTCAGACCGATAGCTAATTACTCACCTACTCAAAATGAGTAAATGCGAATTATCTCTAAAAGTATTGCAGATAGCCAATTTTTCTCAAATTAATCATTCACCTACTTTTGGGAGAGCTTTCACTTGGTGAAGTTTCAGACCCATAGCTAATTACTCACCTACTCAAAATGAGTAAATGCGAATTATCTCTAAAAGTATTGCAGATAGCCAATTTTTCTCAAATAACTCATTCACCTACTTTTGGGAGAGCTTTCACTTGGTGAAGTTTCAGACCCATAGCTAATTACTCACCTACTCAAAATGAGTAAATGCGAATTATCTCTAAAAGTATTGCAGATAGCCAATTTTTCTCAAATAACTCATTCACCTACTTTTGGGAGAGCTTTCACTTGGTGAAGTTTCAGACCCATAGCTAATTATTCACCTACTCAAAATGAGTAAATGTGAATTATCTCTAAAAGTATTGCGGATAGCCAATTTTTCTCAAATAACTCATTCACCTACTTTTGGGAGAGCTTTCACTCTGTGAAGTTTCAGACCCATAGCTATTTATTCACCTACTCAAAATGAGTAAATGCTAATTATCTGTAAAAATATTGCGGATACCCAATTTTTATCAAATACTCATTCATCTACTCGTGGGAGTGCTTTCACATGGTGAAGTTTCAGACCCATAGCTAATTACTCGCCTACTCAAAATGAGTAAATGCGAATTATCTCTAAAAGTATTGCAGATAGCCAATTTTTCTCAAATAACTCATTCACCTACTTTTGGGAGAGCTTTCACTTGGTGAAGTTTCAGACCCATAGATAATTATTCACCTACTCAAAATGAGTAAGTGTGAATTATCTCTTAATAGTATTGCAGATAACCAGTTTTTCTCAAATAACTCATTCACCTACTTTTGGAAGAGCTTTCACACACGAAAATGAAAAATTGTGAATATCCTGGAAAAGCTATTTCTTCTGCTTTAATGCTCGGCGGGAGATACACACCGCGGCAGTGGTCTTGACAAAAAATTTTGTCTCCCCAAAAATGGTGGCCATTTTGAATTTTCAAAGTTTTTGCAAAACACAAAAATGCTTATATCTCGAAAACCGTTCTATATGGAGCGAACTCAACAAAATTTTGGACCTGCTGGGTATCTCTGCAGAGTAGCCATGCCACTTTTCAAAATATTTTTGTCTCACAAAATATAGCGGACATTTTTAATTTTTTAATTTTTTGCAAAACACAAAAATGCTTATATCTTGAAAACCGTGCTAGATAGAGCAGACTGCGCTGACTTTGGTCGCCACAACAGTATAAGGCTAGAAACGAAGCATTTTCTTAATACTTTAGCACTCACCTTTATATCCTTTTCGGGACGCTTTGTTTTTGCTATGCAAAAACATTATCTTTTTTTTTTGCGAGCGATCCTCTAGTTTGTCTTTAAAATGATATTTTTATTGCATAAAAACGTACTTACATAATCCCAACAGAAGCTTACGTGACCTACCGTTCGGTCAAGGACACAGACAATGTGTCTCGCCATTTTTTTCTCTCTTAATGTACACACGTAAACCCCAGCGGGCACCTGCTGGAGGTTATATCTCCACTGTAAGTTGTCATTCTTATTTTGACCGCCGTCAAGTACACACGCGTTCTTTTCGGATCTTCAAAGATTTTTTACCATGTCCGAAAAACAAAGGAAATGCTCCATTTGTGCAGGTGATATGTTGCCTTGGGACAACCATCAGGCCTGTTTAAAATGCAGAAACGACAAGAAAGGGAAGGATAAGTGTGTGATTGGTAAGGAAAGTGACTGTTCTATTTGTGCTGGTGCTTTGAAAATTCCTCATAGAAAGAAATCTTCAAAAACTAAAGTTTCTGACAAGTTTGATGATTCGCTGTTGGATGAGCCAACTCCTTCAAAGTCCTCAACTTCCTCCACTTCTACTCCTGATTCATCTCTTCAGGAGATGTTAAAGGCTATGAATTCTCAGTTATCTTCCCTGGCTTCTCAATTTGAGGAGTTCAAGCGCAGGGATAAACCTTCAGCTTCCAAAACAACTCTTCCACACTCTCAGGAGCAGGGTATGTGTGCCCCTGCCTCCCAGAGCAGACCAGTCCCCTCAGAGGGGGAATTATCTGATGAGGAATCATCTTTACCTGCTACGAAACGCCATAGATCCAGGTCTCCTCAGGGTGATTCAGAGACTCATTCCCAGGAATTAGATCCTTCCTATGTGGAAATGCTCAATGCCATCAGGAATCTGTTGGATTTAGAGGTACCACAAGTAGAGTGCCTTGTGGCTCCCTCTGCATTCTCTAAGAAACCTTCAAAGCAGGTGGTCAGAAAACAGAATTTGGCTTTACCTCCTGTTCAAGATATACAGTCCATGTGGGACTATAGATTCAGAAAGGCCTCTGGAACAACAGTAAAAGACAAGTCCAGCTCTGAATCTCTATCTCAGGGACAGTTTTTGGCCTTTGAGAGGCCTGACATGATTTATTACACCACTTCTCCTCAAAATACTCCTCTGAAAGCTCCTAAACTTCCTGACTCATACTTCAACATAGCAAAAGTAAAGTCTTTGTCATCTTCAATCTCTGTACCTTCCAAGCAGTTTATTGTACAGGAGACAGTTTGCAGAGAAAATGTTCAAATCCTGGGCCATGTTGTATGGTTTAAAATGGCTATTGAGGAACTCAACAATAGGATCCAGGAGTTAGCTACTGAGATCAAATGTTCAGAAGATCTGGAAACCATCAGGGAATCAGCAGATCTCATGATCAAATACTCTCAACTCCAGGCTTCTGTCACATCTTCCTTAGAAATAGCTCTGGATACAGTCCTCAAGCAGAATATGACTCTGGCCTGCAATATGCTACTTGCAAGGAGAGACAGCTTATTGAAGGACTGCAGCTCAAAATTAGGTCCTAAGGACTTGGCAAGCTTGCGTACAGACCATTTTGACCAACAGGAGGTCTTCAACTCGGATATTTTATCCCAGGTTGAGGATAACATGATCAAAAGATTGTCAATAATGAAGGAATCTGATTCCAAGTCATACAGAGACTCTGTGAAGAATTTCGATTTCGGGAGGTCTTCACATCCAAAGCCCTCACAGGAAGGTAACAGGTCGTTTCGTGACAAACGAACGCAGCAAAATTCAACCTATGGCCACTTCTCTGCGCGCGCATCGCGAGGAGGCAGAGGTGGAAAGAGGAAATGACTTCCCAGGGGCAAGATTGCGGACTTTTTGGCAGGTATGGTCAAAAAACCACGCCCATCCCAGAGTAGTAAGTTTACTGCAACATGGCTATCGCCTAGATTTCAAGTTTCTTCCAAAATTGTCGAAAATTCCGCTCATTTTGAGCGAATATCACAACAAAAACAAAGATGGCGCCCTCCAAGAGGCAGTTCAGGCCATGCTTACAAAAAAGGCGATAGTTCCTGTCAAAAAACTCACTACTCTGGGATATTACAGCAGACTTTTTCTGGTTCCAAAACCCATGAATCGTTGGCGACCAGTAATAGATCTAAGTATGTTAAACCTTCATTTGCATGTACCGACATTCAAGATGGAAACAGCCGAATCTATCAGGAAATCGATTCGAAAAGGGGAGTGGGTCATCTCGATAGACCTCACAGACGCTTATTTCCATGTTCCAATTCATCCACAATCTCAAAAATATCTGAGATTTCAGACCAAAAAAGGGGTTTTTCAGTTTCAAGCTCTTCCTTTTGGTGTCGCGACAGCTCCCCTAGAGTTCACTCGCATTGTCAAAGAGGTCAAACTCATAGCTCAAGCCAGGAACCTCAGAATCCATCAATATCTGGACGACTGGCTTCTTCGGGCACCATCAAAAGATCAATGTCTCAAAGATTCGGAAAAGTTAGTTCAGTTGGTGCAAGAACTAGGCTGGATTATCAATTTTCAAAAATCGGAATTGATACCCACGCAAAAACTGGATTTTCTGGGCTATCATTTCGACCTTCAGAGGGGTCTAGTGTTCCCAACCCAGAAGAAACTCGATCGGCTAAACGCTCAGACTGTTTCCATCAGAAAGTCATTAGTCTTGACTCCAAGAAAGCTCATGTCGCTCATAGGGACTTTAGCTTCCTTGGAAAAAACAGTGCCACTAGGAAGGTTACACATGAGACCTTTCCAGTGGTACCTAAAGTCGCACTGGAAGTTTCCCCAGTCATTGGACATAAGGATTCCGGTAACAGGAAATTTCCTGAAGCACCTAAAGTGGTGGGAGGATATCAAAAATCTCATGGCAGGTGCTCCTATCCATCCTCAGGTACACAACACACTGGTGTTTACAGATGCCTCACAAAAAGGCTGGGGAGCTCACTTAAACGAGATAGTGTTAAGTGGTCTCTGGTCAAACAAGGAAGCCCAGCTCCACATCAATGTATTGGAGCTAAAAGCTGTTCTTCTAGCCCTAAAGGGCTTTCAGGAACACTTACAAGGTCAAACAGTGCTCATTTGTTCAGACAACAGCACAGTAGTAGCTTATCTGAACAAAGAAGGAGGCACACATTCCATAGAAATGTGTGCTCTTATCTGGAGAATTCTTGCATTCACAAATCCCAGAAAAATCCAGATAAGGGCAAGACACGTACCTGGATCCCTAAACGTCATAGCAGACTCTCTATCACGAAGGGACAAGGTCATACAGACGGAGTGGTCACTTCACCAACAGATATTCAACCAAATTTGCAAAGTTTGGCACACACCAATGGTAGATCTTTTTGCAACTCATCTAAATTACAAACTTCCAATTTATGTATCTCCTGTCCCAGACAGAAAGGCTTGGAAAATAGATGCATTGAATATCTGTTGGGAAGGCCTAGACGGCTATGTCTTCTGTCCAGTAGCCATCCTGCCACAAGTAATTCAAAAAATAATAACATACCCATGCAGGATGATAGTACTGGCTCCAGGGTGGCCAGGGATGCCATGGTTTTGGGATCTGGTGGATCTCTCGACCAGGGTACCCCTACAGCTCCCTCACTGGAAGACACTTCTGAAGCAACCACATTCCAACAGGTTCCACAACAACGTGGAGTACCTGAATCTACATGTGTGGCTTCTGGATTCCAGGAATCCAATTCTGGAAGATTCTCATCTGAGGTGGCAGAAAGAATTAAGGCACCTCAGAGGGAATCCTCAAGAAAAGTCTATCAATCAAGGTGGACCATTTATGGGCAATGGTGCACAGAGAATAAGGTGGACATCACCTCAACAGCTGTTCCCCAGGTAGCAGAATTTTTAAACTACCTGTTCACAGTCAAAAATCTCAAACCAGCTACAATCACTGGTTACAGAACAGCAATTGCTGATGCTTTGGGTTCACAGGGTGAATTCATTTCAAAAAGTCTAGAACTGAATAGACTTATTGCCAGCTTCACCAGGGATAGACCTAAACCAGATAGGTCCATACCTACATGGGACCTCTCATTGGTCCTCTTAGGTTTGACAAAACCTCCCTTTGAGCCTTTGTCAGAGGCTCCTTTGAAGTGGCTAACTTACAAGACAGTGTTCCTGTTAGCTTTAGCCTCAGGAAAAAGAAGGAGTGAGATACATGCTTGGACTCACTCTTCTGTCTCTTCAAGGAGAAATTGGTCAGAAGTTACTGTCTCTCCTTCTCCGGCCTTCCTGGCTAAAAACCAATTGGCTTCGGATGGCCCTGATTCCATTAAGCCAGTAGTGATACCAGCCCTTACTACCATGTTGGACAGCTCACTGGTGGAGGACAAGTCACTTTGTCCAGTTAGGGCCCTCAAGGTCTATTTAGAGAAGACCAAATCCATGAGAAAGGGCAAGGCCCTGCTCTTTGTATCCCTTAGGGAGGGTTATTCTAAGGATATCACAAGAATAACCATTTCCCAGTGGATTAAACATACCATTCAAACTTGCTATCAGTCTTCAGATACGGCTGATCAACAGGTCACTCAGGTTAGAGCTCATGATGTTAGAGCTATGGCTGCATCACTTGCATTTAAAGGAGGTATCTCCTTAGATCAGGTCTTGAGCTCCTGTTACTGGAAATCCCACAATACCTTTACAAACTTTTATTTGAAGGATATTTGCTGGGAAAATGATGATATCTTTAAGTTAGGTCCCATTGTGTCTGCACAGCATGTAGTGAACAATTGAGACTTAATAATATAATCAGTCTTTATGTTTTCAGGATGTATGGATTTGGACTGGAATGTACTAGGACTTTGATTTGTGGAACAAGAATATGGATAAGACTTCATGTTATGGCTGCTTGGCTTGAGGGACAGCTGCACTCTGACTGTTGGAGTTTTATTCAACTGGGCACAGCTGACCTTTGACCCCTGCACTACTGTATAGACAAGGTGGAGGGTTTCATACATATTATTTGATGTACAGTACAGCATGCTGCTTTCATAAGTGGGTGAGTACTTTACAGCTACTTTATTACAATTACTTTTCACTTTAACAGTACTTGTATTGACTATGACAGTAATAATGATACTAGTTTTCATATATGTAGTATATTACAGTGTTTGTAGTATAACATATTGTGTATGCATTTTTTTGTATCTGTATACCTAAAGAACTCTCCTATAGCACTTGACAGTCCTCAGAAGTCTACCCACCATGGACCTCAGGGCTGCATTCAAGCTTCTGTTGGGATTATGTAAGTACGTTTTTATGCAATAAAATTGGTTAATTTTATTGTAATTGGAATTTTTATAAATAAAAATACTTACATAATCCCAACAGGGAGAGTCCCACCCTCCTCCCCTCTACCATCTTCTGAGGGGTAGGGTCAAAATTAGAATGACAACTTACAGTGGAGATATAACCTCCAGCAGGTGCCCGCTGGGGTTTACGTGTGTACATTAAGAGAGAAAAAAATGGCGAGACACATTGTCTGTGTCCTTGACCGAACGGTAGGTCACGTAAGCTTCTGTTGGGATTATGTAAGTATTTTTATTTATAAAAATTCCAATTACAATAAAATTAACCAAATTTGTCATTTTTACCCCACAGCCCTTAAGGGCTGTCGGGGTATTGTTTTCACCCATGGTGTCCGGATGGGCGGGCGTCCGGGCGGGCGGGTGGGCGGGCGGCGGGAAATAGTTTGTCCGGGCTGTATCTCAGAAACCGTAAGGTGTAGGAAGTTGATACTTGGTAGGGACATTGGTTAGGCGGTGTAGGTGTGCAACGTCATGGTCTGACCTTGATTTGACCTTTGACCTTGCCGTAGTGACCTGGAGTTTGAATATCTTGTCCGGGCTGTATCTCGGAAACCGTAAGGTGTAGGAAGTTGATACTTGGTAGGGACATTGGTTAGGGGGTGTAGTTGGGCAACGTCTTGGTCTGACCTTGATTTGACCTTTGACCTTGCCGTAGTGACCTTGACCTATAAATTCTTGTCCAGGCTATATCTCGGAAACTGTAAGGTATAGGAAGTTGATAATTGGTAGGGACATTGGTTAGGGGGTGTAGGTGTGCAACGTCATGGTCTGACCTTGATTTGACCTTTGACCTTGCCATAGTGGCCTTGACCTATAAAATCTTGTTCGGGCTATATCTCGGAAACCGTAAAGTGTAGGAAGTTGATATTTGGTAGGGACATTTGCTAGGGGGTGTAGGTGTGCAGTATCATGGTCTGACCTTGATTTGACCTTTGACCTTGCCGTAGTGGCCTTGACCTATAAAATCTTGTCCGGGCTATATCTCAGAAACCGTAAGGTGTAGGAAGTTGATACTTGGTAGGGATATTGGTTAGGGGGTGTAGGTGTGCAATGTCATGGTCTGACCTTGATTTGACCTTTGACCTTGCCATAGTGACCTTGACCTATAAAATGTTGTCCGGGCTATATCTCGGAAACCGTAAGGTGTAGGAAGTTGGTACTTGGTAGGGACATTGGTTAGGGTGTGTAGGTGTGCAACGTCATGGTCTGACCAGGATTTGACCTTTGACCTTGCCATAGTGACCTCGAGTTTAAAAATCTTGTCTGGGCTATATCTCGGAAACCGTAAGGTGTAGGAAGTTGATACTTGGTAGGGACATTGGTTAGGGGATATAGTTGTGCAACGTCATGGTCTGACCTTGATTTGACCTTTGACCTTGGCGTAGTGACCTTGACCTATAAAATCTTGTCCGGGCTATATCTTGGAAACCGTAGGGTTGAGGAAGTTGATACTTGGTAGGGACATTGGTTAGGGGCTATAGGTGTGTATTATCATGGTGTCACCTTAATTTGACCTTTGACCTTGTCCTAGTGACCTTGACCTATAAAATCTAGTTGCACCTTTGGGTCTCTCTTTTCATGCAGATTAAGCACTGTTAAAGTCATATTAGAATTTATTAAGAATTTTACTTTCATAACTTCCCATTGTAAGAGATAGAATTTCATCAAGTGAGCCACAGATTTTGCTCCAACACCACACATAAGCATTCATTAAATGTATTACCACTTCTATATGCATGGTAATATTCAAACCATCTAAACCATAATTTGGCCATGCAGATGTAGATAAAGAGGGTTGAATTTTAGTTTGCCGATTAATGCTGTCATCTTGTTATTGAATTATCTTGTTTTAATACTTCATCTTTATATGCATGATCTTTCTTTTAAACATTATTTGGACCTTTATGTAACTGACAGTGCTCTGAAAGTATCCTAAAGTTTATACTGATACAGTACTTCTGTATCTCATGGTGTTGAAAATATTTCCCTAGGCTGTGGGGTACGGGCATCTCTGATGCTATTTTTGTAGTTGAATTAGGTACTTCAATATCACTTATCAAACTCCTTTAGTCTTATTTTGGCTTCAAACCGTATTTTGTTTGCCAACAAATTTTTATCCATGCAATGTGAAATTTTGTTAATGTTTAATTGCTTGTAAATCTGTCAATAAATAACCAATTTTTACAGTTAAAACGCCATTGGAAAGGTTATTATATACAGACTTGATCAATTATGTCTTTTTGTATATTATTTTTTGAAAATTATTTAAATTTTAAAGTTTCTGAAATAGCCAACAAATAGCATGAAAACCTAGGTCAGTTACCGTGTGATGTATAACCTTTGACATTCATAATTAAATGAATGAAACAAATATTTTTCAGCAATGTAGTTGACATTTTCCTCATAATTCAGCATAAATAATGCCTAAAGTAGTTTATAGTTGTGAAAAACTATATATATTTAAATATATTTCATCGTATAATTTATTGATATTGTGGCGACCCAGCAGATATGTCAAGCCTTACAAATAGCCTGTTAACCCTACAGATTGACCAAATCAATATAAAGCCTCGTGTTGTGTTTAAATTTGTATTAGGTTATTAGCAAACCGTCGCTAACATTAACTCCTGTTGTTAAAGGGACAAATTTGTGGTGTATTAAGAATTTCGCAGCAAATTCAACAATGAATATTTATTCTAAAATATATCAAATTCAACAGGTAATTTACAAAATAAGACAAAATATCACCGGTACATAAAGTAACAATTACATAAGTATCTACTCAAATTCATCAGCTTGAATATAATGTATAGCTTTTAATTAGCACACAAATAACCAATTGTCTAATATTCAGTTTAATAAAAATACCATTTATCTCTAGTATTTAGCCTACAATCATCTAATAATAAACCCTTATTGCTGCTATGTGTAGTAAATGTCTTACCATATTTGGTTGTTATACTAATGAGCAGTTCTACTACTGAGCTGGTTCATTCAATTGATTGGTTCAACTTTTGGTCCTTCTGGAACCCTTTCAATCCAATCCAATTGAATTGCTCCTAACATTCAATCCCTCCTCACGTCACTGTTTCTAAGTGCCTAAAGTACTATATGACGGTGCAACACCGCAATGACGTCAGTACACATTTGTGACGTATACTAGCGATCGCCATTATAACCATCTATACACCGTGATAAATATATGCAAATATAAGGCACTCTGTCGCCCCCTAGTGATGGATATTTGAACTAAGAGGTTTGACAATAAGCTTATTTTATTTTACTGGTAAAAGGCACTAGATTTCTAACACTGTATATATTTTATTTTATAAAACGTTTGCGGTGGGCGATAATGCACCGCATTTACACTAGCGACCGCGGAGACACTTCTTCAACAAACTCGCGGACAAAATACCGAGTTCGCGCATGCGCAGACATAACACGCAAGCGAGGTCATCTCAATATTTTTGATTAAGTAGCATGATTACTAGTGCAGCTGACATACAGGAGAAATTATTCAAATTTTGTTTACAAGTTACAGTAATTTTTTTTTTGTGTGTTTTTTTTAAAAAAAAATTTAATAGCGAATACATAAAAAAAGGTCAGAAATGGCAATGCAATCCCTTCAAAATAGAATAACTAACCATCTGCAACCTAATAGGAACTAATCTATGAATTTTTAATGCAAAAATATTGTTTCTGATCACAAAAGATACACATTTTGCTTCCACCACAGCTCATCACTTCTTAATTATTGACTCTCAATTGGGTAGGTGAGATTCTGTTTGTGAGTTGGCAAAGTGCGTGAACACCAAATTTTTCAGCTGATAATATAACCATTTCTGTGTATGTGTGATAGTGTAGAAACGGGTAAAAGGAACAAATTTTACGGAACACATGTATCTCTCTATCGACACCATTTCATTTGTGTTGGCTCCACCAGTAGTCATTCTGCTAATTTAAAATATCAATAAAGGTTCTCCTACATCCCATTGAATTTGTATATACGCGTAAGTGTGCTACAAATAGTGTTGACAAATGCGAGCATAGCCTGGTAGTGGGGTAGTAGAGATTTGCACGTGCACATAAGGTGTAAAATATCAAAACTTATCTTACATCTTATCAAACGTGTATATGCACGTGTGCTACAAATATTGTTGAAAAATACGAGCATAGCCTGATAGTGGGGTAGTGGGGTAGTAGAGATTTGCACATGCACACAGGGTGTATTCTCCCAACACGAGTGTCACTGCTTGAATGTCAAAGAACAGTCTGCAACTAGCTACAGGCCACACAGTGGGTTATTATACATGTAAGGTACATATGAGCACATGCAAACCCTGCAAGTGAATGGGGGGAAAGGGCTGTCGGGGTATTGCTTTCACCCATTGTGTCTGGATGGGCAGGCGGGTGGTGGGAAAAAGTTTGTCAAGGCTGTATCTTGGAAACCGTAAGGTGCAGGAAGTTGATACTTGGTAGGGACATTGGTTAGGGAGTGTGCAACGTCATGTTGTGACGTTGATTTGACCTTGCCGCAGTGACCTTGAGTTTGAAAATCTTGTTCGGGCTATATCTCTCGGCAAATGTAAGGTGTAGCAAGTTGATACGTGGTAGGGACATTAGTTAGGGGGTGTACTGACATTAGTTAGGGGTTGTAGGTGTGCAACGTCATGGTGTGACCTTGATTTTTTTAATTAAAAAGTTAAGTTTATATTTTTATAGGCTATTATTTATATGTCAGCATTGCATCCAGCATTCTGCTCTTCCTGAGTGCATCTTGTTTGTACTTACCACACCCCTAAATATAATTATACCACTTGCGTCAATTTAAATACAAATATGGTAACTTGGCCATTTGATATCCCTAACATGAAATTCAAGTTACTGTTTGTGTAAATATACTGTCTGTTGGGTTATTTTTGGTATATTTAAAAATACTCTCATCAGTCTCATGCACATTTTTATCAAGAAATATGTTCGTGCTTTTAGGTTTCCTTTATATCATGCATTAAAATTCAAAACTTCCATTTATCTTGTATGTTGGCATCTAGAAAATAGCTTTTACCAGTGTCACATCATTATTTCATTGACATGAGGATTTTCAGAGCCATTCTTTCTCCCGAGTCCATTTCATAATGGCTCCTAAATACTTAGAAATTTGCAAATTTTTAAGGGACTTTTACAATTTAAACAGATCATTTGTGAAAGAAAAAGGAAAAAGAAGACTACTTGAGTGATGCCAGGGATCTTTAGTTACAAAAATGTTTGTAAAAATAAATAAAAAAAAATTGATCTTTTGTTTATCTCTCACTCGTATGGTGAAAAGGTAGATGTTGGTGCACTTGACTTCTAATTTAAAACAGTACTTGTCAAGACATTTTGGGGCTTTTGCCACAATTTAAAAGATAGCTTGTTTACTTTTAAGGCATAAATTATATATTAAATAATAACCTCTTATTTATGTTTTCTCTGCAACAGGTTTCCATATTTGCTTATTATGACTGAAGAACATAAATCTGCAGATATGTTAGGAAATACAGATGGTAAGTTCAGTTCGTATTCATGTCATTGCCGTCAAGTTAAAATATACTCATTGATATTTCAATCATAATATTATGTTCAGGACAGATTTCCATGGTCTGTCAGAATTTATTGTATCCACCGGATAGCATCAGGCCTGGGTAAAATGTATTCGTATTCATAAGTATTCGAATATATTTTCAAAAGTATTCGTATTCGAATACTTTTGTGAAAAATGCAAAGTATTCGTATTCGAATATATTCAAAAGTATTCGTATTCGTGAATACTTTTATGAATACATTTAATATGTTTCACTTTTTGTTGATTTTTTTTTCACCCTGTACTGTCAAGTTTTAGATACAAATATGAAATTTGGCTGTCTATCATGTGCCTAGGAAAACTAACAAGACATATTTAATAAATACTTTTAGTCAGTAAATGTTGTATAACATAATAATGACAGTGTCATGTTGGAACAAAATAGTTAGGATTATAACTTCTTCTCTTTCAACTTTTATATTGAAAATGATTTCATGTGTGTTTTATTCCACATTGGTTTTCATAATGTAGTGTTATGTTATTATAAATTTCATGACATTAACACCAAGCTACCTACCTTAAAATGACAACTGTGTTTGCCTTTGCTACAAAGTAACAATAGGGGTTAACGTAGATGTGTTTCAATACCAGTGTCATTTGTCATATATGAGTAATTCTTAGGCAAACTTATGTGACACCTATTGTGACAGTCTTATAGCAGTAGTAATCCCATCATAAAGATTTCCAAAACAATGGCTATCTCAGTTAAATACAAGATGTTGAGGGCACTAAAAAAAAAACTCTTTTGAGTAGATCATGTTTATCAGATTGAATATTCAGATCTTGGAGCAAAAATGAATTGTTGTCAAATATGATGTAAATCTGAACCATCATTTACTGAATTGTGCTTTCGTGTTTGTATATTTTATTCAGAAAGGTAAAATTATTAAGATTTATTAAAAATGATTGTATGAATTGGGGTTTAGTTAAAATGTATTCATAAATGTATTCATAAATGTATTCGAATACTTTTCAAAAAGTATTCGTATTCAAATACTTTTGAAACTGATGTATTCATATTCGTATTCATGGAAATGAAAAGTATTTGTATTCGTATTCTAATACTTTTGAAAGTATTCGCCCCAGGCCTGGATAGCATATGGTTGTTACTGTGGATTATGCAGGAGTACAGAGCCGCTGTAGTGTGTAGAGATTTCACCATTACCCCTCTACAGCCTAAGGTATTCCAGTTAGAGTTGTCAAAATGGCAGGATATGTTCATCAGTACAAAAGCTGGCCCTGGAATACTTTCAGCCTCATTTGGAAAAATAAGATGGTCGCTAAGTGAAGAAAAATATAAAGAAAATAATATTACGTCCAAATATTGCCATTGTACTTAGTTCAATTTTATTTCAAGAAAATATATTTTTTGCTGGTTAAATTGTGCAGACATGTATGTGTACACGTAAGTAAGGTCAATAAAAAAGACGACCATTGCTCATTATTTTCACCCATGGTGTCCGGATGGGTGGGTGGTCAGGTGTACGGTGGGAAAAAGTTTGTCTGGGCTGTATCTCAGAAACCATAAGGTGTAGGAAGTTGGTACTTCGTAGGGACATTGGTTAGGGGGTGTAGGTGTGCAACGTCATGGTGTGACCTTGATTTGACCTTTAACCTTGCTGTAGTGACCTTCACCTATAAAATCTTGTTGAGGCTATATATCCGTAAGGTATAGGAAGTTGATACTTGGTAAGGACATTCGTTGGAAGTTTTAGGTGGGCAACATCATGGTGTGACCTTGATTTGACCTTTAACCTTGCCGTAGTGACCTTGACCTATAAAATCTTGTCTGGGCTATATCTCGGAAACTGTAAGGTGTAGCAAGTTGATACGTGGTAGGGACATTAGTTAGGGGTGTAGGGAGATTACTTAGGATGTGTGAATGTACAACATCATGGTATGACCTTGATTTGACCTTGGACCTTGCTGTAGTGACCTTGACCTATAAAATCTTGTCGAGGCTATATATCCGTAAGGTATAGGAAGTTGATACTTGGTAAGGACATTCGTTGGGAGTTTTAGGTGTGCAATATCATGGTGTGACCTTGATTTGACCTTTAACCTTGCCGTAGTGACCTTGACCTATAAAATCTTGTCCGGGCTATATCTCGGAAACCGTAAGGTGTAGGAAGTTGATACTTGGTAGGGACATTGGTTACGGGGTGTAGGTGTGCAGCGTCATGGTGTGACCTTGATTTGACCTTTGACCTTGCCATAGTGACCTTGACCTATAAAATCCTGTCCAGAATACATTTCGGAAACTGTAAAGTGTAACAAGTTGATACGTGGTAGGGATATCTCAGAAACTGTGAGGTGTAGGAAGTTGATACTTGGTAGGGACACTGGTTAGGGGGTGTAGGTGTGCAACATCATGGTGTGACCTTGATTTGACTTTGCCGTAGTGACCTTGACCTATAAGATCTTGTCTGGGCTATATCTTGGAAACCGTAAGATTTAGGAAGTTGATGATACTTGGTAGGGATATTGGTTAGGGGTTGTAGGTGTGAAATATTATGGCGTGACCTTGATTTGACCTTGTCGTAGTGACCATGAGTTTTAAATTCTTGTCTGGGCTATTTCTTGGATTCCATAAGGTGTAAAAGGTTGACACTTGGTAGGGACATTGGTTAGGGGGTGTATGTAAATGTATGTGTGCTTCATAGTGTGACCTTTTTGCTCATCTGCCATATTTGAGACATCTTTCTCTTATGACAAAGATATATGCATTGCTGCAACTGGTTATTATGATCACTTTTACAAAATTATGCTATTTCCATTGACCGCTATTCTCCAATTAATAAATTTTACAGCTTCATATTTTTTAGTATACTAATTAATGTTCTCATCTTGCTATTGAATTGTCTTATTATATTACTTTATCTTCACATACATTTTCTTTCTCTTAGATGTTATTTTCTCTACTCAAACAGTATTTGGAGCTTTATATAACTGGCACTGCTCTGAAAGTATCCCGGTTTTTGTACTGCTTCACTACTTCTATATGTCTTGGTGTTGAAAACTATTTCCCTAGGCTGTGGGGTATGGGCATCTCTGATGCTATTTTTAATTTTTTCTCTTGCACTGAATATGTGTTGTTATCCAGTTGTATGTGCTTCTTTCAAGGATGAATTTTTGTTAATTCAGTTTCATCAGATAGACATTTGATACTTGACCAAAAATCGACACTACTAACAAGTTTGTTGTTTCATTGATCAGCACATTATAATAATCTTTTCTTAATTTGGGGTTGAAATATTTTTGAATTTATGGTTAAATTGATTAAGATGGGAAAAAATTAATAATAAAAGAAATATCAAAATTCACAGCTTATTTTTTTCAGATGAAGAATCCTTATCAAAAAGGAACAGGAATGCCCTGGAAGATGTAAAAGGTATATCAAACTATTGTGAAAATGAATTGTACTTGAAAACTATCTTCTCTCCAGATACACCATTAATATATGCAAATTTTGCTGATTGCTGAGCAATATTATTAAGGGGGCCTTAGTTAGAACACTTATTAAAAATAAATTGATGATGTTCACTGGGTTATTTGGTAGTCATCTTGGTGTGCTTGTTATTTTAAGATGTCTACATAGTTTTTGTCTTGTTCACAAAACAGGAACAAACTCACCGATGACTCCTGCAATGGGTGGTCCAAGTGGAATAGTTGGGAGTGCCCGACGAGATCGCTCCTCCTCCATAGCAGAAAAGCCGGCTGAGGTAATAACTGGAAAATGAAAGAAAAGTGTCTCTTGAATTAAAACTGTTTTTTGATCTTTTATAATCATTTGTTGTGTTAACATCATTTATTATTTTATTTCAAATATGACAGGTTTGAAGATCACTAAGATTGAAAATTACTCAGATTGAGATCATGGGCATTTATCAATGTCAATGGCCAAAATTGATTGCATTAAAGTTTACTTTTAAGTGCGTTCTTTAAGATGTACTGAATTACTAATTAAAGTAAATAACTAGACCAAGGACGCATCAGATGCAAAATGTATCCACCAGAAAAGGATAACTAAACAGCATTTTTCAAGAATTAACTTTTAAGCATTACTTAAGAAAATTCTAAATCATTCATAGACATTAAAGCAGTAGTCCTTATTACCCAGCATTTTCCCCAAATCAGTAAAGATTTATTTTACAAAAATGCTCTACTTTAAATAGTTTTGTAATTACTAGTGATTTACTCATAGGTAAACTATCAAAGTAGCTTTCACTCAGTTAGATATAGGCTACAGCTCCGGAAATTTGACATGACACAGAACATCAAAAAGTAGCTGAACAACTTATTTAACCAAAACATTGTAACTATAACAATTACAAAGAAAATGTCATTTACTCATTTGTAGGTGGGTTGCGTGTAACCAACCCGCCTATTAGATTGATTTGTCCGACGTCTGTCCGTCCACATTTTCGTTTCAGGACTCTAACTCGAAAACAATTTGTCCAATCGAATTCAAACTTGACAGGGAGATAGATCACCATCATAGCTAGGTTCCTTACGAAATTGGTGTAATTCTGTGTGTTTGTTTGTCCGTTTTTTTGTCCGTTTGTCTGTTCGTCAAAATTTCCGTTTCCGGACTCGAACTCAAAAACGTTTTGTCTAGGGCTGCAAGCGAGCCCGAAAATGCGCCTCGATTACTCGTTTTAGAGGAACCGATTCGGACTCGGTTATTCGCTTGATTATCGCCCACGAAATAAACTGCATCATATTTTGATATACCACGCCTTATAAAATGGTTAAAATGCACACAATAGGAAAGAATTTTGATAATTTATTGAATTTGGGGGAAAAGACGTATTTATAATGCAAAATATAAGAAATTTTAACCATTTTTATATTGCGAGATTTGAGGCGTCTTCGAAATACGTTATATAAAATTGCCGTCTATTAAAAACATTGTTACACATACACAAAGTTTGCAAATGCTTAAAATATGAATAACTGAAACGGAAGCACCTTATATTAGTAAAATATATAAATATATTCATATATTTAAAGAAAAAAATTAATTTTGTAGTAGATTTTTCGTCTATTGTTAGTTGTTTTCGAATAGCCGGTTCACTTTTCTTGACTCGAGCATTGAACTGAATCGTTTCGTTTCCGAGTAACCGAAGAATCGTTGCAGCCTTAGTTTTGTCCAATCGAATTCAAACTTGACAGGGAGATAGATCACCATCAAAACTAGGTTCCTTTCGAAAGTGGTGTAATTCAGTCCATTCGTTTGTCCGTTTTTTATCCGTTTGTCTGTCCGTCAAAATTTCCGTTTCCGCAGTTTAACTCGAAAACTATATGTTTTAACCTATTTTTTACACTTAAACAATTACCTTGTTATTTTCCTTCATAATACCATTTACAGGGCACAACTTTTTTATCCTTTTCTTCTGTCAGCTTCGGAATTTCTTTCGAACTTGCTGTTCAGTTACTATTTACTGTATTTCTGTACAGCCCTTTTCCTGATAATTATTCTGTCCTCTAATCACCTTCACAAATCAAAAACACTCAGTCAGCTGACACAGTGCCCGTTCACGGGCACTCTCCTCTTGTTTAGTATTTTAATGGAACTCACAAGTTGAATAAAAACGATATAAAACTAGAGTTGGCGAGTTGTCACGAGAGCACTAGCTACAGGTACTATTTCTGAGCTCTGACCCCCCAGGGTATCTGCAGAGTCATCTGGCAATTTTCAGAGTTGCTTCTAGGATGCGTTTTCCACGGGATCGCGCATTAATTCGCCTACAAACGCGGATTTTCTTGGAGTCTGCGGTGACCAAATTATACGAGAACGCGTAGTACACAAGGCGATGCGGGAAATATATAAAGCGAAAAGACGAGAGATCTAGAAAATCGAAACACTGCACGGATCAAGAGTTTGTCGAGGTTTTGATTTTTCCGTCGAAACGTTCTTCGAATAATGCCTGTAGACGATTGTGGTTTCGTGATCGTTTACAAACTTAAATATATTATGAGGTACAGACAGTATTTGGACATATTATAACCAAAAACATAAAATTAAGCTGAAAGTGAATGATTATATAAAAAATGGCTGCAAGAAAAACGAAACTTACAGGAGACTGGATTGTTACAACAGGCCATGGCAGTGAAGCCGGTGCTGACCCAGCGTAGGTATCTGTCGGATTTCCCAATAATATATGTGTAGAAAAATATTTTACTGGATCAAAATTCATGGATTTTCATGGAGTTTCTTAATATTTTTCTGCTTTAAGATCAAATATCATATCTACTAGATGGACTACTGTACTGTACTGCATACAGAGAAAATATTTGACGATTCCATTGGATTTTTAAACAATATTTTACTTGAAGAATTTGTGGACTACTCATTACACGGGTGGTCATAATTGTGACCGGTTCATAATAATGTCCGATTTTTATTGGAGTTTATTTTTTAAATGTTTTAACCAGAACTTTGAATATTTTTTTCAAATTATTCCCGTTGAGATTGATATTATTTCATGAAAATTTAAAAAAAATTAACTAAACACCCAAATTGGGTACATTCACGTTCAACAAAAATTAAAGGACACAATTATGAACCAGACACAATTGTGACCACCCGTGTAATATTCATGAGGTCATAGTATTCTGTGGGGTTTTCCAACATATTTATACGAATTGATGGTGTAATGACTGAATTTGTGATGCCCTGACATTAGATGAAAACTTAAAACCACAATGCCGTGACAGGCAAGGAGCCACTTTGATGTAAATAACCATTTTCAGTATTTTTTTTAAATTCTATCACTAGCCTTGAAGTTTATTTTTATTGGACAAGACAATAAAAATTGACCACTAATTAATAGAAGCCCAGTTAAAAATGTCTAAATAAACTGAAAATGTATTTTTTATTAGTTTAAACTTCATCATAAAGTCGTCCCCCACAATTTTTAGCCCCTCCCCCACATTTTGTGTAGTGGTGGGGGATCGCCCCCACTTTTTGAAATTCCTAGAATCAACACTGAATTTTTCCAAAAATCGCTTTCCCGCTATTTTTGGTGGCCATCTATAAATTATGCGTAAAACTCAAAAATGAATTTATCTCGGAAATGATGCTAGATGTAGCTCATTGCATAGCTGTGAAATAGCTCCTTTGACATTGTCAGTGTTGAGTAAATCACTTGTAACTGATTCAAAAGTATTTTTTTAATCCTGATGCTAATATGTTTGTGAGTAGGTTATATCTTTTGTAATCTTAAATTGTGAAAATGAGGTATTTGATGGGCAGAGATGGAATTCTCGGTGTTTTCAATGTTGCAGCCTTAAAATTTATATTTGAAGATTGTGTATATTTATATCCAGAAGTCTCTTGTCATTTATGTTTGCCATCAGTATAGGCTAAATATGGGGTAATGAAAACTGTTATCTGCTTTTGATGTAGCTGTTCCGTAAGGACCTTATCAGTGCAATGAAGATGGCCGACTACGAGCATTTAGAAGATGTGGATTACCTCCTCTTGCAAGATCCCTGGAGACAGGACTGGGAAAAGGGTGTCCAGGTTCCCGTGTGTCCTGAGGCAGTCCCAGAACTCCACATTGAGTAAGTATAAAATAGAGACAAGTTGTGTGCCACAACACACAACTCACTAGAGCTGAAACGATTATTCGTACTAATCGATTAGTAGGTTATCAAAGCACTAGTCGACGCCAATATTATGAAATTGGTTAATTATTTTCTTGTTTATATCACCACATAGCGGATTTTACGCCATCGTTGGAAATATGTGTATCTCGAGTTAAGGCCTTAAAACGTATCATTTTAAAGCATTTTATGTGCATTTTATTTTTAAAATATCAAAATATTACATTATTGGCCAATTTACCCAATAATCTGGTGAATTCTTTGCTTTTAAGCATCTCACGATCAGCCATTTTGTTTACATCCGGAACACACACATTTTCGGTATTTCTCATACATACTAAACGTCCGAAACAATCGGTTAGTCGACAGTTAATGCGACTACCCGGCTACCAAATTTTGCTAATCATTTCAGCTCTACAACTCATAGCTCTCTGTATTTAGTAAGACTGAAATATATATATGTTATCTGTGACAAAAAGGCATCCAATTGTGGAACAGAAAAGTATCTTCAGGCACAAAATGAGATGTTAATTGTAAACTGACAATTTTTTCAGACGGTTGCATGTGACCAGCGAGCCAATTAGATTTATGTGTCTGATGTCCATCAATGCTTCCGCCATTTGATTTTGAAATTTGACAGGGTGGTAGGACACCACCTGGGCTAGGTTGCTTTTGTAATTGATGCCAGTCCGTGTGCATGTTGATCCGTCAACATTTTGGCTTCCGCATTTTTGCTCAAAGACTTCCACTGACTGATTTGAAATGTGACAGGGTTGTAGGACACCACCTGCGCTAGGTTGCTTTCGAAATTGGTGCCATTCAGTGCGTCCGTCAACATTTTAGTTTCCGGACTGTAACTTAAAGATGCTTGTGCTGATCATATTTGAAACTTGGCAGGGTGGTAGGGCACCACCTAAGCTTTCAAAACTGGTGCCATTTTGATAAACAACATGGCCACCATCTTGATATTCTATTTCCAGACTCTGGCATACATTCTTTCCAATTGCACAACCCGCCTCTTTAGGGTCTGTTTCTGTCACAAACTATGTGTCTCATCTGGACAAAAATTACCTGAGAATACATTAATGTATTCTTCTTACATGTGCCAAAAATAAAGTCTTTATCTTGAAATTAAAATTGTGTTTGAGACCCAAATACCCCACTTAAGGATTTTCTCCTGAACTTTTCACACAGTTTTTCCTGTAATTTGGAATGGGTAACTCTGGTGAGTCTGAAACTGTACTAGATGACTTTTATGTATGTGGAAGAGTGAAGTAGTGGAGAGTGGAGGTTCTGTTTGCATAAACATAAGTCAATCTCCTAAGATCAAATCCAGTATTTTAGGATATTTCATCTCTCCAGGAAAGATTAAAGGCATACAATCCCAACAGAACTTCTGTGCTACTGTTGTAAGATGCATATTAAACCATTTAAACACTTTTAGAAAGGAGGAAGGTTGACCAAAAAAAAAAAAAAAAAGAAGATTTATAATAACCGTGAGTCACACAAAATGGGACTACAAAGCATACCCAATGAATTCCTGTGGCATGAGAGATACCTATCTGGGGATATGTTGACGTTGAGTTGGCACAATCTAGTTTAGAATACAAAATATGCCAAAAGCATTCTTTCTAAGAGGAATTTCTGCAAATATATTCTTTTGAGCTTGGAATTTTTTCTTTCATGCCAAATTATACCCTTTCTTAAGGTAAAAGTTCTGCAGCTTTTAAAAATGTCTACTCACTTCTGAATCTAGAGTACTTTGTTTTTGTTAGAAAACCTTTTAAATTGTGTTTTGTTTGCTTAATAGAATTTAAAAGAAATGTGGGCTTGTGGTTAGAAAGTTGAAATGTAAATCATTGTTTTCTGTTCACTTCAGATACCTCAAAGAAAATGAAATGTTGCATGGATCATACGCTTTCAAACTGTAAGTTATCAACCTAAGTGTCAAAAACTGAAAAAAGCACAAAAATAGTTCATGGAATAAGTGTTCAGAACAGAATTGTTTGGGCTGTGCCATATCTGCAGTTTATGTATCAATGCTTTCATTATTCAATACAGCGGATTCGGAACAACCTAGAAACTATGTATAATGAGATAGAATTTTATATTCAGTACAAAATTGAATCTTTTGTGAGATGATTTAACTGCCTACATGGGCAATTTTGTAATGGTTTGAATATTTTCTCTTGTATTCTGTAGACATATAGATTGAGAAACAAACCAAACAATGTTAAACAGTAATTCGTTTCGTCTCTTGATTAAGGCCTTCAAAGAAGTATCTGCATGCCATGAAAGATGAGGAGTACCGGTCAGGAATCCACGAAATCCACGAGTGTCACAAGATGGCAGATGAAATGTGTCGATACGACTTGGACGATATAGATGTTGCCTGGCTTACTACTTTCAATGAAGAAAGAGAAGCAATGGGTAAAATTTAAATAATAGAACAGTCAGATAGGAATTGTATAAAAACTGACCATTCTCATTGTTATCTGCTTCATTTGGAAGGTGTCTCTTAATTTAGGAATCAACTATATAGACTTTGAAGTTACATTCACTTTTTGGTCAAACATATTGACTTGTGTTCTTGGAATATAGTGTAGCATTATTTTGGTATTTGATTCTGTTTCATTCTGATCTAATTGCATGGCATTAGGGTATATTTTTTCGTTAATTTTATTGAAGTACATGTACTTGAGTTTGTGTGTTAAGGGGAGGACATGGTCCCAGAGTGGAGGATGGAACAGATCATGGAGGCACTGGAAACAAGGTGTTACAACAACATGCAGACCATGATCAAAACAGTGGAGGGTCTGGGCATCGAGTATGATGAGGATGTTGTGTGTGATGTCTGCAGATCTGTAAGTCATTTAATGCAGTTACAATTATGATTCCATATTAAGTTAATTTGAAGTGTGATCCAAATTGAAGAAGACCTGGGTAGAATATGATGAGTATGTGGTGTACTATGTCTAAGTGTGATGCTTTCTATCAGAATTAGTTAATTAAAGTAATGATTAATATTAAATTTGATGTACTCACAAACTGGAAGAGGTAAAGACAGTGATTTGATACTTGCATCTGATTTAGAGATATGATCTAAACTGAGTAGGGTGTGGGCTTACAGAAGAAGTAAGGATTATGTACAAATCTGTTGGTAAACCGTTTCAAGTATCAGTTGAGACCTAAGATTGCAACTTGTGATTTTCTAACGTTTGGGAAATGTTGGCATGGGTTGAATTTCCCCAGGTAATTGAGAATGAGTTAAAAATTATCATGTGACACTCCTCTTTAGTTGACATGTTTTGTATCTAACAGCCAGAAGGGGAAGATGGAAATGAGATGGTGTTCTGTGACTCCTGTGACCTCTGTGTTCACCAAGCCTGTTATGGTATCAACACCATTCCTGAAGGCAGTTGGATGTGTCGAACTTGTGCACTGGGGGTCAATCCCATCTGCATGTTCTGTCCAAAGATGGGAGGTGCTATGAAGAGCACAAAGTGAGTGGGCATGACAGGATTTGTGGGTTGAAAATAATTAACTGGTCTTGTCGCCTCTCAGTTCTAAGGATCCAAATATGAGAAAGTTTCTTATGAAATGGTAATGAATTGCTCTTTTGTAGTGCTGTTGTCTTAACATAAATGCCCCTTTTTCTAACAAATTTTTACTTTTAACTTTACATTAAAATAAAATTATTATGTGTTTTTTATTGCCTTAATACTTATTTATTCCTGCCAAATTTTTCACTAAAAACCCATGTTAATTGATATCACAGACATTAAAGCTTGTAGTTTGTGGTAAGAAGTTTATAAAGCTTAGACATTAGAAAAATTTCTTAATGACAAACAAGTGCATTTTCAACAAGTGAATGAAAATTAGGGATGGGTCGGTACCAAAAATGTGTATATCGGGAGGTCACCAGTGCAAAACCGTACCAATTCGCGTTTTAGTACACACCAACCAAACATGGACATTTCCTCTTTACGAAATCGCAATAAAAGTGCCTAAATGCACAAAATATGAGGTAAAGGCTAATGATTTCTTCATATTTCTTGATTGTTCCCAATATTTTAAGTTTTCCTTCAGTTTTATGAGTTGACAAGCGAGATTAAAGTTATAAATTGTCGTAACCAAAACATGGCAGTTTTGCTCAACGTAATCGATAGTACTGTATAAATTCTGCAAATGCATGAAAATTGGGGATAAAAGCTTATAATTTCTTCAGATTTTGGGGTATATTTCCAATATTTTTAACTCTTCCTTCCATTATATGTGTTGACAAGCGAAGTGCCGGTTGCAAAATCTCATCACGGTATTTCAGTAAAATGGTCTCGATACTGAGATACCGGGCCTACCAACCCATCCCTAATGAAAATACAGATTTTTCAAGTTGTGGTAAGTGGTAATTGTGATATGCTGAATAACCTATGTGAAGCAATATTGTCCCAATAAAAATATAAAGACCCAGTAAAATTACAATACTAGTAAATGGAAAACCTTGCAGTTTTTCGACTGTTTCCAAGGTGAAACTGATCCTTTACTGGTGGGCAGAGTAAGTGCAGTATGGACTGAGGGAGAAGTTTCTGAAAAATTAATGTGTGTTTAAGCTGTTTTAGTTATGTTTGTGTGGATGTATTGCTATTTTCCACCTTTTACTTTATCTTTAGAATCTGTTTTTGGTATGTATCGCATAACCAAATAACTGAGTTGGTTTTCCTTTAAACACTTTTAAGAAACAATACTTAACATTCACAGTGAATTGTCTGTATAGTTATCACCTATTACTCTGTGACATATTGAGAAAAGGTAGTATCAATGGCTATTCTGACAGGTCTGGGCATAAGTGGGCTCATGTTGTCTGTGCTTTGTGGATACCAGAAGTAAGCTTCTTAAATCCAGAGAAGATGGATGCCATCACCAACGTATCACAGATTCCTGTAAGCATTTTCACTTCATAGTAGCAAAATTGTTGTCATTATTATCATTTAGAAATTTTAAATCGTGCTTTGCAAATGCAAAAGTTATATTTAAAGATGCAGAGAAAAGGTTAGATATACTTTTGTATTTTAAGTTATTATTCCTAGTGGGCACTGTTTTAGGTTGTTTTGTTCAAAATAAATTAAATTGAAACTTTGTTTCAAACAACCTTTGTTTGTATAGAACTTCTGTTGGCTGCTAATGAGTTCAGTATATTGTTAACAACCTGGTTTGTAAAGACCAAAACTTTGTACTAAAAATTCCAGTTAACATTGTTAACTTTGTGTAGATCTCCCCTTTGTTTTTAGTCCAGAGTTTGCTCATTGAAATCCTGGAATTTTGTATGGCCCAGGGTTACTGAGTATCCTGTTTTGACCTGCACTAAAGTAGCAGCATCTTGTGTGCTCGTTAAGGTTTAAGTTTTAAAGACTGCAGCCTAGCAATGAGTATCTCAGTATTGTTGTTTCATCTGTGCAGAACTCAAGGTGGCAGTTGGTGTGCTCTGTCTGCCGTGAAAAGACTGGTGCCTGTGTGCAGTGCTCTGTGAAGACCTGTAAAGTGGCCTTCCATGTCACCTGCGCCATCCAAGCTGGCTACGAGATGAATATGAAGAACAGCTGTGAAGACGATGATGTGGATGGGTTCTTGAAGGTATTCATTAGCTATTAATTAAGCTTAAGTGTTGTATTTATCTAAAGTGTAACTCTTGATATTCTTTCTGTGTATCCTTAACATATGTTATGGCGGAGACCACTGGGGGTGAGTTATTACTGGTCCATCACAAGATTTAATGAGGCATTTAGTATCCAGCAATGTATATAAAATATGAGAATAGCTGACTCGGTATACAAGAGGACATAAAGGAAGGTTGTAAGGATATAAGAGCCTTGGAATTACTATGTAGCTCATGCATTTTTGCTTGCGTCAGTAGAAAAATAGCATTTTTCTTTTACGTAACAACATGTGTGTGGAACAAAAGTCAAGATATTTGTACTACTAACTTTTTATTAAATTCATTTACCAAATAAAAGACATTTCTGCACTTTTCAAAATATATTTTAGGGTTTCTGTAGAAAACATACTAGAAAAGAAAAAAAGGGAGACCAGGTAACTCCGCGAAAGAATGAGTCCCCAAAAAAGGGAGATGTGGCGACACCCAAAAAGGAACACGAGATGACCGAGGAGGAGAAGACAGAGGCACGATCTGCAAAGTGAGCAACTTTGTATCTTGAAAAGGCAACTTATGAAACCAATCCATATTCAAACTTGGTACTGATCCATCAGCCCGAGGCCAGTAACAGTTATACAGTGCAGGGTCAGCAACTTGGAGGCAGTTGGTGTGATTTAAATTGCTAGAAATAATAAAGATCTTTCTCTTTCAAAGTTTTGAAATGGCAGGGATAGAAAAGTCTTGTATTATTTACCATTGCTTCCTAAAAATATGAAACCAATGATTTGATTGAGCAGCCAAAAGGTGTAGTGACCATAGAAAATCTTCGTTGTTCCGCACCTCCACTTAAGCGGAAAGGGGGGCATAAAATATTGTTCATCTGTCTTTCAGTCTGCACATCACAAAAACTTTATCCTGGCTCAAACGCTCCATGGATTTTCACCCAACTTTGGTGGAAAGGTGTGTCCAAAAGAGATCTACAAGTCATTAGGTTTTCAGCCGGATCCCATGGCAACCTTTTATCATTGAAATTTTCAGGTTTTGGGATTTTGTGTGTAGATTTAACCTTTTGTCAGATTTTTGTGTGTAGGTGTTCAACGTCATGGTGTGACCTTGATTTGACCTTTGACCTTGCTGTAGTGACCTTGACCTATAAAATCTTGTCCAGACTATACTTCGGAAACCGTAAGGTGTAGGAAGTTAATACTTGGTAGGGGCATCGGTTGCGGGTTGTGGGTGTGCAATGTCATGGTGTGACGTTGATTTGACCTTTGACCTAGCCGCAATGACCTTGACCTATAATATCTTGTCTGGACTGTCAGGTGTGGGAAGTTGATACTTGGTATAGGCATTGGTTTGGGGGGTGTAGGTGTGCAACGTCATGGTGTGACCTTGATTTGACCTTTGATCTTTCCATAGTTACCTTGACCTTTAAAATTTTGCAATATCTCAGATACTGTAAGCTGTAGAAAGTCGATACTTTGTAAGCTTTTTTCAATTGGACTTAGTAGTGGTTGCTCAGCAAATCCACAATTAGCCCTTATATTGAGAAAATTTGTATATAGGTACATAGTGTTAATAGTTCATGGAATTAATTGACATGCTCTCCTTCAGGAGGTTATTGCCTTCTGGGACTGAACTCATCCCTCTCTTCCTGTACCTCAGAGCAGGTCTGCTTAAAAAGGGGGGGGGGGGGGGTGCAATGTCGGTATACACCCCGGCTACCGGGCACTGGTATCTGACCATAGGCCTACAGGTTTCCTGACTAAGTCAACCTAGGCCAGAGGGAATTTTGTTACCATTTATGAGTTCACTTAAGTCCCTAGTAACTTACCCGCCCACCAAGCGGTAGTTATTTAGCAATTGTCCATTGGATAGGATGTATTAACGCAATAAAATTGCAAATTTAATAAGTAAACTAAATTTTTATAAGTTAATACCCTATCCATTGGACAGGCAAGGCCCTCCCAACTGACCCCTCTACCAGCTTACTAGGGGTCTAAATGTGTTTAGACAACAAAAAAGATGAACTGACGTCACTGAACTGATAGCAAGAATAAAGGAGATATAAAGCAAAAACACAAAATTGCAAATTTAATAAGTAAATTAAATTTTTATAAGTTAATACCCTATCCAATGGACAATTGCTTTACCGGTTGGCGCGACCGGTCCCGCCAAATGCCAGAAAAAGATGTCCTATATATAATACCGGCAGGACCGGTCACGGAGTGTGCATTCGCTAGATGGCGCATCGTACTTCCTTCCTGTCTAGACAGCGTGACGTCATAGCATCTTTTTTGTTTGGCGCATGGAGTGTGCGGATGTGTTTTCTAGAGAGAGACTTTTTTGCATTTTATCAACGAATTTTACCATTTTATGAACTTTTAAGTATTCCTACTTAATTCTACGAGTTGTATCATCATTATGTCGTCACCTGGACAGAATAGAGGAACCTGCGTGCACGTTATGGCTGCTTTTGATAACCACAAGAAATGTGCACGTTGCAGGGACAAGGGAGTGGGTGATGATCTATGTGTTAAAAAGCAGCAATGTAAGATCTGTCAGGCTCTCACTCCTGTGCAGTTGAAGTAACTTTCCACCCCCACCTACCAGTCCAGGAAAGAATGTGAATTGAAGAAGTCGTCTTCAGATTCCCCTGCTAGTGCTACCCCCACTCTCGTGGACCCAGCAGACGTTAGTGTGTTGGGATGGGTACACAAGGAATCTGATGGAAGTTCACCTGCTAGCAAGAAGAGGGCAGACCCTTCCCCTACCCCCAAAGCTAGCAATAAGAAGAAATCCAGCAGCAAGTCGAGATCTGATGATCTGAAGGAACTGGATGAGAAATGGTTTTGCCAGGCTGGAGGCTATGCTGGTGTCCAAGATGTTTACGGTTCCTGTGAATCCTGTACAGACCCCCCCCCCCTTCAGTGGTTACCAGTGATCAGCACTTTTTTGATCCTGGAACCTCCACCAGTGGCTTGTCCTCTGGTCTGACTGTTGGGGGCACCGGTTCCAGTCTTGTTCAGACCACCGGTGAGGCTGCTATGATGAGAGAAGCTGGCAACAAGAGTGCTACCCACCCTGTTGAGGGTCCCAGTACTGATGTGAAGCAGCAGAATGCCACCCAGCCTGTTGAGGATCCCGGTGCAGGGACGGCGACCCAGCCTGTTGAGGCTCCCCAATGCAGGTCCTGATGTTCTGCCAACCGGTACCGGTAGTGCTGCTTTACATGCTGAGTTTTCCGGGTCTGACAGTGAGGAAGAACTCCAGAGTGATCCAGGATCTCCCGTTGATGGAAACCTCTGTGACGGTTCCCCAGACCTCTCCAAGAATGAAGCAGCTGATCAGGAACTGTCTGAAGAGTCTACCTACAGGGAGACTATCAGAGGCGTGAGGTTGTTTATGGGTTGGCATCAGATGCCTGAATTTGACAGTGTGTCTTCTGTAGATAACAACCCTTTTGCCGGTTCCAGAGCTCCACCAACCGGTAAAGTGTCTGTGAAGTTACCGGTAGACAACTGGCTGTACAGGAAGATGGAGAAATTAAACCTCACTGTTGCTGAAGGCTACCCTTCCAGAAGTACTGAACCTGCTGGACTGCTCCGGGTCCAATTTGTCCAGACGCCTAGGTCGTTGAAATGGTACGACATGCATGTTGACAAGAAAAACTGTGATAAGTCCACTGTGTGTTCCTGGTCTCCGGAACCGGCAAAACTCAACAGTACCTTCATTAGGGTTGGCAGATGAACTACTACTGCCCCACCCTCCGGGGCCCTTAGCCAGGACATCTTGAGGCGTTGGGAGAGAGCAGCCAGAGAACAATCGTTTATGTGCAAACAGGCTGCTGGACTTTCCAGATGTTTAACTAAGGTGCAGGATTCTATGTCTACACAATTGAGAAGTTTGCATGTAGACAAAGGCAAGGGCAAGTCTTCTGAAAAAATGCAGCAAGCTGTGGATGAACTGGAATATTTGGTTACCTTTAACCGGTCTATCTCCCAAGCCATGGCCAGGACAATGCAGGACTTGTCAGAAGGTGTGTTTATTAGTGCACCCATTCATATACACTCACTGTTCCCGTACCAGCTTCTCATGAAGGCTCAAGAAGTGGCCAGCAAAGCATTAAAGGTCGTAGCAAGGCCTCCACCTTTTCACAGAAGCCGGCCAAGGGTTCCAAGTCATGTAAATGACAATTACTGTGTACAGTGTGCTACCGGGCTCAAGGACTGTGTATGTGTGCCCGGTCAGTTAGACTTGAACCCTTCACCGGTGGTGTCCAAGGACAGGATAATGACCAGCAAGAGCGAGACTGTATTTTTACATGTAAACTCTTGTGTTGCAAATGTTCATTCTGTCACCGGGTTGCCACAAAAGAAAGGCGTAAATCCCAATTATTGTTACAATCACACAGAAACAAAATATGTGAAAGATGTTTCCTGTGTAGGTCACTTGAGTTCTGCAAATCTTGTCACAAATGTTCCGACTGTTGCTATAAATCCACCTTTAGGGCCGAGGTTACATTAGTTTTGGGATAAGTGGGAAGCTCTGGGTTCGAGTCCAAAGGTAGTCACAATACTGAGAGAGGGCTACACCCTCCCCTTCCGGTTCAGACCCAATCTAACCAGGTCACCAACTGTCATAAGCAACTATGTCAACTCACAGAGACAGTCCAACCTTTTGGAGGCACTGTATCAGCTGATGAGCAAAAATGTAGTGGAACCGGTAGCAAACCAAAACTCACTGGGTTTTTAGAACTGGCTATTTTTGGTACCCAAACCCAACAACCGGTGGAGACCTATCCTGGACCTGAGCACCTTGAACACCTTCCTAAACACAGAGTCATTCAAAATGGAGACCCCAGAGACAATAAGAACCTCCCTACAGCTAGGGGAGTGGGTCACCTCCATAGACTTCAAGGACGCATACTTCCATATACCAATTCACAGTCAGCCCAGGAAGTACATGCGTTTTCACATCCAGGGTCAGTCCTACCAGTTCAAAGCCCTACCATTTGGCCTGTCCACAGCACCTATGGAGTTCACAGTGGTGGCCAAAGAGGTCAAACTGATGGCTTTACAGAAGGGTATAAGAATCCACCAGTACCTAGATGACTGGTTGGTGAGAGCCACATCCCACCAAACTTGTCTCCAGACCTTGGTAGCTCTCTGTCGAAAACAACATTGGCTGGTGAACAAGGAGAAGTCAGAACTGGACCCAAAACAGGTTTTCAACTTCGTAGGTTACCAGTTCGACCTCAGGGAGGGCAAGGTCAGACTCACACCAGAGCGTCGGCAGACCTTAACAGACAAGATACTGTCAATCCTGTCCTGTCCGGTGTGCCCGGTCCGGCAGTTCATGTCCTTCATAGGACTTCTAACAGCAACAGAAAAGCAAGTCCATCTAGGTCGACTTCATATGACACCCATACAGTGGCACTTGAAGAATAGCTGGAGGGTACCAGAATCACTAGAAAAGGTGATACCCGTTCCCAGGTCGCTCCACCCCCATTTAAGGTGGTGGCTGGAGAAAAGCAATGTGCTTCCAGGTCAACCACTACACCCACTAAAACATGCTCTGCAGATATTTACAGACGCATCAAAAGGGTGGGGCACTCACTGAAAAGAACGCACTGCAAGGGGAACCTGGTCCATTCCAGAAAGCAAGTTGCACATAAACCACTTGGAACTAAAAGCGGTCTTTCTGGCCCTAAAAGAGTTCCAAGACCTCTGTTCAAACAACATAGTCCTGGTAGCCACAGACAACACAATAGTGGTTGCCTATATCAACAAGGAAGAGGGGATGAAGTCGGGCTCCCTGTGTGCCCTACTGTGGAGAATCCTGTCCTGGTGCACCAGGAAACAGGTAACTCTCAAGGCACGTCACATCCCCGGCCAGCTGAACGTGATAGCAGACAAGCTATCCAGACTTGGCCAGACCATTCAAACAGAATGGTCCCTTCACCCAGAAGTGTTTCAAGCTATATGCTCCCGGTGGCATCAGCCTCCTGTGGACTTGTTTGCTACCAGATTCAACAACAAACTCCCACAGTTTGTGTCACCGGTCCCAGACCCCCAGGCTTGGGCAGTGGATGCACTCAGCCTGTCTTGGGAAAATCTGGACCCATATGCCTTCCCACCAGTAACCATCTTGGGCAAAGTGGTGGTGAAGTTACAGGACTACCCCTGCAACAGGATCATTTTGATCACCCCAGGGTGGCCCAACATGCCCTGGTTTTGGGATCTAGTGGCAATGTCCAGTCAGATCCCTCTGTGCCCAATCTGGTATCTCAACCATTCAACCAGCCCCTCTCACAGGAACCTGTCAAACCTGAACTTACATGCCTGGCTCCTGGAGCCACAGCAATCAAGGAGCAGGGCTTCTCTGAGGCAGTGGCAGCACGAATTGAGGCTCCTCAAAGAGGATCAACCAGATCCGTCTATGAGGCAAAGTGGACCTTTTTTACAAAGTGGTGCCTCAGTAATCAGGTGGACTTCAGGGCACTGCCTCTAAAAGCCATAGCTGACTTCCTGTTGCACCTGTTTCAGGATAGGAAGTTGCAACCTGGTACCATTGATGGTTACAGATCAGCCATTGCTGACAAACTGGGCAACTCTACCATTAATGTCAGCAAAGATGAGAATCTCGCCCGTCTCCTGGATAGTTTCCATAGAGACAGGCCCAAGGGCAGGAGGGGTATACCCTCCTGGAACCTGTCCCTGGTCTTACACCAGCTGACTAAGGCTCCCTTTGAACCTTTAAAAGAGGCCTCTCTAAAACACTTGAGTTTCAAGACTGTTTTCCTGTTGGCCCTGGGTTCTGGTAAACGCAGGAGTGAGATCCATGCTTGGCTACATAAAAACATCAGACACCAGTCAGACTGGTCTAAGGTGTCCTTGTATCCCTCACCCAGATTTCTATCCAAGAATCAGCTGGCTAAGGAGGGTCCAGATACTGTGGCTCCAGTGGTCATACCAGCCCTGGCCCCCACTCTGGATAAGTCACTCAAGGGTGACAGGTCCTTGTGTCCAGTTAGAGCCCTTCGCTATTACTTGGATAGGACCTCAGATCTTAGGCAGAACAAGAAATTGGTCTTTGTCTCCTTCAAGAAAGGTTTTGATAAGGACATCTCACCTGCCACCATCTCCTCATGGATCAAGCAGACTGTGATCCTTTGTTATGAGCTCTCTGACCAGGAGACCCTCACACTGCATCAGGTCAAAGCCCATGATGCCAGGGCCTTTGCTGCTTCTAAGGCCTACCAGTCAGGGGTATCCTCAGAGCAGATTCTCTCAGCCTGCCACTGGAAATCCCATAACACCTTCACACAATTTTATTTGAAGGATGTGGCTTGGGCAGATACAGAGCTTTTTCATTTAGGGCCAGTGGTGGCTGCCCAACAGGTCCACCATCAAGCCCCAAAATGAGGAGATATGTAAAGATGTATATATGTACATAGTATATAAAAAAAAACAAACAAAAAAAACTGTGACTTGCTTCCTTTGGGAAGTTTAATTCTTGGGACTGAACTCAGCCCCTCTCTCTTCTTCCTCAGAGCAAATCTGGGAAAGAAAAAAAGGGGGGGGGGGCAACGTCAGTTGACTTTCGGGTAACCGGTTAGTTGGTAGCCGACCTTGACCTCACAGGGTTCTCTGACCCTAGGTCAAAATGGGCCTTCTCAGTTTTTGTTCTGTTATGAGTTCACTTGTGTCCCTAGCAGCTTACCCGCCTTCCAAGTGGTAGTTATTCAGCAATTGTCCATTGGATAGGATGTATTAACGCAATAAAGTTGCAAATTTAATAAGTAAATTAAATTTTTATAAGTTAATACCCTATCCAATGGACAGGCAAGGACCATCCATCTGGCCCCGCTATCAGCTTACTAGGGGTCTTAATATGTTTAGACAACGAAAAAGATGCTACGACGTCACGCTGTCTAGACAGGAAGGAAGTACGATGCGCCATCTAGCGAATGCACACTCCGTGACTGGTCCTACCGGTATTATATACAGGACGTCTTTTTCTGGCGTTTGGCGGGACCGGTCGCGCCGGCCGGTAAAGCAATTATTCATTGGATAGGGTATTAACTTATAAAAATTTAATTTACTTATTAAATTTGCAATTTTCAGCTCATTATCACTTCTGACTTCCATTCTTCTGCAGTAAACTAATAACTCAGCAATGCAAACATATTCTTTACTATGCCCCTTATTTGTACATAAAATCAACATACCACTGACACTTTCACAAGAGCATAGATAAAGATAACATCTTTACTCCTTATATGAGCATTTCTTCATGCATAGACTAAAACAGGGGGAGTGGGAGTGTTGGGGAGACACACACATTAACTATTGATTTTACCCCTTATCAGTATATACCCAGTGGACAAATTCTCTGGGGACTCGTCAAAGACTGGAAATTATATATAAATAGAAATGAGCATTATTCATAAGATATAAATAGGCTTGTGGGAACAGTGACCTTTTATTTACTCATTGGGATAGATGTGTTCAGAGCATTGTGTCATAAACTTCTTGCCTTTCTAAAGGCTCACATTTTACTACGCCTTTTTCTAAAATATAAATAGATATATGGCATTTAACAGTGACAAGCTGTTTCATGTAAAAACACCAAAAAAGTGCTAGAATCTGAGAAAGACTTTTATTGAGTTGCAACTTCCTCCTTAGCAAATTTTCCTTTAAATGCCTGATATATTAGTAAGACATTGATATTCATACTGACATAATATTTAGCATCAAGATTGAAAAAGCTTTTTTAAACCAAGTTGATTCATGAATTGATCTGGTTTGCAAAACTTGATTTGCAAATTGATTCAGTTCACAATTTTATGATTCCTTGCACCCCTAGGACTCTTCTGGAAAAATATTTGAATTTTCAATATTCTGACAGGGGGCTTGAATTTTTGTGGATATGGAAAATGTCATTTATTTAACTGTAAAACATACAATGAATTTTGCAAATTTTACATTTGCTGCTCAGTAAAGTTACTTCAAAGTTGAGATTATCATATGGAAAAGGTTTTTTATCCCTCTCATTATAGCTTCGTGGGCTTTCAACCCAGTTTTGTGGTCATGCTACCCCATATATGTAGAGTCTATATAGCCAGTCAGGTTTACCCACTCACCCCATCTTACGGGTCAAACTGGGGTCATAAAATAGCAGATTTTTTTTGTTTTGCGTAAAATCTACTTTAAAACTACTCTTCTTACAAACTATAGCATTTATTAAATTAACTTTACACAATTTATGACCATAGAAAACAAAATAAAGCTTACATTTTTCTTTCATGTTAATGCATAAACTTCCACACTGTCTGTCTCAGCGCTGCATGTTTTTTCTCTTCAAAACTCTTTTTCTACTTTATACTTTTAAGCATCTGACCTTTTGGGACGCTTCGTTTTTGTTAGCAAAAACATTTTTCTAGTTGATCCTTAAGAAACATTTATGTATTCAGTTGTGTTATACTTGAGGAAAAGGTGATTACCATTTTAAAATTTGACATTTTGAGCAGAGATATTTGATTACTCCTTGCAAATATAGTATTAGTACTCTTCTTTTGCAGGCTTGCCAAATTAGCGGAAGAGTTCTATGAGTGTGTGACATCAGAGGAAGTGGCTGAACAGTTACAAATGGAAAACCTGTTGGTGGATTACATGTATGCATATTGGATTCTCAAGAGAAAGGTCAGCTTATAGCTTATTTTCACACACATTTTCTCTTTTTAAAGATAAATGGTTACACAATATTTCAGTATAAATAATTTTACACTATTAACATTGGTAAGTCTAGTAAAAGTTCAGAAACAGTATTTTCAATTAATCTTAGTTTTTGAGGATCAGTAATATATGGGAACAACACTTTTATTTACAAGAAATTAGTGCAATTTTCAAATGTCCAGATATAAATATTAGAATATATGAACTTATTTTTGAATGAAATGGAAATGAAACCACATTCATAGATAATATATGCAGTTGTATTTTACATTCAGGCCAATTTCAACAGACCACTAATAACTCCTAAAATAGAGGAAGGTGAGATACTGTCAAAGCAGCAAGAAGATAGTTTACTGGCCAGAATGAAGATGTTCATTCACCTGAGACAGGATCTAGAAAGGGTAATGGATTATATATGTAAATTAGATAGCACAACAGAATATTTTAGTTGGGTGAAAAATTAAACTGCTGCAATTATTGATTTTCTGAATACAGATAAGGTATTATTATTTACACCTAAAATACAGGGATTCTTGCATTTGAACGTACAGAAATCCATAAATAATGTACAAAGTTAACACCAACCTCCCTATCTGAGACTGGTAACCTCAGTCATAAGTTTCCAGGCTCTTAACTCGAAGACGCTCCTGCCTGTTGATTTTAAACTTTATGGTGTGGTTGTGTCGTTCCCGTCTCCTCTTTTTGGGGCAAAGAAAGGTCCTGTATTGCCCACCATTTTGTTCTCCCACTACATACCTTCTGGTCCGCCCATTTAGGGGTCAGCATGTTTCTTTACTGGACAACGGAAAAAATACCAGAGCTTTGCACATACTCGGTGTAGCTTTTTACCTTAATTTCCATTCTCACGAGAGTATCATTACCCCAAGGAATATTGTTATAAAATGACAAATATATGTTGAAACTCCCCCATGTTCAGAGTATTCTGACGTTTTGCGGTGTTGTCATGTTTTGTCTTTAAAAACCATCACCTAGTGGTCGAAAATATACTGGTCGAGTGGACCAGAAAGCACTCAAAATCTCCTAAATTGATCTCAGTGGTGAGTGAGGACCACCTGGTCACAGCCTTACTGCCTACAAGAAAGTAGTCTGGTTCACAACACATTTACCTCATGGTTTAGTGACACTTAGTTGGCAAAGCCCTATGTACAACAAGCTTGTGAGAGGCCTTGTGAGATGTATGTTACATTAAAAACCTCAAACACGTCTTGATTGTTTACAAAAAAGAAAATCTTGCCATTTGAGAAGTTAAACAATGATCATCCATCCATGGAGTGTGAGCTCATTTTCATGGTATTCTCATCTTGTTTATGTTTTTTCAGGTACGCAATCTGTGTTATATGGTGAGCCGCAGGGAAAAAATCTCAAAACAGTTAAATGTGATGAAGGAGGATGTCTTCAGAAAGCAGGTTCAAGTCCTGGATCAAGATGTGTATAACCGCATTGGTCGGCGGGATATGCTGGGAATAGTAGAGGCTCACAGAGTGAAAGACAGCGTGTATGATCAACATGATCACATCCTATCCTTAGCCGATCTCTTTGAAAAACGGGACAGAGAAGACTCCAAAGCTATGGAGAATGATAGTACTACACATAAACCACGGATAAAACTTGAAGGGCGGCGGCAGAATGATCGCAATAATACAGTGGAAGAAAGTTCAGTTCCTCGCAAACGTGGGAGAAAGCCAAAGTGTTCAGAAACTATGTCGGACATCGATGTGATGAATGTTACTGATGATGGCGAGTCTAACTTAAAAGAGGTTCGGGAGAAAGTTAAAGAAGAGGTGTTAGAAACTGCGTCTGTGTCATCAGACTTCTCTCTCTCAAAGCATACTAGTTATTCAAATCTGAGAGTTAAGGATCAGAACAAAATGAGTCCCAAGAAAATCATAGAAAGGGTGGTCAACAAGGAAGCCAATATGAGGAGAGACCGACACTCCACTGGCAGAAACAGTGGAGAAATAAATGGTATCCATAAGTTTAGGAAAAGTCAGTTAATAGTGTCCAGGAGTATGAAGGCCAAGGTACAAGCTGCATTTGAAATGTCGTCCAAGAAGAGGGCTGAAACAAATGGTCTCTGTTCACATGCTCAGGCAAAGATTGACCGGTACTTGAAACAGCAGAAAGAAAATCAGTACATTGTGTCCCTCTCCAACACCAATTCTCAATCTAGTCAAGACTCTGTGTGCGTAAAGCTCAACAGTTCTTCGTTGTTGAAAAACAGCCGGCACACGCGGAGCCGGAGATTGGTAGAGTCTGATTTAGACTCCGATGCCACAGATAGTCTTTATGAACCGGTAGATGGGGAGGTGAGTATCCGCTCCAGTCGCGAGGCCAGCCCAATGAGGATACCCAGGAGAATATCCCCAAAGAAACGTGGGGTGTCTCACCTTGCCCTGGAAAAACGACTGAGTGACAGGTTAAATAAACGCCGCAAAACTGAAAGTGAAATTGAAAGTGGACAAGAGGCTGACAGTGAGTCAGAAGTTAGTTTCTATGGAGACCATACACGAAGGACTTCGCGCAGACTTGGTCGGAAATCGGATATTTATGATGAGTTTTCTCCCGCCCCAGGGGGGTTGTCCTTAGTTAGAAGAGACCGGCTGTCCGAATCTTGGACCAGTGTGAGTGGAAATGCGCCAAGTTAGCACTGGATGTTAACTCTTACAAAAGCCTTGCATCTCTTCAAATCTTCATTCATTCATCTCCATTGTTGTTACTGTGATTGTCACTGTGAATTCATGTCATTGCCTTTTACTGCGTGTGTAGTTATTTTATTTCTGTACAATTATGTGATATTTTATAGAAGTCTGTTCTGATATGGTATATTTTAACATTTGTATGTGCCATTGAACTTAACATTTAGATCTTAACAGTATTTACTATTTAACATTTTTTTCTATGAGAAACTTTTAATGTTTCTAGAGTGAGATAAAGTTTCTTTTTCCCCCCGAAATGGATTATAAATTTGCATGTTCACAATGTTTGTCAAGTACAGCTATGTAATTTTTTTATGATTCCAGTGATGTTATATTTGGTGATAAACATATAAAATGTACAAACTTATTGGTCAAGTGTATTTAACTTATGAATTCAGGTAGTAAATCCATGTTTAAATAGCCTCAATGGATAAAAAATGACTGATCTTTTAAAACCGTTTCCAGTGAGTAATTTACTTGTAGTAAAAAGCTGAAAGCCAACTATATTACTAGTTTCTAAATTATTCTTAAAAGGTTGAATTGGTGTATCTCTTCGTAGCCTAAATTAGTATTTCTCATGAATCCAAGACGATGATTGAACTGACTTAGTAGGTTAATTACTGATCTTTTCATCAATGACCTGTGAGCTTGAGAGAAAACAATCACCAAATCAGATGATATTTGCTGATTTTGGTCACAAGAATGCTTTTTACCCCACAGCCCTTAAGGGCTGTCGGGGTATTGTTTTCACCCATGGTGTCCGGATGGGCGGGCGGCGGGAAAAAGTTTGTCCGGGTGTATCTCAGAAACCTTGATTTGACCTTTCCGTAGTGACCTTGACCTATAACATCTTGTCCGGGCTATATCTCGCAAACTGTAAGGTGTAGGAAGTTGATACTTGGTAGGGACATTGGTTAGGGGGTGTAGGTGTGCAACGTCATGTTGTGACCTTTATTTGACCTTTGACCTTGCCGTAGTGACCTTGACCTATAAAATCTTGTCCAGGCTATATCTCAGAAACTGTAAGGTGTAGGAAATTGATACTTAGTAGAGACATTGGTTAGGGGGTGTATTTTTGCAACGTCATGATCTGACCTTGATTTGACCTTGCCGTAGTGACCTTGACCTATAAAATCTTGTCCGGGCTATATCTCGGAAACCATAAGGTGTAGGAAGTTGATACTTGGTAGGGACATTGGTCAGGGGCCATAGGTGTGTATTATCATGGTGTGACCTTAATTTGACCTTTGACCTTGTCGTAGTGAACTTGACCTTTTAAAATCTTCATGGACCTTTGGGTCTGTCTTTTGATGCAGATTAAGCACTGTTAATTGTATCCACCGGAAGCATCCGGTGGATACTTTGGTTTAGCGTCCGCTACGCCGCCGCCGCGCGTAGAGAGATTTTCGGCATTAACGCTCTAAGAGGAAAACAACAGCAGCTAGGTTCACCAAATTTGCAGGATATCTTCATTGGGGGGTAAGCTTCTCTGGGAAGGAAAATAGCCTCATTCTGAAAAACAAGATGGCCGCCACGGGCATTTCTTTAAAAATAATCTACATTTTTCTACTGGCTCTTCCTCATAGATAGAAGGTTGAATCTCTTCATAGGTGATATGTATGACACATATACATGTCCTCTACAACCTTGCACACATTTGACCTTGAAGCTCCTAATTCAAGGTCATCCACGGAGTGCCGAAGTAACCCACATAGCGGACTTTAAAAGTGCTTATATCTCCCTTATTATTGGTCCTAGAGGTTTGCAATGTGAAGCCAACCTATAGGAAATCATTGGTTGCGAATCTTCTGATGTGGTCAGATTTGACCTTGGACCCCTCCTTCAAGGTCAAACGAGGATAGCCAAACTTATAAGTGGTTATAACTCGCTTATTGTATCCCCAGACGAAAGTCGGGGATACTTAGGATTCAGTACGGTCACGCCTCCGCCGCAGAGATTTCCTTTTGGACGCGATAACTTAAAAAATAATTTAGTTAGAACTTTCAAATTTGGTATGTGGGTAGATATGGGCAATGCCACGAACGCTATTGTTTTGTGACCTTGACCTTCAATCTCAAGGTCACTGGTGGTCACTTAAAGGTCAGATTTTGGCCATTTTTTCACTTTTTGGCCCAGTTTTTGGAGATATTTTCACACTTAACTCATATACAGAAAGTCAGATCATCCTATGGCTGGTATATATAATACATATATATGTCCTCTGTAAGCATGCAGAAATTTGACCTTGAAGCTCTTCATTGAAGGTCATCCACTGACCGCCAAAGTACCTGACCGAGGGTCATTTTTGGCCTTTTTGGAGATATTTTCACACTTAACTCATATACAGAAAGTCGGATCATCCTATGGCTGGTATATATAATACATATATATGTCCTCTGTAAGCATGCAGAAATTTGACCTTGAAGCTCTTCATTAAAGGTCATTCACTGACCGCCAAAGTACCTGACCGAGGGTCATTTTTGGCATATTTGGAGATATTTTCACACTTAATGCTGACTACATTGCATGGAAACTATTGAAAATGGCTTTGGAGGTTGAGTACATGATGGAGTACCCGCATGCAGGCTTACCGGTTACAGATCTTCATTTAAGGTTATCCACTGACCGCCAAAGTACCTGACCGGGGGTCATTTTTGGCCCTCTATTTGTTTGTTTCTTTGTGAACAAGATAACTCAAAAACTGACAAATGAATTTTGATGAAATTTTCAGGATATGTCCAAAATGGTAAAAGGAAGATATTATTAAATTTTGGGAGTGATCCGGATCACTGTCTGGATCTTCTGGATCCATGAAATTTAATTTTTAAAGACCGATAACTCAAAAACTTATGGGTGCATTTTGATAAAATTTTCAGGTAATGTCCTTAATGAGACGAGGAACAAGTGATTAGATTTTGGGAGTGATCTGGATCACTGTCTGGATCATCTGGATCCAGGCTGCCAGATGTGTTTGTGTACAGTATAGCTCAAAAAGTTATGGATGGATTTTGATGGAATTTTCAGGATATGTCTGAAAAGGTAAAAGGATGAAATGGTTGAATTTTGGAAGTGATCCGGATCACTATATGGATCTTCTGGATCCATGAAATGTAATTTTTAAAGATAGATACCTCAAAAGTTATGGATGGATTGTGATGACATTTTCAGCAAATGACCTAAATGGTACAAGGAACGAGTGCTTACATTTTTGGAGTGATCTGGATCACTGTCTGGATCATCTGGATCCAGGCTGCCAGATGTGTTTGTGTACAGTATAGCTCAAAAAGTCATAGGTGGATTTTGATGAAATTTTCAGGAAATGTCCTAAATGGGACAAGGAACAAGTGATTAGATTTTGGGAGTGATCTGGATCATCTGGATCCAGGCTGCCAGATGTTTTGTGTACAAAATAAATAAAAAACTTATGGACGGATTTTGATGAAATTTACAGGATATGTCTGAAAAGTTAAAAGGATGAAATGATTGAATTTTGGAAGTGATCCGGATCACTATATGGATCTTCTGGATCCATGAAATGTAATTTTTAAAGATAGATACCTCAAAAGTTATGGATGGATTGTGATGACATTTTCAGCAAATGACCTAAATGGTACAAGGAACGAGTGCTTACATTTTTGGAGTGATCTGGATCACTGTCTGGATCATCTGGATCCAGGCTGCCAGATGTGTTTGTGTACAGTATAGCTCAAAAAGTCATAGGTGGATTTTGATGAAATTTTCAGGAAATGTCCTAAATGGGACAAGGAACAAGTGATTAGATTTTGGGAGTGATCTGGATCATCTGGATCCAGGCTGCCAGATGTTTTGTGTACAAAATAAATAAAAAACTTATGGACGGATTTTGATGAAATTTACAGGATATGTCTGAAAAGTTAAAAGGATGAAATGATTGAATTTTGGAAGTGATCCGGATCACTATATGGATCTTCTGGATCCATGAAATGTAATTTTTAAAGACAGATACCTCAAAAAGTTATGGATGGATTGTGAGGACATTTTCAGCAAATGACCTAAATGGTGCGAGGAACAAGTGATTAGATTTTGAGAGTGATCTGGATCACTGTCTGGATCATCTGGTCCAGGCTGCCAGATGTTTTGTGTACAAGATAAATCAAAAACTTATGGACGGATTTTCATGATATTTACAGGATATGTCTGAAAAGGTAAAAGGATGAAATGATTGAATTTTGGAAGTGATCCGGATCACTATATGGATCTTCTGGATCCATGAAATGTAATTTTTAAAGACAGATACCTCAAAAAGTTATGGATGGATTGTGATGACATTTTCAGCAAATGACCTAAATGGTGCGAGGAACAAGTGATTACATTTTGAGAGTGGTCTGGATCATCTGGATTTTAGGATGAATTTTGATGATATTTTTAGGATATGTTACAAATGGTAAAAGGAAGAAATGGTTCAATTTTGCGAGTGAACTGGACCACTGTCTGGATCTTCTGGATCCATGAAATATAATTTTTAAAGACAAATAGCTCAAAAAGTCATGGTTGGATTTTGATGAAATTTTCAGGAAATGTCCTAGATGGGACAAGGAACAAGTGATTAGATTTTGGGAGTGATCTGGATCACTGTCTGGATCATGTGGATCCAGGCTGCCAGATGTGTTTGTGTACAAGATAAATCAAAAACTTATGGACGGATTTTGATGAAATTTTCAGGATATGTCTGAAAAGATAAAAGGATGAAATGAGTGAATTTTGGAAGTGATCCGGATCACTATATGGATCTTCTGGATCCATGAAATGTAATTTTTAAAGACAGATATAAGTGAAACAACTAGTGATTAGCTTTTGGGAGTAATCTGGTACTATGGAGAATCCTGACCTGGTGCTCCAGGAAACAGGCTCAAGACCGACATATTCACGCCTTAACTATGTCCCGTCCGGGGATACACTGCGTCGAGATGCAATCTCTGGTTATCAATCCTAGAGGTTTGGGATGGTAAACCAACATATAGGAAATCATGGGCTGGGAATCTTCTGGAGTGGTCGGATTTGACCTTGGGCCCCTCCTTCAAGGTCAAACGAGGATAGCCAAAGGTAAAAGTGCCTATAACTCGCTTATTATTGGCCCGAGAGGTTTGGGATGGTAAACCAATATATAGAAAATCATGGGCTGGGAATCTTGTGGTGAGGTCGGATTTGACCTTGGGCCCCTCCTTCAAGGTCAAATGAGGGTAGCCAAATGTAAAAGTGCCTATAACTTGCTTATTATTGGTCCTAGAGGTTTGGGATGGTAAACCAACATATAGGAAATCATGGGCTGGGAATCTTCTGGTGTGGTTGGATTTGACCTTGGACCCCTCATTCAAGGTCAAACGAGTACAGCCAAACTTAAAAGTGCTTATAACTCGCTTATTATTGGTCCTAGAGGTCTGGGATGGTAAACCAGCATATAGAAAATCATGGGCTGGGAATCTTCTGGTGTGGTCGGATTTGACCTTGGGCCCCTCCTTCAAGGTCAAACGAGAATAGCCAAAGGTAAAAGTGCCTATAACTTGCTTATTATTGGTCGTAGAGTTTTGGGATGGTAAACCAACCTATAGAAAATCATGGGCTGGGAATCTTCTGGTGTGGTCGGATTTGACCGTGGGCCCCTCCTTCAAGGTCAAACGAGGACAGCCAAACTTAAAAGTGCTTATAACTCGCTTATTATTGGTCCTAGAGGTTTGGGATGGTAAACCAACCTATAGGAAATCATGGGCTGGGAATCTTCTGGCATTATCGGATTTGACCTTGGGACCCTCCTTCAAGGTCAAACCGGGATAGCCAAAGGTAAAAGTGCCTGTAACTCGCTTATTATTGGTCGTAGAGGTTTGGGATGGTAAACCAACCTATAGAAAATCATGGGCTGGGAATCTTCTGGTGTGGTCGGATTTGACCGTGGGCCCCTCCTTCAAGGTCGAACGAGGACAGCCAAACTTAAAAGTGCTTATAACTCGCTTATTATTGGTCCTAGAGGTTTGGGATGGTAAACCAGCATATAGAAAATCATGGCCTGGGAATCTTCTGGTGTGGTCGGATTTGACCTTGGGCCCGACCTTCAAGGTCAAATGAGGACAGCCAAACTTAAAAGTCCTTATAACTCACTTATTATTGGTCCTAGATGTTTGGGATGGTAAACCAACATATAGGAAATCATGCACTGGGAATCTTCTGGTGTGGTCGGATTTGACCTTGGGCCCCTCCTTCAAGGTCAAATGAGGACAGCCAAACTTAAAAGTGCTTATAACTCACTTATTATTGGTCCTAGAGGTTTGGGATGGTAAACCAACCTATAGGAAATCATCGGCTGGGAATCTTCTGGCATTATCGGATTTGACCTTGGGACACTCCTTCAAGGTCAAACCGGGATAGCCAAAGGTAAAGTGCCTGTAAGTCGCTTATTATTGGTCCTAGAGGTTTGGGATGGTAAACCAACATATAGGAAATCATCTGCTAGGAATCTTCTGGTGTGGTCGGATTTGACCTTGGGCCCCTCATTCAAGGTCAAATGAGGGCAGCCAAACTTAAAAGTGCTTATAACTCGCTTATTATTGGTCCTAGAGGTTTGTTATGGTAAACCAGCATATAGAAAATCATATGCTGGGAATCTTCTGGTGTGGTCGGATTTGACCTTGGGTCCCTCCTTCAAGGTCAAATGAGGATAGCCAAATTTAAAAGTGCTTATAACTCGCTTATTATTGGTCCTAGAGGTTTGGGATGGTAAACCAACACATTGGAAATCATGGGCTGGGAATCTTCTGGTGTGGTTGGATTTGACCTTGGGCCCCACGGTCAAGGTCAAATGACGACAGCCAAACTAAAAAGTGCTTATAACTCGCTTATTATTGGTCCTAGATGTTTGGGATGGTAAACCAACATATAGGAAATCATGCGCTGGGAATCTTCTGGTGTGGTCGGATTTGACCTTGGGCCCCTCCTTCAAGGTCAAATGAGGATAGCCAAACTTAAAAGTGCTTATAACTCGTTTATTATTGGTCCTAGAGGTTTTGGTGCATTGTCTTTACGGTGGATACAATTTGCATCGGTTTTCCGATGCGCTAGGTCTAGTTCATATTAGAATTTATTAAGAATTTTACTTTCATAACTTCCCATTGTAAGAGATAGAATTTCATCAAGTGAGCCACAGATTTTGCTCCAACACCACACATAAGCGTTCATTAAATGTATTACCACTTCTGTATGCATGGTAATATTCAAAACATCTAAACCATAATTCGGCCATGCAGATGTAGATAAAGAATGTTGAATTTTAGTTTACTGATTAATGCTGTCATCTTGTTATTGAATTGACTTGTTTTAATACTTCATTTTTACATGCATTATCTTTCTTTTAAACATTATTTTCTGCATTTAAACATTTTTTGGAACTTTATATAACTGACAGTGCTCTGAAAGTATCCTGAACTTTGTACTGGTACAGTGCTTCTGTATCTCATGGTGTTGAAAATATTTCCCTAGGCTGTGGGGTACGGGCATCTCTGATGCTATTTTTTTCTGTGTGAAAAAGCACTGTGCGGGTATATTTAAAAATATGTTGTGTCATGGTACCTTCATGTCAATATCACACATTCATAATACAAATTATTTTGTCTAGCATATATGGAAATAATTTGAACCTGTAATGTGATAACAATAATTGAGACTTAATACTTAATCACTTAAGTAATTTGACCTTTTCACATTTGTGTGGCCACAATTTCTCAGTTTTCTGCTGTACATGACAAAAGAAAACACATTTAAAGTTTTGAAGGCATTGAACTATTAAAGAATTATAGCAGTTATTGTTAAAGTGATAATTTAATATATTATGTTTGTATAATTCAGCAAATGAAACAATGTGCTGTGAAAAGTTGGAATCCAAGTCTGACATCAAATGTAATTGTCAATATATCTTGCAATGACAGAAAAATTAAAACTATATACAATGTTGCTTTGTACAGAGGGCAGAAATGAGAATGAAACCTGTACGGTGTACCAAAGCACTCGTTATGGCAACTCATCTTAATTCCTATAATTAAGATATCATTGACATTAATTCTAGCTGATCAATCTATATAGCATAAATACTCCAGGTACTAAAGCTGTGCAGACCTCAAGGTGAAGCTCACTCGGGTGTGTATGCTGGTTAGTCAGCTGACATTATGTCGTCACTCTGCTGTTTCCGCGTCCACGTGAACATCTTCTCCGACGAAACTACAAGGCTCAGAGACATGCTGTAAATTTTAAAAGATACCTTATCTATCGAGGATGATAAATTATAAAATACATGCAGATCTGTCTGTTTGTTTGTTCCCCAGAACCGTTAGAAGTGAGGTACCCCCACCCAAAGTGTGAAAATTTCAACACTTTATCACAATTTTTTTTTTTTTGACTATTAAAGGGATTTCTCTTATATCTTGCATATATACTAGGCTACAGGTAGATTATTTTTATTGCGTTAATACATCCTATCCAATGGACAATTGCTAGTCCAGTCAGTGCAGACCGGCCCGCCAAACGACAGAAAAAGTCGCCTTATATGTGTCCGCTATGGACCCACAAGCAAGCCGGTCCCACTGTGCACTTGCCAGGGGCGCATCGTACTTTCTTCCTGTCTAGACAGCGTGACGTCATAGCATCTTTTTCGTTAAGTGTATGCTTGAGTTTTTTATCAGAATTGTTTTTGAATATTTATCAACTCTTATCTTCAGTTTTTTGCTTTAAAAGTTCTTCGTCGGATTTACTTCTATCAGATCATTATGTCTTCTCCGGGCCAGAAACGTGGAAGTTGTGGACACATCATGGCCAGTTTCAACAGCCATAGTTTCTGCGCACGTTGCAGAGAAAAAGGTAACGGTTCAGATCCTTGTATTTCACATAATGATTGCCAAGCTTGTAACTCATTGACAGAAGAACAACGTTTGCAGTTGTCCACTCCTAGTTATAGGCTTAAAAAAAGAGAAACGGGAACTTAAGAAATCTACTGATACTCCCAGAAAGGACTCAGACAGTTCCTCTCTCATTGATCCGTCCTCTGTGATGGTAGTGGGAGCTGTGGATGGCCAGGGGATGGTACAGTCCCCTGGTTCGAGTTCAGGTACTAAGAAGAAGAAACCTAACCCTACAAATAAATCTAAAAGCCATTCTTCAAAGCACTCCAAATCCGGTTCAGAGAAGCCTGTCAAATCGCCTACACCCAAACCCCACAGATCCTCAGCTGACGCTAGGATTGAGGAGTTAGACCAGAAATGGTCGGATAGGTTCAACAGATTGGAGGCTCTCTTACTTGCCAAGACTTTACATAAACCGGAACTGACCTTTGCTACTGTTTAAGTTACACCAACGACCTCTCCCCCAGTTGGTATCACCACATCTTCAGAGCTGTTCATCCGACCGACTAATAATCCTGAGGTTATAGACTTGGCTAGTACCGACCACTCTCCACAGAGACAGGCCACCGACAAGTCGCTTTCATCAGAGTCTAGCAAACAGTCTTCTTCAGATTTGCGTGGTAGTTCTCAGACTGTTTCCAGAATTCAGTCAACCAGCAAATCGCTTAAAGACAAACCAGCTACCGACCACACTTTAGATCTTGCTGGCACCGACTCACCTGCTACTCACCAGGTTTCCAGCAGATCCTCTTCAGCACCAGCCGGAAGACAGCCCAGTTTCTATGGACACAGACTCAGACTCTGAATTGTCCGACCGACCGCCTGTGGACATTTTTGTGGAAGAGGGGGAGTTGTCCGACCAGGATCCTGATGTTACTGCTACTGACCCCGACCAGACCCTCTCAGAGGAACAGAACTATAGAGAGACCATGAGAGGGATCAGGTCATTCATGGGGTGGAAACATATCACAGATATGGACACAGCAGCTGGCACATCAGATGACAACCCCTTTGCTGGACCCAAGACCCAACCAACGGGCAAAGTGTCGGTCAACGTGCTAACCGATGAGTTGCTCTGCAGGAAGATGGGGAAGCTCAACCTCACTCTGGTGGAAGGTTATCCTTCACGTAGCTCAGAAGCTGGAGCTTTACTTAAAGACTAGATTGTCTGTCCAGCCAGATCTCTGGCAAAGTGGTACGGCTTCGTTTCCGACCAACAGAAGAGTGAAACTGGAACTGGTAAAACTGTGTCAACATGGAATACTGACGCTTCCAAGGTCAACAGCACTTACAGCCGCATAGCCAGAACAGCAGGCATTGCCTCAACCCCACCGGCCTCGCGTCAGATTTCACAGGACAATCTGAGAAGGTGGGAAAAGTCTGCAAGTGAAGCCTCCACCATATGTAACCAAGCAGCCAGCTTATACAGAGTGCAGGACAATATGCAGTCACAGCTGAAGGTTATCAGGACGGAGCTCAGCAAAGGCAAATCTTCAAGGTTTCTGGTGCAGCTGATGAACTTCAGTTCTTAATGAACTTCAATTGCAGCATTACTCAAGCCATGGCCAAGACCTTAGAACATCTCAGTGATTTTGTCTTTGTCACTGCTGCTAACACTACATTAGTTCGAAGAGACTCCTATTTATCACACCTTAAGACTGCTATCAAACCAGATAACTTGGCGGCTCTGAGAACGGCTCCACTTCACATTCAGACCCTATTCTCAGGTGAAGCTCTCAGGCAAGCAGAACAGGACTTTGCCAATTTTGAGAGCAAAGGTCAACTTCACACCGGGAAGAAAGGTCGCTTCCACCCCTATGAACGCCCAGACAAACGGGCAGATAACAGGAAACCAGACCGCAATGCCTGGAAAAATATTGGGAACCGTGGACAGAGCAAGAAAGCCAGAGGCAAGGCCTCTTATTACTCCTCAAGACCAGCCAAGGGCCAGCAGTCGTACAAATGACAATTATTGTGTAAACAGTTTACAGGGACGACTGCTGGCCGGGAGCCAAGATTAAGCTCAGAGACAAACTATAAACACTTGTGTAAACTTAAATGTTGTACCTCTTGCTCATACTGCACCCGGGCCTTCACAAAAGAAAGAAGTAAGTCCCGGGTCAGCAGTCTGTTATTCTCCTCAGAAAAAGTGCAAAGTAAAATATGTGAAAGGTGCTTCTTGTATCATTCAGTTGTCTTGTGTAAAACCTGTAACAAATGTCAAAAATGCTGCCTCAAATCTGCCTGTAGGGGCCAGACTTCAAAGTTTTTAGCAAACTTGGCTGAATCTAGGTGCCGGTCCAAAAGTAGTTCAGATCTTGAAGGATGATTACATCCTCCCCTTCCAGATCCGGCCAAACTTGACAAGGTCTCCCACTGTCATAATCCGTCATGTAAACCCTCACAGGAACAGCTACCTGTTAGAGGCGTTACATCAGCTTATGTCCAAAAATGCAGTCGAGCTGGTACAAAGTCAAAAATCTCTAGGGGTTTTCAACAGATATTTTCTGGTACCCAAACCCAACAACAAATGTAGACCCATATTAGACCTGAGCAAATTAAATCTTTTCCTCAAGGTGGAGAAATTCAAAATGGAAACGCCAGAAACCATCAGGACATCCCTCCAACAAGGGGAATGGGTCACCTCAATCAACTTCAAGGATGCCTACTTCCATATACCAATACAGGAACAATCCAGGAAATATCTGAGATTTCATGTGCAAGGGCAGACATACCAGTTCAAAGCATTGCCCTTCAGTCTGTCCACAGCACCCTTGAAGTTCACTGTAGTGCCAAAGGAGGTGAAACTGATGGCCATACACAAGGGTATAAGGATCCACCAGTACCTAGATGACTGGTTGGTGAGAGCCAGTTCCCACCAAGTTTGTCTCCAGCATACACAGGACCTGGTGCGGATGTGTCAAGATCTAGGTTGGCTGTTAAATTTAGAGAAATCAGAGCTGGAGCCCAAGCAAGTTTTCGACTTCGTAGGCTACCAGTTCAACTTCAGGTCCGGTCAGGTCCGACCCACACTGGACCGGTGGTAGAACCTTCAAGCAAAGATACAGACACTGTTATCCTTACTGGCTTGTCCGGTCCAGCAGTTCATGTGCTTGATAGGTCTGCTAACAGCCACAGAAAAACAAGTTCACCTAGGTCGGTTACATATGAGACCATACAATGGCATCTCAAAAACAACTGGAGAATACCAGAATCACTAGAAAAGGTCATTCCAATACCCAGGTTCCTGCACCCCCACCTACAATGGTGGCTGGAGGGGAGCAATATGCTCCCAAGGTCAACCGTTACACCCAATAAAACATGCTCTGCAGATATTTACAGACGCATCAAAAGAAGGGTGGGGCGCTCACTTAAACGAGCACATGGCCAGAGGATCCTGGTCACTGCCAGAAAGCAAGCTGCATATAAACTACCTGGAACTAAAGGCAGTCCTTCTAGCTTTAAGAGTTCTAAGACCTCTGCTCAGACAAAATAGTACCGATATCAATCGACAACACCACAGTAGTGTCACATAAACAAGGAGGGAGGCATGAGGTCGGGTCCACTTTGTGTCCTACTGTGGAGAATCTTAACCTGGTGTACCAGGAAACAAGTAACGCTCAAAGCCCGACACATTCTAGGCCGGCTGAATGTGGTAGCAGACAAACTATCCAGGCTAGGCTAGACCGTCCAAACAAAATGGTCTCTCCTCCCCGAGGTTTTCCAAACGCTTTGCAGCAGGTGGCACTGGCCCCGAATAGACCTATTTGCCACAAGGTTCAACAACAACTACAAGTTGCCTCTGTTTGTGTCTCCAGTACCGGATCCCCTGGCCACAGCAGTGGACGCACTCAGCCTGTCATGGGAGGATCTGGATGCATACGCCTTCCCCCCCCAGCAGCCATATTGGGCAAAGTGGTGGAGAAGCTCCAGGACTCCCCATGCAGGAGAATCATTCTGATTGCTCCGGGGTGGCCCAACATGCCTTGGTTCTGGGATTTAGTGGCAATCTCCAGCCAAATACCACTGAGCCTGCCCAGTCTGCCCAATCTGCTTACACAACCTTTCAATCAGATCCCTCACAGAAATCTCACAAACCTGAATCTCCATGCATGGCTCCTAGAGCCTCAGCAATCAAAGAGCAAGGCCTCTCTGAAGCAGTGGCAGAAAGAATTGAGGCTCCTCAAAGACTATCAACCAGATCAGTCTATGAGGCAAAGTGGTACATTTTTACAAAGTGGTGCATGAGCAATCAGGTAGACTTCAGGGCACCCCCTATAAAGTCAGTTGCTGACTTCCTTATGTACCTGTTTCAGGACAGGAAGTTCCAGCCCAGCACCATTGATGGTTACAGATCAGCCATTGCTGATTAACTGGGAAATTCACCCATTAATGTCAGCAAAGATGAAAATCTCACTCGTCTCCTGGATAGTTTCCACAGACAAACCCAAAGGACGAGGGGAATCCCCTCCTGGAACCTTTCCCTGGTCTTACACCAGCTGACAAAGGCTCCCTTTGAACCAATCAGAGAAGCCTCCTTGAAGCATTTGACTTTCAAGACTGTTTTTCTCTTGGCCCTTGGGTTGGGAAAACGCAGAAGTGAGATTCATGCGTGGCAAAACAAAAACATCAGACACCAGTCCGACTTGTCCAAGGTGTCCCATTATCCATCTCCCAGCTTTCTATCAAAGAACCAGCTGGCCAAATAGGGTCCAGAAAGTGTGGCCCCAGTTGTTATACCAGCCCTGGCCCCAGCTGATACCCGATCATGGCCTTAAGGCTGTCCTGACCTTAAAGTCGACCGAGGCCTGGAGAAAATTTTGTTAGTTTTCTTTATGAATTCACTTATGTCCCTAGTAACTTACCCGCTGACCAAGCGGTAGTTATTCAGCAATTGTCCATTGGATAATCTAATCTAATCTAATGTGGACTTTTATAGCGCTTAATCTCCATCACTGATGGACTCTAAGGCGCAAAAGGATAGGATGTATTAACGCAATAAAATTGCAAATTTAATAAGTAAATTAAATTTTTATAAGTTAATACCCTATCCAATGGACAACGAAAAAGATGCTGACGTCACGCTGTCTAGACAGGAAGGAAGTACGATGTGCCACCTGGCGAGTGCACAGTGGGACCGGCTTGCTTGTGGGGCCATAAGGGACACATATAAGGAGACTTTTTCTGTCATTTGGCGGGCCGGTCTGCACCGACCAGATTAGCAACTGTCCATTGGATAGGGTATTAACTTATAAAAATTTAATTTACTTAACTAAATTTGCAATTTTGTGAGTATAAGACTTGGATCTTTTTTAATTATTGTTTTATGAATTTTTAAAATATTTTTTCCTGCATTAAAATTCATGAAATCGTGCACTAAATCACTTATAACTTGAAAAGTATTGCTTTTATTGCGCTACAATAGCTTACCATGTGGAACAGAATGCTTTCTCGGGAGGCCGGAGATATCCGGCCAACGTCCAAGAAAAATAGACGTTTAGTATTGACCGGATTCCCGGATGCTGACATTGTACCAAAACAGTGTAATCTCGCGTCTAACCCTTCTCTCGTTGGCCACGTGACTAGCAAGCATTTGAAAATAAGCTTACAATTTCACTGGTTTCCCAGAATTTAGGTATTGTTGATTGTTATTATTCAACCATTTTACTAAAATATGTCATTCAGCTACTTTTTCCATAGCTACAACATGGTGAGTAACTTGGGCGTCTATCCCCATAACTAAGTGAGTAATAGCTACTTTCTGACTTTTCAGTAACTTCCATAATGAGTAAAATCACTTGTATCTTTAAAACTATTGCATTTAGAGTATTTTGTTTAAATATGTCATTCACCTACTTTTGGGTCAGCTATAACATAGTAAAATTTCAGACCTGTAGCTCATTGCATAGTTGAGTAATAGCTACTTTGAGGTTGTAACTGTTGAGTAAATCAGTTGTAACTTAAAAAATATTGCATTTAGAGTATTTTGTTTAAATATGTCATTCACCTACTTTTGGGTCTGCTGTAACATAGTAAAATTGCACACCTGTAGATCATTGCATAGTTGCGTAATAGCTACTTTGAGGTTATCACTGTCATGTAAATCTGTTATAACTTGAAAACTATTGCATTTAGAGTATTTTGTTTAAGGGGCTATCAACGCAAGTACATAAAATTTGTTTACGTAACGCTCACCAGACGTCGCAGAAAAAACAGTTGTCGTTGTCAGGCAGGGACTAGTTTCGCATTGTTTATAACATAGAAAAGTACGTCATAAAGTTTCAGCAAGGTCAAAGGGTGGATTAAATTTGTGACGTTTTTCTTCTTTTGGAAAGAGCTCATATGGTTGTTGTGTACTTATGTTTGTTATTTAAATCAAATACTGACAGTAATTTTATGGTAATCTTGTTGCTGCTATTAAAGGGGGGAGATTTGAACTCAGATTTTCATTCCACAGTATAAAGTTTTCTTTCATTCAAAATATTTTTATTTTTAGTACAACAGATCATCCATTTCTGGAAACAAATTTTCCTAATCTAATCCAGCCAATGTGAAACTGTGATGTTTTTTTTCCCACATAGTCTCTGGGAGTGTGTATGTGTGTGTGTATATTAGTAAATTTAGCAGGAGAGAAGCCAAGGACAATATTGATTTTGTTGTGGTTTATGAAATAACCTAGTGTAGAACTCTATGTGTGATATATTGGCTGTGTGCTTTCCTCCAACTGGGAAAAAGTATTTCCGTGATTTTTTCATATAATAATAAACGGACACAAAACATAAATATTTTTTTAACATCTTTCCAATAGATTACAGTATTTAGGTAGCCAATAAAAATTTTGTTCACAATTCAGCCACCTCTTACAGTACGTAGCTTTCACAAAGTCAGCCCCAGTAAAATAGTTCTTAAAGTCATACCATAAATATGAATTAATTCAGCCAGTAGTGAGTTACACATATCATAAGTTTGTTTAAACCCAAAGCATGTTTTAATTTATTTATCTGTTGAGGCATGATAATTTCAAATTGATTTTAAAATACTGTTTTGTATTACTACACTATAGCAACAGCGAAAATATTGTCTAAAGTGAGAGGAAAAAAGGAAAGGCATACCTTACTTTTGTGACAGAAAATTGATAGTAAAATGTTGAGAATGAGGCCATAATGAAATGTACACTGCTCAGAAAAACAAGCACATTAATTTGTATGATTTATTTTTTCCAAAAGAAGCTTCTCTGTTTTTTAAACATGTGGAATATGAGAAAGTTTATAAAAAATGAGAATGTGCAAAGCAATGTAATTTTATTTTTCAATTTTACAAATAAATAACTAGCTTACATAAAAATCTAAATCATTCAAAATGTTTGTGAGACGCTTTTCTTTTGAGTGGTGTGTGGAAAACCAAGTTGTTTTTTCTTTGATATACTTTTTTTGTCACGGAGGGAAGCCATGTCTTATATTTAAGGTGATCAAAATTAAACCACTTTTAGTTCGTCTTTGTCATGAGTATTTATTGTTTATATAATGTGTAGTTTGAGAAAAAACAGCTAAAGCAATTTATTTTAATAATTTATTTCATTTATAAAACATTTAAGGTAAAAATAAATATGTATTTATGGATATTATTTGATTTTAAGACTCCAAAGATCACTACACTGAAATGGTAATTCAAGTGCTTTTTGATCACTTTCGTTGGCCTTGAAAGCTGTGTGTAACGTTGATAGCCCCTTAAATATGTTATTCATCTACTTTTGGGTTAGCTATAACATAGTAAAATTGTAGATGTACAGCTCATGTTATAGCTGAGGAATAGCTACTTCTAGGTTCTCACTGTTGAGTAAATCATTTGTAACCAGAAAAATATTGCATTTACAGTATTTTGTTTAAATATGTTATTCATCTACTTTTCAGTCCTCTATAATATAGTGGAATTGCAAACCTGTAACTCATTGCATAGCTGAGCAATAGCTACTTTCAGATTATCACTGTTGAGTAAATCAGCTGTATCTTGAAAACTATTGCATTTAGAGTAATTTCTTTAAAAATGTTATTCCCCTACTTTTGGCTCAGCTATAACAGTAAAATTGCAGACCAGTAGCTCATTGCTTAGCTGAGCAATAGCTACTTTGCAGTTCTCACTGTTGAGTAAATCACTTGTAACTTGAAAACTATTGTATTTACAGTAATTTTGTTAAATGTTATTCACCTACTTTTCACTCCTCTATAACATAGTGAGGTTGCAGACCTGTAACTCATTGCATAGCTCAGCAATAGCTACTTCCAGGTTCTCAGTATTGAGTAAATCAGTTATAACTTGAAAACTATTACATATACAGTATTTTGTTTAAATATGTTATTCACCTACTTTTGGATCAGCTATAATATAGTAAAATTGCAGACCTGTAACTCATTCAATAGATAAGCAATAGCTATTTTCAGGTTTTCACTATTGAGTAAATCGGTTGTAACTTGAGAACTAGTGCAATTTTACAGTATTTTCTTTGAATATGTTATTAACCTACTTTCCAGATAGTGAAATTGCAAACTTGTACCTTGTTGCATAGTTGAGCAATAGCTACTTTCAGGTTATCACTGTTCAGCAAATCAGTTCTAAATCAAAAACTATTGCATTTACAGTATTTTGTTTAAATATGGTATTCGCCTACTTTTTACACCTTAATAGTTAACTTTGTACTTCTCAAAACCAGCTGCAGGGCAAAACTTTGTGTCCTTTTCTTCTGTCACTTCTACTCTGAAACTCAAAACACACAGTCAGCTGACACAGAGCCTGTTTACGCGCACTGATTGCTTGCTTTTAGATGGTTGGGCCATTATTTTTTTAAGGTCGTACTATAAAATGATACAATAGTATGAATATTTATATTTAAGCTGTGCATTCAGGAAGTTAAATTAGGCTACAATCTCATGAAAAATAGCTGAAGTCCGATATTTTATCCAAATCCAAAATTTAAGCATTCAACTCTCCTCTCACACTTAATGACTTCAAAGTATCATAAATTGTCAAATAAATAAAAAAGTGTTGGGTCTTGTTTCTCTTCTGTTGTTTTTGTTTTTTGTTTTGTTTTTGAGAGTTGTGTTCTGGTTAATCAGACCCCATTGACTTCAAAAAGGAGCTGTAATTTTTTCGGTGTGGTTTGGAAGTAAATCTGTGGAAAAAATTCCTTGAATTTGTGGATTTTTTGCCCCCCTGGTCTACTTTTGATACCAACCTAGATCTAGTTGAAGGTCACACAGAGATACCCTTTTATGCCTTTTAGGTATGAAAAGACACAATATAAGCCATTAAAATTTGTCATGATGCATGAGAAAACCATGAGGTATTGATTTAGAATGCTGCAAGTGCCTTTTTATTATATTAATACATCTTGCCTAATGGACAATTAACTATACTGCCAGCGCAAGCCCACCCTGTCAAGTGCAAGAAGGATACCTTAATATCTGTTGAGGATGAAAACTTGTTCAAGGCATGCAGAGCTGTTCATTCGTCTGTTCCCCAGAGCCATTACAAGTGAGGTACCCGCACCCAAAGTGAAAATTTCAATACTTTAACACAATTTTCTCATTGACTATTGCAGGGATTTCTCTCTTGCATATATGTATTAGGCCACAAGTAGATTCTCTTATGTCAGCATCAGGCCTCGATCTTTCATTATTTTTTTATGAATTTTTGAAATAATTTTTAATGCATTAAGTTCATGAAATCATGCACTAGTTCACTTATAACTTGAAAAGTATTGCTTTTATTGTGCTGCAATAGCTTACCATGTAGAACTGAGTGCTAACTCGGATGGCCATGGCATCATGGGCAACGTCCAAGAAAAATAGACGTATAATACTGGCCAATGCCCTATTGCTGGGGTGAGGTGACCCAGATACTGACATGTGTACTTGCTTCTCTGTATTGGCCACCATATTGCTTGGAAGCGTTGGAATATTGCTCTTGAATTTTTACCCCACAGCCCTTAATGGCTGTTGGGGTATTGTTTTCACCCATGGTCGGGCGGGCGGCGGGAAATAGTTTGTCCGGGCTGTATCTCAGAAACCGTAAGGTGTAGGAAGTTGATACTTGGTAGGGACATTGGTTAGGGGGTGTAGCTGTGCAACGTCATGGTCTGACCTTGATTTGACCTTTGACCTTGCCGTAGTGACCTTGAGTTTGAAAATCTTGTCCGGGCTATATCTCGGAAACTGTAAGGTGTAGGAAGTTGATACTTGGTAGGGACATTGGTTAGGGGGTGTAGTTGTGCAACGTCATAGTCTGACCTTGATTTGACCTTTGACCTTGCCGTAGTGACCTTGAGTTTGAAAATCTTGTCCGGGCTATATCTCGGAAACTGTAAGGTGTAGGAAGTTGATACTTGGTAGGGACATTGGTTAGGGGGTGTAGTTGTGCAACGTCATAGTCTGACCTTGATTTGACCTTGCCGTAGTGACCTTGACCTATAAAATCTTGTCCGGGCTATATCTCGGAAACTGTAAGGTGTAGGAAGTTGATACTTGGTAGGGACATTGGTTAGGGGGTGTAGGTGTGCAACGTCATGGTGTGACCTTGATTTGACCTTGCCGTAGTGGCCTTGACGTATAAAATGTTGTCCGGGCTATATCTCGGAAACTGTAAGGCTTGGGAAGTTGATATTTGGTAGGGACATTGGTTAGGGGGTGTAGGTGTGCAACGTCATGGTGTGACCTTGATTTGACCTTTGACCTTGCCGTAGTGACCTTGACCTATAAAATGTTGTCCGGGCTATATCTCAGAAACCGTAAGGTGTAGGAAGTTGATACGTGGTACGGATATTGGTTAGGGGGTGTAGGTGTGCAACGTCATGGTGTGACCTTGATTTGACCTGTGACCTTGCCATAGTGGCCTTGACCTATAAAATCTTGTCCAGGCTATATCTCAGAAACCGTAAGGTGTAGGAAATTGATACTTGGTAGGGATATTGCTTAGGGGGTGTAGGTGTGCAGCGTCATGGTCTGACCTTGATTTGACCTTTGACCTTGCCGTAGTGACCTTGACCTATAAAATGTTGTCCGGGCTATATCTCAGAAACCGTAAGGAGTAGGAAGCTGATACTTGGTAGGGATATTGATTAAGGGGTGTAGGTGTGCAACATCATGGTCTGACCTTGATTTGACCTTTAACCTTGCTGTAGTGACCTTGACCTATAAAATATTGTCCGGGCTTTATCTCGGAAACTGTTAGGTGCAGGAAGTTGATATTTGGTAGAGACATTGGCTAGGGGGTGTAGGTGTGCAGCATCATGGTGTGACCTTGATTTGACCTTTGACCTTGCCATAGTGACCTTGACCTATAAAATCGTCAGGGCTGTATCTCGGAAACCGTAAGGTGTAGGAAGTTGATACTTGGTAGGGACATTGGTTATTGGCTATAGGTGTGTATTATCATGGTGTCTCCTTAATTTGACCTTTTACCTTGCCGTAGTGACCTTGACCTTTAAAATCTTGTTGCACCTTTGGGTCTGTCTTTTGATGCAGATTAAGCAAAAGTCATATTAGAATTTATTAAGAATTTTACTTTCATAACTTCCCATTGTAAGAGATAGAATTTCATCAAGTGAGCCGCAGATTTTACTCCAACAGCACACATAAGCATTCATTAAATGTATTACCACTTCTGTATGCATGGTAATATTCAAACCATCTAAACCATAATTCGGAAATGCAGATGTATATAAAGAGTGTTGAATTTTAGTTTACTGATTGATGCTGTCATCTTGTCATTGAATTATCTTGTTTTAATACTTCATCTTTATACGCATTATCTTTCTTTTAAACATTATTTCTCCATTTAAACATTGTTTGGACCTTTATATAACTGACAGTGCTCTGAAAGTATCCTGAAGTTTGTACTGGTACAGTACTTCTATATCTCATGGTGTTGAAAATATTTCCCAAGGCTGTGGGGTACGGGTATCTCTGATGCTATTTTTTTCCCTACATTGGATATACTTATTGTTGGATGTTAAAATTCATGCAGTTTCTTTATTTTATAATATAGAATCTTAATTTTGTCACAATTCACAGGACAGATAAGTATTTCTGACATATTTTACAATTTAAATCCACTTCCGGGTTCATGTGAAATAGAGTGGACGACCAGGACTCGTGCATGTAGCTTATATACAGGACCTACGCTTAAACAAAATAAAATATATTAAGGTTTTAACCCCTATCTGCTACATTCTATTGCCATTTAAAGGGTTAAAATATGAAATAAAGTACGAAGGCGGAGTCCCTGGGAAACCCCTTCTGTGACGTCATCATATAGACAGGAGGTACTTACAAAACCATGGTGTTGAACGACCTTGGTTTGGCAATAATCAAAGTGGTCCCCTTTTGTGCATTTTCATAAAACATTAAATATATATTTGACATTCATATGAATGCTTAAATATTTGGAAATTGTCATAAGTATTTGTAAAAATATTACAAATATTTACTGCCTTGCAAACATGCCATTTTGTTTATGTAATAGTTTGCCTTGTCTCCCCAATATTGCTTCAATCCAACAACACATAGTGGTCGTTTAAATTTCTGTTGAAGCAATAAATCTCTGTAGTAGTACAGAGTTTGTAACCCCTAAATCTTGTGATCCTTTATTGTATCCCCGGACGAAAGTCGGGGATACTTCGGATTCAGTACTGTCACGCCGCCGCCGCAGAGATTTCCTTTTGGACGCGATAACTTAAAAAATATTTTAGTTAGAACTTTCAAATTTGGTATGTGGGTATATATGGGCAATGCCATGAACTGGAAAATTTAATGGCAGGTAGGGTGGGACTCTCTTGGTCCACTAGGTAAGATATTAACTAATAAAAATTTAATTTAACCATTAAATTTTCCATTTTATTGCGTTAATATATCTTACCTAGTGGACCAGTGCAGAATAACTACCCAGTGGTTGGAGGGTAGCTATGGGCAAAGGGGAGACCGAGACTCTAAGATCTACATATATACTCCGTAAATCCAGAGGAAATCACCCGGGAAGGGTTTCTAACTACCCTGGATAGGTACAGTCTCTCTCCCCCCCCCCCCCCCCCCCCCCTTTTGTTTTGTAGCTGACGAGTTCCCGAGGAAGTGAAGAAGGGGAATTGAAGATTAAGATGGTCCCCCATCTTCTTGCAACGCAAGACAGACTGCAGGGACGTTTTTTTTTTTTTTTTTTTTTTTTTTTTTTTATGTACATGTATGAATACATATATACACCACTATACACTATATACATGGGAGCCTCTACTTAGTCCCTAATTTGTTGGGCAGCTACCACAGGACCCAAATGGTACACATCCGAGTCTGCCCATGCCAAGTCCTTCAAGTAAAATTGGGTGAAGGTGTTATGAGATTTCCAGTGACAGGCTGCCAAAATCTGGTCTAAGGGAACACCCCCCTGAAAGGCTTTGGATGCCGCGAACGCGCGAACGTCATGAGCCCGAACCTGATGCAACTGTTGAGCCTGTTGGTCTGACATCTGGTAACAAAGGACTATGGTTTGTTTGATCCAGGAGGAAACGGTAGCGGGGACAATATCCTTCTGGAAACTCTTCCTAAAGGAAACAAAAACCAATTCCTTGCCTGAACGGAGATCTTTGGTTTTGTCCAAGTAATAACGTAGTGCCCGGACCGGGCACAGACTCCTATCCTCCTTGAGGGATTTGTCCAATGAAGGAGCCAAGGCTGGAATGATAACAGGGGCCACGCAAGCGGGACCCTCTTTAGCCAGGTGGTTCTTAGAGATGAAACTAGGAGAAGGCGACAATGAAACATTCGACCAATCCTCTTGGTGCCTAATGTTCCTGTGGACCCAAGCATGAATTTCACTCCTCCGTTTCCCAGAGCCCAAGGCTAGAAGGAAGACAGTCTTAAAGGTGAGGTACTTCAGCGAAGCCTTCCTGAGAGGTTCAAAAGGAGGTTGTGTAAGTTGGTGAAGGACCAAAGACAAATTCCACGTGGGAATCCCACGCCTGCCTTTTGGTTTGTCCCTATGAAAACTGTCCAACAACCTGGACAAGTTTTCATCCCTGCTGATGTTAATTCTGGAATTTCCCACTTTGTCGGCTATGGCAGTCCTATAGCCTTCTATGGTACTAGGTTGAAGATGTTTCTCCTGAAAAAGGGAAAGGAGAAAATCCGCAATTTGCTCTATAGAGGGAGTCCTGAAGTCCACCTGATTCTTTTCACACCATCTGACAAAAACGGACCACTTTGATTCATAAATGGCTCTGGTAGAGCGTCTTTGAGGAGCCTCAATTCTTGTTGCCACTTCTGCCGAGAACCCGGCCTGCTGGATGGCAGAGGCTCTAGGAGCCACGCATGAAGGTTCAGATTGGGCAGGTCCCGGTGAGGACACTGATTGAACGGTTGAGTGATCAATTTCGACACCTGAGGGAGCAGGAGGGGAACTTGAGCTGACATGTTGACCAGGTCCCAAAACCAAGGCATGTTGGGCCAACCTGGTGCTATCAGAATGAGACGACGGAATCCGTGGTCCAAGAGTTTCGTTACCACCTGATGAAGAAGGGCCGTCGGTGGAAAGGCATAAGCGTCCAGGTCCTCCCAAGGGAGACTTAAGGCGTCCACTCCCCACGCTGATTGGTCTGGAACCGGGGATACAAACCGGGGAAGTTTGTGATTGAACCGGGTGGCAAACAGGTCCACAGACGGGCGGTGCCAACGCCGGCATATTTGAGCAAACACCTCCGGGAGGAGGGACCATTCTGTTTGGATCACCTGATTGAGTCGGGACAGCTTGTCGGCTATGACGTTCAGGTGACCCGGAATATGCCTGGCCCTCAAGACAATCTGCCTTTGATTGCACCAAAGCATCAGTCTCCAAAGGAGGGCACAGAGTGAGCCTGATTTCATACCCCCTTCCTTGTTGATGTAAGAGACCACAGTGGTGTTGTCTGTACAAACAAGAACTATCTGGTTGCAACATAACTGCTCGAACCGTTTTAAGGCCAGCAGGACCGCCTTGAGCTCCAACAAATTTATGTGCAAGGCGCTTTCTGACTCTAACCAAACTCCTTTTGCCATGTAATCGCCTAAGTGAGCGCCCCAACCTTCGTTTGAGGCGTCTGTAAACAGTTGAAGGGCGTGTCGAAGAGGGTGTAAGGGTTGACCGGAGAGCACCTTGGCCGGGTCCAACCACCACCTTAGATGTACATGGAGAGATGAAGGAATTGGGATGACCTTTTCCAGCGATTCCGGGGCATGCCAATGCTTTTTTAGGTGCCACTGAATGGGCCTCATATGCAGCCGCCCCGACACTACTTGTTTTTCTGTTGCTGTCAGAAGGCCGATTAAAGACATGAACTGCCTGACTGTGCAACATTCCAGTCCCAGGAGAAGGTTGAGTTTCTGAGATAGACTCCTCCACCTGTCCTGAGTTGGTTTGACTAACCCCTGAGATAGGTCGAAATGATAACCTACGAAGTCGAAGGTTTGTTGGGGAACCAGCTCTGACTTGTCCATGTTGACTACCCAACCTAGCGAGCGGCAAAGGTCCAAAAGGATCTGGGTATGACGTAGGCAAATTTCCCGGCATGGGGCTCTCAGTAACCAATCGTCTAGGTATTGGTGGATTCGAATACCCCTCGATTGAGCCATGAGTTTTACCTCCTTGACCACCTTTGTGAACTCCAACGGAGCCGTCGACAGGCCAAAGGGAAGTGCTGTGAACTGAAAAGTCTGACCTTTTAAGTGGAACCGGAGATATTTTCGCGACCTGTGGTTTATGGGAATGTGAAAATAAGCGTCGCTGAAATCCAGCGAAGTGACCCACTCCCCCTGTTGCAGGGAGAGTCTGATGGTCTCCGGAGTTTCCATCTTGAACGTTGCTGGGGCAAGGTAAAGGTTCAGTTGGCTTAGATCTAGAATGGGCCTCCATTTCCCGTTGGGTTTTGGCACCAGGAACAACCGGTTGTAGAAACCCAGAGATGACTGAACGGCCACCTTTTCGATAGTCTGTTTTTGACCTAGGGAATGCAATGCCTCGTTCAGACTTTTGTTTCGAAAGGGATTTGATGAACCACTGATAATCACAGGAAATCTTGCCAGAGGTGGTCTCTCCTTGAAGGGTAGTTGATACCCTTCCCTGAGGATAGAGACTACCCTTGGATTTGAACCCAGGGAGAGCCAAACCTGCCAAAACAGTTGCAGACGGCCTCCCACAGGTGGATCTTTTGCAACACATGGGGCATTTGTTACATTTGGGGCAAAAAGACACTGATTTACAGACAAAGCACTGTTCACAGATTTTATTCCTATTTGAGAATGAGAGGGTCTTACGTTTTTCTTTTGTAACAGCCCTTTTACAAAAGGTGCAGGAGGAACAACATGCAAATTTACAGTCTCTTGAAAAGTCTCTTTGTTTGCTGATGACACTAGATTGAGATCCCCTAAACTTGAGCTTAACACAACTGGGGGACTCAGTAGATGTTGATTGTCATTTATACGGTTTTGTACCACGGGCAGGCTTGGAGTAGTAAGTAGAACCAGATCCACCTCTACCACGACCTCTACCCCTGCCTCTGCCTGAGAATTGCCTCCAAGGTTGTTGATTTTGGGAAGAGGAGAAGCCGGATTGACGACTCTCTTTCTTTTCATATGGTTGATACCGGAATTGATGCTTCTTTGAGTGCTGATATGTGCCCGGGCCGGGACCAGTAGCACTCTTGTTTGAATCATACTTTTGAATATCCTGCTCCGCTACTGCCAGTACATCATCCGGGAATAACCCGTAAGTGAACAGGGGAGCATTTCGTAGTTTATTCCAGGTATCAGGTTTCAGGCCTGGTTTAACGTACTCGAGATAAGAATCTCTCCTCAACAAAATGAAGTTGGCTAGCTGAACAAATAAACTGTCTGCGAGGTGCTGGAAGGCAGTACCTAAGGCAACAGAAACACTACTGTGGAAAGCTGACAAGTCTTTCAAATCCCTGATGGCGTCGGTGACCTCCTTAGGGGCCTTGCCCTGAACAATGGTAGCGTTTAAAAATGAAATGTGTTGATTCATTTTGTCCTGAATTTCACTAACGCACCTGTTGAATCCTGCTGCGTGATTGGTAATCAAAGAGCCTTCCTTAGCACATTGCTCCCACCTTCTAAGAATCTCCTGAGGGATAGGCCTAGATGCTGGTCCTGAAGATGGATATGAGGAAGTCTTGGCAATACGGGAGAATTGAGAGTTTAGGCGTGCTTCGGAACCCGACCAGCCAAAGATTGTACGTCCAGGTCTTTGATTTATATCCTGTTTGAGTCGTGACTGTGTATACCACTTTGCCTGGCTTTTGGGTGTTCTGACAAACTGGTCTTGTTTCAGACCTGCGGCCTCTTGGGAACGAGAAGGGTAACCCTCTGCAACACGAGTGTTCAGTTTTTCCATTTTATAGCAAAGCCAGTCGTCAGCTGGTAACTCCACTGAAACTTTGCCTGAGCGACGAGGATGTTTTCCCTTCCAAGGGTTGTCAGAACGGTTGTCTGCATCACTTGCTGAAGCCTCAAAATCTGGTATGTGAGACCAGCCAAGAAAGGAACGGACCGACTGGACCGTTTCTCTGTAGTTCATTTCCTCATTTTTCTCATTGATTTCAGTATCTGAAAGTTCACCCTCCTCACCAGATTCCTTATCTGACCGGTCCGGAAGGGGTTCCCCGTCTGACAGAGCCGGATCCGGCTGAGTAAAACTATCCGGTGCAAAGGAAGCAGAAGTACTGGTATACTGTGGACCGGTAATGACCGGTTGAGAGGAGGACCCTAAGGAAGAGACACTGGTGATAGCAGGCACAGTTTCCTCCGGTTCACCAAGAACTTGTAAACCCGGACCGGGTACCACTGTCTTGGGAGGAATAGGGTCCCTAGCAACCTGACTTGCAGAACCGGCAGCAGCGGCCGGTTTGATAGACTTCTTATGTTTTGATTTTCCTTTCTGTTTTTTAACAGAAGAAGCAGAATCCTCTACAGCCTGACCCGGAGGCCTCACCGGACCGGTGGCTCTGGGGTCAGGAGAGGGATTGATAAAGGGCGTGTCAGAAACAGGGGCTTGACCCTTTGAAACAGGCATCTTTGGAGTAGAAAATATGTTGGTCCTTGTAAGGAGAGCCTCAAAACGGGCGAATTTTTCCTCCAACTGATTATTCAATAGTTCAAAATCCTGACGGGAGACAAAGTCTCCAGTACCTGTCTGATCAGAAACCGGGAAAGCACCGGCAACAATCCGTCCCTGCGCATGCGCAGTGTCCGGAGACATCTCAAGATCATCCTGGTCCTCCACCGGACCCACAACAGTAACTTTACTGGGGGAAATTAAAATCCCTGCTTTTTTGTCTTTTCGTATTTGATATTGTGGAGTTGCTAACATACCTTTCTGAGAGTCCGACAACTTATCACACAAATCACAGTCCTGACCTTTGACACAAGGGTCATCTCCCACCTTTTTGTCCCTGCAGCGGGCACACTTTTTATGCAGGTCAAACCCCGCCATAACATGGCCACAACTACCACGCCTCTGTCCTGGTGATGCCATGATAAATATATTTTGCAATATCCAAAGCTTTCCTTCTAACTCGTTTGCAAATAGACAATATAATTTAAAGTTTATTTTACTGAAATTTATCCGCTAACACACTATGGCGCCAAACAAAAAGAGGAAGTACGCATGCGCGCGCACGCGCAGTAGGGGAGCTGGGTGCAGTCACGACACCTGGCGAATGAGGAGTACACTACCGGTCCCGGTCAGAGCCCAGCTCAGGACGTTTTTGTCTAACGTTTGGCGGGACCGGCTGCGCGCCGGACAAATGCACTGGTCCACTAGGTAAGATATATTAACGCAATAAAAGCTATTGTTTTGTGACCTTCACCTTCAATCTCAAGGTCACTGGTGGCCTCTTAAAGGTCAGATTTTGGCCATTTTTTCACTTTTTGGCCCAGTTCTCCTATACAGAAAGTAAGATCATCCTATGGCTGGTATATATAATACATATATATGTCCTCTGTAAGCATGCAGAAATTTGACCTTGAAGCTCTTCATTGAAGGTCATCCACTGACCGCCAAAGTACCTGACCGTGGGTCATTTTTGGCCTTTTTGGAGATATTTTCACACTTAATGCTGACTATATTGCATGGAAACTATTGAAAATGGCTTTGGAGGTTGAGTACATGATGGACTTCTTCCATCCAGGCTTGCTGGTTACAGATCTTCATTTAAGGTCATCCACTGACCGCCAAAGTACCTGACCGTGGGTCATTTTTGGCCTTTTTGGAGATATTTTCACACTTAATGCTGACTATATTGCATGGAAACTATTGAAAATGGCTTTGGAGGTTGAGTACATGATGGACTTCTTCCATCCAGGCTTGCTGGTTACAGATCTTCATTTAAGGTCATCCACTGACTGCCAAAGTACCTGACCGAGGGTCATTTTTGGCCCTCTATTTGTTTGTTTGTTTGTGAACAAGATAACTCAAAAACTGACAGATGGATTTTGATAAAATTTTCAGGATATGTCCAAAATGGTAAAAGGAAGATATGATTAAATTTTGGGAGTGATCCGGATCACTGTCTGGATCTTCTGGATCCATGAAATTTAATTTTTAAAGACAGATAACTCAAAAACTTATGGGTGCATTTTGATGAAATTTTCAGGAAATGTCCTTAATGGGACGAGGAAGAAGTGATTAGATTTTGGGAGTGATCTGGATCACTGTCTGGATCATCCGGATCCAGGCTGCCAGATGTGTTTCTGTACAATATAGCTCAAAAACTTATGGATGGATTTTGATGAAATTTTCAGGATATGTCTGAAAAGGTAAAATGATGAAATGATTGAATTTTGGAAGTGATCCGGATCACTATATGGATCTTCTGGATCCATGAAATGTAATTTTTAAAGACAGATGCCTCAAAAAGTTATGGATGGATTGTGATGACATTTTCAGCAAATGACCTAAATGGTGCGAGGAACAAGTGATTAGATTTTGGGAGTGATCTCGATCCAGGCTGCCAGATGTGTTTATGTACAAGATAAATCAAAAACTTATGGACAGATTTTGATGAAATTTTCAGGATATGTCTGAAAAGGTAAAAGGATGAAATGATTGAATTTTCGAAGTGATCCGGATCACTGTATGGATCTTCTAGATCCATGAAATGTAATTTTTAAAGACAGATACCGCAAAAAGTTATGGATGGATTGTTTCAGCAAATGGCCTAAATGGTACAAGGAACAAGTGATTAAATTTTTGGAGTGATCTGGATCATCTGGATCCAGGCTGCCACATAATCTTGGGATGGACTTTGATATTTTTAGGATATGTTACAAATGGTAAAAGGAAGAAGTGGTAAAAGGAAGAAATGATTCAATTTTGCAAGTGGTCTGGACCACTATCTGGATCTTCTGGATCCAAGAAATGTAATTTTTAAAGACAAATAGCTGAAAAAGTCATAGATGGATTTTTATGAAATTTTCAGGAAATGTCTGAAATGGGACAAAGAACAAGTGATTAGTTTTCGGGAGCAATCTGGATCACTGTCTGGATCATGTGGATCCAGGCTGCCAGATGTGTTTGTGTACAAGATAACTAAAAAACTTATGGACAGATTTTTTAGAATATGTCTGAAAAGGTAAAAGGATGAAATGATTGAATTTTGGAAGTGATCCGGATCACTATATGGATCTTCTGGATCCATGAAATGTAATTTTTAAAGACAGATATAAGTGAAACAACTAGTGATTAGCTTTTGGGAGTAACCTGGTACTGTGGAGAATCCTGACCTGGTGCTCCAGGAAACAGGCTCAAGACCGACATATTCACGCCTTAACTATGTCCCGTCCGGGGATACACTGCGTCGAGACGCAATCTGTAGTTCAGATTTGATTTCGAATATTTTTCAGTGGTGGATCAAATCACTGACTCGGATCATAATCTCTGTACAAGCCAAACCTGACTTGCAAATAACATCCGAATCATATGAACTCTTCAGCCGAATGTATTGCCCTCACAATACACTGAGGTGATTTAAAAAAAAAAAAAGTGTCCAACCTCAGTGTGAGTCTGAACAAGGTGGCCAGACTATCCTCACGGAGGCTTCGGTAAGTTTGAATAGGACTTTCAGCCTGTAAATCTACCCGAGGGTAAATTATTGAACCCCTCTTCCACTGTCAAGTGGTATAAATTGGGTCAGTCATGTTTTGAGGACAAATTACAAGAATTGAACACTGATTTTGCATAATTCTATATCTTAAGCCCTCTGGAGCTCCCATGGGTAAGGTCCCCCTACAGGTAGTCAAATGTTTTGAGCATCAGGCCAGGCAAATCTCTGTACCTTTAAATTTCGGCTGCCTTTACCCAGGTCATTTCTGAATGTAACCTGGTCATGGAAGACTACAGACAGTATCGAGGCTACTGCCTTACAGGTCAAAACTCAGATTCAAAAGGGTGCCAATCCTAAAAAAAAACAAGAGGGTCAGAGGTGCCCCAAAAGGCGGGTTGCGCACGCAGGAAACAAGGTTAGCAACTGCTCTCATTAAATTTAGGAACAAGGAAAGAAATGTTAGGTTACCCACTTAAGGTAAATGTGTTCGACGTGCTAAGAAATGTAATACTTCTAATCTAAGTTACATTATTGTATCTATACTATAATAAATATAGAACTAAAATTTGACAATGTAAGAACTGTACAATACCTAGTGCAAATGGAAAAATGTATCACTGTTCATGTTGCCGGTACAACCACGAGGAGGTGCTGCTGACATGCATTGCAGAACCTCAAAAAGTGTTGCCGAAATGGTATATTATTTGGAATTCAATACTAGTTGGTTAGTAACTATAATTATTTACTAATAAACTCATTTGGCTAAAAGTGTATATGATTAGGTGCCTTTTCTTATCTTTATAAGGGTCTGCAAAACAATGTAAGTATATGCTATAAAATAATAAAGTAAAGAGTAAAAACTATGAAACGGTAATAACAAAAAATTTGGTGAAATTATTTTAGTGAGAACTTGGGAAATTTGGCTATAGCATATACTTACAAAATGTACCATAATATTGCATGGCACCTAATCACAAAAGATAATTTATTAAAATAAATGTAAGTCATAGTATTATTTACCATATGTACAGGATAAATGTGGACGGACAGACAGATGGACAGACAAATGGACGAAAAACAGACAAACGAACAGACGCAATTTCACCAATTTCGAAAGGAACCTAGCTATGATGGAGATCTATCTCCCTATCAAGTTTGAATCCGATTGGTCAAACCATTTTCGAGTTAGAGTCCGGAAATGAAAATGTAGACAAACAGATGGATGGACAAACGGACGAAAAACAGACAAATGAACGGACGGAATTTCACCAATATCGAAAGGAACCTACCTATGATGGAGATCTATCTCCCTATCAAGTTTGAATTCGATTGGTCAAACCGTTTTCAAGTTAGAGTCCGGAAACGAAAATGTGGACAAACAGACGGATGGACAGACATACGGACGAAAAACGGACAAACGAACGGACAGAATTTCACCAATATCGAAAGGAACCTAGCTATCATGTTGATCTATGTCCCTGTCAAGTTTGAATTTGATTGGTCAAACCGTTTTCAAGTTAGAGTCCGGAAATGGAAAATGTGGACGGACAGACGGACGTCGGACACATCAATCTAATAGGCGGGTTGGTTACACGCAACCCGCCTAAAAACGAACAAATGGACAGAAAAACAAGACAAATGAACGGACGGATTTACACCAATTTCGAAAGGAACCTAGCTATGATGGTGATGTATGTCCCTGTGAAGTTTGAATTAGATTGGAGTAACCGTTTTCGAGTTAGAGTCCGGAACAAAAATGTGGACGGACAGATGGATGGACAGAAAAACGGACAAAAACGGACAAACAAACAGACGGAATTTCACCAATTTCGAAAGGAACCTAGCTATGATGGTGATCTATCTCCCTGTGAAGTTTGAATTTGATTGGTCAAACCGTTTTAAAGTTAGAGTCCGGAAACGAAAATGTGGACAAACAGATGGATGGACAGACAAACGGACGAAAAACGGACAAACGAACACACGGAATTTCACCAATTTCGAAAGGAACCTAGCTATGATGGTGATCTATCTCCCTGTGAAGTTTGAATTTGATTGGTCAAACCGTTTTAAAGTTAGAGTCCGGAAACGAAAATGTGGACAAACAGATGGATGGACAGACAAACGGACAAACGAACACACGGAATTTCACCAATTTCGAAAGGAACCTAGCTATGATGGTGATCTATCTCTCTGTGAAGTTTGAATTTGATTGGTCAAACCGTTTTAAAGTTAAGTCCGGAAACGAAAAATGTGGACGGACAGACGGACGTCGGACACATCAATCTAATAGGCGGGTTGGTTACACGCAACCCGCCTAAAAATAACCTGTGATGATGTAGATATGATTTTTCAAAGGAGAGCCTTAACCCACATTCTCCAGAGGAAAATGTATACCATGGACAATTCAGTTCATATTGGACGTGAGGCTGAAATGATCTCATTGGGAGACCTCATGACCCTATTTTGTCTCGCTCCTTTGTTCTGTTCTCAATTGGTCAAGGAGGGAGAAGAGTTCCTTCTTAACAAAGGCACCCCTTAAAACTCTCAGTCTTGGATCTTACCAAACCAGCCCTTTGTTGGTCCCCACCACAATAAGAAAAGCGGCACCTACAGGAAATGCCCCTATGGGGGTCAGTCCACTCCAAGCAGTAACCAAAAGTTTTCCTTGGGTGGGGGAAATCAACTATTGGAGTCTTCAGAGGTCGTTTTTGACCTCACCCCAGGGGACAGGTGAAAATTCAAAATGGCTGTCATTTTTGGGGAGAGGAAAATTTTTTAAAAATTGCCACTAGTAAATATCTTGACTACCCTGTGAGTCGAAAATTTCGACGAAATCGCTCTATCTCGCACGGTTAAGGAGATAGAAGCAAATTTGTGTTTTTCCATTTTTGGCAAAAATTTGAAAATTCAAAATGGCCACCATTTTTGGGGAGAGTAAAATTTTTTGAAAATTGCCAAGAGTACATTGCTTAGATACCCTGTGGGTCGAAAATTCCGATGAAATCGCTCTATCTCGCATGGTTTAGGAGATAGACATATTTTATGTTTTTTGCTATGTAGCTATTACTCGGGAGGTTAAAGCTATACCACCAACAATACCAAGCAAGCAATTGACGCTATAAACCTTCACACCAAATTTTAAAAAGATGAGTTAAATATGTTTCCTTTAAAAGAGTGAAAACAGAAATGCAATTCAGAGTAGGCTCAAAGTAGCAAAGCTGTCATCGACGAAAAGCTATCCTGGCCAAACTATTGACACAATTATCCTTCATATAAATTTTTGTGAAGATAGAAAACATTGTTTCATTAAAATGTCTAGAAAAAAAGTCAACTCAAATAGCATAATAGCTATATAGCACAGTAGCTATTACTGAGCTATAAAGGTATTATCACCAAAAGCAATCCCAAGCAAGCTACTGATCCAATAATCCTCCATCCCAAATTTTGTAAACATAGGTGAAATACTTTTCCTTTAAAATAGCTAAGTAGCTATTACTCAGTTATATAGCTATTATCACTAAAAGCAATCCGGGTTTTTATCCCAAGCAAGCTACTGACGTAACTATTGCTCATACCAAATTTGGTAAAGATATGTCAAATATTTTTCCTTAAAATGCCCGGAAACAATAGAAGTATACAAAAGTAGCTAAGTAGCTATTGCTCCGTTAGCTATAGAGCTATCTTCACCAAAAGCAAGCCCATGCAAGCTATTAACCCAATAAACACCCATACCAAATTTGGTAAACATAGGATAAATACTTTTCCTTGAAATAACCGGAAACCAAGCGTTACAGACGGCGAACGCCAGAAAAGGCAAAAATAATATGTCCACCCCCCAGTGGGGTGGACATAAATATCATTTACTCATTTTGGTCATGGTTAAAAGTAGCTAGCCTCGGCAGGCAAGAACCCCAGCCCGCAGGTACAGCTAAATGGCCAACAACATTGAGATTTGAGAAAATCGTAGGAACAACTTCTGTTGTAAGAAGTATAGAGAACCTACAAGATGTTCTACAAAAGATTCACAGGCCATGATTTCTTACAAGTAGTTTTCATATTGTGAAGCCAAAGAAACAATTATAAGTGAGATATAAGGCCTTTTTGAAATGATGACCCTCCTATTTGGCATTAAAGATGTGATATGGCGGCCATTTTGTTTCCAGTGACACTGTTGATTCTAGGAATTTCCAAAAGTGGAGACGATCCCCCACCACTGCTAAAATTGTGGGGAGGGGGCTAAAATTGTGGGGGGTGATTTCATGATGAAACTTTAAATAGAAAATACTTTTACAGTTTATTTAGCCATTTTTAACAGTGGACATCTGTTATTGGTCAAGGACACTTGGCTAACCAGCTATTTACAAAAGTAAAATGTGACTTCATAGTCTGGCCAAATAAAAATAAAACCCAAGCCTATTGGCTTTCTATCAGTAAACGCCCATCTACCAGTGAACGCCTGCCTTATATTTCTTTCTTATGGGTCAAGGAGAAATGCTTCTATAGGTCTACAAAATGGGCTTTCTCGGGTATTTCTAGTTTGTTGTAAAAACAGCCTATAATATAGATATATATTACCAAAATATAACCCTTTCAAAAAAGGTTGAACAGCATTAATTAATTGTACTGTATGTCCTTTTAATAATTTTTTTTTTTTGAAGGAGAATGATATAAATTTATTTATTCAGGGACTTTTTTCACTTTCAACACTGTAGAGGTTATATCATGATGGGCAGAGGAAACCATTATATACATTTGGTTAAGGTTCTGTGCTTTAAACTGCCGACCATTGGTAAGCAACTACCAACTTTCCCACATAAGGTCCGGGGTTTGAACCGCTGACCTCGGAGGTGGGAGGCAAGTGTTACGTGGCCCCAGAAGAAGACACAAAGCTGACAATAATAAATTTTAAATATTTTCTAAAGCATGGCCATTTACTGGTAGAAAGCCACTATAGAAACAGAATTTAAAATCAAAATATTGATTTTGGGTATTTACTATACCGAGTTTTTTTGTCCGAAAATACGCCTTTTTAAAACTGATGGATGGCATTTTGTCAATACATCCATCTTTTAAATATTGGCCGAGAGACAGATTAATCGGTCTAGGTATTTACTGGTAGATTGCCAGTACACTGTACTTGTGCACTGCTTTGCGCCATGTTCTGGCACAAACGTCATCTTGGCACAAAACAGAAGAAACAATATTTATTGTTCTTGTTTGCATACTTAGTTCTATCGCATACCAAATAAGGAAGTATAGTGGATGCGACAATCCCAATCCAGAATACTGTCAGTGTCGTTTTTCCTGCCTCCATTTTTGATGTAACCATCCACAGTATGCTTATTTTTATGTTTTTAGGTATAATATTGAAAATTTTAATTACTTAAATGTAGCTTTTATAAGCTACAAGCTTACCATGTGGGACTTAATGCTGTTCTCGGGTGGCCACTGGCCACGGTCAACGTCTTAGAAAAAAAGACATTTCTTGTTAGCCGTAGCACCTAGTTGTCGTCAAGTGATAACTTCTGACCAATCGGCCTACTTTCTCGTTGAAATTTTCTAAAACCTACCCCTCAGCTGTAAACAGCAGGGAGGCAGGGTGGGACTCTTCTAAGTCCCACATGGTAGGCTTGTAGCTTATAAAAGCTACATTTAAGCAATTAAAATTTTCAATTTTATTACGCTACAATAGCTTACCATGTGGGACTTAATGCTGAATTCAATCGCCCGGTGGCGGGATTACAGCTGAGACTGGAAGATATGTCATTTTTTTCTAAGATTTGAAGTAATATATATAGAAATAGTGTTAGAAATACCAGTCTGAGTCCCGAAGACTGGGCCTGTGAAGAGCCAAAAACCTAAGTAGAATGAGAGACGGTGCTAAAAACTGTCTAGATTTTTGATTGTAGGACGGAAGTGCAGCAGTGCTCACTTAGAGGTCTAAGGGTCCCTAGGGGCCGTTCACGAGTGACAGACCAGCCCAATGGTTGGAATTCTCATAAATTTTTGCCACCTGAATATGAGATTAATGACAACTTAATAAGTCCTTAATACAAATTACTTGATAAACTAAAAAACAAAAAAGACCTTACCCGTAACATCTTGAAGGTAAAAGAATACCTAGATCCTGGGAGACTCCTGAAGACTTGGTTGTAGCGGATGTGCCCCCCCCCCTTTTTTCTTTCTGAGGACAACTGGTCTGAGGGGAAGGATCTAGGACTTGTGCCGCAGATACATATTGTTGTCGGTGTCTGACCAAGTAAGGTCTTTTAGGTAAAAATTTGTAAATGTGTTGTGAGTTTTCCAGTGACAGGCTTGCATGATCTGGTCCACCGACACCCCACCGTAAAACACCTTAGAGGCTGCGAAGGCCCGGATGTCATGCGCTTTAACTTGGACCAAGTCCAAAGCTTGTTGGTCTGCTTGTTTATAACAAAGTAGGATGGTTTGTTTCAACCAGGAAGAGAGAGTAGCGGGTCTGATGTCTGAGGTATGTCCTTTCTTGAAGGAGATGAAAAGGAGGGAACGAGACCCTCTCAGGTCTTTGGTTCGGTCCAGATAGTACCTCAGAGCCCGCACCGGACACAGGGTCCTGTCTATCTACAATGGTAGTCAAAGCAGGAATAGTCACCGGAGACGCATTTTGAGAACCTTCTTTTGCTAGTTGGTTTTTGGCTATGAAATCAGAAGAAGGAAACAAGGCGACCTTTTCCCATTGGCCTAGATTAGATACTTTGCGACCCAGGCATGGATTTCGCTGCGGCGTTTGCCGGAGGCCAAAGCCAGCAAGAAAGCAGTTTTGAGGGTAAGATGTTTGAGGTCTGTGTCTTTCATAGGCTCAAAGGGTGCTTTTGTGAGCTCATTGAGAACAACAGAAAGGTTCCACTTGGGTAGATTTCTGGAACTTTTTGGACGATCCCTGTGAAAACTGGAGAGTAACCTATGAAGGTCTGCATTATGTGCAATATGGTGGGCCGTTGGGCCCAAAGTGTCAACGATTGCAGTCCTGTAACCATCAATGGTCGAGGGGCACCTGTTTAGGTCTTGGTACAGGTACATGAAAAAATCTGAGATTTGTTTCACAGATGGAGTGGAGAAATCCACCGAATTTTCTCTGCACCATTTCTCAAATAGGGCCCACTTTGACTTGTAGATGGTCCTTGTTGATGACCGCTGAGGAGCAGCAATTCTCTCTGCCACCTCCACAGAGAAGCCTTGTTCTTGGAGTTGTCCGCTCCTAGACACCAGGCGTGGAGGTTCAGTTGTTGTGGAACACATACTTGTGGGACTGTTTGAGTAGGGTCGTTGACACTGGGAGTTGTAGTGAGATCTCTGTTGAGAGCTGCACTAGGTCCCAAAACCAGGGCATCCCTGGCCAGCCTGGGGCTATTACGATGATCAGGCAATGGCATTGCTTGATCTTTTGGATCACCTTGTGAAGGAGAGCCGTAGGAGGGTAAGCATAGGCCGTGAGGTTCGTCCAGTTTATGTTTAGAGCATCTATGTCCCAAGCCTTTGGGTCTGGGACAAGAGATATGTACAGTGGAAGTTTGTGGTTCAGGTGAGTGGCAAATAAGTCTACATGAGGTGTGAACCACTTCTGGCAGATCTGTTTGAACACCTGCGGATGCAGAGACCATTCTGTTGTGGCTCCACATCTGGGCTTCGCGCCAAAGCAAGCCGGTATTAGCCATAGAATATAACTCCCTCTGGAGAATATGGGCTAGGGATTTGCTGAGGCATGTGAGGGCCCTGTGTTGGATAAGAACTGTCTTATTCCAAAATTCCACGTACTCCGCGACTTCCTCATATCCGCGCTTTGCTGCTTTCTCAGGATTGGCACCTTTTTAAATCTGAGATTTGATCTTCTTGACAGTTGACTTGATGCTATGTTGACACTTCTCAAGGGAAGCATTGCAAGAAGAAGAAGTTTTAGCAAAGGCAGCAGTGAAATTGAGGGTTGAGATAGTTTGTCTAGCCTGATGCTCCAACTCCTTGAGAATTGGAAGGGGGACCTTGCCCATAGGGGCCCCAGAGGGTTTAGGAGTAATACAGATTTTGGCGAAATCTGTTTTCAACTCCTGAATTTTGTCCTGAAAACAGGGCTGTCCCACCCTGTACCAAGTGGAAGGAGGAGGCTTGACGTATTTACCCTCGGGTAAATTAGCAGCCTTAAAGTCATGTTGAAATTTATCAAAGGCGTCCTTGATAACTGAGCTGAGGGGCAGAATAGAGGAAGGACCTCTAGGTCTGAGCTCTTGACGGCCTTTTTCATCATCCAGACCCATCACTGAAGTTGAAGACCTAGGCATAGACTCCCTGGGGTCAGGGAGGGAAAGAATGCGCCTAAAAGTGTCGACCTCTTCAGCGTACTGTGAGGGCATGTCAGACAGAGCTACTACCCTATAATAAGGGGGGTCTGGATCATGTTATGGAAGGTCTTGATCAGAAACAGCCCCTGAGGGCTTAGAAGACCTGTGTCTGGCTACAGGGAACTGATCCTCCCCTGAAGAAGATGACACATATCTGGACCTTGATTTGTGTTTACTCTTATCAGAGTGCTTTTTAGGTTTGGTAGAAGGGATCCGAGGTTCATCGGATTCTTCATTTAGTTGGTCCGAGGCAGACCCTAGATCAATTTCCTGCCTACTAGGAGAGTGGCTTTGCTTTTTGTTGTGAGTACGAGACCTCTTTTGGATGTAGTTCAGATGGAGCAACATATTGATCCGAGGATTCATGCTGGTCAAGTACAAGACGAGGAGGGAGTGCTGGACCGTAGTCCACATCCATAGCTTCGGTTTGAATGTTAGTACTAGGTCTCGGAGGGGGTAGGTCCAGATTTACAGCAGTTTTACTGGATGTACCAGGTTTGAAAGCAAGAAACGAGGTCTGATCCACCTCTGTTTGCTTTTTAGCAGTCAACTCCTCTCGGAGCGACTGAAAAGCGTCCAACATGGATGCCTGAAAGGAACCCATTTGTTGCTGTAAATGAATATTTAAAGAATTTACCAGAGATTTTTCAAGATTTGTTTGAATTTTTTGTTGTAAAGCCGTACCTGGGGTGGGTGGAACAGACTTGGCTGGAGTTTTGAGAGATAAAGAACTGAAGGCAAGTGGCTGAGGACGGGGGGGTGAGGTAAAAAGATTGTCAGCAGCACTCTCGAGGTCTGCATTTGAGCCAGTGAAGGAAACCCCGTCGCCTTTGCCCAAAAGATCAAGTTCATTATCTTTAGAACTAGTTTCCGCCTTTTGTTTTTTAAGATAGCATTTCCTGTGCTGAATTTTCTTCATCTGTTCATCTGTAAAAGATGCACAGATATCACAGGGAGTTTCGAAGGTGACACAGGGGTCATCACCCTTGCCAGCCTCCGTACAGGTAGGGCAATAGTTGTGTAGGTCGAAACTAAAACAAAAGTGGCGGCATTTCTGAGCTCTCGGTTTGTCTTTATTCGTTTGGTGGAGAGACATTTTAAACGCAATAAAAGACGTACAATGTAAAGGGCCTGAACCGAGGAAAACTCAAAACATGCGAAAGCAAGAAATATACTTATCCTGTCAAAATAAAAATTTTACAGAATGATCTATGTTATATAATAAAAGAAATATAAAAAAAAGAGCCTCCAACAATAAGTAAAAGCCGAGAAATAAATTAAAATGTCTGTATATTTACAAACTGCTACCAGTTCAACGTGGCCAACGAGAAAGTAGGGCGATTGGTCAGAAGTTATCACGTGACGACAACTAGGTGCTACGGCTAAAAAGAAATGTCTTTTTTTTCTAAGACATTGGCCGTGGCCAGTGGCCACCCGAGAACAGCATTAAGTCCCACATGGTAAGCTATTGTAGCGTAATAAAATACCTACATATTGTCTGTAGCACCTAATATATTTGAAATGTTTCAAACATGCAAACGATAATGAAACCACATTGGCTGGATTAGATTTGGACCATCTGTTTCTGGAAACAGAAGATGTATTTCCGAAAAAATACTGTTTTGAATCTAATGAAAAGAAATCTTTAGAGGAAATCAAAGAAGAAATATTTAAAAGAAATTGCAACTATAAAAGCATCAAACCCAACTTTTATAAATTTAAAATATACTGCTGTATAATGACAGTCCACAACAATATTCTTTTACAAAATACTTTAGGGGGTAAAATTTGCATATTCTACAGAAATTCACGACCGATGCCAATGACAACCAAATTTTATTTTACTTTGAAAATTCATGTTTTTTTTCACATAACAAAATCGGGATTTTATTGAACCTTACATCAAACTTTATTTTATCAAACTTGTATATATATTTTTTGTGAAAGACATCATGGGGAAGGACTTTTCTACAACAGGTGCTGCTCGACAAACTCTCGATCCGTGCAGTGTTTTAATTTTCTAGATCTCTCGTCTTTTCGCTTTATATATTTCCTGCATCGCCTTGCGAACTACGCATTCTCGTATAATTTGGTCGCCGCAAACTTCAATAAAATCCGCGTTTGCAGGTGAATTAATGCGCAATTCCGCGTAAAAGGCGTCCTAGAAGCAAAACTGGGACAAAATTACTCTTGGGCAAGCTTTCCTATCCATTTATATTTTGTGAAACTCTGATGAAGCTAGCTGCAATATTTTAGGTTTCAGAAAACACTAAAGATTTTAGAAGAAACTTTAAGACCTGAAAATCTTAAAAGTGTTGCCATGGCAACAGTGGTAGCCATACACCCACCAAAACCAAATCAGCTGTAGATCGTCTTGGGGTAAACATATCCTGAAAATTTGATGAAAATCCATCCAGGGGTTTAGGCTGTGGAACACCCACAGACTTTAAGACCTGAAAATTTTAAAAGTATTGCTATGGCAACAGTTGTTACCGGATACCCCGCAAAACCTAATCAGCTCTAGATCCTCTTAAGGTAAACATACCCTGAAAATTTGGTGAAAATCCATGCAGGGGTTTTTGTCTGTGGAACACCCACAAACTTTAAGACTTGAAAAATCTTAAAAGTGTTGCCATGGCAACAGTTGTTACCGGATACCCCCAAAACCTTATTCAGGTCTAAATCCTCTTGGGGTAAACATCCCCTGAAAATATTGGTGAAAATCCGTGCAGTTGTTTAGGCTGTGGAACACCCACAAGCTTTATGCCCGCCAAAAATGGCCTTGGTAAGGTACTTTGGCGGTCTGTGGATGACCTTCAATGAAGAGCTTCAAAGTCAAATTTCTGCATGCTTACAGAGGACTTATATATGTATTATATATACCAGCCATAGGATGACCTAACTTTCTGTATATGAGAACTGGGCCAAAAAGTGAAAAAATGGCCAAAATCTGACCTTTAAGAGGCCACCAGTGACCTTGAAATTGAAGGTTAAGGTCACAAAACAACAGCATTCATGGCATTGGCCATATATACCCACATACCAAACTTGAAAGGTGGAACTAAAATATTTTTTAAGTTCTCGCGTCCGAAAGGAAATCTCTGCGGCGGCGTGACTGTATTGAATCCGAAGTATCCCTGACTTTCGTCCAGGGATACAAAAATGTTATTCAGGTACTTTTTCCATAGCTATAACATGGGGAGTAACTTCTATCTTCTTCTAGGGTCTATCCCTATAGCTAAGTGAGTAATAGCTACTTTTCACTTTTCAATATTATCCATAATGAGTAAAGGTCATGGTCAAAGGTATGGCAAGGTCAAAGGTCAAACCAAGGTCACTTTATGATGTTGCACACCTAGAACCCTTAACCAATGTCCCTATCAAGTATAACTTCCTACACCTTATGATTTACGAGATATAGCCGGGATAGGATTTTACAGGTGAAGGTCACTATGGCAAGGTCAAATCAAGGTTACAGCATGACGTAGGGCACCTACACCCCCTAACCAATGTCCCTACCAAGTATCAACTTCCTAAAGCTTTCAGTTTCCATCATAGTCCAGATAGGATTTTATAGGTCAAATCAAGTAACACCATGATGTACATCTATAACCCCACCTAATGTCCCTACTAAGTATGTACGTTCTACACATGGCTTTTGAGATATAGCCTGGACAAAATTTTATAGGTCAAAAGTCAAATCAAGGTCACACAATGACGTTACACATCTATAATCCCCAACCAATGTCCCTACCAAGTATCAACTTGCCACATCATATGGTTTCCGAGATATAGCCCGGACAGTTTTTTAAACTCAAGGTCACTCCGGCAAGGTCAACGGTCAAATCAAGGTCACACCATCATGATACATAGCTACACCCCCTAGCCAATGTCCCTACCACGTATGAACTTCCTACACCTTACAGTTTCTGAGATACAGCCCGGACAAAAATGTCCCTCTGCACATCTGCTAGGGCCCACCCATCCGGACACCATTGGTGAATACAATTCCACGACAACCCTTTAGGGAGTAAAACCCACTTGAAACTGCTGAAATTCTATCAAATATCAAAAGATCTGTCAAATAGGCCGACAATTTATTGAGAGGGAGCAATACATCTCAGAAACCATACCGTGTTGCAAGTTATCACTTCGTAGGTATATTGGGTGTAGGGTGCAACATCATGGTGTGAACTCTTTTGACCTTGAATCTGCTGGACTGTTTTCTACTTACACATTTCTAATTCCACATTTTTAGTCAAGAAATTAATGCTGTCCTCTTGATATTAAAATGTCTTGATTTGATTTGTCTTGCATACATTTTCCCTTTCTTCAGTGTTATACCCTGCGCCTTCACATATCCCCAAAGTCGTATTTGTTCTGGTAGACTCCTTATTTTGAACTATTTCCATTTCTTCTATAAGTAAGAGTACACAATTTTACTTCCCTAGGCTGTGGGGTAAAGGCATCTCTCAAATACTCTTTCAGCCTTTATTACCAGATATAATAACAGCCGTTATAAATGATCAAACAAAAAATTGAAGCTGTATATTTTCAATAATGTTATAAAAATAGCACAAAAAAGATCATCTAACAACTGCTTTGGTTCATGCATGTATCATACCAACTACTTCAGACTGATTTATCAAGACTTATTAACACTGTGCCAGTTTGCAATCTGAAAAGTACATGATTGAAACATTTCTTCATGGATGACAGATTACCTATATGTGTAATAGCTTCAAAGAAATACATTACTCAATTCTGAAATAGTCTGGAATATGTTATGGAAAAAAATAGAAAATTTTTAACTTGATTCTGGCAACAAAAATATATCTCGACTGATTTTGAATCAATACATGGAAAAGTAAATGTGACCCATTATTTCAACCCTTTCATAAATATATAGTCAACTAATGTCCACTAAATGCCAGTCCTTTGCAGAAAATTCATCCTGCTTCAGTACATATTGCCACATTTCCCAGTGATCTTGGGAAGCCCCTTGATCTGACGTGCAAAATGTAGCTATCTTTTAAAGCCTTCCTCTAAGATGATGCACCACTTTCTTCTGAAAATAAACCGAGAAAAGCTGCATTAGTGTCTTCAATATTTTCTACTGACGCTCCGATTTCACCTGAAAAAAAACCCGCATCAGGATCATTTTACTGTTATCTCAGTAACAAATAATTCCAGAACTTACTTCCTCAAAACAACCCATTTTACTAAAGCATGGATTCCACATACAGGACTGTACCATCCCCCAGTCAGCAATTAACAGACTGTCCATAATTAGCAAGTCTTCATCAGTCGCTTTGGCATAAAAGTGGATCACATGATATGCCCTTGAGGTCTGTTACCACTCTTGGCGGGCTTGTAATATGCCAAACTTTGTCCAGTTACATGACTACTTAAACACTGAAAGAGGAAGATTCAAGATGATAATTGTAGGAGCATTTACCATAGTTGTGAGACTCTACTCTAGGCAACTGATGAAGACTGTGATAAGATATTTGTCAGATAATGACGAACAATGGAGATCAATCCATGGCTATTCCACCTCTCATGAAAACAGCACTGGGCATTGTATATTAGTTGTCACATGTAGTGACACATGTCAGATCTTTAGATTGTCCTACAGATTATAACCTCTGATAAGAAGACATGACATTACTGCAGGTGTGCTATAGCCTTGACAGGTTTACTACAAAAGGGGACATAATACAGGGATTAATAATAATGGCAGAAATCAAAGTGACAACTGATGATGAAAACTTCAAACAGTTAAAAGAATTCATCATGCTATGAACATATGGAGATGAAAGAAAGGCTTTTGACGGCTTATGCAGATTATAGAACAGTCATCCCCTAAAACTACTGCAGTGGGACCTTGGCATTAATGTTTGAGAACAAGCAATGAGCATGTTTTTTGACCAATGGATTGAAATTTGAATCGTCCAGTACTTCAACATATATCACATTACTGCCCATTGGATTATACTTTACGAGTAACAAAAAAAATGAAATATCAACAATCTTATCTGCTGACATGAGATATTGAGATAATTTACAAGAATTGTGAAATTTAAATAGTAGCTCATGCATCAGATACATTTATTTATGCATTCTTATATTGATACAAACATGTTTAAAATACTACTTCTTTTTCTCACACTTGGTGGATTGTGCTTGAAGATAATTATTTATTGTTACTAGCATTTTTATGGTATTTTTGTTGTATTTTTGTCATATTTTTCTACTCTCTGCATTCAGTTCCCAGCTTGTGTTTCTATCCCATTCTCCCCTGTGCTTGTACTCTCTACGCTCAGTTCCCAGCCTGTGTTTCCTTCCCATTCTCCCCTCTACCTGTACTCTCTGCACTCAGTTCCCATCCTGTGTTTCCTTCCCATTCTCCCCTCTACTTGTACTTTCTGCATTCAGTTCCCAGCCTGTGTTTCCATCCCATTCTCCCCTGTACTTGTACTCTCTGCACTCAGTTCCCAGCCTGTGTTTCCTTCCCACTCTCCCCTCTACTTGTACTCTCTGCACTCAGTTCCCAGCCTGTGTTTCCATCCCATTCTCCCCTGTACTTGTACTCTCTGCACTCAGTTCCCAGCCTGTGTTTCCTTCCCATTCTCCCCTGTACTTGTACTCTCTGCACTCAGTTCCCAGCCTGTGTTTTGTTCCCACTCTCCCCTCTACTTGTACTCTCTGCACTCAGTTCCCAGCATGTGTTTCCTTCCCATTCTCCCCTGTACTTGTACTCTCTACACTCAGTTCCCAGCCTGTGTTTTGTTCCCACTCTCCCCTCTACTTGTACTCTCTGCACTCAGTTCCCAGCCTGTGTTTCCATCCCATTCTCCCCTCTACTTGTACTTTCTGCATTCAGTTCCCAGCCTGTGTTTCCATCCCATTCTCCCCTGTACTTGTACTCTCTGCACTCAGTTCCCAGCCTGTGTTTCCTTCCCACTCTCCCCTCTACTTGTACTCTCTGCATACAGTTCCCAGCCTGTGTTTCCATCCCATTCTCCCCTGTACTTGTACTCTCTGCACTCAGTTCCCAGCCTGTGTTTCCTTCCCACTCTCCCCTCTACTTGTACTCTCTGCATTCAGTTCCCAGCCTGTGTTTCCTTCCCATTCTCCCCTCTACTTGTACTTTCTGCATTCAGTTCCCAGCCTGTGTTTCCATCCCATTCTCCCCTGTACTTGTACTCTCTGCACTCAGTTCCCAGCCTGTGTTTCCTTCCCACTCTCCCCTCTACTTGTACTCTCTGCATTCAGTTCCCAGCCTGTGTTTCCATCCCACTCTCCCCTGTACTTGTACTCTCTGCACTCAGTTCCCAGCCTGTGTTTCCTTCCCACTCTCCCCTCTACTTGTACTCTCTGCACTCAGTTCCCAGCCTGTGTTTCCATCCCATTCTCCCCTGTACTTGTACTCTCTACACTCAGTTCCCAGCCTGTGTTTCCTTCCCATTCTCCCCTGTACTTGTACTCTCTGCACTCAGTTCCCAGCCTGTGTTTCCATCCCATTCTCCCCTGTACTTGTACTCTCTACACTCAGTTCCCAGCCTGTGTTTCCTTCCCACTCTCCCCTCTACTTGTACTCTCTGCACTCAGTTCCCAGCCTGTGTTTCCATCCCATTCTCCCCTGTACTTGTACTCTCTGCACTCAGTTCCCAGCCTGTGTTTCCATCCCATTCTCCCCTGTACTTGTACTCTCTACACTCAGTTCCCAGCCTGTGTTTCCTTCCCATTCTCCCCTGTACTTGTACTCTCTACACTCAGTTCCCAGCCTGTGTTTCCATCCCATTCTCCCCTGTACTTGTACTCTCTGCACTCAGTTCCCAGCCTGTGTTTCCATCCCATTCTCCCCTGTGCTTGTACTCTCTGCACTCAGTTCCCAGCCTGTGTTTTGTTCCCACTCTCCCCTGTACTTGTACTTTCTGCATTCAGTTCCCAGCCTGTGTTTCCATCCCACTCTCCCCTGTACTTGTACTCTCTGCACTCAGTTCCCAGCCTGTGTTTCCATCCCATTCTCCCCTGTGCTTGTACTCTCTGCACTCAGTTCCCAGCCTGTGTTTTGTTCCCACTCTCCCCTGTACTTGTACTTTCTGCATTCAGTTCCCAGCCTGTGTTTCCATCCCACTCTCCCCTGTACTTGTACTCTCTGCACTCAGTTCCCAGCCTGTGTTTCCATCCCATTCTCCCCTCTACTTGTACTCTCTGCATTCAGTTCCCAGCCTGTGTTTCCATCCCATTCTCCCCTGTACTCGTACTCTCTGCACTCAGTTCCCAGCCTGTGTTTCCATCCCATTCTCCCCTGTGCTTGTACTCTCTGCACTCAGTTCCCAGCCTGTGTTTTGTTCCCACTCTCCCCTGTACTTGTACTCTCTACACTCAGTTCCCAGCCTGTGTTTTGTTCCCACTCTCCCCTCTACTTGTAATCTCTGCACTCAGTTCCCAGCCTGTGTTTCCATCCCATTCTCCCCTGTACTTGTACTCTCTGCACTCAGTTCCCAGCCTGTGTTTTGTTCCCACTCTCCCCTGTACTTGTACTCTCTGCACTCAGTTCCCAGCCTGTGTTTCCTTCCCATTCTCCCCTCTACTTGTACTCTCTACACTCAGTTCCCAGCCTGTGTTTTGTTCCCACTCTCCCCTCTACTTGTACTTTCTGCATTCAGTTCCCAGCCTGTGTTTTGTTCCCACTCTCCCCTCTACTTGTACTCTCTGCACTCAGTTCCCAGCCTGTGTTTTGTTCCCACTCTCCCCTCTACTTGTACTCTCTGCACTCAGTTCCCAGCCTGTGTTTTGTTCCCACTCTCCCCTGTACTTGTACTTTCTGCATTCAGTTCCCAGCCTGTGTTTTGTTCCCATTCTCCCCTCTACTTGTACTTTCTGCATTCAGTTCCCAGCCTGTGTTTCCATCCCATTCTCCCCTGTACTTGTACTCTCTACACTCAGTTCCCAGCCTGTGTTTCCATCCCATTCTCCCCTGTACTTGTACTCTCTGCACTCAGTTCCCAGCCTGTGTTTCCTTCCCACTCTCCCCTGTACTTGTACTCTCTACACTCAGTTCCCAGCCTGTGTTTCCTTCCCACTCTCCCCTCTACTTGTACTTTCTGCATTCAGTTCCCAGCCTGTGTTTCCTTCCCACTCTCCCCTCTACTTGTACTCTCTGCACTCAGTTCCCAGCCTGTGTTTCCATCCCATTCTCCCCTCTACTTGTAATCTCTGCACTCAGTTCCCAGCCTGTGTTTTGTTCCCACTCTCCCCTCTACTTGTACTCTCTACACTCAGTTCCCAGCCTGTGTTTTGTTCCCACTCTCCCCTGTACTTGTACTCTCTACACTCAGTTCCCAGCCTGTGTTTTGTTCCCACTCTCCCCTCTACTTGTACTCTCTGCACTCAGTTCCCAGCATGTGTTTCCTTCCCATTCTCCCCTGTACTTGTACTCTCTGCACTCAATTCCCAGCTTGTGTTTCTATCCCTATCTCCCCTCTACTTGTACTTTCTGCACTCAGTTCCCAGCCTGTGTTTCCTTCCCATTCTCCCCTCTACTTGTACTTTCTGCATTCAGTTCCCAGCCTGTGTTTCCATCCCATTCTCCCCTGTACTTGTACTCTTTGCACTCAGTTCCCAGCCTGTGTTTTGTTCCCACTCTCCCCTCTACTTGTACTCTCTGCACTCAGTTCCCAGCCTGTGTTTCCTTCCCATTCTCCCCTGTACTTGTACTCTCTAAACTCAGTTCCCAGCCTGTGTTTCCATCCCATTCTCCCCTGTACTTGTACTCTCTGCACTCAGTTCCCAGCCTGTGTTCTGTTCCCACTCTCCCCTCTACTTGTACTCTCTGCACTCAGTTCCCAGCATGTGTTTCCTTCCCATTCTCCCCTGTACTTGTACTCTCTGCACTCAATTCCCAGCTTGTGTTTCTATCCCTATCTCCCCTCTACTTGTACTTTCTGCACTCAGTTCCCAGCCTGTGTTTCCTTCCCATTCTCCCCTCTACTTGTACTTTCTGCATTCAGTTCCCAGCCTGTGTTTCCATCCCATTCTCCCCTGTACTTGTACTCTCTGCACTCAGTTCCCAGCCTGTGTTTTGTTCCCACTCTCCCCTCTACTTGTACTCTCTGCACTCAGTTCCCAGCCTGTGTTTCCTTCCCATTCTCCCCTGTACTTGTACTCTCTACACTCAGTTCCCAGCCTGTGTTTCCATCCCACTCTCCCCTCTACTTGTAATCTCTGCACTCAGTTCCCAGCCTGTGTTTCCATCCCATTCTCCCCTGTACTTGTACTCTCTACACTCAGTTCCCAGCCTGTGTTTCCTTCCCATTCTCTCCTCTACTTGTACTCTCTGCACTCAGTTCCCAGCATGTGTTTCCTTCCCATTCTCCCCTCTACTTGTACTTTCTGCATTCAGTTCCCAGCCTGTGTTTCCATCCCATTCTCCCCTGTACTTGTACTCTCTACACTCAGTTCCTAGCCTGTGTTTCCTTCCCATTCTCCCCTCTACTTGTACTTTCTGCACTCAGTTCCCAGCCTGTGTTTTGTTCCCACTCTCCCCTCTACTTGTACTCTCTGCACTCAGTTCCCAGCATGTGTTTCCTTCCCACTCTCCCCTCTACTTGTACTCTCTGCACTCAGTTCCCAGCCTGTGTTTTGTTCCCACTCTCCCCTCTACTTGTACTCTCTGCACTCAGTTCCCAGCATGTGTTTCCTTCCCATTCTCCCCTGTACTTGTACTCTCTACACTCAGTTCCCAGCCTGTGTTTTGTTCCCACTCTCCCCTGTACTTGTACTCTCTGCACTCAGTTCCCAGCCTGTGTTTTGTTCCCATACTCCCCTGTACTTGTACTCTCTACACTCAGTTCCCAGCCTGTGTTTCCATCCCACTCTCCCCTCTACTTGTACTCTCTGCACTCAGTTCCCAGCCTGTGTTTTGTTCCCACTCTCCCCTGTACTTGTACTTTCTGCACTCAGTTCCCAGCCTGTGTTTCCATCCCATTCTCCCCTCTACTTGTACTCTCTGCACTCAGTTCCCAGCCTGTGTTTTGTTCCCACTCTCCCCTCTACTTGTACTCTCTGCACTCAGTTCCCAGCCTGTGTTTTGTTCCCACTCTCCCCTCTACTTGTACTCTCTGCACTCAGTTCCCAGCCTGTGTTTTGTTCCCATTCTCCCCTCTACCTGTACTCTCTGCACTCAGTTCCCAGCCTGTGTTTCCTTCCCATTCTCCCCTCTACTTGTACTTTCTGCATTCAGTTCCCAGCCTGTGTTTCCATCACATTCTCCCCTGTACTTGTACTCTCTGCACTCAGTTCCCAGCCTGTGTTTCCTTCCCACTCTCCCCTCTACTTGTACTCTCTGCACTCAGTTCCCAGCCTGTGTTTCCATCCCATTCTCCCCTGTACTTGTACTCTCTGCACTCAGTTCCCAGCCTGTGTTTCCTTCCCATTCTCCCCTGTACTTGTACTCTCTGCACTCAGTTCCCAGCCTGTGTTTTGTTCCCACTCTCCCCTCTACTTGTACTCTCTGCACTCAGTTCCCAGCATGTGTTTCCTTCCCATTCTCCCCTGTACTTGTACTCTCTACACTCAGTTCCCAGCCTGTGTTTTGTTCCCACTCTCCCCTCTACTTGTACTCTCTGCACTCAGTTCCCAGCCTGTGTTTCCATCCCATTCTCCCCTCTACTTGTACTTTCTGCATTCAGTTCCCAGCCTGTGTTTCCATCCCATTCTCCCCTGTACTTGTACTCTCTGCACTCAGTTCCCAGCCTGTGTTTCCTTCCCACTCTCCCCTCTACTTGTACTCTCTGCATACAGTTCCCAGCCTGTGTTTCCATCCCATTCTCCCCTGTACTTGTACTCTCTGCACTCAGTTCCCAGCCTGTGTTTCCTTCCCACTCTCCCCTCTACTTGTACTCTCTGCATTCAGTTCCCAGCCTGTGTTTCCTTCCCATTCTCCCCTCTACTTGTACTTTCTGCATTCAGTTCCCAGCCTGTGTTTCCATCCCATTCTCCCCTGTACTTGTACTCTCTGCACTCAGTTCCCAGCCTGTGTTTCCTTCCCACTCTCCCCTCTACTTGTACTCTCTGCATTCAGTTCCCAGCCTGTGTTTCCATCCCACTCTCCCCTGTACTTGTACTCTCTGCACTCAGTTCCCAGCCTGTGTTTCCTTCCCACTCTCCCCTCTACTTGTACTCTCTGCACTCAGTTCCCAGCCTGTGTTTCCATCCCATTCTCCCCTGTACTTGTACTCTCTACACTCAGTTCCCAGCCTGTGTTTCCTTCCCATTCTCCCCTGTACTTGTACTCTCTGCACTCAGTTCCCAGCCTGTGTTTCCATCCCACTCTCCCCTGTACTTGTACTCTCTGCACTCAGTTCCCAGCCTGTGTTTCCTTCCCACTCTCCCCTCTACTTGTACTCTCTGCACTCAGTTCCCAGCCTGTGTTTCCATCCCATTCTCCCCTGTACTTGTACTCTCTACACTCAGTTCCCAGCCTGTGTTTCCTTCCCATTCTCCCCTGTACTTGTACTCTCTGCACTCAGTTCCCAGCCTGTGTTTCCATCCCATTCTCCCCTGTACTTGTACTCTCTACACTCAGTTCCCAGCCTGTGTTTCCTTCCCACTCTCCCCTCTACTTGTACTCTCTGCACTCAGTTCCCAGCCTGTGTTTCCATCCCATTCTCCCCTGTACTTGTACTCTCTGCACTCAGTTCCCAGCCTGTGTTTCCATCCCATTCTCCCCTGTACTTGTACTCTCTACACTCAGTTCCCAGCCTGTGTTTCCTTCCCATTCTCCCCTGTACTTGTACTCTCTACACTCAGTTCCCAGCCTGTGTTTCCATCCCATTCTCCCCTGTACTTGTACTCTCTGCACTCAGTTCCCAGCCTGTGTTTCCATCCCATTCTCCCCTGTGCTTGTACTCTCTGCACTCAGTTCCCAGCCTGTGTTTTGTTCCCACTCTCCCCTGTACTTGTACTTTCTGCATTCAGTTCCCAGCCTGTGTTTCCATCCCACTCTCCCCTGTACTTGTACTCTCTGCACTCAGTTCCCAGCCTGTGTTTCCATCCCATTCTCCCCTGTGCTTGTACTCTCTGCACTCAGTTCCCAGCCTGTGTTTTGTTCCCACTCTCCCCTGTACTTGTACTTTCTGCACTCAGTTCCCAGCCTGTGTTTCCTTCCCACTCTCCCCTCTACTTGTACTCTCTGCATTCAGTTCCCAGCATGTGTTTCCTTCCCATTCTCCCCTGTACTTGTACTCTCTGCACTCAATTCCCTGCTTGTGTTTCTATCCCTATCTCCCCTCTACTTGTACTTTCTGCACTCAGTTCCCAGCCTGTGTTTCCTTCCCATTCTCCCCTCTACTTGTACTTTCTGCATTCAGTTCCCAGCCTGTGTTTCCATCCCATTCTCCCCTGTACTTGTACTCTCTGCACTCAGTTCCCAGCCTGTGTTTTGTTCCCACTCTCCCCTCTACTTGTACTCTCTGCACTCAGTTCCCAGCCTGTGTTTCCTTCCCATTCTCCCCTGTACTTGTACTCTCTACACTCAGTTCCCAGCCTGTGTTTCCATCCCACTCTCCCCTCTACTTGTAATCTCTGCACTCAGTTCCCAGCCTGTGTTTCCATCCCATTCTCCCCTGTACTTGTACTCTCTACACTCAGTTCCCAGCCTGTGTTTCCTTCCCATTCTCTCCTCTACTTGTACTCTCTGCACTCAGTTCCCAGCATGTGTTTCCTTCCCATTCTCCCCTCTACTTGTACTTTCTGCATTCAGTTCCCAGCCTGTGTTTCCATCCCATTCTCCCCTGTACTTGTACTCTCTACACTCAGTTCCCAGCCTGTGTTTCCTTCCCATTCTCCCCTCTACTTGTACTTTCTGCACTCAGTTCCCAGCCTGTGTTTTGTTCCCACTCTCCCCTCTACTTGTACTCTCTGCACTCAGTTCCCAGCATGTGTTTCCTTCCCACTCTCCCCTCTACTTGTACTCTCTGCACTCAGTTCCCAGCCTGTGTTTTGTGCCCACTCTCCCCTCTACTTGTACTCTCAGCACTCAGTTCCCAGCCTGTGTTTTGTTCCCATACTCCCCTGTACTTGTACTCTCTACACTCAGTTCCCAGCCTGTGTTTCCATCCCACTCTCCCCTCTACTTGTACTCTCTGCACTCAGTTCCCAGCCTGTGTTTTGTTCCCACTCTCCCCTGTACTTGTACTTTCTGCACTCAGTTCCCAGCCTGTGTTTCCATCCCATTCTCCCCTCTACTTGTACTCTCTGCACTCAGTTCCCAGCCTGTGTTTTGTTCCCACTCTCCCCTCTACTTGTACTCTCTGCACTCAGTTCCCAGCCTGTGTTTTGTTCCCACTCTCCCCTCTACTTGTACTCTCTGCACTCAGTTCCCAGCCTGTGTTTTGTTCCCATTCTCCCCTGTGCTTGTACTCTCTGCACTCAGTTCCCAGCCTGTGTTTCCTTCCCACTCTCCCCTCTACTTGTACTCTCTGCACTCAGTTCCCAGCCTGTGTTTTGTTCCCACTCTCCCCTCTACTTGTACTCTCTGCACTCAGTTCCCAGCATGTGTTTCCTTCCCATTCTCCCCTGTACTTGTACTCTCTACACTCAGTTCTCAGCCTGTGTTTTGTTCCCACTCTCCCCTGTACTTGTACTCTCTGCACTCAGTTCCCAGCCTGTGTTTCCATCCCATTCTCCCCTGTACTTGTACTCTCTACACTCAGTTCCCAGCCTGTGTTTCCATCCCATTCTCCCCTGTACTTGTACTCTCTACACTCAGTTCCCAGCCTGTGTTTTGTTCCCACTCTCCCCTGTACTTGTACTCTCTACACTCAGTTCCCAGCCTGTGTTTCCTTCCCATTCTCTCCTCTACTTGTACTTTCTGCACTCAGTTCCCAGCCTGTGTTTCCATCCCATTCTCCCCTGTACTTGTACTCTCTACACTCAGTTCCCAGCCTGTGTTTCCATCCCATTCTCCCCTGTACTTGTACTCTCTACACTCAGTTCCCAGCCTGTGTTTCCTTCCCATTCTCCCCTCTACTTGTACTTTCTGCACTCAGTTCCCAGCCTGTGTTTCCATCCCATTCTCCCCTCTACTTGTACTCTCTGCACTCAATTCCCAGCTTGTGTTTCTATCCCTATCTCCCCTCTACTTGTACTTTCTGCACTCAGTTCCCAGCCTGTGTTTCCTTCCCACTCTCCCCTCTACTTGTACTCTCTGCACTCAGTTCCCAGCCTGTGTTTCCATCCCATTCTCCCCTCTACTTGTACTCTCTGCACTCAGTTCCCAGCCTGTGTTTCCTTCCCACTCTCCCCTCTACTTGTACTCTCTGCACTCAGTTCCCAGCCTGTGTTTTGTTCCCACTCTCCCCTCTACTTGTACTCTCTGCACTCAGTTCCCAGCCTGTGTTTCCTTCCCACTCTCCCCTCTACTTGTACTCTCTGCACTCAGTTCCCAGCCTGTGTTTCCATCCCATTCTCCCCTCTACTTATACTCTCTGCACTCAGTTCCCAGCCTGTGTTTCCTTCCCATTCTCCCCTCTACCTGTACTCTCTGCACTCAGTTCCCAGCCTGTGTTTCCATCCCATTCTCCCCTCTACTTGTACTCTCTACACTCAGTTCCCAGCCTGTGTTTCCATCCCATTCTCCCCTCTACTTATACTCTCTGCACTCAGTTCCCAGCCTGTGTTTCCTTCCCATTCTCCCCTCTACCTGTACTCTCTGCACTCAGTTCCCAGCCTGTGTTTCCTTCCCATTCTCCCCTCTACTTGTACTCTCTACACTCAGTTCCCAGCCTGTGTTTCCTTCCCATTCTCCCCTCTACTTGTACTTTCTGCATTCAGTTCCCAGCCTGTGTTTCCATCCCATTCTCCCCTGTACTTGTACTCTCTGCACTCAGTTCCCAGCCTGTGTTTTGTTCCCACTCTCCCCTGTACTTGTACTCTCTACACTCAGTTCCCAGCCTGTGTTTCCTTCCCATTCTCCCCTCTACTTGTACTTTCTGCACTCAGTTCCCAGCCTGTGTTTCCATCCCATTCTCCCCTGTACTTGTACTCTCTACACTCAGTTCCCAGCCTGTGTTTCCATCCCATTCTCCCCTGTACTTGTACTCTCTACACTCAGTTCCCAGCCTGTGTTTTGTTCCCACTCTCCCCTGTACTTGTACTCTCTACACTCAGTTCCCAGCCTGTGTTTCCTTCCCATTCTCTCCTCTACTTGTACTTTCTGCACTCAGTTCCCAGCCTGTGTTTCCATCCCATTCTCCCCTGTACTTGTACTCTCTACACTCAGTTCCCAGCCTGTGTTTCCATCCCATTCTCCCCTGTACTTGTACTCTCTACACTCAGTTCCCAGCCTGTGTTTCCTTCCCATTCTCCCCTCTACTTGTACTTTCTGCACTCAGTTCCCAGCCTGTGTTTCCATCCCATTCTCCCCTGTACTTGTACTCTCTACACTCAGTTCCCAGCCTGTGTTTCCATCCCATTCTCCCCTGTACTTGTACTCTCTGCACTCAGTTCCCAGCCTGTGTTTTGTTCCCACTCTCCCCTGTACTTGTACTCTCTACACTCAGTTCCCAGCCTGTGTTTCCTTCCCATTCTCCCCTCTACTTGTACTTTCTGCACTCAGTTCCCAGCCTGTTTCCATCCCATTCTCCCCTGTACTTGTACTCTCTACACTCAGTTCCCAGCCTGTGTTTCCTTCCCATTCTCTCCTCTACTTGTACTCTCTGCACTCACTTCCCAGCATGTGTTTCCTTCCCATTCTCCCCTCTACTTGTACTTTCTGCATTCAGTTCCCACCCTGTGTTTCCATCCCATTCTCCCCTGTACTTGTACTCTCTACACTCAGTTCCCAGCCTGTGTTTCCTTCCCATTCTCCCCTCTACTTGTACTTTCTGCACTCAGTTCCCAGCCTGTGTTTTGTTCCCACTCTCCCCTCTACTTGTACTCTCTGCACTCAATTCCCAGCTTGTGTTTCTATCCCTATCTCCCCTCTACTTGTACTTTCTGCACTCAGTTCCCAGCCTGTGTTTCCTTCCCACTCTCCCCTCTACTTGTACTCTCTGCACTCAGTTCCCAGCCTGTGTTTCCATCCCATTCTCCCCTCTACTTGTACTCTCTGCACTCAGTTCCCAGCCTGTGTTTCCTTCCCACTCTCCCCTCTACTTGTACTCTCTGCACTCAGTTCCCAGCCTGTGTTTTGTTCCCACTCTCCCCTGTACTTGTACTCTCTGCACTCAGTTCCCAGCCTGTGTTTTGTTCCCACTCTCCCCTGTACTTGTACTCTCTGCACTCAGTTCCCAGCCTGTGTTTCCATCCCATTCTCCCCTGTACTTGTACTCTCTACACTCAGTTCCCAGCCTGTGTTTCCATCCCATTCTCCCCTGTACTTGTACTCTCTACACTCAGTTCCCAGCCTGTGTTTTGTTCCCACTCTCCCCTGTACTTGTACTCTCTACACTCAGTTCCCAGCCTGTGTTTCCTTCCCATTCTCTCCTCTACTTGTACTTTCTGCACTCAGTTCCCAGCCTGTGTTTCCATCCCATTCTCCCCTGTACTTGTACTCTCTACACTCAGTTCCCAGCCTGTGTTTCCATCCCATTCTCCCCTGTACTTGTACTCTCTACACTCAGTTCCCAGCCTGTGTTTCCTTCCCATTCTCCCCTCTACTTGTACTTTCTGCACTCAGTTCCCAGCCTGTGTTTCCATCCCATTCTCCCCTGTACTTGTACTCTCTACACTCAGTTCCCAGCCTGTGTTTCCATCCCATTCTCCCCTGTACTTGTACTCTCTGCACTCAGTTCCCAGCCTGTGTTTTGTTCCCACTCTCCCCTGTACTTGTACTCTCTACACTCAGTTCCCAGCCTGTGTTTCCTTCCCATTCTCCCCTCTACTTGTACTTTCTGCACTCAGTTCCCAGCCTGTGTTTCCATCCCATTCTCCCCTGTACTTGTACTCTCTACACTCAGTTCCCAGCCTGTGTTTCCTTCCCATTCTCTCCTCTACTTGTACTCTCTGCACTCACTTCCCAGCATGTGTTTCCTTGCCATTCTCCCCTCTACTTGTACTTTCTGCATTCAGTTCCCAGCCTGTGTTTCCATCCCATTCTCCCCTGTACTTGTACTCTCTACACTCAGTTCCCAGCCTGTGTTTCCTTCCCATTCTCCCCTCTACTTGTACTCTCTGCACTCAGTTCCCAGCCTGTGTTTCCATCCCATTCTCCCCTCTACTTGTACTCTCTGCACTCAGTTCCCAGCCTGTGTTTCCTTCCCACTCTCCCCTCTACTTGTACTCTCTGCACTCAGTTCCCAGCCTGTGTTTTGTTCCCACTCTCCCCTCTACTTGTACTCTCTGCACTCAGTTCCCAGCATGTGTTTCCTTCCCATTCTCCCCTGTACTTGTACTCTCTACACTCAGTTCTCAGCCTGTGTTTTGTTCCCACTCTCCCCTGTACTTGTACTCTCTGCACTCAGTTCCCAGCCTGTGTTTCCATCCCATTCTCCCCTGTACTTGTACTCTCTACACTCAGTTCCCAGCCTGTGTTTCCATCCCATTCTCCCCTGTACTTGTACTCTCTACACTCAGTTCCCAGCCTGTGTTTTGTTCCCACTCTCCCCTGTACTTGTACTCTCTACACTCAGTTCCCAGCCTGTGTTTCCTTCCCATTCTCTCCTCTACTTGTACTTTCTGCACTCAGTTCCCAGCCTGTGTTTCCATCCCATTCTCCCCTGTACTTGTACTCTCTACACTCAGTTCCCAGCCTGTGTTTCCATCCCATTCTCCCCTGTACTTGTACTCTCTACACTCAGTTCCCAGCCTGTGTTTCCTTCCCATTCTCCCCTCTACTTGTACTTTCTGCACTCAGTTCCCAGCCTGTGTTTCCATCCCATTCTCCCCTGTACTTGTACTCTCTACACTCAGTTCCCAGCCTGTGTTTCCATCCCATTCTCCCCTGTACTTGTACTCTCTGCACTCAGTTCCCAGCCTGTGTTTTGTTCCCACTCTCCCCTGTACTTGTACTCTCTGCACTCAGTTCCCAGCCTGTGTTTTGTTCCCATACTCCCCTGTACTTGTACTCTCTACACTCAGTTCCCAGCCTGTGTTTCCATCCCACTCTCCCCTCTACTTGTACTCTCTGCACTCAGTTCCCAGCCTGTGTTTTGTTCCCACTCTCCCCTGTACTTGTACTCTCTGCACTCAGTTCCCAGCCTGTGTTTTGTTCCCATACTCCCCTGTACTTGTACTCTCTACACTCAGTTCCCAGCCTGTGTTTCCATCCCACTCTCCCCTCTACTTGTACTCTCTGCACTCAGTTCCCAGCCTGTGTTTTGTTCCCACTCTCCCCTGTACTTGTACTTTCTGCACTCAGTTCCCAGCCTGTGTTTCCATCCCATTCTCCCCTCTACTTGTACTCTCTGCACTCAGTTCCCAGCCTGTGTTTTGTTCCCACTCTCCCCTCTACTTGTACTCTCTGCACTCAGTTCCCAGCCTGTGTTTTGTTCCCACTCTCCCCTCTACTTGTACTCTCTGCACTCAGTTCCCAGCCTGTGTTTTGTTCCCATTCTCCCCTGTGCTTGTACTCTCTGCACTCAGTTCCCAGCCTGTGTTTCCTTCCCACTCTCCCCTCTACTTGTACTCTCTGCACTCAGTTCCCAGCCTGTGTTTTGTTCCCACTCTCCCCTCTACTTGTACTCTCTGCACTCAGTTCCCAGCATGTGTTTCCTTCCCATTCTCCCCTGTACTTGTACTCTCTACACTCAGTTCTCAGCCTGTGTTTTGTTCCCACTCTCCCCTGTACTTGTACTCTCTGCACTCAGTTCCCAGCCTGTGTTTCCATCCCATTCTCCCCTGTACTTGTACTCTCTACACTCAGTTCCCAGCCTGTGTTTCCATCCCATTCTCCCCTGTACTTGTACTCTCTACACTCAGTTCCCAGCCTGTGTTTTGTTCCCACTCTCCCCTGTACTTGTACTCTCTACACTCAGTTCCCAGCCTGTGTTTCCTTCCCATTCTCTCCTCTACTTGTACTTTCTGCACTCAGTTCCCAGCCTGTGTTTCCATCCCATTCTCCCCTGTACTTGTACTCTCTACACTCAGTTCCCAGCCTGTGTTTCCATCCCATTCTCCCCTGTACTTGTACTCTCTACACTCAGTTCCCAGCCTGTGTTTCCTTCCCATTCTCCCCTCTACTTGTACTTTCTGCACTCAGTTCCCAGCCTGTGTTTCCATCCCATTCTCCCCTCTACTTGTACTCTCTGCACTCAATTCCCAGCTTGTGTTTCTATCCCTATCTCCCCTCTACTTGTACTTTCTGCACTCAGTTCCCAGCCTGTGTTTCCTTCCCACTCTCCCCTCTACTTGTACTCTCTGCACTCAGTTCCCAGCCTGTGTTTCCATCCCATTCTCCCCTCTACTTGTACTCTCTGCACTCAGTTCCCAGCCTGTGTTTCCTTCCCACTCTCCCCTCTACTTGTACTCTCTGCACTCAGTTCCCAGCCTGTGTTTTGTTCCCACTCTCCCCTCTACTTGTACTCTCTGCACTCAGTTCCCAGCCTGTGTTTCCTTCCCACTCTCCCCTCTACTTGTACTCTCTGCACTCAGTTCCCAGCCTGTGTTTCCATCCCATTCTCCCCTCTACTTATACTCTCTGCACTCAGTTCCCAGCCTGTGTTTCCTTCCCATTCTCCCCTCTACCTGTACTCTCTGCACTCAGTTCCCAGCCTGTGTTTCCTTCCCATTCTCCCCTCTACTTGTACTCTCTACACTCAGTTCCCAGCCTGTGTTTCCATCCCATTCTCCCCTCTACTTATACTCTCTGCACTCAGTTCCCAGCCTGTGTTTCCTTCCCATTCTCCCCTCTACCTGTACTCTCTGCACTCAGTTCCCAGCCTGTGTTTCCTTCCCATTCTCCCCTCTACTTGTACTCTCTACACTCAGTTCCCAGCCTGTGTTTCCTTCCCATTCTCCCCTCTACTTGTACTTTCTGCATTCAGTTCCCAGCCTGTGTTTCCATCCCATTCTCCCCTGTACTTGTACTCTCTGCACTCAGTTCCCAGCCTGTGTTTTGTTCCCACTCTCCCCTGTACTTGTACTCTCTACACTCAGTTCCCAGCCTGTGTTTCCTTCCCATTCTCCCCTCTACTTGTACTTTCTGCACTCAGTTCCCAGCCTGTGTTTCCATCCCATTCTCCCCTGTACTTGTACTCTCTACACTCAGTTCCCAGCCTGTGTTTCCATCCCATTCTCCCCTGTACTTGTACTCTCTACACTCAGTTCCCAGCCTGTGTTTTGTTCCCATTCTCCCCTCTATTTGTACTCTCTGCACTCAGTTCCCAGCCTGTGTTTTGTTCCCACTCTCCCCTCTACTTGTACTCTCTGCACTCAGTTCCCAGCCTGTGTTTTGTTCCCATTCTCCCCTGTGCTTGTACTCTCTGCACTCAGTTCCCAGCCTGTGTTTCCTTCCCACTCTCCCCTCTACTTGTACTCTCTGCACTCAGTTCCCAGCCTGTGTTTTGTTCCCACTCTCCCCTCTACTTGTACTCTCTGCACTCAGTTCCCAGCATGTGTTTCCTTCCCATTCTCCCCTGTACTTGTACTCTCTACACTCAGTTCTCAGCCTGTGTTTTGTTCCCACTCTCCCCTGTACTTGTACTCTCTGCACTCAGTTCCCAGCCTGTGTTTCCATCCCATTCTCCCCTGTACTTGTACTCTCTACACTCAGTTCCCAGCCTGTGTTTCCATCCCATTCTGCCCTGTACTTGTACTCTCTACACTCAGTTCCCAGCCTGTGTTTTGTTCCCACTCTCCCCTGTACTTGTACTCTCTACACTCAGTTCCCAGCCTGTGTTTCCTTCCCATTCTCTCCTCTACTTGTACTTTCTGCACTCAGTTCCCAGCCTGTGTTTCCATCCCATTCTCCCCTGTACTTGTACTCTCTACACTCAGTTCCCAGCCTGTGTTTCCATCCCATTCTCCCCTGTACTTGTACTCTCTACACTCAGTTCCCAGCCTGTGTTTCCTTCCCATTCTCCCCTCTACTTGTACTTTCTGCACTCAGTTCCCAGCCTGTGTTTCCATCCCATTCTCCCCTCTACTTGTACTCTCTGCACTCAATTCCCAGCTTGTGTTTCTATCCCTATCTCCCCTCTACTTGTACTTTCTGCACTCAGTTCCCAGCCTGTGTTTCCTTCCCACTCTCCCCTCTACTTGTACTCTCTGCACTCAGTTCCCAGCCTGTGTTTCCATCCCATTCTCCCCTCTACTTGTACTCTCTGCACTCAGTTCCCAGCCTGTGTTTCCTTCCCACTCTCCCCTCTACTTGTACTCTCTGCACTCAGTTCCCAGCCTGTGTTTTGTTCCCACTCTCCCCTCTACTTGTACTCTCTGCACTCAGTTCCCAGCCTGTGTTTCCTTCCCACTCTCCCCTCTACTTGTACTCTCTGCACTCAGTTCCCAGCCTGTGTTTCCATCCCATTCTCCCCTCTACTTATACTCTCTGCACTCAGTTCCCAGCCTGTGTTTCCTTCCCATTCTCCCCTCTACCTGTACTCTCTGCACTCAGTTCCCAGCCTGTGTTTCCATCCCATTCTCCCCTCTACTTGTACTCTCTACACTCAGTTCCCAGCCTGTGTTTCCATCCCATTCTCCCCTCTACTTATACTCTCTGCACTCAGTTCCCAGCCTGTGTTTCCTTCCCATTCTCCCCTCTACCTGTACTCTCTGCACTCAGTTCCCAGCCTGTGTTTCCTTCCCATTCTCCCCTCTACTTGTACTCTCTACACTCAGTTCCCAGCCTGTGTTTCCTTCCCATTCTCCCCTCTACTTGTACTTTCTGCATTCAGTTCCCAGCCTGTGTTTCCATCCCATTCTCCCCTGTACTTGTACTCTCTGCACTCAGTTCCCAGCCTGTGTTTTGTTCCCACTCTCCCCTGTACTTGTACTCTCTACACTCAGTTCCCAGCCTGTGTTTCCTTCCCATTCTCCCCTCTACTTGTACTTTCTGCACTCAGTTCCCAGCCTGTGTTTCCATCCCATTCTCCCCTGTACTTGTACTCTCTACACTCAGTTCCCAGCCTGTGTTTCCATCCCATTCTCCCCTGTACTTGTACTCTCTACACTCAGTTCCCAGCCTGTGTTTTGTTCCCACTCTCCCCTGTACTTGTACTCTCTACACTCAGTTCCCAGCCTGTGTTTCCTTCCCATTCTCCCCTCTACTTGTACTTTCTGCATTCAGTTCCCAGCCTGTGTTTCCATCCCATTCTCCCCTGTACTTGTACTCTCTGCACTCAGTTCCCAGCCTGTGTTTTGTTCCCACTCTCCCCTGTACTTGTACTCTCTACACTCAGTTCCCAGCCTGTGTTTCCTTCCCATTCTCCCCTCTACTTGTACTTTCTGCACTCAGTTCCCAGCCTGTGTTTCCATCCCATTCTCCCCTGTACTTGTACTCTCTACACTCAGTTCCCAGCCTGTGTTTCCATCCCATTCTCCCCTGTACTTGTACTCTCTACACTCAGTTCCCAGCCTGTGTTTTGTTCCCACTCTCCCCTGTACTTGTACTCTCTACACTCAGTTCCCAGCCTGTGTTTCCTTCCCATTCTCTCCTCTACTTGTACTTTCTGCACTCAGTTCCCAGCCTGTGTTTCCATCCCATTCTCCCCTGTACTTGTACTCTCTACACTCAGTTCCCAGCCTGTGTTTCCATCCCATTCTCCCCTGTACTTGTACTCTCTACACTCAGTTCCCAGCCTGTGTTTCCTTCCCATTCTCCCCTCTACTTGTACTTTCTGCACTCAGTTCCCAGCCTGTGTTTCCATCCCATTCTCCCCTGTACTTGTACTCTCTACACTCAGTTCCCAGCCTGTGTTTCCATCCCATTCTCCCCTGTACTTGTACTCTCTGCACTCAGTTCCCAGCCTGTGTTTTGTTCCCACTCTCCCCTGTACTTGTACTCTCTACACTCAGTTCCCAGCCTGTGTTTCCTTCCCATTCTCCCCTCTACTTGTACTTTCTGCACTCAGTTCCCAGCCTGTTTCCATCCCATTCTCCCCTGTACTTGTACTCTCTACACTCAGTTCCCAGCCTGTGTTTCCTTCCCATTCTCTCCTCTACTTGTACTCTCTGCACTCACTTCCCAGCATGTGTTTCCTTCCCATTCTCCCCTCTACTTGTACTTTCTGCATTCAGTTCCCACCCTGTGTTTCCATCCCATTCTCCCCTGTACTTGTACTCTCTACACTCAGTTCCCAGCCTGTGTTTCCTTCCCATTCTCCCCTCTACTTGTACTTTCTGCACTCAGTTCCCAGCCTGTGTTTTGTTCCCACTCTCCCCTCTACTTGTACTCTCTGCACTCAATTCCCAGCTTGTGTTTCTATCCCTATCTCCCCTCTACTTGTACTTTCTGCACTCAGTTCCCAGCCTGTGTTTCCTTCCCACTCTCCCCTCTACTTGTACTCTCTGCACTCAGTTCCCAGCCTGTGTTTCCATCCCATTCTCCCCTCTACTTGTACTCTCTGCACTCAGTTCCCAGCCTGTGTTTCCTTCCCACTCTCCCCTCTACTTGTACTCTCTGCACTCAGTTCCCAGCCTGTGTTTTGTTCCCACTCTCCCCTGTACTTGTACTCTCTGCACTCAGTTCCCAGCCTGTGTTTTGTTCCCACTCTCCCCTGTACTTGTACTCTCTGCACTCAGTTCCCAGCCTGTGTTTCCATCCCATTCTCCCCTGTACTTGTACTCTCTACACTCAGTTCCCAGCCTGTGTTTCCATCCCATTCTCCCCTGTACTTGTACTCTCTACACTCAGTTCCCAGCCTGTGTTTTGTTCCCACTCTCCCCTGTACTTGTACTCTCTACACTCAGTTCCCAGCCTGTGTTTCCTTCCCATTCTCTCCTCTACTTGTACTTTCTGCACTCAGTTCCCAGCCTGTGTTTCCATCCCATTCTCCCCTGTACTTGTACTCTCTACACTCAGTTCCCAGCCTGTGTTTCCATCCCATTCTCCCCTGTACTTGTACTCTCTACACTCAGTTCCCAGCCTGTGTTTCCTTCCCATTCTCCCCTCTACTTGTACTTTCTGCACTCAGTTCCCAGCCTGTGTTTCCATCCCATTCTCCCCTGTACTTGTACTCTCTACACTCAGTTCCCAGCCTGTGTTTCCATCCCATTCTCCCCTGTACTTGTACTCTCTGCACTCAGTTCCCAGCCTGTGTTTTGTTCCCACTCTCCCCTGTACTTGTACTCTCTACACTCAGTTCCCAGCCTGTGTTTCCTTCCCATTCTCCCCTCTACTTGTACTTTCTGCACTCAGTTCCCAGCCTGTGTTTCCATCCCATTCTCCCCTGTACTTGTACTCTCTACACTCAGTTCCCAGCCTGTGTTTCCTTCCCATTCTCTCCTCTACTTGTACTCTCTGCACTCACTTCCCAGCATGTGTTTCCTTGCCATTCTCCCCTCTACTTGTACTTTCTGCATTCAGTTCCCAGCCTGTGTTTCCATCCCATTCTCCCCTGTACTTGTACTCTCTACACTCAGTTCCCAGCCTGTGTTTCCTTCCCATTCTCCCCTCTACTTGTACTCTCTGCACTCAGTTCCCAGCCTGTGTTTCCATCCCATTCTCCCCTCTACTTGTACTCTCTGCACTCAGTTCCCAGCCTGTGTTTCCTTCCCACTCTCCCCTCTACTTGTACTCTCTGCACTCAGTTCCCAGCCTGTGTTTTGTTCCCACTCTCCCCTCTACTTGTACTCTCTGCACTCAGTTCCCAGCATGTGTTTCCTTCCCATTCTCCCCTGTACTTGTACTCTCTACACTCAGTTCTCAGCCTGTGTTTTGTTCCCACTCTCCCCTGTACTTGTACTCTCTGCACTCAGTTCCCAGCCTGTGTTTCCATCCCATTCTCCCCTGTACTTGTACTCTCTACACTCAGTTCCCAGCCTGTGTTTCCATCCCATTCTCCCCTGTACTTGTACTCTCTACACTCAGTTCCCAGCCTGTGTTTCCTTCCCATTCTCCCCTCTACTTGTACTTTCTGCACTCAGTTCCCAGCCTGTGTTTCCATCCCATTCTCCCCTGTACTTGTACTCTCTACACTCAGTTCCCAGCCTGTGTTTCCATCCCATTCTCCCCTGTACTTGTACTCTCTGCACTCAGTTCCCAGCCTGTGTTTTGTTCCCACTCTCCCCTGTACTTGTACTCTCTACACTCAGTTCCCAGCCTGTGTTTCCTTCCCATTCTCCCCTCTACTTGTACTTTCTGCACTCAGTTCCCAGCCTGTTTCCATCCCATTCTCCCCTGTACTTGTACTCTCTACACTCAGTTCCCAGCCTGTGTTTCCTTCCCATTCTCTCCTCTACTTGTACTCTCTGCACTCACTTCCCAGCATGTGTTTCCTTCCCATTCTCCCCTCTACTTGTACTTTCTGCATTCAGTTCCCACCCTGTGTTTCCATCCCATTCTCCCCTGTACTTGTACTCTCTACACTCAGTTCCCAGCCTGTGTTTCCTTCCCATTCTCCCCTCTACTTGTACTTTCTGCACTCAGTTCCCAGCCTGTGTTTTGTTCCCACTCTCCCCTCTACTTGTACTCTCTGCACTCAATTCCCAGCTTGTGTTTCTATCCCTATCTCCCCTCTACTTGTACTTTCTGCACTCAGTTCCCAGCCTGTGTTTCCTTCCCACTCTCCCCTCTACTTGTACTCTCTGCACTCAGTTCCCAGCCTGTGTTTCCATCCCATTCTCCCCTCTACTTGTACTCTCTGCACTCAGTTCCCAGCCTGTGTTTCCTTCCCACTCTCCCCTCTACTTGTACTCTCTGCACTCAGTTCCCAGCCTGTGTTTTGTTCCCACTCTCCCCTGTACTTGTACTCTCTGCACTCAGTTCCCAGCCTGTGTTTTGTTCCCACTCTCCCCTGTACTTGTACTCTCTGCACTCAGTTCCCAGCCTGTGTTTCCATCCCATTCTCCCCTGTACTTGTACTCTCTACACTCAGTTCCCAGCCTGTGTTTCCATCCCATTCTCCCCTGTACTTGTACTCTCTACACTCAGTTCCCAGCCTGTGTTTTGTTCCCACTCTCCCCTGTACTTGTACTCTCTACACTCAGTTCCCAGCCTGTGTTTCCTTCCCATTCTCTCCTCTACTTGTACTTTCTGCACTCAGTTCCCAGCCTGTGTTTCCATCCCATTCTCCCCTGTACTTGTACTCTCTACACTCAGTTCCCAGCCTGTGTTTCCATCCCATTCTCCCCTGTACTTGTACTCTCTACACTCAGTTCCCAGCCTGTGTTTCCTTCCCATTCTCCCCTCTACTTGTACTTTCTGCACTCAGTTCCCAGCCTGTGTTTCCATCCCATTCTCCCCTGTACTTGTACTCTCTACACTCAGTTCCCAGCCTGTGTTTCCATCCCATTCTCCCCTGTACTTGTACTCTCTGCACTCAGTTCCCAGCCTGTGTTTTGTTCCCACTCTCCCCTGTACTTGTACTCTCTACACTCAGTTCCCAGCCTGTGTTTCCTTCCCATTCTCCCCTCTACTTGTACTTTCTGCACTCAGTTCCCAGCCTGTGTTTCCATCCCATTCTCCCCTGTACTTGTACTCTCTACACTCAGTTCCCAGCCTGTGTTTCCTTCCCATTCTCTCCTCTACTTGTACTCTCTGCACTCACTTCCCAGCATGTGTTTCCTTGCCATTCTCCCCTCTACTTGTACTTTCTGCATTCAGTTCCCAGCCTGTGTTTCCATCCCATTCTCCCCTGTACTTGTACTCTCTACACTCAGTTCCCAGCCTGTGTTTCCTTCCCATTCTCCCCTCTACTTGTACTCTCTGCACTCAGTTCCCAGCCTGTGTTTCCATCCCATTCTCCCCTCTACTTGTACTCTCTGCACTCAGTTCCCAGCCTGTGTTTCCTTCCCACTCTCCCCTCTACTTGTACTCTCTGCACTCAGTTCCCAGCCTGTGTTTTGTTCCCACTCTCCCCTCTACTTGTACTCTCTGCACTCAGTTCCCAGCATGTGTTTCCTTCCCATTCTCCCCTGTACTTGTACTCTCTACACTCAGTTCTCAGCCTGTGTTTTGTTCCCACTCTCCCCTGTACTTGTACTCTCTGCACTCAGTTCCCAGCCTGTGTTTCCATCCCATTCTCCCCTGTACTTGTACTCTCTACACTCAGTTCCCAGCCTGTGTTTCCATCCCATTCTCCCCTGTACTTGTACTCTCTACACTCAGTTCCCAGCCTGTGTTTTGTTCCCACTCTCCCCTGTACTTGTACTCTCTACACTCAGTTCCCAGCCTGTGTTTCCTTCCCATTCTCTCCTCTACTTGTACTTTCTGCACTCAGTTCCCAGCCTGTGTTTCCATCCCATTCTCCCCTGTACTTGTACTCTCTACACTCAGTTCCCAGCCTGTGTTTCCATCCCATTCTCCCCTGTACTTGTACTCTCTACACTCAGTTCCCAGCCTGTGTTTCCTTCCCATTCTCCCCTCTACTTGTACTTTCTGCACTCAGTTCCCAGCCTGTGTTTTGTTCCCACTCTCCCCTCTACTTGTACTCTCTGCACTCAGTTCCCAGCCTGTGTTTTGTTCCCACTCTCCCCTCTACTTGTACTCTCTGCACTCAGTTCCCAGCCTGTGTTTTGTTCCCATTCTCCCCTGTGCTTGTACTCTCTGCACTCAGTTCCCAGCCTGTGTTTCCTTCCCACTCTCCCCTCTACTTGTACTCTCTGCACTCAGTTCCCAGCCTGTGTTTTGTTCCCACTCTCCCCTCTACTTGTACTCTCTGCACTCAGTTCCCAGCATGTGTTTCCTTCCCATTCTCCCCTGTACTTGTACTCTCTACACTCAGTTCTCAGCCTGTGTTTTGTTCCCACTCTCCCCTGTACTTGTACTCTCTGCACTCAGTTCCCAGCCTGTGTTTCCATCCCATTCTCCCCTGTACTTGTACTCTCTACACTCAGTTCCCAGCCTGTGTTTCCATCCCATTCTCCCCTGTACTTGTACTCTCTACACTCAGTTCCCAGCCTGTGTTTTGTTCCCACTCTCCCCTGTACTTGTACTCTCTACACTCAGTTCCCAGCCTGTGTTTCCTTCCCATTCTCTCCTCTACTTGTACTTTCTGCACTCAGTTCCCAGCCTGTGTTTCCATCCCATTCTCCCCTGTACTTGTACTCTCTACACTCAGTTCCCAGCCTGTGTTTCCATCCCATTCTCCCCTGTACTTGTACTCTCTACACTCAGTTCCCAGCCTGTGTTTCCTTCCCATTCTCCCCTCTACTTGTACTTTCTGCACTCAGTTCCCAGCCTGTGTTTCCATCCCATTCTCCCCTCTACTTGTACTCTCTGCACTCAATTCCCAGCTTGTGTTTCTATCCCTATCTCCCCTCTACTTGTACTTTCTGCACTCAGTTCCCAGCCTGTGTTTCCTTCCCACTCTCCCCTCTACTTGTACTCTCTGCACTCAGTTCCCAGCCTGTGTTTCCATCCCATTCTCCCCTCTACTTGTACTCTCTGCACTCAGTTCCCAGCCTGTGTTTCCTTCCCACTCTCCCCTCTACTTGTACTCTCTGCACTCAGTTCCCAGCCTGTGTTTTGTTCCCACTCTCCCCTCTACTTGTACTCTCTGCACTCAGTTCCCAGCCTGTGTTTCCTTCCCACTCTCCCCTCTACTTGTACTCTCTGCACTCAGTTCCCAGCCTGTGTTTCCATCCCATTCTCCCCTCTACTTATACTCTCTGCACTCAGTTCCCAGCCTGTGTTTCCTTCCCATTCTCCCCTCTACCTGTACTCTCTGCACTCAGTTCCCAGCCTGTGTTTCCTTCCCATTCTCCCCTCTACTTGTACTCTCTACACTCAGTTCCCAGCCTGTGTTTCCATCCCATTCTCCCCTCTACTTATACTCTCTGCACTCAGTTCCCAGCCTGTGTTTCCTTCCCATTCTCCCCTCTACCTGTACTCTCTGCACTCAGTTCCCAGCCTGTGTTTCCTTCCCATTCTCCCCTCTACTTGTACTCTCTACACTCAGTTCCCAGCCTGTGTTTCCTTCCCATTCTCCCCTCTACTTGTACTTTCTGCATTCAGTTCCCAGCCTGTGTTTCCATCCCATTCTCCCCTGTACTTGTACTCTCTGCACTCAGTTCCCAGCCTGTGTTTTGTTCCCACTCTCCCCTGTACTTGTACTCTCTACACTCAGTTCCCAGCCTGTGTTTCCTTCCCATTCTCCCCTCTACTTGTACTTTCTGCACTCAGTTCCCAGCCTGTGTTTCCATCCCATTCTCCCCTGTACTTGTACTCTCTACACTCAGTTCCCAGCCTGTGTTTCCATCCCATTCTCCCCTGTACTTGTACTCTCTACACTCAGTTCCCAGCCTGTGTTTTGTTCCCATTCTCCCCTCTATTTGTACTCTCTGCACTCAGTTCCCAGCCTGTGTTTTGTTCCCACTCTCCCCTCTACTTGTACTCTCTGCACTCAGTTCCCAGCCTGTGTTTTGTTCCCATTCTCCCCTGTGCTTGTACTCTCTGCACTCAGTTCCCAGCCTGTGTTTCCTTCCCACTCTCCCCTCTACTTGTACTCTCTGCACTCAGTTCCCAGCCTGTGTTTTGTTCCCACTCTCCCCTCTACTTGTACTCTCTGCACTCAGTTCCCAGCATGTGTTTCCTTCCCATTCTCCCCTGTACTTGTACTCTCTACACTCAGTTCTCAGCCTGTGTTTTGTTCCCACTCTCCCCTGTACTTGTACTCTCTGCACTCAGTTCCCAGCCTGTGTTTCCATCCCATTCTCCCCTGTACTTGTACTCTCTACACTCAGTTCCCAGCCTGTGTTTCCATCCCATTCTCCCCTGTACTTGTACTCTCTACACTCAGTTCCCAGCCTGTGTTTTGTTCCCACTCTCCCCTGTACTTGTACTCTCTACACTCAGTTCCCAGCCTGTGTTTCCTTCCCATTCTCTCCTCTACTTGTACTTTCTGCACTCAGTTCCCAGCCTGTGTTTCCATCCCATTCTCCCCTGTACTTGTACTCTCTACACTCAGTTCCCAGCCTGTGTTTCCATCCCATTCTCCCCTGTACTTGTACTCTCTACACTCAGTTCCCAGCCTGTGTTTCCTTCCCATTCTCCCCTCTACTTGTACTTTCTGCACTCAGTTCCCAGCCTGTGTTTCCATCCCATTCTCCCCTCTACTTGTACTCTCTGCACTCAATTCCCAGCTTGTGTTTCTATCCCTATCTCCCCTCTACTTGTACTTTCTGCACTCAGTTCCCAGCCTGTGTTTCCTTCCCACTCTCCCCTCTACTTGTACTCTCTGCACTCAGTTCCCAGCCTGTGTTTCCATCCCATTCTCCCCTCTACTTGTACTCTCTGCACTCAGTTCCCAGCCTGTGTTTCCTTCCCACTCTCCCCTCTACTTGTACTCTCTGCACTCAGTTCCCAGCCTGTGTTTTGTTCCCACTCTCCCCTCTACTTGTACTCTCTGCACTCAGTTCCCAGCCTGTGTTTCCTTCCCACTCTCCCCTCTACTTGTACTCTCTGCACTCAGTTCCCAGCCTGTGTTTCCATCCCATTCTCCCCTCTACTTATACTCTCTGCACTCAGTTCCCAGCCTGTGTTTCCTTCCCATTCTCCCCTCTACCTGTACTCTCTGCACTCAGTTCCCAGCCTGTGTTTCCTTCCCATTCTCCCCTCTACTTGTACTCTCTACACTCAGTTCCCAGCCTGTGTTTCCATCCCATTCTCCCCTCTACTTATACTCTCTGCACTCAGTTCCCAGCCTGTGTTTCCTTCCCATTCTCCCCTCTACCTGTACTCTCTGCACTCAGTTCCCAGCCTGTGTTTCCTTCCCATTCTCCCCTCTACTTGTACTCTCTACACTCAGTTCCCAGCCTGTGTTTCCTTCCCATTCTCCCCTCTACTTGTACTTTCTGCATTCAGTTCCCAGCCTGTGTTTCCATCCCATTCTCCCCTGTACTTGTACTCTCTGCACTCAGTTCCCAGCCTGTGTTTTGTTCCCACTCTCCCCTGTACTTGTACTCTCTACACTCAGTTCCCAGCCTGTGTTTCCTTCCCATTCTCCCCTCTACTTGTACTTTCTGCACTCAGTTCCCAGCCTGTGTTTCCATCCCATTCTCCCCTGTACTTGTACTCTCTACACTCAGTTCCCAGCCTGTGTTTCCATCCCATTCTCCCCTGTACTTGTACTCTCTACACTCAGTTCCCAGCCTGTGTTTTGTTCCCATTCTCCCCTCTACTTGTACTCTCTGCACTCAGTTCCCAGCCTGTGTTTTGTTCCCACTCTCCCCTCTACTTGTACTCTCTGCACTCAGTTCCCAGCCTGTGTTTTGTTCCCATTCTCCCCTGTGCTTGTACTCTCTGCACTCAGTTCCCAGCCTGTGTTTCCTTCCCACTCTCCCCTCTACTTGTACTCTCTGCACTCAGTTCCCAGCCTGTGTTTTGTTCCCACTCTCCCCTCTACTTGTACTCTCTGCACTCAGTTCCCAGCATGTGTTTCCTTCCCATTCTCCCCTGTACTTGTACTCTCTACACTCAGTTCTCAGCCTGTGTTTTGTTCCCACTCTCCCCTGTACTTGTACTCTCTGCACTCAGTTCCCAGCCTGTGTTTCCATCCCATTCTCCCCTGTACTTGTACTCTCTACACTCAGTTCCCAGCCTGTGTTTCCATCCCATTCTCCCCTGTACTTGTACTCTCTACACTCAGTTCCCAGCCTGTGTTTTGTTCCCACTCTCCCCTGTACTTGTACTCTCTACACTCAGTTCCCAGCCTGTGTTTCCTTCCCATTCTCTCCTCTACTTGTACTTTCTGCACTCAGTTCCCAGCCTGTGTTTCCATCCCATTCTCCCCTGTACTTGTACTCTCTACACTCAGTTCCCAGCCTGTGTTTCCATCCCATTCTCCCCTGTACTTGTACTCTCTACACTCAGTTCCCAGCCTGTGTTTCCTTCCCATTCTCCCCTCTACTTGTACTTTCTGCACTCAGTTCCCAGCCTGTGTTTCCATCCCATTCTCCCCTCTACTTGTACTCTCTGCACTCAATTCCCAGCTTGTGTTTCTATCCCTATCTCCCCTCTACTTGTACTTTCTGCACTCAGTTCCCAGCCTGTGTTTCCTTCCCACTCTCCCCTCTACTTGTACTCTCTGCACTCAGTTCCCAGCCTGTGTTTCCATCCCATTCTCCCCTCTACTTGTACTCTCTGCACTCAGTTCCCAGCCTGTGTTTCCTTCCCACTCTCCCCTCTACTTGTACTCTCTGCACTCAGTTCCCAGCCTGTGTTTTGTTCCCACTCTCCCCTCTACTTGTACTCTCTGCACTCAGTTCCCAGCCTGTGTTTCCTTCCCACTCTCCCCTCTACTTGTACTCTCTGCACTCAGTTCCCAGCCTGTGTTTCCATCCCATTCTCCCCTCTACTTATACTCTCTGCACTCAGTTCCCAGCCTGTGTTTCCTTCCCATTCTCCCCTCTACCTGTACTCTCTGCACTCAGTTCCCAGCCTGTGTTTCCTTCCCATTCTCCCCTCTACTTGTACTCTCTACACTCAGTTCCCAGCCTGTGTTTCCATCCCATTCTCCCCTCTACTTATACTCTCTGCACTCAGTTCCCAGCCTGTGTTTCCTTCCCATTCTCCCCTCTACCTGTACTCTCTGCACTCAGTTCCCAGCCTGTGTTTCCTTCCCATTCTCCCCTCTACTTGTACTCTCTACACTCAGTTCCCAGCCTGTGTTTCCTTCCCATTCTCCCCTCTACTTGTACTTTCTGCATTCAGTTCCCAGCCTGTGTTTCCATCCCATTCTCCCCTGTACTTGTACTCTCTGCACTCAGTTCCCAGCCTGTGTTTTGTTCCCACTCTCCCCTGTACTTGTACTCTCTACACTCAGTTCCCAGCCTGTGTTTCCTTCCCATTCTCCCCTCTACTTGTACTTTCTGCACTCAGTTCCCAGCCTGTGTTTCCATCCCATTCTCCCCTGTACTTGTACTCTCTACACTCAGTTCCCAGCCTGTGTTTCCATCCCATTCTCCCCTGTACTTGTACTCTCTACACTCAGTTCCCAGCCTGTGTTTTGTTCCCACTCTCCCCTGTACTTGTACTCTCTACACTCAGTTCCCAGCCTGTGTTTCCTTCCCATTCTCTCCTCTACTTGTACTTTCTGCACTCAGTTCCCAGCCTGTGTTTCCATCCCATTCTCCCCTGTACTTGTACTCTCTACACTCAGTTCCCAGCCTGTGTTTCCATCCCATTCTCCCCTGTACTTGTACTCTCTACACTCAGTTCCCAGCCTGTGTTTCCTTCCCATTCTCCCCTCTACTTGTACTTTCTGCACTCAGTTCCCAGCCTGTGTTTCCATCCCATTCTCCCCTGTACTTGTACTCTCTACACTCAGTTCCCAGCCTGTGTTTCCATCCCATTCTCCCCTGTACTTGTACTCTCTGCACTCAGTTCCCAGCCTGTGTTTTGTTCCCACTCTCCCCTGTACTTGTACTCTCTACACTCAGTTCCCAGCCTGTGTTTCCTTCCCATTCTCCCCTCTACTTGTACTTTCTGCACTCAGTTCCCAGCCTGTTTCCATCCCATTCTCCCCTGTACTTGTACTCTCTACACTCAGTTCCCAGCCTGTGTTTCCTTCCCATTCTCTCCTCTACTTGTACTCTCTGCACTCACTTCCCAGCATGTGTTTCCTTCCCATTCTCCCCTCTACTTGTACTTTCTGCATTCAGTTCCCACCCTGTGTTTCCATCCCATTCTCCCCTGTACTTGTACTCTCTACACTCAGTTCCCAGCCTGTGTTTCCTTCCCATTCTCCCCTCTACTTGTACTTTCTGCACTCAGTTCCCAGCCTGTGTTTTGTTCCCACTCTCCCCTCTACTTGTACTCTCTGCACTCAATTCCCAGCTTGTGTTTCTATCCCTATCTCCCCTCTACTTGTACTTTCTGCACTCAGTTCCCAGCCTGTGTTTCCTTCCCACTCTCCCCTCTACTTGTACTCTCTGCACTCAGTTCCCAGCCTGTGTTTCCATCCCATTCTCCCCTCTACTTGTACTCTCTGCACTCAGTTCCCAGCCTGTGTTTCCTTCCCACTCTCCCCTCTACTTGTACTCTCTGCACTCAGTTCCCAGCCTGTGTTTTGTTCCCACTCTCCCCTGTACTTGTACTCTCTGCACTCAGTTCCCAGCCTGTGTTTTGTTCCCACTCTCCCCTGTACTTGTACTCTCTGCACTCAGTTCCCAGCCTGTGTTTCCATCCCATTCTCCCCTGTACTTGTACTCTCTACACTCAGTTCCCAGCCTGTGTTTCCATCCCATTCTCCCCTGTACTTGTACTCTCTACACATAGTTCCCAGCCTGTGTTTTGTTCCCACTCTCCCCTGTACTTGTACTCTCTACACTCAGTTCCCAGCCTGTGTTTCCTTCCCATTCTCTCCTCTACTTGTACTTTCTGCACTCAGTTCCCAGCCTGTGTTTCCATCCCATTCTCCCCTGTACTTGTACTCTCTACACTCAGTTCCCAGCCTGTGTTTCCATCCCATTCTCCCCTGTACTTGTACTCTCTACACTCAGTTCCCAGCCTGTGTTTCCTTCCCATTCTCCCCTCTACTTGTACTTTCTGCACTCAGTTCCCAGCCTGTGTTTCCATCCCATTCTCCCCTGTACTTGTACTCTCTACACTCAGTTCCCAGCCTGTGTTTCCATCCCATTCTCCCCTGTACTTGTACTCTCTGCACTCAGTTCCCAGCCTGTGTTTTGTTCCCACTCTCCCCTGTACTTGTACTCTCTACACTCAGTTCCCAGCCTGTGTTTCCTTCCCATTCTCCCCTCTACTTGTACTTTCTGCACTCAGTTCCCAGCCTGTGTTTCCATCCCATTCTCCCCTGTACTTGTACTCTCTACACTCAGTTCCCAGCCTGTGTTTCCTTCCCATTCTCTCCTCTACTTGTACTCTCTGCACTCACTTCCCAGCATGTGTTTCCTTCCCATTCTCCCCTCTACTTGTACTTTCTGCATTCAGTTCCCAGCCTGTGTTTCCATCCCATTCTCCCCTGTACTTGTACTCTCTACACTCAGTTCCCAGCCTGTGTTTCCTTCCCATTCTCCCCTCTACTTGTACTTTCTGCACTCAGTTCCCAGCCTGTGTTTTGTTCCCACTCTCCCCTCTACTTGTACTCTCTGCACTCAATTCCCAGCTTGTGTTTCTATCCCACTCTCCCCTCTACTTGTACTTTCTGCACTCAGTTCCCAGCCTGTGTTTCCTTCCCACTCTCCCCTCTACTTGTACTCTCTGCACTCAGTTCCCAGCCTGTGTTTCCATCCCATTCTCCCCTCTACTTGTACTCTCTGCACTCAGTTCCCAGCCTGTGTTTCCTTCCCACTCTCCCCTCTACTTGTACTCTCTGCACTCAGTTCCCAGCCTGTGTTTTGTTCCCACTCTCCCCTGTACTTGTACTCTCTGCACTCAGTTCCCAGCCTGTGTTTTGTTCCCACTCTCCCCTGTACTTGTACTCTCTGCACTCAGTTCCCAGCCTGTGTTTCCATCCCATTCTCCCCTGTACTTGTACTCTCTACACTCAGTTCCCAGCCTGTGTTTCCATCCCATTCTCCCCTGTACTTGTACTCTCTACACTCAGTTCCCAGCCTGTGTTTTGTTCCCACTCTCCCCTGTACTTGTACTCTCTACACTCAGTTCCCAGCCTGTGTTTCCTTCCCATTCTCTCCTCTACTTGTACTTTCTGCACTCAGTTCCCAGCCTGTGTTTCCATCCCATTCTCCCCTGTACTTGTACTCTCTACACTCAGTTCCCAGCCTGTGTTTCCATCCCATTCTCCCCTGTACTTGTACTCTCTACACTCAGTTCCCAGCCTGTGTTTCCTTCTCATTCTCCCCTCTACTTGTACTTTCTGCACTCAGTTCCCAGCCTGTGTTTCCATCCCATTCTCCCCTGTACTTGTACTCTCTACACTCAGTTCCCAGCCTGTGTTTCCATCCCATTCTCCCCTGTACTTGTACTCTCTGCACTCAGTTCCCAGCCTGTGTTTTGTTCCCACTCTCCCCTGTACTTGTACTCTCTACACTCAGTTCCCAGCCTGTGTTTCCTTCCCATTCTCCCCTCTACTTGTACTTTCTGCACTCAGTTCCCAGCCTGTGTTTCCATCCCATTCTCCCCTGTACTTGTACTCTCTACACTCAGTTCCCAGCCTGTGTTTCCTTCCCATTCTCTCCTCTACTTGTACTCTCTGCACTCACTTCCCAGCATGTGTTTCCTTCCCATTCTCCCCTCTACTTGTACTTTCTGCATTCAGTTCCCAGCCTGTGTTTCCATCCCATTCTCCCCTGTACTTGTACTCTCTACACTCAGTTCCCAGCCTGTGTTTCCTTCCCATTCTCCCCTCTACTTGTACTTTCTGCACTCAGTTCCCAGCCTGTGTTTTGTTCCCACTCTCCCCTCTACTTGTACTCTCTGCACTCAATTCCCAGCTTGTGTTTCTATCCCACTCTCCCCTCTACTTGTACTTTCTGCACTCAGTTCCCAGCCTGTGTTTCCTTCCCACTCTCCCCTCTACTTGTACTCTCTGCACTCAGTTCCCAGCCTGTGTTTCCATCCCATTCTCCCCTCTACTTGTACTCTCTGCACTCAGTTCCCAGCCTGTGTTTCCTTCCCACTCTCCCCTCTACTTGTACTCTCTGCACTCAGTTCCCAGCCTGTGTTTTGTTCCCACTCTCCCCTCTACTTGTACTCTCTGCACTCAGTTCCCAGCATGTGTTTCCTTCCCATTCTCCCCTGTACTTGTACTCTCTACACTCAGTTCTCAGCCTGTGTTTTGTTCCCACTCTCCCCTGTACTTGTACTCTCTGCACTCAGTTCCCAGCCTGTGTTTCCATCCCATTCTCCCCTGTACTTGTACTCTCTACACTCAGTTCCCAGCCTGTGTTTCCATCCCATTCTCCCCTGTACTTGTACTCTCTACACTCAGTTCCCAGCCTGTGTTTTGTTCCCACTCTCCCCTGTACTTGTACTCTCTACACTCAGTTCCCAGCCTGTGTTTCCTTCCCATTCTCTCCTCTACTTGTACTTTCTGCACTCAGTTCCCAGCCTGTGTTTCCATCCCATTCTCCCCTGTACTTGTACTCTCTACACTCAGTTCCCAGCCTGTGTTTCCATCCCATTCTCCCCTGTACTTGTACTCTCTACACTCAGTTCCCAGCCTGTGTTTCCTTCCCATTCTCCCCTCTACTTGTACTTTCTGCACTCAGTTCCCAGCCTGTGTTTCCATCCCATTCTCCCCTGTACTTGTACTCTCTACACTCAGTTCCCAGCCTGTGTTTCCATCCCATTCTCCCCTGTACTTGTACTCTCTGCACTCAGTTCCCAGCCTGTGTTTTGTTCCCACTCTCCCCTGTACTTGTACTCTCTACACTCAGTTCCCAGCCTGTGTTTCCTTCCCATTCTCCCCTCTACTTGTACTTTCTGCACTCAGTTCCCAGCCTGTGTTTCCATCCCATTCTCCCCTGTACTTGTACTCTCTACACTCAGTTCCCAGCCTGTGTTTCCTTCCCATTCTCTCCTCTACTTGTACTCTCTGCACTCACTTCCCAGCATGTGTTTCCTTCCCATTCTCCCCTCTACTTGTACTTTCTGCATTCAGTTCCCAGCCTGTGTTTCCATCCCATTCTCCCCTGTACTTGTACTCTCTACACTCAGTTCCCAGCCTGTGTTTCCTTCCCATTCTCCCCTCTACTTGTACTTTCTGCACTCAGTTCCCAGCCTGTGTTTTGTTCCCACTCTCCCCTCTACTTGTACTCTCTGCACTCAATTCCCAGCTTGTGTTTCTATCCCACTCTCCCCTCTACTTGTACTTTCTGCACTCAGTTCCCAGCCTGTGTTTCCTTCCCACTCTCCCCTCTACTTGTACTCTCTGCACTCAGTTCCCAGCCTGTGTTTCCATCCCATTCTCCCCTCTACTTGTACTCTCTGCACTCAGTTCCCAGCCTGTGTTTCCTTCCCACTCTCCCCTCTACTTGTACTCTCTGCACTCAGTTCCCAGCCTGTGTTTTGTTCCCACTCTCCCCTCTACTTGTACTCTCTGCACTCAGTTCCCAGCATGTGTTTCCTTCCCATTCTCCCCTGTACTTGTACTCTCTACACTCAGTTCTCAGCCTGTGTTTTGTTCCCACTCTCCCCTGTACTTGTACTCTCTGCACTCAGTTCCCAGCCTGTGTTTCCATCCCATTCTCCCCTGTACTTGTACTCTCTGCACTCAGTTCCCAGCCTGTGTTTCCATCCCATTCTCCCCTGTACTTGTACTCTCTACACTCAGTTCCCAGCCTGTGTTTTGTTCCCACTCTCCCCTGTACTTGTACTCTCTACACTCAGTTCCCAGCCTGTGTTTCCTTCCCATTCTCTCCTCTACTTGTACTTTCTGCACTCAGTTCCCAGCCTGTGTTTCCATCCCATTCTCCCCTGTACTTGTACTCTCTACACTCAGTTCCCAGCCTGTGTTTCCATCCCATTCTCCCCTGTACTTGTACTCTCTACACTCAGTTCCCAGCCTGTGTTTCCTTCCCATTCTCCCCTCTACTTGTACTTTCTGCACTCAGTTCCCAGCCTGTGTTTCCATCCCATTCTCCCCTCTACTTGTACTTTCTGCACTCAGTTCCCAGCCTGTGTTTTGTTCCCACTCTCCCCTCTACTTGTACTCTCTGCACTCAATTCCCAGCTTGTGTTTCTATCCCACTCTCCCCTCTACTTGTACTTTCTGCACTCAGTTCCCAGCCTGTGTTTCCTTCCCACTCTCCCCTCTACTTGTACTCTCTGCACTCAGTTCCCAGCCTGTGTTTCCATCCCATTCTCCCCTCTACTTGTACTCTCTGCACTCAGTTCCCAGCCTGTGTTTCCTTCCCACTCTCCCCTCTACTTGTACTCTCTGCACTCAGTTCCCAGCCTGTGTTTTGTTCCCACTCTCCCCTCTACTTGTACTCTCTGCACTCAGTTCCCAGCATGTGTTTCCTTCCCATTCTCCCCTGTACTTGTACTCTCTACACTCAGTTCTCAGCCTGTGTTTTGTTCCCACTCTCCCCTGTACTTGTACTCTCTGCACTCAGTTCCCAGCCTGTGTTTCCATCCCATTCTCCCCTGTACTTGTACTCTCTGCACTCAGTTCCCAGCCTGTGTTTCCATCCCATTCTCCCCTGTACTTGTACTCTCTACACTCAGTTCCCAGCCTGTGTTTTGTTCCCACTCTCCCCTGTACTTGTACTCTCTACACTCAGTTCCCAGCCTGTGTTTCCTTCCCATTCTCTCCTCTACTTGTACTTTCTGCACTCAGTTCCCAGCCTGTGTTTCCATCCCATTCTCCCCTGTACTTGTACTCTCTACACTCAGTTCCCAGCCTGTGTTTCCATCCCATTCTCCCCTGTACTTGTACTCTCTACACTCAGTTCCCAGCCTGTGTTTCCTTCCCATTCTCCCCTCTACTTGTACTTTCTGCACTCAGTTCCCAGCCTGTGTTTCCATCCCATTCTCCCCTCTACTTGTACTCTCTGCACTCAATTCCCAGCTTGTGTTTCTATCCCTATCTCCCCTCTACTTGTACTTTCTGCACTCAGTTCCCAGCCTGTGTTTCCTTCCCACTCTCCCCTCTACTTGTACTCTCTGCACTCAGTTCCCAGCCTGTGTTTCCATCCCACTCTCCCCTCTACTTGTACTCTCTGCACTCAGTTCCCAGCCTGTGTTTCCTTCCCATTCTCCCCTCTACTTGTACTCTCTACACTCAGTTCCCAGCCTGTGTTTCCTTCCCACTCTCCCCTCTACTTGTACTCTCTGCACTCAGTTCCCAGCCTGTGTTTCCATCCCATTCTCCCCTCTACTTATACTCTCTGCACTCAGTTCCCAGCCTGTGTTTCCTTCCCATTCTCCCCTCTACCTGTACTCTCTGCACTCAGTTCCCAGCCTGTGTTTCCTTCCCATTCTCCCCTCTACTTGTACTCTCTACACTCAGTTCCCAGCCTGTGTTTCCATCCCATTCTCCCCTCTACTTATACTCTCTGCACTCAGTTCCCAGCCTGTGTTTCCTTCCCATTCTCCCCTCTACCTGTACTCTCTGCACTCAGTTCCCAGCCTGTGTTTCCTTCCCATTCTCCCCTCTACTTGTACTCTCTGCACTCAGTTCCCAGCCTGTGTTTTGTTCCCATACTCCCCTGTACTTGTACTCTCTACACTCAGTTCCCAGCCTGTGTTTCCATCCCACTCTCCCCTCTACTTGTACTCTCTGCACTCAGTTCCCAGCCTGTGTTTTGTTCCCACTCTCCCCTGTACTTGTACTTTCTGCACTCAGTTCCCAGCCTGTGTTTCCATCCCATTCTCCCCTCTACTTGTACTCTCTGCACTCAGTTCCCAGCCTGTGTTTTGTTCCCACTCTCCCCTCTACTTGTACTCTCTGCACTCAGTTCCCAGCCTGTGTTTTGTTCCCACTCTCCCCTCTACTTGTACTCTCTGCACTCAGTTCCCAGCCTGTGTTTTGTTCCCATTCTCCCCTGTGCTTGTACTCTCTGCACTCAGTTCCCAGCCTGTGTTTCCTTCCCACTCTCCCCTCTACTTGTACTCTCTGCACTCAGTTCCCAGCCTGTGTTTTGTTCCCACTCTCCCCTCTACTTGTACTCTCTGCACTCAGTTCCCAGCATGTGTTTCCTTCCCATTCTCCCCTGTACTTGTACTCTCTACACTCAGTTCTCAGCCTGTGTTTTGTTCCCACTCTCCCCTGTACTTGTACTCTCTGCACTCAGTTCCCAGCCTGTGTTTCCATCCCATTCTCCCCTGTACTTGTACTCTCTACACTCAGTTCCCAGCCTGTGTTTCCATCCCATTCTCCGCTGTACTTGTACTCTCTACACTCAGTTCCCAGCCTGTGTTTTGTTCCCACTCTCCCCTGTACTTGTACTCTCTACACTCAGTTCCCAGCCTGTGTTTCCTTCCCATTCTCTCCTCTACTTGTACTTTCTGCACTCAGTTCCCAGCCTGTGTTTCCATCCCATTCTCCCCTGTACTTGTACTCTCTACACTCAGTTCCCAGCCTGTGTTTCCATCCCATTCTCCCCTGTACTTGTACTCTCTACACTCAGTTCCCAGCCTGTGTTTCCTTCCCATTCTCCCCTCTACTTGTACTTTCTGCACTCAGTTCCCAGCCTGTGTTTCCATCCCATTCTCCCCTCTACTTGTACTCTCTGCACTCAATTCCCAGCTTGTGTTTCTATCCCTATCTCCCCTCTACTTGTACTTTCTGCACTCAGTTCCCAGCCTGTGTTTCCTTCCCACTCTCCCCTCTACTTGTACTCTCTGCACTCAGTTCCCAGCCTGTGTTTCCATCCCATTCTCCCCTCTACTTGTACTCTCTGCACTCAGTTCCCAGCCTGTGTTTCCTTCCCACTCTCCCCTCTACTTGTACTCTCTGCACTCAGTTCCCAGCCTGTGTTTTGTTCCCACTCTCCCCTCTACTTGTACTCTCTGCACTCAGTTCCCAGCCTGTGTTTCCTTCCCACTCTCCCCTCTACTTGTACTCTCTGCACTCAGTTCCCAGCCTGTGTTTCCATCCCATTCTCCCCTCTACTTATACTCTCTGCACTCAGTTCCCAGCCTGTGTTTCCTTCCCATTCTCCCCTCTACCTGTACTCTCTGCACTCAGTTCCCAGCCTGTGTTTCCTTCCCATTCTCCCCTCTACTTGTACTCTCTACACTCAGTTCCCAGCCTGTGTTTCCATCCCATTCTCCCCTCTACTTATACTCTCTGCACTCAGTTCCCAGCCTGTGTTTCCTTCCCATTCTCCCCTCTACCTGTACTCTCTGCACTCAGTTCCCAGCCTGTGTTTCCTTCCCATTCTCCCCTCTACTTGTACTCTCTACACTCAGTTCCCAGCCTGTGTTTCCTTCCCATTCTCCCCTCTACTTGTACTTTCTGCATTCAGTTCCCAGCCTGTGTTTCCATCCCATTCTCCCCTGTACTTGTACTCTCTGCACTCAGTTCCCAGCCTGTGTTTTGTTCCCACTCTCCCCTGTACTTGTACTCTCTACACTCAGTTCCCAGCCTGTGTTTCCTTCCCATTCTCCCCTCTACTTGTACTTTCTGCACTCAGTTCCCAGCCTGTGTTTCCATCCCATTCTCCCCTGTACTTGTACTCTCTACACTCAGTTCCCAGCCTGTGTTTCCATCCCATTCTCCCCTGTACTTGTACTCTCTACACTCAGTTCCCAGCCTGTGTTTTGTTCCCATTCTCCCCTCTACTTGTACTCTCTGCACTCAGTTCCCAGCCTGTGTTTTGTTCCCACTCTCCCCTCTACTTGTACTCTCTGCACTCAGTTCCCAGCCTGTGTTTTGTTCCCATTCTCCCCTGTGCTTGTACTCTCTGCACTCAGTTCCCAGCCTGTGTTTCCTTCCCACTCTCCCCTCTACTTGTACTCTCTGCACTCAGTTCCCAGCCTGTGTTTTGTTCCCACTCTCCCCTCTACTTGTACTCTCTGCACTCAGTTCCCAGCATGTGTTTCCTTCCCATTCTCCCCTGTACTTGTACTCTCTACACTCAGTTCTCAGCCTGTGTTTTGTTCCCACTCTCCCCTGTACTTGTACTCTCTGCACTCAGTTCCCAGCCTGTGTTTCCATCCCATTCTCCCCTGTACTTGTACTCTCTACACTCAGTTCCCAGCCTGTGTTTCCATCCCATTCTCCCCTGTACTTGTACTCTCTACACTCAGTTCCCAGCCTGTGTTTTGTTCCCACTCTCCCCTGTACTTGTACTCTCTACACTCAGTTCCCAGCCTGTGTTTCCTTCCCATTCTCTCCTCTACTTGTACTTTCTGCACTCAGTTCCCAGCCTGTGTTTCCATCCCATTCTCCCCTGTACTTGTACTCTCTACACTCAGTTCCCAGCCTGTGTTTCCATCCCATTCTCCCCTGTACTTGTACTCTCTACACTCAGTTCCCAGCCTGTGTTTCCATCCCATTCTCCCCTCTACTTGTACTCTCTGCACTCAATTCCCAGCTTGTGTTTCTATCCCTATCTCCCCTCTACTTGTACTTTCTGCACTCAGTTCCCAGCCTGTGTTTCCTTCCCACTCTCCCCTCTACTTGTACTCTCTGCACTCAGTTCCCAGCCTGTGTTTCCATCCCATTCTCCCCTCTACTTATACTCTCTGCACTCAGTTCCCAGCCTGTGTTTCCTTCCCATTCTCCCCTCTACCTGTACTCTCTGCACTCAGTTCCCAGCCTGTGTTTCCTTCCCATTCTCCCCTCTACTTGTACTCTCTACACTCAGTTCCCAGCCTGTGTTTCCATCCCATTCTCCCCTCTACTTATACTCTCTGCACTCAGTTCCCAGCCTGTGTTTCCTTCCCATTCTCCCCTCTACCTGTACTCTCTGCACTCAGTTCCCAGCCTGTGTTTCCTTCCCATTCTCCCCTCTACTTGTACTCTCTACACTCAGTTCCCAGCCTGTGTTTCCTTCCCATTCTCCCCTCTACTTGTACTTTCTGCATTCAGTTCCCAGCCTGTGTTTCCATCCCATTCTCCCCTGTACTTGTACTCTCTGCACTCAGTTCCCAGCCTGTGTTTTGTTCCCACTCTCCCCTGTACTTGTACTCTCTACACTCAGTTCCCAGCCTGTGTTTCCTTCCCATTCTCCCCTCTACTTGTACTTTCTGCACTCAGTTCCCAGCCTGTGTTTCCATCCCATTCTCCCCTGTACTTGTACTCTCTACACTCAGTTCCCAGCCTGTGTTTCCATCCCATTCTCCCCTGTACTTGTACTCTCTGCACTCAGTTCCCAGCCTGTGTTTTGTTCCCACTCTCCCCTGTACTTGTACTCTCTACACTCAGTTCCCAGCCTGTGTTTCCTTCCCATTCTCCCCTCTACTTGTACTTTCTGCACTCAGTTCCCAGCCTGTTTCCATCCCATTCTCCCCTGTACTTGTACTCTCTACACTCAGTTCCCAGCCTGTGTTTCCTTCCCATTCTCTCCTCTACTTGTACTCTCTGCACTCACTTCCCAGCATGTGTTTCCTTCCCATTCTCCCCTCTACTTGTACTTTCTGCATTCAGTTCCCACCCTGTGTTTCCATCCCATTCTCCCCTGTACTTGTACTCTCTACACTCAGTTCCCAGCCTGTGTTTCCTTCTCATTCTCCCCTCTACTTGTACTTTCTGCACTCAGTTCCCAGCCTGTGTTTTGTTCCCACTCTCCCCTCTACTTGTACTCTCTGCACTCAATTCCCAGCTTGTGTTTCTATCCCTATCTCCCCTCTACTTGTACTTTCTGCACTCAGTTCCCAGCCTGTGTTTCCTTCCCACTCTCCCCTCTACTTGTACTCTCTGCACTCAGTTCCCAGCCTGTGTTTCCATCCCATTCTCCCCTCTACTTGTACTCTCTGCACTCAGTTCCCAGCCTGTGTTTCCTTCCCACTCTCCCCTCTACTTGTACTCTCTGCACTCAGTTCCCAGCCTGTGTTTTGTTCCCACTCTCCCCTGTACTTGTACTCTCTGCACTCAGTTCCCAGCCTGTGTTTTGTTCCCATTCTCCCCTGTACTTGTACTCTCTACACTCAGTTCCCAGCCTGTGTTTTGTTCCCACTCTCCCCTCTACTTGTACTCTCTGCACTCAGTTCCCAGCCTGTGTTTCCATCCCACTCTCCCCTCTACTTGTACTCTCTGCACTCAGTTCCCAGCCTGTGTTTTGTTCCCACTCTCCCCTGTACTTGTACTTTCTGCACTCAGTTCCCAGCCTGTGTTTCCATCCCATTCTCCCCTCTACTTGTACTCTCTGCACTCAGTTCCCAGCCTGTGTTTTGTTCCCACTCTCCCCTCTACTTGTACTCTCTGCACTCAGTTCCCAGCCTGTGTTTTGTTCCCACTCTCCCCTCTACTTGTACTCTCTGCACTCAGTTCCCAGCCTGTGTTTTGTTCCCATTCTCCCCTGTGCTTGTACTCTCTACACTCAGTTCCCAGCCTGTGTTTCCTTCCCATTCTCCCCTCTACCTGTACTCTCTGCACTCAGTTCCCAGCCTGTGTTTCCTTCCCATTCTCCCCTCTACTTGTACTCTCTACACTCAGTTCCCAGCCTGTGTTTCCTTCCCATTCTCCCCTCTACTTGTACTTTCTGCATTCAGTTCCCAGCCTGTGTTTCCATCCCATTCTCCCCTGTACTTGTACTCTCTGCACTCAGTTCCCAGCCTGTGTTTCCATCCCATTCTCCCCTGTGCTTGTACTCTCTGCACCTAGTTCCCAGCCTGTGTTTTGTTCCCACTCTCCCCTGTACTTGTACTTTCTGCACTCAGTTCCCAGCCTGTGTTTCCATCCCATTCTCCCCTCTACTTGTACTCTCTGCACTCAGTTCCCAGCCTGTGTTTTGTTCCCACTCTCCCCTCTACTTGTACTCTCTGCACTCAGTTCCCAGCCTGTGTTTTGTTCCCACTCTCCCCTCTACTTGTACTCTCTGCACTCAGTTCCCAGCCTGTGTTTCCTTCCCATTCTCCCCTGTACTTGTACTCTCTACACTCAGTTCCCAGCCTGTGTTTCCTTCCCATTCTCCCCTCTACTTGTACTTTCTGCATTCAGTTCCCAGCCTGTGTTTCCATCCCATTCTCCCCTGTACTTGTACTCTCTGCACTCAGTTCCCAGCCTGTGTTTCCATCCCATTCTCCCCTGTGCTTGTACTCTCTGCACTCAGTTCCCAGCCTGTGTTTTGTTCCCACTCTCCCCTGTACTTGTACTTTCTGCACTCAGTTCCCAGCCTGTGTTTTGTTCCCACTCTCCCCTCTACTTGTACTCTCTGCACTCAGTTCCCAGCCTGTGTTTCCATCCCATTCTCCCCTGTACTTGTACTCTCTGCACTCAGTTCCCAGCCTGTGTTTTGTTCCCACTCTCCCCTGTACTTGTACTTTCTGCACTCAGTTCCCAGCCTGTGTTTCCATCCCATTCTCCCCTGTACTTGTACTCTCTGCACTCAGTTCCCAGCCTGTGTTTCCTTCCCATTCTCCCCTGTACTTGTATTCTCTGCACTCAGTTCCCAGCCTGTGTTTCCTTCCCACTCTCCCCTGTACTTGTACTCTCTACACTCAGTTCCCAGCCTGTGTTTCCTTCCCATTCTCCCCTCTACTTGTACTTTCTGCACTCAGTTCCCAGCCTGTGTTTTGTTCCCACTCTCCCCTGTACTTGTACTCTCTACACTCAGTTCCCAGCCTGTGTTTCCTTCCCATTCTCCCCTCTACTTGTACTCTCTACACTCAGTTCCCAGCCTGTGTTTCCATCCCATTCTCCCCTGTACTTGTACTCTCTGCACTCAGTTCCCAGCCTGTGTTTTGTTCCCACTCTCCCCTGTACTTGTGCTCTCTACACTCAGTTCCCAGCCTGTGTTTCCTTCCCATTCTCCCCTCTACTTGTACTTTCTGCACTCAGTTTCCAGCCTGTGTTTCCATCCCATTCTCCCCTGTACTTGTACTCTCTACACTCAGTTCCCAGCCTGTGTTTCCTTCCCATTCTCCCCTCTACTTGTACTTTCTGCACTCAGTTCCCAGCCTGTGTTTTGTTCCCACTCTCCCCTGTACTTGTACTCTCTACACTCAGTTCCCAGCCTGTGTTTCCTTCCCATTCTCCCCTCTACTTGTACTTTCTGCATTCAGTTCCCAGCCTGTGTTTCCATCCCATTCTCCCCTGTACTTGTACTCTCTACACTCAGTTCCCAGCCTGTGTTTCCTTCCCATTCTCCCCTCTACTTGTACTTTCTGCACTCAGTTCCCAGCCTGTGTTTTGTTCCCACTCTCCCCTCTACTTGTACTCTCTGCACTCAATTCCCAGCTTGTGTTTCTATCCCTATCTCCCCTCTACTTGTACTTTCTGCACTCAGTTCCCAGCCTGTGTTTCCTTCGCACTCTCCCCTCTACTTGTACTCTCTGCACTCAGTTCCCAGCCTGTGTTTCCATCCCATTCTCCCCTCTACTTGTACTCTCTGCACTCAGTTCCCAGCCTGTGTTTCCTTCCCACTCTCCCCTCTACTTGTACTCTCTGCACTCAGTTCCCAGCCTGTGTTTTGTTCCCACTCTCCCCTCTACTTGTACTCTCTGCACTCAGTTCCCAGCATGTGTTTCCTTCCCATTCTCCCCTGTACTTGTACTCTCTACACTCAGTTCCCAGCCTGTGTTTTGTTCCCACTCTCCCCTGTACTTGTACTCTCTGCACTCAGTTCCCAGCCTGTGTTTTGTTCCCATTCTCCCCTGTACTTGTACTCTCTACACTCAGTTCCCAGCCTGTGTTTTGTTCCCACTCTCCCCTCTACTTGTACTTTCTGCATTCAGTTCCCAGCCTGTGTTTCCATCCCATTCTCCCCTGTACTTGTACTCTCTGCACTCAGTTCCCAGCCTGTGTTTTGTTCCCACTCTCCCCTCTACTTGTACTCTCTGCACTCAGTTCCCAGCCTGTGTTTTGTTCCCACTCTCCCCTGTACTTGTACTCTCTGCACTCAGTTCCCAGCCTGTGTTTTGTTCCCATTCTCCCCTGTACTTGTACTCTCTACACTCAGTTCCCAGCCTGTGTTTTGTTCCCACTCTCCCCTCTACTTGTACTTTCTGCATTCAGTTCCCAGCCTGTGTTTCCATCCCATTCTCCCCTGTACTTGTACTCTCTGCACTCAGTTCCCAGCCTGTGTTTCCTTCCCATTCTCCCCTGTACTTGTATTCTCTGCACTCAGTTCCCAGCCTGTGTTTCCTTCCCACTCTCCCCTGTACTTGTACTCTCTACACTCAGTTCCCAGCCTGTGTTTCCTTCCCATTCTCCCCTCTACTTGTACTTTCTGCACTCAGTTCCCAGCCTGTGTTTTGTTCCCACTCTCCCCTGTACTTGTACTCTCTACACTCAGTTCCCAGCCTGTGTTTCCTTCCCATTCTCCCCTCTACTTGTACTTTCTGCACTCAGTTCCCAGCCTGTGTTTCCATCCCATTCTCCCCTGTACTTGTACTCTCTACACTCAGTTCCCAGCCTGTGTTTCCATCCAATTCTCCCCTGTACTTGTACTCTCTACATTCAGTTCCCAGCCTGTGTTTCCTTCCCATTCTCCCCTCTACTTGTACTTTCTGCACTCAGTTCCCAGCCTGTGTTTCCATCCCATTCTCCCCTGTACTTGTACTCTCTACACTCAGTTCCCAGCCTGTGTTTCCTTCCCATTCTCCCCTCTACTTGTACTTTCTGCACTCAGTTCCCAGCCTGTGTTTCCATCCCATTCTCCCCTGTACTTGTACTCTCTACACTCAGTTCCCAGCCTGTGTTTCCATCCCATTCTCCCCTGTACTTGTACTCTCTACACTCAGTTCCCAGCCTGTGTTTCCATCCCATTCTCCCCTGTACTTGTACTCTCTACACTCAGTTCCCAGCCTGTGTTTTGTTCCCACTCTCCCCTGTACTTGTACTCTCTACACTCAGTTCCCAGCCTGTGTTTCCTTCCCATTCTCTCCTCTACTTGTACTTTCTGCACTCAGTTCCCAGCCTGTGTTTCCATCCCATTCTCCCCTGTACTTGTACTCTCTACACTCAGTTCCCAGCCTGTGTTTCCATCCCATTCTCCCCTGTACTTGTACTCTCTACACTCAGTTCCCAGCCTGTGTTTCCTTCCCATTCTCCCCTCTACTTGTACTTTCTGCACTCAGTTCCCAGCCTGTGTTTCCATCCCATTCTCCCCTGTACTTGTACTCTCTACACTCAGTTCCCAGCCTGTGTTTCCATCCCATTCTCCCCTGTACTTGTACTGTCTGCACTCAGTTCCCAGCCTGTGTTTTGTTCCCTCTCTCCCCTGTACTTGTACTCTCTACACTCAGTTCCCAGCCTGTGTTTCCTTCCCATTCTCCCCTCTACTTGTACTTTCTGCACTCAGTTCCCAGCCTGTGTTTCCATCCCATTCTCCCCTGTACTTGTACTCTCTACACTCAGTTCCCAGCCTGTGTTTCCTTCCCATTCTCCCCTCTACTTGTACTTTCTGCATTCAGTTCCCAGCCTGTGTTTCCATCCCATTCTCCCCTCTACTTGTACTCTCTGCACTCAGTTCCCAGCCTGTGTTTCCTTCCCACTCTCCCCTCTACTTGTACTCTCTGCACTCAGTTCCCAGCCTGTGTTTTGTTCCCACTCTCCCCTCTACTTGTACTCTCTGCACTCAGTTCCCAGCATGTGTTTCCTTCCCATTCTCCCCTGTACTTGTACTCTCTACACTCAGTTCCCAGCCTGTGTTTTGTTCCCACTCTCCCCTGTACTTGTACTCTCTGCACTCAGTTCCCAGCCTGTGTTTTGTTCCCATTCTCCCCTGTACTTGTACTCTCTACACTCAGTTCCCAGCCTGTGTTTTGTTCCCACTCTCCCCTCTACTTGTACTTTCTGCATTCAGTTCCCAGCCTGTGTTTCCATCCCATTCTCCCCTGTACTTGTACTCTCTGCACTCAGTTCCCAGCCTGTGTTTTGTTCCCACTCTCCCCTCTACTTGTACTCTCTGCACTCAGTTCCCAGCCTGTGTTTTGTTCCCACTCTCCCCTGTACTTGTACTCTCTGCACTCAGTTCCCAGCCTGTGTTTTGTTCCCATTCTCCCCTGTACTTGTACTCTCTACACTCAGTTCCCAGCCTGTGTTTTGTTCCCACTCTCCCCTCTACTTGTACTTTCTGCATTCAGTTCCCAGCCTGTGTTTCCATCCCATTCTCCCCTGTATTTGTACTCTCTGCACTCAGTTCCCAGCCTGTGTTTCCTTCCCATTCTCCCCTGTACTTGTACTCTCTACACTCAGTTCCCAGCCTGTGTTTCCTTCCCATTCTCCCCTCTACTTGTACTTTCTGCATTCAGTTCCCAGCCTGTGTTTCCATCCCATTCTCCCCTGTACTTGTACTCTCTGCACTCAGTTCCCAGCCTGTGTTTCCATCCCATTCTCCCCTGTGCTTGTACTCTCTGCACTCAGTTCCCAGCCTGTGTTTTGTTCCCACTCTCCCCTGTACTTGTACTTTCTGCACTCAGTTCCCAGCCTGTGTTTTGTTCCCACTCTCCCCTCTACTTGTACTCTCTGCACTCAGTTCCCAGCCTGTGTTTCCATCCCATTCTCCCCTGTACTTGTACTCTCTGCACTCAGTTCCCAGCCTGTGTTTTGTTCCCACTCTCCCCTGTACTTGTACTTTCTGCACTCAGTTCCCAGCCTGTGTTTCCATCCCATTCTCCCCTGTACTTGTACTCTCTGCACTCAGTTCCCAGCCTGTGTTTCCTTCCCATTCTCCCCTGTACTTGTATTCTCTGCACTCAGTTCCCAGCCTGTGTTTCCTTCCCACTCTCCCCTGTACTTGTACTCTCTACACTCAGTTCCCAGCCTGTGTTTCCTTCCCATTCTCCCCTCTACTTGTACTTTCTGCACTCAGTTCCCAGCCTGTGTTTCCATCCCATTCTCCCCTGTACTTGTACTCTCTACACTCAGTTCCCAGCCTGTGTTTCCTTCCCATTCTCCCCTCTACTTGTACTTTCTGCACTCAGTTCCCAGCCTGTGTTTCCATCCCATTCTCCCCTGTACTTGTACTCTCTACACTCAGTTCCCAGCCTGTGTTTCCATCCCATTCTCCCCTGTACTTGTACTCTCTACACTCAGTTCCCAGCCTGTGTTTCCATCCCATTCTCCCCTGTACTTGTACTCTCTACACTCAGTTCCCAGCCTGTGTTTTGTTCCCACTCTCCCCTGTACTTGTACTCTCTACACTCAGTTCCCAGCCTGTGTTTCCTTCCCATTCTCTCCTCTACTTGTACTTTCTGCACTCAGTTCCCAGCCTGTGTTTCCATCCCATTCTCCCCTGTACTTGTACTCTCTACACTCAGTTCCCAGCCTGTGTTTCCATCCCATTCTCCCCTGTACTTGTACTCTCTGCACTCAGTTCCCAGCCTGTGTTTTGTTCCCACTCTCCCCTGTACTTGTACTCTCTACACTCAGTTCCCAGCCTGTGTTTCCTTCCCATTCTCCCCTCTACTTGTACTTTCTGCACTCAGTTCCCAGCCTGTGTTTCCATCCCATTCTCCCCTGTACTTGTACTCTCTACACTCAGTTCCCAGCCTGTGTTTCCTTCCCATTCTCTCCTCTACTTGTACTCTCTGCACTCACTTCCCAGCATGTGTTTCCTTCCCATTCTCCCCTCTACTTGTACTTTCTGCATTCAGTTCCCAGCCTGTGTTTCCATCCCATTCTCCCCTGTACTTGTACTCTCTACACTCAGTTCCCAGCCTGTGTTTCCTTCCCATTCTCCCCTCTACTTGTACTTTCTGCACTCAGTTCCCAGCCTGTGTTTTGTTCCCACTCTCCCCTCTACTTGTACTCTCTGCACTCAATTCCCAGATTGTGTTTCTATCCCTATCTCCCCTCTACTTGTACTTTCTGCACTCAGTTCCCAGCCTGTGTTTCCTTCCCACTCTCCCCTCTACTTGTACTCTCTGTACTCACTTCCCAGCATGTGTTTCCTTCCCATTCTCCCCTCTACTTGTACTCTCTGCACTCAGTTCCCAGCCTGTGTTTCCTTCCCATTCTCCCCTGTACTTGTACTCTCTACACTCAGTTCCCAGCCTGTGTTTCCTTCCCATTCTCCCCTCTACTTGTACTTTCTGCATTCAGTTCCCAGCCTGTGTTTCCATCCCATTCTCCCCTGTACTTGTACTCTCTGCACTCAGTTCCCAGCCTGTGTTTCCATCCCATTCTCCCCTGTGCTTGTACTCTCTGCACTCAGTTCCCAGCCTGTGTTTTGTTCCCACTCTCCCCTGTACTTGTACTTTCTGCACTCAGTTCCCAGCCTGTGTTTTGTTCCCACTCTCCCCTCTACTTGTACTCTCTGCACTCAGTTCCCAGCCTGTGTTTCCATCCCATTCTCCCCTCTACTTGTACTTTCTGCATTCAGTTCCCAGCCTGTGTTTCCATCCCATTCTCCCCTGTATTTGTACTCTCTGCACTCAGTTCCCAGCCTGTGTTTCCATCCCATTCTCCCCTGTGCTTGTACTCTCTGCACTCAGTTCCCAGCCTGTGTTTTGTTCCCACTCTCCCCTGTACTTGTACTTTCTGCACTCAGTTCCCAGCCTGTGTTTTGTTCCCACTCTCCCCTCTACTTGTACTCTCTGCACTCAGTTCCCAGCCTGTGTTTCCATCCCATTCTCCCCTGTACTTGTACTCTCTGCACTCAGTTCCCAGCCTGTGTTTTGTTCCCACTCTCCCCTGTACTTGTACTTTCTGCACTCAGTTCCCAGCCTGTGTTTCCATCCCATTCTCCCCTGTACTTGTACTCTCTGCACTCAGTTCCCAGCCTGTGTTTCCTTCCCATTCTCCCCTGTACTTGTATTCTCTGCACTCAGTTCCCAGCCTGTGTTTCCTTCCCACTCTCCCCTGTACTTGTACTCTCTACACTCAGTTCCCAGCCTGTGTTTCCTTCCCATTCTCCCCTCTACTTGTACTTTCTGCACTCAGTTCCCAGCCTGTGTTTCCATCCCATTCTCCCCTGTACTTGTACTCTCTACACTCAGTTCCCAGCCTGTGTTTCCTTCCCATTCTCCCCTCTACTTGTACTTTCTGCACTCAGTTCCCAGCCTGTGTTTCCATCCCATTCTCCCCTGTACTTGTACTCTCTACACTCAGTTCCCAGCCTGTGTTTCCATCCCATTCTCCCCTGTACTTGTACTCTCTACACTCAGTTCCCAGCCTGTGTTTCCATCCCATTCTCCCCTGTACTTGTACTCTCTACACTCAGTTCCCAGCCTGTGTTTTGTTCCCACTCTCCCCTGTACTTGTACTCTCTACACTCAGTTCCCAGCCTGTGTTTCCTTCCCATTCTCTCCTCTACTTGTACTTTCTGCACTCAGTTCCCAGCCTGTGTTTCCATCCCATTCTCCCCTGTACTTGTACTCTCTACACTCAGTTCCCAGCCTGTGTTTCCATCCCATTCTCCCCTGTACTTGTACTCTCTACACTCAGTTCCCAGCCTGTGTTTCCTTCCCATTCTCCCCTCTACTTGTACTCTCTGCACTCAGTTCCCAGCCTGTGTTTCCATCCCATTCTCCCCTGTACTTGTACTCTCTACACTCAGTTCCCAGCCTGTGTTTCCATCCCATTCTCCCCTGTACTTGTACTCTCTGCACTCAGTTCCCAGCCTGTGTTTTGTTCCCACTCTCCCCTGTACTTGTACTCTCTGCACTCAGTTCCCAGCCTGTGTTTTGTTCCCATTCTCCCCTGTACTTGTACTCTCTACACTCAGTTCCCAGCCTGTGTTTTGTTCCCACTCTCCCCTCTACTTGTACTTTCTGCATTCAGTTCCCAGCCTGTGTTTCCATCCCATTCTCCCCTGTACTTGTACTCTCTGCACTCAGTTCCCAGCCTGTGTTTCCTTCCCATTCTCCCCTGTACTTGTATTCTCTGCACTCAGTTCCCAGCCTGTGTTTCCTTCCCACTCTCCCCTGTACTTGTACTCTCTACACTCAGTTCCCAGCCTGTGTTTCCTTCCCATTCTCCCCTCTACTTGTACTTTCTGCACTCAGTTCCCAGCCTGTGTTTTGTTCCCACTCTCCCCTGTACTTGTACTCTCTACACTCAGTTCCCAGCCTGTGTTTCCTTCCCATTCTCCCCTCTACTTGTACTTTCTGCACTCAGTTCCCAGCCTGTGTTTCCATCCCATTCTCCCCTGTACTTGTACTCTCTACACTCAGTTCCCAGCCTGTGTTTCCATCCAATTCTCCCCTGTACTTGTACTCTCTACATTCAGTTCCCAGCCTGTGTTTCCTTCCCATTCTCCCCTCTACTTGTACTTTCTGCACTCAGTTCCCAGCCTGTGTTTCCATCCCATTCTCCCCTGTACTTGTACTCTCTACACTCAGTTCCCAGCCTGTGTTTCCTTCCCATTCTCCCCTCTACTTGTACTTTCTGCACTCAGTTCCCAGCCTGTGTTTCCATCCCATTCTCCCCTGTACTTGTACTCTCTACACTCAGTTCCCAGCCTGTGTTTCCATCCCATTCTCCCCTGTACTTGTACTCTCTACACTCAGTTCCCAGCCTGTGTTTCCATCCCATTCTCCCCTGTACTTGTACTCTCTACACTCAGTTCCCAGCCTGTGTTTTGTTCCCACTCTCCCCTGTACTTGTACTCTCTACACTCAGTTCCCAGCCTGTGTTTCCTTCCCATTCTCTCCTCTACTTGTACTTTCTGCACTCAGTTCCCAGCCTGTGTTTCCATCCCATTCTCCCCTGTACTTGTACTCTCTACACTCAGTTCCCAGCCTGTGTTTCCATCCCATTCTCCCCTGTACTTGTACTCTCTACACTCAGTTCCCAGCCTGTGTTTCCTTCCCATTCTCCCCTCTACTTGTACTTTCTGCACTCAGTTCCCAGCCTGTGTTTCCATCCCATTCTCCCCTGTACTTGTACTCTCTACACTCAGTTCCCAGCCTGTGTTTCCATCCCATTCTCCCCTGTACTTGTACTGTCTGCACTCAGTTCCCAGCCTGTGTTTTGTTCCCTCTCTCCCCTGTACTTGTACTCTCTACACTCAGTTCCCAGCCTGTGTTTCCTTCCCATTCTCCCCTCTACTTGTACTTTCTGCACTCAGTTCCCAGCCTGTGTTTCCATCCCATTCTCCCCTGTACTTGTACTCTCTACACTCAGTTCCCAGCCTGTGTTTCCTTCCCATTCTCCCCTCTACTTGTACTTTCTGCATTCAGTTCCCAGCCTGTGTTTCCATCCCATTCTCCCCTCTACTTGTACTCTCTGCACTCAGTTCCCAGCCTGTGTTTCCTTCCCACTCTCCCCTCTACTTGTACTCTCTGCACTCAGTTCCCAGCCTGTGTTTTGTTCCCACTCTCCCCTCTACTTGTACTCTCTGCACTCAGTTCCCAGCATGTGTTTCCTTCCCATTCTCCCCTGTACTTGTACTCTCTACACTCAGTTCCCAGCCTGTGTTTTGTTCCCACTCTCCCCTGTACTTGTACTCTCTGCACTCAGTTCCCAGCCTGTGTTTTGTTCCCATTCTCCCCTGTACTTGTACTCTCTACACTCAGTTCCCAGCCTGTGTTTTGTTCCCACTCTCCCCTCTACTTGTACTTTCTGCATTCAGTTCCCAGCCTGTGTTTCCATCCCATTCTCCCCTGTACTTGTACTCTCTGCACTCAGTTCCCAGCCTGTGTTTTGTTCCCACTCTCCCCTCTACTTGTACTCTCTGCACTCAGTTCCCAGCCTGTGTTTTGTTCCCACTCTCCCCTGTACTTGTACTCTCTGCACTCAGTTCCCAGCCTGTGTTTTGTTCCCATTCTCCCCTGTACTTGTACTCTCTACACTCAGTTCCCAGCCTGTGTTTTGTTCCCACTCTCCCCTCTACTTGTACTTTCTGCATTCAGTTCCCAGCCTGTGTTTCCATCCCATTCTCCCCTGTATTTGTACTCTCTGCACTCAGTTCCCAGCCTGTGTTTCCTTCCCATTCTCCCCTGTACTTGTACTCTCTACACTCAGTTCCCAGCCTGTGTTTCCTTCCCATTCTCCCCTCTACTTGTACTTTCTGCATTCAGTTCCCAGCCTGTGTTTCCATCCCATTCTCCCCTGTACTTGTACTCTCTGCACTCAGTTCCCAGCCTGTGTTTCCATCCCATTCTCCCCTGTGCTTGTACTCTCTGCACTCAGTTCCCAGCCTGTGTTTTGTTCCCACTCTCCCCTGTACTTGTACTTTCTGCACTCAGTTCCCAGCCTGTGTTTTGTTCCCACTCTCCCCTCTACTTGTACTCTCTGCACTCAGTTCCCAGCCTGTGTTTCCATCCCATTCTCCCCTGTACTTGTACTCTCTGCACTCAGTTCCCAGCCTGTGTTTTGTTCCCACTCTCCCCTGTACTTGTACTTTCTGCACTCAGTTCCCAGCCTGTGTTTCCATCCCATTCTCCCCTGTACTTGTACTCTCTGCACTCAGTTCCCAGCCTGTGTTTCCTTCCCATTCTCCCCTGTACTTGTATTCTCTGCACTCAGTTCCCAGCCTGTGTTTCCTTCCCACTCTCCCCTGTACTTGTACTCTCTACACTCAGTTCCCAGCCTGTGTTTCCTTCCCATTCTCCCCTCTACTTGTACTTTCTGCACTCAGTTCCCAGCCTGTGTTTCCATCCCATTCTCCCCTGTACTTGTACTCTCTACACTCAGTTCCCAGCCTGTGTTTCCTTCCCATTCTCCCCTCTACTTGTACTTTCTGCACTCAGTTCCCAGCCTGTGTTTCCATCCCATTCTCCCCTGTACTTGTACTCTCTACACTCAGTTCCCAGCCTGTGTTTCCATCCCATTCTCCCCTGTACTTGTACTCTCTACACTCAGTTCCCAGCCTGTGTTTCCATCCCATTCTCCCCTGTACTTGTACTCTCTACACTCAGTTCCCAGCCTGTGTTTTGTTCCCACTCTCCCCTGTACTTGTACTCTCTACACTCAGTTCCCAGCCTGTGTTTCCTTCCCATTCTCTCCTCTACTTGTACTTTCTGCACTCAGTTCCCAGCCTGTGTTTCCATCCCATTCTCCCCTGTACTTGTACTCTCTACACTCAGTTCCCAGCCTGTGTTTCCATCCCATTCTCCCCTGTACTTGTACTCTCTGCACTCAGTTCCCAGCCTGTGTTTTGTTCCCACTCTCCCCTGTACTTGTACTCTCTACACTCAGTTCCCAGCCTGTGTTTCCTTCCCATTCTCCCCTCTACTTGTACTTTCTGCACTCAGTTCCCAGCCTGTGTTTCCATCCCATTCTCCCCTGTACTTGTACTCTCTACACTCAGTTCCCAGCCTGTGTTTCCTTCCCATTCTCTCCTCTACTTGTACTCTCTGCACTCACTTCCCAGCATGTGTTTCCTTCCCATTCTCCCCTCTACTTGTACTTTCTGCATTCAGTTCCCAGCCTGTGTTTCCATCCCATTCTCCCCTGTACTTGTACTCTCTACACTCAGTTCCCAGCCTGTGTTTCCTTCCCATTCTCCCCTCTACTTGTACTTTCTGCACTCAGTTCCCAGCCTGTGTTTTGTTCCCACTCTCCCCTCTACTTGTACTCTCTGCACTCAATTCCCAGATTGTGTTTCTATCCCTATCTCCCCTCTACTTGTACTTTCTGCACTCAGTTCCCAGCCTGTGTTTCCTTCCCACTCTCCCCTCTACTTGTACTCTCTGTACTCACTTCCCAGCATGTGTTTCCTTCCCATTCTCCCCTCTACTTGTACTCTCTGCACTCAGTTCCCAGCCTGTGTTTCCTTCCCATTCTCCCCTGTACTTGTACTCTCTACACTCAGTTCCCAGCCTGTGTTTCCTTCCCATTCTCCCCTCTACTTGTACTTTCTGCATTCAGTTCCCAGCCTGTGTTTCCATCCCATTCTCCCCTGTACTTGTACTCTCTGCACTCAGTTCCCAGCCTGTGTTTCCATCCCATTCTCCCCTGTGCTTGTACTCTCTGCACTCAGTTCCCAGCCTGTGTTTTGTTCCCACTCTCCCCTGTACTTGTACTTTCTGCACTCAGTTCCCAGCCTGTGTTTTGTTCCCACTCTCCCCTCTACTTGTACTCTCTGCACTCAGTTCCCAGCCTGTGTTTCCATCCCATTCTCCCCTCTACTTGTACTTTCTGCATTCAGTTCCCAGCCTGTGTTTCCATCCCATTCTCCCCTGTATTTGTACTCTCTGCACTCAGTTCCCAGCCTGTGTTTCCATCCCATTCTCCCCTGTGCTTGTACTCTCTGCACTCAGTTCCCAGCCTGTGTTTTGTTCCCACTCTCCCCTGTACTTGTACTTTCTGCACTCAGTTCCCAGCCTGTGTTTTGTTCCCACTCTCCCCTCTACTTGTACTCTCTGCACTCAGTTCCCAGCCTGTGTTTCCATCCCATTCTCCCCTGTACTTGTACTCTCTGCACTCAGTTCCCAGCCTGTGTTTTGTTCCCACTCTCCCCTGTACTTGTACTTTCTGCACTCAGTTCCCAGCCTGTGTTTCCATCCCATTCTCCCCTGTACTTGTACTCTCTGCACTCAGTTCCCAGCCTGTGTTTCCTTCCCATTCTCCCCTGTACTTGTATTCTCTGCACTCAGTTCCCAGCCTGTGTTTCCTTCCCACTCTCCCCTGTACTTGTACTCTCTACACTCAGTTCCCAGCCTGTGTTTCCTTCCCATTCTCCCCTCTACTTGTACTTTCTGCACTCAGTTCCCAGCCTGTGTTTCCATCCCATTCTCCCCTGTACTTGTACTCTCTACACTCAGTTCCCAGCCTGTGTTTCCTTCCCATTCTCCCCTCTACTTGTACTTTCTGCACTCAGTTCCCAGCCTGTGTTTCCATCCCATTCTCCCCTGTACTTGTACTCTCTACACTCAGTTCCCAGCCTGTGTTTCCATCCCATTCTCCCCTGTACTTGTACTCTCTACACTCAGTTCCCAGCCTGTGTTTCCATCCCATTCTCCCCTGTACTTGTACTCTCTACACTCAGTTCCCAGCCTGTGTTTTGTTCCCACTCTCCCCTGTACTTGTACTCTCTACACTCAGTTCCCAGCCTGTGTTTCCTTCCCATTCTCTCCTCTACTTGTACTTTCTGCACTCAGTTCCCAGCCTGTGTTTCCATCCCATTCTCCCCTGTACTTGTACTCTCTACACTCAGTTCCCAGCCTGTGTTTCCATCCCATTCTCCCCTGTACTTGTACTCTCTACACTCAGTTCCCAGCCTGTGTTTCCTTCCCATTCTCCCCTCTACTTGTACTCTCTGCACTCAGTTCCCAGCCTGTGTTTCCATCCCATTCTCCCCTGTACTTGTACTCTCTACACTCAGTTCCCAGCCTGTGTTTCCATCCCATTCTCCCCTGTACTTGTACTCTCTGCACTCAGTTCCCAGCCTGTGTTTTGTTCCCACTCTCCCCTGTACTTGTACTCTCTACACTCAGTTCCCAGCCTGTGTTTCCTTCCCATTCTCCCCTCTACTTGTACTTTCTGCACTCAGTTCCCAGCCTGTGTTTCCATCCCATTCTCCCCTGTACTTGTACTCTCTACACTCAGTTCCCAGCCTGTGTTTCCTTCCCATTCTCTCCTCTACTTGTACTCTCTGCACTCACTTCCCAGCATGTGTTTCCTTCCCATTCTCCCCTCTACTTGTACTTTCTGCATTCAGTTCCCAGCCTGTGTTTCCATCCCATTCTCCCCTGTACTTGTACTCTCTACACTCAGTTCCCAGCCTGTGTTTCCTTCCCATTCTCCCCTCTACTTGTACTTTCTGCACTCAGTTCCCAGCCTGTGTTTTGTTCCCACTCTCCCCTCTACTTGTACTCTCTGCACTCAGTTCCCAGCCTGTGTTTTGTTCCCACTCTCCCCTGTACTTGTACTCTCTGCACTCAGTTCCCAGCCTGTGTTTTGTTCCCATTCTCCCCTGTACTTGTACTCTCTACACTCAGTTCCCAGCCTGTGTTTTGTTCCCACTCTCCCCTCTACTTGTACTTTCTGCATTCAGTTCCCAGCCTGTGTTTCCATCCCATTCTCCCCTGTACTTGTACTCTCTGCACTCAGTTCCCAGCCTGTGTTTCCTTCCCATTCTCCCCTGTACTTGTACTCTCTACACTCAGTTCCCAGCCTGTGTTTCCTTCCCATTCTCCCCTCTACTTGTACTTTCTGCATTCAGTTCCCAGCCTGTGTTTCCATCCCATTCTCCCCTGTACTTGTACTCTCTGCACTCAGTTCCCAGCCTGTGTTTCCATCCCATTCTCCCCTGTGCTTGTACTCTCTGCACTCAGTTCCCAGCCTGTGTTTTGTTCCCACTCTCCCCTGTACTTGTACTTTCTGCACTCAGTTCCCAGCCTGTGTTTTGTTCCCACTCTCCCCTCTACTTGTACTCTCTGCACTCAGTTCCCAGCCTGTGTTTCCATCCCATTCTCCCCTGTACTTGTACTCTCTGCACTCAGTTCCCAGCCTGTGTTTTGTTCCCACTCTCCCCTGTACTTGTACTTTCTGCACTCAGTTCCCAGCCTGTGTTTCCATCCCATTCTCCCCTGTACTTGTACTCTCTGCACTCAGTTCCCAGCCTGTGTTTCCTTCCCATTCTCCCCTGTACTTGTATTCTCTGCACTCAGTTCCCAGCCTGTGTTTCCTTCCCACTCTCCCCTGTACTTGTACTCTCTACACTCAGTTCCCAGCCTGTGTTTCCTTCCCATTCTCCCCTCTACTTGTACTTTCTGCACTCAGTTCCCAGCCTGTGTTTTGTTCCCACTCTCCCCTGTACTTGTACTCTCTACACTCAGTTCCCAGCCTGTGTTTCCTTCCCATTCTCCCCTCTACTTGTACTTTCTGCACTCAGTTCCCAGCCTGTGTTTCCATCCCATTCTCCCCTGTACTTGTACTCTCTACACTCAGTTCCCAGCCTGTGTTTCCATCCCATTCTCCCCTGTACTTGTACTCTCTACATTCAGTTCCCAGCCTGTGTTTCCTTCCCATTCTCCCCTCTACTTGTACTTTCTGCACTCAGTTCCCAGCCTGTGTTTCCATCCCATTCTCCCCTGTACTTGTACTCTCTACACTCAGTTCCCAGCCTGTGTTTCCTTCCCATTCACCCCTCTACTTGTACTTTCTGCACTCAGTTCCCAGCCTGTGTTTCCATCCCATTCTCCCCTGTACTTGTACTCTCTACACTCAGTTCCCAGCCTGTGTTTCCATCCCATTCTCCCCTGTACTTGTACTCTCTACACTCAGTTCCCAGCCTGTGTTTCCATCCCATTCTCCCCTGTACTTGTACTCTCTACACTCAGTTCCCAGCCTGTGTTTTGTTCCCACTCTCCCCTGTACTTGTACTCTCTACACTCAGTTCCCAGCCTGTGTTTCCTTCCCATTCTCTCCTCTACTTGTACTTTCTGCACTCAGTTCCCAGCCTGTGTTTCCATCCCATTCTCCCCTGTACTTGTACTCTCTACACTCAGTTCCCAGCCTGTGTTTCCATCCCATTCTCCCCTGTACTTGTACTCTCTACACTCAGTTCCCAGCCTGTGTTTCCTTCCCATTCTCCCCTCTACTTGTACTTTCTGCACTCAGTTCCCAGCCTGTGTTTCCATCCCATTCTCCCCTGTACTTGTACTCTCTACACTCAGTTCCCAGCCTGTGTTTCCATCCCATTCTCCCCTGTACTTGTACTCTCTGCACTCAGTTCCCAGCCTGTGTTTTGTTCCCACTCTCCCCTGTACTTGTACTCTCTACACTCAGTTCCCAGCCTGTGTTTCCTTCCCATTCTCCCCTCTACTTGTACTTTCTGCACTCAGTTCCCAGCCTGTGTTTCCATCCCATTCTCCCCTGTACTTGTACTCTCTACACTCAGTTCCCAGCCTGTGTTTCCTTCCCATTCTCCCCTCTACTTGTACTTTCTGCATTCAGTTCCCAGCCTGTGTTTCCATCCCATTCTCCCCTCTACTTGTACTCTCTGCACTCAGTTCCCAGCCTGTGTTTCCTTCCCACTCTCCCCTCTACTTGTACTCTCTGCACTCAGTTCCCAGCCTGTGTTTTGTTCCCACTCTCCCCTCTACTTGTACTCTCTGCACTCAGTTCCCAGCATGTGTTTCCTTCCCATTCTCCCCTGTACTTGTACTCTCTACACTCAGTTCCCAGCCTGTGTTTTGTTCCCACTCTCCCCTGTACTTGTACTCTCTGCACTCAGTTCCCAGCCTGTGTTTTGTTCCCATTCTCCCCTGTACTTGTACTCTCTACACTCAGTTCCCAGCCTGTGTTTTGTTCCCACTCTCCCCTCTACTTGTACTTTCTGCATTCAGTTCCCAGCCTGTGTTTCCATCCCATTCTCCCCTGTACTTGTACTCTCTGCACTCAGTTCCCAGCCTGTGTTTTGTTCCCACTCTCCCCTCTACTTGTACTCTCTGCACTCAGTTCCCAGCCTGTGTTTTGTTCCCACTCTCCCCTGTACTTGTACTCTCTGCACTCAGTTCCCAGCCTGTGTTTTGTTCCCATTCTCCCCTGTACTTGTACTCTCTACACTCAGTTCCCAGCCTGTGTTTTGTTCCCACTCTCCCCTCTACTTGTACTTTCTGCATTCAGTTCCCAGCCTGTGTTTCCATCCCATTCTCCCCTGTACTTGTACTCTCTGCACTCAGTTCCCAGCCTGTGTTTCCTTCCCATTCTCCCCTGTACTTGTACTCTCTACACTCAGTTCCCAGCCTGTGTTTCCTTCCCATTCTCCCCTCTACTTGTACTTTCTGCATTCAGTTCCCAGCCTGTGTTTCCATCCCATTCTCCCCTGTACTTGTACTCTCTGCACTCAGTTCCCAGCCTGTGTTTCCATCCCATTCTCCCCTGTGCTTGTACTCTCTGCACTCAGTTCCCAGCCTGTGTTTTGTTCCCACTCTCCCCTGTACTTGTACTTTCTGCACTCAGTTCCCAGCCTGTGTTTTGTTCCCACTCTCCCCTCTACTTGTACTCTCTGCACTCAGTTCCCAGCCTGTGTTTCCATCCCATTCTCCCCTGTACTTGTACTCTCTGCACTCAGTTCCCAGCCTGTGTTTTGTTCCCACTCTCCCCTGTACTTGTACTTTCTGCACTCAGTTCCCAGCCTGTGTTTCCATCCCATTCTCCCCTGTACTTGTACTCTCTGCACTCAGTTCCCAGCCTGTGTTTCCTTCCCATTCTCCCCTGTACTTGTATTCTCTGCACTCAGTTCCCAGCCTGTGTTTCCTTCCCACTCTCCCCTGTACTTGTACTCTCTACACTCAGTTCCCAGCCTGTGTTTCCTTCCCATTCTCCCCTCTACTTGTACTTTCTGCACTCAGTTCCCAGCCTGTGTTTCCATCCCATTCTCCCCTGTACTTGTACTCTCTACACTCAGTTCCCAGCCTGTGTTTCCTTCCCATTCTCCCCTCTACTTGTACTTTCTGCACTCAGTTCCCAGCCTGTGTTTCCATCCCATTCTCCCCTGTACTTGTACTCTCTACACTCAGTTCCCAGCCTGTGTTTCCATCCCATTCTCCCCTGTACTTGTACTCTCTACACTCAGTTCCCAGCCTGTGTTTCCATCCCATTCTCCCCTGTACTTGTACTCTCTACACTCAGTTCCCAGCCTGTGTTTTGTTCCCACTCTCCCCTGTACTTGTACTCTCTACACTCAGTTCCCAGCCTGTGTTTCCTTCCCATTCTCTCCTCTACTTGTACTTTCTGCACTCAGTTCCCAGCCTGTGTTTCCATCCCATTCTCCCCTGTACTTGTACTCTCTACACTCAGTTCCCAGCCTGTGTTTCCATCCCATTCTCCCCTGTACTTGTACTCTCTACACTCAGTTCCCAGCCTGTGTTTCCTTCCCATTCTCCCCTCTACTTGTACTCTCTGCACTCAGTTCCCAGCCTGTGTTTCCATCCCATTCTCCCCTGTACTTGTACTCTCTACACTCAGTTCCCAGCCTGTGTTTCCATCCCATTCTCCCCTGTACTTGTACTCTCTGCACTCAGTTCCCAGCCTGTGTTTTGTTCCCACTCTCCCCTGTACTTGTACTCTCTACACTCAGTTCCCAGCCTGTGTTTCCTTCCCATTCTCCCCTCTACTTGTACTTTCTGCACTCAGTTCCCAGCCTGTGTTTCCATCCCATTCTCCCCTGTACTTGTACTCTCTACACTCAGTTCCCAGCCTGTGTTTCCTTCCCATTCTCTCCTCTACTTGTACTCTCTGCACTCACTTCCCAGCATGTGTTTCCTTCCCATTCTCCCCTCTACTTGTACTTTCTGCATTCAGTTCCCAGCCTGTGTTTCCATCCCATTCTCCCCTGTACTTGTACTCTCTACACTCAGTTCCCAGCCTGTGTTTCCTTCCCATTCTCCCCTCTACTTGTACTTTCTGCACTCAGTTCCCAGCCTGTGTTTTGTTCCCACTCTCCCCTGTACTTGTACTCTCTACACTCAGTTCCCAGCCTGTGTTTCCTTCCCATTCTCCCCTCTACTTGTACTTTCTGCACTCAGTTCCCAGCCTGTGTTTCCATCCCATTCTCCCCTGTACTTGTACTCTCTACACTCAGTTCCCAGCCTGTGTTTCCTTCCCATTCTCTCCTCTACTTGTACTCTCTGCACTCACTTCCCAGCATGTGTTTCCTTCCCATTCTCCCCTCTACTTGTACTTTCTGCATTCAGTTCCCAGCCTGTGTTTCCATCCCATTCTCCCCTGTACTTGTACTCTCTACACTCAGTTCCCAGCCTGTGTTTCCTTCCCATTCTCCCCTCTACTTGTACTTTCTGCACTCAGTTCCCAGCCTGTGTTTTGTTCCCACTCTCCCCTCTACTTGTACTCTCTGCACTCAATTCCCAGCTTGTGTTTCTATCCCTATCTCCCCTCTACTTGTACTTTCTGCACTCAGTTCCCAGCCTGTGTTTCCTTCCCACTCTCCCCTCTACTTGTACTCTCTGCACTCACTTCCCAGCATGTGTTTCCTTCCCATTCTCCCCTCTACTTGTACTTTCTGCATTCAGTTCCCAGCCTGTGTTTCCTTCCCACTCTCCCCTCTACTTGTACTCTCTGCACTCAGTTCCCAGCCTGTGTTTCCTTCCCATTCTCCCCTCTACTTATACTTTCTGCACTCAGTTCCCAGCCTGTGTTTTGTTCCCATTCTCCCCTCTACTTGTACTCTCTGCACTCAGTTCCCAGCTTGTGTTTCTATCCCTATCTCCCCTCTACTTGTACTTTCTGCACTCAGTTCCCAGCCTGTGTTTCCTTCCCACTCTCCCCTCTACTTGTACTCTCTGCACTCAGTTCCCAGCCTGTGTTTCCATCCCATTCTCCCCTCTACTTGTACTCTCTGCACTCAGTTCCCAGCCTGTGTTTCCTTCCCACTCTCCCCTCTACTTGTACTCTCTGCACTCAGTTCCCAGCCTGTGTTTTGTTCCCACTCTCCCCTCTACTTGTACTCTCTGCACTCAGTTCCCAGCATGTGTTTCCTTCCCATTCTCCCCTGTACTTGTACTCTCTACACTCAGTTCCCAGCCTGTGTTTTGTTCCCACTCTCCCCTGTACTTGTACTCTCTGCACTCAGTTCCCAGCCTGTGTTTCCATCCCATTCTCCCCTGTACTTGTACTCTCTACACTCAGTTCCCAGCCTGTGTTTCCATCCCATTCTCCCCTGTACTTGTACTCTCTACACTCAGTTCCCAGCCTGTGTTTTGTTCCCACTCTCCCCTGTACTTGTACTCTCTACACTCAGTTCCCAGCCTGTGTTTCCTTCCCATTCTCTCCTCTACTTGTACTTTCTGCACTCAGTTCCCAGCCTGTGTTTCCATCCCATTCTCCCCTGTACTTGTACTCTCTACACTCAGTTCCCAGCCTGTGTTTCCTTCCCATTCTCCCCTCTACTTGTACTTTCTGCATTCAGTTCCCAGCCTGTGTTTCCATCCCATTCTCCCCTGTACTTGTACTCTCTGCACTCAGTTCCCAGCCTGTGTTTCCATCCCATTCTCCCCTGTACTTGTACTCTCTACACTCAGTTCCCAGCCTGTGTTTCCTTCCCATTCTCCCCTCTACTTGTACTTTCTGCACTCAGTTCCCAGCCTGTGTTTCCATCCCATTCTCCCCTGTACTTGTACTCTCTACACTCAGTTCCCAGCCTGTGTTTCCATCCCATTCTCCCCTGTACTTGTACTCTCTGCACTCAGTTCCCAGCCTGTGTTTTGTTCCCACTCTCCCCTGTACTTGTACTCTCTACACTCAGTTCCCAGCCTGTGTTTCCTTCCCATTCTCCCCTCTACTTGTACTTTCTGCACTCAGTTCCCAGCCTGTGTTTCCATCCCATTCTCCCCTGTACTTGTACTCTCTACACTCAGTTCCCAGCCTGTGTTTCCTTCCCATTCTCTCCTCTACTTGTACTCTCTGCACTCACTTCCCAGCATGTGTTTCCTTCCCATTCTCCCCTCTACTTGTACTTTCTGCATTCAGTTCCCAGCCTGTGTTTCCATCCCATTCTCCCCTGTACTTGTACTCTCTACACTCAGTTCCCAGCCTGTGTTTCCTTCCCATTCTCCCCTCTACTTGTACTTTCTGCACTCAGTTCCCAGCCTGTGTTTTGTTCCCACTCTCCCCTCTACTTGTACTCTCTGCACTCAATTCCCAGATTGTGTTTCTATCCCTATCTCCCCTCTACTTGTACTTTCTGCACTCAGTTCCCAGCCTGTGTTTCCTTCCCACTCTCCCCTCTACTTGTACTCTCTGCACTCACTTCCCAGCATGTGTTTCCTTCCCATTCTCCCCTCTACTTGTACTCTCTGCACTCAGTTCCCAGCCTGTGTTTCCTTCCCATTCTCCCCTGTACTTGTACTCTCTACACTCAGTTCCCAGCCTGTGTTTCCTTCCCATTCTCCCCTCTACTTGTACTTTCTGCATTCAGTTCCCAGCCTGTGTTTCCATCCCATTCTCCCCTGTACTTGTACTCTCTGCACTCAGTTCCCAGCCTGTGTTTCCATCCCATTCTCCCCTGTGCTTGTACTCTCTGCACTCAGTTCCCAGCCTGTGTTTTGTTCCCACTCTCCCCTGTACTTGTACTTTCTGCACTCAGTTCCCAGCCTGTGTTTTGTTCCCACTCTCCCCTCTACTTGTACTCTCTGCACTCAGTTCCCAGCCTGTGTTTCCATCCCATTCTCCCCTCTACTTGTACTTTCTGCATTCAGTTCCCAGCCTGTGTTTCCATCCCATTCTCCCCTGTACTTGTACTCTCTGCACTCAGTTCCCAGCCTGTGTTTCCATCCCATTCTCCCCTGTGCTTGTACTCTCTGCACTCAGTTCCCAGCCTGTGTTTTGTTCCCACTCTCCCCTGTACTTGTACTTTCTGCACTCAGTTCCCAGCCTGTGTTTTGTTCCCACTCTCCCCTCTACTTGTACTCTCTGCACTCAGTTCCCAGCCTGTGTTTCCATCCCATTCTCCCCTGTACTTGTACTCTCTGCACTCAGTTCCCAGCCTGTGTTTTGTTCCCACTCTCCCCTGTACTTGTACTTTCTGCACTCAGTTCCCAGCCTGTGTTTCCATCCCATTCTCCCCTGTACTTGTACTCTCTGCACTCAGTTCCCAGCCTGTGTTTCCTTCCCATTCTCCCCTGTACTTGTATTCTCTGCACTCAGTTCCCAGCCTGTGTTTCCTTCCCACTCTCCCCTGTACTTGTACTCTCTACACTCAGTTCCCAGCCTGTGTTTCCTTCCCATTCTCCCCTCTACTTGTACTTTCTGCACTCAGTTCCCAGCCTGTGTTTCCATCCCATTCTCCCCTGTACTTGTACTCTCTACACTCAGTTCCCAGCCTGTGTTTCCTTCCCATTCTCCCCTCTACTTGTACTTTCTGCACTCAGTTCCCAGCCTGTGTTTCCATCCCATTCTCCCCTGTACTTGTACTCTCTACACTCAGTTCCCAGCCTGTGTTTCCATCCCATTCTCCCCTGTACTTGTACTCTCTACACTCAGTTCCCAGCCTGTGTTTCCATCCCATTCTCCCCTGTACTTGTACTCTCTACACTCAGTTCCCAGCCTGTGTTTTGTTCCCACTCTCCCCTGTACTTGTACTCTCTACACTCAGTTCCCAGCCTGTGTTTCCTTCCCATTCTCTCCTCTACTTGTACTTTCTGCACTCAGTTCCCAGCCTGTGTTTCCATCCCATTCTCCCCTGTACTTGTACTCTCTACACTCAGTTCCCAGCCTGTGTTTCCATCCCATTCTCCCCTGTACTTGTACTCTCTACACTCAGTTCCCAGCCTGTGTTTCCTTCCCATTCTCCCCTCTACTTGTACTCTCTGCACTCAGTTCCCAGCCTGTGTTTCCATCCCATTCTCCCCTGTACTTGTACTCTCTACACTCAGTTCCCAGCCTGTGTTTCCATCCCATTCTCCCCTGTACTTGTACTCTCTGCACTCAGTTCCCAGCCTGTGTTTTGTTCCCACTCTCCCCTGTACTTGTACTCTCTACACTCAGTTCCCAGCCTGTGTTTCCTTCCCATTCTCCCCTCTACTTGTACTTTCTGCACTCAGTTCCCAGCCTGTGTTTCCATCCCATTCTCCCCTGTACTTGTACTCTCTACACTCAGTTCCCAGCCTGTGTTTCCTTCCCATTCTCTCCTCTACTTGTACTCTCTGCACTCACTTCCCAGCATGTGTTTCCTTCCCATTCTCCCCTCTACTTGTACTTTCTGCATTCAGTTCCCAGCCTGTGTTTCCATCCCATTCTCCCCTGTACTTGTACTCTCTACACTCAGTTCCCAGCCTGTGTTTCCTTCCCATTCTCCCCTCTACTTGTACTTTCTGCACTCAGTTCCCAGCCTGTGTTTTGTTCCCACTCTCCCCTCTACTTGTACTCTCTGCACTCAATTCCCAGCTTGTGTTTCTATCCCTATCTCCCCTCTACTTGTACTTTCTGCACTCAGTTCCCAGCCTGTGTTTCCTTCCCACTCTCCCCTCTACTTGTACTCTCTGCACTCACTTCCCAGCATGTGTTTCCTTCCCATTCTCCCCTCTACTTGTACTTTCTGCATTCAGTTCCCAGCCTGTGTTTCCTTCCCACTCTCCCCTCTACTTGTACTCTCTGCACTCAGTTCCCAGCCTGTGTTTCCTTCCCATTCTCCCCTCTACTTGTACTTTCTGCACTCAGTTCCCAGCCTGTGTTTTGTTCCCATTCTCCCCTCTACTTGTACTCTCTGCACTCAGTTCCCAGCTTGTGTTTCTATCCCTATCTCCCCTCTACTTGTACTTTCTGCACTCAGTTCCCAGCCTGTGTTTCCTTCCCACTCTCCCCTCTACTTGTACTCTCTGCACTCAGTTCCCAGCCTGTGTTTTGTTCCCACTCTCCCCTCTACTTGTACTCTCTGCACTCAGTTCCCAGCATGTGTTTCCTTCCCATTCTCCCCTGTACTTGTACTCTCTACACTCAGTTCCCAGCCTGTGTTTTGTTCCCACTCTCCCCTGTACTTGTACTCTCTGCACTCAGTTCCCAGCCTGTGTTTCCATCCCATTCTCCCCTGTACTTGTACTCTCTACACTCAGTTCCCAGCCTGTGTTTCCATCCCATTCTCCCCTGTACTTGTACTCTCTACACGCAGTTCCCAGCCTGTGTTTTGTTCCCACTCTCCCCTGTACTTGTACTCTCTACACTCAGTTCCCAGCCTGTGTTTCCTTCCCATTCTCTCCTCTACTTGTACTTTCTGCACTCAGTTCCCAGCCTGTGTTTCCATCCCATTCTCCCCTGTACTTGTACTCTCTACACTCAGTTCCCAGCCTGTGTTTCCTTCCCATTCTCCCCTCTACTTGTACTTTCTGCATTCAGTTCCCAGCCTGTGTTTCCATCCCATTCTCCCCTGTACTTGTACTCTCTGCACTCAGTTCCCAGCCTGTGTTTCCATCCCATTCTCCCCTGTACTTGTACTCTCTACACTCAGTTCCCAGCCTGTGTTTTGTTCCCACTCTCCCCTGTACTTGTACTCTCTACACTCAGTTCCCAGCCTGTGTTTCCTTCCCATTCTCTCCTCTACTTGTACTTTCTGCACTCAGTTCCCAGCCTGTGTTTCCATCCCATTCTCCCCTGTACTTGTACTCTCTGCACTCAGTTCCCAGCCTGTGTTTCCATCCCATTCTCCCCTGTACTTGTACTCTCTACACTCAGTTCCCAGCCTGTGTTTCCATCCCATTCTCCCCTGTACTTGTACTCTCTACACTCAGTTCCCAGCCTGTGTTTTGTTCCCACTCTCCCCTGTACTTGTACTCTCTACACTCAGTTCCCAGCCTGTGTTTCCTTCCCATTCTCTCCTCTACTTGTACTTTCTGCACTCAGTTCCCAGCCTGTGTTTCCATCCCATTCTCCCCTGTACTTGTACTCTCTACACTCAGTTCCCAGCCTGTGTTTCCATCCCATTCTCCCCTGTACTTGTACTCTCTACACTCAGTTCCCAGCCTGTGTTTCCTTCCCATTCTCCCCTCTACTTGTACTCTCTGCACTCAGTTCCCAGCCTGTGTTTCCATCCCATTCTCCCCTGTACTTGTACTCTCTACACTCAGTTCCCAGCCTGTGTTTCCATCCCATTCTCCCCTGTACTTGTACTCTCTGCACTCAGTTCCCAGCCTGTGTTTTGTTCCCACTCTCCCCTGTACTTGTACTCTCTACACTCAGTTCCCAGCCTGTGTTTCCTTCCCATTCTCCCCTCTACTTGTACTTTCTGCACTCAGTTCCCAGCCTGTGTTTCCATCCCATTCTCCCCTGTACTTGTACTCTCTACACTCAGTTCCCAGCCTGTGTTTCCTTCCCATTCTCTCCTCTACTTGTACTCTCTGCACTCACTTCCCAGCATGTGTTTCCTTCCCATTCTCCCCTCTACTTGTACTTTCTACATTCAGTTCCCAGCCTGTGTTTCCATCCCATTCTCCCCTGTACTTGTACTCTCTACACTCAGTTCCCAGCCTGTGTTTCCTTCCCATTCTCCCCTCTACTTGTACTTTCTGCACTCAGTTCCCAGCCTGTGTTTTGTTCCCACTCTCCCCTCTACTTGTACTCTCTGCACTCAATTCCCAGCTTGTGTTTCTATCCCTATCTCCCCTCTACTTGTACTTTCTGCACTCAGTTCCCAGCCTGTGTTTCCTTCCCACTCTCCCCTCTACTTGTACTCTCTGCACTCACTTCCCAGCATGTGTTTCCTTCCCATTCTCCCCTCTACTTGTACTTTCTGCATTCAGTTCCCAGCCTGTGTTTCCTTCCCACTCTCCCCTCTACTTGTACTCTCTGCACTCAGTTCCCAGCCTGTGTTTCCTTCCCATTCTCCCCTCTACTTGTACTTTCTGCACTCAGTTCCCAGCCTGTGTTTTGTTCCCATTCTCCCCTCTACTTGTACTCTCTGCACTCAGTTCCCAGCTTGTGTTTCTATCCCTATCTCCCCTCTACTTGTACTTTCTGCACTCAGTTCCCAGCCTGTGTTTCCTTCCCACTCTCCCCTCTACTTGTACTCTCTGCACTCAGTTCCCAGCCTGTGTTTCCATCCCATTCTCCCCTCTACTTGTACTCTCTGCACTCAGTTCCCAGCCTGTGTTTCCTTCCCACTCTCCCCTCTACTTGTACTCTCTGCACTCAGTTCCCAGCCTGTGTTTTGTTCCCACTCTCCCCTCTACTTGTACTCTCTGCACTCAGTTCCCAGCATGTGTTTCCTTCCCATTCTCCCCTGTACTTGTACTCTCTACACTCAGTTCCCAGCCTGTGTTTTGTTCCCACTCTCCCCTGTACTTGTACTCTCTGCACTCAGTTCCCAGCCTGTGTTTCCATCCCATTCTCCCCTGTACTTGTACTCTCTACACTCAGTTCCCAGCCTGTGTTTCCATCCCATTCTCCCCTGTACTTGTACTCTCTACACGCAGTTCCCAGCCTGTGTTTTGTTCCCACTCTCCCCTGTACTTGTACTCTCTACACTCAGTTCCCAGCCTGTGTTTCCTTCCCATTCTCTCCTCTACTTGTACTTTCTGCACTCAGTTCCCAGCCTGTGTTTCCATCCCATTCTCCCCTGTACTTGTACTCTCTACACTCAGTTCCCAGCCTGTGTTTCCTTCCCATTCTCCCCTCTACTTGTACTTTCTGCATTCAGTTCCCAGCCTGTGTTTCCATCCCATTCTCCCCTGTACTTGTACTCTCTGCACTCAGTTCCCAGCCTGTGTTTCCATCCCATTCTCCCCTGTACTTGTACTCTCTACACTCAGTTCCCAGCCTGTGTTTTGTTCCCACTCTCCCCTGTACTTGTACTCTCTACACTCAGTTCCCAGCCTGTGTTTCCTTCCCATTCTCTCCTCTACTTGTACTTTCTGCACTCAGTTCCCAGCCTGTGTTTCCATCCCATTCTCCCCTGTACTTGTACTCTCTGCACTCAGTTCCCAGCCTGTGTTTCCATCCCATTCTCCCCTGTACTTGTACTCTCTACACTCAGTTCCCAGCCTGTGTTTCCTTCCCATTCTCCCCTCTACTTGTACTCTCTGCACTCAGTTCCCAGCCTGTTTCCATCCCATTCTCCCCTGTACTTGTACTCTCTACACTCAGTTCCCAGCCTGTGTTTCCTTCCCATTCTCTCCTCTACTTGTACTCTCTACACTCAGTTCCCAGCCTGTGTTTCCTTCCCATTCTCCCCTCTACTTGTACTTTCTGCACTCAGTTCCCAGCCTGTTTCCATCCCATTCTCCCCTGTACTTGTACTCTCTGCACTCAGTTCCCAGCCTGTGTTTCCATCCCATTCTCCCCTCTACTTGTACTCTCTGCACTCAGTTCCCAGCCTGTGTTTCCTTCCCACTCTCCCCTCTACTTGTACTCTCTGCACTCAGTTCCCAGCCTGTGTTTTGTTCCCACTCTCCCCTCTACTTGTACTCTCTGCACTCAGTTCCCAGCCTGTGTTTTGTTCCCACTCTCCCCTCTACTTGTACTCTCTGCACTCAGTTCCCAGCCTGTGTTTTGTTCCCATTCTCCCTTGTGCTTGTACTCTCTACACTCAGTTCCCAGCCTGTGTTTCCTTCCCATTCTCCCCTCTACCTGTACTCTCTGCACTCAGTTCCCAGCCTGTGTTTCCTTCCCATTCTCCCCTCTACTTGTACTCTCTACACTCAGTTCCCAGCCTGTGTTTCCTTCCCATTCTCCCCTCTACTTGTACTTTCTGCATTCAGTTCCCAGCCTGTGTTTCCATCCCATTCTCCCCTGTACTTGTACTCTCTGCACTCAGTTCCCAGCCTGTGTTTCCATCCCATTCTCCCCTGTGCTTGTACTCTCTGCACTTAGTTCCCAGCCTGTGTTTTGTTCCCACTCTCCCCTCTACTTGTACTCTCTGCACTCAGTTCCCAGCCTGTGTTTCCATCCCACTCTCCCCTCTACTTGTACTCTCTGCACTCAGTTCCCAGCCTGTGTTTTGTTCCCACTCTCCCCTGTACTTGTACTTTCTGCACTCAGTTCCCAGCCTGTGTTTCCATCCCATTCTCCCCTCTACTTGTACTCTCTGCACTCAGTTCCCAGCCTGTGTTTTGTTCCCACTCTCCCCTCTACTTGTACTCTCTGCACTCAGTTCCCAGCCTGTGTTTTGTTCCCACTCTCCCCTCTACTTGTACTCTCTGCACTCAGTTCCCAGCCTGTGTTTTGTTCCCATTCTCCCCTGTGCTTGTACTCTCTACACTCAGTTCCCAGCCTGTGTTTCCTTCCCATTCTCCCCTCTACCTGTACTCTCTGCACTCAGTTCCCAGCCTGTGTTTCCTTCCCATTCTCCCCTCTACTTGTACTTTCTGCATTCAGTTCCCAGCCTGTGTTTCCATCCCATTCTCCCCTGTACTTGTACTCTCTGCACTCAGTTCCCAGCCTGTGTTTCCTTCCCATTCTCCCCTGTACTTGTACTCTCTACACTCAGTTCCCAGCCTGTGTTTCCTTCCCATTCTCCCCTCTACTTGTACTTTCTGCACTCAGTTCCCAGCCTGTGTTTCCATCCCATTCTCCCCTGTACTTGTACTCTCTGCACTCAGTTCCCAGCCTGTGTTTCCATCCCATTCTCCCCTGTGCTTGTACTCTCTGCACTCAGTTCCCAGCCTGTGTTTTGTTCCCACTCTCCCCTGTACTTGTACTTTCTGCACTCAGTTCCCAGCCTGTGTTTTGTTCCCACTCTCCCCTCTACTTGTACTCTCTGCACTCAGTTCCCAGCCTGTGTTTCCATCCCATTCTCCCCTGTACTTGTACTCTCTGCACTCAGTTCCCAGCCTGTGTTTTGTTCCCACTCTCCCCTGTACTTGTACTTTCTGCACTCAGTTCCCAGCCTGTGTTTCCATCCCATTCTCCCCTGTACTTGTACTCTCTGCACTCAGTTCCCAGCCTGTGTTTCCTTCCCATTCTCCCCTGTACTTGTATTCTCTGCACTCAGTTCCCAGCCTGTGTTTCCTTCCCACTCTCCCCTGTACTTGTACTCTCTACACTCAGTTCCCAGCCTGTGTTTCCTTCCCATTCTCCCCTCTACTTGTACTTTCTGCACTCAGTTCCCAGCCTGTGTTTTGTTCCCACTCTCCCCTGTACTTGTGCTCTCTACACTCAGTTCCCAGCCTGTGTTTTGTTCCCACTCTCCCCTGTACTTGTGCTCTCTACACTCAGTTCCCAGCCTGTGTTTCCTTCCCATTCTCCCCTCTACTTGTACTTTCTGCACTCAGTTCCCAGCCTGTGTTTCCATCCCATTCTCCCCTGTACTTGTACTCTCTACACTCAGTTCCCAGCCTGTGTTTCCTTCCCATTCTCCCCTCTACTTGTACTTTCTGCACTCAGTTCCCAGCCTGTGTTTTGTTCCCACTCTCCCCTGTACTTGTACTCTCTACACTCAGTTCCCAGCCTGTGTTTCCTTCCCATTCTCCCCTCTACTTGTACTTTCTGCATTCAGTTCCCAGCCTGTGTTTCCATCCCATTCTCCCCTGTACTTGTACTCTCTACACTCAGTTCCCAGCCTGTGTTTCCTTCCCATTCTCCCCTCTACTTGTACTTTCTGCACTCAGTTCCCAGCTTGTGTTTTGTTCACACTCTCCCCTCTACTTGTACTCTCTGCACTCAGTTCCCAGCATGTGTTTCCTTCCCATTCTCCCCTGTACTTGTACTCTCTACACTCAGTTCCCAGCCTGTGTTTTGTTCCCACTCTCCCCTGTACTTGTACTCTCTGCACTCAGTTCCCAGCCTGTGTTTTGTTGCCATTCTCCCCTGTACTTGTACTCTCTACACTCAGTTCCCAGCCTGTGTTTTGTTCCCACTCTCCCCTCTACTTGTACTCTCTGCACTCAGTTCCCAGCCTGTGTTTCCATCCCACTCTCCCCTCTACTTGTACTCTCTGCACTCAGTTCCCAGCCTGTGTTTTGTTCCCACTCTCCCCTGTACTTGTACTTTCTGCACTCAGTTCCCAGCCTGTGTTTCCATCCCATTCTCCCCTCTACTTGTACTCTCTGCACTCAGTTCCCAGCCTGTGTTTTGTTCCCACTCTCCCCTCTACTTGTACTCTCTGCACTCAGTTCCCAGCCTGTGTTTTGTTCCCACTCTCCCCTCTACTTGTACTCTCTGCACTCAGTTCCCAGCCTGTGTTTTGTTCCCATTCTCCCCTGTGCTTGTACTCTCTACACTCAGTTCCCAGCCTGTGTTTCCTTCCCATTCTCCCCTCTACCTGTACTCTCTGCACTCAGTTCCCAGCCTGTGTTTCCTTCCCATTCTCCCCTCTACTTGTACTTTCTGCATTCAGTTCCCAGCCTGTGTTTCCATCCCATTCTCCCCTGTACTTGTACTCTCTGCACTCAGTTCCCAGCCTGTGTTTCCTTCCCATTCTCCCCTGTACTTGTACTCTCTACACTCAGTTCCCAGCCTGTGTTTCCTTCCCATTCTCCCCTCTACTTGTACTTTCTGCATTCAGTTCCCAGCCTGTGTTTCCATCCCATTCTCCCCTGTACTTGTACTCTCTGCATTCAGTTCCCAGCCTGTGTTTCCATCCCACTCTCCCCTCTACTTGTACTCTCTGCACTCAGTTCCCAGCCTGTGTTTTGTTCCCACTCTCCCCTGTACTTGTACTTTCTGCACTCAGTTCCCAGCCTGTGTTTCCATCCCATTCTCCCCTCTACTTGTACTCTCTGCACTCAGTTCCCAGCCTGTGTTTTGTTCCCACTCTCCCCTCTACTTGTACTCTCTGCACTCAGTTCCCAGCCTGTGTTTTGTTCCCATTCTCCCCTGTGCTTGTACTCTCTACACTCAGTTCCCAGCCTGTGTTTCCTTCCCATTCTCCCCTCTACCTGTACTCTCTGCACTCAGTTCCCAGCCTGTGTTTCCTTCCCATTCTCCCCTCTACTTGTACTTTCTGCATTCAGTTCCCAGCCTGTGTTTCCATCCCATTCTCCCCTGTACTTGTACTCTCTGCACTCAGTTCCCAGCCTGTGTTTTGTTCCCATTCTCCCCTGTGCTTGTACTCTCTACACTCAGTTCCCAGCCTGTGTTTCCTTCCCATTCTCCCCTCTACCTGTACTCTCTGCACTCAGTTCCCAGCCTGTGTTTCCTTCCCATTCTCCCCTCTACTTGTACTTTCTGCATTCAGTTCCCAGCCTGTGTTTCCATCCCATTCTCCCCTGTACTTGTACTCTCTGCACTCAGTTCCCAGCCTGTGTTTCCTTCCCATTCTCCCCTGTACTTGTACTCTCTACACTCAGTTCCCAGCCTGTGTTTCCTTCCCATTCTCCCCTCTACTTGTACTTTCTGCATTCAGTTCCCAGCCTGTGTTTCCATCCCATTCTCCCCTGTACTTGTACTCTCTGCACTCAGTTCCCAGCCTGTGTTTCCATCCCATTCTCCCCTGTGCTTGTACTCTCTGCACTCAGTTCCCAGCCTGTGTTTTGTTCCCACTCTCCCCTGTACTTGTACTTTCTGCACTCAGTTCCCAGCCTGTGTTTTGTTCCCACTCTCCCCTCTACTTGTACTCTCTGCACTCAGTTCCCAGCCTGTGTTTCCATCCCATTCTCCCCTGTACTTGTACTCTCTGCACTCAGTTCCCAGCCTGTGTTTTGTTCCCACTCTCCCCTCTACTTGTACTCTCTGCACTCAGTTCCCAGCCTGTGTTTCCATCCCATTCTCCCCTGTACTTGTACTCTCTGCACTCAGTTCCCAGCCTGTGTTTTGTTCCCACTCTCCCCTGTACTTGTACTTTCTGCACTCAGTTCCCAGCCTGTGTTTCCATCCCATTCTCCCCTGTACTTGTACTCTCTGCACTCAGTTCCCAGCCTGTGTTTCCTTCCCATTCTCCCCTGTACTTGTATTCTCTGCACTCAGTTCCCAGCCTGTGTTTCCTTCCCACTCTCCCCTGTACTTGTACTCTCTACACTCAGTTCCCAGCCTGTGTTTCCTTCCCATTCTCTCCTCTACTTGTACTTTCTGCACTCAGTTCCCAGCCTGTGTTTCCATCCCATTCTCCCCTGTACTTGTACTCTCTACACTCAGTTCCCAGCCTGTGTTTCCATCCCATTCTCCCCTGTACTTGTACTCTCTACACTCAGTTCCCAGCCTGTGTTTCCTTCCCATTCTCCCCTCTACTTGTACTTTCTGCACTCAGTTCCCAGCCTGTGTTTCCATCCCATTCTCCCCTGTACTTGTACTCTCTACACTCAGTTCCCAGCCTGTGTTTCCATCCCATTCTCCCCTGTACTTGTACTCTCTGCACTCAGTTCCCAGCCTGTGTTTTGTTCCCACTCTCCCCTGTACTTGTACTCTCTACACTCAGTTCCCAGCCTGTGTTTCCTTCCCATTCTCCCCTCTACTTGTACTTTCTGCACTCAGTTCCCAGCCTGTGTTTCCATCCCATTCTCCCCTGTACTTGTACTCTCTACACTCAGTTCCCAGCCTGTGTTTCCTTCCCATTCTCCCCTCTACTTGTACTTTCTGCATTCAGTTCCCAGCCTGTGTTTCCATCCCATTCTCCCCTCTACTTGTACTCTCTGCACTCAGTTCCCAGCCTGTGTTTCCTTCCCACTCTCCCCTCTACTTGTACTCTCTGCACTCAGTTCCCAGCCTGTGTTTTGTTCCCACTCTCCCCTCTACTTGTACTCTCTGCACTCAGTTCCCAGCATGTGTTTCCTTCCCATTCTCCCCTGTACTTGTACTCTCTACACTCAGTTCCCAGCCTGTGTTTTGTTCCCACTCTCCCCTGTACTTGTACTCTCTGCACTCAGTTCCCAGCCTGTGTTTTGTTCCCATTCTCCCCTGTACTTGTACTCTCTACACTCAGTTCCCAGCCTGTGTTTTGTTCCCACTCTCCCCTCTACTTGTACTTTCTGCATTCAGTTCCCAGCCTGTGTTTCCATCCCATTCTCCCCTGTACTTGTACTCTCTGCACTCAGTTCCCAGCCTGTGTTTTGTTCCCACTCTCCCCTCTACTTGTACTCTCTGCACTCAGTTCCCAGCCTGTGTTTTGTTCCCACTCTCCCCTGTACTTGTACTCTCTGCACTCAGTTCCCAGCCTGTGTTTTGTTCCCATTCTCCCCTGTACTTGTACTCTCTACACTCAGTTCCCAGCCTGTGTTTTGTTCCCACTCTCCCCTCTACTTGTACTTTCTGCATTCAGTTCCCAGCCTGTGTTTCCATCCCATTCTCCCCTGTACTTGTACTCTCTGCACTCAGTTCCCAGCCTGTGTTTCCTTCCCATTCTCCCCTGTACTTGTACTCTCTACACTCAGTTCCCAGCCTGTGTTTCCTTCCCATTCTCCCCTCTACTTGTACTTTCTGCATTCAGTTCCCAGCCTGTGTTTCCATCCCATTCTCCCCTGTACTTGTACTCTCTGCACTCAGTTCCCAGCCTGTGTTTCCTTCCCATTCTCCCCTGTACTTGTATTCTCTGCACTCAGTTCCCAGCCTGTGTTTCCTTCCCACTCTCCCCTGTACTTGTACTTTCTGCACTCAGTTCCCAGCCTGTGTTTTGTTCCCACTCTCCCCTCTACTTGTACTCTCTGCACTCAGTTCCCAGCCTGTGTTTCCATCCCATTCTCCCCTGTACTTGTACTCTCTGCACTCAGTTCCCAGCCTGTGTTTTGTTCCCACTCTCCCCTGTACTTGTACTTTCTGCACTCAGTTCCCAGCCTGTGTTTCCATCCCATTCTCCCCTGTACTTGTACTCTCTGCACTCAGTTCCCAGCCTGTGTTTCCTTCCCATTCTCCCCTGTACTTGTATTCTCTGCACTCAGTTCCCAGCCTGTGTTTCCTTCCCACTCTCCCCTGTACTTGTACTCTCTACACTCAGTTCCCAGCCTGTGTTTCCTTCCCATTCTCCCCTCTACTTGTACTTTCTGCACTCAGTTCCCAGCCTGTGTTTCCATCCCATTCTCCCCTGTACTTGTACTCTCTACACTCAGTTCCCAGCCTGTGTTTCCTTCCCATTCTCCCCTCTACTTGTACTTTCTGCACTCAGTTCCCAGCCTGTGTTTCCATCCCATTCTCCCCTGTACTTGTACTCTCTACACTCAGTTCCCAGCCTGTGTTTCCATCCCATTCTCCCCTGTACTTGTACTCTCTACACTCAGTTCCCAGCCTGTGTTTCCATCCCATTCTCCCCTGTACTTGTACTCTCTACACTCAGTTCCCAGCCTGTGTTTTGTTCCCACTCTCCCCTGTACTTGTACTCTCTACACTCAGTTCCCAGCCTGTGTTTCCTTCCCATTCTCTCCTCTACTTGTACTTTCTGCACTCAGTTCCCAGCCTGTGTTTCCATCCCATTCTCCCCTGTACTTGTACTCTCTACACTCAGTTCCCAGCCTGTGTTTCCATCCCATTCTCCCCTGTACTTGTACTCTCTACACTCAGTTCCCAGCCTGTGTTTCCTTCCCATTCTCCCCTCTACTTGTACTTTCTGCACTCAGTTCCCAGCCTGTGTTTCCATCCCATTCTCCCCTGTACTTGTACTTTCTGCACTCAGTTCCCAGCCTGTGTTTCCATCCCATTCTCCCCTGTACTTGTACTCTCTACACTCAGTTCCCAGCCTGTGTTTCCTTCCCATTCTCTCCTCTACTTGTACTCTCTGCACTCACTTCCCAGCATGTGTTTCCTTCCCATTCTCCCCTCTACTTGTACTTTCTGCATTCAGTTCCCAGCCTGTGTTTCCATCCCATTCTCCCCTGTACTTGTACTCTCTACACTCAGTTCCCAGCCTGTGTTTCCTTCCCATTCTCCCCTCTACTTGTACTTTCTGCACTCAGTTCCCAGCCTGTGTTTTGTTCCCACTCTCCCCTCTACTTGTACTCTCTGCACTCAATTCCCAGCTTGTGTTTCTATCCCTATCTCCCCTCTACTTGTACTTTCTGCACTCAGTTCCCAGCCTGTGTTTCCTTCCCACTCTCCCCTCTACTTGTACTCTCTGCACTCACTTCCCAGCATGTGTTTCCTTCCCATTCTCCCCTCTACTTGTACTTTCTGCATTCAGTTCCCAGCCTGTGTTTCCTTCCCACTCTCCCCTCTACTTGTACTCTCTGCACTCAGTTCCCAGCCTGTGTTTCCTTCCCATTCTCCCCTCTACTTGTACTTTCTGCACTCAGTTCCCAGCCTGTGTTTTGTTCCCATTCTCCCCTCTACTTGTACTCTCTGCACTCAGTTCCCAGCTTGTGTTTCTATCCCTATCTCCCCTCTACTTGTACTTTCTGCACTCAGTTCCCAGCCTGTGTTTCCTTCCCACTCTCCCCTCTACTTGTACTCTCTGCACTCAGTTCCCAGCCTGTGTTTCCATCCCATTCTCCCCTGTACTTGTACTCTCTGCACTCAGTTCCCAGCCTGTGTTTCCATCCCATTCTCCCCTGTACTTGTACTCTCTGCACTCAGTTCCCAGCCTGTGTTTCCTTCCCATTCTCCCCTGTACTTGTATTCTCTGCACTCAGTTCCCAGCCTGTGTTTCCTTCCCACTCTCCCCTGTACTTGTACTCTCTACACTCAGTTCCCAGCCTGTGTTTTGTTCCCACTCTCCCCTGTACTTGTGCTCTCTACACTCAGTTCCCAGCCTGTGTTTCCTTCCCATTCTCCCCTCTACTTGTACTTTCTGCACTCAGTTCCCAGCCTGTGTTTCCATCCCATTCTCCCCTGTACTTGTACTCTCTACACTCAGTTCCCAGCCTGTGTTTCCTTCCCATTCTCCCCTCTACTTGTACTTTCTGCACTCAGTTCCCAGCCTGTGTTTTGTTCCCACTCTCCCCTGTACTTGTACTCTCTACACTCAGTTCCCAGCCTGTGTTTCCTTCCCATTCTCCCCTCTACTTGTACTTTCTGCATTCAGTTCCCAGCCTGTGTTTCCATCCCATTCTCCCCTGTACTTGTACTCTCTACACTCAGTTCCCAGCCTGTGTTTCCTTCCCATTCTCCCCTCTACTTGTACTTTCTGCACTCACTTCCCAGCCTGTGTTTTGTTCCCACTCTCCCCTCTACTTGTACTCTCTGCACTCAATTCCCAGCTTGTGTTTCTATCCCTATCTCCCCTCTACTTGTACTTTCTGCACTCAGTTCCCAGCCTGTGTTTCCTTCCCACTCTCCCCTCTACTTGTACTCTCTGCACTCAGTTCCCAGCCTGTGTTTCCATCCCATTCTCCCCTCTACTTGTACTCTCTGCACTCAGTTCCCAGCCTGTGTTTCCTTCCCACTCTCCCCTCTACTTGTACTCTCTGCACTCAGTTCCCAGCCTGTGTTTTGTTCCCACTCTCCCCTCTACTTGTACTCTCTGCACTCAGTTCCCAGCATGTGTTTCCTTCCCATTCTCCCCTGTACTTGTACTCTCTACACTCAGTTCCCAGCCTGTGTTTTGTTCCCACTCTCCCCTGTACTTGTACTCTCTGCACTCAGTTCCCAGCCTGTGTTTTGTTCCCATTCTCCCCTGTACTTGTACTCTCTACACTCAGTTCCCAGCCTGTGTTTCCTTCCCATTCTCCCCTCTACTTGTACTTTCTGCATTCAGTTCCCAGCCTGTGTTTCCATCCCATTCTCCCCTCTACTTGTACTCTCTGCACTCAGTTCCCAGCCTGTGTTTCCTTCCCACTCTCCCCTCTACTTGTACTCTCTGCACTCAGTTCCCAGCCTGTGTTTTGTTCCCACTCTCCCCTCTACTTGTACTCTCTGCACTCAGTTCCCAGCCTGTGTTTTGTTCCCACTCTCCCCTCTACTTGTACTCTCTGCACTCAGTTCCCAGCCTGTGTTTCCATCCCATTCTCCCCTGTACTTGTACTCTCTGCACTCAGTTCCCAGCCTGTGTTTTGTTCCCACTCTCCCCTGTACTTGTACTTTCTGCACTCAGTTCCCAGCCTGTGTTTCCATCCCATTCTCCCCTGTACTTGTACTCTCTGCACTCAGTTCCCAGCCTGTGTTTCCTTCCCATTCTCCCCTGTACTTGTATTCTCTGCACTCAGTTCCCAGCCTGTGTTTCCTTCCCACTCTCCCCTGTACTTGTACTCTCTACACTCAGTTCCCAGCCTGTGTTTCCTTCCCATTCTCTCCTCTACTTGTACTTTCTGCACTCAGTTCCCAGCCTGTGTTTCCATCCCATTCTCCCCTGTACTTGTACTCTCTACACTCAGTTCCCAGCCTGTGTTTCCATCCCATTCTCCCCTGTACTTGTACTCTCTACACTCAGTTCCCAGCCTGTGTTTCCTTCCCATTCTCCCCTCTACTTGTACTTTCTGCACTCAGTTCCCAGCCTGTGTTTCCATCCCATTCTCCCCTGTACTTGTACTCTCTACACTCAGTTCCCAGCCTGTGTTTCCATCCCATTCTCCCCTGTACTTGTACTCTCTGCACTCAGTTCCCAGCCTGTGTTTTGTTCCCACTCTCCCCTGTACTTGTACTCTCTACACTCAGTTCCCAGCCTGTGTTTCCTTCCCATTCTCCCCTCTACTTGTACTTTCTGCACTCAGTTCCCAGCCTGTGTTTCCATCCCATTCTCCCCTGTACTTGTACTCTCTACACTCAGTTCCCAGCCTGTGTTTCCTTCCCATTCTCCCCTCTACTTGTACTTTCTGCACTCAGTTCCCAGCCTGTGTTTCCATCCCATTCTCCCCTGTACTTGTACTCTCTACACTCAGTTCCCAGCCTGTGTTTCCATCCCATTCTCCCCTGTACTTGTACTCTCTGCACTCAGTTCCCAGCCTGTGTTTTGTTCCCACTCTCCCCTGTACTTGTACTCTCTACACTCAGTTCCCAGCCTGTGTTTCCTTCCCATTCTCCCCTCTACTTGTACTTTCTGCACTCAGTTCCCAGCCTGTGTTTCCATCCCATTCTCCCCTGTACTTGTACTCTCTACACTCAGTTCCCAGCCTGTGTTTCCTTCCCATTCTCCCCTCTACTTGTACTTTCTGCATTCAGTTCCCAGCCTGTGTTTCCATCCCATTCTCCCCTCTACTTGTACTCTCTGCACTCAGTTCCCAGCCTGTGTTTCCTTCCCACTCTCCCCTCTACTTGTACTCTCTGCACTCAGTTCCCAGCCTGTGTTTTGTTCCCACTCTCCCCTCTACTTGTACTCTCTGCACTCAGTTCCCAGCATGTGTTTCCTTCCCATTCTCCCCTGTACTTGTACTCTCTACACTCAGTTCCCAGCCTGTGTTTTGTTCCCACTCTCCCCTGTACTTGTACTCTCTGCACTCAGTTCCCAGCCTGTGTTTTGTTCCCATTCTCCCCTGTACTTGTACTCTCTACACTCAGTTCCCAGCCTGTGTTTTGTTCCCACTCTCCCCTCTACTTGTACTTTCTGCATTCAGTTCCCAGCCTGTGTTTCCATCCCATTCTCCCCTGTACTTGTACTCTCTGCACTCAGTTCCCAGCCTGTGTTTTGTTCCCACTCTCCCCTCTACTTGTACTCTCTGCACTCAGTTCCCAGCCTGTGTTTTGTTCCCACTCTCCCCTGTACTTGTACTCTCTGCACTCAGTTCCCAGCCTGTGTTTTGTTCCCATTCTCCCCTGTACTTGTACTCTCTACACTCAGTTCCCAGCCTGTGTTTTGTTCCCACTCTCCCCTCTACTTGTACTTTCTGCATTCAGTTCCCAGCCTGTGTTTCCATCCCATTCTCCCCTGTACTTGTACTCTCTGCACTCAGTTCCCAGCCTGTGTTTCCTTCCCATTCTCCCCTGTACTTGTACTCTCTACACTCAGTTCCCAGCCTGTGTTTCCTTCCCATTCTCCCCTCTACTTGTACTTTCTGCATTCAGTTCCCAGCCTGTGTTTCCATCCCATTCTCCCCTGTACTTGTACTCTCTGCACTCAGTTCCCAGCCTGTGTTTCCTTCCCATTCTCCCCTGTACTTGTATTCTCTGCACTCAGTTCCCAGCCTGTGTTTCCTTCCCACTCTCCCCTGTACTTGTACTTTCTGCACTCAGTTCCCAGCCTGTGTTTTGTTCCCACTCTCCCCTCTACTTGTACTCTCTGCACTCAGTTCCCAGCCTGTGTTTCCATCCCATTCTCCCCTGTACTTGTACTCTCTGCACTCAGTTCCCAGCCTGTGTTTTGTTCCCACTCTCCCCTGTACTTGTACTTTCTGCACTCAGTTCCCAGCCTGTGTTTCCATCCCATTCTCCCCTGTACTTGTACTCTCTGCACTCAGTTCCCAGCCTGTGTTTCCTTCCCATTCTCCCCTGTACTTGTATTCTCTGCACTCAGTTCCCAGCCTGTGTTTCCTTCCCACTCTCCCCTGTACTTGTACTCTCTACACTCAGTTCCCAGCCTGTGTTTCCTTCCCATTCTCCCCTCTACTTGTACTTTCTGCACTCAGTTCCCAGCCTGTGTTTCCATCCCATTCTCCCCTGTACTTGTACTCTCTACACTCAGTTCCCAGCCTGTGTTTCCTTCCCATTCTCCCCTCTACTTGTACTTTCTGCACTCAGTTCCCAGCCTGTGTTTCCATCCCATTCTCCCCTGTACTTGTACTCTCTACACTCAGTTCCCAGCCTGTGTTTCCATCCCATTCTCCCCTGTACTTGTACTCTCTACACTCAGTTCCCAGCCTGTGTTTCCATCCCATTCTCCCCTGTACTTGTACTCTCTACACTCAGTTCCCAGCCTGTGTTTTGTTCCCACTCTCCCCTGTACTTGTACTCTCTACACTCAGTTCCCAGCCTGTGTTTCCTTCCCATTCTCTCCTCTACTTGTACTTTCTGCACTCAGTTCCCAGCCTGTGTTTCCATCCCATTCTCCCCTGTACTTGTACTCTCTACACTCAGTTCCCAGCCTGTGTTTCCATCCCATTCTCCCCTGTACTTGTACTCTCTACACTCAGTTCCCAGCCTGTGTTTCCTTCCCATTCTCCCCTCTACTTGTACTTTCTGCACTCAGTTCCCAGCCTGTGTTTCCATCCCATTCTCCCCTGTACTTGTACTTTCTGCACTCAGTTCCCAGCCTGTGTTTCCATCCCATTCTCCCCTGTACTTGTACTCTCTACACTCAGTTCCCAGCCTGTGTTTCCTTCCCATTCTCTCCTCTACTTGTACTCTCTGCACTCACTTCCCAGCATGTGTTTCCTTCCCATTCTCCCCTCTACTTGTACTTTCTGCATTCAGTTCCCAGCCTGTGTTTCCATCCCATTCTCCCCTGTACTTGTACTCTCTACACTCAGTTCCCAGCCTGTGTTTCCTTCCCATTCTCCCCTCTACTTGTACTTTCTGCACTCAGTTCCCAGCCTGTGTTTTGTTCCCACTCTCCCCTCTACTTGTACTCTCTGCACTCAATTCCCAGCTTGTGTTTCTATCCCTATCTCCCCTCTACTTGTACTTTCTGCACTCAGTTCCCAGCCTGTGTTTCCTTCCCACTCTCCCCTCTACTTGTACTCTCTGCACTCACTTCCCAGCATGTGTTTCCTTCCCATTCTCCCCTCTACTTGTACTTTCTGCATTCAGTTCCCAGCCTGTGTTTCCTTCCCACTCTCCCCTCTACTTGTACTCTCTGCACTCAGTTCCCAGCCTGTGTTTCCTTCCCATTCTCCCCTCTACTTGTACTTTCTGCACTCAGTTCCCAGCCTGTGTTTTGTTCCCATTCTCCCCTCTACTTGTACTCTCTGCACTCAGTTCCCAGCTTGTGTTTCTATCCCTATCTCCCCTCTACTTGTACTTTCTGCACTCAGTTCCCAGCCTGTGTTTCCTTCCCACTCTCCCCTCTACTTGTACTCTCTGCACTCAGTTCCCAGCCTGTGTTTCCATCCCATTCTCCCCTGTACTTGTACTCTCTGCACTCAGTTCCCAGCCTGTGTTTCCATCCCATTCTCCCCTGTACTTGTACTCTCTGCACTCAGTTCCCAGCCTGTGTTTCCTTCCCATTCTCCCCTGTACTTGTATTCTCTGCACTCAGTTCCCAGCCTGTGTTTCCTTCCCACTCTCCCCTGTACTTGTACTCTCTACACTCAGTTCCCAGCCTGTGTTTTGTTCCCACTCTCCCCTGTACTTGTGCTCTCTACACTCAGTTCCCAGCCTGTGTTTCCTTCCCATTCTCCCCTCTACTTGTACTTTCTGCACTCAGTTCCCAGCCTGTGTTTCCATCCCATTCTCCCCTGTACTTGTACTCTCTACACTCAGTTCCCAGCCTGTGTTTCCTTCCCATTCTCCCCTCTACTTGTACTTTCTGCACTCAGTTCCCAGCCTGTGTTTTGTTCCCACTCTCCCCTGTACTTGTACTCTCTACACTCAGTTCCCAGCCTGTGTTTCCTTCCCATTCTCCCCTCTACTTGTACTTTCTGCATTCAGTTCCCAGCCTGTGTTTCCATCCCATTCTCCCCTGTACTTGTACTCTCTACACTCAGTTCCCAGCCTGTGTTTCCTTCCCATTCTCCCCTCTACTTGTACTTTCTGCACTCACTTCCCAGCCTGTGTTTTGTTCCCACTCTCCCCTCTACTTGTACTCTCTGCACTCAATTCCCAGCTTGTGTTTCTATCCCTATCTCCCCTCTACTTGTACTTTCTGCACTCAGTTCCCAGCCTGTGTTTCCTTCCCACTCTCCCCTCTACTTGTACTCTCTGCACTCAGTTCCCAGCCTGTGTTTCCATCCCATTCTCCCCTCTACTTGTACTCTCTGCACTCAGTTCCCCGCCTGTGTTTCCTTCCCACTCTCCCCTCTACTTGTACTCTCTGCACTCAGTTCCCAGCCTGTGTTTTGTTCCCACTCTCCCCTCTACTTGTACTCTCTGCACTCAGTTCCCAGCATGTGTTTCCTTCCCATTCTCCCCTGTACTTGTACTCTCTACACTCAGTTCCCAGCCTGTGTTTTGTTCCCACTCTCCCCTGTACTTGTACTCTCTGCACTCAGTTCCCAGCCTGTGTTTTGTTCCCATTCTCCCCTGTACTTGTACTCTCTACACTCAGTTCCCAGCCTGTGTTTTGTTCCCACTCTCCCCTCTACTTGTACTCTCTGCACTCAGTTCCCAGCCTGTGTTTCCATCCCACTCTCCCCTCTACTTGTACTCTCTGCACTCAGTTCCCAGCCTGTGTTTTGTTCCCACTCTCCCCTGTACTTGTACTTTCTGCACTCAGTTCCCAGCCTGTGTTTCCATCCCATTCTCCCCTGTACTTGTACTCTCTGCACTCAGTTCCCAGCCTGTGTTTTGTTCCCACTCTCCCCTCTACTTGTACTCTCTGCACTCAGTTCCCAGCCTGTGTTTTGTTCCCACTCTCCCCTCTACTTGTACTCTCTGCACTCAGTTGCCAGCCTGTGTTTTGTTCCCATTCTCCCCTGTGCTTGTACTCTCTACACTCAGTTCCCAGCCTGTGTTTCCTTCCCATTCTCCCCTCTACCTGTACTCTCTGCACTCAGTTCCCAGCCTGTGTTTCCTTCCCATTCTCCCCTCTACTTGTACTTTCTGCATTCAGTTCCCAGCCTGTGTTTCCATCCCATTCTCCCCTGTACTTGTACTCTCTGCACTCAGTTCCCAGCCTGTGTTTTGTTCCCATTCTCCCCTGTGCTTGTACTCTCTACACTCAGTTCCCAGCCTGTGTTTCCTTCCCATTCTCCCCTCTACCTGTACTCTCTGCACTCAGTTCCCAGCCTGTGTTTCCTTCCCATTCTCCCCTCTACTTGTACTTTCTGCATTCAGTTCCCAGCCTGTGTTTCCATCCCATTCTCCCCTGTGCTTGTACTCTCTGCACTCAGTTCCCAGCCTGTGTTTTGTTCCCACTCTCCCCTGTACTTGTACTTTCTGCACTCAGTTCCCAGCCTGTGTTTTGTTCCCACTCTCCCCTCTACTTGTACTCTCTGCACTCAGTTCCCAGCCTGTGTTTCCATCCCATTCTCCCCTGTACTTGTACTCTCTGCACTCAGTTCCCAGCCTGTGTTTTGTTCCCACTCTCCCCTGTACTTGTACTTTCTGCACTCAGTTCCCAGCCTGTGTTTCCATCCCATTCTCCCCTGTACTTGTACTCTCTGCACTCAGTTCCCAGCCTGTGTTTCCTTCCCATTCTCCCCTGTACTTGTATTCTCTGCACTCAGTTCCCAGCCTGTGTTTCCTTCCCACTCTCCCCTGTACTTGTACTCTCTACACTCAGTTCCCAGCCTGTGTTTCCTTCCCATTCTCCCCTCTACTTGTACTTTCTGCACTCAGTTCCCAGCCTGTGTTTTGTTCCCACTCTCCCCTGTACTTGTACTCTCTACACTCAGTTCCCAGCCTGTGTTTCCTTCCCATTCTCTCCTCTACTTGTACTTTTTGCACTCAGTTCCCAGCCTGTGTTTCCATCCCATTCTCCCCTGTACTTGTACTCTCTACACTCAGTTCCCAGCCTGTGTTTCCATCCCATTCTCCCCTGTACTTGTACTCTCTACACTCAGTTCCCAGCCTGTGTTTCCTTCCCATTCTCCCCTCTACTTGTACTTTCTGCACTCAGTTCCCAGCCTGTGTTTCCATCCCATTCTCCCCTGTACTTGTACTCTCTACACTCAGTTCCCAGCCTGTGTTTCCATCCCATTCTCCCCTGTACTTGTACTCTCTGCACTCAGTTCCCAGCCTGTGTTTTGTTCCCACTCTCCCCTGTACTTGTACTCTCTACACTCAGTTCCCAGCCTGTGTTTCCTTCCCATTCTCCCCTCTACTTGTACTTTCTGCACTCAGTTCCCAGCCTGTGTTTCCATCCCATTCTCCCCTGTACTTGTACTCTCTACACTCAGTTCCCAGCCTGTGTTTCCTTCCCATTCTCCCCTCTACTTGTACTTTCTGCATTCAGTTCCCAGCCTGTGTTTCCATCCCATTCTCCCCTCTACTTGTACTCTCTGCACTCAGTTCCCAGCCTGTGTTTCCTTCCCACTCTCCCCTCTACTTGTACTCTCTGCACTCAGTTCCCAGCCTGTGTTTTGTTCCCACTCTCCCCTCTACTTGTACTCTCTGCACTCAGTTCCCAGCATGTGTTTCCTTCCCATTCTCCCCTGTACTTGTACTCTCTACACTCAGTTCCCAGCCTGTGTTTTGTTCCCACTCTCCCCTGTACTTGTACTCTCTGCACTCAGTTCCCAGCCTGTGTTTTGTTCCCATTCTCCCCTGTACTTGTACTCTCTACACTCAGTTCCCAGCCTGTGTTTTGTTCCCACTCTCCCCTCTACTTGTACTTTCTGCATTCAGTTCCCAGCCTGTGTTTCCATCCCATTCTCCCCTGTACTTGTACTCTCTGCACTCAGTTCCCAGCCTGTGTTTTGTTCCCACTCTCCCCTGTACTTGTACTCTCTGCACTCAGTTCCCAGCCTGTGTTTTGTTCCCACTCTCCCCTGTACTTGTACTCTCTGCACTCAGTTCCCAGCCTGTGTTTTGTTCCCATTCTCCCCTGTACTTGTACTCTCTACACTCAGTTCCCAGCCTGTGTTTTGTTCCCACTCTCCCCTCTACTTGTACTTTCTGCATTCAGTTCCCAGCCTGTGTTTCCATCCCATTCTCCCCTGTACTTGTACTCTCTGCACTCAGTTCCCAGCCTGTGTTTCCTTCCCATTCTCCCCTGTACTTGTACTCTCTACACTCAGTTCCCAGCCTGTGTTTCCTTCCCATTCTCCCCTCTACTTGTACTTTCTGCATTCAGTTCCCAGCCTGTGTTTCCATCCCATTCTCCCCTGTACTTGTACTCTCTGCACTCAGTTCCCAGCCTGTGTTTCCATCCCATTCTCCCCTGTGCTTGTACTCTCTGCACTCAGTTCCCAGCCTGTGTTTTGTTCCCACTCTCCCCTGTACTTGTACTTTCTGCACTCAGTTCCCAGCCTGTGTTTTGTTCCCACTCTTCCCTCTACTTGTACTCTCTGCACTCAGTTCCCAGCCTGTGTTTCCATCCCATTCTCCCCTGTACTTGTACTCTCTGCACTCAGTTCCCAGCCTGTGTTTTGTTCCCACTCTCCCCTGTACTTGTACTTTCTGCACTCAGTTCCCAGCCTGTGTTTCCATCCCATTCTCCCCTGTACTTGTACTCTCTGCACTCAGTTCCCAGCCTGTGTTTCCTTCCCATTCTCCCCTGTACTTGTATTCTCTGCACTCAGTTCCCAGCCTGTGTTTCCTTCCCACTCTCCCCTGTACTTGTACTCTCTACACTCAGTTCCCAGCCTGTGTTTCCTTCCCATTCTCCCCTCTACTTGTACTTTCTGCACTCAGTTCCCAGCCTGTGTTTCCATCCCATTCTCCCCTGTACTTGTACTCTCTACACTCAGTTCCCAGCCTGTGTTTCCTTCCCATTCTCCCCTCTACTTGTACTTTCTGCACTCAGTTCCCAGCCTGTGTTTCCATCCCATTCTCCCCTGTACTTGTACTCTCTACACTCAGTTCCCAGCCTGTGTTTCCATCCCATTCTCCCCTGTACTTGTACTCTCTACACTCAGTTCCCAGCCTGTGTTTCCATCCCATTCTCCCCTGTACTTGTACTCTCTACACTCAGTTCCCAGCCTGTGTTTTGTTCCCACTCTCCCCTGTACTTGTACTCTCTACACTCAGTTCCCAGCCTGTGTTTCCTTCCCATTCTCTCCTCTACTTGTACTTTCTGCACTCAGTTCCCAGCCTGTGTTTCCATCCCATTCTCCCCTGTACTTGTACTCTCTACACTCAGTTCCCAGCCTGTGTTTCCATCCCATTCTCCCCTGTACTTGTACTCTCTACACTCAGTTCCCAGCCTGTGTTTCCTTCCCATTCTCCCCTCTACTTGTACTTTCTGCACTCAGTTCCCAGCCTGTGTTTCCATCCCATTCTCCCCTGTACTTGTACTCTCTACACTCAGTTCCCAGCCTGTGTTTCCATCCCATTCTCCCCTGTACTTGTACTCTCTGCACTCAGTTCCCAGCCTGTGTTTTGTTCCCACTCTCCCCTGTACTTGTACTCTCTACACTCAGTTCCCAGCCTGTGTTTCCTTCCCATTCTCCCCTCTACTTGTACTTTCTGCACTCAGTTCCCAGCCTGTGTTTCCATCCCATTCTCCCCTGTACTTGTACTCTCTACACTCAGTTCCCAGCCTGTGTTTCCTTCCCATTCTCTCCTCTACTTGTACTCTCTGCACTCACTTCCCAGCATGTGTTTCCTTCCCATTCTCCCCTCTACTTGTACTTTCTGCATTCAGTTCCCAGCCTGTGTTTCCATCCCATTCTCCCCTGTACTTGTACTCTCTACACTCAGTTCCCAGCCTGTGTTTCCTTCCCATTCTCCCCTCTACTTGTACTTTCTGCACTCAGTTCCCAGCCTGTGTTTTGTTCCCACTCTCCCCTCTACTTGTACTCTCTGCACTCAATTCCCAGCTTGTGTTTCTATCCCTATCTCCCCTCTACTTGTACTTTCTGCACTCAGTTCCCAGCCTGTGTTTCCTTCCCACTCTCCCCTCTACTTGTACTCTCTGCACTCACTTCCCAGCATGTGTTTCCTTCCCATTCTCCCCTCTACTTGTACTTTCTGCATTCAGTTCCCAGCCTGTGTTTCCTTCCCACTCTCCCCTCTACTTGTACTCTCTGCACTCAGTTCCCAGCCTGTGTTTCCTTCCCATTCTCCCCTCTACTTGTACTTTCTGCACTCAGTTCCCAGCCTGTGTTTTGTTCCCATTCTCCCCTCTACTTGTACTCTCTGCACTCAGTTCCCAGCTTGTGTTTCTATCCCTATCTCCCCTCTACTTGTACTTTCTGCACTCAGTTCCCAGCCTGTGTTTCCTTCCCACTCTCCCCTCTACTTGTACTCTCTGCACTCAGTTCCCAGCCTGTGTTTCCATCCCATTCTCCCCTCTACTTGTACTCTCTGCACTCAGTTCCCAGCCTGTGTTTCCTTCCCACTCTCCCCTCTACTTGTACTCTCTGCACTCAGTTCCCAGCCTGTGTTTTGTTCCCACTCTCCCCTCTACTTGTACTCTCTGCACTCAGTTCCCAGCATGTGTTTCCTTCCCATTCTCCCCTGTACTTGTACTCTCTACACTCAGTTCCCAGCCTGTGTTTTGTTCCCACTCTCCCCTGTACTTGTACTCTCTGCACTCAGTTCCCAGCCTGTGTTTCCATCCCATTCTCCCCTCTACTTGTACTCTCTGCACTCAGTTCCCAGCCTGTGTTTCCTTCCCACTCTCCCCTCTACTTGTACTCTCTGCACTCAGTTCCCAGCCTGTGTTTTGTTCCCACTCTCCCCTCTACTTGTACTCTCTGCACTCAGTTCCCAGCATGTGTTTCCTTCCCATTCTCCCCTGTACTTGTACTCTCTACACTCAGTTCCCAGCCTGTGTTTTGTTCCCACTCTCCCCTGTACTTGTACTCTCTGCACTCAGTTCCCAGCCTGTGTTTTGTTCCCATTCTCCCCTGTACTTGTACTCTCTACACTCAGTTCCCAGCCTGTGTTTTGTTCCCACTCTCCCCTCTACTTGTACTCTCTGCACTCAGTTCCCAGCCTGTGTTTCCATCCCACTCTCCCCTCTACTTGTACTCTCTGCACTCAGTTCCCAGCCTGTGTTTTGTTCCCACTCTCCCCTGTACTTGTACTTTCTGCACTCAGTTCCCAGCCTGTGTTTCCATCCCATTCTCCCCTCTACTTGTACTCTCTGCACTCAGTTCCCAGCCTGTGTTTTGTTCCCACTCTCCCCTCTACTTGTACTCTCTGCACTCAGTTCCCAGCCTGTGTTTTGTTCCCACTCTCCCCTCTACTTGTACTCTCTGCACTCAGTTCCCAGCCTGTGTTTTGTTCCCATTCTCCCCTGTGCTTGTACTCTCTACACTCAGTTCCCAGCCTGTGTTTCCTTCCCATTCTCCCCTCTACCTGTACTCTCTGCACTCAGTTCCCAGCCTGTGTTTCCTTCCCATTCTCCCCTCTACTTGTACTCTCTACACTCAGTTCCCAGCCTGTGTTTCCTTCCCATTCTCCCCTCTACTTGTACTTTCTGCATTCAGTTCCCAGCCTGTGTTTCCATCCCATTCTCCCCTGTACTTGTACTCTCTGCACTCAGTTCCCAGCCTGTGTTTCCATCCCATTCTCCCCTGTGCTTGTACTCTCTGCACTTAGTTCCCAGCCTGTGTTTTGTTCCCACTCTCCCCTCTACTTGTACTCTCTGCACTCAGTTCCCAGCCTGTGTTTCCATCCCACTCTCCCCTCTACTTGTACTCTCTGCACTCAGTTCCCAGCCTGTGTTTTGTTCCCACTCTCCCCTGTACTTGTACTTTCTGCACTCAGTTCCCAGCCTGTGTTTCCATCCCATTCTCCCCTCTACTTGTACTCTCTGCACTCAGTTCCCAGCCTGTGTTTTGTTCCCACTCTCCCCTCTACTTGTACTCTCTGCACTCAGTTCCCAGCCTGTGTTTTGTTCCCACTCTCCCCTCTACTTGTACTCTCTGCACTCAGTTCCCAGCCTGTGTTTTGTTCCCATTCTCCCCTGTGCTTGTACTCTCTACACTCAGTTCCCAGCCTGTGTTTCCTTCCCATTCTCCCCTCTACCTGTACTCTCTGCACTCAGTTCCCAGCCTGTGTTTCCTTCCCATTCTCCCCTCTACTTGTACTTTCTGCATTCAGTTCCCAGCCTGTGTTTCCATCCCATTCTCCCCTGTACTTGTACTCTCTGCACTCAGTTCCCAGCCTGTGTTTCCTTCCCATTCTCCCCTGTACTTGTACTCTCTACACTCAGTTCCCAGCCTGTGTTTCCTTCCCATTCTCCCCTCTACTTGTACTTTCTGCATTCAGTTCCCAGCCTGTGTTTCCATCCCATTCTCCGCAGTACTTGTACTCTCTGCACTCAGTTCCCAGCCTGTGTTTCCATCCCATTCTCCCCTGTGCTTGTACTCTCTGCACTCAGTTCCCAGCCTGTGTTTTGTTCCCACTCTCCCCTGTACTTGTACTTTCTGCACTCAGTTCCCAGCCTGTGTTTTGTTCCCATTCTCCCCTGTGCTTGTACTCTCTACACTCAGTTCCCAGCCTGTGTTTCCTTCCCATTCTCCCCTCTACCTGTACTCTCTGCACTCAGTTCCCAGCCTGTGTTTCCTTCCCATTCTCCCCTCTACTTGTACTTTCTGCATTCAGTTCCCAGCCTGTGTTTCCATCCCATTCTCCCCTGTACTTGTACTCTCTGCACTCAGTTCCCAGCCTGTGTTTCCTTCCCATTCTCCCCTGTACTTGTACTCTCTACACTCAGTTCCCAGCCTGTGTTTCCTTCCCATTCTCCCCTCTACTTGTACTTTCTGCATTCAGTTCCCAGCCTGTGTTTCCATCCCATTCTCCCCTGTACTTGTACTCTCTGCACTCAGTTCCCAGCCTGTGTTTCCATCCCATTCTCCCCTGTGCTTGTACTCTCTGCACTCAGTTCCCAGCCTGTGTTTTGTTCCCACTCTCCCCTGTACTTGTACTTTCTGCACTCAGTTCCCAGCCTGTGTTTTGTTCCCACTCTCCCCTCTACTTGTACTCTCTGCACTCAGTTCCCAGCCTGTGTTTCCATCCCATTCTCCCCTGTACTTGTACTCTCTGCACTCAGTTCCCAGCCTGTGTTTTGTTCCCACTCTCCCCTGTACTTGTACTTTCTGCACTCAGTTCCCAGCCTGTGTTTCCATCCCATTCTCCCCTGTACTTGTACTCTCTGCACTCAGTTCCCAGCCTGTGTTTCCTTCCCATTCTCCCCTGTACTTGTATTCTCTGCACTCAGTTCCCAGCCTGTGTTTCCTTCCCACTCTCCCCTGTACTTGTACTCTCTACACTCAGTTCCCAGCCTGTGTTTCCTTCCCATTCTCCCCTCTACTTGTACTTTCTGCACTCAGTTCCCAGCCTGTGTTTCCATCCCATTCTCCCCTGTACTTGTACTCTCTACACTCAGTTCCCAGCCTGTGTTTCCTTCCCATTCTCCCCTCTACTTGTACTTTCTGCACTCAGTTCCCAGCCTGTGTTTTGTTCCCACTCTCCCCTGTACTTGTACTCTCTACACTCAGTTCCCAGCCTGTGTTTCCTTCCCATTCTCCCCTCTACTTGTACTTTCTGCATTCAGTTCCCAGCCTGTGTTTCCATCCCATTCTCCCCTGTACTTGTACTCTCTACACTCAGTTCCCAGCCTGTGTTTCCTTCCCATTCTCCCCTCTACTTGTACTTTCTGCACTCACTTCCCAGCCTGTGTTTTGTTCCCACTCTCCCCTCTACTTGTACTCTCTGCACTCAATTCCCAGCTTGTGTTTCTATCCCTATCTCCCCTCTACTTGTACTTTCTGCACTCAGTTCCCAGCCTGTGTTTCCTTCCCACTCTCCCCTCTACTTGTACTCTCTGCACTCAGTTCCCAGCCTGTGTTTCCTTCCCACTCTCCCCTCTACTTGTACTCTCTGCACTCAATTCCCAGCTTGTGTTTCTATCCCTATCTCCCCTCTACTTGTACTTTCTGCACTCAGTTCCCAGCCTGTGTTTCCTTCCCATTCTCCCCTGTACTTGTACTCTCTACACTCAGTTCCCAGCCTGTGTTTTGTTCCCACTCTCCCCTGTACTTGTACTCTCTGCACTCAGTTCCCAGCCTGTGTTTTGTTCCCATTCTCCCCTGTACTTGTACTCTCTACACTCAGTTCCCAGCCTGTGTTTTGTTCCCACTCTCCCCTCTACTTGTACTCTCTGCACTCAGTTCCCAGCCTGTGTTTCCATCCCACTCTCCCCTCTACTTGTACTCTCTGCACTCAGTTCCCAGCCTGTGTTTTGTTCCCACTCTCCCCTCTACTTGTACTCTCTGCACTCAGTTCCCAGCCTGTGTTTTGTTCCCACTCTCCCCTCTACTTGTACTCTCTGCACTCAGTTCCCAGCCTGTGTTTTGTTCCCATTCTCCCCTGTGCTTGTACTCTCTACACTCAGTTCCCAGCCTGTGTTTCCTTCCCATTCTCCCCTCTACCTGTACTCTCTGCACTCAGTTCCCAGCCTGTGTTTCCTTCCCATTCTCCCCTCTACTTGTACTTTCTGCATTCAGTTCCCAGCCTGTGTTTCCATCCCATTCTCCCCTGTACTTGTACTCTCTGCACTCAGTTCCCAGCCTGTGTTTCCTTCCCATTCTCCCCTGTACTTGTACTCTCTACACTCAGTTCCCAGCCTGTGTTTCCTTCCCATTCTCCCCTCTACTTGTACTTTCTGCATTCAGTTCCCAGCCTGTGTTTCCATCCCATTCTCCCCTGTACTTGTACTCTCTGCACTCAGTTCCCAGCCTGTGTTTCCATCCCATTCTCCCCTGTGCTTGTACTCTCTGCACTTAGTTCCCAGCCTGTGTTTTGTTCCCACTCTCCCCTCTACTTGTACTCTCTGCACTCAGTTCCCAGCCTGTGTTTCCATCCCACTCTCCCCTCTACTTGTACTCTCTGCACTCAGTTCCCAGCCTGTGTTTTGTTCCCACTCTCCCCTGTACTTGTACTTTCTGCACTCAGTTCCCAGCCTGTGTTTCCATCCCATTCTCCCCTCTACTTGTACTCTCTGCACTCAGTTCCCAGCCTGTGTTTTGTTCCCACTCTCCCCTCTACTTGTACTCTCTGCACTCAGTTCCCAGCCTGTGTTTTGTTCCCATTCTCCCCTGTGCTTGTACTCTCTACACTCAGTTCCCAGCCTGTGTTTCCTTCCCATTCTCCCCTCTACCTGTACTCTCTGCACTCAGTTCCCAGCCTGTGTTTCCTTCCCATTCTCCCCTCTACTTGTACTTTCTGCATTCAGTTCCCAGCCTGTGTTTCCATCCCATTCTCCCCTGTACTTGTACTCTCTGCACTCAGTTCCCAGCCTGTGTTTTGTTCCCATTCTCCCCTGTGCTTGTACTCTCTACACTCAGTTCCCAGCCTGTGTTTCCTTCCCATTCTCCCCTCTACCTGTACTCTCTGCACTCAGTTCCCAGCCTGTGTTTCCTTCCCATTCTCCCCTCTACTTGTACTTTCTGCATTCAGTTCCCAGCCTGTGTTTCCATCCCATTCTCCCCTGTACTTGTACTCTCTGCACTCAGTTCCCAGCCTGTGTTTCCTTCCCATTCTCCCCTGTACTTGTACTCTCTACACTCAGTTCCCAGCCTGTGTTTCCTTCCCATTCTCCCCTCTACTTGTACTTTCTGCATTCAGTTCCCAGCCTGTGTTTCCATCCCATTCTCCCCTGTACTTGTACTCTCTGCACTCAGTTCCCAGCCTGTGTTTCCATCCCATTCTCCCCTGTGCTTGTACTCTCTGCACTCAGTTCCCAGCCTGTGTTTTGTTCCCACTCTCCCCTGTACTTGTACTTTCTGCACTCAGTTCCCAGCCTGTGTTTTGTTCCCACTCTCCCCTCTACTTGTACTCTCTGCACTCAGTTCCCAGCCTGTGTTTCCATCCCATTCTCCCCTGTACTTGTACTCTCTACACTCAGTTCCCAGCCTGTGTTTCCATCCCACTCTCCCCTGTACTTGTACTCTCTACACTCAGTTCCCAGCCTGTGTTTCCTTCCCATTCTCTCCTCTACTTGTACTCTCTGCACTCAGTTCCCAGCCTGTGTTTCCATCCCATTCTCCCCTGTACTTGTACTCTCTGCACTCAGTTCCCAGCCTGTGTTTCCATCCCATTCTCCCCTGTACTTGTACTCTCTACACTCAGTTCCCAGCCTGTGTTTCCTTCCCATTCTCCCCTCTACTTGTACTTTCTGCACTCAGTTCCCAGCCTGTTTCCATCCCATTCTCCCCTGTACTTGTACTCTCTGCACTCAGTTCCCAGCCTGTGTTTCCATCCCATTCTCCCCTCTACTTGTACTCTCTGCACTCAGTTCCCAGCCTGTGTTTCCTTCCCACTCTCCCCTCTACTTGTACTCTCTGCACTCAGTTCCCAGCCTGTGTTTTGTTCCCACTCTCCCCTCTACTTGTACTCTCTGCACTCAGTTCCCAGCATGTGTTTCCTTCCCATTCTCCCCTGTACTTGTACTCTCTACACTCAGTTCCCAGCCTGTGTTTCGTTCCCACTCTCCCCTGTACTTGTACTCTCTGCACTCAGTTCCCAGCCTGTGTTTTGTTCCCATTCTCCCCTGTACTTGTACTCTCTACACTCAGTTCCCAGCCTGTGTTTTGTTCCCACTCTCCCCTCTACTTGTACTCTCTGCACTCAGTTCCCAGCCTGTGTTTTGTTCCCATTCTCCCCTGTGCTTGTACTCTCTACACTCAGTTCCCAGCCTGTGTTTCCTTCCCATTCTCCCCTCTACCTGTACTCTCTGCACTCAGTTCCCAGCCTGTGTTTCCTTCCCATTCTCCCCTCTACTTGTACTCTCTGCACTCAGTTCCCAGCCTGTGTTTTGTTCCCATTCTCCCCTGTACTTGTACTCTCTACACTCAGTTCCCAGCCTGTGTTTTGTTCCCACTCTCCCCTCTACTTGTACTCTCTGCACTCAGTTCCCAGCCTGTGTTTTGTTCCCACTCTCCCCTGTACTTGTACTTTCTGCACTCAGTTCCCAGCCTGTGTTTCCATCCCATTCTCCCCTCTACTTGTACTCTCTGCACTCAGTTCCCAGCCTGTGTTTTGTTCCCACTCTCCCCTCTACTTGTACTCTCTGCACTCAGTTCCCAGCCTGTGTTTTGTTCCCATTCTCCCCTGTACTTGTACTCTCTACACTCAGTTCCCAGCCTGTGTTTTGTTCCCACTCTCCCCTCTACTTGTACTCTCTGCACTCAGTTCCCAGCCTGTGTTTCCATCCCACTCTCCCCTCTACTTGTACTCTCTGCACTCAGTTCCCAGCCTGTGTTTTGTTCCCACTCTCCCCTGTACTTGTACTTTCTGCACTCAGTTCCCAGCCTGTGTTTCCATCCCATTCTCCCCTCTACTTGTACTCTCTGCACTCAGTTCCCAGCCTGTGTTTTGTTCCCACTCTCCCCTCTACTTGTACTCTCTGCACTCAGTTCCCAGCCTGTGTTTTGTTCCCACTCTCCCCTCTACTTGTACTCTCTGCACTCAGTTCCCAGCCTGTGTTTTGTTCCCATTCTCCCCTGTGCTTGTACTCTCTACACTCAGTTCCCAGCCTGTGTTTCCTTCCCATTCTCCCCTCTACCTGTACTCTCTGCACTCAGTTCCCAGCCTGTGTTTCCTTCCCATTCTCCCCTCTACTTGTACTTTCTGCATTCAGTTCCCAGCCTGTGTTTCCATCCCATTCTCCCCTGTACTTGTACTCTCTGCACTCAGTTCCCAGCCTGTGTTTCCTTCCCATTCTCCCCTGTACTTGTACTCTCTACACTCAGTTCCCAGCCTGTGTTTCCTTCCCATTCTCCCCTCTACTTGTACTTTCTGCATTCAGTTCCCAGCCTGTGTTTCCATCCCATTCTCCCCTGTACTTGTACTCTCTGCACTCAGTTCCCAGCCTGTGTTTCCATCCCATTCTCCCCTGTGCTTGTACTCTCTGCACTTAGTTCCCAGCCTGTGTTTTGTTCCCACTCTCCCCTCTACTTGTACTCTCTGCACTCAGTTCCCAGCCTGTGTTTCCATCCCACTCTCCCCTCTACTTGTACTCTCTGCACTCAGTTCCCAGCCTGTGTTTTGTTCCCACTCTCCCCTGTACTTGTACTTTCTGCACTCAGTTCCCAGCCTGTGTTTCCATCCCATTCTCCCCTCTACTTGTACTCTCTGCACTCAGTTCCCAGCCTGTGTTTTGTTCCCACTCTCCCCTCTACTTGTACTCTCTGCACTCAGTTCCCAGCCTGTGTTTTGTTCCCATTCTCCCCTGTGCTTGTACTCTCTACACTCAGTTCCCAGCCTGTGTTTCCTTCCCATTCTCCCCTCTACCTGTACTCTCTGCACTCAGTTCCCAGCCTGTGTTTCCTTCCCATTCTCCCCTCTACTTGTACTTTCTGCATTCAGTTCCCAGCCTGTGTTTCCATCCCATTCTCCCCTGTACTTGTACTCTCTGCACTCAGTTCCCAGCCTGTGTTTTGTTCCCATTCTCCCCTGTGCTTGTACTCTCTACACTCAGTTCCCAGCCTGTGTTTCCTTCCCATTCTCCCCTCTACCTGTACTCTCTGCACTCAGTTCCCAGCCTGTGTTTCCTTCCCATTCTCCCCTCTACTTGTACTTTCTGCATTCAGTTCCCAGCCTGTGTTTCCATCCCATTCTCCCCTGTACTTGTACTCTCTGCACTCAGTTCCCAGCCTGTGTTTCCTTCCCATTCTCCCCTGTACTTGTACTCTCTACACTCAGTTCCCAGCCTGTGTTTCCTTCCCATTCTCCCCTCTACTTGTACTTTCTGCATTCAGTTCCCAGCCTGTGTTTCCATCCCATTCTCCCCTGTACTTGTACTCTCTGCACTCAGTTCCCAGCCTGTGTTTCCATCCCATTCTCCCCTGTGCTTGTACTCTCTGCACTCAGTTCCCAGCCTGTGTTTTGTTCCCACTCTCCCCTGTACTTGTACTTTCTGCACTCAGTTCCCAGCCTGTGTTTTGTTCCCACTCTCCCCTCTACTTGTACTCTCTGCACTCAGTTCCCAGCCTGTGTTTCCATCCCATTCTCCCCTGTACTTGTACTCTCTGCACTCAGTTCCCAGCCTGTGTTTTGTTCCCACTCTCCCCTGTACTTGTACTTTCTGCACTCAGTTCCCAGCCTGTGTTTCCATCCCATTCTCCCCTGTACTTGTACTCTCTGCACTCAGTTCCCAGCCTGTGTTTCCTTCCCATTCTCCCCTGTACTTGTATTCTCTGCACTCAGTTCCCAGCCTGTGTTTCCTTCCCACTCTCCCCTGTACTTGTACTCTCTACACTCAGTTCCCAGCCTGTGTTTCCTTCCCATTCTCCCCTCTACTTGTACTTTCTGCACTCAGTTCCCAGCCTGTGTTTTGTTCCCACTCTCCCCTGTACTTGTACTCTCTACACTCAGTTCCCAGCCTGTGTTTCCTTCCCATTCTCCCCTCTACTTGTACTTTCTGCACTCAGTTCCCAGCATGTGTTTCCATCCCATTCTCCCCTGTACTTGTACTCTCTACACTCAGTTCCCAGCCTGTGTTTCCTTCCCATTCTCCCCTCTACTTGTACTTTCTGCACTCAGTTCCCAGCCTGTGTTTCCATCCCATTCTCCCCTGTACTTGTACTCTCTACACTCAGTTCCCAGCCTGTGTTTCCATCCCATTCTCCCCTGTACTTGTACTCTCTACACTCAGTTCCCAGCCTGTGTTTCCATCCCATTCTCCCCTGTACTTGTACTCTCTGCACTCAGTTCCCAGCCTGTGTTTTGTTCCCACTCTCCCCTGTACTTGTGCTCTCTACACTCAGTTCCCAGCCTGTGTTTCCTTCCCATTCTCCCCTCTACTTGTACTTTCTGCACTCAGTTCCCAGCCTGTGTTTCCATCCCATTCTCCCCTGTACTTGTACTCTCTGCACTCAGTTCCCAGCCTGTGTTTCCTTCCCACTCTCCCCTGTACTTGTACTCTCTACACTCAGTTCCCAGCCTGTGTTTCCTTCCCATTCTCCCCTCTACTTGTACTTTCTGCACTCAGTTCCCAGCCTGTGTTTTGTTCCCACTCTCCCCTGTACTTGTACTCTCTACACTCAGTTCCCAGCCTGTGTTTCCTTCCCATTCTCCCCTCTACTTGTACTTTCTGCACTCAGTTCCCAGCCTGTGTTTCCATCCCATTCTCCCCTGTACTTGTACTCTCTACACTCAGTTCCCAGCCTGTGTTTCCTTCCCATTCTCCCCTGTACTTGTACTCTCTGCACTCAGTTCCCAGCCTGTGTTTTGTTCCCACTCTCCCCTCTACTTGTAATCTCTGCACTCAGTTCCCAGCCTGTGTTTCCTTCCCACTCTCCCCTGTACTTGTACTCTCTGCACTCAGTTCCCAGCCTGTGTTTTGTTCCCACTCTCCCCTCTACTTGTACTTTCTGCACTCAGTTCCCAGCCTGTGTTTCCCCTCTTTTACATTCTCCCCTGTACTCATACTTTCTTTATGTGCCTTAGTATCACCACCTAATTAATTTCATCAAAACCTACATTATAAACAGGCAACATTAAATTCCTAGCTATTTTCCCTCCCTTGCATCTCCCACCACTTCTTCACTCACTGTTTCATGTCTCCATCAACCCATTTTTCACTCTCCTTTTCTCTTTCACATTGCCTGGTACTTGTTGTACAAAAGTTAAGTTTATTAGTGATAACCCTCACCTTCCTTGCTGTCCTCTATTACCTGTACTGCCCCTCCCTCATGTACACTACTGGTACTGTCACTATTCTGTGTCTCCATCACCTCCTGCTTTCCACTGTCTCCTGTACTCGCTCTCTCTTGACGCTCTTTTGTCTTAGTTTCCTCCTCCAAGTACTTCTCCCACTTGCTCAGTCTCTCTCGCCGCTGTTCTTCTGTCTCCTCCACCTCGTACTTAGTCTTACCATCCCACGTCTCCACGAGCAACCGTTTGCCTGCAAAGTAACGGCGGTCCAAAGCCTCCATGCACACATCAGCCTCCTCAGCCGTCTTGAATGTCACTGATGCAGTTCCATCTGGGTGGCGCTAAAAAGATAGGAAATTAAAATACCCAATACCAATTTTAATTTGATTATATTTCTCCAATAAAGAAATATAATCATGGGACATTGAAAATGATAATGGGGCTGGGGAAAATAAACATACAGGAAACTCAGGTTCAAACCCAAGTAACAAAATGGGCCAACAGATGGTCACTCCTGTGGTCCCTGTGTCCCTGACTCCAAAACCCTTAACCCCTGGGGATATAGCCAAAAAGGTTGTTGCTTGTGAACATAATGCCATCTCGGAGAAAGCCCAATGTCATGATGGTCAAAAGGGGAATAAAACACATACAGAAAATGGTCATAGTGGCAAGATTTTTGATATCAATGGTCTGGATGAAAAGTATCTTACCTTCATTTTGCTTAACACTCCCAAGAGAAAGCTGTGGAAAAATTCAGATCATGCAATGGTTAAGGCCTGGAAAGACCAGACAGACTTTGAGTTTGGCTTTATTCCCCTGTCTGACCTTCACGAATCTAAGGATAGAGATATAAATCATTTGCAAAAATACTGCCCTATTGAAGCTCACAAAATAGTGACTGGCTATGACAAACCCAATTATCTAGGTGCCAGAATAAAGGTAGACACTCAGCTAAATCTTCAAATCTGGTATCAGGAACTTAAGGATTACTGGGACCAGCAGCTTTTGGATCTTCTGACCTTTGGGTTTCCACTTGACTTTAATAGAAATGCTCCACTTCATTGGGAGGGTGAAAACCACAGGTCGGCTCTGGATTATCCGAATGATATTGAGGCCTATCTGAAAGAGGAAGCTCAGTTCAAAGCAATTGTGGGTCCTTTTGACCAATATCCCTGTAAAAATGGCCACATATCTCCCTTTATGACCAGGGATAAGCCTGGATCTGAGCATAGGCGTGTAATCATACACCTTAGCTGGCCAATTGGTTGTTCAGTCAATGCAGGTATTGACAAGGACTCTTATCTTGGAACTGATTTTGCCCTGGTCCTTCCTACAGTCGACCATATTATTGACCAACTTAAGACCTTAGGGAGGGGTGCACACTTGTATAAAATTGATATCAGTAGGGCCTTTAGGCATATCAAGGTGGATCCATTGGATTATGACCTTTTGGGTCTTCACTGGCGTGACGTTTATGTCGACACTTGCGTTCCTTTTGGGAAATTATTTCAGCTTCATGCCTTTTTGTATTGGTTGGGTCGAAAATTTTGACGAAATCACTCTATCTTGCACGGTTAAGAAGATAGAAGCAAATTTGTGTTTTGCCATTTTTGGCAAAAATTCAAAATGGCCGCCATTTTTGGGAAGAGGAAAATTTTTTGAAAATTGCCAAGAGTACATTTCTTAGATACCCTATGGGTCGAAAATTTCAACGAAATAACTCTATTTTGCACAGTTAAGGAGATAGAAGCAAATTTGTGTTTTTCCATTTTGGGCAAAAATTCGAAAAATCAAAATGGCCGCCATATGTGGGGAGGGGAAATTTTTTTGAAAATTGCCAAGAGTACATTTCTTAGATACCCTGTGGGTCGAAAATTTCGACGAAATCGCTCTATCTCGCACGGTTAAGGAGATAGAAGCAAATTTGTGTTTTGCCATTTTTGGCAAAAATTCGAAAATTCAAAATGGCCGCCATTTTTGGGGAGGGGAAAATTTTTTGAAAATTGCCAAGAGTACATTTCTTAGATACCCTGTGGGTCGAAAATTTCGACGAAATCGCTCTATCTCGCACGGTTAAGGAGATAGAAGCAAATTTGTGTTTTGCCATTTTTGGCAAAAATTCGAAAATTCAAAATGGCCGCCATTTTTGGGGAGGGGAAATTTTTTTGAAAATTGCTATGAGTGCATTTCTGAGATACTCTGTGGGTCGAAAATTTCGATGAAATCGCTCTATCTCGCACGGTTAAGGAGATAGAAGCAATTTTGTGTTTTGCCATTTTGGGCAAAAATTCGAAAATTCAAAATGGCCGCCATTTTTGGGGAGGGGAAAATTTTTTGAAATTGCCAGAGTACATTGATCAGATACCCTGTGGGTCGAAAATTTCGACGAAATCGCTCTATCTCGCATGGTTAAGGAGATAGAAGCAAATTTGTGTTTTGCCATTTTTGGGAAAAATTCGAAAATTCAAAATGGCCGCCATTTTTGGGGCGGGGAAAATTTTTTTTAAATTGCCAAGAGTACGATGCTCAGATACCCTGTGGATCGAAAATTTCAACGAAATTGCTCTATCTCGCACGGTTAAGGAGATAGAAGCAAATTTGTGTTTTACCATTTTTGGCAAAAATTTGAAAATTCAAAATGGCCGCCATTTTTGGGGAGGGGAAAATTTTTTGAAAATTGCAAAGATTACATTCCTTAGATGCCCTGTGGGTCGAAAATTTTGACGAAATTGCTCTATCTCGCATGGTTAAGGAGATAGAAGCAAATTTGTGTTTTGCCATTTTTGGCAAAGTAGCTAAGTAGCTATTACTCAGTCAGTTATACAGCTATTATCACTAAAAGCAATCCCAAGCAAGCTATCAACCTAAGTAATGCTCATACTAAATTTGGTAAAGATATGTCAAATATTTTTCCTTAAAATGCCCGGAAACCAAAGAAGTACACAAAAGTAGCTAAGTAGCTATTACTCAGTTATAGACCTATCTTCACCAAAAGCAATCCCAGACAAGCTATTAACCCAATAAAGACCCATACCAAATTTGGTAAAGATATGATAAATACTTTTCCTTCAAATGAGCGGAAACCAAGCGTCTGGACGGCAGACGACGGAAAAAGCAAAAATAATATGTCCACCCCCCCAGTGGGATGGACATAATTATGTGGATGATTACGTTGGTTTCAGCGTTCCGTCTGACGCAAAGGCCTCCTTTGACCTTTTATTTGACCTTTTGCAGAGACTAGGTCTGACTGTTAGCCAAAAGAAACTGGTCCCACCAGCCACTTCTGTTATCTGTCTAGGGGTTGAGATTAACACTGTTACTGGGACAATTTCTATTCCAGCTGACAAATTGCGTCAAATTTCTGACACTGTTAAGGACTGGAAGGATAAGAACAGGTGTTCAAGGCATCAACTTCAATCCTTCTTAGGCCATTTGTTATATATACACAAGTGTGTCAAGCCTGCTCGTTACTTCCTAAACAGGATGTTGCAAACTCTTAGGTCCAATTGTGGCAATGCTAGCATAAAATTAGATGCTGACTTTCATAGGGATCTGAGATGGTTTGACAGGTTCCTCCCCTTGTATAATGGGGTGTCATTATATGACCATAAGACATGTGATCACCAAGTCCATTTGGATGCTTGTTTACAGGGCTTAGGTGGAGTTTGGCAAAACTATGTCTACCATCTTCCAATCAGCTATGGTTATAGAGGTTTGAATATTGCACACCTGGAGATGGTGAACATTCTGGTGGCCTTGAAGGTCTTCTGTCGCCAGTGGGCTTAAAAACGTGTCTTAATCCACTGTGACAATCAAGCTGTGGTATGTGTTTTACAGTCGGGTAGGGCAAAGGACCCTTTTTGGGGGGCTTGTGCTCGCAATATCTGGCTTTGGGCTGCTACCCAGGACATAGACCTAATGTATGTACATGTGATGGGTAAATATAACAGGACTGCGGATTTGTTATCAAGATGGTCCAATAGTGTTCATGATAAAAATGAGTTAAAAATGTTACTACCTGGTGCATGCTGGGTGCCTGTCTCGTTAGAGGCCACAGATATTGATGCTGAAATCTAATATTAATTACAGTTGCTATGCTTTGTTTTAGACAACAAGAGGCTCAAGAATCTGACTTCAACAGCTACGGCTAGGCTTCAAGGTGTCTTCAGACCTTCTACTGCCAAAGCCTATACTTCAATGTTCAGAATCTTCATGTCCTTCTGTATTTATTTGAAGGTAGATGTGTGTAATTTGAATGTTAGTCATGTTCTGGCCTTTATGGAGTGCCTGAATGCGAATCAAGTCTCTGTAAACATGATATCAAATTATCTGGCTGCTATAAAAGCTAAGCTAGTGGTTCTGGGTTTGAACATTTTACCTCTGGATGACAAAAAAGTAAAGTATTATGTCAGGGCTTTAAAACTCAACAGACCAATCAATGTCACCATTCATAACATCATTTCCTTAGATATACTGTTGAAAATAGTTCGCCAGTGTGACTACATATACATGGGCAAGGTTTTCAAGGCAGTTTTTCTTGTAGCATTTTTGGGGTTTTTCAGATTATCTAACCTTGCCCCACATTCCTTTAGTGCTTTTGATTTCACTAGGCATTTGGCTGGGGGTGATATATTCTTTGACAAAAACATGGTAAAGATTCTCGTCAAATGGTCTAAGACCATCCAGACCAGAGACCAGGTCAAAATTATTTCCCTTCCTTGTTTGGGCAGGAATCCTGTCTGTCCTTATGCTGCTCTAAACGCTCTGTATCACTTCTACAACCCTGCAGCAAATGAACCATTGTTTCAATTCACATATCCTATAGGTTGGAAGGTGTGGATTGATTCAAAGATTAGAAAGACTCTCTCCCTTATTAATAAAAAGTTGCACCTATCACCTCAATTTTTCACCTTCCATGCTTTCCGGCATTCAGGTGCCTTTCTGGCTTTCAATGCAAATGTGCCCCTGCAGGAAATTAATGTTCAGGGCACCTGGACGTCGGATTGTGTGTGGAGGTACATTCAAAATGATCCCTCTCGCGCGTCCGAATTCGCCACTACATTTCAACAAATGTTACATAAGAAAAGATAAATGCTCTAAATGCCAGGCTTGGGTTTGGGGTTCCAATAATATATTATATCATGTATTATGCTATATAATGGCTTATTCACTTGTGTTTTTAGAGCCTTTCAGTCTGACTCTAACTTATTTCTAAATTTCTCACTTCATCTTCATGTGTGACCTTGCTTGAGTATCATCTTAGTAACTTGACCTTAGATCTGACCTTTGCTCAAGGTCGTTCATAACTTTGCTAGTTTTACCTTGGGTCACACGGCTTTTCTCAGAGGTCAAGATTTCTGACCTTCACCTTTTACCTTTGGTCCTTCCAAGGTCAGACTGACTGGCTCACTTAACTGAGTGTATTGAGTGTATTTGTATTGTCTGTACTATCTTTTGCATTTATACATTGTGTGGTTCACTATACTTTGCATTTATTCTATGGGAAATGTAAATATTTCTAGACATAGTGAATGTATTTACACATGTTAAAGAATCATATGTATTATAAATAAACATGAGTACCCTCTATGTGTGTTATCACTGTGTTGGGGAACTTTGGGGGGACTGAGGACACAAAAGTTATGTCCTGCAAATGGTATTCAGAAGTAAAGTACCAAGTTAACTGTTGAGGTGTTAAAAGTAGGTGGAAAACATATTTAAACAAAATACTGTAAATCCAATAGTTTTCATATTACAAGTAATTTACTCAACAGTGAGAATCTCAAAGCAGCTTTTGCTCAGCTATGGAATGAGCTACAGGTCTGCAATTTTTTATATTTTTGCTGACCCAAAAGTAGGTGATTAACCTGAAAGTAGTTATTGCTCAGCTATTCTACGAGCTACAGGTCTGTAATTTTACTATGTTATAGCTGACTGAAAAGTAGGTGAATAATATATTTAAAGAAACTACTGTGAAAGCAATAGTTTTCAAGCAACAACTGATTTACTTAACAGTAAAACCTGAAAGTAGCTATTGCGCAGCTATGCAATGAGTTACAGGTCTACAATTTCACTATGTTATACCTGACCCATAAGTAGGCGAATAACATTTTAAAACAAAATTCTCTAAATGCAATAGTTTTTGAGTTACAACTGATATACTCAACAGTGAGAACCTCAAAGTAGCTTTGCCCAACCATCTAATAAACTACAGGTCCGCAATTTTACTATGTTACAGCTGATCCAAAAGTATGTGAATAATATATTCAAACAAAATACTCTAAATGTAATAGTTTTCAAGTTACAACAGATTTACTCAACAGTGATAACCTGAAAGTAGCTACAGGTCTACAATTTTACTATCATGTTATAGCTGACCCCAAAATAGGTGAATAACATATTTAAAGAAAATACTGTCAATGCAATAGCTTTCAAGTTACAACTGATTTACCCAACAGTGAACTTCAAAGTAGCTATCGTTTAGCTTTGCAATTAGCTACATGTCTGCAATTTTACTATGTTATAGCTCACCCAAAAGTAGATGAATAACATATCTAGTTTTCAAGTTAAAAGAGATTTACTCAACAGCGATAACCTGAAAGTAGCTTTATTTTATTGCATTAATACATCCTATCCAATGGACAACTGCTTTACCGGTCGGCGTGACTGGTCCTGCCAAATGCCAGACAAGCAATCAGTGCCCGTGAACGGGCTCTGTGTCAGCTGACTGTGTGTTTTGAGTTTCAGAGTAGAAGTGACAGAAGAAAAGCACACAAAAGTTGTGCCCTGGAAATGGTGTTCAGAAGGAAAGTAAGAAAGTAACTGTTAAGGTGTAAAAACTAAGTTAACAAGACCACTGCCGCGGTATGTATCTCCCGCTGAGTACCGCAGGGGAAGAAATACTACATTGAAATTTTTCCCCTTTGCATAGGACACTGTTGTACCATCCTGCAGGTCGAAAATTCGCTTGAAACCGCTCTATCTGTTATGCTTTTCGAGATATTGACACTTTTCCATTTTCAGCAAAAATCCAAGATGGCCGCCGAAAGTGGCGAAAAATGAAATTTTTCCCCTTTGGACAGGACACTCTTGTATCACCCTGCGGGTCAAAAAATCGCTCGAAATCGCTCGATCTGTTACGGTTTTCGAGATATTGACACTTTTTCATTTTCCGCAAAAATGTAAGATGGCCGCCAAAAGTGGCGAAAATTGAAATTTTCCCCCTTTGCACAGGAGACTCTTGTACCACCCTGCAGGTCAAAAATTTGCTCAAAATCGCTCTATCTCTTACGGTTTTCGAGATATTGACACTTTTCTATTTTCTGCAAAAATCCAAAAAGGCCGCCAAAAGTGGCGAAAATTGATATTTTACCCCTTTGCACAGGACATTCTTGTACTACCGTGCATGTCAAAAATTCGCTCGAAATTGCTCTATCTCTTATGGTTTTCGAGATATTCACACTTTTTCATTTTTTTCCGCTAAAATCCAAGAAGGCCGCCAAAAGTGGCGAAAATTGAAATCTTTCCCCTTTGCATAGGACACTTTTGTACTACCCTGAAGGTCTAAATGCAATAGTTTTCAAGTTACAAGTGATTTCACTCATGATGGAAGTTAGTGAAAAATCCAAAAGTAGCTATTACTCACTTATCTATTGAGACAGACACCCAAGTTACTCACCATGTTGTTGCTGTGGGAAAAAGTAGGTGAATGACATATTTTAACAAAATGCTCTAAATACAATACTTTTCAAGTTATAATCGATTTAGTGCATGATTTCATTAATTTTAATGCATTAAAAATTATTTTAATAATTCATAAAAAAACTTTAGCATGTGAAATATCTCCAAAATGTAGGTGAATGAGTTATTTGAGAAATACTGGCTATCTGCAATACTTTTTGTGATAATAGGCAATTACTCATTTGGAGTAGGTGAGTAATTAGATATGGATCTGAAAATTCACTAATTGAAAGTTCTCCCAAAATATAGGTGAAGTGAGTTATTTGAAAAATACTGGCTATCTGCAATACTTTTAGAGATAATTCGCATTTACTCATTTTGAGTAGGTGAGTAATTACCTACAGGTTTGGAACTTCACCAAAAGCTCTTCCAAAAGTAGATGAATGAGTTATTTGATAAAAATTGGGTACCCACAATACTTTTAGAGATAATTAGCATTTACTCATTTTGAGTAGGTGAGTAATTACCTACGCGTCTGAAACTTCACCATGTGAAAGCTCTTTCAAAAGTAGATGAATGAGTTATTTGAGAAAAATTGGCTATCTGCAATACTTTTAGAGATAATTCTCATTTACTCATTTTGAGTAGGTGAGAAATTAGCTATGGGTCTGAAACTTCACAGAGTGAAAGCTCTCCCAAAAGTAGGTGAATGAGTTATTTGAGAAAAATTGGCTATCTGCAATACTTTTAGAGATAATTCGCATTTACTCATTTTGAGTAGGCGAGTAATTAGCTATGGGTCTGAAACTTCACCGAAAGCTCTTCCAAAAGTAAACGAATGAGTTGAGAAAAAATGGCTATCTGCAATACTTTTAGAGATATTTAACATTTACTCATTTTGAGTACGTGAGAAATTAGCTACAGGTCTCACACTTCACCAAGTGAAAGCTCTCCCAAAAGTAGATGAATGAGTTATTTGAGAAAAATTGGCTATCTGCAATACTTTTAGAGATAATTAGCATTTACTCATTTTGAGTAGGTGAGTAATTAGCTACGGGTCTGAAACTTCACCAAGTGAAAGCTCTTCCAAAAGTAGGTGAATGAGTTATTTGAGAAAAATTGGCTATCTGCAATACCTTTAGAGAGAATTCGCATTTACTCATTTTGAGTAGGTGAGTAATTAGCTATGGGTCTGAAACTTCACCATGTGAAAGCTCTTCCAAAAGTAGATGAATGAGTTATTTGAGAAAAATTGGCTATCTGCAATACTTTTAGAGATAATTAGCATTTACTCATTTTGAGTAGGTGAGTAATTAGCTACGGGTCTGAAACTTCACCAAGTGAAAGCTCTCCCAAAAGTAGGTGAATGAGTTATTTGAGAAAAATTGGCTATCTGCAATACTTTTAGAGAGCATTCGCATTTACTCATTTTGAGTAGGTGAGTAATTAGCTATGGGTCTGAAACTTCACCATGTGAAAGCTCTTCCAAAAGTAGATGAATGAGTTATTTGAGAAAAATTGGCTATCTGCAATACTTTTAGAGATAATTCTCATTTACTCATTTTGAGTAGGTGAGAAATTAGCTATGGGTCTGAAACTTCACAGAGTGAAAGCTCTCCCAAAAGTAGGTGAATGAGTTATTTGAGAAAAATTGGCTATCTGCAATACTTTTAGAGATAATTCGCATTTACTCATTTTGAGTAGGCGAGTAATTAGCTATGGGTCTGAAACTTCACCATGCGAAAGCTCTTCCAAAAGTAAACAAATGAGTTATTTGAGAAAAAATGGCTATCTGCAATACTTTTAGAGATATTTAACATTTACTCATTTTGAGTACGTGAGAAATTAGCTACAGGTCTCACACTTCACCAAGTGAAAGCTCTCCCAAAAGTAGATGAATGAGTTATTTGAGAAAAATTGGCTATCTGCAATACTTTTAGAGATAATTAGCATTTACTCATTTTGAGTAGGTGAGTAATTAGCTACGGGTCTGAAACTTCACCAAGTGAAAGCTCTTCCAAAAGTAGGTGAATGAGTTATTTGAGAAAAATTGGCTATCTGCAATACTTTTAGAGAGAATTCGCATTTACTCATTTTGAGTAGGTGAGTAATTAGCTATGGGTCTGAAACTTCACCATGTGAAAGCTCTCGCAAAAGTAGGTGAATGAGTTATTTGAGAAAAATTGGCTATCTGCAATACTTTTAGACATAATTAGCATTTACTCATTTTGAGTAGGCGAGTAATTAGCTATGGGTCTGAAACTTCACCATGTGAAAGCTCTTCCAAAAGTAAATGAATGAGTTATTTGAGAAAAATTGGCTATCTGCAATACTTTTCGAGATATTTAGCATTTACTCATTTTGAGTAGGTGAGTAATTAGCTACAGGTCTGACACTTCACCAAGTGAAAGCTCTCGCAAAAGTAGGTGAATGAGTTATTTGAGAAAAATTGGCTATCTTCTATACTTTTAGAGATAATTCGCATTTACTCATTTTGAGTAGGTGAGTAATTAGCTACGGGTCTGAAACTTCACCAAGTGAAAGCTCTCCCAAAAGTAGGTGAATGAGTTATTCGAGAAAAATTGGCTATCTGCAATACTTTTAGAGAGAATTCGCATTTACTCATTTTGAGTAGGTGAGTAATTAGCTATGGGTCTGAAACTTCACCATGTGAAAGCTCTTCCAAAAGTATATGAATGAGTTATTTGAGAAAAATTGGCTATCTGCAATACTTTTAGACATAATTAGCATTTACTCATTTTGAGTAGGTGAGTAACTAGCTACGCATCTGAAACTTAACCAAGTGAAAGCTCTCCCAAAAGTAGGTGAATGAGTTATTTGAGAAAAAATGGCTACCTGCAATACTTTTAGAGATAATTCGCATTTACTCATTTTGAGGAGGTGAGTAAGTGGGCCAAAATTCACCAAACCATTTTCCCCTTAGCATAGGATACTCTAGTACTACCCTGTGAGTCAAAAATTTGCTCGAAATTGCTATATATCTTACAGTTTGAGAGATATTTGTGATTTTTCACATTTTCACTAAAAGTAGCAATAAAGTAGCCATTACTCACTTGTACATAGAGCAACAGTTGTGAAACTTAAATATGTTACAGTTCACAAAAAAGTACATGAACAACATATTTGAGAGAAATTGTGTAGCTGCAATACTTTTGAAGATATAAGCCATTTACTCATTATGGTTATCATTAAAAATTGAAAAAGTAGCTATTACTCACTTAGCTATGGAGATACACTTCCAAATTACTGACCATATTGTAGCTGTGGAGAAAGTAGCTGAACATCATATTGGAACAAAATTCTGTAGCTGCAATACTTTTGAAGATATAAGCCATTTACTCATTGACAGTTAAAAGTCATATAATTATATTAGGTAAAAGTGCTATTACTCACTCAAAAGTAGGCCAAAGTTCACCAAACCTTTCCCCCCTTAGCAATAGGATACTCTAGTACTACCCTGTGGGTCAAAAATTTGCTCGAAATTGCTCTATATCTTACGGTTTGAGAGATATTTCTGATTTTTCACATTTTCACTAAAAGTAGCAATAAAGTAGCCATTACTCACATGTACATCGAGCAACAGTTGTGAAACTTAAATATGTTACAGTTCACAAAAAAGTACATGAACAACATATTTGAGAGAAATTGTGTAGCTGCAATACTTTTGAAGATATAAGCAATTTACTCATTATGGTTATCATTAAAAATTGAAAAAGTAGCTATTACTCACTTAGCTATAGAGATACACTTCCAAACTACTGGCCATGTTGTAGCAGTGGAGAAAGTAGCTGAACAACATATTGGAACAAAATTGTGTAGCTGCAATACTTTTGAAGATATAAGCCATTTACTCATTATGGTTATCATTAAAAACTGAAAAAGTAGCTATTACTCACTTAGCTATGGAGATACACTTGCAAACTACTGACCATGTTGTAGCTGTGGAGAAAGTAGCTGAACAACATATTGGAACAAAATTGTGTAGCTGCAATACTTATGAAGATATAAGCCATTTACTCATTATGGTTATAATTAAAAATTGACAAAGTAGCTATTACTCACTTAGCTATGGAGATACACTTCCAAACTACTGACCATGTTGTAGCTGTGGAGAAAGTAGCTGAACAACATATTAGAACAAAATACTGTAAATGCAATAGTTTCAGAGTTATAAGCCATATAATTATATTAGCTAAAATAGCTTTTACTCACTCAAAAGTGGGCCAAAGTTCACCAAACCCCAAAAATATTGAAGAGCAAAAAAATTCATTAGGACTTGTGATTTACCAAAAATGTGTAACTGTAGTAGTTTCAGAGAAAACTGCGTGACACACGCACGCACGTACACACGCACATGGTGCAAATTATGATCTCCCTCCGGCGAGCCGGGCGGGAGATAAAAACATATTTAAAGAAAAATATTGCAAATGCAATAGTAATAACTTTACTTTGTTATAGCTGACCCCAAAATAGGTGAATAACATACTGAAACTAGATCTATCGCATCGGAGAACCGATGCAAATTGTATCCACCAGAAAGAAAACCCAAAGCCATTAAAACATCGCTTAACCTTGGAGAAGCCCAAGGTGAAATCTGACCATATGAAAAGATTCTTAGCCCATGATTCCTATAGGTTGGTGTGACATTGCAAACCTCTAGGAACACAAATAAGCGAGCTATAAGCAGTTAATTTTGGCTATCCTCATTTGACCTTGAAAGAGGGGCCAAAGGTCAAATCTGATCACATAAAAAAATTCCAAGCCCATGATTTCCTATAGGTTGATTTGACATTGCAAACCTCTAGAACCAATAATAAGCGAGTTATAAGCACTTTTAGGTTTGGCTATCCCCGTTTGACCTTGAAGGAGGGGTCCAAGGTCAAATCCGACAACACCAAAAGATTCCCAGCCCATGATTTCCTATAGGTTGGTTTACCATCCCAAACCTCTAGGACCATTAATAAGCGAGTTATAAGCACTTAAGTTTGGCTATCCTCGTTTGACCTTGAAGGAGGGGTCCAAGATGAAATCTGACCACTGCAATAGATTCCAAGCTCATGATTTCCTATAGCTTGGTTAACCATCCCAAATCTCCAGGAACAGTAATAAGCGAGTTATAAGCACTTTAAAGTTTGGCTATCCTCATTTGACCTTGAAGGAGGGGTCCAAGGTCAAATCTGACCACATCAAAAGATTCCCAGCCCATGATTTCCTATAGGTTGGTTTACCATCCCAAACCTCTTGGACTAATAATAAGCGAGTTATAAGCACTTTTAAGTTTGGCTATCCTCGTTTGACCTTGAAGGAGGGGCCCAAAGTCAAATCCGACCACAGCAATAGATTCTCAGCCCATGATTTCGTGTAGGTTGGTTTACCATCCCAAACCTGTACGACAAATAATAAGCCAGTTATAAGCACTTTTAAGTTTGGCTATCCTCGTTTGACCTTGAAGGAGGGGTCCAAGGTCAAATCTGACCACACCAAAAGATTCCCAGCGCATGATTTCCTATAGGTTGGTTTACCATTCCAAACCTCTAGGACCAATAATAAGCGAGTTATAAGCACTTGTAAGTTTGGCTATCCTCATTTGACCGTGAAGGAGGGGTCCAAGGTCAAATCTGAACACACCAAGAGATATCCAGCTCATGATTTCCTATAGGTTGGTATACCATCCCAAACCTCTAGGACCAATAATAAGCGAGTTATAAGCACTTTTAAGTTTGGCTATCCTTGTTTGACCTTGAAGGAGGGGTCCAAGGTCAAATCCGACCACAACAAAAGAATCCCAGCCCATGATTTCCTATAGGTTGGTTTACCATCCCAAACCTCTAGGACCAATAGTAAGCGAGTTATAACCACTTTTAATTTTGGCTATCCTCTTTTAACCTTGAAGGAGGGGTCCCAGGTCAAATCCGACCACACCAAAAGAATCCCAGACCATGATTTCCTATAGGTTGGTTTACCATCCCAAACCTCTAGGACCATTAATAAGCGAGTTATAAGCACTTTTAAGTTTGGCTATCCTCGTTTGACCTTGAAGGAGGGGTCCAAGATGAAATCTGACCACTGCAATAGATTCCAAGCCCATGATTTTGTGTAGGTTGGTTTACCATCCCAAACCTCTAGGACCAATAATAAGCGAGCTATAAGCACTTTTAAGTTTGGCTATCCTCGTTTGACCTTGAAGGAGGGGTCCAAGGTCAAATCCGACCACATCAAAAGATTCCCAGCCCATGATTTCCTATAGGTTGGTTTACCATCCCAAACCTCTAGGACCAATAATAAGCCAGTTATAAGCACTTTTAAGTTTGGCTATCCTCGTTTGACCTTGAAGGAGGGGTCCAAGGTCAAATCCGACCACACCAAAAGATTCGCAGCCCATGATTTCCTATAGGTTGGTTTACCATCCCAAACCTCTAGGACCAATAATAAGCGAGTTATAAGCACTTTTAAGTTTGACTATCCTCGTTTGACCTTGAAGGAGGGGTCCAAGGTCAAATCTGACCACACCAAAAGATTCCTAGCCCATGATTTCCTATAGGTTGGTTTACCATCCCAAACCTCTAGGACCAATAATAAGGGAGATATTCGCAATTTTCATGACTGACAAAGAAACACCCGTGGCAGCCATCTTGTTTTTCAAAATGAGTCCAAAACTATTCCCAGTCAAGATTTTTTAATGACAAACATATCCTGCCAATATGAGATAATACCCTTTGCTCTAGGGAGCCAACAAAAGTCCTTGCTTTAAGTCCAATAAACGTCCCTGGCGGCCATCTTTTTTTCAAAATGAGGCCAAAAATATTCCCAGGCAACATTTTATGGTTATTAATATATCCTGCAAACTTGAGAAGGCTAGCTATAATATTTTTTTCGTTAGAGCGGTATTGGTGAAATCTCTCTACACACTGCGCCTATCCAGTGGATACAATGATTTACTCAACAGTGAGAACCTGAAAGTAGCTATTGCTCAGCTATGCCATGAGCTGCAGGTCTGAAATTTTACTATGTTATAGCTGACCCAAAAGTAGCTGAATAACATATTTACACAAAATTCTCTAAATGCAATAGTTTTCAAGTTGCAAGTGATTTTACTCATGATGGAAGTTACTGAAAAGTCCAAAAGTAGGTAGCTATTACTCGCTTAGCTATTGAGATAGACACCCAAGTTACTCACCATGTTGTAGCTATAGAAAAAGTAGCTGAATAACATATTTTAACAAAAAGTTCTAAATGCAATACTTTTCAAGTTATAAATGATTTAGTGTTGAGTAAGAACCTCAAAGTAGCTATTACTCAGCTATACAAAGAGCACAGGTCTGGAATTTTACTATGTTACAGCTGACCCAAAAGTAGCTGAATAACATATTTACACAAAATGCTCTAAATGCAATACTTTTCAAGTTATACATGATTTAGTGTTGAGTAAGAACCTCAAAGTAGCTATTACTCAGCTATGCAATGAGCCACAGGTCTGGAATTTTACTATGTTATAGCTGACCCCAAAATAGGTGAATAACATATGAAACTTAATACTCTAAATGCAATACTTTTCAAGTTATAAGTGATTTACTCAACAGTGATAACCTAAAAGTAGCTATTACTCAGCTATGTCATGAGCTACAGGTCTAAAATTTTACTATGTTATAGCTGACCCAAAAGTAGCTGAATAACATATTTACACAAAATGCTCTAAATGCAATACTTTTCAAGTTACAAGTGATTTTACTCATGATGGAAGTTACAGAAAAGTCCAAAAGTAGGTAGCTATTACTTGCTTAGCTATTGAGATAGACACCCAAGTTACTCACCATGTTGTAGCTATGGAAAAAGTAGCTGAATAACATATTTTAACAAAATGCTCTAAATGCAATACTTTTCAAGTTATAAATGATTGAGTGTTGAGTAAGAACCTCAAAGTAGCTATTACTCAGCTATGCAATGAGCCACAGGTCTTGAATTTTACTATGTTACAGCTGACCCAAAAGTAGCTGAATAACATTTACACAAAATGCTCTAAATGCAATACTTTTCAAGTTATACATGATTTAGTGTTGAGTAAGAACCTCAAAGTAGCTATTACTCAGCTATGCAATGAGCCACAGGTCTGTAATTTTACTATGTTATAGCTGACCCCAAAATAGGTGAATAACATATGAAACTTAATACTCTAAAAGCAATACTTTTCAAGTTATAAGTGATTTACTCAACAGTGATAACCTAAAAGTAGCTATTACTCAGCTATGCCATGAGCTACAGGTCTGAAATTTTACTATGTTATAGCTGACCCAAAAGTAGCTGAATAACATATTTACACAAAATGCTCTAAATTTGAAAATTTTCATTACTTAAATGTAGCTTTTATAAGCTACAAGCTTACCATGTGGGACTGAATGCTTTACTGGTTGCGGCGAGGCATCACGACCAACGTCTACGAAAAAAAGACATTTATACTTGGCCATAGCCTCAGGTTGTCGTCACGTGATCTGCCCCTTATGTTACAACTTTTCTCGTTGAGATTTAAACCCATACCCCTCAGCTGTAATACAGCGGGGAGGCAGGGTAGGACTCTCCTCAGTCCCACATGGTAAGCTTGTAGCTTATAAAAGCTACATTTAAGTAATTAAAATTTTCAATTTTATTGCGCTACAATAGCTTACCATGTGGGACTGAATGCTGAATCCAACCGTCCGGAGGAGGGATTACAGCTGAGACTGGCAGATAAGTCTGTTTTTTCTTAGAATTTTGATAATAATAGTAGAATGAAAGATCGAAAGTACCAGTCTGAGTCCCGTCTACAGGACCCCAATCCCGAAGACCGGGCCTGTAGAAGCCAAAAACCTGAATGAATGACAGTGCTAAAAAACTGTCAGGGTGTTTGACGAGAAGGAGATGTGTACCCTAGATACACAGACGGGGTCAGTCCCAAGGACGATCATGGAAGAACCTGAGCTTAAGGCTCGGGTACTGACTAAAATGACAACCTTAAGGTCCTTAATACAATGTACAATTATAATGATTAGATAGACCTTACCGGATACACCCTGATGAGGTAGACGTATACCTAGACCCTGGGCTTAGACTCCTGAAGACTTGGTTGTAGCGGATGTGCCCCCCCCCCCCTTCCTTTCTTTCCGAGGATGACTGGACTGAGGAGAAGGGTCTAGGACCTGTTGTGCCGCTACTACTGGTCCCAGATACAGATTGTTGTCATTGTCCGACCAAGTAAGGTCTTTTAGATAAAAATTGGTAAAAGTGTTGTGAGCTTTCCAGTGACAGGCTTGCATGATCTGGTCCACCGATACCCCACCATAAAACACCTTAGAGGCTGCGAAGGCCCGAATGTCATGCGCCTTGACTTGGACTAAATCCAAGGCTTGTTGGTCTGCTTGTTTATAACAAAGTAGGATGGTTTGTTTCAACCAAGAAGAGAGAGTAGCGGGTCTGATGACTGATGTATGTCCTTTCTTGAAGGAAATGAAAAGGAGGGACCGGGAACCTCTTAGGTCCTTGGTTCGGTCCAGATAGTACCTCAGGGCCCGCACCGGACACAGGGTCCCGTCTTCTTGAACTGTCTATCCACAATGGTAGTCAAAGCAGGGATAATCACCGGAGACACACTTTGAGAATCTTCTCTTGCTAGTTGGTTTTTGGCTATGAAGTCAGAAGAAGGGAACAAGGAGACCTTTTCCCAGTGGCCTTGATTAGATACATTGTTTGCAACCCAGGCATGGATTTCGCTGCGGCATTTGCAGGAGGCCAAAGCTAGCAAGAAAGCAGTTTTGAGAGTGCGATGTTTGAGGTCTGTGTCTTTCATAGGCTCAAAGGGTGCTTTTGTGAGCTCATTGAGAACAACAGAAAGGTTCCACTTGGGGAGATTTCTGGAACTTTTGGGGCGATCCCTGTGGAAACTGGAGAGCAACCTATGAAGGTCCTCATTATGAGCAATATGTTGGCCCGATGGGCCCAAGGTGTCAACAATGGCAGTCCTGTAACCTTTTAGATAAAAATTGGTAAAAGTGTTGTGAGCTTTCCAGTGACAGGCTTGCATGATCTGGTCCACCGATACCCCACCGTAAAACACCTTAGAGGCTGCGAAGGCCCGAATGTCATGCGCCTTGACATGGACTAAATCCAAGGCTTGCTGGTCTGCTTGTTTATAACAAAGTAGGATGGTTTGTTTCAACCAAGAAGAGAGAGTAGCAGGTCTGATGACTGATGTATGTCCTTTCTTGAAGGAAATGAAAAGGAGGGACCGGGAACCTCTTAGGTCCTTGGTTCGGTCCAGATAGTACCTCAGGGCCCGCACCAGACACAGGGTCCTGTCTTCTTGAACTGTCTATCCACAATGGTAGTCAAAGCAGGGATAATCACCGGAGACACACTTTGAGAATCTTCTCTTGCTAGTTGGTTTTTGGCTATGAAGTCAGAAGAAGGGAACAAGGAGACCTTTTCCCAGTGGCCTTGATTAGATACATTGTTTGCAACCCAGGCATGGATTTCGCTACGGCGTTTGCAGGAGGCCAAAGCTAGCAAGAAAGCAGTTTTGAGAGTGCGATGTTTGAGGTCTGTGTCTTTCATAGGCTCAAAGGGTGCTTTTGTGAGTTCATTGAGAACAACAGAAAGGTTCCACTTGGGGAGATTTCTGGAACTTTTGGGGCGATCCCTGTGGAAACTGGAGAGCAACCTATGAAGGTCCTCATTATGAGCAATATGTTGGCCCGATGGGCCCAAGGTGTCAACAATGGCAGTCCTGTAACCATCAATGGTGGAGGGGCGCCTGTGTAGGTCTTGGTACAGATACACGAAGAAATCTGAGATTTGTTTCACAGATGGAGTGGAGAAATCCACCGAATTTTCTCTGCACCATTTTTCAAATAGGGCCACTTTGATTTGTAGATGGTCCTTGTTGATGACCGCTGAGGCGCAGCAATTCTCTCTGCCACTTCCACAGAGAAGCCTTGTTCTTGGAGTTGTCCACTCCTAGACACCAGGCATGGAGGTTGAGGTGCTGCGGGTTGCTGTGGAACACATAGTTGTGGGACTGCTTGAGGAGTGTTGTCGACACCGGGAGCTGCAGTGGAATCTCTGTTGAGAGTTGCACTAGGTCCCAAAACCAGGGCATCCCTGGCCAGCCTGGGGCTATTAGTATGATCAGACAATTGCATTGCCTGATTTATTTTTTTTTGATCACCCTGTGAAGGAGAGCTGTTGGAGGGTAAGCATAGGCAGTGAGAACCGTCCAGTTTATGTTTAGAGCATCTATGTCCCCGGCCTTCGGGTCTGGGATAGGAGACACGTACAGTGGAAGCTTGTGGTTCAGATAAGTGGCGAATAGGTCCACGTGGGGAGTGAACCACCTTTGGCAGATCTGTTTGAACACCTGTGGATGTAGTGACCATTCGGTCGACTGTACCTGATTCGACCTGGAAAGTAGGTCGGGCATCACATTCAGACACCCTGGAATGTGCCTGGCTTTCAATGTGATGTGAGAATGATGGCACCAGGTCATGATTCTCCACAGGAGTGCACACATCTCCGCTGAGTGTGTTCCCCCTTGTTTGTTTATGTAAGCCACCACAGTTGAGTTGTCCGTAGCAACTAGCACGGTTTGGTCCTGACACTGGTCTTTGAAGCGTCTCAGGGCCAGAAAGGCAGCTTTTAATTCTAGGATGTTTATGTGAAGCCCTTTTTCCTGGGGAGACCACAGACCTTGTGTAGAACTTGGTTCTAAGTGAGCGCCCCAACCTTCGTTTGAGTCGTCTGTGAAGAGTTGGATACTGTGGTCTTTGGGATGAAGGTGTGGGCCTTTCATCACGTTTGCAGGATTCTGCCACCAATCAGGTGTACAGAGATGGCTTCTGTCCAAGGAAGGAGGCTGTCCAGTGGTTGAGGAAATTTCCAGTGCTCCTTGAGGTGAAACTGAAAGGGTCTCATGTGAAGTCGTCCCTCTGGGACCATTTTCTCCGTTGAAGCTAGCGACCCAATTAGAGACATCAAACATCTTGCAGTCAAAAACATGTTTTGACTTGAGGTGTAGGATAAAATCCTGGAGTTTGAGCCATCTCTGTTGAGTGGGTTTTACAAGGGCTGAATCCAGGTGGAACTCGTAACCCACGAACGAAAACACCTGAGTGGGATTCAGTTGATTTCATTGATTGATGATCCATCCCAAGGACTGGGTTAGATCTACCACTGCCTGAGTGTTCACTAGGGCTTCCTCCCGCGACTGAGACCTGATCAGCCAGTCGACCAGGTATTGGTGGAGTCTGAGACCTGGAGAGGGCCATGAGCTTCACCTCCTTTACGATCATGGTAAAAACCTGGGGTGCTGTGGCCAGTGCGAAAGGTAGGGAGGTGAACTGGAACACCTGAGACCTGTGGCAAAATCTTAGGTATTTCTTTGAGTGAGGATGGATGGGGATGTGAAGGTAGGCGTCCGATAGATCTATCGATGATACCCATTCCCCTGGAATCAGGGAGGTCCTGATGGACTCTGGAGTTTCCATCTAGAACTTTTCTACATGTAGAAAAGTGTTGAGCCTGCTTAAGTCTATGACTGGCCTCCACCTTTGGTGAGGCTTGGGTACTAGAAACAGGCGACTGTAAAACCCGAGAGATTTTACATTTTCCATCCTTTCGATAATGTTCTTTGACAGTAGAGACTGGATGCAATGGGCCAAGGTTTGGTCCTTTGGGAGGGCCTTGTATTCTGATATTATCAGAGAAAAACTGACCAAGTTGGGCTTTGAGAGGAAGTCCTTGCCTTCCTTCACCAACTATGATTTAAACACAGAAGACGGCCAGAAGGACACCTTCCAGAGTTCTTAAAGGGCTTATTCTGGTAGGGTCCGAAACCCTGAGAACCTTTTGAGGTGCCTTTTTTAAGAAGGAAGTCCTCGTCTTCCTTCACCAACTAGTTCTTGGCGCCTGGTTTCTCCTAAGTGTGGTTGTAATAGGGTCATTTCGGCTTCGAGCCTAATCAAGCCAGTATTGCCCATGGAGTATAATTTTCTCTGGAGAATATGGGACAAGGACTACTAAGGCAAGTCAAGGCCCTATGTTGGATCAGGATGGTCTTATTCCACAGATCCAGAGACTCACAGGCTTCTTCATAACCACGTTTTGCTACTTTATAAGGGTCGGCACCTTTCCTGATCTGAGACTTGACCTGTTTTAAAAGGTGTTTCAGGCTATATTGACACTTCTCCAAAGTGACATGACAGAAAGAGGAAGTCTTGGCAAAGGTAGTTGCGAAATTGAGAGTGGAAAAATTCTGTCTTGCCTGATGTTCCAATTTTTTAAGAATTGGAAGAGGAACCTTGGCCATAGGAGCCCAGATGACTTAGGAGAAATACAAATCTTGGCAAAGTCTGTATTCAGCTCTTGTATTTTGTCCTCATAACAAGACTGGTCTAGGTGGTACCACTTGACAGTGGAAGGAGGTGGTTGGATGTACTTACCCTCAGGTAAATTTGTTGTTTGGAAGTCCTGATCAAATTATCAAAGGCATTCTTAATGATTGAATTGAGAGGCAACATGGAGGAAGGACCTCTTGGTCTAAGTTTTGCCTGCCTTTCTCATCATCAAGGCACATGACCGCAGTTGAAGATCTAGGTAAGGATTCCCTAGGTTCAGGCAACTTGAGAATGCATCGAAACGTATCCACCTCCTCAGCATATTGGAATGGGATGTCAGCCAATGCTACTTCCCTATAATAAGGAGGGTAGGGGTCATGTTGGGGTTTCCTTCACCAACTGTGAATTAAGTGGTCCTGATCAGGGTATGACTTCCTGGAGGACTTAGGGAACCTATGCATATGTTCAGGGTACTGATCCTCCTCTGAAGATGAGGGTACGAATCTGGCCCTCGACTTGTGTTGGCTTATCAGAGTGCTTTGGGCCTACTAGGGGCTGGTTGAGGGTCATTTGAATAGTCCAAGTAGTGGTCCGAGGAGCTCGGATCTACAGCATATTGTCTGGAAGAGTGTGAATATTGTTTGGGCTGGTAGAGGCAACCTTCGAGGGATCCTCGGCCGAACTACGAACTTGACCCGAGTCGTCTACGAGGCGACTAGAATACGAGTTGAGGCGAGAAATTGTTGAGTTCTGGGGCGAACTCCACCTCCAGTGACTCGATAGCACTACTGGATTCGAGGATTTGTCCAGATCTTGGAGGGTGCGTTCGTTTTGTGAGCAGAAGAAGAGGTCTGATCCACCTCCCTTTACTTTTGTAAAGATTTCTGAAAATCTTCACGAAAATTATTAACGCCTCCAATATATGTATGTCGACGCGAGAAGACAAAGATTTTTCAAGATTAGCTGTGACACACGGATCGTCGACCTTACCTGCCTCTCTGCAGGTAGGAAGGAAATAAATGCATTTGCTGTAGGTATTTTTACTAGTTTGGTGTGTTCCTCCTTGAGAATACATGCTTTAACGCAATAAAACAAATGCGAGTAGACCTCGAGTCAACAACTCGCAGAAGAAAAGCCAGTCGAGGCGAGTTCATAAAACTTAAAATAAGGACAATTTACAAAAGCGGAAGTGCTGAAAATTGGCCAGAATGGGCTTTATACAATAATAAATGAAATACATAAAAAGGGAAGTATAACAATAGCACTGCACTGAGATATAGATAGAAAACGACAGTAAATACTTCCCAAAGATTGTAAGATGGCGGCGACCAACGAGAAAAGTTGTAACATAAGGGGCAGATCACGTGACGACAACCTGAGGCTACGGCCAAGTATAAATGTCTTTTTTTTCTTAGACGTTGGTCGTGATGCCTCGCGGCAACCAGTAAAGCATTCAGTCCCACATGGTAAGCTATTGTAGCGCAATAAAAGCAATACTTTTCAAGTTATAAATGATTTAGTGTTGAGTAAGAACCTCCAAGTAGCTATTACTCAGCTATGCAATGAGCCACAGGTCTTGAATTTTACTATTTTATAGCTGACCCCAAAATAGGTGAATAACATATTGAAACTAAATACTCTAAATGCAATACTTTTCAAGTTATAAATGATTTAGTGTTGATTAAGAACCTGAAAGTAGCTATTACTCAGCTATGCCATGAGCTACAGGTCTGAAATTTTACTATGTTATAGCTGACCCAAAAGTAGCTGAATAACATATTTGCACAAAATTCTCTAAATGCAATAGTTTTCAAGTTACAAGTGATTTTACTCACGATGGAAGTTATTGAAAAGTCCAAAAGTAGCTATTACTCACTTATCTATTGAGATAGACACCCAAGTTACTCACCATGTTGTAGCTATGGAAAAAGTAGCTGAATAACATATTTTAACAAAATGTTCTAAATGCAATATTTTTCAAATTATAATTGATTTAGTGCATGATTTCATTAATTTTAATGCATTAAAAATTATTTTAAAAATTCATAAAAAAATAATTAAGAAAGATCCAGGTCTGACACGCACACACAAGGGAATGTACTTGTGGTCTAGTACATATATGAAAGATATGAGAGAAATCCCTGCAATAGTCACTGAGAAAATTGTGATAAAGTGTTGAAATTTTCACACTTTTGGTGGGGGTACCTCCCTTGTAATGGCTCTAGCAAACAGACGAACAGACAGATTTGCATGCCTTGAACAATTTTTCATCCTCGATAGATAAGGTATCTTTTAAAAAAACAGCATGTCTCTAGGCCTTGCAGAGTGACGACATAGTGGAGAGTTTAAAATACCCGTACACGTGATGACCTGTACGCCAAAACTACAAGTACACGTACACGTTCCAGTGGAGGGGCTTTTCAGTTAAAATACACTTTTGGCGTGCAGAAGTGAAAACCCTCTTTCATATACCAACAGTCTTAGGTGTTGATGAGAGTGAAGCGACTAACTATTCACTTTTTTCCTTTTGTGGAATATATTATTTTGGGTGATACTACTGAGTACTCATTGCTTGTACTTATTTTCTATTTTTAGTTCAGGGTGACTTTCTTTCCTACATTCAGTTGCAAAGGATTTCACAGTAACTCATGTTTCAAATTTGAAAAAAAATTAACATTAAAGGTTTTAAGTTTCAGACCACACTATTTTTCACTCTTCCATGCCCACACCCATACCAATATTAAATAGTTTGTACCTTCATAGGCCATGGTTTTATACAGAAATACCAAGGTTTTACAAGATTTTTTTAAACAGCACTTTTTACCAGGAAAGGTTGTCCTGGTTTAATTTTTTATATAAATAAGGTTTAAACGCATATTAAACCAGTTTTACTTTACCAGTTTTGATGAACTTCAAATCACCTCCTCCACGTTGTAAAACTTCAAGCTTGAAGTTTTACCTGAGAGCTGATGACGTCATTATAACACTTTGCAGTACCAGTCACAACGGGAACGGGTATTTTAAACTCTCTAATGTCAGCTGACTGCTGGTATACTTTTCATCATGTCGTCCCCAGGACAGAAGAGAGGCACTTGTGGCCACGTTATGGCTGTGTTTGATGGCCACATGAAATGTGCTCGTTGCAGAGACAAGGGGGTGGGTGACGATCCGTGTGTCTTGAAGAAAGACTGCCCCATTTGCAGAGCGTTCACCCCTGACCAGGTTCAACAACTGGCCACCCCCCACAAAAGAACAGAAGAATACGGTTTCTTCCTCCCCTGTGTCTGCTACCCCCACTCTCATGGACCCTTCACAGGTCAGTGTGTTGGGAGGGGTAGAGGGAGAGAAGGCTGTTAAGAAGCCCGGCGAGAAGAAGTGACCTGATGAATCTCCTAAGCCCAGCAAGAAGAAATCAAGCAGTAAGCCATCTACTGAAGATTTGAAGAGTCTGGACAACAAGTGGGCTCAACGTTTTGCAAGGCTTGAAGACATGATACTTGCAAAGTCATTTGCAGTCCCTGTTGAGCCGGTGGTGAAGTCTACAAAAGTTATCACCAGTGACAAGTGTTTTTTTTATCCTGGTGCCGGTACCAGCCAGGTCTACCCGTGGGGTCTCAGATGTGAGTGTTACCAGTGCCAGCCCTGTTCAGGCCACCGGGGAAGTTGCTGTCAACTTAAATGCTACCCAGCCTGTTGAGGGTCCCAGTACGAGAAGGGGAGATGTGATCAGCAAGAATGCCACCCAGCCTGTTGAGGCTCCCGGTGCAGGGACGCCCAACCAGCCTCTTGAGGCTCCCGGTGCAGGTCCTAAAGTTCTGCTGACCGGAACCGATAATGATGCTACTCAACTAGACGAGTCCCTTACCAGTGGAAAGAGTGCTGATATCACCGGTGGATCTGATAGTGAGGAAGAGCTGGACAGTGAACCAGGCTCCCCAGGGCGACTTTCCAGGGCGATGACACAGCTGACCTGGATCTCTCTAAAGAAGCTAATTACAGAGAGACTATCAGAGGGGTCAGATCTTTCATGGGTTGGCGCCAGATTCCTGACTTCGACAGTGCTTCATCTTCCTTAGATGACAACCCCTTTGCTGGTTCCCGAGTCAAGCCCACCGGGAAGGTATCTGTGAAACTACCAGTAGATGAGTGGCTGTGCACGAAGTTTGCGAAGTTAAACTTCGCTGTGTCTGAAGGCTACCCTTCCAGGAATACAGAGACTGGTGGTCTGCTAAGAGACCAGTTTGTGAAAACCCCCAGGTCTTCCAGATGGTACGAGATGCATACAGATAAATGGGACTGTGATAGACCTACTGTGTGTTCCTGGTCTCCAGAAGTGACAAAACTCAACAGTGCTTTCAGCAGAGTTCCCAGACACAGTTTGCCCTCTGCCCCAGCCTCCCATACCATTAGCCAGAACAGTCTGTGATGTGTAATCAGTCAGCAGGTCTATCCAGATGTCTGAAAAAGGTGCAGGACTCTATGGTGACGCATTTGAAGATATTGCGTATAGAGAAAGGAAAGGGCAAGGTATCAGAAAGAACACGGCAATCTGTAGAAGAGCTGGAGTATTTGGTGACCTTTAACCGGTCCATCTCCCAGGCCATGCAACATACAATACAGGATCTATCTGAGGGCATTTTCATCAGCATGGCCAACCTCACTCTGGCGCGTAGAGACAGCTACCTTAAGTATTTGTGTAGTGGGGTGAAGCAAGATACTCTCACTGCCTTGCATACTGCACCGGTCCATTTGCAGTCACTGTTCCCAGACCAGTTGCTGGTTAAAGTAGATGAGATTTCCTGTAGTGAGGAGAGGCATTCTTCTGGCAGTTCACACAGGAAGCCCAGTCGCTTTCACCCATATGCTTCCTCAACTACAAAGCCAGCACACCAACTGGACCAGAAGTCCACTGTACCTGTTTGGAAGCAGAGATCCGGGACCAGCAACAGGGAAAGAAAGGACGGGGCAAGGCCTCAACCTTCCAACAGAAACCGGCTAAGGGTTCTAAGCAGGGTAAATGACAATTACTGTGTTCAGACTGTGCCGGACTGAAGGACTCTGCATATGTGTCCGACAAGACAGAAAGCTTGAACCCTTCACCAGTGATAGCCGACAGGAAGGACTTGACCAGCAAGAGGGAGGCTGTAAATTCACATGTAAACTCTTGTGTTGTAAATCATGTTCATTCTGTTACCAGGTTGCCACAACAGAAAGGCGTAATTCCCAATTATTGTCAGACTTACACAGAAATAAAATATGTGAAAGATGTTTGCTGTGTAGGTCACTTGAGTTCTGTAAATCTTGTCACAAATGTCCCAACTGTTGCTCTAGATCTACCTGTAGGGGCCAGATTGCACCAGAAACAAGAGGAGAGTGCCCGTGAACGGGCACTGTGTCAGCTGACTGAATGTTTTTGATTTGTGATGGTGATAATGAGAGGAAAGCATAATTATCAGGGAAAGGGCTGTACAGAAATACAGTAAATGGTAACTGAACAGCATGTTCGAAAGATATTCCGAAGCTGACAGAAAAAAAGGACAAAAAAGTTGTGCCCTGCAAATGGGATTATGAAATAAAGTAACAAGGTAATTGTTTAAGTGTAAAAAGTAGGTTAAAAATATTTAAAGAAATACTATGAATGCAATATCCTCGTTCGACCATGAAGAAGGGGTCCAAAGGTCAAATCTGACCATACCAAAAGATTCCCAGCCAAAGAATTTAGGATGGTTTACCATCCCAAACCTCTCGGACCAATAATAAGTGAGTCATAGGCACTCTTTAAGTTTGGCTATCCTTGTTTGACCTTGACGGAGGGGTCCAAGGTCAAATCCGACCACACAAAAAAATTCCCAGCCCATGATTTCCTGTAGCTTGTTTACCATCCCAAACCTGTAGGACCAATAATAAGCGAGTTCTAAGCAATTGTAAGTTTGGCTATCCTCAATTGACCTTGAAGGAGGGGTCCCAGGTCAAATCTGACCACACCAAAAGAATCCCAGCCCATGATTTCCTATATGTTGGTTTACCATCCCAAACCTCCAAGACCAATAACACGCGAGTTATAAGCACTTTAAGTTTGGCTATCTTCATTTGACCTGGAAGGAGGGGTCTAATGTGAAATCTGACCACACCAAAAGATTCCCAGCCCATGATTTTCTATAGGTTGGTTTTCCATTCCAAACCTCTAGGACCAATAATAAGCGAGTTATAAGCACTTTTAAGTTTGGCTATCCTCATTTGACCTTGAAGGAGGGGTCCAAGGTGAAATCCGACCACACCAAAAAATTCCCAGCTCATGATTTTCTATAGGTTGGTTTTCATTCCAAACCTCTAGGACCAATAATAAGCGAGTTATAAGCACTTTTATGTTTGGCTATCCTCATTTGACCTTGAAGGAGGGTTCCAAGGTCAAATCGGACCATATTAACAGATTCCCAGCCCATGATTTCCTACAGGTTGGATACAATGATTTACTCAACAGTGAGAACCTGAAAGAAGCTATTGCTCAGCTATGCCATGACATAGAGGTCTGCAATTTCACTATGTTATAGCTGACCAAAACGTCTGTGAATAACATATTTAACAAAATACTCTAAATGTAATAGTTTTCAAGTTACTACTGATTTACTCAAGAGTGAGAACCTCAAAGTAACTATTACTCAGCTATGCAATGAGCTACATGTCTGAATTTTTGCTCTGTTATAGCTGACCTAAAAGTAGGTGAACAACATATTTAAGCAAAATACTGTAAATGCAATAGTTTTCAAGTTACAACTGATTTACTCAATAGTGAGAACCTGAAAATAGCTATTGCTCCGCTATGCCATGAGCTATAGGTCTGTAATTTCACTATGTTATAGCTAACCCAAAAGTAGGTGAACAATATATTTTAACAAAATACTCCAAATGCAATATTTTTCAAGTTATAGCCGATTTACTCAACAGTCAGTGCCTGAGAATAGCTATTGCTCAGTTGTGCCATGAGCTACAGGTCTGTAATTTCACTGTGTTATAGCTGACCCAAAAGTAGCTGAATAACATATTTGCACAAATTTCTGTAAAGGCAATAGTTTTCCAATTACAACTGATTTACTCAACAGTGAGAACTTCAAAGTAGCTATTACTCAGCTATGCAATGAGCCACAGGTCTGGAACTTCACTATGTTATAGCTGACCCCAAAATAGGTGAATAACATATTGCAACAAAATACTCTAAATGCAATAGTTTCCAAGTTATAAGTGACTTACTCAACAGTGATAACCTAAAAGTAGCTATTACTCAGCTATGCCATGAGCTACAGGTCTGAAATTTTACTATGTTATAGCTGATCCAAAAGTAGCTGAATAACATATTTATACTAAATTCTCTAAATGCAATAGTTTTCAAATTATAAGTGATTTGCTCAACATTGAGAACTTCAAAGTAGCTATTACTCAGCTATGCAATGAGTCACAGGTCTGGAACTTCACTATGTTATAGCTGACCCCAAAATAGGTGAATAACATATTGAAACAAAATACTCTAAATGCAATAATTTTCAAGTTATAAGCGATTTACTCAACAGTGATAACCTCAAAGTAGCTATTACTCAGCTATGCCATGAGCTACAGGTCTGAAATTTTACTATGTAATAGCTGACCCAAAAGTAGGTGAACAACATATTTAAGCAAAATACTGTACATGCAATAGTTTTCAAGTTACAACTGATTTACTCAATAGTGATGACCTAAAAGTAGCTATTACTCAGCTATGCCATGAGCTACAGGTCTGAAATTTTACTATGTTATAGCTGACCCAAAAGTAGTTGAATAACATATTTATACTAAATTCTCTAAATGCAATAGTTTTGCAATTACAACTGATTTACTCAATAGTGAGAACCTCAAAGTAGTTATTACTCAGCTATGCAATGAGCTACAGGTCTGAAATTTTACTATGTTATAGCTGACCCAAAAGTAGGTGAACAACATATTTAAGCAAAATACTGTAAATGCAATAGTTTTGAAGTCACAACTGATTTACTCAATAATGATGACCTAAAAGTAGCTATTACTCAGCTATGCCATGAGCTACAGGTCTGAAATTTTACTATGTTATAGCTGACCCAAAAGTAGCTGAATAACATATTTATACGAAATTCTGTAAATGCAATAGTTTTCCAATTACAACTGATTTACTCAATAGTGAGAACTTCAAAGTAGCTATTACTCAGCTGTGCCATGACCTACAGATCTGAAATTTCACTATGTTATAGCTGGCCCAAAAGTAGCTGAATAACATATTTATACGAAATTCTCTAAATACAATAGTTTTGCAATTACAACTGATTTACTCAATAGTGAGAACCTCAAAGTAGTTATTACTCAGCTATGCAATGAGCTACAGGTCTGAAATTTTACTATGTTATAGCTGACCCAAAAGTAGGTGAACAACATATTTAAGCAAAATACTGTAAATGCAATAATTTTCAAGTTACAACTGATTTACTCAATAGTGATGACCTAAAAGTAGCTATTACTCAGCTATGCCATGAGCTACAGGTCTGAAATTTTATTATGTTATAGCTGACCCAAAAGTAGCTGAATAACATATTTATACGAAATACTCTAAATGCAATAGTTTTCCAATTACAACTGATTTACTCAATAGTGAGAACTTTAAAGTAGCTATTACTCAGCTATGCCATGACCTACAGATCTGAAATTTCACTATGTTATAGCTGGCCCAAAAGTAGCTGAATAACACATTTATACGAAATTCTCTAAATGCAATAGGTTTTAAGTTACAAGTGATTTACTCAATAGTGAGAACTTCAAAGTAGCTATTACTCAGCTATGCAATGAGCCACAGATCTGAAACTTCACTATGTTATAGCTGATCCCAAAATAGGTGAATAACATATGAAACAAAATACTGTAAATGCAATAGTTTCCAAGTTATAAGCGATTTACTCAACAGTGATAACCTAAAAGTAGCTATTACTCAGCTATGCCATGAGCTACAGGTCTGAAATTTTACTATGTTATAGCTGACCCAAAAGTAGCTGAATAACATATTTATACGAAATTCTCTAAATGCAATAGTTTTGAAGTTATAAGCGATTTACTCAACAGTGATAACCTAAAAGTAGCTATTACTCAGCTATGCCATGAGCTACAGGTCTAAAATTTTACTATGTTATAGCTGACCCAAAAGTAGCTGAATAACATATTTATACGAAATTCTCTAAATGCAATAGTTTTTAAGTTACAAGTGATTTTACTCATGATGGAAGTTACTGAAAAGCCCAAAAGTAGCTATTACTCACTTAGCTATTGAGACAGGCACCCAACTTACCCACCATATTGTAGCTATGAAAAAAGAAGCTGAATAACATATTTTAACAAAATGCTCTAAATGCAACACTTTTCAAGTTATAAATGATTTTGTGCATGATTTCATGAATTTTAATGCATTAAAAATTATTAAAAAAATTTATTAAAAAAAAAGTAAGACAGATCCAGGTCTCATACTCACACAAGAGAATCTACCTGTGGCCTAGTACATATATGCAAGATATGAGAGAAATCCGTGCAATAGTCACTGAGAAAATTGTGATTAAGTGTTGAAATTTTCACACTTTTGGTGGGGGTACCCCCCTTGTAATGTCTCTAGCAAACAGACGAACAGACAGATTTGCATGCCTTGAACAATTTTTCATCCTCGATAGATAAGGTATCTTTTAATAAAAACAGCACGTCTCTAGGCCTTGTAGTTTTGGAGGAGAAGTTATTCACGCGGACGCGTACGCGGACGCGTACGCCCACGCCGCAGAGTGACGACATAAAAATGGGCAGCCCTGGGGGCAAGTCCCAGGTAGTTATAGTACTCAGAGAGGGTTACACCCTCCCCTTCCAGTACCGGCCAAATTTGACAAGGTCACCCACAGTCATAAGCTGCTATGTAAATCCCCACAGGAACAGCTACCTGCTGGAGGCATTGCATATGCTTCTGACCAAAAATGCGGTGGAACTAGTAACAACTCAAAAGTCACTAGGATTTTACAACCAACTATTTTTGGTACCCAAACCCAACAACCGGTTTAGACCCATCTTGGACCTGAGCAATGTGAACAACTTCCTAAACACAGAGTCGTTCAAAATGGAGACACCAGAGACTATAAGAACCTCCCTACAGGCAGGGGAGTGGGTCACCTCCATAGATTTCAAAGATGCATACTTCCACATACCCATTCACAGTCAGTCCAGGAAGTACATGCGTTTTCACATCCAGGGTCAGTCCTACTAGTTCAAAGCTCTACCCTTTGGCCTGTCCACAGCACCCATGGAGTTCACAGTGGTGGCCAAAGAGGTCAAACTGATGGCTTTACAGAAGGGTATAAGAATCCACCAGTACCTAGATGACTGGTTGGTGAGAGCCACATCCCACCAAACCTGTCTCCAGCATACACAGACTTTGGTAGCTCTCTGTCAAGAGCTAGGCTGGCTGGTGAACAAGGAGAAATCAGAACTGGATCCAAAACAGGTTTTCAACTTCATAGGTTACCAGTTCGATCTGACAGAGGGCAAGGTCAGACCAACAGCAGAACGTTGGCAGGCCTTATCTACAAAAATCCAAACTATGCTGTCCAGTCCAGTGTGATCGGTCCGGCAGTTCATGTCCCTCATAGGTCTCCTAACTGCAACAGAAAAGCAAGTCCACCTAGGTCGGCTCCATACGAGACCCATACAGTGGTACTTGAAGAACAACAGGAGGGTCCTAGAGTCACTAGAAAAGGTGATACCAGTCCCCAGGTCGCTCCACCCTCACTTAAAATGGTGGCTGGAGGAAAGCAATGTGTTTCAAGGTCAACCATTACACCCACTAAAACATGCTCTGCAGATCTTTACAGACGCATCAAAAGAAAGGTGGGGCGCTCACTTAAAAAAACACACTGCAAGGGGAACCTGGTCCCTTCCAGAAAGCAAGTTGCACACAAACCATAAGGAACTAAAGGCGGTCTTTCTGGCCCTAAAAGAGTTCTAAGACCTCTGTTCGAACAGCATAGTTCTGGTAGCCACAGACAACACTACAGAGGTTGCCTATATAAACAAAGAAGGGGGGATGAAGTCGGGCCCTCTGTGTGCCCTTCTGTGGAGAATCCTGACCTGGTGTGCCAGGAGACAGGTAACTCTCAAGGCTCGACACATCCCAGGTCGGCTGAATGTGATAGCAGACAAACTATCCAGACTAGGCCAGACCATTCAAACAGAATGGTCCCTTCACCCAGAGGTCTTCCAAGCCATATGCTCCCGGTGGCACCAGCCCCAAGTTTACCTGTTTGTCACCAGGTTCAACAACTAACCACCACAGTTTGTGTCACCGGTTCCAGATCCACAGGCCTGGGCAATGGATGCATTCAGTCTGTCCTGGGAAGATCTTTACCCATATGCCTTCCCACCAACAGCCATCTTGGGCAAAGTGGTGGAGAAGTTGCAGGACTACCCATGCAACGGGATCATTCTGATTGCACTGGGGTGGCCCAACATCTGCCACTGTGGCCTAGCGGGTAACACACTTGTCTAGGAACTCAGAGGACGTGGGTTCAATCCCAGGTACAGGCAGATACATAGTGGCTCGGATGACCACTTAAAATGGCGGTCCTCTGTCATTGGGTCCTATCCCCAGTGGCAGGTTAAAGAACCTCAAGGACATTGATAAATGGTCATCCTTGAGCCTCTATCTTCAAGCTAGGAATGTCAGTTACTTGTGAGTGGGGCTGTACCTGTACAGTCAGATTGGTTAAATAGCGCTTTGAGTCCTGTAGTATATGGAGATATTGCGCTGAGTATAAATAGTATTACATAATAATAACTAGACCTAGCACATCGGAGAACCGATGCAAATTGTATCCACCGTAAAGACAATGCACCAAAACCTCTAGGACCAATAATAAGTGAGTTATAAGCACTTTTAAGTTTGGCTGTCCTCATTTCACCTTCAAGGAGGGGCCCAAGGTCAAATCCGACCACGCCAGAAGATTCCCAGCGCATGATTTCCTATATGTTGATTTACCATCCCAAACATCTAGGACCAATAATATGCGAGTTATAAGCACTTTTCAGTTTGGCTGTCCTCACTTGACCTTCAAGGAGGGGCCCAAGGTCAAATCCGAACACGCCAGAAGATTCCCAGCCCATGATTTCCTATATGCTGGTTTACCATGCCAAACCTCTAGGACCAATAATAAGCGAGTTATAAGCACTTTTAAGTTTGGCTGTCCTCATTTGACCTTGAACAAGGGGCCCAAGGTCAAATCTGACCACACCAGAAGATTCCCAGCCCATGATTTCCTATAGGTTGGTTTACAATCCCAACCTCTAGGACCAATAATAAGTGAATTATAAGCACTTTTACCTTTGGCTATCCTCATTTGACCTTCAAGGAGGGGCCCAAGGTCAAATCCGACCACACCAGAAGATTCCCAGCCCATGATTTTCTATATGCTGGTTTAACATCCCAAACATCTAGGACCAACTATAAGCGAGTTATAAGCACTTTTAAGTTTGGCTGTCCTCGTTTGACCTTGAATGAGGGGCCCAAGGTCAAATCCGACCACACCAGAAGATTCCCAGCCCATGATTTTCTATACGTTGGTTTACCATCCCAAACCTCTAGGACCAATAATAAGTGAGTTATAAGCACTTTTACCTTTGGCTATCCTCGTTTGACCTTGAGGGAGGGGCCCAAGGTCAAATCCGACCACACCAGAAGATTCCCAGCCCATGATTTCCTATATGCTGGTTTACCATCCCAAACCTCTAGGACCAATAATAAGCGAGTTATAAGCACTTTTAAGTTTGGCTGTCCTCGTTTGACCTTGAAGGAGGGGCCCAAGGTCAAATCTGACGACGCCAGAAGATTCCCAGCCCATGATTTCCTATATGTTGGTTTACCATCCCAAACCTCTAGGATCGATAATAAGCGAGTTATAAGCACTTTTAAGTTTGGCTATCCTCGTTTGACCTTGAAGGAGGGGTCCAAGGTCAAATCTGACCACATCAGAAGATTCGCAGCACATGATTTCCTATAGGTTGGCTTCACATTGCAAACCTCTAGGACCAATAATAAGGGAGATATAGGCACTTTTAAAGTCCGCTATGTGGGTTACTTCGACACTCTGTGGATGACCTTGAGTTAGGAGCTTCAAGGTCAAATGTGTGCAAGGTTGTAGAGGACATGTATATGTGTCATACATATCACCTATTAAGAGATTCAACCTTCTACCTATGAGGAACAGCCAGTAGAAAAATGTAGATTATTTTCAAAGAAATGCCTGTGGCGGCCATCTTGTTTTTCAGAATGAGGCTATTTTCCTTCCCAGAGAAGCTTACCCCCCACTGAAGATATCCTGCAAAATTGGTGAACCTAGCTGCTGTTGTTTTCCTCTTAGAGCGTTAACGCCGAAAATCTCTCTACGCGCGGCGGCGGCGGCGTAGCAAACGCTAAACCAAAGTATCCACCGGATGCTTCCGGTGGATACAATAATAACATGCCCTGCTTCTGGGACCTAATGGCCATGTCCAGTCAAATCCCACTGTGCCTTACCAATCTGTCCAATCTGGTGACTCAACCATTCAACCAGACCCTACACAGGAATCTTTCAAACCTGAACCTACATGCCTGGCTCCTTAGAGCCACAGCAATCAAGGAACAGGGCTTCTCTGAGGCAGTGGCAGCACGAATTGACGCTCCTCAAAGAGGATCAACCAGATCCGTCTATGAGGCAAAGTGGACCATTTTTACAAAGTGGTGCCTCAGTAATCAGGTGGACTTCAGGGCACCACCTCTGAAAGACATAGCTGACTTCCTTCTGTACTTGTTTCAGGACAGGAAGTTGCAGGCGGGCACCACTGATGGCTACAGATGAGAATCTCACCCATCTCCTGGATAGTTTCCACAGAGACAGACCCAAGGGCAGGAGGGGCATCCCCTCCTGGAACCTTTCCCTGGTTCTGCACCAGCTGACAAAGGCTCCCTTTGAACCCTTAAGAGAGGCCTCTCTAAAACACTTGACTTTCAAGACTGTTTTCCTGTTGGCCCTGGGTTCTGGTAAACGCAGGAGTGAGATCCATGCTTGGCTACATAAGAACATCAGACACCAGTCAGACTGGTCTAAGGTGTCCTTGTACCCCTCACCCAGCTTTCTATCCAAGAACCAGCTGGCTAAAGAGGACCCAGATAGTGTGGCCCCGGTGGTTATACCAGCCCTGGCCACCACTCTGGATAAGTCGCTTAAGGGTGACAGGTCCTTATGTCCAGTCAGAACCCTGCATTATTATTTAAACAGGACCTCAGATCTTAGGCAGAACAAGGAGTTGGTCTTTGTCTCCTTCAAGAAAGGTTTTGATAAGGACATCTCACCTGCCACCATATCATCATGGATCAAGCAGACTGTGATCCTATGCTATGAGCTCTCTGACCAGGAGGCCCTCACATTACATCAGGTTAAAGCCCATGATGTCAGGGCCTTTGCTGCTTCTAAGGCCTTCCAGTCGGGGGTCTCCTCAGAGCAAATTTTGTTAACCAACCACTGGAAATCACATAATACCTTCACACAGTTCCAATTGAAGGATGTGGCTTGGGTTGATCCAGAGCTTTTCCATTTGGGGCCAGTGGTGGCTGCTCAGCAGGTCCACCGCCAAACCCAAAAATGAGGTGATATGTAGTTGTGTAGATATGTATATATGTACATATTGTATATACTTTGTATATAGTACATAAGTATAATGACAAATATATATATATATGTCGTGACAAACTTCCAATTTGACAGAATTTCAAATTCTGTCTACAGAATTTCAAATCTTGTCAATATTTCTTGACAGAACTTCCAATCCAATTTCGGACCTCAGAGCAACACCCCCCAAGGTTTGATGTTCAATTCATAGGCACTGGTGTTTCATTTCTGAATTATTTTAGCTTCAATTACCCTATTTTATCATTTATTTTTCAGTAGTTTTTTACCTACTTCATCAAGGGTACTTACTTAATTAATTGAACATTTAATTTATTGATTTGTGACTTACTCATTTTTATATTTTTTTTATAAACCACAAAGATTGTTAACCTGCTCTGGTTTTCTCTGAAGTACTAAATCACAAATGTTAATTACCCGCTCTGGGTTTCTCTGAAGTACTAAATCACAGAAATCAAAAACAGTTTTCTATCAGTCGCTTGAAGAGCGTATTAGTAGTGTTGGAAGAAAGTTTCAGGACAAATTTTGTGTCAACCAAGAAAGTTATGACCAAATCCAAGCAGTGTTAACCTCAGGAAAAGGAGAGAAATGTCAATTTGGATCCTATTTCTCTATTCCTGTATTCTTAGTAATATCATTTATGTTACTTTAAAAGTCTTTATGTGTCCTGAATAAAGTTTAAATGTAGATTCCTTTAACATTTTTAACATTACAACAGGATTTGAAGTTCTGTCCGCAGAATTAGAAATTCTGTTGACAGAACTTAAAACCCATTTAAACAAACCAAACTAGAGGATCGCTCGCAAAAAAAAAAAGATAATGTTTTTGCATAGCAAAAACAAAGCGTCCCGAAAAGGATATAAAGGTGAGTGCTAAAGTATTAAGAAAATGCTTCGTTTCTAGCCTTATACTGTTGTGGCAACCAAAGTCAGCGCAGTCTGCTCTATCTAGCACGGTTTTCAAGATATAAGCATTTTTGTGTTTTGCAAAAAATAAAAAAATTTAAAATGTCCGCTATATTTGGCGAGACAAAAATATTTTGAAAATTGGCATGGCTACTCTGCAGAGATACCCAGCAGGTCCAAAATTTTGTTGAGTACGCTCCATATAGCACGGTTTTCGAGATATAAGCATTTTTGTGTTTTGCAAAAACTTTTAAAATTCAAAATGGCCACCATTTTTGGGGAGACAAAAATTTTTGTCAAGACCACTGCCGTGGTGTGTATCTCCCGCCGAGCATTAAAGCAGAAGAAATAGCTTTTCCGAGATATTCACAATTTTTCATTTTCGTGTGTGAAAGGTCTTCCAAAAGTAGGTGAATGAGTTATTTGAGAAAAATTGGCTATCTGCAATACTATTAAGAGATAATTCACATTTACTCATTTTGAGTAGGTGAATAATTATCTATGGGTCTGAAACTTCACCAAGTGAAAGCTCTCCCAAAAGTAGGTGAATGAGTTATTTGAGAAAAATTGGCTATCTGCAATACTTTTAGAGATAATTCGCATTTACTCATTTTGAGTAGGTGAGTAATTAGCTATGGGTCTGAAACTTCACCATGTGAAAGCTCTCCCACAAGTAGATGAATGAGTATTTGATAAAAATTGGGTATCCGCAATACTTTTACAGATAATTAGCATTTACTCATTTTGAGTAGGTGAATAAATAGCTATGGGTCTGAAACTTCACAGAGTGAAAGCTCTCCCAAAAGTATGTGAATGAGTTATTTGAGAAAAATTGGCTATCTGCAATACTTTTAGAGATAATTCACATTTACTCATTTTGAGTAGGTGAATAATTAGCTATGGGTCTGAAACTTCACCAAGTGAAAGCTCTTCCAAAAGTAGGTGAATGATTTATTTGAGAAAAAATTGGCTATCTGCAATACTTTTAGAGATAATTCGCATTTACTCATTTTGAGTAGGTGAGTAATTAGCTATGGGTCTGAAACTTCACCAAGTGAAAGCTCTCCCAAAAGTAGGTGAATGAGTTATATGAGAAAAATTGGCTATCTGCAATACTTTTAGAGATAATTCGCATTTACTCATTTTGAGTAGACGAGTAATTAGCTATGGGTCTGAAACTTCACCAAGTGAAAGCTCTCCCAAAAGTAGGTGAATGATTAATTTGAGAAAAATTGGCTATCTGCAATACTTTTAGAGATAATTCGCATTTACTCATTTTGAGTAGGTGAGTAATTAGCTATGGGTGTGAAACTTCACCAAGTGAAAGCTCTCCCAAAAGTAGGTGAATGAGTTATTTGAGAAAAATTGGCTATCTGCAATACTTTTACAGATAATTCGCATTTACTCATTTTGAGTAGGTGAGTAATTAGCTATGGGTGTGAAACTTCACCAAGTGAAAGCTCTCCCAAAAGTAGGTGAATGAGTTATTTGAGAAAAATTGGCTATCTGCAATACTTTTAGAGATAATTCGCATTTACTCATTTTGAGTAGGTGAGTAATTAGCTATGGGTCTGAAACTTCACCAAGTGAAAGCTCTCCCAAAAGTAGGTGAATGAGTTATTTGAGAAAAATTGGCTATCTGCAATACTTTTAGAGATAATTCGCATTTACTCATTTTGAGTAGGTGAGTAATTGGCTATGGGTCTGAAACTTCACCATGTGAAAGCTCTTCCAAAAGTAGGTGAATGAGTTATTTGAGAAAAATTGGCCATCTGCAATACTTTTAGAGGTAATTCGTATTTACTCTTTTTGAGTAGGTGAGCAATTAGCTATGGGTCTGAAACTTCACCAAGTGAAAGCTCTTTGGGATAGCTGCTCTGCAGAGATACCCTGAAGATAAAAAATTTCGTTGAAATCGCTCTATGTAGCACGGTTTTCGAAATATTAGCATTTTTGTGTTTTGCAATTTTTGCGCAAAAATTCGAAAATTCAAAATGGCCGCCATTTTTGGCGAGACAAAATATTTTTGAAAATTGGCATGGATACTCTGCATAGATACCCTGTGGGTCAAAAATTTCGTCGAAATCGCTCTATCTAGCACGGTTTTCGAGATATAAGCATTTTTGTGTTTTGCAATTTTTGCGAAAAATTCGAAAATTCAAAATGGCCGCCATTTTTTGTGAGAAATTTTTTGTTTGAAAATTGGCATGGCTAGTCTGCAGAGATATCCTGCGGGTCAAAAATTTCGTCGAAATCGCTCTATCTAGCAGGGTTTTCGAGATATAAGCATTTTTATGTTTTGCAATTTTTGCGAAAAATTCGAAAATTCAAAATGGCCGCCATTTTTGGCGAGACAAAATTTTCTTCAAAATTGGGATAACTACTCTGCAGAAATACCCTGCGGGTCAAAAATTTCGTCGAAATCGCTCTATCTAGCACGGTTTTCGAGATATAAGCATTTTTGTGTTTTGCAATTTTTGCGAAAATTTCGAAAATTCAAAATGGCCGCCATTTTTGGCGAGATAAAAATTTTTTGAAAATTGGGAAAAGTACTCCACAGAGATATCCTGCGGGTCAAAAATTTTGTCGAAATTGCTCTATCTAGCACGGTTTTTGAGATATAAGCATTTTTGTGTTTTGCAATTTTTGCGAAAATTTCGAAAATTCAAAATGGCCGCTATTTTGGGCGAGACAAAAATTTTTTGAAAATTGGGAAAACTACTCCGCAGAGATACCGTGCGGGTCAAAAATTTCGTCGAAATCGCTCTATCTAGCACGGTTTTCGAGATATAAGCATTTTTGTGTTTTCCTTATTTGGAAAATTCGTAATGATTAATTAATCATTAATTACTCGGCCATTTCTTGACCAATCAATGCCAAAATCTAATGATTTCCAGATTTTAATAGAATGAATGTATTTGCCAAGTTTCAGGTGAATTGATAAAATTCCTTTCAAGTTATCATCCGGACAAGCTTCCCCATCGAAAAAAGACATTTTTGGTCATGTGACCTCTCTGATTGGTTGAAATGTCACTGCAGCATATTCAAAAAAATTCCCCAAGGCTACTGCCTAAACCTGCCAAATTTGAAAAGAATCCGCCTAATGGTTACAGAGTTATAAGGAAAACAAAATGCGGAGCCGGCGGAGCCTGAAGCTCTCCCATACACAAACAAGCGTCCCTTGCGGGATGCTTAATAAAAGGCTTGGAAGTTCTGTCGACAGAATTGGGAAGTTTATTTCTTGGGACTGAACTCAACCCTCTCTTCCTCTTCTCAGAGCAGGTCTGGGAAAAAAGGGGGCAACTTCAATATACTCCCGCATAACTGGTTAGTGGTTACAGGGTTCTCTGACCCTAGGTTAAACCGGGCCTTCTCAGTTTTTGTTTGTTTATGAGTTCACTTGAGTCCCTAGTATCTTACCCGCCTACCAAGTGGTAGTTATTCAGCAATTTTTGTTTGGATAGGATGTATTAACGCAATAAAATTGCAAATTTAATAAGGAAATTAAATTTTTATAAGTTAATACCCTATCCAATGGACAGGCAATGCCCCACCCATCCGGCCCCGCTATCAGCTTACTAGAGGTAGTATTACTACCGTAGTAATAGGACTAGACAACGTAAAAGATGCTATGACGTCACAATGTCTAGACAGGAAGGAAGTATAATGCGCCACCTAGAAAATGCACACTCCATGACCGGTCCTGCCGGTAGTATATACAGGACGTCTTTTTCTGGGGTTTGGCGGGACCAGTTGCGCCTACCGGTAAAGCAATTGTCCACTGGATAGGGTATTATAAAAATTTAATTTACTTATTAAATTTGCAAATTGCTTAGCTATTCTACGAGCTACATGTCCACAATTTTACTATGTTATAGCTGACCAAAAAGTAGGTGAACAACATATTTAAACAAAATACTGTAAATGCAATAGTTTTCAAGTTACAACTGATTTGCTCAACAGTGAGAACCTCAAAGTAGCTATTGCTCGACTATGCTACGAGCTACAGGTCTGCAATTTTACTACATTATAGCTGATCCAAAAGTAGATGAATAACATACTTCAAGAAAATTATCTAAATGCAATCATAGGAGAGTTTAGCTTTATGATCCACAGTTTGAGACCTAAAGGGCTTAAAGTGACTAAAAGATCATAAGGCGAGAGTTTTTGATTAATTGGTTTTCAAAAGTTTTTGGACCCTAGCAAAGCGAGTCAGTCGGACAGAAGGAAAAAGGACAGACATACTTCATTTAAATGAAAGGATGTTCCCTGGATTGTATTAAAATATCAGATATGTGGATACATAAACAAGCCTTTCAACAAGATTTTGAAAAAAGGAAAGCTGTAGTTCACTGTATAAAGTTACTTCTGATTATAATAATATGATGAATTTCAAGAAAGAAAGGCTACCTCCTGCTCTAAAACTGTGCAGTTTAAAATTTTGTGTTTGACTGCAGGTACAGTGTTTTATGACTGTGGGTTAGTCAGTGGTGTTTAAGCCCATTGTACACTAACGCAGCATGGCTAAATAAAATAGAAATAAAGTAGTTCACTTCTTATACATATGTGCGTCGCAGCAGCTAGCGGTGCGGATTTTTCCAGTCAGAAAATTTTAAATTTTTGAAAAACCACGCGACTTTTTCACTGTTTTCTCCAAGTTTTCATAGATATTTGCATTTTCCACATGTTAAAAATGGTAGTATATCACAGAACTATACACAAATATATTAATTAGAAAGAAAATGTAAAGCACACAGGCTCGTTGTGAAAGGATTAACTACTGGGAGATAGATGACAAAATATGGTGTGTGTCCATATAGACACCTCAAAGGGTTTAATTGAACAAGAACTGCAATTACCAGCAATTCTAAAAGTGATACACTGGCCAAGGGTCTTCTTTGTGGATGGATTAAGTACTTATAATGGAGAAAGGGATGTACAATTAGGTGTGTGACAATATATAATTTATTTATCTATTATAGTGACATACCAATACATTATATATGTATCAATATATATAGACACACACACAGCCTAAAGTAATAGGTGTGAAAAAGGGGATCACTGAAATGTACTCTGAGACATTGGATGTTTAGGTGTAAAGAATTTTATCCTTTTTGTTACAGTTAAAAGCAGTCTAGCTTAAGGCTCAAATTTGTATATATTTTTTTAAGATGCACACAAAAAAGGCTGTTTAAAATGTATAAAAATTAATTAACTTATGCATTGCTAAATGAGATGTTTCCCAATTTTTTGACTCATCTGATCCCTTCTTTGTGGATATAGACTTGAGCCAAAGATCAGCTGAGCCATTTTACTTGATCCTAATGATCTTGAGCCGATTTTTCACTCAGCTTGATCTGTTTGTGAATACAAGCCCAAGCAAATGGCCCAATCAATAAAATAATCAATACTGTCTTGTATGAGTACATAGTGATGAGCTCTGAAACAAGATTTGATGATTTATCAATACTACAATATCTGTGAAATGAAAAGGCCTTCTCCTATCAAAAAAATAATTTTGAAAATTTTAATTACTTAAATGCAGCTTTTTTGAGCGACAAGCTTACCATGTGGGACTGAATGCTAATTCGGGAGGCTGCGACTCCAGCTAACGACCAAGAAAAATGGACGTTTGGATTTGGCTGAGTCCATGGTTTAATATGTACCATAGCAGTGTCATTTGATAATTCATCCTTCTTCTCTCGCGGTAAATTTAGCCCGTACTCCTCAGCTGAAATACAGCGGGGAGGCAGGGTGGGACTTTCTTCAGTCCCACATGGTAAGCTTGTAGCTTATAAAAGCTACATTTATTTAATTAAAATTTTCAATTTTATTGCGCTACAATAGCATACCATGTGGGACTGAATGCTGAATTCAACCGCCCACTGGTGGGATTACAGCTGAGACTGGAGAAACGTTGTCCATTTTTCTTGAATTTAGAATTACAAAATAAACCAAATATTGTCAAAAATACCAGTCTAAGTCCCAGTTACAGAGCCCAGTTCTAAAGTCGGGTCTGTAAATAGCCAAAAAAATAGCATCAGAGATACCCGTACCCCACAGCCTAGGGAAATATTTTCAACACCATGAGAGATACAGAAGTACTGTATCAGTACAAACTTCAGGATACTTTCAGAGCACTGTCAGTTATATAAAGGTCCAAACAATGTTTAAATGGAGAAATAATGTTTAAAAGAAAGATCATGCATATAAAGATGAAGTACTAAAACAAGATAATTCAATAACAAGATGACAGCATTAATCAGCAAACTAAAATTCAACCCTCTTTATCTACATCTGCAAGGCCCGAATTATGGTTTAGATGGTTTGAATATTACCATGCATACAGAAGTGGTAATACATTTAATGAATGCTTATGTGTGGTGTTGGAGCAAAATCTGTGGCTCACTTGATGAAATTCGATCTCTTACAATGGGAAGTTATGAAAGTAAAATAAATTAATTTATAAAATAAAAATAAATTAATTTATAATTAAAATAAATTAATTTATAATTAATAAATTCTAATATGACTTTAATAGTGCTTAATCTGCATCAAAAGAGAGACCCAAAGGTGCAACAAGATTTTATAGGTCAAGGTCACTACGACAAGGTCAAAGGTCAAATTAAGGTGACACCATGATAATACACACCTATAGCCCCTAACCAATGTCCCTAGCAAGTATCAACTTCCTACACCTTACGGTTTCCGAGATATAGCCCGGACAAGATTTTTGAACTCAAGGTCACTACGGCAAGGTCAAAGGTCAAATCCTGGTTAGACCATGACGTTGCACACCTACACATTCTAACCAATGTCCCTACCAAGTACCAACTTCCTGCACCTTACGGTTTCCGAGATATAGCCCGGACAAGATTTTATAGGTCAAAGTCACTACGGCAAGGTCAAAGGTCAAATCAAGGTCAGACCATGACGTTGCACACCTACACCCCCTAACCAATGTTCCTACCATGTATCAACTTCCTACACCTTACGGTTTCCGAGATATAGCCCAGACAAGATTTTATAGGTCAAGGTCACTACAGCAAGGTCAAAGGTCAAATCAAGGTCAGACCATGACGTTGCACAACTACACCCCCTAACCAATGTCCCTACCAAGTATCAACTTCCTACACCTTACGGTTTCCGAGATATAGCCCGGACAAGATTTTCAAACTCAAGGTCACTACGGCAAGGTCAAAGGTCAAATCAAGGTCAGACCATGACGTTGCACACCTACACCCCCTAACCAATGTCCCTACCAAGTATCAACTTCCTACACCTTACGGTTTCTCAGATACAGCCCGGACAAACTATTTCCCGCCGCCCACCCACCCGCCCGCCCGGACGCCCGCCCGCCCATCCGGACACCATGGGTGAAAACAATACCCCGACAGCCCTTAAGGGCTGTGGGGTAAAAAGCATCAGAGATGCCCGTACCCCACAGCCTGGGAAAATAGTTTTCAACACCATGAGATATAGAAGTAGTGAAACAGTACACAGATTGGGATACTTTCAGTGTCAGTGTCCAAATAATGTTTAAGTAGAGAAAATAACATCTAAGAGAAAGAAATTGCATGTAAAGAATAAGTATTAAAACAAGACAATTCAGTAAACTAAAAATTATCAAGCTTTAAGACTTCTCCCATTTTGATTTTCATTTGTATGGTCGAATTATAGTTTGGATGTTTTGAATATTACCCATACATACAGATGTAGCAATACATGCTTTTATGTGGAATTGAGGCAAAACCTGTGGTTCACTTGATGCAATACCATCTGCTACAATGGGAAGTTGCAAAAGTAAAACAGTTAATGACTTCTAATATGACTTTAACAGTGCTTAATCTACACCAAAAGACACCCAAAGGTGCAACAACCAAGATTCAAGTAAAAAGATATAAGAGAGATATAAGAGAGATAAATAGTATCAGATATCCTCGTAGACACATAAAATAGCATCAAAGGTCAAATCCAGGTCACACCATGACGTTGCACACATATAACCCTTGACCAATGTCCCTACCAAATATCAACTTCCTACACCTTATGGTTTCCAAAATATAGCCCAGACAAGGCATTATGGGTCAAGGTCACTACGGCAAGGTCAAAGGTCAAATCAAGTCACACCGTGACGTTTTACACCTACACCCCCTAGCCAATGTTCCTACCAAGTATCAACTTCCTACGCCTTACAGTTTCCAAGATATACCCCAGACAAGATTTTATAGGTCAAAATCACTACGGCAAGGTCAAAGGTCAAATCAAGGTCACACCATGACGTTGCACACCTACACCCCCTAACCAATATCCCTAACAAGTATCAACTTCCTACACCTTATGGTTTCCGAGATATAGCCCGGACAAGATTTTATAGGTCAAGGTCACTACGGCAAGGTCAAAGGTCAAATCAAGGTCACACCATGACGTTGCACACCTACACCCCCTAACCAATGTCCCTACCAAGTATCAACTTCCTACACCTTACAGAATCCGAGATATAGCCCGGACAAGATTTTATAGGTCAAGGTCACTACGGCAAGGTCAAAGGTCAAATCAAGGTTACACCATGACGTTGCATACCTATACCCCCTAACCAATATCCCTACCAAGTATCAACTTCCTACACCTTACGGTTTCCGAGATATAGCCCAGACAAGATTTTAGAGGACAAGGTCACTACAGCAAGGTCAAAGGTCAAATCATGGTCACACCATGACGTTGCACACCTACACCCCCTAACCAATGTCCCTACCAAGTATCAACTTCCTACACCTTACAGTTTCCGAGATATAGCCCGGACAAGATTTTCAAACTCAAGGTCACTACGGCAAGGTCAAATCAAGGTCAGACCATGACATTGCATACCTACACCTCCTAACCAATGTCCCTACCAAGTATCAACTCCCTACACCTTACGGTTTCTGAGATACAGCCCGGACAAACTTTTTCCCGCCGCCCACCCACCCACCCGCCCATCCAGACACCATGGGTGAAAACAATACCCCGACAACCCTTAAGGGCTGTGGGGTAAAAAGCAAAATCTAATGAATGACAGTATGGGTACTGTCTAGATGTTTTGAGAGAAGAGAGTGCAGCCGTGCTCACTCAAGAAAGTAGCCCAATAATACAGCCCTAGGCTTGAATCTCATTAATTTTGCCACCCTAAATATGAGATTATGGTACACTGATAAACACTAAAAAACATTATACAATTAAGAATATAAGAGACCTTACCATGAACATCTGGAGAGGTAACCAATACCTAGACCCTGGGATAGACTCCTGAAGACTTGGCTGCAGCGGGTGTGCCCCGAAGATGAGGATGCTGAGGGGAAGGGCCTAGGACTTCTTGTGCCGCTACTACTGGTCCCAGATACATATTGTTGTTGTTGCCTGACCAAGTAAGGTCTTTTAGGTAAAAATTTGTAAATGTGTTGTGAGCTTTCCAGTGACACGCTTGCATGATTTGGTCCACCGATACCCCACCGTAAAAGGCCTTAGAGGCCGCGAAGGCCCTAATGCCATGCGCTTTGACTTGGACCACGTCCAAGGCTTGTTGGTCTGATTGTTTATAACAAAGTAGGATAGTTTGTTTTAGCCAGGAAGAGAGTGTAGTGGGTCTGAGGTATGTCCTTTCTTAAAGGAGATGAAAAGAAGGGATCAAGACCCTCTTAGGTCTTTGGTTCGATCTAAATAGTACCTCAGGGTCCGTATCGGACACAAGGTCCCGTCTTCCTTGAATTGTCAATCTACAATGGTAGTTAGAGCAGGAATAGTCACCGGAGACACACTTTGAGAACCTTCTCTTGCTAGTTGGTTTTTGACTATGAAATCTGAAGAGGGGAACAAGGCACCCTTTTCCCATTGGCCTAGATTAGATACTTTGTTTGCAATCTAGGCATGGATTTTGCTGCAGCGCTTGCCGGAGGCCAAAGCTAGCAAGAAAGCAGTTTTTAGAGTAAGATGTTTGAGGTCTGTGTCTTTCATAGGCTCAAAGGGTGCTTTTGTGAGCTCATTGAGAACAGCAGAAAGGTCCCACTTAGAGAGATTTCTGGAACTTTTGGGACGATCCATGTGAAATCTGAAGAGCAACCTGTTAAGGTCTGAACTCCGAGAGATATGGAGCCCCGTTGGGCCCAGGATGTCAACAATGGCTGTCCTATAACCATCAATGGTCGAAGGGCGCCTGTTTAAATCTTGGTACAGGTACATAAAGAAGTTTGAGACTTGCTTTATAGAGGGAGTGGAGAAATCCACCGAATTTTCTCTGTACCATTTCTCAAAAAGGGCCCACTTTGACTTGTAGATGGTCCTTGTTGACGATCTCTGCCACTTCCAGAGAAGCCTTGTTCTTGGAGCTGGCCAATCCTAGACACCAGGCATGGAGGTTGAGATGCTGCGGATTGCTGTGGAACACATAATTGTGGGACTGTTTGAGAAGAGTTCTTGACACTGGAAGTTGAAGTGGGATCTCTATTGAGAGCTGCACTAGGTCCCAAAACCAGGGCATCCCTGGCCAGCCTGGGGCTATTACGATGATCAGGCAATTGGATTGCCTGACTTTTTGGATCACCCTGTGAAGGAGAGCTGTGGGAGAGTAAGCATAAGCAGTGAGACCCAACCAGTTTATGTTCAGAGCATCTATGTCCCAAGCATTTTGGTCTGGGACTGGAGACACGTACAGTGGAACTTTGTGGTTCAGGCGAGTGGCAAATAGATCTACATGAGGGGTGAACCACTTGAGACACATCTGTTTGAACACCTGCAGATGCAGTGACCATTCTGTTGACTGAACTTGGTTTGACCTGGACAGTAGGTGGGCCATCACATTCAGACACCCTGGAATGTGTCTGGCCTTTAGTGTTATCTGGTAACGATGGCACCAGGTCATGATCTTCCACAGGAGAGTGCACATCTCCGCCGAGTGGGTTCCACCTTGTTTGTTTATGTAGGCTACCACTGTTGAGTTGTCTGTGGCAACTAACACTGTTTGGTTTTGACACTGGTCCTTGAACCTTTGAAGGGCCAGAGAAACCGCCTTCAACTCTAGAACATTTATGTGTAGCCTTTTTTCCCTGTCTGACCACAGACCTTTTGCAGAGGTTTGCTCTAAGGGAGCACCCCAGCCTTCGTTTGAGACGTCTGTAAAGAGTTAGATACTGTGGTCTTTGGGATGAAGGTCTGAGCCTTTCATCACGTTTGTGGGATTTTGCCACCATTCTAGGTGTGCTGAAATGGTTTCTGTCCAAGGAAGGAGAGTGTCCAACGACTGAGGAAATCTCCAGTGCTCCTTGAGGTGAAACTGAAAGGGCCTCATGTGAAGGCGTCCCTCCGGGACCATTTTCTCCGTTGAGGCAAGCAACCCAATTAGTGCCATCAAACATCTTGTAGTCAAAACATGTTTTGACTTGAGTCGTAGGATCAAATCCTGAAGTTTGAGCCATCTCTCTTGAGTGGGTTTAACAAGAGCTGAATCTAGATGGTATTCGTAGCCCACGAAGGAAAACACCTGAGTTGGCTTTAGTTCGGACTTCTGATTTATTATCCACCCTAAGGACTGAGTCAGGTCCACCACTGTCTGAGTGTTCACTTTTGCTTCTTCCTGAGACTGGGCCCTGATCAGCCAGTGGTCCAGGTACTGGTGAAGTCTGATTCCCCTTGACAGGGCCATCAGCTTCACCTCTTTTACAATCATTGTAAAGACCTGAGGGGCTGTGGCTAGTCCGAAGGGAAGGGAAGTGAACTGGAACACCTGCAACCTGTGGCAAAACCTTAGGTACTTCATTGAGTTTGGGTGGATGGGGATGTGAAGGTAGGCGTCTGCTTGGTCTATCGACGACACCCATTTTCCTGGAATCAGAGAGTCCCTGATGGATTCTGGTGTTTCCAATTTGAACCTTTCTACAAGTAGGAAGGTGTTGAGCCTGCTTAGGTCTATTACTGGCCTCCACCTTTGGTGAGGCTTGGGTACAAGAAACAGGCGACTGTAAAACCCGAGAGATTTTACATTTTCCACCCTTTCTATTGCGTTCTTTGACAGAAGAGACTGGATACAAGAGGTCAGAGCTAGTTCTTTTTGAAGGGCCTTGTAACCTGATTGAATCAGAGGGGCTCTGACCAAATTTGGTTTTGAGATGAATGGAAGAACGTAACCATTGGTGATAATGTTTAACACGTTGTCTGAACATTTGTTTGTGAGCCAGTCTCTTCTGAAAGAACGGAGGCGACCTCCTACTGGTGGACTGAGGGAGGCTTGAAAGGAGTCATTGGGAGGAGGGGTTTCCACGCCCTCGTCCCCTTGAGTGGGGTCGAAAACAACCCCTGGAGCCTCTGAAGTTCGGTTTCCCCCTACCTGAGAAAAACGACTGGTTACTGTTTTGTGAGGAATTGCCCCCATAGGGGTGTTTCCTGTAGGAGCCTCTTTTCTTGTTGTGGTGGGGACCACGAAAGGGCTTGTTTTGATAGGGTCCAAAACCCTGAGAGCCTTTTTTAAGGAGGAAGTCCTCTCCATCCTTCACTAGTTGAGACTTGAAAAGAGGAGTAGGCCAAAAAGGCGAGTTCCTCAGTTCCTGGCGTCTCGAGTCCCCTAGATGTGGTTATGTGGTTAAAGATGGGTCATTTCAGACTCTCTTCTCAGAAGGCCACTGTTGCCCATGGTGTATAGTTCCCTCTGGAGTATGTGGGCTACAGATTTACTAAGGCAGGCTAAGGCTCTCTGTTGAATAAGAATCCTCTTATTCATGAGTTCAAAATAATCACAGGCGTTTTCATAACCACGTCTGGCAGCTCTTTCGGGGTCAGCACCCTTAAGAATTTGATTTCTGACCCTTTTGATTTTGTTTGTTTATTTGGGGTTTTACGTCGCTTTCAACACTGTACAGGTCATATCACGACGGGTAGTTGGAAGGGCAGAGGAAACCAGTACATATAGTTCGCTAGGGTTCTGTACTGTAAACTGCCGACCAACGGCAAGCAACTACCAGCTTTCCCACTTACGGCCATGACGGGGATCGAGCCCCGGCCGCAGAGGTGGGAGGCGAGAGTGTTACCACTCTGCCACCGTGGCCCCCCTGACCCTTTTGAAGGTAGCCTTGGCACTGTGTAGGCACTTTTCCATAACAGTGTTACAGGAAGAGGCAGTCCTAGCGAAAGTAGCTGTGAAATTGATGGTAGAAAGATTCTGCCTAGATTGATGTTCAAGTTCCTTAAGAACTTGTAGGGGAACCTTGCCCACTGGGGCCCCAGAGGGCTTTGGAGAGATGCAGATTTTTGCAAAATCTGTATTAAGTTCTTGAAGCTTATCTTCAAAACAAGGTTTTGTTATTACAGTAGTACTTGGCTGTTGAAGCCGGGGGTTTGATATAAAGGGAGCATAGCAGAAGGGCCTCTTGGCCTTAGCTCCTGTTGGCCTTTCTCGTCGTCCAGGACTAGCACAGTGGTAGAGGACCTAGACAAAGTTTCCCTGGGGTCAGGGAGATCTAGAATTTGCCTGAAAGTTTCCACTTCCTCAGCATATTGAGAAGGGAGGTCAGACATGTCTACCTCCCTATAAAAGACTGGATCTGTGCTGTCCTGTTGTTGAGATTCCTGAGGAACCTTGAGGTTTAGTAGGCTTTCTAGTTGGAGCAGAGGACTCATCTTCCTCTGAAGAAGACAACTGAGAATAATATTTTGCCCTTGCTTTGTGTTTTCTTTTATCAGAATGCTTCTTTGCTTTAGGACGTACCTTTTTAGGGTGGTCCGACTCGGAATGATGTTCTGAGTGGTCGGATTCAAAATCCGATTGCTTGGAAGCAAGCTTGGACTGGACATTTTGAGAAGACTTGGCAGGAAGTGGAGGTCCATAAAAGTCAGTGTCCATAGGTTGAACATCCGAGTGGTCGGATGCTCTAGAAGTAGAAGTCCGAGTCGGAATAGGGTCGGGCTGATTACTAGGTCCAGGTTTTGGTCCAGCTTGGGCGGAGTCGGATGTCTTAACTATATCCGACTCGGATGCTTTTTTGAAGGAAAGCATTTCGTCTCTGAGAGACTTCATTGCCTCCAGCATGGACGCCTGGAAGACCCCCATTTCTTGTTTAAGTTGGATGTTAAATGTACTACCCTGGGATTTTTCAAGCCTACTTTTTATTTTATTCTGCAATGCAGTACCTGGGGTGGGTGGGACAGTTTGTGGAGTTTTTAATGACAAAGATTCAAAATGCAAGGGTTGGGGACGTGGAGGTGAAGAAAATAAATTGTCAGCAGCACCCTCAAGGTCTGCCTGAGAGCCAGAGAAAGCATCACCATCGTCACCCAACAGGTCAAGATCATCTTTGCTAGTATTAATATCTGATGCCTTCTGCCTCCTGATATACCAACGTCTGTGCTTTATTTTGATTTGCTGTTCCTCAGTAAAACTAGCACAGATATTGCATGGAGACTGGTTGGTGACACAGGGATCATCTCCCTTGCCAGATTCCCTAAAAGTGGGGCAATAATTGTGTGTATCGAATGGATAGCAGAAGTGACGGCATTTAGACGATCTTTGTTTTGAACTAGTTTGGTGGGAACACATTTTTACTGCAATAAAGAAATCTGAGTCAAAAAGCGGAAAACTCACAAAAACATTAAATATTCAAAGAATACTTATCCTGTGCTTCCCAAATTTTTACAGAACGTTCTATACAATAAAATAAAACAAATGACTGAATAATAACATCCAACAATACGTATGTGCTAAGAAAACAGTAAATTATTGAGAGATATTTCAAACGACTTTCCAATATGGCGGCCAATGAGAGAAGAAGGACGAATTACCAAATGACACTGCTATGGTACATACTAAACCACGGACTCGGCCAAATCCAAACGTCCATTTTTCTTGGTCGTTGGCCTCCTGAGTTAGCATTCAGTCCCACATGGTAAGCTATTGTAGCGCAACAAAAAACACTTATTTACAGCCAACATAAGGCTGTATTTTCCTTTTAAGTGTGAGAACACTGACATCAAGGTTTACACAAGACAGGTTGTTTACGTATGTCTGCCCTCCTCCCTCCAATGACAGGGTCTGTGTTAATAAAAATTTTGAAAAAGTAGTGACAAAATGTGGGGAAAATCATTAAAGTACATTTCCTATCCGTTTATAGTATGCATTTAAAACAGTCTAAATACACTGTAAATATTGAGAGAGAAGCCTTGAAGTAAGTATAACTAGAGGATCGCTCGCAAAAAAAAAGATAATGTTTTTGCATAGCAAAAACAAAGCGTCCCGAAAAGGATATAAAGGTGAGTGCTAAAGTATTAAGAAAATGCTTTGTTTCTAGCCTTATACTGTTGTGGCAACCAAAGTAAGCGCAGTCTGCTCTATCTAGCACGGTTTTCAAGATATAAGCATTTTTGTGTTTTGCAAAAAATAAAAAAATTAAAAATGTCCGCTATATTTGGCGAGACAAAAATATTTTGAAAATTGGCATGGCTACTCTGCAGAGATACCCAGCAGGTCTAAAATTTTGTTGAGTTCGCTCCATATAGGACGGTTCTCGAGATATAAGCATTTTTGTGTTTTGCAAAAACTTTGAAAATTCAAAATGGCCACCATTTTTGGGGAGACAAAAATTTTTGTCAAAACCACTGCCGCGGTGTGTATCTCCCGCCGAGCATTAAAGCAAAAGAAATAGCTTTTCCGAGATATTCACAATTTTTCATTTTCGTGTGTGAAAGCTCTGCCAAAAGTAGGTGAATGAGTTATTTGAGAAAAATTGGCTATCTGCAATACTATTAAGAGATAATTCACATTTACTCATTTTGAGGTGAATAATTAGCTATGGGTCTGAAACTTCACCAAGTGAAAGCTCTCCCAAAAGTAGGTGAATGAGTTATTTGAGAAAAACTGGGTATCTGCAATACTTTTAGAGATAACTCGCATTTACTCATTTTGAGTAGGTGAGTAATTAGCTATGGGTCTGAAACTTCACCAAGTGAAAGCTCTCCCAAAAGTAGGTGAATGATTAATTTGAGAAAAATTGGCTATCTGCAATACTTTTAGAGATAATTCGCATTTACTCATTTTGAGTAGGTGAGTAATTAGCTATGGGTCTGAAACTTCACCAAGTGAAAGCTCTCCCAAAAGTAGGTGAATGATTAATTTGACAAAAATTGGCTATCTGCAATACTTTTAGAGATAATTCGCATTTACTCATTTTGAGTAGGTGAGTAATTAGCTATGGGTCTGAAACTTCACAGAGTGAAAGCTCTCCCAAAAGTTGGTGAATGAGTTATTTGAGAAAAATTGGCTATCTGCAATACTTTTAGAGATAATTCGCATTTACTCATTTTCAGTAGGTGAGTAATTAGCTATGGGTCTGAAACTTCACCAAGTGAAAGCTCTGCCAAAAGTAGGTGAATGAGTTATTTGAGAAAAATTGGCTATCTGCAATACTTTTAGAGATAATTCGCATTTACTCATTTTGAGTAGGTGAGTAATTAGCTATGGGTCTGAAACTTCACAGAGTGAAAGCTCTCCCAAAAGTAGGTGAATGAGTTATTTGAGAAAAATTGGCTATCTGTAATACTTTTAGAGATAATTCGCATTTACTCATTTTGAGTAGGTGAGTAATTAGCTATGGGTCTGAAACTTCACCAAGTGAAAGCTCTCCCAAAAGTAGGTGAATGATTTATTTGAGAAAAATTGGCTATCTGCAATACTTTTAGAGATAATACGCATTTACTCATTTTGAGTAGGTGAGTAATTAGCTATGGGTCTGAAACTTCACCATGTGAAAGCTCTCCCACAAGTAGATGAATGAGTTATTTGATAAAAATTGGGTATCCGCAATACTTTTACAGATAATTAGCATTTACTCATTTTGAGTAGGTAAATAATTAGCTATGGGTCTGAAACTTCACCATGTGAAAGCTCTCCCAAAAGTAGGTGAATGAGTTATTTGAGAAAAATTGGCTATCTGCAATACTTTTAGAGATAATTCGCATTTACTCATTTTGAGTAGGTGAGTAATTAGCTATGGGTCTGAAACTTCACCAAGTGAAAGCTCTTTGGGATAGCTGCTCTGCAGAGATACCCTGAAGATAAAAAATTTCGTGGAAATCCCTCTATGTAGCATGGTTTTTTTCGAAATATTAGCATTTTTGTGTTTTGCAATTTTTGCGCAAAAATTCGAAAATTCAAAATGGCCGCCATTTTTGGCGAGACAAAATTTTTTTCAAAATTAGCATGGCTACTCTGCAGAGATACCCTTTGGGTCAAAAATTTCGTCGAAATCGCTCTATCTAGCACGGTTTTCGAGATATAAGCATTTTTGTGTTTTGCAATTTTTGCGAAAAATTCGAAAATTCAAAATGGCCGCCATTTTTGGCGAGATAAAATTTTTTTCAAAATTGGGATAACTACTCTGCAGAGATACCCTTTGGGTCAAAAATTTCGTCGAAATCGCTCTATCTAGTACGGTTTTCGAGATATAAGCATTTTTGTGTTTTGCAATTTTTGCGAAAATTTCGAAAATTCAAAATGGCCGCCATTTTTGGCGAGACAAAAATTTTTTGAAAATTGGGAAAAATACTCCGCAGAGATATCCTGCGGGTCAAAAATTTTGTCGAAATTGCTCTATCTAGCATGGTTTTTGAGATATAAGCATTTTTGTGTTTTGCAATTTTTGCGAAAATTTCGAAAATTCAAAATGGCCGCCATTTTGGGCGAGAGAAAATTTTTTTGAAAATTGGGAAAACTACTCCGCAGAGATACCCTGAGGGTCAAAAATTTCGCCGAAATCGCTCTATCTAGCACGGTTTTCGAGATATAAACATTTTTGTGTTTTCCTTATTTGGAAAATTCGTAATGATTAATTAATCATTAATTACTCGGCCATTTCTTGACCAATCAATGCCAAAATCTAATGATTTCCAGATTTTAATAGAATGAATGTATTTGCCAAGTTTCAGGTGAATTGATAAAATTCCTTTCAAGTTATCATCCGGACAAGCTTCCCCACCGAAAAAAGACATTTTTGGTCATGTGACCTCTCTGATTAGTTGAAATGTCACTGCAGCATATTCAAAAAAATTCCCCAAGGCTACTGCCTAAACCTGCCAAATTTGAAAAGAATCCGCCTAACGGTTACAGAGTTATAAGGAAAACAAAATGCGGAGCCGGCGGAGCCGCCGGAGCCTGAAGCTCTCCCATACACAAACAAGCGTCCCGCATGGGACGCTTAAATAGACCAGGCAGATTACAATAAAGGGGTCTAAATATTTACAGGGAGAATAAACTTTTGTTTTAAGTGAACTGTACAGTATAGTAAGTTATAAGTAACAGACATTAAACTCTCAGATGATTATGTAAATACTTGCTACGTCACACATATTCAGCTTGAGAGTGAGCCACACTCTAGTGACTGGCTGTTTGTGTGTGTGAATGCATGTGTCTGTATGCCTTTTACAGTGGGGAGAAGTATTGGTGTGTGTGTGTGTGTGTTAGCAATGTATGCATCTCCATTTGGTCATGTCAAATTCTGATGGACAGATTGACTTGTATATAGTTAAAGTGGAGGTTCTGTTTTTGCAGCACAGGCCATTATTGATTTTTGTATGTTTGGCTGTGTGTATGGCTCCACAGATGCCTTCAAGAATAGGGATTAGGTATTTAGCATTTTTTCTCGCAGTCAGAACAAAAACAAATAAATTACCTGTGACTGTTTTTTTATTCTGTCGGGAGCAAAACAAGCCTATCGGCGGATTTGAAATCCAACTTATCAAAAAATGACTGCCTAAAAAGGGTCCCTCTGGGTATTTTTAGATACCTCAAGGTGATCTTTAAGTTAAAGCTACAGATCTCAAATTTTCCACAAAGACCACACATAGAAGTTATATGTAGTAGATTTTGAAACTAACCATTTTGAAACTGTAGGGAAAAATTTGTGAAAAAGTAGAACAAGGTCCCTAGATGGGGTCTTTATGGACTTCAAACACAGTTGTAACCTTAACTTAAAGTCTCAGTCTCTGTTGGCAGGTGAAATTTTAGCAAGATGAGCCACATAGTTTGTGACCTAGAGGGCTTTAAATGACCAAATGTTCATTTCTGTCCTTAAGGTGGCCATAACTTATTTCTTACTAAACATTTTACATCACCCTAACATAGCATTTCACTCCTGACCCAAATTCTTGCGTGTGCCACGTTTGAATGAAATCCGAGTAAGCGTTTTTGAGTTATTGAACTTCAAAAATATTGTGGCTGCATGGGTATTTTCGAAAACAAGGGGCCAAACTTATAAGCATCCTGTGAAAAGGGGAGGCTTAATTAAGAAGATGGGTTGCATGTCCTTTTATTGAGGATTTTTCAGCGTGAGCTCTTGCAAGGCTTGTAGAGATCACTTTTTTTATCTCATCTGACTTCCATAAATTGTGGCGTAGTGTTATGAGTACCTGTTTGATCACTGAAGTAAGCAACAATGGATGGATGACCATCTCAGTTCTAGCCAGGTACAGGATTGATCTGACACAGAGTTTTTAAGTGCGAGCCTTGATAGAGCTCGCCCTTCTACAGATCACTTTTTTTTGTCTCCGGACTTTCATGAATTGTGGCACAGCATGATGAGTATTTGTCTGGCTACGTTAGTACTTGGATGGGTGACCATCTGAGTTCTAGACCAGCTGTGGGATGTGTCTCGGTTGGAATTTCTTTGTGTAACCTGATTTTCATAAATTCTAGTGCACTATTCGTGTCTTTGATGGCTTTGCGCTCGCGCTAGGGGACCAAAACACCTTTTGGCCTTGTTTTTTTTTGTTTTTTGTTACAGTTTCATAAATTGTAGTGTATTACTCGTGTCTCTGATGGCTTGGCAGCTCACACATGTAGACCAAAATACTTTCAACCTTGTTAATATTCTTTTTAATTTTATGGAATGCACATCAAATTCTACTGAGAACAAAAGGGTGATCTACTTACATCAAAAATGGTGACTTTCTTCACCTCTCCATATTTCTGACATTCTTCTCTCAGGTCTTGTCTCAACTCATTGATCAGAGCAGGATTTTTCTGAAGAATAGAAAAGTCACAAATGTCACCATCAACTGAAAAATTACAGTGTTCTTATTATCCACTATGTTATATATATGTTTCAAAAAGTCAGACAAATAAACTGAAACTGATTGATTTTACCAATATTAATACCAGATAAAATTTAATAAAAAATACTCAATTTAATTAAATACAAATGTCAATGTTTTACTTCAAAACATTAACAATATTTAATGCACCATATCCAGCTGTCTGTATTTCTCTTTTGTAGGGTGTTACAAAACTAATTTTTAAGGTAACTGTATCAAACTAGAGGAATGCTTTTGCTAACAAAAGCGAAGCGTCCCTTAAAGTTTAAAATGCTTTGTGGTTCTAATAAGCATGCTATAAAGCTAAGAATGCACAAAGCTGCACCGTATGCTTTCCCAATACCTCTTAATACATTCCGAAGCTATAAAAGCAACAATAAAGGAGATATAAGGCAAAAACTCAAACTTTCCTATTTTATGACCCCAGTTTGACCCATAAGGGGGGGGGGGGGGGCGTGGGGTAAAACTGACCGGCTATTTAGACTCTCCACATATGCTTTCCCAATACCTCTTAATACATTTTGAAGGTATAAAAGCAACAATAAAGGAGATATAAAGCAAAACTCCAAAGCAACTATTTTATGACCCCAGTTTGACCCATAAGGGGGGGTTGGGGGATAAAACTGACCAGCTATTAAGATTCTCCACATATCCTTTCCCAATACCTCTTAATACATTCTGAAGCTATAAAAGCAACAATAAAGGAGATATAAGGCAAAAACTCCAAAGCAGCTATTTATGACCCCAGTTTGGCCCATAAGGGGGGGGGGGGGGGGGGTCAGGGGGTAAAACTGACCGGCTATTTAGACTCTCCATATATGCTTTCCCAATACCTCTTAATACATTCTGAAGCTATAAAAGCAACAATAAAGGAGATAAAGGCAAAAACTCAAAATCGGCTATTTTATTACCCCAGTTTGACCCATAAGGGGGGGTCGGGGGGTAAAACTGACCGGCTATTTAGACTCTCCATATATGCTTTCCCAATACCTCTTAATACATTCTGAAGCTATAAAAGCAACAATAAAGGAGATATAAGGCAAAAACTCAAAATCAACTATTTTATGACCCCAGTTTGACCCATAAGGGGGGGCCAGGGGGTAAAACTGACCGGCTATTTAGACTCTCCACATATGGTTTCCTATTACCTCCCAGTACATTTTATAGCTCTAAATGCAATACTTAAGAAGATAATAGGGGGGTTGGCCTAAATTTAAGGCTTTCAGATTGGAAGGTGTGTAGCAAGTAGTTTTTCCTGAACTGCGATGACGGGGGGGGGGGCAAAAAATTGTTTTTGATCATGTGACCTTGATAAAGGCCAAATTTAAGCATGCAGAAAAATTTTCCCACGCCTAAGGTAAGGTAACTGCCAAATATGGTTTGAAACCTTCTAATAATAAGGGAGATATTCAAGGGAGACCATAATGCGGCGGCAAGGAAACTGAGGCGAAAACAAATAAGCGCCCTTTCAGGGACGCTTAATTATCAATGAAACATTAGAAAAATGGTATTGCTAACAAAACAAAGCATTAAAACAAAGGTTAAATGGAATATAGTATAAAGTAGAAAAAGGTTTTTGAAAAGAAAAACATGCAGCATTGAAGAAGTGAAAGTTAAGCAGACAGTGTGGAGGTTAATCCATCCATGAAAGAAAAATGTAAGCTTTATTTTGTTTACTATGGTCATACATTGTGAAAAGTTAATTTAATAAATCCTATAGTTTGTAAAGAGTTGTTTTGAAGGAGATATAAGGCAAAAAGAGAAAATCTGCTATTTTATGACCCCAGTTTGACCCATAAGACGGGGTCGTGAGTAAATCTAACCAGCTATCTAGACTCTCCATATATGGAATCCATTCTAAAGCTGTAAAAACAATAATAACGAAGATATAAACAACAACAAATATCCTGATATTTTATGAGCTCAGTTTGGCTTATTGGGGGGTTAAATCTAACTGGCTATGTAGATTCTCTGTATATGCTTTCCTATACCCTCTTAATACATTCTAAAGCTGTAAAAGCAATAATAAAGGAGATATACGACAAAAACACAAAATTTCCTATTTTATGACACCAGTTTGACCCATAAGGGGGTAAATCTGACCAACTATATAGACTCTACACATATTGTTTCCCAAAACCTCTTAATATATTCTAAAGCTGTAAAAGCAATAATAAAGGAGATACATGAATAAGACAAAATGTCGAAATCCACTATTTTATGACCCCAGTTTGACCCCTACAGGGGGGTTGGGGAGTTCCTACTACCTCCCAATACATTTTATGGATCTAAATGTAATCCTTAAGAAGATAATAGGGGGGTTCATACGAATTTTAAGCTTTCTGGTTAGTACCTGTGAGAAAATTGCTTTTATATGGGTCAAAATCTAATCAGTTCGCGTTTTTGATAGTAAGAACATGCGTACGAAATTATAAGACTCTGCAGTCAGTAGATTGTGCTGAGTGGCGAAGATGGGCGGGTGTACCCAAACAAGCAAGCCTGTGAACTGGCTCTGTATCTGCTGACTGAGTTTTTGAGTATTAAAGTAGAAGTGAAAGAAGAATAAAAAGACACAAAAGTTTGCCCTGCAAATGGTATTCAGAAGCATACTACCAAGTTAACTTTTGAAAAGTGTGTAAAAAGTAGTTGGAAAACATATTTAAAGCTAGTTAGCGACCTAGAGGGCATTAAGTGGCAAAAAGTCAAATGTTTGACCTCAAGGTGGCCATAACTTCTTTATTATTGGGAGTTTAATGTCACCTTAAAATAGGGTTCCTTTTTTGATCCAAATACATGTGTGTACCAAGTTTGAATGAAATCTGTGAAAGCATTTTTTGAGTTATCGTGCACACAAGTCAAAACATACAGTTGCAGCAGATGTGAAACGAATATCTCTCCGACTTTTGTCTAGGGTTATAATACATTTAAACAAAATACTCTAAATGCAATAGTTTTCAAGTTACAACTGATTTACTCAACAGTGAGAACCTGAGAATAGCTATTACTCAGCTATACCGTGAGCTACATGCCTACAATTTTATTATGTTATAGCTAATTCAAAAGTAGATGAATAAGATATTTAAACAAAATTCTGTAAATGCAATGGGTTTCAAGTTACAACTGATTTATTCAACAGAGAAAACCTCAAAGTAGCTATTGCTCAGCTATGCAATGAGCTACAGGTCTACAATTTCATTATGTTATACCTGACACATAAGTAGGAGAATAACATATTTAAACAAAATTCTCTAAATGCAATAATTTTCGAGTTACAACTGATTTACTCAACAGTCAGAACCTAAAAGTAGCTATTGCTACAGGTCTTCAATTTTACTACGGTATAGCTGATCCAAAAGTAGGTGAATAACAAATTTAACCAAAATTCTCTCATTGTAATAGTTTTCAAGTTACAACTGATTTACTTAACAGTGAAAACCTGAAAGTAGCTATTGCGCAGCTATGCAATGAGATACAGGTCTACAGTTTGACTATGTTATAGCTGACCCAAATGTAGGTGAACAACTTATTTAAAGAAAACACTCTATATGCAATAGTTTTTAAATTACAAGTGATTTTACACATATGGAAGGTACTGAAAAGTCAGAAAGTAGCTATTACTCACTTAGCTATTGGGATAGGCTCCCAAGTTACTCACCATGTTGTAGCTATGGAAAAAGTAACTGAAAAACATATTTTAACAAAATGCTCTAAATTTGAAAATTTTAGTTACACCTGACAAGCTTACCATGTGGGACTGAGAAGAGTCCCACCCTGCCTCCCTGCTGTATTACAGCTGAGGAGGTATGGTTTAACATTGCAACGAGAAAAAGGAGACGAATGTCAGAGTGTACCGCGAGACGACAACCTGAGGCTACGGCCAACTATAAATGTCTATTTTTCTTAGACGTTGGCCATGATGCCTTGCGGCCATCCGAGAACAGCAATCAGTCCCACATGGTAAGCTTGTAGCTTATAAAAGCTACATTTAAGTAATTAAAATTTTCAATTTTATTGCGCTACAATAGCTTACCATGTGGGACTGATTGCTGAATCCAACCGCTCGGTGGAGGGATTACAGCTGAGACTGGAAGATATGTCAATTTTTCTTAGATTTTGAAGTAATAGATAGAATGAATGTTAGAAATACCAATCTGAGTCCCGTTTACAGTGCCCCAATCCCGAAGACCGGGCCTGTAAAGAGCCAAAAACCTGAATAGAATGGATGACAGTGCTAAAACTGTCAAGATGTTTTGATTGTAGGAGAGAAGTGCAGACATGCTCACTTAAGGAGTGTAAGGGTCCTTAGGGACCATCCACGAGTGAAAAACTAGCCCACTGGTTGGAATTCTCATAAATTTTTTCCACCGAACATGAGATTAATGACAACCTTGATAAGTCCTTAATACATCTTATACTTGATAAACTAAAAATACAAAATGACCTTACCCTTAACATCTTGAAAGGTAAACCTATACCTAGGTCCTGGGATTAGACTCCTGAAGACTTGGCTGTAGCGGATGTGCCCCCCCCCCCCCCCCCCCCCCCCACCTTTTTCTTTCCGAGGATGACTGGTCTGAGGGGAAGGGTCTAGGACTTGTGCCACCACCACTGGTCCCAGAAACATATTGTTGTCGTTGTCTGACCAAGTAAGGTCTTTTAGGTAAAAATTTGTAAATGTGTTGTGAGTTTTCCAGTGACAGGCTTGCATGATTTGGTCCACCGACACCCCACCGTAAAAAGGCCTTAGAGGCCGCGAAGGCCCAAATGTCATGCGCTTTAATTCTTGGACCAAGTCCAAGGCTTGTTGGTCTGCTTGTTTATAACAAAGTAGAATGGTTTGTTTCAACCAAGAAGAAAGAGTAGCGGGCCTGATGTCTGAGGAGTGTCCTTTCTTGAAGGAGATGAAAGGGAGGGATCGAGACCCTCTCAGGTCTTTGGTTCGGTCCAAATAGTACGGGACGCAAGGTCCTGTATTCTTTGAATTGTCTGTCTACAATGGTAGTCAAAGCAGGAATAGTCACCGGAGACACACTTTGTGAACCTTCTCTTGCTAGTTGGTTTTTGGCTATAAAATCAGAAGGGAACAAGGCAACCTTTTCCCATTGGCCTAGATTAGATACTTGTTTGCAACCCAGGCATGGATTCTGCTGCGAGGCTTACCCGGAGACCAAAGCTAGCAAGAAAGCAGTTTTGGAAGTAAGATGTTCGAGGTCTGTGTTTTTCATAGGCTCAAAGGGTGCTTTGTGAGCTCATTGAGAACAACAGAAAGGTTCCATTTTGGAAGATTCCTGGAACTTTTGGGAAGATCCCTGTGAAAAACTGGAGACTAACCTGTGAAGGTCTGAACTTTGTGCAATATGATGGCCCGCTGGGCCCAACGTGTCAACAATGGCTGTCCTGTAACCATCGATGGTCGAGGGGCGCCTGTTTAGATCTTGGTACAGGTTTGAGATTTGTTTCACAGATGGAGTGGTGAAATCCACCAAATTTTTTCTGGACCATTTTGAAATAGAGTCCACTTGGACTTGTAGATGGTCCTTGTTGATGACCTCTGAGGGGCAGCAATTCTCTCTGCCACCTCCACAGAGAAGCCTTGTTCTTGGAGCTGTCCACTCCTAGACACCAAGTATGGAGGTATGATTGTGGGACTGCTTGAGAAGAGTTGTTGACACTGGAAGTTGCAGTGGGATCTCTGTTGAGAGCTGCACTAGGTCCCAAAACCAGGGCATCCCTGGCCAGCCTGGGGCTATTACGATGATCAGGCAGTGGTATTGCCCGATTTTTGGATCACCCTGTGAAGGAGAGCCGTCGGAGGGTAAGAATAGGCAGTGAGACCCGTCTAGTTTATGTTCAGAGCATCTATGTCACAAGCATTTGGGTCTGGGACAGGAGATACGTACAGTGGAAGTTTGAGGTTCAGATGAGTGCCAAATAAGTCTACATATGGTGTGAACCACTTTTGGCAGATCTGTTTGAACACCTGCAGATGCAGTGACCATTCTGTTGACTGCACTTGGTTCGACCTGGAGAGGTCGGCCATCACATTCAGGCACCCTGGAATGTGTCTGGCTTTCAATGTTATGTGATAGTGATGGCACCAGGTCATGATCTTCCACAGGAGAGCACACATCTCTACTGAGTGAGTTCCTCCTTGTTTATGTAGGCTACCACTGTTGAGTTGTCCGTTGCAACTAGCACTGTTTGGTTCTGGCACTGGTCCTTGAAGCTTCGAAGGGCCAGGGAGACTGCCTTCAATTCTAGGATGTTTATATGTAGACTTTTTTCCCGGTCTAACCACAGACCCTTTGTAGAACTTTGATCCAAGTGAGGGCCTGTGGTCTTTGGGATGAAGGTCTGCACCTTTCATCACGTTTGAGGGATTTTGCCACCAGTCTAAGTGTGCTGCAATGGCTTCTGTCCAAGGAAGGAGGCTGTCCAGCGACTGAGGATATCTCCAGTGCTCCTTGAGATGAAACTGAAAGGGCCTCATGTGAAGGCGTCCCTCCTGGACCGTTTTCTCCGTTGAGGCAAGCAACCCAATTAGCGACATCAAACATCTTGCAGTCAAAACACGTTTTGACTTGAGTCTTAGGATCAAATCCTGAAGAGAGCCATCTCTCTTGAGTGGGTTTTACAAGGGCTGAATCTAGATGGCTACTGCTTGGAATGACCCCCATTGGGGTGGTTCCTGTAGGAGCCTCTAGATTGTGGGGAATGGAAAGGGCTGATTAATAGGGCCTAAACCCTGAGTGTTATTACAGGTGCCTGATGAGGAACTCCTGTCCCTCCTAAACTAGTTGTGAATGGGGAACTTTAAGATCTAAAGATCCAGTATCTCACCTGAATTCACCATACCCCTTCTGACTACTTATATACACCATGAAATTGAGTTTGACCTGTCTGGTAGTAGCCTTGCTACTGTCTTAACAGATATCCATAACCAGGTTGTATTCAGAAGAACCTAGTGAAGAGCAGCCTGAAGCTCAACTCTTGATGACCAGAAGGGGGGGGGGGGGGGGCTTACCCAAGGAGGCCCCTAGGGAGATACAGATTTGAAAACTTGTAATTAACAGCCTAAGTTACTGTTGGCCTGGTAAATCATTCAGAGTCCAGACTGTGGAGGATCTAGGCATAAATTCCCTGGGGGCAGGGAGGTTCAACAACTGCCTAAGTTTCAGTGTCCCCAGAAAATGGTTAGGGTTAAGTCAGGCAACCTACTTCCCTAAAAATACAGAGTCAGGACTGAAAGGCTTGAGGACTTGGACTTGCACCGAAGCCTCCAATGAGGGATATTTACTGCCAGGCTTGTGAACTATTAGTCAAGTGTGTGTTAGGATTGTTCAGAGTTCTGATCTGGAACCATCATCCGAACATCAGATTTAAGATCTGATCATCCGAGGATCAGATCTAGATACAATCATCCGAGCATCGGATTTTAGATTAGATCATCCGAGCATTGGAACTTAGTGTAACATCTGATCATCCGAGCATAGGATGGGAGTAGCAGACATCCGAACATCGGATCTGATATCTGAGCATCGGGTCTAGATGCAATGAAAATCCGAGTATCAAATCATACTCGGGTGGATAGAAGTTGGGAATAATGCATCCGATTCTCGGTTGAATTAAAAAAACTCGGATGAACTAGGTTCGGATCTGGCTTCAGAATCAAGCAGGGATCTGATCCACCCTGGCTAGAAAGAAGTTGGATATTATAATTTCCATGTAACCTTTCCTTAATGGTTCTTTGAAGAGAACTAGACAACTGGATTTACGTATGTAAATCAAGAGTGACACAAGGTCATCTGCCCCACCCGCCTCACTGCAGGTAGGGCTAGTTGTGAGATAAGGAAAGCAATAAATACACAGAATTTTATTAAATAACATAGAATCTAAAAAGCAAGTATAATATTTCTTATATTATAAAATTGGATGAATTAAAATAATGCCAAACCAAGGTTACCTTAGTTTGAAGAAACACGTATTGTCTAGACGATTTGAGGAAGGATTCTATTCCTGTTTATTTAAGTATTAACATTTTAAATGGTCAATAATACAGGAAAGAAGGGATAAAATATTTTATTTCATTCTATTTATTCAATTTTATTTAATTTTATTGGTAAACGTACTGTAAGAAACACGCGTCTCTCAGCACATGCTGTCTAGACGTGACGTCATCACAGGGGTTTCCCCGAGGATTCCCCAAGTTAGTTTCGTGCTTTATATCATATTTTAACCCTTAAAATGGACAAATACTGTTGAAGAACGGGGATAAACCATGAACAAATTTATCTTATTTGATTTCAACAGGCATATATTCCTGTATATAAACTACCTACACGAGACGTGCATTAGTTGCAAGTAATTGCTGTCTCGACAAAAAAACGGAACTAGTTTCCAATGATTTCACTCGACAAGGACTCGTTTGGGTTAAATTTATATATTTTTAAACCCTAAAAATGATCCAATAATGAAGCAGATAGGGGTTAAATATTTTATTTTATTTTGCTGTCAGGCATATATAAATATCCTGTATTAGAAACCACATAAACGAGTCGCTGTTTCTTTACAACGTGAACCCGGAAGTGGACTTCAGTTGTAAAATATGCTAAAAATACTTATCTGAAGTATGAAAAGTCACCGAATTATGATTCTATGTAATAAAACAAAGAAACTGATGTAGTTTCCATATCCAACGACAAGTATATCCTTGTAAAAATGAAAAAACTTTCCTTCTAAAAAAAGCATTGCTAAATCACGCGGCCAACGAGAAAAGGAGACGAATGTCAGAGTGTACCGCGAGACCACAAACCTGAGGCTACGGCCAACTATAAATGTCTATTTTTCTTAGACGTTGGCCATGATGCCTTGCGGCCATCCGAGAACAGCAATCAGTCCCACATGGTAAGCTATTGTAGTGCAATAAAAGCAATACTTTTCAACTTATAACTGATTTAGTGCATGATTTCATGAATTTCAATGCATTAAAAATTATTTTTAAAAATCATGAAAAAATAATTAAGACAGATCCAGGCCTGATACTCACACAAGGGAATCTACTTGCAGCCTAGTACATAGATGAAATATAAGACCGAAATCCCTGCAGTAGTCAATGAGAAAATTGTGATCAAGTTTTGAAAATTTTCACACTTTGAGTAGGGGTACCTCACTTGTAATGGCTCTGTGGAACAGACAAACAGATCTGCATGCCTTGAACAAATTTTCATCCTCAATAGATACAGTATCTGTTAAAAGAAACAGCATGTCTCTGGGCCTTGTACTTTTGCAGGGGAAATTGTTCATAGGGACGCGGACGCCAATACTGCAGAGTGATGCCATAAGGTTAGCTAATTGACAAATCAGCTGTCATAAAAACTCACACTGAAGTCTTCTGGGTGAAAGAAGTTTTTGATAATGACCACTTTCTCATGCTTACTTCTAGTTCCTCTCGGTTTATCTGGTCTCCAGTCAAATAACCTGAAAACAGGACCATGTGATAAAAAAAGTTAAACATGTATTAACAAACAACTTCATGCTTTATTTACAGGAGACAGACTGTTGACAAACTAAAACAGAATTTCTTAATCAATGCAATAATTGTTATTTCTAGTCTCTATTACACCAAATGTCTAACATCCAGTGAATTTTATTGGATTTCCTGCAAGACCCAACTAACACATCAATTTATGAGATGTTTAAATCTCAAAACTAGTTCTACTTATACAAAATATCACCTTGAACTTGTTCTGCTTATTACAGTTTATGCTGTAAAATATTTATAAACAAGGCCAAAAAGTGTTTCAGTGTACTTGAATGAGCCGCAAAGCCATCAGTGACACAAGTAGTGTGCTAGAATTTATGAAAGTCTGGGGACAAAAACAAAGTCCGAGTCAGATACATCCTATACCTAGCCTAGAACTGAGAGGATAACCCATCCAAGTACTAACGTAACCCATTGCTGCTTAACTTCAGTGATGAGATGAGTACTCGTCATGCCACACCATAATTCATGAAAGTATGGCGACACAAAAAAAACATAACAAGCCTTGGCAGGTAAGAACCCCAGTCCGCAGGTACAACTAAATGGGCAACAATATCGATACATGGGAAAATCTAAGTAACTACATACCTAAAGCCCCTTACTAATGTCCATACCAAATATCAACCTTCTGCACATTTCAGATTCCGAGATATAGCTCAGAGAAGATTTTAATCTCAAGGTCACTACAGCAAGGTCCAAGGTCAAATCAAGATCACATTATGACTACTTGAAACCATGCTAGAGCTTGTGCTTAAAAATGTGTATACTTCAATAGGGCATTACGGTGGTGTGACTATTTTGGACAGTTACTTCGTAAAATGGATTTACACCAAAAATGTATAGTGTACAAACAGGATGATATCCTTTTTCATGCATATATTATTATTGTTGTGAAATTTCACTTTTTATGAACTACACAAGACCATAACATGTCCTGAGATAAGCCTACAATCCTTACGACCAAATATAGCCCATTCAACTTGAATCAAACACTGACAAGCTAAATCTGATCTTGCATAACATTAATGTAATCATTTAAATGCCTTGTCCTGGGTCATTTAATAAAGCAGCTTGGTTTAACATGCCTATTAACAGCTAGGGTTATATTGAGATTGGCCGTGTTTCCTTAATTTTGTTATAAGTTGGAGTGGAACCCACAACCACAGGATAGTGAGAGCTGATCATTTACCAAACATATGGCCTTGTACCTAAGTAGTACACTACCAAATCCTGGCCCTTCTCTTGTATAAGCTTACAAATTCATGAATTCATTGTAAATCTTCATAATACATGCAGTCATATTAGATTTTTCTGAAGCCATAACATCAACCACCAAACCTAAGCTCGGAATATGAATCTTTCCACCTGAACTACCCTTAACATGTTGATTATAGTTACCTTAATGCGCAATTCCATCTGACCGCTCAATACCACAATCCTGAGAAATACTCTCCAGCAAGCTGGCCTTACTAACAAATCTGGGAAACTTGGCCTCCCTGAGTTTTTTTTAAATGATAATGAAAAATATCCAAGTATTTACATCACTTTCATTGTAACTTAACACTGCAATTTAAAAATAAAATATAACAACATGCACAAACAATTCCTTCATATAAAAGATCAAAGGTTCTCTTTCTTTAATTTTCATTCAAATACCGACTCACGATTACAAGACCGAAGATTTTAAATTCTTTTATATAGCTACTCAGGATTAAAAATTTAACAAATGTTCCCTTAGCCACATAACTCTATAATAATGTGTTATACTTTTTCCTTTAGACTTTATTTATGCCTACCATGTTATTCATTATCATGAAAAAATAAACTTCTGGGAGGCCAATTTTCCGACTGCCACAAATTTGGAGGAGGCCAATTTTCAAGAAGGCCAGTTTTCTAGAAGGCCAATTTTACTGTGCAACACGATATGGATCTGAAACTCATTTTGACTATTTAAGGGTACAATTTCATATGTGTCATTCAATATTCCTGCCTGTGGTTACCAATATGTGATGATTATCTCCACACATAATTCCAAAATAATCATTCTATATCCCTATCCATGTCCAGTACAACACTCATTGGACATCACCTTAGTCATTGAATAATGTCCCATGATGGCATTATGTTATGATTATATCTGTTCATACTTTTACATTAGCCATTCAGTATTGTCCTCAGTCAGCACTATGTCATCATTATCTCTGTGGATTAGTTCACACTGGTCATTCAGTAACCATGTCTCTGGTTTAGAATACACAGTTAAACTTACTTCTCCTGCTTCTCCTTGAACTTTTTCCTCTCACTATTAGTCAGTTTCTTCTTCTTCTTACTCGGGTCGTAAGTTCCTTTCAGTTCAAACTTGGCCACTTCAACATTAATCTTGAACCCATCCACATCAGAGCCATCCAAAAACTGCAATGCCAGGTCCACTGACTCTTGCTTGTCAAAGAATATTCACAAATTGAATAATAAATACAGGATTAAATAATTTTGGAAAATATACAAAGTCATCTTGACACTGACATGTTGGAAATATTTGCTGACTGTTACAAACATGTAAAAATTACAACTACAAGACTTAAGTTAAACATATAAGATTACACTTGTTATGATATATTAAAAGTTGAAAAATATATCTGTTTTTATTTCACTTCATCAAATTTGGTGAAAATCCTTGCATTAACACTTTTTTGGTCCAACAAGTGCATATATAATAGGAACATTGACGTAAAATATTTAGTTATGTGAAGGGTAATGATAAACAAGAGGAGAGTGCCCGTGAACGGGCACTGTGTCAGCTGACTGAGTGTTTGTGATTTGTGAAGGTGATTAGAGGACAGAATAATTATCAGGAAAAGGGCTGTACAGAAATACAGTAAATGGTAACTGAACAGCAAGTTCGAAAGAAATTCCGAAGCTGACAGAAGAAAAGGATAAAAAAGTTGTGCCCTGTAAATGGTATTATGAAGGAAAATAACAAGGTAATTGTTTAAGTGTAAAAAATAGGTTAAAACATATTTAAAGAAATACTACAAATGCAATATCCTCGTTCGACCTTGAAGAAGGAGTCCAAGGTCAAATCTAACCACACAAATACATTCCCAGCCCATGATTTCCTATGGTTTACCATTCCAAACCTCTAGGACCAATAATAAGCGAGTTGTAGGCACTTTCAATTTTCGCTATCCTCATTTGACCTTGAAGGAGGGTTCCAAGGTCAAATCGGACCATATCAACAGATTCACAGCCCATGATTTCCTGTCTGTTTACCATCCCAAACCTCTGGGACCAATAATAAGCGAGTTATAAGCACTTTTAAGTTTGGCTATCCTTGTTTGACCTTGAAGGAGGGGTCATTGAAGGTCAAATCTGACCACACCAAAAGATTCCCACCCCATGATTTCCTACAGGTTGGTTTATCATCCCAAACCTCTAGGATCAATAATAAGGGAGATATAAGCACTTTTCATGACTGACAAAAAACACCTGTGGCGGCCATCTTGTTTCTCAAAATGAGGCCAAAAATATTCCCAGACAACATTTTATGGTTATTAATATATACTGCAAACTTAAGAAAGCTAGCTATAATATTTTTTTTCATCAGAGCAGTAATGGTGAAATCTCTCTCTACACACTGCGGCTATCCAGTGGATACAATGATTTACTCAACAGTGAGAACCTGAAAGTAGCTATTGCTCAGCTATGCCATGACATAGAGGTCTGCAATTTCACTATGTTATAGCTGACCAAAAATTCTGTGAATAACATATTTAACAAATTACTCTAAATGTAATAGTTTTCAAGTTACAACTGATTTACTCAACAGTGAGAACCTCAAAGGAACTATTACTCAGCTATGCAATGAGCTACATGTCTGAAATTTTACTATGTTATAGCTAACCCAAAAGTAGGTGAACAACATATTTAAGCAAACTACTGTAAATGCAATAGTTTTCAAGCTACAACTGATTTACTCAATAGTGAGAACCTGAAAATAGCTATTGCTCCGCTATGCCATGAGCTATAGGTCTGTAATTTCACTATGTTATAGCTGACCCAAAAGTAGGTGAACAATATATTTTAACAAAATACTCCAAATGCAATATTTTTCAAGTTATAGCTGATTTACTCAACAGTCAGTACCTGAGAATAGCTATTGCTCAGTTGTGCCATGAGCTATAGGTCTATAATTTCACTATGTTATAGCTGACCCAAAAGTAGCTGAATAACATATTTGCACAAATTTCTGTAAATGCAATAGTTTTCCAATTATAACTGATTTACTCAACAGTGAGAACTTCAAAGTAGCTATTACTCAGCTATGAAATGAGCCACAGGTCTGAAACTTCACTATGTTATAGCTGACCCCAAAATAGGTGAATAACATATTGAAACAAAATACTCTAAATGCAATAGTTTTCAAGTTATAAGTGATTTACTCAACAGTGATAACCTAAAAGTAGCTATTACTCAGCTATGCCATGAGCTACAGGTCTGAAATTTTACTATGTTATAGCTGGCCCAAAAGTAGCTGAATAACATATTTATACGAAATTCTCTAAATGCAATAGTTTTTAAGTTACAAGTGATTTTACTCATGATGGAAGTTACTGAAAAGCCCAAAAGTAGCTATTACTCACTTAGCTATTGAGACAGACACCCAACTTACTCACCATATTGTAGCTATGAAAAAAGTAGCTGAATAACATATTTTAACAAAATGCTCTAAATGCAACACTTTTCAAGTTATAAGTGATTTACTCAACAGTGATAACCTAAAAGTAGCTATTACTCAGCTATGCCATGAGCTACAGGTCTGAAATTTTACTATGTTATAGCCAAAGTTGGGGTTTTACGTCCCATTCAACAGCCAGGGTCATATTGGGACAGGTCCTCAGAATTGCCACTTGTGGGACTCGAACCCACAGAGGTGACAGCCTATGATTAGATGCCAAACTTGCTAACCACTAGGCCACTGAGGACCTCTACTATGTTATAGCTGACCCAAAAGTAGCTGAATAACATATTTATATGAAATTCTCTAAATGCAATAGTTTTTAAGTTACAAGTGATTTTACTCATAATGGAAGTTACTGAAAAGCCCAAAAGTAGCTATTACTCACTTAGCTATTGAGACAGACACCCAACTTACTCACCATATTGTAGCTATGAAAAAAGTAGCTGAACAACATATTTTCACAAAATGCTGTAAATGCAACACTTTTGAAGTTATAAGTGATTTAGTGCATGATTTCATGAATTTTAATGCATTAAAAATTATTAAAAAAATTTATTAAAAAAAAAGTAAGACAGATCCAGGTCTCATACTCACACAAGAGAATCTACCTCTGGCCTAGTACATATATGCAAGATATGCGAGAAATCCCTGCAATAGTCACTGAGAAAATTGTGATAAAAAGTTGAAATTTTCACACTTTTGGTGGGGGTACCCCCCTTGTAATGTCTCTAGCAAACAGACGAACAGACAGATTTGCATGCCTTGAACAATTTTTCATCCTCGATAGATAAGGTATCTTTTTAAAAAAACAGCATGTCTCTAGGCCTTGTAGTTTTGGAGAAGAAGTTGTTCACACGGACGCGTACGCGTACGCCCACGGCGCAGAGTGATGACATAATGTCAGCTGACTGACAAGTCAGCTGACATAAAAACATCATTTAATGAAATGGTGGATAGTAAAATAACCCTTGATAACTGTATTTTTAAATTTCCTCACTCAAACAACAAAAAATAACATCCTCATCTTGTTGACTCACATGCAAGATGTGGATGTTATTTTTTGTTGTTTGAGTGAGGAAATTTAAAAATACAGTTATCAAGGGTTATTTTACTATCCACCATTTCATTAAATGATAACTAAAATAAATTCATGTTTATCCAATAAATACAACAAGCATTCTGACGCATGCATTTATCTCCCGCCATATAAATTAGATGTACTAAAGATAGTGGAATATAAATTTTCTTGTGAGATGGAGGCACATGTAAAAGTGACAACAAGTTTAATGTTTGATTGCAATACTTTTAAAGACAAAAGGCATTTACTCACTTTAGTAGCTATTACTCTGCCATCCAAAGAGCTACAGTTCTGCAACTTCATTATGCAGTAGATCAACCCAAAGTAGGTACGGACGTATTTAGAAGAAATTGCCTATCTGTAACACTTTTAGAGATAAAAGATATTTACTTATTTTAGTGGCTATTACTCTGCCATCCAAAGAGCTACAGTTCTGCAACTTCACTATGTGGTAGATCACCGAAAAGTAGGTGAATGACTTATTTAGAAGAAATTGCCTACCTGTAATACTTTTAGAGATAAAAGACATTTACTCATTTTAGTAGCTATTACTCAGCTATCCAAAGAGCTAGAGTTCTGCAACTTCATTATGTGGTAGATCACCCAAAAGTAGGTGAATGACTTATTTAGAAGAAATTGCCTACCTGTAATACTTTTAGAGATAAAAGACATTTGCTCATTTTAGTAGCTATTACTCAGTTATCCAAAGAGCTACAGTTCTGCAACTTCACTATGTGGTAGATCACCCAAAAGTAGGTGAATGACTTATTTAGAAGAAATTGCCTACCTGTAATACTTTTAGAGATAAAAGACATTTACTCATTTTAGTAGCTATTACTCAGCTATCCAAAGAGCTACAGTTCTGCAACTTCTCTATGTGGTAGATCACCCAAAAGTAGGTGAATGACTTATTTAGAAGAAATTGCCTACCTGTAATACTTTTAGAGATAAAAGACATTTGCTCATTTTAGTAGCTATTACTCAGTTATCCAAAGAGCTACAGTTCTGCAACTTCACTATGTGGTAGATCACCCAAAAGTAGGTGAATGACTTATTTAGAAGAAATTGCCTACCTGTAATACTTTTAGAGATAAAAGACATTTACTCATTTTAGTAGCTATTACTCAGCTATCCAAAGAGCTACAGTTCTGCAACTTCTCTATGTGGTAGATGACCCAAAAGTAGGTGAATGAGTTATTCAGAAGAAATTGTGTATCTGTAATACTTTTAGAGATAAAAGACATTTACTCATTTTAGTAGCTATTACTCACCTATCCAAAGAGCTACAGTTCTGCAACTTCACTAATGGGTAGATCACACAAAAGTAGGTGAATGACTTATTTAGAAGAAATTGCCTATGTGTAATATTTTTTGAGATAAAAGACATTTACTCATTTTGGTAGCTATTACTCAGCTATCCAAAGAGCTACAGTTGTGCAACTTCACTATGTGGTAGATCACCCAAAAGTAGGCGAATGACTTATTTAGAAGAAATTGCCTACCTATAATACTTTTAGAGATAAAAGACATTTACTCATTTTAGTAGCTCTTGCTCAGCTATCTACTCACTTAGCTATTGACCTACATCTGCAAAAGCAACAAAAATATAAAGGACACAGGAAAGTAAGCTTTTGAAAAACTAGATGAATAACAAATGAAAAGAGTTGCCTAACTTTGGTACTTGTGAAGGTATTTGACATTTATTTCCATCATAATTTTGCTACAAACAAGAAAATAGCTATTGCTCACTTATGACATGCAATGGAACCCCAAACGATATGCCATCTTATAGTTAAGGAAAAAGTAGCCGAACAAATTATTTTAGGAAAATCCTGTAACTGCAGTAGTTTTTCAGTTACAATGGATTTACTCAACAGTCACAATTTCAAAGTAGCTATTACTCAGCTGTCCAGTGTGCAATAGGTTTGCTGCTTTACTATCTGATAGCTCATCAAAAACTAGATGAATAACATATTTGAAAATATTTCCCTAACTTGAATACTTTTGAAGATATTTGAAATTTACTTATGTTGTTATTTTGCTTTAAATAAGAAAATAGCTATTACTCAGTTATGGCATGCAACAGAACCCCAAACTATATGCCATCTTATAGTTAAGGGAAAAGTAGCTGAATAACATATCGTAGGAAAATACTCTAACTGCAATAGTTTTGGAGTTACAATGAATTTACTCAACAGTCACAATTTCAAAGTAGCTATTACTCAGCTATCCAATGTGCAACAGGTCTGAAACTTTACTATGTGATAGCTTATCAAAAACTAGATGAATAACATATTTGAAAAGAATTCCCTAATTTTAATACTTTTGAAGATATTTGAAATTTACTCATGTCGTTATTTTGCTTCAAATAAGGAAATAGCTATTACTCACTTATGGCATGCAATAGAATCCCAAACTGTATGCCATCTTATAGTTAAGGACAAAGTAGCTGAATAACATATTTTAGGAAAATACTCTAACTGCACTAGTTTTGGAGTTACAATGGATTTACTGAACTGTAGAATTTCAAAGTAGCTATTACTCAGCTATCCAATGTGCAACAGATCTGAAACTTTACTATGTGATAGCTTATCAAAAAGTAGATGAACAACATATTTGAAAAGAATTCCCTAACTTTAATACTTTTGAAGATATTTGACATTTACTTATGTCATTATTTTGCTACAAATAAGAAAATAGCTATTACTCACTTATGGCATGCAATGGGACCCCAAACTATGTACCATCTTATAGCTAAGGACAAAGTAGCTGAACAACATATTTGAAGAAAAAGTTGTAACTGCAATAGTTTTTGAGTTATGAGCCCTTTACTCCAAGTAGCTAAGATTGCTATTACTCACTTATCTTTAGGCCTAAGTCCATAAAACCCAAAAAATTTTCGAGGGCGTGAAAATTCATTGGGACAATTAACTTACAAAAAATCTGTAGCTGTAGTAGTTTTGGAGAAATCTGCGTGACTAACTAACGCCAGTGTCACAAATTCGCAGTCGCCAACTCGCCCATGGCGACTTTATTGGACGAAGGTCGAGTAGAAACGCTTTTATTGTCGCCCCGCTGGCGAATTTAAAATGAAGTGAACTCTGCCAGTCCAAGTTTTCTAACATATTTCTTGGATCTACGACTCCGCCATTTTATAAACAAAGCACACTCACAGTATTTCTATTCATGTACCTGATTAGTTTAAAATCGAGGCGTGTCGTGACGACAGCCAGTAAAAAGCTAACATACATCTAGTAAGGGATCGATGTCATTTCTTTTCTGGCATTTCATTGGTTAAAATAATAAAATCGCGTTTTGAATGTAAACAAATGAAAGTCTTTTTATTTTAACTTTCTTCCGTGACTACTGTTTTGAATGCAAATATCAGACATACATGGAATCGCGTTTTGAATGTAAGAACACGGAAGTCCTTTTAGTTTAAAAATCTTCCGTAGCCCAGTGTTTTGAATGCATGGAAGGTGCTTTTTTATTCATTTATTTTTGGTTACTTGTACAATGTACCTGTTGAAAAAAAATATTTTTAAAAATTGGTCACATAGAAGGGGATGATTTTTTTCATTCAATTAGTATTGGTAATGAATACATTCAGACACAGTGCAAGACACATTACAAAAATATGTTAAAAATTGGTGACATAGATAGGGATGGTTTTTTTTCCATTTATTATTGGTAACTTATATTTTACCATGCAATACTTTATAAATTTTTTTTCAACATTGGTGATATAGATATGGATGTTTTTTTTTGTTTTTTTCTTTCCTTTTTTTTTTTAAATTATTGGTAACTTATATATTTACCATGCAATAAATTATAAATTATTTTTAAACATTGATGACATAGATGGGGATTTTTTTTTTTTTTGTTTCTTTTCATTTATTATTGGTAACTTACCGGTATATATTTTACCATGCAATACATTATAAATTATTTTTAAACATTTGTGACACAGATGGGGATATTTTTTATTTATTTATTATTGATAACTAGAGTTACGATTGAAAGTACATATGAAAACTGGGTCCCGAAAACTGTAAAATCTTCTGTACGTGTACCAACAGATGACTCCCACCTAAGTGAGTTTATATTCACACATAGTTTATTATTCAGAAATATGATACCATAATCCAGTCATTTTAGATTATTCTTAATCCTTGATTCTAGTTGAGTTTTTGCATCAAAAGTCACTCAAATCATATCTAGTCATCCATGATACTCTCAACAAGCTAGCCTAAAATATGTAAATGTAAAGGCATTTGAAGTATTTTCGAATAAAGAAGGACCGCTTAATATTTGTAAGGGCCACTTAAGTCTAAAAGTTACTGGTCCTGCTGGCCACCATTATTTTTGCACGAGTCTGAGACCCTGTAACACACGCACGCACGCACGCACACACAGGCATCATTTCATAATCTCCCTCCCAGGCTAAAGCCCGGCGGGAGATAAAAATCAGCAGTGATACATATACATAGATGGGGGCACCAGTAAATGTAAAAACTTCAATTTTTAACATTAAATTTCTCTCCTATTTTTACATGGATTCTTCTAAAACAAATATTGCATCAGAGATGCCCCCACCCACAGCCTGGGGAAATAGTTTTCAATACCATGAGATATAGAAGTAGTGAAACAGTACAAAGATCGGGATACTTTCAGAGCAGTGTCAGTTATATAAAGGTCCAAATAATGTTTAAGTAGAGAAAATAATGTCTAAGAAAAAGAATGGAAAGATGAAGCATTAAAACAATTCAATAGCAAGATGACAGCATTAATCAGTAAACTAATAAATATAAAGCTGTAAAATTTATTAATTGGAGAATAGCTGTCAATGGAAATAGCATAATTATGTAAAAGTACATATAATAATCAGTTGCAGTAATCCATATCTTTGTCAAAAAAGAAACATATCGTAAATCTGGCAGGTAAGCACAATTTGGCAGAGCCAAAGTTAAAAGACACACAATGATGCACACCTACACCCCCTAACCAATGCCCCTACAAGTTCCGACCTTCTACACCTTATGGAATTCAAGAGCCCGGACAAGATTTTAAAACTCATGGCCACTATGACAAGGTCAAATCAAGATCACACCATGATGTTGCACACCTGCAACCCCCAACCAATGTCCTTACCAAGTATCTACTTCCTACACCTTACAATTGCCGAAATATAGCCAAGACAAGACATTATAAGTCAAGGTCACTATGGCAAGGTCAAAGGCCAAATCAAGGTCACACCATGACTTTGTACACCTACAACCCCCAATCATCAACTTCCTACACCTTATGGTTTCCGAGATATAGCCCCGACAAGATTTTATAGGTCAAGGTCACTACAGCAAAGTCAGAGGTCAAGTCAAGGTCACACCATGATGATGCATACCTAAACTCCCAACCAATGTCCTTACCATTCTATTTTGTTCTATACTTCTATAGCGCTTAATCTCTGCCAAAGCAGACTGTAAGGCGCGACACCAAGTCCAAATTCAACTAGAAATAGGACGCCCTGTTGATAGTAGATGTGAATAGAAACAGGATAGCATAGAAGAACACACATTATCATGTGTAATGTCCACCACATGAACCTTTTGCCAAAATTGTACAGTAGTCTTACAAGACCCTGTTTCATTTGTAAAATATATCAATGATGCTTAAATATTTATTAGTGTAGATGTAAATTATTTCAGCTTCATGCCGTTTTGCATTGGTTGGGTCAAAAATTTTGACGAAATCACTCTATCTTGCACGGTTAAGAAGATAGAAGCAAATTCCTGTTTTTCTATTTTTGGCAAAAATTCGAAAAATCAAAATGGCCGCCATTTTTGGGGAGGGGAAAATTTTTTGAAAATTGCAAAGAGTACATTCCTTAGATACCCTGTGGGTTGAAAATTTCGATGAAATCGCTCTATCTCGCACGGTTAAGGAGATAGAAGCAAATTTGTGTTTTGCCATTTTTGGCAAAAATTCGAAAATTCAAAATGGCCGCCATTTTTGGGGAGGGGAAAATTTTTTGAAAATTGCAAAGAGTACATTCCTTAGATACCCTGTGGGTCGAAAACTTCGACGAAATCGCTCTATCTCGCACGGTTAAGGAGATAGAAGCAAATTTGTGTTTTGCCATTTTTGGCAAAAATTCGAAAATTCAAAATGGCCGCCATCTTTGGGGAGGGGAAAATTTTTTGAAAATTGCAAAGAGTACATTCCTTAGATACCCTCAAGGTCGAAAATTTCGACGAAATCGCTCTATCTTGCACGGTTAAGGAGATAGAAGCAAATTTGTGTTTTGCCATTTTTGGCAAAAATTCGAAAATTCAAAATGGCCGCCATTTTTGGGGAGGGGAAAATTTTTTGAAAATTGCAAAGAGTACATTCCTTAGATACCCTGTGGGTCGAAAACTTCGACGAAATCGCTCTATCTCGCACGGTTAAGGAGATAGAAGCAAATTTGTGTTTTGCCATTTTTGGCAAAAATTCGAAAATTCAAAATGGCCGCCATCTTTGGGGAGGGGAAAATTTTTTGAAAATTGCAAAGAGTACATTCCTTAGATACCCTCAAGGTCGAAAATTTCGACGAAATCGCTCTATCTTGCACGGTTAAGGAGATAGAAGCAAATTTGTGTTTTGCCATTTTTGGCAAAAATTCGAAAATTCAAAATGGCCGCCATTTTTGGGGAGGGGAAAATTTTTTGAAAATTGCAAAGAGTACATTCCTTAGATACCCTGTGGGTCGAAAATTTCGACGAAATCGCTCTATCTCACACGGTTTAGGAGATATGAGCACATTTGCCTTTTTCAGTATTCAAAATAGCTAATTACTCATTTATTTAATTAATTACTCACTCCTCTATGAAGCAATTCCCCCCAAAAGCAATCCCATACAAGCTATTAACCCAATGAACCTCCATACCAAATTTCAGAAAGCTAGGCTTAATAGCATTCCTTAAAATGTCTGGAAACCAAAGAGCTACTCAAAAGTAGCAAAGTAGCTATTACTCAGTTAGCTATAGAGCTATCATCACCAAAAGCAATCCCATACAAGCTATTAACCCAATAAACCTGCATGCCAAATTTGGTAAAGATAGGATAAGAACTATTGCCTAAAATGTCTGGAAACCAAGTGGGACGGCGGACGGCGGAAAAAGCAAAAATAATATGTCCACCCCCCAGTGGGGTGGACATAATAATCATCATTCCAGAGACATAGTCAGGTCGACAACATGGAGACGCCAGGAAATTTAGATACTAAGGTGGGAAAGCTTTATCAAAGAGATAGATTTTAGTTTTTTCCTGAAAGAGACAAGAGTTAGAGCAGAACGTACATCATCAGACAAATCATTCCAGAGTGTGTGAGCATCAAAGCAAAACTGTGACCAAAGTGTTTTTTTATTTGTGTGCAGATGGGTAGAATTGAGGAACCTCCAGGAACTTCTTATCTGGGCAGTTGTATCTTGTGCCATACCTGCCACTACGAATAGACAGATGAGGGCTGAAATAGTTTGGGTGACCACTGTGAAGAAACTTATAAACCAAAGTGGCTGTTTTGAAAATACACCGAAATTCGACTGGCAACCAATGGAGAATAGGACTAGCCTGTGGAGTATCTATTGCAATTTGTGACAATCCTACTGAGTGTATTTTGAATACACTGCAGTTTGCGCCTGTGGAAACTGGATAGACTGCTCACCAGGGCATTTGCCGCAAGGACAGCAGCATCATCTGTCAGGTACTGCCTGATCCACCTGAGATCACGCATTTGAATGAAGTCTTATAAATATTGTGGACATGATCAGCAAAAGAAAAACTAGCATCTAACCAGACACCCAGATTCTTTACAACAGCTGATGGATGCAAAAGTTTACCAAATATCCTGACAGGGAGGTGAGAATCTAATTTCTTTAGCTGAGCATGAGATCCAAATGTGATAAACTCTGTTTTTTCGGGGTTTAATGTAAGCATGCTTGACGACATCCATTGTTGAACATCCTGAAGACAAGAATTTAATTTATCAAAGGCAGAGGTGGCATTTTTGTAGGACAAATTAACGAACAACTGAGTGTCGTCAGCATAAAAATGGAATTTGAAATCGGAATGCCTTCGGATAACCTTACTCAAAGGAGTGGTGTATAGGGAGAAAAGCAGAGGGCCAAGAACAGAGCCTTGGGGTACTCCAAACAATAACTCATGCAATTCTGAGAGGGTTGACCCAATTTTAATTGCCTGGAATCGGTGGTTGAGATAGGAGGAGAACCACTTTAGGGCCGTGCTGCACACACCAAGTGCTTCCTACACCTAATGGTGTCCGAGATATAGCCCGGACAAGATTTTATAGGTCAAGGTCACTACAGCAAGGTTAAAGGTCAAATCAAGGTTACACCATGATCTTGCACACCTACACCCCCTAACCAATGTCCCTACCAAGTATCAACTTCCTACACCTTACGGTTTCTGAGAAACAACCCGGACAAACTTTTTCCCGCCACCTGCCCAGCCACCCACCCACTCATCTGGATACCATGGGTGAAAACATACCCTGACAGCCCTTAACCCTGAAATATTTGTGAAAGATCTGCACTCCCCATTTGTAGCACTAATTAGCCATAGTATTGGCCAGTGGGGCATAAAATAATAACCTAATTTACTGTCACACAGATATCGGCCTTGTGGGTCAATTCAAATGATTCTACCTTTATATAACAGCACCGTCCATCACCCTTGTTTTCCCCATCCTTGTTTTTGTAGAGCTTGACTTTCGGTTTCCTGGTGCGGGGATCATACATAATGAGGCCACACTTGTTCATCAGGCTCACAAACTTGTCTTCTGTGTAGTCTGGGGGCAGGCCCGTTACATAAACTGAAGTATTCTTGGATTGGTCCATCTCAAACCACGCTTTGACAAATCACAGGGATGTACTAATAAAGACTAAATTTAAGCACTGACAAGCTGGGGTATATACAGGCAACTATATCACTTCATTTGGGAGAATTGTAAAGTGCTTTAAAAATTTAGATTGTGTTGAATAGCTCTTTGTGATAAATTTCATGTGATAATTTCTTAGTTGCAAAAGCCAAACACACTAGTTGGTAAAATCTCTGGACTGAAAACCATAGGCCACCAGAAAGTAGCAGAAAATGCTGTGGTCATCATTTAAAATGGGCTTGATTGTTTCTGTTATTACTGTGTAATTCTGGCACCATAAGCACATCAGAGAACAGATTTTAATCATTTGTTTCCAGGAGAACTATATGATCTATGACTGTCCTTGCCCAGGTAAACATTTTGTATTAAACACACAGCTTTGGCACCAAAATGTAAACAGCTAGAGTTTCATAGAGGCTTCCTATTTCAATAAACTCGGGTTAACCCTTAAAGAATTTCCCTCAAACACACTTTAATTGTGTAGTACATTATTTTGCAAATGGTAAAATAACTTTTTGTCTTTCACCTTGTTGGAATAATGTTACTCAAGATAGGGGAAAGGCTCCAAAAAGATACCTTATGGTGGTAAAGTACAATTTTGAAACTGAAATTAATGTCCGAGGACCTTTTTGTGATTAAAGCATCTGTGATCAGTAGATCCTTGTTTTTCCTAAAAACATTGTACAATCAAGCTAGTGCTACTTACTGGGTGGAGCCACTGGCTGAGGAGCACTTTTCTTCGTTCCTTTCTTGTCTGTTTCAGTTGAGTTTTTACCATCTGCCTCTGGCTTGGGGTCCTGGTTCCCTGCATCTGCATCAGCATATGAATATGGACCCATAAACACAGTTACTTTGAATAAAAAGAATGCAACCAAATACAAACTAAGTGACCTAAAGGCATACCATACTTATCTTAATATAATTATTAACTTAATGTTCTCACAGTTTCTCATGCTACAGAACCTCCTAAACTGATACACATAAGCAGAGGAAGATTTATTCAGATAATGAAAGACTTTTTAGCCGTAGTATCACTCACAAATTGGTTGTTCATGTTTGTTCTGACAAACACATTGCACTGGTGAGGATAAAGTAAAGCTATTTTGCACAACAAAAATGTAAGTTATGACTTGGCGATGAAATTTAGACTCACAATCACCTTGTTTATGTTTAGTTGCACCTTAGAGTCTGTCAATTGATAGAGGATTAAGCGCTATAAAAGTTCACATTAGATCAGATTAGATTAGATTAGAAGTTACTTTACTACAGTTGTCAAAGCGCTATTTGACCCATCCTGACTACACAATTACAGCCCAAGCTCTACTGACTGACTTTACCCTAACTGAAATTTTTTAAGGGATGACCATTTATCAATATTCTTGAGGTTCTTGAGCTGCCACTAGAACAGGATCCAATGACTGAGGACAACCATTTTAAGTGGTAATCCACTAAGTAGCTGCTTGCATCTGGGATTGAAACCAGGTCATCTTGTGTTCCAAAGTTAGAATGACTGCACTACCAACCTGGTCACAGTAGCAGATAAATAAACAATTTAAATTTAAACAACTAGACCTACGCGTCGGAGAACCGATGCAAATTTGTATCCACTGGAAAGACAACTCACCAAAGCTAGTGAACAATCGTTTGACCTTGAAAGAGGGGCCAAAGGTCAAATCTAACATCAGAAGATTCCAAGCCCAAGATTTTGTATGAGTTGGTTTCATATTGTAAACCTCTAGGATCAATAATAAGCGAGTTATAAGCACTTTTAAGTTTGGCTATCCTCGTTTGACCTTGAAGGAGGGACCCAAGGTCAAACTGACCAAACCAAAAGATTTCCAGCCCATGATTTCCTATATGTTGGTTTACCATCCCAAACCTCTAGGACCAATAATAAGTGAGTTATAAGCATTTTTAAGTTTGGTTATCCTCGTTTGACCTTGAAGGAGGGGCCCAAGGTCAAATCCGATCACACCAAAAGATTCCCTGCCCATGATTTCCTATAGGTTGGTTTACCATCCCAAACCTCTAGGACCAATAATAAGAGAGGTATAAGCACTTTTAACTTTGGCTATCCTCGTTTGACCTTGAAGGAGGGGTCCGAGGTCAAATCTGAACACACCAAAAGATTCCCAGCCCATGATTTCCTATAGTTTGGTTTACCATCCCAAACCTCTAGGACCAATAATAAGCAAGTTATAAGCACATTTAACCTTAGCTATCCTCGTTTGACTTTGAAGGAGAGGCCCAAGGTCAAATCCAACCACACCAAAAGATTCCCAGCCCATGATTTCCTATAGGTTGGTTTACCATCCCAAACCTCTAGGACCAATAATAAGCCCATTATAATAAGCACTTTTCACTTTGGCTATCCTCGTTTGACCTTGAACAAGTGGCCCAAGGTCAAATCTGACCCAACCAAAGATTCCCAGCCCATGATTTCCTATAGGTTGGTTTATCATCCCAAACCTCTAGGACCAATAATAAGCGACTTATAAGCACTTTTAAGTTTGGCTATCCTCGTTTGACCTTGAAAGAGGGGCCCAAGGTTGAATCCGTCCACACCAGAAGATTCCCAGCCCATGATTTCCAATATATTGGTTTACCATCCCAAACCTCTAGGACCAATAATAAGTGAGTTATAAGCACTTTCAGTTTGGCTATCCTCATTTGACCTTGAAGGAGGGGCCCAAGGTCAAATCCGACCACACCAAAAGATTCCCTGCCCATGATTTCCTATAGGTTGGTTTACCATCCCAAACCTCTACGACTAATAATAAGCGAGTTATAAGCAGTTTTAAGCTTGAAGGAGGGGTCCAAGGTCAAATTCGCAGCACGTGATTTCCTATAGGTTGGTTTCACATTGCAAACCTCTAGGACCAATAATAAGGGAGATATAGGCACTTTTAAAGTCCGCTATGTATGTTACTTCGGCACTCCGTGGATAACCTTGAATTCAGAGCTTCAAGGTCAAATGTGTGCAAGGTTGTAGAGGACATGTACATCTGTTATACATATCAAATATGAAGAGATTCAACCTTCTACCTTAGAAGTAGAAAAATGTAGATTATTAGATTATTAGTACATTAAGAAATTCCCGCGGCGGTCATCTTGTTTTTCAGAATGAGGCTATTTTCAGTCCCAGAGAAGCTTACCCCCCAATGAAGATGTTCTGCAAATTTGGTGAACCTAGCTGGTGTAGTTTTCCCCTTGGAGCGTTAACGCCGAAAATCTCTCTATGTGCGGCAGCGGATCCCTCCGGTGGATAAAATAAAGGTCATGACATTGAAAAACTTATATGTAGTAGAATGTGGTAGATAATGTTCTAAGTAATCTGCATAATTTACCTGTGGCAGAGTGTGCAGAGTAGTCTGGTTGGGGGGGGGGGGGGGGGGGGTGTTAGAAAATGTTATATAAACAATGTGTTTTAACTGTGATAGATTGTACACTCTGCATACTGTGGTACTGATTCTTGTATGCTGGATGGGAAGTTTATACACTCTCTTAACTGTGGGAAGTTGTACACTCTGCATACTGTGGTAATGATGGAAGTTTACATACTGTCTTACCTGTGGGAGGTTGTACACTCTGCATGCTGTGGTACTGATTCCAGTAGTCTGGATGGGAAGTTTATACACTGTCTTAACTGTGGGAGGTTGTACACTCTGCATACTGTGGTACTGATTCTTGTATGCTGGATGGGAAGTTTATACACTCTCTTAACTGTGGGAAGTTGTACACTCTGCATACTGTGGTACTGATGGAAGTTTATATACTGTCTTACCTGTGGGAGGTTGTACACTCTGCATGCTGTGGTACTGATTCCAGTAGTCTGGATGGGAAGTTTATACACTGTCTTACCTGTGGGAGGTTGTACACTCTGCATACTGTGGTACAGATTCTTGTATGCTGGATGGGAAGTTTATACACTCTCTTAACTGTGGGAAGTTGTACACTCTGCATACTGTGGTACTGATGGAAGTTTATACACTGTCTTACCTGTGGGAAGTTGTACACTCTGCATACTGTGGTACTGATGGAAGTTTATACACTGTCTTACCTGTGGGAGGTTGTACACTCTCTATACTGTGGTACTGATGCCAGTAGTCTGGATGGGAAGTTTATACACTGTCTTACCTGTGGGAGGTTGTACACTCTGCATACTGTGGTACTGACTCCAGTAGTCTGGATGGGAGGGGTCCAGTTTAGTACTGCTCTCCTCTCCAGCCTGTTCAGCGTTGGGATACTGCCCATACTGTTGGTAGTAATATGCATAGTAATCCTCATAACTCTGCTGTTGCTGTGCTGCCTCTGTAGACTCCTTTTCTTTACTCACACCACTGTCTTCCCCTTCCTCTGCTCGAGCTCTTTTCTCGGGAGGTTCACCTGTTTCTTCACTTTTGGCTTTTTCTGTATCAGCTGACTTAGAATCATTGTCCTGTGACAGGCCTGCATCAGACTTAGCAGAATCCCCATAGTAATACTCATACCACTCCCGGTATTCCTTGGAATTTGTGTCAACTGCACCACCTGTGCCATCATAGTTGGAATAGTATTTATGATACCTGAAATGTAACAAAATAATCAATAAACTAGAGTAATGCTTTGCTAGAGAAAAAGAAATTGATTTTTGCATAGCAAAAACAAAGCATCCCAATGAGTATTAATGATTTTGTAGAAATGACCACTTTCCTGTGTTTAATATGTTTTTCCATTTGTGCCAAAATGCAAGGTTTTGTAGATGAATGTGTTGTTTTTTTTGTGTTTTTTTTTCAAGATGGCCGCCAAAAATGGTGAGATACCCTGCGGGTCAAAAATTTTGCTGAAACTCACACCATTTCCGAGATAACTGTGTTGTTGTGTTTTAAACAGAAACTCAAGATGGCCGACAAAAATGGCAGGGACGATTTTTGGGAAAAGTCGCCAATACACTCTCCAGATACTCTGCAGGTCAAAAATTTTGTTGAAATTGCTCTATCTCTCACAGTTATCACGATAAATGCATTTTACGCAGAAATTCAAGATGGCCGCCAAAAATGGTGGGAAAACGATTTTTGGGAAAAGTCACCAGTAGACTCTGTAGATAATGTGGGTAAAAAATTTTGTGAAAATGGCTCTATCTCGCACCGTTATGGAGATAAATGCTTTTTTGCGTTTTACGCTGAAATTCAAGATAGCTGCCAAAAATGGCGGTAAAACAAAATTTTGTAAAAACTCGTCAGTAAACTCTGTAGATACCCTGCGTATCAAAAACTTCGTCGAAATCTCTCTATCTCACACCATTATCGAGATAAATGCGTTTTTGTGTTTTATACACAGAAATTCAAAATGGCCTACAAACATGGCAAGAAAACAATGTTTGGGAAAAGTCGCCAGTAAAATCTGGAGATACCCTGTGGGTTAAAAATTTCGTCGAAATCGCTCTATCTCGCACCATTATGGAGATAAAGGCGTTTTTGCGTTTTACACTGAAATTCAAGATGGCTACTAAAAATGGCGGGAAAACAAAATTTTGTACAACTCGTCAGTAGACTCTACAGATATCATGTCTGTCAAAAATTTTGTCGAAATTGCTTTCTCTCTCTCACACCGTTATAGAGATAAATGCGTTTGTGTTTTATGCATAAATTCAAAACGGCTGACAATAATAGCGGGAAAACAATGTTTGGGAAAAGTCGCCAGTAAAATCCGGAGATAACCTGTGGGTTAAAAATTTTCGTCGAAATCGCTCTAACTTGCACCGTTATGAAGATCAATGCATAAAATTCAAGATGGCCGACAAAAATGGCGAGAAAAAGATTTTTGGGAAAAGTCTCCAGTACACTCTACAGATACCCTATGGGTCGAAAATTTAGTCGAAATCGCTCTAACTCGCACCGTTATGGAGATAAATGCGTGTTTGCCTTTTATGCAGAAATTGAAGATGTCTGCCAAAAATGGCGGGAAAATGATTATTATAAATGAATTTCATTATTTTTTGGTCAATCTTCCTGCAATGATAAGATTTACCCTTTTTCAACATATTTAAATGGTTTTCAGAATTTTCTGAACAAACAGCACAAAACTTTTGTAGGGCTTGTATGCCTTTACTATATTAGTGGAGAGATATGGTGCCAGATTAGGGATAAGGTACCAGATGTATACAATATGACAGCTGTGCTGGAAATTTCAAAATAGTGTTGTGTGTTGTCCTTCAACTGTCAAATTTGAAATCAATCAGTGGAAGCGTCTTCCAGTGTCCTACAACCATGGTTTCAAGTCGATCAGTGGAAGTGTCTCCACGTTAGAGTCCGAAAAGCATAATATGGGCGGATGTATGCATGCCCAAAACAAGCACACGGACGGACACCAATTTCAGAAGCAACCTAGCCCTGGTGGAATCCAATCACCTTGTTAAGTTTCAAATTGATTGGAAAAAGCATCTTTGAGTTAGAGTCTATAAACCAAAATATTTTGGATAAGCACAAGCCTAAAATGGGCAAACAGACCAACCTCAATTTCAAAAGCAACCAAGTCCTGCTGGTTTCCTATCACCCAGTTAAGTTTCAAGTTGATCGGGCAAAACATCTTTGAGTTAGAGTCCAGAATCGGAAATATTTCAGATGAACTCACCCGCAAAAAGGGCAAATGGTGGGACCCCAATTTCAAAAGCAACCAAGCCCTGGTGGTGTCCTATCATCCTGCCAAGTTTCAAATCAATCCACAGAAGTGTCTTCGAGTTAGAGTCAGAACATGGAATTTCAAGATGGCAGCCATGACGACCTTCTTGTTTTTTTTTCAAATGGCACCAACTTCAAAAGCAACCTAGCCTAGGTAGTGTCCTACCACCCTGTTAGGTTTCAAGTCAATTGGCTGAAGCGTTTTCGAGTTAGAGTCCTGAAACAGAATTTCAAGATGGAGGCCATGTTGGCCATTTTGTTTTTCGAAGTGGCACGATTTTTGAAAGCAACCTCGACTAGCTTGTTTCCTACCACCCTGTTATGTTTCAAATCGAAGCATGTTCGAGTTATAGTCCGGACACAGAATTTCAAGATGGCAACCATGGCGGCCATCTTGTTTTTTCCAAATGGCACCATTTTTGAAAGCAACCTAGTCTAGGTGGTGCCCCACCACCCTGTTAAGTTTCAAATCAATCAGCAGAAGCGTGTTCGAGTTACAGACAGATGTCAGACACATCAATCTAATTGGTTGGTTGGTAACACGCAATCTGTCTTAAAATGTAGAAAAAGGTCAATTGGTTGGGTGTTTGTGGTCTGCATACAAAGATTAAATGTCTACTTAAAGCCTTGAATTCTGGTACATGTTAAAAAGAACATATTTATATATTCCCAAATGAGATTTCAGGTCTATGAGCCACATGGTTTGATTGCTACAGGGCTTAAATGTGGCAAAAAGTCCATAAATCGGGTCTCTCTGAGTATTTTCGAGACCTTAAAGTGACTTTAAAACTAGACCTACGCATCAGAGAACCAATACAAATTTGTATCCACCAAAAAGACAACTCAACAAAGCCAGTGAACCATCGTTTGACCTTGAAGGAGGGGCCCAAGGTCAAATCTGAAAACATCAGAAGATTCCCAGCCCATGACCTCCTATAAATTGGTTTCATATTGCAAACCTCTAGGACCAATAATAAGCAAGTTATCAGCATTTTTAAGTTTGGCTATCCTTGTTTGACCTTGAAGGAGGGGTCCAAGGTCAAATATGACCACACCAAAAGATTCCCAGCCCATGATTTCCTATAGGTTGGTTTACCATCCCAAACCTCTAGGACCAATAATAAGCGAGTTATAAGCACTTTTAAGTTTTGCTATCCTCGCTTGACCTTGAAGGAGGGGTCCAAGGTCAAATCTGACCAAACCAAAAGAATCTCAGAACATGATTTCCTTTAGTTTGGTTTACCATCCCAAACCTCTAGGACCAAAAATAAGCAAGTTATAAGCACTTTTAAGTTTGGCTATCCTCGTTTGACCTTAAAGGAGAGGTCCAAGGTCAAATTAGACCACATCAAAAGATTCTCAGCCTATGATTTCCTATAGGTTGGTTTACCATTCCAAACCTGTACGACCAATAATACGCGAGTTATAAGCACTTCTAAGTTTGGCTATCCTCGCTTACCTTGAAGGAGGGGTACAAAGTCAAATCTGACCACACCAAAAGATTCTCAGCCCATGATTTCCTTTAGTTTGGTTTACCATCCCAAACCTCTAGGACCAAAAATAAGCAAGTTATAAGCACTTTTAAGTTTGGCTATCCTCGTTTGACCTTGAAGGAGAGGTCCAAGGTCAAATTAGACCACATCAAAAGATTCTCAGCCTATGATTTCCTATAGGTTGGTTTACCATTCCAAACCTGTACGACCAATAATAAGCAAGTTATAAGCACTTTTAAGTTTGGCTATCCTTGTTTGACCTTGAAGGAGGGGTCCAAGGTAAAATCTGACCACATCAAAAGATTCCCAGCCCATGATTTCCTATAGGTTGGTTTACCATCCCAAACCTGTACGACCAATAATAAGCGAGGTATAAGCACTTTTAAGTTTGGCTATCCTTGTTTGACCTTGAAGGAGGGGTCCAAGGTCAAATATGACCACACCAAAAGATTCCCAGCCCATGATTTCCTATAGGTTGGTTTACCATCCCAAACCTCTAGGACCAATAATAAGCGAGTTATAAGCACTTTTAAGTTTTGCTATCCTCGTTTGACCTTGAAGGAGGGGTCAAAGGTCAAATCTGACTACACCAAAAGATTCCCAGCCCATGATTTCATACAGGTTGGTTTACCATCCCAAACCTCTAGGACCAATAATAAGCGAGTTATAAGCACTTTTAAGTTTGGCTATCCTCGATTGACCTTGAAGGAGGGGTCCAAGGTCAAATCTGACCACACCAGAAGATTCCCAGCCTATCATTTTTTATAGGTTGGCTTACCATCCAAAACCTGTACGACCAATAATAAGCGAGGTATAAGCACTTTTAAGTTTAGCTATCCTCGTTAGACCTTGAAGGAGGGGTCCAAGGTCAAATCTGACCACACCAAAAGATTCCCAGCCCATGATTTCCTATAGGTTGGTTTATCATCCCAAACCTCTAGGACCAATAATAATCGAGTTATAAGCACTTTTAGGTTTGGCTATCCTCGTTTGACCTTGAAGGAGGGGTCCAAGGTCAAATCTGACCACATCAAAAGATTCCCACCCCATGATTTCCTACAGGTTGGTTTATCATCCCAAACCTCTAGGACCAATAATAAGCGAGTTATAAGCACTTTAAGTTTGGCTATCCTCATTTGACCTTGAAGGAGGGGTCCAAGGTCAAATCTGACCACAACAAAAGAGTCCCAACCCATGACTTCCTATAGGTTGGTTAGCCATCCAAAAACTCTAGGACCAATAATAAGGGAGATATAAGCACTTTTTATGACTGACAAATAAACGCCCGTGGCGGCCATCTTGTTTTTGAAAATGAGGCCAAAAATATTCCCAGTCAAGATTTTGTAATGAGGAACATACCCTGTGAATTTGAGATCTCTACCTATAATACCCTTTGCTCTAGAGGGCCACCAAAAGTCCTTGCTGAAAGTCGAAAAAACACCTGTGGCGGCCATCTTGTTTTTCAAAATGAGGCAAAAATATTCCCAGGCAAGATTTTATGGTTATGAATATATCCTGCAAATTTGAGCAGGCTAGCTATAATATTTTTTTAGCTAGAGCGGTAACGATGAAATCTCTCTGCACACTGCGGTGGCGGCGTAACGCAGCGAAATCCATAGTATCCACCGGATAGCATCCGGTGGATACAATTAATACTACAGACTTCAAACTTTCCCAATACAGAGCTCATACATGAAAGTGATACATATTACAGTTTAAAACTTGTCAGACTTAACATTTCCAAGCTACAGGGCAAAATACGCGAAAAATGTACAAAAAAGGTCACTCACATGGGTGTTTATGGTCCGAACTTTCCACAAAGATTGCATATAAAAGTTATAGGTAATACAGTTTGAGTCTTTTGAAACTTACCATTTCCAAATTATAGGGCAACATTTGTGAAAAATGTACAAAAAGGTCACTTGGATGGGTGTTTATGGTTATCATACACATGTTAAATGTCTGTTAAAAGCCTATATTTTTGGCACACGTAAAAAGAACAAATAAATATATCTCCAGATGATAATCTACCTAGATAAGAGACATAGTTTGAAACCTACAGGGCTTGAAAGTGGCAAAAAGTCCATAAATAGGGTCTCTGTGGGCAAATTTGAGACCTTAAGGTGACTTTATAATTGAAGCTACCAGCCTCAAATTTTTTACAGACAAATATTACACATAAAAGTTATATCAAGTTCATTAGAATTACCACTTCCAAATAACAATATACGTGAAAAATGTAGCAAAAAATCCCTAAGCAGGGTCTTTATGGGCCTCAAACTCAATTTTATCCTCAGCATAAAGTCTTGATTAATGTATGAAGAATATATTAATGTGTTCTCAGGTCAAATTTTAGCCAGAAAAGCCTCCCAGACCTAGAGGGCTTTAAGTGGTCACAGGTCAATGTCAGACTTAAGGTTCCCACAAGTTCTTTATTATTGAGAGTTTAAGGTCACCTAAAAATAGGGATTTTCCTTTGGCCCCCCCCCCCTTAACACGTGTACTGAGTTTTAAAAAAAAAATTGATCTGTTTTTGAGCTATCATTACTATTGTGTACACAAGGAAGTTTCTACGTCGGTGACATGACAGCCTTGAATCCAGTATATCCCTGACTTTCGTCTGGGTATATAATAATCTGTGTAATCCATCCTTTTAAAATATGCTGTCTTCATTTGATAGAAAAAGAATCAACACTCTGTGATTAGTTTTGAGGGTATGCGGAACATAAATATAAATGTGTTCACAAAATCTTAGCTAAAATAAATTCAATAATACTATGAAGAGAACTTTCTTTTAGAAACTGAATATTTGATACAATTAGTAACTATTTCTATAATTCTTGTAATTAAAGGTAGTTTTTATAAAATTTTTGTCTTAAATTCTTCAAGGTCATGGAATCCATAACTTTCATGTAGTTAATGTTGTATATTTCTTTATTTTATTGTGGCACCAAATACACACTGACTCAATAACAATTTAACAGACCTAAAAGTTTTAAACCCTTATGGAGGAGGCACATCACTGATGAGATACTGATACAATATTTTCACCAGAATGTTATTGCTATTATTTACATATATAAGCAAGCTAGACCAAGCCGATTGAAAAACTGATGCATATTTACATCCGCAAGAAATACAAAGCACCCCAGTTAGCAAGCCCATGACTTCCTATAGGTTGGTTTAACATCCCAAATCTCTACGATCAATAATTAGTGAGAGGAAGGCGCTTTAAAGTTTAGCAAAAATCAGTTAAGAGTGGAGTACTTTGACACAATGTAGATGGCCGTGAATAAATAGCTTACAGGTCAAATGTTTGCATGCCTGTACAAGACATATATATCTGTTATATGCATCACCCATAAAGAGGTTAACTTGCTATTTATTAGAACCAGCTAGTGGGAAAACACCTGGGTCGGACATCTTGTATTTTTTTGGAAATGAGGTTAAATTCAGTCACAGACAAGCTTACCAAACCTGAAAATTTGTTGAAGCTATCTGACCTAGTTTCCCCTGAGAGTGTTTGTGATGAAAATAAATGTCACGGCTTGATGAAAACTGGTCCACATATGAAGCTGGTGGTTACAATAAATCTTTTGCAATTAATCTACACACCATTCAGCATAGCCAGGATCAGTCACTGATGGTGGTGCATCACTGGTCTTTGGGTTAGATGACTCTGTAGAGGTGACATCGGTCCCATAACTCATTTGATACCTTGCAATAAAGTCTTCATCTACCTACATAACAGTAAGTTTTAACTAAGATCTCCATCAAACTGGTGTGACAGTGTCACATATATACAGATATATCTTTAACAAATTAACAAATACAAAACTCTGCAGAAAAGAAATAACATCTTATGCAGAAGAAATGCTATTACTATCACAAAAAGAAATTTAAATAAAAATTTCAATAACTTAAGTATGGATTGCATTCATTAATTACTTTCCCTTTCAGGTGCAGAATATTCAAAATAAACGACACAGGCTGTAGCTTAACTGGTTAATTTTTGAGGACCTAATACTCAGCTCTTACCATGATAAAACTTCCTTCGTTACAATAATCATTCTTCGTTATTATTCCCCGTCAACAGAAGTTGAAGGGAAATATAGCAATACTCCGACCATTTGCCTGCTTACCCGTCCAGCCGACTGTCCATCCTACCCATCTTCAATCCACTCTGGAGATCAAACTGTTTAATGGATTTTTGTTAAATTTTCAGGATATGATTATAACAATGAAACTTCAATTTGAAAAGATTTGGAGAACTATGTGGCAGAAACTATTGCCATGGTATTTGTTATTATTTTTTGTTATTTTCTGGGTGCCTGCAAACCACTCCATAGATCTGTTTCAAATTTTCACGATATGTTTGTCCTAGTTAGACTCGTAATTATTAGACCTTGGAAAACATCTGCTTACAACTCTTGCCATTTCAACCATTGTTCCATAAATTTGTCTCTCTACAGATCAAACTCCTCATCACATTTTCACCAAATTTTCAGAACATGTGTGTCTCAAGGTTTTGGGCCCACATTGGGCAACAACTCTTGTGATGGTAACTGTTTTTCTTATAATTTTTCGGATTTTTCACTTTAGAAGTTCTACAAATCAAACAGCTGAACCAAATTATTCAAAATGCTCAGATATTTTTCTTCATAATAGTTTGCGCTGTTAAGTGTTTAGTTAACTTACCACTAAAACTGTTTGTCATGGCAACTATTAATGCTATCAATTTTTCAACATTTTCAATATATGGCTCTCTAAAACCGAAACTTCTCTTCATATTTTCACAAAATTTTCAGGACATGTTTGTTTCTGGGAGAACTTCTGCTTATATATTATTGGCCCACATTGGACAACTGTTGCCATAGTTACTGGTTTTCTTGAAACCTTTTGTATTTTCCATTTCAGAGGTCTCTACAAACCAACCTGCTGAACAGAATTTTGCAACATTTTCAGAAGGTGTGTGTCTTGTGCAGGTAAGTGTTTAGTCAACTTCTTGCACAAACTGTTGCCAAGGTAATCATATATTTTATATATTTTTAAAATTTTTCATAATCTTCAGTATGTGGCTCTCTAAACACCAAATTGTTCATCACATTTTCACACAATTTTCAGGACTAGTTTGTCTCTGGGAGAAGAGCTTGTGCTGATTTATTTTTTTGCCCAAATTATATACCAGACATTGTCATGGTAACCATATATTCTTTACATTTTTCAACATTTTCAATGTGAGGCTCTTTAAAGCCCAACCAGTTTTACATTTTTAAATAAAATGTTCCAAAAAAGTGAAAAGCTGGAGGCTGAAAGTAAAGTAGAGGCTATAATTGCATCACCCAGGTTTTCACTTCATGAGTGGTCCCAGGTATGATGAGGGAATGTGACCTTGAACAAGACATCATGTGTCAAATATGACATACCCAAAAGATCTGCAGCCCATGTTTTCCAGTAAGTTAATTTCATATTCAACACCCATAGGGCCAGTGAATAGGGAAATACAAAACCTTTTTGTTAAGGCCACCTTATTTGATCTTGAAGCAGGGGACAAAGAAGCTCCAATATGACACTGTAAAGATTCAGAAACCATTATTTAATGTGCATAGGTGTAGCAGTTTGCATTTGGTTACTCCACACAGTGAGCATGTTTTTAATACTTAGATAGCCTGTCAGTAACAGGCTGTTACAGCCCTCATAACAAGGGGAATAAAAGGTATTTTCAGCAAGTCTCTACTATTTGACCTTGAAACAGGAGTCTAAGGTCAAATCTGACCCCACGTAAAACTTTCAATATAAAGCCCAGGCACCAACTAGGGTTATCGACATATATATAGAGGTAATTGTTCAAATCAAAATTAACTGGAACAAGGATCCATCTGAGGCCAGATGCAAAATGTATCCACTGGATAACCCCCTAAAATCTAAAAACTCCTCACTAGCCTCGTCTCTTAATATCATTCTATCTGGTAACACTTTTCGAGATAAACAACATTTTCCATTTCCACGAAAATACAATATGGTGGCAAAAATTTGGAAAATTCAAAATTTTTGAGAGGCAATAAAGAAGTAGTCCTTAATACCCATAGTGTCCATTATTTGCCTGAAATCACTGAAATGGTTGTGGCGATAAGCGATAATAAAAGTTAGCACTGTGAGATGAAATCTGGACAGAACTGGCAAGTTTGGGGTTATTTTCTTAAAAAATAAAGAATTACACATGTGGTAAATTCTTTTATTTTACTGGCTAACTGGGCCAAGAAGTTTTCAAAGATGTAGGCCCACCGCAATACTTGGTGGCCTCGGGCCACTGGCTGTTTCGACCCATACCTATCATCAAGCATCAAATAAAAAAAATAGCAGAGATGCCCGTACCCCACAGCCTGGGGAAATATTTTTCAACACCATGGGATATAGAAGTAGTGAAACAGTACAAAGTTCAAGTTACTTTCAGAGCAGTGTCAGTTATATTAAGGTCCAAATAACGCTTAAGTAGAGAAAATAATATCTAAGGAAAAGAAATGTATGTAAAGATGAAGTATTAAAACAAGACAATTCAATAATAAAATGACAGCATTTATCAGTAAACCAAAAATGGCCGAATTATGGTTTGGATGTTTTAAATATTACCCATGCGTACAGAAGTGACAATACATACAAAGAATGCTTATGTGTGGTGTTGGAGAAAAGCCTGTGGCTCATTTGATGAAATTCCATCTGTTACAATGGGAACTTGCAAAAGGAAATTCTTAATGAATTCTAATATGACTTTAACAGTGCTTAATCTGCATCAACAGACAAACCCAAAGGTGCAACAAGATTTTGAAGGTCACTACAGCAATGTCAAAGGTCAAATCAAGGTCACACTATGATGTAGCACACCTACACCCCCTAACCAATGTCCCTACCAAGTATCAACTTCCTACACCTCTTACGGTTTCCAAGATATAGCCCAGACCAGAATTTATAGGTCAAGTTCACTACAGCAAGGTCAAAGGTGAAATCAAGGTCACGCTATTACGATGTACACCTACACCCCCTAACCAATGTCCCTACCAAGTATCAACTTCCTACACCTTATGGTTTTCAAGATATAGCCCGGACCAGGTTTTATAGGTCAAGTTCACTACGGCAAGGTCAAAGGTCAAATCAAGGTCACGCCATGACGTTGCACACCCACTAACCCAACCAATGTCCTCACCAAGTATCAGCTTTCTACACCTTACAGTTTCCAAAATATAGCCCAGACAAGATTTTATAGGTCAAGGTCACTACGGCAAAGGTCAAATCAAGGTCACACTATGACGTTGCACATCTACACCCCCTAACCAATGTCCCTACCAAGTATCAACTTCCTACACCTTACAGTTGCCGAGATATAGCCCGGACAAGGTTTTATAGGTCAAGGTCACTACGGCAAGGTCAAAGGTCAAATCAAGGTCAGACCATGATGTTGCACACCTACAACTCCTAACCAATGTTCCTACCAAGTATCAACTTCCTACACCTTACGGTTTCCGAGATATAGCCCGGACAAGATTTTCAAACTCAAGGTCACTACAGCAAGGTCAAAGGTCAAATCAAGGTCAGACCATGACATTGCACACCTACAGCCCCCAACCAATGTCCCTGCCAAGTATGAACTTCCTACACCTTACGGTTTCTGAGATACAGCCCGGACAAACTATTTCCCGCCGCCCGACCGCCCGCCCATCCGGACACCATGGGTGAAAACAATACCCCGACAGCCCTTAAGGGCTGTGGGGTAAAAATTATTTTCACAACAGGAAAATTATGTCCCATCAGTAAAGAAGTCTACAAGAATGTAAACAGAGAGATGTGTTGTATAAAGTTCTTTAAATTAAGGACTGTTGTCTGATTATGAACTAAAATAAATTCACTACTACATTAGCAAGGACCTGAATACCATTTCATTCACTTCAGGGTGCCCAAAGCTTCTTAAATACTAGAGGGTTAAAGTTTGCCACTTTAAAGGAATTTTGCTCTGCATAGAGCAAACAGGAGCAACTTCCTTTGAGAACTGACAGATCTATAAGCAAGAAAATCCCTAAATGGGGGAAAAATGGTGGTATTTTGGTGATAGGTGGATTACCTTGAAGTACAAGCTTCTGGGTCAAAAGCCTGCCTGTGATGGCCATCTTGTTTTTCAAAGTATGTTCAATAATGCTCCTTAGCAAACCTCTATAATTATGGACATATGCTGCAAATTTCAGAAAACTTGGAACACAAGTTGGTCATGAGCAAATCTCTACACACATTGCAGTGGCGTATAGAAGCATGGTCTGATGCACCACCATCGGGGGAATACAATAAAGCACAGAACTTACCCTTGGAAACCAAGCCTTTTTCTCTTCATCCCACTCATACACTGTTCCATCTGGGTCCACTTTCACCTTTCCTGCCTTCAACTTTTCATTACGCTCTCTTTCTTCTGCTTCTTGTTGTAGTTGCAGCTCAAACTCATCATCTGACATTTTCCCAGCCAAGTTGTCTGAAACTGTGTTGTAAAAGCAAAATACACTAATAGATCACTTGGATGGGAAACTGGGTTAATGTTAAACCTTATAACAGGTTATGTTGCTTATATCTGGTGAAACTTGATGACAAAACAAGTTTTTATCATGACACAAAATGTATGATGAAAGTAGTGCTATTCATTAGATTAAAAAAATATTCAAGTATACAAAAATCACCTTTTGCAAGAAATTTATAGCAAGTAAATGTTCATCTGCCTGTAACATTTATAGTTGCAGCCTCACCTTCATCATATGTGACATTGTGTATAAATCAGTTTCCACAAGTCCTGCCTTGCTACCAATTTTTCCCAGGACCAATCACTGCCACCCATAAATTGTGAAACTTTTATTGTAATTTAACTTTATGTAAGTTAAGTACTTACCTTATCCTTAGCAGTGCAATGTGTTGGCAACAAACATCAACACCAACTTGAATATATGTAACAAAAAATATTCTTGTTGGCAATACTGTGTACACTATAAGAAAATAAAAAATTTATAAGTGGTGATGGGGGCAGGGTATCTGAGTCTTGTGAGGATAAAGTAATATTTAACTTACAAAAAGTTCTTGTAACCAAATATTTTCATCTATCACTAATGAAAAATCCCATGAACTGACACTGCATACATGAGAGAAATGACGGGTCTGCTGAATGGTTCCACAGCCAGCCTCGACACCTTCCTGGCCACAGTTGGTGGTTATTTCTGCTGTAACTGCCTCATTTGAGATAGCCAAAGTAGCCGTAGAAGGTTTCCCAGCACTCTCCAAAGATGTAATTCTACCCTGAATAAGTTCTTACTTGGCCAGAGTAAAATGCAGGGGTTGGACATGGAAGATATGGAGGCACCAAATCGCTCTATCTCTTACAGTTTGCGAGATATTTGTGATTTTTCACATTTTCACTGAAATTAGCAATAAAGTAGCTATTACTCACTTGTACATTGAGCAACAGTTGTGAAACTTAAACATGTTACAGTTCACAAAAAAGTAGATGAACAACATATTTGAGAGAAATTGTGTAGCCGCAATACTTTTGAAGATATAAGCCATTTACTCATTACGGTTATCATTAAAAATTGACAAAGTAGCTATTACTCACTTAGCTATGGAGATACACTTCCAAACTACTGACCATGTTGTAGCTGTGGAGAAAGTAGTTGAACAACATATTGGAACAAAATACTCTAAATGCAATAGTTTGAGTGTTATAAGCCATATAATTATATTAGGTAAAAGTGCTATTACTCGGTCAAAAGTAGGCCAAAGTTCACCAAACCCAACAGCATAGGATACCGTTGTACTACCCTGTGGCTCAAAAATTCGCTCTAAATTGCTCTATCTCTTATGGTTTGTGAGATATTTGTGATTTTTCACATTTTCACTAAACATAGCATATATAATTAGCTACGGGTCTGAAACTTCACCAAGTGAAAGCTCTCCCAAAAGTAGGTGAATGAGTTATTTGAGAAAAATTGGCTATGTGCAATACTTTTAAGAGATAATTCACATTTACTCATTTTGATTAGGTGAGTAATTACCTACGGGTCTGAAACTTCACCATGTGAAAGCTCTCCCAAAAGTACATGAATGAGTTATTTGAGAAAAATTGGGTATCCGCAATACTTTTAGAGATAATCAACATTTACTCATTTTAAGTAGGTGAATAATTAACTACGGGCCTGAAACTTCACCAAGTGAAAGCTCTCCCAAAAGTAGATGAATGAGTTATTTGAGAAAAATTGGCTATCTTCAATACTTTTAAGAGATAATTCGCATTTACTCATTTTGAGTAGGTGAGTAATTATCTACGGGTGTGAAACTTCACCATGTAAAAGCTCTCCCAAAAGTAGATGAATGAGTTATTAGACAAGAGGAGAGTGCCCGTGAACGGGCACTGTGTCAGCTGACTGAATGTTTTTGATTTGTGATGGTGATAATGAGAGGAAAGCATAATTATCAGGGAAAGGGCTGTACAGAAATACAGTAAATGGTAACTGAACAGCATGTTCGAAAGATATTCCGAAGCTGACAGAAGAAAAGGACAAAAAAGTTGTGCCCTGCAAATGGTATTATGAAATAAAGTAACAAGGTAATTGTTTAAGTGTAAAAAGTAGGTTAAAAATATTTAGAGAAATACTATAAATGCAATATCCTCGTTCGACCATGAAGAAGGGGTCCAAAGGTCAAATCTGACCATACCAAAAGAATCCCAGCCAAAGAATTTAGGATGGTTTACCATCCCAAACCTCTCGGACCAATAATAAGTGAGTCATAGGCACTTTTTAAGTTTGGCTATCCTTGTTTGACCTTGCCGGAGGGGTCCAAGGTCAAATCCGACCACACAAAAAAATTCCCAGCCCATGATTTCCTGTAGCTTGTTTACCATCCCAAACCTGTAGGACCAATAATAAGCGAGTTCTAAGCAATTGTAAGTTTGGCTATCCTCAATTGACCTTGAAGGAGGGGTCCCAGGTCAAATCTGACCACACCAAAAGAATCCCAGCCCATGATTTCCTATATGTTGGTTTACCATCCCAAACCTCCAAGACCAATAATACGCGAGTTATAAGCACTTTAAGTTTGGCTATCTTCGTTTGACTTGGAAGGAGGGGTCTAAGGTGAAATCCGACCACACCAAAAGATTCCCAGCCCATGATTTTCTATAGGTTGGTTTTCCATTCCAAACCTCTAGGACCAATAATAAGTGAGTTATAAGCACTTTTAAGTTTGGCTATCCTCATTTGACCTTGAAGGAGGGGTCCAAGGTGAAATCCGACCACACCAAAAAATTCCCAGCTCATGATTTTCTATAGGTTGGTTTTCATTCCAAACCTCTAGGACCAATAATAAGCGAGTTATAAGCACTTTTATGTTTGACTATCCTCATTTGACCTTGAAGGAGGGTTCCAAGGTCAAATCGGACCATATTAACAGATTCCCAGCCCATGATTTCCTACAGGTTGGATACAATGATTTACTCAACAGTGAGAACCTGAAAGAAGCTATTGCTCAGCTATGCCATGACATAGAGGTCTGCAATTTCACTATGTTATAGCTGACCAAAACGTCTGTGAATAACATATTTAACAAAATACTCTAAATGTAATAGTTTTCAAGTTACAACTGATTTACTCAAGAGTGAGAACCTCAAAGTAACTATTACTCAGCTATGCAATGAGCTACAAGTCTGAATTTTTGCTCTGTTATAGCTGACCTAAAAGTAGGTGAACAACATATTTAAGCAAAATACTGTAAATGTAATAGTTTTCAAGTTACAACTGATTTACTCAATAGTGAGAACCTGAAAATAGCTATTGCTCCGCTATGCCATGAGCTATAGGTCTGTAATTTCACTATGTTATAGCTAACCCAAAAGTAGGTGAACAATATATTTTAACAAAATACTCCAAATGCAATATTTTTCAAGTTATAGCCGATTTACTCAACAGTCAGTGCCTGAGAATAGCTATTGCTCAGTTGTGCCATGAGCTACAGGTCTGTAATTTCACTATGTTATAGCTGACCCAAAAGTAGCTGAATAACATATTTGCACAAATTTCTGTAAAGGCAATAGTTTTCCAATTACAACTGATTTACTCAACAGTGAGAACTTCAAAGTAGCTATTACTCAGCTATGCAATGAGCCACAGGTCTGGAACTTCACTATGTTATAGCTGACCCCAAAATAGGTGAATAACATATTGAAACAAAATACTCTAAATGCAATAGTTTCCAAGTTATAAGTGATTTACTCAACAGTGATAACCTAAAAGTAGCTATTACTCAGCTATGCCATGAGCTACAGGTCTGAAATTTTACTATGTTATAGCTGACCCAAAAGTAGCTGAATAACATATTTATACTAAATTCTCTAAATGCAATAGTTTTCAAATTATAAGTGATTTACTCAACATTGAGAACTTCAAAGTAGCTATTACTCAGCTATGCAATGAGTCACAGGTCTGGAACTTCACTATGTTATAGCTGACCCCAAAATAGGTGAATAACATATTGAAACAAAATACTCTAAATGCAATAATTTCCAAGTTATAAGCGATTTACTCAACAGTGATAACCTAAAAGTAGCTATTACTCAGCTATGCAATGAGCCACAGGTCTGGAACTTCACTATGTTATAGCTGACCCCAAAATAGGTGAATAACATATTGAAACAAAATACTCTAAATGCAATAGTTTCCAAGTTATAAGTGATTTACTCAACAGTGATAACCTAAAAGTAGCTATTACTCAGCTATGCCATGAGCTACAGGTCTGAAATTTTACTATGTTATAGCTGACCCAAAAGTAGCCGAATAACATATTTATACTAAATTCTCTAAATGCAATAGTTTTCAAATTATAAGTGATTTACTCAACATTGAGAACTTCAAAGTAGCTATTACTCAGCTATGCAATGAGTCACAGGTCTGGAACTTCACTATGTTATAGCTGACCCCAAAATAGGTGAATAACATATTGAAACAAAATACTCTAAATGCAATAATTTCCAAGTTATAAGCGATTTACTCAACAGTGATAACCTCAAAGTAGCTATTACTCAGCTATGCCATGAGCTACAGGTCTGAAATTTTACTATGTTATAGCTGACCCAAAAGTAGGTGAACAACATATTTAAGCAAAATACTGTACATGCAATAGTTTTCAAGTTCCAACTGATTTACTCAATAGTGATGACCTAAAAGTAGCTATTACTCAGCTATGCCATGAGCTACAGGTCTGAAATTTTACTATGTTATAGCTGACCCAAAAGTAGCTGAATAACATATTTATACTAAATTCTCTAAATGCAATAGTTTTGCAATTACAACTGATTTACTCAATAGTGAGAACCTCAAAGTAGTTATTACTCAGCTATGCAATGAGCTACAGGTCTGAAATTTTACTATGTTATAGCTGACCCAAAAGTAGGTGAACAACATATTTAAGCAAAATACTGTAAATGCAATAGTTTTCAAGTTACAACTGATTTACTCAATAGTGATGACCTAAAAGTAGCTATTACTCAGCTATGCCATGAGCTACAGGTCTGAAATTTTACTATGTTATAGCTGACCCAAAAGTAGCTGAATAACATATTTATACGAAATTCTCTAAATGCAATAGTTTTCCAATTACAACTGATTTACTCAATAGTGAGAACTTCAAAGTAGCTATTACTCAGCTATGCAATGAGCCACAGATCTGAAACTTCACTATGTTATAGCTGATCCCAAAATAGGTGAATAACATATTGAAACAAAATACTGTAAATGCAATAGTTTCCAAGTTATAAGCGATTTACTCAACAGTGATAACCTAAAAGTAGCTATTACTCAGCTATGCCATGAGCTACAGGTCTGAAATTTTACTATGTTATAGCTGACCCAAAAGTAGCTGAATAACATATTTATACGAAATTCTCTAAATGCAATAGTTTTGAAGTTATAAGTGATTTACTCAACAGTGATAACCTAAAAGTAGCTATTACTCAGCTATGCCATGAGCTACAGGTCTAAAATTTTACTATGTTATAGCTGACCCAAAAGTAGCTGAATAACATATTTATACGAAATTCTCTAAATGCAATAGTTTTTAAGTTACAAGTGATTTTACTCATAATGGAAGTTACTGAAAAGCCCAAAAGTAGCTATTACTCACTTAGCTATTGAGACAGGCACCCAACTTACTCACCATATTGTAGCTATGAAAAAAGTAGCTGAATAACATATTTTAACAAAATGCTCTAAATGCAACACTTTTCAAGTTATAAATGATTTTGTGCATGATTTCATGAATTTTAATGCATTAAAAATTATTAAAAAAATTTATTAAAAAAAAAGTAAGACAGATCCAGGTCTCATACTCACACAAGAGAATCTACCTCTGGCCTAGTACATATATGCAAGATATGAGAGAAATCCCTGCAATAGTCACTGAGAAAATTGTGATTAAGTGTTGAAATTTTCACACTTTTGGTGGGGGTACCCCCCTTGTAATGTCTCTAGCAAACAGACGAACAGACAGATTTGCATGCCTTGAACAATATTTCATCCTCGATAGATAAGGTATCTTTTAAAAAAAACAGCACGTCTCTAGGCCTTGTAGTTTTGGAGGAGAAGTTGTTCACGCGGACGCGTACGCGGACGCGTACGCGGACGCCCACGCCGCAGAGTGACGACATAATGTCAGCTGACTGACAAGTCAGCTGACATAATAAAAATTGGGTATCCGCAACACTTTTAGAGATAATTAGCATGTACTCATTTTGAGTAGGTGAATAATTAGGTACAGGTCTGAAACTTCAAGTGAAAGCTCTCCCAAAAGTAGGTGAATGAGTTATTCGACAAAAACTGGCTATCCGCAATACTTTTAAGAGATAATTCGCATTTACTCATTTTGAGTAGGTGAGTAATTACCTATGGGTCTGAAACTTCACCATGTGAAAGCTCTTCCAAAAGTAGGTGAATGAGTTATTTGAGAAAAATTGGCTATCCGCAATACTTTTAAGAGATAATTCGCATTACTCATTTTGAGTAGGTGAGTAATTATCTACGGGTCTGAAACTTCACCATGTGAAAGCTCTCCCAAAAGTAGATGAATGAGTTATTTGAGAGAAATTGGCTATCTGCAATACTTTTAGAGATAATTCGCATATACTCATTTTGAGTAGGTGAGTAATTACCTACGGGTGTGGAACTTCATCATGTGAAAGCTCTGCCAAAAGTAGATAAATGAGTTATTTGAGAAAAATTGGGTATCCGCAATACTTTTAGAGATAATTAACATTTACTCATTTTGAGTAGGTGAATAATTAGCTACTGGTCTGAAACTGCACCAAGTGAAAGCTCTCCCAAAAGTAGATGAATGAGTTATTTGAGAAAAATTGGCTATCTGCAATACTTTTAGAGATAATTCGCATTTACTCATTTTGAATAGGTGAGTAATTAGCTATGGGTCTGAAACTTCAGCATGTGAAAGCTCTTCCAAAAGTAGATGAATGAGATATTTGATAAAAATTGGGTATCCGCAATACTTTTACAGATAATTACCATTTACTCATTTTGCTCTTATGGTTTGTGAGATATTTGTGATTTTTCACATTTTCACTAAAAGTAGCAATAAAGTAGCCACTACTCACTTGTGCATTGAGCAACAGTTGTGAAACTTAAACATGTTACAGTTCACAAAAAAGTACATGAACAACATATTTGAGAGAAATTATGTAGCTGCAATACTTTTGAAGATATAAGCCATTTACTCATTATGGTTATTATTAAAAATTGACAAAGTAGCTATTACTCACTTAGCTATGGAGATACACTTCCAAACTACTGACCATGTTGTATCTGTGGAGAAAGTAGCTGAACAACATATTGCAACAAAATGCTCTAAATGCAATAGTTTGAGAGTTATAAGCCATATAATTACATTAGGTAAAAGTGCTATTACTCACTCAAAAGTAGGCCAAAGTTCACCAATCCCCTTAGCATAGGACATTGTTGTACCACCCGGTGGGTCAAAAATTTGCTCGAAATTGCTCTATCTCTTACGGTTTGCTAGATATTTGTGATTTTTCACATTTTCACTAAAAGTAGCAATAAAGTAGCCATTACTCACTTGTACATTGAGCAACAGTTGTGAAACTTCAATATGTTACAGTTCACAAAAAAGTAGATGAACAACATATTTGAGAGAAATTGTGTAGCTGCAATACTTTTGAAGATATAAGCCATTTACTCATTATGGTTATCATTAAAAATTGACAAAGTAGCTATTACTCACTTAGCTAGGGAGATACACTTCCAAACTAGTGACCATGTTGTAGCTGTGGAGAAAGTAGCTGAACAACATACTGCAACAAAATGCTCTAAATGCAATAGTTTGAGAGTTATAAGCCATATAATTATATTAGGTAAAAGTGCTATTACTCACTCAAAAGTAGGCTAAAGTTCACCAAACCCAAAAAAAATTTGAAGAGCGTAAAATTTCATTAGGACAAGTAATTCACCAAAAATGTGTAACTGTAGTAGTTTCAGAGAAAACTGCGTGACCCACGCACACACTCACACGCACACATAGTGCAAATTATAATCTCCCGCCGGCGAGCCGGGCGGGAGATAATAAAAGAAGGGAAAACTATATCCAAAACAGAGATCTTACAGTTCTGTATAGATAAATCCATCTTAAAATGGCGGCAAGCAGAAGCTTGTCTTTGTGTTTTCGTGAATTTCAGCTATTTGGAAATAAACATAATGGCAAATGGTTCCCAAAGTCAATGTGTATTCCTCAATGACCAAATATAATATGAACTATTAGAGGGAACCAAGGAGGTGGCACATTCGCAGTCCCAACATGCGCAGTGTCACAAACAAGAATATGTTTTAAAATAGTCGAGCTGGTCATGGATGTATGCTCTCACCAACATCATATCACTTGTAAAGAAATTACAAGGCTTCTCACATAATAAATGGCACTAACAGCCACATATCTTCAAAGACTTTTGGTGCATATTTCTTCAATTAAGCTTGGAAACAGTTGTACCTTTTTGCAATACTTGGAAGGCACTTCTTATTACAAAGCTATGCCTATATTAATTCTGTATGGCAATAATTGGTAGCAAGGCAGTACTGCTTCAACACATAAAAATAATTACAACACAATTAATTCTGGGTTTGAGTATTTTTACCTTGATAGACATATTTTAAGTGATATTTCTGTAGCATAGTTGACCTAAAATACTATTAGTATTTCAGCCATGTGACCTATGTTTTTCTCAAGTTGACAGATTGTGAAGTATCACAGTGTCAAACTTATAAAATAGATGTGATAAGTATCCACCTTATTATATTCAATTACTTGCCTTCAATTTTAAAGGAATCATATAACGGAGTAAAATTACACAATAAATACAGTGCCCTCAAAGATGAAAATGTACACTTTGACGAAGACTGATGAAATTTCTAATGAAAACAACATTCAAATAACATACCTTTATAAACATACAAAAAACTTAATAAGTTAATATTTGTTTCAGAAACACATTTTAACTTGTCCTTACAGGCATTTTACTTTAATAACACCATTTTTGGTTCCATTCATAAACAGAAATAAAGTACGAGAATAATTCATATTAATATTCACATGTGTCGAAAATACTACAAATATGAGGTCATCTTTTAGGATTTTCTGACAATAGTTTGAAAAACAGAAATGAAAATCATGCATAATTTTATGTGGAAATCTCTGTAGTTGAACTTGTATATGAAACACTTCACACCTGTACATTTCATTAATATTCATGATTGTACACAAAAGGTCATGATGTTTCATAAAGCTCCAACAATATTTTACAATTAATAATGCTTTTTCAAGATCACTTAGTGTTATATGCAGTATTTCTATGTCATCAATATATTTAAAACCGATTTTAAAGTAATTTTTGTCAGAAGATGGACTGTTTTTTCAGTGTTTGTCAAAACGCCATTTTTGTCCTTCAGGGTACTGCCTTGCTACCAATTATCGCCAGGTACCAATTATCCCCAGACAGAATTTAAATAGACATAACTGGGCCAAAAGTACATCCCAAGTCTAGTAATTGGTGGCAATAACTGCATGGTACCTGGCTATATTTGGTAGCAAGGCAGTATCCTTGATGGACGAGTTTTTGATATGACAACATAAACAGACAATGATGAGCATCAAAACTAATGCAAGCAAAATCATCAGGAATATAACAACAAAATAAAATACACAAAGTCTGTGGTTCAGTGTGATTGCATATTCATTTTACAATATTCTAAAAAAGTTATCCAAAAACAAGGCTGTGAGCTTTTAGTTTAAATGATCGAAAAAAAATGTGAATATATCGAAAACCCACAAAAGAAAAAGGTTTTTTAAAAGGCTATTTTGGAAGAAAAAAAGGTTTTAAATCCGAAAAAAAAAGCTTTTTCCTATTAATATTGCACTCACGTTGTTTTGAAATAACAGTTCTGAAAATGTATTCACTTTATAAGTATTAAGGAAGGCTATTTTGGAAGAAAAAAAGGTTTTAAATCCGAAAAAAAAAGCTTTTTCCTATTAATATTGCACTCACGTTGTTTTGAAATAACAGTTCTAAAAATGTATTCACTTTATAAGTATTAAGGTGATAAGTAAAATTTTTGAAAGAGAAAGTCAACAAATATCAAGACAGGCCATCTCTCACACCACAGACATTCATTAGATCTCAGGAGATTGACTTATATCTCAAGAATTTTAGATTTCCAGGTGGGATCTTAATGGGCTTTAAAAATTGTCTAAATGTCAAGTAACTTTAAATTTGCCATGTATGAATAGAAAAATATATCCCCAGGTGATATTTTTTTATCTGGGTAAGCTGCAATAAAGTGGCAAAAAGTGTATAAAATAGATCTTTGTGTGTATATCCACTACAGTCTGATGTTATTTACACTTACCATTCTGAATTTACAAGGCAAAATACATGTATGTGAAAAATGTAAAAAAAAATCACTGGGTGGGGTCTTTATGTGTGTCATACATAGCTTAACTGTCTACCTAAAGCCTTGATTTTTGGTACATATAAAAATAACATATTTAATATAGTCTCAGGTAAGATATTAGGTGGGTGAGCCAATATAGTTTGCAAGGTACAGGGCTTTAAAGGACAAAAGTGCATAAAATTAATTGGTCCTTATAAACATTCTTTTAGACCTTAAGGTGATCTTAAATTTACACTACATGGCTAAAATTTTCCAGAGATGTCACATACAAGTTACATTAGTACACTTTGATGCTGGTAAGATTTTACCTTTCCAAATTAGAAAGCTGATTTTGTGAAGAAAACACAAAAATCTCCTCTGAATAGGGTCTTTATGAGCACCATATACAGGTTCAATGTCAACTTAAAAGCCTTGATTTTTTGGCATATGAAAAAAAAACATATTAATATATTATCAGATAAGATATTAGGTGGGTGAGGAACATAGTTTGAAAGCTATAGGGCATAAGGTGGGAAAAATATCATAAAATTAGTCCCTATTGCTATCTTTAGAAACTTTAAGATGGCCTTAAAATTGTAACTACAGAATCAATAAAGATTCAAATATAGAGGTTATATTTACCACATTTTAAGTCCGGTCAGTCTTGCCATTATCAAGTTACAAAGCAAAACATGTGAAAAATGCAGAAAAAACTAGAGTAATGCCTTGTAAGAGAAAAAGAAAGTGTTTTTGCACCAAAAAAAAGCGTCCCAATGAGTACTAATGATTTTGTAGAAATGACTATCCCCCTGTGTCTATTATGTTTTTCCATTTATGCCAAAATGCAATGGTTCTTAGATGAAGTCATTTTTCGTTTTTTTTTTTGGTTTTTGCATTTTACACAGAAATTCAAGATGGCCGCCGAAAATGGCGGGAAACGATTTTGGCACAACATGGCATATGACTGCAGGCCAAAATTTTTGCAGAAATCGCACCGTTTCTGAGATATTAAAGATTTTTCATTTTCAGCGTTAAGAAAAATTGTGGTGTTTAGTTAATCGTTAATAAGTCAGCCACTGTGTACTGGACTGCTTCCAGAAGTTAATGATTTCCAGACATCTATATAACAAACCTACTTGCCACATTTCATGTGAATAGGTGAAGCGCTTTTGAAGTTATCATCCAGACAAGCACACCCCTTTGAAAAACATGTTTTTGGTCATGTGACTTCTTTCCTTCATTGGTTGAAATGTCATGACACCATATTCAGACATTTTTCCCAGGGCTACTGTATACATGCTAAATTTGAAGAGAATCCGACCAGTGGTTGCCAAGCTATAAGCAATAGAAAAATGCAGGAGCCGGTGCAGCCACTCTCTCCCTCCCCCCCCCCCCCCCCTCTCCCCTAAATAAAAACAAGCATCCCTTGTGGGACACTTAATTCCTCGGTGTGGGTGGTTACAGACCTCATACACAAGTTAAATGTTAAGGTTGTTATACAACCTTAAATTCACATCTCTGCATTGGCCACTGAGTTGGATGGCTGCAACAAGTAGCTACTGTTAGGAAATGGTAAGGGTATTTCGTTATAAAATGTCGAGTTAAAGCCTTGATTTTTGACACATGTAAAAAGACCATATAAATATACTTCCAGATGAGATTTAAGATGAATGTACCACATAGTTTTAGAGTTATAGGGCTTAAAGTGGCAAAAAGTTCACATAATGGGTCCTGTGGACACTTTTTGAGACCTTAAGGTAACTTTAAAATTAAAGCTACAGACCTCAGTTGTCGTATAAAGATTACATGTAACAGTTATATCTAGTACAGTCGGAGAATCATCAGAATTACCATTTCCAAATTACAGGACAAACAAGAGGAGAGTGCCCGTGAACGGGCACTGTGTCAGCTGACTGAGTGTTTTTGATTTGTGAAGGTAATAATGAGAGGAAAGCATAATTATCAGGGAAAGTGCTGCACAGAAGTACAGTAAATGGTAATTGAACAGCATGTTCAAAGAAATTCTGAACCTGACAGAAGAAAAGGACCAAAAAGTTGTGCCCTGCAAATGGTTTTATGAAGGAAAGTAACAAGGTAACTGTTTAAGTGTAAAGAGTAGGTTAAAACATATTTAAAGAAATACTGCAAATGCAGTATCCTCGTACGACCTTGAAGGGGTCCAAGGTCAAATCTGACCACACAAAAATATTCCCAGCCCATGATTTCCTATAGGTTGATTTACCATCCCAAACCTCTAGGACCAATAATAAGTGAGTTATAAGCACTTTTAAGTTTGGCTGTCCTTATTTGTCCTTGAAGGAGGGGTCCAAAGGTCAAATCTGACCACACCAAAAGATTCCCAGCCCATGATTTCCTATAGGATGGTTTACCATCCCAAACTTCTAGAACCAATAATAAGCGAGTTATAGGCACTTTTAAGTTTCGCTATATTTGTTTGACCTTGAAGAAGGGGTTCAAGGTCAAATCGGACAACATCAACAGATTCCCAGCCCATGATTTCCTATATGTCTGTTTACCATCCCAAACCTCTAGGACCAATAATAAGCGAGTTATAAGCACTTTTAAGTTTGGCTATCCTCGGTTGACCTTGAAGGAGGGGTCAAAGGTCAAATCTGACTACACCAAAAGATTCCCAGCCCATGATTTCATACAGGTTGGTTTACCATCCCAAACCTCTAGGACCAATAATAAGGGAGATATAAGCTCTTTTCATGACTGACAAAGAAACACCAGTGGCGGCCATCTTGTTTTTCAAAATGAGCCCAAAAATATTCCCAGTCAAGATTTTATAATGAGGAACATATCCTGCGAATTTGAGATCTCTACTTATAATACCCTTTGCTCTAGAGGGCCAACAAAAGTCCTTTCTAAAGTCGAATAAACGTCCCTGGCGGTCATCTTGTTTTTCAAACTGAGGCCAAAAATATTCCCAGACAACATTTTATGGTTATTAATATATTCTGCAAACTTGAGAAGGCTAGCTATAATATTTTTTTCATTAGAGCAGTAATGGTTAAATCTCTCTACACACTGCGGCTATCCAGTGGATACAATGATTTACTCAATAGTGAGAACCTGAAAGTAGCTATTGCTTAGCTATGCCATGACACAGAGGTCTGCAATTTCACTATGATATAACTGACCAAAAATTATGTGAATAACATATTTAAACAAAATACTCTAAATGCAATAGTTTTCAAGTTATAAGTGATTTACTCAACAGTGATAACCTCAAAGTAGCTATTACTCAGCTATGCAATGAGCTACATGTCTGAATTTTTACTATATTATAGCTGACCCAAAAGTAGGTGAACAACATATTTAAGCAAAATACTCTAAATGCAATAGTTTTCAAGTTACAACTGATTTACTCAATAGTGAGAACCTGAAAATAGCTATTGCTCAGCTATGCCATGAGCTATAAGTCTGTAATTTCACTATGTTATAGCTGACCCAAAAGTAGGTGAACCACATATTTTAACAAAATACTCCAAATGCAATATTTTTCAAGTTACAACTGATTTACTCAACAGTCAATACCTGAAAATAGCTATTGCTCAGTTGTGCCATGAGCTACAGGTCTGTAATTTCACTATATTATAGCTCACCCAAAAGTAGCTGAATAATGTATTTACACAAATTTCTGTTAATGCAATAGTTTTCAAGTTATAAATGATTTACTCAACAGTGATAACCTCAAAGTAGCTATTACTCAGCTATGCCATGAGCTACAGGTCTGAAATTTTACTATGTTATGGCTAACCCCATAATAGGTGAATAACATATTGAAACAAAATACTCTAAATGCAATAGTTTTCAAGTTACAACTGATTTACTCAACAGTCAGTACCTAAAAATAGCTATTGCTCAGTTGTGCAATGAGCTACAGGTCTGTAATTTCACTATGTTATAAGTGACCCAAAAGTAGCTGAATAACGTATTTACACAAATTTCTGTAAATGCAATAGTTTTCAAGTTATAAGTGATTTACTCAACAGTGATAACCTCAAAGTAGCTATTACTCAGCTATGCCATGAGCTACAGGTCTGAAATTTTACTATGTTATAGCTGACCCCAAAATAGGTGAATAACATATTGAAACAAAATACTCTAAATGCAATAGTTTTCAAGTTATAAGTGATTTACTCAACAGTGATAACCTAAAAGTAGCTATTACTCAGCTATGCCATGAGCTACATGTCTGAAATTTTACTATGTTATAGCTGACCCAAAAGTAGGTGAACAACATATTTAAGCAAAATACTCTAAATGCAATAGTTTTCAAGTTACAACTGATTTACTCAATAGTGAGAAACCTCAAAATAGCTATTGCTCAGCTATGCCATGAGTCACAGGTCTGGAACTTCACTATGTTATAGCTGACCCCAGAATAGGTGAATAACATATTGAAACAAAATACTCTAAATGCAATAATTTCCAAGTTATAAGCGATTTACTCAACAGTGATAACCTCAAAGTAGCTATTACTCAGCTATGCAATGAGCTACAGGTCTGAAATTTTACTATGTTATAGCTGACCCAAAAGTAGGTGAACAACATATTTAAGCAAAATACTGTACATGCAATAGTTTTCAAGTTACAACTGATTTACTCAATAGTGATGACCTAAAAGTAGCTATTACTCAGCTATGCCATGAGCTACAGGTCTGAAATTTTACTATGTTATAGCTGACCCAAAAGTAGCTGAATAACATATTTATACTAAATTCTCTATTATTATTATTATTATTATTATTATTATGTTTTTATACTCAGCGCAATATCTCCATATACTACAGGACTCAAAGCGCTATTTAACCAATCCGACTGTACAGCCCCAACTCACAAGTAACTGACATTCCCCTAACTGGAAGATAGAGGCTCAAGGATGACCATTTATCAACGTCCTTGAGGTTCTTTAACCTGCCACTGGGGATAGGACCCAATGACAGAGGACCGCCATTTTAAGTGGTCATCCGAGCCACTATGTATCTGCCTGTACCTGGGATTGAACCCATGTCCTCTGAGTTCCTAGACAAGTGTGTTACCCGCTAGGCCACAGTGGCAGATAGTAATGCAATAGTTTTGCAATTACAACGCTAGGCCACAGTGGCAGATAGTAATGCAATAGTTTTGCAATTACAACTGATTTACTCAATAGTGAGAACCTCAAAGTAGTTATTACTCAGCTATGCAATGAGCTACAGGTCTGAAATTTTACTATGTTATAGCTGACCCAAAAGTAGGTGAACAACATATTTAAGCAAAATACTGTAAATGCAATAGTTTTCAAGTTACAACTGATTTACTCAATAGTGATGACCTAAAAGTAGCTATTACTCAGCTATGCCATTCTAATTCTAATTCTAATAGTACTTTTATAGCGCTTAATCTCTATCTAATGATAGACTCTAAGACGCAGAAAGCCAAAATCAGAGATCGTAATCGTTAAATCAGGGACATTGCAGGGGTCGACACCACGGAGAGACAAAATGAAAAACTAGGGATGATCTAGGGTGGGTAAGCTTTTTCAAAGAGGTAAGTTTTCAACTTTTTTCTGAATGAGGAGAGAGATTTAGCTGAGCGTACATCATCAGGAAGATCATTCCAAATTCTTGGGGCATCGTATGCAAAGCTAAGGCCAAAATGCTTTTTAGACTTATATATTGAAGCACAATGTGGGACCTCAAGCAGCACACCATCAGATTGACTTCTGCGTGTTCTATACACACTATGCCTGGGTTTAAGGAAAGGTTCAAAGTATTTTGGATGGCCACTGTAGAAACTTGTACACCAACAGGGCTGTCTTGAAGACAGAGCGATGCAAGACAGGCAGCCAATGAAGACTCTTTCTTACAGGAGTGATATGTGAGTATTTGGTGGTATTAGCCACAATTCTTGCAAGACTGTTCTGAACACATTGGAGCCTCCGAATGTCTAGAGCAGAGAGACCTCTGAACAAGGAATTGCAGTAGTCAAGACGACTTCCCACCAAGGCATTTGCAGCTAAAAGAGCAGCTTCACGTGTAAGATATCCTCTGAGTCGCTTTAAATCCCTGATATGAACAAAACTAGCCTTACAGGTATTCCTGACATGGCAAGAGAAGGAAAAATCAGAGTCAAACCAGACACCTAAGTTCTTAATTGCATCAACAGGTGAAAGGAGGTTGCCAAGTATATTAACTGGGAAAAATTTCCTGAGTTTTGTGCGGACATTTCTTGAGCCAAACAGAATAAATTCTGTCTTGTCTGGATTTAGTTTAAGCTTATTTGCAGAAAGCCACTTTCTGACATCATCCAAGCAGTTTTTCAGTCTATCAAAGGCCTGAGTGGCATGGTTAGGTGTGAGATGAACATATAACTGTGTGTCGTCTGCATAAAAGTGGAAACATATGCCAGGATGATTTTGAATAACTTTACTGAGGGGGGTAGTGTATAATGAGAACAAGATCGGCCCCAGGACAGAGCCCTGGGGCACACCGTACAATAGCCTTTTAGCATCGGATAAAACAGAACCAATCTTGATGCACTGATAGCGGTCACAGAGGTACGACTTGAACCAGTTCAGAACCACACCTCCAACACCAAACCAGGAACTCAAACACTCAATAAGCGTACCATGATCAATGGTGTCAAATGCTGCTGATTGGTCCAAGAGAACAACAGCAGTAGCTTCACCTCTAGCAAGAGCAAGGTGGACTTCATTTTTAATAGACAGTAGTGCAGTTTCGGTCGAGTGACCTTGCTTATAGGCTGATTGACTGACATTTTCAAGTCCGTTACAGGCAACATGGTCATTTAACTGCGAAGCAACTACACGCTCAACAAGTTTGGAGATGAAACTCAAGCCAGAGACAGGTCGGTAGTTTTTTAATTCATCCGGTGGTAGTGAAGACTTTTTAATCAGAGGAGAGACAATAGCCTTTTTTAAACCACCCGGGACAGCACCTTCAGTTAGAGAACAGTTGACAAGTTTAGTAACTGAGGGGAGGAGAATATCCAAACATTCTTTAACTAGGAAAGTAGGCCATGGATCGAGGAGGCAAGATTTGGTAGGTGACTTGGTAATTACTTTCCGTACTTCATCCTCAGAAACTGCTTTGAAAAGGTCAAATTTGGGTACATCTGAAGGAGCAGGAAGAGTGAAGGAGTCAGTGTTAGTAAAGGAGTCCCTGATTTTTCTGATTTTATCTGAGAAAAAAGTGACAAAACGATTGGCAAGGCATATCTGAGAGGCATGAGAGGGGAGTACCTTCTCAGGAACAGAGTGCAGGACTGAGCGTAGAATCTGCCACAGTTTCTTAGAATCGTGAGCATTGTCACTAATGAGGTTCCTGAAATAGTTGGTCTTATCCTTAGTAATTATGGCGTTGCACCTAGCAATTTGTTTACGGAGTCTAGCCCTATTTTGTGGAGACTTGTCTTTCCGCCAGAACCGTTCAAATTGACGCCTGACTGCTTTGGCCTGCAAGTACGTGTCTGATAGCCAACCTGCAGCACCTTTGGTGAAGGTACGAGTGACCAGAGGAGCGTGTTTATCGAGCAAGTTACTCAGATCCCTTGTGTATTGGTCATGAAGTGCACTAACGGTACTGCCAGGACTTGCAACAAATGAACACTTTTCGAGATCACAGATCAGACTCTGCATGTTTATCTTATGATACCTTCGAAAGGTGATTGTGTTTGACTTGGGTGCAGTGGGACTGGCAAAATCAAGCTGACCATGAACAACGGCGTGATCAGAAAAGAATCCACCGACTCGTACGTTGGAAACAACCTTCGGCTCAGTGGGTGCAAGAACAAGGTCGAGGATGTGACCATGTAGGTGAGTAGGTGAGTGCACATGCTGTGCAATATTGCATGAGTCAAGACAATTCAAAAATTTGGTGCTGTCACTGGAACTTGTGTCAACATGAATGTTGAAGTCCCCACACATAAGAAATGAGGAACTTACAGAGGAGAGATACTCAAAAAAGTTAAGAAATTGGTCCAAAAATTCATCTGAACATGAGCCTGGAGGTCGGTAAACACATGCTATCATAAAAGGACTAGTAGATGAGCCAATGTCAATAACTAAGTTTTCAAAAGTTGTATATGTAGGACTATCAAGAATTTTGAATTTGATATTTTCAATGACAAAAAAGCCAACCCCACCACCGAAGCCGTGAGGACGGGTCTATGACACAATGTAAAACCAGCAGGAGTGATTGAGCGGAGGAAACTGTCATTGTCAGATGGACGAATGTGAGTCTCAGTCATGGCCAATATACTGAAAGAGTCAGTAGACATCATGTCCGAAATACTGGGTCCCTTGTTTCTGACTGATCGACAGTTGACAACGCCGAATGAGATAGGACCTGGGTTTAGAGAAATATCACCACACAGTAGGAGCAAAATTGACAGACCTCTAAACTTTGTTGAACAAGATGCCATGAGCTACAGGTCTGAAATTTTACTATGTTATAGCTGACCCAAAAGTAGCTGAATAACATATTTATACGAAATTCTGTAAATGCAATAGTTTTCCAATTACAACTGATTTACTCAATAGTGAGAACTTCAAAGTAGCTATTACTCAGCTGTGCCATGACCTACAGATCTGAAATTTCACTATGTTATAGCTGGCCCAAAAGTAGCTGAATAACATATTTATACGAAATTCTCTAAATGCAATAGTTTTGCAATTACAACTGATTTACTCAATAGTGAGAACCTCAAAGTAGTTATTACTCAGCTATGCAATGAGCCACAGGTCTGAAATTTTACTATGTTATAGCTGACCCAAAAGTAGGTGAACAACATATTTAAGCAAAATACTGCAAATGCAATAGTTTTCAAGTTACAACTGATTTACTCAATAGTGATGACCTAAAAGTAGCTATTACTCAGCTATGCCATGAGCTACAGGTATGAAATTTTACTATGTTATAGCTGACCCAAAATTAGGTGAATAACATATTTATACGAAATACTCTAAATGCAATAGTTTTCCAATTACAACTGATTTACTCAATAGTGAGAACTTTAAAGTAGCTATTACTCAGCTATGCCATGACCTACAGATCTGAAATTTCACTATGTTATAGCTGGCCCAAAAGTAGCTGAATAACCTATTTATACGAAATTCTCTAAATGCAATAGGTTTTAAGTTACAAGTGATTTACTCAATAGTGAGAACTTCAAAGTAGCTATGACTCAGCTATGCAATGAGCCACAGATCTGAAACTTCACTATGTTATAGCTGATCCCAAAATAGGTGAATAACATATTGAAACCAAATACTGTAAATGCAATAGTTTCCAAGTTATAAGCGATTTACTCAACAGTGATAACCTAAAAGTAGCTATTACTCATCTATGCCATGAGCTACAGGTCTGAAATTTTACTATGTTATAGCTGACCCAAAAGTAGCTGAATAACATATTTATACGAAATTCTCTAAATGCAATAGTTTTGAAGTTATAAGCGATTTACTCAACAGTGATAACCTAAAAGTAGCTATTACTCAGCTATGCCATGAGCTACAGGTCTAAAATTTTACTATGTTATAGCTGACCCAAAAGTAGCTGAATAACATATTTATACGAAATTCTCTAAATGCAATAGTTTTTAAGTTACAAGTGATTTTACTCATGATGGAAGTTACTGAAAAGCCCAAAAGTAGCTATTACTCACTTAGCTATTGAGACAGGCACCCAACTTACTCACCATATTGTAGCTATGAAAAAAGTAGCTGAATAACATATTTTAACAAAATGCTCTAAATGCAACACTTTTCAAGTTATAAATGATTTTGTGCATGATTTCATGAATTTTAATGCATTAAAAATTATTAAAAAAATTTATTTAAAAAAAAGTAAGACAGATCCAGGTCTCATACTCACACAAGAGAATCTACCTGTGGCCTAGTACATATATGCAAGATATGAGAGAAATCCCTGTAATAGTCACAGAGAAAATTGTGATTAAGTGTTGAAATTTTCACACTTTTGGTGGGGGTACCCCCCTTGTAATGTCTCTAGCAAACAGACGAACAGACAGATTTGCATGCCTTGAACAATTTTTCATCCTCGATAGATAAGGTATCTTTTAAAAAAAACAGCACGTCTCTAGGCCTTGTAGTTTTGGAGGAGAAGTTGTTCATGCGGACGCGGACGCCCACGCCGCAGAGTGACGACATAATGTCAGCTGACTGACAAGTCAACTGACATAAAAAGTGAAAAATGTAGAAAATATCCACCAAGTGAGATCTCAAACACAAATTTAAGCACAACATAAATTCTTGATTTTTGACATACGTAAGAAAAATATATTAATGTGCATTCAGATAAAATTTTACCTATATGAGCCACATAGTTTGTGGCTGAAGGTCCATATCTGACTTTAAGGTGACCATAACCTCTGTATTATTTAGAGTTTAAGGTCACCTTTAAAATACAGTTCTTCTGCTTATCCAAATGCATGTATTTGCCAAGTTTGAAATTCAAACTTTGAATAAAATCAATCAAAAAGTGTTTTTGAGTTTAAAAAATCACAATGCATACGGCAGCAAGACGGACATAAAACCAGTATATCCCTGACTTTCATCCGAGGATATAACAAATATATATCTTCCTACTTCTTAGGCTTTCTACCACAGACTCTTAGCTTTCATAGTCTAGAATGTGTAAATGTTATAGCTTATAGTGACCGATTACTACTGTTTCAGACTGTTAACTCTTCTCAGATCAAACTTTTTTGTTGGTGTCGCAATGTCAACTTCAATGTTTGGTCTGATCAGAAGTCAAACATTCTGAAACACTTAATTATAGCTATATACACATGAAATGTATGCACAATTAATGAAATCTTTATCGATAAATTTGACTGCTGGGGAAAAACAAGGTTTCAGCTTGAAAAAAAAAGGCTAAAAAGGTTTTCACGCCATTTTTCAGCTTAAAAAAAGTTTGTTGTTTTTTTTTCAGTAAAAAAGGCTAAAACCTTTTTAAAAAGTATAAAAATGTTTTAATACTGTTCTGAAATGGCATTGACAAAATTCACTGGCTGAGCAGCACTGTACCCCAATAAGCCTTATTGGAGTTCCGTTCGTGGAAAATGTATGTGGATAAACAAACTACGTAGATCTGAACCAGAAAGTGATTTTTATGAAATGAAAAATGCAAAATAATGCACATTTTATTGGATAACACCCATCACACTTAATTTTATTTAAAAATATACAAATAGATGTACGAAACTTCGTTTTTTCAATTAGAAAATATATTTAGAACTATTGTTTTAAGTCTTCTTAGGTGGGCGAAAATAGGGATTTTTGAAGTTGCATCAAGCTATTTTGACACGATTGTTTTATTTCTTTAAAATATTTTTATTCCTTTTAAAATGAAATTATTGTTGTTTGTGGTGCTTTTTATTTAATCATAATCATATTGTATTGACAAATAAATTTTAAAAGTATTGGAAACGCCAGAAATCAGATGTTGGAAAAAATTTGTTTACAAATAAATAACATTCATAACTATTGAAGTAAATATCATATTCATACAATTTTGCACATATCATCGTAGTTTTAGTTTAACTTTTATTTAAGGAAATTAGTTGTGTATTTGTCTATTTAATAGACAAATACACAGTAAGGCATTATTAAACAAAATAAAATCTTAAATTGTTTTATTTTCTTTATTTGAGTTTCATACAACAAAATAAGGAAACTCATTAATAAAATCATGTTCCATAAAATATGGTATTTTTTTAAATATTTTTGAAACAAGAGGAGAGTGCCCGTGAACGGGCACTGTGTCAGCTGACCGAATGTTTTTGATTTGTGATGGTGATAATGAGAGGAAAGCATAATTATCAGGGAAAGGGCTGTACAGAAATACAGTAAATGGTAACTGAACAGCATGTTCGAAAGATATTCCGAAGCTGACAAAAGAAAAGGACAAAAAAGTTGTGCCCTGCAAATGGTATTATGAAATAAAGTAACAAGGTAATTGTTTAAGTGTAAAAAGTAGGTTAAAAATATTTAAAGAAATACTATAAATGCAATATCCTCGTTCGACCATGAAGAAGGGGTCCAAAGGTCAAATCTGACCATACCAAAAGATTCCCAGCCAAAGAATTTAGGATGGTTTACCATCCCAAACCTCTCGGACCAATAATAAGTGAGTCATAGGCACTTTTTATGTTTGGCTATCCTTGTTTGACCTTGAAGGAGGGGGTCCAAGGTCAAATCCGACCACACAAAAAAATTCCCAGCCCATGATTTCCTGTAGCTTGTTTACCATCCCAAACTTGTAGGACCAATAATAAGCGAGTTCTAAGCAATTGTAAGTTTGGCTATCCTCAATTGACCTTGAAGGAGGGGTCCCAGGTCAAATCTGACCACACCAAAAGAATCCCAGCCCATGATTTCCTATATGTTGGTTTACCATCCCAAACCTCCAAGACCAATAATACGCGAGTTATAAGCACTTTAAGTTTGGCTATCTTCGTTTGACCTGGAAGGAGGGGTCTAAGGTCAAATCCAACCACACCAAAAGATTCCCAGCCCATGATTTTCTATAGGTTGGTTTTCCATTCGAAACCTCTAGGACCAACAATAAGTGAGTTATAAGCACTTTTAAGTTTGGCTATCCTCATTTGACCTTGAAGGAGGGGTCCAAGGTGAAATCCGACCACACCAAAAAATTCCCAGCTCATGATTTTCTATAGGTTGGTTTTCATTCCAACCTCTAGGACCAATAATAAGCGAGTTATAAGCACTTTTATGTTTGGCTATCCTCATTTGACCTTGAAGGAGGGTTCCAAGGTCAAATCGGACCATATTAACAGATTCCCAGCCCAAGATTTCCTACAGGTTGGATACAATGATTTACTCAACAGTGAGAACCTGAAGAAGCTATTGCTCAGCTATGCCATGACATAGAGGTCTGCAATTTCACTGTTATAGCTGACCAAAACGTCTGTGAATAACATATTTAACAAAATACTCTAAATGTAATAATTTTCAAGTTACAACTGATTTACTCAAGAGTGAGAACCTCAAAGTAACTATTACTCAGCTATGCAATGAGCTACATGTCTGAATTTTTGCTCTGTTATAGCTGACCTAAAAGTAGGTGAACAACATATTTAAGCAAAATACTGTAAATACAATAGTTTTCAAGTTACAACTGATTTACTCAATAGTGAGAACCTGAAAATAGCTATTGCTCCGCTATGCCATGAGCTATAGGTCTGTAATTTCACTATGTTATAGCTAACCCAAAAGTAGGTGAACAATATATTTTAACAAAATACTCCAAATGCAATATTTTTCAAGTTATAGCTGATTTACTCAACAGTCAGTGCCTGAGAATAGCTATTGCTCAGTTGTGCCATGAGCTACAGGTCTGTAATTTCACTATGTTATAGCTGACCCAAAAGTAGCTGAATAACATATTTGCACAAATTTCTGTAAAGGCAATAGTTTTCCAATTACAACTGATTTACTCAACAGTGAGAACTTCAAAGTAGCTATTACTCAGCTATGCAATGAGCCACAGGTCTGGAACTTCACTATGTTATAGCTGACCCCAAAATAGATGAATAACATATTGCAACAAAATACTCTAAATGCAATAATTTCCAAGTTATAAGCGATTTACTCAACAGTGATAACCTAAAAGTAGCTATTACTCAGCTATGCCATGAGCTACAGGTCTGAAATTTTACTATGTTATAGCTGACCCAAAAGTAGGTGAACAACATATTTAAGCAAAATACTGTAAATGCAATAGTTTTCAAGTTACAACTGATTTACTCAATAGTGATGACCTAAAAGTAGCTATTACTCAGCTATGCCATGAGCTACAGGTCTGAAATTTTACTATGTTATAGCTGACCCAAAAGTAGCTGAATAACATATTTATACTAAATTCTCTAAATCCAATAGTTTTGCAATTACAACTGATTTACTCAATAGTGAGAACCTCAAAGTAGTTATTACTCAGCTATGCAATGAGCTACAGGTCTGAAATTTTACTATGTTATAGCTGACCCAAAAGTAGGTGAACAACATATTTAAGCAAAATACTGTAAATGCAATAGTTTTCAAGTTACAACTGATTTACTCAATAGTGATGACCTAAAAGTAGCTATTACTCAGCTATGCCATGAGCTACAGGTCTGAAATTTTACTATGTTATAGCTGACCCAAAAGTAGCTGAATAACATATTTATACGAAATTCTCTAAATGCAATAGTTTTCCAATTACAACTGATTTACTCAATAGTGAGAACTTCAAAGTAGCTATTACTCAGCTATGCAATGAGCCACAGATCTGAAACTTCACTATGTTATAGCTGATCTCAAAATAGGTGAATAACATATTGAAACAAAATACTCTAAATGCAATAGTTTCCAAGTTATAAGTGATTTACTCAACAGTGATAACCTAAAAGTAGCTATTACTCAGCTATGCCATGAGCTACAGGTCTGAAATTTTACTATGTTATAGCTGACCCAAAAGTAGCTGAATAACATATTTATACGAAATTCTCTAAATGCAATAGTTTTCAAGTTATAAGCGATTTACTCAACAGTGATAACCTAAAAGTAGCTATTACTCAGCTATGCCATGAGCTACAGGTCTAAAATTTTACTATGTTATAGCTGACCCAAAAGTAGCTGAATAACCTATGTATACGAAATTCTCTAAATGCAATAGTTTTGAAGTTATAAGCGATTTACTCAATAGTGATAACCTAAAAGTAGCTATTACTCAGCTATGCCATGAGCTACAGGTCTAAAATTTTACTATGTTATAGCTGACCCAAAAGTAGCTGAATAACATATTTACACGAAATTCTCTAAATGCAATAGTTTTTAAGTTACAAGTGATTTTACTCATGATGGAAGTTACTGAAAAGCCCAAAAGTAGCTATTACTCACTTAGCTATTGAGACAGGCACCCAACTTACTCACCATATTGTAGCTATGAAAAAAGAAGCTGAATAACATATTTTAACAAAATGCTCTAAATGCAACACTTTTCAAGTTATAAATGATTTTGTGCATGATTTCATGAATTTTAATGCATTAAAAATTATTAAAAAAATTTATTTAAAAAAAAGTAAGACAGATCCAGGTCTCATACTCACACAAGAGAATCTACCTGTGGCCTAGTACATATATGCAAGATATGAGAGAAATCCCTATAATAGTCACAGAGAAAATTGTGATTAAGTGTTGAAATTTTCACACTTTTGGTGGGGGTACCCCCCTTGTAATGTCTCTAGCAAACAGACGAACAGACAGATTTGCATGCCTTGAACAATTTTTCATCCTCGATAGATAAGGTATCTTTTAAAAAAAACAGCACGTCTCTAGGCCTTGTAGTTTTGGAGGAGAAGTTGTTCACGCGGACGCGGACGCGGACGCCCACGCCGCAGAGTGACGACATAATGTCAGCTGACTGACAAGTCAGCTGACATAAAAAGTGAAAAATGTAGAAAATATCCACCAAGTGAGATCTCAAACACAAATTTAAGCACAACATAAATTCTTGATTTTTGACATATGTAAGAAAAATATATTAATGTGCATTCAGATAAAATTTTACCTATATGAGCCACATAGTTTGTGGCTGAAGGTCCATATCTGACTTTAAGGTGACCATAACCTCTGTATTATTTAGAGTTTAAGGTCACCTGTAAAATACAGTTCTTCTGCTTATCCAAATGCATGTATTTGCCAAGTTTGAAATTCAAACTTTGAATAAAATCAATCAAAAAGTGTTTTTGAGTTTAAAAAATCACAATGCATACGGCAGCAAGACGGACATAAAACCAGTATATCCCTGACTTTCATCCGAGGATATAACAAATATATATCTTCCTACTTCTTAGGCTTTCTACCACAGACTCTTAGCTTTCATAGTCTAGAATGTGTAAATGTTATAGCTTATAGTGACCGATTACTACTGTTTCAGACTGTTAACTCTTCTCAGATCAAACTTTTTTGTTGGTGTCGCAATGTCAACTTCAATGTTTGGTCTGATCAGAAGTCAAACATTCTGAAACACTTAATTATAGCTATATACACATGAAATGTATGCACAATTAATGAAATCTTTATCGATAAATTTGACTGCTGGGGAAAAACAAGGTTTCAGCTTGAAAAAAAAAGGCTAAAAAGGTTTTCACGCCATTTTTCAGCTTAAAAAAAGTTTGTTGTTTTTTTTTTCAGTAAAAAAGGCTAAAACCTTTTTAAAAAGTATAAAAATGTTTTAATACTGTTCTGAAATGGCATTGACAAAATTCACTGGCTGAGCAGCACTGTACCCCAATAAGCCTTATTGGAGTTCCGTTCGTGGAAAATGTATGTGGATAAACAAACTACGTAGATCTGAACCAGAAAGTGATTTTTATGAAATGAAAAATGCAAAATAATGCACATTTTATTGGATAACACCCATCACACTTAATTTTATTTAAAAATATACAAATAGATGTACGAAACTTCGTTTTTTCAATTAGAAAATATATTTAGAACTATTGTTTTAAGTCTTCTTAGGTGGGCGAAAATAGGGATTTTTGAAGTTGCATCAAGCTATTTTGACACGATTGTTTTATTTCTTTAAAATATTTTTATTCCTTTTAAAATGAAATTATTGTTGTTTGTGGTGCTTTTTATTTAATCATAATCATATTGTATTGACAAATAAATTTTAAAAGTATTGGAAACGCCAGAAATCAGATGTTGGAAAAAATTTGTTTACAAATAAATAACATTCATAACTATTGAAGTAAATATCATATTCATACAATTTTGCACATATCATCGTAGTTTTAGTTTAACTTTTATTTAAGGAAATTAGTTGTGTATTTGTCTATTTAATAGACAAATACACAGTAAGGCATTATTAAACAAAATAAAATCTTAAATTGTTTTATTTTCTTTATTTGAGTTTCATACAACAAAATAAGGAAACTCATTAATAAAATCATGTTCCATAAAATATGGTATTTTTTTAAATATTTTTGAAACAAGAGGAGAGTGCCCGTGAACGGGCACTGTGTCAGCTGACCGAATGTTTTTGATTTGTGATGGTGATAATGAGAGGAAAGCATAATTATCAGGGAAAGGGCTGTACAGAAATACAGTAAATGGTAACTGAACAGCATGTTCGAAAGATATTCCGAAGCTGACAAAAGAAAAGGACAAAAAAGTTGTGCCCTGCAAATGGTATTATGAAATAAAGTAACAAGGTAATTGTTTAAGTGTAAAAAGTAGGTTAAAAATATTTAAAGAAATACTATAAATGCAATATCCTCGTTCGACCATGAAGAAGGGGTCCAAAGGTCAAATCTGACCATACCAAAAGATTCCCAGCCAAAGAATTTAGGATGGTTTACCATCCCAAACCTCTCGGACCAATAATAAGTGAGTCATAGGCACTTTTTATGTTTGGCTATCCTTGTTTGACCTTGAAGGAGGGGGTCCAAGGTCAAATCCGACCACACAAAAAAATTCCCAGCCCATGATTTCCTGTAGCTTGTTTACCATCCCAAACTTGTAGGACCAATAATAAGCGAGTTCTAAGCAATTGTAAGTTTGGCTATCCTCAATTGACCTTGAAGGAGGGGTCCCAGGTCAAATCTGACCACACCAAAAGAATCCCAGCCCATGATTTCCTATATGTTGGTTTACCATCCCAAACCTCCAAGACCAATAATACGCGAGTTATAAGCACTTTAAGTTTGGCTATCTTCGTTTGACCTGGAAGGAGGGGTCTAAGGTCAAATCCAACCACACCAAAAGATTCCCAGCCCATGATTTTCTATAGGTTGGTTTTCCATTCGAAACCTCTAGGACCAACAATAAGTGAGTTATAAGCACTTTTAAGTTTGGCTATCCTCATTTGACCTTGAAGGAGGGGTCCAAGGTGAAATCCGACCACACCAAAAAATTCCCAGCTCATGATTTTCTATAGGTTGGTTTTCATTCCAACCTCTAGGACCAATAATAAGCGAGTTATAAGCACTTTTATGTTTGGCTATCCTCATTTGACCTTGAAGGAGGGTTCCAAGGTCAAATCGGACCATATTAACAGATTCCCAGCCCAAGATTTCCTACAGGTTGGATACAATGATTTACTCAACAGTGAGAACCTGAAGAAGCTATTGCTCAGCTATGCCATGACATAGAGGTCTGCAATTTCACTGTTATAGCTGACCAAAACGTCTGTGAATAACATATTTAACAAAATACTCTAAATGTAATAATTTTCAAGTTACAACTGATTTACTCAAGAGTGAGAACCTCAAAGTAACTATTACTCAGCTATGCAATGAGCTACATGTCTGAATTTTTGCTCTGTTATAGCTGACCTAAAAGTAGGTGAACAACATATTTAAGCAAAATACTGTAAATACAATAGTTTTCAAGTTACAACTGATTTACTCAATAGTGAGAACCTGAAAATAGCTATTGCTCCGCTATGCCATGAGCTATAGGTCTGTAATTTCACTATGTTATAGCTAACCCAAAAGTAGGTGAACAATATATTTTAACAAAATACTCCAAATGCAATATTTTTCAAGTTATAGCTGATTTACTCAACAGTCAGTGCCTGAGAATAGCTATTGCTCAGTTGTGCCATGAGCTACAGGTCTGTAATTTCACTATGTTATAGCTGACCCAAAAGTAGCTGAATAACATATTTGCACAAATTTCTGTAAAGGCAATAGTTTTCCAATTACAACTGATTTACTCAACAGTGAGAACTTCAAAGTAGCTATTACTCAGCTATGCAATGAGCCACAGGTCTGGAACTTCACTATGTTATAGCTGACCCCAAAATAGATGAATAACATATTGCAACAAAATACTCTAAATGCAATAGTTTTCAAGTTATAAGTGATTTACTCAACAGTGATAACCTAAAAGTAGCTATTACTCAGCTATACCATGAGCTACAGGTCTGAAATTTTACTATGTTATAGCTGACCCAAAAGTAGCTGAATAACATATTTATACTAAATTCTCTAAATGCAATAGTTTTCAAATTACAAGTGATTTACTCAACATTGAGAACTTCAAAGTAGCTATTACTCAGCTATGCAATGAGTCACAGGTCTGGAACTTCACTATGTTATAGCTGACCCCAAAATAGGTGAATAACATATTGAAACAAAATACTCTAAATGCAATAATTTCCAAGTTATAAGCGATTTACTCAACAGTGATAACCTAAAAGTAGCTATTACTCAGCTATGCCATGAGCTACAGGTCTGAAATTTTACTATGTTATAGCTGACCCAAAAGTAGGTGAACAACATATTTAAGCAAAATACTGTAAATGCAATAGTTTTCAAGTTACAACTGATTTACTCAATAGTGATGACCTAAAAGTAGCTATTACTCAGCTATGCCATGAGCTACAGGTCTGAAATTTTACTATGTTATAGCTGACCCAAAAGTAGCTGAATAACATATTTATACTAAATTCTCTAAATCCAATAGTTTTGCAATTACAACTGATTTACTCAATAGTGAGAACCTCAAAGTAGTTATTACTCAGCTATGCAATGAGCTACAGGTCTGAAATTTTACTATGTTATAGCTGACCCAAAAGTAGGTGAACAACATATTTAAGCAAAATACTGTAAATGCAATAGTTTTCAAGTTACAACTGATTTACTCAATAGTGATGACCTAAAAGTAGCTATTACTCAGCTATGCCATGAGCTACAGGTCTGAAATTTTACTATGTTATAGCTGACCCAAAAGTAGCTGAATAACATATTTATACGAAATTCTCTAAATGCAATAGTTTTCCAATTACAACTGATTTACTCAATAGTGAGAACTTCAAAGTAGCTATTACTCAGCTATGCAATGAGCCACAGATCTGAAACTTCACTATGTTATAGCTGATCTCAAAATAGGTGAATAACATATTGAAACAAAATACTCTAAATGCAATAGTTTCCAAGTTATAAGTGATTTACTCAACAGTGATAACCTAAAAGTAGCTATTACTCAGCTATGCCATGAGCTACAGGTCTGAAATTTTACTATGTTATAGCTGACCCAAAAGTAGCTGAATAACATATTTATACGAAATTCTCTAAATGCAATAGTTTTCAAGTTATAAGCGATTTACTCAACAGTGATAACCTAAAAGTAGCTATTACTCAGCTATGCCATGAGCTACAGGTCTAAAATTTTACTATGTTATAGCTGACCCAAAAGTAGCTGAATAACCTATGTATACGAAATTCTCTAAATGCAATAGTTTTGAAGTTATAAGCGATTTACTCAATAGTGATAACCTAAAAGTAGCTATTACTCAGCTATGCCATGAGCTACAGGTCTAAAATTTTACTATGTTATAGCTGACCCAAAAGTAGCTGAATAACATATTTACACGAAATTCTCTAAATGCAATAGTTTTTAAGTTACAAGTGATTTTACTCATGATGGAAGTTACTGAAAAGCCCAAAAGTAGCTATTACTCACTTAGCTATTGAGACAGGCACCCAACTTACTCACCATATTGTAGCTATGAAAAAAGAAGCTGAATAACATATTTTAACAAAATGCTCTAAATGCAACACTTTTCAAGTTATAAATGATTTTGTGCATGATTTCATGAATTTTAATGCATTAAAAATTATTAAAAAAATTTATTTAAAAAAAAGTAAGACAGATCCAGGTCTCATACTCACACAAGAGAATCTACCTGTGGCCTAGTACATATATGCAAGATATGAGAGAAATCCCTATAATAGTCACAGAGAAAATTGTGATTAAGTGTTGAAATTTTCACACTTTTGGTGGGGGTACCCCCCTTGTAATGTCTCTAGCAAACAGACGAACAGACAGATTTGCATGCCTTGAACAATTTTTCATCCTCGATAGATAAGGTATCTTTTAAAAAAAACAGCACGTCTCTAGGCCTTGTAGTTTTGGAGGAGAAGTTGTTCACGCGGACGCGGACGCGGACGCCCACGCCGCAGAGTGACGACATAATGTCAGCTGACTGACAAGTCAGCTGACATAAAAAGTGAAAAATGTAGAAAATATCCACCAAGTGAGATCTCAAACACAAATTTAAGCACAACATAAATTCTTGATTTTTGACATACGTAAGAAAAATATATTAATGTGCATTCAGATAAAATTTTACCTATATGAGCCACATAGTTTGTGGCTGAAGGTCCATATCTGACTTTAAGGTGACCATAACCTCTGTATTATTTAGAGTTTAAGGTCACCTGTAAAATACAGTTCTTCTGCTTATCCAAATGCATGTATTTGCCAAGTTTGAAATTCAAACTTTGAATAAAATCAATCAAAAAGTGTTTTTGAGTTTAAAAAATCACAATGCATACGGCAGCAAGACGGACATAAAACCAGTATATCCCTGACTTTCATCCGAGGATATAACAAATATATATCTTCCTACTTCTTAGGCTTTCTACCACAGACTCTTAGCTTTCATAGTCTAGAATGTGTAAATGTTATAGCTTATAGTGACCGATTACTACTGTTTCAGACTGTTAACTCTTCTCAGATCAAACTTTTTTGTTGGTATCGCAATGTCAACTTCAATGTTTGGTCTGATCAGAAGTCAAACATTCTGAAACACTTAATTATAGCTATATACACATGAAATGTATGCACAATTAATGAAATCTTTATCGATAAATTTGACTGCTGGGGAAAAACAAGGTTTCAGCTTGAAAAAAAAAGGCTAAAAAGGTTTTCACGCCATTTTTCAGCTTAAAAAAAGTTTGTTGTTTTTTTTTTCAGTAAAAAAGGCTAAAACCTTTTTAAAAAGTATAAAAATGTTTTAATACTGTTCTGAAATGGCATTGACAAAATTCACTGGCTGAGCAGCACTGTACCCCAATAAGCCTTATTGGAGTTCCGTTCGTGGAAAATGTATGTGGATAAACAAACTACGTAGATCTGAACCAGAAAGTGATTTTTATGAAATGAAAAATGCAAAATAATGCACATTTTATTGGATAACACCCATCACACTTAATTTTATTTAAAAATATACAAATAGATGTACGAAACTTCGTTTTTTCAATTAGAAAATATATTTAGAACTATTGTTTTAAGTCTTCTTAGGTGGGCGAAAATAGGGATTTTTGAAGTTGCATCAAGCTATTTTGACACGATTGTTTTATTTCTTTAAAATATTTTTATTCCTTTTAAAATGAAATTATTGTTGTTTGTGGTGCTTTTTATTTAATCATAATCATATTGTATTGACAAATAAATTTTAAAAGTATTGGAAACGCCAGAAATCAGATGTTGGAAAAAATTTGTTTACAAATAAATAACATTCATAACTATTGAAGTAAATATCATATTCATACAATTTTGCACATATCATCGTAGTTTTAGTTTAACTTTTATTTAAGGAAATTAGTTGTGTATTTGTCTATTTAATAGACAAATACACAGTAAGGCATTATTAAACAAAATAAAATCTTAAATTGTTTTATTTTCTTTATTTGAGTTTCATACAACAAAATAAGGAAACTCATTAATAAAATCATGTTCCATAAAATATGGTATTTTTTTAAATATTTTTGAAACAAGAGGAGAGTGCCCGTGAACGGGCACTGTGTCAGCTGACCGAATGTTTTTGATTTGTGATGGTGATAATGAGAGGAAAGCATAATTATCAGGGAAAGGGCTGTACAGAAATACAGTAAATGGTAACTGAACAGCATGTTCGAAAGATATTCCGAAGCTGACAAAAGAAAAGGACAAAAAAGTTGTGCCCTGCAAATGGTATTATGAAATAAAGTAACAAGGTAATTGTTTAAGTGTAAAAAGTAGGTTAAAAATATTTAAAGAAATACTATAAATGCAATATCCTCGTTCGACCATGAAGAAGGGGTCCAAAGGTCAAATCTGACCATACCAAAAGATTCCCAGCCAAAGAATTTAGGATGGTTTACCATCCCAAACCTCTCGGACCAATAATAAGTGAGTCATAGGCACTTTTTATGTTTGGCTATCCTTGTTTGACCTTGAAGGAGGGGGTCCAAGGTCAAATCCGACCACACAAAAAAATTCCCAGCCCATGATTTCCTGTAGCTTGTTTACCATCCCAAACTTGTAGGACCAATAATAAGCGAGTTCTAAGCAATTGTAAGTTTGGCTATCCTCAATTGACCTTGAAGGAGGGGTCCCAGGTCAAATCTGACCACACCAAAAGAATCCCAGCCCATGATTTCCTATATGTTGGTTTACCATCCCAAACCTCCAAGACCAATAATACGCGAGTTATAAGCACTTTAAGTTTGGCTATCTTCGTTTGACCTGGAAGGAGGGGTCTAAGGTCAAATCCAACCACACCAAAAGATTCCCAGCCCATGATTTTCTATAGGTTGGTTTTCCATTCGAAACCTCTAGGACCAATAATAAGTGAGTTATAAGCACTTTTAAGTTTGGCTATCCTCATTTGACCTTGAAGGAGGGGTCCAAGGTGAAATCCGATCACACCAAAAAATTCCCAGCTCATGATTTTCTATGGGTTGGTTTTCATTCCAACCTCTAGGACCAATAATAAGCGAGTTATAAGCACTTTTATGTTTGGCTATCCTCATTTGACCTTGAAGGAGGGTTCCAAGGTCAAATCGGACCATATTAACAGATTCCCAGCCCAAGATTTCCTACAGGTTGGATACAATGATTTACTCAACAGTGAGAACCTGAAGAAGCTATTGCTCAGCTATGCCATGACATAGAGGTCTGCAATTTCACTGTTATAGCTGACCAAAACGTCTGTGAATAACATATTTAACAAAATACTCTAAATGTAATAATTTTCAAGTTACAACTGATTTACTCAAGAGTGAGAACCTCAAAGTAACTATTACTCAGCTATGCAATGAGCTACATGTCTGAATTTTTGCTCTGTTATAGCTGACCTAAAAGTAGGTGAACAACATATTTAAGCAAAATACTGTAAATACAATAGTTTTCAAGTTACAACTGATTTACTCAATAGTGAGAACCTGAAAATAGCTATTGCTCCGCTATGCCATGAGCTATAGGTCTGTAATTTCACTATGTTATAGCTAACCCAAAAGTAGGTGAACAATATATTTTAACAAAATACTCCAAATGCAATATTTTTCAAGTTATAGCTGATTTACTCAACAGTCAGTGCCTGAGAATAGCTATTGCTCAGTTGTGCCATGAGCTACAGGTCTGTAATTTCACTATGTTATAGCTGACCCAAAAGTAGCTGAATAACATATTTGCACAAATTTCTGTAAAGGCAATAGTTTTCCAATTACAACTGATTTACTCAACAGTGAGAACTTCAAAGTAGCTATTACTCAGCTATGCAATGAGCCACAGGTCTGGAACTTCACTATGTTATAGCTGACCCCAAAATAGATGAATAACATATTGCAACAAAATACTCTAAATGCAATAGTTTTCAAGTTATAAGTGATTTACTCAACAGTGATAACCTAAAAGTAGCTATTACTCAGCTATACCATGAGCTACAGGTCTGAAATTTTACTATGTTATAGCTGACCCAAAAGTAGCTGAATAACATATTTATACTAAATTCTCTAAATGCAATAATTTCCAAGTTATAAGCGATTTACTCAACAGTGATAACCTAAAAGTAGCTATTACTCAGCTATGCCATGAGCTACAGGTCTGAAATTTTACTATGTTATAGCTGACCCAAAAGTAGGTGAACAACATATTTAAGCAAAATACTGTAAATGCAATAGTTTTCAAGTTACAACTGATTTACTCAATAGTGATGACCTAAAAGTAGCTATTACTCAGCTATGCCATGAGCTACAGGTCTGAAATTTTACTATGTTATAGCTGACCCAAAAGTAGGTGAACAACATATTTGAGCAAAATACTGTAAATGCAATAGTTTTCAAGTTACAACTGATTTACTCAATAGTGATGACCTAAAAGTAGCTATTACTCAGCTATGCCATGAGCTACAGGTCTGAAATTTTACTATGTTATAGCTGACCCAAAAGTAGCTGAATAACATATTTATACTAAATTCTCTAAATGCAATAGTTTTGCAATTACAACTGATTTACTCAATAGTGAGAACCTCAAAGTAGTTATTACTCAGCTATGCAATGAGCTACAGGTCTGAAATTTTACTATGTTATAGCTGACCCAAAAGTAGGTGAACAACATATTTAAGCAAAATACTGTAAATGCAATAGTTTTCAAGTTACAACTGATTTACTCAATAGTGATGACCTAAAAGTAGCTATTACTCAGCTATGCCATGAGCTACAGGTCTGAAATTTTACTATGTTATAGCTGACCCAAAAGTAGCTGAATAACATATTTATACGAAATTCTCTAAATGCAATAGTTTTCCAATTACAACTGATTTACTCAATAGTGAGAACTTCAAAGTAGCTATTACTCAGCTATGCAATGAGCCACAGATCTGAAACTTCACTATGTTATAGCTGATCTCAAAATAGGTGAATAACATATTGAAACAAAATACTCTAAATGCAATAGTTTCCAAGTTATAAGTGATTTACTCAACAGTGATAATCTAAAAGTAGCTATTACTCAGCTATGCCATGAGCTACAGGTCTGAAATTTTACTATGTTATAGCTGACCCAAAAGTAGCTGAATAACATATTTATACGAAATTCTCTAAATGCAATAGTTTTGAAGTTATAAGCGATTTACTCAATAGTGATAACCTAAAAGTAGCTATTACTCAGCTATGCCATGAGCTACAGGTCTAAAATTTTACTATGTTATAGCTGACCCAAAAGTAGCTGAATAACATATTTATACGAAATTCTCTAAATGCAATAGTTTTTAAGTTACAAGTGATTCTACTCATGATGGAAGTTACTGAAAAGCCCAAAAGTAGCTATTACTCACTTAGCTATTGAGACAGGCACCCAACTTACTCACCATATTGTAGCTATGAAAAAAGTAGCTGAATAACATATATTAACAAAATGCTCTAGATGCAACAGTTTTCAAGTTATAAATGATTTTGTGCATGATTTCATGAATTTTAATGCATTAAAAATTATTAAAAAAATTTATTAAAAAAAAGTAAGACAGATCCAGGTCTCATACTCACACAAGAGAATCTACCTCTGGCCTAGTACATATATGCAAGATATGAGAGAAATCCCTGCAATAGTCACGGAGAAAATTGTGATTAAGTGTTGAAATTTTCACACTTTTGGTGGGGGTACCCCCCTTGTAATGTCTCTAGCAAACAGACGAACAGACAGATTTGCATGCCTTGAACAATTTTTCATCCTCGATAGATAAGGTATCTTTTAAAAAAAACAGCACGTCTCTAGGCCTTGTAGTTTTGGAGGAGAAGTTGTTCACGCGGACGCGGACGTGTGCGCCCACGCCGCAGAGTGACGACATAATGTCAGCTGACTGACAAGTCAGCTGACATAAAAATGGGCACCTGTGGACAGCCTAAATATTTTGCCAAGATAAGAGTGAAATCTATTTTTTCAAATAAAGTTATCATATTAATGTTGCATATGTAATATTTAATAACTTATAGTATTTTTAAAAGCCAATTATTGTTTCTAATGGTTTTAAATTGAAACAGTTTGTTTATATATTTAGTATTATTTACTAAATTTTTGGTCTTAATTGCAAAGGACCTGGTACAATTTCCCTGGTCAAATATGAAAGGAATTTTTGAAGTAACATACATTATCAAAGCACCTAAAAATGAAGTACTTACGTTTAATCATTCACTTCAATATTGCTTTGTCAGAACCATTGAGAGGCTAATTGTTGAAAGGTTTTGACTTGTGACTATCCGCCCCCACACTTTCCCAGCTACCTTTGATTTTGAAAGTGGCCTCTAGAAATAAATGACCTTCAAGATGGTGTGAGGGAGGACTGTCCCCAGTAAAACAGTGAATGTGCATCCATTGGGTGTTTGTAAATATAACTCACAACTAGATTGGGCCAACTCGGCGCCAACATATCCCCAGACAGGTCATCACTCACGCCACAGGTTTTGATCGGGAATTTTTTAAAACATAATTACCCATTATTATATGAACTTCAGCACATCAATCTACTCTGTTTATATCTCCCCAAGGAAGATGGTGTATCCCCAGACGCCGAATACATAACTCAAATTATATTTTCAATCTTCCTGCAATGATAACTCTAAACCTATTTTCAAAGTATTTAAATGATTGATGATTGAATGTCCATTCTAAAATAATAATCCCAAAAGAGCATATCTGTTTCTATATTTGTTGACAAATAAAATATTATTTTTAACTCAACTCATCATATTTTTCAATCTTCCTTCAAAGTATTTAAATGATTGATGATTCAATGTCCATTCTAAAATTCATAATCCCAAAAGCGCATATCTGTTTCTATATTTGTTCACAAATAAAATATTATTTAAAAAAAAATTATTTATATTATTATTTTATTATATTATTTTTAGAATTTGCAAATTGTTTTCAGTTATTCATTTCCTCTATACCTATATATGTGGTCCATATATATGCAACCTAAATATGTGACACAATCTCAGTTCTGACTCCCCTTTGTGTTATATGTAATGAAGCCCACCACCTCCCACCCCCACCCCTCTCCCCTTCTCCACACCTCTCTCACTATTACACAAGATCTGCAACCCCATTGAGTTCTTTGTTTCTCATCTGATATCATTAAATACCTTTGTTTATTTAGTGTCACTCAATATAGCTGGAGGTCCCAGAGGTGGGTGGGGGGAATCCGGGTGGGGGGATGTGGGTTGAGCATAAATGGTAAACAAACAATCTATATAAAAGGGGTACTCAAATACAAAAAGAATTGAGAATTTTAAGTATGTGATTATCAACTGAAATGAGTTCATAACTGTAGGAGCTGTGCCAAAATTAACTGAGGCAAGTTGAATAAAACTGGGCTAGTTGAGGGTTAAAAATCCCCTAGTTTTACTACATAAGGATATAATTTCATTAATATTGGGACTTAAAGCTCACTTAAAGTGTCCATTTTGTCTACTTCAATATGTTTCACCAGTTTCATTTTAAAAAGTGAAAAACTCAGCAAGCAGAGGTATAACACACAAAAATAAGTTCTTAAAAGACTAAGATAGCCATAACATTATTAATATTCAAAATTTAAATAGACAGACATTTCCTTTTAAAAATTCAAAGATTTCAGCTCTATAACCCACATAGTTTGACAGTTACTGGGCTTTAAAGTGGCATAATATCCATAAATTGGGTTTCTGTGAGCATTTTACAATTGTTAAAGAGACCTTAGCAATTAAACTACAGATCTGAAACTTTTTGGGGGGACATACATAACAAACAAAAATCATATATAATACAGTTTAAGACTTGTCACACTAAGCATTTCCAAATAACAGGGCAAAATACGGAAAAAATGTCAAAAAAGGCACTTGGGCGAGTGTCTATGGCCCTCATACACAGGTTAAATGTCTACTAAAAACCTTGATTTTCGGCATATGTAAAAAGGACATAATAATGCATTCCCAGATGGGATTTCAGCTCCATCAATCACATAGTTTAACAGTTACAGGGCTTAAAGGTGGTAAAAAGTCCAAATATTGGGTCATTGTGGGCCTTTTAGAGATCTCGATGTGGCTTTCAAATTAAAGCTTCAGACTTAAAATTTGTTACATACTAAGATTACACATAGAATATGTATCTAATAAAGTTTGAAACTTCTCAGACTTACCATTTCCAAGTTACAGAGCAAAATATGTGAAAAATGTCTTAAAAGGGTCACTCAGGTGGGTGTTAAAGGTCCTCATACACAGGTTAAATGTCTACTTGAAGCCTTGATTTTTGGCACATGTAAAAAGAACATAATAATGTATTCCCAGATGAGATTTCAGCTCTATCAGTCACATAGTTTAACAGTCACAGGCCTTAAAATTGGCAAAAAGTCCAAGTACTGGGTCTTTATGGGGCCTTCTAGAGACCTAAATGTGGCCTTCAAATTAAAGCTTCAGACTTAAAATTTGTCACATACTAAGATTACACATAGAATATGCATCTAATACTGTTTGAAACTTCTTAGACTTACCATTTCCAAGTTACAGGGAAAAATATGTGAAAAATGTCTAAAAATGGTCACTCGGGTGGGGATTTATGGTCCTCATACACAGGTTAAATGTCTTCTTAAAGCCTTAATTTTTGGCACATATAAAAATAACATACTAATATCTTCTCAGATAGGATTTGAGCTCTATCAGTCACATAGTTTGACAGTCACAGGGCTTAAAAGTAGCAAAAAGTCCAAATATTGGGTCTTTGGGAGCCTTTTAGAGACCTCAATTTGACCTTCAAAATTAAAGCTTCAGACTTAAAATCTGTTACATACTAAGATTACACACAGAATATATATCTAATACAGTTTGAAACTTCTCAGACTTACCATTTCCAAGTTACAGGGAAAAAGATGTGAAAAATGTCTTATAAGGGTCACTCGGGTGGGTGTTTATGGTCCTGATACACAGGTTAACTGTCTATTAAAGGCCTAAATGTTGGGGCACATATAAGAAAACACATAGATATATTCCCAGATGATATTTAACTTAGATGAGAGACATAGTTTGAAAGCTACAGTGCTTGAAAGTGGCAAAAAGTGCATAAATTGGGTCTCTGTGGGCACTTTTGAGACCTTAAGTCGACCCCTTTGGGTAAACCTACAGCCCTAAAATTTTCTACAGACAAGGATTACATATCAAAGTTATACCTAGCGCAGTTTGAGACTCATCAGAATTATCACTTCCAAATTATAGGGCAAAATATGTGTAAAGTATAGCAAAAAATCCCTAAGTGGGGGTATTTATGGGCCTCAAACACAATTTTCTCCTCAACTTAAAGTCATGATTTTCGGCACATGTACTAAGAACATATTAATGTGTTGTCAGGTAAAATTTCAGCCAGCTGAGCATCATAGTTTGTGACCTACAAGGCTCTAAGTGGCCAAAAGTGCAATTTCTGACCTTAAGGTGGCCATAAGTTCTTTTTTACTGGGAGTTTAAGGTCACCTTAAAATAGGGATCTTCCTTTGGGCACCCTTAACATGTGTACCAAGTTTGAAAAAAAAATATTAATTTGTTTTTGAGTTATCGCGTCCACAAGGAAATTTCTACGGCGGCGGCGGCGGCGGCGGCGCGACGGACCTGAATCCAATATATCCCCGACTTTCGTCTGGGGATATAAATATATTCATAATTGTCTTGTTAAATGGATCATCTTACTGGAGCATTATTATATTCAGTGCCATTAATTCTATTTTGAAGTAAATTTTAGATTAAATCATTCTACACTATTCTTTTTGTATTAAACTGTAAATTATCTACAATCTTGTTGAATGCCTTTATCAGAGGAAACAATTTGTTACCTGTCCATATTTTTGAAATTATGCCTTTATGTTTTCTATTTTCTGTGACTTTTTCTGTAAATTAGACTGTAAATATGACTATTTGCTTTGTACTGCTAAAAATAAAACTAAAAATGGTTTTACATGGGAAATAATACTATCAAAATATTGCAGATCATGAAATTATTGATATAATTCTATAAAAGTATAGTGGATGACTCTGTGGCCTTTGCACATCTGTTGATCTTTTAATATTTATATTTATATGTCTACAATTATAATTTATACATGTAGGCTTAACTTGGTCAAGGTTTTAAAACAAAAGTTAAGCCTAAGACTGGTTACTTAATATTACTTAATATTACCCCAGAGCATTTGAAAGCTGCTAAATGAACATCTGGGCATGATAAATCTCCAATGATAATTTTATATATACCTTTTTCAATTTTTAATATAGTTTACTCACCAATATACATCAAAATAAAATCTGAACTAATTATTTCATTCTTCATATTGACAATATAATCACATGTCCAGGGCCGGGATTACAAAAGGTCTCAAGTCTTAGGCAATTTTTTTGCTTAGACCAGTCTTAAAGTTATGACTTTTGTCTTAGCTAAGATTTCTCTTAAATTGGGATTCACAAAAAGTGCTTTACGAAATCTTAGCTGAGACAAAATTTGTGCAAAAAGTCTTAACTAATTTGAATTCAAATTAACAAATCTTAGTAAAACAAAAACATTTTTCATCAATAAATACACCCAACATGCTCTTTAAAAATATAAAACAGATTTGTTACTTTTTTTGTAAAATTATGTAAAAATAGTAGTCTTTGTGTTAAAAGAAGCCATTTTTATGAGAATATTTTTACCACAAGAAGGTAACATGTTGAAATATATAGGTAATTAAATGATGTAAATTTCTATTACAATCCACAGAAATTACCTTTATAGGAAGTATAGATCCCCATAATATATTTTTTGTTGGCATAACAAAGGGTAAAATGTAAATATACATGCAATGGAATATTTTAAAAATGACTTAAGTCTGCCCTGCAGTGGTCTTAAAGTTATGACAAAATCTAAGACAACTTTTTGTCTAAGACCTTTTGTGAATCCCATTATGTCTAAGCAAAAAAAGTCTTAACTTTATGACAAAATTCTTGCACAGTTAGGACTTTTCTCTTAAAAATTATGACAATTTTTTGCTTAAGACCTTTTGTGAATCCCGGCCCAGACTTTAAATAGAACTTTACAATAAAGACTATCCAAAGGCATATACATGAATTCATATTTTGTTCTGTAAAGTACATTAAATGTAGGATAAAAAATCATCACGAATTCACCACAAAACCATAAAAACCCAACAGAAATTAAATTTTATTTATTTTATGCTTCAAAATGATGTACAATTTGTTGAAATTAAGGAATAATTATTTTTCTTATATTTTAACCGGGTAATTATTGACTATTCTTGTTCGCACATGGCCATTGTTTTTCCACATTCTCGATTGTAAACAAGGTTGCCGCACATGCGCACTCGGAACTCCAATAAGGCTTATGAACAGTCCTGCAATCAGTATAGACCGAGTTTCTGTCCCGTCGCCAATTGCTATTGATATACTGATGGGCACAATGGCGAGGGACAGAGCTCACATGTACTTGTTTTCTGTGTAAATTTTGAACGGCATATTTGTACACATATTACAAGAAGTATAAAGTGTTATTTGGTTTCTTTAAGGTCTGTATATGTGCCGTTCACCTATATTTTATGCCAATCAAACTGGCATGTATATATTTCAACCAATTTTCAAAATGTAAACAAACCTTCAACATAACATAGTTATCTACAAAATAAATTCCTGGCTTCCAAAAGCAGTTTAATTTAATGGCATACGTATTGTAAACTGAATACAGCTATAATAGACATTACAAGGAGTTTTGAAAGTGAATACAATAATTCCTCATAGCTCGAGATTTACACAGAAAACAAGTACATGTGAGCTCTGTCCCTCGCCATTGTGCCCATCAGTATATCAATAGCAATTGGCGACGGGACAGAAACTCGGTCTACAATCAGTATACGTGTAATACAATTGCAGTACAGTTACCCATTTTTGATGAAAATCTTAGTGGGATTTACCACATATGCTGACCTTCGTATTTAAGCTACCACTATTCAAGTACACGGGTGGTCATGAAGATAAACGGTCACAGAGATAAACGGTCCTCAGAAATACTCACATAAAAACTGTTAAAAGGTTTAAACAACAATATAACACAAGCCAAAATCATGGAAAGCATCCTTTAAGTCTATTCAGTTGTTTAGTTTCTGTGATTTTGCTATTTACACTATTTAAATTTGAAAACTTTGAAGACCGTTTATCTTCGTGACCGTTTATCTTAGTGACCACCCGTGTAGTCGTTGACGAGACGTAGTAAACCCTGGGCGATAATATGGCATAAACCCAAATTTTGCCTAATATTGCTCTTTATCAGAGAAATTTAACATTTGGTGGCACCTATAAGTATATTGCTCTTCGTAAAAGCTGGTCACATCTATGGACATCGTATATCAAGTGTTTTATAAACGAAATGAAAAACTCACCCCAAACCGCAGTCCGTTTCGACAACCGAGAATATTGTAAACAACCGATTTAGGTCTTTTCTAAAGGCCGGCAACTATTGTACAGTACTTTTATGTTGTTTCTAGCCCAACACTGCAGGACTAAAAAATTGAAGGGTATTTGAAATATCCCATAACCTTATTGAACTTTTGTTTAATTTTGGGTCATATTAGGCTTAACTGATCAAGAAATCATTTGAAAAGGTCATATATACACGTATCCCATACTACATGCGCCTTTATTTAACCAAGGGGGAAGAAATATCTGGAGTGATATAAATATGAAAGACGTAAAAGTAGATATTGTGGATATAAGTTTAAAGATCTTAAAAGACATAGTGACAATATAATAAGTTTTCAATGTTGTACAAGATTGTAACTTGATCTGGTTTCAGTGTAAGCTAATAGATGGTATATTGGGTACAAATAATCGACTTTATAAAATGTCCATTAAAAAATCAGGTAGATGTAGATTTTGACAACCAGAATCTGAAAAAATTCACAGTTGTCAAACACACTATAACCGATGTACACATCCAGCAACTCTGTCGAACATGTTTAAGATATATATAACGAAAATCAATTATATTCTGTAATTATAAAAGTAGGGAATATTTTAGCATGACATTGCTTAAAATATACGAAAAATTTACGAAGGGGTACTTGAAAAACAATCACATTTTGAAATATTTGCTTGAATACAAGTTATAGCATTTTCAAAAAGTATGTATGAATACTTGTTCAATGTGTGAACCAAATGATTTGAACACTTACCCAATGTTTGATTTTCAGGCTCGTTTTGGGGGTTTAAGTACATATTTTGTCCTCATACATGATTTTTTTGGAAACAAAAAACACTGGATTGAATAATAAAAAAATAATAATTAATGCTAACTCAACAAAAAGTAATGTTACTGGGTTTTTAAATTTTTTTTCAAATGGACAAAATAACAATTATTTGACAAGTTAGCAATTATTATCAATTTTAAATTTTAATATTTGAAAAGTCAGGAAGAGAGGACACACTTTTTCTGCAGTGCTCTTTTTCTTTTATTTCTGGAGAAATCAGATCTACAGTTGATAAATTATCAATATTATTGAAGAACAATATTCAGAGGATACATTGTCAAAGTTTCAACTTAAATTCAAATTTTTAAAGGATAATTCAGACAGTTTTAATTTCAAACTTTTCAGAAATTTTGAATTCATTGGTGATAGAAAGTAGTATTCAGTGTTTTGACAGTGGTCAGTTAATTAATTAATTAATTAATTAATTAATTAATTATTAAGACTGAGAAAGAACAATGGAGTTACCACATGAGGAGCCTGTATTTGTAAAAGCAAAGGACATTATTAACTTTAAAACTATCAAGGAAATAGACATGTTTGAGGCAGTGTCAGAAAAAATCAGACCAGAAAATATATCTGGAATACAGCGTATTGGAATGCTCTGGAGAATTTACATTACTAATCAAGAGAGCAGATTGACACTCTTAACACAACACATTGGCATTGGTGAACAGACCATTGAATGTTTCTCAAATAACCCACTTAGAGTGGGTCTAAAGGCAGGGGAGCATGACAATGACATTGTTAAAATAGTGATCAAAGGAATTCCACTGTCCAAGGGAAATGACTTAATTAGTGAATTTCTAGGGCAGCAGAATATCAATCTAAGAAAACCTATTCAGAATGGAAAGTTGAGGGATAAAAACAACACCTTATTGAATGTATTCAGTGGAGATAGGATTGCCTATGTGGACAAATTCTCAAAGCCACTTCCAAGGAGGGCAAGAATCGGAGACAACATTGCTCTGATTTATCACAAGGGACAGTCAACTGAAACCCCACTGTGTACCAACTGTTTCCAGAAGGGCCACTTACGAAAATCTTGTCCAAACCCCACTGCATGTATGCTCTGCAAAGAACCAGGACATAAAGCTGGTGATGAATGTTGCATTGCTAAGGCCAAAAAGGCTCACAAGACTGTAATACCTTTCCAGGGTCATACTGACCCACTAAGTAACTTCTACCCAGTCCAAGGTGGAATCAGCATTTTTGGCCAGAAATTACCAACTGCTGAGCATGGTTACCAATACAGCAAAGCAATGCAAAGTGGGCAAGATATAACTGCCAAAATAATCCTGGAATCAAAGAATGGAAAAATAGCAAAAGATGAAGCCGCTTTCATGCCATACAACCCTGACTGGTCTACAATAAAACAAGAAACAATGAAGCAAGTTCTTGAGGCCAAAGCAAAATCCTGCCCAGAATTTAAAACAGCCCTACTGAAAACAGAAAACAACATTCTTGCTGAAGCTGTGCGTGGAGACTACTACTGGTCCACAGGGCTTGATAAAGATTTATTAATGAGCACCAAAAAAAGATACTGGCCGGGACAAAATGTGATGGGAAAACTGCTTTGTGAGCTGAGGACAAAACTGAGGAACATAGAAAAAACAGAAAAAAAGACTATACAATCTCAGAAAACTTCAAAGAAGAACAATGTAACTGATTCAGAATCAGATTATGAATATTGACAAGTGCAGTTCATTTATGTGTTTTAGTACATGTATGTGTATATGTATTGCCTGTGATTTGTCTTTATAATGACATTCAGTATAACAGAATATAAACTTTCAGTTCTTACGTTAAATGTAAGAGGTTTAAATAATAGTATCAAACGTAGAAAACTATTTCATTGGTTTGAAAATATAAAAGCAGACATAATACTTCTGCAAGAAACCTTCTGTACAAGCAAAACTGCAAATATTATGAAATCCAATTGGAAAGGTGCCATGTTTAATTCTTGTACTGACTCAAACCACAGCAGAGGGGTAGCAGTTCTGTTTAAAGAAAATCTAGATATCAAAATCTTGGATACCCACTCTAGTCCAGATGGAAGAAATTTATTGGTAAATTTCGAATTTCAAAACAATATATTTTCCGTGGTATCTGTGTATGCACCAAATATTGAAACTGAGAGAATACATTATTTTAATATGCTAGAAGATTGGATAAAAAATTCAGCATTAGGTATAAATAATCTTATTATAGGTGGTGATTTCAACTGTACTTTGCATTGTTGTCATAATACTGTAAAATCACATGTTAATGACAAGAGTAGAAAAATAATGCAAAAACTTGTAAACAATCTTCATTGTGTAGATACCTGGAATGTTCTTAATGATGAAACCACTTATACATACTATGACAAATCAACAAATCAGTATAGCAGGTTAGATTATATATTTATGTCTAAAGATTTTAGTTATAAACTCATAAAAACATATGTTAGCCAACCAGTAAGAGACAATCACGTTATTGATCATTTTTCAGTGGTTTGTAATTTTCAAATAAACACAACAAATGTCCGTGATCCTGGATATTGGAAATTTAACAATCAACACTTACAAAATGCAGATTTTATTAAGGGCATTATAAATAATATATCAAGTACAATTGTACAATTCAACAACATCAAATCACAGCGAATAATTTGGGAACTTATTAAGTACAATATAAAGCAATATAGTATATCTTATGCCTCAACTCTAAGTAAGAGTAATAGGGAGAAAATTAATAAGCTTCAAAAGGAGCTAGATAATTTGAATCTTAAAAGACTTAATAGTACTGAAAACAATCATGAAAAAATATTGTTGAAAAAAGAAATTGAAGCAGAAATTAACTGCTATTACAATGAAAAAGTCAAAGGCTCTGTAATACGATCAAGAGCAAGATGGGTGAAGGAAGGAGAAATAAGTTCTAAGTACTTCCTAAGTCTTGAGAAAAAGCGTCAGAACCACAATGTAATCAAAGAATTAAGGACTGACAAAGGTCAAATTATCCACTCAGATAAAGATATTTTAAAAGAAGCGAATAAATTCTATTCAGATCTATATACAAGTAGTAAAACCTCAATCAGTGATATCAATGCCTACTTTGAAAAAACCCCTGAAACCTATGTTCTGTCAAATAAAGAAAAGTTAGCATGTGATGAGAAACTATCTACTATGGAGATAACTGAGGCTGTAACAAAATTGAACAAGAATAAATCACCCGGACCAGATGGCCTTACCCCTGAATTTTACCAAAAATTCTGGGATTATCTCAAGAAACCTTTTATGGAAATGCTGGATGAGACTTACAAATACAAACAACTTCCATCATCCGTGTCCAATGCTATCCTAACTTTAATACATAAAAAAGATGAAAAGGAGCTGCTTAAAAATTATAGGCCCATCAGCTTAAATAACTATGATTATAAAATAATCTCATTTGCCTTATCTTCAAGACTTCAGAAAGTAATTTCGAAAATAGTATCAACAGATCAAAGTGCCTATATTAAAAAAAGATATATCGGATTTACAGCTAGATATCTATTAGACATCATTAATTACTGTGAAACAAACAAAATCTCGGGTATCTTGTTAACATTAGATTTCAAAAAAGCTTTTGACACTTTAGAATGGAACTTTATGTCAAAAACATTGAACAAATTTGACTTTGGAGAATACTTTAAATCCTGGGTTAATATTCTTTATACAGAACCCACAATAACAATAAAAAATAATGGCTGCTTATCAAGAAAACTAACAATGAAGAGAGGTATAAGGCAAGGATGTCCCTTGTCAGCACTGCTTTTTATTATAGCCACTGAAATTCTCTCTATTAATTTAAAATCTAATGAAAATATCAGAGGGATAAAAATTGGAAAATATGAGTCAACCATCTGCCAATATGCTGATGATACCACACTTACTCTAGGGAACAAAAACTCGATACACCATGCTCTCAAAAGTATTGATGACTTTTCTCGTGTTGCTGGTCTACAATTAAATATTCAAAAATGTGTTGGATTATGGCTTGGGCCCTTAAAAAAAGGACCTGCCTATTTTGAAAATGTAGCATTTACTAATGATCCGATTAGATGCCTTGGAATATATTTAGGTACAGATAGCCAAAAATGTATAGCAAAATCATGGGAGGAACAATTAAGCAAATTTAGACACATTTTGTTGTCATGGCACAATAGAAAACTCACCTTTTATGGGAAATCAATAATAATAAATTTGCTTGCTCTGCCAAAACTTACTTATATTTTGACAATACTACCTACCCCAGATGATTTTTTGAAAACTATTGAAAGAGAAATATTTACCTTCTTTTGGGGCAAAAAACGATTTCCAATCAAAAGAAATACTGCAATTGGCACACATGATCTTGGGGGCCTTAATGTTGTCGATATATTCTCCAAAGAGAAATCTCTTAAAGCCTCGTGGATCCCAAAACTCCTAGATAATGATAATAAATGCCGTATAATTTTAGACTACTTCTTACAAAAGAAGAATTTCAATTATGAAATACTACTCAAAACAAATTTCCGCAAGAAAACACAGTGTGATGTTGCTTTGCAACTCCCAGACTTCTATTGCAACCTACTCTTAGCATTCAACCATTGCAAATATATCAAACCTACGTACAAACTAACCAATATGGAGCTGTTAACTCAATGCATATGGGGAAATGAATATTTTAAATCTCAAGGAAAAACTCTCTTCTTAATCAATTGGATAAAAAGTGGATTTATATATGTGAAAGATCTCTTAGACAAGGATGGAATGTGGCTAAGTGAACAAGAATTAATCTCTAAACTTCAAAAGAAAAACAATTGGATTGCTGAACTCATGATAATTAAAAAAGCAGTTGGTAAATACCTACAAAATAAAGATTTTTCAAATTGCAAATACATCCAAGATAGACTGCTTAATAGGTTGATCTTCACTACACGTTTAAAAACTTATAATATTTCTGAAGATAACTGCAATGCAAAATTCTTCTACACAATATTGCGAGATAAAAAATTTGAACGACCTTTTTCAGAAAAAATGTGGGAAAAGGAACTTAACCTTACTATACAGAACCATGAATGGACAAACATATACAAAAATATTACAAACTCTATCAAGTACAGAAAATACTCAGAATTTAAATTCAAAATCCTTCATAATATACTTCCCTGTGGGAAACTGATTTCTAAATGGAACAAAACAAAATCCAGATATTGTGATTACTGTAAAGAAACCGAAAATATACCACATTTGCTCTATGAATGCACTAGGATTAAGAACTTATGGCTTCAGCTGAGTGGAATATTACAGATAGATATCAAACTGAAGCATATCATTTTAGGTCTACAGAATATTTCCATTCAAAATGAAATAAAAAATATCGTCATTGTAATGGTCATGTATGCTATTTATTCCACCTGGGTAAAATGTAGTTTTGAAAATATATGTTACAGTACTATTAACCTAAATCACATCATTAAAGAGTACATTATACTGTATTGTAATACCTTCAGTCTCACATATGAAGATCTATGTAAAAAAACAATGTTAAGAATTTATAAAGAAAGAATTTGTAAATCTATGTAACCAAATATATGTAACAGGTGAACTATTAATATATTTAATATATAAATGATAAAGAAATTGTATTTCATACTGTGTATGAAACTGGCACTGGAAACAGGCCTTGATGGAAGGTTTGCTACCCTCGCCCTCCCAAGGTTCCTTGCACTACTGTCAAAACAGGGTAAATAAACTTATGTTATTGGGGGGAAAAAAAAAATCAATTTTAAATTGAGAAATTCAGTGTTTTCTCCTTCAAAAAGTTACATATGATGACAAAATATGTGATACAACCCTCAAAAACAAGGCTACAAATCACGCATTGTACAAGTATTCGTAGCATTTTGATCACACATTGAACTGGTATTCTTACAAACTTTTTAAAAATTCTATAATTCAAATACAACAAAATAACTTAAAATGTGGTTGCTCATGATGTATCCCTTTATTAATTTATTTTAGATTTCAGGACTTACCACCTTATAACATTTCCTTCACTTAAAATTACGGAATTTAACTGTTTTTCTTTTGTTATAAAACTCTTAAACATGTTCATGAGAGTTGCTGGAAGTGTACATTTCTACTGATGTCGATTGACGACTGTGAACTTGCATAAATCGACATAATCAATATTTTCCAATTAATATTTTCATTGCTATTACAAACTATTATATTTATAGGTACTAAAATTAAAAATGTGTTTGTAACATAAACGACAGTAAAATAAATAAAGTTGTGAGGAACAATATTATCTTCATTTAGAATATGTTAAAAATTTCAGAACTTTTGTGGGTGGTGTTAATACACTGTTTGAATGAATCTTATAGTTCAGACCAAAGGTATGGTCTGTAGTATTTTGTCATACTTATATTGCATACTTCTAATAGTTCTAAAAGCACTTTTATAGCGCCTAATCTCTGTCAAAAGACAGACTCAAGGCTCATAGCACCAAAAAACATTGTTGAATATTCAAAAGCCAGAGACATTGCAGTGGTCAGCACCGTGGAGAGAGAAAAGAAGAATGGAAAAATTAGGGTGGATATGCTTTTCCAAAGAGATAAGGCTTCAGCCTTGACCTGAAGGAGGCAAGTGAATTTGCAAAGCAGACCACATCAGGGAGGTCGTTCCAAATCATAGATGCATCATATGCAAAACTGAGGCCAAAATGCCTTTGAGACTTGAAAACTGAAGCAAAGAGGGGGACCTCAAGAAACATGCCATCAAATTGACTTCGATGAGTGTTATATGCACTATGTCTGGGTATCAGAAAGGGTTCAAAGTATTTGGGGTTGCCCCTGTGTAGAAACTTATATTCAAGCAAGTCAGTGTTATAGATAGAGCGGTACTTTTGCAAGAAGTGAAACTTTAAACTATTTCTTGGGCTATCATGTAATATGTGACACAAAAATTTAAAGGGCTGACTTCATTTGATGAAATAAATGTATATTAAATCCAATGCAAGTTATATACACTGAGTTTTGCCCGCATAAAGCCAAAATATGTATACTTTGTTCCATAGTAGCATAATGTAGTTTAATTTGTTTACCTTCGTTGCTGCCAGTAGGAGTGACCACCTACATGTAGTCTTATGCAAAAAGAAAGAAGTAGATTAGATCTCCCATATCTAGACCCCTACAGTGCTTCCTTGTGGCACACCAAGGAAACTGGGTACCTTACAGCTCCAATCTAAACTGTGATGGATCTTGGAGCAGACAAAAGCCCCAGAGATACAACGGTCAAGACCCGTCAGTGTGTGGAGATGCTATGTCACTTTCCAATCTTATCACCTGCTGGCTTGAAGGTCTATGTTGATTTAAGCCAAGACTAAGAAATTTCTAGAAGAATTATTTGTGTGAAATGATTTTTCTTTATCTCAAATAATTAATCCAGCTTGGTTCGATAAATTTGCACATGCCCCAACTCTTGACAAGCATACTGTATACAATTATACGAAACTTCTAGCCAGTTACAATTTCTAATACAGAAATCATGATTTGTAAGCTGTGAATGGATTGGTTATGAGCCAATGTATAATGTATAAATAATATAAGCTAGTCCTTATCCCCTGTGAGACATGAGGTCTTCACATATGTCCTCCACTTGGCCCTATCGTGTGCAATGTATTGAGCTTCATTCCAACTCATCTTTTCAGCAGCAAGCTCAGTCTCTACTGTTTTTGGCCAAGTTATTCTTGGTCATCCTTTTTTGCGTTTGACATTTAGAGCACTAACAACATTTGTGTATTTTTGAGTCTCCTGTGGTCAGGTACCACAAAGTGAGAGAGCCTGCAGAGGTTCCGTGAACCCTTCCTGGATACTGGGGCACACTTCTCCAGATTAAGAAAAAAACTCTGGATACAGCCTCACTTGTAGCCATAACTGTCATTGTACAGGAGCTCATGCACCAGTACTTCATACTGACCAAATGGGTGTCTCTCGAATAACCACCTCCTGACCCTGCAGTGCCTTAGATGACTAGCCTATATAAATCACATAAAAATATCTATATGGCCTAGCTGGGGCCACTGTGGCGCAATGGTAACACACTTGTCTGCCATCTATGATGCCGGCGGTTCAAACCTCAGACCTAATGTGGGAAAGTTGCTTACCAATGCTCAGCAGTTTACAGTACAGAACCTTGACCAACTGTATGTACTGGTTTCTTTGCCCACAAAACTACCCATTGTGATATGACTTGTACAGTTTTGAAAGCGACATAAAACTCCAAATAAGTAAAACTATATGACCTAGCCCTATGGTTTCCCCTCAAGTGTTGCTGTCAGCCAACATTGAGTAGGCAAAGGTAAGTGAATAATTTTCAGTTTCAAATTCAATATAATGAAAAGGTTTAAAGGTGTCAGAGTAAGTCATTGAAACATATTTCATTTACAGTCACAAGGGTTTTGTGAAACTGTTGTTTTTGCCACTGGTGTGTTTGTGTTTTATTATGCATTTGTGTTGGTTTTTAAAAAAAATTGAGAGGCATTTGTAAAACCTGTTAACATCTGAACTTGCTTAAAGAGCCAATAGCTATATGCAAGACTTATTTTCTCATTGGCTCTGGATACGATTGTATTCCTCAATATAAGCAGAGGGTTGGAATGCTGCAAAGTCTTTCTTCTTGTTCTAAAAGTCTTACACTTAATTATTTTATTAATAGGATAAATTTTTGACTTTGTTTCTGTTCAAACAGATTATGAGAGTCAGCAATTACATCATTTACAACAGATTTTATAAACTCCATTTAGCCTTTGTCAGTAAGCAACCTAACACTAAACTTCCACACACCTCTTCACAGTTTCACTTATTGTTATCACAGACCTTGTGAGTAAACTATAGCCAGGTTTTATGCAATTTAAGGTATCAAGTTTATTGACATATTCTTCATGTCTTCCTTGTGTATTTACTTTATATTACATTTAATATTGCAAAGACATACATAATGACAGTTTTAGAAAACCAAAACTCATGAATGATGAATTCATTAATATGTTATAACTTCAATGATTTGAATTGAGATAACAGTTAAAGATTCATTCTTCCCAGAGGATACTATGTTTTGGCAGCAAGAAGTCCCCAAACATAATTTATTCAAACCTTATGGATTGATGAAATGAACAATAACCATATTACATAAATTTACCAAAATTATACCTTCTATTAATTCAGTTGAAAGTTTACCAACTTAACACATTTATCCAAACTTCTTGCTTTTGTTGAAATGTTGTAATTAACTACTACAGTTTTTGCAATATTTCCTGAAGCATGAACAAATGTACTGAAAATACGTAAAATAATTTGTAAAAAGTACAAGTAAATAAAAAAGTATTGAAGCTGCCATCAATATATTATTGAAGCACTGATTTGGCGAGTGCCTTTCTTTTGTGTTACCTGGATGCAAATAGAGTGTTTGGATGCAATCTACACAGTACTCATACTGTTACGGTCACAGGGCAAGCACGGTAGCAGCTACCAGCTGCTTTTAAGTTGCATCAAGAAAAGACAAAAAGTTTAACTTAACAAATTTATTTAACAATTAAAATAATGATTACAGTCAACTGGTATACTCTCAATAGTACACTCAATGATACAGTAATGAAACCAATCTAACGTGACCACTGTAACTGATAGTTAAGTTTGTTCACTGTGATCTGTCCTGTGGTCTGTCCAATGTCCACTAACACACAGATATCTGTATCCTGTGATCTGTTCAATGTTCAATAACACAAAATGTCCTTATCATGTTATCCTCTTGATATCCAGTCACACAAAATGTCTGTATAGAGATATTCAGAGAGTTTGCACAACTGTACTGTCTGCTCCAAGATATGAACAATGTTCAAAATGCAGTAAATTCACTCTCTGTTATGTGAATGCACAATATCCAAAGTACAGCAAATCTATCCAGACAATGTATTCAATTCACTCCAGTAAAACAACACAAGTAGTTTATATCCATTTGATATTAGTTCTAAGACACGAGTAGCCTTCCTTATAGCCAGAGAATACTAAGTTCACTTGTGGTCAGATGTACAGTCCTTATATGTACTTACGAAAATGTCTGGAATCTTATAGAACTAACTTGAACAGAATACCAGTCACCAGAAGAAGTGAGTCACAGGTAGCTTATAGGGTTTCCCCAAATCTATTAATAGATCAGTACGGTAGAACTAATGAGATTATACAAGCCCAGAGGGATTTTCCCTAGTTTATAAATAGATCAATAAACATCAGTACCACATAACACAAAAATCAATAACTCCCTTACTTTAAATGTTAATACACACATATAAAGCCTAGATTAAACAAGCACAGACACAGTGCCATATATGTAACAATACCATATTAAATCTTGCTAAATCTAGATGGAGTGTTCATAAAAAACAAGGCCACTGCCGCAGCGGTTATCTCCCACCTTAGAATCAGTAATAATGGAGAACTAAAGGAGTTAGAAGAAGGGGTCAAAGGTAAAAGTCAGCAATTGGAAAAGAGTCTCAGGCCTTGACTTCCTTTAAGTTGTTTTCACATTTGGAACCCCTATAGTAGCAATGATAAAGGAGACATAGGACCTTTTTAATAGGATAATCCCATTTAACATGTGACATGACGACCATTTTGTTTTCAAAACTAGGCCAAATTACTATCAGGCTAACTTTCCTAGCCATATATCTTTGCACAAATTTGATGAACCTAGCTGCAATATTTCAAGTTTTAGAGCATCTTAATGATTTTTAAATAATTGGCTATGGTGGCCATTTTGTTTTTCAAAATAAGGCCAAAAGTTTTCTCATGCAAAACATTTGAAGGCCAGGACTTTTGATGGTATGTCTTTATATTCTGAAGCCATAGCACCAATAATAAGGGAGAAATAAGGACATTTTAGTGTGATGACCCCATTTAACCTTGAAGCAGGGGTCAAAGGTGAAATTCAACACATGGGAAAGATTCCAAGGCCATAACTTCCTACAAGTTGTTTTCACATTCCGAACCTCTAGGAGCAATATTAGGGGAGACATAAGGCCTTTTTAATAGGATAACCCCATTTGACATTAAACATGTGATATGGCGGCCATTTTGGTTTTTTTAACTAGGCCAAAATTACTATCAGGCTAGCTTTTTCTAGCTATATAGCTTTTATTCAAATTTGGTGAGGCTAGCTGGAATATTTCAAGATTTAGAGCACCTTTATAATTTTCTAACAATTATCTATGGCGGCCATTTTGTTTTCAAAATGAGGCTAAAATTTTGCAGAGAAAGGTTTTCATAGGCATAAACATTCCCTGCAAATTTGGTGAAGATATCTTTATAAATGAATGAGATATTAAGGTTTATGCAAAAATGTAACGGACGGATGGACGGACACACATACGGAAGGCGGCCACAGGCGGGAGATAATAAAACTCATGCATGATCTGTCTTGAATTATTAAATAAATACTGCTGTACGTCAATGTTCAATATAAAGGCTTTGGCATTCCAAGCCTTCATTTCATTCTGTTACCACAGTGTACCATATAAGTTTCCTTTCCTTTCCAATCAGTACAGAATTACTGCAATCAGTGAAGGAAGCATAGAACAAGTGAAAATTTAGATCCAGTATCGCTATCACTTATCACACCATTTGGTGGCTGATGGTGGTTGTAACTGGGGTCATTAGTGCTGGATCTGGAGAGATAATTTATTATCAGGGATTTTAAGTAATACAAAGTAATTATTTAATTTTTGTCTACAGAATAGCTGTAAGTAATATAAACAGAGAAGCTTGGTCAGTTTACTTTTGTAAAAAAAAAAAAAAAAAATCTCGGAGGGCACAAAGACAAAACAACAAAAACAGGATACCAAGGATCCCCGGAAAATGAAGCTCCAGAGGAGGTCTCATGAGATGAAGAGCAGTAGACCATAATGATGGAACGAATCTGAGAGCAACCTTAACACTACAAAAAGGAGGAAAAGTACAGGGACAAAGACAAAAGATAATCCTCTGGGTGGAACCGTCAGTATTTCTTTTGGGTGCAAACCCAAGTAAACATTTTTGGGTGTTTCAAACGTTTGAAAAGAAATGTTTGGTGAAGGTTAAAATTATGGTTACAAAATCCATTTATATTAGAATGTTTTCAAACATTTTATGTATACCGTTTATTAAATGTTTAATGAGAAATGCCAGAAAATGTTACAAATGAACATCATTATGTTTCAAAAATATTTCTTTGGCAAGTAAGTAATTAAAGAATATTTTTCTAAGAAATTGATAAAAATGGTAAAATTTTAACATGATTTTTAAAAATTGGTGAAAAGTGTGGTTAAACTGTGTGAGAATGGATTCTAATTTTAAATATTTAGCTTTCTTATTTTGTGAAAACATTGTAAAGTTGTTGTGCAAATAAATGTTCAAATAGTTGTGCAAATTTGATACAAGTTTTTTTTTTCAAAACCATTTTTCTAGACATGTACCCAGTGAATGTATTTCATTACAATTATCCTGAATGGTGAAAAAGCAGAAGTTTTTTTGTGTAGTGCCTGGATCCTGGAAGCTTCCAGTTCCTAGATGAGCACATGGTCAGGGTTCCTTTCAGGCAATCCTGTATGGATCCTGTATTGAGATGATTACTAATTTGGTTACCAATGCATAAGGATTTTCAGTAGTTACTCCTGAATGCATGAAATTTAGTCTGTGGTGTTCTGGTTTTCTGATTGTGGTTATTAATTTTGGAAAATGGCATAAATTTCAAACCATATATGTAGCTTATTCTAGTAATAATATTGTTGCTAATAGTACATGTAGTAACGGTAGTAATAATACTGTTTGACTTCATGGCATTATTGCTAAATGAAAAATATACACATTTATATTATTTTCTTATGGCATCCTTTTTCATTTATTTCACTTGAAGTTCAAACCCAGTAGGTTCAACGTTGCAAGTTTAAGCCTGTCTGTTAACCAGCGTGCCAGTTTTAAAGGTAGTGTATTTGCGGTAGAAGAAACACAAAGGCTATATGCTGGTGAACACTACCCCCAGATCCGTAATTACAACCCTCAGTGTAGATAATTCTTCTGAGAGATACTAGCCTATTTTTCATGGGCTGGACCAAGCATTGGCAACCCAAAGAGGGTCAGATATCACACATTGGGCCCAGAGCCAGTGGATGACACCCAATTCAGCAGCACATATTTGGACTCATCCTGCAGACGCTGAAGAAAAAATTGCTTGAGCAAAAAAGATCAAGATTAATAGGAGCAGAAACAACATTACATACACGTATAGTTTATTCATACGCATAATGCATTGTTTTACAATTTACAAACAATTTAAACATACAACACACATTGAGAAAAAGTAACAAATTTAAACTTGTTAATAAGGTGCAACACAAACACCTATAATACAAAAAGACATGATACTGCAGCAGCGACAACAGCTGGATAGCAGATGAAGAAGCTGCTGCAGCAGTCGAAGGCTTCTTCAGGCATATCTAACCAGCACCCTGCGACCACGTGTCAGTGACAAGGTAACAACGTTATGACAGGCCTTCCAGCATCAATTCTTCCTGTGACCCAGCCCATGACTTTCTCTCTTGACTTTACACTGGTGCATAAACCCCAGTCGCCCCGAGTGAAATAGCAACCACCTTGTAATGTGACGTGTCTGACAGAAAAAAGTAATAAATAAAATGTAGAAGTGAAATAAAGACGTATACTTTAATTACTTACAAAGAAGTTATTTAAATTTATCTGGTACAATTCAATAATGTTTTCATTAAACTAAAAACAAAAATTAACACGTTAACAATATAAAATACTTGTAATGTTTCATTTTCAGCAATGGTACTTCTTGGCAGTAAAAAAGGTATTTCATACCAGTAAAAAATGATACTTCTTGCTAGAAACGAAGGTGGTCACTGGAGTAAAACCATTGATAGCCTACTGTTCTTTATTGAAATAAGATCAGTGAACTTTGCTATTTTTTAAAATAAAATAAGTTATATAAAATGTGACAATCATTTAAATAAACTGGAAAAGGTACTCGCAGTAATAAAGGCAATCTGTTTTTTTTTTCATCACAAATGTGTAATACCACGTGGCAATAACAGATGTATCAATTTTATCTTTATGTATATATGGTTCTGTTTTTTGGGGGGTTTCCCCGTTTGAAATCAAGGCCACGGAATGACAAAAGCTGACCATGGTCCCCTTGGCAATCATGCTCATATTGAAGATCAATCGATATTTCACAAAAGATTGGATAGTGAGGGTCACATCCTTGAATGTAGTCACAAGGGGAAAAATAAAAGTGAGGTCAGAGACCAAAATGGACACAGCATATGTTAGAGTGACTTTGATTGATTGATCAATTGAGTGAGTGAGTGATTGATTATGTTGGTCATACCACGACAGGTAGTTGAGAGGGTGGAAGGCAGTTGATAATAATTACAAAATTTTGCACTTATACTTCAGTTGAGGGCAGACATTCAAACCCAGGATACGACTTTAATTACTTACTGTATCACTCTCAAATTTTACCCATTAGTTTTATATACTCATTTTGGATAATATGGCTGGCTCCAAAGGGGGGGGGGGGGGGGGGGGGGGGGGCTTTAAAATCCAACTCTTGTTGGATATGATGCTTCAGAACATCTGTTACTCTAATGAAACTTAATCTGCATACACCAGACATAAGGCCGTGCTGAATGCCTTCCTTATCTAGACTCCCTTATGCCAAGTACTACAGGCATGTTTTTATTGCGTCATCTGGAAATGTGGACAACAAATAAGTAAATTTAAAGCCATTGTACCAAATGCAATTTATCAACTGTCGTACTCTGGAGAGTTTGTAGTTGACATCCTGATTATGCAATCCCTTACCAGGGAAAGGGCCGCAGAGTTTGTGTTAACAAAGTGCAGTAATTCAAAATAATGCAAGGCACAGAGAGAGGTTTTGCAACAGGATCTGCATAAAGCACCGTTGTGTAACGTTGCCCCATGTCACTGTGTGTTTAATCCCATCACTTCTCCAACTTTCCTCAACAGGAGATCTAACTTCCCGCCGCTGTCCTTTGTCTCCCTTGTCTCCCCGTCTTGTTCCCCCTGAATCTGTCTCTACACTTTATTCCTCCCGCCGAGCTAAGCGGCATTAATTTTTCCATCGCCTTTTTCCATTGCTTCCTGATTACTTCTTTCTACCTCCCTCTATGTTTTGTCCCGTCATACCCCATCTTCTCCCACTGCATGTCATTGACTGTTAACAAGGGAGAAGCAATTTGATTGGTTGTTGAGGAGTTGCGTCCTGTATATATAGAGATTTCAATGGAACACAGCAGCATTTTTGAGAAGAATTCTGTAAAAATGACCCAGGGGAGTAAAGGCAAAGGCAAGAAGAGGAAGACTGAAGAATCCCAGGCTCCAGCCACACAGGATGAGCCACAGGCCCCTGAAGGTTTCTGAGGAGCCAGAGGTCACTGAGGAGCAGCCAGAGGCCAGCCGGGAAATGCCACCACCCACCACCCTGGTCTCTCCCAGCCCACCAAAAGAAGACAAAAAGAGGGACTAAAGATAGCCAACATTGAGTTCCCAGATCAAGTGCTGGATGCATTCTTTGAATTCACGGAGGAGAACCCAGTCCTTTGGTCCAATGATAAGAAGTATGCATTTCAGAAGAAACAGAAGCGGGAGGAGGCCTGGCAGAGACTGGTTCTTCACCTGAAGGAAAAGTTTCCAGACAGTGATCTTGACAACTTCACCTGTTAGTAAACTTTTTTTTCAGTTATTTTTTTAACATTTTTAATTCCATTATGTACTTGAAATTGTAGTGAATCGGTGAATACTGAGTGTATGTGTATAACTTTCAACAGATTGGTAAAATGAAATAATTGTAAAGTGTACCTAAAAGTTACTATAACAATGTTGAGAATGAAAGGATATGGAATTGCTAGGTGTGGATTGTGATTGTCTTATTTTTTCACATCATGTGACAGACTACTGACTAAGAATATTTATAGGAGATAAATGGTCGATACAGTTTATGGACAAAAGTATAATATTTGTATTTGTTTTTTATTTTGTGGGTGTTTGTTAAGAATCCAATACTAGTAATTAATCAGATTAGTATATACATCAATTACAGTGCCACTGTACACAACTTTCCTAGAAATTGTGATGGATTAAATGTAGAAAATAATTTTCTTTTTAAGCATGAGCCTCGTTAGAGCTCGCACTTCTACAGATCGCTTTTTTTTGTCTCGATACTTTGTTGAAATTTACCTGTGCATTCTGAATTTCCCTCTCTTGCTCTCCAATAGCTAAAAGGATACATGTCCTTTTGGCTTTTTCCCATATATATGTCCTTTTGTCTCCAGACTTTGATGACATTGACAACACTCCAATAGCTGAAAAGACACATGTCCTTTCAGTTTTTGCCCATACATATGTCCTTTTGTCTCGGACTTTGATAACATTGACAACACCTGTGCATTCTGAATTTCCCTCTCTTGCTCTTGAATAGCTAAAAGGACACATGCCCTTTTGCATTTTTCCCATACATATGTCCTTCTTGCATTGGACTTTCAGAAATTGTGGCACAGAGTGATGACTATTTGTCTGCTCATTGAAGTTAAGCGGCAATGGGCTATGTTAGTACTTGGATGGGTGACTGTCTCAGCTCGGGACCAGCTGTGGGATGTATCTAAGTTGGAATTTCTTTCTGTCACGAGACTTTTGTAAATTCTAGTGTACTACTCATGTCTCTGATGGCTTTGCACTAGGGAACAAAAGCACCTTTTGGCCTTGTTTAGTTGAGATTGCAGCAGTTCTGGCAATCTTGCAGGGATAAATTGTCCAAAAGCCGGAAGACCCCCAGCAGCGGTTCCGCAGCCCCTTTGAACCCAACAGAGAAGATCCAGGACATCATTCGTAGAATGGGATTTGCCAGGGAACACATCCAGACCAAGGGGGCCATCAGCAGCAGCAGGTGGGTTTTCTTTGAACACTATACTTCCAGTGATTTGCAACTATTGCTGTTATATGTGAGTAATAATACTTAAGTCATAAGTAATAGTAAGTAAGTAATAACATAAAGTAATATCATTAGTAATTTCTTTGAAAAGAATTTAAATTGAGGTGGAAGTCATGAAGTACACTGCACTTAGAAATGTACAGAGGGCATTTGATATGTGTGGGGTCACTGTCCACTAAACCATATTCTAAGTATTATTAATGTTTCTCCTTTTTAGGTGGAGCTGCAAGCTGCCCCGGGAACTTTTCTACTGGTCCCACCTGGAGCTGCAGAACCCCAAGGGCACATGGCCACATCCTCATCCACCCTCCACAGACCCACCACTGAGTACATGGTACCAGTTCGCCATACAGCCAGGCAAGGAGAGATGGTTGCTGCTGCTGATAATGATGATGGCCCGGAGGCAGGGCCTTCAGGGATAGGCAGGCCCCAGTCTGCCCTGTCAGGTGCCTCTGTTAGTGTTGCTGACTCAGATGAGGAAGATGAGGGTGGGGTAAGCTTTTCTGTACAATTCCATGCATATGTAGCTGTCTGTTTTTCTTATATGTACAGCAGTATTGGTGTTTTATTCATGAATAATGAAATAATATTTTGAAATTCTACCCTGGAGAGAACACTATAATAAATAATAAGTGAGAATTCTTCTTAAGTAAAACTGACTGTAACTGATATTGTGTCTTTGTCCATAGAAACATACAGCTATCAATGTATCGATCACCAAACATCAGTATAACATGTCTAATACCACAATGTGTTGCACTTTCTTGCTGATGCAAACCTGTCAGGCCTGTCTGCTACCACCCCTGAGGCCATAAGACAGAATCCCCGGGCCACCAAACGAAAGAGGAGGTCTGATTTAGAGGACAGTCAGGATGCATGATCCAGCAGTCAGAGGTCACCACAAGACTGCAGGAAAGAATGGTCAAGCTCATGCAGCCCATAGGTGGTGATGTCAACTGCCCGATCCAATCCTTCCACAGCTCCCTTTGGTTTGAGTACACAGCTGCTGTCAACCAGAAGGCCCAGGAACTCTTGTAAGTGTATTCCTAAACATTATATAATTATTATAAATGAAATGTGCCATTATGGGCTTCTTTTTACCCCTTAAGGTCTCAGGTTCAAATCTCTGCGGGGTAAACAATGTTAGTAAGTTGGTAATTATTTGCTGATGGTTGCTTGTTAACAGTGCAGCATCAAGACCATGTACCTAATACCAGTTCTCATTATAAATAGAGGAACTACACATCACAATATCACCCTGTATGCGAATTAAAACACAACTACAAGTAAATACATCCATATGTAGAATTCCATGTCTAGGTTTGCCTTTCTTACAAGTCGGTACACATGCAATGTAAGCACTTTGAAAGTGCGTAAATAATAATAATAAACATATAGTTCTTTCTATGCAGTAGCATTATGTTGAATAAAATCCATTTTCTAATTATTTTTTGTATTTTCTGCTTCACAGGCAGCGCAATCTGGTACTGCAACAAAGGGAGAGGCAGCAGCAGCACCAGCAGGCATAACAGCAGCAGCTACAAATCTTCCAACAGCCTACCATTCCACAGCAGCAGCAGCAGCCACAAGTCTTATCACAACAGTCTACTAGTCCACAACAGTAGCCACATCGAGACTTTAGCAAAACAGAGAGTGGACAAAATGCAGAATACCAAAAATAAATAAAAAGGATACATCTCATTGTGAGTAGTTCAATGATTTAATACTGATGCAGTACACAAAGATGGGATCTATGTGGGATTTCCCTGTGTTTAACCTTACTTAAGGCTCTTCAAGTGGTTTCCAGGAATGTATTGAATATCCAGAACTCTTTAACATGTACAAATACTACTTGGTCAAAAAAGTTTGACCATTCCAGATTGAAGAAATTTGATACTAATTCTAGTTAAAAACGGATCTGACTTGCACTATTCCTAATTATCATAACCTACTTAATTATACATTACACCACCTTAGTCATATCCTATAGCCTGTCATTTTAGGCTTAGGCCTAGTTTCAATTAGACTTTCACCAAGTCCTTTTGTCTTTTGTGCAATATATTGGTACTGTATGACTTTTGGAGACACAACCAGCCCTGACAAAAGTTTTTTTCAGAGACTATCCCCCATACTCCAGATTGCTTGTGGTATAATGACCTCCTGTAAGTTTCCAATTTAAATTTAACTGTTCTGGTTACTGATGGATACAAATACAAAGACTTGGAGCAAGTCTAAGTTTCAATTTGTATTTGAATAATGAGTCCAGCAAATACATTAAGAATAGTATAATCCAATGACTGATTAAATGACAACAGTATATGCGTGTGAACATTAGGGGCAGCGAAGTTAAAACTATCTGATTATCAGTTAAAATTCTTATGAGACATATGTGTATTAACAAATTACTAATTGGGACACTAGAACTAAGTAGTAAAATGTTATACTGATTATGTTTAAAAATAGAGTTCAGAAAAAAATACATATGTTACAGACAAACTTTGTAATCAGCCATTTCGCGAATTGCCCTTAAGACTCCAGGCATTTTGAGAAGTCACTGATTCACTTAGGCATTTTGGGAAATGCCTAAAATTTCCAGGCATTTTGTGAAATACCTAAAATTTGACCATATTTATTACACAATTTGCCTGGTCTATTTCTGGTCAAATTATAAAATAAGGTTTTGGTGTTTACACATTTATTTTTAATTAAATGAGCAGAAACTGTTTAGATTGTTATTGTCGGATGAGTTTAATCTTGGGTGACATATTTATTACAAAATGAACTCATATGAATGAAATAGTTCAAATAAATAGTACATATATTTGAGTTTGCTCTGATTTACTATAGAGATATATAAAATTCAGGATATTTTTTTTAATTGAAGAAGGTGTTTAGAGTGAAATAATTTCTTGAGTTTCTTCATTTCTTTCAGAAATTCATTAAAAAATAATTAAGAAAGACACAAGTGTGATACATAAAGGAATCTACTTGTGACCTAGTACATATATGAAGACAATAGATAAATCCCTTCAAGACTCAATGAGAAAATTGTGCTAAAGTTTAGAAATTTTCACACTTTGGGTAGGGGTACTTCGCTTCCTTGATAGAGATAAGGTATCTTTGAAAACAGACATCTGTCTCTCTGGACCTTGTACTTTTGGAGGAGAAGTCAGCTGACATAAAAATAGCATCAGAGATGCCAATACCCCACAGGCTGGGGAAATAGTTTCCACACCATGAGATATAGAAGTAGTGAAACAGTAAAAATATTTGGATACTTTCAAAGCACTGTCAGTTATATAAAGGTCCAAATAATGTTTAAGTAGAGAAAATAATGTCTAAGAGAAAGAAAATGTATGTAAATATAAAGTATTAAAACAAAGCAATTCAATAGAAAGATGACAGCATTAATCAGCAAACTAAAAATTATGAAGCTGTAATATTTATTACTATAGGAGAATAACTGTCAATGGAAATAGCACAATTATGAAAAACTACAAATAATAATCAATTGCAGCAATCCATATATCTTTGTCATAAGAGAAACATGTCTAAAATATGGCAGGTGAACACACTTTGGCATTGCCAAAGTGAAAGGTTACATCATGTTGCACACCTATAATCCCCAACCAGTGTCCATACCAAGTAACAACTTCCTACACCTTGTAGTTTCTGAGATATTGCCCAGAGAAGATTTTATAGGTCAAGGTCAATATGGCAAGGTAAAAGGTCAAATCCAGGTCACACCATGACGTTGCACACTTACAACACCTTACCAATGTCCCTACCAAGTATCAACTTCCTACACTTGACCGCCGCCTGCCCATCTGGACACCATGGGTGAAAACAATCCGCATTTTGGGTCATGTGACCCAAGGCTGCCCAAATAGGGAAAAAGTTTATTTTTTTCACGTTTCACTAATGGTTGACCTGGCAGATACCTAGTGGGTCAAAACACAGCTCAAAGACACTCTATCTCCCTATGTTTTTGAGATATTGTCCATATTCTTAAAAAAAATTTTCTTGAAACTAGGACCCCAAATATGGAAAAATTGATTTTGTACATATGATGCAAATAAAATATTCCAAAGGTCAAGGGGATCAAAAATACGTTCGAAATCTTGGCATTTTCTCCAATGGCAGTTTTTCCTGGATTCTAGGTCTTCACCCTATGCTGCTATGTTTGGATGTGAAGCCAAGGTTAGTTTCAAAACAACAAATCTACTACAGGAGATTGTTAAACAACTGGAGACAGAAGAAGATTTGAGCAACCAAATCCACTGATATGCCTACCCCACTTTCATCACAAGTCGCTTAAACACCTCCAGTGACAGGAGACAACAAAAATTGTTTGGAATATCTGATATAGGCATTACACAAAATGTCTGGAGCTCAAAAGCAGGCTTTTCACGAAATGCCTGAAAATTTTAGGTGTTTCGTGAAAAGCCTAAGTGAATCAGGGGTTTCGGGAAATACCTGGAATCTTTAAGGCATTTAACAAAATGCCTGATTACACAGTTTGCCTGTACCATATACACACACTGAAAGTCTCGTCTTCTAAAAAGGGGAAACGTGAGTCCCCAGACCCCTCCGTATTGGAATAATAATATTATGTTGCAATGCGTCATGGGTAATTTATATGGATATCAGACGTTGGATATACCACAGAATAATTACGAAGATATTTTCACATATTTACGGAAGCCTATAAGGGTCTTGTTAAAAAAAAATTAAGTCGTAATTACGACTTATGAAATTTTTTTAAAACAAAAAACAACACCTCCTCAGTCGTAATTACGACTTACTATCTCGTAATTACGACTTATGAATTTTTTTTAAAACCAAAAACAAGAACTCCTAAGTCGTAATTACGACTTATGAATTTTTTTTTTAAACGAAAAACAACAAAATTGTCTTGCAATTATACCTTAAGACTGGGTCACATTGGGACGATTTTAAAACAACAATGGAGGTAGCTAATGCAGAATAAAGTTGACCAAACAATATTCCTTTATAACACCAATCTATGCTAGTAGAGGGTGTGGTGTTTGCTCAAAGCTAAAGCTCTAAGTTGGGCATGATCTCCCTTGGTGGTCAAGTGGGTCACACACTTGCCTGGTGCACTGTTAATCTGGGTTCAAGCCTGAGTCAGGGAGATACATAGTGACTCGGATGATCACTATAAGGGAGGTCCCGTGTCATTTGGGCCCTATCCTCAGAGGCACATAAAAGAACCTTGGAGATGATAATTAAGTCATCTCCAAACCTCTGTCTCTCTATTGTGCATGTGAGTATGACCCTGAGCAGTTGATGTGGATATTAAACAACTAGATATTGTTAACTAAGTTGGGCATGAATGACAGGACAAGGCCACAGCGCCTAGCTGACCATAAAATCTTTTGCTACATATACTCAAGATTGGAAAGTTGCTCTGACTTCAACCCAAGTAGCCAGTACTACCAGCCTACAGAACACTGACTAATAACATTCAGTTAGAGCCAATGACATTAAACAACTAGCTTACACTCTCAATATTGTGCACTGGGTGTAGCCTGTTAGTAACTGGTCATAGAGCCACATTGACTTCAATATTGCCTGACCTAATTTTCCTTGCTTAGGCTAAAGTGGGTGTTCCATTGTACTATCTTTTCCAGTGGCATGCACACAACCCTAGAATGTTGTTTATTTTTGGGTGAGGGTTGTGGGTAACTTGTGGAGTGTAGGGTTGTTGGGTGTCTTGGCTTGTTGTGAAAAAAATTACACATCTTTGGTATTTGCACAGGCTACCTACAACTTATGGTAAAAAAATAGAACATCTATATTAAACTATGCCCAATAGAGTTGAAAAGTCTCAAACTGGAAAACTGTAATCAAGTGTGCTCTCTATGACAACCTACTCTTTTGATTTGATATTGTTGCACTCTCACAACGTAAATTTGTCCTAATGTGACCAGGGCTATATAAAAATAACTTTACTTACTAAGTCGTAATTACGACTTACACAAGTCATAATTACGACATACTAAGTCGTAATTACATACAGAAGTTTTGAAATATTTGAAATTTCCACGATTTTCATTGTTTTTAAACGGCCACAACTATACACAATACTGTCTGTGTGGTGTGACTGAGTGAAAGCAGACTACATATCAAACTGGTAGTCACAAATCAGTAGATATGGCATATGGCGTGTTTGCATTACCGTGAAGTGGTATATCATGTAAAAAGGGTAGTATGACTGTGTATCACATGTGACAATTCACATCATAAACAGCTGGCTGGGTTATTGCCAGTATCTAGGTGATGCTATAAAGCACAAAAAATGAGAAGGGATCTTCATTGCCACAACTCAAATGATGATGTAAATTGAGATGACAGAATTAAATCAAAGTCTTTGCTACTTTTGATGCTGCTTCAAGAACATGTGGAAACGCTGATATTTTATATCTAGGTTATGATATATCAGCTATGAACTTGAATCTACAGCTTACCACTTGAATCTACGAAACTCTCGTGACAGAAAGAAATTCAAACTTACATCCCACAGCTGGTCCCAAACTGAGACGGTTACCCATCCAAGTACTAACATAGCCCATTGCCGCTTAACTTCAGTGAGCAGACAAATAGTCATCACTCGTTTTTTTGTTTTGTATTGTATTGTGTATTTATTTATTTTTGTATTGTATTGTGTATTTATTTATTTATATTTATCTCCATGTACTACAGGACTCAAAGGGCTATTTAACCCATCCGACTGCACAGGTACAGCCCTAACTCACAAGTAACTGATATTCCCCTAACTGGAAGACAGAGGCTCAAGGATGACCATTTATCAATGTCCTTGAGGTTCTTTAGCCTGCCACTGGGGATAGGACCCAATGACAGAGGACCGCTATTTTAAGTGGTCATCCGAGCCACTATGTATCTGCCTGTACCTGGATTTGAACCCACGTCCTCTGAGTTCCTAGACAAGTGTGTTACCTGCTAGGCCACAGTGGCAGATGTGCCACCATTCTGAAAGTCGGATGCAAGAAGGACATATGTATGAGAAAAAGGCAAAAGGACATGTGTCCTTTTAGCTTCTTTTAACAACTATTAAATTTATTTACCCTTTTTTACATAAGTGCAAAAAGGACTTGGGGAGGGCGAGGGTAGCAAACCCTCCATCAAAGCCTATTTACAGTGCAAGGTCATACGCAGTATGACATTATTTTATCCTTTATCCATTTATTCATATGTATAAAAAAGTATATTAGTTTCAATATATTACTTTCATATGTATAAAAAAAGTAACAAATATTAACAGATAGTAGTTTACTCTCATAGATATTCAGTAATACAAATTTAAATTTTTATATATGATTCATTACTAATTGCATTAAAACTAATTAATGATATGTAATATATCTTGTACCCATTTGTAAAACAAAGTAAGCCATTCTTCTTTTTTACTAAAATTTTGAAACATTTTCATATAGTAATGCAGATAGTTGTGCACATTTTTTACAATATTAAGATATTTAAAACTTTCTTTAGTCTCACCACATTTCACCCATAACGCATAAATGGAATAGGTTATAATAGTAATTATATTATTTCTGGTTACATTTATTTGTTTTGCATTAATTTCATCTAAACCGAGAACATTATGATGCCAACTTATATCGAGTTTTAAAAGTTCTCCCACTATTTTCCAGATATTTTTTACTCTGTCACATTCAAATAGCATGTGCTCTGCTGTTTCATTTTTCCACAAACAACACATTTATTTGAAACACCCAATTTCCATTTACTCAATATATATCCAGTGTAAACAAGATTATGAATGAGTTTGTAATTAAATTTTTTGCATAAAATTCCTCCCACTTTGCGTCTATATATTAATCTCCAGTCCTCATGGTTAAATTTCTTGTCAAATTTAAAACACCAATTTTTTCCATATAATGCCTTGTAGCAATTTTGAGTATGAGGTTGTGATATATATCTTTACTTTTCAATATCAAAAGAGGTACTGTTACATTTTTGTTCTTGTTATAAAACCGGATATCATTTGTTTTTTTTAATGTTCACGAAAAATGCGAGGGAGGTATTGAATAGCGGTAAATAAGGTTTAAGTACCCTTTTTACAATTGTATATTCTCTAATCCAATCTTTTTTGCTAGGTATCTTACTTAAAATAAAGCTTTTGTTGTGGAAATTTCCATGCATATCAAACAGGTCCTTGACATAAATGATACTTCCTTTTATCCAGTTTTGAAATTGCATACATTTATTTTGAAACTTAAAAATTGGATTTCCCCAAACCACTTGCGATAAAAAATTATAGTCAATCATTAACCTTACTGGTTTTGCACTTTTATATGCATAAAAGGCTAACCACAGTTCTTGATAGAAACTTGGTAAGTTTGACAGAATTGGAAAGTCCACTAAACTTTTAACATTCATGTGAAGAAGCATCTGTAGGCTACAGCCAATTTTTTTCAAGAAAGCTTCAGCGACAGGTTCCCAAATGGGTCTTTTTAACCATCTTATCAACCATGGAATCTTTAAAGACAGTATCTTGGATCTTACATCAGTGACATTCACACCACCGTTTTCTACTGTGTTTATTGTACATTTTCTGTTTATGCGGTCTCTGTTGTGCCACATAAATTTATTTATTTGTTGTTCAATTTGGTGAATAGTATGTTCTGGAACTGATGATGCTGTACACAGATAAATGTATTTAGGAAAACAAATACAGTTAAGTACTGTAACTCTGCCAAATATGTTCAGATTTTTCCTTTTCCAAACATTGAGTGTGTTTCCAAATTGAATCATTTTGGTATTCAGTTGAAATTTTCTCATGTTTGTTTGTCACTTCCTATATATATACCTAGGCATTTAATTGGTGATTCACTAAAGCGAATGTTCTGAAAATTATTTATTTTTAACCTTTTCAGATTTCCAAGCAGAAACCATTCTGTTTTGTCTTTATTCAATCATGACCCTACAACCTTTGAAAACTTATTTACAGTGTTTATTGACTCGCTTACTGAGTTTAGGTCATGAAGTATTAATGCTGTATCATCAGAATACTGACTGATTTTTAATTCATATACCTCAAAAATAATACCCTTTATATTGTTATTTTCTCTAATATGCATTGCTAGTATTTCAACGAACATTATAAATAAAATGGCGGACACTGGGCACCCTTGCCATAAACCTCTTTCAAGGAAAACTTTTTGGGAAAGATAACCATGTGTCCTTTTAGCTATTGGAGAGCAAGAGAGGGAAATTCAGAATGCAGAGGTAAATTTCATCAATGTCCGGAGACAAAAAAAGGAGATCTGTAGAAGCGCAAGCTCTAGCAAGGCTTGTGCTTAAAAAGAGAAACTTTAAACATAGATTACTTTATAGCCACCCGAACCTTCTCAGCCACAGCACTTTTTCTGTGAAATTTGACTTTTGTAACCAGATGTTGAACAATGGTGTATTTTAGAATGAACCAGGTTGTGTGAGTACAGAGAGTGCTGTAAACTGAAACATCAACTGGGAGTTGGTAAAAGTGGTTTTAAGTATCTCATGAAATTGTCATAATGGCAGAAAATGCTTTGGTAAGTACTTGACTTTTGCAATGCTTTCTTTGGAAGCTTTTAACTTCAGAAGAGATTTGTCAGGGTGGTTACTAAGGGGCCTTTTCCATTTCTGTGATATATCGTAAACCATGCTGCTGATTGTTTAAATGCAGGATTCAGGATATAATTTAAAATGGCTTTAGGATTCAGGATATAGTTTACAATGGCTTTAGGATGTGTTCCCAATGCACAAGATATTTTCCCGATAGCTTCCTGATTGGCATTGCCTTTGCCTGAGAAAATCTTCTGCTAGGTTTGGCATAGGTTCATTTTATTGGTATCCGATTGGTTTATGATTGACTTCAGATGAAACAGATAGCTTTTTGATCACTGTAAGATGATAAAGATTACGAGTGTAAGATGGATTTATGGTCACTGTAAGATTAAAAAGATGACAATTCGATTGGTTTATGATGTTATAAATCTGACAAGAATCGGGAAAGGTTTATGACAATTTCAAACAGTTTGATTTCAATCATTGTTATTTTTTGTTGAATGGCAACACATATTGCTTCTCTGGTGTTATATAGAACCATACTACAAACCTTTCTGCATAAACTTCTATTTCTCATTCCAACAAATCTGACAATGCATGGAATCATTATGAATCTATGAGTGGGAAAACCTACTGTCAAATGAAATACAAATTCTGGTAAAAAAAGTCATTCAGTCCACATATAATACATTAGGCAAAAGGACTTTAAAAAAGTCTACTTTCTTCTGCAATGTATTTGAACTGGACTTTGCTGTGAGTCTTTATTGCTCTCTCGCTATTTTACTTTAAATCTGAAATTTGCCAGAGTTCACTATGACACAGGAATTTCAGAGAAAGAGGGATCAGTATAAAGTAGAATAGCACTCAGAGAGAACAAACTTCAGCCAAGCAGTTCATTTTCACCCCTTATTTCCTGTTCTGGATCATTGTATCCGCAATTTTGCTAGGATCCCAATCATAGTTAGGTATATTGTAGACACTATTTTGGGAATGTCCTTTAAGTGATATAGTACAGACAATTACACATAAAACTACTTGGGGATTTATGTATACACTAGTATATGAAAGTACATGTGATACAAACAGCACATATAACTGCGTTTAGTGGATCTGTTGAGATTTATTGATTTCACTAAATTGCAAATAGTATTTGCATGAGTACGTTATTGCTTTATGGAAGTATAAGTTACAATTAATGAATCACATACAACACAAAATGTGTGTAAAAAGGATTTCATATGGGGGTTAATCCTTATCACCCATATTAGTTCAACAAACTAATCCAAATTGACATTCACATTTACTTTTCTATATGAGAACATGGTATATGTATGGCTAGATGTGATAGTGCTCCCCATTTTCCCAGAGCTTCAAAATATCACGGTCTGAAATGAGATTTTTTGGTCTCTCAAATATGTTTAGACATAAGAGATGTATTAATTTACTACTTAGATTTCAGACTGTACACAGCATATATTTGTGTGAATAGATAACTTTGTGGTCTTCAGGTGTACCTGCATTCGTACGAAACACCATGACCTTAATTACAACTCAACATACATAAATGATGTCTTGAATGCGACATATTTCAGAAAGATTGTAAATGTGATTTCCTTATACCCCAATTTCACTGTCATGCGTTTGCCTTCCAATCACGTTGTTTATGTAGTTTGGATTGCAATCCTTGTCATCTTGTGAACTCATTTTACACTCATTGAACATCATGTGAACTTGTTTCACAGTGAGGACCATTATCACAGTGGTGATGTCCACCCCAGTTTTCTAACTTGTTTGAAAACTTTTGCGGGTGAGCATTTTTCTCCTGACTATACATGTCCAGTTTCTTAATTTGTTATTGCAATACAACCTATCTTTCGGGTACTGTGACATTTTTGGTCAACATCTCAACAGTCTCCCATAATCGGCTTGATCCTACCCTGGATCTTGTGCATGGAAGTCTGGTATAACATTAAAGTTTCTTAACTCCAAAAACCTTGTATTTGTATTTTCTGGTGAACCGGATATAAGTCTGCTGTAGGTTACCCTGTGGAGATGTATATGTTGTCAATTTATCACATGTCTACATGATGTCACTATATTTATTGGTATGTTATTGTATATGTATGTATAGTGCTTTTATAGAGCTTGATCTCTATCATATAACAGACTCTAAGGTGATACAACCATAGAGGGAGAAGGAAAATATCAGAATCCAGAGATATAGCAGACAGATGCCATTGAAGGGTCCAGGAGATGGGAGAGTTTTGGAGGGTAGCCTTTAACAGAAGGGGTGTGTCTTTAGTTGGCAGCAGAAAGTTGTTCTATTCTAAACACTTTTTTCAATAGTATAGTTTTATACAGGTTGTAATTTTGTACAAATTTACAACTTGTACAAGAGAGCTTTACAAGTTGCAACTTGAACAGACAATTTGTACAAGTTGCAACTTGTTGTACCACATACATTGTACAAGTTGCACCTTGTATAAATTTTAGCCTTTAAATAAATCCTACTTGTACAACTGTACAGTATAATTAGAAAACTGGACTAAAATTCAGATAGCTGTGTAATAAACTGTTTTTATTTTTACATATGGATGTCACACGACAAAGGGGAATTCAGTATGCGATTAACACTGACATGTGATGGATTTAAAGAAAAAAATGTGTTCATATACCCTGATAATTGTTTGTTTTTCTTTCATGTACATTATGCACATCTCTGCTCTATAACACGTTTTAATCTGCAGTTTTAGTGAACATTTACTTGGACAAAGGAACAGTTAGAGTACAATGAAGTATCTCCACGTGTACCCGAGCAATATCATTTGACAATTTTGTTAGACATTCCAAAAACTTAGTTTCAAAATCAAGATAGGAAGTGAGTGAAAACCATAACATGGTCCATTTGTATAATGTTTCTGTCATGAAATTGCTATTGGGTCGGTTTTCCATAACAGGCTAGTGGGACAGATATGGAACAGCCTTCAGTTTATGTGTTTACTGCTTTGAAGAAGTTTTGCTCAAGGTTGTTTCACACAAGAAGTTCAAGATCCTGTTTACGTTTCCGTAGCCTTGCGTGAGGCTCAAATTTGTACCATATGTTTTGATGCTTGTACACAGACATTTGGTATTCATAAAGCACCCATACATGTTATGAGACATAAGCTAAGCAGACAGAGTATATGCCATATTCGTGTGTAAAGTCCAGTACATGTTAATGTAAGAGTAAATTATGCAAAATGACAATTTTTCTGTAACTTTTCTCTTAGTTATAAGGGCAATTTAGCCTTCAGCAAGGCTAACGTTTCCGTACATTATTTCACACTGATCCGTTTGTTGCGTTTTGTTGCTCTTGTTTATTGTTTTGAGGTAAATAGGTATAACTATAAAAGTATACCATAGGAAGCCACACTTAAGAATGTTCATTATGTTTTTCAATACTAATTCTTATTTTAATTTGCTTTAACATGGTTTGGTACACCTTGGAGATTCGATTGTAAACCTAGTTCCCTATTGGAAAGAATGAAAACAGGGGAGTAGTTTAAGATAGGTTTACGATCTCATCCCAGTAATTTTATGATTAAAGCAGAAATTGCGACACTTGGGTTCCCCAAAAGTTTATGATTGGTTTCTGAACTACAGATCAATTTAAAATGAAAAAGATAGGTTTAAGATCGCCGTAAGATGGAAAAGATTTGCTTTGGGGACTGTTCCATTTCTGCGACATTTCGTAAACCTGCTGCCGACTGTGAAAACACCCACAATTTAGGGTTAAGATGGGTTTAGGATGTGTTCCCGATGTGCAACATATTTTTCCAATAGCTTCCCGATTGGTTTTGCCATTGCTTCAGGAAATCTTCTGATAGGTTTGCTATATTGGTTTATGAGTTTCTTAAGAAGAAACAGATAGGTTTACAATCGTTATAACATGGAAAAGATTGCTGTACGACTGTAAGATAGGTTTAAGGTCCCTGTAAGATTAACAAAATGTCAATACAATTGGTTTACGATGTTATAATTAAATCTAATAATAATTGGGAGACGTTTGCAATAATTTCAAATGGTTTGAAATTCCTGTAAACTGTTCCCGATGGACTCCCAAGTGATGTTATTGTATAGTAGGCCTCACATCTTCTTCACTTCCATTAGAGGTCATTGAGAGGCTTCAGAGTGAAGAAGACCTACTTGCTGCCTTTTCATCAGATGGTGAGTGTGCCTCCAGACACGTAGATGAACATGAGATAGATGATGTCATGAACACCAAATTTACAGAGGAAGGACCTCCCTCTCCACCAGTACTCACCCCTGTTCAACCTGGTCCAGACGAAATCCTTACTGAGGTACCAGAACTCATTCCAGCACCAAGCCCACTGGCACAGAGAGAGTCCTTGATACAGACATAATGAGTGGGGGCCAGAGTCTCACAGTGTTCACAGGCAGAATGCATGATCAAGTGCCGATGCCTTCAACTGCTTTCTGTTAAAAAAAGGACACCATGGTATAGATATTACCTCAGGTAGACAGAGCCAGAGGAGATCCAAGGAACATACTGGGCCTAGTACTGGACCATAATATTGAACAGACCTCTACCGTATTGCAGTCAAAGCTGATGTCTTGAAAACCAACTATTCCCGGAACCAATTTGACAGTTGCCCAGAGAGACTCCTCTTGGAAGAAGATATTAGTCAAGAGAGGCAGTTAGCAGTAGCTTAACTACTGTTAGCCAGCAGTCAACATGTGGAGGACGTGGCTTCAAGAAGTGTAACTGTGTTTCAATGCAATGTAAAAGTAACAGATGTACATGTTACAAGGCAAAGGTTTTGTGTAACAGTAGATGTCATACCAGTTTAAAGTGCAAAAATAAATAAACTTGTATTCCATGAACTGTTGAAGGTGAGGGTAGTTTAGTAAATGTTTAAGTGTTTTGCTGAAATAAAAAAGTAAAAATCAATCATTCTCGTTATATATTGATATTTCAGGTATTTCATGAAATTCTTGCTTAAATATTTCAGGAATTTCGCAAAATTACTGGAAATTCTAGTAATTTCACAAAATTACTGACCAAATCAGTGATTCGCGAAATCACTAAAACATTCAGTAAATTCGTGAAATTACTGGTTACACAACTTTACTGTAACATAGCCATCAGGAAGTACCACATTTTCATAAACTATAGCTTTATAATGGTTCTAAGATCATTCAGATGTATAAACTTCCCGAATCCCAAATTTTCACAATCTGGAACAGGGTTTACGAAATGGAACAACCCTTGTAGTGACTGTAATTATGGGTTTAGATTGCTGTTAGATAAAAATATGACTTTAGGAGCAAAACAGATAAGTGTATGACCAGTTTAAAATTATAAAAATCTGATAAGGATTGGGAGCAGTTTTCGATAATTTCAAACAGTTTATTCTTATGACGACTTCCAATCGGGAATACAGTGCTAATTTATTCCATAACTTCTGTACACACAAATGGGTTTGCAATGGCTTTAACATCACAATGAGCCACAACTCGCATCCAGGCAAAAATAACTAAAACAGAGTGCAACTTTTCTGCATGATAAACAAATGTATATCACTTTATCTTTAAGTAACAGACTAACAACCTAATTTTTGTCATCGTAAACACTTTTTTCGTACCATTAGAAAGCAATGAGGTGATTTAAGACTTGATTCTATACTCGGACTATCGGGACAGAGGCCCCGATTTTAGTGTCAGGTGGATCTGGGACAAAATGACCAAAATATCCCAAAAAGGTATAAAAATGCATCTGGAGTATGCTAGACAATATGCTTTATCTGGACTCTCCCAACTTTTCATCCTCATCCAAAGTTAGGAATTAAGGAACTCACCACATCATAACTGTTCTGTTGCTGATACTGTGTAAAACCCCCACAGTTTTAAACCATTCTCAGATTTACGTAAATACGTTCCGTGACAGTGTGTGATGTAGCCTTTAGTTATAAGAATAGTGGGATAGGCCTGTGAACTATAATATTTGCAATAACAACTTATCTCTTGAGAGACTATTCTATGAGATAAGTATGGAAACCTGTCTCACATTGCAATAACAGTCACTGAAAAGTCACCATGCTATGCACACATACACATCAGTGTCATTGAGATCATGCCTCCTTCATTTACTATGTATTAATGTTCTCTAGCTATCGGTGTGTTTGTGAAGTAACAATAAGTCATTAAGATGGACACTTGTAAGTTGTTTATTTAAAAATTAGAAGAAAGAGAAAGTGTCTCCTCAGTCGGGCATTCAGTTCATGTTTTACACTCTAACTGAATTATGTGAAGCCCTGTTTAGTGCCACTTCATACTTTATCCTACTGACGTCAGTCTGGGGCATTATGAAAAATTGCGGAAGCGGAAATTTCTGTTCTTGTCATTATTACGGTGTCCATTCTGTTTTCAGACATCTTTAAAAGCCTCCTGATGTTTTCATAGACTGCAGAGGTGACACAACTGAAAAAACATGACAACAGGATTTATCTTCCTTAACAGATCTCCTTCTTGTTTAACATTATTCCAACTTCTGTCTGCCTTGTTTCTACCCCACCCAATTTTTCCCGTGTGCCCAGTGAGAATTTTTTTCTATAATTCTTGTTAAGTTATTCTTGACATTTACCAAATAAGGAAACACTTGATATTTTCGTGCTAAGTTTAAATTACTAGCATATCATTAAGTTGCTTCAATATTAAATGGGGTAGGTCTGTGCTCTCCAAGTACTCATGTAACATGAAATGGCTTAATGCCAGGGGTCTGATATGTGACCACTCCACCACACTTAGACCTGTGTTGAGTGCTTTGTTATGTATCTGGCGGTGGCCCCACAAGGCCACTGTAGAGTATCTTTTAAACAGGACAGACTTGAAGCAGGTTGTAAATACAGGCATCTCGTGGCTAGTAAACCTCTACTATATATACAACCCCCTCACTCCTCTCCAACCCAGTGTACGGAAAGCTGGCCAAGAGAACACTTCATGATTGAGATTTTGTGGATCAACTACAGTGTTGTATAAATCTGATTCATATTTACACAATTAGTATTTCATAGACTTATTACATTGCAACTAATTATATGGTTTTTACTGGCTTCTCAAATTTAAGTTCATATTATAAATAAAGGAGGTAATAAAACGTCAATTATCCAAAATGAGCGGAGAAGTTATTGGAGTTGTTCCTACTCACATTAATAACGGAAAAATTAAGGTTGTCAACGGAGGGCATATGGTTTTGAATGGGAAACTGAATGGCAAGGTGAAGGACAGCAATGGGCTAAATGGGCTGAATGGGAGTCAGAAATCCTCCATCTCTGTGCCCCAACTCATAGCCAAAAAAAGGGACGGGAAGGAATTTAGTGCAGATGAAATCAAGTTACTGATTGGTTGGCTGGTCAACAAGGAGATGCAACATTCACAGCTAGGTGAGTAAAATCAATGATTTCATAACACCAGTTATATACAAAAAAAACTATAGAGTGGAAAGTGGGTGCTTCTTTTGGGGCGACTATTCACGACGGTCCTTGTGTGGTCTTGCATTTAATTATGTTTGAATGACAAAGTTTGGTATGTAAATTGCAAAAATAGTGTTTCACAGAAAAAAGTTGTTGTATATCTTAAGGGTTTTGTGTTAAAAAGTTCAAATTTACACTAAACAAAACATCACAGTCCTAAATTTAGTTTTCATGCTTGGGAAGTATCCCTCGTGCTTTTGTAAACAGGTGACAAATACAAAGTGGTGAGCAGTCTTTCCATCACCACTCTAAGAGACCACAAAATTAGTTTGACCCGAAACATTTGTTACAATGTATTTCAATTTCCAAGACTATTTATGGTGTGTACCATATATTCAGGCCAATCACTCAGTGTACCATTACGAGGACAGATTTTCTTCCTTGGCAATGTGAAGTAATGAGTAAGGACAAATTCCAAGTTAGGTGCCCCCTTGAGAGTAGGCATCCAACAATATTTACCCAAACAGGGGCGTGCAGTGGAACTTCCAGTTTGTCTGCATGTTTAATTAAACATCTTGCCATTTGGAGTTTTGTCAACCAGGAAGCCATTGAAAATACATTGAAAGTGAGACCTTAGAAGATTGATTTTTTTGTATCCAGAAAATGATCCGGATCTGTCCCGAAAATTGAATCACTTCTTTCTTTGGTCAGACCCTACCCACAGAAAAAAAAACAACTTTCGAAAAATCCATTGATTTCTTTACGAGTTATTGCAAACACAGAAAAACAAATGAATACACCAACAAACATTACCTTCTGTTGGAGATTAGCTTTATATATTGCTTTGAATTGTTATGAATCTGTGGTATGGTTAGTGATTCAGTTTAGGTATTGGGAATGGTGTCCATGCATTGAGCTATCATTTGGCCAGCACTGTATATTACAAATAGTTTTATATCTCATATTGAATATACATGACAAAAAAAACTAAGACAAATGCTCTTTGACATCTTTCCACAAAAGGGTTTCTCCACATCATGCATTTCAAATATTGTATTTTGGAAATGTAAATTCTGATTAAAAATCCAATAAATATTTTCAAAAGAAACCCAGTAATATTGTTGTGTTGTTGGACGTAAACTGGTGACCATGAATATCTCTATGGACCTGTTGGCAGACTAAGAAGTATCAAAACACAAGAAAATGTGTCGTGTCAGGGACTTCTTTTGTATATTGTTTACAGTAAAGGGTCAGTAATTATAGTGTATAATTGCCCTTTAAGGCATAATGTTATTAGGCAGAGCACAGTATGTTAATATGAGTGAGTAATATTGGCAACCTATGTGTTTGTGGTGAAATAGAATTTAAAAGAAGAACCAATCAAGTAACAGACGACAAAAGTTAGATAAAATAAGGGATAGAATCTAAAATTAATCCAGGGGCCACGGTGACCACCCTCTCACCTCCCACCTCTGAGGCCGGGGTTCGGTTCCCAGCATTGCTTGCTGTTGGTTGGCAGTTTACAGTACAGAACCCTGATGAACTGTATGTACTAGTTTCCTCTGCCCCTCCAACTACCCGTCGTGATATGACTTGTACAGTGTTGAAAGTGACGTAAACGCTAAATAAATAAATAAAGTAAAAATTAATCAAATCGTCTGTAGACTTTAAGGGAAACGTGATATTTTAATAGAATTGTATGTGAATTGCTTTGTGCCATTTGTAAAGTGATAAATTGTTGAAGAAATAAAAAAAATGCGATAACATCAAAGAAGAACTCTTTACAGTCACGTTCAAACCACAAAACCACACAACTGTACAGTGACCTTTTCAAATGTGTGTCATGTGACATTCCACTTTCACTTTTCATATCCTGCACGTGTATTTACTCTAGTTTTTGTCCTTCCTGTCCTGTGGATGTTTAAATAAACATATAAAGAAGTCATTTTGCTGAGGTTTTGTCTGTTTTTCCAGTTAACAGGGTGAATAGGGTATTTTTCCATGTACTTCGATAATACAAGTACATTTGTACCTGCCTCTAACAACCGTTGATACAATGTCCCTTTCAATAATTCTTCCTTTACATCAGTAAAAAATCTAAACTTTTTGGGGCGTATAAAGGTTCTTCGTAAGCGTTAAAAGATGACATTTCAGAAACATATTTAAAATAAAAATTTCAATTTTAAACACTCTGGAACCAGTTTATTTAACACCATATAAAACCTAATTGTATCCCCCAAATCGGGGACACTATGGCTCATGCACGTTCATCATCCATGTCTGTCTCCGCATCTGCATCCACAGAGATTCCACATTTGTTTTTTGGATTTCTTTTAAACTTCAGAAGTGGCTTCCTATGGCAGAGATCTGGCCACCCTCTTCTTTTGGTAGCCCAGGAGTTAAAATTAAGCTCTGGGGAGTCAAAAACGTCAAAAAGTTTGACTATTGCTTGTTTTCAAGCTATAGGGCACTGTTTATTTCAGATTTATTTTATACTTGATGCATTAATTGGTGGGTATGATGTTTCGCCACCGTATCTGATTTTGTGGACCTGGGGTTAAAATCAAGTGAGTAATAGCCATCTTAGAGTTTTTGAGCAAAAACTGTTGCATGTAGAATATTTTCATAGAATATGTTATTCACAAACTTTATCCTTAGCTACAAGATATCATTAAGTTTGGATCTCTATTGCATTAGATAAGAGAGAAATATCTACTTTTTATATTGTAGCATAATACTATAATGAGTAAATGTCTAATATCATCAAAACTATTGAAGTGACATTAATCTTGTCAAAAATGCTATTCATGAACTGTTGGATAATTTATGTTATAATTAAGTTTCAGAACTGTTGTGCACTGCATAGCAAAGAATTGCCTACTTTTTATTTTTAGCAAAGTAATACAATGAGTAACTATTAAATGTCTTAAGTATCATACATAGCCAATTTCTTTCTGTATTTTATTCGGGTACTTTAGGCTACATGGTGAAGTTGTACAACTGTAGCTCATTGTATAGATGAATCATAGCTACTTTAACTTTCTCATTGTTGTGTAAATCACTTGTAACTTTAAAACTCTTGCTTCTAGAGGTTTGCCATGTGACTGTGACTCTTTCATGTGACCAGATTTGACATTGATCCCTTCTTCAAGGTCAGATCATGGAAAGTTATTGTGAAGGGTCTTTATTTATTATAGGAGGTTTGGCATGTACAAACAACTTATAGGAAACCCATGTGATGTGAATCTTCTGATGCGGTAAGATTTGACCTGTGGCCCCTCCTTCAAGGTCAAGTGATGAAACTAAACTTTTAAAAGGACTATATCTCACTTATTATTGCTCGTATAGGTTTGGAATGTTAATATAACTTATAGGAAAGCCTGGCCTGGGGATCTTCTGATGTGGTCAGATTTCTACTTCTGGCCTCCTTCAAGGTCAAACAATGAGGAAACTGAACTTTCAAAGGCCTTTATTTCAATTTGTTCTTGTTAAAATCACCATTCACAACAAACTGTATCTTTTTACAACCCTTGTCCCCAAATTCCCAAAGCTTACACTAGTGAGAACCTGTGAACTGATGGGTCATATCAGTGCATCAATACATCCGCTTGTGACAAGCACTCTGATCTCGCGTGGGTGAGTGCTTTGACTTTTAATGTTATTTTTTCCATGTGATGCACACACACATGTGAATTAAGGAATGACACATGACTAGCGCGGGGTTATGGGTTAGCCAGTATATAAGTGACACAAAGGAGAAGCCTGGGTGTTTCTAATGAGCTATGGGTTGTAAAACCATGCACAACCCCAGGCTAGGAGTGTGTTATTCCAATTCTAACATGACATTTCATATTTTTCAGATTTATTCCTGGTCTTCTTACCGTTTTGATGAACATTTGTAGTGCATATTCTTCATAAAAGGACTTTTAAAAAGTGAAGTGGGATTATCGCCCACCAATGCCTTTTACTGAGCGTGAGGTTACGCTCGATTTTACAACAGTAGAAAAATGACCACAGTCAGAATTGTGGACACAAGCGTGTCATGTTATAATAACATTTGAAACTTTTTGAATATGCCTGTAATGTTATTGAATATACTGGGTGTTAACCCCCTTGTTTAGACCGAGTTTCTGTCCCGTCGCCAATTGCTATTGATATACTGATGGACACAATGGCGAGGGACAGAGCTCACATGTACTTGTTTTCTGTGTAGATTTTGAATGGCATATTTGTACACATAATTTCTCAAGTATAAAGTGTTGTTTACATTCTTTGAGCTATGTATATGTGCCGTTCACTAATATTTAATGCCTCTCCTACTGATATGAGTACAGTTCAACCTATTTTTAAAATGTAAACAAACCTTTAACAGTGCACTGCTATCTGCAAAAAAAAAATTCTGGCTTGTAAAAGCAGTTTAGTGCAACAACATATATATTATAACCTAGATACACCTATGTACACCTATCAAAGAATTTCCAAGGTTAATGCAATAATTTCCAACAGTTCAAATTTACACAGAAAACAAGTACATGTGAGCTCTGTCCCTCGCCAAGTGCTTCTAACTTGCTTATTATTGGTCCTAGAGGTTTGGGATGGTAAACCAACTTATAGGATGTGGTAAGATTTGACCTTAGACCCTGCATTTCAAGGTCAAACGAGGATAACAAAATCTAAAAGTGCTTATAAATCGCTTTTCCTTGGTACTAGAGGTTGTAATGTGAAATCATCCTGTAGGAAATCATGGGCTGGGAATCTTTTGAACAGATTTGACCTTTGGCCCCTCCTGCAAGCTCAAATGAAGATAGCCAAAATTAAAATTAAAAGTGCTTATAACTCGTTTATTCTTGTCCCTAGAGGTCACATCAACCTATAGGAAATCATCAGCTAAAAATTTTTTGATGTGGTCAGATTTCACCTTGGGCTCCTCCTTCAAGGTTAAGCGATGGTTGATTGGCTTTGGTGAGCTTTCTTTCTGGTGGATACGATTTGCATCAGTTCCCCGATGCGCTAGGTCTAGTTTAATTTGAAACAAGTAGTTGTGCTAATAGTTGTGTGAATAAAGTCTGCACAAGCGAGTACAGTGGTGAATGAAAGTACATTGTATTTATTGCATAAAGACACACATCTGCAGTGACTTCTTCAAACAATTAGAATGACCTTGCTAAATAATAAGACCTATACTTTGAGTAGAATTTCTGTATAATTAGAACTAGATTCCTGGTGACCTTTCTAAATTATAAGATCTACATAAGATCACAGTGGCCTTTCTTGTGATAAGATCTATATCTGTACTGATCTTTCTAAATAAGTAGAACTGCATTTACAGTGACCTTTTCCAAAAAAAAACCTAGATCCATAGTAACATTTCTAAATAATTAGACCTACATCTGCAGTGACCTTTCTGAATAGTTAGAACTACATTCAAAATGACCTTTCCAAATAATTAGACCTACCATCCACAGTGACCTTTCCAAATAGTAAGACCTTCATCAGTAGTGACCCTTCTTAATAAGTAGAAATACATCTGTCGTAACCTTTCAAAATAATAAGAACTACATCCACAGTGACCCTTTAAAAGTTTTCAGTGGCCTATCGTTAGCAAGTTTTGCATCTTATTACAACGACTTAAGATTTATACCAAATAAAAAAGAGAAATATCTTGACAGTAGAGAAATAATGGATACATGCAAGTTAGCTTGTAATGATACGAGTATGTAACTTAAAGAAAGAAAAGCTACATTTCTCTGTGCTGTTTGTTTTGGTTTCATTATTAATTAATACAAATTGGGAGAAATGTTAAATAAAACAAAACATAAGCATCACTGGATGTCCTTTATGGAGTCACATTTTTCTTCTTTAAAGCAACAGAGGATCGCCCAGAAATGTCCACAGAATCACAGCAGGATTCCTAATATGGAAAGTTGTGAGTGATTTACGGATCATATTTTACACCCGTATACTCCTCCGTAATGTCCCTATTGTCCTTGTGGTATCTGTTACAGATGCAACTGGTCTGCAAGCACTCTACGGAAAAATCAAACTGCTTGATTTTTCCGTAAAAGTTTTGTGGTTGTTAGGTGTAACTAATATCTTTAACTAATCCGTATGTAATCCGTAAGTCGTCCCTAGTGTCCTTAAAGCACCCGTAGATGTCCTTGTGGCATCCACAACATCCTTGACTCATCCAAATAAATAAAGGCTTGGAAAATTTCTACAGATATTCCAGGAGGGTGTTTGGAGGCTGTAAGTATACCACCGGAAGTTAACGGACATTGCCGGAAAACACAAGGACCAATAGGAATGGTCCATGAAGAAGGTCACGGATATGAAATTTGTCTGCAGATATTAACGGATATGTACGGATCTATCCACATACAATAGGGACAGGGTTTACGGATGATAAGGACACTTCAAGGACAGTAATGACGGGGCTTACGGATAGAATTGTAGTTTCCTACGACACTCGGGAACTTACGGAAAGACGCTTTCTCATGGACAAAAGCCTATATAAAGGGCACTTGGCATGGGTTTTGCTCATATTTGCATTGGCATCTTGATGAGGATACATGAATTTTTGGAACTTTACAGCTTTTCTGTATATGTTTGAGGATATATTTTGCTGGCATACATATTTGAGGTTTTCGGGGGTTTTTTTAAATACGAAATTTGGTGAATAGTTGTGTAAAATGCCACCAAAGAGGTCCAAGAGGAGAGGCTGGAGAGGATGTCCACCAGGGCCAGGAGTCCAGAGGTGGATGAATTGAGTTGTGTACCGGAGACTCAGCAGGCATCTGGGGTGAGGAGTTGGCGGTGGGAGTGGAGGATCCTCTGGAGATGGATACAGAACAGGGTGACATGGGGCTGGGGACACAGCATGAATCGAATGAAAGTAATGAGGATACACAGGATACACAAACCCAAAAATAATACAATAATTGTCCATAGTTCATCTATAGTAAATAGAGTTAAATAGAAATAGTAGTTCATCCCAAATTAAAATTACACCCAAAACACAGGTCCCGACCCCCAAATACACACAACAATACAAACATTGATGTATTATTTTGCACTTGACTTATGCTATGTTTCAACCCTTTCAAAACCAAAGTTTATGCTACATTATTCAGCCAAAGATGTAAATTATTTCCAACTAGATGCAGTTATTCTTGATGCTATTTCCAAATAAAATAATGCACAGAAAATGAAAGCTTTTATTGGCAATAATATAACAGTAAACTGATAATATATACACAAGCAATAATGTGTGACATATGAATAGCAGAAGACAGGAATTATCTTTAAAATATATAGTTGTGTACAAAAGTTCACAGTCCATGTAGCACTATTTAAATTTGATAACAATTCTTACTCATTTAATCTGTTTTTTGTCTTAAAAGTGCTTAAATGTTCTATTTACATTTATAGAGTCACAGTATAACAATATTTCACATTTTAACTGCTGTCCATTGGACTGGGGAGCTGCCCCTCATTCATGAAATAGTCCCTGAGAATATTCCTCTGCCTTTTAGCTGCCCCAATTGCGTTACAGCCATCATATGGAATGTTGTTGCCCTCGAGCACTATTGTACACTGGCCCTCCCCCTATAGTTGAAGACCATCACCTTCAAGTATGTCCATACTGTGGCTGGAGTAGGGCCTCATTAGCCAGAGCATGAGAAGGAAAAAGTTCAGCTTTGTTCCACCAATCCCCAGATAATCACTGTCAGGGAAGCCAATGCTGCGGTCCTCAAATCAGTGTGCTTGAATATCTGAGCCTCTGAAGTTGACCCGGCTGCCCCCTGTCCACCCACAGGAACTTGTAATCTCCATCCACCAGGGCCAAGAGTACAATAGAGTGGAAGCCCTTGCAGTTACGGAAGAGGCTGCCTCCGCCTTGTGGACATCTGATTGGAATATGCCTTCCATCCAGGGCCCCCAGGGCATGTGGAAAGTTTCACCTCCGGCAGAAGGTGGACTCGACCAGCAACCAATCCTCTGGGAGTATGGGGCACCACATCACCTGATCTTGATAGGCCCTGGTGATAGCGTCACAGACCTCAGGCACAAACTTCTCGATGGTCAGACTGGCCACCCTGTCTGAGAGTTACTGCCAACTTGACTCCTGGATTCACAGGATCTCTCATCAAGGTCCTGTCCCTCTGGAACTCAGCAGTGATTCTCTGCTCCAGCTCTTGACAGAGGCGGCATCTGGATGAAGTTTCTATATGCCATAGGGTCATCTAAGTGGAGCCTTGGCATTGGTCTGCTGTACTGACCCTCTTCTTCAAGCTCTGCCCGGGTTAGCCAAGGCCTGAACCTATATCTTCTGTGTCTTCTCTGTCTATTAACTGGCAGACCCCCTGGCAGACCCCATGTGCTTCTCAACCGGTCTATCATAGCTGAAATGATAAGTAACTGCCTCTCCATTTCTAACAGTAAGAGTTGAAGTTGTGCAAAATTTCTGCCATGTCTGTCCATATTGACATCCACATTGTATCTGGCTAGTGAGCTGGACCTTACCCCCTTTTATAGCCATTGGCATCCAGCCATCCAGATATCTATTGGTCACTACCTCCCATGGAGACACACCTGCAGTGTTATGTTAATAAAATGCCATTATCGATAAGCTGACATCCGTGAGAAAAATAAAGATCCGTAAACCCCACCCATGAGTATCCGCAAGGTCTGTAAACCCATCTGTGGTGTCCTTGAGATTTCCTGATGTATCCCTATGTTGTCCAGGCGTGTCCTGGGGTGTTTCCGCCGCACTGCGGGTGGTCACGGATGTGTATCTGGGGGTCATCCACAAGCAACAAAACACATCCCTAACATCCTTGTGGAATCCTTATCATCCGTAGAGTGATCCGTGACGCATCCGTAAATCACTCACTTTTCTAACATTACCCCTCTCCAAATCCCACGATCTGCACGAGATCCTTGGCAGTTACCATATATGGAACCGTGGCCTATATCCATGGGGGATCTATGAAAGTGTAACTGGCCCAAACAAAAAAGGGACTGGTATCACATTCACCTAGTTCATCTCAACTGCAGTGCTTTGCATTCGTGAATCAATGACTTCAACAATTTTTAAAATAAAATAGATTTAAATTGCATTCTTTATATACAGGTTTAAATTTGTGTATTTTATCATGGGGTTAAATATTTATGATGAAATGAAGTGCTAATCATTCAAAATTGTGGCCGATATCGGACCCAATTCTGCAGATGAAAAAGGCACAGGAACCAGACTAACAGTTTCCACAAATATCGAAAATACAGGTCAATGACGAGTAACTAAACTCGTCATTGTAAAAAAAAGTTTTGTTTGGTATGTCTAAAAATACAAAGTGTATATTTCCTGTTGGTTTTACTTTTTTATTTATTCGTTTACCATTGCACATTGATGGCTAACAATAATAAATCATTTTAAAACATGTTCAATATTTTACAAAGCTTTAAAGAGATGCTTAGTTGCCACTTTAAATAGAACTGCGATGTAACTTCTTCACCAGACCTCTGTCAACTACTTGCAGGATGTTACCAGTGTGGGGGAAGCTGTAAACATTGTAACAATTTTCACACGGTTGTCAAGTGCAAAAATAAGAACAGCTAAGATATAAAGGTGCCCACAACCTCCAACAACTTGTAGGGATGCGTGTGGCAGCCTGTAAGGGTCAAGTTTGTATAATATTACAACATGACATTAGTGTACTAACTCTTCCATATATATATATAGCCTGTATGCTCAGAAAATACACTCCTCAATCAACTATAGTTTTGTCACATCTGCAAACTTCCCCTCCAACATCTGTGGTGTGTGGGTTTGAGTCTCAAACCTGTGATACAGCTACACTAAGGCATATGCATCTTAGTCTTAATGTTTCCCTGGTTGTTCTCTGTGGTGCTTGACCCCCTTTCCATCCCTGGATATTGATATATGTTGATCGTTGTGGTGATGTTATGCCTTTAGAGTCCCCCTTAGTAAAGGGGGAGATCAAGTGCTATAAAAGTCCAATTAGAATTATACGCTCTCAATCATTAATTGAGCTATGTTGTGTGTTGGGGTGCCATTAAACTGCAAAAAAGCTCAAATCAAAATAATTCTCACTAAAAATTGGATCCGAGTGTATGTTGTTGGGGATAAGATAAACAGTCTGAAATCTGCCAATTTAGAGTGCTCGCCTTCAACCTCTGAGATCGCCGGTGCGAATCTCGGCTCAGGCACTTCATGTTGGAAAGTTGGTTGCCGATGCTAGGTGGTTTACTGTGGTTTCTCCACCCATAAACTACCCATCGCAATATGACCCTGGCTGTTGAATGCGGCATAAAGTAAGAAAAGTAATAAAATGAGTCATAATTATGTATTTGATATGTGAATAATACAAATGATATTGATCCCAAATACACTGGTGTAGACTAGAGCTGTGCTTAACATGCTGTGAACAACAGCAACCAAAGCAAGGCAGAGATTGCACAAAGGTTCAGTGGATGATGCAATCTATGCCCTGGGTAGTGCACTATTCAAATCAGTTGTTTGTGTTTTGATCTCAGTACAATGCTTTGAAGTGTATTTCTTCAACAAGCTGCACATGAATTGGCTAATTTCAGACACAAGTAGTTTTATCTCCCGGCGAGAATGACGGCCAATTAAAACAGCCACCTTTTTGGCATTCTGGCAGTTTCCCAGAAATTTCCCGCCCGTAAAAACATGCCCAGGGTAATCTTTTCCTGCTCACTTCTACCTGGATATTTCCAGAGCAATAAAACTGACCTCATTACAGGACTCCAAACAAAAAGAACGTTGACCACAGTTAGCCGCACAAAACTGCCAAGACTTGTAGATTGCAGAATCTGATAGTGATTTGTATATAAGCCTCCAGCAATGAACTTGTATACAATGTGTAAGTTTACTGGTTACACATGTGAGTCATACACAGTGGAAATGGGTTAAGTTCTTACGTTCACTGGCTTCAACTTATTTTTCGGTCTCTCTTCCTGATGCAATATTTACAGTACCCGATGTTCCCTTGCAGTTTTTATCTTATTTTAAACTGGGTACACAGAAGTAGGCAAGTAGAAAGAAGACAACTTACTCATAAAATGAATTCAGTTACTTTGTAAAGTGACTTAAAATGCTACTTAAAACTGTAAGATCTCCAATGTTTTTTTGGTCGGTGTAAAATAAAGAGGAAAAGTAGTCCCTTTATCAGCAAATCAGATAGTCTATTACCTCTCCTTTTGGTCTGTGTTAAGAGCCACTTACTTCTTCAAGACATTGTAGAGGCCGTGGTCAAGTGAAAAATGATGTGATGTGTGATTAAACCTCTTGCTTTTTTAACGTCCGCAAAACAGAACAAGATATGGACAGGATTTTAGATATGCCCCCCCCCCCAACCCCTCCTCACTCGCGCCAATCCAGCCTTCACGTGAAGTCGATGAAATGAAGATGAAAGTGAGATAAAAAAAATAGCTAACACGTCTGGCGATGTATATTATCACGTGACTCAAAGAAAGAGGGGTTAATCTGGACCAGCAGAAATTATACGTGTGTCTCAACAACACATGCTACTTGCTCAAAACTGTCTTTAAGTTTTAACTTAACCTAGTTTAGCCATAAGGTTCATCGTCCAGTATTTATAAATGTTGTACTGGTCTAAAAATAGCACACGGTAAATTGAATCATGCTATGCTGAATAACAGAGAACTAGGTTTTGAAAAACCAACTTATTCCACCATATACGGCTAAACCAGACTTTACCATATCAATGAAAACTAATTAACTTCTGGGATTACAATTCACAGAATTTTGAGAGAAGCTTTAACAAACAGGGGTGGACAGTCTTATGAAGAGGACAGTCATAATGTTTTTTAACCGGATCACCGTGTATGTAAGACTGTCCACCCCTGTGTCTGGGGGTGGGGTGTGAGATCAAATAAGGGAATATTGGGCTTGGTAACAAACTTAGAACTACGGGGAAAGGGCTTGGTAACAAACTTAGAACTACAGGGAAGGGGCTTGGTAACAAACTTAGAACTACAGGGAAAGGGCTTGGTAATAAACTTAGAACTACAGGGAAAGGGCTTGGTAATAAACTTAGAACTACAGGGCCAGTACCAGAAGATATTGAAAAGCTTGTCTTGACAGCCATAAAAGGGGCTTGCCTTCTATGTTGTTGGTACCTTGTAAACAGTCCATTACAACACTTAATTGTCAATTTACCTTTACATAGGGAAGCCCGTTTTACACACGTTTCGAATAAAATCCTTTTACTTTTATTTAAAGTGAAGGACCATAAAACTAAAAACCGCCAAAAATACATCTCAGAAATATAGAAGTGACAAATAAAGATCTTAGCATCTAAGGATCTTAGCATAAGAATAAGGATCTTAGCATCTAAGGATCTTAGCATCGTTAACATTACAAATTAAGGAAGGAGTGTGATTTAAATTAATAGCATCGCAAGCGTCCAATATTTGAAAATAATAGACTGTTAAAATACCCGCGGGACCTCGTAAACAATTCATTACTTTCAAATATTGGATACCAACTTGACAACCTATACTCAGCAGTTAAAGTAAAAATGGTAAACTAACTGAAATGGGTAGAAATAAGTTTAATATATCTTGAAGCTATGAAGCTCTCTTGTGCATTACATTAAAATGACCAACACAGACCCACTGAAACCCACCAGCTGTGGTTGTGTAGCCACCCCCTGTAGCACCTACACATTCCACCATTATTTGTAAAGGAAACTGCAGTAAAGCTTCTGTTGTTTAGCCTCCCAGATACAGGACACGTGCATAACAACAGCCAGGTTGTATGCCTTTCAGAGAACTTACATAATGTGTTGTAGGATGTTATCAATCATAATAACACTCCTTTTTGGAAGGCAAAATTACCCCAAAAGGGACCAGATTTCAAAGTATTTAACAATTGAGTTATATAAAGTTTGCTAAAAATACCACAGTAATTTCTTTAAGTTTCTTATCGTCTCTTATGATCCATTCAATAAGCCATTAATCTGTGTAACACTAACAAACCAAGACACGAGTAATGTCTAACTGAGCATGAATTACCTCATGTCTATCCTCCAAAAAAGGAATCTAGCAAAATAAAGGTTTCCAGTGAACAGAGGCTAAAAAGGTCAAATCTTTGTACAACACTCTATCCCAGCACTTGAAAAATAACTTTGAAGGCCAAAGTATCACCTGTTTTGAATTGGCAGGAGGTAATGGTCTATTTATGGCTTCTCGAAGAGTGTATAACTTGTAGCTGGCTGCTGACACCCTATCTTTATGCTGTTTTTGTTTGCCGCTGTTTTTTCCACGTCTTCTACTGGTTCTCCTGTTATTAATTTTTTCCCCAGACGATGAAAATATCCTGAGTTAGTCAATAACAAACAGCGAAGAATTGTGTCACCTCATTCCAAGACATGCCAACTGGCTCGTACAGGGTGGATGATGCAGTATGGATACACATGTACACAAACAAATCCATCAATCATGGCTACTTTCTCTTTCGCGAAGGTTTTTCTGTTGTTTCAGGCCCTAAATATATATACTTTACAACTAAATATAGAGCCATAAAACCCAGTGGTAAGTCTACAAAAGGCTAATATATGTTGGTAATTGCTTTTTACATATCCATTATTGGTTCTTTTGCTAGATACAAACCAAAAAGACGCGTACTAAACAGGCTACAACAAATGGGTTAGATCTGCATTATTCTGTGGGGATTGGAAATCAAGCATCTTCTAATCCATTTCTGTAGAAATGTGGGAGTTTTATGTGATAATTTTTGCTGTAATAATCTTTATCGAGACCCAAAAGGTCCAGTTCTTAGATTTTATTTGGCAGCGGGAAATGGGAGAACGCCAGGCCCAATAATAGCAGATAACCAAAGATCAGTTGTACCTTACCAGACGTTATGAATCAGAAGTTGTATCATTGAAACTTTCCTGTTTTTATATCAGTGGCTTAGAATGTAATATGGTCACGTAAATATATCATAATACAATACCACAATTACATTACAATAATGACTTGTTTATTAACATAATTACAAGTCACAAAAACTGTAGTGAAAATACAAACAATACTTCTAATTCCCCACAGAAATTAAAAGAGACCTGTGTGTCCTGGAATTGGCAACCTTGATTATAGATTGCTGGGCGAACAGGCACAAGTATGGTTTCTTTCAAAATATTGTTTTACATTTTCAGTTACCATATATAAAAGAAAATAAGATTTGGAACTACTTGGAAAGAATACAATTTATTTTTGCTTATGTTACGTTTGTAACTTATTTTACATATAAAACAAAACTTCACACATTTTGTCAAATAGTCACTTATAAGCCCATATAGGGCTGGGTTCGTTTAAATTATTGCAATGTGGATTATAATATGTACAAGTCACTATAATAACTATCTATCTATCAATGGACAAATGGAGAATTGTTTGACTTTCCAATACCGCAAGGTATTCGCCCTTCCTGATTATTTGGAAATCATAGAACTTTGTTTACATATATGGACTTACAAAGGAACTTGCCTATAATTTCCATTTGAATCAGACTGGTTCATTGATTTTAGTAAAAGATTTTAGGCCTACTTCTGGCGAGTTCATACATGTCTCTGGCTGTAAGTAAGAAATTTCCATAAGACCATGGTCCTATTCTATCAAAAACCGAAGCAGCTGCTGTGACTGAACAAAGGTACTAACAGATGTACAGAGGGTAGGGGTGGGGTCGTAGTGGTGGAGAGTCCCTCACCTCTTTCAACTTCAGTATTGTGAAGGTTGGACTTTTTTCCTTTGATTGGAGGCATGTTACCTAGCTGGTAATACCTCTGATAATCTATTGTCTACTTGTCAAGGAAAGTAGGTCCAAAATGTATATAGATATGTGGGGAAAGGTTTTACAAAACTGCCTATCTGCTGTCGCTCTTGGAGGAAGTTGGATGGATAATTGCAATACTGAATAGTATATCAGATAAAAAAATGAAGCTGCAACCCCTGCATGTTGCAAGATAGTTACAGTGTTTCAGCACATCTTTCAGACACATATTGTTGTAGTTTCTAGGAAAGAATGAATAAGTTACAGAGTGCACAGGCGTTTCTCTGAATTAGTACAGATGTTTAACACAGCAATCCAACAAAAAAAAACTCCCCAAAGTGTTAGTGCAGTAACTGTGCATGGGAAAAGCTGTTTAGGGACCTGTTCGACTTCTGAGAGTGTGGTTTACGACAGGTTTACAATTTGAAGTCATAAAAAATCCACGATCCAGGATATAGTTTTAGAAAGGTTTAAGAACGCTGTAAGATTTAAAAGATGACAATACGATGGGTTTACAATGTCATAAATCTGATAAGAATTGGAAAAGGTTTGCGACAATTTCAAACTGTTTGAGTTTCTCGTAAACTGTTCCTGATGGACTCCCGAGTGCTTTACTCGTAAACCTATCAAGAAGTTCCATCCCGTACGAAAAATATGGAACTTCTTGATAGGTACGCTGGCTTTAAGATTATTAAGATGTACAAGATTCAGCTCCCGATTCCTAAAACTTGGAAAGTAGAGTTTACGATATATCACAGAAGTGGAACAGGCCCCTTATCAGCAAGGCCCCAAATGGAGCAAATTTGTGGAAATTTATTCACTTGCCTAATATTTGACACACATATTCTTTAAAACATATTTTCCATCAATATTTGCAAACTCTGTGTGAGAATAATATATGTTTCAGATCTAACTCCTTTGTTGACTTACATGGGTTGCTTTGAAACAGTTTGCTGTCTTCCTCTTTGTAATGGATGCTATTATAAAGAGGATGATATTATATCATGGGGCCTTGTCCTGAATTAAATACATGTATGTGTACTCTAACCCCATTGACTCAACATTGTGTGGGGATAAGTCATATGACCATAGTGATGTTCCACAAAATGGACTCTTGACCTTGTATTTGATAGTTTTCACATTCCCAGCTTGCTCTTGAGAACTTTCTCCAATCTTTTACTTGTAGGGGCCATCCTAATGGCTATCTACCTGAAAGGCATGTCTTTGAATGAGACCATAGAGCTAACCAAACAGATGAAGGAGTCAGGCGATGAGTTTTGCTGGCCACAGGAGTGGGAGGGCCTCATGGTGGACAAGCATAGCACTGGCGGGGTGGGTGATAAAGTCAGTCTTGCCCTGGCCCCAGCCCTGGCAGCTTGTGGAGTGAAGGTAGGTCACAACAGTCGGGTGGCTGTTTGCATTATCATGATTATATGCAAGTGGCATTATACCAAATTGTTTAGGTTTGATGAATCTGTTTTACAATTGGATCTACTTGAATGTTGGTGTATTTTATTTTTTCCCCGACTGATATCAAAAATTACAAATTTCAAAAATGACAGAAATATTCATTATATAGCTCCCAGACATCTGTTTTAAAGTTTTAAGATATCCAGATTAACTAAAATGGAAGCACAATAAGAGACATGCATTTTAAAATATGTAATAAACATTCATGGATCTTGGATGCAGCCTACTGACACAAGTAAAGATCTTTTTATAAAATGTGCTGGTTACTTTTATATTTATTTTTCTTCTTCTATTCATGTTGTATTTTAATATCAGTGATCGTTAATGAGATCTGATCATACATTGTTTGGTATAAAATAGGTTATATGTTTGTTATTCTTCCCGACATTCCATATTGATGTTCATTACTATAAGAATATATTTGATTTGTTCCCATGTTTTCTGTAACCCAGTTTATTCGTGGCATTGTACATATTTCTGCACACTGACCTAAGCTTAAAATAGCACTGCACAGAATAGGAGAACAGTTGAGTTTTCTGGACCTTATGTAACACTTTATCCCAATGTGAGACAGGGCTGTGATTTATTTTATGACCAGTCCAGGCATCTGTGGTTTCTATTTTGGGATTCTGAAGGATAGTAAACATTGCTTTATGTTATTCAACAATACATATCTGTGCGCCCTTAAATCTTTTTTATTGCAGATATAACCTTACCCAACTGCTTAAAGATAAGTAACAGATAAAATACTCTCTTGACTGGGTAAAGCATTTGTCCAGTATTAAGATGAACATTTTCTGTAAAGAAAACCAGAGAAAAAATAAGACCATGAAAGCAGATGAACTCAGGTTTACAACTTCTTTTAAAATACTACTTCTCCTTAGATATGATAATATCATGTCTGATCAATAACAACTGTGGGGCTTTGCTGTTGTGTGTACCCTACCATCTCTTCACTCAGGGTTCGAACACTGGCCAATAATCTTATATGGAAAAATTGGCAGCAGATATTGGTTACTTTGAGTTGTCAGTAAGAGTTGTGGTTACAGGTAGCAGAGATCCTGCCCCTTCCTCCAGAAACCTGAGTTTAGTCATCACTCCACTTCTTGCAAAGTCTCATCCCATTCTAGTTGCTCCTTTCCTCTGTCTATTACAAATTTCAAATTGTTCAAAATGTATAACTATCATAGACTCTATTTAGTTCGCCATCTGTGACCGCAAATTATGCCAGTATCTCAGTCACAGCCTACGCTCCCATTATTTCCAGTTCTTTTGTCAAACCAAACTATAGCTGGAGGTTTGGAGTCAATTTTTGCACATGGTAGAGCATTCTGCCTCTGTTTTGTCAGATGGATATTACCCAGAAATACCAGCCATAGTATTGCAGTATGGCAGCATTAGCAGTCCATTGTTATAAGACATCTGCAATTTATTGAATTCAGTGTCACATCCTAAACCTTTTAAAATAACAGCTCACCATTTTGTACATATATATAGGTGCCTATGATTTCTGGTCGAGGTCTTGGTTTCACTGGAGGAACATTAGACAAACTGGAGTCAATACCAGGATTCAAAGTATCGCAGAGCACCACCAATGTGAAGAACATCCTTGCCAATGTGGGCTGCTGCATTGTGGGACAGACAGACACCTTAGTGCCTGCAGACAGGATCATGTATGCCATCAGAGATGTGACCTCCACTACAGACAGTATACCTCTGATGGCAGGTAGAGCATCATGTGCATTACTTCACTGGACAGCCGAAAAAATGTGACGTTGTTCTGATATATGTTAAGTTGAAAATATTGGAGTGGGGGTATTTTCACATTTTGGACTAAATTGAATGTTTAATATCTAGTAAATAGCCCCATTATTTGACGTATATTGGGATAAAATTGCATTGGTTTTACATTATGAACTATACCAAAAGATGTATTTCTAGTGAATAAGTACTCAAATATTTCTAGAAATATTCTGACCATATACCAGTGTTACATTTAAATGTTATAAGTAAGTAATATTTAAAGATGAGGTCTCAATCAGACCATGCAATGTTTAATTGAATAGGCAGTATATGTTTCAGATAGCAAACATTATTGTGTCAGCTGTATATTGCGGTGTGTCTTAGCAAATTGTAATTTTACATTGTCAAGTCAGAGTATTTTTCTGAGTATAAAAACAAATTCCAGTTTAAAAACCTGCTATGTTTTTCCACAGCATCTATAATCTCTAAGAAGGCAGCTGAGAACCTCTCTGGACTGGTGCTGGATGTGAAGTATGGCAGAGGTGCTTTCCTCAAGACATACCAAGATGCACGAACACTTGCAAAAACACTGGTACAGGCATATTCTGATACGTTTCCATGAAAGACCCATTTATGTGATCATAACATTACTTTTGTTTGGATTTGCTGCTATCAAAAAAGTTTTCTTTGAAGTTTAATAATAAGTGAAATTAGTAAAACATCATACATCTAGCAAAACTGAGCATATAACTTATGTTTTAGAAGACTGATGTTACATAGTGATCAAAAGAGCTATTTGGATATTTATATAAAAGATAAATCTTTTCTGTACATCAGTTAAGCTGAAGTGAGACATTCTAACTAACCTTCACCATTGTCTTAAACAGGTGAATGTGAGCAATGGGCAAGGAATGAAGACCACTGCTGTGCTGAGTAACATGAACTATCCACTTGGTAGGACAGTGGGCAATGCTGTTGAGGTAGCAGAGGCCATCCAGTGTCTACAGGGCGAGGGTCCGCAGTCTCTCACCACACTAGTGGTGATGCTGGGTAAGGAAAGGGCTGAAACTGTATTTTATCTTTTTGTAGACAAAAACTAGTGCAGATGTTAATAAGGACAGGACTCAAAATTGATTATGTCTTCACTAAGCAACTAACTTGTACTGATGTTAAGTTTAAGTTAAGTATATGACTCAGGATTGGTTATGTCTTCACCTTGTCGCAAACTGGTACTGATGTTAGGTAAGTATATGACTCAGTATTGATTATTCCTTCACTTTGTCACAAACTGGTACTGATGTTAGCTAAGTATATGACTCAGTATTGATTATTTCTTTACTTTGTCTCAAACTGGCACTGATGTTAGGTAAGTATATGACTCAGTATTGATTATTTCTTCACTTTGTCACAAAGTGGTATTGATGTTTAGGTAAGTATATGACTCAGGATTAATCATGTCTTCATTTAGTCACAAACTGGTAATGATGTTAGGTAAGTATATGACTTAGGATTAATTATGTTAAGTCAGTATACAACCCAAGATTGAGTATGTCGTCACTAAGCCATAAACTAGTGCAGATGTAAAGTCAGCACAAGATTCAAGATGGATTGCCTTCACTTAAGGCATGTTCTCACTGTTTTGTGTGATTGTATCAACATGTACTTAAAGTGTGGTTCACGACCTTGTCCTTAATGTGCAATAAATGAACCTCTTATGTGGGAAGTGCATGTTTAAAAATAAGCTGCTCAGTATAGCTATTTCCCCCACTCCCCCTAACCCATCTTATATATACATTTTAATTTAACATGTGAGAGCTCATGGGAGGTTTTTCAAACATTTGAAAAAATCGCTATATGTTGAAATGCCTTTTCTGTGTTGTGTTGAATGTGTCCTACCCGAATACAATCTCCAGACTGAGTAAATCTTATGGATACTACTAAAACACAAAATGCATCAAGCCCAGATGAGTTGAATAGTTTACATTCATATGTAGCTCATGAAGCCAGCATGGAACAATATGATCTAGATATTAGCCACAATTGGGGCTAATGTTAGGTAAGGATAAGAATCAAGATTAATTATGTCATTACTTAGTCACAAACTGGTACAAATGTTAGGTAAGAACAAGAGACAAGACTACTTGTGCCTTTACTTAGTAACAAACTGGTACAGGTGTTATGTAAGGACAAAAATCAAGAGATCAGTTATGTCTTTACTTAGTCACAAACTGGTACAGATGTTATGTAAGGACAAGAATTAAAATTTATTATGTGTTTACTTCTTCACAAACTGGTGCAGATGTTAGGTAAGGACAAGCATCAAAATTTATTATGGCTTTACTTAGTTATGAACTGGTACATATGTGTTAGGTAAAGACAAAAATCAAGATTATGTCTTTACATAGCCATAAACTGAAACTGATGTTAGCTGATGACCAGATTCAAGATTAATTATGTCTTCACTTAGTCAAGAAATTGATACAGATGTTAGGTAAGGGCAATACACTTTGGATGAATTATGTCTTCAGTTAGCCACATACTGGTACTGGTTTTAGGTAAGGATCAACAAACCCAACTCACTTGTTAGACATTGCATATCATCTGTGTGGAAGTGATTTTTTTTTTAAGTAAACCGTTATATTTACCGTAATATTACTGCCTGATATGTTCATTATTAAGTACTTGCCTCAACTATATTAGAATGGTTATTTTAGCATCACTATTGGCAAAGGAAAGTGTTTCTCAAATAGCATTTGGAGTTTAGAGATGTCAGTGACCTCCCCACATTGTTGTTGTGGAATTTAATTACAATTTCTTAAAACTCAGAAGTGAAAACACCCTTATCCTGGGACAGAAGTTTTAGTAACTCATCACATGCTCTTCTAGTCATAAGCTACTGACTCATAGCACCAGATTCTATTGTTAAAACATTTTTTCATCAGAAGTTTATATACATATTGTGATTTGTACACATTTCAGCTAAGAGCAGGTTTATGTAAACACATTATTGTTTGCCATGCTTACAAAGCTATTTATCCTAAATACAAGACATTGGCCTCCCTTCAACATTTGGATGTTTTACTTCCAATCAAGTTTTGACATATGGAAAGAATAAAATGATGTATTTTGCTTTGAACCATCCCAAATATAAGACATCAAAAACTGATTATATTATATTTAAAATTTGAAAGTGCCACTTTTATGTCAGTTCACCACATTGACTTTTAATCTGATAGAATATTGAAGCAATAAGAAAACTTATTGAAGCCTCTTGATCTGCCTGTTCATCTGTTTGCCACTGCGTGGCAAAGTGAGCTACCTGTCACTTTTGAATAGCAGATGCGCTGTCGAAGCATCATTATTATTGGTATGGGGGAGGATTAATATTCATAACATCATATGTCTATGTTGATATGATCCCAAATGAGCTATTCTATTGCGTGTCACCTGATCTGGTATTTAATTTACAGGAATATATTAGGAAATATTGTAATTGCAAGTAGAATTCTACTGTTCCAGTTAATTGACATTGGAAATTGCTTTTTTACTCAGTTCTATGGTAAATTTTTGATGTATGTTTTAGTAACACATACTGACTCTTCATACATAAGTAAATCAGTATATAAATATCATTAAAACTACAGAACTAATCTATTTTTTTTAATTTTGATTTTTTTTTTTCAATACGGCTTCTTACTTATTTGCCATTGATCCTTTATAAAAAGAAAAATAAACGACTGTCAGAAGTGAATTCCATCCGGTATCATTTGTAAAGAACTATTTTATTGGCTGTTGTGCATTTTCCAATTGTATGCACAAGTGAAACTTTGAGATTTGCAAATATATAAGTATCAAAATAATATATAATTTGCATATTACCATATTTTATAAAAAAACTACAAGGGTAATCTTCTTTTCTCTTGTTTTACTTTATTGAAGAGTGTTCAAACACATTATAAAGGTTTAATGGAAAGCCATTGTGACTTTAACTTTTGTGTCTCTTTCAAATGGAAAGACCAATTGATACCCGGCTCAGTTTTGACACTGTACGGTATCCAAAGCAATTGATCATTATTATACATAATTTGAAATTTTATAGCTTGTGCAATTTTTTATAACTTAACAGTCATTTTCAAATCTTGAATATGTCTGAAACAGTAACACATAAAATGATTTCCAGCTCATATTTTACACTTGATGTCTCTTACAAAATTATGGTTCTCTCCATGCAAACGGTCAAAGCCTACCAAATCAGCTGACACAATGCCCGCTGGCATTTCAGGAGTTGGATAAATGTTTAATAGTTAACCAAACTAATTGACTGTTATTTTTAATCTACTACAAATATGCTTGAATGTACAGTAAAACTTCTATCAGTGGAATTTCAAGAAAAGTGTTGAATTTACTGCAGCAGTCGTTGTTCAACTCATGGAAATTTTACTAGTTGATTCAGTGGTCCAGTTTGGAATGCCAAAACTAAAAACAGGACAAGCTAACTGCCTACACATCAAGTTCTTATGTTTATGCGCTATCAATAAAACTGCTTTTGGGTGAAATTGCTTTATTATCATGTGACCAAATGATTGTTATCCACAGATAACCCAATTAATCAAGGCCCTACAAAAATAAAATTGGCTGAAGATTTACAAGGTTCTTACCAGATGATGTGGAATGCCATTGATATCTTACTGATACCATCTTAATAACTAGACAAACAAGGAAATTAATATATTTCACGAAATCAAGACATCGTCAATAAAACATCAATGGCATGCAGACATTGGGTTTGTTTGTCACTGTCATTATTAACAAGGTTGACAAATGCATCTGTATTAATAAACTTCTCAAAGTAGTATAAAATATGTTCATTCACGAAAAAAGATATGACTGAATAGTCGATAAAAGAAACACATTAAGTCTGGATTTAAAGTGGCTCAGGTGTTACATTTGACCAAACTATTTAAACTACATGTACAGTCATAAAATGTTGCCTCCCACCAGGAATAAACTGTGTCCTCAATTTAGTACCAAATAGTTTTATGATAAGTCGCTTATCACATGTCAATATAACAGTAAAATAGAAAGCACAAGAGCAGTCACAATAGTTGTGAAAGTTTCAATACACTTTAACCAGTATGGTCCGACACTGACGGTCTTTTCTATGTTTTTTTTTTGTTTCTATATATTTTAATAGGAGCACAGTTATTACACAGCACTGGAAAAGTGGCTTCTGTTGACGATGGCATTAAGATGTTGTCATCAGTACTGGAAAATGGCAGTGCCTTGGAAAAGTTCAGAAGCATGATTGTGGCACAGGGTACTGCCCAGAATGTGGCTAGTGACCTTTGTGCAAAGGGATCTGATCCATTTCTCTATCTGCCACAGGCCAAATACCAAACAGATCTGAAAACAACATCTTCAGGTTTGGATTTGACTTTAGTTGTAATTTTACAGTACAGGTCATACCACTGTATTCAGGTAATTTGTAAGAGAAGTGGAGTCTATTTTACATTTTACTGCAGGCCACAACTTTACCATTTGATGCCACAATGATATGAACTAATCACCTCAGAGCTATAGAAGAAAGGAGTTACAATCAAAGCCCTTAAATGTATAATATACATAATATGTCTATCATTGTGATCATACAGTCATCATCATCTATGAAATTGACAAATCAACAGTGTAAATTGAGATATTAGATTATATTACGACTTAAAATAAATACATCATGGATTGAGAAAATGGAAGCTTGCCAATTCACAGTAATGTTGTTTAAAGTGTCTGAATGTATGGTATGAAAACTTCTCCGTATTCAGATGTGCTGAAGTTTAAGTACTAGTTTTACAAGCAGTTTATATAATTTAGAGCAAATATTTCCCACTTCAAATATGCTTTCATCTCAGTGATATGCTGGCACTTTTCCCAATAGCTGTTTACAATCAAAGTACATACATCTACAATAGTACTGATAAAACCTGGGTTTAACAGCATATATCTGTAATAGATTTCAGAGGATAACAGTGTGAAATCAGCTAATTCACAACTACTGGACTCTTATTTCCTTGTTATCATAAGTACAATTCATATTTTGATAAAAACATTCTCTTTTTATATGTCTGGGGTAGTTCATTTTGTAACAAATAAAGAGGTTTGGCATTAGTTCAACATTTCATTGATATGTAACCATTAAGCTGTGCAGTGTGTTCAGAATGGACTTTCGTGTCCTAAATCTTTGATTTAGACATGACATGGTATCTGACACATTCAAACTGTGAGATAAAAATAACAAATCTGGGCTCAAGTAAGAAAAGGAATGAGAAAGTAAATATCATCTTCCCACCACCCTCTACAAAGTATTTTCTATGTTTTCTTAATGGGATTTTTTTTTAAATTTTGATATTTGTTGATAATTTTATTCCTCTGTCCTTGATGCAGAACTGCTATGACATGTGCTTGTCATTACATAAATGTAAATATTATTTTAGTAATAGTAATAACTACCTTTAACCCAGCATTTCTTAGTCCAGGCTGCAACAGTGATACAGATGCCGTGGACTACACTGAAGTGACTGGATTTCACAATATTTCACGCTGGTGTTTTTTTCCTTGACCAAGGGATTAAATTCCATTTTTCTCATACTTTTTTTGCATGTATTTTTGTCCAGGGTACGTCAATGACATAGATGCCCTGGCCTGTGCTGAGGTTTCTAACAGTCTTGGAGCTGGCAGGACAAAAGCTGGCCAGGATGTGGATCTGGCAGTGGGATTGGTCTTCTCAGTGGATGTGGGAAGTTTTGTCAAAGAAGGTGAGGTCACTCTAGCTATAGCAACAATATATATGTTACTCTGCCGGCTAGAGAAACTCTAACAGATTAGTGTTTCTGTTGACCAACATACCACAGAGTACCCATCTTGTGATCAAATGATGCACTTGAAAACATCTTGAGAAGTAGGCTTCACAATTGTAACGAATATAAGCACAGTTGGTTCTAATTTGTAACAGCTGTCCACGATCCATCTATCAATTCTATGCCATTATATATTGTATTTCATTCTTTTTACTTACAGATAATGAGCTGATGGTTTTGTTATAATACACATTAACATTTATAAAGGAATAGTAGGGATACATGTTTAAAATTGTTTTTTAAATGCTTGAGTTACTATCTAATTAATTCAAGATAACTATCACAATTTATCAAAACCTATTATCTCAATAATTAAGGAAAATTATCTCGCCTTATTAAAATATAATAGTTATCCAGTATCCAGGTAAAATATCTATCAGTACCCATTCAAGTCATTGTAGCTAGTTTATTATTATACTTTTATTTATTTAAAGAATGTATAATACGTGCACACAAACAATACAATGACTATCAGATGTGAATGATATAACTTCCCAGAAACTGGAGAACATGTTTTACACAGCATTCAAAATCTTTTTCTTCTATCATGGCTATTTGACCACAGCAAACAGACACTAATACAGGGGTATTGGGTAGGGTAGAATCCATTATGATCACAGTAATCAAATACAATGCTGATATATTTACAATGAATAAATACTTGTAACTGTGCTTCTCAGTGACTTCTGGTATTAGATAGTAAACCTAAAAACTGAAATGACTATTTTAAATTATCGAGATAAAAGTGAAAAATGGAGATAATTATCTGGAATTATTGTTATAAAAACTTGACACTTTGAAAACTTTCCTATTTTTCATCCGTACTTATATAATCAGTTCTATCATTGCCCATACAGCTTAGCCCACAATTCTTCTTAGCAGCATACTTACCAGCTTTGCGACTATAATCTAGTTACAATACAATTTGTACAACAATATTTCTCTATTTTGCAGGGGATTCCTGGGTTACCATTCACCATAACTCAGAGCTTTTGGAGTCAAGTCTTAACAAACTGGAACATGCACTCACAATAAAAAGTGAACCTCCAAACAAAGCTGACACGACAATGATAAGAGAGGTCATCCACAGTGACACAGAATAGAAAAGTGCCTGCATTTGTGTACATAAGAATTCCATGGTGTCAATAGAAGTGAACTCACTTGAATGTCAAATGGTGTCTTTCTTGGCTTGCTTGGAACCTCAAAAATCTGATGGATGGTTTGAAAGCTTCAGGTTACTTGGAACAATAAGAGGCAACGGATTTTTGGTGTTCCAGGGCATTTGTTGTTTGTGTAGTTGTAGGGACAGTGTATTTATGTACATACATATTTATATCTAACAGGACAGTTGCGACGAAGTTATGTACAGTTTGCACACAGTGGGTATATATGTAGTTCATTCTTAACAGTGTTACATCTTATATCTATCAAGGATATGCTGTAGCAGTGATGCTAGATGACTTTGAAAATGTCCAGTATTGCCTGTTGTTTAATTTAAAAGTTTAAATTGTTGTGATACCTTGTTAAATGAATGTTTAGTGTCAGAATTATCATGACCTGTAACAATGGCATTGGTTATTGTATCTACTGGATGCATCCGGTAGATACTTTGGTTTAGAATTAGCTACGCTGCTACCGTGTGTAGAGAGATTTTTAAAGTTAACACTCTCAAGGTCAAACGAGGATAGCCAAACTTTAAAATGCTTATAACTCACTTATTATTGGTCGTAGAGGTTTGCAATGTGAAATCAACCTAAAGGAAATCATGGGCTGGGAATATTCTAATGTGTTCAGATTTCACCTTGGGCCCCTCCTTTAAGGTCAAACGAGGATAGATAAGACTTAAAAGTGCTTATGACTCACTTATTCTTGGTCCTAGAGGTTTGCAATCAGAAACCAACCTATAATTTTCCAAATTTTGGCTGCCATCTTGAATTTTGGTGGAAATGGAAAGTGTTGTTTATCTAGAAAACCATAAGAGATAGTGCAATTTCACTTATACTTTTCCAAATTTCAGTCATCATTTAAAATGTCTTTAATCTCAAAAACCATAAGAGGTAGAGTAATTTCGGGCAAATATTCTACTCCCTGGGTATTAACAACTTCTCCTCTATGAACTCTAAAAAATTTAGATTTCTGAAATTTCAACTGCCATCTTGAATTTTAGCAGAAATGAAAAATGTCATTTATCTCGAAAACCATAAGAGATAGAGCAATTGTGGGCAAATTTTGGACCCTCTGGGTACTAAGGACTACTCCTGTAGGACCTCTGAAAAGTTGAGATTTTTTTCCGAATTTGGGCGCAATCTTGAAGTTTGACAAAAATTGAAAACTGTCTTTTATCTAGAAAACTTTGGGGAAACGTTGGCCCCACTGGATAATAAGGAGTACTTCTTTAATTCCTGTGAATAATTTAGAATTTTCTTAATTTCGGCCACCATCTTGAAAAACTGCTGTTTATCTTCAAAACCATGATAGCTGTCCTTTTCCAGTGGATACATCTTGCATCTGGCCACAGATGAGTCCTTGGTCTAGTTGAAATCTGCTGGAACAAATCATCAAATTTAAATATTTGTAAACCCAACATTGTTTTCTGAGTTGTGTTATAAAGTTTAATGTTAAATTTTTGATAACATTTTGACAAATTAGATAACATTAATGTATTCAACATGAAAATGACCACTGTATTGGACTGTATTATATATAATTTATCTATTTTTTCTGTGTACCAGTAGATTTGAGAAAGCAATAATCAGAAGACTTCCAGATATATCTCAAGTGTAGTCAGATCTGGCGTCTGGGAGCGCACTCAGATATGGCATTGAGATTTATTTTACTGTAACATATCATATAGTGTTGTGTTGTGCAGAGTTGTATAAGTAGTGGGTCAGTATTTTCTTGTATATTACTGGTGAGGGTTTCAGTATTCTATGTATGCAGACCTAGACATTAAAAGATTCTTCAACATTACTATTGTACCTTAGCTGAGTTTGGGAATTTCTGAAATCTTATTTCCTGTCCTTTTCTGTTCTAAAATATTCCTCATTTTCAGTTGACAATTTTATGTGCACTAGCAACAACTTTTTTTTTATTTTTAACTATTTTATGTCTAGTACCTTTAAATGCAAGATGTATGAGATGTATTATTAGAATATGTGTAACTTTAAGGTTATTTACTGTTTACATGTTAACATTCTTTTTCAACCAAAGATTGCCAGCATTTTACTCTGTACTCACATTTGGGATTTCATGTTTCAAACGTTTCAGTATTTTCTTTGTAAAAAGCTATGAAACTTTGGCAGATGTGAAATGGAAGTAATAAAATTTGATTGAGTCTCCACTATTTTTATCTCAATGTCCAAGTTCTCTAGAGCTGGTTTTATTTGCTGATATACAGATTACTTAATGACAAGTGGAGACATTATTTATTTCTCTGCTTGGTACAATAGACACTTGTAAATGACATCCACTACCACTTGTCTTTAAAACAAGGCATTCAGTTAGTTTTCTCATTGGCTGCAAACAGATCATGACCAATCACACGGACATTTTATTGACAACGATATTTTAAAAGACTGAAGTATAACTTTTTAATATATTGGTCCTCTATATGCAAAAACCAGACTGAGACACTTTATATAGTTTAACATTTTCAGAAAATTATAGCCCAGGAGAACATGCACTAGTTCAGCTATGAGCATGTATCTAGTAATATTTGCCCTCATAAATTTCCCGAAATATCCCGGTAAACTTGTAAAGCCACTTGCAAAGTAGGCTTGTACCATGGGTGTTATATATGAATACAGAACCAATGTCCACATCTATATCTTCATTACACTTCCCTTTTACTGTTGAATTATACCCCAGTGGAAAGTCTCTCCAGAAATAGGAAACCTCAGTTCAAATGATAATATCTTTGTAAAACAGAAGACAAAAAAGGGTCAGCCCCAAATACAAAACTTACTTCAGTACTCAAGTCTTCGAACCTCTGAAATAACTGTCATTAGACTATTCATAACTCGGTTTTCTACACACTCAACTTTATTACACCATTCTTTACTCAGAACAATATTGACCTTGTTTATAGCTGTCCTAATGTATTATTTGAAGCAGTCCATCTTTAAATACAATAAAAGTCCTTCTTACTAGTTGTATATCTACTCATGAGAACAAAGGTTTAATTCAAGGTCGAAATCTGTTTAATGAAGACAACGCAAGCAAAGTGAAAAGAAAACTAGACCTATCGCATCGGAGAACCGATGCAAATTGTATCCACCAGAAGAAAACTCACCAAAGCCATTCTAACATCGCTTAACCTTGAAGGAGAAGCCCAAGGTGAAATCTGACCATATCAAAAGATTCTTAGCCCATGATTTCCTTTAGGTTGGTGTGACACTGCAAACCTCTAGGAATACGAATAAGCAAGATATAAACACTAATTTTGGGAATCCTCATTTGACCTTGAAAGAGGGGCCAAAGGTCAAATCCGATCACACCAAAATATTCCCAGCCCATGATTTCCTAGATTTTGGTTTACCATTCCAAAGCTCTAGGACCAATAATAAGCGAGTTATAAGCACTTTTAAGTTTGGCTATCCTTGTTTGACCTTGATGGAGGGTCCAAGGTCAAATCCGACCACAGCAATAGATTCCCAGCACATGATTTTGTGTACTATCCTCGTTTGACCTTGAAGGAGGGGTCCAAGGTCAAATCCGACCGCAGCAATAGATTCCCAGCCCATGATTTCCTATAGTTTGGTTTACCATCCCAAATCTCTAGGACCAATAATAAGCTAGTTATAAGCACTTGTAAGTTTGGCTATGCTCGTTTGACCTTGAAGGAGGGGTCCAAGGTCAAATTCGACCACACCAAAAGATTCCCACCCCATGATTTCCTACAGGTTGGTTTACCATCCTAAACCTCTAGGACCAATAATATGCACGCTATAAGCACATTTAAGTTTGGCTGTGCTCATTTGACCTTGAAGGAGGGGTCCAAGGTCAAATCCGACCACACCAAAAGATTCCCAGCCCATGATTTCCTATAGGTTGGTTTACCATCCTAAACCTCTAGGACCAATAATAAGCGAGTTATAAGCACTTTTAAGTTTGGCTATCCTCATTTGACCTTGAAGGAGGGGTCCAAGGTCAAATCCGACCACACCAAAAGATTCCCAGCCCATGATTTCCTATAGGTTGGTTTACCATCCTAAACCTCTAGGACCAATAATAAGGGAGATATGAGCACTTTCCATGACTGCAAAGAAACGCCTGTGGCAGCCATCCAGGACCAATAATAAGCGAGTTATAACCACTTTTAAGTTTGGCTATCCTCGTTTGACCTTGAAGGAGGGGTCCAAGGTCAAATCTGACCACACCAAAAGATTCCCAGCCCATGATTTCCTATAGGTTGGTTTACCATCCCAAACCTCTAGGACCAATAATAAGGGAGATATGAGCACTTTCTATGACTGCAAAGAAACGCCTGTGGCGGCCATCTTGTTTTTCAAAATGAGGCCAAAAATAATCCCAGGCAAGATTTTATGGCTATGAATATATCCTGCAAATTTGAGAAGGCTAGCTATAATATTGTTTTTGTTAGAGCGGTAACGGTGAAATCTCTCTACACACTGCGGCGGCGGCAGCGTAGGCGTAACGAAGTCAAATCCATAGTATCCACCGGATGCTATCCGGTGGATACAATAATCACTGACCAGATAAAAACTTGTAAATCCACTATTGGGCTTCCACTGGCAATCTGGTAACACTCTCACCTCCCACCTCTGAGATTGGGGTTCGGTTCCCGGCCTGGCCTCAAGTGGGAAAGCTGGTATTTGCTTACCATTGGTCGGCAGTTTACAGTACAGAACCTTGACCAACTGTATGTACTGGTTTCCTCTGCCCTCCCAACTACCCATCGTGATATGACCTGTACAGTGTTGAAAGTGACGTAAAACCCCAAATAAATAAATAAATCCACTGGCAATCTGACAGAAAATTTGCTTTACTGATAATCCTCGGAGAACTGTATTAGATACAACAAGAGTCCATCTTTAACAATAGAAAGGTATAACAGGAGCCATACCCTGCAGACCATGTCTCTAGAACTGAACTGTAATAAGGCTGATCCACTATTGTGATCTGATTGTATACCTACCTCTGGATTGGAAAAAGTCAAAACATTCACAATCCATATCATCTTATGGCTGTGAATGCTTGGGTTGGGAATCGACTTGACTACTGCAATTATTTGTTTTAGAGTCTCTCTGCTCTTAATCTATGTAAGCTGCAATGTGTTCAAAATAGCCTGGCTAAACTTGTTGCCAATACCACCAAGTACTCTCACATCACTCCTGTTAGGAAGACTCTCCATTGGTTTCCTATTGAACACCATTCTATATTCAAGACTACATAGTAGTTATCCAAAATATTTTGTACCTTTCTTTAAACCTAGATGCAGTGTTTATAACACACATAAAAGCCAAGCTGATGGTGTGTTGCTTGAGGTTCCCACTTTGCCACTTCATTATTAAGATTAAGCAGTATAAAAATACTATTTTTAGAATTAGAATCCCTGGGTGTGGTTGAGGATAGGTTTCCGATGTCAGTCCCCAGTACGTCCCCCCAAGACATAAAAACACAAGCATGGGTTTAAATATCTATTCAATCTACCAAATGTTTTTAATATGCACATAACAAAGTTACATTACATTTGCTTTATTCATAAACTTTATATTACTGAACTTGCTTTATAATACCACTGGTTGGAGGAACCCACAGAAGAGATCTAATGAGAATGAATAATTTTGTCAAGGTGAGTCAATTCGACTTGACCTTGAAAAAGGGGAGGTCACCACAAACCAAATTGAGAAAGGTGAAATTTGTTACAAGGTCAAGCAATTTCCTTGACCTTGAAAGAAATGTGAGGTGACCCCGAATATGGCATGGCCATAAGGACATGGGTTCAAACCCATGTAAGGAGTGAGAACATGCAACCAGTGGAGACAGTGTATGTAAGTATATACTACATGGTTATGGATAGACCCCATGGCAGAAAGGCAGGTGAATATGACTGTAGGTATGATAGGCTATAATGGATTTTTACTCCAAGGTGGAGGAAGACCATACTACGTAGATGTAAACCAAAACATGAAAAGAGTATGGCTAATGTTTATGTGAATAATTAAATTTTAACCTGTACGGTTATGTAATTTAGTTTATACTAAGTGGAGTAAAGCCATGCCACATGTAAGTAAGCCAGATATGAAAAGTGGCTGGCAAGTGGTTAAAGTTTTGAAGATGGAAAAGCACCCAAGTGCCAAGTAGTAAGTAGTAAGCTAGGAGGAAAGGGAAGTAGCAAAAGCCTGGGAAACAGGGGATGACATGGAGGGGGAGGAAACTAAATATATATGAATGGCAACCGATTTCCAGGTACCATGTTTTTTATGTATTCAAGGGCAACACCATTGTGAAAAGCCCAGGAGGCCCCAGCCCTGCGAAAAGCATGGAATGTCAACGGAGGGGCTATACCCAGAGCAAGTGATACAGACTTTAGGTGTTTTCGAGCCACTGGATCTGTGAGTGGTACTAGACCACGTTTACGTGAAAGCAAAAATAAGGGAGCATTTTGTTCAGCTGGAAGCATCTGATTCATTAATTTAAGGGCGGCAATTGGGCACAGGGGGGGGGGGATCTCAAGCAGGGGAGAGGCAATGTCACGGTGTCTCTACGGTTCTGGATGGTCTTGGACCATTTAACAAGAAGCAAACCTCCCTGATCTTGTGTTATAAAATCTCCCCGAGCCAACTGCCTAGTAATGTCAAATGAGGTAGTAGTATGGGGTAAAATATTGGACAACCTAAGAAAGGAAAAGAAACATAGGAGATAAAGGGGCCTAAAAATGATGGTGTTCTCCATGTTTGCACATTGGTGGATAGTATCATGGAGGGTTTGAATGTCAATAAGTATACTCCTCCTAGGAGATAGAGGGGCTGAATTCTGTATGGATTTAAGAAAAAGGGACAAATACTCGTCCCTGAAGCAATGAGTAGAAAGCCCATATATGATGTGGAAGGCCCTAATGGCGGCCATATAATTGGAAATATTGGATTTTGACTGGGCATTAGAGTGTAGATACTCCGTGAAAACGAGCAAGATGTGTGTATTTACCTGGGAGGTGAGCAGCCTAGCTGCCACCTTAAAAGCCTGAAAATCAGACCACATCCTGGTATACTGCCTTAAAGTGTTTGGCCTAAAGCCATGGACCATTCTGTCTGCTGCTGAGGTGGCCAGCTGGGCTGCTGGGGAAGGTAGATCTGAACATATATATAACTGATGCAGAATTATATGATATAATTGAGACAAGTCAAGTCAATGTGTGTGTCGACCCAAATAGGTTTGTCTACCAATTTCTGTAATTTTTGTATATGGTGTAGGTCATTTTGCCAACAGGATAGTAGGTCAGCTACAGTATTTTTGACACCTGGAATATGAGAAAAAAATGAAATCAATGTTGAATATAGCTGCAATAAGCCAGAGATTTCTGGCACATGTGGCTAGAGTTCTATCCCTAGTCTTACCAGTAGTTAGGACTTCTACCACTGCCATGTTATCACAGAAAATTTGAACTTTTTGGTTTGACCAATGGGTTGCCCATATCTTGGCAGCTACCACAATATTGAGTATCTCTAGATGGACAATTGTGTAATCCATAAAACCTAGATGTATGGGGAGTGAGTAGACCATTGAATCCAAATGACCCCCCAAACCTGTAAGGGATGCATCCAAATGGACAGGAATTCTAGAGAACTTTTGGTCATAGTAGGTAACTTCATTAAATTGAGATAAGAATGCATTGAACCATGCCAAATCTCTGAAAAATTCCGTATTCAGTAGAATTTTTGTATTTTCAAAATTGTCTCTGAGTAATTGAAGTATTCTGTTGAGAAATATCCTGGTTGATTTTTACTGCAGTATGTTTTAGTTTCCCAATTTTTACAAGTATGGACTATGTCCTCAAGTTTCTTGGGAGGAATAGATATGGTTCTATCTACAATGTTAATTAGTATGCCCAGACTACGGACGTACTTGGGGTACCAGTTTTTTATTACTGATGTCCAGACCTAGTTCTCACAATAGATTCTTGAGAAAGTCATATGCAAGATTTTTGAGGGCATTCCAGTAAAAATGAGATCATCAATGTAATTGTAGAGACCTGGAAAGCCATGTTTGGCCATAATGTGGCGAATTGAGTCTGTGCAACGCTGACAATTTTTTAAACCATGCCTGTATCCGAACGGAACCGATAAATCGATGAAATACTGATCCTCAAATCTGATACCTACAAGGTCTATATCCCCAGGATCAACTTTGATCTGTCAGAAAGCTCTACCTATGTCTATTTTGAAGAGCTGAGCTGCTGGACCTAACTTACAAAGTGAGGCAGTTATGTTGTCTACTGATGGATAATTAAGGGTATATGGAGTGTCCAAGTACTTATCTTTGTCAACCCCATTGTTAACTGATAGACCTTTTGGCCAAATAAGGTCCATGATAGTTCTTTTTTATTGCGAATCTTGCTTATCCCTAGTCATTAAAGGAGAAATATGAATGGGAAAAGGTGGTTTGGTGAATAGACCCATGATTGCTTCACGTTGAAGTTCCTTACTTAAATATTTGGCCACATGATCCCCATTTTGCAGTGCTGAAGTATGGTTGACAAATGTAGAGGTGAGTGCAGAATTCTGATCAAAGTCAATGGGAAAACCGTACTCCAATAGATCTGGGAGCTGTTGGTCCCAATAATCGAGCAAGTGGAAACACCACCTGTCAACGTTCAAGTTGGATGTAACTGGGATATGACATTGAAGGAAATAAGGTAAACCACTTTTCTTGACCATAAAATGTGTTGCTATAATATCTGGGATTTGTTCATAATAAACGGGATCCCCTGTATAAAGTTTTAAGGTTTCTGAAGGCAGGAAACCAAACTGTAAATTGTGGACAACAGAGTTCAAATGGTTACTATCATTCTCAGCACCCCTGGTACATGATATGTGGGTAACATTATCACAACTATTGAGGACATAGTTTCTGTCAAATACTTCTTTAGAATCAACACTATGGGTACGGCTATGTACGTCAGTTGAAACGTCCCGTACTACAGAGTTTGCAGAAGTATAATTATTTGTAGCCGTCTTACCCAGCTTGGTGTGTGTGTTAGCCCCATCAGGACACCCAGTTTCGTTTTTTCCCACCAAAGAAATTTTTGACTTACGTTCCAAAACTGGACAGGATTGTTCCCCAAGCTGTGTCTGTACGCTTTCTGAAAGTGCATTGCCAGTGTTTTCATCACAAAATACATCTTTATGACATACGGATGGCATATCCACCTCGTCTGTTGTATCAATAATGTTGAAAACATCGAATCTGTTATGCAAGGTGATATGTACAGGAGATTCTTGCTTGTAGATCTTGTTAAAGCATGTGGTCGCATTGACCCGATTGGCTGGGGTTCTGCCAGTTCTTGTTGATAAACCTTGTTTTACCGGATCCGACTTTGTTATGTGACTAGGTGGTAGTAAATTGTTGTTAACCTTAGCAAAAGTATTTCTGCCATACTTTAGCGCATCTGCATAAGACTTGTTGGCACTTATACTTTGATATGCTTTCTGTTTGTTGAAATACCTAATGGCCAAATTTTTATCAATGTTTGACTGTTGCCTGGCCTTTGACACAACAGACGAGTAATATACTTTTGTTTTCTGTCTTTGGGTGGTCATATTCGTGTGACCACCCAATTTCATTCGTTTTTGAGAGTTTTTTATTCTTAGACCTACATTCAATTTCTGGGTGGCCAGAAGACTTGCCTGTTGCATGGCAGGCTGCACACACATGTTTATACAATACGCCCCTAGTCTCGTGTGTTTTACAATGGGAACATGTTCCAGCATTGTAATAATTGCATGGCATGGACTTCATGTGTTTTGAGTTTAATTTTTGGGGATTCTGGTTACCAAATGTTGTGACATTATGCCTTTGTGCATTGGCACGACGTATCCTGTCAATTTTTTCAGTTTGACTATAGTCCCTGACTTCCCCCTGCTCCATTCTACAGAGGAGGACCGCGTGGCTGGCCTTTGCCGCATCCCAAGAAAAATCGTTGGCATCATCGAACAACAAAATCATGTAATCTAACATATTTTCCCTAATATTTAAATTTTTTTCTTCCTTCATGATGCGACAAAAGCCAGCCACCCACTGTGTGGTTGACAACTGGTCGTATGATACACATTCTTTACTCAAGCCAGATAACACATACTCATGTGGCCATTTCATACGGTTGAAACCAGAACCTCTACAGAACCCCCACGCAAAGATTTTATCTTTGTACCTGTTTTTTCAGCATCTGCCAGCTGTTTAAGGCACTGATCTACCAATGCTTGAACTGACATATCTTGCCTAAGTACACTCAAATCTGGAATTTTCTTAACTTGATCACGAGGTGACACTGTGACCGAGGAATCAGCTTTCCCCTTTGACTTTTTACACTTGTTTTTCACAACACCTTGTTTACTAACATTGTTTTCAATATTGTCAACCATTTTACCAAGTTTATCAAGCTGTGCAAGAATTTTTTCATTGATAACATCTTGGGTTATGGAACTACTTTCCTTAACAACCTTGTCTGTACGGGAACTAGTTTCCGGCTGTTCAACGTCCGATTCAGGATCCGATGCTATCAGAGCTTCACAGTTTGACTCATTAATGGATGACTCAGAATCTGACACTTGCCCATTCTGTTGCTTCAGTAGTTCAGTCAAAAATTTTCCGTCCTCCATCTGCAGCTGCACTGGGAACTGTAGTGTTTCTTGGTTGCCTGACCTCAAGTTATACTGTCGAGTGGAAGTACCAGTCATGTCGACAGACAGTAACATAAAAAACTAAAAACCTAAGACAAATGGTAAAATGTATAAAAAAAAATTGTTTCTCAATGTCACCTTCTTGCCCTCCAGATTTGAAAGGGCAGAAGGAAAGGGTTAGCTTACACGTGAAAAGAAGCCTGACCAATAAGATGACAGGACACAAAACCCATGCTGGTGTAGACTTAATTTTCACTGATCGATAATAGGACTCCCCTAGGACTGATCTGCCCGGCACCTACATGCAGGACCGAATTTCCTGATAGCTTTCCAAATGACGTTGCAATTTGTTCAAGAAGTCTTCAAATAAGCTCCCAAAAAGTTTGCAAAAGTTTTTTCGATCCATCCGATTGGTTTATGATACTTAAGCATCAACTTAAGATGGAAAAGATTGCTTTGTGAATGTTAAGATAGGATTAAGATTACTGTAAGATCAAAAAGGTCATTTTACAAATGGTAAGATAAGTTTAAGATGGGTTTTGCAATGGATTCCTAAATACAGGATAAGGATCTGGAATAGTTAACAATAAATTCATACAGTTTAATATTCATGTAAGCTTGAACAGGACGTAAAGCTGCTAAAGCATCAACTTTGACTTTGTAGTAGAGAACTGCCAGGAAATGTTTTCGGATAGATATGTTGTGTAAATTTGAGTGAACTAAGATAATTCTGTAAGGTTGTTTTAGAAGGTTCTCAATGACTTTGAAGGAACCTATTATGCAATAAGCTCAAAATTTGACTTACTGACAGAATGTTAGTAACTGCCACATCAAAGCACAGTAGTATTGAAGGTCACATCAAGGACACACTTTGATATTTACACACCTACAACCCATACCAATGTCGTGCAAAATATCAACTACCAGCACCCTACCTTTTCTAAGATATAGCCCAGACAATATTTTAAACATCAGGGTCACTACAGCAAAGTTAATGGTCTAATCCAGGTCATACTATACATGCACATCCAAACCAATATCTCTGATAATTATCAATTCCATGTACTTTATAAGGTATAGCCCGGAGAAGATTTTAAAGATTAGAGTAACTATGACAAGATCAAAGGTGAAATCAAAGTGACACCATGACATTGCACATCTACACTCCCATTCAAAATCCCTACCAATTATGAACTTCTTATGTCTAATGGTTTAATAGTCCCGAAAAGACTTTTCCGTCGTGTTTCCAACTGCCCTACTGCCCAGCCAGACACAATGGATAAAAACTTTTTAAAGACTGAGGTATAAAAATTATCTACTCCCAACACACTCCCAGCAAGCTGCAGACTGTTCCAGACACTAAAGAATGTTAGCTCGTCTGGCATAAGGGTGGACTTCTGACATCTGAATGAATAATTTGCTTCAAGATAGCCTCAAATATCAAGGCTCATAATAAATATGATTTCAGATTGTTTGATATCAGTCCTTAAATAGTCTGAAGTAGTCTTTACTCATGTTTGTATTTTGGTCAGCTCCACAAGTCCCTGTCCAGATTTCGACAGATTATGCAAATTGTAATTGAAACCATTGCTTCAACACTACACATCTGGCCCCACGTGTCAAATTAAGTTAATCCAGAGTTATTCCCTCTTGGTTGTGTCCTTATAGTTATTGGATCTATTACCATGACCTTGTGATAACCGCTATCTGCCATGCTACAGCCAAGTATCCTAGATTGTATTTATGTATTTTAATTCCACATTCAAATTCCTCACCTTTATGTACCTTCTGAACTATTTTGTATGACAACCCAAGCTTACATTGCACATTAAAACTTTGAGTTTTTAAGCAACAAATATTGCATGATTTATCATCAACTCAGCTTTTGTATTCCATGTTATCAAATCATCTGTATGTAATTCCCTTTTGGTGACTTTTTGAATAGAACCTATACCCAATTGCTGTTCCTGACAGTACAGGGACTGCTCTGGTGAAAGTCCCTTGATTCACCCCAATTAAACCATTAGTATTCCTGGACCAAAATCAAACGAAACCCAAAGGCTTTTTGGAGTACTTTCCTACTGTCCCTGATTGACAAACTGGCTAACTAGGGTGGCCTCCCAGGTACCCTGGGTGACTTTAATTTCTATTCAGAAGTTTTTGAGGAGAAGAGCTATGCTGGCATAATAATTACTTTTCGAGATTCTTGTTTATAGGAGATGTTTTTTGATGAAATATCTATATGAAAATGTCTTTGAAAATGCCACCCAAAGCAAACAACAGGGCAAAGAGAAAGAGGAGGATGGATAAGCAGCTGGGGAGAAAGACACCAGATTCGACATGGATGTTCCAGTGAAGGAGGAGGAGGCACAAGTGCAGGGTTTTTCCATAATTGGCTCATCAGATGGTGGTTCAGCGGAAGTTCACCAGGAAGAGGCACATCTCGAGGGCTCGAGAGAAGAGCCAGCAGAGGGGTAGAAAACACAGGAGCCAACACATGATTTAATGCAGCTGTATGCATCTAGATCAAAGACAAAGGTTGTGGCTGTCTCCGGCATAGAAGAACAAGCCTTGCTGTACTGTATTAGGAACCACAGAATCATGACATGCTGTTCAGCAAGAACTCATCTTATAACAAAGAAAAGGATGAATTGGGACCTTTAAGAGCTGAATCACTGGTTTGCCATACAAAGGACGCAGTTTGGGAGGCTTCACCATTGACGAGTTGGGAAAGCCCAAATCTCACTGGAAAGAGAATTGGGTGGAAGAAAAAACTCAAGAGGTCCCATCTCATCTGCTAGATATCAACACTGACACATGATATATAGCAAAGCCTGAGATAAGGACATCAGTGCATTGGGACCCAAGACAAGCTTAGCAGTACATTTACATGCATCAAAGGTACACCAAAACTTGAAGTTTTGACATCTGTGACCCCTTTCACAACAACTTTTACAAAATGGATGGGATGATAAACTGCTTCACACTACCCCACCCCAGCTGAGAAACAACAGTATAGCATGACAGGAATCTTTTCAAGTACGTATATTCAGAGAAAGGCAGAACTATTGGATGAGCCATGTCTTACAGAATTCAGGACAAAAACATTTTTACTATTAGAGAGACTATCATGAAATAGCGTGAATATAAGCAGCAGCAATCCTGCTCATCTTGTATGATATGGGACTCTCATTTTGTATGATATCGGACTACTACTGAACTGGCCAGCACCAGTACAGCCTTTTGTACATCCTCAGCTGTTGTAAAACGGGCTAGTCTATCAACAAGCTAGAAGAGTACCAAACAGACTCAGTATCTACAGTATTCAAACACAATATTAGCAGCCATCTACGAAAACATAACAGCAGCATCATCCAACATCTGCACCAGCTGAAGAACAGTATCAGCAGCCACCAGCACCAGCTCAACAACAGCAACAGCAGCAACCTGCACCAGCTAAACATTAGCAACAGTAGCAACCTGCACCAACTGAACAACAGCAACAGTAGCAACCTGCACTAGCCCAAAACAGTATGAACAGCCACCTGCACCAGCTCAATAACAGTCTGAGCAACAAGTTGCACCAGCTCAACAAAAATCACTTCCAAAAGCTCTTAACGACAACAGCAAAGCAGTAACACAGTAATCAGGGTACCAACCGTTAATTTCTTTACCTATATCTGCTTTTATTGAGATTGAAACGGAAAACAGTTTGTTACCCTTTTACTGTTTGGGGCTGAACAAACTGAAATATACAATATAATCATTTTACATGTGATGTAAATGGAAAAATCACAAAACAGTAGGTATTAACCCCCTCACAAGGTACCTACTGTTAATATGAAAAACATTCTATAATTAGAACTTTTTACTAACAGTTGATCTCCCTTTTCCTGTTCACTGTTTGATTGTTTTAAGAAATAGTAACACATATTTAAATCAATTTCTGCCACTAAAGGGAGGGCTGATCAATCAAGGTACATACTGTTTACTACTTTACCTGTTTATACACAGAGAAACACAAAAACGGTAAAGCACCTACTTCCGTTTTACTGTTTTACTGTTTGACAGTTTTAACTTTCCCAGAGCTCTTTAGTGGAGGCCACAGTAGTCTGGATTGTGACGTCATATTCCACATAATGAACAGTTCTAATGCTGCTTGGTGCATTAACATTTAGTAAGTGGATAACACAAAGAATGGGGAGTATTTCTGCTTTATGGTGACCTTAAACTCCTGGCAATAAGTCTGTCATAGCAACTTCAAGGATACCAAAAATAATAAAAAGGCTTGGTGAATTTCAGTTATAATTGGTATATGGGTGATATTTGCACCTTGAAGCTGTGTGATGTAAGTTGGCCTTAAATCTGAACAATAGCAACTTATAAATGACTTTAAGGTTATCCAATTCAAGAGTCATTCATGGCCATGAAGAGCCCCAGAGAGACCCCCATACTATTTTTTTTGTAGAAATTAATTAATTTAAGGTAAAAAATTACTACTTAAAGTAATGTTTTGCATGCAAATAAATATTTTGAAATAAATGTTTTCATAAAATAATTTATTCTGGTACCTTTTAAAGATGAGTGTTCTGTACAAATTGTGAATCAGTAGCTCTTGTACCAACTGAGTACTTGGAAATTTTAATTAATACTAGGCGTATAACTTACATAATATAAGGAAACTAAAATGCATCAATGAAACAATAAATAAAAGTCTCAAAATGTAGATATCTATGAAATCCTACACATTTCATTTGTTGTTAATAAGGGAACATGTACCAGTAAAATTCACTGCATTGTTTATTTTAGGCCCTGTAAATGGTAACCTTAAAGTTGCTATAACTTATTGGCTGGAGTTTAAGGTCACCATAAAGTAGATGTGCTTGTCATCGTTTGTTTCATCCACTTACCCAATATAAACCAATTCCTTCAAAATTATATGCTAATATAAAATCTTTAAAATCCAATAATACTGTTAAATTTAGCATTGTGATGTCACAATCAAGACTACTGTGGTTACCAAGGAAATGACTTTTATTTGATTGGCTGTGGAAAAAAATCTAAAATATACCATAAACATTCTGAAGGAAAAAGCCTGTTTTCTGTTTTGAATCTTTACACTTATACAGTTTTCGTAGCTAGATCAAGTCAAAATGTAAATAGGAAGAACTCTGTATTCCAAAACCATAAAACAGTAAAACAGTAAAACGGAAGTGGGTGCTTTGCTGTTTTATGTTTCTTTATATATAAATAGTTAAAGTAGAGAACTGTATGTCTCTTGATTGACTGGTTCACTACACATTAAATCATTTTAAAGCCACCAGATTAACAATTGGTACCACTGAAAAATTTCAACTGTTTTGCATTTTTATCAATTACGCTTTAACTGTTTTTTCGAAAGTCGAAAGTTTAAAGGGTAAACTGTAGTTTTCAAAGTTTTTAGTTGCAAGTTAAAATTCACGAAAAGTGTATTCTACTTATTATTAATTCATCAAATTGCAAGCATATAATGGTTTTAGGTAATTTTCCCTTTTAAATTTTAGAAAATAGTATTAGGTAAAGAAATTAACGGTAGGTACCCTCATTCACAGTATAAAATGGAGACATTGGTTCTTTATTCATCTATGCAAAAGACACCAGCACCTAGTCCATCTACTTTTGTACAGATATATCGTCTGTTGGGTCATACATCAAGAACCAGTCATCTCTGTCAGTCTACCTGGTTGTAAGCACAGACTCTGGCGACATTAACACACTACAGGTTCTTACAGCCACAAGAATACCAGCAACAGACATATCCACCATATCCTCCTCACCACACGAGACCTCCAGCAGAAATACCTCAACTGAGTGGACAGAATCCTCATAACCTCCACCACCTTCGTCCTCCTCCAGCTCTCCTGAGAAGGACTTCAGCAATATTTGCCCCTTTATGGGCCACCCATATTTTCCAGCTGGTGTTAAAATGAAAGAAGTCCCCTCACAACAACATACTTACTGGCCCCACCAAATGCCCAAATATTTAACCTCACACAATCACACAGTGAAAAGAATCCGTATCACTTACCCAACACTTACACCCCAAAGTAAAAAAGGAATAATAAAATACATAAAGGAGAAATAATAGAGTTTCAGTTTGAATCAAAACATTGAAAGCACACATAAAAATATTTTGTGAAACTTTACAGAAGTTAAATTACTTGAGCACTTAACCCGCTAGGTTTTGAAATTAACGTTGCTGGGTTGGAACCCTCAAATGCTGAAATACTTTTGAACTCTGATCCCTTATCAAATTTACAAAATACATTTTCTCATGTTTCCTATGGACCTTTTAGGTGTATTGAGGTGTGTGTATGTATGAGAATAGTTTCTAGTGGGGGCAGTTTGTATATGGTATAGTAGTTTTTTTTTCATAATTTCTGTGAACACGTAATGATCAAATGTTTTTTAGAACAATGAGGTAGCCCCTTAAAAGGGCCTACAATTTTAAGTCCTTCACAGGCATTTGCTTTAATCTCTGTTCTGCTGCCAGGGCAGTGCCCCCCTCATTACTGAAGTATCACACAGCACTCTTCCTCTGGTCATTGGACTCTTTGTCAGGGTTCATCCTGGCCATTACATTGTCATATCCGCGTAGCGGATTCATCAACTGCAGGGTGACCATTTTGGTCCTCAAATTGTTACACAAGACATAGCATGCCAAGGTGATGGTGACACCGGCCACCCTCTGCTGTATATCACAAAAGTATTCTTAACTACCGTCCTCCCCTGTTTGGTAGTTATAAATCTTCTATTCATAAAACATGCCTCATCGGAGGAAGGTTTTCAGCAGCCATGACTTTAGTGGGAATACATCATGTGCCAAGAGGAAGAAGGGCCATGGAGGTCTATTCAGACTGATTCGTTGATGATTCGTTGATGTCAGATCCCCAGATCTTGCTGACTGAAGATCTACCTACATCCACCCAGCAGAAGCAGTAGTCGGCATTTACAAGGGCCAGCAATACCATAGAGTGGAAATCCTTTAAGATAAAATACTGACTTCCACCTCCTCTTGGGCATCGTATGGTCATGTACTTAGTATCAATTGCATCCAAGGTCTCAGACATGTTCCACCTGCTGCAAAAGACATCTTCAATCTCCAGGTATCAGGTTTTGTGGGGCACGTCATCCACTCCTCTTGGTATTCCTCTATAATATGTTGGCACACTTCATCGATTATCTTTGTGACATTGGACTGTCCCACCCTAAAGGCATAAGCCAAGATGATTTTTAATGGCCAGAAACCTCAACTCCACTGCCAGCTTCCATTCAGCTTCCAAGGGGGTGGGGGGCATAGTACCGTGTCTTTTGCCATATCTGCAGAATAACCTCGGTCATGCAGTCTTCACCATCTCATTGAAGAGTCTAGGGTACATGCTGGTATAGTTATAGAAACCCTGTCAGGTATAGCAATAAAGCTGTGCATGACCATGTGTGTCTATGTCTTGAACCCAGGTCATCTCTCACACCTCTGGACCCTGCATCTTAGAGGCACCAGCTAGCTCTGGTCCTGCCATTATGTCTGACAGGGTAGTTTCAGACCCGTTTTGAAAGTCACTATGATAGATTTGAATGAGCAAAAATATAATGACTCAAAGTTGTAATGTCATATTTTCGTCATATTTCATCACTTCTGTGTTCGTTCCAAAAGTTTGGGGCTACCATCAATGCTGTGGTGTCCACATACTTAGTGGTACTTTCTTTCTCATCAGAAACCAAGTAGAAATACGTTGATATTGTGACAAACTACAAAAACACAAGGTGTACAGGTGAAAATGTATTCATATCTCTGAGTCCATGAAAGATCTTTACAAAACTTTTGAACTTGAGGACCAACAATAATTTCACAATCAGGGGCCGGTTTCACGAAGCCTCCTTAAGATAAAGGTCACCTTAAATTCTAGGATTTCCTTGATTTTCTCCCTCCTTTAAAAAATATCAGTTTCACAAAGCCTCCTTCCTTAAAGGAGACCTTGAAAACACCCTTGAATTTCAAGGAAGCTATGGACCTACCTTAGATTTAAGGAAGTGTCATTCAAGGAATGTTTATTAACTTTAATGAATATTTTAAGGTGATTCCACCTAAATATATAGAACTTGAAACATTATTGTCAAACCTACATTCACAAACAATGTTTTGCTGTTTATTTCATACAATTTGGTTGTTTAATTCTTGAAAAATTGATGTTCAAACTTTTGAAGTGAAAAACATATTCATGGAGTTTCCCTCATGGTCCCCTCCCTTGCTTTGGGTAAAAAATTGTCATGTGACCTACTGTATTAATTTACAAAATATAATCACAACCAATCTGCATTTTACAAAATTTATTAAAATATAGTAAAATATAGATTTACTGACTTTACTGATCTTTAGCAGTGTTACAATAAGGACATTGCCTCCATAAGGTAATTTATAGGTACAAAATAAGTGCACAAGTACACATGTACTTACAGTGAAAGAAAACATTGGTGTGGTTATAGGTTTTGGAAACAACTCTCAAAAGAAATAAAAATGCAAATAATGTATCTCAAAATTAAAATGTACCTAATGTACCAATATTAAAATAGTTAAAATGTTAAAATGCAATTTACTCTCCTAATATTTAAAATAAATTGTGTGAAGGTTATATAAGTAATGGCGCGGAAATTCCAAGCAGTGTGGTTATACATATTCCTTTGTTTTAAGGAAAATCTTTGGTAAGGTGGAATAAAGGAGGCTTTGTGAAACAGGATTTAAGGGAAGCCTTGCCAAAGGTTAGAAATCCCCCTTCCTTTACTTTAAGGAAGGAAAAAACAAAGGAGGCTTCGTGAAACCGGCCCCTGGGGTTAAGTTAATAAACATTCCTTGAAGGACACTTCCTTAAATCTAAGGTAGGTCCTTAGCTTCCTTGAAATTCAAGGGAGTTTTCAAGGTCTCCTTTAAGGAAGGAGGCTTTGTGAAACTGAGATTTTTAAAGGTGGGAGAAAATCAAGGAAATCCTAGAATTTAAGGTGACCTTTATCTTAAGGAGGCTTCGTGAAACTGGCCCCTGTTCTCTAGTTTGAGGGTTGATATCTTACACTGTAGTTCAAGTACTGGCTTAACGCAGTCAATAAACATTAGCTGTGTTATCCAAAGTCCACTACAGAAGCTTTAACTGCTGGGGCCGATTTCACTAAAGGACTTAAACTAAGTCCCTTTATTGGCTAAGTCAGGGACTTAAATCTAAGACTTTGGTCTTAGCTAGGTGTGGGACTTAAAATGGATTTCACAAAGGTGACTTAGCTAAGTCCAAGCTCATCATATAACCACAGTGGTTTTCTGTGTCATGTGACCTTTTATATAAGGATAAGTGCTGTTTTGAAATGGAAAACCTTGCTGCCACACATAAACTTCCCAAAGACTACTTCAGTAAGGTGTTCTGTGTAATTATACTTTATTTACAGCCCTTTCAAATTTTGAAGTGGAGAAAAGTTTATGGCGGCCATATTTAAGTCCTCTTTGCAAAATTTAAGCCCACTACTAACCAGACTTAAATCTAAGTCCACTGACTTAGCAAATCCATGGACTTAGTCCCTTTGTGAAATCCACTAAGTCTAAGCCTGCTGACTTAGCACATTTTTAACAGAATTTAAGACCAAGGTCTTAAACTTAAGCCCCAAAACAGTCAGTGGACTTAGACTTAAGTCTGGGAGGTAGTGGGCTTAAATTTTGTAAAGAGGACTTAAATATGGCTGCCATAAACTTTTCTCCACTTGAAAATTTGAAAGGGCTGTAAAAAAAGTATAATTACACAGAACACCTTACTGAAGTAGTCTTTGGGAAGTTTATGTGTGGCAACAAGGTTTTTCATTTCAAAACAGCACTTATCCTTAGATAAAATGTATTAAATGAAGGATATACAAGGTCACATGACACAGAAAACCACTGTGGTTATATGATAAGCTTGGACTTAGCTAAGTCACCTTTGTGAAATCCATTTTAAGTCCCAGACCTAGTTAAGACCAAAGTCTTAGATTTAAGTCCCTGACTTAGCCAAAAAAGGGACTTAGTTTAAGTCCTTTAGTGAAATCGGCCCCTGGTCTTTAATTTGACTAGTCGTTTGTTTTGCGACTTTATTGGTTTGGGTTTCAGGCTATTTTGAATGCATTTTACGGGTCACAGCTTTACAGCTAAATGAAGCAACTGATTAATGCAGGGGACATTCTTACAAATTATTGACTTTCACACTTAAGGTGTGTACACACAAATGACGTTACACTAATTAGTTTGAAACTCTTGTCCTTTTCACACTGACAATACAATACGTGACTGATATGAAAATGATTTTGAAGAATTCAAGTTTTAAGGGGTTTTTTTTTTTCAATTTGACCGATTTTGAGCAATTGTCAGAATTTTCTTCATTTTGAAGAGTATTTTTATCTGTAGTTGTTTGGTGTACAGAGACATTTATGATCAGGGGTAGAATTCCAAACCAATAGCCTCATAACATCAGCTGGTGAGAAAGAAAAACATGAGTTATTCAGTCAATGCAAATCAAAAATAGTTAGCAAGGTCTAGAAGGCTTATGAAATATCTCAACCGATTCTTATGCAGTAGCTGTCAGATTTTGAGTCATGTTCACTGGGTTGACCAGAAAGCCACTGGGGTTACAATGCCAAATATCTCGCGTGTTACGTCACTCTAACAATCACAAGTTTATCCAAATCTCCAAATGAAAACTGTCCCTGTGTGAACCCGTTTTATAAAATATTAACACAAGTATACAAAATTTGCTTTGGGCCAGAAATGCTGTATCTACAGTCACGGGTTTTGATTAAAAACTGCCCGCTCATGAACCATGTTTTATTAAAAGGAGGTCACCGCCTCACACTTAAATCTGCACCATATCCCTGCCTGTTTATTTTGATTTACACAGGAACACACTGGCTTGTCCTGTCCAGGCACTGTACTTTGACCGCCTTTCCACGATTCACCTGGTACAGAACTTCTGTGTTCTGTTATTTATTATCTTTCGGCTCATAACTACTAGCCTGCCTTTCTGCTTGCCTGATTGTTACAATATCACACCAGTATAATAATTTACTGTTGTCTTAGTTACACACATCAGTCGTCTCTAATAACACTGGTTTCTCAGTATTCCTCATTAACCGTAAAGAAAACCTATCATCTGTGCTTTTAATCATAAGGGACATGTTTAGTTGTCAAGTACCAAAGCTGATCATATCCCACAAAACTTAAGTTAGGTGGGTTTTTTTATTATTATTATTATTTATTTTAACTTTTTTTGCAATTACCTTTATGATTGGGTCCTAGGAGTAAAGGCATATATCTATAATGGAGCTGTTCCACCTTGGTGATAATGCTTTGTGATAGATTTGCGATCTTGTAAATTGTCAGATCTGGAGGTAGATCTTTTCCATTGCAACAATCTTGAAGATATCGTAAACCCATCGTGTACAGAAATTACAGATTTTCGTGACGTGTTCCGGATTGGATGCGATCGCAAGTCCATCTCCAACAGTTAACGGGAATATTAAACTGTTTGAAATTATCACAAACTCATTGTGATGCTTATCAACCTTTTTGCTCACAAAGTCATCTTTGTCATCTTACAGCGATATTATATCTTCACAGTTGCAAAGCCATCTGTTCCATCTGACAGCGGCCTTAACCCTTTTTCATCTTAAGTCGTGTTTTAAGGTTCCTTTTGTCGAACCTATGTGTGGCAGTCTCTGCATTACCAGGGTGAGATGTTAAACCTATCCTAAACCTATCTTAAACTACACCCATGCATCATGAATTTTTTTTTCCCAATCGGTAAGCAGGTTTCTGATCGCATCGCCTTCTTGGAACACCCCTCTTGGGAACACAAGCTCCTTAGTTCTGAGATCTTATTCCCAGGTTACACACTGGAAAGGGAACTACAATAATTTTGTTGAATAAAAAATACAGGTGATTTCTTTTGTCGAACCTATGTGTGGCAGTCTCTGCATTACCAGGGTGAGATGTTAAACCTATCCTAAACCTATCTTAAACTACACCCATGCATCATGAATTTTTTTTTCCCAATCGGTAAGCAGGTTTCTGATCGCATCGCCTTCTTGGAACACCCCTCTTGGGAACACAAGCTCCTTAGTTCTGAGATCTTATTCCCAGGTTACACACTGGAAAGGGAACTACAATAATTTTGTTGAATAAAAAATACAGGTGATTTCAAATTCACCAGCATTTTTTGACTGTCCTGAAATTAAACTTGAAGAAAGCACAATGAGAATACCCTATGAACTTGTATAGATATCCAATTACCCCCCCCCCCCCCCCCCCCCCCCCCCCCCCCAAATTTGGCAAGAATAAATGCAATCTGTGAAGAGAACAAGGAAAACTATCCAGAGGGTTTACAGAGAACAAGAAACTAGTAGGACTTGTTGATTTAAAAACCAGTCCTAACCATACAGTGGTAAGTTACATTGACCACGCTAATCCTAAAAATGAATTTTACAACAGCTTCTCCGATTTCATATACATCTTAGGTACTGTGGTTCTCAGTGGTTCTTTTCAGCGCTGTGTAGATCTACGTTGCATGTCTTGAATTACCAGTGTACTTCCCTGGTTTATTGTGGCTGAAGCAGTGGAATTTGACATGAAACCACTGACATAGTTACTGATCTCTAAGACAAACTGACTAATTCATATCTATAGGTTATAAAGTTGCAGGCAGAACTGTAACAAACTCCCCAGCTTCTTATTTTATATCACGTTGGTAAAATCTACCTGGAAAACATAGATTTATTTAAACTATAAAAGCAATACAACTTCTATTTATCTTCAAGTTCTCTGTTTAACGCCACAGAGAAGACTAGGTGGTCATTCATGACGATTACTGCTGGGAGAGAACTTGTTTTTTTTTCTGCGTCTGAAGTTGAACTGGTTTAGTTTTTATTGTTTTGTGAAACCGGATAAGCAATAAATAACGAGAGAATGTTACGACTTTGTCTGACCCTCTTTTTATCCCAATTTCTTTTTACCAACTAATTATCCGTTTCTGAAATTCCGGCTCCCCAAGCTGTCATGGCACCTTATCTAGCTCGAGTTCTTCCATCCTTTTGTCACATTTGGGAAAATTGTGTCCTCAATGTCCTGACCTGACTATACATAACATTTACCCTTTAAAATAACACGAATAGAATACTTTTGGGGCACTGTGTCAGCTGACATTTGCAAGAGACAGTATGTAGAATGTGATTACATGGATAGACTGAAGTGTTTTGTATCTTCTTGAATTGAAAATGATCCAAAATCTCTCACTATTTCAGAGATATCGCAAATTTGGGGGAAAAAACTGTAAAATTGCAGACACTAAAGAATGTAGTCAAAACAAAAACAAAATGACAACTATTACATTGTATCTTAAACTAATATACTTTGGATTTTTTGTGAAAATTAAATTTTGAACTTGTGTGGGCCTATATTGAGTTCCAGATGATTGAGTGTACATGTGTTCCAAAGGAATATTCTATTTATTTTTATTAAGTGAGGGTGACTGGTATTAATGAAATTAATAACGGCTAGGTTATTTCGAAAAGAGGGAAAGACTATGTTATTTGACAGGAACAGAAATTATGCAGTTAGCCTCACATATGTAATTATACATTTCTTAAACATTCTAGTGCTACAACAGTAAAGTTCTCTCTTTTTAATTTCTGGGACATGGGTGTTTAAATTGTTATTGTCCCAAATTAAATTATTTAAAATGGTAAAAAAGTAAACAATCAAGACCCAGGTTGATAAATCAGCAAGATCTAGAGTCTGACTCATATGGATTGCACCGACAGACAGGATATCAGAGAGGTCTGCTGAACAATTTGGGAAATGGCCAAAAGCTGTTACTTAAAGCCTTCATGGAAAAAACTAACAGGCCCGGTTGCCACAAATAACTTTATAGTTGAGTTGATAATCTATCACATAAATCACAAACATCTTTGTAGTGGTTTTACTTTAAGTAGCCTAGAAAGAGACTGGAGTTTCTTTGTAATTATTGAAAATTTTCAGTTTACATAATAGTTTGTTTTTTGGCTGGTTTAATGTACTCTTGCATATACTGGACTTATATCAGCATAGTTCTACGACATTCTGATGAGCTTATATCTCCAACGTGTATGACATGAACAATTTTCTAGTCTAATAGTACGTTTATAGCGCTTAATCACCATCTAAAGACAGACTCTAGGCCCATAATACAAGAAAGCAGAGATCCATAATCATATGACTGGAGACATAGCAGGGGTCAGCGACATGAGGAAAGACCAGGACAAACCCAGAAACTAGGGTGGGACTGCTTTCTGAATGAATAAAGAGAAGTGGCTTAATCTTCAACATCAGGGAAATCATTTGACATCTTTGGAGCATGGTATCTAAAACTGAGGCCAAAATAGTTAGTAGACTTATATATTGATGATGCAAAGTGTGTGACTTTGAGCAGCATACCATCAGCCTGACTTCTATGTGTATACGTCTAGGTTAAGAAAGGTTCAAATTATTTGGGAAAACCACTTTGAAGGAACTTGTACGCCAGTAAGGCAGTCTTAAATAAACAGTTATGCTTAATAGGCAGCCAATAGAGAGTTGTTCTCACAGGATCCGGTGATGTGTGAGTACTTGGTGGTACAGGGAATGATTCTAGCAAGACCGTTCTGGACACATAGTATACACTGACACCAATGCCTGATAGAGCATAGACCCTTATATGGGGATCTCGAACCAGGTATATGAAAAGCATCATTAAAAATATATGGAGTACTAATGCATATATTTGTATCATCTTTGAGAAGGACTGATCCAAGGGTAGACCTAACCTTGTGTGAAATTAAATGTTCCTAATATGTTGTGAGTTATGGAACAGATATTGCTGCGAAATCCCTGAAAAAAAAATCTGAAGTCTCAATCTTTGAGGTGGACTGAATCACAGCAGGTAGATCCCATATTATATAAATTTCAAGTTATGTGAAAACAAACAAAGGAGACAAACATGAATAGATGCCTTTCATGGAGCTAAGGTAAATACACTATAGTTAGTTAGAGGTGTCAGTGCTCTCTTGTGGTCATCAAATTTGGAACTGATTACTTGCATGTTTCGATCACAGATATCAATGTTTGTCAAATTGACAATCACTTGGCTTTTACCTTGAGTAATTGTCAGTACTAATCTTGCCCTTTAGAACATATGGATAATACTAGAGACCTATAAACTAAGCCCTGTATCAAAAATACTAAAACTTGGTTCACCAAGATTACATGCTTACTAATAAAAAAAGTGATGTTTAAGGTCGGGCACTAATTTTAAAGAAAGTTAAATGTATACAAACTTTACTATTTTTCAGGACACCAGTATAACTCTCTAGTCTTGGCAGACTCCCTTACAAAATCTAATCTAATCTACTGCTTTGCAGGCGCAATATCTTCCCAACGAAGGGGAACTCAGTGCACTGACTTAACAAAATCATTATAATAAGGAAAGTCAAGAGGCGTTCAAGGTCAGTAACCCGGGGTTGTGGGTGTGACCATGAGGGAAGGAAACTAAGTGGGGAAACTGGAGTTAAAGAGGTGGGTTTTGAGGTGTTTCCTGAAAGATGCGACAGAGGGGCTATTTCTTATTTGGAAGGGGAAGGAGTTCCAAAGAACTGGGGCATAGTGGCTGAAAGAATTGGAGAAAAGTTTGACTGATTTATGAACCTTACGGTCGAAAGTGGGGGTGTGAAGGAACTTGAGTTTTGGGGTACTTCACCTTGTATTCCTGGAAGAGGTGTAGGGATGAATTAATTCTCTTAGGTAAACTGGTTGACCCTGGTTGAGAATTTTGTATGTAATGAGACCGATTTTGAATTGTATCCTATATTTGATAGGGAGCCAATGGAGTTTTTTCAGTTGAGGGGTAATGTGAGAGTATTTCGAGGACCGGGTGACAACCCTACAGAGTGAGTTTTGGACTAACTGCAATCTTCTTAACTCAAAATCTGTAAGTGATAAGAATAAGGAATTGCAGTAGTCCAGTCTGCTGCTCACCAGAACATTTGCTAAAAGAACTGATGTGTTAAGGTCTAGAAGGGGACGAATTCTATAGAGGTCTCTCGCATGAACTCTGGTGGACTTTATCACCTGTGACACATTGTCTGAGAATGAGAAATTGGAGTCGAACACCACTCCGAGGTTCCTAACACTTTGTGCTGGTGAGACCTGATTGCCGAGAATATTGATCGGAAAGTGAGGAAGGAGTTGTTTTGCGGTTATTTTTGGAGCCTATCAGAATAAACTCAGTTTTCTCAGGATTGAGTTTTAATTTGTTTGCAGACATGAAATTTTGACTGTCGCTTAGGCAGTTTTTTAGTTTTTGTATAGAGCGAGAGAAATTTGTTGGTGTTAGTGTTATGTTTTGCTGTGTCGTCGGCGTAGAAATGGTGGTTTATACTACTGTGAGAGTGAATAATTGAGCTAATTGGGTTAGTGTAGAAGGAAAAAAGAATTGGACCAAGGACAGAGCCCTGGGGGATCCCATACTGGAGCGCAGCAGGATGAGACAGTGTGTTACCTACCTTGACCGAGTGTGTCCTTCCTGACAGGTATGCTTTGAACCAGCCAAGTGCTAGTTCACTTATACCATAGTAAACTTTAAGTCTGTCCAGGAGAATGGTGTGGTCAATGGTATCGAACGCGGCTGATAGATCCAAAAGGGTAAGGGCTGTAACAGACCGTTTGGCCATATTGAGGAGAATGTCATTGTGAATATTAAGGAGAGCACTTTCGGTTGAATGGTGTTTTCTATATGCCGATTGGAAGGCAGTCATAAGGCCTGCTTCGTCGAGGTGAGTTTGTAGCTGGAATGCCACTACCCTTTCAAGTATCTTTGAAATGAAGTTCAGATTGGAGACAGGCCTATAGTTTTTGAAGATTTCTTTGTCTAAGGATGATTTTTGAGGATGGGGGTAACATGGGCCTGCTTGAAGAAATTAGGACACTTCCCTTGTTCAAGGGAAGCATTAATTATTGAACTAATGGGAGTGATGAGAATATCCAGATAATCAAGAACAAGAAAAGTGGGCCAAGGGTCAAGGGAACATGATTTACTTGGAGATTTCATAATGATTTTGGTTACTTGCTCCTTGGTTACAGTAGAGAAAGTAGAAAACACTGGGAGAGGAGAGTCTGGGGCGATGTGTTGTGACTTCAGGGAAGTAGGAAAAGTTGAACGCATTTTTTTCAATTTTTTTCTGTGAAGAACTCCACAAATCTGTCAGCCAGGAGCCGAGGGGATTTATCGATGGAAGCATCTTGGCTGGGAGTCTGTGTAACACATCGCCAACGACTCGCCATAATTTTTTGGGGTCATGATGGTTATCCTGAATTTTTGATTTAAGAAATTCGGATTTGGCCTGCATGCAGATTCTGCTGTATTGGTGGACTTTTTGCATGTATTGAGATCTATTGAAGTGAGATTTATTTCTACACCAAATCTTTTCAAATAGACGCTTGGTCTCTTTTGCCGCAATTACAGCTTCGTTAACCCATCCTGGGATGTACTTCGCCTTGGTATGTTTGGTATGAAATGGTGCATGTTTGTCAATAAGGGTGATCAAGGTGGTGTGATATTGTTTGTAGAGAGTATCAGCATCTTTGGACGGGTTGTTGATTAGGTCAGAAGCTATGAGATCTGTTTTCATTTTCTCCTTATTGATTTTATGATATTTACGAAAGGAAACATTAGCATTGATTTGGGATCTAGGAGTTGGGAGATGTAGTGTACAAGTAATTGAAAAATGATCAGAAAAAGCATCAGTAGTATGGACATTTGAAATGTGGTTATTGTTGGATTTGGTTAAGAGGAGGTCAAGAGTGTGTCTGTAAATATGAGTGGGGAAGTTTACTTTCTGTGTTAAATCAAAGGAGTCAATCAATGAATTGAAGGTTTTTGAATTTGAGGATGTTGATTCAAGGTGAAAATTAGATCACCAGATTTTCAGTGGTGATCTATTACAAACGTAATAACAAGAAGAGGTGGTACACCACAAAAAGCTATCTAATACATTAAGAAGTGTCCAAACTCCAACAAACATTACCAAGTAATTGTCCTCCATGTTGGGACAAATTGGCTGAGCCAAAAGGATGAATGGGGTTTTTTTCTCAAAATGTTTAAAGGTCAATATTCTAACGAGGAATTTGATTCCAAGACTGCATCACTAAACCCCCCGCCAGTAACTGGAAGTGCAGTTATTTTTAGAAATACCTATCAGGAGCTAATAGACCTGATTACAGAAATAAACAAAGAAATGATTATTCTTATCTCTGCAATTATCCCAAGAACATGGGACCACAACTGACGTCACTTAGTCCGGAAAAACTACAATCAAATTTTGAAAAAATTTGGCAAATTTTTTTCATTCCTTTCTACAAACCCTTTTTTGACAAAATAAATGCTTGAAAAAAAGTTGTTTGACTGGGACGGTTTGGCCTTATCTGATAAAGGTGCTGTGGTTCTTCGAACCTTTTTTGTGAGAAAATTAATAAAGCTCTCAAAGGGCTATTAAAATAACCAAACCCTACATTCATAAACTGTGATGTAAGATATATGTATTCAGTTTTAGTATAGACTGAAGGCACTTTATTTAAAAAAAACAGTACATAGTTATACTAAACTTGAACACACTTTTATATGATCATGCCTATCTATTACGAAAATACCATTACAGTTACTTCATGTACTGTATATGCACTAGTAGATACCAGAACACAGTGGGTCCTAGAACCTAATGAATATTTATGTTAATTCAGTGTAATACATGGTGTAATACATAAATTACCCTGCAACAAAGTAATATTGGGACACTGTACAAGTTTGCTAATAAAAGTGCAGTGCAGTGTGTGTCAGGACATGTTTATTACAAGATATGGTAAACACTAACATATCACTTGAAAAATTGGGTAAATTGCCCAGCAATGGAGTATTGATGTTAGGCCCCAACTTGCGATTGGGAACATCTCGAGATTGTCCTTGCACACACTCAGGATCTTGAGTTGAGGCAAACATCTCGAGATTGGGCAGTACATCTCGAGATTGGGCTGCACAAACTTAAGATAAGTTTTATACAATACCTTAGGCTATTATTGCCCTTAGCTATAGTCACTTTCCATAGATTATCAAAAGCTTTAAACATGGTTGTGGCTTCGTAATATGATCTGGCAAAGGATAACAATTGTATTGAATATAAAACTCTTTGATTATCTGTTCAAAGAAATTTGTTTGTGTACACTGTTACCTGAACTTTTTCACAGATTCTTAATTGCAATTCTATAATTGTTGGCATGTTGTCAGGTGTTTCCCTTCACTAGATTACTAATTGCACTTTTATAGCACTGACTCCTTCTATTAATAGGCTCATAAAATATGAATGATGTTTGACATTTTAAGATAGTCATTCCAACACAAAAGTTATTGGAATAAAATCATAACTATAAATGTTTAATGGTTAAATTGATGACTTTTTAGTTCTTCACTACATTTTTTGAGCTATGTCTGAAACCCAGATTCACAGATTTAAATCACATTTCTTGAAAACATGGATACCCATATCTGTCTGATTTTTTGTAGTTATACAGAAAAATCAACAAAGGAGTCATCATAATGTCACAATAATTGAGTGTGCTCACTCAGTCAGTTGCCCAATCACTAAAATTAGCCAATTAATTATAAGTTGACCTCAATTAATTAGCAAATCCCAGCCCTAGGTAAACATCTTAAGTTTGTGCAGCCCAATCTCGAGATGGGAGTCCAATCTCGAGATGTTTGCCTCAACTCAAGATCTTGAGTTTGTGCAAGGACAATCTCGAGATGTTCCCGATCACGAGTTGGTGCTCAACATTGATAACTACCATTGGGGTGATAATTGTAGTGATAAAGTAAAGTGTGAGTCAGGACATGTTATTACAAGATAGGATAAACACTAATAATAATAGGATTTATATAGCGCAAAATTGATACAAATCCTCTAATGCGCTTGAGTCCAAGAAGGGAGAGTCCAGGGACAGGCATGGGTCGACATCTAAAAAGCGCCCGCCAGGGTATAGCTAAGGTGGGGGGTATGCCAGCCTAAACAAGTAGGTCTTTAGCTGGCTTCTGAAACCATCTATTGTTTGCTGAGATCTGAGAGTCTGTGGCAGCTTGTTCCATTCGGCTGGTGCAGCTACTGCAAAGCCACGCCTTCCTATGTGCTTATTGGGGCGGGTTGAGGAGATAGATAGCCTGTTGCCACGAGTGAGACTGCTCGATCTTATTAAAGCTGAAAGATACGGGGGCTGTGAAAGATTAATAGCCTTGAATACCAAAAGGTTCTACTTAAACAGGATGCGATGTTGAATTGGGAGCCAGTGGAGTTTTTTCAAAAAGGGTGTAACATGACTCATTTTGTCAAGTCTGAAAATGATGCGGCAAAGAGCATTCTGGACTCTCTGTAGTTTGGCTATGTTGGACTTGCTTACCCCATAGAGTAAAGAGTTGCAGTAGTCTAGACGACTACTGACCATAGCGTTTGCCAGAAGTATTGCTGTCTCAACTCCAAGGAATTTGCGAATTCGTCGCAAATCACGAAGATGACAGTAACATGCTCTGCAAACCTTGGCAACATGATTGTCGAAGGAGTTGTCTGAGTCAAAAATAACACCCAGATTTTTTACTTCCACCGACGGAGAGATATTGTTTTGGAGGAGTGGAACAGGGAAATTTGGTGCAAGTGACTCTCTGATGGCTTTTTGACCTATAATGATAAATTCGGTTTTTTCTGGGTTTAGTTTTAGTTTGACACCGTCCATCCATTCCTGTACAGACTTGAGACACTCCGTCAGCTCTTCCATGCTAGAGTCAAAATTCCTGGAGTCAACTGCTAGGTAGATCTGGGTGTCATCGGCATACAGGTGATGAGTAACATTGAATTTTGAAATAACTTGACTGAGGGGACTAGTGTAGAGGGTGAAAAGGAGAGGACCCAGTACAGAGCCTTGGGGGACTCCGAAAGGGAGAATTACTGCCTCAGAAAAACTATCACCTATTTTAATTTTTTGTTTACGGTTTGAAAGATACGATTTGATCCATGACAAAACAGTACCATCTAGACCAAACCAGTCATGCAAGCAGTCATATAAAAGAGAGTGATCAATCGTATCAAACGCTGCCGATAGGTCTAATAATGTTAGGGCCACTGCCTTTCCTGAGTCCACTGAGAGAGCTATATCATTTTGAATCTTCAACAATGCAGTTTCAGTGGAGTGGGAACTCTTATAAGCAGACTGATTGACATTTAAGAGCCCCTCGTGCGAAATAAATTCATTTAGCTGCTTTGCCACCACCTTCTCAATAAGTTTAGATATAAAGCTGGGATTTGACACCGGCCTGTAGTTTTTGAGGATATTTCTATCAAGGCTCGGCTTCTTTTGAAGGGGGGTGACATATGCCATCTTAAAACAGTTGGGGAAACTACCTTCTGTGATTGAATAATTTACAATTTTAGTGATGGGGGTGATGAGAATATCAGCACACTCCTTGACCAGTGACGTCGGAATCGGGTCAAGGTCACATGATTTGGATGGTGAGGACTTTAGAATTTTGAGTAGTTCTTCCTCGGACACAGGTGTGAAAGAGGACAGAGTGTTTTTAGTGGGGTTGGGTCTAGTAACTGAAGATGGTATTGATGACTGCAGTGTGGATCTTATCTTGAGGATTTTGTCATAGAAGAACTTGCAGAAAGTGTTCGCAAGGTCAGTTTTATTTGTGTAGTCTGGTAGAACAGCAACAGAGGACCTGTGTAAGATCTTTTTGAAACAGTTCCACAGAGCCTTGGGATTTCCTTGGTTTTCAGCCACAATGTTGGAATAATGATTGCATTTGGACTTCTCTAGCAGGAAATTATAGTGGTTGATTGCAGCCCGGTATCGGCTATGATTACTGGCTGAGTTTTCACGACGCCATGCCCGCTCATATTTCCTCTTGAGTCGTTTTGCTTTGAGGATGTCACAGTTCATGAAACCAGTCTCGGCATGTCTCGGTATATTTTTCTTCATGATTGGGGAGTTCTTGTCAAGAAAGCTTCTCAAAGTATTAAAGTATTGATGACTGAGAAGACTGGCATAACATATCACTTGCATAACATATCACTTGAAAAGTTAGGTAAATTTACATATCACTTGAAAAGTTAGGTAAATTACCTTGCAATGGAGAATTGATAACTGCCATTGGGGTGATAATTGTTTAGTGATAAAGTAAAATATACATGTTTCACATTGTGTGTCATAACATATTATCACAAGATAGGTTAAACAGTAACATATCACTTGAAACGTTGGGTAAATTGCCCTGCAATGGAGTAATGATAACTACCATTGGGGTGATACTTTGTTCAGCGATTAATTAAAATTAACATGTTTAACATTGTTTTTAAAATGTCACCTGGCTATATATTAATATAAGTGTACTGTGCATTAATGCATGATATTATGAAATATAATGTACACTAACTTACAAGTAACCTGAAAAGTAAGGTAAATTGCCCTGTAATGGAATAATGATAACTACCATTGGGGTAACACTTTGTCAATAATAGGGTTAAAATGAGAGTAATGACAACTACCATTGAGGTAACACTTTGTTCAATGGTACTTTGGTCGGTGATCGTAGATACTATTGCATAGTGTACCAAACTGTTATATCAACCTTTGCACCTCATGACATGTTATATTGCAACAAAGTAATATTAGGACACTGTATTTAGTTAGCTAATAAAAGTACAATGCAGTGGGAGTCATGACAAGTTATTACAAGATGGGTTAAACATTAACATACCACTTGATACGTTGGGTAAATTACTCTGCAATGGAGAAATGATTACTACCATTGGGGTATTACTTTCTTCAGTGATAAAGTGTAATGGAGTAATGATAACTACCACTGGAGAGTTATTTGTTCAGTGATAAAGTAAAATCGAGATGGTTAACATTGTTTTTAAAACATCACCTAGCTATTTTCTAATATTAGCGTACTGTGCGTCAATGTATGATATTATGAAATATGATATACACTGACCTACATGTAACCTTAGAAGTAAGATAAATTCCCCTGCAATGGAATAATGATAACTACCATTGAGGTAACATTTTGTCAACAACAGGTTATAATGAGAGTAATGACAACTACCGTTGAGGTGATACTTTGTCCGGTATTACTTTAGTCAGTGATTGAAGATAGTAAAAAAACTGATGTATCAAACTCTGTGTGTCATGACATGTAATTATAAGATGTGATATACACCAACCTACATGTCACTTGAAAAGTTTGGTAAATTATCCTGCAATGAATTTTCCTCTACCAAACTGATCTATCAAACTCTGTGTCATGACATGTAATTATAAGATGCCACTTGAAAAGTATGCAAAGAAGTAATAGTTACTAACATTGACGCAATATTTTGTTTACTAAATAATGTTTTGGTAACAAAAAGTTACAGTGAGAGTAATTATATACACTAACCTACATGCCACAAAAAGTACGCAATGAAGTAAAGATTACTATCATTGATGCAATATTTTGTTTACTGAAAAATGTAAAATCTATGTATATAAAATCTATGTTGTATATTGCTGTTTAAGGGGTTATCCAGTTATATAATAATATAATTGTTGTATAATATAATTATTGTATATAGCATGACAAATTAAGTACGAGATGAGATATATTACTTGAAAAGGTAAATTGCCTTGCAATGGAGTAATGATAACTACCATTGGGGTAATATTTTGTTTCACTGATAAAGTAAAATTTACGTGTTGTGATTTGGAGTAGTGATACCTAGCTCTAAGGTAAAATCCGCATATTGAAAATCCACTATAAGAAAAAAATCAGGTTAAGGAAACAGAATCACAATTCAAATAAGTATGTTTTCTCTATCAATAGGCAATATCCACAATACTGTATTGTCCAGTGTATGTTGCAATGTATATATGTTATGTTTTATTTGTTTTTGTTTTTTATCAATTCAGAAACTAGATAACACAATGTATGGAAAGGAATATGGAAGTCACTTTATGACATTATGGATAGACTGTTATACTACAATTCAAAAACACAAAAATCATAAGATTAACAATTTGAGTGCTGGCCAAAATAATTATGCCAAGTGTAAGGAATAGTATTAAGGTGTTGTCTGCGAACTGCCAAGGTTTAAGGAATATTGAAAAACAAAGAGATGTGCTCTCTTACTTTAAGGATAAGAACACAAACACTGTGTGTTTACAAAATACACATTTTATCGAAGATGATATGATGACTGTAAAAGACCTCTGGAATAATGAAGTTTATATAAATGGTGGTAAAACAAACTCGCGTGGTGTGGCTATTCTTTTGAATAACAATTTTGAGTATGAAATATTTTAATGCAACAAAGATAAAAATGGCAATTATCTAAATTTACTTTATTTCAATGACAATAAACTTGATAACATTGTATCGACCAAACAATGACAGCCCTTTTTTTGAAGAAATTTCTAAATTATTAGAGAATATAAGTGCAAATTACAATATTTTATGCAGAGACTTTAATATAGCTTTAAATAAGGAGATTGATACTTTTAATTATAGGCATATAAACAATCCCATGGCTTGATAACCTTGTATGGACCAAACAATGACAGCTCTTCTTTTTTGAAGAAATGTCTAAATTATTAGAGAATGTAGGTACAGATTACAATATTTTATGTGAAGACTTTAATATAGCTTTAAATAAGGAGATTGATATTTTTAATTATAGGCATACAAACAATCCCAAGGTAAAAAAAACTAAAAGGCCAGTTAGTAATGTCTCGCTTACAGTGGTTGCAAGATGGTGAAAAACCATCAAAATATTTTCAAATCTTGAAAATAAGAATTATATCGAAAAAAAATCAAAAAGGTAAGATTAAATAATGGAGAAGTAATAACAGATCAGGCAGGAATATTAAGCCAGGTATAACAGTATTATTACAATCATTTTGAAAATAAAGATGATGTCCTGCAAAGTGTAAACTTTGAAAATCTATGTATCAAATCAAGCACAAGAAGCCTAGAAAGGGACTTTGGTACACGTTTAACTGTTGATGAAATAGGACAAGTTCTGAAGAAAATTAAATCAAACAAATTCCCAGGTATTGATGACATAACAGTGAAATTTGTTAAAGTATTTTGGTGTCAACTGAAATACTTCATTATAAATGCTATAAACTGTGGATTTTCAAAGGGATATTTGCCAGTGTTACTTCAGCAATGTATAATAACATTAATAGATTTCGAAAAAGCGTTTGACTCGCTTTCATGGAAATTTTTGTACAGTGTTCTTGAATTCTTTGGATATAGTAAAAATTTTATACAGTGGATAAAGCTTTTTAATACGGAAATAACAGCATATGTCATACAATGCAGTTTCTTATCAAGACCAATAAAAATTAGTAGAGGCTGTCGTCAAGCTGATCTGGTCTCAGTATATCTGTTTCTTATTTGGAGCAGAGATTCTAGCTAGACTTATCCAACTTAACCCAGATATCGTTGGACTAAAATAAAAAATAGTGAATTTAAACTAACACACATTGCAAATGACACCATACTAATACTGAACGCCAGTGAACGGTAGCCAGCACTCCTTACAATCAGCCTTAAATAGTCTTGAGATATACGTAAATTTATCATGCTTAAAAATGAATAAAGTAAATACCAAAGTAATCTGGATTGGGCGACAGACATTTTCCAAAGATAAATTAAACGTTACCACAGACTTAGAATGGGGATGTACCAACTTTACCTTATTAGGCAAAGAATTTTCAACAAATTTATCAGCAATAACAAAACGTAATTATACAAAGGCTTTAGAAAAATTAAAAAGGTGTTAAAGACATGGAGTAACAAATATTTGACACCTCAAGGCAAGATTACGGTCATTAAGACTAACCTGATATCACAATGTGTCCACTTTTTATCCTCTATAGTATAGTAGAGTCTATACCAATATCATACTGTGAAAAATTATAAAAAAACACCCTTAACTGTAAATATTCATAAATTCTGTGTATTGATCATGTGTCATTCATGTTTTCATTTACTTTTCATATATGTACTTCAACTACTCTGTATTTTTCTGTATATTAGGCAAAGTTCTTGTATGTTAAGGTTACAATGTAAATTTTAGTACATTAACTTCTAAGTGAGCATTTCCTAATGTTTCCATAAAAACACACCGATTCAGTTTCATAAATAAAGAATGTATATCTGTAAGAACAATGCCCCTTTTTATCTTGGTTTCATAAAACACATATTACTCTTGATATTTGAAAGCAATGATATCTATATTTCCACTCAAATCAATGTGTCTTCTCTGTAACTAAAATATATATCCATGTTTAATTAAATCTTTGATATAAAGGCTAGTGTATAAAATATGTTTATTATCCCTAGAAGTAAATTACAAGAAATAACCCAGTGCTGTCATTAAAATGTATTTAGGCACCTGGCATCAAAGATATGTAGAGGTCCTCAGTGGCCTAGTGGTTAGCAAGTTTGGCATCTAATCATAGGCTGTCACCTCTGTGGGTTCGAGTCCCACAAGTGGCAATTCTGAGGACCTGTCCCAATATGGCTGTTGAACGGGACGTAAAACCCCAACTTTGACTTTTCTGGCCAATAGTTATGGTTGCTAACTCTTATTCAAGATAACTTTAACCAATTTTAATGTCCAGTGTTTAATATAAAATATAGGAACAGAATAAGAAAAGAGTTAGAGAGAAAGAGTTAGTGAGTTAATTAGTTAGTCAATCAGTCAGATAGAGAGGTCAGTCAGTGAGATAAAAGGACAGAGATAGAGAGTTTGTGAGAAAACCAGACCATCTGTGAATAAACAGGATTATATACATCTGATTGTGTTATAGAGAATTATTGTGTGTATAAAACATGGAGAATATGACATTGTGTGCTAAAATGATAGGTAAAAGTGAGTGTACATGAAAGGAAGTGAGGGTGAGAGGGGTGAGAATGTGATTTCTTTTTTGCTCTGAGAGTTTTTCTGGATTTTCAAGGGGAATCATGTTGTAAAAGGAGATAAACTATATACAATCAGATATGGGAACATTTAGTGATTAAGTCGGTACATATATTAATAATATTCAAGCTGTATAGAGGGAGTAAAAGGATAAAACAATTTTCTTTTTTTTCATGGAGTAATGTGCAATCAAAGTGGACACATGGTTAATGCATTTCCTTATAAGGTTATAGAATATTTACAACAGATATGTGCATAGTCTGACATGGCAAACCAAGGACATGTGCTGTCCTTTAATGGTCTTTAATGAGTGTAAAGCATTCGAACAATAACAGGGTCTACTGAAAAGACATTACTTTGGAGAATGCTTTGAAAACAATATGTGTGATATTGCTTATTACACCTTGATTTGGGGGTAACACTTGATTAAAAGCTGGACAAGGGAAAACAAATTAGAATTATTATTTGGTTTTCATAGTGATCTCTAAAAGTGTTGTGTTGGGTTGTACCTAGGGTTATATCTGCTTTCTACTCATGAATAGTGAATAATTAACTTTACAAACTTTAACCTAAAGCATGCCTCTTAATAGTAATTTTATTGTGAAGTTATATGTGGGCAAATAACTGACATAACAAGGATACTGCTTCCCTGCATAAGTTGGCCGCGGGTCGTAAGTTGGCCGCCATCATCATATTTTGAAATTTCTATAAATCTAAAGGCCTGTATCATTCTTGAATGGTCTATTATAATAAGATTTATTATAACTACCACTTTTAAAACCTGTGCAACCACACATTTGTCTGTTTGATACATTTAAATGAGTGGTGGCCAACTTACGACCCGCGGCCAACTTATGCAGGGAAGCAGTACTGTTAGCTGACAGAAACAAGGATTCGCTCAGCTGCCCAAACATATGTGGACATAAACAAGGATACTGTTAGCTGATAGAAAGAAGGATTCACCCAGTTGCCCAAATATAGTTAGACAAGTAGCTGACAGCAACAGGGTTATGGCTACTGGCAGTCGAAGTGTTAGTGTTCGTGGTGGAGCTTCATCCTTATCACATGGTGGCAGACGGGTTGGTGCACCTGTAGAAAGTAAAGTGCAAAAGCGGGACTATACACTGGTATCTCCCACCTCTCCTGAGTCACCAGTTACTCTAGCAGGAATATTCAACATGTTGAAGGAACAACTAGACCCTTTGCGTGCAGATATGGATCAAGTGAAAGAATCTCTTGATTTTACATCTGAAAAGTTAGACGTTTTAAGTCAGTTTGCAAGTAAGATTGATGATCTTAAGAAAAAAAATGATGATCTGAGTGAAAAGCTGAAAAAATCAGAAACCAGATGCCAATCTCTAGAAGAAAAAGTGATAGCATTAGAAAGCGCATCAAGACGTAATAACCTTAAATTTTTAAATGTCCAAAAGAAGATTTCAGCAAACACTGAATCTTTGCATGAAGACTGTGAATCTACTATTCTGGAAATTTGTGCTCAGTATGGCATAAACATTACTTCCAGTGATATTGAGAGAGCTCATAGAGTTGGCTATGCAGGTAAGGCAGAGAGGCCTATTATTGTCAAGTTCCTTCGATATAAAGTCAGGGAGGAAGTCTTCCACGCATTCAAAAAGCTGCGCCGTGCTGGTATGAATCACCATATTACTGTAGTTGAAGATTTTCCTATAGAAGTTGCCGAAAGGAGACGTATATATTTAGGCCCATCTTAAATGCTGCCTTCGAATCTGGCGGAAATCACAAAGCACACTTGTCAGTTGATAAGTTGGTTCTTGATGGCCAACTGTATTCCACAGGAGATTTAGACAAACTACCTTCTGAACTTAGGCCAGAGAACTTGTGTACTATAACCAAGGGGAACATGATAGGATTTTTCACAAAGCATTCAAAGCTCTCCAATCACTACCCAAGTATATTCAGGCAGGATGGTTTTGAGTTTACGTCTGTTGAACAGTATTTGATGTTTAAAAAAGCTAAACTTTTTGAAGATGAAGTCAAAGCAAGAGCAGTGATGAATACCAGTGATCCAGTTCATGCAAAAAGCCTAGGACGAAAAGTTGAGAACTTCAATCCAAAGGTCTGGAACAGTATGTCCAGTAGTTACATGGAAACTGCACTGAAGGCAAAGTTTCAACAAAATGTTGGCCTTGGTACTTTTCTAAAAAGCACAGGACAAAAGCTACTGATCGAGGCAAGTCCTGCAGATTTGTATTGGGGTGCAGGGCTGTCACTGGATGATGCAGATTTATGGGACCAAAATAAATGGAAAGGTAAAAACAAGCTAGGTTCTTTATTGATGGAGCTACGAGACAAATTAGAATTATAACTTAAAAGTAGTGCAGCATTCAAAGACAGTAAATATATGGCTAATCTAGCAATAAAATCCTCTGTGTGCAGTGGCTATTGCCCATACTGAACATTTGAGTAATGAGACTATGAATAATGACTAATTTACCATGTGTAGTAAGAAGAGCTATGGGTTATCAGTCTATATTGTATCTATATGATATCGCCAACTACAAATGTTTGCATTATGTATAATTGTACTGGTTAACTTCTCCTCTTATCTTTTGTTTTAATTTTGTAGTTTTTCTAGATTTCTGGTTGTATTTTCATAGTCCCCAATGATAAAGATAACTGATATAGTACATGTAGTATGAGTTATATCAGCGCATGTTAATTGTATGAATGTGATGCCAAAAGTGTTCGTCATAAACGGTTAGATAGTTTATGTTATGGTAAAGTTCCAGACCAATTGTGCATTGTAAAGCAAAGAATTAACTACAATGGCATTGAGTAACTATTAAATTTCTTTAAAAATATGCTAAATGGACGGTTCCTCTCTGTTTTTTTATGATTATTATTCAGGTACGTTATGGTACACATTAATGATTAAAGTACACCTGAAACTCCTTGTTTAACTGTGAAATTAAGCTACTTTGACATAATCATGTTGAGTAAATCGCTTGTAGTTTTAAAAATTGTTGCTTTTACAGTTTTGCTATGTTAAGTTGGCGTCTATGAAATTGTGTGCTTTGGGTATTTTCGTTAGGCCAGATTTGACCTTTGACCCCATCTTCTAGGTCAAATCATGGAGTGTTTTCTTGAGGGGTCTTTGTCTTGCTTTTAATTGCCTTTAAAGGTTTGTCACTTATAAACAACTTAAGGGAAGCCATGTAATGTATATCTTATGATGCAGCAATATTTGATTTGTTGATGAAATTATGAAATTAAACCTTAAAAAGGCTATATCTCAGTTATTATTACTCGTATATGTTTGGAATGTTGATATAACTTACAAACTGGAAATATACCACCAGCTCACAATAAAACAATCGGCTAGTTTCTAGTTTATTATATAATGTGGGAACTTTGTGGAAATTGAGACAATAGTCTATACTGCTAACTAGTTGTTATGGTCTCTTATATTTTACATAGTTTCTAGTTTTTTTTAAATAATGCGAAGGGTGCCTACTGACATGTCACCAATCGTTCTTGGGGTTTTTTTGTGCTTCTCATGGTTATGTGTGGATGTAATGTCTTTATCCAGCAAGTATTGACATTCAACTGTTATATGCTTTCACAAATCTTTTGCGTAGTAACTTTATTATGAGGTTACTCAAAGGCTACATGCACATTTTTTAAATATTCGAATATCCCACATATTCAGCCACCTGCAACAGTATTGTATTAGAGTGTCCCTTTTATATGAATATATGATACAATTTCCTTAGAGTAATATACCGGTAAATGTTTTTATTTCCTTTTGTTGTTTTTTTTGTTTTTTTGTAAATTACTCTCATTAAAAATTGGGCGATGAAGAAAAACCAGAATTGCTCTCTAAATCACACCTTCACATTTTCATATCCAACAATTATTGGGTGTGCTGTGACAGATACACTGCTTTTTAAATAAAGTGTTTTTCTTTTTCGTAAAGTTTATGTTTCACCTTCTTTCTTTTTTTCGGTTTTTCTGTTTTCATGTTTATTATTTTGATGTGTACATTAGTCAGTATTACATGTATATGTATCAGCTTAGGATCATGTTACCCAATCACTGCTTTGTTTGTATTATATGTTTCAGTTTAGGGTCATGTTGCGTTATCTGCACTATAAAATATATGTTTCTAAGTTTCATATTACCTATTAGTAAGTTAAATTTTAAAAGAATATGCTAGAAAAACTTAATCTAAATTGTTTAAACTGTAGGGGTTTAAAAGACAAACACAAGAGACAAGCTGTTTTTCTTTGGCTTAAACAAAAAGGTGCTGGTATTTATTTTCTGCAAGAAACCCATTCTAGTACAAAGTCAGAGCATGAATGGTCTAATCAGTGGGATGGCAAAATCATATACTCACATGGTAATTCTAACAGTAGAGGAGTTTTGTTTCTAATTTCCAAAGATATTGATATTTCCATCAATAACATAGAAAGTGACAATTATGGTAGATTTTTAGTATTGGATGCAGTAATAGCTGAAAACAGATATATATTTGTAAACTTATATGCTCCAACTAGTGATAAAAGAAAGGAACTTTGGAGAATATATTTTTAATAATCTGCAAAAATACATTGGTGAAAACATTATTATTGGTGGAGATCTAAATATTGATCTAGACATTGGTAAAACATATAACAATTTAAGTAAAAACCCTGGCTATTATAAGCAATTAATATCACTGATTGAAGTATTGAACCTTGTTGATATATGGAGACTAAAAAACCCAGATGCCAAAAGATATACTTGGCGTGAAAAAACAAGATATGGTTTTCGTCAGTCAAGAATAGACTTCTTTCTAATTTCATGTCATCTAGAATATTATACTGAAACAACACAAATTCTACCTGGTATTAAATCTGATCATAGCCTCTTGAAATTAAGCTTGTTTATAAAGGATGAACCAAAAAGAGGCAGAGGTGTATGAAAGCTTAATGTTAGCCTCTTACAAGATAAGCAGTTCGTTGCGTTAATTAAAGAAACAATAGGCAAAGCAATAATTGATTCAAGAAATTTATCAGACAGCTCCCTTGTATGGGACTTTATTAAATGTCAAATACGTACTGAGGCGATATCATATTCAATTAAAAAGAGTAAGGAAAGTAATAACTATTTGGCAAATATGAGTGCTAAGCTACGCATGTTAGAGGACCAAATTAGTAGTACACCTACAGTTGAGAAAGTTGAGGAATACAACCTCATTAAAAATATAATTGATAATATATATAATGAAAAGGCTATTGGATCCATTGTTCGTTCAAGGTGTAAATTTATTGAAGAGTTTGAAAAGCCTACAAAATATTTTTTGAGCCTGGAAAAGGCTAACCATCATATAAAGCATATTCAGTCTCTTATGCATAATGGAAAACAAATTTCAGATCCAAAAGAGATTTTACATATACAGGCCGATTATTATGCTAATCTTTATGGTGAAACAGTTAACAATTCACACGATGAGAGGAAATTGATGGCCTATCTTAATAGCATTCAAATTCCCCAAATCTCAGGTCAAGCTAAAGAACATTGTGATATGACAATCAACATTGAGGAAATCCAAAAGGCTGTGAAAGATCTTGCAAATAATAAATGTCCTGGACCTGATGGATTTCCATGCGAGTTTTACAAGGTGTTTTGGCCTGATATTGGATATTTGGTTTTTGACAGTTTCAATAAAGCATATGAACATGGTGAACTGTCACCAACCCAAAAGCAAGGTATTATCAATCTAATTCCAAAAAAAGATAAGGACTTAACACACTTAAAATCATGGAGACCTCTGTCAATTCTTAATACCGACTATAAGATTTTGGCTAAAGTGTTAAGCAATAGATTAAAAGTGGCAGATACTGTGGGGAAAATGTCAAATTGATATCAGATGTTATTGATTACTGTCAATTTTATGACTACCTGTGTTTAATACTCCTGGCTGATTTTGAAAAAGCCTTTGACACAATAAAATGGTCATTTTTGAAAGCTGCTCTTAAAGCTTTTGGCTTTGGCCCTGTCTTTCAGCGCTGGATTACAATCTGGTACACCAACATAGAAAGTTGTTTTACTAATAATGGCCATCTTTCAAAATATTTTAAGCTTTGGAGAGGTATTAGGCAAGGCTGTCCAATTAGTGCACTTCTTTTTCTGTTGGTAGCAGAAATTATTGCTATTACACTCAGACAATCTGAAAATGTTAGAGGAATAAATATCAATGGCTCTATGATAAAATTATGTCAACTAGCAGATGATATGACTCTTTTCTTGACAGATTCAGATTCGGTCAGAAATACGGTGAATATTTTTGAAGAATTCTATCGCTATGCAGGGCTTAAACTTAATAAGACAAAAACTGTTGTTTTTCTTATTAATCCAAAACATGTTCACTTAAAGGATGAAAGTCTTGGCATTAAATATACAGACAAGCCTTTTAAAAGCCTAGGTATATGGTTTTGCTCTGACCCAGCAGAAAGTGCTGTTTTAAATACTACAGCCAAAATTAATATTATCAAGAATATTATAAAATCATGGCAGCCTCGATGTTTATCTCTCAAAGGTAAAATAACTGTAATTAAATCCCTGATGATACCCCATCTGTTGCAACTATCTTCAGTCATCACTATAAATAAAAAGGTCATATCTGAACTAGAAGCTCTTTTCATCAATTTTGTGTGGAGCAACCGAAAGCATCTAGTCTCCAAGGAAACTTTGATCCTTCCATCTGAGCTTGGTGGTATGAAAATGCCATCAGTAAAATACACCATTGAAACTGCCAAAATCATGTGGATCAAACGATTGTGCAACACAATACCAGCTAAATGGAAAATTTTGTCAGCAGCATTAATGGGAATGACAGTAAAAGATATACTTTCACAACAACTGTTTATTAGTGTCCATCATAAAATAAAAACCAGATTCTATACAAATCTACTGTTGACCTGGTTTGAATTTCAGAAGATAAATTCACAAGATATTAATGATTTTATGGATCAAAATTTGTTTAACAACCCAGCTATTGTTATTGGCAATAGTACGATAGCTTCTGAATCTCTGGACTGGCAATCTTCTGGTTTTGAGTTAGTTGCTGATATTTTAAATGAAAACATAACCTTCAAATCTAAACTACAGCTAGAGACTGAATATAAAATAACAATGTCAGATATGAAGTATAACCAGCTTGTAAGTGTCATATCTTCAAGGCTAAAGAAACTATCCAAGAGTAAATCAAATAATGAAACAGCTTACAACAAGAATTTGCCAAAGGAATGCATAGCTAACTTTAGCAAAATATCAAGTGCACAAGTGTATAAATATTATATCTACAGTACTTTTGTAATGCCTGTCAGCCAAAACAAATGGGTAGAATTCTATCCTTTTCTTGAAGGTGTTGACTGGAAAAATATATATCTTTTGCCATCCAAAACAGTTATTGATACATATCTTGTCACTCTGCAATTTAAAATATTACATAGAGTTTATGCATGTAATTATAAATTATTCCAATGGAAAATTAAGGACTCGCCTGAGTGTTTTGTGTGTCAACAAATAGATAATCTCGAGCACTATTTCTTTTATTGTCATGACACTAAATATTTCTGGAATCAGGTTGAGAAATGGTTATGTAACCTATTTACCATATCTGTTAATTTAACAGTTTTGGAGGTATTACTAGGAGTTGTTAATTTTGATGTATACTATTACCATGCTGTTAATTATGTCATCCTCATGGGCAAATATTTTATATGTAAGTCCAAAAAGAAACAAAAAGACTTGTTTTTTTATAATTTTCAATACACTGTGAGGTGCAGACTGCAAATTGATGAAAAAGTGTATGTACAACAAGGTAGGTTAGACTTATTTGAGAAAAAATTTGGAATTTTGTTAGACAATTTATAATTGCTGCATTATATGTATCTCAATATGTTTTCTAGTTTGTCTTGGAAAAGTCTCCTGTTGTCCAATTATGTTAAAGGCAATTGTACACTGTACCTAAATTGTTTATAAAGTGAATATTTTTGGCTGTTGAAGTAACTGTACATGTTATTGTCTACCTCCTAAGTACTGAGGTCCTCGGTGGCCTAGTGGTTAGCAAGTTTGGCATCTAATCATAGGCTGTCACCTCTGTGGGTTCGAGTCCCACAAGTGGCAATGCTGAGGACCTGTCCCAATATGACCCTGGCTGTTGAACGGGACGTTAAACCCCAACTTTGACTTTGACCTCCTAAGTACTTGTTATTTTATGTAAGCTGCTTGTGACATTGATCCTAAGTAATATTTTTTTTGTTGTGTGACTGTATTTAAGATGGTACTAATGTATGCATTTTCAAAAATAAATTTAAAAAAAAGAGTGTACATGAAAGGAAACTATTTTACAGTCAAGCATCGGTGTGGAATGTCTTTGGTTTTCAGTTAAGATTTTACAGTTATATATATAGTGTTATGGCAAACAACAAGTTATAATATTTTGTGTACACATGTAAAGGACTATTTGTGAAAATAAATATCTAAATTTCAACATTAGTAGTGAATATGTGTATCATCTATGAGCTTACACCCCTTATATATACACAGTTAAAACATTTAAAAAATCAAAAATTCAAGTGTGATACCAAGATCAAAATCATTTCTCAAAACACTGAACACTATTTTGTACAAATTCTTATGGAATGGAAAGCCAGACAAAATAAGAAGATCCACCAAAGCTTCAAGTTATATGCAGGGAGGTATGAAAATGGTTAACATTCACAATTTTGATAAGGCACTTAAAATAAGCTGGATAAAAAAGCTAATTACTAAACCGAATTTACAATGGTTTAAACTCATGACAATAATGTATGAAAATATTGGCCAAATTTTAAATTTTGGAGATCAGGGATATAGTAAGAAGTCCTCCAATTGTGCATAATCAACTCTAGCATGATGTATTCAAAGATTGGCAAGCTCTAAATAAACTACAACAAGCACAAAATGACTGTGAACTACTAAGAAGCTGTATTTGGTACAATTTTCGAATCTCTAAAAACAAATTTTTCCCGACTGGTACAAGAAGGGTATTTATTTGGTGGATGACATAATAAATACAGATAGCAAGGTCATAAGTATTAGAGACTTAAATAATAAATTTTACATAAATATAAATATTCTAAACTACTATACTATGAAAATTAAAATGGAACTATTCATGTCAAAACACAGAATCTTAGGTAATTTGACCTTAGAAAGGCCAATTTATCCCTTTTATTTAGATGTAATTTTTAAATCAAAAAGTCGCTGCAGGAGTTATTACAATATATTTAACAATATAGAAGTTCAAAATAACAATCCAACTTTTGAAATATTATGGACAAATATAGTTCAAAAAGAAAGTTTAGATATAACAATTAAAGAAAGATGAAATTAATATACAAAATTTGCTTTTATTCTGTATGAGACACTAATGTAACTTGATTTCAGTACCATATACTAAAACCTATTTGAAAAAAAACTAAAAATAAATATGGATAATTCATGTTATTTATGCGGAATGTATAATGAAAACCTGGAACACTTATTTTGCAAATGTACAGAAGTACCACAGCTGTGGAACAATGTTAAACAATGGATTAATAATAAACTTAGAGTAAACCTAGTTCTAACAAATTTAAAGAAATTGCATGGCTACTTAATAAATGACCACAAAGTTTGGCCCTTAAACCTAATACTTATGATTACTCGGAATATATATTCTGGTGTGCAAAAAATGACTATAAACTAAATATCTTCTTTCTTCAAAAGGAAATCAAAAAAATATTATTTAGAACAAGAAACATTAAGCCTGATAAATTCACAATCGGACCAATTCATAAAAAGGTGGAACTTTTGGAAACAATTGATTTGTAGAAACATCTGGGTAAAATCCTAACCTAATCCCAGAAGCTTTTGAAAATGTTAAATTATCTATATCTCAAACCCAAGGGATTATTACTTGCTTACCCAAAGGTCAAAAACCAAGACAACATCTACAAAATTGGAGACCAATAACATTATTAAATGTCGATTTTTGTCGACTATTATTGCAAATAGACTGAAAAAGGTCTTACCTGAAATTATAAGCGATAGTCAGAAAGGTTTCCTCAAAGGTAGATATATTGGAGAAAATATTCGGACCATTCATGACTTAAAGGTAATACTTGAAAGCACCCATAAGAAAGCACTTTTACTTTTAGTGGATTTTGAAAAGGCGTTTGATTCGATTGAATGGTCTTATATGAGAAAGGTATTAGAAGCATATAATTTTGGGACTGACATATTGACTTGGTTTGATATTTTATACAAGGACCCTAAGAGCTGTGTTTTGAATGATGGTAACTTTTCTGAATTTTTTAATCTTAGTAAGTCTTGTAGACAGGGGGACCCTTTGAGTCCTTACCTGTTTATTTTGTCTATAGAGCCTTTAAGTATGGAGATAAAGGGAAACAAAAATGTAAAAGGAATTAAACTAGGGAATATCACACTGAAGATAGGTCAGTACGCAGATGATACTTTTGTTATATTAGAATTTTGTCAGAAATTCCAAGTTAATTTAACATTTATTGATTTCTACATTTTAACACATTCAATTCCAAGAAGTTGGAAAGGAACAATTTTGAATGAAAATATCAAATTAGACAGTGAGAGTTTATTGCAAAAGTGTATGTTTAACATTCTTAATATGAGGTCAGTTTGTCGGGGTGTGTATTGGTCTTTTAGCAACTCAAATATATACAAAAATAAATGTATAAGTAGTTGGAATAAAGTTTTATCAATGGAAATTCAAAGTAACCTATGGCAGGAGCTTTTTTCAGTGAATTTTAGAGCTACTATTGAAAGTAAATTGCGGGCTTTTCAATACAAAATTTTGACTCGAACTTTAGTAACAAATAGGTGGTTATTTAAATGTAAAATAAACTTTAGTTAATTTGTGAAATGTGGTATTATAAAAAATCATTAGGCAGTTAGTAATTTGGTGTTTGAAAGTTAGAACAATACTACTGCAGTTTTCTTTTTCTGATGGTTCTTTTTTGTAATTGTGTCAAAATATCATTATAATTGAAATATTTGTTATTTTGGAAAGGCAAATAAAAAAAATCCCAGAGTCAAGACTTCCATATGCCCTTCTGTTATTAATGTATTAAATTAAAAAATACTAAAACAACTTGATAACACTGCTTTATATTCGTGACATTCTGCCTGCCATACCATGATGGAACACATAATAACAAGGTAATATATATCCAAAAGCTTATATCCAATTTCATATGATCCTGTATGACATACAAGACATTTTTCCGTACTGGTATCATGAATTACAACTGAATGGACTTGTCAACCTTCCATTGTGTGTGGTTCCACCAGACATATGTATGTTACCAGACATATAACACAGTGCATGGACAAAATGTCAGCTGACAAAATACTGGGGGACAAAATGCCAAAAATGTCAAAATTGCAAGGAGGACAAAATGCTGTCAACCTTTATGGGACAGGGAGGGGAAAATGATGATCTTATCAAAACACTTTATATATCATACTGATGGTCAGCTAAACTGAAAAAGCCTCTAGCAGAAAAAAGCCTCTGTAAAAACTGCAGTAGAAAATAAAAGTCCACAAAAGTTTTTTTTTTGTTTGTTATTTGATAGTTTATTCCCCCTTTTAAAATATTCAGGTAGGACAGCCAGAGGAAAGAGGTTGCAACCCCTAACTGCCCACCTTACACTCATTTGCACAGCACAGTGCACTTCAAAATACACTTTAAAAAATAATATTAATAATACTACAAATAAATGAAAAATAATACAATTTGCCATTTTGGTTTTACAAACAAACACTTTAACAGCATGGAGAATAAACTTTTTTTGCAGATTTTTGATGGAAACACAGCTGCACCATAAAAACACAGGGTAATAAAGTACTTAAAATTAGTCAATAAAATTAGTCAACTAACAAAGATTCAACAGCTTGCCATTTGCTTCTACACATTTATTCATTCTTACCATACATCTTCACTAGTTCTTTTTCAATACAGTATTGTTGTTTAATTATTTTCATAAGATGCTCTGTGTGTAGTACTCTTTCATTACATTTAGTGGAATAGATATATCTCTTAACAATATTAAATATATGATTTAGACACATTTTATTGTTACAGTCAAGGTATCCCAATAGAACATTGTGTGGTTTAAGTTGAGGGGTTATATCTAAATGTGGTTTCATTTTCTGTGCTAATTTTGACCATAAGTCCTGGACAACAGGACAAAAGTAAAAAAGGTGTTCAATGGTTTCAACACTTGACTGACAAAAATAGCAAGATTCATCATCAGTAATATTACACATTTTCAAATATTTGTTGGTTGGAAGAATTCTTGAGAGAATTTTACATTGAAAAGCTCTCATTCTGTTGTCAATAGTGCACTGAAAGTTTACTGAGTAGTAACTAGGCCATTGTAACTCAGTTACATGATCCTGTAGAACATGAAGCAATTTTATTTCATGTGATCTATGCGTACATTTTTTACTTAACATATTTACATAAGATTGTCTACAGACTTTACCCATTTTTAAAAGTGTTTCTAAAAGATTTTGTTTTATGTACCTTCTTTCTAGTCTTACTTGTAAACAATCTTTCCATTTCCTTGGGATACTATGGAGAAAACTAAAAATCTACAAAATTAATTTGTATATTGAAAGCTTTAACAAAGCTTTCATAACCAAACATTCCTCCAGTATGACAAATTATATCATTTAGGTAATACCCTTGTTTTGAAATTTGTGTGATCTTATAATCAAATTTTTATTGGTGAGAAAGTAACTATCCCAAATTGGGTAAGTTCTAGGATCAATATTCTCATTGAATTCATTTTTATAATCTATCCAAGCACCAATAACATCTTTCCAAAAATTGTTCGAAATATTTCTTTGCAAATTTTGCAAAGACTCAATGTCCAGTTCAAACAAGATTTTTTATTTGAAGTAATAAGGTTTGATCCAAATATTGTTTGCCAATTTCCTTTAGTTTGTATTAGTCTCTTCACCCATGTTAGCTTCAATGCAGAATTAAACAGCGGAACATTTGTGAGCTTCAACCCTCCTTCACTAATATCTTTTTCCAAGAATGATCTGGCTGTTCTTACCTTACCCTCAAATAAGAAATTTGAAAACATTTGGTAAATTCTGTTCATGATTTTCTGGTCTGGATTTGGCAAAACTGTTAAAAGATATACAAGCTTAAGGAGTGCCAGTGTTTTAATTACAGTAACTTTACCAATAATAGACAAATTGAATCTTTCATACAAATTGAATAATTTTTCTATGTCTAAAATTTTTTTGTTAAAAAATTGGACTCAACAATTTCTTCAAGATTCACACTAAGATTAACTCCCAACAGCTTGAAATTCTTAACCCAGTTCAGATTTAAATCACCACAAATTCGATATGTTTGTTGTTTTAATTTACAATATCCTGCGTCTTGTCTAAATTGATCTTTAACCCAGAGCAAGCATGGTAACCATCTAACACCTGTACACTCTCCCTCAATGATGATTCAGAGCCATCTAACATAAGAAATGTGTGGTCCGCATACAGCCCAATTTTTATCATTTCTTTTTCACACTTAATACCTTTGATTTTTTAATGGTTGTAATTTTTAATGCTAAAGGTTCAATTGCTAAGATAAATAAATAGGGACTTAGAGGATCTCCCTGTCTACATGACCTTCCAAGCTTGAAGAACTCAGAAAAATTTCCATTATTTAAGACACAGCTGCATGCATTTTTGTACAAGACATTAAACTATTGAATAAATTGTGGCTCAAAATCATAAGATTTAAGGACATTGTTCAAATAGTCCCATTCAATGGAGTCAAAGGCCTTTTCAAAATCTAATAGTAAAACTAACTAATAGTAGTTTCAAGATACTCCATCAAATCATAGACAGTTCTTATGTTTTCACCATATAACGTCATTTAAAAACCCTTTCTGTTCATTTTCTATCATTTTAGGCAGCACCCTTTTTAATATATGTGCCAACACTCCAGATAAAGGTTTACAGTCTACATTTATCAATGAGATGGGCCAACAGTTTTTTATAAACTCACATGGTTTATCTCCTTTTGGAAGTAATGATTCCCTGTTTCTGTGTCTGTGACAGTTCCCCCACTTGAAAAGATTCGTTCAGGCTTTTCAGTATCATTCCAGAAGAATTTATAAAATTCAGCGGGATAACCATCAGACCCAGGGGATTTACAATTGGCCATAGCCTTCAAAACTGTCTTAGCTTCATCTTTTGTTATTAAACCTTCACATAATTGTTTTTCTGTTTGATCTAAGGCTTTCAAGTTTGCATTCAAAAAACTGATTTTCTGTTTTTGCTGTGGTTGGCCTACTAGATTTATATAAGTTCATATAGAATCTTTTGAGTTCTTTTAATATTGACCTTGGTTCAGTTAAAATATTTTGACCAGTATTTATTTTACAAATAGTCTTGTTTACATAATTCTTTTTTTCAAGATTACAAATTAATTTTGTTGGCTTCTCATTTAGCTCGTATAAGTTAGCTTTTGAACGTAAAATTATCCCTTGCAATGCTGTTTGTTGAATTTCTTTAAAATCTTCTTTGCATTTTTGGATTTCTAATACAGTGTCTGTTTTGATACTATTTTGCTGTGACAGAAGTTTATCCTCTAAGTCCCTTATTTTACATTCTAATTCATGTTCTAAAATATTTCTTTTTTTCTTCAGCTTAGAGCAATATGAAATTGTAACACCCCTTATTTTTAATTTTATCATCTCAAATAGTAGCTAATTTGATATTGTTATAACAGACTCTGTATTGTTATTACCTGTACTATACTGACTAACAGTTTTCTTGATTTCGGCCTTCACCATGTCAACATACGTTTAGTCTTTCAGTAAGGAGGTGTTAAACTTCCAGAAGCTCGTCCCTCTATTAGTATCCTCAATATTAATTTCAACCCCAAATATGAATGATCAGTTCTGTAACCAAAGCTCATAAATGTTTTAACCGTTCTTGCATGGATGTCCGTGGAAACAAGGAAAAAATCTAATCTGGCCATTTTAACTGGTTTTGTACCACTAATCCAAGTGTACTTTTTGTCCTGGGGTTTGAGGACTGCCAAGTATCTACTAAATCTAAAACACACATCAATTCTTTGACCATTTTTCTAGAATTTATGTTATTTTCACAAATATAATTGTGGGTATCAATACTGAAATCCAAAACCAGGTTCCAATCCCCACAAATAATAATGGGATCATTATCCTTTTCAATTAAAGTATCTCTGAGACTTGAATAAATGTTTGGTTGGTCTTTATTTGGGTCATACAATACTATAAAGATAAGAGGATTACCATAGATGTCCAAATCAAGGATTAATAAATTTCTGGCTTCATCACGGGTAACATTTTTAATCTTATAATCCAATCCCGACTTAAACAGTATTGCCACCCCTCGGGATTCTGAGGACAATGATGACCACATCATGACCCCAGTCTTGTTTAAAGCTTGACTCATATTTTGGCCCCACATGAATGTCTTGCAAGCAATAAATTGGAAAGTTCTTATTGTTAAGCCAGTTAAAAGTGTCCAATCTTTTGGCCCTGTTAGACAAGCCACGGACATTCATACTACCTATCTTAATTGTTTGTGTCATTTTCACATATTAAAAAATATAGAAATTAGTATAAATTTTACTGACTATAACAGCTTTCTTTGATAACAACATGACAAAGAAAATAATTAGCATAACACACCTTCATAACAATAATTTTACACACTAAAGACATACTATCTTTATCACATAATTTTTAGAAAAATAAAAAGCTGAGAATCCATCAAAAAACTCAAACTGAAACTAAAAACAACAAGAAAACACAAACATTTTAGCCAGCATGGAACACTTTTATAAAGAAAGAGAATGGGCATAGACATACCTCCTATACCTTTAAAGGTTGCCCTTAACAAAAAGGGTGCTGTTAAGTTGAGGAATCATAAAAAAAATTTAAAAGCTACAATTATCCACCTCTCATCAGGTATTTCATAGTTTCTTGACATTTTGATTTCAGTCATTAAATTCTTTTTTATTTCAGTGGAATGCAAATAATGCAAATTGTCTCCCTCATTACATCTATAAGAAAAAAATTATTTAATATTCACTATTTAGTATTTATTGTGATGCATCTTGAGCTACCCCAGGTAAAGCCCAGATAATGGCACTGGTGGCTTGAAAACATATTCATTTAGAAAGTTCCCAACACAACTCTCTTATTGAAAAAAATCCACAAAAGTTATCCACAATATTGGATGGTGACACAGGTATAACAAGACCACTGCCATGGTGTGTGATCTCCCGCAGGGCATTAAAGGGGAGGAAATACCTTTTCTGAGATATTCACAATTTTTTATTTTCCGCTAAAATCCAAGATGACATTTTCCCCCTAGGCACAGAATACTGTTGTACTACCCTGTGGGTCAAAAATTCGCTCTGTCTGTTACCATTTCGAAGATATTTTCAATGTTTATTTTCTGCTAAAAATCCAAGATAGCCGCCAAAAGTGGCGAAAATTGAATTTTTTCCCTTCTGCATAGTATTCATGTACTACCCTATGGGTCAAAAATTCACTCAAAATCGCTCTATCTCTTATAGTTTTCAAGATATTAAGACTTTTTCATTGTCCGCAAAAATCAAAGTAGCTATTACTCAGTTAGCTATGGACCTACAGGTCTTAAAATTTGCCATTACACAATACATCAAAAAGTAGGTGAACAACATATTTCACAAAAATCCTTTAAATTCAACAGTTTTGCTGTGATAAGCAATTTACGCAGTAGAAAACCATGAAAGTAGCTATTACTCAGTTAGCTATGGACCTACAGCTCTGAAACTTTGCCATGACACAGAACATTAAAAAGTACATGAACAACATATTTGACAAAAATCCTGTAAATTTAATAGTCTTGCTGTTATAAGTGATTTACTCAATGGAGAACCATCAAAGTAGCTATTACTCAGGTAGTTATGGACTTACAGGTCTCAAAATTTGCCATTACACAGTACATAAAAAAAGTAGCTAAACAACATATCTGAGAAAAATCCTTTAAATTCAACGGTTTTGATGTTATAAGTGATTTACTCAATGGAGAACCATTAAAGTAGCTATTACTCGGTTAGCTATGGACCTACAGCTCTCAAAATTTGCCATTTCACAGTACATCAAAAAGTAGGTGAAGAACATATTTGAAAAAAATCCTCTAAATTCAACAGTTTTGCTGTTAAAGGTGATTTACTCATTGGAAACCCTCAAAGTAGCTATTACTCAGGTAGCTATGGAGATACAGCTGTGAAAATTTCCCATGACACAGTACATCAAATAGTAAGTGAACAACATATTTGACAATAATTCTCTAAATTTAATAGTTTTGGAGTTATAAGTGATTTACTCATTGTTGAAATTCAAAGTAGCCATTACTCAGTTAGCTATGGAAATACAGCTCTGAAACTTTTCCATGACACAGAACATTAAAAAGTAACTGATTAACATACTTGACAATAATTCCCTAAATTCAATAGTTTTGGAGGTATAAGTGACTTGCTGAATGGTCAAATGTTAAACTTAGTGTAGCTATTACTCAGCTAGCTATGGTGCTAGACCTTGGAAACCTCACCATGATATAGTACATGAAGGAGTTGTTCAGCAACATATTTGAGACCAATATTGTAAGTAACAGTTACAAAGATAAAAGCAACTTACTAATTTTGGTCATTGTTAAAAACAGAAAATAGCTATTAGTCACTTAGCTATCAAGATAGACCCCTAAAAATGGTACCATCTTGTAGGCATGGAGAAAGTAGCTGAACAACATATTTTACAGAAATGCTCTAAATACAGTCGTTTTGGAGTTATGAGCACTTTACTGAAAGTAGCCGCCATTGCTATTACTCACTTAGCTATGGACCTAGGTCTGAAAAATACCAAGCAGGCTATTTTTAGGCTGTATAAAAGTACAACTACACACTTATGGCAGCCATCTAAATCAATGAAAAAAAGCCATGCCAGAACAACTGAAAAAAACCCAAGGTAGCCATCTTGTTAACACCAGTGGCGGCCATCTTGTTTTTCCAAATCAGCCGAAAAAGATTCCCAGGCAAGTTTTTCCAATGATGAATTTATCCTGCAAATTTGGAAGCTCTAGCTATAATATTTTAAGAGATAGAAAGGCTTTTGTAAAAACGTGACGAACGGACGCACGCACGGACAGACGCACGGACACAGGGCATTTTATAATCTCCCGTACCGGGCCTATCAGCCGGCGGGAGATAATAACTGTCACTTTAAACAGGTATATTACCCTAGTAGAGACAGATCTTGGGGTGGGGGTTTGGAGGGGGGGCGTGGACGAGGCTATTTACCTATTTAAATTACACCTCTTCCTTAATTTATAATTTTTATGATGTTGTTTAACATCATTATTTTTCATTTTTATATTCATGGTGTGTATTTTTTTCGGCTTTTGTGATCATTTTTGATGAAATAAATGTAAATCGGTTTATTTGTAAAAGTACTAAAAAGACTTCTATATATATGGTCAAAATCACAATGTGATCAATAGTGAAAGATATTGTAAAGTGTAAAGAATGGAAAGCTTTGCCTTATGTTAGTCATAGCTCAGGAATTCAGACACAGGAACATCTTCCCATATTTAGAGATTAGTTTGGCAAAATATGTGATCACATGACATTTTGATGTGTAAGAAACAGTCTTTCCCACAATTCCCTCCCAGTCACATGACTCTCCTTCTAAGGTAATGCTATCACAGAATTATTAAATAATAGGTCACATGACCATCAACAGTTCTTTCTTTCTGGTCATATGGTTTGCAGCTTTTCTTATTTAGGTAAGTCCCATGACCATCTACAGGTCCTTATTAGGCAAGGTGTTGGTCACATGATCAAACAGTGTATAAGAATTTACTAAATTACTAAATTCTCCGATCATGTGACTTCTTTATTTGGTCATTTTACTGAGCTATGCGACCATTAGTTCCTGTAACATTCCAGATAGAGGAATGTTAATTACTCAGGGCTTGCATTCCAAAATTTATTATAAAGGAGCCAGTTTGGTCAGTTTTAGTGAGATCATAAGTAGACCATGAGCAGACCATGAGGAGGTTTTGCTGAGCTAACTGAGGCACCATCACCACAAGAACTTATAAATTTTCTGTGTAATAACTTTGTTGAAATAAAAGCTTAAAAACAGTTTTTTTCAAATACACGAGTAGAAACCCAGGACAAGAAGAAAACAACCATTAGAAAACAACTTACAGAAGGCAACAACTAACAACCAAAACTACCACCAAACCTCTACTTGACACAATTCAGATTGAGCAGTGAGCCATGGTTAAAACCACACCTTGTATGAAAGTATGATCTGTAGTTGTCAGGTTACAGGTATGTACAGACAGACACACCATTACAATAGCCTCACTATTCCACTTGTGGGGACAAAGGTATTTAACATAATAGCAAGCAAAGATACTACTCTTCACTTGATTTGGGCAAAGTGGGCTCACAATTTTATAACTGGCCACAGTTAACAGTATATAGAATTCTGTATAGTTCAGTTCAAACGATTTAATTTTTTAGTCACAGTTTGTCACTTTAACAAACTTTATACATAAATTGATCACAGGGTTTTCAGCGATATAATGCCCCTGTTCCACCAAAGGACTAAGCCCAGACCCTGTCCCCGACCCTTAATCGTGGACAGTCTGTGACAAAAAAGGTAAAATGGGTGGGACTACTGAAAGTCTGGGATTAAGTTCAGATCGGCCTGAGGAGGCCCCAGGGGGCCCCAGACAGTCCCAGATAAGAACCGATTAAGCCATTTTTCTAGTCGTAGACAAACCGACTGGGTCCCAGGACACCTCAGGCCTCCTGGGACTAAGCCCCGACTAACCCATGATTAAGTCCCGACCCTCCAAGGTGTCCTGAGGCGTCCCCAGGCTTCCCCAGACTGAGATGGCCGATTCTTGTTTTGCAATGGGACTAAGGGTCGCAGGAGGCCTGGGACTAAGGTACTAAGGGTCTGGGACTAAGGGTCGCAGGCGGCCTGGGACAACATAGGACTGTGTAAATTTGGTCTGAGGAGGCCTGAGGAAGCCTGGGACTGGACATTTTGTTTATGGCGGGAAAAAATAATCGGTTGGGGTCGGGAGAAATATCAAACATGTTTGATTTTTCACACGGCCTCAACAGACCTCAACCGACCCTTACAGGACGCCTGGGACTAAGCAAATTTTTGCAACCGACCCCCCAAAACCCTTAATCGGGAGCCTTAGTCATGTGGTGGAACACCCACATAAGAAAGAAAACATAATATTTAGAATATTTTATAAAGAAAAGAAATAGTAGTAAGATCTGGTAAATTGATTAATGGAAAATATACCTTAATATCTAAAATATGAAATACTTTAAGTACTTCAAACATAGAAATCATGTGTAACTGTTTTTTTGTGGGAAACGAAAAAAAAATCATCAAAAGTTGCTTTAGAATTTATAGATTTCCTTTAACCCACTTCACCAGAAGTGCTAAACATCTGACTTTTTCAAGTAACACCCCAGGCAACACATATGTTAAAATGTTCCTATAAACCACGATTTTGCAACCTTTTAATTTATTTTATTACAAGATAATTAATTATTGCTACTTAGAGTCTGTTTTTGAGTGGAGTTTAAGTGCTATAGATGTTCAATACAATTAAAATTAAATGTTTTTTTTGCATACTGAGGCAAATAAAGTCCTCAATATATAATTTACATTTGAAACTGTTCACATGCATCCTTTAACTTAATTTGAAAGTATTTCCACATCAAGTTTTAACAACTTTACCCTTTCATCTTTGAATGCTAAATGGCAATCTGTATGGCCTGAATTCCAGCAAAACTGGAAAATGGAAGTTGCATCAAACATTTTTTCCGAATTATTATAATTCACTTTGTCATCGAGATACTGGCAATTATGAAAAAAATACTCGAATAAAATCAAAAAATGCTGATTGCTCAGGCATTTTGATGACTTCCAAAAAGTGACTGAGAACAATGTCTCAACTGGAACAAAACATATCCAAACCAAGCAGAAGTACAGTTGGCCCAGCCAGTAAAAATTTATTAAAGGAAAATGAAGTGTGGTGGTCCATGGAGAATAGGATAATAAAACAGACATGAAAACAACTTATTAAGCTGCACTAAAATATGTGATTTCAACAAATTTTTCTGTAATGGGAATTTCATGGAACAAGGCAGAGTAATAGTAGTCACCTGACAGATGTGATACCAGATAGACTTTGATGCCACACCCCAGATAAGAGGAAAGTAGTATCAGAGATGCCTGTACCTCACAGCCTTGGAAATTAGCATCAGACACCATTAGATGTAGGAGTTAACCGAGGGACTATTTCTTAATGCAATGGAAGAGAGTTCCACAAGGTTGATGCATGATGGCTGAAAGAGGTGGGAAAATATTTGTGTGATTTGTACACTTCATTAATGGTGTAAAAAGTTAAACTCGTAACACTAAAATAACTATTTCAAAGGTCAAAGATCAAATTCGACACCAGCAAAAGATTCGCAGGCCATGATTTCCTTTCAGTTGCTTTCACATTTCAAAGACCTGGAACAAATTGTAAGGGAGATATAAGGCCTCTTTTTACATGATAACACTATTTGATCCTAGTTGACATTATACATGATATATGGCGACCATTTTGTTTCAAAACAAGGTGAAAATTACTATCATAGAGGTATTCCTAGCCTTAAACATCACATGCTAATCTAATGAAGCTAGCTTCAATATTTTTAGCTTTATAGCATGTTGATAATTTTCTAATAATTGGTCATGGTGCCCGTTCTGTTTTTCAAAATGAGACCAAGATTTATGTAAATACTTCTTTTCATAACAGTAAATATATTTTCCAAATCCAGTAAAGATATCGTACCCACACTGAAAATATTTCGTAATCTCCCAAGAGATTTCACCTAGGTGGGAGAAAGTTTGACAGTTACAGGGCTGAAGTGGCAAAACGTCCATAAATTGGATCTCTGTGGACAGTTTAGAGACTTTAAGTTGGCCTTAAAATTAAAACTACATATCTTAAATTTTACACAGGCATAGATCATATATAGAAGCTTTGCCTAATCAGGTTTGAGACTGTCCGACTTACCTTTTCCAAGTTACAGGGCAAAATATGTTAAAAATGTACCCAAAACTTTCCATAGGTGGCTTAGCCATGTGCTTCAAAACATTTTGAAATCAACTTAAAGTCTTGATTTTGGATATATGTAAGGACACAGCCTCATAGTTTGCGAACTAGAGGATTTTAAGTGGACCTTAAGGTCAAAGTTAAAGTTTTATATCTTCGTCACCAGCAAGGGTAACTTTGAGACAGGTCCTCACCATTACAACTTGTGGAAGTCAAACCCACACAGCAGAAGAGACAGCCTGTAATAAAGGCCACTGAGGACCTCTTCCTACCTTACTGTGGCCATAACTTCTTTATTATTGGGAGTTTAAGGTTAATCTTTTTGTCGATTTCTATGACTCCAACGTGGAAAATTTACCAAAATTAGTCTCATAAACTATTTGGTGCTTGTGTGACTCTCTTTACTACTGCGTTTTCAAAACTGTGGGTCGACGAACGTTTTGACCATGTGTAAGGTATGAATGAGCACATATGATTGTATCCAGAGGAATCATTTTGAGGCACATAATGCACTCATACAGTACACCTTATGAATTCACCTCATGAGTGGGGACCTATTATCTGATAAAATAGAAACTATACCTTAGACAAAAGGACTTGAAGAAAGTATATGTATAGACTTTCATTAAGTCCTTTTGTCTTATTATATGAGGACTGTATGACTTTTTTACCAGAATTTGTTGCTGACAAAAGTTTGTATTTTATCAGACAATAGGTCCCCACTCATGAGGTGAATTCATAATGATTTCATGTATGTCAGATTTGCTGGAATGAGAAATACAAAGACTTGGAGCCAGTCTAAAGTATATGGGGAACACGGAGAATTTGTATTTTGAAACCGAAGACAAAAACTGCAGCAAAGTGATTTCATTTCCTACAGACAAATTGAGATCACAAAAGTCAGGTTCTGGTACTTCGGGGATAAATGTAAAAATAGAGCTTATGAAACTTGCACATGAAACATGCCGTCATGACGGAGGTGATAATCAGATATAATATTCTCAACTTCACTTTTGCATGGTGTCAAAGGCATCAGGTAGGAAACAAATTGATGAAATACAATATGGCACATCAAACCTATTTTATTTCTTACATATATTTAATGCACACTACCATAGAGTATTAAATATATTATGTTATCCATTAATCCTGTAGGATTTCTGGTGTCTTTGTTTATGTGATAATTAAGGTTTAGTTAACTATGAAGGCTGTGAATGATGTTTGTATTAAGTATTTCAGCACAGTGAATCCTTCTTATGATGATTTTTTCTTCATTTGATGAATTATAACTTTGTGTGCATGTGAACGCAAAGTGAGCACTTATAAATGTCAGGACATCACGTCACACACACATACACTGAACAAGTTTTAAGAGGAAAAACTATTGATATATATATAATTCTGTGAAGAGCTTGAAGTCTTGAATTTGAATGGGAAATTTCCGGTAATTTAATTGTCCTGCACTGAGAAAGTTTCATGAAAACGTTTTCTTTAAACCCCCGTCACACTACATTCGGTATCACTAGTGGTGACCCACGTTTGGGGAAATGTCCCTGTACTTGGATCAACATCTGATGTCCATATGCGTCCTTGCGAGTCAGTGGCGAACCATCCGTAATGTGGGTGTTCCACCACACGACTAAGGCTCCCGATTAAGGGTTTTTGAGGGTCGGTTTCAAAAATATGCTTAGTCCCAGGCTTCCTGTAAGGGTCGGTTGTGGTCGGTTGAGGCCGTGTGAAAAATCAAACATGTTTGATATTTCTCCCGACCCCAACCGATTATTTTTTCCCGCCATAAACAAAATGTCCAGTCCCAGGCTTCCTCAGGCCTCCTCAGATCAAATTTACACAGTCCTATGTTGTCCCAGGCCGCCTGCGACCCTTAGTCGCCGACCCTTAGTCCCAGACCCTCTATACCTTAGTCCCAGGCTTCCTGCGACCCTTAGTCCCATTGCAAAGCAAAAATCGGCTATCTCGGTCTGGGGACGCCTCAGGACACCTTGTGGGGTCGGGACTTAATCCTGGGTTAGTCGGGGCTTAGTCCCAGGAGGCCTGAGGCGTCCTGGGACCCAGTCGGTTTGTCTACGACAGGATCGTGGTTCAAACCGACCAGAAAAATGGCTTAGTCTGTTCTTAGTCCCAGACCAGTTAGGGACTGTCTGGGGCGTCCTGAGGCCGATCTGTAGTTAATCCCAGACCTTCATACCGATTCTGTCTTCCACCCCATTGGTCAATTTTTTTTCCATTTTTTCCAAGACTACCCACGATTAAGGGTCGCCGACAGGATCGGGGCTTAATCCTTTGGTGGAACAAGGGCATTACCTTGCGCGTCCTACGCAAGTTTTTAAGAATTTGAATTTACCGCCTCTGATTTCGGTACCTTAACACGTGCAGACAATTTTGGCATGCATGTACTACGGTAACCGAAGGTGTGGTCCACAGTGTGCATAAGGTTGTGATTTGATCGTCTTTCAGTGTAATACGGCGACATAGGGTGAGTTAAGGTATTTACTATCACTTGCTCATGGTGTTCATATTTTACCTATGTGAAGGAGATATTAAATTCATGACCGTTTATTCTTTGTTTATTTCTCTGTTTGTTTGGATCTTCATGACAAAATGAGAAGATGGGTCTTGGTCCAACTTGAGAATGATCTGGATCACCGCCAGCTTTTCTGTTTTACTTATTATTGAGCCAATTAAAAAGAAAATCATCCATTCTTTGGTGAAGATATACACTCTGAGAGTGCTCTTGTTAACTGTACATTCTAAAATAAATAAATAGTAAATGGCTGATAACCTCAGACACTGGTTTGCTGTTTCTTACCTCTATCTTACTAATTGACAGATGAAAAGGTATTTTTAAAGTTGTGGTCGGGTTGACTTTTTTTTTCTTTTGTATTATATTCCTAAATAAATGTACATTTCTTCTTCATATAACAAACAAGGAAAACCACATTTAGTGTAGCAACGTGTATTGTGATAATCAAACACTTAGGCACTTTGGTATCATGTTTTAATCAGAACAAAAGACTAAGGTATTATTATCGAATATATACAAAATTAGGAAATGTTGTCTAAATGTTTTTGGAGAACAAAAGATGCTTCCAAGCCTTCACTTTGCGGTTTTTGGAGACAATGAATTTGTGTTCTTTAAAACATTCTGGATTTTGCACCCTCACTGGAACCTCTTCTAGGGTATATTGTCCCTGAATCCAGAAAACATGCGATTTTTGGCATCTGTTATTGTCATCCTACTGTGTCCCTTCAGGGGCTGTGCAGGGGCCACGGTGGCAGAGTGGTAACACTCTCGCCTCCCACCTCTGTGGCCGGGGTTCGATCCTCATCATGGCCGTAAGTGGGAAAGCTGGTAGTTGCTTGCCGTTGGTCGGCAGTTTACAGTACAGAACCCTAGCGAACTATATGTACTGGTTTCCTCTGCCCTTCCAACTACCCATCGTGATATGACCTGTAAAGTGTTGAAAGCGACGTAAAACCCCAAATAAATAAACAAAAATCAGGGGCTGTGCAAGTCAAAACCTTATGAATAGTGCAAATCTTGGAAGATATGATCATGGACAATCCTGGAGCTGTGAGCATTCAACCCCATCTAGCAAAGCTCTTGAATCTTATGTGTTACACTGAATTTCCGGGGGCAGTCCAGGAGTAAATACATTCATAGTGCATCTGGGGCTGGTATGTAATGTCCCAGTCACACTACAGGCAGTATACCCCGCGGTTAGAAGTTTTACTCAACCGATGAACTGCCTCCCAGTATACCTCATATCTTCCAAGATTTGCAGTATTCATAAGGTTTGACTTGCACAGCCCCTGATGGGACACAGTAGGACGACAATAACAGTAGGATGACAGAACTACATACGTTGGTCTGAAAGAAGCAAACTCCATTAACCTCCACTCACCTATGGCAGCCTCCAGACCCACACATGCTACAAAAATGAATAGGAGTTACAACCTTACATAAACTTTGGCCCCTGTGTCAAGTATCTGCCAGGGACCAGCCAAGGACTTGCCACAGATATAGGCCATGTCCCTTATTGCGTTAAAACATGTAACCTGACCACTCACATACTACTCATGTAGGCCACAAGCCATTATGTACTACTCCCCAACATATTCCAAATCCTCCCGGACTGGCTGTGTATCACTTCCATCTTAATCTAGGATGGTAGCAGTGTATATCAGAGACTGGTGTATTGGGAGTCTGGCTTAGTTTTTCTAGAAAATGTGTAATACAAGTTCTCATTTTTAATTAGCAGACAATCTGAATTCATAATTCAGACAGGTACTAACAAGAACATTTGCCACCATTATGTCAATGTCCATGGTGAGAAATTTATTTGTTCTGTAAAATATCTGATCTGATAAGCAGTCAGACATATTTTGTTGTAATATCATAACTGTGCGTATGTTCTGTAACAAATGTAACTCTCAGATTTTTTTACCTTGTTGGCTGAGACAAATCACTTGGTAAAGTTTATCACTGCCAATCAGGATGAACTATCCAGATAAACGTTAAACTTGACAGTGGATATCCAGATATGAACTTAAAATCCAGACTAGCCCTAAAAGTAGTGGTTCCCATGGCAAGACATTTTTGTGTTTTATCTAGTGACCAGAAATTAGGAAATTACAATCCTGAGAGACAACCTGCCATTGAATCACGCTCGCCTTATAGAACCTAACTTGCTGTCCTTGTACTTACATTGCTGGCAACCAGATTATGAACAGGAATGGACAGCAATCCCTCAACCCTCTAGATTTCTTTTAACTCCTCCATGGTAAAATAATGTAATCAATTAGGAAAGAAGTAATTGGGTGGTGTTAAGGGGGGACATATGGACTGAAATGTTGGAAAAAAGTTACATGTTAGAGTACATCTACTCATTAAGCCTCAGTTCATTGATTCTCAATTGTAACTACCATCTCTTCAGTGAAATCATGTTCCCTGATGATGGAGAGAATGGAGAGAGAGTGTAGGAACCATGCATCAATCAATCACTTGTGCAAGTGCTTAATCTCTGTATCTATGGATTCTAATGCACACCATCCAGTCTGTTAGGCATATATCATCGAGACGTTAGACATATTCCAAGTCGCACCCAGTGAGGCAATCAGGTGTTTGGTAGTTAGAAACTAAGGTGGGAATGATTTCTGAAATAGGTAAGTTTTTAGTCGACTTTTGAAACATGAGAGATTTGGAGCATTGCGTATATCATGTGGAAAATCATTCTTTGGGGCATCATATGAGAAACTGTTGTTGAAGTAGACCTTTGATTTATGAATAGAAGAACAATAATGAGGAACCTGGAGGAACATATTTTTTTAGGTTTGAGCGTCTTGTGTTCATGGCAGATTTGTACAGGGAGAGATGTGGTGCAAAATACTTAGGCTGGCCAGTAGTGAGGTACTTGTACACAAGAACTAGGGTTTTAGGGTTTTTTGCTGTCTGATAGGTAGCCAATGAAGTATCTTCATGCTGGATGTGATGTGAGTGAACTTAGAAGCACCAGTGACAAACCATGCAAGAGCACTTTGAATGTATTGGAGCCTTGTAGTATTATGGGATGACAAACTACAAAATAGAAAATTGCAATAATCCAAATGACGGCTGACCAGAGCATTTGCAATCACCACTGATGTATCAACAGAAAAAAACCTCCTGATATGATGAAGGTCCCTGAGGCTAATAAAACAATATTTGATGACAGAGTTTATGGGATTGGTGAAACGAAACTTTACATCAAACAGAACACCCAGATTGCAAGCAACATCTGTGGGGGAGAGACAATTACCCAGGATATTGACAGGAAATGAGTCACTGAGCCATTTATATCTGTCTTTAGCACCAAAAACTATGAGTTCTGTTTTATCAGGGTTTAGCTTAAGTTTGTTTTCAGACATCCAGAAATGAATATCATTCAAACAGGATTTTAGACGGTTGAGAGACTTGAGACTATCTTCAGGGGATAGGTGAATTAACAGCTGAGTGTTATCAGCATAAAAGTGGTATTTAACTCCAGTATATTTTCTGATGACTTGACTAAGGGGTGTTGTGTAGAGGGAAACCAGAAGAGGACCTAAGACAGAACCTTGGGGGACTCCCAACAGCAGAACCAATTTTGACTGACTGAAAATGATCCTGGAGGTAGGATCAAAACCATTTTAGAACAGAACCAGCAAAGCCAAACCTAACTGATAAACAGGAAAGGAGTGTGTCATGATCAATAGTATCGAAGGCTGCAGACAAGTCGAGCAGCACCAGTGCTGTAGGCATACCCTTGGACAAAGATAAATGAATCTCATTTTTGATACACAACAAGACAGTTTCTCTTGAGTGCCCCACCTTATAGGCTGACTGAAAAGTGTTTCTAAGATCATGTGGGATCTAATTTGGGCAGCCACTATATGCTCAACCAACTTTGACAAAAAACTGAGACCAAACACTGATCGATAGCTCTTCAAATCCTCTTTTGAAAGGGCAGACTTTTTAAGGACAGGTGTGACAATAGCCTGTTTAAAAGGATTTGGGAACATGCCATTTTGGAGGGACAAATTAACCAGTTTTATCAATGAAGGAAGAAAGCTATCTATACATTTTTTACGATATTTGTGGGACATGAATCAAGAGAGCAAGTTTTTGAAGGGGCTTCCTTGATGAACTTGAGGACTTCACTCTCATCAATACCTTGAAAAAAAACTGAAAATTGGCGGTTCCTTGTCAGGATGAAGAGACTTAGATTGGTGTGTTTGAAGGTGTCTGTGATCTTTTTTATTTTGTCAGTGAAAAACGAACCAAATCTATTTGCTAATGATTTTTCATCATCAAAGGATGGGAGGACAGTGGCATTTGACCAGCTCAATATTCTATTCAGTGCCTGCCAGAACTTTTTACCATCGCCACAATTTTCAGGGGATTTGTCCCTTCTCCATGCATGTTCATACTGCCTTCTCATGCACTTAGCAGTCCTATACTCGTCAGTTATCCAGCTTGGCACTGGTTTAATGAGCTGTTTAGTCTTCACTAGTGCATGAATATCTACAAGACCAGATAAACCAGACATGCAATGAACTAATGTCATCAGATGGGATAGCAAGTAGGTCACTTCTGAATTTATCAATATCCATTTGATGATACTGGAAGGTAACAATTTTCTGCATTGGAGTATCCAAGGATGGAAAGTCAACCACGAAAAGAAATAATTTTATGATCACTTATAAAGCCTGAACCTTTTACATCAGAAATTGCAGAAAACTTGGAAGGAGCCATCAACAAGTCTAAGGTATGACCGTGAAGGTGAGTTTGAAAATCAATGTATTGAGTCATGTAGATTCAAGTCAAGGAAATCCTTGTGCATGGCATTGTTGAAAGGTCAAAGGGTTTATTTTATGGGAAGTTGCAGATGTACTGAGCATTTTGAAGAGCTCTCAGTATCAGCCTGCAGTGGGGTGTCAAGACCTTGTTTGTTGATCATTTACTGTGTTTATCAGAGTGGGCGGAAGGGCATAAATATCCATCCCATCCCAGAATAAGCTAAACACTTTAACCACCATGGTTTTCTCTCCGGGTAGTGGATATATGAACTGGGTCAGCTTGTGATTGTACTGGGTTGCACACATGTCCATCTCTGGACTGTGCACCTCGGATGTATTCGGTCGAAGATCCATCTGAATTGGTTGTTTTAACATGAAAAACTGGTTGTTTTAACATGAAAACTTTATCACTCTTAAAACACCTCTCTCTCTCTCTATCTCTCTCTCTCTCTCTGTTCTCTCCCCTCCCTACTCTTCTGTATGTCAGTGGCTGTATTTCCCAACTCAGACTCTGTAGGTGTGTCTGGTGACCTCTATCTTCTTCACATTCCTTCTTCCTTTTTAGAACCCATCATATAAATTGAATAAAAACAGTGTGGAAAAAAAACAAAAGCCTATCAGCAAGTCAGCCCAACCTGTATCTTTACACTAAATCCTAAGTTAATTCGTAAAATAACCAACAAAAGCCTATCTGAATGCTGCCAAGTGCAATCCACCAGAGTTGAAAATTCCAATGATGCTTTCCACAAACTGACCACCTTTTAAAGTCAGAGCTTGTCCAGCTGAGAAGTAACTAACTCAGTGACCAAAGACTTGGAGACATCCCATCTTGACAGGAAGTGACCAAGTTAGATCATGGATGTTTATGACAAGCCAGTTTCGTTTCAGGTATGGTCGGTTTGGGTCTACAGCCTGTCGAGGAATGATGTTCAAATGCTGGACCATGACAGCCTGGTAAATGCTTCCAGACATGACGGTAACAATATAGGACAAGACGGGAAGGGACTACAACAAGACAAAGACAGACAAGGCAAGCTGGTTTCCAGCTGGGCAGAGCCATGGTCAGAATTAAGAGTCAGGGACGATGGTCGAAATATCAAACATGTTCAATATTTCACCAACTGATCGCGACAAACCGGGAAACTACAACTGACTCTAACCGACTCTGTGAACATTGCTGCCGACTCTCGAAAAATCATTAGTTACCAACAAGACAACCCCAGTGGTATATCCCCATTAGGTCAAATCCCTTTCTGCCATGCCTTGTGCACACTCCTCTGGCCTAATGATTAATGAGTGTCAGGAACCTTTTCTTGATTAGACTTTCAGCAATGTGCAAAACTTGAATCACAGAGAAAAAAGCGGGTGGCTTTCAAGGATCATTTTAAGTATCTCCTTCACAAAGTCATCTGGATCATACTCAGACTTTTGAGTAGCTGCTCTGTAGAGCGTGTGTGGCTTCCTGATTCCTGTTTGGAAGTGGAATACTGCTAACTCCTCTTGATAAATGGTTACCAGTCTATATCCTCAGGTGTTGGGTGTTCTCTGTAGGAATCAGTTTACCAGGATATCTCAGTCCAAAGCCAAGTGTTAACACTGTTACACAATGCTTCTAGTCGAGTTCAGAGGATTTTATGGCAATGTATGATCTGTTCAGTCACCACAGCTTGTCCAGTGTGCACTCTTTGTAGGGGATAGCTCACAAAAGCCAGCAACAGGTTTTCATGCCACCAGTCTGCTTTGGGCCCTTATTGCACCACCCTGCAGACGTGTATTACAAAATTGAGCCATACGAAACGAGACCTCTTTTCCTCATTGATCTTGTAAGTGTACAGCGGGTTAAATAAAAAATTATCGTGGTTATTAGATGAGTTTTCTCAGAACCTCTCCAATCTACTGGAAGATATCTCATGACTTCCTGAACCCCTCAATCTTTAATGTGTTGTTTGGAGGAATTGGTTATTATATCATCATTTTAAACAGATTTTAATTTGGGTCAATTTCCCCAACATATGAGAAACATTTCTTTCACATCATCAGAACCTTATCCCTCTAAGATGAGATACCTTTTTGAGACCGACTCAGGTGTGGGCTGAAGTATGACACTCCAGGTTGTTTGTTCAAAACGTGAGTACTTAAAAATAGTACGCATTGTTGAACAAGTCAAAGTAAAGTAAGTTATTTTTTGTTTAACCATCTTGCCTTGCTATACCTGCCTCTAGTGCCAAATGTGTCTGACTCCAGAATCCTTATTGGAAAGGAATGGGTAACCTGAATCTGCCTAAGGTCAAATCTACCAGCTCAGAGCTCTTCCTTTTGACATGCTATCCACTTAACCCAGTCAGTCTTAAGTCATACAAATGGGCTTTGCCTTAATCAGTATCTGGATGGCTGGTTTATTCGAGCCCCTCCAGAAGTTGTATTATCAACAATAACTCAAAATTATTCTGAACCTGGTCCAACCCTATAATGGATTGGTCAGCTTTAATAAGTTAGATTTAAACACAACACAGATTTTACAAGACCAATGAGCATTTTAAGGACAAGGCCTAGAAGGAATGCCTGTAGGAAAAGTTTCCCAGCAGCCACAAGCTGTTTGTGAAAGTGTGCTAGACTTGGTTGGAATCCCAAAAGACTCGCTATGGAAATCTCATCCAGTCCAAGTCTGGCCAGGCTCCCAAGGAAATAACAGAGAGGCAGAACTGGATTCCGGACAAATTTAACTTCTTGAAGACACACATCAGAAGGAAGGGACTCATCAAATTATCAGCCTTCAAGTCCCCCTCCCAAGGACCCAGTGCAACTACGGTCTCAGCAATTGACATCTCCAGAGGTTCCACTGACGAGGATAGTATGGAGATGAGCTTGCAATCAGACACCACACAACAGCCATCGATTGAAAGCCCCAGTGTATTTTCCTAACGTTCAACAGTCAACCACCAGGTCATGGACCAGTTTGCAAAAATGAAGACCATACTGTCATATTTTCTCAGGCCAAGGCAGGAGACCACCAGAACAGTCTTCCGCAAATACCTGGCATCTGAGGTTGAAGCTTTAGAAAAAAAGAGACTTTCAAATGTTTAGAAACTAGGCTGTGAAATTTTAAGTAGGACCCAGAGCAGGATAGAGGAAAGGATCCGTTTGCCCCTGCAATCTACACTTTTCTAGGAGCTCCAGTCCCACTTCCTGATATGTGCCACAGACTTTTCAGCAGCCACAGCAACCAGGACCTGCTGCTAGGGAATTCATCTTGCATATTTCAGAAAACCAGATACCAGCAAGCCAAGCCATCCAACTAGCTCTGTGGACCCAAATGGCACCACGAGGACACCAACACAGCGTCTCTCCATCAATCCACCATGCCGCAAGAGCCTACTCAACAGCCAGCCCAGCAGTGATTCGAGCCCAAGCAACAGTAGTAGACCTACTGCACTTGCCTACAATCGGTCCTTTTTAGAACCACTGCTGTAAAATGTTCTTTTCAGGACAACTGCTGATTAATAGGTTCTTCTTAGGCCCCCCTTAATATTCACAACAATATTCTTCTCAATATGGCTAAAGAGTCTGTCACAGCCCTTACCCTTCTGGATCTCTCCGCCGCGTTCGATACCATTGACCACATCATTCTCCTGGACAGCCTTAATGTTTACTATGGAATCAATGAACTAGCACTTGGCTGGTTCAAATCATACCTGTCGGGAAGGACACACTTGGTCAAGGTAGGTAACACACTCTCACATCCTGCTGTGCTCTAGTATGGGATCCCCCAGGACTCCGTCCTTGGTTCAATTCTTTTTCACTCTACATTAACTCATCAAGGTGAGTATGTAGCTGAACTGCTACTACCCTTTCAAGTATCTTTGAAACAAAGTTTAGATTGGAGACAGGCCTATAGTTTAGAAAACTTCTTTGTCTAAAGATGATTTTAGAATCATATCTGATGGGAAGGACACACTCGGTCAAGGTAGGTAACACACTCTCACATCCTGCTGCACTCCAGTATGGGGTCCCCCAGGGCTCCGTCCTTGGTTCTATTCTTTTTCACTCTACACTAACCCAATCAGCTCAATCATTCACTCTCACAGTAGTATTAACTACCACTTCTACGCGGATGACACCCAGTTATACATAAGACTCTCACCAGCAACTTTCTCTCACTCTATACAAAAACTAAAGAACTGTCTAAATGACATTCAAAATTTCATGTTTACAAATAAATTAAAACTGAACCCTGACAAAACTGAGTTGATTCTGTTAGGCTCCAAAAACAACAATAAAAAACTTCCTCACTTTCCAATCAACAAATTAATCAGTCCAGTCGGGGTGGGTCGGGAAATTGCGCCAGTGCTGATGGTTAGTCAGTATGGCTTGTCAGGGCCTTGTATGGTTTGTCTGTTAGGGGTTTATGGCTTGCCCTGGTAGTTTCCCATCTTGTCATGGAGAAAAGCACCCCAACCCCAAGTCAGGTCGGGAGGTAGATCCAGAAAACCTGGGATGTACTATGTCCTGTCGGGGAGGTAAAACCAACCCAAATTTTTTGTGCACTTTTTTCTGGATTTTCGTCCCCGACTTTTCTGACCAACCCTAGTGTCGTAGAGTCGGTTGTAGGGTCAGCCAAAGTGGAACACCCCCATTAAGTCAATTTTAAACCAACAGGATGGATTGGGAAACTATTGCTAACTTTTTGGGAACCTATTGGATGACTCCTGAAGCAATTGCAGTGTCCATCAGAAAGATAATCAGGAAAATCAGGAACCTATCTTAAACCTATCTGAAACTACACTCATGGATCAGCCCTAATCTTCCAGACAAAAGTATATGTATATTCAATAACTTTTTGGGTAATGTGACCGAGAGAAAGGTGAGGTGATCCATTTGAATACTTAATTATTTCAATATTATTAACACCATAGGAGATATTAAAAGAACACACCACTCTGACGGCAGCAACAGTTATAAACCCGAACCCCAGAAGAAATTTCCTTCTGGATTTGAACCAAATAGGTTTTCACAATTCCATAGTGTACTAAGAATTACAGAGGTTTGCTTATGAGACAAAAGTGGAATCTTTTTACCTCTGTTTTGTTGTGGTTTGTAATGTGCAATGTATGAACACATCTTACATCCTACATAAACACTCTATATGTGTACATACTGGTTATGTAACAGCAGTGGATAAAAATCTTTTGCTTTGAAATCTTTCTATTGTACGTATGTTGGTCAGTCCATTTGTTTGTATGTATGTTTTTAAGCACATTCTAGGCCACAGTTTTTTCAGGTATGATTCTTACTTTTTCCTGTAACATTATCATTGGCCAGAATAGAGCAAGGCCAAATTTAGGCCCAATAGATATTGACTTCGCTATGACGTTTTAAATAAATGCTGATAGACTGCAGCCAGATCTCGAAGTTACCACTCGTTTGTAAGTTTCTTTGTTACTTTACAAAATTTTTTGCAAAGTATATTACTTATTCTGTTTGCTTTTTTGTTTGTAAATTTGTTTTTTTACAGCATAACTCAAAAAGTACTGCACATATCGTAATTTAATTTTAGAAAGCATCAGAACTGTTGCAAGGAAGAACTGATTCAAATTTGGGAATGATCGGGTCAATATTCTTGATTCTGGAGCTGAATAACCAGTCGCAGAAGCCACAGCTCAGAGTCGAAACTACTAGAGAGACTGTGTGAATGCAGTGATAGGAATGCACAGATCAGAGGCTCGAACATGTAATTAGCAACTATGACAGGCCCAGGCGAATGACCATACTGCATGGGCAGCTGGATGACCAGCACACTTGGCAAGATCCATGAGGAAATGTGGCCCAACTTCCAACAATGAAGCATGGATCTGGTAAATCTTGCTTTGTGTGGGTCCAAGGCTGTGGCTGACAGGGAGCAGCATAAGACATCTCTTCAACTAGATGAGAGGCAGACGAAGCTGGACCAGTGACAGCATGATCAAGAGCTCAAGCAGAGGCAGATGGAGTTGATACAGCAGCAGAGAATGCAGGAGGTCGTAACAGTACAACAGCCAACCCAATCCTAAAGGCCCGCAGACATTGATTTTTCAGACAGCGCCAGCAGACCCTACTCAGTAGCCACCACAGCAGGGCTTTTTTCATCCACACCAACACCTGGCTCCTCTGCTTCTACCAAGTATTTGCTTACCTACACAGATGGAAAGGCCATCAGTTTCATAGATTTGCTCTTGCTAACGCTGAGAACCAGTCACAAGCACCCAAATAGACAAGGACAGTAGTGCTTAGTATGTCACCTGCATGGACAAGGACAATAGTGTTCAGTATGTATATGAACTGCATGTGAAAGCCTGTGACCCATGGACTGTGATTGTTTTGTCATGCATATTTTTACTGATCTCATTCACATATATATGTACTTTATTATGGTTACTTCAACAGATTCCTGAAAATGTGATAAATAAATCTATCTGTATATTCATTATTTAAACAAGTGTATGACCTTAGCTGCTTGCTAACTTGTCTTTGGGTGTTAGTTATATCTATTTAACACAACCAAAGCATATGACCTTAGCTGCTTCACACCTTATCATTGTGTACTTGTTAACAAATACCGAAGCATATGGCTGCACAAGTAAAAATAGACATGATCTTTTAAGATTTCTGGTTTGGCCTTGGATAAATAAAGATAGTACAACCAAAGATATATCACTTTTGCAATGTCTCTGCATGTTTACGGATGTCGGTACCAATAAAGACAAGTGAAAAATTGGAAGCACAAATAAAATAATTTATAATAACAAATAAGCACACAGATTCATTTGAAAGACAAAGAGCTTAACAATAATATAAATGCAATGCAAACATGTTTAATAATGATATTAAAACATATTACAATCCCATAAAAATGTCATGAAACACTATAGCTTGTAGCGTATCATATCACAGTTTTAAGATACACAGTTCTAGGGAACATTATTAAATGCAATGGCATCAGACTTAATACTGGTGGAAATATGTATTGTACATAAAATGTCATAAAGCAGTAAACAGTCTAATATATCACATCCGCAACACATGTCCAGTCAAATAACACTTAAAATGCAATGACAGCTGATTTCATACTGCTCCTATTTAAAGTCAAGCAAATGTCACAATACAGTATACATCATATCATTTTACCATGCTGTTGTACCTACAGGTGAATTGTAGTAATGTTTACTGTCTTTGTTTCTTAGCCATTCGAGTGTCCCTATTGCCAGCAGTCACCTACTCCATGTCCTGCAAATTAACACCTTGTCTCCATTGTCCAGGCACTAGCCTGAGATGTTCATCATCGTCCACAATACCATAATGCACACCTGGGTATTGAATTATCATGATATTGTGCAGTACACAACAGGCAAATACAAGTGAACTGGTGACAGTGTCTTTGTTTTTATTCATAGTAGTGAGCAAACATCAACATCTATTGGCCATGATGCCAAATGCATTCTCCACAACCCTGCGTGCACGTGATAGTCTGTTGTTGAATATTCTTTGGTTGTCTGGTAGCATACGGCCACTGAAGGGTTTCATGAGCCACGTGTGAAGTGAAAAGGCACCATCCCCAATAAGAAAGTATGGCATTGGATGGTCATCACTGGGAAGTGGTTCAGCTGCAGGGACCTGTAGGGTACCATCGATGATGCCTGACCTCAGTTGCGACTGGTTAAATATCTGCGCATCGGAACTTGTTCCATTGACACCCACATCCACCCACCTGAACTTGTAGTTGGCATCCACAAGGGCAAATAGAATGATTGAGTGGAAACCCTTGTAGTTGAAATACAATGACCCACCATTCTTAGGACATCTTATTGCCACATGCTTCCCATCTATTGCCCCCAAGGTGTGGTGGAAATTCCACTGTGCGGCCACAGCTTTCCACTCAGCACTGGTCCTAGAGCAATGGACAACCTCAGCTGAGTATTCATCAAACGAGAGGGTCAAAGATGCCCCAAAAGGCAGGTTGTGCAGGCAGCAATAAGGTTAGCGACTGCTGTAATTACATTTAGAAACAAGGAAAGAAATGTTAGGTCACCCAGTTAAAGTGAATGTGTTAGACGTGCTAAGAAACATAAAACTTGTAATCTAGGTTACATAATTGTATCTTTGCTATAAACGGACAAACGAAAGGACGGAATTACACCAATTTGGAAAGCAACTTAGCTATGATGGTGATGTATCTCCGTCAAGTTTGAATTGGATTGGACAAAGCGTTTTTGAGTTAGAGTCTGTAAACGGAAATGTTGACGAACAAACAAACGGACAGAATTACACCAATTCAAAAGGAACCTAGCTATGATGGTGATCTATCTCCCTATCAAGTTTGAATTTGATTGGACAGAGCGTTTTCGAGTTAGATTCCGGAAACAGAGATGTTGATGAACAGACAAATGGACAAAAAACAGACAAATGAACAGACAGAATTACACCAATTTCGAAAGGAACTTAGCTAGGATGGTGATCTATCTTCCTATCAAGTTTGAATTCGATTGTTGGATTGGACAAACCGTTTTCGAGTTAGAGTCCAGAAACGGAAATTTTGACGGACAGACAAACAGACAAAAAACAGACAAAGGAACAGACAGAATTACACCAATTTCGAAAGGAACTTAGCTATGATAGTGATGTATGTCCCTGTCAAGTTTGAATTCGATTGGACAAAAAGTTTTTGAGTTACAGTCCGGAAACAAAAATGTGGATGGACAGATGGATGGACAAACGAACAGACAGAATTACACCAATTTCGAAAGGATCCTAGCTATGATGGTGATCTATCTCCCTGTCAAGTTTGAATTCAATTGGACAAACCGTTTTCGAGTTAGAGTCCGGAAACGAAAAATGTAGACGGATAAACGGACAAAAAATGGACAAATGAACAGGTGGAATTACACCATTTTCGAAAGAAACCTAGCTAGGATGGTGCCATACATCAGGTTTTGGTATCTCTCACCAGTTTCCAGGAAGCAGAGTGTAATGGCAAGTCTGCAACCAGGATTGATGGCTTTGCCATACCAGGTGTCAAACTTCTCTATCCTTGGTCCCACTCTTGTTAACAAAATTACGGAAGGCTGCCACATCTTCACTCTGCAATTTAGTCATAAGTATGTTATAGTGCCCATAATCAAGTAGTCTGGCCAGTCAAGGTCTGATCCAGTACCTCAGGGCCCTGGGTTGACGCCTTCTCTGCATCTCCAAAATAATTCTGGCATAGATTATGTCTTACTCCTGGGCTCCTCTCTGAACCTCACGAATCTGCTGCAAAAGTCTGAGCCTCTGTATATGTTTTGCCATTTTATCTAACTACTCCATGTGTTCACTTGCCAAAAAATGAATGAGATCTGGATACAGCTTTTTATATGGAAAATTATCCAGGCGACTATTAATTCTCAACACATTCTCTCTGGATTGTAAACCCTCGCAGCCCCATCTCTAAATATGCACCGTCCATCGCTCTAGATCTCCAGGAATCACTATGTAACTGCAAGTCATTCCCTGTAACGTGTGGCATAATCTTGCAATCTCGTAGTTCTATCTCCATGTTCGCAGCAAGTTGGCAGTGAATCGCGTACAAATTGCCTTGGGCTCGTACAAGCGCGTGCTGGCATCATGGTATGGCCGAAGAGCTTTGAAGATTTCTGGATTTTTGACCACGGTTTCGTGCTTTTTTCGATCAATCCTTGTTGCGAACTGGAATTCTTGGCTATTCTACCTCATTTGCCATTAATATTTGCAGCACCCTTGCCACTGTGGGACCTGGGCATAAGATAGTTGCAGTTTGTGAGTTAAATGTAGTAGTAAATGTTTTATATCTAATATCTTTAAGATGTTTTAATTTGTAGCATTGCCATGTATGGTTTCCTGGGTTAAACTGGAAAGAAACTTGAAAGAAAATTAGATGAAAGTATATTCAATACATGAAACTTGCAAATTTAATACGTAAATTAAATTTTTATAAGTTAATACCCTATCCAATGGACAATTGCTTTACCGGTCGGCGCGACCGGTCCCGCCAAACATCAGAAAAAGACGTCCTGTATATAATACCGGCAGGACCGGTCAGTAGTGTGCATTCGCCAGGTGGCGCATCATACTTGCTTCCTGTCTAGACAGAGTGACGTCAGTTCATCTTTTTCCTTGTCTAAACAGATTTAGACCCCTAGTAAGCTGGTAGCGGGGTTGGTTGGGAGGGCCTTACCTGTCCATTGGATAGGGTATTAACTTATAAAAATTTAATTTACGTATTAAATTTGCAAGTTTCATGTATTGAATATACTTTCATCTAATTTTCTTTCAAGTTTCTTTCCAGTTTAACCCAGGAAACCATACATGGCAATGCTACAAATTAAAACATCTTAAAGATATTAGATATAATATTTACTTACTTTTAATTTACTTATTAAATTTGCAATTTCATTGCGTTAATACATCCTATCCAATGGACAATTGCTGAATAACCACCGCTTGGGTCAGAGGGTAAGTAACTAGGGACATAGGTGAACTCATAAATGATAAGAAAATTCCCTCTGGCCTAGGTTGACTTTTAGCCAGAAAACCTGTAGACCTATGGTCGGATGCCAGTGCCCGGTTGTCGGGGCGTATACCGACGTTGCCCCCCCCTTTTAAACAGACCGGCTCTACGGTAGGGGAAGAGAGGGATGAGTTCGGTCCCAGAAGGCAATAACCTCCCGAAGGAAGGCATGTAGTTAGTTCCATGAACACTACATATATACAACTTTCCATATAAGGGCTAATTGTGGATCTGCTGAGCAGCCACTACTAGGCCCAATTGAAGGGGCTCTGAACCAGCCCAAGCCACATCCTTCCAAAAGAATTGTGTGAAGGTGTTATGGTATTTCCAGTGGCCGGCTGAAAAATTGTTCTGAGGAGACTCCCGACTGGAATGCTTAGAACCAGCAGGGGCCCTGACAACATGGGCTTTAGCCTGATGTACGGTGAGGGCCTCCTGACCAGACAGCTCATAACATCACAGTTGCTTGATCCATGAGGAGATAGTGGCAGGTGAGATATCTTGTCAAAACCTTTCTAAAGAGAGACAGACTAACTCCTTGTTCTGTTTGAGATCCTGTCCCAATAAGAAGCGCAGTGCTTGAACAGACACAGGACCTATCAGACTTGAGGGACTTATCCAGGGTTGGGGCCAAGGTCGGTATAACCACTGGGGCCACACTGTCCGGACTCTCCTTGACCAGCTAGTTCTTGGAAAAAAAGGCTGGGTGCTGGGTACAAAGACACCTTTGACCAGTCTGACTGGTGTCTAATGTTTTTGTTTGCAAAGCATGGATCTCATTCCTGTTTTTGCCAGAACCCAGGGTCAAGAGGAAAACAGTCTTGAAGGTCAATGTTTCAAAGAGGCCTCTTTAAGGGGTTCCAATGGAGTCTTGCCAATTGGTGCAACACCAGGGGGGGGTTCCAGGGGGGGTGCCCCTCCGACCCTTCGGTCTGTCTCTGTAAACTGTCCAAGAGACAAGCAAGGTTCTCATTGTGCTGAAATTATTGGTGAATTACCCAGTTTTCAGCAATGACTGATCTGGTTGATCCTCTTTGAGGAGCCTCAATTCCTACTGCCACTGCCTCAGAGAAGCTGCCACTGCCACTGCTCCTTGATTGCCGAGGCTCTAGGAGCCATGTATGCAGATCTAATATTGACGGATTCCTGTGAGGAGTCTGATTAAATGGTTGAGAGAGCAGGTTGGACAGGTACCAAGGAATCTGACTTGACATGATCAAGAGATCCCAGAACCAGGCATGTTGGGCCACTTGGAAGCAGAGTGATTCCCCTGCATGGGTAGTCCTGCAACTTCTCCACCATTTTCCCAAGATGGCTACCAGTGGGAAGGCATATGGGTCCAGATCCTCCCATGGCAGACTGATTGTATCATTGTCCATATTGGGGGATCTGGCCCTGGTGATACAAGTTGAGACAGTTTGTTGTTGAGCCAGGTGGCAAAAACAGGCCCACTTAGGGCTGGTGCCATCAGAAGCATATTGTTTGGAAAAACTCTGACAGGAGGGACCATTCTGTCTGCTCTGTCTAGTTTGCGTGAGATTGCATAGCTTGTCTGCTATGACAATCAGCCGCCTGGAATGTGTCAGGCTAGAATCACCTGTTTCCTGGAATACCAGGTCAGGATTCTCCATAGTTGGGCACAAAGAGGGCCTGACTTCACCCCCCCTCTTTCTTCATACAGGCAACCACTGTTGTGTTGTCTGTAGTTATGACAGCAATATTGTTCAACCAGAGGTCTTGGAATTCTTTAAATGACTGCCTTAGTTCCAGACTGTTTAATGTGTAACCTGCTTCTGGAAGGAACAGGTTCCACTTGCAGTGTGTTCTCCTAAGTGAGAACCCCACCCTTCTTGATGCATCTGTAATGATTGAAGAGCATATTTAGCAGGTGTAATGGTTGATCTTGAAGCACATTGTCTTCCTACAGCCACCATTTAAGATGGGGGTGGAGGGAACTGGGGTCACCTTTGCTAGTGATTCTGGTACCCTCCAGCTGTTCTTCTAGTGCCACTTTATTGGCCTCATGTGGAGGTGAACTGGGGGCACTTGCTTCTCTATGGCTGCCAGACCGGGCATGTAGGTCCGATGAGAAGTTTCTGGATAAGCATTCAAGGTCTACCAACGCTCTAGGGTGGGTCTGACTTGACGCTCTTCCAAGCTAACTGGAAGCCTACTAAGTCAAAGACTTGCTCGAGGTCCAGTTCTAATTTTTCATGTTCACCATTCAAGCTTACTCCTGACACTGAGCTGGGTGTTCAGTAATAAATGGTCGTCTTTTTCTCAGAAAACTTCTGTTGAAAACACGATTCCTCCATTGTTGAAAGCGTATCACGTGACGCATTAGCTGGAAGTGATGACGTCAGACGATGCATTCTTCTTCCCTTCTAATTTTTTCTCGTCGACATACACGCAGTGTTACTCAACTACATAGAATTAAATGGAGGTTGAATCGTGGTAAACATACAATTCTGTTCAGAAGAAGGAATGCTGCAGGGACGACACAGGAGCTCTCACCCACGACTTCGTCTCGATGACAAGTAGAAAGAAAATCTTCAAAACTGGCCATAAAATGCTGGATATTGCCTCGTTAAGTCCTGGAGAGGCCATGATATGTAAGGAACACAATATATATAATTTCAAATGAAAATAAGTTTTAAATTCATAGAATAATCCATCTTTTCTTCAAACATCGAGATCACTTCAAAAACGTGTCTGCACACTACATGCGCCAAACGAAAAAGATGAACTGACGTCACTCTGTCTAGACAGGAAGCAAGTATGATGCGGCACCTGGCGAATGCACACTACTGACCGGTCCTGCTGGTATTATATACAGGACGTCTTTTTTCTGGCGTTTGGCGGGACCGGTCGCGCCGAACGGTAAAGCAATTGTCCATTGGATAGGATGTATTAACGCAATAAAATTGAAAATTTCTCCTTGTTAATTCATGTAATACTAAAGAACCAGTCAGTGTAGACATAACATTCCATTACAGGGATTAAAAGTTTCTATCTTATGTTATTCCCAAGGCATGGGTTGGTGGGCGTCATTTTAAAACCCCAGGGCTATGTGCCATCTGGGCAGCAGCAGCAGGCATAGAAGTTGTGGGTGCTTTACCTACAGTCCAAAATCCCAGCAGAGAATTTTACCAAATTTTCAGGTCTCTCCCAAGTGGAACTCAAGCTGATAGGGTTTTAGTTAACATCTTACAAGAACTCTTGTTCTGTTTGGAATTTTACCCATGTGGATGCTCTGCAGTAAACACAGACATGGATTTTTACCCAATTGCATTTGAACTGGTCAGTAATTTCCCGAACATCTCTGGTACTCTCCAGCTGGACTGTGTGATGGAGGTTGCACCTGATCAGGCTGGCTATTTGTTTTTGTGCAGGACTTGATAACTATGCATCAGATCAGGATTTTATTTTCACACAAAGTGGGGTATACCTTTAGCTTGGCCCTCAATGATGATCTGGATTGACACTAGAATTTTTTTCATGAATTTTTCAACAATATTTTCTCCAGAATTCAAATCCTATTAATGGCATTGGAGTGCTACCTTCACCTTTTCACATAAGGTGGATGTCTACCCATGGTTTGGTCCTGAGATGATCTGGATGCCCATTCGGAGTCTAGAATTTTTGTTATTTTTCACCAATATCTCATTCCAAATCCATGAGAGAGGGTTTATGCTCCCTCAGACACTGATCTATATATTACAGTGAATTTGTGTAATCAGGGAATTTGGGAATTCCCTGGTACATCTGGGAATTTCGCAAATTCCCTAAAAACATTCAGGGAATTCGCGAATCTCCTGATTATTCGCGAATTCCCTGATAATACAAATTCACTGTAACATACACATGAAGAGTGCTGTGGAAGTACACAACCATAAAAACAACGATTTTAGACATTATTTTCTGTCAGTTTCTTTCAGAAAATGATTCACTTAAAAGTATCAAGATGTGCTATAGAAGAGTGACGAATTGATAAATATTTCTTTGTATTTGTCTTAAATGTATTATGTCTCAATCTGCCTTGCCATGTCTTTGTCAGCTAACTAACCCAGTAAGAATCTGCATAGAATGGCCCTCCCAAGCCAACAGCAAACACATGACAAAGATTGTTTTGAAAGTTTTATTTTTCTTCTTTTTATTACCTTTACAATTTCAAAAAAAAATTATAATTCATAAAATAGTTCATAAACAACTCGAAGGAATCATGAACAGTTGCAAGAAAACAATTTTCCTTTCCTTGAAAGCACTTTTGAATTAGTACATATATACAAATGTAACTAGTAATACATGTGTTTCCTAATAAAGAATATTAATATTATATACAAAGAAAAAAAAACGAATTATCCCTTAACAGAAAATAATGTTGGAGCTAAGATTTGGCTATATTGCAACTACTTTACATTGAGAATACAGTACAAAGCATTCAATAAACAAAAGTACAGTAGTGAAGAAATGGCATGTACAACAGATAACTCTATTCTACAATGTATTGCATAAATTCCCCCCTCTTTCAAGTACCGTGCTGCTGAATCCAAATTCACTTATTCATGTTTGCAGCAGCACAACTACTCAACATTGCAATTTGCCCGTAATTCATTTTATTTTAATTGTACCTATTACCACTGTTAGAAAACTGTTAAGAAATAAGTCTAGCACATCCTAAGAAAAGTTACAAAAATAAATATGAAGAATAAAACAAGATATAGAACTACTGCATACCAATGTAACACTGCCTGTATGCAGCAAATATGACTAGTTTTCACAAAAAAGAGAGAGACACAGGGAAGACAGAGACTGCAGCCACAACTGTCAGCAGCAACAAGGAAAACTTTACTAAGTGATTCAGTAAATTCCTGTTCAGACCTACTTGATTGTCACAACAATCCCACTTGGCTCTCTAGTTGCCAAGGGATAAAATATGCCAAATAGTGTGTAATATTAGTAATACTTGTACAATCACATAATGCCTTATCAAAAATTGAATTGTTTTAACTTCAAAACATATTGATTGTGTTCATGCCATTAACATTTACTCGCATACATGCTGCTCTTTTATACACTGTTGTATTTATATTTCTATACACACATCAACACATAAGCTGTATTACAGAATTTCCACAACACCTGTCATTACTATGGACTCAATATAAAAATTGTGTTGCCTATTCTTATCTTAGTGTGCCAAAAAAAAACTCCACAAACTTTAAACATACGAGAACAGCAGGCCAATAAAAAACATTAGCAGAATCTTTTCATGAGCAAGGGTAGTTAAAGTGTCCCAAAACCAGGAAAAGAGAAACACTCACATTCCTGTCAAAAAAAATACAAGAAAAATTTCAATGAAAGAAACTAAGTCATGTAGTCATAAGTTAGCCTGTATTTTAAATATGTTTCTATCGTCCTTATTTTAAGCATATTTTCAAATTTTCTCAATGTTTTGTAAAAGAATAATCGAAGCCAAACACCCAACAAAATACACACAAAACATGTTTTGATTCACAATACATTCATAAAGCATTACCTTGAGGAAAATCAACAACTTTAACATTTCAATTTCAACAAGTTCTGCAGTTTTATAGGAAATTTTACATGAAGTTTTATAACACATCTGCAGTCCAAAAGGTTTAACGTATATATTTGTATATTGTAAACAGAATGTTTTACATGTCTAACACCTTCTTTCAGGTAACCCTAACTACCTCCAGTCAGCTCAAAATTGAAAAATTTAATTAGTTACATGTAGCTTTTATAAGCTACAAGCTTACCATGTGGGACTAAGTGCTATCTCGAGAGACCTCTTGCTTCTCAGCGAACTCAAGAAAAATGAGTATCATCATAATGAGCAAGCCCATATGGTGGCAGCACCTGTGATCTTGAGGTGATGCAGATGGAAGTTGTGTACTACGTCACTACCTAGGTCACCTAGAGACGACAGGTGCTGCCAATGAATGGGCTACTTGGTCCTTATCATGCTTATTTTTCTTGAGATAGCACTTAGTCCCACATGGTAAACTAGTAGCTTATATAAAAGCTACATCTAACTAAATAAAAATGCTCAATTAAACATTTAGTCCCACATGGTAAGCTACTGTAGTGCAACAAAATGAGTACATTTTAAACTAAAACAAGCTCAGTTTCATAATACAGCGAAAATAAATTTTCAGCCACAATAGGTACTATTTTCTTTGGTTAAATTCCTTGAACTATATTGGAACATGCAACATATTACAACACACTGACACTGTCCTAAGATAACCCTTTACAATAAAATTCCCAAACTATTTATCCCATACCATCAGTAGTTGGTATGCAACTTAGAACAAGAAACATTTACGTTTCACAACATTGTTCACAAATAACGAATAAATAATGATACAAAATCAAAACATAAGGCAACCTTTCCCTCAACAGAACTAGAAGAAACCAATAACTAGTATAAGGACATACATATGGCACTCCATATCAAGATAACAACTGTAATTCATTTATAAATAACTAAAGTGTAGGGTCCACAAAGTGCTTACATTATTTGCTAATTTACTGTCTATTGTCTGAAATGTGTTAAACGTTAAAGGTAAAAATCTTTTCATATCACTGTGATTTTTATTAACTTTTAAAAATTTGAAAGGACATGAAATAAGGACATACGAGTTTGTTGGTGATTTGTATAACTTTTCATCAAGTGCTTACAGTTTAAAACAATAATGGGAAGACAGGTAGTGATCTGTAATCTTATCACACAACAAATGCAGCACACCACACAGGTGTCATGTGAACAAAGTATTCACACGTACTCGGTGCAAGTCATCACATGCAAGACCAGAAAGAGTCCAATGTACAGGCTGACTGCGTATTATACTCATTTCAACAACACTGTGTATATGTATAGGATTATTTAACAGACACAATGAATGACAGTAAACTGGCAGTGTAGGTGGTGACCTTTAACTGTTCAACATTCAACAACAAATGAGTTCCACTAGAGGGTCCAGCAAAAGAAACATCAGAATGTAAAACCACATATAATATCACCTGGGAGAAATATCTTTAATGATAATTACAGAACAATTCAGTCTAATGGCATCTTTAAAGAAGTTTTATATTTTTGGCTTTCACAAGAAACTTATCACAGACTATTTTTATCCAAACTTTTTACTGTGAAAATTCTTTACCATAAAGTAATCCACAAGAGTTTAGCACCTTTCAGACAACACTGATTTAACAACAAAGAAAAAGACTATAACATATCAATGCATCTGGAAGTCATGTCTCCACACAGTTTTATCTTTTCTACTTTGAGGTTGTTAGATACCCAGTTTTTTGAGAACTAAGCACCAATTTGACATTTATATAGTTTTTTATGACATTGCTATCTGACCCACAGTAACTCAAAATATCTGTGAATATAATATTCAGCTAATAGCAATAATAACAGAAACATAACTTTGCCACAGTCCATAAGAAGTTTTGCTATTTTTTTTATTAATCATTTCACTTTAATACTTCTACTCTAAAATTCTAAGATAATATCTATATATAACTTAACAAAGAGAGCAAAAAAATATAGTCTTTTCAATAAAATAAATACATCTGCACAGTAAGAAAATATAATTTATATGGAAGATAATTGAGGAATATTATGTATCCTAAATTCTAATAAAAATGCTGAGCGCTATGCTTGAATCACTGAGGACTATTTCTAGTATAATCCATGCGTTCCCTTTTGACAACCTACTGGCCCAAGCTAACATATTCACGCGTTTGTAATCTCTGTAACCATAGTAATCTCTTGGTGTGTAGTTGTTATCTGACACATCAGGCTGTGGTATCCATCTGTTTGGTTTGTGCCATCACTGTGATGTCGGGATGCATGCTGGCCTGCTCCTCCAGTTTCCTATTATCTTTGGCTGCCTTGCTCCTACCCTCGCCCGTTTGATTGTTTTCTAGCTCCACGTCTAGGACATCCACTTTTGGGATGGGCAGCTCTATGCTGGCTGGTTCCTGGGGTTGGGGCAGGTCGGGACGTGGAGTGTCGTGGAACCACTGCGTGATGTAATCCTTGATGCAGAAGGAGCGAGATGGTGTGTAGTATGAGTGAGTGTATGACTCCTCCTCCTCACGCACAGACAGCAGTACACGCGACTTCACTGAAAACATACACAAACACTAGAGTACTGTAATCACATGCAATACACAGACATTAAAGTACTGAAATCACACTGAATACACAATCAAGTACTGAAATCAAACCACACACATCTACTCAGACAGCAACACAAGCGACTTCGCTGAAAACATACATAAAACTATTGAATTTAAATCACACCAAATAGGTCTGAATCCTAATTTTGAATTCCAAGTAAAATAGTTACTTAAATAACTCATTTTGAGTACAAATATTAACATGATTTAAAAATCTAGTACTTGTACACTTTAAAAAATTATCCAGTGTATCTGTTCTTCTCATTATGCATCAGATTTAAAGCAAGAATTGTCATTTTATTTCATATACAACCACATGAGAACTACATGTATAACTACACTGATTTTACATAAAGGAACCTCACCCTGAGTGGTGCATACTTTTAAATGATATCACAAGAGATGACAAATCAATACAATCCAAGTCTATAAAATGACATTGTATGGACTACTCAACTTAATCGATATAAAATTTTAAAATATGCACAACGATGGTTGTTTTACATTAACTCTCCACCACTTTCTTTGAATAACATGTAAATATGTTAAAATTCACCTAAATTTATTTGTTGCAAAGGGTTATATTTAAAGAAGGTCCAAGAAAGAAATTTGTACACATTTTCAATCAGTAATTATAAAAATAAACAAATGTCTCCGCTGCTGTCATATGGATACTATGGCGTAAATGTCCTGAATATGCTGATTAATGAAATCATAGCTACATACACATGAAAACAACACAGGAATCTCTAACTAATTGTACACATTGAAACCACTGACCAAAACACAAGATACATAAACAAGACAAGAAAAAAATTAACATAAAAAAAATACAGCCACATCTCTAATTATTCAAGGTTTTGTCAGACTTTACTTTTTGTGTTTTAAATATTCATTTCTGTTAATAAACTTCACTGATTACAATGCTGTACTTGAAATTTCTAAAAAGAAAACTGGGGATTGAAGATGAGGTAATCCTGACAATTTGGAGACAGTGGCTATTTTCAGGGCTGTATATGTATATATAAATATATTTACATATCCTCAAATACTTCCACATTTCATAGTTGTATTTCTACATCTGTTTATGTTACAAAGAAATCACTTATTCATCTCAACTGCAAATTTTAAATCAATGTTTGTATCTGATAATCTCATTACTCGTCCTGGCCCTGACTTTGACAGTAAATGGTGTTAGTAGACTGGTTTCAGACTACTCACAGTTTCCTGTACTGTACGGGTCAGAGCTGGCCTCTTTCACCTCAGGTCCCATCACACCACTACTCTTACTGTAGTGTGGTGTGTCACCCCCACCCGTTTGACCTTGACCCAGCCCACTGCCTTGGCTGAGGCCCTCCTCCTCAATCTTGGAGATGAGATGCTCATAGGACGGCGCGACACTAAAGTGGTGGTGGTCACTGAGGCCGCCCAGGTTGCCTGGTGTGGCATTGCTGCTGCTGTAACCAATGCTCCAGGACATGGGGGACCATGTGCCCAGAAACACGGCAAAGCAGAGAACCAGCACCTGAAATACACAGGCACAGGCCTGTCAAACCTAGCTGCAGCCTTTTAATGACGTAGGCCCTTCAAACCAATGCTCAGCCTTACCCAATGAAAATATAAATAAGCAGAGGCCTGTCAAACACATGGTCATTGCACATCACACTCAAGTAGATGAGCTTCAGAGAAATCCAAGTACAACCCTTAATACTCCGGTAATAGATGTCATCAATTCAAAAGACTGGTTGGTTCAAGCAAATATTCAGGTTTAATATACCCAGTTCTGGATGGACACAAATAGCTCACTCTCCCACAAAGGAAAACCAGTTTCACTTAAAGCAGATCAGGCTGTATTGGATTCAACATGCATAGAAAGATGCACCCACTTACATTTAGATCAGTATTTATAATGTAGACTTACAAGTATTATAAGCAATAGGAGCAGAGGAAAGTTTGAATTGGTTTGACTGAATGACTGTGTTTGCAAAACAAGCATACCAAACAAAGTATCCAAAGAATACATGGGAAAACCACAAGTACTAGTCCAAGACTACGTCTGTTGCTGTGGCAACTGATCACCAGACAGCCTAGACAGTACACCTCTTAAAGTTTTAGTCTTCTTCACGTGATGCAGAGACATCATCACTTTTTATGTGGAATATATTGAAATGCTGTATCGCACAATATCATATGAAATTTAAACGGTTTCAACTTACTTCTTTAAAACTTTTTCAAATGTGGTTTTCAAAAAGCAACTAGTAGTAGCTCTCCTATGTCAATTTAGATTTCAAATGTATTAATTTTTAACTACATTTGTGATTACTTTGGACTTAGCGAGTACCAATGACACACATGAACTATGGCCTACTTATGCAATTGGTATTAACAGCTGTGTGCAGTACAATTTTAAAAAGAAATGTCTACACATATGAAAGCCATGAAATTAAGTAGTGAACCATGCTGGATAAAAAAGGTTTGAGAGTCTGGTGTTTGATGTTGATATTTCCAGTCAATTCCAGTGAAGGTTTCCAATATATACAACAACAGACTGTGTTGTGTTTATCAGTGAGAGTCACAACACATGTAACCCTACTACTAAAACAATTGGTCTGAAAATCAAACAACGACAACCAAATGTTTTTTGTAAAAACCAGAAGTTTTTTGTTTGTGTTTCCTCAGACTTCTACGCACTGTGAAGAGTTCCCAGGCTAATGATTTGGAATGATAAATGGCTCTGTTTTACATTTAAGTGAAAACATGCATCATTGCTCTATCAAAACTCAAATCTTACAAGTTGCTATCCTCATATCTTCCTGATATTAACTGTAACATTTTTGTTACGAAAAAGGGCTCTAACGAAATTGTTAACCAACATTTACACAATTACATTGTTAAAATACCACCACCACTCGTGTAGAAATAACAGAAAACTTTGTGTAGATAAAGATGTCTTAGTGTATTGTATATGAAAAAAATATACCAACAGACCAAGGTATTTGAAACATGTGCTTCTTTCTCTGGTACTTTGTGCTCATCAATAATGAAAGTGATTCACTAGAATTCATTCAGTATATCGTCAGTTAAAGAAAAATGACAGATTAATTCAAAATGGAGTTTTACCGTATAATACACAAGAGTAAATAGTTTTGCGGTTATCCATGATGGGAAGATACATATATTAGGGGCAGTGGGGAAAACTAAGACATATCTATCACTGATTAAACTGCTGTATACACTATCATACTGTAACAAAATAGGGTGGAACACACTTCAAAGTAACCCCCTGTTCACTTTTATGATACATAAATCCCTAAAATAAATATCAAATTTTGCTGGAGAAACTGTCCTTTACTTTGTGATATGCATCTGGTCTTTTTCTGTTTACTTTAGCAATTCTATCATCGTATACACAGCCAAAAGTTTTATACAAAGTAGATTCGGCCTGACCAAACAATATGAAATTTAGTGTGCTGGTTGACTGCATATTTTAGAACTGGTTTCTGAAATTCAATGAAAAACTGGGATTGTTTGATTTAGGAAATGCCATGAGCATTAACACTATATGATAGTACGTTACTACCACAGTGCAATCACTCAAGCTAGAACTTGAGACACAGCTTCCAATGATGTTCTCAATAGGTTTGCTCGATGAGAATTGTTGCCATTGACATATTTTACTGAATGAGAGGCCACCATGAATGGAATATATATTTGGCCACATACAAAAAGGGTCAGACAGCTTCTCCAGCATAACTCCCCACACGATGACACTGAGTGAACACACAGCTACTCACCATAAGACAGGTACTAGTCTGTGTGGTATTCTGGGGCCGTAGCTTGCCCACAATGGTCTGCAGCTTCTGCAGTTGTGACAGTAATGACCTACAGGAACATATAGTATGTGTTAAGGTATGCTCATACAATCACTTACCATCTCTGCATGTGTATAGCTGTATGTGGAGCATAATTAAGTGCACTAGTAATAAACCTAGTTCACTGCATATTTTAAGACCAAATTGGTCTGAAATATCAGTTTTAAACACCGACCAATATTTAATGGAAAACAAAATGAACTTCAGGAAGCAAGGGTAACCTGATTGTACAAAGAATTATAAATTACCAAGCTTTCAAAGAGAACAGATTTGCGATTTAAGACAGGAATAAACAAGATGCACTCAGAGAGAGCAAAACGCTCGACTCGATGTGACCAGTCTCACAAGTGTTATAAAGTATAACACACATCCATCATGGTGGCATTTCCAGAAATTCTGGAGGCTTCTTGGTATCCAATATATTAATTGGATCTTTCCTAAACTATAATCACTCCTTCCCATGGCTAGTCCCTTCCTACTTCAAATTTGACATCAAAATTTATTAATTACTTTTGAAGAAATATGAAGTAGAAAGCTAAAATCATTAAAATACATTGAAATGGGACCTATGAAAATTCATGATTTTTTTGTATCCAAAATATGATCCACGTCTTTCCCAAAAATTAGTAATTTCTTCCTTTCACCAGGTCCTACTCACAAATTTTTTATAAAGATCTGTTCATTAGTTCTGGAGTAATCTAAACACCAAAAACAGGCAGACAAATAGACAAAAAAGCACACAACAAACATAAATTCCTGGTAGAGGTAAAAATATTGGTTAAAAGCCACTTCTTGGTCAAAATTACTCAGGGTAAATTTTTGTGATGGACTGTCAAGAAATTGACACAAACAAACAAAAAAAAAACAAAAAAAAAACAGAAATAAATAAACATGACAAATACACCACTTCCCTCTCAATTGTATTTATGTCAATTTCAAGACATAAATTTAATGAGAAGAAGTATATCACACGTATCACAAGCTAGGTTTTGTGACCTCACAATGACAATTGCATTGTGACATCATTAAGTAATGACATCATCAGACAGCAAAATATTGATTTTTTTACTTATGCAATAAAGAAAATCAGATTTCTCTGTATATGCCCAATTGATCTACTATTGTCCATCAAGTTGAACACTTTATCTTGGTTAAAGTTTTTTTTTGAACAGTAAAATTTTAGATGCTGTGTTTTTTTCTTTTCTTTTTAAAAGACCTTTAAAAAATTGCTAAAAAAACCTAAAAAAAAAAATTAAAAAAAAAATAATTTAGAATTGACTGGTATTGAACCCCAACCATGAGATTACAAGTTCTACACATTACACTCACAGCCACAGAGGATATCTGATGAGGCAAGAAATCCAAGAATTTATGAGGAGGAAATCCTATCATGATATTGATTTTTGAAGACAAGTAGGTTTCACTGTATATACCCAATTAAAAATTTAAAAACCTGTCTCCTGACTTTAATTTTTAAACAAATTACACCAAATTTGGAAGATTCCGTCTGTACCCTATGAAATATCTACCCACCAAATTTGAGCTCGATTGATGGTATAGTTTTTGAGTTATAAGGGCAAAACGGTGCACAGACAGACAGACTGACAGAAACAAACTGATTACAATAACCCTCTCCTATCGTCGAGCGTTAATCAGCACAAACCTGTTATTATTTTCAAGAGTGTCAACTTTCTTTTTCAGATCCACATTTTCCTGGGAATATGACTCCACTCTGAAAGTATATGAAAGTCCAGTCAACATGAATAAGTTTAAGCATTTTTAATGTTCAATTGATTTTTCCAATTCTGATGTATCATTGCAACACATTTATTGAACAAATTTAACTGCACATAGAAGAAACATAGCTGTGTTTTAACAGCTGAAGGTTTTCATTTTTAAACAGCAAACATATGGAGTAAATGGAACAAAACTACTCACTTTCTTTCTAAGCTTTCTAAATATTCTTTCTTTTTCCGTCTGCTCTCTTGAGCTGAAATCTGAAAAATACACAAATGTCAAAGATTTAAGAAAAAGATTGATTAACCTAACCCCCACTCCCAAACACTGGTTAATTAAACATTCTTTTACAGTACAAATGCTGCTTCAAAGATTGTCAGTAAAACAATGTCAGAGCTTGTATTTCAAAGATAGAATACAATGCAAATATTGTGGATTAAATGTTCAGATGTGATTATTGGTTGATTTAATGCCGGGGTGATGCCAATTTTTTAGTTTCGGGTTTAGCCTTATTAAGTTATTTTCCTTAAAATACTTGGGTATCTGTGCTTATGATTTCACAAATGAAATAACGTTTTTTTTTCCATTTCATTTTTTGAATACAGAGAATTAGCGCTATTTGTACCATGGGATATCATAGTACATCCAAACACACAGTGAAGTTTTATGCATCATTCTGAGCTCTTCAGTCGCTACAGACTACATAACCACAGAATGGAGAAAAAACGTGTTTCTTTTAGCTCTGCAGTTTGAATTTAAGTACAAAGTCTGGTTTGAATTAAGATGCAGCCCAAAGTGTCTGTGTTTAACAAATTATCCCAGTATTCTAAGAAAGGCCACAAACTCTTAATATCTGACTTCTGATCATAACTTTCTGGCAATTAAAACCTACTACATTCAATAAATTCAGAATATTTTGGTCAATGATACAAGTACTACACTCCTGACTTCATTAGTAAGACTTGTATACAACTGGAGATTATTTAAGTTGATGTTTATTTAATAATTAGTTACCTTATACAGTAAAAAACAACTTAAAAGGGAAACAGTTTCCTTTGTACAGACCTGGGTCCATATCCACTGACATTCTGATGCTTTGAATTATTCTTATTCTTAGAACTTTCTAAGAAAATAACCATTATCTAAGAATAAGAAAATTTTCTAAAATCAAGAATGCTTTAAATTCACAGGAATTTTTATACCTCCATTGGAATAATGACAAATTCGATGCAATAGCTGTGCGGATAAAACAGTTAACATTATTTTAATTGTTGATCAACTACTTGTAGAAGAAAAATGTAATGTAAATTGTACACTTTTTAATGGAAATTCTGCAAAATGCTTATTCTCAGAAATTCTCTGATTCTTAGATATTTTTTTTTCTGAGAAAATACTTATTCTAAGAATAGGATTGTTAGTGAATATGGGTCCTGGTTTCACTGAAAAGCAATATGTAAACACTTCTCTCCTCACACCGAAACAATAGAATATGTCTACAGATCAGCAAAGTTTAGTTACTTATATAGTTATATTTATGTATCTTGAGTTTCTCATCCAGATACTAATACACTGCTTTTTTAATGTTGTAAGATTTGGGTGAATATAACACATGGTAACAATATGGAGTACTCTGCTTTTTCACAATATATAGTAATTCTCTTAAAAAAATGTATTCTTGACATTCAGTAATGAAACACCTCAGTTGTTCATGAATTGTAACAAAAAATATATAGGCTGATTACCTTGTGATCATAGCCATGACAGAAATCCCTAATAAGAAGTCTGTAAAAGCCTTTACACTTAATGGTATATAAGATTGAGATGCTGTGCAGCAGTGCAGACCATCTTACACTAGAAGGCACCCAGGCATGTAGTTTTCTGTACCAAGCTTGTGTGTATATTCTCTTTCTGATCATGCTAATGTCAACATTTCTTTCAAGGACCTCCATATATCATTACAATTTCTCTTTCATGCAAAACATTTTCCAGGCCATACATTTCGTTAAAAGGTGATTCAATGGTACAAGCTAAAGTGGTTTGAACTTTAAACAGCACTCACAGTAGGAGTGACTAATCTACTTCTATGAGTGTTTCTTAAATGTAGTTACCTTTAGCAGCCCTGCATATTCTAAACACTTAAATAAACAATGACTCAATTTTCATTTGTAGGTCACCTCAAAATCACTTTTCTGTGAAAATAATGAATACCAACACAAGCGGCTTAAAATACGTAAGTATGTAAAAAAAAACATCTGAGAAGCAGTCAATACTTATTTTTAAAATATAAATTTTCATTGTTTTGAAACAGGACAGACAAAATTCCATTCTTCTGTGGGATCAATAATGTGTTTGAAAGAATTGAGAGTTCACAGATGTGGTTATTGATACAGAAGAAATACTTGAAGTAATGTGATATTGACCTCTGAGGCAGGAATCACTTTTATCATGTAGTTATCAACAGTGGCTTGCAGCCTCTGTACAGTTCTGTCTTGACAGTTTGCCTCTATTGCCGTCACTGAATATACTGGAACGCTTGATTCTTTGAGAGATAAATGTTCACATTTTAACCCACATGATAAATGAAGGTTCTGGAGGATGTGTCTCAGAATTAGATGTAGTAAGTTCCTAATATGTAAACATTGGATATATCACATCTTTAAGGGAAGGATTAGCTCCTTTTCTCTCCTTATCATTGATATTGATTTATCCATATTTTTTACAATAATCTTAGAACACAGAGTGACATTTCTATGTATGGTAGTGTGTATCATGTTTAGATTTAAGAAGCTCTCTGTGCTCTGTGTAGACAGTGACATTCAGTATATCGACATGTCAAAATTTATTTGGGCATTTTCAAGCATTCTGAGGCAACATATATTCAAGCACTGGACAGGTTTTCATCATTCCGAATGCTGTGTGAAAGTTGAGTTAGTCACCAGATGTGATTTGGTCACAACACTACACTTTTTTTTCATATCAACCACTCACACAACAGCTTTACTTATTTTTCAATATACACAGGCTGATACATGTGATAGCAATAAGTTGAATCGAATACTGTTATTATCAACATGACACAGTCTCCACTTGTGTACATGATGTTATTAGATTGGCTTTTATATTGCAATAAACAGATATTTCCTCTAGCTATCTGGCATACTGAAACAACTCTTCAAGGGGGTTGTTTTTGTAGTTTAAAAAATCAATAATATTGGAAGTTCTAGTCATTATTTACAACTTTTTCACTGACAGCTACAGTTGTATTTGAAATAATACTGTGCAGAGAAAGCATGTGGATGTCTAGACAGTAGTAAGGCAATCAGATGTGCTTCTTCCATCCCCAGTCTGCCAAGAATTTCAATTATCAGTACCTGCCAGCTACTTTCTAAACATGAAATCTTCTTCCTTCAAGTAACCAATAAAAAAAACGAGCATTTGGAGGCAAGCCAAGTGCATATTATGCAAATTTTTTTTAAAGTATGTTACTCAGTCTGTTTAGCAACCACTGATCTGCTGACAGGGCATTAACAGAAAGATCTCATGGCACCTTAGGGCCCATGGGCGCTAACACGAACAATTTCAGAAGAAATCACTCTAGAATCAAGGATATTGACCTGATCATGACTAAATTTGAATCAGTTCTTCCTTGTAACAGTTTTGATGCCCCCTGGAAATTTCATAACGATCCGTGCAGTAGGTTTGGAGTTATGTTGTAAATAAACAAACTTACAAGGAAACAGACCAACTAACATGCTTAAAAATTTTTGCAAAGTGGAAAAAAATAATAAAACCATTAATGTACTTGGTTGTTGAATAATATACATCTCCACTCATAATGCAGTGACCAGACACAGTGTAAAATACTGGGATGCATCCAGGACTTTTCCTTGTACTCTGCACACTCAATCATCAACATAACCTCCAACAGTGACAGATCTGCTGTCCATACCAATTGTAAACTCAGTAAAACAAGTCAGTCAATTTAGTACCTTGTTCTTGATTTTTCTCCTGATTTTCTTCAGATTTTTCTCCTCGCCTTTGGTTAGGGGCAGCTTGCCTGGAATGGGATAGCCCTCAGCAATAAGGGTTCGCTTTTCTTCTTCTGAGAGTAACAACACACCTGATGTGGGAATCTGTAATACAGATACTATTCTTATTACCAAGTGTTCTGGACACGTGATCAACATACTAGAACTTGGACTTTAGGATACATCAGTTTTCTCATCCTATGACTTGGATAAATATGGGATTTAAGATGTCACAGATTAAATTGATTACTCATGCTTGTCAGACCCCCCCCACCCCACATACTTTTGCTGTCCAAGTACCTAAACATTAATTCTCAACTGATGATAAAAAAAAAAACTTTGCAAACCAGAAGAATGCTCACTGCCAATAATTCCACTGTGTCAACATGATATACTGGTGACAGAGAAGCCAAACCAACACACCGAGACATCAACCGGTTTAGCCTATTATGGGCAAATTCTTGTTACATAGGTGGTCATTTGTCACATTTAAATACTTGAAATATTCTTGTCCCAAATGTCTGTGACACTTTAAATGTTTATACAGTATTTCTTCAAAACAAATATGCTAAAAATATGGAACACACCCACTATAACACTAACCAATTAGTAATTACAACCTTATGTAAATATATATAATTTACACTTTAATTTTATTATGTTTATGGATCATTAAACTTTTTATGGTTACTGGATAATATAGTTGTACATTATCTGTAGAACTTTATGTATGGATAATTGGATATTATTCAAGACACACCCCATTTTTATGACAAACGAAGGATACAGTTCAGACTCAATACCCATGAAATGTCTTCTCACCAAAACTCAACCATCCATTTCAATTAGGTCATGAAACTACGAAAAATCTCAACTGGGGCATTTTATGGGTAAGATGTTTGAATACAACAACAACAAATCTGTAAATATGCATTTGTTTCACTGGTGAAATTCTTGCTACGGTTTGTAAATAGTAATAAATTCACAAATCCTTAAATTTACGTCACACTTCACTGAATACCTTTTATCACTTTAAAGACACATGTGATGTGAAGATTTTGAAAAATAACAATAATAATAATAAACAATAAATGACACCCAGATATGAGAGATTATAGTTATCAAGAAGTATAGTATTTAGTGTAAACAATAGTGACCATCGACCCTTGTTGAGTTTTGACCTGAATAAATAATAAATAGTGTTGAGATATTGATTTAGAGGACACACCAAAGGGACTTGTCACCTCATTGTTCTTGCACATACACAAGTAGGTATTGTTTGTATGTTGGAAAACTTCATCTGATATGTAGTGCAAAGATAACAATATTACAGTTATTATTATGTTTAAAGTACAAAAGCAAAGTATAAAATATAGAAGACAAAGCAAATTCTGCAAACGTGATGTTCTACAGAAATGACTAAAGTATTATGCTGCACAGCTTTTTTTCCAATTTCTTTGTAACAGTTTGAAATGGTAAAGTATGCAACTGTGCCCAACATACTTTGACATTTTCACACAGCTTCCTAACAGCTTATTTCTTATTCTGAAGCTTAGAATAAGTGATTTACTCTATGCATTACATAAAGACTTCATACTAAGTGTAATTTATAGATGGTTCATACAAATTGTAATACACACTTCAAACCCTATGTAATACAGAGTTCATACTCAGTGTAATTTGTAAATGGTTCATACTATTTGTAATACACACTTCATACCCTATGTAATACTTACAGGGTTCATGAAGAAGGGTGATGTGAGGCCTGGGGATGCGGGGCGGGGACTGTGGTGTGAGGATAATGTGTGGCCACCCCCTCTCACTGGACTGGAGGGCAGTGAGCGCTCAGGACTCTGGCACCCCTCGGAGTCTGAGTTGTTACTGCTGGGAGGTGTGGGGGGTAGACTCAGCTGGTCATATGCTGTTAATATATCAAAACTGGAGCATAAGTAAGGAAATAGATCTGACAAAGCCCCAGACTTCAGCCATCCAAGTGATCCCAGTAAGCAGCAACTGTGATATCATTACACTTTTTATTAAGGTATAGAGGTCACTGGGTGAAAACTCCTATCTCCAATATTATGTGTTTTAGGCAAATTCTACAGAAATCATGTATACAGTTTTAACTTTGATAAATGTGCCAAATTTTATTTTACTGTGTCTGTGTTGTCAAAAAGATACTGTAACTGCTTTATTCTCAATCAAAACAGCACTAAAAAGTAGTCATAATTACTACACAATACTAATATAATTTGGTCTTTTTAACTTTTTAATTAATTTTTATCATAATGTGATACCACAAAAAAAATTTTGCGATTATTATTTTACCTTTATATCATGTTAACTTACATAACTGAACAGTCATCTTTTTGAGACAATATTTTAGGGAGCTGTCAAAATGCAGCCTACATACTTTAACCAAAAAAAAAAAAAAAAAAAAAAAAAAAAGTGCAAGGGAAATAACTTCCACAATAAGGTCATAATGAAATCACAGCAGGGCACTCACAATGTGATATAATTACCCCTCAATAGTGAAATACTGGCATTTGATAAAATGAAAATGATGAGTTAATCATCCCGTTACTCTGGTTTCAATTTCCTGAATATACATCCCACACAAAATACTTGTATTCATCTCCACAAAGGAAGACTCACAGCTTTAACATGTAAGGATTATGGATTTTAATCACTGACAGCTTATAACAACAGAGTTTGCCACAAATAGATTACTGCACTTCTTTGGCTTGGTAATACATGTAATACATCAGTCTACAAATATGAGAGGCTCACACATGAAATAAACTAAAAAGGAAGGATTTTTGTAGAGAAATTTTGTGAAATCAAAAATTCCCTGAAAGTAGTTGTGCTTTTAAAAATACATTTTTCATTTAGAAAATGAAATGTAAAAGATACAGCTTCCCCATTATTGTTAAAAGCCAAAATGTAAAAACTTTTTCTGCAACAAATAAATTATGTAGGCAAATGCTCAAGAAATGTCCAACCAAGAAAATGACCATCTGTACTAATAGTAGGTCAAACAAAAAAGGTAACACCAGTAAAAATCAATCATAAATCTCACTTTTTCATCTGCAGGGATTAGTAGTATTAAGTACCAGGTGCACTGAGATAAGAGAAAATTCTAGGTAAATGAGAAAAGGCTAAAAAACCTTGAGTATTTGGTCTGTAGGAGGCAGACCCTGGTAATGTTTACAAACTCAAGTGCCCTTGTATGAGGTTTACACTAAAACAGCAGTAAGTATCTGAACAGAAACCAAATGGCCGCCTGGCCTCTGTTCATATTTACAGTTTATATAACAAAACTGTATTCATTGTTCTGATAAGATACATGATCCACAGGATAACTCTTCAACACAAGAGACTAGATTACATTGTTTGATTCAGACAGAAGTTACTGACAGAAGACGTGCACTTCACACAAACACCAATTTCTTCCTAATTTTATGCATTCACTTATTGGTGTGTTCTAGTCATTGCTTCTATTTTAGTAAAAAGAATATTCATGGAAAATGTACCATACTTGAACAGATCCCGACTAATCTGAAGAAAAAATAATTCAAAATCCTCCTTTTTGACAAAAGCCAAACCTTTCAAATATTTCAATCTTTTATCAAAACATGTTCCAGAAAAAGAGTATATGATGAGAGTGACATCTCTGAAGTTCTTTGCAAGGAAAACAAAAATTTACCAGAAAGAGTCTGAAATAACATTGGCATTTTGGCCATATTGTGTTGTTTTTACTGCTAAGAAACACAGCTAATATCACCATATAAAATACTGACTTGCCTGATAAAAAGCATAGCTGGTATAAAACATAAATACAGCCTAGTACTGGAGACTCAAAACAGGTAAACTATTCACTTGGGGGAGGAATAATTGACAGTAATAACACTGATGCTCCATATTTCAATAACATTTATTAGCAGGTTGAAAATTGTATGAATTGTTCAAATAGAAAGCTTTTTATTGGATTGAAATAATGTGACATTTTTTAAATATACAAAAAGAATGAGAAATACCAGCTTTACTGCTGAATTGATATAATTGGACGAAGCATCGTCAGTAAAGAGCCAATTTTTATTGACTCATCAAATGTTTGGGACAGATGAATTTGATGAATATTGATTCCATTCATGTTCATGTATTTGATAAATGGATATATTGTATCAAAGAGATTGAATTTTTCCAATGGGTAAATATATTCATAAACAGGACCATAAATCATGGAAGAAAAATCAATGCATTAAAATTATAATGATCACCTTATGTTCTGTATGTAAATTAAAAATCATGTAAAATTCTTAACTTGTATCTTTGCATACACCCCTTAATGCTATGCATGTGAATATATCAAATGTAAAAACACAAAACCATTTTGTCACAAAGGCATTCAGCTAGTTCGCTAGTCGAACAATGCACACCCACCACTATAAACTCAAGACATAGATTTGCAGTTTACAACTACCCAAATACAGTTTCTGCTTTAAAATATCAATTATATCAGGCCTGGACATGAAAGCCCACGACAACTTTTAGCTCTTGGTTTTTTTATATAACTTTAACATTGTATTCCATTCCACCGACTCTCTGACAAAAGAAGTTTAAACTTTCCACAGTCATTGTATGCGACATATACACACATTTTACCACACGACGGGGAATATGAAGGTCACTTACATATGTACTCAGGACTGGGCATGGATGAGGCAGACATACTGTGTCCTGATTCCACCTTGACACTGACTTTTGGCAGCACTAGGCGCTCCTGGTGCACATTGGAGGTGGTGGTGGTAACCGCCGGCTGTGTGGCCAGGATGATGGTTGGTTTGAGGAGTGTCTGAGGATTGACCGTGCGGGTAACAGTGACCATGGTAGTGGTCTCCTGGCTACTGTCTCTGGGCTCCTGCTTGATGAACGTGGTGGTGTTGTTGGGGAGGGAGGGGAGGGTTCTGGGAGAGGCGAGACTACTACATGTGGAGGAGGCTGGAGATGTGAGGATATAGTTACATGTGGTTGACTGCTGTAAGTTACTGTTGCTGCTGCTAGCTAGAGATGTGCTAGGCTCTTCTGTCTTGATGGTCAGTGTCATGTTATTGGGGTCAACTGTGGTGCCAAGTAGTTCAGAATCCGAATCTAGAATATCAAATATTTACCACTAAACTCTGAGACTGGCCATATTTCACAGCTAATCACTTTTTAAGCATTCTACTGAATAAATATGTCATTATTTGAGAAATGAGCCTATAATTGACTATAATGTTAAATTGTATTAAAGACAATACCTAGTACCTGTAGCCACTATAAATTGTGAATATCAATTTTCTCACAAATTCACAAGAAATTGATTACCTTTTTCCTGTTCTTTCTTGATGGTCATGTCAATAGCTTTTTCATTCGCCAGTGAGTAACTGTGTTCAGACTGCACCTGAGGGTGGGGCTGGAGTGCATCTGAGATCATCCGGTCATTCAACACCGGATCATCAAAGAAAGTGTCCAGCCAGTCCTGGTCCATCCCACTATCCAGGCTGAAGTCCATGCTGTTACTGTCATTCTGAAAACAGAATTACATCATCAATGTAACAGATCCACCTATCTGAAGAGCCACTTTGATCAGATCACATATCAGGTACCTACTGTGGAAAGTTACTTTAGGAAGCAAAACTATTTAAAATAAAATTTGGGGCAAAAAGAACATGTTTACCCACAATATGTTGATAAAACAGAACTTAATGAAAAACAGTGTCATGGGAAAACCGTTTTATGGAATATTTTCTTGTTTGTCAGATATTCTCCTGAACTCTTCACAGCATTATTAACATTGGTTATGAACTGCACAACAAACCAACAGTACTAGCACCAGAATTCTTCAAAAAAGACATGCAAGTCATAATACAATGTTACAAATGCGACTGCATGTATGTGCACTTTCATATCACAAAATGCTGGCATATAAAACACAAAACTGTCTCATTTCAACCTCTCCACTCTGTATGATAATGCAGTGTTTGTAATTACAGACTCTCATTAACCTTACCCTTATGGCTAAATTACTAGTAAAATACAACTGACAGTTCACCAATTATCATAAATATCAAATCATACACAAGTGATCATGAGAGCCCACATGTACTTTAATATTATGGATGTACACATGTATGCAGAGGCGTATTAATGTTTTTTTGCAATACACCTTCATGTACTTGGTGTACCCAAAATTGTTCAGGATACAACAGATGCCGGCATTTAATACACAATGCAAACTGGTTATGTCAGCTCTATATAACCTTAAATATGAAAGCAACAAAAGAAAAACTCCATTAATATTTGTGATGAGAGTTACCAAAGATCTAACGTTTCCTGGATGATGTAGTACAGATTTTAATACACATATTCATTTGGCAACTTTCTCTGACCATTCATATTTAACAGTTTTTGTTTCAATATTTTCTAAAATTATATTTTAAAAATTAAAATGGGTTTAATATGTGACGTTACAAGCCAATGTTTAGGAGCATTCAATTTTATGTGTACAAAATTGGCCACACTGTATGTTAACTAATTCCTTGATTCCTTCAAGTTATACTACTTAATCCCTTCACAATTACTAGCTTTGACCAGTGTGAACTGAATGTCCGAGACTGACAGTATCACTATTCAATTAACTGATTTCTGTTCTCTGTGTCATAGGAGTAGTTTTAAATCTGGCCATTCATTGTCTATTGTGTGCAAGACATAAATAAAAGATAAAAATCAAAATCATTGATTCTTCACATACTACAAATCTTGCTATATGCACCCCTTTTACCAAATAAAGATAGTTTTATAGGAAAATTTTGTAACTTTTTCAGTTACACTGGTATACAGTTCAAACAAAAGTTTTTCTGTTTTTTTTTTTTACAAATACTAGTATCTTAAAAATCCCAATATACTATGCATCTAATCAGTTTAAAGATAAATTGATCTGCCAACTATTATAGTTAAATTTTCACTAGCATGAAAACCCCATGAATCACTGTAACAATTTTTTCAGTCAAGAGTTTCTGGCATTTCCCATAAATTTAGATTGCAGTATATTGTATCTGGTTAGTCACATGACATACTGTTGTACACTAGTACAGTTTTAAGGACAGACACATTTTGTGACAAGTCTTTAACAAGAAATTCAAAGACACATTCCAAAGGCTACATAAACCAAATTGTCCTTGAAATGGTGGGCACTAGTGAGTGACAAATAATTTTATTATGCACGACTAACTTTGAAAAGCACTGAATCAAAACCTTATTTACACTGAGCAATGAGCATGCATTGGCCTATAAGTACTTGTATCTATTCTACGTTAGAGCACGATTGTCTACTTTAACATTTGTTTCTTTTCATGTTTTTCCCAATTTGGTACATATATTTTTCGCCTTACTAATAAAGTTACTATGCGAGAATATTTCCATGCTGTGGATAGGCCTACATGTTGTTCAGATAGTTCAATAATGTCACGATCATGCAAGGCGTTATTCTTAATGTGTCATTGAAAAAATGCATTTTGTTAAAGCTTAATGAAAGATATATCATTTATAAGCATTGTGCCAGAATTCAGGTAGATAAGTCCTTCAAAATAATTTTCATTCAATTTTTTTAGAAAGATTATATTAGGCAACGCATATGTATCAACTGAACAATACATACAGGTTAACCCATTAAAAATACATATAAAATTGTTTTCTCATTCAGTTTTAAAATTAAGGAATGGTGTTAAATAAAAACTCTGTGTTAGAAACATATTCATCCTTGTACCAATATATATAATACAATATGTGCCTGTTATTCAGTTTCAAAACATACTAGCTAGGCTTGGTATTTGTAAATAGTTGTGATTTCACTAAGTTACATTGAAAACATTGGGCCACAACACACAGGGACTCCACAACAGCTGTAAATATTGTTACCCAAAGTATATTCAAGCCCATTTTGTGTCATAAACTAAAGAGTGTTGAAGTGGGATCAATGTATTGATTGTCAAGCTTTCAATGGTGCATGATCTGCTTGTATGATGGAAAAATTTACACTCTTAATCAGATTTTCACATTTTATAACACAACAAACGAGGAAGTGCAGCCAAACAATGACTTTCCCCTCAGTGAAAAAAAAAAAACCCAAAAAAACCTAAAATGCTTTTAATTTTTAAGAGCAACGTTACTGGCCCTATTGAAACCACAACTGAAGCTTATGGAGTTTCAAATATAACAGCTGGTTGTTCCTACTTGTTATTTCGAACAAAATACCAAAACTCAGTATCTGCTTCATATGAAAACTGGTCGACATTATCAAAGATACAATTCTAACTTCAAATATCAGACTGTCAAAAGTTAATTAGACCTAAACTGACGTCATATGTTTAATTAAAGGTATTTAATTAAAAAGGTCTGTCTAACATAACAGATCCATATGGAAATCAATTTTATCATTACTACAATATGTTGAACAATTTTACATAGACACTGAATATTAAACATATTAAATACATTCAATGGTACTGCTTTAAACCTGTAAAATTTTATAACATGAGACTAGTAATAGATCGTGAAGTTTTCCACATGCTTTTGACAAGTTCTGGCATATTTCACAAACACATGTTTACACTTACACTGGGAGAGGGCGTGAACAGATCTTCTTCCAAAAACTGTCCAAAGTCTTGGTCACTGAAATCTGCCAGCTTTTTATCCATACTGAACAGGTCCATGGTCGGTGGTCCCTTGCCCTAGGTCGGGTCTGGGGTGGTCAGTAATCCGAGAAAGCCGTCCGTTTGGTGAAAAGGTCCAGATTTCCTAGTCTTTTCCGTCTTTACGGTGCAAGAACCGATATGAGAAAGGGGAGTTCCCAAGTATTGACGTAATAAACTGCTCACTCCTTTATAGTCCCAGATCACTCCGCTCCAAATACATATAGACCCATATGTCCGTATGGTGTAACAACATTATCTCACGTTCATGGCTTTAACATATTACTTGTGTGGTATTGTAATCCAAAGTATGAATTTCAAGCCGAGGGATATCCAAAAAGTGTGAAATGACTTGGGACGCTGTTTGCATGCTAAATGAGGTAAATTACTCATGCAGGCCAGCATTTATCTTACACGTTCTCTTAAACACGTGGTTGGCCAATCAGAATGGAGAACACTTTAAATATGCATATTCATTACTGGAATTCCCAAGTTTCATTGGCTGGTTTCTAATTAATATTAATAGTTTATAGTAAATTCTGTAGAGGTCTTTTTCTGTTTACTATCGGGCACCATGTGTTTTTACACATGCCTTTTAAATGGGTGTGACTTCACCGCTTGACAAAGTTTCAATACAAAAAATATCTTCAGATTTTTACTGATTGCATCATATCTCATGTTTGTTGCAATTTACACATTAACAAATTCAAATGTATCAATAGTTATCCCAAATAAGTGTTATGTTAATAATACAGTCATGCTGAGACTAATGTGAATTTCCAGTCACATTTTTTCATCTGGTTTTCTTTTCACCGGGGTTTAATATTAGTGTAAGAACATGCATGGTGTATGTGTATTTATAAAATTTAACCTATGCTTAATTTTTTTTCTGTCTACACTACTGCAGATACAAAGAACTCTTTTGATGTGTGATGTATATGCAAAAAATTATAGAATACAACAAATTTATGTAAAAATGCCCAGCAAATTGGTCAAATGATACAAGAGAATACTTGGGTTAATAAACATGCAGAATCATTTTACTTCCAAAACCCCTGTTAATACTAAACATGTAAAGGAATTATTTATGGTGAAAACAGAGAATGATTGGAAGCTAGAACTGGAATTAAAGCCTAAATTAAGGGTGTACAAAACTTTTAAAAACAAATATGAAACAGAAAACTATCTCAACACGTACATATCAAAATCAAAAAGATCACTGTTAGTTCAATTCAGAACAGGAGTGTTACCACTAAGAATAGAAACTGGAAGGTTTCATCTTATAAAGGACACTAGCTCCAATAAACTTAGAAAATTAAATGTAGATGAGCGTACTTGCCTATTGTGTAAATCAAATGAAGTGGAAGATGAAATACACTTTCTGTGTCACTGTGTTGCCTATGAAAATCTACGGTCAAACCTATTCAAATCTGTTGTACAAAATATTCCACAGTTTCACAGTTTATCGGACAATGAAAAATTTGTTATAATTGTCAATACATATGAGAAACAACTGGTTGATTTTATTTACCAAGCATGGAGAATAAGACAGGATTTGCTTAATAAATAGAACATACTTATTCATTCTATGTTGGTGTGTGTCATATTTTCTGTAGTAGATATACTTCATCATTAATGTAACTGTTACTATTTGGTATAATTTTCCACTCAAAAACATCTTTTGCCTAATGCTGGTAATATTGTAATTTATCTCACACTATAACCATGTTAATTATGGTCTTGATTAAGAGTGACTTATAAGCCCTTCAGGGCTGGGCAATGTTATATTTCTGCTTGTTTTCTCATTTGTATATTGTATATTGCATGTCACTATAATAAATAAAATAATAATAATAATAATAATATATAACGCCCATGTTGCTACAATCTTTATTTATGGAGTAGAGGTTTGGGGGGGCTTAGAGTAATGGTCGAATGTCAGAAAAAATTCAGAATAGGGCAACAAGAGCCTTTCTTGGCATACATAAATATTCAGCAAATCTAGCTATAAATGTGGCTCCGAGTTGGACAAATCATCGCAACAGACAAAAATTAGAAATGATAAGATTGTGGAATAGAATGATAATATGGATAATGGCAGGATTACTAAAGTAATCTTTAATTTGGAATATGACTTGGGGTTGAACACCTGATGTAATTCTGTGAAGCAGATTTTAACAGAATGCGGTTTAAAACAAGGTCATGAAACAGGAGCTTGTGTGACCTTAATTTTAAAAACCCTCAGCTATAAATAAAAGCCCACTAGGGAGCCAATTTATATAAAAAGCCCAAACTAATTATCTATCAGAAATTAAAGAACTCATATTTTCCTGAAAAGTATGTCACCCAAAATCTAAACCTTAATTTAAGATCTTGCATTGTGCAATTGAGATTTGGTGTTTTTCCTCTATATGTGGAAACTAGCAGATTTAGTACAAAAAGTAAATTTGTCAGTGTTGATGTGGAAGACGAGCTCCATTTTCTATTTTTCTGTGAAAAATACCATATTTAAGACACATAATGTACCACAAAATTAAAAAGCAAAAAAAGCGATTTTGAGGTTAAAGCTTGTTTGAAAAACTTCAAATACCTTCAGATTGCCCAGTTCCTTTAGTAAATCATATTCAAAAAGCTTTTTCACAGCGTCAACAGTTGTTATATGAAAATTGTAATGTATCAAACCCTTTAGGGTATGTTGTTTCAAAAATATTTAACTTAAAAATTATGTCACCACATGTAAAAGTACCTCTGTTTTAGTTTTAGTGACTAATAAGCCACACAGGCTGGGTGTCCTTTGTATTCTGATTTTTTTTCTGACATTTGACCATTACTCTAAGCCCCCCCAACCTCTACTCCATAAAGATTGTAGCAACACGGGCGTTATATAAACTCTGCATGTCTGTAATATCTTTGTAATCGTGTAACACTTGTCACTTGAATAAATACATATATGCATAATTGCATTTTAAGCCTGAATGGAAAGACCCAAACAGGTAAATCCTCAACAATATTGGCAGTCTATTTTGTATGACATTTGTCCAGGTTTACTGTAATCACAGATAAATATTCTTGAAATTAAAAGAATCTGGTGCATTTTTTTACTTTGTGTTTGGATTACAACTTGAAACATGCCAAAAAAATCAATTAAGCATTAAAGTGACGATACTAAACTCCAGATGCTGTCTTCATAAACTCTAGTCACAGTATTTGGATTACAGGGACATGAAATTATGGTCTGGCAACTTGTTTCTCTGCAGAAGCCAATACCTTCCAGATGTTAAATAACATTCACAGAAAATTTTATTGAAAATCACTATCTCTCAGCATGTTTTCTTGAACTTTTTACTGTAACCTTTTCAAGCTCTAATTTCATCATCTGAACTAGCAACTTATAAAATCAATGCAACTTTTGCAGTTTTTACTTCAAGCCAGATGTTGCCAGTATGGAAATGGATTTTTAATTTATCAATATGCAGCAATGTCTTATGAACATAGTCCCTGTACAGTCTATTGGAATGCAAATATTAAATTTATTGCAACAGATTTTAGAATGGTTTAGTGAATAGAACTGGTAGCAGTGAAAATACCCCCAAACAGCACAATTTAGTATATAATCCACCTTCCTCCTGTGAATGTACTTATTTCAATTAATACACTATATACACAATAATAATAATAAACAGCTTCAATTGCAAAAATTTATAATCTGATATTTCTTAAAAACTAGGGAACCTACTTTTAAAGCATAAAAGTATGTTCACAGTATGAAGACTATACAGAAGCATGGGGTTAGCAATGGCTTTCTAAGTTTAAATAATTTTGGGTTTCAATTTAACTTTCAACATATCAATACACATATAGTACTCTAAAAGTAATATTCATCTGTATAGCGTTCACCTTAATTGTTTTATTCAATTTGTACTAAGTCTGTATTGACTTATATATAGATCTACTTACACAATTAGGAAAGGTTACTGCAAGCTCACAAGGGCTGGGAGGAAATCTTAAAAGATTTATTTTTTACATAATCTGAAGTCTCAAAAATAAAGAATTCTATAAGCATGTATGACTCAGAGTGTGATGGGGGAAATGCAGGTAGAACCCAAAACAGGAGTGGGCTATTAGCGTAATATTGTGGCCAATATGCAAATATTTCTCAGCTGCATTTTATCTATTTATAAATATTCAAACTTTGAAGGCACAAAAGAGCAATCGCTTGAATATAAGCCAGCTAAATATGCTTCAAAATAAAAGTAAATATGACTTATTCCACAGTGTTGCAGATAGTACTTCTGCTGAATCTTTCAGGTTGAGGTCAACATGTCACCCAGGTGTACACAAAATTAAGTATTATGACGAAACTTTTGTTCATAAACTTCCCCATGCTGTTACTCCTTGTATGTACAAATACCATAAGCAATGGTGCAATACATTGTTTCTTTTTTAGATTGGGGGGTGGAGAGAAGCAGCTGCTTCCTTTTTGCTCACATTAAAGTATGAAATTTTTGATGACATTTTCTGTTACAGTATCTACACGTTTATGATAATATCTAACAAACCAAACAACTATATTCATTCTTCAGTGCAAATACAACAAGGAATCAGAAAAAAATTTACACATCACATAAAAAAAAAAATCTAATTCAAGTGCTATAAGGTGTATTTATAATTGTTCTGTAAGAAAAGAATAGGCCATTAAGGACACACATAGATCATATAATATTCATGAAAAGCACCGTCAAGTAAGAATTAAAATGTCAATATTTAGTTCAAATCATGAAAAGGCATGTGAATTTCAAAACAGTTTATTTCTGAAAACAACAAAATTCTGAATCTTACTTTTTTAAGCAAAACATTGAATAAATTTGAATAGATTAGAACTATATCCTTTACAATGGCATCAACTAAAAGTAACATTTTCATATCATTTGTTTTAAAATCAGATACAATCTAAAATACATGTATAATCTTAAAACTCGGCAGCATAATTTTAGTTACCTGAAAGTTGAAATAACAAGGTGGTATGAGTGTCAATTTGCTTTTGTAAATATGTTTTTGAGTTGTTGTGCTTCTAACAGAGAACATTTAATTTTAAACTTTCCTGAAGACAAAACAATCAGATATACAATACAAGTTGTCTGTGAATTATGTTCTAGTATTTTTTTTTTCATGTTATAAACTGGGTATTATTGTGAGAGTGAAATCACAGCTGTTACAGCCCTCTTTTATGTCTATCTGAAAGCTTGAAGTGTATTCTATAGCCGAGACCTGTGTGTATGTCACAACTATACTGACGTCAATTTTCACTCATAAACTTAATCTTTCAAAGAAGTAGATACACTGGACAAATTTAAATGAGTTCATTATTCTGATTTGAAAAATCTAAATTTTGTCTATCGTCTTGTCTTTTTGGTGAATATTAAAAAAAATTACAAATATATTCAGTTTATGTCGCTTATTGTAATTGACATAGATACACATAACACTGTACTTCAACTGAAAAAATTTGACAAGTTTGAAAAGGCTCTGATAATTTATGGAATGTTGTCAGTTTTTACTTGAATTTCTGGATGTTTTGAACGATTTTTCTATCTCCTGTGTTTGTTCAAAGGTCAAACAGAAAACCACACACAAACATAAGACTTATAATTTACAAATAAAACAGTAAATAACATAATAGTTGAATAAATAAGATAACAAGTGTCACTGTATAGATAACATTCATCACAAGAAGCTTGTACAAATAATACTGGAATTGCAATCTCAAGTCAAAAGTTGAGTTTGACTTGGAAACAGATGTTATGACAATTACTTTCTGAACGTTAATGTATGTAAACTGATTTAACTGCATTTTATCCATACTTTGTGTAGACAACACAAATGGTCCATAACAGCATGCAGTTAGTGTCACTCAAATGATTTTATAACTAGTTCACTTACAAAAACACTTTCATTAATCTACTGAAAATTCAAGTCAATATGCTACCATTTGTGTTTTCTATTTCATTCTTCTAATCAATTCCCTTTTAATCATGTGTATTGTTATTCATACATGACTACTATGTATTCTGTCTTAATGTATTCCATATGTTTATATAATATTTAGTCTCTTTGATGATCTTTTTTTCCTTTTACTTTCAGTTTTTCAGTGAAAATCTAATATTTATTGTGTAATATTCCCTTAAATTATGTTTTAACATTATTGTACATCTTTATGGCAGTCCAATCTCAAAATGTCTGTAATCCCTCTCCCTCTGGATTTAGTAGTCCAGGGCACACAATAAGGCCACACCTCTCTGGATCCAGTGCTTTTGTGGCTCATTCGATGGAATCTCCACAGCAAACACAAAGTTGGTTGAGTGACCAGTAGTGGACAGTGTACCTGTGGAAAAAAACACAGTTATTTAACACATTTGGCTCTTTTACTTTGGGTAACATGAATGATCAGGTTTCTGGGAAACCAATGGCTCAATAATGAGTAAATGGTAAAAATCCTGCTCTTAAATAATCTTTTTTTTTTTGTATCCAGGGGGTGATCTGGATCACTTGGAAAATTTAATGGGATAAGTTGGACAAGACCCATAATTTTTCTCATGAAGATTTGACCAGTAGTATTTGTGTAATCCTGCTAACAGACAAATAAATGGTCATGAATCTAATATCTCCTTGGTGCAGGGAACTAGTTGAGGAAGAGTACTGCGTTTAACAGACTTGAGGAGAACATGCATCACAATAGTACACTCTAAATCTAGAAGGATAAACGTCTTGCTTTACCAATCTGCATCTAGAATTGCAACATTTCTTGTGATTTGATGGTAAATATTAAATTTTGTGATGTGAAAACATGTAAAATAGTTGTGTTTACACTAAAACTATAATGGTATATTCTGAAAACTTCATATGGTTTCAAGTTAATACATGAAAAGTAACAATTATTAAAGAGATCACAATTATCATTTAAATCTGAAATATGTCCTGGGAGTTGGTGGAAGGCACTTGTAAATTTCCATTTTCATTGAATTTTACCCCACTTGTGTATGTCAAAGAATATGATGGTACATTAAGTGGAGATGACCATGTCCTCATAATTACTGACCCAGACAATAAGCAAATAACACAGGGAAAGGTTGGCCCTGATTTGAATGTCACATGCTTTGAAGTGTCTTAATTGAAATCAGGGGAAAGCCCTGTAATTTAGGTGTGTGTATTGGGACACTTTAGCAGCACTCTACACAATATGTGGTAGTGTGACTGATACATCTCAAATTTAATGAATTTAAAATGGTTAATTCCCAGAAGCAAAAAGTAGATGTCTTTATTGGCCTCATTCTTCTTTTGCTGATAATGATGTATTTTATAAAATTTTTTTAAAATCGTATTTTTCTTTTCTTTTTTTTTTTTCTTTTTTTGAAAAACTAGAAGGCATGTTGTTGAAACTAGGCCACTTCTTGTAATAAAATTGTAAATATCCAAAGTTGCAGCAATATAGTTTAAGACAGGCAATTTAACTGTAGCAATACTCCAGGATAAATAAAATGAGAAAAAAGTTTTAAAAAATTGTGAACTAAAAATAGAACATGAACACCCGGAAATAAATAAAACTGATGATGTGTGATAAACACCAAGTGAATTAAACATGCAACTTCCTTCATTTAGAGAGAATACTTTCGATTAAATTCTATTGAATGTTTGAGTTACTGAAACTTGTCATTGACAATTAAAAATTTTAGCTGAATTTTGGTTTTTGCATAAGAAATAATGTAAACAGATTGAGTTACAGGCCAGCCTTACTTTTTTCAGTGTCAGTTCAGCAGCATGTGATTTACAACCAGGAAATAACAACAAACAACAATCTTGTACGAGAACATGTTGTAAGAAATGCAAAGCATGCAATTATAGGATGAATCAATAAGAACTGCGTCAGACTTCAGAAGAATAATCAACAGTTACAAATATCCCACCAGTGACATAAAGAAGACATTACTGAATCTCTGATAAAGCAACCCCACTCATTGAAAACCTCCCTGTCACCCCCTCCTCCCTGCCCAATTGCAACAAGCTGCTGCTATCTTAAATGTCAAGCAAGTCCTAAGTTTGCACTGTCAATAATATAGGTCAAGGTGTCACACTAATTGAGGAAAGTTCATGAGCAATTTCAGTTTTATTAAGAATGTATCAACTGTGTCTGGGTACTGTGGAGATAACAAGAGTAAGTTTCATTGAAAATAAATTTCCCTCAAAATAAAGTGTGTTTTCATGTTTATTTACTCTGAAATGTTTGCAAATTTTGATATTTGGAATAACCAAGGAAAAGTCCAATAAATTTCTGTTCATTCCTGCCACAAAAAGTTTTGTGCATTCAGCACCACTGTATTGATTAGAAGAAAAATAAAAAAACTAAAAAAAAAATAGGATCAAAGATGCCCGTACCATACAGCCTGGGGAAATAGTTTTCAACACCATGAAGATATAGTAGTAAACCGTAAAAAGACTGGGATATTTTCAAAGCACTGTCAGTTGTATAATACTCCAAATAATGTTTAAGTAGAGAAAATAACATCTAAGAGAAAAAAATGTATGTAAAGATAAAGTATTGAAACAAGACAGTTCAATAGCAAGATGACAGCATTAATCAGTAAACTAAAAATTATGAAGCTGTAAAATTTATTAATTGGAGAATAGCTCTCAACGGAAATAGCAAAATTATGTAAAAGTGCATATAATAATCAGTTGCAGCAATCCATATATCTTTGTCATAAGAGAAACATGTTTCTAATATGGCAGGTGAACATGCTTTGGCAGAGCCAACGTTAAAGGTCACACCATGATGCATACCTACACCCCCTAACCAATGTCCCTACCAAGTGTCAACCTTCTACACCAAGAAATAGTCCAGACAAGATTTTAAAACTCGTGGTCACTATGACAAGGTCAAAGGTTAAACAAAGGTCACACTATGACTACAACCCCAACCAATGTCCCTACCAAGTATCAACTTCCTACACCTCACGATTTCTGAGATACAGCCCGGACAAACTTTTTCCCGCCGCCCGACCATCCATCCAGACACCATATGTGAAAACAATGGTATTCCAGCTAAACTGTTTTTACAAGGACCATGGCTACCAGTGGAGCTCTGCTCAAACCAATGACATGTTTTGCCAAAAAGTACAACACTAGAAAAATGTTATGAACAATGAATGTTCACCTTTTACCCATTTTTATAGAGACCTGATCTCAATGGTGAAACTGAAAAGGCATCATAAAAGGGCCAACATTGAAGAGGGACTCATCTCAAAAATTATTATCTCAATGAAAACCATAGAATCTTTGAAGACCATAGTGCGTCAAGATCTGCTAAATCTAGTTATGACCATCAATTACAGATATTGAGTTTGCAATGAGGTAATGTTTCTCGAGCACTAAGGTTTTTTTTTTTTGACAAATCCTACACTAAAAATCAAACCTTTTTCCTTTCCACTTAATATCACTGTGAACTAACAGCCTGTAATCCACATGTTTAAGGTTTCTGTGACATTGGTATGCACTAAAATCCCCACTACTACTAGTGTTGATATCAAATAAAAATATGTATATCAATATCAAACTATATTTTTACCTTCTGTATCGATCGATATTGAAATATTGGGGCATGAGATGCTTTCCTCGGGAGACCTTTCATACTCCTTGATGAGGTTTAGTAGTGTCCCGAAACATAAACAAATATGGCAGTTTCATTTTCATGGTAAGTAAAAGTTACCGACAATGATATGAAAATCAATATAATCTTTAAATTTTGTACTTAATATTAATGGAAGACAGCAGAGATGCATCTATTTAGTAATATGTTCCGATATTGATATTGTACCCTGCATTATCGATATCGGCATATTTAGCAAGAATTGATAAATATTTCAATATCGATAAACAATACAAGCACTAACTACTACTCACCTGCCCGGGTGAGTGTCTTGTAGACAGGGCACTCATAGATGCCTGTATTTGGAGGCTTCCTGTTGGCTGTTGGGTTGAGTTTCATCACAGGCATGTCTGTGTACAGTTCCTTTGGTTTAGACTCTGATAGTACAAACTCGTCCATGTCAAAGCGTGCCCCCTCCACAAACAAACCCCGAATAAAGCAGCCCTCTGATGGGGTTTCCTTCAGATCCTGATACTTGGTACGCACAACCTAAAACACACATTACATGGGTTTATTGCTTCGATTGCCAAATAACTCTCTTCAGCAAATGATGAGGATCATGCACTGGGTAGAGGGGCTGTGCGAGTACACATAATTGGGATGGATTGCTCGCTGGCAAAATTTGACTTGACATTAATTTTAGTATGTCCCTTCACAGGAAACAATGTCCAATTTGGCAGCTCCCATAAATAAAATACAGTAAAGGTAAAAGCCTCATACCTTTGGAATTAGTCTATGTCAACATTATAAAACATCACTGCAAAAATTTGATACTTATGGTTTTATTATATGTAAAAACAGAGGTCCATTCAATGGTATTTTTTTCACTGGCATTCTCGACCATTAAAAGTAGGATTCTCTTTCAGTGGAATTTTGCTCATTCAGGCAGCACCGACAACTTGTTTGACCAATTGTACTAGGCAGGTTATCATCAAAACAGAGACTACATGAGTTATGGAAAACATCAGGTTTGAACTTCAAGAAGCTAAATAATAATGAAAGTTAGTACATCCTTAAGACAGAATACATGGTCTTGAAATGAATTTTCAATATTGATAACACTTTGCCTAGACTGCTATTCAAATAATTACAGAACTGAATACAGAGAGGGTTGACACGTTCATGATGAGTTTCGCTATTATTTGTGCCCTGAATTATTCATTATTTGACTGCAGTTCTACTGCTGACCACTTTTTTTGCAAGCAACACTTGCATTATCGTAAACATTTAAATCAGAATCCACAACAAAAATATGCAGTCGAAAAGTATACAAGGTAACTTAGAAGGTCAACACATTGTAAAGTCTGCAAATGCATGAAAATTGGGGATAAAAGGCTATAATTACTACAAATTTAGGGGTTTGTTTCTAATATTTTAACTCTTCCTTCCATTATATGTGTTGACAAGCGAAGTGGCGGTTGTAAAATCTCATCACAGTATTTCAGTAAAATGCTCTCCATACTGTGACACCAGGCCCATGGACCCATCCCTACCACAAACATCCAATCATACACAACACATGACAATGCTACTGCATGGATGGTGAATGAAGATGATCTTTGTGTTTGCATCATCAATAACATTAAACTTTGACTCATCTTCCAAATCTTTAACAAAATTGATGTGGTGTCACCTGTAATGACTGCTACCTACCTCAAACCCAAATGAGATGGTATCTATGGAGATGACCTTCTGCCGGGCATAATTCTGCAGGGTTCCTGTGAGGAAGGCCTGCGGGAAGAAGAAGCCTGAGATCCAGAAGACAGGTGGGATGCCATGGTCTATCCATTCCTGGATGAATTGCACTCTTGTAATCAGGTCACTCACCCAGGCTGCCAGTGGCTTCAGTGACGGATAGGCCTGAAACAAAGGATAAGGGATAAGGCATGGTCAAATATTTAAGAACAAATTTCTTTTATACAATTAGATGAATATGAATGAATAGGGGTCAAGTGTCTGTTGTACAATATGAGAAAAGTTAAAAATGTTCAAAGACATGACAAAATCTAGGGTGATTAAATTTGTCTCAGTTGGATGTTTTAACTTTTTGTGTTCTTGTTGTTTACTATTATGTTTATACAATGGAGACTTTTACACTAGTGGTAAATTTTACATTTATGTAAAGAATCTTGGTACACAAGACATGCCCATCATCAGGTGTTGGATATTTGCTGTGAACTTTTATAAATTGTAGTGACATGGGGACGATATAGCAATGCAATACATATGTTTCAAAAGCTTGGGTATGATATTATTGAATGCAATTTGATATATCTTATGTTGTAGTCAAGAGTTTTCAAAGAAGTGTGTACTCCTTCTCCATGAAATAAATTGGACTGTACAAAAAATTACTGCCATTCAAACTGACCGAGTTTCACTTGAAATTCCTTGAACTTCATCAGAACTATGGAACCAATAGCTTTTCAGAACTGATAAGATATGAAAAGCAAATGCCTCAGACACTGCCCAGTTTCAAATAAGGATGAAAATGTTTGTCAAATACTGCATAATGTATTCTAGGGAAGCCTAAAGCAGGGGTTTGGTTAGAAAAATTGACAGTTTTCTGCTGAATTTTACCAGTGACTAACTAGTGCAAAACCAGACTGAACTGAGCTGATGAGCTACAAGAATAGGTTGAAGATCTGAAAACCCATCAACATTCTGATTAACTAGACTCTGATTTATGAAAGGAGACATTAATCTGACTCCTATAAAAGAAGCCATCACACCCATTGAGTCCCAGTCTTTATAATAAGTTAACAGAATTAAGGAGGTAACTGTTCCATAACAGGTTTAAAGGGTTTAAGAATTCTGCTTCCCATGACTCCAGAAATCTCCTGTGGGGAGTGCTCAATTATAGTGTAACCCCACTTAGTGAATTTTAAGGAGAATCACCCGGTGGGATATTTCAGTAAATTAGGTCATTTTCTGCTCAATTTCTTGGTCTCATGGGGTTACTTATCATAAAATTACTAACAGGTTTGAAAATATGGTATTTGATGAGAAAACTTGAGTTTTTAAAGTAGTTTAAAATACCCACAAAAGAGAGCATTTTAAAAAAAGAATCTTATTTTGAAAAATTGTGGTATTGTTGGAGCCCAACTTAGGAGTCAGCCCATCTTAAGATGGGCTATGGCCAAACTTAGGATCCTTACCAATGCTAAATGATGTTTTAGAAACTGAACTATTCGATAGACTTCATATTGTCATACCCAGAATAAAAAACCCAGAATATTCGCAAAACCATAGAATATTCCAAAAAGCAACATCCCCAAGATAAAATCCCTCAAAAAAAATTACATGTACACACATACATAGGTGTTTTGAATGAGTTCTAGAGCATACATTTAAGTGCTAAAATGTGGAACCGGTGTAGCGCCAGATAATGTATCCCCCATAAAGTGTGTGGGGATACAAAATATGGCAAGGGGGCTGCCATATTTTGTACCCCCTAGTTATTTACGAGCTTGTCATAGCCGGTCTCTTGCTTTTCTGAGCAATGAAATCCAAACTCTGTGCAGGTATATTAATAAATAATACACTTATTAAACAATTCTTTAATCAATTAGAAAGAAAGAGGAGGGCTGCAAATCTGTTTTGAAAGGTTACATACATTGGAAGCCACTTAGTTTCTATGATAATAACAATGAACAATGTCTACACTTCAGAGAAAATACTCCTCTGTAACTCTGGAACAGATAGATTAAAGAATACAGTCATAAAATGATTTCTTTAATCAAAACCAAAGGAAAAGGGGAGGGCTACAAATCTGTTTTGAAGATGACAGGAATTGGAAGCCATGCAATAGAAAATCAATGTGCAGTAATGAATAAATACCAAGACAAAATAATAATGCATTTGTAAGTAGTATTGTATTGGGGATTTTCATATTGGGATTGTCAATGTCACATCTGGGGATTTTCTATGGGTTGCAAAAATCTGGGGATTTTCAATCTGGAGATTTCATGTGCAATATATATGACTGCAGTGAAAACAGAGTCTGCCAATTTTAAAGTGGGTTCAAACACAAGTTTGATGTTAAAAACAATGAATATTTGGATATGGGTTATGTTTTGGGGGTTTCAGTTTGCCAAATATTCATGATTGATACCACGTCCTAAACAGAATTTTGAATTTAAAAGATAGACAAAGCTCTAAATATATGGTACATCTTTCACATATAATATATTTATGCATAAATCAACACCCAATTTTGTAGCAATAAAAAGGCACACCTAGTTAGTTGGTAATTTAAATACAATTACAATAATGACAATCTGACTGGCATTTTTACCTTATGTAGCCTGGGGTAAGATAGTGACTTTAGCCCACCTATCTCTATTACTTTATCCCTTCAGGCGCCTACTTTCCATAATTTAACTTTTCCACATATCACTTAATGTCAATGAAAAAAAAGCAAAATTTTGACACAATAGGAAGGGTTAGGAAGCCAGTTTTAGGAGTATTGTGTAATTTATTAATACAAAGGGGGTTTAAGAGATTCTGTCCTCCAGCTACCCCCAATCACATGTGTCACCTGAGAAGCCTGGCTTGCATCTCACACCAAATTCAGATCTCATTACTCTGAGGGGGTTTTATCAACACCTGGTCAGAAAGGAGGGTTTTCATCCAGTCAGGCTGTGACCACTTTACACAATGACCCAGTGAGCACACTGTGATACCAGAAAATCACTGGCCACAGTTTGGGGATGGTTAGAGAATAGCAGGGAGGGTGTGAAGAAAGAACATCAAAACAGTCATACTATTTACTAATCTGTCACCATTAAAAAAACTAGCCACTGTACAGGGTGCCAAGTGTTCAATGATGCACTCTTACTGAAGACTTACACTTAAACAGACATTAATCCTCTTATTTATCACAGAATTTCTGTTTCTATTTTCTTTAAAAAAATCACCTTGGAGGTATTTTTCAAGATGACAGTCCTAGATTTAGAATAAAAATATAAATGAGTGCCTGAGGCCTGTGTATTGATAAAAGTCACACACACAGTTCTGAAATTTTATGCATGATAGCAGTCTCACTACTAGGAACTGAGGGATATCCAAACGGTAAAATCCACAGGTCAATTTACAATATTCTGTTGTGGTCACTATATGTTCATCTAATCATACACATTGGTGAAAATGTAGTCTAAATACCTGGAACTTGGAAATCCATGCTTCATAATATCTGAGGTTTATGGAGTCTCTTAAACTTTTTTGAAAAGGAAAAAAAGGGTTTGAGCTGGTGATTCTTTGCAAGATTTCTCTGGAGCCAGTAAACTACATAAATACATGTTTGCACAAGTAAGAAATCATCTACAAATCAGTGCACCTGCACATCTTTACATTTAGTGGCATCAGGATTAAACGTTTATCTGTGACAAGTAATTCATATGAGTGACACTTGAGTACATGGTAAATCAGGAATCCTGCCTACTTCATAAGAAATATATATCCTGATGAAAATTTGTAATTCAGAAAACTGCCTAATGCAACAGACTGCAATTACAGTCAGTGACGAAATTCTACAAAAATGTGGGTTTACTCTGGTTTAAAAGGTTCATAGTTTGAGTGCACTTTCCATTGATCTGGTTCCATATTCCTGGGTTTACTAGTCCACACTGTAAGGATGTGATTGTTACAAAGCAGTAAACAGACAACACCCTGAAGGACGCACGCACGCACACACACACACACACACAAAAAAGCTGGAAAAATATAGTTTGGACAAAAGCTTTTATCATGCCATAATTTTCCCTGGAGTTACAACTATGGGGTTATGAGTGTTATGTCCACACCCTTGAAAAGTAGTGCTGGGTTTTTGTCCTTAAATACCCATATTTAAACCAGGGTTTTCTTTGGAATTTATTCTCTGGGGTTTTGTCCAACATCCTATGAATTTACAGACAGCAAGTTACACTGTACCTGGTGGCCTACAAAAAGACAACCTAGTTGTTAGTGGCACACTTACAACTGACTTGGTGTATCTATAGGTGTTGATTATTTGTTTCACTAGCAGTACTATTTTAATAAAATCTGACAACAAATATTTGGTGAATTTAAATTGTCTGCAAAATTCCATGCATCCCAAGTGCCATTCTTTAAGTATTTATATTCAAATGCATAATTTTCATTTTTGAAAATTTCTTGGTTAACACATTTCCACACGTGTAACTTTTGGATTAAGCTATTAGTTGGAGGTACAAGAGGAAGATGAGCTCTTTCTTGTTCATGCTGATATTAAAATAAATGTCAAATTTTGTGTGTCGTGGATTTTCTGATTTGTATGAGTGGCTGATAAAACATATTTTGTATAAAAAATAACTAAACTTTAAAATTGATAAAAAATACTAGAATATTCGCCTAATTTTGTAAACAAATAAACAACATCATTTTAACTACTTTTTTTCAGCCTTTACACCTAGTTGATGGATACCTTGCTTGCCCACATGGAGGGTACTTGGTTGTTGAAGAGGCTGTTGGACATGTCCTCTAGTTGCTGTGACATCACCACCAGTCCCACCAGCGCTTTAAGCAGGTCATTCAGGCTGCTGTTAATGACTGTCAGCAACCGGTTGTACCTGAATGAAACAAAACTCCAGCAGGTGATGCCATGATATTTAGACAGAGCACAAAGTAATGCAGTTATTTTCTTCATTTAAACTACAGGCATGGTGTACAAGGAGAATGATGCCTATCAACTAAAGTGATGGTTAATCAGGAAAAGTACCTCTTGTGGATTCACAAGTTAGATACCTCAATGAAACTATTGGACATGAAAGTTGCGAGTCCAATTTTTTTATTTTAAGAATGAGCTTTAGTGAGGCTGGCCCTTCTAGGGATTGCCTTTTTACGTTTTTTTTTTGGTCACCGGACTTTCAAGAATTGTAGCGTAGTGTGATGAGTATCTATCTCATCAATAAAGTTAACAATGGGCTATGTTAGTACTTGGATGGATGACCATCCCTCATTTTAGGTTAGGTATGGGATGTATTTGACTTGTATTTGGTTTTGTCACCAGACTTTCAGAAATTCTAGTGCACTACTTGTGTTTCTCATGCTCCTGCATGTCGACCAAAAGACCTTTGGCCCATGAAAATAAAAAGCATTCTTTTTGTGTGATAGAATTGTTCCAAGATTAACTTTTATTGCTGCCTTTGTGTGAAAGACCCATCTCTTTCCACTGAGAGAATAATAACAATTACTTTTTAACTAGCAACAATAGTAGTTGTAAAATCTAGCTAGTACCACCAAATTTGAGTTTTTGTGTTTAAATCTATATGTATGACCCTAATTAATTCTTTACACTCCCCAGGATTTTATTGGGGGTAAAACAACCATTGTTAGTGAATTTTCCACACAGGTGAAATTTTAGTTCTGCACTGAATAGAGTTTTAATCTTTTTACGAAGGCAAAAAAGAATAACTCCCAAAGAACATTTAAATAATGGAGGTCTTGCTTTGGAAAATCTACATATACATATTGTCATTGGAAGTAGACAATAGAATTTCCCAGTGGAAATACCACAATGCTGGGGAAATGCATTACAGAAGCTATCATTCATTCCTTGCTGCATCTGAATACTACTTCAAATGCACAGGTGTTGTTTCCCACTGACATTTTTGCTTTTCTGTTTTATCTCTCCCACTTATAACTACATGACTAGCTACCTCTATGTCCTTTGATTTATTAAATGGCTGTTGTCATACAATTTTAATCTTCTCTTGTAGTGATATGAAATTTTGTATGCAGTTACCCAGTTCTTATCATCTTCTGATTATTTTCTATCCTGATAAAGATATAAACACTTCTGTATCTGAACAAATACCAGGTCAGCATTGAATTGCAGTAAATGTTGGTAAAACATAACATGATGAAACAATACAAGGTGTACTGTATGAATCTGTGGCAAAAACTGTTACATGTGACTAACTTGGCCTCAATATTTGAGAATATTTTCAGAACCCCTAGCATACACTAGTAGGAAAAAAGGGAAAAAACCAGTGTGTGTGTGTGTGTGTGTGTGTGTGTGTGTGTGTGTGGGGGGGGGGGGGGGGGGGGGGGGGAATTCAGTTGAGTGAAAAATCAACGTACACCACTATTTTTATAGGGTGTTAAGACAACCTTTGTGCATGAAAATCTTTTACTGACTCTTAATTGGCACGATTTTAATAAAAAGTGACTTTCATTGTAGAAAAGTATGAGCAAAATAAGGACACTAGAAACTGACTTACTGAGATGTCACAAATTATATCAAATATCTAACAAATTATCAAAAGCACCCAATTTCCAAATAATACAAAATGGAGCATCAAACGATCAGTACCTCCATCAATTAATACATCAGGAATTCCTTTCCAGATTCTTTTTGGAAACCACTGAAACACTTGAAGGAGTCCACAGATTTATAGATAAATTGAAACACTTTTAATATTTATGCCGCAGTGATTTATTTGTGTAGCCTCATTGTTACTCCATCTATACACGTACATAATTCCTCCTGCAAAAAGGGTTCAATGTAATTGTACTCTAAAATTGTTGCCTAATTGCTAATAAAATAAATTTAAATCAAAAGTGAGCATTGTTTTTTCAATCCCTTCATTAAGTGGTCTTATTAAGTGGGGGTTTGTTATGTTATCAACTTCATACAAGGGTATTTTTCTCATTTTGTAAAATATGTATTTCTATATACTTTTATTTTGAACTCAATCAATCAATCAATCAGTTGTCCAGGTGCTTAATCTCCGTATCAACGGATTCTAAGGCACACCATCCAATCCGTAAGGCATAAATCATGAGACATTAGACATGTTCCGAGTCGTTGCCAGGGAGGCGGTCCGGTGTTCGGTAGTAAGAAGCTATGGTGGGAATGATTTCTGAAATAGGTAGGTTTTGAGTCGACTTTTGAAACTGGAGAGATTTGGAGCACTGCGTATATCATATGGAAGATCATTCCATAACTTAGGGGCATCATATGAGTAACTATTGTTAAAATGGACCTTTGATTTATGGATGGAAGGACAGTAAGAGGGAACCAGAAGGAACAAATTTTTGGGATTGGAACGTCTTGTATTCACGGCAGATTTGTACAAGGGGAGATATGGTGCAAAATACTTAGGCTGGCCAGTGGTGAGGTACTTATAGACCAAAACTAGGGTTTTGAAGATAATACGTTGTCTAATGGGTAGCCAATGGAGTGTCCTAAGGGTGGATGTAATGTGAGTGTACTTTGAAGCACCAGTGACAAACCGTGCAAGCGCATTTTGAACATATTGGAGCCTTGTAGCATTTCGGGATGACAAACTGCGAAAAAGAGAGTTGCAATAATCCAAACGACTACTGACCAGAGCATTTGCAATCACCACTGATGTATCCACAGAAAGAAACCTCCTGATACGATGAAGGTCCCTGAGGCTGATAAAGCAGGATTTGATAACAGAATTTACGTGATTGGTGAAACAAAACTTTGCATCAAACAGAACGCCCAGATTGCGTACAACATCTGCGGGAGAGAGACAATTTCCCAGGATATTGACAGGTAGTGAGTCACTAAGCCATTTGTGTCTGTCTTTGGCACCGAAGACTATGAATTCTGTTTTATCGGGATTTAGCTTGAGTTTGTTTTCAGACATCCAGACCTGAATATCATTCAAACATGTTTTAAGACGGTCAAAAGACTTGAGACTATCATCAGGGGATAAGTGAAGGAACAACTGAGTGTCGTCCGCATAGAAGTGGTAACGGACTCCGGTATATTTTCTGATGACTTGACTCAGAGGTGTTGTGTAGAGGGAAAACAGAAGGGGACCTAAGACAGAACCTTGGGGGACTCCAAACTTCAATTTGAACAAATTCGAAAGACTAGAACCAATCTTGACTGACTGAAAACGATCCTGGAGATAGGATCTAAACCATTTTAATGCCGATCCAGCAAAACCAAATCTAGACGACAGACAGGATAGGAGTGTGTCATGATCGATAGTATCAAATGCCGCAGACAGGTCGAGTAGCACTAGTGCTGTAGGCATGCCCTTGGACAGAGATAAGTGAATCTCATTTTTGATGCACAACAAGGCAGTTTCTGTCGAGTGGCCTACCTTGTAGGCTGACTGGAAAGTTTTACCAAGATCATGAGAATCCATGTGAGATCTAATTTGGGCAGCCACAATTCGCTCGACCAATTTTGACAAGAAGCTAAGACCGGACACTGGTCGGTAGCTCTTCAAATCCTCTTTTGAAAGGGTGGACTTTTTGAGGAGGGGAGTGACAATAGCCTGTTTGAAAGGATTAGGGAAAATGCCGTTTTTGAGGGACAAGTTAACTAGTTTAGTCAATGAAGGGAGAAGAATGTCAATACATTGTTTCACAATGTGAGTGGGGCATGGATCAAGGGAGCAAGTTTTAGAAGGGGATTCCTTGATAAACTTAAGGACTTCAGTCTCAGTGACAGCTTGAAAGGAACAGAAAGTCGGCGGCTCCTTGTCTGGATGAAGAACCTGAGATCGGATGTATTTAAACGTGTCTCGAATCTTTTTAATTTTATCAATGAAAAACGAACCAAATCTGTTTGCTAAAGACTTTTCATCATCAAAGGATGGGAGGACAGTAGAATTTGACCGACTCAATGTTCTGTTTAGTGCATGCCATAACCTCTTGCTATCGCCGCAATTTTCACTGACTAGATCACGATAGAAACACCCCTTGTTTCTATTTAGGATGTGGTTACATCTATTTATCTGTCGTCGAAGACGGGAACGATTTTCAGGGGATTTGTCTCTTCTCCAGGCACGCTCAAACTACCTTCTCATGCACTTGGCAGTTCTATACTCATCAGTTATCCAGCTTGGGGCTGGTTTGATGAGCTGTTTAGTCTTCACTGGTGCATGAATATCTAGAAGGCTAGACAAACCAGACATGTACTGTTCATGCAATAAATCTATGTCATCAGATGGCGAGCTAACAAACGGAATGGTCAGGAGGTCACTTCTGAATTTATCAATGTTCAATTTATGGTACTGACGGAAGGTAACAACTTTCTGAATCGGTGTATCCAAAGATGGAAAGTCAACCACACAAGAGATAATTTTGTGATCACTGATGAAGCCTGACCCTTTCACATCAGAAATTGCAGAGAACTCAGATGGAGCCATCAACAAATCTAAGGTATGACCATGAAGGTGAGTAGGAAAATCAATGTATTGGGACAGACAGCAAGAATCCATGACTGATTTAAATTCAGAGACTGTTGGAGACATAATGTCGACATGAAGATTAAAATCACCACAAATGACAAAGGAGGGGGATAAGGAAGACAAAAAACCCACATATGACAGAAAATCTTCAAAAAATTTTACTACAGATGAGGCAGGGGGCCGGTAAATGACCCCAAGAAACAAGCGACGCCCATCAAGAGTGAGACAGACAGTGTGATTTTCAAAGGAGGAGAACTCAGGGGAATGAATGGTTTTAAAATCAAGAGCAGATTTAATAAAAAAGCCAACACCGCCACCACGTTTGTTTTCTCTATTTGTGTGAACAAGGGAAAAATCTTCAGGCGTTAACTCATTTAAAAATGAGGGTGTGTCTAGAGCTTTGATATGGGTCTCGGTGAGACCAAAAACATCAAAATTTCCAGTTTGGATTTCATCACAGAGAATTGGACCTTTATTCCTAATGGACCGGCAGTTAGCAAAACGAAACTTCAATGGCCCAGGATTTAGAGCGACATCACCCGACAATAGAACCAGAGCAAGCTGCCTGAGAGATGCCTTTTCACAAAAAGTGACTCTATGTGTCCTGACATAAATGAACAAAATGGATTTGGTAGTGGGTCCATCATATTTACGTCCATGCAGGCTGACATCGCACCTAGTCCGAATTCTGTTTTGACTCTTATGGTAATGTACAAAGAGGCCAACAATACAAAGAAGGAGTGTAACAGTCCGCATCATAAGGAATTACAAACCACAGACGAAATGGAAACATGCAAAAATTGACAGCAAAAACATTAAGGACAAAAAAGTACAAACCACAACCAAAAATGACTGAGTAGATCCCGGTAAAGGACAGTAATGCCCGTAATATCCACTAGCAGAATATTCAGAAAATATAAAACACAACCAAACAAACCGAGTAACTCCCGGTAGTGGGCGATAATACCCGCGATATGAACTAGGACAACTGTTACACAGTTAAAAGCATTCAAAACAATATAAAAAGGATAAATAACTAAAGGTATATAATGGAAAGCAGTATTGATAGAAAAAGTACGACTAAAAACCCAGATTATTTGGTAATTTCCATTAATTTCAATTGTTGTTAAAATTACGCGTCCGTTACGGTCCTACCGAACACCGAACATATGGTACGCTCAAAATGGTACTGTCATGAAAATGTATTTTGAAAGTGATCACATTTTACTTTTAAATATCTTCATCTCAAATTTTAATGGTATTGCTGCACTAATTGTAAATCCCAACAGACTTCCAATATCAGTTCTGTACGAAAGCCTGGAACCGCCATCCAAATTCAAAATATGAAATATGCTATTTTGAATTCTAAATACGTATTTGGAATTCTGAATAGGATATTTTGAATTCCAAATACGTATTTGGAATTCCGAATAGGGTATTTGGAATTCCAAATGACATATTTCAAATTTTGAATTTGGATGGCGGTTCCAGGCTTTTGTAGTTCTGTATTTGATTCATGGAAATTTAATGACTTTGTGAATGGCTTCCTACACTTACTGAACAGATCTCAATAAATTCACCAAACGGAGGATTCACTCCTGACACCTCATGTAACCAGAACACATTTTTGTATAATGCTTTAGTTGAAATAACACAGACAGAAAAAACTCATTTCCCAAATACAAAAAAAAACAAAACATTCATATGAATGTTGTATACTGTTTTTAACTGCCTGTAACATATGTAGAGTAGTTCGACATACATTCAAATACCATCTGATTTTTTCCAGCTTCAAAATGGGTGAAAGTGAAAAAAAGATTCCTTTTTCTCAAAGCTGTAATGTAAGAGGACATTTTGCATCCTTTATGTTCAAATTTGGGAATTCATAATGCTCTCATACCGATACATATGAATTTCAGTGAAGTTACAAACATTCCATTATTTTGCAAAATTTTTGCAAAGTATATTACTCGTTCTGTTTGTTTTTTGTAAGTTTGTTTGTTTACAGTATAACTCAAAACTACTGCATGGATTGTTATGAAATTTTCAGGGGGCATCAGAACTGTTACAATGAAAAACTGATTCAAATTTGGACATGATCGGGTGAATATCCTGGACATATGGAGATATTTTTTAGTTATTTTACCATAGAAATCAATGAGAGCATTTAATTAATGCGGTCGATACTACATATTGATCCTACAATCTATGTCTAGTCTAGCAGTTTTGATGGATTGTCAACCACGGTCAAACCCATAAACTCTGGAAGTAACATGAAAGTACCTGATTGTTAGTGGTTGAGAATATTCCCACTTTCACCATTTGGGTGAACCAACTCCTAATTAAATCCTTGAGTACTTATTGTCACAAGTTACAGTTTTCACACATTTGTAAACCTTTCTCAGAACCTTTCAGTGATTTAATAATTATATTCTAGTTTTTCTGTTGATTCATCAATCAGGTAACATGCTGGCTTAAAACATTCTGATTATTTTACTTTATATGTTTCATGTATACAGAAGACATCATACTGGATATGATGATAATCCTTCTAGAAAATAACTTAAACTTTGCTACTTTCTATTGTAAATGCTTTTTAAAAACTTTGTATTCATTTATTTTGGTAAACACCATATTTTTGTTCATCAATCGTCCAGTAAAGCTTCAAAACATACCATTTTAACCATGTATTTTTGGCAAGACATAGTCCTAGGCTTGCTGGTTTCTCCACTGCAAAAATCACTTTTCTGTTTGACAATTAGCATCTTTGAAAAAGTACATGCTTTGGAATCATCTGGTAAACTCACAGAAGCAAATTACACTTAGAGAAATGCTATTAGACAATTAGTACCTGATGATTTCCTGGGCTAATACTGTATTCATAGACTGTTCGTACATGACTGGATACTTCTTTGACACCATCTCCAGATCCATTGGTTTGGGAATCTGTGCTAATATTGCTTTTGCTGATTTCTCCATAACCTGTTAAAATAAGGGTGATTTATACTTTGTTGTCAATACTTTATACCCCAGTCACACTACAGGCAGTAAGTCCCGCGGTTATAGGTTTTACTCGGGCGGTGGAACTGCCTCCAGGGACACGCCATACCTTCCCAGATTTGGAAAATCTATAAGGGATGACATGCACACCAACTGACTGGACACAGTGTGTGATCATAATTAAAAGTACCACGACAGTAGTACAAACATTGGTCACTGAGAGACAACCTCCATTAACCTCAACTCACCTTCGATAGCAGACAGACGAACACGTGATGCTGAAACATGACCGAGTCACAACTTTATATAAACCATGGACCACACCTTCAGTCACTTTATGAAAAAATTCACCTGCATATGCTTATGGTACCAAAGTCAGACACGGAAAGTTTGAACATTTTAAAACTTCTGTAGCATGCGCAAGGAATTGGACGTTTTGCCACTATGTCACAAGCTTACATACAGATGGCAGATGGTAGTTGAACGACTAGGACATTTTGACCAATACCACCTGTCATGTGACTGGAGTAATAAGAATGCATTTTTTATTTAGATGTCAGATTTATCACATTTTTTAATTTGTCTCTCTTTTGAGAGGGGATGTTAAAATTTTCATTGAAACATAAACTGTAAAAAATCTTATTGTAGTTTACTTTCCTTGTCCTCACTATTGCTATATGGTTGCCAAGAGCAAGCATCCACAATGAAGTCAGTACACTATACATTTTCTGTCTTGTTCCCTCCAATTCTTTACATCTATTGAGAGAGTAAACATTACATATGTGACCCTTTTTCACTTTGGATATTTTCAAAATGCCGGAAAGGTAGGTAAAAACAAATGACAGAAGCTTGCTTCTGGCTATTGGCATTTTATGGCAGAATGGGATTCTCATCACTATTTTTGCTTGATGTAGGGATATGGTTTGATTACGTTGTATATATGTGTATTCTATGTATATCATTAAATCATTTTCTTTTTCTAAGGCAGAGTTGTTAAAAATCCATTACACATTACTATACAATATAATTTAGGGATAAAATGACATTTATGCGTTTGTTTACTTACCAAATAAATTGAGCCCTTCAAAAATTATTACTTGCTTTTCTTTTTGAAAGTAAATTGCATGATATGTTCAACCAACGCATGAAATACTGTGTATTTAAAGTGACTTATAAGATCATTAGGGGCTATGCAATTAGTTTTAATTTACTTATAAACATTTGTTGGTTTTTTTTTGTGTGAATTGCATGTCACAAAATTAAATACATAAATAAATAAATAAAAAAAAATAATAAAAATATCAAATGCAGTAATGCAAAAAAATAAAAAAATAAACAAATAAAAAAAGATAATTAGAAAGTCATAATGACACTTTATGAGCACACTATGACTAGTTTTGTTTGAATTACTTAACATAATGTCCTCATTTGTAGTCTGTATGGAAACACATACATCTTTTAACTTTTCCGATGGACAGATGCATTAAGAAACTTTTCATTTTCCACATAAAACTGGAGGGCTAAAAAGTGGAAAGTGGCTGAATTCCGAATATAGCAGAATCTCTATCACCCAAACCATCAAATAATATTTAATTGATAAACTCATTTCCACATTCCCCAAAATACACCTCCTTTATCTTTTACACCCAATTTCATCTTCATTCAAACTTCATTCTATTGTCCAAATAACCCCCCTCTCATAATATATTAGGAAGAGAGAGGTTTTACAGTACCTTCTTGACACAGGACAGCATACAATCCGTTTGGCTTACTTTTAGTGCTGGTTTTAGGCTTTGCAATCAGTAAGATAGATTAGGGTTTGAGCTAAGACCTATTAGGGAGATATACAGACTTGTGTTAACAAGCCCAAGTCCAAAAATGTAGCTTCCAGTTCAGTACTATCTAGAACTCTTTCAAAAAGGGGAAAAATAATAATGGTAAGTGAATTACAGTACAACTTGTACTATCTAGCCATAGTGGGAGAATAACAGTGAGTTTTGATAACAGAAAATTAAGAAAATACAAGAAACAGTATACAATAACAGGAAAATACAAATTAAGAGAATGGACATTAATTCATAAATATCAGAGGCTTCATTGTATAAGCACAAGCACTTAGTTCAGACCTCTTCCCGTGATGCTCCTCCTCCTCCGGATGACTTGGGCTGCAGCTTCAGCAGTCCTCCCAGCATATTGAATGTCTCATTCTGGGCATAGGTGATATTGGCATTTTCATGCAGGCGGAAGATTTCACAGGGATCATTAATAGGCAGGGATTTGATGTACCCAACATAACCCTGTAAAAGTAAAGGAAGTCAAGTCAATTAGAAAATTCTACATATATATCACTGAGGTTGTAATGGTAGGCATGTATTTTAAAGTCTGTCCAGATGAACAAAGTGTATCACTTTATATTCATGGTAAGAAATACAAATTAAAGTCTCAGTAATTGCTAGCAATTTATCAACAAAGAATTTCATTTTTATCCTATGTAATCATACATTTGTTTTTGCTTTCAATGGGAAAACATCACCAATGAATTTCTGACAAAAGCAAGAGGTGCAGGAGCTGACAAGAAACAGTTAATTAATTTGCTATTTTATTTGCATGAATACATGGCAGACCAAGAGCATTATTTCATCACAGTTTGTAAAATTCGTAACAGTTAGTGAAACTTTCTACAGTTTGTCAAACTCCTTTATTTTTTTATTTTTTATTTGTTTATTTTTTTTTTCTTTTTGGATTAAAGAAAACTCCTGTTTAATAATTTTACATTTGTTTCTGATATGATGCACTTTACTTACTGTGTGCAATTTTAGATTGCTCACTTTATGTAATCTTTGGACATCATTACAGAGTGCTTGAGCACTATTTCAGGATATGCTTACAGAGTGGTTGTTGTCTGTGTTTTACACACTGTATCACCTATTTATCTAGTATTTACCCAGTGTGTGTGAGTTTGTGCTTACAGGGTGCTTGTTGTCTGTGTTTTACAGTTTGTATCACCTATTTATCTAGTATTTATCCAGTGTGTGTTTTTGTGCTTACAAAGTGGTTGGTGTTTGTGTTTTACATTTTGTATCACCTATTTACCTAGTATTTACCCAGTGTGAGTGTGTTTGTGCTTATAGAGTGGTTGTTGTCTGTGTTTTACATTTTGTATCACCTATTTACCTAGTATTTACCCAGTGTGAGTGTGTTTGTGCTTATAGAGTGGTTGTTGTCTGTGTTTTACAGTCTGTATCACCTATTTACCTAGTATTTACCCAGTGTGTGTTTGTGCTTACAGGGTGGTTGTCTGTGGTTTTCACACTGTATCACCTATTTACCTAGTATTAACCCAGTGTGAGTGTTTTGTGCTTACAGAGTGCTTATTGTCTGTGTTTTACAGTCTGTATTACCTATTTGCCTAGTATTTACTGAGTATGAGTGTGTTTGTGCTTACAGAGTAGTCGTTGTCTGGGTCCAGCTGTTTGTAAGTGCCTGACTGTGAGTACTGGTAGTCTGTCTTCAGTACGTCTGGGTTGTAGAATTCTGCCAGGATGTTCATCAGGCAGCGTCTGTCCCAGTCATCTGTCACTCGCCCCCCATAGTTAATGTGACCTGCAGTGTATGTCAGCACCTGCAAAGTAACACAACATAAACATGTTATCTGTAATCGACTTTTGCACCTGAACAGTAACATCACATAAATAGCAAAATATGTTATCTGTAGTTAACATAATCATGTTCTTTGTAGTGAACATCACCACCAGGACAGTAACATCACACAGAGAGTGAAATATGTTCTCCATACTGAATGCCAGCACCTGTCCAGTATCATCACAAAGAAAGTAAAATATGTTGTCTGATGTAAACATAAACACCTAAACAGTAACATCACACAGCGAGCAAAATTTGCAAATTTAATAAGTAAATTAAATTTTTATAAGTTAATACCCTATCCAATGGACAAAACGCCAAACGCCAGAAAAAGACGTCCTGTATATAATACCGGCAGGACCGGTCAGGAGAGTGCATTCGCCAGGTGGTGCATCGTACTTCCTCTTCCTGTCTAGACAATGTGACATCATAGCACCCCTAGACCCCTAGTAAGCTGATAGCGGGGCCGGTTGGGTGGGCCTTGCCTGTCCATTGGATAGGGTATTAACTTATAAAAATTTAATTTACTTATTAAATTTGCAATTTTATTGCGTTAATACATCCTATCCAATGGACAATTGCTGAATAACTACCGCTTGGTAGGCGGGTAAGCAGCTAGGGACTTATGTGAACTCATAACAAACAAAATTGTACAGGCCCATTTGACCTAGGGTCAGAGAACCCTGGCAGGTCAAGGTCGGCCACCAACTCACCGGTTAACCGGGAGTCTACCGATGTTGCCCCCCCCCCCCCCCCCCTTTTTTTCCTTTCCTTCCAGAGTCGGTCTGAGAAGGGAAAGATAGAGAGAGAGGGGCTGAGTTCAGTCCCAGAAGAAATAAACTTCCCAAGGGAAGCAAGTCACAGTTTGTTTGTTTTTTTTTTTTTTTAAAAATATATGTACATCAAAATATTTACATAATGTACATATTTAACATATTTACAATATGTACATATTTACATATATACAATATCTCCTCACTTCTGGGCCTGGTGGTGCACCTGTTGGGCAGCCACTACAGGTCCCAGGTGGAAAAGCTCTGAGTCAGCCCAGGCAACATCCTTCAAATAGAATTGGGTGAAGGTGTTGTGAGACTTCCAGTGACAGGCTGACAAGATCTGATCTAAGGAGATCCCTGATTGGAAAGCCTTAGAGGCAGCAAAGGCCCTAACATCATGGGCTTTAACCTGATGTAAGGTGAGGGCCTCCTGGTCAGAGAGCTCATAGCACAGAATCACAGTCTGTTTAATCCATGAGGAGATGGTGGCAGGTGAGATGTCTTTGTCAAAGCCCTTCTTGAAGGAGACAAAGACTAACTCTTTATTCTGCCTGAGATCTGCAGTCCTGTCCAAGTAGTAGCGCAGGGCTCTAACTGGACACCCTTGAGTGACCTATCCAGAGATGGTGCCAGGGCTGGAATGACCACTGGAGCCACACTATCTGGACCTTCCTTAGCCAGCTGGTTCTTGGATAGGAAGCTGGGTGAGGGGTACAAAGACACCTTAGACCAGTCTGACTGGTGTCTGATGTTCTTATGTAACCAAGCATGGATCTCACTCCTGCGTTTACCAGAACCTAAGGCCAACAAGAAAACAGTCTTGAAGGTCAGATGTTTCAAGGAAGCCTCTTTTAGGGGTTCAAAGGGAGCCTTTGTCAGCTGGTGAAGCACCAGAGAAAGGTTCCAGGAGGGTATGCCCCTCCTGCCCTTGGGTCTGTCTCTATGGAAACTATCCAGGAGACGAGTGAGATTTTCATCCTTGCTGACATTAATGGTGGAATTGCCCAGTTTGTCAGCAATGGCTGATCTGTAGCCATCAATAGTGCCTGGTTGCAACTTCTTGTCCTGAAACAAGTGCTGGAGGAAGTCAGCAATGGCTTTCAAAGGTGGTGCCCTGAAGTCCACCTGATTACTGAGGCACCACTTTGTAAAAATGGTCCACTTTGCCTCATAGACAGATCTGGTTGATCTTCTTTGAGGAGCCTCAATTCGTGCTGCCACTGCCTCAGAGAAGCCTTGCTCCTTGATTGCTGAGGCTCTAGGAGCCAGGCATGTAGGTTCAGATTCGACAGGTTCCTGTGAAGGACCTGGTTGAAGGGCTGAGACACTAGGTTTGGTATGCAGGGCAGACACAGTGGGATCTGGCTTGACATTGCCACCAGGTCCCAAAACCAGGGCATGTTGGGCCACCCTGGAGCAATCAGAATTATTCTGTTGCAGGGGTAGTCCTGGAGCTTCTCCACCACTTTGCCCAAGATGGCTGCCGGTGGGAAGGCGTATGGGTCCAGGTCCTCCCAGGAGAGGCTGAGTGCATCCACTGCCCAAGCCTGGGGATCTGGAACCGGTGACACAAACTGTGGCAGTTTGTTGTTGAACCTGGTGGCAAACAGGTCCACTTGTGGCTGGTGCCATCTTGAGCATACAGCTTGGAACACTGCTGGATGAAGTGACCACTCTGTTTGAATGGTCTGGCCAAGTCTGGATAGCTTGTCTGCTATCACGTTCAGCCGGCCGGGGATGTGACGTGCCCTGAGGGTTACCTGTTGTCTGGTGCACCAGGACAGGATTCTCCACAGTAGGGCACACAGTGACCCCGACTTCATCCCCCCCTCTTTGTTGATATAGGCAACCACTGTTGTGTTGTCTGTAGCTATCAACACTGTCTTGTTGCAGACTAGGGTTCGAAACTCTTTTAGAGCTAGAAATACAGCCTTTAGCTCTAAGTGGTTTATGTGTAACTTGCTCTCTGGAAGGGACCAAGTTCCTCTTGCAGTGTGGTCGTCCATGTGAGCGCCCCACCCTTCGTTTGATGCATCTGTAAAGATCTGCAGAGCATGTTTTAGAGGGTGTAATGGTTGACCTAGTAGCACATTGCTTTCCTCCAGCCACCACCTTAGATGGGGGTGGAGGGACTTGGGAACTGGTATCACCTTTTCCAGTGATTCTGGGACCCTCCAGTTGTTTTTCAAGTGCCACTGTATGGGTCTCATGTGTAGTCGCCCTAAGTGGACTTGTTTTTCTGTTGCTGTGAGTAGCCCTATGAGGGACATAAATTTCCGGACCGAGCATACCGGATCAGACAGTATTGATCTGATCTTGTCTGTCAAGGTCTGCCAACGTTCCTCTGTTGGTCTGACCCTGCCCTCCTTCAGGTCGAACTGGTAACCTACAAAGTTGAAGACCTGCTGTGGGACCAGTTCTGATTTTTCCCTGTTCACCAGCCACCCTAGTTCCTGGCACAGTGTGATTAGGGTTTGAGTATGCTGGAGACAGGTGTCGTGGGTAGAGGCTCTCACCAGCCAGTCATCTAGGTACTGGTGGATCCTTATACCCTTTTGAAGTGCCATGAGTTTGACCTCTTTGGTGACCACTGTGAACTCCATGGGGGCTGTGGACAGGCCAAAGGGAAGGGCTTTGAACTGGTAGGACCGACCCTGGAGGTGAAAACGCATGTACTTCCTGGACTGACTGTGAATTGGTATGTGGAAGTATGCCTCTTTGAAATCTATGGATGTGACCCACTCCCCTGACTGTAGGGAGGTTCTTATTGTCTCTGGGGTCTCCATCTTGAACGACTCTGTGTTCAAAAAGGTGTTCAAGGTGCTCAAGTCCAGAATCGGTCTCCACCGGTTGTTGGGTTTGGGTACCAAAAATAGCCGGTTGTAAAACCCCAGTGAGTTTGGGTTTTCCACTGGTTCGACTGCATTTTTGTTTATCAGCTGATACAGTGCCTCTAAAAGGAAGGACTGTTTGGTTGGATTGTGGTAGTTGCTTATTACAGTCGGTGACCTTGTCAAGTGGGGTCTGAACCGGAAGGGGAGTGTGTAACCCTCCCTCAGAATGTTTACCACTTTTGGACTTGAACCCAGGGTTTCCCATTTCTCCCAACACTGTTGTAACCTGGCCCCTACAGGAGGATCTAAAACAGCATGTTGGGCATTGGTGACAAGATTTACAGAAGGCAAGTGACCTACACAAAAAGCATCTTTCACATATTTTATTTCTGTGTATAATTGACATGCATTGGGATTTACGCCTTTCCTTTGTGGCAACCCGGTGACAATATGAGCATTTGCAACATGAGAGTCTACATTGAAATTTAAAGTCACTTTGCTGTTCTTTAATACCACTGGTGCTAGGTTCAAGTCTCCCTGACCGGTAATAAGTACAGAGTTCTTCTGACCGGTCACTGGAAATATACAGTGATTGTCATTTATGAGACTTGAACCCCTTGGCAGGTTTCTGTGTAAAAGTTGAGGCTTTGCCACGACCTTTCCTAGCCTGCTGCTTGTCTTTGATCTGTTTCCAAGCAGGGACGTTCTTCTTGTCGGTGTGATGGCTAGTAACCTTGTCTCTTGCAGCATATGGGTGGAAGCGACTTTGCTGTCGGTGTGAATTACCGGAAGAACGCCTCTCTTCGCTCTTACAGATTTCCTCCTCAGCTTTTGATATAAGTAGTGATCTCAACGGGTATCCGAATATCCGGGTACCCGAACTTTGAATATCTACCCGAATCCGAAATCACATACCCGAGTACCCTCATCAAAGCATAAGTGCTTCCAATATCGCCCATGTTGGACGACCGATTCCCGACATGTCTCGACTTCATAAAGTCACTTTAAGAGGAAACTATTCAGTTAATTTGTACAATAATATTGTTTTCTCACCTTTTTACACCATTTATAGTGTCATATTTATCTTTTATTTTGGTTGTTTAACTTGTTTACACATTGCCAAATACAGGAAATTCGTCAGCATATTAAAATAATCATCTAATTCCGACATCATAAATTGCTGTATATTGTCCATATAGTAGCATGTCCTACTTGAATAAATAAAAATTCAGTGTTTTTACACAGTATTTTATAACTTTTAATCATTAAAATTAACTTATCGATCTGAGAAAATAAACAAAAGTTGCAATTCCGAAACTACATTCGAGGTTTGTGTAAAGTTTAACAAAAAAAGGTCATGTGACTCCATTTTATGGAATAAACAACCGTGTTTTGAATCTAGAAAAGTCTTTTTATAACATTTCTTCCGTCTCCTAGTGTTTTGAATGTTCCAATGAGTGAAACAAAAAACAAATTACCCTAATATACACGATTATATTGTCATTTGTTAAATAAAAAGCTTGGCAGATAAGAAATAAAGCAAATGGTTGGATCCATGCTTTATGTGAGTTTTAAGTTTGTTGAGATTTTTGTAATAATACCTATTATCGCCCATCGGTGCGAGTACCCGGGTACCCGCCCGTTAAAATCACTACCCACCCGGTCCCACATAATTTGGAATATTGAGAACACTAGATATAAGCTGGTCCGGGAATAAAGCATTCAAATGAACTGGTGATGTTCTCAAGGCGTGCAACGTATCTTGCTTTACCCCAGCATGTAGATAGTCCAGGTAACTATCCCTGCGAGCAAGGGTGAAGTTGGCCATGTTAATAAATACTGCTTCTGAAAGATCTTGCATAGTCCTGGCCATTGCTTGAGATACTGACCGGTTGAAAGTGGTCAAGTACTCCAGTTCACTAACAGCCTGTTTCATCTTTTCAGATGACTTGCCTTTACTATCCAGATGCAGGGTTTTTAACTGAGTGTTCATCGAGTCCTGAACCCTGGTCAGACACCTTGACAAACCAGCAGCCTGGTTACACATTATTGTCTGTTCACGAGCTGCCCTCTCCCAGCGTCTGAGGAGATCCTGACTGAAGGCTCGAGAGGGTGGAGCAGATGGCAAATTTCTTCTGGCAACCCTGCTGAAAGAGTGGTTGAGTTTGGCCGGATCCGGTGACCAGCTACGAACCGTAGAACTCTCACTGTCTTTTTCAGCATGCATCCCGTACCATCTAGAAGGTCTAGGGGTTTTGATGAACTGATCCCTGAGGAGGCCAGTGTTGTCAGAATTCCTGGCAGGGTAGCCTTCTTTGATTGTGAGGTTAAGACTGGACATCTTCCTGCACAACCAGTTGTCCACAGGAAGTTTCACACTGACTTTACCGGTTGGCTGGACACGGGTACCAGCAAAGGGGTTGTCATCTGCAGCAGAGGACACAGTTTCGAACTCAGGAACCCTGTGCCAGTTCATGAAACTCCTCACACCCCTCATGGTTTCCCTGTAGTTTGCCTCCTCAGTGGGCTCAGCCTCAGGATCATCTCTAGAAGGTGCTTTGTCTGCTGACCGGTCCCGGTGGATGTCACCATCCAGGGAACTGGTTTCGCTGAACTGCTCAGCTTCACTGTCAGAAGCTGCACTCAGATCCACATCACCGGTGGGCTGAACCTCTGGGAACGAACCGGGGGCCTGAACAGGCTGGGTTGCTATCCCTGCACCGGGAGCCCCAAGGGGCTGAGTGGCAGTCTGCATCTCCTCTACAGCACTACCGGTAGCCTGGTCAAGGCAGGGACCGGATTTCTCAGCTGGCAGACTCTTCTCCACAGGTAGACTGCTGGTGGTGGCACCAGGGTCAAAAAAGGGCTTCTGAGAGGGAGTCACATCTGAAGCTGGCTTCACAATCGGTTGGACAATCTCTCTCCCCACTTGTCATCCAGATGCTGGAGATCTTCAGTTGTAGGTCTACTGCTTGAAGATCTTTTCTTACTGGCAGACGGCTTGGGAGACTCAGTACGTTTCGTCTTCTTGGAAGGGGTCGTCTGCACAGCCTTGACCTTTTCCACTTTACCCAGTACGCTAACGTGTGCTGGGTCCACGAGAGTGGGGGTGGATGAGGTCGTAGCATTGGAGGTCGTCGTCTTGTCTTTTCTGTCCTTATAGGTAGGCGTAGCCAGTTGAAGGGACTGCTCAGGGGTAAACCCTTTACAAATCACGCATTCCTTCTTCAGGACGCAGGGGTCGTCGCCTAGCCCTTTGTCCCTACACCGTGCACACTTGAGATGGGTGTCGAACCCAGCCATAGCATGTCCGCATGAACCTCTTCTTTGTCCTGGTGATGACATAGTTGTAGATAAAACTTCTGAATTACTTCAAATATGAAATAAAACGGATGAGTTTGGTATAAAACTAAAATTTCCTTGTCGTTGAAAACACGTCTTCACTCTCCACGCGCCAAACAAAAAAGATGCTATGATGTCACGTTGTCTAGACAGGAAGAGGAAGTATGATGTGCCACCTGGCGAATGCACTCTCCTGACCGGTCCTGCCGGTATTATATACAGGACGTCTTTTTCTGGCGTTTGGCGGGACCGGTCGCGCCGACCGGTAAAGCAATTGTCCATTGGATAGGATGTATTAACGCAATAAAAATGTTCTTTAGTGAACACCACCACCTGCCCAGTAACATCACACAGAGAACAAAATATGTTCTTTAGTGAATGCCAGCACATGAGTTGAACATAATTAGCAAAATATGTGAGATGCTCTCTACTTCAGTCTCTAGTAGTAGATTGATGAGGAGATGTGTCAATCAATGGTCAAAAAATGATTAACTGACCTGGAAAATTGATGGCAAGGCCCAACACCAGAACATAGCCAAATAAAAAATTAAACCAACATTTCACTTTAGCACCAGAAAACACAAGAATAAACAACAATGTAATAAAACAAAGTGATATGAGACCCGCAGTTGATTTAAGCACCTGCAAACATGCATTACATAAATAGTAAAAGATAGACCAGAAGACTGTGTATAATAACAGGAGACACCAAATTCATGTGAGTTTATTTGATGCAACAAGAGCTTTATTACTGTATTATCGCTTCAAGCATTGTTTCCTATACTGCTAGGAAAATGCTCAAAAAACATTGCTAAGCACAAAATATAGCAAAAATTATCAATAAATTGGAGATTTCTGCACTTTATGTAATCAGTTTCAGTTTCTTGGTTGTAAAGCATTCATATTTGTTCCCCCGATATACATGTAGTCTAACATGTGTTTATGTGAAGCAAAGCAAATTTTTTACAATTTTTTTTATGTCTTTTAAAATATTAGACATTATGGTTCAACTGATATTAAAAACCATTCAGAAACTGAAGTGTAAGAGAAATCTTATACTTCTGAGGTTATCATTTCATCATCTAGTAAATGCGTACAACAGACCATAGATGAATTCCAGGATAATTACATGTCAGCCAGATATTTTCTGGGTCTCTGGTTCTGACAACTCAATGTGACAAATCTCAAAAAGCATGCATATAAAAATGGATAACACCCACTGGATTAGAAATATAACCAGAACAAGCAGAAAAAGGTCTGTCATGGTCACACAAGTTAGGTTTGAAGTCTAAAAGAATGTTGGTAAATAATATCAAATCAAATTTTACAGAGAAACATCCTGACGGAAGTGCAAGACATTGGATGACTTTCTGGAAGGGGAGTTCAGACAAAAATTGGTTAGTTCTGAGGGGCATATTGGAGCTGTTCTGTGTGGAAGGTGCTCACTGTAATGCATCACCTGGGGAGCAACTAAATAACTCTTGCAGAAATAATAACTGCATCAAACTTCAAGATTCCAGATACATTAAAGTATCGTGTTTAAAAGATATCATGCCATGCAGATCCAAACCAGTGGCAATAACTTTGTAAAAATGCAAGTATGTATTTCTAGGTTCATCAGAAAAATTTCAAAATCATCCACATGTTTTTAGTAAGGGCGCTATTTCAAAAGAAAAATTAAAGTTAATGAAAAGATCCCAAGATTTCCTGTATAATAATAACTTTCAAAGGCAAGAATCTGCTATGCACCTCTTGATAATAAAACACTGTCAGCGAAATATTCTCAGCACTGAAAAGGCCTTTGATCTGCCCATTGCTATTTTCTGTACTTGATGAAAAAATTGAAGCCGGGCTATTTTGAAAATGAAAGGCTTTTATTTGGACAGCCAGCAGTCTCTCAGTAGGATTTTGGGAATGCAGGCTGTGATACATCACCATAAGGTCCATTTATGTGGTGATATATCATGAAATGAGTTGACATCTAATGTGCTCACACAATCACATTGTCAAACATTAGCTGAAAAACGCCGGAAAACTTCCTACAACACCAGACTTTGGAAGGAGTTCTGTGAAGTAAAGCGTGTATCAAGTTTTGCTGAAAGCTGTCTGTTGAATACAAAATGTTAGGAATATATAAAGATACAAGCGTAACTATGGCAGCATTAAGAAAAGCAGGTAAAGGGATTTCCTTTCTTTTTATGACATACCCTGATGTCTATTTGTACTTTAGTTTTTGGTTACCCTACCTGTCACTTATACTCATAAATTAGCAACGAAGGAGGGTGATACAATTCTAGGAAGGGACCAAATTACTTTGGAATCTAGGTGTATCTGTTAATAAAGCACATCTGTAAGGCTTCCACTGTGCAGCTAGGTTAATGTGTTTATCACATGTCCATGCCACATCCCTGTGTGTGATAAGAGCAAATTACAAAGAGACACGCTGGCCACCTAATTATACAAGCTAGGTTGCCCTAGTGACAATTAGACTCATTTCATTATCACAGTAATAAGCGATATCAGAAATCTTGTTTTCACTGCAGCTACGAAGAAATATACAGAAATAATGAAAAGTGTACAACACAAAGCACTGGTGTATGTAGACCTCACTATTTCCAACCTACACAGTAAAATGCTGCCATATTTACATAGCACTATGAAAAAAATTATTTTCTGCCACATGAAAATGCTCGACCAAGTTTTCAGGTGAGAAATGGTTCACTGCAACTTTGTTATATTTACAGAACACAGTTCCTGTGAGAATTTTTTTTAACAAATTTGTCATAATGCCGATGGTATATCATGATTTACAATAGTACTGCTGCAACATCATATCGTTCAATTCTCTATAGTATCAGTCAGTGTAGTTACCTTGTAGGGAATGTCTTCGTATTCTTCTAAGAACATCTTCAGCTGGCTGACACATATCCTCAAGTCACCATCAGTCATCTCATAGGGGATGTTGAAACCAAGGGGTCCAAACTTGCGCCTCTCCAGAATGACAGCGTGGAAAAGACATAAAGACTGTAGCAGATGCTTGAAGTCTATAGTCTGGAATAATATAAAATGTATAAAGTTAACTGTCAGAAGCATAGATGTAATTTAAATTTACACTCTGAAACATACATACTTGCAAATTTAATAAGTAAATTAAATTTTTATAAGTTAATACCCTATCCAATGGACAATTCCTTTACCGGTCGGCGCGACCGGTCCCGCCAAACGCCAGAAAAAGACGTCCTGTATATAATACCGGCAGGACCGGTCAGTAGTGTGCATTCGCTAGGTGGCGCATCATACTTACTTCCTGTCCAGACAGAGTGACGTCAGTTCATCTTTTTCGTTGTCTAAACAGATTTAGACCCCTAGTAAGCTGGTAGCGGGGTCGGTTGGGAGGGCCTTGCCTGTCCATATTAACTTATAAAAATTTAATTTACTTATTAAATTTGCAATTTTATTGCGTTAATACATCCTATCCAATGGACAATTGCTGAATAACTACCGCTTGGTAGGCGGGTAAGCAGCTAGGGACTTCTGTGAACTCATAACAAAACAAAATAGTACAGGCCCATTTGACCTAGGGTCAGAGAACCCTGACAGGCCAAGGTCGGCCACCAACTCACCGGTTAACCGGGAGTCTACTGACATTGCCCCCCCTTTTTTCTTTCCTTCCAGAGTCGGTTTGAGAAGGGAAAGATAGAGAGAGAGGGGCTGAGTTCAGTCCCAGAAGAAATAAACTTCTCAAGGGAAGCAAGTCCCATTTTTTTTTTTTTTTTATACAATATGTACATATTTACATATATACAACATCCCCTCACTTCTGGGCCTGGTGGCTGCGTTTACCTGAACCCAAAGCCAGCAAGAAAACAGTCTTGAAAGTTAGATGTTTCAAGGAGGCCTCTTTCAGGGAATCAAAGGGAGCCTTTGTGAGCTGATGTATAATCAGTGAAAGGTTCCAGGAGGGGATGCCCCTCCTGCCCTTAGGTCTGTCTCTATGGAAACTATCCAGGAGACGAGTGAGGTTCTCATCTTTGCTGACATTAATGGTGGAATTGCCCAGTTTGTCAGCAGTTTGAAACAAGTGCAGGAGGAAGTCAGCAATGGCTTTCAGAGGTGGTGCCCTGAAGTCCACCTGATTACTGAGGCACCACTTTGTAAAAATGGTCCACTTTGCCTCATAGACAGATCTGGTTGATCTTCTTTGAGGAGCCTCAATTTGTGCTGCCACTGCCTCAGAGAAGCCTTGCTCCTTGATTGCTGAGGCTCTAGGAGCCAGGCATGTAGGTTCAGATTCGACAGGTTCCTGTGAAGGACCTGGTTGAATGGCTGAGACACTAGGTTGGGTATGCTGGGCAGACACAGTGGGATCTGGTTTGACATTGCTACCAGGTCCCAAAACCAGGGCATGTTAGGCCACCCTGGAGCAATCAGAATTATTCTGTTGCAGGGGTAGTCCTGGAGCTTCTCCACCACTTTGCCCAAGATGGCTGCCGGTGGGAAGGCGTATGGGTCCAGGTCCTCCCAGGAGAGGCTGAGTGGATCCACTGCCCAAGCCTGGGGGTCTGGTACCGGTGATACAAACTGTGGTAGTTTATTGTTGAACCTGGTGGCAAACAGGTCCACTTGTGGCTGATGCCACCTTGAACATACAGCTTGGAACACTTCTGGATGAAGTGACCACTCTGTTTGAATGGTCTGGTCAAGCCTGGATAGCTTGTCTGCTATCACGTTCAGCCGGCCGGGGATGTGACGTGCCCTGAGGGTTACTTGCTGCCTGGTGCACCAGGACAGAATTCTCCACAGTAGGGCACACAGAGAGCCCGATTTCTTCCCCCCTTCTTTGTTGATATATAGGCAACCACCTTTGTGTTGTCTGTAGCTACCAACACTGTCTTGTTGAAGACTAGGGTTTGAAATTCTTTTAGAGCTAGAAATACTACTTTCAGCTCCAAGTGGTTTATGTGTAGCTTGCTCTCTGGTAGGGACCACTGTCCCCTTGCAGTGTGCTTGTCTAAGTGAGCGCCCCACCCTTCTTTTGATGCGTCTGTAAAGATTTGCAGAGCATGTTTTAGAGGGTGTAATGGTTGACCTAGAAGCACATTGCTTTCCTCCAGCCACCACCTTAGATGGGGGTGGAGGGATTTGGGGACCGGGATCACCTTTTCCAGTGACTCTGGGACCCTTCAGTTGTTTTTTCAAGTGCCACTGTATGGGTCTCATGTGTAGTCGCCCTAAGTGGACTTGCTTTCCTGTTGCTGTGTGTAGACCTATGAGGGACATGAATTGTCGGACCGGGCAAAGCGGATCCGACAATATTGATCTGATCTTGTGTGTCAAGGCCTGCCAACGTTCTTCTGTTGGTCTGACCTTGCCCTCTTTCAGGTCGAACTGGTAACCTACGAAGTTGAAGACCTGTTGGGAACCAGCTCTGACTTTTCCTTGTTCACCAGCCACCCTAATTTCTGACAAAGTGTGACTAGGGTTTGAGTATGCTGGAGACAGGTGTGGTAGGTAGAGGCTCTCACCAGCCAGTCGTCTAGGTACTGGTGGATCCTTATACCCTTCTAAAAAGCCACGAGTTGACCTCTTTGGCCACCACTGTGAACTCCATGGGAGCTGTGGACAGGCCAAAGGGAAGGGCTTAGAACTGGTAGGACCGACCCTGGAGGTGAAAGCGCATGTACTTCCTGGACTGACTGTGAATTGGTATGTGGAAGTATGCTTCTTTGAAATCTATGGATGTGACCCACTCCCAAGCTTGGAGAGAGGTTCTTATTGTCTCTGGGGTTTCCATCTTGAACGTCCCTGTGTTTAAAAAGGTGTTCAAGGTGCTCAGGTCTAGAATCGGTCTCCACCGGTTGTTGGGTTTGGGTATCAAAAATAGCTGGTTGTAAAACCCCAGTGAGTTTGATTTTCCACCGGTTCGACTGCATTCTTGTTTATCAGCTGATACAGTGCCTCTAAAAGGAAGGACTGTTTGGTTGGATTGTGGTAGTTGCTTATTACAGTCGGTGACCTCGTCAAGTAGGGTCTGAACCGGAAGGGGAGAGTGTAACCCTCCCTCAATCTCTAGCCATTGTCTGACCAGCTGGGGCCCGAAAGGGTAGGCTGGCTGACTGGTCAGGTAGCTTGACAGGCATTTCACCGGGACCAGTGACTGGTCAAAGAATTCCTCTGTAACCAGTTCCTTAGGCTGCCACTGGTTGGCCTAAACAGCTGTTTTGGCTTTAAGGAACTTCTGCCGGTCTGTCAGTCAGTCCTGGAGACCTGCCCAGTACCAGGCCTTAAACGGTTATACGTGAGGCAATGCTCTGTAACCGGTTCCTGGTGGCTCCACAGTTCTGCATAAACTCACCGGAGTTGGCAGAACTGGGTGAACTACTTCTTAGCAAGGATAGGCTCATATGAAGTTGCCTTCTTCCTGTCCACAGTGGTGGTTCAGCAGCTTTTCTCTGCAATCAAACAAGCTCTGTAACCGGTCAAACCGGTAGGCTCTGAGAGAAGGCTAACTGTTGAACCTGTTGTCTGCACTGAATTTGAAGCTGGTTCCTTGCCAGTAAGGATGGGAACAGCAGATTTCTTGTAACCAGCAGCACTACGGTTCCGGAACCAGCAACACTCCGGAACCTGCAATTCTCTGTAACCGGCAAACCTGTTGTCAGCACTGGATTTGAAGCTGGTTTCTTGCCCTTAAGGAGGGTACAGATTCCTCTGTAACCGGCAACACTCTGTAACCGACAACACTCCGGAACCGGCAACACTCCGGAACCGGCAACACTCAGGAGCCGGTAATTTTCTGAACCAGTAGCCCTGCTGTATGTCACCAGCAACTCTGTGTAACCGGTAGCCCTTGCTGGATTTCTGTGACCACAACCGGCAGTCTGAACAGAACTGGTGCCGGTATCCCTCATCACTGGCTGGCTAGTGACCCTACCGGTAGCCTGAACAGGACCGGTACCGGTCCAAAATTCTGCACAGGGAAGATAAGGGTCTCAATGGTCACCGCGACTTCTGGTAGGTGAACCCTCTGAGCAGTCGCACCGGTGGTCTGAACAAGACTGGAACCGGTACCCCCAACAGTCACACCAGTGGAAAGGCCTCTGGTGGAGGTTCCAGTATCAAAACAGGGCTGATCACTGGTAACCACTGAAGGGGGGTTCCTTGACAGATTCACAGGAACATGACTGGAACCGGTACCCCAACAGTCCCACCAGTGGGGAGGCCTCTGGTGGAGGTTCCAGGATCAAAAAGGGGTGATCACTGGCAACCACTGAAGGGGTTTCTTCACAGGAACAGCACCCACCGGTAGTCTGTACAGACCGGAACCGGTACCCCCAACAGTCCCACCAGTGGAAAGGCCTCTGGTGAAGGTTCCAGTATCAACACAGGGCTGATCACTGGAACCACTGAAGGGGGGTTTCTTGACAGCTTCACAGGAACATGACTGGAACAGGTACCCCAACAGTCCCACCAGTGGAAAGGCCTCTGGTGGAGGTTCCAGGATCAACAGGGCTGATCACTGGCAACCACTGAAGGGGTTTCTTCACAGGAACAGCACCCACCGGTAGTCTGTACAGACTGGAACTGGTAAACCTCATCACTAGTGCTCCCCACCGGTAGTCTGACCAGAACTGGTACCGGTAAAACTCATCACTTCTTGTCAGCTGAACCAGTCACGCTTGGGGATTTGCTTGCCGGTAGCTGTGTTGAGATCTGTGAAGTCACATGACCGGCACTGGCAAAAATTCGCAGAGTTCAATGGCCATTTGTCATCTAACTTCTTCAGGCCAACAGACGAGTTGCTGGATTTCTTCTTGACAGTTAAAATGTGGGTGTTGAGTAGTAAAAGCTCGTCTTTTCTTCTAAAACTTCTGTTGAAAACACGATTCCTCCATTGTTGAATGCGTATCACGTGACCAGGTCCCTGTCACGTGATAAACATAAGCTGGAAGTGATGATGTCAGACGATGCATTCTTCTTTCCTTCTAATATCTTCTCGTCGACATACGCGCAGTGTTACTCGACTAAGTAAGAAGTAAATGGAGGGTGAATCGTGGACATAAACACTTCTGATCAGACGAAGAATGCTGCAGGGACGACACACGAGCTCTCACCCACGACTTCGTCTCGACGACAAGTACACAGAAATTCTTCAAAACTGGTTTTAAAGTGCTGGATAATGCCTCGTTTAATCCTGGAGAGGCCATGATATGTAAGCAACACAATAAATATATTGTCAGATGAAAATAAGCTTTAAATTCGTAGAATAAACCGCGTTTCCTTCAAACTTGGAGATAACTTCAAAACGCGTCTGCACACTACACGCGCCAAACGAAAAAGATGAACTGACGTCACTCTGTCTGGACAGGAAGTAAGTATGATGCGCCACCTAGCGAATGCACACTACTGACCGGTCCTGCCGGTATTATATACAGGACGTCTTTTTCTGGCGTTTGGCGGGACCGGTCGCGCCGACCGGTAAAGCAATTGTCCATTGGATAGGATGTATTAACGCAATAAAAACTTAAAATCAACAACTGCAAATCTAGACATGCTTAAAGTCAACATAATGAAACACGGACATGCTTAAAGTGAACATATTAAAACAGGGATATAACTAAAGTCAAAAGTTTGAAAATGGACATGTTTCTAGTAAACATACTGAAACATGGACATACTAAAAATCAATGGTTTGAAACATCGACATGCTTAAAGTCAACATACTGAAACATGAACATGCTTCTAGTTAACATACTGAAACATAGATATGCTTCTAGTCAACATACTGAAACATGGATATGCTTCTAGTCAACATACTGAAACAAGGACATGCTTAAAGTCAACATACTGAAACATGGATATGCTTCTAGTCAACATACTGAAACAAGGACATGCTTAAAGTCAACATACTGAAACATGGACATGCTTAAAGTCAACATTTGAAACATGGACATGCTTAAAGTCAACATTTGAAACATGGATATGCTTAAAGTCAACATACAGAAACAAGGACATGCTTAAAGTCAACATACTGAAACATGGACATGCTTAAATTTAACATTTGAAACAAGGACATGCTTAAAGTCAACATACTGAAACATGGACATGCTTAAATTTAACATTTGAAACAAGGACATGCTTAAAGTCAACATACTGAAACAAGGACATGCTTAAAGTCAACATACTGAAACAAGGACATGGTTAAAGTCAACATACTGAAACATGGACATGCTTAAAGTTAACATACTGAAACATAAACATGCTTTTACTCATGCCTAAAGTGAACATTAAGTCCCTGTCTATTACAAAAATGGTACAGTCTTTCTTAGCTGTAACATTTGATACATGTTAATGCACTTTTCTTGTCCCATACAAGTGTGTGTATTAGAGTAAGGAATCTAAAATTCGCCAGGAATGTAAAATTCGCCACCTCTAAAAACCTTTATTAATTTTATGAAGAAAATCATGTTTTGTCTTAAACTTGGTACTTTTGGTTCAAAAAGCCTTAATTTACTATACATTCAACAAATCTCACCTCAATTAATTTAATTTATTAGTGATTCCACATGTGGCGAATTTCAGATATACGGCGAATTTTAGATTCCTTACTCTACAACCAATACGTCTATTTTATGAATATTCTGTGACTGTTAATATTTTTGCACAACAAACATGCAGAAATCTAACATTAAAATTGTTAAGACCAGAATGTGGAATGGATCAGATTCTGGATATATGTAATTGAAACATCTGTCCAAAAGTCATAAACAAAATAAAATTACTCGTGGACATTTGTCATGCTATCAGCTGCCCAAATCTAGAATAAATCCTAAAGCCATATATTGTTTGTTTAAACTAGATGCAAAGCATATAAAACAAAGCTATCAATTTAATTTTTGCTTAGGTGTGTGTTCACAAAATAATTTTATGTGGTAAATTCAGGTCACTAAATTTTAACAGGTAAATTTCTGGGGAAAATGCTTTGTAGCTACTACTGAGGATTTGGTGAAGATTTCCATTTTAAGGAAAAGCCTTGTGAAAGTGCTAAGTAGAAAGGTGCAGAGAGTCTGTCTACTTTGTAGGCGAGAAAAAAAAATGAAGAGTTCAGATTTACCTCAAAGGCACAAAATGCAGCAAGTACATGAGGAAGACTTAAACAACTCTTTATTGGATTAAGTCTCTTAATGAGGCCAAAAAACTGCCCCAAAGGAAGCAGGAGAAAGTAGCATTTTTTATGAAGTTGAACAGGTCGCTAATATAATCTGATCGGGTAAAAACCTTGCATAAAAGTGTTGTTGAAAAAGTACTTACAGCCTGAAATCTGGGTGAAGCAAGATGTAGATCTAAATGTGAATACACAATGCTTTGAAGCTTATGGGTTACGACAGAGGTTCTTACAGATTTAATAATTCGCAAACAAAAAAAATATATTCGAACAAAGAAGGGACACAAATAAGATAATAACAAAATGCCTTTTGTCAATTTTCTGATATCCTAAATTTGCATCTCTGTGTTTGCCATTGAATTGAATGGATGGTTCCACATACCAGTATCTACTGTTAGGAAATGGTAAGGGTATTTCACTGTGAAAATAGGCATTTCATGGATCTAATACTCTAAATGTTAATCGCTTTGTTTGGAAATGTAGTAATTGATTGGCAAAAGAAAACCCAACTTGTTTTCACTACAGGCTTTTAGCAGGGTTATATGTGACCCAGATGAGAAAACCCAAAAAAGCTTTTTCCTAACTTCCTCCAGACTTTATTATTGAATACACATAGAGTGTAAATCATAAGAGTTGCAATATGTTCAGTGATTCATGGTTTAGTATGACCCTAAAGCAACTGCAGGGAAAATATAAATAATGGCATAAAACAGGATCTGAACAGAGGAAGGTTAATCAGTGAATGATTTATATTTTGTAATGACCTATTCTGCCATAATGATTTCTACAATACACAAATACTAATCATGGATTCACTGATTATCTAATATTCAGAGGTAAATTATAAGCAATGGTACACTGTCTGTGTCTGTCAATGCTGTAACAAGGTTTCACAAACTTAAAGAAGCAGAACTATGTACATCTAATACAAGAAATACTAGCAAGTGTAAACAGTCGCTGCAAACATTACATCTGACATCTCAGTTTAAGAATGTGGGTGTCTGAAATTTGTTTGCTACATGTTGTTTACTGAAATGTTACTGTTATTTGCCCTTGTTATTATTGTACTGAATGTAATCCCAGTGAGTTTACCATATTTAGGTATATAGATCACATACACTGTCAGCAAAACCAACACTGCATACAAAGTAGCAATAAGAGGCGCAGAATTAGAGGTGTAGCCATTAACCTTTATCTCAATCACATGTGGGTATGGGCTTATATTAACAGCATAACAAATGTGCTAGTCAGTGCAGGGAAGCCTCGTCTTGACAAGGACTTCCTCTTGCCAGACAAGTTGCCACCGACCCCTTCAATGCATCCTGATGATGTGCCCACTAATTGTGCTGATAAATTGCAGTGAACCTACACCTGTTGCCATCATAAAAACAATTTAAGTCTTTTCAATTTCTTGAAATGAAAAAGCTACATAAAAAGCCTTTCATTGTCAAAATCATTTTTCAATCTACTCGGTGTCTAGTTCTTTATTTTACATGTTCATGTATTTCTTTCCCACACTTCAAAACCTGCTTGTGAAAAGGACCTAACAGCTTTATCAAGATATGAAAAAATTGGTATGTGTTTTCTTGTATACAATCCAAAATAATACACCATGATAAAGAGTGCAACTGACAGTACATCTGCAACACTTAAATAAGGAACCAAATAACTTGGCTAGCATCAATAAAAACATAAGATATCAAAGGTACAAACAATCTTACCTTAAGGCCACAGGAATTGAGGAAATCATCACTGAAGCCAGCATAAGACCTGAGCAAGTTGGCCTTAATACCCCTGGGTGGTTCCACCGTCATTTTTGACCCATTCTGAAGGATAAAGACAGGGAACTTGGGGCTTGGCATACTGGTCAACCACAGGCGGAAATCTCTGTGTACCTGGAAGAGTGAATATACACAAGGTGGCATCACTACCCAAGTACATCTGACAACACAATGTACAGGTACACAAAAAGGACTGAATGTAAATAAATCTACTGGTAGTACGAACTGGTCAAGTACAATCAATAACTTGACAAGGATAACAATGGACTTTACATTATCATTTTACACAGTAAAGGCCATTCAAGTCAAGATCTCATCATGATACAATGTACTAAGTGTATTTGGTGAAACCTAGCCTCTTAATGGTATATACAGCTTTGGTGCATAAAAACATGAAATTATATTTAATTTTGAAGAAGTAAATGACCATCTAAAACCATACATTTAACCCAGAAAAATGACTAATTACCTTGAACCAAATTGCATTTTAACATATAAATTAATCAAAGTTGAGTTATGAAAACAATGATGAACTCGGATGCCGGTTGTGGCACTCACTCTGTCCGGATCGATCTGTTCAATGAGTCTCTCCAGACTAGGCATCCAGCTGGGAGCCAAGTGACAGTTCTGGAAAAACACCCACTTGCCCCTCTCCATGGCAGACCTCATCATGGCTTCAGCTCTAGGGCCCTAATTCAAAGCAATATGAATCCATAAGCACAACTCCTCATGTTTAAGTCTTATAGGCTTAAAGGTTCTTTAGCAAACAATAAATGCAATTTAGAAAATCCTGAACAAGGAAGGGTAACAAGAAATCTTCAGATTGGGTGTTTAACATAGCTTCATAATTGTTCCCATGAAAGAGGTATTGTGGTTTGCATATCAGCAATGCTTGAAGGTAAGCAGTACATTTAAAATCAACTAAGCTATGGATTAAACATTTTAAAGCTCATCATGTGAAATACAAATGTAAATTTTATTGGCATTAACATACACAATGAAATGCCCATTTTCTCACATTAAAGTGCCCAATGAAAAAAGTAACACTGATACACTTGCAGAAAAACAGAAAATTTAGAAATTTCTTGGAATTTGAGTTTGTAAAAATCATTATAAACTTGCAGGAATTTAGAAATTAAAATTATATATTGTTTATTATTCTTCTTGCTCTAAAACACTATCACAAAGTCCCAACTTTACTGGAAAGTTAGAAATAAAAACAAAGAGTAAGAAAAAAAAAGCAGAACATCTGTGAATCTCAACAAGGGAATACTGGTTCTTTGACATACATACCCAATATCTGGATGCACTACCTTTGCAGCAATTTGCTATGATCATACAAAGTGTATTTGTCTTTCAAGAAATAATCCCTTACTGTGTAAAGAAACCTGACAGGAAGTGTTGGTTATAATGAGCCCTTTTGGTACATTTCAATTAAGACCGCATCAGTCTAAAACCTGTACGATTCTGTTAACAGAAGCGCTGCCACTAAGATAGATTCCAGCACTAACCAATCACTCAATTAGTTTTACAGGAAAAAAGACCCCTAAAAGGGTAGAAGCCAGCAGTTCACCCTCCCAGGTATGTAATTAGGTTGTTGCATGACTACAATTCATTTGGACTTGATTTCAAAACTTCTTCTTCCTTTTCTGTTAGCTAGAAGTCTTGTTTCACAGAAAACGTGCACGATAAGCTATCACATAGGAAGCTTGCTATACTATGGAGACACGTGTGTGTGTGATGACAAAAACCTATTACAGTCGTCACCAATATTTCTTAGGTACTCCCGCAATATAAGGAAAAAACAAAAGGAAAAAAAAACACGCATTCTTGAAAGCTCATTTCAATGAGAAGAGTGCCACAGAAATCCAATTTATGGTGGCGAAAAAAAAAAATCTATGTAAGTCTACATGTCAGATAACAAATGAATTTAATTTTTAGTGAGTTGCATACACAAAAATTGTAAAGTTTATCAGGTAATTATAATGTTATTACCATTAGTTCCCTGAGCAGTATGTGCTTGCATATGGTATGCTGATGCACCCGATGGTGTAATTAAGCTCTGTATTGTAACTTTTAGGTTACAAAGTATATTGTGATTCCCTGCCTTTGACAGCAAAGAAAAGACACATTAAGATGAGTACTGTAGTTCTGGCAGACAGGATGAGAACCCTTTCATTAATCCAGCCACTTGGATGTAGACTTGGAGAAAAAAAAAACTTCTACAGAGATACCCACTCAACATAGCAACTGTATGTACAGTTTTTAGTGTAAAATACATCTGAAATCTTCCTCTCTTATTTTAAAAAACTTTGCAAGTCTTCTCATTTAAGTAATGGTTTTCAGATTTTTAAAAGGTGAGAGATCAAAGAAAAGTTGTTTGTCCTTAAAGCTGTTTTATGCTTTACATCTTGTCACTGAAAAAAAATATATATATCCAGATTTCTTCATTCTTGTAATGAAATTAATTTTGGATCACATGAATAATTTTCCAACAGAATGTCAGATAAAGCTGTTTCATAGTATTTCTCTTTTTGTTTTTTTGCTGTGATACATAAAGACAGAACGACGGAAGAAAAACTACCACAGTGTTCTACCTATATCATCGCAGAAAGTCACCTACAGACACCAGGCACTATATACTAATGGAATGCAAAGTATCTTAAAGTCCCCAATAAATTATGCAAGGCTACTTCTACGGATGCGGGTTAGCAATTACACAAACACAATTGCCTGGGAACTAAAGTCAATTTTAGGTGTCAGGACATCCCTCTGCAATGCAGCAGACTGACCTTATGGCTGCAAGGTTTTCTGCTTGTAAACATTAATTCTGCATAATAAAATATCATGTCAAAAGTAAACCTATTTGTGGGCAGGGATGGAAACAGGTATTCCACAAATCACTATGCATGGTGTAGCCTCAATGAAATTCTGATATTTATTTTGTGCAGCAACAAAATTTGCAGGGATGGTTAAAACATAAAACCTAAGTTCTTAAGGTGAAATCACATCAATATAATAACTTCTGTTGCTGTGACTGTGACAGAGCTAATTGACCAGTAACAGTAAAATCACTATTAGCAACCAGGTCCTTGGGTTCAAATTGGATACAGTCTGAATGACAGTGAACTCCGGATGGAAAAACACTTTCTCAACTGTCAGGATCATCATATACAAACAATAACCATACACAATAAAATAAATATCTCTTTGCAGCATGTACAACTATCCATTACCTGTCCTTGGCCCAGGGAAATGGCAGAGAGCTTCTTGGCAAATCTCATTTCCTCCGCAAATTTGTAGAGGTTTGCTGCTGGGTCAGTGCCAGGAGATAAGACAAAGATGAGTGGCGTGGAGGGGGAGGAGTCTTTGAACACCACACTCAGCTCCGTTTCCTGTGAAAACAATACCCCATTTTGATTTTCAGTGAAAATACTACACACACCCAATGGGATCTGTACAACAAGTGGCTCTGAAAGCACAGGAAGCCACTACAGTAGTGGAGCCTGCTGTAAGTATCAGTGAACAGAATAAACACACCAGACTATAGAGCCAGCATTGTCCACACCTACCTGTATGTAGCAGTAAACACAACTATTGCAGAAGTCTGTCCATGTGACACTATAACCCACACCTGTGACCAGTCGTCTAATATTTAGAAATGAATTTAAATGTAAAGTCAAGCTTTCAGATATATTTCCTTTTGAGATGATTACCAGTTTAAGCTGAATGTTAACTTTCAGAGTACACATTTAAGGGCCCACTTCATCATCATGCAATGACAACATCTGTAACTGTGGCATCACATCACACAGAAATTACCAATAAGAGGGACATGATTACTTAAGACATTAAATAAATATTTTTATTACAACAATAAAAGTTGAATCATTGCATTCAAGTAATGGAAAACTGATCAAGCTGTAATGCAACATGGTAATTGTACAGTATTTATTCTTGACAAATAGAAACAAACAATAGCTGATTTCCTCAAGTAATCAGGGAAGGTAGATTTATCTTTCTGCCTATGGCACCAAATGTATAATGTTGCAAGTTGGTGGAGACAAAGTGAGAATTGATCCTTCTCCATAAAACTATCAAAAGAATCCCAGGAGAGGTATTCAACAGCCCATATATTGTTAGATACTGTCTAATGACCTTAAGCTTGGATAACTCTTGACAGGAAGAATGATGTAAAGTAACAAAGCAATTGGAAAGTAAGACTACACATTTCACTCCTCCTTCCTTTGTTTGTCCTTTTAGGAGGGAAGATACTTTAAAAAAATTACCAGGCATTGTATGTGTCTTACAAAAAATATCTGAACTATTAAAATTATAATTAGCTTTATCAAATAAACCATGACTAAAACAGAAGGTGTTGTGGATGTTAAATGTTTTAGAGTCATTACCCAGGCTAGTAAGGGTTTCCAGATCCCTCTCATTATCTTAAAGTGTCAGTGACCAGATATCCTGTATGTTGTTATAATATACCTGGGAGATTAAAATATGAAAAGATTCTCACACTCTTCACTGAGACCTTCATGCAACAACTTGTGTTTGAATAAATTATAATACCTATGTACATGTTAATATCTGAATTAAAGAATTAGAATTAAACTTGTGTTTAATTGCAAAACATGGTGTCAGAAGTGGGATAATTAGAGTAAAAAAAAGCCTCTAATTTCTGACTGGGATTATTAGAGTGAAAAAAAAGCCTCTAATTTCTGACAGAGACAATTGGAGTAAAAAAAAAAAGCCTGTAATATCCTGCAAAAGAACCTATTGAAAGTGTGGATAGTGATTTATCTTGCAGAAACTTTTGTTTGCTTGTACTTGGATATAGTGCAATATGTCTGAACCAGAAACAGTGTCACAGGTAGTGAGTGTCCCATCAAACTTCCCAGTTCCATCACCAATGGACTGCAAAGGAGATCGGGCTGAAAACTGGAAATTTTTCAGGTCACAATGGGAGGACTTTGAGACTGCAACTGAGTTGAACAAGAAATCTGCTGCTATAAGGATTGCGACACTGAGATCTGTGATGGGGAAAGACTGTCTCAGGATTTACCATCACTTGGATATATCAGCAGAAGACAAGCAAGATGTGAAGAAATCACTTGATGCCTTAGAGTCACTCTTCAAGCCGACAAAGAATGTGATTTATGACAGATATGTTTTTAACACATGTACACAGGGACCAGCTGAAGGGATAGATCAGTATATGACAAGGCTGAGGCAGCTAGCCTCTAGTTGTGATTATGGCAATCTAACAGATGACATGCTGCGTGACAGATTAATCTTGGGCACCAAAGACAGTGCTGCAAGGGCCCGCATGTTCAGAGAAACTGATCTAACCTTAGCCAGAGCAATAGATATGTGTAGGATTACGGAAATCTCACAGCATCAACTACAGCAGATTGGTAGTAAGCAAGAAGAAGTCAATTTCACAAAGCAACACAAGCAACAGTCACGAAAACAGCAAAGACGGTCTCAACAGCCATCTCAGCACAAGAGATGCAAATATTGTGGACAGAGCCATACATTTGACAAGTCGAAGTGTCCTGCATTTGGGAAATTGTGCAAAGCCTGTGGCAAAAGAAATCATTTTGCTACAGTATGCAAACAGAAACAGCGTGTAGAGAAAGCAGTACACAGGATTGACCAGGATTCTGAAGATTCATCAAGCGAATCAATTTTTCACACAAATCAATTTGTGGGAGCAGTAAAAACAAGAGGTAAGCAGCTTACAATACCTCTGAAGTTTTGGAAGACCAAGGATTCTGTGTCAAATAACAGGTCAAAAGGCCTAGTGTGTCAACTGGATACAGGCGCCACCTGCAATGTTCTGAACATTGAAGATTACAATGCAGTAACTGGTGAATCGGATTCAAATCTGAAAGAAAGCTCAGTTCGTTTGAATTTCTATGATGGCTCATGGATGAAGCCACTGGGATATGCTACTCTTTACACTAGAATCAATGGCAAGAACTTTAAGCTTGGCTTCCAGATTGTAAACACCAGGGTCGTACAAAAACCCTTGTTATCAGCAAACACATGCCAGCGATTGAATTTGCTTTCAATCAATTCAGATGAAGTTGTCCACATGTCACAGGAAGTCACTACAGGACTGTCTAAAGAGGGTATACTTGGCAGTTTTTCAGATGTGTTCCAGGGATTAGGGCAGTTTCCAGGTGAACATCACATTGAGCTTGATGAGACGATCACGCCAGTGCAGCATCAACCAAGAAGAGTTCCTGTTGCCCTTAGAGCAGAACTTAAGGAGAAAATCGACTCAATGGTGGCACAAAGAATCCTCAAGAAAGTGGTAGAGCCAACACCATGGATTAACAGCATGGTTGTAGTTAAAAAGCCAGGGAAGCTACGACTCTGCATTGACCCAGCTGACCTGAACAAAGCGGTCAAACGTCCAAAATATCAGATGCCAACTATTGAGGAAATCCTGCCAAATCTAGAAAATGCTAAAGTGTTCTCTGTCCTAGACGCGAAGGATGGATTCTGTCACATCAAATTAGACGAAGAAAGTAGCATGCTCACAACGTTTTGGACTCCATTCGGGAGATACCGATGGTTGCGTCTACCGTTTGGCTTGACCTCAGCCCCTGAAGTGTTTCAGTGTAAACAGCATGAAGTCTTAGAGGGCCTGCATGGAGTGGAAGTCATTGCAGATGACATCTTGGTATACGGTTGTGGCAAAACACAGGAAGAAGCTGTAAAAGACCACGATGCAAATCTGATTGAGCTGTTGAAACGAGCACAGAAGGTCAACTTAAAGCTAAACAAAAAGAAGCTAAAGCTGAAGATGACAGAAGTGTCCTACATGGGTCATCTCCTCACATCTACAGGGCTTAAACCAGACCCAGAGAAGATAAAAGCCGTGACTGAGATGAAGCGACCATCAAATGTGAAAGAAACTCCGTGTTTTCTTGGATTTGTAAACTATCTCGCCAAATTTGCACCACATCTCTCAGATGTGTCTGAACCTCTCCGACGTCTCACCGACAAGGACGCTGTTTGGGTCTGGCAAACACAGCAAGAGGAAGCTTTCCGGCGAGTGAAAGAGATTGTGACAGTACAGCCTGTTTTGAAATATTACAGCCTATCTGAGCCTGTCACACTGCAGAGTGATGCCAGCCAAAAAGGGTTAGGTGCCACATTATTGCAAAATGGCCAACCCATCGCATTTGCCTCCAGATCCTTGTCGAAAACAGAGCAGTCATACGCTCAAATTGAGAAAGAGTGTCTCGCTATAGTGTTTGGGTGCGAACGCTTTAAACAGTACTTGCTGGGAAGAGATTCCATACAAGTTGAGAGTGATCATAAACCTCTAGAAGTAATATTCAAGAAATCACTTCTATCAGCACCCAAGAGACTCCAAAGAATGCTCCTGAGGTTGCAGAAGTACAACTTGCAGGTGAAGTACAAACGAGGCAGTGAAATGTACATTGCAGATCTGTTATCTCGTGCATCAATCTCAGCAGCTGCGCCTTCAACTAGTGACTTTGAAGTATTTTGCACAGAACTGGAACAGATAAGTTATACAGAACATTTGAAAGTATCTGACACAAGGCTTGATCAGATTCAAATGTCAACATAGCAAGATAGTACACTACAATCTCTTAAAAGCACAATCCTGGCTGGATGGCCAAATGAGAAGAATGAAATACCTGCATGCCTGAGAGAGTATTGGCCATACAGGGAAGAACTTAGTATTCAAAATGGAATTTTGTTCAAGGGAAACCAGATTTTGATTCCAAAGGCAATGATCCCAGAAATGCTTTCCAGGATTCATTCTAGCCACTTAGGCATGGCCGCATGCACAAGAAAGGCCAAAGATGTCCTGTATTGGCCACACATGGCAACTGACATAAAAGAGCTGATTTCAAAGTGTGAAACATGTGTGGAAGTGGAAGAGAACAGAAGAAAAGAACCTCTTATGACACATGAAGTACCAGACAGAGCTTGGAGTAAGCTTGCACTGGACCTGTTCTCTCTGCAGGACAAAAATTATCTTGTTACTGTAGACTACTATTCTGATTACTGGGAGGTAGATGCTCTCCATTCTACTTCAACTGCAGCTGTCATCAAGAAGCTGAAGCCACATTTTGCAAGATGGGGAATTCCAAATGAAATTGTCACTGATAATGGGCCCCAGTTTGTTAGTGACGAGTTTGCAACGTTTGCCAAGGAATGGAATTTTCGCCACATCACCAGCTCACCGTATCACAGCCAATCCAATGGAAAAGCTGAATCAGCAGTAAAGATAGTAAAGACCTTAATAAAGAAAACCCAAAGAGCTGGAGATGATTTCTTTAAAGCACAACTAGATTGGCGCAACACACCTACCAGTGAAATGCAGAGTAGCCCTGTTCAACGCTTAATATCACGTAGGACTAGAACATTCCTACCTACATCAGAAAATCTGTTACGACCCCAGGTTGTGGAAAATGTTCCAGAAAAGATCAAACTGAAACGCCAAAAAGCCAAACTGTTCCATGACAAACATGCTCGACACCTACCAGAACTAGAAATTGGGCAACCAGTCTATGTTAAGCCATTACCAAACTCAACTGGCCCATGGAAGAAAGGAGTGTGCACTGACAAACTCTCACCTAGATCTTATACGGTGACGGTTGATGATAAATCTTACAGAAGAAATAGGTTCCACCTACGAGAGAGAGAAAAGGAGGTGAAAGAAGATGTCAATCCTCAGACCACTGACAATCAAAGTGTTGTTACAACAGAAGACACACAGTATGACAGCAGATCAGAGATAGCAAGTGTACCAACAAGCTCACCCAGTAAAACAACAGAAATAAGAAGAAGTGGGAGAAACAAGAAGACCACTGAACATTACCAAGCTGGTTTCAATTAGACAATTGGCTAAATAAATAAATAAAATAGGTCAAAATTGGCATTGTAACTACAAGTGTCAGAATAATACACAGTTACAAGCTTTTGTAAAGGAAGGTAGTCTACCCTTACCTTTACCAATTTGGAAGTTTTTAAATTGTTTTAAAATTATATATAGCTGACATTTTATTCTTACTGATTCACAGTTTTTATATTCTTTTGTAAAAAAGGGAGGATGTTGTGGATGTTAAATGTTTTAGAGTCATTACCCAGGCTAGTAAGGGTTTCCAGATCCCTCTCATTATCTTAAAGTGTCAGTGACCAGATATCCTGTATGTTGTTATAATATACCTGGGAGATTAAAATATGAAAAGATTCTCACACTCTTCACTGAGACCTTCATGCAACAACTTGTGTTTGAATAAATTATAATACCTATGTACATGTTAATATCTGAATTAAAGAATTAGAATTAAACTTGTGTTTAATTGCAAAACAGAAGGCACTGGAAAATGTATTGGTTTTCCCTATTTCACCAAACTGCAATATGATGGGTGATATGACTATGTTCATTCAAACAATCAAAGATAATTTTTGACTGCTGGGAAATATGGGTTTATTTTTTAAAATTTAATCACTCACTCTCGACCCATACCTGTAGTGTTGACACTTATCTCAAGCAAATGAGAGATAAATCTAAAGTGTGGAGGCCACAACAAAGACGTACTAAGGAGAAATGATGATGAGGGCAGTGAGTAACATGCTGGTGAGTTCTTACCTGTGGCTCTATGAACCTCTGGCCCAGGTAGTCTGCCACATAGTCCTGCATAGCCTGAGTGACCTTGTCAGCTCTCAGACACCTCAGCACAATAATCTTCTGGAAGTTGTCAAGCTCCTTGTCCCACCTGCCTGGTAAAGGCTCCCTGTAGACAGCGACACATGGACAGCAGAATGACAGATTGAAATTACAATACATGCAGTGAAAGTGAATTATTTAAGAAAGACTAGTATTTTTAAAAATGTAAAACCCCTGTCACAAATTGTGCATTCCAATAAGTGAGATCATAATATTTTTATATTTTATTTTGAGATAATTTCAAAGAAAACATGATACCAGATCCATGACAGTTGTTCTTTGAAGCTTTGTAAATTATCATAACTTGACTTACAGAAAAAATTATAATCACCTATGCACATAGTCAACAGATTTTAATCAAAAGAATCATCCAGGTAAAGTAAAACTAGCATTAAAACAAAGCAGCTGTGGAACTTTTGTTTGAAATCATTCCTTCTTTTGCCCACTAATCAGACTCCATTGATTTTAAAAATTGCACTTGATCATTATTTCAATCTGTACCTTTCTGTGACAAAGTTCTAAATAAGTTAATCTCCATGATTTCAGTGGTGCTAATTAAGTGTGATAATGTAATGTTATTTATAAACAAACTTAATTTAAACTAATGTTATGTACCTGTGAGGTTCGGGACTGTCAAATATTGCTTTGAAGCCTGGCAGGTGGTTCTTGAAGTCATCCACAAAATCTGAGAACTTGGTCAGCACTGCGATGGTGAGGATCTCACTCCAAGAGCGCTCCGAGATCCAGTCTGGTGAGGGGTTGGGTACATCCTTAGGCTTCAAGGTACCTCCAGCCAGCAGGTATCTCCACTCATTCTAGAAAGGCATATAGCACATCTACAAAACTAACAATATTCACAAAGTGTGCAAAAGACCCTGCTGCAGGATGTAAAGTACCAAATTTGCCTTGATCTCCCACAGACCACCAGTCAGGTTGAGTGTATCTCCTTATTGTAAACAGCTCAAAAGTGGTGAAAATCATGTATCAGCATGTCAAGGGTTCTTATAACCCAGTTCAACTGGCACGAGTTTGAGTCCAAACTGCTTCAAATATGTGTTCATGAGCAAAATCATGGAGGCATCAGAATTGTCCATTCTACCATGAAGATTGGGATTAAAATCACACTGGTTGTTGCTTCCCCCCCCCCCCATATTACAAATATTAAACATGTTTAAAAATCTTTGCAAGAGAGCATTTTTGTCCCAAGAAATGACAATCAACCTTTTCATTTATGAAACACTAGGAAATTATTTTTAGGCTGCTGCAACTTATCTTGAATGCTCTTTTGTAAAATGTATGTAAAAATGGAGACAAGTACTCTATCGCACAAGTTACTCATACAAGGCTGCCAATAAATATTTTGTGCTTCTTAAAGAGTGTTCAAGATTGGTGCTATGAATTATCCTGTGAACTGTAACAGTAGGGGTCGGGTTGTAAGACTTAACTTTCTGGTTGTAAAACTTAATTTTTACTATGGACAATTCATGTGCTTTGTAAAGTTTCCCGGCCCTTTTCCACAGGATCCATTTTAGCAGCCTCCCAAGTCCCAACTGTCCCAAGTTATACATCAAGGAGGTGTTATGATAGGTCTTGAAAGTGGAATTCTGGTATTAACAACTAATAATAATTACACTGGGACTGTTTTATCAGTTTAGCTGATAAAACTAAGCAGTTGTCTTGTGATTTAATCCATTCATCATGGCCTGGATGTATTTCATATTGTAAAAGGGAACAGAACTGTGCATCTAAATGATTGTTGTCCAAGTGATAACTATGATATATTTCATGCCTTGCTTAATTGATATAAAATACAACAGAACATAAAAGAGGGAGAGAGAGAGAGAGGTTTGTCAACTTGTCACAATCCATTATTTTTGGATGATGACAAAGTAACTTATCCCTGATTATGGATACTAAAATATAAATAAATTCACAATTAATACCGAAACAACAAAAAAGTGAGTCAGCAGTTTACACCAGTTGTTCAAAAAGGACATGAAGACATGAAACTAGTTGCTAATGAGGAATGAAATTTTCACAGACAAGTCAAAGAATTTCAAGTACAGAAATTAAACAGAATGACCGTTCATCAAAATTTTACATCTTGGAATCGCTTTCAATGGTGCAGCTGTTTTAATTCTGTGTTGTATTGTCTAACTCACAGCAGGATAGCTTGAATTAAACTTCTAGACGTGTTTTAAAATGTTTCAGTCAAGAGACTGTGTTTCTTGTTGTTGTTTTTTTGTTTGTTTGTTTTTTTTTTTAAATATACTGAACTAGCTTTAAACGCTGCACTCTGTGTTGCACTTTAAGCTAGACAGCACCCAGGATTTAATTGGCTAGGGGTTTCAAATTGATGGTCAGACGGATAGGCTTTCGAATTTATTAATACAGATGAATTGTCTTGGTTATCCCTCATAAAAGTAGTAGATAGACATTGACAATTACTCACATAGTATTTGTTTCAGCTAATCTAAACTCAACAAGCTGAAAGTTGTGGTGGACTTGGTACCTGTACAATGCACTCATCATGGAATCAATTTCAACTTTCTGTTTTATGAAGGGACTATCTTCAAAGAATATAAAGGTCCATTCCTCATTCAGTTGCATGTATCAGTGCAGCCCTTATTGGACCCTTGAGATTTCTTGTCCCCTCCAAAAATCAATGAGACATATTGCACTACTTCGTACTCTAATAAACTGTGTACTTGGTCAAACAATGGAAGCAAGGTATCCTCTGAAATATGAAACTACATATACAACTCTTTCCTTATCTTCGATTACAAGATGCAACTGACAGTAAATACTGAATACTGAAGTGGCAAAAAGAGTGTGACAACTCCCTATTGCATAGGCACAATAAAAAAAGATTTTGATGCTTCCAATCTGGTTTTTAAAAGTGATATTGTCAAATGAAAACAGATTTCTGTACCCAGTGGTTTTTTTATGTTAAGTTTTAAAAGTTTCAGCTTTGTAGAGACTTAATTTGTGTGGAGGTTACCTTGTGCACGTCCTGACAATTGGAAACACACAATTACTGTCCCTAATCTAGAAATATGCATTGCTTTGTAACTGTCTGCCCTGGGAATCTCTATGATGATGGTGACCTAAAGTTTTAAGCCTGAAATATAGCCGGCATTATTTCTCGACTATCCGTAAGAGGATGCCACTGTCAAATGAAACAGTCATCTGTTATTCAGAGATTATGTTGTCCATTAATAAAGCTAATATGTGAGAGTTTTATACAACCACTCACAAACTGCTTAGAACAGTTTGACCTCTGCAACTAATGGCAAACCTATTGCAGTAATAAGCCGGATGATTAAATATAAGAAGAAACCTCATCATACTCCGGAGTACTTTGTCAACAAGGTTATGAATGCTTTTCCCAACATGCCACTTAATAATATCATGAGAACAGGTTGTACAGGTCAAAGGGTGGCCATGTTGGCACAGTGGTAACACATTCCCCTCCAATCTCTGAGGTCTGTGGTTCAAACCCCAGACCCTATGTGGGAAAGTTGGTAGTTGCAGACCAATGGTCAGCAGTTTACAGTACAGAACCTTGACCAAGGTTTCCTTTGCCCATAAAACTAGCTCTTGTGAAAATTTAAAACCCAAATAAATAAATAAATGTACACATCAAAGGTTTTTTGGAAAAAAGGAAGAATATTCACTTTTTCCTGAATACTAAAAACATTTTTCTGGATGTGGTTGCACTTTACAATGCCACAGTAATACTCAAAATTTGTGTACATGATAAAAAACTCATGTAAAACCAACAACTAATTATCATCAAATTAACAAAATATCTGTAAATTACTGCTCATGTTGGCATGTGTAAGGCATTCTCACCAAATATAATATCTCCTGATTTTTCCTGATTATCATTGACAGCTTTAACCATGTGGTAAATGTAACTCAAAACTGTACAAGTTTCCGATATACATCTAAACATACAAATCCCCACTTTGTTACACAATAAAAATACCACGTAATAATAGCAGAGATGCCCATACCCCACAGCCCTGGGGAACAGTTTTCAACACCAAGACATAAAAAAGAAGCGAAACAGTACAAAGATCAGGAGACTTTCAGAGTGAAGGAAATTATGTTTAAGTAGAGAAAATACAGTAAAGAGGGAAAAATGTACTATGGCGATGTTCACCTACACTCCCAACTACTGTCCCTTCCTACACCTTATGGTTTCTCAGATATGGCCAGTGCAAGATTTTAAAAGTCAAGGTCACTACAACAAGGCCAAAGGTCAAATCAAGGTCACAACATGACTTTGGCCACCAATACCCCTAACCATTGTCCCGACCAAGTATCACCTTCTTATGCCTTGCATTTTCCAAGACATACCCCGAACAAGATTATAAAGGTCAAAGTCACTACAGCAAGGTCAAAGATCAAATCAAGGTCACATCATGATGATGCACACCTACACTCCCTAACCAATGTCCATACCAAGTATCAACTTCCTACACCTTACAGTTCCTAAGATATAGTCCTGACATGATTTTAAAAGTCAAGGTCACTATAGCAAGGTCAAAGGTAAACTCAAGGTCACACTATGACGTTGCATACCTACACCCCAGAATCAATGTCACTACCAAGTATCAACCTTCTACACCTTACAAATGCCAAGATATAGCCTGGACCTGGATCAAGGTCTCTATAGCAATATCAAAGATCAAATGAAGGTCCAAGATCAAATCAAGATCACATCACGACACTGCACACCTACACACCCCAACCAATATCCGTACCAAGTATCACCCTCCTACACCTTATGGTTTCTAAAAAAGAGCCCAGACAAACTTTTTCCTGCTGTCCGCCTGCTCATCTGGACACAATGTGTGAAAACAATATCCCGACAGCCCTTAAGGGCTGTTGGGTAAAAATTAACAAGGAACCTCAAAATATCACAGTATGACACCTTTGACACCATTACCAATATTGCGTTTTTGGCATCACAACATACTTAGTAAACTTTCTGGATACAGTTATAAGTATACTAACCACCTTTATCAGTGTCTTCAAATAACAAGACATTCTATGCTCTAAATTAAAGATACAGAAAGTATTAAAAGGGGGGGGGGGGGGTTACAGCTCTTCATGTCACATCTTTAGGGTAACAGCTGAGATCACAGCAAGACACAAGAGAATAAGACAACATGGTAAATAACTGGGTAAATACAACCTGATTTACTGGCAAGTGGGGAGGCAAGTCATCATTATAATTGCACTGATTTTTTAACAGGTTCTTTAATATTGATATTGTTCAGTTCAACAGCCGAACAACTGAATGAAGTTCCCAGATACCTTTGTGAACAGATAAAACTGATTTGCGAATCAACTATCACAAAATAAAAAAAATTAATTTAAAATTCCACTAATGCTGAAACCTATAAAGATATCATTTGTCCAACTTACTTGTGAGAAAGGCTTGCAAAGATAATATTTGTCAAATTGATTTATGAGAATGCAGAATTACCAAAAAATAATAAAGTAACAAAAACAGTGAGTTTTTTTAAGAAACACGGTTATTTTTAATCAAACTTTAACATATGAGCAGTCTTCATAAGTTTAAAATGAGAAGAGGAAATACATTTTTGCGTATCCATATTTTTGAAAGGGATATGGGTTAAGGTCTGAAGACTGCTGCCTGTGAGGAGTCATTAAACTGTTATTAACAATAGGAGACAAGTTCTGATTAATGTAGCAAGGTCACACCCTGTTGCTGGAAATGGTGTAACTACGGTCGCTTCAATGGCTTCATGCTGAATTCTACCTCTGCCTTTTCTCCAGGGTCACCCTGCAACCCAGAGATATTATCCTCCACTTGTCAGTCACTGTAAAGGCACTCACCCAGACTGCCCTGGTAACACCAAATGGTGGGATCTGAGCAACGAACACTGTTGCCAACAACATTTTCACATGGTTAACTCCTAAACTACCTCACCATTGATCCTTCTGCAGTAAAACACGAACCCCTTCAGTGCCGCAACAGGTTTTGTCTGTTACTTTGCAACTTTTTTTCCATCCATCTAGAAGCCTTGTAGGCTGGTTTTTTTACTATATTTTTTCTTATTGAATATATATATTATATCAATAAATTTATAAAATGCTGCCTTTTTGGTTGGGTACATTAAAAATTGTATGTTAAGGTGGCTGTCACAAAGTGCCAGAAAATAGGTTTTTTTTCATAACAGCAATTGGTCACTCATGTCCTTAGTTATACACAAAATTACTTCATTTTATAACATTAAAATACAAACATAATATTAAAACTGCATGTTGCATAAATGGGCTTTAGTTGATTCTAAAAATTTTCAATATATATAAATTAAAACATCAAAAGCCATTTTTCATTCAAATTTTAAACAAGAATAACACAAATACAAAATATGATATGGAACATTAATTTTCTGATTTTCACCAGTTCAGATTGAATATCACAAAATACAGAACAAATGAGTTTGGAAATGGTTTTCCAAATCAGTCGACTACAAAAGCTGGAGATAAATAGGAACATTAGCTAGCTTATGATGCCTGTGTTAATTGGATTTACCTTTTAAATGTGCAGCCTCAGAAGTGTGGGCTGAATCAGGTAGTGCTGTGTGTATATAAACGTAAGGACAGTACAAGAGAACTCAGTGTTACAGCTACAAGCTTTATGTGTCCACTCCCTGAGGACGAAGAAACACTGGATTCAGAAATCTCTCAATGGAAAAAACATGGGTGCAATAATAAAAATCTTTGTTGAGCTAAAGGATACTTAAAGCTGAGATTATTGAAGATTTTTTTTTTTTTTTTTTTTTTTTTTGGTGAAAATAGACTTTTGAGAAGATTGAAAACATCACAAGAAATCATTTTTGCAGCTTCAGGCAACAGGGATATCTGACCACAGCAAGCAGCCTTTCATCTTAAAGGTAACTCTATTTACATATTTCATTAAATCTTCTCTTTGAAGTTAATGCACCTCACAGAGAAATTATTTTTTAAGAAAAACTAAAATTAATGGTTTATGCTTAATAATTGGGGGATTGGGGTCTGGTTCTAAAAAATCTTCCTATTACTTAGTTAACTCACTTCTGGTCTCTGTCTCTCTGTAATTCTGTGGCTTTCTGAATAACTTGGACTAAAGGAAATGCAAAATTAACTTCAAATAATCACATACATTGGGACCCTTCGGAGTTAAACTCTTTTATGTAAAAATAAACACCTTCAGCTGAATTTGTCCAGTATGTTGTTATCTGGAAATCCTGCATAAGTACAGGTATTGTGGTCACTTAAAATTACAGGCTTCAGCTGTTGCATTATTACAATTAGAATCTGTCACTCAGAGCAATGAGTGAATCACACATAATGTAGGTTTATGTCAGTCAATAGGTTTGGTTGAATTTTAAACTGTACAATTCACCGCCTTCAAATTACTCCAGCATTATAAGAGCATCTCTTTGATTCAATGGAGGAAGGTAACATTTCATAGGTTTCTTGACAACATATCCCCAGAGGTTAATGAAATTACACTGACAGACATTTCACGGTGCTAAAGACAAAGATAATGAGAATTGTTAGGAGTCTTTTCTTCACGAAAGTTTTATATATCCCCTTTTTTTCAAGTGACTAAGTCCAAATTAAATCTAATTCAACGGGTATTATATAAGCTTACTGAAAATTGAAATGTGGACATTTGACATCTTTCAAAAATTATAATGGTCACAAAAAAATCAAAGATAACGACGAGATGTTTCCTAGTAGGTAACAAGCTGTAATATTTATACAACAAAGACTGCAAAAAATGAACTGTCCACAACAGAGATTTTTCTCATTCGATGGGGAAAAAGATAGTTCATCTGAGAAATTTGTTTGTAATATTAATGAAATAAGATAGCACATATTTTTCTGTCTACATGTCATTTGGAAGGATAATATTTCTGTAGTCTCTGCTATTATAAATTAGATATTTCTTATACATGAAGCTGGTAGAATTTTATTTTTGATGCTATGGTAACAGAAATCAACTGCCTTTTTCCATACATTTAACATGTATTTGTTTAAGGATAACTCTTCTTAAAATCTCTGGTTTCATTAACCTCAACATACACACTGTATTCTGCTATTTATCTGCTATTTCATCTTCCTAGTGAAACTTGGTACTATGGTAAGCTAGAAAGAACTTTCAACAGAAAACCATATTGGTCCCAAACATTTTCTGTTCTCTCATCAGAACAAAAAAAAATACACACAGAAAACAAATGGAGGGAAATGGGGAAAAAAAATGAGAATTTTCATGCTTAAGTTTGAAGTGGATAACTTTCCTTCAGGGATTAAAATTCATTGACTTACCCAAGCTGTTGATAATTTGGTAGTACAACTTACAACTGGATAAAACCACTGCCCGTCAAACTTAATATCTAACATAATGAGACAGCAGTGAAATAAAAAGGATCAGATTCAGTGACAGGCTTGTGGGAGTATTTGAACAATAACTGTAGAGCAATGCAGGCCAAAGGCCACTCTATACACAGATGATTGGGTGATGGCTGACTCTTGCTGATAATGGATTCTTGCTGTTGTTGAAAGGCGACTGACATGTGTGGTCACATAGTGCAAGACTTTAAGTCCAATCAAATATATGAAAGCTGTTGAGTTTCACTTGACAAAAGTCTGTCAGTCTATTCCAGCATTAAAGAAGGGTTTTTTCTTTAATTTAAAAATTTGTTTTGTTTGTTTGCGTTTATAATCGTATAACTAGGTTCTTTAGGATAATTTTTTTTACAGTAAGTTTACAGAAAATATTTTGTCAAGCTGAAAGTACTGATATACAGACTGCAATATCACCTGTCTTTTGTTTCCTTAATTTTAGAGTAATTTTTGTGATCACAAAACAATATGAAATATACTTTGGCTACAACTAGTAATTTAATTCTTCTTTATGTGAAAACAAAGTGAAAGAATTGAGAATAAATGAAAGAAACTTTACAAATACAAATAAGAGAAAACCTACTATTTTTGCTTGAACCATTCATGCTTCAACTTTCAATTTTCTCAATATAAATGTTGTAGCCTACAGTTTACTTCTACTTGGTTTCGCTGGGTATAGTTGCAGACAAAAATCAGTTCATACTTATGATCAATACTCTTGAACATCAGCAAGAAAGTTCCAGCTAAGGTTTGAAGCCTGACCCACACATGTGGAAGGTTAAGAGCATTACACACTACACAACTAGAGCTGCCTTAGAGTCTACAGATACATAGTCTTCCTATTTAACTGCGTTTTCACTCATAAGGTATATGGAGAGTAGGAGACTTCTAAACATGTGTGGGTTAATGCTCTTGCCTATCTAAAACTGATACCAGATCAGCAAATGTTCACCAAGATAGCCAAACAATTATAACCTACCCATTTTCAAAAGGAAAAGAAAGAAGTTAAAGCTATGACAAAATGCTATTTTTGAGACAAACCAGTCTTCAGAAAGTTAAAAACATAATATCACAATTATTACATGTGCCTTTAAATTTTAATAACACATGACACAGATCTCTCCACATTATGAGCAAAACTACCTTAATGGATGTTTTTTTATGTGCCACTCAAAGTAAAAAGCATCTGAAATCATTTTATCTTAATTCATACAAGCATATCTATCAAGCAGAAACAATAAATTGGTTATCTCAGAGTTCGTGTGCGTCATGTTATTTTTTCCAATTTGAATATACAACCAAGAACAATCTTTACCAGGAAAAGTACAACCGGATACAGATAATGTCCCACTTGGGTATTATTTAATGGTTAAAGCTGTACATTTTTCTTACAAACCATTTCAGAAAACAAAAACGAATTTACCAGTATTTCTTAAATGAAGCTAGTGAAAGGAAGAACATTTGACATTTGTGATTATATTTTGCAGAATTTAACCCACAACATATCAAAAATGAATGCAAATCAGACGAGTGACTTCAGAGAAGGTGGAAATGACACATTACTTGATGCAAGAAAGCAGAGACTGGACATGATTGGCCATGGGGTTGTTGTCTTGACCATATGTATCATAGGTATGTGAAACATTTTGATAACTTAGTCAATTCTGGTTATAACAGACCATCTGAAGCAGCCAAGCACACCTTCTCGTGAGTAATCTTGTTTGTAAATAAAATATCTGCTGCAGTTAATTTGGTTCAAACTCAAGACAGACTATCAGTATAATTAATAACCACTTTTCAGAATTTAATGGCTTTGAATGTTGGTAGTGTGTATTTTCAATTTTGTAAATGTAGTTTAAATCACATCATTACATTAATGGAAATGTTTTTTCTGTGAGGTAATCATTTTGAATAGGTTTTCTGTGTCTGTTTAAGCATTCATTACTTCATATGAATGCCTGACAATCTCTCTGTTTCTGTAGGTATGGTACTCAATGTGATCACCATTCTGGTGCTGATGAGCAAGCGTCTGAAGGAATCTTCCTACACATATCTTACCAGTCTGGCAGTGGCGGACTTTCTCTCGCTTCTATTGTTTGGCATCAACAGCATTGGGCGGGGTCATTTTCCTCACGTGTTCACCTGGGAGATGTTTGAGACATTTGTGTACTTCCCCATGGCACTGATAACGACCAATGCTAGCGTGTTCATGATAGTCTCAGTCACTATAGAAAGGTTTGTGTTTCTTTACAGACCCATGAAGGCCAAGTGGTGGTGTACACAATGCAAGGCCCGCAGACTGGTAACCGTATTGTGGATAGTCAGTGTCATCATGAACATCCCCAGATTCTTTGTCTTTAAAGTCACAGCAGATGGAAAGCTGGGCTATACCACATTTGGCAAGAGCACAGTCTACACTGCAATCTCCTGGATCTACTTCTTGGTATTTGCTCTGGGATGTGGTCTCATCTTGATTGTCTTCAACATTCTCCTTATCAGAGGTATTCATGCCACCAACGAGAAACGGCGACAACTGCAATGCAGCCAATCAAATGAGCAAGAGAAGAGTGAAGAAAATCGTCTGACACGAACATTAATAAGCGTGATATTTCTCTACCTTGTAGGAGAACTGCCATCAAATATCTTCAGTCGTTTGGTGTTTTCTGCTATATTAGGTGAAGGCAATCAAGATGTCATGAAGAATTTATGGTATGAGTTTTGCTTGTGCATTGCGACCATATTTGTGGTCTTACAGCATTCCCTTAATTTTGTGTTCTACTGTGTATTTAACAAGAGATTCTACAACATCTTGAAAAAAAGATGCCAGTTTTGTTTCAGAACAACATATAAGAGAAACCACAATGACAAGACTAAATATACTTGTATCAAAGAAAAGGTACTTCTCACTGCAGAGCACAACGATGACTTAAGCTGCATTCAGACGGATGCTGATCATAAATAGTGTCAACTCCCGCAGTTATCGTAATGAGCTGTCAGCAGGAGATACCCAAAACTTAGTCACTGAACAAAATTGCAATGATAAAGAACAAAGAAACTAGAAATAGGTTGGTGTGGTATCATTGTCAATATCTTGCAAAAAGATGCAATTACAATAACATTTATGTAGAGTGTCAACATTTGTGTTGTTCTATAAGAAAATGGGTTTGATTGCTCTGAGCTGTGACTTAATCTTTCATTTAATTCTTTCTCTACAATGAACATGACACATAAGTTTGGGAAGACACAGACCCTACAATTCTAATATTTTGTCCTAAATATCACAACAATTTCCATAAACTGGACAAAGCAATGAATGTATAACTACCATAAAACACATGAAATTCTGCATTAACATATTATGGTCCAAAAAGCATAAATTTTCTGATTGAAAAAGTTCTCCAAATGAAAGACATCAGTGAGTTTCAACAAATATATATTCGTCTACCTTTTACTATATTAATTTATCTTTCAAAAATGTATTAAATGTTTTCTTACATTTGTGATATTTGTATTAACTTTATCAGCCAATTAAAGCATTGTTCAATGACTGCACCACTGTGCACCATAATTGCAACTGTAGTTCTGCTTCAACAAGAAACATTGCTATGGCAACACTGGAAGCAAGCTTAAATACAATGTTTTTTTAAGGAATGAATTTAGAACCCTTTTCTGGAATTAAAAACAAATAATAGAATTTCCATTGTATCTTCACGTGTATCCACTGAGCTCAGTTACCGCTTTTTTATGTTTTCAGTATTCTTCTGGAAAAAATGTAATCATTAAATATTTTCCCATTTTGAAAAAATTCACATGCTTTGTGATTTTTCAGTATTTCTTGCATGAATATTTTTAAGTGGTTTCACATTCCATTAGAAATAGTGTAATTGCTATTATGGGTGTAAATTGTGTGTAAGCATGAAGATCTCGAATGGATTTAAAAATTACTGGAAAAATTACTGTCAAAAATCAACGGCAATAGTTGTATTTGGCTATGCTTTTAAATGATATGGGGGGGGGGGGGGGGGGGGGGGGGGGGGGGGGGGGGGTATACACAATGGCATTAATTAGTTTAATGGTTTCAAAGGGCACACAGAAGGTTTTCATTGATTGTCCAGTGAAATCTGATTTCATGACAGAAAAAACAAACAACTTATAAAGCAAACAGTACTGCCTGATAATTTCTCCAATAAATTTACTTTGAGTCATAACTCGAATGGTAGTAATTAAGAGGATGGAGGAAGACAGTGCATACTAGCTGTAATGAAAATCACACTACACTTCACTGCAACTACCAACTTGACCAGTTTTGGCTGAAGCCTGAACACACAACCTGAGAAATAGTGTGACACCTTAAATGAACTATTATATACTGAACTGTACACAGTCGCATGCTCTATTTGCACCCCAAAATATTGTTTTGTGTTAATGACCTCAGGATTTTCATATACATTCACTGGTTTCACACATTTACCAACAGTAATATCATGACACAAGTTCTTACCATTAAAAAAAACCCAAAATCCAAAGCATTTCCATTATTTTATATTCCTACACAGTCATGATAGGTTCCTTACCATTTTACAATAAAGTTTCTGCTTTTATGGACTTGTTGAAATGAACAATGCCTGCAGTACTAAGGGATTCAATTTGAGAAGGCAATGACTTAAAAATTAAACAAAAAAACAGTTTTCCATTTTCAGTCACAAAGCACTCCATATTGCAGATAGATAACACAAAAGTTTTATTAATATTTTAAGTGGAGAAGAAATGTTCATATGTGTATATACTGATAATAGGACCCCTGACTAATCCCCGAATGACATATAAAAATATATATATATATCACAAATGAAAACGATGAAATTACCTGAGTGAGTTGCACAAGTATTATATTATCTTCATGAGTGATATATTTTTTTATGTCTAATGAGGTATGTTTTACTTTTATTGTCCACCATTTTGTATGAATCATAAATAAAATAAGTTGCTGTATAAAGAAAGAATGCCAAAAAGACTATGATATATATTGGGGCACCAGCATTATTAATACAAAAACTTTAATTTTTAACTTGAGATTTCCCAGTCATTTCTACATGAATTTCAATGCAACAAGAATGAGAAGTTCTGTAAAAATACCTTGTTAATGATATATAACATATCTGTAAATTACATATTTAATGAAATTTTAATGAAAAATCAGCACTTTTTTATGAATGTTTTTACATGGTAAGTGGCAAAGGCAAACACAAAATGAAATGGCCCGTATGTTTCAGTTTTAGGTTAAATATGGAACACCCCACTTTGGACCTTTTTCCTTTGGACTTGTTGAAATGCTCACGGTTCAAATTTTCATGAAAATCTGTTTGAACTTGACAATATTCAGCACATAATGTGAGGTTTGTTTTTACTTAAAATCAACATCGTGTGAAAATGACGTGTGATCTGGGTGAAAGGCTCTGTGACAGATAATAACCTTGACAATTTATTTTTTTCAATCATATTTAATGCACCATTTTGAAAAAAAAGTCTAGTGATGAACAAATTGTTTGTAAAAATGCAGTAAAGTTATTTTTATTTCTAAATTATGGTGACAATTCCTTTGTTTGGTTTATCCAACATAAGATTTCTACATCCTTAATACTTCCTGGTCCCATCAGACTGAATTTCTTGCCAACATTCACGTAATATTATTTCTTACATCATTTGTATCCATAATAGTCCTCCACTCCAGCTTGAATTGTATATTCATAATTTAATCACAAACAATACATCACTCTAGTTTACCCATCATAATGTCACATGAACATATTGCACATGCCTATAATAGCAAATCTACCAACACAACAAAAAGAACTTGAAACAAATTACAGAAGGCACTTTTCTCATTTGCAGTGCCTGTTTTTATCATCAGCTTAATTTAGATACTTGGGCGCAATGAATAACCAGAATAGGACTTTCCAGGTTAGACTAATGCAATAAAGAAAATCGTTTTCTACTTAACTTAACCCTGATCCTCTGTAATATGGTAATGGATTGCTCTACAGTTGCTCTAAAACCTAAAACTATTTCTAACAAAATTAGTGTGAATATCCCCCAAACATTTTTTCACTGCAACAGCAGTGGTGTGGGGGCTGGGCCCATCCATGAGATTATAAGCAGGGAATTACAAACAGCTAATTTTGCTAAATTGGTGTCTCTTAGAATTAGATGCCCTGTTCTTCATTAAAAAGGGTTTGGTTCCTTGGAATTTGTCTGCATTGATGTCTGCCTAACAGTAGGAATGTTCAAAAGGTACCAGGTCAATTAAAATGTGGTTTTGGTCCAAGTGTCCTCAAGTTAATACTATTATTTTGAATGACTCTCAAAATAAAAAGTACTGAAGCCTGTACATAATGGTTTCAATCAACACACACCTTTACTTTCTAAGAGACGTCTAACAGATTACTGGGAGGAAATTAGACATTCAGTATTGACTGTTCAGTCTGTTTCACATAAATATCTGCTGGAAGATTCCACAAAACTTCGGAAACTGCACGATAACAGGCTGTGCATCCCTCTATCTCCAGCATTAATTCTCTATCTGTGGCCATATACACGAACACTAATTAGACCTGACTAAATTAGATTTTAATTATTACTTAGATTTCAAATAAGAAATTATGAAAGCATATTCACAAACATATAAATCTTAGAATCATGTAAACAAGCAGACAAGAACAACGATGATAATAACTATTTGTTTACAAAAGAAAAAAACCCTGTATTTTTGTCAGGTTTTTGTTCTGTACAACATTTTCTTTAGCAAGTTGACCTTGACAGTTAGGAGGTTTTTCCCTTACTTAAAATCTATGATAACCTTATCTAAGCACTGTTTTATGTATACAGATTCCAAGAAAAACTTAAGTGTGGAAAAAATCTTCCCATCTTAGGCATGCGGTCACCTCATCAGCTTATCTAAGTATTGTTGGTGAATATAGCCCTGGGTTACAACATTATTCTCAAGGAAATGTATGACAAATTAGCACATTTTATGAGAAAAAGAATGACATTATCACCGATGGAAACTATTGTTTGGTCACAATTACTGTAAATGGATCATTTACCTTTTCATTACCACTCAACTTGGAAGTTCTTAATGCACTTGTAAGTAATTGATCAGAACAACAGACAAGTATTACACAAAATCTCAATAGCCAATGGATCTGTGTTAATTTAACACTATCAAATGTAAATGTTACTTTTATGCCAGATGCTACTGTATTTAGCCTATGCCAAGCAAACTGTAAATTCTTTCCCAAGTAAAATAACTGCAGCATGTTATAATGTGATGATTAATTAAGTAATTACGGGATGTGTGGGAATGACAGCAACCTTTGGGGCTCTACCCACTAATACGTCAGTTTATACCTCAAAAAGGAATTGTAATAAATAAAATGTGTACCAAAGTGGCTATTACAACAGTTTTTACCTTTTTTCCTATTTAAATTGAATTTTAGACTAAACAGCAACACTGCCCCCCTCCCCCAGCACTGTGTGAGCTGACAAGTAAACAGCTTAAACTGGAACTGGTCTGCATGAACAGAGAATCGTACAATTTGCCCAAAGTTAACATTTTTAACAGCATTGCCATAAAAAATAACCGATAAAATCTCAGTCTCTTTTCAGAGCTCTACCTGCACAAAATGTCAAAAAGACATATACATGTATATATCTACAAATGAATATGTTAAAATGAATGATTCTTTGCAAAGTAACTCAAAAATTTGCAGACCAATTTTGATGAAATTTTCAGGAAATGTTGATAAATGGCACAAAAAAACCATTGATTAAATTCTGGTGGTGATCCAGATCACTGCCTGGATCTAGGCATTTTTTCAGCAATTTTTTTTATCATTACACTCATGAGCAATAGTGAAGGTGTTGGATCTTGGCAGGGATCTGCACTCTTAGTGCTCTTGTTTGTATCACTGACTAAATTACTTTTTTTCATCTACACATGACTGAAATAATATTTAAGTTGACTGACAATACAGTAAACACTTTGTCACTTAATTTTATTTGTATCAAAGTCTTCTGTCTCCAGCTAGTCAATATCTAAATAAAACAGCTTCGGAGATAGAAAAATCGCTTGGGGAAATAACTTCATTTATCAGCATGAAAGCCACATGACCAGCTCTCTGATCATCAAAGCCAAAATGATAATGAGTCTATTTCAGTGTAATAATATTCCAATTAATGCCTGTGATAGTGTACATCCTGTTTACTTCCTCATACACTTGACACCACTACCAGACGAAGCCGTAATTGGTCCCAAAAGTATGGTATCAAAGAACACGAGCGGGCGACATGTATTTGTGTAGCCTTCATGGCCTAATGAGGGAAGTTGTAGGCTTTGGTACTGATAAAATGATTGAGTTAGTGAATGAAGACTTCATTAACCTGCAGCTTGGAGCTTTATGTATCTGGCTTTTGGTGGAGTAATTAAATTGTCCAGTAACAAACTAAGGCAAAGTTATTTTCATTCCCCTAAAATATTAGAATCTAGTTATGTGCAGAATTACAGTCTCCCACCACTGGTAGGTCATTTCTCGAAGTGAAGAGAAGAGACTAACTAGGCAGCAACCATACCCATATCAAACATTCCTGACCTAGCCTGGGAAAACAACAGCATTACACTTTGCAGACATGAATATTTATTCAAGAAACATAGCAAAATATTTTGGCAAAAGAAATATATCATCTTGAAGTAGTTACAATTAAACTATAAATATAAATAATAAAAAAGAGCAGACATAAAATGTCTCAAGAACAACTTGATGTGTGAAGTACACAGTAACTTAGCTAAATTTGTGCATTGGTCTTCAGAGTCCATACACACAGGTACAGGTAAACTTTGGTTTCAGTAGGTTCTCTGGCCTGGCTAAAGTACTAGATTACTGATCACAATGAGTTAGTTCAAACCTCTCGTGTTTTTACTTTACTGCGTTTTACAGATAACAAACAAATATTTTTTTCAGTCTTCAGCCTGAAATAAGAAATGAGAACAAGCTTTTGTCTGGAAATTAACTTGTGAGAAACTGTCTTTGAAAGAAGCTGAGGAAAGCAGTAACATTCACCACTTATATGGCTGTAATAAACTCAGACCACTGTACTGAAACCAAGCAGCCTGTGTTCAGTCTGTTGTTGAGTATATAATCTTATGCAATGGACAGAAGTGACACACTTACCGCATCAATAAGTCCCTGGTGTTGCTGTATTCTCACTGCCAGCAGGAAGGAGAACAGCAGCTTGTGTTTCTCAAACAGTGACCTGCACACATTGCTGTAAAGACTGAATGTGAAGTACTCATTGATGTTCTTGGTCCTCTGAGGGATATTGTCTGAAAAAACAACCCACGTCACATACAGTCAACAAAAAGTCCATCTGCAGTCAACACCACAGCCATGCTGTCAACTGGCTCACACATTTCCTTTGTAACATTTGAAACAGGAAATCAGTAAGATTGAGCACAATTATAGTTATTTTTCCCTTTGCCCCAAATATGAATATTTATATGAATCTGATGTAAAAATTCTTCAGTAATACAAGCACTCTAATATGAATGTACCTATCAATTAGCTGACAATAGCAAGAGAGCTTATGTCTAAAGCTTACATATCATATCCTTCAATAAAACATTTAATAACCTTTATTTGAATAACTCTATGCAAAATATATATACATATATGCTTTAAAAAAGCAATTTAATAAAAATGGAAATAAACTATAAAAGGTGTTCCAAACAGATTTTCATTTTATGACAAACAGGCATAACACATTGTAATTAAACATATGGTAGCATATAAACTTAGTTTCCAGTGATAGAGTAGAGGTTGTCCCAGACTGACGGGTTTGGTGAAAAATTAAGATATTTGTGTTTACAATTTGGTGATTCAAATGTTTTTTGGGGGAAAGCAGGAGTTTTACAATATATTTAAGAAAACCATTACTAAGGAACTGGGAAGATGTGATTGTGTATGTGTATGTAAACAATGTGTACATAAATGTGAATAAAGGAAAGACTAGCAGAAGGTGACAGTCACAGAGAGTTATGGACTTTACAACACTCATACATGTATATACAAATACAACAACAAACAACAATCAGGAAGCACAACAAGCCAAACTCTGCTGAAATAAACTTAAACTCCAACCCAAGTTGAAAAACCTTACTATCTTGAGTATTTTCCAGAGATTTCATTCTGAATCCATGGTGCAACTCTATAATGCTATGCATATTCATTTGAAATCACTGAAAATACTCCCAGTTTTTTTAAAAACAAAACAAAAATGGGGTTGCTACTGTGAGCTAAAGTACTTAAACTAGCTTCCTGTTTCTGAGAATGTGATGGACCCATGCCAATTGATGGAAAATTGGGTTCATTCCATAAACCCTGCACCACATAGAATTACTACTATACAGGGGTTAACAAGAAAATCATGACCAGCAGTAAATATTTCAGAACGACAAAGTCTTTCTGTCCCAATAACTTCTCATGATCAGTAAAAAGCTGTAACTGGTGTTTAAAGCCATCAACATCCATAAATCTGTGAAATGACTGAAGCCATTGCATCCCTCATAAAACACACTGGTCTTCTCTGCATCAATGATTATGGAACTTGGAAAGGCAAGAAAGGACAAGTAAATGAACCTGTTTTTATAGAACACTGTTTTTCAGTAATTTAATACTCAAGAGATCCTTTATCAGAACTGTGATAAAATGAAAGAAACGCATCATTGCTATTTTCTTTGATATTGTCAATCACATACATAAATTCCACTTTCTCCTGCATAAGCCTCGTGAATGGTCAAACAATAACTAATAACCCTTTTCAGAACAGAATCACCATCTTTGAAAGTGATAATTTTACAGAAAACAAGGCCACTGCCGCAGCGGTTATCTCCCGCCTTAGAATCAGTAATAATGGAGAACTAAAGGAGATATAAGGCCTTTGTAGTAAGATAACCCCACTTATTGTAGAAGGGGTCAAAGGTAAAAGTCAGCAATAGGAAAACAGTCTCAGATCTTGACTTCTTTTAAGTTGTTTTCAGCGTTTGGTACCCCTAGTAGCAATGATAAGGGAGACATAAGGCCTTTTTAATAGGATAATCCCATTTAACATGTGATATGATGGCCATTTTGTTTTCGAAACTAGGCCAAATTACTATCAGCCTAACTTTCCTAGCCATATATATTTTGCACATATTTGATGAACCTAGCTGCAATATTTCAAGTTTTAGAGCATCTTAATGATTTTTAAATAATTGGCTATGGCGGCCATTTTGTTTTTCAAAATAAGGCCAAAACTTTTCTCAGGCAAAACATTTGAAGTCCAGGACTTTTGATGGTCTGTCTTTATATTCTGAAGCCATACAGCACCAAAAATAAGGGAGAAATAAGGACATTTTAGTGTGACGACCCTATTTAACCTTGAAGGGGTCAAAGGTCAAATTCAACACCTGGAAAAGATTCCCAGGCCATGACTTCCTACAAGTTGTTTTCACATTCTGAACCTCTAAGAGTAATATTAGGGTCGATATAAGGCTTTTTAATAGAATAACCCCATTTGACATTAAACATGTGATTTAGAACTAGATCAAAATTACTATCAGGCTAGCTTTTCTAGCCATATATCTTTTGTGCAAATTTGATGAAGCTAGCTGGAATACTTCAAGATTTAGAGCACCTTTATGATTCTCAACCAATTAGCTATGGCGGCCATTTTGTTTTTCAAAATGAGGCTAAAATTTTGCAGAGACAGGTTTTCATAGCCATAAACATTCCCTGCAAATTTGGTGAAGGCATCTTTATAAATGACTGAGATGTTAAGGTGTATGTAAAAACCTGACGAACAGATGCACAGACGGATGCACAAACAGACACACGTATGGAAGGCGTTTACAATCTCTCGACCACAGCCTTTGCTTTTCATGGTCTGTCTTTACAATCTGTAGCCATAGCACTAATAATAAGGGAGAAATAAGGATGTTTTAGTGTGACGACCTCATTTAACCTTGAAGCAGGGGTCAAAGGTCAATTTCACAACTGGAAAAGATTCACAGGCCATGACTTCCTACAAGTTGCTTTCACATTCCGAACCTCTAGGAGCAATATTTGGGGAGATATAAAGCCTTTTCAATAGGATAACCCCGTTTGACATTAAACATGTGATATGGTGGCCATTTTGTTTTTTTGAACTAGGCCAAAATGACTATCAGGCTAGCTTTTCTAGCTATGTAGCTTTTGTGCAAATTTGATGAAGCTAGCTGGAATACTTCAAGATTTAGAGCACCTTTATAACTCTCAACCAATTAGCTATGGCGGCCATTTTGTTTTTCAAAATGAGGCTAAAATTTTGCAGAGACAGGTTTTCATAGCCATAAACATTCCCTGCAAATTTGGTGAAGATATCTTTATAATTGAATGAGATATTAAGGTTTATGCAAAAACGTGACGAACGGATGGACGCACACACGCACACAGACGGACGGACGCATGCACATACAGAAGGCGTTTTATAATCTCCTGACCATGGCCTTCGGCCGCAGGCGGAAGATAAATAAAACCCAATATTTCTTTCATTCATAATTTCTGGCTGGATGCAAAGTCTGCACAGATAATTTTTGGTGCTCATTGCATGATGAATTACATGTAAACCCTGTACATTGTTGATAACAAATATGAATAACAAAGTAAGGTATTGCTCTTTAAACATGTATCACTGAGATTCATCTGCTATGTCCAACAATCTTAAGAGAAGACCTCATTATTCATATAAAAATAAATAAATGTAAAACCAGATGAAATATCACTTAGCTCAAATTACAAATCTTCATTGTCCAATAATATTTATTTAGTCCCAACAAAAATTTAGATCAATCTTAACAGAGTGTTTCTTGGTACAGCAAACTTAAACATTCAGTGAAGGTTTAAGAATTCATTATTGGCAGGTTGCATCTATTAATTCATGTGATATTTGGTAAATTATATATGGACATGTGTTACTGTTTGATACCAATAGAATATTGTTGATTAAAGAAGCCAATTTACTTGATGAGAAAACAATGCACACAAATATATCAGCTTATTATCTCCAGCCAGCAGCCGAAGACCATGGTCAGGAGATTATAAAATGTCTTCCGTATGTGCATCCGTACGTTCGTCACATTTTTACATAAACCTTAATATCTCATTCATTTATAGAGATATCTTCACCAATTTGCAGGGAATGTTTATGGCTATGAAAACATGCCTATGCAAAATTTTGGCCTCATTTTGAAAAAAAAAAAAATGGCTGCCATAGCCAATTGTTTGAAAATCATAAAGATGCTCTAAATCTTTGAAATATTGCAGCTAGTTTCATCAAATTTGCACAAAAGATATATGGCTAGGAAAGCTAGCCTGATAGTAATTTTGGCCTAGTTTGCAAAATAAAATGGCCGGCATATCACATGTTTAATGTCAAATGTCGAGGCCCATAATATTGACCTTGAACGCCCCTCGACTCTCCTTATGATTATGATTTTTGTTAAGCTAGCGCACTAAATTCCCTTTGTGGGGAAGATATTGCACCTGCAAAGCAGTAGATTTGATTAGATTAGATAAGATTAGATTAGATTAGGGGTTCGGGATGTGAAAACAATTTGTAGGAAGTCAAGGCTTGGGAATCTTTCCCAGGTGTTGAATTTGACCTTTGACCCCTGCTTCAAGGTTAAATGGGGTCATCATACTAAAACGTCCTTATACCTCCCTTATTATTGGTGCTAGCGCTTCAGAAGGTGAAAAGAGCCCATGGAAAGTCATGCTCTGTAAATGTTTTGCCTGTGAACAGTTTTGGCCCCATTTTGAAAAGCAAAATGGCCGCCATAGCCAATTATTTGAAAATCATTAAGATGCTGTAAAACTTGAAATATTGCAGCTAGGTTCATCAAATTTCCACAAATGATATACGGATAGGAAAGTTAGCCTGATAGTAATTTTGGCCTAGTTTCAAAAACAAATTGGCTGCCATATCACGTTCAATGTCAAATGGATTATCCTATTAAAAAAGCCTTATATCTCTCTTATCATAGCTACTTAGGGTTTGGAATGTGAAAACAACTTATAGCAAGTCATGGCTTGGGAATCTTTTCCTATTGCTGACTTTGACCTTTGACCCCTTCTTCAGTGTCAAGTGGGGTCATCTTACTACAAAGGCCTTATATCTCCCTTAGTTCTCATTTATTACTGATCCTAAGGCGGGAGATAACCGCTGCGGCAGTGGCCTTGTTTCTGTTACAAGTTCCCCTTGTAAACCTCAATGAATGGAGGAATGTTATAGTACTGATTACAAAAAAAACAAAAAAAAAACAAGAACAGGAATAAAAAAAATAATACACTGCTTGCACATATAAACAGTGCCCATGGCGTCAACTAGTGGCACAGTTATTTCTATTTAGAATATTCTGAATATTTGTGCTTCAAAATGGTAACAATATCAGCTTGAATTGGACACACATTGTTCCACACTATATATACTCTTAGAAGTACTCTTAGATTCACTTCATACTGAAGATCCTATACCAGTGTGCCTTGTATACCAACAAAACTTGCACTAATTATTACAAACAACTGTTTTATATCCACAGTGCATTACAAAGGGATAGTCATTTGTAATCTTTAAGGTATAGTTCAAATATGATTAAACCAAAAAGTCTGAGAGAAAATCATTGTATGAAAAAGGTAAGGAAAATTCACCTGCTCAGCATGAATGTAAATTCGGGGACAAAGTGTAGGGAGATGAAAACAATGATAATGAACAGCACAAAATCAATATTGAACCAATGACATCTGGCAAAAATATAACAGTTTACTCATCCACAAAGTATTTTTTCACCTTAATTCCTTGGGTTGTAAACTGTATATCTTTGGTTCACTGCCATGTAATTTTTTTCAAAATCTTGGGATAAGTATTTTAAGAAAATACTATTAAAACTTTAGATAATTTCAACATTATTTGTAAACGTCAAAGTTGGGGTTTTACATCCCGTTCAACAGCCAGAGTCATAGAGTCCTCAGCATTGGCACTTGTGGCAATATTAATAGTTTTCTTGCTAATATGGCAGATTTTGCTTCATAAATTGTTTCACCTTAACAATTACTTTTAACAACCCTGTTGGAACTACATGTTGATTTTAACACTAGCAAAGATAATGCACACACTCATCTTAGTCAGCCACTTGGATCAATTTTTCATAATAATTCATCATCGTAGCCATAATAACCTCCAAAGGAAAATTAGTTGCCCTATAAAAAAAGTTTCAGGTGTACATGTATTTCACATTAATATCAGCATACCTGAGTTTTTCTACCATGGCCTAAGCATTAATTTCAAATGTTGAGAGACCAGCATGACGTTAAACCTTTGCAGTACCAGGTACACATTGCATCGAGGGAGTTTTGCACCAAGCACTGATTTTGTAAAACCCGAGAAATTTTCTGGATTGGAGAATTCGCAGAAAGAAATCACATGCTTATTTTGAGTGGCTTTTTTGAGAGGTATGTATGACGACAAGTAAAACCTGCATTACATTTTCAAGGCACACCATTTAGAGCCACATTTTTCACACGGTTTCCCTGTGACACCCACGATAAAATGTCAGTCCGAAAACTGATACCTCTTTATTCAAATTTCAACTCAACAAATGACAGAATAATGACATTTGAAACAAAGATATTTTTAAGCTTTCCATTTCAAGATGAAGAAATTCTCAGGATAAGTGGAAAACATGGGTGAAAAGTAAAGTCTTAATTTGAAAGTTGGAACAAAAACCAACACATCTTTTTGAAGAATTAAAGTAAATTTATAAAACAAACTGTTGCTCTGTAATTACTAACACAGGTTATTCAGAAGTTTAGATGGGAAACTTTTACATGAGCATTTCTTTGTGACAATGGGCTTATTCTCTTTTATGTTGCCTATTGTTTCCTTGTAAAGAAACACCTGAATCACTGAACAAAAGATGATGAATGTATGAGTTGCATTGAATCTGTAGCAGTTTACTTCCTCAGACACATTTCACAGACTAGTTCTTACACTCATTAAGCAGCAAAGGTCAACATTTAAAAGCATTGAGTCCAAAGTAGAAAAAACAAAACAAAAATGGACTAACATCAACTGAAAATGAGTTGCAGCAAATACAACAATCATTGCCATTACGCGACACAATAACAAGAGGTGGGAAATAGTTCCTCTTCCAGGGAATGAATAGAAAGCAATTTCAGACTACTACCCAAAAAACTCCGACAACAAAGACTCTACCAAACTTGTCCCCCAAAGGACTGCAGTGAATGGACACCCTGAACTCGGTTTTGTTCATATTAGTTAGCACTGTTCATCCTTATACAATGGTAACAAATCAGTATTCACCTGAATCTCACTAAATGTAAACAATTGCCTACTGTGGTAAGTAATGAGTCATTTGCCAAAACCAGTTTGGTAAAGAAACTCTGTTCAAGAATATTCCAACTATTGCCTGAGCACATTTCAAATGTAAGTGAAGAGTAAAAAAGGTAAAAAGTATCACCATGAGGCCCATTTCTAATAACCTCTCATTCTTAGAACTGCATATTTTTCAGAAAATGAATATTTCATAAGAAAGATTCTAACAATAAAAAGAAATTTTAAAAATAAGAATTTCAATGTCATAAAATAAATTTTCTTCAAGCATTTCCCCCCTTAAAAGCCAGTCTATGAAAAACACAAACTTAAATATTAATGCAGACTGTCTCCAACATATAAACACAAGTCCTTTATGTGTCGCATTTAACTTCAGAAATTAAAAAAAAATCTCAGAATTTATCAATTTTCATTCATACATTTTCTAAACTCAGTGTTCAGAGAAATTCCTAAGAAAAATAGTGATTTTAAATTATTAATGTTTGTGAATACAGACTTAAGAGATTTATTCTAACTTATTCTACGTACACATGTATGTGGCTTATGCAACAGACACCCAATTTGCAAGTGATTTTCCCCACCTTAATGCCAAATTAGCAAATACTGTGTTCAATTAGCTCACAAATTTAACATTCAGTCTTTGCACACAAAATGGATTTATAACTCTTTATTTTAAAATTATAAATGTGTAATTACATATCACTGAAATATAATTACTTTGAACTAATGGGGAAAGAAAAAAAATCACTGACTCTAGCCACATTATGTGAAAGGATTCAAAGAAATAAGTCAATCACTGATTGTTATTTATACATTATCCTTTGGAAATGCATTGACTAAAATTAACATTTAAAGTCTAAACTAAAAGGTAAATTCATGCAAAGATTCCACCAATAACCACAGGAAGGATAGTACACAGGAAGAAAAGTGATGTGAAGGAGATTTGTCCTTCTGTTACGCATATATCAGTAATGAAACCATAACTATATCTGAAAGAGAAATCAAAAAATACATTAATTGAAAGGTGCTGTCACCCTTTACACAACTTATTTTGTACAAAGGAGAAAAAAAAATCACCAAGGAGTGAAGCAATCACCTAAAGAAACAGAAATTATGTGATCTGCATGGAAGGTAACAAATTCATTTTCCCAAAGATTACACCAGGTTAAAAAATAAATAAAATTTGAATACCACGAAAGTACAGTCAGAAAAGAACAGCCTTCAGCATGTCAGTGTTTTCCTTGTTTGGATGAGATTAATATTCTTTGGAATAAGGCTAATAATGATATTGAAGTAATTTAACTGAAGAATAAGGAATGTTGAACACGTTCACTTTTCATACACATTATAAAGACCGGAAGTGCGCAGACAACGAAAATCCCTGCAGTGCGCATATCGTTTCCGTGAAATTATATGAGCGTATAATTGTACTCTGGCCATTCCATTAAGGGATTATTTACCCTGCACTGGGAAACGTCTGGTAAATTGTGGCATGAAAATTTGACAATTATTGGATCAGAAATTCTTTTTTTTATATAGCAGTTTGTCAAAAATAATTTAAGAAAGCAAATTGTCTATATTACAGTACAGGTGTTGAAATAGTGAAAAAAATTCGAGAGATTTGTGATTCTCATTTATGTGTCACCATGAATGTTTACAAGGGGGAACAGCCAAAACAATAAAACGGCAAAAATAGGGCAAAACATAAAAGGTTAAGTAGCCATATTTATCACAGCTATGATATAAAAAAATGCTAAATGCGGTGTTTATAATAGAAATAAAGTCCTCAGTTTTGTGATTTATAACCCCATATAATTCACAAATTTCTGGCGAATAACGGACGAGCGCTGTTATTCGCCGGAAATTTGTGAATTATCTGGGGTTATAAATCACAAAACTGAGGACTTTATTTCTACAATGACAGCACAAGGGAATTAGATAGGTATGGAATAAGCACTGGAGTTGGTGAAAAGGAATCAAACATGTGTCAGATTATTGCCAAATACTACAAATTTTACCATGTAGAAACTTTTTCAGCAGTACCTACAACTAGGATTACATTTCACTGTTCAGGAAGGTTTTTTTCTTTGTTTGCAGTTCAATGTAATGCATAAAATGAAACACTATCCAGAAGAGCATAAAATTTGAGACATACTGAATCATGATATACATCCGCAAAATTATTGTGGTAATTTGGAGAATGATATTTTGAAATACACTGATATCTAAAGTAAATAGCTTTGGGAAATCAACACATAAAGAGTTAACTATATATGACATATGTATATATTTGTGTATAATAGTTCAGAAGGGTGATATGTATATACAGAGGATATACACGTTGGACATTGCACCCACTGGCAGAGTAATTGTAGGTTAGTTTTGAGGTTTCCTTTTGACGATGAGGGTTTTCCCTGTCAAGCCAACTGCTTTTCTTCTCTTGTTGAGGTTTTGTTCCATCTAGAAGACAATTATTATATCAATTATACATACATGTGTAGTTTTCATAAATACTACAGGTTCACCTGTTGCCACTGCACAAAATGATGAAGAATATATTATATGTAACAAGAACCCCCCCTCTCCAGGCCTACCTTCTATTTCAAGGTGAAACTGCTTCCCAATACTTTACCTTTGTCATGCACACATATGGGTAGGAACTAACACAGTATGTCAAAAGTTTAAAAAAGTTCAAATGTTTTAGTTTTGAGGAGAAAAGTACGAAAGCCTGGAACCGCCATCCAAATTCAAAATTCAAAATATGAAATATGCTATTTGGAATTCCAAATACGTATTCGGAATTCCAAATACGTATTTGGAATTCCAAATACAGCATTTGGAATTCCATATACGCTATTCGGAATTCCAAATACGTATTTGGAATTCCAAATAGCATATTTCATATTTTGAATTTGGATGGCGGTTCCAGGCTTTCGTAGAAAAGCATACTCAAAAGTGAAATTTAGATAACAAACTTGACTCTGCTGTTATGATAATATATACTGAACTCTGTTCACATTTCAATACTTTTTATGTTATTAAATGTGTCTAGCATAAAAATAAACAGCGAGCCCCAATAAGACAACTGCACAATTGTTGTGCTTTATTACAGTTAATACAGTACATTACATCTCTCTGCAAAGATCTATTAGACCAATTTCTCTATTTGACAAATTCTCTTTAACAAGACCACAAGGTCAATTGCCAGAAATTCATCAGGAAGCATCTGGCAGTTTTTAATGATTGGATTTTTTAAGGATGAAAACAATAGTTCAACAAAGTAGAAATAATATCCAGGAATTAAGTGTGGTGAGTCAGTAAGACTGCATGATGTTTTAATGAAATTAGTGATGGTTTTAAAACTTGTAATAGGTTTCTTTCAGATTATGATGAAAAACTTTCAATGATTGTTTTTTTTTTATGTCAATAATGAAATATAAATTTACAATGTGTAAATGATTTATGTATAATATCTCCAGTAAATATATAAATATCTTGCTGTCATATTGTCTTTGCTGTCAATCTAAAACTCTCAAAAATATCAATGGCAACACTTTCAACATTTTTTTCTATTTTGTCCTTATTTTGGGTAAAACCTTTACTTTACTAAACACATCATACAGATGAATGACTTGGTTTAGACACTCAATGAGACAATTCCAAGAAACTTGGGGGTGTTCAAGTGGTAATTTGCAGCCAGACCAATTAGAAGTTGTGCTTAGCTGAGCAGAAACCATTTCTCAGCATTGAGGTTCTTGTTCTCAGTTCATGATCTCAAGTGTCAAAATAGATACATATGATGTTGAAATGAAAGAGACCTTTACAATCAAAACGTGCCAGCTGCTATGATCCTCTAATTTCAACCAAATTTGATGCAAAACAATGAGGTGCAGGAATAATTTAATCCACATTTTTACTAAATTTACAGCACAAGTTATGCCAGTAAAAGTGAACTACTAAACCATTATGGGATGCCTGACATATGCTCTTTCATTACACATGTTTTCACCAAAATATATATGCAGTGAGTCTCACTGGATGCAGCGTTAGAAAAGTCTATTTCCCAAAGGTAATCTTAATTCACTTTATGTAAATGTCCAGATCGTACTTTTCACTTATTTGTCATCAGCAGTGGTGTGACTTGGGATGAAAAACAGGGCCAGATATCCGTTTTCCAATTGAAAACCTGAATCCGGGTTGCGGTGTTTTAATTGTAACCAAGAAGAAATAGCATTAAAGCAAATATGGCAACTGATGTAAACTAATTTATCAAAAAAATCAAATACCTGCGAATATAAGAAAAATTAGGGTAAAAACAAAGATTAGGTTAAAAAATTTCACTGCTAATTAAGTTGTACTCATTTATGGATATACACAATATTTTAATAGCTTTATGAGAACCCAGATTGTTAGTAATGACATCCACTTTGTCAACATACATGGCCTGTTTCTGAATACCTGGGCACTCTGCTACAGTCATAATCATTAATAACAACCAGAAACTCCACTTCAACTTCCATCTGTGGTTATAAAGTTAAAAAAAATACTATATTCACCCTACTCGGTGGGATGGACATAATTAACACTGTTTTTACCCTGCAAGGTCATAAACTGTCAAGGTCATTCAATATGATTCAAAGAAAGACAATTTTACTGTAACTGACTTCACTTGACAGAATATGGCATGTATTAATTTTAATACGGTCTGGTTTCAGCACTGTTGGTTAAAACCCTGTTTTTAAAATGATACATCAACACACTGAACACAGCACATATATATTATTAATCACAGGTCATTAACCTGTATTTGTAGATCTTTTAGTTTTTAAAAGGCAAAACTCAAACAGCCACAACAGTTACACAGCAAACTGGTGAATTAAGTAACATACTTTTTTTTACAAAAACACATCATGCAAAATGTACAACAGTGTCACAGCATTTATTCACAGACTTCTCACAAGAAAAACACATCCTTTGAACACAGACTATGAGAGTTTTGTGTTTCATAGATACAGGTCTAAAAATGTACAGAATTCTACTTGGCTTTATAAAACACTCACACAGTTTCCATCTTAGCAGACTATTGGAGTAAGAACTGTGCAACCCACCACAGGATCTGAAATTTGTCAGTGAGGACAAGCCCTATATTTTCTGTAAATTACATGAAAGACATTGTAATTTTTTATTTTTTTTTTCTGACTATTTTAGACACTTGTATCAGGAAGAATTTCTGTAAATTTGGCATCTATTACTTTAGCCTTTCTTACATCCCATCGTACGTGTATACACACATAAGTGTGTTACGAATATTGTTGAAAAATATGAGCGTAGCCTGGTAGTGGGGTATTAGAGAATTGAACGTGCAAACAAGGTAAATTCTCACAAAAAGAGTGTCACTATTTGAATATCTAAGAACAGACTAAGACTAGCTACGGGCTGCACAGTGGGTTCATATATAATGAGAGTGTACGTGAAAGACACTTGCAGTCATTGGAAAACACCTACAAGACTAGCATGGAAAACGTACTTGCAAAGACGTGCATGTGTCACTAAAGTCTCTCGTAAATTACACTTGCGACATGGACGTGTGTGTAGCCATACTGTGAGCATGCAGAATAATAATTGTCATACTAATTTTCATTGCGGGGTGTCTGCGACCTAGACATTCAGTTACAAGATCACATGTGTAACTTTAGTGTCCCTTGCAAATTAACCCATTTTTCTCCATAACCAGGATGTATGTGCACATACAATGGGATGTAAGAGAGGCTTTAAATGTAAGATCTATCCTAGACACTGTGGCAAATGACACACTCCTTCCTCTGTAAGGTGCTGATGTCTGCACCTGTCAGGATTGACATACCTGCCCTCTCAGCATTTGCTATGCCCCCCAGGAAGATCTTGATGAACCACTCAAGTGAGTACTGGTACATGGGGTCGATGTTAGCCAAGTCGGCCACACAGAAGAACAGGATCTGTGTGTTGACGGCCACAGGGATGTATTGACTCCTCGTCACATCAATGTCCTTCTCAGTCTGCTCCGCAATCACTACCTTAGCCTGAACAAAGAAACATCCTCATGTAAGTGTTAAGCCTGCCTGCAGCGGTGACAATTAGGATCAAATGATCAACTTTCAGCAGCTAATGATTAGGTCATACCTTTCTGTACAATTATTTCATCATTATTACTTCATCAATACTTCATCATTATGTCTCCAAAAACAGACCTCATATCTGACCAGTGCATGTTGAAGAATGAGCCATCAAATGGCTATTTCAAACATTTGTAAAAAGTGGTCCCACATGCAAGTAGCTTTCTGAGTTGTGTTAAATTGTGGAATGTTATATTGATACCAAAACTGTTAATTTCAATATCGTTTCCAATATCTCTTGAGCTGGTGTTTGATAGATATTGCTGCATATCTAGAAGTACTTTATATCTTGACAAACAATATTCACACGTTGGAAGATTTACCCTGAGATGTTTAAGGAATCTGATTACTTGTACACCAGTCTTGTCCTTATCAGTCTTAAATATCTCATGTATTGTTTTGGTAAATAAGGCACTGGTGGTTGTGAATGATGTATTTACAGTATATAAGTTATATAGTATCACTCAAAGTGTAAAGTTCAGTTAGTGTTTGATATTCTTACTGAAATTGACCGTCAATCCCTGCACTGCAAGGTCACAGGACAAACCCTCAATGAATCCCTCATGTTGTCATGAACTGGACTCAAACCCACAACTACAGAGGTGAGAGTCAAGTGATATGATCTAGGGCTGCAAACGGTTACTCGAGATTCGATAGACGAGTCAGTCTTTGCTAGGGCTCAAGTACATTATAAGTACTTGATTACTCACAGGGTATTGTATTATCACCCACAAAACGTAAAAGGTTATGTAAAATGTGCTACAGTGCTACATTGCTACATTTTTGCCACATAATATCAATTAAAATTCTGGTGTTGGCTTAAAAATGTATAATTTACTCCATATTCTGTAATACCTAGTTAAATAGAAGATGTTTTTCTTCAAAAGTTTCGTTACCATTTGTTTCAAATAGTAGATACTACATTTCACGATTACTCGAATTTGGATCAGTTGTCAGAGAGCAGGTACTCGGGGCTGTTTTTAGCACCCGTCCCAGCCCTTATATGATCACAAGGCCTCTGGGCTGTCCCACATATACACAGATCACAGAACCTCAACAATGTCAAAAAGTTCAGCACAAAGATAAAATTTTAAAACCTTGGCATTCAAACTATTTGGAACAGCTGAGATATATGCATGCTTTTAGGGTACACAGTAGGAATGTTATTTGTGTTTCCAAATGCAAAACATGAAGTACTTAAGATACTGGGAAACCTTTATCGCTATCCCTGCCAGGAAACATTCTATGACATTATTGTCTCATTTCTGAGTTATTATGCAGTCCCCAGTTGATGATAAATAGCCTCTATATTCTTCTCAGCTAGCAGCACCATAGCCTGGGCAAACTAATGGGGCAAGCCAATCAGTTTTGCACTTGTTTAAAGCATTTTGGATAATGATTTTTTTTTTTGAAAAACTATTTTTACAAACTGAAGCTTGAGATGAATAAGAAAAACTGAAGAGCAACCCCTGTACATAAGGTATCTAACACAATTCCACTGAACTCAGATAACTCAAAAGTGTGTTCAGAATTATATTCAAGGGACCAACTGGAAGGCCTTAGGGACATCATTAGATGGACAGCAAATTATATTGAAATTTGATGCATATATTGTGGGATGACAACCAACTGGGACACACTGTGGATTGCAGTGCAGTGAAACAACAATAATCCATAACTTTAGGTAAGTATGGGAAGATTTAAACCTCCAAAACTGCTTCATAAATTTTGACTGTCTTTATTTTATCCAGTGTCCAATTAAATGCAAAGCACCTCTGATTCTTTGTGCAAAAGAAAACCAGCAAGCTCAGACAGGAAGCCATAGAAGAACTTCTGACTAAGAAGAATGCCAGAAAGTTATGCTGATTGGTGTTATGGTTAATTTCTGCTTATCTAGTTATTACAATCTAACTGATATGGTTATGCTTCTCTATCTTTTGCAAAATGATGCAGAATCATAACACTTATGTCCGTGAAAAACATATTTGCAGATTATACTTTGATGCCATTACACAAAGGTGCAATGATAACTTTATGGCTCAAGTCATCATATTTTTCATTTCCTTTCCTCACCATCATGTGGACTTATATTCTATGATGACTGTATCACATGGATATTTAGAAAAGAATGTGTTTTAAACTCTGCAGATAAAAATGAGTTGTTTTTTTGTTTTGTTTTGTTTTGTTTTTTGTTTTTTTTTTTTTTTTTGGGGGGGGAGGGGAGGGGGGGGGGGAACTGTTTAAACCATGTTTGTTTATAACAACATATGTTACATTCACAACATTAACGTAAAAAGCAAACAATTACAATGTTTCCAAAACAGGATTTTCTTTCTTACAAATGGTTCAATGTGGCACATTTCAGACTAAGATTAAACTAAATGTTAGCAGAAATGAGTAAGAAGAGTTGGCTAGGGCTATGAGTACCAATAAAACAACAGATCAGAGGTATAAAGCTTCCTTTTACTATACTTAATTGCAGGCTGATGTGATAGTCTGTTTTGTAATTTGTTTTGTCAGACAACTGAACATAACTCCCTTGCTTTTTCAGTGCCCTACAACACATGTTTTAGTCATAAAACCGACTTTTCATGGAAGAAGAATGAAAAGCTATGTACTGAAGTCATTCAGAATGAGGTTTTGTGGGATTTTTACAGTCTGTCATTTGGGCAAACTGAAAGCCTGAAGAAATCATAAATCAATGGCTAGATCAACCCATAAACAACTCAAGTTATTGCCCACATAATCAATTTGAATGTGGTAGGCATGGACCTGCCTTTGAAGTCTGATACTCATATTTTAACAGTAAATAATGGATACAGAAGTCATGGCTATCACTCAAAATTACTGCTTACACTTTTTCTCAATTAGCATACAAGTTAAAGAAACACTCTTTTTAAATATAGTTTAAAAGCAATTTGTCTTCCGTAGCTTTACTGATGAAAAGTTTATCCCTCTCTGTGTATCCACCTATATGGGCCTAATACGGCTTGTGCTGGATAAAATAAATACTTTCTAAATTCAACAACTGAAGTAAACAGATATTGAGTCTGATAAAATGACAAAAAATTACCATCATTGACATACAATTTTTAGAAGAGTGGGTTTTCCCAAAGAACCCTAGCAAGACACGAAACATAACGGTGGAGATTTTTACACAACTGCACACTTGTGAAACAGTTAAATAAGTGCCATTAGACCTTGTATAGTAAGTAGACCACTCAGGGGGCAAGAGGCTACGAATGAGACAAAGCATTATGATTAAAATTGCAAAAGGCCATTTTTCTTTCCGACAGAACAGGAAGACTTTAACACGTAGCCAACAAATCTCTCTGGAAGAAATGTGAATAAAATCTGACAGCACTTAATCTTGAGGCTGTTAATCTTTTCATGAATGAGAGAAGACTTTGTAAAATTAATGGTCTCAGGATACCGAATGACTTAAAATGGCCCATTTAACAGCCAACTCTTCTCTTATACGTTATAGATAAAAAAACTTACACAGCTAAAACTGTAAAATATTAAAGGGATTAAAACAACCAGCTGAGGGACTTGTAGAAGCCACTACACATTAGTCGGACAAAGATGCTGTAATGTGTTTTAAATCTATCTTATGGGCCTCAGTTATCTATTATGTTCTGTGAAAAATGACAAAGCTAAAAATAAACTATTGCAGAGTTCAAAGAGACAATTCTTTGTGATTCACCGACCCCATTAATTATCACTACAGGGATTTATGTGAAGCAGTGAAAATATCAGACTTAGTCAGATTCCATGACATTATTACCAGTGTGCAGACTTGGACAGTGAACTGGATCTAAGCCAGGTTGTAAGATTGCAGTAATATCATCATGTATTTTCTTGCAATAAAAATACCATGTTAGTGTCAATAAAACTGCTTACTTTAAAGTAGTTTGAGTACATGGCAAAGTGCTACTCTTACTTTTCTTCACACAGATATCTAAAACAAGTCAACCATTTTTTGGTTGTACTAATTATTATGGACCTGTGCAGACATAAATATTTAAACTTGCTTTGCAATGCTTTAGCTCTTGTGTGTGTCTGTAAGGTTTTCTTTTAAAAATTCTCTTCTCCTGATTTGTCTACTAAACCGGGCTAACACAATGAATAATCTAGAAGGTTTTACAGAACTCACCTTCACTAAAAATTCTGTCAAATATACTAAATTAGCCAAAATGAGTGAGGCTAATACAGACATTTAACATGTTGCATTCTTGACTTAAAGAAAATTGTAATATACTTTTCATAATACTTGCTTTAATGTACTTGAAAGTCAAACAAAATTATTACAATTTATGCTTCTTGTCACAAGTTACTCAAAAGAACTGATAGCTAATAACTTAAACTGCAATCATGTTTGTACTGAATTACCTGGTTTGTGTGTCAGTAAATAAATAAACACATGGAATACAATGCAATGACAGTTCCTTACAGCCCTGTAGAACAAAGATATTTTTAAGTGAGATTATACTTTGGTTATCTTTATGAAAAAGCTGCACCATTTCTTTATCATTTGACAGCTATCCACTTAGTAACTTCTAATTACACAGTAAACTGGCTGCAGATTTAATCAATAAGGCTAAGAATATAAAAATCAAAACTCAGTTTCCTTTCCAAAGATATACTCTTTCAAAACATAACAGCCATAGCTGGACCCTTAAAAAGACCAAAGAGAGGGCGTTACATATGGCAGGGATACAAAATGGGGTGTTGCACGGTTGCACCGACCTCTGTTTTACTGGTGGCGATGAAAATTGGATGAAATTAGTTCACCTTTTAAAATTTCATGCAGCTGTCAAGAGTTGTCCATAAGCTAGAGTTAACTTAATGCTGTTTCATGTTTGATTAAGAGTCAGATTAAACACAGCTAATAAAAAGTATCATCAGTTATTCATAGGTTTCCAAAGATTTCAAATAGCATATGTGTGGCTCCCAGATACATTGTATGTTTGACTGGGGCAAAGAGCACAGACAGTCCCATCTCAAAGGACAGCAAAAACAACCAGCAAGAATCTCCAGCTTGAATTTATTCAGTTGAATACCTTACAGTAATCAGGATAGACTCAAGAACTGCAGTAGATGAGACGGTTGAAAATGAGAATTGTATTGAATGAACTAAACCACTAAATTTACATACTTTACATTTATTAGCTTCAGTTCAAGATTGTGCCAGTATTTTAAGAATACTTCAAATCTGAGCTCTAAATTCTACCTGAGGCTGAACAGTAGATTTCAATTCAATACAAAACATTCATACATTAAATTATATGAGCCATTTGGTGGATACCTAGGTCACAGTGAAAAATAGCCAGCCTCGGCAGGCAAGAACCCCAGCCCGCAGGTACAGCTAAATGGCCAACAACATTGAGATTTGGGAATATCTTAGGAACAACTTCTGTTGTAAGAAGTATAGAGAACCCACAAAGTCTTCCACAAAAGATTCACAGGCCATGATCTCTTACAAGTAGTTTTCATATTTTGAAGACCAAGAAACAATTATAAGGCAGATATAAGGCCTTTTTGATATGATGACCCTCCTATTTGGCATTAGAAATCTGATATGGCGGCCATATTGTTTCCAAAACAAGGCAAGCTTTCCTATCCATTTACATTTTGTGCAAATCTAATGAAGCTAGCTGCAATATTTTAGGTTACAGAAAACATTAAAGATTTTAGAAGAAACTTTTGGACCTGAAAATTTTAAAAGTGTTGCCATGGCAACAGTTGCTGCTGGATACACCACCAAAACCTAATCAGCTGTAGATCCTCTTGGAGTAAACATATACTGAAAATTTGCTGTAAATCCACGCATGGGTTTAGGCTGTGGAACACCTACAAAGTTTAAGACCTAAAAATCTTAAAAGTGTTGCCATGGCAACAGTGGTAACTGGATACCCCTCCAAACCGAATCAGCTCTAGATCCACTTGGGTAAACATATCCTGAGAAAATTTGGTGAAAATCCATGCAGGGGTTTAGTCTGTGGAATACCCACAAACTTTAAGACCTGAAAATCTTAAAAGTGTTGCCATAGCAACAGTTGTTACTGGATACCCGCCAAAACCTAATCAGCTCTAGATCCTCTTGGGGTAAACATATCCTGAAAATTTGGTGAAAATCCATGTATGGGTTTAGGCTGTGGAACAACCACAAACTTTAAAACCCAAAAATCTTAAGAGTGTTGCCATGGCAACAGTTGTTACCGGATACCCTCCAAAACCTAATCCTGAAAATTTGGTGAAAATTCATGCAGGGGTTTAGGCTGTAAAACACCCACAAATTTTAAGACCCGAAAATCTTAAAAGTGTTGCCATGGCAACAGTTGCCACCAGATACCCCCCAAAACCTAATAACCTAATCAGCTCTAGATCCTCTTGGGGTAAACATATCCTGAAAATTTGGTGAAAATCCATGCATGGGTTTAGGCTGTGGAACACCCACAAACTTTAAGACCCAAAACTCTTAAAAGTGTTGCCATGGCAACAGTTGTTACCGGATACCCCTACAAAACCTAATCAGCTCTAGATCCTCTTCGGGTAAACATATCCAGAAAATTTGGTGAAAATCCATGCAGGGGTTTAGTCTGTGGAACATCCACAAACTTTAAGACTTGAAAATCTTAAAAGTGTTGCCATGGCAACATTTGTTACCGGATACCCCCCAAAACCTAATCAGCTCTAGATCTTTTTGGGGTAAACATCCCCTGAAAATTTGGTGAAAATCCGTGCACGGGTTTAGGTTGTGGAACACCCACAAACTTTATGCCTGACGCTGCTGCCGCTGACACCACCGCCTGGACGGCGCAGGGGACGACTATAACCCCAGCCTTTATGGGCTGGGGTTAAAAATGGTCTACTGTCCCTTTAGATTTGTCCTCAAACAACAGGTGCTTTCTTGAAAGACTATACCATCCAGAAAAGAATCATAAACTGAATAGGTCATCAGTTTAGGAAAACTACAAGAGAGGACACTTGTTTTTAATGCTCTGAATGCAGCATAAAGAATCTGGCATTTAGCGGTTCCATTTTTAAATGCATTAGGAATTTCCCCAGTTGAAGGAAATAGGGCCTGAAGTACAAAAAGCCTATAGACCAAAAAACAATTACAGTAAGCAAACAAGATGTATTTGTTAAAACACCAATGTGCTATAAATAGGCAATAGAGAAGACATGCTTTATGTTCTCAGACTTAATAGATCTTTCTATCTGAGTGTATAACATGTGACACTGCTTCCATTCCAGTGATGACTTGGCTCAGAAAAATTCCAATCAAAATAAATTCTATAAAACTAAGTGCAAAATAAGACATGAAACAGAGGGCAACTCAATCGGACACATGTTTTATGTAAGTAATAGCAAAGTTCCCTTCTGAGACAGAGATCTACTTAATCTGCTCTCCCTTGCTGGTCCCTTGGAATGTGAAAAATAAGATGTTTCAAGGTTAGAAGTGTTAGGTCTGTCTAGTAGATGAAAAGTATGTTGATGTCCCACATCCATTCCACTTTATTTGAAATGCTCAGCTTTCAATAATATGTTTTCGTATTTCATTTCGTAAATAACTTACAATTAAATGAGACAGGAGGAAGTTTAGATTTAACTAGTTTTCTTTTAATTTTGAACTAATTTATGTGGTCATAAGTTTTAATATTATTTTAATATTGAGTAATAGAATTGCACAGCATTAAGCTCCCGCAGTAGTGAGTCGTGAAGATGAATATTCATTGGTGCAATGAGAGCTTATGTTTTAGCATTTTAAAATTAGTGAAAGTTTGTGGCTAGTCAGATGCCAGTTGGACATCTTTGGCTTCCTCTTCTATAACTTCCAATGCTGGCTTTGTACCTCAGAACAACAGTACAAGTGCAGACATCAACATCACGTCATTGCACTTTAAAAAAACCTATAAAGATTGCATTGTGACTGTAAATATTTTTAAAAGGATAACAATATACAAAGTACATTACTTCAGGTCACTCTTCCAGGATTGACAATACTTGAGCAAACAAAAGCTGTTAAAGGCCAATTGGTAGCTTGAGCTACCACTGATCAGTGATTTTCCTTACCTTGATTTCCTGTGACTTTATTTTGGATGCCTCCAGTGTTGCTATAAGATCCAGGTCATCCACTGGACTTCCCTCTGAGGCACTGAGTCTCTTGAGGATTCGGTCCTCTATCTCACTGAGTTCTGACTTCATCTTGGCATTGGAGATGATGAGTTGGTTCTTGGCTTCCTCCAAGTCAGGACGCTCCTCAGCCACCACAATACCTGGACAAAGCCACAGGTAACTACATCACCATCTAAACACCAGCTAACTTACTCACAAATACTTTTTACTTAGAGTAAGACTTTTTCTCCATTTTGCAGAAATATTCTGTATTTTTATTGATTTTTTTTAATTTTTAAGAATTCTTATTATAAAGAAATAATTCTTACATGGAATTGTTCAGTTTTTTTAAGTAAAGAGCTATGAAAAAGTTAGAAAATTCATTTTATAATTTAATTCATGCATTCTTCATTTTTTAGTGAAATGTAAACATAAAAAAATTTTAAATAAAGAAAATTCATTAAAATAAATGTCTTGGATGAAAGAAAGTCTTAAAAAATAAAAAGAAAATACAAAAATTGAAAATTCTTCGTTTTAAAGCTAAAAAGAGGTCATCTTTGTGAATAGGGCCCCAGGTGTCTTATTTCAGAATGTTTCTGCACTCAAGTAATGTCATGTCATCGCATGTAGTTATTGTCTAAAAAAATTGATTTATGTCTTTATTTGTTCGTGAAGTAGCACTGAAAATGCTTTGAATCCTTAAATATTTTAAATAGCTGAACGATTCTACATTCCTTGTGGAAAATAATGACATTCCATACTTTATCTTAAGTTGAATTGTTACAGTCTGAAACCTACTCTATGTTTTGGAAAGTATAAGTAGTGGACATGTGAAAGGTGAAACAGATTTGAGCCAGTTACCCAGAAGCTGGTCCTCCAGTCCACTTGGAGACAGGGTGAAGTTGACGAGTGTGACCTTGGTAGCGACCTCTGGGGTGTAGTGTGGATTGGGCAGCTTGGTGGTGATGTAGAACTTGAAGTCCTCATGGTATGGAATCACAGCATCTCCCAGCTTGATCACTATGCTGCCTGCTTGTTTAAAAGTCTGCAGCAAAAAAAAACAACATTGTACGGTCAAATCAGTCATTGATGATAATGACCACTCTTCCAAATCTTGTACTTGATTAAGAATGATGAATTTCTAAACTACTGTCCAGGTTTACATAATGCCTGGTTCAAATAAATGTTTTGAAACCACAAGTTCATTTTACTCCTCAAAGTACAAGCTATATTTTGTAAAGTTCTGTAGTCTTAATAATTTGATTTTATAAATATACCATTTCATATTGCTTTATGCTGAAATGTCTCTTCTACATTATGAACCTTCCAATTGCCACACAAGATCTCAGTCTCTCACCATGTTCATATAGTAAAGATCCTCGGACTCTTATTGAATAAGTATTACTAATTAACATCTGAGGTAGATTTTCAAGGAGAGCTTGTGATACTTGCTGTCTTTAAGTAAAAATATTTCTTCTCATTTTATGTCTTGAAATTGACACAAAGATAATAAAGAGGGGGGTGGTATAGTCATCATTTTTATTAATTATTATTTCTGTTTTTATTTTCTTTTTTTCTTTCAATTCCTTGACAGTCCATCACAAAAATTTACCATGAGTGATTTTCACCAAGAAGTGGCTTTTAAGCTATATTTTACCTCCACCAGCAGTTTATGTTTTTGGGTGCAAATTGTTTGTCTATTTGTCTGTCTGTCTGTTTTTGGTGTTTAGATTACTCAAGAATTAATGAACAGATCTTTATTAAAAAATTTTTTGTGGGCAGGACCTGGCCAAAGGAAGAAGTTACTAAAAGAAAGATCTGGATCTTATTTTAGATACAAAAAATCAAGATTTTTCAGAGGTCCCATTTCTATGTATTTTTAATGAATTTGGCTTTCTACTTGATATTTCTTCAAAAATTAATTTACATGTTTGGTTTTATTTTATTGTCTTCCTTACCATACTTTATATCACTTTAGAGACTGGTCACATGGAGTCGAGCGTTTTGCCCTCTCTGAGTGCATCTTGTTTACATATGTGATGAAGAGAAGCAGTTTCACTGTGTATTCCCAATTAAAAATAAGAAAAACTCTCTCCTGACTTTAATTTTCAAACAAATTACACCAAATTTGGAAGAATCTGTCCGTACCCCATGAAACACCTGTACACCAAATTTGAGATTGATTGATGTTATAGTTTTTGAGTTATAAGGGCAAAACGGTGCACAGACACAGACAGAAACAAACTGATTACAATAACCCTCTCCTATCGTCGAGTGTTAACCAATGGAAATGTAACAAATTTTATTGTAATTTAACTTTTTGTAAGTTAAATACTTACCTTATCCTCACAAATGCTTACTTGGTTTTGTGGAGGCAAAACGCGGCGACCAACAAGAATATTTAAAAATTATTCTTGTTAGAGAGGTGAACCCCGTAGTTAGTGATAGGTGCGCATGCGCACAACACATTGTCGGTTGGACTTTGTCGAGAGATCCTCATTTAATTTTTGGTCCCCTATGAAAACAAACTTCTGAGGGGAGGAAGGGTGGGTCTGTCCTTGTGAGGATAAGGTAAGTATTTAACTTACAAAAAGTTAAATTACAATAAAATTTGTTACATTTTATTGCGTAAAATAGCCTTACCTTATCCTCACAAATGCTTGATTCCAACCATAACAGGAGGAGGGGTTTGTTTTGTAACCTCCCTGTTAATAGATTATGGGGTTCACCATGGAAGCATTTGATAGAGAGGATAAGATAAGCTTAAGTATGCTACAACAGAATTTTCCATTACTGTAAAATATCTGTAAAGATAAGTAATGATAGGTAACCTCATGAATATTCATGATGTACTGTTGTAGTTGACACTTGTCCCATGTAGCATAAAGTTGTCCTATATCTAAACCATCACCCATAACTGTGTGGTGGGGAATGGCTTCCTGGGTCCCTCGAGCTGGGAGCTGCCATCCAGCAAGAAGGCACCCCAAGCTGGCTTCTGTGATTTACAAAATACAGTCATGAGGCCATCTGCCACAGAAGAAGACATATGTCCATACAAGAAACTGGTATGGAAGGAAGAGAAAAGTATGTAAGCCATATGAAATACTCAAGAACATACTCAAAGCAATCACATGCTGAGCAGAAACCACTGGGCCTAACTGTAATCTGCTTGGTCTGTGGACTGCCAAGACACAGCTTAAAAGGTAGAAAATGTGTTGTGGCTCTTCCAATGGCAGGAGCCTAAAATCTGCTCTAGGGACACCCATCCTTGAATACTAAAGAAGCAGACATGGACCTAACATTATGGGCCTTAACCTGTAGGTCCTGTGTATCAAAATTGGATGACTGATAGCCAATAAGACAGACTCTCTGATCCAAGAAGAAGAGACAGCCTCTCATGAAATCTCTGTCAAAGCCTTCCTTAAAGGATATAAACAAGAGATTCTTTCCCTTCCTTAAAGCACTAGTTCCGTCTAGATAGTATCTAAGTGCTCTGGCAGGGCATGAAGACATATCCTCAGTCAAGTCTGAGCCCAAAAAAGGTTTAAGAGCTAGAATGACCACTGGTTAGAGCAAATCTGGGCAGTCAGAAGCTAACTGATCCTTTGCTAAGAAGGCAGGAGAAGGAGAAATAGTGATCTCCTTCCAGTGAGGTTTTGTGTCTGAGGGAAGAATATGCCCAAGCACGCACCTCCCCCCTCCTTTTGCAAGATGCCAAAGTCATCAGGAAAACAGTCTTGAAAGCCAAAATCTTACGACTGGCAACCTTCAAAGGTCAAAAGTCAAAGACAAAAGAACCAAAGATAGGTCTCAAGAGGGAATACCCCTATTTGCAATGGGTTTGTCCCTGTGAAAGCTTACAAGAAGTCTATTCAAGTGTAAACTCTTGCTCCCTTCCTGGCCAACATATCCCAAAGATTAGCTATTGCAGTTCTATAGCCAGCAATTGTGGCATGATTCATCCTTTAGAGGCTCAAAAGGGGCCTTAGTCAAAGCCATGAGGACTAAAGACAGATCCCAGGCTTATCCAATAAAAGCTCGCAATAAGTCTGTTCAGATTCAAAACATTTGCTAACCTCCTGGCCAAAATGATCAGCTATGGCAGCCCTATAGCCAGCAGTAGTGGCAGGCTTCAGATTCTAATAGCAAATAAGTGATTCAAAATTCTGCTGAGATAGTAGGCTCTGGGCTGACCACCTGATTCTGTTGGCACCAGAGTCCAAAAAATGGACCACCTTAACTCAGATTTTTCTAGATGAGGGTCTTTGAGGTGCCTTAATTCTATCTGTCACCTGCTCAGAGAATGATTCAAGTGATTCTGAGGTGTCTAGGTGCCAAAACATGCAGAATTAGATACATAAGATTCTGATGGAACTTCTCACTGAATGGTTGCTTTAACTGATGAGGCCAGTGAGATAGAAGTAATGGAGGTTTGGTTGACAGATTCACTAGATCCCAAAACCAAAGCATTCTGGGCTACCCTGGTGCGACTACTATCATCTTGCACCTGTAGGTGTTCATTCCCTGTATCACTTTTGGTATAAGTGCTACAGGACAAAAGGCATAGCCGTCCAGACCCTCCCAGGAGATTTTCAATGCATCTATGTTCATAGCATTTGCATCTGGGACTGGTGAGACATAGATTGGTAGTTTGTGATCCAATTTGGTGGCAAACATGTCCACCATTGGTGTGTACTAGACTAAGCCAAATTAGACTGAATATTTGAGAATGAAGAGACCATTCTGTCTGAATTATTTGTCTTTCCTGGAGAGACTGTCGACTATGACATTGAGGCAACCCTGAATGTGTCTGGCTCTTATGAGTATGTTTCGAGGATTGCAGTAGGCCAAGATGCGCCAAACCAGGAGACACCGGTCCCAAGAGTGTGTTCCCTCTTGTTTGCTCAGATAACTGACTACAGTAGCATTGTGTGTTGCTATCAGAACACTTTTGTCCAGAATTTGTTTTGAAAGCTCTTTTAAGGCCAGAAACACTGCCTTTAACTCAAGGACATTGATATGAAGCAATTTCTTGATCTGTCCAATTGCCACTGACTGTCATGTTTTCTAAATGAGCTCGCCAACCTTGATTTGATGCATTTGTGAAAATAAGGGTATTGTGTTCCTGTGGATGAAAAGGATAACCCATTTTTTAGATTTTTTGGATCTTTCCACCACTGAAGATGACTTTTCAGAAAGTTTGAAACAGGAATCTTCAGGTCTAGTGACTGGGGATACTGCCAGTTTGTTTTTAGGTACCACTGGAAAGGGCGCATATGTAACCGACCCATTGGTATTGTCTTTTCTAGGGATGCTAGTACACCTATCAGGGACATAAGCAACCTTGGGGTTGTTTGTGATGCGATCTCCATGTCCTGAACAGACTTTTCTAGAATTTTCAACTTCTTTTCGGTTGGAAAGACTTTTCCCTGTATCAAATCGAAAAGGTAACCCAGAAAGTCGATTTTTAGGTAGGTTCGAGCTCTGATTTTTCTAAATTTATCACAAAGCCGAGTTCTTGAATCTTATGGATGAGTTCTTTTGTCTGGAGCTGACACTGGTGTTTGTTACTTGCTCTTAACAACCAGTCGTCCAGGTATTGGTGAACTCGAATTCTGCGAGACTGAAGAACGAGCCTCTTTTACAATCCGCATGAACTATCGGGGTGCAGTCACCAACCGCAATGGCAGTGCTTTGAACTGACACGTTTGTTTGTCTACATGGCAACATAGCCAATGTTAAAAATCTGGGTGTATGGGCACGTGAAAGAACGCATCTTTCAGGTCTATCGAAACTAGCCATTCACCTTTAGTGACCGAGTTTCTGGTTATCTCTGCTGTCCCCATCTTAAAAGTTGGAACTAGCAGGCATTTGTTCAGGACACTGAGATCTGTCACAGGGCGCCATTTATTGCCGGGTTCTGATACAAGAAATAATCTGCTGTCAAACCTGGAGTTGTGCAATCCTTGAGATGGTAAATTGCGCTTTTTGAAGCATTTGCAGCACGCAATCTTTTAGGTAGCCATGTTTTTCCTGTCTGTAACCGCTTTAAATTATGGGATGTACAGACATGGGCGGATTCGACTGGAATATTATTCGATAAACCTTCTCAAGATTTGCACAACCCTTGTATTTGGTACGGAGATCTGTTGAAACTGGTCATTAACCTTTTGTGACCGTGTTTCTTTATAAAAATTCCATTTCACAGCTTGGAGACGTATGCATGTTCAGGACACAGAGATCCTCACTGAATAATGATAATGTAAGATGCAAAGAAAATGCCAGGAATGGTCATCCATCCACGGACTAACCTTGCCCAATGCTGTTTAACTTCCTTGAATAGAGAAGAACTCCTGGTGCAGCCTATCCGTACTGTACACTTATAAAGCACATAGCACATCAACGATCTATGTCTTGATAAACAAACAATATTTTCATCCATAAGAAGCACCATTGTGTCAGATATGATAGAAGTAACAAGTTTACTGAGAAAATCCAGCGACTTGTAGTCATTTACAGAATAAATTGTATGTAAATGAACATAGTAAATGTAACATAATATTTTCAGCAACATGGCGGATTGTTTTCCTGTCTGTAGCACCTGCAGTAGAGCTACATGAAAGGGGAGTTTCGATTGGAGGGCTACATAGTACCCATTCAAAAACTGCACAACTCTGAGATGGCAATAATATTTCCACTTAAACCAGCAATTTATAGTTATTTCTTCTACTACACCAGAATCCCCTATTTCATTGAGAATATTGGTGGGAAAGCATATGTATTATCTTCTCTATAATGAAGTAATAAATGGTCCACCAGCCAGTTGTAGAATAAAGACAAGGCAATGGAGGAAATTAACCATCTTGATGCCTGGTTTGTAGGTTGAAAGCAACGTAGATAAACTTCTGAAGCAGATCTTGTAGGACTGACTGTTCTTCAGGCTACAGGAAATCAGCTAACTGCTGGTATGGTAGAGTACTATTGAATGGTTACTGCTGCATTCATTCATAAAACACCAGGACTTCATGAGAGGGATTTGCTATTGGATGATCTGAAGTATATTTCTGGAATCGAGATGAAGAGTCATCTTCTGTGTGTCTACCAAGAAGACAGGCTACCAGCTTTCTGGAGGTTTAATTAATAACCCCAGAAAACGAGTTTTAATCTGCCCAGCTATCAAATTTCAAAATATCTGGTGTTGCAAAAGCAAACTCTAGTAGATCTTCTACTGCTAGCTGTTTTCCAATCGCAGGAGACCTCTTAACGCCATCTTCAGGAAAATGTGGCTAGTTGAAAGACTTCTGTAACAGATCCTCTACCAAAAGCTGTTTTATAGCCAAGGGGGATCTAAGAATGCTGTCATGGATTACTCAACCTTCAGCATGAAATATTGTACTTCAGATCTGTAGAATAGGAAGTTTTAAACTTCTTTCTTCTTAGCACGAACTCTATGAATTCAAAAGAACGCATCTGCCGTCTTGGAAATGGGCAGCGTTGAAAAGCTTCACGTGTTGCCTCCTCGACGACCAAAAATTGAATGAGGATCTCTCGACAAAGTCCAACCGACAATGTGTTGTGCGCATGCGCACCTATCACTAACTACGGGGTTCACCTCTCTAACAAGAATAATTTTTAAATATTCTTGTTGGTCGCCGCGTTTTGCCTCCACAAAACCAAGTAAGCATTTGTGAGGATAAGGTAAGGCTATTTTACGCAATAAAATCACCTGTTTTAACAAGATAGGCTCCAATGCAGGATCCAACTCTTCACCAACATTCTCCAGCAAGCAGGGCTTGCCAAATCTCACTGCATTCTCCAAACTTCTCAGGAAGTCCTTATCTGACAGCTTGATCACATCCAAACCATTCTCCTTTTCCTGTAAAAAAAAGCAAAAACATTAAAATAACATTTTAATTTTTAGATTACGATAGTATAATATCTCCCCCATACTATAGGTCATATGAAGCAGTTTCATAATTGTGGCAGCTATTATTGAACAAGTGAAAATATTTTTCTATCATTAAGGTATGTTATTACACAAGGGCATATTCATAACTCACTGCTGCGTTTAATAAAACATTGATGGAACGACACAATAAAACACTGATGAAATGACACATTGAACCTTGTTACAATTATTTGTTTTTCTGCACACCATATCAAGCTAAATCTCATTTTAGACATTATCACACAAATGAATAGTTGAAAAGCTAGTCAATATTTAAAAGGAGGATTTTCTCATTCTCCCAGTGTAAGAGCAGAAAAGTTTGAAGGAGTCATTAATAAGCTCTAAAATTAAGTTTCAGATGATATATTGGTCTGAGTGAGAATGAAATATTGCAAACATGGACTGAGTGAAGGTTGAAGCTGTGAAAATGAGGTGGAAAATTTCACTGTACTTCCTCACACTGGACTTAAGCTGTGAATACAATTCTGAGTTTTATTGTCTTACAGAGAACAATAAAAAATTATTAATGCCACTACAAATGAACATTGTGGTTTTGTATAATAAACACCATTTTGGTCACACATGTAAAAAGAAAATCAATATAGAACAGAAAAAAAAACAACAAAAAAGTAAGCATCAATTAATCATCTAAGTTTTTAAATTTTAAGCAACCTTGAGGGCAACTTGTCACACTGCTTTGTTCACCTCTAGAGAAAAATAAATCTGCCAACTTCTCATTACAAGTATAAACAAAAATTCCCTGCAAAATTTATTTTTTAGTTACAAGGACATTTTTTTCACGTGCTTAATCTATGAATATCAAGACAAATGAAAAAAGTGTAACCCACCAGGTATTTGACCCACTTGTTGGCCTGCCCTTGTGGATCTATAAACAAGGGCCAGCGCTTGGAAAACTGCACAATCACACCATTTTCTACACTCAGGTTGTCTTTGGGCAGTCCCGCAATCTGCCAACTCCTGACCTTCACTGGGTCACTGAGTGTGGTCAGTATGTCACAGTTCTCATTATGTGGGACCTTGTTTGTCTTCAGGTCCTCAATCCACTGATTCACCATATTATTACGGTACTCCCCCTGTTACATTCAAAAGACAAAAAGTGAAAGCCACACAAGTAACAGATGAAACCATGGATCTGCCATATATCTTGGCCTTTACATTTATAGCTAACTTTTTTTCTCATTTTTTGAAAGGTTTCCAAGGCCAACAGATATGATCCATCTTTTGTTTAACTGTAATACATCTTACAGAAGATTTTAACTACAACTAGAACCATCTGTCACCACAGCTAAGCTATCCGTCATTCTAAGAACAAAATACATGCGTTTGCTGAAAATATACTATATTATCGAATACACTCAAGGAATATTAAAAGCCATGCCAAAATACTTGCTGTAAAGATAATAGTATTCCAACCAGTACAAATTAAATATTTTACCCATTACTAGTACCCTGATTCCACAGAATGCTACGAGCTGTAACCTGCTTCAATTATCCTAGTGTTTTGTAGCATATCAGATTTGTCGGTGTTCTAGAGGGAGCCTGATCGGTATTCACAAGAGGAATTAGCTAGTGAAAAGACCAGTGAAAAACTGGCTTAAGTATATAGCCTTACTGTGTAAAATTTCAGCTGATTTTTTGTTCATTTTATCTCTTTAGTAAACTCGAGCCATGTGTAAGAACTCACTGTGAAAGGTCCCAGGTATGCAACAGTTCCTGAGGATACCAAAACATCTCCTATGATGTTGCCAATGACCTTCTCCAGGTTAGCTACAGACTCCTGCCAGCGCCCTTTCTCATCAGCCAGGCCACCAATCAGCTTGTCAGCACGCACCAAGCGGCCCTCACACTCCTGAGTCTTGGTCTGCAACTCATCCTTCTTACGGATGCAGTCCTCGTATTTGGCCTGCAGTGTGGCAATGCCTTCTTCTACCTCTGCAAGCCGCTTTCGGGCAGCGTCCAGAATCCTCTGGGTCTCAGCCAGCTCCTCCTGTGCAATACGCAGTGCCTCACGCTTGGGAGCCACACCTTTGGCAACAAAGTGGTACTTGTGCATAGCCCTCACCCACTGGCAGATGGAGGTACAGGCCTTAGATACCTGGGAACACATGAATGACACAAGCACTTCAGTAACTAATGTGTAAAGCCTCAGAACACATTTTCATATTTGCGCTACAGTTAGTACCCAAATTACTAAACATTAATTAACCGGCAAGGTTCAGGTTTGTTTAGCATAAAACATGAAGTTACTGTGAAGTAAGTGCAAGACAGCTGACCATATGGAAGTTATTAATTAATAGGGAAAGTGATCAATTACCTTTATTGCATAATGAATATAAATCGTTTGTACTAAAGCAAAACTTTTGCTAAATTTCATAGTCATCGGATGTGGGAAATATATGTGGTAATAATTTGACAAGCAAACATAGAAAGCTTTCATCAGCATGCATGGCCCTAACTGGCTTACCTTAGAGATGGCAGCAGGAGTAAAATTCTCATCATCAATGTAAGGCTGAATTTTGATGATGACTGGATCTGGGATGTTGTCCTTGTCGTACTTGAACAAGCTTTCCAAAAACCTGCCTGGATCTACTAACAGCCCTTTGCCAGGTTCCCAGTAGTCATCCACTTTTGTCCCAGGCTTAGTGAGAAAAAAGACATTATTTCATGAGCACATGTGTAAAGTTATGACAGAACTGGTATGTGAGAATGGTTAAAATTTACCTCAACATATTAACATACTGAATTAAGTAAATCCCAACAAGAATGCATATTTTAACTATAGCATTTTTCTTTTCATTATTTTTTAATGATTTGAAACATTTTCCTTTTTGGGGTTTGGGGAATGACATCACAATTCTACTTGCACTTTTTTTCTTTCTAGTTAGGTTTACCAGTCCCTCTAGTTCATACCTTATCTCCGGCCACTTTCTTGGGCTTGACACCCCTCATGATGCACACAGCCTCAATGACCATCTTGACACCCTCTGGCGGCCGGGTCATGGCTCTCACCTCCACCACATCGTTCTTGTTCAGGGACTTCAAGCTAGCCAGGGCAGCATCCAAGGCCGGCAGAGCCTCGTTAAGGTCTCTCTGAGCAGAATCTGCAAGGAAAAGACAGACATCAAAATAGACCTGGAAGAATCATGGGCAGTAATCTGCCCAGAAAAGGCAGATATGAAAGACCATCTGAATGATGTGCAGTTACTTTGTCACACAAATCTAGCCTGGGCATACAAAGACAGAGTCTACAAATATCTCGACCCTGCAAAAATTTTGAAGGCTGTCACTCCATACTCTAACATAACGTACAATTGCTTGAATGTTTTGCACTTTTTACTGTGACTACACATATATGTTACCGGTCAAAATTTATGAATTTGACTTGTGACCTAATATGCTCAAAGTGTACATTACAAGCTATAACAATGGGCTATAAACAAAGCACAAGGCCTAAGTCCTATGACCAATGCAATGTAAGGACTTGCAATGGCCCAGTCTCCTATGAACAAGACAACTCATTGTACCTGCAATGGCCTGAGTCTCCTGGGCTTTCACTGTGGCTGCAGCCTCCTCTTTCATGACCAGTTCCTTGGTCTCTTCAGCCACCTTGGTGTCCACCTCAATCTGCTTCATGGTTGAAATGGACTCTTGCACAGCCTCCTCTAACAGAGGCTTCATGGTTTCCAGCTCCTCCTGAAGCTTGGCCACTTCCTCCCCTGTACTCAGCAACTACAATACAGGGAGTATTTGTAGTCAACAGCTATAATAGATGTTGTAGTAATTGCAAGTATCGCAATTCAGGAAAATCTAAGGAACAAATTCAAATGTAACTAATATAGAAAAATCCTGAGATTTTTGTTAAATGTAAGAATTTTCATGTAGCTGAAGAAGGAAAATCTTAGAGATTATAATCTGGGGATGAACAATTTGCCTGTGGAGCACTGACAAGAACCAAAAAATTGTAAAAGCAATGCAACAGCAAACAGTTACTCCCCAAAACCTAATCAGCTCTAGATCCTTTTTGGTTCAACACATCCTGAGAATTCTGTGAAAATCCATGTATGGGTCTAGGCTGTGGAACATGCCAGCATTTACACGTTTTGGCAAAAAATAAAAAGTATTTGTATTCGCATTGTCAGGAGTTTATTGAAATCTCCACAGTGCACAGCAGAGGTATATCCCCCATTTCTCATCTGTCTGCCTGGGTTTTCCAGTGAAACATTCAACAAGTGGATTAAACAATTTGTTTTAACTGTTGAAAATTTGCAAAAAAAAAACAAAAAAAAAAACCATTTTACTAACACAGATAAATATCAAACTGCATATTGTAGAAATCGGTGCACACCTTGTCCAGACCAGTCTTAGTCCTTTTCTTGGCAGTAGTGAGTTCCATCTTCTTCATGCCAATCAATTTGGCAAAGATGCCTAGCAGCTCCAGGTAGCTGGTGGGTGTCACATAGTTATGTCGTCCCAGTTCAGCTAGGTACTTGTCTGAAGCACTGGCCACTGAGGAGTGTATAGCCTGGCACATAAGTACCTGTACATAAAAAAAAAAATGTAAAAATACTGGAGAAACAATTTTTAGAAACCAAGTCTACAGATATTAAACCTACATGAGGGGCATAACAGGAAGGGAAAGAAACTAAATCTTCCATCAGCAGTCTTTTAACATAATTCTTGATCCAAAATTCTTTTTGATTCCCATCAATTAGTGGCTATATTATTTGGCTGTTTGGACATATATTTTATGTAAAAATATTTCAATATCATTTGATATCGGATGGGGGTCCACAAAATAGACGAAATCCTCAACTGCTAACAGAAAGTGAAGTTTATCAAAACAATGGCAGTTCTGACCAAAAATGCATTAAAAACTACAAAAACACAATATAAAAGTGTACAATTTTTCAAATTTAGGACTTATTTCAAGTATTTGTAGTGTAGATTTATAGTTATATATAAAATAACGATACTGATAAAAGTCTTTACACAAGTAATTGTCTGAGAAAATCCTGTAATAAATATTAACTTTCTATTAAAAATATGATTAAATATTACATAATAGCACAATCACTCCTTCAATAAACTGGAACTTTAACATGATTATATTTGAAACATGAAATCTTGTGAAAACAAAACCACCTCACTAGCTTATGAAACACCACTTACCAGTCCATCCATGACCTCATCTGTAGTTTCAAGGTCAGGAATGTCATTGAGGAACTTCAAAGCCACAGATTTCAGGGCATCAGAAGGCCACTCACTGAACCAGTCAATGGTGCAGCAGTTTACTAAAGCTGGGAACTGACGCAGGCGAGCACGGAAGACCTCACCAAGAGGACTCATTGTCACCACAGTGTGAAGGTTGGACCTCACCCGCTTGGTGTAGGTGGCATACAGGTTGGTTTTGGTGGGCTGTAAACCTGAAGTTACACAAAGTAAAATGTTCTGATGACCTTGAAGTTGTATGTAAATGTATAATGGCAGATTGAGAGGCAGTCAGTCATCACAAGGTTAAGCACTTGTATGAGGATATGGCTGAGGCTATACCAATAACACCAGCAGTTTTTAAAACCTCAAGAGGCAAAGGGAGTTGGGTGGTGGGGGCTCAGTTGCATTACCACATTGATGGAGTTATTATAGCATACACAGTGACACTGTGTCTTTTTCACAGTTTATAGGTCATTTAAATCATATTAGTTTTCTAAAAAAAAAAAAAAAAAAAAAAAAAAATATCACAGAAAGAACAGAGTAAACATTTCTCATATTATTAATTACATTAATTGCATAAAACTGCCACATTGAAGATATCACTAAAAGTATTATAATGATAGCTATCATTGTTACACCATTTGTTAAATACACTGATGTTATGCATTATGTATCTCCCCATAAAACAGGAGACTTACCAATGTCTTGTACCACTGGCTTCATGACAGTGTAGATCTGGTCAAGTTCATCAAATCCATACAAGTTTGGTACATCTCCGGAGTTCAGGATATTGTTGATATCTTCTAAGAAGGCCTCATTTTTTATCTGATCAAAATATGATGAAAAAATACAAGACAGATACAAAATGTGGTGAAACTGTGGGTAAGGTACAATATCTCAAGTCATCAGGAGGCAGGAATAAACAAGAATTGAAGTTCTGATTTTATCTGCCAAGTATTTGCATCAACAGAATAATTCAAAAACTGGAAGAGCTAAAAACTCATATAATACTAAGCATTGTGACAGTTTCTATTTAAAAAAAAAATATTGGTTTTAAAAATTACAATTTTATGCAATAATGTATAAATTAAAAAAATTAATAAAAAAAATTATGTTACACTTACATTATACTATACTGTTTAAGACAAACTGCTCTAGATTCTACCGCTTACATTTTGAGCAAAATTCATGTGTATATCAACAGAGATATTCAGTAATGTGTTGTAACTGCCAGAGAGATGAACCCTGTGAAGTGAAATCTGAAGGAACCACAGAAATACACTAGGATGTACATAGTCAATTGCTATGCACCATAAATGCAGATCTGAGAGAGACAGTGTCCACTGATAAGACAAATGAAAAAGTTACAGGTGAAGCAGGCTGCTCCACTGACCTGAGTATCTGAGAAGAGGAAGACAGTGGAGATGTTCTCCAGGCCCGCTTTCATCATCACCTTCTTCAGGTCCTCCTTCCACTCACTCAACCCGTAGTTCTTGGACAGCTCAATTTGGAAGCAATCATACTCAGAACTGTATAAAAGTAGCATGTGTGAAAGAACCTGCTCTACACGAACCACTAGAATAATCACACTGAGTACAACTACCTTGAAGTCAATGCAGATACATATATAGACAAATCTAAAATGACAGCTCCTATCGGGATAAGCAAAGTCATTTAGTACAATAAAACTAAAATGCATTCCTGAAAAAGGTCCCAGTGGTGGTGTTAACTAGACACATGTTTACCTGAAAAAACTCACTGTGTCTCACACAGTGGGATCTTTGTGTAAGCATAGTTAAGGGAACACAAATATTTGAAAAATTATTCTGACTTTGTTTAGCTCTCATACAGCACTAAGCACTTGTGCAGATAAGGTATGGTCTAATGACAAGATAAAGGTAATGTTTGATTGTATTTTAAACTAAGTAACAAACAAAACTATAGTGAGCACACACTAATCCAATGAAAGAGTACACCTACATGTGGGCAGCCAGTCTAGTTAAGCTCTGTCTACCACTGCCCCCCATACCCAGTAAGAGAGCATTGCCCATGGGCTGGCGGATGATGCGGGCAATGCGGGACAAGTGGCGGATTGCATCCATAAACAGCACAAGATTCATCACAGACATGTTCACCTGGTTGTAGTCTTCTAGGTACTCCTCTACTGTGTGCACCATCTGTACACAAGTCACAAAGGGCAAACTCAGTCACAAACTGGACAATAGTTTTCTCTTTATTTTACTGAACTAATAACAAATAGCAAACTACTCAACCAACTTAATGACAAAGTATTACAATACCAAAATTACTACCACATGTTCTATTATATTTTGCAACACATCAAAATTAATGATTTTTCAACTTTGCCTAAAATTATGAAGCACAACAGTATTTCATTTGATGTTCTGTATAACATACACATATCTCACTTTACACCTGGCATTATACTAATTCAGACAAATCTGAATTTCAGTTGATTTTTTTTTTGCTTCAGAACATAGTTCTACAAAATAAAAACTTGCTTGCAACACTATGAAGTAATGAAAACAATATTTTTCACATAATAGAGTATGCTATCCAGAATTTATATAAATCACTCAGAAATTATCAGACATAAAGTGTTTTAAGCTGCCTATGCAACATTTTAGTCTTCTGGGCATTAGATATCAGAGTTGACAAAACTAGTGAAAATAAAGAAATAGAAACCCTTTCAACACAGATTCTGAAGCAAATCTAAAGCACTTTTCACATTATCTTAAGGTGTAAAAGCTTGCAAAGTAGATGCAATAATCTTATATGAATGAAGGAACTCTATTTGTGTAATTACGAGTAAAACGACAATTGTAAAATGACAAAGCAGCATCATAGCAGTGTCACATAGTACATGACTACAATCTGATCACCGAGCTCTCACTAAATATGCTCTAGCTAAATCTCCAATGCATTTATAACATAATTTCTACTAAACAGGCAATACATTTACAGCCTTCAATATAATATGTTAGTAACTAGGACGACACAACTGTCTTAATAGCTCAATAAACTAATGCATAAAAACTATATGAGGATAGAACTTTGCAAATTGGAATTGAGTCTAAAACCTAAGCACTATTAGTACCCACTTTTTCTTGGTCCTTGACCTCCTGGTAGGGCCGGTTGTCCACGTTGGGGGTCATGAAGTCGCCATAGATGAGGGCATCTGTGGTGACCACCTCTTCAAACTTGGTGCCAAAGTTCTCCTCCATTTTCTTCTTGCAGAGGTCATCAAACCAGGTGCGATCTTCGCTATTTACCAGGCGGTCTTGGTACACTCGGCAGCTCTCATGGTACCACAGCCTCAGCAGGTCATTCAGGCCCTGGCAAATGGCAGCAAGAAACAAAGTTTTTGTGAAAGGACACAATAAAGTACAATACCACAGCCTCAGCAGGTCATTCAGGCCAATACAAAATTAATGCCAAGCAAAAATCTATGCTATATTATTAACAATGAGATAGCAATATACAGTAAGCTTAAGACTCACCAGGAACACAGAAAGTTATGAAAGGCATGCAAAAGCTACAATAACTTGTCACTAAAAAAATTGAATTTTATAGCTAACATATAGAAAAGATCACCAGAAAAACATGGAAACACTAAGAGTGACTTGTTCAGAAAGTACTTCTTGAAATTATTAAGCTAGGGCTGTTACATACATCACAAAAATCAATTTGTGGAATAAAGTTGAGTTTTTGGATAATTATAAATGTACAAACTAGCTGTTAGTCCTCATTAAATGACTGTTAATTGGCCCTACATGAGATGTTTAAAAATATTGAAAACAAAATCACAAAAATAACAAATTCAGGTTACTCCTTTGCACCCTAATTGCAAGAAATACTTACAATCACAAAAAGACATCTTATTTCCTTGAAAATGTTTAACACATCAACTTATCAAAGGCAAATAATTATAGTATATCTGGTGTTCGGTAGGACCGTAACGGACGCGTAATTTTAACAACAATTAAAATTAATGGAAATTACCAAATAATCTGGGTTTTTAGTCGTACTTTTTCTATCATTACTGCTTTCCATTATATACCTTTAGTTATTTATCCTTTTTATATTGTTTTGAATGCTTTTAACTGTGTAACAGTTGTCCTAGTTCATATCGCCGGTATTATCGCCCACTACCGGGAGTTACTCGGTTTGTTTGGTTGTGTTTTATATTTTCTGAATATTCTGCTAGTGGATATTACGGGCATTACTGTCCTTTACCGGGATCTACTCAGTCATTTTTGGTTGTGGTTTGTACTTTTTTGTCCTTAATGTTTTTGCTGTCAATTTCTGCATGTTTCCATTTCGTCTGTGGTTTGCAATTCCTTATGATGCGGACTGTTACACTCCTTCTTTGTATTGTTGGCCTCTTTGTACATTACCATAAGAGTCAAAACAGAATTCGGACTAGGTGCGATGTCAGCCTGCATGGACGTAAATATGATGGACCCACTACCAAATCCATTTTGTTCATTTATGTCAGGACACATAGAGTCACTTTTTGTGAAAAGGCATCTCTCAGGCAGCTTGCTCTGGTTCTATTGTCGGGTGATGTCGCTCTAAATCCTGGGCCATTGAAGTTTGGTTTTGCTAACTGCCGGTCCATTAGGAATAAAGGTCCAATTCTCTGTGATGAAATCCAAACTGGAAATTTTGATGTTTTTGGTCTCACCGAGACCCATATCAAAGCTCTAGACACACCCTCATTTTTAAATGAGTTAACGCCTGAAGATTTTTCCCTTGTTCACACAAATAGAGAAAACAAACGTGGTGGCGGTGTTGGCTTTTTTATTAAATCTGCTCTTGATTTTAAAACCATTCATTCCCCTGAGTTCTCCTCCTTTGAAAATCACACTGTCTGTCTCACTCTTGATGGGCGTCGCTTGTTTCTTGGGGTCATTTACCGGCCCCCTGCCTCATCTGTAGTAAAATTTTTTGAAGATTTTCTGTCATATGTGGGTTTTTTGTCTTCCTTATCCCCCTCCTTTGTCATTTGTGGTGATTTTAATCTTCATGTCGACATTATGTCTCCAACAGTCTCTGAATTTAAATCAGTCATGGATTCTTGCTGTCTGTCCCAATACATTGATTTTCCTACTCACCTTCATGGTCATACCTTAGATTTGTTGATGGCTCCATCTGAGTTCTCTGCAATTTCTGATGTGAAAGGGTCAGGCTTCATCAGTGATCACAAAATTATCTCTTGTGTGGTTGACTTTCCATCTTTGGATACACCGATTCAGAAAGTTGTTACCTTCCGTCAGTACCATAAATTGAACATTGATAAATTCAGAAGTGACCTCCTGACCATTCCGTTTGTTAGCTCGCCATCTGATGACATAGATTTATTACATGAACAGTACATGTCTGGTTTGTCTAGCCTTCTAGATATTCATGCACCAGTGAAGACTAAACAGCTCATCAAACCAGCCCCAAGCTGGATAATTGATGAGTATAGAACTGCCAAGTGCATGAGAAGGCAGTTTGAGCGTGCCTGGAGAAGAGACAAATCCCCTGAAAATCGTTCCCGTCTTCGACGACAGATAAATAGATGTAACCACATCCTAAATAGAAACAAGGGGTGTTTCTATCGTGATCTAGTCAGTGAAAATTGCGGCGATAGCAAGAGGTTATGGCATGCACTAAACAGAACATTGAGTCGGTCAAATTCTACTGTCCTCCCATCCTTTGATGATGAAAAGTCTTTAGCAAACAGATTTGGTTCGTTTTTCATTGATAAAATTAAAAAGATTCGAGACACGTTTAAATACACCCGATCTCAGGTTCTTCATCCAGACAAGGAGCCGCCGACTTTCTGTTCCTTTCAAGCTGTCACTGAGACTGAAGTCCTTAAGTTTATCAAGGAATCCCCTTCTAAAACTTGCTCCCTTGATCCATGCCCCACTCACATTGTGAAACAATGTATTGACATTCTTCTCCCTTCATTGACTAAACTAGTTAACTTGTCCCTCAAAAATGGCATTTTACCTAATCCTTTCAAACAGGCTATTGTCACTCCCCTCCTCAAAAAGTCCACCCTTTCAAAAGAGGATTTGAAGAGCTACCGACCAGTGTCCGGTCTTAGCTTCTTGTCAAAATTGGTCGAGCGAATTGTGGCTGCCCAAATTAGATCTCACATGGATTCTCATGATCTTGGTAATACTTTCCAGTCAGCCTACAAGGTAGGCCACTCGACAGAAACTGCCTTGTTGTGCATCAAAAATGAGATTCACTTATCTCTGTCCAAGGGCATGCCTACAGCACTAGTGCTACTCGACCTGTCTGCGGCATTCGATACTATCGATCATGACACACTCCTATCCTGTCTGTCGTCTAGATTTGGTTTTGCTGGATCGGCATTAAAATGGTTTAGATCCTATCTCCAGGATCGTTTTCAGTCAGTCAAGATTGGTTCTAGTCTTTCGAATTTGTTCAAATTGAAGTTTGGAGTCCCCCAAGGTTCTGTCTTAGGTCCCCTTCTGTTTTCCCTCTACACAACACCTCTGAGTCAAGTCATCAGAAAATATACCGGAGTCCGTTACCACTTCTATGCGGACGACACTCAGTTGTTCATTCACTTATCCCCTGATGATAGTCTCAAGTCTTTTGACCGTCTTAAAACATGTTTGAATGATATTCAGGTCTGGATGTCTGAAAACAAACTCAAGCTAAATCCTGATAAAACAGAATTCATAGTCTTCGGTGCCAAAGACAGACACAAATGGCTCAGTGACTCACTACCTGTCAATATCCTGGGAAATTGTCTCTCTCCCGCAGATGTTGTACGCAATCTGGGCGTTCTGTTTGATGCAAAGTTTTATTTCGCCAATCACGTAAATTCTGTTATCAAATCCTGCTTTATCAGCCTCAGGGACCTTCATCGTATCAGGAGGTTTCTTTCTGTGGATACATCAGTGGTGATTGCAAATGCTCTGGTCAGTAGTCGTTTGGATTATTGCAACTCTCTTTTTCGCAGTTTGTCATCCCGAAATGCTACAAGGCTCCAATATGTTCAAAATGCGCTTGCACGGTTTGTCACTGGTGCTTCAAAGTACACTCACATTACATCCACCCTTAGGACACTCCATTGGCTACCCGTTAGACAACGTATTATCTTCAAAACCCTAGTTTTGGTCTATAAGTACCTCACCACTGGCCAGCCTAAGTATTTTGCACCATATCTCCCCTTGTACAAATCTACCGTGAATACAAGACGTTCCAATCCCAAAAATTTGTTCCTTCTGGTTCCCTCTTACTGTCCTTCCATCCATAAATCAAAGGTCCATTTTAACAATAGTTTCTCATATGATGCCCCTAAGTTATGGAATGATCTTCCATATGATATACGCAGTGCTCCAAATCTCTCCAGTTTCAAAAGTCGACTCAAAACCTACCTATTTCAGAAATCATTCCCACCATAGCTTCTTACTACCGAACACCGGACCGCCTCCCTGGCAACGACTCGGAACATGTCTAATGTCTCATGATTTATGCCTTACGGATTGGATGGTGTGCCTTAGAATCCGTTGATACGGAGATTAAGCACCTGGACAACTGATTGATTGAGTATAATGTCATTAGCTGATTAACTGACCACAAAGACAGTGGTTACATTAATACATTAAAATTCAACAGTTACGGAAACCACAAGCAACATAAACAATAACACACATGCACAGATAATAAAAACATAGGATTGAAGTCTTGTTAGTCAAACGGCATAACATTTAAAACAATGGTCATTTCAAATAGAATGTTGTACACTTGACAGTGAAGGAGTTGGGGAAGAAAGTTGGGAACAGTTGAAAATTTGTGCTTTTCATTGGAGTAGCAGTGAACCTTTTACGATATTAAGACTACTGTCAAAATACTATTAAAAAAGGGAAAACTGACAAAGTGCACATTTTGGGGATCAATTTGGTTTCTTTATGTTATAGTCTTGTAGATATTTCACAAAATTGTCATGTGGATACACCTCTCCTGATTCTTCTTTGTATGTACTTAATCTCTTCAGGAATGATCAGTTTTGACCAGTGTGCCCTGTATACTAGAGGCCGATTGCAGTCTTTGTTCAATTAATTTCTGCTCTTTGTATATTACTTGTAGTAACAAGGATGGCCATTCACAGTTAATATTGTGTGCAAGACACAAAATCTAAAGTGGAAGAAAGGCAACAAAAGCTATATTACTTTTTATCTCCCGCTGGCCGAAGGTGCAGTTGGGAGAATTTAAAACACGTTCCAGTCTGGTGATCATGCATTTTACATAAATGTTTCTATTTCATTTACTTATGAAGATATCTTCCCCAAATTTGCAGAGAAGATTTATGGCTATGAAAACTTTTCTGTAAAAATTTTTGCCTCATTATGAAAAAGAAAATGGCTCCCATAGCCTATTCTTCGTAAATCCTTAAGGTGTTCTGAAACTTAAGGAATCTAGGTATATATCATCCTTATTATTGGTCCTAGGGCTTCAAAATGTGAGAACAACTTTTAGGATGTCATCGCCAGCAAAACTTTTGCAAGTGTAGAATTTGACCTTTGACCCTTGTTTGAAGGTCCAGTCGGCTTCGAAATGAGAAAACAAGTTACAGAAAACCATGTCATGCAAATTTTTTCCAGGTATTTAATTAAACTTTGACCTCTGCTTCAAGGTCGAGTTGTGTCATCATTCTAAAAAGATCTTATATCTCCCTTATTGCACCTTAAACTTCGAACCCTGTTTAAAGGTCACACTATGTCAGCACCAAGGTAGTGTTCTTGTTACAACATAAGAAAATTTTCTAAACAGAAATAGTTACACTGCCTGTATATACGACACCAATGCAGTGTGTTGTGTTTTCTTTATTTCTTTATGTTTTTGCTGTGCCACACATATTATGTAAATGGCTTGATTCTTATATGTGACAATAATGCAGTGTGTAGTTTTTGTTTTCCGTGCCACTCAGAAATGCAATTTGCTTCAGTCAAAATTGTAGCAGATGAACCACAGGTAACTAACCAGGATTGGTGAATTGAATTTTTGAAATTTTTTTCTCCTTTTGAAAGACAATATGTATTTCCATATATCCTGATGAGATTGCAATTGGTTACAAGCAATGTTTTTTTTTTCATTTCAGGAGTTTTTGTTGTTTTTTTTGTTTTTTTTTGTGTGTGTGTCTGTTTTTTTTATTGATGTTGCTGTTTAGATAATTGAAATCATGGATAGTTTGCACTTAATTACTGTTGACATCATGCCAACAGTTTGCCAGTAAGATTACCCATTCATCAAAAATCAATAAAATCATCTTCATGTACATGGAAGGTGCACTAAGTGGCTAGTAAAATCAACACAAACAATCCTTGAACTAATGACAGATGCACAAAACTCAACAACACATGTAGAACCCTTTACATGGGTTCACAGTTATATTCATTGAATAACATCATGAAACAATAAAACAAAAAACCCTTGTACAGTGCAGAGACTTACAATTTTGTACTGAAAAGAGGAAAGAAGCATCGCAGAATAATTAATAAAATGAGTAAAAAAAAATATGGCATCAATATTTAGGCAAAAAGAAAGAAGGCAAATTACACAAATTAAGATAGGAAATAAGCATGAAAGCATTTCACAGCAATGGAGACTGGATGCAGCATAATGAATCAACAGGCTGCTTTGGCTAAAAACAGTGGATTATTAATAAAAATATGAGATCTTTAATCAGTTACTCTGTATGAAATATGTGAAAATGGATCGAATAATATAAAGGTTAGTTGACTCAAAAAAGAACAGCGAAATTGTAAAAATAGCATTGGAAATGCCTGTACCCCACAGCCACGGGAAAGAGTTTTTAGTGCCATGAGATATAGAAGTTACACAGCACAAAGATCAGGAGACTTTCAGAGCAAACAGTTTGACATGATGTTGCACACCTACACCCTTTCACCAATATTTCTACCAGTATTAACTTCTTACACCTTACGTTTTCCGAGATATAGCTCGGACCAGATTTTAAAGATCACTACAGCAAGGTCACAGTTAATAATCGAGCCCACATCATGACACTGCACAGCTACAGCCCCTACCTAATGTCCTTACCAAGTATCAACATCCTACATCTTACAGTTTATGAGATGTAACTCGAACAAATTTTTACATTCAAGATCACTATGGCAAGGTCCAAGGTCAAATCAAGGTTACACCATGATCCTGCATACCTACACCCCCTAACCCCAATGTTAAAATCAAGTATCAACTGCCTATACCTTAAGGTTTCCGAGATATAGTGAGGACAACACTTTAAAGGTCAAGGTCACTACAGTAAGGTCAAAGGTCAAATCAAAGTCACACCGTGATGTTGCACACCTAACCCCTAAATAATGTCCCTGCCACGTATCAACTTCCCACAACTTACGGTTTCTGAGATATAGCCCAGACAAGATTTTCAAACTAAAGGTCACTACGACAAGGTCAAAGGTCAAATCAAGATCACACCACACATTGCACACCTACACCCCCAACCAATATCCCTACCAAGTGTGAAAATCTTGCACCGCATGATTAGGAGATACAGCCCAGAAAAGCTTTTTCCTGTCACCCACGTGCCCGCCCAAATGCCCACCTGCCTATCCGGACACCATGGGTGAAAACAATACCTGCAAAGTCCTTAAAGGCTGTGGGGTAAAGATGGTTGCTTTTAAAATTTAGAGGAATGGCATATATCCCTATATAACACGGATATGAAATCTTTGTTTTAAATCTATCAAACTCTCACCTTTGAGAGTTAAAGCACCACACATGCCTTTATTATACAATTTATCATACAGCTGTCAAAGATTTACAATCCTACTGTAATTCTACAAAATATATGTGTGGCCATCATGAATCCAGACTGTCAAAGTCAAAGACATGTTCCATCACATCACACACACATTTTCATAGAAACATAGCAACACCAGAATGTGGCCTTTGACAATACAGACAGTGCTGCTTCAGTCTGTGTTTTCTTTGTTGTTACTGACCTCCAACTTTCCCACATCCATCATGAGGATGCCCTGGAAGACCTTGGAGAGATCTCTGAGGTTGAAGGTGTAGTGAGACTTGGCAGGGGTGGGCAGCAACTGTGTGATGATGGTGCTGTGTACTTCAATACAAGTCTTCACCATGGCATCAGTATGTTCTACCAGAGGCTGGCTCTGAACTGTAAACAAGTTATGTCACAGCAAAGGTAAACAACAACACAAGTCTTCAGCACGGCATCAGTATGTTCAACCAGAGGTTGACTTTGAACTGTGAACAAGTTATCTAACAGCAAAAGCAAGGTTTTAACTATTATATGCAGTGTTTTTCTTCAGAAACTGGTTCTGTAACTGGGTAATATGTCACAGTAGTAAAATGATGATAGTAAAACTACAGGCTACAGTTATCTATAAATGAATGCAACCTATGTGTATAAACTTTCAAGTTTGTTCGATCAAAATCCTATTTTGTCTTCATATTAGATTGTAGAATTACTTCAATCTGAACGAAAGCACTACCAAGCTACCATTTACCCCTAAAATAACAGTGATTGTGGACGCTATCCAGTACAGGATATGAAATACTCACTGATCCAGGACTTGAGGATGGTGCTGAAGATGGATGTCATGCTGAGGTCTTCCAGCTCAGTAAAGGACAAGTAGTTGAAATGTCTCATCAGTCGCGGTGTGATGGGGTTACGCCCTCCACCAGGGGGGCCCATTGCACACACAAAGTTGACATCTACTAGGTTCCTGAAGTCACCGACTGCCTTCCTGTCATACCAACCCTATAAGAGAGAAACTCAAAAGTGTGATTCAGAGGATTAAACACTCATTGCAAAATAATCAAAAAAAAAAAAAAGTTCTTGAAGGTCCCTGAGCACCTACCTGTTATACCAACCCTGTGAAGGGAAACCCTGAAATAACCAGACAATTAACATACAATGGCTCCAGAAGTCAAACTAAACAATCTTCTTCCAACAGATTGTATTGATGCGTCTCTTCCAATCAAAATCTTTGAAACTTCACATCACTGGAGTAATATCTGTAAGCAAGGATCTTCTGTTAAAGAGTCAACACTCTTATATCAAAAAGTCAGACAAACATTATAAGGGCCAGGCAAAAGTAAACAACAATATTCACAGCTGTTAAAACTCTCTCCTAAAATAAACCTCTCAAAGGTAACAAACACGGACTGTCATTGGATTCAATCTGATTAAAACATTTCCCAATGTAACGTACCGCATAAAGAGAATGAACAAGCTGTAAGTAATTTGTGGAGAGATAATTATAGAAGACCAAATCATGCAAGCTGCGATAACAATACCTTGAAGTCCATCCACTGTCGTACAAGTTCAATCGGAGGCTGAGCACCGTACACTTCTAGTGCTGGCATGTTGAGGTCATCAATGAAGAAAATCATCACTTTGCCAAGGGGCGGCCCAAACACGCCCTTACGCCTGGAATATAAATATATGATTAAAGTTAAAACCCAAACTGGCAAAACTAAAGCTAAAAAAATCCTCAAAGGACAAGTCAAAATGCTTGTGAAAGTGAATGCTGAAGGATAACATAAAGTGACAGAGAAAATATGCCAAGGTAAAATAGAAAATGCAATAATAGCATGCTGTAGTTCATGATTTCCTTTGTGCTACTTTAAAATCCAAAGGCTGTAGGAGTAATAATAAAGGGGATACCATAGCAAAACAAACTGTTTGTCCTTCAAGGAGGGGCCAAGGGCCAAATCTTATCCTGCAAGATGAGTTGCAGTGCATGATATCCTTTACACTGTTTTCAATTCCCACCCCTCTATGCTTTTATGTACAAAATGGTGTTTCACCTTGAAGGAATGATCAAAGGTCAAATCTGACCCTGTGAAAAGTATAGCAGCCCATGATTCCTATAAACTGGGTAAACACCCTGGCCATTCAGGAGCAGTGAAAAGCTACATCTATTGTTGATAGTGGAAGTTATGGATTTGAATGTCCTGGAAATCTTGCCCTTTGACTTAAAAATGACTCACATATTGACCTTTTTGATCTTTTAACAACTAAATAAACTCTAACAAGAAACATTTAAAAGTGTCTAACATAAATACATGTTTACCTGTGATAAATACTCCTTACCTCTTGTCTAGCTTTCCATCAATAAGATCCTGGGTCTGGTTGGCACTGGTTTTGGCTGAGAACGCCATGAATTCAGGCACAAACTCTGGCGGCATGTTCCTCACCAGTTTGTCAGCAATGGCCAGCGTCTTACCAGTTCCAGTGGGCCCCACACATAACACCTATACAACACATCAACCTCATCAGGCAACCAAACTACAATGCTCCTTGACTTTACACATTACCTAACTGAAAAGTGTATCATCAAGTTCAAAATACTCGTAAGACTTTATTTTGGAAATACAAATGTTCAATAATCTTGAGACATTAAGAATTCAACAAGTGGTTGGTAATAGCTTAATATTGTGGGTTTTTTTTCTATTTATCATATTATTTTTTTTTTATGTTGATAATTTATGTTGTAATGAACCCTCTAAAAACTATATCCAAAGTTTAAAAAACATATATATATATAATATCTGAAAGCTTATCTAATCTACATCATTAGGCTATGGCTATGTGTTCAAATCTAGCTCAAACAACACACACACAATTCTGAAGCTGGTTCCAATATGATGTTTACATTGGGGTTTGTTACATGGACAAAATCAGTGAATCAAAAAAGGTCACCATTTTTGTGGAAGACTCACAGTTTTGTTGTTCTTGAGCAAAGTCTCCAGGACGAAAGCTGTGCGGACAGTGTCGATGGTGGGGACAATGATGTCAGCAAACTTTGTCTCTGGCGGCACACTGTACACTGGCAGTCCATCCATCCAATTCACCCACTGCACCTGTAAACATGTCAGTCTGTATTAACGAGTTGTCACTTGTAATCCGCAAGTGTTCATATTTGAAGATTCAATGGTACATAAAGGATTTTCCAAAGGAAAAACACTTTTCTTATTGAAAAGGATAGTGTTTCATTTTGACTAAGAAACATCATATAAAAATAAAAGGTTTAGATCAGTGTGCCATTATGGGAGTCATCTGAATTATAAAAGCAGTGCTAAGGTTTTTCCTGTGACCTATAACTGGTGCAACATTCAAGATTCTAGCTTTTATTAGAACTTTTATCTTTATTTTGAAGGACCACAAACTTCAGAATTTTTTTACATACATGTAAGTTAAGCAAGGGCTGATTTTTATACTTTCATGTTCGACATAACAACTGTATTGATGCTATCATACACAGATTTAAAAATACCAAGATAAAAGTGTATCTCAAACAAGTGTTTGTAGAATATGTAGAAATTGTATGAAAATAAACTACATATAACAGACAGACCTAAAACACTGACAGGGTCAATGACATAACAGAACAACAAAGTCAAGGATATTTTGAGAGAAATATTGTGGCACACATACTGAAACAGAAACAAAGGGCATGAAGTATTACGAATAAAACATACAGGAAAATAAGCTTGTACTACATGGTACACTTATGAAGATAAGAATTTGATTTATTTGGTTTAACATCCCTTTCAACACACTGTATAGGTTATGTGATAAGGAAGAAAGGACTAAAACTAACTCAGCTTTGTCAAAGAAATTATCCTTAAAAAACCTTGGGATACTTTCAAAAAACAACTTTGATTAGGTATAGTGCAGCCAAACACACAGTTGTCAAATGTGACCAAGCAATGTTATACATATCTTTTCCAAAAGATATTCAAACACATATTACAGAGTGCGAGTGGCAACATTTTACATGTTAGGATAACCTGTGAGATGCTTATGGCTACAGCTGAAAATCAAAAACCAGATATTCATATTAATTTGTATTTATATTTTTGGGGTAGTGACTTTCTATGCTTGAGTTAAACTATCAACTGGAGGTAGGTGAGAAGCTGAGCTGTAATTTGTGTAGTTATTAAAATCAATGTCAGATTTTATGATTCATGGTAATCTTTCTGGTTTAATGTGAGTTGTGGGAAAAAACATATGTTTTTCTATCAGAAACTAACATAGACTTTTAAATAGATGCCAAATATCTGAACAGCGATTCTGCTATCCATTTGCAGAATTACTTATTACTCTTGGATCTATTCTTAATTTTGACTGCTTGTCCTCCAACCATGTTTTGAGCAAACATAAGGTACCTTTTCCTTAAATATTTAATTGCTGCTTTTTTTTCTTTTATTGACAACAAGAAATGATGAACATCAGAAACTTGTAAACAAGCTGTAATGATGTAAGACATGTAGAAACAAACAAGAACCATAGTGCACATAATACAGTAAATAAAACATTTCCAGGAAATATTGTAAGAATAAAAGTGAGATGAAAGATGGGCAAATGGTAAGATTAAATATGATCACTGGTGGAAAAACTCCATTTAATTTGAATATTTTACAAAAAGAAATATTTGTGTATTCACATTAACAGCTGGAAAGACCAAACCCATGGCACATCATTGTGAGGACCCTAATGTGTTACTGCAGAAATCATAATTACTTATCTGAAGCCTGCTTGAGGAAAAATTACTTTGTTTCAGGTCAGAAACAGATTTAAGTCTCTGTTCCATGACAACTAAGAGTGAAGAAATCCAACAAACACATTTAGATTTAAGAAAAACTGTAACAAACATAAAACAGTGCTGAAAAAACAGTTAAACATTTAAGTACTTCAAGGAATATTACACAGAATACTGTTACCTTGCTGTTTGCTATGATGCTTTCTGAAATCTAATTATATTTGACATACTAATAAGTTCACATGAAAAAAAACATACATTTGATGGATGACTTTCAAATATTGATAGGTTTATCCGAGTTTACTACAAGAAAATTCACAACTTTAAAGCTTACATTATTCCTGTCATATCATACTTGTATGTGACTACCTACTTTTCTACAATACCAATTTGAATAGCAGCTAGCATTACACAGGGTAAAATACCACAGTGTAAGTTTGCAAGAATTACACAAAGATCCATCACAAATATAGGTCAAATTATGCTATATCCATGTTTAGTCAGTGCCTCACTTTACACACATTTCTTAAAGTTTGTATGATGAATAAAGGCTACACTGAGAAACTGGGTCATACAGCCTTTTCAACTGATATAAGACACTAGTCCTGAATTACCTTTCTGCCTTTCAGTTCTTCCTCTTCGTCTTCCTCCAGTGCCGGCAGTGAGATTCCTGCATCATCCAGGCGGTAGTCAAACACCAGACCCTCTGCAGGGAACTCCATCTCAATCTGAAAAAAAAACACAAAACATTAGACCCTCTGCAGGGAACTCCATCTCAATCTGAAAAAAAAACACAAAACATTAGACCCTCGGTAGGGAACTCCATCTCAATCTGAAAAAAAACACAAAACATTAGACCCTCTGCAGGGAACTCCATCTCAATCTGAAAAAAAACACAAAACATTAGACCCTCTGTAGGGAACTCCATCTCAATCTGAAAAAAATCACAAGAAATCAGACCCTCTGTAGGGAACTCCATCTCAATCTGAAGAAAAACACAAAACATTAGACCCTCTGTAGGGAACTCCATCTCAATCTGAAAAAAATCACAAGAAATCAGACCCTCGGTAGGGAACTCCATCTCAATCTGAAAAAAAACACAAAACATTAGACCCTCGGTAGGGAACTCCATCTCAATCTGAAAAAAAACACAAGAAATCAGACCCTCGGTAGGGAACTCCATCTCAATCTGAAGAAAAACACAAAACATTAGACCCTCTGTAGGGAACTCCATCTCAATCTGAAGAAAATCACAAGAAATCAGACCCTCGGTAGGGAACTCCATCTCAATCTGAAAAAAAAATCTCAAGAAATCAGACCCTCGGTAGGGAACTCCATCTCAATCTGAAAAAAAAAATCACAAGAAATCAGACCCTCGGTAGGGAACTCCATCTCAATCTGAAAAAAAAAATCTCAAAAAATCAGACCCTCGGTAGGGAACTCCATCTGAATCTGAAGACACACCCACACAAATCAAACACAAAATCCCCGGCAGGGAACTCCATCTCAATCTGATGAAAATTACAAAAAATCAGACCCTCTGTAGGGAACTGCATTTCAATCTGACAATGCAAAATATCCTAGCAAGTTTAGTGTCAATCAGTGTGACAAAGTCACTCTGCCCTATATAAGAGTGTATGAAGGTATGACATGAGCCACGCACCTTGCTCTCCTTTATTTTCTCCCGCAGCCACTTGTCAAACTTTTTCCTGCCATCATTGTCTGTGGTGTTTCCTAGTGTCCACACAAAGCTGAAGAGGAACCAGGGCTCTATCAGCTCCCCAATACGTGCCATACGCTCCTCTGGGATGGGGCGGTCACCCTGCAAACACCACAGGAAAACAGGATCATTTTATGGAAGTGTACGTGTGAGCAGACTTTGTGGAATGCTTATCATTTTAAATAATTTCAAGACTATCCTAAGGTTATTTGACTGAATATGGATGCCAAACATCATTGATGAAATTTAGCAGCAAACAGTTTCATGGAGTTTTTTACACTTAGAATCCTTCATCTGATGTAATGGTGTATTGGATCTAGGTATTAAAGTTCTATTCTTGTCCATGTTGCATATCGTACTGCAAACAACATGCACATGCAGTAACTGGATATTCTTTTATTGAGAACTTTTAACAATCAAAATTATATTTACAGAATATACTTCTTTCTGGGCAATATTGTGATTTATGAAGCCTGAGGGCAAATTAACTTGACCACGGGCTTTATCAATACAATATTGCCAAGAACGAAATGTTTTATTATGTTTGTTATACCAAAAGTATTTAGTTTAATTTCTTTTTTCCTATTTATCAGTATTTGCATACAAAGAAATAGCTCCAAATACATCAAATGTGACATCACAAACCAATTCAATTCCCGTCATTCATCACCCAGTACCACTATAAGACAGAGACTGAAAAACTCTCTATCCACGCCCTGAGTAACCCTGTTAACGTTGCAGTTGTAAAGCTGCTGTAAGGTGAGATATTTATTAGAAAAAAAAACAATAATATAAATTTTTAAAGCTGTGCTGTCATTGTAGAGATCTATTACGTAAGATTTGTATCTTAAACTCTCTAATATATCATTCCGATATCACAATGACGTAGATGCAAAGGGTTTGTTTACATTCTCGGTGCATGTACACTTATGGGTTACAGGACAAAGTGGGCATCAGAGTGAAATTTTTATCCAAAAAAGGGCAATATCACGTCAGTCTGTCCGTAAATACTGCAATCTGATTGACTGAAATTCACTTGAGGTATAATAATTGACAATAACAACACAAAAGTATAGGAATAAATACTTTATCTACACCTTTTGAAAATCAATAAAATAATTTATTTCATGTAGCCTTTAGTAAGTGATGTAATTTAAGCTATAGCAAATTTAGAGACATATCATTAAGTTTCAAGAAAATTGTGTAAAAAAAGAAGGAATAACATACACACACAAAACAATATAGTACACAAAAAAAGTGAAATTAGAATAAGTTTCGATTTATGAAAATACCATTCATTATAAGAAGGTGGGGAAATAAAATGGGTTATTCAAGCATCATTTAGGTATTGTTAGATCAAGTATTATAGTGAACAACATAAAGTCATGTGAATATTGTATATAAACCTATGACAAAACTGTTTCCAGTTAAAAACAAATGCATTTTGATTTTTTGATCAACCCAAATTTCTGAAGTATTTTTGATGCAGGTAATACAGAAATCATTTCCAATCATTGAACTTCTTTACTAAAATCATTATGTATCTTTTTTCAAAAATTCATAATCATGGGTAATATATTGCACAATATGAAAATCAAAATCATTAAAGATTCTAAGGTAAAAATTCAAGTAATAATCATAAACCCTATAACATTATATTATACTAACAAATTTGCTTAACATTGACATTGATAAACAAAATAAATTATAATCTAAGAATAACATAATAGGGACAGTTAATAAACTATAGTGTAGCTACCTTCAGAGATCGATTAAAATGTGTGACTCAACACGATTGTAAATTACGCTGAAGTCAGATACACAAAATATGATCATATCTGTAAATTTTATGATTTCGACAAATTCCACAGAAAACAGTCTTCAAAATGACTTAACACACAACCAATACAATTAAAATATACATTTTTCTTTCAGAAATAGTTAAGTGGTACTGAGTCTTGTGTGACTAAAAATGAGTAAGTGTGAATATGAATATTTTTGGAAACAGACATAAAGCTGCTACTGAACACTTAAATCAATTCAAATTTACCTCCAACAGTTTTCAGCATGCTCAATGACAACTACCCAGTACATGTACACATGTAAAAAATCCCACACCATCAGGGCAAGGTCAAGATTATTTGCACCAATGTACAAAGTCAAGGCCTCACACACCCAACATAAAATAATGAAGTTGGTAAAATGTGGTTTTTCAAAGAACATGTTAAGGTTGAGGCCTCTTACAAAGGTCAAAAGTAAAAGTCAAGGTCAAGGTTGAGACACTGGTAGGTGGAAATTCGAAGAGATGTTATACTGTTGGTCTCACACAACTGTGTTCACTTAACCAAATGGGTTATAAAATTATAAGAGCAATTTTGCAGTTTTTGAGTAAATTGAGTTATTAAATCAAGACAATGTCCACCACTCTGAGCATTACATGTAATTGCAAGCCCTACAAACTAATAGAATCTGACATAAACCCAGCAGTTAATCACAGAATACAATGCATTAGTTGCAGGCTATATTGAATACACACGGGGTCACTGAGGTTGATTACATATACAATACATGTTGGGAACAGAATGACAATATGGAGACTTTCCCATATCCAGTCTTACCGTTTTAGCTATGCGTTTCCCCATGATTTCAACATACCTCTGGGATTATAAGCAAATATTAGTAAGCTTTTTATATTCACCAGGCATCATACAAACACATTTATTTACATAAGTTTTGTGTAATTTCAACTGTCAATAACATCTGATCATAGTAATTTGGTTCTTTTACCTTTGGGAATTTAAAGATATGTTCAATGCTCCTGAATTCTTCATAAGTTCTTTCTCAAAAAAATTTAATATGGTTAGATTTGTTGCATAACAGTCATGTCTGTTAAACGTACATTTTAACACCAACTACACTAATGGACTGCAACATTTAGAATAACAGTAAACTACAGATCTTCGCAGGATGAAAAATATGTGAGCAAGAAGCATACTGGGTTGAAGCATTGAAACTGTATTAATTTTGAAAGGACAACAAAAAAGTACTAAAATACAACAAGGGACAAATACAGTATGTGTGCTACAAATGCCCAGCTGTAAAGAAAGAGCAATTCTGATTTTCTGGTATTTTTAGCTTAACAGAAATGGATTATGTGATACTGCAAATTTGATTTTTACCCTACTAATATTGAAGCGTTTTTATACATATACTTGAGCCAAACAATTAACACCTATCAGCCTGTGGATAATGCTTAATGGTATAAAACTGAAATATGCTAATGAAATCTAGCGACAAAATTAAAGCAAATACAGAATACAGAAAAGCATTGTATTACAAAACAAAACATAACTGTGTCCAACAGATTAACTACTACCTACAGCTTAAGCACTAAAGACAATGGGTTAGACATGAAAGTTCTAAACTGAGTTACTGGCACTTGTGACGAGCACGTCAATCTTACCACACGTCGTTGGTTTCCCTACATTACATTATTTTAATAAGCTAAATTAAATAAATACACGAAAAAGCTTAATTCCTCAGTCTGTCTCCTATACATTTTTACATGTAGGAAATATAAATTAGCTTGGAACTGGTTTCAACTTTAACTATTTACAAGCTGTTTATTTCTTGCACAACAAAAGACTGATTCTGTCAGGCCAGAATAAAAATATTTTCAGACACAATTTAATTATCATTAAAAGATAAATTGCCAGAAAACGTCCAAACACCACTTTTACAATAATACTCCACAAAAACTTTGTTTGGAAACTTGTATTTATTCTGTGATGAGTAAAATGTAAAAACTGATATTCTACTGCATTTTTACTTAAAACTGAATGGCAAAAAAACAGTTGCGCATATATATTCAAGCAAAAAAAAACCTATATATCGTGAAAATGCTGCATCTATTTGAGGCTTTTAAAAAAAAACATTTAATGAAACAAAATATTTTAAAGAACTGTATTATCACTGAAGCTGAAACAGTCAAAAGCAAAACTTAAATAAAATCAGAAATCTATAATCTTAATCTAGATTTACTCAACCAAAACATTCCAAATCTATTAAAATATACACAGCAAAACACATTAGATGAATAACAAATCTATGATAATCCAAAATTCAATGTTTTTCACAGCAAGGCCACGTCAAAAACAAGAAAGTTACGTGTAAAGATGAAGGTTATGCATGGAGCTGTACTTTACCTCTTTAGGTATGAAGGGCGCAAACAGACAGTCCAGGAGTTTAAACAGAGAACAGGCCAAGTTACTGTCCATAGTGGGAACATACTCCTTCAGATGCTTCCTCAATAAGGCAATGGCAGGCTGCATGTGAAAGCACAACAAACGTAAGCAATTAGACTCTGACATAGCATTAAATCTCATATTAGTCAAAAGACAAAATTGGATATTTGCATCGATTTTAATATCTTAAATCATACTGGACAGACAATCCATATTTGCCATTTAAATCTCATATTAGTGTCAACTAAAGCACATCATAGAATAGCCCAGTTCTAGATTAAAAACTGGATCTAAGTAGCCAGAGATTAACATTCACTCATGGATTTCTAGGATATGGGTTAATACATTCACATTGGGTTCTGGTTGATATTCCTCAGATATTCTGAAAAAATTTGGCTATTGGTGACAAAACATAGTGAAACTTTAATGTATTACTTTGCTGATAAAAAACCTTTTACCCATGTTATGGGTATCAGCATTAACCTAAACCAAAGATAAATTCTTTTAATATTATTATTTTTCTTGTTGTAAGTTATCAAACTTTATTCTCCAGGAGTCAGAATCTAAGGATAGATGGCCCTTGCTACATGTAAATCATTCGCTGGAAGAAGAAAAACTTCCACTATTACATAAATATAGTTCAAACATCAGTAGAATTAAAAGACTGCATATATAACATAATACTATTGAGTGATTAAGAACAAACTGTGAGTGCATGCAACAAACCTCCAGGAAAATATCAAACAATGACTGCAGTTTCTCCTTGTAAGGGTAGATGTTGTCAGGCAACTTCTTGAGCCAGCACTCCACAAATGGAAGGATACCCAGAATACTGGGCTCCAAGTACACCATACCACAGCGACTCACAGTGGCAGGAGACGCCACAGCCAGATCTTGTACCTGGAACAACAACGCAGACACATGAACACAGGGTACATCTGTATAGACGCATAATTAACACCAAATACATCATATATTGCACAGAAATGTTTGACACTCTGAGCTTATGTTTTCTTGATAAACATTGATTTAATATTCAACATGTCTAATTTTATAAACACAAACAAACCTCATTTTTGATTGTATTAATGGTTTATATACACCCATCAACCATTTACCAAACTGGCTAATACCATACTGAACAAATCCAGATTTTGTTGAGTTTTGTTTTTGGAACCCAGTCTAAAAATTTCTTTATACAACAACACTATTCCACCAGATCTTGTGCCTAAAATACAGAACATAATATGAAAAGCATTCAATAGTGGACAGCAGCAGGATGAAAAGGATGTAAAGGAGGAGAAATTATGGACAACAGAGAAACATGACTGAATTCATTGCGTTCAGGAAGCTTAACCTGATTACAAAAGTGCACCAGATTTACAAACAGACTTTTGCTTAAAACATGACATTTGAGGCATATAAAGGTATATCTTGACAAACATGGGCTTCTATACACTGCCATGCTTTTCCTGGTGGCACACATACATATGGGATGTTTATACCTCAAACATCATGGTCATGGCATCAGTAAGTTTGATGATCTCTCCAGAGCTGAGGCAGAGCTTCTTATTGTCATCCAGCACTGTGTTCATGCTCTCAATCCACACGGCATCTACAGGCCCGTCAAACATATACCAGCGCTTGTCATCATTGCCAGATGAAACTCCCAGACGAATCAGTGCGGGCAGAATACCATCAGTCCTGTAAGATCAAACAAAGGATTTAAATATATTCAAACATGTACAAACACTTGTCATCATTGCTTGAAAATGCTCCCAAATGAGTTGGATCTACACCTGGATGATGCCATCGGTTCTGTAACATTAAACACGCAAGATGTAGTGGGATATACACCAGCCTGTGTCCTCAACCAGAGTATGCATGCAGACAAATCAGACTGTCGGTGCATACGTCAATCATCGCTTGTTCACACACTTCAAAATAAGGCCAAGCCAGCAAGATATTGTCAATGCTGAATGGAAATCTCAGTAACAGAACATAAGGGATACTGATGATATTAAACATAAAAATAGCATCAGAGATGCCCGTACCCCACAGCCTAGGGAAATATTTTCAACACCATGAGATACAGAAGTACTGTATCAGTACAAACTTCAGGATACTTTCAGAGCACTGTCAGTTATATAAAGGTCCAAACAATGTTTAAATGGAGAAATAATGTTTAAAAGAAAGATCATGCATATAAAGATGAAGTATTAAAACAAGATAATTCAATAACAAGATGACAGCATTAATCAGCAAACTAAAATTCAACCCTCTTTATCTACATCTGCAAGGCCCGAATTATGGTTTAGATGGTTTGAATATTACCATGCATACAGACGTGGTAATACATTTAATGAATGCTTATGTGTGGTGTTGGAGCAAAATCTGTGGCTCACTTGATGAAATTCTATCTCTTACAATGGGAAGTTATGAAAGTAAAATTCTTAATAAATTCTAATATGACTTTAATAGTGCTTAATCTGCATCAAAAGAGAGACCCAAAGGTGCAACAAGATTTTATAGGTCAAGGTCACTACGCCAAGGTCAAAGGTCAAATTAAGGTGACACCATGATAATACACACCTATAGCCCCTAACCAATGTCCCTAGCAAGTATCAACTTCCTCAACCTTACGGTTTCCAAGATATAGCCCGGACAAGATTTTATAGGTCAAGGTCACTACGCCAAGGTCAAAGGTCAAATCAAGGTCAGATCATGACGTTGCACAACTACATCCCCTAACCAAAGTCCCTACCAAGTATCAACTTCCTACACCTTACGGTTTCCGAGATATAGTCCGGACAACATTTTATAGGTCAAGGTCACTACAGCAAGGTCAAAGGTCAAATCAAGGTCAGACCATGACATTGCACACCTACACCCCCTAACCAATATCCCTACCAAGTATCAACTTTCTACACCTTACAGTTTCCGAGATATAGCCCGGACAAGATTTTATAGGTTAAGGCCACTACGACAAGGTCAAAGGTCAAATCAAGGTCAGACCATAACACTGCACACCTACACCCCCTAGCAAATGTCCCTACCAAGTATCAACTTCCTACACCATACGGTTTCCGAGATATAGCCCGGACAAGATTTTATAGGTCAAGGCCACTACGGCAAGGTCAAAGGTCAAATCAAGGTCAGACCATGACGTTGCACACCTACACCCCCTAACCAATATCCCTACCAAGTATCAACTTCCTACACCTTACGGTTTCCGAGATATAGCCCGGACAAGATTTTATAGGTCAAGGTCACTACGGCAAGGTCAAAGGTCAAATCAAGGTCACACCATGACGCTGCACACCTACACCCCCTAACCAATGTCCCTACCAAATATCAACTTCCTACACATTACAGTTTCCGATATATAGCCTGGACAAGATTTTATAGATCAAGGTCACTACGGCAAGGTCAAAGGTCAAATCAAGGTCAGACCATGACGTTGCACACCTACACCCCCTAACCAATATCCCTACCAAGTATCAACTTCCTACACCTTACGGTTTCCGAGATATAGCCCGGACAAGATTTTATAGGTCAAGGCCACTACGGCAAGGTCAAAGGTCAAATCAAGGTCAGACCATGACGTTGCACACCTACACCCCCTAACCAATATCCCTACCAAGTATCAACTTCCTACACCTTACGGTTTCCGAGATATAGCCCGGACAAGATTTTATAGGTCAAGGTCACTACGGCAAGGTCAAAGGTCAAATCAAGGTCACACCATGACGCTGCACACCTACACCCCCTAACCAATGTCCCTACCAAATATCAACTTCCTACACATTACAGTTTCCGATATATAGCCTGGACAAGATTTTATAGATCAAGGTCACTACGGCAAGGTCAAAGGTCAAATCAAGGTCAGACCATGACGTTGCACACCTACACCCCCTAACCAATATCCCTACCAAGTATCAACTTCCTACACCTTACGGTTTTCGAGATATAGCCCGGACAAGATTTTATAGGTCAAGGTCACTACAGCAAGGTCAAAGGTCAAATCAAGGTCAGACCATGACGTTGCACAACTACACCCCCTAACCAATATCCCTACCAAGTATCAACTTTCTACACCTTACAGTTTCCGAGATATAGCCCGGACAAGATTTTATAGGTTAAGGCCACTACGACAAGGTCAAAGGTCAAATCAAGGTCAGACCATAACACTGCACACCTACACCCCCTAGCAAATGTCCCTACCAAGTATCAACTTCCTACACCATACGGTTTCCGAGATATAGCCCGGACAAGATTTTATAGGTCAAGGCCACTACGGCAAGGTCAAAGGTCAAATCAAGGTCAGACCATGACGTTGCACACCTACACCCCCTAACCAATATCCCTACCAAGTATCAACTTCCTACACCTTACGGTTTCCGAGATATAGCCCGGACAAGATTTTATAGGTCAAGGTCACTACGGCAAGGTCAAAGGTCAAATCAAGGTCACACCATGACGCTGCACACCTACACCCCCTAACCAATGTCCCTACCAAATATCAACTTCCTACACATTACAGTTTCCGATATATAGCCTGGACAAGATTTTATAGATCAAGGTCACTACGGCAAGGTCAAAGGTCAAATCAAGGTCAGACCATGACGTTGCACACCTACACCCCCTAACCAATATCCCTACCAAGTATCAACTTCCTACACCTTACGGTTTCCGAGATATAGCCCGGACAAGATTTTATAGGTCAAGGCCACTACGGCAAGGTCAAATCAAGGTCAGACCATGACGTTGCACACCTACACCCCCTAACCAATATCCCTACCAAGTATCAACTTCCTACACCTTACGGTTTCCGAGATATAGCCCGGACAAGATTTTATAGGTCAAGGTCACTACGGCAAGGTCAAAGGTCAAATCAAGGTCACACCATGACGCTGCACACCTACACCCCCTAACCAATGTCCCTACCAAATATCAACTTCCTACACATTACAGTTTCCGATATATAGCCTGGACAAGATTTTATAGATCAAGGTCACTACGGCAAGGTCAAAGGTCAAATCAAGGTCAGACCATGACGTTGCACACCTACACCCCCTAACCAATATCCCTACCAAGTATCAACTTCCTACACCTTACGGTTTCCGAGATATAGCCCGGACAAGATTTTATAGGTCAAGGTCACTACAGCAAGGTCAAAGGTCAAATCAAGGTCAGACCATGACGTTGCACAACTACACCCCCTAACCAATGTCCCTACCAAGTATCAACTTCCTACACCTTACGGTTTCTGAGATATAGCCCGGACAAGATTTTCAAACTCAAGGTCACTACGGCAAGGTCAAAGGTCAAATCAAGGTCAGACCATGACGTTGCACACCTACATCCCCTAACCAATGTCCCTACCAAGTATCAACTTCCTACACCTTACGGTTTCTGAGATACAGCCCGGACAAACTATTTCCCGCCGCCCGCCCACCCGCCCACCCATCCGGACACCATGGGTGAAAACAATACCCCGACAGCCCTTAAGGGCTGTGGGGTAAAAACTCCTTACAATTAAATGTAGTAACATTTTAGTCTCTACAGAGGTCAATGACATTTTCTTATATAGCAAGAAAACTATTGTCAAAAAAAATTAGAATCTTTTAATTTAAGCATAAAAGAATGTCTACTTTTACCCAACTCAGTACTTTTCTTCCAGAGATCCCATACCTTCTGTTTAAACTCTTCTAACTCACCATTATTTCAGTAACTAGACTAAGTGTAAAGCTTACCACTCGTGGGTCAGCAGATCAAACTCTCCATACAGCTGGCCCATGGTAATGGACTTGGGATTGAGGACATAGGTATGCACCTGCTCAAAGTTAGAACCGTCAGGAGAGCTTTCTCCCTTCAGAGCAGACATGGCACCCTTGAGCACCTCATAACACTGAAATGCAAAGAGTGCAACACAGTCAAAGGTTGTACTCAGCTATTCTACCTAATAGCCTTGTTTGTTACACTGAAATATCAACATAAAACAAGATGAATACAATAGTATTCCAGAACAGTTTACCCTCTCAAAAAGGGACAAGAACATGAATGAATGAAAATGAAAAACTCAAACTGAGGCTTTATATTGTACAGCATCACTTGCTTCATAAAACTAATACACCCCGTGACATCTCAAATTCCAGTGTACATTACCAGGTCAGTAAAACTAAAATTCTCCAGCTTATTGAAGTCAGTTACAAGCAATGTAATCAAAACATGAAACCTACATCATCTGATTCATCAGAATGAAGTACTTGCACATCAACCTAACCTAACACCAAGTACTATGTATACTTCAAGTACCTTGGTTTTTCCAGATCCTGTGGGCCCCACCAACATGAGTCCATGTCTGACCACAGTGGTCTCGTAGAGCTGGATGCACTTGTGGATAAATCCTTCCACATCTTTGAGTCCTTTCTTGAGTGCAGTCTTCCTCAGTGAAGTGTCCAGAGCTCCATAATCAATGGGCTCCTCCTTGATGTTGGGGAAGAGATCAGAGACAATGCCAGTAAACAGTTTCAGATCGTCCATTAAGAACTTGGGTACATTGACATCCCTGATGGCTCGCAGAGCAATCAGCTCTTCATCCATGTCTGGGTTCTGACGCTTCAGGTTTCCAGCAGCAGAAATCACAGACTTCACTGCACGCATACCAAAGTCGTAGTGGTCCTATAAAACACAGCCATGTGTTGGTAAACATTCAAAACTGTTCCTCTGTTCACATTGAATTACTTTTTTAAAAAATTCTGTTGCAGGATATATAGTTATTTGCACTTTTCAAGATGAAGTTATTTGCATGTGAAAATAGTCAGACAATGGGGATAATACAAGAAAAGAATGTTGCAGAATAGGTTTAAAAGGTGCACTCCAATCATAAAGTTGGGCAGTACATGTACTGTTAAATTTCAATACCATGGCTCTCCGTTATTAGGGGAAAAGGTTTGGTGCTTTTTTATTATTGTGATTCCATATTGAGAAAATTGAAGTTTACATATTAATTGAAAAAACTAAGCAAAAATATTTTTAATGAGATTGAAATTCTACTTAAAGTATATAAGAGGAATAATTTTAACCTTTTTAAATTTGTTCTTAAATGTAAATAATTATGTATATAGAGTAGTCGTATGCACACCTGGGCACAAAGAGCATAGAGTTCCCTTGTTCCATGAGAAACTTAGGACATACCTGTGAGCTAAGCTGTTCTGAGGACAGTTTAAATGTGGTGACAATCTTCTTAGCTAGAACTCTGGCATCAGAGAAACCAAAAGAGAACAGAGAGATCTCAGCAATGAGAGCATAGTCTGGTACCATCATAGCCACTGGTCTGAAAAGGGCCTGAAAAATACAAATCATTCATCCTTGCTATATAAATCACATTGGTACAGTTCGTCACAAACAAATCACTGATACCTGTTACATTAACTCTTTTAAAATCACAATTACCAAAACAACATAAGAAAGGCTTCCTTTCAGCTGAAACTGTCAATTCAAGAACTGAAAAAAAATTGCTGTCCATTATTCTATGTAAATTTGCAAAATCATCAACATGTGAGAAATATATTGTACTAAAGAGGGTTAAAATAATGATATAGGTTTCCTCTGACCAGATTGCATGGTGCCACATTGTACTGGCTTTCAAGTGCAAACGACAAAGTAAGCGAAGGGATGAAGCAAAATTAGAGATAGCTTAGTCGCCAGCTTTGATGTTTCATATGACCAGGTTACCTTGAGATTGTCTGGCAACTCGGTTCTACCAGCATATCCAGGGTTCATGGTGACAAAGACAGCACAGGATGCCTTAAGTTCCAGCTCCACCCCCTCAAACATGAACCTCTCCAGCTGCAAGTGTGAGACAAAACTCAGATCAAACAACTACACACTGATACACAGCCATGTAAAGTGAACTAAACTCGCTTTAAAAACTTACAAATAAAGGATATGAAGACAGCTTAAACAGAAAGTAAAGTAAGCTACTAATACATTTCATAATAGATTTTATCATTACAGAATATTGAAATACTTTTAGTTTCACTTTCTATAGCATTCACATAAAATACATTAAAACTTACTTTAACATCATTTTAAAAAGGACAGTCAGATTTAGCTGAGAGAAAGCATCACTTCCAATTACAATACCACTGGGTTTATACAGCATGTGTCAATTTCACCACAATTAATAACATATCTACAGTGTACAATCTCATGTTTATGTGCAATTTTTACTAAATTTCTACAGACATGACAAATATACAATATTGTAATGTTAATGTGTGCACAATGAAAGACAAAGGACTTCAGCGCAGGAAAAAGTGCAAGGTTGTTAGAATTATTGTTTCAAACAAAGCCTAATTGACCTAATTGGCGGAAGAATGGGATACTGTAACCAAATGGCTTGGTTAAGGCTGTCATGTAATCTTAAAATTGCATCTCTGCATTGGCCATTGGGTTGAATGGTTCCAACAAATTGTGACTGAACTGTAAGCGTATTTCAATACAAAATTAAGTTTTCCAAACAGAAACAAAACACACAGTCAGCATCATACTTTGAGAGGCTATAAATTCAGGGAATGGTACAGTAGTATAAATTACACATATATTGCTACAAAAGACCACATCTGGAACCTCTATGCAAGTTTCAAAATAAACATCTAATTACCTTTTGTGAACCTTTCACAAACTAGAAGGGCAGATGTCAAACATTGTTTTGATATAATTCAAACATACAGTTAACAAAAAACAACAGAAAAGAAACTGCAACATCTTTCAAACATGTTCCAAAAAGTACAACATTTCAAGTGCTCTTCAACATAAACACAAATGTGGAACAAAAGGTAACACAAGCTCTGTCAATCAGTTTGTATACCCCTTCTTTGAGAGCAGCAGTCATGGTCATAATCTGCTGAGCCACCACTGACAACACCTCAATGTCAATACGGTTAAACTCGTCAAAACAAGCCCAGGAGCCAGAACTGAGGGGCAGAAAAAGCCAGAAAAACATGAATGTAGTGGTAACAGTACTCCTCTCCTAACACTGGCATGACTATTCAATATTCATGAAACCACTTAACCATCAGTCATTGAACATATTTAAGTTAGTAGTCTCAGCAAACTTTGCAGGTTAAAGCACTGAAATCAATTTAAAAAACAGCTAATCACTGAATCATTACAAATGCAACAATGATATGCCTAAAACTGATTGTTTGCAGTACATGAAAGGCAGTTACTACTGATATCATTGCCAAGAAAACTATTAACAAATGATATGGGAAAACTGTACCATTTCGTATCGAAAGAATTCAATAATTATTTTCATGTTTATGCTCATCAACTACTGAAGCATACAATGTATAATAATTTACTTAATTGGGCCGCAAAGACTTCAGAAAATTTCTGTTGTAGTTTATCCCATATCTATTGAGTGAACTATATATATTAAGCAGAAGTCAGAACGAGCTGATAATAAGGATAATAACAGACATCTGAAGAAAAGAAAGCTGAGTATGAGCTATGACAGTTGATGTCTATAAACCAAAAATATAGAAAAGCAGGAGTTCAGTGTCAACCATTTTAGATCATTTTAACTTCAAGAAAATTGATTCCACTATTCATCCAAGAGTCAAAGTCACAGAGATACAAACTGATGAAATACTGGCAAAAGTTATAAAATTAAATAGCTAAATAAATCTAAAATGGTTGACAGGAAAGAAAATACTAAATCAAAACTTTAGATCATATTGTAACTCATCAGAAAATCAAATTATTATTAACAAATGTTATAAAAAAAGAATAATACATAACTACATCCAAAGTTAGTGAAAACATTTTTTCAGAAAAGAAATCACTTATTCATTTATAAAATAACCAAAATGACACTAATTTTAATGATGTAATTGCTCTGGAAAATCTGGATTAAAGAGTGTGTTATTTCACTAGAAAAAAAAAAATAAATTGCAGATGTTTACAACACAATCTTCAACTGAGGAATGCAGGAGTGTCGTGGTGTGGAAAACTGATGCAGATTTCAGGGGCTTTCAGGCATCATACTTCTGTGAAGACATGTGATTTAGAAGAATGAGATCATATGTGGTAATCAAACAAATAAAATGATGGCAAAATTCAGCAACCCACACACACTTGGTTCCTTGCAACAAGCCAAATATTTCCCTGATCAAAGTCTTGATATAAGAAGTGAAATTTATGTAGGAACTAGAAATAGGCCGCCCTGTTGATAGTAGATGCGAATAGAAACAGGATAGCATAGAAGAACACACATTATCATGTGTAATGTCCACCCATGAACCTTTTGCCCAAATTGTACAGTAGTCTTACAAGACCCTGTTTCATTTGTAAAATATATCAATGATGCTTAAATATTTGTTAGTGTAGATGTAAATTATTTCAGCTTCATGCCTTTTTGCATTGGTTGGGTTGAAAATTTTGACGAAATCACTCTATCTTGCACGGTTAAGAAGATAGAAGCAAATTCCTGTTTTTCTATTTTTGGCAAAAATTTGAAAATTCAAAATGGCCGCCATTTTTGGGAAAAGGAAATTTTTTTGAAAATTGCCAAGAGTACATTTCTTAGATACCCTATGGGTCGAAAATTTCAACAAAATAACTCTATTTTGCACGGTTAAGGCCAGTTTGTGTTTTTCCATTTTGGGCAAAAATTCGAAAATTCAAAATGGCTGCCATTTTTGGGGAGGGGAAAATTTTTTGAAAATTGCAAAGATTACATTCCTTAGATACCCTGTGGGTTGAAAAATTTCGACGAAATCGCTCTATCTCGCATGGTTAAGAAGATAGAAGCAAATTTGTGTTTTGCCATTTTTGGCAAAAATTTGAAAATTCAAAATGGCCACCATTTTAGGGGAGGGGAAATTTTTTTTTAAATTGCAAAGAATACAATGCTCAAATACCTGTGGGTCGAAAATTTTGACGAAATCGCTCTATCTCGCACGGTTAAGGAGATAGAAGCAAATTTGTGTTTTGCCATTTTTGGCAAAAATTCGAAAATTTAAAATGGCCGCCATTTTTGGGGAGGGGAAAATTTTTTGAAAATTGCAAATATTACATTCCTTAGATACCCTGTGGGTCGAAAATTTCGACGAAATCGCTCTATCTCGCACGGTTAAGGAGATAGAAGCAAATTTGTGTTTTGCCATTTTTGGTAAAAATTCGAAAATTCAAAATGGCCGCCATTTTTGGGGAGGGGAAAATTTTTTGAAAATTGCAAATATTACATTCCTTAGATACCCTGTGGGTCGAAAATTTCGACGAAATCGCTCTATCTCGCACGGTTAAGGAGATAGAAGCAAATTTGTGTTTTGCCATTTTTGGTAAAAATTCGAAAATTCAAAATGGCCGCCATTTTTGGGGAGGGGAAAATTTTTTGAAAATTGCAGAGTACACTTCTGAGATACCCTGTGGGTCGAAAATTTTGACGAAATTGCTCTATCTCGCACGGTTAAGGAGATAGAAGCAAATTTGTGTTTTGCCATTTTTGGCAAAAATTCGAAAATTTAAAATGGCCGCCATTTTTGGGGAGGGGAAAATTTTTTGAAAATTGCAAATATTACATTCCTTAGATACCCTGTGGGTCGAAAATTTCCACGAAATCGCTCTATCTCGCACGGTTAAGGAGATAGAAGCAAATTTGTGTTTTGCCATTTTTGGCAAAAATTCTAAAATTCAAAATGGCCGCCATTTTTGGGGAGTGGAAAATTTTTTGAAAATTGCAAAGATTGCATTCCTTAGATACCCTGTAGGTCGAAAATTTCGACGAAATCACTCTATCTCGCACGGTTAAGGAGATAGAAGCAAATTTGTGTTTTGCCATTTTTGGCAAAAATTCGAAAATTTAAAATGGCCGCCATTTTTGGGGAGGGGAAAATTTTTTGAAAATTGCAAATATTACATTCCTTAGATACCCTGTGGGTCGAAAATTTCGACGAAATCGCTCTATCTCGCACGGTTAAGGAGATAGAAGCAAATTAGTGTTTTGCCATTTTTGGCAAAAATTCGAAAATTCAAAATGGCCGCCATTTTTGGGGAGGGGAAAATTTTTTGAAAATTGCAAAGAGTACACTCCTTAGATACCCTGTGGGTCGAAAATTTCGACGAAATCGCTCTATCTCACACGGTTAAGGAGATAGAAGCAAATTTGTGTTTTGCCATTTTTGGCAAAAATTCGAAAATTTAAAATGGCCGCCATTTTTGGGGAGGGGAAAATTTTTTGAAAATTGCAAATATTACATTCCTTAGATACCCTGTGGGTCGAAAATTTCGACGAAATCGCTCTATCTCGCACGGTTAAGGAGATAGAAGCAAATTAGTGTTTTGCCATTTTTGGCAAAAATTCGAAAATTCAAAATGGCCGCCATTTTTGGGGAGGGGAAAATTTTTTGAAAATTGCAAAGAGTACACTCCTTAGATACCCTGTGGGTCGAAAATTTCGACGAAATCGCTCTATCTCGCACGGTTAAGGAGATAGAAGGAAATTTGTGTTTTGCCATTTTTGGCAAAAATTCGAAAATTCAAAATGGCCGCCATTTTTGGGGAGGGGAAAATTTTTTGAAAATTGCAAAGAGTACACTCCTTAGATACCCTGTGGGTCGAAAATTTTGCCGAAATCGCTCTATCTCGCATGGTTAAGGAGATAGAATCAAATTAGTGTTTTGCCATTTTTGGCAAAAATTCGAAAATTCAAAATGGCCGCCATTTTTGGGGAGGGGAAAATTTTTTGAAAATTGCAAAGAGTACACTCCTTAGATACCCTGTGGGTCGAAAATTTCGACGAAATCGCTCTATCTCACACGGTTAAGGAGATAGAAGGAAATTTGTGTTTTGCCATTTTTGGCAAAAATTCGAAAATTCAAAATGGCCGCCATTTTTGGGGAGGGGAAAATTTTTTGAAAATTGCAAAGAGTACATTCCTTAGATACCCTGTGGGTCGAAAATTTCCACGAAATCGCTCTATCTCGCACGGTTAAGGAGATAGAAGCAAATTTGTGTTTTGCCATTTTTGGCAAAAATTCGAAAATTCAAAATGGCCGCCATTTTTGGGGAGGGGAAAATTTTTTGAAAATTGCAAATATTACATTCCTTAGATACCCTGTGGGTCGAAAATTTCCACGAAATCGCTCTATCTCGCACGGTTAAGGAGATAGAAGCAAATTTGTGTTTTGCCATTTTTGGCAAAAATTCGAAAATTTAAAATGGCCGCCATTTTTGGGGAGGGGAAAATTTTTTGAAAATTGCAAATATTACATTCCTTAGATACCCTGTGGGTCGAAAATTTCCACGAAATCGCTCTATCTCACACGGTTAAGGAGATAGAAGGAAATTTGTGTTTTGCCATTTTTGGCAAAAATTCGAAAATTCAAAATGGCCGCCATTTTTGGGGAGGGGAAAATTTTTTGAAAATTGCAAATATTACATTCCTTAGATACCCTGTGGGTCGAAAATTTCCACGAAATCGCTCTATCTCGCACGGTTAAGGAGATAGAAGCAAATTTGTGTTTTGCCATTTTTGGCAAAAATTCTAAAATTCAAAATGGCCGCCATTTTTGGGGAGTGGAAAATTTTTGGAAAATTGCAAAGATTGCATTCCTTAGATACCCTGTAGGTCGAAAATTTCGACGAAATCACTCTATCTCGCACGGTTAAGGAGATAGAAGCAAATTTGTGTTTTGCCATTTTTGGCAAAAATTCGAAAATTTAAAATGGCAGCCATTTTTGGGGAGGGGAAAATTTTTTGAAAATTGCAAAGAGTACACTTCTCAGATACCCTGTGGGTCGAAAATTTCGACGAAATCGCTCTATCTCGCACGGTTAAGGAGATAGAAGCAAATTTGTGTTTTGCCATTTTTGACAAGCCGCCATTTTTGGGGAGGGGAAAATTTTTGGAAAATTGCAAAGATTGCATTCCTTAGATACCCTGTGGGTCGAAAATTTCGACGAAATCACTCTATCTCGCACGGTTAAGGAGATAGAAGCAAAATTGTGTTTTGCCATTTTTGGCAAAAATTCGAAAATTTAAAATGGCCGCCATTTTTGGGGAGGGGAAAATTTTTTGAAAATTGCAAATATTACATTCCTTAGATACCCTGTGGGTCGAAAATTTCGACGAAATCGCTCTATCTCGCACGGTTAAGGAGATAGAAGCAAATTAGTGTTTTGCCATTTTTGGCAAAAATTCGAAAATTCAAAATGGCCGCCATTTTTGGGGAGGGGAAAATTTTTTGAAAATTGCAAAGAGTACACTCCTTAGATACCCTGTGGGTCGAAAATTTCGACGAAATCGCTCTATCTCGCACGGTTAAGGAGATAGAAGGAAATTTGTGTTTTGCCATTTTTGGCAAAAATTCGAAAATTCAAAATGGCCGCCATTTTTGGGGAGGGGAAAATTTTCGAAAATTGCAAAGAGTACACTCCTTAGATACCCTGTGGGTCGAAAATTTTGCCGAAATCGCTCTATCTCGCATGGTTAAGGAGATAGAATCAAATTAGTGTTTTGCCATTTTTGGCAAAAATTCGAAAATTCAAAATGGCCGCCATTTTTGGGGAGGGGAAAATTTTTTGAAAATTGCAAAGAGTACACTCCTTAGATACCCTGTGGGTCGAAAATTTCGACGAAATCGCTCTATCTCACACGGTTAAGGAGATAGAAGGAAATTTGTGTTTTGCCATTTTTGGCAAAAATTCGAAAATTCAAAATGGCCGCCATTTTTGGGGAGGGGAAAATTTTTTGAAAATTGCAAAGAGTACATTCCTTAGATACCCTGTGGGTCGAAAATTTCCACGAAATCGCTCTATCTCGCACGGTTAAGGAGATAGAAGCAAATTTGTGTTTTGCCATTTTTGGCAAAAATTCGAAAATTCAAAATGGCCGCTATTTTTGGGGAGGGGAAAATTTTTTGAAAATTGCAAATATTACATTCCTTAGATACCCTGTGGGTCGAAAATTTCCACGAAATCGCTCTATCTCGCACGGTTAAGGAGATAGAAGCAAATTTGTGTTTTGCCATTTTTGGCAAAAATTCTAAAATTTAAAATGGCCGCCATTTTTGGGGAGGGGAAAATTTTTTGAAAATTGCAAATATTACATTCCTTAGATACCCTGTGGGTCGAAAATTTCCACGAAATCGCTCTATCTCACACGGTTAAGGAGATAGAAGGAAATTTGTGTTTTGCCATTTTTGGCAAAAATTCGAAAATTCAAAATGGCCGCCATTTTTGGGGAGGGGAAAATTTTTTGAAAATTGCAAATATTACATTCCTTAGATACCCTGTGGGTCGAAAATTTCCACGAAATCGCTCTATCTCGCACGGTTAAGGAGATAGAAGCAAATTTGTGTTTTGCCATTTTTGGCAAAAATTCTAAAATTCAAAATGGCCGCCATTTTTGGGGAGTGGAAAATTTTTGGAAAATTGCAAAGATTGCATTCCTTAGATACCCTGTAGGTCGAAAATTTCGACGAAATCACTCTATCTCGCACGGTTAAGGAGATAGAAGCAAATTTGTGTTTTGCCATTTTTGGCAAAAATTCGAAAATTTAAAATGGCAGCCATTTTTGGGGAGGGGAAAATTTTTTGAAAATTGCAAAGAGTACACTTCTCAGATACCCTGTGGGTCGAAAATTTCGACGAAATCGCTCTATCTCGCACGGTTAAGGAGATAGAAGCAAATTTGTGTTTTGCCATTTTTGACAAGCCGCCATTTTTGGGGAGGGGAAAATTTTTGGAAAATTGCAAAGATTGCATTCCTTAGATACCCTGTGGGTCGAAAATTTCGACGAAATCACTCTATCTCGCACGGTTAAGGAGATAGAAGCAAAATTGTGTTTTGCCATTTTTGGCAAAAATTCGAAAATTTAAAATGGCCGCCATTTTTGGGGAGGGGAAAATTTTTTGAAAATTGCAAATATTACATTCCTTAGATACCCTGTGGGTCGAAAATTTCCACGAAATCGCTCTATCTCGCACGGTTAAGGAGATAGAAGCAAATTTGTGTTTTGCCATTTTTGGCAAAAATTCGAAAATTTAAAATGGCCGCCATTTTTGGGGAGGGGAAAATTTTTTGAAAATTGCAAATATTACATTCCTTAGATACCCTGTGGGTCGAAAATTTCCACGAAATCGCTCTATCTCACACGGTTAAGGAGATAGAAGGAAATTTGTGTTTTGCCATTTTTGGCAAAAATTCGAAAATTCAAAATGGCCGCCATTTTTGGGGAGGGGAAAATTTTTTGAAAATTGCAAATATTACATTCCTTAGATACCCTGTGGGTCGAAAATTTCCACGAAATCGCTCTATCTCGCACGGTTAAGGAGATAGAAGCAAATTTGTGTTTTGCCATTTTTGGCAAAAATTCTAAAATTCAAAATGGCCGCCATTTTTGGGGAGTGGAAAATTTTTGGAAAATTGCAAAGATTGCATTCCTTAGATACCCTGTAGGTCGAAAATTTCGACGAAATCACTCTATCTCGCACGGTTAAGGAGATAGAAGCAAATTTGTGTTTTGCCATTTTTGGCAAAAATTCGAAAATTTAAAATGGCAGCCATTTTTGGGGAGGGGAAAATTTTTTGAAAATTGCAAAGAGTACACTTGTCAGATACCCTGTGGGTCGAAAATTTCGACGAAATCGCTCTATCTCGCACGGTTAAGGAGATAGAAGCAAATTTGTGTTTTGCCATTTTTGACAAGCCGCCATTTTTGGGGAGGGGAAAATTTTTGGAAAATTGCAAAGATTGCATTCCTTAGATACCCTGTGGGTCGAAAATTTCGACGAAATCACTCTATCTCGCACGGTTAAGGAGATAGAAGCAAAATTGTGTTTTGCCATTTTTGGCAAAAATTCGAAAATTTAAAATGGCCGCCATTTTTGGGGAGGGGAAAATTTTTTGAAAATTGCAAATATTACATTCCTTAGATACCCTGTGGGTCGAAAATTTCGACGAAATCGCTCTATCTCGCACGGTTAAGGAGATAGAAGCAAATTTGTGTTTTGCCATTTTTGGCAAAAATTCGAAAATTCAAAATGGCCGCCATTTTTGGGGAGGGGAAAATTTTTTGAAAATTGAAAAGAGTACACTCCTTAGATACCCTGTGGGTCGAAAATTTCGACGAAATCGCTCTATCTCGCACGGTTAAGGAGATAGAAGGAAATTTGTGTTTTGCCATTTTTGGCAAAAATTCGAAAATTCAAAATGGCCGCCATTTTTGGGGAGGGGAAAATTTTTTGAAAATTGCAAAGAGTACACTCCTTAGATACCCTGTGGGTCGAAAATTTTGCCGAAATCGCTCTATCTCGCATGGTTAAGGAGATAGAATCAAATTAGTGTTTTGCCATTTTTGGCAAAAATTCGAAAATTCAAAATGGCCGCCATTTTTGGGGAGGGGAAAATTTTTTGAAAATTGCAAAGAGTACACTCCTTAGATACCCTGTGGGTCGAAAATTTCGACGAAATCGCTCTATCTCACACGGTTAAGGAGATAGAAGGAAATTTGTGTTTTGCCATTTTTGGCAAAAATTCGAAAATTCAAAATGGCCGCCATTTTTGGGGAGGGGAAAATTTTTTGAAAATTGCAAAGAGTACATTCCTTAGATACCCTGTGGGTTGAAAATTTCCACGAAATCGCTCTATCTCGCACGGTTAAGGAGATAGAAGCAAATTTGTGTTTTGCCATTTTTGGCAAAAATTCGAAAATTCAAAATGGCCGCCATTTTTGGGGAGGGGAAAATTTTTTGAAAATTGCAAATATTACATTCCTTAGATACCCTGTGGGTCGAAAATTTCCACGAAATCGCTCTATCTCGCACGGTTAAGGAGATAGAAGCAAATTTGTGTTTTGCCATTTTTGGCAAAAATTCGAAAATTTAAAATGGCCGCCATTTTTGGGGAGGGGAAAATTTTTTGAAAATTGCAAATATTACATTCCTTAGATACCCTGTGGGTCGAAAATTTCCACGAAATCGCTCTATCTCACACGGTTAAGGAGATAGAAGGAAATTTGTGTTTTGCCATTTTTGGCAAAAATTCGAAAATTCAAAATGGCCGCCATTTTTGGGGAGGGGAAAATTTTTTGAAAATTGCAAATATTACATTCCTTAGATACCCTGTGGGTCGAAAATTTCCACGAAATCGCTCTATCTCGCACGGTTAAGGAGATAGAAGCAAATTTGTGTTTTGCCATTTTTGGCAAAAATTCTAAAATTCAAAATGGCCGCCATTTTTGGGGAGTGGAAAATTTTTTGAAAATTGCAAATATTACATTCCTTAGATACCCCGTGGGTCGAAAATTTTGACGAAATCGCTCTATCTCGCACGGTTAAGGAGATAGAAGCAAATTTGTGTTTTGCCATTTTTGGCAAAAATTCGAAAATTTAAAATGGACGCCATTTTTGGGGAGGGGAAAATTTTTTGAAAATTGCAAATATTACATTCCTTAGATACCCTGTGGGTCGAAAATTTCCACGAAATCGCTCTATCTCGCACGGTTAAGGAGATAGAAGCAAATTTGTGTTTTGCCATTTTTGGCAAAAATTCGAAAATTCAAAATGGCCGCCATTTTTGGGGAGGGGAAAATTTTTTGAAAATTGCAAATATTACATTCCTTAGATACCCTGTGGGTCGAAAATTTCCACGAAATCGCTCTATCTCGCACGGTTAAGGAGATAGAAGCAAATTTGTGTTTTGCCATTTTTGGCAAAAATTCTAAAATTCAAAATGGCCGCCATTTTTGGGGAGTGGAAAATTTTTGGAAAATTGCAAAGAGTACACTTGTCAGATACCCTGTGGGTCGAAAATTTCGACGAAATCGCTCTATCTCGCACGGTTAAGGAGATAGAAGCAAATTTGTGTTTTGCCATTTTTGGCAAAAATTCGAAAATTTAAAATGGCCGCCATTTTTGGGGAGGGGAAAATTTTTTGAAAATTGCAAAGAGTACACTCCTTAGATACCCTGTGGGTTGAAAATTTCGCCGAAATCGCTCTATCTCGCACGGTTAAGGAGATAGAAGCAAATTAGTGTTTTGTCATTTTTGGCAAAAATTCGAAAATTCAAAATGGCCGCCATTTTTGGGGAGGGGAAAATTTTTTGAAAATTGCAAAGAGTACACTTGTCAGATACCCTGTGGGTCGAAAATTTTGCCGAAATCGCTCTATCTCGCACGGTTAAGGAGATAGAAGCAAATTACTCAAAAGTAGTACTGAAAATACACAATGAAGTACCTAAATGGCTATTACTCATGTACTGACAAAGCTATCAGTCCCAAATGCAATACCAAGCGAGCTATGGACATAACAATCTTGTATTCAAAATTGTAGTAAAATATCTTTAATTATTTTGGCTTAAATGCACGGAAACCAATGGGTACTGAAAATAGCTGTACTTAAGTATTACTCAGTAAGCAAAAGAGGTACAACAGCCAAAAGCAATCCCAAGCAAGCTACTGACCCAATAAGCCTGCATACCAAATTTGGTGACAATAGCTCTAATACTTTTCCTTTAAATGAGCGGAAACCATGCGTGACGCCGGACATCGGACGCCGGACATCGGACATCGGACATCGGACGGCGAAAAAAGCAAAAATAATATATCCACCCCCCAGGGGGGTGGACATAATAAAGTTTAAAAATAACTGCTTTGGAGTAATTTTAAACTTTCCAAACTTGAATAAATAAAAGATGAATATTATTTTAAAACCCAGGCTTACTCATGTTTGGAAATAATATTGTTTTAACAGTCTAAGTTAGAATACTGTTTTTTGGTTAATCATTGGAGGAACTTGGTGCTGTAGCTTTATCACCACCTATACAATATGGATCAGCTTTCCTTAAAGAGAAATCAATGACACTGGATTCCCTGTCCCTTGAAATAAAAGTTTTACGGAGTGTAAGGTTGACCGTTGATTAGGAAACTATATCAGTTCAACACACAAGACACTACTGCTGGTTGGCGAGTGGAAGAGGCACCAAAGGAATGTTAGTAATGATAACAAGGGTAGAGATTTGGGATGAGTACAAGGCAGAGACTAGCTTTGGTAGAGTGGACAGGCTACAGAAGCAGTAGAGTGGGGACCTCTGCATACCCTCTGTTGCTGAGCTTTCTGTATGGTGGTGATCTGCTGAGCCACCACAGACAACACCTCAATGTCTATACGATTGAACTCATCAAAACAAGCCCATGCACCAGCACTAAAACAATGGAGTCAGAACTTGACAACATCACAAATCTAATATAAAACTGACAATGGGGACAGTGTGGCTGCGAAATAAATTATTGTCTTCATTATGCTAAAACAATGTCATTTCAATGTGTTCAAGTCAAATGAATGATATGGATGGAAAAATAAACATCTCAAAAGTACCGTCATTTTTGTGGTTTGACCATACTTATCTACCTTTTTAAGCTATTTGAAGCTTCGACTAGGTGTTTAAATAAAATTGGTACATTTTATGTCAATACAAATATGAGGCCCCGCATTCATGAAACGTCTTTGCCAAGTCTTATACTTAACTTTTGTATAAATATATAACCACCTTAAGTCTAAGATCTGGCTCTGATCTGTGTAGTTGATAATTTTTCTGGAAGAATGTGAATTCTTAGTTTACTTTATTTATACTTAACACTTAAGCAAGTTTAATTTCTGAAAAAGTCAAATTGTAACAACCAGAAAAACTACAATTCATACCAATATATATTCATAAATCTTTCAAAGTGAGAGAGCTTTGCTAATCCAAACAAAACAAGAAAATGGTAAACTCACCTTGCCAAACCTTTGAAAAACTTGCCCATAGCCATGAAATCCAGCTGATCTGAGCAGTTGAATACCACACACTGAATAGCCATTGCTTTAGCAAGATCCTGTAACACAAACCCAATGCCAGATCAGTGTACTGTTTTCACCAATTGAAATTGGCAAAAGACAAGCTTGCCTCCAACAGACCAACAGTGCTTTCTGCACATTGTTTGACACTTAAGTCTAACCTGTTTAACCTGTTCACTATCAAGGCAATTGTAGTCAAATAAATAAATAAATGAAATTAAATGAAATTCATGGTGATGAGACCAGCCAGAATTTCCAAGATATACAAATGACTGCCATCTGCTCATAATGCACACGTGTATAATATGCTATGAATGAGATCTACTAGGACATTTCTGTACAACTCCACTGAAGGAAATATATCTGTGGATACAAGGCAATGAAGGTATGGAAAGCAGTACAAAACTATGGTCAACAGACAAGGTAGGGAAAAGGTTACTGAGCAAAATTTTATCCAGCATACAAAACTTCTCTTACATTACAGATTCAGCTGTATCTTGCTTGAAGATATCTTTACGGGATGGTGGGACAAATAGACTCACGCTCGACTAATCGCCAGTGATAGTGTACAATTGTGGTGGGTCACTAACTTTTTCCAATAATCGATTATTAACCTTATATCTCACTTTTCCTATTGTACTTCAATATCCACCTATTTTTTAAATATTGCCCAATTTAACAAACTGACAGATTTGTCATGAAATTCGAGTTCATGTCTATCATCATAACTACAGGATGTGGGTATTTCTGGTAGATTCTAACTGTTGGAATCCCATTATTCTTACCATATTGGCCTATACTTCATCCCACAAAGTGTTTTATGAAATAATGAGTAACAATGGAGTAAAATAATCGATTATGGCTCGATTATCAGTCAAACAGTTAACGACTAATGGACCATGAAAGTTGGAGGCTAGTCCCAACACTGTCTGTACACCAAAGCTGATGACAAATCAATTCATCTAATAAGCAGAATTATCCTTCTAAGTACTGTCACCCATAGACATAGCACTTCTAGCTTATTATATGAGCAATTCATCATTTGACATCTGTCAGGCCTTGAATTTCAGTCCACATTTACTTACATCTCTGTGTATCCATGAATATGCCTACCTTGGTGGTCTCTGTCTTCCCTGTTCCAGCAGGGCCTGCAGGAGCTCCACCAAACTTGAGATGCAGAGCTCCAGTAAGTGTGAGGTAACACCTGTCAGTAAGTGGCGTGATCACTAGACGCCCCGTGTTACCCAGGTACTCAAAGCCGTAAGGAAACTCGGCATTCACTGCACGGATAAACAGGAAGTCGTCATGCCAGTAGTACCTGAAACATGTTAAAAAAATAGTATCAGAGATGCCCGTACCCCACACCCTAGGGAAATATTTTTAACACCATGAGATATCGAAGTACTGTATCAGTACAAAGTTCAGGATACTTTCAGAGCACTGTCAGTTATATAAAGGTCCAAACAATGTTTAAATAGAGAAAATAATATCTAAGAGAAAGATAATACATGTTAAGATGAAGTATTAAAACAAGACAATTCAATAACAAGATGACAGCATCAATCAGTAAATTAAACATTACGACAATCTTTATCTACATCTGGCATGGCTGAATTATGGTTTGGATGTTTTGAATATTACCATGCATACAGAAGTGGTAATATACATTCCATGAATGCTTATGTGTGGTGTTGGACCAAAATCTGTGGCTCACTTGATGAAATTCCATCTGTTACAATGGGAAGTTGTAAAAGTAAAATTCTTTATGAATTTTAATATGACTTTAACAGTGCTTAATCTGCATCAAAAGACAGACCCAAAGGTGCAATAAGATTTTAAAGGTCAAGGTCACTACAACAAGGTCAAGGGTCAAATCAAGGTCAGATCATGATGTTGAACACCTACACCCCCTAACCAATGTTCCTACCAAGTATCAACTTCCTACACCTTCCAGTTACTGAGATATAACCCGGACAAGATTTTTTAGGTCAAGGTCACTTCAGCAAGGTCAAAGGTCAAATCAAGGTCAGACCATGACGTTGCACACCTACACCATCTAACCAATGTCCCTACCAAGTATCACCTTCCTACACCTTATGGTTTCCGAGATATAGCCCGGACAAGATTTTATAGGTCAAGGTCACTACGGCAAGGTCAAATCAAGGTCAGACCTTGACGTTGCACACCTACACCCCCTAACTAATGTCCCTACCAAGTATCAACTTCCTACACCTTACGGTTTCCAAGATATAGCCCGGACAAGATTTTCAAACTCAAGGTCACTACGGCAAGGTCAAAGTTCAAATCAAGGTCAGACCATGACGTTCCACACCTACACATCCTTACCAATGTCCATACCACGTATCAACTTCCTACACCTTACGGTTTCTGAGATACAGCCCGGACAAACTTTTTCCCGCCGCTCGCCCGCCCATCCGGACACCATGGGTGAAAACAATACCCCGACAGCCCTTAAGGGCTGTGGGGTAAAAAACAATATAGGTTATATCCAGGAACTTCATGTAATGCAGACATGGTATTTGGGTTCACAGAAAACCATGGTGTTAAAAGTACTTGCCAACTGGTACATAAAAAAATGAGATTGTGACAATAATATGTCTGACACTAGGACCTAAATTCCTGTATTGTCCTCATCATATGAGTAATAGGGATTAACAATTCAATAATCGTGTGAATCCGTAATACTCAAAACAAGCAGCAATAAAAATATACATTTTTACCTCAATAATTAATATTGAAAAAAAAACCTTTGTATAAATGTAGACCATAATTATAAACAATGCCCTTTAGCATTTCATCTTGGCATTTGATACTGGACTAATTTTGGAAATCACACAAAATTAAAAACTTGAACAAGAAAATGTAAACCAAGATGGTCTCAGAATGTTGCAATCACCATTTCACTTTGATGATTACCTCATATTACTAGATTTAATTTGTTGTGGATTTTCCCCCACTTTTCCTCATCTTTCAAGGAATTTAAATAGAGGTCTTGCAGCCACCAGATATTCAATTCCTTTCCAAGACAACAAGTATTACAATGGAGAGATAGGTCACCTGAGCTGGCTGATCCACTCAAAGTCATTGACATTGTTGACATTTTCCTCTATCATCTTGGTGACGACGTCTCTGGCATGCACTTCTATCACAATCAAGGCAGACAAGACCTGTCTCCCAATCTTACTCAGTGGCTTACGTACCAAGTCCCTCAAGTCATCCAGCTAAAACAACCACAAGACCTTACAAATGTAGCCACACACTGGCACATTTTAACTACTAGCACCAATCTTGACAGTCTTGAATTCATTCTAAGAACCAGTCTTGAATTCATTCTAAGAACCACCCTTTTCTCAAAGTGTTGAGGAATTGGTAATCTGTACAACTCAACCTCAGTGTCAAGATTTTATCCCTTTTTCACAAACCTCATGAAACTTCTTCCGACATAACATATTATTAATTACAACCTAAGTAGAAAAGGTTAATAAGTCTGTATCTTTCATTAATAACAACTGACTTGAAATGGTAAAGGTAAATTCATAGCCACAAATATCTACATATTCCCAGTGACTAATTTGCTGGCTGTACAACCCTGAAATTTAATGAAGAACATAGGAATATAAGGGTTATTAAATGTGGATACGAAATTAATGAAGAACATCACAATATAAGGGTTCTTATATGTGCATTTTACCTGTGAGAGCAACTTGGGATAGTATCCCTTGAGGTCGGACTTCTCCAGAGCGTCAGACACCTCTATGGTCCAGTAGGTCTGACAGCCCGCAATCACCAGCTGTCCAGGCCACTTCAACACCCAGTCAGGTCTTGCAGACTGCAAAAAAAAAACAAAAAAAAAACTTATCAATGTAAAATCAGAAACAGATAATACAGCCACTACATATTAGTAGAATGGAAGTCATTTAAGCATATGGGAGAGTAGAGCCGTTGTAACCGTGTAGTCTTGTAAAGTTGAACAGTTTCATTTCTTCAGCATGCAGTGCTTCAGTGCCATATTGCAAGCATGTACTACATGCTACTTTGAAGATCAGAAAATACCCTTTAAGACACAAATTTCTTTATAGTTTACAGTCTAATTGTTAAAACACCCACAAATACTTACTATAAAGTCTAGCATTTAAAGACACCAACAACTTTGTATTGTACCATGTAATGGTTAAAGACCCACCACTATTTACTGTACATGGTTAAAGACACTGTCTACTTAGTTCTGCTTGATCTATTGCCTATAGACACACACCTCTTTGTAGTCCTTCAGAGCCTCCTCCATGATGAGTCTGAGACTCTCCTTCATGACTTTCTCCACCTCTAGCAGCCAGTCCTCCACGTTACCACGGGGATACAGTGTGGCCTTCAAGGGAACCTCCTCCCCCTCAGCGGAGTACATCTTAGTGATCTGCAGATCATCCTCAAACTGCAGCTGTAAACAACAAAGTTCCAGCACTGTGAGTCTCTCCCTACAGCCCTCCCTAGTTCACACTCCCTCACTGCTTTCAACTGAGAATATCTCCCTACAGCCCTCCCTAGTTCACACTCCCTCACTCCTTTCAATTGAGAATATCTCCCTACAGCCCTCCCTAGTTCACACTCCCTCACTGCTTTCAACTGAGAATATCTCCCTACAGCCCTCCCTAGTTCACACTCCCTCACTGCTTTCAACTGAGAATATCTCCCTACAGCCCTCCCTAGTTCACACTCCCTCACTGCTTTCAATTGAGAATATCTCCCTACAGCCCTCCCTAGTTCACACTCCCTCACTGCTTTCAACTGAGAATATCTCCCTACAGCCCTCCCTAGTTCACACTCCCTCACTCCTTTCAACTGAGAATATCTCCCTACAGCCCTCCCTAGTTCACACTCCCTCACTGCTTTCAACTGAGAATATCTCCCTACAGCCCTCCCTAGTTCACACTCCCTCACTGCTTTCAACTGAGAATATCTCCCTACAGCCCTCCCTAGTTCACACTCCCTCACTCCTTTCAACTGAGAATATCTCCCTACAGCCCTCCCTAGTTCACACTCCCTCACTCCTTTCAACTGAGAATATCTCCCAACAGCCCTCCCTAGTTCACACTCCCTCACTGCTTTCAATTGAGAATATCTCCCTACAGCCCTCCCTAGTTCACACTCCCTCACTCCTTTCAATTGAGAATATCTCCCTACAGCCCTCCCTAGTTCACACTCCCTCACTGCTTTCAACTGAGAATATCTCCCTACAGCCCTCCCTAGTTCACACTCCCTCACTCCTTTCAATTGAGAATATCTCCCTACAGCCCTCCCTAGTTCACACTCCCTCACTCCTTTCAACTGAGAATATCTCCCTACAGCCCTCCCTAGTTCACACTCCCTCACTGCTTTCAACTGAGAATATCTCCCTACAGCCCTCCCTAGTTCACACTCCCTCACTGCTTTCAACTGAGAATATCTCCCTACAGCCCTCCCTAGTTCACACTCCCTCACTGCTTTCAATTGAGAATATCTCCCTACAGCCCTCCCTAGTTCACACTCCCTCACTCCTTTCAACTGAGAATATCTCCCTACAGCCCTCCCTAGTTCACACTCCCTCACTCCTTTCAACTGAGAATATCTCCCTACAGCCCTCCCTAGTTCACACTCCCTCACTCCTTTCAACTGAGAATATCTCCCTACAGCCCTCCCTAGTTCACACTCCCTCACTCCTTTCAACTGAGAATATCTCCCTACAGCCCTCCCTAGTTCACACTCCCTCACTGCTTTCAATTGAGAATATCTCCCTACAGCCCTCCCTAGTTCACACTCCCTCACTGCTTTCAATTGAGAATATCTCCCTACAGCCCTCCCTAGTTCACACTCCCTCACTCCTTTCAATTGAGAATATCTCCCTACAGCCCTCCCTAGTTCACACTCCCTCACTCCTTTCAATTGAGAATATCTCCCTACAGCCCTCCCTAGTTCACACTCCCTCACTGCTTTCAACTGAGAATATCTCCCTACAGCCCTCCCTAGTTCACACTCCCTCACTCCTTTCAACTGAGAATATCTCCCTACAGCCCTCCCTAGTTCACACTCCCTCACTGCTTTCAATTGAGAATATCTCCCTACAGCCCTCCCTAGTTCACACTCCCTCACTCCTTTCAATTGAGAATATCTCCCTACAGCCCTCCCTAGTTCACACCCCCTCACTGCTTTCAACTGAGAATATCTCCCTACAGCCCTCCCTAGTTCACACTCCCTCACTGCTTTCAACTGAGAATATCTCCCTACAGCCCTCCCTAGTTCACACTCCCTCACTGCTTTCAATTGAGAATATCTCCCTACAGCCCTCCCTAGTTCACACTCCCTCACTCCTTTCAATTGAGAATATCTCCCTACAGCCCTCCCTAGTTCACACTCCCTCACTGCTTTCAACTGAGAATATCTCCCTACAGCCCTCCCTAGTTCACACTCCCTCACTGCTTTCAACTGAGAATATCTCCCTACAGCCCTCCCTAGTTCACACTCCCTCACTCCTTTCAACTGAGAATATCTCCCTACAGCCCTCCCTAGTTCACACTCCCTCACTGCTTTCAACTGAGAATATCTCCCTACAGCCCTCCCTAGTTCACACTCCCTCACTGCTTTCAACTGAGAATATCTCCCTACAGCCCTCCCTAGTTCACACTCCCTCACTCCTTTCAATTGAGAATATCTCCCTACAGCCCTCCCTAGTTCACACTCCCTCACTCCTTTCAATTGAGAATATCTCCCTACAGCCCTCCCTAGTTCACACTCCCTCACTCCTTTCAACTGAGAATATCTCCCTACAGCCCTCCCTAGTTCACACTCCCTCACTCCTTTCAACTGAGAATATCTCCCTACAGCCCTCCCTAGTTCACACTCCCTCACTGCTTTCAACTGAGAATATCTTTACCCGTATATTCCTGCAACTTATACAACACTCCTACTCTTATTTGACCAAACAGCACAAGTTTCTGCTTTCTTAATTTGATTTTGTTACATGGTTAACAGTTTGCTGTCCATAATGAATTAAACCACACTGTCCACTTCAGAAATCTCATACCTTTAAATCTATATAGTAACAAAAAATATGTCAATCCTCTCAAGTGGACACTATGATGAGCAACAATGTGTTTTCCTTTTTTCAGCTAATACATTGTAAAAATATGTTTTTCTTGGAGAAATTAAGCTTCTCTTGCATCCCATCATACTTGTATACACACATAAGTGTGCTGCAAATATTGTTGAAAAAATATGAACGTAGCCTGGTAGTGGGGTAGTAAACATTTGCACGTGCAAACAAGGTGTATTCATGGAGACATGAATGCATGCATAGCCACACTGTGTGCACATAGAGAATAATGTGCATGCCAATTTTCATTGCGGCTTCTCTGCAACCTTGAGATTCTGTTACAAAATCGCATGTGTAGCTTAAGTGTCCCTTGCAAATCAGCCGATTTTTCTCTGTAACCAGGACGTACGTGCACGTACGTTGGGATGTAAGAGAGGCTTTAGATGTAGAATGAGTGGAACATGCAAATAGAGTAATGAAAGGACAGGAACAAATCTAAATATTTGTTGACAAAGAGACACAATATCCACATTGTGCAGCTTGACATTGAATGTAAGATGTGATGAATATACCTTGGCAATGTTCTCAAAGCACTTCCTGAGATGCGGCTGTACAGCTGTGGGGTCTTTAGTCTGTGAGAGGATCTCCAGCAGCTCATCATCGGACAGGAAGTAAAACCTGGGAAAGGACTGGCGCTTGGTCTCCAGGTACTCACTCAGACCCTTCTGTACCTGGTCCAGCAGCTTGTTACACTCACGCAGGTTGTCTAGCAGACGGTTATCTGGACACAGTGAGATCACCTGACAAAGACAAGAGGCAAGAAAAGGCTAACAAGTGAACACTGCAGAACTTTGTAGTACTTTACATCATACTCTGGTCCCTGATACCTAATCGATGAACCAAGCTAAAAAGCAGATAGTTTACATGAATTTCAGTAAAATCTGAAGCACTTGGCCAAATTATGAGCATAATCAAAACGTCCTAAAGGTTAGTACATGCTAATGTTAAGTGTGCTGTATTTTTTACTTCTTTCAAAATAGAAACTTTCTGTTTCAATATATTAACTTGGAGATCTTTTCCCTGACATTCTCCTTGATCTTCTGCCAGTCTCTATGGTCTTGTATTCTTATTACTTGTATTCACTGTTTGCTTTGTTTTTGCATGTTTACCTGAGGGTTTTCCTTGGCATTCTTCATGATCTTCCTCCACAGTCTCTCCATGGTCTGGTACCTCTTGCTCTCCACTGGCAACTGCCTGTTGATGTCCTCGGAGCTGAAGATTGGCTCCAGGTACAGCCACTGCCTCTGACACAGGAGCCACTCATCAAGCACATCCTGAAAAGTACACCTGCAGCTTTCAAATATGACCTTAAAATTACACTTTTACAGCAGCTGTGAAAACAAAGGGTCTGTCTAACATAAAAACACAACTGAAACTCGAAACAATATAATTACTTTAGCTAATAAATCATTTGTGCTATAATAAAGATTCTTTTTATAAGTTAAAACTGGCATTCAATACAAGTTAATATTATGCAGTATTTTCATTGGTCAGGCTGGTATGTACTAATTACCCTAGTAACTACAGGATTTATTGAAAAGATATTTGTTATTTCTAAAGAAAATTGGTTAATCTGTACCTTTTTAGAGACATAATAGATTCACAAACAACTGTTCTGATGCCTAAAAAGGTTCAAAGGAATTCCATACCTGTGTGGTCTTGAGCTTGTTCTCCCAAGTGCTGATCCTTTCCTCAAATGGCTTCTTGTAGGGGGAGAAGCTCATGCTCTGTGTCATCACAATGTGGTCATCCAGTTGTTGAGAGATGTCCTCTGATGCCTTCAGAATGTACGTGCCAGTCTCCTTGTATGGCATAATGTCAAAGAAGATTGGCTTCCATTCTCCCTCCATTTTGTCCAGAGCCTACAAAACAACACCAACATGCCTTGTCATCTCATGGAAACTTAACCTTAAGATCATTTATCAAAGCAATAGTGTATTTATGATTTCTGAAAATACTCCAAAGATATCATTTTATAATATTTAAGTACATTTGAGGTCCTTGTACACAATATGTCATATTATTATCAGTCATATTGAATATGACTGAGAAAAGTAGTTTATTTATTCTTCTATATGAGAAGACATACACTGATAGCAGTGTAATTTAATTATTTCTTGCCAATTCTGGTTACTGTTACCCTTTTATGATGAATGCCAGTATTTGTATATCTCCATTCACATTACCTGTTCAATGGAATACTCCTTGCCAGCCACCTCAGCCACCTTGGTGATAACTCCTATATGATCCTGCAGCTTCATCTCAAGGCACTTGGAAAAGGTGAGGTTGGCCTTGGGTCTGACTGGGAAGCCCAAGTCATTGGACAGCTGCTCCCAGTGGCGGTTCCTCATGCCAGGGTTCCTCAAGCCTTGGATCAGTGGGATGTTGGGCCGGAATGATTCAATGCGAGACTTGATCTCTTGTGCCACCTCACTCACCCCTAAACACACATAGTGTGTGTACACACAGGTTAAACCCATGCAACACAGGGCAGACACATACTGATAAAAACCCTAGCATTTACTCATTAAGCTTTCCAGTTTGAGATTTATTACTCTTAAATCATGCACTGCAATGGCTAAGTTTTCAAATCAGTGACATACATATCATCATGGGACAACAAAATCTATCTTGTACACAATGGCTAATTATATTTCATGCATGATATCCTCTTATGCATAATGCATTTCAGTTACATCTACTGTACAGATAAACTAAATGTGACGAATTACAAATAAAAAATTACAAAATGAAAACATAAAATGTACATACCATCAGTATCTATGATTTATTGTCATTTACATTTGTGAAACATAAAACAATGTAATAAATGTAGATTAGGTCTCTTAAACATAATATACTTAACTTACTTTTCTGCAGAAAATTAATACATACTGTTGTAGGACAATTTACACATTCATGTGATGACAAGGTACTATATTTTCTAACAAATGTAGGTGCCAAAAATTATAATCAAATGACTGAATTAATTTTTGGCTCCACCTTTAGATTGGGACCTGTCCTAATAATGTGCATACATGATCAGGATTAACTGAATATAGCAATGAATACTGCTAAACTTGCTATAACTACAACTATACTGTCTTTACAGGTGCAAAATTTAAAAATACACAATCCTATCATGCTACTTATCTGACATGCACAAAATTCTAATGACTCAAACTACAAAACTAAGACTACATACATTAAAATAAAAAAGTTGCAGTCTGTCAAAAAAGGGACTTCACTAAAATCAACAGTTCTCAAAATGTAGCCTCATTAAATCAGAGGTCAAATCTACTTCTTGTATTACTAGCATATACAGATCATGTAGCAATCAAAATGGCATCACAACTTAAGTATACTACATGAAGGTCAAAATCCAACATACAAAAACACCGAACACATTCAGCACTGGGAGACTGAGTCCAGAAATGTAAAAACAAACCTACAAAATAAGATCCTAATAAGGTGAAAACACCAAAAATATGTCACATGTTTAAACTGGAGGAAATGTTCTCACCTGCCAAAGTTATCACCTAAATCAGTTTAATTCCATACATCTAAGCTTCACCCATTATAAGGGAGGGAAATAATAAATATAGCCTGAAGGGTAAATTAATTTCGAATGATTGAAGCATGAAATACACATATTCGAAATGACACAAAATTTACACAAAAGCAACATTCCAGGTGATTTCTAACAAATTCTATATTTAACTACACTGGATATCTACATTCTAGACCAGTAAGCATGGTCCATCTGTACACAAAGTGAAAGGTATTCTAGTTCTCTATCATACAAAGTGGTGAAGTTGTTTCTTCAAAATGTTACTGCTCCTACATGGTGACATAATAAAGGATAAAGTTTACAGCCACATTTATGACACCATTTCTAGGATTAAAAGGTTTAAAAAATCTATATGTTGAACCAATCTGAAGACATACCAGGATCTACTACGAAGTTCCAGGGTCCTTATGGATGGGGATTGAATGAGGATAAAATCATCATTAATGAACATATTTTTCAGACAATGCGCATATAAATGTATAAAAATGCTTGCAACAATTAGTAATGCAAACTAAGACACTGAATATACAATCACATCACCCATTGATATTATCCTTTCCAAAAATATCAGTGACCAACATTCATAATAATGAAGTCACTCTTATACCCTCTCTTATTCACACTACAGGCGGAATAACTCGCGGTTATAGGCAAAATTCAATCTTTAATCCTTCAACTACCGTCTTGCGTCTGTATATTATTAGTGATATATTGGCCAGTCCCACTCTTTGAGTGTTCTCTGGAAATTTTAAAATGTTTAAACTTTCCACCTCTGACTGTCACATTGTCAGGCACCGTCATTCATTGTCAGTCATCGTCTCTTCTGCTGCTTATCACCGTCCCTTTATACGTGTGTCTCCGTCACTGTCCGTCCATTTCTGCGACCTTCTGCAGATAAACTTTTCATATGCTATATGAAGGCGTCACTCGTGGTTGACATAAGGTTGTGACTCGGTCATGTTTCAGTAGCACGTATTTGTCCAACGGTTACCGAAGGTGAGTTGAGGTTACCGAAGGTGAGTGGAGGTTATGTCTCGGTGACCAACATTTGTAGTACTGTCATTCTACTGTTATTGACCGTTACAAACTGTGTCCCATCAGTGGCCATATGAGTCAAACCTTATGAATACCACAAATCTCAGAAGATATGATGCATCCTGGGAGGCAGTTCTGCCGCCGGGTAAAACTTCTAACTGCGGGGTATACCCCCTGTAGTGTGAATGAGCCACAAGAAATGAAATATTGTCAATGGTATCCAGTTGATTTTGTGGCTGTGAACAGCACTCCATGCTTACTTAGTATCAGGGGGGGTCACCTTCCAGATTAGATGACAACATCATGAAATAACCTTAATTAAGTAGATTGGTAATTCCTGCAAAAAGTCTCTTTGTTATGAATTCATAAATAATTGGCTAAGCATGAAGCCATAAAGGGGGATGTGATTGTATAAAATAGGTACTAAACAATAATGGTTAATTTATTTTCAAAAAATACATCTGCATATGATATATATATATATAAATCTATCGGTAAAAAGCTCTCTAAAAATGATTACAAAAAGAATGTTGCATTTTTAACCACTAAAATAAAAAAAAATAAATGTAACTGATGTCACCATATTCAACACTACCTTGAAAAGATTCGGCAGAACCTGTCATGAAAAAGAAAGACTTGTGTCGTAAAGCAAGAAACACTTCCTCACCACAGACGTAACAGTACCAGAGTTATACACATCAAGGGACACAATGACTTGGACCAATTATACAAAACCATTTGACTTCATAAAGTTTTTATATTTCTTAAATCCTGAATCAGCTTTATTGTGATCATTTCAAAGAAAAAAAAAAAGGAAAAAATTATGAACATTGCCTATTAATGCCTGTACTTCATTAAACATGACTGTCTTCAGTGCAATGTAAGATGTTAAAACTTGATTTCAACTTAAAACCATTTATGGCTTGGGATTTACTCGTATAATGCTAGTGCCATACAGAAGGCAACAAGCCACACAAGTGTTTCAAGGGGTTACAACTATTTTGAAAGACAGTGATTATTCATACATTAATGAACTTACCTTTGTTCAGCAAAAGTACATTGTAAGCAACAAATTTAAAAATCTAGTGACACAGAAGATGAATATTTATACAGTCACATTAATTGAAATGAATATAAAACTAAGAAACCTATGTAAAGAAAAAGATATCTAAGCAATAAAAGTTTCAATTATTGTTACTCCAATCTTCACCTGTATTAGACTTTAGAAATTAGACTTTAGATACATAGTGGCTCAGATGACCACTTGAAATGGTGGTCCGCTGTCACTGGGTCCTATTCCCAGTGGCAGGCAAAAAGAACCCCAGGGACATTGATAAATGGTCATCCCTGACACTATGTTCTGCATGGGGTTACGTCAGTCACTAGAGAGCTTGGGCTGTAATGTACAGTTGAGATGAGTCCTGTAATAAAGGAAATATTGCGCCAAGTATAAACATACAATACAATGGGAGTCCCTACCTGGGATTTCTGAGAAGATCTTCACAGATTTGTGCATAGTCTTGAAGGAATCCATGACATTTTTCTCCAGAACCTCAGCATCGATCGTAGTGAGGGGGTCGTTCATCCACGACTCATGCCACCGCATCCAGTCAGAGGCAGTGATCCAAAGGTTTTTGAACGGCTCAAAATCACGCACAAGTTTGGCCAGCTTGTCATACTGTCAAATAACAAATGTCCGACCTATCTCAGTCAAAAGTAAGCAGACAATATCTACACAGAAAGCAGGCTACAAACTAAAGAGACTGATAACACAGCAAAGATAACTGAAACATAGAGCATACACAGTTTTTTTAATTTTTGAACTGGACAATGAATATTACAAGCATTTGTTGTAAAATTTTTCAGAATTTTGTACCTTTCATACTGCTTTTGTTCAATGTAATATGCATCTTGTGCTTTCATTAGCTTTAATTCCAGGTCTATTTCAGTGGGGAAATACTATGACATAATTGTTATCCTGAATTCAGAATGGTTTAAAATCAGTGGGATATTGGTACCATAAGGTACCATTTCTCCCCAGTCATTTCTATCTAAAGGTACTTCTTTCATTTCACAACCACAAAAATACAACAAAAAATAAATAAATATCTCGGGGGCAAGAGCAATAAGAATATGTTGAATAATTACAGCTGTGAACACATTTATAAAGGTATATAATACATGCAAGAAAAATAGTATAATTACAATGCACCAAAGGAACACAAAGTAAGTAGCACACTGACAAAGTCACAATGCATGGATCCTGTTTGGTGAAATTATTTTGGCACAACTTTGGCGCAAAAATTGTTTTTGATTCTTTTGCTGTAGATTTCTTTTGATTTAAATATGCACTCACACAAGTGAGTGATAAATAGAAACAACCAACTAAGTAACCTTTTAGTGTGCTTTATCAACCAGTCACCATACACCTTCAACTGCTTTAGTTCTGTATCAGTGATTCCGAGTGGCTATATGTTGATTTGATTGTTTACACTATTTTTGTCCCAATTTGTGGCATGTTCCGAAAATAACCATGTCAAGTTTTCATAATTAAGTAAAACTACATAGAGTAAGAAATCTAAAATTCGCCACATATCTGAAATTCACCACATGTGGAAATACTAATAAAATAAATGAATTGAAGTGATATTTGTTTAATGCATAATACAATAATGCTTTTTGAACTCAATAATACCAATTTTAAGACAAAACATCACCTTCTTCGTGAAATTAACTAAGGTTTTAGAGGTGGCGAATTTTAGATTCCTGGGGAATTTTAGATTTCCTACTCTATAATAATCAGCTGCAGCAATCCATATATGTTTATGATAAGAGGAATATGTCTGAAATATACCAGAACACACTTTAGAAGAGCCAAGGTTAAAGGTCACACAATGATTTAGCACACCCATACTAATAAAAGTACACCATGACATTGCACACCTCCACCACCTAACTGATGTCCCTACCAAGTATCACCTTCCTACACCTTACATTTTCCAAGATATAGCCTAGACCAGATTTTAAAGGTCCAAGTCACTATAGCAAGGTCAAAGGTCAAATCAAGGTCCTATGATGTTGCATACCTACACCCCCCAAACAATGTCCCTACCAAGTATCAACATCTTACATCTCACAGTTTCTGAGATACTGCCAAGACAAGGTTTTTTCCCACCGCCCACACACCCGCCCACACACCCATCCATCCAGAAGCCATGGGTGAACACAATAGTCTACAAGTGTAGAAGAAATTCAAGTACACTTGAAAACTTTGGGTTTTTTTGTTATCTCTGATCCTGCTCACACATGAACTTCATGGTCTGGATTACACACAGGGTAATCCACCCTGGGCTTTGCCCTGAATTCTAACTACTTTATCTACAATGAAACTATTTCACAAGATATGTTGATCACTGACAGAGTTGGCAGTTTGAAAGATAGGAAAATAGTGTTCAATGAGATATAGAGACACTGTACAGTGGCTAGTGTGCAAAAATGCACCAAAAAGTAAAAACACAATGCAATGCACTGAAAATTGACCTAGCCTTTTTAAAATTGTACAGTTGTAGCACACATTCAAAGAATAAATAAAAAACATGAATTCCAAAGAAATTTCAAAATTCATGAAAACAGTGTACATGCACCAAAATATGATTAAGAAAACACTACTATTTTTCCACTGTAACAAAAAAAAAAATAACATTCATCAAATAGGCAAAAAAAAATGAGATAAATTTGGACAACTTTATTGGAACAGCATGATAAAATGGCAACCCTTGGTCCTGATCACACTCTGAAGACAACTACTTGAGGTGCTCACAAAGTGCAATCATCTCTCTCCAATCTGCAACATACTGACACTGGGAATATCAACTAGTGTAAGCACAGAAACTGTTATGGAACAAAAAGTAGGGTATTACAGGTGCGTACACAGATGCAGATGTGGGTACGGACGAGATTAAGGACAGGTGTATTTCCAGCCTAATGGTGCAAAAAGAGATTTACAGCAGCACTTATTAGCCACTTATAGATAATTCAGAGTACCGTAAGTCACATATATAATACATTAAAGAAACAATTCCAAGTAAAAAAAGTGAAAAAACAGCAAGGATTTGAGGCTTAATTTGCAATAAACTTAATAATTATCCAACTGTGCAAAAACAATGTCTGGTACAAAAGGATAGAAGGGTGTGATGGTTTAATTTCATAAACGGTAAACAGTCATTTATGGTCTACATGTATTAACCAAAGCTTGTCTAAAGATCAAAGAAAATGTACTGGCATTGAAAAAATATTAAAACAAATATTTAAACAACTTGTCTAGGAATATCTCACAATATTACCGTCTGAAATACAGTTGTATGAATTGCATAAAGTCAACAGAACATTACAATTAATTGTTTACATTCTTTAAAAAAAACACAATAATTTTAGTGTTCTAAAATAAAACAATACATAGAAAAAACCTCTATCATCCAATGATATTGAGAGAGGAAGATTTTTGTTGGATAATGAAGAGCCATCAGATAGAAGAGGTACTTAAGAATAAAACAGCATGGAAACCCAAATTCAGGACAGTGTAAATGAGGTAAATCTAACAAAATTGATTTTCAAAAATAGAACATAATGAACTATTTTACCTTTATAAGGGTAAAAAGCACTGTTGTCTCATTGTCAACAATTTGAGTAGAAAATAAAGTCTTTAAGAGGTAAATTGTGATATTGAAACTAAAAACAGTTTAATGAATATCCAGATCATTTACCACAAAACTTTCACAAATAAAATGTGTCAGCATAAGTAATTGAGTCCTAAAAATGATATAACTGAAATTATATGAAGAGGAATTAGCAATTTATAAAATCAAACATTTCATATAGAAGCACATAGAAAAGCTAATGTCAATGAGCAAGTGATGTTTTTAAGCTGTAATTCAAGGGCATGCTACTCACATTGGTAACGGGCATGCCAAACAATCTCTCCCTGTTGTTGTAGGTGGTAGCCATCTGTTGTGCCTCCTTCAGCTGTCTGTGTACACGTCTCACCTCATTGGCCACCTCATGTGCCTTGCTGATCTCAGTGTGTGCGGCCATACCAGCCACAACCATCTGAAATACAATAATACAGGTAAACCATGATAATATCAGTCCCAACTGTCTGAAACACAAAAATACAGGTAAACCATGATAATATCAGTCCCAACTGTCTGAAACACAAAAATACAGGTAAACCATGATAATATCAGTCCCAACTGTCTGAAACACAAAAATACTGGTAAACCATCAAAATCTCAGCTACAAACATTTAAACAACAATAAAATATTTGAGATCATCTGAAAGAAAAGAAAAGAGAGAGATTTTGAACTTCTTTGTGCAATTGCTCTTAATCTTGAAGATACATTTCATTCTGATGCCAACTTTTCAAACTAATTTAAAATTTACTATTTATTATTCACAAGTGATCTGCTGTACATAATAGTTGAGGTAATTGATAGTACTTACTGAGAGAGAGTCCATCCTGTCGTTGAAGTTTGCAGTGTCTGAGAGCTGCAGTTTGTGGAAGCGCTCTTCATCCTCCACCAGTTGGTTCTCAGTCTGCTCCATTTGAGTCACAATCTTGTGAGGCCAACCCGCTGCCGTCCACCTGATGGACAGACACATTAATAATACAATATCTTAACACATAGATGCAAAGATGAAATACTAAATCAAAGTGTAGGCACAGATGTATGTGGGGGGAGCTTGCATGTAAACTCACGGTAAATAAACTAGTGGTGGCATTGTTTACAGAAATCAAAACCAGTTACCGGGGCTTTGAAATGAAACTAAATCCAGTATTTCTTATGCTTGTTCTGTCCATTGAAAATATTATTCGCGGCCGTACATGAGTGATAACTTGTAAATGGAAGTGGCTTTCACGAGATGTTTTTATGTATGCAAAAATTATTTTTCCTCAATATAAGGTAAAAATGTGACCTATTTTACAAAATATGTATATTTTTTGTCGTTTTGATGGAGTATCAGCCAGTAGAAAGCCTAAAATAATAACGTCTTCAAAAACCGGTTCCAAATATTCTCTGCGGATTTTGTCTTTTTCTAACAAAACGAAACAATATTCCGCATACCGGTACACCGTTAACAACACTAAAATAAACTAACATAGATAATAGGCAGTTCTTCAAACGACCACTACTTCCTTATTTGTTACCCAATTTCAGAACTTTTTATCACGGTGTTCAGTTTAATGAAATGCAAATTTTGATACCAAATAACCTTACTTATCTCCAGAATATATGTGCCATCTCTCTTGCAGTACCCTGTGGGTTGTGGCAAAATTCGATCCCTGACAAAAATTAACACAAGCCGCAACCCACACCTGCAGGCCACAACCGCAAAATGTGTACATGGAAACACTCCCACCACTTGAATTTTTTACCACAACCTGCAGCCTGCAACCCGCACCCGCGTACATGGATGCCTACACATACTCAGATTAACTAGGATTATACTTACTGTTGATATCTACCTGACAAAAGAGACGCAATAGTGGCATCAAACACAGAGACAGATTACAAGGAATAAACATACTGTAAAATTCAAAAACATTGCCAAAAATCTTGACACCTTGCATTACAATGTACAGAATCATTTCCCTATTTTAAAACACCTTTTACTAGAGGCTGATGCAGGTTTCATGCCAAAAAATAACCAGACGAAATGTGTGATCATAAAACTAATGTTTAGTGACTGATTACACTGGTACAATGTTTCCAATACTTTTACAAAAAAAAGACCAAGAGAAAATGAAAGCATGGCACAAGGCTTATATCATGCTGATTCAATAAACACTAAAACACAAAAACAGCGTGCCACTCACTTAGCGTTGAAGTCGTCAGTGGAGAGGTTGTAGTAGAACTCCTCAATGAGTTCGTAGTCCTGCATGGCATGATCTATGAGCTCCTGGTGCTCTTTGATGGTCTCTGGGATGCTCTTCATCCACTCCCGCATCTCAGACAGCTCCTCCACACAGTTGGGCTTTTCATACAGCTTCCTGGCAATGGCCTTGAACTCCTCACATGCCTCGTCAGCCTGCGTCCTCAGCTTCTTGGCCAGGAGTTCCAACACCGCATTTCCTAAACACCACATTTGTCTCACGTATGCAATTAATCCTGGTACTAACTCATACATTTCAACTAATATGTGTATTTTAGCATTCAAATTGAGCAAAACCCACAAATCCTTAGGGACATGCAAGTTCATAAAGCACATTTTCTTACTAAAGACAAAAAGGTCATCAAACTACTTCGATTTTAACACAAAGTCATAAAGAGGAAACCTAAATTTATTGTTAACCAAATAATATTCCAAGCTAACATGTATGAGAATAGGGTCAAAACTTGGGAAAAAAATACCAAAAATGTGCCTTCTGTACTGTTAGCATTGACCTTAAAACTGATGGTCAAAGTCACCAAAAGCTACCTCCTTGTCCATGCCCCTATTTACCAACACATTAAATGAAAAAAAAAAATTGTTAGATACTGCATTCCAAAGCAAATCTCTACAGCAGTGACATCACAAACCCCAATCCAATAAATCCCCTACCTTGTTCAGGGAAACGGTTCAATGAAAAGTGTCATAAAAGTGTCAAGTATTTCAGATTTTTAAAATGGAAATTTTACTTTTACAAAATGGAAATTCTTCATTTCCCTTCTGTTGAAAAGGCTTTGATCAACAAATATTACACATGTTTTCAGACTCTTTAAGGCTTGAGCTCAGCCATTTACTACATACAGGTTCTTTGTGACATCTGATATACACTGGCTTTTCTGTCATTAAAAATTGTGCTGTTTCCTACCAAGAGCCTTCCTCTTCTTGGAGAGGCCCTGTCTGACATTTTCTGTGTTGATGTAGAAAGGCCCTATGGTGATGTTGCTCGCCAGCAAGCCTTCAATCACTTCTTTCTCCCTCAAGTGCATCTCCACTTCCTGTTTCACCTCTAGAGCACTCTTGTTTTGGCTCTCAAAGTCCCTGGAACAAAACACAAGCAGTGTTATCAACTGGGTCTTCTCCAGTGACTTGGGGTGGTCACCTGCCCCATAAAAGCCATAGTTCCATCCAGGAACTGTGAAACATTACAAGCAAAACTATAACTAAACCAAAAGTTTAATAAATCAATATATCTAGTGTTCTACCCATGCATCAGTACTATTTATTCATTTAAATTGCAATCATTAAACTTCACTTTACGTCAACATCTTAACAAGTATAATTTATTTTCTGTGGTGTGTGGAAGGTCCAGTCAGCTTCTGTCTCAGAATCAGCAGGCAAAAATAGGAGAACAAATGCCCGCTCTAAACTGGAAGTGTTGTTTTGAATTTCTCGTTTGGAAATTTGTCTGCTTTTAGAAGAGCAACCATGCATTCAAAACAATATGGCGGCACCCTTGTTTGTGTCACCTCATAAAAATAAAGGGATATTTCTTTCAACCAGGTAGGCTGGTCTTTATAATAGTAATAAATACCTCATGCTCGGCATTTGTTTCGCTATTTATGCCCGGCAAAAATTCTTTCATAACGGCGCTCATGCATTATTTGAATTTTTGCCGGGCATAAATAGCGAAAAAAATGCCCTCACACTCGGTATTTATTCCTACATTGAATACTTAGATCACCGAAGAATTACCAGGTACATTTTTATGACTGCAGAATGAGACTCACTTGACGTAGGCATTGATGTCGAGGTTCATGAGTTCCAGATACTTCTCATACTGGCGGGCGTAAGCTTTGATGGGAATGAGGGACTTCCTGATGGCTTTTCTGATTGTTTCTCTCAGCTCCACCACATGTGGCTCATTCTCTCCCACTGACTCTAGCAGTGGAGTGCCTGACCAGAAGATGTCCTCCATGATGTACTGAAAACCCATACAGTGGATACAATGATGATATGCAAATACCTTCCATTAGGATTTTAATTATATTGATCAATGTATTGGAACTACACAAGACTTGAATGCCTTTGATTAGGATATTAAGTATATTGATCAATGTACTGAATCTACACGAAGACTTCAACTTCTCATATTTGAACTAAGTTTTTATATAAAAAGGATGTGTAGTGTTGAAAAATAATCCAAATTTTAAATCAGGTAAAATATGAATCACAGAAAGTAGTTTCATTCAAAATATTGGAAGGAATAGATTTGAAATGATTGTCACTCAAACAAAATTATGCTCACACAAAAAAGCCATTTTTTTTTTGTTGTTGTTGTTTTTGTGCTGACCTTGGAGACAATTTAATATTCACCAACATTGGTCACATAGTTCAAATGTATTTATATACATATCGATAAAAAAATATAAATTTTCAAAAGCTACACCCACCTTCTCCAGCTGAGGTACATTCTGTGTGGAACCAATGCCTTTGTCAAACAGTCCAATGAGAGTCTGTTCAAAGGCAGGCAGTGAGGTGCTGTAGTGTACACCCTGTGTGTCCATTACAAGGTCAATATAGAACAGCGCATTCCTCTTTGGTCTGGAAAAAAAGCGACAAAGATACACCAGTGAAGCCAAACTTCATTCAAGGTTTGACAACATAATCAAATGAATATTATTGATTGTAAAAACAATAACAGTTTTTGAAACAGAGAAAACAGAGCATTTTTAACAATCTGGAAAATTTTTGAAACAAAGAAAATAGAGAATTTTTAACAATCTATAAACTTTTTGAAACACAAAGAAAACGGATCACTTTTCAAAAATGAGGAGGGATTATGCCAATAATACCCACTTGAATGGACTTTTAATGAGGTCACCGGTCCACTGCATGTCCTCTTCCACCTCCAGAGTGGAATAGCAGGCATCCAAAATCATCTGGGTGAAGTTCACCAATGAATCCTGGATGAGATACCTCAATGAGTCCTGTAACATAGTGTGACCAAACATTTACTTTGGGATTTATACAAGGTTTTTAAAATATGCATATATGAAGTCATAACATACTTAACATATTGTAGTTTATACACGTATATTAGCACATATTCATATCATAAAATGATATTATCCCAGAATTCATCGTTAGACTTCTGTGAACATAAATAAGACATATTAAACTATACATATCAAAAAGGTCAAAACACTATTTTAAAACTGATCAGTCAACACATCGTGGTGTAGCCAGTGCTTAAGGCAGCGGGCATACCTGCATGTTGAACTTGACCATCTCCATGAACTTCTTCATCTTGGAGATCTGGTAGACCTCCCAGTTAGTTTCATGGATGTTGAACCATCCTTTACCCACATCTCTGAGACTTGTGCGGATAGCAGCCCTCAAAGTAGTGATCCAACTGTCTTTCAAGAACAAAGAGACCTGAAACAGGTTTTAAAATACATAAATATATTGTCCTGAAACAATACATTTTTCTTCAGAAGAAACAGAACACTCAGGGATGAAAATACACGAAACAATCCATGATCTTGAGTTCCTCACGCTCATTTCATCTCTGGCAGAGAATATGCATGCCATTACACCATAAGTAAGCTAGTTTAAATAAATATCAAAAGTATGTAGATCAGAAGGCTGCCAATACAAAATTGTTCTGATTCCTTGATTGCAAAAAAAGATGTGCTTTAGTAAATCACCAATCGAATAGGCTTACTTACAGGAAGCGAAACTCATGAAACCAGAACATGATGGCCCTACTAACTATAAAGTCTGCAAATGCACAAATATTATGGGAATAATGTTGAGATAAAGCACAAAGACTATCTACAGAGCAGCATATTACTGTAATGAGGAAGTCCCCTACCTGTGAGGTGGCCTGTGACTGTGTCTGTTCAAACTCCTCTAGCTTCATGTGCTTGGTGGTAGGGATGTGGAATAGAGACTTTGCTGCCACCTCATTGCACTCAGTCCTCACTTTCCCAATGGCCTGGATGGCTTCTTCTCTGGTCAGCAGTGAGTTGAAGGCAAAGTTATCATACTGCTCATCAAAAGGGTACTCTGCCACATCCATGATGCAGCCTAAAACAATTGTCATCCAGTCTTGATTATGATTATCTATTTATTTAAAATCATGATATAAGCATATGCACATTTTTATAAGTACACAGAATTATTTTTAAGTATGTCTAAAACCTGATCCTTCATACAGATAATATAATGAGTGGGCCTTACCTCAGTCAGGCACTTCCTGGGTCTTTTTATAAGTACAGACAATTATTTTTAAGTATGTCTGAAACCTGATCCTTCATACAGAGAATATAATGAGTGGGCCTTACCTCTGTCAGGCACTTCCTGGGTATTTTTATAAGTACACAGAATTATTTTTAAGTATGTCTGAAACTTGATCCTTCATACAGAGAATATAATGAGTGGGCCTTACCTCTGTCAGGCACTTCCTGGGTCTTGGCTTCTGGCACAGTGACAAAAGCAAATGTATGAGGGTCATCCTCCACTGTCTTGTCAAAGATAATCCGGTTCATGGAGCGACAGAAATCTATGTTCACCTCCTTCTCCAGAACTTGTATGTAGTCATCCAGCCTAGAACAGACAACCAGCACAAGATGGATTTGTTACATTATGAATTCAATCCCTCATTAATACAAACCAACTGTAAAGATTTTAAACCATTAAGTTAGTTATCATCTTGTAGATACCATTGTAAATTGTGATTACAGAGCATTGGCAGTTCCTACATTGATTTCACTTTACAGTCAATCAAAATTCCAACTTGACAATTTTAAGTTACAGCTGTACACTTACAGATGATGAACAGTTATTTTACAGTATTATACACTGGTAGGTTGCCAAAGCTTTTCAAAATTTATTTGAAATTTCAATAAAAAAAAAAAAAGAAACACCTCCCTGTTTCATACACAGCTAATACTTTTAACGGTGAAACTCCTTGAATTCACTAAGTTCTCTTACTTTCATATTCCTACATCAGACTACAATACCTTGTTTTTACTGACTATAGAGCACATTTTATGTACATTTTTTAATGATAATCAACACACACACACCCCCCACCCCACCCCCCTTTCAATATTTGTATCAAATCATTTATTTTCAGAAAAAGGACAGGAATTGTTTATAATAAAAGAACATACAGAAGATCTATTGACGCACTTTCAGTAATCAAAATGAAATCTGTCGACAGATGAGATATGGAATAAACTTACCATGGAATTTATTACACTGCTGTAATGTATTCAATCTTACCAGCCCTGATTTCATGCCAAGGCCATTTATAACCAAAAGTGATTTCTTATTTCTTAGCAAAACTTTCAGGATCAAATTACAGAAATGAATAGAAGGTAAAATCATATAAAAATTCAGGACATTTTATACATAAGTAATTCATGTAACCAAGTAAAAAAGGTTTGGTCCTAATCGAAAGATGAATATTCATTATCTTAGAAAATATTTTGTTGTTTTTTTTTTACTTGTTTATCCAAATTGATTTTTCATAAAGTAGTATATTCAATTAAAAAGACAGTTAAACTTTTTAAAAGCAAAATCAGCAGGTATTTCATCACAAGTGATGCATCTCTTGCTACACTTTTATTTCTTGCATCTACTTTAGGCTGTATGTTTACTCACACCCAATGTTTTCAGTATGACCATAATTGGCATGTTATATGTTTCATACTTTGGAGATTCATAAAATAATCATTAAGCATGGTTGTAAAATATAATATGTCTGAAAAAATAAATTCACAAATGAAACCAAGGAAAAAGTAATGTTTTACAGCAGATGTTTCATGCAAATACAAGATCTGACTTAAATGTCTGGTGTGTGGAAAAAGTGACATCATACATGCATGATTAGGCAGCAACAAAACACAGGCTCAAATTGCAATGTGACAAACACAAACGGGGTAAAGCAAAATTAAGTCAAGTTTGCATTATATAGAGTAAGAAATCTAAAATTCGCCACATATCTGAAATTCGCCACATGTGAAAATACTAATAAAATAAATGAATTGTGGTGAGATTTGTTGACTGTATAGTAAATTAAGGCTTTTTGAACTGAAAAATAACAATTTTTGGACAAAAACATCATTTTCTTCATAAAATTAACTAAGGTTTTAGAGGTGGCGAATTTTAGATTCCTGGCGAATTTTAGATTTCTTACTCTACACTTATTATGTTGATTCATTCCAAATGTTCTGTCAAGTGTTAACACGATGAGCTATTGTAAAAATTTCATGTACATAATACTACAGAGAGAGATTTATAGGAGGGCACACACTCTAGGCTTTGTACAAGGCCAAAACCCCAATCCTAAGCTTTTATAGCATGTACTTCAAGTTATACATTGCTCATTTACCAATACAAATATTCTTTTCTACAATACAAACGGTGCAATTTAGACAAACTGAAGTACTTTCTTAAAATTTTACAAAGTACCTAAGTACATTTCAAATTCATCAGCTTAAATCATTTGTACATTTCTCAGTAATTGAAAATTATGTAAAAATAGTTTTTGTCTGAATAATCAGCTATTTTCATTATCACAGTTTTACAGTTTTAACTACAGTGCAAGTTAGAGTGATATATAACAGTGTTTGAGTGATATCTAAAACTAATAAGTGCAGTGATATTTACCTTTTACTGTTGATTTAAGTTTTGGAGCCAGATTTAACTATAACTGATACAACCAGTAGTGCAGATATACATTAGTTATAAGAGTAAATATGACAGAATTGTTGATGTTATTAATCACTGCTAAAGTACTAAATATATTAGTGCAGACAATCTTATCAATTACATAAGTACTGAACAAATCCGTGCAATTGAAACTACTACTTACTAAATAAAGATGTGAAGTTATCCATAATAAATACTAACAGGAAGATGTGCAGTATGAATAGAGATTGTTTTCCACATATGGCGATATAATACATACGTTTTATCCTTGGCGAGTGCTGGAGCCCCCTTTGCCCACTCAGTCATCCGTTTTAGTGAGGCCTGGTCCAGCTCCCCCACACCTTCCATTGGCATACAATCGATGTACAAGTTGTAGCGAAGGAATGACTCTGTCTCCCTGCGGGCCTGAAATGCATCTGCAACTCGCTTGGCAAACACTGCAGGATCCTCGGCCTTGAAGTATAACCGCACTCTGGGAACCCAGTACTGGCTTGGGAGAGATACCCTGGTACCTATAGATACAGACAGTGGTCAAAACAAGAACTCAGTATATGCTGAGGTACCCTGGTACCAACAGATACAGACAGTGGTCAAAACAAGAACTCAGTATATGCTGAGGTACCCTGGTACCTATAGATACAGACAGTGGTCAAAACAAGAACTCAGTATATGGCTATATGTTGAGGTACCCTGGTACCTATAGATACAGACAGTGGTCAAAACAAGAACTCAGTATATGCTGAGGTACCCTGGTACCTACAGATACAGACAGTGGTCAAAACAAGAACTCAGTATATGCTGAGGTACCCTGGTACCTATAGATACAGACAGTGGTCAAAACAAGAACATTTTACTGGCTGTGCAGATACCCTAGTAACTGTAGATACAATTTTACTAAAGGGGACAAAGACACATTACTGTGGATGGAAATGTAATGTTGAAAACAAAGACCCGGTTCTAGGTCGGGACAGATTCACTTTGACCTCAGAACAGATCAGCCAACACATAATTAAAACTTACCATTTTTCTTCATGCCGCCATTGACAATGGGTTTCCCTGATGCATCAACCACACGTCCTTGAGAGTTGACCTTCTGTACAAGCCAGAGCTTGGTTTTGGGGTCAAAATCCAGCATGCCCACATCAAACCACTTGTATTCTATGGAAGGCTCTTTTGGATCCACTGTGAGAACAATAACAAATTCAACTTGACATTATGTCTTAATGCAATATATCAGCACAAAACAGACTTTTGCCACATGAGGAACATGCAGCCTCAGGGATGATGTGGGTAAAATTTGGCTTATAATCACTCGACTCTTTCTCTTCTGAAGTCATGGCTTCTAGTCTTGCACTAGCAGTATTAACGATGAACTGAGATGTTAAATCCCAACGTTTACCATGAACTAACAGACTTCACTTGGTAAACAAATCTGACATTTAATCTCTTGGCTGTGGGTTCTAGTCTAGCCCATGGCACCATGTTGAATGAGCTGAGGGCCAAGCCTGATATGGCTTTAGCTGTTGAAAGGGATGTGAAACCCGAACTTTGACTTTTGGTGTAAAGTCTTTATTGTAGGTCCACTCTGACCTTTAAAACAAGAGTTAAAGGTTTAATTTGAAATTTGCAGCCCATGATTTCCTACAACTGGTTTGCACATTCCAAACCCTGAGGACTAATGAAAGAGATGTAAGGTATTTTGGGGATATCCAGCCCATTTGACCTTGAAGACAAAGGTCTGACCTTAACAATGGCTTCCAATCTACTAGGATCATTAATAAAGGAAATAACATGACCTTTTCGTCAGTTTACTCCATTTAACCATGAAGCAGCAAAGGTCAAATCTAACCCAACAAAAACATTCAAAGCCCAGGATATTTAAAATGTTTTGACATTCCAAACCCTTAGGACCAATAATAATGAGAATATAAGGTACTTCTGAAAAGCCAATCTTGCCTGACCTGGAAGTAGGCATCAAAGCTCAAATCTGACCAGGCATGTGAATTTCTTATTTGTTTTGATGTCACAAACCCATACAAACAATAATAAGAGAGATACAAGTGCTTTTTGGTATGAAGACCATCATTGACCTTGAAAACCGTTACATCATGCAATTTTTATATGGCGATAAAGTAACAGGCATTAGTCAATGTAGTTTAGCCTGCTCATAAAAATGGAAGATGGCAGAAAAGGTAAATCTGTACAACCAGCAATGCTGGGACGATTTTTGCAAAGTTCGGTATTATCGCTCGCTGGCTCATTGCCAATCAATGATCTGTAAAATTTAAGTACAACCGATATTTGCTAAATTCATTTCTTTGTAGCTTTTTGGTTACAATAAAACACCAACCTGGGTAATATTATGTAAAAATCTGAAATATTCATCAGTTAAAATCACAAAACTAGGCGTGAATATAATAAGAATAACATAAATAGAAACACCTTGGGGTTTCCCACTGTTGTCAAGGTAATCACAAAATAAGCCAATCACAAACCAGGATACATCACGCATGGTCTGTTAGTGAGGGAGGCGTCTGTGAATGGCTTTTAGGATATATTTTGGTTATATTTGTGGTAATTTGTGTGTATTTTACTTGTTACCAGTTAATATTTGATTTTTCTGTCTGGTTTACACTTTCGACTCCATGATCGAAAAGTTTTTTTCACAAATTTCCGATACGAACTTCGACAGTTAAAATCATGGCGATCTCCCAGCTCTAATGGTAAGCAATAACATAGACTCACAATGGTGCACATCATCCCTGGTTGGAAGAAGTGCCTTTCCTGGTACAGGTTTCCTTGCCCCATTTTCTTTTCCCATTACCAGCCATTCCTCAGGTAACCTAATAAAATGTCACAAATAACATAAGTCACAGAATAAAAAGATAATATAAGCCAGATAACTTAATCTTTTAAAAATTCCAAGGCTTTACAAGTTTAAAATATAGGTGAAAGTGGCTATTTGCATAATTTGTGAGTAAAAATAGGATCATACACAACCTCACTAACAGTTGCACCTAGAAATTCTTGTTCTTCACATTTTTATAACCCATGCCCAGCAACACACACAAGGTCCTAAAGTTCAAAATATTGAGTCACTATATCAAAGTCAAACTCAGGCTAGGTCACTACATGACAAACTTATGCCACATAATAAGTCTTTGAACTTATTAACTTTCTGTTACCTTTATAACAGTGTTCTTTTTTTTAGATACCCCACGACACACTACTGCATCAAGCTATAAAGGCTGAGAAGGAAAACTATCTTCATTAAAACCCTTGTTTCAATTTACAGCTTAGAGATATACTGTATTTAAAGTGGAATGGCACTCTTAACACATTCTTACATAAGAAATAAATCAGAAGTAACACAATGTTCTAAAGCCTACCTCTGATCAAACTCTGCATTATCAAAAATTTCCAGGGGTAGGTATGGAGGGAATGGGGCAGGGTCTTCTGGGTCTGCATTCAGTTTGACATTAGCCATGCCCTCTGGCTGGTTCTTTGGCATCAGGAGGGCTGTGTCAATACCCTCATTGTCCAGCAACTCATACAGGCTCTGGCTTTGGAAGTGCCTTCGTCGTCTGTGTAAAAACATGAATATCAGCAATCACAACACACAATATACTAGTTGTCTATTATCCGTATTCACTGAATTTCAGATAGATATACTGATATGGTCACTCTCAAAAGGAGAGATAATTACTGTATGACCTTTATGCATGACAAAATTGATATCCAAATATATGACTGGCAAATCTACCCACATGTAGTTGGTGTCCTAATTAACACAGTAGATTCAGTGTTATTACATTGAGCTTCTGCTTCATCATGTGTAATTCTAACCAACATACTTCAACATAAAGAATGCAGAGAAGTATTTCTATAAATGAATCATCTCATTGGTTCTCTTACCTTTCTATTTCAATCTTCCTTGGACATTCACCTGGTGGTGTAAAGAATGGCAGCTGTACTTTTGGTTCTGATGCTTTCAGTGGAAAATCCTGTAAACAAGGTATTAAACTATTAACATTTGTATCTTCCAGAGTAGAACAGTAATTATGCTCTTGTGACCAACAATGGCTGTAGTTTAAATCATTGACAGCTTCATCCACTCTGGATATTATGAGTCACCACAAAAAGGGGAGGAGTGTGGAGTGACAAAATCTGGGTGTGTAGTTGAATTTTTATGGAGAAAAGTGGCTTACTGATGTCACTAAATAAGCCCTGGCACTATATGACAAAAATGAATCTCATTTAATATAATCAACAGTACTTGATAAACACATTATATATCCTAATTAAACATTCACCATATTAAAGTGTGGTTCACTTGCAGTATAATTACAGATGTTTAGAAAATAAAATGCATCCCCCAAAATAGTATTTATAAAAGAACTTACAGATATATCTGTAATGGCTGTAGATGGTCCATGTTCATTGGTTGCAGCAATCGCTTTCAAGTCATCTGGACTGCCTTGATATGTTGTCACTGAATATATATGGCATGGATGCCATTACAGAAACAAATCACTTTGGTTTACTAGTATTTCACAACTTTTTGTACAAGTGAAGTACAGACTAGAAAACCTACAAAATCACAGCTACTTAATTATAATAAAAGACAGCAAAAGTAATTGCAGATTATGGATGTGTTGCAGTTAAACTTTCATAAAATATTAAAAAAAAAAACTACTTTGCAATTTTACTTACCTTTTGGTGTGTGTTTCTCTTTTGCAACATTCCACAAAGTGTCTTGAGAAGTGGGTGGACCTGTCAGCACATTCTGCAAGAGAAAACAGATTTCAGTAAACCTTTTGCAAATATTTGGAAAGCATCCAGGGTGAAGTACTAGCAGTCATAAAATTACAGACACTTCTGACAAGTGTTCAACTCAACTGATAAAATTAAACAACACAACAGGTACTGTTTTGTTCTAAAAATATACCAACATTTTTTTGTAATTGTTTTCATTAATATGTTTCATATAATCTCTTTCAAGGGGGATGGGTTTGTGCTGACAAATGTTGTAACTATTACCATCTCTTTTGGTATACATTGAAACTCCCCAGGTTAAAATCCCTGAATATTTCCAAACCAATAGAAAATCCCCAGATGTGGCATTGAAAATCCAAAAGAATAAAAATCAATTGTCCTGTACTCGGGTCATTGGTTGTCTCTTTTGCTTGGCAGTATAATTACCTTTTTCACCTTGATCTATGCGTGTGTCATAATGACATACTGAGTGATGTAGTATTGTCTTAAGTTTAATAACTTCTGCATGATGAAAATATATTCAATCATCAAATATGTAGAGAAATTGAGTGACAACTAATAAATAACATCAAATGTAATAAAAGCAAATGATATCTAGTGTTATATATGTGAAAATGTTCTTTAATTTGATTAATAGATGTACATAATGGACATTTTCTGTTAAATTAACAATTTTTTCTTTTTTAAAACAAAATTTACCTCCCAGCATTTCCAAATTTCGTAGTACTTCCTGGGACATTATTTCCCACCCAGAAAATACTGAAACAACCCCCAAAAATATATGACAAAATAATTTGGGAGATCATCTGACCTTTTTTTCTTCAAAGCTTAAATGCACCTATATTGAACATTTTTCCAAAGTACACGTAACTGCTGAAAATATTTCTGATACTGCAATATCCCGAATGATATTCAGGCTCTACTGTGGCAAGAAAACCTTGGATGGGTGAAACCACATACACCATAAATGACAATTTCATTGAAAAAATGGCGCTTATATATTAACATTCTCTGAGGGTCAATAACTGAATAATAGTAAATATATTCTTTTTTTCTTACCCCAAGGTTTTGATCAACTTCATCTGACAATATGTCTGAGTAGAAACCTCTCTGTTTAATCTCGGGGTACTTTCTCCCATCCTGCGCTGTTTTGGGTCCAGTATCTGGATGGGTCCTATTGGCCGAGAAGGGCCTTGAATGTGAGCTTTTCAATACACGATTACTCATTGCTCTGTTGAGAAAATAAAAATATGCAAAACTTTTACACATGAGCATTATTGATAAGAGCTTAAAACAATAAATTTAGACAATCACATACCCACTCATATAATTCTGGATTTTTTCTCAATTTTTTTTTATTTTTCGGGGGGAAAGTTTATCAGACAGGATTTAAAGTAATAGAATACAATGGAGATATGTCACATGGGCATGTTTGAAGGAAATACTAGTGCCTAACAATCATGTTAAGGATTAACTGTACTTGAAAAAAAATATGGATATTCCATATTTCTAGTGACTGATAAATCAAGAAGTCATCACACATGGCCAATTTAACAATAGTTATTGCACTTTCTTTCTATGACTGATAATATGAAAATATTTCCATGAATATACTGAGACTTATTATCATGACAGTATCTACCCTAATGCCTCCAGTAATGGTGCCACCAACAGAAAAAATATGTAAATCAAATAATTTATCTCACTTACTTCACTTTTTCTAACAATCACAAACATTCGAGGTTACTGATTTAAGTGTATATGTAAATTTTGGTCAAATATGAAACTTCTCAACTAATTTTGTGCATTTTATGAATTTTTCATATCTGTTTCAACTTTCAACCACAAAAACAGCCTTAACTATAACTATATTGGTTACAATATCTACCTGACTTAAATATAAAAAATAATAACAAATTCAGTTAATTTACTAGTGTTATCAGACTTCATATCAGGCGGCCATTTAAAATGAAGTTATATACCGAAATAACAATTCATGAAAGTAATAAAAACATGAGTATACATAGAGAACATGGAAGTAAATCGACTATACCATCTTAGTTTTTTGGATTGGAGTGGTATCATCATAGGCGTCAGGGATTTGATTTCACCATACAAATATCATCATATGTCCCATTATTATCCACTTCCTATTATTGATAGGAACAAAAAAAATTCCCCAATCTCTGGTCACATTGAGTTTGCCAATCAGAGAATTGAATGTAAACTTCTGAAATATTCTCTCACAAAGGCTTCAAAAAGATGAGGTTAAAACATGTATGAATTTTTACAATATATGTAATCATACATGAAAATTACTGTAGATACTAGTGTTGTCTTTTCAAATAATTTTATGCTTTAATTTAAAAATATTTTGTAAAGATATTTGTCACTAAGTTCATTCTTCTCCTGCAAACCAATAAATAGATATAAACTACTAAGAATACTGTGTTCTCCCTGAAAGTTATACATTGCTTATCAATAATTTTCTCAACATAATTTAATTGAAGGTTTTTTGCCATATTATTGCAGAAAAATCCTGACCATGACCAAAAAAGTGTTTGTTTTATGAAGCTGATCATCCGACCTTTGTGTTGCAAGAAGTTTTTGAGAAAGGTCATTCAATTAGAGGTGCAGCAAAATTGTACAACATCCCCTATACAACTCTTTGTGAATAAGTAAAAGGCATAGTACCAATAAAATCACCACTAAATCAGGTCTCTCACCAATTCTAAGCCAGGGCGAAGAAAGAAAATTAGTTGACCATATTATGTAGATGTCCAGTATTGGCTATGGAAATACTTGGTCTGTTGTGATGAATATTGCTGGAAACTAGTGGAAAGTATTTGAGTTGTATGAACAAGCATGAACCATCAAAACAGTTGTCACAAAAATGGTGGATGAGAAACGGATCTACAGTGAGCATAACCTCCCCCCCCCCCCCAACACACACACACCCAACCTATGTTGCAGGTGGGCAAAACAGTAAACCACAAATGCTTATATCCCCAAAAATTACTATAACTGTCAATGTGGCTGGAAATGCAAATGAAACAGAATAGAAACATTTATCTAATGCGTTTGAGGCGAGAAAAGGGAGAGTTGAGTGGCATGACGGGTCAAAATCCAAATTTTGATGCCTAATCTTCCCTTTTTGTTTTTAAGGGGGCTATATTTCTCCCAGATGTTTTGACAAAAAAAATGCTTCACTGGATCTGCTCGTGTTGTATCAGTCACTGGGTGGGCAAATAGACAGATATTTAAAGGTACATAGTTGATACTTTTTTAAAGTTTTTTAATTGGTCATGGATCCTATCAATTCTGACACGATAGCTTTAGCGGAAAGTCATGATGTAATCCTTTTTGTCCTACCCCCACACACTATCTGGTTATTACAACATTTGGATGTTGCATGTTTGACAGTTTTTCCTGCCAATATAATTTTAAGGCCAACAAATTCAGGTCACAACATCAGGTAGAGGTAATAAGTCAATACAATGTAGCTGAACTTCCCTCTAGAGCATACAATGTAGGGCTTTTACATCAAACATGAAAACTTCATTCCAAAAATGTGGAATAGGCTCTTTTAACTCCACTGCCTATAACTTGGACAAGACAGGGTCAAATGCATAATTCAGTGCTGCAGATAAAGTAGATACACCTGACCCATGCTCTGATACTTTTTGATCAGGAACAAAAAAACTTCTGTTGACTAATTTCTGAACAAAATGTCATTAATGTTGACAAGTTAGATGTAGCTTTGTTTGAGCTAAAAAGAGAAATCATTAAAGAAGGGATGGGGGTGAGAAACAAAGCATTTGTATTTGTAGTATTTAAATACTTATTTTCAAAGTATTTAAAAGTATTTTAAATAAATAGAGTAAAGAAGTATTTGTATTAATATTTTTATTTAAATACATTGCTGAAGTATTGCTGAAATTTCAAATACAAGGCTGTGACTGAAGATTCTGCTGTCAATATAACCTGTCATTTGTCTAAACAAAAAATAATTAAGCATTCAAAACCTGTTGCCTTTAGCAAAGACAGGGGGAAAACTCCTGACAGTCACAAGGATGCAAACTAAAAATAAAATGCAAAATTTGTTGTTCCCCATTATAAAGAAGCCATAACAGCAGGTTCCTCAGGTGCTAATCCACCTGAAAATTTATCTGACACTATCCTCCTGTTGAGGATAGTGATTGTTGTGTTTGCAAAAGTTATTATCCACCACCTATAAAAAAACTGGATCACTTTGTCATTGAAACTTGGACCAGTGTACTTACTATTCACATCTTACTTATTCATTCTGTTCTCAACTCAATGGTCGGAGGAGGTATAGCATTTTTCTGTACCCTCATTGTGATGTGCCAAATGAACAAGTCTCACAAAAATTTTGACAAAAACTTTAAGTTTTTGTTTTTGTCCATAAAATGGAAAAAAAAGAGAGTTAAAATGTCGTATGAGCCTCTCCAAATATAGGGTCTCAAAGACGTAAGATTATGATTCATTGCTATGAATAACATAATATAAAAACGAGTAAGTGATTAATTGCAAAGGTATGTCATTTTGTATTATTTTTTGGCAATATTTTCATTATGTGGTTTATAATTGGATGACCAAGGAAAATTAACCATTCGCTGTTATATAACTTTGTCAAAAAGTAAGCCTATCACAAATTCACTAAAAAGGTTTAACCTTTTCACAGAAACAAGGCAAATAACTGGTCTGTCACTGTATTGAGGATCCGTTTTCCTAACAATACAGTCAAATATATTAAAAATACATCATGTTCACCATGATAAAATGATTATGCCAAACAGAATTTCACATACTGGCTGTGTACTAGTGAACTACCATCTACCAGTGAACAAGTCTTATATTTCTTTCTAAGAGGTCAAGGACAAGTGCTTCTACTTGTTTTCACTGGTATTTCTGGTTTGCGATAGAAATGGATGATAATAGAGGTTCTTTGTCCAATTAACCACAGCATGGGTGTTTACTCATAGTTTGCCACTAATATTATGGTGGTTTACCGACCTATTACCCCATTAAGCAAGTGATGAATGTGTTGTTCATACGGAGATTAAGCACCTGGACAACTGATTGATTGATTGATTGTTTAATGGTAAGTTTTGCAAATTTGTATGCACATCTGGTCATAATAAACAAATATAGCCGATGTACGGGTTTTCGATATATTCACGTTTTCGATCATTTAAACAATAAGCTCACAGTCTCGTTTTTGGATGACATTTTATAATATTTTAGAATATGCAATTACACTGAACCAGAGACTTTGTGGATTTAATTTTGTTATTATATTTCTGATCATTTTGGTTATGTTCATTTTGATAAACATCATTGTCCATTAAATCCCAAACTTCTCTGTATTGACAAATTGTGAGTATGAAGAACCAACAATAAAATAAGCAGGTTTCTGGGGCCGATTTCACTAAAGGACTTAAACTAAGTCCCTTTTTTGGCTAAGTCAGGGACTTAAATCTAAGACTTTGGTCTTAACTAGGTCTGGGACTTAAAATGGATTTCACAAAGGTGACTTAGCTAAGTCCAAGCTCATCATATAACCACAGTGGTTTTCTGTGTCATGTGACCTTTTATATCCTTCATTTAATGCATTGTATCTAAGGATAAGTGCTGTTTTGAAATGGAAAACCTTGTTGCCACACATAAACTTCCCAAAGACTACTTCAGTAAGGTGTTCTGTGTAATTATATCTTTTTTACAGCCCTTTCAAATTTTGAAGTGGAGAAAAGTTTATGGCGGCCATATTTAAGTCCTCTTTACAAAATTTAAGCCCACTACCTCCCAGACTTAAGTCTAAGTCCACCGAGTTAGCAAATCCATGGACTTAGCCCCTTTGTGAAATCCGCTAAGTCTAAGCCCGCTGACTTAGGACATTTTTGACAGAATTTAAGACCAAAGTCTTAAACTTAAGCCCCAAAACAGGCTTAAGTCCATTCGTGAAATCGGCCCCAGGAATCTACTGTACTATCAGCTGATACTTCAGCACGAACTCTACATAGCACCTGTGTAACAACAATATCGCTGTCGGAGTTGTTTCATCATGTAACAGTTCATGGCTTACCATATGTACTGTGTCATATACGTAGTTGTTGTGTTATTCTTGTTTCATTTTAAAAGACTTCTTTATTTGCAAGTTTTTCCTGAACACAAAACTTCACTACTGTACGTGTTTACAGAACTTCTTTCCCCGGTTTGTTTATTTCGAACGGCTCAGTATTTCCAAGACGACTAGTGATCCCAGGCTGTCCAAAAACGTTAAAATATTAAGGTATACATAAGATACAGAAATACAACCAGGGAATAAAAACTAAGGTAATTCTTGGACTGCATATTTAATCTAAATTCGAAATATAAGCCAGCAAAGTGTGCTGACTGCAGAGTTTGGTAAGCCACGATGAAAATATGTAGCCACAAAAAAAAACGTGCGGTAAAGTTGTTTTGGTAGTTTTTATGGAATAAAAATATATCTGTACAAAACTTATCTATAATAACATGCAATTGTCAAATATGTGGCCTTCAAATATAATTCATATTGATGATTTAATCAAATCAACCGGCTTTCTATATCTGCAAGAACATTGATTACTTGAGAGCCAGTTTGTCTTGGTTGAGCAAATCTAGGAAGACCTTTTGGTGGGTGCTCTATTATGTGGAAAAATGTATCAGTTTTGTTCTATGTGTAAGCCTGCCATTGAAAAGAACATGTAACTTGTATAAATTGAAAAGCTTTAAGAATGATAATGACTTAATGTGCAGGTTATTTTATCCCATAAGTGTTGTAAAGTTTATCTTTGAAAGTAAACAACATAACTCAACCTCTGTATTTTTTGCTGAACATTTTTGGCAGTAAATTGATATTTTCTTGAACCTTGACCTCTTAGAAAGAAATTGTGAGTGACAATTTTTTTCAGAAAATCAAAGCTCTTGTCCAGTTGTTTGTTTCCAATTTTCAGATATCTTTTGTGTTGGATATTTTCGTGAATGACTTCCAGATATGATTCAGGTTCTCTTGAACAAAATTTAACCAACATGCTAAAACATGCTTATAAAATATATTACATTTTAAAATATCAACGTTGTATGTCAAGAGGTTGGATGCTACATACAGAAATGTCGACAAGTTTGCATGTCCAACATCATTACTAGAGTTTTACATAATTATGTAGTATAGTTAATATGAGCTTGCAATGTTAATGACTTGATGGTTGTGAGTTATATTTTAGATTTGCTGTATGTAAGACACACAAACTGTACTGCTCTTAGTAAAGAGGAAATTAAAGAAATCTTATGTACTTTTAACAATGAACCATGCATCTTTGAAACCTTGGTACTCATATAAAAGTACCTCACCAATGGAAAGCCAAAATATTTTGCCCCATATCTGTCTTTGTACACATCTGTTGTTAAAACAGCATAGCAATCCTGAGGTGTTCCTTAAAGTTTTCTATTATACTTGCTGAATTCGTAAGTCAAAATGTCATTTCAACTATTGTTTTTCATCTGTATATTTATTTATTTATTAAGGGATCAGATTGCTCTCATATATCGGGCCATGTGTTCAAACCTGGCTATCATCATCATCATGCCATAAAAACAAATGTATCTGGTTAAATACTTTACCATAAATATAACACCCCAAAAATACATTTTTATTTCATATAGAGTTTTTGAAAATAAGTTTTAAAGTGCTTAATTTCGATGTGTATCAAACATAAAGGGTAGCGGAAATATAAGTTCATGGGCAGAAAAGTCAGCATCAGAAAGCATTTGCACAATCAGAAGAGAATTGGCTTCATGAAGCAGCCTTAAGCTCTTGCATGAAAGAATCCCGTGTGGGGGCAGATTATACAAGTGCAGGGAGGGTGTTCCAAAATCTTGGTCCATGATTTGCAAAAGATCCATCAAAATGAGTTTTAGACTTACCAATCAGAGAGTTGGAGGTGGGAAAAACTAAGTATTTCTTTGTAGCAGCAGTAAATCTGGTACTGACAAAGGATGTGGCATAATTTATATATTCATGGCAGTACAGCGGTAGACCAGAATACTGATATTTGTAAATAAGGGTTGCAATTTTGAAAGCAATTTTCTCATCAACAGGTAGCTGGTGTAGAGACATCAGTACTTGTGTAATGTGGGTCCACTTGCGAGAACCAGTGACAACTCATGCCAATGCATTTGAAGACACTGTAATCTTCTCGGGCTATATACCTTTGGATAAACCCTGATATAGTTAATTACAGTAGCCCATGCAGTCTGCTACTGACAGGTGCATTTGCCTCCGTCTTTGGTGGGTACTGTTTAATCCTCCACAGATCATGAAGGCCAACAAAACATGACCTACAAACAACATCCATCTACTTTTTGAAGGAGAAGTCGCAATCAAATATATCACCAAGTCAGCAGCCTCCAACTTTTTTTTTTTTTTTTTTTTTTTTTTTTTTATATTTTTTTTATTTTTCAAAAAGTATCATATACAAACTTCAATAATACACTGACAATGAATGAAGGACAAAAAGAGAATATATCCATTTTCAAATAGGACGATACAATAAGGAAAAACTATACAAAACATTATTATTACAGTAACAAAAAGTACACAAGTGGAATCTAAATTTATCTACTTTTCTTTATTTTTTCTACACTTTTTAAGTATTTTTTTTTTTTTTTTATCACATAGAACTAAGAAATAAAATAGCTAAAACCATTTTTAATCGTATTGGGTTAGGTTAATAATAGATCTTCTAAAGTGAAACAGGTTCAAAAAGTTTCTTGAAACCTAACCAATTTTTCTTAAATTCTTCTTCTTTGCTTATATTAGTGCTAAGTAGAAGTTGCTCATCATAGCATATTTTTAATTTTGTACAAAGCTCCTTAAAGTTTGGTATTTTTCCATTCACTGCACATATAAAAATGTAATATTTGGTAACCAATATTAGGGAATTGACAGGAAGGAAGTTATTGTCATTATTCAAATGGCCCAGTATGATTTCAAGAGGTGCTAAAACTAAATGTTTATTTAATACAAGATCCAACCAATGGTTTAAATCTTTCCATAGTTGCATCACAACTTTACATGACACAAATAAATGGACAATAGATTCAGTTGCTGATTTACATATCCGGCATGCATTTTCTTGAGACTTGCCAATCCGGTGAAGCAGTTTGTTTGTTCCTAGTATCCGGTAGATTAGTTTGTACTGGAACCAAATGAGTTTGTTATCTAATATAGTATTAAAACATATAAAGAATATTCTCTTCCAATTTATGTTATCTATAATTGTATTCAATTCATGGTTCCATTGGTCCCTGTACTTATTATCCCCGCTCTTACTATTTAGAATATTGTATATATTTTTGCACCCTTTCTTTTGCTTAATCAAGAAAGATAAGTGATTGGGGATCCATGGTCTTTCTGGGGATTCTCTTTGGTGCTCAGTGTCACCCATTAATTTTTTAATGGCACCTCTTACCTCGTAATAGTCAAGGAAGTTTTTTATTTTGAAATTATAAACGTCTTCAATTTCAGTCTTAGATTTCATTTTTAAAGTGTTGCAGTTAACCAAGTCACCAACCATAGTAATGCCCTTCTTGTACCACTGGTCTTTAAGTAGCCCTCTTTTCACTTTCGAGTTGCACCATAACGGAGATAGTATATTATCCTGAGTTTTTATTGACAGAGCATTATAAATATGGTCCCATATTTCGAAAACTTCTTTCCAGAACTGATTTCTGGACTGAGATACTATTGTACGCACCCCATGAGGGCCATAATCAATGAGCGTACTAATTGGACAACATATCTTTTCAAAAAGTGTAGCCCATTGAGTATTCTGTGACTGTAAAAGTCTCCTAATCCATGTACATTTCATTGCTCTCACAAAATATTCTAAATTTATCATTTTTAATCCTCCATTTTGGTAGCTTTGTGTTACATTAATACGTTTAACCTTGTCTGGTTTATTGCTCCATAGAAAGGCATAAAATTTATATTCAAGTTGTTTTATATATTCAGACTGCCCGACCGGACAGGTCATTATTATATGGTTCAGTTTTGAAACTGCTAAAGTTTTAATAACAGTTATCTTACCAATTGGAGTCAAGCACCTCTTGTTCCACCCCTTCAATAGTTTGTCTATTTTGCTTAAAACATTTGGAAAATTTATTTCTGGAATTTTATTCAACTCAACATTGAATTCAATGCCTAAAAAGGAGAAGTCAGTGGCACCCCATTCTAGTTTACAGTTTGTATTGATCTTTTCCTTTGAAAATTTTTTCCTTCCTATCCAAACTAATTTTGTTTTACTGGTATTCATTTTTAGGCCTGATGCTGTTCCAAATATTTCAATAGTGTTAAGCGCTGATAATAAAGATCTCTCTGAGCCATCTAAAATTATAGTAGTGTCATCGGCAAATTGTGTAATTTTGTATTCTTCCGAGCCTACTTGGACGCCCTTGATAGCTTTATTTTTATTTATTAAGGTACATAGGATCTGTGCACAAATTATAAACAAATATGGTGCTATCGGATCTCCTTGTTTACATCCTCTCTCAATGTTTATAAATTCTGACAGGAACCCTGCTTGCAGTACTGTTGCCTTTATGTTGCTATTGAATAATTCAATCCACCTTATAAAGTCAGGGCCAAAGCCAAAGTTTTTTAAAACCTGATACAAAAACTTCCAGGAGATGGAATCAAAAGCCTTCTCGAAATCTATAAGCATTAAAAGTCCGTCAATGTTTTTTCGTTCTGTGTAGTTCATTAAATCATAAATTAACCGTGTCCCCTCCCCGATGTAACGTCCCTTAATAAAGCCTGTTTGTGTATTATCGATTAATTTTGCAAGCAAAGGTTTTAGTCTTGATGCAATACTTGAGGATGCTATCTTATACAAAACGCTTAATAGTGATATTGGTCTCCAGTTCTTTAATAAGTCACGTTGCTTATTACCTTTTGGGAGACAACTAATAATTGTCTGTCTTAGACTTAGTGGTAGGGTTCCTTTCGAATAAGAATAATTAAACGCTCGCAAAACAAAGTATTTTAGTTTACTCCAGAACATCTTATAAAATTCGGCCGGGAAACCATCAATGCCCGGCGTTTTGTTATGTTTCATTCCTTTTAGTGCATCACCTATTTCTGTAACAGTCAGGGGACCTTCTATATTTAATGCTTCTTCTAGGGTTAATTTATTTTGTTGGTTATTTATAGAATTCCAGTCAAAATCATTATGGCAATTTTTTTTGTTTTCAAACAAGCGTGCATAGAAAGTTCTAATCTGATCTAGAATTACTTTTTGGTTAGTAATTACTGTACCATCATTAAGCGTAATCTTTTTAATGGTCTTTTCAGTGTAATTATGTTTTTCCAAATTACAAAATTCCCTTGTTGGTTTTTCAAAAAGGGATAGATTCTGGACCCTTGACCTTATCATTTGACCACGCATATGACATTCACGTAATTGTTTCAATTCCTCTTGCTTCAGTCTTAAAGATTCTGTAGCACATATTGTTTCGACCTTTTCTAGTTGTTCTATTTCTGCTACCAGGTGTAGCTCCTTAGTTTGGTGCTCCTTTTTAAGTTTACTAGCAAATTTTATAGTATCTCCTCGAATTTTTAGCAGCAGTGTTTCTAAAAAGATATCATCTGTTATAGTAAAATTTATGTTTAAATCTTGTATTGAGTCAAGATATTCCAAATCATACACTGGTACTGCATATTCTTTTTTTATTGTCATAATTGAATCATTGATTAGTTTTAGATAGTCTGGATTTCTCAGGAGACTACAATTGAATTTCCAAATACCTCGGCCCTGTTTAAAAGTATCTAATATTATATCCATGTCTACTCTAGAATGGTCACTTCTATAACCAGGCTTTATTTGGCAGTTTTGAACAAGGTCTGTAAAAGTTTCAGAAATCAAAAAATAGTCTAATCTTGCCTGTTTTACAGGATTGCGCCTCCTCCATGTATATCTTTTAGTTGTTGGATGTATTAATCTAAAAGCATCCGATAGTTTTAAATTCTTGACAATATCCAAAACTTTTGATCGAGCCCGGGGATTATTAATATTCACATAGTTATTACTGTCAATATTTGGATCCAGAGTGAGATTAAAGTCCCCACATATTATTGAATAGGTTTCGTTGGAGTCCTCTATGTATTTGCTTAGCTTGTCAAAAAACTGTGGGTTATCGTTATTTGGGGCATATATATTTATGATCCTGAGAGAGAAACCTGGCAGCTGTAAATCAACCAGAAGGAGATTACCTACACTGTCTGTTGTTATATTTTTTATTGAATATTCAAAGTTATTCTTGATGATTATTGCAACTCCTCGGGAGTTTGTTTTGCACCCGTGAATAATGCATTTGCAGGTTGGGAAAGTTGTAAGTATATCATGTTCGTCGGATTTAATCAGGTGTGTATCTTGCAAGCAGAGTATATTTATCTTATTATGTTCATTCAATAAAAAATTAGACACATCATACCGTTTTTTCTTTTCCCTAATACCCTGTACATTTGCCGATGACACTCTTATTGTGTTATGCATATTTTTTATTCATGGCCCAGAGAGACACACAAAACATGATGAGCACTTCGTAGTTTATGACAGTTTTACCTGTATCACTTGAAACATTTGATAAGATTTTTTTACCAAGCATTTTTATAATTTTTGAAAAACAGAAATAATTTTCTTCATGAGCACAACGAAAAGTTATATATAAACTCGATAAACATTTAGAACAATTGAGCCGCCTATATATACAGATTTTGTTTATACTGAATATAGTCTTTGAACATTGTTTTCCACTAACATTATTTAGTTTAATAGATACTTCTAAAAGGTGAGAACAACTTTTTTGAACAACGTTACAAATAACTATGTACAAACAAAAGAACCAAATAAAGAAACTAAACAACATCTATATAGTGACTAATTAAAGAGTAATTGATCATTCGATTAGAGAAAAGGATACACTATTTCTGTAACCAACAATCCACTTTTTATGTGAAATTATGGGGTGTTTGCTAAGGCCCATTTTATGATAAAAACTGAACAGTGAACAGCCTAGAAAGTAGTATGTTTATAACCAAGATACATAATTATGGCAGCAATGAGGAGATTTATTGACATAAATCTGAATTGATACCAAGGGGTGTACAGCCTAAGTAGTAGTATGCTTAATGCAAAAGACATATTTATGACAATATTACAACCCAGGTGATAATATTCTTGTATTTATTTTTTTGTTGCTCTACATCGCGTTCATCAGTCTGGGTCATATTGCGATGAGTAGTTTAACCGGTGGACACACATATTCACACATATTTATGACATTTTTACATGTCTAAATACCTCCCACCCAAAAAGACTATATAAAAAACTGAATAGTGAACAACATAGGTAGTAATAAGCTTATAACCAAGACACATATTTTACATATACCAAAACACACCCTATGAGTAGAGATGGTGTGAAATCCAAGGGTATTGGGAGTTTATAGTATTACAGTAGATTCTTTCTCAACACTACACCTTGCCCAATATTATACTGTGTTTCCATTACTTTACATCTGTTTGCACTCCTCCCTTTCCTACTTTTGGAAGCTTGTTTTAGATTGGAGTATATTTCTCCAGCCTAAAAGCGGAGATTGTTACCATACATTTTTATTATTCACATTTATACATTCTCAACAAAACACCAGTTTTACATTTCCCCCATCACTAGATTTACTCTTAGATGCAGGGATTGTAGTAGACCTGTACTGGCTTCGATAAATATTTCTCGACAACACCAGTGCACGAATGTTTATATTTAGTTTTCATAATTTTACTCCTGTTTTACACCTCCTAGCATTAACTCTTAGACCAAGGGATTGTGGCAGTGTGCAGTTCATTGTTACCGTATATTTCTCTACTACCACTTTGATAACTTAATCAACACTGTATGAGTTTACAGTTTCCCCCATCAGAAGATGCAGGGATTATGTCTTATCTATATTGGCATTGATACAGAATTATCAATACTACACACTGCACATTTCCCCCATCACTAGATTCACTCTTAGATGCAGGGAATGTAGCAGACCTGTAGTGGCATTATACATACTTCTAAACACTACACACTACACCAATGTTATATTTAGTTTTCATAATGTTACACCTGTTTTATACCTCCCAGGATTAACTCTTAAACCCAGGGATTATAACAGGTTACAGTTCATTGTTACAGTATATTTTTCTCTATTGCCAGTATATTTCTCTATTGCCAACTTTATCAACATTTTATAACTTCACAAAACCTAGGGATTATAACAGGTTTCAGTTCATTGTGACAGTATATTTCTCTATTATCATTTGCACAACTTTTTCAACATTATATCATTTTACAAGAGTGACATTTACACCTTTTTCTCAATACAACACCAATTTATACGTCCCCCAATTTATACATCACTAGATTTGCTCGTAGATTCGGTGATTGCCACATTTTAATAGTAGCGTTTACACAACTTTTTCAACACAACACCCTTTTGCATTTTCCCCCTGACCTGATTTCCTTTAAGATACTGGGGTAATTTCACTACCGTATATTTCTCAACTACCACTTTGATAACTTAATCAACACTGTATGAGTTTACAGTTTCCCCCATCAGAAGATGCAGGGATTATGTCTTATCTATATTGGCATTGATACAGAATTATCGATACTACACACTGCACATTTCCCCCATCACTAGATTCACTCTTAGATGCAGGGAATGAAGCAGACCTGTAGTGGCATTATACATATTTCTAAACACTACACACTACACCAATGTTGTATTTAGTTTTCATAATGTTACACCTGTTTTATACCTCCCAGGATTAACTCTTAAACCCAGGGATTATAACAGGTTACAGTTCATTGCTACAGTATATTTCTCTATTGCCAGTATATTTCTCTATGCCAACTTTATCAACATTTTATAACTTCACAAAAACCTAGGGATTATAACAGGTTTCAGTTCATTGTGACAGTATATTTCTCTATTATCATTTGCACAACTTTTTCAACATTATATCATTTTACAAGAGTGACATTTACACCTTTCTCTCAATACAACACCAATTTATACGTCCCCCAATTTATACATCACTAGATTTGCTCGTAGATTCGGTGATTGCCACATTTTAATAGTAGCGTTAACACAACTTTTTCAACACAACACCATTTTGCATTTTCCCCCTGACCTGATTTCCTTTTAGATACCGGGGTAATTTCACTTGTTATATATACCAAAAGTTTATATCAATTTAACTCTCTAGTAACAAATATTTATTAAAAATTTATACTAATTTACATCTCTACTTATAATAGTTTATACCAATTTACATTTGTACTAACAATAATTAATATTTTCCTCGAGTTATTTTAGAAAGCCTTTTTTGGCTTTATCAATTTTTTCGCAAAAGAAGGACCGTAAAACAACAGAGCCTAGTTTTGACAAATGGATTCCATCAAAATTGTACAAGCTTTGTTTTAATTTTTTTGACTTTTCAAAGAAGGGTTTAAATGTTGGTATAAAGTAGATTTTTTCAGATGGGGAGTTGAATTTTTTAAGCAGATTATTGTAACATATACGCACGAGGTTTCTTCTTTCATGGTCCCAGGGTCTTGGAATGATTGCCGACACTAATATCATTACATCTGGGTTAACTGATTTTATGAACGCAATTAACTTTGCATAGTGGTCTCTAAATTCAACTGCTGGCCCAACAGCTGGAGGGGGGTTCATTTGTTGAAGGATCTTGTTGTATTCTGTTTTTGTAATTTGGCCATTCACTAATTTTAGGTACATGATCCATTCTTCCTTAGCACTAAGCCAAGTAGTGCCCACATGCAAGATAATATTCCTATATTTTGGTAGTATACTTGGGTTTCGTTTCAGATAATCAAAAATTTTTTGTGGGTTAGCACCTGGCCTTGTAATAACATCAATACGTTCTATAGGAGTGAGACTTCTGGATAAGGAGTCCGAAATTATAACTGTTCGGTTCCCTGAAAATATAGAGTATCAATTTATTAACAATGTACTTTTAAAAATTGGGGGAAAAGAAAAAAGCAAAAAAAAAAAAAAAAAAAAAAAAAAAAAAAAAAAAAAAAAAAAAAAAAACAATGGTTTTTGTAGGTGTTATAGTAAACTGTTATTGAAACTAGGTATGCCATAGTTAAATAGACTTATAGGGATAATAAGTTTACAAAGTTCTTTGTTATAACACAACATAATATAAACACTTAGTCTCATTGCTGTTACAAAACTGGTAATGCACCATTACTGGGAGTGCACCATTACATAATTGTTACATTATTACACGTTATTTCCCATGATTGACTTTGTTTAAACCATACTCAAGGCCTTGGATGCAACTGAGGAAATTATTGTAAATCTTTGGGGCCCCAAATTTGGGCCGTCATGGCGTCTAGACACAGCTACAAATACATTCGACTGTTTATTCTCCTTTATCAGATTGAGAATTAGTTTTGAGGCGGACCATTCCCCATCATCGCTGTGTCCTGATATTGTCATTCCAGATTCATCTGTCAGTACGTAGGCATACATTACGTGATGGGAGTTTGCCACTTGGTTGGACTGAAAGAGAGCATCACGTACTCCCGCTGCTTCTTTGACTGATTTTACATTGCATGCATGACCCTGGAAGTGGCTGTCCTGAAGCACTACTATGTCTGTGTGAGAGATGGAATTGACTGAAGGGACAGTTGACGCTGGACTACTTCTAAGTTTGTTAGTTTCAAAACTGTTTTCTACGATTTGACTACCCACTTTAAGTTTGTCTTGTATCAATCTCACTTTAGTATTGGTATCTTTATAGAGCTCTCGAAATTGTTTCAGGTCCCCCACCTGGGCCGTCCTCTTTTCTTTAATTTCTGGTGGGAAATGATCACTCATTCTGATCCGAGTATTATGTTTATTCAATCTATAATGGCTTGCTACTAATTCTTTGGCAGGGGTTGTGGTGAATTTAACGACAAGTGGACGGGGCTTTTTTTTGTGGATGCCTAATCGGTAGGCTGAGTCAATTTCCACTATGCCCTTTGGATTCGAAGGTCTACATAAAAGATCTATGTTGATCCCCAGTTCCTGCTCTAAGAAATCATATACTACTTTAATGCAATCCTCTTTTTGGGATTCTTCCAAGTTATAGAAAACTGCATTTTTTTTCAAACTGCGACATTCCATATCTATCAATTTTTTCTGAGCCCGCTCTAAATCTTTTTCTAGTCTATTGATTTTCCCTCTAGCTGATTGGATCATGTATTTTAGTTCGTTATTTTTCTTTTCTAGATTATCCAAATTGTCAATTTTTTGGGCACATTTTTTCAATGCGGACATCATAAATTGCCATCTTTCTGTCTCATCTTTCATATTCATGACATGTTCTTCTGAGCAGCCAAAAACCAATTCAAATGAATTATTTTTGAATTCTTGACTAGCAAGTGTACCCACAGAATTACCTGTATCGAATCCTGTATCTGGTAGCTTTCCATCCATTTTCAGAGCTTTTGCTGCCTTTTTAACTCCAGGACTTGGTGTTTTCGAGTTGGACAGCTGTCTTTTAGTAGCACCAGTTGGCATCGGCCTCTGGGGTTGTTCCAACTAGGTTACAGTCCTCAGATAAAAAAAGCCAAAACGATCTTTTGTATTTTATCCAGTCTGGTAGAATTATAAATTCAACATTGGCTCATTGTTTCACACTACATCTAAATAAAACATAGAGTACAGTTAACACCATCAAAAACACATATCTTACATGTGTTGTTGGAATACTATTGGTATATATATATCTGGTTATCCCATTTGGAAAAACATTTCATCAAATACTGCTCAAATAATATTTATTCTGTTAAAATCCGTTGGTCATCCTTCATTGAAGATAGTTACTTCAAAAACATTAGTTCTTCCATTTCTCTGTAATCATAGGTCACTTTATTGGTTTCTCATCCTATTGTGAACAAAACATTGAAAAGAGAGGAGTCTTTGTTGGGTGCTCAATTATCGCTCAATTATCGCTCAATTAACAGTGTCAGTAACATGCAGTTTACAACTTGAAAACACGTTGAAAGTCACCAGAAAAGTTGTAAATAGTATCTATTCCTTTATATCTTTGCCTTCAACACTTTATTTGATAGTTTTAGGGTTTAGTTGACGAAAATAGACGTTTTTTCTCTCTCGATTTTCAAAAATGCGTCTGACAGTGGCTATGCTAACGTTGACCCTCCCTAACGCAGCCTCCAACTTATCTCTGAACATTTGGGTTGGGATTAGAGGTTTTAACTTCTTTTACATATTTAGCTGCCACACCAAATACCCTACGCTCAGGCTTAGAAAGATTAACTTGAGTTTGTTTGAATTCATCCTTAATTGGATATTGCTGTTTTCTGCATAAAAATGATATTTCAGTGACTTGAAGGCAGAGATAATCTTTTGTAAAAGTGCAGTATACATAGAAAACAGAATATGGCAGAGGATTGAACCCTGCGATACCCATACTTCAGAGTACTTGGGACAGAATGCTGTGAATCTTTATTGACTGACACCTATTTGACAAATATCATACAAACCATTTTGATGGCAACACCTGACATACCATACATGTGTTTGAGTTTGAGGTGGCCCAGGAGAGTAGCTTGGTTAATAATGTCAAAGGTTATTGAGAGATCCAGTAAGATTAGAGCAGAAGGCACACACTTTGATAATGACTGTATATCATTCTTTTTGTGTAGGAGAGCTGTTTATAGTCCAAGGGCCGATTTCACAAAGGGACTCAAGCCCAGATTTAGACTTAAATTTAAGACTTTGGTCTTAATTTTTTCCAACAGAATGTTAAATCCATGGTCCTAGACTAAGTGGATTTCATAAAGCAGCTAAATCCATGAAATTGCTAAGTCATTGGACTTAACTTTAAGTCTGGTATGTAGTGGGCTTAAATTTTGTAAAGAGGACTTAAATATGGCCGTCACCCAGCAGACACACACCTTGAAATGTTGTTGATTTAGAGTTGAAAACAGGTCCTGAAGTTGAAATCTGCATTATCAACTACTAAAGTTAAGTTAGCTTTCTGACATGAAAAAGTAATGATATTATCACCAGGAATCATGGTGATTTTTGGTTGAAAAATCGACACTGACACAATTTCAACACTATTACAAAGCTAGATTTTTGACAGGAAAAAGTAGTGATATTTCATAAAAATCAACACTAAATCAAGTTAGCTTGTCTGACATGAAATCTTAGTCAAGTTATTTATTGTTGATTGAAAATTATTTTTCTAGAGGGAGATATAGTGATTAAGTCTAACTTTTTGAAAGAACTATTATTGCAATAGTTTTTGAATTTGTAGGTGTTTGTAAAACAAAGACTAATTTTTAGACTTAAGATTATAAAGATGATAAAGATTAATGTGTGCATGTACTTGTACATTTTTATCCATTCTTCTTATTAATTTATAGCAACAACAAAACTGATGCACCCAAATTAACATGATTTTATAATTTATAATTATATTTTGATCAATGCAATTCCTGATAATTAAAAAAAGTTTTAAGTTAAACTTATCTTAAATAAAAAAGATAAATTCAAACTTATTTGTCAAAACTTAGTAATTTGAATTTGTTTCTCAAATGCTCCCATGCTCAAATAACTAGTTTTCAGTTTGCAAGTTACACTGAAAACTTCTCTATACAGAGAACCTAAGCTATAACATTTAATCACACAGCAGTGAGGTCACAGGGGTTCCTGGTTTTTCTTATCTCTTCCCTACTACACAGAACATTAGGCCTGTGACTAAAAGTAATTAAATAACACAGAGGTGTGGAGGTGGGGGTTTACACTTGTTCAATTGCATGCATGGTGTTTACTTCTTAAGGCCTGTTTTTTGTGGTCAGAACTGACAACTAATTTCAGTGGGGAGTAATGGGTGGAGTTCTACAAATGTGACTATTCTTGAGTTTCTTTAACTGAGCATTGTGACTTTGCTGCATGATTATAGCTTCTTTATAATTACAGTATAATTATAGCCAACCTAATAAAACATTTAAAAGAAAGTCATTGGATAAAATACTGAAGATATAAATAATGTCACAATTGTTTGTTTTTACAAAGAAAAAAGTATAAATTCATTTTAGAATTTTAATTGAAGATATTGAATAATACAGGTCCTATTAATGACATAAAATGGATATCTAGTTGGAAAATATGGATTTACATATCTTGAGCAGTTATATTTGAAAGCTGATGAATTAATTACTTTGAAATTGTATCCAAATTGTAAAATATGCATATGGACAGTTACTGTATAATATTATTAAGAAGCTATAATTATGACAAACAAGCTTATTTATTCAAATAAATAAGACAGTGTAAACAACCTGATTTCACACATTGAATTTAACACTATTTCATACACTGGATTCAACCAAAAACAGTTTGCAAAATCTACATGTATTTCAACCAGATTTCACCTATTGAATTCATCTTGATTTCAATGGTTGGATCCAACTAAAAACTATTTCAACCAGATTTCACCCATTGAATTCAACCTGATTTCAATGTTGGTTTCAACATGATTTCACCGGTTGGAACTTTAAAAGTTTCAACTTAAAAAGCTTTGCAAAATCTACATGCATTTCAATCAGATCTCTACGTTGGATTCAACCAGATTTGAAAGTTGCATGCCTGCTGGGCATGAACTTTTCTCTACTTCAGAATTCGAAATGGCTATTAATAAAATGTAATTATACAGAACACTTCACTAAAGTAGCCTGTAGGAAGTTTATATGTGGTAACAAGGATTTTCATTTCAAAACAGCACTTATCCTTAGATAAAATGCATCAAATGAAGGATATATGTCACCGATAGTATATTTTAAATAGATACAAAAGGTCACATGACACCAAAAACCACTGTGGTTATTTGACAAGAATGGACTTAGTTAAGTCACCCTTTGTGAAATCCATTTAAGTCCCTGACCTAGCTATGACCAAAATCTTAGTTTTAAGTCACTGACTTAGCCAAAAACTTGGCTAAGTCTAAGTCACTTTATGAAATCATCCCCAAGTCATTTATTGAAATAAATAAGTGTATTACATGCAGATTCCTTGGTATTCTTCAGTGTTCTTCAGAAATCTCTTTCATTATTGGTTGTAGACAAAGTGAAACAATAAATATTAATGATATTAACTTGATTCTGTTCCACACATACTGCACCATTACTCTATAAGTTGCTGAAAAGTAGAAAGCCGGATCCTTTAAAATAATAGATTGAAGTTTAATTTTGGGCTCTGCAAAAAGTTCGTCTATGTTACCCATTTCAGTCTAAACTTTAGAGGGTGTCTGCCTATCCCACTGCGTACATGCACCATCCCACTATGTCATCTTCCTCTCAGCGCTGAACCTACCTCTCCGCTTATAGCTACCTTCGAAAATTACTACTTTATAAGGTAGATAGGAAAAATATATATAATGTATACTTAATAAAAGAGCATTTTGTAATGCTAGTTTATATTTTGCAAACATATATATATATATATAGAGAGAGAGATTTAAATTATTTGCGGTAAAACACAATAGCAAAGATATAAACTAAGTAAAATAAGTTACTCATGTGTGTAGTTTCGTCATCCATCGAAGAAACATAGAAAATAAGTAACATGTAAATATATACACTGTACGTATACTACATAGTAGTATACTTCAACAATAAGTTCGGAATTTCCGTTGGGCGACACGGAAACTCTCTGTATTAGTTTTGAACTGAAGAACGGCTCGGTGCGCATTTGCTCCCCTCCCCGTTCTGACCCTTCTACTGCCTGGCCACCAATTATGGTCACGTCTGTGTAGGAAAATTAATTCCTGTGCTTCAATAAATGAAAATAACACTACTGCTACCCTGCATAAGTTGGCCGCAGTCATAAGTTGGCCGCGGCTCATCTACAGGCTCCAGAAAGACAAATAGATTATTGTACACCAATGAAAACTGTTGCATATAATAAGTTTAACAATAATACATGGTTTCAGAGTGTAGTAGGCCACTCATGTTAAAGCCCTGTGAAGCTGTGGTGAGGGCGGCCAACTTATGACTGCGGCCAACTTATGCAGGGAAGCAGTACAGATATTAATTATTGTGTGTTTATTTTACTAATCCAAAGTTTTACCTTCGTTTCAGCACAATCAATTTCCTCTGTATACGTACATTGCACCAAAAATGCCCTATTATTAGGGGTGGGACGAGTACAAATAATTCGGGTCGATTACTCGCAGATGAAAACTCGACTCGACATCGAGCCCTCGCGACATTTAGTATCCACCATAACAGGAAACGACATCCAATATGGCGGCTCCCGTAAACGAAAAAAATATAAAGATAAAAGCTTTGAAACGCTTGAATTAGCTATTGTCAGCACATAATATCATTAATTTTATGTTACAAATGGTGGATTATGCGATTTAATGAAAGTAAGGTATGCTATTTATGTTTAATTAACTAAAAAACGTAACTGGTTCTATAGGTTGTTATATATACACGAGTAATCGACCCTAAGAATTGGGGTCGAATTTTCGTGAAATTCGCCTCGCTCGGCGAGTGTCGACTGCTCGGTCGCACCCCTACCTATTATCACCCAAACAACTGGAATTTCTTCATACCAATTATGGTCACCCCATTATTTTAGCCACTGATATAACAGAAAATAATGTTTGATCTGTGGTGCTCTGCAAATATACGTAACTTAATTTTTAGCCTTTAAAAATATATTTTAATAATCTTTTGTTATTTAGAATAGGATTACTCTAGCTGTTTACAATTACTTCATGTTTTCCTCACCATGGCATTTACTTTTATTTGACCGGCTGGGGGGTGACCATAATTGGTACACTGACCATAATTGGTAGCAAGGCAGTACTGGTCGACACATTTTGAAAGATTTTCATTGTGTTTCTGTTCTATTCACTGTTGAAATAATTATATCCCCAGACGAAAGTCGGGGATATATTGGATTCAGGTCCGTCGCGCCGCCGCCGCCGCCGCCGTAGAAATTTCCTTGTGGACGCGATAACTCAAAAACAAATTAATATTTTTTTTTCAAACTTGGTACACATGTTAAGGGTGTCCAAAGGAAGATCCCTATTTTAAGGTGACCTTAAACTCCCAATAAAAGAGAACTTATGGCCACCTTAAGGTCAGAAATTGCACTTTTGGCCACTAAGAGCCCTCTAGGTCACAAACTATGATGCTCAGCTGGCTGAAATTTCACCTGAGAACACATTAATATGTTCTTAGTACATGTGCCGAAAATCACGACTTTAAGTTGAGGAGAAAATTGTGTTTGAGGCCCATAAAGACCCCCACTTAGGGATTTTTTGCTATATTTTTCACATATTTTGCCCTATAATTTGGAAGTGGTAACTCTGATGAGTCTCAAACTGCACTAGGTATAACTTTGATATGTAATCCTTGTCTGTAGAAAATTTTAGGGCTGTAGGTTTACCCAAAGGGGTCGACTTAAGGTCTCAAAAGTGCCCACAGAGACCCAATTTATGCACTTTTTGCCACTTTCGAGCACTGTAGCTTTCAAACTATGTCTCTCATCTAAGTTAAATATCATCTGAGAATATATCTATGTGTTTTCTTATATCTGCCCCAAAATTTAGGCCTTTAATAGACATTTAACCTGTGTGTGAGGACCATAAACACCCACCCGAGTGACCCTTATAAGACATTTTTCACATATTTTTCCCTGTAACTTGGAAATGGTAAGTCTGAGAAGTTTCAAACTGTATTAGATATACATTCTATGTGTAACCTTTGAATGTGAAAGATTTTTAGTCTGAAGCTTTGATTTGAAGGTCACATTGAGGTCTCTAAAAGGCCCACAGAGACCCGATATTTTGCCTTTTTGCCACTTTTAAGCCCTGTGACTGTTAAACTATGTTACTGATAGAGCTGAAATCTCACCTGGGAATATATCATTATGTCATTTTTACATGTGCCAGAAATAAAGGCTTTAAGTAGACATTTAACCTGTGTGTGAGGACCATAACACCCACCCGAGTGACCCTTTTTAGACATTTTTCACATATTTATATCCCCAGACGAAAGTCGGGGATATATTGGATTCAGGTCCGTCGCGCCGCCGCCGCCGCCGCCGCCGTAGAAATTTCCTTGTGGACGCGATAACTCAAAAACAAATTAATATTTGTTTTTCAAACTTGGTACACATGTTAAGGGTGCCCAAAGGAAGATCCCTATTTTAAGGTGACCTTAAACTTTCAGTAAAAAAGAACTTATGGCCACCTTAAGGTCAGAAATTGGACTTTTGGCCACTTAGAGCCCTGTAGGTCACAAACTATGATGCTCAGCTGGCTGAAATTTTACCTGACAACACATTAATATCTTCTTAGTACATGTGCCGAAAATCACGACTTTAAGTTGAGGAGAAAATTGTCTTTGAGGCCCATAAATACCCCCACTTAGGGATTTTTTGCTATACTTTTCCCATATTTTGCCCTATAATTTGGAAGTGGTAATTCTGATGAGTCTCAAACTGTGCTAGGTATAACTTTGATATGTAATCCTTGTCTGTAGAAAATTTTAGGGCTGTAGGTTTACCCAAAGGGGTCGACTTAAGGTCTCAAAAGTGCCCACAGAGACCCAATTTATGCACTTTTTGTCACTTTCAAGCACTGTAGCTTTCAAACTATGTCTCTCATCTAAGTTAAATATCATCTGGGAATATATCTATGTGTTTTCTTATATGTGCCCCAACATTTAGGCCTTTAATAGACAGTTAACCTGTGTATCAGGACCATAAACACCCACCCGAGTGACCCTTATAAGACATTTTTCACATCTTTTTCCCTGTAACTTGGAAATGGTAAGTCTGAGAAGTTTCAAACTGTATTAGATATATATTCTGTGTGTAATCTTAGTATGTAACAGATTTTAAGTCTGAAGCTTTAATTTTGAAGGTCAAATTGAGGTCTCTAAAAGGCTCCCAAAGACCCAATATTTGGACTTTTTGCTACTTTTAAGCCCTGTGACTGTCAAACTATGTGAGTGATAGAGCTCAAATCCTATCTGGGAAGATATTAGTATGTTATTTATATATGTGCCAAAAATTAAGGCTTTAAGAAGACATTTAACCTGTGTATGAGGACCATAAATCCCCACCCGAGTGACCATTTTTAGACATTTTTCACATATTTTGCCCTGTAACTATGGTAAGTCTAAGAAGTTTCAAACTGTATTAGATGCATATTCTATGTGTAATCTTAGTATGTGACAAATTTTAAGTCTGAAGCTTTAATTTGAAGGCCACATTTAGGTCTCTAGAAGGCCCCATAAAGACCCAGTATTTGGACTTTTTTCCAATTTTAAGGCCTTTGACTGTTAAACTATGTGACTGATAGAGCTGAAATCTCATCTGGGAATACATTATTATGTTCTTTTTACATGTGCCAAAAATCAAGGCTTCAAGTAGACATTTAACCTGTGTATGAGGACCTTAAACACCCACCTGAGTGACCCTTTTAAGACATTTTTCACATATTTTGCTCTGTAACTTGGAAATGGTAAGTCTGAGAAGTTTCAAACTTTATTAGATACATATTCTATGTGTAATCTTAGTATGTAACAAATTTTAAGTCTGAAGCTTTAATTTGAAAGCCACATTGAGATCTCTAAAAGGCCCACAGAGACCCAATATTTGGACTTTTTGCCACCTTTAAGCCCTGTGACTGTTAAACTATGTGATTGATGGAGCTGAAATCCCATCTGGGAATGCATTATTATGTCCTTTTTACATATGGCGAAAATCAAGGTTTTTAGTAGACATTTAACCTGTGTATGAGGGCCATAGACACTCGCCCAAGTGCCTTTTTGGACATTTTTTACGTATTTTGCCCTGTTATTTGGAAATGCTTAGTGTGACAAGTCTTAAACTGTATTATATATAATTTTTGTTTGTTATGTATGTCCCCCCAAAAGTTTCAGATCTGTAGTTTAATTGCTAAGGTCTCTTTAACAATTGTAAAATGCCCACAGAAACCCAATTTATGGACATTATGCCACTTTAAAGCCCAGTAACTGTCAAACTATGTGGGTTATAGAGCTGAAATCTTTGAATTTTTAAAAGGAAATGCCTGTCTATTTAAATTTTGAATATTAATAATGTTATGGCTATCTTAGTCTTTTAAGAACTTATTTTTGTGTGTTATACCTCTGCTTGCTGAGTTTTTAACTTTTTAAAATGAAACTGGTTAAACGCCGGTTAAACATATTCAAGTAGACAAAATGGACACTTTAAGTGAGCTTTAAGTCCCAATATTAATGAAATTATATCTGTATGTAGTAAAACTAGGGGATTTTTAACCCTCAACTAGCCCAGTTTTATTCAACTTGCCTCAGTTAATTTTGACACAGCTCCTACAGTTATGAACTCATTTCAGTTGATAATCACATACTTAAAATTCTCAATTCTTTTTGTATTTGAGTACCCCTTTTATATAGATTGTTTGTTTACCATTTATGCTGTAGCACTCCATCTCTTTGAGAGAACATGTAAACTGTGTAAGAAAGATGTAGAAGATGAGATACATTTTGTTTGTGTTTGTCCAGCTTTAGAGCTGATTCGTATGAAATATTTCAAAATTTTAAATATAGATAAATCTGAATTATTAATAGATCGATTATCAAGGGTATTAACTCATATGAATGTCAATATGGTTATTAATTTTATTTTTGATTTGTGGCAAGAAAGAAAAAGTAAAATATGTTGTTAATTTTTATGTATTGAATTGCTGTCTTTATTTACTGTATCTTACCTCAAAATATGTTTGCTCTGTTTGTTATTAACTCTCTATTTAAAGTGACTTATAAGCCCATATAGGGCTGGGTATTACTTCAATAGTTTTTGTATAATCCTTGTCAACATAATACATGTCACTATAATAAACTAATAAACTAAACTAAGTCCCAACCCACATCCCCCACCCGGATTCCCCCCACCCACCTCTGGGACCTCCAGCTATATTGAGTGACACTAAATAAACAAAGGTATTTAATGATATCAGATGAGAAACAAAGACCTCAATGGGGTTGCAGATCTTGTGTAATAGTGAGAGAGGTGTGGAGAAGGGGAGAGGGGTGGGGGTGGGAGGTGGTGGGCTTCATTACATATAACACAAAGGGGAGTCAGAACTGAGATTGTGTCACATATTTAGGTTGCATATATATGGACCACATATATAGGTATAGAGGAAATGAATAACTGAAAACAATTTGCAAATTCTAAAAATAATATAATAAAATAATAATATAAATAATTTTTTTTTAAATAATATTTTATTTGTGAACAAATATAGAAACAGATATGCGCTTTTGGGATTATGAATTTTAGAATGGACATTGAATCATCAATCATTTAAATACTTTGAAGGAAGATTGAAAAGTATGATGAGTTGAGTTAAAAATAATATTTTATTTGTCAACAAATATAGAAACAGATATGCTCTTTTGGGATTATTATTTTAGAATGGACATTCAATCATCAATCATTTAAATACTTTGAAAATAGGTTTAGAGTTATCATTGCAGGAAGATTGAAAATATAATTTGAGTTATGTATTCGGCGTCTGGGGATACACCATCTTCCTTGGAAGATATAAACAGAGTAGATTGATGTGCAGAAGTTCATATAATAATGGGTAATTTTGTTTTTAAAAATTCCCGATCAAAACCTGTGGTGTGAGTGATGACCTGTCTGGGGATATGTTGGCGCCGAGTTGGCCCAATCTAGTTTTCCCTGTAACTTGGAAATGGTAAGTCTTGAGAAGTTTCAAACTGTATTAGATATACATTCTATGTGTAACCTTTGATTGTGAAAGATTTTAAATCTGAAGCTTTGATTTAAAGTTCACATTGAGGTCTCTAAAAGGCCCACAGAGACCCAATATTTGGACTTTTTGCCACTTTTAAGCCCTGTGACTGTTAAACTATGTGACTGATAGAGCTGAAATCTCATCTGGGAATATATTATTATGTTCTTTTTACATGTGCTGAACATCAAGGCCTTTAGTAGATATTTAACCTGTGTATGACGACCATAGATACTCACCCGAGTGACCCTTTTTAGACATTTTTTACATATTTTGCCTTGTAACTTGGAATGGTAAGTCTGAGAAGTTTCAAACTATATTAGATATACATTCTATGTATAATCTCTGATTGTGAAAGATTTTAAGTCTGAAGCTTCAATTTGAAGGTCACATTGAGGTCTCTAAAAGGCCCACAGAGACCCAATATTTGGACTTTTTGCCACTTTTCAGCCCTGTGACTGTTAAACTATGTGACTGACAGGGCTGAAATCTCAACTAGGAATACATTATTAAGCGTCTTCTTTTTCCATGTACCGAACATCAAGGCCTGTAGTAGACATTGAACCTGTGTATGACGACCATAGACACTCATCCAAGTGACCTTTTTTGACATTTTCTACTGTATTTTGCCCTGTAATTTGGAAATGCTTAGTGTGACAAGTCTTAAACTGTATTATATCTAATTTTTGTTTGTTATGTATGTCCCCCAAAAAGTTTCAGATCTGTAGTTTAATTGCTAAGGTCTCTTTAACAATTGTAAAATGCCCACAGAAACCCAATTTATGGACATTATGCCACTTTAAAGCCCTGTAACTGTCAAACTATGTGGGTCATAGAGCTGAAATCTTTGAATTTTTAAAAGGAAGTGCCTGTCTCTTTAAATTTTGAATATTAATGATGTTATGGCTATCTTAGTCTTTTAAGAACTTATTTTTGTGTGTTGTACCTCTGCTTGCTGAGTTTTTAACTCTTTAAAATGAAACTGGTTAAACATATTCAAGTAGGCAAAATGGACACTGTTATTTTCTGGTGAGCTTTAAGTCCCAATATTAATAAAAGTATATCCTTATGTAGTAAAACTAGGGGATTTTTAACCCTCAACTAGCCCAGTTTTATTCAACTTGCCTCAGTTAATTTTGACACAGCTCCTACAGTTATGAACTCATTTCAGTTGATAATCACATACTTAAAATTCTCAATTCTTTTTGTATTTGATTACCCCTTTGATATATATCAGATTGTTTGTTTACCATTTATGCTGTAGTCCCAACCCACATCCCCCACCCACCTCTGGGACCTCCAGCTATATTGAGTGACACTAAATAAACAAAGGTATTTAGTGATATCAAATGAGAAACAAAGAACTCAATGGGGTTGCAGATCTTGTGTAATAGTGAGAGAGGTGTGGAGAAGGGGAGAGGGGTGGGGTAGGAGGTGGTGGGCTTCATCATATAACACAAAGGGGAGTCAGAACTGAGATTGTGTCACATATTTAGGTTGCATATATATGGACCACATATATAGGAATAGAGGAAATGAATAACTGAAAACAATTTACAAATTCTATAAATAATATAATAAAATAATAATATAAATAATTTTTTTTTAAATAATATTTTATTTGTGAACAAATATAGAAACAGATATGCGCTTTTGGGATTATGAATTTTAGAATGGACATTCAATCATCAATCATTTAAATACTTTGAAATTAGGTTAAGAGTTATCATTGCAGGAAGATTGAAAAGTATGATGTTGAGTTAAAAATAATATTTTATTTGTCAACAAATATAGAAAGAGATATGCTCTTTTGGGATTATTATTTTAGAATGGACATTCAATCATCAATCATTTATTAATAAATACTTTGAAAATAGGTTTAGAGTTATCATTGCAGGAAGATTGAAAATATAATTTGAGTTATGTATTCGGCGTCTGGGGATACACCATCTTCTTGGGAAGATACAAACAGAGTAGATTGATGTGCTGAAGTTCATATAATAATGGGTAATTATGCTTTAAAAAATTCCCGATCAAAACCTGTGGCGTGAGTGATGACCTGTCTGGGGATATGTTGGCGCCGAGTTGGCCCAATCTAGTTTTACCTTATTTGCTAGACTTGGGATGTACTTGTGGTCAGGTTATGTCAATTTGAATTTTGTCTGGCGATAATTGGTAGCAAGGCAGTACATATATGCCGTAACTGGACAGTAAAACCTCTTTGATATTGTCATAAAATGCAGGTGACGAACTTCACTGGGGTGACGAACTTCACTAGCTGAGCAGTACAGTATTGAATATATTGGTGAAAATATAATACCATACAAAAATCTCATTTTGACATATTATTTCAGGACATACATCAAATGACTGTTGGGCTGAATTGCAGAATTCCCCTCCCGGAAATAGATGAAAGTAGTTCCATCAATATTCAATAATATATCCATATATATAGGTCATGGATATTTTTGTAAGTAGACATGTAGACAGGTCAACAAATATTATAGTACAATTCTGATTTTGTTAAGTAAAATAATACATGAGTTTTAAAAGCAATATAAAATATGGTTATCAATGAAAACTTGGGCGTATGGTTATGCTTCATTTTACCATAGCTCTCCACCAATCAGAATTGTGGATACAAGTGTGTCATCTTGAATGACTTGCCGACCAGCCTGCCAGCCAACCTGCCTACTAGCAAACCTGTCTACTAGCTGACCTATCTACATGTCTACCCGTCCACGTCTCTTATTTTCCATTTAATCAGGAACTATATTATTGCAGAAAATAAATTCAATGATATTCCTACGCCCTTCTACTTCCAGGAGGGGAATTCTGCAATCCTTACGACTGTTGAATCATCAGTTGCAGTGTAAACAAACGTAAAAGATTTCCACCGATACTTTAAATAGGGAGAGTCAGAACGGAGAGGGCGGCAGTCCAAATATAAAAAAGCCCTCGTAGTGAAGAATTTCAGAACTATCTCTGTATATATCGCCAAGAAATCATCTTACATCATCTAAATATTGCCTATTTTACTTTTACTCAAAGACTATGTTAAATTCATTGTAAAATACTTAATGCTTGCTTGATTTTTAATACAGCAACCAGCAAATTGTCCATTAGTATGTGTACAATGCCCCTTAATCATATTTGTTGCTTGAATGTTTAAATGAAGCTTTGGTAAAAAAAGAGTCATTAGTTACACAAAAACAAGGTCATACGAAGAAACTTCGGAAGACGTAGAACTCGCGACCATGGGAACTCGCTAACAGTAACTGGCTACCAAGTCTCGCTACCAATTAATACATATCCTTGCACTGCCAGTTTCAGCGCCTTTTATATTTTAAACCATTTTATTTTTTAATATTTCTAGGAAACCCCCACAGAGTTCTATGGCGTCACGTTTTCTAATTTTATTATATTTCTAGAAAACCCCACAGAATTCCATGACCTCATGTTTTCAAATTTGCATAACTTGTTTTATAATAGTTCTAGGAAACCCTACGGAATTCCGTAACCTCACTTTTTCCAATTTGCATATTTTATTTTATAATATTTCTGGGAAACCCCATAGGATATATTAAACTGTTGACAGAATTGTAGTTGATTAGACACAAGTCCGTGGACATAACTTATAATTCAATGGGATTTCCTAGCAATATTCCAGTAATACAACAAACGTTTTCTATATATTCTTCATTTTCCCACATTCATGCAGACTGCTATAATTAACTATTGTATTGGTAGCGAGATGTGGTAGCGAGTTACTGGTAGCGAAAAGCCGTGGTCACGAGTTAAACATAAATCGAAACTTCAACTATGACATTGTACATCAAGTATTTTGCATTCATTTACGTCTCTTGTATATGGATTCATAAGGTGCTTCAAAATGGAAGGAATGTGGGGAAATGTTTCAGGTGGCTCAAAATATACTGTCAAAGTGTGGTATGACATAATATAAGTCCAGACTGGCATGTGTTAAAAGACTGATAGCGCTGTGGCAGGAAAATGGGGAGGCCTTTGTGGGTGAGTTCCAGGAGTCAACTGAGGATGTATCTGCCAATGAGGTACTGAGTGCGGATGTCAGCATTCCTGAGTCAAGTGTCACTGATATTATTACCAATGATGAGCCTGCAATAGAACAGCAAGGCCAAGAAATGATACTCTGCAAAAAGAATCATTATTTGAACTTCCAGATTTGACAGATACCCCGGAAGACCTTCTAAACCTGATGGAACCTAACACAGAGGAAGTTCAACAGACATCAACAGCCGAATTAGCTGGTATAAGGGTTGCACAAGTACCAAAGAAAAGAGGTAGGCAAAAAGGTTCCTGCACCACAGCCATTGGCTTGCCACCCAAGAAAAGGAAAATTAAAGACTGCAGCATCTCATATGACAGGTGAAACATGACCACCAAGGAGCAGTGTGTCATAAGTTTGTTTGTGGACCCTTCCAGGTATACAGAAGGGAAGAATTGGGAGAGGAAACTGTCAAATGTTTGCCCGAGAACCTGGCTTCAGCTTTATTGGATGAACATTTAGACATAAACATTATAAGAAAGTTTTTTATCCTGAAGAGTGGATGGCTGTTAAAAGCGCATATGAGGCAAGAAAGCAACAACCATGGAACTGCCAAGTGTGTAGAGATAACCTGATTCTTTCCTGTCCGCCCATTGAGTGTGCCTAAACTGGTGTCACTGGAAATGTGTTGGACTCACCAAGAAACCCGGGAAGAAATTCTGGTTTTGTAAAGATTGTCAGTAGTTAAGCGTTTCTGAAAAGGGCGCTTATTTGGTTTCGCGTCAGTTTCCTCGCCGCCGCATTATGGTCTCACTTGAATATCTCCCTTATTATTGGAAGCTTTTTAACCATATTTGGCAGTTATATACCTTAGGCGTGGGAAAATTTTTCCACATGCTTAAATTTAACCTTTCATCTTTATCAAGGTCACATGATCAAAAAATAGTTTTTTCGGGTACACCCGCCCGTCATCGCAGTTCAGGAAAATCTACTGACCGCAGCGGCTTGTAACTTCATACATGTCTTCATACTATCAAAAACACGAGCTGATTAGATTTTGGGAGCAATCCGATGAAAATTGACCGATTTATGGGTGATTTTCTCACAGGTACCAATCAGAAAGCTTAAAATTCATGTGAACCCCCCTATTATCTTCTTATGTATTGCATTTAGAGCCATAAAATGTATTGGGAGGTAGTAGGACCCTGTAGGGGTCAAACTGGGGTCATAAAATAGCCAATTTCATCTTTTTCCCTTATATCTCCTTTATTCTTGCTTCTACAGCTTTAGAATGTATTAAGAGGTATTGGGAAACCATATGTGAAGAGTCAAGATAGCAGGTCAGATTTACCCCCAGACCCCCCCTTATGGGTCAAACTGGGGTCATAAAATAGCCGATTTTGTGTTTTTGCCTTATATCTCCTTTATTCTTGCTTTTACAGTTTTAGAATGTATTAAGAGGTATTGGAAACCTTATGTGATGAGTCTAGATAGCTGGTCAGATTTACCCCCGGATCACCCCTTATGGGTCAAACTGGGGTCATACAATAGCCGATTTTTTGTTTTTGCCTTTTATCTCCTTTGTTCTTGCTTTTAGAGCTTTAGAATGTATTAAGAGGTATTGGGGAACCTTATGTGAAGAATCTAGATAGCCGGTCACATTTACCCCCTGACCCCCCCCTTATGGATCAAACTGGGGTCATGAAATAGCCAATTTTGTGTTTTTGCCTTATATCTATTTTATTCTTGCTTTCAGAGATTTAGAATGTATTAAGAGGTATTGGGAAACCTTATGCGATGAGTCTAGATAGCCGGTCAGATTTACCCCCTGACCCTCCCTTATCGGTCAAACTGGGGTCATAAAATAGCCGATTTTCAATTATATCTAAATAGAAATGAGCATTATTCATAAGATATAAATAGGCTTGTGGGAACATTGACCTTTTATTTACTCATTGGGATAGATGTGGTCACAGCATTGGGTCATAAACTTCTTGCCTTTCCAAAGGCTCAAATTTTACTATGCCTTTTTCTAAAATGTAAATAGGTATATGGCATTTATAAAGCACTGTTACTCTTTAATTAAGTAGTTTTATGGTGTAATTTTCAACCTATTATAAGTATTGATGCTTTATGCTTTCTGAGCCAGAGCATTTATTCAATTAACTTTTCACAATTTATAACCATAGAAAACAAAATAAAGCTTAAATTTTTCTTTCATGTTAATGCTTTAACTTCCACACTGTCTGCTTAACTTTCACTTCTTCTCTCAGCACTGCATGTTTTTATTTTCAAAAACCTTTTTCTACTTTATATTATATTGCGGTGAACCTTTTTGGGATGCTTAGTTTTTGTTAGCAAAAACATTCTTCTAGTTAATATTAGTTGCCCAGTATTTCTTACCTGTATCTACTAATTCTTACCTATATATATCTACTAGTTCTTACCTGTATCTACTGTTACTTACATGAATATATCTATAATTTATATGCAATTAATATTATCAAAAGAAGTTACCATTTTTTAGGGGACCCGTCTACTTTGTATGTGGAAACCATAACAGATGCTCCAGACTTCCAAATGCTTTGTACATCTGATAAATAAATGTATGATTGTTGTAAACTGATTGTAAACTAATTTATATTAATAAACATATGTGTTAACAAGAACATTTTACTCTTCTTATTTTATAAATGCCGTAACAGAAGCCTTTAAATATATGACTGCATATACAATTTCGTAAAGACAGAAAAAATACTCGATCTACAATACCGTAGTTGGAGTTTCTTCGAATTTCATAATTACGCTGATACCTAAAAATAATAAGGCAAGAGAATTAATACAAAATTGGCACCCTGTAATTCTTTTGAATGTAGAATACAAATTCCTGACTGGAGTTTTTGCAAACTGAATTAAAAAAGTGCTTCCAAAATCAATTTGTTATGACATAAAGGGATTCATTAAGGACAGGTACATTGGTGAAGCCAGTTTTTTTGATGGTGTAGAATGTATAAAATCTATGAAAATGTCAGGTATGCTACTCCTCATAGACTTTGAAAAAGCCTTTGATTCCTCAGAATGGGGTTATTATGTCCACCCCACTGGGGGGTGGACATATTATTTTTGCTTTTTCCGGCGTCCGGCGTCCCACTTGGTTTCCAGACATTTTAGGCAACAGTTCTTATCCTATCTTTACCAAATTTGGCATGCAGGTTTATTGGGTTAATAGCTTGTATGGGATTGCTTTTGGGGGGAATTGCTTCATAGATGAGTGAGTAATTAATTAAATAAATGAGTAATTAGCTATTTTGAATACTGAAAAAGGCAAATGTGCTCATATCTCCTAAACCGTGCGAGATAGAGTGATTTCGTAGAAATTTTCGACCCACATGGTATCTAAGGAATGTACTCTTCGCAATTTTCAAAAATTTTCCCCTCCCCAAAAATGGCGGCCATTTTGAATTTTCGAATTTTTGCCAAAAATGGCAAAACACAAATTTGCTTCTATCTCCTTAACCGTGCGAGATAGAGCGATTTCGTCGAAATTTTCAACCCACAGGGTATCTAAGGAATGTACTCTTTGCAATTTTCAAAAAATTTTCCCCTCCCCAAAAATGGCGGCCATTTTGAATTTTCGATTTTTTGCCAAAAATGGCAAAACATAAATTTCCTTCTATCTCCTTAACCGTGCGAGATAGAGGGATTTCGTCAAAATTTTCGACCCACAGGGTATCTAAAGAATGTAATCTTTGCAATTTTCAAAAAAATTTCCCCTCCCCAAAAATGGCGGCCATTTTGAATTTTCGAATTTTTGCCAAAAATGGCAAAACACAAATTTGCTTCTATCTCCTTAACCGTGCGAGATAGAGCGATTTCGTCGAAATTTTCGATCCACAGGGTATCCAAGGAATGTAATCTTTGCAATTTTCAAAAAAATTTCCCCTCCCCAAAAATGGCGGCCATTTTGAATTTTCGAATTTTTGCCAAAAATGGCAAAACACAAATTTGCTTCTATCTCCTTAACCGTGCGAGATAGAGCGATTTCGTTGAAATTTTCGACCCACAGGGTATGTAAGGAATGTAATCTTTGCAATTTTCAAAAAATTTTCCCCTCCCCCAAAATGGCGGCCATTTTGAATTTTCGAATTTTTGCCAAAAATGGCAAAACACAAATTTGCTTCTATCTCCTTAACTGTGCGAGATAGAGCGATTTCGTCGAAATTTTCGACCCACAGGGTATCTAAGGAATGTACTCTTTGCAATTTTCAAAAAATTTTCCCCTCCCCAAAAATGGCGGCCATTTTGAATTTTCGAATTTTTGCCAAAAATGGCAAAACACAAATTTGCTTCTATCTCCTTAACCGTGCGAGATAGAGCGATTTCATCGAAATTTTCAACCCACAGGGTATCTAAGGAATGTACTCTTTGCAATTTTCAAAAAATTTTCCCCTCCCCAAAAATGGCGGCCATTTTGATTTTTCGAAGTTTTGCCAAAAATAGAAAAACAGGAATTTGCTTCTATCTTCTTAACCGTGCAAGATAGAGTGATTTCGTCAAAATTTTCGACCCAACCAATGCAAAAAGGCATGAAGCTGAAATAATTTACATCTACACTAATAAATATTTAAGCATCATTGATATATTTTACAAATGAAACAGGGTCTTGTAAGACTACTGTACAATTTTGGCAAAAGGTTCATGGGGTGGACATTACACATGATAATGTGTGTTCTTCTATGCTATCCTGTTTCTATTCGCGTCTACTATCAACAGGGCGTCCTATTTCTAGTTTAAGGTTAATTTTGAGAGGCTGTATTTTTAGATCTGAATTTATATCCAGATTTTCGACACTTTATGCAAATCGCAACAGTTGTGTTAGCAATATTGGTTTCTTCTCAACCTTTCTGAATACAAGTAGATCATGTAGACAAGGTGACCCCTTAAGCTCCTATCTATTCATCTTGGCAGTAGAACCCCGGACAGCAGCAATAAAGAATAGTGATGCAGTTTATGTTCCACATGTAAATCCAACAGAAGCTGAAATTCGAATGTATGCAAATGATACTGTGCTCTTTCTGGATGGCGCTGAAAATTCCCTGAAAGCTAGTCTAGAAATTCTAGTGTTTTTTTAATGCCCCAGCGCTAAAGATAAATATGCTTAAGAGTTAAGACCCAAGATGTCTGGTTAGGGCATACCAAAACTAAGCCAGGGTTGATTAAAGTAAAATCAATGCAATGGCTTAAAATTTTTACCTGCTACCAATATTGTTTGATACATAACTTATGCAATGGTAATAAAAAATTTCGAGAGAAAATGATTGACCAGGTTATTAACCACTTTAAGAAATTTAAATTAAGTCTTATTGGGACAGTGAATGTCTTAAAACTATAGCACTGCCAACACTAGTGTACCTGTTTTCTGTTCTACCAAATTCAAAAAGCATATGAGTGATGGACAAAATAAAGAGTATATATGTTACAGGCAATCTGTGTAACCAGGCATTACGCGTAATGACTGAACATTTCAGTCATTTCGCGAAATGCCTGAACTGTTTAGGCATTGCACGTAATGACTGAAAATGAGCTCTAGGCATTAGGTGTAATGCCTGAACATAGTTTTGTATCATGTTTGATGATTATTCCTGAATTATTTGGATGTTATATAGTTTTATCCTTGCTTGTGGTGTACATAAAGAATATATTTTATGTCCATTCATGAACAATGATAATAGAAATGGTATTATGATTAAAAATATCTATCTTCAATTTTATTGAAACTGTTTTTTTATCTCTGTCCATACAAGGTATTCAGAAAGCATAATAATACATACAAATACAAAATGATGTTAACAGTAATGTTTTGGAAAAGTGGCATAATTGACCAACACTTATTTTAGCTCAGCAATCATTATAGTATACTGTTTTTTTTGGCATGAGAACTTTCTTTTCAGCTTCATATTTCTTGAATAGCTTAGCTTTAAATTTTCAATTTTCTCTTAAAAAGCTTTAATGAGTAATGTATTTATATCCCCAGACGAAAGTCGGGGATATATTGGATTCAGGTCCGTCGCGCCGCCGCCGCCGCCGCCGCCGCCGTAGAAATTTCCTTGTGGACGCGATAACTCAAAAACAAATTAATATTTTTTTTTCAAACTTGGTACACATGTTAAGGGTGCCCAAAGGAAGATCCCTATTTTAAGGTGACCTTAAACTCCCAGTAAAAAAGAACTTATGGCCACCTTAAGGTCAGAAATTGGACTTTTGGCCACTTAGAGCCCTGTAGGTCACAAACTATGATGCTCAGCTGGCTGAAATTTTACCTGACAACACATTTATATGTTCTTAGTACATGTGCCGAAAATCACGACTTTAAGTTGAGGAGAAAATTGTGTTTGAGGCCCATAAATACCCCCACTTGGGGATTTTTTGCTATACTTTTCACATATTTTGCCCTATAATTTGGAAGTGGTAATTCTGATGAGTCTCAAACTGCGCTAGGTATAACTTTGATATGTAATCCTTGTCTGTAGAAAATTTTAGGGCTGTAGGTTTACCCAAAGGGGTCGACTTAAGGTCTCAAAAGTGCCCACAGAGACCCAATTTATGCACTTTTTGCCACTTTCAAGCACTGTAGCTTTCAAACTATGTCTCTCATCTAAGTTAAATATCATCTGGGAATATATCTATGTGTTTTCTTATATGTGCCCCAACATTTAGGCCTTTAATAGACAGTTAACCTGTGTATCAGGACCATAAACACCCACCCGAGTGACCCTTATAAGACATTTTTCACATCTTTTTCCCTGTAACTTGGAAATGGTAAGTCTGAGAAGTTTCAAACTGTATTAGATATATATTCTGTGTGTAATCTTAGTATGTAACAGATTTTAAGTCTGAAGCTTTAATTTTGAAGGTCAAATTGAGGTCTCTAAAAGGCTCCCAAAGACCCAATATTTGGACTTTTTGCTACTTTTAAGCCCTGTGACTGTCAAACTATGTGACTGATAGAGCTCAAATCCTATCTGGGAAGATATTAGTATGTTATTTATATATGTGCCAAAAATTAGGCTTTAAGAAGACATTTAACCTGTGTATGAGGACCATAAATCCCCACCCGAGTGACCATTTTTAGACATTTTTCACATATTTTGCCCTGTAACTTGGAAATGGTAAGTCTAAGAAGTTTCAAACTGTATTAGATGCATATTCTATGTGTAATCTTAGTATGTGACAAATTTTAAGTCTGATGCTTTAATTTGAAGGCCACATTTAGGTCTCTAGAAGGCCCCATAAAGACCCAGTATTTGGACTTTTTGCCAATTTTAAGGCCTGTGACTGTTAAACTATGTGACTGATAGAGCTGAAATCTCATCTGGGAATACATTATTATGTTCTTTTTACATGTGCCAAAAATCAAGGCTTCAAGTAGACATTTAACCTGTGTATGAGGACCTTAAACACCCACCTGAGTGACCCTTTTAAGACATTTTTCACATATTTTGCTCTGTAACTTGGAAATGGTAAGTCTGAGAAGTTTCAAACTTTATTAGATACATATTCTATGTGTAATCTTAGTATGTAACAAATTTTAAGTCTGAAGCTTTAATTTGAAAGCCACATCGAGATCTCTAAAAGGCCCACAGAGACCCAATATTTGGACTTTTTAACCACCTTTAAGCCCTGTGACTGTTAAACTATGTGATTGATGGAGCTGAAATCCCATCTGGGAATGCATTATTATGTCCTTTTTACATATGCCGAAAATCAAGGTTTTTAGTAGACATTTAACCTGTGTATGAGGGCCATAGACACTCGCCCAAGTGCCTTTTTGGACATTTTTTCCGTATTTTGCCCTGTTATTTGGAAATGCTTGGTGTGACAAGTCTTAAACTGTATTATATATAATTTTTGTTTGTTATGTATGTCCCCCAAAAAGTTTCAGATCTGTTGTTTAATTGCTAAGGTCTCTTTAACAATTGTAAAATGCCCACAGAAACCCAATTTGTGGACATTATGCCACTTTAAAGCCCAGTAACTGTCAAACTATGTGGGTTATAGAGCTGAAATCTTTGAATTTTTAAAAGGAAATGCCTGTCTATTTAAATTTTGAATATTAATAATGTTATGGCTATCTTAGTCTTTTAAGAACTTATTTTTGTGTGTTATACCTCTGCTTGCTGAGTTTTTAACTTTTTAAAATGAAACTGGTTAAACATATTCAAGTAGACAAAATGGACACTTTAAGTGAGCTTTAAGTCCCAATATTAATGAAATTATATCCTTATGTAGTAAAAGTAGGGGATTTTTAACCCTCAACTAGCCCAGTTTTATTCAACTTGCCTCAGTTAATTTTGACACAGCTCCTACAGTTATGAACTCATTTCAGTTGATAATCACATACTTAAAATTCTCAATTCTTTTTGTATTTGAGTACCCCTTTTATATAGATTGTTTGTTTACCATTTATGCATCCCCCACCCGGATTCCCCCCACCCACCTCTGGGACCTCCAGCTATATTGAGTGACACTAAATAAACAAAGGTATTTAATGATATCAGATGAGAAACAAAGAACTCAATGGGGTTGCAGATCTTGTGTAATAGTGAGAGAGGTGTGGAGAAGGGGAGAGGGGTGGGGGTGGGAGGTGGTGGGCTTCATTACATATAACACAAAGGGGAGTCAGAACTGAGATTGTGTCACATATTTAGGTTGCATATATATGGACCACATATACAGGTATAGAGGAAATGAATAACTGAAAACAATTTGCAAATTCTAAAAATAATATAATAAAATAATAATATAAATAATTTTTTTTAAATAATATTTTATTTGTGAACAAATATAGAAACAGATATGCGCTTTTGGGATTATGAATTTTAGAATGGACATTGAATCATCAATCATTTAAATACTTTGAAGGAAGATTGAAAAGTATGATGAGTTGAGTTAAAAATAATATTTTATTTGTCAACAAATATAGAAACAGATATGCTCTTTTGGGATTATTATTTTAGAATGGACATTCAATCATCAATCATTTAAATACTTTGAAAATAGGTTTAGAGTTATCATTGCAGGAAGATTGAAAATATAATTTGAGTTATGTATTCGGCGTCTGGGGATACACCATCTTCCTTGGAAGATATAAACAGAGTAGATTGATGTGCTGAAGTTCATATAATAATGGGTAATTATGTTTTAAAAAATTCCCGATCAAAACCTGTGGCGTGAGTGATGACCTGTCTGGGGATATGTTGGCGCCGAGTTGGCCCAATCTAGTTTTATTTATTTATTTTAATGAACAATAGTAATCTGTCTTGTCAAGAAATGATATCAGTTATTTAAAGCTAAAATACTGCTCCCAAGTGAGATGTAACTCACTAAAATCCTTCTTAAAATATGTCATTATCATATATCAAAGCTGCTAGTACCTTTCATTGGGGGGAAGCATTAGTGCAGAATACTTACTTAAGCAAGCTCAGGCTGAGTGTTTGGATGCTAAAAGGATGGGGAGCCCTAATTGCAGTTAAGCTTGTTTCATCTAAGAGGATTAACATAAAAGTTTTTAGTATTTGTCTCATATAATTAAAGAAGCCCCATATAACAAGACCAGAAAACACACTCTTTTGAAAAAAAATAACAACAATTAGATGCCCTTCTCACAACTAAATGAAAGAGGTTTGAAAGATATGACTATTAGTGATAACATTGCAAAACTACTCATTCATTTATTGAATTATGTCAAAAAAGTATAAGAGATCTCAAAATGTAACTTAATTGAAAGTTATACAGTTAAAACTACAACGTGAATTGCTTCTATCTGCAAGAAATAATGCATCATATCAATAAAATTAAAAAAAAAAAAATGGTGACAGAGACTGCTTGAAATCTCAAATCAAAGTTTAAGTATTTGATATACTTAAAGAAGCCACACCCCATATAACAACATAATAGGATGTACCAAGAACTAAAAAAAAGGAAAAATGAGAATAAGTATGAAATGTATTATTATCAATGATTGTGTAGTAAAACTGTTTATGTACTCACTTATGCAAAAATCCATAAGATATGTCAAAATATTATAAGCTTCATTAATTGTTATATAGTTAAAACTACATCTTGAATTGCTAATTGCAAGAAATAATCATATTCTATCAAAAAGATACTTTAAAAAAATCATTACACAGATTGCCTGAAATCTCAAATACTTCTTTAGGCAATCTGTGTAACACTGAACCTTATATTTCAGTCATTACGTGAAATGCCTAAGCATTTCGCGAAATGGCTAAACTGTTTAGGCATTTCGCGAAATGACTGAAATGTTCAGTCATTACGCGTAATGCCTGGTTACACAGATTGCCTGTAACATATATATTTTAAAAAGTTTTTTTTGGAAAAGCAGATGCCTTCAATAAATCTCTAACATTGACTAAAAGATTATAAACAATAGATAGTTGGCAACATGTGTTTGATGTTCATGTCTGTAAACAAAAAAAAAAAAAAAAAAAAATTGGGAGATAGACTATATGGCACTAGAGATAGGTTTAAATCAGATATAAAAAATCTATTCTGGAAAAATGTCGTAGAAAGTTGACAAAACTATAAACTGACAGTGTCGGATGATGCTGAAGCCAGAACCCTCTTCTAAATAATAATCCCCCTAACTTTGGTGCAGGTGGCTATAAACTTTAAGGTCATGTAGCTTTATTGAGGTCATGAAACTTGGAATTGAAGGATAGGACTGGTGTTACTTTAATACACTGCTGTTAAATAACTTAATGTTTATCTTTTTTAAGGGTTTGATGAATGAAAAATGTTAGAAGGACTGGTAGCCTGGGTTTTGCGCACATACATTGGAGAATATGTGGAAAACCTTAACACTGATAAACTGTCCATTGGTATCTATCAAGGTAAGTGATTGCATACCCTACATTAGCCCCTATATTGACTGTTATATCTTTTGGTACTACTATTGTACATTAACTCTCAAACTATATATTTTTACCCCAAAACTTTTAAAGGCTGTGGAGGTATTGCGTTCACCCATGCTGGGTGGGTTGGTATCAGATTTTTTCTTTTTTGTGATGAAAGCTACCATTACATTAATACTGGGGGTATATACACCCTGGTAGTGGAGATGTCCCAGTCAAAGTAAGTGATATAAACATATTAACCATAACAGATACAATTAACCACTAACCAAGAATGGTAAACATATTTTAAAAAGCACAACAAAAAATTTTTAACAATTTTTGGCCCAGAGTGATATGCCAGTTTTGTCAAAAATAATTTTTCTCACCATTTTTGGTGGCCATCTTGAATTTTTCGTAAAACGAAGTGATGCGAGATAGAGCGATTGGGACCAAATTTTTGGCCCAGGGGTGTAGGCACAGTCTTCTGCCAATTTTGTCAAAATTAATTTTTTCCACCATTTTTTCCAGCTGTCTTGAATTTTTGCATTTAAAGCAAAAACGTGTTTATCTCAGAAGCGACGCGAGATAGAGCAATTTCAGTCAAAGGTACTCCACTGCTGACATTGGGCAAACTTTAAAGTACCAATAACTGAAAATCGCTTGATATGACTTATGATAATGTATTCTTTTTTTCTTTTTTTTTTTTTGCCTTCAAGGACAAGTTGAACTAGAAAATTTACCATTACGGAAGGATGCATTGAAAAATCTAGACCTTCCAATTGAAGTCAAGTCAGGTATACTTATATTCAGATTTTCATTTTATGTGGTTTGACTGTCCTGCCAAATTGTCATCCTGTAATAGCTATAAATTTTTCTCAGTATGTTGTTGCCATAGAAATCCTTTTAATGATATCTGTGCAGAAAAGGGAATATTTTTTGTGGATCTACCACAATTTTAGTGGGGAGGCCTTGCTTTGGTTTCATAATTACAATGTAAAAAGATAATGAATGGTATGGTAATTGATATATATAGTGTATGCCAGACATTTTACTGTTTGCTTGAACAGGATTTATTGGTAAAGTGAACCTTTCCATTCCATGGAGTCGTTTGAACAGTGCACCCTGGGTGATTACATTAGAAAAGCTCTTCCTTGTTGCAGGACCACTTCAGAACAACACTGTAAGTCAATTACCTAATGCATGCATTCTACTGAAATATTAGGAATGAGTGACACAGGGACATCAGTGATAAATATTTTTAATAATTATGTGGTCTCCAAGCGGCTATTTCTACAAACTGTTCCAACTGTACTACTGTTAACATTATGTGAGCTTGTCGGGTAATTGTAACAGTTTCAATTGTGTTATAAGGTCCCAGGAGAGATTTCCAAGATTGTAAATCATAAAATCTTCTGTGAAAACCAGACAAGCAAAATATAAATTTCAAATGCTTTAAAATAACCAGGTTTTCTTGATATTTTGTTTTGAGTTCACAAGTTTGTACCATGTTGGTGATGAAAGTCCATCTTTTTTTGCTCCTTGACTGGTATCTCTACTAAAAATATTATGTGGATTTCATTCAAATTTTGTGCATGTAAGATGAACCTGGGAAAATGTTTTAGGTGCTGTGTATCTGACCTTTCACAAAGTCAATTTATCATATTTACTTTTTTAAAGAGAAAAAAATAACTTGATTGCCACCTCTTTTATGAAAGACTTTTTTGTTAACACCAAAAAGGCATTTTTAAATTTAATTAAAAAGTTAGTGACATCAAAATGAAATGGTAGATTGCCTTTTGATTGTTGTGACATTTCATTCCATGTTTCAGTAAGTACTAGTAACATAGTTGTTTACATTGTAGTATAATCAGGAAGAGGAAGAAAAGGGAGAAAAACTGAGAAAGCAGCAACAGCTTGATGCTTTGGAAGAGAAATGGAAGGTAAAATATTTGTTCCTGTTTCATATGTTTTAATATGTTGTCTTTAAAAATTGTTTCATGCATGGCTTATGTTTGTTTATTAGTTATTAGTGATGAGTTACTGTTGCATAGTTTCTGATTTAAATTTCTGTGAACAAACTTTTTAAATTGCTAATATTCAGTGTACTCCTACTTTCAGAAGTCAAATGAACACACAATTTTCAATAAATTCATCCATTGCAAAGAACTTTTGCTTAAGTTTACACCTTAAGGCGGAAAGGGCCATACAAAATAAGTTTTTGGCAGTCCTCTCGTTAATGCAGGAGGCTTGAGTTTGACCTGTATGAAAGTCACAGCAGAATCAAAGATTTGTTTGTTTTATTCACACCTAATGATTTTTTCTTTGAAAATATCAATGTTAGCTTCATATAAGGTTTCAGGCTGATGAAAAAAGTTAGTATCCAAAGCCCAGTAAGTTTTCAGATCACTCTGCCCACTAGGCTGTGAGTCTGTGCAGTGGAATGGGAAATTTTGTTTTATCCAACAAATGGTGAATGAAAGTTAGTGCTATATAATCAGTGTGATTTATGGTGTCTGTTATGTCCCTTTCTCATTCTCTGTTTAAGTCAACAAGATAAAGATATATGATGTCTATATCACATCTGTATAGTGTCTGCTGTGTCCCTGTTTCTTATCTCTGATTTTGTTCTCTCTGTCTCACTTGTATAATGTCTGTACAATGTGCTGCATCCCAGTCTTATTCACTCTGTGCTAATTAAGCGGCCTGTTAGGGGGCGCTTATTTGTTTTCACATAAGTTTGACTGATCACTGCCGCCGCTGGATTATGGTCTCCCTTGAATAACTTCTTGGGCTTTCAAATTTTTCTTTCCTTCTTATCTTTCTTTAAAACTATAGGGGTGGGAAAATTTTTTTGAATACTTTGTGGAGACCTTAAGCTTTACTTAAGGTAACCTTAAGCATTTAAAAAAAAAACCCGTCATCGCGTTTCGGAAAAAAACACACACACCTGTGCTATAAAATTTATCAGGTACATTCTAGACCTAAATCCGCAGCTCGGAAAGGATTTTCTGATCAATCGGACCATAGATGCCTGAATGGGAGGCGTTTTATTTTCGTAAATTTTTTAAAAATGGGTACTTGGTCTGTATCTCAAAAATGGTCTGGATTTCGGCGTTTTGTTGGAATAACTTATTCAGGTACTTTCTGATAATCTTTCACATGCCAAAGTTTTAGCCCTGTATCTGCAATCTTCAGGTCACCTTAATGTCAAAAAGGGGGGCTTTAGCCATCCAGTTCACTTAGTTTTTCACTATTTTCAACCAAACTTAGCATATATGTTAAGATTTACCAAAGGATTATCCTGACTTTATGGTGACCTTAAATTGTTAATATAATTGGAGCTATATGTCCACCCCCCACCCCCCCACCCCCACCCCCAAGTCATACAATTGGAATAAAGCCGTCTGGCCCCTTTCTTTTTCCATATCTAAATATCTAACATATATTAATATTGAAGTAGTTGAAAAGAAGACTCTTACTACCTTATGATTTAAATATTAATGATGTTATGGCCATCTTAAACTTAAAATGTAGGGTTTTTCAGCCCTAAGCTCAGTTAATGTTTAATTTTTTAAAATAAAACTTGGCACATTTATAAAGGTTGGCAGAAGGGACATTAGCTATCTTATTGTTCAACTGACCTCAGCTAAACTTTATGCACTTATAAAGGATGACAAAAGGGACATTCTTATTTTATGGTCACCTTAAAGTCCCAATATGAATGAAGTTAGGGCCACCTTGCAGTGAAATTATGGAGTTTTTAATCTCTAGCTATGGTATTATTCAGCTGACCTCAGTTAAATTTTGTACACTTATTAAAGATGAAAATAGGGACATTCTTATTTTCTTTTCACCTTGGAGTTCCAATACAAGTACAGTCATGGCCATCTTGAAGTCAAAATGAGGGGTTTCAGCTCCCAACTGACGTACTGTTCAATGACATCACTTCAACTTGACACATTGATTAAGTTTAAGGAAGACTTTTAATGACCTTTTTACTTAAAATTCCTGTATTTAAGAGACTTTGGCCAAATTAACATAATAAATATATAGTTTTTGCTCTCGCCTAATTTATTTAAGACTTTTTAAAACCACACCCGCTACATGTATACTTAAAACAAAACTTCTGTTATCTGGCAAAGCTAACTTCCTAGGCATCTTTAAAGAAAAAAATGAGGTATTTAGCATGCCGTGATGTGGTTATTAATATATTGCAGCTGATCAGTGTTCATATAATATAAATTCCCAATTTTAGGCACATTAAAAAAAACCACATTCTTCTGATTCCTTTCTTGTGGAATTGTGTGGATATGACTTTTCCTTTTTGGGGAAATTCAGCTTTTGTTTAGCAGCAGGAGTTGTTGATCTAGCTACTTATTCACATACACTATGTAAATTGATCAAATGTATAGACTTGACTTCTTTCAGAAGATAACATGACTGAAAAAACACTTTCTCATAAACAGTTTTTCTTGTACAGTATTTTATGTATCACTAGCTTATTGAAAATGAATGAGTTCTCTATTTTTCTCCTCAAACTCTGTATTTGCTTTTGTGTGATATCTATCTGGAGGCAGATTCATGGAAAGTCCTAGTCACCCACTGATGCCCCACTGTTCTTTGTGTGGTAACATATGTGTGTTACATAATGTGTGCACACTGAGTGAAAAGGTTGATAAGGGATATCAAAGATGTATTCATTTCTTTTCATTAGGGGATATGCTCATAGTAAATCTTTTTGGGGGTAAACAATTCAAACAAGGACATATATCTTTAGGTTCATGGAAGTAGAGCCTTGTGGAAAGAATGTCTTGTCTGTTTTGAGATAATGAAAAAAGCCTTATAATAATAATGTCCATGTAAAAACCTTGGGCTTTCATGATATTCAGAATAGAGTCATGTGAATTAAAAATGTTAACAATAACATCTGACAACATTACTTTGTGTATTTTTTTTTTACAATGGAACAATAAAGGATTTCACAAATACGATTATCTTAAGCATATTTATCTTATAAAAATATTAAATAGCAATGAATTTTCAGAGGCATAAAATGGAAAAAATTTACGATCCCAAATTTACAGCAAAAATGATGTCGTTTTTTCATAAAATATACCACTCTATGAAACACGATAATAAATATATAAGTGCACATTCTGCTTATTGTCTAATACTGCAACTGATACAGTTTTTAGATAATCCACTTTTCCATCAGATACAAAACACAGTAAAGCTTACCTTTTCATTACAGTCTCATACCACAACTACTACAGCTTTATTAACTCAAGTCTCCATCCGGGCCGCTCGTTTTTGTTATCAAAAACCTTTTTCTAGTTTTATTTTAAGTCCAGAATATTAAAGTGTATAGTGTGTGTATGATCTCTGTGTAATAATTGTATTGTGTGATGTGTCCCAGTCTGACCCTCTGTTTTAATTTCAATTAAGTGTAGGAGATTGTGTGTCTATCATCTCTCTGTAATGTTTGTAGTGTGTGAGATATCTATCATCTCTCTGTAATGTTTGTAGTGTGTGACATATCTCAGTCTTACCCTCTGCGTCACTTTAAGTCTAGGAGATTATGTGTCCGTATCCTATCTGTGTAAGGTGTCCCTGTTTTGACCATCTTTTTATCTGCTCCCCAGGTCCAGAAGAACATGTCTGCCCAGGGCTCCTCCTGGTGGTCATATGGTACATCCTCAGTCCTGTCTGCTGTCACCAACATTGTGGAGAACCTGCAGGTATGTGGCTTAACAGTCTAACGTTAAATGTCACATACTGGTTTGTGTCCTTAGCATAATAAAATTAAGTGTGGTTAGAAATCTGCCATTTAAATATATTGTTCTATCTAAACAATATTGGTACAGTGAACTACATGTAGTTCCAATTATTTTATGTAACCTATAATTCAGAAACTAAAGGCTTTGATTCTCAAAAGCTGATAGCACAAAAACTGAGACTAAATGTTTGGTTAATAGAAAACTTAAGTTTTGTAAATGTTTACAGTTACATGTGAAAAATGTTCACTTGCGCTATGAAGATGATTCTACCATACCAGGCTGTTCTTTTGCGGGTGGAATGGTGATCAAAAGCCTGTCAGCTCACAGCACTGACCCCGACTGGGTGAGTGAAGCTGAACTCTTTACATCTTCGGACATTTGCAAACCTTGTGTAACTTAATAGCCTGAATTTACCTTTGAAAGCTATGGATACTAAGAAAGATACTTGTTTGAACTATTTATCATCTGTTACATTAATAATTTTGTTACTCAGTTGTTATTCACACGGATGAAAAAGTCAATACTTTTGTGCACTGAAATCTGAGACAGGTGACTTATTCAGGTTTGAGACAGAGAACTGTGTTGTGTTTGTTGTTTAAAGTCTTGCTTTGACAATTGGATATTTTTTGCACTTGTCAGGTACGTCAGTTTGTGAGCCGGTCACGTACTGATCTGATGCACAAGCTTGTGGACCTGCAGGACTTCGCCCTATACTGGGACGACCATGCTACTCCTGTTGGAGACACCCCACTCTCACAACTAGAGGTAACTATGTGATTGTCCTTTGAGTGTGTTTGTTGCAGAAAATGGTTGCCTTTCTAGAGTTGTTGCACAATGAAACCTGGATTACAGTTTGTATTGTGCCTTCACCATTCACACTGTTTTAATATTATGATGTAGTAATCATTTAGCCTGATTTAGCCCATTACAAGGTGGGTACTGAATCTGTGTTTGTGTACATGCAGAAGTTCCTATGTGGTACACTATGACTGGAAACTGCATCAAAATTGTCTGCATTATAAAATATTGCACACATGTTACAGTACAGCTCTTCATAACTATAACTTGCCAACTTAGTTATTACAGATTTACATTTTAATCCAATGTGTTTACTTCTGTAATTTTGGTTAGTCAATAGATGAAAATTGCCTGATTGAAAATCTGTATAAAATCCACTTAATTATCGCCCACATGAAAAGTGTAATTTTAAACACTATAATTCTGCGTAAAGTCTTCCCAGTGAGGGATAATTGGCATATTGATTTTGTAACTCCGTTGAAAGTTATTACACATGGTGAAAATGCCTACAGTTTGTAGTAAGCATCCATGCTTTGTGACTTGAGAAATTTGTGTCTTGTTTTAGGATGTGTTGAGTCGGAACATGTATGAGCACACTGTGATGGGTCAGTTTGTAGATCACCAGTACATTCTGGAGCCAGTCTCTGCACACGCTAAGATGAAAAGGAATACCTCTGCCTTACCTCTACGTGGTCAGAACTCACCCAGGTGTGTAGCCTACAGTTACTTACTTGTATCTAACACTTACTTTAGAATTTTATGTATCTGTTCCTTGGTGTAAGTTTTTGCATGAAACTCTTTTTTGCTTTCCTAGTGATTCGGCCTGTTTAACACAATCTGTTTGTTAAACTTACAGAATAAGCATGGATATTCAGCTTGAAAAGATTCCATTTGAGTTGAGGGAGTCACAGTATCGCGGACTGGTTGCCTGGATGAGAGAATTTGAACGTTTTGAAAAATCCCGAAAGTATCGCAGATGGAGACCGACTGAAAGGGTGAAAAATAAGTAGGTTATAAAATAATATCAGGTGTTATTGTAACTAGTATGTCGGTGGTCAAAGAATTTAATGGAAAAATATTTTTTTCAGTGAGTGATTAAAATAACCTTTATTGTGATTTTTACATATTAACTGTGAGACCTAAACTTTGTGAATGAATATTATACTTTGCTTACTGTGTCCACAGTGAGCGGGAATGGTGGAAGTATTGTACCTCGGTGGTGTTGCATTTTATCCGTGAGAAGAGAAGGAAATGTACCAAGGAGTATTTGTTGTCACGGGCAAGGACGAATGTGCAGTATATTGAAGCGTATGAACAACATATCACAAAAGGCTCTTACATGGACCCAACTCTGGCAGTAGGTGTTATGCACCTGTATTTTATCCTTACAATGTAGGTGACACATGTAACACAGAGTATTAAACAGTGTGCGTTTCAACAGGAGTTAATGTGGCAGCAAATTTTGCAGAAGATTTTCAGTTTGTAATTCTAATTCAATAGACTTTGCACAGTTAGTACAACCAATGTTGTTTTTAAGTTAGGTTAAATGTGAAACCAATATTGAAGTCGCAATGTGCACTTTTGTAGCTATAGGTGGATGGTAGCCATAAATATAAGCAAATCACATGAATACTAGAGGTTCCAGTTATACACACACTAATATAACTTATATGTATCTTGAAGTATTTGGTTATATCAGTTTCCTAACATTGAGACTAGTTGTTCTAGTGAGGTAAGTATGTTCTTGTGAATACTTATGACATGTAAAGGAATGGTGTATGTAAATGATTCTTGATTAGGAATAAATAAATGTGATGCGTCAGTTACCTTTACTTGAAATCCTCAACCTTATTATAAATCATAGCATGTTTCTTTAGCTGAAGATTTCATTTATTTAATGCATCGTATTGTATTTATACTTGCAATCTCTCCTTTACCAGAACAGTTAAAGTGCTATTTGACCCATCTGCACAAGTACAGTTCAAGGTCTAGTGACTGATATTTCCCAAATTGAAAGACAGAATCCCAGGGATAACCATTTGTCAACATCACCGAGGTTCTTTTAGTCACCTACCGGAGATAGGATCAAGTGATCAAGTGGACCATCATTTTAAGTGATCATCTGAGTCGCTGTGTATCTGCCTATATCAGCCATCAAACCCATGTTCTCAGTTTTCATAAGCAAATGTTTTGCCCATTGTTCCACAGTAGCAGATAATAAAAAGTGTTGCGCCGTAGAGTTTGCCTTGTGTCTTAGAGTCTGTCTGGCAGAGATTAAGCACTATAAAAGTACAGAATAAATTAGAATCAATGCCTGTAAACTGACTGTATTAACACCTGTATCTGTAGCAACTGAAGAAATCATGTGAGGAGGAGTGGACATTTGAGGAAACAAAGTTGCTGAGAGAAGTGGCCTTAGAGAGGATAGAAAACAGAGATAGGAAAGCTCAGGTACATATGTCAAAACAAAGAGTTTATATCTTGTTTTTTTTTCACTGAAACTACAAAAGTAAAATATATTAAAACATTTGTTACAAACTTTTTAATATTATATCAGATATTTAATCAGAAATGCCACTAAAGCAAGTTTCTATCTATTTTCAAACAAATTTCGTACTTTGTCATGTCTGAATATGTCAAATGTGACATTTGTCTATGTAGGTATTCCACCTTTGGTAGGTTTAATCTAGCGAGGCCTCGGATTTCACTTACAGTAACAAAACACTACATATTAGAACCAGCATTTTATAGTTGTTTAAGGTGTGACACACAATTCTGAAAAAGTTGTAAATTATACAGATATAAAGTTTTTTTGACATTTAGAAGTTTATTCCTATAAGTAAAAGTTCAGACGGTAGATGTCTACATGTATTAATATGTTGAAACAGGAGGCAGTCCAAGACAGTTCTGGTAGCACTACAAGTGGTAGTGCAGTGAGAACACAGCCACCCACCCCCAGTCCTCAACAGCAACAGCCCGGGCTGCTGAGGAGGTGGCTCCCAGGCTGGGGAGGCTGGTACAGTCAGCAGAGTGAGGAGGGGCAGACAGGGCTACAGCCTACAGGGGCACAGACTGTAAAGAGTGAAGACCACTCAGTACAGGCAGAGCAGCAGATAGGTGAGTACCCCAGATAGGGAAGTATACAGAATTCAGTACAACAGATGGGGAAGTACACAGAGCTAAGTACAACAAACAGGCAAGTACACAGAGCTCAGTACAATAGAAAGATGAGTACAGAGAGTTCAGTACAATAGATAGGTGAGTACAGAGAGCTCATTTCAAAGAGTAAGCAAGTACAGAGAGATCATTACATCAGATAGGCAAGAAGGGGGGGGAAACAAATACTGAAAACTTTGATATTAATCCTGTTAGATGAAACAAGCTTAACTGCAATTAGGACTCCCCAATCTATTTTAGCATCCAATCACCCAGGATGAGCTTCTTTGACATAAGTGAGTATTCTGCACAAATGTGCCACAATGACAGGTACTAGCAGCTTTGATCTATGACAATGACAAATTTTTTTATGTGAAAATATCAGCTTTAAAAACTGATATAATTTCTTGACAAGACAGATTATTGATATATTACTCAGAAATCTTTTGATGAGAAATTTAAAACTGAGCTATTCAAGAAACAATAAGCTGATAACAAAAGTTCTGATACCAAAGAGCAGTACACAACAATGATTGAGAAGCTGAAATTAGTTGCCAGTTCTAAAGAAGTATGCTGTGTAAACATGATGACAAATTCTTTGTTTTGATATTTCAGCAAAGTCATGTGACGTACTGCTGACTTGGTTCACTGAACAATATATATGTAATGACATTAACTGTTGATGAGAACACAATATATAATAGATGTCTTGGTCAATTATGTCACTTTTTCATGACAGTTAACAATCTGTAGTATTTGTAATTAAGCGTTCCTGAAAAGGGCGCTTATTTGTTTTCACTTCAGTTTCCTCGCTGCCATTGCCGCTGCCACATTATGGTCTCCCTTGAATATCTCCCTTATTTTTAGAAGCTTTTTAACCATATGTGGCAGTTATGTACCTTAGGCATGGAAAATTTTTTCCACATGCTTAAATTTGACCTTTGATCTTTATCAAGGTCACAAACCTTTTTCTACTGTATATTATATTGCAGTGAACCTTTTTGGGATGCTTAGTTTTTGTTAGCAAAAACATTTTTCTAGTTTTGGCCGAAGTCAAAAATGTCCATTATTTTGAAAACTGTTATGGCAATTTCGAGCAAATTTTGGAAATATGTCTATTGTTTCAAAAACTTTAGAAATAGAGCAATTTTTAGCAAATTTTGGACCCTTTGGGAACTAAAGACTCCAGATAGTTTGCTTTTGAAAAAATTTTAATTTTCCAAATTTTAACCACTGCCTTGAATTTTGGCAGAAATCAAAAGTGTCCATTATCTTAAAAACCTTTAGAGCGATTTTGAGCAAATTTTGGACACTTTGGGAACAGAAGACCCTAGATACAGTGCCTCTGAAAAATTTATACTTTTGAATTCTGGCTGCCATCTTAAATTTTGAATTTTGAAAATCAAAAATGTCTCATTTCAGAATGGCTGAATTATCTATATGTTAGATTATACCATGTCGTGTGGGGGATGCACTGCATCGAATTGAAACAATTCTAGTTGAAATTAATTTTCATAATGTTTGTTCATATTATCTGCCATGTTTGCTTCACTGGTGACTTCCAATTGGTTACAACTAAAACACATTTTACCTGAATTCAGATCAGTTCTGTCCAGATGCATAACCTGGTGTCGTTGTTCTAACGAAGTCACAGCCTTAGTTTTAACCTTGACCATTTTATGCATCCAGTGTAAGTGTTTACTTGTATCCTTCTTATTCTTTTAGAACAAGAGCTGTTAGATGTGTTGGGAGACTCTGCAGAGAACAACACATTTCTGAAGAGGGACACCGTGTTTGGCAAGGTGAATTTCTGTCTTCAGAGTGCAGTGGTGCGCCTACTGTCAGACTCCCCTGACAGCAGGGAGGCTACACCTCTACTGGAGCTTGTTTGCTCTGCCATAGAATTGCAGTTTGAGACAAGACCAAGGACCAGTGGTATGTGGATAGATTTTTAATGTTTTTGCATTTATGGTGAAATAGATGTAAACAAGGCTCCTTGGTTGAGTGTTTCTCATCAGTTTTAGCATGCATAACTTTGAACTACTCATGTAGAATTAAAAAGACTGCATTGTTTCAAAAAGCAACATCCATTTTATGAAATTCATTGTATTTATTAGTTGTAGTACCCCATGGCCTTTAAGGGCTGTGGGGGGTATTGTTCTCACCCATGGCAGGTGGGCAGCGGGAAAAAGTTTCTCTGAGCTGTATCTCAGAAACCAAATGATCCAGGAAGTTGAAATTTAGTTGAGACATTGCTTGGGGGTGTAGGTGTGCAACATCATGGTGTGACCTTTGACTTTGCCGTAGTGACCTTGACCTTTAAAAACTTGTCTGGGCAGTTTCTCAGCTACTGTAAGGTGTAGGAAGTTGATACTTGTAAGGGGAGACATATTTCTCTTATGACAAAGGTATATGGATTTTTGTAACTGATTTTTTTTAGCGACCCGTTAGGGGCGCTTATTTGTTTTCACATAAGTTCGACTGATCCCCACTGCCGCTGCCGCTGCCGGATTATGGTCTCCCTTGAATAACTTCTTGGGCTTTCAAATTTTTCTTTCCTTCTTATCTTTCTTTAAAAATTTAGGGTCGGAAAAATTTTGGGGATACTTTGCGGAGATAAGGGATAAGGTTGATAAGGGATATCATGATGCATTCATTTCTTCTCATTAAGGGATATGCTTACAAGTAAATCTTTTTGGGGGTAAACAATTCGAACAAGGACATTTATCTATAGGTTCATGGAAGTGGATCCTTGCGGAAGTAATATTTTGTGGAAAGAATGTCTTGTCTGTTTTGAAAGAATGGAAAAAGTCTTAAATTAAATATCTCCTGTAAACAATTTATGATTCCACATTTACAGCTACAGTTTCTCTTCAGCCAACCTCTAGCAAAAATGATTCGTAAAATGTACTACTTTATGAAACACAATAAAGCTCACATTCTGCTGACAGTCTAATACTGCAACTGCTACAGTTTTTAAATAATCCACTTTTCCATGATATAAAGAACACAGTAAAGCTTCATACTGCAACTACTACAACTTCATTAACCCAAGTCTCCATCTGGGCCGCTCGTTTTGGTTAGACAAAACCTTTTTCTAGTTTTAAACCATTCTAGAATTCTTTATGTATATTAAGATTGATTATTGATTTGTACTTCTGTTTGAAAAAGGTATGAAGTTTGGAGTCAGTGTGGGTAGCCTCAGTTTGAAAGATAAATTCACCAAAGATTCACTCATGCCAGTATTAGTGGGTCCTCAAATGAAAAACAAGGTGAATGGAATATTCCTATCTTTCTGTGTGATGAAGTTCAACTGGTTACTGGTCTGAGTTGCTATAGCTTAATCTGTACTTTAATGCATTGCTTTAAGCTCAGTTGTCAATAGGTTATGAAGTTTTGATATTTCTTAGAACCATTTAAATTTGTACAACCAATAATCTTTACTTTGTCAAGAAAAAAACCTGAAGTTTTTGTGAGTTTGAACTTTAACAGGTGTTTATAACCACACACAAATGTTTTGCTTGTTAATCATAGGAGAGCCATCAGTCCCTGAGTGGTCAGCTGGGAGGGTCGGGTGGTAGAGCAAACTTTCAATCGCTCTTCTCTGGTCAACAGGTCACCAGTCCAGCTCAAAGTACACTTTTCCAGTTAATCTACGAGAAGAAGCCATTTCATTCCAAGGCTGACTACAAGTTTGTATATAAAGTCAAGTAATATTATGTTTGTGTAATCATTTTCTGTGCCTGTTGGCAGCAAATCCTCTGTTTGGTTTGATAGTTACCTAATAATAATAAATCAAGTATTAAGGTAGCAATAAATCAAGTGTTAAGTTCAAAATTCTAAAAAATTCGTCAACTGATCACATGGCTCTCCCCTCTGTGATGGTAGGTTTCCAGCAAACTTGTGGTTATATGTGGGACTAGCTGGAGGCCTGTCTCAGCAAGATCTTCTTTGTCTTATGAGTTCTGAAATGCTTTAGCCTCTATATTTCCTTTTATTAGACTTGAGATCAAGAGCAAGCCCCTGGACATGGTGTATAATCCAGCCGCCATGAGGAGAATGAAGCAGTTTTTTCGTAGTAACCAGACAGACACCTCCATCTCCTCCACAGCTAGCGCACGTTACGAGGAGCTGAAGAAAACCACACAGGCGGAGTTTCAGCAGGCTCTCAGCCGCTTCCTGGAGGGAGATGAACAGGTCAGGCAAAACCACAAAATCAAATCAGATCAGAAAATAGAAAAAGTGGTGTTTCCACAGAGCCAATCACATGACAGAGATGAATAAGTGTTGCCATTTTAAGTTTAAAAATATCACTTTTTTCATAATTGGTTAAAAATGTATGTTTGAAGCATCCAAAAGCATTATATGACCCATTCGACTGTACAAGTACAGTCCAACTCTCAAATTACTGACATTCCCCTAAATGAAAGACAGAGGCTGAAGGATGACCGTTTATCAACGTCCTTGAGGTTCTTTAACCTGCCTCTTGGGATAGGACCCAATGACATAGGACCACTATTTCAAGTGGTCATCCGAGCCACTATGTATTTACCTGTACCTGGGATTGAACCCATGTCCTCTGTGTTCCTAGGCAAGTGTGTTACCCACTAGGGCACAGTGGCAGATGTAGAACATTGAAATTGAAAGGTATAAAATTCCTCTATGTCTAAGGTGAAGTCAGGAGTTGCCAGATATGTTGACATACGTTTTGAGCCCATCAGTGCAAGTAGCCTCGGTTTATACATGTTTTAGGTCCTCTGATGTATGTGAAGGCCAAAGCAATAGGACTTAAACCTGTCACAATTTGATGGTAGGACTTTGACATGTTGGACCGTTGTAGTGGTAAATTGCTTCGGCTATACCATTTATAGTTTCCTCTGTGTTTCAGAGGAAAACCAGGCAGTTGGACTTGTGTTTATTTGTGTTTAGTCCATCTGAATTACAGTATCCTGTGTTTCAGGTGAAGGCCAAGCGGTGGGACTTTGATATGGACATTGCTGCTCCCAAAGTGATTCTACCAGAGAGCTTCACAGACAGCTCCAAAACGCTGGTGGTACTGGACCTGGGCCGTTTCCAGTTCTGTAACTCTTCTGCTCAGATCACTGACATCATACAGAGAGAGATCTCTGAGGAGGATGGTAAACTCACCACTCTCACTTCTTGTGTGCCTATTTTGTTGCACCACACATCTTTAAAACTTCTTTATTTCATACACAAAAGGTTTTTTACTGACTCCTGAATGAAAAACAACATTAATTTTCAAATATTCTTATATCAACAACTCTTGTGGTTTCAAGTTGAAATACATAGGGGGTTTAAAATGAGTATTTATCAATTAAGCATCCCACTGATGTGGGATGCTTGTATATGGAGTGATAATTCATGCTTGCATATCTGTGACACAGTGAGATTCCTATCATCAAAATTTCTCCCAGTTGATTTTTGTAGTGTTCCACCCAATAATCACCATCAATAAGATCATCTTTATCTTGTAAATGAAGCATGATAGAATGACTTTGAGTAAATTTTTACCTCACAGCTGGGTGAACGGGGGCGCAGCGGGAAAAAGTTTGTCTGGGCTATATCTCAGAAACCATAAGGTGTAGGAAGTTGATACTTGGTAGGGACATTGGTTAGGGGGTGTAGGTACGCAGCATCATGGTGTGACCTAGATTTGAGCTTTGACCTTGCCATAGTGACCCTGACCAATAAAATCTTGTCCAGGCTATATCTCGGAAACTGTTAGGTGTAGGAAGTTGTTACTTGGTAGAGACATTGATTAAGGGGTGTAGTTGTGCAACGTCATGGTGTGACCTTGACTTGACGTTTGACCTTGCCGTAGTGACCTTGACCAATAAATCTTGTCCAGGCTATATCTCGGAAAGTGTAAGTTGTAGGAAGTTGAAACTTGGTAGGAACTATGGTTAGGGGGTCTAGCTATGCAACGGCATGGTGTGATCTTGATTTGACCTTGCCGTAGTGACCATGACCTATAACATTTGTCCGGGCTATATCTTGGAAACTGTAAGGTGTAGGAAGATGATACTTGGGAAGGACATTGGTTAGGGTTTGTAGGTGTGCCATGTCATGGTGTGACCTTTGACCTTGTTTGTAGTAACCTTGACCTATAAAATCATGTCCAGGCTTATTCTTGGAAACCATAAGCTGTAGGAAGTTGTTACTTGGTAAGGACATTGTTTAGCGTTTTGTAGGTGTGCAACGTCATGGTGTGATCTTGATTTGACCTTTGACGTTGCAATAGTGACCTTGACCTATAAAATCTTGTCCGGGCTATATCTCGGCAACCATAAGGTGTAGGAAGTTGATACTTGGTAGGAACATTGGTTAGGAACTGTAGGTGTGCAACGTCATGGCGTGACCTTGATTTGACCTTACCGTAGACCTTGACCTATAAAATCTTGTCCGGGCTATATCTCGGAAACCATAAGGTGTAGGAAGTTGATACTAGGTAGAGACATTGGCTAGGGTGTGTGGATGTAAAACGTCATGGTGTGACCTTGATTTGACCTTTGACCTCCTTGCTGTAGTGACCTTGACCTGTAATGCCTTGTCCAGGCTATGTTTCGGAAACCATAAGGTGCAGGAAGTTAATATTTGGTAGGGACATTGGTCGGGGGTTATAGGTGTGCAACATTATGGTGTGACCTGGATTTGACCTTTGATCTTGCATATCTGATGCTATTTTATCTCTCTACAGGGATATGTGATACTATTTTATCATATCTTATATCTCTCATATCTTTTTACTTATCTTGGTTGTTGCACTTTGGGTGTCTTTTGATGTAGATTAAGCACTGTTAAAGTCATATTAGAATTCATTAAGGGTTTTACTTTTGCAATTTCCCATTGTAACAGATGTTATTGCATCAAGTGAGTTACAGATTTTGCCCAACTCCACATAAAAGCATGCATTGCCACATCTGTATGTATGGGTAATATTCAAAACATTCAAACCATAATTCGACCATACATAGTTGTGATATTTTCAATGACAGCTTTTCTCCAGTTAAGAAATTTACAGCTTCATAACTTTTAGTTCACTGAATTGTCTTGTTTTAATACTTAATCTTTACATGCAGTGTTCTGAAAGTATCTCAATCTGTGTACTGTTTCACTACTTCTATATCTCATGGTGTTGAAAAATATTTCCCCATTCTGAGGGGTACCGGCATCTCTGAAACTATTTTTAGTTATAGGAATATATCACGAAAAAAACATCCAAATGCAGAATTTTAGCATGGGTGGCATAGTCAAAGCACGAAGCCGAAGCCTATTCTAACATGACTGTTTAAAATAAAATACCCTAAAACACTTGTAAAATTAACAAAATTATCCAAGTGAACACAATAGGGCGCCGCCATGTTGGCTGTTCGATCAAGTGAACAGGGGTGATTTTTTTTTTTCAAAAATATGCTGTAAACTTTTTCCGAATCAAGGTACAATCAAACAATTCGAAAATGCACAACTGTATACACTATCTCATAGTATTTTGAATATAATTATGAAAACAAATTTATAGACTACTGTTTTTCAGCCAATAATTATGTATGGGGAAGTTGATAACAGCCATAATGTTGATGCAGAATTTTAGATGGTTTAGAAATTGCTCTCAACCAATCAGAATGACGGACACATCCGTGTCATGTTAGAATTACTGATTAATGCTGTCATCTTGCTATTGAATTGTCTTGTTTTAATACTTTATCTTTACATACATTTTCTTTCTATTAGATGTTATTGTCTCTACTTAAACATTATTTGGAGCTTTGTATAACTGACTGCGCTCTGAAGGTATCCAGACCTTTGTACTGTTTCACTACTTCTGTATCTCATGTTGTTGAAAAGTATTTCCCCAGGCTGTGGGGTACGGGAATCTCTGATGCTATTTTAGACCCTAACAGAAATTCTGACATATTTAAAAACGAGTAAATTTCTATTTTATTGAGTTTTGGGAGCTATCTTGGATTTCTATAGAAAAACAAAATCATGTTTAGCTCATAAACGGAGGAATTTGAGTAAATTTTGAACCGTTTGATGTTGATAATTCCCTGTTTGAAAAATAAAAAAAAAATTATCTCACATTTTAGAGTCCATCTTTGATTTCTGCGGAAATATAAAATTTTCATTGAAAATGCAAAATTATGTTTATCTTGAAACAGAAATTTTGAGCCAATAAGTTATTAAAAAGTGTGCTTCTGAAAAATAAAAAAGAGACTACCGTAAATGACCTATTTAGCGCACCCACCCTTGTAACCGCACCCCATTGCTTTTCAAGGCAATATACTTGACAACTTCTACAGCACTGTGTGGAAAATTACAGTACTACAGTACAGTAGATCGCGAGAGTGCACACTCATGGTTGGTTACAAAACGTTTCTAATGATAGACTATTCAGCTTAAATCTTACCTTTCTTAATTTTCCTTAATATCCACATATTTTTTATATATTGTACCTATTTTTACTTAATAAATTGACATTTTTGTCACGACTTTTGAGTTTGTTTTCATCTACCGCCATATTTACAGGAAGTGGGTATTTCTAAATGTCGAAACACCGTTTTTCTACCGGATTGACCGAAACTTCATCCCGGAAAGTGTGTCATGGTGGGTGCGCTAAAAGGGACATTTTTTCACAACAAATATTGAATAAAAATAGACTTTGCTTAGCGCACTGTGCGCTAAATAGGTCATTTACGGTACATTACACATTGATACTCTGTATAAATTACTAAATAGGGTACTTTTTACTTCCACCTTTTCTTCATAGTTTACCAATTTCTGTGATTATTGTGCAGTTAAAATTTTTTCACAAAATCATGCTTTTTTTCAAAAAATTTCCGAAACATTCCAGTGTCTTTGTAAATTTAAAACATTATGTGCTGAAAAAATTACCCATCCATCCCGGGATTCTTTGCCTTTGTGCAGCAAAAACAATGTGTTAGTTTATTATTAGTCTACCTTGTAGTGAATATGCGGTTTATTGTTTTACCATTGATATGCAGCCTAAAAAATATATAGGTTTTAAGAATTTTCATTTGTTTATTAAGCTACCACTATTAATCCACATAAGTTTATATAAAACATTTCCTATTTGTATACAAAGATTTCTATATTTCAAAGTACTTTGAGGCCTTGAGCTCCAGGAAGAATTAAGCGCCCGAAAGGGAAACTTGTTTTAATTCAGGGGAAACGGAGAAAGAGTGTCCACCAGCTCCGTTGGCTCCCACATTTTCTATTGCTTGGCAACCACTGGGTAGATTCCCTTCAAATTTGGCACCTGTACCTGTTTATGCGTAATTGTAAGTTTTCTATACTTCAGAGTACTTTGTGACGCCAAGCTCCACCCCTCCCAGTGAGAGTTTGGAGGATGTGACCTCTTCCAAGCACACAGACCCTCAGTCCCCGCTGTCCGGAAAATTGGATGAGGTGCTGGCTGAGACCATGTCCGAATCTATGGTCCGGGACAAGATCTATGACAAGTACACCCTGACTTTGAGTGACCTTCAGGTCATGATCGGCACAGCGAGGGACAACTGGAAGCATGCACAGACCAAGGGAAGCAGCAAGTTACACATGGTGGACAAATTCTCCATCTCTCTACGTCTAGAACGTAGGCTGCTGTACACTACAGATCCCCAGTGGCCAAAACTAACGCTAGCAGGGAGTGTCCAGTCCCTGGTGCTTCATGTGAGTGAGCATAAAGTGAATGCACTCAACTCTTATCTGACTGTACTGAAAGGATATGATGTGGACTCTTCACCAGCAGAAACACCAAGTGCCAGCAAAAAGATTCCTACAGACTTCAATGCTGCCATGTTGTCAAGTGTATATCCAGGGAAGTCACCCACACAGTAAGTGAAAGATCATATAAGGCTGAAATACAGTTCACTTTGTAATTGTCTCTCTGGATTTTACTCTATTGTTAAAATGTTTTGTAAAGGAATCATGTGACTCGTAATTACTGACAGTCCTCTAATGGGTAAATTAGATTGATGCAATTGATTTTGTTTTAAGCTACATGTATGCTATCTGTACTTGATATTTGTACTTTCTCTTTCAGCAGTTTAGAGTTTTTATTGCGTAAAATAGCCTTACCTTATCCTCACAAATGCTTACTTGGTTTTGTGGAGGCAAAACGCGGCGACCAACAAGAATATTTAAAAATTATTCTTGTTCGAGAGGTGAACCCCGTAGTTAGTGATAGGTGCGCATGCGCACAACACATTGTCGGTTGGACTTTGTCGAGAGATCCTCATTCAATTTTTGGTCGTCGAGGAGGCAACACGTGAAGTTTTTTCAACTCTGCCCGTTTCCAAGATGGCAGATGCGTTCTTTTAGAATTCATAGAGTTCGTGCTAAGAAGAAAGAAGTTTAAGACTTCCTATTCTACAGATCTGAAGTACAATATTACATGCTGAGGGTTGAGTAATCCATGACAGCATTCTTAGATCCCCCTTGGCTGTATAACAGTCGTTGGTAGAGGATCTACTACAGAAGATTCTTCAATTTTTTAGTTCAAGCTTCCTACCTCTTCATTTATGGAGGTTGTCCAACAGAAGTCTTTGAACTGGCCACATTTTCCTGAAAATGACAGCATTAAGAGGCCTGCTGCGATTGAAAAACAGCTGGCAGCAGAACTACTAGAGTTTGCTTTTCCAACACCAGATGACATTTAGATTTGATAGCTGGTCAGATTACAATTCGTTTTCTGGGGTCAGTAATTAAACCTCCAGAAGGCTGGTACCTTCTCCACTTGGTGAAAACAAAGAAGATGACCTTTCATCTCGATTCCAAAACATTTATCAGTGCTTCTAATGGGAAGCCCCTCATTGAGGTCCTGGTGAAGTTTATGAAGAAGGTCGGCAGTAAAACATTCATTATCTGAAGGATCTTCCCCTCTAAGAAACGCAAATTGCTTTCAGAGTGTGGAGTTCAATAATACTCTACCATAACAGTATTTAGCAGTTTTTCTGTAGCCTGGAAAACAGTCAGTCCTAGAAGATCTATTACTACAGAGGTTTTATCAAGGTTGGCCATCACCTTATTAACCAGGCATCAAGACAGTTACATTCCTCCATTGCCTTGTGTTAAATCTACAACTGGCTTGGGGACCATTTACTAGTTCTTCTATTCATAGTTCATTACAGAGAAGATAACACATAAGTTTTCCCACCATTATCCTCAATGAAATGGGGATTCTGGTGTAGTAGAAGAAATATGTATAAATAGCTATGTTATATGAAAATATTTTGCCATCTCAGAGTTGTGCAGTATTTGAATGGGTGCTTTGTAGCTGTCCAATCAAAACTCCCCTTTCATGTGGCTCTACTGCAGGTGCTACAGACAGGAAACAATCCACCATGCTGCTGAAAATATTGTGTTACATTTACTATGTTATTTTACACACAATGTCTTCTGTAAATGACTACAAGTCGCTGGATTTTCTCAGTAAAATAGTTTCCTCTATCATATCTGACATAATACTGTTTATCTTAGATGGAAACATTTGCTTTTTCAAAGACATAGATCGTTGGTGTGTTGTGTGCTTAAATGTTAAGTACGGATAGCCTACACAAGAAGTTTAGTCTATTCAAGGAAGTTAATCAGCATTGGGCAAGGTTAGTGCATGGATAGGTGACCATTCCTGTCATTTTCTTTGCATTAATCTTACAATATCATTGGCCAGTGGGGATCTCTGTGTCCTGTACATGCATACGTCTCTCCAAGCTGTGAAATGGAGTCGACAATTTTTATGAAGAAACTCGGTCTCAAATGGTTAATGGCCAGTTTCCACAGATCTATATACCAGATACAAGAGTTGTGCAAATCTTAGGACGGGATTATCGAATAATACTCCAGTCGAATCCGCCCATGTCTGTACATCCCATAATTTAAAGCGGTTACAGACAGGGAAAACATGGCTACCTAAGAGTGTCGCACATGCTTCAAAAAGGCACAATTTTCTACCTCAAGGATTGCACAACTCCAGGTTTTACAGCAGATTATTTCTTGTACCAGAACCCGGCAATAAATGGCGCTCTGTGATAGATCTCAGTGTCCTGGACAAATGCCTGCTAGTTCCAAATTTTAAAAGGGGGACAGCAGTGATATTCGGAAACTCGGTCATAAAAGGAGAATGGCTAGTTTCGATAGACCTGAAAGATGCGTTCTTTCATGTGCCCATACACCCAGATTCTCAACATTGGCTATGTTTCCATGTAGACAAGCAAACGTATCAGTTCAAAGCACTGCCATTGCGGTTGGTGACTGCACCGCTATAGTTCATGCGGATTGTAAAAGAGGCTCGTTCTTCAGTCTCGCGGAATTCGAGTTCACCAATACCTGGACGACTGGTTGTTAAGAGCAAATACCAGACACCAGTGTCAGCTCCACACAAAAGAACTCATCCATGAGATTCAAGAACTCGGCTTTGTGATAAACTTCGAAAAATCAGAGATCAAACCTACACAAAAAATTGACTTTCTGGGTTAAATTTTGACTTGATACAGGGAAAAGTCTTTCCAACCGAAAATAAGTTGAAAATTCTAGAAAAATCTGTTCAGGACATGGAGATCGCATCACAAACAACCCCAAGGTTGCTTATGTCCCTGATAGGTGTACCAGCATCCCTAGAAAAGACAATACCAATGGGTCGGTTACGTATGCGCCCTTTCCAGTGGTACCTAAAAACAAACTGGCAGTATCCCCAGTCACTAGACCTGAAGATTCCTGTTTCAAACTTTCTGAAAAGTCATCTTCAGTGGTGGAAAGATCCAAAAAATCTAAAAAATGGGTTATCCTTTTCATCCACAGGAACACAATACCCTTATTTTCACAAATGCATCAAATTAAGGTTGGGGAGCTCATTTAGAAAACATGACAGTCAGTGGCAATTGGACAGATCAAGAAAATTGCTTCATATCAATGTCCTTGAGTTAAAGGCAGTGTTTCTGGCCTTAAAAGAGCTTTCAAAACAAAATTCTAGACAAAAGGGTTCTGATAGCAACACACAATGCTACTGTAGTCAGTTATCTGAGCAAACAAGAGGGAACACACTCTTGGGACAGGTGTCTCCTGGTTTGGCGCATCTTGGCCTACTGCAATCCTCGAAACATACTCCTAAGAGCCAGACACATTCAGGGTTGCCTCAATGTCATAGCCGACAGTCTCTCCAGGAAAGACAAAGTTATTCAGACAGAATGGTCTCTTCATCCTCAAATATTTAGTCTAATTTGCAAAGTTTGGCACACACCATTGGTCGACATGTTTGCCACCAAATTTGATCACAAACTACCAATCTATGTCTCACCAGTCCCAGATGCAAATGCTATGAACATAGATGCATTGAACATCTCCTGGGAGGGTCTGGACGGCTATGCCTTTTGTCCTGTAGCACTCATACCAAAAGTGATACAGGAAATGAACACCTGCAGGTGCAAGATGATAGTAGTTGCACCAGGGTAGCCCAGAATGCATTGGTTTTGGGATCTAGTGAATCTGTCAACCAAACCTCCATTACAACTATCTCACTGGCCTCATCAGTTAAAGCAACCATTCAGTCAGAAGTTCCATCAGAATCTCATGTATCTGAATCTGCATGTTTTGGCACCTAGACACCTCAGAATCACTTGAATCATTCTCTGAGCAAGTGGCAGATAGAATTAAGGCACCTCAAAGACCCTCATCTAGAAGAATCTGAGTTCAGGTGGTCCATTTTTTGAACTCTGGTGCCAACAGAATCAGGTGGTCAGCTCAGAGCCTACTATCTCAGCAGAATTTTGAATCACTTATTTGCTATTAAAAATCTGAAGCCTGCCACTACTGCTGGCTATAGGGCTGCCATAGCTGACCATTTTGGCCAGGAGGTTAGCAAATGTTTGAATCTGAACAGACTTATTGCGAGCTTTTATTGAGATAAGCCTGGGATCTGTCTTTAGTCCTCATGGCTTTGACTAAGGCCCCTTTTGAGCCTCTAAAGGATGGATCCTGCCACAATTGCTGGCTATAGTACTGCAATAGCTAATCTTTGGGATATTTTGGCCAGGAAGGGAGCAAGAGTTTACACTTGAATAGACTTCTTGTAAGCTTTCACAGGGACAAACCCATTGCAAATAGGGGTATTCCCTCTTGGGACCTATCTTTGGTTCTTTTGTCTTTGACTTTTGACCTTTGAAGGTTGCAAGTCGTAAGATTTTGGCTTTCAAGACTGTTTTCCTGATGACTTTGGCATCTTGCAAAAGGAGGGGGGAGGTGCATGCTTGGACATATTCTTCCCTCAGACACAAAACCTCACTGGAAGGAGATCACTATTTCTCCTTCTCCTGCCTTCTTAGCAAAGGATCAGTTGGCTTCTGATTGCCCAGTTTTGCTCAAACCAGTGGTCATTCTAGCTCTTAAACCTTTTTTGGGCTCAGACTTGACGGAGGATATGACTTCATGCCCTGTCAGAGCACTTAGATACTATCTAGACAGAACTAGTGCTTTAAGGAAGGGAAAGAATCTCTTGTTTATATCCTTTAAGGAAGGCTTTGACAGAGATTTCATGAGACGCTATCTCTTCTTGGATCAGAGAGACTGTCTTATTGGCTATCAGTCATCCAATTTTGATACACAGGACCTACAGGTTAAGGCCCATGATGTTAGGTCCATGTCTGCTTCTTTAGTATTCAAGGATGGGTGTCCCTAGAGCAGATTTTAGGCTCCTGCCATTGGAAGAGCCACAACACATTTTCTACCTTTTAAGCTATGTGTCTTGGCAGTCCACAGACCAAACAGATTACAATTAGGCCCAGTGGTTTCTGCTCAGCATGTGATTGGCTTTGAGTATGTTCTTGAGTATTTCATATGGCTTACATACTTTACTCTTCCATACCAGTATCTTGTATGGACATATGTCTTCTTCTGTGGCAGATGGCCTCATGACTGTATTTTGTAAAACACAGAAGCCAGCTTGGGGTGCCTTCTTGCTGGATGACAGCTCCCAGCTCGAGGGACCCAGGAAGCCATTCCCCACCACACGGTTATGGGTGATGGTTTAGATATAGGACAACTTTATGCTACATTGGACAAGTGTCAACTGCAACAGTACATCATGAATATTCATGAGGTTACCTATCATTACTTATCTTTACAGATATCTTACAGTAATGGAAAATTCTGTTGTAGCATACTTAAGCTTATCTTACACTCTCCTTCAAATGCTTTCATGGTGAACCCCATAATCTATTAACAGGGAGGTTGCAAAACAAACCCCTCCTCCTGTTATGGTTGGAATCAAGCATTTGTGAGGATAAGGTAAGGCTATTTTACGCAATAAAATGTAACAAATTTTATTGTAATTTAACTTTTTGTAAGTTAAATACTTACCTTATCCTCACAAGGACAGACCCACCCTTCCTCCCCTCACAAGTTTGTTTTCATAGGGGACCAAAAATTAAATGAGGATCTCTCGACAAAGTCCAACCGACAATGTGTTGTGCGCATGTTATCACTAACGACGGGGTTCACCTCTCGAACAAGAATAATTTTTAAATATTCTTGTTGGTCGCCGTGTTTTGCCTCCACAAAACCAAGTAAGCATTTGTGAGGATAAGGTAAGTATTTAACTTACAAAAAGTTAAATTACAATAAAATTTGTTACAATCTGTTTGTGGCCTGTGGGTTATAAACTTGCAAAACGATTATTATAGGACTGAATATAGGAAACTTGAGGCATGTAGCTGTTATGTCTAGACTATGACTTTAACCATTTAAAAACAAAAATGCTCTTATCCATACAAGTATCTCGCTGCTATGTTTTTATATTAGTGTACCAGTATTGATTTTTAGTGTCTGATTCAGTCTTTCAGATAAGCTGGCTGCACGACAGAAGAAGGAGAGACAAATCATGGCGGACTCCAGACTGATGCTGATGCAGTTCTCCATTAACAGTGTGTCCTTGGAGGTGCAGAACAGAGGTGAGTGCTCCTGCCTCGACTCAAAAGTTTCCATTGATTCTCGGCAATGGACCCTCTTTTTGAAGTTTGATTATATAGCCCTGTCTGGAGCTGGACATATTGGCTGTTTGTCATATTAACCCCGGCAAATCTGCCTCGTGAAAACTCAGCCCTTGGTAAATCGGCCCTATTATCTTCTTAATTATTGCAATTAGAGCCATAAAATGTATTGGGAGGTAGTAGGAAACCATAAGTGGAGAGTCCAGAAAGCAATTCAAATTTAACCCCCCGACCGCCCTCCCCCCCCCATATGGGTCAAAATGGCGTCATAAAATAGCCGATTTTGTGTTTTTGCCTTATATCTCCTTTATTCTTGCTTTTAGAGCTTTAAAATGTATTAAGAGGTATTGGGAAACCATATGTGAAGCGTCAAGATAGCCGGTCAGATTTACCCCCTGACCTCCCCTTATGGGTCAAACTGGGGTCATAAAATAGCCGATTTTATTGCGCTACAATAGCTGACCATGTGGGACTGAATGCTATTTTCAGATGGCCGCAAGGCATCAGGCCAACGTCTAAGAAAAATAGACATTTATAGTTGGCCGTAGCCTTAAGTTGTCGTCTCGTGGTGAACTTTGACCTCTCGTCCTACTTTCTCATTGGCCACGTGGATATGTAGCGTCTGTCGTTTACACAGATATTTTGAGTTTAACGTATTTTATTGCATTTAAAATGTCTTCCCACCAAACGAATAAAGACATACCGAAATCTAGCAAGTGTACTGCCCTACCTGTAGGGAATCTGGCAAGGGTGATGACCCCTGTGTCACTTTTGAAAATCCGTGTCAAATATGTGGTTATTTTACTGAAGAACAAATGTTGAAAATCTCACAAAGAAAACGATATATTGAAAAACAAAAGTGCCTCACTGCTACTTCAAAAGATGATGAATTAGATCTACTAGGGGATGACGTGGATTCATTTACTGGCTCCCATGCAGACCTTGAGAGTGCTGCTGATATCTTATTTACATCACCCCCGCGCCCACAACCCCTACCCTTCAGTTCATTGTCTCAAAAATGCCAGCAAAGACCGTCCCACCCACCCCAGGTACTGCCTTACAGCAGAAATTGAATCAAATTTAGAGAAATCCCTGGGTAATACACTTAACATCCATTTACAGCAGCAAATGGGTTCGTTCCAGGCATCTATGTTAGAAGCTTTTCAGTCACTCCGAGAGGAATTGACTTCTAAAAAACAGAGGTGGATCAGACCTCGGTTTCAGCTTCTAAACCTGGACCCTCATCTAGTGGTGTTGTCAATCTGGACCTACCCCCTCCGTGACCTAGAACTACCTCTCAGGCCGAGGATATGGATGTGAACTATGGTCCAGCACTTCATCCACATCTCAGGTCTGATCCTTATAATGCATCGGATTCGAATTCTAATGCATCCGTGGAACCTTCTAAGAAGGTCTTGGATAAACCTAAAAAACTCGCTCACTCTCACAGAAGGCATGAGGTTGAACCGAGGTCTGCCTCGGATCAGTACAGTGATGAATCTGATGAAGATGATTCCATCTACTAAACCTAAAAAACATGCTGATAAAAGTAGACATAAGGTCAGGTCCAGATATGTGTCATCTTTCTCAGAGGAGGATCAGTCCTCTGCAACCAGACACAGATCTTCAAAGCCCTCTGTGGCTCAGCCCTCTGGGGTTCCCTCTGACCAAGACCAACCTCAACATGATCCAGACCCCCCTTATTATAGGGAAGTAGCTCTGTCTGACGTTCCCTCCCAATATGCGGAAGAAGTGGACACATTCGGGCGCATTCTTTCCCTCCCTGATCCCAGGGAGTCTATGCCTAGGTCCTCTACTTCCGTTATGGGCCTGGATGATGGAAAAAAGGTCGTCGAGAGCTCAGACCTAGAGGTCCTTCCTCTATGCTACCACTCAGCTCAGTTATCAAAGATGTCTTTGATAAGTTCGAACATGATTTTCAGGCCGCTAATTTACCTGAGGGTAAAGACATCAAACCTTCTCCTTCCACTATAAAGTGGTACAAAGTGAAACAGCCTTGTTATGAAGAGAAAATACAGGAGTTGAATACAGTTTTTGCCAAGATCTGTATTACTCCTAAACCCCCTGGGGCTCCTATGGGCAAGGTTCCCCTACCAATTCTTAAGGAATTGGAACGCCAAGCTAGGCAAAACACTTCCACACTAAATTTTAGTGCTGCCTTTGCAAAGACTTCTTCCTCCTGCAATGCATCTCTTGAGAAGTGCCAACATAGTCTGAAGTCAACCTTCAAGAGGGTTAAGTCTCAGATCCAAAAAGGTGCCAATCCTGAAAAAGCAGCAAAACGTGGGTATGAGCAAGCCTGTGAGTACTTAGACTTTTGGAATAAGACTGTTCTTATTCAACACAGGGCTCTTACATGCCTCAGCAAATCCCTAGCCCATATACTCCAGAGGGAACTATATACTATGGGTAACACTGGCTTGCTTAGGCGCGAAGCTGAAATGACCCTTTTACAACCACATTTAGGGGAAATGAGACGCCAAGAACTCAGGAACTCACCCTTTTGGGACTCCTCCTTGTTCAAGTCTCAACTTGTGAAGGAAGGTAAAGACTTCCTCCTCAAAAAAGGCACCTCTCAGGGTTTCGGACCCTATAAACCCCAAGAAAAGAGGAAACGCCCTACAGGAAACGCCCCTATGGGGGCAAATCCTCACAAAGCAGTAACCAATCGTTCCTCAGGTAGGAGGAAACCGAACTTCAGAGGCTCCAAAATGACCCCACAACAGGGGGCGAGGGTGTGCAAATCCCTCTCCCCAATGACTCCTTAAAAGCCTCCTTCAGTCCACCAGTAGGAGGTTGACTCCGTTCTTTCAGAAGAGATTGGCAAACAAACAAATGTTCATCCAACGTGTTAAACATTATCAGAAATGGCTACGTACTGCCATTCCTTTCAAAACCCAATTTGATCAGATTCCCTCTGATTCTGTCAGAGTACAAGGCCCGTCAAAAAGACCAAACTCTGGCCACTTGTATCCAGCCTCTTCTGTCAAAGAACGCAATCGAAAGGGTGGAAAATGTAAAATCTCTCGGGTTTTACAGTCACCTGTTCCTAGTACCCAAGCCTCACCAAAGGTGGAGGTCAGTCATAGACCTAAACAGGCTCAACACTTTTCTACACGTAGAAAGGTTCAAAATGGAAACTCCAGAGTCCATCAGGACCTCCCTGATTCCAGGGGAATGGGTATCGTCGATAGACATATCAGACGCTTACCTTCAAATCCCCATCCATCCAAACTCAAGGAAATACCTAAGGTTTTGCTACAAAGCTCAGGTGTTCCAGTTCACCTCCCTCCCATTCGGACTAGCCACAGCCCCACAGGTCTTTACAATGATTGTAAGGGAAGTGAAGCTAATGGCCCTCTCCAGAGGACTCAGACTTCACCAATACCTGGACGACTGGCTGATCAGGTCTCAGGAGGAAGCCCAAGTGAACACTCAGGCAGTGGTAGACCTAACCCAGTCGTTGGGTTGGATAATAAATCGGGAAAAATCAGAACTGAAACCTACTTGGGCGTTTTTGTTCGTGGGCCACGAATACCATCTAGATTCAGCCCTTGTAAAACCCACTCAAGAGAGATGGCTCAAACTTCAGGATTTGATCCTAAGACTCAAGTCAAGACATGTCTTGACTGCAAGATGTTTGATGTCGCTAATTGGGTTGCTTGGTCCTGGAGGGATGCCTTCACATGAGGCCTTTACAATTTCACCTCAAGGAGCACTGGAGATATCCTCAGTCACTGGACAGCCTACTTTCTTGGACAGAAGCCATTGCAGCACATTTAGACTGGTGGCAAAATCCCTCAAACGTGATGAGAGGTACAGACCTTCATCCCAAAGACCACAGTATCCAACTCTTTACCTCAAACAAAGGTTGGGGCGCTCACTTAGATCAAAGTTCTACAAAGGATCTGTGGTCAGACCGGGAAAAAAGGCTACACATAAACGTTCTAGAATTGAAGGCGGTCTCCCTGGCCCTTCGAAGCTTCAAGGACCAGTGCCAGAACCAAACTGCTAGTTGCAATGGACAACTCAACAGTGGTAGCCTACATAAACAAGGAGGAACTCACTCAGCAGAAATGTGCGCTCTCCTGTGGTAGCTGATCAAATTAGCCTTCTGACCCCCTCGTACGAGTGAAACTGAGGTCATAAAATATCAAGCCGGGCAGATTATAATTTGCACCATGTGTGTGCGTATGTGCGTGCGTGCGTGTGTGCGTGGGTCACGCAGTTTTCTCTGAAACTACTACAGTTACACATATTTGGTAAATTACAAGTCCTAATGAATTTTTACGCTCTTCAGTATTTTTTGGGTTTGGTGATCTTTGGCCTACTTTTGAGTGAGTAATAGCACTTTTAGCTAATATAATTATATGGCTTAAAACTTTGAAACTATTGCATTTAGAGTATTTTGTTCCAATATGTTGTTCAGCTACTTTCTCAACAGCTACAACATGGTCGGTAGTTTGGAAGTGTATCTCCATAGCTAAGTGAGTAATAGCTACTTTGTCAATTTTTAATGATAACCATAATGAGTAAATGGCTTATATCTTCAAAAGTATTGCAGCTACACAATTTTGTTCTAATATGTTGTTCAGCTACTTTCTCCACAGCTACAACATGGTCAATAGTTCGCAAGTGTATCTCCATAGCTAAGTGAGTAATAGCTACTTTGTCAATTTTTTTATGATAACTATAATATCTTCAAAAGTATTGCAGCTACACAATTTTGTTCCAATATGTTGTTCAGCTACTTTCTCCACAGCTACAACATGGTCAGTAGTTTGCAAGGGTATCTCCATAGCTAAGTGAGTAATAGCTACTTTTTCAATTTTTAATGATAACCATAATGAGTAAATGGCTTATATCTTCAAAAGTATTGCAGCTACACAATTTCTGTCAAATACAGTAGAACCTCGATTATCCGAACCCTATGGGAGACATACAATCCGGCCGGATAATCGAGGGGTTCGGATAGATGAAGGAAGCCGAAATTCATGGTCTATGGGTTACCGAGTGGATGATAACTGAAGAAATGTCGTTTTTATGCAATAAATATATACGTTGGTGGTCATCGATAAAGTAATTTAATATATTTGTGTCATATAATATAAGTGAGCCTTCAATTGTCGTTTATTTGCTCCATATCTATGGATATTACATGTATTATTATTTAAATATTACGCGGATTTGAAATGATTGCGTTCGGTTGGTACATGAATGTGGACGTTTTAATTTTAGATAAACAGCGTTATGCATTTTGTCATTTGTGAAAACTCCGGGAGATTTATTTATTGTAAAACCCAAAGCGAACACGCCTTCAGTGATAGGTGTGTTTGGTTGGTAATGCATTGAGGACGTCTTTTCTTTTGATACACGCTGTCAGTCTGTGAACCTACTCCGGGAGATTATAAATTGCGAAACGCAATCGAACATGCTTTCATTGATTGGCGTATTATCAAAGAAGTTGTGTAGCAGGGTCGTGTAATTAAATTAATCCCTCCCCTATTGTAACAATGGTGATAAAGATCAAAGAAGTTAGGCGTTTCTGTGAATGGTACGTTTTATAAAGCACTAGAATTAATAGTTTCCGAGACTGTGTAAAATCCTGTATTATCGCTCACGGTAGACGGTGCATTGTACATGTGTAGGGAGACATAATTTCGGTTCGGTTAATCCGGAGATTCGGATAATAGAAGGTCGGATAATCGAGGTTCTACTGTATGTTGTTCTTGTACTTTTTGGTGTTCTGTAACATACTTAAGTTTCACAACTATTGGTCAATGTACAAGTGAGTAATGGCTACTTTATTGCTACTTTTAGTGAAAATGTGAAAAATCACAAATATCTCGCAAACCGTAAGAGATAGAGCAATTTCGAGCGAATTGTTGACCCACAGGGTAGTATAATAGTATCCTATGCTAAGGGGAAAAAGGTTTGATGAACTTTGGCCTACTTTTGAGTGAGTAATAGCACTTTTACGTAATATAATTATATGACTTATAACTGTCAATGAGTAAATGGCTTATATCTTCAAAAGTATTGCAGCTACACAATTTTGTTCCAATATGTTGTTCAGCTACTTTCTCCACAGCTATAACATGGTCAGTAGTTTGGAAGTGTAGGGGAGTAATTACCTACGGGTCTGGAACTTTCACATGGTGAAGTTTCAGACCCGTAAATAATTACTCACCTACTCAAAATCAGTAAATGCGAATTATCTCAGCCAATTTTTCTCGAATAACTCATTCACCTACTTTTGGAAGAGCTTTTACATGGTGAAGTTTCAGACCCATAGCTAATTACTCACCTACTCAAAATGAGTAAATGCGAATTATTTCTAAAAATATTGCAGATAACTAATTTTTCTCAAATAACTCATTCACCTACTTTTCAGAGAGCTTTCACTTGGTGAAGTTTCAGACCTGTAGCTAATTACTCACCTACTTAAAATGAGTAAATGCCAATTATCTCGAAAAGTATTGTGGATACCCCATTTTTATCAAATAACTCATACATCTACTTTTGGAAGAGCTTTCACATGGTGAAGTTTCAGACCCATAGCTAAATACTCGCCTACTGAAAATGAGTAAATGCAAATTATCTCTAAAAGTATTGCAGATAGCCAATTTTTGTCAAATAACTCATTCACCTAGTTTTGAGAGAGCTTTCACTTGGTGAAGTTTCAGAACCTTAGCTAATTACTCACCTACTCAAAGGGGTAAATGCTAATTATCTGTAAAAGTATTGCGGATACCCAATTTTTATCAAATAACTCATTCATGTAGTTTTGGAAGAGCTTTCACATGGTGAAGTTTCAGACCCATAGCTTATTATTCACCTACTCAAAATGAGTAAATGTGAATTATCTCTAAAAGTATTGCAGATAGCCACTTTTTCTCAAATAATTCATTCACCTACTTTTGGGAGAGCTTTCACTTGGTGAAGTTTCAGACCCATAGCTAATTACTCACCTACTCAAAATGAGTAAATGCTAGTTATCTCTAAAAGTATTGCAGATACCCAATTTTTATCAAATAACTCATTCATCTACTTTTGGAAGAGCTTTCACATGGTGAAGTTTCAGACACATAGGTAATTACTCACCTACTCAAAATGAGTAAATGCGAATTATCTGTAAAAGTATTGCAGATAGCCAACTTTTCTCAAATAACTCATTCACCTACTTTTGGGAGAGCTTTCACTCTGTGAAGTTTCAGACCCGTAGCTAATTACTCACCTACTCAAAATGAGTAACTGCTAATTATCTCTACAAGTATTGCGCATACCAAATGGCTTATGTCTTCAAAAGTATTGCAGATGCACAATTTTGTTCCAATATGTTGTTCAGCTACTTTCTCCACAGCTACAATGTGGTCAGTAGTTTGAAAGTGTATCTCCATCGCTAAGTGAGTAATAGCTACTTTTTCAATTTTTAATGATAACCATAATGAATAAATGGCTTATATCTTCAAAAGTATTGCGGCTACACAATTTCTGTCAAATATATTGTTCATATACTTTTTTGTGAACTGTAAACATATTTAAGTTTCACAACTGTTGGTCAATGTACAAGTGAGTAATGGCTACTTTATTGCTACTTTTAGTGAAAATGTGAAAAATCACAAATATCTTGCAAACCGTAAGAGATCGAGCAATTTCGAGCGAACTTTTGACCCACAGGGTAGTACAAGAGTATCCTATGCTAAGGGGAACAAGGTTTGGTGAACTTTGGCCTACTTTTTAGTGAGTAATATCACTTTATAACTCTGAAACTATTGCATTTAGAGTATGTTCTTCCAATATGTTGTTCAGCTACTTTTTCCACAGTTACAACATGGTCAATAGTTTGGAAGTGTATTTCCATAGCTAAGTGAGTAATAGCTACTGTCTCAATTTTTAATGATAACTATAATGAGTAAATGGCTTATATCTTCAAAAGTATTGCAGCTACACAATTTTGTTCCAATATGTTGTTCAGCTACTTTCTCCACAGCTACAACAATGTCAGTAGTTTGCGAGTGCATCTCCATAGCTAAGTGAGTGATAGCTACTTTTTCAGTTTTTAATGATAACCATAATGAGTAAATGGCTTATATCTTCAGAAGTATTGCAGCTACACAATTTCTGTCAAATATGTTGTTCATGTACTTTTTTGTGAACCGGAACATATTTAAGTTTCACAACTGTTGCTCAATGACAAGTGAGTAATGGCTACTTTATTGCTACTTATAGTGAAAATGTGAAAAATCACGAATATCTCGCAAACCGTAAGAGATAGAGCGATTTCGAGCGAATTTTTGACCCACAGGGTAGTACAATAGTATCCTGTGCAAAGGGGTAAAATTTCTATTTTCGCCACTTTTGACGGCCATCTTGGATTTTTGCGGAAAATGAAAAAGTGTGAATATCTCGAAAACCATAAGTGATAGAGCGATTTCGAGCGAAATTTTGACCCATAGGGTAGTACAAGATTGTCCGGTGAAAAGGGGTAAAATTTGGATTTTCGCCACTTTTGGTGGCCATCTTGGATTTTTGTGGAAAATGAAATAGTGTGAATATCTCGAAAACCGTAAGAGATAGAGCTATTTCGAGTGAATTTTTGACTCGCAGGGTAGTACAAGAGTGTTCTGTGCAAAGGGGTAAAATTTGGATTTTTGCCACTTTTGGCGGCCATCTTGGATTTTTGCGGAAAATGAAAAGGTGTGAATATCTCGGAAAAGATATTTGTTCCCCTGTAATGCTCGGCGGGAGATAAATACAGCGGCAGTGGTTATGTTTTTTGTGTTTTTGCATCATATCTTCTTTATTATTGCTTTTACAGATTTACAATTTTTAAGGAAAAATCAGTGGGAAACCATATGTGGAGAGTTTTAATAGCTTGTCACAGTGGGGTCATAGATTGTAATTTCTACTTTAATATTTCAATATTAATGATGTCATTATCTTAATGTTATTTTCATATCTTAGTGCAAAGGGTATAACTTTTTGTAATTGCACTCACAACTTATACATACACATGTACTATTAAAGCAGGCAAAATACATTCCTATTTTGTTGTCATTATCTAAAATTATGATATGCATCAAATTATGATTATTTTATTGTAAAAAACTGGGTCCAAATATTTACAAACTTATTTCAGTGCAGCAGTTTGATAATGACACATTTATAAATTCCCATTTTCAGCTCATTATCACTTCTTCTGACTTCCATTCTTCTGCAGTAAGCTAATAACTCAGCAATGCAAGCATATTCTTTACTGGATTCCCTCTTTACTATGTCCCTTATTAAGCGTTCCTGAAAGGGCGCTTATTTGTTTCGCCTCAGTTTCCTCACTGCCGCCGCTGCATTATGGTCTCCCTTGAATATCTCCCTTATTATATCCCCAGACGAAAGTCGGGGATATATTGGATTCAGGTCCGTCGCGCCGCCGCCGCCGCCGCCGCCGCCGTAGAAATTTCCTTGTGGACGCGATAACTCAAAAACAAATTAACATTTTTTTTTCAAACTTGGTACACATGTTAAGGGTGCCCAAAGGAAGATCCCTATTTTAAGGTGACCTTAAACTCCCAGTAAAAAAGAACTTATGGCCACCTTAAGGTCAGAAATTGGACTTTTGGCCACTTAGAGCCCTGTAGGTCACAAACTATGATGCTCAGCTGGCTGAAATTTTACCTGACAACACATTAATATGTTCTTAGTACATGTGCCGAAAATCACGACTTTAAGTTGAGGAGAAAATTGTCTTTGAGGCCCATAAATACCCCCACTTAGGGATTTTTTGCTATACTTTTCACATATTTTGCCCTATAATTTGGAAGTGGTAATTCTGATGAGTCTCAAACTGTGCTAGGTATAACTTTGATATGTAATCCTTGTCTGTAGAAAATTTTAGGGCTGTAGGTTTACCTAAAGGGGTCGACTTAAGGTCTCAAAAGTGCCCACAGAGACCCAATTTATGCACTTTTTGCCACTTTCAAGCACTGTAGCTTTCAAACTATGTCTCTCATCTAAGTTAAATATCATCTGGGAATATATCTATGTGTTTTCTTATATGTGCCCCAACATTTAGGCCTTTAATAGACAGTTAACCTGTGTATCAGGACCATAAACACCCACCCGAGTGACCCTTATAAGACATTTTTCACATCTTTTTCCCTGTAACTTGGAAATGGTAAGTCTGAGAAGTTTCAAACTGTATTAGATATATATTCTGTGTGTAATCTTAGTATGTAACAGATTTTAAGTCTGAAGCTTTAATTTTGAAGGTCAAATTGAGGTCTCTAAAAGGCTCCCAAAGACCCAATATTTGGACTTTTGGCTACTTTTAAGCCCTGTGACTGTCAAACTATGTGACTGATAGAGCTCAAATCCTATCTGGGAAGATATTAGTATGTTATTTATATATGTGCCAAAAATTAAGGCTTTAAGAAGACATTTAACCTGTGTATGAGGACCATAAATCCCCACCCGAGTGACCATTTTTAGACATTTTTCACATATTTTGCCCTGTAACTTGGAAATGGTAAGTCTAAGAAGTTTCAAACTGTATTAGATGCATATTCTATGTGTAATCTTAGTATGTGACAAATTTTAAGTCTGAAGCTTTAATTTGAAGGCCACATTTAGGTCTCTAGAAGGCCCCATAAAGACCCAGTATTTGGACTTTTTGCCAATTTTAAGGCCTGTGACTGTTAAACTATGTGACTGATAGAGCTGAAATCTCATCTGGGAATACATTATTATGTTCTTTTTACATGTGCCAAAAATCAAGGCTTCAAGTAGACATTTAACCTGTTTATGAGGACCTTAAACACCCACCTGAGTGACCCTTTTAAGACATTTTTCACATATTTTGCTCTGTAACTTGGAAATGGTAAGTCTGAGAAGTTTCAAACTTTATTAGATACATATTCTATGTGTAATCTTAGTATGTAACAAATTTTAAGTCTGAAGCTTTAATTTGAAAGCCACATCGAGATCTCTAAAAGGCCCACAGACACCCAATATTTGGACTTTTTGCCACCTTTAAGCCCTGTGACTGTTAAACTATGTGATTGATGGAGCTGAAATCCCATCTGGGAATGCATTATTATGTCCTTTTTACATATGGCGAAAATCAAGGTTTTTAGTAGACATTTAACCTGTGTATGAGGGCCATAGACACTCGCCCAAGTGCCTTTTTGGACATTTTTTCCGTATTTTGCCCTGTTATTTGGAAATGCTTAGTGTGACAAGTCTTAAACTGTATTATATATAATTTTTGTTTGTTATGTATGTCCCCCAAAAAGTTTCAGATCTGTAGTTTAATTGCTAAGGTCTCTTTAACAATTGTAAAATGCCCACAGAAACCCAATTTATGGACATTATGCCACTTTAAAGCCCAGTAACTGTCAAACTATGTGGGTTATAGAGCTGAAATCTTTGAATTTTTAAAAGGAAATGCCTGTCTATTTAAATTTTGAATATTAATAATGTTATGGCTATCTTAGTCTTTTAAGAACTTATTTTTGTGTGTTATACCTCTGCTTGCTGAGTTTTTAACTTTTTAAAATGAAACTGGTTAAACGCCGGTTAAACATATTCAAGTAGACAAAATGGACACTTTAAGTGAGCTTTAAGTCCCAATATTAATGAAATTATATCCGTATGTAGTAAAACTAGGGGATTTTTAACCCTCAACTAGCCCAGTTTTATCCAACTTGCCTCAGTTAATTTTGACACAGCTCCTACAGTTATGAACTCATTTCAGTTGATAATCACATACTTAAAATTCTCAATTCTTTTTGTATTTGAGTACCCCTTTTATATAGATTGTTTGTTTACCATTTATGCTGTAGCACTCCATCTCTTTGAGAGAACATGTAAACTGTGTAAAAAAGATGTAGAAGATGAGATACATTTTGTTTGTGTTTGTCCAGCTTTAGAGCTGATTCGTATGAAATATTTCAAAATTTTAAATATAGATAAATCTGAATTATTAATAGATCAATTATCAAGGGTATTAACTCATATGAATGTCAATATGGTTATTAATTTTATTTTTGATTTGTGGCAAGAAAGAAAAAGTAAATTATATTGTTAATTTTTATGTATTGAATTGCTGTCTTTATTTACTGTATCTTACCTCAAAATATGTTTGCTCTGTTTGTTATTAACTCTCTATTTAAAGTGACTTATAAGCCCATATAGGGCTGGGTATTACTTCAATAGTTTTTGTATAATCCTTGTCAACATAATACATGTCACTATAATAAACTAATAAACTAAACTAAGTCCCAACCCACATCCCCCACCCGGATTCCCCCCACCCACCTCTGGGACCTCCAGCTATATTGAGTGACACTAAATAAACAAAGGTATTTAATGATATCAGATGAGAAACAAAGACCTCAATGGGGTTGCAGATCTTGTGTAATAGTGAGAGAGGTGTGGAGAAGGGGAGAGGGGTGGGGGTGGGAGGTGGTGGGCTTCATTACATATAACACAAAGGGGAGTCAGAACTGAGATTGTGTCACATATTTAGGTTGCATATATATGGACCACATATACAGGTATAGAGGAAATGAATAACTGAAAACAATTTGCAAATTCTAAAAATAATATAATAAAATAATAATATAAATAATTTTTTTTTAAATAATATTTTATTTGTGAACAAATATAGAAACAGATATGCACTTTTGGGATTATGAATTTTAGAATGGACATTGAATCATCAATCATTTAAATACTTTGAAGGAAGATTGAAAAGTATGATGAGTTGAGTTAAAAATAATATTTTATTTGTCAACAAATATAGAAACAGATATGCTCTTTTGGGATTATTATTTTAGAATGGACATTCAATCATCAATCATTTAAATACTTTGAAAATAGGTTTAGAGTTATCATTGCAGGAAGATTGAAAATATAATTTGAGTTATGTATTCGACGTCTGGGGATACACCATCTTCCTTGGAAGATATAAACAGAGTAGATTGATGTGCTGAAGTTCATATAATAATGGGTAATTATGTTTTTAAAAATTCCCGATCAAAACTTGTGGCGTGAGTGATGACCTGTCTGGGGATATGTTGGCGCCGAGTTGGCCCAATCTAGTTATTAGAAGGTTTCAAACCATATTTGGCAGTTATATACCTTAGGCGTGGGAAAATTTTTCTGCATGCTTAAATTTGACCTTTGACCTTTATGAAGGTCACATGATCAAAAACTATTTTTTGAAGTACACGCACGCACGCACACACACACACACGCGCGGAAAAACTACTTGCTACAGAGCCTTATAATTTGACACACCTGTTCATACTATCGAAAGCGTGAGCTGATTAGATTTTGGGAGCAATCCCTTGAAAAATGTCTCATTTATGAGTGATTTTCTGACACCTTCCAATCTGAAAGCCTTAAATTTAGGCCAACCCCCCTATTATCTTCTTAAGTATTGCATTTAGAGCTATAAAATGTACTGGGAGGTAATAGGAAACCATATGTGGAGAGTCTAAATAGCCGGTCAGTTTTACCCCACGGCCCCCCCTTATGGGTCAAGCTTCAGAATGTATTAAGAGGTATTGGGAAAGCATATATGGAGAGTCTAAATAGCCGGTCAGTTTTACCCCACGGCCCCCCTTATGGGTCAAACTGGGGTCATAAAATAGCTGATTTTGAGTTTTTGCCTTATATCTCCTTTATTGTTGCTTTTATAGCTTCAGAATGTATTAAGAGGTATTGGGAAAGCATAGATGGAGAGTCTAAATAGCCGGTCAGTTTTACCCCCCGACCCCCCCTTATGGGTCAAACTGGGGTCATAAAATAGCCGATTTTGAGTTTTTGCCTTATATCTCCTTTATTGTTGCTTTTATAGCTTCAGAATGTATTAAGAGGTATTGGGAAAGCATATATGGAGAGTCTAAATAGCCGGTCAGTTTTACCCCCCGACCCCCCCTTATGGGTCAAAGTGGGGTCATAAAATAGCCGATTTTGAGTTTTTATTGCGTTAATACATCCTATCTAATGGACAATATGCTAAACCGGTCGGCGCAGACCGGCCCGCCAAACGTCAGAAAAAGACGTCCTGTGTTTCCACCGGCTGGTCGGTCCTCACACTGCACTCGCCAGGTGGCGTGTCGTACTTCCTTCCTGTCTAGACAAGCTGACGTCATAGCATCTTTTTTTGTTTGGCGCATGCACTGTCTGGACGGATTTTCTGAGTTGGAAATACTTTTTTATATTTTATGAGTTTGTGAGTGTACTTTGCTTCGGAACTTTTATGTTTTATTCTATAAGTACTATAGACCATTATGTCTTCTCCTAGCCAGTGTAGAGGGGTTGTGGCCATATGATGGCAGGGTTTGATCTTCACTCAGTTTGCGCGTGTTGCCGCGACAAGAAAAAGGGCTCTGACCCTTGTATTGGAACTCTGCCTGCCACTTGCTCCCATTGTGACGCCCTAACTACAGAGCAAAAGGCACAACTGTCAACCCCTTCTTATAAACTCAAAAAGGAGAAAAAGGAAGCAAAGTCGTCTACACCAGCCAAGGCATCAGACACTCTCAGTCCCACCCTCGTGGACCCAGCACTTGTGTCGGTAGTGGGGGTCGTGGATGGCCAGACAACCTCTGGTTTGAGTGGGCCGTCTGAGAAGAAAAAGAAGACTGAGAGCAAGAAATCATCATCTTCAACTTCGAAGTCAACTAAGCTGGCGAGGTCGGTGAAGTCATCATCTCACTGACCATCTTCCTCAACCACCGACCAGAGCATGTCTACTACCTCTTCTGCAGATGCTAAGATCTCAGATCTAGATAGGAAGTGGTCGGACAGGTTTAACAGGCTGGAAGCCCTGTTGATGGCCAAGACCCTAGAAAAACCTCAAGACCCCGTGTTCAGCACGGTGAAGGTCACTCCGGCTCCTGCTCCACCAGCTAACGTGGTCCGGCCAGACCCGTTTTTAAAGCCAGCCTCTCAGCCTCTTCAAGTCACCGACCCTGCTGTTGACTCACCGGCCACCGACTCTTCTCAGTCCCGACCTACTGCAAGAGCCTCAACTTCTGCTCAGCCGGCACCGGCTGCCAGAGAAACTGTTCAGAGACAACTTTCCAGTGCCTTTGACACCTCTAGAAGGGATTCCCCTGTTTCTAGTGCATCTGACACCGACTCTCTATCATCTGACCGACCTCCTATAGACATTTTCCCGGAGGAAGGGGAACTCTCAGATGACCCGGAAGCAAATCTCTCAGATCAGGAACAGTCACTCTCCGAAGAGCAATTGTATTGAGAGACAATGAGAGGAATCCGCTCGTACATGGGAACACATCCCCGACATTGACTCCGGTGCTACTATCTCTGAGGATAACCCCTTTGTGGGTCCGAAAGTTCACACACCGGGCAAGGTCTCTGTTAACTTGCCAACCGACGAGTGGTTGTGTCGGAAGATGTCAAGATTAAACATTACACTGGTGCAGGGATATCCCACGCGTACTTCTGAAGCCGGAAGACTGTTAAGGGACCAATTTGTCCGGCCTCCAAAGTCTCAGCAGAAGTGGTATGGGTTCCACTCAAACCCTAAGAAGGACTCTGAACAGACTGTTTCTACTTGGCATACCGGATCATCCAGGTTGAATAGCACCTACCTTAGAATAGCCAGACAGGCCGGTATTGCCACTTCTCCTCCCATGTCCCGTCCAATCTATCAGGAAAACCTAAGGAAATGGGAGAGGTCCGCCCGGGAGTCTACAGTGATATGTAATCACGCGGCCGGGTTCAACCGTTGCTTGTTAAAGATTCAAGGGAACATGAACAACCAGTTGAAGGCTTTGAGAGTAGAGTCAAAGGGCAAGACAGCAGCCAAAGTGTCATCGGCAGTAGATGAACTCCAGTTCTTGCTGGATTTTAATTCTAGTGTATGCCAGGCCATGGTGAAATCCATGGAACATTTGACGGAGTTTGTTTTTGTTACCATGGCTAACACTACTCTCCTCAGACGGGATACATATCTGGCATATCTCAAAGCTGGTGTCAAGGCTGATACACTGAACGCACTCCGTACTGCCCCCCTTCATCTGGACACTCTGTTCCCGGACAGTGTCATTAAAAAGGCAGAGGAAGACATTACATCATTTGACAAAAGCCAGTAAACTTCAGTGTACAAGGGTCGGAGGTATCATCCATTTCAAAGGCAGGAGACTAGATCTGACAAACAACAGAGGCCAGCTTGGAAGAATCTGTCCCATACACAACGGAGGAAGAACAACAAGGGCAAACAACAGTACTCCTCGTGTCCGGCCAAGGGTCAGCAGCAGTACAAATGACAATCACTGTGTATCACTGTTGAAGCCTCTGCTGCTGACCGGGAGCCCCACAGGAAAGACAATGAACACTTTAAATGTAAAGCCAACTTTTGTACTTTCTGTTCATACTGCGCCCGGGCATTCTCAAAAGAACGAAATAAGTCCCGGGGCAGCAGGTTGTACTTACAAGAAAGATCTATTAAAACCTGTGAAAAGTGTTTCTTGTGTCATTCCATTGTCTTATGTAAATCCTGTTTTAAATGCTCCAAATGTTGTCTCAAATCTGCCTGTGGGGGCCAGACTTCAAAAGTTTTGGAAAAACTGGTTAGATCTGGGTGCCGGACCGAAAGTGGTTCAAATCTTGAAAGAGGGCTACACCCTCCCCTTTCGGATCCGGCCGAACTTGTCAAGAACTCCCACCGTCATAAGCTGCTATGGAAACCCTCACAGAAACCTCAAACTGTTAGAGGCAGTATATCAGCTTATGGACAAAAACGCCATAGAACTAGTTCACAAAAAGGCCTCACTAGGTTTCTTCAACCGACTTTTTCTAGTTCCCAAACCCGACAACAAATGGCGGCCCATCTTAGACCTAAGCAATCTGAATCTTTTCCTCAAGTCCGAAAAGTTCAAGATGGAGACACCGGAAACCATCAGAACATCTCTACAAAAAGGAGAATGGGTAACCTCCATAGACTTCAAGGATGCTTACTTTCACATTCCGATACAGGAACGGTCCAGGAAGTACCCCAGATTTTATATCCAGGGACGGACCTACCAGTTCAAAGCACTGCTGTTCGGTCTGTCGACAGCCCCCATGGAGTTCACTATTATAGCAAAGGAGGTAAAACTGATGGCCATCCACAAAGGTATAAGGATCCACCAGTACCTAGACGACTGGTTGGTGAGAGCCACATCCCACCAGACTAGTCTCCAGCATACGCAGATCTTAGTAGAAATGTGCAAACGCCTGGGTTGGCTGGTGAATGTAGAGAAGTCGGAGCTGGAACCCAAACAAGTTTTCAACTTCGTAGGTTACCAATTCGACCTCGAGTCCGGTCGGGCCCGTCCGACACCGGACCGGTAGCAAAGCCTTCAGGACAAGATTCTGACGCTACTTTCTCTACCGGCTTCTTCGGTAAGGGAATTTATGTCCTTGATAGGTCTACTGATGGCCACAGAAAAACAAGTGCACCTGGGCAGACTGCACATGAGACCGATCCAGTGGCATCTCAAAAGCAATTGGAGAATACCGGAATCCTTGGCAAAACGGATCCCTCTGCCCAGATCTCTACATCCGCATTTACAATGGTAGTTAAAAGAAGACAATGTCCTCACCAGCCAACCACTACACCCTATCCAACATGCTCTGCAGATCTTTACAGACGCATCAAAAGAAGGGTGGGGCGCTCACTTAAACGAGTTCATTGCCAGAGGAACTTGGTCACTACCGGAAAGCAAACTTGGAACTAAAAGCAGTCTTTTTGGCTCTAAAAGAGTTCCAAAAGCTATGCATAGGCAAAATGGTTTTAGTAGCAACCGACAACACTACAGTAGTGGCCTACATCAACAAGGAGGGAGGTATGAGGTCGGGCCCACTGTGTGCCCTACTTTGGAGAATCTTGACCTGGTGCACCGGAAAACAAGTGACTCTGAAGGCTCGACACATTCCCGGACGCTTAAATGTAGTGGCAGACAAACTGTCCAGATTGGGACAGACTATTCAGACAGAATGGTCCCTCCTTCCAGAAGTTTTTCGAGCCCTGTGCAGCAGGTGGCACCAACCTCAAATAGATCTCTTTGCCACGAGATTCAACAACAAGTTGCCCCTTTTTGTCTCACCAGTTCCGGACCCCATGGCCACTGCAGTGGATGCACTCAGCTTGTCATGGGAAGATCTGGACGCATACGCCTTCCCACCGACAGCCATATTGGGCAAAGTGGTGGAAAAGTTACAGGACTCCCCATACCGGAGGTTGATCATCATCGCCCCGGGTTGGCCCAACATGACATGGTTTTGGGACCTAGTAGAAATGTCCAGCCAGATAGCATTGCTATTGCCTCAACTTCCAAACCTACTGACTCAACCCTTCAATCAGACCCCTCACAGGAGTCTGACAAACCTAAATCTCCATGCATGGCTCCTAGAGCCACAGCTATCAAGGTTTCTCTCAGGCAGTGGCAACAAGAATTGAGGTTCCTCAAAGAGGATCAACCAGTTCCGTCTTTGAGGCAAAGTGGACCATTTTTACAAAGTGGTGCATCACAAATCAGGTGGACTTCAGGACACCTCCTGTAAAGTCAGTGGCTGATTTCCTTATGTACCTTTTTGAGGAGAGGAAATTACAGCCCAGCACCATTGATGGCTACAGGTCTGCCATTGCTGATAAACTGGGAAACTCAACCCTCAACATCAGCAAAGATGAAAATCTCACCCGTCTCTTGGATAGTTTCCACAGAGACAGACCCAAGGGCAGAAGGGGTATCCCCTCGTGGAACCTATCTCTGGTCTTACACCAGCTCACAAAGGCTCCCTTTGAACCAATTAAGGAGGCCTCCTTGAAGCATTTGACCTTCAAGACAGTGTTTCTCCTAGCCCTGGGCTCAGGCAAACGCAGAAGTGAGATTCATGCTTGGCAAAATAAGAACATCAGACACCAATCTGACTGGTCGAAGGTGTCCCTGTACCCAAGCCCCAGCTTTCTTTCCAAGAATCAGCTGGCCAAAGAGGGTCCGGACAGCGTGGCCCCAGTGGTTATACCAGCCCTGGCCCCGACTCTGGATAGGTCCCTCAAGTCTGACAGGTCCCTCTGTCCGGTCAGAGCATTGCAATACTATTTGGACAGGACCTCAGACATCAGGCAGAACAAGGAGTTAGTTTTTGTCTCCTTCAAGAAAGGTTTCGACAAAGACATCTCAGCTGCCACTATCTCCTCATGGATCAAGCAGACTGTGATCCTATGTTATGAGCTCTCAGATCAGAGGCCCACACCTTACATCAGGTTAAAGCCCATGATGTCAGGGCCTTTGCTGCTTCCAAGGCCTTCCAATCGGGGGTCTCCTTGGAACAGATTTTATCGGCCTGCCACTGGAAGTCACATAACACCTTCACACAATTTTATCTGAAGGATGTGGCATGGGCTGATTCTGAGCTTTATCACCTGGGTCCTGTAGTGGCTGCTCAGCAGATCCACAAGTAACCCAGGCCGGAGAGGTGATCTGTACATATGTATATAGTGTATATATAGTTAAGAAGCATCAGAAAAAAAAAAAAATCATCAATCAAACGTGCTTCCTTCGGGAGGTTTATTTCCTTGGGACTGAACTCATCCCTCCCTTCCCCTACCTCAGAGCAGGTCTGTAAAAAAGGGGGGGAGGCGAGTCGGTTTGGACCGTTTAACCGGTTTCTGTTGACCGACTATAGCCTTAAGGGTCTTGACAATCTTAGATCGACCCAGGCTTAGAGTTGTTAGTTATTTTCTGAGTCCCTAGTAACTTACCCGCCGACCAAGCGGTAGTTATTCAGCCTATTGTCCATTGGATAGGATGTATTAACGCAATAAAATTGCAAATTTAATAAGTAAATTAAATTTTTATAAGTTAATACCCTATCCAATGGACACGCAAGACCCTCCCACCGACCCCGCTATAAATTTACTAGGGGTCTAATAGGTTTAGACAACGAAAAAGATGCTATGACGTCAGCTTGTCTAGACAGGAAGGAAGTACGACACGCCACCTGGCGAGTGCAGTGTGAGGACCAGCCAGCCGGTGGAAACACAGGACGTCTTTTTCTGACGTTTGGCGGGCCGGTCTGCGCCTACCGGTTTAGCATATTGTCCATTGGATAGGGTATTAACCTATAAAAATTTAATTTACTTATTAAATTTGCAATTTTGCCTTTATCTCCTTTATTGTTGCTTTTATAGCTTCAGAATATATTAAGAGGTATTGGGAAAGCATATGTGGAGAGTCTAAATAGCCGGTCAGTTTTACCCCCTGCCCCCCCCCCCCCCCCCCCCCCCCCCTTATGGGTCAAACTGGGGTCATAAAATAGCTGTTTTTGAGTTTTTGCCTTATATCTCCTTTATTGTTGCTTTTATAGCTTCAGAATGTATTAAGAGGTATTGGGAAAGCATATATGGAGAGTCTAAATAGCCGGTCAGTTTTATCCCCCGACCCCCCCTTATGGGTCAAACTGGGGTCATAAAATAGCCGATTTTGAGTTTTTGCCTTATATCTCCTTTGTTGTTGCTTTTATAGCTTCAGAATGTATTAAGAGGTATTGGGAAAGCATATATGGAGAGTCTAAATAGCTGGTCAGTTTTGTCCCCCGACCCCCCCTTTTGGGTCAAAGTGGGGTCATAAAATAGCCGATTTTGAGTTTTTGCCTTTATCTCCTTTATTGTTGCTTTTATAGCTTCAGAATGTATTAAGAGGTATTGGGAAAGCATATATGGAGAGTCTATATAGCCGGTCAGTTTTACCCCCTGGCCCCCCCCTTATGGGTCAAGCTGGGGTCATAAAATAGCTGTTTTTGAGTTTTTGCCTTATATCTCCTTTATTGTTGCTTTTATAGCTTCAGGATGTATTAAGAGGTATTGGGAAAGCATATATGGAGAGTCTAAATAGCCGGTCAGTTTTACCCCCCGACCCCCCCTTATGGGTCAAAGTGGGGTCATAAAATAGCCGATTTTGAGTTTTTGCCTTTATCTCCTTTATTGTTGCTTTTATAGCTTCAGAATATATTAAGAGGTATTGGGAAAGCATATGTGGAGAGTCTAAATAGCCGGTCAGTTTTACCCCCTGGCCCCCCCTTATGGGTCAAGCTGGGGGTCATAAAATAGCTGTTTTTGAGTTTTTGCCTTATATCTCCTTTATTGTTGCTTTTATAGCTTCAGAATGTATTAAGAGGTATTGGGAAAGCATATATGGAGAGTCTAAATAGCCGGTCAGTTTTACCCCCCGACCCCCCCTTATGGGTCAAAGTGGGGTCATAAAATAGCCGATTTTGAGTTTTTGCCTTTATCTCCTTTATTGTTGCTTTTATAGCTTCAGAATATATTAAGAGGTATTGGGAAAGCATATGTGGAGAGTCTAAATAGCCGGTCAGTTTTACCCCCTGGCCCCCCCTTATGGGTCAAGCTGGGGGTCATAAAATAGCTGTTTTTGAGTTTTTGCCTTATATCTCCTTTATTGTTGCTTTTATAGCTTCAGAATGTATTAAGAGGTATTGGGAAAGCATATATGGAGAGTCTAAATAGCCGGTCAGTTTTACCCCCCGACCCCCCCTTATGGGTCAAAGTGGGGTCATAAAATAGCCGATTTTGAGTTTTCGCCTTTATCTCCTTTATTGTTGCTTTTATAGCTTCAGAATATATTAAGAGGTATTGGGAAAGCATATGTGGAGAGTCTACATAGCCGGTCAGTTTTACCCCCCGACCCCCCCTTATGGGCCGAACTGGGGTCATAAATAGCTGCTTTGGAGTTTTTGCCTTATATCTCCTTTTTTATTGCGTTAATACATCCTATCCAATGGACAATTGCTTTACCGGTCGGCGCGACCGGTCCCGCCAAACGCCAGAAAAAGACGTCCTGTATATAATACCGGCAGGACCGGTCAGTCGTGTGCATTCGCTAGGTGGCGCATCATACTTGCTTCCTGTCCAGACAGAGTGACGTCAGTTCATCTTTTTCGTTTGGCGCGTGTAGTGTGCAGACGCGTTTTGAATTTATTTCCAAGTTTGAAGAAAACGCGGTTTATTCTACGAAATTAAAGCTTATTTTCATCTGAAAATATATTTATTGTGTTACATACATTTTATGGCCTCTCCAGGACTTAAATGAGGCATTATTCAGCGTTTTATAGCCAGTTTTGAAGAATTTCTGTGTACTTGTCGTCGAGAGGAATCGTGGGTGAGAGGTCGTGTGTCGTCCCTGCAGCATTCCTTCTGCTGGTCAGAAGCGTGTAATTACCACGATTCTCCCTCCATTTAATTCTACATTGTCGATACACTGCGTGTATGTCGACGAGAAGAAATTAGAAGGAAAGAAGAATGCATCGTCTGACGTCATCACTTTCAGCTTATGCGTGTCACGTGACACGGACCTGGTCACGTGATACGCATTCAACAATGGAGGTCACGTGATACGCATTTAACAATGGAGGAATCGTGTTTTCAACAGAAGTTTTAGAAGAAAAGACGAGTATTTATCACTCTACAACCACTTTTTAACTGGCAAGAAGAAAATCCAGCAACTCGTCTGTTGACCTGAAGAAGTTAGATGTCAAATAGTCTTTGAATTCTGCAAATTTTGCTGTGACTTCACAGATCTCAACACAACTACCGGCAAGCAAATCCCCAAGCGTGACTGGTTCAGCTGACAAGAAGTGATGAGTTTTACCGGTACCAGTTCTGGTCAGACTACCGGTGGGGAGCACTAGTGATGGGTTTTACCGGTTCCAGTCTGTACAGACTACCGGTGGGTCATGTTCCTGTGAAGAAACCCCTTCAGTGGTTACCAGTGATCAGCCCTGTTGATCCTGGAACCTCCACCAGAGGCCTTTCCACTGGTGGGACTGTTGGGGTACCTGTTCCAGTCATGTTCCTGTGAAGCTGTCAAGAAACCCCCCTTCAGTGGTTCCAGTGATCAGCCCTGTGTTGATACTGGAACCTTCACCAGAGGCCTTTCCACTGGTGGGACTGTTGGGGGTACCGGTTCCGGTCTGTACAGACTACCGGTGGGTGCTGTTCCTGTGAAGAAACCCCTTCAGTGGTTGCCAGTGATCACCCCTTTTTGATCCTGGAACCTCCACCAGAGGCCTCCCCACTGGTGGGACTGTTGGGGTACCGGTTCCAGTCATGTTCCTGTGAAGCTGTCAAGGAACCCCCCTTCAGTGGTTACCAGTGATCAGCCCTGTTTTGATACTGGAACCTCCACCAGAGGCCTTTCCACTGGTGTGACTGTTGGGGGTACCGGTTCCAGTCTTGTTCAGACCACCGGTGCGGCTGCTCAGAGGGTTCACCTACCAGAAGTCACGGTGACCATTGAGACCCTTATCTTCCCTGTGCAGAAGTTTGGACCGGTACCGGTCCTGTTCAGGCTACCGGTAGGGTCACTAGCCAGCCAGTGATGAGGGATGCCGGCATCAGTTCTGTTCAGACTGCCGGTTGTGGTCACAGAAATCCAGCAAGGGCTACCGGTTAAACAGGATTACCGGTTACACAGAGTTGCTGGTGACCTACAGCAGGGCTACTGGTTCAGAGAATTGCCGGTTCCGGAGTGTTACCGGTTCCGGAGTGTTGCCGGTTACAGAGGAATGTGTACCCATCCTTAAGGGCAAGAAACCAGCTCCAAATCCAGTGCTGACAACAGGTTTGCCGGTTACAGAGACTTGCCGGTTCCGGAGTGTTGCTGGTTCCGGAACCGTAGTGCTGCTGGTTACAAGAAATCTGCTGTTCCCATCCTTACTGGCAAGGAACCAGCTTCAAATTCAGTGCTGAGAACAGGTTGAACAGTTAGCCTTCTCTCAGAGCCTACCGGTTTGACCGGTTACAGAGCCTGTTTGATTGCAGAGAAAAGCTGCTGAACCACCGCTGTGGACAGGAAGAAGGCAACTTCATATGAGCCTATCCTTGCTAAGAAGTAGTTCACCCAGTTCTGCCAACTCCGGTGAGTTTATGCAGAACTGTGGAGCCACCAGGAACCGGTTACAGAGCATTGCCTCGCGTATAACCGTTTAAGGCCTGGTACTGGGCAGGTCTCCAGGACTGACTGACAGACCGGCAGAAGTTCCTTAAAGGCCAAAACAACTGTTTAGGCCAACCAGTGGCAGCCTAAGGAACTGGTTACAGAGGAATTCTTGATCAGTCACTGGTCCCGGTGAAATGCCTGTCAAGCTACCTGACCAGTCAGCCAGCCTACCCTTTCGGGTCCCAGCTGGTCAGACAGTGGCTAGAGATTGAGGGAGGGTTACACTCTCCCCTTCAGACCCCACTTGACGAGGTCACCGACTGTAATAAGCAACTACCACAATCCAACCAAACAGTCCTTCCTTTTAGAGGCACTGTATCAGCTGATAAACAAGAATGCAGTCGAACCGGTGGAAAATCAAAACTCACTGGGGTTTTACAACCGGCTTTTTGGTACCCAAACCCAACAACCGGTGAAGACCGATCCTAGACCTGAGCACCTTGAACACCTTTTTAAACACAGGGACGTTCAAGATGGAAACCCCAGAGACAATAAGAACCTCCCTCCAAGCAGGGGAGTGGGTCACATCCATAGATTTCAAAGAAGCATACTTCCACATACCAATTCACAGTCAGTCCAGGAAGTACATGCGCTTTCACCTCTAGGGTCGGTCCTACCAGTTCAAAGCCCTTCCCTTTGGCCTGTCCACAGCTCCCATGGAGTTCACAGTGGTGGCCAAAGAGGTCAAAATCGTGGCTTTTTAGAAGGGTATAAGGATCCACCAGTACCTAGACTGGCTGGTGAGAGCCTCTACCCACCACACCTGTCTCCAGCATACTCAAACCCTAGTCACACTTTGTCAGGAATTAGGGGGGCTGGTGAACAAGGAAAAGTCAGAGCTGGTTCCCAAACAGGTCTTCAACTTCGTAGGTTACCAGTTCGACCTGAAAGAGGGCAAGGTCAGACCAACAGAAGAATGTTGGCAGGCCTTGACACACAAGATCAGATCAATATTGTCGGATCCGCTTTGCCCGGTCCGACAATTCATATCCCTCATAGGTCTACTCACAGCAACAGGAAAGCAAGTCCACTTAGGGCGACTAACATCAGACCCATACAGTGGCACTTGAAAAACAACTGGAGGGTCCCAGAGTCACTGGAAAAGGTGATCCCGGTCTCCAAATTCCTCCACCTGGAGGAAAGCAATGTGCTTCTAGGTCAACCATTACACCCTCTAAAACATGCTCTGCAAATCTTTACAGACGCATCAAAAGAAGGGTGGGGCGCTCACTTAGACGAGCACACTGCAAGGGGACAGTGGTCCCTACCAGAGAGCAAGTTACACATAAACCACTTGAAGCTGAAAGCAGTATTTCTAGCTCTAAAAGAGTTTCAAACCCTAGTCTTCAACAAGACAGTGTTGGTAGCTACAGACAACACAACAGTGGTTGCCTATATCAACAAAGAAGGGGGGATGAAATCGGGCTCTCTGTGTGCCCTACTGTGGAGAATTCTGTCCTGGTGCACCAGGCAGCAAGTAACCCTCAGGGCACGTCACATCCCCGGCCGGCTGAACGTGATAGCAGACAAGCTATCCAGGCTTGGCCAGACCATTCAAACAGAGTGGTCACTTCATCCAGAAGTGTTCCAAGCTGTATGTTCGAGGTGGCATCAGCCACAAGTGGACCTGTTTGCCACCAGGTTCAACAACAAACTACCACAGTTTGTATCACCGGTACCAGACCCCCAGGCTTGGGCAGTGGATGCACTCAGCCTCTCCTGGGAGGACCTGGACCCATACGCCTTCCCACCGGCAGCCATCTTGGGCAAAGTGGTGGAGAAGCTCCAGGACTACCCCTGCAACAGAATAATTCTGATTGCTCCAGGGTGGCCCAACATGCCCTGGTTTTGGGACCTGGTAGCAATGTCAAGCCAGATCCCACTGTGTCTGCCCAGCATACCCAACCTAGTGTCTCAGCCATTCAACCAGGTCCTTCACAGGAACCTGTCGAATCTGAACCTACATGCCTTGCTCCTAGAGCCTCAGCAATCAAGGAGCAAGGCTTCTCTGAGGCAGTGGCAGCACGAATTGAGGCTCCTGAAAGAAGATCAACCAGATCTGTCTATGAGGCAAAGTGGACCATTTTTACAAAGTGGTGCCTCAGTAATCAGGTGGACTTCAGGGCACCACCTCTGAAGGCCATTGCTGACTTCCTCCTGCACTAGTTTCAGGAGAAGAAGTTACAACCAGGCACTATTGATGGCTACAGATCCGCCATTGCTGACATTCCACCATTAATGTCAGCAAAGATGAGAATCTCACTTGTCTCCTGGATAGTTTCCATAGAGACAGACCTAAGGGCAGGAGGGGCATCCCCTCCTGGAACCTTTCACTGGTTTTACATCAGCTCACAAAGGCTCCCTTTGAACCCCTGAAAGAGGCCTCCTCGAAACATTTAACTTTCAAGACTGTTTTCTTGCTGGCTTTGGGTTCAGGTAAACGCAGGAGTGAGATCCATGCTTGGTTACATAAGAACGTCAGACACCAGTCACACTGGTCTAAGGTGTCTTTGTACCCCTCACCCAGCTCCCTATCCAAGAACCAGCTGGCTAAGGAAGGTACAGATAGTGTGGCTCCAGTGGTCATCCCAGCCCTGGCACCATCTCTGGATAGGTCACTCAAAGGTGACAGGTCCCTATGTCCAGTTAGAGCCCTGCGCTACTACTTGGACAGGACTGCAGACCTCAGGCAGAATAAGGAGTTAGTCTTTGTCTCCTTCAAGAAGGGTTTTGATAAAGACATCTCACCTGCCACCATCTCCTCATGGATGGTGGCAGGTGAGATTGACTGTGGTTCTGTGCTATGAGCTCTCTGACCAGGAGGCCCTCACCTTTCATCAGGTTAAAGCCCATGATGTCAGGGCCTTTGCTGCCTCTAAGGCCTTCCAATCAGGGATTTCCTTAGATCAGATCTTGTCAGCCTGCCACTGGAAATCTCACAACACCTTCACCCAATTCTATTTGAAGGATGTTGCCTGGGCTGACTCAGAGCTTTTCCACCTGGGTCCTGTAGTGGCTGCCCAGCAGGTGCACCACCAGGCCCAGAAGTGAGGGGATGTTGTATATATGTAAATATGTACATATTGTAAAAAAAAAAAAAAAAAAAAAAAAACTGTGACTTGCTTCCCTTGGGAAGTTTATTTCTTCTGGGACTGAACTCAGCCCCTCTCTCTCTATCTTTCCCTTCTCAAACCGACTCTGGAAGGAAAGAAAAAAGGGGGGGGCAACGTCGGTAGACTCCCGGTTAACCGGTGAGTTGGTGGCCGACCTTGACCTGTCAGGGTTCTCTGACCCTAGGTCAAATGGGCCTGTACTATTTTGTTTTGTTATGAGTTCACAGAAGTCCCTAGCTGCTTACCCGCCTACCAAGCGGTAGTTATTCAGCAATTGTCCATTGGATAGGATGTATTAACGCAATAAAATTGCAAATTTAATAAGTAAATTAAATTTTTATAAGTTAATACCCTATCCAATGGACAGGCAAGGCCCTCCCAACCGACCCCGCTACCAGCTTACTAGGGGTCTAAATCTGTTTAGACAACGAAAAAGATGAACTGACGTCACTCTGTCTGGACAGGAAACAAGTATGATGCGCCACCTAGCGAATGCACACTACTGACCGGTCCTGCCGGTATTATATACAGGACGTCTTTTTCTGGCGTTTGGCGGGACCGGTCGCGCCGACCGGTAAAGCAATTGTCCATTGGATAGGGTATTAACTTATAAAAATTTAATTTACTTATTAAATTTGCAATATTGTTGCTTTTATAGCTTCAGAATGTATTAAGAGGTATTGGGAAAGCATATGTGGAGAATCTAAATAGCCGGTCAGTTTTATCCCCCGACCCCCCTTTATGGGTCAAACTGGGGTCATAAAATAGTTGCTTTGGAGTTTTGCCTTATATCTCCTTTATTGTTGCTTTTAGACCTTCAGAATGTATTAAGAGGTATTGGGAAAGCATATGTGGAGAGTCTAAATAGCCGGTCAGTTTTACCCCCCGACCCTCCCTTATGGGCCAAACTGGGGTCATAAATAGCTGCTTTGGAGTTTTTGCCTTATATCTCCTTTATTGTTGCTTTTATAGCTTCAGAATGTATTAAGAGGTATTGGGAAAGCATACGGTACAGCTTTGTGCATTCTTAGCTTTACAGCATGCTTATTAAAACCACAAAGCATTTTAAACTTTAAGGGACGCTTCGCTATTGTTAGCAAAAGCATTCCTCTAGTTTATACATAAAATCTACATATCACTGACACTTTGAACAGAGCATAGATAAAGATAACATCTTACTCCTTATATGAACATTTCTTCATGCATAGATTATCAGCATATACCCAGTGGACAAATTCTCTGGGGACTCATGAAAGACTGGCAATTATATATAAATAGAAATGAGCATTATTCATAAGATATTAATAGGCTTGTGGCAACATTGACCTTTTATTTACTCATTGGGATAGATGTGTTCAGAGCATTGTGTCATAAACTTCTGGCCTTTCTAAAAGCTCATATTTTACTAAAAATTTTCTAAAATGTAAATAGATATATGGCATTTACAAAGCAAGTAGTTTAAGTAGTTTTATGGTGTAACTTTCAACCTATTATAAGTATTGATGCTTTATGCATTCTGAGCCTGAGCATTTATTCAATTAACCTTTCGCAATTTATGAGCAAAGCTTAAATTTTTCTTCCGTGTTAATGCATAAACTTCCACGTTGTCTGCTTAACCTTCAGCGCTACATGTTTTTATTTTCAAAAACCTTTTTCTACTTTATATTATATTGCATTTAACCTTTTTGGGACGCTTAGTTTTGTTAGCAAAAGCATTTTTCGAGTTGTAATCTGGTTACTATTATGTTTAATGACTAAATATTAATGTCAATAATGTTGGAATAATTCTTTATGAGCATGACAAGGATATCAACTTCTTAAGTGAAATTTGCCAAAGTGTGATCACCACATATCAAAGATATTTATATTAAAGTTGAAATGTGTAAGTGAATAGACTCCTGCCTTATCATCTTTCTCTGTGATTGATTAGTTCAAATACTGATATTTCATATTCTCATCAAAGGCAAAAAGTCAGAATTTCCCCCCTTGAGTTGGAAAAGTTTACTCCCATGGGCTCTGTCGGATCAGGGGAGCTGCTCCTGTGCTCATGCTCCTTAGATGAAGACTTCAAAGCCAAGTAAACTTGGCTAGTAAACTTGAAGAAATTAGAACTGACTCCTCAACAGGTTTTCAATTTCGTAGGTTACCGGTTCAACCTGTTGATTGGTCAGGTCTTACCCACTCAGGAAAGGTGGGTTACCTTCAACTAAAGGTCATCAAGGACCGGAACAACTGCACAGTCAGGTAATTCATGTCTGTGATAGGACTTCTGCTTACCGCTTACAGCAACAGAGAAGCAGGTATGGTCAGGTTGTCTTCACATGAGACCCATTCAGTGGCATCTAAAGCGACATTGGCACATACCGAGAATCTGGAAAAGGTCATTCCATTGCCCCACTCTCTCCATCCACACCTAGATTGGTGGTTAAACGAGAGCAATGTACTTCAGGGCCAACCTTTACATCCCCTTCAGCATGTTCTACAGATGTTTACAGACGCCTCAAACGAAGGCTGGCGCACATACTTGGGGGACTCCACTGCAAGAGGCGTTTGGTCAGATACAGAAAGTTGCGTCCACATCAATTTTCTGGAGTTAAAAGCAGTCCTCTTGGCCCTCAAGAGTTTCGAGCCTCTTTGCAGGGACCAGATTGTTCTGATAGCAACAGACAACACAACTGTAGTCTCTTACATCTTACATCCCTTTGTGCCCTCCTCTGGAGACTTCTGTCCTGGTGTCACCCCAGAGGGATAGTTCATGAGGGCTCGACACATCCCGGGTTGCTTGAATATTATAGTGGACAAACTGTCCAGACACATCCAAGTGATCCAGACAGAGTGGTCCCTATCTCAGCAGGTGTTCAATCTCTTGTGCTCAAGATGGGCCCGGCCACATGTAGACCAGTTTGCAACCCAGTTCAACCGCAAACTCCCCAAGTTTGTATCACCGGTACCAGATCAAACAGCCTGGGCAGTAGATGCCCTGAGTCTGCCATGGGAGAATCTGGATGCTTACGCATTCCCTCCAGTCTCCCTACTCAGCCAAGTAATCTCCAAAGTGATGGATCAAGGCTGTCGCAGAATGATTGGTCCAGAGTGGCCCAACATGCCTTGGGTTTGGGACCTAGTCACTCTATCGGTTCAGATCCCCTTCAGGCTTCCCCTGCAAAAGGATCTGGTGACACAACCTGTCAGTGGGCTCCTTCACAGGAACCTCAGCAATCTGAATCTTCATGCTTGGCTCCTAGAGCCTCTGCCATTCAAGAACAAGGATTCTCTGACGAAGTGGCAGCACAAATTGAGGCTCCTCAAAGACTCTCAACCAGAGCCGTTTACTAATCAAAGTGGGCCATTTTTATCAAATGGTGTGAATCAAACGAGGTGGACTTCCGGTCGCCCTCTGGAAACCAAATTGCGGATTTTCTTTTGCATCTTTTCAAAGAGAGAAAGTTACAACCCAGCACCCTTGCAGGCTCTAGAACTGCCATTTCAGACATGGTGGGCAATGATAAGCTGAATATTAACAAGGATGAAAACTTAACTCGTTTCTTAGACAGTTTTCATAGAGATAAACCAAAAGGAAGGTGGGGAGTGCCAACCTGGAACCTTTCTCTGGTGCTCCACCAGTTAACTAAGGCTCCTTTTGAGCCCATGCAAAAGGCTTCTCTTAAACACTTGACCTTTAAGACAGTCTTTCTTTTAGCCTTGGGCTCAGGCAAATGATGCAGTGAGATTAATGCCTGGCTATACAAGAACATCAGGCATCAGGAAAACTGGAGTCGGGTCTCACTTTACCCTTCACCCAGTTTCCTATCAAAGAATCAGCTATCTAGGGACGGACCGGCCTGTGTGGCTTCGGTAGTCATCTCAGCCTTGGCCCCTTCTTTGGATAAGTCTCTTACAGAAGACAAGTCACTCTGTCCGGTAAGAGCCTTACGTTACAATTTGGACAGAGCCGAGGATCTTCATAAAGATAAAGACTTGGTTTTTCTGTCCTTCCGGAAGAATTTTCAGAAGGATGTCATTCTTTCCACTATCTCTTCCTGGATCAAACAAACAGTCCTACTATGCTACCAGCTCTCAGATAAAGAAGACCGGAACTTACATCAAGTTAGAGCTCATGATGTCAGGACCTTTACAGCTTCCAAAGCTTTTCAAGGTGGGGTTTCCTTAGACCAGATCCTTTCAGCCTGTCATTGGAAAGCCCACAACACCTTTACTCAGTTCTATCTGAGAAAAGCTAAGAAAGACTTAGCTTGGGCAGATTCTGAACTGTACCACTTAGGTCCTGTAGTGGCTGCTCAGCAGATCCACGACCATAGTAAGAGCGACTCCCCAGTGTACAAGGTATACATAGTGTATATATTTAAAAAAAAAAACTTCCGCTATCCTTGCTTCTGGATTGCCATGATCCTAAGTGGATCCAGAGGTATAGTGATCTTGTTCCTGTTCCTCTTCCTCAATTAGGTTATTCTGAACTCTTATATCCCTCTCCGGTCTCTCTGTACACTCGGTTCGAGTTTGTACAAGACCTGAATTACATAAGAAAGGGGGTGGGGTGGGGGGGGTGGGGGGGTGGCAAGGGTGTTATTCTTAGAGGCTGGTTTATTTAACCATTACTGGATCCACCCTGTTATTACCTAGAGTTCTCAGAAATCCCCCATATTTGGCTACCCTCCATCCACTGGGTAGTTATTCTGCATCTGTCCACTAGGTAAGATGTATTAACGCAATAAAATGGAAAATTTAATAGTAAATTAACTTTTTATAAGTTAATACATTACCTAGTGGCCAGGGATTCCCACCCTACCTTCCCCGCTACTCTAAGCCAAGGGGACTTTCTAAGGTAGGCACCAAGAAGAGGAAGAGCGCATGCGCAAGCATGCACAGTACACCAGCAGGGAGGCTACATAGCCACCTGGTGAGTGAACAGGACACTCCTGGTCCCGGCCAGAGCCCAGCTCAAGACGTTTTTTTCTAACATTTGGCGAGACTGGCAGGGTGCTGGACAAATGCATCTGTACACTACGTAAGGTATTAACTTATAAAAATTAATTAAGCGGCCCGTCAGGGGCACTTATTTGTTATCACGTAAGTTCGACTGATCGCTGCCGCCACAGGATTATGGTCTCCCTTGAATTACTTCTTGGGCTTTCAAATTTTTCTTTCATTCTTATCTTTCTTTAAAACTATAGGGGAGGGAAAAATTTTGGGGACACTTTGCGGAGACCTTAAGCTTTACTTTAGGTAACCTTAAGCATTTTTCAAAAACACCCCATCATCCCGTTTTGGAAAAAACCACACACACCTGTGTTATAAAATTTATCAGGTACATTCTAGACCTTAATCTGCAGGTCGGAAAGGATTTTCTGATCAATCGGACCATAGATGCCTGCATGGGAGGCATTTTTTTTACGAATTTTTTTTTAAATGGGTACTTTGTCTGTATTTCAAAAACAGTCAGGATTTTGGCGTTTTGTTGGAATAACTTATTCAGCTACTTTTTGATAATCTTTCACATGCTGAAGTTTTAGTCCTGTATCTCTGCAATCTTAAGTTCACCTTAATGTCAAAAAGGGGGTTTTAGCCCTCCAGTTCACTTAGTTTTTGACTTTTTTCAACCAAACTTGGCATATATATACAGATTTACCAAAGGATTATCCTGACTTTATGGTGACCTTAACCTGTTAATATAATTGGAGCTATGGGCCCCCCTAAAGTCATCAAATTGGAATAAAGCCGTCTGGCCCCTTTCTTTTTCCATATCTAACATATATTGATATTGAAGTTTTTCAAAAGAAGACTCTTACTACCTTACGATTTAAATATTAATGATGTTATGTCCATCTTATACTTAAAATGTAGGGGTTTTCAGCCCTAAGCTCAGGTAATGTTTAATTTTTTATAATAAAACTTGGCACATTTATAAAGGTAAGCAGAAGGGACATTAGCTATCTTATTGTTCAACTGACCTCAGCTAAACTTTATGCACTTATAAAGGATGACAAAAGGGACATTCTTATTTTATGGTCACCTTAAAGTCCCAATATGAATGAAGTTACGGCCCACCTTGCAGTGAAATTATGGAGTTTTTAATCTCTAGCTATTGTATTATTCAGCTGACCTCAGTTAAATTTTGCACACTTATTAAAGATGTTCCTTAGAGTTCCAATACAAGCACAGTCATGGCCGTCTTGAAGTAAAAATGAGGGTTTTCAGCTCCCAACTGACTTACTGTTCAATGACAGCTGGCCCTGTATTCACAAAGATTCGTAGGATTTTTCTTAGAATTACACTTAAGTCTAAGAAAAATTCTTTGCTAAGAATTTTCTTATTCTTAGAATAAAAACCTATTCACAAAACAATTCTTAGCTAAGAATAATTCTAAGAATAGAAGTAAAAATAAATGTGTGTACAGGTTAGACTAAGTGTAATTCAAAGAAAAATACTAACTTAAAGAATCTTTGTGAGTGCAGGACCAAAAGTGACTTTCTGTATTTGGATGCAATTCTGGTGTCAAGAATAAGAGTTTTGTGCATATAGCAATTTCTTATTCTTGGAAAAATTCTAAGAATAAAAAGACATTCTTAGAAAAATTCTAAGAATAAGTATGATTCTAAGAATAAGAATCTTTGTGAATAGGAAAATTCTTATTTTTAGAATTTTTCCAAGAAAAATGACAATTCTGAGAATAAAACTACTTCTAAGAATAAGAATCTTTGTGAATACGGGCCCAGTTCAACTTGACAGATTGATTAAGTTTAAGGAAGACTTCTAATGACCATTTTATTTAAAATTCCTGTATTTAAGAGACTTTGGGCAACTTTTTGCTCCCACTTCATTTATTTTAAGACTTTTTAAAACCACACCAGCCACATGTATATAACACTTGTTTATGGATTTAACAACAAGGGGTTAATTTTGGAAGCAAAGTAATCTACTGGGGTACTGATTTGACAGGGTCCAGTTGGTCCGACTCTCCATGTGTAAGCACCGTGTGAAAGATCTCTTGAGACACTGATATGACACAACTTATGAGTCCAGTTTTTACATGGTTTACATGTTTTTGTAGATGAAATCCATTTTCAAAATTCTGCAAATAAAAAGCATTGTATTTGTAATGAAATGTCCATATTCTGTGTATTTTTACAGTCACAGTGGCTTAGACTTGGAAAGGTTTTTTACCCCACAGCCCTTAAGGGCTGTCGGGGTATTGTTTTCACCCATGGTGTCCGGATGGGCGGGCGGGCGGGCGTCCGGGTGGGCAGGCGGGTGGGCGGGCGGCGGGAAATAGTTTGTCCGGGCTCTATCTCAGAAACCGTAAGGTGTAGGAAGTTGATACTTGGTAGGGACATTGGTTAGGGGGTGTAGGTGTGCAACGTCATGGTCTGACCTTGATTTGACCTTTGACCTTGCCGTAGTGACCTTGAGTTTGAAAATCTTGTCCGGGCTATATCTCGGAAACCGTAAGGTGTAGGAAGTTGATACGTGGTAGGGACATTGGTTAGGGGGTGTAGTTGTGCAACGTCATGGTCTGACCTTGATTTGACCTTTGACCTTGCCGTAGTGACCTTGACCTATAAAATCTTGTCCAGGCTATATCTCGGAAACTGTAATGTGTAGGAAGTTGATATTTGGCAGGGACATTGGTTAGGGGGTGTAGGTGTGCAACGTCATGGTGTGACCTTGATTTGACCTTTGACCTTGCCGTAGTGACCTTGACCTATAAAATCTTGTCCGGGCTATATCTCAGAAACCGTAACGTGTAGGAAGTTGATACTTGGTAGGGATATTGGTTAGGGGGTGTAGGTCTGCAACGTCATGGTCTGACCTTGATTTGACCTTTGACCTTGCCGTAGTGACCTTGACCTATAAAATCTTGTCCGGGCTATATCTCGGAAACCGTAAGGTGCAAGAAGTTGGTACTTGGTAGGGACATTGGTTAGAATGTGTAGGTGTGCAACGTCATGGTCTGACCAGGATTTGACCTTTGACCTTGCCGTAGTGACCTTGAGTTCAAAAATCTTGTCCGGGCTATATCTCGGAAACCCTTAGGTGTAGGAAGTTGATACTTGGTGTGGACATTGGTTAGGGGATGTAGTTGTGCAACGTCATGATCTGACCTTGATTTGACCTTTGACCTTAGCGTAGTGACCTTGACCTATAAAATCTTGTCCGGGCTATATCTTGGAAACCGTAAGGTGTAGGAAGTTGATACTTGCTAGGGACATTGGTTAGGGGCTATAGGTGTGTATTATCATGGTGTCACCTTAATTTGACCTTTGACCTTGTCATAGTGACCTTGACCTATAAAATCTTGTTGCACCTTTGGGTCTCTCTTTTGATGCAGATTAAGCACTATTAAAGTCATATTAGAATTTATTAATTATAAATTAATTTATTTTAATTATAAATTAATTTATTTTTATTTTATAAATTAATTTATTTTACTTTCATAACTTCCCATTGTAAGAGATCGAATTTCATCAAGTGAGCCACAGATTTTGCTCCAACACCACACATAAGCGTTCATTAAATGTATTACCACTTCTGTATGCATGGTAATATTCAAACCATCTAAACCATAATTCGGGCCTTGCAGATGTAGATAAAGAGGGTTGAATTTTAGTTTGCTGATTAGTGCTGTCATCTTGTTATTGAATTATCTTGTTTTAATACTTCATCTTTATATGCATGATCTTTCTTTTAAACATTATTTCTCCATTTAAACATTGTTTGGACCTTTATATAACTGACAGTGCTGTGAAAGTATCCTGAAGTTTGTACTGATACAGTACTTCTGTATCTCATGGTGTTGAAAATATTTCCCTAGGCTGTGGGGTATGGGCATCTCTGATGCTATTTTCTTTTCATGTACCTGCCTTCTCTTTCTTGAATGGGGCACTATGTTTTAAATACTTAATGTCAAAGTTTTGCCATAGACATTTTGTTCAGACTGTAAGGACACAAGAAATAGTACTTTGATGTTATTCAGGTCGGAGTATAGCCGAGTTGCAGGTTTCCGGAGTGAGGGCTAACTACACAAGGCGTCCATTTGACACGTCCCTGAGCTTCACAGTACATAGCCTGCTTGTAGTTGATGCCATTCAGACATTTGGCTCAGACTTTGAACTTCTGGTCGCCTCGCATAAAAACCTGTGGTATGTTGGCAATACCTTTCAGCTTGGTATCATGTTAATGGATGTAAAACGTGATCTTCAGTATGTTGTGCATAAGACAAAATAGTTAAACTTTTTTATTATTGTTAGTAATAATTTGATGGAATGTTATTACTGTTATTTTGGCATTATTTTAACTGATAAAAAATTGAATCTTGCTGTGTATAAGATGACATAATAAATTATTTAACAGCTTCAAGTTCACAGTGTTATAGGTAAACCAGTGATTTTGCAGAATAACTAAAACTTTCAGTAATATGCATTTAGACTGAATTGATCAGAGATAATCCCTCCCACTTGTGGGAGTTGAACCCACGCAGATGTGACACCCTGTGATCGGATGTCAAACTTACCAACCACAAGGCTAGTGTGGGCCTTTACATGTAATGACTGAACACAGTTGAATGATAAGGAATCCTTTTAGTGTTTGATTAATATTATATGCTTCATATACACAAATGCAATACACAGGAGATTTGATTTAAATAAGATCAATACTCCATCATGCTATAAGATCTAAAAATCAACAATCATACCATATAAAACATGTTTGAGATGTCTTTTAATTTACCTTGCTTATGTTTAGGCTGGACAGTATGAGTGGGAGTATCCGAGACTCAGACCCCAACTCCCCGACCTCTCCAATGAGTCCCCTCTCCCCCCACAGTCCACGCTCACCCCCAGGGAGTCCCGCAGAGATGGCCAGACCCTTGCCAAGCAAGGGCAGCTTCCAAATTGTGAGTGCCCTGCAGAGCCTTATCACCTCTTCTACAGGTAAATAAATGCCACCTACCCATAGAATAGTGTGCAGGTTTTGTACATACATTTGTAAAACTGGTTTGTTAGGTTTTTTCTAGTGTTCTCAATATACCCTTTTCACTGGAACCGGGTGGGTAGTGGTTTCAAAGGGCGGGTACCCGGGTACTCGCGCTGGTGGGCGATAATAGCTGATACTACAAAAATCTCTACATTTACAAACTTAAAACTTATACAAGTACTGGGATCCAACCATTTGCTTTATTCTTTTTCTGCCACCATTTTTGCATTCAAAACAGCAGCACACGGAAGAAATGCTAAATAAAAATAGACTTCTGTGCATTCAAAACACGGTTGTTTGTTTATTGCGGTGCAGTGTCCATAAAAATAGAGTCACATGACTTATCAAGAAAGCATCACACTATTGCCCGAATGTTGTTTCGAAATTTTAACTTTAATTTTCTTTTCAGGTAGTGAATTTTATTGATGTAAAATGATCAACTACTATGTGAAAGTATTGTATTTTCATTTATTTAAGGAGTCCATGTCACTGTATGGCCAAATATACAGCATTTTATGTACTCAGAATTAGGTAACTGTGTTAATATACCAATGTGGTCTATATTAAGAGCAATAAAGCTTAGATTCGGGTACTCGAGTATGTGATTTCAGATTAGGGTAAATATTTATTCAGTGGTCGGGTACCCGGATATTCGGATACCTGTTGAGATCACTAGTTCTTTCCTGTGCAGAGTGTCAGGATCCCATCTACCGGTAAAGCTAGACTGGCAAAATACTCACTTGTAGAACAATTGAGACACGTGACTTGTGGGGATTATGATACTGATTTATGTTGGTCATGTTCTGTTGTCTGCAGTGCCTGCCTTTTACATTCACAGGGTATTAGGCAACATACCAAACAAAGTACAAAGGTACCTTTATCTGTCAATTAACTTAAGTCCGTTAGTTCCTTTGTGTGAGTCATACAGAGGTATGTTGCCCCTTCTACAGTAGAACAGAACATTTATATCCCTTATTGCGACTATGTTGTGTGTAGATTTGCAATTTGTACTAAAATTAACCCATACAGTTTCACCTTATGCAACTTCTACAAATGAATTTTCATTATGAGAAGCATTGCTCAATTGATGCAAAACAGAATTTTTAAAACTAATTCATTTAATGAATTTAACCTGAAATTTATAATTATGTCACCATTGAAAGGATAGACATGTCAGTATAGTTTATTTTGTCTCAAATTTAAGAAAGATTGTAATTGGTTTTTAGGGAGGGAGGAGAGCAAGCTTTCTGATAGTAGAGATCACCCAGCACAGAGGCCCACCTCCCTGGATCTGGACGGCTCTGGCTCCTTCCCACTTACCCTGGACACAGAAGCCCTTATCAAGATCGAGCTGGACATAGTGACCCCACACTGCCCCACAAACTCCTCCGCACTGGACACCCTCCACATAGCAAATGTCCAGTTCAACAACCTCGACTTTGTGGGTAAGCCTGTTTTACAACTTCACAGACATAGGGGAAATACAACGTTTCCATGAACAGGTGCAGAAAAGGCTGTCACCTATAATACTGGATACTTTCTATTGTCCCTTAGTGCACCTGGTGTTTGTTTGACTTCTGCTTCTACAGATAATCTCATGGGGGAGGCTCATATTCACAAACATTCTTATTCATGGAATATGAATTTTATTGGAGAATAGGTATTACTTAGAAAAAAAATTAAGAATAATAAATATTTTAAGAATATTATTTTCAAAATTTACATTAAAAGTGTTTACAATACCTTCATGTTGATTAACAACTAAAATACTAACACAATGTGTTTTCATCACAGTTATTGGATCCAATTTATCATTATTCTCTTTAGAAGTCTAAACGAGACTAAAACTTAGTCTTGTTCAATTTTCTTTTTTAGGCGGGTTGCGTGGAACCAAGCCGCCTATTAGATTGATGTGTCCGACATCCGTCTGTCCATCCGTCTGTCCATCCACATTTTCGTTTCCGGACTCTAACTCAAAAACGCTTTGTCCATCGAATTCAAACTTGACAGAGACGTAGATCACCATCACAGCTAGGTTCCTTTCGAAATTGATGTAATTCCGTCTGTTTGTTTGTCCGTTATTTGTCCGTTTGTCTGTCCGTCAAAATTTCCGTTTCCAGACTCTAACTCAAAAACGCTGTGTCCAATCGAATTCAAACTTGACAGGGAGATAGATCACCATCATAGCTAGGTTGCTTCGAAATTGGTGTACTTCCGTCCTTTCGTTTGTCCGTTTATAGCATAGATACAATTATGTAACCTAGATTACAAGTTTTACATTTCTTAGCATTTCTAACACATTCACCTTAACTGGGTGACCTAACATTTCTTTCCTTGTTCTAAATGTAATTACAGCAGTCGCTAACCTTATTGCTGCCTGCGCAACCCGCCTTTTGGGGCATCTTTGACCCTCTTGTTTGAGAATTATTCTTAAAAAATGGTTGTTCTCAAAAAATTTCAGAATAAGAATATATAAGAATATTAATGTTATTTTATACTTATGGACCAAGATTTCTTTAGGGTATCCCTTTTTACTTCAGCTGCATGCTAGAATTTTGAAAGTTAGTCTGAAGTAATTTGTATTGTATGCAATTTTTACAGGATCTACTATAACCTACCTGTCCCTGTGCTGTGTGACAAAGATACAAAAATACTTAACCATTGAGACAAGTATTTACCATGAATAAAAGAGTTAAGTTTGAAATTTGGGGTGAAATAAATATATATTATATAAAAAGAGGTACTTGTAATGAAAACAAGTCCCCCCAAAATAAGTATAATCATATCACTAAGTACATGTTGATTTCTTCAACATTTATATGTCATATTGAATTTCTGTGTTTCAGCAAATCAAGAAACTATCACAGAACTTCTGAGTTTTGCCCAGCGATTGTTTCCTTCTAATACTGGGACAACAAAACAGAACAAATCTGCTTCATCAAAGCCTGCCACCTCACAGAAACTCCTAGCTCAGGTATGAATGATTTCAGTTCTGTCTTCAGTAATCTTATTACAGGCATGAGATCTAAATCAATATTTAAATTTGAAAACTCTGAAATGCATGTGTGAAAGATAGATATTTTTCTTGCATACAATGTGTAATTATCTGAAATATAAAATAAATAGTCAAGTTTTATTTAATTGGTTCACAACTTAAATATGCTCGGTACCTGTTACCAACAGCACATGATACCTTTATATTTAATGTGGGTTGAAGGTTGAGAATGAAGCCCTACATAATCAAAAGATTGTTACCAAGGATCAGCAAGTCTCAGTTGGTACCATGCATTGTGAGGTTACACTGGGACATTATTCCACAAAGCACATGTCATTTTGCAGGTGGAGGATGGTAGCAAGGTGCACTGGGAGTTTAATGCAGACTTTCACAGACTGAATGTCTTACTGATGAGGGCTGAAGACCAGAAGGCCAGCAAAGTGGCCACGGTCACCATGTCTAATGCTAAGATCAAAGCCACCCTCAGTCAGTATCATTTGCTTATATATGTGTTAGTTTTTATTCTAACACAAGAGCACACTTTGCAAGTATTTATACCTCTCTGTAGTTTTTTTTTTTGACTCTTACTTATATTTGTGCATTATGTTTCTGCAATGGCATAATAGCTTTGTAACATAACACCATGTTATGAGAAATGTAAGATGTGTACTGTCAGTTCAAACCAATTTAAGTAAAAATTCAACTCTAGGCTTGGAAGATTTTAAAATAGTCTCTGCATTGTTAAGGAAATTAATTGTACACACAACTTAAAAACTTATGTGTCCACTCTTTGATATCAGTCTGTATTGTATTATCTGTATTTGTCTCTGTATTTGTAGTGGGTGACCTTGAAGTGGAAGGGTCACTGGATGGCCTGCAGGCCCTCAATCTCACTCTAGAGGGTAAGAAACACCAGAAACTCTTCAGCATGGGAATCGAACCCATGTCCGCCAGCCATCTGGACCCTGCTGACCTCCCCAAGATGGACATGTACAAAACTGCTAATGAGTCCACACTCTTTGAGACTGAGTCTTTTGAGAGGGCCTTGACCTTCAGCTTTAGTAAGCCTGGACCATGTGGAAATAGCAGTACCATAGGGACACCCACTGGAAGGCGGGGCTTGAGTCCTGCCAGTACACCCAGTGAATCAGGGTCCATAGGGGTAAACTCACTGAGAGAAATGGTGCTGGTGATCAGAATGGCCTCCTTGAACTACACCCACTCCCCAACCTTCCTCAAGGAGGTGTCGCTGTGCCTCTCAGACTTTCAGGAGTACATGACAGGTGTAGGGGACACCATTAAAACAGCTGCTACCGAGGTGGCCATGGGGCTAGTTCAGAGCCATGCTGACATGGGAACAAGCATGTATACCAGTCATCTAGATACACCCAAGAAGGCAAAATTACCTGTGGTAGAGGAGACAGAGAAACTTTCCAGTAAGCTAGATGAATCCACTGACTCCTTGCATGTGGGTACTTCCAGCAATCTCAAACTGGATGCTTTGTTCCAAACTCCAGTTATTATTTTACCAAAAAACCCAGAAAGTTCTGAAGTGCTAGTAGGTCATCTTGGGAAAATTTCTCTGAAAAACTATGTAAATGAGATGGACAATGTAAATCATAACATCAGTGCAGCTGATGATCATGACAGACGAGATCAAATATTTGTTTCTATAAAGGAGATGACTGTGTACTCAGTGGATATAGATCAACAAGAAGTGAAAGAAAAAGGTAAGGAGTCTCTGAACAAGAGTATGTTCAGTACACCCATTCCTGGTGGTAAAAGGAAAATGACTTATGGGACACCAATAGTGCACAACACCATGATGGAATTGACACTACAGAAGGTGGATAGTGTGGAAGAGACCATGGCTTCAGACAACATGGACTTCCATATGGAGGATGTGAGTGTAGAGTCCACAGGTGTGACCTCTAGCAGGCTCTACATCACTGGCAGAATAGTGAACCAGCTCAAAGTGGCCCTCTCCAAGAACGTGTTTGAGCAGATCTTACAGACTTTGGATAACATTGCCCCTCCCGATGATGTAATTCTAGAAACCTCTGCTTCAAAAGACTTGGGACAGAGTGGTGTGGACTTGAATCCTTCGCTGTCCGGCTTAAAGTTGGATGAATCTTGCAACATGCCATCAACCAGCAGCATGCGTGACCGGTCACTGTCTGATATCAGTATGAGTCACAAGAATCCAGCTCTAGTTCTGCATGCACAGTTTGAGTTACCATCACTTGTAGTTGAAATGACAGGGGATGTGGGTGAAGGGGAACAGGGCCTGGTGGATATCAAGCTACAGAGCTTCAAGGTCAGTTCAGTGGAATAGTTACTGGAACCAGTTTCCTGTACTCTGGAATCTGTATCAGTGGAACTAGTGTAAGTTAAGGTAAATGCAAAACAAGTATTTACATCCAAGCATCAAAATATGCTGATGGTCAGAATTAATGTGTAAGTTATCCCTCATTAGAGCGAAAGCTGTTGGACATCTGAGGTTCTCTTCATACAGAATCTATTGTATTTAAAGCATTTTCAGACAATAACTGCTGAAAGACTTACCCTGAGTTAATATTTTTCAAGCATGTTGTCCAGTTATTGGGATACTGAAGAATATATTGAGGGTGTTAAGGGCAATCAGAGTGTTAAGGGCTTCTACACAATATCTTTATGTATTTTTTTGTAAAAACATAAAAATGCTCTGAAACTGTTGCACGGCGTTTCTTTTATCAATAAGAGAAAGCCTTTAATTGGTTTTATATTTGTTACTCAGGTGAGTATGGTGAAGGCAGACCCATTTGTGAAGGACATTGAGGTGTTCTTGCAGTCACTGGTGGTGGAGGACCTGCTCATTGATCCCAAGTCCAAGTACCGCCAGCTGATGGTTTCTCACTCTTGCATGGGACTGAGATCTGATTTGGGGGTGTCCCAGTACCTGTCTTCCTCCTGCCCCACCAGTGTGATTGAGGTGCCCCGCCTCGACATGCCACCCTCCCTCCCCTCCAGCCTCAACAAGGAGAATGTCTGGGACAACGTGTATGACATGCAACGGGGGATCTACAGCAGGGATCTTGGTACAGGTGTACACCACCAGAAAGTTAAACACGGGTAAGTACACCATGAAAAAGTCAAACATGGCTAAGTACACTATAAGCATACAAACATGGGTAAGTATGCCACCAGTGGGTAGGTACAATGCGAACAATTCCAAACAAATGGAAGTACACCATCAGAAAGTTAAAAACAGGTAAGTACGATGCAAGCAAGTTAAACATGTGTAAATTAGTCACCAACCACTCAAAGATGGATAAGTACCTCACCAGCAACTCAAAACATAAGACTCAGTCAGAAAGTCAAACAGATACCACTATACCAAGCAAAACATGGGTTAGTGACGTGCTGGTGGTGTACTTAACTGTGTTTTTGGGTTGCTGGTAAGGTACTTACCATGTTTGATTTTCTGGTGAGTTACTTACCTAATAGTATGTGTTTTCTTGTTGGTCAGGTACTTAACCATGTCTGGAGTTGTTAGTGAGGTACCTGGATAGGTACCACATCAGCAAGTCAGTCACCTGTAACCTCGCCTGAAACATGGAGAAGCATCTCATTCAGCAACTCAAATTTGACTAGCTACTTCACCGGAAACTCAAACATGAGTAAATACAATACCAGCAAGTTGAACATGGGTCAGTACCTTACAATCAACTCAAACACAGACAAGTACCTCACCAACAAGTTGAGTATTGATAACCTTGCCAGAAATCAAACATGAATAACCTCACTGGCAAGTCAGTTTTTGGTTACTTACACACCAGGAAGTCAAATATGGCAACAACTGAAACATCACCTGCAACTCAAAGATGAGTAGCGTCCTCACCAAAAATTGATGCATGGGTTAGTAACTGGGTTAGTAGCACCAACTCAAATGCAGGTAAACATTTTGAGTATGATGTGTTTTTTTGTATGTACTGTATACCATCAAGGATAAGAAGAAGAATTATTTTTAGCACTAAAACCTTGACCTCCAGAACAAAATTTTACCAATACTCTGTTATGTAATTTTTACCCCACAGCCCTTGAGGGTTGTCTGGATATTGTTTTCACCCGTGATTTCTGGCTGGGCGGGCGGTGGGAAAAAGTTTGTCCAGCCTGTATCTCAGAAACTTTAAGGTGTAGGAAGTTCATATTTGGTAGGGACATTGGTTAGGGGGTGTAGGTGTGCAACATCATGGTCTGACGTTGATTTGACCTTGCCGCAGTAGTGACCTTGAGTTTGAAAATCTTGTCCGGGCTATATCTCAGAAACTGTAAGGTGCAGGAAGTTGATACTTGGCAGGAACATCTATTAGAGGTTGTAGGTGTGCAACGTCTAGGGCACCTTGACCTATAAAATCTTGTCCCAGCTATATCTCTGAAACCATAAGGTGTAGGAAGTTGATATTTTGTAGGGACATTGTTTGGGGGGTTGTAGGTGTGCAATGTCATGGTGTGACCTTGATTTGACCTTGCCGTAGTGACCTTGACCTATAAAATCTTGTCCGGGCTATATCTCTGAAACCATAATATATAGGAAGTTGATATTTTGTAGGGACATTGGTTGGGGGTTGTAGATGTGCAACGTCATGGTGTGACCATGATTTGACCCTTGACCTTGCCGTAGTGACTTTGACCTATAAAATCTTATCCAGGCTATATCCCTGAAACCATAAGATGTAGGAAGTTGATATTTTGTAGGGACATTGGTTGGGGGTTGTAGGTGTGCAGTGTCATGGTGTGACCTTGATTTGTCTTTTGACCTTGCTGTTGTGACCTTGACCTATAAAATCTTGTCCGGGCTATATCTCTGAAACCATAAGATGTAGGAAGTTGATATTTTGTAGGGACATTGGTTGGGGGTTGTAGGTGTGCAGTGTCATGGTGTGACCTTGATTTGACTTTTGACCTTGCTGTTGTGACCTTGACCTATAAAATCTTGTCCGGGCTATATCTCTGAAACCATAAGATGTAGGAAGTTGATATTTTGTAGGGACATTGGTTGGGGGTTGTAGGTGTGCAACGTCATAGTGTGACCTTGATTTGACCCTTGACCTTGCTGTAGTGACCTTGACCTATAAAATCTTATCCGGGCTATATCTCTGAAACCATAAAATGTAGGAAGTTGATATTTTGTAGGGACATTGGTTGGGGGTTGTAGGTGTGCAATGTCATGGTGTGACCTTGATTTGATCTTTGACCTTGCTGTTGTGACCTTGACCTATAAAATCTTGTCTGGGCTATATCTCAGAAACTGTAAGGTGTAGGAAGATGATACTTGGTAGGGACATTGGTTGTAGGTTGTAGGTGTGCATCGTCATGGTTTAGTCTTGATTTGACCTATGATGTAGTCGTAGTGACCATGAGTTTGAAAATCTTGTCTGGGCTATGTATTGGATTTGGTAAGGTGTAGAAGTTTGACACTTGGTTGCATCATGGTGTGACCTTCAACTTTGGCTCTGCTGAAGTGTGTTCACAAGATTTGAGACATGTTTCTCTTATGACAAAGATATATAGATTGCTGCAACTGATTAGTTTATGTACTTTTGTATAATTGTGCTATTTCCATTGACAGCTATACTCCATTTAATAAAATTTACAGCTTTGTAATTTTTAGTTTCCTGATTAATGCTGTCATCTTGCTATTGAAATGTCTTGATTTAATACTTTATCTTTACATACATTTTCTTTCTTTTAGATGTTATTTTATTGCGTTAATACATCCTATCCAATGGACAATTGCTAATCCGGTCGGTGCAGACCGGCCCGCCAAACGACAGAAAAAGTCATCCCGTATGCAAGCATACTGGCCGGCTGGCCTCGGAGTGCACTCGCCAGGTGGCGCATAGGTATTTGCTTCCTGTCTAGACAGAGTGACGTCATGGCATCTTTTTCGTTTGGCGTGTGAATGTGCACACAAATTTTCTGCTCTCAAATTTCTTGTGGAATATAGCCAGGGATTTTGAATTTTTACTTTATATTTTACTTCTATAAGTTGTGGAGAGTGTATAGACTACAATGTTGTCACCTGGTCAAAAAAGGGGAAGTTGTGGCCATGCAATGGCTTCTTTTGATGGGCACGCCTTTTGCACCCGCTGCAGGGACAAAAAGAAAGGGGAGGATCCTTGTGTGAAATCACCAGATAGTGAGTGTAACTTTTGTACGGTTCTTACACCTGAACAGCTTACCCAGCTTTCTACTCCGTCTTATCGAATTAAGAAGGAAAAGAGAGAAGCAAAGAAAATGGAGGCTACCCCTGTTAAAGACAATACGTTGGTCGACCCCTCCTCAGTAGCTGTTATTGGACCTGTTTCCACCGCTACTTCAGGCTCCTCTCCACCACGTGTAGTGCCTGCGAAGAAGGTCAAGAAAGATAAGCCTGCTTCTTCTAAGTCTAGGAAATCATCTGACAAGTCGGTCGAGGATGCCAAGTATGAGGAACTGGACAAAAAATGGACCGACCGTTTTAATAGACTAGAAGCTCTTCTCATGGCAAAGTCACTTCAACCTACTGATCAGCCGACCTTCTCAGCTTCAGTTAGAGTTTCCCCTTCTCACTCTCCACCTGCCACTATCAGCAAAGACTACGAGCCTTTCTTTCAACCACTTTCATCAGGGCGCACTGGCACAGACTCCTCTGTACTCGTACATCAGTCAGCCAGCCAGCCTGGGTCGGATGTTACTATTAAGTGCACTGGAAAAGACATCTCTGCTAATCAGCATCTGTCATCCAGCCAGCTTCTGCCCGACCAACAGACTATCAGATCTTCCTCATCACCAAGGCGCACTGGCAACGACTCGTCGAAGAAACATCAGTCAGCCAGCCAGCTTAAACAGGACCGACACCGGCCAAGGTCCCCTTCACCTAGGCGCACTGGCAAGGATTCCTCTGTCTCGGGACATCAATCAGCCAGCCAGCCTCACTCCGACCGGAACCGACCTACATCTCATGTTGGTACCGACCCTTCTGCCCACAGACCTTCAGAAAGCAAAGTCCGGTCCGACCGACCTAAATCTGCTCCAGCCACCGACTCCGGCTCTCCTACGTTGTGTAGACAGAGACGCAATAGTTCTTCTAGTGGGAGCTCTGCTTCTGGTACGGACTACTCTGACCGACCACCTGTCGACTTTTACGCAGAAGAGGGAGAGTTATCAGAAGATCAGGAATGTGCTACCACTGAGCCCGACCAAGCCATTAGTGAAGAACAGACTTATAGAGAGACCATGAGTGGCATCCGATCATATATGGGCTGGTCAAACATCCCTGAGTTGGATAGTGCTACAACGGGATCAGATGATAACCCCTTTTCTAGCCCCAAGTCTTCTGCTCCAGGTAAAGTCTCTGTCCAGATGCCCACAGAAGAATGGCTGTGTAAGAAGCTCAGCAAATTGAACGTTACTCTGGTTGAGGGCTATGCCTCCCGTAGTTCTGAAGCCGGTGGCTTGCTGATGGATCAGTTCTTGAGACCTGCAAAGTCACAGTCCAAGTGGTACGGGCTGTCATCCGACCACAAAGCTGACCCTACCGCAGTCTCGACCTGGTGTACGGACACGTGCAAACTTAACAGTTCCTACAGCAGAATAGCTCGGCAGTCTGGTATCACTTCTACCCATCCTACTTCAAGGCGTATTTCTCGGGAAACGCTCAGACGATGGGAGAAATCTGCAAGAGAAGCCACAGTCATCTGCAACCAGGCTGCCAGTTTTAACAGGTGTTTAGTCAAGGTGCAGCAGAATATGCAGGAACAATGTAAGATTATCCGCTCTGAAAGCAAGGGTAAAAGCTCGTCAAAGGTGTCTACTGCCACGGAGGAAATGCAGTATCTTATGAACTTTAACTCTAGCATCTGCCAAGCTGCTGCAAAGACCATGGAACACCTTACAGAGTTTGTATTTATTTCCTTGGGCAACTTGACATTGGCACGCCAGGATTCTTACCTCACGCATGTCAAGACAGGGGTCAAGCCAGACACTTTGGCCGGGCTACGTACAGCCCCCATTCACATTGCAACCCTCTTCCCAGACCACCTTATTAAGAAAGCGGAGGAAGAGATAGTACATTTTGAGAGTAAGGGTCAGTCTTCAAGTGCAAAGGGCAAGGGTCGGTACCACCCTTATGAAAGGTCGGACAGTAAAGTAGATAGGAAGTCTTCTTTCAAGCAGGATAAGCCCTCATGGAAGAACATTGGCAAAGCTCAGCACAAGAGAGGTCACGGAAAGGCATCACACTACTCCTTGCGACCAGCCAAGGGCCAGCAGTCCTATAAATGACAATCACTGTGTCGACAATTTACAGGAAGGACTGCTGGCCGGGAGCCAGACAGCAACACAAGAACACTTGATAAACAGTTCTGTAAACTTAAATGTTGTAAAACCTGTTCATACTGCGCCCGGGCATTCCCAAAAGAAAGGAGTAAGTCCCGGGTCGCCAGTTTGTCATATGCCAACGGATTACAAATTAAAATATGTGAAAGGTGTTTCTTGTGTCACTCAATTGTGTTGTGTAAATCCTGTAAACAATGTCAAACTTGCTGCACAAAATCTTCCTGTAGGGGCCAGACTTCAAAACTTTTGGCAAACTTGGATGCACCTCGGTGCCGGTCCGAAGGTAGTTCAAATCCTGAAAGAGGGTTACACTCTCCCCTTCCGGATCCGGCCAAAACTAGCAAGGTCTCCCACAGTCATAAGCCGCTATGTCAATCCTCACAGGAACAGCTACCTGTTGAAGGCATTACATCAGCTTATAGACAAAAATGCAGTAGAGCTAGTAAGAAACCAAACATCTCTGGGCTTTTTCAACCGACTATTTTTAGTCCCCCAAACCAAACCAAAAGTGGAGACCTATACTAGATCTGAGCAACCTGAATTTTTTCCTCAAGGCGAAGAAATTCAAGATGGAGACACCGGAAACCATCAGGACATCCCTCCGACAAGGGGAGTGGGTTAACTCAATCGACTTCAGGGACGCCTACTTCCATATTCCAATACAGGAACAATCCAGAAAATATCTCAGATTTCATGTCCAGGGTCAGACATACCAATTCAAAGCTCTGCCTTTCAGTCTGTCCACAGCACCCTTGGAGTTCACTGTAGTAGCAAAGGAGGTGAAGCTGATGGCCACGCAAAAGGGTATAAGAGTCCACCAATATCTAGCCGACTGGTTGGTGAGAGCCTCTTCCTACCGGATGTGTCTCCAGCATACTCACATCCTAATGAAAATGTGCCAAAGGCTTGGCTGGCTGGTGAACGTGGAAAAATCGGAGCTGGACCAAAGCAAATGTTCGATTTTGTAGGCTACCAGTTTGACCTCCGGTCCGGCTGGGTCAGACCGACACCGGACCGTTGGCAAAACCTTCAGGACAAGATACTGAAAATACTGTCTTCACCGGCTTGTCCGGGCCGGCAGTTTATGTCTCTGATAGGATTACTCACAGCCACAGAAAAACAGGTTCATCTAGGCCGCCTTCACATGCGTCCCATACAATGGCACCTCAAAAACAACTGGAGGGTTCCGGAGTCACTAGAAAAGGTGATTCCCGTGCCCAGGTCCTTGCACCTGCATTTACAATGGTGGCTAAACAAAGACAAGGTTCTCACAGGCCAACCGTTACACCCTATAAGACATGCGCTGCAAATCTTTACAGACGCGTCAAAGGAAGGGTGGGGCGCTCACTTAAACGAGCACATTGCAAGGGGAACCTGGTCCCTTCCAGAAAGCAAGCTGCATATAAACTACCTGGAACTCAAGGCAGTTTTCTTAGCATTAAAAGAGTTCCGAGACCTTTGCATAAACAAGATAGTTTTTGTAGCAACAGACAATACCACTGTGGTAGCATATATAAACAAGGAAGGAGGTATGAGATCGGGTCCGCTTTGCGCCCTTCTGTGGAGGATCTTGACCTGGTGTACCAGAAATCAAGTAACCCTCAAAGCCCGACATATCCCGGGCCGTCTAAATGTGATAGCAGACAAGCTATCCAGACTAGGCCAGACCATCCAGACAGAGTGGTCTCTCCTTCCAGAGGTCTTCCAAGCTATATGCAGCAGGTGGCACCGGCCTCAAGTGGACTTGTTTGCCACAAGGTTCAACAACCAGTTACCTCTATTTGTGTCACCGGTACCAGACCCCCTGGCCACAGCAGTGGATGCACTCAGTCTGCCATGGGAGGATCTGGATGTTTACGCCTTCCCACCAACAGCCATTTTGGGCAAAGTGGTGGAGAAGCTGCAGGACACCCCAGCCATGAGAATTATCTTGATTGCCCCGGGGTGGCCGAACATGCCCTGGTTTTGGGATCTGGTAGCCATGTCCAGTCAAATCCCACTGAGCCTGCCTTTCCTGCCCAACCTTCTAACACAACCGTTCAATCAGATCCCTCACAGAAATCTGACCAACTTGAATCTCCATGCCTGGCTCCTAGAGCCACAGCAATCAAGAGACAAGGTTTCTCTAAGGCAGTGGCAGAGAGGATTGAGGCTCCTCAAAGGGGATCCACCCGATCAGTCTATGAGGCAAAGTGGGCCATTTTTACAAAGTGGTGCATCTCTAATCAGGTGGACTTCAGGGCACCCACTGTGAATACGGTGGCTGACTTCCTTATGTACCTATTTCAGGACAGGAAGCTACAGCCTGGTACTATTGATGGTTACAGATCAGCCATTGCTGATAAATTGGGTAATTCGCCCATCAATATTAGCAAGGATGAAAACCTCACACGTCTCCTGGATAGTTTCCATAGAGACAGACCCAAAGGTCGGAGGGGAATTCCCTCCTGGAACCTCTCCTTGGTACTACACCAATTGACTAAGGCTCCTTTCGAACCAATTAAGGAGGAGTCTCTGAAGCATTTGACCTTCAAGACAGTCTTCCTGTTAGCCCTTGGGTCAGGCAAAAGAAGAAGTGAGTTACATGCTTGGCTAAACAGAAACATAAGACATCAGTCTGACTGGTCGAAGGTTTCTCTGTATCCATCACCCAGCTTTCTGTCAAAGAATCAGCTGGCAAAAGAGGGTCCAGACAGTGTGGCCCCAGTGGTTATACCAGCCCTGGCCCCAACTCTGGATAGATCCCTCAAGTCTGACAGATCCCTATGTCTGGTCAGAGCATTGCGCTACTACCTGGACAGGACCTCAGACCTCAGGCAGAATAAGGAGTTGGTCTTTGTCTCCTTCAAAAAAGACATCTCCCCTGCTACTATCTCCTCATGGATCAAGCAGACTGTGATCCTATGTTATGAGCTCTCAGACCAAAAGGCCCACACATTACATCAGGTCAAAGCCCATGATGTCAGGTCCTTCGCAGCATCAAAGGCCTTCCAGGCAGGCACCTCCCTGGAGCAAATTTTATCAGCCTGCCATTGGAAATCCCATAATACTTTCACTCAATTTTATCTGAAAGATGTGGCATGGGCCGACTCAGAGCTATATCATTTGGGGCCGGTAGTGGCTGCTCAGCAGATCCACAAATCGCTCCACTAAGAGAGGAGATTTGTACATATGTAAATATTATACGTCTATAGATAAGTAGTATTCAAGAAAAAAGATCATCAAAAATAAAAAAAAAAAAAAAAAAAAAACTGTGAAGTGCTTCCTTCGGAAGGTTTATTTCTATGGGACTGAACTCATCCCTCTTCTCCCCTGACCCAGTGCAGGTCTGGAAAACAGAAAGGGGGGAGAGGTATGTCGGTTTGGACCGTTTGACCGGTTTCTGTAGACTGACTATAGCCTTAAGGGGTTTCCTGACCTCAAGGTCTACCCAGGCTGGACAGAAAATTATTAGTTCTTATCCTGAGTTCTCTTAAGTCCCCCAGTAACTTACCCACCGACCAAGCGGTAGTTATTCAGCAATTGTCCATTGGATAGGATGTATTAACGCAATAAAATTGCAAATTTAATAAGTAAATTAAATTTTTATAAGTTAATACCCTATCCAATGGACACACAAGACCCTCCCATCCGACCCCGCTGTCAACTTACTGGGGTCCTATGAAGTTTGGACAACAAAAGAGATGCCATGACGTCACTCTGTCTAGACAGGAAGCAAATACCTATGCGCCGCCTGGCGAGTGCACTCCGAGGCCGGCCGGCCAGTATGCTTGCATACGGGATGACTTTTTCTGTCGTTTGGCGGGCCGGTCTGCGCCGACCGGATTAGCAATTGTCCATTGGATAGGGTATTAACTTATAAAAATTTAATTTACTTATTAAATTTGCAATTTTCTCTACTTAAACATTATTTGGACCTTTATATAAAGCTTCTCTTACATCCCATCGTATGTGTATATACACGTAAGTGTGCTGCAAATATTGTTGAGAAATATGAACGTAGCATGATAGTCGGGTAGCAGAGTGGAGAACCTACAGCACTAGGAAGGAGAATGCACATGCCTAAGTCTCTCTTAAGTTACCCGTGACATATGGATGCATTTATAGCCATGCTGCGAGTACGCAGGAATTATTTGCATGCCAATTTTTATTGCGAGCTGTCTGCAACCTCAAAATTCTGTTATAAAATCGCAAGTGTAGCTTAAGTGTCCCTTGCAAATCAGCAGATTTTTCTCTTTAACCAGGACGTATGTGCACGTACCATAGGATGTAAGAGGGTCTTAACTGACCCTGCTCTAAAAGTATCCTGATTTTTGTACTGTTTCACTACTTCCTTGCCTTGCATGGTGTTGAAAACTATTTCCCCAGGCTGTGGGGTACAGGCATCTCTGATGCTATTTTTCAAAATGCATTTATCAAGTACCATTACTTTCATTCTGTGTGTTTACCAGTATGTGATAATCTCTGGTCTTGTTAGACCATTTGTAAATCTCTCCATGCCAAATCATCTTTTTATATATCTTATTCAGAGCCTAGTATTCTAAAAGTAAAGTACATGTACTCGTTAATAAAGCATTTAATCTCTTGAAAGACTTTTTAACTCATTCATACTAAAAACATGTGTAAGTTGCATAATGATTTTACTTCCAAATCTATCTTGACAACTTTTTTTTAATTTTTTTTTTTTATTATTGTTTCTTTGATTTTATTGGGTTAGGAGCTACCCCAACACACCACCTCCATCGATGAGCCACACCCCAAAACACAATGGTTCTCAAACATCACTTTCTGGCAGTGAAGGAGAGAGACTGGTGCATATCAAGGTAAAACTTGTGGACAAGAAATCTCCTGTCTTTGTCACCAAGTATAACAAGGTAGGTAACTTAGCTCGCTACTTCCTTTGAAATCATTGAAACACAGTTTTTATATGCGCAGTCAATTTCATATCAGGATTGCACAGTGAAACTATTGGTAGTAGATTAGCTTAAGGTTGAAATCTAAGCACTGGTTTCCACTACCATTAAATGATATCGTGTGATAACATGCAACACCTGTGCTCGCAGAAATATCGCAGAAAGTAGGACAGATTGTGGGTGCAGTATCTCTGTTATGACCTTTGAATAGCTTATTTTATTTGACCAACATTAAGTGGTAAGATAGGATATAGCAAATTTATTATGTCCACCCCCCTGGGGGGTGGATATATTATTTTTGCTTTTTTCGCCGTCCGATGTCCGATGTCCGGCGTCCGGCGTCCGATGTCCGGCGTCACGCATGGTTTCCGCTCATTTAAAGGAAAAGTATTAGAGCTATTGTCACCAAATTTGGTATGCAGGCTTATTGGGTCAGTAGCTTGCTTGGGATTGCTTTTGGCTGTTGTACCTCTTTTGCTTACTGAGTAATACTTAAGTACAACTATTTTCAGTACCCATTGGTTTCCGTGCATTTAAGCCAAAAAATTAAAGATATTTTACTACAATTTTGAATACAAGATTGTTATGTCCATAGCTCGCTTGGTATTGCATTTGGGACTGATAGCTTTGTCAGTACATGAGTAATAGCCATTTAGGTACTTCATTGTGTATTTTCAGTACTACTTTTGAGTAATTTGCTTCTATCTCCTTAACCGTGCGAGATAGAGCGATTTCGGCAAAATTTTCGACCCGCAGGGTATCTGAGGAGTGTACTCTTTGCAATTTTCAAAAAATTTTCCCCTCCCCAAAAATGGCGGCCATTTTGAATTTTCGAATTTTTGCCAAAAATGGCAAAACACAAATTTGCTTCTATCTCCTTAACCGTGCCAGATAGAGCGATTTCGTCGAAATTTTCGACCCACAGGGTATCTGAGGAGTGTACTCTTTGCAATTTTCAAAAAATTTTCCCCTCCCCAAAAATGGCGGCCATTTTGAATTTTCGAATTTTTGCCAAAAATGGCAAAACACTAATTTGCTTCTATCTCCTTAACCGTGCGAGATAGAGCGATTTCGGCAAAATTTTCGACCCACAGGGTATCTGAGGAGTGTACTCTTTGCAATTTTCAAAAAATTTTCCCCTCCCCAAAAATGGCGGCCATTTTGAATTTTCGAATTTTTGCCAAAAATGGCAAAACACAAATTTCCTTCTATCTCCTTAACCGTGTGAGATAGAGCGATTTCGTCGAAATTTTCGACCCACAGGGTATCTAAGGAGTGTACTCTTTGCAATTTTCAAAAAATTTTCCCCTCCCCAAAAATGGCGGCCATTTTGAATTTTTGCCAAAAATGGCAAAACACAAATTTCCTTCTATCTCCTTAACCGTGTGAGATAGAGCGATTTCGTCGAAATTTTCGACCCACAGGGTATCTAAGGAGTGTACTCTTTGCAATTTTCAAAAAATTTTCCCCTCCCCAAAAATGGCGGCCATTTTGAATTTTCGAATTTTTGCCAAAAATGGCAAAACACAAATTTCCTTCTATCTCCTTAACCGTGCGAGATAGAGCGATTTCGTCGAAATTTTCAACCCACAGGGTATCTAAGGAATGTAATATTTGCAATTTTCAAAAAATTTTCCCCTCCCCAAAAATGGCGGCCATTTTAAATTTTCGAATTTTTGCCAAAAATGGCAAAACACAAATTTGCTTCTATCTCCTTAACCGTGCGAGATAGTGATTTCGTCGAAATTTTCGACCTACAGGGTATCTAAGGAATGCAATCTTTGCAATTTTCCAAAAATTTTCCCCTCCCCAAAAATGGCGGCCATTTTGAATTTTCGAATTTTTGCCAAAAATGGCAAAACACAAATTTGCTTCTATCTCCTTAACCGTGCGAGATAGAGCGATTTCGTGGAAATTTTCGACCCACAGGGTATCTAAGGAATGTAATATTTGCAATTTTCAAAAAATTTTCCCCTCCCCAAAAATGGCGGCCATTTTGAATTTTCAAATTTTTGCCAAAAATGGCAAAACACAAATTTCCTTCTATCTCCTTAACCGTGCGAGATAGAGCGATTTCGTCGAAATTTTCAACCCACAGGGTATCTAAGGAGTGTACTCTTTGCAATTTTCAAAAAATTTTCCCCTCCCCAAAAATGGCGGCCATTTTGAATTTTCGAATTTTTGCCAAAAATGGCAAAACACAAATTTGCTTGTATCTCCTTAACCGTGCGAGATAGAGCGATTTCGTCGAAATTTTCGACCCACAGGGTATCTAAGGAATGTAATATTTGCAATTTTCAAAAAATTTTCCCCTCCCCAAAAATGGCGGCCATTTTGAATTTTCGAATTTTTGCCAAAAATGGCAAAACACTAATTTGCTTCTGTCTCCTTAACCGTGCGAGATAGAGCGATTTCGTCGAAATTTTCGACCCACAGGGTATCTAAGGAATGCAATCTTTGCAATTTTCAAAAAATTTTCCCCTCCCCAAAATTGGCGGCCATTTTGAATTTTCGAATTTTTGCCAAAAATGGCAAAACACAAATTTGCTTCTATCTCCTTAACCGTGCCAGATAGAGCGATTTCGTCAAAATTTTCGACCCACAGGGTATCTGAGCATTGTACTCTTGGTAATTTTTAAAAAATTTTCCCCTCCCCAAAAATGGCGGCCATTTTGAATTTTCGAATTTTTGCCAAAAATGGCAAAACACAAATTTGCTTCTATCTCCTTAACCGTGCGAGATAGAGCGATTTCGTCGAAATTTTTGACCCACAGGGTATCTAAGGAATGTAATATTTGCAATTTTCAAAAAATTTTCCCCTCCCCAAAAATGGCGGCCATTTTGAATTTTCGAATTTTTGCCAAAAATGGCAAAACACTAATTTGCTTCTATCTCCTTAACCGTGCGAGATAGAGCGATTTCGTCAAAATTTTCGACGCACAGGGTATCTAAGCAATGCAATCTTTGCAATTTTCAAAAAATTTTCCCCTCCCCAAAAATGGCGGCCATTTTGAATTTTCGAAGTTTTGCCAAAAATGGCAAAACACAAATTTCCTTCTATCTCCTTAACCATGTGAGATAGAGCGATTTCGTCAAAATTTTCGACCCACAGGTATTTGAGCATTGTATTCTTGGCAATTTAAAAAAAAATTTCCCCTCCCCTAAAATGGCGGCCATTTTGAATTTTCAAATTTTTGCCAAAAATGGCAAAACACAAATTTGCTTCTATCTCCTTAACCATGCGAGATAGAGCGATTTCGTCAAAATTTTTCAACCCACAGGGTATCTAAGGAATGTAATCTTTGCAATTTTCAAAAAATTTTCCCCTCCCCAAAAATGGCAGCCATTTTGAATTTTCGAATTTTTGCCCAAAATGGAAAAACACAAACTGGCCTTAACCGTGCAAAATAGAGTTATTTTGTTGAAATTTTCGACCCATAGGGTATCTAAGAAATGTACTCTTGGCAATTTTCAAAAAAATTTCCTTTTCCCAAAAATGGCGGCCATTTTGAATTTTCAAATTTTTGCCAAAAATAGAAAAACAGGAATTTGCTTCTATCTTCTTAACCGTGCAAGATAGAGTGATTTCGTCAAAATTTTCAACCCAACCAATGCAAAAAGGCATGAAGCTGAAATAATTTACATCTACACTAACAAATATTTAAGCATCATTGATATATTTTACAAATGAAACAGGGTCTTGTAAGACTACTGTACAATTTGGGCAAAAGGTTCATGGGTGGACATTACACATGATAATGTGTGTTCTTCTATGCTATCCTGTTTCTATTCGCATCTACTATCAACAGGGCGGCCTATTTCTAGTTAAAACTGTTTTACCCAACCTTCTTATCGCTGTACATTTGATTTTGTGAAATACATCTTCACTGTCACATATTATTATCTGGATAAAACCTTACTCTCAGAGCATGCATTATTTTGCTGAACTAATAGTAAAATATGATCAATTTCAAATATGAAGGGTAAATGTACTGTAGCTATAAATCCTTCTGCATTGTGCACATTAGACCGGTCACTGATCAGTGGTAGTTTATTTCAGACACAGCGTTACATAGATGTGGACTTTAACAAACTTGACACCACTCTGAACCTGCAGACATGGGTGGTTATTCTAGACTTTCTGGGTATGGGAGCCAAGGCGCACGACCCCGAACAGTTCACAAAGGAAGCACAGCAGAACAGGAAGAAGCGCCACCCCTCAAGTAAGTGGGAGGCAAAAGTAATCTACAAAAATGTGAATGTAAAAGTCCTATTTTCATTATTGTGTCACCATGCAATTGATAAAATTTCATAAAATTAGATTATTTAATAAAGTGGAATGAGAATGAGTGAAGTTAATAAATAAGTCAAAATACAGTGCCGGCACTATTTGTAATCCTGTAATTGCTGATGAAACTCTGTTGCAAATGTGTTAATGACCAATCTTTCTTCAAGGGTTACTGTACTTGCTGTAAGTACAGTAAAACTTTTATTACCCAACCCTCTATTATCCAAATTTTCATTTATCCAACCTCCAAAAACACTCTCCCAACTATATTTAAGCCTGTTATTTTAGCCCTTTTATTATCCAACCTAATTGTTACTCCCCAAGAGGGTCGGATAATAGAGGTTCTTCTTTATTAACTTACAGGTCAAAAGCCAGTGTTTAAAGGCAAGGAAGATGTGAACAGCGAAGTAAATCTTAAGATTCAGAGTCTGACTCTTATTCTGAACAAGCCCGAGTATGAGCTGGCTAAGGCCAATATTGCCAAGTTTGGTGCTCATGTGTCCCTGAGGGATGGGAACTTCACAGCAAAGGGAGAACTAGGCAGCATGTCACTAATCGACATCTCTCCATATGGCACAAAATACAGGGAAAGATTCATTACCACAGGCACACAGGCCCTCGACTTTGACCTCCACAAGTAAGTTAGTTGTACATTCAGAGTCACAAGACATACTGCACTTAGACCTGAATTAGTCAAGTATATGCTGAAAGTTGCAAATACATTATTATAGAAAGTGGCTAACTATGAATGAACATGTACACACCTTTCATGAGTTATCAAACATATCACTTCATGGGTTAAATGTGGACAGTCTAACAATAACAGATCTGTAAAGTGCCAGGGAAATGTAAAACGTGACCCTTGTATAACCAAACCCGCTCCTTTGTGGGTTTGCAGTCTGTTTTGATAAGGTTACATAATATAAAATTAACCCCAGATTGATGTAACTTACACTTTTATTGCGTTAATACATCCTATCCAATGGACAATTGCTTTACCGGTCGGCGCGACCGCAAACGTCAGAAAAAGACGTCCTGTATATACTACCGGCAGGACCGGTCACAGAGTGTGCATTTGCCAGGTGGCGCATCGTACTTCATTTCCTGTTTACCTATTGACGTCATAGCATCTTTTTCATTTGGCACGAAAGAGTGTGCAGAAGATTTTCTTTAGAGATACGTTTTTGAAGTTTTACAACGAACTCTTCCAAGTTTCTTGTTTTTTATTAGTACGGAGTATTTATACAACGTTACTGATCATTATGTCGTCTCCTGGACAGAAACGAGGTTCTTGCTGGCACATTATGGCCCTTTTCGACAACCACCAGAAATGTGCGCGTTGTCGTGACAAGGGGGTGGGGGACGACCCCTGTGTTAAAAAGCTGGATTGCCAGATCTGTAAGTCTTTTACGCCTGCGCAGATCCACCAGTTAGCAACTCCGACCTACAAGGAAAGGAAGGAACGTTCTGAGCAGAAGAGGGCTGAAGGTAATGCAAGCACGACCCCCACTCTAGTGGACCCTTCAGAAGTTACACTGTTGGGACGGGTTAGCTGTGACAAGTCTTCCTCTGTTGATTCTACTCCAAAGAAGAAGAAGCGTTCGGATGGCTCTCCAAGGTCGAGTAAACGGAAGCACAGCAGCAAACCTACTTCAGACGACCTCAAGTCCCTTGATGACAAGTGGAGTGAGAGATTTTCACGTGTAGAAGCTATGCTGGTAAACCAATCTTTTGCTGTTCCGGTGAGACCGGTGATCTCTGCCTCTGTGGTGCCCAGAGAACACCCTTTCTTTGATCCGGGTGCTTCTACAAGTGTTATGTCTTCTGAGGGCACTGGTGACGTTGCTACGCAGTTGACGGCTACCCAACCTCCGCTGGGGGTTCCCGGTACTGAGGCTGAGAGAGATGGTGTTGAGAGTGCTACCCACCCTGTTCAGGGCCCCGGTACCTCTACAGTGTTAGCCACCCAACCTTTACTGGTTCCCGGTGCAGGGACGGCCACCCAGCCTACACAGGCTCCTGGTGCGGGTCCTGAGATTCTACCTGCCGGTGTTGAAACTACGCTGCATAACCAGTCGCCTCCCATTGGCCAGAACTCTGACGTTGCTAGGGAATCTGATAGTGAGGCTGAGTTGGATGGGGAACCGTCCTCACCGGCTAGTATTCACTGCCAGGGTGATTTACCGGACACAGCTACAGATCAGGACCTCTCTGAAGACGCCAATTACAGGGAAACTATTAGAGGGGTTAGAAGTTTCATGAACTGGCATCACATCCCGGATTATGACAACTCAGTTGCCTCTATGGATGATAAACCTTTTGCCGGTTCTAGAGTGAAGACTACCGGTAAAGTGTCAGTTAAATTGCCGGTCGATGAATGGCTTTGCAAAAAACTGGAGAAACTGAATGTAACTATTGCTGAAGGTTATCCGGCTAGAAATTCTGAAACCAGTGGACTGCTACGTGACCAGTTTGTAAAGACTCCACGTTCTTCCAAGTGGTACGACATGCAAGCAGTTAAGAAGGGCGACGCGTCTACCCAGGCTGTATCCCACTGGTCTCCGGAACCGGCAAAGCTGAACAGCATGTTCTCTAGGGTCGCAAGAAGAAGTTTACCTTCTGCTCCAGCTTCCCGTACATTCAGCCAGGATACCCTTAGAAGGTGGGAGAAGGCATTCAGGGAGCAATCCGTGATGTGTAATCATGCTGCTGGTCTATCTAGATGCCTTACTAAAGTACAGGACTCAATGGTTACCCAGCTGAAGTCTCTCCGGTCAGATTCATCAAAGGGCAAGAGTGCTGAGAGAACGCAGCAAGCTATTGAAGAACTTGAATATCTGGTGACCTTTAACCGGTCAATTTCCCAGGCTATGCAGCGCACCATGCAGGATCTCTCAGAGGGAGTTTTCATCAGCTTACTGGTCAAGGCAGAAGATGAGATTTCCCGTAGTGAGGAGAGACGTTCTATGGGTAACACACAGAGGAAACCCGGACGTTTTCATCCGTACGTTCCCTCCAGTACTAGACCTTCACACCAGCCTGACCGGAAACCCACTACACCGGCTTGGAAACAAATCAGAGACCGGCAAACTGGTCAGAAAGGTGGAGGTAAAGCCTCAAACTTCAACCAAAAGCCGGCCAAAGGGTTTAAGAAGCATAAATGACAATTCTTGTGTTTCAACTGTGGTTGGATTGAAGGACTCTGTAATTGTATCCGACAAGATGGAGGGTTTGAACCCACCACCAGTGACAGATCAGAAGAACAGCAAATTGACTTTAAATGTAGACTCTCATGTTGCAAATGCTCATATTGTCACCGGGTTGCCACAAAGGAAAGGTGTAAATCCCAATATATGTCAATTGTACACAGAAATAAAATATGTGAAAGATGTTTCTTGTGTAGCTCACTTACCTTCTGTAAAGCTTGTCACCAATGCCCAACATGCTCCCCATGGAGTTCACAGTGGTGGCCAAAGAGGTCAAACTCATGGCCCTTCAGAAGGGTATAAGGATCCACCAGTACCTAGATGACTGGCTGGTGAGAGCCTCTACCCACCATACCTGTCTCCAGCATACTCAAACCCTAGTCACACTTTGTCAGGAATTAGGGTGGCTGGTGAACAAGGAAAAGTCAGAACTGGTTCCCAAACAGGTCTTCAACTTCGTAGGTTACCAGTTCGACCTGAAAGAGGGCAAGGTCAGACCAACAGAAGAACGTTGGCAGGCCTTGACAGACAAGATCAGATCAATGATGTCGGATCCGGTATGTCCGGTCCGGAAATTCATGTCCCTCATTGGTCTCCTCACAGCAACAGAAAAACAAGTTCACTTAGGGCGACTCCACATGAGACCCATACAGTGGCACTTGAAAAACAATTGGAGGGTCCCAGAGTCACTGGAAAAGGTGATCCCGGTCCCCAAGTCCCTCCACCCCCATCTAAGGTTGTGGCTGGAGGAAAGCAATGTGCTACTAGGTCAACCATTACACCCTCTAAAACATGCTCTGCATATCTTTACAGACGCATCAAACGAAGGGTGGGGCGCTCACTTGGACGACCACACTGCAAGAGGAACCTGGTCCCTTCCAGAGAGCAAGTTACACATAAACCACTTAGAGCTAAAAGCAGTTTTTCTAGCTCTAAAGGAGTTTTGAACCCTGGTCTGCAACAAGACAGTGTTGATAGCTACAGACAACACAACAGTGGTTGCCTATATCAACAAAGAAGGGGGGATGAAGTCGGGGTCACTGTGTGCCCTACTGTGGAGAATCCTATCCTGGTGCACCAGACAGCAGGTAACCCTCAGGGCACGTCACATCCCCGGCCGGCTGAACGTGATAGCAGACAAGCTATCCAGACTTGGCCAGACCATTCAAACAGAGTGGTCACTTCATCCAGCAGTGTTCCAAGCTGTATGCTCAAGGTGGCACCAGCCACAGGTGGACCTGTTTGCCACCAGATTCAACAACAAACTGCCCCAGTTTGTGTCACCGGTGCCAGACCCCCAGGCTTGGGCAGTGGATGCACTCAGTCTCTCCTGGGAGGACCTGGACCCATACGCCTTCCCACCAGCAGCCATCTTGGGCAAAGTGGTGGAGAAGCTCCAGGACTACCCCTGCAACAGAATAATCCTGATTGCCCCAGGGTGGCCCAACATGCCCTGGTTTTGGGATCTGGTAGCAATGTCAAGCCAGATCCCACTGTGTCTGCCCAGCATACCCAACCTAGTGTCTCAGCCATTCAACCAGGTCCTTCACAGGAACCTGTCGAATCTGAACCTACATGCCTGGCTCCTAGAGCCTCAGCAATCAAGGAGCAGGGCTTCTCTGAGGCAGTGGCAGCACGAATTGAGGCTCCTCAAAGAAGATCAACCAGATCTGTCTATGAGGCAAAGTGGACCATTTTTACAAAGTGGTGCCTCAGTAATCAGGTGGACTTCAGGGCACCACCTCTGAAAGCCATTGCTGACTTCCTCCTGCACTTGTTTCAGGACAAGAAGTTACAACCAGGCACTATTGATGGCTATAGATCCGCCATTGCTGACAAACTGGGCAATTCCACCATTAATGTCAGCAAAGATGAGAATCTCACTCGTCTCCTGGATAGTTTCCATAGAGACAGACCTAAGGGCAGGAGGGGCATCCCCTCCTGGAACCTTTCACTGGTTTTACATCAGCTCACAAAGGCTCCTTTTGAACCCCTGAAGAGTCCTCCTTGAAACATTTAACTTTCAAGACTGTTTTCTTGCTGGCTTTGGGTTCAGGTAAACACAGGAGTGAGATCCATGCTTGGTTACATAAGAACATCAGACACCAGTCAGACTGGTCTAAGGTGTCTTTGTACCCCTCACCCAGCTTCCTATCCAAGAACCAGCTGGCTAAGGAAGGTCGAGATAGTGTGGCGCCAGTGGTCATCCCAGCCCTGGCACCATCTCTGGATAGGTCACTCAAGGGTGACAGGTCCCTATGTCCAGTTAGAGCCCTGCGCTACTACTTGGACAGGACTGCAGACCTCAGGCAGAATAAGGAGTTAGTCTTTGTCTCCTTCAAGAAGGGTTTTGATAAAGACATCTCACCTGCCACCATCTCCTCATGGATCAAACAGACTGTGGTTCTGTGCTATGAGCTCTCTGACCAGGAGGCCCTCACCTTACATCAGGTTAAAGCCCATGATGTTAGGGCCTTTGCTGCTTCTAAGGCTTTCCAATCAGGGATTTCCTTAGATCAGATCTTGTCAGCCTGCCACTGGAAATCTCACAACACCTTCACCCTATTCTATTTGAAGGATGTTGCCTGGGCTGACTCAGAGCTTTTCCACCTGGGACCTGTAGTGGCTGCCCAGCAGGTGCACCACCAGGCCCAGGAGTGAGCGGATGTTGTATATATGTAAATATGTACATATTGTAAATATGTTAGATATGTACATAATGTAAATATGTTGAATGTACATATATTTTCAAAAAAAAAACAAAAAAAAAAACTGTGACTTGCTTCCTTTGGGAAGTTTATTTCTTCTGGGACTGAACTCAGCCCCTCTCTCTCTATCTTTCCCTTCTCGGACCAACTCTGGAAGGAAAGAAAAGGGGGGGGGGGGGCAACGTCGGTAGGCTCCCGGGTAACCGGTGAGTTATTGGCTGACCCTGACCTTTCAGGGTTCTCTGACCCTAGGTCAAATGGGCCTGTTCAAATTTGTTGTTATGAGTTCACATAAGTCCCTAGCTGCTTACCCGCCTACCAAGCGGTAGTTATTCAGCAATTGTCCATTGGATAGGATGTGTTAACACAATAAAATTGCAAATTTAATAAGTAAATTAAATTTTTATAAGTTAATACCCTATCCAATGGACAGGCAAGGCCCACTAGACACGAAAAAGATGCTATGACATCAATAGGTAAACAGGAAATGAAGTACGATGCGCCACCTGGCGAATGCACACTCTGTGACCGGTCCTGCCGGTAGTATATACAGGACGTCTTTTTCTGACGTTTGGCGGGACCGGTCACGCCGACCGGTAAAGCAGTTGTCCATTGGATAGGGTATTAACTTATAAAAATTTAATTTACTTATTAAATTTGCAATATTCTGGGGTTCTTATCTTTTTATGTTGGATCTAAAGGCAAGTAGTCCCAAAACCTTAGAATATCATGTGACACACAACAGGCTTGGGAGAACCATTTCAAAATGTTAGTGCCTTTATCAGAAAAGCACGAATCAGGTATAATGAATGGTTTCCCGGAGTCAAAACCTGTATTCTGGGACCTAGAAACAAATGTAATCTAGTATGGTGAAATGTAAAATATGAGCATACATCAGCCACAGTTTGAAAGTTTGGTGAGATATCATCAAGTTAATAAACTCCATTTTTACCCCTTGTAAAATATAAATATTAAATATTTAACCAAATTTATCATATTTTATTGATAAATAACAGCCATCTCTTATCAGGATGCTTGATAGATAAGTCCTCAAAGTATAGCAGTAGGAGTCCAGGAATTGTGTGTCTTTTGAGTTGTAATGTTCCTTATAAACAGTCTACAATATAAGAAAATGAATTTCTTTGCCTATCCACTTGAACAACTCCAGTTACATTTTTGCATATCGTCTGATATGGCACTGTGTTAATCTGTTGTCATTACACAGAGTCTTCTGCTTACATTCAGGTATGGCACTCCTGACCCTGACTTACTGCGCGAGTGTGACGTGAGTCTGAAGCTGCGAATGACCTCTGTGTTCTATGTCCACACTCACCGGTTTGTGCAGGAGCTGTTGGCATTTGCTCAGAACTTTAACCAGCTGCAGGACCTGCTGGGACAGATGCGGGCAGCCACAGAAAACAGAAAGGTGTGCATTTACCTCAGATATATCACCCTTGTGTTCATTGTTTTAACAGACAGGGCATTAATTTGAATCAGGTATTTTATTGGGAAAGTAAAATTGGGCTGAATGCTCTGTTTCAAATTTCTATATTAGGTGTTTTTGTAAACCAGCTTTATGATTTTCTTTCAAATTGTTTTTATGAAAGCAATTATCTATAACTAAGTAAATGTAGTTGTCTTTGAAAAAGTGGACAGCCTTAAAATAAAATTAGGATTAGCACAATTGCATTCCTCCACACCGAAAATAAATGTGATAGGGTCACTAAAGAGAAAACAAACTGTCAATTGTATCACTGTTCAGTTTTTTTTTTACCCCACAGCCCTCAAGAATTGTCGGGATATTGTTTTCACCCATGGTGTCCAGACGGGCGGGCGGGCTTTCGGGCGGGCAGCGGGAAAAAGTTTGTCCGGGCTGTATCTCAGAAACCCTAAGGTGTAGGAAGTTGATACTTTGTAGGGACATTGGTTAGGATGTGTAGGTATGCAACGTGATGGTCTGACCTTGATTTGACCTTTGACCTTGCCGTAGTGACCTTGAGTTTGAAAATCATGTCTGGGCTATATCTCGGAAACCGTAAGGTGTAGGAAGTTGATACTTGGTAGGGACATTGGTTAGGGGGTGCAGGCGTGCAACGTCATGGTCTGACCTTGCCATAGTGACCTTGACCTATAAAATCTTGTCCGGGCTATATCTCAGAAACTGTAAGGTGTAGGAAGTTGATACTTGGTAGGGACATTGGCTAGGGGGTGTAGGTGTGCAACATCATGGTCTGACCTTGCCATAGTGACCTTGACCTATAAAATCTTGTCCGGGCTATATCTCAGAAACTGTAAGGTGTAGGAAGTTGATACTTGGTAGGGACATTGGCTAGGGGGTGTAGGTGTGCAACATCATGGTCTGACCTTGATTTCACCTTTGACCTTGCCATAGTGACCTTGACCTATAAAATTTTGGCCGGGCTATACCTCGGAAACTGTAAGGTGTAGGAAGTTGATACTTGGTAGGGACATTGGTTAGGGGGTGTAGGTGTGCAATGTCATGGTCTGACCTTGATTTGACCTTTGACCTTGCAATAGTGACCTTGACCTATAAAATCTTGTCCGGGCTACATCTCGGAAACCGTGAGGTGTAGGAAGGTGATACTTACTAGGGACATTGGTTAGGGGGTATAGGTGTGCAACGTCATGGTCTGACCTTGATTTGACCTTTGACCTTGCCTGTAGTGACCTTGACCTATAAAATCTTGTCTGGGCTATATCTCGGAAACCGTAAGGTGTAGGAAGTTGATGGTTGGTAGGGACATTGGTTAGGGGTTGTAGGTGTGCAGCATCATGGTGTGACCTTGATTTGACCTTTCACCTTGTCGTAGTGACCTTGACCTTTAAAATCTTGTTGCACCTTTGGTCTGTCTTTTGATGCAGATTAAGCACTGTTAAAGTCATATTAGAATTCATTAAGAATTTTACTTTTACAACTTTCCATTGTAGCAGTGTAACAGATGGAATTTCATCATGTGAGCCACAGATTTTGCTCCAACACCACACATAAGCATTCATTGAATGCATTACCACTTCTGTATGCATGGTAATATTCAAAACATCCAAACCATAATTTGGCCATGCCAGATGTAGATAAAGAGAATCATAATGTTTAGTTTACTGATTAATGCTGTCAACTTGTTATTAAATTGTCTTGTTTTAACCCTTCATCTTTATGTGCGTTATCTTTCTCTTAGACATTATTTTCTCTATTTAAACATTGTTTGGACCTTTATATAACTGACAATGCTCTGAAAGTATCTGGAACGTTGTACTGATACACTACTTCTATATCTCATGGTGTTAAAAATATTTCCCTAGGCTGTGGGGTACAGGCATCTCTGATACTATTTTTTTTTTTTTTTTTTTTTTTTTGATATACCCTCAGGATCAGGACTGTTGCATTTTATCACTGATATTGAATAACTGCCAAGAAGTATCACAACACTAATTTGATAAATGTAGATTTGGTTAATTTGTTATGTGTGCCAAGTTATATGTTACAGTATTTGTTTTACAGTATTTTATACTTTAATCTCTTCTTTTCGACTTATGAGATTGGCCATTTAGTTCATGCCATGCCTCGTAAGCCTCAAGGCCTATTAGAATGCTATTGTATTTTGTGATTCAGTTTCAGGAGGAGGTATTAAAATGCCCCACTTTTCCTTGTAATTACTGAATCATCTCCACTCATCCTGAATTCTGTATTCTGTGTGTTGCAGTTCCAGGACAAGGCATTCCGGTCAGCTCGCATCCTGATGGACATTGAGGCGGGGGCGCCAATCATCCTGATTCCTCACAGCTCTAAGGATACAGATGTACTAGTGATGGATCTGGGAAACCTCACTGTGAAGAATCTGTTCATCAGGGCAGGGTCGCATGGAACTATTGCATACAAGTAGGTTACTGTTGTCTGCTTAAAAAAATGTTGGGTTGAGTACTGAGCTCTGTCCTTTAAAAAGTGCAATTAATGACTATTTTGACTAGTGATGTATTCATAGCAAAGGGCTAGGTTTTTATCTAAGGCTGCAAAGATACCGTTTTGTTCTGCATTCTCCCTTCTACTCATGTTTTGTCTCTGTGATTGTTCGCTCCCTGCAATTTTATGTATAGGATGAATTATTTGGGAGAGTTGTCACCTAAGATTGACACTGGACAGTGTATGGTCACCATATTCTACTTTGTTGAGAAGGTTTAGGTGCATGTTTCAGAGAGCAGAAGGGCAGACAGAGGTGCGCTAGTGTGGGGAGGAGAGACAGTGAGAGTACAGTGAGGGAGAGATCTGGTACCGGGGACACACTCATAGATGACAGTACAGATCACACAAGGTGGGTGACTCACTTCACAGTTCATGGACACGTTTTTATGCAGACATCTATCATCATATCCAGAATATGATCCAGATATTTCCCAAAATGTTATCACTTCCTACTTTAGTTCCTAACACCCAATAATAAATTCATGAAGACCTACTTACTACTCTTGGAGTAATGTCAGCCAGAAAGCCAGAGTTATTAAAAATATGTTGAAAATGGAACCTTTGAAATTTAGGATTTTTCTTTTTATCCAGAATATGATCTGGATCTGTCCAGAAATTAAATCACTTCTAACTTTAGTCAGGTGCTACCTCCATAAAATTTTAAGAAAGATATGGTCATTACTTTTGGAGTTATCGTGAACACTGCCAAACAAGTAATAAAAGTGTAGTGATCAGGTGGCAGACATGTTGACTGATGGGGTGGCTGAATAACTGACAAGGATAAAGCCTATATAAACCAAAGCTTAAGAGAATCAAAATTGGTGACATTGTACAATGATTACTAGTTACTGATCAAATTTGCAAATGCGGCAGAGATAGGGTATATTTTTATTTTATAAGTTTTGTTTTCACTTCAGATGTGGCAGATGGGAATGAGTGCAGTGAATATCTGTTTCATATTATGTAAGTTTACAGAGCTAAATTACTTTAATTGTATCCTAAATTGTAGTGTTCCCAATATTGAACCAATGCTCTTCTATTTAACAGTTTTTTCTCCGATCATCTGGACACCAGTCACACCTCATATGACCCTATGACTCAGAGCACTCTGGGCAGCCTGGATTCTGACTTGCGGCTGGATGCTTTCCACAGTACATACGAGTCCAGTCCAGAGGGGGATGACCAGTCCTCTCAGAAGGCCTACACAGACCCAGTGGACAACAGAGTGAGGAGCAGCAGTCTCTCCGGGTACTATGAAGCAATGGGGAAAGAGGTGATGAACACGTCACTGGACCCACCTGAGGTGTCGGATCAAGATGACAAACCCACAGCACAAACATACAGGCTGCCTAGTTACCACAGTGTCCACTCAGTCGACTCTGACCAGTCATTTGACCCGGCCACACATGTCTGTCTGCTGGATGTCATGGAGCTGCAGCTGAGTGACATTGACCTGTTCTCAGGGGAGTGGACGCCAAGAAAAGATGGGGACTCAGCAGTGGGGAGAGCCGGTACCAGACTGCTGTTCAACACTTACATCATTGAACGGGATGAGGGGAAGGTACTGAAGGAGAAAGGCAGGCTTAGCTTACAGGTACCTGTCAATAATATCACCACATGGCAAAATGTGAAGGTTCAGATTTGAATAGAAATAAAAGAATGTAAGGGATATGTTATATTTTTTGTTAACTTGAAAGTTTTAAAATGTAGTGCAGTCACCTAAAGACACAGTTAATAATCAGGTGTGAAAAGGGCTAATTTATAAGCGAGAGTTATTGATTGACCATTTCTACTTTTGTAATATTTTGTAAAATATTCACTGAGCTCTATACATTTACCTTGGACCAAATACAGGGTGAGTGTCAGTGTATTTTATCTGGAACATTTCTACTCTGGTGAAGTTTTTGTCTTGTTGTCCCTTTCTACACTCAGGTTTAGCTTAAACCAGATAGATACAGAACGCACATCTCTACAAGTTTAGGACTCTGCTTGTTCACAGTATCCATAGGTTGTACATGTCCTTGCAGATTTAGCATGTTTTATCCACAGGTGGAGTGAAACTGTGTTTGAGATGTAAGCCATACAGAACCAGATATATCTGTGAGTGGGGACTTATACACTTGTCACTCACACACTGATATATATATTACCTGTAGGTTGTGTTCTGTAGGATGTTTTTTATGCACAGGTTGAGTGTCACTGAGAGTGAGAGATTAGCTATACAGAACCAGATTTCTCTCTGAGAGGGAACTCGTACACTTATTACTCATACACTAGTATGTATTATGTCCACCCCCCAGTGGGGGTGGACAAGTCATATTATTTTTGCTTTTTCCGCTGTCCTGTGTCCGGCGTCACACATCATTTCTGCTCATTTTAAGGAAAAGTATTAGAGCTATCTTCACCAAATTTGGTATGCAGGATTATTGGGTCAGTGTCTTGCTTGGGATTGCTTTCAGCTGTTGTAGCTCTTTTGTTAACTGAGTAATACCCAAGTATAGCTATTTACAGTACCTGTTGGTTTCCATGCATAAAAGGGAAAATGCTTCAAGTTATTTCAGTAAAATTGGGACTATAAGATTGTTATGTCTATAGCTCGCTTGATATTGCATGTGGGACTGATAGCTCCATAAGTGAGTTATAGCCATTTAGGTACTTAAATGGCTATTTGTAATACTTCTTTTGAGTAATTATCTCCCGCCCGGCTCGCCGGAGGGAGATTATAATTTGCACCATGTGCGTGTGTACGTGCGTGCGTGCGTGCGTGTAATAGCTATTTTAGCTAATATAATTATATGGCTTATAACTCTGAAACTATTGCATTTACAGTATTATGTCCACCCCCCTGGGGGGTGGATATATTATTTTTGCTTTTTTCGCCGTCCGATGTCCGATGTCCGATGTCCGTTGTCCGATGTCCGATGTCCGGCGTCCGGCGTCCGATGTCCGGCATCACGCATGGTTTCCGCTCATTTAAAGGAAAAGTATTAGAGCTATTGTCACCAAATTTGGTATGCAGGCTTATTGGGTCAGTAGCTTGCTTGGGATTGCTTTTGGCTGTTGTACCTCTTTTGCTTACTGAGTAATACTTAAGTACAGCTATTTTCAGTACCCATTGGTTTCCGTGCATTTAAGCCAAAATAATTAAAGATATTTTACTACAATTTTGAATACAAGATTGTTATGTCCATAGCTCGCTTGGTATTGCATTTGGGACTGATAGCTTTGTCAGTACATGAGTAATAGCCATTTAGGTACTTCATTGTGTATTTTCAGTACTACTTTTGAGTAATTTGCTCCTATCTCCTTAACCGTGCGAGATAGAGCGATTTCGGCAAAATTTTTGACCCACAGGGTATCTGAGGAGTGTACTCTTTGCAATTTTCAAAAAATTTTCCCCTCCCCAAAAATGGCGGCCATTTTGAATTTTCGAATTTTTGCCAAAAATGGCAAAACACTAATTTGCTTCTATCTCCTTAACCGTGCGAGATAGAGCGATTTCGGCAAAATTTTCGACCCACAGGGTATCTGAGGAGTGTACTCTTTGCAATTTTCAAAAAATTTTCCCCTCCCCAAAAATGGCGGCCATTTTGAATTTTCGAATTTTTCCCAAAAATGGCAAAACACAAATTTGCTTCTATCTCCTTAACCGTGCGAGATAGAGCGATTTCGTCGAAATTTTCGACCCACAGGGTATCTAAGGAATGTAATATTTGCAATTTTCAAAAAATTTTCCCCTCCCCAAAAATGGCGGCCATTTTAAATTTTCGAATTTTTGCCAAAAATGGCAAAACACAAATTTGCTTCTATCTCCTTAACCGTGCGAGATAGAGCGATTTCGTCAAAATTTTCGACCTACAGGGTATCTAAGGAGTGTACTCTTTGCAATTTTCAAAAAATTTTCCCCTCCCCAAAAATGGCGGCCATTTTGAATTTTAGAATTTTTGCCAAAAATGGCAAAACACTAATTTGCTTCTATCTCCTTAACCGTGCGAGATAGAGCGATTTCGGCAAAATTTTCGACCCACAGGGTATCTAAGGAGTGTACTCTTTGCAATTTTCAAAAAATTTTCCCCTCCCCAAAAATGGCGACCATTTTGAATTTTCGAATTTTTGCCAAAAATGGCAAAACACAAATTTCCTTCTATCTCCTTAACCGTGTGAGATAGAGCGATTTCGTCGAAATTTTCGACCCACAGGGTATCTGAGGAATGTAATATTTGCAATTTTCAAAAAATTTTCCCCTCCCCAAAAATGGCGGCCATTTTAAATTTTCGAATTTTTGCCAAAAATGGCAAAACACAAATTTGCTTCTATCTCCTTAACCGTGCGAGATAGAGCGATTTCGTCGAAATTTTTGACCCACAGGGTATCTAAGGAATGTAATATTTGCAATTTTCAAAAAATTTTCCCCTCCCCAAAAATGGCGGCCATTTTAAATTTTCGAATTTTTGCCAAAAATGGCAAAACACAAATTTGCTTCTATCTCCTTAACCGTGCGAGATAGAGTGATTTCGTCGAAATTTTCGACCTACAGGGTATCTAAGGAATGCAATCTTTGCAATTTCCAAAAAATTTTCCCCTCCCCAAAAATGGCGGCCATTTTGAATTTTCGAATTTTTGCCAAAAATGGCAAAACACAAATTTGCTTCTATCTCCTTAACCGTGCGAGATAGAGCGATTTCGTGGAAATTTTCGACCCACAGGGTATCTAAGGAATGTAATATTTGCAATTTTCAAAAAATTTTCCCCTCCCCAAAAATGGCGGCCATTTTGAATTTTCGAATTTTTGCAAAAAATGGCAAAACACAAATTTCCTTCTATCTCCTTAACCGTGTGAGATAGAGCGATTTCGTCGAAATTTTCGACCCACAGGGTATCTAAGGAGTGTACTCTTTGCAATTTTCAAAAAATTTTCCCCTCCCCAAAAATGGCGGCCATTTTGAATTTTCGAATTTTTGCCAAAAATGGCAAAACACAAATTTGTTTCTATCTCCTTAACCGTGCGAGATAGAGCGATTTCGTCGAAATTTTCGACCCACAGGGTATCTGAGGAATGTAATATTTGCAATTTTCAAAAAATTTTCCCCTCCCCAAAAATGGCGGCCATTTTAAATTTTCGAATTTTTGCCAAAAATGGCAAAACACAAATTTGCTTCTATCTCCTTAACCGTGCGAGATAGAGTGATTTCGTCGAAATTTTCGACCTACAGGGTATCTAAGGAATGCAATCTTTGCAATTTTCCAAAAATTTTCCCCTCCCCAAAAATGGCGGCCATTTTGAATTTTCGAATTTTTGCCAAAAATGGCAAAACACAAATTTGCTTCTATCTCCTTAACCGTGCGAGATAGAGCGATTTTGTGGAAATTTTCGACCCACAGGGTATCTAAGGAATGTAATATTTGCAATTTTCAAAAAATTTTCCCCTCCCCAAAAATGGCGGCCATTTTGAATTTTCGAATTTTTGCCAAAAATGGCAAAACACAAATTTCCTTCTATCTCCTTAACCGTGTGAGATAGAGCGATTTCGTCGAAATTTTCAACCCACAGGGTATCTAAGGAGTGTACTCTTTGCAATTTTCAAAAAATTTTCCCCTCCCCAAAAATGGCGGCCATTTTGAATTTTCGAATTTTTGCCAAAAATGGCAAAACACAAATTTGTTTCTATCTCCTTAACCGTGCGAGATAGAGCGATTTCGTCGAAATTTTCGACCCACAGGGTATCTGAGGAGTGTACTCTTTGCAATTTTCAAAAAATTTTCCCCTCCCCAAAAATGGCGGCCATTTTGAATTTTCCAATTTTTGCCAAAAATGGCAAAACACTAATTTGCTTCTATCTCCTTAACCGTGCGAGATAGAGCGATTTCGTCGAAATTTTCGACCCACAGGGTATCTAAGGAATGTAATATTTGCAATTTTCAAAAAATTTTCCCCTCCCCAAAAATGGCGGCCATTTTGAATTTTCGAATTTTTGCCAAAAATGGCAAAACACTAATTTGCTTCTATCTCCTTAACCGTGCGAGATAGAGTGATTTCGTCGAAATTTTCGACCCTCAGGGTATCTAAGGAATGCAATCTTTGCAATTTTCAAAAAATTTTCCCCTCCCCAAAATTGGCGGCCATTTTGAATTTTCGAATTTTTGCCAAAAATGGCAAAACACAAATTTGCTTCTATTTCCTTAACCGTGCCAGATAGAGCGATTTCGTCAAAATTTTCGACCCACAGGGTATCTGAGCATTATACTCTTGGTAATTTTAAAAAAATTTTCCCCTCCCCAAAAATGGCGGCCATTTTGAATTTTCGAATTTTTGCCAAAAATGGCAAAACACAAATTTGCTTCTATCTCCTTAACCGTGCGAGATAGAGCGATTTCGTCGAAATTTTCGACCCACAGGGTATCTAAGGAATGCAATCTTTGCAATTTTCCCAAAATTTTCAGCTCCCCAAAAATGGCGGCCATTTTGAATTTTCGAAGTTTTGCCAAAAATGGCAAAACACAAATTTCCTTCTATCTCCTTAACCATGCGAGATAGAGCGATTTCGTCGAAATTTTCGACCCACAGGTATTTGAGCATTGTATTCTTGGCAATTTAAAAAAAAATTTCCCCTCCCCTAAAATGGCGGCCATTTTGAATTTTCAAATTTTTGCCAAAAATGGCAAAACACAAATTTGCTTCTATCTCCTTAACCATGCGAGATAGAGCGATTTCGTCGAAATTTTTCAACCCACAGGGTATCTAAGGAATGTAATATTTGCAATTTTCAAAAAATTTTCCCCTCCCCAAAAATGGCAGCCATTTTGAATTTTCGAATTTTTGCCCAAAATGGAAAAACACAAACTGGCCTTAACCGTGCAAAATAGAGTTATTTTGTTGAAATTTTCGACTCATAGGGTATCTAAGAAATGTACTCTTGGCCATTTTCAAAAAAATTTCCTTTTCCCAAAAATGGCGGCCATTTTGAATTTTCAAATTTTTGCCAAAAATAGAAAAACAGGAATTTGCTTCTATCTTCTTAACCGTGCAAGATAGAGTGATTTCGTCAAAATTTTCAACCCAACCAATGCAAAAAGGCATGAAGCTGAAATAATTTACATCTACACTAACAAATATTTAAGCATCATTGATATATTTTACAAATGAAACAGGGTCTTGTAAGACTACTGTACAATTTGGGCAAAAGGTTCATGGGTGGACATTACACATGATAATGTGTGTTCTTCTATGCTATCCTGTTTCTATTCGCATCTACTATCAACAGGGCGGCCTATTTCTAGTTTTGTTCTAATATGTTGTTCAGCTACTTTCTCCACAGCTACAACATGGTCAGTAGTTTGGAAGTGTATCTCCATAGCTAAGTGAGTAATAGCTACTTTGTCAATTTTTAATTATAACCATAATGAGTAAATGGCTTATATCTTCATAAGTATTGCAGCTACACAATTTTGTTCCAATATGTTGTTCAGCTACTTTCTCCACAGCTACAACATGGTCAGTAGTTTGCAAGTGTATCTCCATAGCTAAGTGAGTATAGCTACTTTTTCAATTTTTAATGATAACCATAATGAGTAAATGGCTTATATCTTCAAAAGTATTGCAGCTACACAATTTCTCTCAAATATGTTGTTCATGTACTTTTTTGTGAACTGTAACATATTTAAGTTTCACAACTGTTGCTCGATGTACAAGTGAGTAATGGCTACTTTATTGCTACTTTTAGTGAAAATGTGAAAAATCAGAAATATCTCTCAAACCATAAGATATAGAGCAATTTCGAGCAAATTTTTGACCCACAGGGTAGTACTAGAGTATCCTATTGCTAAGCGGGGAAAGGTTTGGTGAACTTTGGCCTACTTTTGAGTGAGTAATAGCGCTTTTACCTAATATAATTATATCCCCAGACGAAAGTCGGGGATATATTGGATTCAGGTCCGTCGCGCCGCCGCCGCCGCCGCCACCGTAGAAATTTCCTTGTGGACGCGATAACTCAAAAACAAATTAATATTTTTTTTTCAAACTTGGTACACATGTTAAGGGTGCCCAAAGGAAGATCCCTATTTTAAGGTGACCTTAAAGTCCCAGTAAAAAAGAACTTATGGCCACCTTAAGGTCAGAAATTGGACTTTTGGCCACTTAGAGCCCTGTAGGTCACAAACTATGATGCTCAGCTGGCTGAAATTTTACCTGACAACACATTAATATGGTCTTAGTACATGTGCCGAAAATCACGACTTTAAGTTGAGGAGAAAATTGTGTTTGAGGCCCATAAATACCCCCACTTAGGGATTTTTTGCTATACTTTTCACATATTTTGCCCTATAATTTGGAAGTGGTAATTCTGATGAGTCTCAAACTGCGCTAGGTATAACTTTGATATGTAATCCTTGTCTGTAGAAAATTTTAGGGCTGTAGGTTTACCCAAAGGGGTCGACTTAAGGTCTCAAAAGTGCCCAAAGAGACCCAATTTATGCACTTTTTGCCACTTTCAAGCACTGTAGCTTTCAAACTATGTCTCTCATCTAAGTTAAATATCATCTGGGAATATATCTATGTGTTTTCTTATATGTGCCCCAACATTTAGGCCTTTAATAGACAGTTAACCTGTGTATCAGGACCATAAACACCCACCCGAGTGACCCTTATAAGACATTTTTCACGTCTGTTTCCCTGTAACTTGGAAATGGTAAGTCTGAGAAGTTTCAAACTGTATTAGATATATATTCTGTGTGTAATCTTAGTATGTAACAGATTTTAAGTCTGAAGCTTTAATTTTGAAGGTCAAATTGAGGTCTCTAAAAGGCTCCCAAAGACCCAATATTTGGACTTTTTGCTACTTTTAAGCCCTGTGACTGTCAAACTATGTGACTGATAGAGCTCAAATCCTATCTGGGAAGATATTAGTATGTTATTTTTATATGTGCCAAAAATTAAGGCTTTAAGAAGACATTTAACCTGTGTATGAGGACCATAAATCCCCACCCGAGTGACCATTTTTAGACATTTTTCACATATTTTGCCCTGTAACTTGGAAATGGTAAGTCTAAGAAGTTTCAAACTGTATTAGATGCATATTCTATGTGTAATCTTAGTATGTCACAAATTTTAAGTCTGAAGCTTTAATTTGAAGGCCACATTTAGGTCTCTAGAAGGCCCCATAAAGACCCAGTATTTGGACTTTTTGCCAATTTTAAGGCCTGTGACTGTTAAACTATGTGACTGATGGAGCTGAAATCTCATCTGGGAATACATTATTATGGTCTTTTTACATGTGCCAAAAATCAAGGCTTCAAGTAGACATTTAACCTGTGTATGAGGACCTTAAACACCCACCTGAGTGACCCTTTTAAGACATTTTTCACATATTTTGCTCTGTAACTTGGAAATGGTAAGTCTGAGAAGTTTCAAACTTTATTAGATACATATTCTATGTGTAATCTTAGTATGTAACAAATTTTAAGTCTGAAGCTTTAATTTGAAAGGCACATCGAGATCTCTAAAAGGCCCACAGAGACCCAATATTTGGACTTTTTACCACCTTTAAGCCCTGTGACTGTTAAACTATGTCATTGATGGAGCTGAAATCCCATCTGGGAATGCATTATTATGTCCTTTTTACATATGCCGAAAATCAAGGTTTTTAGTAGACATTTAACCTGTGTATGAGGGCCATAGACACTCGCCCAAGTGCCTTTTTTGACATTTTTTCCGTATTTTGCCCTGTTATTTGGAAATGCTTAGTGTGACAAGTCTTAAACTGTATTACAAAAAATTTTTTTTGTTATGTATGTCCCCCAAAAAGTTTCAGATCTGTAGTTTAATTGCTAAGGTCTCTTTAACAATTGTAAAATGCCCACAGAAACCCAATTTATGGACATTATGCCACTTTAAAGCCCAGTAACTGTCAAACTATGTGGGTTATAGAGCTGAAATCTTTGAATTTTTAAAAGGAAATGCCTGTCTATTTAAATTTTGAATATTAATAATGTTATGGCTATCTTAGTCTTTTAAGAACTTATTTTTGTGTGTTATACCTCTGCTTGCTGAGTTTTTAACTTTTTAAAATGAAACTGGTTAAACATATTCAAGTAGACAAAATGGACAGATTAAGTGAGCTTTAAGTCCCAATATTAATAAAATTATATCCTTATGTAGTAAAACTAGGGGATTTTTAACCCTCAACTAGCCCAGTCCCTCTGGGACCTCCAGCTATATTGAGTGACACTAAATAAACAAAGGTATTTAATGATATCAGATGAGAAACAAAGAACTCAATGGGGTTGCAGATCTTGTGTAATAGTGAGAGAGGTGTGGAGAAGGGAGAGGGGTGGGGGTGGGAGGTGGTGGGCTTCATTACATATAACACAAAGGGGAGTCAGAACTGAGATTGTGTCAAATATTTAGGTTGCATATATATGGACCACATATATAGGTATAGAGGAAATGAATAACTGAAACAATTTGCAAATTCTAAAAATAATATAATAAAATAATAATATAAATAATTTTTTTTAAAATAATATTTTATTTGTGAACAAATATAGAAACAGATATGCGCTTTTGGGATTATGAATTTTAGAATGGACATTGAATCATCAATCATTTAAATACTTTGAAGGAAGATTGAAAAGTATGATGAGTTAAAAATAATATTTTGTCAACAAATATAGAAACAGATATGCTCTTTTGGGATTATTATTTTAGAATGGACATTCAATCATCAATCATTTAAATACTTTGAAAATAGGTTTAGAGTTATCATTGCAGGAAGATTGAAAATATAATTTGAGTTATGTATTCGGCGTCTGGGGATACACCATCTTCCTTGGGAAGATATAAACAGAGTAGATTGATGTGCTGAAGTTCATATAATAATGGGTAATTATGTTTTAAAAAATTCCCGATCAAAACCTGTGGCGTGAGTGATGACCTGTCTGGGGATATGTTGGCGCCGAGTTGGCCCAATCTAGTTATATGACTTTTAACTGTCAATGAGTAAATAGCTTATATCTTCAAAAGTATTGCAGCTACACAATTTTGTTCCAATATGATGTTCAGCTACTTTCTCCACAGCTACAACATGGTCAGTAATTTGGAAGTGTATCTCCATAGCTAAGTGAGTAATAGCTACTTTTTCAATTTTTAATGATAACCATAATGAGTAAATGGCTTATATCTTCAAAAGTATTGCAGCTACACAATTTCTCTCAAATATGTTGTTCATGTACTTTTTTGTGAACTGTAACATATTTAAGTTTCACAACTGTTGCTCGATGTACAAGTGAGTAATGGCTACTTTATTGCTACTTTTAGTGAAAAATCAGAAATATCTCTCAAACTGTAAGAGATAGAGAAATTTCGAGCAAATTTTTGAACCACAGGGTAGTACTAGAGTATCCTATGCTAAGGGGAAAATGGTTTGGTGAACTTTGGCCTACTTACTCACCTCCTCAAAATGAGTAAATGCGAATTATCTCTAAAAGTATTGCAGGTAGCCAATTTTTCTCAAATAACTCGTTCACCTACTTTTGGGAGAGCTTTCACTTGTTTGCTTATATATCAGAAACCGTTACAGATAGAGCGATTTTCAGCAAATTTTTGACCCAAAGGGTAATAGAAGATTATCCTGGGTAAAAACAAAAAATTTCAATTTTCGGAACTTTTGGCGACCATCTTGGATTTTATTGGAAAATAAAAAATATGTAAATATCTCCAAAACTGTAAGAGATACAGTGATTTTAAGTGAATTTTTGGCCCACTGGGTAGTACCAGGGTGTCTTATTGAAAAGAGAAAATTTCAATTTTCGCAACTTATGGTGGCCATCTTGGATTTTAGCGGAAAATAAGAAAGTGTAAATATCTCAAACGGTGCGAGATAGAGCGATTTCGTTAAAATGTTTGAGTGCCAGGTTACCCCTACAGAGTCAGCTGGCGAGTTTTCCCAAAAATTGTTTTCCTGCCATTTTTTGCGGCCATCTTGAATTTCTGCGCAAAATGTAAAAATGCTTTATCTGGGAAACGGTGTGAGATACAGCGATTTGGTCGAAATTTTTGACCCCCAGGCAGGGTATCAGCAGAGTTAACTGGTGACTTTTCCCAAAAATCATTTTGCCGCCATTTTTGGTGGCCACCTTAAATTTCTGCGTAAAATGCAAAAAACACATTTATCTTGGAAATGGTGCGAGATAGAACGATTTTGTCAAAATTTTTGATGCTCTAGGGTGTCAGCAGAGTCAACTGGTGACATTTCCCATAAATGATTTTCCAGCCATTTTTGGCAGCCATCTTGAATTTCTGCATAAAACACATAAACGCATTTATCTCGGAAACTGTGCGTGATAGAACGAATTTGTCAAAAGTTTTGACCCCCAGGGTATCAGCAGAGTCAACTGGTGACTTCCCAAAAATCGTTTTTCATGCCATTTTTGGTGGCCATCTTGAATGTCTGTGTAAAACGCAATAACGCATTTATCTTGGAAACGGTGCAAGATAGAGAGATTTTGTTGAAATTTTTGACCCCCAGTCTATCAGTAGAGTCAACCGGCGACTTTTCCCAAAAATCGTTTTCCCGGCATATTTGGCGGCCATATTGAATTTCTGCATAAAATGCATTTATCTCATAAACGGTGCGAGATAAGCGATTTTATCGAAATTTTTGACTCCCAGATATTTACATTTTCAACTTTTCATTATATAACTTGTAGTGTTTCCAAGCATCATGGGTGGACATTACACATGATAATGTGTTTTCCTGTTTCCAATCCGCTTATTTCTCTATTGTTCAACTTTCTCCTTTTACAGGGCTTCCTATTTCTAGTTATCTGTAGGTTATGCATGGTATTGAGAGATTGAGCTTATTTTTATGTACAGGTTGAGCGTAACCTAGAAGGAGACATCAGCCATGCGGAGCCTGACATCTCTGTGAGTGGGGGACTGAGTTCAGTGCATTTCCTATTGGACACCAAGCAGTACAAGCTAGTCAAGGGGCTGCTGTTCCACAACTTTGGTGAACCACTGGAGCCCTTCCAGAAGAAAGTCATCACACACTTTGAGAACCCTAAGATAAATGTATGTATACAGGATCATACAACTGCTGTTTTAAGAGTACATGTATTTTAAGTTCTATTTAACTAGAAGAAAGTTAACTTTGATTGTTTAACATTATTTTGATCAGCATTTTAATGTTTGTAGATTTATCAACAGGCTTAACAATGGCAAATGTGTAATTGGCCTTATAAGCGAAAAGATATCATGATAGCTTAAATAGTAGGTATATGTCTCCTGGTAAAAAAGAGGGCTGAGTGTACAGTGAGTACTAACCCAAATCCCAGTACTTGCATATTAAGATTAATGAACTAAAAGTAAAGCAGGAAAGTATTTTGGTTGATGTAAACAAATTCATCAAAAAGCCAATGTCAGATATTGGTGTAAATAAGGAAAATTTTGGAAAACAATTGACAATAAGGTAGACAAATCTGACTGAAAATAAGATTTTGACCATGTTTTTAATTGAAGTAAGCTGTAAGGCAGTAGTTTTTACCCCACAGCCCTTAAGGGCTGTCGGGGTATTGTTTTCACCCATAGTGTCCGGCCTGTATCTCAGAAACCATAAGGTGTAGGAAGTTGATACTTGGTAGGGACATTGGTTAGGGGTGTAGGTGTGCAACGTCATGATCTGACCTTGATTTGACCTTTGATCTTGCCGTAGTGACCTTGAGTTTGAAAATCTTGTCCGGACTATATCTCAGAAACCGTAAGGTGCAGGAAGTTGATACTTGGTAGGGACATTGCTTAGGGGGTGTAGGTGTGAAACGTCATGGTGTGACCTTGATTTGACCTTTGACCTTGTCGTAGTGACCTTGACCTATAAAATTTTGTCCGGGCTATATCTCGGAAACCGTAATGTGTAGGAAGTTGATACTTGGTAGGGACATTGGTTAGGGGGTGTAGGTGTGCAACATCATGGTGTGACCTTGATTTAACCTTTGACCTTGCCGTAGTGACCTTGACCTATAAAATCTTGTCCGGGCTATATCTCAGAAACCGTAAGGTGTAGGAAGTTGATACTTGGTAGGAACATTGGTTAGGGGGTGTAGGTGTGCAGCGTCATGGTCTGACCTTGATTTGACTTTTGACCTTTCCGTAGTGACCTTGACCTATAAAATCTTGTCCGGACTATATCTCAGAAACCGTAAGGTGTAGGAAGTTGATACTTGGTAGGGACATTGGTTAGGGGGTGTAGGTGTGCAACGTCATGGTGTGACCTTGATTTGACCTTTGACCTTTCCGTAGTGACCTTGACCTATAATGCCTTATCTGGGCTATATTTCAGAAACCATAAGGTGGTTGGAAGTTGATATTTGGTAGGGACATTGGTCGCGGGTTATATGTGTGCAATGTCATGGTGTGACCTGGATTTGACCTTTGATCTTGCATATCTGATGCTATTTTATCTCTCTACAGTGATATCTAATAGTATTTTATCTCTCTTATATCTTTTACTTGAATCTTGGTTTTTGCACCTTTGGGTGTCTTTTGATGTAGATTAAGCACTGTTAAAGTTATATTAGAATTCATTAACTGTTTTACTTTTGCAACTTCCCATTGTAACAGATGGTATTGCATCAAGTGAGCCACAGGTTTTGCCTGAACTCCACACAAAACCATGTGTTGCCACATCTGTATGTATGGGTAATATTCAAAACTTGCAAACCATAATTCAACCATACAAATGAAAATCAAAATGGGAGAAGTCTTAAAGCTTCATAATTTTTAGTTACTAATGAATTGTCCTGTTTTAATACTTAATCTTTACATGCAGTTTCTTTCTCTTAGATGTTATTTTCTCTACTTAAGCATTATTTGGACATTGACACTGCTCTGAAAGTATCCCAATCTGTGTACTGTTTCACTACTTCTATATCTCATGGTGTTGAAAACTATTTCCCCAGGCTGTGGGATACGGGCATCTCTGATGCTATTTTATGAATAAATGTTTTCCCAGTTTGTACTCCATTTCTCCACATAGTCTATTTGTGACCATGTGGGTATCCCTAATAGGATACCTGTGATGGTGTTTCCTGATGTCTGTCGCTTGTCCTATCTTGCTTGAGAGTTTCTTTACTTCCACTTTACACCTATCTTGCTTCAGACTGTGCTGAGTGGCAATGTGTGGAAGGTGATTTGTATGAGACTTGAGCTGGAGAATGTCTGTACAGAGCTTCTCATCAGCCACGATACCAAAAACTCTCAGGAAGTGTCCCTAGGCTGCATCTACTTCATGCAGAGCAGACTCACATTCGACAGAAACTCGGACTTCAGCAAGGAGATTGGACTGGTGTCTCACCAGATCAGAGCAAATGATACCAGATTCAGAGGTGAGTTGTATAGCAAAACAACTATAATCAGACATGGAGGTAGTTGTACCTCCCATCAAGTAACATCAGATGTTGAAATGAGTTGTATATCAGAGGAAAAGATTGTCAGATATTGAGGTGAGTTGTGTAAAAGAGCAAACAACAGCAGATCTTATGGTGAGTTGTATAAATAATCATATTCTATCAAAAAAATACTCTAAAAAGATCATTACACAGATTGCCTGAAATCTCAAGTACTTGTTTAGGCAATCTGTGTAACACTGAACCTTGAATTTTAGTCATTATGTGAAATGCCTAGGCATTTCGCGAAATGGCTAAACTATTTAGGCATTTTGCGAAATGACTGAAATGTTTAGTCATTATGCGTAATGCCTGGTTATAAAGATTGCCTGTAACATATATAAGAAGAAACAACATCGGATATTGTGATGAGTTGTATATAAGAGCAAGTAACACTGGATAAGGAGGTGAGATGTATATCAGAGAAAATAACAGCAGATATAAAAGCAAGTTAATATCGGAGCAAGTGCTGCTTTAATTGCAGATAAGATCAAAATCAAGGCATGGATTGGTGGGATGATATTAGATCAGAGTCTGCAACAAAAGATATGGAGGGCTATTGGAGTGAATGGTGACTTTTGCCAGATGGAAGGTTGTGTTTATAGCTTCATAACTTTTATATCCCAGGGGCGGATTTCACGAAAGGTCTTAGCCCGGTCTCAGGCTCAAACTTGAGACTTTTGTCTCAAATTATTGGAACATTTTACTTGAGCCCATGGGCTCAGCCTTAATGGATTTCACAAAAGGTCTCAGTCTCAGCTTTGGCTGAGCCACTGGCTCAAATGTTGAGCCTGGTTGAAAGTGGGCTTAAGTTTTGTAAACAAAGGCTCAAATATGGCCGCCATAATTCTATCTTCACTTCAAAATTTGAACTGGCTGAAAATAGGGTACAAGTATATAAAACAACCCCCAGAAATAGTCATTGGGTATTTTTACATGTTTACAAGGTTTCCCATTGCAAAATGGTATTTAACCAGAGATATTATGTGTCAAACAAGGAACATATATGCCATCAGTAGAATATTTTGACTACAAAAAATGGTCACATGACACAGAAAACCACTGTGGTTATTTGATAAGCTTGGTCTCAACTGAGACCCCTTCTGTGAAAACCATTTGAGACAAAGACTTAGCTGAGCCAAAAGGCTCAGATTTAAGCCAGTGGCTCAGCCTGAGACTGGGCTAAGTCTGAGACCTTTCATGAAATCCGCCCCAGACACACTACAGGCAATATAGACTGTGGTTATAGCCATCGAGCACCACTGTCCTTCAACTACCGCCCGAGGTTTGTATGCGAACTTGTGACACATGTCCAATACCGGGCATGTTCTACAGAAGTTTTAAATTTTAAAAATTTCCACCTCTGACTACTTCACTCCGAGCATGCATAGATGAATTTCTTGCTATGGTAACTGAAGATGTAGTCTATGGTGTATATGTCGTGTACAAGTTGGGATTTTGTACAAGTTATAACTTTTACAAAATCTTGTCCAAGTTATAACTTGTACGGCTGAGTTGTACAATAGGAAAACTTCCCGAATGACATATACAGAAAAAATATTTCACGAATGAAGATAACAATATTATACGAGTGCGCAGCACGAGTATTATATTGTTAATCTTCATGAGTGATATATTTTTTCTGTATATGTTTGATGAGGGATGTTTTACTTTTATTATCCACCATTTTGTGCGATTTATGGGTCAGATAGTACGAATATTTAATGAGAGAACGTGAAAAAAGCTGTCAAAAAGCATGAGCAATACTGAATATAAAAACTTCAATCTTTAACTTGCAATATCTGAGTCATTTCTGCATGGATTTTTATGCAACATACATCAGCAGAAGCGCTACAATAACACCTTTCTAATGACATATTATACATATTTTGTAAGTTGCATACTTTCCGAGATATTGTTGAAAAACCGGAAGTTCTTCACACTCATTATCCATAGTACCGGGGCGCCGGTGTATACAAAAAAAATACATCCCGGTCTGTATTTCCCCGTATTTCGGGCAAATACGTCGCGTGGTGGATAATAAAAGTTATAACTTGTACAAAATCCTTTTCAAATTAGGTTATAAGGTGACATAAGGTGAGTGGAGGTAAATGGATGTTTCTCCACTGTGTGACAACTTTGCATACAAACCTGAGACAGTAGTTGAAGTGCAGTGGCATTTTGCACAGAGCCTATAACAGCGGATCATGCCACCTGTGTGGTGTGATGAATACACTAAATCTTGGAAGGTTTGAGGCATGCATCTAGGCGGTACATCCTGTGGTTAGAAGTTTTACTGGGCATTGGAACCGTGTCCGAGGACACCTCATACCTTCTGAGATTTGGTGTTTCCATCACAATACAAGCAGTATAAGCTACCATAAACTACCGTTCATATGCAAAGTTGTGACACAGTGGTGAAACATCCACTTACCTCCACTCGCCTTAGGTCGCCGTGTTACACCAAAAGACGACCAAGTCACAACCTTATTTACACTGTAGACTACACATTGAGTCACCGTAGCAAGAAATTCATCTTGCCATGTATGCCCATGGTACCAAATTCAGAGGCGGAAATTTTAAACATTTTAAACTTTCATAGAATGCGCAAGGTAATAGACGTTTCATCACTGTGTCACAGGGTCACATACAAACCTGGGACTGTAGTTGAAGGTAGTTGAATGACAGGGGCATTTCAGCCAATGCCTATAACCACAGGTTATACCACCTATAGTATGATTGGGTTCTACATAATGTACACTGTATTGTGAAAGTTTGTTGACCTTTATATTTTTTCGCCTCTTCTATATGCCATCAATGTTCAATGCCATTTCCACAGGCTGTGGGGTTCAGGGATCTCTGATGCTATTTTTTGAAAATGTATTGTGTTTGCTTTTCTAGATGCTCCAGCCAATGTGAAACCCAATGTGTTTGATAAAATTTTGCAACCCTCAAAAGATCAAAAAATTCCAAATGCTTTGCAACTGGAAGTTCATTACAGGTAATAACTATTTCAAAACTACTGAAAGGTGTCTGCTGCTTTCCCTGCATTTAAGTTTTAAAATATGGTTGTACAGTTACACTTTAAATACTCATCACAACACTTTAAAGACTGTTTTGCAATGATAACTTTTGAATTGATTGGGTTATTGTCATATCTTTCCAGTGAAAAACAGAGTAAAATTTGAAGGAAAAACAATTCTTTTCAGTGAGTATTTTGATGACATTAGCTATGTGTTGAACTATTATCATTGTCATTGCTTCTCGTACAACTTCAGGTCCAGAAAAACAGGGTCCCAGTTCATCGTCCTTCTTAACAACATGAGACTGATGGGGGTATTTGATTGGCTGCTGGCTGTCCAAGATTACCTCACCAGTCCTGTGGAAGACCCATGGAAAGATGGTATGTAGTTACAGAAGCTCAGTGTACAGTGGAATAAAGTCCATTTTTACATGTCAAAGATTTACAGCGTTAGAGCTATCAAACTCAATGCACTGTTTCTGTTTGGCACATTCTGCTGTGCTGACTTTTTCTGCCCTAACACAAAGGTCTGTTGAGAATCCAGCATGATTTCCAGATTTTCCTGCTTTATAAGTCATCTGTTTCAAAGAATTTTTTTTAAATGTGTGAAATTTGTTGCCTTTTATCACAGTCAAACTCGTGTTTACATATATGTATAAAATCTCATTTATCTTCAGAAACATCTCTTTATTATGTATTAATAAGTGTTTGTCTTTATTCAGTTGTAATTGTGTATTACACATTAAGCTTTAGTATACTTGCAAAGTCATTATGTAATGTAGAGAGCCCAGTTTCACAAGTCCTTACTGATAATATAGAAAATGCTGTGTTACTCAATGTAAATTTTAGTTGGCCTGTATTAGGAGCTGCTAAAGTATCCTTCTAAGATCATTCTAAGGATCAAATAAGCCTCTACCTAGACAGTAGGCCTTTATGATGCTGGGCATAGAATGACACCCATTGCAAGACTTATGCATGAGAAATGGCTCTTTCTGTGGTATTATAATTTTATCATGTCATTATGTTGACTCTTTGTTGGGCATTTATATCTGTGTTGTTATTATATGACATCATTACTTGGACTCGTTGTTGGACATTTATGTCTATGTGATTCAGTGGAGGTGGACATGTCCAGCTCAGTTCCTCTTCCTGACACTCACCCCACCAATGTGAGTGTGAACAGTGCTGTAGGAATTGCCACTAAGCGCTTCTCCTCTGTGGATGAGTCTCAGGAGCCGCCCTTCAGCTTCAACCTGAACCTCACAGACACAGACCTGGTGGTCATGGAGGATACAGCTGACCGTGACACATTTGCCGTCATCCTCAAGTCCACGGCCATCCTCAGCTACAAGGCTCTTCATAAAGAGAAGCCCCTCACCTGTAATCTGCAGAGTCTGGAGGTAAGTCAACACCTTACCTGTAACCTACAGAGTCACGAGGTATAGAACCCACTCACCTGCAAACTGTAAACTGTCTCACATGCAAAGTCTGGAGGTAAGTACTCCCTACATAACCTGTAATCTACATATCAAGAGGTAATTAAAACCCTTACCTGTGTATAAACTTAGTAGTAGCCAACATAGTCCGGAGGTATATAAAGCCTTCTTATCCATAATCTTCAGAGATATTCTTTTATTGGACATCATATTCAACTTTTTGGAGCACATTTAAAGATTGTGTGCCAAATGGATAAACTGAAAAGACACTGGTTTAGTGCTGTTTTGCACTGTTGCAGGTGTTTTCATGTTCTCTCTCTGCTGAGGATGAAACGGCTCTGTCCATCATTGATCCAATGCAAGTGACACTGGAACTGAACAGCAGCCCCATGGTGCAGCACACTGCCCTACAAAACACAGGGGTGAATGAGGCCAGGCAGGCCGAAAAACCGCCTGTCCTAGAGGTAAACCCATATTTGAACAATACTCACCCTGTGTGTCAAATTCCCTGAAACTTAGAATGTATCACACAGTCTGTAACAAGTGCTTTTACATTGTCGTGTTATAGTAGTCATTTTACTGTGATATGTTTTCAATGGTGTGTCAGTATGGGATGGGTACTAAAAATATATAGTGTTCAGCAATTACATCACCCATTCCTTTACAGTAAAGTATTTTTTTTTTCTTTTGTAGGTTAATTTTACTTCATTGAATATAAGGCTGTCGTATAATGACATGAAGTTGTTCTTGGCCATCATTAATTCAATGCCAAAGCAGCTGCTGAAAGCACAAGAACAAACCCGACCCAAGAACCAGCCTCTTCAGGCCTTCTCAGGTAGATATTCTGTCCCCTCTGAACGTATAAATACATGTCTCCAGTGTTACAGTGTCACAATCAGCTCATAACATGCATAATTCATGTTTTAGTGGAATGAGAATGTTCATATTTACATTACAAACTAAAACAAATATTATAAAGACCGGAAGTGCTCAGTGAATGAAAACCCGTCTGTGCGCATAGAATCAGCTGGGAGTAAAACATGCGATAACCGCCCGCTAAATAACGAAAGTGCTGTTTCGAATTGCTTGATTGTGTGTTGGTAGTAAAATCGTCTGCTTTTATGCGAGCGATGATGCATTCAAAACAATATGGCGGCATCCTTGTTTGTGTCATCTCATAAAAATGAATTGATATTTCTTGAAACCAGGTAGGCCGGTCTTTATAATAGTAATAAATAACTAATGCTCGGGTGTTTGTTACAGGATATACGCCCGGCAAAAATTCCAAATAATGCCAGAGCACCGTTAGGCGTATATGCTGTAACAAACGCCCTCACAATCGGTATTTTTTCCTACAATATTAGCACTTACAAATGCTCCATCATTAAAATTCAGTAGAACACTGTTTATCACCAGGACTGCTAGTATGTGCTAGTACTAATTTATCAGTCCTAGCTTCTTCCTAGTAATTGGTCATTTTCAGTATAAAATCTTTATCAACAAAATATGTAACACTCTTTCTCCACCTCCTGTATGACCTAATCACTGAGAGGAGTTTTTAATAATAAACCCAAAACTTACCTTTTAACTGTAGTATCAGGTCAAAAGCTGAAGCACCTGGACCTCTTCGTCTCTCTCTTTGATTTGGGCAGGTAGATTACCTGGATTCTCTGGGATTTGTTTATGTTTTCATTTCAGCTGACTTGTCGCATACGTGTACATGTATGGGTGAACAAGTTCTGCAAAAGTACAAAGCCCAGAGACATGCTGTTTCTTTTAAATGATACCTTATTTATCGAGGATGAAAACTTGTTTGAGGCATACAGATCTGTCTGTTCATCTGTGTCCCAGAGCCATTACAGATGAGGTACCCCGATCCAATGTGTGAAAATTTGAACACCTTATCACCATTTTCTCATTGACTATTGAAGGAATTTGTCTCTTATTTTGCATATATGTACTAGGCCACAAGTAGATTCCTTGTGTGAATATCAGGCCTGGATCTTTCTTAATTAATCTTTAATGAATTTTTAAAATAATTTTTAATGCATTAAAATTCAAGCATTAAATCTCATAACTTGAAAAGTATTTGCATTTAAAGCATTTTGTTAAAATATGTTATTGACCTACTTTTAGATCAGTTATAATATAGTAAAAAGTCCACACCAGTAGCTCATTGCATAGCTGAGCAATAGTTATTTTGATATTTTCACTATTGAGTAAATCACTTGTAACTAGAAAAATATTGCATTTAAAGCATTTGTTTTAATATAATATTCAGATACTTTTTCCATAGATACAACGTGCTGAGTAACTTGGAAGTCTGTTCCATTACCTAAGTGAATAGTAGCTACTTTCTGACTTTTCATTACCTTTCATTATGAGTAAAATCAATTTTAATTTGAAAACTGTTGCATTTGCAGCACAAAACTTTTGTGTCCTTTCACTTGTACTCTGAAGCTCAAAACACAAAGTTATTTGACACAGAGCCCATTGACGGGCACTGATTGCTTGTTATATTTCACAGCTGAGCAGGTGGAGCAACTGGAGTCACTAGGTTTCAGCACTTCAGACTGTGAGCTAGCCCTGGAGGCAACAGAGGGCCGCTTAGATGACTCTGCCCTATGGCTGACACAGCATGCCACACCCTCCAAAACACACAAGGGGCCTGGTCATGATCTGCCAGTGTCCGGCATAGAGGTCAGGTGCCACATTGTCTCCCTGTGTCTGATTGATGACTGTCTGGATGCTGATGTCCCACTGATTGAAGTTAATGTGTCCAGTAAGTTCTTTGTGGACTGTTTATAATCAGTAGTCAGTTGGAACAATGGCATTTGTATGCTTATAACCAGTAGTCAGTTTGAACAATAGCTTTTATTGCGCTACTATAGCTTACCATGTGGGACTGATAGCTGTTCTTGGGAGGCCGTCCGACCTGGCCAACGTCTTAGAAAAAAAAAAATTTAGTGTTGACCGCAGTCGAGGTTGTCGTCATGTGACTTGCCCCTTTTGTTACATCCTTTCTTGTTCGCCGTCACCACATTAGCCATGTTTTTTCAAGCCAAAGACGTTTTTTCTTCTATATCTCAGCATTTACTTATTATTGGATATCCACATCTAGCCATTTTGTTTTTTAATATACATAGCTTATTTTGTGAAAAGTTTCGTTTCACCAGGATAAGTATCTTTTATTTTCTGAGCATTTTGTTTTTTTTCGTCTCGTCAGGCTTGTCATCTTGCTGAGCATTGGTTGTTGTCACGAGCAACGTGCTTTTATTGCGTATTTCTTCCTCCCCAAGCAATAAAGACAAGCCGCGAGCTTTATTGTATATTTTTATTGCGTTAATATATCTTACCTAGTGGACCAGTGCATTTGTCCGGCGCGCAGCCGGTCCCGCCAAACGTTAGACAAAAACGTCCTGAGCTGGGCTCTGACCGGGACCGGTAGTGTACTCCTCATTCGCCAGGTGTCGTGACTGCACCCAGCTCCCCTACTGCGCGTGCGCGCGCATGCGTACTTCCTCTTTTTGTTTGGCGCCATAGTGTGTTAGCGGATAAATTTCAGTAAAATAAACTTTGAATTATATTATTGCTTTGCAAACGTGTTAGAAGAAAAGCTTTGGATATTGCAAAATATATTTATCATGGCATCACCAGGACAGAGGCGTGGTAGTTGTGGCCATGTTATGGCGGGGTTTGACCTACATAAAAAGTGTGCCCGCTGCAGGGACAAAAAGGTGGGAGATGACCCTTGTGTCAAAGGTCAGGATTGTGATTTGTGTGATAAACTGTCTGACTCTCAGAAAGGTATGTTAGCAACCCCACAGTATCAAATCCGAAAAGACAAAAAAGCAGGAATTTTGATCTCTCCTAGTAAAGTTACTGTTGTGGGTCCGGTGGAGGACCAAGATGAAGTTGAGATGTCTCCGGTCACTGCGCATGCGCAGGGACGGATGGTTACCGGTACCTTCCCGGTTTCTGACCAGACAAGCACAGGAGACTTTGTCTCCCGTCAGGATTTTGAACTATTAAATAATCAATTGGAGGAAAAATTCGCCCGTTTTGAGGCTCTCCTTACCAGAACCAACATATTTTCCACTCCAAAGATGCCTGTTCCAACGGGTCAAGCCCATATCTCTGATACGCCTTTTATCAATCCCTCTCCTGATCCCAGAGCCACCGGTCCGGTGAGGCCTCCGGTTCAGGACGTAGAGGATTCTGCTACTTCTGTTAAAAAACAGAAAGGAAAATCAAAACATAAGAAGTCTATCAAACCGGCCGCTGCTGCCGGTTCTGCAAGTCAGGTTGCTAGGGACCCTATTCCTCCCAAGACAGTGGTACCCGGTCCGGGTTTACAAGTTCTTGGTGAACCGGAGGAAACTGTGCCTGCTATCACCAGTGTCTCTTCCTTAGGGTCCTCCTCTCAACCGGCCATTACCGGTCCGCAGTATACCAGTACTTCTGCTTCCTTTGCACCGGATAGTTTTACTCAGCCGGATCCGGCTCTGTCAGACGGGGAACCCCTTCCGGACCGGTCAGATAAGGAATCTGGTGAGGAGGGTGAACTTTCAGATACTGAAATCAATGAGAAAAACGAGGAAATGAACTACAGAGAAACGGTCCGGTCGGTCCGTTCCTTTCTTGGCTGGTCTCACATACCAGATTTTGAGGCTTCAGCAAGTGATGCAGACAACCGTTCTGACAACCCTTGGAAAGGAAAACATCCTCGTCGCTCAGGCAAAGTTTCAGTGGAGTTACCAGCTGACGACTGGCTTTGCTATAAAATGGAAAAACTGAACACTCGTGTTGCAGAAGGTTACCCTTCTCGTTCCCAAGAGGCCGCAGGTCTGAAACAAGACCAGTTTGTCAGAACACCCAAAAGCCAGGCAAAGTGGTATACACAGTCACGACTCAAACAGGATATAAATCAAAGACCTGGACGTACAATCTTTGGCTGGTCGGGTTCCGAAGCACGCCTGAACTCTCAATTCTCCCGTATTGCCAAGACTTCCTCATATCCATCTTCAGGACCAGCATCTAGGCCTATCCCTCAGGAGATTCTTAGAAGGTGGGAGCAATGTGCTAAGGAAGGCTCTTTGATTACCAATCACGCAGCAGGATTCAACAGGTGCGTTAGTGAAATTCAGGACAAAATGAATCAACATATTTTATTTTTAAACGCTACCATTGTTCAGGGCAAGGCCCCTAAGGAGGTCACCGACGCCATCAAGGATTTGAAAGACTTGTCAGCTTTCCACAGTAGTGTTTCTGTTGCCTTAGGTACTGCCTTCCAGCACCTCGCAGACAGTTTATTTGTTCAGCTAGCCAACTTCATTTTGTTGAGGAGAGATTCTTATCTCGAGTACGTTAAACCAGGCCTGAAACCTGATACCTGGAATAAACTACGAAATGCTCCCCTGTTCACTTACGGCCTATTCCCGGATGATGTACTGGCAGTAGCGGAGCAGGATATTCAAAAGTATGATTCAAACAAGAGTGCTACTGGTCCCGGCCCGGGCACATATCAGCACTCAAAGAAGCATCAATTCCGGTACCAACCATATGAAAAGAAAGAGAGTCGTCAATCCGGCTTCTCCTCTTCCCAAAATCAACAACCTTGGAGGCAATTCTCAGGCAGAGGCAGGGGTAGGGGTCGTGGTAGAGGTGGATCTGGTTCTACATACTACTCCAAGCCTGCCCGTGGTACAAAACCATATAAATGACAATCAACATCTACTGAGTCCCCCAGTTGTGTTAAGTTCAAGTTTAGGGGATCTCAATCTAGTGTCATCAGCAAACAAAGAGACTTTTCAAGAGACTGTAAATTTGCATGTTGTTCTTCCTGCACCTTCTGTAAAAGGGCTGTTACAAAAGAAAAACGTAAGACCCTCTCATTCTCAAATAGAAATAAAATCTGTGAACAGTGCTTTGTCTGTAAATCAGTGTCTTTTTGCCCCAAATGTGACAAATGCCCCATGTGTTGCAAAAGATCCACCTGTGGGAGGCCGTCTGCAACTGTTTTGGCAGGTTTGGCTCTCCCTGGGTTCAAATCCAAGGGTAGTCTCTATCCTCAGGGAAGGGTATCAACTACCCTTCAAGGAGAGACCACCTCTGGCAAGATTTCCTGTGATAATCAGTGGTTCATCAAATCCCTCTCGAAACAAAAGTCTGAACGAGGCATTGCATTCCCTAGGTCAAAAACACACTATCGAAAAGGTGTCCGTTCAGTCATCTCTGGGTTTCTACAACCGGTTGTTCCTGGTGCCAAAACCCAACGGGAAATGGAGGCCCATTCTAGATCTAAGCCAACTGAACCTTTACCTTGCCCCAGCAACGTTCAAGATGGAAACTCCGGAGACCATCAGACTCTCCCTGCAACAGGGGGAGTGGGTCACTTCGCTGGATTTCAGCGACGCTTATTTTCACATTCCCATAAACCACAGGTCGCGAAAATATCTCCGGTTCCACTTAAAAGGTCAGACCTTTCAGTTCGCAGCACTTCCCTTTGGCCTGTCGACGGCTCCGTTGGAGTTCACAAAGGTGGTCAAGGAGGTAAAACTCATGGCTCAATCGAGGGGTATTCGAATCCACCAATACCTAGACGATTGGTTACTGAGAGCCCCATGCCGGGAAATTTGCCTACGTCATACCCAGATCCTTTTGGACCTTTGCCGCTCGCTAGGTTGGGTAGTCAACATGGACAAGTCAGAGCTGGTTCCCCAACAAACCTTCGACTTCGTAGGTTATCATTTCGACCTATCTCAGGGGTTAGTCAAACCAACTCAGGACAGGTGGAGGAGTCTATCTCAGAAACTCAACCTTCTCCTGGGACTGGAATGTTGCACAGTCAGGCAGTTCATGTCTTTAATCGGCCTTCTGACAGCAACAGAAAAACAAGTAGTGTCGGGGCGGCTGCATATGAGGCCCATTCAGTGGCACCTAAAAAAGCATTGGCATGCCCCGGAATCGCTGGAAAAGGTCATCCCAATTCCTTCATCTCTCCATGTACATCTAAGGTGGTGGTTGGACCCGGCCAAGGTGCTCTCCGGTCAACCCTTACACCCTCTTCGACACGCCCTTCAACTGTTTACAGACGCCTCAAACGAAGGTTGGGGCGCTCACTTAGGCGATTACATGGCAAAAGGAGTTTGGTTAGAGTCAGAAAGCGCCTTGCACATAAATTTGTTGGAGCTCAAGGCGGTCCTGCTGGCCTTAAAACGGTTCGAGCGGTTATGTTGCAACCAGATAGTTCTTGTTTGTACAGACAACACCACTGTGGTCTCTTACATCAACAAGGAAGGGGGTATGAAATCAGGCTCACTCTGTGCCCTCCTTTGGAGACTGATGCTTTGGTGCAATCAAAGGCAGATTGTCTTGAGGGCCAGGCATATTCCGGGTCACCTGAACGTCATAGCCGACAAGCTGTCCAGACTCAATCAGGTGATCCAAACAGAATGGTCCCTCCTCCCGGAGGTGTTTGCTCAAATATGCCGGCGTTGGCACCGCCCGTCTGTGGACCTGTTTGCCACCCGGTTCAATCACAAACTTCCCCGGTTTGTATCCCCGGTTCCAGACCAATCAGCGTGGGGAGTGGACGCCTTAAGTCTCCCTTGGGAGGACCTGGACGCTTATGCCTTTCCACCGACGGCCCTTCTTCATCAGGTGGTAACGAAACTCTTGGACCACGGATTCCGTCGTCTCATTCTGATAGCACCAGGTTGGCCCAACATGCCTTGGTTTTGGGACCTGGTCAACATGTCAGCTCAAGTTCCCCTCCTGCTCCCTCAGGTGTCGAAATTGATCACTCAACCGTTCAATCAGTGTCCTCACCGGGACCTGCCCAATCTGAACCTTCATGCGTGGCTCCTAGAGCCTCTGCCATCCAGCAGGCCGGGTTCTCGGCAGAAGTGGCAACAAGAATTGAGGCTCCTCAAAGACGCTCTACCAGAGCCATTTATGAATCAAAGTGGTCCGTTTTTGTCAGATGGTGTGAAAAGAATCAGGTGGACTTCAGGACTCCCTCTATAGAGCAAATTGCGGATTTTCTCCTTTCCCTTTTTCAGGAGAAACATCTTCAACCTAGTACCATAGAAGGCTATAGGACTGCCATAGCCGACAAAGGGGGAATTCCAGAATTAACATCAGCAAGGATGAAAACTTGTCCAGGTTGTTGGACAGTTTTCATAGGGACAAACCAAAAGGCAGGCGTGGGATTCCTACGTGGAATTTGTCTTTGGTCCTTCACCAACTTACACAACCTCCTTTTGAACCTCTCAGGAAGGCTTCGCTGAAGTACCTCACCTTTAAGACTGTCTTCCTTCTAGCCTTGGGCTCTGGGAAACGGAGGAGTGAAATTCATGCTTGGGTCCACAGGAACATTAGGCACCAAGAGGATTGGTCGAATGTTTCATTATCGCCTTCTCCTAGTTTCATCTCTAAGAACCACCTGGCTAAAGAGGGTCCCGCTTGCGTGGCCCCTGTTATCATTCCAGCCTTGGCTCCTTCATTGGACAAATCCCTCAAGGAGGATAGGAGTCTGTGCCCGGTCCGGGCACTACGTTATTACTTGGACAAAACCAAAGATCTCCGTTCAGGCAAGGAATTGGTTTTTGTTTCCTTTAGGAAGAGTTTCCAGAAGGATATTGTCCCTGCTACCGTTTCCTCCTGGATCAAACAAACCATAGTCCTTTGTTACCAGATGTCAGACCAACAGGCTCAACAGTTGCATCAGGTTCGGGCTCATGACGTTCGCGCGTTCGCGGCGTCCAAAGCCTTTCAGGGGGGTGTTCCCTTAGACCAGATTTTGGCAGCCTGTCACTGGAAATCTCATAACACCTTCACCCAATTTTACTTGAAGGACTTGGCATGGGCAGACTCGGATGTGTACCATTTGGGTCCTGTGGTAGCTGCCCAACAAATTAGGGACTAAGTAGAGGCTCCCATGTATATAGTGTATAGTGGTGTATATATGTATTTATACATGTACATAAAAAAAAAAAAAAAAAAAAAAAAAAACGTCCCTGCAGTCTGTCTTGCGTTGCAAGAAGATGGGGGACCATCTTAATCTTCAATTCCCCTTCTTCACTTCCTCGGGAACTCGTCAGCTACAAAACAAAGGGGGGGGGGGGGGGGGAGAGAGACTGTACCTATCCAGGGTAGTTAGAAACCCTTCCCGGGTGATTTCTCTGGATTTACGGAGTATATATGTAGATCTTAGAGTCTCGGTCTCCCCTTTGTCCATAGCTACCCTCCAACCACTGGGTAGTTATTCTGCACTGGTCCACTAGGTAAGATATATTAACGCAATAAAATGGAAAATTTAATGGTTAAATTAAATTTTTATTAGTTAATATCTTACCTAGTGGACCAAGAGAGTCCCACCCTACCTGCCCCGCAATAGCTCAAAGGGGGACATTCTTAGGTAGGCCACAAAAAGAGGAAGTACGCATGCGCGCGCACGCGCAGTAGGGGAGCTGGGTGCAGTCACGACACCTGGCGAATGAGGAGTACACTACCGGTCCCGGTCAGAGCCCAGCTCAGGACGTTTTTGTCTAACGTTTGGCGGGACCGGCTGCGCGCCGGACAAATGCACTGGTCCACTAGGTAAGATATTAACTAATAAAAATTTAATTTAACCATTAAATTTTCCAATATGTGATTGTTCTCGGAACACGCAAATTAGGTATTTATTTCTCAATATATCACACAATTTTATATGATGACCTCGACCTTTGGGTGATCAGGACGTCGAGTCCTTTCATTTTTTTTCGGCAGATCTCGGGGATGCTGCAATGTTATTGATCCCACGTTTTTCAACCCCTTGCTTTCGAGATATTATTTTATACAAACGCCAGAAAATCTGTCCCACCACCCCAAGTTCTGCATTGCAATAAAAGATTGAGTTCAACTCGAGTCTTCACTGGGGTCTCGTCATTTTTCCAATTCAACCAAATGAATTTTTTTCAGGCTTCCATTCTCGAGCCACTGCAGTTTTCGAGAGGACTTAAAGTCCCTCAATATGGCTATCAATACAAGAAGTGGAGGTGGATCAGACCTCCGCTTGGGCCTCAGAAGCCTGCCTATCCAAATCTGTACATCTGGACCCCCTACCCTCGAGGCAATGGATGTGGACTTTGGTCCAGCACTCTTCGTCTCGACACTCGTCTATGTCGCCTCGGCCCCACCTTTATGCACAAGGAACCTTCGAGGTTGCCCTCGGCCAAACCAAACAACATCTCTTGATACATGCAGAGTAGCTGGTGTAGTGTAGTGGTTAAAATGCAGGACTTATGAGTGGGAGGTCTGGGGTTCTCACCCCACCTGGTGTGTAATAATATCCCCAGACGAAAGTCGGGGATATATTGGATTCAGGTCCGTCGCGCCGCCGCCGCCGTAGAAATTTCCTTGTGGACGCGATAACTCAAAAACGGATTAATATTTTTCTTTCAAACTTGGTACACATGTTAAGGATGCCCAAAGGAAGATCCCTATTTTAAGGTGACCTTAAACTCCCAATAATAAAGAACTCATGGCCACCATAAGGTCAGAAATTGCACTTTTGGCCACTTAGAGCCCTCTAGGTCACAAACTATGAGGCTTATCTGCCTCAAATTTTACCTGAGAACACATTAAAATAGTCTTAGTCCATGTGCCAAAAATCAAGACTTTAGGTTGAGGAGAAAATTGTCTTTGAGGCCCATAAAGACCCCACTTAGGACTTTTTTCCTATATTTTTAACTTATTTTGCCCTATAATTTGGAAGTGGTAATTCTGATGAGTCTCAAACTGCACTAGATGTAACTCTTATATGTAATCCTTGTCTGTGAAAAATTTAAAGGCTGTAGGTTTACCTGTTAGGCCGACTTAAGATCTCAAAATTGCCCACAGAGACCCAATTTATGGACTTTTTGCCATCTTCAAGCACTGTAGCTTTCAAACTATGTCTCTCATCTAAGTGAAATATCATCTGGGAATATATCAATATGTTTTTCTTATATGTACTCCAAAATTTAAGCCTTTAATAGACATTTAACCCATGTATGAGGACCATAAACACCCACCCGAGTGACCCTTTTAAGACATTTTTCACATATTTTGCTCTGTAACTTGGAAATGGTAAGTCTGAGAAGTTTCAAACTGTATTAGATATATATTCTATGTGTAATGTTAGTATGTAACAGATTTTAAGTCTGAAGCTTTAATTTGAAGGTCAAATTGAGGTCTCTGACGGGCTCCCAAAGACCCAATATATGGACTTTTTGCCACCTTTAAGCCCTGTGACTGTTAAACTATGTTATTGATGGAGCTGAAATCCCATGTGGGAATGCATTATTATGTCCTTTTTACATGTGCCGAAAATCAAGGCTTTAAGTAGACATTTAACCTGTGTTTGAGGACCATAAATCCCCATCCGAGTGACCCTTTTTAGACATTTTTCACATATTTTGCCCTGTAACTTGGAAATGGTAAGTCTGAGAAGTTTCAAACTGTATTAGATACATATTCTATGTGTAATCTTAGTATGTGACAAATTTTAAGTCTGAAGCTTTAATTTGAAGGCCACATTGAGGTCTCTAAAAGGCCCCATAGAGACCCACTATTTGGACTTTTTGCCAGTTTTAAGGCCCATGACTGTTAAACTATGTGACTGATAGAGCTGAAATCTCATCTGGGAATACATTATTATGTTCTTTTTACATGTGCCAAAAATCAAGGCTTCAAGTAGACATTTAACCTGTGTTTGAGGACCATAAATCCCCATCCGAGTGACCCTTTTTAGACATTTTTCACATATTTTGCCCTGTAACTTGGAAATGGTAAGTCTGAGAAGTTTCAAACTGTATTAGATACATATTCTATGTGTAATCTTAGTATGTGACAAATTTTAAGTCTGAAGCTTTAATTTGAAGGCCACATTGAGGTCTCTAAAAGGCCCCATAGAGACCCACTATTTGGACTTTTTGCCAGTTTTAAGGCCCATGACTGTTAAACTATGTGACTGATAGAGCTGAAATCTCATCTGGGAATACATTATTATGTTCTTTTTACATGTGCCAAAAATCAAGGCTTCAAGTAGACATTTAACCTGTGTTTGAGGACCATAAATCCCCATCCGAGTGACCCTTTTTAGACATTTTTCACATATTTTGCCCTGTAACTTGGAAATGGTAAGTCTGAGAAGTTTCAAACTGTATTAGATACATATTCTATGTGTAGTCTTAGTATGTGACAAATTTTAAGTCTGAAGCTTTAATTTGAAGGCCACATTGAGGTCTCTAAAAGGCCCCATAGAGACCCAATATTTGGACTTTTTGCCACCTTTAAGCCCTGTGACTGTTAAACTATGTGATTGATTGAGCTGAAATCCCATCTGGGAATGCATTATTATGTCCTTTTCACATGTGCCGAAAATCAAGGCTTTTGGTAGACATTTAACCTGTGTATGGGGGCCATTGACATTTTTTTCTGTATTTTGCCCTGTTATTTGGAAATGCTTAGTGTGACAAGTCTTAAACTGTATTATATATAATTTTTGTTTGTTGTGTATGTCCCCCAAAAAGTTTCAGTTCTGTAGTTTAATTGCTAAGGTCTCTTTAACAATTGTAAAATGCCCACAGAGACCCAATTTATGGATATTATGCCACTTTAAAGCCCTGTAACTGTCAAACTTGTGGCTCATAGAGCTGAAATCTTTGAATTTTTCAAAGGAAGTGCCTGTCTATTTAAATTTTGAATATTAATAATGTTATGGCTATCTTAGGCTTTTAAGAACTTATTTTTGTGTGTTATCTCTCTGCTTGCTGAGTTTTTAACTTTTTAATATGAAACTGGTTAAACATATTCAAGTAGGCAAAATGGACACTGTTATTTTCTGGTGAGCTTTAAGTCCCAAATATTAATGAAATTATAGCCTTATGTAGTAAAAATAGGGGATTTTTAACCCTCAACTAGCACAGTTTTATTCAACTTGCCTTAATTTTGACACAGCTCCTACAGTTACGAACTCATTCAATTGATAATCACATACTTAAAATTCTCAATTCTGAATTATTATTATAAATCTGTTCTTGTCGTTTGATAATTTGTATTTAATTCTGGAGGTATATAATCTTCCTGTTGGACATTCCTTATTTATATATTTGATTTTATTTTAGTGATAAGATTAACTGAGCTTTTTGTATTTGATTGCCCCTTTTTACCCCACAGCCCTTAAGGGCTGTTGGGGTATTGTTTTCACCCATGGTGTCCGGATGGGCAGGCGGGCGTCCGGGCGGGCGGGAAATAGTTTGTCCGGGCTGTATCTCAGAAACCGTAAGGTGTAGGAAGTTGATACTTGGTAGGGACATTGGTTAGGGGGTGTAGTTGTGCAACGTCATGGTCTGACCTTGATTTGACCTTTGACCTGGCCGTAGTGACCTTGACCTATAAAATCTTGTCCGGGCTATATCTCGGAAACCGTAAGGTGTAGGAAGTTGATACTTGGTAGGGATATTGGTTAGGGGGTGTAGGTGTGCAACGTCATGGTCTGACCTTGATTTGACCTTGCCGTAGTGACCTTGACCTATAAAATGTTGTCCGGGCTATATCTCGGAAACTGTAAGGCTTGGGAAGTTGATATTTGGTAGGGACATTGGTTAGGGGGTGTAGGTGTGCAACGTCATGTTGTGACCTTGATTTGACCTTTGACCTTGCCGTAGTGACCTTGACCTATAAAATCTTGTCCAGGCTATATCTCAGAAACCGTAAGGTGTAGGAAGTTGATACTTAATAGGGATATTGCTTAGGGGGTGTAGGTTTGCAGCGTCATGGTCTGACCTTGATTTGACCTTTGACCTTGCCGTAGTGACCTTGACCTATAAAATGTTGTCTGGGCTATATCTCAGAAACCGTAAGGTGTAGGAAGTTGATACTTGGTAGGGATATTGATTAGGGGGTGTAGGTGTGCAACGTCATGGTTTGACCTTGATTTGACCTTTAGCCTTGCCGTAGTGACCTTGACCTATAAAATATTGTCCGGGCTTTATCTCGGTGCAGGAAGTTGATATTTGGTAGAGACATTGGCTAGGGGGTGTAGGTGTGCAGCATCGTGGTGTGACCTTGATTTGACCTTTGACCTTGCCATAGTGACCTTGACCTATAAAATCGTCAGGGCTGTATCTCGGAAACCGTAAGGTGTAGGAAGTTGATACTTGGTAGGGACATTGGTTATTGGCTATAGGTGTGTATTATCATGGTGTGACCTTAATTTGACCTTTTACCTTGCCGTAGTGACCTTGACCTTTAAAATCTTGTTGCACCTTTGGGTCTGTCTTTTGATGCAGATTAAGCAAAAGTCATATTAGAATTTATTAAGAATTTTACTTTCATAACTTCCCATTGTAAGAGATAGAATTTCATCAAGTGAGCCGCAGATTTTACTCCAACACCACACATAAGCATTCATTAAATGTATTACCACTTCTGTATGCATGGTAATATTCAAACCATCTAAACCATAATTCAGAAATGCAGATGTATATAAAGAGTGTTGAATTTTAGTTTACTGATTAATGCTGTTATCTTGTCATTGAATTATCTTGTTTTAATACTTCATCTTTATACGCATTATCTTTCTTTTAAACATTATTTCTCCATTTAAACATTGTTTGGACCTTTATATAACTGACAGTGCTCTGAAAGTATCCTGAAGTTTGTACTGGTACAGTACTTCTATATCTCATGGTGTTGAAAATATTTCCCAAGGCTGTGGGGTACGGGCATCTCTGATGCTATTTTATATTATAAGTGTTTGTTTACCATTTGTGCTGCAGCACTCCATCTCTTTGTAGTCCCACCCCCCATCCCCCACCCACCTCTGGGACCTCCAGCTATTGAGTGACACTAAATAAACAAAGGTATATAGATCTTCTGTAATAGTGAGAGAGGTGTGGAGAAGGGGAGAGAGGTGGGGTGGGGGTGGGAGGTGGTGTTTGCTTCATTATCTAATTATCTAAGACAAAGGGAGTCAGAACTGAGATTGTGTCACATATTTAGGTTGCATATATATGGATCACATATATAGGAATTGAGGAAATGAATAACTGAAAAACAATGCAAATTCTAAAAATAATATAATAAAATAATAATATAAATAATATATGATTTTTAAATAATATTTTATTTGTGAACAAATATAGAAACAGAGATACGCTTTTGGAATTATGAATTTAGAATGGACATTCAATCATCAATTATTTAAATACTTTGAAAATAGGTTCAGAGTTACCCTTTGCAGGAAGATTGAAAAGTATGATGAGTTGAGTTAAAAATAATATTTTATTTGTCAACAAATATAGAAACAGATATGCTCTTTTGAGATTATTAATTTAGAATGGACATTCAATCATCAATCATTTAAATACTTTGAAAATAGGTTCAGAGTTATCATTGCAGGAAGATTGAAAATATGATCTGTTGAGTTATGTATTCGATGTCTGGGGGTACACCATCTTCCTTGGGAAGATATAAACTTAGTAGATTGATGTGCTGAAGTTCATATAACTTTTCCCAATATTTATGGCATACAACAAATGGATTAAATAAAAAATTCCCGGTCAAAACCTATGGCGTGAGTGATGACCTGTCTGGGGATATGTTGGCGCCGAGTTGGCCCAATCTAGTTTTTATATATACATAAATCCAGGTCCAGATATATGTCTTCTTCATCAGAGGTTGCACATAAGATAAAACTTTAATCCAGATGTGTCTTCTTCGTCAGAGGAGGATCAGTCCTCTGCACCCAGACACAGGTCTTCAGTTCCTAGGATGGCCCATTCTTATCAAGACCAACCTCAACATGATCCAGACCCCCCACCCCCTTATTATAGGGATGTCGCCTTGACCACCTTCCCCTCGCAGTACGCAGAGAAAATGAAGACTTCTTAACTCCATGACCCCAGGGAGTCTATGCCGAGGAGTGCCACTGCGGTTAGGAGTCTGGATGTCGAGAACGGTACACAGGAGCTTAGACCTAGGGCCCTTCCTCCATGCTTCCCCTCAACTCCATTATCAAAGATGCCTTTGATAAGTTTAACAAGGTTTTTCAACTGCATCTTGCTGACGGAAAGTTCATCAAAGCTCCTCCATCCACTGCTAAGTGGTACAAGGTGGGACAGCCTTGATATTAAGACAAGATTCAGGAGTTAAATGCAGATTTGTAAAGATCTGTATTACTCCTAAACCCTCTGGGGCCCCTATGGGCAAGGCTGCCCTACCAATTCTCAAGGAATTGGAACATCAAGCGAGACAAAAATATCTTCACTCTCAACTATACTACTACTTTTGCCAGGACTTCCTCCACCTCGTTGGAGAAGTGTCAGGATAGTATAAAATCAACCTTTAAGAAGGCGAAATCCCGGATCAGGAAAGGTGCCGATCCTGAAAATAGCAGCTATATAAGCCCAGGGCCCTTATAAGCCTGTGATTACTTAGACATTTGGAATAAGACTGTTCTTATCCAACTCAGGGCCTTTACTTGTCTCTGCAAACTCTTAGCCCATATTCTCCAGAGGGAACTCTACACTGTGGGTAACACCGACTTGCTTAGGCGCGAAGCCGAAATGACCTTGTTACAACCTCAACTAGGGGAAACGAGACACCAACAACTGAGGAACTCGCCCTTTTGGCCTTCCTCTTTGTGTCTCAGTTAGTCCAGGAGGGAGAAGACTTCCTCCTCAAAAAAGGCACCTCTAAAGACTTACAGGGTTTTGGACCCTATCAGAACCCGCCCTTACATGGTCCCCACAAGAAAAGAGGCTCCTATAGGAAATGCTGCTATGAGGGCAACTCCTCACAAGCAGTAACCAGTCGTTTTCCTCAGGCAGGGGGAAATCGAAATTCAGAGGCTCCAGGGGTTGTTTTCGACCCCACTCTAGGGGGCGAGGGCGTGGAAACCCCTCCCCCCAATGACTCCTCAATAGCCTCCCTCAGTCCACTAGTAGGAGGTCGCCTCCGTTTCTTTTGGATGAGACTGGCAAACAAACAAATGTTCATTAAATGTGTTAAACATTATCACTAATGGCTACGTACTGCCATTCCTTTCAAAACCAAATCTGGTCATATTTCCTCTGATACTATCGGAGTACAAGGCCCATCAAAAGACCAAGCTCTGGCCTCTTGTATCCAGTCTCTTCTGTCAAAGAACGAAATTGAAAGGGTGGAAAATGTAAAATCTCTCGCCTGTTTTTAGTACCCAAGCCTCACCAAGGTGGAGGCCAGTCACAGACCTAAGCAGGCTCAACACTTTTCTACACGTAAAAAGTTCAAAATGGAAACTCCAGAGTCCATCAGGACCTCCCTGATTCCAGGGGAATGAGTATCGTCGATTGTCCTGTCGGACGCTTACCTTCTCATCCCCATTCATCCAACTCAAGGAAATACCTAAGGTTTTGCCACAAATACCATCTAGATTCAGGTATTCCAGTTCACCTCCCTCGATTTCGGACTATCCACAGCCCCCCAGGTCTTTACAATGATTGTAAAGGAGGTGAAGCTAATGGCCCTCTCCAGAGGACTGAGACTTCACCACTACCTGGACGACTGGCTGATCAGGTCTCAGTCTCAGGAAGAAGCCCAAGTGAACACTCAGGCAGTGGTAGACCTAACCCAGGCCTTGGGTTGGATAATAAATCAGGAAAAATCAGAACTGAAACCTACTCAGGTGTTTTCGTTCGTGGGCTATGAATACCATCTAGATTCAGCCCTTGTAAAACCCACTCAAGAGAGATGGCTCAAACTTCAGGATTTGATCCTACGACTCAAGTCAAAGCATGTTTCGACTGCAAGATGTTCGATGTCGCTAATTGGGTTGCTTGCCTCAACGGAGAAAATGGTCCCGGAGGGACGCCTTCACATGAGGCCCTTTCAGTTTCATCTCAAGGAGCACTGGAGATATCCTCAGTCGCTGGACAGCCTCCTTCCTTGGACAGAAGCCATTTCAGCACACCTAGACTGGTGGCAAAATCCCTCAAACGTGATGAGAGGTGCAGACCTTCATCCCAAAGACCACAGTTCCCAACTCTTTACAGACGCCTCAAACAAAGGTTGGGGCGCTCACTTAGATCAAAGTTCTACAAAGGGTCTGTGGGCCGACCGGAAAAAAAGGCTACACATAAACGTCCTAGAATTGAAGGCAGTCTCCCTGGCCCTTCGAAGCTTCAAGGACCAGTGCCAGAACCAAATAGTGCTAGTTGTAACGGACAACTCAACAGTGGTAGCCTACATAAACAAACAAGGAGGAACTCACTCAGCAGAGATGTGTACTCTCCTGTGGAAGATCATGACCTGGTGCCATCACTATCACATAACATTGAAAGCCAGACACATTCCAGGGTGTCTGAATGTGATGGCCGACCTTCTGTCCAGGTCGAACCAAGTGCAGTCAACAGAATGGTCACTGCATCCGCAGGTGTTCAAACAGATCTGCCAAAAGTGGTTCACACCACATGTAGACCTGTTTGCCACTCATCTGAACCACAAACTTCCACTGTACGTATCTCCTGTCCCAGACCCAAAGGCTTGGGACATAGATGATGTGAACATAAACTGGACGGGTCTCACTGCCTTACCCTCCGACGGCTCTCCTTCACAGGGTGATCCAAAAAAACAGGCAATGCTATTGCCTGATCATCGTAATAGCCCCAGGCTGGCCGGGGATGCCCTGGTTTTGGGACCTAGTGCAGCTGTCAACAAAGATCCCACTACAACTTCCAGTGTCAACAACTCTTCTCATACAGTCCCACAATTATGTGTTCCACAGCAATCCACAGCATCTCAATCTCCACACCTGGTGTCTCCAAGAACAAGGCTTCCCTGTGGAGGTGGCAGAGAGAATTGCTGCCCCTCAGAAGTCATCAACAAGGACCATCTACAAGTCAAAGTGGGTCCTATTTGAAAAATGGTGCAGAGAAAATTCGTTGGATTTCTCCACTCCATCTGTGAAACATATCTCAGATTTTTTCATGTACCTGTACCAAGATCTAAACAGGCGCAGGACGTCCATTGTTGACACTTTGGGCCCAGCGGGCCACCATATTGCAACTCTCCAGTTTTCACAGGGATCGTCCAAAGAGTTCCAGGAATCTTCCAAAATGGAACCTTTCTGTTGTTCTCAATGAGCTCACAAAAGCGCCCTTTGAGCCTATGAAAGACACAGACCTCAAACATCTTACTCTCAAAACTACTTTATTTGGATCGAACCAAAGACCTGAGAGGGTCTCGATCCCTCCTTTTCATCTCCTTCAAGAAAGGACACACCTCAGACATCAGACCCGCTACTCTCTCTTCTTGGTTGAAACAAACCTTTCTACTTTGTTATAAACAAGCAGACCAACAAGCCTTGGACTTGGTCCAAGTTAAAGCGCATGACATTCGGGCCTTCGTGGCCTCTAAGGCCTTTTACAGTGGGGTATCGGTGGACCAAATCATGCAAGCCTGTCACTGGAAAGCTCACAACACATTTATAAATTTTTTACCTAAAAGACCTTAGTACTTGGTCAGACAACGACAACAATATGTATCTGGGACCAGTGGTGGCGGCACAACAAGTCCTAGATCCTTCCCCTCAGACCAGGTATCCTCGGAAAGAAAAGAAGGGGGGCAGGGCACATCCGCTACAACCAAGTCTTCATGAGTCTAATTCCAATCTCAAGATGTTATGGGTAAGGTCATTATTTATTTTTAGTTATCAAGTATATATGTATTAAGGACTTATCAAGTTGTCATTAATCTCATATTCGGTGGGAAACAATTTATGAGAATTCCAACCATTGGGCTGGTCTTTCGCTCGTGGATGGGCCCTAAGGGCCCTTACACTTCTAAAGTGAGCAGGGCTGTACTTCTCTCCTACAATCAAAACATCTTGACAGTTTGTAGCACTGGCTTTCATTCTATTCAGGTTTTTGGCTCTTTACAGGCCCGGTCTTCGGGATTGGGTCACTGTAAATGGGACTCAGACTGGTATGTCTAACATTCATTCTAATCTATTACTTCAAAATCTAAGAAAAATTGACATATCTTCCAGTCTCAGCTGTAATCCCCCCCACCATGCGGCTGGATTCAGCAATCAGTCCCACATGGTAAGCTATTGTAGCGCAATAAAATTGAAAATTTTAATTACTTAAATGTAGCCTTTATAAGCTACAAGCTTACCATGTGGGACTGAGAAGAGTCCCACCCTGCCTTCCCGCTGTATTACAGCTGAGGCGTAAGGTTTTTAAAAAATTTCAACGAGAAAGTAGGACGAAAGGTCAAAGTTCACCACAAGACGACAACTTGAGGCTACGGCCAACAATAAGTGTCTATTTTTCTTAGACGTTCGCCTGATGCCTTGCGGCCATCCGAGAACAGCAATCAGTCCCACATGGTAAGCTTGTAGCTTATAAAAGCTACATTTAAGTAATTAAAATTTTCAAATTTAAACAAGAGCATTTATATGCTTATCACCAGTAGTCAATTTGAACAAGAGCATTTGTATGCATATAAGTGAAATTTGCTGTGGAGAAAACTGTAGATTCTTGTCATAGGTGTGTCAGTTACAAGAAGTTGCTCAGATCTGTTGTAGAGTTTAAGTCAATTTGCTTTTTGAATTTTAAGGAACAGTGATGAGTCTGTATTTTCTACAAAGTAATAAAGTGAGTGACATTTATTTCTGATACAAGACCTATAGTGAAGATCCCCTTGGTTTATTGCAGATGTGTACTTGCTACACAAGTTAGATGTGCATCGGCAAGGCAAGGCTACCTTCAAGCTTACCGGAGACTACTACAACAGGAGTTTGTCAGGCTGGGAGCCTTTCCTGGAGACCTGGGGCTGTCAGTTGTCATGGCAACAGAATGTACCTGGAGAGGAGAACAGGTTGGGAGTGGAAGTCAGATGTAAGTGGTTTGTCAGTTTATCTTGTCAGTTTCACATAGATTACAGCCCTTCTTTAAATCATGTAATGCCAATTTCAGCACATACATTTTTATTCTTATCAAAGCTGCATATATATTGTGTAATGTTAATACATCAAGTTATCAAGTACATGTGCAATTTCAAAATAGGGGAATGCTTTGAAGGGAGTATGTTGAAAAGCAACACTTAATTATTTTGAGTTTTGATTTTCTCACTGATGCCATCACAGTATCATCTTTGTTCAGTATCTCCTTTAATATTAACGGTAAGTCTGAGTGAAAAAATTCACATACACAGTGGAGCCTCTGTTATCCAATCTTCTAAATCCGGTCTATTGTCAAAATATTATTTCGCAGCAAGTTGTACTCGACAGCCTTTAAAGGCTTTGTGGGTTTTCTTTTCACCCATGGTGTCTTGCATAGCCAGAATGTTTGCCACTACCACATTAGAGAAATTTCTGCCATGACAAAGATATATGAATCACTGCAACTATTTTTACATTAATTATTACCCAATTATGCTTTCTCCATTGACAGCTATACTTCATTTAATAAAAAGATTTTTTCATACATTTTGTCTTTCGTCAGTGTTATTTATCCTGTACCTTTACATTACTTGCACTGTCTGTTCTGAAAGGCTCCTTGTCTTTGTGCTTTTTCACCTCTCATATATATCATGGTGTTCAATTTGAATGTCAGGGTTTTATATTCCACTTAACATCCAGGGTCACTTTTGGACAGGTCCTCAGTATTGTCTCTTGTGGGACTCACTCATGATGTTCAATGCTAGTTCCCCAAACTGTGCGGTTTTTGCATCTCTAATGCTATTTTTAAGATAATGGAGATTCAACTGTGTATTAACTACAACAATATCTAGTTCACTGTGTTACCGTTTTATCATGTATGTGCATGTACACATGGAACACAGTTCTTATCTCATTTCAGCCAATGATGTGTTGAACTTGAACCTGACACAAGTGTTCATGGAACAGTACAGTCAGACCCAATCCAAGTGGACTGAAGAGTACTTTAAAGAAAGCAGTCCCTCGGAGAAAATTTCCAAGCACAGGACACCCTTTGTTCCTTTTGCTATCCGTAACAACACTGGCTGTAACCTGGCATTTGCTACGCTGACCACATCTCCCAGGCGCATCAGCTTGTCAGTGACCCCTGACAGTGACAGTCACCGTGACATTGGCGAGTGGAGGCAGGTGCGAGCTGGAGACCAGCTACCATTCCTCATAGAGGAGAGGGACAAGATCAGGCACAAGGTAAGGGGGATGAATTCACACGGAAAGGTAAGAGGGGCTAGATCACGCTCCATTTAAGGGGGGTGAATTCAAACACAAGGTAAGAGGGGCTCGATCACGCTCCATTTAAGGGGGGTGAATTCACATGCAAGGTAAGAGGGGCTTGATCAGGCTCAAGGTAAGGGGGGTGAATTCACATGCAAGGTAAGAGGGGCTTGATCAGGCTCCAGGTAAGGGGGGTGAATTCAAACACAAGGTAAGAGGGGCTTGATCACGCTCCATTTAAGGGGGGTGAATTCACATGCAAGGTGAGAGGTGCTAGATTAGGTACAAGATAACATAGATAAACTCAGGCATAATGCAAGAGTGACAAGGTCAGACAAAAAGTAAGAATGACAAGATCAGACACAAGTATGGAGGGTTAAGATAAGGGACAAAGTAGAAGGGAGAAACTCTGGCACAGGATATTAACTTGGTATTAACTGTGCATCAAGACGATTGACCAGCAGCCTTTTCTGTTTGATTATTACAAACAAGGTTAGGGTACCTTTAAACAAAAGATATAAACTTGGCATAAACTAAAGTTTCCACTGACTTGCTTTTCTTATCACCAGTACATCTGTGTACTTGCAGCATACCCATGAGCTGAAGGTGCACCAGGTGGTGGTGGCTGTGGAGGGCTGGGAGGCTGTAGCCCCAGTTTCACTCGACAAAGTGGGAACTTACTTCCGTGAGGCAGTTCCCAAAGTTGACCCTCTAGATCCGGTGGTAAGTTGGCACAGACATTTACTGTCAAATAATATTTTGTTCAGTCTATGACCATGGAGGGTTCTTCCTGCTTATTACATGTCTGGTGTTATGGTCAGTATTACTCTTGTTTATCTGCCAGTTTAACAAGATCACACCAGTGTGTGTGGTGGTTGATATCACATTTGTGTTTTTCTTTGTGTTTTGATACACATTTGTGTGTGTTTCAGTTCAGTGAGATACCACCACTATTGTGGTGTTTGATGTTTCCTTGGATTTACCGTGTTGTGTTTTGATTAGACCTATGTTTGTGTTGCAGTATAATGAGATGCCGCCAGTGCTTGTGGTGATTGATGTTTCCTTGGATTTACCGTGTTGTGTTTTGATTAGACCTATGTTTGTGTTGCAGTATAATGAGATGCCGCCAGTGCTTGTGGTGTTTGATGTCACCTTGGATTTACTGTGTGTGTTTTGATTAGACCTATGTTTGTGTTGCAGTATAATGAGATGCCGCCAGTGCTTGTGGTGTTTGATGTCACCTTGGATTTGCCGTGTGTGTTTTGATTAGACCTATGTTTGTGTTGCAGTATAATGAGATGCCGCCAGTGCTTGTGGTGTTTGATGTCACCTTGGATTTGCCGTGTGTGTTTTGATTAGACCTATGTTTGTATTGCAGTATAATGAGATGCCGCCAGTGCTTGTGGTGTTTGATGTCACCTTGGATTTGCCGTGTGTGTTTTGATTAGACCTATGTTTGTATTACAGTATAATGAGATGCCGCCAGTGCTTGTGGTGTTTGATGTCACCTTGGATTTGCCGTGTGTGTTTTGATTAGACCTATGTTTGTATTACAGTATAATGAGATGCCGCCAGTGCTTGTGGTGTTTGATGTCACCTTGGATTTGCCGTGTGTGTTTTGATTAGACCTATGTTTGTATTACAGTATAATGAGATGCCGCCAGTGCTTGTGGTGTTTGATGTCACCTTGGATTTACCGTGTGTGTTTTGATTAGACCTATGTTTGTGTTGCAGTATAATGAGATGCCGCCAGTGCGTGTGGTGATTGATGTTTCCTTGGATTTGCCGTGTGTGTTTTGATTAGACCTATGTTTGTGTTGCAGTATAATGAGATGCCGCCAGTGCTTGTGGTGATTGATGTTTCCTTGGATTTACCGTGTTGTGTTTTGATTAGACCTATGTTTGTGTTGCAGTATAATGAGATGCCGCCAGTGCTTGTGGTGATTGATGTTTCCTTGGATTTACTGTGTGTGTTTTGATTAGACCTATGTTTGTGTTGCAGTATAATGAGATGCCGCCAGTGCTTGTGGTGTTTGATGTCACCTTGGATTTACCGTGTGTGTTTTGATTAGACCTATGTTTGTGTTGCAGTATAATGAGATGCCGCCAGTGCTTGTGGTGATTGATGTTTCCTTGGATTTGCCGTGTGTGTTTTGATTAGACCTATGTTTGTGTTGCAGTATAATGAGATGCCGCCAGTGCTTGTGGTGATTGATGTTTCCTTGGATTTACTGTGTGTGTTTTGATTAGACCTATGTTTGTGTTGCAGTATAATGAGATGCCGCCAGTGCTTGTGGTGTTTGATGTCACCTTGGATTTACCGTGTGTGTTTTGATTAGACCTATGTTTGTGTTGCAGTATAATGAGATGCCGCCAGTGCTTGTGGTGATTGATGTTTCCTTGGATTTGCCGTGTGTGTTTTGATTAGACCTATGTTTGTGTTGCAGTATAATGAGATGCCGCCAGTGCTTGTGGTGATTGATGTCACCTTGGATTTACCGTGTGTGTTTTGATTAGACCTATGTTTGTGTTGCAGTATAATGAGATGCCGCCAGTGCTTGTGGTGTTTGATGTCACCTTGGATTTACCGTGTGTGTTTTGATTAGACCTATGTTTGTGTTGCAGTATAATGAGATGCCGCCAGTGCTTGTGGTGATTGATGTTTCCTTGGATTTGCCGTGTGTGTTTTGATTAGACCTATGTTTGTGTTGCAGTATAATGAGATGCCGCCAGTGCTTGTGGTGTTTGATGTTTCCTTGGATTTACCGTGTGTGTTTTGATTAGACCTATGTTTGTGTTGCAGTATAATGAGATGCCGCCAGTGCTTGTGGTGTTTGATGTTTCCTTGGATTTACTGTGTGTGTTTTGATTAGACCTATGTTTGTGTTGCAGTATAATGAGATGCCGCCAGTGCTTGTGGTGTTTGATGTCACCTTGGATTTACTGTGTGTGTTTTGATTAGATCTATGTTTGTGTTGCAGTATAATGAGATGCCGCCAGTGCTTGTGGTGTTTGATGTCACCTTGGATTTACCGTGTGTGTTTTGATTAGACCTATGTTTGTGTTGCAGTATAATGAGATGCCGCCAGTGCTTGTGGTGTTTGATGTCACCTTGGATTTACTGTGTGTGTTTTGATTAGACCTATGTTTGTGTTGCAGTATAATGAGATGCCGCCAGTGCGTGTGGTGTTTGATGTCACCTTGGAGGGGTTAGCACGTAAAGTAATCACGGTTCGTTCTGCCCTGATGATCCACAATCAGCTGGAGGAAGTGGTGGAGCTGTCAGTGGAGGCACCCGGCATGCATCAGTACAGTCAGTACAGTTAAATAAATGTACCTTTCAAAAGCTCTTCTCATGGCCTTACCACAGGTCATTTTCTCTGTGTTGTACATTTTCCAAATGAATCCAAAATAGGCTCTTAACTAAACTGTGCATATGTTACAAGCATTTTTTTAACCAGCCATTTCACAAAATGACTGAACAGTTCAGTCATTACTCAAAATCCCTTGGCATTTCACAAAATACCTGAACTATTGAGGCATTGCACACAATGACTGAAATTTTCAGTCATCAAGCATAATAACTGAGTTTACAGATTGCCTGTAACAGTGAAAAATTTAAATTAAAATGTACTCCAGCTACTCTCTTCTGTGATGTACCAATGTTATTGTATCCACCGGAGACATCCGGTGGATACTTTGGTTTAGCGTTTGCTACACCGCTACCATGTGTAGAGAGATTTTCGGCGTTAACGCTCTCAGTGGAAAAATACACCAGCTAGGTTCACCAAATTTGCAGGATATCTTCATTGGGGGTAAGCTTCTCTGGGACTGAAATTAGCCTCATTCTGAAAAACAAGATGGCCACAGCGGGCATTTCTTTGAAAATTATCTGCATTTTTCTACTGGCTGTTTCTCATAGGTAGCAGGTTGAATCTCTTCATAGGTGATATGTATAACAAATATACATGTCCTCTACAACCTTGCAGACATTTGACCTTGCAGCTCTTAATTCAAGGTCATCCACGGTGTGCCAAAGTAACCCACATAGCGGACTTTAAATCTCCCTTATTATTGGTCCTAGAGGTTTGCAATGTGAAACCGACCTATAGGAAAGCATATGCTGCGAATCTTCTGATGTGGTCAGATTTGACCTTGGACCCCTCCTTCAAGGTCAAACGGGGATAGCCAAACTTAAAAGTGCTTATAACTTGTTTATTATTGGTCCTAGAGGTTTGGGATGGCAAATCAATACATAGGAAATCATGGGCTGGGAATCTTATGGTGTGGTTGCATTTGACCTTGGACCCCTCCTTCAAGGTCAAACGAGGATAGCCAAACTTAAAACTGCTTATAACTCACTTATTATTGGTCATAGAGGTTTGGGATGGTAAACCAACCTTAGGAAATCATGGACATGGGAATCTTTTGGTGTGGTCAGATTTGACCTTGGGCCCCTCCTTCAAGGTCCAATGAGGATAGCCAAAGTTAAACTTAAAAGTGCTTATAATTCTTATTTTTTATTGCGTAAAATAGCCTTACCTTATCCTCACAAGTGCTTGGTTTGGTTTTGTGGAGCAAAACGTATCGACCGACAAGTATTTTTTAAAAGAATTTTCTTGTCGGCAGGTGACCCCTTGTCTGCGCATGTCCGCGCATGCGCCGTACTCATTGTCGACAGGCAATTGTCGAGAGATCTTCATTATATTTTTGGTCGATATGGGAGCAACACGTATTTTCTTTTATTATCGTCCATTTACAGACGAAGATCTATGAAGTTTGAAGCATGCAAGCGTGCACCTACCTGTATTTATCCATTATTCGACTGGTACTACCACTAATTCTGCCTCCCTTGTCCTGAAAAGGGTCAGAATAAGATGTGCAAGAAGATGTTGCTGTAAAGTCTTCAGTGGAAGACATGTATATCTTCCGCTGTACTCGCCCATTATTCGACTGGAATTACCTCCTTGTCGATGAAGGGGATGCAAAGAAGATTTTGCTGTAAAGTTTTCAGTGGAAAACAAAGAAGAAATGCAGTTGGCTTTGCAACGGAGGTCGTAGATTCTTTACTGTGGGTGGAGCGCCACCCTGGTACAGTAACAGGTCTCCCTCCAAAAGAACGATTACAGAAGCGTATCCACTTAAAAATATGGACAGATTACCTTCCTTTGCTGTAAATTTGGATGAAGATCCAACAGACATCTTTGGGGCAGTATGTGCACTGCTTGTCTGTTCAGCCCTATTGAAGAATTGCAATAACTATTTACTAGGTAATAAAACCTTCCTATGGCCATGTCTCCATTGGAAAGAATACTGTGACTTTTGAGTTAATTCTTCTGCAAACTCAACGAAGATCAAACTGGCTAGATGAGTTTTTATGTTATATTATTATATGTTGAAGTCCTTGCTTCCAACTTTTACAGTGTATTTTGCACAGTATATTCAGGACAGGAGCTATGTCCAGTAATTTTCCCCTACCAACCACAAAAGATCGTCGTACCACTCTGCCTAGTTTACCAGGTCAGAGGGATACAGAAACGTGGCTACATTAATGCAAGTCACCATGGAGGCTCTTCTTGCAGAGTTACTGGCAGTGATGGGAGATTTTCATTGCCATCCCAGAGTTGTGCGAATCTTGAGACGGAGTTGTCGAATTACTCCCCAATCGAATTCACCAATGCCTGTACTACCCACAATGCAAAGCGATGACGTCAGACAGGAAAACATGGCTACAGTAAATATACCGCTGAAATATTGCTGGAAATCCTTCAAAGAAAGCAATTCATCCACTCTACAATTGCAGAACTCCAGGTTTCTATGGCAGTTTATTCTTGTATACAAACTCGGCTAATGACGACCTCTGATAGATCTCAGTGTCCTGAATTGATTATGTCCACCCCCCTGGGGGGTGGATATATTATTTTTGCTTTTTTCGCCGTCCGATGTCCGATGTCCGTTGTCCGATGTCCGGCGTCCGGCGTCCGATGTCCGGCGTCACGCATGGTTTCCGCTCATTTAAAGGAAAAGTATTAGAGCTATTGTCACCAAATTTGGTATGCAGGCTTATTGGGTCAGTAGCTTGCTTGGGATTGCTTTTGGCTGTTGTACCTCTTTTGCTTACTGAGTAATACTTAAGTACAGCTATTTTCAGTACCCATTGGTTTCCGTGCATTTAAGCCAAAATAATTAAAGATATTTTACTACAATTTTGAATACAAGATTGTTATGTCCATAGCTCGCTTGGTATTGCATTTGGGACTGATAGCTTTGTCAGTACATGAGTAATAGCCATTTAGGTACTTCATTGTGTATTTTCAGTACTACTTTTGAGTAATTTGCTTCTATCTCCTTAACCGTGCGAGATAGAGCGATTTCGGCAAAATTTTCGACCCGCAGGGTATCTCAGGAGTGTACTCTTTGCAATTTTCAAAAAATTTTCCCCTCCCCAAAAATGGCGGCCATTTTGAATTTTCGAATTTTTGCCAAAAATGGCAAAACACAAATTTCCTTCTATCTCCTTAACCGTGCGAGATAGAGCGATTTCGTCGAAATTTTCAACCCGCAGGGTATCTGAGCATTGTACTCTTTGCAATTTTCAAAAAATTTTCCCCTCCCCAAAAATGGCGGCCATTTTGAATTTTCGAATTTTTGCCAAAAATGGCAAAACACAAATTTGCTTCTATCTCCTTAACCGTGCGAGATAGAGCGATTTCATCGAAATTTTCGATCCACAGGGTATCTGAGCATTGTACTCTTGGTAATTTTTTAAAAATTTTCCCCTCCCCAAAAATGGCGGCCATTTTGAATTTTCGAATTTTTGCCAAAAATGGCAAAACACAAATTTGCTTCTATCTCCTTAACCGTGCGAGATAGAGCGATTTCGGCAAAATTTTCGACGCACAGGGTATCTAAGCAATCCAATCTTTGCAATTTTCAAAAAATTTTCCCCTCCCCAAAAATGGCGGCCATTTTGAATTTTCGAATTTTTGCCAAAAATGGCAAAACACAAATTTCCTTCTATCTCCTTAACCGTGCGAGATAGAGCGATTTCGTCGAAATTTTCGACCCACAGGGTATCTAAGGAATGTAATCTTTGCAATTTTCAAAAAATTTTCCCCTCCCCAAAAATGGCGGCCATTTTGAATTTTCGAAATTTCCTTCTATCTCCTTAACCATGCGAGATAGAGCGATTTCGTCAAAATTTTCGACCCACAGGGTATCTGAGCATTGTACTCTTGGCAATTTAAAAAAAAATTTCCCCTCCCCTAAAATGGCGGCCATTTTGAATTTTCAAATTTTTGCCAAAAATGGCAAAACACAAATTTGCTTCTATCTCCTTAACCGTGCGAGATAGAGCGATTTCGTCGAAATTTTCGACCCACAGGGTATCTAAGGAATGTAATATTTGCAATTTTCAAAAAATTTTCCCCTCCCCAAAAATGGCAGCCATTTTGAATTTTCGAATTTTTGCCCAAAATGGAAAAACACAAACTGGCCTTAACCGTGCAAAATAGAGTTATTTTGTTGAAATTTTCGACCCATAGGGTATCTAAGAAATGTACTCTTGGCAATTTTCAAAAAAATTTCCTTTTCCCAATAATGGCGGCCATTTTGAATTTTCAAATTTTTGCCAAAAATAGAAAAACAGGAATTTGCTTCTATCTTCTTAACCGTGCAAGATAGAGTGATTTCGTCAAAATTTTCAACCCAACCAATGCAAAAAGGCATGAAGCTGAAATAATTTACATCTACACTAACAAATATTTAAGCATCATTGATATATTTTACAAATGAAACAGGGTCTTGTAAGACTACTGTACAATTTGGGCAAAAGGTTCATGGGTGGACATTACACATGATAATGTGTGTTCTTCTATGCTATCCTGTTTCTATTCGCATCTACTATCAACAGGGCGGCCTATTTCTAGTTTCTAACTACGAATTCAACGATCACTGCCCACGAGTGAAGTTCGTTTACTATGTCAATAAATACCTGCTTGTCCCATCATTTAAACTGGAGACAGCAGAAATTATTAGAAATTCGGTTACAAAAGATGCGTTCTTCTATGTACCGATTCACAAGTTTCTCAACATCTACTTCAGTTTAATGTACACTGGCAAACCTATCACTTCAAAGCATTAGGAAATTCGGGTTAGCGACCCCTCTACAGTATCATGCGAGTAGTAAAGAGGCAAATCTCATTCTTCAGTCTCACAGAATAGGAGTTCACCATATACCTAGACCACTGGTCGTCAAGTGTACGTAAAAGACACCAGTATTGGGTTCAAACCAAAGAACTCATCCATTTTTTCTTCAACTGGGCTTCGTGATATCGATTTCCTAGGTTACCACTGCATTTTGGTATCAGGAAATTTCTTTCACCATATACCTAGACTACTGGTTGTTTAGTGTACGTAAAAAACACCAGTATTGGGTTCAAACCAAAGAACTCATCCAATTATTCATCAACTGGGCTTCGTGATATCGATTTCCTCGGTTACCACTGCATTTGGTACCAGGAAATTTCTTTCTACCTCGAATAAATTATATACCTGAGAATCTATTCAAGACATGGCGATCTCATCACAATCAACCCCAAGGTTGCTTATATCCCAGGTAGGGATACTGGCATCTTTGGAAAAGACTATACCAATGGGTCAGTTATGTAGGTGTGCCTTTCACTGGTATCTACTACAACTGGCAATATCTCCAGTCACTAGTTGTGAGAATTCCTGTTTCAAATCCTTCTGAAAAAGCATATTCAGTGGTGGAAAATGCCAAAAAATGGGAAATAGGATGCCCTTTCTATACACAGGGGCACAATTCCCTTATTTTTGTAGATGCATTAAACCAGGGTTGATGATCCCATCTAAAAGCATCACAGTCAGTGGCTTTTGGACAATTCAAATGTATATATTACATTTCAATGTCCTACAACTGAAGGCAGTGTGTTCAGCCCTTAAAAGCCTTCAACACAAATTCTACACAAAAGAATTCTGATAGCATCAGACAACACCACTGTGTTCGGTTATCTGAACAAACAACAGAAGGGGGGGGGGGGGGGCACATGTACCTACTAGTTTGGCGCATCTTGGCCTACTGCAATCCTTGAAATATATTCAAAAGAGACAGACATATTGTGGGTTGCTTAAGTATTAGAGCTAACATCCTCTTCAGAAGGGACAAAGGCTTGGCGCATCCTGGCCTATTGCAATCCTTAAAATATACTCATAGGAGATAGACATATTCTGGGTTGCTTAAATGTCATAGTCAATAGCTTCTACAGAAGGGACAGAAGAAATTCGTATAGAATGGTTCTTCCTCCCTTTATGGTTCAAGACAATGTGCAAGTTTGGCACAAATCAACAATAGGTTTTTTATGCAGGTATGCTGCATCTTGGCCTACTGCAATCCTTGAGATATTCTTATATGAGCCAGATATATTCAGGGTTGTCTAAAGGTCATGACAGTCAGTCTCTCCAGAAAGGACAAAATGATACAGACAGGGTGGTCTCTTCATCTTAAAATGTTCCATTTGACTTGCATAGTTTGGTAAATACCAATGGTAGAGATGTTTGCCACCAATATGAATCACAAACTTCCATCCTATGTTGCCAGTCCTGGATGCAAATGCTCTGAACATAGATGCATCAAACATCTTGTTGGAGGTTCTGGACTGCTAGGCCTTTTGTCCTGTAGCACTCATTCTAAAAAGTCATTGAACAAGTAAACACCAGATGCAAAATCATTGTAGTGGCCCCTTGGTGGCCCATGATGCATTGGTTTTGGGATCTGGTGAATCAATCAACCAAACCTCCATTACAGCTACTTCACTGGTCTCAAAAACAGACGTTCAGTCAGAAATACCATCTAAATCTGTTGCATTGGCACCTTCATGCTTGGCACCTTAACACCACTCAGAATCTCTTGTATCATTCTCTGGGCAAGGGATAGAGAGATTTAGGGCATCTCAAGGACCCTCATCTTGGAATGTATGAGTCATGATGGGCCATTTTGAGCTCTGGTACCCACAGAATAAGGTGGCCATCTCAGAGCCTACGGTCTCAAATATACCAGATTTTTTGATCTATTTACTTGCAAAAATCTGAAACCTGTCACTATTGTTGGCTTTGCAGCAGCCATAGCTGATCATTTACATTTTTGTGCAGGAGTTGAGCCAAAGCCTGCATCTTTATAGGCCTATTGCAAGTGTTATAGAGAGAAGCCCACTGCTAACAGAGGTGCAGCATCAAGGGATTTGCCTTTTCTTCTGTTGGTTTTCACAGAAGGCTCCTTATTAACCTTTAAAAGGAGGTCAGTCTAAAAAAGTTTGACTTGCAAGACTGTTGCAATGCCATTGGAAGTGTATTCTGGGACTTTGGCTCCTTCAGACACAAGCCTCATAGGAAGGAGTTTACAGTTCTCCCTCCTACCTACCTTTTCAACAAGGACCTATTAGCCTCAGTTGGTCTAGATTGCCTCCAGTGGTCACTTCAGCTCTAGATCATTCCTGAACTCAAATTGCCTAGGCACATGATTCGTTGTCATCTTACAGCACTAAGATCCTTCTTGGACAGGACTACTGCTTGGAGAAAAGGCAAAGTCTCCTCCTGCCTTTTAGCAAGAATCAGTTGGCTTCTGATGGCCCACATGGCTCAAACCAGTGGTCATTCCACCTCACAAACCTTTCTTGAGCTGATGTTGGACTGATGTTGTGACACTCTGCTCTCTTACAGTACTTAGTTACTATCAGGACAGTACAAGTACTTCAAGGAGGGGAAGAATCTTGCTCATATCTTTTAAGGAAGGCTTGATGGAGATATCTTGAGTTCTGCTATCTCTTCCTGGATCAATCTGGCTGCATGATTAGATTGCCAGTCCTTTAGTTCTCAGAGTCTATACATTGAGACACATATTACATCCATGGCTGCCTCTTTAGTTTTCAAGAGTGGGGTCTTACCTGAACAGATATCAAACTCTTGTTATTGGAAGACCCACAATTCTTTACTACATTCTACTCGAAGATGTAGCTTGGCAATCCCATGACCAGTCCATGAACAAATTGGGTCTTGTGGATTCACCTCAGCATGTAGTCAATTTTCTGTGTATTTATACATGTCATTCATATGACTCGCATATTATGTTCTCTCCAGTTATACAAGTGTTGTGTCACTGACATATGTCTTTCTTAACTTACATATGTCCCCATATCTGCAGTCTATGCAGTTCAGTTTGCCTGCTTGGAGATATTCTCATTGTCAGATGATGACATCTTGTTTGGGGAGTCATGCAGATATCTCCGCCCAATACTGGGTGATGGTTAATTCTGCTATATGATTTGTTGTAAAATTGTCTACAACAGCAACAGCAGCAACAACGACTACCACATCATGGATCTCTTGTTGAGGGTAGCAAATTACTCATCTGTGATGAAGAAGTAACTTTTAACCTAAGATGTGGTGTATGGAAGCTTATCTTATCCTCTTATCAGTGCTTTATTTGGTGACCCCTTGTCTGACAATCATCTAACAGTGTGGCCAAAACAAATACCCTCCACCTGTTATGGTTGTATTCAAGCACTTATGAGGATAAGGTAAGGCTATTTTACGCAATAAAATGTAACAAATTTTATTGTAATTTAACTTTTTACAAGTTAAATACTTACCTTATCCTCACAAGGATAAACCCACCCTACCTCCCCGCATAATTTGTTTTGCTGGGGACCAAAAATACAATGAAGATCTCTCGACAATTGCCTGTCGACAATGAGTACGGAGCATGCGCGGACATGCGCAGACAAGGGGTCACCTGCCGACAAGAAAATTCTTTTAAAAAATACTTGTCGGTCGATACGTTTTGCTCCACAAAACCAAACCAAGCACTTGTGAGGATAAGGTAAGTATTTAACTTGTAAAAAGTTAAATTACAATAAAATATGTTACAATTGGTCCTAGAGGTTTGCAATGTGAAACCAATGCGTAGGTCTAGTTTTATCGTTGTGGATAGTGTAAACACTTTTACTTGATACACCCTTCCAGGCATGTAGAGAGCATAACACCAATTGATGTGGATATGCTGGAATGTCTTGTTGTCTAGTGTGACAGAATAAGTGACATATACAAGCTTAAAAAGTCATCGACTCAGATAATGAAGCATCCCTTGAAAAGGGGACGCTTATTGTTTTCACCCCCTGTTTTCAGTCAGCCGCCGCCGATGCATTATCGTCTCCCGTGAATATCTCCCTTGATATTAGGCCAATCCAAATGATATGTGGCAGTTATCTTAGGCGTGGGAAAATTTTTTGACAGGCATAAATTTGACCTTTATCAAGCTCACATGATCAAATATTCAAAAAAAAATTTACTTCCTTTTCACCATATTTTCTCAGAAAGTACCAGGTGTAGGTCAGCCAAATTTGGTATACACATTCCTGACATAAGAATCTAGGAGCCAGTCGATATTGGGATCAATCGGGCCATAATTGACCGATTGACGGGCGATTGATTATCAGTTGATAAAAAATTTGCTAAGATTAAGCCTTGAACTCGCTTATTATTGGTCCTAGAGGTTTGGGATGGTAAACCAACATATAGGAAATCATGGGCTGGGAATCTTTTGATGTGGTCGGATTTGACCTTGGACCCCTCTTTCAAGGTAAAACGAGGACAGTCAAACTTAAAAGTGCTTATAACTCGCTTATTATTGGTCCTAGAGGTTTGGGACGGTAAACCAACATGTAGGAAATCATGGGCTGGGAATTTTTTGGTGTGATCGGATTCAACCTTGGACCACTCCTTCAAGGTCAAACGAGGATAGGCAAACTTAAAAGTGCTTATAACTCGCTTATTATTGGTCCTAGAGGTTTGGGACGGTAAACCAACCTGTAGGAAATCATGGGCTGGGAATCTTTTGGTGTGGTTGGATTTGACCTCGGGCCCCTCCTTCAAGGTCAAACGAGTACAGTGAAACTTAAAAGTGCTTATAACTCACGTCTTATTGGTCCAAGAGGTTTGGGATGGTAAACCAACCTGTAGGAAATCATGGGCAGGGAATCTTTTGGTACGGTCGGATTTGACATTGGGCCCCTCCTTCAAGGTCAAATGAGGATAGTCAAACCTAAAAGTGCTTATAACTCACTTATTATTGGTCCTAGAGGTTTGGGATGGTAAATCAACCTGTAGGAAATCATGGGCTGGAAATCTTTTGGTGTGGTCGGATTTGACCTTTGGCCCCTCCTTCAAGGTTAAACGATGATAGCCAAACTTAAAAGTGCTTATAACTCACTTATTGTGAGTCTAACATAATCCTTTCAGGAGAATTTTTCTTCGCCAATAACATTTACCTCTTCACATTGGTCCTTAAGCATTTTATATAAAACTTCTAAGCTGTAGGGATGCTTTGTTTTTGTGTACAAAACCTTTTGTCTAGTTTGAATTTTTTTTAAACTTAATATTTTGTTGCTTGTAATTTTATGATCGTACTTACTTGAAGGTGTACATTGAGCATAAATTTTAGAAATGTCACTATCGTTTAGCAAGATTTAAATTTGCTATATTTTAAATAAAAATTTAATGATGTAGAGTAGTCACCATTTTCACAGGTCATGTCCTCTGTGCACTCTTTCAGTTGTTATTGTTTTTAACCATATCATTATATTTGCAGAGTAGATCATGCTGGTTGACCTTATCTGGCTTACCTTATCATTATATTTTGACATTATAATGTCTCATTGTTTACAGAAAAGACCATACTGACCTTGCCAGCCAAGGCCAAGCGCCCAGTGCCAATGCCTTATGTTCACTCCAACCTGTGGTGTCGCCCCACCAACTGGGCACTGGATTGGTGCAAAAAGCCCATCCTCTGGAAACATGTCAGAAAGGCTGGTGAAGTGAACAACAGCATTAGATCATGTGACATTGTGGCAGGGGAAAAGGACACATACAGGTATACAGATGGACAGTTATTCAATGATTCCTCACACTCTTATAATGAAGAAGTTAGTGTGTTAAAAGTATTTTTTATAGCGAAATACCCTTACCATTTCCTAACAGTACCTATTTGTTGGAGCCATCCAACCCAATGGCCAATGCAGAGATGCGATTTTAAGATTGTGTCACAACCTTAACCAAGCCATTGGGTTACAGTAGTCCGTCCTCCCGCCAATTAGGTCACATGACCACATTGTTTACTTCAATCCAACCAAATACAACCATACCCACTTTTAAAAATTCTTTTGCAAGACCCTTTATTATAGAATAGGCTGACTTCTTAGTCGTCATACTGTTGTGCAGCAGTTGTATAACTTTGAAGCTCAGTATTCCAAAAGAATTTATCCTACCCAGCAAAATATGTTTTCTTGCTTTCATGTATCTTACAGGACCCAAGCCATTAGTCCTGCCAAACATCAGAAAAAGACAGCTTGGGTCCTAGTCTGGCTGGACATGTAATGTGACACTCCCTCACTAGATGGCTAATGTCTCCTATATGGATGGCATGTGACTTCATCTCTTTATTTGGTGCATGTGTCTGCAGACATCTCATTCTGTGCAGTGTGATTTTTCATTTAAACTCATTTACTTTTTGTGTTAATTGTACTCCATTTGCCTTTTTAAAATGAAATACTGTTATCAGTGGTTATTATGGCTATGCCAGGACAGAAGCAGGGTATCTGTAGCCATAATGACATCTTATGACCCTCGTGAATGGTGTGTATAATGCGGTGAAAAACAGGGAGAATCCGATGCTTGTTTGAAAAGAAGTCTTTGATTTCTGTAACACTTTGCTTCCAGAGCAAGTACCAAAGCTTTGTGTTCCAAAGTATAAGCTGAGAAAGTAAAAGAGAACTGATAGTAAGGTGGACCATGAGCTTGTGGTTCCACTGACACTTCTTCAAAGGTCTATTGTTCAGTCTAATACAAGGGCCTTTACAGCATCACTGCCTTCAAACCATGTTCAGCAAGACTTAAAGCTTTCATCATCATGGTCTCCAAATGACAGTACCCAGTCTATACTCTAGTGAAGATTCTGGACTGTCCTCCACCACATTGCTTTTTCTAAGGCTCTGTGTTTTGATTCTTCTGTCCCTTCCAGGCTAACCAGTCCCATTTCAGGTCTCAGGTAGGACCTCTAAGATGGAGTTCACAATGAAATCACCTTTGAAAGGCAATTTGAATCCTACACCCCAGGATGCTGAACTGGTATTATCTCAATCTTTGGTACCCAATAAAAAATGTTTTAAACAGGACTTACAGGAGACTAATAAGGAAGGGGAATGTCTGATTAGTTGGGATACCGAACAACCTGCCAAATATGAAGTTGCCACCCTAGGTTCTAAATATGAGTCTTATTGAGAAACATGTAAGAGGAGTACCTTCCTGTATGGGGTGAGGCTTTGTACCACACTTGGACCGTTCTTCTACCATCTGTGACAACCTGTGGACATCCTCAGCCGATTGGTAAAAGCTCTTTCGCATTATCTCCTAAAGATTGGCTGTGTAAGAAATTCAAGGCCCTGAGTCTTGCTGTGGATACCACTCTCATTCTGCAGAAACTGGTTGTTTTCATGTAGATCAATTTTTGAAACCTCACTTTTGAAAGATTCAGTGTAGATGGCACAAGTTACATTCTCACCAAGATCTTACTTATCTCAGGCCTGGACACTCCTTTTGGTGAAATAAAGCATCGAAGTTGAATATCCTTTTCAGCTGTATAGCTAAGCCTTCAGGAATGGGCTCAGTACATCGTTTGTACAGACCCTTGTCTCAAGAACATGCCCACAAGTGGGAAAAGTCAGCTAAAGAGACTTCATAGGTTTGCAACCAGGCATATGACTTGAATTGCTGCATCACCATATTGAAGAAGATATCTTAAGGGAATGTTAAGACCCTTCAGCAGGAACTTTCTAAAGCAAGTCATCTGAAGTTGTCAAGGAAACCTGGACGATCTTAGGTATCTCACAGATTTTAACCAGAATGCTTGTGTTTGTCTTGGAAAGTCATGCAACATATAACTTATGCTGCATTCATTTTCATGGCTAATTTCATTCTAATGAGACATGATGCCTATCTTGACCATTTGAAAGCATTAGTGAGGCAGGATAAATGGTTTTCATTATGGAATGTCCATTTAATTTATGACCTATTCGCTGTTGATGTTTGAAGACGACGGAACAAAAATATTAAGCAAGCAGGTGTTCTTCCCAATCTGTTTCAGGTCCTGGAGGGTTCTCTGATTTTAACGGGTTGCATCAGGTTTCAACCCTATCTAACCTCTAGTTCAATAGGTTCATTGAAACAGGCTGAATGATACAGCTTTGTGGAGGTCATTTAGCAGAAGCAATGACAGTAGCAGACCCACCAGAGGTACAGGCAGAGCCCCAACTATGGTTTGAAGTCAGCTGGTGGTACCCAGAAATCCAAATAATGATTACCTTCCATGTGTGAGTTCTGTGAAGAGTTTGATGAAGGGTAACTTGTGCCCCAAATATGGTCAAAGAGAAGTTTGTAATCAATGTTGCAAATGTAGACAATGTTATAAACACCTTTGTAAATTGCATGTGTTACTCATGTACCTACTGTAAATACAAGCAGGCATCCACAGAAGAAGAGTTTGAATCCAAAGTTGTTCTGGATTTGAAAATGGGTCACAGCCTTCCCTTGAAGCCCAAACAATGATTGTCTATCTCATCAAAAGACAGTGTAAAAGCAAGCATACTGTAATCCTTGTACCTTCCATTTGTATGACATGGCAACCCTAGAAAAGAGGTATAAGACCCCATTACGGACATCCCAAAGTGAAGCTTGTAAAAGCCATTTCTTGTCCACGCTATGGAAAATGTTCCCCATGTTGAGATGCATCATCTTGTGGGAGGCAGGCTGCAAAAATTCTGGCAGGCCTGGGCCTGTCATTGTATGAGTCCAAGGGTAGTCACAATTTTGAAGGAGATCTTCAACTTGCCATTCAAAATCAAACCCCCTCTGACTGGACAACCTCTTGTGAAAAGTGAACATGCCAATCCACTCAGGAACAGCTACATTCGGGGAGGCATTTCATTCCCTTCATCAAAAACAAGCCATAGAACATTTCAAATTTCAATCTTCTCTGGCCTTCTTTGATCTGAGCACTCTGAAGTGGTTTCTCAAGGTTAAAATCGTCAAAGTGTAAATACTAGAATCAATTTAGACTTTCCTGACAAACAGGGGAGTGGGTTACCTCACTATATTTAGACATTCAAGTTCAGGGCTCTTCCCTTTTGCCTGTCCACAGAACGGATGGAGTTTACCATAGTGGTAAAGGAGGTCAAACTGATGCCCATGAAGTATATAGTCACCACTAACTATTCGACTGGTTAATAAGAGCCATAAGCAAAGAATCCTGTCACCAGGACACTCAAACCCTACTAGCACTTTATCAGGATCTAAGCTGGGTCGTAAGTCTACAGAAGTCAGAGTTCGACCCCAAGCAAGCTTTTGACTTCATGGGCTACCAATACAATGTATTGGTCTGCAGGGTGTGGTCAGACTCACTATGGAAAGGTAGCCTATTCCTCCTGTTGGGACCCTTTTGTCCCCAGGTCTCTTCACACTCACCTACATTGATGGCTGGGGGAAAAATTTGGTTCCTGGCCAATCTCTGCACCCCTTCAACAACAGATGCATGAAACTAAGATTGGAGTGCTCACTTACAAGATTGTACTGCAAAAGGCCTTTTGTCAGTTCAAGAAAGCAAACTACTCATTAACTTTAACCAGAACATTAGCTTTGCTATGGCCAAGACTATGTAACACTTCTCAGACTTTGTTTTAATACAGGTGACCAATGTCACACTAGCCAGAAGAATGCCTACTTAGACCACCTCAAGTCTGGTATTAAATCAGACACTGTAGCCTCTCGCTCAAATAGAATGGTCCCTCCTTCCAGAGGTCTTCCAGATGATAGACAACAGGTGGCATCTACCTTATGTAGACCTGTTTTCAATAAGGTTCAACAACATGTTGCCTCAATTTGTTTCACCAGTTCCAGACCCCCTAGCCTGGGCAGTGGATTCACTCAGCCTTGCTAGGATCTGGATCTGTATGCCTTCCCACCAGTGGCCTTACTGGGGAAGGTGGTGGCAAAACTAAGGGACTACTCATGCAAAAGAACCATCCTGATTGCCCCAGGATGGCCCAACATCCTCTGGTTCTGGGATCTAGTGGCCCTGTCAGGACAGATCCCACTTTACCTGCACAACATACCCAGCCTGCTCATTCAGCCCTTCAATCAGATTTCACACAGGAATCTGGCAAATCTAAATCTACATACTTGGTTCCTAGGGCCTCAGCTGTCAAAGAGCAGGGCTTCTCTGAGGCAGTTGCAGCATGAATTGTTGAAAACCTTACTCGTCTCTTGGACAGCTTCCACAGCTTGGAACCTTTCCCCAGTACTTCACCAGCTTACTGAGGCTCCCATTTAACTTCTCTTAAAGAGGCCTCCTTGAAGCACCTAACTCAAGGCTGACCGGTCTCTATCCCTAGTTAGAGCTCTTTGCTATTATCTGGACAGGACCTGAGACCTCAAGGTAGTGTCTGACCTCTGACCTTTGTCTCCTTAAAGAAAGGCTTCAAACAAAGATGTCTCCCCTGCCACTATCTTAACATGGATTAAGCAAACTGTGATCCTATGTTACAAGCTCTCTGACCAGGAGGTCCTTACCCTATAGCATGTTGAAGCCCATGATCTTCGGGCCTTTGCTGCTTCTAAAGTTTTTCAGGCAGGAGTCTCTTTAGAATAGTTATTATCAACCTGTCATTGGAAATCCCACACCTTCACAGTATTCTATCTGACTGATGAGTCAGAGCTCTTTCATCTGGGTCCTGTGGTGGTTGCCCAGCAGTTTCAAAACTAGACCTTATGGTTAATCAACCTCTCACCTTGCCCAGCAGGCTTTTCAAGGGGACAGGTCCTGCTGTGATGCTACCAGCTCTACTTCTCTTCTTTCCAAAGTGGGTCTCTCCATGGGACTGAACTCGAGCCTTTCTTCCGCCACCACAGAGGAGGTCTACAATCGGCAGGGGTGGGGGAAGAGAGTCGGCTTGCGCTGGCAGTGTACCTATTTGTCCATAAGGTAAGGTATTAACCAATACAAATTTAAAATTCTTAAATTTCCTGTTTTGTCTCATTCAATAAGAATTTCATCAGGACATTTCTCCATCAGTCACTTTTTTCTTCGATCAAACAAACCACAATCATATGTTATCAATTGTCTGACCTTGATTCTGTGCCCTTACATCAGGTCAGGGCTCATGTATGTTGCCCTTGCTGTTTCTAAGGCCTTCCAGGGTGTGGTCTCCTTTAAAAAAATTCTCTCAGCCTGTAACTGGAAATCTGCAATACCTTTTACTTGAAGGGTATGGCCTCGGCTGATTTAGAACTGTAACACCTTGGTCCTGTGGTGAATGCTCAGCACATATGCCACCAGAATTTTTTTCCAGGGCTTGTACTCTATTGTGTTGTAGTTCTTTGAGTTTATGTTTTTTGAAGTTTAAGACTTTACTTAGATAGTATACTCAATCTTTCCCCTTAGATAGTATACTTAGATAGTATACTCAATCTTTCCCCTTAGATAGTATACTTAGATAGTATACTCAATCTTTCCCCTTAGGGCCCTTGGGCCGTAACACCCTATGTATCATTGTGGGTCCATTGGACAGGTACTTCTCTCTTGTCACAGGTTCTTAGCAATATCTGGGACAGGCCGCTATTTTTCCATATTCCCCATCCTCAAAGAAGTTAAAAAGGGGTGGGGGCACACCCACCCAATACCAGGTAACTGGTTATGCCTAGGAACTTTAAGTCTAAATAGGATGTTTATTTCATTTTTGCCTAGAGTTTATGTTACAATTCCCGAAATAAGCAGCATGCATCCATTGTGTAGTAATTCTGGCTTAGTTAGGTAAGATACATTAACGTAATAAAATAGACAATTTTAACTGTAAATTAAACTTTTATAAGTTAGTATCTCAATTGTCAATGTTATCTGTTGATGTATGTCAGTGTATTGTAGCATAAAGCATATTGCCTTTATATTGTTGTGCAGGTTTTGTGTGTCGGTATACCGTCAGCACTTCCCCACCAAGGTGTCAGTGACAGGCACCAGTCTGCATGGGATATTCTATGATCAACCAGGTCATGTGATCACCCTGATGCCTCCCTTGCGTATTGAAAACCTGTTACCTGTGGACCTGAACTTCTACCTGAGAGGCACAGGCATCAGGTGTAGAGTCAGCCCAGGCCGTGTTGCCTCAGTAGTAGCCGTAAGTAGTGTAACTTCCTTAACCAAATGTTCATTTTCTGTGAATTAATTATTTCATATCCACTAAATACATGTGTAATACTCCCAAAAGTTCTCTTCATTGGCAATAGATCAATTTATAGTAGATTAATCAGTAGAACTTAATTTTTAGAACTTAATTGTCACCATTGTATTTGTGCAGTCTACTTATATTCTTCCCATATTCTCAGGCTGATTTGAGCAATGTACTGGAGCTGGGTGTAAATCTGGAAAACTTTCTGGATTGTCGGGAGCTGGTGGTCCCGCCAGACACTCAGGACTACCGTGTGAAGCTACGTATTTATGATGACAAGAAGCGCACACTGGAGCTGTGGGTGCGCATTCTGGCAGGTCTGGGTGGCTCTCTCAAGTTCTCCATCTCCGTCCCCTACTGGTTGGTGAATCGCACTGGCCTGCCCCTGGTGTTCAGACAGGATGGAACTGAGATGGCTGCTGGCCAGTTTGAGGAACACGAGGTGGCCAGGAGTGTAACCCCGCTTCTGTTCTGTTATGCTGACAAGGAGAGCCGGGACAAGTGCTCGATGCGACTGGGGAAGCTCTGGGTGGGAGAGTCCAAAGGAAGGCCGCTGTGGTGTCACCGGTTTTCTTTAGAACGAGGCTGTGGAGTGAGACCAGTGCATGTGAAAGCATTTGATAACAGGCCAGACTGGGTTTACAACATTGGCATTGATGTGAGACAAGGCAGGGGCAGATACTGTGATACAAACATTGTGACATTTTCTCCAAGGTATCAGCTGGATAACAGATCCTCCTACAAAGTGCACTTTGCGCAGCGTCACATTGCACAGCGAGGACAGGTCAGTAGACGCTTGGACATTGATATTAAATACTCTGGTACTCATTGTTTTTCATCCTTAAAAATGGACGCTTATTTTCTTTGGTATTGTTTCATGTGACAGCTATTGTATTATAGCCTCCCTTTATTATCTCAGTATAAACAGTATGGAAATGTTTTTAGGCATATATCATCTTCTGGATGTCAGAAAACGTATCATGTGCAAGAAGTGACTGACAAGTGCTTGATTGTTGTTTTATCTGTTAAATGTTTCCTATTTTTATTAGCTTTCTCATAACTTTTAAACTGAAAGGAATTGAAATTTTTCACAGAATAAGTTGTTCAGCTACTTTTAGATATTGATTTTGTTGTGCAAGTTTTAACTGTCTACCTAGCAAGATTATGTCCAGTTATAGGGGTTTCAAACCAATTGTTGATCTGTGTGCTGCAAGAAAAATCAGCTTTTCCCATTTTGGGATGTATATTAACCAGTAATGTGTCAATATCTTTCAATTTTCTAATGAAATTGAACATAAGTAAGTGATTGGTGGGCATTTCATTACATAATCCCTTTCATTCACATGACTTAACCTGAACATGCCATATTTACATACACTCGTTGCAATGTGTAAAGTTTACCTGTCATATGTAATGTACGTTTTGCAGTCTATATCTGGAGATTTCACCTCGGCTCTGCCTCATTGCACTGTGTCTTTTCACTGGCCACGAGTAGACAAAGACCAGCTGCTCTGTGTGAGGATTGACCCCTCCTACAGACAGAGCACTGACCATGTCAAGGTCACCAGCTGTGAGTGGTCGGGTGGCTTCAGAATTGACCATGTCAACTCTTTTCACATCAACATGAGGTGAGGCATCTGAATTGCTTCATATAGATATGTTTTGAAAAATGTAGATTTTACATAATATGTTATTTAATTCTCATGGATACATCAGGATATTGTTTTGTGTTGTGATGTCTTGTATAATATAGAACATTACACAAGGAAGCGTTGATTAGTTCGATGACAACCTATTGTTCTTTATATATTGATTCAAATGAATCCACACTTCCAGTGGGAAATAATCTGTAAAGGGTATCAGTAGTTATCTTTGCATTAAAAATTTAACGTAAAACATTGAATTGTTTGTTTTGCTGTGCTATTTCAGGGGGGAGTCAAACTTGTGCCAGTTCTTACGTGTGGATATTGTGCTTCATGGGGCCACTTTTTATGTTGTGTTCTCTGATGCTGACCATATGCCACCCCCATACAGGTATACCCCTTTTTAGCTTACAGGAAATAGCTGCTGGTTGGACACTTGCAATTTCATGATCAAGCTAACACCACCCAGTGTATTTTGAGACTTTTACTGTGAAAATCTTATGGAGACTGATTTTTATGTTTTGTTAGGGTGGTTTACTAGAAAATGGTAGAATCATTTTGGTTGAAATCAAAACAATTTACAATATTTTCAAATAACTTTTTGTAGACATTATTCTGATTCATTTTTGCCTTACTACCACCAGAGCTGTCTCTCTGCTGGTGGGTGTTGTGTTTGGTGTTGACTGTTTCCTATTTAATTCATATATTCCTTTTTGAAAATTAGTGCCTTTGAGGGTGTTCACATTAATTTGGCACCATTTAAATTTTTAAGTTAATTCAGTATGTCTCAGCAAATCTAGATTTATTAGTATTTAGGTATCTGTGTAAGGTGCAGTGTCTTAAATAAGTGATTATGATACAGTGGTTATGTGATTTTGATTTGATTGTGTTGCCATGTTTGCCTCCAACACAGTGTTTCTATGTTTATTTTGTGTTTATAGGATTGACAATTTCTCCGAGGTGGCAGTAACATACTTTCAGACTGAGGTGTCAGATGAGCAACTTCGTACCCCCATGCGTCCCAACATGTCCATCCCCTATGCCTGGGACGAACCCACCCTGCCGCCCCACATCACACTACGTGTACAGGGAGGTAGTAGTGCCACATACAACATGGACGTCATCAGAGACGGGGACCAGCTGTGTTATGAAAACTTCATCTACATTGCTTTCACTGGAACATTTAATGGGTGAGTGGACAGTGCACTGAAAAAAGAGAGTGTGTGGTAAATTTATGAATTGTACAATTTATATGAAATGAATTTATTTCAGAGATTCAATTTAAAAGATATTGTATAATAGATAAAAGATTGGGTTTAAGTGGTAGATATAAGAAATTACATTATTATGACCCAGGTGTTTGCTGTTGACAACCTCAGTGCTATATTTTAGCCAGCCATGTTGTAGGTAATCCCAGTGTGCTGTCTTGCTTAGTTTGTCAGCTTGGCTTTCCTTTTTTCCACCCAATACAGTATATTTCAGTCCTATTCACTTGTCTTCTGTCTAGCTGACTAAGTGTATTTTACCTGAGCTTGCTGTTATTAGCTTTCCAGTAAGACCTGCATTCTGCATTTCAGCCTGGCAGGCCACAGTCACCACATGTACCTGTCACATGCAGCCAGTAACCCAAGCTCTCCCAGTGGAGCATCAGGCCTCATAGACACTCAGAGGAGCTGGTCAGGCAACTTCTCAGACTTTATCACCTCGCAGGAACTCGTATTGGAGGTGCTGCCTGCCACCAGCAAGGTGGTGCTCAGGAAAAAGGTCAGTCCAATACTTAGTGGCTCCACTAATCTAAAGTAGGTTCTTGACATTTCAAACAATTATTTAAGTAACCAGACAATCTGTCATAGCCCAAAATGTCATGAACAAAAGTAGCGACTGCATATTAATGCATAAAATTTTATATTTTTATTTCGTGAAAATTCTATCTCAGTTTCAAGGGTGTAATGTTCATGTATATATAAATTTCCATTGAACTGTTGACATTTTTCTGTAATAAAACATAAATCACATAATACACCATTTTTAACTTGATATTCTATTCTATTTTATGATGTACTGTTATGATGCTTAATCTCTACCAGGCAGCCTCTAAGGCGCAACACAAAAATCCAATTCAAAAAAATCATCTGTCCATAGCCGTTGCCAGTCCAGTACAACGGAGACGGCGGATAGAATATATGCTAAGTTGGGAATACCTTTTTGAAGAGATATGATTTTAACCTTTTTCAGAAACAGGTGAGAGTTGGGGCAGAACAGACCTCCTCAGGCAAATCATTGCAAACAGTGGGAGTATCAACAGCAAATTCACTATTTTATTTGGTGACATCAGCTAATTCTTACAATTCACGGCTTTTATCTTTATATATATTTTTTTAGTTTATGGGAGCCGCCGTATTGGATGTTGTTTCCTGTTAAGGTACATACTAAACTTTGCTTGGGCTCACTGTCAGGCCAAAACTTCATTTGCAAGCAAGCGACCCCAGTTATGTGTATTCATCAAATCCCAAGCTTGTATGACATCTGTTGCAGAGTGTAATCTATTGCAGTGTTTTTTGTTATTTTGGGGGAGTCAGTTTGTTGCATGTATATGTTGTTGCATTCTTTTGACTGTGTTTTCAGGAGTCTGGCAACAGATTTCAGCTGTGGCGTATGACTAGTACAGGCTTACTCCAACATGAGGGGACTTCTGCACCCAGAGACCCCCGCAGACACTCTATCTTTGACAGCAGCTCCAGTACCATGGTATCCTATGTGTTAGACGTGCAGGACATTGCTCTACAGCCTGGTACGTAGGTGGTGACTGTGTAATGGTTTGTCAATGGTCTTTTATATCACAACATCATTACCATGGTGTCCTGTATTGTTACACATCCAGAACATTGTTCTTCAGCGCCTGGTATGTAGGTCATGAGTATGTAAACGGTTTGTTGTCATGGTTCTTAACATCACAACTTCATTACCATGGTGCTCCACAGTGTAGGATATAGGTCATGACTATGTAAATAGTTTGTTGTCATGGTTTTTAACATTACAACATAATTACCATGGTGTGTTATGCTAGAAGTCCAGGACATTGGTCTACAGCCTTATATTTAGATCACAACTATTGAAGTGATTTGTTGTCAATTTATTTTTATGTCACAACATTGTTTCCAAGGTGTCTTTTGTGGTAGAAGTGGAAAACATCGTTCCACAGCCTTGTATAGACATAACAAAGAGTTGTGTCTTCAGAGGTCTGAATATAGTTGAAGAGTGTGAAAAATGCCCAACAATGTTCTCAAACTTTTCACACTAATTGTGTAGTAGCCTTGGTTTTAAATAGTAAACTTTTATTGCGCTACAATAGCTTACCATGTGGAACTGAATGCTATCTCAGGAGGCTGCAGGCATTGACCAACTTCCAAGAAAAATAGACATTTAGAACTGGCCGATGCCTCAACAGGAAGGTGAACCCCGTAGCGTAATACCATTTAAACATCCTTATTTCTCATTGGCCGTGTGACTAGGAAGCATCTATTTTCTCTCACTGCTATTTTATTGAGATTCTCTGGATATACTTATTGCTGGATGTTTTTATTAAGCCATTTTCTTTATTAATTGTCATAGTTCATTCTGTATTGTTTTTGAAGTTACAGGATAAGCATATTTTTCTTTATTTTGTGTTTTGTGAGTTCTGGTTAAGATTGTTCAGACAATCTTGCATTAAAAATGTCCTCTCACCAAGCTAACCCAAAAAACCCAGATCTTTGAAATACTGTCATTTCTGCTTGCTGTTCGACCTTCACAATTATTGTCCCTCATGCAGGGAGGCAGGCAAGGGTGATGACCCTTGTGTTACAAATGAACAGCAATGCCTTCTTTGCAAGTCTTTCACAGAGGAACAAAAATCAAAAACCGAAGAAGGTACGTTCGGAAGAAAAATTCAATTCGTCTTAGAGGAACTGGATCTTTTGGGGGATCCTGAAGTGGAGGACGCATTTTCAGGTTCTCATGAGCACCTGGAAAATGCTGCTGAGCAGCTTTACTCCTCACCACCACATCCCCAGCCATTGCATTTTGAATCGTTGTCATTAAAAATGCCTCAAACTGTCCCACCCACTCCAGGCACAGCCCTTCAAAATAGAATTGAAAACAAATTAAAAAAAAGTCTGGGTTCTCAATTAAACTTCCAACTACAGCAACAAATGGGGGTGTTCCAGGCTTTGATCATGGAAGCAATGCAGTCTCTTAGAGACAAAATTTAATCTGTCAAAAAGACTTCAGAAGCGGAGGTGGATCAGATCTCCGCTTCAGATCCGAAGCCTGGTTCCAGTAAACAACCAGATAGCTTGACTTCTTACCTGAACACTCAACCGAACACTCAACCAAACATCCAAACACACGGATGAGCCCATGGAGACAGACTTTTGTGGGCCTGCCTTACCACCACAGTTCGGTGAGAATGTTCAGTCTGAGATTGGATCAACTGGTCGGGTCTCACTGTGTATGCTTACCCTCCCACGGCTCTCCTTCACAGGGTGATCCAAAAAATCAGGCAAAGCAGTTCCTCATCATTCTAATAGCCCCAAGCTGGCCAGTGATGCCCTGGTTTTGGGACCTAGTGCAGCTCTCAACAGAGATCCCACTCCAATTACCAGTGTCAACAACTCTTCTCAAACAGTCCCACAATTATGTGTTTCACAGCAATCCACAACATCTCAACCTCCATGCCTGGTGTCTAGGAGTGGACAACTCCAAGAACAAGGCTTCTCTGTGGAGGTGGCAGAGAGAATTGCTGCCCCTCAAAAGTTATCAACAAGGACCATCTACAAGTCGAAGTGGGCCCTATTTGAGAAATGGTGCAGAGAAAATAAGTAAGTAAGTGTAAGTAAGTAAAGTAAGTAAGTAAGTAACACTTAGAAACCACCAAAATTGATGTAAACATCCTCTAAGGCACTGATATCCAAAAAGGGATAGTCCAGTTCCAAAAAGAGGTCCGTTTCCATATTAGCGTCCGATAGGGGAGATAGGCTATGGTGGAGGATATGTTTTCAACTGTTTTCTGAAACCAGAAATGCTTTCTATGGTTCTAATAGCTTGAGGTAGCTTGTTCCACTCAGTGGGAGCAGCTACTATGAAGCTGCACAACCCTGAGCGTTTATTTGGTTTAGATGAGGAAATTGATAGGCGATTGCCCCGTGTGAGATCACTCCACCTAATCAGAGAGGAAAGATATGGATGTTGGCTGAAATGTATTGCTTTATAAGTAAGGAGGTTGTATTTGAACAATATACGGTAGTGAATGGGGAGCTAGTGTAGTTTGTGCAAGAAAGGTGTGACATGACAATATTTATTTATTTTACACCGTACGACATAAGACATTTTGAACTCTCTGTAGTCTGCCAGTATATGCCTTTTTTGTGTTGTAAACCAGTGAGTTACAGTAATCCAGGCCACTGCTAATCAAGGCATTTGCCACCTTTACAGCTGTTTCATGATTTAAGTACCTGCGGACCCTTCGTAGTTACCGGAGATGGTAGTAGCTTATGTGACATAGATTAGCCACATGTCTTTGCATTGAATTTTCAGCATCCAGGATGACTCCAAGATTTTTGACCGATTCAGCTGGTTCCATGATGTTGCCAAGCAAACTCACTGGGAAAGATGACTTCAGGGAGCTTCTAATTTGATCATCATCAATCACTATGAATGAGCGCACAAAAACACCCTTTGAGCCTATGAAAGACACAGACCTCAAACATCTAACCTTCATAACTGCTTTCTTGCTAGCTTTGGCAGCGAAATTCATGCCTGGGTTGCAAACCAAGTATTTAATTTAGGCCATTGGGAAAACGTAGCTTTGTTCCCCTTTTCAGATTTCATAGCCAAAAACCAACTAGCGAGAGATGGTTCTCAAAGTGTGTCTCCAGTGACTATCCCTGATTTGACTACCACCGTGGATAGACAATTCAAAGAAGACAGGACCCTGTATCCAGTACGGGCCCAGAGGTACTATCTGGATCGAACCACAGACCTGAGAGGGTCACGATCCCTACTCTTTATTTCCTTCAAGAAAGGACATACCTCAGACATATGACCCACTACTCTTTCTTTTTAGTTAAAACAAACTATCCTACTTAGTTACAAACAAGCAGATCAACAGTCCTTGTTCTTGGTCCAAGTTAAAGCGCATGACATCAGGGCCTTCGCGGCCTCAAAGCCTTTTTACGGTGGGTTTCAGTGGACCAAGTGATGCAGGCTTGTCACTGGAAAGCTCACAACACATTTACAAATTTTTACCTAAAAAACCTTACTTGGTCAGATAACAACAACAATATGTATCTGGGTCCAGTAGTAGCGGTTCAACAAGTCCTAGACCCTTCCCCTCACACTAGTCATCCTTGAAAAGAAAGGAGTGTGTGTGTGTGTGTGTGTGTGTGGGGGGGGCACATCCGCTGCAACCAAGTCTTCAGGAGTCTAAAACCCAGGGTGTAGATATATGACTACCTCCTCGGGATGCTTGGTAAGGATGTTTATTTGATTAAGCAGTATTTAACATGTATAATTATTAGTGTTGCAGTAAATATGTGAAATTAAATACAAATTTACTGATTTGGTCAGTAAATACACATATTTACTGATTTATGACCTGTGTTATTTTCACAAGTTTACTGGTTTGACTTTCAGTAAATATGTGAAATGAAACTTTGATGTTCACTGGTTTTAACTATATAATATATTATGGTAAACCAAACTTTACATTATATTGGAACATTTTTCTCTACATAATATTATATGGTAAACAAAACTGTGAATTATATTGGCATATTTGGAACATACTAAGAATACTTCATTTTAGAGTACATTACATGCAAATATGTTGAAAAATAGCACTGGGCTTTTAAATATTTGTTTTTGAAACCTTATGCCTCTGTTCCACCAAAGGACTAAGGCTCGATCCTGTCGGCGACCCTTAATCGTGGACAGTCGGTGAAGAAAATGGTAAAATGGGCGGGAATACTGGATTGGTATCAAAGCCTGGGATTAAGTACAGATCGGCCTCAGGAAGCCTGAGGAGGCCCCAGGCGGCCCCAGACAGTCCCAGAACCGATTAAGCCAGTTTTCTGGTCGGTTTCAACCACGATCCTGTCGTACACATATCGACTGGGTCCCAGGATGCCTCAGGCCTCCCGGGACTAAGCCCCGACTAACCCCCGATTAAGTCCAGGCATCCTCAGGCCTCCTCAGTCTTCCCCAGACCACGATCGCCGATTCTTGTTTTGCAGAAAAGCTGGATTTTCTGGGTATATATATATAAATTCCACGATCTAATTATCATTACTTTTATAGCAACACAGCAGGATGCCACCTTTTAATGGAAGACAGCTTCAGCAACAACTTAGGGCTTTTTTAGTTTTTATTCAGTTACAAATAATGATGTATTTGCTATTTCTACGTCGACTACAGCAACCAACCACAAGCAGCACCTCCACCACCACCACCACCAGCCATACAGAGACCTAGAAGAAGGCACAACATGTGGGTCAGGCCATGACTACTGCAGAGAGAGGAGAGGGGGGCCTACCACAACATTATGGCTGAACTGTATGCCACAGACATTCCAGGATTCACCAACTACATGAGGATGACCCCAGAATTCTTTGAAATGATAAAGACCAGACTGGAACCACGTCTTGTCAGGCAGGCTACCAACTACAGAGCTCCAATCAGTGTTGGGGAGAAGTTAGCCCTCACCATCATATATCTGGCCACGGGAGAGTCATACACATCATTATCCTGTCAGTTCAGGGTTGGCAGATCCACCATTTCCAAGTTTCTACCAGAGGTCTGCAGGGCCATCCAGGATGAGTTCACCAGAGAGTACCTCAGATGTCCTACTACTCCAGATGAGTGGAAAGAACTGGAAAGGGAATTCAGGATCAGGTGGAATGTTCCACATGCCCTAGGTGCCCTTGATGGCAAGCATGTGGCCCTGAAGAAACCCAAGAACTCTGGAGCCCTGTACCACAACTACAAGGGGTTCTTTTCCATAGTAATGTTGGCCTTGGTAGATGGGCAGTACAAATTCAGATGGGTGGATGCTGGTACAGCTAGATCTTGCTCAGATGCCCAGATATTTAATGCCTGTCAGCTGAAGAGGAGGATTGAGGATGGCAGGATAGGCTTCCCCGACCCAGCTCCTATAACACAGGGTGGTAGAGATGTCCCCTACTTCATTTTGGCAGATGATGCCTTTTCCCTGAAGACCTGGCTGATGAAACCCTGTGGTAGAAGGATGTTAACCAGAGAGGAAAGGATTGCCAACTACAGAATATCAAGGGCCAGGAGAGTTGTTGGGAATGCTTTTGGCATCCTGGTCTCAAGATTCAGAATGATGTTGACTACTATTGAATTACCCCCAGAAACAGTCAGGGATGTGGTCATGACCTGTGTGGTTCTGCACAACATACTGAGAAGCCAGTATCAAGTCAACATGGTGGTCAAGAGCCTGGAGATGATGAAGATGATGTGCCTGGTGATTGTCGACTGATTGGTGGTGCTGCTGGTGGTGGTCCAGACAGAAACCCTGCTAGAGAAGCCAAAAGACAGAGGGATTACCTCAATGACTACTTCAATAATAAGGGAACAGTGGCCTGGCAAGATGGCAGAATATAACTCCTGCTGCAGTAACCAGTCCTTTTCAGGACTAATAACCAGTCCTTTTCAGGACTACCAAATATTCCAAAAACAATTATCAGCTATGCTTGTTCAAAATAACCCAAACATTACCAAACATAAGTCACGCCACCAACAAACAGACAAACCCCATGGCCAACATAATTCACCCACCCAACAAACAGATAAACCCAGTGCCCGACAGAAGTCACGCCACCAACAAACAGACAAACCCCATGGCCAACATAATTCACCCACCCAACAAACAGACAAACCAAACTCTTTTGCAAACAGAACCCCCATCATTGTAGAGAAAACCAGTTTGGTGGTTATATTTCCTAAATATTTGTGAATTGGAGTAAAAGATTTTAATTTTAAGATTTCCAGGAAAACATTTCTGTTTCAAATATTTTCCCCCAAAAACCAAATGTAAGTGAAATTAGGATGTAGCTTTCAAAATATATGCCATATTTATTCCATTTAGGAAGTTATGTTTGGCTTTGTGTGTTTCTTTTGATAATTATATCCCCAGACGAAAGTCGGGGATATATTGGATTCAGGTCCGTCGCGCCGCCGCCGCCGTAGAAATTTCCTTGTGGACGCGATAACTCAAAAACAAATTAATATTTTTTTTTCAAACTTGGTACACATGTTAAGGGTGCCCAAAGGAAGATCCCTATTTTAAGGTGACCTTAAACTCCCAGTAAAAAAGAACTTATGGCCACCTTAAGGTCAGAAATTGCACTTTTGGCCACTTAGAGCCCTGTAGGTCACAAACTATGATGCTCAGCTGGCTGAAATTTTACCTGACAACACATTAATATGTTCTTAGTACATGTGCCGAAAATCATGACTTTAAGTTGAGGAGAAAATTGTGTTTGAGGCCCATAAATACCCCCCACTTAGGGATTTTTTGCTATACTTTACACATATTTTGCCCTATAATTTGGAAGTGATAATTCTGATGAGTCTCAAACTGCGCTAGGTATAACTTTGATATGTAATCCTTGTCTGTAGAAAATTTTAGGGCTGTAGGTTTACCCAAAGGGGTCGACTTAAGGTCTCAAAAGTGCCCACAGAGACCCAATTTATGCACTTTTTGCCACTTTCAAGCACTGTAGCTTTCAAACTATGTCTCTCATCTAAGTTAAATATCATCTGGGAATATATCTATGTGTTTTCTTATATGTGCCCCAACATTTAGGCCTTTAATAGACAGTTAACCTGTGTATCAGGACCATAAACACCCACCCGAGTGACCCTTATAAGACATTTTTCACATCTTTTTCCCTGTAACTTGGAAATGGTAAGTCTGAGAAGTTTCAAACTGTATTAGATATATATTCTGTGTGTAATCTTAGTATGTAACAGATTTTAAGTCTGAAGCTTTAATTTTGAAGGTCAAATTGAGGTCTCTAAAAGCCTCCCAAAGACCCAATATTTGGACTTTTTGCTACTTTTAAGCCCTGTGACTGTCAAACTATGTGACTGATAGAGCTCAAATCCTATCTGAGAAGATATTAGTATGTTATTTTTATATGTGCCAAAAATTAAGGCTTTAAGAAGACATTTAACCTGTGTATGAGGACCATAAATCCCCACCCGAGTGACCATTTTTAGACATTTTTCACATATTTTTCCCTGTAACTTGGAAATGGTAAGTCTAAGAAGTTTCAAACTGTATTAGATGCATATTCTATGTGTAATCTTAGTATGTGACAAATTTTAAGTCTGAAGCTTTAATTTGAAGGCTACATTTAGGTCTCTAGAAGGCCCCATAAAGACCCAATATTTGGACTTTTTGCCAATTTTAAGGCCTGTGACTGTTAAACTATGTGACTGATAGAGCTGAAATCTCATCTGGGAATACATTATTATGTTCTTTTTACATGTGCCAAAAATCAAGGCTTCAAGTAGACATTTAACCTGTGTATGAGGACCTTAAACACCCACCTGAGTGACCCTTTTAAGACATTTTTCACATATTTTGCTCTGTAACTTGGAAATGGTAAGTCTGAGAAGTTTCAAACTTTATTAGATACATATTCTATGTGTAATCTTAGTATGTAACAAATTTTAAGTCTGAAGCTTTAATTTGAAAGCCACATCGAGATCTCTAAAAGGCCCACAATGACCCAATATTTGGACTTTTTACCACCTTTAAGCCCTGTAACTGTTAAACTATGTGATTGATGGAGCTGAAATCCCATCTGGGAATGCATTATTATGTCCTTTTTACATATGCCGAAAATCAAGGTTTTTAGTAGACATTTAACCTGTGTATGAGGGCCATAGACACTCGCCCAAGTGCCTTTTTTGACATTTTTTCCGTATTTTGCCCTGTTATTTGGAAATGCTTAGTGTGACAAGTCTTAAACTGTATTATATATAATTTTTGTTTGTTATGTATGTCCCCCAAAAAGTTTCAGATCTGTAGTTTAATTGCTAAGGTCTCTTTAACAATTGTAAAATGCCCACAGAAACCCAATTTATGGATATTATGCCACTTTAAAGCCCAGTAACTGTCAAACGATGTGGGGTATAGAGCTAAAATCTTTGAATTTTTAAAAGGAAATGCCTGTCTATTTAAATTTTGAATATTAATAATGTTATGGCTATCTTAGTCTTTTAAGAACTTATTTTTGTGTGTTATACCTCTGCTTGCTGAGTTTTTCACTTTTTAAAATGAAAAAAAAAACGGTTAAACATATTCAAGTAGACAAAATGGACACTTTAAGTGAGCTTTAAGTCCCTATATTAATGAAATTATATCCTTATGTAGTAAAACTAGGGGATTTTTAACCCTCAACTAGCCCAGTTTTATTCAACTTGCCTCAGTTAATTTTGGCACAGCTCCTACAGTTATGAACTCATTTCAGTTGATAATCACATACTTAAAATTCTCAATTCTTTTTGTATTTGAGTACCCCTTTTATATAGATTGTTTGTTTACCATTTATGCTCAACCCACATCCCCCACCCGGATTCCCCCCACCCACCTCTGGGACCTCCAGCTATATTGAGTGACACTAAATAAACAATGGTATTTAATGATATCAGATGAGAAACAAAGAACTCAATGGGGTTGCAGATCTTGTGTAATAGTGAGAGAGGTGTGGAGAAGGGGAGAGGGGTGGGGGTGGGAGGTGGTGGGCTTCATTACATATAACACAAAGGGGAGTCAGAACTGAGATTGTGTCACATATTTAGGTTGCATATATATGGACCACATATATAGGTATAGAGGAAATGAATAACTGAAAACAATTTGCAAATTCTAAAAATAATATAATAAAATAATAATATAAACAATTTTTTTTTAAATAATATTTTATTTGTGAACAAATATAGAAACAGATATGCGCTTTTGGGATTATGAATTTTAGAATGGACATTGAATCATCAATCATTTAAATACTTTGAAGGAAGATTGAAAAATATGATGAGTTGAGTTAAAAATAATATTTTATTTGTCAACAAATATAGAAACAGATATGCTCTTTTGGGATTATTATTTTAGAATGGACATTCAATCATCAATCATTTAAATACTTTGAAAATAGGTTTAGAGTTATCATTGCAGGAAGATTGAAAATATAATTTGAGTTATGTATTCGGTGTCTGGGGATACACCATCTTCCTTGGGGAGATATAAACAGAGTAGATTGATGTGCTGAAGTTCATATAATAATGGGTAATTATGTTTTAAAAATTTCCGATCAAAACCTGTGGCGTGAGTGATGACCTGTCTGGGGATATGTTGGCGCCGAGTTGGCCCAATCTAGTTATGTTTAGCACTGGGTTTGTCTGTTTGTTAGTTGGATGACTGGCATTTATTTCTGTCTGTTTGTTAGCTATTTGGTTTGGGTTCTGAATGCTATTGGGTTTGTCTGTTTCTTGGTTGGTGGTTAGGTTTGGTATTTGGTTTGTGTGTTGTTAAGCGTCCCGCAAGGGACGCTTGTTTGTGTATGGGACACCTTCAGACTCCGCTGGCTCCGCATTTTATTTTCCTTATAACTCTGTAACCGTTAGGTAGATTCTTTTCAAATTTGGCAGGTTTAGGCAGCAGCCTTGGGGAATTTTTTTGAATATGCTGCAGTGACATTTCAACCAATCAGAGAGGTCACATGACCAAAAATGTCTTTTTTCGATGGGGAAGCTTGTCCGGATGATAACTTGAAAGGAATTTTATCAATTCACCTGAAACTTGGCAAATACATTCATTCTGTTAAAATCTGGAAATTATTAGATTTTGGCATTGACTGGTTAAGAAATGGCCGAGTAATTAATGATTAATTAATCATTATGAATTTTCCAAATAAGGAAAACACAAAAATGCTTATATCTCGAAAACCGCGCTCGATAGAGCGCTTTCGATGAAATTTTTGACCCACAGGGTATATCTGCGGAGTAGTTATCCCAATTTTCAAAAAGAAATTTTGTCTCGCCAAAAACTGCGGCCATTTTGAATTTTTGAATTTTTCGCAAAAATTGCAAAACATAAAAATGCTTATATCTCTAAAACCGTACTAGATAGAGCGATTTCGACGAAATTTTTGACCCACAGGGTTTCTCTGCAGAGTAGCCATGCCTATTTTCAAAAAAAAATTTCTCTCGCCAAAAATGGCAGCCATTTTGAATTTTCGAATTTTTCGCAAAAATTGCAAAACATAAAAATGCTTATATCTTGAAAACCGTACTAGATAGAGCGATTTCAACGAAATTTTTGACCCACAGGGTATCTCGGCAGAGTAGCCATGCCTATTTTCAAAAAAATTTTGTCTCACCAAAAATGGCGGCCATTTTGAATTTTCGAAAAATTGCAAAACACAAAAATGCTAATATCTCGAAAACTGTGCTACATAGAGCGATTTCGACGAAATTTTTGATCTTCAGGGTATCTCTGCAGAGCAGCTATCCCAAAGAGCTTTCACTCGCTGAAGTTTCAGACCCGTAGCTAATTATTCACCTACTCAAAATGAGTAAATGCTAATTATCTCTAAAACTATTGCGGATACCCAATTTTTATCAAATAACTCATTCATCTACTTTTGGGAGAGCTTTCACATGGTGAAGTTTCAGACCCGTAGATAATTACTCACCTACGCAAAATGAGTAAATGCGAAATATCTCTTAAAAGTATTGCAGATAGCCAATTTTTATGTCGTCACTCTGCGGCGTGGGCATCCGCGTCCATGTCCGCGTCCGCGTGAACAACTTCTTCTCCAAAACTACAAGGCCTAGAGACATGCTGTTTTTTTTAAAAGATACCTTATCTATCGAGGATGAAAAATTGTTCAAGGCATGCAAATCTGTCTGTTCGTCTGTTTGCTAGAGACATTACAAGGGAGGTACCCCCACCAAAAGTGTGAAAATTTCAACACTTTATCACAATTTTCTCAGTGACTATTTGAAGGATTTCTCTGATATCTTGCATATATGTACTAGGCCAGAGGTAGATTCTCTTGTGTGAGTATGAGACCTGGATCTGTCTTATTTTTTTTTAATAAATTTGTTTAATATTTTTTAATGCATTAAAATTCATGAAATGATGCACTAAATCACTTATAACTTGAAAAGTGTTGCATTTAGAGCATTTTGTTAAAATATGTTGTTCAGCTACTTTTTCCATAGCTACAACATGGTGAGTAACTTGAGTGTCTATCTCAATAGCTAACTGAGTAATAGCTACTTTTGGGCTTTTCAGTAACTTCCATCATGAGTAAACTCACTTGTAACTTGAAAACTATTGCATTTAGAGAATTTTGTATAAATATGTTATTCAGCTACTTTTGGGTCAGCTATAACATAGTAAAATTTCAGACCTGTAGCTCATGCCATAGCTGAGTAATAGCTACTTTGATGTTATCACTGTTGAGTAAATCACTTATAACTTGAAAAGTATTGCATTTAGAGTATTTAGTTTCAATATGTTATTCACCTATTTTGGGGTCAGCTATAACTTAGTGAAGTTACAGACTTGTAGCTCATGGCACAACTGAGCAATAGCTATTTTCAGATTATCACTATTGAGTAAATCATTGTATCCACTGGATAGCTGCAGTGTGTAGAGAGATTTCACCATTACCGCTCTAATGAAAAAAACATTATAGCTAGCCTTCTCAAGTTTGCAGAATATATGAATAACCATAAAATGTTGCCTGGGAATATTTTTGGCCTCATTTTGAAAAACAAGATGGCTGCCAGGGATGTTTATTCGATTTTAAACAAGGACTTTTGTTGGCCCTCTAGAGCAAAGGATATTATGGATAGAGATCTTAAATTCGCAGGATATGTTCCTCATTATAAAATCTTGACTGGGAATGTTTTTGGCCTCATTTTGAAAAACAAGATGGCCGCCAAGGGCATTTCTTTGTCAGTCATGAAAAGTGCTTATATCTCCCTTATTATTGGTCCTAGAGGTTTGGGATGGTAAACCAACCTGTAGGAAATCATGGGCTGGGAATCTTCTGGTGTGGTCAGATTTGACCCTTGATCCCTCCTTCAAGGTCAAACAAGGATAGCCAAACTTAAAAGTGTTTATAACTTGCTCATTATTGATCCTAGAGGTTTGGGATGGTAAACAGACATTTGGAATCATGGGCTGGGAATCTGTTGATGTGGTTCGATTTGACCTTGGACCCCTCCTTCAAGGTCAAACGAGGAAAGCCAAACTTAAAGTGCTTATAACTCGTTTATTATTGGTCCTAGAGGTTTGGAATGGAAAACCAACCTATAGAAAATCATGGGCTGGGAATCTATTGGTGTGGTCAGATTCGACCTTGGACCCTGCCTTCAAGGTCAAACAAGGATAGCGAAACTTAAAAGTGCCTATAATTCGCTTATTATTGGTCCTAGAGGTTTGGGGTGGTAAACCAACCTATAGAAAATCATGGGCTGAGAATCTTTTGGTGTGGTCGGATTTGACCTTGGACCCTGCCTTCAAGGTCAAACGAGGATAGCCAAACTTAAAAGTGCTTATAACTCGTTTATTATGGTCCTAGAGGTTTGGGATGGTAAACCAACCTATAGGAATTCATGGGATGGGAATGTTTTTGTGTGGTTGGATTTGACCTTGGACCCCTTCTTCAAGGTTGAACGAGGATATTGCATTTGCAGTATTTCTTTAAATATGTTTTAACCTACTTTTTACACTAAAACAGTTACCTTGTTACTTTCCTTTATAATACCATTTGCAGGGCACTACTTTTTTGTCCTTCTGTCAGCTTCGAAATTTCTTTCGAACATGCTGTTCAATTACCATTTACTGTACTTCTGTACAGCACTTTCCCTGATAATTATGCTTTCCTCTCATTATCACCTTCACAAATAAAAAACACTCACTCAGCTGACACAGTGCCCGTTCACGGGCACTCTACTCTTGTTCTCAAATAACTCATTCATCTACTTTTGGAAGAGCTTTCACATGGTGAAGTTTCAGACCCATAGCTAATTACTCACCTACTCAAAATGAGTAAATGCGAATTACCTCTAAAAGTATTGCAGATAGCCAATTTTTCTCAAATAACTCATTCACCTACTTTTGGGAGAGCTTTCACTCAGTGAAGTTTCAGACCCATAGCTAATTACTCACCTACTCAAAATGAGTAAATGCTAATTATCTCTTAAAAGTATTGCAGATAGCCAATTTTTCTCAAATAACTCATTCACCTACTTTTGGAAGAGCTTTCACATGATGAAGTTTCAGACCCATAGCTAATTACTCACCTACTCAAAATGGGTAAATGCGAATTATCTCTAAAAGTATTGCAGATAGCCAATTTTTCTCAAATAACTCATTCACCTACTTTTGGGAGAGCTTTCACCCCGTGAAGTTTCAGACCCATAGCTAATTATTCACCTACTCAAAATGAGTAAATGCTAATTATCTGTAAAAGTATTGCGGATACCCAATTTTTATCAAATAACTCATTCATCTACTTGTGGGAGAGCTTTCACATGGTGAAGTTTCAGACCCATAGCTAAGTACTCACCTACTCAAAATGAGTAAATGCGAATTATCTCTAAAAGTATTGCAGATAGCCAATTTTTCTCAAATAACTCAGTCACCTACTTTTGGGAGAGCTTTCACTTGGTGAAGTTTCAGACCCATAGCTAATTATTCACCTACTCAAATGAGTAAATGCGAATTATCTCTAAAAGTATTGTGGATACCCAATTTTTATCAAATAACTCATTCATCTACTTTTGGGAGAGCTTTCACTTGGTGAAGTTTCAGACCCATAGCTAATTACTCACCTACTCAAAATGAGTAAATGCGAATTATCTGTAAAAGTATTGCAGATAGCCAATTTTTCTCAAATAACTCATTCACCTACTTTTGGGAGAGCTTTCACTCCGTGAAGTTTCAGACCCATAGCTAATTATTCACCTACTCAAAATGAGTAAATGCTAATTATCTGTAAAAGTATTGCGGATATCCAATTTTTATCAAATACTCATTCATCTACTTGTGGGAGAGCTTTCACATGGTGAAGTTTCAGACCCATAGCTGATTACTCACCTACTCAAAATGAGTAAATACGAATTATCTCTAAAAGTATTGCAGATAGCCAATTTTTCTCAAATAACTCATTCACCTACTTTTGGGAGAGCTTTCACTTGGTGAAGTTTCAGACCCATAGCTAATTATTCACTTAATTATACAGCACTTTCCCTGCACTTTCCCTGATAATTATGCTTTCCTCTCATTATCACCTTCACAAATAAAAAACACTCACTCAGCTGACACAGTGCCCGTTCACGGGCACTCTACTCTTGTTCTCAAATAACTCATTCATCTACTTTTGGAAGAGCTTTCACATGGTGAAGTTTCAGACCCATAGCTAATTACTCACCTACTCAAAATGAGTAAATGCGAATTACCTCTAAAAGTATTGCAGATAGCCAATTTTTCTCAAATAACTCATTCACCTACTTTTGGGAGAGCTTTCACTTGGTGAAGTTTCAGACCCATAGCTAATTATTCACCTACTCAAATGAGTAAATGCTAATTATCTCTAAAAGTATTGTGGATACCCAATTTTTATCAAATAACTCATTCATCTACTTTTGGGAGAACTTTCACTTGGTGAAGTTCCAGACCCGTAGGTAATTACTCACCTACTCAAATGAGTAAATGCGAATTATCTCTAAAAGTATTGCAGATAGCCAGTTTTTCTCAAATAAATCATTCACCTACTTTTGGGAGAGCTTTCACTTGGTGAAATTTCAGACCCATAGCTAATTACTCACCTACTCAAAATGAGTAAATGCTAATTATCTCTTAAAAGTATTGCACATAGCCAATTTTTCTCGAATAAGTCATTCACCTACTTTTGGAAGAGCTTTCACATGATGAAGTTTCAGACCCATAGCTAATTACTCACCTACTCAAAAGGAGTAAATGTGAATTATCTCTTAATAATATTGCAGATAGCCAATTTTTCTCAGATAACTCATTCACCTCCTTTTGCAAGAGCTTTCACACACGAAAATGAAAAATTGTGAATATCTCGGAAAAGCTATTTCTTCTCCTTTAATGCTCGGCGAGAGATACACACAGCGGCAGTGGTCTTGTCAAAAATTTTTGTCTCCCCGAAAATGGTGGCCATTTTGAATTTTCAAAGTTTTTGCAAAACACAAAAATGCTTATATCTCGAAAACCGTGCTAGATGGAGCGAACTCAACAAAATTTTTGACCTGCTGGGTATCTCTGCGGAGTAGCCATGCCAATTTTCAAAATATTTTTGTCTCGCCAAATATAACGGACATTTTGAATTTTCGAATTTTTTGCAAAACACAAAAATGTTTATATCTTGAAAACCGTTCTAGATAGAGCAGACTGCACTGACTTTGGTTGCCACAACAGTATAAGGCTAGAAACGAAGCATTTTCTTAATACTGTAGCACTCATCTTTATATCCTTTTCGGGATGCTTTGTTTTTGCTATGCAAAAACATTATCTTTTTTTTTGCGAGCGATCCTCTAGTTTAGTTGGGGGTTAGGTTTGGTATTGGGTTTGTGTGTTTGTGGGTTGGTAAGTATGTGATAATGCCTTTTAACTCTAGGGATGATGTAAGTGTTGGACTTTTTTATTAAAGATTTTAACCAATCCCATGGATTTTAAGCTAAAAATGGGCTGATTATTGGCCATATTGGGAGTTTATTTTAATATTTTTTTCTATGTGGCCTTTTTTGGTTATGTGTGGTACCATGGGTTATTTCTTTCATGTTTGGGGTGGTGTAGGTGTTGGAATTTTTTTTTGTGATAGTATTTGTACTGAACTGTTATGTTTTGGGAGGGGAATTGGAATAACTTGCAGCTAAATAATTGTTTTTGGAATATTTGGGTGGCCCTGAAAAGGGCCTGGCAGGTCAAAGACCCGCCCTGACTGGATGGCTACTGAGGAGGCTGCTGCTGTTGAGGCGGTGCTGTAGTGGTGATAGTGAAGAGTTGCGGCTGCTGCTGCTGAGGCTGCTCAATGATCTGTGTAGATGTCAGATCTGGTAGCTGGCTTAGTATTCCACTTAAGTTGTGTCTACTGCCCTCGTGCTGTACAGTTAGAACTGATGGAGGGTTGCCAAAGCCAAGGGGGCTTGGTGTGTAGTAGACGTAACTGCTGCTAGCTGCTGCTTGGGTGGAAGTAGACGCCTGTTGAGTGGTTGTTGGCAGTATCCCGACCCTCTGGGACTCCGTGGTAATAGTGGCTGATCTTCTGGCTAGTGGTTGACGTCTACGGTTGGTCTTAATGCTTTCAATATCTCTAAAAATTCTGCCCTTAAGGTCCTCAAATTCCTCTTGGGTCATCTTTTCAGCCTCTGATGCCATGTAGTCAAAGAAGGGCTGCCTGTCTGACTTCTGCTGCAGGAAACCTGAGATCAATGTCCTCATCTGGTTAAAGTGCTCGAGTATCTTGGAGTCTGTTGAAACTGGTGTAGATGTGAACATAGGTTGACTCCTACTCTCCCTGAGGACACTGGACTCGAGGTGTTCTGTATCAGTAGTAGACCCACGAGATTCGTCCTGCTTGCTGGTATTTGGACTGGCCTCGAACCCTGAACTTCTGCTGGCCCCCTTTCGTCTGATATGGTCTTAAGGAAACCCATCTGCTGGTAGACCCAGGACTGTCTCTTGGTCATCTCCCTTGGGGCTTGGCCAGATTGTAGTTTTGACAGCTTGCCATAACGCGTTCGCTGGGATTCGAACCATCTTCTGACATCAAAGGGCTGGAGCTTCAGTTCTGCAGAGATTTCTGCCCAGAGAGCCTCCTTCTTCTGTCTGTCGTGGAAACGTGCATGCTGCTTGTCATAGAGCTCTGGATGCTCCTTCACAAACTCCACAATTGCAGTTTCTTGGCTGTCAGTGAAAGTTGAACAGACCCTGGCTCTCTTGGCTGCCGAGTGACTCTCTAAATCCTCCTCACACCTCTCTTCTTCTTCGCAAGCTTCCTCAGTAAGTTCCAATCGCTCCTCAGTCTCTTGTGTACCCTGCTCTGTACCCTCCTCCGTCCTTTCCTCAATCCTTTCATCCACCTCTCCACTTTCCTTCTCCCTCTCCTCTTGCCTCTCATCCATCTTCTTCTTTCCTCTCTTCCCCCCTTTCTCTTTCCTTATAACTCCAGTCAATAGCAATAAAAAAAGTAAAAAAGTAAAATGTGTCTCCTAACTGTAAAATTAAGTAAGTATTATATGATATTTAAAAAACTAAAAACCCCTACAAAACATTGACACACGTCTCTCAGTAGCCAAACAGTCGGTAACAACGAGAATGTGTGCGCGGTTGCTTATATAGTCCCAGACCCCCTCATTGCCTCGTTTTAATTTCCGACGCGCGGAAAACAGTCGGCTCTTAATCGGTTCTTAGTCCCAGGCCTCCTGAGGCGTCCTCAGACCATCGCGGACGAAATTTGTGTTGTCCCAGGTGACCTGAGGACACGGGCTTGGATCGGTTAGGGTCGGCTTCTCTTAGTCGGGGCTTAGTCCCAGACCCAGATTTCTTAGTCCCAGGACACCTGAGACAGTCTGAGGCTTCCCGGGACTAATGAAACCGATTCCCTTTCACACGCATGAAACTTCAAAGATCTGTTATGAGTCGGGGACTGCCAAACAGCCTTCCTGGGACTAAGCTACGGAGGCCTGGGACTAAAGGTCGCAGGACGCCTGGGACAACATAGGACTGTGTAAATTTTGGTCTGAGGAGGCCTGAGGAAGCCTGGGACTGGACATTTTGTTGTCGGCGGGAAATAGCAATCGGTTTGAGTCGTGAGAAATATCAAACATGTTTGATTTCTCTCACGGCCACAACCGACAACTACCGACCCTTACAGGACGTCTGGGACTAAGCAAATATTTGAAACCGACTCCCAAAAACCCTTAATCGGGAAGCTTAGTCGTGTGGTGGAACACCCGCATTAGATATGGGCTTCCTGTAGATATTTCATTTAAGCTTATATTATTTTCAATCCCACAGCTACTAAGGACCTATGTCATCCCTACAAATGATTAAAGATCATTTAACTTTTCACTATTTTTATGTGACTGATACATAAAAAGCATTTTTATTGGAAATAAATAAAAGTTTAAGAAATTAATTTAAATTTCTAAATTTTAACTGTACTCTCATTCAGCAGAAATTTTACCTTATCATTTAAGACATGATTTACACCCAAACAAGTCTGCATGTATTCTCGAAGAATCTTTTGTTAAACAGAGATTATTAGTAAGTAGTTTCTTTATTTTATTTCAATCAGGCTTAATACTTAAAAGTGAGTTGTCGGTGTGCTAAGTGGGTAAGATTGCCTGATATATAGCACATTATTATTGGCTTATATTTCGACTTTCATTCTAGGAATGGTCTCATCAGAGGCTTGGTGTGTTTTAGATCTTGACCTCCTGAAGTACTATTTTTGGCTCCGGTTGTCTCCGGATTTTTACCGGTTTACCCAGGTCAATTTTTGGTTAAAACTGATCCTGTACCAAATTTTTGATAATTATTTGGTGTCAGTTGGGTAGGTACTTTAAAATTCAGGTTTAAGGAGTTTGGTTGCTATGGTGATACTTGCATTTGCTCTAACCCATTGCCCCTTAACGCCTTAGGAGGTTAGGTGATTACCATAGTTATTACCATTTTTGGTGTTTTGGTCAAGATAGCATTTATCATTTCATCAGTCAAGGTAAGACCATTATGACAAGTACAAATAGTTGTTGATTCAACAACAGAGTAAACAAGTTTTATAAATAAACAGCCATTGGTACAATAATATTTATTCTGTTTTGTCATAAAAATGTAATACTTATTTTATATTTGTGTATTACATATAATACAAATGGGGTAGTCCTGTCATAAATATAGTTATTTATGTCATAAGAGTGCAATACATTATTTAATGAATTGTATTACATACACTATTATTTTTAGTTTTAATAAAGTCTAAAAATAATGTTTACTAATAACCATGTTTGTTATTTCAGGTGATTTATATGAAGAAAAAGAAAGAGTAAGAAGAAAGAACAATAATAAAAATTGTAGTGTTTTATTAGTCGAATCTTTGATTCGAGTTATGTACTGAGTTGCGGCCACGATTTTAAATTGGCTGTTTAAGCCCTTAAATATCAAATTCTGCATAATATTTCTTCACATATCTGTACATTAAGGTGTATATTATACACTCTGCCATTTTGAAGATTTGTAATGCCTTTATTAAGTTATATTTTATGAAGTAAAAAGCATGTCTGGCACTTCGTCTGGCTTTCTCTAAGGACCCGTATGTCCTAGAAACTATTGTGTTTGCCATTGTAATGGCCTACTCGAACGAGTCTTTTTTAACGGTTTCGTCTGCTGGTTTCTAGACGTGGAAACCCCAATTAATTTATTGGTCTGCTGGTTTATCACGCAGTCACTGTTAATGTAAAATTGTTGTCTGCGCATCTACAGCCTATTACTAATTTGTGAAACAAATAAACCGCAAAGAAATTAATGAATGAAGTGACGTCACGGTAGTACTACACATTTATTGTTCAGCCAATCAGATTCGAGAACACCTCTGGCAGAGACAATGAAAATATTCAAACTCTGTAGTTCTACATTCAACCACTCGAAGGCACTTTTGCATGTACTAGAAGTGAGTGATGAAAACGTGAGGCTACAATGGGGTTTCTAATAATATTTTACAAATATATACCAGTAATCCAGCAATCTTTTACTGTCACCGCAGCTCACTCCGTGTTCTCGCAATATTTAAAACAAATAAAACATCAAATGCTGGTAGTTGTACATCCACAGAGTGATAAAAACGTGAAGCTACAATGGTGTTTCTAACAATATTTTACAAATATATATAATCCAGCAATATTTTACTGTCACCGCACCTCACTCCGTCTTCTCGCAATATTTAAAACAAATAAAATATCAAATGCTGGTAGTTGTACATCACAGAGTGATGAAAACGTGAGGCTACGATGGGGTTTCTAACAACATTTTACAAATATATAATCCAGCAATGTTTTACTGTCACCGCACCTCACTCTGTCTTCTCGCAATATATAAAACAAAATATCAAATGCTGGTAGTTGTACACCCACAGAGTGATGAAAACGTGAGGCTACAATGGGGTTTCTAACAACATTTTACAAACATATAATCCAGCAATATTTTACTGTCACCGCACCTCACTCTGTCTTGCGGGCGATAATAGCAAGTTTATAGATTTCAACACCCACTGCTGTCCTAAGATTCGACTCTGTGGCTGGCAGAATGCCAACCACTTCACCCTAGTTTATTTTTAGTCCTCTTCTGAGGATGATACATCCCCAAACAGTTCACATAACCCAGTCTTGAACTTCTCATCTAGGATGATTGGTTTATCATTTGTGGATGTTGTCTGAGATTTGGTATTTTCATCATCATCAATGGTTATCAAATCAGGCTTGGTGGGGCTGTATGCTTGATTTGAGCATAGAGACCCAGTCAATGTCAGTGTTGTTTTGGTCTGATCTTCCCGGATAAACCACTCATAGGATACAGAAGACTCCCAAACCTAAGGGATATCTTAACTTCCAACAAAATATGTTGGCCACCTAAAGAAATTAAGAAGGAAATTTCTAAGCTCCCACCCGTATGTATCAGACTGGGGAAATGTACCTATTGCCCCAAACTACACAAAATTACCTCATTTGCAATGGTTGGGAAATGAGACAGGCTCTAAATGTATGAGTACCCGTAGAAAGTATGAACTCAGACTCGTATATCCCCACCATTGCACCAATTGGCATCAACCAATATGTATAATATAATCCCTCTCACTTGGTATTTTTGTCCAGATACCACCCTTTATTTTATATAGGCTTAATATTTGCCATTTTCTGGTAGATTTATGACTTTAGTGTGGGTACTGGCTACTTGATCAAAAAATTGTTGTTAGAACCAATGAAAAGGCCAGCTAGCCCCTAATTGGATTTCATCATAGTCTTTCAGAGGGACTTAATCTCTTTTAAGGCATCTATGGTTATGGTGTGGCTTCCTCTATTATAGGGACAACATTAAAGGGAACTTTTATTCAACCCTAATTATAGATCTAAATTTTATTGGTGACCTTTGGAAAAGAAATACATTGTTAAAATACATTGTTAAAACTACAGTAAAATTCAGTTCTTGAACAGAAATATATCTTAATTTTACTACCTTGATTGTTGTTCCTTATACATAAAGCATCATCATTTGATAAATATTTAGATATTTAAATTTATAAACTTGTCTATTTACATTACAATTTATTTTACATGAAAAAGTAGTATTACAAGTTTTGATCACATATCACATGCAAATGCTTTTGAAATTATAAAGTGATGTTAAGTAGTTATCCCAGTGCTGGATTGTAAACAAGTATCAAATTTTGAATATGACAAAGCTATTTAAAGTTTGAAAAAACTGTTAATATGAAGACAAGATAACACCCAGTATTTGAAATATAACGTCTTCATGATGATTTTAGTAAATACACGTATTTACTGGACCAAAAAACAGTAAATACGCGTATTTACTGAAATTTTCAGGGAATACACATATTTACTGAAATTTTCAGTAAATACGCGTATTTACTGATTTCGCATATTTACTGTAACATATGTTATATATGTATTCAGGTGATCCCATAATCTCATCATTATTTGCAAGTTAATGAGATTTCAAGCCCAGGGGTTGTTTTCATTCGTAGTGAAGCCCTTGGGGCTATATACCATATAAGTGAGCACAGCTGCACTTCTCCCCTCAAAATCCAGACATCCAGACAGTATCGTACTGTCATTTTCATTTAAATTTCTGGTTTTTGGCTTCTTGCAGTCCCAGTTTTCGAAGACCGGGGCACTACAAGTCTGACTCAGACTGGCAATTTCAAACATACATTCTAATTTATTTATTAACTCGAAATCCCAGAAAAATTGACAAATACCTCCAGTTTCACCTGTAATCCCGCCGCCTAGCAGTTGGATTCAGCATTCAGTTCCACATGGTAAGCTATTGTAGCACAATAAAATTTAAAATTTTAATTACTTAAATGTAGCTTTTATAAGCTTATCATGTGAAACTAAAGAGAGTCCCTCCCTGCCTTCCCGCAGCATTATAGATGAGGGGGTATGGGCAAAATTTACGAGAAGAAGGGAGATTTAGCCATATTTCACTATGGGGTTCACCTTCAGTACTGAAGGCATCGGGCCACTACTAAATGTCTATTTTTCTTGGACGTTGGCCAGATGCTTACGGCCTCCTGAGATAGCATTCAGTTCCACATGGTAAGCTTGTCGCTTATAAAAGCTACATTTGCGTAAGTAAAATTTTCAAGTTGGTGCAGTAAAAAAGTCATGCGGAAGGGGCTGCCGGCTGTGCTGGCTCCTACAATTTCTCGAGACCATAGCTGAGTAACTGCTTGGTAGAATCTCTTTAAATTTGGCAGAAGTGTGCAGTAGCTGTCGGAAAAATTTTCTGATTATGGTGTTATGACATTTTGATCAATCATGGTCACATAACCAAAAACATGTTGTCAGTCAGCTGACTTGATAGCATCACAGTGCAGCATCCACGTGAACAACTTCTCTAAAAGTAAAAGGCCCAGAGACATGCTGTTTCTTTTGAAAGACACTTGTCTATCAATGATGAAAAATTGCTCAAGGCATTCAAATCTGTCTGTGCGTCTGTTCCCCAGAGCCATTACAAGCGAGGTACCCCGATCCAATGTGTGAAAATTTCAACACTATATAACCATTTTCTCATTGACTATTGAAGGGATTTGTCTCTTATTTTGCATACGTTATAGTAAAGTTGTGTAACCAGTAATTTCGCGAAATTACTGAATGTTTTAGGAATTTCGTGAAATTCCTGATTTGGTCAGAAATATTCGAACACGAATTTCATGAAGTTCCTAAATGTAATATGCAGATTAACAGAATATTTTTTAGATTTTTATTTCACCAAATTTTCATTTATTCATTTTGTTTACATAACAAATAACATCAATAGTATGAAAATACAATACAGTAGTATCAAAGAACTTTATATTCAATATCTCATGAAAATTTATTAAACACTCTACACCTACAATACTACAATAGTCTGGCATACAGTTCATTTATTCAAAAATTTTATAGTCACAATTTCACCAAAATTAATTGAACACACTCCACCAAGAACAGCCTGACATACAAGTTCATTTATTTTTACACTTTAAACTCCCATGACATCTGTTACACAACACTTTTGCCTTGTAACATGCACATCTGTTACTTTTACATTGCATTGAAGCACAACTACACTTCTTAAACCCTTCTCCACCACACATTGACTGCTGGTTGACACCTTCTCTGAGTGAAACTCCCTTGTCTTGATTAACGTCATCCTCAGTGAGTAATCTCTCAGGGCAACAATCAAACTGGTTGCGTGAATAGCTTTTAAATAACCTCTGATGGAAGTGAAGTGGATGTGAGGCCTACTTTGGTCCTGCTGCCAAAAAGGGCTTCATACGGTGACCTTTTTATTGCAGCACAATAGGCAGAATTCTTGGAAAATTGAACAAATTTGATGCCAAAGCTCCAGTCAGCAGTGCTGTTGTCCTGTGACCAGGCTGCCAACATGTATTTATTGTCCCCATTGGCCCTCTCTACCGATCCTTGACTCTGTGGATGGCGTGGCTTTCCTCTCACTGGCTTGAGATCTGGCCAGAGTTGTGAGACCACAGAGATAACCTGAGCAGTGAACTCTGCACCGTTGTCCAACTGCAAGATTGCTGGAGCTCCAAGGGTGAGGAAGATGTCCACTAGCTGATGGGCTACTTCTGACACTCTTTTGGATGTCAAGAAAATGGAAATATTTTAAAGTAACTTACTTTGACAACAAACATGAAATAATCTGATGAAAAGGTCAAATTTGTGTTGCTTTATATAGCCAGGAGAGGATTAATGAGAAACTTAATGAGAAACCCCCTCACCCATGGCAGAAGCCATACTCCATCAGTCAATTACAATTACTTGAAAGCTATTCATTGATAAAAGATTGATTGACTTCAAAGGCATCTTACACAAGATCAAACATACTTCAAAATACTTTATTAATTGATTGACTTCAAAGGCATCCTACACAAGATCAAACATACTTCAAAATACTTTATTAATGAAAAACACAAGAAATAAAATAAACCTGAATCCATGTTAAAAATATTTATATTAAAATACAGCTGAAAATGTACAAGTTTCACTACTTCTTGTAAATAACTCACTTAATTACATCACATTATCTCATATTAGTTACATTATTGTAAACAGTTGCTTCACTAAAATTTATACCAGATAATTGAAAAATACACCAAATAGTCATACAGTCAAAAAGTAACAGCATATCAGTCAAATATTTCCATTCTTTCTAAATTAAAGTTGATATGCTTATGAAACAAAGCTTAAGTATTTATAGTTTAAAAGTCAGTTTTAGCTTATAACATAGTTAAGTTTTTCATAATTCTTCAGATAAATAACCTTAAAAATGCATTTCCAATATTTCACAAATTTACTGAATGCTCATCAGTAAAGCTGTGTAAAATATTAGCAGAGATTTCAGGAATTTCGAGAAATTACTGAAAATTTTAGTTATTTCAAGAAATTACTGACCAAATCAGGAATTTTGCGAAATTCCTAAAACATTCAGTAATTTTGCGAAATTACTGGTTACACAACTTTACTGTAACACATAATATGCACTATGCCACAAGTAGATTTTATTGTGTATCAGGCCTGGATCTTTCTTAATTATATCCTCAGATGAAAGTCCGGGATATACTTGATTCAGCTCTGTTGCACCGCTGCTGTAGAAGTTTCCTTGTGCATGGGATAAAATGAAAAATGGTTTATAATAATTGCGAATCACACAAATGGGTGCTACAAGAAAATACCCAATGAATGCCTGTGGTATGAGATATGGCATGTCTGGGGATATGTTGGTGTCGACTTGGCACAATCTAGTTTTTAGATTTGCATAAAAACAAGGCTTTTAGTGGACCTTTAATATGAGGTACATAAAGACCCACCCTGGGACTTTTTTTTACATTTTTCACATACTTTGCATCGTAAACTCAAAATAGTAAGTCTAAGTCTCACTGAGTCTAACTCTAAAGGTAGACTGATTTAGGCTGAATTTTTGGTGCAGAGGGTATTCGCAAAGTCATCTGCCCATTTTAACCAAAAATTAATATTCCCACTATTTTTGGCTGCCATATTATTGTGTGTCCATCTTGAATTTTTGCATGAAGTGAGAAAATGTATTTATCACAAGCAGAACAAAATAAAGTTATTTTGAGCAAAATCACTATTGCACATTAAGACATGGTTTTTGCCGTGCAAAAACAAGTATTCTTATTGCAAAGTAATACTCCAGTTAATTCAAGTGAATGTTTAAATTAAAAAAAAGAAAACGAAAAAAATATAATGAAGTTTTTTTTTCAGTCAAAACTTTAACACACATTTTCTGATTTTGTTTGTGTTGAACACGTAGGTCGTGAGACAAGCATGATGATTAGGAAGCCTGATGAGCGTCGCAGGACGACACAGATGTGGCAGTTCACAGAGGACAGCAGACTGTGCCCTATGTCAAGCACTCACCTGTGTGTACAGAGCAAGGAGGGCATCTATGGCCTGAGAGAGGGTGGGGCACATGAACTTATTGTGTGTCATAAGGTTTTAAACACAACTGTCATGGTATCAGTACACACTTCAGCGTTTGTGTTGATAAACAGTATTTCTTGAGACAAAAAAAAACAAACAAACAATAACTGGCAGCTGTATATCATTTCAAAATATTTAATTTTATCACATGCATATGCATATACAATTCTATCTCTCTGCTCAACATATATAGTGTATTAATTATATAGGTGGAGAGGTGGTTCTGGGTCCCTCCCCTCCTGTTATGAAGGTCAAGGACGTTCCCGTAGAAATGCAGGTATCCAGGCAGCGAATGAGGCCTGGCTCTGGACTCATTTCTGTCAAGGTCATCACAGACGGACCAACCCGAGTCCTGCAGATCACAGACATCAAGTACCAGGTAAGTGGGACTAACTACTGCCTGAAGCCTGCTGTATAATGCATATCAGAATTCAAATAACTATTTTGTTTAGTAGGGTCATGGTTTGAAGAAAAATGTTGATGAGTTGTATGCTTACTATTATAAATGGGAAAAACATTGCTCAATTTTCAAAACAAGTTGACCACAATTTGAAGACATCAATATGGGAATAATTATTGTATACTGTGTAAATATTCATTTTTCAAAAGATTTTAAATTAAATAACATACTATAAACTCTATTGTCCAGACGATTATTTAAGGTTCTATACTGAAACACTTGTGTATAATACAGTTAGAAAATTGCAAGAATGAAAGTAGGTTAATAATATCAGCTATATAGATAGTACATATTCAGACAGGACATCCCATGGTATTATTTTATTCCACTGACAGCAATACAAAGACGAGTCATTTCAAGATGACTGGATCTTGGTCAAAGAAGAGAGAAAGAAGCCAGTTCTCAATGTCTCCAGCCATCATTACCCTTCAACTAAACGCCAGGACTTGGAGGTCAGACTACACAGAACTGTGATATTTTCCAAAGGAGAGATCACTCAGGGTCATTGTAAACATAAAAACACCCACAAAATTATTAATTAAAGTATAAATGATATACAATGTCAATACAGTGAAAACCTGTGAGAGAGTTTAATTTTATGCAAAATAGATGTTTACCCAGTCTGTCCTTGACAGAACTGAGTAGAACTAAATTCCTCATTGTATTTTAAATTGGAAGTTAACTTCATCCTCTTATATAAAGACCATTTTTTCATGAAATCTGGTTCACTCAAACCCTGCTTTACAATATTAAAACTATTTATTCAATGAACAAGTTTTACAAATAGGGATACTTACTCTGTGTCCAGACAGAGGTTAGAAGTGGTGACACAAGTTAAATTTGTTTTTTTTATTGCGTAAAATAGCCTTACCTTATCCTCACAAATGCTTACTTGGTTTTGTGGAGGCAAAACGCGGCGACCAACAAGAATATTTAAAAATTATTCTTGTTCGAGAGGTGAACCCCGTAGTTAGTGATAGGTGCGCATGCGCACAACACATAGTCGGTTGGACTTTGTCGAGAGATCCTCATTCAATTTTTGGTCGTCGAGGAGGCAACACGTGAAGCTTTTTCAACTCTGCCCGTTTCCAAGACGGCAGATGCGTTCTTTTAGAATTCATAGAGTTCGTGCTAAGAAGAAAGAAGTTTAAAACTTCCTATTCTACAGATCTGAAGTACAATATTTCATGCTGAAGGTTGAGTAATCCATGACAGCATTCTTAGATCCCCCTTGGCTGTAAAACAGCTTTTGGAAGAGGATCTGTTACAGGAGATTCTTCAGTTTTTTGGTTCAAGCTGCCTACCTCTTCATTTATGAGGGATGTTCATCAGAAGTCTTTCAACTAGCCACATTTTCCTGAAGATGGCGTTAAGAGGTCTCCTGCGACTGAAAAACAGCTAGCAGTAGAAGATCTACTAGAGTTTGCTTTTGCTACACCAGATGATGTTGAGATTTGATAGCTGGGCAGATTAAAACTCGTTTTCTGGGGTTATTAATTAAACCTCCAGAAAGCTAGTAGCCTGTCTACTTGGTAGACACACAGAAGATGACCCTTCATCTCGAATCCAAAAATATACTTCAGATCATCCAATAGCAAATCCCTCTCATGAAGTCCTGGTGGATTTTATGAATGAATGAAGCAGTAACCATTCAATAGTACTCTACCATACCAGCAGTTAGCTGATTTCCTGTAGCCTGAAAAACAGTCAGTCCTACAAGTTCTACTTCAGAAGTTTATCAACGTTGCTTTCAACCTACAAACCAGGCATCAAGATGGTTAATTTCCTCCATTGCCCTGTCTTTATTCTACAACTGGCTGGTGGACCATTTATTACTTCATTATAGAGAAGATAATACATATGCTTTCCCACCAATATTCTCAATGAAATAGGGGATTCTGGTGTAGTAGAAGAAATAACTATAAATTGCTGGTTTAAGTGGAAATATTATTGCCATCTCAGAGTTGTGCAGTTTTTGAATGGGTACTATGTAGCCCTCCAATCGAAACTCCCCTTTCATGTAGCTCTACTGCAGGTGCTACAGACAGGAAAACAATCCGCCATGTTGCTGATAATATTGTGTTACATTTACTATGTTCATTTACACACAATTTATTCTGTAAATGACTACAAGTCGCTGGATTTTCTCAGTAAAATTGTTTTTTATTGCGTTAATATATCTTACCTAGTGGACCGGTGCAATAGTCCGGCGCCTAGCCGGTCCCGCCAAACATTAGAAAAAAATGTCCTGAGCTGGGCTCTGGCCTGGACCGGTAGTGTAGTATTCACTCGCCAGGTGTCACCGGACACCCAGCTCCCCTACTGCGCGTGTGCGCGCATGCGCACTGCCTCTTTTTGTTTGGCGCCATTGTGTTTGAAATCGTGAAAGTTATAAGAGAAACTTTTTATTATTTTACAAGTGACATATTGTTTGGTTGTTGATTAAACTTGGATTATTAGTTCACATATATATCATGGCATCACCAGGCCAACGTAGAGGAAAATGCGGGCACATCATGGCAGGATTCGATGGACATAAAAAATGTGCTAGGTGTAGGGAAAAGAAGTTAGGAGATGATCCGTGTGTGAAGGACTTAGTTTGCTCCATTTGTAATGCATTTTCGGATCAGCAGCGTTCTATGCTCTCCACCCCTCAGTATAAAATCCGCAAGGATAAGAAATCCGGACTTTTAGTCTCTCCCTCAAAAGTCACCGTCGTTGGTGTTGCTAATCAAGAGGACTTGGGTGGAGAACAGGATGATGAAGAGTTGGATAGTGTTCCGGTCCTTGCTTCCGGTTCCGGTGAGCCACAATTTGCTATCTCCCATCATACTCCTGAGGACTTCGTCTCTAAGCGAGATTTTGACACACTCAGTAATCAACTAGAGGAGAAATTCGCCCGTTTTGAGGCTCTACTCAGCAGGACTAACATTTTTTCTACACCAAAAGCCCCAGTTTCCGCTGTTTCTATTACTACTTCTGAACAGCCCTTCTTCAATCCCTCTGAGCCTGGAGCCACCGGTCTGGTGAGGCCTCCGGCTACAGATGGGCAGAATCCGCAGGTTAAAGAAAAGAAAAATAAGGGCACGGGCAAGAAAGTTAGAAAGACTAAAGTGGCCCCTACTGCTACAGTTGTGTCCGAGGCACCGGCTCCGGTGAAGGACCAGACTGTTAGTGAATCTCTTCCTGCTCAAAGACATGAAGAACTGGTTAAGATGGATGCTCCCGTTCCGGGCCCTGCCCCGTCTCTTTTACCCGGTGCGAAATCTACATCCAAGCCAGAAACTTCATTTTTCAGTTCAGTGCCTCACACTACTACCGGTGTTTCCGGTACCGGTCAATCCTTTTCTGCTGAACAGGACGTGTCTGATGTGGACTCTAATCTTGACCGGTCTGATAAGGCATCTGACGAGGGTGAGATCTCGGACTCAGAGACAACAGAACAAAATGAAGAAATGAACTACCGGGAAACGTGCAGGTCAGTTAGGGCCTTTCTTGGATGGACTCATATCCCAGACTTTGAGCTCTCTGTATCAGACGGGGATAGGTCAGACAACCCGTGGAAGGGAAAACACCCAAGAAAAACCGGCAAAGTGTCAGTAGAGTTACCCCCGGATGACTGGCTTTGCCACAAGATGGAGAAACTGAACTGTCGGGTCGCTGAAGGTTACCCTTCTCGTTCCCAGGAATCGGCTGGGTTGAAAGTAGACCAGTATATTCACACTCCTAAGAGTCAAGCTAAATGGTACAAGCAACATAGAATTAGGCAGGATTCAACCAGTAGACCAGGCAGAACCATTTTCAGCTGGTCCGACTCTGAGGCCCGCCTCAACGCTCAGTACTCTAGGGTAGCTAAAGTTTCATCCTACCCTCAATCTGGTCCCCCTTCCCGACCGATACCTCAGGACACCCTACGCCGGTGGGAGAAATGTGCCCGTGAAGGAACATACATTACAAATCATGCAGCAGCCTTTAACAGGTGCACCAGTGAAATCCAGGACAAGATGAACGCTCACATTGGTCTGCTTAATGACGTTATTGTCAAGGGAAAGGCTCCCAAGGAGGTTGTAGAGGCTATCAGGGATCTCAAAGATTTATCCTCCTTCCATGCAAGCGTATCAGTGGCTCTAGGAACTTCACTCCAACACCTAGCCGACAGTTTGTTCATTCAGCTTGCCAACTTTATATTGCTACGCAGGGATTCATATCTTGACTTTGCTAAACCCGGACTGAAGCCGGACACTTGGAACAGGTTGCGCAATGCACCATTGTTTAGTTCCTCACTTTTTCCAGATGACATCCTTGCCACAGCAGAACAGGATATAGCAAAATTTGAATCTACATCAGGTGCTCATGGTCCCGGTCCGGGCACAGGGCAGCACTCTGGTCGAAAACACCAATCGTACCGGTACAAGCCGTACGACAAGAAAGATAACAGACACTCAGGCCATTCCTCCTCCCAGTCTAGCCAGGCTTGGCGTCAGTTCTCTCATAGAGGGAGGGGCCGCGGTCGCGGACGTGGAGGCAACAATACCAGTTATTTCTCCAAATCGTCCCGTCAACAATCCTATAAATGACAATTATTGCTTAGTAGATCCTCAGGTAGACTTAAGTGTGGAGGATCCGTTTTGCCAGAACTTAAACAAAAATGTAAACAAGACTGTAAACTTGCCTGTTGTCGGTCATGTACCTTATGTAACAGGGCAGTCAGAAAACAAAGACTTAAGTCCCTCTCAGGTTCCAATGAAAATAAAGTGTGTGAAACCTGTTTGCTGTGTAAATCCTTGTCTTTGTGCCCCAACTGTTCAAAATGTATCTCCTGTTGTAGAAAATCCACCTGTGGGGGCCCGTCTGCAAAGGTTTTGGCAGGTCTGGCACTCCCTGGGTGCAAATCCAAGAGTAGTTTCAATTCTTCAGGAAGGGTACAACCTACCCTTCAAGGAGAAACCTCCTCTGACAAGGTCACCGGTCATTATCAGTGGATACGCAAATCCGGTCAAAAGCAGACACATAAAGGACTCTTTACAAGCACTCATTCAGAAACAGGCGGTAGAAAAGGTGACAACTCCATCCTCCCTGGCCTTTTACAACCGCTTGTTTCTTGTTCCAAAACCCAACAGGAAATGGAGGCCCATCCTAGATTTAAGCCGTCTGAACTGTTACCTAGCAACTTCATCTTTCAAGATGGAGACACCAGAGACCATCCGACTCTCCCTTCAAAAAGGGCAAAGGACAAAGGTCGCGGAAATTCCTCAGGTTCTTCCTCCACGGTCAAGCTTATCAGTTCACAGCCCTCCCCTTTGGCCTCTCAACGGCTCCGTTGGAGTTCACCAAGGTGGCCAAGGAAGTCAAGTTAATGGCACAGGCTCGGGGTATCAGGATCCACCAGTACCTCGACGACTGGTTGCTGAGAGCCCCGTGCCCGGAAACGTGCCTACTTCATACCCGGACCCTCTTGGACCTATGTCACAGGTTAGGGTGGGTAGTCAATATGACCAAGTCGGAGTTGGTGCCTCAGCAAGTCTTCAACTTTGTAGGTTACCGTTTCGACCTCTCTCAGGGGCTGGTCAAACCGACCCAGGAGAGGTGGGTGGCTCTGTCCCAAAAGATCAACGACCTTCTCAATCGACAGGTGTGTTCGGTCCGACAGTTCATGTCCCTGATAGGACTGCTAACAGCCACAGAGAAACAGGTAGTAGCGGGGCGGCTTCACATGCGACCCATCCAGTGGCATCTGAAGAGACATTGGCATGTCCCGGAGTCATTGGAAAAGATTATCCCTCTGCCTCAGGCCCTTCATACACACCTGAGGTGGTGGTTGAGCCCCAAAAATGTCCTAAAAGGTCAGCCTTTACACCCACTTCAGCACGCTCTTCAGCTGTTTACCGACGCCTCAAACGAAGGTTGGGGTGCTCACTTAGGCGACTTCACAGCAAGAGGCCTTTGGTCCATACAAGAAAGCGCCTTTCATATAAACTTGCTGGAACTCAAGGCTGTCTTACTAGCTCTAAAACAGTTCGAGCGATTGTGTTGGAACCAGACCATTCTGGTGTGTTCCGACAACACAACAGTGGTCTCGTACATAAACAAGGAGGGCGGTATGAAATCCGGCTCTCTCTGTGCTCTCCTCTGGAGGCTGCTGATGTGGTGCAACCAGAGGCAAATCGTATTAAGGGCAAGACATATTCCGGGTCACCTCAATGTCATTGCGGACAAGTTGTCCCGGCACGGTCAGGTGATACAAACGGAATGGTCCCTCCTGCAAGAAGTCTTCGACCAGATTTGCAGAAGATGGCACAAGCCGGAGGTGGACCTATTTGCGACCAAGTTCAATCACAAACTTCCCAGGTTTGTGTCCCCGGTTCCGGATCCGCTAGCCTGGAAAGTGGATGCCCTCAGCGTTCCCTGGCGAGGTCTGGATGCCTATGTTTTTCCCCCGGTGGCCCTCCTGGGGAAGGTGGTCTCCAAGTTGATGGATCAAGGATTCCACAGAGTCATTCTCATTGCACCAGGGTGGCCCAACATGTCATGGTTTTGGGATCTGGTCAGCATGTCAGTACAGATTCCCCTAAGTCTTCCGAGAGTAGGGAACCTGTTGACTCAACCCTTCAATCAGTGTCCTCACAGGGACCTTCACAGTCTGAACCTGCATGCATGGCTCCTAGAGCCTTTGCCATCCAACAGGCAGGCTTCTCTGAAGAAGTGGCAACACGAATTGAAGCTCCTCAGAGGCGTTCAACCAGAGCCATCTACGAATCAAAGTGGTCCGTTTTTGTCAGATGGTGTGAGGAACATAAGGTGGACTTCAGGTCTCCTTCTATAAAGCAGATCTCTGACTTCCTGCTCTACCTATTTCAGGAGAAACATCTGCAGCCTAGCACCATAGATGGCTATAGGACCGCTATATCTGACAAGATAGGAAATGGCCGGGTAAACATTGGCAAGGATGAGAATCTTACCAGACTGTTGGACAGTTTCCATAGGGACAAGCCTAAGGGTAGGAGGGGTGTTCCTTCCTGGAACCTTTCCTTGGTTCTTCATCAGCTCACGAAACCTCCATTTGAACCTCTTAGGAAGGCTTCCCTTAAACACCTTACCTTTAAGACGGTCTTCCTTCTTGCCTTAGGTTCGGGCAAAAGAAGAAGTGAGATTCATGCCTGGGTACATAGGAACATTAGGCATCAGGAGGATTGGTCGAATGTCTCCCTGTACCCTTCCCCAAGCTTCATCTCCAAGAACCACCTGGCTAAGGAGGGTCCAGGTTGTGTGGCTCCGGTTATAATCCCGGCTCTTGCTCCGACCTTGGACAAGTCTCTTAAGGAGGACAGGACCTTGTGTCCGGTGAGATCCTTGCGTTACTATCTAGACAAAACCAAGGACCTTCGGTCAGACAAGGAGTTGGTTTTCATCTCTTTTAGGAAGAGCTTCACGAAGGACATTGTGCCAGCCACTGTCTCTTCCTGGATCAAACAAACGATTGGTTTATGTTACCAACTCTCGGATGAACAGTCTCAAAATTTGCATCAAGTTCGGGCTCATGATGTCCGGGCTTTCGCGGCTTCCAAAGCTTTTCAAGGGGGCGTACCCTTGGATCAAATTCTATCAGCCTGCCATTGGAAGTCTCATAACACTTTCACCCAGTTCTACCTAAAGGATGTAGCCTGGGCAGACTCTGAGCTATACCACCTGGGTCCGGTGGTAGCAGCTCAACAGATTAGAGATTAAGTTGGAGTCTTTGTAGATATGTACATAAAAAAAAAAAAAAAAAAAAATGTCTCTGCAGTCTACCTTACCAGGATAGATGAGGGACCAAATGGAATTTCCCCTATTGTTTCCTCAGGACTCATTGGGACTCTTCTCTCCTTCCCTCTTCATGAGTGTCAGATTTCTGAAAAGGGGGGGGGGGGGGGGTGATGTAATATAACCAGAGGTTTAGGAACCGGTCTAGGTTTGTTTCCTCGGTCTATATGAGTTTTGGGGGTTATCCCCCATAGTGAGTCCCCTGAATTTTGGATTGATCTACCCGCCATCCAATGGGTAGTTATTCTGCACCGGTCCACTAGGTAAGATATATTAACGCAATAAAATGGAAAATTTAAGAATTAAATTAAATTTTTATAAGATAATATCTTACCTAGTGGACAAGGAGAGTCCCACCCTACCTTCCCCGCTTAAATCAAGGGGACTTTACTTGGTAGGCAACAAAAAGAGGAAGTGCGCATGCGCGCACACGCGCAGTAGGGGAGCTGGGTGTCCGGTGACACCTGGCGAGTGAATACTACACTACCGGTCCAGGCCAGAGCCCAGCTCAGGACATTTTTTTCTAATGTTTGGCGGGACCGGCTAGGCGCGGGACTATTGCACCGGTCCACTAGGTAAGATATTATCTTATAAAAATTTAATTTAATTCTTAAATTTTCCAACTTCTATCATATCTGACACAATGGTGCTTCTTATGGATGAAAATATTGTTTTGTTTATCAAGACATAGATCGTTGATGTGCTATGTGCTTTATAAGTGTACAGTATGGATAGGCTGCACCAGGAGTTCTTCTCTATTCAAGGAAGTTAAACAGCATTGGGCAAGGTTAGTCCGTGGATGGATGACCATTCCTGGCATTTTCTTTGCATTAATCCCACAATATCTTTGGCCAGTAGGGATCTCAGTGTCCTCAACATGCGTTTGTCCCTCCAAGCTGTGAAATGGAGTTGACAAATTTTATAAAGAAACTCGGTCACAAAAGGTTAATGACCAGTTTCAACAGATCTCTGTACCTGCACAACTCCAGGTTTTACAGCAGCTTATTTCTTGTACCAGAACCCGGCAATAAATGGCGCCCTGTGATAGATCTCAGTGTCCTGGACAAATTCCTGTTAGTTCCAAATTTTAAAATGGGAACAGCAGTGATATTCGGAAACTCGGTCATAAAAGGAGAATGGCTAGTTTCGATAGACCTGAAAGATGCGTTCTTTCACGTGCCCATACACCCAGATTCTCAACATTGGCTATATTTCCATGTAGACAAGCAAACGTATCAGTTCAAAGCACTGCCATTGCGGTTGGTGACTGCACCGCTATAGTTCATGCGGATTGTAAAAGAGGCTCGTTCTTCAGTCTCGCGGAATTCGAGTTCACCAATACCTGGACGACTGGTTGTTAAGAGCAAATACCAGACACCAGTGTCAGCTCCACACAAAAGAACTCATCCATGAGATTCAAGAACTCGGCTTTGTGATAAACTTCGAAAAATCAGAGATCAAACCTACACAAAAATCGACTTTCTGGGTTAAATTTTGACTTGATACAGGGAAAAGTCTTTCCAACCGAAAATAAGTTGAAAATTCTAGAAAAATCTGTTCAGGACATGGAGATCGCATCACAAACAACCCCAAGGTTGCTTATGTCCCTGATAGGTGTACTAGCATCCCTAGAAAAGACATTACCAATGGGTCGGTTACGTATAAGATTCCTGTTTCAAACTTTCTGAAAAGTCATCTTCAGTGGTGGAAAGATCCAAAAAATCGAAAAAATAGGTTATCCTTTTCATCCACAGGAACACAATACCCTTATTTTCACAAATGCATCAAATCAAGGTTGGGGAGCTCATTTAGAAAACATGACAGTCAGTGGCAATTGGACAGATCAAGAAAATTGCTTCATATCAATGTCCTTGAGTTAAAGGCAGTGTTTCTGGCCTTAAAAGAGCTTTCAAAACAAAATCTAGACAAAAGGGTTCTGATAGCAACACACAATGCTACTGTAGTCAGTTATCTGAGCAAACAAGAGGGAACACACTCTTGGGACAGGTGTCTCCTGGTTTGGCGCATGTTGGCCTACTGCAATCCTCGAAACATACTCATAAGAGCCAGACACATTCAGGGTTGCCTCAATGTCATAGCCAACAGTCTCTCCAGGAAGGACAAAATAATTCAAACAGAATGGTCACTTCATCCTCAAATATTCAGCCTAATTTGCATAGTTTGGCACAAACCAATGTTTGCTACCAAATTGAATCACAAACTACCAATCTATGTCTCACCAGTCCCAGATGCAAATGCTGTGAACATAGATGCTTTGAACATCTCCTGGGAGGGTCTGGACGGCTATGCCTTTTGTCCTGTAACTCTCATACCAAAGGTCATACAGAAAATGAACACCTACAGGTGCAGAATGATAGTAGTAGCACCAGGGTGGCCCAGAATGCTTTGGTTTCTAGTGAATCTGTCAACCAAGCCCCATTACAACTACCTCACTGGCCTCATCTGCTAAAACAACCGTTCAGTCAGAAGTTCCATCAGAATCTCATGTATCTGAATATGCATGTCTGGCACCTAGACACCACTCAGAATCACTTGAATCATTCTCTGAGCAGGTGGCAGATAGAATTTAGGCACCTCAAAGACCCCCATCTAGAAGATTCTAGGAGTCAAGGTGGTCCATTTTTGAACTCTGGTGCCAACAGAACACGGTGGTCAGCACAGAGCCTTCTATCTCAGACATAGCAGAATTTTTGAACCATTTGTTCACTGTCAAAAATTTGAAGCCTGCCACAATTGCTGGCTACAGAATTGCAATAGCTGACCATTTGGGACCTTTTGGCCAGGAAGTAGCCAGGAGTTTGCACTTAAATAGACTCCTTGCAAGCTTTTACAAGGACAAACCCATTCTAAATAGGGATTTTCCCTCTTGGGACCTATCTTTGGTTCTTATGTCTTTGACTAAGGCTCCTTTTGAACCTTTGAAGGATGCAAGTCTTAAGATTTTGACTTTCAAGACTTTTTTCCTGATGGCTTTGGCAGCTGGCAAAAGAAGGGGGGAGGTGCACGCTTGGACATTCTCTTCCCTCAGGCATAAACCTCACTGGAAGGAGATCACTATTTCTCCTTCTCCTGCCTTCTTAGCAAAGAATCAGTTGGCTTCTGTTTGCCCAGATTCGCTAAAACCGGTGGTCATTCCAGCTCTTAAACCTTTTTTGAGCTCAGACTTGACTGAGGATATGACTTTATACCCTGTCAGAGCACTTAGATACTATCTAGACAGAACTAGTGCTTTAAGGAAGGGAAAGTATCTCTTGTTTATGTCCTTTAAGGAAGGCTTTGACAGAGGTCTCATGGGATCTACTATCTCTTCTTGGATCAGACAGACTGTCTTATTGGCTTATCAGTCATCCAATTTTGATACACAGGACCTACAGGTTAAGGCCCATGATGTTAGGTCCATGTCTGCTTCTTTAGTATTCAAGGATGGGTGTCCCTAGAGCAGATTTTAGGCTCCTGCCATTGGAAGAGCCACATCACGTTTTCTACCTTTTAAGCTATGTGTCTTGGCAGTCCACGGACCAAACAGATTACAATTAGGCCCAGTGGCTTCTGCTCAGCATATGATTGGCTTTGAGTATGTTCTTGAGTATTTCATATGGCTTACATACTTTACTCTTCCTTCCATACCAGTATCTTGTATGGACATATGTCTTCTGCTGTGGCAGATGGCCTCATGACTGTATTTTATAAAACACAGAAGCCAGCTTGGGGTGCCTTCTTGCTGGATGACAGCTCCCAGCTCGAGGGACCCAGGAAGCCATTTCCCACCACACAGTTATGGGTGATGGTTTAGATTTAGGACAACTTTATGCTACATGGGACAAGTGTCAACTACAACAGTACATCATGAATATTCATGAGATTAGCTATCATTACTTATCTTTACAGATATTTTACAGTAATGAAAAATTCTGTTGTAGCATACTTAACCTTATCTTATCCTCTCCTTCAAATGCTTTCATGGTGAACCCCATATTCTATTAACAGGGAGGTTGCAAAACAAACCCCTCCTCCTGTTATGGTTGGAATCAAGCATTTGTGAGGATAAGGTAAGACTATTTTACGCAATAAAATGTAACAAATTTTATTGTAATTTAACTTTTTGTAAGTTAAATACTTACAGTATCCTCACAAGGACAGACCCACCCTTCCTCCCCTCAGAAGTTTGTTTTCATAGGGGACCAAAGATTAAATGAGGATCTCTCGACAAAGTCCAACCGACAATGTGTTGTGCGCATGCGCACCTATCACTAACTACGGGGTTCACCTCTCGAACAAGAATAATTTTTAAATATTCTTGTTGGTCGCCGCGTTTTGCCTCCACAAAACCAAGTAAGCATTTGTGAGGATAAGGTAAGTATTTAACTTACAAAAAGTTAAATTACAATAAAATTTGTTACAATTGCTTTGTTTAGGTGAACTTCCACCTGCCAAGTGGTTTAGGGATCTCACTGGTGAACAAAGTGCCTGAAGAGCTGATCTACATCTCCCTGAGGGACATTGCACTCAGTTACACCTCATCACGGGGTGGCCAGATAGTGGACTTCACTGTCAAATCTCTACAGGTATGTATGATGTAACAAACAACAGTACCTCAGAGCTTGGTAATAAAATACAGTAACTCAGACTTCTTGATGGCTGAAGCTAAGTGTGGGGAATTTGTGTATTGAGAAAGTTCAGAAGTTGTAAATATTCAAGACAATTCTATCCAATGGGTAAAAGCCAATAGCATAACTGAAACATACATTGTTTATTGAAATATCTTCCGTTGGCTATGTATTATTACCAGTTAAATACTTTTTAAATCTATACATAGAAATATGTTTATGAGGAAACTCACTTTATGTTTACTCTGTTTGACCAGATTGACAACCAACTCTTTGGTACAACCCGTCCCATACTCCTCTATGTGACTCCATCCAGGTATGACCCAGAAGCATCAAGTCAGCCTGCACTACAGATCAGTGCTCACAAAGTCCCCAACTACAGGTGGAATGCCCACATCTTCAGGGTAAGCTGGTATTGTAGCAAAGACCATAAAACATAGGTCAACTCATCCCCACCCACATGTGGAATGCCCACATCTTCAGGCTAAGATTGTAATGTAGCATAGAATATAAAACACAGGTCAACTCATCCCCTGCCACAAGTGGAATGCTCACATCTTCAGGGTAAGATTGTAATGTAGCATAGAATATAAAACACAGGTCAACTCATCCCCTGCCACATGTGGAATGCTCACATCTTCAGGCTAAGATTGTAATGTAGCATAGAATATAAAACATAGGTCAACTCATCCCCTGCCACAAGTGGAATGCCCACATCTTCAGGCTAAGATTGTAATGTAGCATAGAATATAAAACATAGGTCAACTCATCCCCTGCCACAAGTGGAATGCTCACATCTTCAGGGTAAGATTGTAATGTAGCATAGACTTGGTAGTCTAAACAGATGTAAGGCACATATCTCCAACTACAAGACTTGGTGGTATTTTAGTTCACCAGCGTAGCCACAGCTTCCTGGATAGTGTACTGGAGACTTGTTATTCTGAAGAGTCATAAGACACAGATTGTCCCATACCACATGTGGCCTGCTAGTAGAGGGCATCTGAGTACACCAGTATTACACTGTTTTTGTGGGTAGTGTTATGAATGATTGACAGTCTGAAAAGTCTCAGTACAATGGCTATCCGTAACTGCAAGCTGTAAATTCACCAAGGCAAGACTGCAGAAGGTATTATGGTGCACCAGTAGATCAGTTTGTTTATAGATAGTGTAATGATGGCTTAATATTATAGACAACAACAAGATAGAGGGTGACCAGCACAGCAAGTGGCAGAGTCACAATATTGAGTAAGTGAGAAGACTTCATCAGCTGAAGCTCTGCCTGCAGAGTAAAACATGCATAAAGTGAATGCTCTTATATAAACTATTTAAGGCAAGGCCTACACAAATAGTCTGGCATTTATTTAAGAACAGAGTAATGAAGTATTCAAAACAAAACAAAAACTATCAGGATATTGATAACATTGTATGAGCAATAATAGTAAAAATATTCTGATCCTAATATTTAAATAACAGAGAAAGAATTTTAGGTATCAATGTGAACCAAATTGAGGTCTTGGTTTATTAGTAGTATCCCTTCCCATGTGAAAAGAAACAAAATATATAAGTTTCAATAAAAGCTATTTATCCCCAAATGCTTCATCAAATATTTTATCATCCTAATTGCCAAACGAGGGATTCATGAACCTGTTTTAATAGGTAAGCAACTTATATAGTTACTTGCATGATCTTTGCACAGTGAATACCCCAGTATTGAGCAGGCTGAATGTCTTTACAGCACCTGTTGGTGAGCATGAAAAGCCTGACTCTGGTGATTGAGGAGAAGCTGCTGTGGAAGCTGGCCAGGTTCTTTGGAGTGGGTCAGTCAGAACCTGCTGATATTCGCAACCTAGAGGAGAGCAGTTTTGACTCACAAAGGTGGGTTGACTAAACTCGAGTGTGGTATCAGCACTGTATTATATACACCAGTGCTTGAATATCTGTGGTTACTTTATTATTGTCAGTCATGTAATACCATGCACTAAAATCAAATATCAGGGTTATTTAAATCTTCTTTATTTTAGTAATTGTAAATGAATTGATATTTTAATATCTATGGCAATTTTTGTTTAAATATCAGTTTGAAATATAATACGTAGTCTTAACTTACTTTTCATATCGGAAGAGATAATACTTCATGTCATAATGCGAGTGATGTGGTGGTATACAGCCGTTTTGTTTTCCCTCTGACAGAGCACTGACAGCAGCCACCTCATCTCAGTTTGCTCGCTACTACTTTGGCACCCTGAAGATCCACACTGGGCAGGTGAACCTCAGCATGGCCACTACCCTGGAATTGTCTCCTGATTTGATGGAAATCAAGAAGGCTATGAGACTGCCACTGGTCAACTTTGATGAGGCCAAAGTGGAACTTGGTGAGTGGGATTGGTTGGGTATTCTGCCAGTGGCACACAATTTGTACATATGAAGTAAGAAATCTGAAATTCACCACATGTTGAAATACTGATAAAATAAATGAACTAAGGTGAGATTTGTTGAGTTTATAGTAGATTTAGGCTTTTTGAACTGAAAAAATACCAATTTTAGGACAAAATGTCATTTTCTTCGTAAAATTAATTAAGGTTTTAGAGGTTGTGAATTTTAGATTCCCAGTGAATTTTAGATTTCTTACTCTACTAGCAGCTATTTATTGAAACTGATTTGTGAAATTTAATAATGGAAAACAAGTTATGAATACAACTTCTGACTGATGTGCAAATGATTGATATTCTGTTTACTGGTATCTGTATTGGACTTAACCTTTTTACCCCACAGCCTTTAAGGGAAAAAGTTTGTCTGGGCTGTATCTCAGAAACCGTAAGGTGTAGGAAGTTGATACTTGGTAGGGACATTGGTTAGGAGGTGTAGGTGTGCAACGTCATGGTGTGACCTTGATTTGACCTTTGACCTTGCCGTAGTGACCTTGACCTATAAAATCTTGTTGCACCTTTGGGTCTGTCTTTTGATGCAGATTAAGCACTGTTAAAGTCATATTAGAATTCATTAAGAATTTTACTTTTACAACTTCCCATTGTAACAGATGGAATTTCATCAAGTGAGCCACAGATTTTGCTCCAACACCACACATAAGCATTCATTGAATGTATTACCACTTCTATATGCATGGTAATATTCAAAACATCTAAACCATAAGTCGGCCATGCCAGATGTAGATAAAGTACATGCATTATCTTTCTCCTAGACATTATTTTCTGTATTTAAACATTGTTTGGACATTTATATTACTGACGGTGCTCTGAAAGTATCCTGAACTTTGTACTGATACCGTTCTTCTATACTTCATGGTGTTAAAAATATTTCCCTAGGCTGTGGGGTACGGGCATCTCTGATGCTATTTTTTTGGTTTGTAACAGTTGTTTTTGTATTTAACTTGGTGTACTTTTTAGTATGTTTTTGCAAACCTAACATTCTAGTCTACCTGTTCCCTGCTGTTTTTCAGACCCATTTGTGAGTGTGCATATCTTTGAAACCAGTGCCCTGCTGCTGGAGTCCATTCGTATCCATTACACAGAGGAGCTGAAGAGCCAAGCAGCAAAGATTCTGGGCTCTGTGGACTTTCTGGGGAATCCACTGGGTCTCTTCAATGATGTCACAGAGGGGCTGTCTGGTCTACTCACAGAGGGAAACTTTGGAGGACTCCTCAAGAATGTCACACATGGTACTTTCAACACGGCGGCAAAGGTAAGAGTGCAGTGATGGTCACTGATTTTTGCACTTAAGGGACTATAGGTCTGCCATGTAATGCTTTGCCAGCTTGATCACACAACCCTAACCCTGGCTTTCACCCAGTGACTGATTGACTGTATGTGACTTCCTCCAGATGACTGGGGCTGTGTGTGAGACGCTGTTTGACTGGAGATGACTGTAGTTTTCACTATATACTAAATGTTCCCGACTTCTACAAGCAGACCGGGACTGTGTTTGACTAACCTATCTGAGTGGAGATGACAGCAAATTTCACTGTCTGGTGTATAATGACTGTATGTGTCTTGTACCGCATGATTAGGACTGTGTCTGAATATAAGTGATCTATCTGGTTGGAGATAATTGTAGTTTTTGCCAGATACTTACTGTACTTGACTTTCACCAGGTGACTGGGACTTTGACTGATGACCTATCTTAATGGAGAAGACTTTGAATTTCACTATATACATGTGCTGACTTAATATAATTTCTCCCAGGTGACCGGGACTGTAGGAGATGGGCTGAGCTATCTGAGTGGAGATGACAGCCACCAGCGTAAGCGGCAGAAGATCAAGGACACACACTCAGGCAGCAGCTCGGGCCATATGAAGGCTGCCTTCAAAGGATTGGGTATTGGAGTGGTGGGTGGCCTAACCAGCATCTTTACACAGACCTACTCAGGTGCCAAAAATGAAGGCATTGAGGTAAGTGCCCAGGATTAAACAGCTTCTCCTTTAGTAACTAGATGATATGTGTGACAACATAAAACAATTTAATGTTTGGAAAATTAAGTATTCTCTACTTAAAATATTTCTTGTTGAATGGTAAATGTGGGCGTTGAGTTTATTTTCACAGTAATAACCCAGTCACACTACAGGTGGTAGAGTCCGTGGTTATAGACATTGGGCCAAATGCCCTGTCCTTCAACTACCGTCTGGGGTTCAATACAAAAACATCTTAGTTAAATATTTTTGTCGGTACTTACTTGCTGCACATAAATGGACTGCACATGCACTGCGTCCCTAGTTCCCACTGTGTCACTAGTTCGCATACAGACCTCAGACGGTAGTTGAAGGACAGGGGTGTTTCGCCCAATGCCTATAACCGTGGATTATACCCCCTGTAGGGGCCACGGTGGCAGAGTGGTAACACTCTCGCCTCCCACCTCTGAGGCCGAGGTTCGATCCCCGTGACGGCCTCAAGTGGGAAAGCTGGTAGTTGCTTGCCGTTGGTCGGCAGTTTACAGTAAAGAACCCTAACGAACTATATGTACTGGTTTCCTCTGCCCTTCCAACTACCCGTCGTGATATGACCTGTACAGTGTTGAAAGCGACGTAAAACCCCAAATAAATAAATAAATATACCCCCTGTATTGTGATGGATACACCAAATCTCAGAAGGTATGAGGTATCCTTAGAGGCGTTTCCGCCACGGTGTGAAACCTCTATCCGTGGGACGTACCACTTGTAGTGTAACTGAGCCATAAAGACCTTCACATGCATTACACATATGTTGTATGTGTGTATCTGAACCTGTTTCAGTTTTGCCAAATTAAGATGATTCTCAATGACTGGAATAACGGGTGGAATAATAAAGTTAAAAACCACTTTATGCACATGGCATTACTTAACTGAAATGTTTATGTGTTTCTGTAATGGTAAGGAAATTTAGCCAGGTGTGTTCTTTAAAATGTGCCTTGCAAGTATCCAGAGCCATAGTAAGTTCAAATTAGGTTTACTTTGTGACAAAGTAATGTGTGTGTTGTTGCTGCAGGGCCTGGTTACGGGAACCATTAAAGGGGTTGTGGGCACTGTGACTAAGCCAGTGACTGGTGTACTGGACTTTGCCTCTGAGACTGCCAGTGCCGTGAGAGACACATCCAAGGGCAGTTCTCGCAAGCTGCCAGGGAAGATGCGAAGGCCCAGGTGTTCATACGGTCCAGGTGGGCTGCTGCCTGCCTACTCTGAGCACCATGCCAAGGCCCAGCACTCCCTCTTCTTACTCAACAACCATGCCTATGATGAAATGTGAGTAGTACTTTTACAATTCAGAAAGCTGTTGAGTGCCTGAAAATTTAGAATGTATTAACAACTATTTCTGTTTCACATTTTCTGACCTGTTTCAGACAAAAGTTTAAACTCTATTCAGTTAATCTTTTCTGTTATAATAGCCTTGACTGCCCGATGTGTCTGTTGTTGACTGCCTGCTGTGTTTGTTGTTAATATTAAGGTTGGTGACCATGAAAAAACCTGTGTTCATTTTACTGGAACAGCTGCAAACCTCCAAGAAGGGTGGTTTTGCCTTTGGTTCATGCATATTTCCACAGGTTCATCACACTAGAACAGCAGTGCACCTCTCTGAAGGATGGTTTTACCTTTGTTTCATGCATATTTCCACAGGTTCATCACACTTGAACAGCTGCTCACCTCCGAGAAGGATGGTTTTACCTTTGTTTTATGCATATTTGCACAGGTTCATCACACTTGAACAGCTGTGCATCTCTCAGAAGGATGGTTTTACCTTTGTTTCATGCACATTTCCACAGGTTCATCACATTAGAACAGCAGTGCACCTATCAGAAGGATGGTTTTACCTTTGTTTTATGCATATTTGCACAGGTTCATCACACTTGAACAGCTGTGCATCTCTCAGAAGGATGGTTTTACCTTTGTTTCATGCACATTTCCACAGGTTCATCACATTAGAACAGCAGTGCACCTATCAGAAGGATGGTTTTACCTTTGTTTTATGTATATTTCCACAGGTTCATCACATTAGAACAGCAGTGCACCTATCAGAAGGATGGTTTTACCTTTGTTTCATGCACATTTCCACAGGTTCATCACATTAGAACAGCAGTGCACCTATCAGAAGGATGGTTTTACCTTTGTTTCATGCATATTTCCACAGGTTCATCACACTTGAACAGCTGTGCATCTCTCAGAAGGATGGTTTTACCTTTGTTTCATGCATATTTCCACAGGTTCATCACATTAGAACAGCAGTGCACCTATCAGAAGGATGGTTTTACCTTTGTTTCATGCATATTTCCACAGGTTCATCACATTAGAACAGCAGTGCACCTATCAGAAGGATGGTTTTACCTTTGTTTCATGCATATTTCCACAGGTTCATCACATTAGAACAGCAGTGCACCTATCAGAAGGATGGTTTTACCTTTGTTTCATGCATATTTCCACAGGTTCATTGCACTAGAACAGCTGCGCACCTCTCAAAAGGATGGGTTGCAGGCACTGATCTCCTCTAACAGTGTCTATTTCCTGGGTGACAATGACAGCAGCACAGAGAGAATCATGCTTAAAGTCGACTACTCCGAGCTCTTCAGCTGCAGGTGTATTCCTAAAGGTGAACCACATTCACTTAAAAAGTGACACCTGGTCAAGCTTTGAAGATATACCTGCTTTTAACATATGTCAAAGTATGCCACTAAATAATGAAATGCCAAAGCTGTTGAGACAGTAAACATTATTTTCAAAAGACTAAAGCATACTTTTTTCAGTAATGTAAACCAGGTCAGTGTTCTAACTTGATGGCAATGTTTCAAATGTAGCTACCACATTAAAACAAACAGTGTTAATGTTGCAGTATCAGTGTAATTAGGACTATACAGAACCAGAGCTTGAATATGATGATTCAGTAATGCAGCCTTCAGTCTGTAAAATCATGTCAAAAGTTGGACTAAATGCTTTTTGCATATCAAGTACCACATTGTGGTGATCATTAAGGAAGAAAAAATCTGTTATGAAAAATTACGCTGTGCAAATAAATTGTTAGAAGGCTTTTTTGGTTTTCAGAGAAGAAGTACTACATAGAGTTGACAATGAAGGTAGTGGCAGAGATGGGCTCCTCCTCCAGTGACCCCAAAAAGCGACCGCTGGTTAGGTGTGATTCAGAAAGCATAGCACAGATGGTTGGTAACTCCCTTCATTATGTAGTCTTGTTTTTACCCCACAGCCCTTAAGGGAAAAAGTTTGCCCTGCCTGTATCTTGGAAACTGTAAGGTGTAGGAAGTTGATATGTGGTAGGGACATTGCATAGGGGGTGTAGATGTGCAACGTCATGGTGTGACCTTGATTTGACCTTTCACCTTGCCGTAGTGACCTTGAGTTTGAAAATCTTGTCTGGCCTATATCTTGGAAACCGTAAGGTGTAGGAAGTTGATACTTGGTAGGGACATCGGTTAGGGGCTGTAGGTGTGGACCGTCATGGTGTGACCTTCAATTGACCTTTGACCTTGCCGTAGTGACCTTGACCTATAAAAACTTGTCCAAGCTATATCTCGGAAACTGTAAGGCGTAGGAAGTTGGTACTTGTAGGGACATTGGTTAGGGGTTGTAGGTGTGCAACATCATGGTGTGACCTTGATTTGACCTTTGACCTTGCTCTAGTGACCTTGACCTATAAAATCTTGTCCATGCTATATCTCGGCAACCATAAGGTGTAGGAAGTTGATACTTAATAGGGACATTGGTTAGGCTGTGTAGGTGTGCAACGTCATGCCATGTCCTTGATTTGACCTTGCCGTAGTGTCCTTGACCTATAAAATCTTGTCTGGTGTATATCTCGGAAACCATAAGGTGGAAAAAGTTGATATTTGGTAGGGACATTGGTCGGGGGATTATAGGTGTAGAGAATGTGTGTACACTTCTGTGTGAAATCCATCCTCAGTTGAACTACGTCACTGTAAATATTGTACAATGATCCTGTTTATCACAGTACACAGCTCTACACTTATGCAAGTCCCCTTTCTTTTTTTTTTTAAAACATTAAAGCTAATATACAAGTTTTATGTTTAAAATTGAAAAACTTCTTGGGCCAATATAACTTTTAAGTCCTTTGGATTTAAAACTTAGTCTATGACTACAGATATAATTTCTGATAAGGCATATAGTCAAAAGAACTTAATTTATGGAGGTTTAAAACTCTCTTATTTTGAACCACAGAAATCTTCTAATACATTTGATGAAACATGTTTGGAAAGTAGTCAAGATAATAATCCCCAGCTGATTTATTTATAGTGAAAAAAGAAGTAAAGTTAAAATGAAGTAAAATTTAGTAAAATTCTTACTTCAATTTTGTAAACATCACTTTTATTTGTACATTTAAAGGCCTTTATGGACAAGGGTAACAATTTTATCCATTACTGGTCTCATCATTTCTTGTTCAATAATAGTTCCAATATGTAAAAAATAATTGGGCTGGCTGCACATGAAGTCACTAGTTCCCATGTAGTTTATATCTGAAGGCAGCAGAGATAGATAAATAGGGTTTAAATGGACGATAATTGAAAATCTAAGTAATCATGGTAATTTGTTTTTTTCCCTGTTTATCCTCACTTTAAATGCCTATAACTTCTTTTTTATTGCGTAAAATAGCCTTACCTTATCCTCACAAGTGCTTGGTTTGGTTTTGTGGAGCAAAACGCATCGACCAACAAGAATTTTTTAAAGAATATTCTTGCCACGAAAGGTGACCCCTTGTCTGCGCATGTCCGCGCTTGCGCAGTAGTCGTTGTCGACAGACGAATGTCAAGAGTTCTTCATTATATTTTGGTCGATGTGGGAGCAACACGTATTTTGTTTCTTATTATCGCCCATATTCAGATGAAAATCTATGAAGTTTTGAAGCATGCACCTACCTGTAGTTGTCCATTATTCGACTGGTACTACCACTATTCTGCCTCCCTTGTCCTGAAAAGGGTCAGAATAAGATGTTGTGCAAGAAGATGTTGCTGTAAAGTCTTCAGTGTATATCTTCGGCTGTACTCGCCCATTATTCGACTGGAACTACCTCCTTGTTGATGAAAGGTATGCAGAGAAGATTTTGCTGTAAAGTTTTCAGTGGAAAACTGTTTTATTGTCCCTTATTTGATGGCACAGCATGAGTATTAGCTTGTGCTGGAAAACAAAGAAGAAAGAATGCAGTTGGCTTTGCAACGGAGGTCGTAGATTCTTTACTGTGGGTGGAGCGCCACTCTGGTACAGTAACAGGTCTCCCTCCAAAAGAACGACTACAGAAGCGTATCCACCGATCCTTGTAGTTATTATTTTGCTTCCCAGCAGGTACAGTGAACTTCCTGCTTCTCAGACATGAAAATAGGGACAGATTACCTTCCTTTGCTGTAGATTTAGATGAAGATCCAACAGACATCTTTGGGGCAGTATGTGCTTGTCTTTTCAGCCCTGTTAAAATTGCAATAGCTATCTTCTAGATAATAAAACCTTCCTATGAACATGTCTCCAATGGAAGGAATACTGTGACTTTTGAGTTAATTCTTCTGCAAACTCAACGAAGATCAAACTGGCTAGATGAGATGTGGTGTTGAAGTCCTTGCTTCCAACCTTTACGAGTGTGTTGCATGGTTTATACAGGACAGGGGCTATGTCCAGTAATTATTTGTCCTACTAACTACAAAATGTCATCGTACCACTCTTCCTAGTTTACCAGGAGAGATAGATACAGAAGAACGTGGCTACACTAATGCAAGTCACCATGGAGGCTCTTCTTGCAGTCTTACTAACAGTGATGGGATATTTTCATTGCCATCCCAGAGTTGTGCGAATCTTGAGTTGGAGTTGTCAAATTACTCCCCAATCGAATTCACCAATGCCTGTACTATCCACAATGCAAAGCGATGACGTCAGACAGGAAAACATGGCTACAGGACTAAATATACCGCTTAAGTACTTCTGCCAAATGCTTCAAAAGAAAGCGATTTATCCACTTAACAATTGCAGAACTCCAGGTTTCTATGGCAGTTTATTTCTTGTATAGAAACTCGGCTAATGATGACTTATGATAGATCTCAGTGTCCTGAATTGATTTCTAACTACGACTTCAACGGTCACTGCCCACGAGTGAAGTTCGTTTAGTATGTCAATAAATACCTGCTTGTCCCATCATTATATCCCCAGACGAAAGTCGGGGATATATTGGATTCAGGTCCGTCGCGCCGCCGCCGTAGAAATTTCCTTGTGGACGCGATAACTCAAAAACCAATTGATATTTTTTTTTTCAAACTTGGTACACATGTTAAGGATGCCCAAAGGAAGATCCCTATTTTAAGGTGACCTTAAACTCCAAATAATAAAGAACTTATGGCCACCTTAAGGTCAGAAATTGCACTTTTGACCACTTAGAGCCCTCTAGGTCACAAACTATGAGGCGTATCTGGCTTAAATTTTACCTGAGAACACATTAATATATTCTTAGTACATGTGCCGAAAATCAAGACTTTAAGTTGAGGAGAAAATTGTGTTTGGGGCCCATAAAGACCCCACTTAGGACTTTTTTCCTAGATTTTTAACATATTTTGCCCTATAATTATATCCCCAGACGAAAGTCGGGGATATATTGGATTCAGGTCCGTCGCGCCGCCGCCGCCGCCGCCGCCGCCGCCGCCGCCGCCGCCGTAGAAATTTCCTTGTGGACGCGATAACTCAAAAACAAATTAATATTTTTTTTTCAAACTTGGTACACATGTTAAGGGTGCCCAAAGGAAGATCCCTATTTTAAGGTGACCTTAAACTCCCAGTAAAAAAGAACTTATGGCCACCTTAAGGTCAGAAATTGCACTTTTGGCCACTTAGAGCCCTGTAGGTCACAAACTATGATGCTCAGCTGGCTGAAATTTTACCTGACAACACATTAATATGTTCTTAGTACATGTGCCGAAAATCATGACTTTAAGTTGAGGAGAAAATTGTGTTTGAGGCCCATAAATACCCCCACTTAGGGATTTTTTGCTATACTTTACACATATTTTGCCCTATAATTTGGAAGTGATAATTCTGATGAGTCTCAAACTGCGCTAGGTATAACTTTGATATGTAATCCTTGTCTGTAGAAAATTTTAGGGCTGTAGGTTTACCCAAAGGGGTCGACTTAAGGTCTCAAAAGTGCCCACAGAGACCCAATTTATGCACTTTTTGCCACTTTCAAGCACTGTAGCTTTCAAACTATGTCTCTCATCTAAGTTAAATATCATCTGGGAATATATCTATGTGTTTTCTTATATGTGCCCCAACATTTAGGCCTTTAATAGACAGTTAACCTGTGTATCAGGACCATAAACACCCACCCGAGTGACCCTTATAAGACATTTTTCACATCTTTTTCCCTGTAACTTGGAAATGGTAAGTCTGAGAAGTTTCAAACTGTATTAGATATATATTCTGTGTGTAATCTTAGTATGTAACAGATTTTAAGTCTGAAGCTTTAATTTTGAAGGTCAAATTGAGGTCTCTAAAAGGCTCCCAAAGACCCAATATTTGGACTTTTTGCTACTTTTAAGCCCTGTGACTGTCAAACTATGTGACTGATAGAGCTCAAATCCTATCTGAGAAGATATTAGTATGTTATTTTTATATGTGCCAAAAATTAAGGCTTTAAGAAGACATTTAACCTGTGTATGAGGACCATAAATCCCCACCCGAGTGACCATTTTTAGACATTTTTCACATATTTTTCCCTGTAACTTGGAAATGGTAAGTCTAAGAAGTTTCAAACTGTATTAGATGCATATTCTATGTGTAATCTTAGTATGTGACAAATTTTAAGTCTGAAGCTTTAATTTGAAGGCTACATTTAGGTCTCTAGAAGGCCCCATAAAGACCCAATATTTGGACTTTTTGCCAATTTTAAGGCCTGTGACTGTTAAACTATGTGACTGATAGAGCTGAAATCTCATCTGGGAATACTTTATTATGTTCTTTTTACATGTGCCAAAAATCAAGGCTTCAAGTAGACATTTAACCTGTGTATGAGGACCTTAAACACCCACCTGAGTGACCCTTTTAAGACATTTTTCACATATTTTGCTCTGTAACTTGGAAATGGTAAGTCTGAGAAGTTTCAAACTTTATTAGATACATATTCTATGTGTAATCTTAGTATGTAACAAATTTTAAGTCTGAAGCTTTAATTTGAAAGCCACATCGAGATCTCTAAAAGGCCCACAATGACCCAATATTTGGACTTTTTACCACCTTTAAGCCCTGTAACTGTTAAACTATGTGATTGATGGAGCTGAAATCCCATCTGGGAATGCATTATTATGTCCTTTTTACATATGCCGAAAATCAAGGTTTTTAGTAGACATTTAACCTGTGTTTGAGGGCCATAGACACTCGCCCAAGTGCCTTTTTTGACATTTTTTCCGTATTTTGCCCTGTTATTTGGAAATGCTTAGTGTGACAAGTCTTAAACTGTATTATATATAATTTTTGTTTGTTATGTATGTCCCCCAAAAAGTTTCAGATCTGTAGTTTAATTGCTAAGGTCTCTTTAACAATTGTAAAATGCCCACAGAAACCCAATTTATGGATATTATGCCACTTTAAAGCCCAGTAACTGTCAAACGATGTGGGGTATAGAGCTGAAATCTTTGAATTTTTAAAAGGAAATGCCTGTCTATTTAAATTTTGAATATTAATAATGTTATGGCTATCTTAGTCTTTTAAGAACTTATTTTTGTGTGTTATACCTCTGCTTGCTGAGTTTTTCACTTTTTAAAATGAAACTGGTTAAACATATTCAAGTAGACAAAATGGACACTTTAAGTGAGCTTTAAGTCCCAATATTAATGAAATTATATCCTTATGTAGTAAAACTAGGGGATTTTTAACCCTCAACTAGCCCAGTTTTATTCAACTTGCCTCAGTTAATTTTGGCACAGCTCCTACAGTTATGAACTCATTTCAGTTGATAATCACATACTTAAAATTCTCAATTCTTTTTGTATTTGAGTACCCCTTTTATATAGATTGTTTGTTTACCATTTATGCTCAACCCACATCCCCCACCCGGATTCCCCCCACCCACCTCTGGGACCTCCAGCTATATTGAGTGACACTAAATAAACAATGGTATTTAATGATATCAGATGAGAAACAAAGAACTCAATGGGGTTGCAGATCTTGTGTAATAGTGAGAGAGGTGTGGAGAAGGGGAGAGGGGTGGGGGTGGGAGGTGGTGGGCTTCATTACATATAACACAAAGGGGAGTCAGAACTGAGATTGTGTCACATATTTAGGTTGCATATATATGGACCACATATATAGGTATAGAGGAAATGAATAACTGAAAACAATTTGCAAATTCTAAAAATAATATAATAAAATAATAATATAAACAATTTTTTTTTAAATAATATTTTATTTGTGAACAAATATAGAAACAGATATGCGCTTTTGGGATTATGAATTTTAGAATGGACATTGAATCATCAATCATTTAAATACTTTGAAGGAAGATTGAAAAATATGATGAGTTGAGTTAAAAATAATATTTTATTTGTCAACAAATATAGAAACAGATATGCTCTTTTGGGATTATTATTTTAGAATGGACATTCAATCATCAATCATTTAAATACTTTGAAAATAGGTTTAGAGTTATCATTGCAGGAAGATTGAAAATATAATTTGAGTTATGTATTCGGCGTCTGGGGATACACCATCTTCCTTGGGGAGATATAAACAGAGTAGATTGATGTGCTGAAGTTCATATAATAATGGGTAATTATGTTTTAAAAAATTTCCGATCAAAACCTGTGGCGTGAGTGATGACCTGTCTGGGGATATGTTGGCGCCGAGTTGGCCCAATCTAGTTTGGAAGTGGTAATTCTGATGAGTCTCAAACTGCTCTAGGTGTAACTCTTATATGTAATCCTTGTCTGTGAAAAATTTAAAGGCTGTAGGTTTACCTGTTAGGCTGACTTGAGGTCTCAAAATTGCCCACAGAGACCCAATTTATGGACTTCTTGCCACCTTCAAGCACTGTAGCTTTCAAACAATGTCTCTCATCTAAGTGAAATAGCATCTGAGAATATATCAATATGTTTTTCTTGTATGTACTCCAAAATTTAGGCCTTTAATAGACATTTAACCCATGTATGAGGACCATAAATCCCCACCCGAGTGACCCTTTTTAGACATTTTTCACATATTTTGCTCTGTAACTTGGAAATGGTAAGTCTGAGAAGTTTCAAACTGTATTAGATACATATTCTATGTGTAATCTTAGTATGTGACAAATTGTAAGTCTGAAGCTTTAATTTGAAGGCCACATTGAGGTCTCTGACGGGCTCCCAAAGACCCAGTATTTGGACTTTTTGCCACCTTTAAGCCCTGTGACTGTTAAACTATGTGACTGATAGGGCTGAAATCTCATCTGGGAATACATTATTATGTTCTTTTTACATGTGCCAAAAATCATGGCTTCAAGTAGACATTTAAACTGTGTATGAGGACCATAAACACCCACCCGAGTGACCCTTTTAAGACATTTTTCACATATTTTGCTCTGTAACTTGGAAATGGTAAGTCTGAGAAGTTTCAAAGTTTATTAGATATATATTCTATGTATAATCTTAGTATGTGACAGATTATAAATCTGAAGCTTTAATTTGAAGGCCACATCGAGATCTCTAAAGGGCCCACAGAGACCCAATATTTGGACTTTTTGCCACCTTTAAGCCCTGTGACTGTTAAACTATGTGATTGATGGAGCTGAAATCCCATCTGGGAATGCATTATTATGTCCTTTCTACATGTGCCGAAAATCAAGGCTTTTAGTAGACATTTAACCTGTGTATGAGGGCCATAAACACTCACCCAAGTGACCTTTTTTGACATTTTTTTCCGTATTTTACCCTGTTATTTGGAAATGCTTAGTGTGACAGGTCTTAAACTGTATTATATATAATTTTTTTTTGTTATGTTTGTCCCCCAAAAAGTTTCAGCTCTGTAGTTTAATTGCTAAGGTCTCTTTAACAATTGTAAAATGCCCACAGAGACCCAGTTTATGGATATTATACCACTTTAAAGCCCTGTAACTGTCGAACTATGTGGGTCATAGAGCTGAAATCTTTGAATTTTTCAAAGGAAGTGCCTGTCTATTTAAATTTTTATTAATAATGTTATGTACTTATTTTTGTGTGTTATCTCTCTGCTTGCTGAGTTTTTAACTTTTTAAAATGAAACTGGTTAAACATATTCAAGTAGGCAAAATGGACACTGTTATTTTCTGGTGAGCTATAAGTCCAATATTAATGAAATTATAGCCTTATGTAGTAAAAATAGGGGATTTTTAACCCTCAACTAGCCCAGTTTTATTCAGTTTGCCTCAGTTAATTTTGACACAGTTCCTACAGTTACTAACTCATTTCAGTTGATAATCACATTCTTAAAATTCTCAATTCTGACTTATTATTATAAATCTGTTCTTGTGGTTTGATAATTTATATTTAATTCTGGAGGTATATAATTTTCCTGTTGGACATTCCTTATTTATATATTTGATTTGATTTTAGTGATAAGATTAACTGAGCTTTTTGTATTTGATTACTCCTTTTGTTTGTTTACCATTTGTGCTGTAGCACTCTCTTTGTAGTCCCACCCCCCCATCCACCTCTGGGACCTCCAGCTATTGAGTGACACTAAATAAACAAAGGTATTGAATGATATCAAATGAGAAACAAAGAACCAGACTTTTCAGTGGGGTTGCAGATCTTCTGTAACAGTGAGAGAGGTGTGGAGAAGGGGAGAGGGGTGGGGTGGGGTTGGGAGATGGGGTTTGCTTCATTATCTAATAAGACAAAGGGGAGTCAGAACTGAGATTGTGTCACATATTTAGGTTGCATATATATGGACCACATATATAGGAATTGAGGAAATGAATAACTGAAAAACAATGCAAATTCTAAAAATAATATAAAATAATAATATAAATAATATATAATTTTTAAATAATATTTTATTTGTGAACAAATATAGAAACAGATATGCGCTTTTGGGATTATGAATCATTTAAATACTTTGAAAATAGGTTCAGAGTCACCCTTTGCAGGAAAATTGAAAAGTATGATGAGTTGAGTTAGAAATAATATTTTATTTGTCAACAAATCTAGAAACAGATATGCTCTTTTGGGATTATTAATTTGGAATGGACATTCAATCATCAATCATTTAAATACTTTGAAAATAGGTTCAGAGTTATCATTGCAGGAAGATTGAAAATATGCTCTGTTGAGTTATGTATTCGGCGTCTGGGGATACACCATCTTCCTTGGGAAGATATAAATTTAGTAGATTGATGTGCTGAAGTTCATATAACTTTTCCCAAGATTTATGGCATACAACAAATGGCTTACATAAAAAATTCCCGATCAAAACCTGTGGCATGAGTGATGACCTGTCTGGGGATATGTTGGCGCCGAGTTGGCCCAATCTAGTTTAAACTGGAGACAGCAGAAATTATTAGAAATTCGGTTACAAAAGATGCGTTCTTATATGTGCCGAATCACAAGTTTCTCAACATCTACTTCAGTTTAATGTACACGGTCAAACCAATCAGTTCAAAGCATTATGAAATTCGGGTTAGCGACCCCTCTACAGTATCATGCGAGTAGTAAAGACACAAATCTCATTCTTCAGTCTCACGGAATAGGAGTCCACCATATACCTGGACCACTGGTTGTTAAGTTTACGTAAAAGACACCAGTATTGGGTTCAAATCAAAGAAGTCATCCAATTATTCAACAACTGGGCTTCGTGATATCGATTTCCTAGGTTACCACTGTGTTTTGGTACAAGGAAACTTCTTTCTAACACAAATAAATTAAAGTACCAGAGAAATCTATTCAGGACATGGAGATCTCTTCACAAACAACCAACCAACAACTTTGGAAAAGACTATACCAATGGGTCGGTTACATATGCGTCCTCCTTCAGTGGTATCTGAAACAACTGGCAATATCCCCAGTCACTAGTTCTGAGGGTTCCTGTTTCAAATCCTTCTGAAAAAGCATCTTTAGTGGTGGAAAATTATTGCAAAATGGGAAGTAGGTTGCCCTTCCCTGGCAGATTAGCACCATACCCTTACTTTCACAGAGGCATATACCAGGGTTGGTGATCCCATCTAAAAGCTTGACAGTCAGCGGCATTTGGACAATTCAAGACGAATATTACATTTTATTGTCCAACAACTAAAGGCAGTGTGTCTAGCCTTAAGAAGCTTAAGATAAAATTCTAAAAAAGAATTCTGATAGCGTCAGACAACACCACTGTCTTCGGTTATCTGAACAAACGGGGGGGGGGGGGGGGGGGGGGGGAGCTTATACCTCCTAGTTTGGCGTATCTTGGCCTACTGCAATCCTTGATATACTGAAAACAGACAGACATATTCTTGGTTGCTTAAAGGTCATAGCCAACATCATCTCCAGAAGGGATAAAGGTTTTGCGCATCCTGGCCTACTGCAATCCTTGAAATATACTCATAAGAGACAGACATATTCTGGGGTTGCTTAAATGTCATACTCAATAACCTCTACAGAAGGGACAAAAGTAATCCATACAGAATGGTTCTTACTCCCTTTATGGTTCGAGACAACGTGCAAGTTTGGCACAAATCAACAATAGGTGTTTTATGCAGGTATGCTGCATCTTGGCCTACTGCAATCCTTGAAATATTCTCAGGGTTGCCTAAATGTCATGACTCCACAAAGAACGAAATAATTCAGACAGGGTTGTCTCTTCATCTTAAAATATTCTATTTGATTTGCATAGTTTGTCAAATACCAATGGTAGAGATGTTTGCCACCAATATGAGTCACAAACTTCCATTCTATGTTGCCAGTCCCGGATGCAAATGCCCTGAACATAGATGCATTAAACATCTTGTTGGAGGGTCTGGACTGCTAGGCCTTTTGTCCTGCACCACTCATCCCAAAAAGTCATTGAACAAGTGAACACCAGGTGCAAAATGATTGTAGTAGCCCCTTGGTGGCCCATGATGTATTGGTTTGGGACCTGGTGAATCAATCAACCAAACCTCCATTACAGCTACTTCACTGGTCTCAGAATCAGCCATTCAGTCAGAAATTCCATCAGAATCTGTTGCATTGGTACCTTCATGCTTGGCACCTTAACACCACTCAGAATCACTTATATCATTCTCTGAGCAGGGGGTAGAGAGATTTAGGGCATCTCAAGGACCCTCATCTTGGAAATGTATGAGTCAGGATGGGCCATTTTGAGCTCTGGTACCAACAGAATAAGGTGGTCATCTCAGAGCCTACTGTCTCAAATATACCAGATTTTTTTATCCATTTACTTGCAAAAATCTGGAACCTACCACTATTGCTGGCTTCACAGCAGCCATAGCTGATCATTTATATCTTTTGTGCAGGAGTTGAGCAAAAGCCTGGATCTTTATAGGCCTATTACAAGTGTTTATAGAGAGAAGCCCACTGCTAACACAGGTGTAGCATCAAGGGATTTGCCTTTGCTTCTGTTGGTTTTCACAAAAGGCTCCTTATTAACCTTTAAAGGAGGTCAGTCGAAAAACGTTTGACTGGCAAGACTGTTGCAATGGCATTGGTATCTGGCAAAAACAAGGTAAAGTGTATTCTGGGACTTTGGCTCCTTCAGACACAAGCCTCATTGGAAGGAGGTTACAGTTTTCTCCCTCCTACCTACCTTTTCAGCAAAGACCCATTAGCCTCAATTGGTCTAGATTGGCTCCAGTGGTCACTTCAGCTCTAGATCATTCCTGAACTCAAATTGCCTGGACACATGATTCCTTGTCCTCTTACAGCACTTAGATCCTTCTTGGACAGGACTACTGCCTGGAGAAAAGGGAAAGTCTCCTTCTCCTGCCTTTTAGCAAGAATCAGTTGGCTTCTGATGGCCCAGATGGCTCAAACCAGTGGTCATTCCAGCTCACAAACCTTTCTTGAGCTGATGTTGGACTGATGTTGTGACACTCTGCCCTCTTACAGTACTTAGTTACTATCAGGATAGTACAAGTACTTCAAGGAGGGGAAGAATCTCTTGCTCATATCTTTTAAGGAAGGCTTGATGGAGATATCTTGAGTTCTGCTATCTCTTCCTGGATCAATCTGGCTGCATGATTAGATTGCCAGTCCTTTAATTTTGATTCTCAGAATCTATACTTTGAGACATATATTATATCCATGGCTGCCTTTTTAGTTTTCAAGAGTGGGGTCTTACCTGAGCAGATATCAAACTCTTGTTATTGGAGGACCCACAATTCTTTACTACATTCTACTCGAAGATGTAGCTTGGCAATCCCATGACCAGTCCATGAACAAATTGGGCCTTGTGGATTCACCTCAGCATGTAGTCAATTTTTGTGTATTTATACATGTTATTGATATGACTCACATATTTATGTTCTCTCCAGTTATACAAGTGTTGTGTCACTGACATATGTCTTTCTTGGCTTACATATGGCCCCATATCTGCAGTTTATGCAGTTCAGTTTGCCTGCTTGGAGATATTCTCATTGTCAGATGATGACATCTTGTTTCGGGAGTCATGCAGACATCTCCGGCCAATACCGGGTGATGGTTAATACTGCTATATGATTTGTTGTAAAATTTTCTACAACAGCAACAGCAGCAACAATGACGACCACATCATGGATCTCTTGTTGAGGTTAGCAAATTACTTATCTGTGATGAAGAAGTAATATGTAACCTAAGATGTGGCGTATGGAAGCTTATCTTATCCTCTTATCAAGTGCTTTATTTGGTGACCCCTTGTCTGACAATCATCTAACAGTGTGGCCAAAACAAATACCCTCCACCTGTTATGGTTGTATTCAAGCACTTGTGAGGATAAGGTAAGGCTATTTTACGCAATAAAATGTAACAAATTTTGTTGTAATTTAACTTTTTACAAGTTAAATACATGTACTTACCTTATCCTCACAAGGATAAACCCACCCTACCTCCCCACATAATTTGTTTTCTGGGGACCAAAAATACAACGAAGAACTCTCGACATTCGTCTGTCGACAACGACTACTGCGCAAGCACGGACATGCGCAGACAAGAGGTCACCTTTCGTGGCAAGAATATTCTTTAAAAAATTCTTGTCGGTCGATGCGTTTTGCTCCACAAAACCAAACCAAGCACTTGTGAGGATAAGGTAAGTATTTAACTTGTAAAAAGTTAAATTACAATAAAATTTGTTACAATTTCTGGTCCAATTTTTATAATCTGTTCACCACTGTGTTCAATTTAATGGGTTGAACTCGACCATAATATGGTTCTTTCATGATCTTTCAACACATATGAACTGTTACTCAAAAACAAACTCTCACCTGTGTAAATGTATCGATATTAAAGTGGCAGAATTTTCATCTAATGATACTGCCAAATGTGACATTGTTGATGTAATAACATTACACCAACATACAATTTCAATATCATAACAATATTTGGAAAAGTTATATTTCAAATTGACTGCTTAACAAAAAAAAACTGTATTTATTGCTACCACAAACCAGAATATATAGTTGTAAATCCATCATTGATGGTAGCCCAACCACTTCCTAAATAATTATAACTTAGATATTCAAATAAATATCTTTCTTTAGTGCTTGAATAAAATTAATAAACTTGGTGCAAATAACATAAAATACTATCACAAGTCTAAACTGAAGATGTCTGACCTGAATATGAAAATTTGCTCATATCTTTCATAAATAAGTAGTTGCTTATTAATGGATACAGCCCTTTATGAGACCTAGAATTTACTAGATCAGGAATTTTATTTAGAGCATCAGGACTAAAATAGTCATAATAAAGCCTTAAATAGGTGTATTTTCAATGTCCTTTTTCTGTTATATTACAAGTTGTTTTCAATTTATTTTTCAAAAATAGTACATCCTTCTTGATGAAGTTTAAATTATTTTCAACACAGCTTTATAAACTAATATTTAAACAGAATGTAGAAAAGTTTAAAATCTGATTAATACATTACATATTTTCGAATGGGATATGTAACCTACTAATGTAACTGTTGCTTAAAATGTAAGTAATAGTCTATCTTTTCACAGCTAGTGTGTGAGAGGCTGTCAAAAGTGAGGTCATTTCCCCCTTCTTGCTAGTTGTGTGTGGAGAGAGGAATTGTTTATCAGAGTGGAGATAAAAAGCTGTGTATTGCACATAACAGAGCCGGCTGGGTGGTGTTTTCATGTGCATTCATCACAACTCCCTGTATATTTTCAAATATATTCAAGTTAATTTCTTTGCCTATCTCCTTTAAAGCTTCTTAATTTTTAGTTTACTGAATTGTATTGTTTTAATACTTCATCTTTACATGTAGTTTCTTTCTCTTCGATGTTATTTTCTCTACTTAGACATTATTTGGACACTGACACTGCTCTGAAAGTATCCCAATCTGTGTACTGTTTCTTATGGTGTTGAAAACTATTTCCCCAGGCTGTGGGGTACGGGCATCTCTGATGTTATTTTTTTACTTTCAAATGTGAAGTATCTTCCGTGCTGTGAGTTACAGATTTGCAATACCACTCCCTTGGTTTCCTCCATCAGTAAATCTGGCAGTGGTGCTGTGATAAAATTCTTACTGTGCTCAATCAGCTTTCTTATTTTATAAGTGTGGATGAATCTATAATAAGACTACAAACATAACTGGACCTTTTAACAAATTATACTTCCTTTGAAATCCTTGTGCAAAATTGGAGAAATGGTATCATCCAAGAGGGTTGAGTCTTTCAAGACATGTTATTTTATGTTTTACAAATTTGGTTGTTGATATGTTGTAGGTTGTGCAACAGATAAACTATGCAAAAACTTTGTATGAAGAAAAAGTGAACACTTTACCAGAAGACTCTCAACGGAAAAAAGGAAAATAGTTTTGAGTGTTGGTGTACCTTTGAGGTGGAAGGGTTTGTTTTTATGTCAGCTGACTTGTCAGTCAGCTGACATTATGTCATCACTCTGCGGCGTGGGCGTGAACAACTTCTTCTCCAAAACTACAAGGCCTAGAGACATGCTGTTTTTTTTAAAAGATACCTTATCTATCGAGGATGAAAAATTGTTCAAGGCATGCAAATCTGTCTGTTCGTCTGTTTGCTAGAGACATTACAAGGGGGGTACCCCCACCAAAAGTGTGAAAATTTCAACTTTTTATCACAATTTTCTCAGTGACTATTGCAGGAATTTCTCTCATATCTTGCATATATGTACTAGGCCAGAGGTAGATTCTCTTGTGTGAGTATGAGACCTGGATAATTTTTAATGCATTAAAATTCATGAAATCATGCATTAAATCACTTATAACTTGAAAAGTGTTGCATTTACAGCATTTTGTGAAAATATGTTGTTCAGCTACTTTTTTCATAGCTACAATATGGTGAGTAAGTTGGGTGTCTGTCTCAATAGCTAAGTGAGTAATAGCTACTTTTGGGCTTTTCAGTAACTTCCATTATGAGTAAAATCACTTGTAACTTAAAAACTATTGCATTTAGAGAATTTCGTATAAATATGTTATTCAGCTACTTTTGGGCCAGCTATAACATAGTGAAATTTCAGACCTGTAGCTCATGGCATAGCTGAGTAATAGCTACTTTTAGGTTATCACTGTTGAGTAAATCGCTTATAACTTGAAAACTATTGCATTTAGAGAATTTCGTATAAATATGTTATTCAGCTACTTTTGGGTCAGCTATAACATAGTAAAATTTCAGACCTGTAGCTCATGGCATTGCTGAGTAATAGCTACTTTTAGGTTATCACTGTTGAGTAAATCACTTATAACTTGAAAAGTGTTGCATTTAGAGCATTTTGTTAAAATATGTTATTCAGCTACTTTTTTCATAGCTACAATATGGTGAGTAAGTTGGGTGTCTGTCTCAATAGCTAAGTGAGTAATAGCTACTTTTGGGCTTTTCAGTAACTTCCATCATGAGTAAAATCTCTTGTAACTTAAAAACTATTGCATTTAGAGAATTTCGTATAAATATGTTATTCAGCTACTTTTGGGCCAGCTATAACATAGTAAAATTTCAGACCTGTAGCTCATGGCATAGCTGAGTAATAGCTACTTTTAGGTTATCACTGTTGAGTAAATCACTTATAACTTGAAAACTATTGCATTTAGAGTATTTTGTTTCATATGTTATTCACCTATTTTGGGGTCAGCTATAACATAGTGAAGTTTCAGACCTGTGGCTCATTTCATAGCTGAGTAATAGCTACTTTGAAGTTCTCACTGTTGAGTAAATCCGTTATAATTGGAAAACTCTTGCATTTACAGAAATTTGTGCAAATATGTTATTCAGCTACTTTTGGGTCAGCTATAACATAGTGAAATTATAGACCTATAGCTCATGGCACAACTGAGCAATAGCTATTCTCAGGTACTGACTGTTGAGTAAATCAGCTATAACTTGAAAAATATTGTATTTGGAGTATTTTGTTAAAATATATTGTTCACCTACTTTTGGGTCAGCTATAACATAGTGAAATTACAGACCTATAGCTCATGGCATAGCGGAGCAATAGCTATTTTCAGGTTCTCACTATTGAGTAAATCAGTTGTAGCTTGAAAACTATTGCATTTACAGTAGTTTGCTTAAATATGTTGTTCACCTACTTTTGGGTTAGCTATAACATAGTAAAATTTCAGACATGTAGCTCATTGCATAGCTGAGTAATAGTTCCTTTGAGGTTCTCACTGTTGAGTAAATCAGTTGTAACTTGAAAACTATTACATTTAGAGTAATTTGTTAAATATGTTATTCACAGAATTTTTGGTCATAGTGAAATTGCAGACCTCTATGTCATGGCATAGCTGAGCAATAGCTACTTTCAGGTTCTCACTGTTGAGTAAATCATTGTATCCACTGGATAGCCGCAGTGTGTAGAGAGAGATTTCACCATTACTGCTCTGATGAAAAAAAATATTATAGCTAGCTTTCTTAAGTTTGCAGTATATATTAATAACCATAAAATGTTGTCTGGGAATATTTTTGGCCTCATTTTGAGAAACAAGATGGCCGCCACAGGTGTTTTTTGTCAGTCATGAAAAGTGCTTATATCTCCCTTTTTAGTGATCCTAGAGGTTTGGGATGATAAACCAAACTGTAGGAAATCATGGGGTGGGAATCTTTTGGTGTGGTCAGATTTGACCTTCAATGACCCCTCCTTCAAGGTCAAACAAGGATAGCCAAACTTAAAAGTGCTTATAACTCGCTTATTATTGGTCCCAGAGGTTTGGGATGGTAAAAAGACAGGAAATCATGGGCTGTGAATCTGTTGATATGGTCCGATTTGACCTTGGAACCCTCCTTCAAGGTCAAATGAGGATAGCGAAAATTGAAAGTGCCTATAACTCGCTTATTATTGGTGCCAGAGATAGGAAATCATTGGCTCGGAATCTTTTGGTATGGTCAGATTTGACCTTTGGACCCCTCCTTCAAGGTCAAATGAGGACAGCCAAGCTTAAAAGTGCTTATAACTCATTTATAATTGGTCCTACAGGTTTGGAATGGTAAACCATAGGAAATCATGGGCTGGGAATGTATTTGTGTGGTTAGATTTGACCTTGGACCCCTTCTTCAAGGTCGAACGAGGATATTGCATTTGTATTTCATTAAATATGTTTTAACCTATTTTTTAATCTTTTGTTTACCATTCCTTATTTTCCTTCATAATACCATTTACAGGGCACAAGTTTTTTATCCTTTTCTTCTGTCAGCTTCGGAATTTCTTTCGAACTTGCTGTTCAGTTACCATTTACTGTATTTCTGTACAGCCCTTTTCCTGATAATTATTCTGTCCTCTAATCACCTTCACAAATCAAAAACACTCAGTCAGCTGACACAGTGCCCGTTCACGGGCACTCTCCTCTTGTTATGTACACTGCTCACTCATCAGCACTACATATATTTACACTAACAGAAGCAGTCTTCCCCTGTATGTTACAAGCTGCTTACAGTGTGCAGATCAGAATTTACTTTTTTCCAGTGAAGCAGTATGTCTAACATTATTTTGTAGTTCAAACTTTTATCAAATATGTTCCGAAATTTTCTGAATTAGTATCGAAACGGATGAAAGTAAAACGGTGAAATAAATTCATACAGGAAATGAGAAAGTGATGGTTTTCTGAGGTAAAATCTGGGATTATCAGAACCTAGTCAGAACCATGACCTAGTCATTCTGAGACATTCTGCACAAAGCACAGAGTCCTTTTGATGAAGTTACTTTCAGTCTGATATAATGTTAGTGTCTACCTTGTCATAAATTTGCTATGTTTGGGTGTACACTCTATTTGTACATGTATAACTTGCCCACTGCTTGCCTACATCCCGCAGCGTATTAGTTAAAAGTCTGAAATACCAATCCGTTTAAATGTATGCAGAATTCTTTTTATGTGAGTCTCTTAAGCCATAGCAGGATTGTAGCCATATTCAAAACATTTCTGTCAGTGGTATTTTTAATATCTTTTGTTTAATTTTATCACATTGCAAAGATGTCATGCTTTATTAAGATGGCCTTATTTTTGTCCATAAACATGCCAAAGTATAATAGATATTGTCTTTGGATCTTGAATGTGGCAGCCATCTTTAAAACCCACTGAGTATGTGTCATTATATCAATATCTTTGTCACTTTTCACACAAGTTAATCACAAGATGGTATCAGATATGTTAAACTATGGTTATCTAGAAGCCATGCCAAAAATGAGTTCTTTGATCAGTAAAAAACTATTTCTCCATCTATAGTTGTGAAGGGATCTAGGCTTCAGATATCAGTTGTGAGTTGTATAGCTACTGAGTTCCATCACCTATAATAACCATGTCAGTAAATCCTGACGTGGCACTAAATACTTAATTTGTCCATATAAAATCGGCCATGTAGTCAAATCTGTAGGTTTCCTACCAGTTTATGTCTGGTGAAAGAATCCACCATGTTGAAGCTATTTTCTTCATACACCAGTGAATTAACATCTGATTCTTCCTGATTGTTTCTAGTCATAGATGCATCATTGTATATGTTCTTTGTAATTCTAAACATAGGCCTGCTCCAGTGCCTAATTTGTAGCAATGATTTTAGCTACAGTTTACAATACATGATACAAAACGATGCTTCAAATGAATACAGGGTAGCTGAACTGACTAAACTTATGACAAGTTTGAATGCTGGGGTATTTTTTGACTATATTTTTCCTCTGTGTGATGAAACTGTTCCTACAGATTGTTTTGTTGTTTCTTTGCAAATATTAGTGAATTATTTGCCAATTTGAAGTCTTTCTTTTCAAAGTAAACCAAAATGTTCTGTTTCATGATTGTAAATACTGTACATATGGAATGCTGTACTCAGTTAGTTTGCATCAGTAAAGTATTAAGTGCTTGATATTTATACTGCAAACTAGCTGATGTGTACGTTGATCCTTGTATCTGACTAATCAGAATATGGGTTGTAAATATACAGATAACATTGTGAGTGATTTACATGTTGCTACTCTGTTTTTGAATACCCGGTTTTAATCAGAAGTATGTAGCGCCTTTGTTGAAATGAAACTGATAAAACTTGACAAGACTCACAAGGTGTAATTACTTGTGAACCAGGAATTAACGATCACTCACAAAGGTTTCAAATTAAAGGCATCCAAGGCTTACATGTGAGAAACACTGGTTCAAGCCACAGTGTCAAAGTGGTGACTGCTAAATGTACTTTTGTTTCCTCCACTGGACTTTCCTTGATTACATAAATGGAGCAGTATGCTTAGATGGAGGTTACATTGGTGAGAATATTATCAAAAACCAATATACATACATGTATTTGCAAATAACTTCCAGATTATTCTCACACAGTTGTTATTTTTGTCTAATTGTAATTTCTCAAGTGTCAGTGGGATTGTTTTTAGCAACTAAGGTGTAGTGCTGGTATTGTTTATCGATATTGAAATATATTTATCGATTCAAGCTAAGTTTATCGATATCAATAATGAAGCGTACAATATCAATAACAAAACATACTACTTAACAGGTACAAGTATCATGTTTTGTAACCCCAGCCCATAAAGGCTGGGGTTATAGTGGTCCCACGCGCCGTCCGGGCGGCAGCGGGCATAAAACGGTGTATCCGACTACCACTGTTGCTATGGCAACACTTTTAAGATTTTGGGGTCTTAAAGTTTGTGGGTGTTCCGCACCCTAAACCCCTGCACGGATTCACACCAAATTTTCAGGATATGTTTACCCCAAGTGGATCTAGAGCTGATTAGGTTTGGGGGGTATCCAGTAATATCTGTTGCCATGGCAACACTTTTAAGATTTTCAGGTCTTAAACTTTGTAGGTGTTCCACAGCCTAAATCCATGCATGGATTTTCACCAAATTTTCAGTATATGTTTACCCCAAGAGGATCTACAGCTGATAAGGTTTTGGGGGGTATCCAGTGGCAGCTGTTGCCATGGTAACACTTTTAACATTTTCGGCTCTTAAAGTTTGTTCTAAAATCTTAAATGTTTTCTGTAACCTAAAATATTGCAGCTAGCTTCATCAGATTTTCACAAAATGCAAATGGATAGGAAAGCTTGCCTGAGAGTAATTATGTCCTTGTTTTGGAAACAAAATGGCCACCATATAATAGCCTTAATTGCAAATAGGAGGGTCATCATATCATAAAGGCCTTATATCTCCCTTATAATTGTTTCTTTGGATTCAAAATATGAAAACTACTTGTAAGAAATCATGGCCTGTGAATCTTTTGTAGAACATCTTGTGGGTTATCTATACTTCTTACAACAGAAGTTGTTCCTAAGATTTTCCCAAATCGTTGTTGGCCATATAGCTGTACCTGCGGGCTGGCATTCTTGCCTGCCGAGGCTGGCTATTTTCATTCTAATAAAGTACAATATTTGAAGAATCCATTGGTTTTCATATTATTTTTGTCAAATTTTACTTACCGCTAACACAGAAATGCCATTTTTGTTTACATTTCGGGAACCTACTAAACCTCGCGAAAGAGTTTGGAAGGTCTCCCCCAGGAAACATCTCATACCCCGATATTTCAACATTGATCGATACGGAAGACAAAATATGGTTTGATATCGATATAATTATTTTTATTCGATACCAACACTACTAAGGTGTATGAGAAAGAAAGTCGAATCTGAAGTAAGTGAAACATTTACACCATTTTGCCAACTACCCCCACAACAAAAAATGTCTATCTTGGCCATTCTAATTATTTCCGTTAAGTAGTAAAATATTCCATGTTTGCCAATTGTGGAGTCCTTCCTAAGACAAATAAGACTTTTTTTTTTTTTTTTTTTATTATTTTTTTTTTTTATATATACAGACAGAAAAACATGTGATGAACAAAACCTTAACAAGCATAATAAATTTCTATGGGCTAATTCAGACTAATAGAAACGAACATTGCTTAAGACATAAAACTGAATACATGTACATAAACTAAATAACATTAGTAAAATAAAATACATTATGATTTGTAAATTACATTATTTTAGATGCAATTTCTAAAGAGAGTTTCCAGTGTATTTAATCTATATCTGCAAATATATTATGCCACACAGCCCATCTTTTGTCAAAAACATTATTTTGATATTTCAACTGGTATATTGACTTTTGTTCCAAAAAGACTTTTTTTATTTCCCTTTGTAAATAAAATATGTTCACAGAGAAGTTATTTTTAGAGCACCAATAGAGGTATTTTCTAGCCACAAGCAACACTAGGTTCAATGGCCAAAAGTGTTTGTCCATATTTAGATATCCAATAATTTTCATTGTGTGATTAAAACCCAAATCAAATCCAATTTTATTTTTAATCCACTGTCTTATACCATCCCATATGAGATTGGCTTGGTCACATAAGCTAAATAAATGGAATATGCTTTCTTCAGATTTTTTGCACAGTCCACATTTATCTGCTTCCGTTATCTTTATCTTTTTCAAATAATCTTTCGTGCCTAAAATTTTAAACAGTATTCTATATTGAAACCATGAAAGGTTATTATCCTGCACACATCGAAAACAAATTTTGTATACTATTGGCCAATAATTTGTCTGATCTGAATAGTCCATTTTGATTGTGGGTTCCCAAATTGATTCACACAATGGCTTTTTAGTATCATCTAAATTTTTATAAATTTCACAAATCTTTCTGCATCCTGTCTGAGATTGAATAATATATTTTAAATGAAAGGGATAGCTAGGATTGTCAATGACACAGGGGTGCACTACTTTGTGACCTTTTAAAAACGTTGTGACTTTTGACCTCACTGTGAAATAATTTAGGATATTCAGTTTACAGTTAAATTTGGTTTGTAATTGGTTAATACTTAGAACATTCCCATGAACATCAATGATATCATTAACAAAATAAATTCTATGATTAAACCAATCAGGGAAATATAATGGTATATCAGATATTTTGGAGTTGTACCAAATACTATTTTGTAAAGGTTCAGTTTCCTCTATAATGTCCTGCCTTTTATTAAAGTCTATCCAATCCATTAAAATATTATACCAGAATGGATTTGTTACTAATTTAAGGAATTGAGTGCACCACTGATCTCCAAACAGGAGAACTTTTTCTATGTTCAGATGGGTAGCCTGAAGTAATCGAAACCATTGAGAATCTTGATTGGACAACATCTTTTTGATCCAACTTATTTTTAAGGCCTTTTCGAAATAGTGCACATTTATCATTTTTAGTCCCCCATTGGTATAATCTGAGCAGATGGTTGTTCTTTTGATTTTATCCGGTCCACCAGACCAAAGAAAAGCATATAATATTTTATTCAAATCTCTCAAAAAATTTTCAGACCTCTCTAAAGATGTCAATAAATGGATGCATTTAGGAATAAAAAGGGTTTTTATCACAGTTATCTTACCCATTGGTGTAAGGTATCTTAAATTCCATTTCTTTACATCCTTTTCTATTTTTTGTAAAACTTCACCATAAGTATTTAATGGGATCTGCTTTAGGTCGATTGAAAAATTGATTCCAAGCAACTTGAAGTTGGTAATTCCCCATTCTAATTTTGATGAAACATTTAATTTATCATTTGAAAGTCTTTTTTTCCCAATCCAAATAACCTTTGTCTTATCTTTGTTCATTCGAAGGCCAGAAATATCTCCATAAGTTTCTAACACATTTAGGGCTGTTTGTAAGGAGCGCTGACTACCATCTAATATTAAAGTAGTGTCGTCTGCAAACTGTGTTAATTTAAATTCAATGTCGCCAAACTTTATACCAACAATGCCGGGGTTAATTTTAATCATTTTAGCTAGTATTTCAGCACCTATCAGAAATAAATACGGAGAGATCGGATCACCTTGGCGACAACCCCTACTAATTTGAATCTCTCTAGATAAGAATCCACTTTGTAGCACAAAAGCAACAACATCTGTATTAAAAATTTTAATCCATTTGATCAAGTTATCACTGTACCCAAAAAATTTCAAAGTTTTATACAGAAAATTCCATGATAAGGAATCAAAAGCTTTCTCAAAATCTATTAGCATCAAAAGTCCGGGTATATTCTTAACCTCAGTTGCATGTAGAATATCGTACACCAGTCTGGTTGAATCACTTATAAACCTACCCTTTATGAATCCAGTCTGGCATTTTGAGATAATACCATCTAAAGTTCCTTTTAAACGTTGGGCTATCACACCAGAAGCCATTTTGTAAATGACTGACAAAAGTGATATTGGTCTCCAATTTTTAATCAGCGACCGGTCTTTTTCTGTTTTAGGCAAGCAAGAAATAATAGCCTGGCGCAACGAAATCGATAAGCGCCCTTTTGTAAAACAACAGTTCAGTGCTTTTGCTACAAAGTGTTTCAAATTACCCCAGAATACTTTCAAAAACTCTGATGTTATGCCATCTATGCCAGGGACTTTATTATGTTTCATTTTTTTCAATACATTTCCGAGTTCATTTACTGTTAATAGTGTTCCTAAATCATCTTGTTCGGAGATTGGTTTGCTTTTAGACAAACCTAGTTGTTCAAAGTTTATATCCAATAAATCAAAACAAATAAGACTTATTGTGCAGAAGTAGAAGGACCTATGTTTATTAAAGTGTCAGTATTATAAGCCAAATGTTTAAGGCATTCTGCTTGTTTATTCGTATTTTCTGATGGGGTCTGTTGGATAGTGTGAGTGGGGCAAATTGTAATGTTTTTTGGGTAAATGAAATCTATATTGGGAGCATGTATAAAGTGTGAACAAAAGTCTGGGACTATATTCACAAGAGGGATCAGTGAAAGATCAGTGCAAAGTTCGCTTAAGTTAACCATAAAATTGGATCAGGATTAAGGTTAGTATTTAAAGAAAAGTTAAGCTTTTTCTGGATTAACTTCAATCTGCCCACATAAAATAGATTAAATTTGGTATTAAATATAGTTAAATGTGCTGCACAAAGGGATTAGCTAAACAATCTTTTGTAAACTTTAACAAGGACCTGGCTACTGCCGTCTAAAAATCTCTTGGAAATTTTACATATTCATGGGATGCACATTACACCAAAATAGTTTGAACATATACAACATTTTCTTTACATGTATAATTTCTAATGGAAATTCCCTGTTTCCTCTTCAGCATTGACACAATTGAGAAATACTTGTGAATTAGGTGAGCTTTGTATATTACTCAATTACATCAGATTTTGAACCAAACTCTTGAACAATCCTCAATTATACATATTGAAGGGTTTCAAGTCAGTGTCAATAATTTTATACATTTAAAGTGAGGACAGAGTTTTGTTGCTTATTGCATCTGTGATCATTTTCAAAGTGTAATTTTTTGCTGTTCTGCTAACTGTTAACAGAACCAATCCTGTATTTTTAAAAGTGAAAAAAAAATAAAAATATAAAACATGTGATTAATATGTTTTCTTTCAAAGAGATGTAGCAGCTTAAAGTAAATCATTGAAATGTACAGATTCCTTCAAACCTTTGATATATTTGACAATTATAGACCCCTGTATTAGACCATAATGTTTGTGACAAACTAGATTGAATTTTCAACTATGATTGCAATTTTTGGGCTTGCAGAAATTTCTTGCAGAAACATGAAGCCATATAATTTCTCCTCCAAATTTTGTTCATGCTAATATACTGGATGTTTTTGAAGTAGCACATCTTGTGTTTGTTGTGTGGAGATTTTTCAAAATGTCTTGTTGCTATTGCTTCAAGTCATACCAAGAGTATCTTCTGGGATGTGTTTACAGAAGCTGATTTGAACAGCCAATGGATCACATACAAAAGTAATATTAGTTATGAAAATAGCATCAGAGATGCCCGTACCCCACACCCTGGGGAAATCATGGCACTGGACAGCATTAAAGGTAGAACTTACAGTGTAAGCAGGTGAACACACAAAGACCACATGATTGGAGCTTAAAAATCTTTTTTATTAATTCTACACAACAACATATATACACATTAGTACACTAATTATTACTATATTAATAAAAAAATTTTTACAAATAAAAGTTACCATAAAATATAAAAGTAAAACCAGTTATGGACCACAGTGTGCAGTTCGGTTAAAAATATTAAAAAGAGTTTATAACACCCAAAGGGGATAAGAAACTCATTTATCTGAACATGTGTTAGTTTGTTTAACAGAAATGCAAAATGAAGATTATTTGATATTACTACCGCTAAAGAACCAAGTTAAGCACAATATCGTAGTAATATATACATAACAAATACATGCAGGAGAAATAACACTTAAGAGAGAGAAAAAAAATGTATATAAAGACAAAGTACTAATACAATTCAATAGCAAATTGACAGTATTAATTTATAAAGTAAAAAGGTTATAAAGCTATAAAACCTATTGAACTATAGTTTTCTATCGAGAGAGCACAGCAAGTACATATACAACAAGATGCACTCAGAGAGAGCAAAACGTTCAACTCCATGTGACCAGTCTCTAAAGTGATATAAAGTATTGTAAGGAAGACAATAAAATAAAACCAAACATGTAAATTAATTTTCGAAGAAATATTAAGTAGAAAGCCAAATTCATTAAAAATACATTGAAATGGGACCTCTGGAAATTCTTGAATTTTTGTATCCAAAATAAGATCCAGATCTTTTTTTTAGTAACTTCTTCCTTTGGCCAGGTCCTAACCACAAAATTTTTTTAATAAAGATCTGTTCATTAATTCTTGAGTAATCTAAACACCAAAAAAAAAAGAGACAACAGACAAACAATTTGCACCCATAAACTGCTGGTGGAGGTAAAATATAGCTTAAAAGTCACTTCTTGGTGAAAATCACTCGTGGTAAATTTTTGTGATGGACTGTCGAGGAATTGAAAGAAAAAAACAGAAAATAAAAACAGAAATAATAATTAATAAAAATGATGAATATACCATCCCTTGCTTTATCATCTTTGTGTCAATTTCAAGACATAAAATGAGAAGAAATATTTTTACTTAAAGAGAGCAAGTATCCCAAGCTAGGTTTGTGACCTCACAATGAGAATTGCATTGTGACATCATTAAATATAATGACATCAGAAAGCAAACTATTGATTTTTACGTATATGTGATGAAGGGAAGCAGTTTCACTGTGTATTCCCAATTAAAAATAAGAAGAACTCTCTCCTGACTTTAATTTTTAAACAAATCACACCAAATTTGGAAGAATCCGTCTGTACCCCATGAAATATCTGCCCACCAAATTTGAGAGAGATTGACGTCATAGTTTTTGAGCTATAAGGGCAAAACGGTGCACAGATAGAAAGACAGACAGAAACAAACTGATCACAATAACCCTCTCCTATCGTCGAGCGTTAATTAGTTGTGGCAATCCATATATCTTTGTAATAAGAGAAATATGTTTCAAATATGGCAGTAAAAACATTCTGGCAAAGCCAAGATGAAAGATCATACAGTATTGTAAAGGTCACCATCACCACAGCAAGGTCAGAGGTCAAATCAATATCACAACATGATGTACACCCATACACCAACTGATGTCCCTACCAAGTATCAACTACCTACACCTTAGTGCTTACAGCTTCTGAGATATAGCCTGGACAAGATTTTAAAGGTCAAGGTAACTATGACCAGGTCAAATGTCAAATCAAGGTCACAATCTGGCATTGAACACTAAACCCGCTACTAATGTCCCTACCAAGTGTCAAGCTACTCTTTACATTATCTGAAATATTGCTTGGACAAGATTTATAAAGGTCAAGGTAACTATGGAAATATTAAAAGGTCAAATCAAGGTCACAACATGACTGTGCACATCTACACCCCATACTAATGTCCTTACAAAGTGTCAACTACCCACACCTTGAAGTTTCTGAAATATCACATGGACAAGATTTTTAAAGTTAAATGTAACTATTGAAAGTTCAAATCAAGGTTACATGACGTTGGACCTCTACACCCCCCAACCAATTTTCTTACCAAGTATCGCTCTCCTATTCCTCATAGTTTCTGAAATACAGAACATGATATTCCCTGCTGCTGGACCAGATTTTTCCCATCTGCCCAAACTCCCATCTGGATGCCATGGATAAAAACAATACCCGCACAACCTTTAAAGGGTGTGGGGTAAGAAAATCACCAAAACTTAAGAGTTGTGTTTAATAATAAATGGTTGACTTGAAACATTGAATAACAAACATAAATACTTCTATAACAAATAATACAAAAATGATCGGCGTTCAGGTAATTATGCCATAAGCCAAATATCCTGAAAATAATCGGGATTTCATTGTTAAACAAGACCACACAGAGAGGGCACAGTTCCACCAAAATGTGTGATATTAAGTAAATGGGAAAAATTAATTCTATTGTGTTAATACATCCTATCCAACGGACAATTGCTTTACCATTTGGCGTGACTGGTCCCGGCAAATGCCAGAAAAAGACGTCCTGTATATAATACCGCCAGGACCGATCACAGAGTGTGCATTCACTAGGTGGCGCATCATACCTCCTTCCTGTCTAGACAGCGTGACGTCATAGCATCTTTTTCGTTTGGCGCGTGGAGTGTGCAGACATGTTTTCTACTGAGAGACATTTTTGAAGTTTATCAACAAATTTCACCATTTTATGAACTTTTAAGTTTATTTACTTACTTCTACGAGTTCTATCATCATTATGTCTTCCCCTGGACAGAAAAGAGGAACCTGCGGGCACGTTATGGCCCTGTTCGACAGTCACAAGAAATGTGCCAGATGTAGGGAGAAGGGGGTGGTAGACAATCCCTGTGTTATGAAGCTCGATTGCCAGATATGTAAGGCGATTACGCTTTCTCAAGTTCAACTGGCCACCCCGACCTACAAGTCCAGGAAAGAACATGGAGAGCAGAAGAAGACACTGACAAGCCATCTTCTGTTGAATCTACCCCTACCAAGAAGAAGAAGCGTTCTGATGGCTCTCCTAAATCCAGCAAGAGAAGGCACAGCAGTAAACCTACTTCTGATGACTTGAAAAGCTTGAATGACAAGTGGAGTGAGAGGTTTTCACGACTTGAGGCTTTGCTTCTTAGCAAGTCTTGCTGTGCCGGTGAAACCTGTGAATCCCTCTACTGTGGTGACCAGAGAACATCCCTTTGATCCGGGTGCATTTTCCAGTGTGGTGTCTGCTGCTTTGGTCACTGAGGGAACCGGTCCCAGTCTTGTACAGACCACCGGTGAGGCTGCCCAGTTGTCTGCTACCCAACCTCCGTTGGGGGTTCCCGGTACAAATGCTGTGCAGGATGTCAGTAAGAGTGCTACCCGGCCTGTTCAGGGTCCTGGTGCCTCTGATGTAGCCACCCAGCCTTTACAGGCTCCCGGTGCAGAGATAGCCACCCAGCCTATACAGGCTCCCGGTGCAGAGACAGCCACCCAGTGCAGGTCCTGAAGTGCTGCCAACCAGTTATGTTGCTACGCAGTTAAACCAGTCACTTCCCAGTGTACGAACTGATTAGATTCCCAGTGAATCTGACAGTGAGGCAGAGATGGATAGGGAACTGGCTTCACCAGCTAGTGTCAATGTCCAGGGTGAACTACATGAAGATGCTACTGACTAGGACCTCTCTGAAGAAGCCAACTACAGAGAGACAATCAGAGGGGTCAGATCCTTCATGGGCTGGCATCAGATACCTGACTTCGACAGTGCCTCTTCCTCCCTGGATGATAATCCATTTGCCAGTTCACGAGTCAAACCAACCAGTAAAGTGTCTGTCAAATTGCCAGTGGATGAGTGGCTGTGTTGAAAGTTTGAGAAACTGAACCTGACTGTTGCTGAGGGCTACCCTTCTAGAAACACTGAAACTAGTGGACTGCTACTTGACCAGTTTGTCAAGCCACCTAGGTCATCAAAGTGGTACGACATACACACAGACAAGAAAGACTCTGTTTCATTTACATCGTGTAACTGGTCTCCGGAACCGGCCAAGTTGAACAGCACCTTCAGTAGAGTGGCCAGGCGTAGTTTGCCCTCTGCCCCTGCCTCCCGTACTATCAGCCAGGATACCCTGAGACGTTGGGAGAGGGCATTCCGGGAACAGTCTGTGATGTGTAATCAGGCTGCTTGTCTGTCAAGATGTTTAACAAAAGTGCAGGACTCGATGGTTACACACTTACAGACACTACGTGTGGACAAAGGCAAGGCAGCAGAAAGAACACCGCAGGCAGTGGCAGAACTTGAATATTTGGTGACCTTCAACCGGTCAATATCTCAAGCCATGCAACATACTATGCAGGACCTCTCTGAGGGAGTTTTTGTCAGCATGCCCAACCTCACTCTGGCACGTAGAGACAGCTACTTGGAGTTCTTGCGTGGTGGAGTAAAGCCAGATACCTTAACTGCCTTGCGCACCGGTCCATTTTCATTCACTGTTTCCAGACAGCTTACTGATCAAGGCTGAAGACGAAATCTCTCGTAGTGAGGAGAGACGTTCTTCTGGCAGTTCACACAGGAACCCCGGTTGTTTCCATACATACGCTTCCTCAAGTGGCAGATCAACACAGCTACCGGACCGGAAGCCCACTACACCGGCCTGGAAGCAAATTAGAGACCGGCAAATTGGACAGAAAGGTCGCAGCAAAGCCTCAAACTTCTCCCAGAAACCAGCCAAGGGTTCAAAGAAGAGTAAATGACCATTACTGTATTTTAAATGTAGCCGGAGTGAAGGACTCTGTACATGTATCTGGCAAGAAAGAAGATTTGAACCCTTCACCAGTGACCAACAAGAGCAAGACTGTATTTTTACATGTAAACTCTTATGTGGCAAATGTTCATGCTGTCACTGGGTTGCCACAAAAGAAAGGCGTAAATCCCAATTATTGTCATTACACAGAAATAAAACATATGAACGATGTTTCCTGTGTAGGTCACTTGAATTCTGCAAATATTGTCACAAATGTCCCAACTGTTGCCGTAAATCCACCTGTAGGGGCAAGATTACATCAGTTTTGGGAGAAGTGGGAAGCTCTGGGTTCGAGCCCAAAAGTAGTCACAACACTCAGAGAGGGCTACACCCTCCCCTTCCGGTTCAGACCCAATTTGACCATGTCACCAACTGTCAAGCAATTATGTCAACCCACAAAGACAGTCCCACCTTTTGGAGGCACTGTATCAGCTGGTGAACAGAAATGCAGTAGAACCGGTAGCAAACCAAAACTCACTAGGGTTTTACAACCGGCTATTTTTGGTACCCAAACCCAACAACCGGTGGAGACCTATCTTAGACCTGAGCAACTTGAACACAGAGTCATTCAAAATAAGAACCTCCATACAGGTAGGGGAGTGGGTCAGCTCCATAGACTTCAAGGATGCATACTTCCATATACCAATTCACAGTCAGTCCAGGAAGTACATGTGTTTTCACATCCAGGGTCAGTCCAACCATTCAAGGCCCAACCCTTTGGCCTGTCCACAGCACCCATGGAGTTCACAGTGGTGGCCAAAGAGGTCAAACTGATGGCTTTACAGAGGGGTATAAGAATCCACCAGTACCTAGACAACTGGTTGGTGAGAGCCACATCCCACCAAACTTGTCTACAGCATAGGCAGACCTTGGTAGCTCTCTGTCGAGAACTAGGTTGGCTGGTGAACAAGGAGAATTCAGAACTGGACCCAAAACAGGTTTTCAACTTCGTAGGTTACCAGTTCGACCTCAGAGTGGACAAGGTCAGACCCTCACCAGAGCGTTGGCAGACCTTAACAGACTAGACATTGTCAATCCTGTCCGGTCCAGTGTGCCTGGTCCGGCAGTTCATGTCCCTCATAGGAGTTCTAACAGCCACAGAAAAGCAAGTCCACCTAGGTCGACTTCATATGAGACCCATACAGTGGCACTTGAAGGACAACTGGAGGGTATCAGATTCACTGGAAAAGGTGATACCCATCCCCAGGTCGCTCAACCCTCACTTAAGGTGGTGGCTGGAGGAAAGCAATGTGCTTTCAGGTAACCATTATACCCACTTCCTCTGCAGATATTTACAGACGCATCAAAAGAAGGGTGGGGCACTCACTTAAACGAAGGCACTGCAAGGGGAACCTGGTCCTTTCCAGAAAGCAAGTTGCACATAAATCACTTGGAACTAAAGGTGGTCTTTCTAGCCCTAAAAGAGTTCCAAGACCTCTGTTCAAACAACATAGCCCTGGTAGCCACAGACAACACAACAGTGGTTGCCTATATCAACAAAGAAGGGGGGATGAAGTCGGGCTGTCTGTGTCCCCTACTGTGGAGAATCCTGTCCTGGTGCACCAGGAAACAGGTAACTCTCGAGGCACGTCACATCCCCGGCCGGCTGAACGTGATATCAGACAAGCTATCCAGACTTGGCCAGACCATTCAAACAGAGAGATCCCTTCACCCAGAAGTGTTTCAAGCTATATGCTCCCGGTGGCACCAGCCTCAAGTGGACTTGTTTGCCACCAGATTCAACAACAAACTCCCACAGTTTGTATCACCCGTTCCAGACCCCCAGGCTTGGGCAGTGGATGCACTCAGCCTGTCTTGGGGAAATCTGGACCCATATGCTTTCCCACCAGCAGCCATCTTGGGCAAAGTGGTGGAGAAGTTACAGGACTACCCCTGCAACAGGGTCATTCCGATCACCCCAGGGTGGCTCCTCAGAGAGGATCAACCAGATCCGTCTATGAGGCAAAGTGGACCATTTTTACAGTGTGGTGCCTCAGTAATCAGGTGGACTTCAGGACACCACCCCTAAAAGCCATAGCTGACTTCCTATTGCACCTGTTTCAGGACATGAAGTTGCAGCCTGGTGCCATTAATAGTTACAGATCAGCCATTGCTGACAAATTGGGCAACTCTACCATTAATGTCAGCAAAGATGAGAATCTCACCCGTCTCCTGGATAGTTTCCATAGAGACAGGCCCAAGGGCAGGAGGGGTATACCCTCCTGGAACCTGTCCCTGGTCTTTCACCAGCTGACTAAGGCTCCCTTTGAACCTTTAAAAGAGGCCTCACTAAAACACTTGATCTTCAAGACTATTTTTCTGCTGGCCCTGGCTTCTGGTAAACGCAGGAGTGAGATCCATGCTTGGCTACATAAGAACATCAGACACCAATCAGACTGGTCTAAGGTGTCTTTGTACCCCTCACCCAGCTTTCTTTCCAAGAATCAGCTGGCTAAGGAGGGTCCAGATAGTGTGGCTCCAGTGGTCATACCAGCTCTGGCCCCCACTCTGGATAAGTCACTCAAGGGTGACAGGTCCTTGTGTCCAGTTAGAGCCCTTCGCTATTACTTGGATAGGACCTCAGATCTTAGACAGAACAAGGAGTTAGTCTTTGTCTCCTACAAGAAAGGTTTGGATAAGGACATCTCACCTGCCACCATCTCCTCATGCATCAAGCAGACTGTGATCCTTTGTTATGAGCTCTCTGACCAGGAGGCCCTTACACTGTATCAGGTCAAAGCCCATGATGTCAGGGTCTTTGCTGCTTCTAAGGCCTTCCAGTCGGGGGTCTCCATAGAGCAGATTCTCTCGGCCTGCCACTTTAAATCCCATAACACCTTTTCACACAATTTTATTTGAAGGATATGGCTTGGGCAGACACAGCCTTTTTCATTTAGGGCCAGTGGTGGCTGCCCAACAGATCCACCACCAAGACCCAAAATGAGGAGATATGTAAATATGTATATATGTACATAGCCTGTAAATAAATAAAAAAAAAAACCAAAAAAACTGTGACTTGCTTCCTTTGGGAAGTTTATTTCTTGGCACTGAACTCAGCCCTTCTCTCTCTCTCTCTCTCTTCCTCAGAGCAGATCTGGGAAAGAAAAAGGGGGGGGCAACGTCAGTTGACTTCCGGGTAACTGGTTGGCTGGTATCCGACCTTGACCTCAGAGGGTTCTCTGACCCTAGGTCAAATGGGCCTTCTCAGTATTTGTTCTGTTATGAGTTCACTTATGTCCCTAGCAGCTTACCCTCCTTCCCAGCGGTAGTTATTCAGCAAATGTCCATTGGATAGGATGTATTAACGCAACAAAATTGCCAATTTAATAAGTAAATTAAATTTTTATAAGTTAATACCCTATTGAATGGACAGGCAAGGCCCACCCATCCGGCCCCGGTATCAGCTTACTAGGGGTCTTAATATGTTTAGACAATGAAAAAGATGCTATGACATCACGCTGTCTAGACAGGAAGGAAGTACGATGCGCCACCTAGCGAATGCACACTCCGTGACTTGTCCTGCCGGTATTATATACAGGATGTCTTTTTCTGGCGTTTGGCGGGACCGGTCACGCCGACTGGTAAAGCAGTTGTCAATTGGATAGGGTTTTAACTTATTAAATTTGCAAAATTATATTTTTGAATCCAGACAGTGATTCAGATCACTCAAAATTTAATGGGATATAAGTGGGACCAAGACCCATCTTTTGATTTTTTTTCATAAAGTTCCAAGCAGTAGTATTTGTGTAATCCTGCCAACAAAAAAGGTATTGAAGATTATACTCGCTTGACTGAAGTAACAAACAAGGCCAAAAGGTGTTTTAGTCCCCTAGCGCGAGCGCAATGCCATAAGAGACACGAGTAGTGCACTAGAATTTACGAAAGTCTCCTGACAGAAAGAAATTTGAACTTAGATACATCCCACAGCTGGTCCCGAACTGAGACGGTCACCCATCCAAGTACTAACATAGCCCATTGCCACTTAACTTCAATGAGCAGACAAATAGTCATCACTCTGTGCCACAATTTCTGAAAGTCCAATGCAAGAAGGACATATGTATGGGAAAAAGGCAAAAGGACATGTGTCCTTTTAGCTACTGGAGAGCAAGAGAGTAAAATTCAGAATACACAGGTGTTGTCAATATCTTCAAAGTCTGGAGACAAAAGGACATATGTATGGGCAAAAGCCGAAAGGATATGTGTCCTTTTAGCTGGTGGAGTGTTGTCAATGTCATCAAATTCTGGAGACAAAAGGACAGATGTATGGCCAAAAGTGAAAAGGACATGTGTCCTTTTATGTATTGGAGAGCAAAAAAAAGTGATCTGTAGAAGCGCAAGCTCTAACGAGGCTCGCGCTTAAAAAATATGATTGTTAATCTGTACTACTTCATTATAAAACAAGCATTCTGACGCATGCATTTATCTCCCGCCGTATAAATTAGATGTACTAAAGATAGTGGAATATAAATTTTCTTGTGAGATGGAGGCACATGTAGAAGTGACAAGTTTAATGTTTGATTGCAATACTTTTAAAGACAAAAGGCATTTACTCATTTTAGTAGCTATTACTTTGCCATCCAAAGAGCTACAGTTCTACCACTTCATTATGCAGATCAACTCAAAGTAGGGAAGCACGTCTTTAGAAGAAATTGCCTATCTGTACTACTTTTAGAGATACAAGACATTTACTTATTTTAGTGGCTATTACTCTGCCATCTAAAGAGCTACAGTTCTGCAACTTCACTATGTGGTAGATCACTCAAAAGTAGGTGAATGACTTATTTAGAAGAAATTGCCCACCTGTAATACTTTTAGAGACTAGACCAAGGATGCATCTGTAGCCAGATGCAAAATGTATCCACCGGCAAAGGCAAAAGTAGCTATTACTCAGCTATGGCACGAGCTAGAGGTCTGAAATTTTAGTATGTTATAGCTGACCCAAAAGTAGGTGAATAACATATTTGCACAAAATTCTGTAAATGCAATAGTTTTCAAGTTACAAGTGATTTTACTCATGATGGAAGTTAGTGAAAAGTCCAAAAGTAGCTATTACTCACGTAGCTATTCAGATAGACACCCAAGTTACTCACCATGTTGTTGCTATGGAAAAAGTAGGTGAATGACATATTTTAACAAAATGCTCTAAATGCAATACTTTTCAAGTTATAAATGATTTAGTGTTGAGTAAGAACTTCAAAGTAGCTATTACTCCGCTATGCAATGAGCCACAGGTCTGGAATTTTACTATGTTATAGCTGCCTCAAAATAGGTGAATAACATACTGAAACTAAATAATGTAAATGCAAAAGTTTTCAAGTTATAAGTGATTTACCCAACAGTGATAACCTAAAAGTAGTTATTATTCAGCTATGCCATGAGCTACAGGTCTGAAATTTTACTATGTTATAGCTGACCCAAAAGTAGCTGGATAACATATTTGCACAAAGTGCTCTAAATGCAGTACTTTTCAAGTTATAATTGATTTAGTGCATGATTTAATTAATTTTAATGTATTAAAATTTATTTAAAAAATTCATAAATAAACTTAAGCATGTGAAACTTCTCCAAAATGTAGGTGAATGAGTTATTTGAGAAATACTGGCTATCTGCAATACTTTTAGTGATAATAGGCATTTACTTATTTTGAGTAGGTGAGTAATTAGCTACAGGTCTGAAACTTCACCAAGTGAAAGCTGTCCCAAAAGTAGGTGAATGAGTTATTTGAGAAAAATTGGCTATCTGCAATACTTTAGAGATAATTAGCATTTACTCATTTTGAGTAGGTGAGTAATTATCTACGGGTCTGGAACTTCACCATGTGAAGGCTATCTGCAATACTTCTAGGGATAATTAGCATTTACTCATTTTGAGTAGGTGAATAATTAGCTACGGGTCTGAAACTTCACCAAGTGATGGCTCTCCCAATAGTAGATGAATGAGTTATTTGAGAAAAATTGGCTATCTGCAATACTTTTAGAGATAATTAGCATTTACTCATTTTGAGCAGGTGAGTAATTAGCTATGGGTCTGAAACTTCACCAAGTGAAAGCTCTCCTAAAAGTAGGTGAATGAGTTATTTGACAAAAAATGGCTATCTGCAATCCTTTTAGAGATAATTAGCATTTACTCATTTTGAGTAGGTGAGTAATTAGCTACAGGTCTGAAACTTCACCAAGTGAAAGCTCTCCCAAAAGTAGGTGAATGAGTTATTTGAGAAAAATTTGGCTATCTGCAATACTTTTACAGATAATTAGCATTTACTCATTTTGAGTAATTAGCTACGGGTCTGAAACTTGACCATGTGAAAGCTCTTCCAAAAGTAGGTGAATGAGTTGAGAAAAATTGGCTATCTGCAATACTTTTAGAGATAATTCGCATTTACTCATTTTGAGTAGGTGAGTAATTAGCTAAGGGTCTGAAACGTCACCAAGTGAAAGCTCTCAATTAGCTACAAATGAGAAAATAGCTATTACTCACTTATGGCATGCAATAGAACCCCAAACTATGTACCATCTTATAGCTAGGGACAAAGTAGCTGAACAACATATTTTAGGAAAACACTCTAACTGCAATAGTTTTGGAGTTACAATGGCTTTACTCAACAGTCAGAATTTCAAAGTAGCTATTACTCAGCTATCAAAGATTCAACAGGTCTGAAACTTTACTATGTGATAGCTTACCAAAAAGTAGATGGACAACATATTTGAAAAGATTTCCCTAACTTTAATACTTTTGAAGATATTTGACATTTACTTCTTTTGTTATTTAGCTACAAATGAGAAAATAGCTATTACTCACTTATGGCATGCAATAGAACCCCAAACTATGTACCATCTTATAGCTAAGGACAAAGTAGCCAAACAACATATTTTAGGAAAACACTCTAACTGCAATAGTTTTGGAGATACAATGGCTTTACTCAACAGTCGGAATTTGAAAGTAGCTATGACTCAGCTATTAAAGGTTCAACAGGTCTGAAACTTTACCATGTAATAGCTTACCAAAAAGTAGATGGACAACATATTTGAAAAGATTTCCCTAACTTTAATACTTTTGAAGATATTTGACATTTACTTCTTTTGTTATTTAGCTACAAATGAGAAAATAGCTATTACTCACTTATGGCATGCAATAGAACCCCAAACTATGTACCATCTTATAGCTAAGGACAAAGTAGCTGAACAACATATTTTAGGAAAACACTCTAACTGCAATAGTTTTGGAGTTACAATGGCTTTACTCAACCGTCGGAATTTGAAAGTAGCTATTACTCAGCTATCAAAGGTTCAACAGGTCTGAAACTTTACTATGTGATAGCTTACCAAAAAGTAGATGGACAACATATTTGAAAAGATTTCACTAACTTTAATACTTTTGAAGATATTTGACATTTACTTCTTTTGTTATTTAGCTACAAATGAGAAAATAGCTATTACTCACTTATGGCATGCAATAGAACCCCAAACTATGTAGCATCTTATAGCTAAGGACAAAGTAGCTGAACAACATATTTTAGGAAAACACTCTAACTGCAATAGTTTTGGAGATACAATGGCTTTACTCAACAGTCGGAATTTGAAAGTAGCTATTACTCAGCTATCCACGGTGCAACAGGTCTGAAACTTTACTATGTGATAGCTTACCCAAAAGTAGATGAATAACATATTTGAAAAGATTTCTGTAACTCTAATACTTATGAAGATATTTGGCATTTACTTCTTTTGTTATTTAGCTACAAATGAGAAAATAGCTATTACTCACTTATGGCATGCAATAGAACCCCAAACTGTGTACCATCTTATAGCTAAGGACAAAGTAGCTGAACAACATATTTTAGGAAAACACTCTAACTGCAATAGTTTTGGAGATACAATGGCTTTACTCAACAGTCGGAATTTGAAAGTAGCTATTACTCAGCTATCCACGGTGCAACAGGTCTGAAACTTTATTATGTGATAGCTTACCCAAAAGTAGATGAATAACATATTTGAAAAGATTTCTGTAACTCTAATACTTTTGTAGATACTTGGCATTTACTTCTTTTGTTATTTAGCTACAAATGAGAAAATAGCTATTACTCACTTATGGCATGCAATAGAACCCCAAACTATGTACCATCTTATAGCTAAGGACAAAGTAGCTGAACAACATATTTTAGGAAAACACTCTAACTGCAATAGTTTTGGAGTTACAATGGCTTTACTCAACAGTCAGAATTTGAAAGTAGCTATTACTCAGCTATCCAAGGTGCAACAGGTCTGAAACTTTACTATGTGATAGCTTACCAAAAAGTAGATGAACAACATATTTGAAAAGATTTCTGTAACTCTAATACTTTTGAAGATATTTGACATTTACTCCTTTTGTTATTTAGCTACAAATGAGAAAATAGCTATTACTCACTTATGGCATGCAATGGGACCCCAAACTATGTACCATCTTATAGCTAAGGACAAAGTAGCTGAACAACATATTTGAAGAAAAAGTTGTAACTGCAATAGTTTTTGAGTTATGAGCCCTTTACTCCAAGTAGCTAAGATAGCTATTACTCAGTTATCTTTAGGCCTAAGTCCATAAAACCAAAAAAATTTTCGAGGGCGTGAAAATTCATTGGGACAATTAATTTACAAAAAATCTGTAGCTGTAGTAGTTTTGGAGGAATCTGCGTGACTAACTAACGCACGCACACACGCACGCACGCACGCACACACAGGCATCATTTCATAATCTCCCTCCCGGGCTAAAGCCCGGCGGGAGATAAATATGGGTATAGAATATCTGTTTTATGGTGTGTTTGGAAAGAAAGTCTTTCTTATACGTGTACATGTGTATTTTTATATGCCCTATTGTGGACTTTTTAACACAACTGTTTAACAGTTAGCAAAACATGTTATATAAAGGCTCTCTTGTTGCACTTGTGATGCAGCACCCTTGTTTTTCTCTCGTCATATTTTTGCCACGTGTTTATCAAAAACTAACAAAATTTTCAGTGAGTGCTCCTCTTCATAACTCCAATATTTATTCAAGGGACACTGCAATGTTTTCACCCATTTTTTTCACAACTGACTTGAGGAGGATATGACATTGCCTGTATACTTCTACTCATCCCAAACAGTCACTACGGATTACATGAGATAAGGAATGTTGGTAACCCAGTCAGTTTCTGGTTTGTTGTTGCCCAGTGCAGATGTGTGTTTTGTTTTTCTGCATGTGTGTATGTGTGTTAATTCTGAGGATAACAATTCAGTGGATATTCTGTTCATTGGAGTATTGCATTGGTGATATAATAGTGATATAATAATTATGTTCATTGTGGGATAATTGTGTTCATTGCAGGATCATTTTCAGTTTGCACTGCAAACTGTCACAGACTATTGTTCTGTTAATTTCAACTGTACTACAGTTGTGACGTTGGTATTGCCATATTAAATACTTGTATTGTAAACTGATTACAGAGTATTAGTGTGCCTTCATAGCACTGTAAAATGTCTGACTCAGAGCTTAGTGCTGAGGGGGGAGCACACCCAGATCATGCTGGACCTTCCAGGGGTAATGACAGTGCCCTGGACAAAATAAGTGACAGTATGAATAAAATGTTTGAGGTCCTCAGTAACATGGACAAGGCTTGGCAGAACATGTCAAGGAAACGGGGTCGATGTAGTAGTGCTTCTTCTGACTCAGATGATGAACCCCCTGTTCAAAAGGTCCAAGTGACCGATGATATTTCTGACCTTTTTGATGATGGTACTGACACAGCAAGTGCTGTTATGCAGGTGCCTAATGATGATGATGACATTTTTCATGGCATAGATGACAGTTTTAGCACTACTAATGCTGTTGGGGCTCCAGTTAAAACTAAACTGGCTGAAAAGGTCAATGCTCGTTTTCGAACATCATTAAACCATGACAAAATTAAAGAAAAACAGGCAGCTTATCTTAGACCAGAGAATTGTGGTAATCTTGTGGTACCAAGATGCAATGATGAGATTTGGAAACGGCTAAATCATTTCCAGAGGAGGAAAGATATGAAATTGGCTAACACCCAAAGAGCTATCACAGCCAGTGCCACTGCTATTATCCAGATGACAGAAGCATTGCTCCAGTGTGTCAAAAACAAAGGTGACCTGAATATGCCTACACTTATCAGCAAAGCTACAGATGCCCTGGCCTTAATGGGTCATGCATCACATGAGTTGTCTTTCAGACGACGGGAACAAATGGCAGTTGTACTCAAAAAAGAGTATGCTGGATTAATATCCCCTAGTATCTCTGTTACTGATAGTTTGTTTGGAGATGACCTCTCAAAAACCATGCGTGACCTAAAGCAGACCTCATACATAAGCAGAGAGGCTGGCCGTCGAAATGACTGGTCAAAAAACGGGAAGCGCTTCACCCACAAAGACCGCAAGAAACAGTGGTACAACAGGGCCAGAAAACATCCCATCGAGGACAGGAAATGAAAGGCCCTCACTCAAAAGACCCACCAAGACCTCTGGTGAGTTGTATGTCTAAACAAGATGATTTGTCATATGTAACATCGAATGTGCAATTTCATGACTTTGTAATGAATACCATTGACAATTCTCATATGGAAATAACCAACTTCAAAGCAGGTCAGATCAAAAATTATTATTCTAACTGGTTGGCTATCACATCTGACAAAGAAATTCTTACAACAATCAAAGGCTGTAAATTAGAATTTCAACAAATGCCTTTTCAGTTACATAGTCCAAGTTCTATTTCTTTTTCTGACTGTGAAAAGTCATTCATACAAAATGAAATCAATAGATTGTTACATATTGGTGCCATTAAACTTTGTAAAAGAGATCATGGTGATTTCCTGTCAAATATTTTCTTGAGACCAAAGAAAGATGGTACCCATAGAATGATTCTTAATCTTAAGAACTTAAATAAGAATTTGCAGTATCATCATTTTAAAATGGACACCTTACGATCAGCTATTTCAATGGTCAGACCTGGTTGCTTTATGGCTTCTGTTGACTTGAAAGATGCCTACTATTCTGTGCCTGTTTATAGCCAGGATCAAAAGTACTTGAAATTCAAATGGTGTTCCCAGTATTATAAATACACTGTTTTTCCAAATGGATTATCAATCTGTCCAAGGAAATTTACAAAGTTGTTAAAGCCAGTTTATGCAAGTTTACGTAAAAATGCCTTTGAAAGTATAGGATATCTTGATGACTCATTCTTGAAAGGTCAGGACTTTGATGAGTGTGCTTCAAATGTTATAGCAACTGTAGACTTATTTAAGCGTCTTGGTTTTGTTATACATCCTGAGAAATCTGTTCTTATTCCAACTCAACAAATGGTATTTCTCGGTTTTGTTATTGACTCAGTTGCAATGACAGTGTCTTTGACAACAGAAAAGGTCAAAACTATTAAACTAAAATGCCATGCTTTGTTAAATAATACTGAGCCAACTATAAGATTTGTCAGTCATGTCATTGGCTTGTTAGTAGCGGCATTTCCAGGAGTAATGTATGGTCCACTATTTTATAGACAACTGGAGAGTGACAAATCCCATGCTTTGAAACAAAACCTTGGCAATTATGATGCTAGTATGAGCCTTAGCAAGGCTGCAAAATCTGAACTACAATGGTGGGAAGAAAATGTTCACCAGGCATATTGTAACATTTGTCATGATCACCCAGATGTAATTCTAGAAACAGATAGTTCTCTCAGTGGCTGGGGATGTTATAATCAATCAGATAAAGTTGCTATTGGGGGAGAATGGACACCAAGTGATATAGAAAATAGGCATATCAATGTCTTAGAACTAAAGGCAGCTCTCTTTGGTCTCCAATCCTTTTGTAAACATTTAACACATAAACATATCAGGATCCATATGGATAATGTCACAGCTGTTGCTTATCTCAGAGAAATGGGGGGAAGCAAAAGTAAACAATGTAATGACATAGCAAGAGATATGTGGTTATTTGCAAAAGAAAGGGACTTGTGGTTAAGTTCAGCTTATATTAAGGGCTCACTTAATGTCATAGCAGATCATAGGAGTAGATCTTTCGACAGAGAGTTAGAATGGAAATTAAACCCCAAAGTCTTCAAAGATATGCTGTCATGTTTGAAAGTTAATTGTGAAATTGATTTATTTGCTTCTCGAATAAACTGTCAGTTGAAAACTTTTGTGAGCTATAAGCCAGACCCTGAGGCTTATGCTGTAGATGCATTTTCTCTGCCTTGGAATGACCTTAAATTTTATGCTTTCCCACCTTTCAGCATCATATGTCGTGTATTACAAAAAGTCAGTGAAGATAGTGCTACAGGGGTCATATTAGTTCCATTTTGGCCCACACAAGCATTTTTCCCTACTTTACTGAGAATGTTGATATCTTTTCCTGTGTTTATTGACAGAAGACCAGGATTACTACACCTTCCATCTCAACCACAGTTAAAACACCCACTACACCACAAACTGCAGTTGCTGGCATGTGTCATATCAGGGAATCCCTGCAAACATCAGGCCTTTCTCAAGACGCTCAAAACATTATATTGCACTCCTGGAGAGCTGACACAAGAAAACAATACTCTGGCCACATCAATAAATGGTCACAATTTTGCACTGCACGGAATGTCTCTCCCTTTCAGGCGTCTCTGAATCTTTGTTTGGAATATTTAACAGAGCGGTATCATGAAGGCTTAGGTTACAGTTCAATTAATACTGCCAAATCAGCTATTATTGCTCTCCACCCATCATTACAGGGTACACCTCTTCTATCACGCTTTATGAAGGGAATTTTTAATTTGCGTCCCTCCTTACCCAGGTACACATGTACCTGGGATGTTGAAATAGTACTCAATTATCTACAGACTATCAAATTGGAAGATATTGACTTGAAAGTGTTGTCCAGGAAACTTGCCACATTGCTGTTACTACTGTCAGGCCAACGCTTGCAGACCTTACATGTCATTAAATTGTCAAACATAAAAATAACTGCTACTGACTGTGTCATATACATAGACCGGTTATTGAAGACCTCTTCTCCTACAGCTCACACAAATGTGCTTCGTTTTGAATTTTATGAGAGTGTTAACTTGTGTGTTATTCGACACCTACAAAAATACATTGAGCTTTCCAGCTTTCGACGGGGTTCTTGTGACCAGCTATTTATTTCCTACACTAAACCGTATGGTGCCATTTCTAAAGACACAATCAGCCGATGGGTGAAGACTGTCCTTCAAGCTAGTGGAGTGGATATTACAACATTTACAACACACAGCACGAGGTCTGCTTCCACTTCTAAGGGTCTAGCAACTGGAATTCCAATAGAAAAAATAATGCAGGCAGCATCATGGTCAAATGCTAAGACTTTTGCGAGGTTCTACAATAAACCCATAACTTCTGCTACTACATTTGGGAAAAACCTACTGGATAATGTTCATACTATTAACCAGGATTTGTAATACTTTGTATTTAGCTTGTACAGTTGCATTGTCCTAGAAACAGATTGTGTATTGAAACATATAGACTTTACATTGTGACGTCTTAGAAACTGATTTCATAATTAAAAACAGTCGGGTATTAAAACATGTCTGTTTTTGTCATTGTGTGGGGTTTGACTGTATTTTAACAGTGGCTCCATGGCTACTTTCAAATCTCATGTAATCCGTAGTGACTGTTTGGGATGAGTAGAATTGTAAATTAAACGAGACTTACCTGTAAGTTGAAGTTTGATTGAAGTTCTACGAGTCCTAAACAGGAACAAAGGAATTACATGCCCACCACTACAATAAAGAATGATTCTAATCCCACCCATATCTGGCCATGTATCCACTGTTGTTAAAGTCTGACTGGGTTACCAACATTCCTTATCTCATGTAATTCCTTTGTTCCTGTTTAGGACTCGTAGAACTTCAATCAAACTTCAACTTACAGGTAAGTCTCGTTTAATTTACAATTCTGCTGAATGTATGTGTGAAATATCCATGGGTTATGGTTCTACTGTTTAAATGTCTCCAAAATTTGCAGTACCTGTAGATGTAGACGTACATTTAGATGTCAGACCCAGTTTTATGTTGTATTTCTAATGCAAGTGTTCCACTGGAGCCGACCGGTCGGTAACTATGTATTTTTGAGAGTCGGGACCAATGTTTACAAGGTCGGTTAGGGTCTGTTGTAGTTTCCAGGCCTGTCAGGGAGAGTCAGTGAAATATGAAACATGTTTGATATTTCTACAACCGTTGCTGACCCTAATTTCCTCCACCTAGCAACAGGCCTGTTGCTTAGCTTAGCCTCTCAGTTATACTTCCCGGCTGGTCAGTTAATCAAACAGGCCTGTCTGTGCCAAGTATCGGCTTGTCCCAAATATGATGTTCCAGACTGTACCTGATGCCAAACCGACTGCGGGAAATGTTACAGTACAGTTGGTAACTTCAGTAGGCATGTCTGTAAGTGTTCCCGACAGGCCTGTAAACTTTTTAGGCCAGTTGGTAACTTTTCACGACCGGGTCCCAGGGTCGGGAGTTTTTCATAACCGACAGGCCGTAAACTGAGACAAGTCGGGAACTGTAACCGACAGGCCTGTAACACTAACAGACAAGCCGGGAACTGTAACCGACAGGCCGGCAATATTTTTGCTTCTTACGGCCTGTTGGATCCCAAATCTGTGGATATAAAAAGGTCAGTCGGCAGACAATCTGCGTATATTTGGGCTTTGACTTGTCGAGAGACAACTGGTGTGCAGCTTTGATTTTAAGTTTTTCATTTTTTTTGCAAATTAGCTGGACTGGCTGGGAGTGAAATCTATTCTATGAGGTTTCACTTATATTTTTAAGTTTTTGTTTTTAGAACAAGCTGTACATGTAATTGATCAGTATGCCAAGGGGAAGGAGAAAGATTGAAGTACCCAGAGATACTCAACCACAGTTTGAGTTAGGAGATACAGCTGAGGATATAGAAAGAAGAAGGGAGAGACAGGAGATGAGATGAGGGAAGGATGAGAGAGAGAGGAGAGAGCAGGAGGAGAGGGAAAGACAGAGGATAGAGAGAGAGAGGAGGGAAGACAGCCAGGAAAGGACAGAAAAGAGACCAGAAACAGACATGGATACTGATGTAGAATCCACTCAATCCAGACAGAAGGGGCAAATGAAGTCCATTTTCCTGAGTGATTCAGATGACGATGTCATTGTGGAGTTCGTTAAACAGCATGAGGAACTTTATGACAAGACCAACGACAAGTTCAAAGACAAGGAGAAGAAAGCAATACTTTGGGAGACACTAGCAGCTACCAGGAACTTACCCGTCAACACTGTCAAGAAGCATCAGTCCTAAATGACGACAACCTGCAATCACCATCACCACTGCTGAGGATCCAGTTTTAGACCAATTCCAGCAGATGAGGTTGATGATTTCCACATTTCTGGGTGCACGTCAGGACCCCACTCCCAAGTCCAAGACAGTCGTTCTGCAACTATCTCTACTCTCATCAGTAGCCGAATTGACTACTGTAATTCCCTCTTTGCCTCACTCACTCTTTCTGAGCTCAAGAGGTTGCAGGGTGTTCAGAACTCCCTCTGTCGAGTAGTCACTAGATCCCCGAGGTACACTCATGCAACTCCAAATATGGAAAAACTACATTGGCTACCAGTCAAATACAGGGTTCTTTTCAAAATTGGGTTGATCACATATAAGGTCCTTAAGTATGGTCAACCTGTGTACCTCAAGGATAAACTTCATCCATATACCTCATCAAGGAACACCAGACGTAGCAGTCCAAAATACAAATTCCTTCAAGTTCCTTCTTTTGACTCTAAAATACATAAGTCTCATAAGTATCTTACCAAATCTTTCAGCCATCATGCACCTGTTTTCTGGAATTCACCTTTTCAAATCTGCTTTTCTGACCTAGCTTTCTTCCCCACGTTCACACCCACAACCATCGGAATACAGACCTGGACACGTCTCCCACTTATGACTCGGATATTTATATATGATTAGTTAGTGCACTTAGTTAGCGAGTTCCCCTTCGGGGAAGATATTGGGCCTGCAAAGCAGTAGATTTAGATTTAGATTAGATTGAAGACCTGGAGGAGCGAGACTTTTTTACCTTCAGGAATGAGACAGTGAAACTTCTCAGTGAAATACAGTACAAGGCCGAAGAACGCAAGAGTCAGGTCACAAGTCAACAGGTCACCACATTTCAACTTCCAGAAGCAACACAGGCCACAGCAGGACGTGAATACATACCATACCGGATACTCAACCAGTCTCTGTACCAGTTGTGCAACCTACACAGATAGCCACAACACAGCCTGCTGCAGTGATTGCCAAAGTACAGCAACCACAGTGGCCTGCATCAGCGTCAGCACAGCCAACATCTTATTTAGTTGTGGATGACCAACAGCAACCATTTTTACCCTCTCAACTTCAACCAGCACCGTCACCAGTGCCATCTTCCACTCATCAAGAACAGTCAAGACTTCCTAGCCAGTCCAGCCAGCAAAGTCAGCCCAAATGAGCAGATTAGCCTGCAACAAATCACACCAACCGGCCCTTCTAAGGGCCACCCAAATCTTGCAAAAACAATTATTCAGCTGTTGTTGCCCAAAAACAAAAAAAAAACACCGTCCAACACTTACACTTCCCACAAATACACAAAAAAATTGTGTGAATAAAAGAGTGAATGTCCACATTTCTTTGGATGTGTGGAGGGACTAACTGACAAACAGACGATGCAACATAAATAAACATTATTTAAAAAAAAAAAATTTTTTATTAATTTTGGGGACAAAATTTCTAATCAAAATTGTTTTTTTTTTTTTTTTTTTTTTTTTTTTTTTGTGGTATTTTGGGGTCAGAGATCATTTTGAAAATGGGGTAATTTTTTTTTATAATTTTGCAGATTATTTTTTTAGTATAAACCCAGATATGTTGGTATGGGATGTGAACTTTATAACTTGTGGACCTGGGTTTAACTCTGTGTAAGTTGATATATAATTTGGTGAAATGAGTTTGGGAGGGATTTGTGTTTGTGATGGGGATTATTTTTGGTGAAATTGAATTTGCATTAAATTGTTGGAAAAATGGGGTTATTTTTTGTTCAACACTTTGCTAAATAAAAGTTCTTGGATTATTTGGGTAGTCCTGAAAAGGACTGATAGATGACAGCATGTTCTCCCCTCAATCTTCTTAAACTCTGTCCTGCCCAGCCAGTGCCCCAAGGTGATTGAAATAGTCTTTCAGTAGATCTTGTTGATGTTTGGCCTCCCTCGATGGGTTTCTAAAGTTCTCATTATGTCTCTGTTCCCCCTGGTCATTGTGTGGTGGTTGTATGTCGTCAGCTGGAGAGGATGGTCTGTCTGCTTCCCCTTGATGGCTTCTCAGCATGTTATGCAGTACCACATGTTAACACAGTGTCTGTCACAACTTTTGGCCTTTGCTCCATGGTTTTCAACAGCACCCTGAATCTTTTAACAAGTATACCAAAGGAGTTCTCGACCACCCTCCTGCCCCTGGATATCCTGTAGTTGGCTATTCTCTCTTCTCTGGTCAGTTGTCTACTATATGGCTTGACCAGCCAAGACATAAGGGCAAAGACATCGTCCCCCAGCAGAAAGTAGTGTGGATTTGGCCCCCCAGGTCCAAGTGGTTCAGGTGGTGTTAGTCCCAAGGTTCCATTCAATTCTTCTTTTCAGTTTGCTGCGGTTGAATATTTGAGCATCAGATGATAACCCACTGGCCCCCACGTTGACCCACAGGAACGTGAAATCTTCACCGACTAAAGTCAAAAGTACCAAGGAGAAGTAGCCCTTGTAGTTGAAATATTCACTGCCTGACTTCTTGGGCTTTTTTATAGCAATGTGTTTTCCATCTAATGCACTGACTGCATGGGGTCATTCCATCTGTTTCTAAATCTTTCTTCAATTTTCTTCCAGTCTTGAGGATCTGTGGGACACATCAAATATTCCTGCTGAAATTCTTTCAAAATGGCGTTGCGGACCCGGGGGACAAATTTGCAGATGGTCATTCTTCCAACCCTCCATTGGTATTGCAGTGAAGTGTATGTTTCCCCATGTGGATAAGTGTCTCAAAGTAACTGCCAGTTTCAAACCGACTTCCAGTGGCTTCCTGAAGTTGGTGGTTGACTTCCTCATACGGGGGGTAATTCTTTCTTAAATCAAATAAAAAATACTGGTTCCATCCTGGTGAAGTTTCTGTAGCCTGGTATGTCAGTAGTGATTAGCTCATCCAAGAGTGTTCTGTAGCATCCTCTCTCCTCTCTCTGCAGTATCCAGGGCATGACCCATGGATTCTGCGGCTTCCTTCTCCCGGGTGGTGGGGATGGTGGTGCTGGCTGGGCAGGTGCTGGGTTCTGCTGTCTTCTATGTCTTGAAATCATGATGAATAATAACATATTCAACTCAATAAAAAACAAAAGGACCTTCAAGTGATCAAGCAGTTGCTCTGGATGTGTTGCTGTCATCTTTGAAGTGTGATAAGAGTGGCACATCATGGAGGGGGGGGTTATATAATGTGATATGGATCCCGATTCTGGATCCCAACTATAGATACCGACCCACAAAAACAATCAGTCCTGTCGGCAAGGGTCGGGAACATGCTCCAGACTTGTCTGTTTGTCTTTACGGCTTGTCTGTTTGTGAACCGGCTTGTCTGTTAGGGGTTTAGGGCTTGTAGTAGCACTTCTACTACTGGCCATGCAAAAAATGTCCCCGAACTTACATCTTGTCAGGGTAGTCACCACGTCCTGTCTGTATGTGTAACTTCCTGTCGTGGACTTCTAAACCGACACAGCATTTTCGCGCCCTTTTTCCCAAGACCCTACGACTTTCACAAAGGACCCTAGAGTCATAGGGTCGGTCAGTGGAACACCTGCATTAGGTTAGTGTTGGTTTGTTGTTTTGGGGGGTTTTTTTATGCCTTCATGAGAATGTTTACACAATGGCTTTTCAAGTGAAGATATCTTATTGTTATGTACTGAAAAGAAACAGTGCCAAAAGAGATTTAAACTTTACTGAAATATAACTTACAAAATAGACTGTGTAGTGATATACACATATGTAAAAACAAGTGATTCATTGTTACACAACACCTCTTATAAATGTACATAAAAATACTGTATTGTATCTTCAAGTGGTGATCTCAGCAGACGGAACATCTGTTGAAGACTCTTGCCCTGTTCACAGGTCCCAAAAAATAACATTCTGTAAGTTTCAACATCCAATCTTGATAATGGAGACAGTTACTATGGTGCGCACACACTGAGACCACGGGAATACTGAATCTGGTGGATTTGGCCAGTTTGCCATCATGCTGTTACTTTGTTGTTACTTTCAATCGGAGGCTGAAATGTGATAGAAAAAAGAAAATAATTGTGAAGTTTTGTTTACTCTAGCAAGACAAACTATAATATATGGCAATCATCAGACCTTCTACAGACACAAAAAAAAACTGAAAAATATTGATGAAGTCATTTTTCCCCACAACCTTTAAAGGCTCTGTGGGTTATTATTTTCACCCATCGAGTGCAGCTAGGTGGTCTGTAAGAAGAATGGTGTCCCAGCCTGTATATCTCAGAAACTGTTAGATACAGGTACTTCATGCTTGGTGGGGACACTGTTTGGGGGTGCAGGCATGCAATATCAGCATGACCTTGATTTGACCTTGCTGTAGTGACCTGACCTTTAATATCTTGTCCGGGCTATATCTAATAAACTGCAAGGTGTGGGAAGTTGCTACTTGGTAGGCATATTGGTTGAAGGGTCTAGGTGTAGAACATCATGGTGTGAGCTTGAGAGTGACATTTAAGTCTGCCAGTCTGCTTCCTCTATCCCATTTGAGACATTTCTCAAGTCACAAAGCTATATGGGTTGGTGCAACTGATTAAAATATGTACTTTCACTTGTGCTATCTCCATTGATACATATACCTGAATCAATAAATGGATCAATAAATTTTACAGCTTCATAATTTTCAGATTACAAATTAATGCAGTCATCCTGCTATTAAATTGTTTTGTTTTGATACTTCGTATTACATTTCTCTTTTGTAAGTATTAATAATTTTTCCTGCACCATTACATAACTTACACTGCCTGTTCTTAAAATCCTTATTCTTGTATTTTTTAAGCCTCTCTATATCTCATGGTTCCCAATGTTACTTCCCCAGGCTGTGGTGTATGGGTATCTCTGATGCTATTTTGTGTTTTTTACAAATAGTTTAGATAGCTTACCCAGCTGCATACAGTGTTTGCAAAAGGAGTAAAGGGTAATTAAAAGCTTAAAAAAATGTTTTATGATTTGATTATTAGTGTGCTTTGATTCTGAGATATACAAATATGTTAGTGAGGGTATTGTTTTGTGATTTTACAGTATTGAGTTCCAGTTTTGCTAAAGCACATTATGTTTACATCTTAGCCTTTAATTTTATTTAGTCCAAGTCCAAATTAAATGTTTGATTGGAAGGTATGAAAATTGTTTAAATAATTACTTACGAGTTTAACATCTTTTTTGAGGTTTACATCCCCTTCCCTGTTTTTCAGACCTATTGAAATCTGTGGTGCACGGGGTTTGGTGCTTCTCACAGTCTCTCCTATCATGGGATCGGGATCATAGTAACCTGGTCCTGTAAAAGTCATTTAAGTGTTAAACATTTATATTAATCATTGCAAAAGTCTGTCCCTGCACCCATCAGTCTGAAACCCCTAGCCAATCAAATCATTTCATGTATATGTAAGCCCTCAGCAGGAGCTAAATTTTTGCATGGAGTGTGGCTTTTAAGCATGTAATAACATAAAATTAAAGCCACATCACACCAAGACTGAAGGGCTGTTGATTTATTGGTAACACTGGAATGGAAACAAATTCTGGTCGACTAATTTGCAAAAGATTAACTTATCACAGGGATAGCATAATGCAGTTTAATTTTTCTTGTTAGTGGACATAATAACTCTGCTAAATGATTGTACAGTGTTAAAATGACTTTCAAAATTATGACATATAAATGTAGATATTATTTAATACCTATTTGAGTAATGTAAAACTACACATATAAATAAAATGCCTTTTATCAATGATACACAGTAGCTTTACTATAAACTCATGCACTTGTTTTACCTGGATTAGCATCAACTGCAGGTGGCTGTCTGTTACCAAATGAATACATGGGTCCATCTTTCTTGGTTTCTTTATTAAGATCTGGAGTGTATGATCCAGGGCCTGGGTAGTTATTCTTGTCCCCATAATCCTTGTCTCTTCCTTTCAAAGTGAAGGCAGGCTGGCCTTTTCCTGTCTTATTGCTGATGTTTGGATCTATCTTGTAGTAATTAGGTCCAGGTGTATCATTCTTGCTATATATATCACGATTTCCTCCTTCATGGATTTTGACAGCCTTGACCCTTTTCCCATCATCTGGATTATATGCTCCAGGGCCTGGAGTATCTTTGGAATTAGGTAAGGGTGTTCTATCTCCAAAAGACCACTGTGGACCTTTTGTTTTGTCCCTTGGGCTAGATTCTGGGGAGTAAAATCCAGGACCAGGGTGGTTGTCTTGTTTTAATTCTTTGTCCCTCCCATACATGGTAAAACCAGGTTTTTCAATCTTCCCACCCTGGGGCAGTTTATCCTGTACCTCGTAGCTGCCAGGTCCAGGAGTAATACTGTTTGTTCCATCTTTTCCTCTTCCTCTGAAAGAGAAGCCATAGGGTGTGTTCCTATCAGCCAGGTTGTAATGGCCAGGTCCTGGGTTCATATCACGATTTGGTGTTGTCATTTTAGCACCAAAGCTAAATGCAGGATTCCCCTTCTTTGATTTGCTGTGCCCATTTTCAGGAGAGTACCAGCCAGGTCCCGGAGTGCTGCTGTTTGATGCATTTTGGGGTCTTCCATTTATTCTGATTGTCCTACCGATATCTTTTCCTGTGTTATAAACTTTCTCTGGGTAATCATATTCACCTGGTCCTGGAGTGTCAGACATTCTTGTTAAGGCTTCCCTTCCTCTGAAGGCAAAGCCTTTTTGACCATTGTTTAATACTGGATCATAGGTACCTGGTCCTGGGGTGTCCTTATACACTGGATCTTTACCTTTTCCTCCAAAACCTGCAGCAACAATTCTTTTCTTTGTTTTGTCATATGACTCTTCCGGATTGTACCATCCTGGGCCAGGAATGTTTTGTCCTTGCTGGCTTTCACTTCTTCCATGCATGGTAAATCCCTTTTCACCTTCCACACCTTGCCGGTAGACTTTATTTCTGGGGGAATATTCAGCCGGCCCAGGGCTGTTGCTCTTCCCTCTGCTTCTTGGACGACCTTGTATAGTGAAGACTCTTCCTCTGGAATCAGAGGCAATATTGTATTCTCCCGGTCCAGGAAGAACATCAATTTTCTGCTCTGAACCTTTTGCTCCAAATGAGAAAGCAGGCTGCCCTTTGTGTGTTTTAGCTTCTGCATTTTGTGGGTCATATTGTCCGGGTCCAGGATTCTGGTTACCATGTTTGTCAGGGTCGCGTCCTGTAATCTGAATGTTCCTGCCATGTTCTTTGCCTTGGCGGTAGACTTTATCCGAGATGTCATACTGACCTGGTCCTGGCTGTGTATTCACTGCTCCTCCTTCACGCCTTGGAGAAAGGCTGAAGGCTGGATTTTTAGGATAATTGCTCCTGGGATCATGATCATTGTATCCAGTCATGCTAGGAAGCCCATATACTGGGCCTGGGCTGAGTTCATGCATCCTTGTGTTCCTGCAGTTTACAACAAACAAATTTTAAGTTATTTTATATTGTGTTTCTTTCTACCAATACTAATAATATATGGTTAATATGGTTATATATGGTTTGATCCACCCTTGTAATTTTCACACATCAGTGATGCAACATCTGCATACCATGTTGCCTGTCATTCATATTCAAAATATTGTTGCTATAAAATGTTCTTCTTTTAGCAACGGTGAGAGGTCAGTCCTTTCCATTATGGCAACATAAAATGTAAGACACTTTGATTACACTGAACAAATGAAAATCTGAGATTACTAGCAGTGAACTAGTTTCATGGATAATTTAGTCTGAAAGTCATGCCCAAAGGCTATTTACTTTAAGTGTGAGCAAAGACTGATTTCCATATGCAATTATTTACTGTATACAGTAGAATATTTTGAGCTGGAACTAATGGACTGATGAGGAACATCAAGGGGTTATTGAAGGCTCTGTTCAATACTTCTCATAATACTACTGCTAAATAGGGATTTTACTAAATAAGCATACCACTCCCCTCTAAAGATATGTACATAAGTAAGTAACAAACACTGCATTAGGAAACTCAGTGTGTCACAAAACACACACAGGAGGCAGTTTGTCAATAGTGTCAACAAAGAAAGCTTTTATATTAAAACAATTTATGAAAGTCCTGAGAAGTCAGCGAAAATCAGTTTGCACAGACTGTCTTATCTTTGAGATAAATATATATTACCTGTTTTCAAACACGAACACTTGTCAGCTCAACAACAACTTTGTGACCAGACTTTTATTTAAAGCCTATTTCAGACACATACAATATAAATTCAAGCACATAATATGTCAAACTAATTATCAATTCAATATCCTCTCGAGTTTTTAGGATATAAGCACAAATGCAATTGGACCAGGTATAATATGAGAATAAACACTTCTATTGAGAGTTGCCAAATATTCACAACTAAAAGCTTTTTTGAATTGAATTTCTCCTTGGTCTAAGACATACATATTGAATGATTATTTGTTGACAGCTAGTCCCTTTCTGATCTCAGGAGATTACATAGGTTATGATAATCTTACTGTAGATTACAATAACAAAATCTAATATATCTCATGGATAACAGGATTGGCATAATTTTATGGGTCAAAACTATTTTTCGTAGTTAAGTCTATATAGCTGTGTTTTGTCAGCATTATTATAAATAAATACCAAATATAGTAGAATTTGGTAAATCTTTTACTTATAATTGTAAATTCCAAAAGCCTTCAATCGTTAATATTTGATGGCTCCTTTTTTTCTTCCACTAACACATCTATAATACGTGACAAAAAGTTTGACTTCTGCTGGTGTAATTTAAAATGGCTGGAATTTGTGTTTCATACTCTTTTTTAAACCATTACCAAATTGAAACTGTTTATTAATCATTTCACCAATGAAATAAATACTGTAATTTAGCCATTTTTTTTCTGTGTAAGACTTTTATCATCAAGTCAGAAATCTGAAGAAAAGTCTGCTTTGTACTAGGTTATTGTGTAAAACTGACTACCTCAATTTATTTATTGCTTTAAAATCAAATGTATAGACTTGTTAAAAGGCATTGAAATTAAACAGAATATAGTAATCATTCAAATAAAGCTAGGATTTTGTATTTCAAACATCCAGATTTTTGCAACATTTGTTAGGGGATGGGGTATTGTATACCTCATTAATGATTCTTCTAACAAAATGGTACGCCTGGGCGTACTGGCTAATATACCATTTGATGTATAAGCACTCAAATATAGTTAGGATCTACTTATTCCCACCCTCAGCTGCGCTGTGCTGTAAGTTTGAATGACTTTCTGATCATTAATAAGGAGAGTTGTGTTGCAAGGACACAGCACATGTGAAACAAAACCTTACTAAAGCAATCTTATAGAGCAGTTCCACAATGCGGACTATCCTCCTAGAAAGGTTTGCGATCCTGAAAACTGTTCATTCGGGAAGTCAATCATGCCATTCGAGACGTTTGTTTAACCACAATCTTAATGATTGGGACATTTGTGTAAACTATGGAAGTATTCAGGAGCCAATTGCATGCCTTTCAATAAATTTAAACTGTCCAAAATTATCAAAAACTGTCCCTTATCAGATTTTGCAAGGGACCCACTGCTGACCTTTTTATTGTCTCTTAGCCAAAAGTAACAGACTGTCACAGTAGAGGCAACCCCAGCAGCCATTTCTTATGGCAGGGGCTACTGTAGATCTGCAGACGTTTCACAGACATTTCGACTATCAGGCCTCTCCTGCACCTCTTCTTGACCCCACTCCCCTATCATAGCTAGAGCAGATAATTTCTTAAAAAAACAGCAAGATCCGCATTTTGTGAGTGGCTTTGGACAGAGGTCAGGCAGCTGTTCAATGATTCATTCAATGATGTTCATGTGGAAACCTTCAGTCTTATCCATAAACTAAAATGCCAGGAGCCAAAACAATAGGCCATTATTTCGACATTTGGACCAACTGCCAGTTCATCCCAGCTGGTCAAGTCACATCAGATACTTCAACAGACACTGCAACAGCAGCCAGTACAGCAGCTTCATCAGTCAACAGCACAGCCTGCTCAAAAACAAAGAACACTCCATCATCTGCAGCCAATATAACCACCTCACCAGAAGCCACAGTAGTCAGCATATTCCACAGCTTCATGCCTGTACTGCCAGTCGACCAACCTTCAGTAGCCTCTGATAACGGCTCATTCTCCTTCTTGAGAGCACTTCCCAACATGTCGGCAGATGAGAGCTACACCAACCTCAACACACCCCAACCCCTGCTGCGAGAGACCAGCACCAGAGATTCCACCACCAATACCCACCAGCAGAAAAACACCATCAGCAGCCTCCAGCCCAACTTGCCCTGTCAAAACAATTATTTAGCTGCTTATTGTATCCACTAGGTGGATACTTTGGTTTAGCGTTCACCAAATTTGCAGGATATCTTCATTGGGGGTAAGCTTCTCTGGGAAGGAAATTAGCCTCATTCTGAAAAACAAGATGGCCGCCGCGGGCATTTCTACTGGCTGTTTCTCATAGGTAGAAGGTTGAATGTCTTCGTAGGTGATATGTATAACACATATATATGTCCTCTACAACCTTGCAGACATTTTACCTTGAAGCTCTTAATTCAAGGTCATCGACGGAGTGCCAATGTAACCCACATAGCAGACTTTAAAAGTGCTTATAACTCGCTTATTATCGGTCCTAGAGGTTTGGGATGGAAAAGCAACTTATAGGAAATCATGTGCCGCGAATCTTTTGATGTGGTCAGATTTGACCTTGGACCCCTCCTTCAAGGTCAAACGAGGATAGCCAAACTTAAAAGTGCTTATAACTTGCTTATTATTGGTCCTAGAGGTTTGGGATGGTAAACCAACCTATAGGAAATCATGGGCTGGGAATCCTCTGGTGTAGTCGGATTTGACCTTGGGCCCCTTCTTCAAGGTCAAACGAGGATAGCCAGACTTAAAAGTGCTTATAACTCGCTTATTATCGGTCCTAGAGGTTTGGGATGGCAAAGCAACTTATAGGAAATCATGGACTGGGAATCTTTTGATTTGGTCAGATTTGACCTTGGACCCCTCCTTCAAGGTCATACGAGGATAGCCAAACTTAAAATGCTTATAACTTGCTTATTATTGGTCCAATAGGTTTGGGATTGTAAACCAACCTATATGAAATCATAGACTGGGAATCTTGTGGTGTTGTTGGATTTGACCTTGGGCCCCTCCTTCAAGGTCAAACGAGGATAGCCAAAGTTAAAAGTGCTAATAACTCACTTATTATTGGTCCAATAGGTTTGGGATGGCAAACCAACCTATATGAAATCATAGACTGGGAATCTTGTGGTGTGGTTGGATTTGACCTTGGGCCCCTCCTTCAAGGTCAAACGAGGATAGCCAAAGTTAAAAGTGCTTATAACTCGCTTATTATTGGTCCAAGAGATTTGGGATGGTAAACCAACCTATTGGAAATCATGAACTGGGAATCTTCTGGTATGGTCGGATTTGACCTTGAACCCCTCCTTCAAGGTCATACGAGGATAGCCAAACTTAAAAGTGCTTATAACTCGCTTAATATTGGTCCTGGAGGTTTGGGATGGTAAACCAACCTATAGGAAATCATGGGCTGGGAATCTTCTGGTGTAGTCAGATTTGACCTTGGGCCCCTCCTTCAAGGTCAAACGAGGATAGCCAAACTTAAAATGCTTATAACTCGCTTATTATTGGTCCTAGAGGTTTGGGATGGCAAAACGACCTAAAGGAAATCATGGGCTGGGAATCTTCTGGTGTAGTCGGATTTGACCTTGGGCCCCTCCTTCAAGGTCAAACGAGAATAGCCAAACTTAAAATGCTTATAACTCGCTTATTATTGGTCCTAGAGGTTTGGTACGGTAAACCAACCTATAGGAAATCATGGACTGCGAATCTTCTGGTGTGGTTGGATTTGACCTTGGGCCCCTCCTTCAAGGTCAAACGAGGATAGTTAAACTTAAAAGTGCTTATAACTCGCTTATTATTTGTCCAAGAGGTTTGGGATGGTAAACCAACCTATATAAAATCATGGACTGGTAATCTTCTGATGTGGTCAGATTTGACCTTGGGCCCCTCCTTCAAGGTCAAATGATAATAGCCAAAGTTAAAAGTGCTTATAACTCGCTTATTATTGGTTCAAGACGTTTGGGATGGTAAACCAACCTATAGGAAATCAGAAGCTGGGAATCTCCTTGAGCCCCTCCTTCAAGGTCAAACGAGGACAGCCAAACTTAAAAGGGTTTATAACTCGCTTATTATTGATCCTAGAGGTTTGCAATGTGAAACCAACTTGCAGAATATTGTGGGCTGGGCATCTTCTGGTGTCAGATTTGACCTTTGGCCCCTCCTTCAAGGTCAAACGATGGTTCACTGGCTTTGGTGACTTGTCTTTCCAGTGGATACAGATTTGCATCGGTTCTCCGATGCATAAGTCAAGTTTAAAACATAGAAGGACAAAAACACACACCAAGACAATCACAAGTCATAAATCACTGTCACACTTTGACCAACTCCCTCACTAGTAAATAAGAAAAAACAGCCTCGACAGGCAAGAACCCCAGGCTGCAGGTACAACTAAATAGGCAACTTCATTGATATTTGGGAAAATCTTAGGAATAACTTCAGTTGTAAGAAGTATATAGAATCCACGAAATGTTGTCAGATGTTAGATTCACAGACAATGATTTCTTACAATTTGTTCTCATATTTTAAAGCCCTAGAACTAATTATAAGGGAGATATAAGGCCCGTTTAGCATCATGACCCTACATGACCTTGAAGCAAGGGTCAAAGGACAAATTTGACACTTGCAAAAGATTTGCAGACCAAGATTTCCTATAAGTTGTTTTCTCATTCTATACCATTCTATACCATGTTAAGGGAGATATTAGGCCTTTTTGATATGATCCCCCCATTTGAGATTAAAGATGTGATATGGTGGCCATTTAGTTCTCAAAACAAGACCAAAATTACTCTCACATAAGCTTCCCTTGCCATGTACAATTTTAGCAAATGTGATATAGCTAGCTGCAATATTTAAAGTTTAAGAACATATCAATGATTTTTGACCAATCAGCTATGGTGGCCATGTTGTTTTTGCAAATAAGGACAAAATTTTTTACAGATATGATTCATAGCCATTAGCATTCTCTGCAAATTCGGTGAAGATATCTTAATAAATGAATGTGACATAATGGCTGATGTAAAAATGTGACAAACTCACACATTCACGCATACACACATGCACGCACATACGCACAGAAGGTGTTTCATAATGTCCCTTTGGCGGATGGGTGATAAAAATGCAACTGTAGTAACATCAGTTTAATAGCGCCCCTTTTTCAATTACGAAGTTTAAGACCAAAAAGTATTTAAAGCATTGCCATGACCATATATGTTGCAAGACACCCTCCAAAGCCTACTAAGCTCTAGATCCTCTTGGGGTAAACATTCCCTGAAAATTTGGTGAAAATCCATGCATTGGTTTAGGCTGTGGAACACCCACAAACATTAAGACCCAAAAATATTCAGTGTTGCCATGGTAATAGTTGTCACCAGATACCCTGAAAACCTTATCAGCTCTAGATCCTCTTGGGGGTAATATACCCTGAAAATTTGATGAAAATCCTTGCATGGGTCTAGGCTTAGAACATCCACAAGCTTTATGCCCGCAGCCACCACTGTTCTGACATCATGGGCTGGGGTTAAAAAGTGACTCAAAATTAATGAAAATTTTAAGTAATAGTCTAACAACCACAGTCTCTTCCATTTCACAAGGATTTCCAAAACAAGTAGAAACACAAACAGAAATAAAAATATTAAAGAGAAATAACCTCCCCCCAACACAAAAAAATAACATGCTGAAGTACAGCAGGGCTCAAACCTTGTGCCTTCGAAGCATATGCAGGTCTTTTCAGAAACACTTACCCTCACCCCACCCCAAAAACTAGTGTGAAAGAGGGTAAATCCCCCACTGGGGGTTTGATCACAGCACTAAGACTATTCAAGAGCAAGCCTGTTACCACAGCAAACCCTGTTGCACAAATCAGATGGTCAAGTAAAGCACTGCCACCTGTGGTGTGTGATAATGTGGCAAAAGACTTACATTTGTATGGGGAGAGTAATGGGTTCAAACACACTTAAAAGCGTCTCTTCTCATTTTTTTTTTTTTACTTTCTCTTTTTGTTCCATTTTTGCTTAGTCTATTGTTTTTAAACTTTCCTTTATTGGTATTCATCATCCTCATTAAATTGTATCATATTTCGAACATTACATACAAGCAACGCTGTAAAAACTAATAAAGATTTGTAAATATAATTTATTTAGAATAGATAGCAATCTTTATTTTTTGTAAAAAAAAAAATTCAATATACAATACTGTCACAGAGATACTTAAAAAGTAATATCAACAGACAAATTCATAGAACAGTATAAAAAATGAGTATTAACAATGATTTTAAATATTTAAAAATGAAAGTAAATATATTAACATTTCAAAATTTCCAGTCTATAATTTCAAATGTCCATGTCTTGCCCTTCTGCCAAGTCACAGCTCATTGTGCAAGTAGGTCAGTAATGACATCTCTCTGTGTCTTGGCAGCATTGCTGCGATTTCTCCCGGCAAAAAGTATTCATTCCCCTGCAACACACCCTGGTCTCCCTGGTCTAAGTCGTCTGGGCTGAGGCAGCCCCATATTTTTCCTGCAGGAGGGCTGTTCCTGGTCCTGTATCTCTGCCATCAGTTTATGGTTCTGTCCTCAGTCCTCCCTTCTTCAGAGCCACTGCGGGACCTTTCTTCTGCGTACTGGAGATAATTGCCATGTCAGTCTCATATTACCAGGTATTCCACCTCTAGTTGTCTGAAGAGTTGCAGAAATAACTTATCTGTCTCAAGAAGTTGGTAATTCAGTTGGTGATTCTATGTGGTCAAACTCAAAATGGTCTGGATCCTACAGAGCCCAAAAGAAACAGCTGGGGGCAAGCGCAAAACTATCTTAAGGCAATCTTACCAACATATGTTCAATCTAGAACCAAATTTTATCACAAATATGCCATTCAAAGTGATTGTATAGGTGTATAGGACATTCGCAAAAACCAATCTATTTAGCATGTATCAATCCTAAGAAGATTAACACGAATCTGGATCTTATAACAAAGTTAATCAGGAAGTTATTGCCTGGATTGTAAACTCCCATTTTCACTTGGGAACAATTGGAAAGAAATCGGATAATGATCGTTTTTCTTTTCTCGGCAATACAATCCCCCAATTACTCCTTGATCCGGAGCTAGATGCACGATCCATGGATCTCAATCGGGTAGGAGTGGGGGGTTTACATTGGTGTCTGTAGGGGTGGTGCGTCGAAGTGTAGCACAGTGGTTCAGTCCTGATGGGGGAAGGTATTCCTATGGGGGTTTTTAAAACTAGTTAGTTGGTATTGATTCACATGTATTGGCAATGTGGGGGAGGCTGAACTACTCTGTTGGGGTCTCCCTCATGAATATTCATGAGTTATATGGCGGGAAAAAATCACCTGATGTCTGCAATTGAGGTTAAATACTGTGGACAGCATGGGTTCTGTGCATTTAACTAGTACTGAGGGGGCTGGTAGTGTACGCTAGCCAGTATTCCAAAACAGTGTTTTAGTGAGGTGATTTTATTATTTTAGTTGTTTTATATTACCTGGACACTTTTGTTTTACACTGTTGGAATATCTTGGTAGTAGCGGCGTACTCTGCCATTATGGGAAAGAAAAAACTTAAGACATCTGAAACTCAAGATTCTCAGAAATCTGGTGAAGATAACAAGCTATTTGCATTGGAACAGAAGTTGGACAAATTACTGGACAGGGTGGCAGTTATGGAAGGAAGAATTGATCAACAGGAACAGAAGTCACGCCTTCGAGAACTTTCGCCAGTGCCGTCTGCCCATAGTTCCCTCAGAATTCAGAAGGGTGACAGCGACCCCAAACTACCGACCTTCGATGAGTTGCGTTCTGATGACAAGATTCAAGCTGAGGTTCAGCGCAGATTACATCAGTACGACCACACATCCAGATTAGAAGCAAAAGGTAAGGCAGTTGATGCTTTAAAGTCAGGTCGCTTTCGACCAGGTGTTCATAAAGTTAAAAAGTTTGTAAACTGGCCACAAGATTACTGTACTGTGTTAGGTGGTAACAAACAGCCTACATACGATGAGTTGAATAGTTTTCAGCGGTCCCAAGGTTATATTCAATGTGTTTTAGAAGAAACAGACAGTTCAGTCAAAGAAAATATGTTGAAGCACTTTATAAGTGCAATGCAAGATGCTATTGAACTCTCCTTTCCAACTGTGAGAAGGGCTCATGGGTTTATTTTACAAGAGATGGAACGAGGTAATGTTAATTGGTTACAACTGGAAAAAGTTGAAAAATTAGAAGTCGAAACACCCAAAGATTGGTCCAGATTCCTAATGGTAGGGTTGCTGAAAGTAGTGAGAAAACTGTTATGCAAATTATATAACAAAGGGACATGTAGATATGAGAAGCAGGCGGAACATACAGACAAAGGTATCACCTACCAGCACTTTTGTACTAACTGCTTTGCAAACACAGGTAGAAAATACGATCACCCTAAACATGCATGTTTAAGATTGAAAAATGACAAAAAAGAGGTTCAAACCTCACAGAAGGTTTAGCAATTATGTTCAGGCCCATTTTGATACAGTAGGAAATAAGTACTCATTCAAAGGCGAGGCAGCAAATGAATTTGTAAATTCATATATTGTATCAAACATAAATCCTGTGATTGATAACATGGGTGTCTATAATTCTGGTGGGAGTGAAGAAATTCCTGCCTATAGCATTGAATTTACTGATAAAGTTAGCAAAGATGTAAGTTGTGTAGTGAAAAAGTCTGTAGCTCATAACTTTAAATTTAATGTTTTTGCAAAAACTTTCATTCCAAAATACAACTATATAACTCCCATCAGTGGTCGGCCTGTGGCCTCAAACCAATCGAACATCGAATTATCAATTGGTAGGCTTATTGGTGAGGACATTGGTGAACTAAGTTCATATAGTGTAGATCATGATTCCTGCAGTACTTCTGTGAGTTGGGTTGATGGTGACAGGCTGTCCGCTTGCACTGATAAACTGAAAAGCATTTTGGTCAACACAACTATTAACTCCATAGCGGGTAGTATTGCTTCTAGGGGAAGCAATACCGACATCTCTATACATGACGTGAAGCAGCTTGTGTACAAGGTCGAGAACCAACAAGGGCTCTGGGATATAAGTACTTGCACAAATTCAGATATGGGAGATATATTTTACCTAAATAAAGTTTTTAAAAATACTGCAAACAGTGTTAGTTCTATTAATTTGTGGTTTGACTGTTATGCAAGTTTAGAAAGTACTGTTAATTCACAGGTTCTGGGTGGCGTTGACCAAACCATAGATGTGTCAAATTTAACGCAAAATTCTACACTATATTCTGTTCATATGCTTAAGCAGAATATTGTTCAAGGTTGCTGTGATAGTATTCCCTGTGGCAGTAATTTATCTGCGAATTATAATCACGGCTCCCTCAGTACAGTTAACAATGCTTTATATTGTACAGATAGTAGTTTTAATCAAGTTGTATCTAATACCATAAGGTTAGTAGGAAATTATGGTGACATTAATGTTAAATACAATGATAGTCATGATCAATCCGACAAACTGACGAAAGATTTTAGTTTTCTCTGGGCTATCAGACAGTTAAGCAAAGGTACCAAATATGTTAGAACTTTTGGATTTCTTCCTTTGAATAGTTATCACCTTAAAACCTTAAGTGGTAATCAGGAGATTAATACTACAGATATGGTTGAATACGTTAGGCAATCAAATGAAATGGTTCGTAAAACCAATTGTTTCAATTATCAGCAAGCAAGAATCAAAGTTCCTTCCAATTTGAATATATGTAACTGGAGGAGGTACCTCAAGTATTATGATCTTAAAATTTTATGTGATTATTTGGAATTTGGGTTCCCTCTAAATATTGATTACGAATTATTTCAATTTAATGAGAACGTTACCAACCATCCCTCTGCCAGGTGAGATATAGTGGGGGTAGATGAATATTTCGAAGCGGAAGTTGGGTATGGGGCGATGGTAGCCCCCCTTGCAATGCAACCATTTGAAAAAATGCATTTTTCACCATTAATGGCTAGACCTAAGCCAGATGGCAGTACTCGTGTAATAGTAGACTTATCATGGCCTCATGGCAATAGTGTAAATAGCTGTGTCCCCATGGATTTCTTTGATAATATTGAATTTAAGTTAAAATATCCCACCATTGATAATGTGATCCAAAAAGTTAGGGTCATGGGTTCGAAATCCTTATTGTTTAAGATTGATTTACAACGTGCCTTTCGCAATTTTCGTATAGATCCAGGTGATTATCATGTCTTGGGCCTCAGATGGCAGGGTATGACGTACGTTGACGTTGCGTTGCCTTTTGGATTCAAACAAGCGGCTTCGAGCTGCCAGATGGCCACAGATGCCATAACGTATCTTATGTGGACTCAGAATGATTGGATCATGGCCTACTTAGATGATTTAGTGGGAGTGGCTGATCCAGATAAGGCACAGGCTGCTTTTCTAACTTTATCCAACCTTCTTCAAGCGTTAGGTTTACCCATTAATGCTAAAAAAGTAGAACCACCTAGTCACAAAATTACCTGTCTTGGCATCGAAATCGATGCAAAGGCTGGTACATTAACTATTCCTGATAAAAAAATTGAAAAAATTAAAACTATGTGTCACAATTGGATGTTTAAAAGTAAAGCAACAAGAAACCAGCTTCAAAAGCTAGTTGGCAATCTCTTGTACCTTCATAAATGCATTCCACCAGCTAGGTTATTTACAAATCGTATACTTTCTGTGTTACGTAATGCCCCAATGTCAGGTATGGTAAAACTCAATGCGGCTTTTTATAAAGATATTGCATGGTTTTGTGAGTTTTTGGTTGAATTCAATGGAATGGTAAAAATTCACCCTATTAATGTATTTACTAATCATATTTTTGTGGATGCATCATTAAAAGGTATGGGGGCAAAATTTGGAAATAAAGTTTATGGCATGCCTGTGGATAACCAACTCCAGGAAGTATGTACTATAGTTCATCTCGAGGCGGCTAATGTTATGTTGGCTATAAGAACTTGGGCAAAATTATTGTTGAATTCTGAATGTATTATTTGATGTGACAATGAGGCTGTAGTTAATTCTTTCCAATCTTTTAGAATACGGGATCCATTTATAATGGCATGTGTTCGGTCAGTTTGGCTCACCTGTGCCATTTTTAATATTAAATTGGTAGTCAAGCATATTTCTGGAAAATCAAATAATTATGCTGATATTCTTTCAAGGTGGCACGTTTATAGAATGGTAAACAATCCACAGGTGGAATTAATTAAAAAATGCATTTGGTATGATCCAAAAGTACAGGATATGTTTCCAAACTTTAATATTTAATGACACCTACTGTACAGGAGGGGCTTACCCCTCTTAGTGTAGCATCAATACTGCCTTTCCCCTATGCTTTGTAGATAACAACCAACTACAGTGGCTGACAAAGCAAGCAGTGCAACGAGCTGAGAAGGGTTTGTGTCATCGTACCAGTACTGTGTATGCCAGTAGCTTCAAGCTCTTTGTCGCCTTCACTGTGTATATGGGTATACTTCGACCTTGGACAGAGTTAGGAGTCATCACATTTCTTGAGTTCCTGGCCCAGAACTCCTTGTCTGCAGCTTCACTACAGAACTATGTAACTGTGTTAGGCCACTACTTCTCTATATATGCCTGGCCGAAGGCTGCGTTGCAAGCTAGACGAACAGTATTGTTGCTTAAATCTGTAAAAATGAACTCTGTGATGAAACCAAAGGTTAAAGGTGTAATGTCAATTCAAATGTTGAAAATATTGGTTGAAAAGTTACAGGTTATGCCAAATTATCTGACCTATAAAGCCATTATGTTGTTGGGGTTCTTTGGTTTTTTTAGGCTAGCATCTCTTGTCCCCACAACTGTGAAAAAATTTGATTCTTCTAGGTTTCCTTTGGTACGTGATGTTATTTTTACATCAAGTGGTATGCAAATTATTCTGAAGTGTGCAAAAGATATGCAGGCTCATGATGCATATAAGATTATTCATGTTCCGAAGCTTCAAGTTCCAGAAATATGTCCAGTTTTGACTGTCAAACGTATGTTAAAATGTGTTAAGTCTCATCAAACTGACCCACTATTTCTTCTGGTCATTGATGACCAAAGAATTCCTGTTACAGCATTTAAAGTTCGTAATGTTTTAACAATAATGGTTAAACAAATGAAATTGAACCCTAAAGACTATGGTTTCCATTGTTTCAGGCGCAGCGGTGCCACTTTGGCCCTAGAATTAAAAGTTCCTCTCGAAAACATAAAAATTCATGGTCATTGGAAGTCAGATGCAATATGGTCATATCTGTCAGATACCCCAAAGGCTGCATCTGTTGTGGCTTCTGCTTTTCAACAACATATTACATAACCCCTACACTCTTATGTACTCTCTTGGCTTGGTACATTTCATTTGGCTGTGCTTCTTTATATAACATAACTCCAGTTTAAAGGTCATTGCAAGGTCAAGTTGTATAACATTGTGATAGCCAACCAGATGGTACTATTGGCATAGCTAGTTGATGAATTATCTAGATTTTGACCAGTACCTTGGGTTGTGTAGTTTTATAATGAAAGTAAACTTACTGGGTTTGACCTTGAACTGCAATGTCAGGTTATATGTACAAGAAGTAATCAGTATGTAACAATGCAACAGGTTAGCAGGCATAAGAAATGTTCTTAAATAACTCTTAATGCATTGTGGTTCCTTAACAGTGATATAGTCTTATGTACTTGAAAACTTAATCAGGAACTATGTAAATGAAGTGTTAAAGCTAATTGATGGTAGTAACTAAAAAAGTAATAATCTATTAGTAGCAGTAACATTGTTTATTAACAAGTTTTAATGTGTAACAATACTAATAAATAAAGCCAAGTCAGTTTAACAGAGTTGTTTCCTTTCCCCATCCACAGGACTGATAGGACTGTACTGTCTGATTCATCATCCTCAGGTGTAGGTTTACAATCCAATCGACAATGTAGAAATGCCCTCTTATAGTGCAGAAATGTGATAGGACTTGGATACCCATTAAATAATCAGTCCTTCAAACAATTCCTGGATAAGGATAAATGTGTACTACTGAGCTAGTGGTTAAATTGTAACCAGTCTTCAGTCAGGGGGGTTAATTGTTTGTCTATTAGAGGAATTTCATAAAGTGTTGAATCAACTTGGAGACAGAGATGAGGAGCTGATTCAATTTTGGTGGCAATTGGAATAAGCATGAGTACAATTCTATATATGTGGTTTTGCTCCAGGGAACAGCTATATAATTACATTTAGAAAATTCTGAATCAAATCTGCTAAGTGATTATAATTTAAAGCTTTGATGGTTTTATTTGCCAGTTTTTTGTCTAATTATTTTGCTTGAAGGTAGTATACTTTGGAAATGTATTCTTCATAATGATCCCAGTGAGCAACAAAGTGATGTTACGAACGTTGTAATATAGTGTGTCAACATTTGTCTTCAGGAAAAAAAAGATTGTTACAGGATAGAATGGAGCAGCTAAAATATATACTTTCATTGATTAAAATACCCCCCAAAATCAGGTATTTTCTCCTCCAGTAGAACTGAGACACGTGACAAGCAGATCGAGCCATAAATTAAGGTATTTAAACTTTATCAACTGGTTAAAAACAGCCTTATACTTATATATGCACATATATCTGATAACATTTCACCTTTACTGAACTAATCATCTGAAGATGTCAAAACAGTAAACTGAACAGCATCCATGTATTCTTTTGTTCACCACATGTCGGAAGTAAATAAGTTTTTTTCAACACCTTGGTATTTTTATGGTTTGATATTGTGACGACATAAGAGAAGAAAACGTAAAAGGCTTTACGTCACAATTAATTCTCTCGCGAGAAAATACCTGTGTGAGGATGGCCACAATAACAGTACGAACTATACTTGTAAAGAAAGTGCGCTTGAAAGAAAGGGGGAATATATTCATTGCAAGACATCTTTGAATTACAAATACCTCAGAAATAAATATTTTAGCTCTTTTTATTTACTGTGGGACATCTAATATAATTATATTAGTGACATCAAAGCACGTAATATATCATGCAATGATAGACAGAAACAGCTAGGTTACCCGCCTACAGTGGTTTTACTGTGTAAGTCACTTTTATTAGAAGCATTTAAATAAAATCTACCTTTTAAAGGTTTGACTTTAGGTGAAGCTTTTATTTTCAATTAATTATTTTCAACATATTGTGGCATAATTTTATCACCAATTAACATGATATGTATGAATGTATTAGGTGAGTAACTTCTAAAATTAGGACACTAAGTATAGATATTTTATTATAAAATTTGTCACATCCCTTTCTGCACAAAGTACAAAGAAAGTGAATCTCTTCTTCAATAACACATTCTCATGACATACTTTGCAGAATCTCTTCAAATGGATCTGATAATAAATGTTAGTTTCAATGTAAAATTCCAATTACTGAATATATTTCACCAGACTATTCCCTGGATCATACACAAGAGTAAATAGTTTCTCTTCTCCATAATCCAAACTAGGAGAACACATAAATCTGTATTTTCTACTTAATGATTAAAGTTTACAATACACGTTTCTAAAAATTTGTTCATAACGCCCCCATATATGTCAGTATTGAAAATGCCCTTCGAATCTACATACCTCTACTTTGATTTGTCTTGTATGCTCTCTGAGGTTCACGGTGACCTAGTGGTTAGCAAGTTTGGTATATAAACACAGGCTGTCAGCTCTGGGGACCTGTCCCAATGTGACCCTGGCTGTTGAACCGGACGTAAAACCCCAAATTTGAACTTTTGTATGTTCGCTGATGAATGATGTATTTATAAGGGACCAAACAAGACACCCTCTGATGTGTTGATGTCAAAGAGAGGGGAAAACAATTACCAGAAAGAGTCCGTGTCCATGTCAGCGTCCAATAGGGTAGATAACCATGGAGGGACAAAGTCTTCAACTGTTGTGTAATCCCAGTATCTTGGGTTATGATGGCTTGAAGGAGTTTGTTCCAATCAGTAGAAGCAGTGGCTGGAAAACTGCACATCCCCATGCACATGTAGGCGGTTCACAAAGGTCACTACGCTTGATGACATGTGGAAGTTGGTTCAATTTATTGTCTTGAATGTAAGGAGGTTGTATTTGAACAGTATGTGATACTCAATGGACAGCCAGTCTAGTTTACCCAAGAATAGTCTGACGTGACTGAACCTGCTCAGCCTGTACATAATGGGACATAAAGTTTTTTAACTCTCTGGAGTCTACCAATGTTTCTCTTAATTATGTGATAGAGCAAAGAGTTACAGCAGCATACTACTGACCATGGCATTAGTCACCATCACTGCTGATTTGTGAGTAAAAGATACAGATTTTACGAAGTTCCTAGGGATGGAAACAGCACATTGGCAACATGTCTGTGCAGGGAATTATCTGCATGAAATATTAAACCTACACTAAATTAATAAAAGAAACTATTCAAAATATCAAAAATGAACTAATTATGGAAAACAAAACTGGATTGGGGGACTTTGTTAAGTGTCGGATAAGGTCTGAGACAATCACCTATTTCAATCAACAAGATGAAACAAGGCCAAAAGGTGTTTTGGTCCCTAGCGCGAGTGCAAAACCATCAGAGACACGGGTAGTGTACTAGAATTTACAAAAGTCTGGTGACACAAAGAAATTCCAACCCAGACACATCCCACAGCTGGTGTAGAACTCAGACGGTCACCCATCCAAGTACTAACGTAGCCCATTGCCGCTTAACTTCAATGAGCAGACAAATACTCCTCACGCTGCGCCACAATTCATGAAAGTCTGTAGACCAAAAAAAAAAGTGATGTCTAGAAGTGCGAGTTCTATCGAGGCTCGCGCTTAAAAAGGCTAAAAAAATAACAACAAACATACTTGAAATCTGAGAAAACTCTCTTCCAACTGATAGTAAATATCTTGAGGAATATTTGATAGCAAAGCAAGAATGGGAAAATTTTCAAATGATAGAAACTAATGACATTATTATGCGTTCTAAAGCAGTCTGGGTAGAGAAGGGACAGAAAAATAGCAATATTATCACAATTTAGAAAAATGTAATTAAAACACAAAACACGTACAAAAGTTTATCCTTGAAGATGATATCATTATTACAAATCCAGAAAAAAATCATACAAAACTAATATGATCAAAGTATATACAGATCAAAGTATACAAATTTAAATGATATGATTAACATTCCAAGGTTATTTCTGGTAAAGTTGAATATCCCAAAATTAAGTCAGTGGGATAGAGTAATGTGTGACACTCCACTGGAGATGGATGATTATAAAAAAAGCCCTGTCACAACTTGCAAATGACAAATCTCAGAAAGTGATGGCCTATCAACCTATAACTGTTACAAATTCTTCTGGCCAAACCTATGTGACTTGCAAATAGACTCCTAGAATTACCCCTTTAATTTGAATGAGTTATAAAATGGGAACGACTTGCAATAATAAATGTTTAAAGGACTTGGGATGCTTGAAGAATTGATGACCATTGGGTTTATTAACCACAGACTACAAAATCTTAACAAAGGCATTAGAAGGAAGACTTCAAAATGTTATCAGAAAATTAGTCACTGAAGACTAAGTGGGTTGTATCACATGGAGATACATAGGAGAAAGAATACTAACAATTAATGACACAATGATACTGACAGAAAAGGAACAAATATTTGGCTTCATTGGACTTTTAGAATTTTGAAAAAGCATTAAGATAAGTATAGAATGGGCTTTTTATTTAACTCTTTAAAAAGATTCAATTTTGGTAACAATTTTGTGTCTTGGATCAAAATGTTCTTTTTATTTAGTCATGTGTAGGCAATGATGGTTATTATTCTGGATCTTTCAACATCTCAAGATTAGTGAGACAAGGCTGCAACATAACAAGCAATTGTTAAAAACATTAGCAAAAAATAATACTTCCACAAGAACTAAAAAAGCGAAGGTATAAGACAAGTAAAACTTTGGAAATATGGTTCTCGAAGAAAGAGAATGAAAATATATCTTGAAACTTTGATGAAAAGAAGCGAAAAATTGAAAATTTTATTTTGAATGTAGCTTTTATAAGCTACAATACTTAACTATTGAAACAGTGCTTTCATGGCTGAATGCGGGAGAGGTTTCCCTGGAACATGCTCATTTCACCGCAGACCGGTGCTTAAAATGACCAGATATATGATGACTGTGCAGCAGCTCATATGATTCTTCCTTCTTTCCAGTTGGTACCAATCCCCAAACCTGTGAGCTTTCCGGTAAGTGGGGACAAACTGGGAGGGCTTCCATCTATTTCAATAGGTAAATATTGTAGCTTATTAAAGCTACATTTAAAATAAAATTTTTTATTTTATTGGGCTACAATATACTTACCTATTGCAACAGATAGACTGCTTAATTCCAACATCTTGGATGGTGAGAAGATAGCTCACTGACTGGGGTCCAAATGGAAGAACTAATCGGTGAAGGAGGTTCTGCTCTTCTGCACAGGGGAAGATAGTCGAATCCTGTGGTCCCATCAGTGAAACACTCCAATAGGGCTGCAACAGAGTACAGAGTACCATTAGATTCACAAAACCATAAGATGTCTAGGGAAAAGTGCTAACAAAAATTAACAGCAATTCATAATAGAGGTGACAGTTACATTGAGAGTGAGTGAGAAGGTTATAAGAACAAATTATACATTTTTTATATAAAAACACAGGAACAAAGCAGGTAGAGAAGAAGTTTTTTTGTGAGGAAAGAAAATTACCTTGATTGGCAGGAACCCACGCCCTATGTGGTCGGGGTTCTGACTGGCCACATCTGCTGGATATGTTGTCATGTAGTCCCCTTTTTAAGATGGAGAAAGTTGTTAGGGTGGAGCCATCACCTGCTGGGCAGCCATGAAGGATCCTAAATGGTAAGAGAGGTCCTTTGGATTCTGACTGGAGAGGTCCTTGAGATAGTGATATGTGAAAGTGTTGTGAGATTTCCAATGACAGGCTTGAAGGATTTGTTCTGTCAAAACACCCCGATAGAAAGCCTTAGAAGCAGCAAATGCTCTTACATAATGGGCCTGAACCCCTAGTAGGTCCATGCCTGTATCTTCCACTCTAGAGTAACAAAACTTCGAAGTATTTTTAATCTAAGATAATATGGTAGCGCATTTGATATCCTTAGAAAAGCCCTATTTATAAGATAAAAAAGTAGTGTTTTATCTTTTCTTAGGGCTGCAGTGTGTTTAAGATACATTGAGAGGGCCCGAATGGGGCAGAGTAAGATAGAGGGAATAACCACTGGACAAACTGCTTAAGTCCCCTCCTTTGCTAACTGGTTCTTGGCAATAAAGGAGGAGGACAGGATGAGTTTAATCTGATCCCAGTTGGCTAGACAAAGTAGTCCGTCCATGGTCCAGTTGAGAATTTTACTTTTCCCAGAAGCCAGTGCTAGCAGGAAGACTAGTTTCCAAGTTGTGTACTTAGAAGAAGCCTCCTCTAATGGTTTAAAGGGGGGCTGATTGAGTTGATGAAGAACTAGTGAGAGGTCCCACTTGGGTATGCTTCAGGAGCTTTTAGATTTGTCCCTATGGAAACTGGCATGGACTATGGGAATGTTACCCATAGTCTGGTTCAGCAATTATATTTCCTACTTCTGCAATGAAGCCTCGATTCAAAAGAATTATATTCCTGGATACCAAACATGGAGGTTGAGGGATTCCGGGTGAGTTTGGAATTGGTTGTTAAGTGGTGTTCGGTGTTCGGTAGGACCGTAACGGACGCGTAATTTTAACAACATTTAAAATTGATGGAAAATACCAAATAATCTGGGCTTTTAGTCGTACTTTTTCTATCATTACTGCTTTCCATGATATACCTTTAGTTATTTATCCTTTTTATATTGTTTTGAATGCTTTTAACTGTACAACAGTTGTCCTAGTTCATATTGCGGGTATTATCGCCCACTACTGGGAGTTACTCGGTGCTGTTTGGTTGTGTTTTATATTTTTTGAATATTCTGCTAGTGGATATTACGGGCATTACTGTCCTTTACCGGGATCTACTCAGTCATTTTTGGTTGTGGTTTGTACTTTTTTGTCCTTAATGTTTTTGCTGTCAATTTTTGCATGTTTCCATTTCGTCTGTGGTTTGTAATTCCTTATGATGCGGACTGTTACACTCCTTTGTATTGTTGGCCTCTTTGTACATTACCATAAGAGTCAAAACAGAATTCAGACTAGGTGCGATGTCGGCCTGCATGGATGTAAATATGATGGACCCACTACCAAATCCATTTTGTTCATTTATGTCAGACACATAGAGTCACTTTTTGTGAAAAGGCATCTTTCAGGCAGCTTGCTCTGGTTCTATTGTCGGGTGATGTCGCTCTAAATCCTGGGCCATTGAAGTTTGGGTTTGCTAACTGCCGGTCCATTAGGAATAAAGGTCCAATTCTCTGTGATGAAATCCAAACTGGAAATTTTGATGTTTTTGGTCTCACCGAGACCCATATCAAAGCTCTAGACACACCCTCATTTTTAAATGAGTTAACGCCTGAAGATTTTTCCCTTGTTCACACCAATAGAGAAAACAAACGTGGTGGCGGTGTTGGCTTTTTTATTAAATCTGCTCTTGATTTTAAAACCATTCATTCCCCTGAGTTCTCCTCCTTTGAAAATCACACTGTCTGTCTCACTCTTGATGGGCGTCGCTTGTTTCTTGGGGTCATTTACCGGCCCCCTGCCTCATCTGTAGTAAAATTTTTTGAAGATTTTCTGTCATATGTGGGTTTTTTGTCTTCCTTATCCCCCTCCTTTGTCATTTGTGGTGATTTTAATCTTCATGTCGACATTATGTCTCCAACAGTCTCTGAATTTAAATCAGTCATGGATTCTTGCTGTCTGTCCCAATACATTGATTTTCCAACTCACCTTCATGGTCATACCTTAGATTTGTTGATGGCTCCATCTGAGTTCTCTGCAATTTCTGATGTGAAAGGTTCAGGCTTCATTAGTGATCACAAAATTATCTCTTGTGTGGTTGACTTTCCATCTTTGGATACACCAATTCAGAAAGTTGTTACCTTCCGTCAGTACCATAAATTGAATATTGATAAATTCAGAAGTGACCTCCTGACTATTCCGTTTGTTAACTCACCATTTGATGACATAGATTTATTGCATGAACAGTACATGTCTGGTTTGTCTGGCCTTCTAGATATTCATGCACCAGTGAAGACTAAACAGCTCATCAAACCAGCCCCAAGCTGGATAACTGATGAGTATAGAACTGCCAAGTGCATGAGAAGGCAGTTTGAGCGTGCCTGGAGAAGAGACAAATCCCCTGAAAATCGTTCCCGTCTTCGACGGCAGATAAACAGATGTAACCACATCCTAAATAGAAACAAGGGGTGCTTCTATCGTGATCTAGTCAGTGAAAATTGCAGCGATAGCAAGAGGTTATGGCATGCACTAAATAGAACATTGAGTCGGTCAAATTCTACTGTCCTCCCATCCTTTGATGATGAAAAATCTTTAGCAAACAGATTTGGTTCGTTTTTCATTGATAAAATTAAAAAGATTCGAGACACCTTTAAATACACCCGATCTCAGGTTCTTCATCCAGACAAGGAGCCGCCGACTTTCTGTTCCTTTCAAGCTGTCACTGAGACTGAAGTCCTTAAGTTTATCAAGGAATCCCCTTCTAAAACTTGCTCCCTTGATCCATGCCCCACTCACATTGTGAAACAATGTATTGACATTCTTCTCCCTTCATTGACTAAACTAGTTAACTTGTCCCTCAAAAACGGCATTTTCCCTAATCCTTTCAAACAGGCTATTGTCACTCCCCTCCTCAAAAAGTCCACCCTTTCAAAAGAGGATTTGAAGAGCTACCGACCAGTGTCCGGTCTTAGCTTCCTGTCAAAATTGGTCGAGCGAATTGTGGCTGCCCAAATTAGATCTCATATGGATTCTCATGATCTTGGTAATACTTTCCAGTCAGCCTACAAGGTGGGGCACTCGACAGAAACTGCCTTGTTGTGCATCAAAAATGAGATTCACTTATCTCTGTCCAAGGGCATGCCTACAGCACTAGTGCTACTCGACCTGTCTGCGGCATTTGATACTATCGATCATGACACACTCCTATCCTGTCTGTCGTCTAGATTTGGTTTTGCTGGATCGGCATTAAAATGGTTTAGATCCTATCTCCAGGATCGTTTTCAGTCAGTCAAGATTGGTTCTAGTCTTTCGAATTTGTTCAAATTGAAGTTTGGAGTCCCCCGGACGACACTCAGTTGTTCATTCACTTATCCCCTGATGATAGTCTCAAGTCTTTTGACCGTCTTAAATCATGTTTAAATGATATTCAGGTCTGGATGTCTGAAAACAAACTCAAGCTAAATCCTGATAAAACAGAATTCATAGTCTTCGGTGCCAAAGACAGACACAAATGGCTCAGTGACTCACTACCTGTCAATATCCTGGGTAATTGCCTCTTTCCCGCAGATGTTGTACGCAATCTGGGTGTTCTGTTTGATGCAAAGTTTTGTTTCACCAATCACGTAAATTCTGTTATCAAATCCTGCTTTATCAGCCTCAGGGACCTTCATCGTATCAGGAGGTTTCTTTCTGTGGATACATCAGTGGTGATTGGAAATGCTCTGGTCAGTAGTCGTTTGGATTATTGCAACTCTCTTTTTCGCAGTTTGTCATCCCGTAATGCTACAAGGCTCCAATATGTTCAAAATGCGCTTGCACGGTTTGTCACTGGTGCTTCAAAGTACACTCACATTACATCCACCCTTAGGACACTCCATTGGCTACCCGTTAGACAACGTATTATCTTCAAAACCCTAGTTTTGGTCTATAAGTACCTCACCACTGGCCAGCCTAAGTATTTTGCACCATATCTCCCCTTGTACAAATCTGCCGTGAATACAAGACGTTCCAATCCCAAAAATTTGTTCCTTCTGGTTCCCTCTTACTGTCCTTCCATCCATAAATCAAAGGTCCATTTTAACAATAGTTTCTCATATGATGCCCCTAAGTTATGGAATGATCTTCCATATGATATACGCAGTGCTCCAAATCTCTCCAGTTTCAAAAGTCGACTCAAAACCTACCTATTTCAGAAATCATTCCCACCATAGCTTCTTACTACCGAACACCGGACCGCCTCCCTGGCAACGACTCGGAACATGTCTAATGTCTCATGATTTATGCCTTACGGATTGGATGGTGTGCCTTAGAATCCGTTGATACGGAGATTAAGCACCTGGACAACTGATTGATTGATTGAAGTGGTTGTTTGAGCAGAGAGTGAATTGGTGGGAGTTGTCTCGGATGGTCGAGTGACAGTTCCACCAGATCCCAAAGCCGCGGTTTTGTTGGCCAGCCAGGGGCTGTTAGGATGAGCCTGCAAGGTTGGGACAGTAATTTCTGGACCATTCTCAGTAGAAGTGCTGTAGCAGGGGAAGGTGTAACCGACCAGGTTCTTCCAGGAAATGTTCAATGCGTCCACCACCCATGCTTGAGGATCTGGGGTGGGTGACACATAGTTGGGAAGTTTCTTGTTTAAACTTGTCGCGAACAGGTCTATCTGCGGATGTTCCTAGAGATGCATGATTTGTTTGAAAATCTGAGGGGACAGAGACCATTCTGTATGCTGAATCTGGTTTCCCTGGAGAGACCATCCGTATTGACATTGGGGGAGTCGGGGTGTGTCTTACTCTGAGCATTATCTGATGTTTACTGCACCATGTACAGTCTCCACATAAGAGCAAAAGCTCCACCGAGTGAGTCCCCTCTTGTTTGTTTATGTGGGCTACCATAGTGGTGTTGTCTGAGGCTATCAATACCTATTTCTTTTTGCACTGGGTCGAGAAGTACTGAAGGGCTAGGATTACTGCTTTTAGTTCCAAGGGTTTATGTGTAGCTGTTTTTCTTTGTGCGACCATAAGCCTCCCGTAAAAAACATGATCTTAGTGTGCGTCCCAACCTGCCTTTGAGGCGTTTGTAAAGATTAGGATGGTTTTATCCCTGGGGTTTAAAAATTCTCCAAATAGGACATGTTGTGGGTTCAACCACCATTCCGAATGTCATTTCATTTTTTGAGTCCAGGGAATGGGAGAATTCAGAGGCATTGGGAATTTCCAGTGAACCTTGAGATGCCATTGAAAAGGTCTCATGTGAATACTGCCCAGTTTCACTGTTTTTTTTCTGGATGTTAATAATCCAATGGTGAATATAAGAGTCCTTGCACTGATAACAGATTTCTTTGAGATTCTGTTGAAGGTATCCTGAATTTTGTTCCATCTGATGTCGGTGGGTCTGACAAGAGCAAAAAAACAATATCCTATATAATCGATCCTCTGTTGAGGAGTGAGTTCTGATTTCTGTAGGTTTACTCAGTGTTCGTACCAGAGAGCGTAGGTTTGCTGTGTCTTTTTTGGATTCATCCTTTGAAGGGGCTCTGATCAGCCAGTCGTCTAGATACTGGTGTAATCTGATGTCTTGTTTTAACGCCAATAAATTTACCGCCTTTACTAGTGAGCTGAAGACTAGAGGGGGTGTGGCCAACCAAAAGGGTAGGCTGCTGAATTGATATGAAATACCTTTGTGATGAAATCTGAGAAACTGTCTTTATTTGGGGTAAATGGGAAGGTGCAAATATGCATCTGAAAGGTCTGTTGTGGTGACCCATTCCCCTTCTCTGAGGGAGGCTCGGATTGACTCCAAAGTCTCCATCTTGAACTTTGAGACTGTGAGGTATTGGTTTAGAGAGCTGAGGTCTATCACAGGTCCCCAGTCCTGGTTTTGGAACCAAGAACAGTTGGCTGTAGAAACCGAGTCTGTCTTCTCTGTTTACTTTCTCTATGGCATTTTTGGCCAGGAGGTCAACAATAGAAGTCAAGAAGGCATTGTCTTTGTCAATATCGCTGTATCTGCTGATTATGGATGGGTTCCTGGACAAATTTTGGGTGGTCTCTGAAGGGTAGCCAGTAGCCCTGTCTGATGAGATCCACTTGAAATGGGTGAGAGTTTTGTTCCCACTGTTTTACAAAACACTTTAATTAGTCCTTTATGTCTTCTTTGATAGATACAAGGGGCTTAACTAACTATATACACTGAGTCTTTACCCCTCCGGTGGGGTTTGAACACACAGAGTCTTTGACCTCTCTGGAAGAAATTGAACAGTCAGAGTCTTTGACCTTTCTTTCTGGAAAGCACTTGATTCTCAGAGTCTGCCCTTCTGGTGGGGTGAGTTGTTTGTTGATATCCAAGGTATGCCCTGAATGGGTTGAAAATGTAGACTAGGATTGTGGGGAGGGGAGGGGATTCAAGAGAGTCATTATTGAGGTTGTTGTTGTTGGGTTTGTAAACTTCCAACATTCTAGCCCTAACCTCTGTGGCCTTTCCTACTCCTGTTGCCACTGAGAAATCCCCCTCTCTGCTGCTGGGGATAAAACTGTGGTGGCACGAGATATTGTGGGGGTGGTACTTGGGTGTGGTATCTGCTAATAGCCCCTTTTTATACGCTCCCCTGCCTCTGCCTCTAGCTTTCTTGTGCTTCCCATAAGGATGAAATCTGGTACTTTGCTGGTTCCCTGTTCTAAGGCCTATCAAGTGTTGTTCATATTCCTGCATCAGGGAACACTCAAAAAGATCTGGGCCTGAGATGGGAGCTGTCCAGAGTTTTTTCAGGCAATATGTGTCCAGGTTGTTGTGTGCACTTTTAAATATGTATCCTGACGCATAGGAACCAGATTAGTTATTAGGTGTAGGAATTTTTCCAGTAGGTGTTGATGTGCAACAGCGATGCTGCTACTGATATCGAGCATAAATTGCATCTGGGGTGTATCCTCTAAGGTGCAGTTCAGCAGTTGTTGGAGATACTGGTCCCTAGCCCTAGGGTTTGGCTCTGAGGCCAAAAATAAAATAACACAGGTCACAAACTATCACATATGTAACTTTAGTTAATATTTTAGGGAATATTAAAAATATTTAAAATATTTGTGTATATGATTGAAAACACACTATTTTTTTTAAATGTTACTTCAAGTAGACAGCTTTTCCTACTTTTGTATAGGGTCAGCTTTTGTTTTCTGTTTATTTTCTAATAAATATGTATTTTTCTATGCATGTTGGCATGGTTCAGAGATATATGTACCACCAAAATTTTACAGAAGTTTCATACTGACTTACTTCTGACAATTAAGGTTAAGAACATATAGGTGGTCGGTTAACCATGTGTTTTCTTTTCCATTTTTTCAGTGTTTTACTGTACATATTAGTTTAAATATTTTAGCACACGTACTGTATTTTTACCATTTTGATATTTTAACAACTTATCTATTTTATATACTAGCAGACATAGAACTTTGAAATCGAACTGAATCCAATCATACAATCTTTTTAAAAGTTATGTAGTTTTGCAAATCTTTTAGTAAGTTCAACAAGTGATATTATATTGAAACAACAGTTGAAATCAGGTTGAACATAATTGGTGAAATGTGCTTAAAAATATATGTACATTTTACAAACATTTTTTAGTTCGAGCCATCCTGTTAAATAGATATCCATTATCTAATGTTCATGACAAGCCCACACTGTTACTAAAACTATTTTCCAACAGGATTACTTTTCATTTATGATGGGCACCACCTAAAATGGATGTTGGTTTCCAAACAGTAATTAGCGAAACATGTTCTTGATATAGAGGTATTTACTTTCTGACTGATAAAGCTACTTTTGAGGTAAAAGAAGACAGTTTATGAAGGATGAATCAAAATTATTGTCTGACATCCATTGGGGAATGTAATCAATCTCGGTTAACATGCTATGCTCATACATTTTCCCATATTTGCAAGTTTTTTTTGGCGTCTAATCATAGGCTGTTCCTTTTGTGTGGGTTTGACTCAGACAAATGACAAAGCTGAGAATCTGTCTCAATATAACCTTTACTGTGTAAAATTGTGTAAAACCTCAACTTGCACCTTTGTCATGTCAAAAATCTAGCATAGATTTACTATTGAAATACAAACAACAATGTCAGTATCAATTTCCAACACAAAATCACCAAGATTTTTTGGGCTGGTTTCACAAAGGGTCTTTGACTTAACCCGGGTTTAGTGACAATGTGCATAAATAACATAGAAATCGCTTTTTTATATGATTTCTATGATAAATAACAACACAAAATTTAGTGACTTATCACAATATTAAAGGATATGAATTAATTATTGTTTCATTGTGTGAAATGTACAGAATTTTATAGATATAGCGCTATAGTTATCACTTTTTGTAGGAAAATATGTTATTTTGTGTAAAAAAACATGAAAATAATGTGTAAACTAGCATTTACAGTAACAACAAAGCAAGAAAGTACTTTAATATGAACTTCTATATTTCATATATGGTATTGGTCATCTCTTAAAATAAGACACTTAAATGTACACTATATATCATACACGGTATTGGTCATCTCTTAAAATAAGAAACTTAAAATGTACACTTTTTATCCCGAAAATTTTCGGCTTTTCTGAATGTATAGCTAAGTCCGGTGTGATGAAAGGCTGATATTTTGTAAAATATGCTTTTGAGATCTGCTTTTAAGTCATGGGAGGGAATGTAATAGTGATATTTCTTACTATTTATTGTATATAACATAAGCAAATAATTTGAACTTTTTGAATGAAAATAATCTATTTTTGCCATGGTTTCGTTAGAATGTCGTATATTATCGCCCATTGACATATGCCGGTTTCACAAAGGGTCTTAGACTTAGCCAAGTTTATGGCTAAGTCATGGACTTAAATATAAGACTTAGGTCTCAGCTAAGTCTGGGACGTAAATGGATTTCACAAAGGGTGACTTAGCTAAGCCCAAGCTTATCATATAACCACAGTGGTTTTCTGTGTCATGTGACCTTTTATTTCTATTCAAAATATAATATTGGTGACAAATATCCTTCATTTAACTCATTTTGTCTAAGGATGAGTGCCATTTTCAAATGGAAAAACTTGTTATCCTATAAAAACTTTCCAAAGACTACATCAGGGAGGTAGTTTATATATTTATACTTTATTTACAGCCATTTCCAGTTTTGAAGTGGAGAGAAATTTATGGCGGCCATATTTAAGTCTTTGTTTACAAAAGTTAAGCCCACTCCCAGGTAGGCTTAATTTTGAGCCACAAATCTTTGTCAAAGCTTAGGAGTTGTTGCTTTGTGAAATCTGCTAAGTCTAAGACCACGAACTTAGCATGATTTAAAGACAAATGTCTTGATTTTAAGTCTAAGTCCAGGCTAAGTCCTTTTGTGAAACCGACCCCAGTGAATTTTTTCTTCTTCCTGTCTTTTTACCCGTTTATACACCATCGCGCATGCCCAGAAATGGTTATATTATGGACCGAAAATACTTTATTTTACTTTATATTGAACATATTGTTCATAGTTATCGATATTTTTACATTATATTTCTTAAACTATAATTTAACAACAACAAAATTCAATAATAATTGAGATCCGTGGTTTAGAAGGCACTCAAAAGAAAAATTTTTCTTCGTGTCTTTTTACCCGTTTCCACACCATCGCGCATGCGCAGAAATGGTTTTATTATAAACCGAGAAAACTGTATTTTATATAATATCCAACATATTGATGAAAGTTATTGATATATGTGCACTATATTTTTTAAATTATCATTTAACAACAATAAAATACAATAATAAATGAGATCCATGGTTTAGAAGGGACTTAGAAGAAAAATTTTACTTCCGGGGAAAATTTCACATTTTCACCGACATATCAATACGTTATATTGAACATATTGTTCATAGTTATCGATATTTTTACATTATATTTCTTAAACTATCATTTAACAACAACTATCATTTAACAACAACTATCATTTAACAACAATAAAATACAATAATAAATGAGATCCATGGTTTAGAAGGGACTTAGAAGAAAAATTTTACTTCCGGGGAAAATTTCACATTTCACCGACAGGGTTACAAAGGGTAAAATCAGTGTAGAATTATTATGTAGGAAATGTTATCTTAGGTTGGCTGCTAGATCAGTTCTGTCTGAAAAAAGGCAAAATTGCAGAATTCCCCTCCTGGAAATAGATGAAAGTAGTTTCATCAAGAGGGATAATTAATTATGTATATACATATATATATTTTTTTAAATAAAAAAAATTGTTAGACAGGTCGGCAGATAAACTGGTCGGCACTTGACCGACCTGTCTACCTCTCTACTTGCCCTTTAATCAGGAACTGATGACCTGCCGACCTGTCTACCTGTGAAATTTTTCATTAAATCAGAAATTTTATTATGCTATTATAAAATATGATGACCTGTCTACCTGTTAACATGTCTGCCTGTCTACCTCTCTATTTTCCATTTAATCAGGAACTATATTATTACAAAAAAATATTCACTGATATTTATACGCTTGTCTACTTCCGGGACCGAATTCTGCAATCCTTCCGAAAAAAATAGTCCATTCTTATTTAATCTTACTTTATTCACACTTTCATATGTAAGAATTTTTCAGTCTTTTAGGGAACAAATATGCAAACGGTGAATCAGACAAGACAGTGGAGTCAGACACCAATATAAATTGTACACGGATGGTCACAATTATGTCCAGGTCATAAATGTGTCCTTTATTTTTTCACCTAACGTGAATGTTCTCAGCTAGGGTGTTTGGTTCAATTTTTAAAATTTTCGGGAAATAAAAGGTGTATGGAAGTCCTTTAACAATTAATTTTCCATAGCTTATGTTTATTGTATTCTCTGAAGATGAGGCTGTAAACCTTTTTTTTTTTTAAATATTCAAAATTCTGGTTGCGACATTTTAAAAATAAACTCCAATAAAAAATTGGACATTATTATGAACTGGACACAATTGTGACCACCCCATGTACTAGATTTCTGTTTAAAAGCATAAATACATATGTGAACAGATTCATACTTCTTGTGTTTCATATTGTTGTTGCATGTCTCTATTTCTTTTCAGCACTGATATTCATTACACAACTGTATCTGCTACTATTTATATTGGTGTCCAACTCCAGTGTCCTGTCTGATTCACCCTCCATGGGTGTAAATCATTTGACTTTCAGTGATGCCTTAAAACTGGTGTATACTCTGAAAGTATACCTCCATTCATTTTATACCTGGGTAGATTCAGGGGGACCTCCAGAATCGACCCTGGGATAGATTACGATGGCCTGCCAGAATCTACCCTGCCCTACCAGATTACAACCTAGGGTAGATTTGGGGAGGCCTCCAGAAACATCACTGTGACCACTTACGGAAGAAATTCCCAGGGGCACAGAATGTATTTTTATTTTTGTAATGTAAATTTTGTCACATTTATTATTTCATTTACTGTGCTGTTTAACAGTGAGAAAAATGGTTATGATGTTTAAATTTGTAAGGGGTAAATGGTCTTGTATTCTTTTCAGAAAGAAAATGACATTGTGGGGAAAACAATGTGCAGTATGTCAGTTCCAGCAGTCTTACTGCACTGACAGTAATGGAGGCAGAGATGAAAAGAAATCCATGTTTAATATCTCCACACCTAAAAAAGCACAAAAGATGAAAGGCACAAATGTAAAAGGAAAAACAAAGTTAGTCATTGAGATAAATTTGAAAAATAGCATAAAAAGAAGCTTTTTGGGTGGGTTGTATGTAACCCACCTGCCTATTATATTGATGTGTCCGTCTGTCTGTCCGCCAACGTTTGCACAAGAACTGCATTTAGAAGTAAAAAGGTCAACACGTAAACCTGAACTTAATTGGCTTATCATTGAACAGTTATTTGACAAAGACCTTTTACCTGATTGTTGTTTCGAGATGTATGAACTACTTCCAGTGGAACTTTCTGTTCAATTTGAGATCAGGCAATTAGAAATTGAAAGAGAGTTAGACTTAAAGAGCTTGAAACTCAACACAGAAAAGAAGAGCTTGAAACTCAACAATGAAAAGAAGAGCTTGAAGCTCAACAAAGACAAGAAGAGCTTGAAGCTCAACAATGGAAAAAAAGCTTAAAGCTCAATGGAAAGAGGAGCTTGCACATGAGAGAAATGAGAGCTTTAGAACTCAATGCCCACCGAATTGCCCATGAAGAGTTTATTGCTACTGATTTGGATAAAAATATGTGACTGGTACCACCTTTTAATGAATGGAAAATTGATAAGTACTTTCAAAACTTTCAACAAGTAGCTCAAAATTTGAAGTGGCAAACAGACCAGTGGCCTTTATTACTGCAAAGTGTTTTGAATGGAAAAGCCCAAGAGGCATAAACAACTTTGAGAGTTTCTGAATGCGTGGACTACGGCTGTGTGACAAATGCTATTTTAAAAGCATACAAGTTGGTACTAGAAGCAAATCGTTGAAAATTCAGAAATTACCATAAAAACAAAGTTAAACTTATGTTGAATTTGCCCATGAAAAAAAGCTCATGTTGAATTTGCCCATGAAAAAGAAGTGTGACTGGACAGATTTTGTAATTCTAAAAGGGTCACAAAAGGCATTTTTGTAATGATATTAAAGCCTATCTGGATGAGCAGAAAGTAGAAAATTTGGAAAAAGCAGCAGCTTATGCTGATGATTATGTACTGACTCACTCACAAGTTCACTTTTAACAAGAACAGGGGCCATATTCTTCAACAATACTTTGCTATGATCGCCTTACATCCAAGTTAGGAATGGTTTTCTACTTACTGCAGTAGTACTTAGATTTTATATTTAACAAGCTCTACTGTGTTAAGTACTATTTAGATTCTAAGTTAGGAAAACTCCATATAATTACCCCACAGCCCTTAAGGGCTGTCAGGGTATTGTTTTCACCCATGGTGTCCGGATGGGCGGGCGGGTGGCAAGAAAAAGTTTGTCCGGGGTGTATCTCAGAAACCGTAAGGTGTAGGAAGTTGATACTTGGTAGGGACATTGGTTAGGCGGTGTAGGTGTGCAACGTCATGGTGTGACCTTGATTTGACCTTCGACCTTGCCGTAACGACCTTGACCTATGAAATCTTAGCGTGGCGATATCTCAGAAACTGTAAGGTGTAGAAAGTTGATACTTGACAGGGACATTGGTGCGGGATTGTAGGTGTGCAACGTCATGGTGTGACCTTGAGTTGACCTTTGACCTTGCTGTAGTGACCTTGACCTATAAAATCTTGTCTGGGCTATTTCTTGGATTCCATAAGATATAGAAGGTTGACACTTGGTTGGGACATTGGTTAGGGGGTGTATGTAAATGTATGTGTGCATCATGGTGTGACCTTTTTGCTCTGCCAAAGTGTGTTCAGCTGCCATATTTGAGACATCTTTCTCTTATGACAAGGATATATCGATTGCTGCAACTGATTATTATATGCACTTTTACATAATTATGCTATTTCCATTGACAGCTATTAATAAATTTTAAAGCTTCATATTTTTGTAGTTTACTGATTAATGCTGTCATCTTGCTATTGAATTGTCTCGTTTTAGTACTTTATCTTTACATATATTTTCTTTCTCTTAGATGTTATTTTTTCTACTTAAATATTATTTGGACCTTTATATAAGTGACACTGCTTTGAAAGTATTCCAGTCTTTGTACTGTTTCACTACTTCTATATGTCATGGTGTTGAAAACTATTTCCCCAGGCTGTGGGGTATGGGCATCTCTGATGCTAGTTTTGTTAATGTAACTGTAAACTTGGAAACCACTATAATTTAGGAAGAGTCTTATTCCAAAAAAATTCTTATGTAAGGTCTTTTTTTCTTTTTCACTAGATACTAAAAAGCTCCTTTTCACGAGGGAAGATGCTGTTTTTAATATTGTGCCACAGTTTTATATCATTAAAACACAGGATTCCCTGCAATAATTGCATATTTTTAAAACATTCAATCTAAGGTGCCTCAACAGACAACTTGAAATCTAAGTAGTCTAATCTAAGTTTTCATGATATGTTTATCACAAGAGGAGCTTCACCTAATAAGGTTTTAGGTAACATCAAGCATTAACTGTTCCAATGATAACTTTTTTTTTCGGTCTTGTAATTTTGTTAGTAACCTATGTTTGAACCCCTGCACTAATTTTTACCATATGTTCAAGAAATGTTTATCTCTAGAGGAAATGAAGTGGATTTACCTTTAGGCAGCATATGGCAATTTCTGTTTCTTTTTAACCTGTTGTCTGTACTTATGTATGGATGGTTTGTTTATCCCAAGATGAACCTGTAACTAATTAGATTTTGGGCAACATCTGGAAACAACTGTTGCCATTGCAACACTTTTTCTTGTTTTTGTTTTGCTTTCCATTTTGCATTACTTTACATATATACATGTTTTTTTAATAATTTTTCTTTTTACATTTAAAATGGTGGGAAGTTTCTCGGATGTCACTGGTGTTGTCCAATTATACCTGCAGGTTGAGGTTCCCACCTGATAAGGCTGGCTGTTTTTAAAAAGAGAACTCTTAACATTTAAGGTCATATTTCCAACTGCCAACTTCTATTGCAAGCACCATCTGTTAAAATGACAATTTACACATCTGCTGTGAAAACAATACATTACTTCAGCATAAAACTGAAATACAGATCTCCATGACACTGGTCATTCTAATATGGATGCAGTTTATAAGGTTACCCTGAAAAATATCTAGGTCATTGTACATAGATTTCAAGGAAACACAAAAAGAAAGGGTATTTGCTTTGAATATTTTAAATTGTCCCATTGTTGGTTATATTCAATAATTTTGTTTTGACCAAAAAAATTGACGAAATATTCTGTGATGTGTGAAAGATGTATTTTAAAACTGTTTTCGTAATACCATAGTTTATGTTAAATTATCTTGTTTGTTGACAATATTGATAAAAATATGTAATTGCCTTAGATCTTTTGTTATATTACATACATTTTGTAAATATACCATACACATTTTATTTGTTTCAAATATCATACATTTTGTATGTGTAAGTTGTGTTTTTTGTTCATCTTTCAGCACAGTCGATAGAAATATTGACCCAAAGCTGGTGGATGCCACACATAAAGTTGCTGAAAGTTTACAAGGTGACAGAAAATCCATTACGCAGGAACTCATGGATAAGTTAGCCCAGGAAAACAAACTTACTGAAAAGCAGAAAGCTGCACAGTCATCACTCAGGTCTGCATTTTACCAAAATAAATCCAATAAAGGCGTACTATTTTTTCTGATAACGACATATTTTACCATTAACAATAAAATGGCCATGTTTATTATCTCCCGCCAGGCTTTAGCCCGGGAGGGAGATTATGAAATGATGCCTGTGTGTGCGTGCGTGCGTGCGTGCGTGTGTGCGTGCGTTAGTTAGTCACGCAGATTCCTCCAAAACTACTACAGCTACAGATTTTTTGTAAATTAATTGTCCCAATGAATTTTCACGCCCTCGAAAATTTTTTTGGTTTTATGGACTTAGGCGTAACGATAAGTGAGTAATAGCTATCTTAGCTACTTGGAGTAAAGGGCTCATAACTCAAAAACTATTGCAGAAACAACTTTTTCTTCAAATATGTTGTTCAGCTACTTTGTCCTTAGCTATAAGATGGTACATAGTTTGGGGTCCCATTGCATGCCATAAGTGAGTAATAGCTATTTTCTCATTTGTAGCTAAATAACAAAAGGAGTAAATGTCAAATATCTTCCAAAGTATTAGAGTTACAGAAATCTTTTCAAATATGTTGTTCATCTACTTTTTGGTAAGCTATCACATAGTAAAGTTTCAGACCTGTTGCACCTTGGATAGCTGAGCAATAGCTACTTTGAAATTCTGATTGTTGAGTAAAGCCATTGTAACTCCAAAACCATTGCAGTTAGAGTGTTTCCCTAAAATATGTTGTTCAGCTACTTTTTCCTTAGCTATAAGATGGTACATAGTTTGGGGTTCTATTGCATGCCATTAGTGATTAATAGCTATTTTCTCATTTGTAGCTAAATAACAGAAGAAGTAAATGTCAAATATCTTCAAAAGTATTAAAGTTAGGGAAATCTGTTCAAATATGTTGTTCATCTACTTTTTGGTAAGCTATCACATAGTAAAGTTTCAGACCTGTTGCACCTTGGATAGCTGAGCAATAGCTACTTTGAAATTCTGATTGTTGAGTAAAGCCATTGTAACTCCAAAACCATTGCAGTTAGAGTGTTTCCCTAAAATATGTTGTTCAGCTACTTTTTCCTTAGCTATAAGATGGTACATAGTTTGGGGTTCTATTGCATGCCATTAGTGATTAATAGCTATTTTCTCATTTGTAGCTAAATAACAGAAGAACTAAATGTCAAATATCTTCAAAAGTATTAAAGTTAGGGAAATCTGTTCAAATATGTTGTTCATCTACTTTTTGGTAAGCTATCACATAGTAAAGTTTCAGACCTGTTGCACCTTGGATAGCTGAGTAATAGCAACTTTGATATTCTGATTGTTGAGTAAAGCCATTGTAACTCCAAAACCATTACAGTTAGAGTGTTTCCCTAAAATATGTTGTTCAGCTACTTTGTCCTTAGCTATAAGATGGTACATAGTTTGGGGTTCTATTGCATGCCGTAAGTGAGTAATAGCTATTTTCTCATTTGTAGCTAAATAACAGAAGAAGTAAATGTCAAATATCTTCAAAAGTATTAAAGTTAGGGAAATCTTTTCATATATGTTATTCATCTACTTTTTGGTAAGCTATCACACAGTAAAGTTTCAGACCTGTTGCACCTTGGATAGCTGAGTAATAGCTACTTTGAAATTCTGACTGTTGAGTAAAGCCATTGTAACTCCAAAATTATTGCAGTTAGACTGTTTTCCTAAAATATGTTGTTCAGCTACCTTGTCCTTAGCTATAAGATGGTATATAGTTTAGGGTTCTATTGCATGCCATAAGTGAGTAATAGCTATTTTCTCATTTGTAGCTAAATAACAAAAGGAGTAAATGTCAAATATCTTCAAAAGTATTAAAGTTAGGGAAATCTTTTCAAATATGTTATCCATCTACTTTTTGGTAAGCTATCACATGGTAAAGTTTCAGACCTGTTGCACCTTGGATAGCTGAGTAATAGCTACTTTGAAATTCTGACTGTTGAGTAAAGCCATTGTAACTCCAAAACTATTGCAGTTAGGGTGTTTTCCTAAAATATGTTGTTCAGCTACTTTGTCCTTAGCTGTAAGATGGTACATAGTTTAGGGTTCTATTGCATGCCATAAGTGAGTAATAGCTATTTTCTCATTTGTAGCTAAATAACAGGAGGAGTAAATGTCAAATATCTTTAAAAGTATTAGAGTTACAGAAATCTTTTCTATATGTTATCCATCTACTTTTTGGTAAGCTATCACATAGTAAAGTTTCAGACCTGTTGCACCTTGGATAGCTGAGTAATAGCTACTTTGAAATTCTGACTGTTGAGTAAAGCCATTGTAACTCCAAAATTATTGCAGTTACAGTGTTTTCCTAAAATATGTTGTTCAGCTACTTTGTCCTTAGCTATAAGATGGCCCATAGTTTGGGGTTCTGGTGCATGCCATAAGTGAGTAATAGCTATTTTCTCGTTTGTAGCTTGAGTAAAGCCATTGTAACTCCAAAATTATTGCAGTTAGAGTGTTTTCCTAAAATATGTTGTTCAGCTACTTTGTCCTTAGCTATAAGATGGTCCATAGTTTGGGGTTCTGTTGCATGCCTTAAGTGAGTAATAACTATTTTCTCATTTGTAGCTAAATAACAGAAGAAGTAAATGTCAAATATCTTCAAAAGTATTAAAGTTAGGGAAATCTTTTCAAATATGTTGTCCATCTACTTTTTGGTAAGCTATCACATAGTAAAGTTTCAAATTTCAAAGTTTACAACTTTTGGTGGCCATCTTGAATTTTTGCGGAAAATGAAAAATGGCAAATATCTCTGAAACTGTCAGAACGATTTCGAGCAAGTTTTGGACCCACAGTGTAGTAGAAGGGTTTCTGTTGAAACATGAAATTTTCAATTTCACATGGTAAAGTTTCAGACCCATAGCTAATTACTCACCTACTTAAAATGAGTAAATGCTAATTATCTCTAAAAGTATTGCAGAGAGCCAATTTTTCTCAAATACCTCATTCACCTACTTTTGGGAGAGCTTTCACTTGGTAAAGTTTCAGACCCATAGCTAATTATTCACCTACTCAAAATGAGTAAATGCTAATTATCTCTAAAAGTATTGCAGATAGCCAATTTTTCTCAAATAACTCATTCACCTACTTTTGGAAGAGCTTTCACTTGGTGAAGTTTCAGACCCATAGCTTATTACTCACCTACTCAAAATGAGTAAATGCGAATTATCTCTAAAAGTACTGCAGATAGCCAATTTTTCTCAAATACCTCATTCACCTACTTTTGGGAGAGCTTTCACTTGGTGAAGTTTCAGACCCATAGCTAATTACTCACCTACTCAAAATGAGTAAATGTGAATTATATCTAAAAGTACTGCAGATAGCCAATTTTTCTCAAATAACTCATTCACCTACTTTTGGAAGAGCTTTCACTTGGTGAAGTTTCAGACCCATAGCTAATTACTCACCTACTCAAAACGAGTAAATGCGAATTATATCTAAAAGTACTGCAGATAGCCAATTTTTCTCAAATAACTCATTCACATACTTTGGGAAGAGCTTTCACTTGGTAAAGTTTCAGACCCATAGCTAATTACTCACCTGCTCAAAATGAGTAAATACGAATTATCTCTAAAAGTACTGCAGATAGCCAATTTTTCTCAACTAACTGATTCACCAACTTTTGGAAGAGCTTTCACATGGTGAATTTCAGACCCATAGCTAATTACTCACCTACTCAAAATGAGTAAATGTGAATTATCTCTAAAAGTATTGCAGATAGCCAATTTTTCTCAAATAACTCATTCACCTACTTTTGGGAGAGCTTTCACTTGGTGAAGTTTCAGACCTGTAGCTAATTACTCACCTAATCAAAATGAGTAAATGCTAATTATCTCTGAAAGTATTGCAGATAGCCAATTTTTCTCAAATAACTCATTCACCTACTTTGGGAAGAGCTTTCACATGGTGAAGTTTTAGACCCATAGCTAATTACTCACCTACTCAAAAGGAGTAAATATGAATTATCTCTAAAAGTACTGCAGATAGCCAATTTTTCTCAAATAACTCATTCACCAACTTTTGGAAGAGCTTTCACATGGTGAAGTTTCACACCCATAGCTAATTATTCACCTCAAAATGAGTAAATGCGAATTATCTGTAAAAGTACTGCAGATAGCCAATTTTTCTCAAATAACTCATTCACCTACTTTTGGAAGAGCTTTCACTTGGTGAAGTTTCAGACCCATAGCTAATTACTCACCTACTCAAAATGAGTTAATGCGAATTATCTCTAAAAGTACTGCAGATAGCCAATTTTTCTCAACTAACTCATTCACCTACTTTTGGGAGAGCTTTCACTTGGTGAAGTTTCAGACCTGTAGCTAAGTACTCACCTAATCAAAATGAGTAAATGCTAATTATCTGTAAAAGTATTGCAGATAGCCAATTTTTCTCAAATAACTCATTCACCTACTTTGGGAATAGCTTTCACTTGGTGAAGTTTTAGACCCACAGCTAATTACTCACCTACTCAAAACGAGTAAATGCGAATTATATCTAAAAGTACTGCAGATAGCCAATTTTTCTCAAATAACTCATTCACCTTCCTTTGGGAGAGCTTTCGCTTGAAGTTTCAGACCCATAGCTAATTACTCACCTACTCAAAATGAGTACATGCTAATTATGTCTAAAAGTATTGCAGATAGCCAGTATTTCTCAAATAACTCATTCACCTACATTTTGGAGAGCTTTTGCTTGAAGTTTCAGACCCATAGCTAATTACTCACCTACTCAAAATGAGTACATGCTAATTATGTCTAAAAGTATTGCAGATAGCCAGTATTTCTCAAATAACTCATTCACCTACATTTTGGAGAGCTTTCGCTTGAAGTTTCAGACCCATAGCTAATTACTCACCTACTCAAAATGAGTACATGCTAATTATGTCTAAAAGTATTGCAGATAGCCAGTATTTCTCAAATAACTCATTCACCTACATTTTGGAGAGCTTTTTTTATGACTTTTTAAAATAATTTTTTATTCATTAAAAGTAATGAAATCATGCCCTAAATCAATTATAACTTGAAAAGTATTGCATTTAGAGCACTTTGTTAAAATATGTTATTCAGCTACTTTTTCCATAGCTACAGCATGGTGAGTAACTTGGGTGTCTATCTCAATAGCTAAGTGAGTAATAGCTACTTTTGGATTTTTCACTAACTTCCATCATGAGTAAAATCACTTGTAACTTGAAAACTGTTGTATTTACAGAATTTTATACAAATATGTTATTCATCTACTTTTGGGTCAGCTATAACATAGTAAAATTTCAGACCTGTAGCTCATTGCATAGCTGAGTAATAGCTACTTTTAGGTTATCACTGTTGGGTAAATCACTTATAACTTGAATACTCTTGCATTTACATTATTTAGTTGCAATATGTTATTCACCTATTTTGAAGCAGCTATAACATAGTTAAGTTCCAGACCTGTGGCTCATAGCATAGCTGAGTAATAGCTACTTTGAAGTTCTTACTCAACACTACATCATTTATAACTTGAAAAGTATTGCATTTAGAGCATTTTGTTAAAATATGATATTCACCTACTTTTTCAATAGCAACAACATGGTGAGTAACTTGGGTGTCTATCTCAATAGCTAAGTGAGTAATAGCTACTTTTGGACTTTTTACTAACTTCCATCATGAGTAAAATCAATTGTAACGTGAAAACTATTGGATTTAGAGAATTTTGTGCAAATATATTATTCACCTACTTTTGGGTCAGCTATAACATAATAAAAATTTCAGACTTCTAGCTCATGCTATGGCTGGGTAATAGCTACTTTTGCCTTTGCCGGTGGATACATTTTGCATCTGGCCACAGATGCGTCCTTGGTCTAGTTCTAATAAGTCATTCACATACTTTTGGGTGATCTACCACATACTGAAGTTGCAGAACTGTAGCTCTTTGGATAGCTGAGTAATAGCTACTAAAATGAGTAAATGTCTTTTATCTCTAAAAGTATGACAGGTAGGCAATTCCTTCTAAATAAGTCATTCACCTACTTGTGGGTGATCTACCACATAGTGAAGTTGCAGAACTGTAGCTCTTTGGATAGCTGAGTAATAGCTACTAAAATGAGTAAATGTCTTTTATCTGTAAAAGTATTACAGGTAGGCAATTCCTTCTAAATAAGTCATTTACCTACTTTTGGGTGATCTACCACATAGTGAAGTTGCAGAACTGTAGCTCTTTGGATAGCTGAGTAATAGCTACTAAAATGAGTAAATGTCTTTTATCTGTAAAAGTATTACAGGTAGGCAATTTCTTCTAAATAAGTCATTCACCTACTTTTGGGTGATCTACTGCATATTAAAGTTGTAGAACTGTAGCTCTTTGGATGGCAGAGTAATAGCTACTAAAATGAATCAATGCCTTTTGTCTTTAAAAGTATTGCAATCAAACATTAAACTTGTCACTTCTACATGTGCCTCCATCTCACAAGAAAATTTATATTCCACTATCTTTAGTACATCTTATTTATACGGCGGGAGATAAATGCATGCGTCAGAATGCTTGTTGTAATAGTGAGTTTATTTTGAAAAACAAGATGGACGCCGTTGACATATACACATGCATTTGATATTTATATGCGATTTTCAGCTGGCTGGTTCTCATAAATAGAAGGTTCAATCTCTTCATGGGTGATACTTTGTTTTTGCCTAAAAAAAACTGTTCTAGTTTTTATCTGGTATTTCTAAATTTTCAGTTTTTGACAGTTATTTCAGATTTTTGTGATTCCCCAACTTTTAAAAAACCAAATTTATTTCAGAAATAATTCTAATACTTCTTTTGTAGTGGTTAATCTCCATTTATTAAAAGACGCATAATACCAGAAATTAGAGATCTTAATCGTTAAATAAGAAAATATTGCAGGGGTCAGCACCACAGAGAAAGACCAAGACAAGACTAGAAAGACTAGGGCGGGTAAGCTTTTGCAAAGAGATAGGTTTTCAACTTCTTCCTGAATGAAGTGAGAGATTTGGCTGTGTGTACATCATCAGGCAGATCATTCCATATCCTTGGGGCATCATATGTAAAGCTGGGGCCAAAATGCATTTTAGACTTATATATACTGATCCAAAGTGTGAGACCTCAAGCAGCATGTCATCAGATTGACTTCTATGAGTTCTGTACACACTATGTCTGGGTTTAAAGAAAGGTTCAAAGTATTTTGGATGACCACTATGCAGAAAGTTTTACACCAATACGGCTGTCTGGAAAACAGAGCGATGCTTGATAAACAACCAATGAAAACTCTTACAGGAGTGATATGTGAGTACCTGGTGGTGTTAACCATAATTCTAGCATACTGGAGCTTTTGACGATCAGGAACAGAGAGACTTCTAAACAAAGAATTACAGTAGTCTAGATGAATTCCAACCAAGGCATTTATGCCCCATTCACATTTCAGGCGGTATGTCCTGCGTTCAGAAGTTTTTCTCGGCGGCGGAACCACCTCCAGGTCGCAACATTTTGTCCGAGTTGTTCACACTACAGGCAGACGGCTACCGATTGGACACGGTTTTTTAACCATCAACAACAGTGGGATGACAGTACTACAAACATTGGTCAAACGGATTTAAAGAAGTCAAATTTAGGTAAATCAGGGGAAGCAGGTAGAGTGAAAGAGTCAGTGAAAAAGAGTCTCTGATCTTACTTATTTTGTCAGATAAAAAAGTAACAAAATGGTTGGCAAGACTTACCAGAGAGTCATGAGAAGGAAGTACTTTTTCAGGAATGGAGTGTAAGACAGAGCGTAAGACCTGCCATGTGTATTGCTCATAAAGGGCACTAATTGTACTGGAGACAAATGAGAAGTTAGCAAGATCACACCTCAGACTCTGCGTCTTTACCTTGTGAATCACAAGGGCTGGAGTCAATGACATTCAAATGTAATGCTTTACCATTACATTACATTTGAGTTTGCATGCATTACATTACCATTACTTTATATTTTGGAAAGTAATGCATTACATTACTTTTCAAATGTAATGCATTACATTACACATTACTTTTCAGAAATTTCAAATAAACAAAATTAGTCCACATTGAAAAATTGATTACAGCACATAGTAAAGCAACAATAAGAAACACTTACGGATAAAAACAACATCATCATTTACAATAACATCATATTATTCACTCAAGGAATGTGTTGTCTCAGATGTTAAGATTATTTACTAAATTTTCTTTATGTGTACACAATACCTGCATTTTTAAAATCCATAATTTTTACAATCTTCAGATACTCACTAGAAATGCTAATGAAAAGGTATATCTTACCTTTAAGTGTGTAAGAAAGTTTGAATTAATTTTCTTTGAACCAGAAATCTCTGAACAGCAGTGATTGTGTTGAGCTTTAAATTTACCATCAGTTTCTGGTGACAAGCGAAAATGATCAAATACACTTTGCTCTATTTTAACATTTGCCATTGCAAAAGATTTACAAGTGATAGTTACTATGACAACTGAGAATATTAGAATGAAAAGTGACATCTGAGTGCAGCCTTTATACCAGATTGATTGGCTTTCATTTGTACTCACAGTTCCTAGGTAGGATTAATATGAAAGGGCAGCCTAAATAGATATATCTATTCAGGGAGATTATTAACTTGTTTGTACTTTGCATCAAAAGGAGTAGCTGTCTTGTTCTTTTATTCTATATATCATAGTTATCTCCCGCCGGGCTTTAGCCCGGGAGGGAGAGTATGAAATGATGCCTGTGTGTGCGTGCGTGCGTGCGTGCGTTAGTTAGTCACGCAGATTCCTCCAAAACTACTACAGCTACAGATTTTTTGTAAATTAATTGTCCCAATGAATTTTCACGCCCTCGAAAATTTTTTTGGTTTTATGGACTTAGGCCTAAAGATAACTGAGTAATAGCTATCTTAGCTACTTGGAGTAAAGGGCTCATAACTCAAAAACTATTGCAGTTACAACCTTTTCTTCAAATATGTTGTTCAGCTACTTTGTCCTTAGCTATAAGATGGTACATAGTTTGGGGTCCCATTGCATGCCATAAGTGAGTAATAGCTATTTTCTCATTTGTAGCTAAATAACAAAAGGAGTAAATGTCAAATATCTTCAAAAGTATTAGAGTTACAGAAATCTTTTCAAATATGTTGTTCATCTACTTTTTGGTAAGCTATCACATAGTAAAGTTTCAGACCTGTTGCACCTTGGATAGCTGAGTAATAGCTACTTTGAAATTCTGACTGTTGAGTAAAGCCATTGTAACTCCAAAACTATTGCAGTTAGAGTGTTTTCCTAAAATATGTTGTTCAGCTACTTTGTCCTTAGCTATAAGATGGTACATAGTTTGGGGTTCTATTGCATGCCATAAGTGAGTAATAGCTATTTTCTCATTTGTAGCTAAATAACAAAAGAAGTAAATGCCAAGTATCTTCAAAAGTATTACAGTTACAGAAATCTTTTCAAATATGTTATTCATCTACTTTTGGGTAAGCTATCACATAGTTAAGTTTCAGACCTGTTGCACCATGGATAGCTGAGTAATAGCTACTTTCAAATTCCGACTGTTGAGTAAAGCCATTGTATCTCCAAAACTATTGCAGTTACGGTGTTTTCCTAAAATATGTTGTTCAGCTACTTTGTCCTTAGCTATAAGATGGTACATAGTTTGGGGTTCTATTGCATGCCATAAGTGAGTAATAGCTATTTTCTCATTTGTAGCTAAATAACAAAAGAAGTAAATGTCAAATATCTTCAAAAGTATTAAAGTTAGTGAAATCTTTTCAAATATGTTGTCCATCTACTTTTTGGTAAGCTATCACATAGTAAAGTTTCAGACCTGTTGAACCTTTGATAGCTGAGTAATAGCTACTTTCAAATTCCGACGGTTGAGTAAAGCCATTGTAACTCCAAAACTATTGCAGTTAGAGTGTTTTCCTAAAATATGTTGTTCAGCTACTTTGTCCTTAGCTATAAGATGGTACATAGTTTGGGGTCCCATTGCATGCCATAAGTGAGTAATAGCTATTTTCTCATTTGTAGCTAAATAACAAAAGAAGTAAATGTCAAATATCTTCAAAAGTATTAAAGTTAGGGAAATCTTTTCAAATATGTTGTCCATCTACTTTTTGGTAAGCTATTACATAGTAAAGTTTCAGACCTGTTGAACCTTTGATAGCTGAGTCATAGCTACTTTCAAATTCCGACTGTTGAGTAAAGCCATTGTATCTCCAAAACTATTGCAGTTAGAGTGTTTTCCTAAAATATGTTGTTCAGCTACTTTGTCCTTAGCTATAAGATGGTACATAGTTTGGGGTTTTATTGCATGCCATAAGTGAGTAATAGCTATTTTCTCATTTGTAGCTAAATAACAAAAGAAGTAAATGTCAAATATCTTCAAAAGTATTAAAGTTAGGGAAATCTTTTCAAATATGTTGTCCATCTACTTTTTGGTAAGCTATCACATAGTAAAGTTTCAGACCTGTTGAATCTTTGATAGCTGAGTAATAGCTACTTTGAAATTCTGACTGTTGAGTAAAGCCATTGTAACTCCAAAACTATTGCAGTTAGAGTGTTTTCCTAAAATATGTTGTTCAGCTACTTTGTCCTTAGCTATAAGATGGTACATAGTTTGGGGTTCTATTGCATGCCATAAGTGAGTAATAGCTATTTTCTCATTTGTAGCTAATTGAGAGCTTTCACTTGGTGAAGTTTCAGACCCTTAGCTAATTACTCACCTACTCAAAATGAGTAAATGTGAATTATCTCTAAAAGTATTGCAGATAGCCAATTTTTCTCAACTCATTCACCTACTTTTGGAAGAGCTTTCACATGGTCAAGTTTCAGACCCGTAGCTAATTACTCAAAATGAGTAAATGCTAATTATCTCTAAAAGTATTGCAGATAGCCAATTTTTCTCAAATAACTCATTCACCTTCTGGGAGAGCTTTCACTTGGTCAAGTTTCAGACCCGTAGCTAATTACTCACCTACTCAAAATGAGTAAATGCGAATTATCTCTAAAAGTATTGCAGATAGCCAATTTTTCTCAAATAGCTCATTCACCTACTTTTGAGAGAGCTTTCACTTGGTGAAGTTTCAGACCTGTAGCTAATTATTTACCTACTCAAAATGAGTAAATGCAAATTATCTGTAAAAGTATTGCAGATAGCCAATTTTTCTCAAATAACTCATTCACCTACTTTTGGAAGAGCTTTCACTTGGTGAAGTTTCAGACCCGTAGCTAATTACTCACCTGCTCAAAATGAGTAAATGCGAATCATCTCTAAAAGTATTGCAGATAGCCAATTTTTCTCAAATAACTCATTCACCTACTTTTGAGAGAGCTTTCACTTGGTGAAGTTTCAGACCTGTAGCTAATTATTCACCTACTCAAAATGAGTAAATGCTAATTATCTCTAAAAGTATTGCAGATAGCCAATTTTTCTCAAATAACTCATTCACCTACTTTTGAAAGAGCTTTCACTTGGTGAAGTTTCAGACCCGTAGCTAATTATTCACCTGCTGAAAATGAGTAAATGCTAATTATCTCTAAAAGTATTGCAGGTAGCCAATTTTTCTCAAATAACTCCTTCAGGTACTTTTGGAAGAGCTTTCACATGGTGAAGTTTCAGATCCGTAGCTAATTACTCACCTACTCAAAATGAGTAAATGCTAATTATCTCTAAAATTATTGCAGATAGACAATTTTTCTCAAATAACTCGTTCATCTACTTTTGGGAGAGCTTTCACTTGGTGAAGTTTCAGACCCGTAGCTAATTATTCACCTGCTGAAAATGAGTAAATGCTAATTATCTCTAAAAGTATTGCAGGTAGCCAATTTTTCTCAAATAACTCCTTCACATACTTTTGGAAGAGCTTTCACATGGTGAAGTTTCAGATCAGTAGCTAATTACTCACCTACTCAAAATGAGTAAATACGAATTATCTCTAAAAGTATTGCAGATAGCCAATTTTCTCAGATAACTCATTCACCTACTTTTGGGAGAGCTTTCACATGGTGAAATTTCAGACCCATACCTAATTACTCACCTACTCAAAATGAGTAAATGCTAATTATCTCTAAAAGTATTGCAGATAGCCAATTTTTCTCCAATAACTCATTCACCTACTATTGGGAGAGCTTTCACTTGGTGAAGTTTCAGACCCGTAGCTAATTGTTCACCTACTCAAAATGAGTAAATGCTAATTATATCCCCAGACGAAAGTCGGGGATATATTGGATTCAGGTCCGTCGCGCCGCCGCCGCCGCCGCCGCCGTAGAAATTTCCTTGTGGACGCGATAACTCAAAAACAAATTAATATTTTTTTTTCAAACTTGGTACACATGTTAAGGGTGCCCAAAGGAAGATCCCTATTTTAAGGTGACCTTAAACTCCCAGTAAAAAAGAACTTATGGCCACCTTAAGGTCAGAAATTGGACTTTTGGCCACTTAGAGCCCTGTAGGTCACAAACTATGATGCTCAGCTGGCTGAAATTTTACCTGACAACACATTAATATGTTCTTAGTACATGTGCCGAAAATCACGACTTTAAGTTGAGGAGAAAATTGTCCTTGAGGCCCATAAATACCCCCACTTAGGGATTTTTTGCTATACTTTTCACATATTTTGCCCTATAATTTGGAAGTGGTAATTCTGATGAGTCTCAAACTGTGCCAGGTATAACTTTGATATGTAATCCTTGTCTGTAGAAAATTTTAGGGCTGTAGGTTTACCCAAAGGGGTCGACTTAAGGTCTCAAAAGTGCCCACAGAGACCCAATTTATGCACTTTTTGCCACTTTCAAGCACTGTAGCTTTCAAACTGTGTCTCTCATCTAAGTTAAATATCATCTGGGAATATATCTATGTGTTTTCTTATATGTGCCCCAACATTTAGGCCTTTAATAGACAGTTAACCTGTGTATCAGGACCATAAACACCCACCCGAGTGACCCTTATAAGACATTTTTCACATCTTTTTCCCTGTAACTTGGAAATGGTAAGTCTGAGAAGTTTCAAACTGTATTAGATATATATTCTGTGTGTAATCTTAGTATGTAACAGATTTTAAGTCTGAAGCTTTAATTTTGAAGGTCAAATTGAGGTCTCTAAAAGGCTCCCAAAGACCCAATATTTGGACTTTTTGCTACTTTTAAGCCCTGTGACTGTCAAACTATGTGACTGATAGAGCTCAAATCCTATCTGGGAAGATATTAGTATGTTATTTATATATGTGCCAAAAATTAAGGCTTTAAGAAGACATTTAACCTGTGTATGAGGACCATAAATCCCCACCCGAGTGACCATTTTTAGACATTTTTCACATATTTTGCCCTGTAACTTGGAAATGGTAAGTCTAAGAAGTTTCAAACTGTATTAGATGCATATTCTATGTGTAATCTTAGTATGTGACAAATTTTAAGTCTGAAGCTTTAATTTGAAGGCCACATTTAGGTCTCTAGAAGGCCCCATAAAGACCCAGTATTTGGACTTTTTGCCAATTTTAAGGCCTGTGACTGTTAAACTATGTGACTGATAGAGCTGAAATCTCATCTGGGAATACATTATTATGTTCTTTTTACATATGCCAAAAATCAAGGCTTCAAGTAGACATTTAACCTGTGTATGAGGACCTTAAACACCCACCTGAGTGACCCTTTTAAGACATTTTTCACATATTTTGCTCTGTAACTTGGAAATGGTAAGTCTGAGAAGTTTCAAACTTTATTAGATACATATTCTATGTGTAATCTTAGTATGTAACAAATTTTAAGTCTGAAGCTTTAATTTGAAAGCCACATCGAGATCTCTAAAAGGCCCACAGAGACCCAATATTTGGACTTTTTGCCACCTTTAAGCCCTGTGACTGTTAAACTATGTGATTGATGGAGCTGAAATCCCATCTGGGAATGCATTATTATGTCCTTTTTACATATGGCGAAAATCAAGGTTTTTAGTAGACATTTAACCTGTGTATGAGGGCCATAGACACTCGCCCAAGTGCCTTTTTTGACATTTTTTCCGTATTTTGCCCTGTTATTTGGAAATGCTTAGTGTGACAAGTCTTAAACTGTATTATATATAATTTTTGTTTGTTATGTATGTCCCCCAAAAAGTTTCAGATCTGTAGTTTAATTGCTAAGGTCTCTTTAACAATTGTAAAATGCCCACAGAAACCCAATTTATGGACATTATGCCACTTTAAAGCCCAGTAACTGTCAAACTATGTGGGTTATAGAGCTGAAATCTTTGAATTTTTAAAAGGAAATGTCTGTCTATTTAAATTTTGAATATTAATAATGTTATGGCTATCTTAGTCTTTTAAGAACTTATTTTTGTGTGTTATACCTCTGCTTGCTGAGTTTTTAACTTTTTAAAATGAAACTGGTTAAACGCCGGTTAAACATATTCAAGTAGACAAAATGGACACTTTAAGTGAGCTTTAAGTCCCAATATTAATGAAATTATATCCGTATGTAGTAAAACTAGGGGATTTTTAACCCTCAACTAGCCCAGTTTTATTCAACTTGCCTCAGTTAATTTTGACACAGCTCCTACAGTTATGAACTCATTTCAGTTGATAATCAAATACTTAAAATTCTCAATTCTTTTTGTATTTGAGTACCCCTTTTATATAGATTGTTTGTTTACCATTTATGCTGTAGCACTCCATCTCTTTGAGAGAACATGTAAACTGTGTAAAAAAGATGTAGAAGATGAGATACATTTTGTTTGTGTTTGTCCAGCTTTAGAGCTGATTCGTATGAAATATTTCAAAATTTTAAATATAGATAAATCTGAATTATTAATAGATCAATTATCAAGGGTATTAACTCATATGAATGTCAATATGGTTATTAATTTTATTTTTGATTTGTGGCAAGAAAGAAAAAGTAAATTATGTTGTTAATTTTTATGTATTGCATTGCTGTCTTTATTTACTGTATCTTACCTCAAAATATGTTTGCTCTGTTTGTTATTAACTCTCTATTTAAAGTGACTTATAAGCCCATATAGGGCTGGGTATTACTTCAATAGTTTTTGTATAATCCTTGTCAACATAATACATGTCACTATAATAAACTAATAAACCAAACTAAGTCCCAACCCACATCCCCCACCCGGATTCCCCCCACCCACCTCTGGGACCTCCAGCTATATTGAGTGACACTAAATAAACAAAGGTATTTAATGATATCAGATGAGAAACAAAGACCTCAATGGGGTTGCAGATCTTGTGTAATAGTGAGAGAGGTGTGGAGAAGGGGAGAGGGGTGGGGGTGGGAGGTGGTGGGCTTCATTACATATAACACAAAGGGGAGTCAGAACTGAGATTGTGTCACATATTTAGGTTGCATATATATGGACCACATATATAGGTATAGAGGAAATGAATAACTGAAAACAATTTGCAAATTCTAAAAATAAATAATATTTTATTTGTGAACAAATATAGAAACAGATATGCGCTTTTGGGATTATGAATTTTAGAATGGACATTGAATCATCAATCATTTAAATACTTTGAAGAAAGATTGAAAAGTATGATGAGTTGAGTTAAAAATAATATTTTATTTGTCAACAAATATAGAAACAGATATGCTCTTTTGGGATTATTATTTTAGAATGGACATTCAATCATCAATCATTTAAATACTTTGAAAATAGGTTTAGAGTTATCATTGCAGGAAGAATGAAAATATAATTTGAGTTATGTATTCGGCGTCTGGGGATACACCATCTTCCTTGGAAGATATAAACAGAGTAGATTGATGTGCTGAAGTTCATATAATAATGGGTAATTATGTTTTTAAAAATTCCCGATCAAAACCTGTGGCGTGAGTGATGACCTGTCTGGGGATATGTTGGCGCCGAGTTGGCCCAATCTAGTTATCTCTAAAAGTATTGCGGATAGCCAATTTTTCTCATATAACTCATTCACCTACTTTTGGGAGAGCTTTCACTTGGTGAAGTTTCAGACCTGTAGCTAATTACTCACCTACTCAAAATGAGTAAATGCTAATTATCTCTAAAAGGATTGCAGATAGACATTTTTTGTCAAATAGCTCATTCACCTACTTTTAGGAGAGCTTTCACTTGGTGAAGTTTCAGACCCATAGCGAATTACTCACCTGCTCAAAATGAGTAAATGCTAATTATCTCTAAAAGTATTGCAGATAGCCAATTTTTCTCAAATAACTCATTCACCTACTTTTGGGAGAGCTTTCACTTGGTGAAGTTTCAGACCCATAGCGAATTACTCACCTGCTCAAAATGAGTAAATGCTAATTATCTCTAAAAGTATTGCAGATAGCCAATTTTTCTCAAATAACTCATTCACCTACTTTTGGGAGAGCTTTCACATGGTGAAGTTTCAGCCCCATAGCTAATTACTCACCTGCTCCAAATGAGTAAATGCTAATTATCTCTAAAAGTATTGCAGATAGCCAATTTTTCTCAAATAACTCATTCATCTACTACTTGGTGAAGTTTCAGACCCGTAGCTAATTATTCACCTACTCAAAATGAGTAAATGCTAATTATCCCTAGAAGTATTGCGGATAGCCTTCACATGGTGAAGTTCCAGACCCGTAGGTAATTACTCACTTACTCAAAATGAGTAAATGCTAATTATCTCTAAAAGTATTGCAGATAGCCAATTTTTCTCGAATAAGTCATTCACCTACTTTTGGGACAGCTTTCACTTGGTGAAGTTTCAGACCTGTAGCTAATTACTCACCTACTCAAAATAAGTAAATGCCTATTATCACTAAAAGTATTGCAGATAGCCAGTATTTCTCAAATAACTCATTCACCTACATTTTGGAGAAGTTTCACATGCTTAAGTTTTTTTATGAATTTTTAAAATAAATTTTAATACATTAAAATTAATTAAATCATGCACTAAATCAATTATAACTTGAAAAGTACTGCATTTAGAGCACTTTGTGCAAATATGTTATGCAGCTACTTTTGGGTTAGCTATAACATAGTAAAATTTCAGACCTGTAGCTCATGGCATAGCTGAATAATAACTACTTTTAGGTTATCACTGTTGGGTAAATCACTTATAACTTGAAAACTTTTGCATTTACATAATTTAGTTTCAGTATGTTATTCACCTATTTTGAGGCAGCTATAACATAGTAAAATTCCAGACCTGTGGCTCATTGCATAGCGGAGTAATAGCTACTTTGAAGTTCTTACTCAACACTAAATCATTTATAACTTGAAAAGTATTGCATTTAGAGCATTTTGTTAAAATATGTCATTCACCTACTTTTTCCATAGCAACAACATGGTGAGTAACTTGGGTGTCTATCTGAATAGCTAAGTGAGTAATAGCTACTTTTGGGCTTTTCACTAACTTCCATCATGAGTAAAATCACTTGTAACTTGAAAACTATTGCATTTAAAGAATTTTGTGCAAATATGTTATTCACCTACTTTTGGGTCAGCTATAACATACTAAAATTTCAGACCTCTAGCTCGTGCCATAGCTGAGTAATAGCTACTTTTGCCTTTGCCGGTGGATACATTTTGCATCTGGCCACAGATGCATCCTTGGTCTAGTCTCTAAAAGTATTACAGGTGGGCAATTTCTTCTAAATAAGTCATTCACCTACTTTTGGGTGATCTACCACATAGTGAAGTTGCAGAACTGTAGCTCTTTAGATGGCAGAGTAAAAGCCACTAAAATAAGTAAATGTCTTGTATCTCTAAAAGTAGTACAGATAGGCTATTTCTTCTAAAGACGTGCTTCCCTACTTTGAATTGATCTGGTATAATGAAGTGGCAGAACTGTAGCTCTTTGGATGGCAAAGTAATAGCTACTAAAATGAGTAAATGCCTTTTGTCTTTAAAAGTATTGCAATCAAACATTAAACTTGTCACTTCTACATGTGCCTCCATCTCGCAGGAAAATTTATATTCCACTATCTTTAGGACATCTAATTTATACGGCGGGAGATAAATGCATGCGTCAGAATGCTTGTTTCTTGTACATTAACCAAATCCTAAGTGCTATTGACACCTAAAACCCAACGCCCCCGATACAGATTGTATACCATTAGAATGACTTGACTTATTATCTCCCGCTGGGCTTTAGCCCGGGAGGGAGATTATGAAATGATGCCTGTGTGTGCGTGCGTGCGTGCGTGTGTGCGTGCGTTAGTTAGTCACGCAGATTCCTCCAAAACTACTACAGCTACAGATTTTTTGTAAATTAATTGTCCCAATGAATTTTCACGCCCTTGAAAATTTTTTTGGTTTTATGGACTTAGGCCTAACGATAAGTGAGTAATAGCTATCTTAGCTACTTGGAGTAAAGGGCTCATAACTCAAAAACTATTGCAGAAACAACTTTTTCTTCAAATATGTTGTTCAGCTACTTTGTCCTTAGCTATAAGATGGTACATAGTTTGGGGTCCCATTGCATGCCATAAGTGAGTAATAGCTATTTTCTCATTTGTAGCTAAATAACAAAAGGAGTAAATGTCAAATATCTTCCAAAGTATTAGAGTTACAGAAATCTTTTCAAATATGTTGTTCATCTACTTTTTGGTAAGCTATCACATAGTAAAATTTCAGACCTGTTGCACCTTGGATAGCTGAGCAATAGCTACTTTGAAATTCTGATTGTTGAGTAAAGCCATTGTAACTCCAAAACCATTGCAGTTAGAGTGTTTCCCTAAAATATGTTGTTCAGCTACTTTTTCCTTAGCTATAAGATGGTACATAGTTTGGGGTTCTATTGCATGGCATTAGTGATTAATAGCTATTTTCTCATTTGTAGCTAAATAACAGAAGAAGTAAATGTCAAATATCTTCAAAAGTATTAAAGTTAGGGAAATCTTTTCAAATATGTTGTTCATCTACTTTTTGGTAAGCTATCACATAGTAAAGTTTCAGACCTGTTGCACCTTGGATAGCTGAGTAATAGCTACTTTGAAATTCTGATTGTTGAGTAAAGCCATTGTATCTCCAAAACCATTGCAGTTAGAGTGTTTCCCTAAAATATGTTGTTCAGCTACTTTGTCCTTAGCTATAAGATGGTACATAGTTTGGGGTTCTATTGCATGCCGTAAGTGAGTAATAGCTATTTTCTCATTTGTAGCTAAATAACAGAAGAAGTAAATGTCAAATATCTTCAAAAGTATTAAAGTTAGGGAAATCTTTTCATATATGTTATTCATCTACTTTTTGGTAAGCTATCATATAGTAAAGTTTCAGACCTGTTGCACCTTGGATAGCTGAGTAATAGCTACTTTGAAATTCTGACTGTTGAGTAAAGCCATTGTAACTCCAAAATTATTGCAGTTAGACTGTTTTCCTAAAATATGTTGTTCAGCTACTTTGTCCTTAGCTATAAGATGGTATATAGTTTAGGGTTCTATTGCATGCCATAAGTGAGTAATAGCTATTTTCTAATTTGTAGCTAAATAACGAAAGGAGTAAATGTCAAATATCTTCAAAAGTATTAAAGTTAGGGAAATCTTTTCAAATATGTTATCCATCTACTTTTTGGTAAGCTATCACATGGTAAAGTTTCAGACCTGTTGCACCTTGGATAGCTGAGTAATAGCTACTTTGAAATTCTGACTGTTGAGTAAAGCCATTGTAACTCCAAAACTATTGCAGTTAGAGTGTTTTCCTAAAATATGTTGTTCAGCTACTTTGTCCTTAGCTGTAAGATGGTACATAGTTTAGGGTTCTATTGCATGCCATAAGTGAGTAATAGCTATTTTCTCATTTGTAGCTAAATAACAGGAGGAGTAAATGTCAAATATCTTTAAAAGTATTAGAGTTACAGAAATCTTTTCTATATGCTATCCATCTACTTTTTGGTAAGCTATCACATAATAAAGTTTCAGACCTGTTGCACCTTGGATAGCTGAGTAATAGCTACTTTGAAATTCTGACTGTTGAGTAAAGCCATTGTAACTCCAAAATTATTGCAGTTACAGTGTTTTCCTAAAATATGTTGTTCAGCTACTTTTTCCTTAGCTATAAGATGGTCCATAGTTTGGGGTTCTGGTGCATGCCATAAGTGAGTAATAGCTATTTTCTCGTTTGTAGCTTGAGTAAAGCCATTGTAACTCCAAAATTATTGCAGTTAGAGTGTTTTCCTAAAATATGTTGTTCAGCTACTTTGTCCTTAGCTATAAGATGGTCCATAGTTTGGGGTTCTGTTGCATGCCTTAAGTGAGTAATAACTATTTTCTCATTTGTAGCTAAATAACAGAAGAAGTAAATGTCAAATATCTTCAAAAGTATTAAAGTTAGGGAAATCTTTTCAAATATGTTGCCCATCTACTTTTTGGTAAGCTATCACATAGTAAAGTTTCAAATTTCAAAGTTTACAACTTTTGGTGGCCATCTTGAATTTTTGCGGAAAATGAAAAATGGCAAATATCTCTGAAACTGTCAGAGCGATTTCGAGCAAGTTTTGGACCCACAGTGTAGTAGAAGGGTTTCTGTTGAAACATGAAATTTTCAATTTCACATGGTAAAGTTTCAGACCCATAGCTAATTACTCACCTACTTAAAATGAGTAAATGCTAATTATCTCTAAAAGTATTGCAGAGAGCCAATTTTTCTCAAATACCTCATTCACCTACTTTTGGGAGAGCTTTCACTTGGTAAAGTTTCAGACCCATAGCTAATTATTCACCTACTCAAAATGAGTAAATGCTAATTATCTCTAAAAGTATTGCAGATAGCCAATTTTTCTCAGATAACTCATTCACCTACTTTTGGAAGAGCTTTCACTTGGTGAAGTTTCAGACCCATAGCTTATTACTCACCTACTCAAAATGAGTAAATGCGAATTATCTCTAAAAGTACTGCAGATAGCCAATTTTTCTCAAATACCTCATTCACCTACTTTTGGGAGAGCTTTCACTTGGTGAAGTTTCAGACCCATAGCTAATTACTCACCTACTCAAAATGAGTAAATGTGAATTATATCTAAAAGTACTGCAGATAGCCAATTTTTCTCAAATAACTCATTCACCTACTTTTGGAAGAGCTTTCACTTGGTGAAGTTTGAGAACCATAGCTAATTACTCACCTACTCAAAACGAGTAAATGCGAATTATATCTAAAAGTACTGCAGATAGCCAATTTTTCTCAAATAACTCATTCACCTACTTTGGGAAGAGCTTTCACTTGGTAAAGTTTCAGACCCATAGCTAATTACTCACCTGCTCAAAATGAGTAAATACGAATTATCTCTAAAAGTACTGCAGATAGCCAATTTTTCTCAACTAACTGATTCACCAACTTTTGGAAGAGCTTTCACATGGTGAATTTCAGACCCATAGCTAATTACTCACCTACTCAAAATGAGTAAATGTGAATTATCTCTAAAAGTATTGCAGATAGCCAATTTTTCTCAAATAACTCATTCACCTACTTTTGGGAGAGCTTTCACTTGGTGAAGTTTCAGACCTGTAGCTAATTACTCACGTAATCAAAATGAGTAAATGCTAATTATCTCTGAAAGTATTGCAGATAGCCAATTTTTCTCAAATAACTCATTCACCTACTTTGGGAAGAGCTTTCACTTGGTGAAGTTTTAGACCCATAGCTAATTACTCACCTACTCAAAAGGAGTAAATATGAATTATCTCTAAAAGTACTGCAGATAGCCAATTTTTCTCAAATAACTCATTCACCAACTTTTGGAAGAGCTTTCACATGGTGAAGTTTCACACCCATAGCTAATTATTCACCTCAAAATGAGTAAATGCGAATTATCTCTAAAAGTACTGCAGATAGCCAATTTTTCTCAACTAACTCATTCACCTACTTTTGGAAGAGCTTTCACTTGGTGAAGTTTCAGACCCATAGCTAATTACTCACCTACTCAAAATGAGTTAATGCGAATTATCTCTAAAAGTACTGCAGATAGCCAATTTTTCTCAACTAACTCATTCACCTACTTTTGGGAGAGCTTTCACTTGGTGAAGTTTCAGACCTGTAGCTAAGTACTCACCTAATCAAAATGAGTTAATGCTAATTATCTGTAAAAGTATTGCAGATAGCCAATTTTTCTCAAATAACTCATTCACCTACTTTGGGAAGAGCTTTCACTTGGTGAAGTTTTAGACCCACAGCTAATTACTCACCTACTCAAAATGAGTAAATATGAATTATCTCTAAAGGTACTGCAGATAGCCAATTTTTCTCAAATAACTCATTCACCAACTTTTGGAAGAGCTTTCACATGGTGAAGTTTCAGACCCATAGCTAATTACTCACCTACTCAAAATGAGTTAATGCGAATTATCTCTAAAAGTACTGCAGATAGCCAATTTTTCTCAACTAACTCATTCACCTTCCTTTGGGAGAGCTTTCGCTTGAAGTTTCAGACCCATAGTTAATTACTCACCTACTCAAAATGAGTAAATGTGAATTATCTCTAAAAGTATTGCAGATAGCCAATTTTTCTCAGATAACTCATTCACCTACTTTTGGGAGAGCTTTCACTTGGTGAAGTTTCAGACCTGTAGCTAATTACTCACGTAATCAAAATGAGTAAATGCTAATTATCTCTGAAAGTATTGCAGATAGCCAATTTTTCTCAAATAACTCATTCACCTACTTTGGGAAGAGCTTTCACTTGGTGAAGTTTTAGACCCATAGCTAATTACTCACCTACTCAAAAGGAGTAAATATGAATTATCTCTAAAAGTACTGCAGATAGCCAATTTTTCTCAAATAACTCATTCACCAACTTTTGGAAGAGCTTTCACATGGTGAAGTTTCACACCCATAGCTAATTATTCACCTCAAAATGAGTAAATGCGAATTATCTCTAAAAGTACTGCAGATAGCCAATTTTTCTCAACTAACTCATTCACCTACTTTTGGAAGAGCTTTCACTTGGTGAAGTTTCAGACCCATAGCTAATTACTCACCTACTCAAAATGAGTTAATGCGAATTATCTCTAAAAGTACTGCAGATAGCCAATTTTTCTCAACTAACTCATTCACCTACTTTTGGGAGAGCTTTCACTTGGTGAAGTTTCAGACCTGTAGCTAAGTACTCACCTAATCAAAATGAGTTAATGCTAATTATCTGTAAAAGTATTGCAGATAGCCAATTTTTCTCAAATAACTCATTCACCTACTTTGGGAAGAGCTTTCACTTGGTGAAGTTTTAGACCCACAGCTAATTACTCACCTACTCAAAATGAGTAAATATGAATTATCTCTAAAGGTACTGCAGATAGCCAATTTTTCTCAAATAACTCATTCACCAACTTTTGGAAGAGCTTTCACATGGTGAAGTTTCAGACCCATAGCTAATTACTCACCTACTCAAAATGAGTTAATGCGAATTATCTCTAAAAGTACTGCAGATAGCCAATTTTTCTCAACTAACTCATTCACCTTCCTTTGGGAGAGCTTTCGCTTGAAGTTTCAGACCCATAGTTAATTACTCACCTACTCAAAATGAGTACATGCTAATTATGTCTAAAAGTATTGCAGATAGCCAGTATTTCTCAAATAACTCATTCACCTACATTTTGGAGAGCTTTCACATTCTAAAGTTTTTTTATGACTTTTTAAAATAATTTTTTATTCATTAAAAGTAATGAAATCATGCCCTAAATCAATTATAACTTGAAAAGTATTGCATTTAGAGCACTTTGTTAAAATATGTTATTCAGCTACTTTTTCCATAGCTACAGCATGGTGAGTAACTTGGGTGTCTATCTCAATAGCTAAGTGAGTAATAGCTACTTTTGGATTTTTCACTAACTTCCATCATGAGTAAAATCACTTGTAACTTGAAAACTGTTGTATTTACAGAATTTTATGCAAATATGTTATTCATCTACTTTTGGGTCAGCTATAACAGTAAAATTTCAGACCTGTAGCTCATTGCATAGCTGAGTAATAGCTACTTTTAGGTTATCACTGTTGGGTAAATCACTTATAACTTGAATACTCTTGCATTTACATTATTTAGTTGCAATATGTTATTCACCTATTTTGAAGCAGCTATAACATAGTTAAGTTCCAGACCTGTGGCTCATAGCATAGCTGAGTAATAGCTACTTTGAAGTTCTTACTCAACACTACATCATTTATAACTTGAAAAGTATTGCATTTAGAGCATTTTGTTAAAATATGATATTCACCTACTTTTTCAATAGCAACAACATGGTGAGTAACTTGGGTGTCTATCTGAATAGCTAAGTGAGTAATAGCTACTTTTGGACTTTTTACTAACTTCCATCATGAGTAAAATCAATTGTAACGTGAAAACTATTGGATTTAGAGAATTTTGTGCAAATATATTATTCACCTACTTTTGGGTCAGCTATAACATAATAAAAATTTCAGACTTCTAGCTCATGCTATGGCTGGGTAATAGCTACTTTTGCCTTTGCCGGTGGATACATTTTGCATCTGGCCACAGATGCGTCCTTGGTCTAGTTCTAATAAGTCATTCACATACTTTTGGGTGATCTACCACATACTGAAGTTGCAGAACTGTAGCTCTTTGGATAGCTGAGTAATAGCTACTAAAATGAGTAAATGTCTTTTATCTCTAAAAGTATGACAGGTAGGCAATTCCTTCTAAATAAGTCATTCACCTACTTGTGAGTGATCTACCACATAGTGAAGTTGCAGAACTGTAGCTCTTTGGATAGCTGAGTAATAGCTACTAAAATGAGTACATGTCTTTTATCTCTAAAAGTATTACAGGTAGGCAATTCCTTCTAAATAAGTCATTTACCTACTTTTGGGTGATCTACCACATAGTGAAGTTGCAGAACTGTAGCTCTTTGGATGGCAAAGTAATAGCTACTAAAATGAGTAAATGCCTTTTGTCTTTAAAAGTATTGCAATCAAACATTAAACTTGTCACTTCTACATGTGCCTCCATCTCGCAGGAAAATTTATATTCCACTATCTTTAGGACATCTAATTTATACGGCGGGAGATAAATGCATGCGTCAGAATGCTTGTTTCTTGTACATTAACCAAATCCTAAGTGCTATTGACACCTAAAACCCAACGCCCCCGATACAGATTGTATACCATTAGAATGACTTGACTTATTATCTCCCGCTGGGCTTTAGCCCGGGAGGGAGATTATGAAATGATGCCTGTGTGTGCGTGCGTGCGTGCGTGTGTGCGTGCGTTAGTTAGTCACGCAGATTCCTCCAAAACTACTACAGCTACAGATTTTTTGTAAATTAATTGTCCCAATGAATTTTCACGCCCTTGAAAATTTTTTTGGTTTTATGGACTTAGGCCTAACGATAAGTGAGTAATAGCTATCTTAGCTACTTGGAGTAAAGGGCTCATAACTCAAAAACTATTGCAGAAACAACTTTTTCTTCAAATATGTTGTTCAGCTACTTTGTCCTTAGCTATAAGATGGTACATAGTTTGGGGTCCCATTGCATGCCATAAGTGAGTAATAGCTATTTTCTCATTTGTAGCTAAATAACAAAAGGAGTAAATGTCAAATATCTTCCAAAGTATTAGAGTTACAGAAATCTTTTCAAATATGTTGTTCATCTACTTTTTGGTAAGCTATCACATAGTAAAATTTCAGACCTGTTGCACCTTGGATAGCTGAGCAATAGCTACTTTGAAATTCTGATTGTTGAGTAAAGCCATTGTAACTCCAAAACCATTGCAGTTAGAGTGTTTCCCTAAAATATGTTGTTCAGCTACTTTTTCCTTAGCTATAAGATGGTACATAGTTTGGGGTTCTATTGCATGGCATTAGTGATTAATAGCTATTTTCTCATTTGTAGCTAAATAACAGAAGAAGTAAATGTCAAATATCTTCAAAAGTATTAAAGTTAGGGAAATCTTTTCAAATATGTTGTTCATCTACTTTTTGGTAAGCTATCACATAGTAAAGTTTCAGACCTGTTGCACCTTGGATAGCTGAGTAATAGCTACTTTGAAATTCTGATTGTTGAGTAAAGCCATTGTATCTCCAAAACCATTGCAGTTAGAGTGTTTCCCTAAAATATGTTGTTCAGCTACTTTGTCCTTAGCTATAAGATGGTACATAGTTTGGGGTTCTATTGCATGCCGTAAGTGAGTAATAGCTATTTTCTCATTTGTAGCTAAATAACAGAAGAAGTAAATGTCAAATATCTTCAAAAGTATTAAAGTTAGGGAAATCTTTTCATATATGTTATTCATCTACTTTTTGGTAAGCTATCATATAGTAAAGTTTCAGACCTGTTGCACCTTGGATAGCTGAGTAATAGCTACTTTGAAATTCTGACTGTTGAGTAAAGCCATTGTAACTCCAAAATTATTGCAGTTAGACTGTTTTCCTAAAATATGTTGTTCAGCTACTTTGTCCTTAGCTATAAGATGGTATATAGTTTAGGGTTCTATTGCATGCCATAAGTGAGTAATAGCTATTTTCTAATTTGTAGCTAAATAACGAAAGGAGTAAATGTCAAATATCTTCAAAAGTATTAAAGTTAGGGAAATCTTTTCAAATATGTTATCCATCTACTTTTTGGTAAGCTATCACATGGTAAAGTTTCAGACCTGTTGCACCTTGGATAGCTGAGTAATAGCTACTTTGAAATTCTGACTGTTGAGTAAAGCCATTGTAACTCCAAAACTATTGCAGTTAGAGTGTTTTCCTAAAATATGTTGTTCAGCTACTTTGTCCTTAGCTGTAAGATGGTACATAGTTTAGGGTTCTATTGCATGCCATAAGTGAGTAATAGCTATTTTCTCATTTGTAGCTAAATAACAGGAGGAGTAAATGTCAAATATCTTTAAAAGTATTAGAGTTACAGAAATCTTTTCTATATGCTATCCATCTACTTTTTGGTAAGCTATCACATAATAAAGTTTCAGACCTGTTGCACCTTGGATAGCTGAGTAATAGCTACTTTGAAATTCTGAATGTTGAGTAAAGCCATTGTAACTCCAAAATTATTGCAGTTACAGTGTTTTCCTAAAATATGTTGTTCAGCTACTTTTTCCTTAGCTATAAGATGGTCCATAGTTTGGGGTTCTGGTGCATGCCATAAGTGAGTAATAGCTATTTTCTCGTTTGTAGCTTGAGTAAAGCCATTGTAACTCCAAAATTATTGCAGTTAGAGTGTTTTCCTAAAATATGTTGTTCAGCTACTTTGTCCTTAGCTATAAGATGGTCCATAGTTTGGGGTTCTGTTGCATGCCTTAAGTGAGTAATAACTATTTTCTCATTTGTAGCTAAATAACAGAAGAAGTAAATGTCAAATATCTTCAAAAGTATTAAAGTTAGGGAAATCTTTTCAAATATGTTGCCCATCTACTTTTTGGTAAGCTATCACATAGTAAAGTTTCAAATTTCAAAGTTTACAACTTTTGGTGGCCATCTTGAATTTTTGCGGAAAATGAAAAATGGCAAATATCTCTGAAACTGTCAGAGCGATTTCGAGCAAGTTTTGGACCCACAGTGTAGTAGAAGGGTTTCTGTTGAAACATGAAATTTTCAATTTCACATGGTAAAGTTTCAGACCCATAGCTAATTACTCACCTACTTAAAATGAGTAAATGCTAATTATCTCTAAAAGTATTGCAGAGAGCCAATTTTTCTCAAATACCTCATTCACCTACTTTTGGGAGAGCTTTCACTTGGTAAAGTTTCAGACCCATAGCTAATTATTCACCTACTCAAAATGAGTAAATGCTAATTATCTCTAAAAGTATTGCAGATAGCCAATTTTTCTCAGATAACTCATTCACCTACTTTTGGAAGAGCTTTCACTTGGTGAAGTTTCAGACCCATAGCTTATTACTCACCTACTCAAAATGAGTAAATGCGAATTATCTCTAAAAGTACTGCAGATAGCCAATTTTTCTCAAATACCTCATTCACCTACTTTTGGGAGAGCTTTCACTTGGTGAAGTTTCAGACCCATAGCTAATTACTCACCTACTCAAAATGAGTAAATGTGAATTATATCTAAAAGTACTGCAGATAGCCAATTTTTCTCAAATAACTCATTCACCTACTTTTGGAAGAGCTTTCACTTGGTGAAGTTTGAGAACCATAGCTAATTACTCACCTACTCAAAACGAGTAAATGCGAATTATATCTAAAAGTACTGCAGATAGCCAATTTTTCTCAAATAACTCATTCACCTACTTTGGGAAGAGCTTTCACTTGGTAAAGTTTCAGACCCATAGCTAATTACTCACCTGCTCAAAATGAGTAAATACGAATTATCTCTAAAAGTACTGCAGATAGCCAATTTTTCTCAACTAACTGATTCACCAACTTTTGGAAGAGCTTTCACATGGTGAATTTCAGACCCATAGCTAATTACTCACCTACTCAAAATGAGTAAATGTGAATTATCTCTAAAAGTATTGCAGATAGCCAATTTTTCTCAAATAACTCATTCACCTACTTTTGGGAGAGCTTTCACTTGGTGAAGTTTCAGACCTGTAGCTAATTACTCACGTAATCAAAATGAGTAAATGCTAATTATCTCTGAAAGTATTGCAGATAGCCAATTTTTCTCAAATAACTCATTCACCTACTTTGGGAAGAGCTTTCACTTGGTGAAGTTTTAGACCCATAGCTAATTACTCACCTACTCAAAAGGAGTAAATATGAATTATCTCTAAAAGTACTGCAGATAGCCAATTTTTCTCAAATAACTCATTCACCAACTTTTGGAAGAGCTTTCACATGGTGAAGTTTCACACCCATAGCTAATTATTCACCTCAAAATGAGTAAATGCGAATTATCTCTAAAAGTACTGCAGATAGCCAATTTTTCTCAACTAACTCATTCACCTACTTTTGGAAGAGCTTTCACTTGGTGAAGTTTCAGACCCATAGCTAATTACTCACCTACTCAAAATGAGTTAATGCGAATTATCTCTAAAAGTACTGCAGATAGCCAATTTTTCTCAACTAACTCATTCACCTACTTTTGGGAGAGCTTTCACTTGGTGAAGTTTCAGACCTGTAGCTAAGTACTCACCTAATCAAAATGAGTTAATGCTAATTATCTGTAAAAGTATTGCAGATAGCCAATTTTTCTCAAATAACTCATTCACCTACTTTGGGAAGAGCTTTCACTTGGTGAAGTTTTAGACCCACAGCTAATTACTCACCTACTCAAAATGAGTAAATATGAATTATCTCTAAAGGTACTGCAGATAGCCAATTTTTCTCAAATAACTCATTCACCAACTTTTGGAAGAGCTTTCACATGGTGAAGTTTCAGACCCATAGCTAATTACTCACCTACTCAAAATGAGTTAATGCGAATTATCTCTAAAAGTACTGCAGATAGCCAATTTTTCTCAACTAACTCATTCACCTTCCTTTGGGAGAGCTTTCGCTTGAAGTTTCAGACCCATAGTTAATTACTCACCTACTCAAAATGAGTAAATGTGAATTATCTCTAAAAGTATTGCAGATAGCCAATTTTTCTCAGATAACTCATTCACCTACTTTTGGGAGAGCTTTCACTTGGTGAAGTTTCAGACCTGTAGCTAATTACTCACGTAATCAAAATGAGTAAATGCTAATTATCTCTGAAAGTATTGCAGATAGCCAATTTTTCTCAAATAACTCATTCACCTACTTTGGGAAGAGCTTTCACTTGGTGAAGTTTTAGACCCATAGCTAATTACTCACCTACTCAAAAGGAGTAAATATGAATTATCTCTAAAAGTACTGCAGATAGCCAATTTTTCTCAAATAACTCATTCACCAACTTTTGGAAGAGCTTTCACATGGTGAAGTTTCACACCCATAGCTAATTATTCACCTCAAAATGAGTAAATGCGAATTATCTCTAAAAGTACTGCAGATAGCCAATTTTTCTCAACTAACTCATTCACCTACTTTTGGAAGAGCTTTCACTTGGTGAAGTTTCAGACCCATAGCTAATTACTCACCTACTCAAAATGAGTTAATGCGAATTATCTCTAAAAGTACTGCAGATAGCCAATTTTTCTCAACTAACTCATTCACCTACTTTTGGGAGAGCTTTCACTTGGTGAAGTTTCAGACCTGTAGCTAAGTACTCACCTAATCAAAATGAGTTAATGCTAATTATCTGTAAAAGTATTGCAGATAGCCAATTTTTCTCAAATAACTCATTCACCTACTTTGGGAAGAGCTTTCACTTGGTGAAGTTTTAGACCCACAGCTAATTACTCACCTACTCAAAATGAGTAAATATGAATTATCTCTAAAGGTACTGCAGATAGCCAATTTTTCTCAAATAACTCATTCACCAACTTTTGGAAGAGCTTTCACATGGTGAAGTTTCAGACCCATAGCTAATTACTCACCTACTCAAAATGAGTTAATGCGAATTATCTCTAAAAGTACTGCAGATAGCCAATTTTTCTCAACTAACTCATTCACCTTCCTTTGGGAGAGCTTTCGCTTGAAGTTTCAGACCCATAGTTAATTACTCACCTACTCAAAATGAGTACATGCTAATTATGTCTAAAAGTATTGCAGATAGCCAGTATTTCTCAAATAACTCATTCACCTACATTTTGGAGAGCTTTCACATTCTAAAGTTTTTTTATGACTTTTTAAAATAATTTTTTATTCATTAAAAGTAATGAAATCATGCCCTAAATCAATTATAACTTGAAAAGTATTGCATTTAGAGCACTTTGTTAAAATATGTTATTCAGCTACTTTTTCCATAGCTACAGCATGGTGAGTAACTTGGGTGTCTATCTCAATAGCTAAGTGAGTAATAGCTACTTTTGGATTTTTCACTAACTTCCATCATGAGTAAAATCACTTGTAACTTGAAAACTGTTGTATTTACAGAATTTTATGCAAATATGTTATTCATCTACTTTTGGGTCAGCTATAACAGTAAAATTTCAGACCTGTAGCTCATTGCATAGCTGAGTAATAGCTACTTTTAGGTTATCACTGTTGGGTAAATCACTTATAACTTGAATACTCTTGCATTTACATTATTTAGTTGCAATATGTTATTCACCTATTTTGAAGCAGCTATAACATAGTTAAGTTCCAGACCTGTGGCTCATAGCATAGCTGAGTAATAGCTACTTTGAAGTTCTTACTCAACACTACATCATTTATAACTTGAAAAGTATTGCATTTAGAGCATTTTGTTAAAATATGATATTCACCTACTTTTTCAATAGCAACAACATGGTGAGTAACTTGGGTGTCTATCTGAATAGCTAAGTGAGTAATAGCTACTTTTGGACTTTTTACTAACTTCCATCATGAGTAAAATCAATTGTAACGTGAAAACTATTGGATTTAGAGAATTTTGTGCAAATATATTATTCACCTACTTTTGGGTCAGCTATAACATAATAAAAATTTCAGACTTCTAGCTCATGCTATGGCTGGGTAATAGCTACTTTTGCCTTTGCCGGTGGATACATTTTGCATCTGGCCACAGATGCGTCCTTGGTCTAGTTCTAATAAGTCATTCACATACTTTTGGGTGATCTACCACATACTGAAGTTGCAGAACTGTAGCTCTTTGGATAGCTGAGTAATAGCTACTAAAATGAGTAAATGTCTTTTATCTCTAAAAGTATGACAGGTAGGCAATTCCTTCTAAATAAGTCATTCACCTACTTGTGAGTGATCTACCACATAGTGAAGTTGCAGAACTGTAGCTCTTTGGATAGCTGAGTAATAGCTACTAAAATGAGTACATGTCTTTTATCTCTAAAAGTATTACAGGTAGGCAATTCCTTCTAAATAAGTCATTTACCTACTTTTGGGTGATCTACCACATAGTGAAGTTGCAGAACTGTAGCTCTTTGGATAGCTGAGTAATAGCTACTAAAATGAGTAAATGTCTTTTATCTGTAAAAGTATTACAGGTAGGCAATTTCTTCTAAATAAGTCATTCACCTACTTTTGGGTGATCTACTCCATATTAAAGTTGTAGAACTGTAGCTCTTTGGATGGCAGAGTAATAGCTACTAAAATGAATCAATGCCTTTTGTCTTTAAAAGTATTGCAATCAAACATTAAACTTGTCACTTCTACATGTGCCTCCATCTCACAAGAAAATTTATATTCCACTATCTTTAGTACATCTTATTTATACGGCGGGAGATAAATGCATGCGTCAGAATGCTTGTTATTAATAGAATTGTTTAATTATACACTAATAAGAATAAATGGTCATATCTAAATATTGCTGAATAATTAAAAATCATTTTCCCATGTAGCAGAACAAATAGGAACTGACAAATGATAAATCTGGCTTCATACAAAAATGATATACTGTACAAGTTCTAATATTCATGAAAGAAGTAATGAGAATGTAATGTAAAAGTAATGTGAATTCACATTACTTTTCAAAAGTAATGCATTACATTACTCATTACTTTGCCATTTTAATGTACATTACACATTACATTACTTTGGAAAAGGTAATGCATTACAAGGCATTACACATTACCATTATCCCAGGCCTGCTTGTGATACTTCCGAATGGTAACTGAGTTTGACTTCGGTGCAGATGGATGAACTTTAGCTGACCGTACACCAGGGCATGATCCAAAATGAACCCACCAACTCGAACATTAGAAACAACACTGGGCTCAGTGGGAGTGAGGACAAGGTCAAGAATGTGTCCATGAAGGTGGGTCTGTGTGTGCACATGCTGAGTAATATTGTATGTCTCTAGACAATTCAGAAATTTAACACTCGTTGACTATTCCATGAATATTGAAATCACCGCACATAAAAAATGAAATGAGGAACTGAGCACAGGTACTCAAAGAGATTGAAAAATTGGTCAAAGAATGCATCAGAACATGAGTCAGGAGCTTGATAAACACATGCTATCACAAAAGGTCTAGCAGAAGAACTAATGGCAATAACAATGTTTTCAAAGGATGGATAGGTAGGACTATCAACAATTTTGAACTGGATATTTTGATTGACAAAACAAGCCAACCCCCACCTCTAAGGCCGTAAGCACGGGCCAATGACATAACCTTAACTCTGCAGGAGTAATGGAGCATAGCAAACTGTCGTGTCAGTTGGACGAATGTGTGTCTCAGTCATAGCTAGTAGATTGAGAGAGTGAGTGGACATAACGGCCAAAATACAGGATCCCTTGTTTCTGACAGATGGACAGTTGACACCAAAAGAGATAGGAACCAGGTTTAAGGAAATGTTCCCACACAGTAACAGCAGGACTGATAGACCCCTTAACCTAGCAATACTTGGAAACTGATTAACATTTCTGCAACAGAAATTGCCTGTCTGAAGTATAGAGTGAGAAGGCTGGAACCATAAGGGAACCCTAAGACAAACAATTCAGCACCCTTGCGTGAAACGTTCACAAAGAAAAGGAACAGTAAGACGAGATAACAATGAGCATATATTTCTGACAATAAGTAATTGAGATACTCCAGTGGCCTTAAAGAAAAAAGAAAGGGACTGTGGTGAGTCAGACCAGTTGAAACCTTAATGCTCAGTCCTCTGAGCATACAGCAATCAAGCATTTAAGTCATTTGTCCCGTGGGTGACTCACGGGCACCCTAAAAGCTTTAAAGATACTGGAGTATGATCAAATTCGAGAAAAATTATAGAAAAAGTCAAAACAAAAAAGAGAAACAAGTAGAAACAATGATAGATAGCAATCTGTAACATTAGACACGGAAACTTTTAGAATGATAATTCCCGTTTTGGTGGGCGATAATACCCACACTGAACTAAAAGTGAGAAACTAACAAGTAGGGTATGTAACCAGGAAACAAGAGGATAAGAACTGCAAATTTTAAGTGTATACTTTTTTCACTAAATGGGAATAAAAAAGCATGATATTTAGCTGATATCGATATCATTGTTATTATAACTTTGAAAAAGCATCATCAAATAGTGGTGGATAAGGTGATTTTGATCTCATTTTCACCTCAAGCGGATATGCCAGATAGAAATAAATTTCTAAAATTTCAAAACTTTTGGAAGCTGTCTTGGATTTTTAAGACTTTATAGTAGCTTTAACAATCCAAAATACCCACAGGGTATTGAGTTCCAGGAATCAATATCCAAATTTTTCATTTTGTTAAACGATTTTAGATTTTTTGCGACTTTACATTATCTTGAAAATTCTTGATAGCACAGAAATGGTAAGATACAGTAATTTCAATCTCATTTTCAATTCTTCAGGGGAGTCAAAAATTTGGCGATTCAGTACTGATCTCTTTTTTCTGAGGTCATCTTGGATTTTTTTACTTTACAGTATTTTGTAAATCTTAAATATCTTTCAAAGAGACACACTGGTTTCAAGGTCATTTTTCGAAAAAAGTGGCAAGCAAGAGCTCCCTAGACTATATGTTATTCATGTACTTTTTGGTCAGCTATAACATAGTAAAATTGCAGACATGTAGCTCATTACATTGATGAGCAGTATTTTGTGTAAATATGTTTTCCACCTACTTTTTACACCTTAACAGCTAACTTAGTACTTTACTTCTGAATACCATTTGCAGGGCACAACTTTTGTGACCTTTTCTTCTTTCACTTCTTCTCCAAAACTCAAAACACGCAGTCAGCTGACACAGAGTCCTTTCACAGGCACATATTGCTTGTTTATACGATTAATACAAAATTGATGTGGAGATTCCTTCATTGAGTGCAGACCATCACCACTCGGGAGTTCTTTGTATATTTGTTTCTCTGTATAGTGTAAAAGTGCCACTACAGTGCTCTTGTTTTACAGTGATCTCTTGCATGAAATGAAGCGTGCATATCCAGCCAAACCTCGACCTCGAGGCAACCAGAACAATAGAAGAGATGGACATGGATATGGCAGAGAATCAAGTAGATATTTTAACTTTCATGACATCAGCATCCTGCAACTTGAAAAATTTTATCTTTGCTTTGAAAAATGTTTGAAACCAAAAATAGTAATATTGAAGTATTGTTTTACATCATGTAAAGGTGATTCAGTATGAGATGTTTGACAATATTCAGCTATTGCTTTAAACAAAATATGTTGCATATATTGCCATAAAGCAAACCTCAAAGCTGGCATACATACATTTTTGTGCACACGATTCAATTGACCAATCATGTATTGAGATGTGCAAGCTAACTGGGATTGCCAACCAATTTCTGATAGAAAAGTTCTACTTTTTAGTTAACACAGAAAATCCCTGACAAACTAGAAGTATTTAGACAAATCAGATGTGTGTTCTCACACTTCAGTATCTTTGCCAATGCTGCAAACTATTCATTCAATTAAAGACTGATACAAACAACATGAACTGCTATTTAGAGCTTCATTAGCTCTGGAGCTTTGAAATTTTGACCTATTTAGATTTTTCAAAGAATAACATTATTCCCCAGATTGCTGATAGTACAAATTGTTGTGAGTTTCAGCACTTGATAGAAAGTTTTTTTTCAAAAATGAAACAACCTACAATAAACATGTGCTTCCTGCTGGGGATGGACATGTTATTTTTAGCTAAGTTGTTTGTTTTGTCTGTTCATTTGTCTGTTTGTCTGTCAGTCAACATTTCCGTTTCCGGACTCTAACTCAAAAACACTTTGTCCGATCGAATTCAAACTTGACAGGGAGATAGATCACTATCATAGCTAAGTTGCTTTTGAAATTGGTGTGATACAATCGATTTGTGTGTCCATTTTTTGTCCATTTGTCCGACAACATTTCCGTTTCCGGACTCTAACTCAAAAACGCTTTGTCCAATCGAATTCAAACTTGACAGGGGATAGATCACCATCATAGCTAAGTTGCTTTCGAAATTGGTGTAATTCCATCCATTCATTTTTTTCCCGTTTATAGCATAGATACAATTATGTAACCTAGATTACAAGTTTTACATTTCTTAGCACGTCTAACACATTTACCTTAACTGGGTGACCTAACATTTCTTTCCTTGTTTCTAAATTTGATTACAGCAGTCGCTAGCCTTATTGCTGCCTGCGCAACCCGCCTTTTGGGGCATCTCTGACCCTCTTGTTGCTTATTAGGACAATAGCTCACCAACCCTGAAGATTGTTAAATGAGGTCCTTATACAGCAGAGCTTTTTACACTGGTCCTCAGTTAACCTTTTTGGAACCGTTTGGAACATTTAAAACAAACAAACCTTATGTATGACTTTGCCATATACCCACACTTCCATTAATGTTTTCAGGACAAATTGATGGGAGTGAACTACAAAGTTTAAACTGAAACATTTTAAACAGGAAGCACTTTTTATGATAAAGAATTAGCTGGGGCACTAGGCACTAAAGCAACAAAAAAAATGGAGAAGTGAATTTTATTTTGTAACTATTTCTAAATGTTATGAAGGGTGTATCATGGAAACCATGAGGTGTAGGAAAAGCGATACTTGGTAGGTATATTGGATAAGGGGTGTACGTGTGCAGTGTCATGACCTTGCTTTAACCTTTGATCTTTGTGTAGTAACCTTGACTTTTATAATCTTGTCTGGGCTATATCTCAAAAACTGTAAGGTCTAGGAATTATATTGTTGTTTGGACATTTTAGGTGTGTAGTGATATGGTGTAATCTTGATTTGACCTTCGACTTTGCTTTAGCGACCCTGACCTTTAAATCGTATCTGGGATAAATCTCAGAACATTGGTTGGGGAGTGTCAGTGTGCAGCATTAGTGTCACTTGATTTGATCTTTGACCTTGCTGTACTGACCCTGACATTTGACATCTTGTACGGCTATATTGTGGAAAATGTAAAGTGTAGAAAGTTCATGCTTGGCAGGTATATTGGTTGGGGGGATGTTGGTGTGCAATGTCATGGTGTGACCTTTATTTGACCTTCAGGTATCAGGTATCCATGTGCTTAATCTCCAAACTCGCAGATTCTAAGGCACACCATCCAAATTGTAATACATAAATCAGAAGTCATAAAACATGACAGGGACAGACCTTTGGCCTAGTTGTAGTGACCTTGAACTTTAAAATCTTGTCTGGGCTTTATCTTGGAAAACATGTAGGAAAGTGTTTGTTGATGGGTATATTTGTTTGAGGTTGTAGGTGTGCAGTGTCATAGTGTGACCTTGATATGACCTTTGATCTTGGTTCTATCAGTCTGCTTTTAACTTGACGTAAGGTTTTTACTTTTTTTGAATTACTTTGCACTCTTAAGATCTTTGTAAGTTGCTATTTTGATATACATTTGTTTAATCCCAGTTCTATATCATTTTGGCTGCATCTGTTTATCATAATTAAAATTGTTTCAAATGTCAAAAATAAGTACGACAGAAAACAAAGTTGTGTTTTCATATTGCAGTATTGCTTTCCACTGTACTGATTTGCTAAATGTTAATTCAGTGAAAACTATCAGAGTTTTTATTGAGTTGTGGCTTACAATTTGTTTCAGTGGGTGAAAGGAAAGATACCCGGAAGAAGCCTGCAACTGAAAAGCAACAGGGTGCTAGCCATGACACAGGGGCTAGCCATGACACAGGGCAAGTTCAAAATCAAAGTGCTAGATCTCTAATGTTATATTGATTTGTTTCCCAATGCATTTCATCAAAGTAAGAAATCAACAATTTTGTTTTTAAACAATACATATTAAACAAAACAACGTTGTTCTTACCGTGAGTATTAAATCAGATGAGTGTAGTCTTCATCTTTAACCTCAATTACATTGTCAGATTGATGTAAACATGTATAGTAACCTTAACAGCATGCTTGTTATTACTGGTACCTCCTTCAAAATTAAAATTGATAGGTCACATCTTCAGGGCTTTTTTATTATGCCTATTTTTGGTTATTTACAATCTGTACGAGAAGCCAAGTTGTAGGAAACCCTGTCCTATGTGTCTTGGAGCAATTCAGGTATTTGATGTGCATTGTCGGGGAGTCAGTAGTGCTGGGGTGACCAAGTATGAACAAGAACACACTTTGTTAAAAAGGTAGCAGAATCTGGAGTATGGTGCTCTCAAAATCAAATCGAAATGAATTTCAGATTAATCAGGTCTTAAATGACCAATTTAGAAGTTTGATTATCTGTAAATATAAATTGTCTCTTAATTATCAACCTCAGGTTTGCTGGGGTGGTGATTTTAAAATGCAGGCAGAGTATATATTAATTTGATCATGACTGATGTAAGCAATTGTTAAAACTTCAAAAGAGCCTTAAAAATTTGTTTCTGTTTCTGTTCAAGCTGGACAGTAGGCCAGTATCCAGTTTTCCCATTAGATACTTGCAGCATCAGGCTAGAGTATATGTGCCAATTATTATTCTGAAATAAAAAAATTGTGTTGCAGATATAGGCTTTTTGATGGCAAAGGGTTGGGAATATTTACAAAATCTGTGAAAACTGAAGCTACTGAAAGTAAAGGTAAATAAAGATTGTTTCTCTTCTGAATCTACTTTTTGTTATGTACAAACATTTCGTAGTGAAATAAGAAGGAACTTTCTTTTTTTTTCAAGATTAAACATTTTCCTTAATAATTAACACCACTGTGTTAATGAAATGCAGAACAAAAGTTAGACAAATTAGAAATTGTATATCTGTGTCCTGGCCAGAGAAATCCTATGATGTAAGCAATGGTAATGCCATTCTTTGACCTTGTGACCCATATGACCTGTACTTATTTCCAGTTTCTGTGTTGTGTGAAGGGATTCTGCTCTCCTGAAAAGGATGCCAGTCTCGCCAGTTTATCTCCCAAACTGCTGTTGGTAGACATTTATACTCCTCCTGGGTTAAAGAGAGGCACATGTAAAGTATGTTGTCCAAGAGTATGATTTCCATCATCTGGCCAAATCTTTGACCTTCCTTAGGGCAGGGTTGGTGCATATTTTTGGTATCCACCCCCCTCTCCCCTCTCCCACTTCAGATTTAGGGTTTTGGTTTCTTATATTGTGTTTTCCCACAATTGTATGTGCTGATAAAGGAGATACTACTTGCAAAGTGTGGTTAACAAAGTCTATTTCATGTTTCATGTAAGGTGTAACTACTGTGACATTTGTTCATTGTGTCCAAGGTAATATTATCATTAATATTTAATAGACTGGTGCTTTTGTCACTTTTATACTGCTTGCATTTTTTTCGAAAACAGGTATATGTCATTGATAACTATTTAATGTTTACCGCTTAATTTACATTAATCTTTGGGTTAAAATAAGTGAACATCAGACAAATGGGAATTTCATACTTGTTTTTTTTTCAGAACTGACATTGTTTGACAAGCTGGAGCAAAAGGAAATGGAACTTGAAAATACTTTTCCACCCCAAAATTCCTTAGAACAAGAAATACAGTGGACAAAGCAAAACAAAATGTGGAAATTCCCAATCGACAATGAAGAAGGTAGATTATTGAGTAACTGCAGATTTGTATTTCAGACATTTGTTTAAAGGCTCGGTGCAACGTCATGGTCTGACCTTGATTTGACCTTGCCATAGTGACCTTGACTTTGAAAATCTTGTCCGGGCTGTATCTCAGAAACGGTAAGGTGTAGGAAGTTGATACTTGGTAGAAGACATTGGTTAGGGGGTGTAGGTGTGCAACATCATGGGGTGACCTTGATTTGACCTTTGCCTTGCCGTAGTGACCTTGACCTATAAAATCTAGTCCAGGCTATATCTCGGAAACCGTAAGGTGTAGGAAGTTGATACTTGGTAGAAGACATTGGTTAGGGGGTGTAGGTGTGCAACATCATGGGGTGATCTTGATTTGACCTTTGCCTTGCCGTAGTGACCTTGACCTATAAAATCTAGTCCAGGCTATATCGTGGAAACCGTAAGGTGTAGGAAGTTGATACTTGGTATGGACATTGGTTAGAGAGTGTAGGTGTGCAATGTCATGGTGTGATCTTGATTTGACCTTTGAATTTACCATAGTGACCTTGACCTATAAAATCTTGTCTGGGCTATATCTCGGAAACGTTAAGGTGTTGGAAGTTTATACTTGGTAGGGACATTGGTTAGGAGGTGTAGGTGTGCATTGTCATGGTGTGACCTTGATTTGACCTTATTATAGTGACCATGACCTATAAAATCTTGTCCGGGCCATATCTCAGAAACTGTAAGATGTTGATACTTGATAGGGACATTGGTTGGGGGTTGTAGGTGTGCAACATCATGGTGTGACCTTGATTTGACCTTTGACCTTGCTGTAGTGACCTTGACTTATAAAATCTTGTCTGGGCTATGTCTTGGAAACCGTAAGGTGTAGGAAGTCGATACTCTGTAGGGATATTGATTAGGGGTTGTAGGTGTGCAACATCATGGTGTGACCTTCATTTGACCTTGTCAGTGACCATGAGTTTTAAAATCTTGTCTGAGCTATTTCTTGGATTCCATAAGGTGTAGAAGGTTGACTCTGGGACATTGGTTAGGGGGTGTAGGTGTGCATCATGGTGTGACGTTTTTGCTCTGCCAAAGTGTCATTTCCATTGAGAGCTATTCTCCAATTAATAAATTTTATAGCTTCATATTTTTTAGTTTGCCAATTAATGCTGTCAGCTTGCTATTGCATTATCTTAGTACTTGTTTTAGTACTTTATCTTTAGATACATTTTCTTTCTCTTCTTAAACATTATTTGGACTTTATATGATGGACACTGCACTGAAAGTATCCCAGTCTTTGTACTGTTTCACTACTTTTATATGCCATGCTGTTGAGAACTATTTCCCCAGGCTGTGGGGTACGGGCATCTGTGATGCTATTTTTGTGTATTGAAATTCTAGTGATGAGCTATCACACAACAGCTTTCTTGAAATGGTGTACAAAATCTACAGTATTCAGTCATTTGTATCGCGGAGTCGGCATTATGTCTCAAATGTTTTTGCATTATTGTGTCCCTGAAAAAATATGTGATCAGTCGATTGATGGCTTATACTTTTATTCTAATGACACTTTTTATGGCTCATATCTGGAAGACTTTAAAATAAGTTGTTCACCTATACGTTTGTGTTCTGTGAAGTTTTCAGAGCCCTAGGTGTAACTTTGGCTGGGTATTCCCCCGTCTAAAATTGGGAACTGTTCATTTTTGAAATGTTACAATGCCAAAAAAGGCGACAAATTTTTGTCAGACACTGTTAAGATAGGTCTACCCACCTTGAGAGATTTATAAATCATGTTAAGCAAGCCAGTGCGACTATAATTAAGTGGCATGTATTTCCATTATCCATATATAACTGCAATCATCTGTTGTGGTTACACTTTGATTTATATCAATGAAAGATCTGCTATGCATGTACGTTTATAGGATCTAAATAGATATGATGATTTCTTCTCAGTAGAAATTAAAGCAAATGTAATGTTCTGTACAGACTTATTTTTATTCTAAATTTAAATGACACAAAGAAAAAATTAAAAAAAAATTAATAAAAAAATTTTAAAAATTCAAAATTGTAAAAATACAAGTCAGTTTATATCTAATCACATTGCTACCTCTGCCAAAGATATGTTTATGGCAGTCTTGGTTTATTTAATCTCGATAATGGACAGAGTGTGATGAAATTTTCAGGAAATGTGATCCTGATTGCCATCTAAATTCAAGACATCATATTTATGTTTGTGGGGATGTTTTGTTTTAGTTAGCAAAAACATTTTTCTAGTTTTTTAACCCCAGCCCATAAATGCCGGGGGATATAGTTGTCCCTTGTGCCATCCGGGCTGTATTGGCGGTGGGCATAAAGCTTGTGAGTGTTCCACAGCCTAAACCAATGAAATGGAGGATTTTCACCAAATTTTCAGGATATGTTTACCGTCAAGAGGATCTAGAGCTGATTAGGTTTTGGGGGGAAATGGCAACACTAAGATTTTTGGGTCTTCAAGTCTGTGGGTGTTCCACAGCCTGTGGAACTGTGGTTTCACAATAGGCTTCTGTCTAAATTGACCGGATGCTTTCCTATTGTTGAAAGAAATCCTGTCATTATGAACGAATAAAATATGCAAGTTTTCTCCGTTCTTCAAGTTCATGAGTTCTTACATCTGACAATATCTCATGGGTTCTGTATAATTCTTATCACTGAAGTTGTTCCTTATATTTTCCCAAATCTCTGTATTGTTGCTCATTTAGTTGTACCCGAGGGCTGGGGTTCTTGCCTGCCGAGGCTGGCTATTTCTTGTTCCCTGATGCAGCAGGTCTAGTTTATCTTGACAAATAATGCAATTTTAACCATGTGTTGAGAGTAATATACGTCAATAATTTTACAGGCATGGAAGAAGAGGCAGAAGTTGGTTTCCACGAGCATGTTTTCCTTGATCAGCATTTGCAGGGATTTCCAGAGAAGGGGCCGGTGCGTTATTTCATGGACCTGGTGACTGTAGGTTTGTCACAGAACCCATACCTCAGCATCCACCAGAAGCTGGAGCACATCCAATGGTTCAGAGACTACTTCTCTAATAAGCTGCAGGAGATCGAGCAGAGTACCCTCACTCAGCCACAGGACAGCTAGTTCTCATGCCCATTGACAAGACTGACTCAGCTTTGGGAGTCAATGTTATTATTCCTGATTAATGACATACCACACACTGGTATAGAACATCTCGGGATATTTATGGTCAGAAGAAAGTAAATGAGGAAATGGTTAAATATTTGTGAACCAGAACAGAGCTTAGTATCTTCGGGTTTGAATCCCAAGCTCAAGCTGAAGTGGGAAAATTGAGTTACTTACCTGTGCTTGGTTTCAATGGAAAAATTTACCAAATAGTATACATTTTCCTCCATCTGTTAAACTACCCATTCTGATGTGACCTATGGAATATGTTAGAAGAGAGCATAAAGTCAGCCAAAGAAACTATGAAGTATCATCATTGAGATCTGCAGTTTCAACTCTTGTTTCTGACACAAGATCTCATTTGGGCCAGTTGTCATTGGTGCTTACACAGCTATTGGTGTCTGTAATTGGAAATAAATTGCTTTATATTGGTTCAGGAGTGTTTAATGTTAATGCAGAATCTTAATTCTGAACTGCACTCAATGTAGTTATTGTCCACCCAACATAAAGCTTCCATACTGAACATGTTTTACAAGACATAATCTTGAAAGAAATATTTTCGTTCACGTACATAACCCCGTAAAACTTGTAGTACTCAGACAGGCTTCACTTATTGTGATTGTATATTGTAATATTATGTCATCTGTTCCACCCATTTCATTATTGGTGGTCATACTTTGATGTCTGATCATTTCTGCAGTTTTTCTAGACAAGAATACCTTTTGAAACTGCACTTTTCATCCAAACAAAATCTGAGATTTCAACAAAATACAAATGGTAATATGTTGGACTCGCACTTAAACAGGTGGCATTTAGACTTGCTTGTAAATGTCTGGATGTTGAAGACCATGCGGCATAAATGAGAAGGAAACTTGTCCAACATTTTTACCCCCCAGTATTTTTTTCACCTATGGTGTCCGGGTAGGTGGGCGGGTGTTCGGGCGAAACTTTGTCTGGGCTGTATCTCAGAAACTGTAAGGTGTAAGAAGTTGATACTTGTTTGGGACATTGGTAGGTATGCATCGTCGTGATTGTAGTCGTATTGTAGTTCGGTAAAGTTTAGGACTATTTCTTATGTTAGTGCAGTTAGCATAAATAAACATTAACAGGGTGTATCCACTACATTTCAATATTTTTTCCATGACTTCTCCATGATCAAAGCTTTAAAATTAAGGACCTTTTACATGCTTTGTGACATGAAAAAGACATGTACCTAGGCCACAAGCTCAAGCTGGTTTTGCCTTTGAGAACCACACATGAGATTCCAGTCACAGTACAGAAAGATGTGGAAGACACCAAAATTTGATCGGATTACATAAATGTATCCTTGTATTGAAATGCTGGATGAGAGAAAGGATACCTTTTAATTTCCATGACACTTTATGAATTTTCCCAACACCTGGAATCAATTTCCATGACTTTCCCAGGCCTGGAAAATAGGTGGAATTCCATGACTTCTCCAGGTTTTCCATGACTGGATACACCCTGTATTAAACAGAGCAACCTGGAATCCTTAAAAAAATAAAAGAGAACTACATCTACAATTACTGCTTGTCCTAGCACACATAACCAGGCTGGGGGTGTTTAATATGGACTTCCAAGACCGTGTTTGGTAATTCCTTTATTAACAAATTTATCTGTATGATGGTTTTAAAAGGAAACTTCAACATTGTATTTATATTGTCTTGTCCCACAATACTATCCCTGGGAGTTACACCAGACCTTTTTAATAACAGTCCAACTCCAACCACCATGCTATGGGCCGACACTTTGTGTCCTCATCTGTACAAAGAATGTTCATCACAGTGCGGACTCATTAGAAATTCCCTTGTTTTAAAAATGTATTAATATTCTGAAATCCACCACAAAAAGTGTCCTATCATGTAATAATTAAGCAGTCGCAAAAATGTGAAAAAATGAAAGTGATTACGATTCCAAATATATATTTTATTGTAAATAAGACATCAAAAATCGACATACAATTTAATATATATTATTAATTGCATATCAATATCAATCAATCAAAAAAAAAAAAAAAAAAATAGTAAATAACACCTTTCTAACAAAACAAAATCTGATTATCTAGGATAAATATTTAATTTAGTGGTCAGTAAGTACTTGAGACAAACTTAACCAAGTATTTCAAAACTTATACTACATGTAAATTTTCAGGATCAATGTGAATAAACAAGTTTCTTCCTTTAGCTGGAAACTAAATTGAAATATAACTTTTGAGTAGCTGGAGAAGTCACAGCACCTGAACAGCCTGACAAACGCCTGACCCAGGTTGCAAAGTGGTCATGGATGTGGACATACATATGCTGTATATAATCATGCACAAGTCCATTAAAAGAGAAAAGTTGTGGCCTCTTCCTCAAAGTTGCTCATCTTATGCCGCTTAATTATGACTTGCAAATGTTCACTCTAATTGTCATTACACAGCTCAGAAATCACATCCGATAATTTAATTTTTAGCAATTATGCCTCTGTTAATTACAAATAATGGCGAACTTTTTTCTCTAAATGCAAAATTGGAATCTTTTTAATATAGATACAGCAAACAAGGTCTAGGGTTAACAAGCCAAACATTTGCTTGAATGCTATGTATTTCCAACATATGAAAACATCGGATTTAAATTTAACATCTGTCTTCTGCATGATTACCACTGCACACCAGTGCTGTATATACTCACGGGTTTGTGATAGACTAGTGTACTGATACATAATATCAAATATGCTTAACTACATGCAATAATTAACTGGCTTAACATTTAAAAGAAGTGTTTTTTTCATATTAAAATAGATCTCATTAAATGCATCTTGCTTTCAATTACTTCAAAAAAAAAAGAAGATGCCCGTACGCCACAGCCTAGGGAAATATTTTTAACACCATGAGATATAGAAGTACTGTATCAGTACAAAGTTCAGGATACTTTCAGAGCACTGTCAGTTATATAAAGGTCCAAACAATGTTTAAATAGAGAAAATAATGTCTAAGAGAAAGATAATGCATGTACTCTTTATCTACATCTGGCATGGCCGAATTATGGTTTAGATGTTTTAAATATTACCATGCATACAGAAGTGGTAATACATTCAATGAATGCTTATGTGTGGTGTTGGAGCAAAATCTGTGGCTCACTTGATGAAATTCCATCTGTTACAATGGGAAGTTATAAAAGTAAAATTCTTAATAAATTCTAATATGACTTAAACAGTGCTTAATCTGCATCAAAAGACAGACCCAAAGGTGCAACAAGATTTTAAAGGTCAAGGTCACTATGACAAGGTCAAATCAAGGTCACACCATGATGCTGCACACCTACAACCACTAACCAATATCCCTACCAAGCATCAACATCCTACACCTTACAGTTTCCGACATATAGCCTGGACAAGATTTTATAGGTCAAGGTCACTACGGCAAGGTCAAATCAAGGTCAGACCATGACGTTGCACACCTACATCCCCTAACCAATGTCCCTAGTAAGTATCAACTTCCTACACCTCATGGTTTCCGAGATATTGCCCGGACAAAATTTTATAGGTCAAGGTCACTATGGCAATGTCAAAGGTCAAATCAAGGTCAGGCCATGATGTTGCACACCTACACCCCCTAACCAATGTCCCTAGTAAGTATCAACTTCCTACACCTCACGATTTCCGAGATATAGCCCGGACAAGGTCACTACAGCAACGCCAAAGGTCAAATCAAGGTCACACCATGACGTTGCACACCTACAACCCCTAAGCAATGTCCCTAGTAAGTATCAACTTCCTACACCTCATCGTTTCCGAGATATAGCCCGGACAAGATTTTATAGGTCAAGGTCACTATGGCAAGGTCAAATCAAGGTCAGACCATGACCAATGTCCCTACCAAGTATCAACTTCCTACACCTTACGGTTTCCGAGATATAGCCTGGACAAGATTTATAGGTCAAGGTCACTATGGCAAGGGCAAATCAAGGTCAGACCATGACGCTGCACACCTACACCCCCTAACCAATGTCCCTAGTAAGTATCAACTTCCTACACCTCACGGTTTCCGAGATATAGCCCGGACAAGATTTTATAGGTCGAGGTCACTATGGTAAGGTCAAAGGTCAAATCAAGGTCAGACCATGACGATGCACACCTACACCCCTTAACCAATGTCCCTACCAAGTATCAACTTCCTACACTTTACAGTTTCCGAGATATAGCCCGGACAAGATTTTATAAGTCAAGGTCACTACAGCAAGGTCAAATCAAGGTCAGACCATGACGTTGCACACCTACACCCCCTAACCAATGTCCCTACCAAGTATCAACTTCCTACACCCTACGGTTTCCGAGATATAACCCAGACGAGACTTTCAAACTCAAGGTCACTACGGGAAATTCAAAGGTCAAATCAAGGTCAGATGGTGATGTTGCACACCTACACATCCTAACCAATGTCCCTACAAAGTATCAACTTCCTACACCTTACGGTTTCTGAGATATAGCCCGGACAAACTTTTTCCCGCCGCCTGCCCACCCGCCTGCCCATCCGGACACCATGGGTGAAAACAATACCCCGACAGCCCTTAAGGGCTGTGGGGTAAAAAGCATGAAAAATATATATAATGTTAAATATTCTTGGATACTCTAATATGTATATGGTTACACACTTGAAACACTTGGCTATCAAATTAAATACTTTTATCTAAGTTTTTAAGGATCAGATGTCTGTAGAATGCCTAGAAATGTCTGAAAAAGTCACTGCTATGAAGGGAGCTGACAGGTCTTGTGACCATGCATAATTCTGGACCTCACCATAGATAGAGAACCACAACAAAATACTTGACTTGAACAAAAAAAAAAAAAAGACCACAAAACAGAGTACACAAAAACACTATCTCTACAGATGACATGCTAACATCACAATAAAAAGATCAATAAACAATACTGCTAACAATACTTTGTGGCTGAGAATTTGCAGAATCTGATGATAATGTGATGCTGCTCACTGAACTGTTGGCAAGTTCTAAGAATGTTTCTCCACACCTAAACTGAATCAGTAATTGACGGTGCAGCTGTAGGCATTCTGCTGGATGTGGCTCTGATGAGGAACTGTCAGTTACTGACAAACAGGTCTTTACTGGAGGTCAACCCCTCTACCTTTGAAAAACAGTCTGGTACAACAGAAAATTAGAATAGGATGTATACACAACAAGGACTACAGACATTGATAAAGCTGTTATTTGTGTAAATCTTAATAAGGAAATGCTTTAGCACAAATGGCCATGTGTCTGTATGACCAACTTACCATAAATAATGAAAGACATTATACTTACGTGCCTTGTTGGAATTTACCAAGAAAAGCACAAATGCACTTCCAACAGTATTCAACTGGTATGTCTTGTGTCAACCTTCAATGTACAAGCTTGGTGCCAAATACCAACATATTCTTTGCACAAGCTTCTACACCTGTGACTTGGCACTTCTGCCTTGTGTTACCCATGCAGACTGGCTAGAGCCTGGAACACTCAGCACCTCAATACTGTGGCTATGAACTCCTCAATATTCACCCCCAAGTCTCGACACTGCTGCACCAGTTGCTTGACCCGCTCTCCAGTCCCCCAAGTGGCTTCAAAGAGAAGGTACTGCAATTCAAACAACACATCTCTCAGGCTGTGTTCCAGCACTAAATTTCAAACCCTGACCACCAATATTATAAGCTGTGCAGAGGCAAAGTAATGCACTTTATTTGTGTAAAGAATGATGTCAATAATGCAAAGACCAATGAAAAACATTTATCAAGTTTTACGTTACCTGAACCTTAAAATTGTAGGTGTTCTTGTGTTTCTGTGCAGAAAGACATATTTTTCAACAATGGTTAAATGCAACTACTGAATATGGGAAAAGTACTAAACACAAATATCAAATGATTCTATCTTTTTTTGTAGTTCAGCAGACACAAATTAAACCAAGTGAACAACACTATAATTTACAAAAGTAAAAATATTCCTTACCCATCTTCTGTAGTCCTTCTTGTTATACTGATGTAGCTTTAATAAGTACACCATTTCACAACCAATACTTCAACATGGAATCTATATTGTCTTGAGCTTTTCATGCAAAAGTTAATGCAAATATTTTTCACATTGCACAAACAGTTCACAAAATTTACCTGTGCATCATGTGCATACACTGGGCATCATCTTTTGAAATTTTACTATAATTATTAGAATCTTACAAAACAGAGTAAGAGATGTATTATTTAAAGGGGGGTTTAACTTTACGTTTTTCCACAACCAAATGCAGTACGGCAACTTCTGAGTGGCAAGACTGTACATTCGCTGCACCTGAAAACAGACTGACATCAAATTAGCTGAAACCACATACAGAACAATAAGCAAAATAGGTGGGCGACAAACTAGCACAAAGACACCAAATATAGAGTAGATTTAGTTCTCTGGCCATACTACAGCCTCCGCACCTAGAACAAACCAACACAAAATTGCATGTAGTGCAAAGGCAGAATAGACATGGATGGCAGCCACACCTGTACATGGACACAAAATTACCATAAAACTACCACAGGCAGATTGGTAACACCCTATTGGTAAACAGAAACCAAATTAACCTTGTAACTGAAGAATTTCCTATTATAAACATTTTATTTTATGCGGTTACATTTATTGTAAAAATGTTATCAATGATTCACGATTATCCACAAGTTATAGTTACTTGAGTGCCGAATATAACATTAGATTAGTTGTTGCTATCAGAGAACACTGAAAATAACACTTTTATATCAGGCTATAAAATATTACTCATTACACTGTAGTGACTGAGAATACTGTAAAAATTATAATTTGTACAACTACGCAGCTTGTGCACAACATAAACTTAAACAAGTCTGTCATACACACTATAACATGAACAGAATTTTAACAGGTCATAATTTAACTGGAATTTTGTGTAAATTCTGTTCATATAAACTTCCATACAGTGCAAAGCAGAAAGAGGATCACTTGAAAGAACATAACATGCACAATCATAAATGGATAAACTTTTGGAAAATGACACATAAATATGAATTATATACAATAATAAACATTCCTGTATAACAAATTCAAGGAAATTCAAAATATGACATGTAATAAACTATTCAAAATTTATATAATGAAAGTAACATGGAAAACACTTTGAAAATATATCACAAGTTACTGTCAATAATATGAACCATTTGTTTACTTATTATTTTAAATACTTGCTTTTTATCATCTGATCTGAGGGAATAGAAACAACAGATAGTTTCACAATTAGTCAGTGAACACTTTAACTATGTCTAAAAAAAGACTTAACACAAAATTTTGAATTATGAAACAAAAATGCTTAACTTTATCCAAATAACTATTAAAGACATATCTTGTGGAGAAAAGCTAACACTCTAATACTTTTTTAAATAAGAATAATTCCCACACTGACCTCTTTCATATTTCCTGATTGATACATCAAGGACAGATACCTGACAACAGAAAAATGCCAATGATTCATTTCACTTTTTTCACACAAAGGATATTATGGCAAGCATGATTTTTTCACACATTACACAGATTTATTACAGAACTATCCATCATGATATGACCTACACAATGTGTTGAAAGTGATGTTAAACTCAAAATAAACTTTAATGAAATACAGCTTGAAGACTATTTGTGTCAACTAAAGAATTTCATAAACAGATATAGAAGGGAAGTGAAACAGAACAGAACATGCAGGTCAAAGTTTTACACTGTTATTTAACAGTGTTTCAGATATAACTGAAATCTCACATTTTGCAGACTGGCAAGTACGTTGCCAGGTCCTCAAACACCACAGCACAAGTTCCCAGGGCACGGCTCATTTCTCCCTCTGAGTAGAAATGCTTGCATGCTCTGAAACAATACAACCGTACAGTGGGTAACAGCTAAATATCTGATTCTTACACTAATGGCTTACTGCACATCACATTTCACTGCTAAAATTCACCAACACCATACACATACTGGCTTAATAAACAGTCTTGCTGTTGATACCAGGACTCGAGGATCCTGCTAAAGTAGCTTTCTCGCAGAGATGGTATGACAGTACATAAAGGAAGTAAAATATCTACCCCTCAATTTATTACCAGGGTATTTTCATATGGAAGTCCTCTAACAAGAGGGCTTTTACAACTTAAAGTCCCACAATGAAATCAAATTTAAATCCTCTCTCACCTGATGATGATATCTGTATTAGTGGGCATGAGTCTGAGGAAGTCTTCATACACTGCACTGTGTTGAGAGGCAGGCAGACTGATTAGTACCCTGTCAATGAGCTGGGTGTGGAAACTGTAGTCAGTGTAATGTCTGACCAAGTCACACGGCACAGGCACTCGTACAGGCACAGACATTAGGCATCGGTGGACCAGATCACAGAACTTCCTGAACTCAAAGTTCTGAGAGGACTGGACAGTGGACTGGATCTGCAGCAGGAAGTGGTCCAAGTAACTGTGGAAAATATACAAGGAGTGGAACAAGTACCTGTGGACAATATACAGAGTGGTCCAAGTAACTGTGGACAATATACAAGGAGTGGTCAAAGTAACTGTGGACAATATACAAAGAGTGGTCCAAGTAAATATGTCCATCAAGGAGAGCTTATGTGTGTCTTGCTGACTTCAAGCTTCCTGCTGTTTTGTAGTTAGTTTAGTCAATAAAAAAATGATAAATATTTACCACTGTAACACTTTAAACCAAGCATCAACAAATGCAAATATTATATTGCAAATACACCAACCAATTCCACAGAAGTTTCACATGTTTTGTGTCACTCAGTGACGACAAAGCGGTTTCATAAGCATCAATCACTTCTGATTCTTCACAGCCTTGTAGTTCCAGCAAATGACTGAAATACAAAGTGTGTCCATTCATCAAAACATTTTAGTCACTTACACTATCAGCATTTTTTTTTAAATTTATTTTTCACAAATAAAGCATACAATATAGTGTCAAAATGTCTTAATAAAGTCTTAACTGTAGTAGCTGTACAGAGGCAGAATTAGAGTTAAATTTCACAAGTATCTATAATATATCCACAAGTAATATCACTGCTTGGATGGAGTGTTGTTAAAACTCACCAGTAGTTTAGCCAGAGAAAGGGCAGACTGACTTTAATTTTGTCTTCTGTTATGTCGGCCTTTATTGTGGGAAGCTCACACTGAAGTGGTGTGGGTAACTTCAGCAGGATACTGGTGTGTCATGAAAAACATAAAAATACCATGTGATCAAAGAAACTATCAGATGTACAATAATACAAGAGGCATAAAACTGAAGGTTAAACACATTGTGAGGCCCTATATATACTAAGTATGCAGAAACCACTGAACTGAAATGATCATAGAAAGCAATGTAAAGCCAACAAAACAATTTTAGGGATAGGTGGCAATGGTGGATTAGAAAATAATCTGAATCCTCTGGGTCAAGATAAAATCTTATTAGATCATGAACACTAGACATCAATACTGTTACAAGGAATCTGTGCTAACCTATATTGTAGGTAAAACTAGGACTGTGACATGGAAGTCAAGACTTCACAACAGGTCGTTTATGTTGAGAAACTAAGTACAAACAAATAAACTGGTGCAAGCTCCCAGGTTATCCCCCGCCTTAATTTTATACCCGGGGTTCTGTGAGGGTCCAAAATCTTCCTTGGGCAGATTCAAAAGTATCTACCCCTTGTGATTGGTAATACCCAATCACACTACATGCGTCATTCCTAGCAGTCATAGATGGCAGGAAAGATAGAGGTGGAATGCAAAACCCAGCCCAGCTATAAGACCCTGACACAACCTTTAGTTACAGTTCTACTACAAAGAAGATAATAAGAATTTGATAGGAAAATGGCTACTGTTCAACACAGAAAAAACACTAAAGAAACAGTAACATTATGGTAAAAACGTCCACAAACTTTGATGTCAACTTCAGTATTTCGTTAACTGGGGTTGGCAGAAGCTGGGCCTGATGTACAAATTAACTCCAGTTATTCCTTTGATACATCAGTATTGTATATTTGAAGCTTAGACTCACTAACTTCCAGAGTCACATCAATTGATTTGTGAGTGACCCATCTAAAAACTTAAACATTACCTGTATTAGCTAAGTAGTGTGTGTGTGTTTGTGGGGGGAATTTCCTATTTTCTAACAGGCCTCCCAGAAGCTACCTCTGGTTATATTTGTCCATGTCAATTTTATATTCACCGCAATATCCTTATTTCCACAAATATTTAACATGTTTTTTCAGACAAATTCAGTCACCATATTTGCTGGTACTTCTAATTGGTTACTACTTACATGCAGGTCCTAGGATTTGGCTTGGTAGTTGTAAAACCGATACCCTGTTTCTCACACCAAGTCACACCGCTAAACTGTTACTGTTACTGAGCAAGTTACCGAGTTGATACGTACCAGCAGAGCAGCTGGACATCTACACTGACCTGTAAAGCAGGTTGGGATCCTTCATCTCACTCTCCTCCTCCTCTGGCAGGTCAAAGAAATGGAACGGGCAAAGCTCTAGTACTTCCAGTGCGGCATTCTGGTTGTTTTCACGCATGAGGTACACTGCCAGCACGTGCTGTAAACACGGCTCTGTAGGCAGGGCACGCACAGCCTCCTCCAGTAACTACAGACACATGCATCACTTCACATTAAGACTGATCCAGACAAATAGACTCGGGGAGGACTTCTTAATTATAACCATGTAACAAAGATATAAAGACTGCTTCTGTAACTGATCACATGATGTATCGTTGTGAATGTACATATAACATTTTACATCTACTTCCAAAGCTGTATTGCCAGTCAGATGCATGACAGGGAAAAGGAATACCCTGGCAATATAAATTCCCCAACATGTGGAATTATTGATTATACAACTGTCAGCTATCTCAGAATACTTGGTGTGACACATTACTAATGTAACAGCCATTTTACACACTCCTAATGATTCGTGTGAACTGTATTTTCCGTATACCTGGGCTGCTTTGAGATGATTTCCTTGCTTGAGTTCCACATCATGACAGAAAATCCACGCTTCTGCTACCTTCGAATACTCTGTCAACACCTGACTGCACATTTCTTTTGCTTCTGAATTCCTACATTCAGCACACACATGTTGAAAGAGCTACCTCAACAAAACTAAAAAGAACTTTCAATACTGTATTATCATTACAGCATTTCAGGTTGAAATATCTCTGAAAATTGGATTCTGCAAAGAGAAACAAAAACATTTTTCCAAGCAATCTGAATATCTTTAATCTAGTTGACCGGTACTTTTACTGTATGTATTCATTACATTCAAACTTTTACAAAAGCAGGCTGAGAGCTGAAAGAAAAATTTTCAGTGAAAAGATAACAATTCTCATGAGGTTGTGGTGCTAATGGAATACCTGTCATGTGCAAGATGCAGGTGGACTGCGTTTTGGTACAGAGGCAACAGGGCTGGGGTTTCACCAGTCTGCTTTGTATCAGTCACTACAGCTGCAGTAGTCTGACTACACAATGTCAAGGCATCTTGTAGAAGTGAACACAATGTGGTATATCTGGAGGCTTTTCCTGGCTTACTACTTGACCATTCAATGACGAAAGGGCTCTGTAATTAACAATGGCACAATGTGTGAAAATATTCATCTTGTGGTAATTTCATGTCACGTTCAAAAGCTCTAGGCTTTAGCAAAGCAATATTTTAGTTATTTTTTAACTTTCTTAAATATTTCAAGGAGTTTTATTCTAAGTAACACTGAAAGTGAATTATTTGTTTTCAAATCAAACTAACTAAACTATATATATCTTTTTTGCTGAATACTTTGAATAAATCTCCTCTTCAATGCCAAAATTACCCCCGAATCTGAAATACTGAGTTACTTAATTTGATCACAATTAAATACAACTGAGACACTGAAAGACTTTTCCTATCACTGATAGCATAGTCAACACGTCAAATCTTTTTCGTCATAAAGAACTAGACTGCAATGCAACATTTTACAAAGACTTGTAGCAAATGAATGGTTGAGTTAAATCATGTGTTGCATGCCTTATTAAGGAGCTCTCCTGGGTTGGAATCTGATGAGCTGAACAATGTGTGTGGCAGAGTGAGCAGCTCATAGAGGTGTATGTAACACAACCAGGCCAGAACCAGGTCTCTCTGTGTGAGTAGACTGGTAACCTCCTCATCATGCAGGACATTCTGAAATACCAAAACAATGCACATCAAATTACTGCAACACAGTCTCACTGTGGGAAGTTTCACAGAGGAAAATTTTCAAGACCAACTGTCCCATATCGCACACAGCTGACATCTCAACCAGAAGGTGGATTGGATTGATCAGGATATAACATAGTTTTCAAATCCTCTATTTGGTGGGCAGCTGACCCTAGTTAAACAAGTATGCGTACTGGAAATGGTAAGCTTGCTGGGAACTTCACCTGAAGAGATTTATTCTTGACTACCACCTAATGGAGGGGGGGCAAATCCTGAGTATGACAGGTAAAGAGCAGAAGCCTCGAGTAGTACAGTCTCTAAGGTGAGCACCCCAACCTTTGGGTTGGGTAATAGTGTACATTTAAGAAGGTAGTGTAGGTGACCCAGACAGGTGAACATTGGTTGGGGTTCTAGTTCTGATTTGGGGATAATGACCAGCCAACTTACTGAGTGAGAAAGGCCAAATAGGTTAATGGTAGTGGTGGGACCATTTACAGAAATCAAAACCAGTTACCGGGGCTTTGAAACTAACGAAATACGGTATTTCGTATGCTTGTTAGTGTACAGAAAAATTATTCGCACAGGGTACATGACACAGAACTTGCAACTGGAAATGGCTTTCGCGAGAAATTATTAAGTACGTAAAAATGATTTTTGCACAATATAAAGTAAAAATGTGGCATATTTGATAAAATATGTATATTTTTTGTCGTTTTGATGAAGTACCAGCCATAAGGTGGTCTAAAATGATGACGTTTTCAATAACCGGTTCCCAAATATTCTTTGCGAATTTCGTTATTTTTGTCAGAAACGAACGAAAAACTGCATACCGGTTTATCGTTCCCAACACTAGTTAATGGAGAAACATCCCTCTTTCAAGCCAATTGTCCAGGTACTGGTAGAGTATGCTAACTTGTTTTCCAGCCACAAGTTTCACCCTTTCCATCAAAATGTTGAATTCTAGGCAATGCGGATTGATCAAAGGCAACCAAAATCAGGGGTTCCAAAAGACCTGAGAATACAGTACTTTCAATGGAAATGATTCCCGAGAGGGTATGCATAACCACCAAGTGGTGGTCTGCCTGTGGAGAGCAGTCAATACCCTGACTTCAAAAGTAAGATCACTCTGAGGCCCATACCATCCAAGCTTCTTGCGAGAGGTTGAGTTCCTACCACTCCTGGATTCTTTTTGGGGGTGTTTCACAGGACTGTCTGATGTCTAATGCTATATTCTCTTTTAGCTTAATTTACATTACAAAAATAGAAAAATAATTCTTGAAAGTAACATCACCAAATAAAGGCAATTTGCTGTTTTGTATAAATATAACCAACAGAGCTGTTCCCTCTTCTGAATGAATGTGATATTTCACACATGACAAGGAATGTACACTGAAAGTAGCTTACCCTGAATATATTTTTGGCACTTTTTATCCTCCCAGTTAACACAGTTAACTGAACTTTATATAGTGTCACTTCCAATAGTCTCTGTGAATTGATTTCCGAAGGAGTTTCTTTGCATAAAAATTCTACCATATCACAACAAAGCTGCATCTTTTTTTCATAGGATGGTTGAAGTTTTAAAAACTGAAACAAGGAAAATATTACATTAAAACAGTACAGAGTCATTAAATTAACAATTGTAACAAATTTTATTGTAATTTAACTTTTTACAAGTTAAATACTTACCTTATCCTCACAAGTGCTTGGTTTGGTTTTGTGGAGCAAAACACATCGACCGACAAGAATTTTTTAAGGAAATATTCTTGTCACGAGAGGTGACCCCTTGTCTGCGCATGTCCGCGCTTGCGCAGTAGTCGTTGTCGACAGACGAATGTCGAGAGTTCTTCATTGTATTTTTGGTCCCCAGAAAACAAATTATGCGGGGAGGTAGGGTGGGTTTATCCTTGTGAGGATAAGGTAAGTATTTAACTTGTAAAAAGTTAAATTACAATAAAATTTGTTACATTTTATTGCGTAAAATAGCCTTACCTTATCCTCACAAGTGCTTGAATACAACCATAACAGGTGGAGGGTATTTGTTTTGGCCACACTGTTAGATGATTGTCAGACAAGGGGTCACCAAATAAAGCACTTGATAAGAGGATAAGATAAGCTTCCATTCGCCACATCTTAGGTTATAAATATTACTTCTTCATCACAGATAAGTAATTTGCTACCCTCAACAAGAGATCCATGATGTGGTCGTCATTGTTGCTGCTGTTGCTGTTGTAGACAATTTTACAACAAACCATATAGCAGAATTAACCATCACCCAGTATTGGGAGGAGATGTCTGCATGACTCCCCAAACAAGATGTCATCATCTGACAATGAGAATATCTCCAAGCAGGCAAAGTGAACTGCATAAACTGCAGATATGGGGCCATATGTAAGTTAAGAAAAACATATGTCAGTGACACAACACTTGTATAACTGGAGAGAACATAATATGCGAGTCATATGAATAACATGTATAAATACACAGAAAAATTGACTACATGCTGAGGTGAATCCACAAGACCCAATTTGTTCATGGACTGGTCATGGGATTGCCAAGCTACATCTCCGAGTAGAATGTAGCAAAGAATTGTGGGTCTTCCAATAACAAGAGTTTGATATCTGTTCAGGTAAGACCCCACTCTTGAAAACTAAAGAGGCAGCCATGGATGTAATAGGTGTCTCAATGTATAGACTCTGAGAACTAAGGGACTGGCAATCTAATCATGCAGCCAGATTGATCCAGGAAGAGATAGCAGAACTCAAGATATCTCCATCAAGCCTTCCTTAAAAGATATGAGCAAGAGATTCTTCCCCTCCTTGAAGTACTTGTACTGTCTTGATAGTAACTAAGTACTTTAAGAGGGCAGAGCATCACATCAGTCCAACGCCAGTTCAAGAAAGGTTTGTGAGCTGGAATGACTACTGGTTTGAGCTATCTGGTCCATCAGAAGCCAACTGATTCCTGCTAAAAGGCAGGAGAAGGAGACTTTCCCTTTTGTCCAAGCAGTAGTCCTGTCCAAGAAGGATCCAAGTGCTGTAAGAGGACAACGAATCATGTGTCCAGGCAATATGAGTTCAGGAATGAAGTAGAGCTGAAGGGACCACTGCAGCCAATCTAGACCAATTGAGGCTAATAGGTCCTTGCTGAAGAGGTAGGTAGGAGGGAGAAACTGTAACCTCCTTGCTATGAGGCTTGTGTCTGAAGGAGCCAAAGTCCCAGAATACACTTCCAATGGCATTGCAACAGTCTTGCAAGTCAAACTTTTTTAGACTGACCTCCTTTTAAAGGTTAATAAGGAGCCTTTTGTGAAAACCAACAGAAGCAAAGGCAAATCCCTTGATGCTGCACCTCTGTTAGCAGTGGGCTTCTCTCTGTAACACTTGCAATAGGCCTATAAAGATGCAGGCTTTGGTTCAATTCCTGCACAAAAAATGTAAATGATCAGCTATGGCTGCTGCAAAGCCAACAATAGTGACAGGTTTCAGATTTTTGCAAGTAAATGGCTCAAAAAATCTGGTATATTTGAGACCGTAGGCTCTGAGATGGCCACCTTATTCTGTGGGTACCAGAGCTCAAAATGGCCCATCATGACTCATACATTCCAAGATGAGGGTCCTTGAGATGCCCTAAATCTCTCTATCCCTTGCCCAGAGAATGATATAAGAGATTCTGAGTGGTGTTGAGGTGCCAAGCATGAAGGTGCCAATGCAACAGATTTAGATGGTATTTCTGACTGAATGGCTGTTTTTGAGACCAGTGAAGTCGCTGTAATGGAGGTTTGGTTGAATGACTCACCAGACCCCAAAGCCAATGCATCATGGGCCACCAAGGGGCCACTACAATCATTTTGCACCTGGTGTTCACTTGTTCAATGACTTTTTGGAATAAGTGGTATAGGACAAAAGGGCTAGCAGTCCAGAACCTCCAACAAGATGTTTAATTCATCTATGTTCAGAGCATTTGCATCCGGGACTGGCACCATAGAATGGAAGTTTGTGACTCATATTGGTGGCAAACATCTCTACCATTGGTATTTGACAAACTATGTAAAACAAATAGAATATTAAAGATGAAGACTCTCCTGTCTGTATTATTTCGTTCTTTGTGGAGAGGCTGTCATGACATCTAGGTAACCCTGAATATATCTGGCTCATATGAGAATATTTCAAGGATTACAGTAGGCCAAGATGCAGCATACCTGCATAAAACACCTATTGTTGATTTGTGCCAAACTTGCACGTTGTCTAGAACCATAAAGGGAGTAAGAACCATTCTGTACATATTACTTTTGTCCCTTCTGTAGGGATCATTGAGTATGACATTTAAGTAACCCCAGAATATTTCTGTCTCTTAAGAGCATATTTCAAGGATTGCAGTAGGCCAGGATACGCCAAACCTTTATCCCTTCTGGAGATGATGTTGGGTATGACCTTTAAGCAACCAAGAATAGGTCTGTTCTGAGTATATTTCAAGGATTGCAGTAGGGCAAGCTGCGCCAAACTAGGAGGTATACGCTCCCCCCCCCCCCCTGTTTGTTCAGATAACCGAACACAGTTGTGTTGTCTGATGCTATCAGAAATCTTTTGTGTAGAATTTGTCTTGAAGGCTTTTAAGGGTTGAACACACTGCCTTCAGTTGTAGGACATTGAAATGTAATATATACATTTTTAACTGTCCAAAGCCACTGACTGTGATGCTTTAAGATGGGATCATCAACCCTTGTTTAATGCATCTACGAAAACAAGGGAATAGTGCACCTGTGTATGGAAAAGGCATCCTATTTCCCATTTTTTGGCATTTTCCACCACTGAATATGCTTTTTCAGAAGGATTTGAAACAGGAATTCTCACAACTAGTGACTGGAGATATTGCCAGTTTTTTCTTGATACCACTGAAAGGCACACATACATAACTGACCCATTGGTATAGTCTTTTCCAAAGATGCTAGTATCCCTACCTGGGAAATAAGCAACCTTGGGGTTAATTGTGATAAGATCACCATGTCTTGAATAGATTCTCAGGTATTTAAATTATTCGAGGTAGAAAGAAAGTTCCTGGTACCAAATGCAGCGGTAACCTAGGAAATCGATATCACGAAGTCCAATTGATGAATAATTGGATGAGTTCTTTGGTTTGAACCCAATACTGGTGTCTTTTACGTACACTAAACAACCAGTAGTCTAGGTATATGATGAAAGAAATTTCCTGATACCAAAATGCAGTGGTAACCTAGGAAATCGATATCACGAAGCCCAGTTAATGAATAATTGGATGAGTTCTTTGGTTTGAACCCAATACTGGTGTCTTTTACGTACACTAAACAACCAGTAGTCTAGGTATATGGTGAAAGAAATTTCCTGGTACCAAAATGCAGTGGTAACCTAGGAAATCGATATTACGAAGCCAGTTGTTGAATAATTGGATGAGTTCTTTGATTTGAAACCAATACTGGTGTCTTCTACGTACACTTAACAACCAGTGGTCCAGGTATATGGTGAACTCCTATTCCGTGAGACTGAAGAATGAGATTTGCCTCTTATTACTCGCACGAAACTGTAGAGGGGTCGCTAACCCGAATTTTATAATGCTTTGAACTGATAGGTTTGCCAGTGTACATTAAACTGAAGTAGATGTTGAAAATCTTGGTGAGTCGGTACATAGAAGAACGCATCTTTTGTAACCGAATTTCTAATAATTTGTGTCTCCAGTGTAAATGAAGGGACAAGCCGGTCTTTAATGACACGGTAAAGGAACCCCACTCGTGGACACCAACCGTTCAAATCGTAGGTAGAATCACTTCAGGCCACTGGGAACTATCATAAGTCGTCATTAGCCAAGTTTCTTTACGAAGAATAAACTGCCATGGAAAGCTGGAGTTTTGCAATTCTTGAGTGGATAAATCGCTTCCTTTTGTAGCATTTAATTGCCAGAAGTGAGCGATATTTACTGCAGCCATGTTTTCCTGTCTGACGTCATCGCTTTGCATTGTGGGTGGTACAGGCATTGGTGAATTCGATTGGGGAATAATTCGACAATCTCAATTCACGATTCGCACAACTCTGGGATGGCGATAAAATCTCTCATACCAGTAATACTGAAGATAACACTAGTTCTGTGAAGCCACTTCAAACACACACGTGAGGGTTGTAGGTACCGAGTTCAACACAGTATCTCGTCTAGCCAGCTCCAGAATAAACTATTGGGGACATATAGCCTTAGGAAGTGAAAATTTCCTTGTCTAGTAGATTTATGCAACTCTTCAACAGGACTGAAAGGACAAGCAGAACACATACTGCCACCATAGGTAATTGTGTTGGATCTTCATCCAAATTTACAGCAAAATAATAACTGCCAGGATCAGTGGATGCACTTCTGTAGTGGTTTTTATGGAGGGAGACCTATTACTGTAACAGAGTGGCGCTCCACTCCCAGTAAAGAATCTACGACCTCCGTTGTAAAGATAACTAAATTCTTTCTTCTTTGTTTCCCACTGGAAACTTCACAGCAAACTCTTCTTGCAACCCTTTCCTCGACAAGCAGGTAGTTCCAGTCGAATAGAAGGTGAGTGCAGCCGTATAACGTCTTCCGCTGAAGACTTCACAGCAAGATTTCTTGTATAAAACATCTTTATTCTGACCCTTTTCAGGACAAGGGAGGCAGAATTAGTGGTAGTACCAGTCGAATAATGGATAAATACAGGTAGGTGCACGCTTGCACGCTTCAAAACTTCATAGATCGTCGTCTGTAAATGGACGATAATAAAAGAAAAAACGTGTTGCTCCCATATCGACCAAAAATATAATGAAGAACTCTCGACATTCGTCTGTCGACAACGACTACTGCGCAAGCGCGGACATGCGCAGACAAGGGGTCACCTCTCGTGACAAGAATATTTCCTTAAAAAATTCTTGTCGGTCGATGTGTTTTGCTCCACAAAACCAAACCAAGCACTTGTGAGGATAAGGTAAGGCTATTTTACGCAATAAAAAAACTTTTTAAAAGTTTGAAAATTATGTCAATGGCAATTAGCTAAACAAGTTTTTATATACAACCAGCTGAACATACCTTTAAGCTTACTTTATACTTTACAACATAAAATCCTTGTAAATACATGTGTATCCAATATTGAAATATTCAGCTGTAAGTAGATAGCCTGTTTATGATCGAGGAATGGTGGATGTTGGACTTTTCACAATTTCAACATAAAGCCAGTGTTTTAGTACTTGTCTACATGATCTAAATTCTTCATTTTTTTGTGTAAAGTCAAGTATTTTCACAATAAAAAGACACAGGCTTGCCTTCCAGTAGAGTGGGTAGCAAGGTGCAAAATGGACAGCCTGCTTGTGCAGGTGGTAGAGGTCGCTGAGGTCCTGTTTCTGCCTGTACACAGACAAGTAGTGCAGCCAGAGATCAACACTGTCACGATTTGCCTCAAGACCCCGCGACAAGATGCTCAGAGCCTCATTCACACTCACTTCTTCTCTCCTGTGTAAATGGCAGAGCAATAAACAGTCAGAAAAACACATGTATGCATTAAAAACAGTCGGCAAAAAAACATGTACCGAGCAAAAAACATTCAACGAAACACATCTACCCATCCATAAATAGTGGGCAAAACACATGTACCAATCTATAAACAGTCGGCAAAACACATGTACCAATCTATAAACAGTCGGCAAAACACGTGTACCAATCTATAAACAGTCGGCAAAACACATGTACCAATCTATAAACAGTCGGCAAAACACATGTACCAATCTATAAACAGTCGGCAAAACACATGTACCAATCTATAAACAGTCAGCAAAACACATGTACCAATCTATAAACAGTCGGCAAAACACATGTACCAATCTATAAACAGTCGGCAAAACACGTGTACCAATCTATAAACAGTCGGCAAAACACGTGTACCAATCTATAAACAGTCGGCAAAACACATGTACCAATCTATAAACAGTCGGCAAAACACGTGTACCAATCTATAAACAGTCGGCAAAACACGTGTACCAATCTATAAACAGTCGGCAAAACACGTGTACCAATCTATAAACAGTCGGCAAAACACATGTACCAATCTATAAACAGTCGGCAAAACACATGTACCAATCTATAAACAGTCGGCAAAACACATGTACCAATCTATAAACAGTCGGCAAAACACGTGTATCTATCAATAAGCAGCATGACACATGTAACCAGCAATAAACCAGTCAGAAAAACACATTTATGCATTAAAAAAGTCAGCAAAACACATGTACCGAGCAAAAAAAACAGTCACCCATCGATAAACACTCAGCAAAGCACATGTACCCATTGGTAAATAGTCAGCTAAACACATGTATCCCTTGACAACACATTCAACAAAACACATGTACCCAGCAATAAACGGTCAGAACACCCATACCAAGCAAAAAACTGGTCAGCAGAACACACATACCCTGCAATAAACAAACCCTGCAATAAACAGTCAGCATAACACATGTACCCGTCAATAAACAGCTAAAAATTACAAAGAACTGCAAAACATGAACACTCAGCGCTAACTGTCAGCACAACATGTGTAATCAGCAAAAAAAAAAAAAAAAAAAAAAAAAAAAAACAGGCAGGAAAACATACTTAGACAGCAAAACAAGTGTACTCAACAATAACCAATCAGCAAAACACATGTACTCTGAATTAAAGACACACATGTAATAAATATACCAATAAATCCAGGCACTGTACTCACAGTGAGCAGCATCGCCACTTCATTACAACATTTTGGAGAATATTGGATTTAGTACACTCACCCCTTGCCACTGCCATGCAGCTTCTTGTAAGCCAATTTGATCCAAACATGAGTCTGTTTAGGGTTGTCTATGACAGAGGATTCCATGTCCTGAATCTCCTCAGCACTCAGCATCCAATACCGCACATCCTCCTCACATAGTACATCATCCTCAGATGCATGAAGAGCATCTGCAATACAACTTGTGACAACAGTGGCAGGAAACAACAGCACAACGTGAATATAGACCTCAGTCTCACACACATACACTCTAAAATACACAAACAGTACAGTGACAGGAAACAACAGCACAATGTGAACACAGACCTCAGTCTCACACACATACACTCTAAAATACACAAACAGTACAGTGGCAGGAAACAACAGCACAACGTGAATACAGACCTCAGTCTCACACACATACACTCTAAAATACACAAACAGTACAGTGACAGGAAACAATAGCACAACGTGAATATAGACCTCAGTCTCACACACATACACTCTAAAATACACAAACAGTACAGTGGCAGGAAACAACAGCACAACGTGAATATAGACCTCAGTCTCACACACATACACTCTAAAATACACAAACAGTACAGTGACAGGAAACAATAGCACAACGTGAATATAGACCTCAGTCTCACACACATACACTCTAAAATATACAAACAGTACAGTGGCAGGAAACAACAGGACAATGTGAATACAGACCTCAGTCTCACACACATACACTCTAAAATACACAAACAGTACAGTGACAGGAAACAACAGCACAATGTGAACACAGACCTCAGTCTCACACACATACACTCTAAAATACACAAATAGTACAGTGGCAGGAAACAACAGCACAATGTGAACACAGACCTCAGTCTCACACACATACACTCTAAAATACACAAACAGTACAGTGGCAGGAAACAACAGCACAATGTGAATACAGACCTCAGTCTCACACATACACTCTAAAATATACAAACAGTACAGCGACAGGAAACAACAGCACAATGTGAATATAGACCTCAGTCTCACACATATACACTCTAAAATATACAAACAGTACAGTGACAGGAAACAACAGCACAATGTGAATATAGACCTCAGTCTCACACATATACACTCTAAAATATACAAACAGTACAGTGACAGGAAACAACAGCACAATGTGAATATAGACCTCAGTCTCACACACATACACTCTAAAATACGCAAACAGTACAGCGACAGGAAACAACAGCACAATGTGAATATAGACCTCAGTCTCACACACACACTCTAAAATATACAAACAGTACAGTGACAGGAAACAACAGCACAATGTGAATATAGACCTCAGTCTCACACATATACACTCTAAAATATACAAACAGTACAGTGACAGGAAACAACAGCACAATGTGAATATAGACCTCAGTCTCACACACATACACTCTAAAATATACAAACAGTACAGCGACAGGAAACAACAGCACAATGTGAACACAGACCTCAGTCTCACACACATACACTCTAAAATACACAAACAGTACAGTGACAGGAAACAACAGGACAATGTGAACACAGACCTCAGTCTCACACACATACACTCTAAAATATACAAACAGTACAGCGACAGGAAACAACAGGACAATGTGAACACAGACCTCAGTCTCACACACATACACTCTATACAAACAGTACAGTGACAGGAAACAACAGGACAATGTGAACACAGACCTCAGTCTCATACACATACACTCTAAAATACACAAACAGTACAGTGACAGGAAACAACAGCACAATGTGAACACAGACCTCAGTCTCACACACATACACTCTAAAATACACAAACAGTACAGTGGCAGGAAACAACAGCACAATGTGAACACAGACCTCAGTCTCACACACATACACTCTAAAATACACAAACAGTACAGTGGCAGGAAACAACAGGACAATGTGAACACAGACCTCAGTCTCACACACATACACTCTATACAAACAGTACAGTGACAGGAAACAACAGCACAATGTGAACACAGACCTCAGTCTCACACACATACACTCTAAAATACACAAACAGTACAGTGGCAGGAAACAACAGGACAATGTGAACACAGACCTCAGTCTCACACACATACACTCTAAAATACACAAACAGTACAGTGGCAGGAAACAACAGCACAATGTGAATACAGACCTCAGTCTCACACACATACACTCTAAAATACACAAACAGTACAGTGGCAGGAAACAACAGGACAATGTGAACACAGACCTCAGTCTCACACACATACACTCTATACAAACAGTACAGTGACAGGAAACAACAGCACAAAGTGAACACAGACCTCAGTCTCACACACATACACTCTAAAATACACAAACAGTACAGCGACAGGAAACAACAGCACAATGTGAATATAGACCTCAGTCTCACACACATACACTCTAAAATACACAAATAGTACAGTGGCAGGAAACAACAGCACAATGTGAATATAGACCTCAGTCTCACACACATACACTCTAAAATACACAAATAGTACAGTGGCAGGAAACAACAGCACAATGTGAATACAGACCTCAGTCTCACACACATACATTCTAAAATATACAAACAGTACAGTGACAGGAAACAACAGCACAATGTGAATATATACCTCAGTCTCACACATATACACTCTAAAATATACAAACAGTACAGCGACAGGAAACAACAGCACAATGTGAATATAGACCTCAGTCTCACACACATACACTCTAAAATACACAAATAGTACAGTGGCAGGAAACAACAGCACAATGTGAATATAGACCTCAGTCTCACACACATACACTCTAAAATACACAAATAGTACAGTGGCAGGAAACAACAGCACAATGTGAATACAGACCTCAGTCTCACACACATACACTCTAAAATATACAAACAGTACAGTGACAGGAAACAACAGCACAATGTGAATATATACCTCAGTCTCACACATATACACTCTAAAATATACAAACAGTACAGTGACAGGAAACAACAGCACAATGTGAATATAGACCTCAGTCTCACACACATACACTCTAAAATACACAAATAGTACAGTGGCAGGAAACAACAGCACAATGTGAATATAGACCTCAGTCTCACACACATACACTCTAAAATACACAAATAGTACAGTGGCAGGAAACAACAGCACAATGTGAATACAGACCTCAGTCTCACACACATACACTCTAAAATATACAAACAGTACAGTGACAGGAAACAACAGCACAATGTGAATATAGACCTCAGTCTCACACATATACACTCTAAAATATACAAACAGTACAGTGACAGGAAACAACAGCACAATGTGAATATAGACCTCAGTCTCACACACATACACTCTAAAATATACAAACAGTACAGCGACAGGAAACAACAGCACAATGTGAATATAGACCTCAGTCTCACACACACACTCTAAAATATACAAACAGTACAGTGACAGGAAACAACAGCACAATGTGAATACAGACCTCAGTCTCACACACATACACTCTAAAATACACAAACAGTACAGCGACAGGAAACAACAGGACAATGTGAACACAGACCTCAGTCTCACACACATACACTCTAAAATATACAAACAGTACAGTGACAGGAAACAACAGCACAATGTGAATACAGACCTCAGTCTCACACATATACACTCTAAAATATACAAACAGTACAGCGACAGGAAACAACAGCACAATGTGAATACAGACCTCAGTCTCACACACATACACTCTAAAATACACAAACAGTACAGTGACAGGAAACAACAGCACAATGTGAACACAGACCTCAGTCTCACACACATACACTCTAAAATACACAAATAGTACAGTGGCAGGAAACAACAGGACAATGTGAATACAGACCTCAGTCTCACACATATACACTCTAAAATATACAAACAGTACAGCGACAGGAAACAACAGGACAATGTGAACACAGACCTCAGTCTCACACACATACACTCTAAAATATACAAACAGTACAGTGACAGGAAACAACAGGATAATGTGAACACAGACCTCAGTCTCATACACATACACTCTAAAATACACAAACAGTACAGTGACAAGAAACAACAGCACAATGTGAATATAGACCTCAGTCTCACACATACACTCTAAAATGGAAAATTTAAGAATTAAATTAAATTTTTATAAGATAATATCTTACCTAGTGGACCGGTGCAATAGTCCGGTGCCTAGCCGGTCCCGCCAAACATTAGAAAAAAATGTCCTGAGCTGGGCTCTGGCCTGGACCGGTAGTGTAGTATTCACTCGCCAGGTGTCACCGGACACCCAGCTCCCCTACTGCGCGTGTGCGCGCATGCGCACTTCCTCTTTTTGTGCCTACCAAGTAAAGTCCCCTTGATTTAAGCGGGGAAGGTAGGGTGGGACTCTCCTTGTCCACTAGGTAAGATATTATCTTATAAAAATTTAATTTAATTTACCATTTTATTGCGTTAATATATCTTACCTAGTGGACCGGTGCAGAATAACTACCCATTGGATGGCGGGTAGATCAATCAAAATTCAAGAGACTCACTATGGGAGATAACTCCCAAACTCATATAGACTGAGGTAACAACCTAGACCAGTTTCTAACCTTCTCGGTTACAATACATTACCCCCCCCCCCCTTTTTTTAGAAATCTGACACTCATGAAGAGGGGAGGAGAGAAGAGTCCCAATGAGTCCTGAGGAAGTAATAGGGGAAAATCCATTTGGTCCCTCATCTATCCCGAGGTAAGGTAGACATATTTACAAAGAAGACTCAAAATTAATCTCTAATTTGCTGAGCTGCTACCACCGGGCCCAGGTGGTATAGCTCAGAGTCTGCCCAGGCTACATCCTTTAGGTAGAACTGGGTGAATGTGTTATGCGACTTCCAATGGCAGGCTGATAGAATTTGATCTAAGGGTACGCCTCCCTGAAAAGCTTTAGAAGCCGCGAAAGCCCGGACATCATGAGCCCGAACTTGATGCAAATTTTGAGACTGCTCATCCGAGAGTTGGTAACATAAACCAATCGTTTGTTTGATCCAGGAAGAGACAGTGGCTGGTACAATGTCTTTCTTGAAGCTCTTCCTAAAAGAGACGAAAACCAACTCCTTGTCTGACCGAAGGTCCTTGGTTTTGTCTAGATAGTAACGCAAGGATCTCACCGGACACAAGGTCCTGTCCTCCTTAAGAGACTTGTCCAAGGTCGGAGCAAGAGCCGGAATAATAACCGGGGCTACACAACCCGGACCCTCCTTAGCCAGGTGGTTCTTGGAGATGAAACTTGGGGAAGGGTACAGGGAGACCTTAGACCAATCCTCCTGATGCCTGATGTTCCTATGTACCCAGGCATGAATCTCGCTTCTTCTTTTGCCCGACCCTAAGGCAAGAAGGAAGACCGTCTTAAAGGTAAGGTGTTTAAGGGAAGCCTTCCTAAGCGGTTCAAAGGGAGGTTTCGTGAGCTGATGAAGAACCAAGGAAAGGTTCCAGGAAGGAACACCCCTCCTACCTTTAGGCTTGTCCCTATGGAAACTGTCCAACAGTCTGGTAAGATTCTCATCCTTACCAATGTTCACCCGGCCATTCCCTAGCTTGTCAGATATAGCGGTTCTATAGCCATCTATGGTGCTAGGCTGCAGATGTTTCTCCTGAAATAGGTAAAGCAAGAAGTCAGCGATCTGCTTTATAGAAGGAGACCTGAAGTCCACCTTATGTTCCTCACACCATCTGACAAAAACGGACCACTTTGATTCGTAGATGGCTCTGGTTGAACGTCTCTGAGGAGCTTCAATTCGTGTTGCCACTTCTTCAGAGAAGCCTGCCTGTTGGATGGCAAAGGCCCTAGGAGCCATGCATGCAGATTCAGACTGTGAAGGTCCCTGTGAGGACACTGGTTGAAGGGTTGAGTCAATAGGTTCCCTACTCTCGGTAGACTTAGGGGAATCTGTACTGACATGCTGACCAGATCCCAAAACCATGGCATGTTGGGCCACCCTGGTGCAATGAGAATGACCCTGTTGAATCCTTGATCCATCAACTTGGAGACCACCTTCCCTAGGAGAGCCACCGGGGGAAAAACATAGGCATCCAGATCTTGCCAGGGAACGCTTAGAGCATCCACTTTCCAGGCTAGCAGATCCGGGACCGGGGACACAAATCTGGGAAGTTTGCGATTGAACTTGGTCGCAAATAGGTCCACCTCCGGTTTGTGCCATCTTCTGCAAATTTGGTCGAAGACTTCCTGCAGGAGGGACCATTCCGTTTGTATCACCTGACCGTGCCGGGACAACTTGTCCGCAATGACATTGAGGTGACCCGGAATATGCCGTGCTCTTAATACAATCTGCCTCTGGTTGCACCACATCAGCAGCCTCCAGAGGAGAGCACAGAGAGAGCCGGATTTCATACCGCCCTCCTTGTTTATGTAAGAGACCACTGTTGTGTTGTCGGAACACACCAGAATGGTCTGGTTCCAACACAATCGCTCGAACTGTTTTAGGGCTAGCAGGACGGCCTTGAGTTCCAGCAAGTTTATATGCAAGGCGCTTTCTTGTGTGGACCAAAGGCCTCTTGCTGTGAAATCGCCTAAGTGAGCACCCCAACCTTCGTTTGAGGCGTCCGTAAACAGCTGAAGAGCGTGTTGAAGTGGGTGTAAAGGCTGACCTTTTAGGACATTGTTTGGGTTCAACCACCACCTCAGGTGTGGATGAAGGGACTGAGGCAGAGGGATAATCTTTTCCAATGACTCCGGGACATGCCAATGCCTCTTCAGATGCCACTGGATAGGGCGCATGTGAAGTCGCCCGGCTACTACCTGTTTCTCTGTGGCTGTTAGCAGTCCTATAAGGGACATGAACTGTCGGACCGGACACACCTGTTGATTGAGGAGGTTGTTGATCTTTTGGGACAGAGCCATCCACCTCTCCTGGGTCGGTTTGACCAACCCCTGAGAGAGGTCGAAACGGTAACCTACAAAGTTGAAGACCTGCTGAGGCACCAACTCCGACTTGGTCATATTGACTACCCACCCTAACCTGTGGCATAGGTCCAAGAGGGTCCGGGTATGAAGTAGGCACGTTTCCGGGCACGGGGCTCTCAGCAACCAGTCGTCGAGGTACTGGTGGATTCTGATACCCCGAGCCTGTGCCATTAACTTGACTTCCTTGGCCACCTTTGTGAACTCCAACGGAGCCGTTGAGAGGCCAAAGGGGAGGGCTGTGAACTGATAAGCTTGACTGTGGAGGAAGAATCTGAGGAATTTCCGCGACCTTGGTCCTATTGGGATATGGAAGTAAGCGTCGCTGAAATCCAGAGACGTCACCCACTCCCCTTTTTGAAGGGAGAGTCGGATGGTCTCTGGTGTCTCCATCTTGAAAGATGAGGTTGCTAGGTAACAGTTCAGCCGACTTAGATCTAGGATGGGCCTCCATTTGTTGTTGGGTTTTGGTACTAGAAACAAGCGGTTGTAAAAGGCCAGGGAGGACGGAGTTGTCACCTTTTCTACCGCCTGTTTCTGAAGGAGTGCCTGTAAGGAGTCCTTTATGTGCTTGTTTTTGACCGGATTTGCGTATCCACTGATAATTACCGGTGACCTTGTCAGGGGAGGTTTCTCTTTGAAGGGTAGGGTGTACCCTTCCTGAAGAATTGAAACTACTCTTTTGTTTGCACCCAGGAAGTGCCAGACCTGCCAAAACCTTTGCAGTCGGGCCCCCACAGGTGGATTTGGTACAACATGAGGGACATTTTGAACAGTTGGAACATAAAGACAAGGATTTACACAGCAAACAGGTTTCACACACTTTATTTCTGTTTGGTTCTGATTGGGTCTTATGTCTTTGTTTTCCGACAGCCCGGTTACAGAAGGTGCAGGAAAGACAACATTTAAGTTTACAGTCTTGATTACATGTTTGTTTAAGTCTTGACACATTGGATCCTCCCCACTTGGCTTTAACTGAGGATCTACTAAAAAATAATTGTCATTTATAAGACTGTTGACGGGACGATCTGGAGAAATGACTGGAATTGCTGCCTCCACGTCCGCGACCGCGACCCCTTCCTCTATAAGAAAACTGGCGCCAAGGCTGGCTAGACTGAGAGGATGAGTGGCCCGATTGCCTACTATCTTTTTTGTCATATGGCTTGTAACGATATGACTGGTGTTTCCTACCAGAGTGCTGCCCTGTGCCCGGACCGGGACCTTGAGCACTTGGTGTAGACTCAAACTTTGCTATATCCTGCTCTGCTGCAGCTAGGATGTCATCTGGAAACAGAGACGAACTGAACAGGGGAGCATTACGTAATCTGTTCCAAGAATCCGGTTTCAAACCGGGCTTAGCAAACTCAAGATAAGAGTCTCTGCGGAGTAAGATGAAGTTAGCTAGTTGAATGAACAAGCCGTCTGCAAGGTGTTGGAGAGAAGTTCCCAGTGCCACAGAGACACTTGAATGAAATGAAGACAAGTCTTTAAGATCTCTGATGGCATCTACCACCTCTTTAGGGGCTTTCCCCTTCACAATAACGTCATTTAGCAAACTGATGTGAGAGTTCATCTTGTCTTGGATCTCACTGGTGCATCTGTTAAATGCTGCCGCGTGGTTGGTAATGTATGTCCCTTCTCTTGCACACTTTTCCCACCGGCGTAAAATATCCTGTGGTACCGGGCGAGAAGCGGGACCAGACTGAGGATAAGATGAGGCTTTAGCTACCCTAGAGTACTGAGCATTCAGGCGGGCCTCAGAGTCCGACCAACTAAAGATGGTTCTACCTGGCCTAGAAGAGGATTCTTGTCTAAGTCTATGCTGTCTGTACCATTTGGATTGGCTTTTAGGTGTACGGATGAACTGGTCAACCTTCAAGCCCGCTGATTCCTGCGACCTTGAGGGATAACCCTCAGCGACCCTGCAATTCAACTTCTCCATCTTGTGACAGAGCCAGTCATCCGGGGGGAATTCCACTGAAACTTTGCCTGTCTTTCTAGGTCGTTTGCCTTTCCACGGGTTGTTTGAGGTATCCCCATCCGATACTGAAAGTTCAAAATCTGGGATATGAGTCCATCCTAAAAAGGCCCTGACAGCTCTACACGTTTCGCGATAGTTCATTTCTTCGTTTTGCTCTGTGGTTTCAGAGTCTGATATCTCACCCTCATCAGAGTCCTTGTTAGACTGGTCATGGTTTGAGTCAACGTCAGAAGCGTCCGGATCAGCAAAGAAGGACTGACCGACACCGGAAGCACCGGTGACCGGAGCCGACAAGGTGGAAGAGCCTGAAAGGGTAGCTGGTTTGAAGATGGAATCACCACCGGAAGAAAGTGACAAGGCAGAGCCCGGAACGGGAATGTCCACTTTCGCCGGTTGCTCAGTATGTTGAGTAGGCAGGGAAGTGCTTACAGTGTGTTCCTTCACCGGAGCCGGTGCCTCAGACACAACTGTAGCAGTAGGAACAGTCTTTTTCTTTTTTAGCTTCTTTCCCGTGCCCTTATTCTTTGCATCCTTTGGATGTGAAATTTGCCCGTCTGAAGCCGGAGGCCTCACCGGACCGGTGGCTCCAGGCTCAGAGGGATTGAAGAATGGCTGTTCAGAAGTAATAACAGCAGTATTGGTAACTGGGGCTTTAGGAGTAGAGAAGATGTTAGTTCTAGTAAGTAAAGCCTCGAATCGGGCGAACTTCTCCTCTAACTTGTTGTTAAGATTGTCAAAGTCTTGCTTTGAGACAAATTCTTCGGGAGAATGATGGGTAATAGAGAAAACCTCTTGATCCCCGGAACCGGAAGCTTGAACCGGAACGTCCTCTTCCTCTAGTTCATCTCCACCCAATTCTTCTTGGGGAACTACTCCCACCACGGTAACCTTGGAAGGGGATACCAAAAGTCCGGACTTTTTGTCTTTTCTGATTTTATACTGAGGGGTGGAGAGCATAGAACGTTGTTGTTCGGTGAAAGAATCACATATAGTACATAACTGGTTCTTCACACAAGGGTCATCCCCCAACTTTTTGTCTCTACACCTGGCACACTTTTTATGTCCATCAAATGCCGCCATAATGTGCCCGCAGTTACCTCTACGTTGTCCTGGTGATGCCATGATATATATATGAACTAGTAATCCACGTTTAAACAATCACCACACAATATGTCACTTATAAAATAATAAAAAGTTTCTCTTATAACTTTCACGATTTCAAACACAATGGCGCCAAACAAAAAGAGGGAGTGCGCATGCGCGCACACGCGCAGTAGGGGAGCTGGGTGTCCGGTGACACCTGGCGAGTGAATACTACACTACCGGTCCAGGCCAGAGCCCAGCTCAGGACATTTTTTTCTAATGTTTGGCGGGACCGGCTAGGCGCCGGACTATTGCACCGGTCCACTAGGTAAGATATATTAACGCAATAAAATATACAAACAGTACAGTGACAGGAAACAACAGGACAATGTGAACACAGACCTCAGTCCCACACACATACACTCTAAAATAAACAAACAGTACAGCGACAGGAAACAACAGGACAATGTGAATATAGACCTCAGTCTCACACACATACACTCTAAAATACACAAACAGTACAGTGGCAGGAAACAACAGGATGTGAGAAAGTAGCATCTGAGATGCATGTACCCCACAGCCTGGCGAAATAGTTTTCATCACCATGAGGTACAGAAGTAGTGAAATTGTACAAAGATCTGAATACTTTCAGAGCAGTGTCTGTTGTATAAAGGTCCAAATAATGTTTAAGCAGAGAAAATGTATGTAAAGATAAAGTATTAAAACAAGAAAATTCAATAGCATGGTGACAGCATTAATCAGTAAACTAAAATTATGAAGCTGTAAAATTTATTAACTGGAGAATCCATATATCTTTGTCATAAGAGAAACATGTCTCAAATATGACAGGTGAACGTCACACTATGATGCACACCTATATCCCCTAACCAATGTCCCTACCAAGTGTCAACCTTCTAAACCTTACGGAATCCAAGACATAGCACGGACAAGATTTTAAACTCATGGTCACTACAACAAGGTAAAAGGTCAAATCAAGATCACACCATGATGTTGCACACCTACAACCCCAAACCAATGTCCCTACCAAGTATTAACTTCCTTCATCTTACGGTTGGCAAGATATAGCCAGGACAAGATATTATATATAGGTCACGGTCACTACGGCAAGATACTATGTCACACCACGATGTTGCACACCTACAACCCCGAACCAATGTTCCTACCAAATAACAACTTCCTACACCTCACAGTTTCTGAGATATAGCCCGGATAAGAATTTATAGGACAAGGTCAAATCAAGATCACACCATGATGTTGCACACCTACACCCCCTAACCAATGTCCCTACCAAGTATCAACTTCCTACAACTTACGATTTCAGAGATATAGCATGGACAAGATTTTCAAACTCAAGGTCACTACGGCAAGGCCAAATCAAGGTCACACCACGACGTTGCACACCTACACCCACTAACCAAAGTCCCTACCAAGTATCAACTTCCTGCACCTTACAGTTTCTGAGATACAGCCCAGACAAACTTTTTACCTACACCCACCCACCCGCCCATCCGGACACCATGGGTGAAAACAATACCCTGACAGCCCTTAAGGGTTGTGGCGTAAACAGTCCTCAGACTCAACACACTTTGCAATACACAGTATCAGAAAACAAGGCTGTAATGTATGGAGTTCTGTTTAAATAAATGGTTTTATATTATGGAATGGGGCTGTCTCCAGTCTGCAGAAACCAAATATTTGTAAAATTGTAGAAACTGGTGGATAAGGTTTAATGACCTTTCAAACAGGTTCTGATTTACTTAGATTATTCTGTTCAATGTTCTGCAGAAGGAGAGACACACATACCACTCATACTGGGAATAGATGGGCTGGTTTCTAAAGTCACCACATCTTTGTCAGTAAGATCACTGTTCTTCAGACTGTGTCTTGTCACACAGGCTTTAGGCTTCCACTTTCTGGCCTCAAAATGCATTGTATGTGGTACCACTGCAATACAAATACTAAGTGGTATAACATGCCTCCACTCAAGGTCACTACCCTCCTTTAATATATCCACAAGAAAACTCAAACAACATCAAAAGCACACACTAGATAACTAAGTCTAGCACTGGTGACTTAACTCTACATGTTGCCACACATCCACACACTGTTGCACCTACCTATGGTCAAGTGAAATAGAAAAAAAAACACAAACTAATCTAGCCTGAACATTTGTCAACTCATGCATACATTTAAACTGAACACTCTAATGATTTTCTCTTTTCTTTAAACTGAAGGACATCACTTTTTTTGCTACATCCACACACTCCTGCACTTACCTCTACTGGTTGCACTGTTGACCTGACTGGACAGCAAGATGCACTGCTGATCTAATGTCATCTTCTCATTTTGTTTGCTGAACTGCTCCGCAAAACTCTCTGGTGTAAAAACAAAAAGTTACTTTCTAAAACAGGACAAATTTTATCGATTTGTGAAAAGCACAACCCAAAATATTTCTACAACAAGAGGGTCAGAGGTGCCCCAAAAGGCGGGTTGCGCACGCAGGAAACAAGGTTAGCAACTGCTCTCATTAAATTTAGGAACAAGGAAAGAAATGTTAGGTTACCCACTTAAGGTAAATGTGTTCGAGTTAGAGTCCGGAAACGAAAATGTGGACAAACGGATGGACAGACATACGGACGAAAAACGGACAAACGAACGGACAGAATTTCACCAATATCGAAAGGAACCTAGCTATCATGTTGATCTATGTCCCTGTCAAGTTTGAATTTGATTGGTCAAACCGTTTTCAAGTTAGAGTCCGGAAATGGAAAATGTGGACGGACAGACGGACGTCGGACACATCAATCTAATAGGCGGGTTGGTTACACGCAACCCGCCTAAAAACGAACAAATGGACAGAAAAACAAGACAAATGAACAGACGGATTTACACCAATTTCGAAAGGAACCTAGCTATGATGGTGATGTATGTCCCTGTGAAGTTTGAATTAGATTGGAGTAACCGTTTTCGAGTTAGAGTCCGGAAACAAAAATGTGGACGGACAGATGGATGGACAGAAAAACGGACAAAAACGAAGAAACGGACGGAAAAACGGACAAACAAATAGACGGAATTTCACCAATTTCGAAAGGAACCTAGCTATGATGGTGATCTATCTCCCTGTGAAGTTTGAATTTGATTGGTCAAACCGTTTTAAAGTTAGAGTCCGGAAACGAAAATGTGGACAAACAGATGGATGGACAGACAAACGGACGAAAAACGGACAAACGAACACACGGAATTTCACCAATTTCGAAAGGAACCTAGCTATGATGGTGATCTATCTCCCTGTGAAGTTTGAATTTGATTGGTCAAACCGTTTTAAAGTTAGAGTCCGGAAACGAAAATGTGGACAAACAGATGGATGGACAGACAAACGGACGAAAAACGGACAAACGAACACACGGAATTTCACCAATTTCGAAAGGAACCTAGCTATGATGGTGATCTATCTCCTTGATTGGTCAAACTGTTTTAAAGTTAGAGTCCGGAAACGAAAAATGTGGACGGACAGACGGACAGACAGACAGACGGACGTTGGACACATCAATCTAATAGGCGGGTTGGTTACACGCAACCCGCCTAAAAATAACAAGAGTAAAGACCAAGAGAGATAAAGCAAAGCCTAGCTAATGTTAGAGCAATCTTTTTGAAACTGTCATGTGTATCGCATCACACTTTCTTGTATGGCAGGTTAAAATTTAAAATGATCATTTATCACCTCAATCAAGCAAAAGCTAAAATACAAGAGAAAATAATAAACAGGCAATTGGTGAATGATACCTAGCCCCCAGTAGAATACAACAGGAACAGACCTATTAGCTGACTGTAGTTGTCTAAGGGAGTGGACTTGGTTACACCTGCTAACTGGGGAGCGTATGCCAGCAAGTCCTGCAGAATCAGCTCTCCCTGCAGCCTGTAGTCACCCTCATGTTGCCTGGGTCAAAACAGTGACACACCTCACAATACAAAGCATGTTCAAACAATAACTGGTTTATGGATGGTTACTCCAACACAGCATGTGATTTTTGTAACTTATCTCAAACTGAAACAGGGTCAGAACAGCCATTACTTTCAAATACCAAACGACCAGATGTTAATTCTGACAGAGTTTTATTGAAATCTAGGTGTTCCACATCAGGGATTTATTGAAACTTGGTGTAAATTTAAGCCATGTCAATATACTTTTTAACTGAATGCTCTGTAGGGAATGTTTTAAAATGACAGACCACTTAGGACTACTTTTTCCACATTTTCACACATTTTTTTCTATGAAGGTTTTGAAGTGGCCATGCTTACCATGGGCACAGGTCATCATTGCATTTTCCCATCAGGTCATATCTACACAGTATTGCACTGGGAGCTATCTGACTGTTGTATGTCACACTAGTTACCTTCAGCCCACTCTTGGTGCGGAAATAGGGACTCAGCCTGAAAGTAACACATTTTCTACAAGAAAAATCTTCAGCACATGATCCAAAAGCCCACAGCTTCTGTAAAGAATGGAAAAGTGACTGCCAATATATCTTTCTCGTCCTGTGTATGTTTACAGTTATAATTCCTGCATTAATACACCTACTGATGCATCACAAATAGAGAATGGCAAGAGTCCATGGTTCCTTAGTGTCTCTTTATATTCAATAGAATATGAAATTTTGAAATTCTTATGGACAAAATCAATGGTATATAACAAACTTCTTGTTGAGTTGAACAAAATTTGATTTATGTCAAATTTTAGTTTATTGGGTTACATTAGCATAACAGCTACAGTGATATGCAGTGTTAAAAACAGTTTAAGTAATTTACGGTTATGTTTTACATGTTGGTAATTCCTGTTCTTAAGTATGTATTTTAATGATCCTGTGGCCATAAAGATGAAAGAACAAAAAATAATCATACCTGTATGATTTGAACTTGAGCAAAGGACTGGAATAGTTTCTGAAAGTCCATGGTTTTTGTGTCAATGCATCATCAGATGATGTCCTGGCACTATATATTAGTTCTGAAATCTACAAGGGAACATCATCAGAAATTAATCAGTCACATCTTCCTTCAAAAAGCTAAAGGCTATGTTAAGAGTTAACATGTGTTAATATGCCTTGTAGTAACATGTTGCATCTATTAGTTGGAATGGTGCAATAACAGAATATGTTTTATCTTTTGCTTTTGTTTTTGTTAAACAAAATGATGCAGGTACTGAATCAATTCAGCATACAGATATAATCACAATATTAAGTTATTATTAACAAGGCCTCACCAAAACTTTTACTAGTCAAGTCGGGCCACAAGGTCGTGAGTATGATGGGTGGAAACTTCTCTTACTACAAAGACAGAGAGCTAACTGCTCTACAAAGGGTATTAAACTGAAGTGACTTACCACAGATTTGCTTTTCACACCAGTATCACTGCTTGTGCTGAATATACTTGGGTTGACCAAATTTTCCATCTAAAGTGCAAGAAAAACAGATTTCTATAAACTGTCTTGTTCCTAAAATATATATCATATATATTACACACTATAATTGTACATCTTGTATTTTTTGTAAGAAATGTTTGACATACTGGAATTGTGATTCTTTATACTTAACTACATCCAAGTTTTGCATGGTCATCAGTATTGTTATCTGTCAAAAGAAAGTCCTTTCCCAGAAATCTCTGGTCACGTAATACCCAATGATATGCTACTTTTCATCTTATATCCATTATTTCATTGGGTGGCATACAATATTTGATCAAATTCACATTTTTTCTCTTTACATTTGTTTCAGTGGAAGATACATTTGAGGATACCATAAAGTCACAGCACCAGGGAAACTGCTGCAAGATAATTGATGAAATCAATGCCTTACTCACATGCAATCGCTTGAGATGCTGCAGGTGTTGTTCAGTTGGTGAATTGAACATTTGGATGCTATTCTCTCCTGATGGACTTGCTTCTCTCGTCCTTTCTCCCTGCCTTCCCACTCTGACCCTTAACTCAGTTATTTCTGTTGTGACTCCTGGGTATATTCTTTCCCCTGAGGCTGTCAATGCTAAACCTTTGCTATCTGATCTTGGCCTTTGCACTGTGACCTCAGACCCCAACCTGTCCCCTGTTGCCACATGTCCTTGAATTTTTGTGTCAAGGTCAGATTGTGTGAGCTCTAATTCCTGTTCTTCCATCTTAGTGCCCAGGTCAGGCTGTGTGATTTGCTCACTGTACAAGGAGCTTCGGCGACGTTTCCTCAGTGCACTAAGGCTATCTTGGGGCTCTTCATACCTACCCACCTGCATGGTCTCCTCAGTCTTAACATGTTCCAATGTCTTGGGCTTTGCCGGGGTACCCAGCCGTGACCCAAATCCCCAGGATGTTCTCCTTTTACTGGACACCCTCTGATCACTGATCTTAGGTTCGCTGGGTTCTGACATTGTGCTCTTTGAAACTAGAGAGGCCTGACTTTCTTTGTAAGACTTTATCATGGCTGCATACTTCTGTTCCAACCTGATCAGCCGTGTCTTTTCCTGCAGCTGGTCTACAGATACCACTGTGTCAGCAGTCCTCTCTGTACTTTCAGTACCTGGAGACTGTGGTACAGCTAGTGTTATTGTTGTATTGGAATGACTTTGCAAACTCAAAGGTTTCATTTCTTGCAACTTTTTTTCAAGTGAAACTAACTTCTCTCTTCTTGTATCCATTTTCCCTTGAAGACTTTGTGCCTAAATACAGAAAAAATTGTTGGCAAGTTGATGACCCAGTAAAATGACCCTGCCAGTAAACTTGAGCAATTAGTGTAACAATTTTTATCTATGCTACAAAAATCACAAAATTGTGAATTTTCACATTAACTGTACCTTTTGTAAGCTACAATCTTACCATAATGGCATTTGCTGCTACATTTGAGAGCAGCCTTCCAACTCGACCAACATTAGGCAAAAAAAAAAAAAAAAGTTCAATTGTCTGAGTAGATTTTAGGAACGATTCCCTGAAGCGACCTGAGGTTTTTTGCATGCAAACCCCAAGTTGGTAATTTACCCCATCCTCTTAGCTGTAATTTAAGTGGTGAGGTAAGGAGGGACTCTCCTAACTCCCAGATGGTGAGATTGTAGTTTACAAAAGCTACATTTAATGTTAAAATTCGCTAGTTTATTGAGCTACATTATCTTCCTATCTGGAACTTTTTGCTGAATCCCAACTACTAGGCTGCAGGATTGACTGTCTATTGGTTTTGAGCATTTAACTCTTTTGCACTTAACTTTAAATTATTAAAATTTGAAAATAGTTTAATTAATAGGAGATAGATAATAGTGTAGATTATAGAGAGACCTACGCTCCATAATACCCACGGCACACAAGGGACTGGGGTGCATGTAGATTCATAGTTATACACTAGAATTTCCAGTCTGAACTGATGAACCCTTGCGGATCAGATAAGCATGTTTTTGGACCGAGTGAGGGTGGGAGACTTCAAGTAATTTGAATTCTTCATCCAAAGCCTTGCCTTTTTGTTAATATTCCTCTTTTCAGTTAGATAGTTAGACATCACCATGTTTACACTGCTTTGAAACGTCAATCATTTCACTGAGGTTTTCTTGTGTATCATTATATCTAATAATGTATGCACACTAATACACTTTTGAGTACAAATCCAGTGTCTCTTAAGGTTATTATGTTTAAAATTACAGTGTTTTATTCTATAACTGACACAAAAGTGTGTATCTATTATGAGAGGCATGTGTGACACTATCCAGGTCACCTCCGGGATCTATTCCCTGGAAAATCTGCTCGGGCCATTGAACTCTTTCCTTTTTCCACAGCTGGCCAAGTCCAAAGTCTGCACCTGAATATAGCAATAAGTCCCAGATGGTAAGATATTGTAGCACAATTAACATACTTACTTTATGATTAAGCATTGAGATCTGTTGAAGGTTTGCTTTGAATACAGTCTGTGTGGCCATCATTTGTTCCTTCATTTTTTGGATTTTCTGTTCGGCTAACTTGACCACTGCTTTCTTTTTGTTGATGAGATGCCTCACTTCTTGAATCTGCTGCTGCTCCTGATCTATGAGGCGCCTAGTAGACATGCAAAATTGACAATTCATTCGCAACACAAAAAATTGTGCTTCTTTCAATATTCTGGATTAAAAAAATGTGTCTTTTTTCAAACATTTCTTATCCATCCCACATTGATTTCCATGTCAAGGCACTTTAGGGACACCTATGTTTTCAATCAATCAAAAGAGATTCAGTGTCAAATTTATTTTTCACTTAACCTGAAACTTATTTCTGCTTTGATGCAGAAATCATTTATCAGTACCAAAAAGTGTGTATCTCAGATTGCAGAAGTAATTCTCATAACATATTTCTGACATACTACAGATATTACAGAAACTATATGATACCACTGGAGACATAATTGTATCGCACCTTTGTAGTGCAACCTTTAGTCTGAGCTGTTTGAGCTGCTTCGGCTGTAGTGATCTCACCTCAGTACCATCCACCAGTTCAGTGTGACTTTCATCTTGTGACAAAGCTTCTTGCTCTGACTGAAAACACCCAAATACATGGATCATATTTAAACTAATCATATACTGTTACCTATGGCATTATTGGATAAAATTATGTAAAAAAGCAAATTTGGGAAAAATAGCATCAGAGATGCCCGTACCCCACAGGCTCGCAAAATAGTTTTCAACACCATGAGATATAGAAGTAGTGAGACATTACACAGATTGGGATACTTTCAGAGCAGTGTCAGTTATATTAAGGTCTAAATTAGGGATGGGTCGGTATGAAAAATATGTAGATCGGGATGTCGCCAATGCAAAACCGTACCGAATTCGGGACTCCGCGTTTTAGTTCACCCCAAACAAACATGGACGTTTCCTCAACGACATCGCAATAAAAGCTCATAAATGCACAAAATATGTGATAAAAACGTATAACGTCTTCATATTTCTGGTTTCTCTCCAATATTTTAAGTTTTCCTTTATTTATATGAGTTGACAAGTGAAATTGAGGTTATAAAGTGTCGTAACCAAAACATGGCAGTTCTGCTCAACGTATCGCTTAGTGCACTATAAAAGTCTGTAAATGGACGAAAATATGGGAAAAAAGCTTATAATTTCTTCAGTTTTTGGGTATGTTTCTGATATTTTAACTCTTCCTTCCATTATATGTGCTGATAAGCGAAGTGGCGGTTGTAAAATCCCATCACGGTATTTCAGTAAAATGCTCTCGACACCGAGATACCGGACCTACCGACCCATCCCTAGTCTAAATGATGTTTAAGAGAAAATAACATCTAAGAGAAACAAATGTATGCAAAGATAAAGTATTAAAACAAGACAATTCAATAGCAAGATCACAGCATTAATATGTAAACTAAAAACTATGATGCACACCTACAACCCCTAAGCAATATCCCTACCAACTATCAACTTCCTACACTTTACAGTTTCAGAGATATTGCCTGGACAAAATTTTAAAGGTGGAGGTCACTACAGCAAGGTCAAACGTCAAATCAAGGTCACACCATGATATTGCACACCTACAACCCCTAACCAATGTCCCTACCAAGTATCAACTTCCTACACCTTACGCTTTCTGAGATATAGCCTGGACAAGATTTTATAGGTCAAGGTCACTATAACAAGGTCAAAGGTCAAATCAAGGTCACACCATGATGTTGCAGACCTACATCCCCTAACCAATGTCCCTACCAAGTATCAACTTGCTACACCTTACTGTTTTCGAAATATAGCCCGGACAAGATTTTCTAACTCAAGGTCACTGTGGCAAGGTCAAAGGTCAAATCAAGGTCACACCATGACGTTGCACACCTACACCCCCTAACCAATGTCCAAACCAAGTATCAACTTCCTATACCTTACAGTTTCTGAGATACAGGCCGGACAAACTGTTCCTGCCCTTTTACCCCTTAAGGGCTGTGGGGTAATAACTAAGGTCAACTGAAATTTAATACCATCTTTATTTCCAAACTCTTGTACTGTCACTTTTTCTAAGTACCAACAAAATTGTATTGAATCTAATCAAATAACTGCTGTAAATCTGACAATGATGTCACTTTGATGTATTATCTATTGCCAATACTTCAATTTTAGAATAGTTCTGTGAAACGTTGATTGATATAAACAGAAGTAATTTTCAGAACAGCACATGTAAGTGATCTTGTTTTATATTAACATGAGGAAAGCCACAGTTAAACTTTACCTGTGCATTCTCTGGTTGATTTCTTTTAAGCTGGTCCTCGCAAGGCTCCTTCTGCTTCAATGTCTCTTCAGTAGAAACTCTTTCTTCAACTTCTAGCCTTGTGGACATCACTGAGTCACTGTCTGTAGCAATGTGACCTATCTCCAAGCTTTGTGGCACTACTTTAGTCAGTGCAGAATTTCCTTCAGGTACAGTACTTTCTGTCCCTCCAATATCTCCACTCTTTTGCTCAGACTCAGATCTGCGTAATGGTTCTTCACTACAAGTATTATTCTCATCGGGCTCCAGTTCTTGTATAGTCTGAGGTCTGTCTGTGCTGTGGTTATTAATAACTGATCTTTGCAGGACCCTATCCCCATTGACTGACTCTATTTGCTGTACTCCTCTATCAGTTCTATGAGGGTCTCTCTGATGTAAAACCACTTGTCTCTCTGTGCTACTCCTATGTGACTCGTCTTTCTGTACATCCATGTTATTCTCTCTCGTGTCTACTCTCTGTAATATCACCTCCCTGTCATGAGGTCTCTCACTGCTGCCAAAAATGACCTCTCTTTCTGGTTCACTGTCCCTTTCAGTCGCCTGTATGACCACATCTCTGGTCGGCGAGTGCTGGTCATCACTCACAGTGACCACTAAGTCTGTCTTTTTGCCAGCCTTCCACTTCCCCAGCCTCTTTTTCTCCCTCTTTCTGATTTCCTCTTTCAGCATCTTGTACTCCTGTACTTTGTGGCTTCCCAGGTGCTTCAATGCATCAGGAGTATGTGGGTCTGCTGTCACACCAAGGGATGTCTGCCTCTAGATTAATCAAAACACTTGAACTAACTAATCTCATTAGCACCTGACTGTGCTAAAACTATTGTTTATTTATTTGCAGTTGCAAAATAAGTTTACGTACTGTTAAGTAAATCTGGTCACAGAAAAACTACATATTTTCTTTCATGGGGGTTTACACTACTTTAACACCTAAACCCCAAATAAAAAACAATTGTTGAAGAGTAAATAATTTAAACAACATATTCTTCAGCTGAATGAAAAATAAGCATATTTTACTTTCTACTGAGAGCCCAGTTTATCAGTACCTCTACAGATTTTCTGGCTGCTTTGAGGAAGGAGTCCAGAGATCCAATGAAGCTTCCTGACTGAGTTTCCCCACTAATTCTGGATTGCTTGTAAGGAGGCTCACCATCACTTTCATCAGAAGAGTCCTCATGCAGGTCAATTATCACTGGCTTGTGCTTTGGAATCTGGAAAACAAAAATATGCGACAAAATTAAGTACCAAACTTGGTACACATCTCTTACTTTCTGATAAGATCAAGGTGGTCAGTCACTATGCAGTCTTTGACATACATCAATGCTTCTGAAATGCACCTTCTGAAAACCTACTTGTAATATAGTACTCATTACAGTCAGCTAGAGAGAGACATAGATCTATCAACATTATCTTGCTAAAGCCATAAAAAACTAGAGTAAATGCTTCATACCTACTGGGATCTGACGGGAGCCAGTAAAAGAACACAACACTACTTATATTACCACTTGTTTCTGCACTTGATCTGAAAAATTTCTGACATACATTACACCAACACTTCACAAAAGTTTATTGATATAAAGATTTAATATAGTATTCATATCTATACCCTGAAACAGCCAATCTTATATGCTAGCCAAAAATATGCGGAGTGTACTCACTGCCATAACGGAAGGTGTAGGCTGTCTTCTTCTGTAAGGGTCTGATACCAATTCTGATGAGTCTGCTTTGGGTTCAACACTGACAGACTGACTTTCCTGTGCTGACGGTGAGTCCTGCAATAAAAATACAACTTCAGAATCAAAACTGTTAAATGAACAGAAATAATGCTTCATATATTGATACACAAGATTTCAAATGCCACGGTGCACATTTCTGAGAACATAAAAGCATTCTATTAGCACTTCGGTCAAAACAATAAGCTGAGACAGATGTCATGTAGTTTTTCATTCTCTCATTACCTGTCCATCACTCTCTGAAGCAACATCCCTGTTCTCCAGGACCTGCCGCTGCTGTTCTAATTCCCGTCTCCTCCTGGCCACAGATGCCAGGAGTTTGGCCCTCAATATATCCTCCCCTTCCTCTTCTTCTTCCGAGCCAGACTTGGAGGTGGCTGGTGAAGCTGTCCCAGTCTCCCTACCTAGTGCCTGCCGCAAAATACAACAATTATGTAACAGGTATACCTACTTAGATGTAAAACCGTATAGAAACATATTCATGATGGCTAGATTGATAGTGAGGAGTTCCCAAAGTATAGTTCCTGACTTTTGCATCTTGTGGTAGGAGTAGGGCCGTTACGATCTCCAATCCACTGCATAATATTGAACTTAAGCTTGTCACAGAGTGTTTGTTCCATTAAAAGTGGTGACTGGAGTAGATCTGTGAGGCTTGAATTTCTGGACATTTCACTTTTCTCAACTCTAAGGGCTTTACATCAAAACAACAAAATATCTTAGTTTTATCACTAAGTTAAGGTGATAAAAAATACCAATAAAGGGAAAAATGAAGCTACACTGACTTACTGATGCAGTATTTATCTGCTTAATTATATCTGCCTTTTGATGCTCAGGATCTGTGTCAGGAGTCTTTCTTTCATTTGCTAGTTCTTTGGAAGATTCAGGTTGGATGTTTGGGGACTGACTTCTGGACTGTCGTTTGTGCCTGTGGGCTGTAGTGGGATACCTCTCACTCTCAGAGTGACACAGATCATCCTTTTGACTGGAAGATCCCTGGCCATACAGACATACACACTAGTATGGCAGAGTAAATCTTAGGCATCACAAAGCTGCTGCAATATGTCATAGAAATGCCTTGATTACATAATATTTTATTGAGAACTCTTAGGGGTTATCACTTGATACCATCTTTTTTGACACATCTTCACACAACCGCTCTTACAATATGTATTAACAAGAGCATTTGGAGGGCACTTGACCTCGCCAAGGCACATAATAATAAGTAAATGGAAAAAAAATCACGTTTTTTTTCTCTCTTTTTTTTTGTACTGAAAAGGTGATCAAGATCACTCTCAAAATTTAATGGGAATCTAAGTTGAACCAAGACACATCTTCTGAATTTTTTTCAGGTAGATCCAACCAGTAATATTTGAGTAATTCTGCTAACCAGAGAATAAATAGACAAAGTGAAAATAATATCTCCTTGGTGAAGGTAATTAAACTAAACCATTTGCTCATTACTTGTACTTACTATGCAGTGTGACCTTCACAACTTTCTTTTGTTACAGAATGGTACTCACTGTATGGTTGGACCTGGTCAGGGGCACAGCCCTTTCATCCAGTCCAAACAGCTCCAGCACCCGCTGGTATTTGGTACCTTTATCTGCTGTGGATAGAATACGCTGGATCTCGCCCATCCACACATCTTCCTTCAAGTGCTTTTCATGCCACCTATCAATCTACACAAAGCCAAACAAATACATTCACACACATGTAATCAGGTACAAAATAAATCTCCTTAGTGTCAATGCAATATTGGCACATTCTTACAAATTTATAACAATTTTAGATCATGTCTTCTATGGAAGAAAATAAAAACTTAATTTAACTTTTACTACTTGACTGAAAAGAATGTCTCCAGCGTCTGGCATCACATACTGAGGTGAACTTCAAATACTACAGCTAATCTAATAAACTGTGGTGAACTTCAAATACTATGGCTAATCTAATAAACTGTGGTGAACTTCAAATACTATGGCTAATCTAATAAACTGTGGTGAACTTCAAATACTATGGCTAATCTTATACACTGTGGTGAACTTCAAATACTATGGCTAATCTTATACACTGTGGTGAACTTCAAATACTACGGCTAATCTAATAAACTGTGGTGAACTTCAAATACTACGGCTAATCTAATAAACTGTGGTGAACTTCAAATACTATGGCTAATCTAATAAACTGTGGTGAACTTCAAATACTATGGCTAATCTTATACACTGTGGTGAACTTCAAATACTACAGCTAATCTAATAAACTGTGGTGAATTTCAAATACTACGGCTAATCTAATAAACTGTGGTGAACTTCAAATACTATGGCTAATCTTATACACTGTGGTGAACTTCAAATACTATGGCTAATCTTATACACTGTGGTGAACTTCAAATACTATGGCTAATCTAATAAACTGTGGTGAACTTCAAATACTACGGCTAATCTAATAAACTGTGGTGAACTTCAAATACTATGGCTAATCTTATACACTGTGGTGAACTTCACATACTACGGCTAATCTAATAAACTGTGGTGAACTTCAAATACTACGGCTAATCTAATAGACTGTGGTGAATTTCAAATACTATGGCTAATCTTATACACTGTGGTGAACTTCAAATACTATGGCTAATCTTATACACTGTGGTGAAATTCAAATACTATGGCTAATCTTATACACTGTGGTGAACTTCAAATACTATGGCTAATCTTATACACTGTGGTGAACTTCAAATACTATGGCTAATCTTATACACTATGGTGAAATTCAAATACTATGGCTAATCTTATACACTGTGGTGAACTTCAAATACTATGGCTAATCTAATAGACTGTGGTGAATTTCAAATACTATGGTTAATCTTATACACTGTGGTGAGCTTCAAATACTATGGCTAATCTTATACACTGTGGTGAATTTCAAATACTATGGCTAATCTTATACACTGTGGTGAACTTCAAATACTATGGCTAATCTAATACACTGTGGTGAAATTCAAATACTATGGCTAATCTTATACACTGTGGCTAATCTTATACACTGTGGTGAACTTCAAATACTATGGCTAATCTTATACACTGTGGTGAATTTCGAATACTACGACTAATCTAATAGACTGTGAATTTCAAATAATATGGCTAATCTAAAAGACTGTGGTGAATTTAAATACTATGGCTAATTTCATCAACTATGGTGAATTTCGAATAATATGGCTAATCTAATAGACTGTGGTAAATTTCAAATACTATGGTTAATTTCAATACACTGGTCAATTTCGCACATTGTGGCAAATCTTGCATTTCTGACATGGCAGTCCCGGGCCACATTTCACAAACCTCTCAACACGCAATACAAACACCAACATACCTTTGTGCAATGTTATAAAACAGACAAATATTGACTTGCTTTGTAGAAAGTTACAAAACGGAACAATAATAACACAACTATACGTAAAGTTAAAAACATGGTTACTCCCTTACTGATATTCAACCGAAAAAGCAGTGTTTCTGAATTTCACTTGTTGCAAATGTAAAGCTGCTGACTTGCATTTGAGAGAAAGTAGGACAAAGAATACACCTGCATCAGCCCTTAAAGATTCTCAATTGTTGCCCACACATACCAAATCCACAGTGAAAAATTTTCGATGCAGATAAAACATATTTATTTGAACATCTGTTCGGGGGGTTTTCTAGGTGAACGTAATTATAACTTGGAAGGTTAAGACAACGTACTGTAAATATTAGCATTCAAACAACAAATGTAAGACATAAAATGTTTCTTCAACTTTTACAAAGTTTAAAGCATAAAATTGACTGGTTAGAGAGGCCTCTTCATTTACAACATCTCATTAGTCATATCATCCTGGTTTTCAGTAAACATATAAACCTAAACGACCTGGCAAAAAAAACCAGGATGGACCAAAACCCTGACAAAATGTTCTCAAAAACGACTGCACACTTTACCATGTCCCTCTCATACAGCAGTTCAGCCTGTAATTGTCGAATGCGCTCTTTCTCTCTCCACATCCTCTCCCTCTCTCTGTGCAAACGATCCTCCTCAAGCTGCAGTGACCGTAGGGCTGATGAGGAGCGCTGTTGCGACCTCTGCCTCCTTCTCGCTGGTGCTGAAAAAACAGTGCAAACCAAATGCTTAATGGGAACACAAATTTCCACATAAGACCCCCAAATGTCTTCACAATAACAAGCTCAACAGTGGTACAATTTTTCCACAAATCTTTGAGCTTTTTTATAAGTTATAAAGCTATAAGTTTTCATTTACTCAATAAGCAACATGTTAGAGAATATAATTTTCTTTAAATGCTGAAACCTTTTACATTTGCACAAAATGGAAAATTTAATAAGTAAATTAAATTTTTACAAGTTAATACCTTACCTAGTGGACAGATGCATTTGTCCGGCGCCTTGCCGGTCACGCCAAACGTTAGAAAAAAACGTCCTGAGCTGGGCTCTGGCCGGGACCGGTAGCATCCTGTTCACTCGCCAGGTGGCTGTATAGTCTCCCTGCCGGTGTACTGCGCACGCGCAGCGCATGCGCTCTTCCTCTTTTTGTTGCCTACCGTAGGAAATCCCCTAGGGCTAAAAATAGCGGGGACGGTAGGGAGGGACTCCCCTTGTCCACTAGGTAAGGTATTAACTTATAAAAATTTAATTTACTTATTAAATTTTCCATTTTATTGCGTTAATACATCTTACCTAGTGGACAGATGCAGAATAACTACCCAGTGGAAGGAGGGTAGCCAATAGGGGAATTCCTCAGAACTCCAAACTATGCATAAGAAAAGGTGGATCCGAAATGATTAGAAGCCAGATACCTCGGATCACACCTACTGCCCCCCCCCCCCCCCCCCCCCCTTTCTTTTCTCAAAGTCCCGTACTGACTCGCTAGGAGCACAATAGGACTGAGGAGGGTAAAAGTTCTGACTAACGAGGAAGAACAGGACCTATAGGACTATCTCATCAAGCCCTTAGCCCCACTTTGGATCGCGGCAGACTAAGGACCCAGGATAGTGGAAGAAAGTCTTTTTTTTTTTTTTTTATATAATACACAGTATATATATATGTACAAGCTCGAGGATAAAGGAACTATTGTGTATCCTGAATCTGTTGGGCTGCCACCACCGGGCCCAAATGATACAACTCAGAATTCACCCAGGCCAAGTCTTTCAGGTAAAACTGGGTAAATGTATTATGAGCCTTCCAGTGACAAGCGGAAAGGATCTGATCTAGAGAAATTCCACCCTGAAAGGCCCTAGAGGCTGCGAAAGCACGGACATCGTGGGCTCTGACTTGATGTAAATCCTGAGCTTTCTGGTCGGAAAGTTGATAACACAACAGTACCGTCTGCTTAACCCAGGAGGAAATGGTGGCAGGGACAATGTCCTTCTGAAAACCTGTCTTGAAAGACACAAAGACCAGTTCCTTTCCCTGACGGGAATCCTTGGTCCGGTCCAGGTAGTAACGTAAAGCCCGTACTGGGCACAGAGACCTGTCCCCAGACAAGGACTTATCCAACGTTGGAGCTAGAGCTGGGATGACTACTGGAGCCACAGAAGTTGGTCCATCTCGAGCCAGTTGGTTTTTGGAGAGGAAACTGGGAGATGGATACAAGGAAACTTTACTCCAGTCCTCTTGGTGCCTGATATTCTTAGCTAACCAGGCATGGATTTCGCTTCTTCTTTTGCCTGACCCCAGGGCCAAAAGGAAAACCGTCTTAAAGGTCAGGTGCTTCAGCGAAGCCTTCCGTAGAGGCTCAAAGGGAGCCTTGGTAAGCTGATGGAGCACTAGCGAAAGGTTCCAGGAAGGGACCCCTCTTCGACCTTTCGGTTTGTCCCTATGAAAATTGTCTAACAGGCGGGTAAGATTTTCATCTGAGCTTATATTGAGTTTGTCATTACCCACCATATCTGCGATGGCTGTCCTATAACCATCAATGGTGCTGGGTTGCAGATTCCTCTCCTTGAAGAGGTAAAGGAGAAAATCCGCAATCTGATTCACAGAGGGTGACCTGAAGTCCACCTTGTTCGATTTACACCACTTGACAAATATGGTCCACTTTGACTTGTATACGGCTCTGGTTGAACCCCTCTGAGGAGCCTCAATTCATGCTGCCACCTCTTCAGAGAAGCCATGTTTCCTGATGGTAGAGCTTCTAGGAGCCAAGCATGAAGATTCAGATTCTGAAGGCTCCGGTGAACTAGCCCGTTGAAAGGCTGAGTCACTAGGTCCCTTGTTAGAGGAAGGGTGAAGGGGATCTGAACGGATAGGTCCACCAGGTCCCAAAACCAAGGCATGTTTGGCCAACCTGGGGCAATCAGAATCATTCTGTGACAACCCTGATCCCTTATCTTTGAAACTACCTGAGGGAGCAGGGAGACTGGAGGGAATGCATAAGCGTTCAGATGCTCCCAGGACAAGCTCAGGGCATCTACTGCCCAGGCTGCCTGATCCGGGACCGGTGACACAAACCGGGGCAATTTGTGATTGAACCTGGTCGCAAACAAGTCCACTAGCGGTGGGGGCCACCTGGAACACAACTGACTGAAAACCTGAGGGGAGAGAGACCATTCGGTCTGAATCACTTGATTGTGCCGAGAAAGCTTGTCGGCTATCACATTTAAGCGACCCGGAATGTGCCTTGCCCTTAACGTTATGCCTCTGTGATGGCACCAGGACAGGAGTCTCCAAAGGAGGGCACAGAGAGAGCCTGACCTCATACCCCCCTGTTTGTTTATGTAAGAGACCACTGTGGTATTGTCTGTTGCCACAAGAACAATCTGACCCTTGCACAGATGCTCTAACTGTCGTAAGGCCAGAAGGACTGCTTTCATCTCGAGAAAATTTATATGAAGGCGGCCTTCGAGAGGGGACCAAACGCCTCTTGCAGTGAAGTCTCCTAAGTGTGCGCCCCAACCTTCGTTTGAGGCGTCTGTAAATAGTTGAACGGCGTGCTGAAGAGGGTGCAGGGGTTGACCTTTCAGCACATTGGCTTCGTCCAACCACCAGTCCAAATGAGGATGGAGCGACTGGGGGACCGGAATAACTTTCTCTAGGACTTCCGGGACATGCCAGTGTTTCTTCAGATGCCACTGAATGGGCCTCATATGAAGGCGACCTGCACACACTTGTTTCTCGGTGGCCGTCAGGCCTATCAAGGACATGAATTGTCGAACCGTACACTGGTGATGGTCTTTCATGAACCTCAATTTCTCCTGAAGGGTTTCCCACCGGTCCTGAGTGGGTAGAACCCGGCCGGTGATCAGGTCGAACCGGTAACCTACAAAATTGAAGACCTGTTTGGGAACTAACTCTGACTTGGTCATATTTACTACCCAACCTAACTGCCGACATAGGGCCAAGAGGGTCTGGGTATGTTGTAGGCAGAGTTCCGGGGAAGGGGCTCTCAGTAACCAGTCGTCTAGGTACTGGTGGATCCTGATACCCCTCGCTTGAGCCATGAGTTTCACTTCTTTGACCACCTTGGTAAACTCCAGGGGAGCTGTGGCCAGTCCGAATGGCAGGGCTGTGAACTGGAAAGTTTGATGAAACAGGAAGAACCTGAGATACTTTCTTGATCTTGGGGCTATGGGGATGTGGAAGTAAGCGTCGCTGAAGTCCAGCGAAGTGACCCACTCCCCCGTCTTCAAGGATAAGCGGATTGTTTCCGGAGTTTCCATCTTGAATGTGCCGGTGCTGAGAAAGAGATTCAAACGACTTAGGTCTAAGATTGGTCTCCATTTGCCATTTGGTTTGGGAACCAGGAACAGGCGGTTGTAAAAGGCCAGGGACGACTTGACCACTACCTTTTCTACTACCAACTTTCGCATGAGGCTTACAAGAGCCTCTTTGAGATGCATGTTTTTGGATGGGTTTGCATAACCACTTTGAACCACTGGGAACCTGGTTAGAACCAGTCTTTGTTTGAAGGGCAAAGTGTAACCCCTTTTTAGGATAGAGACTACCCGGGGATTTGAACCCATGGTTTGCCAAACTTGCCAAAATTCCTGAAGTCTGCCCCCTACATTGTGTTCGGAGACAGCACTGGGGACACTGGGAACAACAGGGGCAAAAACACAAGGATCTACACAAAAAACACTTTTGACAGACTTTATTTTGTTCAGACAATTGCCGGGGCTTACTCCTTTCTTTTGCGGATGCCCGTGTGAAAGAACAGAACGAACAGGACTGACAACAGGACAATACACAGCCCGACGACTCTCGGGTTTGAACAATGGAACCTTGTTTACTGTCTGAAATTTGTCCAAGCTTATGTTTGAAGACACACTTTTGTCCTGACACTGAGGGTCCAACTGAATCTGATGCACTAACTTTACTGTTGGACCACCTAGATAATTGTCATTTATAGGGCTTAAAGGACTGCCCTTTAGAAAAACGGGGGTTAGAACCCCGGCCACGTCCCCTTCCTCTGGATCTATTTCGGCCAAACTGTCTCCATGGCTGACTTTGCTGTTGAGAGGATTGGTCAGTGGAAGATGTTTGTTTCCTATCCTTACGGTCGTAAGGCTTATATCTTTGCGTACCCTTCCAAGTTGCGTGCTGAGTAGCACCCGGTCCGGGCCTCTGAGCAACGCTACTAGATTCAAATTTTTGGGTATCCTGCTCCGCAGACATGATGGCTGCATCAGGGAAGAGACCGTATCCAAACAAGGGGGCGTTCCTCAGCAAGTTCATGGTATCCTGTTTGACGCCTTGTTTCACAAAATCAAGATATGAGTCTCTCCTTAAGAGAATCAGGTTGGCCATATTCACAAACAAACTGTCCGCCAAATGCTGAAGAGACGTGCCCATGGCCACCGACACCTTTTGATGAAAGGCCATGAGGTCACGCAGGTCATTCAAAGCATTGGCCACGTCCTGCGAACACTTTCCCTTGCCAAGACGAGAGGACAACAGAGAGATGTTCTGTGACATCTTCTCCTGAAGTTCGGTGGAACAGCGACTGAAGCCTGTCGCATGATTGATGATATAACTGTCTTCACGTGCGGCACGTTCCCACCTGCGTAGGGATTCTTGGGCAATAGGCCTGGAGGGAGGGCCTGTGGACGGGTAAGCAGAGGCACGAGTTATCCTTGGGAAATGAGAATTAACCTTGGCCTCAGTGTTTCTCCAGTTGAAAACAGAACGACCAGGACGATGTGGTCCATCAGTCTTAATCAGGTGCATTTTGTACCATTTCTCCTGCGACTTTGGCACCTTGATGAACTGGTCACGTCGCAAACCTGCGGAATCTTGTGAGCGAGAGGGGTAACCCTCTGCCACAGTGAGATTCAACCTTTCCAACTTCTGGCACAACCAGTCGTCTGGGGGCATGGCCACTGAGATGCGTGTAGGTTTTCTTGGGTTTTTCCCTTTCCAAGGGTTATTTGACTTGTCCGGTTCTGAAAAGTCTGTTTCAAAGGCCGGAATGTGGTGCCAACCCATAAACGCTCTCACAGAACGTACCGTCTCCCTGTAAGACATATCTTCAGTCTGCTCCGGTGGGTCTGCAACATCAGAAAAATGACCGTCCTCAGAACCGGAACCGGAAGCAGACCGGTCTAATTCATCGTCAGAAACTTGTTCATACTGTTCTTGAGGAAATGTATAGGCACCGGCACCGGTGATATCAAGACTGGTATCCTGTTCCGGTGGAGCCCGTGGAGTGGAAGATGCAGACTGGAAGAGTGAACCGGATGACTGCTTCACATCTTGACTCTGGTTAGACCTGTCCCCTTTTGAAACACCCGACTGATGAGCAGACTCCGGTCCGGAGCTGGCACCAGGCAAAGGGGAAGAAGAGGGAGCTTTAGTTTTAGACTTTGACACCGGTGTAGGTGACCGGTCACGTCTCTTCTCCAGTTTGGAAACATCTTTGCTGCTCTTAGATTTAGATGAAGATTTGGCATCACTTTTATCAGAATGTTTGTCTTTTCTGGATTTGTGAGATTTCTTCTTATCCTTGGCATCTACCAGGGTAGCAGCAAGTGGAGCCTCAACAGCTACCAGTACCTTCACCGGACCGGTGGGACGGGTAGCTGGAGCTAAGAAGGGGTTATCAGAAATGAGATTCTGAGTGTCGACCGGCTTGACTGAAGATACAGGAGTGGAAAACACGTTACCTCTAGAAAGAAGTGCCTCCATCCTAGCAAACTGCTCTGACCATTTATCCGCAATGGCTGCCAACTGGTCTGAGGTAACAAAACTAGCCGGCTGTTGAGATGAAGAAGGTGGAGTAGCAGGGGGATTAACAGAAGACTGAGCCTGCTGGTCAGACGGAGATTGAAAAGTTGGTTCACTATCCATACCTTCAACCGGCTGTAAAACAGTAACTTCTTTCGGGGAAACTAACAACCCTGCTTTTTTGTCTCTTCTAATTTTATAAATTGGAGTAGACAACATGTCCTTCTGAGCCGGAGTAAAACCATCACAAATCTGACACGGCTTGTCCTTCACACAATTGTCTTCCCCTATAAGCTTTTCGCGGCACCGCGCACATTTTTCATGCAAGTCGAAAAGAGCCATAACATGGCCACAGGAACCCCTTCTTTGTCCCTTCTTATCTCCCGGAGATGCCATGACACTTGTTACACACAACTAACACAAATATTTGAAGCAATAAGCTTGAGAAGAAGAATATAAATTAATATTTTAAAGTTTCTCTTAAATCCCAAGCGTTCTTCACGCGCCAAACAAAAAGAGGAAGAGCGCATGCGCTGCGCGTGCGCAGTACACCGGCAGGGAGACTATACAGCCACCTGGTGAGTGAACAGGACGCTACCGGTCCCGGCCAGAGCCCAGCTCAGGACGTTTTTTTCTAACGTTTGGCGTGACCGGCAAGGCGCCGGACAAATGCATCTGTTCACTAGGTAAGATGTATTAACGCAATAAAAACTGACATCAGTTACATAGTTCATCCAACTAACTTTTTTGTCATTTACCTTTGAAAAAACATTTTTTTTGTTGGACAAAGACAAATAAACATATATTATTGTCAAAACAGAGATTCAAGATCTAAAATATTAACATAAGGATTAATCTGCTCCAATTAGCTACCTGTCTTAGTTGTACTTCTCTTTACTTCTTGTTTCTCTTTGGAAATTGGCAAATCTGCAGTTTCCTTTGCAAACGCACTTCTATATGCAAAAAATATATACCAACATCAAAACTGAACTAGAGGATCGCTTGCAAAACAAAGCGATTGTTTTTGCATGGCAAAAACAAAACATCCCGAAAAGGAGAAAAATTAGCAGCTTAATCATGTAAGAAAGTTCTGCTTATAGCTCAACAAAGTCAGAATATAGGAAAAGTGGTTCTTGGGCAGGGTAGTTATCTTGGATACAGTGTGTTTCAAAAATTTTGATGAAATTGCTCTATCTTGCACGGTTAAGGAGACAGAGGCAATTTGGTGTTTTGCACTTTTTGTCACAAATTTGAAAATTGACATTGACCCCCATTGTTGGTGAGTGAAAAATTCTTTAAAACTTGGAAAGGTTAGTCTTCACAGATCCCCTGTGGATAAAAAATTTTGGCGAAATCGCTCTGTCGCACTGCTTTCGAGATACAAGCATTTTTTGTGTTTTGCAATTTTTGTGAAAATTCAAAATGGCCATCATTTTTGATGGGACAAAACTGGGTCAGCTACTCAGTCGAGTTACCCTGTGGGTCAAAAATTTCGTCGAAATCACTGTATGTAGCACGGTTTTTGAGATACAAGTATTTTTGTGTTTTGCATTTTTGAAAAAAAGTTGAAAATTCAAAATGGCCACCATTTTTTTGGTGGGACAAAATCTTTTTTGAAAATTGGGTCACCTACTCAGCAGTTAGTCTGTGGGTCCAAAAATTTGTCGAAATCTCTCTATCTAGCACGGTTTTCTAGATACAAGAATTTTTGTGTTTTGCATTTTTGAAAAAAAAATCGAAAATTCAAAATGGCTCCCGAAAAGGAGAAATAATGGCAGCTTAATCATGTAAGAAAGTTCTGCTTATAGCTTAACAAAGCCAGAATATAGGAAAAGTGGTTCTTGGGCAGGGTAGTTATCTTGGATACAGTGTGTTTCAAAAATTTTGATGAAATTGCTCTATCTTGCACGGTTAAGGAGACAGAGGCAATTTGGTGTTTTGCACTTTTTGTCACAAATTTGAAAATTGACAATGACCCCCATTTTTGGCGAGTGAAAAATTCTTTAAAACTTGGAAAGGTTAGTCTTCACAGATCCCCTGTGGATAAAATATTTTGGCAAAATCGCTCTGTTTGCACTGTTTCGAGATACAAGCATTTTTTGTGTTTTGCAATTTTTGTGAAAAATTCAAAATGGCCATCATTTTTGATGGGACAAAACTGGGTCAGTTACTCAGTCGAGTTACCCTGTGGGTCAAAAATTTTGTCGAAATCACTGTATGTAGCACGGTTTTTGAGATACAAGTATTTTTGTGTTTTGGATTTTTGAAAAAAAGTTGAAAATTCAAAATGGCCGATATTTTTTTGGCAGGACAAAATCTTTTTTGAAAATTGGGTCACCTACTGAGCAGTTAGTCTGTGGGTCCAAAAATTTGTCGAAATCTCTCTATCTAGCACGGTTTTCTAGATACAAGAATTTATGTGTTTTGCATTTTTAAAAAAAAATCGAAAATTCAAAATGGCTGCCTTTTTGGGGAGTGAAAAATTCTATAAAACTTGGAAAGGCTAGTCTTCACAGAACCCGTGTGGATCAAAAACATTGTTTTTGAGATACAAGCATTTTTTGTGTATTGCAATTTTTGTGATAAATTCGAAAATTCATTTTTGGTGAGTGAAATATTTGTTAAAACTTGGAATGGCTAGTCTTTACAGATACCCTGTGGGTCAAACATTTTGCCGAAATCCCACTAGTAAATTTTTATTTTATGAAGAAAATGGTTTCAAAAAGTACACATATCACTTTGTATTGTTCTATATGTGTACCTTATGAGCCTATATTTCCAATTTTTTTTTTTTTTTGAAAAATTCGAAAATTGAATATGACTCCCATTTTTGGGGAGGAGAAAATTTTTTGAAAATTGGAGAGTAGTTTCTTTCGATCTCTTGCAAACCGAAAATTTCGACGATAACGCTCTATCTCACACGGTTAAGGAGATAAAAGCAGTTTTGTGTTTTACTCATTAAGAAATTTGTTAATGCTTAATTAATCATCGATAACTCAGTCATTTCTTAACCTATCCCTTCCAAAATTTAATGTTGCCTAGATCTTTATATGAAGAAGGTATTTGCTAAATTTCAGGTGGATAGATAAAATGCTTCGTAAGTTATCATCCGGACAAGGACGCCCTTTCAAAAAACACATTTTTGGTCATGTGACCTCTCTGATTAGTGAAAATGTCATCGCAGCATATTCAGAAAAATTTCCCAGGGCTACTGCATACACCTGCCGAATATGAAAAGAATCCGCCTTATGACTGCGAAGCTATTGCGAAAAGAAAATGTAGATCCGGCGGAGTCGCTTCTCCCATATACAAACAAGCGTCCCTCGAGGGACACTTAACTATATTTTCACAATGAATATAATGGCTATTCTTGTACACTAAGTAAAATCATGAAAATTTAAAGCTTTGGGATATAATAAATTGATGTCAGTTCAAATGAAACCCCTTTCAACAAGACAACACACCAGCTTCAAATGATTTCTCATGAATATACATTGAATATAGTTCTATACAGTTAAGACATTACTGAAATGCCAACACAAACACAGTGCCACAACGACTCATTGGAAAATGCAAAGGTTCTCCCACAGGGACCACGGTAACAGATATTAACAGGCAGGTATCAAGACAGCAAGATAACTATTTCACCTTGAACTGTCAAAACAGTTAACAAATAATGACTTTAGTTACTTTTTGGCTCTTGCGGCTGATTCCAGTGCTGCCAGTCTCAGCTCAAGTAGATAAGTGTCCTCGTCCTCCTCAGCTATATTTTCCTTCTGTAGAACAAACAAAGCAATCCTCAGTGACAATCTCCATGGGCTTACCTCACAGATCTGCTCTCTGCTTCCAGCTTTTACACAAGACCTCGGGAAATACAATTTCAATTTGAGTGACACAAAATATTGACTGTATGTGACAAACATATTAAATACAAACACATTTCTCCATTTATACAAGAGTTGATATGGACAAAGATAACAGTCCAGACCTTTTGTCTATATCATGGCTAATAGGTGTCTCCACAAAGCTTGAATGCTAAAATTCTAATACAATACAGAAACTTCAATAAGTCTTGTGACAACACACTGACCTCTATAATTTTTATTGGACTTGCTTCATCTTCAGAGCTTGCCAATTCCATATCAACCACTGAAATTACAGTAAAAACAGTGTAAAACTGATTACACTATACTGAATAGCTACCCCATCACTACTTAAAAAATTATCTTCAAAATTACAACATGGGTGATTTGCAAGATAAACATGCAAGTGGGGGATGGGCATTTACAAGTGCACTGACATAAAAAAACAGACCTAGCATCATCACAATACAATAATTTAAATTTAACACTCTACTTATCACATAACAGTAATTATCTTCACAATAGTAAGTAGAAAAAGCTTTTGCTAATAAAAAAAAAAAGTGTCCTTAAGCAAATAAAGTGTATAATGGTAAAAAGGAAGCAGTAGCATTAAAGCATCATGAGATACATAAGCACTGTTCAGCATTATAAGGGTATTTTTTGGCTTAAAGAAGGGGAAAAATGAACTTTACAAACCCTTTGTGACCCAAACATTTCAAGGTTCTAATCACAGGAGATATAACCGGTGCCACGCTCTGTATCACCCATGCTCTACAATCTTACGTTATCACTAATAAATTGCTGGTATACCGTTTCAGTGTAAATTTTCTCCATTAAAACCCAATAATTGGTCTAATTTTAGTGTTTGTATACATTTTCAACAAAATCCGAGTTGACCAGGAAAAGGACTTGGCCATCCCATTAAGGCACCCTGGAATTTACCTGGCACGTAACAATATGTTGTAATGATGCCACCAAGTCATGATTCTCCACAGGAGAGTACACATTTCCACTGAGTGGGTTCCTTCCTATTTATTTATAAAGGCTACCACTGTTGAGTTGTCTGCGGCAATCAACACTGATTTTGACATGGAGTCTTGAAATGTTTCAGGGCCAAAAAGACTGTCTTTAGCTCTAGTACATTTATGTGTACCCTTTTTTCCCAGTCTGACCACAGGCCTGTTGCTGAGTATTCATCTAAATGATCACCCCAACCTATATTTGAGGTGATGATAAAGATCAGAACGTTGTGGTTTTGGGATGAAGGTCTGAACCCTTCAGTACATTGAGAGAATTTTGACACCAATCTAAGTGAGCTAAAATAGTCTCCAATCAAGGAAGGAGATTATCCAGTGACTGGGAAAATTTCCAGTTCTCTTTGTAGTGCCATGCAAAAGGTCTCATGTGAAGGCGACCCTCTGGGACCATTTTTTCTGTCGATGTTAGCAACCCAACATCTTGCAGTCAAAGCATACTTTGACTTTATTTTCAGGACCAAATCCTGTAGTTTGAGCTATCTGTCTTAAGTGGGTTTTACAAAGGCTGAATCTAGGTGGTACTCATAGCCCACAAGGAAGCACCTGAGTCATTGTCAATTCTGACTTTTCTTGGTTGATGACACACTCCAAGGAATCTGCCAAGTTCACAATGGTATTTGTATTCAGGAGAGCCTCTCTCTGGGATGGTGCCTTTATGAACTAGACATCTAGGTACTGATGAAGTCTGATTTCCCTGGAGAGGGCCATAAGATTAATTTCTTTGACTGTGATGTTGAAGACTTGCAGGGCTGTTGCCAGCCCGAAGAGCAGAGATGTGAATAGGTAAGTTTGAGATTTATGAAGAAACAGAAGGAACTTTCTTGAGCTTCGGTGGAAGGGAATGTGAAGGGGGTCTAGAGGAGACCCATTCCCTCGACTTACAGTGGCACTTATGGACTCTGGTGTTTCTATTTAGAATTTCTCTACATTCAAGAAAGTGTGTAGCCTGCTTAGGTCTATGATTGCCCTCCATTTCTGATGATACTTTGGAACTAGAAACAGGTGACTGTAAAACCCAAGAGACTTGGATTTTTCTACTTACTCTATTGTGTGCCTTGACAGGGAAATGGATACAAGACGCCAGAGCTAGATCCTTTATCTGGTCTTTGTAGCTTGAAAGGATCAGAGGCTGTTTGGCTAGAATTGGTTTGTTGATGAATGGAAAAATGGAACCATTTGTAAAAGTGTTCAACACATTGTTGAGTAGCCGTCTTCTAGCCATTCTCTTCTCAAAAAATCGAGATATTCTCCTACAGGGGGACCTTGAGGTTTGATAGACAATGATTAAAGGGATTGCTATGTCCTCAGACCCTGCAGTGTGGTCTAAACTGACCCTTGTTGTTCTATTCTGTGAGCCCCTCCCCATTTTAGAGGAGAATGATTGGTTACTACTGGGGAACGCTCACCATAGGGGCATTTTATGTAATTGCTTCTTTGTTATAGTGGGGGCCATAAAAAGGTTGGTCTTGGTACGGCCTGAAGCCCTGAGACTGTTTAGGGGTGCCTTTTTAAGGAGGAATTCTTCCCTTTCTTGCACCAACTGTAAGTGTAAGTGTCGAGAAGCAGAAAAGGTGAGCTCCTGAATCCTAGTGTCCCCCAACTCTTGGTTGGAGATGCATCATTTCTGTATCTCTCCTGATGAGATCTGCATTACCCATTAAGTAAAGGTCTTCCCGGAAGCACATGAAATAAGTCTGACTAGTCTGATAATCTTGTTAAGGATCTCTAAATAGTCACATGTAAGTCATAGGCATTTCCAATGCCCCTTTTCTGGGTTGAATTTGACTCTTGCGTCACTTGACAGTAGCCTTGATGCTGTCCCTACAGCTTTCCATGGTAAGGTGACGTTTTGAAATGACCCGGTTGAAAACAGATGAAAAATTGAGGGTAGAGATACATGTCTAGCTTGGTGTTTAAATTCTATGACTACCCAAATGGGAACTTTTTTCCCATGGTGCTGTTAAGGGCCTGGGAGATATGCAGATACTAAGTATTACTAAGGATCGAATTTTCATGAAATTTGCCTTGAGTGTCAACTGCTTGGTCACACCCCTAGAAATATCTACTTCTCTAGATATGATAGGGCCAGGGCTGAGTTGCTTTTTCATAATCCAGAAACGAGGTTCCTTAATCTCCCCTTCCACTCTGCCAGCCATTTTTTTTTTTTTTTTTTTTTTTTTTTTGCTTTTTTCAGCCTTTCTTGGCTGTGAAACTTGTGGCTGTGTAAAGTATTTAGTTGTTTCGAATGACTGTACAGCAATTGATTCTTGTATTTTTGATACCAGAGTAAATTCTTCCTGGTCCTAGTGTTCCCAATGGAAGGAAGTGAAAGGAACTGATAAGTGATACCTTCCATTTGTTAACTGCCTTGCATTTTCAAGTGCACATTAACTATTCAATTTATTTACAAAGAGATGAACTTTTTTTTAAAAAACATATTCTAATATTCTAAATGTTTTGATATGCTCACTTGTATATCAAATATCTGTTTAAATCTTTTAAAACTACACAAAAAAGGACAACTATTACTGTTTGGCAATACCAAGGTTATACCTTACACCTTTGCCATTATTTGGCACTCACATGCTTTCTAGACGACGATGACGACACTGTAGGGGTTTTCCCAGGGTTTCCCTTCACCAATGGACTTTGTTTATGATGCTTTCTTTCATATTTAACCTTTCCAATGGTCAAAGGACAGAGCTCATATGGGTTAAACCCCCAAAATATTTTATTTATAATGTTATATTTTCACTGATAAAATGAGTATCCTACAATATGTATAACCACTAACAAAAGACAAGAATCATTTCTGTAAATCTGTGTGTTTCTAGCAATATGGCTGCCAATGAGAAAAAGGAAGTTGTGTACTACATAAACTACATCACCTCAAGACGACAGGTGCTGCTGCCAAGTGGACCTCTTGGTCATTATTATGCTCACTTTTCTTGAGTAAAGAAATCTATCTAATATAGTTTGAGACTTGTCAGACTTACCATTTCCAAGTTACAGGACAAAATATGTGAAAAATGTTGAAAAAGGGTCACTTGGAAGGGGGGGGGGGGGGGTTGATTATGATCCTCATACACAGGTTAGATGTCTATTTAAAGAATGGATTTTTCCCACATGGGAAAAGAACATCTTAATATATTCCCAGATGATATTTCAGCTCTATCAGCCACATAGTTTGACAACTATCGGCTTAAAAGTGGCAAGAAGTCTATAAATTGGTCTCTGTGGCCACTTTAGAGACCTTATGGTGCCCTTAAAATTAAAGCTACAGACTTTTCCCACAAAGATTACACAGAGAAGTTATATCTAGTACAGTTTGAAACTTGTCAGACTCACATTTGAAAGTTACAGACCAAAATATGTGAAAAATGTAGAAAAAAATGTCTAAGTAGGATCTTTATGGGCATCAAGCACAATTTTAACCTCAATGTAAAGTCTTGATTATTGGCATATGTAAGAAGAATATATATCATTGTTCCCTGGGAAAAATTTAGCCAGATAAGTCGCATAGTTTTTGACCTAGAGGGCATTAAGTGGCCAAAAGTCAAATGTCTGACCTTAAGGTGACCATGGCGTCTTTATTATTGGGAGTTTAAAGTCACTTTAAAATAGGGTTCTTCTGCTGACACAAATACACGTGTGAGCCGAGTATGGTGGTGGTGGCAGGGGCGCAACAGAGGTGAAACCGGTATATCCCCGACTTTTGCCTGGGGATATCATTATGCACTTTAGACTACCAGGCACCAGTGAGCAACAACTAACTTCCCCATATAGGGTCGAGTCTGGGGTTCTAACCACCAACCTCAGAGGTGAGGGGTGAGTGTATTACCCACTACATCAGTGAACTCCCTAAAAGAGACTTTAAGCAATAACAGAAGATCTCAAACATTAGGGGCTCTAGAATTGACTTGGAAATGCAAGAAGATTGCAAGAAGCCATATACCTAGATCTGAATGGTAATGAAGAACAATTAAATGAATTTTTGGAGTATTTCATGAAATATTTGTTGTAGAGTGGAGAGTATCACCTTCTGCACATCCATAAAACTATCACAAATAGAGCAAATAGTTAAACCAATCAGTCATGTCCAAGACCCTTATCTTGATCCCTTCTTTGTCCTGAAGACATCATGACACATAATTCTGTCTTTCACAAAAATAGTAAATAACACACAGTTTATAAACAAAATTTTAAAAAACGTTTCCCCTATATGTTCAGTGTTGTATCTCACCCAGCACCAATGAAAAAAGGAAGTATGTTGATCCATCTAGCAAGAGGTTGCGGGATCATGGGTATCCAGGGAGTGAATAGAATTCTACTGGACCCAGCCAGAGCCCTGCACAGGTTGCTTCTATCAGTGGTTTGCCGGACATGTGCAATTTTTCACTAGGTAAGATTTATTAATGCTACAAAAACTTAGTTTGACAAGTCTTGCACTAAGGGTGATATTCAGCCTAGAAAATACTGCAGCGGCAGCATAGTCTGTCTGAAAGTGGCAGGCAAAACCAATAAGTGTCCCCTTTTCCCCTGGATGCTTGAAATCACAATATTCACTCAGACAACTAATCACCTATATTATGCCCGCCACATTCTCGGCCTTTTATAAAAGGTTGAAACCGACAGTGCAACAAATTTTTTTAACCTCTTAATATTTCTTCCAAATGAATTTTAATCAAATTTATTTGGAAGCAACTTTTATATTTGCATAAATCTGATATTCACATTTGTCTGTGTTTATAATTTTATGTCAACACAAAACACAGAGTAATTCTCAAATGAGATAAAGAAATAGCCAGCCTTGTCATGCAAGATCAGTAATCTCCAGGTACAACTGAGTGGCCAACAACACTGAGATTTCGGAAAATCTAAAGAACAACTTCAACTGTAACAAGTGTACCATCAGATGCGGTCAAATGTAAGAACATTCAAGTAGTTAAAGAAGGGAGAAAAGTTTTGAATTTATTCATTCTGGGATATATAGCCTGGCGTTAAAAAACAAATTTCTACCAACCTTCAGTTTTGTCTTCCATTGTAGACTTTTCAACTGTTTGAGTTTCAGCTGATTCAAGTATATTTTCTGCTGTACCTTTAAATTAATAAAAACATTATGGCATTGAATAAGCACAAAATGTAAAGATGGAATGCTATATATTTTGTAGAGACACTCTAGACATAACAATGTGAAGCATTTACATATTTGATGTGCATTTTTAAACAGTATGCGCAAAACCAATTTATTTTTCTTCTATTCATTTCTTAGTAGGGAGATGAAACATTTTAAACAATGTCATCCAAAAAAAAAGATCCAAAAATAATATAAAAACAAGTGACCAACTCAGTCAAATCTCTTGAGATGGCATGGACACTGATGTTGACTACGAACGACCAGCAATGCATTGACAAAGGGAACTATTTTAATTTGAATATTTTTTTTATGAAATATTAAACAATTTACAGTTAAAAGAAGGAATTCCACAGGGTTGTCTAACAATATATGTGGTTTGGTGGAGCACTGGGTGTCAAAACTCTTCTACTATCGCCCACATTTGCAAAACACTCACAAAAGATGTTGCTATTTGTGAGATCTCTTTGGTATTTGTAGCATTGACCACAAACGTGACTAGAATAGAGTACAAAAGTATTGTCGTCGTAAGTGTAATTGCGCAGTTTGAATAATGAGTTTGAATGGAGAACATTTCGCGAAGATTAACATAAAAGTATATTACATGGATATTTTACATGGAGATTTAAAATAAGAAAATATATTGCTTTGAAATGTTTGTGGCCTGTATACATATAGCACTCGGTACTTGAATAGTTCCATGTAGTGTCCTGTACACTGTGTCCAGTCTTAATCTACTGTTTCTTGTGGCCATATTAAACAGTTATAAATATTTTAAAGTATAATAAAATCACCTGTTTTTCATAAGAAATACATTGTCCTTTTTTCCATTCTCACGCTTTTTAATCCAACTCTCACAGATGTGCTCATGAATATTAATGAGTAGTGCATACACATCCACGATCTCTTCCGACTTTTCAGTGGCCCAATTTACTTTTGTCTCTTTTTATAAATAAGCTTTCCATGGCCATGGCCAACATATATGCAACTTATTTTGAAACAAATATATTTCTTTAAAACTTTTGTAAATTCAGTGCCATTTGTCAAGTACCTGATGGAGTGAAACAGATAGATAAATGAAGTCACATGATAACCTCTAGGTTGTATTATAGTTGCAGCCGGTCTCTCGGGATTTCTTCCCACACTTCTTTTATTTATTTATTTGGGGTTTTACGTCGCTTTCAACACTGTACAGGTCAAATCACGATGGGTAGTTGGAAGGGCAGAGGCAAACAGTACATACAGTTCGTCAGGGTTCTGTACTGTAAACTGCCGACCAACGGCAAGCAACTACCAGCTTTCCCACTTGAGGCCGTGCCAGGAACCGAACCCCCTCCTCAGAGGTGGGAGGCGAGAGTGTTACCACTCTGCCACCGTGGCCCCTTCCCACACTTCGAAATAGATAAATGAAGTCATGAGTTAATCCAATAATACAGATTTGTCAAACAAATATGCCACAAATGATAAATACAATAAAGTGGTGCAATTGGAGTCGTACTACAAACTGCTCATGTGACAAGAGCAAGTACAAGGTTGACTATCGCTTCTCCCAAGATTGTCATATATATAATAGTCAAAGCAAGGAAGAGTGCTTCTAACATCTTTGTAGTTATTATTTTTATAAAATAAGCGTATCCAGTGATATTTTTTTCTTTCACCCTGTAAATTGTGGATGGATTTGAAATGCAATAAAATGTAATTTGGTTAAATATTGATTGATATGGTTTTTAATTTACTTACAAACATGATACTTGTACCATTTTAAAAACAATTTATTACTCTTTCTGTTGCTTTTTTTGAAAATCCATTGAGTAGTTTTAGAGATTTTTAGATTTTTCTTACATCCCTGTAAATATTGTCACTGCTTGCAATTCCCAGGGGCATTATCCGGGATTAAAATGGATAAAATTCTGAGATTTTGTTTGTCTTAATTGGAAAAATCACAGAAAACTCCTAATATATCATTGGAGAAACCTTGTACATCATTCACCCAATCAAAACAGCAGTTTCCACAGTTTGTTCCCAGTTCTGAAGACCAGGTATACATGTCAACTAGAGATACTCATTCAAAAATTGTTGTTTTAAATTACGGAAGAATAGCGAAGACATAGAAAGATTATGCTAGAATTATTTAAAATGCATCGGAAAACGACATTTAATGACCACTAAAAACTACTGCAAATTTTTAACATAAGGTCCACCAAACAGTAGAATAGTCTCAAGAGCCCAAGTCAAGAGAAAAATGGTTAGAAAGCACCTGCTAATAAGGGGGGAGTATAGCAGAGAGCTCATGATGTGGTGGTGAGGCTACTCAAACCAAAAACAACTACCGACCTACACATCGGACAACAGATGCAAATTTGAATCCACCGGAAAGATAACTCACCAAAGCCAGTGAACCATCGTTTGACCTTGAAAGGAGGGGCAAAAGGTCAAATCTAACAACATCGGAAGATTCCCCGCCCATGATATCCTACAAGTCGGTTTCACATTGCAAACCTCTAGAATCAACAATAAGCGAGTTATAAGTACTTTTAAGCTTGGCTGCCCTCATTTAACCTTGAAGGATGGGTCCAAGGTCAAATCTGAACACATCAAAAGATTCCGAGACCATGATTTCCTATAGGTTGGTTTCACTTTGCAAATCTCTAGGACAAATAATAAGCGGGTTATAAGCAGTTTTAAGTTTGGCTATCCTCGTTTGACCTCAAAGGAGGGGACGAAGGTCAAATCTGACCACATCAAAAAATTCCCACCCCATGATTTCGTACGAGTTGGTTTCACATTACAAAACTCTAGGACCAATAATAAACAAGTTATCAACACTTTTACGTTTGGCTATTGTCGTTTGACCTTGTAGGAGGGGGTCCAAGGCCAAATCTGAATACATCAAAAGAGTCCCAGCCCATGATTTCGTATGAATTGGTTTCACATTGTAAATCTCTAGGACCAATAATAAGCAAGTTATAAGCACTTTTAAGTTTGGCTATCCTCGTTTGACCTTGAAGGAGGGATCAAAGGTCAAATCTGACCACATCAAAAGATTCCCAGCCCATGATTTCCTATAGGATGGTTTACACTACAAACCTCTAGGACCAATAATAAGCGAGTTACAATCACTTTTAAGTTTGGCTATCCTCTTTTGACCTTGAAGGAGGGTCCAAGGTCAAATCTGACCACATCAGAAGATTCCCAAACCATGATTTCCTATAGGTTGGTTTAATATTGCAAACCTTTAGGACCAATAATAAGCGAGTTACAATCACTTTTAAGTTTGGCTATCCTCTTTTGACCTTGAAGGAGGGTCCAAGGTCAAATCTGACCATGATTTCCTATAGGTTGGTTTCACATTGCAAACCTTTAGGACCAATAATAAGCAAGTTACAATCACTTTTAAGTTTGGCTATCCTCTTTTGACCTTGAAGGAGGGTCCAAGGTCAAATCTGACCACATCAGAAGATTCCCAAACCATGATTTCCTATAGGTTGGTTTCACATTGCAAACCTTTAGGATCAATAATAAGGGAGATATATGCACTTTCGAAGTCCACTACATGGGGTACTTTGGCACTCTGAATTAAGAGCTTCAAGGTCAAATGTCTGCAAGGTTGTAGAGGACATGTATATCTGTATATCAGCTATGAAGAGATTCAACCTTCTACCTATGAGAACCAGCCAGCAGAAAAGGGCAGATAATTTTTAAGGAAATGCCCGCGGTGGCCATCTTGTTTTTCAGAATAAGGCTAATTTCAGTACCAGAGAATATTACCTCCCAATGAAGATATTCTGCAAATTTGGTGAACCTAGCTGGTGTAGTTTTCCTCTGAGAGTGTTAACGGAGAAAACCTCTACTCGTGGCAGCGGCATAGCGAACGCTAACCAAAGTATCCACCGAATGCCTCCGGTGGATACAATAAGCATCCTTCAAAAAGGGATGCTTAACAATTGGAATAAACTGGAAATATTCATTTGAAACGCACTGTTTATAATGTGGTTATCTGTGGTTATAATCTATTTTACTGAACATAAAATTAATCAAATTGAATCATACCAGTTTTCAGTTGAGATTTTTCTTCCTGCTGCAAGTCGGCTAGTTTCTCCTGGATTTCTTTATATTCCAGCAAAAGGTGTGCATACTCCTGTTCTTCATCCAATAGTGGAGAATCTGCCTTTTTGGGTCCTTTTTCAGCTTTTGTGTGTTAAGCAACAATAAAGATATCTTTGGCCGATCTCAGGACTGTAACAAAACCTATTGATCCACAAATTTCAGATGTACATGTACTCTTGTAAATAAATCAGGCTATCAAAAATACAAACAAAGAATAGTACATTTAACATCTCATGTTTAATGGGCCATAAATAAGCTCAGAATCACTCTGTATCTTCGAGTATCTTATGCCCCTGTTCCACCAAAAGATTAAGCCCCGATCCTGTCGGCGACCCTTAATCGTGGACAGTCAGTGGAAAAATAACAAAAATGGGCGGGAATACTGGGTTGGTACTGAAGTCTGGGATTAAGAACAGATCGTCCCCAGGATGCCTCAGGACGCCTCAGGCGGCCCCAGACAGTCCCCGACTGGTCTGGGACTAAGAACCGACTAAGCCAGTTTTCTGGTCGGTTTCAACCACGATCCTGTCGCACACATACCGACTGGGTCCCAGGACGCCTCAGGCCTCCTGGGACTAAGCCCCGACTAACACACGATTAAGTCCCGGCGTCCTCAGGCCTCCTCAGGCCTCCTCAGGCATCCTCAGTCTTCCCCAGACCAGGATGCCCGATTATTGTTTTGCAAAGTTGCTGGATTTTCTGGGTATATATATATAAAATTCGCGATCTAATCACCATTGCTTTTCTAGGAACACAGCAGGATGCCACCTTTTAATGGAAGACAGATTCAACAACATCTTAGGGCTTTTTTGGTTTTTATTCAGTTACAAATAATCTTGTATTTCCATTTTTTACGTCAAGCACAGCAACCACCACCACCAGCACCCATACAGAGACCTAGAAGAAGGCACAACATGTGGGTCAGGCCATGGCTAATGCAGAGAGAGGAGAGGGGGGCCTACCACAACATTATGGCTGATCTGTATGTCACAGATATTCCAGGATTCACCAACTACATGAGGATGACCCCAGAATTCTTTGAAATGATAAAGACCAGACTGGAACCACACCTTGCCAGGCAGGCCACCAACTACAGAGCTCCTATCAGTGTTGGGGAAAAGTTAGCCCTCACCATCAGATATCTGGCCACTGGAGAGTCCTACACATCATTATCCTGTCAGTTCAGGGTTGGAAAATCCACCATTTCCAAGTTTTTACCAGAGGTTTGCAGGGCCAGCCAGGATGAGTTCACCAGAGAGTACCTCAAATGTCCTACTACCCCAGATGAGTGGAAAGAACTGGAGAGGGAATTCAGGATCAGGTGGCATGTTCCACATGCCCTGGGAGCCCTGGATGGGAAGCATGTGGCCCTGAAGAAACCCAAGAACACTGGAGCCCTGTACCACAACTACAAGGGGTTCTTTTCCATTGTGATGTTGGCCCTGATAGATGGACAGTATAAGTTCAGATGGGTGGATGTGGGTACAGCTGGATCTTCCTCAGATGCCCAGATATTTAATGCCTCTCAGCTGAAGAGGAGGATTGAAGATGGCAGGATAGGCTTCCCTGACCCAGCTCCTATAACCCAGGGTGGTAGAGATGTCCCCTACTTCATTCTGGCAGACGATGCTTTTGCCCTGAAGACCTGGCTCATGAAACCCTATGGCAGAAGGCTGTTAACCAGGGAGGAAAGGATTGCCAACTATGGAATATCAAGGGGCAGGAGAACGCTTTTGGCATCCTGGTCTCAAGATTTAGAGTCATGAGTCATGAGGACCACCATTGAACTACCCCCAGAAACAGTTAGAGAAGTGGTCATGACCTGTGTAGTTCTGCACAACATACTCAGAAGCCAGTATCAAGGTCAACCTGCTGGTCAGCAGCCTGGGGAGGATGATGATGATGATGATGTGCCTGGTGATTGTGGATTGATTGGTGGTGCTGCTGGTGGTGGCCAAGACAGAAACCCTGCTAGAGAGGCCAAAAGACAGAGGGATTACCTGAAGGACTACTTCAATAATGAGAGAGCAGTGGCCTGGCAAGATGGCAGAATATAAGTCCTGTTGCAGTAAACAGTCCTTTTCAGGACTAACTATAACAGTCCTTTTCAGGACTACCAAACAGTCCTTTTCAGGACTACCAAATATTCCAAAAACAATTAATCAGCTATGCTTGCTACAGACAAACCCCATGCCAAACATAACTTGTACAGACGGACAAACAGACAAACCCCATGCCAAACATAACTTGTACAGACGGACAAACAGGCAAACCCCATGCCAAACATAACTTGTACAGACGGACAGACAAACCCCATGCCAAACATAACTTGTACAGACGGACAAACAGACAAACCCCATGCCAAACATAACTTGTACAGACGGTCAAACAGACAAACACAAGTTATTCACCCAACAATCATACAAACCCAGTGTTAAACAAGAGCCAAACACAAAGTCACAAATAATATCCTAAAATGAATTATTTTTTTATATATTTGGAAATCCACCTCCTAATTTCACCAATTTGATTTTGTTCATGGGTTGGAAATTTATTTGTAGCAGAAATGTTTTAATGGAAATCTTCAATTTTAAATCTTCACTTCTAATCACAAAAATGTGGAAAATATAACCATAAAACTAGTTTTGTTTTCAATAATTGAGGATTGTATTTGCAAAATAGTTTGTCAGTTCGTTGCCATGGGTTCTATTTAATTTTGGGTTTTTGTGTTTCTTGGTTGGTGGTTACTGGGGTTGGGTTTATTCATTATTGGTAGTTGGATCTTGGGTTTCTACTGGGTTTGTTATTTGGGGGTTATGTTTGGTATTGGGTTTGTCTGTTTGTGGGTTGGCAAGTATGTAATAATGCCTTTTAACTCTAGGGATGGTGTAAGTGTTGGACTTTTCAATTACAGATTTTAAACTAGAAATAGGCCGCCCTGTTGATAGTAGATGCGAATAGAAACAGGATAGCATAGAAGAACACACATTATCATGTGTAATGTCCACCCATGAACCTTTTGCCCAAATTGTACAGTAGTCTTACAAGACCCTGTTTCATTTGTAAAATATATCAATGATGCTTAAATATTTGATAGTGTAGATGTAATTTATTTCAGCTTCATGCCTTTTTGCATTGGTTGGGTTGAAAATTTTGACGAAATCACTCTATCTTGCACGGTTAAGAAGATAGAAGCCAATTCCTGTTTTTCTATTTTTGGCAAAAATTTGAAAATTCAAAATGGCCGCCATTATTGGGAAAAGGAAATTTTTTTGAAAATTGCCAAGAGTACATTTCTTAGATACCCTATGGGTCGAAAATTTCAACAAAATAACTCTATTTTGCACGGTTAAGGCCAGTTTGTGTTTTTCCATTTTGGGCAAAAATTCGAAAATTCAAAATGGCTGCCATTTTTGGGGAGGGGAAAATTTTTTGAAAATTGCAAAGATTACATTCCTTAGATACCCTGTGGGTTGAAAATTTCGACGAAATCGCTCTATCTCGCATGGTTAAGGAGATAGAAGCAAATTTGTGTTTTGCCATTTTTGGCAAAAATTTGAAAATTCAAAATGGCCGCCATTTTAGGGGAGGGGAAAATTTTTTAGAAATTACCAAGAGTACAATGCTCAGATACCCTGTGGGTCGAAAATTTTGACGAAATCACTCTATCTGGCACGGTTAAGGAGATAGAAGCAAATTTGTGTTTTGCCATTTTTGGCAAAAATTCGAAAATTCAAAATGGCCGCCATTTTTGGGGAGGGGAAAATTTTTGGAAAATTGCAAAGATTGCATTCCTTAGATACCCTGTGGGTCGAAAATTTCGACGAAATCGCTCTATCTCGCACGGTTAAGGAGATAGAAGCAAATTTGTGTTTTGCCATTTTTGGCAAAAATTCGAAAATTCAAAATGGCCGCCATTTTTGGGGAGGGGAAAATTTTTTGAAAATTGCAAAGATTGCATTGCTTAGATACCCTGTGCGTCGAAAATTTTGCCGAAATCGCTCTATCTCGCACGGTTAAGGAGATAGAAGCAAATTAGTGTTTTGCCATTTTTGGCAAAAATTCGAAAATTCAAAATGGCCGCCATTTTTGGGGAGGGGAAAATTTTTGGAAAATTGCAAAGATTGCATTCCTTAGATCCCCTGTGGGTCGAAAATTTTGCCGAAATCGCTCTATCTCGCACGGTTAAGGAGATAGAAGCAAATTTGTGTTTTGCCATTTTTGGCAAAAATTCGAAAATTCAAAATGGCCGCCATTTTTGGGGAGGGGAAAATTTTTGGAAAATTGCAAAGATTGCATTCCTTAGATACCCTGTGGGTCGAAAATTTCGACGAAATCGCTCTATCTCGCACGGTTAAGGAGATAGAAGCAAATTTGTGTTTTGCCATTTTTGGCAAAAATTCGAAAATTCAAAATGGCCGCCATTTTTGGGGAGGGGAAAATTTTTGGAAAATTGCAAAGATTGCATTCCTTAGATACCCTGTGGGTCGAAAATTTCGACGAAATCGCTCTATCTCGCACGGTTAAGGAGATAGAAGCAAATTAGTGTTTTGCCATTTTTGGCAAAAATTCGAAAATTCAAAATGGCCGCCATTTTTGGGGAGGGGAAAATTTTTGGAAAATTGCAAAGATTGCATCCCTTAGATCCCCTGTGGATCGAAAATTTTGCCGAAATCGCTCTATCTCGCACGGTTAAGGAGATAGAAGCAAATTTGTGTTTTGCCATTTTTGGCAAAAATTCGAAAATTCAAAATGGCCGCCATTTTTGGGGAGGGGAAAATTTTTTGAAAATTGCAAATATTACATTCCTTAGATACCCTGTGGGTCGAAAATTTCGACGAAATCGCTCTATCTCGCACGGTTAAGGAGATAGAAGCAAATTTGTGTTTTGCAATTTTTGGCAAAAATTCGAAAATTCAAAATGGCCGCCATTTTTGGGGAGGGGAAAATTTTTTGAAAATTGCAAAGATTACATTCCTTAGATACCCTGTGGGTCGAAAATTTCGACGAAATCGCTCTATCTCGCACGGTTAAGGAGATAGAAGCAAATTTGTGTTTTGCCATTTTTGGCAAAAATTCGAAAATTCAAAATGGCCGCCATTTTTGGGGAGGGGAAAATATTTTGAAAATTGCAAAGATTGCATTGCTTAGATACCCTGTGCGTCGAAAATTTTGCCGAAATCGCTCTATCTCGCACGGTTAAGGAGATAGAAGCAAATTAGTGTTTTGCCATTTTTGGCAAAAATTCGAAAATTCAAAATGGCCGCCATTTTTGGGGAGGGGAAAATTTTTGGAAAATTGCAAAAATTGCATTCCTTAGATCCCCTGTGGGTCGAAAATTTTGCCGAAATCGCTCTATCTCGCACGGTTAAGGAGATAGAAGCAAATTTGTGTTTTGCCATTTTTGGCAAAAATTCGAAAATTCAAAATGGCCGCCATTTTTGGGGAGGGGAAAATTTTTGGAAAATTGCAAAGATTGCATTCCTTAGATACCCTGTGGGTCGAAAATTTCGACGAAATCGCTCTATCTCGCACGGTTAAGGAGATAGAAGCAAATTTGTGTTTTGCCATTTTTGGCAAAAATTCGAAAATTCAAAATGGCCGCCATTTTTGGGGAGGGGAAAATTTTTTGAAAATTGCAAATATTACATTCCTTAGATACCCTGTGGGTCGAAAATTTCGACGAAATCGCTCTATCTCGCACGGTTAAGGAGATAGAAGCAAATTTGTGTTTTGCCATTTTTGGCAAAAATTCAAAATGGCCGCCATTTTTGGGGAGGGGAAAATATTTTGAAAATTGCAAAGATTGCATTGGTTAGATACCCTGTGTGTCGAAAATTTTGCCGAAATCGCTCTATCTCGCACGGTTAAGGAGATAGAAGCAAATTTGTGTTTTGCCAAAAATTCGAAAATTCAAAATGGCCGCCATTTTTGGGGAGGGGAAATTTTTTTGAAAATTGCAAATATTACATTCCTTAGATACCCTGTGGGTCGAAAATTTCGATGAAATCGCTCTATCTCGCACGGTTAAGGAGATAGAAGCAAATTTGTGTTTTGCCATTTTTGGCAAAAATTCGAAAATTCAAAATGGCCGCCATTTTTGGGGAGGGGAAAATTTTTGGAAAATTGCAAAGATTGCATTCCTTAGATACCCTGTGGGTCGAAAATTTCGACGAAATCGCTCTATCTCGCACGGTTAAGGAGATAGAAGCAAATTTGTGTTTTCCCATTTTTGGCAAAAATTCGAAAATTCAAAATGGCCGCCATTTTTGGGGAGGGGAAAATTTTTTGAAAATTGCAAAGATTGCATTGCTTAGATACCCTGTGGGTCGAAAATTTCGACGAAATCGCTCTATCTCGCACGGTTAAGGAGATAGAAGCAAATTTGTGTTTTGCCATTTTTGGCAAAAATTCGAAAATTCAAAATGGCCGCCATTTTTGGGGAGGGGAAAATATTTTGAAAATTGCAGAGATTGCATTGCTTAGATACCCTGTGCGTCTAAAATTTTGCCGAAATCGCTCTATCTCGCACGGTTAAGGAGATAGAAGCAAATTAGTGTTTTGCCATTTTTGGCAAAAATTCGAAAATTCAAAATGGCCGCCATTTTTGGGGAGGGGAAAATTTTTGGAAAATTGCAAAGATTGCATTCCTTAGATCCCCTGTGGGTCGAAAATTTTGCCGAAATCGCTCTATCTCGCACGGTTAAGGAGATAGAAGCAAATTTGTGTTTTGCCATTTTTGGCAAAAATTCGAAAATTCAAAATGGCCGCCATTTTTGGGGAGGGGAAATTTTTTTGAAAATTGCAAATATTACATTCCTTAGATACCCTGTGGGTCGAAAATTTCGACAAAATCGCTCTATCTCGCACGGTTAAGGAGATAGAAGCAAATTTGTGTTTTGCCATTTTCGGCAAAAATTCGAAAATTCAAAATGGCCGCCATTTTTGGGGAGGGGAAAATTTTTGGAAAATTGCAAAGATTGCATTCCTTAGATACCCTGTGGGTCGAAAATTTCGACGAAATCGCTCTATCTCGCACGGTTAAGGAGATAGAAGCAAATTTGTGTTTTGCCATTTTTGGCAAAAATTCGAAAATTCAAAATGGCCGCCATTTTTGGGGAGGGGAAAATTTTTTGAAAATTGCAAATATTACATTCCTTAGATACCCTGTGGGTCGAAAATTTCGACGAAATCGCTCTATCTCGCACGGTTAAGGAGATAGAAGCAAATTTGTGTTTTGCCATTTTTGGCAAAAATTCAAAATGGCCGCCATTTTTGGGGAGGGGAAAATATTTTGAAAATTGCAAAGATTGCATTGCTTAGATACCCTGTGTGTCGAAAATTTTGCCGAAATCGCTCTATCTCGCACGGTTAAGGAGATAGAAGCAAATTAGTGTTTTGCCATTTTTGGCAAAAATTCGAAAATTCAAAATGGCCGCCATTTTTGGGGAGGGGAAAATTTTTGGAAAATTGCAAAGATTGCATTCCTTAGATACCCTGTGGGTCGAAAATTTCGACGAAATCGCTCTATCTCGCACGGTTAAGGAGATAGAAGCAAATTTGTGTTTTGCCATTTTTGGCAAAAATTCGAAAATTCAAAATGGCCGCCATTTTTGGGGAGGGGAAAATTTTTTGAAAATTGCAAAGATTGCATTGCTTAGATACCCTGTGCGTCGAAAATTTTGCCGAAATCGCTCTATCTCGCACGGTTAAGGAGATAGAAGCAAATTAGTGTTTTGCCATTTTTGGCAAAAATTCGAAAATTCAAAATGGCCGCCATTTTTGGGGAGGGGAAAATTTTTGGAAAATTGCAAAGATTGCATTCCTTAGATCCCCTGTGGGTCGAAAATTTTGCCGAAATCGCTCTATCTCGCACGGTTAAGGAGATAGAAGCAAATTTGTGTTTTGCCATTTTTGGCAAAAATTCGAAAATTCAAAATGGCCGCCATTTTTGGGGAGGGGAAAATTTTTGGAAAATTGCAAAGATTGCATTCCTTAGATACCCTGTGGGTCGAAAATTTCGACGAAATCGCTCTATCTCGCACGGTTAAGGAGATAGAAGCAAATTTGTGTTTTGCCATTTTTGGCAAAAATTCGAAAATTCAAAATGGCCGCCATTTTTGGGGAGGGGAAAATTTTTGGAAAATTGCAAAGATTGCATTCCTTAGATACCCTGTGGGTCGAAAATTTCGACGAAATCGCTCTATCTCGCACGGTTAAGGAGATAGAAGCAAATTAGTGTTTTGCCATTTTTGGCAAAAATTCGAAAATTCAAAATGGCCGCCATTTTTGGGGAGGGGAAAATTTTTGGAAAATTGCAAAGATTGCATCCCTTAGATCCCCTGTGGATCGAAAATTTTGCCGAAATCGCTCTATCTCGCACGGTTAAGGAGATAGAAGCAAATTTGTGTTTTGCCATTTTTGGCAAAAATTCGAAAATTCAAAATGGCCGCCATTTTTGGGGAGGGGAAAATTTTTTGAAAATTGCAAATATTACATTCCTTAGATACCCTGTGGGTCGAAAATTTCGACGAAATCGCTCTATCTCGCACGGTTAAGGAGATAGAAGCAAATTTGTGTTTTGCAATTTTTGGCAAAAATTCGAAAATTCAAAATGGCCGCCATTTTTGGGGAGGGGAAAATTTTTTGAAAATTGCAAAGATTACATTCCTTAGATACCCTGTGGGTCGAAAATTTCGACGAAATCGCTCTATCTCGCACGGTTAAGGAGATAGAAGCAAATTTGTGTTTTGCCATTTTTGGCAAAAATTCGAAAATTCAAAATGGCCGCCATTTTTGGGGAGGGGAAAATATTTTGAAAATTGCAAAGATTGCATTGCTTAGATACCCTGTGCGTCGAAAATTTTGCCGAAATCGCTCTATCTCGCACGGTTAAGGAGATAGAAGCAAATTAGTGTTTTGCCATTTTTGGCAAAAATCCGAAAATTCAAAATGGCCGCCATTTTTGGGGAGGGGAAAATTTTTGGAAAATTGCAAAAATTGCATTCCTTAGATCCCCTGTGGGTCGAAAATTTTGCCGAAATCGCTCTATCTCGCACGGTTAAGGAGATAGAAGCAAATTTGTGTTTTGCCATTTTTGGCAAAAATTCGAAAATTCAAAATGGCCGCCATTTTTGGGGAGGGGAAAATTTTTGGAAAATTGCAAAGATTGCATTCCTTAGATACCCTGTGGGTCGAAAATTTCGACGAAATCGCTCTATCTCGCACGGTTAAGGAGATAGAAGCAAATTTGTGTTTTGCCATTTTTGGCAAAAATTCGAAAATTCAAAATGGCCGCCATTTTTGGGGAGGGGAAAATTTTTTGAAAATTGCAAATATTACATTCCTTAGATACCCTGTGGGTCGAAAATTTCGACGAAATCGCTCTATCTCGCACGGTTAAGGAGATAGAAGCAAATTTGTGTTTTGCCATTTTTGGCAAAAATTCAAAATGGCCGCCATTTTTGGGGAGGGGAAAATATTTTGAAAATTGCAAAGATTGCATTGGTTAGATACCCTGTGTGTCGAAAATTTTGCCGAAATCGCTCTATCTCGCACGGTTAAGGAGATAGAAGCAAATTTGTGTTTTGCCATTTTTGGCAAAAATTCGAAAATTCAAAATGGCCGCCATTTTTGGGGAGGGGAAATTTTTTTGAAAATTGCAAATATTACATTCCTTAGATACCCTGTGGGTCGAAAATTTCGATGAAATCGCTCTATCTCGCACGGTTAAGGAGATAGAAGCAAATTTGTGTTTTGCCATTTTTGGCAAAAATTCGAAAATTCAAAATGGCCGCCATTTTTGGGGAGGGGAAAATTTTTGGAAAATTGCAAAGATTGCATTCCTTAGATACCCTGTGGGTCGAAAATTTCGACGAAATCGCTCTATCTCGCACGGTTAAGGAGATAGAAGCAAATTTGTGTTTTCCCATTTTTGGCAAAAATTCGAAAATTCAAAATGGCCGCCATTTTTGGGGAGGGGAAAATTTTTTGAAAATTGCAAAGATTGCATTGCTTAGATACCCTGTGGGTCGAAAATTTCGACGAAATCGCTCTATCTCGCACGGTTAAGGAGATAGAAGCAAATTTGTGTTTTGCCATTTTTGGCAAAAATTCGAAAATTCAAAATGGCCGCCATTTTTGGGGAGGGGAAAATATTTTGAAAATTGCAAAGATTGCATTGCTTAGATACCCTGTGCGTCTAAAATTTTGCCGAAATCGCTCTATCTCGCACGGTTAAGGAGATAGAAGCAAATTAGTGTTTTGCCATTTTTGGCAAAAATTCGAAAATTCAAAATGGCCGCCATTTTTGGGGAGGGGAAAATTTTTGGAAAATTGCAAAGATTGCATTCCTTAGATCCCCTGTGGGTCGAAAATTTTGCCGAAATCGCTCTATCTCGCACGGTTAAGGAGATAGAAGCAAATTTGTGTTTTGCCATTTTTGGCAAAAATTCGAAAATTCAAAATGGCCGCCATTTTTGGGGAGGGGAAATTTTTTTGAAAATTGCAAATATTACATTCCTTAGATACCCTGTGGGTCGAAAATTTCGACAAAATCGCTCTATCTCGCACGGTTAAGGAGATAGAAGCAAATTTGTGTTTTGCCATTTTCGGCAAAAATTCGAAAATTCAAAATGGCCGCCATTTTTGGGGAGGGGAAAATTTTTGGAAAATTGCAAAGATTGCATTCCTTAGATACCCTGTGGGTCGAAAATTTCGACGAAATCGCTCTATCTCGCACGGTTAAGGAGATAGAAGCAAATTTGTGTTTTGCCATTTTTGGCAAAAATTCGAAAATTCAAAATGGCCGCCATTTTTGGGGAGGGGAAAATTTTTTGAAAATTGCAAATATTACATTCCTTAGATACCCTGTGGGTCGAAAATTTCGACGAAATCGCTCTATCTCGCACGGTTAAGGAGATAGAAGCAAATTTGTGTTTTGCCATTTTTGGCAAAAATTCAAAATGGCCGCCATTTTTGGGGAGGGGAAAATATTTTGAAAATTGCAAAGATTGCATTGCTTAGATACCCTGTGTGTCGAAAATTTTGCCGAAATCGCTCTATCTCGCACGGTTAAGGAGATAGAAGCAAATTAGTGTTTTGCCATTTTTGGCAAAAATTCGAAAATTCAAAATGGCCGCCATTTTTGGGGAGGGGAAAATTTTTGGAAAATTGCAAAGATTGCATTCCTTAGATCCCCTGTGGGTCGAAAATTTTGCCGAAATCGCTCTATCTCGCACGGTTAAGGAGATAGAAGCAAATTTGTGTTTTGCCATTTTTGGCAAAAATTCGAAAATTCAAAATGGCCGCCATTTTTGGGGAGGGGAAATTTTTTTGAAAATTGCAAATATTACATTCCTTAGATACCCTGTGGGTCGAAAATTTCGACGAAATCGCTCTATCTCGCACGGTTAAGGAGATAGAAGCAAATTTGTGTTTTGCCATTTTTGGCAAAAATTCGAAAATTCAAAATGGCCGCCATTTTTGGGGAGGGGAAAATTTTTGGAAAATTGCAAATATTACATTCCTTAGATACCCTGTGGGTCGAAAATTTCGACGAAATCGCTCTATCTCGCACGGTTAAGGAGATAGAAGCAAATTTGTGTTTTGCCATTTTTGGCAAAAATTCGAAAATTCAAAATGGCCGCCATTTTTGGGGAGGGGAAAATTTTTTGAAAATTGCAAAGAGTACACTCCTCAGATACCCTGCGGGTCGAAAATTTTGCCGAAATCGCTCTATCTCGCACGGTTAAGGAGATAGAAGCAAATTACTCAAAAGTAGTACTGAAAATACACAATGAAGTACCTAAATGGCTATTACTCATGTACTGACAAAGCTATCAGTCCCAAATGCAATACCAAGCGAGCTATGGACATAACAATCTTGTATTCAAAATTGTAGTAAAATATCTTTAATTATTTTGGCTTAAATGCACGGAAACCAATGGGTACTGAAAATAGCTGTACTTAAGTATTACTCAGTAAGCAAAAGAGGTACAACAGCCAAAAGCAATCCCAAGCAAGCTACTGACCCAATAAGCCTGCATACCAAATTTGGTGACAATAGCTCTAATACTTTTCCTTTAAATGAGCGGAAACCATGCGTGACGCCGGACATCGGACGCCGGACGCCGGACGCCGGACATCGGACATCGGACATCGGACATCGGACATCGGACGGCGAAAAAAGCAAAAATAATATATCCACCCCCCAGGGGGGTGGACATAACTATCCCATGGATTTTAATCTAAAAATGGGCTGATTAATGGCCATATTAGGAGTTATTTTTATTTTTTTTTTATGTGGCCTTTTTGGTTATGTGTGGTCCCATGGGTTATTTGTTTCATGTTTGGGGTGGTGTAGGTGTTGGACTTTAATTTTTTTTTTTTTGTGATAAGTATTTGTACTGAACTTTTTTGTTTTCGGAGGGGAATTGGAATAACTTGTAGCTGAATAATTGTTTTTGGAAGATTTGGTGGCCCTGAAAAGGGCCTGGCAAGTCAAAGACCCGCCCTGACTGGATGGCTACTGAGGAGGCTGCTGCTGCTGCTGTTGAGGCGGTGCTGAAGTGGTGATAGTAAAGAGCTGCTGCTGCGGTTGTTGCTGCTGCTGCTGAGGCTGCTCGACGATCTGTGTTGATGTCAGATCTGGTAGCTGGCTTAAGATTCCACTCAGATTGTGTCTGCTCCCTTCGTCCTGTACAGTTAGGACAGATGTCGGGTTGCTGAAGCCAATGGGGCTTGGTGTATAGTACACAAAACTGCTGCTAGCTGCTGCTTGAGTGGAACTAGACGCCTGTGGAGTGGTTGTTGGCAGTAGGCCGACCCTCTGGGACTCTGTGGTAACAGTGGCTGATCTTCTGGGCAATGGCTGACGTCTATGGTTGCTCTTAATAGTTTCGATGTCTCTAAATATCTTGCCCTTTAATTCTTCAAATTCTTCTTGAGTCATCTTTTCGGCCTCTGATGCCACTTAGTCAAAGAAGGGCTGCCTGTCTGACTTCTGATGGAGAAAACCTGAGATAAGTGTCCTCATCTGCTCAAAGTGTTCGAGAATCTTGGAGTCTGTAGTTGAAATGGGTGTTGATGTAATGATGGACTGACTCCTCTCCCTCAGGACACTGGACTCGAGGTGTTCTGTATCAGTAGTTGAGCCACGTGATTCGTCCTGCCTGCTGGTATTTGGACTGGCCTCAAAACCTGAACTTCTGTTGGCCCCCTTTCTTCTGATGTGGGTTTTAAGAAAACCCATCTGTTGGTAGACCCAAGACTGTCTCTTGGTCATCTCCCTCGGGGCTTGGCCAGATTGGAGCTTAGACAGCTTCCCATAACGGGTTCGCTGGGACTTGAACCAACGTCTCACATCAAAGGGCTGGAGCTTGAGTTCTGCAGATATTTCTGCCCAGAGAGCCTCGTTTTCTGGTCCTGTCGTGGAAACGTGAATGTTCCTTGTCGTACAGTTCAGGGTGCAGCTTTACAAATTCCACAATGGAAACTTCCTGGCTGTCTGTAAAAGTGGCACACACCCTGGCTCTCTTGGCTGAAGAATGGCATCCGGATCTTCTTCACACCTCTCTTCTTCTTCTGCCACAGCTTCCCCAATAGCTGGACCTTCCTCAATCTCATCCTCCTCTCTCCTCTCAGTTCCTTCTTCCGTAATAACTTCACTCCTCTCCTCTACTTGACTTTCTTTCTCCCTCTCATTCATCTTTTTCCTTCCTCTCTTCCCTCCTTTCTCTTTCCTCATAATCCAGTCGACAAAATAATAAAAAAATAGTAAAATGTGTCTCCTAACTGTGAAATTTGCCCTATGCTCAAGTAAAATATATATACCGACCCCCAAAACCCTTAATCGGGAGCCTTAGTCGTGTGGTGGAACACCCACATGAGATATTCTTCACTCTCAAAAATAAATAAAATTTTAAAAAAAGATTTTTTATAATATTTAAATATATCATCTGAATATTAATTCCCAGAATTACTGAACTATGCAGCCCATAGGATTAAAAACTAGATTTTGCCAACTTGACACTAACATATCCCCAAACAGTCCAACTCTCACACCACAGGCATTCACTGGGTGTATTTTGTAGCACCCATTTTATGTGATTTATATTTTTTTTGGTCAACCATCCTGTAATGATAAGAATGATCCTTTTTTCAAAGTATTTAAATGGTTTACTGTTCATTCTGAAATAGTAGCACAAATGTTTTGCAACGACTGTGTACCTTTAATGTATCAGTGGTGATGAAATATCATAAAACACTGTGCTTAAATATTAGGAGATCAGAGCAGAAGTTACCAGTATATTTAGTATAGTCTGATGGTAGACAGACCTAATATTTCGAATTTACAATGCAAAATATGTGAAAAATGATAAAAAAAGTCCCCGGGTAGGTCTGTATGTACCTCAAACACAGTTTAAAATCTACTTAAAGCTATAATTTTTTGAACATGTAAAAATAATATATTTTAAGATATCAGGTATTTGAGCCAATATAGTTTGCAAGGTACAGGGCTTAAAGTGACAATAAGTGCATGTACAGTGTAATTGGTCCTTGTGAACATACTTTTAGACAAAAAGGTGACCCTCAAACTTAAACGACATAGCTAAAACTTTCCACAAAGATGACATAATCAAAATATATTTAGTACAGCGTCAGTCTGGTCAGACTTTCCATTTCTATGCTACAAAGCAGAATTTGTGCAAAAATGCAGAAAAAAGACTTTCAGTGGGGGTCTTTATGAAAATTCCCCTACCAAATATCAACCTTCTATAATTTCCGGTTTCTAAAATATAGCCCAGATAGATTTCCATAGTCAAGGTCACTGTGGCAAGGTCAAAAGTCAAATCAAGACCAAAATAATAACAAGAGGGTCAAAGATGCCCCAAAAGGCAGGTTGTGCAGGCAGCAATAAGGCTAGCGACTGCTGTAATTACATTTAGAAACAAGGAAAGAATTGTTAGGTCACCCAGTTAAGGTGAATGTGTTAGACATGCTAAGAAATGTAAAACTTGTAATCTAGGTTACATAATTGTATCTATGCTATAAACGGACAAACGAAAGGACGGAATTACACCAATTTCGAAAGCAACTTAGCTATGACGGTGATGTATCTCCCTGTCAAGTTTGAATTTGATTGGACAAAGCGTTTTCGAGTTAAGAGTCCGGAAATGGAAATGTTGATGGACAAATGGACAGACAGAATTACACCAGTTTCGAAAGGAACCTAGCTGTGATGGTGATCTATCTCCCTGTCAAGTTTGAATTTGATTGGACACAGCATTTTCGAGTTAGAGTCCGGAAACAGAAATGTTGACGGACAGACAAATGGACAAAAAAACAGACAGCAAACGGACAGAATTACACCAATTTCGAAAGGAACCTAGCTATGATGGTGATCCATCTCCCTGTTAAGTTTGAATTAGATTGGAAACAGCGTTTTCGAGTTAGAGTCCGGAAATAGAAATGTTGACCGACAAAAAACAGACAAATGAACGGACGGAATTACACCAATTTCGAAAGGAATCTAGCTGCGATCTATCTCCCTGTCAAGTTTGAATTCGATTGGACAAAGCGTTTTTGAGTTAGAGTCCGGAAACGAACGGACACACACAACCCACCTAATGACATGGCACACTAACACCCCCTGACTAATGTCCCTACCAAGTATCAAATTCCTTCAGCTCATGGTTTCCGGGCTAAAGCCCTGATACGACTTTAAATATCAAGGTCATTATGGCAGATTAAGGGTCGAATCAAGTTCACACCATGGCGTTGCACATATACACCCACTAACCAATGTACAAAGAGCTAACCTTCTACACCTTATGGTTTTCGAAATATTCAAGGTCAAGGTCACTACACCAAAGTAAAATCAAGATCACACCATGATGTTGCACACCTACACCCTGCAACCAATGTCTCCACATATCAACTTACTGTACCTTAAGTTTTCTGAGATATAGCCCGTAAAAGACTTAAAATGTCAAGGTCACTACTGCAAGGTCAAAGGCCAAATCAAGGTCAAGCCATGATGGCGCACATACACCAATTAACCAATGTCCCTATCAAGTATCAACCTTTGATACCTAATGGTTCCCAAGATATGCCCTCATGACTTTAAAAGTCAAGGGCTTAGAGCTAGGTCAACGGTCAAATCAAGGTCACACCATGACAATGCACATCTACACCCCTAACCAGTGCCCTACCAAGTATCAACTTCCTACGCTTTACAGTTCATGAGATATAGCCCGGACAAGATTTTCATTCTCATGGTCACTATTTATTTATTTGGGATTTTACGTCACTTTCAATACTGTACAGGTCATATCACGACGCGTAGTTGGAAGGGCAGAGGAAACCAGTACATACAGTTGGTCAAGGTTCTGTACTGTAAACTGCTGACAAATGGTAAGCAACTACCAGCTATCCCACTTGAGGCTGTGCAGGGAACCAAACCCCGGTCTCAGAGGTGGAAGGTGAGAGTGTTACCACTCACCCACCGATGCCCCCTCAAGGTCACTACGGCAAGGACAAAGGTCAAATCAAGGTCACACCATGACATTGCACACCTACACCCCCAATCTATATCCCAACTAAGTATCAACTTCCTATACCTAACGGTTCTGAGATACAGCCCAGACAAACTTTTCCCATCACCCGCCCGCTCATCCACCTGCCCATCCGGACACAATGGGTGAAAATAATACCCTGACAGCCCTTAAGTGCTGTGGGATAAAAATTACAAAATATGGCATATTCACAGTTAAACAAAAAATACCCCTTCACAATTTTGTCAACAAAAAGGATACACATACTTCTATCTGGTGAACTTTCCAATGCTACAGTGACCTCACTTTTCTGAACATTTTGACTGTTTACCTTTTTTGAAGTATGTTTCCTTTCCGTTGAATCATTGGGATTTATGCTGATGTTGTGTTTTACCTTTAATGACGACCTAGTTTTCAGTAAATCTCCCATTGTACCACTTCCTTGATATTTATATCTTCCTCTCATTTTATCCATAAAACCAGACTGACCAGAGATATTGCTGTTGGATGTTTTTCTGTGGATCTCTTCTGGTGCCTTCTTTCTGCTTCCAGAGAGATTGTTCTTGATCACACTAGATCTTTTCATCTCATATGTCCCTCCTTCATTTCTGTGCTTTATTTGACGATATTTTGAATCGCTACTTTTCTTATGTTTCTTTCTGTGAGATCCAACATTCTCTCTCTTATAGCTTTTTGGTTCAATTGTGTTTTGTGTGAGACTATTAAGCGCACTCAAAGGTTTAGATCCAACCTGAACTTCGTGCGACATTAATCCAGGGCTATTATCACCATAATCGTCATCATCATCTATAACAATAACTTGATCATTTGACTTGGACTTCACAGCCTCTGCGGACAGTGTGTGTGTAATAATGACATCCTCATTTTCATCATCTGATAGTTCCCCCTCTTCCCGACAACTGTTCTCCATGTTTGTAGAGGTGTATTTTGTTCAATGTCAAATTTCACATCAGCCTGAAATCAAAAAAATAAAAATTCAATAGAATTGTACTGTGTCACCAGCTTTTAGTTATAGATTGAAATGAATGAAATTTGAAGCCATACCACTAGGCTGGATGGACATAAATAGTCAGCTGACTGGCAAAAAGTTTTGCAGATCCAGTCTATCTCTGAAAAATATATCCCAGATCCAATGTATAGTTTTTGACTTATGCACACAGGATAATTTATCCAAGGTCATCTACTGATGATAGACACCAAATAAACTGTGTTTTTGATTATGCACACAGGAAGAGAGAGAGACAAACGCACAGATATGCAAAATTATATGAAGCTATCACATACCAGGTTTTAACTAGACCTAGCTTATCGGAGAACCGGTGCAAATTGTATCCACCAAAAAGGCAGCACTTTTAAGTTTGGCTACCCTTGTTTGAAATTGAAGGAGGGGCCCAAGGTCAAATCTGGCCACATAAGTAGATTCCTAGTCCCATATTTCCTATAGACTGGTTTCACATCCCAAAATTCTAGGCAAATGAATAAGTGAGTTATGAGCGAGTTGAAGTTTGGCTACCATCGTTCGACTTTGACGGAGGGGGCCCATGGCCAAATATGATCACATCAGAAGATTCCCAGTCCTAGATTTCCTGCACATCCCAAAAATCTTGGAGCAATAATAAGTAAGTACAAGCACTTTTAAGTTTGGCTACCCTCGTTTGACCTTGAAGGAGGGGTACACAGTGAAATCTGACCATATCAGAAAATTGGCAGCCCATGATTGCTTATAAGTTGGTTTCATATCCCAAAAATATAGAAACAACTAGACCAAGGACACATCAGTGACCAGATGCAAGATGCATCCACTGGAAAAGGCCAACTTTCAAAGATAAACAGCATTTTTCAACTAGACCTACACATTGGAGAACCAATGCAAATTTGTATCCACCGAAAAGACAACTCACCAAAGCCAGTTAACCATCGTTTGACCTTGAAGGAGGGGCCCATGGTCAAATCTGACCACATCAAAAGATTCCTAGCCCACGATTTCCTATAGGTTGGTTTCACATTACAAACCTCTAGGACCAATAATAAGCGAGCTATAAGCATTTCTAAGTTTGGCTATTGTCATTTGATCTTGAAGGAGGGGCCCAAGGTCACATCTGAGCACATCAAAAGATTCCTAGCCCATTATTTCCTATAGGTTGGTTTCACTTTGCAAACCTCTAGGACCAATAATAAGCAAGTTATTAGCACTTTTAGGTTTGGATATCCTCACTTGACCTTGAAGGAGGTGCCCAAGGTCAAATCCGACCACAGTAAAATATTCCCAGCCCATGATTACCTATAGGTTGGTTTACCATCCCAAACCTCTAGGACCAACCTCTAGGCACTTTTTGGTTTGGTTATCCTTGTTCGAGGTCATACCCGACCACATCAAAAGATTCGCAGCCCATAATTTCTTATAGGTTGGTTTCACATTGCAAACCTCTAGGACCAATAACAAGCGAGTTATTAGCACTTTTAAGTCTGGCTATCCTCATTTGACCTTGAAGGAGGGGCCCAAGGTCAAATCTGATCACATCAAAAGATTCACAGCCCATGATTTCCTTTAGGTTATTTTCACAATGCAAACCTCTAGGACCAATAATAAGGGAGAAATAAGCACTTTTCATGACTGAAAAGAAAAGCCTGTGGTGGCCATCTTGTTTTTCAAAATGAGGCCAAAAATATTTTCAGTCAAGATTTTTGTAATGATAGCATATCCTGCAAATTTGAGATCTCTACCTCTAATATCCTTTGTTCTAGAGGGCCAACAATACTCATAGCTGAAAGTCGAAAAATGCCCGTGGCAGACATCTTGTTTTTCAAAAGGAGGCCAAAAAGATTCCCTGGCAAGATTTTATGGACATGAATATATCCTGCAAATTTGAGCAGTCTACCTATAATAACCTGGCCTCTAGAGGGGTAACGAGAAAATCTATACACACTGCGGCAGTGTACTCATGTGTAATCCATAGTATCCACCGGATGCTATCCGGTGGATACAATAATAATGTTATATGGACTTTTAAGTTTGACTACCCTCATTTTACCTTGAGGGAGGGGCCCAAGGTCAAATCTGAACACATCAGAAGATTCAAAGCCCATGATTTCCTTAGGTTTGACATTCCCAATCCCTATGACCAATAATAAACAAATTATAAGCACTTTTAAATAAGAATGGGTCGATATCAAAATGTGTAGAACGGGAGGTTACCAATGTAAAAACCATACCAATTTTAAGACTTCACATTTTAGTACACCCCAATCAAACATGGACGTTTCCTCTTACGACATCATAATAAAAGTCCTCAAATGCCCAAAATATGGGTTAAAAGTGTGTAAGTTCTTCAAATTTCTGTTTTTTTCCCAAGATTTTAAAGTTTTCCTTCCATTATATATGCTGACAAGTGAGAACAAGGTTATAAAGTGTCGTAACCAAAACAGGGCATTTCTGCTCAAAGTATACTGTATCGCTTTAATAGTCTGTAAATGCAGGAAAATATGGGACACAAACTTACAATTTCTTCAGATTTTGGGTATGTTTCTAATATTTTAACCCTTCCTTCCAATATATGTGATTACAAGCAAAGTGGCAGTTTTAAAATCTCATCGCGGTATTTCAGTAAAATACTCTCGATACCGAGATGACCCATCCCTACTTTTAAATTTGGCTACCCCTATTTGACCTCAAAGCAAGAAGACTCCCAGCCCATGACTTCCTATAGGTTGGTTTCACATCCCCAAAACTCCAGGACCAAAAATAAGGGAGTTATAATCACTTTTAAGCCTGGCTATCCTCATCTGACCTTGTAGGAGGGGCCAAAGGTCAAATCTGACCACATCAAAAGATTCCCACCGCATGACTACCATTAAGTTAGTGTCACATTGCAAACCTCTAGGACCAATAATAAGCATGTTATAAACATTTTAAAGTTTTGCTATTCTTGGTTGACCATGGAGGGGCCCAAGGTCGAATATAAGAAGATTCCCAGCCTATGATTTCCTATATATTGGCTTCACATTCACACAAGTCCAAAAAGAAAACAGAAAAAGTATTGCCATGGCAACAATTGTTACCATATGTTGGCAAAAAAGATAATCACTAGTCTTCTAGTTCCTCTGGCAACAAATATATAAAAAAATATATTGGTTAAAGTCTGTGCATAGGTTTTGTATACAAACAACTCACAAAATTAAAAGTAAAAAAAAAAAAGAGAGAAAAAACCTGCCATGACAACACTTGTCATCAAATGTTGCCTAAAACCTAATCACATCAAGTTCCTCTTGTGATAAATTCACACAATGATTCTGAAACTTTGGATAAATGTAAAACTCCCACAAAATTCCAAAAAGTGTTGTTATTATTTGTATACAAATTGCAGTGATTTCATTCTGGCATACATAGCTGGTGGGTACACTAACAATCTATAGCACATAACAATTGGGAAAATAATGCTTAGTGCCTTAATTGAATACAGGATAGTTGTATATGCCAGGGGCAGGGTTGGGGTCAATTACACAAGTAATTGAGTAATTAATTACAATTTTTGCGTTATTGTAATTGTAGTTGTAATTGATTTTTTTTTAAAAACTGAGTAATTGTATTTGTAATTGTATTTGAAAAATTTACACTGTAATTGAACTTATTGAAATCATAATTGAATATTTTGACTTTCAATTACACTGCATATTTTACTCAGCATTCTGAATTTAAGCTTCAGTATTCAGTAGTATAAATAATTGTATTTTTTTCCATCATCCTTTAACCTATAACTATGATGTAAAGCCATCTCATTACACATATTTAACATTTAGATCAAGTCTTTTTAACAAATGTAAACAAGAGGGATTGCTTTGAGTACTTAGTGTATATGTATATCTTCATGAACATTATATAGATATAATCCATTGTACATCGAGCATTGTTGGGAGATTAGTGTCAATTATGTCATTAGGCATTGTGATGAGACTAGTGTCACTGCAAAGTTGTGTTATGTGGTGATCAGTGTATCTACCAGAAATACAGGAAACATTAAATGGGGGTTTCAGTCTCACAATGGGTTTATCATTTAACACTCATGCAAATCCAATTTCTAGTTAACATTATCTATACATTTTAAAGTGATTGTAAGATATGCATATATTTATATATTGCAGAACCCAACTGAAATAGATCTGAAGTATTATGCATATGAATTAACATTGTGCATATTAAACAGACTCCCACAATAACAACATAGTAGATTTTAAATAAATACATATATATATTTTAATACAAAGTTGTTTTTTTCATCAAGAGAGCACAAATTAACAAAAACCTAAGTTAATTTTATAAAAATAGCATCAGAGATGCCCGTACCCCACAGCCTTGGGAAATATTTTCAACACCATGAGATATAGAAGTACTGTACCAGTACAAACTGCAGGATACTTTCAGAGCACTGTTAGTTACATAAAGGTCCAAACAATGTTTAAATGGAGAAATAATGTTTAAAAAAAAGATAATGTGTATAAACATGAAGTATTAAAACAAGAAAATTCAATGACAAGATGACAGCATTAATCAGTAAACTAAAATTCAACCCTCTTTATATACATCTGCATTTCCGAATTATGGTTTAGATGGTTTGAATATTACCATGCATAGAGAAGTGGTAATACATTTAATGAATGCTGATGTGTGGTGTTGGAGTAAAATCTGCGGCTCACTTGATGAAATTCTATCTCTTACAATGGGAAGTTATGAAAGTAAAATTCTTAATAAATTCTAATATGACTTTTGCTTAATCTGCATCAAAAGACAGACCCAAAGGTGCAACAAGATTTTAAAGGTCAAGGTCACTATGGCAAGGTAAAAGGTCAAATTAAGGTCACACCATGATAATACACACCTATAGCCAATAACTAATGTCCCTACCAAGTATCAACTTCCTACACCTTACGGTTTCTGAGATACAGCCCTGACGATTTTATAGGTCAAGGTCACTATGGCAAGGTCAAAGGTCAAATCAAGGTCACACCATGATGCTGCACACCTACACCCCCTAGCCAATGTCTCTACCAAATATCAACTTCCTGCACCTAACAGTTTCCGAGATAAGCCCGGACAATATTTTATAGGTCAAGGTCACTACGGCAAGGTTAAAGGTCAAATCAAGGTCAGACCATGACGTTGCACACCTACACCCCCTAATCAATATCCCTACCAAGTATCAACTTCCTACACCTTACAGTTTCTGAGATATAGCCCAGACAACATTTTATAGGTCAAGGTCACTACGGCAAGGTCAAAGGTCAAATCAAGGTCAGACCATGACGCTGCACACCTACACCCCATAAGCAATATCCCTACCAAGTATCAACTTCCTACACCTTACGGTTTCTGAGATATAGCCTGGACAAGAATTTATAGGTCAAGGCCACTACGGCAAGGTCAAAGGTCAAATTAAGGTCACACCATGACTTTGCACACCTACACCCCCTAACCAATATCCGTACCACGTATCAACTTCCTACACCTTACAGTTTCTGAGATATAGCCCGGACAACATTTTATAGGTCAAGGTCACTACGGCAAGGTCAAATCATGGTCACACCATGACGTTGCACACCTACACCCCCTAACCAATGTCCCTACCAAATATCAACTTCCCAAGCCTTACAGTTTCCGAGATATAGCCCGGACAACATTTTATAGGTCAAGGTCACTACGGCAAGGTCAAAGGTCAAATCAAGGTCAGACCATGACGTTGCACACCTACACCCCCTAACCAATATCCCTACCAAGTATCAACTTCCTACACCTTACGGTTTCCGAGATATAGCCCGGACAAGATTTTATAGGTCAAGGTCACTACGGCAAGGTCAAAGGTCAAATCAAGGTCAGACTTTGACGCTGCACAACTACACCCCCTAACCAATATCCCTACCAAGTATCAACTTCCTACACCTTACAGTTTCCGAGATATAGCCCGGACAAGATTTTCAAACTCAAGGTCACTACGGCAAGGTCAAATCAAGGTCAGACCATGACGTTGCACAGCTACACCCCCTAACCAATGTCCCTACCAAGTATCAACTTCCTACACCTTACGGTTTGAGATACAGCCCGGACAAACTATTTCCCGCCGCCCGCCCACCCACCCGCTCATCCGGACACCATGGGTGAAAACAATACCCCAACAGCCCTTAAGGGCTGTGGGGTAAAAATGCTATACTTTGTTACTCATGTTAATTCTAAAAACACATATCCGATATACAACACTTGTATTGATTGAATTTTAACTGAACTTTCCCTTCTTGTAATTGTAGTTGTAATTGAATGAAAGTAGTTGTAATTGTAATTGATTTTTCTCAGTCTATTGTAATTGTTATTGACCACTGGTAATTGAAGAAGTAATTGATCAAAGTAATTGACCCCAACCCTGGCCAGGGGCCGTATTCACAAAAGGGATCAAGCTCAGCTTGAGCTGATTTTTCGCTCAGCTTGATCCATGTTAGTGAATACTAGTGTTGGGACTCGCCTCCAACTTTCAGGGTCGAATATTCATCCATTTTTCCAACCGATGATCAACCCCCAATCGATTATTTTACTCCATTGTTGATCATTAATTAAGAAACCCTTTCCGGGATAAAGTATTCTATTCTATTCTGTACTTTTATAGCGCTTAATCTCTGCTAGGCAGACTCTAAGGCGCAACACCAAAAATCAAGTTTAAGAAATCATCTGTCCATAGCCGTTGCCAAGTCCAGTACCACGGAGACGCCGGATAGAGTGTAAGCTAAGGTGGGAATGCCTTGTGGAAGAGATATGATTTTAACCTTTTCCTGAAACAGGTGAGAGTTGGGGCAGAACATACCTCATTAGGCAAATGATTCCAGACTGTGGGGGCATCAAAAGCAAAGCTGTGGCCAAAGTGATTTTTGGATTTATGTACAGATGGACAGAATTGAGGAACCTCCAGGAACCTTTTATCTGGATGGTTGTATCTTGTACTATATCTTCCGCAACGAGTGGGCAGAAGAGGAAAAAAGTAACTGGGATGACCACTGTGAAGAAACTTATAAACTAGAGTGGCAGTTTTGAAGATACAGCGAGATTCAACTGGGAGCCAATGGAGTCGTTTGAGAATAGGAGATGCCCGCGTGTATTTGTTACAGTTTGTGACAATCCTGGCAAGTGTATTTTGAATACACTGTAGTTTACGCATATTGAGACTGGACAGACTTCTGAAGAGAGAGTTGCAGTAATCAAGGCGACTGCTCACCAAGGCATTAGCTGCCAGGATAGCAGCCTCATCAGTCAAGTGCTTTCTAACCCGCCTGAGATCACGAATTTGAATGAAGCATGTCTTACAAATATTGCGGACATGGTTAGCAAAGGAAAAATTAGCATCAAACCAGACACCAAGGTTCTTAACAACAACTGCAGGATGCATGAAATTACCAAATATCTTAACTGGGAGATAGGGATCTAATTTCTTGAGTTGTGCATGGGATCCAAAGATGATAAACTCTGTTTTGTCAGGATTTAGTTTGAGCATACTTGACGACATCCATTTTTGAACATCCAGAAGACAAGAATTCAGTTTGTTAAAAGCCAGGGCTGCATTTTTGTGAGAGATATGAATAAACAACTGTGTGTCGTCTGCATAAAAGTGGTATTTGATGTCAGGATGCGTTCCAATAACCTTACTCAAAGGAGTGGTGTATAAGGAGAACAGCAGAGGACCAAGGACGGAGCCTTGTGGTACTACAAACAACAGCTCATGCAAATCAGAGAGGGTTGACCCAATTTTAATTGCCTGGAAACGGTGGCTGAGATAGGACGTGAACCACTTCAAGGCTGTGCCAGACACACCAAACCATGATTTAAGACAATTAAGAAGAGTATCTCAGGTATATAGAGTATATAGTATATAGGTCAATCCAATAAGAATAACGGTTTTTCGACATTTAGAATCAACCAAAAGTACTCACTTCCTATAAATATGGCGGTAGATATAAACAAATTTGGAATTCAAGACAAAACTGACAGTTTATTAAATAAAAATACCAAAAACATCTTAAAAATATGTGGATAATGAGGCACAGTAGGAACGGTAAATTTAAGCTAAAAATTTGATTATTAGAAAACGACAATGACCGACTGTCTTTGTACACTGTCACCGACAAATAATCGACCATTCATCTAAGCCCAGTAGTGTATGTACAGAGCCGTTGGGTATGCTAACAGTGAAATAAATTTTGGGTACACAGCCATTGGGTACACTTGTAGTGATTTCATTCTGGTGTACATACCTGTTGGGTACACTAACAATGACATAAATCTGGGGTATACAACCATTGGGAAAATATTACTTAGTGCCTTAAAGTCCACAGCGCATGAAAAAAAAAATTTCTTTAAAACTTTGCATGTGTATGCCACGGAGTAAGACAATCCCAGTAATGAAAACCAGACAGCAATCAGAGCATCCCCCACTGAGATACAGCCTCTTAAAGTGGCATATAGAATAACATCCCTGAAAACATGCGTGGAGGAGTTGTGGTTTTTGTTATAAATGTATTGGGAAGGATTGGATCTAACTGAATATGTAGCTTTTTTCCTGAAGTTTAACTTTAACTGAATAAGGATAATTTTCTTTGAAAAGTTTTTATAATTTAATATGATAATTAGCATTTATTCTTTAATATGAATGCTCTCAAACAGACTCCATCTGAAACTGTCAATGATAGAGAGAGAGTGTGTGAGAGTGAGGATTCTGTAGAGATAACATTTTAAATATTAACCATAAATAATGTAATTCTAAGAGTTGGTTGGGTTACAGTCATACATTTATTAATGTGTATCAATCATTGTTCGTAAAGTGCTTGTTTTTTTTTTCTTCTTTTGGCTTGGGTTGTAAAACTTTCAATGAAATTTTTGAGTATAGTCTTTAACTTGGTTATTTCTTGCATACAATGCCAACAAAGTACATCAAAATGTTTTATAATCAACAAAGTACACTAATCTTCTCTATGACAAACAAGAATTTCATATTTTAAAAGTACTAACTTTCAGGTGCAAATTTACATGAACATTGCAATCTGATCCCTACAGCTATTAAAAGTAGATATCATGAAAGACACACTGTTGTCTATAGAATGTCAGAATATGGTTCAGATCTCCAGTGTATTAAACTCTACATTCTGGTACTGAAGCAGTGTACTTAAACATTTGGTCATTTCAGAATGCTTACTTTCAATATTGGCAGCAGTGTAGCCCAATATAAAAAAATAACATCAGAGATGCCTATACCCCACAGCCTAGGGAAGTATTTCTAATACCATGAGATATAGAAGTACTGTATCAGTACAAAGTTCAGGACACTTTCAGTGCACTGTCAGTAAAATAAAGGTCCAAACAATGTTTAAATAGAGAAAATAATGTCTAAGAAAAAGATAATGTATGTATTCTTTGGGGAACAGACAAAAGCCCCCCGTGACAAAAGCCCCCCTTTTTAAAAAAGGTAGGACGCAAGCCCCCCCCCCCCCCCCTTTAAATATGAGGGAGGAGGGCAAAAGCCCCCCTCATTTTCAGAGGGGTAGGCCAAATGTTTATTTTTTTTTTATTTAACGAATGCTAGATTTCCCAAAATGTCATTTGAGAGACTTCTATAAGTTAGATCCCACCAAAAAAAACTGTTTTTAATCATTACATCTAAGGAATTTAAATTTCCAGACATGTCATTTGAGAGACTTATATAAATTAGATGCAAAAAAAAACTGTTTTTAATCATTACAATATTTACTCCCCCCCCCTCCTTATTTTTGCAAAGTGTATTGTAATTGCCTCTCTTTAACATGTGAATGAACCCTCCTTTCAAGTCCTCTTATACAAAGACCAAAAGCTTTGATGTATCTTAAATAGGTGTATTGTAAGGTAAGGTTAAGGCATCTTTATCTGGTAAAATTGTAATTCATGGTACCACAGACCTGTGAGAAAGTGATTAAAGAATCTTTAAGTGATATTTATTTTGATTGATTGCTATTGTATAATTGCAACTGTTTCCGGATTACCTATATTATTTCTGGTCAAATTGTAATCCATGATATATCTAATAAACAGTTAACAGGCATTAGCATTGTATTTTAGACTAAATATTGAATAATAATGAAATTTATACTTTTAAATAAATAAATTTAGATATAAATTTTATATTTCCTTTATTGGAAGGGGGGGGCTTTGGCCCTCCCCAGGCAGACTAGGGGGGGGGGGGGGCTTACGTCCTACACTCGTATTCTTTATCTACATCTGGCATGGTTTAGATGTTTTGAATATTACCATGCATACATAAGTGGTAATACATTCAATGAATGCTTATGTGTAGTGTTAGAGCAAAATCTGTGGCTCACTTGATGAAATTCCATCTGTTACAATGGGAAGTTGTAAAAGTAAAATTCTTCCTGAATTCTAATATGCCTTTAACAGTGCTTAATCTGCATCAAAAGACAGACCCAAAGGTGCAACAAGATTTTAAATGTCAAGGTCACTACGACAAGGTCAAATCAAGGTCACACCATGATGCTGCATACCTACAACCCCTAACCAATGTCCCTACCAAGCATCAACTTCCTACACCTTGCAGTTTCTGAGATATAGCCAGGAAAGATTTTATAGATCAAGGTCACTACAGCAAGGTCAAAAGTCAAATCAAGATCAAATCAAGGTTAGACCATGACATTGCACACCTACACCCCCTAACCAATGTCCCTAGTACGTATCAACTTCCTACACCTCACAGTTTCCGAGATATAGTCCAGAGAAGATTTTATAGGTCAAGGTCACTATGGCAAGGTCAAAGGTCAAATTCTGGTCAGACCATGACGTTGCACACATACATGCCCTAACCAATGTCCCTACCAAGTATCAACTTCCTACACCTTACAGTTTCTGAGATATAGCCCGGACAAGATTTTATAGGTCAAGGTCACTACAGCAAGGTCAAAGGTCAAATCGAGGTCAGACCATGACGTTGCACACCTACACCCCCTAACCAATGTCCCTACCAAGTATCAACTTCCTACACCTTACAGTTTCCGAGATATAGCCCAGACAAGACTACAGCAAGGTCAAAGGTCAAATCAAGGTTACACCACAACGTTGCACACCTACACCCCCTAACCATACAGCCCGGACAAGTTTTTCAAACTCGAGTTCAATACGGCAAGGTGAAAGGTCAAATCAAGGTCAGACCATGACATTGCACACCTACACATCCTAACCAATATCCCTACCACGTATCAACGGCCTACACCTTACAGTTTCTGAGATAGAGCCCGGACAAACTTTTTCCCGCCCGCCCGCCCATCCGGACACCATGGGTGAAAACAATACCCTGACAGCCCTTAAGGGCTGTGGGGTAATAACCTAATTCACAGAGTCTTTTACAGTTTTGACCAGTTGGTTTTATAAATTGTCACTGTCAGTTCTTAATGGTCAACTAGACCTAGTAATGAATATTGATATGTTCATAAGATCTAATACAATGTAATATTGACTATTGAACCTTGGGGCTAACTCTTTCTGTTCTGACAATAAGGAGTTTGGATAATCAAAGGTGCCTTAAAATTTTATTACACTTTGAGAAAATGTGGACAAGAACTGGTTGGAAACTTGCTTATCAGTTTATTTAAAAACTGACACACTATCAGAAGCTCCATTGTTACACTAGAAGCTAAACACTTATTCACTATTGTGAACACAAGTTACAGTCAAATTGTAGTGTTAATTATTATAAAAAAGACCATTATTTGTGTGTGACCACACAATATTTCAAGTTCTTTTGATAGAAGAATCTTTGCACTAAGTGTGGGAAAAAAGCAGACCCTTTCCAAGCCAGTTTATAAAACAGTAATTTCACTTCATTTTACAATATTTAGTATTGTACACAGAGATCAGAGTGGGAAATCGCCTGGTGTGACGTACCACAGTTTCAGAGAGAGATCTGTTTTGTTTTTCCAATTGTCAGATTTAACTGGCTTTTAATGTGCTTTCTAGTGGGAGTTTGAATATGGGACTTGGCAGGTGTGTTATTGCACACATAATCTGTACAAGGATACAAAAAAAAATTTCATGCAATGTGGTCTTTAATTGGATACAGGATAGTTGTGTGTGTCAGGGGCCAAAAAAGGGATCAAGCTCAACTTGAGCTGATTTTTCGCTCAGCTTGATCCATGTTAATGAATATGGGTCCAGCGGTGAATGTACACAGCCGTTGGGTATGCTAGCAGTGAAATAAATCTTGGGTACAAAGCCACTGGGTACTCTAGCAGTGATACTGGTGGTCCACGCCTGTGTACCTATTCACGCCCATCCTTAGTTTTCTCAAGATTTATACTTGTTGATAGAAAATTGGTTTACCACATCATAGATAATTATAAACTTGACAATATACATTGGTAATTTATTGTGTAACAGTTACTGTCAATTAATTTAGGGGTGGATGTGAATAGGTACACAGGTGCATGAACTGGTCCTCCACTACTATAGATCTTGTGTACACTGCCATTAAGTGTGACATAGATCTTGCGTACACAGCAGTCCTTACCTTAAGTACCCAACTATGCTCTGCTCCGTAGGACCAGAGCATAGTTGGGTACTTAAGGTAGTGGCTTTCTTCCAGTAAACGCCCGCCTACTAGTGAAAGCCCGCCTTACAGTTAGTTGTTCGAGGTCAAGGACAAAGGAAGACGTAGAACTCGCGACCACGGGATCTCGCTAACAGTAACTCGCTACCAAATCTCGCTACCAACTAGAGGAATGCTTTTGCTAACAAAAGCGAAGCATCCCTTAAAGTTTAAAATGCTTTGTGGTTTTAATAAGCATGCTGTAAAGCTAAGAATGCACAAAGCTGCACCGTATGCTTTCCCAATACCTCTTAATACATTCTGAAGCTATAAAAGCAACGATAAAGGAGATATAAGGCAAAAACTCCAAAGCAGCTATTTATGACCCCAGTTTGGCCCATAAGGGAGGGTCGGGGGGTAAAACTGACCGGCTATTTAGACTCTCCACATATGCTTTCCCAAAACCTCTTAATACATTCTGAAGGTCTAAAAGAAACAATAAAGGAGATATAAGGTAAAACTCCAAAGCAACTATTTTATGACCCCAGTTTGACCCATAAAGGGGGGTCGGGGGATAAAACTGACCGGCTATTTAGATTCTCCACATATGCTTTCCCAATACCTGTTAATACATTCTGAAGGTATAAAAGCAACAATAAAGGAGATATAAGGCAAAAACTCCAAAGCAGCTATTTATGACCCCAGTTTGACCCATAAGGGGGGGTGGGGGGTAAAACTGACCGGCTATTTAGACTCTCCACATATGCTTCTTCAATACCTCTTTATACATTCTGAAGGTATAAAAGCAACAATAAAGGAGATATAAGGCAAAAACTCCAAAGCAGCTATTTATGACCCCAGTTTGACCCATAAGGGGGGGTGGGGGGTAAAACTGACCGGCTATTTAGACTCTCCACATATGCTTCTTCAATACCTCTTTATACATTCTGAAGGTATAAAAGCAACAATAAAGGAGATATAAGGCAAAACTCCAAAGCAACTATTTTATGACCCCAGTTTGACCCATAAGGGGGGGGGGCGTGGGGTAAAACTGACTGGCTATTGAGAATCTCCACATATGGTTTCCTATTACCTCCCAGTACATTTTATAGCTCTAAATGCAATACTTAAGAAGATAATAGGGGGGTTGGCCTATATTTAAGGCTTTCAGATTGGAAGGTGTCAGAAAATCACTCATAAATGACACATTTTTTAAGGGATTGCTCCCAAAATGTGTGTGTGTGTGTGCGTGCGTGTACTTCAAAAAAAATTGTTTTTTGATCATGTGACCTTCATAAAGGTCAAAGGTCAAATTTAAGCATGCAGAAACATTTCCCCACGCCTAAGGTATATAACGATCAAATATGGTTTCAAACCTTCTAATAATAAGGGAGATATTCAAGGGAGACCATAATGCGGCGGCGAGGAAACTGAGGCGAAAACAAGGGACGCTTAATTAATATATATCCTTGCCCTGCCAGTTTCAGGGACTTTATATATTTTAACCCATTTTATTTTATAATATTTCTAGGAAACCCCCACAGAATTCTATAGCCTCACGTTTTCTAATATGCATAATTTATTTTATAATAGTTCCAGGAAACCCAACAGGATTCAATTACCTCAAGTTTTGAAATTTGCATATTTTATTTTATTACATTTCTAGGAAACCCCTACAGAATTCCATGGCCTCACGTTTTCTAATTTGCATATTTTATTTTATAATATTTCTAGGAAACCCCACAGAATATTTTAAACTCTTGACAGAATTAGTTGATAAGACACAAGTCTGTGGACATAAGTTATAATTCAATGGAACTTCCTAGCAATATTCTAGTAATAAAACATTTTCTATATATTCTTTACATATTCTTTACTTTCCCATATTCACCACATTCATACAGACAGTTATAAGTACAGTACAGTACTGCTACCCCGCATAAGTTGGCCACAGGCATAAGTTGGCCGCGGCTCATCTACAGGTTCCAGAAAGACAAATAGGTTATTGTACACCAGTGAAAACTGTTGCATAGTGGTGGTGGACCAATTCACGCCCATCTACCTGTTCACGCCCACCCCTAAATCTATCCAAAACCAGCACAATTACACAATAAATTACCTACATATATGATCAATTTAAGAATTATCTATGATGTGGGAAACATATTTTCCATGAAAAAGTTCAAATCTTTGAGAAAATTGAGGGTGGGCGTGAATAGGTACATGGACGTGAATTGGTCCACCACCACTATAAGTTTAACAATAATACATGATTTTAAAGTGTAGTAGGCCACTGATGTTAAAGCCCTATGAATGTGTGGTGAGGGCGGCCAACTTATGCCTGCGGCAAACTTATATGCAGTATAGCCAATGTACGGGTTTTCGATATATTCACGTTTTCGATCACTTAAACTATAAGCTCACAGTCTCGGTTTTGGATGATGTTTTTATACTATTTTAGAATGAATATGAAGTCACACTGAATCAGACACTTCTTGGATTTAATTTTGTTGTTATATTACTGATCATTTTGGTTGCGTAAGTTTGGATACTCATCATTCTCCATTTACGTTGTCATATCGAAAACCCGTCCATCGAGGTTACTACACGGGTGTCATTAGTGTTACAGTAGACGTCATTAATGTTAGACAAGTTGTGTTTATATTGTCTGGTTTTATGTTACTTCCTTAAATTATTAAGAAATGGAATAAGTAATCCCTTGTTTATATGTATCGGTGTATATGTATCACATTAAATGTGTTTAGCTACCTATTTTTGCGTTATTTTTGTGTAATGTGTTTATCAGTGAGTTCAAAATAGAAAGAGTATACTCCACCAAATTCTTGGGTGTAATGATAGATTCAGATTTAAGCTGGAAATCACAAACCATGTATGTAAAAACTAAATTAATTAGAAATCTATCAGGAATAAAGAAAGTAAAATCATTATTAAGTAGGGAATCATTGTTAAAGCTTTATTTTAGCATTTTTCAATCCCATTTGACATATTGCATTGAGGTGTGGGGAAAACATAAAACATACTTACTGCCAATTATAAAGGCACAGAAAATGGCTGTTCGCATGATATATAATCTGAAGCATAGGGAACATACTACTTTTTATTTCAAGGAATTAAAAATCTTAAAGTTTCTAGATCTGGTTAAATTTAAAATTCTGCTATTAATGTTTAAAGCTAAAAACATTGAGTTATCTACCAATCTACAAGAACTGTTTGGTACTAAAATAGACAAGAGATATGTAACAAGAAAACAGTGCAGTATTCAAAAAGCAGGGTAAAATCCATGTGTTTATCAATTTTAGGTGTCAAGTTATGGAATGCTCTTGATGATGATCTGAAAAAATGTAACCTGTTAGTCAAGTTTAAAAAAGTACTTAAATCAACATATTTAGACAAGTACTAATATATTGAGTATTCTTAATTTATTGTTTATCAATGGGTAATTGACATTATCTTGTATAAATATATAATCTTCAATATGAACCATACATCCTATTATAATGTCTAATGCTGTAGCAATATTAGTCCGGATGAGTCCTTAGGGAACAGCCTCGATAAGCTTGGCTTCAGCTGTTTCCATTTCGTTAGTTTCTGTTTATAGTCAAAGTTCTTGGTATTATAATGTACATTGTTATAGTGTAATTGTATGTACAGAAATGAAATAAACTTATATCTATCTATCTATCTATCTATTTTTTATCACTGTCTAACATGAATGACGTCTAACATTAATGACACCTGTGTACTGTAGACCGAGTTTCTGTCCCGTCGCCAATTGCTATTGATATACTGATGGACACAATGGTGAGGGACAGAGCTCACATGTACCTGTTTTCTGTGTAAATTTTGAACAGCAGACAATTTTTGCATTTACCTAATAATGCCCTTGCTAAAACTATACACATATATCCGGGTTATAATACATATGTTGTTACATTAAGCTGATTTTGCATGCCAGAAATTGCTTTTGTACATAACATACAAGTGGTGAAGTTTTGTTGACGTTTTAAAAATGTGTTGAAATATACACATATAGTCAAGTATCCTTGATTCGAGGGTCTTGTTGATTCGAGTATCGCCGTTTTTTATGGTTATAAAAGCATCTATTTTCACTTTTTATAACATAAAATGGTGCTTTGGTATTTATAGTTTTATAAAACACATCCAAATTGCTGCAAAATAAAATCGACGTGAAATAAGCTCACAAGTAAAACGTTAAAACTCGCGAATCATCAAGACGTAAGGCTACCAATAACATATGCAGTAAATATTAGTGAACGGCACATATACACACCTCAAAGAAAGCAAATAACACTTTATATTTGTGGCATTATGTGTAGAAATATGCCGTTCAAAATTTACACAGAAAACAGGTACATGTGAGCTCTGTCCCTCGCCATTGTGTCCATCAGTATATCAATAGCAATTGGCGACAGGACAGAAACTCGGTCTAACGTGTACTGTAATAAGCCTAATGACAGTTTCGTCTGCGCATGCTCCAGCAAACGTCCTTGAAGGGTCAAGTGGGTAAAAACAAACATAGGAAATGAAACCAGGAAGTGATTTTTAAGTGGCGAAAAATGACAATAATACATGTTTCCTTGCATAACACATATTGAAGTAGATTTTTATTAAAAATATACATATGGATGTACGAAATAGTGTATTACCATCAATAAAAGATATTTTAAATTATTGTTTTAATCCACCTAAGGTGGGCGAAAATAGGGGGTTCTAACCACATTACAAATGCATGAATAGGTGCCAGTTATTTTTTTAATATCTTGTAAATTCTGTAAGCTACAGATATGTTATATACATCATTAGAAATATATTTTACAGAGCTTTTGGTTATTTTTAGTTTTAAAGGTTTAGATTGAACTAATGAATATTCATGAAGGTTAGGCTGATTTGTGGCTTGAGTAATTTAATTTAGGTGTATAAATTTTGCTAATTGTGTACAATAGAGAAGGGTTATTCTACCCACCCCATATTATTGTTTTTGACAGCCATATTTATTTCTGAACTATGTTTGTAAATATGTTACAGATGTACTTATATATTACTGAAATATCTAATGTGTTGAATTGTAGAAATAAATGGCCTAAAATAAAAACACTGTTATTTCTGCAGCTCTGGTTGTCACATTTTTCACATGATGATAGTCCTGTATTACCTGGCTTTGACCTTGGGGGTTCTGGGCTTGACCTTGTGGAACTGTTAGAACTGATGGATACTATGATTTATGCTACATAGATGATTTTGTGAGGGCATGTAACAACTTAGGGATGGTCTATAAAGTGCTTTAACTTGACCTTTGCATGATCTTCAGATCTTGGGTTTGAATCTGAGGTCATTGCTGGCCTAGTGGCTTTTGTGATTCTCTATCCAAAGAAATTTTGGCTTGGTGTACAAAAAGCCTCAAATTGACATTAATATGACCTCTGGGTCTTAAGTTTGAACATAGAGCTTTGCTGCCCTTGTGATTGTTGGGGAGATCAAAAATCCTTCAAAAATTGAAATAATTTAATGGCACCATTATGATGAATGATAGAGTACAGTTAAAACCATAAGAAATTTAAAACCTATGCCCTGGGATTGCACCTAGTTAAGATACCCTGTATGTTTGTGAATTAATAAAAATATCATTGTTATTTATTTAAAAATATATAGAAAGAAAATACATATCCAACATTTATATTGATATGAAATATCATATCTTAAAAATACTATGATTCAAATAGAAGCCATGTGTTATCACAGGTAGAAATAACTGGGGTTAGAAATGTCTTGTTATTGTATGGTTTTCATCTTTTGAGCGAACATTCAGAGCTAAAAAAATGTTTATTAGGCTGAAAATACAAGTCTTCATAAGTGAAACATATATTTATTTTTTAATATATATTTTGTTTCTTTTTCATGGGTCACATTTCGCTTTTATTTTCCACCATTTAGTTTGAATAGTAAGTAAAATATATAAATATATCAAAATAACACCAAAAAGTATGTCACAAGGGGCGTCAATGGATGTTAAACTGTATTTCTAATAATATGTACGAAATATTTTTAGGTTACACAGTTTTAGAAATATTTGCACTGATGATAATTTTTGACAGTAGATAGATTTGAATACGTAGTATTCACCTGTAGTGGGCGAAAATAGGTGATTTATTATAAAGACTGCTGCAAATATCACGCATAAATTCCATATTGTACACAGAACTTATTCATTTAATTTATTACACGGGTGGACACAAAGATAAACTGGACACGAAGATAAACGTTTTCAGAACTTGGCTTGTTTTAGTGGTATAAATAATTAAATTGAACAAAATAAATAACAAATGTCTTAACAAGCTTTGTTTAAGTCTATTATGTTTCTTAGTTTGTGCAAATTTGTTGTTTACACCACTTATTTTTGAAAAGTTCGTCAGACCGTTTATCTTCGTGTCCGTTTATCTTTGTGTCCACCCGTGTACACTATTTCCATTATAATTTTTATGATTAACATTTGTATATATATAGTATTCACATAAATTATATTTTCGCTACTTCCTGGTTCTTCTGTTTGTTTTTACCCACTTCACCTTTCAAGGCCGTTCGCGAAAACGAGGCAAGTGAAACTGTGAATTCGCTTATGACACCCGTGTACTGTATCATACATACAGTATGCTTCTATGAAATTAAACGTTGCATTTACCCCAAAAATACGCAGTAAGATTAGTAAACATGAGGATGGTCTTGAGCCTCTAAACTTGTATCGTCGTGTTGAAAGAAAACCACAACTTTTTAGTTTTAGCCATTTAAAAAAAATCGCAAAGTGTTTTCTTTTGGTCGGCACAATTTACTTTTAAGATTAATCTACCGTTTATTAGTAAGTGCCAAAAATTTTTCTTGCAAGTTCTAAAAACACTGTATTTACCAGGGGCTGTATTCATAAAGATATCTTAAGCCTGAGAGAAAAAAATTGTTTCAGCCTTGAAAACCAAATGTGCATTCACAAATAGGTTCTCAGCTGAGACCAAGCTGAGACCAGTCCCAAGTCTTTCCAATGTAAATAAACCATAAACTTGCAAATATATCCAACATTTTTTTAAAGATCAATAGTTTTTGTGTGTTTAAATTCTTAACAAAAATTATACTGTCTATTAAAATAAAAAATAAATAGAAAATTGTGTCAACTGTTTTTTGTTTTTCATGTCACATGATCTACTTCTTTGTTGCTATGCAGTCAGAAAACACTGTAGAAAAGTGTCTCAAAGTAGGGTATTTTGAAACCAAAGTTTGGACTATCTGTTGTTACAAAAGTTTAGGCCAAGTATTATATATGTTGTAAATTATTTCTACTTTACGTTAAGCCATAAAAATAAAAAGATGAATCTCAGTTAAGGTGAAATAATGCTTGAAACTTTTACCAAAATATTTAAGACAACTATGTACCAGTCTTAAGTTTGAGACAAAATCTGAGACTAAATTTTGTCTCAACTATTTTGTGAATAGCTAACAAGTTTGAGACCAAAACTTGAGACTTGAGACAAAATTTGGTCTTGGCAAGTTTTATGAATACTAGCCCAGGGCCAGTATTCACTAACATTCTTATTCTTAGAAAAAGAATTTTTCTTAGAATTAGAAAATTTTCTTATCTAAGAATTTTCTTATTCTTAGAAAAAATTGTATTCACAAAGCAATTCTTAGTTAAGAATTATTTCTAAGAATAAGAGTTTTCTAGGTTAAGAATAGTAAACAGAAACATGTGCATGCATATAGTTTTTGATATCACATGATCAGTTATGATATATGATCAGTTATGATATATGATCAGTTATGATATATTTACACCTTTATTATTTTGAAATGGAGTCAGAATTAGGTGCCGGATTCACAAAAGGTCTTTGGCATCTAATCATAGGCTGTCACCTCTGTGGGTTCGAGTCCCACAAGTGGCAAATCTGAGGACCTGTCCCAATATGACCCTGGCTGTTGAACGGGACGTAAAACCCCAACTTTGACCTTTGTCACAAAAGGTCTTAATCTTAGCCTTTTCTTAGGCGTAGCCTAGTCTTAAATACAAGATTTTTTTCAGCTATGAATTTTCATAAATAGGTATTCATAAAACAGGTTTCAGCTTGAACAAAAGTCATCAACTTAAGACTAAGACTGATTTTTTTTCATGTAACCAAATTTATAGAACATAAATCAGAAAGCAATGTACCTATTAACTTTAAAATAAGTATATCCCACACAGGTAAAATTATCAATATTAACTGATTAACTCATCTCCTTAGTCCTGACAGCTATAAAATGAGTGCATTAACCTATCCATTTCCATCACTCTTATATAAATACTTCTTAAAATCATACAATTTTAGAATAAGACATTTCAAATCAGATTTACACTTCAAAAGGAAAACACAATTACAGTGCTGCAGTAACTATAAGCACTGAAATATGGTTTCCCAATTTCATGCATCATATTTTTTATGATATTCAATAAATATCCAATACAAAAGAAGGTGTCCACATTCGCCACAGGATTTATGGAGCCAGATTATAAGTCTCTTTGCTGTGATTAGAAACAATTCTGCACATTGTTTGAAAACTGTATGAAGCCTGTTTTGTATGTATAAACAAATTGCTTATATCCACATTGTTTACACAAACTATTTTAGAGATATATGATGTTTTTACAGAATGTTTATGCTAAGCATTGAAAAAAGATCGATATCCATATTGTTTTAACTACTTTCAGACAAATATGTAGCTATAAATATATATTCTGCACTAAACATAAACACTGACATGCTGTCCTTGATTGAGTTTAGTTAATATGATTGGTTTATGCCAGGGAATGTAAACACAAGTTAGCTGTTGATTTAACCCTACATGTGATACTTTGAAATAAATCAATAAATGGAAAGTGCCCATGCACTGAGCAAATCATATCAATTGTGATGCTTATAGTTGTGTCAAGGTCAGTAAACAAAGCATATTTCTGGGGAAAAAGACAACTTCAAGTATTTAATATAATTATTTTACATCAGTTTGGTGTAGTAAGTAGTGCACTTGCTATTTTTTTGTGGGATATATAATTGTAAATCTTATTCATATTTAATTTGGGTTATTATGTAATAAAACAGTTGCACCAAATGGATAAAATAATTTTAAAAGTGAAACTAAAACTTTCACAGTGGGATATGCACATAAAGTCATTATAAATGTTCGGGTGGGCGTTTCAGTACTTACTATACTTACCAGAAGTTACTGGAAGATACTTTTTCTATTTATGTGGTAGCTTCCGGATAAACAAGTAAGTACTGAAGTGATCGACATATCTCCTCTGATTATATAGTAAGTAAGTCACGTGATAAACAAAGGAAAAGGGAAGGAATCACATATTTTATTGTAGATTTGTTATTGACCATGACAATAATTGTTTATTTTGTTATTATTGCAATAGCAGTAGAAAGCTATGAAAGAAATAAAACATTTACACCTTTGTCACACTTATTAAGATTAAATAACTTGTTTCATTTGATAATTTATTTATTTATTTGGGGTTTTACGTCGCTTTCAACACTGTACAGGTCATATCACGACGGGTAGTTGGAAGGGCAGAGGAAAACAGTACATAGAGTTCTCTAGGGTTCTGTACTGTAAACTGCCGACCAACGGCAAGCAACTACCAGCTTTCCCACTTGAGGCCGTGACAGGGATCGAACCCCGGCCTCAGAGTTGGGAGGCGAGTGTTACCACTCTGCCACCGTGGCCCCTGTTTCATTTGATAAAAAACAGTAGTAAAAGGCTTCAAAATCAATTTAATAAAACTAACCATGGAAAATATTTTTTGTACACACCCCTAATATTGAATGGTTTATGCAACAACTATACAATTTTGATAAGAAGTTGTGAGTTTATATGTAAAGTTATTGATTAAAAATGGGCAAAGGAAATAAATAAAAAGTTTAGAACATATTTCTAATACCTCCAAATACCCACGTGGAATCAACCTCATTTATAAAAATAACTGCCAATCAGATTTAAAAGAAATAACATCATGGGGAAGTACTTACTTTTTTCATTTTTTGTGGTCGAGTTTCCAGTAGGTACTGGTTGTCACTGCGCATGTGGGCGGAGCTTATTTTACTTGCCGCATATTTTCCCACGCGAATGACCTAAATGTAAATATATATATTCAATTGGATATGTGCTGCTGAATTCTGTTGATGTATACTCTAATCTTGTGGATATATATTTCTAAGAATATGTTGATGTACACTGTAAAACTTGCCCACTTACTGTTGACACTTGGATCAGAAAGTTATAAGTTTTGCAGTTGAGAACATTCTAACCTCTTAAAAACATACAAAAAACTAATATAGAGGGGTGTATAAGTATTTTTAACTTAATTCTAGCCATTTAAAATTTTGAAGTGGGGAAATTATACATGGTGGCCATATTTAAAACCAGTCAACAAGATAGCATAAATCATTCACTTCAGTCTTTATCTGTAAATGTAAAGCTCTTATAAAAATCATGCTGATCAGAAAAAAACAAACTCTGGATTTGTCTGGTCATAGAAAAAAATGTCTATTTGCATGCAACTGATAAAAAATATGAAATATGTCACCTTTTTCTTAACTTAAGTAAGGTCTTGATCATTCTTAGATTTGAACATCATTCTTAGAAAAAATTCTCTAAGAGTAAGAAAAAATTCTAAGAATAAGAATTTAGTGAATACCAAAAATACTTATTCTTAGAATTTTCTAAGAAAAATTCTAAGAAAATTCTTATTCTAAGTAAAAGAATGTTAGTGAATATGGGCCCAGGTTTATTTTTATTTCAGGATGGTCACTGATGGTTCCAAAATATTTTTAAAATTTTATATTATGTCGGCTGGGCTAGTAATCATGCTACTTAATAAAAATATCAATACTAAAGTATTAAAAAAAATCTTTACAACATTCTCCACAACTATAAAATACTTCAGGCATCATTTATGTGGAATTATGAAGAAAATATCCACTAAAAGTTGAAAATATTTGATTCATTCATTTAATTTTGCATGTCAAAGGTTAGATGTCACAGGTTTACTGACCTAGTTTTGATGCTATCTGTTGACTATTTAAAAACATTAAATTTAAATAATTTTTACACAATAATATACAAAACAGACATAAATGTGAAACTCTGTATGTAATAACATTTCCAATGGTGTTTTACTTATGCATTAACAGAATTACAAGCATTTAGAGATTAACAAAATTTCACATTGTATGGATAAAAAATTATTTGCAAACTATTGTTTGAACCCAAAATAAGGACTAAAAGATTTTTGTAAGTGATATCCAAGTACCTGATTTAACTACAGAAACGACAAATGTATCATTTTAAAGACAAATACTGGTAGGATTTGACAGTTTTCATTTGGAAAAATTTCATTTTATATTGGCTGAGATATTGTTAAATATGTTACAAACACACAAAACTAGTGTTAGCACGAAAATGGATTGTCAACTATACATCTCACTACATATCAGGATAGATATCAGGTGCCATATTCTTCAACAATACTTAGACTGTTCTTAACTTTGATTCTTGGCATTTCCATACACACTGATGTGCAATGCGTATCCTCAATGCAGATCCACAATCAGTATGCGTATTGCATAAAGTGTGTTTCCATTAGTGCTTATGTGTGTGGCGTATCTATAATGCAGCTGTGTGCTATATATATATATATATATATATACTCCTGGATTCATCATTAGGTAGACACTTTGGTGTAAATACACCACCTTAGGTAGACATTTTACTTAGGTAGACATTTTCGTGTCTACTTAATGTTTAGACCTCTGAAAAAATATTTTGGAGTGATTTAAAAATGGAAACTTTAGCTAAGTCCTGATCTTTGGTAGCAGTATTTTGAATAAAATTAGTTTGCATCTCCATTTTTCATGAAGTAAACTAAGAATAACAACCTAAAGTTTTCATGTGTATATTTTCCTTAAGTAGACAGTGTGAAAAAACCTCACTTAAGTAGACTCAAATTAAATTTAAAATATTAAAAAAGTTAATAGTGTATATGTAAATTATATTTATACTGTGGAGTAGAGGACTTTTAAAAGCATTGTTTAAAATTTATTTTAAGTTCTTCCCTCAACAAATAAAAAAATTAGAAGACATATACATTTTTCATACCAAATATACATTTGGGTTTAAACCACTGCACGTGTACATTGTATTTTTGTACTCATATATAGCTGTCACATTATATACATGCACAATAAATTTTGTGTTTCAATATTGATCAAGAAGAGGGTACAATATTACTTATAATTGCATATTGATTAAAATAATATATTATGAACAACTTAAAATTGTACACAATAATTTAAAAATATCCATTTGTACAGAATTACATAGTACAGGTCTTGATAGTAATTTTTTAGACATATCGCTGCTCAGTATCTTATTTTTAAGACATGTCCCATTTGTTCTCTTTACTTGTCTAATAAAGAGCATTTTGCACAAAACAGTGATCAATTTAGTAGCTTATTGACTACTTGTTTTTGATCTAAACCAATAGTTTATAACATTAATTTCGAAGTATGACTTAATTGGTGAATTTTTCCATGGATGTTGCTTCTAAATATCTAATTTTAAGATATCTTATGTTAGATATCCAGTTTAAATAGTTAACTGTGAACATTTTACACACAATAATAAACAGTTTGGTGCTTGTTGCATTAAAATCTCACAAATGTTAAGTACTATACATGGATTTTAGCAAAGCTTTTGAGTTCCCAATATTATTCACTTGGGCGATTTTTCAATGGATATTACTGCTCAATATCACGAATAATAGATATCTCCTAGTTTAGTTATCTACACTCTAGCATTCTGTACATAAACTAAGCAAGTTGGTGCTGGTATCATCATATAATTTATTAAGTAACGAGCATTTGATAGGCATTTTAAAGTAATCTTTAATTTTCAATTATTTTAAATTAAATGGGGCGATTTTTCAGTGGGTATTGCTGCTTTATACCTTAACTTTAAGATATCTTGGTTTCCAGTTTAGTTTTTTGCAAATAAGCAAAATAATAACAAGCAATTTGGTGTTGGTCTCATTAAAATTTTCCAATTATTGAGCATTTGACAGGAATTTTAAAATAGTATTTCATTTCCCAGTACTATTTAATGTGGACAATTCTTCTGTGAATATAGTTGCTTAATAGCTTAGCTTCAAGATATCTTAAGTTAAATTTCCTGTTTCATTTTCTGCAGACGAGCATTCTGTATGTAAAAACAAGCAATTTGCTGTTTATCTTGTTAAAATATTCCAATTACTGAGCATTTGACAGGAATTTTAAACTTGCCTTTGATTTACCGGTATTTACGGAGTCCAAGAAGGGACACAGAACTGTTTTCCTATAATTTTTCAATACGTTACCAGAAGTTAATAAGTCTTTACCACAAGATAGTAAGTCATTCCCACAAGTTAGTAAGTCATTACCACAATATATCATTCCCACAAGTTATTAAGTCATTATAATGAGATACTAAGTTGTTGTAATGAGTTGTGGGAATGAGATACTAACTTGCGAGATCAAAATGCTTAGTGGTTACCACAAGAGAGTAAAACCTTGGGTTTTCAGTCATATTCATCCCTTACCAACTTGTTCCCACCAATTACTAACTCATTCCCACAAATTACTAGCTCATTCCCACCACTAAGTTGCTTCCACCACTTACTAACTCATTCCCAACACTTACAAAGTCGTTCCCACTATGTACTAGGTCATTCTTATTAACTCTCTCTTACTAACTTGTTCTCACCACTTCCAAAATTGTTCCCACCACTTACTAAGTCGTTCCCACTACTTACTAAGCTATTCCCACCACTTAACAAGTTTTCCCCACCACTTAACAAGTTTTCCCCACCACTTAATAAGTCTTCCCCACTGCTTGTTAACTCATTCCCACCACTTACTAACTCATTCACACCATTCACTAACTCATTCCCACCACTTAATAGTTAAGTCATTCCACCTGTTAAAAAGTTGCTACCACAAGATATTATGTTGTTCCCTCGAGATAAGTATGGTATGACATACAAAGAAATTGCTGGTACATTGGTGTTAAAGCATGACTTAGGAACTTTTGATAATGACTTATATGTTGTGGTATTGACTTGCTAACTCATAGGAATGAAATATTATCTTGTGGTAATAACTTGCTAATTGTTGGTAAGAACTTACTATCTTGTGGGAATGACTTTCTTTCTTGTAGGAACGACTTACTATCTTGTGGAAACAACTTACTATCTTGTGGGAACAACTTTCTATCTTGTGGGAATGAATTACTATCTTGTAGGAACAACTTATCTTGTGGGACTGACTTGCTATCTCATGGTAACAAGATTAAAAATCATAGGAAAACAGTTCTATGTCCCTTCCTGGACTTTGTAGTTTTCTATCATTATTTTATCTCATTAGCACAAGAGAGTAACTCATTCCCACTAAATAGTAAGTCATTCCCACAAGATATTAAATCATTCCTACAAGTTAGTAAGTCATTATCGCAAGAGACCAAGTCATTCTCACAAATTTGCAAGTCATTAGCAAAAGATACTAAGATGTTTCATGAGATAGCAAGTCGTTCCCACGAGTTACTAAGTCAAGCTTTGATGCCAATGTTACGGAGCCCAGGAAGGGACATAGAACTGTTTCATTATCTTTTCTTATCCTGTTACCACAAGTTAATAAGTTGTTACCACAAGATACTAAGTCATTCCCATAAGTTAACACGCCATTAATACACAATACTAAGTCATTCTCACACCTTTATAAGTCGTGGTAATCAGATACTAAGTTATGATAATGAGATGCTAAGTCGTGGGAATGAGATACTAACTAGTGGTAACAAGATAATAAGTGGTTATCACAAGATATTAAATCCTTGTTTTCATTCATACCCAGCCCTTATTATTATTCCCACCACTTACTAACTCATTCCCATCACTTACTAACAAGTTCTACCACTTTCTAACTCGTTCCCTCCACTTATTAGGTCGTTCAAACCACTTATTAACTCATTCACAACACTTATAAAGTCATTCCCACCACATACTATCTCATTCCCACCACTTATTAGGGGCCACGGTGGCAGAGCCGTAATACTCTCGCCTCCCACCTCTGAGACTGGGGTTCAGTTCCCAGCCCGGCCTCAAGTGGGAAAGCTGGTAGTTGCTTGCCATTGGTTGGCAGTTTACAGTACGGAACCTTGACCCACTGTATGTACTGGTTTCCTCTGCCCTCCCAACTACCTGTCGTGATATGACCTGTACAGTGTTGTAAACCCCACCACTTATTAAGTCATTCCCACCACTTACTAACTTGTCCCCACCACTTACTAACTTGTTCCCACCACTTACTATGTCGCTCTCACCACTTATTATCTTGTTCCCACCACTTAATAAATCATTCCCACCACTTACTGACTAATTCTAATACTAAGTCATACGAATGAGATACTAACTTCTGGTAACAAGATACTAGGTGGTTACCACAAGATAGTAAACCCCTGTTTTTATTCATAGCCACCCCTTATTAAGTCATTTCCACTACTTACTAACTCATTCCCGGCACTTACTAACTCATTCCCATCACTTATTAGGTAGTTCGTTCCACTTACTAACTCATTCCGAAAACTTACTAATTCATTCTCACCACTAAGTCATTCCCACCACTAACTAACTCGTTCCCACTACTAACTATCTCTGTCCCACTACTTACTATCTCTTTCCCACCTCTTACTATCTCATTCCCACCACTTACTATTTCGTTCCCACCACTTGCTAACTTGTTCCCACCTCTTACTATCTCATTCCCACCACTTACTATTTCGTTCCCACCACTTGCTAACTTGTTCCCACCACTTATCAAGTCATTCCCACCACTTATTAACTCGTTCCCACCACTTGCCAACTTGTTCCCACCACTTATTAAGTCGTTCCCACAACTTATTAAGTCATTCGCACCCCTAACTAACTTGTTCCCACCACTTATTAACTTGTTCCCGCCACTTACTACCTCATTCCCACCACTTATTATCTTGTTCCAACCACTTAATAAATCGTTCCTACCACTTACTTACTAATTCTCAGGGACCAATAATATGCAAACAGAGGTTAAAATATTTATTATGCATAACACCTTTGCAGTATTATTTAGGACTGTCGGGGAATTGTTTTCACCCATGGTGTCCGGATGGGTGTCCGGATGGGTGGGCGGGCAGGAAAAGTTTGTCCGGGCTGTATCCCATAAACCGCAAGGTGTAGGAAGTTGCTACTTGTTAATGGCATTGGTTGGGACATGTAGGTGTGCAACGTCATGGTCTGACCTTGATTTGACCTTTGACCTTGCTGTAGTGACCTTGAGTTTGAAAATCTTGTTTGGGCTATATCTCAGAAACCGTAAGGTGCAGGAAGTTGATACTTGGTAGGGACATTGGTTAGGAGTGTAGGTATGCAACGTCATTGTCTGATCTTGCTTTGACCTTGCTGTAGTGACCTTGACCTATAAAATTTTGTCCGGGCCATATCTCGGAAACCGTAAGGTGTAGGAAGTTGATACTTGGTGGGGATATTGGTCAGGGAGTGTCGGTGTGCAACGTCATGGTCTGACCTTGATTTGACCTTTGACCTTGCTGTAGTGACCTTGAGTTTGAAAATCTTGTTTGGGCTATATCTCAGAAACCGTAAGGTGCAGGAAGTTGATACTTGGTAGGGATATTGGTCAGGGAGTGTCGGTGTGCAACGTCATGGTCTGACCTTGATTTGACCTTTGACCTTGCTGTAGTTACCTTGACCTATAAAATCTTGTCCGGGCTATATCTCGGAAACGGTAAGGTGTAGGAAGTTGATACTTGGTAGAGAAATTGGTTAGGGCTTGTAGGTGTGCAATTTCATAGTCTGACCATTGATTTGACCTTTGACCTGTGCCGTAGTAACCTTGACCTATAAAACCTTATGCGGGCTATATCTCAGCAACTGTAAGGTGTAGTAAGTTGATACTGGGTAGGGACACTGGTTAGAGGGTGTAGATGTGCAACGTCATAGTGTGATCTTGATTTGTCCTTTGCCATAGTGACCTTGGCCTATAAAATCTTGTCTGGGCTATATTTTGGAAACTGTAAGGTGTAGGAAGCTGATACTTGGTGAGAACATTGGTAGGGGGTAGTAGGTGGGCAACGTCATGGTGCGACCTTGATTTGACCTTTGACCTTGCCGTAGTGAACCTGACCTATAAAACCTGGTCCGGGCTATATCTTGGAAACCGTGAGGTTTAGGAGGTTGATACTTGGTAGGGACATTGGTTAGAAGGCATATGTGTGCTACGTCATAGTGTGACCTTGATTTGACCTTTGACCTTGCTGTAGTGACCTTGACCTATAAAATTTTGTCCAGGCTATATCTCAGAGACTGTAAGGTGTAGGAAGTTGATACTTGGTAGGGACACTGGTTAGAGGGTGTAGATGTGCAACGTCATAGTGTGATCTTGATTTGTCCTTTGCCATAGTGACCTTGGCCTATAAAATCTTGTCTGGGCTATATTTTGGAAACTGTAAGGTGTAGGAAGCTGATACTTGGTGAGAACATTGGTAGGGGGTAGTAGGTGGGCAACGTCATGGTGCGACCTTGATTTGACCTTTGACCTTGCCGTAGTGAACCTGACCTATAAAACCTGGTCCGGGCTATATCTTGGAAACCGTGAGGTTTAGGAGGTTGATACTTGGTAGGGACATTGGTTAGAAGGCATATGTGTGCTACGTCATAGTGTGACCTTGATTTGACCTTTGACCTTGCTGTAGTGACCTTGACCTATAAAATTTTGTCCAGGCTATATCTCAGAGACTGTAAGGTGTAGGAAGTTGATACTTGGTAGGGACATTGGTTGAGGGTTTTAGGTGTGTCACGTCATGGTGTGACACTGAAAATGTATCTTAGTATCTTGTGGTAATGGCTTTCTATCATGTGGGAACGACTTGCTAACTTTGGGAACGACTTGTTAACTTGTGGGAATGACTAGCTATCTTGTGGGAATGACTTGCTAGCTTATGGGAATGACTTGCTATCTTGTGGGAATGACTTGCTATCTTTTGGGAATGACTTGATAACTTCTTGGAATAACTTACTATCTTGTAGGAATTACTTGATAACTTGTGGGAATGACTTTCTGTCTTGCGGAACTGATTTGCTATCTTGTGGGAATGACTTTCTAACTTGTGGGGACAACTTGCTATCTTGTGGGTATGACTAGCTAACTTGTGGGAATGACTTGCTAATTTGTGGGAATGACTTGCAAGCTTGTGGGAACGACTTGCTATCTTGTGGGAGCAACTTGCTAAATTCTGGGAATGACTTGCTATATTGTGAGAGCAACTTGCTAACTTTTGGGAACGACTTGCTATCTTGTGGGAACGACTTGCTAACTTGTGGAAATGACTAACTATCTTGTGGAAATGATTTTCTAACTTATGGGAATGACTCACTAACTCAGAAGAAGATAAGAAAATGATAGGAAAACAGTTCTATATCCCTTCCTGGGCTCCGCACAATGTACAGGCAATTTCTTTGTATATAATACCTAACTTACCTTGAGGGAACAACATAAGAAGATAAGAATGGTAAGAACATTTTAACTGTTAAGAATAACTTAAAAAGTGGTGGGAATAAGTTAATAAGTGGTGGGAAGAAGTTAGCATGTGGTGGGTGTGACTTGGCAATTGGTAGGAACGAGTTAATAAGTGCTAGAAAAGACTTAGTAAGTGCTGAGAACAATTTAGTAATTGCCGGGAAAAACTTAGTAAGTGGTGGGAATGAGTTAGTAAGTGATGGAAACAAGTTGATAAGGGGTGGGAGTGACTTAGTAATTGGTGGAATGAGTTAGTAAGTAATGGGAACAACTTAGTAAGTGATGGGAACGAGTTACTAAGTGGTGGCAATGACTTAGTAAGTGGTGGGAATGAGTTAGCAAGTGGTGGGAATGACTTAAGAAATGGTGAGAACAAGTAAATAAGTGGTGGGAATGAGTTAGTAAATTGTGGAAGTCAATCAGTAATTTATGGGAATGAGTTACAAAGTGGTGGGAACGAGTTAGTAAGTGATGGAAACAAGTTGATAAGTGGTGGGAATGACTTACGAAGTGGTGGGAATGTGTTAGTAAGTGGTGGGAGTGACTTAGTAATTGGTGGAATGAATTAGTAAGTAGTGGCAACAACTTAGTACGTGATGGGAATGAGCTACTAAGTGGTGGCAATGACTTAGTAAGTGGTGGGACTGAGTTAGCAAGTGGTGGGAATGACTTAAGAAGTGATGAGAACAAGTAAATAAGTAGTGGGAATGAGTTAGTAAATGGTGGAAGTGAGTTAGTAATTCATGGGAATGAGTTACTAAATGGTGGGAACGACTTAACAAGTGGTGGGAACGAATTACTAAGTGGTGGGAACAAGTTAGCAAGTGGTGGGCATGAGTTAATAAGTGGTGAGAATGATTTGAGAAGTGGTGAGAACAAGTAAGTAACTGGTTGCCAAGGAGTTATTTAGGGATGGGAATGAATGAAAACACAAGGATTTACTATCTTGTGGTAACCGCTTGGTATCTTGTTCCCACAAGTTAGTCTCTTTTTCCCACAAGTAAGTATCTCATTCCCATCACTTAGAATCTCATTACCACAACTCACTTAGTTGTGGGAATTACTTCGTATATTGTGGTAACTTGCTAACTTTTGAGAACAACTTAGTATCTCGCGGTACCAACTTGCTAACCCTTGGTAACAAGATAGAAAATGATAGTAAAACAGTTCTATGTGTCTTCCTGGGCTCTGTAAGTATTACATCATTTAGAAATGAAAGGCTATTTTTAAATTCCTATCAAATGCTCAATAATAAGAAAAATTTTAATAAGACAAGCACCAATTGCTTGATGTATGCTTGTCTACAGAAAACTAAAATGGAATTTTTTGATGGAATTTGCCCCCAATATCTTACCTTCAAGGTATCTGATACAAAGTTTCCAGGTAAATTTTCTATAGATGAACATTCTACACACAATAATGAACAAATTTTCGTAGTGGTCTCATTAAAGTGAAGTAAACATTAAGCATTTTACAGGGATTTTAACAAAGCCTTTGATTTCCCAGTGTTTTCCAATGGGGAAATTTTATCCATGGATGTTCGTGTTCAATATCTTACTTTTACTTTTACAATATCTTATGTTAGGTTTCCAGATTAATTATATTTTAATGAAGTATTCTACACATTATAATGAACAGTTGGGTGGTAATCTGGTTACAGAGGTTAAGGATATGAAGCATAAACTAACATTATACAATAATTAATTATGGATAATTTGGTGGTTGTCTTATTAAAATAAAGGAAATATTAAGCACTTTACAGGGATTTTTACAAGCCTTTGATTCTTTAATATAACTTAATCGGACATTTTTTTCAGTGAATGTTAGTGTTCAATATCTTAATGTTAAGATACCTTGTTAGTTTTTCAGGTTAACTTTTAGATAAACATTGTACATATAATAATGAATATGTTTATGGTTGTTTTAATAAAATCTATTAAATATTAAGCATTTTACAGGGATTTTTAACATAACCTTCAATTTCCCAGTGTTTTCCAGTGGGATGAGTTTTTGGGTAGATTTAGTCGCTCAATATCTTACTTTTAAGATATCTTATGTTAGGTTGCCAGTGTAATTATCTATAATCGAGTATTCTACACATTATAATAAACAGTTTGGTGGTAATCTCATAAAAAGCTCTCAGATATTAAGAATTTCACAGTCTTTTTAAAAGAGCTTATAATTTACTAGTTATTTTCAATTACGTGATTTTTCCTTGGATTTAGTCCCTCAATATCTTACTTTTAAGATATCTTATGTTGGGTTTCCAGTTTAATAATCTATAAACGAGTGTTGTACGTATAACAATGAACATGTTGGTGGTTATCTTATTAAAATCAAGCAAATATTAAGCATTTTATAGGGATTTTAACAAAGCCTTTGATTTCCAAGTGTTACTCAATTGGGAGATTTTTCCATGGATGTTGGTGTTTAATATCTTACTTTTAGGATATCTAATGTTAGGATTCCAGTATAATTATCTATAAGCGAGTATTTTACAAATAATAATAGACAATTTGGTGGTTGTTTTATTAAAATTAAGCAAATATTAAGCATTTTACAGGGATTTTAATTAAGCCTTTGATTATTCAGTATAACCTAATTAGGCGATTTTTTCCATGAATGTTGGTGTTTAATATTTTACTTTTACCATATCTTATGTTAGGTTTCAAGAGTAATTATCTATAGATGAACATTGTACACATAATATTGAACAATTTGGTGGCTGTTTTATTAAAATCTATAAAATATTAAGCATTTTACAGAGCTTATAACATAGCTTCAGGTTTCCCAGTGTTTTCCAAAGGGGCGAGTTTTTGGGTAGATTTAATTCCTCAATATCTTACTTTTAAGATATCTTACTTAAGGTTTCCAGAATAATTATCTACAAATGAGTATGCTACACATAATAATGGACAATTTGGTGGTTGTCTTATTAAAATCAAGCAAATACTAAGCATTTTACAGGGCTTATAACATAACCTTGGGTTTCCCAGTGTTTTCCAATGGAGTGATTTCTTTTCATATATTTAATTACTCAGTATCTTACATTTAAGTTATCTTATCTTAGGTTACCAGTTTAATTATCTATTAATGAATAAATGAATATTCTTCTCATTATAATGAACAGTTTGGTGGTGATCTCATTAAAATCTCTAAAAAATATCAAGAATTTAACAGTCTTTTTAACAGAGGTTATTATTTGCTAGCTATTTTCAATCCAGCATTTTTTTCATGAATTTAGAACCTGAATGTCTTACTTTTATGTCAGGTTACCAGTTTAATTATGTATAGATGACAATTCTACACATAATAATGGACAGTTTGTTGATTGTCTTATTAAAACTTTATGATATATTATGTTAATGTTCCAGTTTTATTATCTACAAGCAAACACTCTACAGATAATAATGAGCAATTTGACATTGATATTATTAACATTACCTAATTATTGATCACGTGATAAGCATTTTATAAATGATTTAGAATTGACTTTAACTTTAGCCAGAATACCAGCCAGTTTGTTTATTTACATTTTTATTAAAACCAAGTTTCAGTAGATATATAGAATAGCTGAATAAAACAGAATAAGTATCTTGATATATGCAGAGTACATAGAGGGAACTCAGTGTTAGAGATAAGAACTAATTACAACACAGCATGTGTTAGACAAGCATAACTGTGTTCTCATTGTGGAAATCTGATGGTTGTTTGTTTATGGCATGTGCCATCCAGGAGTGGGGTAATTAGACTTTCACAAGGCTTAGGAGAAGTAAGACAAGTAAAAGTGAATTTTATTTGAAACCAAGTAAAATTATTCTTCCATCTAAAATATTACCAAGTTACGTGAAATTATATTAAGATATAATTATTAAAGTTACTAGTGTCAGATCTGGAAAATTAAAACTTAGTCTTGTCTAATACAATATCATAAAATAATAGCCATGAAGAAGGCTAGTGTACATTCTGTTGGGGTGTTTGTTAGACATTTAGAGTGTATCTGCAACAGAGAACAAGATAGAGAAAACAAGTTTGTAAAATATACATACTATCTGACAAACTGACATTTTGGCATTTCTTATATTTTGTACAAAATTTATCTGACACAAATATTGGTTTAGATCTTTAGTGTCCACTTGTTTAAAATGCCCGTCAAATGCTCCATAATTAACCAATTGTAAAATCAAGCAAATATTAAGCATTTTACAGGAATTTTAACAAAGCCCTTGATTTCCCAGTGTTACTTAATTGAGCGATTTTTCTGTGGATGTTGGTGTACAATATCTTATGTTTAAGATATCTTATGTTAAGTTTCCATATTAACTATCTCTGAATGTGTATTCTACACATTACCATGAACAATGTGGTGGTTGTCTCATTGAAATCAATCAAATATTTAGCATTTAACAGGAATTTTAACTAAGCCCTTGATTTTCAAGTGTTATTCAATTGGGAGATTTTTCCATGGATGTTGGTGTTTAATATCTTACTTTTAGGATATCTAATGTTAGTATAATTATCTATAAGCGAGTATTCTACACATAATAATGGACAATTTGGTGGTTGTTGTATCAAAATTAATCGAATATTAAGCATTTTACAGGGATTTTAACAAAGCTCTTGTTTTCCCAGTGTTACTTAATTGAGCCATTTTTTACATAGAATTAGTCCCTCAATATCTTACTTTCAAGATATCCTATGTCCAGTTTCCAGTTTAATTATCTATATACAAGTATTCTAAATGTTACTTAACTGGGCGATTTTTTTACATAGATTTAGTCCTTCAATATCTTTCTTTTAAGATATCTTATGTCAGAGTCTACTTGTGACCTTTCCAAAAAGTCGTTTCCCACCACTTTGGTAGCCATCTTGAATTTCTGCATGAAACCCAAAAAGTTTGTCTCCGAAACCGAGAGAGCTAGAACGATTTTGGAAAAAAATTTTTACCCACAGGGTATCTGCTTATTGTATCCACCAGAGGCATCCAGTGGATACTTTGGTTTAGCATTCGCTATGCCGCTGCCGCGCGTAGAGAGATTTTTGGAGTTAGCGCTCTCAGAGGAGAACTACACCAGCTAGGTTCACCAAATTTGCAGGATATCTTCAATGGGGGTTAAGCTTTGCTGGGACTGAAAATAGCCTCATTCTGAAAAACAAGATGGCCACTGCGGGCATTTCTTTGAAAATATTCTACATTTTTCTGCTGGCTGTTTCTCATAAGTAGAAGGTTCAATCTCTTCATAGGTGATATGTATATCTGAATATGAACAGATAAACATGTCCTCTTGCAGACATTTGACCTTGAAGCTCTTAATTCAAGGTCATTCACGGAGTGCCAAAGTAACCAACATAGTGGACTTTAAAAGTGCCTATATCACCCGTATTAGTGGTCCTAGAGGTTTGCAATGTGAAACTAACCTATAGGAAATCATGTGCTGCGAATCTTCTGATGTTGTCAGATTTGACCTTGGACCCCTCTTTCAAGGTCAAACGAGGATAGCCAAGCTTAAAAAGTAGGGCTTGAATACTCGACCCTCGATAGACAAGTCGATCATGGCTAGTACTCGAGTCCATTTTTAAGTACTCGGTTACTCACGAGGTATTGTATTATCACCCGGGTAATGAAACATTTGTGTAAAATATGCTACATTTCAGCATTTCCGTCACATAATATCAATTAAAGTTGTGGTTTTCGCTTAGAACGTATAATTTACTCCATATTCTATAATATCTGGTGAAATAGAGGATGTATTTCTTCAAAAGTTTCATTTCCGGAATTGACTATTTGTTTACAGAAGACTTCTAATGGTGGGTACTAAATCTCACAGTTTCTCGAATTTGAGCCGGTTGTCAGAGGGTGAATACTCAAAGTCGTTTTTTAGCATCCGTCCCAGCCCTACTTAAAAGTACTTCTTACTCGCTTATTATTGGTCCTAGAGGTTTGGGATGGTAAAACATCATATAGAAAATCATGGGCTGGGAATCTTCTGGTGTGGTCGGATTCGACCTTAGGCCCCTCCTTCAAGGTCAAACAAGGATACCCAAACTTAAAACTACTTATAACTCGCTTATTATTGTTCCTAGAGGTTTGGGATGGTAAAGCATGATATAGGAAATCATGGGTTGGGAATCTTCTGGTATGGTTAGATTTGACCCTGGGCGCTGTCAAATGAGGATAGCCAAACTTAAAAGTGCTGATAACTCACTTATTATTGGTCGTAGAGGTTTGGGATGGTAAAACATCATATAGAAAATCATGGGCTGGGTATCTTCTGGTGTGGTCGGATTTGACCTTAGGCCCCTCCTTCAAGGTCAATTGAGGATAGCCAAAGTTAAAAAGTTAAAAGTACTTATAGCAGATAGTGTAGATAGGTGTAGTAATTATATGTGTGCTGATATGTATGGAGTTGTTTAAGGGGTATTTCACTGGAGCTGATCCTACAACCAAATCTAGGACTCTAGGGTCGGTTATAAAAGTTGGGACAAAAATCAAGAAAAAAGTGTAGGAAAAAGTTACTGACAAGATGGCCCAGTGGAACATCCCTATAAAAGTAACATAGTAACATGGTTCCATTTAAAAAGTAGGGATTTATTTTACAATAAATTCAGAAAAAGAAGGATCAAGTATTGATCAATCAAAAAACCACTACGAAAGTGGAGGAAAAATTGGAAGAAGTACTAAAAACCCAAGAAATAATTGGACTATTAGACACAGAGTTGAAGGCCTCTGAGCAGGAAAAGGCTTCTCAAAGAACAGCTTCTCAAACAAGAGTCCTACACAAGGCATGATAATCTGCTGTTTGTGGGAATTCAGGAGCATCCCAGTGAGGACTGTGAGGAAGTTGTAAGAGCATTCTCTAAGATCCTCACTTGGACTGTCTAACAATGTAGCCAGAGCAATCCTGATTTCAAGATGTCATAGACTTGGCAAAAAGAAGAGCAGTTACCCAAGACCTATTATCAGCAAGTTTATTATCCATTCTCAGAAGTCGTTGGTCTGGCAGAGGTTTGCATTGAGGGGATCACCATACTTGATAAAGGAAGACTTTCCAAGAGAAATACAAAATCGCCGAAAGCTGATGCTACCACTTTATAATGAGACAAAAAAAAATGAGAAAAAGCGACCAAAATAGTGGGTGAAAAGGTGACATATAAGGGATGAACCTACAACTACTCACAGGCAAATCAGCTATCAGAGGATCTGAAATTCTTTGATAGTGGTCAGTCTCATAGGAACGGAAAGATTGCCTTTTTGGATGCTCTGCACTTTACAGTAACTTTTATCCAGCTTCATTTAAGGAGGGTGCTATGACATACGCATGCAGTGAGCAGATGTATCAGCAGCAGCTTTGTCTACATTTTGCTGATGCCCAGGCCGCCCGAGCAGTCTTGTTACAGACTGACCCAATCGAAATGAAGAGGATTGGGGATAGATTTTTAAAAAGTAACTTAGAAGAACGTACAAATTGGTACAACAATCATGCCAGAAAAGTGATGAAAAATGCTGTCCGCCTTAAATTTCAACAGAACCCTACGCTTTGTGAATTACTTAAGAACCATACTGGACAGTACATTGAAGCCAATTGCTATGACTCAATCTGGTGGGTCGGACTATCTTTGAAAGATGACAAATTATTGTACAGTCATCTGTTTTTTTTTCTTTTTGTTTATTTGTTTATTTGGGGTTTTACGTCACTTTCAACACTGTACAGGTCATATCACGACGGGTAGTTGGAAGGGCAGAGGAAACCAGTACATATAGTTCGCTAGGGTTCTGTACTGTAAACTGCCGACCAACGGCAAGCAACTACCAGCTTTCCCACTTACGGCCATGATGGGGATCGAACCCCGGCCGCAGAGGTGGGAGGCGAGAGTGTTACCACTCTGCCACCGTGGACCCTTTTTTTCTTTTTGATATGTATATGTGTTGATATACTCTGTGTATGACATTTTGATGCCATGGAACAAGGTAAATTGGAGGTTCGGTTACTATTCTGTCTGAACTTGACAATGTGCAAATATACATTGTGTCTTTTTTACATACTTAACTGCTTAAGTTATTACTTATAGCAACAATTTAAATATAATTTGTTGATAGTTATTCTCTTGTCTTTGGATAGTTTGGGATACAGTTAAATTCATGTATTGTAGAAGCGTTTGATGTTATGATGGATATGCATGAAAATATCGTGTTTTATATGGGTATGCATGAAAATATTGTGTATTATATGGATATGCATGAAAATACTATGTGTACTATCTATTAATAACGTGTATAATGGTAAAGTTAATTTTTTGTTAGATGTCATCTGAAATTGAAAATGGCACAAGTGATTGTATTATAAAGGAATGGAGTTAATGTTTTCGTATTTGCTAGTGACCTTTCCAATTTTATGCTGGAACTAAATAGCAAAACTTGTTACTTAAAGTATTCTATCTTAAACAGATGTGCATATTAAGTGTTGAATACTTAATGTCATATTGCAAAATAATTGACAAGGTAGAATGAATACAATAATAACAAATATATTACATGCATTGTTTACACATAATTATCTCAATATCAAGCTTCACCTGGAAAATATTATAAACATTAGGATGGTAAGCTATTATTTCATAATATTATAATGTTTGTTTTAGGTGTTGCATTATACTTGCAGATAGAAGTGAAATATAAACAAAATTAATTAAAATAGTTAACTAGATTGAATATATATTAATGGCTATGCCTTATATGTCTTACAAAATCATTTTTGATATGGGTGAAATTGAATTTAGTTAGCTTTTGGAATTTTATAATAAGTTATAGAAGATCAAGGTGTGTTCAGTACCCCAGTTAGTAAATACATTGCTATGAAAAAACTATCTTTGATTAAATTTTAATTAATAATTCTTACATATTTTGGTTGGTTAAAATAGTACACATTGTAAACTACTGAAAATCAGATAAGAACATGTGTATATGGAAAATGTGGATCAAAAATGTATTGGGTATAAATGTTTAACAACATATACAACTAAATGTGATAATTGCCTATTGAAAATGAATACAACTCAATCTGGGGCATCGGACTGTCTTAATAGACAAACCTTGGACTGAAAATTCTTGGAAAAAACAAATTGACTGGGAAAAATCCTTGAAGAAATTAAGATGGGTAATATATTCTGTGAACTACATTTTGATATAGTGGAATAAGGTAAAGTTTATTTTTATTAAAATTTTATCAGAATTTGAAAAGGTAGAACTACATGCTGAATTTTTGGTGTATTTAACTGCTTAAGTTGTTACTTAAAGTAACACACTTTACATACACCCTGCGGATAGATTGTGCATACTGCTGTTGTTTGATAATTTGTGATACACATATATGTTTTTTTAAAACCAGCTGTCAGTCACCTCTGTATCCCCTTGGATATGACCTTTCTGTTTTGTGGCTCCTTAGATTCTGCCAACTGATGAAGATTAGGTGCTTTAAAAGTCTACATCATATAACATTATTTTTTTCTGTGGATAAACCTATTTAGCTTGGTATAAGTATTGTACAACTATCTGGTGTTTCTTTCTGATATGTATATATGTTGATATACTCTTGTGTACGACATCTTGATATCCTGGAACAAGGTAAATTTGAGGTTTGTTTTGAATTCTGTTTGAATTTAATAATGCTGAAAGTCTCAAACATAACAGGATATCATGGAACAAGGTAAATTTCAGTTTTGTTTACAATTCTGTCTGAACTTGACAATCTGCAAATATACTTAGTATATTGTATTTTTTATGTAGTTAACTGCTTAAGTTTAGTTAATGAGTATTGATGTCTTTGGATAATTTGGGATACAGTTAAATCCATGTATTGTAGAAGCGTTTGATTTTTACATGGATATGCATGAAAATATTATGTTTTACCTGGGTATGCAATGAAAGATTATGTTTTATATGGATATGCATGAAAATATTATGTGTACTATATATTAATACCATGGAATATGGTAAAATTAGTTTTTGTTAAATTTCATCTGAAATTGAAAATGTCACAAGTGATTGTATTATAAGGAATGAAGTTAATACTTTCTTGTTTGCTAGTTATCTTTTCAATCTTATGCTGGTACTAGATAGCAAAAACTGTTACTTAAAGTATTCTATCTTAAACAGGGGTCAATATTAAATGTTGAATATATAATATGTCATATTGAAGAATAATTTTGGCAATTGACAAGGAAGAATGAATTCAATAATGATAAATATATTGCATGCATTTTGTACACATAATTATCTCAATGTCAAGCTACACCTGGAAAATAGTATAAAAAATAGGATGGTAAGCTACTATTTCGTGATATTATATGTTTGTTTTATATGTTGAAATATACTTGCAGATAGAAGTGAAATATAAACAAAATTAATTAAAATAGTTAAACCAGATTGAATATATATTAATGGCTATGTCTTATATATGTTGCAAGACAGGGCAAAATCTTTTTGATATGGTCAAAATCAAATTTAGTTAGCTTTTGGAATTTTATAATAAGGTATAGAAGATCAAGGTCTGTTCAATATGCAAGTTAGTAAATAAACAGCTATGGACACACAGTTTGGTTATTTTGGTTAAATTTTAATTTACAATTCATACACAATTTGGTAGTTAAAAATAGTACACATTGTAAACTATTATAAACCAGTTAAGAACATGTGTATATGGATAAAGTGGAACAAAAGATATTGAACTTCAAAGTTACACAACATATACAACTTAATGTGATATTTACTTATACAAAAATAGGTGAAATGGTATTGAAGGCAATGCCTGATTGGTGGATATATATAATCTGTGAGTGCAGTTATGTAATATGTGTATAAGTACTAAGTAGTTTAATAAATATAAACACCTGTTTAAATTGAATATTAATATCAGTTATTGCAAATAATAATATATCCTATATGCTATATGTAACTACTTTTTTCATTGAGTAAAATTTCTAGCTTACCCATTTATCAGCCAAAATTATTTCAATAATGGACAATATTTTGACACAATGGACAAGATTTTTAGAATCTATTAGGGGTTTTTGTGCCCATTGTAAGGATTTAATATATAATGATTATAATATGCAATTGATTTTATTGATAGTTAATTTTAGTTAAGATATCAAAGTCAGTGTGAAAATATTATTTTGTTATTTTTCCACAAAATATCCATGTTAACAGAAATCCATGTCCTTTTTAACCTTCAGTGGTTGTATTTGTACATATATTTTTGTATATAGTTCTTTTATCCTCCTTGAAAGTTTTGCTTATTAATAATTGTTTTACACAACAAAGGTTTGACAATATATGTAACCTGCTCAATCAACAGCTTTTGTCGGATTTCAGTAATCAGAAGCAAGAATTGTAGATGACATCATTTTTAGCTTAGTGTTATATTTTGATTCATATGATTTTGTGTACACAGACTCAAATTTCAAAAAATGTTTATCACGAATTCCAATTTCCAGGATTTCAAAAATATTTGAGTTCTTTTTGCATGTTGATTGTGAGCCATTCTTTCGGATGATTTGAAAATGCCAGACCAAAATAACATAAAATTGTTGTGAGCAAATTGACAAGGACTTAGGGATAAAACCAAGAGATTTGATGTTTTGGCATACATGAAAAGCCTAAATGCAAATATTTTATGCTTGCAGGACACTCATCTAATAAGAGATGACATTAGCTCTATCAAAAAATTATGGAATAATAAAGGCACGAACAAAGGTTAAATCCATGATGAACACATTGGACTTGACTGATATATATAGAAAAATTCACCCAGAAAAAGGCATTATACTTGGAGGAGATGTAACCCATTCAAGCAAGCTCGATTAGATTATTCTTTGGTTTCAAGCAATTTAGCAGATATGATTACAACTGTTGATATTATCCCAGGTTACAGATCAGACCATTCAATAATTGAAATAAATGTAACAACTTACAAATTTATAAGAGGAAAAGGTCTGTGGAAATTGAATACTTCCTTGTTGAAAGACTCTGACTTTTTAACTTTAGTTAATAAAACAATTGATACAGAAATAACAAACTATGCATTACCGATTTACAATATCAATACTTTAAAAGATCTCCCTCAGTTAGACATTAAGTTTACAATTATGGAGGACCTATTTTTGAGGTATTGCTCATGAAAATTAGGGGGGAAACAATAAAACATTCATCAAAGCTTAGGCAATCTACTATATCCAAGGAAAAAAGCTAAGAGAAGACATAAATAGCTTGGAAAACACAGGCTTGAATTCAACTTATATGTCTCTATATCAAGATAAACAAGCCCAATTGGAAAGCATTAGAAAAGAATGCCTTAGAGGACACATTGTAAGATCAAGAGTGCAATATCTCAATGAGAGTGAAAAACCAACAAAATTTTTTTGCCAATTAGAAAAAAATAACTACCAAACTAAAACAATTAAAAGAATCCAATTAAATGATGGGAGTCTAATTCATGATCAGGAAACAATAGTACAAACAGTTGCCAATTATTATGCTAATCTGTTTGATCAGAAGACTGTAGATGACATCGAATTAATAGACTTAGTAAACAACAAGGACAACAAAAGACTTAGCAACATAGTCAAAAAATTTAGAAGGAAAATTGACAGTAGAGGAATTAGGTTAAGCTTTAAAAGATATGAAAAATGTGAAAACTCCAAGAATAGATGGATTTCCAGCTGAATTTTTCAAAGTGTTTTGGGGCAAAATTAAGCATTTTATGCTTAGAGCATTTAATTGTAGTTTTAAACATAACTGTTTGTCAGAATCTCTCAGGACATGCGTTATTACATGTTTGCCAAAAGGTGACAAACCAAGAGAGTTTCTGAAAAACTGGAGGCCCCTATCAATGTTATCATTAGCATATAAAATTCTATCTGCTTCCCTAGTGAACAGAATGAAAGCAATTCTGACAAATTTGGTATCTGAAACACGTGGTTTTGTACCAGGCAGATTTATCGGAGACAACACAAGACTTATGTATGATGTAATGTATTATCTTAATAAAAATAATAAAGTTGGGTTACTCATGTTGATAGATTTTGAAAAGGCCTTTGATTCGATATCTTGGGTCTTTATCAATAAAGTATTAAAATTTTTCAATTTTGGAGAAACTTTTATCAAATGGGTTACAATTCTGAATAGCAAAATTAAAGGCACAGTAATACAGTGTGGCAATTTATCAAAATTTTTCAACATCAAGAGAGGATGTAGGCAAGGCGATCCTATATCACCTTATTTGTTCATAATTATTAATACTAAAAATACAATTGTTAAAGGGACTGATATACATGGATATGAAGTCAAAATAAGCCAATTTGCTGATGACACAACCATATTTCTAGATGGCTCACAATCCTCTCTGCAAGCAGCTCTAAACATATTGGAAACATTTAGAACTATTTTGGACTTGTATTGAACCCTTCCAAGACTAAATTGATATGGCTTGGGAGAAATAGGTTTTCAAAAGACAAACTTAAAGTCAAAGTCAAATTAGACTGGAATAATCAGCCTTTCAGTGTGTTGGGTATAACGTTTGACAGGGACTTGAATCAAATAATTGAATTAAACTATGAAAAGGTATTGGCAGATATGCAAAAACTATTAGAACACTGGAAAAAACACAATCTTACTCCTATTGGCAAAATATCCATTATAAAGACATTGTGTATCTCAAAAGTTAATCACCTGTTCTTAAGTCTTCCTACCCCTCCTCATTTGTACATCCGCTCAATAGAAAAATTGTTTTTCTCATTTATATTGAATCAAAAACCTGAAAAGATTAAAAGATCAGTAATTATTAGGTCTTAAAAAATGGGGGTCTAAAAATGATAAATGTACCGGATTTTATAAAGGCATTAAACTGTACATGGATACGAAGATTGTTAAAAGGGGGACAATCGCCATGGCTGAAAGTTTTTGAAAAGACTGTAGCTAATCCATGTAAATTCTTCACAATGGGTATTGGTTGGCTTCAAAATATTTTGTCTCACCAAACAAATATTTTCTGGAAGTCTCTTTTAATCTCATTGATACATCTCTTACAAAACGTTACACCAGAGACAAATAATGACATAATGTCTTCAGTCTTATGGTGCAATACAGACTCGAATGATAATGATCTATACTTGGCAGAATGGGATAAGTTAGGTATAATAAGATTTGTTGGTGATATTGTGGATGAAAAAGGAAGATTATTAAAGTTTGATGAACTAAAAGAGCAATATTCAATACCAGAAATCTCAGTGTATGGTTATTACCGATTAAGAGCACAAGTTAAAAATTACATTAAGGAAAATAGGAAAGATGACAATTTTGATAAAACGTGTTTAAAATACCCTTTCCATGTGAAGATATTATCTAAAAATCAAAAAGGTGCAAGAGATATGTATCATGTGTTTATTAAATCTGAAAATGAAGACAAAATTTTAACAGTTAAATTTTAACTCTGACCTGTCAATAGAATTAAATAAGGAAATTTGGGATGCTATTTTTTCCATCTGTCACCATACAGTCTGTACCTGTCCAGTCGGATTGGTTAAATAGCGCTTTGAGTCCTGTAGTATATGGAGATATTGCGCTGAGTATAAATACACAATACAAAATACAGTCAAGGATAATGAAATAATATGGTTCCAGTATAGAGTTTTAAATAGGATACTTGGAACTAATCAATTACGATTTGCTATGCAATTAGCTAAGAGTGACCAATGTAGATTTTGTCAATCTCACGAGGAATCATTGACAAATTTATTTTTTCTTTGTGAAACAAACAAAAAATTTTTAAAAATGAAAATAAGATAAAATTCAAAATTCCACTTGATATTGTGACTGTTATATTGGGCTACTTAACACATAATTAACATTTTGAAGCTGTCAATACTCTATTTTATTGGCAAAGAAATATCTTTTCGGTTGCGCTTATTCTGGTGTTTTACCCAACATTTCTGAATTTAAATATTATTTTCAGTTCATTTTCAATGAACAGCAAATGCTTGCTAGACTAAACAACAAATTTGAAGAATTTAATAAGAATCTTAGAAGGTGGAGGCCCTAGTTTGAGTAACGTGTAGTGTAATAGAATGAACTGTATACTGTACACAAAGTGTAATGTATAAAGAAGTACAGGTAATGCTTAGTAATGTTAAAAAAGACAAACCTGTTGTTACAATTAGTGGTTGTTTGAAAATGATGTGGTATGTTAAAAGAGAAATAAGTTATGAATTGTGTACTGCACGCAATATGTAAATAATGAACTGTAATGATAAATAAGAAAAATGTATTGTTATAATTCATGGATATGTAAAAACGGATGTAGTTTAAAGGAGAAATAAAATTTCATTATAACAAAAAAAAAACAAACAAACCTTAAGTTTCATATTGTAAAAAGCATTGAAAATGATAAATATGTGAAATAAAATGAAAATATATGTAAAAAAAGTCCTATTGCTGTCAACAAGTGAGGGACCTCAATGACACAGTGGTAGACTATTTACCTCCCTACTATATGGTTTGGAGTTCAAACCTGAACCGAGACATTATTGAAAAACCTAGTGGTATACTTTTTAATGTAGAATATGTAAAAATGTGCAGAGCTTAAGCAATATACTTTTTTTTTCTCAATTAGTAACCTCTATGGCAACATGGTCATACCTTGGCTCCCATAGGTAAGTTTGTTGTATAACTGAGAAAGGACCATGGTCAGAGAGTTACCTTTTAAACTAATATATATAGAATATGTGTGTTGAAAGCAACATGTAAGTTCTAAATCAAATCAAGTTTAAATTAAGTTGTCATGTGATTTGCCATTGTTGAACAGAAAGTAAGCTGTCACTGACTGAGTACCACCAAGCAGAAACCAGCAATGTACTTGCTACACGTGATCTGGATTATGATTTTAACATTGATGACAAATGTTGACTAATCAAAAACTGCAAATAAATTGGGTCAAGCACAGTCAACGTAATATTTGGATCCAGTCACGTGACCAGAACTACAGGGTTATCATTGTCACATGAGACAATCTTAGAAGCACATTTTCCTCAGTTTGTTTGAATAGGATGTAATACTCTAAATGAAAACGTTCAATTTTAAGTGGATTTTTCTCATAATCAGAATGAGAAATAGCTGGTTTTTTCCTGATACAATATCAAAGTCCAAACCTAAAAAAATGTCAATACTGTACTTTTGGGTCATGTGATATGATCCAAAAATTTAGTGTTGACTTAGTTTTGGCTTGGTTGATTGGTGGACACTTAATCCTTGTTTTTCCCAGATAATACCATCTGTAAGTTTGTTCATTTTGAGTCAGTTAAGATCAGCCCCAGTGGAACAACCCATAAGGGTAGAATATGCAATCAACAGCAAGTGATATGTTGACTGTCCTTTACCTAGTTTCATTGCTGATGCTTTTTTATTTTTTATTGGTCCATACTTTATCCATCTACCACCTAACCTAACTGACCATAACACACATTGTAAGCAAAGCTCACTGACCCAAGACTTGGGGAGGGTCAGCTCCAGCAGCTCCAGCTAATTTTAAAAAGGTTAAAGTTAGACCTGTTTTTTGTCCCTGGACTTTGAATTTGCCTATTGCTATTGTCTTGTTGCGCCTTAGAGTCCACTACTCAGTGGAGATTAAGCGCTATAAAAGTCAAATTAGAATTAGAATTTACAGCCTGTTCAACAACAAAAGTCATATTAGGACAGATATTTATAATTGTCACTTGTGGGAGTCTTGAGATATAGCCTGGACAAGATTTTTTCCTGTCGCCCATTGTCTGGACACCATGAGTGAAAACAGTGCCTACATTGGAAGTATATATTGTATTTATATAAAATAAAGTTGAGTGATGTATACGCTGTTATTTTTATACCACTTCTGCCATGTGTTACTACTATTACTGTACTACTAATGTAGCCCATGGCCACTTAACTTCAATGAGTAGACAAATACTCATCACGCTGCGCTACAACTGATGAAAGTCTGGAGACAAAAAAAGTGATCTGTAGAAGCGCGAGCCTCGAAAGAGTTCATCGTTAAAAACTTATGTCTTTAACTTGCAATATCTCGGTCATGTCTGCATGGCACTTATGCAACATAAAAGTGCAGAAACGCTGTAAACAGACTTTGTTTATGCTATATAATACATATTTGAGGGTTACATAAATCTAGGCCTGATACTCACACAAGGGCAAACCTCCATGATAAACATTGACAACCGCTTAAAGAAATGCATCCAAAAGGTAATAAACATCAAATACTAGCAAACAGGATGTTCTTTATTCAAATGTCAAATCATTGAAATCAAGGTGTACATTAAAAGTGAATTATAAAATTAGCTATAGTTTACTCTATACCACTACAAACCTTTTATACAAAAATCCCCTTCTAACATGCTCATTTTGTGAGGTTAAAGGATTAATGTTGAGAAAATATTCTCTAAACTGTTCTCTTGTGGTTGGAGCTTCATCAGTGCTGCGGTGTGCAAGACCAGTAAGTCTTCTAAACCTTCAGTGCCTCCTACTTCTTATTATAAAAGTGTTGTAGCTTCTGCAGGAGTTGTATTTGTCTGAAGCATGTTGTGTAACAGACAGGCTGCTTTCACTATTTTCTTAACTGTGTCAGGTTTAAGATTTTTAGCAATTTTTGTATAAAATATGCGCCATCATGAGGCTAATACATTGAAAGCTCTCTCCACTATATGTCTGGCTCTACTTAGATGGCAATTAAACAGCCACCCTTTTTCTCCACAATTTCACCCAGTATATATCTCTGCATAGTATTGTGGGTTAAAGGAAATGTCTCATCTGCAACCATTACATATGGCATAAGTCATTGGCTTGGTAAGTCCACAATAGGGTTATCCAGTGGTAGATTAAGTTTACTCACATATAATGCCTTTCCCAGACTACTGTGGCAAAAATTCCACCATCACCATTCCATCTATATGATCCAGTATCTATATAGATAAACTTCAGGAACACATCCACCAGAGCTAATAGCACTGCAGAAAATGTACCGTTATAATTGAAGTGTTGTGACCCAGTATTTTCAGGGGTTTTATAGCAACATGTTTTCCATCTAATGCTCTGATGCAATGTGGAAAATTCCAGTGAATATCAAAATTTTCTGCAATTAGATGCCAATCATCAAGGGCTGTAAACACTGGCATGTGGTCTTCTTATAACTTATCCCATATTAGGTCACACACCTCTGGTATTATCTGAGATATAGCTGTCAAACCTAATCGAAATTGATATGACAGTGACTCAAAAGATTCTCCTGTTGCTAGAAATCTGAAAATGTATATAAATAATATAATTTATTCAGTTGATTTTTTGTAACTTTCAGCATATAACAGTGTGTCAAAAACTGCTAAATATAAAGTAAAAGTTTATGGTTGAACTTGAAACCTGACAGGTAGGAGATAAGTTGTTTAATTTATTTTATTTAATTCATTTAATGTAATTTATATTCATTATCTTATTTGTTTATTTATTTGGGATTTTGATTGCTTTCAACACTGTAGATTATGGGTCATGTTGGGAGAAGTCCTCAGCTTTGTCACTTGTGGGAGTCAAACCTACATTGAAGTGATTATACCTGTGATCAGATGCTAAACCTGCTTACCACTAGACCACTGGGGACCTTTCATCCATCAATTACCGTTGTAAATTTAAGTGTTTCAAAATTTTGTATATCTTCTGTTAAGTTTAATCATTTACACATTTTTATCAGATTCATTTATGCAGGCATTTAACATATCTTTAAACACATTTATAGTAACATGTACCAAAAACTATATATGATTCATGGGCTCAGTGGAGAAAGGCTGGCAAAGCCTTGAGATCAGATGAGTCATGCATACTCTCTCATTGGGTCAGAATCATCAATCCAGTTATCCAGTGAACCAGTGGGATGGTCTGATTAACATACTGTGGGTATATTTTATTTCAAATGAAAAATTCAAACAATTGAAGAGACCCATTGAGACTATATTTAAAAGAGCAGAGTAGAACCTGATCCAGCCAGTCTACAGTTACAGAAGAGGTATAGTGAAAATGGACATAATGTCAAAGTATGCTCCAAATGAGTTGATCAGAAATACATTATATTTTATTTATTCTCAACTATTAATAGGTGTAACTACCAACGCAAATTATTCAAAATGCTGACTGACACTGGACCCTTTATTGCAGAGTAAACTGATCTGATAACCTTTATTTTATAAGTAGTATAAGGGGGCCGACAAACTTATATTCCACCACATTTTTGAGCGATTTGATTGGTCGAGAGGGGCCACGTGACGTCATCATGCGCATGCGCACACTAGATTTTATTCCGCGCATGCGCACGCTAAATATTTATTCGCGCATGCACGCACTAGATTTTATCTCGCGCATGCGCACGCTAATTTTTAGGCAAAGAGGCTGTAGTTTGGGTTTTTCGGCCATATCTCTGTGAATATTGGGCGGATTTTTAAAAGTAAGATATCGTTGGATTCGTCTTGAAGAGATCTTTCTAACCCTATAAATATTGTTAGGCTTTGTTTTTAGGGAATGTAACAAGTCTAAATACAGCATTGATATTGTATTCACAATATTCAAACTACTCTACCCATAATTATACCCATAACTATGTAAACATATATAACACATACATGACTGCTGTTTTAGTTTAATAGAACTTTATATTCCTCCTCCTTTAAAGAAAAACTTAAATATTCCTATTGAGCGATCTGATTGGTCGAGAGGGGTCACGTGACATAGGTGACGTCGCCACGGTCGCCATAGCAACGGTCTACAGAATTGGGTTACACAGTTATTGCTGCAGACATTGTGGACAAATCTGTGCTAGTAGACGACAACTGCATTACCATAGAAACCTACAGCATGGAGGTGGACTACAACAGGCCCCATGGACAGATATTGGGGATACACCTTTGAGGGAGGTGATAGAGGGAAATAGCAGTAAAATTTTGGCCCCTGAAAGAGTGGATAGAGGGAGACACATTCTTTACAATGCACCAACAGATGGATTGAGAGAAGGAATAAACACAATGATTGAAAGAATTAAAGATATTTATGAACAGCAAACAACAGCATTTAAACTCAATATTTCACTGGGATTTATACTGAGAAACATTGAGACTGGAGAATATAGATACTTTGCCACCAACACGAACCAAACCATGTGGACACTCCCTCACTTAATCAGCTCGCGCCAGTCACTGAACATGGTGGAAAACAGACTGAGGGACATGAATGTGTTGGAACATTTGCAGGCTTCCAAACCCAATAGCCAGTGGAAACCATTTCTGGTGACTAACATGGTATTTGATGTTACCCCCACACACTTTCCCCGGGGATATGGGGAGCTGCCTGATTACATGGTCAACTGCAAGGGATTGTAAGCCATGCATAAAAACACCCAGGGGCATCTGTATCGAGACAACTTATGTTTTTTTCGTTGTTTAGTTTAGCCCAACTTTAAGAAAACCAAAGACGCCTTAAGACAGTGGGAAGAATTCATGGGAGAAGTCACCCCAGTCAGTTTACAAGTAATCCCTGACTTAGAACAATGCTTTATGAAGAATATGTATGTGTTTGAGTTGCAAGAAAATGGAGCTGTGGTGCCTATATATGAAAGTTTCAACCATTTTGAAGAGGAATTAAAATTAAATCTACATGACCACCATTTGAGCCTCATTACAGATTTTCAACGCTATGCCAAGAAATATACCTGCCAGCACTGCCAGAAACTGTTTGATCACAGAAGAAAGTGGAAACAACACCAAAAGAATTGCACAGGAATCAAAAAGCTTCAATATGTGGGAGGAATCTATACTCCACCGTGCAGTTTTTCTGAAGAAATGTACCAGAGGACAGGAGAACGGCCATTTTTCCCCTGGTTTATCGTGTATGAATTTTGAATCTCTGCTCTTGCCTGTGAATACAACTCAGCAAACTATTCATTGGAAAACCAAACACCACCCCATCAGTGTCAGTGTCTGCAGCAATGTACCTGGCTCTGACTCCCCCACCTGTTTTGTGAGTCCTGATCTCAAAGTCTTGTTAAAGGACATGGTGGACTACATGACTGAGATAGCCACTCACATTTATGACTTGACCAGTGAGATGTTTGATGCACCCTTAGCAGAAGATCTAGAAAAGAAGCTCAAAAAATATAAGCGAGAAGTACCTGTGTTAGGTTTCAATAGTGCCAAATACGACATTAACCTCATCAAAATGGAGCTCACTAAAACATTAAAGCTGCACAAACCAACGATTATTTTGTAGTCAAGAAAAACAATCAATACATGTGTGTTGCCAATCCAGAATTTAGGTTCCTGGACATTTCAAACTATTTGGCTCCTGGTTATAGTTATGCTAAATTTTTGAAAGCCTATCAGACAGAAGAATCTAAATTTTATTTCCCTTATGAATGGTTTGATGATGAAAGAAAATTGGAAGCCACCAGCTTACCTCCTCCAGAAGCTTTTTACTCTACGTTAAATCAAAAGAACACCCTGGGAGAAGGAGAGGGCCTCGTACAAAATTGTGAAATGTTGCAGCAAGTGTGGAAAAGGCAGGGCATTGAAACCTTTCAAGATTTTTTGGAATACTATAACAATTTAGACGTGAAACCTTTTGTGGAAGCAGTAGAAAAAATGCAAGTGTTTTATAAAGACATTGGAATCGATTTTTTGAAAGAATGTTTGAGTATCCCGAGTGTAGCCAGAAAATTTTTATTTCAAGACAGACCCACCTTTTCCTTTTGGACTGGAAGATGTTGATCTTTACAAGACCATCAAGAAAAATATTGTGGGCGGACCCAGCATCATTTTCACCAGATACCACGAGGCTGGGAAAACTCGAATTAGAAAAAACAAACTGTGTCAGAATATTGTGGGGTATGACTGTAATGCTTTGTATCTGTGGGCCATAGGAGAAGATATGCCAGGGGGTTATTTTGTGAGAAGACAAGGTCCAGACTTTAAACCCAAAGTCAACAAAAAGTATCTGCACATGTTTGCCTGGATGGACAAAGAGGCTGAATCCAAAGGCATTCAAATTCAACACCTGATGAATACAGGCCAAGAATACCGCATAGGTCCCTATTTTTGTGATGGGTATGACCACGTCAACAAAACTGTGTATGAATTCGATGGGTGCTGGTACCATGGACACAAATGTAGACTCACTAACAAGGCCTGGGAAAAATTTCCAAAATTGATGACCAAGAGGCAAAAGATGACGCAGGATAAAGAGACATATTTGAAAGAACAAGGTTTTAAAGTAGTCAAGATGAAAGAATGTCAGTACCAGCCTTTACCACTGAATAAATATTTACCACCTTATTATCAAAGCCATAAGAAAGGGTTAACACAAGACCAAATAGTAAAGGATGTAGTTGATGGAAAATTGTTTGGCATGGTAGAAGTCGATATTCAAGTCCCAGAACGTTTGAAAACTTATTTTGAAGAAATGAGCCCCATCTTTTGTACTTGTGATGTGCCAGTCAGTGCCATGGGTTCCCTGATGCAAGACCACATCACCAAATACAACATGTCCACCAAGCCTAGGAGATTGTTGATAGGAGGCATGAAAGCGAAATAGATCTTGCTGTTGACCCCACTACTCAAATGGTACATAGACCACGGTTTGGAAGTGACAGAAGTCTATCAAGTCATTGAGTTTTCTCCCCAAGCCTCTTTTAAAGAGTTCAGAGAGAAAGTCAGTGAAGCCAGACGCAAAGGAGACGTCTCACCAGACCACTTGCTTTTGGGGGACACTATGAAATTACTGGGCAACTCGGCTTATGGGTCCATGATCATGGACCAGGAAAAACATCAAAAAGTTGAATACGTCAAAGGAAACAGGGATATTGCACTGAAAGTAAACCTGCCCACTTTCAAGAAAATAAAAGATCTTGGAGACGATTTGCAGAAATAGAATTGATGAAATCCCACCAAAAATTAAACCTCCCTATTCAGATTGGATTTGCCATCTTACAATACGCTAAATTAAATTGAATGGTATGATGACTTTTTACTAGAATATGTTGACAAGTCGGATTTTGAATACATAGCAATGGACACAGATTCGGCCTACTTTGCTATTACTGCCAAGACAAGATTTTGAAAACAAGTTATTCCACAGTTGTCACCTAGATCAAGTGCAACCTAATCCTTTTTGGTTCCCGAGAGAGTGTTGTGCCAAACATAAAGCCTACGACAGGAGACAAGCTGGGCTTTTTAAGTTGGAAAAAGAAGGGACAGTGATGGTGGCCTTGTGTTCCAAAACCTACGTCCTAAAGGATGTGAAAGGGGAAGAAAAGACTGCCCTGAAAGGTATCAACAAAAACTTTGTACAGAATGCTCTTGCCACCAGCCAAAAAGTGTTAGAAACTGGAATTCCATCCACATCTACCAATAAAAGCTTCAGGGTGCACAATAACACCATTTTTACCTATGAACAAGAAAGGGGCCACGGTGGCAGAGTGGTAACACTCTCGCCTCCCACCTCTGCAGCCGGGGTTCGATCCCCATCATGGCCGTAAGTAGGAAAGCTGGTAGTTGCTTGCCGTTGGTCGGCAGTTTACAGTACAGAACCCTAGCGAACTATATGTACTGGTTTCCTCTGCCCTTCCAACTACCCGTCGTGATATGACCTGTACAGTGTTGAAAGCGACGTAAAACCCCAAATAAATAAACCTATGAACAAGAAAAGACCGGGTTTAGCCAATTTTATTGTAAATGTGAACTGGTGGACAATATCCATACCAAACCCTTAGATTTAGTGTTAAGTCCATGGCCTTCCAAAGAAGCATTTAGTTTTGATGAGAAGCATAGTTTATCACCTGTCAGCGATCAATCTCATCCCTCCATCTTTGAATATTTACTCACTTTGGATAATTGCACAATTAGCAAAAGAGAAGAGATTGCCATAGCTTATATCAAAGAAAGACGTTTGCATGATTATTATTTCGACCAAGCCTTACAAGCCTTGAAAAATTTCAATTTTGTGTTTGTACACATGCATCCATTTTGGGGTTGTGGGCAAACCCAAGAGCAGTATGACACGAGTGAAGACTATCCTGGTGCCAATATGTGGGGATATTCTTTAAATAAAACTGTAAAAAGTTGTACATAAACTTGAATGTGTTTTTTTTAAATAAAATGTATATGGTTGTATATAAACTTGTAAAGTTTTGTTGTTATACATATGTTGTTGTTGAATATTATTGTAAATAAAATACATTTTGCTGATATAACTTTCTTTATTTTGTTCTCACCACCACCACCACATTCCACCACCACCACCACCACCACATTCCACCACCACTACCACATTCCACCACCACATTCCACCACCACCGCCACCACCACATTCCACCACCGCCACCACCACATTCCACCACCACATTCCACCACCACCACCACCACCACATATATTCTGCCACACCACTTGTACAGTAAAACAATAGTTAAGTTTTATATCATTTATTTGGGAAATAGCCATGGTAATTGTAACTAAACAATTTTATATCCTTTTCTTTGATAAAATCTCTTCATCTTTCAAGATGTTGGCCCTCAATCTCAAATATTCTGGCATCTCTTGTTTCAAGTCCATAAAAAGATAACTGTAGGGTCTCAGAGACATAACTTTGTCATAGACATCCACCAAGTACAATGGATGTTGGAGGTACATCTGTCTGGCCAAATGTTGAATCTGACTGGCATCTCTGGGATTTTTAAACAACACCATATAATGGGTGTTCAAACTCATGGTGCGTTGGTATTTACTTTGGTGAAACATATTCAGCATCACTGCAATCACAGACACATCTCAGTGGTGACTGCCTCTGGTAAACACTTCTGCCACTTCACTCTCCAGTTGGCTCATCATGTCGTCTAAAATAAGGAGACATGATTCTAACTCTTCTACCTCTGGCCATCCCTGATGAAAGTCGACCCCTTCCATGGAGGCATAAAGAGGCTGCCACTGAGTGTAGCACCATATCACTTTGGAGGGGGCATTGAAGATCTTGTCATCTTTGAGTTCTAATAGTTTCTTTAAGAATGTTGATTTCCCACAACCAGTAGGGCCAGCCACCAGACAAGTAAATGGGTGAATCATTTTTGGCAGAGCTATCACTGTGTAACCATCTTGGTCTTCCCTCCGGATTGGATAGAATTCTTGGTCTTTTGGGCGTTCACTTGTGTAGTCTTCGTTCTTTAGTTCTATTTGACCCTTGCTATTGTCTACTGTGTAATCATGAATAGACTTGACATGTCTTTGGAGACTATCCTTTCTGGTAAAGGCCTTGGAGCATTCAGGACACACCTGCATCTTGACACATGGACATTCAGATGCAAAATGAGCCCGAGTGATGGAATGTGACCATATATATAGATATAAATATATGAAGACAAACAAAATAAAAAGACTGAAAAAACATAGTTTCTTTTTTATTTGAACAAAAACTTAATTATGAACACTATATACAATATATACATATACAATTTTAAGGCACAGTGTTTTAAAGACTGTTTAATTTTCTCAAAAAGATTCTTTTAATGTCTGCATCCGTATAAGGTTCCAGTTTCCAAACAATCTGTTCCATACTGTATCCAGCAAACATATATCGAGCAAACAGCACACAATAATGTCCACACACAGTAGAAAATGGTTCTTGCAACTGTACATCGTTGTACACATGGTTTTTGAGAAATTGTCTAAATTCACTGTACATTGGAGGCAGTCCATAAGCATCAAAGTACAGTCTTTCTCCTTTCCCATTAATGCAGAGAACAACCCAGTGACTTCCAGGTTTGTGAGAGCTGTCTGTGTTGCAGATATACAAACACTTTCTGTTTGGTGATGGTTTAGGGATCTCATCTCTAGCAAAGACACCCACCTTCCATGATCTTGGAGAGGTTAATGACAAGATATCTCGCAGTTCTGAAGTGTTCATTTCAGTTTAAAGAGTGTTCTCGGAAACGGTCAATTTCAACCAGGTTGTCAAACTCTCCGTATACCACAATATTGATGGCCTAGGAGGTGGCTGCCTTAAAGTGGACTTCTAGACTCACCACACCGTTTTTAATGAGATTTGTTTGCCCTCCTGCATCTTCTAAGTCTGGTGTTAAATTAAACGCCACCAGAGAATACCCATTCTTATATTCTTCTCGACTGATAGCATTACCTTTATCCTGATGGAAGGCGTTCACCCCTGTAAATAGTGACAGGTAGCAGTTGATGAAATCTCCACTGGCAAAGTCGGCCTTTAATGGTTTCATGGGGACCTGTTTTCCATCTACAGTGAGTCCAATGTGTTGCAGTCCAAAATGTTGAAAGTGGAAAGGGTTTTCATTAAAAGCCCCATTCAGGGCATTGTTTGTGACAAATCCCACCACAATGCGCTTGGGTAGTTGCCCATTGTATAAGTTTTCCTCTGTAGCACTCCTGGTCCCAGCACTGATGAGAATGGTTTTACACTCACCCCTGGTCACTGGGTATTTAGCATTGCTCACCTCTAAGGCTTTGGCATGTGCTTCTTGAATCACAGGGCTGATTTGTACCTTTCTCAACATAAATTTCACATCTAGTAATTGGACTTTAAAAGATGCTGCAACAGTAGGGCTGTCAAGACAGAATACGTCTTTACTTCTGGTCAGCCTCAGTTTCATGGGCACTTGATTTAAAATATATCTGTCTTGAAACATCATGTCCACGTGCAACTTGCCAGGCATATCGATCATACTACTGACGGCTGCCATTACTTTCCTTTTCACAAATCCCCCATTGTCCCCACCCATCTGAAAATTGTCTCCATCTTTATACCACAAGGCGGCTGTGAGTTGACTGTCTTTGGCATCTTCTCCAAAACTCAGCAGAGTTTCAATGTAGGCTTTGTAGGGGTAGGTGTTGTTTGAGGTGGTTACCACTGTGTTTTTCATGGAAAAATCTACTTGACTGAATAGAGCGTGCAGAAAAAGGTTTGTGGGGGCCACATTGTCAGCTGGAGGGTCGGCGTTTGTAGTGGGTGGTCCAGTCAGTGCATCTCCGCTAGCTTTCACCACTTTGGCTTTCACTCATATATAACAGCTGCTCAGGTCTATGTACTTGGATACAGAGGCAGGGATGTTAAATTTAATTGTGTCTGAATCATTAGCAACTGGAGTAATAGGAGCCATTTCCAACCACCTCCCCTCTTCAATGCTAATTTGTGTAGACGGAACAGAAAAAAGGTCCAGCTCATTTTTAACGCAGTCTGATGACAAAGGGTGGATGAGTGCCATGCTTTTTTTGGAAGTATTGTTGATAACTAGAAAATATCCTTCTTTGGTCTCTTGTGAGATGTTGTTCGTTTGACAACTGAACTGGAACTGACACGTTTTCTTGGATGCGGTGGTCTTTTATTCCCCTCCAGTGCACTCAACCCCGTCCTCAGAGCCGTTTTCTCAAGCTCGACAGCTCCTTTCTTAAGCAGAGGTGTGGCCAAACCCAACAATCCTTTAAACATTCCACCAAGTCTGTGTCCTCTTTGAAAGCATGTCCCCTGAAATCCTGGCAACCCGTGTCCGGCTTGCTCTTTGTAATAGTTCATGTATTGCCTTTTTGTGGCTTCGTCGCAACAGCATTTTTCTTTTCTCATTTTTGACTTCTTCTAAAGTGAAGTGTTATGATGGACTTCCCAGTGTTAAATGGAACGGTTTTGTTTGTGTCGCTCTTTATATGCACTTGGATGGAGTGAATGATTTCTCTAGAGAGAGGGTGATAGAAAATGTTGTTATAACTCTTAGTGATGATATGTCCCTCTTCCACTAGCACAATCCTCAACAGGGGTACTTTAGTATGTCCTACGAGATTGGGTTGAACAATGTCGCAATACATAAAAAGGTTGTAAAGACCACTCGTGATGTCTGCAGGATAGGTTGATTTGTATTTCGCCTATCTCATATGGACCAGTTTTCTGAAATCCAAGCATATCACTCAAAAATGGAGATAGAGTCACACTGTCTTCAGGATGAATTTCATTGTCTTCTAGAGCAGTAACTTCCTCTCTTACTTTTAACCTCGTTTTCTTAGTGAATGAGAAAGTGCTAAACCGAATGGTGGGTGGTGGTCTATCTCGGCTAACAGTTCCTTCATCTTTAGCTCGCATCTTCTCTTCGAATTTCTTGAGTTGGAAGTTGAGCTCTCTAGTCAATACTTCTAATGTAGGATAGAATCCTTCAGATATTTCCATTTCTTTTGGTCCCACTTTGATGACCTGCTCCTCCGGGATGTTAAACCATGATTTTGTGTACTGAATTTCTGCCATGCCCACCTCCCACCCCTCTCCCACTGGAAGGAGAATAGGGTGGGGTAGAGGAACAGTAAATTCTCCAGGGGTGTTTTTTGGAAAGTCTTTCAGACTGGAATTACTCGGTAGTGTGATATAGAAGCTCATGATTCAACCTCTGGTTTGACACTGATGATTAAGAGGAGAGTGTCACCCTTTTTATAGTCTGTCCCACTGTCCACTCCACTCATCTTTGATTTTCTCTTCACCAACATCATCGTCATCACCCTCCTCATCCATGTCCTGTTCAACTTTAAATTGAGGTCCTGACCCTAGTAATATCTGTGGGACATTGGCTTCTTCCATTCTTTGAAGAAAATAGGTCCATCCTTTTGGCCAGCGTTTTGGTTTTCCATGCACACGAACAGCAGTATGAATCAAATCTGTGATGTTTGTCCCTGGAATAGGCTTGCCATGCTCAGATAAAATTTCACCCCTATTGTTCCATTCTAATGAGGTCTTCAATTTTCTTAACAGAGCACTGCCTTTTGTCTTAAGAGTCGGGGGTAATGACGAACTTATGTCTTCTTCTTCTTCTGCCACCAAAGCATCCATCTGGGATTCTTGTTGCTGTGGTGGTGGTGGTGGATGGGGTGGGATAGTCTTGGTTTGGGGAGTTGTTGATCATAGGTGAGGAGACGGTCTAGAGGTTGGTTGTAGACTTTCATTTTTTCTTCTTGTTTTAAGACGGGGTTCTCCAAGACTTCATTCATCTCAGTCTTTATATTTTTTGCAATACCGGGGACTCCTCTCCCGCTGGGATGTTGATGACACTGAAGGGAAGACTTGGGAATCACAATTTTTTCAATATATCGACTCATTTTAATATTTTTGACACTAGAGGTGCAGCAACTGACATGAGAATGGGTGCTAACAATGCTGGTAAAAAACCTCCTTTTTGCAATGCAAAATTTTGCAATTTTGTCATTCTCCTTGCTACTCTTTTTTCTGAGCAGTTTTAATTCTTTCTTGTATTTTTTCAACTTTCTCTTCTGTATCACACCAAGCGGGATGTTTCCCTGTAAGATGTTGTGGGCACACTCGAATAAACAGGTCAACAGGTGTTTGTCGGCTCCTTTTAGCACAATGATGGTGGCGGTTTTATCTCCCTCAGATAAAGCTTTTAAGACATGTCTCTATTTCTGCAGAGACATGTTCACTCTTCTACCGCCATGAGTTAAATGGTGAAGATGACTTGGGCGACAAGACTTTTATAATCTTGCAGGTGAGTTTCTGGAATCCAACTGTCGTACTTTGGTGGCCAGTGCAACCATCGCACTAAGAGTTCTTTGGGGTGACCACGTCTGTGACGATGCTTTAACACTTTTTCCACTCTATAAAATTCGTTAGGAATAATCTTCTGTAATTCTTCTTCATAAAATGTTCCTTCCAATGTATCACCAGCATAATCATGCAAGGTGTAGGTGGGATGTTCTTGTTTCCAACATCTGTCCACAACTTTAAATAGTTCCCCTGTCCATCGTTGATCGTATTCTCTGCTGAAAGCCTTTTTGGTGTGTGAAATTCTCACATAGTCCCCAATCTCAAATTTGTATTTCTTCTTTTTTATCAATGATTGTTTTGATGGTTTCATGAAGTGTGGTAAGTTTTTTTTTCTGTCACTTTCGCGGGAGCCATGCTAATAGATCTGTGGACACTGTTGTTATAGGCACCAGTAACATCTTGCAAAATATCTATGTAGCGGTGAGTTTGTTTGTGTGTAAAAAACTTGTAAATTTTCCCCTTAATGTTTTTGATGGCTCTCTCTGCATAATTCGCCTTCACCTCATTCTGAGTCACAAAGTGATGCACCCCAAAGTTTTTAAACACCCTCTGAACTTTCTGTCCTATAAACTCTGTGCCTTTATCAGAACGGATACATTTTGGTACGCTGTCTTGAAAGATAGAAATAAAGGCTTTGCTCACTTCCTCTCCAGATTTATTTTTTAACGGATAGGTCCATACGTAACAAGAAAAAATATCGATGCAGAGAAGGACAAAGTGAAAGCCGTCGTTATCACTAGCAATTCCTGTCATATCCATCAAGTCCACATCCCATTGTTGATTGATTTCTTTCACAATCACACTGTTCCTTTTAATGCGCCTTCTCACAGGTTTGTGTAAGCTATAAGCTTCTTTCCCACTTAACCAGGACTGGACATCCTTTAATGAAAGTGAAGGGTATACTTTCCACACAAAGTGATAGAGTTTCTGCGGTCCAGAAAAACTGACTGGGTGTGCTGGATCAAAATAAATAGTGTCCATCCATGCTTCAATCTTTGAGTTCATTCCTGCTTTTTACACTGGGATTTGGTAGAATGTAGCCCAGAGAAGATGATAGCAAAGTTAACCAAACGTCTTTTAAAACGTGATTTCTAGTTAAGTTTACAATACAGGCACAGACACAGACCAGAATAATCCTCTGACACGTGTATTTTACGAGAAACTTTTGACAAATTGATCCATGTGCCTTCTTCAATGACAAAACGTCAAATGATTAGCCCAGAGAAGATGATAGCAAAGTTAACCAAACGTCTTTTAAAACATGATTTCTAGTTAAGTTTACAATACAGGCACAGACCAGAATAATCATCTGACATGTGTATTTTACGAGAGACTTTTGACAAAATTGATCCATGTGCCTTCTTCAATGACAAAACGTCAAATGAATACAGTTTGACCTCATCACACCATTATATACATAATTATTGAAACAGAATTAAAATTTTGTTTGATGCATGCTGCTTCTTTCTTCATCTTGTATGTCACACAGGCTAAAATCAGTACCTTACAGATGATCTTGACAAGATATCTTTCAGGAGACGTATCCATGTGAAACAAACAAGTGAATCAATGTTACAAAAACACACATATTTATATGTTTTATTTTACTCAATCACTAAATCAATGAACATTCCACACCGACACTTGATGTTTGGTATGGGTGGTGGAAACACATTTTTTCTACCGCTTCCATAAAAGGTGCGCTGTGACTGAAAAAGACGTCACTTCCATTAAATTAGGAGGACTGCGCATGCGTGGAAAAAAATCTGTGCAAATGCGAGATATACAATCTAGCATGTACATGATGATGTCACTTCCATTGCCATAGTGATCATTAAGTCACATGACCCCTCTGGACCAATCAGATTGCTTAAAAATGAGGAGGAAATATGAGTTTGTCGTTAAAATAAAACAGTAGTCATGTACATGTTATATATATGTTTACATAGTTTGCAAATTATGGGTAGGATAGTTTGAATATTGTGAATACAATATCAATGCTGTGCTTAAAGTTGTAACATTTCCTAAAAAGCAAACCATGAAAACTCTATGGTTGGAAAGATCTTTTCAAGACGAATCCAACGATATTTTAGTTTTAAAACTCTGCCCAATATTCGCAGAGATAACAGAAAAACAGTACTCACCTCTTTGCCAAAAATCGCAGGTTAAAATTTAGCGTGCGCATGCGCGGGATAAAATCTAGTGTGCGCATGCGTGAATAACAATTTAGTGTGCGCATGCACGGGATAAAATCTTTTTTTTTAATATTTTTATTTCTTTTTGTTATATACATGTTCATGCATAAAAATAAAGTTTACAATGGTGGTAATTAAACAACATTAAAAAAAAAACAGTTCAAAAAGGTTATTTTTACTGAGTCGGACTATTCAATATATAGAAAGCTGTATTACTCAATCAGATCCATTAATCCAAATGTTTGAAATTCAAAAGATACCATATATAGAAGACTAAGAATTTCAATAGTACAATATTTAGTGATTATCAGGTTTAAAGATATAATCATGTAAAGGTGAATTTGTTATTTTTGTTTTTTGTTTTTTTTTTGTTTTTTTTTTTATTTTCGATGGTCACAATTATATATACACATCAGTACATACATTCTATATGTTCAATATGTTATTTAACCAAAACTACATAATGTTTAATTTACTATGACAACTGAGCTGACCTTTTTACCCAAATCACATCAATTACAGAGTATTTAACTTATTGAATATCAAGGACAGAACAAGTTTCTGTAAGAACGCCATTGATTAGTAAATTTGTCAACCTTGTTTACCTCAACATTTAGATGATACTGATCTTCATATTGTTTCTGGAGCTTATTTTTCAGACCCTTAATATTTGGGATAGACTCATGTACTGCACTTGAGAAGATATAACTCTTTGTTACAGCTATAATCATATTAATTGGACAATAATTATTGTCTTTGTATAAATAGCCTATAATGATCTCTTTTGGTGAGAAAGTTATTCTTTTATTTGTACATGAGTATATCCATAGCTCCAATGATTTCCATAAATTTACTATATGAGTACAGTAGACAAAAAGGTGCATGAGCGTTTCTGGCTCACATTGACATATTCTACAGGTGTTTCAATCTTCTATTGACATTTTGCATAATATATCCTTGGTGCCAAGTATTCTATGAATCAGTCTATACTGCAACCATATCAAGCAATTGTCTTGGACATTAAAGAATATCTGCCTAAAGACATTTTTCCAAGTTAAGTTATCAATATTTAAAGTAAGATCTTTGTTCCAATTAACTTTATATTTGCATTCTACTTGATGTGTGTTAATCATATTGTAGATATTCTTGCAACCCTGTTTACAGTTAAGTAACATAGAAATGTGATGAGGAATAAAAGGTCGTGAAAAGGAGGACTTTTTGGTTATCAAAAAGGCATTATTCATTAAAAATCTTTTCACAGTTGTGTGAATTTGGAAGTAGTCTAAGAAGTTATTGATACAAAAATTATATTTGCTTTCCAGTTCCTCTCTTTTTAGAATCTGAAAGTCTGAATTAACAGTATGCCCAATAACCGAAATTCCATTGGAATTCCAGTACTTTTTGAATAGGTTACTATTGCTAGTTTACTATTGAACCAGAGAGGAGTATTGAAAATATCAGATTCAGTTTTTAATTGACACAACTTATAAACATTGTTCCATATGTAAAAAATTTCTTTCCAAAAATCATTTGAAATTTTATCTTTAACCTTTGTCCCCCAATAGGGACCATATTCTATCAACTCTCTTGAGGAACAATAAGAAGAGTCAAACAACATTACCCATGGTCTAGTAGGTGAGACTATAATTCTTCTAATCCAAGAACATTTCAGGGAGTATATAAAATTGGCTATGTTTGGCATTTTCAGCCCACCATTGACCTTATTTTGGGATAAGATCCCACGCTTAATCTTTTCAGGTTTGTCATCCCAAACAAATTTATATAGTTTTTTATTAAAGTTTTCACAAAAGTCATTTCCGGGTAGTGGAATTGACATAAATAGATGATTAAGCTGAGATAGTAATAAGGATTTAATAACTGTGATTTTACCTAATGGAGTTAAGTATCTTTTCTTCCAGGTTCCTATGGATTTTTCGATTTTTAGAATAGCATTGCCATAATTAATCTGTGGTATATTAGATAGGTTTAGATCAAAAATTATTCCTAACAATGAAAAATTGCTACTATCCCAGTTTAGTGATTTACCATAGTCTAGTTTATCTTTACAAAACTTTTTTTTGCCAATCCAAATCACCTTAGTTTTAGATAAATTCATTTTTAAGCCTGATAATGATCCAAAAACTTCTAGTACATTCATTGTATTTTGCAAGGAGCCCTCTGAACCATCCATAAACAATGTTGTGTCATCGGGAAATTGGGAGATTTTGAATTCGTCTGATCCAATTTTGATCCCGTTAATGTTTTTATTTGTTAATATCATTTCACACAGTACTTGTGCACATATGATAAACAGGTAAGGCGAAATTGGATCACCCTGCTTACAGCCTCTTTTAATTGGGAAGAAATCTGATAATACACCCACTAGCAATATTGCAGCCGATATATCAGAATTGTATATATCAGATATATACTAAAATTGTAATGTTTTAGGACTGTATACATAAATTTCCATGAGATCGAGTCAAAAGCCTTTTCGAAATCAATTAACATAAGTAGTCCATTTTTCTGCTTTTTTTTCTGTGTAATTCATAATATCGTATACTAGTCTTGTGCTTTCCCCTATAAATCTTCCTTTTAAAAATCCTGTTTGACAGTCGGAAATTAACTCAGGGAGGACCTTTTTCAATCTGGTAGCAATTACACTTGTAACCATCTTATATAATACACTTGTTAATGAAATCGGTCTCCAATTTTTCAAATCATCCCTTGGCTTATTTCCTTTCGGCAAACAGCTGATCATTGTTTGACAGAGACTTGGAGGTAAAGTTCCTTCCTGGTAACTCTCATTAAATGCCCTTAGTATAAAAATTTGTAAGTCTTTCCAAAACTTTTGTAAAATTCAGCCGGAAAGCCATCTAATCCAGGTGTTTTATTGTGTTTCATTGTTTTTAATACATTACTTAATTCTGTAATAGTCAAGGGACCATTTAAGCTATTTGATTCTTCAGGAGAAAGTTTCTTTGAATTTGATAGTAGGTTATCTAGATCAATTGTATTTTCTTCATTGATATCTTTGCAAGAGAATAAATCTACATAAAAACGCTGAACTTGGTTAAGAATATCTTTTTGGGTATTTACAATTTCTCCATTTTTCATGGTAACTTTTTTAATGGTCTTAGTGTTGCTTCTGGATGTAATTGTCTAAAAATGTCTGTGAGGGTATTTTTATCCATGGTTTCTAAAAGAGTTGCTCTGGCCTTTGGGTTGTTTACCTTTGCATAATTTTTTTAGTCTAATTTAGGATCGAGAACTACATTTAAATCGCCACATAATAGGCAATAAGTTTCCGATGATTGTTCAACACAATCTGCAATTTTTTTGAAAAATGATGGATTATCTATGTTTGGACCATATATATTAATTAACCTCAAACTAACTTCTCCTAGATCCAGATCTAGAACTAATAAGTTACCTGCATTATCACTGGTTACTTGTTTTTTTCCTAAATTCAAAGTTTTTTTTAATAAGATTAGGACACCTCTGGAATTTGTTTTGTTACCCTCTATGAATATTTCGCATTGTGGAAAGGTGGTCCTTAAACTATGCATATCTGCACTTGTTAAGTGTGTGTCTTGAAGACAGACTATATTTGCGTCTTTTAGTAAATATGTGAGTACATCAATTCGTTTCTTTAAATCTCTAATGCCTTGAATATTTGCCGATGACACTTTAACCCCTTAAAGACTAGCAGTCGACAGCAATGTGTATTCTACAGTACCATGTCTGTCGGCTAGCAGTCGACACCCCCATATGATATGCCAGCTTTCCTTCAGCACTGTAGAATTAAATGTCTTGGTATACTGATATACGCTATTTAAAATATTATGTACGAGGACGTTATGGACAACATAAATCACTTGTGGTGTGTGTTTTAGCAACCTAAACTGTCTGTCAGCTCTTCATTCCGGATTTTCCTTTGGTATAGTAGAATACTGCTCCCTTGGTGGTGAAGAGGTTAATGGTGTTAAATATAGACATTTCCAAGGTTATGGTGTAGAGCTCCATGCAAAATAAGTAGACTGAAAAAATTCCTTTAAATCGTAACACCTGAGCAGCTGTACATCCCGACTTTATGACAAACTTTCACAACCAAATTGAAATGCTTGATTGACCATGTAAAGAAAACTCTATGTACAAACAAAACAAAATAGACAACAATGACATAGAATGACATAAGGTGGTAAAAAGATTCTATATAACACTTTGAAGCTGAGCTGTAAAATATTATACCAGTGGAAAAAAAACATTTAAAGGAGGTTAAGCATTTTCCCAACCAAGTAATGCCTTTAAATTATTAATAATGATAACACCCTCATTTTACTTATTACAGAATTTCTAGGCAATTTTGGCATTGACCCACCCCTGTTTCACCTGAAACAAGGACGTAGAAAAATTAGTTCTTGAGGAATTTTCCCACTGGAGGATTTTCATCGCCAGTGCAGGATAAGTCCTCGGTTTACTTATTACAGAATTTCTAGGGAACTCTGGCATTGAGCCATCCCTGTTCACCTGAATAATGGACACAGATAAATTAGTTCTTGAAGATTTTCCCACTGGAGGATTTCCATCGTCAGTGCAGGGGAAAAAAATAAAAAAAAAATTTAAAAAAAATTACACTTTACTAAGGCCTTTATATTTTGTAATATGATTGGCTTCAGTTGGTACATAACTGTCGCCCCAGTGGTTGAAGCATCAATAGTTTTCTAATGAAGACCATAATTATAGCAAAAGGCCAAGACAACAAGGACAAAGACAGGAGGTTAAGCATTTTCCCAACCATGCAAGTAATGCCTGTTAAATTGTTAATAATGATAACACCCTCATTTTACTTATTACAGAAATTCTAGGCAATTCTGGCATTGACCCACCCCTGTTCACCTGAACAAAGGACATAGAAAAATTAGTTCTTGAGGATTTTCCCACTGGAGGATTTCCATCGTCAGTGCAGGAAAAACAAACATGTTGTTGCACTTTACTAAAGCCTTTATATTTTGTAATATGATTGGCTTTGGTTGGTACATAAACTGTCATCCCAGTGGTTGAGTCATCAATAGTTTTCTAATTAAGACCATAATTATAACATAAGGCCAAGACAACAAAGCTAACCACAGAAGTTTTGAACTGATATATATTATACTAACTTATTTTTAATTGCCCTGTCAATCTTGTCACATAGAAAAGTATGCAATATACTTGAACCACTTTTTGACAAATGAAGACCGTCATGTGAAAAAAAGGTCCATTTTTAAATTCTTATTTTTATCAAAGAAAGGGCTATATGTTTGGACAAAGAATATGTGTTTTCCATCTGCTAGTTTTTTCAGTAAGTTATTGTAGCTTATTCTGACTAAATGTCTGCGATCATGGTCCCATTTTCTTGGGATAATGGCAGAGATTAAAATTTTGGCCTGGGGGTTTATATTTTTTATGAGGTTTAAAATTTGCTGAAAAGTATCTTTGAATTCTAATGCAGGGCCATTTGCTGGAGGTGGGTTAAGGTGGTGTAGCTGTTGGTTATATGATTCTTCTGTTATTACTCCATTTACTAGTTGAAGGTATAGGGCAAATTCTGATTTTTGGCTCAGCCAGTTAGTGCCAACTACAAGGACTATCACCTGGTACCCATGAACTGTGGAAGGGCAACGATGCAAAAAATCAAGCATCTTAACTGGTGTAGAGCCTGGCCTAGTCATCACCACCGTTTTCTTCAAATCACTGATGCCTTTGGTTAATGAGTCGGATAGTATCAATGAGTGTGGTGAATCTGTGGGAGATATTAAACATGAAAGTTTTAAAAACATATCTTCAAGCATACAGAAGGTAATACAAAGTAATTTGAAAATATGATATGCTTCGATTAAAGTATAAATACTGTAGTTTTTTATAAATTATTTCTGGTTATTGACTTCCCACTGGAGGATTTTCATCATCAGTGCAGGAATTTAACTCATCAAATATTAATTTTTTAATTTAGCAATTGTCATTTTCTGCTGTGTTTTGCCATAGAAGACAAAGTTAAATTCAGAAGTAACTGTTACACTATATCTAGTGCGACTTTGGAAATATAACAGAACATTTAAGGATAAAGAATTAAAAGTATTAAGTTTTAAAGTTATTGCTTGACTATTCCTAGCCACCACTCCCACAAGCAGTTATGCTTAAATATTTATTAACCACTTATTTAGTTGGTGCTTGACTATATCTAGCCACCACTGTCACCACTGATTAAGTTTAACTATTTAGTATCCACTTATTTATACTCCAAAGTGATGATATTCCATGCAGGTTAAATCGCAGTTCAGGAATTAATTTACCAGTGCTTGCATGAAAGGTTTTTTTTCTATATCCAGAAGATGGATAAGATATATTATCCTTTTTTAGCACATCAAACGAATGGCCTCAGCAGCAACTCTGGAGATTATACTGAATCGCATCTTGCCTAAGTTGGGACCTTGGTGGATTCTAGAAACCGCAACTAAACAGTTGGTCATTTGTTTCTCTAAGAGTTGATTCATCAGAATCTTGGAGGCTGCCCATTCACCATCTTCGCTATGTCCAGTTATTTTCATTCCAGATTCATCTTTTATGATATATGCATATATAGTAGGATCTGCATGGGCGACGTGTTGCGATTGATATAGGGCTTCTCGCACTTCTGCAGCATGGCGTACTGATGTGACTTTGGCTGAAAAGCCTTTGAAATGACTACCATTTATTTCTTCAGTAGGAGTCTGGTTTATGGACTTCAATGGTGGGGGTTGTGAGGTTGGAATACTTGGCAGTTTGTTTTTTTCAAAGGCGTCCAATATTACCTGAGAGCCTACCATTAACTTGTCTTTAACCAAGGCCACTCTCTTACCACTGTCTTTATACATATCTCTTGTTTCTTTAAGGTCGTTAATCTGGGCCATTCTTTTTTCTTTCATAGGAGCTGGAAATTGGTCAGTAACTTTGATATTCCCTCCAGATTTATTTGACCTGACCTTTTTCATCACTATATCTTTGCCTTTATGGGTGGCAAACTTGATCAAGATTGGCCTATTTCTCTGACCAGCTTGTTTCCCTATTCGATAGGCAGTGTCTATTTCAATTTCACCACCCAGGTTGTTTTGTGATTTTAAATCCCCTTTATGAACTTTGAATTTTTCGATCAGTACTCCTAGTACTGTATTTACACTGGAGACTGTTCCACTCTAGATCCATGAGTTTTTTCTGTTGGTGATCTATCTGATGTTCCAATTTTATAATTAGCCCTTTGGATGAATGGAGTGAATTTTTTTAGATCAGAGTTTTCTCTTCTTAATTGTCCAATCTCTTCCCCTATTGATTTTAGGGCCTTTACTACGAATTCCCACTTTTCCTCCCCGGCAACAATGTCCAATGCCTCCATTTCTGTTTTATTAAACAGTTGCAGAAAGATATCAGGGTTTACTTGACTACCATTATCTTGACTAGTGTAAGCTTGACTAAGGGCTTGGAGCCCTGCCATACCTTCGTTGATTGGATTTGACTCTGCCATTTTAATGACTTTTTTGGCTTGAACAGAGCTAGGACTGGGTATAGATTGCGACAAGGGTCTTTTCCCAACAGGAGTTGACATAGATATCTGTATTAAGGTAATAACAGAAAAGAGAAAAGAATATATATGCAGTGGGAAATAAGGTATAGTTTATATTTCAGATTCGGATTTCGAAGACTAAGTATCCAATTTATTACACTATTACATTAATCTTGATTGTGGCATCCTTGCCCTCGTTAGCATTCTGTAAATCCAGATTAATATACAATTAATATAGCATACAGTTCTGGCACATATTGTATTATTTAGTATGCTGTGTTAGTATTTTCTATATTCTACACAGCTAGCTTACAAAAGAGTTCCTTAAAACATATTGTTTACAATCATTTGGAAAGTCTATATATAAGCCTCTACTGCACTAAGGACATATATGATTATAAAACTGCTTGGTTTATACTTACTGGTATATCACCAGTACTGATGAGTTTTTTTTTAAACCAGAGTGTTTAAATGTTTATTTCACTGGCTTATAGTATTTCTGTAAGTTGTTGTTAGCCCATTTATATCACTGAATCTGTTGCGGGTATTTTTGTTCAAACTCACTTCAAGGTTACAATCCTATGTTGTCTTCATTTATGCAAATCTTTGCATAATATATGTAACTGCTGTGGTTTCACTTCTTTGGTGAACAAACAGGATGTTTTTCATAGTTTTATACCAGACTTTGTTGTCTATTGAAGTTGATTCCCCTACCCGATAATTTCCGTCTGGTGGGCGATAATACCCGATATGTACTATAAACAAACTCACAATAAAAGGGGACACAGAAAAGGTATATATTGTGATGAAAGTCTAGTTTAAAAACATTTCCTGCAAAAAGGTACACACAGATATCAACAGAGAAAGCCAAAATGATCGTTTTATTTATAAAAGTTTAAAAACCGCGTCTCCGCAGTGACTAAGCTAAAGTTATTGACTATGATAAATTATAAAGACCGGAAATGCGCAGTGAACGAAAACCCGTCTGTGCGCATAGAATCAGCCCTTAGTAAAACCTCCAATAACGGCCCGCTCAGAAACGGAAGTGCTGTTTCGATTGCTCGATTGTATGTCGATAGTAAAATTGTCTGCTTTTACGAGAGCGATCATGCATTCAAAACAATATGGCGGCGTCCTTGTTCGTGTCACCTCGAAAAAATAAATAGATATTTCTTTCAACCAGGTAGGCCGGTCTTTATAATAGTAATAAATACCTCATGCTTGGGCGTTTGTTACAGGATATACGCCCGGCAAAAATTCCTTAATAATGCCCTTGCGCCTAACGGCGCTCTGGCATTATTTGGAATTTTTGCCGGGCGTATATCCTGTAACAAACGCCCTCACTCAGTATTTATTACTACATTATAAAGACCGGAAGTGCGCAGTGAACGAAAATCCGTCTGTGCGCATAGAATTAGTACGGAGTAAAACCTCCAATAACGGCCCGCTCAGAAACGGAAGTGTTGTTTCGATTGGTCGATTGTGTGTCGGTAGTAAGATTGTCTACTTTTACGAGAGCGATCATGCATTCAAAACAATATGGCGGCGTCCTTAATTGTTCGTTTCACCTCATCAAAATAAAGGCATGTTTCTTGAAACCAGATAGGCCGATCTTTATAATATCTTTATAACGGCGCTCTGGCATTATTTGGAATTTTTGCCGGGCGTATATCCTGTAACAAACGCCCGAGCATGAGGTATTTATTACTACAGTAAAATCTAGTGTGCGCATGCGCGAATAAACAATTTAGTGTGCGCATGCACGGGATAAAATCTAGTGTGCGCATGTGTGAATAAATATTTAGCGTGCGCATGCGCGGAATAAAATCTAGCGTGCGCATGCGCATGATGACGTCACGTGACCCCTCTCGACCAATCAAATTGCTCAAAAATGTGGTGGAATATAAGTTTGTCGGCCCCCTTATACTACTTTTATATTTTCTTGCCAACTATGCCCTTCCTATCCTCAACAACTTTTTAAAATTTCCACTGGTGAAATTATATCAGGGACCATATGAATGAACAATAGTAGACCATTACTAACTTAGGATTTACCTCTTAATTGGATTTCAATAAGAAATTATGAAACCAGGGCCGTATTCTTCAACAATACTTAGCTAAGGTCACCTTAGATCCAAGTTAGGAATGGTTTTCTACTTGCCTAAGTATTACTTAGATTTTGTATTCATCAACATCTACTTTGTTAAGTATTACTTAGATTCTAAGTTAGGAAAACCCCCTATAACTGTTCTGTAACTGTAAACTTGGAAACCAGTTTATCTAAGTTAGGAAGTGTCTTATTCCACAACAATACTTATGTAAGGTGTACTTTGTTTTTTTACTGAATCATGTACTTTGTTATAACATGGTGAAAAAGCTCATTTTCTTGAAGGAAAATGCCGTTTTAATATTAATATTGTGTCACAGCTTAATATCAATAAAACACAGGATTCCCTGCCATAACTATATATTTTGAAAACATTTTATCATCTAAGGTACCTCTGCAGTTAACTTGAAATCTAAGTAGAGGTCTGAGGTGACCTTAGGGTTACTAATGTTGATGAATACCATTTTAATCTAAGTTAGTAAAAGCTTGAGAAAAACTTAGAATCCAAGTTAGGAAAAGTATAATTACTGTTTAAGAATATGACCCCAGATTCATGAACATTCCTACAGCAAGTGATGTAAATTCGCCAGAGGATGTAAATTCCCCATATTTTGGTTTTTGTCAATTTTACAGCACAAATATGTAAAACATATCATAATTTTGTTGAATATAAATAGAAAAAATACTTATCTATTGCACAACAAGATTTCATAGTCCAACTTTTTATATTTTTACAGTTTTAAGTATATTTTTAAATAATACATTTTTACAAGTGACTTTAGAGAGTGTAAATTATACAATTTTTAACAAATACCAACCAACATTTTAAACTTCTCTGGGACAAACTTTTGAAAATTTACATCTATGTTAATAATAATTTCTGGCTAGAAACGATGTGAAATAATTATTTAGCTTAAATTTTTCACTGTATGCTAGGTATTATGCTTGATCCATTTTCATAACCAATAGATATTTTTGTATAAAATAATAACAGCTCACTGAGTGAACCTATGTCCAGGTGAGTTAATTTTTTCCAGGTTTGGATAATGCAGGGATGGGCTATATTTATTAAAATAAAAAATTGAAAAAAATTATTTGAATTTACATCACTCTCTCTAACTCTAAGGTTACCTTAAAAGCTGTACTGAATTTCTAAGATTAAAAGGTCACCTCACAGCCTAGGATGTTCATGAATACATTTGTTATAATTTTGTACTTGATATTTAAGTATTACTTTAAAAGTTAAGATAAGAATTGTCTAAGCATTGTTGAAGAATATGACCCCTGGAATAAGAGAATAAGAGCTCTATTTAAGCGGATGATTAATATTAACATTTGCTTTTAGCAAAGAAATGGGCGATTAAGCACCCTCTACCGAGTAAAAGATTTATGTTTTATGCACATATTTTGTTCTATATTTTGATAATTTTTTTCTTCTTAAGATAATTGCTATTTTTCTTTAAAAATATCTACTTTGAATGTATTTTTTAAATTTTAAAATAATTGCTTAAAACAAAATTGCTTTGGAAGGAACGGTTGAGAGTTCTTTTCAACCAATGGACTGTTGACATTTTATGGTTGTCGCATCTGACAGCTTTATGTGAATATAATTTGGCTTTTTAATTTTGCATTGATACGATGACTTCCATTGTCTTATTTTTTGCTTTACAAGAAAGTAGGATTATGATTTATGGCTAGCAATATCAGATAAAAGGATTGACAACGCAATAAAGTGAAAGGTAGGAACATTTAAATGGCTTTCGAAAGATTCATGACTTTCCTTTTCGACCATGTTGTTTCAAAAAGCCAACTGGCTTGTGTAGTTCCTTCGTCATAAGTGCACAGTGAAATAAGATAATTGTATGCATCTTGCAGTCTTTATCTGATATTGGGGATCCTGACATTGATCCTTTCTGATAAACTTAGTATTGAACAGGTCCTATCATGTGTTTATTTTGCTTGTAAAGTGGCCTCTTGAGAAGTAGCAAAGCTACTAGTAGACACCTATTCTCAGTCCTGCTTGCCAAGCATTTAAATAAGACTCACCTTTGGTGAACACTAACACTGGCCCTCTTGCTATTCCTACACTGTATGGATCAAGTGAAGAGAGAGGCACATCCAGTCGAAACACCATTGAAACGTGGATTGAGGGGGGGTGGGGGTGGATTTTGTGTCGGTTTTCCAAGCCGCGCCTCAATCTTCCCTTGCCCCTACTGTACTGCCTTGCTACCAATTAGTGCTGGGATATTGCCACAACTTTACCTGTCAATGTTTGTATTGGAATAATGTGAACAAAGATCAGTCATTGCTGATCATGGAGTCAAAAGTGTGAATCAAACCTAAGAAACCAAATATTAAATAAAACGAAGAGATTATTTACCTAACAGCTGTGTAGGCTAGTTGTGACATTGGTCTAGCATATCCAGCGGCTGTGTGTACAAGATCTATATTATTGCTAGTGTACCCAACGGCTGTGTGTACATAGACCGATTAATCTGTCTCTCAGCCAATATTTAAAAGATGGATGTATTGACGAGAGACAAATGGCATAAGTATGCAAAACACATAAACATTCTGAAGGACAACAAATAGCACACATCCTGACATTAAACATGTACTAGGCTACCACCTTGAGTATCAAGGATGTGCCCTGCATTTAAAGAAATAAACTTTTTGCATAGTTAATGGATATATTTACCAAAATTTATTTCACTTGCAAAATTTCATCATTGTTTATACAAACAGGAAGTGCAGAAAAAGTGTCTATATTACTGCAAATACAGAAAATGGTGTTCCTGCATCTAAATGCTTTATACTGTTAATACATTTAAGTCTAATCTAATCTACTGCTTTGCAGGCGCAATATCTTCCCCACTAAGGGGAACTCAGTGCGCTAGCTAACAAAAATCATTTCTAATAAGGAGAGTCGAGGGGGCATTCAAGGTCAGTATTCCAGAGTTGTGCGTGAGACCTAGAGGGAAGGAGATTAAGTTGTGAAACTAGAATTGAACAGGTGGGTTTTGAGATATTTCCTGAAGGATGCGACAGATGGACTGTTTCTTATTTGGAAGGGGAAAGAGTTCCAAAGGACTGGGGTGTAGTGACTAAAAGAATTAGAGAAGTGTTTAATTGATTTATGAACTCTATGGTCAAAAGTGGGGGTATGAAGTAGTGCTGGGAGATCGCCATGACTTTAACTCTCGATGTTCGTATCAGAAATTTGTGAGCAAACTTTGAACATTTCCGATCATGGAGTTGAAATTGCAAACCAGACAGAAAAATCAAATCTTAAATAATAACAAGTAAAATACACACAAATTACCACAAATATAACCAAAATATAATCTAAAAGCCATTCACAGACGTCTCCCTCACTAACAGATCATGCTTGATGTATCCTCACTTGTGATTGGCTGATTTTATGATTACCTTGACAACAATGGGAAAGCCCCAAGGTGTTTCTATTTACGTTATATTTATTGCATTCACAGCTAGTTTTGTCACTGTAACTGATGAATATTTTGGATTTTTAAAAAATATTAATACGCTTGGTGTTTTATAACTTTTATTGTGACCAAAAGGCTACAAAGAAATGAATTTAGCAAACATTGGTTGCACTTAAATTTTGCCGGTCATTGATCGGCAGTGAGCTGGCGAGCGATAATACCAAAGTTTGCAAACATTGTCCCAGCACTAGTACGAAGGAACTTGAGTGTAGGGCAGTGTGAGAAATTCGTTGCCAAGCAATGGTGGCCCCATAGGGCCACTAGCTTCTGAAGTTCAGTGGCCCCTGTTAAAACTTGATGGCCCAAAACTTTTTAAAAAATTTTTTCTGACAAATTGTCTTTTTAATTTATTAAGTGACACGTCAGAAAGATACAAAATTGATTTATGTCAAATTTCTTTATTCAACTTCAAGCTTGAATACAAATTATACAAGATGCACTCAGAGAGAGCAAAACGCTCGACTCCATGTGACCAGTCTCTCGAGTGATACAAAGTATTGTAAGGAAGACAATAAAATAAAACCAAACATGTAAGTTAATTTTTGAAGAAATATCAAGTAGAAAGTCATTAAAAATGCATTTAAATGGGACCTCTGAAAACTCATGATTATTTTGTATCCAAAATAAGAACTAGATTTTTCTTTTTTAGCAACTTCTTCCTTTGGCCAGGTCCTACCCACAAAATTTTTTAATAAAGATCTGTTCATTAGTTCTGGAGTAATCTAAACACAGAAAAAAAAACCCCAGAGAGACAAATAAAATAGACAATTAGCACACAAGAACATAAACTGCTGGGTGAGGTAAAAAATATTGCTTACAAGTCACTGTTTAGTAAAAATCACTCATGGTAATTTTTTTTTTTTTTTATGGCCTGTCAAGGAATTGAAAAAAAAGAGAACATAAAACAGAAATAATAATTAATAAAAATGATGAATACACCACCCCCTCTTTATTATCTTTATGTCAATTTCAAGACAAAAAATGGGAAGAAATATTTTTACTGAAAGACAACAAGTATCACACCCTAGGCTTGTGACCTCACAATAACAATTGCATTGTGACATCATTAAGTAATGACATCACCAGAAAGCAAAATATTGATAATAATAATAATAACAAAAAAAATCCCTCCTGGCTTTAATTTTCAAACAAATTACACCAAATTTAGAAGAATCCATCTGTACTCCATGAAATATCAACCCACCAAATTTAAGCTTGATTGGTGCTACAGTTTTTGAGTTTTAAGGGTGAAACGGTGCACAGACAGACAGAAACAAACTGATCGCAATAACCCTCTCCTATCCTCGAGCATTAAAAATGAAACTAAAGTCTTTTTCATGATTATCCCAATGAATTTTACACAAGACATTTAAATTTTGCAAGTTTTATGATTACTTTAAGCTTCAAAGAAATAATGTTTTTCTCCACTGGCAGTTTTGTGTGAGTGAGGGGGAGGGGGGACTTGTCAGTGTACTGGTTATAAAGCATTAGCCTTGCCACAGGCGTTTATATGTATAATATAGACACAACTGTTTGATTGCATTATAAGTATTTTTCATAATGCTCTCATACATTTACTTAGCCTAGCTTGCTGGGGAGAACTCCCAGACTAGAAAAGCCTCTGATACAGTGTGCATTATGGCAAAAAATAGTTCACATTTGCATTATGGTAGAGACAGCCTGGAAGGCCAGGCTAATAAAGCATATGTATTGATTGTTTTTCTGCAGTCTTCCCACTTGGTGTACTAACTCTTGGAGGAGTGAGAGAAACAGTGTGGAGTTTAGCTGCTTATTAAGGGTGAACTCAATCTGGAACATGCAAAACACAATGCATAATTAAGGATCCAGGGGGAAAGAAAACCAATTAAAAAAGAATGACAGCACACTGGATTGTATTACCACACGAGGCATGTTGTAGTCAATTTGGTGGCCCATTGGGGCCCATGAAAGTCAAGTTGTGGTGGCCCCAACTTAAAAGGGGGGGGCCCCGGGCCACCGCGAATTTCGCACGCTGGTGTAGGGGTACTACGCCTAGTATTTCTGAAGGAAGTGTAACGATGAATTAATTCTCTTAGGTAAACAGGTTGACCTTGGTTGAGGATTTTGTATGTAATGAGGCCTATTTTGAACTGTACCCTGTACCTGACTGGAAGCCAATGCAGTTTTTTCAGTTGAGGGGTGATGTGAGAAAATTTTGAGGAACGGGTGACAACCCTGCAGAGTGAGTTTTGCACTAGTTGCAATCTCTGTAACTCAAAATCAGTGAGTGATAAGAACAGGGAATTGCAGTAGTCCAATCTGCTGCTCACCAAAGCATTGGCTAGAAGAACTGATGTTTTAAGGTCTAGAAGGGGGCGAATTCTGTAGAGGTCTCTTGAATGAACTCTAGTGGACTTTATGACCTGTGACACATGGTCAGAGAAGGTGAAATTGGAATCAAACACCACTCCGAGGTTCTTGACACTTTGTGCTGCTGAGACCTGATTACCAAGAATATTGATTGGAAAGTGAGGAAGGAGTTGTTTACGGTTGTTTTTTGCGCCTATCAAAATGAACTCGGTTTTATCAGGGTTGAGTTTTAATTTATTTGTGAACATGAAATTTTGGATGTCGTTTAGGCAATTCTTTAGTTTTTACCCCACAGACCTTCAGGGCTGTCGGGGTATTGTTTTCACCCATGGTGTCCGGATGGGCATCCGGGCGGGCGGCAGGAAATAGTTTGTCCGGGCTGTATCTCAGAAACCGTAAGGTGTAGGAAGTTGATACTTGGTAGGGACATTGGTTAGGGGGTGTAGGTGTGCAACGTCATGTTCTGACCTTGATTTGACCTTGCCGTAGTGACCTTGAGTTTGAAAATCTTGTCCGGGGTATATCTCGGAAACTGTAATTTGTAGGAAGTTGATACTTGGTAGGGACATTGGTTAGGGGTGTAGTTGTGCAACGTCATAGTCTGACCTTGATTTGACCTTGCCGTAGTGACCTTGACCGAAAAAATCTTGTCTGGGCTATATCTCGGAAACCGTAAGGTGTAGGAAGTTGATACTTGGTGGGGATATTGGTTAGGGGGTGTAGGTGTGCAACGTCATGGTGTGACCTTGATTTGACCTTTGACCTTGCTGTAGTGACCTTGACCTAAAAAATGTTGTCCGGGCTATATCTCAGAAACTGTAAGGTGTGGGAAGTTGATATTTGGTAGGGACATTGGTTAGGGGGTGTAGGTGTTCAACGTCATGGTGTGAACTTGATATGACCTTGACCTATAAAATCTTGTACGGGCTATATCTCAGAAACCCTAAGGTGTAGGAAGTTGATATTTGGTAGGTAAATTTGCTAGGGGGTGTAGGTGTGCAGCGTCATGGTCTGACCTTGATTTGACCTTTGACCTTGCCGTAGTGGCCTTGACCTATAAAATCTTGTCCCGGCTATATCTCGGAAACTGTAAGGTGTAGGAAGTTGATATTTGGTAGAGACATTGGTTAGGGTGTGTAGGTGTGCAGCATCATGGTGTGACCTTGATTTGACCTTTGACCATGCCATAGTGACCTTGACCTATAAAATCTTGTCAGGGCTATATCTCGGAAACCGTAAGGTGTAGGAAGTTGATACGTGGTAGGGACATTGGTTAGGGGTATAGGTGTATATTATGATGGTGTGACCTTAATTTGACCTTTTACGTTGTCGTAGTGACCTTGACCTTTAAAATCTTCTTGGACCTTTGGGTCTGTCTTTTGATGCAGATTAAGCAAAAGTCGTATTAGAATTTGTCAAGAATTTTACTTTCATAACTTCCCATTGTAAGAGATAGAATTTCATCAAGTGAGCCACAGATTTTGCTCCAACACCACAATAAGCATTCATTAAATGTATTACCCCTTCTGTATGCATGGTAATATTCTAACCATCTAAACCATAATTCGGCCATGCAGATGTAGATAAAGAGTGTTGAATTTTAGTTTACTGATTAATGCTGTCATCTTGTTATTGAATTATCTTGTTTTAATACTTTATCTTTATACGCATTATCTTTCTTTTAAACATTATTTCTCCATTTAAAGATTGTTTGGACCTTTATATAACTGACAGTGCTCTGAAAGTATCCTGAAGTTTGTACTGGTACAGTACTTCTATATCTCATGGTGTTGAAAATATTTCCCTAGGCTGTGGGGTACGGGCATCTGATGCTATTTTTGTATACAGTGAGAAAAATTTGCTGGAGAGTGAAATGTATAACTGGGTGTCATCGGCGTAGAAATGATAATTAATGCTACTGTGAGATTGAATGATGGAGCTGATTGGGTTGGTGTAGAGTGAAAAAAGAATTGGACCAAGGACGGGGCCCTGGGGGACCCCATATTGGAGGGCAACAGGATGTGAGAGTGTGCTGCCTACCTTGACTGAGTGTGTCCTTCCCGACGGGTATGATTTGAACCAGCCAAGTGCCAGTTCACTGATTCCATAGTAACCATTAAGTCTGTCCCAGGAGAATGGTGTGGTCAGTGGTGTCGAATCTGGCGGAGAGATCTAGAAGGGTGAGGACTGTAACAGTCCCTTTGGCCGTATTGAGAAGAATATCATTGTGAATATTAAGGAGGGCACTTTCAGTAGAATGGTGTTTCCTATAAGCCGATTGGAAGGCAGTCACCAGGCCAGCTTCATCAATAGTGGTCCTACGATTCGACGGAAAATCGATTCGAGGTTTATTTAAAACTTTCGATGTAGAAAATCAATTCTCATCTTAAGAATCGATTATGAATCGAAAATAAAATTTAAAAGCCACCTAATTTTTGCTTATTGTACAGGTATTCAACATTTTATTATCTCCCGCCGGGCGGGCGGGAGATTATAAAACACATTCCGTGCGTGTGTTCGTGTGTTATTGAGTGTGTGTCACACTTTTATAAAGGGCTGTACATCACACTGGTTGTTTCTCCTTGGCCTTTTCAATGTTTTTTATGACCTTATTGCTTATGTCCTTTCATTTGATGCTGTTATTTCACACCTAGGACCATAGCTAAGTGAGTAATAGCAATGGTGGCTACTTTGAGTAAAGTGCTCATAACTCCAAAACGACAGCATTTAGATTGTTTCTGTAACATACGTTGTTCAGCTACTTTCTCCATGCCTACAAGATGGTACCATTTTTAGGGTTCTATCTTCATAGCTAAGTGAGTAATAGCTATTTTCTGTTATTAACAATGAGCAAAATGAGTAAATGGATTTTGTCTTTGTAACTGTTACTTACAATATTGGCCTGAAATATGTTGTTCAACAACTCCTTCATGTACTATATCATGGTGAGGTGTCCAAGGTGTAGCACCATAGCTAACTGAGTAATAGCTATACTAAGTTTAACATTTGACCATTGAGCAAGTCACTTATAACTCAAAAACTATTGAATATAGAGGATTTTTGTCGAATATGTTGTTCACGTATCTTTTGGATATACTGAAATCTGAATTTTCACAGCTGTAACTCCATAGCTAACTGAGTAATAGCTACTTTGATGATAACCATAATGAGTAAATGGTTTATATCTTCAAAAGTATTGCAGCTACACAATTTTGTTCCAATATGTTGTTCAGCTACTATCTCCACAGCTACAACATGGTCACTAGTTTGGAAGTGTATCTCCATAGCTAAGTGAGTAATAGCTACTTTGTCAATTTTTAATGATAACCATATAGGAGTTTTGTCAAATATGTTGTTCACCTACTTTTTGATGTAGTGCGGCGGGAGATCATACCACGGCAGTGGTCTTGTTTTCATAATATTTGTTTACATTATCTGCCATGTTTCTTTCAGTGGTACTTCCTGTTGGTTACAACTAAAACGCAAAATATATGTACGTTTTTAGAATCTTTTAATACAAATAAACTAAGTTCAACCTAAGTTAAATTCAACTTCCAGTCTTCCACTGCTTCATACACAACATGCATCTCATTGTAAATGGAGAATAACGACTTTGGTCATAAATCAAGTGCAGAGAGCAGTCCTCATTACTGTAACACTTCAGCAATCTGCCATGAATATTTTTGACAAATTTTGTTGAATAATAAAAATTAAATGCTCACTGCATTATCATACTTAGGATTGTACAGTATTTAATAAACTATTATTATATGAAATGAATTGATCAAACAGATCTGCTTAAAAAGGGAAATACATGGAATATTTTTTTCGGGATCAGAGGAATTTAACAGAATAATTGGAAAACATGTTATAGCAACATATACACACAAAAAAAGAGTTCACTCTGTTTGAAGCTAGTTGGAGATATTTGCAGTCTGAAGTAAAATTTAAGGCAGAAAGAAGAAGATATGGCTATGTGTTATAAAAACATTAACATGGAGTGACGTTGAACAAAAGTGATTTAAATAATGTTTATTTTTAGCATATATATTTTGGTTGCTTAATCTGCTGAGGTTACACTCAAACACCATAAAACGTTTATGTGCTAAAAAGGGTGGATGAAAATAAAGATAAATTTGTAACTGTTAAGGTTACCTTAATAAATTATTACATTAAACATACTTCTGGAGTCTTTCAACCTACTGGTTTCCTAACGTACCTTACCTTACAGTAAACTCTAACCAAATGCCATGGAATTTATGACTGACCTGTAGAAAATGCTGTATTATGATTTTTGAAAATAAAAAGAATTTTTTGTCTTTCTTGAAAAACAAGCAGAAAAATTATTGTAATGGATAATTGATCATTAAGAATTAACGATTAATCGATTCTGATTTTTCAGACCGATTCCTAACACTATTCATCAAGGTGAGTTTGCAGCTGGGCTGCTACTACACTTTCAAGTATCTTTGAAATAAAGTTTAGATTGGAGACAGGCCTGTAATTTTTGAAAACTTCTTTGTCTAAGGATGATTTTTTGAGGATTGGGGTTACATGGGCCTGCTATAAAATATTAGGACACTTACCTTGTTCTAGAGAGGCATTGATTATTGAAGTGATGGGGGTGATGAGAATGTCCAGATATTCAAGAACAAGAAAAGTGGGCCAAGGGTCAAGGGAACATGATTTAGCAGGAGAGTCTAGAATAATTTTGGTGATTTGATCTTCAGTTACAGTAGAGAAAGAGGCAAACATGGGTGGAGGAGAGTCTGGGGTGATGTGTTGGAAATTCAGTGAAGTAGAGAACATTGAGTGTATTTTTTTCAATTTTTTGTGTAAAGAACTCCACAAATCTGTCAGCAAAAGCTGAGGGGGATTTATCGATGGGAGGATCTTAGCTGGGATTCTGTGTAACACATCACCCAAGACTCACCATAATTTTTGTGGGTTGCGGTGATTGTCCCGAATTTTTGCTTTAAGGAATTCAGATTTGGCCTGCATGCAGATTTTATTGTAGTGGTGCACTTTCTGCATGTATTGGGATCTATTGAAGGTAGATTTATTTCGGCACCAAATACGTTCAAACAACGCTTGGTCTCTTTTGCCACAATTATCGTTTCGTTAACCCATCCTGGGATGTACTTCGGTTGGTATTTTTGGTGTGTGGTGGTGCAGGTTTGTCAATAAGGGTGGACAAGGTAGTGTGATATTGTTCATAGAGAGTGTCAGCTTCCTTGGATGGATTATTAAGTAGTTGAGAAGCAAGGAGATCTGTTTTCAATTTCTCTTTATCAATTTTATGGTATTTACGAAAGGTGACAGTAGCATTAGTTTGGGATATGGGGGTTGAGAGATTTAGGGTAAAACTAATTGAAAAGTGGTCGGAAAAGGCATCAGTGGTATGGACATTGGAAATATTGTCATTGTTGGATTTGGTTGAAACCAGGTCAAGTGTATGTCCATGAATGTGGGTTGGGAAGTTAACGTTCTGAATTAAATCAAATGACTCAGTCAAAGAATGAAAGATTTTTGAATTTGAACATGTTGTTTCAAGGTGAAAATTGAAGTCGCCGATGATCACCAGATTTTCCGTGATATGATGAATATCCTCCAGAAGTGACTGAAACTGTTCAAAAAAGGATGTGATACTGGAGGATGGTGGTCTGTATATATTCAGAAAGTAAAAGGATTCTTTGTGAAGGGATATCTTGAGGAGGAAATTTTCAAAGGTGGTGCAGGTCTTTGTTGGAACTACAGAAGGATCCAATCCATCTTTCACAAAAAAGCCCAATCCTCCACCGTGACAGACCTCTCGTGGCTTTTGATAGAGATTGTAGCCTGGTGGGGTGATTTCGGACAGATTTGCACTTGTGGTGTCAGGTCTAATCCAAGTCTCGGACATGGCGACGAGATCAGTGTCATTATCAGAAATAAATTTTGCGATGGCAGGATATTTGTCATGTATTGACCTAGTATTTGCGTAGGTGACCTTTGGACACCTGATTGGTCCTGGGTTTGGGTTTATGTCACCAGCAAGCAGGAGTAGGATGAAAAGTAGGGTAGGACTGGTGGAATTGAGATTGAGGATTTGATGACAATATAGGCAAAAATTGGTGGTGGGGGGTTTGAAGGGGCAGAAACTGACAACATCAGGATACTGAATGCTTGAGTTACTGTGGTGCTGATATTCAGCAATGGCTGGTTGAATTGCCAGTAAAAAATATATGAATTGCCAGTAAAAAATATAGGAATATCATATTTGAGATCTTGGTGGGGTTAAAAGTTAGAAACTGGGCTTTTTTCCCATAAAATTTGTGGATTAGAGTGGTTAGTGAGTTTGAATTGTGAGTGTGATGGTCCCCGATAACAGGGAATGTGAGTGATAAAAGGGATCAAATGATAAAATGGGCTGTTTGCCTATGTAAATATCAAATAATTGTGTCAAAAGGGGGAGATTAAAGAGGTTATTTTATTTATTCTTTCAACAATAGCACCAAAGCAGACGTGGTACATGTAATTTACCGACCTCCAAGTACCAGCAAAAGCAGATTTATCGAGGAATTCAACAGTTTCATGGAAGCAGCTGCTTTGTCACCACATGAAAATATTATCCTGGGAGATGTCAATATCCAGCTTGACAGTCAAACTTGCTAGACAGAAAATTTCAACACAGTTCTATTGGATTTTGATTTTATTCAACATGTGTCAACACCTACACACATACAAGGACATATCCTTGATGTACTCTGCACTAGTAAATCCCTAACTTCCTCAGTTCACCATCATGTAAAGGACGGCATATCAGACCACCTAACTGTCTTTTTCACTACAACATTCCCTGTCAAAAATTCCGCAGAGTAAAACGGTTGAAAATCAGGAAACTTCGCAAGATAAATAAAACTGAATTTATGTCTGACATTGAAAATTCTGAGCTTATCCAGGCTCCTTATAAAACAGCTAGCTTACTTTCACACCAATCCTTTCATACCCTTAGGAATATACTTGACAAGCATGCACCTGAACATGAATGTAAAACCCCACAACATGTCAACAAAGGGTTCATCAACAGTGAGATTTTGGCAGCAAAGAGACGTAAGCGCAAACTCGAAAGGGAGTGGTGAAAGGACAACTCTGCCATAAACCGCAGTAGGTATAGAGCCGCTGTGAACCATTTCAACCGTCTCGTGGAATGTGCAAAAACCAAACACTACAGTGATATGGTTAGGGAAAATGAGGATAACCCCCAAGGCCTTGTGGAATTCCATAAAGACAGTCCTCCATAGATCACCAAAAATGGTACTTCCAGATTATACCACCATGAACAGTCTAGTCAACACTTTTGGCAGGTATTTTGCAGACAAAATTGCTAAATTAAGATCTGGATTACTGTCTACTGATGCCGATCCCCCTGTCTCAGGTTCCTACAAAAACAAGTTTGTTTCTTTCCGGACCATGTCAGAGGAAGAAGTCCTTAAAATCATAAAGTCCACACCAAATAAATCATATGACTTGGATCCCATCCCAACATCATTGGTCCTTGAATGTATCAGTGTGCTCCCGACTCCTATTACAAATATTGTGAACTACTCTCTACAGGAGGGCAGTTTCCCATCCTGCTTTAAGACTGCACATGTTACACCCTTGTTGAAAAAAGCTGGTCTTGACAAGAATATTCTCAAGAATTATCGACCAGTGTCCAACCTCAGCTACATCTCCAAACTCATAGAGAAAGCTGTGGCTAAGCAGATAAATGAGCATATTGCTCACGAGGGTATATCTAACGAAAACCAGTCCGCATATAGAGCTTTTCACTCAACTGATACGGCGTTACTCAAAATACAAAATGACATTGCCACATCAAGGGGACAAGGGTGCAGCTGTTGGATTAGTCCTTTTGGACTTATTTGCAGCTTTCGATACAATAGACCACTCAATCCTATTCAACTGCCTTCAGCACTGGTATGGCATTGATGGGGTAGTGCTTAAGTGGGTCCAGTCATACCTCAACTCACGCAAGCAGCGCATCAAAATAGATGGACATCTTTTAGATGCTTTTCAACTCCCTTACGGGGTTCCCCAGGGCTCAGTTCTAGGGCCACTCCTTTTTACCTAAATTCAATGTCACCCACCACTTATATGCAGATGACACACAAATTTACTTGGAACTCGACTCTAGGAACTTCGATTCCAGTATCACTGAATTAACAAATTTCCTTGAGGCGGTCCAGGCTTGGATGGGAAATAATAAGCTTAAATTAAATCCTGACAAGACAGAATTCATAGTGATTGGTGATGATCAAATTAGAAGTTCCCTGAAGTCATCTTTCCCAGTGAGTTTGCTTGGCAACACCATGGAACCAGCTGAATCGGTAAAAAACCTTGGTGTCATCCTGGATGCTGAAAATTCAAATACTGTCATGTTAAATACTGTCATGTTAAACCTTTCCTGCACAAACTACACTGGCTCCCCATTCATTACCGTATACTGTTCAAATATAATCTCCTCATTTATAAAGCAATACATTTGAGCCAACCTCCATATCTCTCCGCTCTAATTAGGCGGAGTGATCTCACACGGGGCAATCGCCTATCAATTTCCTCATCTAAACCAAATAAACGCTCAGGGCTACGCAGTTTCATAGCAGGGGCTCCCACAGAGTGGAACAAGCTTCCTCAAGCCATCAGAACCATAGAAAGCATTTCTGGTTTCAGGAAACAGTTGAAAACATACCTTTTTAGATTAGCTTATCCTCCACCATAGCCTATCTCCCCTACCGGACGCTAATATGGAAATGGACATCTTTCTGGAACTGGACTATCCCTTTTTGCACATCAGCGCCTTAGAGGATGTTTACATCAAATTCGGCGCTATATAAGTGTTTCTTACTTACTTACTACTTACTAGAGTGAGTTTAATTAATTTTTGGATTAATGATAACTAATTTTCAAAAACGGTACTTCTCTAATGGAAACACGCCACCAGTGGATATTTTAAAGTTTAAAGTGACAGTAAATTTCAGATATTGAAGTTTTTTGTGTGGCAAGGAACTCTGTCCCAAATAGACTTGCTCCAGGTCTTTGTATTTCTTATTCGAGGTCCTCAGTGGCCTAGTGGTTAGCAAGTTTGGCATCTACTCATAGGCTGTCACCTCTGTGGGTTCGAGTCCCACAAGTGGCAATTCTGAGGACCTGTCCCAATATGACCCTGGCTGTTGAACGGGACGTAAAACCCCAACTTTGACTTTGTATTTCTTATTCCACCAAATCTGACATACATGGAATCATTATGAATCCACAAATGGGTGGGGACATTACTGTCAGATGAAATACTTTTGTCAGCCCCACATTCTGATAAAAAAGTCATACAGTCCTCATATAATACCTTAGACAAAAGGACTTGAAGAAAGTCTATGTCCCAAAATGCCATCCATCAGTTTTAAAAAGGCATATTTTAGGACAGAAAACTCGGTCTATGTCTACAAGATCTATATCACCGCTAGCGTACCCAAGGGCTGTGTATGCAAGATCAATATCACTGCTAGTTTACCCAGTGACTACACAAGATCTATATCACTTCCACTTTACCCAACGGCTGTGTACACAAGTTCTATATCACTGCTAGTGTGCCCCAATTTCCATCACTTCTTCCTTATCTCATTTGTAACATGTCCTTTAAATTTTGTCAGAATGTAACAATAATCAAGTTATTCTGCCCACAAACCATTTCACAGTGCAAACCCATACCAAGCTGAATAATTTTAATCCAGAAAGTGATCCTTGGCTCATTTCTGACTACTCGAAAAGTTTCCTTAAAAACTAATTACTTCACAGTGCCTTATGTACGGACCAGTTGAGTATGCTGTAAAATGTACTGATATCAAGTGCACAAGCATTGAGTACCAACTGCTTACTGACTTGGTTCATGAAAAATTGGGTATGCTGTAAAAAAAGATTGGAGTTGTTGGGTACACTAACAGAAAAATAGATCATGTGTTCACAATCGCTGGGTATACTAGATTGATATCTCTGCTGGAGTACACTACTGCTGCGTATGCTAGCAGTGATGTAGGTCTTGTGTGCACAACCACTGGGTACGCCAACAATGATATTGATCTTGGGTGTACTACCATTGGGAACATAGATTTCACTGCCTTGGGTACAGGGTAGTTGGGTTTGCCAGTACTGTACACAGCCGTTGGAGGGGCCACGGTGGCAGAGTGGTAACACTCTCGCCTCCCACCTCTGAGGCCGGGGTTCGATCCTCGGCACGGCCTCTAGTGGGAAAGCTGGTAGTTGCTTGCTGTCGGTCGGCAGTTTACAGTACAGAACCCTAACGAACTGTATGTACTGGTTTCCTCTGCCCTTCCAACTACCCGTCGTGATATGACCTGTACAGTGTTGAAAGCGACGTAAAACCCCAAATAAATAAATAAATAAATGTACACAGCCATTGGGTATGCTTGTGGTGATATAAATCATGCAGTGAAATCATTTGTGTACAGCAATGTGGTATGATTTCCTCTTGGCCTGCACAGCTTTTGGATACACTAACAATAATATAATTTTAGGGTGCACAACGGTTGGGGAAGTGGAGCTTAGTACCTTACAGTCAATCACCAAAAATAAGAATGCCCGAAAATAGAAACGTGGCCCCACAAATGGCCTTAATAATTAAGCGTCCCTTGAAAAGGGGACGCTTATTGGTTTCACCCCCGGTTTTGTCAGCCGCCGCCGCCGCATTATCGTCTCCCTTGAATATCTCCCTTGTTATTAGGCCTATCCAAATGATATGTGGCAGTGTTCTTCTATAGGCGTGGGGAAATTTTTTGACAGGCATAAATTTGACCTTTGACCTTTATCAAGGTCACATTATCAAAAATTCAAAAAAAAATTTACTTCCTTTTCACTAGATTTCCTCAGAAAGTACTGGGTGTGGGTCAACCAAATTTGGTATGCACATTCCTGGGGGAAGAATCTAGGCGCCAGTCGATATTGGGATCAGTCGGGCCATAATTGACCGATTGACGGGCGATTGATTATAAGTTCATAAAAATTTTGCTAAGATTAAGCCTTGAACTCGCTTATTATTGGTCGTAGAGGTTTGGGATGGTATACCAACATATAGGAAATCATGTGCTGGGAATCTTCTGGTGTGGTCAGATTTGACCTTGGGCCCCTCGTTCAAGGTCAAGCGAGGATAGGCAAAGTTTAAAGTGCTTATAACTCGCTTATTATTGGTCCTAGAGGTTTGGGATGGTATACCAACATATAGGAAACCATGGGCTGGGAATCTTTTGGTGTGGTCGCATTTGACCTTGGACGTCTCCTTCAAGGTCAAACGAGGATAGCCAAACTGAAAAGTGCTTATAACTCGCTTGTTATTGGTCCTAGAGGTTTGGGATGGTATACCAACATATAGGAAATCATGTCCTGGGAATCCTCTGCTGTGGTCGCATTTGACCTTGGGGCCCCCCCTTCAAGGTCAAACGAGCATACCCAAACTTAAAAGTTCTTATAACTCGCTTATTATTGGTCCTAGAGGTTTGGGATGGTATACCAACATATAGGAAATCATGGGCTGGGAATCTTCTGGTGTGGTCGGATTTGACCTTGGGCCCCTCGTTCAAGGTCAAAAGAGCATAGCCAAACTTAAAAGTGCTTATAACTCGCTTATTATTGGTCCTACAGGTTTGTGATGGTATACCAACATATAGGAAATCATGTGCTGGGAATCTTCTGGTGTGGTCAGATTTGACCTCGGGCCTCTCCTTCAAGGTCAAACGAGCATAGCCAAACATAAAAATGTTTATAACTCGCTTATTATTGGTCGTACAGGATTGGGATGGTATACCAACATATAGGAAATCATGGGCTGGGAATCTTTTGGTGTTGTTAGATTTGACCTTGGGTTTCTCCTTCAAGGTCAAACGAGGATAGCCAAACTGAAAAGTGCTTATAACTCGCTTATTATTGGTCCTAGAGGTTTGGGATGGTATACCAACATATAGGAAATCATGTGCTGGGAATCTTCTGGTGTGGTCGCATTTGACCTTGGGCCCCCCCCCCTTCAAGGTCGAACGAGCATAGGCAAACTTAAAAGTGCTTATAACTCGCTTATTATTGGTCCTAGAGATTTGGGATGGTATACCAACATATAGGAAATCATGGGCTGGGAATCTTCTGGTGTGGTCGCATTTGACCTTGGGCCCCTCGTTCAAGGTCAAAAGAGCATAGCCAAACTTAAAAGTGCTTATAACTCGCTTATTATTGGTCCCAGAGGTTTGTGATGGTATACCAACATATAGGAAATCGTGCTGGGAATCTTCTGGTGTGGTCGCATTTGACCTTGGGGGCCCCCCTTCAAGGTCAAACGAGCATAGCCAAACTTAAAAGTGCTTATAACTCGCTTATTATTGGTCGTAGAGGATTGGGATGGTATACCAACATATAGGAAATCATGGGCTGGGAATCTTCTGGTGTGGTCGCATTTGACCTTGGGCCCCCCCTTCAAGGTCGAACGAGCATAGCCAAACTTAAAAGTGCTTATAACTCGCTCATTATTGGTCCTAGAGATTTGGGATGGTATACCGACATATACGAAATCATGGGCTGGGAATCTTCTGGTGTGGTCGCATTTGACCTTGGGCCCCTTGTTCAAGGTCAAAGAGCATAGCCAAACTTAAAAGTGCTTATAACTCGCTTATTATTGGTCCTAGAGGTTTGTGATGGTATACCAACATATAGGAAATCGTGCTGGGAATCTTCTGGTGTGGTCGCATTTGACCTTGGGCCCCCCCCCCCCCCCCCCCTTCAAGGTCAAACGAGCATAGTCAAACTTAAAAGTGCTTATAACTCGCTTATTATTGGCCCTAGAGGTTTGGGATGGTATACCAACATATAGGAAATCATGGGCAGGGAATCTTTTGGTGTGGTTAAATTTGACCTTGGGCCTCTCCCTCAAGGTCAAACGAGGATAGCCAAACTTAAAAGTGCTTATAACTCGCTTATTATTGGTCCTAGAGGTTTGTGATGGTATACCAACATATAGGAAATAATGGGCTGGGAATCTTCTGGTGTGGTCAGATTTGACCTTGGGCCCCTCCTTCAAGGTCACATGAGGATAGCCAAACCTAAAAGTGCTTATACCGCGCTTATTATTGGTCCTAGAGGTTTGTGATGGTATACCAACATATAGGAAATCATGTGCAGGGAATCCTCTGGTGTGGTTAGATTTGACCTTGTGCCCCTTGTTCAAGGTCAAACGAGGATAGGCAAACTTAAAAGTGCTTATAACTCGCTTATTATTAGTCCTAGAGGTTTGGGATGGTATACCAACATATAGGAAATCATGTGCTGGGAATCTTCTGGTGTGGTCGGATTTAATCTTGGGCCTCTCCTTCAAGGTCAAACGAGGATACCCAAACATAAAAATGCTTATAACTCACTTATTATTGGTCCTAGAGCTTTGGGATGGTATACCAATATATAGGAAATCATGGGCTGGGAACCTTCTGGTGTGGTCGGATTTGACCTTGGGCCTCTCCTTCAAGGTCAAACGAGCATAGCCAAACTTAAAAGTGAATAACTCACTTATTATTTGTCCTAAAGGTTTGGGGTGGTAAACCAACATGTACGAAATCATGGGCAGGGAATCTTATGCTGTGGTCGGATTTGACCTTGGGGCCCCCTTCAAGGTCAAGCGAGGGTAGTCAAAGTTAAAAGTGCTTATAACTCGCTTATTATTGGTCCTAGAGGTATGGGACGGTAAACCAACATGCAGGAAATCATGGGCTGTTAATATTTTAGTGTGGTCGGATTTGACCTTGGGCCTCTCCTTCAAGGTCAAATGAGGATAGGCAAACTTAGAAGTGCTTATAAAGCACTTATTATTGGTCCTAGAGGTTTGGGATGGTAAACCAAGATGTAGGAAATCATGGATTTGGAATCTTTTCTTGGGTTCGGATTTGACCTTGGGACCCTCCTTCAAGGTCAAATGAGGATAGGCAAACTTAAAAGTGCTTATAACTTGCTTATGAGTCGCTTATTAGTGGTCCTAGAAGTTTTGGATATTAACCAACCTATAGGAGTTCATGGTTTGCAATTTTTTTTTTCATTTGTGATTTTGAAATGTTTTGCAGTTGGCCTTCATATCTGTGACAAGTGTATTTACTTTGCAACCTCTTGCTTTTGACTAAAGTTACATATATTTTTTCCTGTAGAGTACAACAACTCTATATATTACTTTGTTCTCTTTCTTTTATATTTGTAAAAAGGAATTTATAATCTTTCCCCTTCATTAATCCAACAAACAGAAACTTCACTCAGTTTACCATATTTTGAAGTGAATTACCACTGAATTATGTTCTAATGATATATATTAGGATAGTAAATTGCTACAGTTGTAAATGTCTGATTTACTGCTTTTTTCAAAAAGTATACAGATCCATGCCACCTTAATAGTAGATTCAACCTTTTCTTTACACTCACTCATAGCCTTGCTTAAGGCTCAAGTACCCTAGTAATTAAGAGAAAATATACAGAAAACATGGTCATTTTGCATAATGTATTCTTACAATTAACATGTACTGGATTTTACACATGATATGTCTGCTCAGTTTATATCTCAAAACATGCATGAGTGCTTTATGAATACCAAATATCTGTGTTCAAGTATGAAAACATATGGTACAAATTTGAGCCTTAAGCAAGGCTAACTCACTCAATGAGAATTTAGAGAAAAGACACTGTTGTATACTTCAAGGATGAAAACAATCATGTAGCCTTGTTCAGGTGCACAGATTGTTTCTGTTGAAATTAACATTTTTATCACCTTTTTAATATCAGATCACTTTGTGGCATTGTCTGATGGAATATTGGTAATCGATGTGGCCAAGATGGGCATCATATTTAACAAGTCCCTATAATAATATACATTGCATCATACTCATTTTATTTCCTGTAATATGTCACAGAACATTGTAAAATAATATGGTGTGGTACTCACTACTGTACTGACATTATCTACATATGACATAGCTTTCAGATAATTTGTTTTTTTATACACCGGACACATATTTTTGTTAAGGAAAACAATGACCTACAATATTATAATTGTTGCATTTTTCAAGCTGTAGAACTGTTTTTGAAATAAGTAAGGTTAATTGCTGGTGGTTTATATTTACAGTAACCTTGACCAAACATTCTAACCTGTAATGACAAATTTAAAAGTGGTTATAACTCACGTATTATTGGTCCTAAGGTTTGCAATATGAAACCAACCTAAGGGAAACCATAAGCTGGACTTGGGTCCTGCTTCGAGGTATATACTATATAGTTATAAATAGAGACTTTGGGAAAGACTAAGATAGTTGGAAAATGCAGATGTTAAAAACACAACAAATGTATCAGTTTATGGGAATAATTTCCTCTTGAACTCTTAGATCCTTTTATAAAGGTAAACAGCAATAAAACCACACACATTGTGAAGAACTATGTATACAAACATGGTGTCGGGTGTTTTACTATTATGGAGGAATACATAGATAGATAGATAGATCTTTATTCAGCATTACATTACAATGAAATAATACAACATTTTAAAATAAATGCTGAAAGTAAATGTCAGAAGTTCAAATGCACTTATAACTAGACATCCCTAAATTTGGAGAGAACTGACAACATAAAGTTAAGAACATACAATAAATACTAAACAGAAATGCCTGAAGTTCAAATGAACTTATTAGTAAATATTACTTAATTTGGACATAACTGACAACAGAAAGTCAAGAAAGAAATACAGCAGATAAAATAGATTTTGATTTATGACACAAAGAAGCTATTTATCAATGAATATGCTAATTTGAACTGTTTGTCTGTTAATTAAATTTTAACATACTTGACAAAGTACTTAATGGTAAAAATATAGATTAAGATACACACAGATTTAGTACACAGATCCGTAACTTCCATTTGTCATACCATAATTTGTTAGATAGGCAATGGTTTTTTATATTTAGTGAGGAATTCTTCTTTTAATCTCTTTTTGAAGCTTATTATAGATGGCAACAATCTTACATGTGATGGAATTTGATTGTACAGTTTAACCCCTATAATACTAGGACATCTACTTTTTTGGAAAGTTTTGGGGATATTTTGATAAATGTTTCCACAGTTCCTTGTATTATAGTTATGAACATGCTTGACATATCTATATCATTCCATTAGTTTAGGTGGTAGCAAATTCCTATGAGCTTTGAAAATATGAGTACATGTTTTGAATTTTGTTATGTCCCGTAACTTTAAACATTTGAATGCATTGTATGTGTTGCTTGTTGAATTTCTGTATCTTAAGGAGCCAATCAGGCACATTTCTGACAGAGGAATCTAGGCGCCAATCGATATTGGGATCAATCGGGCCATAATTGAGCGATTGACGGGCGATTGATTATAAGTTCATAAAAAATTTACTACGATTAAGCCTTGAACTCGCTTATTATTGGTCCTAGAGGTTTGGGATGGTGTACCAACATATAGGAAATCAGGTGCTGGAAATCTTCTGGTGTGGTCAGATTTGACCTGGGGCCCCTCGTGAAAGATCAAAAGAGGATAGGCAAAGTTTAAAGTGCTTATAACTCACTTATTATTGGTCCTAGAGGTTTGGAATGGTATACCAGCATATAGGAAATCATGTGCTGGGAATCATCTGGTGTGGTCAGATTTGACCTTGGGCCCCTCGTTCAAGGTCAAACGAGTATAGGCAAACATAAAAGTGCTTGTAACTCGCTTATTATTGGTCCTACAGCTTTGGGATGGTAAACCAACATGTAGGAAATCATGTGCTGGGAATCTTCTGGTGTGGTCAGATTTGAACTTGGGCCTCTCCTTCAAGGTCAAATGAGCATAACCAAACTTAAAAGTGCTTATAACTCGCTTATTATTGATCCTAGAGGATTGGGATGGTATACCAACATACAGGAAATCATGTGCTGGGAATTTTCTGGTGTGGTCTGATTTGACCTTGTGCCCCTCGTTCAAGGTCAAACGAGTATAGCCAAACTTAAAAGTGCTTATGACTTGCTTATTTTTGGTCCTACAGGTTTGGGATGGTATACTAACATATAGAAAATCATGGGCTGGGAATCTCTTGGTGTTGTCAGATTTGACCTTGGGATTCTTCTTCAAGGTCAAACGAGGATAGCCAAACATAAAAGTGCTTATAACTCGCTTCTTATTTGTCCTACAGGTTTGGGATGGTAAACCAACATGTAGGAGATCATGGCCTGGGAATCTTCTGGTGTGGTCGGATTTGACGTTGGGCCCCTCGTTCAAGGTCAAACGAGCATAGCCAAACTTAAAAGTGCTTATAACTCGCTTATTATTGGTTCTACAGGGTTGTGATGGTATACCAACATGTAGGAAATCATGGGCTGGGAATCTTTTGGTGTGGTCAGATTTGACCTTGGGTCTCTTCTTCAAGGTCAAAAGAGGATAGCCAAACATAAAAGTGCTTATAACTCACTTATTATTGGTCCTAGAGCTTTGGGATGGTAAACCAATATGTAGGAAATCATGGCCTGGGAATCTTTGGGTGTGGTCGGATTTGACCTTGGGCCCCTTGTTCAAGGTCAAACGAGGATAGACAAACTTAAAAGTGCTTATAACTCACTTATTATTGGTCCTAGAGGTTTGTGATGGGATACCAACATGTAGGAAATCATGGGCTCGGAATCTTTTGGTGTGGTCAGATTTGACCTTGGGCTTCCTCTTCAAGGTCAAAAGAGGATAGCTAAACATAAAAGTACTTATAACTGATTTATTATTGGTCCTAGAGGTTTGGGATGGTAAACCAACATGTAGGAAATCATGGGCTGGGAATCTTCTGGTGTGGTCTGATTTGACCTTGGGCCCCTCGTTCAATGTCAAACAAGCATAGCCAAACTTAAAAGTGCTTATAACTCGCTTATTATTGGTCCTAGAGGATTGGGATGGTATACCAACATGTAGGAAATCATGTGCTGGGAATCTTCTGGTGTGGTCAGATTTGACCTTGTGCCCCTCGTTCAAGGTCAAATGAGTATAGCCAAACATAAAAGTGGTTATGACTTGCTTATTATTGGTCCTAGAGGTTTGTGATGGTATACTAACATATAGAAAATCATGGGCTGGGAATCTTTTGGTGTTGTCAGATTTGACCTTGGGCCTCTTCTTCAAGGTGAAACAAGGATAGCCAAACATAAAAGTGCTTATAAGTGGCTTATTATTGGTCCTAGAGCTTTGGGATGGTAAACCAACCTGTAGGAAATCATGTGCTGGGAATCTTCTGGTGTGGTCAGATTTGACCTTGGGGCCTCTCCTTCAAGGTCAAATGAGCATAACCAAACTTTAAAGTGCTTATAACTCGCTTATGATTGGTCCTAGAGGTTTTGGATGGTAAACCAACATGTAGAAATTAAGGGCTGGTAATCTTTTGCTGTGGTCGAATTTGACCTTGGCCCTCTCCTTCAAGGTCAAACGAGCATAGCCAAACTTAAAAGTGCTTATAACTCACTTATTATTGGTCCTACAGGTTTGGGATGGTAAACCAACATGTAGGAAATCATGTGCTGGGAATCTTCTGGTGTGGTCGGATTTGATCTTAGGCCTCTCCTTCAAGGTCCAACAAGGATAGGCAAACTTTAAAGTGCTTATAACTCATTTATTATTGGTCCTAGAGGTTTGGGATGGTATACCTACATATAGGAAATGATGGCCTTGAAATCTTTTGATGTGGTCAGATTTGACCTTGGGCCTCTCCTTCAAGGTCAAACAAGCACAGCCAAACTTTAAAGTGCTTCTTCTTCAAGGTCAAACGAGCATAGCCAAACTGAAAAGTGCTTATAACTCACTTATTATTGGTCCTACAGGTTTGGGATGGTAAACCAACATGTAGGAAATCATGTGCTGGGAATCTTCTGGTGTGGTCGGATTTGATCTTAGGCCTCTCCTTCAAGGTCCAACGAGGATAGGCAAACTTTAAAGTGCTTATAACTCAGTTATTATTGGTCCTAGAGGTTTGGGATGGTATACCTACATATAGGAAATGATGGCCTTGAAATCTTTTGATGTGGTCAGATTTGACCTTGGGCCTCTCCTTCAAGGTCAAACAAGCACAGCCAAACTTTAAAGTGCTTCTTCTTCTTTGCAGCTGAAAACACACAGTCAGCTGATACAGAACCCGTTCATAGGCACTGAGTGTTTTTTTCATTTTAAGGTCACTCTTGTGATCCTAACATGGTCCTTTTCACGAAAATTTCTCTTCACCAATAACATTTACCTCTTCACATTAGTCCTTTAGCATTTTATATAAAGCTTAAAAGCTGTAGGGACGCTTTGTTTTTGTGTACAAAAACTTTTGTCTAGTTTTTCACCAAAAACAAGAACATGGGACAAAATGGGCCTGCTAATTAAGTGTCCCTGAAAAGGGCGCTTATTTGGTTTCGCATTAGTTTCCTCGCCGCCGCCGCATTATGGTCTTACTTGAATATCTCCCTTATTATTGGAAGCTTTTTAACCATATTTGGCAGTCGTATCCCTTAGGTGTGGGAAAATTTTTCCACATGCTTAAATTTGACCTTTCATCTTTATCAAGGTCACATGATCAAAAAATAGTTTTTTCGGGTACACCCGCCCATCATCGCAGTTCAGGAAAATCTACTGGCCGCAGAGGCTTGTAACTTCGTACATGTGTTCATACTATCAAAAACGCGAGCTGATTAGATTTTGGGAGCAATCCGATGAAAATTGACCGATTTATGGGCGATTTTCTCATAGGAACCAATCAGAAAGCTTAAAATTGATGTGAACCCCCCTATTATCTTCTTAAGTATTGCATTTAGAGCCATAAAACGTATTGGGAGGTAATAGGAAACCATATGTGGAGAGTCTAGAAAGCAAGTCAAATTTCCCCTCCGACCCCCCTGTAGGGGTCAAACTGGGGTCATAAAATAGCCAATTTCGTCTTTTTCCCTTATATCTCCTTTATTCTTGCTTCTACAGCTTTAGAATGTAATAAGAGGTATTGGGAAACCATATGTGAAGAGTCAAGATAGCAGGTCAGATTTACCCCCCAGACCACCCCCCCCCCCCCCCCCCCACCCGCCACCACCCCCCCCTTATGGGTCAAACTGGGGTCATAAAATAGCCGATTTTATGTTTTTGCCTTATATCTCCTTTATTCTTGCTTTTAGAATTTTACAATGTATTAAGATGTATTGGGAAACCGTATGTGAAGAGTCTAGATAGCCGGTCAGATTTACCCCCTGACCCTCCCTTATGGGTCAAACTGGGGTCATAAAATAGCCGATTTGGTGTTTTTGCCTTTTATCTCCTTTATTCTTGCTTTTACAGCTTTAGAATCTATTAAGAGGTATTGGGAAACCTTATGTGAAGAGTCTAGATAGCTGGCCAGATTTACCCCTGGACCCCCAAATCGCCTATTTTGTGTTTTTGCCTTTTATCACTTTTATTCTTGCTTTTACAACTTTAGAATGTATTAAGAGGTATTGGGAAACCATATGTGAAGAGACTAGATAGCTGGTCAGATTTACCTCCGGATCCCCCCTTATGGGTCAAACTGGGGTGATAAAATAGCCGATTTTGGGTTTTTGCCTTTTATCTCCTTTATTCTTGCTTTTACAGCTTTAGAATGTATTAAGAGATAATAGGAAACCATATGTGAAGAGTCTAGATAGCTGGCCAGATTTACCCCCCCCCCCCCCCCCATGGGTCAAACTGGGGGCCATAAAATAGCCGATTTGGTGTTTTTACCTCTTATCTCCTTTATTCTTGTTTTTAGAGCTTTAGAATCTAGATAGCCGGTCACATTTACCCCCCCCATGAATCAAACTGGGGTCATGAAATAGCCAATTTTGTGTTTTTGCCTTATATCTATTTTATTCTTGCTTTCAGATATTTACAATGTATTCAGAGGTATTGGGAAACCTTATGTGATGAGTCTAAACAGCCGGTCAGATTTACCCCCCCCCCCTATGGGTCGAATTGCAGTCATAAAATAGCCGAATTTGTGATTTTGCCTTACATCTACTTTAGTCTTGCTTCTACAGCTTTAGAATGTATTAAGAGGTATTGGGAAACCTTATGTCAAGAGTCTAGATAGCCGGTCAGATTTACCCCCTGACCCTCCCTTATGGGTCAAACTGGGGTCATAAAACAGCCGATTTTCAATTATATCTAAATAGAAATGAGTATTATTCATAGGATATAAATAGACTTGTGGGAACATTGACCTTTTATTTACTCATTGGGATAGATGTGGTCACAGCATTGGGTCATAAACTTGTTGCCTTTCCAAAGAATCACATTAAAGTTCACCTAATTATGTCCACCCCACTGGGGGGTGGACATATTATTTTTGCTTTTTCCGGCGTCCTGCCTCTGGATGCTTGGTTTCTGCTCATTTGAAGGAAAAGTATTTGTCCTATCCTTACCAAATTTGGTATGGGTGTTTATTGGGTTAATAGCTTGCATAGGATTGCTTTTGGTGAAGATAGGTGTATAGCTAACTGAGTAATAGCTACTTAGCTACTTTTGTGTACTTCTTTTGTTTCCGGGCATTATAAGGAAAAATTTATTTGACATATCTTTACCAAATTTAGTATGAGCATTACTTAGGTCGTTAGCTTGCTTGGGATTGCTTTTAGTGATAATAGCTATATAACTGACTGAGTAATAGCTACTTTGCCAAAAATGGAAAAACACAAATTTGCTTCTATCTCCTTAACCGTGCGAGATAGAGCGATTTCGTCGAAATTTTTGACCCACAGGTTATCTGAAGAATGTACTCTTGGCAATTAAAAAAAAATAAAAATTTCCTCTTCTCAAAAATGGCGGCCATTTTGAATTTTCGAATATTTGCCAAAAATTGAAAAACAGAAATTTGCTTCTATCTCCTTAACCGTTCAAGATAGAGCGATTTCGTCGAAATTTTCGACCCAACCAATGCAAAAAGGCATGAAACTGAAATAATTTACATGTATACTAATAAATATTTAAGCATCATTGAAATATTTTACAAATGAAACAGGGTCTTGTAAGACTACTGTACAACTTTTGCAAAAGTTTCTATTCATATGTTGCAGCTGCTATCAACAGGGCGTCCTATTTCTAGTTTTTATGTCGTCACTCTGCGGCGTGGGCATACGCGTCCGCGTGAACAACTTCTTCTCCAAAACTACAAGCCCTAGAGACATGCTGTTTTTTTTAAAAGATACCTTATCTATCGAGGATGAAAAATTGTTCAAGGCATGCAAATCTGTCTGTTCGTCTGTTTGCTAGAGACATTACAAGGGAGGTACCCCCACCAAAAGTGTGAAAATTTCAACACTTTATCACAATTTTCTCAGTGACTATTGCAGGGATTTCTCTCATATCTTGCATATATGTACTAGGCCAGAGGTAGATTCTCTTGTGTGAGTATGAGACCTGGATCTGTCTTGTTTTTTTTTAAATAAATTTTTTAAATTATTTTTAATGCGTTAAAATTCATCAAATCATGCACTAAATCACTTATAACTTGAAAAGTGTTGCATTTAGAGCATTTTGTTAAAATATGTTATTCAGCTACTTTTTTCATAGCTACAACATGGTGAGTAACTTGGGTGTCTGTCTCAATAGCTAAGTGAATAATAGCTACTTTTGGGCTTTTCAGTAACTACCATCTTGAGTAAAATCACTTGTAACTTGAAAACTATTGCATTTAGAGAATTTCGTATAAATATGTTATTCAGCTACTTTTGGGTCAGCTATAACATAGTAAAATTTCAGACCTGTAGCTCATGGCATAGCTGAGTAATAGCTACTTTTAGGTTATCACTGATGAGTAAATCACTTATAACTTGAAAACTATTACATTTAGAGTATTTTGTTTCAATATGTTATTCACCTATTTTGGGGTCAGCTATAACATAGTAAAATTTCAGATCTGTAGCTCATGGCATAGCTGAGTAATAGCTACTTTGAGGTTATCACTGTTGAGTAAATCACTTATAACTTGAAAACTATTGCGTTTACAGAAAGTTGTGTAAATATGTTATTCAGCTACTTTTGGGTCAGTTATAACATAGTGAAATTACAGACCTGTAGCTCATGGCACAACTGAGCAATAGCTATTTTCAGGTACTGTATGTTGAGTAAATCAGTTGTAACTTGAAAAATATTGCATTTGGAGTATTTTGTTAAAATATGTTGTTCACCTTCTTTTGGGTCAGCTATAACATAGTGAAATTACAGACCTATAGCTCATGGCATAGCGGAGCAATAGCTATTTTCAGGTTCTCACTATTGAGTAAATCAGTTGTAACTTGAAAACTATTGCATTTACAGTATTTTGCTTAAATATGTTGTTCACCTACTTTTGGGTCAGCTATAATATAGTATAGCTATAGCTGAACAATAGCTACTTTCAGGTTCTCACTATTGAGTAAATCATTGTATCCGCTGGATAGCCGCAGTGTGTAGAGAAATTTCACCATTACCGCTCTAATTTAAAAAATATTATAGCTAGCCTTCTCAAGTTTGCAGAATATATTAATAACCATAAAATGTTGCCTGGGAATATTTTTGGCCTCATTTTGCAAAACAAGATGGCCGCCAGGGATGTTTATTCGACTTTAAACAAGGACTTTTGTTGGCCCTCTAGAGCAAAGGGTATTATAGGTAGAGATCTCAAATTAATTCGCAGGATATGTTCCTCATTATAAAATCTTGACTGGGAATATTTTTGGCCTCATTTTGAAAAACAAGATGGCCGCCACAGGTGTTTCTTTGTCAGTCATGAAAAGTGCCTATAACTTGCTTATTATTGGTTCTAGAGGTTTGGGATGGTAAAACATCCTATAGGAAATCATGGGCTGGGAATCTTTTGGTGTGGTCAGATTTGACCTTTGGACCCCTCCTTCAAGGTCAAATAAGGACAGCCAAACTTAAAAGTGCTTATAACTTGCTTACTTTCCTTCATAATACCATTGGCAGGGCACAACTTTTTTGTCCTTTTCTTCTGTCAGGTTCAGAATTTCTTTTGAACATGCTGTTCAATTACCATTTACTATACTTCTGTACAGCACTTTCCCTGATAATTATGCTTTCCTCTCATTATTATTCCTCTTCACAAATCAAAAAACACTCAGTCAGCTGACACAGTGCCCGTTCATGGGCACTCTCCTCTTGTTTTAAACAAGGACTTTTGTTGGCTGTCTAGAGGAAAGGGTATTATAGGTAGAGATCTCAAATTCGCAGCATATGTTCCTCATTATAAATTATTGATTTGGAATATTTTTGGCCTCATTTTGAAAAACAAGATGGGTGCCACAGGTGTTTCTTTGTCAGTCATGAAAAGTGCTTATATCTCCCTTATTATTGGTCCAAGAGGTTTGGGATGGTAAACCAACCTGTGGGAAATCATGGGCTGGGAATCTTTTGGTGTGGTCAGATTTGACCTTTGACCCCTCCTTCAAGGTCAAACGAGGATAGCCAAACTTAAAGGTTCTCCTAACTGGGCTGTGAATCTGTTGATGTGGTCCGATTTGACCTTGGACCTCTAGAGGAAGGGACGCTTGTTTGTGTATGGGAGACCTTCAGGCTCCGCCGGCTCCGCATTTTGTTTTCCTTATAACTCTATAACCGTTAGGCGGATTCTTTTCAAATTTGGCAGGTTTAGGCAGTAGCCTTGGGGAATTTTTATGTCAGCTGACTTGTCAGTCAGCTGACATTATGTCATCACTCTGCGGCGTGGGCGTACGCGTCCGCGTCCGCGTGAACAACTTCTTCTCCAAAACTACAAGCCCTAGAGACATGCTGTTTTTTTTAAAAGATACCTTATCTATCGAGGATGAAAAATTGTTCAAGGCATGCAAATCTGTCTGTTCGTCTGTTTGCTAGAGACATTACAAGGGGGGTACCCCCACCAAAAGTGTGAAAATTTCAACTTTTTATCACAATTTTCTCAGTGACTATTGCAGGGATTTCTCTCATATCTTGCATATATGTACTAGACCAGAGGTAGATTCTCTTGTGTGAGTATGAGACCTGGATCTGTCTTACTTTTTTTTTAATAAATTTTTTTAATAATTTTTGATGCATTAAAATTCATGAAATCATGCACTAAATCACTTATAACTTCAAAAGTGTTGCATTTACAGCATTTTGTTAAAATATGTTGTTCAGCTACTTTTGTCATAGCTACAATATGGTGAGTAAGTTGGATGTCTGTCTCAATAGCTAAGTGAGTAATAGCTACTTTCGGGCTTTTCAGTAACTTCCATTTTGAGTAAAATCACTTGTAACTTAAAAACTATTGCATTTAGAGAATTTCGTATAAATATGTTATTCAGCTACTTTTGGGCCAGCTATAACATAGTGAAATTTCAGACCTGTAGCTCATGGCATAGCTGAGTAATAGCTACTTTTAGGTTATCACTGTTGAGTAAATCACTTATAACTTGAAAAGTGTTGCATTTAGAGCATTTTGTTAAAATATGTTATTCAGCTACTTTTTTCATAGCTACAATATGGTGAGTAAGTTGGGTGTCTGTCTCAATAGCTAAGTGAGTAATAGCTACTTTTGGGCTTTTCAGTAACTTCCATCATGAGTAAAATCACTTGTAACTTAAAAACTATTGCATTTAGAGAATTTCGTATAAATATGTTATTCAGCTACTTTTGGGCCAGCTATAACATAGTAAAACTTCAGACCTGTAGCTCATGGCATAGCTGAGTAATAGCTACTTTTAGGTTATCACTGTTGAGTAAATCACTTATAACTTGAAAAGTGTTGCATTTAGAGCATTTTGTTAAAATATGTTATTCAGCTACTTTTTTCATAGCTACAATATGGTGAGTAAGTTGGGTGTCTGTCTCAATAGCTAAGTGAGTAATAGCTACTTTTGGGCTTTTCAGTAAATTCCATCATGAGTAAAATCACTTGTAACTTAAAAACTATTGCATTTAGAGAATTTCGTATAAATATGTTATTCAGCTACTTTTGGGCCAGCTATAACATAGTAAAATTTCAGACCTGTAGCTCATGGCATAGCTGAGTAATAGCTACTTTTAGGTTATCACTGTTGAGTAAATCACTTATAACTTGAAAACTATTGCATTTAGAGTATTTTGTTTCAATATGTTATTCACCTATTTTGGGGTCAGCTATAACATAGTGAAGTTTCAGACCTGTGGCTCATTTCATAGCTGAGTAATAGCTACTTTGAAGTTCTCATTGTTGAGTAAATCAGTTATAATTAGAAAACTATTGCATTTACAGAAATTTGTGCAAATATGTTATTCAGCTACTTTTGGGTCAGCTATAACATAGTGAAATTATAGACCTATAGCTCATGGCACAACTGAGCAATAGCTATTCTCAGGTACTGACTGTTGAGTAAATCAGCTATAACTTGAAAAATATTGCATTTGGAGTATTTTGTTAAAATATATTGTTCACCTACTTTTGGGTCAGCTATAACATAGTGAAATTACAGACCTATAGCTCATGGCATAGCGGAGCAATAGCTATTTTCAGGTTCTCACTATTGAGTAAATCGGTTGTAGCTTGAAAACCATTGCATTTACAGTAGTTTGCTTAAATATGTTGTTCACCTACTTTTGGGTTAGCTATAACATAGTAAAATTTCAGACATGTAGCTCATTGCATAGCTGAGTAATAGTTCCTTTGAGGTTCTCACTGTTGAGTAAATCAGTTGTAACTTGAAAACTATTAAATTTAGAGTAATTTGTTAAATATGTTATTCACAGAATTTTTGGTCAGCTATAACATAGTGAAATTGCAGACCTCTATGTCATGGCATAGCTGAGCAATAGCTACTTTCAGGTTCTCACTGTTGAGTAAATCATTGTATCCACTGGATAGCCGCAGGTTTGGGATGATAAACCAACCTGTAGGAAATCATGGGGTGGGAGTCTTTTGGTGTGGTCAGATTTGACCTTCAATGACCCCTCCTTCAAGGTCAAACAAGGATAGCCAAACTTAAAAGTGCTTATAACTCGCTTATTATTGGTCCCAGAGGTTTGGGATGGTAAACAGACAGGAAATCATGGGCTGTGAATCTGTTGATATGGTCCGATTTGACCTTGGAACCCTCCTTCAAGGTCGAATGAGGATAGCGAAAATTGAAAGTGCCTACAACTCGCTTATTATTTGTTACAGAGAATCCCATAGGAAATCATTGGCTCGGAATCTTTTGGTATGGTCAGATTTGACCTTTGGACCCCTCCTTCAAGGTCAAATGAGGACAGCCAAGCTTAAAAGTGCTTATAACTCATTTATAATTGGTCCTAGAGGTTTGGAATGGTAAACCATAGGAAATCATGGGCTGGGAATGTATTTGTGTGGTTAGATTTGACCTTGGACCCCTTCTTCAAGGTCGAACGAGGATATTGTATTTGTAGTATTTCTTTAAATATGTTCTAACCTATTTTTTACACTTAAACAATTACCTTGTTATTTTCCTTCATAATACCATTTACAGGGCACAACATTTTTATCCTTTTCTTCTGTCAGCTTCTGAATTTCTTTCGAGCTTGCTGTTCAGTTACCATTTACTGTATTTCTGTACAGCCCTTTTCCTGATAATTATTCTGTCCTCTAATCACCTTCACAAATCAAAAAAACTCAGTCAGCTGACACAGTGCCCGTTCACGGGCACTCTCCTCTTGTTTAAATTGCACTCACGATTTATACATACTATTAAAGCAGGCAAACTACATTCCTATTTTGTTGTCACCATCTGAAATTATGATATGCATCAAATTATGCTTGTTTTATTGTAAAAAATAATTGGTCCAAATATTTACAAACTTATTTCAGTGCAGCAGTTTGATAATGACACATTTATAAATTTTCATTTTCAGCTCATTATCACTTCTTCTGACTTCCATTCTTCTGCAGTAAACTAATAACTCAGCAATTCAAACATATTCTTAAACTATGTCCCGTATTTATACATAAAATCTACATATCATGGACATTTTCAACAGAGCATAGATAAAGATAACATCTTACTCCTTATATGAACATTTCTTCATGCATAGACTGAAACAGGGGGAGGGAGGGAGGGTTTTTGGGGAGACACACACATTAACTATTGATTTAATCCCTTATCAGCATATACCCAGTGGACTAATTCTCTGGGGACTCATTAAAGACTGGCAATTATATATAAATAGAAATGAGCATTATTCATAAGATATAAGTAGGCTTGTGGGAACATTGTCCTTTTATTACTGTACAGCCCTTTTCCTGATAATTATTCTGTCCTCTAATCACCTTCACAAATCAAAAACACTCAGTCAGCTGACACAGTGCCCGTTCACGGGCACTCTCCTCTTGTTTTGAATATGCTGCAGTGATATTTCAACCAATCAGAGAGGTCACATGACCAAAAATGTCTTTTTTCGATGGGGAAGCTTGTCCGGATGATAACTTGAAAGGAATTTTATCAATTCACCTGAAACTTGGCAAATACATTCATTCTATTAAAATTCTGGAAATCATTAGATTTTGGCATTGATTGGTTAAGAAATGGCCGAGTAATTAATGATTAATTAATCATTATGAAGTTTCCAAATAAGGAAAACACAAAAATGCTTATATCTCGAAAACCGTGCTAGATAGAGCGATTATGACGAAATTTTTGACCCACAGGGTATCTCTGCAGAGTAGTTATCCTAATTTTCAAAAAAAATTTGTCTCGCCAAAAATGGCGGCCATTTTGAATTTTCAAATTTTTCGCAAAAATTGCAAAACATAAAAATGCTTATATCTCAAAAACCCTGCTAGATAGAGCGATTTCGACGAAATTTTTGATCTACAGGGTATCTCTGCATAGTAGCCATGCCAATTTTCAAAAAAATTTTGTCTCACCAAAAATGGCGGCCATTTTGAATTTTCGAATTTTTCGCAAAAATTGCAAAACATAAAAATGCTTATATCTCAAAAACCGTGCTAGATAGAGCGATTTCGACGAATTTTTTTACTCACAGGGTATGTCTGCAGAACAGCCATGCCAATTTTCAAAAAAAATTTGTCTCGCCAAAAATGGCGGCCATTTTGAAAATTGCAAAACATAAAAATGCTTATATCTCGAAAAGCCTGCTAGATAGAGTGATTTCGACGAAATTTTTGACCCACAGGGTATCTCTGCAGAGTAGCCATGCCAATTAAAAAATTTTTTTTCTCGCAAAAAATGGCGGCCATTTTGAATTTTCGAATATTTTTGCAAAAATTGCAAAACATAAAAATGCTTATATCTCGAAAACCCTGCTAGATAGAGCGATTTAGACAAATTTTTTTACCTACAGGGCATCTCTGCAGAGTGGCCATGCCAATTTTCAAAAAAAAATTGTCTCGCAAAAAATGGCGGCCATTTTGAATTTTCGAATTTTTAGCAAAATTGCAAAACATAAAAATGCTAATATCTGGAAAACCATGCTACATACAGGGATTTCGACGAAATTTTTGATCTTCAGGGTATCTCTGCAGAGCAGCTATCCCAAAGAGCTTTCACTCGGTGAAGTTTCAGACCCGTAGCTAATTATTCACCTACTCAAAATGAGTAAATGCTAATTATCTCTAAAACTATTGCGGATACCCAATTTTTATCAAATAACTCATTCATCTACTTTTGGCAGAGCTTTCACATGGTGAAGTTTCAGACCCGTAGATAATTACTCACCTACTCAAAATGAGTAAATGCGAATTATCTCTTAAAAGTATTGCAGATAGCCAATTTTTCTCAAATTAATCATTCACCTACTTTTGGGAGAGCTTTCACTTGGTGAAGTTTCAGACCCATAGCTAATTATTCACCTACTCAAAATGAGTAAATGCTAATTATCTGTAAAAGTATTGCGGATACCCAATTTTTATCAAATACTCATTCATCTACTTTTGGGAGAGCTTTCACATGGTGAAGTTTCAGACCCATAGCTAATTACTCACCTACTGAAAACCAGTAAATGCGAATTATCGCTAAAAGTATTGCAGATAGCCAATTTTTCTCAAATAACTCATTCACCTACTTTGGGAGAGCTTTCACTTGGGGAAGTTTCAGACCCATAGCTAATTACTCACGTACTCAAAATGAGTAAATGTGAATTATCTCAAAGTATTGCAGATAGCCAATTTTTATCAAATAACTCATTCATCTACTTTTGGGAGAACTTTCACTTGGTGAAGTTCCAGACCCGTAGGTAATTACTCACCTACTCAAAAGGAGTAAATGTGAATTATTTCTTAATAGTATTGCAGATAGCCAATTTTTCTCAAATAACTCATTCACCTACTTTTAGAAGAGCTTTCACGCACGAAAATGAAAAATTGTGAATATCTGGGAAAAGCTATTTCTTCTCCTTTAATGCTCAGCGGGAGATACACACCGCGGCAGTGGTCTTGTCAAAAATTTTGGTCTCCCCAAAAATGGTGGCCATTTTGAATTTTCAAAGTTTTTTTTGCAAAACACAAAAATGCTTATATCTCGAAAACCATGCTACATGGAGCGAACTCAACGAAATTTTTGACCTGCTGGGTATCTCTGCAGAGTAGCCATGCCAATTTTCAAAAATATTTTTGTCTCGCCAAATATAGTGGACATTTTGAATTTTTGCAAAACACAAAAATGCTTATATCTTGAAAACCATGCATAGACCAGACTGCGCTGACTTTGGTTGCCACAACAGTATAAGGCTAGAAACGAAGCATTTTCTTAATACTTTAGCACTCACCTTTATATCCTTTTCGGGACGCTTTGTTTGCTATGCAAAAACAATATCTTTTTTTTTTGCGAGTGATCCTCTAGTTTATAGGTTTGGTTTAATTTTATAGTCTTCCTAAGTAGCTTCAAATACAAACAACAGATAGTCTGTAAAACAATACTTTATAATATTTATGAGGCTGGTCACATAGAGTCGAGCGTTTTGCTCTCTCTGAGTGCATCTTGTTTTGAAATGTGACAAGGAAAATCACCCCCTCAATGACAAGAAATTTACTTTTGAAATTTGTTCATAAACTTTTCAGGACGAGTATCACAAATAATGATTGAAATGTACTCAGGAAAAGCCCTGCTTAAAAGAAAAAAAAAAAGAAATGTTTCATTGAAATTATTCAGTGCCCTTTCAAGAAGAGTGTAATAATGAACTACATAAAACACATCAAAATACATCAGTTGTTGTTGCAAAGACCCACTTAACCTTTGCTGTTGATGTTAATACAATATGGCATGTTACAACTCCTTCATGCTCAGGTGAAGCTCATAAAAAACAACACATACTTATTGGATAACATAGTTGTTTGTAGGTAACCCTATAAAAGACTATTAATTATATCCCCAGACGAAAGTCGGGGATATATTGGATTCAGGTCCGTCGCGCCGCCGCCGCCGCCGTAGAAATTTCCTTGTGGACGCGATAACTCAAAAACAAATTAATATTTTTTTTTCAAACTTGGTACACATGTTAAGAGTGCCCAAAGGAAGATCCCTATTTTAAGGTGACCTTAAACTCCCAGTAAAAAAGAACTTATGGCCACCTTAAGGTCAGAAATTGGACTTTTGGCCACTTAGAGCCCTCTAGGTCACAAACTATGATGCTCAGCTGGCTGAAATTTTACCTGACAACACATTAATATGTTCTTAGTACATGTGCTGAAAATCACGACTTTAAGTTGAGGAGAAAATTGTCTTTGAGGCCCATAAATACCCCCACTTAGGGATTTTTTGCTATACTTTTCACATATTTTGCCCTATAATTTGGAAGTGGTAATTCTGATGAGTCTCAAACTGTGCTAGGTATAACTTTGATATGTAATCCTTGTCTGTAGAAAATTTTAGGGCTGTAGGTTTACCCAAAGGGGTCGACTTAAGGTCTCAAAAGTGCTCACAGAGACCCAATTTATGCACTTTTTGCCACTTTCAAGCACTGTAGCTTTAAAACTATGTCTCTCATCTAAGTTAAATATCATCTGGGAATATATCTATGTGTTTTCTTATATGTGCCCCAACATTTAGGCCTTTAATAGACAGTTAACCTGTGTATCAGGACCATAAACACCCACCCGAGTGACCCTTATAAGACATTTTTCACATCTTTTTCCCTGTAACTTGGAAATGGTAAGTCTGAGAAGTTTCAAACTGTATTAGATATATATTCTGTGTGTAATCTTAGTATGTAACAGATTTAAGTCTGAAGCTTTAATTTTGAAGGTCAAATTGAGGTCTCTAAAAGGCTCCCAGAGACCCAATATTTGGACTTTTTGCTACTTTTAAGCCCTGTGACTGTCAAACTATGTGACTGATAGAGCTCAAATCCTATCTGGGAAGATATTAGTATGTTATTTATATATGTGCCAAAAATTAAGGCTTTAAGAAGACATTTAACCTGTGTATGAGGACCATAAATCCCCACCCGAGTGACCATTTTTAGACATTTTTCAGATATTTTGCCCTGTAACTTGGAAATGGTAAGTCTAAGAAGTTTCAAACTGTATTAGATGCATATTCTATGTGTAATCTTAGTATGTGACAAATTTTAAGTCTGAAGCTTTAATTTGAAGGCCACATTTAGGTCTCTAGAAGGCCCCATAAAGACCCAGTATTTGGACTTTTTTCCAATTTTAAGGCCTTTGACTGTTAAACTATGTGACTGATAGAGCTGAAATCTCATCTGGGAATACATTATTATGTTCTTTTTACATGTGCCAAAAATCAAGGCTTCAAGTAGACATTTAACCTGTGTATGAGGACCTTAAACACCCACCTGAGTGACCCTTTTAAGACATTTTTCACATATTTTTCTCTGTAACTTGGAAATGGTAAGTCTGAGAAGTTTCAAACTTTATTAGATACATATTCTATGTGTAATCTTAGTATGTAACAAATTTTAAGTCTGAAGCTTTAATTTGAAAGCCACATCGAGATCTCTAAAAGGCCCACAGAGACCCAATATTTGGACTTTTTGCCACCTTTAAGCCCTGTGACTGTTAAACTATGTGATTGATGGAGCTGAAATCCCATCTGGGAATGCATTATTATGTCCTTTTTACATATGGCGAAAATCAAGGTTTTTAGTAGACATTTAACCTGTGTATGAGGGCCATAGACACTCGCCCAAGTGCCTTTTTGGACATTTTTTCTGTATTTTGCCCTGTTATTTGGAAATGCTTAGTGTGACAAGTCTTAAACTGTATTATATATAATTTTTGTTTGTTATGTATGTCCCCCAAAAAGTTTCAGATCTGTAGTTTAATTGCTAAGGTCTCTTTAACAATTGTAAAATGCCCACAGAAACCCAATTTATGGACATTATGCCACCTTAAAGCCCAGTAACTGTCAAACTATGTGGGTTATAGAGCTGAAATCTTTGAATTTTTAAAAGGAAATGCCTGTCTATTTAAATTTTGAATATTAATAATGTTATGGCTATCTTAGTCTTTTAAGAACTTATTTTTGTGTGTTATACCTCTGCTTGCTGAGTTTTTAACTTTTTAAAATGAAACTGGTTAAACGCCGGTTAAACATATTCAAGTAGACAAAATGGACACTTTAAGTGAGCTTTAAGTCCCAATATTAATGAAATTATATCCGTATGTAGTAAAACTAGGGGATTTTTAACCCTCAACTAGCCCAGTTTTATTCAACTTGCCTCAGTTAATTTTGACACAGCTCCTACAGTTATGAACTCATTTCAGTTGATAATCACATACTTAAAATTCTCAATTCTTTTTGTATTTGAGTACCCCTTTTATATAGATTGTTTGTTTACCATTTATGCTGTAGCACTCCATCTCTTTGAGAGAACATGTAAACTGTGTAAAAAAGATGTAGAAGATGAGATACATTTTGTTTGTGTTTGTCCAGCTTTAGAGCTGATTCGTATGAAATATTTCAAAATTTTAAATATAGATAAATCTGAATTATTAATAGATCAATTATCAAGGGTATTAACTCATATGAATGTCAATATGGTTATTAATTTTATTTTTGATTTGTGGCAAGAAAGAAAAAGTAAATTATATTGTTAATTTTTATGTATTGAATTGCTGTCTTTATTTACTGTATCTTACCTCAAAATATGTTTGCTCTGTTTGTTATTAACTCTCTATTTAAAGTGACTTATAAGCCCATATAGGGCTGGGTATTACTTCAATAGTTTTTGTATAATCCTTGTCAACATAATACATGTCACTATAATAAACTAATAAACTAAACTAAGTCCCAACCCACATCCCCCACCCGGATTCCCCCCACCCACCTCTGGGACCTCCAGCTATATTGAGTGACACTAAATAAACAAAGGTATTTAATGATATCAGATGAGAAACAAAGACCTCAATGGGGTTGCAGATCTTGTGTAATAGTGAGAGAGGTGTGGAGAAGGGGAGAGGGGTGGGGGTGGGAGGTGGTGGGCTTCATTACATATAACACAAAGGGGAGTCAGAACTGAGATTGTGTCACATATTTAGGTTGCATATATATGGACCACATATATAGGTATAGAGGAAATGAATAACTGAAAACAATTTGCAAATTCTAAAAATAATATAATAAAATAATAATATAAATAATTTTTTTTTAAATAATATTTTATTTGTGAACAAATATAGAAACAGATATGCGCTTTTGGGATTATGAATTTTAGAATGGACATTGAATCATCAATCATTTAAATACTTTGAAGGAAGATTGAAAAGTATGATGAGTTGAGTTAAAAATAATATTTTATTTGTCAACAAATATAGAAACAGATATGCTCTTTTGGGATTATTATTTTAGAATGGATATTCAATCATCAATCATTTAAATACTTTGAAAATAGGTTTAGAGTTATCATTGCAGGAAGATTGAAAATATAATTTGAGTTATGTATTCGGCGTCTGGGGATACACCATCTTCCTTGGAAGATATAAACAGAGTAGATTGATGTGCAGAAGTTCATATAATAATGGGTAATTATGTTTTTAAAAATTCCCGATCAAAACCTGTGGCGTGAGTGATGACCTGTCTGGGGATATGTTGGCGCCGAGTTGGCCCAATCTAGTTGCAATCTGTCTTCATATTTCTGTGTATATATATATAGCAGGAACTAGCTTGGAAATATTTGATATGTGAGAGCAATTTGTGCTAGGTAATGCTGGAAGTTTAAAAGCACATAAATGGAAACATCAAACACAATCAAAAGCTCAGTCTAAAGGGCAGTGGTGTAATGGTGTAAAATCTTTGTCAGGGGAAATCTTTTATCTCACATTTTTGTGTATTTGGCACCGTTTGCAGACTTTTATAATGATTTTGTTGAGCAGAAGTGTTATGGTAAATAAGTTACAACACTTTATAACCTCTGTTTAACCTGACAACTCGTAGAATTGAAGAAAAACTTAGAATACTAGCCATTAACCCAAAACCTGCACAAATTATTAACTTTTACCATACCTACAACATGGTGAGTAACTTGGGTGTCTATCTTAATGGCTAAGTGAGTAGTAGCTACTTTTGCACTTTTCAGTAACTTCCATCATCAAATCTAATCTAGTCTAGTCTACTGCTTTGCAGGCCCAGTATCTTGCCCACTAAGGGGAACTCAGTGCGCTAGTTAACAAAAATCATTTTTAACAAGGAGAGTCGAGGGGCGTTCAAGGTCAGTGTTCCAGAGTTGTGGGTGAGACCGAGAGGGAAGGAGACTACGTTGGGGAACTAGAATTGAAAAAGTGGGTTTTGAGGTGTTTCCTGAAAGATGCGACAGATGGACTGTTCTTATTTGGAAGGGGAAAGAGTTCCAAAGAACTGGGGCGTAGTGACTAAAAGAATTAGAGAAGTGTTAAATTGATTTAAGAACTCTATGGTCAAAAGTGGGGTATGAAGGAACTTGAGTTTAGGGATACTACGCCTAGTATTTCTGGAAGAAATGTAGGGGTGAATTAATTCTCTTAGGTAAACAGGTTGACCTTGGTTGAGGATTTTGTATGTAATGAGGCCTATTTTGAATTGTACCCTGTACCTGACTGGAAGCCAAAGCAGTTTTTTCAGTTGAGGGGTGATGTGAGAAAATTTTGAGGAACTGGTGACAACCCTGCAGAGTGAGTTTTGCACTAGCTGCAATCTTCTTAACTCAAAATCAGTGAGTGATAGGAACAGGAAATTGCAGTAGTCCAGTCTGCTGCTCAACAAAGCATTTGCTAGAAGAACTAAGGTCTAGAAGGGTGCAACGTCATGCTGTGACTTTGATTTTACCTTTGACCTTGTCGTAGTCACCTTGAGTTTGAAAGTCTTGTCCGGGCTATATCTCATAAATGGTAAGGTATAGGAAGTTGGTACTTGGTAGGGACATTGGTCAGGGGGTGTAGATATGCAGTGTTGTGGTGTAACTTTGATTTGACCTTACTGTAGTGGCCTTGACAATTAAAATCTTGTCTGGGCTATATCTCAAACTAACCTGTAGGAAGTTAATACTTTGTTGGGACATTGGTTAGAGAGTGTAGGTGTGCAATGTAATGTGCGACTTTGATTTGACTTTTGAACTTGGTGTAGTGACCTTGACCATTTAAACCTTGTCCAGGCTATATCTCTATCTGTAAGATGTAAAAGTTTGATATTTTGTATGGACATTACTTAGGGGTTTGGATATGTAGTGTCATGGTATGACCTTGATTTGACGTTTGACCTTCGTTCTAGTGACCTTGAACTTAAAAATCGTATCCGGGCTTATCTCAGAAACTGTAAAGTGTAGGAAGTTGGTATTTGTTAGGGACATTTTGTAGAAGGTATAGGTGAGCAAAGATCTTGATTTGACCTTGTTGTAGTGACCTTGATCTTTGAAATCTTTTCTGGGTCATGTCTCATAAACTGTGAAAAGAGAAAATTGTAGAAAAGACATGACAAATGATATATTACAAAGCTATATGGATTGTAATAACTGATTATTACATGCACTTTTACTTAATTGTGCTATTTCTATTCCTAGCTATACTTCAGTTAATAAAATTTACAGCTTCATAATTTACAGACATTTTCTCTCTTAAATATTATTTTCTCTACTAACATTATTTGGACCTTTACATAACTGACATTGTTTGCTGTGAAAGTCTGCTGATCTTTGTACTGTTTTATTTATATCGCATAGTATCAAAACTATTTCCCTAGGCTGTGGGGTACAGGTATCTCTGCTATTTTTCTGTTTTACAACTTTTCATCTGGATATCGGGTTCAAAATTTCATTGAAAATGATTCAGTGTCTCCAGCAATTAATGAGATGGAACAATGAAAGCAGTAGTCAATTTATTACAAATCACACGGTTTAGCATCACAAGTCTGGGACTAAAATCCAGTCACTTCAAGAAATGCTTTAATATTTTAGGTATTTCCACAAAATCAAAAATTGATTTATGGCTTAGAACATTTCACTTTTTTCAGAATGTTTTGCACTAGAATTCTGAAGACAGATCACTATCAGAGCCACCCAATCAGGGAGCTGGATGTGAGCTACTCGGACTTCCGTGGCACTGAAGTGCATGTTGTGCCTGTAGTGCGTATCTTTGGTGTGACTCCATGTGGTCAGAAGACTTGTGTCCATGTGCATGGAGTCTTCCCCTACTTCTATGTGCCCTACGATGGCACTGAGCCACAAGATAGGTATCTCAGGCAGTTTGCCAGTAGTGTGGATAAAGCCCTAAATGTGGCCTTGGGAAAAGCTGCCTCCAACACGCATCATGTCTACAAGATTACCCTAGTGTCTGGAATGTGAGTAGAATGTATCATGTTTTAGCTTATATAAAATTGGAGCAAAGGTGTGTCAAAATGAGTTAGATCACCTGTCTTAGTACAAATAGTAGATTGCCGAGTGAGTATTTATCATTAGAAATGTCAATATTTGTTTGGAGGTTCAGGTTGTTTGATCAGTAAATATGGAACTAGGAGGTACCATAATTTTGCACGTTTTAGTTTTACTCCAATTAGTCAGTGTCATTCATTAATTTGATTTAAATGCAACAATGTCAATGTCATTCATTAATTTGATTTAAATGCAACAAAGGGACTGTTGGTTCATGTTGTAGAATTTGTTTGAGTAATAGCATTCACTTCATTGATGAAACCAATATATCTATGATAGTCTTGGAAACTGTAAAGCGATACAGTTGATACTTGGTAGAGACATTAGTTTGGGGTTGTAGGTGTCCAACATCATGATGTGACCTTGGTTTGACCTTTGACCTTGCTGTAGTGACCTTGACCTATAAAATCTTCTCCGGGCTATATCTTGGAAAGGTGTAGGAAGTTGACACTTGGTAATGGCATTGGTTAGGGGTTGTAGGTGTACAACATCATGGTGTGATCTTGATTTAACCTTTGACTTTGTCGTGGTGGCCATGTGTTTTAAAATCTTATCCGGGCTATTTCTTGGATTCCATAAGGTGCAGAACATTGACACTTAGTAGGGGGACATTGGTTAGGGGGTATACGTTTGCATCATGGTGTGGCCTTTAAATTTTGGCTCTGTTAAATTGTATTCACCGGCCATATTTGAGACATGTTTCTCTTATGACAAAGACATATGGATTGCTCTAACTGATTAATATATCTACGTTTACATGATTGTGCTATTTCAATTGACAGCTATTCTCCAGTTAATCAATTTTACAGCTTCATAACTTTTAGAATACTGATTAATGCACTAAGTTAATTCTGTCATCTTGCCATTGAATTGTCTTGTTTCAATGCTTTTCTCTTTGCATACATTTTCTTTCTCTTAGACGTTATTTTCTCTACCCTGAATGGGTCATGAGTGATCAGTAGTTTATGTCATCTTTGTAATATCAAGAAATGTATCAACTTGAATTTAGAAAAATTTCAGAATATGGTGTCATGACGTTTCAACCAATGAGAGCAGTTACATGACCAAAAATATGTTTTTATGTCAGCTGACTTGTCAGTCAGCTGACATTATGTCATCACTCTGCGGCGTACGCGAACAACTTCTTCTCCAAAACTACAAGGCCTAGAGACATGCTGTTTTTTTTAAAAGATACCTTATCTATCGAGGATGAAAAATTGTTCAAGGCATGCAAATCTGTCTGTTCGTCTGTTTGCTAGAGACATTACAAGGGGGGTACCCCCACCAAAAGTGTGAAAATTTCAACTTTTTATCACAATTTTCTCAGTGACTATTGCAGGGATTTCTCTCATATCTTGCATATATGTACTAGGCCAGAGGTAGATTCTCTTGTGTGAGTATGAGACCTGGATCTGTCTTACTTTTTTTTTAATAAATTTTTTTAATAATTTTTAATGCATTAAAATTCATGAAATCATGCACTAAATCACTTATAACTTTAAAAGTGTTGCATTTACAGCATTTTGTGAAAATATGTTGTTCAGCTACTTTTTTCATAGCTACAATATGGTGAGTAAGTTGGGTGTCTGTCTCAATAGCTAAGTGAGTAATAGCTACTTTTGGGCTTTTCAGTAACTTCCATTATGAGTGAAATCACTTGTAACTTAAAAACTATTGCATTTAGAGAATTTCGTATAAATATGTTATTCAGCTACTTTTGGGCCAGCTATAACATAGTGAAATTTCAGACCTGTAGCTCATGGCATAGCTGAGTAATAGCTACTTTTAGGTTATCACTGTTGAGTAAATCGCTTATAACTTGAAAACTATTGCATTTAGAGAATTTTGTATAAATATGTTATTCAGCTACTTTTGGGTCAGCTATAACATAGTAAAATTTCAGACCTGTAGCTCATGGCATAGCTGAGTAATAGCTACTTTTAGGTTATCACTGTTGAGTAAATCACTTATAACTTGAAAAGTGTTGCATTTAGAGCATTTTGTTAAAATATGTTATTCAGCTACTTTTTTCATAGCTACAATATGGTGAGTAAGTTGGGTGTCTGTCTCAATAGCTAAGTGAGTAATAGCTACTTTTGGGCTTTTCAGTAACTTCCATCATGAGTAAAATCACTTGTAACTTAAAAACTATTACATTTAGAGAATTTCGTATAAATATGTTATTCAGCTACTTTTGGGCCAGCTATAACATAGTGAAATTTCAGACCTGTAGCTCATGGCATAGCTGAGTAATAGCTACTTTTAGGTTATCACTGTTGAGTAAATCGCTTATAACTTGAAAACTATTGCATTTAGAGAATTTTGTATAAATATGTTATTCAGCTACTTTTGGGTCAGCTATAACATAGTAAAATTTCAGACCTGTAGCTCATGGCATAGCTGAGTAATAGCTACTTTTAGGTTATCACTGTTGAGTAAATCACTTATAACTTGAAAAGTGTTGCATTTAGAGCATTTTGTTAAAATATGTTATTCAGCTACTTTTTTCATAGCTACAATATGGTGAGTAAGTTGGGTGTCTGTCTCAATAGCTAAGTGAGTAATAGCTACTTTTGGGCTTTTCAGTAACTTCCATCATGAGTAAAATCACTTGTAACTTAAAAACTATTACATTTAGAGAATTTCGTATAAATATGTTATTCAGCTACTTTTGGGCCAGCTATAACATAGTGAAATTTCAGACCTGTAGCTCATGGCATAGCTGAGTAATAGCTACTTTTAGGTTATCACTGTTGAGTAAACTTGAAAACTATTGCATTTAGAGTATTTTGTTTCAATATGTTATTCACCTATTTTGGGGTCAGCTATAACATAGTGAAGTTTCAGACCTGTGGCTCATTTCATAGCTGAGTAATAGCTACTTTGAAGTTCTCACTGTTGAGTAAATCAGTTATAATTGGAAAACTATTGCATTTACAGAAATTTGTGCAAATATGTTATTCAGCTACTTTTGGGTCAGCTATAACATAGTGAAATTATAGACCTATAGCTCATGGGACAACTGAGCAATAGCTATTCTCAGGTACTGACTGTTGAGTAAATCAGCTATAACTTGAAAAATATTGCATTTGGAGTATTTTGTTAAAATATATTGTTCACCTACTTTTGGGTCAGCTATAACATAGTGAAATTACAGACCTATAGCTCATGGCATAGCGGAGCAATAGCTATTTTCAGGTTCTCACTATTGAGTAAATCAGTTGTAGCTTGAAAACTATTGCATTTACAGTAGTTTGCTATATGTTGTTCACCTACTTTTGGGTTAGCTATAACATAGTAAAATTTCAGACATGTAGCTCATTGCATAGCTGAGTAATAGTTCCTTTGAGGTTCTCACTGTTGAGTAAATCAGTTGTAACTTGAAAACTATTACATTTAGAGTAATTTGTTAAATATGTTATTCACAGAATTTTTGGTCAGCTATAACATAGTGAAATTGCAGACCTCTATGTCATGGCATAGCTGAGCAATAGCTACTTTCAGGTTCTCACTGTTGAGTAAATCATTGTATCCACTGGATAGCCGCAGTGTGTAGAGAGAGATTTCACCATTACTGCTCTGATGAAAAAGAATATTATAGCTAGCTTTCTTAAGTTTGCAGTATATTTTTATTGCATAAAAACGTACTTACATAATCCCAACAGAAGCTTACGTGACCTACCGTTCGGTCAAGGACACAGACAATGTGTCTCGCCATTTTTTCTCTCTTAATGTACACACGTAAACCCCAGCGGGCACCTGCTGGAGGTTATATCTCCACTGTAAGTTGTCATTCTTATTTTGACCGCCGTCAAGTACACACGCGTTCTTTTCGGATCTTCAAAGATTTTTTACCATGTCCGAAAAACAAAGGAAATGCTCCATTTGTGCAGGTGATATGTTGCCTTGGGACAACCATCAGGCCTGTTTAAAATGCAGAAACGACAAGAAAGGGAAGGATAAGTGTGTGATTGGTAAGGAAAGTGACTGTACTATTTGTGCTGGTGCTTTGAAAATTCCTCATAGAAAGAAATCTTCAAAAACTAAAGTTTCTGACAAGTTTGATGACTCGCTGTTGGATGAGCCAACTCCTTCAAAGTCCTCAACTTCCTCCACTTCTACTCCTGATTCATCTCTTCAGGAGATGTTAAAGGCTATGAATTCTCAGTTATCTTCCCTGGCTTCTCAATTTGAGGAGTTTAAGCGCAGGGATAAACCTTCAGCTTCCAAAACAACTCTTCCACACTCTCAGGAGCAGGGTATGTGTGCCCCTGCCTCCCAGAGCAGACCAGTCCCCTCAGAGGGGGAATTATCTGATGAGGAATCATCTTTACCTGCTACAAAACGCCATAGATCCAGGTCTCCTCAGGGTGATTCAGACACTCATTCCCAGGAATTAGATCCTTCCTATGTGGAAATGCTCAATGCCATCAGGAATCTGTTGGATTTAGAGGTACCACAAGTAGAGTGCCTTGTGGCTCCCTCTGCATTCTCTAAGAAACCTTCAAAGCAGGTGGTCAGAAAACAGAATTTGGCTTTACCTCCTGTTCAAGATATACAGTCCATGTGGGACTATAGATACAGAAAGGCCTCTGGAACAACAGTAAAAGACAAGTCCAGCTCTGAATCTCTATCTCAGGGACAGTTTTTGGCCTTTGAGAGGCCTGACATGATTTATTACACCACTTCTCCTCAAAATACTCCTCTGAAAGCTCCTAAACTTCCTGACTCATACTTCAACATAGCTAAAGTAAAGTCTTTGTCATCTTCAATCTCTGTACCTTCCAAGCAGTTTATTGTACAGGAGACAGTTTGCAGAGAAAATGTTCAAATCCTGGGCCATGTTGTATGGTTTAAAATGGCTATTGAGGAACTCAACAATAGGATCCAGGAGTTAGCTACTGAGATCAAATGTTCAGAAGATCTGGAAACCATCAGGGAATCAGCAGATCTCATGATGAAATACTCTCAACTCCAGGCTTCTGTCACATCTTCCTTAGAAATAGCTCTGGATACAGTCCTCAAGCAGAATATGACTCTGGCCTGCAATATGCTACTTGCAAGGAGAGACAGCTTATTGAAGGACTGCAGCTCAAAATTAGGTCCTAAGGACTTGGCAAGCTTGCGTACAGACCATTTTGACCAACAGGAGGTCTTCAACTCGGATATTTTATCCCAGGTTGAGGATAACATGATAAAAAGATTGTCAATAATGAAGGAATCTGATTCCAAGTCATACAGGGACTCTGTGAAGAATTTCGATTTCGGGAGGTCTTCACATCCAAAGCCCTCACAGGAAGGTAACAGGTCGTTTCGTGACAAACGAACGCAGCAAAATTCAACCTATGGCCACTTCTCTGCGTGCGCATCGCGAGGAGGCAGAGGTGGAAAGAGGAAATGACTTCCCAGGGGCAAGATTGCGGACTTTTTGGCAGGTATGGTCAAAAAACCACGCCCATCCCAGAGTAGTAAGTTTACTGCAACATGGCTATCGCCTAGACTTCAAGTTTCTTCCAAAATTGTCGAAAATTCCGCTCATTTTGAGCGAATATCACAACAAAAACAAAGATGGCGCCCTCCAAGAGGCAGTTCAGGCCATGCTTACAAAAAAGGCGATAGTTCCTGTCAAAAAACTCACTACTCTGGGATACTACAGCAGACTTTTTCTGGTTCCAAAACCCATGAATCGTTGGCGACCAGTAATAGATCTAAGTATGTTAAACCTTCATTTACATGTACCGACATTCAAGATGGAAACAGCCGAATCCATCAGGAAATCGATTCGAAAAGGGGAATGGGTCACCTCGATAGACCTCACAGACGCTTATTTCCATGTTCCAATACATCCACAATCTCAAAAATATCTGAGATTTCAGACCAAAAAAGGGGTTTTTCAGTTTCAAGCTCTTTCTTTTGGTGTCGCGACAGCTCCCCTAGAGTTCACTCGCATTGTCAAAGAGGTCAAACTCATAGCTCAAGCCAGGAACCTCAGAATCCATCAATATATGGACGACTGGCTTCTACGGTCACCATCAAAAGATCAATGTCTCAAAGATTCGGAAAAGTTAGTTCAATTGGTCCAAGAACTAGGCTGGCTTATCAATTTTCAAAAATCGGAATTGATACCCACGCAAAAACTGGATTTTCTGGGCTATCATTTCGACCTTCAGAGGGGTCTAGTGTTCCCAACCCAGAAGAAACTCGATCGGCTAAACGCATCAGAAAGTCATTAGTCTTGACTCCAAGAAAGCTCATGTCGCTCATAGGGACTTTAGCTTCCTTGGAAAAAACAGTGCCACTAGGAAGGTTACACATGAGACCTTTCCAGTGGTACCTAAAGTCGCACTGGAACTTTCCCCAGTCATTGGACATAAGGATTCCAGTAACAGGAAATTTCCTGAAGCACCTAAAGTGGTGGGAGGATATCAAAAATCTCATGGCAGGTGCTCCTATCCATCCGCAGGTACACAACACACTGGTGTTTACAGATGCCTCACAAAAAGGCTGGGGAGCTCACTTAAACGAGATAGTGTTAAGTGGTCTCTGGTCAAACAAGGAAGCCCAGCTCCACATCAATGTATTGGAGCTAAAAGCTGTTCTTCTAGCCCTAAAGGGCTTTCAGGAACACTTACAAGGTCAAACAGTGCTCATTTGTTCAGACAACAGCACAGTAGTAGCTTATCTGAACAAAAAAGGAGGCACACATTCCATAGAGATGTGTGCTCTTATCTGGAGAATTCTTGCATTCACAAATTCCAGAAGAATCCAGATAAGGGCAAGACACGTACCTGGATCCCTAAACGTCATAGCAGACTCTCTATCACGAAGGGACAAGGTCATACAGACGGAGTGGTCACTTCACCAACAGATATTCAACCAAATTTGCAAAGTTTGGCACACACCAATGGTAGATCTTTTTGCAACTCATCTAAATTAAAAAATTCCAATTTATGTATCTCCTGTCCCAGACAGAAAGGCTTGGAAAATAGATGCATTGAATATCTGTTGGGAAGGCCTAGACGGCTATGTCTTCTGTCCAGTAGCCATCCTGCCACAAGTAATTAAAAAAATAATAACATACCCATGCAGGATGATAGTACTGGCTCCAGGGTGGCCAGGGATGCCATGGTTTTGGGATCTGGTGGATCTCTCGACCAGGGTACCCCTACAGCTCCCTCACTGGAAGACACTTCTGAAACAGCCACATTCCAACAGGTTCCACAACAACGTGGAGTACCTGAATCTACATGTGTGGCTTCTGGATTCCAGGAATCCAATTCTGGAAGATTCTCATCTGAGGTGGCAGAAAGAATTAAGGCACCTCAGAGGGAATCCTCAAGAAAAGTCTACCAATCAAGGTGGACCATTTATGGGCAATGGTGCACAGAGAATAAGGTGGACATCACCTCAACAGCTGTTCCCCAGGTAGCAGAATTTTTAAACTACCTGTTCACAGTCAAAATCTCAAACCAGCTACAATCACTGGTTACAGAACAGCAATTGCTGATGCTTTGGGTTCACAGGGTGAATTCATTTCAAAAAGTCTAGAACTGAATAGACTTATTGCCAGCTTCACCAGGGATAGACCTAAACCAAATAGGTCCATACCTACATGGGACCTCTCATTGGTCCTCTTAGGTTTGACAAAACCTCCCTTTGAGCCTTTGTCAGAGGCTCCTTTGAAGTGGCTAACTTACAAGACAGTGTTCCTGTTGGCTTTAGCCTCAGGAAAAAGAAGGAGTGAGATACATGCATGGACTCACTCTTCTGTCTCTTCAAGGAGAAATTGGTCAGAAGTTACTGTCTCTCCTTCTCCAGCCTTCCTGGCTAAAAACCAATTGGCTTCGGATGGCCCTGATTCCATTAAGCCAGTAGTGATACCAGCCCTTACTACCATGTTGGACAGCTCACTAGTGGAGGACAAGTCACTTTGTCCAGTTAGGGCCCTCAAGGTCTATTTAGAGAAGACCAAATCCATGAGAAAGGGCAAGGCCCTGCTCTTTGTATCCCTTAGGGAGGGTTATTCTAAGGATATCACAAGAATAACCATTTCCCAGTGGATCAAACACACCATTCAAACTTGCTATCAGTCTTCAGATACGGCTGATCAACAGGTCACTCAGGTTAGAGCTCATGATGTTAGAGCTATGGCTGCATCACTTGCATTTAAAGGAGGTATCTCCTTAGAGCAGGTCTTGAGCTCCTGTTACTGGAAATCCCACAATACCTTTACAAACTTTTATTTGAAGGATATTTGCTGGGAAAATGATGATATCTTTAAGTTAGGTCCCATTGTGTCTGCACAGCATGTAGTGAACAATTGAGACTTAATAATATAATCAGTCTTTATGTTTTCAGGATGTATGGATTTGGACTGGAATGTACTAGGACTTTGATTTGTGGAACAAGAATATGGATAAGAATTCATGTTATGACTGCTTGGCTTGAGGGACAGCTGCACTCTGACTGTTGGAGTTTTATTCAACTGGGCACAGCTGACCTTTGACCCCTGCACTACTGTATAGACAAGGTGGAGGGTTTCATACATATTATTTGATGTACAGTACAGCATGCTGCTTTCATAAGTGGGTGAGTACTTTACAGCTACTTTATTACAATTACTTTTCACTTTAACAGTACTTGTATTGACTATGACAGTAATAATGATACTAGTATTCATATATGTAGTATATTACAGTGTTTGTAGTATAACATATTGTGTATGCATTGTTTTGTATCTGTATACCTAAAGAACTCTCCTATAGCACTTGACAGTCCTCAGAAGTCTACCCACCATGGACCTCAGGGCTGCATTCAAGCTTCTGTTGGGATTATGTAAGTACGTTTTTATGCAATAAAATTGGTTAATTTTATTGTAATTAGAATTTTTATAAATAAAAATACTTACATAATCCCAACAGGGAGAGTCCCACCCTCCTCCCCTCTACCATCTTCTGAGGGGTAGGGTCAAAATTAGAATGACAACTTACAGTGGAGATATAACCTCCAGCAGGTGCCCGCTGGGGTTTACGTGTGTACATTAAGAGAGAAAAAATGGCGAGACACATTGTCTGTGTCCTTGACCGAACGGTAGGTCACGTAAGCTTCTGTTGGGATTATGTAAGTATTTTTATTTATAAAAATTCTAATTACAATAAAATTAACCAAATTAATAACCATAAAATGTTGTCTGGGAATATTTTTGGCCTCATTTTGAGAAACAAGATGGCCGCCACAGGTGTTTTTTGTCAGTCATGAAAAGTGCTTATATCTCCCTTATTATTGATCCTAGAGGTTTGGGATGATAAACCAACCTGTAGGAAATCATGGGGTGGGAATCTTTTGCTGTGGTCAGATTTGACCTTCAATGACCCCTCCTTCAAGGTCAAACAAGGATAGCCAAACTTAAAAGTGCTTATAACTCGCTTATTATTGGTCCCAGAGGTTTGGGATGGTAAAGAGACAGGAAATCATGGGCTGTGAATCTGTTGATATGGTCCGATTTGACCTTGGAACCCTCCTTCAAGGTCAAATGAGGATAGCGAAAATTGAAAGTGCCTACAACTCGCTTATTATTGGTGACAGAGATTTGGGATGGTAAACCATCCCATAGGAAATCATTGGCTCGGAATCTTTTGGTATGGTCAGATTTGACCTTTGGACCCCTCCTTCAAGGTCAAATGAGGACAGCCAAGCTTAAAAGTGCTTATAACTCATTCAGTGTCCCTTGCGGGACGCTTGTTTGTGTATGGGAGAGCTTCAGGCTCCGCCGGCTCCGCATTTTGTTTTCCTTATAACTCTGTAACCGTTAGGCTGATTCTTTTCAAATTTGGCAGGTTTAGGCAGTAGCCTTGGGGAATTTTTTTGAATATGCTGCAGTGACATTTCAACCAATCAGAGAGGTCACATGACCAAAAATGTCTTTTTTCGATGGGGAAGCTTGTCCGGATGATAACTTGAAAGTAATTTTATCAATTCACCTGAAACTTGGCAAATACATTCATTCTATTAAAATCTGGAAATCATTAGATTTTGGCATTGATTGGTTAAGAAATGGCGGAGTAATTAATGATTAATTAATCATTACGAATTTTCCAAATAAGGAAAACACAAAAATGCTTATAACTCGAAAACCGTGCTAGATAGAGCGATTTCGACAAAATTTTTGACCCACAGGGTGTCTCTGCAGAGTGGCTATCCCAATTTTGAAAAAAAATTTTGTCTCGCCAAAAATGGCGGCCATTTTGAATTTTCGAAATTTTCGCAAAAATTGCAAAACACAAAAATGCTTATATCTCGAAAACCGTGCTAGACAGAGCGATTTCGACGAAATTTTTGACCCACAGGGTATGTTTGCAGAGTAGTTATCCCAATTTTGAAAAATTTTTGTCTCGCCAAAAATGGCGGCCATTTTGAATTTTCGACTTTTTCGCAAAAATTGCAAAACATAAAAATGCTTATATCTCGAAAACCCTGCTAGATAGAGCGATTTCGACAAAATTTTTGACCCACAGGGTATATCTGCAGAGGTAGCCATGCCAATTTTCAAAAAAATTTTGTCTCGCCAAAAATGGCGGCCATTTTGAATTTTCGAATTTTTCGCAAAAATTGCAAAACATAAAAATGCTTATATCTCAAAAACCGTGCTAGATAGAGTGATTTCGACGAAATTTTTGACCCGCAGGGTATATCTGCAGAGGTAGCCATGCCAATTTTCAAAAAAATTTTGTCTCGCCAAAAATGGCGGCCATTTTGAATTTTCGAATTTTTCGCAAAATTGCAAAACACAAAAATGCTTATATCTCGAAAACCGTGCTAGATAGAGCGATTTCGACGAAATTTTTGACCCACAGGGTATCTCTGCAGAGTAGCCATGCCAATTTTCAAAAAAATTTTGTCTTGCCAAAAATGGCGGCCATTTTGAATTTTCGAATTTTTGCGCAAAAATTGCAAAACACAAAAATGCTAATATTTCGAAAACCGTGCTACATAGAGCGATTTCGACGAAATTTTTTATCTTCAGGGTATCTCTGCAGAGCAGCTATCCCAAAGAGCTTTCACTTGGTGAAGTTTCAGACCCATAGCTAATTGCTCACCTACTCAAAAAGAGTAAATGCGAATTATCTCTAAAAGTATTGCAGATAGCCAATTTTTCTCAAATAACTCATTCACCTACTTTTGGGAGAGCTTCACATGGTGAAGTTTCAGACCCATAGCTAATTATTTACCTACTCAAAATGAGTAAATGCTAATTATCTGTAAAAGTATTGCGGATACCCAATTTTTATCAAATAACTCATTCATCTACTTGTGGGAGAGCTTTCACATGGTGAAGTTTCAGACCCATAGCTAATTACTCACCTACTCAAAATGAGTAAATGCAAATTATCTCTAAAAGTATTGCAGATAGCCAATTTTTCTCAAATAACTCCTTCACCTACTTTTGGGAGAGCTTTCACTTGGTGAAGTTTCAGACCCATAGCTAATTACTCACCTACTGAAAATGAGTAAATGCGAATTATCTCTAAAAGTATTGCAGATAGCCAATTTTTCTCAAATAACTCATTCACCTACTTTTGGGAGAGCTTTCACTTGGTGAAGTTTCAGACCCATAGCTAATTATTCACCTACTGAAAATGAGTAAATGCGAATTATCTCTAAAAGTATTGCAGATAGCCAATTTTTCTCAAATAACTCATTCACCTACTTTTGGGAGAGCTTTCACTTGGTGAAGTTTCAGACCCATAGCTTATTACTCACCTACTCAAAATGAGTAAATGCGAATTATCTCTAAAAGTATTGCAGATAGCCAATTTTTCTCAAATAACTCATTCACCTACTTTTGGGAGAGCTTTCACTTGGTGAAGTTTCAGACCCATAGCTAATTACTCACCTACTGAAAATGAGTAAGTGCGAATTATCTCTAAAAGTATTGCAGATAGCCAATTTTTCTCAAATAACTCATTCACCTACTTTTGGCAGAGCTTTCACTTGAAGTTTCAGACCCATAGCTAATTATTCACCTACTCAAAATGAGTAAATGTGAATTATCTCTAAAAGTATTGCAGATAGCCAATTTTTCTCAAATAACTCATTCACCTACTTTTGGGAGAGCTTTCACTCTGTGAAGTTTCAGACCCATAGCTATTTATTCACCTACTCAAAATGAGTAAATGCTAATTATCTGTAAAAGTATTGCGGATACCCAATTTTTATCAAATACTCATTCATCTACTTGTGGGAGAGCTTTCACATGGTGAAGTATCAGACCCATAGCTAATTACTCACGTACTCAAAATGAGTAAATGCGAATTATCTCTAAAAGTATTGCAGATAGCCAATTTTTCTCAAATAACTCATTCACCTACTTTTGGGAGAGCTTTCACTTGGTGAAGTTTCAGACCCATAGATAATTATTCACCTACTCAAAATGAGTAAATGTGAATTATCTCTTAATAGTATTGCAGATAGCCAATTTTTCTCAAATAACTCATTCACCTACTTTTGGGAGACCTTTCACACACGAAAATGAAAAATTGTGAATATCTGGGAAAAGCTATTTCTTCTGCTTTAATGCTCGGCGGGAGATACACACCACGGCAGTGGTCTTGACAAAAATTTTTGTCTCCCCAAAAATGGTGGCCATTTTGAATTTTCAAAGTTTTTGCAAAACACAAAAATGCTTATATCTCGAAAACCGTGCTATATGGAGCGAACTCAACAAAATTTTGGACCTGCTGGGTATCTCTGCAGAGTAGCCATGCCAATTTTCAAAATATTTTTGTCTCACCAAATATAGCGGACATTTTTAATTTTTTTATTTTTTGCAAAACACAAAAATGCTCATATCTTGAAAACCGTGCTAGATAGAGCAGACTGCGCTGACTTTGGTTGCCACAAAAGTATAAGGCTAGAACGAAGCATTTTCTTAATACTTTAGCACTCACCTTTATATCCTTTTCGGGACGCTTTGTTTTTGCTATGCAAAAACATTATTTTTTTTTTGCGAGCGATCCTCTAGTTTATAATTGGTCCTAGAGGTTTGGAATGGTAAACCATAGGAAATCATGGGCTGGGAATGTATTTGTGTGGTTAGATTTGACCTTGGACCCCTTCTTCAAGGTCGAACGAGGATATTGCATTTGTAGTATTTCTTTAAATATGTTTTAACCTATTTTTTACACTTAAACAATTACCTTGTTATTTTCCTTCATAATACCATTTACAGGGCACAACTTTTTTATCCTTTTCTTCTGTCAGCTTCGGAATTTCTTTCGAACTTGCTGTTCAGTTACCATTTACTGTATTTCTGTACAGCCCTTTTCCTGATAATTATTCTGTCCTCTAATCACCTTCACAAATCAAAAACACTCAGTCAGCTGACACAGTGCCCGTTCACGGGCACTCTCCTCTTGTTTAAATTGCACTCACGATTTATACATACTATTAAAGCAGGCAAACTACATTCCTATTTTGTTATCACCATCTGAAATTATGATATGCATCAAATTATGCTTGTTTTATTGTAAAAAATAATTGGTCCAAATATTTACAAACTTATTTCAGTGCAGCAGTTTGATAATGACACATTTATAAATTTTCATTTTCAGCTCATTATCACTTCTTCTGACTTCCATTCTTCTGCAGTAAACTAATAACTCAGCAATGCAAACATATTCTTTACTATGTCCCGTATTTATACATAAAATCTACATATCATGGACATTTTCAACAGAGCATAGATAAAGATAACATCTTACTCCTTATATGAACATTTCTTCATGCATAGACTGAAACAGGGGGAGGGAGGGAGGGTTTTTGGGGAGACACACACATTAACTATTGATTTAATCCCTTATCAGCATATACCCAGTGGACTAATTCTCTGGGGACTCATTAAAGACTGGCAATTATATATAAATAGAAATGAGCATTATTCATAAGATATAAGTAGGCTTGTGGGAACATTGACCTTTTATTACGCTACAATAGCTTACCATGTGGGACTTAATGCTGATCTCGGGTTGCCACACCCGGGGCCAACGTCTTAGAAAAAAAGACAGTTCTTGTTAGCCACCGGATATACTGCTAGTTGTTGTCACGTGATAACCTCTGACCTCTCGCCCTACTTTCTCGTTGAAATTTTCTAAAACCTACCCTTCAGCTGCAAACAGCGGGGAGGCAGGGTGGGACTCTTCTAAGTCCCACATGGTAAGCTTGTAGCTTATAAAAGCTACATTTAAGTAATTAAAATTTTCAATTTTATTACGCTACAATAGCTTACCATGTGGGACTTAATGCTGAATTCAACCGCCCGGTGGCGGGATTACAGCTGAGACTGGAAGATATGTAATTTTTTCTAAGATTTTGAATTAATATGTATAGAATAGTGCCAGAAATACCAGTCTGAGTCCCATTTACAGTGCCCCGATCCCGAAGACCGGGCCTGTAACGAGCCAAAAACCTAAATAAATGAGAGACAGTGCTGAAACTGTCTAGATGTTTGATTGTAGGACGGAAGTGCAGCAGTGCTCACTTCGAGGTCTAAGGGTCCCTGAGAGCCCTTCACTAGTGACTGACCAACCCATGGTTGGACATCTCATAAATTTTTGCAACCTGAACATGAGATTAATGACAACTAAATAAGCCCTTAATAGAAGTTACTTGATAACTGAAAAACAAAAATGACCTTACCCGTAACATCTTGAAGGTAAAGGAATACCTAGATCCTGGGAGAGACTCCTGAAGACTTGGTTGTAGCAGATGTGCCCCCCCTCTTTTTTCTTTCCGAGGACAACTGGTCTGAGGGGAAGGATCTAGGACTTGTTGTGCCGCCACTACGGGTCCCAGATACATATTGTTGTCGGTGTCCGACCAAGTAAGGTCTTTTAGGTAAAAAGTTGTAAATGTGTTGTGAGATTTCCAGTGACAGGCTTGCATGATTTGGTCCACCGATACCCCACCGTAAAAGGCCTTAGAGGCCGCGAAGGCCCGGATGTCATGAGTTTTAACTTGGAACAAGTCCAAGGCTTGTTGGTCTGCTTGTTTGTAACAAAGTAGAATGGTTTGTTTCAACCATGAAGAGAGTGTAGTGGGTCTGATGTCTGAGGTATGTCCTTTCTTAAAGGAGATGAAAAGGAGAGAACGAGACCCTCTCAGGTCTTTTGTTCGGTCCAGATAAAACCTCAGGGCCCGCACCGGACACAGGGTCCTGTCTTCTTTAAATTGTCTATCTACAATGGTAGTCAAAGCAGGAATAGTCACCGGAGACACACTTTGAGAATCTTCTCTTGCTAGTTGGTTTTTGGCTATGAAATCAGAAGGGAACAAGGCAACCTTTTCCCATTGGCCTAGATTAGATACTTGTTTGCGACCCAGGCATAGATTTCGCTGCGGCGCTCGCCAGAGGCCAAAGCTAGAAAGAAAGCAGTTTTTAGAGTAAGATGTTTGAGGTCTGTGTCTTTCATGGGCTCAAATGGTGCTTTTGTCAGCTCGTTGAGGACAACAGAAAGGTTCCACTTGGGTAAATTTCTGGAACCTTTGGGACGATCCATGTGAAAACTGGAGAGTAACCTATGAAGGTCTGCCTTGTGTGCAACATGTTGGGGCGTTGGGCCCAAAGTGTCAACGATTGCAGTCCTGTAACCATCAAAGGTCGAGGGGCGCCTGTTTAGGTCTTGGTACAGGTACATGAAAAAATCTGAGATTTGTTTCACAGATAGAGTGGAGAAATCCACCGAATTTTCTCTGCACCATTTTTCAAATAGGGCCCACTTGACTTGTAGATGGTCCTTGTTGAAGACCGCTGAGGGGCAGCAATTCTCTCTGCCACAGAGAAGCCTTGTTCTTGGGAGTTGTCCGCTCCTAGACACCAGGCGTTTAGGTTCAGGTGCTGGGGGTTGTTGTGGAACACATACCTGTGGTACTGTTTGAGTAGGGTCGTTGACACTGGGAGTTGTAGTGGGATCTCTGTTGAGAGCTGCACTAGGTCCCAAAACCAGGGCATCCCTGGCCAGCCTGGGGTTATTACGATGACCAGGCAATAACATTGCCTGATCTTTTGGATCACCTTGTGAAGGAGCCGTAGGAGGGTACGCATAGGCCGTGAGGTTGGTCCAGTTTATGTATAGAGCATCTATGTCCCAGGCCCTTGGGTCTGGGATAGGAGACACGTACAGTGGGAGCTTGTGGTTCAGGTGAGTGGCAAATAAGTCTACATGAGGTGTGAACCACTTGTGGCAGATTTGTTTGAACACCTGTGGGTGCAGAGACCATTCTGTTGACTGCACTTGGTTGGACCTGGACAGTAGGTCGGCCATCACATTCAGGCACCCTAGAACGTGCCTGGCTTTCAATGTTATGAGGTAGTGATGGCCCCAGGTCATGATCTTCCACAGGAGAGGGCACATCTCTGCTGAGTGTGTTCCTCCTTGTTTGTTGATGTAGGCTACCACTGTTGAGTTGTCCGTCGCAACTAACACTGTTTGATTCTGGCACTGGTCCTTGAAGTATCGAAGGGCCAGGGAGACCACCTTCAATTCTAGGACATATATGTGTAGCCTTTTTTCCCGATCTGACCACAGACCCTTTGTGGAATTTTGGTCTAAGTGAGCGCCCCAACCTTCGTTTGAGGCGTCGGTAAAGAGTTGGATACTGTGGTCTTTGGGATGAAGGTCTGCAACTTTCATCATGTTTGAGGGATTTTGCCACCAATCTCGGTGGGCTGCAATGGCTTCTGTCCAAGGAAGGAGGTTGTCCAGCGACTGAGGATATCTCCAGTGCTCCTTGAGATGAAACTAAAAGGGCCTCATGTGAAGGCATCCCTCCGGGACCATTTTCTCCGTTGAGGCTAGCAACCCAATTAGAGACATCAAACATCTTGCAGTCAAAACACGTGTTGACTTGAGTAGTAGGATCAAATCCTGAAGTTTGAGCCATCTCTCTTGAGTGGGTTTTACAAGGGCTGAATCTAGGTGGTATTCGTAGCTCATGAACGAAAAACACCTGAGTAGGTTTCAGTTCTGATTTTTTCTGATTTATTATCCACCCCAAGGACTGAGTTAGGTCTACCACTGCCTGTGTGTTCACTTGGGCTTCCTCCTGAGACTGGGACCTGATTAGTCAGTCGTCCAGGTATTAGTGAATTCTGAGTCCTCTTGAGAGGGCCATTAGTTTCACCTCCTTTATGATCATTGTAAAGACCTGGGGGGCTGTGGCTAGTCCGAATGGGAGGGAGGTGAATTGGAACACCTGTGACTTGTAGCAAAACCTTAGGTATTTCCTTGAGTTTGGATGGCTGGGGATGTGTAGGTAAGTGTCCGACAGATCTATCGACGATACCCACTCCCCTTTAATCAGGGAGGTCCTGATGGACTCTGGAGTTTCCATTTTGAACTTTTCTACGTGTAGAAAAGTGTTGAGCCTGTTTAGGTCTATGACTGGCCTCCACCTTAGGTGAGGCTTGGTACTAGGAACAGGTGACTGTAAAACCTGAGAGATTTTACATTTTCCACCCTTTCTATTGCGTTCTTTGACAGAAGAGACTGGATACAGAGGCCAGGACTTGGTCTTTGAAGAGCCTTGTATTCTGACTGGGTCAGGAGTCTGACTGGACTTGGATTGAAAAGAATGACAGGATTTGTTTGCCAGTCTTATCTGAAAGAACGGAGAACTCCTACTGGTGGACTGAGTGAGGCTGGAGGAGTCATTGGGGGGAAGGGTTTTATGCCCTCGTCCCCTGGAGTGGGTCGAAAGACCTTGGAGCCTCGGCTACTCGATTTCCCCCTATCTGGGGAAAACGATGGATACTGCTAGGGATGGAATGACCCCCATTGGGGTGGTTCCTGTAGGAGCCTCTAGATGTGGGGAATTGGAAAGGGTTGATTAATAGGGCCTAAACCCTAAATGTTATTACAGGTGCCTTGATGAGGGACTCCTGTCCCTCCTAAAGTAGTGTGAATGGGGAACTTTAAGATCTAAAGATCCAGTATCTCACCTGAATTCACCATACCCCTTCTGACTACTTATATGCACCATGAAATTGAGTGTGACCTGTCTGGAGGTAGCCTTGCTACTGTCTTAACATATATCCATAACCAGGTTGTATTGAGGAGAACCTAGTGGAGAGCAGCCTAAAGCTCAACTCTAGCTGACCAGAAGGGGAGGAAGGGCTTACCCAAGGAGGCCCCTAGGGAGATACAGATTTGAAAACTTGTGTTCAAAAAAAGGTTGTTCCAGTTTAAGGGAAAATAACAGCCCAACTTCCTGTTGGCCTAGTAAATCATTCAGAGTCCAGACTGAGGGGAATCAAGGCATAAACTCCCTGGGGGCAGAGAGGTTCAAAAACTGCCTAAGTGTCAATGTCCTCCAAAAATGGATAGGGTGAAGTCAGGCAACCTACTTCCCTAAAATACAGAGTCAGGACTGAATGAAGGACCTTGTTTAGAAGCCCTCTTGGGCTTTGGACTTGGACCTAAGCCTCCAATAAGTGATATTTACTGCCAGGCTGGTGAAATATTAGTGTGTGTTAGGATTGTTCAGAGTTCTGATCTGGAACCATCATCTGAACATCAGATTTAAGATCTGATCATCCGAGGATTAGATATACATACAATCATCCGAGCATCGGATTTAAGATTAGATCATCCGAGCAGTAGCCTCGGATCTGATATCTGATCTGATGGACTAGATGCAACGAAAATCCGAGTATCAAATCATATTCGGATGGATAGAAGTTGGAAATAATGCATCCGATTCTCGGGTGCATTAAAATTTCGGATGAACTAAGATGTTATCTGGCTTCAGATTTAAGCAGGGATCTGATCCACCCTGGAGAAAGAAGTTGGATATCATAATTTTTATGTAAGCTTTCCTTAAAGCAAGCTTCCATATAAGCTTTGCCTGTCCTTCTTTGAAGGAACTACACAACTGGATTTACGTAAGTAAATCGACAGTGACACAAGGTCACCTGCCCCACCCGCCTCACTGCAGGTAGGGCTAGTTGTGAGATAAGGAAAGCAGAAACTAGATGAATGCTTTTGCTAACAAAAGCGAAGCGTCCCTGAGAGTTTAAAATGCCTTGTGGTTTTAATAAGCATGCTGTAAAGCTAAGAATGCACAAAGCTGTACCGTACTGTTACATAAACCAACCCCCTTAGTGATATCATGACAGGGAAAATCCTACAAAGGTCTTCTTTAATTAACATAAACAAGCGTTGTAGACATAGACAAGCTGGAGAAAGTGTTGTACATTGGATGTACAACATCGGATGTAACTTTAGTAAATTTTGTGTAAATGCTACAAAGCATTTCAGTAACGATAACTTCATATATAATCATGTGTGCAATATCAAACTTGAAATTATTTCTTAAAATTGTGTTGGTAGTAGTGTAATGTCTTTTGCTAGTTTGTCTGTTTGTTGGGGTGTAGCTCCAATTGATAACTTCTTTATAAACACACACTTTTATGTCCCTTGATTTACTTTATTGATTCAGTGATTTCATAACAGTTAACAAATATCCAAGGTTCATGGGTGTCACAGTAACTATAACATTTAATAACATCCAAACACTCTAATTCATGTACACAGTAATTATAAGTAAATTCTTCATAACAAATGGTTACATCCAATTAGTCTTTATAAATCTCTCCAATGCTAGCAAACTCCTGATCTCTACATATCTGCCTATCTCTCTCTCATTATTCTTAATTCCCTTTCTTTGACACATTACTGCTCAATTTATACAAGTTACAATGATATATTATTTACAGATGACCCAATCAGAGAATGGAAATCATTCTTGACCAATCAGAACCATTATTGAAAAATGGACTATAATTCTGTAGTCCCTAACTAGTTTATTACATGTGCCACATGGTTACCCTCTGCTAAATTTATCAATGTTCAAAGATACCCACATCAATGCAGACAGTAGATAAGATAACCCTTTGATGTAGCCAGTGCTAAAATATATCTTAAGAACTAAACACTAGTAATTATGCAACAAAGGTGTCCCTCACACTGTGGTTGATTATACTGTACCTATAATTGCATTTTACTACTTTTTTATATCTCTTTTTGATGAACATGCATTGTGAGATAAGAAACCTTTGTCACTGCAGGGCATTTATTTATTAGACAGTGAGGGTAGTTTTATCTTATAATGAAATCTGCCTTAGAATAAAGGTCTCTGTGTCACACCTTGGTGACTTAAGTAATATGCTTCATCTTTGAAACTACAAGAGAGGTAACATAGAGAAACTCCTACAAAGCAATAAACAGTATGATCAGTGTGATACTGTACAAGTCACAATTTACAAAAGTAGAAGTAATTGTATGAACCTGAACTTAAGTGCCCAAGATATACATCCAAACATATGTGAGATTAGTAACATTTAAAAAATGAACAAATTGAACCTTGTGATAATGTGTGCAAGTATGTATTGCTATTTAGATTGTCCACAGGGTTTTGCAATAGGTTTTAATACATTGTGAAAGCATAAAAGCAACAATAAAGGCAAAAGCTATTTCATGACCCCAGTTTGACCCATACATGGGGGTCAGGAGGTAAAACTAACCGGCTATTTAGACTGTCCACATATGGTTTCCCAATACCTCTTAATACATTCCGAAGCTATAATAGCAACAATGAAGGAGCTATCAGGTAAAAACTCCAAAACAGCTATTTTTTACCCCAGCTTGACCCATAGGGGGGGGGGGGGGGGGGATCGGGTGGTGGACTATAAAGGAGATATAAGGCAAAAACTCAAAATCAGCTATTTTATGACCCCAGTTTGACCCATAAGGGGGGGCCGTGGGGTAAAACTGACCGGCTATTTAGACTCCACATATGGTTTCCTATTACCTCCCAATACATTTTATGGCTCTAAATGCAATACTTAAGAAGATAATAGGGGGGTTGACCTAAATTTAAGGCTCTCAGATTGGAAGGTGTGAGGAAATCACCCATAAATGAGACATTTTTCAAGGGATTGGTCCCAAAATCTAATCAGCTCGCGTTTTCGATAGTATGAACAGGTGTGTCAAATTATAAGGCTGTGTAGCAAGTAGTTTTTCCTGAACTGTGATGACGGGGGGTGTACTTGAAAAAATTGTTTTTGATCGTGTGACCTTCATAAAGGTCAAAGGTCAAATTTAAGCATGCAGAAAAGTTTTCCCACGCCCAAGGTATATAAGTGCCAAATATGGTTTGAAACCTTCTAATAATAAGGGAGATATTCAAGGGAGACCATAATGCGGCGGCGGCGGTGGTGGCGGCGAGGAAACTGAGGCGAAAACAAATAAGCGCCCTTTCAGGGACGTTTAATTACACAGAATTTTATTAAATAACATAGAATCTAAAAGGCAAGTACAATATTTCTTAAATTATAAAGCTGGATGAATTAAAATAATGGGAAACCAAGGTTACCTTAGTTTGAAGGAACATGTAATGTCTAGACGATTAGATGAAGGATTCTATTCCTGTATATTTAAGTATTAACATTATAAATGATCAATAATACAGGAAAGAAGGGATAAAATATTTCATTGAATGTTATTCAATTTATTTTATTAAGCGTCCCGCAAGGGACGCTTGTTTGTGTATGGGAGAGCTTCAGGCTCCGCCGGCTCCGCATTTTGTTTTCCTTATAACTCTGTAACCGTTAGGCGGATTCTTTTCAAATTTGGCAGGTTTAGGCAGTAGCCTTGGGGAATTTTTTTGAATATGCTGCAGTGACATTTCAACCAATCAGAGAGGTCACATGACCAAAAATGTCTTTTTTTCGGTGGGGAAGCTTGTCCGGATGATAACTTGAAAGGAATTTTATCAATTCACCTGAAACTTGGCAAATACATTCATTCTATTAAAATCTGGAAATCATTAGATTTTGGCATTGATTGGTCAAGAAATGGCCGAGTAATTAATGATTAATTAATCATTACGAATTTTCCAAATAAGGAAAACACAAAAATGCTTATATCTCGAAAACCGTGCTAGATAGAGCGATTTCGACAAAATTTTTGACCCGCAGGGTATCTCTACGGAGTACTTTTCCCAATTTTCAAAAAATTTTTGTCTCGCCAAAAATGGCGGCCATTTTGAATTTTCGAAATTTTCGCAAAAATTGCAAAACACAAAAATGCGTATATCTCGAAAACCGTGCTAGATAGAGCGATTTCGACAAAATTTTTGACCCACAGGGTATCTCTGCAGAGTAGTTACCCAATTTTGAAAAAATTTTATCTCGCCAAAAATGGCGGCCATTTTGAATTTTCGAATTTTTCGCAAAAATTGCAAAACATAAAAATGCTTATATCTCGAAAACCGTGCTAGATAGAGCGATTTCGACGAAATTTTTGACCCACAGGATATCTCTGCAGAGTAGCCATGCCAATTTTCAAAAAAATTTTGTCTCGCCAAAAATGGCGGCCATTTTGAATTTTCGAATTTTTGCGCAAAAATTGCAAAACACAAAAATGCTAATATTTCGAAAACCGTGCTACATAGAGCGATTTTGACGAAATTTTTTATCTTCAGGGTATCTCTGCAGAGCAGCTATCCCAAAGAGCTTTCACTTGGTGAAGTTTCAGACCCATAGCTAATTGCTCACCTACTCAAAAAGAGTAAATGCGAATTACCTCTAAAAGTATTGCAGATGGCCAATTTTTCTCAAATAACTCATTCACCTACTTTTGGAAGAGCTTTCACTTGGTAAAGTTTCAGACCCGTAGCTAATTACTCACCTACTCAAAATGAGTAAATGCTAATTATCTCAAAAACTATTGCGGATACCCAATTTTTATCAAATAACTCATTCATGTACTTTTGGGAGAGCTTTCACATGGTGAAGTTTCAGACCCGTAGATGATTACTCACCTACTCAAAATGAGTAAATGCGAATTATCTCTTAAAAGTATTGCAGATAGCCAATTTTTCTCAAATAACTCATTCACCTACTTTTGGGAGAGCTTTCACATGGTGAAGTTTCAGACCCATAGCTAATTATTTACCTACTCAAAACGAGTAAATGCTAATTATCTGTAAAAGTATTGCGGATACCCAATTTTTATCAAATAACTCATTCATCTACTTGTGGGAGAGCTTTCACATGGTGAAGTTTCAGACCCATAGCTAATTACTCACCTACTCAAAATGAGTAAATGCGAATTATCTCTAAAAGTATTGCAGATAGCCAATTTTTCTCAAATAAATCATTCACCTACTTTTGGGAGAGCTTTCACTTGGTGAAGTTTCAGACCCATAGCTAATTACTCCCCTACTCAAAATGAGTAAATGCGAATTATCTCTAAAAGTATTGCAGATAGCCAATTTTTCTCAAATAACTCATTCACCTACTTTTGGGAGAGCTTTCACTTGGTGAAGTTTCAGACCCATAGCTAATTACTCACCTACTCAAAATGAGTAAATGTGAATTATCTCTAAAAGTATTGCAGATAGCCAATTTTTGTCAAATTAATCATTCACCTACTTTTGGGAGAGCTTTCACTTGGTGAAGTTTCAGACCCATAGCTAATTACTCACCTACTCAAAATGAGTAAATGCGAATTATCTCTAAAAGTATTGCAGATAGCCAATTTTTCTCAAATAACTCATTCACCTACTTTTGGGAGAGCTTTCACTCTGTGAAGTTTCAGACCCATAGCTAATTACTCACCTACTCAAAATGAGTAAATGCTAATTATCTCTAAAAGTATTGCAGATAGCCAATTTTTCTCAAATAACTCATTCACCTACTTTTGGCAGAGCTTTCACTTGGTGAAGTTTCAGACCCATAGCTAATTACTCACCTACTGAAAGTGAGTAAATGTGAATTATCTCTAAAAGTATTGCAGATAGCCAATTTTTCTCAAATAACTCATTCACCTACTTTTGGGAGAGCTTTCACTTGGTGAAGTTTCAGACCCATAGCTAATTACTCACCTACTCAAAATGAGTAAATGCGAATTATCTCTAAAAGTATTGCAGATAGCCAATTTTTCTCAAATAACTCATTCACCTACTTTTGGGAGAGCTTTCACTCTGTGAAGTTTCAGACCCATAGCTAATTACTCACCTACTCAAAATGAGTAAATGCGAATTATCTCTAAAAGTATTGCAGATAGCCAATTTTTGTCAAATTAATCATTCACCTACTTTTGGGAGAGCTTTCACTTGGTGAAGTTTCAGACCCATAGCTAATTACTCACCTACTCAAAATGAGTAAATGCGAATTATCTCTAAAAGTATTGCAGATAGCCAATTTTTCTCAAATAACTCATTCACCTACTTTTGTGAGAGCTTTCACTTGGTGAAGTTTCAGACCCATAGCTAATTACTCACCTACTCAAAATGAGTAAATGCGAATTATCTCTAAAAGTATTGCAGATAGCCAATTTTTCTCAAATTAATCATTCACCTACTTTTGGGAGAGCTTTCACTTGGTGAAGTTTCAGACCCATAGCTAATTACTCACCTACTCAAAATGAGTAAATGCGAATTATCTCTAAAAGTATTGCAGATAGCCAATTTTTCTCAAATAACTCATTCACCTACTTTTGGGAGAGCTTTCACTTGGTGAAGTTTCAGACCCATAGCTAATTACTCACCTACTCAAAATGAGTAAATGCGAATTATCTCTAAAAGTATTGCAGATAGCCAATTTTTCTCAAATAACTCATTCACCTACTTTTGGGAGAGCTTTCACTTGGTGAAGTTTCAGACCCATAGCTAATTACTCACCTACTCAAAATGAGTAAATGCGAATTATCTCTAAAAGTATTGCAGATACCCAATTTTTCTCAAATAACTCATTCACCTACTTTTGGCAGAGCTTTCACTTGGTGAAGTTTCAGACCCATAGCTAATTATTCACCTACTCAAAATGAGTAAATGTGAATTATCTCTAAAAGTATTGCAGATAGCCAATTTTTCTCAAATAACTCATTCACCTACTTTTGGGAGAGCTTTCACTCTGTGAAGTTTCAGACCCATAGCTATTTATTCACCTACTCAAAATGAGTAAATGCTAATTATCTGTAAAAGTATTGCGGATACCCAATTTTTATCAAATATTCATTCATCTACTTGTGGGTGAGCTTTCACATGGTGAAGTTTCAGACCCATAGCTAATTACTCACCTACTCAAAATGAGTAAATGCGAATTATCTCTAAAAGTATTGCAGATAGCCAATTTTTCTCAAATAACTCATTCACCTACTTTTGTGAGAGCTTTCACTTGGTGAAGTTTCAGACCCATAGCTAATTATTCACCTACTCAAAATGAGTAAATGTGAATTATCTCTTAATAGTATTGCAGATAGTCAATTTTTCTCAAATAACTCTTTCACCTACTTTTGGCAGAACTTTCACACACGAAAATGAAAAATTGTGAATATCTCGGAAAAGCTATTTCTTTTGCTTTAATGCTCGTCGGGAGATACACACCGCGGCAGTGGTTTCGACAAAAATTTTTGTCTCCCCAAAAATGGTGGCCATTTTGAATTTTCAAAGTTTTTGCAAAACACAAAAATGCTTATATCTCGAGAACCGTGCTATATGGAGCGAACTCAACAAAATTATGGACCTGCTGGGTATCTCTGCAGAGTAGCCATGCCAATTTTCAAAATATTTTTGTCTCGCCAAATATAGCGGACATTTTTAATTTTTTTTATTTTTTGCAAAACACAAAAATGCTTATATCTTGAAAACCGTGCTAGATAGAGCAGACTGCGCTGACTTTGGTTGCCACAACAGTATAAGGCTAGAAACGAAGCATTTTCTTAATACTTTAGCACTCACCTTTATATCCTTTTGGGGACGCTTTGTTTTTGCTATGCAAAAACATTATTTTTTTTTTTGCGAGTGATCCTCTAGTTTTATTTTATAAATGTACTGTAAGAAAACCGCGTCTCTCAGTACATGCGGTCTAGACGTGACGTCATCACAGGGGTTTCCCCGAGGATTCCCCAAGTTAGTTTGTGCTTGATATGGTATTTTAACCCTTAAAAGGGCAAATACTGTTGAAGAACGGGGATAAAACAGTAAGAAATTTATGTTATTTGATTTCAACAGGCATATATTCCTGTAAAGAAACTACCAACACGAGACGTGCATTACAAGAAATTGCAGTCTCGACAATAAAAACGGAAGTTGTTTCCGATGATTTCACTCGACCAGGACTCGTTTGTGGTACATTTATATATATTTAAACCCTAAAAATGAATAATGAAGCAGATAGGGGTTAAATATTTTATTTTATTTTACTGACAGGCATATATATATATATCCTGTATTAGAAACCACATGAACGAGTCGCTGTTGATTTACAACGAGAACCCGGAAGTGGACTTCAGTTGTAAAATATAGTAAAGATACTTATCTGAACTATGAAAAGACTTCGAATTGTGATTCTATGCAATAAAATAAAGAAACTGGTGTAGTTTCCAGATCCAACGACAAGTATATCCTTGTAAAAAGGAAATAATATTCCTTGTAAAATAAAGCATTGTTAATTCGCGTGGCCAACGAGAAAGTAGGGCGAGAGGTCAGAGGTTATCACGTGACGACAACTAGCAGTATATCCGGTGGCTAACAAGAACTGTCTTTTTTTTCTAAGACGTTGGCCCCGGGTGTGGCAACCCGAGATCAGCATTAAGTCCCACATGGTAAGCTTGTAGCTTATAAAAGCTACATTTAAGTAATTAAAATTTTCAATTTTATTTACTCATTGGGATAGATGTGTTCAGAGCATTGTGTCATAAACTTTTTGCATTTCTAAAGGCTCATATTTTACTATGCCTTTTTCTAAAATGTAAATAGATATATGGCATTTATAAAGCAAGTAGTTTAAGTAGTTTTATGGTGTAACTTTCAACCTATTATAAGTATTGATACTTTATACATTCTGAGCCTGAGCATTTATTCAATTAACTTTTCGCAATTTATGACCATAGAAAACAAAATAAAGCTTAAATTTTTCTTTCATGTTTATGCATAAACTTCCACACTGTCTGCTTAACTTTCACTTCTTCTCTCAGCGTTGCATGTTTTTATTTTCAAAACTTTATATTATTTTGCATTTAACCTTTGGGGACGCTTTGTTTTTGTTAACAAAAACTTTTTTTTAGTTTTTTTTTAACTCTCTACCTTTGTATAAGAATCAATTCTTTAGTAACTCCTTAGGAAAGCACCTTAACAGTTGTACGTAAGAGTACCATTTGCCCCGATCATGGGCATTGATTGCTTTTTTGGTTGTAAGTGATTAGTAGCGATTAGTGAAAACAGTGACTGCAATTTTTTCTTTGAGCTACACTTCCTGATGTATGCATATTAGATAGGGAATACACTAAAATGCATCTGTTTTTGAAATCCTGCAATCAGGATGGGTAGGTAGGTGGGTAGCTCCCGGTCTACATATTTTTGATTCTGAGCCATCCTTAGTAGAACTTATAAAACTGCCATCAACAAACCTTTGACTTGCATATGTAATCCTAAATGCTGAAGTTAAATGTTTTTTTTCTTTTTCAGTCCATTCTATGGCTATCATGAGCAAGAGATACCTTTTCTGAAGATTTATTTATACAACCCTCTTATGGTAAAAAAGTAAGTAGAATTTATTTGTTGAATATGTAACTGATCTTAATACATGAATATTATAAAAAGACAATTGAAAGAAGGAAAACAATTTACATTGAATGTAACAACCCAATATTATAAATTTTATAAATTTGCTTTCATTAAATAATGCAGCATGAATCTTTCAGAGTTGCAGACCTTTTGCTAGGGGGTGCTGTCATGAACAAAATATATCAACCATATGAGAGTCATATACCCTACAATCTTCAGGTAACAGTAGTCTTTTTTTATTACAAAAAATTTGACATAATGGGATAAATTACCCTGTATACCTTTGTGGAAGATATTTAATTCATAGTGTATCAGTGATAAGTGAGACTCAGTCCCAGACTGTTAATTTTATGTTAATGGTTTGAATTGCTTTATTACACTCAGACATTACAGTCTTAAGTAGGCAATTTAAAGTAGTAAAATGTTTTTGTTTACTGTTTTTTAATTGTTGATGCATGTTACCCAGTATATTTGTGTGTCCCGATTGTATGCCATGGGTCACTGTCGAGCAAATTAGAATTGTAAATGTTTATTTCTAGTTCTTCATTGATTACAACCTGTACGGGATGAACATGATCAATGCTAGTGCAGTCAAGTTTAGGCAGCTTGCCAATTCAGGTATACTATCACTACAGACATGTGTATTTATGCAAAGTACATGTATATAAGTATTTGTTTGACAATGAATGTGTTTGTTTTAGATGGATAGGTACTGATTTCCATTTATTGTCTTATTCACACCTGTCCAAAATACATCTAGTACATTTTTGTTGTTTCTCTGTTGCTTAAATAGTGATGATTATTATATCCCCGGACGAAAGTCGGGGATATATTGGATTCAGGTCCGTCGCGCCGCCGCCGCCGCCGCCGCCGTAGAAATATCCTTGTGGACGCGATAACTCAAAAACAAATTAATATTTTTTTTTCAAACTTGGTACACATGTTAAGGGTGCCCAAAGGAAGATCCCTATTTTAAGGTGACCTTAAACTCCCAGTAAAAAAGAACTTATGGCCACCTTAAGGTCAGAAATTGCACTTTTGGCCACTTAGAGCCCTGTAGGTCACAAACTATGATGCTCAGCTGGCTGAAATTTTACCTGACAACACATTAATATGTTCTTAGTACATGTGCCGAAAATCATGACTTTAAGTTGAGGAGAAAATTGTGTTTGAGGCCCATAAATACCCCCACTTAGGGATTTTTTGCTATACTTTTCACATATTTTGCCCTATAATTTGGAAGTGATAATTCTGATGAGTCTCAAACTGCGCTAGGTATAACTTTGATATGTAATCCTTGTCTGTAGAAAATTTTAGGGCTGTAGGTTTACCCAAAGGGGTCGACTTAAGGTCTCAAAAGTGCCCACAGAGACCCAATTTATGCACTTTTTGCCACTTTCAAGCACTGTAGCTTTCAAACTATGTCTCTCATCTAAGTTAAATATCATCTGGGAATATATCTATGTGTTTTCTTATATGTGCCCCAACATTTAGGCCTTTAATAGACAGTTAACCTGTGTATCAGGACCATAAACACCCACCCGAGTGACCCTTATAAGACATTTTTCACATCTTTTTCCCTGTAACTTGGAAATGGTAAGTCTGAGAAGTTTCAAACTGTATTAGATATATATTCTGTGTGTAATCTTAGTATGTAACAGATTTTAAGTCTGAAGCTTTAATTTTCAAGGTCAAATTGAGGTCTCTAAAAGGCTCCCAAAGACCCAATATTTGGACTTTTTGCTACTTTTAAGCCCTGTGACTGTCAAACTATGTGACTGATAGAGCTCAAATCCTATCTGAGAAGATATTAGTATGTTATTTTTATATGTGCCAAAAATTAAGGCTTTAAGAAGACATTTAACCTGTGTATGAGGACCATAAATCCCCACCCGAGTGACCATTTTTAGACATTTTTCACATATTTTTCCCTGTAACTTGGAAATGGTAAGTCTAAGAAGTTTCAAACTGTATTAGATGCATATTCTATGTGTAATCTTAGTATGTGACAAATTTTAAGTCTGAAGCTTTAATTTGAAAGCCACATCGAGATCTCTAAAAGGCCCACAATGACCCAATATTTGGACTTTTTACCACCTTTAAGCCCTGTAACTGTTAAACTATGTGATTGATGGAGCTGAAATCCCATCTGGGAATGCATTATTATGTCCTTTTTACATATGCCGAAAATCAAGGTTTTTAGTAGACATTTAACCTGTGTATGAGGGCCATAGACACTCGCCCAAGTGCCTTTTTTGACATTTTTTCCGTATTTTGCCGTTATTTGGAAATGCTTAGTGTGACAAGTCTTAAACTGTATTATATATAATTTTTGTTTGTTATGTATGTCCCCCAAAAAGTTTCAGATCTGTAGTTTAATTGCTAAGGTCTCTTTAACAATTGTAAAATGCCCACAGAAACCCAATTTATGGATATTATGCCACTTTAAAGCCCAGTAACTGTCAAACTATGTGGGTTATAGAGCTGAAATCTTTGAATTTTTAAAAGGAAATGCCTGTCTATTTAAATTTTGAATATTAATAATGTTATGGCTATCTTAGTCTTTTAAGAACTTATTTTTGTGTGTTATACCTCTGCTTGCTGAGTTTTTCACTTTTTAAAATGAAACTGGTTAAACATATTCAAGTAGGCAAAATGGACACTTTAAGTGAGCTTTAAGTCCCAATATTAATGAAATTATATCCTTATGTAGTAAAACTAGGGGATTTTTAACCCTCAACTAGCCCAGTTTTATTCAACTTGCCTCAGTTAATTTTGGCACAGCTCCTACAGTTATGAACTCATTTCAGTTGATAATCACATACTTAAAATTCTCAATTCTTTTTGTATTTGAGTACCCCTTTTATATAGATTGTTTGTTTACCATTTATGCTCAACCCACATCCCCCACCCGGATTCCCCCCACCCACCTCTGGGACCTCCAGCTATATTGAGTGACACTAAATAAACAAAGGTATTTAATGATATCAGATGAGAAACAAAGAACTCAATGGGGTTGCAGATCTTGTGTAATAGTGAGAGAGGTGTGGAGAAGGGGAGAGGGGTGGGGGTGGGGGTGGGAGGTGGTGGGCTTCATTACATATAACACAAAGGGGAGTCAGAACTGAGATTGTGTCACATAGTTAGGTTGCATATATATGGACCACATATATAGGTATAGAGGAAATGAATAACTGAAAACAATTTGCAAATTCTAAAAATAATATAATAAAATAATAATATAAATAATTTTTTTTTAAATAATATTTTATTTGTGAACAAATATAGAAACAGATACGCGCTTTTGGGATTATGAATTTTAGAATGGACATTGAATCATCAATCATTTAAATACTTTGAAGGAGGATTGAAAAATATGATGAGTTGAGTTAAAAATAACATTTTATTTGTCAACAAATATAGAACAGATATGCACTTTTGGGATTATTATTTTAGAATGGACATTCAATCATCAATCATTTAAATACTTTGAAAATAGGTTTAGAGTTATCATTGCAGGAAGATTGAAAATATAATTTGAGTTATGTATTCGGCGTCTGGGGATACACCATCTTCCTTGGGGAGATATAAACAGAGTAGATTGATGTGCTGAAGTTCATATAATAATGGGTAATTATGTTTTAAAAAATTCCCGATCAAAACCTGTGGCGTGAGTGATGACCTGTCTGGGGATATGTTGGCGCCGAGTTGGCCCAATCTAGTTTTAATACATTTTAATCAATTCAGATTTAATCTTCATTGTGATACATGTGAAATATTGAGCAATTACAATACTACTGAAAAAATGCACTGTTTCAATGTTCAATTTGCTTAATTCCTTATTCCCTGTTACAAAGCAAGTAACTAAAGTTAATTAATGGTTAGTATTCCTTTCTCACTTTTTTGCTGTAATGCATACATTTTTTACCCCACAGCCCATAAGGGCTGTCGGGGTATTGTTTTCACCCTTCGTGTCCTGATGGGCGGGCGGCGGGAAAAAGTTTGCTCGGGCTATATCTCAGAAACCGTAAGGTGTAGGAAGTTGATACTTGGTAGGGACATTGGTTAGGATGTGTAGGTGTGCAACTTCATGGTCTGACCTTGATTTGACCTTTGACCTTGCCATAGTGACCTTGAGTGTAAAAATCTTGTCCGGCCTATATCTCAGAAACCGTAAGGTGTAGGAAGTTGATACTTCGTAGGGACATTGGTTAGGGGGTGTAGGTGTGCAACGTCATGGTCTGACCAGGATTTGACCTTTGACCTTGCCGTAGTGACCCGTAGTGACCTTGACTTATAAAATGAGGTGTAGGAAGTTGGTACTTACTAGGGACATTGGTTAGGGGGTGTAGGTGTGCAACGTCATGGTCTGACCTTGATTTGACCTTTGACCTTGCCATAGTGACCTTGACCTATAAAATCTTGTCTGGGCTATATCAAGGCATGCAAATCTGTCTTTGCTAGAGACATTACAAGGGAGGTACCCCCACCAAAATTGTGAAAATTTCAACTCTTTGTCACAATTTTCTCAGTGACTATTGCAGAGATTTCTCTCTTATTTTGCATATATGTACTAGGCCATTAGTAGATTTGCTTGTTTGAATATCAAGGCTGGATCTTTTTAATTATTTTTTTTAAAATAATTTTTAATGCATTAAAATTCATAAAATCATGCACTAAATCACCTGTAACTTGAAAAATATTGCATTTAGATACCGTAAATGACCTATTTAGCGCATCCGCCCTTGTAACCGCACCCTACCTCTTTTTCCCGGCAATATCATCGGTGACATTGCACAATATCCACATAGTTTTTATATATTGTAGGTATTTTTACTTAATAAATTGACATTTTTGTCGTGAATTTTGAGTTTGTTTTTATCTACCGCCATATTTACAGGAAGTGGGTATTTTTAGTAGATTCTAAATGTCGAAACACCGTTATTCTTACCGGATTGACCTATACTTCATCCCGGAAAGTGTTTCATGATGGGTTCGCTAAAAGGGGATTTTTTCCCACCAAATATTGAACGAAAATAGTCTTTCCTTTGCGCACTGTGCGCTAAATAGGTCATTTACGGTATGTTATTCAGCTACTTTTTCCATAGCTACAACATGGTGACTTACTTGGGTGTCTATTCCAATAGCTAAGTGAGTAATAGCTACTTTCTAATTTTTCAGTACCTTTCATAATGAGTAAAATCACTTATAACTCAAAAACTTTTGCATTTAGAGAATTTTGTATAAATATGTTATTCAGCCAATTTTGGGTCAGCTATTGGTAGCTCATTGCATAGCCGAGTAATAGCTACTTTGAGGCTATCACATCGAGTAAATTGCTTGTATCTTCAAAACTATTTCATTTAGAGTATTTTGTTTATTTAATATGTTTTTCATGTACTTTTGGGTCAGCTATAACACAGTAAAATTGCAGACCTGTATGTCATGGCATAGCCGAGCAAGAGTTACTTTCAGGTTCTCACTGTTGAGCAAATCAGATAAAACTGGAAAACTATTGCATTTGCATTTAGGCATTTAGAGTATTCTGTTTAAAACTGTTGTTCACATGCTTATGGGTCAGCTATAATACAGTGAAATTGTAGACCTGTAGCTCATGGCATAGCTGAGCAATAGCTACTTTTAGATTTTCACTGTTCAGTTAATCAGTTGTAACTTGAAAGTGTTGCATTTACAGTATTTTGTTTAAATAGGTTATTAACCTACTTTTGGGTCAGCTATAAAATAGTAAAATTGCAGAACTGTAGCTCCTTGCATAGCTGAGTAATAGCTACTTTTCGGTTGTCACTTGAGTAAATCAGTTATAACTTGAAACTATTTCATTACAGTATTTCTTTAAATATGTCATTTACCTACTTCTTCTGAGCTATATCATATTAAAATTGCAGCCCTTTAACTGATTGCATAGCTGAGCAAAAGCTACTTTGAGATTCTCACTTGAGTAAATCGGTTGTAACTCAAAAACTATTGCATTTGTAGTATTTTCTTTAAATGTGTTTTTAACCTACTTTTTACACCTAAACAGTTACCTTGTTACTTTCCTCCTGAATACCATTTGCAGGGCACAACTTTGTGTCCTTTCTTCTGTCACTTCTACCCTGAAACTCAAAACACACAGCTGACACAGAGCCCGTTCATGGGCACTGATTGCTTGTTGTTTGTGTCCTAGGTTCTTTGAATGCTTCAGGCAGTAAATCCAGCAGTTATGACAGCTCAATTTTTCACTCTACCAGTCCAGGTTCAAGGCCATCCACACCAGGCAAGATGAAGTGGGACACAGAAAACATTTCTGAGTAAATATGAATCTTTCACCTACGCCTATAATATAATTCAGAAACTTATTGTTTACATTTTCATAAACAAGAAACAAATTAAGTAAATAACATGTTATGTTGGGGAGTTTTAAGCCTGCACCATTGAAGCTTAGGTTATATTCATCCTGAAAGCTGTCTGGACTGTAAAGGTGGTGCTTTACAGTCCAAACCCCTGCATGGATATTTACTGAATTTTTAGGATATGTTTATCCCAAGACTGACTGAATCTTTTAAAGCTTTAGGTAACTGCTGGCAACCAGTGTTGCCATGCAAATACCTAATCTCAGGTTCTCCCTGTTGAGTAAATCAGTTGTAATTTGAAAACTATTGCTTTTATTGCGCTACAATAGCTTACCATGTGGGACTGAATGCTAACTCGGGAGCCCGCGACTCCAGCCAACAACAAAGAAAAATGGACGTTTGGATTTGGCTGAGTCCGTGGTTTAGTATGTACCTTAGCAGTTTCATTTGGTGATTCGTCCTTCTCTCGTTGGCCGCCATATTGGAAAGTTGTTTGAAATATCTCTGAATAATTTACTGATTTCTCACCACATGCGTATTGTTGGATGTTTATTTTCAGTCATTTGTTTTATTTTATTGTATCCCCGACGCGAAGCGGGGATACTATGGATTCATCATCATTGTCGTCCTCGCCCTCGTCCGCAGAGATTTCTTGTTAGCGACCTACAGTCCACATTTCTGGATTTCTTTCATATTTGGCAGGTGGCTTGATATGGTAGAGGACTCGCCACCCTATCTTTTTGGTAGGCTTTATGTCTAAATTAGGCCTGTGGTAGACAAAAATGTCTAAAATGTGGAATATTGCTTGTTAGCGACCTACAGTCCACATTTCTTTCCAGATTTCTTTCATATTTGGCAGGTGGCTTGGTATGCTAGAGGACTCGCCACCCTATCTTTTTGGTAGGCTTTATGTCTAAATTAGGCCTGTGGTAGACAAAAATGTCTAAAATGCATTAAAAGTCATGAAATCATGCACTAAATCACTTATAACTTGAAAAGTGTTGCATTTAGAGCATTTTGTTAAAATATGTTATTCAGCTACTTTTTTCATAGCTACAACATGGTGAGTAAATTAATTATAACATTTAGAGCATTTTGTTAAAATATGTTATTCAGCTACTTTTTCATAGCTACAACACTGTTGAGTAAATTACTTATAACTTCAAAAGTATTACATTTAGAGTATTTTGTTTCATATGTTATTCACCTATTTCGGAGTCAGCTATAACATAGTGAAGTTCCAGACCTGTGGCTCATTGCATAGCTGAGTAATAGCTACACACTGTTGAGTAAATCAGTTGTAATTGGAAAACTATTGCATTTACAGAAATTTGTGTGAATAACTGAATATGTTATTCAGCTACTTTTTGGTCAGCTATAACATAGTGAAATTACAGACCTGTAGCTCATGGCACAACTGAACAATAGCTATTTGTATCCCCGGACGAAAGTCGGGGATACTTAGGATTCAGTACGGTCACGCCGCCGCCGCCGCAGAGATTTCCTTTTGGACGCGATAACTTAAAAAATAATTTAGTTAGAACTTTCAAATTTGGTATGTGGGTAGATATGGGCAATGCCACGAACGCTATTGTTTTGTGACCTTGACCTTCAATCTCAAGGTCACTGGTGGTCACTTAAAGGTCAGATTTTGGTCATTTTTTCACTTTTTGGCCCAGTTCTCATATACAGAAAGTCAGATCATCCTATGGCTGGTATATATAATACATATATATGTCCTCTGTACGCATGCAGAAATTTGACCTTGAAGCTCTTCATTGAAGGTCATCCACTGACCGCCAAAGTACCTGACCGAGGGTCATTTTTGGCCTTTTTGGAGATATTTTCACACTTAACTCATATACAGAAAGTCAGATCATCCTATGGCTGGTATATATAATACATATATATGTCCTCTGTAAGCATGCAGAAATTTGACCTTGAAGCTCTTCAATAAAGGTCATCCACTGACCGCCAAAGTACCTGACCGAGGGTCATTTTTGGCATATTTGGAGATATTTTCACACTTAATGCTGACTACATTGCATGGAAACTATTGAAAATGGCTTTGGAGGTTGAGTACATGATGGAGTACCCGCATGCAGGCTTACCGGTTACAGATCTTCATTTAAGGTTATCCACTGACCGCCAAAGTACCTGACCGGGGGTCATTTTTGGCCCTCTATTTGTTTGTTTGTTTGTGAACAAGAGAACTCAAAAACTGACAAATGAATTTTGATGAAATTTTCAGGATATGTCCAAAATGGTAAAAGGAAGATATTATTAAATTTTGGGAGTGATCCGGATCACTGTCTGGATCTTCTGGATCCATGAAATTTAATTTTTAAAGACCGATAACTCAAAAACTTATGGGTGCATTTTGATAAAATTTTCAGGTAATGTCCTTAATGAGACGAGGAACAAGTGATTAGATTTTGGGAGTGATCTTGATCACTGTCTGGATCATCTGGATCCAGGCTGCCAGATGTGTTTGTGTACAGTATAGCTCAAAAAGTTATGGATGGATTTTGATGGAATTTTCAGGATATGTCTGAAAAGGTAAAAGGATGAAATGGTTAAATTTTGGAAGTGATCCGGATCACTATATGGATCTTCTGGATCCATGAAATGTAATTTTTAAAGATAGATACCTCAAAAGTTATGGATGGATTGTGATGACATTTTCAGCAAATGACCTAAATGGTACAAGGAACGAGTGATTGAATTTTTGGAGTAATCTGGATCACTGTCTGGATCATCCAGTATAGCTCAAAAAGTCATAGGTGGATTTTGATGAAATTTTCAGGAAATGTCCTAAATGGGACAAGGAACAAGTGATTAGATTTTGGGAGTGATCTGGATCATCTGGATCCAGGCTGCCAGATGTTTTGTGTACAAGATAAATAAAAAACTTATTGACGGATTTTGATGAAATTTACAGGATATGTCTGAAAAGGTAAAAGGATGAAATGATTGAATTTTGGAAGTGATCCGGATCACTATATGGATCTTCTGGATCCATGAAATGTAATTTTTAAAGACAGATACCTCAAAAAGTTATGGATGGATTGTGATGGCATTTTCAGCAAATGACCTAAATGGTGCGAGGAACAAGTGATTAGATTTTGAGAGTGATCTGGATCACTGTCTGGATCATCTGGTCCAGGCTGCCAGATGTTTTGTGTACAAGATAAATCAAAAACTTATGGACGGATTTTGATGATATTTACAGGATATGTCTGAAAAGGTAAAAGGATGAAATGATTGAATTTTGGAAGTGATCCGGATCACTATATGGATCTTCTGGATCCATGAAATGTAATTTTTAAAGACAGATACCTCAAAAAGTTATGGATGGATTGTGATGACATTTTCAGCAAATGACCTAAATGGTGCGAGGAACAAGTGATTACATTTTGAGAGTGATCTGGATCACTGTCTGGATCATCTGGATCCAGGCTGCCAGATGTGTTTGTGTACAATGTAGCTGAAAAACTTATGGACGGATTTTGATGAAATTTTCAGGATATGTCTGAAAAGGTAACAGGATGAAATGATTGAATTTTGGAAGTGATCCAGATCACTATATTGATCTTCTGGAACCATGAAATCTAATTTTTAAAGACAGATACCTCAAAAAGTTATGGATGGATTGTGATGACAATTTCAGCAAATGACCTAAATGGTACAAGGAACAAGTGATTACATTTTGGAGTGATCTGGATCATCTGGACCCAGGCTGCAACAGAATTTTAGGATGAATTTTGATGATATTTTTAGGATATGTTACAAATGGTAAAAGGAAGAAATGGTTCAATTTTGCGAGTGATCTGGACCACTCTCTGGATCTTCTGGATCCATGAAATATAATTTTTAAAGACAAAAGTCATGGGTGGATTTTGATGAAATTTTCAGGAAATGTCCTAGATGGGACAAGGAACAAGTGATTAGATTTTGGGAGTGATCTGGATCACTGTCTGGATCATGTGGATCCAGGCTGCCAGATGTGTTTGTGTACAAGATAAATCAAAAACTTATGGACGGATTTTGATGAAATTTTCAGGATATGTCTGAAAAGGTAAAAGGATGAAGTGAGTGAATTTTGGAAGTGATCCGGATCACTGTATGGATCTTCTGGATCCATGAAATGTAATTTTTAAAGTCAGATATAAGTGAAAGAACTAGTGATTAGCTTTTGGGAGTAATCTGGTACTATGGAGAATCCTGACCTGGTGCTCCAGGAAACAGGCTCAAGACCGACATATTCACGCCTTAACTATGTCCCGTCCGGGGATACACTGCGTCGAGACGCAATCTCTAGTTTCAGGTACTGACTGTTGAGTAAATGACTTGTAACTTGAAAAATATTGCATTTGGAGTATTTTGTTAAAATATGTTGTTCACCTACTTTTGGGTCAGCTATAACATCGTGAAATTACAAACTTATAGCTCATGGCATAGCTGAGCAATAGCTATTTTCAGGTTCTCACTATTGAGTAAATCAGTTGTAACTTGAAAACTATTGCATTTACAGTATTTTGCTTAAATATGTTGTTCACCTAATTTTGGGTCAGCTATAACATAGAAAAAATTCAGACATGTAGCTCATTGCATAGCTGAGTAATAGCTACTTTGAGGTTCTCACTATTGAGTAAATCAGTTATAACATGAAAACTATTACATTTACAGTATTTTGTTTAAATATGTTATTCACATAATTTTTGGTCAGCTATAACAGAGTGAAATTGCAGACCTCTATGTCATGGCATAGCTTACCAATATCAACTTTCAGGTTCTGACTGTTGAGTAAATCATTGTATCCACTGGATAACCGCAGTATGTAGAGAGATTTCACCATTACCGCTCTAAAAAAAATATTATAGCTAGCTTTCTCAAGTTTGCAAGGTATATTAGAGGGTGCACCACAGTATTCTATTGGTAGGCTTTATGTCTAAATTAGGCCTGTGGCTAAATTACTTGCCTACTAAAAATGAGTAATTCTGCATTTTCTCTAAAAGTATTGCAGATAGCAAATTTTTCTTGAATAACTCATTCACCTACTTTTGGGAGAGCTTTCACATGCTGAAGTTCCAGACCTGTAGGTAATTACTCACCTACTCAAAATGAGTAAATGCAAAATATCTCTAAAAGTATTGCAGATAGCCAATTTTTGTCAAATAACTCCTTCACCTACTTTTGGGAGACCTTTCACTTGAAGTTTCAGACCTGTAGCTAATTATTCACCTACTCAAAATGAGTCAATACTAATTATCTCTAAAAGTATTGCAGATATCCAATTCTTATCAAATAACTCATTCATGTACTTTTGGGAGAGCTTTCACATGGTGAAGTTCCAGACCCGTAGGTAATTACTTACCTACTGAAAATGAGTAAATTCGAATTATCTCTAAAAGTATTGTAGATAGCCAATTTTTCTCAAATAACTCATTCGCCTACTTTTGAGAGAGCTTTCACTTGGTGAAGATTCAGACCCGTAGCTAATTATTCACCTACTCAAAATGAGTAAATGCGAATTATCTCTAGAATTATTGCAGATAGCCCGTATTTCTCAAATAACTCATTAATATGAAAACAACTTATAGGAAGTCATGGGCTGCAAATCTTTTCATGTGGTCAGATTTCACCTTGGGCCCCTCCTGCTTATTATTGGTCCTAGAGGTTTGCAATGTGAAAACGACTTATAGGAAATCATGGGCTGCGAATCTTTTGATGTGGTCAGACTTCACCTTTGGCCCCTGCTACAGGGTCAAATAAGGGTAGCCAAACTTAAACGTGGTTTCAGCTTGCTTATTAACGAAAAATGTTGTTTATCTTCTAAACTATGTTACTTGGCCTTTGTCGGTGGATACATCCAGCATCTGGCCACAGATGCGTCCTTAGTCTAGCTGTATAGAACTTTCTGTAAAATTTTGGGAAGCACAGGATAAGTATTCTTTGAATATTTAATGTTTTTGTGAGTTTTCCGCATTTCTGACTCGGATTTCTTTATTGCAGTAAAAATGTCTTCCCACCAAACTTGTTCAAAACCAAAATCATCTAAATGCCGTCACTTCTGCTGTCCATTCGATACACAAAATTATTGTCCCACTTGTAGGGAATCTGGCAAGGGAGACAATTCCTGTGTCACCAACCAGTCTCCATGCAATATCTGTTCTAATTATCTCCCGCCGGGCTTTAGCCCGGGAGGGAGATTATGAAATGATGTCTGTGTGTGCGTGCGTGGGTGTGTGCGTTAGTGTGTCACGCAGATTTCTCCAAAACTGCTACAGCTACAGATTTTTATCTCCCGCCGGGCTTTAACCCGGGAGGGAGATTATAAAATGCATCCTGTGCGTGCGTGTGTGCGTTAGTATGTCACGCAGATTTCTCTAAAACTGCTACAGCTACAGATTTTTATCTCCCGCCGGGCTTTAACCCGGGAGGGAGATTATAAAATGCATCCTGTGCGTGCGTGTGTGCATTAGTGTGTCACGCAGATTTCTCGAAAACTGCTACAGCTACAGATTTTTTTTGTAAATTAATTGTCCTAATGAATTTTCATGCCCTTGAAAATTTTTTGGGTTTTGTGGACTTAGGCCTAAAGATAAGTGAGTAATAGCAATTTTAGCTACTTTGAGTACAGGACTCATAACTCAAAAAGTATTGCAGTTAGAGTTTTTTCTTGAAATATGTTATTCGGCTACTTTGTCCTTAGCTATAAGATGGTACAGAGTTTGGGGTTCTATTGCATGCCATAAGTGAGTAATAGCTAATTTCTTATTATCTCCCGCCGGCCGGGCGGGAGATTATAAAACGCATTCCGTGCGTGTGTTCGTGTGTTATTGAGTGTGTGTCACGCTTTTATAAAGGGCTGTACATCACACTGGTTGTTTCTCCTTGGCCTTTTCAATGTTTTTGATGACCTTATTGCTTATGTACTTTCATTTGATGCTGTTATTTCACACCTAGGACCATAGCTAAGTGAGTAATAGCAATGGTGGCTACTTTGAGTAAAGTGCTCATAACTCCAAAACGACTGCATTTAGAGTGTTTCTGTAAAATACGTTGTTCAGCTACTTTCTCCATGCCTACAAGATGGTAACATTTTTAGGGTTCTATCTCCATAGCTAAGTGAGTAATAGCTACTTTGTCAATTTTTAATGATAACCATAATGAGTAAACGCCTTATATCTTCAAAAGTATTGCAGCTACACAATTTCTCTCAAATAAGTTGTTCATCTACTTTTTTGTGAACTGTAACATATTTAAGTTTCACAACTGTTGCTCAATGTACAAGTGAGTAAGGGCTACTTTATTGCTACTTTTGGTGAAAATGTGAAAACTGACAAATATCTCGCAAACCGTAATAGCTACTTTGTCAATTTTTAATGATAACCATAATGAGTAAATGCCTTATATCTTCAAAAGTATTGCAGCTACACAATTTCTCTCAAACAAGTTGTTCATCTACTTTTTAAGTCATTCATCTACTTTTGGGAGAGCTTTCACGTGGTGAAGTTTCAGACTCGTAGCTAATTGCTCATCTACTGAAAATGAGTAAATGCAAATTATCTCTAAAAGTATTGCAGATAGCCAATTTTTCTCAAATAACTCATTCACCTACTTTTGGGAGAGCTTTCACTTGGTGAGGTTTCAGACCCATAGCTAATTACTCACCTACTGAAAATGAGTAAATGCGAATTATCGCTAAAAGTATTGCAGATAGCTAATTTTTCTCAAATAACTCATTCACCTACTTTTGGGAGAGCTTTCACTTGGTGAAGTTTCAGACCCATAGCTAATTACTCACCTACTCAAAATGAGTAAATGCGAATTATCTCTAAAAGTATTGCAGATATCCAATTTTTCTCAAATAACTCATTCACCTACTTTTGGGAGAGCTTTCACTCTGTGAAGTTTCACACCCATAGCTAATTACTCACCTACTCAAAATGAGTAAATGCGAAGTATCACTAAAAGTATTGCAGATAGCCAATTTTTCTCAAATAACTCATTCACCTACTTTTGGGAGAGCTTTCACTTGATGAAGTTTCAGACCCATAGCTAATTACTCACCTACTCAAAATGAGTAAATGCGAATTATCTGTAAAAATATTGCAGATAGCCAATTTTTGTCAAATAACTCCTTCATCTACTTTTGGGAGAGCTTTCACATGGTGAAGTTTCAGACCCATAGATAATTACTCACCTACTGAAAATGAGTAAATGCGAATTATCTCTAAAAGTATTGCAGATAGCCAATTTTTTCTCAAATAACACATTCATCTACTTTTGGGAGAGCTTTCACATGGTGAAGTTTCAGACCCGTAGATAATTACTCACCTACTGAAAATGAGTAAATGCGAATTATCTCTTAAAAGTATTGTACTTAGCCAATTTTTCTCAAATAACTCATTCACCTACTTTTGGGAGACCTTTCACATGGTGAAGTTTCAGACCCATAGCTAATTACTCACCTACTGAAAATGAGTAAATGCGAATTATCGCTAAAAGTATTGCAGATAGCCAATTTTTCTGAAATAACTCATTCACCTACTTTTGGAAGAGCTTTCACATGGTGAAGTTTCACACCCATAGCTAATTACTCACCTACTCAAAATGAGTAAATGTGAATTATCGCTAAAAGTATTGCAGATAGCCAATTTTTCTCAAATAACTCGTTCACCTACTTTTGGGAGAGCTTTCACTTGGTGAAGTTTCACACCCATAGCTAATTACTCACCTACTCAAAATGAGTAAATGCGAATTATCTCTGAAAAGTATTGCAGATAGCCAATTTTTTCTCAAATAACTCATTCACCTACTTTTGCAAGGGCCTTCACATAGTGAAGTTTCAGACCCATAGCTAATTACTCACCTACTGAAAATGAGTATATGCGAATTATCTCTAAAAGTATTGCAGATGGCCAATTTTTCTCAAATAACTCATTCACCTACTTTTGGGAGAGCTTCAAACCAACCTGTGGAAAAGCACAGGGTAAGGGTAAGACCTTGGGCCCCTTCTTTGAGGTGGAATGAAGATATCCAAACCTTTTTAGTGCATATCTTACATGTACATAACTGCGGAATATGTACATTCAGTGGCTCTAACTCTGGAATGTGGCCATTCGATGGCCAAACTCAGAAATAGCTACTTTGACTTTTTTGATTTAAATAATTTATAACAGCAAAACTATTCAATTTAAAGGAGTTTTGTCAAATATGTTGTTGACCTACTTTTTGATGTAGTGCGGCGGGAGATCATACCACGGCAGTGGTCTTGTTTGTAGCAAAATAATGAAAGAAGTAAATGTCAAATATTTTCAGAAGTATTAAAGTTAGGGAAATCTTTTCAAATATGTTATCCATCTACTTTTTGGTAAGCTATCACATGGTAAAGTTTCAGACCCGTTGCACCTTGGACAGCTGAGTAATAGCTACTTCGAAATTCTGACTGTTGAGTAAAGTCATTGTAACTCCAATACTATTACAGTTAGAGTATTTTCCTAAAACACGTTGTTCAGCTACTTTGTCTTTAACTATAAGATGACATATAGTTTGGAGTTTCATAGCATGCCATAAGTAATAGCTATTTTGTTATTTGTAGCAAAATAATGACAGAGGTAAATGTGAAATATCTTAAAAAGTATTAAAGTTAGGCTAATCTTTTCAAATTTGTTGTTCATATGTCTGAAAAGGTAAAAGGAAGAAATGATTCAATTTTTTGAGTGTTCCGGATCACTATCTGGATCTTGTGGATCAATGAAATGTAATATTTAAAGACAGATAACTCCAAAACTTATGGACGAATTTCAATGAAATTTTCAGGATATGTCTGGAAAGGTGAAAGGAAGAAATGATTCAATTTTGGGAGTGATCCAGATCACTACCTGGATCTTCTGGATCCATAAAATGTAATTTTTAAAGACAGATAACACAAAAACCTACGGACGGATTCCGATGAAATTTTGAGGATATGTATGAAATGGTAAAAGGAAGAAATGTTTCAATTTTGGGAGTGATCCGGATCACTATCTGGATCTTCTGGATCCATGAAATGTAATTTTTAAAGACATAACTAAAAAAAAAACTTAAGAACAGATTTCGATGAAATTTTCAGGATATGTCTGAAAAGTTGAAAGGAAGAAATGATTCAATTTTGGGAGTGATCCGGAACACTCTCTGGATCTTCTGGATCCATGAAATATAATTTTTAAAGACAGGTAACTCAAAGACTTATGGATGGATTTCGATGAAATTTTCAGGATATGTCTGGAAAGGTCAAAGGAAGAAATGATTCAATTTTGGGAGTGATTCAGATCACTATCTGGATCTATGAAATGTAACTTTTAAAGACAGGTAACTCAAAACTTATGGACAGATTTCGATGAAATTTTCAGGATATGTCTGAAAATGTGAAAGGAAGAAATGATTCAATTTTGGGATAAATCCGGATCACTATCTGTATCTTCTGGATCAACGAAATTTAATTTTTAAAGACAGATAACACAAAAACTTATGGACGGGTTTCAGTGACATTTTCAGGATATGTCTGAAAAGGAAGAAATGAATAAATTTTTGGAGTGATCCGGATCACTATCTGGATCTTCTGGATCCATGAAATGTGATTTTTTTAAGACAGATAACTCAAAAACGTATGGATGGATTTCGCTGAAATTTTCAGGATATGTCTGGAAAGATAAAAGGAAGAAATGTTTCCATTTTGGGAGTGATCCGGATCACTGTCTGGATCTTCTGGATCTATGAAATATAATTTTTAAAACAGATAACTTAAAAACTTATGTACGGATTTTGAGGAAATTTTCAGGATATGCAAGACAGAGCAATTTCAGTGATAAGTAAGTCATTCACCTACTATTGGGTGATGTACAACATGGTGAAGCAGATTCATAGTATTTTGAATAGCTGAGTCATAGCTACTAAATGGATAAACGTCTTTTATCTCTAAAGTGTTGCCGATATGTTATAATAAGTCATTCACCTGCCTCTTGCTTGTTGTCTCTTCTACATATGCCTCCGTCTCTAGTGTGGTATCGAATGATAATATGCACATCTATCAAACCATATTTTTGCCTTGCGTATTGATCGATATTGAAATATCAGGGTATAAGATGCTTTCCTGGGAGAGACCTTCCAAACTCTTTCGCGAGGTTTAGTATTTCCTGAAACGTAACAAATATGGCATTTCCGCTTTAGCGGTAAGTGAAAGATGATAAAAATAGTAGGAAAACCAATATATTCTTCAAATATTGTCCTTTATTTGAATGAAAAACATGATATTTGTACCTGTTAAGTGGCATATTTCGATATTGATATTATACTCTACATTATTGATATCGGCAAATGTAGCGTGAATCGATAAATATTTCAATATCGATAAACAATACCGGCACTATCCGTCTCACTAGAAAATGTATATTCCACTATCTTTAGTACATCTAATTAATACGGCGGGAGATAATTGCATGCGTCAGAATGCTTGTTATTGATGCTGTGGCTTCAGAATATAAAGACAGAGCATCCAAAGTCTTGGCCTTCAAATGTTTTGCCTGAGAAAAATTTTGGCCTTATTTTGAAAAACAAAATGGCTGCCATAGCCAATTATTTCAAAATCATTAAGATGCTCTAAAACTTGAAATATTGCAGCTAGGTTCATCAAATATGTGCAACATATATATCGCTAGGAAAGTTAGCCCGATAGTAATTTAGCCTAGTTTCAAAAACAAAGTGGCCGTCATATCACATGGTAAATGGGATTATCCTATTAAAAAGGCCTTATTTCCCTTATTATTGCTACTAGGGGTTGCAAATGTGAAAACGACTTAATATACGAAGTCAAAGCCTGAGACTATTTTCCAATTGCTGACTTTTACCTTTGACCCCTCCTTCAATGTCAAGTGGGGTTATCTTACTACAAAGGCCTTATGTCTCCTTTAGTTCTCCATTATTACTGATTCTAAGACAGGAGATAACCGTTGTGGCAGTGGCCTGGTTTTCTTCACCTCCCCGTCCCCAACCCTTGCGCTTTGAATCCTTGTCATTAAAAATTCCACTGACTGTCCAACCCAGCCCAGGTACTGCATTGCAGAATAAAATAGAAAATAGGCTTGAAAAATCCCTGTGTAGTACATTTAACATCCAACTTAAACAAGAAATGGGGGTCACCCAGGCATCCATGCTTGAGGCAATGAAGTCTCTCAGGAAATGCTTTCCTTCAAAAAAGCATCCGAGTCGGATGTAGTTAAGACATCCGACTCTACCCAAGCTGGACCTAAACCTGGAACAAGTAATCAGCCCGACCCTATTCCGACTCGGACTTCTAATCCAATGACCTCCGACCACTCAGATGTTCAGCCTATGGACACTGAACACTATGGACCTCCACTTCCTCCCAAGTCTTCTCAAAATGTTAAGTCCGACCATGCTTCCAAGCAATCGGATATTGAATCTGACCACTCGGACCACCATCAGGTAGTGTGTCCTGAAGCTAAGAAGCATTCTGATAAAAGAAACCACAAATCAAGGGCAACATATTATTCTCAGTCGTCTTCTTCAGAGGAAGATGAGTCCTCTGTTTCTGCTAAAAAGCCTACAATACCTCAACATAAGGTTCATCAAGAAACTCAACATCAGGACAGCACAGATCCAGTCTTTTACAGGGAGGTAGATATGTCTGACCTCCCTTCCCAATATGCTGAGGAAGTGAAAACTTTCAGGCAAATTCTTGATCTCCCTGACCCCAGGGAAACTTTGCCTAGGTCCTCTACCACTGTGCTAGGCCTGGACGACGAGAAAGGCCAACAGGAGCTAAGGGCAGAGGCCCTTCTGCTATGCTCCCTTTAAATCCAATTCTCAAAGATGCTTTTGAGAAATTTGAACAAGATTTCATGGCCTCCATTTTACCTGAGGGTAAATACATCAAACCCTCGGCTTCAACAGCCAAGTACTACAAGGTGGGACAACCTTGTTTTGAAGATAAGCTTCAAGAACTCACCAAAGCCCTCTGGGGCCCCTGTGGGCAAGGTTCCATCTAGGCAGAATCTCTCTACCATCAATTTCACAGCTACTTTCGCTAGTACTGCTTCTTCCTGTAACACTCTTATGGAGAAGTGCCCACACAGTGCCAAGGCTACTTTCAAAAGGGTCAAAAATCAAATTTTGAAGGGTGCCAACCCCGAAAGAGCTACCAAACGTGGTTATGAAAATGCCTGTGATTATTTTGATCTCATGAATAAGAGGATTCTTATTCAACAGAGAGCCTTAGCCTGTCTTAGCAAATCTGTAGCCCACATACTCCAGAGGGAACTATATACCATGGGCAACACTGGCCTTCTGAGAAGAGAGGCTGAAATGACCCTTCTTCAACCTCATCTAGGGGACTAGAGACGTCAGGAACTGAGGAACTCGCCCCTTTTGGCCTACTCCTCTTTTCAAGTCTCAACTAGTGAAAGATGGAGAGGACTTCCTCCTTTAAAAAGGTACCCCTAAAGACTCCCAGGGTTTTGGACCCTATCAAAACAAGCCCTTTCGTGGTCCCCGCCACAACAAGAAAAGAGGCTCCTACAGGAAACGGCCATATGGGGGCAATTCCTCTCAAAGCAGTAACCAATCGTTTTCCTCAGGTAGGGGAAACCGAAATTCAGAGGCTCCAGGGGTCGTTTTCGGCCCCACTCAAGCTGACTAGGGCGTGGAAACCCCTCCTCCCAATGACTCCTTTCAAGCCTCCCTCAGTCCACCAGTACGAGGTCGCCTCCGTTCTTTCAGAAGAGACTGGCTCACAAACAAATGTTCAGACAACATGTTACACATTATCACCAGTGGTTACATTCTTCCATTCATCTCAAGACCAAATTTAGTCAGAGCCCCTCTAATTCAGTCAGGTTACAAGGCTGTTCAAAAAGAACTAGCTCTGACCTCTTGTATCCAGTCTCTTCTGTCAAAGAACACAATAGAAAGGGTGGAAAATGTAAAATCTCTCGGGTTTTACAGTTGCCTGTTTCTTACCCAAGCCTCACCAAAGGTGGAGGCCGGTAATAGACCTAAGCAGGCTCAACACCTTCCTACTTGTAGAAAGGTTCAAAATGGAAACACTAGCTTCTGTCAGGGCTTCTCTGATTCCAGGGAAATGGGTGTCATTGATAGACCTATCAGATGCCTACCTTCACATCCCCATCCACCCAAACTCAAGGAAGTACCTAAGGTTTTGCCACAGGTCGCAGGTGTTCCAGTTCACTTTCCTTCCCTTCGGACTAGCCATGGCCCCTTAGGTCTTTACAATGATTGTAAAAGAGGTGAAACTGATGGCCCTGTCAAGGGGAATCAGACTTCACCAGTACCTAGACGACTGGCTGATCAGGGCCCAGTCTCAGGAAGAAGCAAAAGTGGACACTCAGACAGTGGCGGACCTGACTCAGTCCTTAGGGTGGATTGTAAATCAAGTCCGAACTAAAGCCAACTCGGGTGTTTTCCTTCGTGGGCTACGAATACCATCTAGATTCAGCCCTTGTAAAACCCACTCAAGAGAGATTGCTTAAACTACGGATCAAGTCAAAACATGTTTTGACTGCAAGATGTTTGATGTCACTAATTGGGTTGCTTGCCTCAATGGAGAAAATGGTCCCAGAGGGACGCCTTCACATGAGCCCCTTTCAGTTTCACCTCAAGGAGCACTGGAGATTTCCTCAGTCGTTGGACACACTCCTTCCTTGTAAAGAAACCATTTCAGCTCACCTAGAATGGTGGCAAAATCCCACAAACGTGATGAAAGGCTCAGACCTTCATCCCAAAGACCACAGTATCCAACTCTTTACAGATGCCTCAAACGAAGGCTGAGGCACTCACTTAGAGCAAACCTCTGCAAAAGGTCTGTGGTCAGACAGGGGAAAAAGGCTACACGTAAATGTTCTAGAGCTGAAGGCGGTTTCTCTGGCCCTTCAAAGGTTCAAGGACCAGTGTCAAAATCAAACAGTGTTAGTTGCCACAGACAACTCAACAGTGGTAGCCTACATAAACAAACAAGGAGGAACCCACTCGGCGGAGATGTGCGCTCTCCTGTGGAAGATCATACCATCGTTACCAGATTACCCTAAAAGCCAGACACATTCCAGGGTGTCTGAGTGTGATGGCCGACCTACTGTCCAGGTCAAACCAAGTTCAGTCAACAGAATGGTCGCTGCATCCGCAGGTGTTCAAACAGATCTGTCTCAAGTGGTTCACTCCTCATGTAGATCTATTTGCCACTCGCCTGAACCAAACAGTTCGACTGTATGTGTCTCCAGCCCCAGACCAAAATGCTTGGGACATAGATGCTCTGAACATAAACTGGTCATGCCTCACTGCTTATGCTTACCCACACACACACACACACACACTCATGGCTCTCCTTCACAGCGTGATCCAAAAAGTCAGGCAGTCCAATTACCTGATCATCGTAATAGCCCCAGGCTGGCCAGTCTCAACAGAGATCCCACTTCCACTTCCAATGTCAAGAGCTCTTCTCAAACAGTCCCACAATTATGTGTTCCACAGCAATCCACAGCATCTCAACCTTCACACCTGGTGTCTAGGAGTGGACAGCTCCAAGAACAAGGTTTCTCTGTGGAAGTGGCAGAGAGAATTGCTGCCCCTGAGAGATCGTCAACAAGGACCATCTATAAATCAAAGTGGGCCCTATTTGAAAAATGGTGCAGAGAAAATTCGGTGGATTTCTCCACTCCCTGTATGAAGCAAGTCTCAGACTTCTTTATGTACCTGTACCAAGATTTAAACAGGTGCCCTTCGACCATTGATGGTTACAGGACGGCCATTGTTGACACTTTGGGCCCAACGGCCCACCATATTGCACACAATGTTACTCTCCAGTTTCCACAGGGATCGTCCAAAAAAGTTCCAGGAATCTTCCTAAGTGGAACCTTTCTGTTTTTCTCAATGAGCTCACAAAAGCACCCATTGAGCCTATGAAAGACACAGACCTCAAACATCTTACTCTCAAAACTAGCCAAAAAACAACTAGCAAGAGAAGGTTCTCAAAGTGTGTCTCTGGTGACTATTCCTGCTCTAATTACCGTTGTAGAAAGACAATTTAAGGAAGACAGGACCTTGTGTCCGGTACGGGCCCTGAGGTACTATTTGGATCGAACCAAAGACCTAAGAGGGTCTTGATCCCTTCTTTTCATCTCCTTTAAGAAGCTCACAACAAATTTTTACCTAAAAGACCTTACTTGGTCAGACAACAACAAGAATATTCCAAAACTGACAGAAGCTGAAAAAGGTGCTTGTGACCAAACCTTATCTATAAAGGAATGTGGCAAGGCTTTAAATGAAATGGAAAACAATAAGTCTCCAGGATGTGACGGCTTTACGGTCGAATTTTACAAATTTTTCTGGGATAAAATAAAGATATTTCTTCACAACAGTTTTGTCTGGTCGTTTCAACACAAGCTTTTATCACTAGATCAAAGAAGGGGAGTTATCACTTTAGTACCAAAAAAAAGGCAAAGACTTAAGACTTTTAAAGCATTGGCGCCCTATTACCCTTCTTAACGTTGATTATAAGATCTTAACTAAAGCATTGGCTATGAGAATGCAAGGGGTACTGGATAACATTGTAGATCATGATCAAGTTGGGTATATAAAGGGTCGTTTTATAGGGTTAAACATTCGTACTACTGCAAACATTTTGACTTTCTGTCAAAAGACTTCGCAAAAAGGCCTAATAGCTCAAATTGACTTTCAAAAAGCTTTTGATACAGTTGATTGGTCCTTCCTATTGAAATGTCTTAAAGTTTTTAACTTTGGTGACACCTTTACATCCTGGGTAAATATACTATATACCCAGATTGAAAGTTGTGTGACAAATAATGGTAAATCTTCAGAATTTTTCACTTTAGAAAGAGGTATAAGACAAGGTTGCTGTCTTTCTGCCCTTCTGTTTATTCTTGTCGTGGAAATTTTAGCCATAAGCATTAGGAATAATAAGGACATCAAAGGCATTAATATAAACAAAGAAGAGTTCAAGATAAGCCAACTCGCAGACGATACCACTCTTTATCTTGAGGATATATCTTCCCTGAAAAACTCATTATTATTATTAGAAAAGTTCTCAGTGTGTTCTGGACTTTGTATTAATAAAGACAAAACAGAAGTTATTCCTCTGAATATACAAAATGTTGATAAGCATAAGTTAGGTATATCCTGGCAAAAAGGAAGTTTTAAAATGCTTGGCATATGGTTTAGCAGCAACGAAGATGAAATGATTCGGCTAAATCTGAATGATAAAGTCGAAAGAATTAAAAATACAATCACAACATGGTCAAACATGCATCTAACAATGTTTGGAAAAATTACAGTACTTAAAACAATGGTGCTTAGTCAAATTTTAAATGTATGTAGCACTGTGTATGTACCAGAATACTTCATAAAAGAAGTTGATAAACTATTTTTTCAATTTTTGTGGGGGCAGGGAAAGAGGGCAAAAGTGAAAAGAGAAGTGATGATTAATTCTAAAACCCTAGGTGGAGCTAAGATGATTGATTTTCAAAACATGATTTATTCTATGAAAGCATTATGGATAAAAAGGTTTCTGGGCTCTACCTCAAAATCAACTAACCTTGCCCCGCATTGTGCTGGTATTAAAGACAAAAGTATTCTGTTGCATAAGCTTCCTGCTACAAATTTTCCTTCCAGTTTGTCAAAATTTGATAGTCAAATCATAGAATCATGGTATAATTTTTATGCCGTTAACCCTAATGGTATACAGGAAATTTTAAATGAAAAACTAGTTTATAACAAGTTTATTTTAATTGGTGGAAAAACCATTAGCCCCAATCACGTCTTTATAAAAAAAACGAACATTTCACAAGTTGGGCAACTAGTTAAACATGGCAATTTTAAAAGTATACAAGAAATTGAAATAGAGTTCAACTGTGACCTAGAAGACCTAAGATATCATTCTGTTCTGTCAGCTATTCCAATGGCATGGAAAACCAAAATAAAAAGTAATACAACTTTAGATTTTACACCCTCAAGCTGGGAAATTGTGCGCCTAAAATTAAATGTTGAAAAACTGAGCAATAAAGATATTTATAATAGTTTAACATGTAATATATCAATTCCACAAGCACAAAACAAATGGGTAGAATACTATCCATTCATGGACAAGTTTAACTGGTCTAAAATCTACCTACTTCCAGCTAAAGTGTCAAACAATTTAAAACTCCAAAGCCTACAGTTCAGCATCATACACAGATATACAGCTTGTAATTATAATCTAAACCTATGGAATATAATAAAATCCCCAATGTGTCAAAGTTGTAACTTAATTGATTCAATTGAGCATTTTTTCTTTTATTGTGACTGTGTTCAAAGTTTGTTGAATGTTGTCAAAATTTTATCAAAAAAAGTTCTTAATTTACACTTTAATTGTACTGTCTTAGAAGTTCTCCTAGGTATTCCATGCCAAAGAAATACTGCCTTACACTTGTTGAATCTGATAATGTTATTGACAAAACAATTTATTTATCTGTCTAAAAAGAATGACAATCCCCTATCAGAGTGCATATTTTGTAAAGTTTTATATAGCAGCTTAGAGACAGAATTATATCTATGTAAATTAAAAGGGAAAAATCATGAGTTTATAAGGTTAATAGAAAATATACTAGAATTTATAGAAAATAGATATTTGTAATAAGAGGTACAAGCAACTTGCTTCATGTGGTTTATTCATTGTGCTTCATGGTATTATAATGTTATCATTTTGTATAAGGTGGAATTGTGTATGACTTCTACAATGTGACTCAAAAATAAAAAAAAAAAAAAAAAAAAAGAATATGTATCTGGGACCAGTAGTAGCAGCACAAGTCCTAGACCCTTCCCCTCAGCATGTTCATCTTCGGGAAGAAAAGAAGGGGGGTTGCACACCTGCTGCAGCCAAGTCTTCTGGAGTCTATCCCAGTGTCTAGGTATTGGTTACCTCTCCAGATGTTCATGTTTTTTAGTGTTTATCAGTGTACCATAATCTTATATTTAGGGTAGCAAAATTGATGAGATTCAAGCCTAGGGCTGTATTATTATAGCAGTGATGCCCTTATGGGCTACAAACTTGAGTGAGCATGGCTGCACTCTCTTCTCTCAAAACATCTAGACAGTATCTGTACTGTCATTCATTAAATTTCGGTTTTTGCCTACTTACAGACCCAACTTTAGAACTGGGGCTCTGTAACTGGGACTTAGACTGGTATTTGTGCCAATATTTGGTTTATTTGGTAATTCGAAATTCAAGAAAAATGGACAACGTTCCTCCAGTCTCAGCTGTAATCCTGCCACCGGTCAGTTGAATTCAGCATTCAGTCCTCCATGGTAAGCTATTGTAGCTCAAATTTTAATTATCTCCCGCCGGACTTTAGCCCGGGAGGGAGATTATGAAATGATGTCTGTGTGTGCGTGCGTGTGTGCGTGCGTTAGTTAGTCACGCAGATTTCTCCAAAACTACCACAGCTACAGATTTTTTCTAAATTAATTGTCCCAATGAATTTTCATGCCCTCGAAAATTTTTTTGGTTTTATCGACTTAGGCCTAAAGATAAGTGAGTAATAGCAATCTTAGCTACTTTGAGTAAAGGGCTCATAACTCAAAAACTATTGCAGTAACAACTTTTCTTCAAATATGTTGTTCAGCTACTTTGTCCTTAGCTATAAGATGGTACATAGTTTGGGGTCCCATTGCATGCCATAAGTGAGTAATAGCTACTTTCTCATTTGTAGCTAAATAACAGAAGAAGTAAATGTCAAATATCTTCAAAAGTATTGAAGTTAGGGAAATCTTTTCAAATATGTTGTCCATCTTCTTTTTGGTAAGCTATCACATACTAAAGTTTGAGACCTGTTGCACCTTGGATAGCTGAGTAATAGCTACTTTGAAATTCTGACTGGTGAGTAAAGCGATTGTAACTCCAAAACTATTGCAGTTAGAGTATTTTCCTAAAATATGTTGTTCAGCTACTTTGTCCTTAGCTATAAGATGGTACATAGTTTGGGGTTCTATTGCATGCCATAAGTGAGTAATAGCTATTTTGTTATTTGTAGCAAAATCATGACATAAGTAAATGTCAAATATCTTCAAAAGTATTAAAGTTAGGGAATTCTTTTCAAATATGTTATCCATCTACTTTTTCATAAGCTATCACATAGTAAAGTTTCAGATCTGTTGCACATTGGATAGCTGAGTAATAGCTACTTTGAAATTCTACAGTTGAGTAAATCCATTGTAACTCCAAAACTATTGCAGTTACAATATTTTCGTAAAATATATTGTTCACCTACTTTGTCCTTAGCTATAAGCTGGCATGTAGTTTGGGGTTCTATTGCATGCCATAAGTGAGTAATAGCTATTTTCTTATTTGTAGCAAAATAACAACATAAGTAAATGTCAAATATCTTCGAAAGTATTAAAGTTAGGGAAATATTTTCAAATATGTTATTCATCTAGTTTTTGATAACCTATCACATAGTAAAGTTTCAGACCTGTTGCACATTGGATAGCCGAGTAATACCTACTTTGAAATTGTGACTGTAGGGTAAATGCATATAGTTTGGGGTTCTATTGCATGCCATAAGTGAGTAATAGCTATTTTCTTATTTGTGGCAAAATAATGACATAATTTTTCTCAAATAACTGCTTCATCTACTTTTGGGAGAGCTTTCACATGGTGAAGTTTCACACCCGTAGCTAATTATTCACCTACTCAAAATGAGTAAATGATAATTATCCCTAAAAGTATCGGGGATATCCAATTTTTATCAAATAACTCAGTCATCTACTTTTGGGAGAGCTTTCACATGCTGAAGTTCCAGACCCGTAGCTAATTACTCACCTACTCAAAATGAGTAAATGTGAATTATCCCTAAAAGTATTGGGGATATCCAATTTTTCTTAAATAACTCATTCACCTACTTTTGGAAGAGCTGTCACTTGGTGAAGTTTCAGACCCATAGCTAATTATTCACCTACTCAAAATGAGTAAATGCTAATTATCTCTAAAAGTATTGTGGATATCCAATTTTTATCAAATTACTCGTTCATCTACTTTTGGGAGAGCTTTCACATGGTGAAGTTCCAGACCTGTAGCTAATTACTCACCTACTCAAAATGAGTAAATGTGAATTATCTGTAAAAGTATTGCAGATATCCAATTTTTCTCAAATAACTCATTCACCTACGTTTGGGAGAGCTTTTACTTGGTGAGGTTTCAAACCCGTAGCTATTATTCACCTACTCAAAATGAGTAAATGTGAATTATCTCTAAAAGTATTGCGGATATCCAATTTTTATCAAATAACTCATTCATCTACTTTTGGGAGGGCTTTCACATGGTGAAGTTCCAGACCCGTAGCTAATTACTCACGTACTGAAAATGAGTAAATGTGAATTATCTATAAAAGTATTGCAGATAGCCAATTTTTATCAAATAACTCATTCACCTACATTTGGGAGAGCTTTCACTTGGTGAATTTTCAGAGCCGTAGCTAATTATTCACCTCCTCAAAATGAGTAAATGCTAATTATCTCTAAAAGTATTGCGGGTATCCAATTTTTATCAAATTACTCGTTCATCTACTTTTGGGAGAGCTTTCACATGGTGAAGTTCCAGACCCATAGCTAATTACTCACCTAATCAAAATGAGTAAATGTGAATTATCTGTAAAAGTATTGCAGATAGCCAATTTTTCTCAAATAACTCATTCACCTACTTTGGGGAAAGCTTTTACTTGGTGAGGTTTCAGACCCATAGCTAATTATTCACCTACTCAAAATGAGTAAATTAGAATTATCTCTAAAAGTATTGCGGATATCCAATTTTTATCAAATAACTCATTCATCTACTTTTGGGATGGCTTTCACATGGTGAAGTTCCAGACCCGTAGCTAATTACTCACCTACTGAAAATGAGTAAATGTGAATTATCTCTGAAAGTATTGCAGATAGCCAATTTTTCTCAAATAACTCATTCACTTACTTTTGGGAGAGCTTTCGCTTGGTGAATTTTCAGAGCCGTAGTTAATTATTCACCTCCTCAAAATGAGTAAATGCTAATTATCTCTAAAAGTATTGCGGGTATCCAATTTTTATCAAATTACTCATTCATCTACTTTTGGGAGAGCTTTCACATGGTGAAGTTCCAGACCCGTAGATAATTACTCACCTAATCAAAATGAGTAAATGTGAATTATCTGTAAAAGTATTGCAGATATCCAATTTTTCTCAAATAACTCATTCACCTACTTTTGGGAGAGCTTTCACTCGGTGAAGTTTCAGACCCGTAGCTAATTACTCACCTACTCAAAATGAATAAATGCTAATTATCTCAAAAACTATTGCGGATACCCAATTTTTATCAAATAACTCATTCATGTACTTTTGGGAGAGCTTTCACATGGTGAAGTTTCAGACCTGTAGATAATTACTCACCTACTCAAAATGAGTAATTCAACAACGTTGTTTTATTTACCGTTCTATATTCGCGATTCCAGCATTGCACAAAAGACGTGTCCGTGTCCACGTTCACTGCACAGCCTACCATTTTAGAATTATGCTTATATAAGACTGTGAGGCATAAAGCTTTTAAGTGTTCCACTGCCTAAACCCCTGCACGGATTTTCACCAAATTTTCAGGGGTTGTTTACCCCAAAAGGATCTAGAGATGATTAGGTTTTAGGGGGTATCCGGTAACAACTGTTGCCATGGCAACACTTAAGATTTTCAAGTCTTAAAGATTGTGGGTGTTCCACAATCTTAAAGATTGTGGGTGTTGCCGTGGCTAGCACTGTTGCCATGGCAACACTTTTATGATTTTGGTTCTTAAAGTTTGTGGGTGTTCCACAGACTAACCCCTTTGTGGATTTTCACCAAATTTGTTTACCCCAAGAGCATCTAGAGCTGATTTCGTCTATCCACTAACAACTGTTGCCATGGTAACACTTTTAATATTTTCGGGTCTTAAAGTTCCACAGCCTAAACACCTGTATGGATTTTCACCAAATTTTCAGGACATGTTTACCCCAAGAGGATCTACAGCTGATTTGGTTTTGGTTAATATCTGGGTACAACTGTTGCCATGGTAACACTTTTAAAATTTTCGGGTCTTAAAGTTTGTTCTAAAATCTTTAATGTTTTCTGTAACCTAAAATATGTCAGCTAGCTTCCTCAGATTTGCACAAAATGTAAATGGATAGGAAGGCTTGCCCGAGAGTAATTAAGTGGCCTGTCAGGGACGCTTATTTGTTTTCACCGAAGTTCGACTGATTACCACCGCCGCCGCAGGATTATGGTCTCCCTTGAATAACTTCTTGGGCTTTCAAATTTTTCTTTCCTTCTTATCATTCTTTAAAACTATAGGGGCGGGAAAAATTTTTTGTGATACTTTGCACAGACCTTAAGCTTTACTTAAGGTAACCTTAAGCATTTTTCAAAAACACCCCATCATCGCGTTTCGGAAAAAAACACACACACCTGTGCTATAAAATTTATTAGGTACATTCTAGACCAAATTTCGAAGGTCGGAAAGGATTTTCTCAACAATCGGACCATAGATGCCTGAATGGGAGGCGTTTTATTTTCGTAAATTTTTTAAAAATCGGTACTTGGTCGGTATCTCAAAAATGGTCAGGATTTCGGCGTTTTGTTGGAATAACTTTATCAGCTACTTTTTGATAATGTTTCACATGCCAAACTTTTAGCCCTGTATCTACAATCTTAAGGTCACCTTAATGTCAGAAAAGGGGGTTTTAGCCCTCCATTTCACTTAGTTTTTCACTTTTTTCAACCAAACTTGGCACATTTATTAAGATTTGCCAAAGGAATATCCTGACTTTATGGTGACCTTAAACTCAAAATGTTAATGAACCTATGGCCTGCTTAAAGTCATCAAATTGGAATAAAATCCTCTGGCTCCTTTCTTTTTCCATTTTTTCATATCTAAATTATCACCGATATTAAAATAGATAAAAATAATACTTATGGTCATCTTAAACTCTCAATATGAATGGAATGGTAGCCACCTTAGTGTGAAATAAGGGGGTTTTCAGCCTCCCAACTATCTTACTGTTCAACTGACCTCGGTTAAACTTTGCACACCTATAAAGAATGGCGAAAGGGACATTCTTATCTTCTGTCCACCTTGAAGTCCACCTTGAAGTCCATGACCATCTTACAGTAAAAAATGGCTTTTCAACCCCCAACTCACTTACTGTTCAACTAACATCAGTTAAACTTGACATTGATTAGGCTTACCCACAGGAAGGTTTCTTTAAAATTTATTTACCATTCATACAGTTATAAGCATTACCAACATATTGCATATGTTAACATCTTTTACAGATTACTTTGCACTTTTTCATCAGGGCCATTTCGTTTTTGTCAGGAAAAACCTTTTTCTAGTTGTGTCCTTGTTTTGGAAACAAAATGGCCGCTACATCACATCTTTAATGCCAAACAAGAGGGTCATCATATCAAAAAGGCCTTATATCTCCCTTATAATTGTTTCTTTGGCTTCAAAATACTGGTAAGAAATCATGGAATGTGAATCTTTTGCAGAACATCTTGTGGGTTCTCTATACTTCTTACAACAGAAGTTGTTCCTAAGATTTCCCCAAATCTCGATGTTGTTGGCTATTTAGCTGTACGTGCGGGCTGGGGTTCTTGCCCGCCGGGGCTGGCTATTATTAACCATGACCAAAATAAGTAAATGATATTTTTCTTCATAACTGTTAGAGTTATAATAATTTTGTCAAATATGTTGTTTAGCTAATTTTGATGCACAGTGTCATGGCAAATTTCCAGAGCTGTAGGTCCATAGCTGACTGAGTAATAGCTACCTTGACAGTTCACCATTGAGTAAATCACTTATATCTGCAAACCTATTAAATTTAGAAGTTTTTTGGTCAAATATGTTGTTCATGTACTTTTCAAATGTACTCTGTCATGGCAAATTTTCAGAGCTGTAGGTCCATAGCTAACTGAGTAATAGCTACTTTGACAGTTCACCCTTGAGATAAATCACTTATAGCTGGAAATCTGTTGCACCTATCCTTACCAAGGTTTCAAAATATCTTCCCTGCTATGAAATCTTACCTGGCTAACATTTGGTCCAGTTTGTTCAATGTGGTTGGTTGCTATGGCAACGAATTTGAAAATCTGAGGTGACCAAACATAAAGGAGTCTATATCTTCCTTATTATTGGGTGTAGAGGTTTTGGATGTGAAGACAACTTCTAGGATCATGTGCCCTGAATCTTTTGTTGTTTCACATTTCACCTTCCTCCCCTCCAAGGTCAAATGTGGTTCTTCATACCTATAATGGTTGTAGAGGTTTCGGATGTGAAGACAACCTACAGGAAATCATGTGCCTCAAATCTTTTGGTGGGCTCAGATTTGACCTTAGATCCCTCCTTCAAGGTCGGCTGTGGTCCTTGATACCTCTAATTGTCTATATCTCCCTTATTATTCATTTTGGATGTGAAGACGAATCTTTTGGTGGCGTCACATTTGACATATTCTGTATGTCACGCTACAACCATGTCCCGTCCGGGGATACACTTTGTCGAGATGCAATCTCTAGTTATTTATTTTATTTTATTTGTTTATTTATTTTTTTTTTGTGTGTGTGTAATTTTATGGATGCACTGCAATCTGAACCCCTACAGAGATTTTTATCAAATTTTGTCCCAACATTTATAATGATGGACTCTTTCCTAAAAATCTTCTCTAATTATACCTACGGGCTGGTATTCCTGCCTTTTGAGGCTGACCATTGTAAATAACAGACCTTTCATCAGTTAATGGCCTTGTGAATGCTTGCATCTGTATAGATTATCCTTGACAGATTGGAGTCTACTCTGGTTTTCCCTCTCAATGTACAAGAACTAATTTTGACATTTTATTGCGTTAATACTTCTTACCTAACAGACTCCCGCTATATGTCGGCGCCAGCCAGTCCGCCAAACATCAGAAAAAGACATCCCGGGTATGCCCCCGGCCGGACCGGTACATCCCTCTCCACTCACTAGAGGGCTAATGCTCCCTGTACTCGCCAGGTGGCCATGGCGTCACGGCCTCTTTTTCATTTGGCGCGAAACTGTTTACAAGCGTTTCTACACAAGGAAATATTTGTTTTATCTACTGCTATTTGGTGTGAGATTGTGATTATTTTACTGGAAATATTGTGTATAGATATCATGGCGTCTTTTGGACAAAAGAAAGGTGGATGCGGCCACATAATGGCTAGTTTCGACACCCATATTCGTTGTGCGCGTTGTCGTTCAAAAGGTTCTGGCTCAGACCCTTGTGTACAAGGAAAGGACGACTGCGCAGCTTGTTTGCTTCGCACCCCTGAACAGCGGAAGCAGTTGGCCACGCCCACTTATAAACTCCACAAAGAGAAGAAATCTTCAGTTAAACAGGACGTTTTGATTGATCCATCACAGGTTAATGTGGTAGGTCCCGTGGACTTAAACCAATCTACTGCCTCAGCTGCTTCTGTTAATGTTTCTCTGGATGATTCTTGTTTTAAGAAAGAACTCTCAGATCTAAAAGATGAGTGGTCTACTCGCTTTGCTCGCATTGAGGCTCTGCTAACCATGGGTTCTAACCCCATTTCTGCTCAACCTATCTCTGCAGTAGGACACATTGCACCAGTGCACCCGGTTTGGCTCCGGGACCGGGACAGGAATCAGTTGTGGATGCTCCAGTGGATACTCAGCAACCAGAAACTTTCGGTTTCCAGCCTCATTCTGACCAACCGGAATCCTCTGCTCACCCAGGACCTGGAACCCACTTTTGGTCCACCGGACCGGGAACCGGTTGTATATGATGATATACAGGAAGATCAAGCTTCTGGATCTGAAGCTGACCTTCAAGAGAAGACAGAATTTTATCTGAAGATCAGAGTTACCGGGAAACAATTCGAGGTGTCAGGGCCTATATGGAGTGGTCCTTCATCCCAGACCGGGAGTATATGGCTCAGTCAAGGCAGGACAATCCTTGGACCGGCTCCAGGAGTCAACCGGTTGGAAAAATCTCTGTTGCCTTTCCCCCAGAGGACTGGTTTTGTCGTAAATTTGAACAAATGAACTTGTACATTATAGATGGTCATGTATCAAGATCTGGGGAAAAGGGTTGGCTTCGTACAGGCCAATTTCTTAAAGTACCCAAGACTCAGAGCAGGTGGTATAACCTGCATCCCGCTCCCAATCCAGGGGACAACCGTCCAGGAAGAGTGGTTAAGTTTTGGTCTAATGACGCTCCCCACCTGAACAGCTCCTTTAGCCGTATTGCCAAGCCATCAGGTCTTACTGTCACTCCCCCGCCTTCGCGACCAGTAGCCCAGGATAGTTTACATAAATGGGACAAGGCCTTACGTGAAGAGACATATGTTTGCGACCAGGCTACCGGTTTCAACCGGTGTATTACAAAGCTTCAAACAGACATTCTGGAGAACGTTAGGTCCCTCGAGACTGAACGCCTCCCACCTCTAAGGCCGGGGTTCGATCCCCGTCAAGGCCTTATGTGGGAAAGCTGGTAGTTGCTTGCCGTTGGTCGGCAGTTTACAGTACAGAACCCTAGCGAACTCTATGTACTGGTTTCCTCTGCCCTTCCAACTACCCGTCGTGATATGACCTGTACAGTCTTGAAAGTGACGTAAAACCCCAAATAAATAAATAAACCCCTCGAGACTGAACTGTTGAAAGGTAAAGCTTCTCAGAAGGCCGATAGGGCCCTTGCAGAAATTCGGGACCTTACTGCCTTCAACCAAAACGTTAACTTTTGTATGGGGAAGGCCTGGCTGACATTATTTTTGTACAGATGTGGAACATCACCTTGCTCAGGCGTGACGCATACCTGGACCACCTTAAACCGGGGATGAAGCTGGATATGTGGTGTGCTCTCTGCAACAGCCCTCTCAATTCCTCTGATCTTTTCCCTGACGACATGGTCCGTAGGGCTGAGGACGAGATTGCCAAAGCAGAAACTGAACGTCGTACCACCCAACCCGGATCGGGTCATGGCGGGTATGGCTCAAGGAAGCAAAACAGATTTCAACCATATCAGGGTGGCTGGAATCATAGTCAGGAATCTTCTAGGCCGACTCCTACCGCCCAAGAAGCGGACATCCCAGCTTGGCACTCCTTTGGAAGGAATCGCAGCAACAGGGGTCGGGGAAGAGGTGCCTCTTCAGGAGGTCGTAACCCCAAAGCCTTCAAAGGGAATAACAAAAAATGACAATTATTTTGCAAGTTCTGTTCAAACCCAGGACCTTTGATTCTTTGTTCTGTTTGTTTGAAAGACTCTGAATATTCTGCTTGTTCTAAATGTTCTTGTGAGGAGTCCAAATGTAAGTTACATAAATGTTGCAACTCCTGCACCTTCTGTGTTTTTGAACAGGCTACCACAGAAGAAAGGTGTAAGTCCCAGTGTAAATTCAGGAAATGGCCTAATAAAGCCTGTGAAAGATGTTTTTTCTGTAAATCTGTCGCCTTCTGCTGCACCTGTGACAAATGTCCTCAGTGTTGTAGAAGGTCGGCCTGTGGGGGCCCGACTGCAAAATTTCTGGCAAGTCTGGGCCCAGAACGGTTCAAGTCCGAGAGTAGTATCTATCCCGAAGGAGGGGTACAACCTCCCATTCAGTCACAAACCTCCTCTCACCAGAATCTCTCTGATAAGGAGCCGATATGCCAATCCCCGCAGGGACAGCTACCTGCAGGAGGCATTGCATTCCCTCCTTCAAACACGAGCGGTCGAAAAAGTAAGGGTTCAGTCTTCTCTGGGGTTTTACAACAGGCTCTTCATTGTTCCCAAACCAAATCAAAGTGGCGTCCAATCTTAGATCTCAGTGCCCTCAACCGGTTCATCAAGATCAAAACTTTCAAAATGGAGACCCCAGAGTCCATTCGCCTATCTCTGCAACCAGGGGAGTGGGTCACGTCGCTCGATTTCAGCGACGCCTACTTTCACATCCCTATCAGTCCAAATTCAAGGAAGTTCCTCAGGTTCACTTTCCAGAATCAAACCTTCCAATTCAGGGCTCTTCCATTCGGCCTCTCTACAGCTCCGTTGGAGTTTACAATTGTAGTAAAGGAGGTCGAACTCATGGCTCAGGTGAGAAACATCCGGATGCACCAATACCTGGACGATTGGTTGATCCGGGCAAACGACAGGGACACATGTTTTCAGGACACCCAAACCCTCCTGGCGTTGTGTCAGGAGTTGGGCTGGGTCGTGAACCTCAGGAAATCAGAACTGGAGCCCGAGCAGATTTTCAGTTTTGTAGGCTACCAGTACAATTTGGTGCAGGGAGTGGTCAGACCTACCCCAGAAAGGTGGGAAGCTCTCAACTCCAAGATCAGTTCCCTGCTAGAGAGGACCAGTTGTTGGGTTCGAGAACTCATGTCCTTGATAGGCCTTCTCACCGCAACAGAAAAGCAGGTGACATCGGGTCGCCTCCGTATGAGGCCAATACAGTGGCACCTGGAGAATCATTGGCACATCCCGGAGTCCTTGGAGAAGGTCATCCCGATGCCCAGATCCCTTCCCCCCACCTACTGTGGTGGTTAAAGGAGGAAAACTTTCTGTCAGGCCAGCATTTGCACCCCCTTCGTCACGCGGTTCAGATCTTTACAGACGCATCAAACGAAGGTTGGGGCGCACATTTAGGAGATTATACCGCAAGAGGTGGTTGGTCTGTGCCAGAAAGCAAGCTTCACATCAATTTTCTAGAATTGAAAGCGGTATTGTTGGCCCTAAAAGCTTTTGAATCTTGATTGGTTCACGACAAGTCATACCTTTCTGATCGTACCCAATGCATCAAGATTGGCTCTGTTCTCTCTGAGACTAGTAAGCTTAAGTTTGGGGTTCCTCAAAGTTCAGTTCTTGGTCCTTTTCTTTTTTCGTTGTATACCACACCTTTGAGCAAAGTAATCTCTAAACATACAGATGTCAAATTTCATTTCTATGCTGATGACACCCAGCTGTTTATTCACCTGACACACAAAAATTGCCTTCGATCGGCTAGGAAAGTGTCTCGAAGATGTCAAACTGTGGTTGTGCGCAAATAAACTAAAGCTGAATGCCGATAAGACCGACTTCATTGTATTTGGCTCCAAGTCTCAACAAGATAAGTTAAACCCATTCTTTCCAGTAAACATATTGGGTGAATCACTGATACCTTCAGATGCCGTTAAGAATTTGGGTGTTTGGTTTGACTCAGACTTTTCCTTCAGCAAACATGTTAAAAGTGTATGTAAACTTTGTTTCATCCAGATGAGGGATCTTAGACAAATTCGAAAGTACTTGACTCGTGATGCTGCTCTTTTGGCTGCAAATGCGCTTGTGGGGAGTAGACTTGACTACTGTGACTCCTTGTTTAGGGGTCTATCTGTTTCTAACCTACGCAAGCTACAATGCATTCAAAACAGTCTGGCCAGAATTGTTTGTAGAGCCACTTGTCTTTCTCATACTAAGAAAAGCCCTTCATTGGCTACCCATAAGGCACCGTTGCATCTTCAAGACTGCCTTGCTGGTGTACAAATACCTACATGCTAACTATCCAAAATATTTCAGCCCATTCCTCAAAGTTAGACAATGTGCCTATAATACTCGGTTGAGTCAATCTGATGGTATAATTCTACATGTTCCTCAATACCAACCATCTATTTACAAATCCACAAAGCAGTTTGGTCTAAGCTTTGCATATGATGCTCCCAAAATATGGAATGAAGTCCCGGATGATGTACGATCTGCCACTTCTGTTGCTTCCTTCAGAAAAAAACTTAAGGCATACCTATTCTGCCAGCGCCGACCTTGGATAGCTCACTCAAGGAGGACAGATCCGGTTAGAGCTCTGCGCTATAACTTGGACAAAACCAAAGATCTTAGGGACAAGAAAGAACTGGTGTTTGTGTCTTTTCAGAAGAATTTGAACAAGGATATTTCTCCTTCCACAATTTCTTCTTGGATAAAACAGACTGTCCTCCTGTGCTACCAGTTGTCAGACCAAGAGTCACTAACCCTTCACCAGGTCAAGGCTCATGATGTAAGAGCCTTCGCGGCTTCCAAAGCCTTTCAAGGCGGCGTCTCCTTGGAGCAGATTCTATCAGCATGCCATAGGAAGTCGCACAATACTTTCACCCAGTCCTACCTGAAGGATGTGGCTTGGGCTGACTCGGAAGTGTACCATCTGGGTCCAATAGTGCCGGCCCAGCAGGTCCACTCCTAGGCCAGACGGCCTGTTTTGCCTAGGACATGTACATACTAGTGTATATAGTTGTACCTTTTGGCAAATTGGATTTAACCTTCTTAGGCCTCTCATCCAGATCCCATAGGGTTTTTGGTTGATGGGTTTTGGTTCTCCTGTACTCCTCAGGCTCAACTCTTCTCTTCCCTCTCTCCCTCTCACTCCAGTTGAGATGAGACAAGGGGGGGGGGGGACTCAACCAATCACCCGGTCACCCGGGGGTTCTTACACCGGTTAAGGGGTTCATTTCCCTTTAGGGTTGATAGCCAGGTCCCCCAGTCAGCTACCCTCCTCCTCTGGGTAGTTATTCTAGCGGGAGTCTGTTAGGTAAGAAGTATTAACGCAATAAAATAGAAAATTTAATAGGTAAATTCAATTTTTATAAGTTAATACCTTACCTAACAGACGGTGGAGTCCCACCCAACCGTCCCCGCTTTTCTCTACCTGCCTGGGGACCTTTAAACGGTCATTGCAACCGAAAAAGAGGCTGTGACGTCATGGCCACCTGGCGAGTACAGGGAGCATTAGCCCTCTAGTGAGTGGAGAGGGATGTACCGGTCCGGCCGGGGGAATACCCAGGATGTCTTTTTCTGACGTTTGGCGGACTGGCTGGCGCCGACATATAGGGGGAGTCTGTTAGGTAAGGTATTAACGTATAAAAATTTAATTTACCTATTAAATTTTCTATTTTCCCCACATTTAGGGACCTCTGGCTGGACAGAAGTGTGGAAAGGCAAAGCAGCTGTGAGTTAGAAGTTGACATTGTTGCCACTGACATCCTTAATCGCCTGGAGGTGGGTGATAATGTGGGGAGTAACCCTGGCCTGGCAGCTCTGTGGGAAGATGAGAGACAGAGACGACTGCACAAAGAGATGGACTTGAACCTGGAACCTCCAGGATCACCAGGTACAAATAGTGATAAAAAACATCGCCAAAGGATACATAGAAAGATGTAACTTGTAGGAAGATTTACAGAGTATGGATAGATGTTTTAATGTATATCTAATCTAATCTATTGTATTATTTAATGTTTAAATCACTGTTAACCATCAAAGGACCATACAGTACTCATACTCAATAAAAATTTCAGCAACTTGATAAATTACAGTGGGAAAGTTAGCCCGAGTGCCTGTTATCTAATTTACTCAAAAACAATTCTGCTTTACAGAAGTCTACTTAAATGAGTTAGACTATAATTATGTCCACCCCCCTGGGGGGTGGATATATTATTTTTGCTTTTTTCGCCGTCCGATGTCCGGCGTCCGGCGTCCGATGTCCGGCGTCACGCATGGTTTCCGCTCATTTAAAGGAAAAGTATTAGAGCTATTGTCACCAAATTTGGTATGCAGGCTTATTGGGTCAGTAGCTTGCTTGGGATTGCTTTTGGCTGTTGTACCTCTTTTGCTTACTGAGTAATACTTAAGTACAGCTATTTTCAGTACCCATTGGTTTCCGTGCATTTAAGCCAAAATAATTAAAGATATTTTACTACAATTTTGAATACAAGATTGTTATGTCCATAGCTCGCTTGGTATTGCATTTGGGACTGATAGCTTTGTCAGTACATGAGTAATAGCCATTTAGGTACTTCATTGTGTATTTTCAGTACTACTTTTGAGTAATTTGCTAATATCTCAGAAACCGTGTGAGATAGAGCGATTTCGTCGAAATTTTCGACCCACAGGGTATTTAAGGAATGTAATATTTGCAATTTTCAAAAAATTTTCCCCTCCCCAAAAATGGCAAAACACAAATTTGCTTCTATCTCCTTAACCGTGCGAGATAGAGCGATTTCGTCGAAATTTTCGACCCACAGGGTATCTAAGGAATGCAATCTTTGCAATTTTCAAAAAAATTTTCCCCTCCCCAAAAATGGCGGCCATTTTGAATTTTCGAATTTTTGCCAAAAATGGCAAAACACCAATCTGCTTCTATCTCCTTAACCGTGCGAGATAGAGCGATTTCGTCAAAATTTTCGACCCACAGGGTATCTGAGCATTGTACTCTTGGTAATTTTAAAAAAATTTTCCCCTCCCCAAAAATGGCGGCCATTTTGAATTTTCGAATTTTTGCCAAAAATGGCAAAACACAAATTTGCTTCTATCTCCTTAACCGTGCCAGATAGAGCGATTTCGTCAAAATTTTCGACCCACAGGGTATCTGAGCATTGTGCTCTTGGTAATTTTTACAAAATTTTCCCCTCCCCAAAAATGGCGGCCATTTTGAATTTTCGAATTTTTGCCAAAAATGACAAAACACTAATTTGCTTCTATCTCCTTAACCGTGCGAGATAGAGCGATTTCGTCGAAATTTTCGACCCACAGGGTATCTGAGCATTGTGCTCTTGGTAATTTTCCAAAAATTTTCCCCTCCCCAAAAATGGCGGCCATTTTGAATTTTCGAATTTTTGCCAAAAATGGCAAAACACTAATTTGCTTCTATCTCCTTAACCGTGCGAGATAGAGCGATTTCGTCGAAATTTTCGACCCACAGGGTATCTAAGGAATGCAATCTTTGCAATTTTCCAAAAATTTTCCCCTCCCCAAAAATGGCGGCCATTTTGAATTTTCGAATTTTTGCCAAAAATGGCAAAACACAAATTTCCTTCTATCTCCTTAACCGTGCCAGATAGAGCGATTTCGTCAAAATTTTCGACCCACAGGGTATCTGAGCATTGTACTCGTGGTAATTTAAAAAAAATTTTCCCCTCCCCAAAAATGGCGGCCATTTTGAATTTTTGAATTTTTGCCAAAAATGGCAAAACACAAATTTGCTTCTATCTCCTTAACCGTGCCAGATAGAGCGATTTCGTCAAAATTTTCGACCCACAGGGTATCTAAGGAATGCAATCTTTGCAATTTTCCAAAAATTTTCCCCTCCCCAAAAATGGCGGCCATTTTGAATTTTCGAATTTTTGCCAAAAATGGCAAAACACAAATTTCCTCCTATCTCCTTAACCGTGCCAGATAGAGCGATTTCGTCAAAATTTTCGACCCACAGGGTATCTGAGCATTGTACTCTTTGCAATTTTCCAAAAATTTTCCCCTCCCCAAAAATGGCGGCCATTTTGAATTTTCGAATTTTTGCCAAAAATGGCAAAACACTAATTTGCTTCTATCTCCTTAACCGTGCGAGATAGAGCGATTTCGTCGAAATTTTCGACCCACAGGGTAACTAAGGAATGCAATCTTTGCAATTTTCCAAAAATTTTCCCCTCCCCAAAAAATGGCGGCCATTTTGAATTTTCGAATTTTTGCCAAAAATGGCAAAACACAAATTTCCTTCTATCTCCTTAACCGTGCCAGATAGAGCGATTTCGTCAAAATTTTCGACCCACAGGGTATCTGAGCATTGTACTCTTGGCAATTTTTTAAAAAATTTCCCCTCCCCAAATATGGCGGCCATTTTGAATTTTCGAATTTTTGCCAAAAATGGCAAAACACTAATTTGCTTCTATCTCCTTAACCGTGCGAGATAGAGTGATTTCGTCGAAATTTTCGACCCACAGGGTATCTAAGGAATGCAATCTTTGCAATTTTCCAAAAATTTTCCCCTCCCCAAAAATGGCGGCCATTTTGAATTTTCGAATTTTTGCCAAAAATGGCAAAACACAAATTTCCTTCTATCTCCTTAACCGTGCGAGATAGAGCGATTTCGTCGAAATTTTCGACCCACAGGGTATCTAAGGAATGCAATCTTTGCAATTTTCAAAAAATTTTCCCCTCCCCAAAAATGGCGGCCATTTTGAATTTTCGAATTTTTGCCAAAAATGGCAAAACACCAATCTGCTTCTATCTCCTTAACCGTGCGAGATAGAGCGATTTCGTCAAAATTTTCGACCCACAGGGCATCTGAGCATTGTACTCTTGGTAATTTTTAAAAAATTTTCCCCTCCCCAAAAATGGCGGCCATTTTGAATTTTCGAATTTTTGCCAAAAATGGCAAAACACAAATTTCCTCCTATCTCCTTAACCGTGCCAGATAGAGCGATTTCGTCAAAATTTTCGACCCACAGGGTATCTGAGCATTGTGCTCTTGGTAATTTTTACAAAATTTTCCCCTCCCCAAAAATGGCGGCCATTTTGAATTTTCGAATTTTTGCCAAAAATGACAAAACACTAATTTGCTTCTATCTCCTTAACCGTGCGAGATAGAGCGATTTCGTCGAAATTTTCGACCCACAGGGTATCTGAGCATTGTGCTCTTGGTAATTTTCCAAAAATTTTCCCCTCCCCAAAAATGGCGGCCATTTTGAATTTTCGAATTTTTGCCAAAAATGGCAAAACACTAATTTGCTTCTATCTCCTTAACCGTGCGAGATAGAGCGATTTCGTCGAAATTTTCGACCCACAGGGTATCTAAGGAATGCAATCTTTGCAATTTTCCAAAAATTTTCCCCTCCCCAAAAATGGCGGCCATTTTGAATTTTCGAATTTTTGCCAAAAATGGCAAAACACAAATTTGCTTCTATCTCCTTAACCGTGCCAGATAGAGCGATTTCGTCAAAATTTTCGACTCACAGGGTATCTGAGCATTGTACTCTTGGTAATTTAAAAAAAATTTTCCCCTCCCCAAAAATGGCGGCCATTTTGAATTTTCGAATTTTTGCCAAAAATGGCAAAACACTAATTTGCTTCTATCTCCTTAACCGTGCGAGATAGAGCGATTTCGTCGAAATTTTCGACCCACAGGGTAACTAAGGAATGCAATCTTTGCAATTTTCCAAAAATTTTCCCCTCCCCAAAAAATGGCGGCCATTTTGAATTTTCGAATTTTTGCCAAAAATGGCAAAACACAAATTTCCTTCTATCTCCTTAACCGTGCCAGATAGAGCGATTTCGTCAAAATTTTCGACCCACAGGGTATCTGAGCATTGTACTCTTGGCAATTTTTTAAAAAATTTCCCCTCCCCAAATATGGCGGCCATTTTGAATTTTCGAATTTTTGCCAAAAATGGCAAAACACTAATTTGCTTCTATCTCCTTAACCGTGCGAGATAGAGTGATTTCGTCGAAATTTTCGACCCACAGGGTATCTAAGGAATGCAATCTTTGCAATTTTCCAAAAATTTTCCCCTCCCCAAAAATGGCGGCCATTTTGAATTTTCGAATTTTTGCCAAAAATGGCAAAACACAAATTTCCTTCTATCTCCTTAACCGTGCGAGATAGAGCGATTTCGTAGAAATTTTCGACCCACAGGGTATCTAAGGAATGCAATCTTTGCAATTTTCAAAAAATTTTCCCCTCCCCAAAAATGGCGGCCATTGTGAATTTTCGAATTTTTGCCAAAAATGGCAAAACACCAATCTGCTTCTATCTCCTTAACCGTGCGAGATAGAGCGATTTCGTCAAAATTTTCGACCCACAGGGCATCTGAGCATTGTACTCTTGGTAATTTTTAAAAAATTTTCCCCTCCCCAAAAATGGCGGCCATTTTGAATTTTCGAATTTTTGCCAAAAATGGCAAAACACAAATTTCCTCCTATCTCCTTAACCGTGCCAGATAGAGCGATTTCGTCAAAATTTTCGACCCACAGGGTATCTGAGCATTGTGCTCTTGGTAATTTTTACAAAATTTTCCCCTCCCCAAAAATGGCGGCCATTTTGAATTTTCGAATTTTTGCCAAAAATGACAAAACACTAATTTGCTTCTATCTCCTTAACCGTGCGAGATAGAGCGATTTCGTCGAAATTTTCGACCCACAGGGTATCTGAGCATTGTGCTCTTGGTAATTTTCCAAAAATTTTCCCCTCCCCAAAAATGGCGGCCATTTTGAATTTTCGAATTTTTGCCAAAAATGGCAAAACACCAATCTGCTTCTATCTCCTTAACCGTGCGAGATAGAGCGATTTCGTCAAAATTTTCGACCCACAGGGTATCTGAGCATTGTACTCTTGGTAATTTTAAAAAAATTTTCCCCTCCCCAAAAATGGCGGCCATTTTGAATTTTCGAATTTTTGCCAAAAATGGCAAAACACAAATTTGCTTCTATCTCCTTAACCGTGCCAGATAGAGCGATTTCGTCAAAATTTTCGACCCACAGGGTATCTGAGCATTGTGCTCTTGGTAATTTTTACAAAATTTTCCCCTCCCCAAAAATGGCGGCCATTTTGAATTTTCGAATTTTTGCCAAAAATGACAAAACACTAATTTGCTTCTATCTCCTTAACCGTGCGAGATAGAGCGATTTCGTCGAAATTTTCGACCCACAGGGTATCTGAGCATTGTGCTCTTGGTAATTTTCCAAAAATTTTCCCCTCCCCAAAAATGGCGGCCATTTTGAATTTTCGAATTTTTGCCAAAAATGGCAAAACACTAATTTGCTTCTATCTCCTTAACCGTGCGAGATAGAGCGATTTCGTCGAAATTTTCGACCCACAGGGTATCTAAGGAATGCAATCTTTGCAATTTTCCAAAAATTTTCCCCTCCCCAAAAATGGCGGCCATTTTGAATTTTCGAATTTTTGCCAAAAATGGCAAAACACAAATTTCCTTCTATCTCCTTAACCGTGCCAGATAGAGCGATTTCGTCAAAATTTTCGACCCACAGGGTATCTGAGCATTGTACTCTTGGTAATTTAAAAAAAATTTTCCCCTCCCCAAAAATGGCGGCCATTTTGAATTTTTGAATTTTTGCCAAAAATGGCAAAACACAAATTTGCTTCTATCTCCTTAACCGTGCCAGATAGAGCGATTTCGTCAAAATTTTCGACCCACAGGGTATCTAAGGAATGCAATCTTTGCAATTTTCCAAAAATTTTCCCCTCCCCAAAAATGGCGGCCATTTTGAATTTTCGAATTTTTGCCAAAAATGGCAAAACACAAATTTCCTCCTATCTCCTTAACCGTGCCAGATAGAGCGATTTCGTCAAAATTTTCGACCCACAGGGTATCTGAGCATTGTACTCTTTGCAATTTTCCAAAAATTTTCCCCTCCCCAAAAATGGCGGCCATTTTGAATTTTCGAATTTTTGCCAAAAATGGCAAAACACTAATTTGCTTCTATCTCCTTAACCGTGCGAGATAGAGCGATTTCGTCGAAATTTTCGACCCACAGGGTAACTAAGGAATGCAATCTTTGCAATTTTCCAAAAATTTTCCCCTCCCCAAAAAATGGCGGCCATTTTGAATTTTCGAATTTTTGCCAAAAATGGCAAAACACAAATTTCCTTCTATCTCCTTAACCGTGCCAGATAGAGCGATTTCGTCAAAATTTTCGACCCACAGGGTATCTGAGCATTGTACTCTTGGCAATTTTTAAAAAAATTTCCCCTCCCCAAATATGGCGGCCATTTTGAATTTTCGAATTTTTGCCAAAAATGGCAAAACACTAATTTGCTTCTATCTCCTTAACCGTGCGAGATAGAGTGATTTCGTCGAAATTTTCGACCCACAGGGTATCTAAGGAATGCAATCTTTGCAATTTTCCAAAAATTTTCCCCTCCCCAAAAATGGCGGCCATTTTGAATTTTCGAATTTTTGCCAAAAATGGCAAAACACAAATTTCCTTCTATCTCCTTAACCGTGCGAGATAGAGCGATTTCGTCGAAATTTTCGACCCACAGGGTATCTAAGGAATGCAATCTTTGCAATTTTCAAAAAATTTTCCCCTCCCCAAAAATGGCGGCCATTGTGAATTTTCGAATTTTTGCCAAAAATGGCAAAACACCAATCTGCTTCTATCTCCTTAACCGTGCGAGATAGAGCGATTTCGTCAAAATTTTCGATCCACAGGGCATCTGAGCATTGTACTCTTGGTAATTTTTAAAAAATTTTCCCCTCCCCAAAAATGGCGGCCATTTTGAATTTTCGAATTTTTGCCAAAAATGGCAAAACACAAATTTCCTCCTATCTCCTTAACCGTGCCAGATAGAGCGATTTCGTCAAAATTTTCGACCCACAGGGTATCTGAGCATTGTGCTCTTGGTAATTTTTACAAAATTTTCCCCTCCCCAAAAATGGCGGCCATTTTGAATTTTCGAATTTTTGCCAAAAATGACAAAACACTAATTTGCTTCTATCTCCTTAACCGTGCGAGATAGAGCGATTTCGTCGAAATTTTCGACCCACAGGGTATCTGAGCATTGTGCTCTTGGTAATTTTCCAAAAATTTTCCCCTCCCCAAAAATGGCGGCCATTTTGAATTTTCGAATTTTTGCCAAAAATGGCAAAACACTAATTTGCTTCTATCTCCTTAACCGTGCGAGATAGAGCGATTTCGTCGAAATTTTCGACCCACAGGGTATCTAAGGAATGCAATCTTTGCAATTTTCCAAAAATTTTCCCCTCCCCAAAAATGGCGGCCATTTTGAATTTTCGAATTTTTGCCAAAAATGGCAAAACACAAATTTGCTTCTATCTCCTTAACCGTGCCAGATAGAGCGATTTCGTCAAAATTTTCGACTCACAGGGTATCTGAGCATTGTACTCTTGGTAATTTAAAAAAAATTTTCCCCTCCCCAAAAATGGCGGCCATTTTGAATTTTCGAATTTTTGCCAAAAATGGCAAAACACAAATTTCCTCCTATCTCCTTAACCGTGCCAGATAGAGCGATTTCGTCAAAATTTTCGACCCACAGGGTATCTGAGCATTGTACTCTTGGTAATTTTTAAAAAATTTTCCCCTCCCCAAAAATGGCGGCCATTTGAATTTTCGAATTTTTGCCAAAAATGGCAAAACACTAATTTGCTTCTATCTCCTTAACCGTGCGAGATAGAGTGATTTCGTCGAAATTTTCGACCCACAGGGTATCTAGGGAATGCAATCTTTGCAATTTTCAAAAAATTTTCCCCTCCCCAAAAATGGCGGCCATTTTGAATTTTCGAATTTTTGCCAAAAATGGTAAAACACAAATTTGCTTCTATCTCCTTAACCGTGCGAGATAGAGCGATTTCGTCGAAATTTTCGACCCACAGGGTATCTAAGGAATGCAATCTTTGCAATTTTCCAACAAATTTTCCCCTCCCCAAAAATGGCGGCCATTTTGAATTTTCGAATTTTTGCCAAAAATGGCAAAACACAAATTTGCTTCTATCTCCTTAACCGTGCGAGATAGAGCGATTTCGTCGAAATTTTCGACCCACAGGGTATTTAAGGAATGCAATCTTTGCAATTTTCCAAAAAATTTTCCCCTCCCCAAAAATGGCAGCCATTTTGAATTTTCGAATTTTTGCCAAAAATGGCAAAACACAAATTTGCTTCTATCTCCTTAACCGTGCGAGATAGAGCGATTTCGTCGAAATTTTCGACCCACAGGGTATCGAAGAAATGCAATCTTTGCAATTTTCCGAAAAATTTTCCCCTCCCCAAAAATGGCGGCCATTTTGAATTTTCGAATTTTTGCCAAAAATGGCAAAACACAAATTTGCTTCTATCTCCTTAACCGTGCGAGATAGATCGATTTCATCAAAATTTTCGACCCACAGGTATTTCAGCATTGTATTCTTGGCAATTTAAAAAAAAATTTCCCGTCCCCTAAAATGGCGGCCATTTTGAATTTTCAAATTTTTGTCAAAAATGGCAAAACACAAATTTGCTTCTATCTCCTTAACCATGCGAGATAGAGCGATTTCGTCGAAATTTTCAACCCACAGGGTATCTAAGGAATGTAATCTTTGCAATTTTCAAAAAATTTTCCCCTCCCCAAAAATGGCAGCCATTTTGAATTTTCGAATTTTTGCCCAAAATGGAAAAACACAAACTGGCCTTAACCGTGCAAAATAGAGTTATTTCGTTGAAATTTTCGACCCATAGGGTATCTAAAAAATGTACTCTTGGCAATTTTCAAAAAAATTTCCTTTTCCCAAAAATGGCGGCCATTTTGAATTTTCAAATTTTTGCCAAAAATAGAAAAACAGGAATTTGCTTCTATCTTCTTAACCGTGCCAGATAGAGTGATTTCGTCAAAATTTTCAACCCAACCAATGCAAAAAGGCATGAAGCTGAAATAATTTACATCTACACTAACAAATATTTAAGCATCATTGATATATTTTACAAATGAAACAGGGTCTTGTAAGACTACTGTACAATTTGGGCAAAAGGTTCATGGGTGGACATTACACATGATAATGTGTGTTCTTCTATGCTATCCTGTTTCTATTCGCATCTACTATCAACAGGGCGGCCGATTTCTAGTTTTTTTGTTTTTTTTTTTCTAAATATAAAATAAAAGGAAAATCGTTTTGTCTTTTTTGTTTGTGGGTCTATGATTTTCCAGTGCCTGAGTGAATGTTCTGTGTCTTGTTACAGACCGTAGTGGTATTTCTTGGACTGCTGCAGAAGCAAGACTTCAGGAGAGGCTTGCTAACATTGTGGAGGAACTCCGCCGTCACATGTAAGTTTGCCTTGAACTATCACAATTTCTGTTTGTAGTGGAGTAAATGTTCGACATATTTTCTCTTATGGAATCAGATAAGTTGTGTGCAGTTTTGCGGTTTTAATCTTTTTTTGTTTTTTTGTACTCTAATCATTGGACTGTGTTTGAGTTTACATTTAGAATCTTTTATTTTGTGATAAAGTATTTTAAAAGACTATAGATTTTACAGTGATACTGCTGTCTTTCATGCCACCATTATATTTCATTTACCATTGAAAAGACTTTATTTTTCTTGAAAAAATACCCAAGTAAATTGTACAAGTTATGTTGTATTTATTGAGGAGAGCTTGGTTGTGTTTTAGTACTGAGGAGAATTTGAGCCCAAGTCCAGTTGAAAGCAGTCTGTCTTATCCTGCCACCCCCGCCTCACAGATAGACCTGCATTTGTCACAGCAAGACTCACAAGGTAAGCATGAGGTCTCTAGGATATAACCATGCAGCTCCAAAAAAGTTTAAAAAAATATTCATGTATCCTTGCAAGAAGTGTCATGCAACCTTAACAAATGATTTATTGTAGTCCATATTTTAAAGTTTTGACAGGTGAGTACAGTAAGATAGGCAATCGTATATGAAAACAATTGTATCCCAAGATGGAGGTTGAAGGATATACTCGATTCCGGTTCATTTAACCTGACAGTTCACAAAGTTTTTCAGTTAGTTAACAGGACATCATTCTGCGGTGTCCGCGTCTGCGTGAACAACTTCTCCGACGAAACTACAATGCCTAGAGACGTGCTGTTATTTTTATAATTTAAAGATACCTTACCTATCAAGGATGAAAAACTGTTCAAGGCATGCAAATCTGTCTTTTTATTGCATTAATACATCTTACCTAGTAGACAGATGCAATTGTCCGGCGCCGTGCCAGTCTCGCCAAACGTTAGAACAAAACTTCCTGAGCTGGGCTCTGGCCGGGACCGGTAGTGTCCTGTTCATGCGCCAGGTGGCTGTGTAGCCTACCTATCGGTATACTGCGCATGCGCTCTTCCTCTTTTTGTTTGGCGCGTGGAGGTTAACGCTTGAAGTTTAAGAGAAACTTTTATTTTATACGTCTTCATACTACATTTTTGGTGAAAACGTTTATTGTAGAGTTGGATATTAAGTATCATGGCATCCCCAGGTGATAAAAAAGGACAGAGGAAGGGCTCGTGTGGCCATATAATGGCTGGCTTTGACTCGCATGACAAGTACGCAAGATGTCGGGACAAGCATATTGGGGAAGATAACTGTGTGTTGGATAGACCTTGCCCCATTTGTGATGCGTTTTCTGAATCACAGAAAGAACTGCTGGCCACACCTTCCTACAGAATCAGAAAGGACAAGAAAGCGGGTTTGTTGGTGTAGTAATAAATACTGAGTGTGAGGGCGTTTGTTACAGGATATACGCCCGGCAAAAATTCCAAATAATGCCAGAGCGCCGTTAGGCGTGAGGGCATTATTAAAGAATTTTTGCCGGGCGTATATCCTGTAAGAAACGCCCGAGCATGAGGTATTTATTACTATTATAAAGACCGGCCTATCTGGTTTCAAGAAACATGCCTTTATTTTTATGAGGTGAAACGAACAAGGACGCTGCCATATTGTTTTGAATGCATGATCGCTCTCGTAAAAGCTGACAATCTTACTACCGACACACAATCGAGCAATCGAAACAACACTTCCGTTTCTAAGCGGGCCATTATTGGAGGTTCTACTCAGTGCTAATTCTATGCGCACAGACGGATTTTCGTTCACTGCGCATTTCCGGTCTTTATAATGTCTCCTAAAGACGTTACCGTTATTAGTTCTGTGGATACTGAACCTACTTTTCAATCTCCAAGTAGCCCGTCTGCACAGTCTTCTGCGCAGCTTCCCAGTTCTATTCCACCTACAGTGTCTTCCTCTTCTGCTGAAACTTCAGGTTTTGTTACATCAGAGCAGTTTATGGCCATGTCTGATAAGTGGGCCGAACAATTTGCCCGCATGGAGGCTCTGTTGTCATGTGGAAATATATTTTCAACCCCTATTTCAACAGTCAAACCAGTGGATTCTCAGCACTTAATTTCTGAGACACCTTTTATGCCCCCAGCTACCTGTCCCACTGGTCCGGTGATGGCTCCGGTAGCTGTGGAGGCCTCAGTAAAACCCAAGTCTGTCACCAAAATTGTTGAGTCCAAGGACAAAGATAAAGAGAGAAAGAAATCTCATAAGTCTAGGAAAACAGATGAACCAGCTGACAAAGATCATAAACCAGATAAAAAGACGGACAAAAAGCGTGATTCCAAGTCGCACAAGAAACATGACCGGTCCACTTCACCGGTTCCAAAATAGTCATCTAAACAGGAACGTTCAGGCTCTCCACTAGCTGTTTCAAGCTCCGGTCCGGAGTCTGATAAGCATTTGAAAGTTGAAAAGGTTCATATGCATGAGCCTTCCGGGTCTGAGAAAACTTCTATCGGTCACACCGGTCAATCTTCCTCTGGTTCACAACTGCCTGATTATGGACATTTCTTTGCCGGTGCATATCCACCGGATACGCAGGATACTTTATTTGAACAGTTATCTGATTAAGAGTTTGACCAGTCAGAATCTCCTTCCAGATCAGAAGATGGTCAATTGTCTCCACTGAAATGCCAGAGCAAACGGAGGACATGACATACAGAGAAACAGTAGGTTCAGTGAGATCCTTTATGGGTTGGTCGGATTACTCAGAGCCAGATAAATCAAACAATCCCTGGAAAGCCAACTAGAATTTCTGTAGCCATGCCCCCAGATGATTGGATATGCCAAAAACTGGTAAACGTTTGAACTTAACTGTAGCAGATTGATACCCGTCCCGGGCTCAAGACTCTGCCGTTCTCAAACAGGACCAATTCATTAAAGTCCCAAAATCTTAGTCAAGGTGGTACAAGATGCACCTCATGAAGCTAGAGGGACCTCACAGACCTGGACGTTCTGTCTTCAGTTGGCACAACACTGAGGCCAAAGTTAATTCACAATTTCCAAGGATAACAAGGGCCTCTGCTTATCCGTCTACTGGACCACCTTCTAGACCCATTTCCCAAGAGTCCATGTGTCGGTGGGAAAGAGCAGCAAGGGAAGACAGTTACATTATCAACCACGCTGCTGGTTTTAACAGATGTTCGACTGAGTTGCAGGGGCCACGGTGGCTGAGTGGTAACACTCTCGCCTCCCACCTCTGAGGCCGGGGTTCGATCCCCGCACGGCCTCAAGTGGGAAAGCTGGTAGTTGCTTGCCGTTGGTCGGCAGTTTACAGTACACAACCCTAGCGAACTGTATGTACTGGTTTCCTCTGCCCTTCCAACTACCCATCGTGATATGACCTATACAGTGTTGAAAGCGACGTAAAACCCCAAATAAACAAATAAACAAAAGACGAATTGCAGGACAAGATGTCCCAGAATATTGCTCTCCTCTGCTCCTGTATCAACAAAGGCAAGGCTCCCAAGGAAGTCACAGGTGCTTTGAATGACCTGTGTGACCTCATGGCTTTTCACCAACGTGTATCTGTAGCCATGGGCATGTCTCTTCAGCACCTTGCAGACAGCCTTTTCGTTCATCTGTTCAATCTAATTCTCCTCAGAAGAGATTCATACTTGGATTTTGTAAAGAACGGAGTGAAGCAAGACACTATGAACCTCTTGAGAAATGCTCCATTGTTTGGATACGGGTTATTCCCAGACGTTGCCATTGTTACGTCAGAGCAGGACATACAGAAGCACGAAACTAGCAGTGTTGCTCAGGGACCCGGACCGGGTGCTATTCAGCACACTAGCTGGAGAGGCTCCCACAGGTACTGAGCTTATGAATGTAGGGATAAGAAAGCCTCTACTTCCTCTGATCAAACAAACCAACAACAACAACCTTGGAGACAGTTTAGTAGGAGTCGTTTCAGAGGCTGTGGGCGCGGTCGAGGTGCCAATCGTCGTTTCTCCAAGTATCACCAGTACAAGCCATATAAATGACAATTATTGTGTCGGTCGAACCTCTTTTCAAGTAAATCAGTTGCAGTTGGACCTGTCCAAAGTTAAGAAAGAAATGTGTTCAGGGACTCAGATCACAGACAAACTAGTTTCAAGGACAGTGTCACAACCAGTTTTTTCAAAGACAATAAATTCAGTAGTTTCTCAGACTTTAAAGTTAGATGTGTCTTGTCATGCTGTTACTCGTGCTTATATTGTACCTTTACATGGGCTTCCACAAAGGAAAGGATTAAGTCCCGATCATTCAATGAACAAAATAAAGCATGTCAAAGGTGTATGTTGTGTAAATCCATGTCTTTCTCTCCCTCCTGTTCTCAATGTCCCCAATGCTGTCATCAAACAGAGTGTAGGGGGAAGGTTACAGCAGTTTTGGTAGGCAATGGGTGCAAATCCTCGGGTAGTTTCTGTGCTGAGAGAGGGTTACACCCTTCCATTCAAACAGAGACCCCTATTGACAAGGTTCCCACTGGTTCAAAGTGGTTATGCCAATCCAGTAAAGAACCGGTTCTTAAAAGAAGCCTTACTCAGTCTTGTGAACAAGTTGGTAGTAGAAAAGGTGGTTGTCAAGTCGTCCCTGGCATTTTACAACCGGCTTTCCCTTGTCCCCAAATCAAACAGAAAATGGAGGCCAATCTTTGACCTGAGTCAGTTGAACTTATACCTCAATACCAATACCTTCAAGATGGAAACCCCGATTATCCGGTTATCCTTACAGACAGGGGAATGGGTGACATCGCTGGACTTAATCGACGTGTATTTCCACATTCCAATAAATCAAAGGTCACAAAAATATCTGAGGTTTTTCCTATACAAGCAGACCTTCCAATTCACAGCTCTTCCCTTCGGTCTGGCCACAGCTCCCCTCAAGTTTACCAAGGTGGTCAAAGAAGTGAAACTTATGGCTCAGGCAAGGGGTATCAGGATCCACCAGTACCTAGACGATTCTTACTGAGAGCCCAGTGCCCGGAAACCTGCCTACAACATACCCAGACCCTCTTGGCCCTATGCCAGCAGTTAGGGTGGGTTGTAAACATGAAAAAGTCAGAACTTATCCCACAACAGGTCTTCAATTTCGTAGGCTACCGGTTCGACCTGGTGACCGGTCAGGTTCTACCCACTCAGGACCGGTGGACAACCCTCCAAGAGAAGTTGAAGTTCATGAAAAACCAGGAGAGCTGTACGGTCAGGCAGTTCATGTCTGTGATAGGACTGCTCACAGCAACGGAAAAAAAGTGTGGTCTGGTCGACTTCAATTGAGGCCCATCCAATGGCACTTGAAGTGACATTGGCATGTCCCCGAAGTTTTAGAAAAGGTCATCCCCGTTCCTCATTCACTTCACCCCCACCTAGATTGTTGGTGGGACGAAAGCAACATACTGCGGGGTCAACCCTTGCACTCCCTTCAACACGCTCTTCAACTGTTTACAGACGCTTCAAACGAAGGCTGGGGCGCACACTTAGGGCACTCCACTGCAAGAGGCGTTTGGTCAGCCATAGAAAGTCGCCTCCACATCAATTTTTTGGAGTTGAAGGCAGTCCTTCTGGCCCTAAAGAGTTTCGAGCATCTATGCAGGGACCAGATTGTTCTTGTTGCAAGGGACAACACAACGGTAGTCTCTTATGTAAACAAACAGGGCAGTATGAAGTCAGGGTCTCTCTGTGCCCTCCTATGGAGACTTCTGTCCTAGTGCCACCCCAGGGGAATAATCCTGAGGGCACGGCACATTCCAGGTCGCTTGAATGTGATAGCGGACAAACTTTCCTGACACAATCAGGTGATTCAAACAGAGTGGTCCCTATCTCAGCAAGTGTTCAATCATTTGTGTTCCATATGGGGCCGACTGCAAATAGGCTTGTTTGCAACCCGGTTCAATCACAAACTGCCTCAGTTTATGTCACCGGTGCCGGATCCGGCAGCCTGGGCAGTAGATGCTCTCAGCATACCATGGGAGAATTTGGACATGTACGCCTTTCCACCAGTATCCCTGATTCCCCAGGTGATCACCAAAATGATGGATCAGGGCTGTCGCAGGATGATTCAACGGATTAGTTCACAGGAACCTCAACAAACTGAATCTGCATGCGTGGCTCCTAGAATCTCTGCCATCCAGAAACAAGGGTTCTCTGATGAAGTGGCAGAAAGAATTGAGGCTCCTCAGAGAGGCTCAACCAGAGCCGTGCACAAGTCAAAGTGGGCCATTTTTGTTAAATGGTGTGAGTCACACAAGGTGGACTTCAGGTCACCCTCTGTGAACCAAATTGCGGATTTCCTACTGCATCTTTTCAAAGAGAGGAATCTGCAACCAGTACCATTGAAGGCTATAGGACGGCCATTGCGGACATGGTGGGCAATGACAAGTTGAACATTAGCAAGGATGAAAACCTAACTCGTCTTCTAGATAGCTTTCATAGGGATAAACCCAAAGGACGTAAGGGTGTGCCCTCTTGGAACCTCTCACTGGTACTCCACCAGCTCACTAAGGCTCCTTTTGAACCTTTGCGAAAGGCATCCCTCAAGCATTTGACTTTTAAGACAGTTTTTCTTCTAGCCCTGGGCTCAGGCAAGAGAAGAAGTGAGATCCATGCTTGGCTATACAAAAATATCAGGCACCAAGAAAACTGGAGTCAGGTCTCACTTTACCCTTCACCCAGTTTTCTCTCCAAAAACCAGCTAGCTAGGGATGGTCTGGCCTCTGTGGCTCCGGTGGCCATTCCGGCTTTGGCTCCTACTCTGGATAAGTCCCTGTTGGAAGACAAGTCACTCTGTCCGGTAAGGGCCTTACGGTATTACCTAGACAGGACCAAGGACCTCCGAAAAGGAAAAGACTTGGTGTTTGTGTCCTTCAGGAAGGGTTTTCACAAGTACATTGTCCCTTCCACTATCTCTTCCTGGATTAAACAGACAGTGCTGTTGTGTTATCACCTCTCAGACCAAACGGCACAAGATTTACATCAGGTTAGAGCTCATGATGTTCATGCCTTTGCTGCTTCTCAGGCTTTTCAGGGAGGGGTTTAACTAGAACAGATCCTCTCAGCCTGTCATTGGAAGGCCCACAACACCTTTACCCAGTTCTATCTAAAGGACTTGGCTTTGGCAGATTCTGAGCTATATCATTTGGGCCCTGTAGTGGCAGCCCAACAGATCCAGGAGAGCAAGTAAACCAATCCTCCAGCTCCTTTTTGTACATATTGTATAGTCTGTAGATATTTAAAAAAAAAAAAAAACCTTCCACTATCTTTGCTCCTGGTCTGCCATGATCCAAAGTGGGTCCAGGAGTGCTGGAAAGATAGTCTCATGGTTCCTGTTCTTCTTCCTCATCTTCTCAGAACTCTCACTGCCCTAGGTCCTATGGTGCTCTCTAGCCGAACCAGTTCTAATACCTATGTAAGAAACGGGGGGTGGGGGTGGGGTGGGGTGGTGGTGTTATTCTTATACGTTGGCTAACTTAGCCATTACCGGATCCACCCTTTGTGTATCTAGAGTTCTTAGGAATCCCCCCCTTTTATTCAGGCAACCCTCCCTCCAATGGGTAGCTATTCTGTATCTGTCCACTAGGTAAGATGTATTAACGCAATAAAATGGAAAATTTAATAAGTAAATTCGATTTTTATCAGTTAATACCTTACCTAGTGGCCAGGGGGATTCCCACCCTACCTTCCCCGCTAATCTGTGCCTTACAAAAGGGGACATTCTAACGTAGGCAACAAAAAGAGGAAGAGTGCATGCGCGCGAGCATGCGCAGTACACCGGCAGGTAGGCTATACTGCCACCTGGCGAATGAACAGGCCACTACCGGTCCCGGCCAGAGCCCAACTCAGGACATTTTTTTCTAACGTTTGGCGAGACTGGCAGGGCGCCGGACAATTGCATCTGTCCACTAGGTAAGGTATTAACTTATAAAAATTTAAGTTACTTATTAAATTTTCCAGTTTGCTAGAGACATTACAAGGGAGGTACCCCCACCAAAAGTGTGAAAATTTCAACACTTTATCACAATTTTCTCATTCACCATTCCAGGGATTTTTCTCATATCTTGCATATATGCACTAGGCCACAAGTAGATTACCTTGTGTGAGTATCAGACCTGGATCTGTCTTAATATTTTTTTTAAAAATTGTTTTAATAAGTTTGAATGCATTAAAATTCATGAAATTATGCACTAAATCACTTATTTTCTAATTGACTATTGCAGGGATTTCTTTCATATCTTACATATATGTACTTGACCACTAGTAGATTCCCTTGTGTGAATATCAGGCCTGGATCTTTTTTAATAATGCATTAAAATTCATGAAATCATGCACTAAATCACTTATAAATTGAAAAATATTGCATTTAGAGCGTTTTGTTAAAATATATTATTCAGCTACTTTTTGTATAGCTACAACATGGTAAGTAACTTAGGTGTCTATTCCAATAGCTAAGTGAGTAATAGCTACTTTCTGATTTTTCAGTACCTTTCACAGTGAGTAAGATCACTTATAACTCAAAAACTATTACATTTAGAGAATTTTGTATAAACGTGTTGTTCAGCTACTTTTGGGTCAGCTTTGACATAGTAAAATTGCAGACCCATAGCTCATTGCATAGTTGAGTAATAGCTACTTTGAGGCTATTACTGCTGAGTAAATTGCTTGTATCTTCAAAACTATTTCATTTAGAGTATTTTGTTCAATATGTTTTTCATATACTTTTGGGTCAGCTATAACATAGTAAAATTGCAGACCTGTAGCTAATGTCATAGATGAGCAATAGCTACTTTCAGGTTCTCACTGTTGAATAAATCAGTTGTAACTTGAAAACTATTGCATTTAAAGTATTTTCTTTAAATATGTGGTTCACCTACTTTTTGCTCAGCTATGACATAGTAAAGTTGCAGAGCTGTAGCTCATTGCATAGATGAGCAGTAGCTACATTGAGGTTTTCTCTGTTGAGTAAATCAGTTGTAACTTCAAAGCTATTGCATTTAGAAAATTTTGGTTAAATATGTGATTCACCTACTTTTGAATTAGCTATGACATTGTAAAATGGGAGATTTGTAGCTCATGGCATAGCTGAGCAATAGCTATTTTCAGGTTCTCACTGTTGAGTAAATCACTTGTAACTTGAAAAATATTTTAAGTATTTTCTATAAATATGTTGTTCACCTACTTTTGAGTCAGCTATATGGTAGTGAATTTGCAGACCTGTATATCATGACATAGCCGAGCAATAGCTACTTTCAGGTTTTCTCACTTTTGAGTAAATCAGATGTAACTTGAAAACTATTGCATTTAGAGTAATCTGTTTAAATATGTTGTTCACATATTTATGGGTCAGCTATTATATAGTGAAATTGTAGACCTGTAGCTCATGGCATAGCTCAACAATAGCTACTTTTAAATTTTCACTGTTCAGTTAATCAGTTGTAACTTGAAAACTATTTCAGTTACAGTATATTGTTTAACCCTTTCGCTACTGCAGGAACATTATTCCATGGGACTGTAGCCATATCACGTCATATCACGTCAGAAATGCCAATGAAGTAAAATAATAACTCACTACCTTATACACTTTATTTGTGGTATTTTTCAGCATATTTCATTAGGAATTGATGAAAGTCGAATGGGAAAATAATAATAACCACGAGTAAACAATATGCATCTATATGAGGTAAATACGGCAATATATACAGAAACCAGTTAAAATAGGTGAAATGGTGAATTTTTTTTAAAAATATAGCATAAGTTTTATATAAAATACTTAAAAAGTCGGTTTAATACTGATATACCAAAGAAAACGTATAACAGTACACTGAAGGGAAAGAAGAAATATATATTATTGCCGTCGACCCTTGGTCGACAGACATGGTCCCTTGTTATACATATTGGTGTCGTCTGCTAGTCGACATAGATGGTAGCGAAAGGGTTAAATAAAGTTATTTACCTACTTTTGGGTCAGCTATAAAATAGTATAATTGCAGACCTGTAGCTCCTTGCATAGCTGAGTAATAGCTACTTTCAGGTTCTCACTGTTGAGTATATCAGTTGTAACTTGAAAACTGTTACATTTACAGTATTTTCTTTAAATATGTTTTTAACCTACTTTTTACTCCTTAATGGTTACTTTGTTACTTTCCTTCAGAATGCCATTTCCAGGGCCCAACTTTTATGTCCTTTTCTTCCGTCACTTCTTTTCTGAAACTCAAAACACACAGTCAGCCAACACAGAGCCTGTTCACGGGCACTGATTGCTTGTTTTCAATCCAACTTGGCACGCATGTTAAGTTTAAGTGATGGTCACCTTAAAGTTGTAAAAATGGGTTTAACCCCTGGCCTATTTACTTTAAATTTTTTTTAAATCCAATCTGTCAATGATATTGAAATTCACCAAAAAGGAATTTCACTGCAGTAACATTAAAAATGAAATAATGCATAATTTTGGTTAATAGAAAATAGGTTCCACAAAAAGTTTCCAGTGACCACCTGTGGTATGACAGATGGCCCGTCTAGGCATGTGTTGGTGTCGAGTCAATGCTGTCTGGTTTCTGGTACATTCTATACCCAGGGAAATCACTCAAATGGGGAGTCACCTTTTCTTTAAATCATATACTCAGACAGTATAAGTTGGAATATTGTAGTTTATATTTGCTGGTTTGCTTGTAACCAACCTGCCTATTAATTTATGTGTCCGAGTCCCATCCATCTGTCTATCAGTGTGAACATTTTGGTTTCTGGACTCTAACCTAGACTAGGTTGCTTTCAAAATTAGTGTCTGTGTTTCCAGACTCTTAAACTCCAAGACACTTTGCCGATCGATTTAAAGCTTGACAGGATTTTGGGACACCACCTGAGCTAGGTTGCTTTCAAGATTGGTACCAGTCAGTGTGTCCATGTTTTATGCATCTGTCGACATTCTGGTTGCCAGACTCTAACTTGAAGATGTTTCCACTGATCCGTTTGAAATTGGACATAGTGGTAGGATACCACCTGGGCTAGGTTGTTTTCGAAATTGGTGCCAGGTAGTGCATCCGTCAACATTTTGATTTCCAGACTCTAACTCAAAGATGGTTCCACAATCAATTTGAAAATTGACATTGTGGTACAATGCCACCTGGGTTAGGTTGCTTTCAAGATTGTTGCCAGTTGGTGCGTCCATCTGTCTACAAACATTTTGGTGTCCGAATTCTAACTTGAAGATGCTTCTGCCAATTGATTTGAAACTTGACAGAATGGTGGGACACCACCTAGGCTAGATTACTTTTGAAATTGCTGCTGTATTGAAAAACATGGCCACCATGGCTGCCATCTTGAAACAACATTTCTGGACTATAGATTGGAAGATTTCCACGTATTGATTTCAGACTTTACAGAGTGGTAGAACAAGATTCCTTTTGACAGATAAATAATAAACTTGAAATTTGTTGCCAAACCCTATCCGTGATCCTGATTTCACGACCCGCCTTTTTTATGTCAGCTGACTTGTCAGTCAGCTGGCATTATGTCGTCACTCTGCGGCGTGGGCGTACGCGTACGCGTCCGCGTGAACAACTTCTCCTCCAAAACTACAAGGCCTAGAGACGTGCTGTTTTTTTTAAAAGATACCTTATCTATCGAGGATGAAAAATTGTTCAAGGCATGCAAATCTGTCTGTTCGTCTGTTTGCTAGAGACATTACAAGGGGGGTACCCCCACCAAAAGTGTGAAAATTTCAACTTTTTATCACAATTTTCTCAGTGACTATTGCAGGGATTTCTCTCATATCTTGCATATATGTACTAGGCCAGAGGTAGATTCTCTTGTGTGAGTATGAGACCTGGATCTCTCTTACTTTTTTTTTAATAAATTTTTTTAATAATTTTTAATGCATTAACATTCATGAAATCATGCACAAAATCATTTATAACTTGAAAACTGTTGCATCTAGAGCATTTTGTTAAAATATGTTATTCAGCTACTTTTTTCATAGCTACAATATGGTGAGTAAGTTGGGTGCCTGTCTCAATAGCTAAGTGAGTAATAGCTACTTTTGGGCTTTTCAGTAACTTCCATCATGAGTAGAATCACTTGTAACTTAAAAACTATTGCATTTAGAGAATTTCGTATAAATATGTTATTCAGCTACTTTTGGGTCAGCTATAACATAGTAAAATTTTAGACCTGTAGCTCATGGCATAGCTGAGTAATAGCTACTTTTACGTTATCACTGTTGAGTAAATTGCTTATAACTTCAAAACTATTGCATTTAGAGAATTTCGTATAAATATGTTATTCAGCTACTTTTGGGTCAGCTATAACATAGTAAAATTTCAGACCTGTAGCTCATGGCATAGCTGAGTAATAGCTACTTTTAGGTTATCACTGTTGAGTAAATCGCTTATAACTTGGAAACTATTGCATTTAGAGTATTTTGTTTCAATATGTTATTCACCTATTTTGGGATCAGCTATAACATAGTGAAGTTTCAGATCTGTGGCTCATTGCATAGCTGAGTAATAGCTACTTTGAAGTTCTCACTATTGAGTAAATCAGTTGTAATTGGAAAACTATTGCATTTAGAGAATTTCGTATAAATATGTTATTCAGCTACTTTTGGGTCAGCTATAACATAGTAAAATTTCAGACCTGTAGCTCATGGCATAGCTGAGTAATAGCTACTTTTAGGTCATCACTATTGAGTAAATCAGTTGTAACTTGAAAACTATTGCATTTACAGTATTTTGCTTAAATATGTTGTTCACCTACTTTTGGGTCAGCTATAACATAGTAAAATTTCAGACCTGTAGCTCATGGCATAGCTGAGTAATAGCTACTTTTAGGTCATCACTATTGAGTAAATCAGTTGTAACTTGAAAACTATTGCATTTACAGTATTTTGCTTTAATATGTTGTTCACCTACTTTTGGGTCAGCTATAACATAGTGAAATTTCAGACCTGTAGCTCATTGCATAGCTGAGTAATAACTACTTTTGAGGTTCTCACTATTGAGTAAATCAGTTGTAATTGGAAAATTATTGCATTTAGAGAATTTAGTATAAATATGTTATTCAGCTACTTTTGGGTCAACTATAACATAGTAAAATTTCAGACCTGTAGCTCATGGCATAGCTGAGTAATAGCTACTTTTAGGTCATCACTATTGAGTAAATCAGTTGTAACTTGAAAACTATTGCATTTACAGTATTTTGCTTAAATATGTTATTCAGCTACTTTTGGGTCAGCTATAACATAGTAAAATTTCAGACCTGTAGCTCATGGCATAGCTGAGTAATAGCTACTTTTAGGTTATCACTGTTGAGTAAATCGCTTATAACTTGGAAACTATTGCATTTAGAGTATTTTGTTTCAATATGTTATTCACCTATTTTGGGATCAGCTATAACATAGTGAAGTTTCAGATCTGTGGCTCATTGCATAGCTGAGTAATAGCTACTTTGAAGTTCTCACTATTGAGTAAATCAGTTGTAATTGGAAAACTATTGCATTTAGAGAATTTCGTATAAATATGTTATTCAGCTACTTTTGGGTCAGCTATAACATAGTAAAATTTCAGACCTGTAGCTCATGGCATAGCTGAGTAATAGCTACTTTTAGGTCATCACTATTGAGTAAATCAGTTGTAACTTGAAAACTATTGCATTTACAGTATTTTGCTTAAATATGTTGTTCACCTACTTTTGGGTCAGCTATAACATAGTAAAATTTCAGACCTGTAGCTCATGGCATAGCTGAGTAATAGCTACTTTTAGGTCATCACTATTGAGTAAATCAGTTGTAACTTGAAAACTATTGCATTTACAGTATTTTGCTTTAATATGTTGTTCACCTACTTTTGGGTCAGCTATAACATAGTGAAATTTCAGACCTGTAGCTCATTGCATAGCTGAGTAATAACTACTTTTGAGGTTCTCACTATTGAGTAAATCAGTTGTAATTGGAAAATTATTGCATTTAGAGAATTTAGTATAAATATGTTATTCAGCTACTTTTGGGTCAACTATAACATAGTAAAATTTCAGACCTGTAGCTCATGGCATAGCTGAGTAATAGCTACTTTTAGGTCATCACTATTGAGTAAATCAGTTGTAACTTGAAAACTATTGCATTTACAGTATTTTGCTTAAATATGTTGTTCACCTACTTTTGGGTCAGCTATAACATAGTAAAATTTCAGACCTGTAGCTCATGGCATAGCTGAGTAATAGTTACTTTTAGGTCATCACTATTGAGTAAATCAGTTGTAACTTGAAAACTATTGCATTTACAGTATTTTGCTTAAATATGTTGTTCACCTACTTTTGGGTCAGCTATAACATAGTAAAATTTCAGACCTGTAGCTCATGGCATAGCTGAGTAATAGCTACTTTTAGGTTATCACTGTTGAGTAAATCAGTTGTAATTGGAAAACTATTGCATTTAGAGAATTTAGTATAAATATGTTATTCAGCTACTTTTGGGTCAACTATAACATAGTAAAATTTCAGACCTGTAGCTCATGGCATAGCTGAGTAATAGCTACTTTTAGGTCATCACTATTGAGTAAATCAGTTGTAACTTGAAAACTATTGCATTTACAGTATTTTGCTTAAATATGTTGTTCACCTACTTTTGGGTCAGCTATAACATAGTAAAATTTCAGACCTGTAGCTCATGGCATAGCTGAGTAATAGCTACTTTTAGGTCATCACTATTGAGTAAATCAGTTGTAACTTGAAAACTATTGCATTTACAGTATTTTGCTTTAATATGTTGTTCACCTACTTTTGGGTCAGCTATAACATAGTGAAATTTCAGACCTGTAGCTCATTGCATAGCTGAGTAATAACTACTTTTGAGGTTCTCACTATTGAGTAAATCAGTTGTAATTGGAAAATTATTGCATTTAGAGAATTTAGTATAAATATGTTATTCAGCTACTTTTGGGTCAACTATAACATAGTAAAATTTCAGACCTGTAGCTCATGGCATAGCTGAGTAATAGCTACTTTTAGGTCATCACTATTGAGTAAATCAGTTGTAACTTGAAAACTATTGCATTTACAGTATTTTGCTTAAATATGTTGTTCACCTGCTTTTGGGTCAGCTATAACATAGTAAAATTTCAGACCTGTAGCTCATGGCATAGCTGAGTAATAGCTACTTTTAGGTCATCACTATTGAGTAAATCAGTTGTAACTTGAAAACTATTGCATTTACAGTATTTTGCTTAAATATGTTGTTCACCTACTTTTGGGTCAGCTATAACATAGTAAAATTTCAGGCCTGTAGCTCATGGCATAGCTGAGTAATAGCTACTTTTAGGTCATCACTATTGAGTAAATCAGTTGTAACTTGAAAACTATTGCATTTACAGTATTTTGCTTTAATATGTTGTTCACCTACTTTTGGGTCAGCTATAACATAGTGAAATTTCAGACCTGTAGCTCATTGCATAGCTGAGTAATAACTACTTTTGAGGTTCTCACTATTGAGTAAATCAGTTGTAATTGGAAAATTATTGCATTTAGAGAATTTAGTATAAATATGTTATTCAGCTACTTTTGGGTCAGCTATAACATAGTAAAATTTCAGACCTGTAGCTCATGGCATAGCTGAGTAATAGCTACTTTTAGGTCATCACTATTGAGTAAATCAGTTGTAACTTGAAAACTATTGCATTTACAGTATTTTGCTTAAATATGTTGTTCACCTACTTTTGGGTCAACTATAACATAGTAAAATTTCAGACCTGTAGCTCATGGCATAGCTGAGTAATAGCTACTTTTAGGTCATCACTATTGAGTAAATCAGTTGTAACTTGAAAACTATTGCATTTACAGTATTTTGCTTAAATATGTTGTTCACCTACTTTTGGGTCAACTATAACATAGTAAAATTTCAGACCTGTAGCTCATGGCATAGCTGAGTAATAGCTACTTTTAGGTCATCACTATTGAGTAAATCAGTTGTAACTTGAAAACTATTGCATTTACAGTATTTTGCTTAAATATGTTGTTCACCTACTTTTGGGTCAGCTATAACATAGTAAAATTTCAGACCTGTAGCTCATGGCATAGCTGAGTAATAGCTACTTTTAGGTTATCACTGTTGAGTAAATCGCTTATAACTTGGAAATTATTGCATTTAGAGTATTTTGTTTCAATATGTTATTCACCTATTTTGGGGTCAGCTATAACATAGTGAAGTTCCAGACCCGTGACTCATTGCATAGCTGAGTAATAGCTACTTTTAGGTTATCACTGTTGAGTAAATCGCTTATAACTTGGAAACTATTGCATTTAGAGTATTTTGTTTCAATATGTTATTCACCTATTTTGGGATAAGCTATAACATAGTGAAGTTTCAGATCTGTGGCTCATTGCATAGCTGAGTAATAGCTACTTTGAAGTTCTCACTATTGAGTAAATCAGTTGTAATTGGAAAACTATTGCATTTAGAGAATTTCGTATAAATATGTTATTCAGCTACTTTTGGGTCAGCTATAACATAGTGAAATTACAGACCTGTAGCTCATGGCATAGCTGAGTAATAGCTACTTTTAGGTCATCACTATTGAGTAAATCAGTTGTAACTTGAAAACTATTGCATTTACAGTATTTTGCTTAAATATGTTGTTCACCTACTTTTGGGTCAGCTATAACATAGTAAAATTTCAGACCTGTAGCTCATGGCATAGCTGAGTAATAGCTACTTTTAGGTCATCACTATTGAATAAATCAGTTGTAACTTGAAAACTATTGCATTTACAGTATTTTGCTTAAATATGTTGTTCACCTACTTTTGGGTCAGCTATAACATAGTAAAATTTCAGACCTGTAGCTCATGGCATAGCTGAGTAATAGCTACTTTGAGGTTCTCACTATTGAGTAAATCAGTTGTAATTGGAAAACTATTGAATTTAGAGAATTTAGTATAAATATGTTATTCAGCTACTTTTGGGTCAACTATAACATAGTAAAATTTCAGACCTGTAGCTCATGGCATAGCTGAGTAATAGCTACTTTTAGGTCATCACTATTGAGTAAATCAGTTGTAACTTGAAAACTATTGCATTTAGAGTATTTTGTTAAATATGTTATTCACAGACGTTTTGGTCAGCTATAACATAGTGAAATTGCAGACCTCTATGTCATGGGATAGCTGAGCAATAGCTTCTTTCAGGTTCTCACTGTTGAGTAAATCATTGTATCCAACCTGTAGGAAATCATGGGCTGGGAATCTGTTAATATGGTCCGATTTGACCTTGGAACCCTCCTTCAAGGTCAAATGAGGATAGCCAAAAATAAAAGTGCTTATAACTCGCTTATTATTGGTCCCAGAGGTTGGAATGAAAACCAACCTATAGAAAATCATGAGCTGGGAATTTTTTGGTGTGGTCGGATTTCACCTTGGACCCCTCCTTCAAGGTCAAATGAGGATAGCCAAACTTAAAAGTGCTTGAAATAACTTGAAAAATATTGCATTTGGAGTAATTTGTTAAAATATATTGTTCACCTACTTTTGGGTTAGCTATAACATAGTGAAATTACAGACCTATAGCTCATGGCATAGCGGAGCAATAGCTATTTTCTGGTTCTCACTATTGAGTAAATCAGTTGTAACTTGAAAACTATTGCATTTACAGTATTTTGCTTAAATATGTTGTTCAGCTACTTTTAGGTCAGCTATAACAGAGCAAAAATTCAGACATGTAGCTCATTGCATAGCTGAGTAATAGTTACTTTGAGGTTCTCACTCTTGAGTAAATCAGTTGTAACTTGAAAATTATTACATTTAGAGTATTTTGTTAAATATGTTATTCACAGACGTTTTGGTCAGCTATAACATAGTGAAATTGCAGACCTCTATGTCATGGGATAGCTGAGCAATAGCTTCTTTCAGGTTCTCACTGTTGAGTAAATCATTGTATCCAACCTGTAGGAAATCATGGGCTGGGAATCTGTTAATATGGTCCGATTTGACCTTGGAACCCTCCTTCAAGGTCAAATGAGGATAGCCAAACATAAAAGTGCTTATAACTCGCTTATTATTGGTCCCAGAGGTTGGAATGAAAATCAACCAATAGAAAATCATGAGTTGGGAATTTTTTTGTGTGGTCGGATTTGACCTTGGACCCCCTCCTTCCAGGTCAAACGAAGATAGCCAAACTTAAAAGTGCTTATAACTCACTTATTATTGGTCTTGGAGGTTTGGGATGGTAAACCAACATATAGGAAATCATGGGCTGGGATTCTTTTGGTGTGGTCAGATTTGACCTGGGACCCCTCCTTCAAGGGCAGTTGAGGATAGCCAAACTTACAATTGCTTAGAACTCGCTTATTATTGGTCCTACAAGTTTGGGATGGTAAACAAGCTACAGGAAATCATGGGCTGGGAATTTTTTTGTGTGGTCGGATTTGACCTTGGACCCCCTCCTTCAAGGTCAAACAAGGATAGCCAAACTTAAAAAGTGCCTATAACTCACTTATTATTGGTCCGAGAGGTTTGGGATAGTAAACCATCCTAAATTCTTTGGCTGGGAATCTTTTGGTATGGTCAGATTTGACCTTTGGACCCCTTCTTCATGGTGGAACGAGGATATTGCATTTATAGTATTTCTTTAAATATTTTTAACCTACTTTTTACCCTTAAACAATTACCTTGTTACTTTATTTCATAATACCATTTGCAGGGCACAACTTTTTTGTCGTTTTCTTCTGTCAGCTTCGGAATATCTTTCGAACATGCTGTTCAGTTACCATTTACTGTATTTCTGTACAGCCCTTTCCCTGATAATTATGCTTTCCTCTCATTATCACCATCACAAATCAAAAACATTCAGTCAGCTGACACAGTGCCCGTTCACGGGCACTCTCCTCTTGTAAGGATTTTTTAACCCAAATTTTCTTGTTGTTTTTAAGTGGCTCCATAAGCAAGGATTATATAAACATATTCTGAGGGTGTGATATTTTTAAGTAATATTCAAAACAGTGAAGTATTTACATAGTTTAGTCTCTCGTGAAACAAAATTCAGTCATATAGTTTGTGTTAAAGGTCAGGTTTTACAAATCTTGCAGTTTACAAACAGCCAACTGCATCAGACCAACATTGCACCACCACACTAATGTACCTATTAAAACTCTGAACAACAAATTCAACTTAATGTCTCGATTTATTTAAAGACAATAGTATGCTTTAGTGCAAATACTAAATGAAGTCATAAGGTTTTGTCACCTGAATGATGGAAGCTGGAAGCTCCAATAATCTGTTGGTTACAGTCTGACTTACATATGATGATATGCAATTTAAGGCACAATAGCTTAGAATTTATGTATTGGTTGATGATTTCTGAGCAGGCAGTAACACACTGGTGATTAAATCATTGTGGTAGCCTTGTAATGAATTTGAATGATGTGACATACTAGAGTTGAACAAGGCAGAAAAGTTTTTTGATCTACAGGTGCTAGCTGCAAAGCCATCAGTACGACACTAACATCAGAGCTTGGAAAAATAGCGCTAAAGGCATGAAGCTTACTAGAGTTAAAAAAAATAGTTAAAGTTTAAAAAGTAATTTTTAAAGTACTATTGAAACTTATGAGATGGAAGAAGAACCAGAGAATAACCCTCAGTACTTTTCCTGACTGAGAGAAGTTTTACTGGATGTTTAAATTCACTGTAAATACTGCAAAAATTAATTAGTGTACCTTCTATCAAAAGTATGTTCTTTTTCATGGATGTACTTCTGATTTGTACATGGAAATCTTTTGTGAAATCACTAGTAATTGATTCAGAATTGTATAGAATGTGAAAAAGCCTGCATATGTTGCAAGAATAGAGAGGATTATTTCCTGCATATAACTTGTTTGCTAATGAAGTGCAGCGTGATACTGTTCAAATGTAGTTAAACTCCACAATGATAAGTACATAGTAGATCAGAGATCATCTCACTCTGATGACTCCTAGCAGCTCAATAAGTTGCCTGATCTGGTGTTGATGTAATGTCAACTGCCACTGACAACTTTAAATAGATATATGAACAAACCTGCCTCAACAGTTGTATGATATGGCAGTACAGTTTGTTGTGGATTAATTACAGAGATAAAATGATTTTTATTGGAGTAAAAAAGTCCTTGGTAGTGTCTATATACATGGAGAATAACAGCTTCCCGTGTAAATAAAGCTAGCATAAGGGTAAACACTAGAAATGGAAAGACATATAGCACATATAAACTGTTCAAAGAGGAAGAACAGAGTCATTTGCACTCTCTGTGATGCGTGTTGGGCAAAGATTGGGTTGTATGTGTGTATATGTTAGAGTAAAGTTGTAGAAACAGTAATTTTGTAAAATTACTGCATATTTTAGAGATTTCTCAAAAATTCCTGAATTTGTCAGTAACTTTGCAAAATTCCTGAAATCGGTGATTATATTTTACACTGTGTTGCTGATTGAAGTAAAATTTTCAAAAGTTAGGAATTGATTTTCTTTACAAATGAGATGAAGATAATGAAAATTTAGCCATAGTATTAATCAGGGTTGCCTTTTGAATAGTAATTTATTTCAAATTTATCACATTTTGTTTCCCACATTGCTTTGTCTAGTCATTGTACAAAATTACAACTTTGTTATGCACTTGCGTAACTGTTATTCAAAGCTTATCAAACCAGTTTCACAATAAAGCGTCCCTTGAAAAAGGGATGCTTATGGTATAGCCCCGTTTTGAGACAGCCTATGCTGCCACAGTAATTAAGCGTCCCTGAAAGGGCGCTTATTTATTTTCACTTCAGTTTCCTCGCCACCGCTGCCACCACATTATGGTCTCCCTTGCATATCTCCCTCATTATTGGAATCTTTCTAACCATATTTGGCCGCATGTACCTTAGGCATGGGAAATTTATTGGACATGCTTAAATTTGACCATTGATCTTTATTAAGGTAACATGATAAAAAAATAGTTTTTTGGGGTGCACTCACCCTCATCGCCACTCAGCAAAATCAACTAACCGCAGATACTTGTAATTTCATAAACATGTTCATGCTATCAAAAACATAGCTGATTAGATTTTTGGAATGATCCAATGAAAATTGACTGAAATTACGTGTGATTTACTCACCGGTACAAACCAGGGCATTTTTTCGACTTTCAGCAAGTTTTGTTGGTCCTTGAGAGCAAAGGGTATTATAGGTAGAGATCTCAAATTCGCAGTATATGTTCATCATTACAAAATCTTGACTGGGAATATTTTTGGCCTCATTTTAAATAACAAGATGGCCGCCACGGGCGTTTCTTTGGTTCTTATGAAAAGTGCTTATATCGCCCGTCCTTATTATTGGTCCTAGAGGCTTGGTATGTGAAACCAACCAATAGGAAATCATGGGCTGGGAATCTAATGATGTGGTCAGATTTGACCTTGGGCCCCTCCTTCAAGGTCAAACGAGGATAGCCAAACCTAAAAGTGCTTATAACTCACTTACTATTGGTCCTAGAGATTTGCAATGAAAAACCGTCTTATAAGAAATCATGGGCTGGGAATCTTTTGATGTGGTCAGATTTGACCTTGGGCCCTCCAAGGTCAAACAAGGACAGCCAAACTTAAAAGTGCTTATAACTCGCTTATTATTAAGCGTCCCACAAGGGACGCTTGTTTGTGTATGGGAGACCTTCAGGCTCCGCCGGCTCTGCATTTTGTTTTCCTTATAACTCTGTAACCGTTAGGCGGATTCTTTTCAAATTTGGCAGGTTTAGGCAGTAGCCTTGGGGATTTTTTTTAATATGCTGCAGCGACATTTCAACCAATCAGAGAGGTCACATGACCAAAAATGTCTTTTTTCGATGGGGAAGCTTGTCCGGATGATAACTTGAAAGGAATTTTATCAATTCACCTGAAACTTGGCAAATAGATTCATTCTATTAAAATCTGGAAATCATTAGATTTTGGCATTGATTGGTTAAGAAATGGCTGAGTAATTAATGATTAATTGTATCCAACTATGGATTTGACTTTGTTACACCTACGCCGCCGCAGTGTGTAGAGAGATTTCACCGTTACCGCTCTAACGAAAAAAATATTATAGCTAGCCTTCTCAAATTTGCAGGATTTATTCATAGCCATAAAATCTTGCCTGGGAATATTTTTGGCCTCATTTTGAAAAACAAGATGGCCGCCACAGGCATTTATCGACTTTAAACAAGGACTTTTGGTGGCCCTTTAGAGCAAAGGGCCGCCACAGGCGTTTCTTTGCAGTCATGAAAAGTGCTTATATCTCCCTTATTATTGGTCCTAGAGGTTTGGGATGGTAAACCAACCTATTGGAAATCATGGGCTGGGAATCTTTTGGTGTGGTCGGATTTGACCTTGGACCTCTCCTTCATGGTCAAATGAGGATAGCCAAACTTAAAAGTGCTTTTACTCGCTTATTATTGGTCCTAGAGGTTTGGGATGGTAAACCAACCTATAGGAAATCATGGGCTGTGAATCTTTTGGTGTGGTCAGATTTGACCTTGGACCCCTCCTTCAAGGTCAAACGAGCATAGCCAAACTTAAAAGTGCTTATAACTCGCTTATTATTGGTTGTAGAGGTTTGGGATGGTAAACCAACCTATAGGAAATCATGGCCTGGGAATCTTTTGGTGTGTTCGGATTTGACCTTGGACCCCTTCTTCAAGGTCAAACGAGCATAGCCAAAGTTAAAAGTGCTTATAACTCGCTTATTATTGGTCCTAGAGGTTTGGGATGGTAATCCAGCATATAGGAAATCATGGGCTGGGAATCTTTTGGTGTGGTCGGATTTGACCTTGGACCCCTCCTTCAAGGTCAAATGTGCATAGCCAAACTTAAAAGTGCTTATAACTCGCTTATTATTGGTCCTAGAGGTTTGGGATGGTAAACCAACATATAGGAAATCATGGGCTGGGAATCTTTTGGTGTGGTCGGATTTGACCTTGGACCCCTCCTTCAAGGTCAAACGAGCATAGCCAAACTTAAAAGGGCTTATAACTCGCTTATTATTGGTCCTAGAGGTTTGGGATGGTAAACCAACCTATAGGAAATCATGGGCTGGGAATCTTTTGGTGTGGTCGGATTGAGCTTGGACCCCTCCTTCAAGGTCAAACGAGGATAGCCAAACTTAAAAGTGCTTATAACTCGCTTATTATTGGTCCTAGAGGTTTGGGATGGTAAACCAACCTATAGGAAATCATGGGCCGGGAATCTTTTGGTGTGGTCAGATTTGACCTTGGACGCCTCCTTCAAGGTCAAACGAGCATAGCCAAACTTAAAAGTGCTTATAACTCGCTTATTATTGGTCCTAGATGTTTGGGATGGTAAACCAACCTATAGGAAATCATTAGCTGGGAATCTTTTGTTGTGGTCGGATTTGACCTTGGACCCCTCCTTCACGGTCAAACGAGCATAGCCAAACTTAAAAGTGCTTATAACTCACTTATTATTGGTCCTAGAGGTTTAGGATGGTAAACCAACCTATAGGAAATCATGGGCTGGGAATCTTATGGTGTGGTCGGATTTGACCTTGGACCCCTCCTTCAAGGTCAGATGAGGATAGCCAAACTTAAAAGTGCTTATAACTCGCTTATTATTGGTCCTAGAGGTTTGGGATGGTAAACCAACCTATAGGAAATCATGGGCCGGGAATCTTTTGGTGTGGTCAGATTTGACCTTGGACCCCTCCTTCAAGGTCAAACGAGCATAGCCAAACTTAAAAGTGCTGATAACTCGCTTATTATTGGTCCTAGAGGTTTGGGATGGTAAACCAACCTATAGGAAATCATGAGCTGGGAATCTTTTGGTGTGGTCGGATTTGACCTCTGACCCCTCCTTCAAGGTCAAACGAGCATAGCCAAACTTAAAAGTGCTTATAACCTTCTTATTATTGGTTGTAGAGGTTTGGGATGGTAAACCAACCTATAGGAAATCATGGCCTGGTAATCTTTTTGTGTGGTCGAATTTGACCTTGGGCCCCTCCTTCAAGGTTAAATGAGGATAGCCAAACTTAAAAGTGCTTATAACTCGCTTATTATTGGTCCTAGAGGTTTGAGATGGTAAAACAACCTATAGGAAATCATGGGCTGTGAGTCTTTTGGTGTGGTCGGATTTTACCTTGGACCCCTCCTTCAAGGTACAACGAGCACAGCCAAACTTAAATGTGCTTATAGCGCGCTTATTATTGGTCCTACAGGTTTAGGATGGTAAACCAACCTATAGGAAATCATGGGCTGGGAATCTATTGCTATGGTTGGATTTGACCTTGGACCCTCCATCAAGGTCAAACGAGGATAGCCAAACTTAAAAGTGCTTATAACTCGCTTATTATTGGTCCTAGAGCTTTGGAATGGTAAACCAAAATCTAGGAAATCATGGGCTGGGAATCTTTCGGTGTGATCGGATTTGACCTTTGGCCCCTCTTTCAAGGTCAAATGAGGATTGCCAAAATTAGTGTTTATATCTTTTTTATTTGTATTCCTAGAGGTTTGCAGTGTCACACCAACCTATAGGAAATCATGGGCTAAGAATCTTTTGATGTGGTCAGATTTTACCTTGGGCTTCTCCTTCAAGGTTAAGCGATGTTAGAATGGCTTTGGTGAGTTTTCTTTCTGGTGGATACAATTTGCATCGGTTCTCCGATGCACTAGGTCTAGTTAATCATTATGAATTTTGCAAATAAGGAAAACACAAAAATGCTTATATCTCGAAAACCGTGCTAGATAGAGCGATTTCGACGAAATTTTTGACCCACAGGGTATCTCTGGTGCGTAGTTACCCAATTTTGAAAAAAAAAATTGTCTCACCAAATATGGCGGCCATTTTGAATTTTCGAATTTTTCGCAAAAATTGCAAAACATAATGCTTAAATCTCGAAAAAACCGTGCTAAATAGAGCGATTTCGACCAATTTGTTTACCTACAGGGTGTCTCTGCACAGTAGCCATGTCAATTTTCAAAAAAATTTTGTCTCGCAAAAAATGGCGGCCATTTTGAATTTTCGAATTTTTCACAATAATTGCAAAACATAAAAATGCTTATATCTCGAAAACTGTGCTAGATAGAGCTATTTCAACGAAATTATTTACGCACATGGTATCTCTGGAGAGTAGCCATGCCAATTTTCAAAAAAAAAATTTCTCGCAAAAAATGGCGGCCATTTTGAATTTTCGAATTTTTTGCAAAATTGCAAAACATAAAAATGCTTATATCTCGAAAAACGTGCTAGATAGAGCAATTTCAACGAAATTTTTGACCCACAGGGTATCTCTGGAGAAGAGCCATGCCAATTTTCCAAAAAAAAAAATTCTCACAGCAAATGGCGGCCATTTTGAATTTTAGAATTTTTTGCAAAATTGCAAAACATAGAAATGCTTATATCTTGAAAAACGTGCTAGATAGAGCGATTTCAACAAAATTTTTGACCCACAGGGTATCTCTGCAGAGTAGCCATGCCAATTTTCAAAAAAAATTTATCTTGCCAAAAATGGCGGCCATTTTGAATTTTCGAATTTTTGCGTAAAAATTGCAAAACACAAAAATGGTAATATCTCGAAAACCGTGCTACATAGAATGATTTCGACGAAATTTTTGATCTTCAGGGTATCTCTGCAGAGCAGCTATCCCAAAGAGCTTTCACTGGGTGAAGTTTCAGACCCGTAGCTAATTATTCACCTACTCAAAATGAGTAAATGCTAATTATCTCAAAAACTATTGCGGATACCCAATTTTTATCAAATAACTCATTCATCTACTTTTGGGAGAGCTTTCACATGGTGAAGTTTCAGACCTGTAGATAATTACTCACCTACTCAAAATAAGTAAATGTGAATTATCTCTTAAAAGTATTGCAGCTAGCCAATTTTTCTCAAATAACTCATTCATCTACTTTTGGAAGAGCTTTCATATGGTGAAGTTTCAGACCCATAGCTAATTACTCACCTACTCAAAATGAGTAAATGCGAATTACCTCTAAAAGTATTGCAGATAGCCAATTTTTCTCAAATAACTCATTCACCTACTTTTGGGAGAGCTTTCACTCGGTGAAGTTTCAGACCCATAGCTAATTACTCACCTACTCAAAATGAGTAAATGCGAATTATCTCTAAAAGTATTGCATATAGCCAATTTTTCTCAAATAACTCATTCGTCTACTTTTGGGAGAGCTTTCACTCCGTGAAGTTTCAGACCCATAGCTAATTATTCACCTACTCAAAATGAGTAAATGCTAATTATCTGTAAAAGTATTGCGGATACCCAATTTTTATCAAATAACTCATTCATCTACTTGTGGGAGAACTTTCACATGGTGAAGTTTCAGACCCATAGCTAATTACTCACCTACTCAAAATAAGTAAATGTGAATTATCTCTTAAAAATATTGCAGCTAGCCAATTTTTCTCAAATAACTCATTCATCTACTTTTGGAAGAGCTTTCATATGGTGAAGTTTCAGACCCATAGCTAATTACTCACCTACTCAAAATGAGTAAATGCGAATTACCTCTAAAAGTATTGCAGATAGCCAATTTTTCTCAAATAACTCATTCACCTACTTTTGGGAGAGCTTTCACTCGGTGAAGTTTCAGACCCATAGCTGATTACTCACCTACTCAAAATGAGTAAATGCTAATTATCTCAAAAACTATTGCGGATACCCAATTTTTCTCAAATAACTCATTCACCTACTTTTGGAAGAGCTTTCACATGGTGAAGTTTCAGACCCATAGCTAATTACTCACCTACTCAAAATGAGTAAATGCGAATTATCTCTAAAAGTATTGCATATAGCCAATTTTTCTCAAATAACTCATTCGTCTACTTTTGGGAGAGCTTTCACTCCGTGAAGTTTCAGACCCATAGCTAATTATTCACCTACTCAAAATGAGTAAATGCTAATTATCTGTAAAAGTATTGCGGATACCCAATTTTTCTCAAATAACTCATTCATCTACTTGTGGGAGAGCTTTCACATGGTGAAGTTTCAGACCCATAGCTAATTACTCACCTACTCAAAATGAATAAATGCGAATTATCTCTAAAAGTATTGAAGATAGCCAATTTTTCTCAAATAAATCATTCACCTACTTTTGGGAGAGCTTTCAGTTGGGGAAATTTTAGACCCATAGCTAATTATTCACCTACTCAAAATGAGTAAATGCGAATTACCTCTAAAAGTATTGCAGATAGCCAATTTTTCTCAAATAAATCATTCACCTACTTTTGAGAGAGCTTTCACTTGGGGAAGTTTCAGACCCATAGCTAATTACTCACCTACTCAAAATGAGTAAATGCGAATTATCTCTAAAAGTATTGCAGATAGCCAATTTTTCTCAAATAAATCATTCACCTACTTTTGGGAGAGCTTTCATTTGGGGAAGTTTCAGACCCATAGCTAATTACTCACCTACTCAAAATGAGTAAATGCGAATTATCTCTAAAAGTATTGCAGATAGCCATTTTTTCTCAAATAACTCATTCACCTATTTTTGGGAGAGCTTTCACATGGTGAAGTTTCAGACCCATAGCTAATTATTCACCTACTCAAAATGAGTAAATGCTAATTATCTGTAAAAGTATTGGGGGTACCCAATTTTTCTCAAATAACTCATTCACCTACTTCTGGGAGAGCTTTCACATGGTGAAGTTTCAGACCCATAGCTAATTACTCACCTACTCAAAATGAGTAAATGCGAATTATCTCTAAAACTATTGCAGATAGCCAATTTTTCTCAAATAACTCATTCATCTACTTTTGGGAGAGCTTTCACTCCGTGAAGTTTCAGACCCATAGCTAATTATTCACCTACTCAAAATGAGTAAATGCTAATTATCTGTAAAAGTATTGCGGATACCCAATTTTTATCAAATAACTCATTCATGTACTTTTGGGAGAGCTTTCACATGGTGAACTTTCAGACCCGTAGATAATTACTCACCTACTCAAAATGAGTAAATGCGAATTATCTCTTAAAAGTATTGCAGGTAGCCAAAATTTTCTCAAATAACTCATTCACCTACTTTTGGAAGAGCTTTCACATGGTGAAGTTTCAGACCCATAGCTAATTACTCACCTACTCAAAATGAGTAAATGCGAATTATCTCTAAAAGTATTGCATATAGCCAATTTTTCTCAAATAACTCATTCGTCTACTTTTGGGAGAGCTTTCACTCCGTGAAGTTTCAGACCCATAGCTAATTATTCACCTACTCAAAATGAGTAAATGCTAATTATCTGTAAAAGTATTGCGGATACCCAATTTTTCTCAAATAACTCATTCATCTACTTGTGGGAGAGCTTTCACATGGTGAAGTTTCAGACCCATAGCTAATTACTCACCTACTCAAAATGAATAAATGCGAATTATCTCTAAAAGTATTGAAGATAGCCAATTTTTCTCAAATAAATCATTCACCTACTTTTGGGAGAGCTTTCAGTTGGGGAAATTTTAGACCCATAGCTAATTACTCACCTACTCAAAATGAGTAAATGCGAATTACCTCTAAAAGTATTGCAGATAGCCAATTTTTCTCAAATAAATCATTCACCTACTTTTGAGAGAGCTTTCACTTGGGGAAGTTTCAGACCCATAGCTAATTACTCACCTACTCAAAATGAGTAAATGCGAATTATCTCTAAAAGTATTGCAGATAGCCAATTTTTCTCAAATAACTCATTCACCTATTTTTGGGAGAGCTTTCACATGGTGAAGTTTCAGACCCATAGCTAATTATTCACCTACTCAAAATGAGTAAATGCTAATTATCTGTAAAAGTATTGGGGGTACCCAATTTTTCTCAAATAACTCATTCACCTACTTCTGGGAGAGCTTTCACATGGTGAAGTTTCAGACCCATAGCTAATTACTCACCTACTCAAAATGAGTAAATGCGAATTATCTCTAAAACTATTGCAGATAGCCAATTTTTCTCAAATAACTCATTCATCTACTTTTGGGAGAGCTTTCACTCCGTGAAGTTTCAGACCCATAGCTAATTATTCACCTACTCAAAATGAGTAAATGCTAATTATCTGTAAAAGTATTGCGGATACCCAATTTTTATCAAATAACTCCTTCATCTACTTGTGGGAGAGCTTTCACATGGTGAAGTTTCAGACCCATAGCTAATTACTCATCTACTCAAAATGAGTAAATGGGAATTACCTCTTAATAGTATTGAAGATAGCCAATTTTTCTCAAATAAATCATTCACCTACTTTTGGGAGAGCTTTCACTTGGTGAAGTTTCAGACCCATAGCTAATTACTCACCTACTCAAAATGAGTAAATGCGAATTATCTCTAAAACTATTGCAGATAGCCAATTTTTCTCAAATAACTCATTCATCTACTTTTGGGAGAGCTTTCACTCCGTGAAGTTTCAGACCCATAGCTAATTATTCACCTACTCAAAATGAGTAAATGCTAATTATCTGTAAAAGTATTGCGGATACCCAATTTTTATCAAATAACTCATTCATCTACTTGTGGGAGAGCTTTCACATGGTGAAGTTTCAGACCCATAGCTAATTACTCATCTACTCAAAATGAGTAAATGCGAATTACCTCTTAATAGTATTGAAGATAGCCAATTTTTCTCAAATAAATCATTCACCTACTTTTGGGAGAGCTTTCACTTGGTGAAGTTTCAGACCCATAGCTAATTACTCACCTACTCAAAATGAGTAAATGCGAATTATCTCTAAAAGTATTGCAGATAGCAAATTTTTCTCAAATAACTCATTCACCTACTTTTGGGAGAGCTTTCACATGGTGAAGTTTCAGACCCATAGCTAATTATTCACCTACTCAAAATGAGTAAATGCGAATTATCTCTAAAAGTATTGCGGATGCCCAATTTTTATCAAATAACTCATTCATCTACTTTTGGGAGAACTTTCACTTGGTGAAGTTCCAGACCCGTAGGTAATTACTCACCTACTCAAACGGAGTAAATGAGAATTACCTCTTAATAGTATTGCAGATAGCTAATTTTTCTCAAATAACTCATTCACATACTTTTGGAAGAGCTTTCACACACGAAAATGAAAAATTGTGACTATCTCGGAAAAGCTATCTCTTCTCCTTTAATGCTCGGCGGGAGATACACACCGCGGCAGTGGTCTTGTCAAAAATTTTTGTCTCCCCAAAAATGGTGGCCATTTTGAATTTTCAAAGTTTTCACAAAACACAAAAATGCTTATATCTCGAAAACCGTGCTAGATGGAGCGAACTCCACAAAATTTTTGACCTGCTGGGTATCTCTGCAGAGTAGCCATGCCAATTTTCAAAATATTTTTGTCTAGCCAAATATAGCGGACATTTTGAATTTTCAAATTTTTTGCAAAACACAAAAATGCTTATATCTTGAAAACCATGCTAGATAGAGCAGACTGCGCTGACTTTGGTTGCCACAACAGTATAAGGCTAGAAACGAAGCATTTTCTTAATACTTTAGCACTCACCTTTATATCCTTTTCGGGACGCTTTGTTTTTGCTATGCAAAAACATTATCTTTTTTTTGCGAGCGATCCTCTAGTTGATCCTAGAGGTTTAAAATGCGAAACCAATTCATACAAAATCTTTGGCTGGGAATCTTGTAATGTTAGATTTGACTTATAGGAAATCATGGGCTGGGAATCTTCAAATGTGGTCCTATTTGATCTTGGATGTCTCTTTCAAGGTCAAACGAGGAAAGCCACGCTTAAAAGTGCTTATAAGTTGCTTGTTATTGGTCCTAGAGGATTGCAATGTGAAACCAACTGATAGGAAATCATGAGTCGGGAATCTTCTGATGTGGTCAGATTTGACCTTGGGCCCCTCCTTCAAGGTCAAACGAGGAAAACCAAACTTAAAAGTGCTTATAACTCAAGTGTTATTGGTCCTAGAGGTTTGCAATGTGAAACCAACTTATAGGAAATCATGTGCTGAATCTTCTGATGTGGTCAGATTTGACCTTGGGCCCTCCTTCAAAGTCAAACGAAGACAACCAAACTTAAAAGTGCTTATACCTCACTTATTCTTGGTCCTAGAGGTTTGGTATGTGAAGCCAACCTATAGGAAATCATGGGCTGGGTCAGATTTGACCTTGGGCTCCTCCTTCAAGGTTAAGTGATGGTTGATTGGCTTTGGTGAGTTGTCTTTCTAGTGTATACATTTTGCATCGGTTCTCTTGATGTGCTAGGTCTAGTTAAGCGTCCCACAAGGTACACTTGTTTGTATATGGGATGAAATCAGGCTCCGCGTTTTGTTTTCCTTATAACTAGTGCTGTGACATTGCTTCAAATATTGGGTTCAATGTTTGGTGTCTGTACAAGCTAGCGAACTTCAGTCTAGATTAAACTGATTGGTTAAGAAATGGCTGACTAATTAATGATTAATTAATCGTTATGAATTTTCCAAATAAGGAAAACACAAAGATACCTGTATCTCGAAAAGCGTGTTTTTAACCCGCAGGGTATCTCTGCAGATTAACTAACATTTTTCCAAACATTTTTGTCTCGCCAAAAATGGCGGCCATTTTGAATTATCGAATTTTTCGCAAAAATGGAAAAACACTATAATGCTTATATCTTGAAAACCATGCTAGAGCAATATTGACGAAATTTTGACCCGCACAGTACATCTGCAGTGTAGCCAATACTAGCCATCTCAATTAAAAAAAAAAAAAATTGTCTTGCCAAAAATGGCGGCCATTTTGAATTTTCGATTTTTTTGCAAAAATTGCAAAACACAAAAATGCTTATATCTCAAAAACCATGCAAGATAGAGCAATTTCGATGAAATTTTTGACTCCAGATTATCTCTGCAGATTAACTGACACATTTTTCCAAAATTTTTGTCTCACCAAAAATGGCACAATTTTCAAATTTTTCACAAAAAGTGTAAAACACAAAAATGCTTGTATCGTGAAAACCATGCAAATGCAAGTATAAGGCTATAAGCAGAGCATTTTCTTAATACTTTAGCACTCGCCTTTATCCTTTTTGGGACGCTTTGTTTTTGCTGTGCAAAAACATTATCTTTTTTTTGCAAGCGATGCTCTAGTTTTTTTTGGGTTTTTTTGGTTTTGTTTTTTGCAGGTACCGGGAAGCGATATTGTCAGATCGTGCTGTTTCTTCTTATGACAAATGAAACCGTGGAACCAACTTAAATTTACTTTATAAAAAGCTTTGCACAAAGTATGATGTGAAATAATGTCCACAAAATTAACTCTTGATATTTCATTGAAGTATAAGTGTACAATATCTACCATGTTGAAGATCAACTTCTGTTTTATTGAATTGTAAATATGTAATGTTTAAAATATAATAATATTCTCAATAAATGTTGGACTTACTTGAAACCTTTTTAGTATACCTATATTCTTCATTGCATAGGTTTTGACCACCTCTGGTACTATACTATAGAAATCTATGAATAAATCACTGAATAAATGCTAAGGATGTCAACTTATATACTTTATATAGTGCAGTGTATAGTACAGTTAATGTTTATCTAATTATGTCCGTCCCCTACTGTTGTTTCTGCTCATTTTAAGGAAAAGTATTAGAACTATCTTCACCAAATTTGGTACGCAGGATTACTGGGTCGGTGTCTTGCTTGGGATTGCTTTTACCTGTTGTAGCTCTTTTGTTTACTGAGTAATACCTAAGTATAGCTATTTTCAGTTCCTATTGGTTTCCGTGCATTTGAGGGAAAATGATTCAAGATATTTTACTAAAATTGGGAATTCAATATTGTTAAGTCTATAGCTCACTCAGTATTGCATTTGGGACTGATAGCTCTGTGAGTAAGTATGTAATAGCCATTTAGGTACAGTAGAACCTCTATTATCCGACCTTCTATTATCTGAATTTTCAATTATCCGACCTCAAACCCACTCTCCCAACAAAATTTAAACCTGTTATTTTAGCCCTTCTATTATTCAACCCTTCTATTATCTGAACCAATTGTTCCTCCCCCAAGAGGGTCGGATAATAGAGGTTATACTGTACTTTAGTGGCTATTTTCAATACTGCTTTTGAGTAATTTGCTAATATCGCAGAAACCGTTACAGATAGAGCGATTTTGAGCAAATTTTTTACCCAAATGGTAATAGAAGATTATCCTGTGTAAAAACGAAAAATGTAAATTTACGGAACTTTTGGCGGCCATCTTGGATTTTTAGTGGTAAATAAAAAATTGAAAATATCTCAGAAACCGTAAGAGACAAAGGGATTTTGAGCGAATTTTTGGCCCACTAGGCAGTACAAGGGTATCTTATGTTAAAAGGAAAAACTTAAATTTTTGCCACTTTTGGCGGGTGTCTTGGATTTTAGCAGAAATTTAAAAAGTGTTAATATCTGGGAAACCGTAAGAGATCGAGTGATTTTGAGTGAATTTTTGGCGCACAGGGTAGTACAAGGATGTCCCATTGAAAAGGGAAAATTTTTTTGTTTTGCAACTTATGACGGCCATACCCTATTCTTGTGAGATTTACTGTTAGCTGGATGCATCAAATAAAATAAACTCACTTTCGTCTCTTTTTCATCTATTTATATGAGGGAATATGTATGTCGTCGCTTCCGATAGTAGACGAATTTCTTCGGTTAGTAGTTGTTTTGACTGTTTCGCCTGCAGAACTATATGCAGAAGACGAGCTAAAAATTCTACAAAAAAGCACTGAGATACCCTATTCTCGTGAGAGTTACTGTTAGCTGGATGCATCAAATAAAATAAACTCAGTTTTGTGTCTTTTTCATCTATTTCTATGAGGAAAAATATGTACGTTGTCACTTCCGATAGTAGACCAATTTCTTCGGCCAGTGGTTGTTTTGACCATTTTGACAGGCTACCACAAAAAGGATGCAGGACTCCCGGTCCGAGTGGAGATGAATTTTCCCGACTCGACCATATATTTGTCGGCCTTGGTCCGCCGGTCCGCCGCGAAGGTCACACTCTGCAGTCAAAACATGTTGTGTGAGTGATGACCTGTCTGGGGATATGTTGGCGCCCAGTGGGCCCAATCTAGTTTAAATTGATTTATTTTTGTTGTGATAAAGGACATAGCAGTATCTTTAATGGACTGCTCACATTATCAGTTGTTGTTATCCAGTGTTCTTTTTTCAACAGATGTTCTGTGATTTATGCATACATGTAATACTAGTCCATGATTATTGTGACGCATAAACCTTTGAGCAGACATGTATGAGAACATTGTCATCTTGTACAGCTGTCTCACTGAAACCTTATAGTAGCAGGTGTGTACACACAATCATGAATTGGAATATACTACACCAATTAACCTTCACCAAACACAAAAAAACAAGAAACAAAATTCAGTTACAGTGACCAATTTATAGTATTCAGTGTGCATGCTTATAACTTCATTTGAAACAAATTTGTCGAGTAAATTGTTATCTCCCCTCACCCTGAAAAATTGACAGGACTGCATAAAAGTATACATTTCTTATAACTCCTGTTGTATTTTAAGCACAAAATGGCCAAACAATAACATCTTACACAATTGTACACAACACAATTACTTGTGTTTTTTTAAACAGCAAGCATTGGAAGGTATCGGAAAACACTAAAAGTCTATCATATTTATTTATCATATTTAGAAATCTTCCTGTTGTTACAGCTTTTTTAGCCTGTGAGAGTATTAGTGGGTGGATGATTAGACATGTGTTCGATTAATCGTCAGTGACAATGTACAATTGCGGTCGGTCATTAATGTTTTCTAATCGACTATTCAGCTTAAATCTTACCTTTCCTGATTTATCTCAATATCCACATATTTTTCATATATTTTACGAATTATTACTTAATAAATCAACAGATTTGTCATACATTTCGAGTTTGTTTATGTCTACCACCATATTTACAGGAAGTGTGTCTTTTTGGTAGATTTTAAATGTTGAAACATTGTTAATTTTTATGGGATTTGTCTGTACTTTATCCCGGAAAGTGTTTCTTAATGGCCAACAATGGAGTAAAATAATCGATTGGGGGTCGATCATCGGTTGGAAAAATGGACGAATAATCGACCCTGAAAGTTGGAAGTGAGTCCCAACACTAGAGACTATACAATTTATAAATACCTATTAGTTTTAGCAGAGCAGTAGTAGAGTATGTATATGAAGTGGTTCAATAATGGTGTACAATTGCAGATGACACCTCATCACAAGATTCCACTGACACAGTGGTGTTAGACCCTCCTGCAGCAGATGAACCTGTGGTCAACAAACACCGCATCCTGCATGTTGTCTCCTCAAGTCAGAGCTTCAGTGAGCAGAGAGGCTCCTCACTAAAACCTGATGCACTCGATTTAAGTCCCCAGCAGTTACTTGGTAAGACTTCAAAATACATATACAGACTTGGATTTATTGTGCAACATACTGGCTTTATGCTTAAGGTTGTAAATTTAAAAGTTGAAAGAAAGCTGATTAAAATTTGGATTTTATTGCGTTAATACATCCTATCCAATGGACAATAGCTTATCCGGTCGGCGCAGACCGGCCCGCCAAACGTCAGAAAAAGACGTCCTGTGTTTCCACCAGCAGGTCGGTCCGGAGCACTTGTGCACTCGCCAGGTGGCGTGTCGTACTTCCTTCTGTCTAGACAGCGTGACGTCATAGCATCTTTTTCGTTTGGCGCGCACTTGTGTGGACGGAAATTTTATCTCAGCCAGTTTTTTGTGAAATAGAGTGGAATTCTTCAAGTTTTTCGTGTGATATTATAATTATTGTGTTTCTAAGAGTGTGTAGAACAATATGTCATCCCCGGGTCAAAAGAGGGGCAGTTGTGGCCACGCCATGGCCATTTTTGATGGACACATGTACTGTGCACGTTGCCGCGACAAAGGAAAAGGGGAGGAACCTTGTGTATCTAAGAAAGACACTTCGGATTGTACCATTTGTAACTCCCTAACCCCAGAGCAACGTGTCCAGCTTGCTACGCCTTCTTACAAGATCAAAAAAGAAAAGCGTGAGGCTAAACGCTTGGATACTAACCCGCCTGAGGACGTTGCCTTGGTGGATCCTGACACAGTATCAGTTATTGGGGTTGTTGAGGAATCTAATAGTGCACAGTCTTCATCTGCCCCCCCTGAGAAGAAAATTAAGAAGGACAAAGCTCCAGCGAAAGGCAAGAAATCTGTTGAGTTTGCTTCTACTGATTCTAAGATTTCTCAATTAGATGAAAAGTGGTCGGAGCGCTTCAATAGGCTTGAAGCCCTTTTGCTTTCCAAGTCTCTCCAACCTACCTTCTCTTCTGAAGTTCGTGTGACCCCTACACACTCTCCACCCTCAGGGATTGCTAAAGACACGGAACCTTTTTTCCAGCCTACTGATCAACAGGGAACTAACTCACCTGTTAAGCGCACTGGCCCAGACACTGATGTTGCTTTGCAGCGGTCGGCCGGTAAGCTTCAAACTTCACAAGTTTCTCAGGAACAGGTGTCTTCAGAGCGCACTGGCCCAGACGTACATGCTTCACAGCATCAGTCGGCCGGTAAGCTTAAGCCGGAGCATCACCGGTCCAGATCAACTTCCTCCAGGCGCACTGGTCCAGACGCTGGTTTACAACCTCAGTCGACCGGCAAGCCTATGTCCGACAGACAATCTTCAGACTCTGATCTTCCTGTCACCGGACATCTTTCTACCAGCAAAACAACCACCGACCGACCTTCATCTCACCGACCAGTTTCCTCTGCTATCACTGGTCCGGAATCACCCTTCTTACCAAGTGGCCGGAGAGACAGTGTTTCAAGTGTTGAATCTCACCCGGACAGTGAGGTGTCGGATCAGCCCCCAATTTCCTTGTTTGTAGATGAAGCTGAACTTTCGGATGATCAAGATTTTGCTGAAGAGTTACCTACATCCGAAGAACAGACTTACAGAGAAACCATGAGTGGCATACGCTCCTTCATGGGCTGGTCTCACGTGCCGGACATGGAAAGTTCTAATCCATCTGACGATAACCCATTTGCAGGACCCAAGGTGCCGGTTCCTAACAAGGTGTCCGTACACATGCCCACCGAAGAGTGGCTGTGTAGGAAGTTAAACAGACTGAACATGACTTTGATAGAAGGATATCCTTCCAGGACTGCTGAGGCGGGACATTTACCTATGGATAGTTTCATTAAGCCCGCTAGGTCTCAGAATAAGTGGTATGGGCTCTACCCCGGACAAGAAAAGGAGACTTCTTCAGTAACTAGTTGGCACACAGGATCAACGAAGCTTAATAGTAGTTTTGGGAGAATATCAAGGAAGACGGGTATGACCTCTACCCCCCAGCCTCCCGGCGCATTTCACAAGATACACTCCGGAAATGGGAGAAGAGCGCAAGAGAAGCGTCTGTAATCTGTAACCAGTCCGCGAGTTTTAATCGCTGCCTTTTTAAGGTTCAACAGGAAATGCAGACACAGTTAAAGACCATCCGTGGGGAGGCAAAGGGTAAAGCATCAAAGAAAGTGTCGGAAGCCTCTGAGGAGTTACAGTTCCTCATAACCTTCAACAATAGTATCACCCAAGCGGCTGCTAAAGCCATGGAACATTTAACAGACTTTGTTTTCATTACCATGGGGAATGTAACCCTTGCCCGACGTGACTCCTACCTCAGCCACATCAAGAATGGGATTAAGTCAGACACTCTGGCTGCACTTAGATCAGCTCCTCTTCAGCTTGGAACACTTTTCCCGGATGCTATTATAAAACGGGCAGAGGAAGAAATATCTCATTATGACAGTAAGAATCAGTCCTCTACGGCCTATGCCAGGGGCAAAAATCGCTTCCACCCCTATGAGCGGACCGACAAGAAGTTTGAAGGTCGGTCAGACAGTAAACAAGAAAGACCAGCTTGGAAGAACATAGGCCGACGTCAGTTCAGGAGAGGCCGTGGGAAGAATACTAATTTCTCAACCCGACCTGCCAAGGGTCAGCAGTCATACAAATGACAGTTATTTTGTAAATCAGTTACAGGAGCGACTGCTGACCCCGGACACCAACCAAGAACAGACTTTAAACAATTTAAGTGTAAACTTGCCTGTTGCAAATCATGTCACTTCTGCTCCCGGGCCTTCCCAAAAGAAAGAAGTAAGTCCCGGGAGAGCAGATTGTCAGTACAAAAGTCAAAAATTAAAATTTGTGAAAGGTGTTTTGTGTGTCACTCAGTTGCCTTGTGCCCCACCTGTAACATGTGCCCAAAATGTTGTGTCAAATCTACCTGTAGGGGCAAGACTTCAAAGCTTTTGGAAAACTTGGTCTTACCTAGATGCCGGTCCAAAGGTAGTTCAAATCTTGAGAGAGGGTTATACTCTCCCCTTCCGGACCCGGCCCTATCTTACAAGGTCCCCAGTCGTCATAAGCTGTTATGTCAATCCTCTCAGGAACAGCTACCTGTTAGAGGCATTACATCAGCTTATAGACAAGAACGCAGTGGAATTAGTCCACAATCAAACATCTCTGGGTTTCTTCAACCGACTTTTTCTGGTCCCGAAACCCAACAACAAATGGAGACCAATTTTAGATCTAAGCAAACTAAACCTCTTCCTCAAAACGGAAAAATTCAAGATGGAGACACCGGAAACCATCAGGACATCCCTCCAACAAGGGGAATGGGTTACCTCAGTAGACTTCAAGGATGCCTACTTCCATATACCAATACAGGAACAGTCCAGGAAATATCTCAGGTTCCATATTCAGGGTTGGACTTACCAATTCAAGGCTCTGCCCTTTGGCCTGTCCACAGCACCCATGGAGTTCACTGTATTAGCAAAGGAGGTGAAACTGATGGCTATACGCAGGGGTATAAGGATCCACCAGTACCTAGACGACTGGTTGGTAAGGGCTACCTCCCACCAAGCTTGCTGCAAAGACACACAAATCCTAGTCAAGCTGTGCCAGGACCTAGGATGGTTGGTGAACTTGGAGAAGTCGGAGCTGGAACCAAAGCAAATCTTCGACTTCGTCGGCTACCAGTTCGACCTCAGGTCTGGTCGGGTCAGACCGACACAGGACCGGTGGAAAAGTCTTCAGGACAAGATACAAGAGCTGTTGGCACTCCCGGCCTGTCCGGTCCGGCAGTTCATGTCCTTGATAGGTCTACTGACAGCCACAGAGAAGCAAGTTCACCTCGGCCGGTTGCATATGAGGCCCATACAGTGGCACCTCAAAAACAATTGGAGGGTACCGGAATCCCTAGAAAAGTTCATACCCTTACCCAAGTCACTCCATCCACATTTAACATGGTGGCTAGAAGAAAGCAATGTGTTACAAGGTCAGCCTTTACACCCCATAAAACACGCTCTGCAAGTCTTTACAGACGCATCAAAAGAAGGATGGGGTGCTCACTTAAACGAACTCACTGCAAGAGGGTCTTGGTCGGTTCCGGAAAGCAAACTGCACATAAATTATTTGGAACTCAAGGCAGTTTTCCTCGCTTTAAAAGAGTTTCAAAGTCACTGTTCCGGTCATATGGTTCTGATAGCCACCGACAACACTACAGTGGTTGCGTATATAAACAAGGAAGGAGGCATGAGGTCAGGTCCCCTCTGTGCTCTACTTTGGAGAATTTTGACCTGGTGTACCCAGAAGCAAGTAACATTGAGGGCCCGGCACATCCCCGGCCACCTCAATGTGATAGCCGACAAATTATCCAGGCTTGGTCAAACCATACAGACAGAATGGTCCCTCCTTCCGGAAACCTTTCACAAACTATGCAACAGATGGCACCGGCCTCAGATAGACCTGTTTGCCACGAGGTTCAATCACAAGTTACCTCAGTTTGTGTCTCCGGTTCCGGACCCCCTAGCAGTAGCGGTGGATGCACTCACTCTGCCATGGGAGGATCTGGATGCATACGCCTTTCCACCGACGGCCATCTTGGGCAGAGTGGTGGAGAAGCTACAGGACTCCCCTTGCAAGAGAATCATTCTGATTGCTCCGGGTTGGCCCAACATGCCATGGTTTTGGGACCTGGTGGCCATGTCAAGCCAGATTCCCCTCAGCCTTCCCAATCTACCCAACCTGCTGACGCAGCCCTTCAATCAGATCCCTCACAGAAATCTGACCAACCTGAACCTCCATGCTTGGCTCCTAGAGCCACAAAGATTAAGGAACAGGGCTTCTCTGAGGCAGTGGCAGCAAGGATTGAGGCACCTCAAAGGAGCTCAACCAGATCAGTCTATGAAGCAAAATGGGCCATTTTTACAAAATGGTGCGACTCTAATCAGGTGGACTTCAGAACACCATCTGTGAAGTCCATTGCTGACTTCCTTTTATACCTCTTTGAGGACAGGAAGTTACAACCAAGCACCATTGATGGATACAGGTCTGCCATTGCTGATAAGCTGGGCAATACTATCATCAATGTCAGCAAGGAGGATAATCTCACTCGTCTCTTGGACAGTTTCCACAGAGATAGACCCAAAGGAAGGAGGGGAGTACCTTCGTGGAACCTCTCTCTAGTACTACACCAACTAACAAAGGCTCCCTTTGAGCCCCTTAAGGAAGCATCCTTGAAACATCTTACTTTCAAATCAGTCTTCCTTTTAGCCTTAGGGTCGTGGAAAAGAAGAAGTGAGATCCATGCATGGCAGCATAGGAATATCGGGCACCAATCCGATTGGTCTAAGGTATCTCTTTTTCCATCTCCCAGCTTTCTTTCCAAGAACCAGCTGGCCAAAGAGGGCCCAGAGAGCATAGCCCCAGTGGTCATTCCGGCTCTGGCCCCTACTCTGGATAGATCCCTCAAGTCTGACAGATCCCTTTGTCCAGTGAGAGCCTTACGCTACTACTTGGACAGGACCTCTGACCTCAGGCAAAACAAAGAGTTAGTCTTTGTCTCCTTCAAGAAAGGTTTGATAGAGACATCTCCCCTGCCACCATCTCCTCATGGATCAAGCAGACTGTGATCCTATGCTATGAGCTCTCTGATCAGCAGGCTCACACCCTACACCAAGTCAAGGCTCATGATGTTAGAGCCTTTGCAGCTTCTAAGGCCTTCCAGGCTGGAGTGTCCTTAGAGCAAATATTGTCTGCATGCCACTGGAAATCACATAATACCTTCACGCAATTCTATTTGAAGGATGTGGCATGGGCGGATTCAGAGCTCTACCATTTAGGCCCTGTAGTGGCTGCTCAGCAGATCCACCAACAATCCAAGGCCTAGAGTAGATGTAAAATTGTAGATAGTGTATATACAGCTAAGAATTACAAACAAAAAAAAAAAAAACAAAAAAAAAAAAAAACAAAAAAATGGAATGTGCTTCCTTCGGGAGGTCTTTACTGCTGTAGGACTGAACTCATCCCTCTCATCCTCTACCTCAGAGCAGGTCTGTACAAAAGAGGGGGGGGGGGAGGAACGAGGTTGATTCTGACGGTTAAACTCTAGATAACCGGATGATGATATTCAACCATGGCCGACAAGGTCATTGACTTTAAGTCTGACTGGGCCAGTAGGTTCCTTATCCTGAGTTCAATTCTTAAGTCCCTAGTAACTTGCCCGCCGTCCAAGCGGTAGTCATTCAGCTATTGTCCATTGGATAGGATGTATTAACGCAATAAAATTGCAAATTTAATAAGTAAATTAAATTTTTATAAGTTAATACCCAATCCAATGGACACGCAAGACCCTCCCACCGACCCCGCTAGCACTTTACTAGGGGTTTAATTAGTTTAGACAACGAAAAAGATGCTATGACGTCACGCTGTCTAGACAGAAGGAAGTACGACACGCCACCTGGCGAGTGCACAAGTGCTCCGGACCGACCTGCTGGTGGAAACACAGGACGTCTTTTTCTGACGTTTGGCGGGCCGGTCTGCGCCGACCGGATAAGCTATTGTCCATTGGATAGGGTATTAACTTATAAAAATTTAATTTACTTATTAAATTTGCAAATTTTTATGTCAGCTGACTTGCCAGTTAGCTGAGATTATGTCATCACTCTGCGGTGTGGGCATACGCCTACTGGATTAATGTGTCCATTCAAATTCAAACTTTATAGGGAGATAGATCACCATCATAGCTAAGTTGCTTTCGAAATTGGTGTAATTTCATCTGTTCGTTTGTCCGTTTGTCAACATTTCCGTTTCTGGAAAAACTTACAACTAAATCACCTGTGGGTACTGCAATTTCTTGTGAAAATAAATGGTAAATTAATGCTCTACACTTACTTAGTTTCAGGCCTATGTTTAGTATAGCATAGATACAATAATGTAACCTAGATTACAAGTTTTATATTTCTTAGCACGTCTAACACATTTACCTGAACTGGGTGACCTAACATTTCTTTCCTTGTTTCTAAATATAATTTTAGCAGTCACTGACCTTATTGCTGCCTGCGCAACCCGCCTTTTGGGGCATATCTGACCCTCTTGTTTTAAAAGATACCTTATCTGTGGAGGATTAAAATTGTTCAGTGCATGCAGATCTGTTCATTCATTCGTTTGCTAAAGCCATTACTAGTGAGGTACCCCTCACCAAATGTGTGAAAGTTTCAACACTTTGTCACAATTTTTTCATTCACTGATACAAGTATATTTTGTTTAAATATGTTGTTCACCTACTTTTGGGTCAGCTATAACATAGTAAAATTGCAGACCTGTAGCTGATTGCATATCAGAGTAAAGCTACTTTGAGGTTATCACTGTTTAGTAAATCAGTTGTAACTTGAAAACTTTTCCACTTACGGTATTTTGTTTAAATATGTTGTTCACGTACTTTTGAGTCAGCTATAATGTAATGAAATTACAGAGCTGTAGCTCATGGCATAGCTGAGCAATAGCTATTTTCAGGTTCTCATTGTTGAATAAATCAGTTGTAACCTGAAAACTATTGCATTTACAGTATTTTGTTTAAATATTTTGTTCACCTACTTTTGGGTCAGCTATAAGGTAGTTTAATTGCAGACCTGTAGCTCATGGCGTAGCTGAGCAATAACTACTTTGAGGTTTTCAGTGTTGAGTTAATTAGTTGTAACTTGAAAACTATTGCAATTAGAGTAGTTTGTTTAAATATGTTGTTCACCTACTGTTGGGTCAACTATGACATAGTAAAATGGCAGACCTCTTCCCAAAAATGGGGGCCATTTTGAATTTTCAAATTTTTACCAAAAATAGAAAAACAGAAATTTGCTTCTATCTTCTTAACTGTGCGAGATAGAGTGATTTTGTCAAAATTTTCGACCCATAGGTTATCTGAGAATTCTAATCTTGGCAATTTTTAAAACATTTTCCCCTCCCCAAACATGGCGGCCATTTTGAATTTTTCCCAAAAATGGCAAAACACAAATTTTCTTCATCTCCTTAACCCTGCGAGATAGAGCGATTTCGTCGAAATTTTCGTCCCATAGGGTATCTTGAGAATTCTACTCTTGGCAATTTTTAAAACATTTTCCCCTCCCCAAAAATGGCGGCCATTTTGAATTTTCGAATTTTTGCCCATAATGGCAAAACACGAATTTGCTTCTATCTCCTTAACCGTGCGAGATAGAGCAATTTCGTCGAAATTTTCAACCCACAGGGTATCTAAGGAATGTACTCTGCAATTTTCAAAAAAATTCCCCCCCCCCCCCCCCCCCCCCCAAAAAAAAAATAATGGCGGCCATTTTGAATTTTTGCCAAAAATGGCAAAACACAAATTTGCTTCTATCTCCTTAACCGTGCGAGATAGAGCGATTTCGTCTAAATTTTCAACCCATAGGGTATCAAAGGAATGTACTCTTTGCAATTTTCAAAAAAATTTCCCCTCCCCAAAAATGGCGGCCATTTTGATTTTTCCAATTTTTGCCAAAAATGGCAAAACACAAAATTGCTTCTATCTCCTTAACCGTGCGAGATAGAGCGATTTCGTCGAAATTTTCGACCCACGGGGTATCTACGAAATGTACTCTTTGAAATTTTGGGCAAAACACAAATTTACTTCTATCTCCTTAACCATGCGAGGTAGAGCGATTTCGTCAAAATTTTCGACCCACAAAAAAAAAAATTTTCCCCTCCCCAAAAATGGCGGCCATTTTGATTTTTCGAAATTTTGCAAAAAATGGCATAACACAAATTTGCCTTAATCGTGCAAAATAGAGTTATTTCGTTGAAATTTTCGACCCATAGGGTATCTAAGAAATGTACTCTTGGCAATTTTCAAAAAATTTTCCTTTTCCCAAAACTGGCGGCCATTTTGAATTTTCAAATTTTTGCCATAAATAGAAAAACAGGAACTTCTTCTTCTTAACCGTCCAAGATAGAGTGATTTCGTCAAAATTTTCAACCCTACCAATGCTACACTAATAAATATTTAAGCATCATTGATATATTTTACAAATGAAACAGGGTCTTGTAAGACTACTGTACAATTTTGGCAAAAGGTTCATGGGGTGGACATTACACATGATAATGTGTGTTCTTCTATGCTATCCTGTTGCTATTCGCACCTACTATCAACAGGGTGTCCTATTTCTAGTTGAATTTACAATTTTGGGTTGTAATTTATGGCCATGTAAAAACTTTGGTGCAAATGGAAAAACCCTGTTACTTATCAGCTCTACTGTTTCATTGCATTCACCTGATGGGTATTGCACATTATAATGTGTTCTATTCACATCTTTTTTGTGTTGTTTTCTATATGTACAGTATTTAATGTCAGAAATGTTTACTTGAGAATCGTAGAAATGTGGCATAACTTCAGACATTTGAGCTGAGACTTTCCTTATGAGTTGTTTTCTGGGTGTAACATGTCAGTTGGTAGTTTTCCTCCTTTCTTTTAATGTAGAAACCACTCAAGATGTGGCACTTGTGGAGCTGTTGGCTTCCTTGGCAAATACAGACAGCCCTGCAGCATCTCAGTCACAGCAGGTGCTCAGTGAGCTGAGCAAACTGGAGGAACAAGACTCAGTGCTCTCACAACTTACACCCTCACCCCAGGGCCAGCAAGAGGACAAGGAGGAGACACTGGAAATGTCTCAGAGAATATGGGATCAGGACTCAGACCAGCAAGTGTAAGTACTACATCTCTGAGAAGGTATTCGGAACCCGGATTCAGATGTGCAAATATACGCACTAAGCAGATAGTATCTCTCACCAGACCAGTAAGTGTGGGTACAGCAGTGAGAGTATCTGAAACCAGGACTCAGACCAGCAAAGTGTAAACTCTACATCAAGTGCTGGGTAAAGATAACCATAATCAATTTGTATGTATTATACAAAGTATAAAGTGGCCTAGAAAGCCTAGTTGTTGTCTAGGCATATTTACTGGAGGAGATCCCTTGGAACTTTAACTGGTGGTCAGAACTGGAAAAAAAAAAAGAATGTTGGAAAAAAGATACTTTCAACTTTGTTTCGCAAAATAACCATCATTAAATCAATCGTTTTCCAAAGATTTTTTACCCACTTTATTTCCTTAATCCCTAACCCATGAATGGGAAAAAAAATTGTGAAAGCATTTTCCATAAATTTATTTGAGAGAAGCAAGACTTAATTTAACAAAAATTATTAATAGGTAATATCAGCAAAGGTTGTCTAAATATGATAGACAATGAATTACAAGTGGCCACATATAGAGTGCATGTAGAGAAAAACTCTAGGATTCAAAAAAGCAAGTGTTGCATCAGTCAATTTGAGGCCAGGATTTAGTCTGAAAAGAACCAGTAATAGTGCAGTAGAAACCTCCCAAATCAGAATACCCTTGATATAGTCATGGATATGGGCAATGTGTATTGGAAAGATTTACAGTATTTAATGGTACTGCTCACCTCTGTAGTAAATTTTTTTAATTGGTATCCCCACACTATTAAACTGTTCACATTCTAAAGACTGATCATAACAGATTTTCTAGTTTCCCTCCGATTGAATATATCCACCAGGAGATGCAAAGTTTTCACCAAAACATTCATGTTCCGTTTCACAAAATAACTGTAGAAGGTCTAGAATCTGACATTGGATTAAAAGCTAATAGTTTTCTGCAGAAATAGATAAAATTCCATTACATTGATATTTATATCTAAGGGACACATTCATTTTAACATGTTCACAATGAATATTTTCTGAGGCTAGCTTAATATTCTGCAGTAACTTCACCTTACAGCTTGAGAAAAGCTGCAGGTGGTATTGACGTTATCTATTGACCTCCAATTTACAGCATTATATTCAAAAAGTTCCCATTGTAGAAGGACATAGCTCAGCCATTAGGGACACAGATTGCAGGGAAACAAAGACATGTTGTCTTATATTGTATTCTTCAGGTTCTTAAGTGATGTGCATTGTGTACAGAAATGATTTTAGACACTAGTAAATAAGAAATGTGTTGCACTGTTTATATGTGAGGTATGTTTATGAGTGATGTGTTCAACAAGGGACATACTAAAATAGTGTAGATAAGATCAGTTTTAGCATTTTATTGTTTTGGTAAAAGTAGAGAGATCTTTGTAATAAGGCCTATGTTGGATATACTTAGGGATGAAGCCCCTGTTGACTTGGAAGGGATGAATATGTCCTGGAACAGCTCAGCCTGGATGCCAGTAGCAGATAAAGAAGATACTTGTGATATACCACAGCTGGATGGACCAATTGAAGAAAAACTGGGTAAGACCATCATTATATTTGTCTTAATGTCAAGTCCAAAATTACATGTGGAGGTATTTTAATTCTTTCGTGTTTGTGCAAAGCTTCGAATATCCCATAAAACTTGCCAATGTAATCAGACTTTAGGCATTTTCATCAAATAGCTTATGCATTTGTGTACATTTGTATTTGTGCCATCTGATAGAATATGGACCATAAGCCTAAATCTTCTTTCTGATTGTTTTGATTACTGTTCTATTTGTGTACTATGACTGCACTACGTTGCACTGCAACAGCAAACTTAACTGTAAATTTATTGATGAATGTAGTCTGCATAAGGTATGCATAAAGGTCATAGTTTTTGTTATTGATTTTCACAATAAAGTGCCAAAGATTCCATGAAAGAAGCAATTGTTTGATAAATACATGTAGCTAAATTGTTTCAAATTTTTTATACCAGTGTTTCTTCTTTAAACGATCAATGTTGTATTAAAAAGTTAAATACTGTGTTGTCATTTGTCAGTTAACAAAGTCACTAACATATTTTCATGGCTTTGCAGTGTTATATGTCCACAAATCTGTCATTGATTACTCCAACCACAAGAGATACAGTTTAAGTGATGGCTTATTACCCTAGACCTAAAATTGCACCCAGAACTGTCTGCTAAAACACCTCAAATGAAGTACCCAAAACACTTCCTAAAAAAATTATATGCAAAATTTCAATTATTTCCTCTTTATTTGTTTAAATAACTCTATCTCTGCTGCTGGGTAGCCCATTTTCAAGCTACACATTTGGAAGACAGTATAATTATATCCATGTATAATATTGTATGATATTGAAGAATTGTCATGGCTTCTTACCAAAGAAGTGCAAAATACCAAATATTTTGGTTTAATTTTTTTACTTTATGGTGTTTGAAAAAATAAAACCGAGCAGGAAATTGAGAAAGTTCAAGCTTATTTTTTTTATCCTGCTGGACTATCATCTTGAGCATATTTTTTTTATTTCTGTCCATACAAGCAAGCAATGCAAACTGTTTCCCAGCAATCTGCTGACATAGAGCCCAGGGGGAACTCTATTCTTATTGTATCCCCGACGCGAAGCGGGGATACTATGGATTCATCATCGTTGTCGTCCGCGCCCTCGTCCGCGTCCGCAGAGATTTTTTGTTAGCGACCTACAGTCCACATTTCTTTCTGGATTTCTTTCATATTTGGCAGGTGGCTTGATATGGTAGAGGACTCGCCACCATATCTTTTTGGTAGGCTTTATGTCTAAATTAGGCCTGTGGTAGACAAAAATGTCTAAAATGTGGAATATTGCTTGTTAGCGACCTACAGTCCACATTTCTTTCCAGATTTCTTTCATATTTGGCAGGTGGCTTGGTATGCTAGAGGACTCGCCACCCTATCTTTTTGGTAGGCTTTATGTCTAAATTAGGCCTGTGGTAGACAAAAATGTCTAAAATGCATTAAAAGTCATGAAATCATGCACTAAATCACTTATAACTTGAAAAGTGTTGCTTTTAGAGCATTTTGTTAAAATATGTTATTCAGCTACTTTTTTCATAGCTACAACATGGTGAGTAACTTGGGTGTCTGTCTCAATAGCTAAGTGAGTAATAGCTACTTTTGGGCTTTTCAGTAACTTCCATCATGAGTAAAATCACTTGAAAACTATTGCATTTACACAATTTTGTATAAATATGTTATTCAGCTACTTTTGGGTCAGCTATAACATAGTAAAATTTCAGACCTGTAGCTCATGGCATAGCTGAGTAATAGCTACTTTTAGGTTATCACTATTGAGTAAATTACTTATAACTTCAAAAGTATTACATTTACAGTATTTTGTTTCAATATGTTATTCACCTATATCGGAGTCAGCTATAACATAGTGAAGTTCCAGACCTGTGGCTCATTGCATAGCTGAGTAATAGCTACTTTGAAGTTCACACTGTTGAGTAAATCAGTTGTAATTGGAAAACTATTGCATTTACAGAAATTTGTGTAAATATGTTATTCAGCTACTTTTGGGTCAGCTATAACATAGTGAAATTACAGACCTGTAGCTCATGGCACAACTGAGCAATAGCTATTTTCAGGTACTGACTGTTGAGTAAATGACTTGTAACTTGAAAAATTTTGCATTTGGAGTATTTTGTTAAAATATGTTGTTCACCTACTTTTGGGTCAGCTATAACATCGAGAAATTACAGACTTATAGCTCATGGCATAGCTGAGCAATAGCTATTTTCAGGTTCTCACTATTGAGTAAATCAGTTGTAACTTGAAAACTATTGCATTTACAGTATTTTGCTTAAATATGTTCTTCACCTAATTTTGGGTCAGCTATAACATAGAAAAAATCCAGACATGTAGCTCATTGTGTAGCTGAGTAATAGCTACTTTGAGGTTATCACTGTTGAGTAAATCAGTTATAACGTGAAAACTATTACATTTACAGTATTTTGTTTAAATATGTTATTCACATAATTTTTGGTCAGCTATAACAGAGTGAAATTGCAGACCTCTATGTCATGGCATAGTTTACCAATATCTACTTTCAGGTTCTCACTGTTGAGTAAATCATTGTATCCACTGGATAGCCGCAGTGTGTAGAGAGATTTCACCATTACCGCTCTAACGAAAAAAAATATTATAGCTAGCCTTCTCAAGTTTGCAAGGTATATTAGAGGGTGCACCGCAGTATTCTATTGGTAGGCTTTATGTCTAAATTAGGCCTGTGGCTAAATTACTTGCCTACTAAAAATGAGTAATTCTGCATTTTCTATAAAAGTATTGCAGATAGCAAATTTTTCTTAAATAACTCATTCACCTACTTTTGGGAGAGCTTTCACATGCTGAAGTTCCAGACCTGTAAGTAATTACTCACCTACTCAAAATGAGTAAATGCGAATTATTTCTAAAAGTATTGCAGATAGCCAATTTTTCTCAAATAACTCCTTCACCTACTTTTGGGAGGGCTTTCACTTGGTGAAGTTTCAGACCTGTAGGTAATTACTCATCTACTCAAAATGAGTAAATGCAAATTATCTCTAAAAGTATTGTAGATAGCCAATTTTTCTCAAATAACTCATTTGTCTACTTTTGGGAGAGCTTTCACTTGGTGAAGTTTCAGACCCGTATGTAATTACTCACCTACTGAAAATGAGTAAATGCAAATTATCTCTAAAAGTATTCCCGATAGCCAATTTTTGTCAAATAACTCCTTCACCTACTTTTGGGAGACCTTTCACTTGGTGAAGTTTCAGACCTGTAGCTAATTATTCACCTACTCAAAATGAGTAAATGCTAATTATCTCTAAAAGTATTGCAGATATCCAATTCTTATCAAATAACTCATTCATCTACTTTTGGGAGAGCTTTCACTTGGTGAATTTTCAGACCCGTAGGTAATTACTCACCTACTCAAAATGAGTAAATGCAAATTATCTCTAAAAGTATTGTAGATAGCCAATTTTTCTCAAATAACTCATTCGCCTACTTTTGGGAGAGCTTTCACTTGGTGAAGTTTCAGACCCGTAGCTAATTATTTACCTACTCAAAATGAGTAAATGCGAATTATCTCTAGAAGTATTGCAGATAGCCAGTATTTCTCAAATAACTCATTAATATGAAAACAACTTATAGGAAGTCATGGGCTGCAAATCTTTTCATGTGGTCAGATTTGACCTTGGGCCCCTCCTGCTTATTATTGGTCCTAGAGGTTTGCAATGTGAAAACGACTTCTAGGAAATCATGGGCTGCGAATCTTTCGATGTGGTCAGACTTCACCTTGGGCCCCTGCTACAGGGTCAAATAAGGTTAGCCAAACTTAAAAGTGCTTTCAGCTTGCTTATTAACGAAAAATGCTGTTTATCATCTAAACTATGTTAGTTGGCCTTTGTCGCAGGATACATCCAGCATCTGGCCACAGATGCGTCCTTGGTCTAGTTAATCTAGTTACTTTTGTTTGCATTAGGTCTTATTTGCTGATAAATTTAATATAAGTTGATACCTTACTTATACTACTTGCAGGCAATGTTCCACCAAAAAAGAGGCTGGGAATGAGAGGGCCTGCCAGTCTACTGACCCCGTTCAGCATGACCGTGTATTCAAGAAATTGCCAGCATCCATTCCAAACGCAGGCGTTGCAGCAACTCAAAACTAGAGACGTGCGGGTTTGTCTGACTGACATAAGCTCAGTACTGGGTTCTGTGATAGAGGGGAAAGGGGAGACTGCACCCTTCCTAGAGTCCCAGCCCGAGGAGTGTGACATGGCCCTGGATCTGAGAAGCAGTGACATGAACGAGGCCTGCTCTCCCCACGAATCCCTCAGTAGTGATGACACAGACCTTAAGAGCTACCTGGACACCAATGAGAACAAAAGTCGTAAACGGAGAAATAAATTACAGTCGCAGAAAGGAGTTAGCAACAGACGTATCAGTGTAGACAGTGACTCTAGTCACCACCAAAGTCTTGTATTAATCAGTGACGCAGAATCACAGGAAGCTCACAACAATGGACATTTTGAAAATGACAACAATGAAAACCAAAGTGGCAAACTACTCAGGGACACAGAGTCAGAGGGTGGAAATGGCAACAGATGCCGGAGTGTGGACGTTGACAGCATCTCACAAGAGAGTCAGAAAAGTGAGCTCACTCTGGAGTTTCCCGAATTCACAGCTGTGAACAGTGAAAAGTGCTCACAGGAGAGTCACAAGAATCAGTCTGTTGGGAAGGATGTATTGCTACAGGAGTCATTACCAACTCCTGTGGTAGATGAAACCAGTCAGATTCTGGAATCTCAACCAAATACTGAATCTGAAAGAAATGTTAAAGACACAGAATTAGTTCAGAATAGCTTGAGTCAGAGTTTCAAGGATAACAATAGTACTGCCTCAGAATTATGCGAGGATAGGAACAGTGAGTTCAGTGGGCCTGATTTTTCATTGCAAAATTTACAGGACAGAAAAAGCCCACTTCTTGTAAGTGATACTATTCCAGCAAAACCTTCAGTTCAGGAGATTGATGCGGGGCCAGATGTTCCTGTAAATCAAGACATATGGGAGAGTACCAAGAGACTGAAAAATTCTGATAAAAAGCAAGCACAAACTTCCCCTGCCAGACAGTACAGTCCACGTACCAGTAAGCTCAAGTGCCTTGTCTTCCTGAAAGAAGTGACAGACAGCAAGAGACAGTCAGAGGAATGTTCCATCAATTCCCACCAAAGTGATACTCATACCTCCAATATTGCAATGCAAAAACCTGTCTCAGAACCAGTGAAAAGTGTCTTAATTAAGGATATTCTAGAAAATGCAAAAGTACCCATTGTGGAGTTGAAAAAGCTGAAGGTTAGTGCAAATTCTCTAGTGAAACTTAAGCAAAGTAAACCAGTGGATGATAAAACTCATATCGTGAACAGTGATTCAGTGACATCAGAAACAAAATGTTCCCCTAGGGATGTTTCTCCCAAAGCTGGAAATCGACGCAGAAGAGGGTCTCGCCCTTTCTCTGATGGGGGCTTTTCAGCTAGAATGGCGGATAAAATTTATGGTGGCAGTAAGGATAAACAGGATGTGCAGCAGACTGTGACAATGCGAGACATGGATGCTAGACCCAAGACTGAGCAAGAGTGCACAGGTATCAAAACATGTGAGAGGAATCTACCACTGGCCACAGAAGAGACATGTGGTCATGGTAGTTACATACTGCCACATGGCTTTAGAAGTGCTGATTTGTGCACAAGTACAGACAACCAGCCAGAGCATTCAGATATAGATAGCCAGCCATGTAGATTAGGGACATGTATCTCAGAAGATGATGTGGAAAGAACAGTGAGCATTGTACCATCGAAATTTCAGGCAGCAAAGAAACCAAAAGTGCATTTCAAAAAGGTAAAGCAAGCATTTGTAAATGTTGGTGCTTCTGAAAGTGACAGTGTAGAGCATCAGGATTTGTCCGAGGAAAATAATGGTGAAGTACCTTACACGTCAGTATCGAGATCCATCAATGTGGACGAGAAGTTTGCCATGAAGACTGAGAATCAGACTTCAAAAGGAGTGAAAGACAATATAGAGGTTTCATCAGAGCCAGTTGTGGAAGTTGGTTCTGAAAACCTGTCAGACTCCACAGATGGGGAGTATCAGCTGGTTAAGCCAGAGGATGTTACCATACTGCAAAAGTGGACCAGTATGAAAGATAGCGATCAACACACAGATCCTTTTGATAGCTGTTCCAGGGGATCAAACAACATAGACTGCTACAAAGACTGCATACTCACCCGCAGACACAGTGAGAGTAGCTCGGATGATGAGGCACGACACTGGGTGGTAGGCCCACACTTCAAAACCTATGGCCAAAAGTTACATAGACAGAGTTACATGGCAAAACATAATTCCATGTTCCCCCCAAATAAGAACAAGGAAAATCAGCCACACTATTCGGATATATCAGCTGACGAAACAGCTGTTGATATTTTGTCAGATTCAGAGTTCGTTGAAAGCCACAATAGCACTGGTGGCTGCGTAGAATATTTAAAACAGAAGGAAACTGGGGGTTGTATCATGCAAAACCGTGGCACTGTTTTTACAGATAAGAGCCCAGTCAATCATATTTCCAGTGCTCAGGTATCTGCAGGGTTCATAAGCACCAGCTTCAGTGATGTTCCATGGCAAAGAGACAGGTGTTCAGATAGCACCTCCTCCGCTGGCAGCTCAGCTAACCCAGCTCAGCAGATCTTGCCTGTGCAAGGAAGTAGCAATTGGAATGTTGACACTGATAAGGGAAATGCAAAACAGACTGAACAAAATCATTTATCATTTTTCACTAATACTGAAAACAGCTTTATTGCCAATAATCCTGTTATGACAAAATGCTCCAATCAAACTGTTAAATATCAAAAACAAGTGTATCCTGCACAAGGTAATTTGGAAGGTACTTCAAATGATTCCATAGTTATTGAGGGTGGTTCTGGAAGGTCACAGATGACCTGTGTGAACAGCCTGGGTACATGGAGTGATGACATTAGTCCCAATGACTTAAATCTGATGCAAACAGGCAGCAACCTGCCCTGCAACAACCGTGTTACTCCAGAATGTGGAGGATATCTCGAAAATCTCAATTCACAGAAAACCTTTAATTGTGAAAATGGTGCCTTTGCTTTCAGAAATATAAATTCTGTTAGTTGTTCCAGTGTTGATTTTCAGCAATTAGCGGGCTACTGTGATGCTGCTGATAGTTCCCCAATTAACAAACTGGCAAACATGAATGCAGTGTGGATGGAAAACACTGATGTATCTGCTTACAACCCAAATATCAGAAAACTGGATTCCAACAGGGAATTAACTCCGATTGGAGGGTTACGACCTGAGGAGTCGATGCCACCTGCTGGTGCGGGATCTGCTGATAAACAAACCACAACAAGACAGCATGTCCATAAAAAAGACTACATAGAGTTAGAAAATGTATCACGTGTTCCTGAGAAAAGTCTTGTCAGTGTTTTGTTGAAGGAGACTTTCAGTTCTGACCAAGAAAGCAATAATTTGTTTGACAGAGAAAGAAGAACTAAAGTCACAAATTTGGACAGTGAAAGAGAGATAAATTCAGATGAAAAACCTGATGTGAAATTAAATCAGAGTCCAACAAATAGTAGATCAAATAACAGGGAAAATCTTGTGAAACTTCTCTTGGATAAGACTGTTAACATGGACAGTCAAAGTGGGGAAGTGGTTGGTACTGTTAACTCGGGAAGTGAATCTAAATCAGCTCAATGTGAGGGAAATACAGCAAGTTGTTTAAATAGAAATACTGCAGCCAAGGAAAAGTCTTCCCATGTGGGCAAGGGAGAATTTAATGACAGTGAAAATAACACTGATACAAATTTCGTCAAATTTCTGCTGAATGAGACTTTTAACTCCAACAGAGGAAACGAGAGTCCAGTGTTAAAAGAGGAAGCTTTTGATAAAAGTAGTAGTTCCAATGGAGAAGATATTGAAATTAGAAGGCAGATTATAGAGAACGATGCAATGGATATGACAGCTGTGGCATCAGTGGTTCCTCAACATAATAGTGAAACTCTCACAGATGTTTCTGGAAGCAGTGTAGGTGTTGCCAAAACAAGTGCGCTCAGTTCTTCTGATGAAGGGTCTAAAGACTCAGTATCTACAAAATCAGAAGATTTGGGAGAATTTAAAATGGGAGAAGACAGGAAGTCTGTTGATCAAGATTCTCTAGAGCGTGTGACAATAGACACCAAATCATCAGTTACCACAACACAGAAGAAAGGTTGCAGCTCAGAAGACTCTGTAACATCCAGGGTAGGAAGTGACTTGATTTATCAAAGAAATCAGTCAAATATATTTGAAATCAGTTTTGAGAATGATGCAAGCAAAGCAATTACTATTGACTCTGATAGCTCAGATTGTGACAATGACAGTCCTGTTTTGGGTACTCAAAAAGATATTGTAAGTAACCTGAACTCTTCTGTGGGTGATACTGATATGAGCCAAACAGTTGATTGTTTATCTGAACATTTGTCTTCTGCAGACCAGAATATAGTATGCGAAACACGAAGTGAGAACATTCTAATGTCTGAAGTTGCAGAAACAGGTATTAGTTTGTCAGGTCAGACTGATGTTAGCACATGTGGATTGGGGAAGGTTGATTCTGAAGAAAAAATTCCCAGTGTATGTGAATCAGTCAATGAGAATTTTACAAGTCCTGTTCAGGATGATTGTATATCAGACTCGAGGCAGATCACCACTAAAATTGTCTGTGATCTACACCAAAGTGAAAATCAGCAAGCAACAGCTGATACAGCAGATAACAATGATAAAGAGGCCAGTAAGAATCCATCTGACAATAACATCATCAAAGTGAATGAAGGAATTAATAGTATGGGTCAAGGAAACAGTGATGCATTGAGTAAAGAATCTTCCTTCAGTCCACCTAATTGCTCACATACAACAAGCTATAGTCATTCTGAGGTCACAATTCAGGAAGATGTGGAGGAATTTTGTTTGAAAAGAGAACTAGTTCACAACAACTCGCATGTTTCTGATGTAACAAAGAAAGCATATCTTTCAAAAGTTGAGACTGAATGTATCACAAATGCCACCAATCATGGTTCAGAGGAAAGTCAACCTAAAAGACCCTGTACACCAGACGATGGTCCACCACAACTAGTGAAAGAGCTGGATGGCAGTGTTTTGCAGGAAGGAGGTCACCTGTCCAGTGATGAAGCACCTGTGGAAATGTTTGATACTGCCCCAGTACTGCTTCCATTTGAAGGTGAAACATTAATAAACCAGTGCCCTGTTAACATAGTAGAAGAGGACAGCAACAGCCATGATAGAGGCTCTGATATTTTAGATTTAAGTGGAAAAGTGTACACATCCACAAATGATTCTCTAGACAATGCTACAAAGTCTGAAAAGACAAATGACCTCATATTTATACAAGATTCATTTATAGCTACAGATCATTGCCAGGAGGAAATCTGTCAGGACGGTGTAACAGTCTGTGTAGAAACTGAAGATGTGGTTGACTTGTCCAGATGTTACACAAACAAAGAAGTGCAGTATGACTCCGATGGGGATATTGAGTCACCACTAGGTGCCAAGCAGTCAAAAGCATTGGATGAATTGGTGCAACCTCAACAACAGGAAGATGAATGTTCAAAATCCAGTTCTGATGTACAAGCTACACGTTTTGATTTGTCAGGTGCTGTTGAAGCTTCAAAACCGTTTATAGAAAGATGCCATCCTGAAATCAAGACATTTAGTGATGCAGTTATCATTGATTTACCAATTGCAATTGAAAAACCAGTTCCATCTCCTTTGGCCATAACAAAAAACTTGTCAGACTGCTTGAAAAAGATTGGACAATCACTTAAAGGTGGCAAAGTTCGTTCTTCTGGGCAAGCAACTACGTTAGCAGATAAGAAAGAAAAGCTGAGACTCAAACGGGAAGAAAAGCAGCAGCTGCAGCACCAGCAGCAGTTAAAAGATCCAGTTTCTCCAGTGGTAGCTAAAAGATTTGAGAATGCCTTTGACATGCTGAATAGTGCCTTGCATCAAACAAAGAAGGAAAGTTCCAACGCACCAATTGCAAATATCAATGTACATGCCAAAGAAAAGAAACGGCGAGGCAAAAAACCAGGACAGATGAATAGGGATGGAAAAAAATTTAGAAGTGAAACCAAAATTCACAAAAAGCGCAAGTCATTTGAAGGTCAGGCCAAGAGGTCAGTTGATGATTGTGTTTCTTTCCCATATTCAAATAATATTTCTTATGTCAATAGCATGAGTACAGTGTCTAGCGAAAGAAAAACCAGACATATCAGTTCCAGCACAGAGGGAACTGTCCAGGTATTGAAATTAGACTGTCAGGAACATAACTTGACTATGGTGGGAAATGAAAAGCTCCACATACCAATTTTATCAGATTGTAAAATCAGAAGAATTCAGGAAAAGTTGAAGTATAGACCCAGTGAAAACAGTGATAAAGCTTTACATGAGGTGAGTGACACCACTGAAGTTTTTCTGCAGGAGCTTGTTCAAAGTAATCAGGAAGAAAAGATAGAAGATGATGAATATGTCTCTCAAGGAGACTCAGAGGTTTCAGATACTGAGACAGAGAAACCTTTATATTTGGCAAAAGAGCAACAAAACAGCCCTGAAGCAAGTATTAGCATTGACTTAAGAGGATTTATGACCTGTAAAGTGCTCTCTAAAGAAGAAACAGAGTCCAGTCTAGCTGAATGTGACAATAGAGAATCTGTGTTTACTGAGTGTATAGAGATGAAAAGAAAAGAGGTGGTATCAACACATGTAGTCCATGGAGATAAGGAGACAGCAGAAAAGAGTGGTGCAAATACACATGTGAGTGTACCTCCTAAAAGTGCCAATAGTGTTGATGCATTTCATTCCAGTAATCTTATTCAGAAGAAGTCACAGGAAAGAAAAGAGCGAAAGTCAAAAGATTTTGGATTTTTATTTGGATCAGGAGACATTGTTATATCATCAACTAAAGTCAGTGAAAAAACGGACAAATCTTCAAAGGATACACACAAATTAAAAGGCATTCCAATTAAAAATGAGGCGGATAAATTGACTGGTAGCAATAATATGAAAGAAAAGGCCAAATGGCACAGAGAAAGAGATTCCCAAATGCAAAATGTAAAACAAAGAAGAAAGTTATCTCTGAAGAAAACAAAAGGTAAAAATGTCAGTGATGAACATATTTTGCCACATCCTAAAAATGTCAGTGATGAACATATTTTGCCACATCCTGTGACTGAGAACTTGAGACCAGAAGAAACACCAATTGCTAACAGGCCAACTAGAATGCCCTTGGAAAATCACCAGTTGTCCAAGGAATTAGACATACCAGTGAAACGACAAAGTCTGAATCTTTCAAATGTGTCACCTGACAAATTAAAACAAAAGGACTATGAAGGGGATGAAAAGCATTACAAGCCAAGACGTGCAGGGAAGAAAGAAAAGATAATGCAAGAAAACAAGAGGAAAGATTACAGTCAGGACAGCTCCAGGCGCAGAATGAGCTCCACTGAAAAAGTGCAGATTATAGATCCCAGAGTTAAGGTGTCAAAGACAAGTCAGAAATTGCAAAATGGAGGAAATACTGACTCAAAATGGAAAGAAGCTACAATGGTAAAAAACAATTCTGCTGAAAAATGCATTGTGGCAAAAAACACCAAGGATACCAATGTGGCAATGAATAATGGCCAGGATGTTAGTGTTGGAGTTTCCACAGCAACAAATCATGCTTCAGATAGTGTGTCACCTGAACATATACACCAATGTAATAGTATAAATGTTGGGGTAGAAGTTGTCATCCATGCTGAGCATCAAAGTGAAGAATCAGAAGCAGATTCATCTGTTGCAAATGAAGCACTGCTTTCTCTGTCAGGTGCAGATGATCCCACTGAGCGGCTTGCTAGTGAATCTCAAAGTGTCACACAGAATTTAAAAGGCAGCACCCAGACACTTCCAACCAAGTGTTCTGAGGAAGGGATGAATTTCACAGAAAGTTCTAGAAATAGTGGGGGTGACAAAGATGGCATTTCAGTTGTAGTGTCTTACTTATTAAAAGATCTGCCTTGTGATGTTAGTACTGTGACTAAGAAAGATTCACATGTGTCCAATGAAATGAATCCTTCCCCTCTGACAGATGCCAAAGAAAACAATTCAGATGACACAACTGACACAAAATTACACTCTGAAGCATCTGGAAATTTGGAACCATCTGAAGCTACAAACACAGGATTATTTAAGGAACCTGAAATGGATGTGACAGAAGGAATTGTTGTTGGTGAAAACAGTGAGTTCAATTCTAAAAACAAGGGCATCTTGCTTGAAGAACCTAAATCTGGAGATGTAACAGTTAGAGACTGTGGCAGTGAGAGCTGCAAAGTGTATTCTAAAAATGAAGGCATACCATTTGAAAAACCTGCATCAAATGATGTAACAGAAGGAAACTCTGTCGACGAGAAAAGTGAGATGCACAGTAAAAATGAGGGCATCTCACTTGAAGAAACTGAATCTGATGATGTAATAGAGAGAGGTGATAATAAAAACACTGAGTTGACAAGTGAAAATGAGGTGATGTTTGTTTCTTATGTTAGTGACAGTGCGGAGAGATCCAGTGGTAGTTCTACTCTCATTGGTAGAATGGAAACAGGAGACCCAACCGAAAACCAGGTCAACATTGATTCGGAAAAAGTACCTTTCTGTGATCCACCAGAAGTCCCACAAACAGAAAACCATATTGACTTGATTACAACAGTACCTCTGCAAAATGTGGAAGAGGTTACTGAAACAAATAAATTGCCACTGGAGGGTTTGGGAGGTCCAAATGAAGAACAATGTCTGGGTATGGTTGCACCTTCAGGTGTTATTTCTCCAAGGGGTATTTGCACTTGTGACAAAAATAAAATGGGTAATCACGATTTGGTGGGTAAAGACAGTAAGTGTGCATCTGTGTCACAAGAGACTGGTAGTTTGAGTGATGAAATCTTGTTACATGTACATACTCAGGAAAGTGATGTACAAAGGTGTACACATACTCATAGTGCGGAAAGTTGCAGTGAAGCAGAAGGCAAAGAGCTGGTTACAAACATGTTCAGTGAAACTGGCAAATTATCAGAAATTAGTTCAAGCACAGATTGTGATACAGTGGCTAGTGTGGAGAGTGCTACAGAACAGCACTATTGTAAACATCAAAAGAAGAAAAAGAAGAAGCGTCTAAAGACAAAAATTGAGAAAAATTCCAGTCATGTGAATTCCGTCGGCTCAGATTCCTCGAGTACACCCATGAGTAATGATTTACATACAGCCAGGGACAGGATTGGTGATGAAACTGATGTCAGCAACATTCATTACCAAAGCGAAACATCTAAAGATAGCTATATTCAAACTGGAGAGAACAGTTTAGTCTCAGAAAGTTGTATATCTGCTGATTCAGATAGTGATAAAACTGTTGAAATGGCAGAGATATCCTCATGTTTGGAAGTACGAAAAAGAAAATTTTCCAATAATACCGCAGATGTCACATTCGGAAGCCCAGTGAAAAGACCATCAATAGATGTAGAAATGGAACATTCTGTTTGTTCAATTCAGATGGAGAGTGAACAAACAAATCGTTTTGAAAATTCCCTTAAACTGCAAATTGAAAAATCAAGAAAATCGTCATCAAAATTGGAAAATGAAGTAGAATTGGAATCTGTGCAGGTTCCTCCAGTTTCTGCTGAATATAAAAGGTCATCCAAAAAGAGAAAACTTCCCAATAGGCTTGACTCAGCTTTTTGTAAACCATCCTCTTCAAGAAAGCGTAAACTGGCAGAAAAGAAAAAGTTTATAGACACTCTTTCTGTCCTTCACCAAGCTACTGTAGATAAACTAAAATGTGATGATCTTAATTCTCCTTCCAGTAGTGATACGTCAAATGAGCAGTTTGTATCCATAAGAGACTTGGAGTGTATTGGTGGGTCAGAAAAGTATGTTTCACCAGATGTATATGCTCAGAATGTTAACAGAGATCATTGCGTCAATTATTCAGATGTCTTGTCTAAATTAGCATATCTCAGTTCAGTCAGAGACGAGTCTTCACAGTCACCTCCCAGTACATGGTCTCCATCACGTGATGCCATGGAACAGTGTCAAATCGGGACAGAACCATCTTCCGGCAGGGTGACACACAAATATGGAAATAAACCATGCAAGTATCTTAGTTCCATGCATATACTGGAAAAGTATGCTAATAACCATCTTGTCAATGGCCATTTGAATGAAGCAGCAGATACTGGCAACAGTGACTTAGATCTTAGTCCTGAAATCCCCATGCAAGATAATGGTCAAATGTCTGAGAGATCGCAAAACCAAAACAATAATGACTGTAGTTCCCCACTTTCTCCTGTGAGCCCTGTGTCTCTCCATTCTGAGAAATACAGCTCTCATCCCCAGTCACCAGAAGCAGAGAAGCAGGAAAATGTCTGCGTCATCAAGAAAATCCCAGGTTCCCCACTAGCATCGGATGAAGAATCCCCTGCATCACCTGATAAAGAACAAAATGACCATATGATATTGGAGTTGAAAGAAATCCCCAATTCTCCACAACATATTGACAACAACTCGACCTATCTGTTAACTGTTGGGGACGCTTCTGGGGACGCTTCTGTCAAAGAGCTTCCAGACACTGGTTGTAGTGAAACTGAGGTCTTACAAAAACTTAAGACAACAAGAGGACTAGATATTTCATCCTATAAGGATATCTATCGAACAGATCATTCTAGTGCGTTTGCTAAGGTTAAAAAATTTCCAGAAAGCAGAATCAACAAAAATGAATATGAGAGTGACACACAAACAGATTTCAAAAGTCTTAGTACCAATCATCAAATGTTAAATCTTTCCATTGAAACTTGCCCTGTGTCACAAGTGGTTAGACATGTTTCACAAACTACTCTGAAGGAAGCAGATCTTGACAACAGTGTGAGAAATGTAGAAATTGCCAAATCTCAAACAGGACTTACTCCTGATGGACCATTGTCTCCATTACCAGAATATTCAACAGACAATACATATTTGAGAGAAATTCCCAGTAGTCCCAAAGAAGTGGAAATTCCCGATTTAATAGTTGAACAACACAATGCACCAGGTTCACCTGATATAGATAATAGCTCCCTGTACAAAGTAAGAGAGATTCCAGGTTTCCCAATGGATCTTGTCCAAATCAAAGATATTCCACAATCTCCTTTGGAAAACACTGCTGATGGACCATTGTCGCCATTACCAGAAAATATGGCTGATAATATATATCTGAGAGAAATTCCCAGTAGTCCCAAAGTGGAAACTGCCTCATTGTCTTCAAAAAAAGAACTGTTGGAATGTGCAGGACCAAAGCATATTCCCGGCTCCCCAGTTGAAGAGTGTGATGCACCACTGTCGCCTGGTGTGGAGGAGCAAAGTTCTCCACCGCAGTTAATAGAGATTCCAGGCATCCCAGTGGAACTGCTACAAGAGGAGTTATGGCTGAAAGATAAAGACATTTCCCTGACTGGTGGTCTTTCTTGTGTAAACAACTCTGAACAATCTCAAATAGACTCTCCTATCCATTCACCTGAGTCAATCAGGTCACCATCTCCAACATCAGTCAGATCTAGATCGCCAAGTCCTAAATCTTTGCCATCTCAAAGATCAGTGAATAAGTTGAAGTCAAAACCAGTAGAAATTCCCCTAACTATGGATAGTGATAACCTAAACCCGCTTCCAGCTAGTCAGTCAAACTTGGAGATACAAAGAAAGCACAAGAGAATAGGGCATATTCTGCATGAGAGAATGAAGCTGATGAGCCAGCTCAAACACAGAGTCTCATCTCCATATGGATCACGAGGAGCAAATTCTTCTAACGATATTCAAAGATACTCTCCCAAGAAATTGTCTGCAGGTTCCAGGGTATCTGAAGAGGGTACTGACACAGACACAATGCATGCCACATCACCTACCAACAGGGTTATGTCAACTGAACAAAACAAAGAGGCGTGTTTAACTTCTTCTTGCAACAGTCTTATACAGCATGTTTATGGCAATCATGAGCCTGTTCAGACATATGCTGGGAAAAAGGACAAAAATACTGAAAATTCGGACAGTAGCAATGCAGAGAGAAGTACTGGTGATGAGGACAAGTCCAGTGAAAAGGATCCTTGGCGTCAGAACTCGGGTCAGGGATCAGGAGGAGGTCAGCGTAGACAGTTCCGCAATGTGGATACACACTGCATCATCACACCACTCAGACCCCCACCTTCACGTAGATTTGTTATTGAAGATTCTCTGCGCCAAGGAATCATCCCAGAGTATGGTGCTTTCTGCAGCAACCCAGAAGATGTCCCTGGCAGGCCAAGGTAGCATTTCTGCATCTTTCTCTAGAAATAACTGAAAAACTGAAAGCTATAAAAAAGATTTATTGCTCCAAAAATGTTTGTTGTGTGTTAATCATATGTGATACAAATAGAAGTGGTTATATTTTAAATTGTGAATATATACATAGTATGCATATACATAGATGGATCCAAGTATATCTATATATATGAATGAAACCATTTGCATTTTGAATGTGTGCCTTCAAGTCCTGTACAAATAAAGTTATTTTGTATAATTGTATATTTATCTGTGTTCTCGGTATTGTATGGGGAAGTTGTCAAATGCAATGTTAATCTGTAGCTTGTCCAATTGATAGAGTTGTTGTGTCTGAAAGTCAGACAATATTTTTGTTATTTTTTGGCTCTTGTAAAAATACCTGTGGTAAAAAATGTTGTGAGATATAATGGGGCATGTGTAGTGTCATATTCAGTTATTAATCAATTGTAAATGTGGATTCCTTTATACTAGTCTCATATAATATGTTCTAAAGTTGGGTTCACTGGATCAGACAGTGTACAAATGGCATGATCTTTTTTTGTGCAGTTATTATTGTAAAATCAGTGGATGTGATAAATAGATAATACATCATTATGCGACTACTAAGCAATTCTTGTGATGACTATATGTGCTGCAGTATGTAAGTTGGTGATGCATCTAGAGTAGTACTATTAGAATTACAGTGAAAACCTCAGCATGTACACCAATTGCACATGCCTAATTTGTGATTTGTCCTGTACACAGCTCTACAAGAGCTAAAATGTTGCAAATTGTAGTTTTTAAACAAAATATGTGTACCCCTAGTGCAGTAAAATTTTTGCTGAATACAAATGCCTTATTTTTGTTTTCTCTGTTTATCAGTCAAATAGTTTGATTTGTGGTTGTACATGTTTGCCTAAAATGATGAATACAAATTTTGTATCTGCTGGCAGAGTCATTGGTCAATGCTGTGTAATGAGGCTACAGAAGAGGCTGCAGGGGCTGTTTGGCTCTTCAGACAAGCATGCAATACTCAAATGATCTCAGAGACAAAAAAGTGTCAATGAAGTTCCCTTTAAAAGTGAGCTTATGTGGTTTTGGATATTTTGTTGCCACTGCCATCACAGTATGGTCTTCCTTTAATGTCTCCAAAAGAATTAATAGTATACAAATGATCTTTGGTATGTTTCTGCTTTAGGGGTGGGGACTTGTTTAATCTTGACATTTTCAAAGTCACATGGACAAAAAAGTTTTCTTACACTTGCTTGTGACCAATTTTTACCCCACAGCCCTTAAGGACTGTCGGGGTATTGTTTTCACCCATGGTGTCTGGATGGGCAGGCGGGCGGACCGGCGGCAGGAAAAAGTTTATATGGGCTGTATCTAAGAAACCGTAAGGTGCAGGAAGTTGATATTTGGTAGGGACATTTGTTAGGGAGTGTAGGTGTGCAACGTCATGGTGTGACCTTGATTTGACCTTGCTGTAGTGACCTTGACCTACAAAATCTTGTCTGGACTATATCTCGGAAACCGTAAGGTGTTGTTATATGGTAGGGACATTGGTAAGGGGTTGTAGGTGTGCAACATCATCTTGCTATTGAATTATCTTGTTTTAATACTTTATCTTTACATACATTTTCTTTCTCTTGGATGTTATTTTCTCTACTTAAACATTATTTGGAGCTTTATATAACTGACACTGCTCTGTACTTGTTTCACTACTTCTATCTCTTATGGTGTTGAAAACTATTTCCCCAGGCTGTGGGGTATGGGCATCTCTGATGCCATTTTTCTTAAAATATGTTAGATATGGTTACCAAATTTATCTTTTATCACTGTATTTAATATCCCCACCCCAGTCAGTTTTCAAATTAATCAGGTAAAAGGTGACTGATGAAGTGATTATTTTTCACATAAAATTTCTTCTTTTTTTTCAATCTTGCTCATGACTTCTAAACTTTTAGACATGAGCTGTCTTGAGGTCATTTGACTAAAACACATTTTTATGGCTTTAAGTGCTTGTGATCTATTTTTCTCAGAAAGTATTTTAGATATCTCTACCAATATTTGAATGGTGTTTTAACTGCATTAGTATACAGACACCAGTGAATTTTCAGATCAGAGGTGCCGTAAATTAAGCAAATAATGATATTGATTATTATATTCTCCAGTTGTGTCAATTTGCTTAACACATCAGCATACCCTTCACTACCCCCTCCCCACCTGCTGAAGCACCCCCCCTCCACACACACATACACACACACATTTTACAGTTGCCTGACTCTTTGTTTTGGCTGACACATTTGATCAGTGAAAGAACTGTTATGCACAAAAGTAGTAATGTGTGCATATATGTGATCTGAATCAATGTAATGTTTTCTCAGGAATAAAAATAATTGCAAAGAGATATGAAAAAAAATATTGTAAACTCCATCTTTTGATGTGATTTTTCGAGTCAGTTTATTTATTATATTCCATCTTTCCAACTGGCTAACATCAGAAAGACATTGAAAATACATGAACATTAAAAGGTACATTGGTTACTGTTTCTGAATTTCAGAATGTATATCTAATAATTTAGTATAAAATACATTAATGCAAAATATTCATTGCAAGTAAGTCTGTTTTGGAAAATTAAAAAAAAAAAAAAAAAAATCAATAAAAAAAAAATGAATATTCAGTTACAGTGGTATTGTGCTGATGCACTGTGATAGCTTTCAAATTATAGAGTAAAATTGTACTAATGCATAAATCCCACCACTAACATTAAACCTCTTTTTGGTTGTAGGTGTTACTCGCATCACATGTTAAGATAGTGTCGGTTCCATTCACTGGACCATTTACATATTTTTGTTTATGGAAAAAAAGAGTGATGTTTTGGTTTACGCAAGTATCTGCCAGTTGGGTGGTAGAGAGATATTCATCCACAGAAGATTTGTATTACCAGTCATCTGTCATGAACAGATCTTAGCTTCTGATTTTGTATTGTGGAGTATTTGGCACACAATAGTATTCATGTAGCTGTAATTTTCCACAAAACCTTGAGCTGCTGAAGGTCCATTGATGAGATGCTGCTTTCTGCAGTTCGACACCGGAGGTTGTTGAGCACCAGAGACAATGCTGACTGCTAAAGTACTGAAGCATAAAGCCCTGCTGAAGAACTGTTAAAACTGTTGATATAACATTTTGTCAGATATAAATATAAGGACTTACATAAAAATTGTAAATTACACTAAGATTCTGCTTATGTGGTAGTTACATTAAACATATATATTGCATTAAATATCAACTGAATTATTTATTTTTAGGGGGGATTTGTTGTAATGTTTTTAGACCATTGTTTACAAAACAGCCTTTAAGGCTGTGCAAGTATTGTTTTCACTCATGGTGTCAGCTGGATGGGCGGGTGGTGGTGAAAAATATATTGTCTTGGCTGTATCTCAGAAATTTAACATCTGGTGAGACCCAGATTTGACCTTGCTGTAGAGACCTTAACCAGTAAAATGTTGTCTGGGATGTATCTCCGAAAACTTAAGATGTTGGCGTTTAATACTGGTAGGGATATTGGTTTTGGGTGTGGAGCATCATGGTGTGCACTTAATTTGACTTTTGACTTTAATGACATTTAATCTTAAAATCTTGTCCAGACCATGTCTCAGAAACTGTAAGGTGTAGGAAGTTGATACTTGGAAGGGAAATTGGTTTGGGGGTTATCTGTATGAAATGTCATAGTATGACCATGATTTGGCCTTTTGACCTAGTGATAGTGATCTTCATCTTTTAAATATTGTCGGGGCTATACATGTGTCTACGAAAACATAAGATACAAGATATTGTTACTTCGTGGGTATATTGGTTCTATGTTGTAGGTGTGCAGTGACATCGTGTGACCTTGTAGGACTCTGCCAGAATGTTTTCCACTAACACATTTGAGACACTTTTCTCCAGTCACAAAGACATATGGATTGCTGCAGCTGATTATTATATCCCCAGACGAAAGTCGGGGATATATTGGATGCAGGTCCGTCGCGCCGCCGCCGCCGCCGTAGAAATTTCCTTGTGGATGCGATAACTCAAAAACGGATTAATATTTTTTTTCAAACTTGGTACTCATGTTAAGGATGCCCAAAGGAAGATCCCTATTTTAAGGTGACCTTAAACTCCCAATAATAAAGAACTTATGGCCACCTTAAGGTCAGAAATTGCACTTTTGGCCACTTAGAGCCCTCTAGGTCACAAACTATGAGGCTTATCTGCCTCAAATTTTACCTGAGAACACATTAATATATTCTTAGTACATGTGCCGAAAATCAAGACTTTAAGTTGAGGAGAAAATTGTCTTTGAGGCCCATAAAGACCCCACTTAGGACTTTTTTCCTATATTTTTAACTTATTTTGCCCTATAATTTGGAAGTGGTAATTCTGATGAGTCTCAAACTGCACTAGATGTAACTCTTATATGTAATCCTTGTCTGTGAAAAATTTAAAGGCTGTAGGTTTACCTGTTAGGCCGACTTAAGATCTCAAAATTGCCCACAGAGACCCAATTTATGGACGTTTTGCCATCTTCAAGCACTGTAGCTTTCAAACTATGTCTCTCCTCTAAGTGAAATATCATCTGAGAATATATCAATATGTTTTTCTTGTATGTACTCCAAAATTTAGGCCTTTAATAGACATTTAACCCATGTATGAGGACCATAAACACCCACCCGAGTGACCCTTTTAAGACATTTTTCACATATTTTGCTCTGTAACTTGGAAATGGTGAGTCTGAGAAGTTTCAAACTGTATTAGATATATATTCTATGTGTAATGTTAGTATGTAACAGATTTTAAGTCTGAAGCTTTAATTTGAAGGTCAAATTGAGGTCTCTGACGGGCTCCCAAAGACCCAATATATGGACTTTTTGCCACCTTTAAGCCCTGTGACTGTTAAACTATGTTATTGATGGAGCTGAAATCCCATCTGGGAATGCATTATTATGTCCTTTTTACATGTGCCGAAAATCAAGGCTTTAAGTAGACATTTAACCTGTGTTTGAGGACCATAAATCCCCACCCGAGTGACCCTTTTTAGACATTTTTCACATATTTTGGCCTGTAACTTGGAAATGGTAAGTCTGAGAAGTTTCAAACTGTATTAGATACATATTCTATGTGTAATCTTAGTATGTGACCAATTTTAAGTCTGAAGCTTTAATTTGAAGGCCACATTGAGGTCTCTAAAAGGCCCCATAGAGACCCACTATTTGGACTTTTTGCCAGTTTTAAGGCCCATGACTGTTAAACTATGTGACTGATAGAGCTGAAATCTCATCTGGGAATACATTATTATGTTCTTTTTACATGTGCCAAAAATCAAGGCTTCAAGTAGACATTTAAACTGTGTATGAGGACCATTAACACCCACCCGAGTGACCGTTTTAAGACATTTTTCACATATTTTGCTCTGTAACTTGGAAATGGTGAGTCTGAGAAGTTTCAAACTTTATTATTAGATACATATTCTATGTGTAGTCTTAGTATGTAGCAGATTTTAAGTCTGATGCTTTAATTTGAAAACCACATCAAGATCTCTAAAAGGCCCACAGAGACCCAATATTTGGACTTTTTGCCACCTTTAAGGCCCATGACTGTTAAACTATGTGACTGATAGAGCTGAAATCTCATCTGGGAATACATTATTATGTTCTTTTTACATGTGCCAAAAATCAAGGCTTCAAGTAGACATTTAAACTGTGTATGAGGACCATTAACACCCACCCGAGTGACCGTTTTAAGACATTTTTCACATATTTTGCTCTGTAACTTGGAAATGGTGAGTCTGAGAAGTTTCAAACTTTATTATTAGATACATATTCTATGTGTAGTCTTAGTATGTAGCAGATTTTAAGTCTGATGCTTTAATTTGAAAACCACATCAAGATCTCTAAAAGGCCCACAGAGACCCAATATTTGGACTTTTTGCCACCTTTAAGCCCTGTGACTGTTAAACTATGTGATTGATTGAGCTGAAATCCCATTTGGGAATGCATTATTATGTCCTTTTCACATGTGCCGAAAATCAAGGCTTTTAGTAGACATTTAACCTGTGTATGAGGGCCATAGACACTTGCCCAAGTGACCTTTTTTGACATTTTTTTCTGTATTTTGCCCTGTTATTTGGAAATGCTTAGTGTGACAAGTCTTAAACTGTATTATATATAATTTTTGTTTGTTGTGTATGTCCCCCAAAAAGTTTCAGTTCTGTAGTTTAATTGCTAAGGTCTCTTTAACAATTGTAAAATGCCCACAGAGACCCAATTTATGGATATTATGCCACTTTAAAGCCCCGTAACTGTCAAACTATGTGGCTCATAGAGCTAAAATCTTTGAATTTTTCAAAGGAAGTGCCTGTCTATTTAAATTTTGAATATTAATAATGTTATGGCTGTCTTAGGCTTTTAAGAACTTATTTTTGTGTGTTATCTCTCTGCTTGCTGAGTTTTTAACTTTTTAATATGAAACTGGTTAAACATATTCAAGTAGGCAAAATGGACACTGTTATTTTCTGGTGAGCTTTAAGTCCCAAATATTAACGAAATTATAGCCTTATGTAGTAAAAATAGGGGATTTTTAACCCTCAACTAGCCCAGTTTTATTCAACTTGCCTTAATTTTGACACAGCTCCTACAGTTATGAACTCATTTCAATTGATAATCACATACTTAAAATTCTCAATTCTGAATTATTATTATAAATCTGTTCTTGTCGTTTGATAATTTATATTTAATTCTGGAGGTATATAATCTTCCTGTTGGACATTCCTAATTATATCCCCAGACGAAAGTCGGGGATATATTGGATTCAGGTCCGTCGCGCCGCCGCCGCCGCCGCCGTAGAAATTTCCTTGTGGACGCGATAACTCAAAAACAAATTAATATTTTTTTTTCAAACTTGGTACACATGTTAAGGGTGCCCAAAGGAAGATCCCTATTTTAAGGTGACCTTAAACTCCCAGTAAAAAAGAACTTATGGCCACCTTAAGGTCAGAAATTGGACTTTTGGCCACTTAGAGCCTTGTAGGTCACAAACTATGATGCTCAGCTGGCTGAAATTTTACCTGACAACACATTAATATGTTCTTAGTACATGTGCCGAAAATCACGACTTTAAGTTGAGGAGAAAATTGTGTTTGAGGCCCATAAATACCCCCACTTAGGGATTTTTTGCTATACTTTTCATATATTTTGCCCTATAATTTGGAAGTGGTAATTCTGATGAGTCTCAAACTGCGCTAGGTATAACTTTGATATGTAATCCTTGTCTGTAGAAAATTTTAGGGCTGTAGGTTTACCCAAAGGGGTCGACTTAAGGTCTCAAAAGTGCACACAGAGACCCAATTTATGCACTTTTTGCCACTTTCAAGCACTGTAGCTTTCAAACTATGTCTCTCATCTAAGTTAAATATAATCTGGGAATATATCTATGTGTTTTCTTATATGTGCCCCAACATTTAGGCCTTTAATAGACAGTTAACCTGTGTATCAGGACCATAAACACCCACCCGAGTGACCCTTATAAGACATTTTTCACATCTTTTTCCCTGTAACTTGGAAATGGTAAGTCTGAGAAGTTTCAAACTGTATTAGATATATATTCTGTGTGTAATCTTAGTATGTAACAGATTTTAAGTCTGAAGCTTTAATTTTGAAGGTCAAATTGAGGTCTCTAAAAGGCTCCCAAAGACCCAATATTTGGACTTTTTGCTACTTTTAAGCCCTGTGACTGTCAAACTATGTGACTGATAGAGCTCAAATCCTATCTGGGAAGATATTAGTATGTTATTTTTATATGTGCCAAAAATTAAGGCTTTAAGAAGACATTTAACCTGTGTATGAGACCATAAATCCCCACCCGAGTGACCATTTTTAGACATTTTTCACATATTTTTCCCTGTAACTTGGAAATGGTAAGTCTAAGAAGTTTCAAACTGTATTACATGTATATTCTATGTGTAATCTTAGTATGTGACAAATTTTAAGTCTGAAGCTTTAATTTAAAGGCCACATTTAGGTCTCTAGAAGGCCCCATAAAGACCCAGTATTTGGACTTTTTGCCAATTTTAAGGCCTGTGACTGTTAAACTATGTGACTGATAGAGCTGAAATCTCATCTGGGAATACATTATTATGTTCTTTTTACATGTGCCAAAAATCAAGGCTTCAAGTAGACATTTAACCTGTGTATGAGGACCTTAAACACCCACCTGAGTGACACTTTTAAGACATTTTTCACATATTTTGCTCTGTAACTTGGAAATGGTAAGTCTGAGAAGTTTCAAACTTTATTAGATACATATTCTATGTGTAATCTTAGTATGTAACAAATTTTAAGTCTGAAGCTTTAATTTGAAAGCCACATCGACTTTGGACTTTTTACCACCTTTAAGCCCTGTGACTGTTAAACTATGTGATTGATGGAGCTGAAATCCCATCTGGGAATACATTATTATGTCCTTTTTACATGTGCCGAAAATCAAGGTTTTTAGTAGGCATTTAACCTGTGTATGAGGGCCATAGACACTCGCCCAAGTGCCTTTTTTGACATTTTTTCCGTATTTTGCCCTGTTATTTGGAAATGCTTAGTGTGACAAGTCTTAAACTGTATTATATATAATTTTTGTTTGTTATGTATGTCCCCCAAAAAGTTTCAGATCTGTAGTTTAATTGCTAAGGTCTCTTTAACAATTGTAAAATGCCCACAGAAACCCAATTTATGGACATTATGCCACTTTAAAGCCCAGTAACTGTCAAACTATGTGGGTTATAGAGCTGAAATCTTTGAATTTTTCAAAGGAAATGCCTGTCTATTTAAATTTTGATTATTAATAATGTTATGGCTATCTTAGTCTTTTAAGAACTTATTTTTGTGTGTTATACCTCTGCTTGCTGAGTTTTTAACTTTTTAAAATGAAACTGGTTAAACATATTCAAGTAGACAAAATGGACACTTTAAGTGAGCTTTAAGTCCCAATATTAATGAAATTATATCCTTATGTAGTAAAACTAGGGGATTTTTAACCCTCAACTAGCCCAGTTTTATTCAACTTGCCTCAGTTAATTTTGACACAGCTCCTACAGTTATGAACTCATTTCAGTTGATAATCACATACTTAAAATTCTCAATTCTTTTTGTATTTGAGTACCCCTTTTATATAGATTGTTTGTTTACCATTTATCCCCACCTCTGGGACCTCCAGCTATATTGAGTGACACTAAATAAACAAAGGTATTTAATGATATCAGATGAGAAACAAAGAACTCAATGGGGTTGCAGATCTTGTGTAATAGTGAGAGAGGTGTGGAGAAGGGGAGAGGGGTGGGGGTGGGAGGTAGTGGGCTTCATTACATATAACACAAAGGGGAGTCAGAACTGAGATTGTGTCACATATTTAGGTTGCATATATATGGACCACATATACAGGTATAGAGGAAATGAATAACTGAAAACAATTTGCAAATTCTAAAAATAATATAATAAAATAATAATATAAATAATTTTTTTTTAAATAATATTTTATTTGTGAACAAATATAGAAACAGATATGCGCTTTTGGGATTATGAATTTTAGAATGGACATTGAATCATCAATCATTTAAATACTTTGAAGGAAGATTGAAAAGTATGATGAGTTGAGTTAAAATAATATTTTATTTGTCAACAAATATAGAAACAGATATGCTCTTTTGGGATTATTATTTTAGAATGGACATTCAATCATCAATCATTTAAATACTTTGAAAATAGGTTTAGAGTTATCACTGCAGGAAGATTGAAAATATAATTTGAGTTATGTATTCGGTGTCTGGGGATACACCATCTTCCTTGGGAAGATATAAACAGAGTAGATTGATGTGCTGAAGTTCATATAATAATGGGTAATTATGTTTTAAAAAATTCCCGATCAAAACCTGTGGCGTGAGTGATGACCTGTCTGGGGATATGTTGGCGCCGAGTTGGCCCAATCTAGTTTATATATTTTATTTTATTTTAGTGATAAGATTAACTGAGCTTTTTGTATTTGATTACCCCTTTTATATTATAAGTGTTTGTTTACCATTTGTGCTGCAGCACTCCATCTCTTTGTAGTCCCACCCCCCATCCCCCACCCACCTCTGGGACCTCCAGCTATTGAGTGACACTAAATAAACAAAGGTATACAAATCTTCTGTAATAGTGAGAGAGGTGTGGAGAAGGGGAGAGAGGTGGGGTGGGGGTGGGAGGTGGTGTTTGCTTCATTATCTAATTATCTAAGACAAAGGGAGTCAGAACTGAGATTGTGTCACATATTTAGGTTGCATATATATGGACCACATATATAGGAATTGAGGAAATGAATAACTGAAAAACAATGCAAATTCTAAAAATAATATAATAAAATAATAATATAAATAATATATGATTTTTAAATATTATTTATTTGTGAACAAATATAGAAACAGAGATACGCTTTTGGAATTATGAATTTAGAATGGACATTCAATCATCAATCATTTAAATACTTTGAAAATAGGTTCAGAGTTACCCTTTGCAGGAAGATTGAAAAGTATGATGAGTTAAAAATAATATTTTATTTGTCAACAAATATAGAAACAGATATGCTCTTTTGAGATTATTAATTTAGAATGGACATTCAATCATCAATCATTTAAATACTTTGAAAATAGGTTCAGAGTTATCATTGCAGGAAGATTGAAAATATGATCTGTTGAGTTATGTATTTGACGTCTGGGGATACACCATCTTCCTTGGGAAGATATAAACTTAGTAGATTGATGTGCTGAAGTTCATATAACTTTTCCCAATATTTATGGCATACAACAAATGGATTAAATAAAAAATTCCCGATCAAAACCTGTGGCGTGAGTGATGACCTGTCTGGGGATATGTTGGCGCCGAGTTGGCCCAATCTAGTTATATGTAGATTTACCTTATTGTGGTGTCTCAATTGAGAGAAATACTATTGATCCTGCACCTATACATAACTTGCAGTGTTCTGAAACACTTCTGATATTTGCACTGTTTCACCTGTTCTATATCTCATGGTGTATATCGCTTTTTCCCACAGCTAGGTGGTACAGGCATTTCTGATGCTGTATTCATGGTTTGGATAATGTTCACAAGTCATACTTCTTGTCTTTAGTGTTTAATGAATGGGGACACGTAAATACTACAATGTGATGAGTAGAATTGTGTGTGATGTAATTTCATGTTACTTATTTGTTGTTTACTTTGTTGGGTTTATGTTATAATTATGTTCTTGTTATGTTTGTGAAGTTGTATTTGGGAAAACCTCTTAGATTTATCACTAATAAAACTAAGGTGTTAAAAGTGTTGCTCAATCATCTTGTAATCTGGGACATTCTGGTGGCATCGTGTTTTCCCATTGTAAAGTCATATAAACTTGTCCTGTTTCAGTTTTGTATATTGTCATGACTTATTTTAAAATTTTGAAGACACAAAAGCTCTTTGTGTATGTGTAATTTGTTACCTTCTTGAGTCAGTATCTGGTGCACTTCTATAGACAACAAACAATAGTTAAACTGTACAGAAGTTTCTATCATTCATTACTGTGGAAAATATATTTTAAAGGGAATGTTGTAATTTCATTTCTAGCACATTTATATACTAAATCAATGAAAGGATAATGTCTCCGCAAACTGTTTGTTGCTTTAACCCATAAACTGCTGTGTATAAGGATTGTTTACTTTTGAAGTTGTACACGTTTTAGCAAATATAGCAAATAAAACAGTTGAAGTTATATTTTAGAGATGACAATTCTGTTGTTTCTTGTGCAAGCACACTTTATATATAAGGATGTTAACATGTTTATTGCAGTATTTAAAAGTTAAATATATTTTTGGCAGTTGTTTGTTATAGAAATATTAAATTTACAAAATTTAAGTAAATTTATGTCACAATTTGAGCAGATTACATATTTATTCATTAATTTGCATGTTTATAGAGGTATTTGAAGATGACCTTTAAAGGCTTTGTGGGTATTGTTTTCATATTGGTGTCTGGCTAAGAGGGCAGCAGGAGAAATCTTTTCCCAGCAGTTCATGCTTAGTGGGGACATTGGTTGAGGGTTGTAGGTGTGTAACGTTGTGGTGTGACCTTAATTTACCTTTATTTTTGCCGTAGTTACCCTAAACCTCAAAATCTTGTCCAGGCTGGAATATTATTTGGGTTTTATTTTGTAAAGTGTAGGAAGCCGATACTTGGCTGGGACATTGGTTGGAGTTTGTAGGTATGTAATGTCGTCATGTGACCTTGATAATATCTTGCTGTAGTGACTTTGACCTTTAAAATTTTGTTCAGGCTATATCTTGGAAAATGTATGGTGTACCAAGTTAATACTCGGCAGGGTTATTGGTTGGAGGGTGTCGGTGTGCAGTGTCATGGTGTGACCTTCATTTGACCTTTGACATGATATTACCTTTGATCTTGGCTCTGGTAGAATTTTTCGACCGACACATTTGAGACGTATTTCTCCTATCACAAAACTACATGAATTGTACAACTGTTACTGATAATTATATGTACCAAATTGTGCTCTTTCCATTGACATAGTTCAGTTAATAAATGGATGAATTAATCAATGTTAACACTTCATAACTTTTAGTTTTCAACTAATGCTGTAATCTAGCTTTTGAATTGACTTGGTTTGATCTTTTTTCTTACGTTTTCTCTTTCTTACATGTTATTTCTCCTGCAATGTTACATAACTTACACTGTCTCTTTTGAAAGACTTCTTATTTTTGTACTTTTTCTCTCTTCCATGCCATGGTGTCCAGTGATATTTCCCTAGGCTGTGGGGTACAGGTATCTTCTGATACTATTTCCTATTTGTAGTTCTCCTGTCAAATTGTGAATGTTTATTTTCAATTTGTGTTATAAAATCAGTTTATTTTGAATAATAAAATTAAGCCAGTTAAAATGATGTCTCTGTATTCTGCAGTCTCCGAATTATCCTCAGAGAATAAGCTAACTCTATCTAAAATTCTGATAGTAAACAAACCAAGCCTTATGACTGTTTCCTTGTCCCATTAAACTTTCTCTCTTTGGACTATTTTCAGGGAACTGGGTGGGAAGATTTTGAAACTAGACAGTCGCTTGGTGAGCCATCTTTTTCATTTTATCTTCTATAGTTTTAGAACTAGCTTTCCTTTGAATAATCAAATTATTTTGGTGTAGTGTCTAATTGTATTCACCTGATGCATCCGGTGGATACTTTAGTTTAGCCTTCGCTATGCCGCTGCGGCACAGAGATTTTCGAAGTTAACGCTCTCTGCTGAAAACTAGACAAGGTAGCTTCACCAAATTTGGAGGATATCCTCATTGGGAGGTAAGCTTCTCTGCAACTGAATTTAGCCTCATTCTGAAAAACAAGATGGCTTCCATGGGCATTTCTTTGAAAATTATCTACCTTTTTCCACGTGTTGGCTGATGTGTCTAGATTTGACCTTGGGGCCGTTCCTTCAAGGTCAGACGACTAGCCAAACTTAAAAGGACTAATAACTACCTTATTATTGGTCCTAAAAGTTTGGGATGTGAAACCAACCTTAATTGGAAATAACAGACTAGGATGTTCTGATGTACTGCTCACTGGCTTCGGTGAGTTGTCTTTCCGGTGAATACAATTTGCATCGGTCCTCCGATGTGCTAGATCGAGTTTACACATATTTTGATCTTTCAAATACTAAATCTGTTTTGACACCTAACTGGCATGTGCATTTATTCTACTTGCAGAATCTGAAAAGTGTTTTAAGTTAATTTTTTAATGAATTTTTAAAATATTTTTTAATGCATTAAAATTCATGAGATCATGCACTAAATCACTTATAACTTAAAAAGTATTGCATTTAGAGCATTTTGTTAAAATATGTTATTCAGCTACTTTTTCCATAGCTACAACATGGTGAGTAACTAGGGTGTCTATCTCAATATCTAAGCGAGTAATAGCTACTTTTGCACTTTTCAGTAATTTCCATCATGAGTAAAATCACTTGTAACTTGAAAACTATTGCATTTAGAGAATTTTGTATAAATATGTTATTCAGCTACTTTTGGGTCAGCTATAACAGTAAAATTTTAGACCTGTAGCTGAGTAAAAGTAATTTGAGGTTATCAGTGTTGAGTAAATCAGTTAGAACTTGAAGACTATTGCATTTAGAGTATCTCTTCAAATATGTAATTCACCTATTTTTGGATCAGCTGTAACAAAGCAAATTTGCAGACATGTAGCTTATTTTATAGATGAGCAATAGCTATTTTGAGGTTATCACTGTTGAGTAAATTAGTTATTGCTTGAAAACTATTGCATTTACAGAAATTTGTTTTAATATCTTATTCACCTACCCGTGTGTGAAGAAGTTGCCTTGTAGTATCTGTAAGGCGTTTACGCCTGCTCAGATCCACCAGTTAGCAACCCCCACCTATAAGGAACGGAAAGAACGCTCTAGCCAGAAGAAATCTGAAGAATTGACAAGTACGTCTCCCAAGCTTGTTGATCCGTCTGAGGTTTCACTGCTGGGTCCAGTCAACTCAGGGACGCAGTCTCCTGTTGATTCTACACCCAAGCAGAAGAAGAAGCGTTCTGATGGCTCCCCAAGGTCTAGTAAACGGAAGCACAGCAGTAAGCCCACTTCTGATGACCTCAAGTCCCTTGATGACAAGTGGAGTGAGAGATTTTCCCGTCTGGAAGCAATGCTGGTTAACCAGTCATTTGCTGTCCCTGTGAGACCGGTGAATTCTGCTTCTGTGGTGCCCAGAGAACACCCCTTCTTTGATCCGGGTGCTTCTACAAGTGTTATGTTTGCTGAGGGCACTAGTGACGTTGCTACGCAGTTGACGGCTACCCAACCTCCGCTGGGGGTTCCCGGTACTCCAGCTGTGAAGGAAGTGACTAAGAGTGCTACCCACCCTGTTCAGGGCCCCGGTACCTCTGAGACTGTTGCCACCCAACCTTTACTGGTTCCCGGTGCAGGGACTGCCACCCAGCCTCCACAGGCTCCTGGTGCGGGTCCTGAGGTTCTGCCTGCCGGTTATGAAACTACGGTGTCTAACCAGTCGCCTCCCATTGGCCAGAATTCTGAGGTTGCTAGGGAATCTGACAGTGAGGCTGAGGTGGATGCGGAACCGGCTTCACCGGTTAGTGTTCACTACCAGGGTGATGTACCGGAATCTAACACTGACCAGGATCTTTCTGAAGATGCTAATTACCGGGAAACATTGAGAGGGGTGAGGAGTTTCATGGGCTGGCATCAAATCCCGGATTATGACACCTCAGCTGCATCTATGGATGACAATCCCTTTGCCGGTTCTAGAGTGAAGACTACCGGTAAAGTGTCAGTAAAATTGCCGGTGGATGAATGGCTTTGTAAAAAGCTGGAGAAACTAAATATAACTATTGCTGAAGGTTATCCTTCCAGGAATACAGAAACCAGTGGTCTGCTGCGTGACCAATTTGTCAAGACACCCCGTACTTCCAAGTGGTACGACATGCAAGCTGTTAAGAAGGATGCGTCTAACCAGGCTGTTGGTGACTGGTCTCCGGAACCGGCAAAGCTTAACAGTATGTTTTCTAGAGTTGCAAGGCGCAGTTTACCTTCTGCCCCAGCTTCCAGGACCTTCAGCCAGGACACCCTTAGAAGGTGGGAGAGGTCATTCAGAGAACAATCAGTGATGTGTAATCACGCTGCTGGCCTCTCTAGATGCCTCACCAAGGTACAGGACTCCATGGTCACCCAGTTAAAGTCCCTGAGGTTCGATTCCTCAAAGGGCAAAAGTGCTGAGAAACAACAACAAGCTGTTGAAGAACTGGAATATCTGGTTACGTTTAACCGGTCAATTTCACAGGCTATGCAGCGTACCATGCAGGATTTATCAGAGGGAGTCTTTATCAGCATGGCTAATCTCACCCTGGCCCGTCGGGACAGTTATTTAGAGTTCATAAGGGGTGGCATTAAACCGGACACCTTGTGTGCCTTACGTACGTCTCCAGTTCACCAACTATCACTCTTCCCGGACAGCTTACTGGTCAAAGCTGAAGAGGAAATCTTACGTAGTGAAGAGAGGCGTTCTGCTGGTACCACACCAAGGAAACCTGGACGTTTTCATCCATACGTCTCCTCCAATCGAAACCCTCACCAGCCGGACCGGAAGCCCACTACTCCGGCATGGAAGCAGATTAGAGACCGGCAAACTGCTCAGAAAGGGGGTGGTAAAGCCTCAAACTTCAGCCAGAAGCCGGCCAGAGGTTTTAAAAAGCATAAATGACAATCACTGTTTTGCAAATGTGGTCGGATTGGTGAACTCTGTAAATGTATCCGACAAGATGGAGGGCTTGAACCCACCACCACCAGTGACAAACAAGAGCGAGACTGTGTTTCCACATGTAAACTCTTTTGTTGCAAGTGTTCCTTTTGCCAGCGGGTCACCGCAAAAGAAAGGTATAAATCCCGCTTATTGTCAATCTATCAGAGAAATAAACCATGTGAAAGATGTTTCCTGTGTAGATCACTTGAGTTTTGTAAATATTGTCACAAATGTCCAAACTGTTGTCACAAATCTTCCTGTAGGGGCAAGACTTCAGCAGTTTTGGGAAAAGTGGGAAACTCTGGGTGCGAGCCCAAAAGTTATCAGAATACTGAGAGAGGGCTACACCCTTCCCTTCCGGTTCAGACCCAACCTAACCAGGTCACCAATGGTCATCAGCAAATATGTAAACCCCCAAAGACAGTCCTTCCTTTTGGAGGCACTGACTCAGCTAACAAACAAGAATGCAGTAGAACCGGTAACAAATCAGACCTCCCTAGGGTTTTACAACCGGCTATTTTTGGTTCCCAAACCCAACAACCGGTGGAGACCTATCTTGGACCTGAGCACTTTGAACACCTTTTTAAACACAGAGTCGTTCAAGATGGAGACCCCAGAGACAATAAGAACCTCCCTACAGGCAGGGGAGTGGGTCACATCCATAGACTTCAAAGACGCTTACTTCCACATACCAATTCACAGTCAGTCAAGGAAGTACATGCGTTTTCACATTCAGGGCCACTCCTACCAGTTCAAGGCCCTGCCCTTTGGTCTTTCCACAGCACCCATGGAGTTCACAGTGGTGGCCAAAGAGGTCAAGCTCATGGCCTTACGACAGGGTATAAGAATCCACCAGTACCTAGACGACTGGCTGGTGAGGGCCTCTACCCTCCACACCTGTCTCCAGCATACTCAAACCCTGGTCACTCTTTGTCAGGAACTAGGGTGGCTGGTGAACAAGGAAAAGTCAGAACTGGCACCCAAACAGGTCTTCAACTTCGTAGGTTACCAGTTCGACCTGAAAGAGGGCAAGGTCAGACCAACAGAAGACCGTTGGCAGGCCTTGACAGACAAAATCAGATCAATGATGTCGGATCCGGTTTGTCCGGTCCGGAAATTCATGTCCCTCATAGGTCTCCTCACAGCAACAGAAAAACAAGTCCACTTAGGGCGACTCCACATGAGACCCATACAGTGGCACTTGAAAAACAATTGGAGGGTCCCAGAGTCACTGGAAAAGGTGATCCCGGTCCCCAAGTCCCTCCACCCTCATCTAAGGTGGTGGCTGGAGGAAAGCAATGTGCTACTAGGTCAACCATTACACCCTCTAAAACATGCTCTGCAGATCTTTACAGACGCATCAAACGAAGGGTGGGGCGCTCACTTGGACGACCATACTGCAAGGGGAACCTGGTCCCTCCCAGAAAGCAAGTTGCACATAAACCACTTAGAGCTAAAAGCAGTTTTTCTAGCTCTAAAGGAGTTTCGAACCCTGGTCTGCAACAAGACTGTGTTGGTAGCTACAGACAACACAACAGTGGTTGCCTATATCAACAAAGAAGGGGGGATGAAGTCGGGTTCACTGTGTGCCCTACTGTGGAGAATCCTGTCCTGGTGCACCAGACAGCAGGTAACCCTCAGGGCACGTCACATCCCCGGCCGTCTGAACGTGATAGCAGACAAGCTATCCAGACTTGGCCAGACCATTCAAACAGAGTGGTCACTTCATCCAGCAGTATTCCAAGCTGTATGCGCAAGGTGGCACCAGCCAAAAGTGGACCTGTTTGCCACCAGGTTCAACAACAAACTACCTCAGTTTGTGTCACCGGTGCCAGACCCCCAGGCTTGGGCAGTGGATGCACTCAGTCTCTCCTGGGAGTACCTGGACCCATACGCCTTCCCACCGGCAGCCATCTTGGGCAAAGTGGTGGAGAAGCTCCAGGACTACCCCTGCAACAGAATAATCCTGATTGCCCCAGGGTGGCCCAACATGCCCTGGTTTTGGGACCTGGTAGCAATGTCAAGCCAGATCCCACTCTGTCTGCCCAGCATACCCAACCTTGTGTCTCAACCATTCAACCAGGTCCTTCACAGGAACCTGTCGAATCTGAACCTACATGCCTGGCTCCTAGAGCCTCAGCAATCAAGGAGCAGGGCTTCTCTGAGGCAGTGGCAGCACGAATTGAGGCTCCTCAAAGAAGATCAACCAGATCTGTCTATGAGGCAAAGTGGACCATTTTTACAAAGTGGTGCCTCAGTAATCAGGTGGACTTCAGGGCACCACCTCTGAAGGCCATTGCTGACTTCCTCCTGCACTTGTTTCAGGACAAGAAGTTACAACCAGGCACTATTGATGGCTACAGATCCGCCATTGCTGACAAACTGGGCAATTCCACCATTAATGTCAGCAAAGATGAGAATCTCACTCGTCTCCTGGATAGTTTCCATAGAGACAGACCTAAGGGCAGGAGGGGCATCCCCTCCTGGAACCTTTCACTGGTTTTACATCAGCTCACAAAGGCTCCTTTTGAACCCCTGAAAGAGTCCTCCTTGAAACATTTAACTTTCAAGACTGTTTTCTTGCTGGCTTTGGGTTCAGGTAAACGCAGGAGTGAGATCCATGCTTGGTTACATAAGAACATCAGACACCAGTCAGACTGGTCTAAGGTGTCTTTGTATCCCTCACCTAGCTTCCTATCCAAGAACCAGCTGGCTAAGGAAGGTCCAGATAGTGTGGCACCAGTGGTCATCCCAGCCCTGGCACCTTCTCTGGATAGGTCACTCAAGGGTGACAGGTCCCTATGTCCAGTTAGAGCCCTGCGTTACTACTTGGACAGGACTGCAGACCTCAGGCAGAATAAGGAGTTAGTCTTTGTCTCCTTCAAGAAAGGGTTTGATAAAGACATCTCGCCTGCCACCATCTCCTCATGGATCAAACAGACTGTGGTTCTGTGCTATGAGCTCTCTGACCAGGAGGCCCTCACCTTACATCAGGTTAAAGCCCATGATGTTAGGGCCTTTGCTGCTTCTAAGGCTTTCCAATCAGGGATCTCCTTAGATCAGATCTTGTCAGCCTGCCACTGGAAATCTCACAACACCTTCACCCAATTCTATTTGAAGGATGTTGCCTGGGCTGACTCAGAGCTTTTCCACCTGGGACCTGTAGTGGCTGCCCAGCAGGTGCACCACCAGGCCCAGAAGTGAGGGGATGTTGTATATATGTAAATATGTACATATTGTAAATATGTTAGATATGTACATAATGTAAATATGTTGAGTGTACATATATTTTCAAAAAAAAAAAAAAAAAAAAACCTGTGACTTGCTTCCTTTGGGAAGTTTATTTCTTCTGGGACTGAACTCAGCCCCTCTCTCTCTATCTTTCCAATTCAGACCAAAACTGAAAGGAAAGAAAAAAGGGGGGGGGGGGCAACGTCGGTAGGCTCCCGGTTAACCGGTGAGTTAGTGCCGACCCTGACCTTTCAGGGTTCTCTGACCCTAGGTCAAATGGGCCTGTTGAAATTTGTTGTTATGAGTTCACATAAGTCCCTAGCTGCTTACCCGCCTACCAAGCGGTAGTTATTCAGCAATTGTCCATTGGATAGGATGTATTAACGCAATAAAATTGCAAATTTAATAAGTAAATTAAATTTTTATAAGTTAATACCCTATCCAATGGACAGGCAAGGCCCACCCAACCGGCCCCGCTATCAGCTTGCTAGGGGTCTTACTAGGATTAGACACGAAAAAGATGCTATGACGTCAATAGGTAAACAGGAAATGGAGTACGATGCGCCACCTGGCGAATGCACACTCTGTGACCGGTCCTGCCGGTAGTATATACAGGACATCTTTTTCTGGCGTTTGGCGGGACCGGTCGCGCCGACCGGTAAAGCAATTGTCCATTGGATAGGGTATTAACTTATAAAAATTTAATTTACTTATTAAATTTGCAATTTTGAGCTTTTCACTCTAGAGTAAATCAGTTGTAACTTGAAAACTATTATTTTTATTGCGTAAAATAGCCTTACCTTATCCTCACAAATGCTTACTTGGTTTTGTGGAGGCAAAATGCGGTGACCAACAAGAATATTTAAATAATTATTCTTGTTCGAGAGGTGAACCCCGTAGTTAGAGATAGGTGCGCATGCACACTGCTCATAGTCAGTTGGACTTTGTCAAGAGATCTTCATTCAATTTTTGGTCGTCGTGGAGGCTGCGCGTGTTTTATTTCTACGAAGATCATGGCAGAATCTCAGCTGAAGTCTTCTAAACGTGCTTCAGGGTGTGGTCATCCGATTTATAGCTGGGATACCCACCTTTTTTGTTACCCTTGCAGAGATAAGGGAAAAGGTCAAGATGTCTGCGTTACATCCAAGGAAGAAGACTGCTTTAATTGTTTACAATTTACTTCTGATCAGAAGAGGAAACTAAGATCAAAATCCAAGAAAAAAGTTAAGGATGTTGTGGTTTCTAAAGAAGTGGAAGACACTCTTTTAGGACAAGAATCTGATGCTGCTACAGATCTTTCTATTCCTTTAGCATGCAATTTACAGCTTGCAAGAAGAGATTCCATTCTTAAAGTTTGTGCTTCACACTTGCAGGAACACGACTTTATTAACAAACTCAGGAGGACAGGCTTTAAATCTGCAGACCTGTTTTGCCCTACAACTCTGGATCAGATCCAAAAGAAGCAGGATAGATCTCCCAGAGGCACAAGGTAGAGCAACGTCCATCTTTCCAATCGAATAGTCGTTCAGAAGATAGGTGTTCTTCTAGCTCTCACAATTCTGGCTCCAAATTTTTCCGTGGCCAACAGGACAAGTTCAGCAAGAAGCCCTACCAGTCGTCTTCAAGACGTGGTGGTAGTAGACGCAAGTGACAATCAAAATTCTGTATTACATGGAGGCCATTTACAGTTTTACTGGCAGGTATGGCTTCATCTTCATTGTCATCCAAGAGTTGTGCAAATCTTGAGGTTCAGTTACCAGATAATTCCTCAATCGAATCCGCCCAAGTCTGTACTTCCCACAATCCACAGTGGGTACAACAAACCAGAAAAACATCGCTTTCTAACAGATTGTGTTTCAGAAATGCTCAAAAAAGGGGGCTATTTACCCTCTCAAGGTTTGCACAACTCCAGGTTTTCGCAGCAGGTTATTTCTAGTGCCCAAACCCGGGAAAAAATGGTGTCCTGTGATAGATCTCAGTGTCCTGAACATTTACTTGCATGTCCCTACGTTCAAAGTGGAGACAGCAGAGATTATCAGAAACTCAGTCAAAAAAGGTGAAGGGCTAGTTACCATAGAGCTGAAAGATGCGTACTTTCACGTTCCCATTCATCCCGATTCTCGACACTTGCTATGTTTCCATGTAGACAAAAAAACATATCAATTCAAAGCTCTGCCATTCAGGTTAGCGACGGCACCACTAGAGTTCACGCGGATTGTAAAAGAGGTAAAACTCGTTCTTCAGTCCCGCGGAATTCGAGTTCACCAGTATCTAGACGACTGGTTGTTGAGAGCAAATACCAGACGCCAGTGTCAGCTCCAGACAAAAGAACTCATCCATGTGGTGCAATAACTCGGCTTTGTGATAAACTTCGAAAAATCAGAGCTCAAACCTACACAAAAAATTGACTTTCTGGGTTACCATTTCGATTTGATACAGGGAAAAGTCTTTCCAACCGAAAAGAAGTTGAAAATTCTAGAAAAATCTGTTCAGGACATGGAGATCGCATCACAAACAACCCCAAGGTGGATAGGTGCACTAGCATCCCTAGAAAAGACAATACCAATGGGTCGGTTACATATGCGGCCTTTCCAATGGTACCTAAAATCAAACTGGCAGTATTCCCAGTCACTAGACCTGAAGATTCCTGTTTCAAACCTTCTGAAAAAGCATCTTCAGTGGTGGAAAGATAAAAAAAATCTAAAAATGGGTTGTCCTTTACATCCACAGGAACACAATACCAGTATTTTCACAGATGCGTCAAATCAGGGTTGGGGAGCTCATTTAGAAAACATGACAGTCAGTGGCAATTGGACAGATCAAGAGAAATTACGTCATATCAATGTCCTAGAGTTAAAGGCAGTGTTTCTGGCCTTAAAAAGCTTTCAAAACAAAATTCTAGACAAAAGGGTTCTGATAGCAACAGACAACGCCACTGTAGTCAGTTATATGAACAAACAATGGGGAACACACTGTTGGGACATGTGTCTCCTGGTTTGGCGCATCTTGGCCTACTGCAATCCTCGAAACATACTCATAAGAGCCAGACACATTCAGGGTTGCCTCAATGTGATAGCCGACAGTCTCTCCAGGAAGGACAAAATAATTCAAACAGAATGGTCTCTTCATCCTCAAATATTCAGCCTAATTTGCAAAGTTTGGCACAAACCAATGGTGGACATGTTTGCCACCAAATTGAATCACAAACTACCAATCTATGTCCCACCAGTCCCAGATGCAAATGCTATGAACATAGATGCTTTGAACATCTCCTGGGGGGGTCTGGACGGCTATGCCTTTTGTCCTGTAGCACTCATACCAAAAGTCATACAGAAAATGCAACAGGTGCAAGATGATAGTAGCACCAGGGTGGCCCAGAATGCATTGGTTTTGGGATCTAGTGAATCTCAACCAAACCCCCATTACAACTACCTCACTAGCCTCATCTGTTAAAACAACCATTCAGTCAGAAGTTCCATCAGAATCTCCTGTATCTGAATCTGCATGTTTGGCACCTAGACACCACTCAGAATCACTTGAATCATTCTCTGAGCAGGTGGCAGATAGAATGAAGGCACCTCAAAGACCCTCATCTAGAAGATTATATGAGTCAAGGTGGTCCATTTTTGAACTCTGGTGCCAACAGAACAAGGTGGTCGGCTCAGAGCCTTCTATCTCAGACATAGCAGAATTTTGAACCACTTGTTTACTGTCAAAAATTTGAAACCTGCCACAATTGCTGGCTATAGAACTGCAATAGCTGACCATTTGGGACCTTTTGGCCAGGAAGTGGGTAAGAGTTTGCACTTAAATAGACTCCTTGCAAGCTTTTACAGGGACAAACCCATTGTAAATAGGGGTATTCCCTCTTGGGACCTATCTTTTGTTCTTATGTCTTTGACTAAGGCTCCTTTTGAACCTTTGAAGGTTGCAAGTCTTAAGATTTTGACTTTCAAGACTGTTTTCCTGATGGCTTTGGCATCTGGCAAAAGGAGGGGGGAGGTACACGCTTGGACATTCTCTTCTCTCAGACACAAACCTCACTGGAAGGAGGCCACTATCTCTCTGATTCTTAGTACCAGTTAGCCTCTGAGGGTCCAGATTTGATCAGACCTGTGGTTATTCCAGCTCTCAAACCTTTTCTGAGCTCAGATTTGTCTGAAGATATGACTCTGTGTCCTATTAGAGCACTTCATTATTATTTGGATAGGACTTCTACAAAAAGAATGGGCAAGAATCTTTGTTCATCTCCTTTAAGGAGGGCTTTGAAAAGGACATCCAAAGATCCACTATTTCATCTTGGATCACACAGACTGTTGCTTTAGCCTATCAATCTTCGGACTCTATGTCTGACAGTGTTCATGTGAAGGCTCATGACCTAAGATCCATGTCAGCTTCTTTGGCCTTTAAGGGTGGGGTCTCATTAGAGCAGGTATTAGGTTCATGTTATTGGAAAAGCCACAACACTTTCACCACCTTTTACTTGAAGGATGTGTCTTGGCAGTCCACCGACCAATCAGATTTCAAATTGGGTCCAGTGGTATCTGCTCAGCATGTAGTGAATTTTTGAGTATGTTCTTCTATGTTTTCATATGTCTTACATACTTCCATGTTACCATCCATACCAGTATGTTGTACTGACATATGTCTTCTTTTTGTTGCAGATGGCCCATGACTGTAGTCAGGTAGTTCACAGAAGCCAGCTTGGGGATGCCTTTCTGGTGGATGACAGCTCCCAGATTGATGGACCCAGGAAGCCATCCCCGACCACACAGTTATGGGTGATGGGTAGATGTAAGATCACTTAGAATTATAGATCACGTGTCAACTTCAACAGTGCATCATGAATATTCATGAGGTTAGCATTCATGTTTTAGCTTCACAAGATATCTCACAGTTATGAGTGATCTTAATGTGGCGTACTTAAGCTTATCTTATCCTCTCTTACAAATGCTTGCATGGTGAACCCCATATTCTATTAACAGGCAGGTTGCAAAACAAACTCCCTCCTCCTGTTATGGTTGGATTCAAGCATTTGTGAAGATAAGGTAAGGCTATTTTACGCAATAAAATGTAACATATCTTATTGTAATTTAACTTTTTGTAAGTTAAATACTTACCTTATCCTCACAAAGATGGACCCACCCTACCTCCCCTCACAATTTTGTTTTTATAGGGGACCAAGAATTAAATGAAGATCTCTCGACAAAGTCCAACCGACTATGAGCAGTGCGCATGCGCACCTATCACTAACTACGGGGTTCACCTCTCGAACAAGAATAATTTTTTAAATATTCTTGTTGGTCGCCACGTTTTGCCTCCACATAAAACAAGTAAGCATTTGTGAGGATAAGGTTAGTATTTAACTTACAAAAAGTTAAATTACAATAAAATTTGTTACAATTTACAGTATTTTGTATAAATATGTTATTCAGATACTTTTGGGTCAGCTATAACATAGTAAAATTGTAGACCTGTAGCTCATTGCATAGCTGAGCAATAGCTACTTCGAGGTTTTCTCTGTTGAGTAAATCAGTTGCAACTTGAAAACTATTGCATTTAGAGAATTTTGTTTAACTATCTTATTCATTTACTTTTGAATTAGCTATAACACAGTAAAATTGCATGTGTATCTCATGGCATAGCTGAGTAATAGCTATTCACAGGTCTTCACTGTTGAGTAAATCAGTTTTAACTTGAAAAATATTGCATTTAGAGTATTTTCTTTAAATATGTTGTTCACCTACTTTTGAGTTAACTATAACATAGTGAAATTGCAGACCTGTAGGTCATGGTATAGCTGAGCAATAGCTACTTTCAGGTTCTTACTGTTGAGTAAATCAGTTGTAACTTGAAAACTATGCATCTACTTTTGAATTAGCTATAACATTATAATTTTATTGGCTTAATACATCTTACCTAGTGCACAGATGCATTTGTCCGGCGCCCTGCCATTAGAAAAAAACGCCCTGAGCTGGGCTCTGGCCAGGACCGGTAGTCATTCGCTGTATAGCCTCCCTGCTGGTGTACTGCGCATGCTCGCGCATCTGCTCTTCCTCTGTTTGGCGCGTATCGAGTAAAACACTGGAGATTTAAGAGACAAATATTCTAATTTTGTGTGTGTACACAGTGTATATTTTTGGAACATTTTTGGGTAAGTTTGTTCATAAAGTGACATAGCTTCACCGGGAGAGTTCAAAGGACAAAGGAAAGGGTCGTGTGGCCACATGATGGCAGCTTTTGATCTTCATGATAAGTGTGCCAGATGCCGCGAAAAGAAAGTTGGACAAGATCCTTGTGTGTTGGGTAACGAATGCTTGATTTGTGAAGGTTTCAGTGATTTGCAAAAAGAAAAGGTGGCCAACCCTTCATATAAAATACGCAAAGAATGGAAAGCGGGTTTGTTAGTTTCCCCAAAGGAGAAACTCTGTTGCCATGCCCCCTGATGATTGGCTTTGTCAAAAGTTAGAAAAGTTGAACACCACAGTGGCAGAGGGGTACCCTTCCAGGGCACAGGACTCCGCGGGGCTAAAAAAGGACCAGTTTGTCAAGATCCCCAGAAGTCAGAGTAGATGGTATCACATGCACACTCTGAGGTCGGATGGTCCTCATCGACCTGGCAAAAGCCTTTTCAGTTGGAGTGACAATGAAACCAAGGTCAACTCCCAATTCCCTCACATCATAAAGACTTCCGCTTACCCTCCATCAGGCCCCCCATACAGGCCAATATCACAGAACTATTTGTGTAGGTGGGAAAGGTGTGCCCGTGAAGGTAGTTATGTGGTAAATAGTGCTGCAGGGTTCAATAGATCTTCATCTGAACTGCAGGAAAGAATCTCTTTTGGTGTTACCTTTCTTCAGTCGAAAATAAATAAGGCCAAGGCTCCAAAAGAGGTTACAGAAGCTCTCAAGGACATCAAGGACTATGTTGCTATTTATCAAAGCGTATCAGTAGCTATGGGAACAGCTTTGCAACACTTGGCTGATAGTTTGTTCGTGCATCTGTCAAACCTTATCCTCCTGCGCCGGGATTCGTATTTAGAGCACGTCAAACCGGGCATCAAGCCTGATACTTGGAATCTTCTCAGGAATGCCCCCATGTTCGCGCATGGTCTATTCTTGGACTGTTTTGGCTACGGCGGAACAGGATATCACCAAACAAGAGTCTGCTGTAGTTGCTCCAGGGCCCGGTCCGGGCGCCTCGCAGCGCTCCAGTTGGAGGGGAAGTGCCAGATATAGACCTTATGAAAGGAGAGAATCACAGCAAGGCACAGGTCAGGGAGACCAAGGTCAACAACCATGGCGTCAGTTCTCTAGAAACAGGAACAGAGGTTGTGGCCATGGTAGAGGTGCCAATCCTCGTTTTTCTAGGTCACGAGGAAACAAATCTTACAAATGACAATTACCTTTCAGTTCAAACCCAGTTGTCAGTTAAGCAGGTTGGACCCCAAGTTGAATCAGACTGTACATTCTTTAGTTGTGAACAAGGTAATGAAACAAAGATTAAAACTGAAGTCAAGAGACTTAACTTGCAAAAGGGCTGTATCTTATCAAGATGTTATCAGTCATGTTCATTCTGTAACTTTACACGGGCAGCCACAAAGGAAAGGCTTAGGTCCCGCTCTGTCATTAAACAAAATAAAAGTTGTCAAAGGTGTCTCTTGTGTAAGTCAATGTCTTTCTGCCCCATCTGTTCCAAATGTCCCACAGAGATCACTGTTGGGGAAAGGCTTCAGAGCTTCTGGCAAGTTTGGCGAAGGTTAGGTTCAAATCCCAGAGTAGTGTCAGTTTTGAGAGACGGTTACAATCTTCCCTGAAACTCAGCCGCTTTCCCTTGATAGTGAGCAAGTATGCAAGTCCTCTCAAGAACAAGGCTCTTCTGGAAGCTCTAGCCTCTCTAATACAAAAGCAAGCAGTCGAGAAAGTGGTTGTCAAGTCATCTCTGGCTTTTGACAACCCTCTTTTTCTGGTTCCAAAGCCCAACAGAAAATGGCGGCCAATTTTGGACCTAAGCAAACTCAATCTTTTCCTGGACACAAACACTTTCAAAATGGAGACCCCAGAGACCATAAGACTGTCTCTTCAAAGAGGGGAATGGGTCACTTTATTGGATTTCAGCGATGCATACTTCCACATTCCTATTGCTCAGAGGTCCAGAAAATACCTAAGGTTCCACCTAAACAAGATCAATTACCAGTTCACATCTGTTCCCTTTGGTATCGCAACGGCCCCATTGGAATTCACCAAAGTGGTCAAGGAGGTCAAGCTGATGGCTCAAGCAAGGGGTATCAGGATCCACCAGTACCTAGATGACTGGTTGTTGAGAACCCCGTGCCAGGCGACTTGCCTACAACATAACCGGACCCTCTTGGACCTTTGCCAAGAGTTGGGTTGTAAACATGAAGAAATCGGAACTGATTCCTCAGCAGGTTTTCAATTTCATACAGTTCATCAAGGACCGGAACTGTTGCACAGTCAGGCAATTCATGTCTCCGATAGGGCTTCTGACAGCCACAGAGAAACAGGTATGGTCAGGTCGCCTTCACATGCCCCCATTCAGTGGCATCTGAAGCGTCACTGGCATGTTTCCGAAAGTCTGGAAAAGGTCATTCCTTTGCCCTTCTCTCTCCATCCTCACCTAGATTGGTTAAACGAGAGCAACGTTCTTTGGGGCCAACCATTACACCCCCTTCAACACGCACTACAAGTGTTTACAGACACCTCAAATGAAGGCTGGGGCGCACACTTAGGGGACTTCACTGCAAGAGGCGTTTGGTCAGGCTCAGAAAGTCTCCTCCATATAAATCTTCCATATAGAGTTAAAGGCAGTTTTCCTGGCCCTCAAGAGTTTGAGCATCTTTGCAATGACCAGATTGTTCTGATCGCGACAGACAACACAACTGTGGTCTCCTACATCAAGAAGGAGGGTGGTATGAGATCAGGCTCTTTTTGTGCCCTCCTCTGGAGACTTCTGTCCTGGTGTCACCCCAGAGGAATAGTTCTGCGGGCATGACATGTTCCAGGTCGCTTGAATGTAATAGCGGACAAACTTTCAAGACACAACCAAGTGATCCAGACGGAGTGGTCCCTATCTCAGCAGATGTTCAATCTCTTGTGCTCCAGATGGGCCCGGTCACATGTAGACCTGTTTGCAACCCGGTTCAATCACAAACTTCCCAAGTTTGTATCATCGGTTCTGGATCAGACAGCTTGGGCAGTGGACACCCTGAGTCTGCCATGGGAGAATCTGGATGCTTATGCCTTCCCTCCAGTCTCCCTTCTCAGCCAAGTGATCTCCAGGGTGATGGGTCAAGGCTGTTGTAGAATGATTCTGATTGCACCAGGTTGGCCCAACATGCCATGGTTTTGGGACCTGGTCAATCTGTCGGTTCAAATTCCTTTCCGGCTCCCTCTGCAAAAGGATCTAGTGAGCCAGCCTTTCAACAGGCTGCTTCACAGGAATCTCAGCAATCAGAATCTGCATACTTGGCTCATAGAGCCTCTGCCATTCAAGAACAAGGGTTCTCTGACGAAGTGGCAGCAAGAATTGAGGCTCCTCAGAGACTCTCAACCAGAGCCGTTTACAAATCAAAGTGGGCCATTTTTGTCAAATGGTGTGACTCACACGAAGTGGATTTCAGGCCGCCCTCTGTGAACCAGATTGCGGAATTTCTATTGCATCTTTTCAATGAGAGAAAGCTGCAACCTGGCACGATTGAAGGTTATAGAACAGCCATTGCAGACATGGTGGGCAATGATAAGCTAAACATTAGCAAGAATGAAAATTTAACTCATCTGTTAGACAGTTTTCATCAGGATAAGCCAAAAGGAAGGAGAGGAGTGCCCTCCTGGAACCTTTCTCTGGTACTCCATCAGTTGACTAAGGCTCCTTTTGAGCCCATGCGAAAGGCCTCTCTTAAACACTTGACCTTTAAGTCTTTCTCTTAGCCTTGGGTTCAGGCAAGAGACACAGTGAAATTCATGCATGGCTTTTCAAGAACATCAGACATCAGGGAAAACTGGCGTCAGGTCTCTTTTTACTCTTCTCCCGGTTTTCTATCCAAAAATCAACTAGCTAGGGACGGTCCGGCCTGTGTGGCCCCAGTAGTCATCCCAGCTTTGGCTCCTTCTTTGGACAAGTCTCTTACGGAAGACAAATCACTCTGCCCTGTAAGAGCCTTACGTTACTATTTGGACAGAACCCATGATCTTCGTTAAGCGAAAGATCTGGTTTTTGTGTCCTTCCGGAAGAGTTTTCAAAAGAATATTGTCCCTGCCACTATCTGTTCCTGGATCAAACAAACAGTGCTGTTATGCTATCAGACAAGGAAGCCCAGAACTTACATCAGGTCAGAGCTCATGATGTTAGGGCCTTTGCGGCTTCTAAGGCTTTTCAGGGAGAGGTTTCCTTAGACCAGATCCTCTCAGCCTGTCATTGGAAAGCCCATAACACATTTACACAGTTTTATCTGAAGGACTTACCTTGGGCAGATTCTGAACTGTCATGACTGCGCAGCAAATCCACAATGATAAGTAATAACAACCTTTCAGTGTACATAGTGTGCATAGTGTAAATATTGTATATTTACACTATGCACACTATGGGGGGGTTTATATAACCAGTACTGGATACACCCTGTTTATAGCCGAGAGTTCTCAGAAATCCCTCTTATTCGGCTACCCTTCTTCCAATGGGTAGTTATTCTGCATCTGTCCACTAGGTAAGATCCTCTGCGGCCGGGGTTCGATCCCCGTCATGGCCGTAAGTGGGAAAGCTGGTAGTTGCTTGCCGTTGGTCGGCAGTTTACAGTACACAACCCTAGCGAACTATATGTACTGGTTTCCTCTGCCCTTCCAACTACCCGTCGTGATATGACCTGTACAGTGTTGAAAGTGACGTAAAACCCCAAATAAACAAATAAACACTAGGTAAGATGTATTAACACAATAAGATGGAAAATTTAATAGTAAATAAAATTTTTATAGGTTAATACCTTACCTAGTGGACAAGGGGATTCCCACCCTACCTTCCCCGCTACTTTAGCCAAAAAGGGGACCTTCTAAGGTAGGCAACAAAAAGAGGAATAACGCATGTGCGAGCATGCGCAGTACACCGGCAGGGAAGCTATACAGCCACCTGGCAAATAAACAGGACACTACCGGTCCCAGCCAGAGCCCAGCTCAAGATGTTTTTTTCTAACATTTGGCGAGATCGGCAGGGCACCGGACAAATGCATCTGTCCACTAGGTTAGGTATTAACTTATAAAAATTTAATTTACTATTAAATTTTCCGATTTGTAGCTCATGGCAGGTTCTCACTGTTGAGTGAATCAGTTGCAACTTGAAAAGTATTCTATGTAGAGTATTTTGTTGAAATATGTTGTCCAATTACTTTTGGGTCAGCAATAACATACTGAAATTGCAGACCTGTATGACATGGCATAGCTGAGCAATAGCTACTATGAGGTTTTCTCTGTTAATCTATTGTAACTTGAAAACTATTGCATTTAGAGAATTTTGTTTAAGTATGTTATTCACCTACTTTTTAATTAGCTATAACATAGTAAAATTGCAGACCTGTAGCTCATGTCATAGCTGTGTAATAGCTATTCTCAGGTTCTCACTGTTGAGTAAATCAGTTGTAACTTGAAAAATGTTGCATTTTAAGTATTTTCTATAAATATGTTGTTCACCTACTTTTTGGTCAGCTTTAACATAGTGAATTTGCAGACCTGCATGTCATGGCATAGCTGAGCAATAGCTACTTTCAGGTTTTCTCACTGTTGAGTAAATCAGATGTAACTTGAAAACTATTGCATTTAGAGTCATCTATTTAAATATGTTGTTCACATACTTATGGGTCACTTGTAGACCTGTAGCTCATGGCATGGCTGAGCAATAGCTACTTTTTAGATTTTCACTGTTCAGTTAATCAGTTGTAACTTGAAAGCTATTTCATTTACAGTATTTTGTTTAAATAAGTTATTAACCTACTTTTGGGTCAGCTATAAAATAGTGTAATTGCAGACCTGTAGCTCCTTGCATAGCTGAGTAATAGCTACTTTGAGGTTATCAGTGTTGAGTAAATCAGTTGTAACTCGAAAAATATTGCATTTGCAGTATTTTTGTTAAATATGTTTTTTACACCTTAACAGTTACCTAGTTACTTTCCTTCTGAATACCATTTCCAGGGCACAACTTTTGTGTCCTTTTCTTCTGTCACTTCTACTCTGAAACTCAAAACACACAGTCAGCTGACACAGAGCCCGTTCACGGGCACTGATTGCTTGTTTAATTATTTTCGATTAAAAATTTTATTTCTGCAAAAGAAACTGGTCGATATTTGATACATTTTACTGTTATTGCATGGATTGGATAAAAAATTGATAAACCAATAGATTAGAGGCTATCAGTATGCCCGGATATTAGTTATTAGTTAAAACTATAGTTTATCAAGGAAAACTCAAGGAAACAGCGGATCAGATGCTTTTCAACTCCCTTATGCGGTTCCCCAGTGCTCAGTTCTGGCTCCACTTCTTTTTACCCTATATACAGCCCCTCTCAGTTCAGTCATATCCAAATTCAATGGGACCCATCACTTATATGCAGATGACACACAAATTTACTTGGAACTTGACTCTAGGAACTTCAATTCTAGTATCACTGAACTGACAAATTGCCTTGGCCATTCAGGCTTGGATGGGAAATAATAAGCTTAAATTAAATCCTGACAAGACGGAAGTCATAGTTATTGGTGATGATCAAATTAGAAGCTCCCTTAAGTCATCTTTCCCAGTGAGTTTGCTTGGCAACATCATTTAACCAGCTGAATCGGTCAAAGACCTTGGTGTCATCCTGGATGCTGACAGTTCAATGCAAATACACATGGCTAATCTATGTCACATAAGTTACTACTATCTCCGGGAACTACAAAGGGTCCGCAGGTACTTAAATCATGAAACAGCTATAAAGGTGGCAAATGCCTGGGTTAGCAGTCGGCTGGATTACTGTAACTCACTGCTTTACAACACAAAAAAAGCATATACTGGCAGACTACAGAAAGTTCAAAATGCCTTATGTAGTACTGTGTGCAAACTAACTTTAGTCATGTCACACCCTTCTTGCACAAACTACACTGGCTCCCCATTCATTACCGTATATTGTTCAAATATAGTCTCCTTACTTATTAAGCAATACATTTCAGCCAACCTCCATATCTTTCCTCTCAGATTAGGCGGAGTGATCTCACACGGAGCAATCGCCTATCAATTTCCTCATCTAAACCAAATAAACGCTCAGGGTTGCGCAGCTTCATAGTACTCTCACAGAGTGGAACAAGCTTCCGCAAGCCATTAGAACCATAGGAAGCATTTCTAGTTTCAGAAAACAGTTGACAACAGATCTCAGATTAGCCTATCCTCCACCATAGCCTATCTCCCCTATCGGACGCTAATATGGAAACAGACCTCTTTTTGGAACTGGACTATCCCTTTTTGGACATCAGCGTCTTAGAGGATGTTTACATCAATTTCGGCACTTTATAAGTGTTTCTTACTTACTTACTTCAGTGTTGTCTTAGTAACTTTGGTTTGCTTCCTCAAAAAAAATCTATTGTTTCTGTATGTATTTTATGATCTCTTCTGACTTTACATGAAAAATGAAAGATAAGTTTATTCGTCACCAAAACTGAATAGAAATCATGTTTCTAGTCTCACTAGAGTTATGACCAATACTAATATCTTTAGATTTGTTCCAGCCACTTTTTAGGGTGCTGTGCTACGTACCTAGATGTTTATGCTTTTGATTGTTCACCTTACAGTCACTGTGTATCTTCATGACCGAGATTAAGCGGCATAAAAATTTGGTTCAAAACATTGAAAACCTGTGTGGTAGTGTGAATTCATAAATACTTCATAGCATGCTTCTTCATAAATTTTCCTGGTTTCCATGGAAAAATATATTATTAAACAGATTATTATTAAGTTGACACTTTTATTTTGTTGGAAAGTAGATTAATTTATTATGTTCTATGTTCATGTCTTGAGTGGTAACAGTATTATTGCAGATCTGAACTATTGATAGAATGTAGTCAGAGAACTGATGGATTGGTGGTTACGAGCCCTTATTTTACAGTAACTTGCAACAACTCGGAAAAATTGGTCTTTTCATTTTTGACCCCAGTCTATAAAAGCTGGGATTATAGTCGTCACCTGGGGCCGATTTCACTAAAGGACTTAAACTAAGTCCCTTTATTGGCTAAGTCAGGTACTTAAATCTAAGACTTTGGTCTTAAAATGGATTTCACAAAGGTGACTTAGCTAAGTCCAAGCTTATCAAATAACCACAGTGGTTTTCTGTGTCATGTGACCTTTTATATCTATTCAAAATATAATATTGGTGCCATATATCCTTCATTTGATGTATTTTATCTAAGGATAAGGGCTGTTTTGAAATGGAAAACCTTGTTGCCACATATAAACTTCCCATAGAGTACTTTAGTGAGGTGTTCTGTGTAATTATACTTTATTTACAGCCATTTCATATTTTGTAGTGGAGAAAACTTTATGGTGGCCATATTTAAGTCCTCTTTACAAAATTTAAGCCCACTACCTCCCAGACTTAAAGTTAAGTCCACTGACTTAGCATAATTTTAAGACCAAAGTCTTAAATTTAAGTCTAAATCTGGACTTAAGTCCCTTTGTGAAATCGGCCCCTGCATCCGTCGGCAACTTCAGTGGGCATAAAGCTTGTGGGTGTTTCACAGCCTCAACCCATACACGGATTTTCACCAAATTTCAGGGTAAGTTTACCCCAAGAAGATCTAGAGCTGGGGGTATCCAGTGACACCTGTTGCCATGGTAATATTTTTAAGATTTTTGGGTCTTAAAGTTTATGGGTTTTCCACAGCCTAAACCCATGCACAGATTTTCACCAAATTTTCAAGATATGTTTACCCCAAGAGGATCTAGAGCTGAGTAGGTTTAGGGGATATCCAGTAACAACTGTTGCCATGGCAATACTTTTAAGATTTTTGGTTCTTAAAGTTTCTTGGTGTTCCACAGCCTAAACCCTTGCACGGATTTTTACCATATTTTTAGAATTAATTTACCCCAAGAGGATCTAGAGCTGATTAGGTTTTGGAGGGTATTTGGCAACAACTGTTGCAATGGCAACACTTTGAATATTTTGGGGTCTTAAAGTTTGTGGGTGTTCCACAGCCTAAACCAGTGCTTCAATTTTCACCAGCTGATTAGGTTTTGGAGGGTATCTGACAACTTTTGTTGCCATAGCAATGCTTTAAATACTTTTCGGTCTTAAATTTCTTATTGATAAAGGGGCACCATTAAACTGATGTTATTACAGGTGCATTTTTATCTCCCGCTGGCCAAAGGCTGGGGTTAGGAGATTATTCAACGCCTTCCGTACATGTGTGCATGTGTGGGTTGTCACATTTTTACATCAACCATTATATCTCATTCATTTATGAAGCTATCTTCACCAGATTTGCAGAGAATGTTTATGGCTTTGAAAACATGTCTGTAAAAACTTTGTACTCATTTTAAAAAAAACAACATGGTTGCCATAGCTGATTGTCATTGATATCTTCTAAAATTAAAAATATTGTAGCTAGCTATGTCAGATTTGACATAGCTGGGAAAACTTGCCTGAGAATAACTTTGGCCTTGTTTTTAAAAACAAATTGACCTCTATATCTTTAACGTCAAATGGGGGAGGGGGCATATAAAAAAGCCCTAATATCTGCCTTATCATTGGTTCTTGGGGTTTGGAATGACAAAACAACATATTGGAAACTGTTGTCTGCAAATCTTTTGCAAGTGTCAAATTTGACTTTTGACACCTGCTTCAAGGTCATGTAGGGTCATCATGCCAAAAGGGCCTTATATTTCCCTTATAATTGGTTCTGGTCCTTCACAATATGACAACAACTTGTAAGAAATCATGGCCTATGAATCTGACAACATCTAATCTAATCGACTGCTTTGCAGGCGCAATATCTTCCCCACTAAGGAGAACTCAGTGTGCTAGTTAACAAAAATTATTTTTAATAAGGAGAGTTGAGGGGCATTCAAGGTCAGTATTTCAGAGTTGTGAGTGAGACCGAGAGGGAAAGAGACTAATTTGGGAAACTAGAATTGAAAAGGTGGGTTTTGAGGTGTTTCCTGAAAGATGCGACAGAGGGACTGTTATTTGGAAGGGGAAAGAGTTCCAAAGAACTGGGGCGTAGTGACTAAAAGAATTAGAGAAGTGTTTCTACAGTCAAAAGTGGGGGTATGAAGGAACTTGAGTTTTGGGGTACTATGCCTAGTATTTCCGGAAGAAGTGTAGGGGTGAATTAATTCTCTTAGGTAAACAGGGTGACCTTGGTTGAAGATTTTGTATGTAATGAGGCCTATTTTGAATTGTACCTTGTACCTGACTGGGAGCCAATGGAGTTTTTTTAGTTGAGGAGTAATGTGAGAAAATTTTGAGGAACGGGTGACAACCCTGCAGAGTGAGTTTTGCACTAGCTGCAATCTCCTTAACTCAAAATCAGTGAGTGATAAGAACAGGGAATTTCAGTAGTCCAATCTGCTGCTCACCAAAGCATTTGGTAGAAGAACTGATGTTTTAAGGTCTAGAAGGGGGCGAATTCTGTAGAGGTCTCTCGCATGAACTCTAGTGGACTTTGTGACCTGTGACACATGGTCAGAGAAGGTGAAATTGGAATCAAACACCACTCCGAGGTTCTTGACACTTTGTGCTGGTGAGACCTGATTACCAAGAATATTGATTGGAAAGTGAGGAAGGAGTTGTTTACGGTTGTTTTTCGAAACTATCAAAATGAACTCGGAAATCTGACAACATTTTGTGGATTCTGAATACTTCTTACTGCTGAAATTGTCCCCAAGATTTTCCCAAATGTCAATGCTGTTGCCCATTTAGTTTCATAAATAATATTTTATTGAAGCAATTGGGCAAAATCAACAAAGATTATACATGTAATAAGCCTTTTATTTAAAGGAAGAACTATTTACAAAATAATATAAATACATGATAATGATGATGAAGGTGTGGACATGTGGCTAATATAAAACTATGAAAACCGCCCTGATTCCTTTAAAAATTCTGTACTGTTTTAAAAATTACCTTGTTTTGTTCAAAAGTCAAGTTATAATCTCCATATAAAAGAAAATCAGTGGTTATTGTCGGTAAAACTTGTAACTTGTTAAACATTGACTGCCTATGGTGAGTATATAGTCTGCATTGTAAAAGCAAAAGAGAATTGTTTTCTATTGAAAGGCCACTGTCACAAGATGAATTTTCTATAACATGTAAATTATGTGCAAGATGTTCTTTTAAGAGGACTACAGTTCATTCACATTTTTGAGTGTATCATGTTCCAATATCTATCACCAATACAAAACAACTTTTTTCTTAACTTTAACTGCTTAGTAGCAACAGAAATATTTCTTTTAACCAACAATGCCTTAAATGATGATAATGTATTAACATGTTTAAAAGAATTATCTAATGTATTCCATAATTTTATTCCAACAGGAAAGAATGAGTTTTGATGGCATTTTATTCTGAATGTTGGTGCTTGTATATTGGATTGATTTAGCAATTCATATTTCATTGTATTTCCAACTAGAGGAGGAATCAGAGACCTCAAATAATCTGGAGTATGGTTGTTTAAAAATTTATACATCATTATTAATGTGTGTTGTTGATGCCTTTCATGTAAATTTAGCTGTACCTGTGGGCTGGGTTTATTGTCTGCCGAGGCTGGCTATTTTTTAAATGGTCATCCATACACAATTACTGGGATTGTCCAATGGTTACTACAATACACAAATGTAATTTTTTTATAATCCTGGGTATTATACAGTTTAGTATTGAAGGTTATTTCTAATGTTGCAAGATATACTTCTTATATTAGATTTAATCTAATTTATTGTCCAATCACATTGGGTATTTGAGCTAGAGATCTTTTGAGAGAGAGTATTGCACACTAATTGGTCAAACATTGTTACATAGCACAGGAAAAGAACCAAACTGTAACACATTCTGCCATTTTCAATAGCATGAACCCCTTGCATTGTTCCCAGTCATCAAATATATATCTGGAAATAATGAGCCCAAACAATTTTATTGTGCTACAATAGCTTATCATGTGGGACTGAATGCTATCCGCTTGTCTCTTGGCCAACTCAAGAAAAATGAGCATAATACTGACTGAGAGGTCCATTTGCTGGTAGCACCTGTCTTGAGGTGAGGTAGTGGCGTAGTACACAGCTCCCTTCTTCTCACTGGCCGCCATATTGCTAGAAACACAATTTTTCAGAGATACACATATTGTTGAACTGCCATTTTTGATCTGTTTCATTATCTTCCACCAGTCAAATGCCTCTTGTGTGTGTGTGAGTGCATGTGTCACACAGTTTTCGCTTAAGTGGACGGCTGTGGGATCTTATGCTTAAATAATATTAGTTCAGTGTCTTGTGCCCTCCATGTTTTTGCTGCTTTTGTAGATGTAGGTCAATAGCTAAGTGAGCAATGGGACTAGTAACCACTGTGAGTAAGTTGCTTATAACTCCAAAACCACTGCATTTAGAACATTTTGCAAAAAAATATGTTGTTCAGCTACTTTCTCTGAATCTACGAGATGGTACCTGTTTTACAGGTCTACCTCAATAGCTAAGTGAGTAATAGCTATTTAGTACTTTTTACAGTGACAAAAATCAAGAAATAGCTTATTTCTTTGTAACTGTTAGCTATAGTGATTTGGTCAAAAATGTTACTTAGGCACTTTCACATGTTCTGTGTAATGGCACATTTTCAGAGCTGTAGTTCCATAGCTGAGTAATAGCAGCTTCAAGATTTGGCTAATTAGTAAATCACTTGTAACTTTAACACTATTAAATTTACAGTATTTTTGACTGGGGTAAATGATTTTGGCTTAGTTTCTTGTGTCCTCCAAATTATTGTTGCTTTTGCAGTTTTACATCAATAGCTAAGTGAGTAATGGGGCTAGTTGCTACTTTGAGTAAATTGCATATTATTCCAAAATGAGTGCATTGACAGCATTTTGCCAAAATGTGTTGTTCAGCTACTTTCTCTGTACCTACAAGATGTTACCTATTTTAGAGGCCTACCTCAGTAGCTAAGTGAATAATCGCTGTTTTCTGCTTTTTACAGTGACAAAAATGAGTAAATAGCTTATTTTTTGTAACTGTTACCTATAGTGCTTTGGTCAAAGATGTTATTTAGGCACTTTTAGATGTTCTATGTAATGGCAAATTTTCAGAGCTGCAGCTCCATAGCTAACTGGGTAATAGCTACTTTGATATATTGCAAGTGAGTAAATCACTTGTAACTTCAGTATTATTGAATTTAGAGTTTTTTAGTGAAATATGTTGTTACCTACTTTTTGATGACCTGTGTAATGGCAAATTGTCAAAGCTGTAGCTCCATAACTGACTGAATAATAGCTACTTTGACATATTCCCAATGAGTAAATCACTTGTAATTTCAATACTATTGAATATTGAGTTTTTACCCCACAGCCCTTAAGGGCTGTCGGGGTGTTGTTTTTACCCATGGTGTCTGGATGGACTGGCGGTTGGGTGTGCCCGCCTGGGCTGTATCTCAAAAACCGTAAGATGTAGGAAGTTGATACTTGGTAGACATTGGTTAGGAGGTGTAGGTGTGCAACATCATGGTTTGACCTTGATTTGACCTTTGACCTTGCTGTAGTTACCTTGAGTTTGAGAAACCTTGTCCGGGCTATATCTCAGAAACCGTAAGGTGTAGGAAGTTGATACTTGGTAGGGACATTAATTAGGGGGTTTAGTTGTGCAATGTCATGGTGTGACCGTGATTTGACCTTGCTGTAGTGACCTTGACCTATAAAATCTTATCCGGGCTATATCTCGGAAACCGTAAGGTGTAGGAAGTTGATACTTGGTAGGGACATTGGTTTGGGGGTGTAGGTGTGCAACGTCATGGTGTGACCTTGATTTGACCTTTGACCTTGCCATAGTGACCTTGACCTATGATATCTTGTCCGGGCTATATCTCAAAAACCGTGAGGTGCAGGAAGTTGATACTTACTAGGGACAATGGTTAGGGGGTGTAGGTGTGCGACGTCATGGTCTGACCTTGATTTGACCTTTGACCTTGCTGTAGTGACCTTGATCTATAAGTTCTTGTCCGGGCTATATCTCGGAAACCGTAAGGTGTAGGAAGTTGATGCTTGGTAGGGACATTGGTTAGGGGTTGTAGGTGTGCAGCATCATGGTGTGACCTTGATTTGACCTTTGACCTTGTCACAGTGATCTTGACCTTTAAAATCTTGTTACACCATTGGGTCTGTCTTTTGATGCAGATTAAGCACTGTTAAAGTCATATTAGAATTCATTAAGAATTTTACTTTTACAACTTCCCATTGTAACAGATGGAATTTCATCAAGTGAGCCACAGATTTTGCTCCAACACCACACATAAGCATTCATTGAATGTATTGCCACTTCTCTATGCATGGTAATATTCAAAACATCCAAACCACAATTCGGCCATGCCAGATGTAGATAAAGAGTGTCGTAATGTTTAGTTTACTGATTAATACTGTCATCTTGTTATTGAATTGTCTTGTTTTAATACTTCATCTTTACATGCATTATCTTTCTCTTGGACATTATTTTCTCTATTTAAACATTGTTTGGACCTTTATATAACTGACAGTGCTCTGAAAGTATCCTGAACTTTGTACTGATACACTACTTCTATATCTCATGGTGTTAAAAATATTTCCCTAGGCTGTGGGGTACAGGCATCTCTGATGCTATTTTTATTTTCTAAATTCCAGCCACCATCTCAAATTTTGTCAGAATATAAAATGTTGATTATCTCGAAATCCGTTACAGATAGATCGATTTCAAGCAACTTTTCCACCTTTTGGGTACTACATGTATAGACCTTGGATATAATGCATGTGAAAAATTTCTAAGTTTCTGTATTCCGGCTGCCATCTTGAATTTTGCTGGTAATTGAAAGTGTTGATTATCTAAGAAATGTTACAAACAGAGTGATTAATTGCAAATTTTGGACCCTTATGGTATAAGAGACCCTGGGTATACTCTATGAAAATTCCTGAATTATTTCTGAATTCCTGCCACCATCTTGAACTTTAGTGGAAATCAGAAATGTTGTTATTCCCGAAGCCCTCTGAAAAACAGAGAAAAATACATGTTGTATGTGGCCATAGATGCATCCTTGGTCTAGTTCATATTATTTTTTGTGATATATTTTCACAGCTATGGCTTAACATTTGTATATCATTTAATGTTTTATCCCCGGCGGTAGATCATACCACTGTTGGGGTCTTGTTATACTTATCACTGGGTCATTCAAGAGTGCTGGGTTTTCTTCGAAAGCCAAGGACAAAATTAGTACACAGGAATCCATATTTTTTTCACTTAGGTCAAAGACTTACCTGAATACAACAGTGCCTTACAAGGAATTAAGTCCTGGCAGAGAGAAATATTCAGAAGTCGTATTAGAGAAAACATGTCCCAAGACACTAGTGAAGACATATACCAACAAATAGAGAAGTATCCTCAGTTCAGAGTGGCAATGTTTGGAGATTCTAATGTAACTATCACACCAAATAAGCCCCCACCATCTAGCAATGCTGTGACAAATTGGATGAGAAGTAAAAAAATGAATTTTAAATTTCATAAACCAAGTTTAACAGATCAGAAAAATAGTAAAAGTACTGGTGAAATAAATGACCATCCAAAGCGATCTGTTAATGAAAATAAAAGTCACACTGCACCCCACAAGTATAAAAAAGGACCAAACTTTAAATCTTCTAAAAAGTTAAAAGCTGAAAAAGCCAATATAGAGGTTCAATCTCGAGATGCAGCAGAAGAGTTTGATGTTAGCTTCAAACCCATCTCACCCCCACTTGTAAAGTCTATACTGAAGAGTCCTGAGGCAGAGTTCACCACACCAAGTGTCAAGAGGCGGAGGTATGAAGATCCACCAGGGAGCCAAGACAGTCCCATTGTGGGATCACCAAAAGTATTGTCTACTGGTGGACACTCACCAGCACCCATTGGTGGCTTTAAGTCGAGTACTCCTGCCAGGAGAGTTTCCTTTGAAGAAGACATGGCCCTAATTACACCTATCCCTAAAGAACCAAAATCTGGAAGGAGAAGGTCTTACAGGAGAAGGAGCCACTCTCCAAAAGAGGAGATTAACCCTGATGCAGAGATTGATGTGATTCCACCCACTCCTGAACGTCCAGCTTCTTCTAGAATAGCCAGAGTGACACCAATGCGCAGACTGAGTACTGGAGCAGAGGACAGCTTGAGAAAGACCATCCTAGCATCTCAAATTAAGGTACAGTAGGAAAATTAAGATAGATTTCTGCAATGATAGAATTCTGTGTTATTGTACCACTTTAGAAAGCTTAAGTTAGTTTTACTGTAACAAAGTCCTCTGTTTTTAACTGTGAGACTATAATATAATTTCATAGCACACAAACTACAAACTTTAGAACCTTCTTAAAAATTTCGTCGAACTAGTCAGCAACAGATTATGCATATCGACTGCATTGGAAAATTTCATTTCACAGAAGTTGGTGATTCTTTTAGCTTTGTACAAGAGCAATATAAGTGGTGTCATTTTGTCATTTGGTGTTTCAGTCACAAAACCAGTTGACCACACCACAGTCTATGGCAGGACATGATGTTTCACAAATAGATGGACCTACTCCCAAAAATAGGTTTGGCTTCAGGGTAAACTCCCAGTGTATACAGGATGCCAAAGCCATGCATGAGGTAACTTTAATTTGCAGAATTTTAGAATTAAGGCATTTTCATTTCACAAGCACTAACACCTAACTTTTTGTCAATGTCAAGAGTGGAACAAGTTTCTGAGCAATCTTTGACCATTGTAAAGTCTTACCTGATGAAATATAACTGAAATATGTAAATAAAATATGTGTCTGACAAAGGCTTTCTCGTATGATGATTATGGCTGCTCTTTAATCTGATTCCACCACCAGAAAATAAAATGTTTAATGTTTTCTTTCATTGCGTTTAACAAGTTTTATTACCTATGCCTTAATTATGAAAAACCACACAGTTGGTCACACATTCTGCACAGAATACTCAAATGTGGTGTTAAAGCAAGAAGACTTGGAGTTGACATTTCCACACTCTAGGCCAATGGCATGCTGTTAATTGCTTGACCAGTACGTCACAGTGTTGATTCTTGTGATTTGTTTCAGCACCAGTACATTAGATTTCAGAGTCTACTGATTTGTTTCAGTACCAGTATATCAGATTGCTGAGTCTTGTGATTTGTTTCAGTACCAGTACATCAGAGTGCTGAGTCTTGTGATTTATTTCAGCACCAGTACATCAGATTGCTGAGTCTTGTGATTTGTTTCAGCACCAGTACATCAGATTGCTGAGTCTTGTGATTTATTTCAGTACCAGTACATCAGATTGCAGAGTCTTGTGATTTATTTCAGCACCAGTACATCAGAGTGCTGAGTCTTGTGATTTGTTTCAGCACCAGTACATCAGAGTGCTGAGTCTTGTGATTTGTTTCAGTACCAGTACATCGGATTGCTGAGTCTTGTGATTTATTTCAGCACCAGTACATCAGAGTGCTGAGTCTTGTGATTTGTTTCAGCACCAGTACATCAGATTGCTGAGTCTTGTGATTTATTTCAGCACCAGTACATCAGATTGCAGAGTCTTGTGATTTGTTTCAGCACCAGTACATCAGAGTGCTGAGTCTTGTGATTTGTTTCAGTACCAGTACATCAGATTGCTGAGTCTTGTGATTTATTTCAGCACCAGTACATCAGAGTGCTGAGTCTTGTGATTTGTTTCAGTACCAGTATATCAGAGTGCTGAGTCTTGTGATTTGTTTCAGCACCAGTACATCAGATTGCTGAGTCTTGTGATTTGTTTCAGTACCAGTACATCAGAGTGCTGAGTCTTGTGATTTGTTTCAGCACCAGTACATCAGATTGCTGAGTCTTGTGATTTATTTCAGCACCAGTACATCAGATTGCTGAGTCTTGTGATTTGTTTCAGCACCAGTACATCAGATTGCTGAGTCTTGTGATTTGTTTCAGTACCAGTACATCAGATTGCAGAGTCTTGTGATTTATTTCAGCACCAGTACATCAGAGTGCTGAGTCTTGTGATTTGTTTCAGTACCAGTACATCAGATTGCTGAGTCTTGTGATTTATTTCAGCACCAGTACATCAGAGTGCTGAGTCTTGTGATTTGTTTCAGTACCAGTATATCAGAGTGCTGAGTCTTGTGATTTGTTTCAGCACCAGTACATCAGATTGCTGAGTCTTGTGATTTGTTTCAGTACCAGTACATCAGATTGCTGAGTCTTGTGATTTGTTTCAGCACCAGTACATTACAGTGCTGAGTCTTGAAGTTCATGCCAGGAGCAGAGGGGATAACCGCCCTGATCCAGAGCATGACCCCATCTGTGCTCTGATTTACTCGGTCTTTCATGACATTCCCCAAGCAGAAGGGGAACGTTACACCACAGGAGTGATCCTAGTAGATCAAGCCTCTGCATCCCAGAGTCAAGCAAAGGGTCATTCAGGAACTCAGACCTCCCAGTCACTGCTGCATCAGGCAGGTCTGCCCAGTGTGCGTGTGACCTATGTCGGCTCAGAGAAAGAACTCTTACAGGCGGTGGTGGATCTTGTCAGCAAGTAAGCATTCAGAAAGCCAGTCTGTTGTGTGTAATAGACATTGTATTATTCCTGGCTCTTAATTTAGTCTAGAAAATTGTAATTAGACAGTCTAAATATATTACAAATTTGCAATGCATATAATGTTATCAGAGATTTTATGATATTCTATACATTTATTCAAAGAAATTAAGGAGAGGATACAAAACATTTCTTTGTTGAATCTAATCACTCTTATATTGTTTAAATATAGTGATATGTCCTTTTGGCCATTTAGAATATTTGTGATTTTATTGTCAAATAGTTTGAACAGAAAATATATAAATAAGGGATTATGTTAGATCAATGTGGACATAGCTTTTTAGTACAGTTTCAAACATAAATTACACCAATTTCAGATTATGATTGTTTGCATTATTTCAAAGATGAGATAATATACAAGTTACAGAAATTATTCAGGCAAAATGTGTTGTTTAATTTCAGGTAGAACTTGTGTGGTGTTTGTACATTGATTTATTATAGCCTACTGTTTATTCATGTCCTATCAGTCTCAGCATCATCCTTTCTGTACATGTATTTTTTCATGTACTGAACTTGCATTTTATCAACTTCCACAAAAATGCACTGTTTCATCATATAGATAGCACTTGTACAGATATGTTAGAGCTTCATTCATATTCTTTCACTTTAGTAATGTAGTGTAGCCTTGGTGACATGGGAAATAAACTTTAAGATTGCTGTACTTTATGCTCAGGTTTGACCCAGATATTTTGGTGGGTTATGAGGTGCAGATGTTATCATGGGGTTTTCTGCTACAACGGGCCAATCATCTGAGTCGGGACCTGACCACAGCACTTTCCAGGTTACCAGGTACAACCCTACTAATTTCAAAGATGTATCATATCAGCTTTACAGTGATTTTGGATGAGGATAATGGTTGGCTTTCACCTGAACATATATTAATGTCCACACATTGTTAGAAACTATAATACACAAAATTAATTAAAGGACAATTTTTTTCAAGAGAAATCCATGCTCTTATAGAAAGTATACTCTACCTGTTTAGTAGCTTTCAAATGAGTTGAAGAAATAGTATAACAATGCAAAAACAATAGAAATAAAGGCTATTATTACTGAATTTAAAGTTAACTAATTTTTACTGAAAAAAATATAATGGTTGCAATTTTAAGCAGTAAGAGGCCTGTTCCATGTTGACTATATATTATTATGCCTTGCCCCTGATTGGAAAAATTTAAATAGGCCACGATCCATGGTTAAAGAGGGGTTAATCAAATGATAGTTTTCCAAGTGCTATTGTAGTTGCTTCTCGAGACTTTCCGATTGGTTCCTTAACCCTCTGATTGGTTCCTGAAATGTTCCTATTGGTCCCTGAATCCTGTCAAATAATGTAGGAATGCCTAGTCAACTAGTATGACTTACTTAAGATAAAAAAGATTGCTTTTCAAAAGAAGATGGCTTTAGGATCGAGTTTCTGAATGATAGATATGATACAGATTGCAGAAAACTTAACAATTCAAATGGTTTGATTTCATCGGGGACACATGTGGTTCACTCCCTAATGTTCTTACTGTTTCATTAATGGTCCTGAGCTGGTCCTCAAGGTTATGACAGTGGAATACAAACCTCCTTAATGAAAAAATTGACCTTATGAAGGTTCCCAAATGGCTAATTATTTTCAGTATTGTTACCCAATAAGGGGCAAGGGAGATCACAGTGGAACAGCCATATATGTGTTGTTTAAGTCCAATCAACATGTTGCTGGCTAGTTCATACATATATAAGACATGGAAAGACTTTGTTGTAGGAGTGGCGAAAGAAAAGCATTCACGAAAAGAGAAGGATGATGAACAGATGTCAGATATTGATGTACCAGGGCGTATAGTGTTGGACTTGTGGAGGGTGATCAAATCAGAGGTAGGATCAAACACTGTCTATCTACACCAGCACTTTTTTTGTCTGTCTTGAGATTATGTTTAGTGACATGGTTTAATTGGAATGTGTTGAAGCATACATGTGGTAACATACAAATGAAAAATTACTCTTCTCAACTAATTGAGAGGATCTAAGAGAGAAAGGCAGAAATAACTTAAGCAAAGATGAAAAAGGTTATATCCAAGTCCTATGTCATCATCGGTTTGTATGTTTCTTTTTGATTTATAAAATTTCTCTGTTTATTACAATTTTAAGGGTAAAATTTCTCATTATCTAAGCCCAACATTGATTCTTTGCAAGATATTTGTGAGAATATTATCTTTTGTGTGCTCATAGGTGACACTGAACATCTACAGCTTTGAGAATGTGGTGTTCCATGTCCTTCACAGAAGAGTGCCACTTTACTCATTCAAGATGCTTACTTTCTGGTTTGACCACAAATTGCACATTCATAGGTTAGTGGGGGAATATATAGTGGCTTATGATCTCATTCATCAGTAGTTTGTATATTATATGACACATAAATTTTTGTTCAAATTCTAAAACCAATAGAAAAAGGTGATTTAGTTGGAATATGCCACATACACAAATTTCTATAATCCTAGCTTCTTTTAATGTACCACTCTACCAAAATGTACTTCTCAATTGTTTTATACTGAACTGTGTCTAACTTTTATCAACCTTCTAGTATTCAAACAAAATTTCCCATGACATATTTTTTTAATTTTTAACCCTTTGAAGCATAATATTTTTTTCTATTAGATGGAAGATCACTAAGTAATGGTAACTTATTCAAAAATCTGTTCTTTTTTTCTTTTTTTCAGGTGGAAGACAATTGAGTACTATATTGTCCGAGCAAAAGGTAATTTAGACATCATGGACAAGCTAGATGTGGTTGGCCAGACAAGTGAGTTTGCCCGAGTGTTTGGGATTGAGTTTTACCATGTTTTGTCACGAGGCTCTCAGTACCGAGTGGAGTCAATGATGCTGAGGATCGCCAAGCCCATGAACTACATTCCCGTGTCCCCAAGTGTTCAGCAACGTGCCAGGATGAGGGCACCAGAGTGCATTCCCCTCACCATGGAGCCCCAGTCCCAGCTTTACACTGACCCCGTGGTTGTGGTTGACTTCCAGTCACTCTACCCCTCCATCATGATAGCCTACAACTACTGCTTCTCTACCTGTCTGGGCCGGCTACAGATGTTGGAGAAAGCCAGGTAAGATAACCACTACCACATCTACTGAGCTGGGAAAGACATCCACTGCAACAAATACTAAACCAGTATAGACATCCACTATCACAACCATTAAACCAGGTAAGACCTCCACTGCCACAACTACTAAGCCATGTAAGACACCCTCTCAACCACAACTTGTAAGTGTTGTAAGCACTCCCACAACTACTGAGCTGGGAAAGACATCCACTCCAAATAATACTAAACCAGTATAGACGTCCACTATCACAACCATTAAACAAGGTAAGACCTCCACTGCCACAACTACTAAGCCGTGTAAGACACCCACAACCACAACTTGTAAGTGTTGTAAGCACTCCCACAACTACTGAGCTGGGAAAGACATCCACTCCAAATAATACTAAACCAGTTTAAACTTCCACTATCACAACCATTAAACCAGGTAAGACCTCCACTGCCACAATTTCTAAGCCGTGTAAGACACCCACAACCACAACTAGTAAGCCTGGTTAGTCCTCCACTCTCACAGTTACTAATCTATGTGAGATATCCAGTCACACAACTACTAAACCAGGTAATATGTTTAGTCAGTTAACTACAAAGCCAGGTAAGACACCTAGTTGTACAACTACAATGCCAGTTAAGACATCCAGTCAAACAACTACTCTTCCAGGTAAGAGACCCAGTTACACAACTACAATCCAGGTAAGACATCCAGTCACACAATACCAATCTAGGTAAGACATCCAGTCACACAACTACAGTCCAGGTAGTTGGAAAGATACAAAATTATATTCAGCTAATGCTCTTCCATTTGAAATGATAATATGTGATTTGATTAGTATTGGACATTATATAAAAGCAGGTCAGATTTGACACAGCTACCACAGTTCCATTTGCATTGGGCTTATGCTGATGAAAGCTCAGTAACAACCCAGTGCTTTCATATTTGTTTGGGAATTCATGGAGCTTTTGTTCTCAATTCTGGGAATATCAAACATAATATATTGATCAAATAGTATTAATATGAAGGATTTTGTTGATGAATTTCTTCGACTGTTTTGCAAAAGTTAATGATTAAGGACTTTGTAAAATGACAGGCCACATTTATTTAAGCTACAAGTTGTTCCAGCATATACGCATGTATTCAGTATGGTTTCTATTTACAATAATGGACTGTTTGACTTTTTCAACACATTATAATACACATTCAATATTTTTTCTGTTCACAGTGACAGACTTTTTGATTTTGTCAACATATCATGATACACATTCTGTATGCTTCTAATTTATTAATGGGCAGTTTGCATAAGTCTAGCTATGTTCTGTATGGTTTTATTTATAGTGAATACCATTTGAGTATGTCTACCCATCATGACCCATATTCTCTGTGGTTCTGTTCAAAGTGAAGGACCATTTGAGTTTGATTGCATAACCATAAAACAAATTCAGTATGGTTGTGTTTGCAGTGAATGGCCATTCAAATTTGATTGCATTATCATAATACACATTCAGTATGGTTCTGTTTACAGTGAAGGACCATTTAAATTTGATTTCATATCGTAATACACATTCAGATATGGTTCTATTTATAGTGAAGGACCATTTGAGTTTGGCTGCATATCATAATACATTTGTGGTATGGTTCTGTTTACAGTGAAGGACCATTTACGTTTGATTTCATATCGTAATACACATTCAGTATGGATTTTGTTTACAGTAAAGGACCATTTGAGTTTGGCTGCAGATCATGATACACATTCAGTATGGTTCTGTTTACAGTGAAGGACCATTTGAATTTGGCTGCACATCTCTGCAGATTCTACCAAGGCAACTGGAGCAATTAAAGAATGATATCACAGTCTGCCCCAATGGAGTCTGCTTTGTGCGGCAACATATCAAGAAGGGTATTCTGCCCCGCATGGTAGAAGATATCCTCAAAACTAGGCTCATGGTGAAAAAGTCCATGAAAGATTATAAAGGTAGTATTTTTGTGGATCTTTAGTTATTCAAATGATCACTTTTTCTCAGTTCTTGTCTGAGACTGTGTTTAAAAAATATATTAACTGCTTAAAAATACTTTGGTGTAGTCAAGATTTCAAAACTGAATCTTTGTTTAGGTTGTGATGTTGTCTTTCAGTTGAATTTCAGTTATCACAGTGTGCTGCTGTGACTTGAATTTTTGATGGCAAGTGCCATATTCTTGAGAAAAAAAGGTACATGTTTCTTATGCTTTAGCATTCACACTTTAACTATTGATAGAGTTTAACTTTGAAACAAAACAGATAAAAACTTTTAAAGATTTTTCGCATCAGTTTAATGGAAAAAAAATTATATTTATTTGTTACAGGGGATCAAGCCTTGCAAAGGTTACTTCATGCCAGACAACTTGGCTTAAAACTCATTGCCAATGTCACCTTTGGCTACACATCTGCAAACTTTTCTGGGAGAATGCCTTGTATGGAGGTACATGTATCACATTTTTGTATTTTAAAGCAAATTTGTCACTCATTAGGCTTTCTGAAAGAAGCATGGAGTTTTTGCAAGTACTTCTACTTTTCAGATTGCAGCCATGATACTTTGTAATCTTATCCCCATGTTCAGAATGTATTTTGAGTTGATGATCCCATGTTTTAAACATAACTTCAAAGTTTCTTGATGAGATATTTTCCCAGTTATGTACTTACATACCTATTGATATCAAGAGGGATTGAAAAAGTTGCTCTCATAATTCTGAATCCTACTGCTGTTTTATGTATATTTGTCATTTGCTGTTATCAAACCTTCACCTTGCAGTGTTGAAGCTATGTATCATCCAAAGAACAACATACAAGTACATCTTATTCAGGTATCTTATACCGCAATGAATATTTGAATCACTAAGACTTGCATTGATCACGCGATGGTCTGTCTGATCATCATTTAGAGATATTGCACAATGTAAAGCTATAAAGGTTGGGTATCCTGTTTTCAGATTGGTGACAGTATAGTGAGGAAAGCTAGGGAGACGCTGGAGCGAGCTATAGAGCTGGTGGAAAATACACCCAAGTGGGGAGCAAAGGTGGTGTATGGCGACACTGACAGGTATAGTAACTAGTAGAACCATGTCAACAAGCTTATGTCAGCTAAGTAATTCACTATTATGATAAAATCATTTCTGTTTCTTGTGTAACAATATCACTATACACCTTTGTTGTTTTTAAATTCAATTATCATTCTTAATCATGCTCATAAAATATGCACACTACAAAGTGCTGCACATTTTGGTTTCCATGTAATAACTTACCCGACAAGTGACTATTGTGGATTTTTTTCACACTTAACAGAAACTTCTTCTCAGTCTATTTGTTATTATTTGTTTTCAGTATGTTCATACAGTTAAAAGGAAGAACCAAGGATGAGGCCTTCACAATTGGTCAAGAAATAGCCGATGCTGTGACTGCCGACAACCCCAAACCTGTGAAGCTCAAGTTTGAAAAGGTGTGTAGTACATGTCACCTGCTTTATTCTCAATATGGTATGTCTTAAATTCCAAGAAAAAGGAAAAAAACATCTCTCTTTAAACATTAAATATAATCAGACTGGTTTCCACTTGAAATTCTGCAAATAATTGCACAGAAAACAGTAAATTTATGTACCTATTTAATCTGAAATTGGAACAAGTCTGAAATAAACTAGTATCACTTTAGATTAAGTTATTAAAATGTCAGTGCAGTATTAATATTGTAAAATAGTATTTCTTCTGATGATGTGATGAACAAAATGTTAATATAATATATATGTTAATATAACACTACAGGCACTTTCATCATAGCATTAATTAAAAATGAGTTTGTTAAAACACAAAAATCTGATCTCAGAGACTACTTAATAAAAGAATAAAAAAAGGGAAAGGTGTAAGACAGTTTGCAACCACATTTCCACATGGTAAAGTCATCCCGTACCTTGGGACATCACTGTTTATATACTCTTCAAAATAAAGAATAGTCACTGTGTTGGCACAGTGGGATATTTTCATGGAGCAACTAGTTCTGATGTAAACTTCTGGGTTTGCCAGGTGTATTTGCCATGTGTGCTGCAGACGAAAAAGCGATATGTGGGCTTTATGTACGAGACAGTGGACCAGAAGGAGCCAGTCTATGATGCCAAAGGAATAGAGACTGTTCGCAGAGACACCTGTGCAAGTGTGGCAAAGGTATAAACATGCTCCTTCTTCTTACAAAGTCTAAGATAGTAACATGAGAGCAAAGTAATGACCACTGATCACAAGATGGCATGGAAACAATCCATATTGTTTCCATGGTGTATATAGAAGGAAGCTATAGTGTTTATACTGCTTTAACAAGGATTTCTTAACAAGTAAAAAATGTGGCTATTTGGAGCAAAATCGAGACCCGAGGGGCCAGTGAACTCTGATACAATAATGTTGGAGTTTTTCTTTTAGATTTCCATATTTCACATGCAGGCAAATACTGGCATATGTATGAAGTAAATGGCAGATGCACAAAATATAGCTGTATGTTTTTTAGACTCTTAGCTTGCTATTTTTAGAATTCTATACCCTTCACTCTAATCTGTTCTTGATCTGGCAATATTATTGATCTTGACAATTTTTTTCTTTTTAATTATTGACCATGCCTTCTGTTAAAAAAAGTAAATCAGAGAATATTGCATCAAATTGATGCTTAGAAGTTTTTAAGTGAGTAGTACAACTGAATATATTGGTCCTTCACACGCAGCACTCCATAAAAAATGTATGTGTGTGACATGAATTTTAAATAATGTCAGATTCTCAATGACGAGACCTTCTTGTTGGCCAGTAATTTTCTGCAACTATTTAATATGCTGTTTAATTTTAATACTTTAAGGTACTTGAGAAATCCATAAAGATCCTGTTTACCAGCCATGATGTCTCTCAGGTGAAGTCTTATGTGAAGAAACAGTGGACCAAACTACATGAGGGGAAAGTGAGCATACAGGACTGTATCTTTGCTAAAGAATACAGAGGGTTACATGGCTACAAGCCTGGTGCATGTGTGCCTGCCCTGGATATAGCCAGGTATGGAGGATACAAAACTGAATAGTTGTATCCCCGGACGAAAGTCGGGGATACTTAGGATTCAGTATGGTCACGCCGCCGCCGCCGCAGAGATTTCCTTTTGGACGCGATAACTTAAAAAATAATTTAGTTAGAACTTTCAAATTTGGTATGTGGGTAGATATGGGCAATGCCACGAACGCTATTGCTTTGTGACCTTGACCTTCAATCTCAAGGTCACTGGTGGTCACTTAAAGGTCAGATTTTGGCCATTTTTTCACTTTTTGGCCCAGTTCTCATATACAGAAAGTCAGATCATCCTATGACTGGTATATATAATACATATATATGTCCTCTGTAAGCATGCAGAAATTTGACCTTGAAGCTCTTCATTGAAGGTCATCCACTGACCGCCAAAGTACCTGACCGAGGGTCATTTTTGGCCTTTTTGGAGATATTTTCACACTTAACTCATATACAGAAAGTCAGATCATCCTATGGCTGGTATATATAATACATATATATGTCCTCTGTAAGCATGCAGAAATTCGACCTTGAAGCTCTTCATTTAAGGTCATCCACTGACCGCCAAAGTACCTGACCGAGGGTCATTTTTGGCCCTCTATTTGTTTGTTTGTTTGTGAACAAGATAACTCAAAAACTGACAGATGGATTTTGATGAAATTTTCAGGATATGTCCAAAATGGTAAAAGGAAGATATTATTAAATTTTGGGAGTGATCCAGATCACTGTCTGGATCTTCTGGATCCATGAAATTTAATTTTTAAAGACCAATAACTCAAAAACTTATGGGTGCATTTTGATATAATTTTCAGGTAATGTTCTTAATGAGACGAGGAACAAGTGATTAGATTTTGGGAGTGATCTGGATCACTGTCTGGATCATCTGGATCCAGGCTTCCAGATGTGTTTGTGTACAGTATAGCTCAAAAAGTTATGGATGGATTTTGATGAAATTTTCAGGATATGTCTGAAAAGGTAAAAGGATGAAATGGTTGAATTTTGGAAGTGATCCGGATCACTATATGGATCTTCTGGATCCATGAAATGTAATTTTTAAAGACAGATACCTCAAAAGTTATGGATGGATTGTGATGACATTTTCAGCAAATGCCTAAATGGTACAAGGGACAAGTGATTACATTTTTGGAGTGATCTGGATCACTGTCTGGATCATCCAGATCCAGGCTGCCACATGTGTTTGTGTACAGTATAGCTCAAAAAGTCATGGGTGGATTTTGATGACATTTTCAGGAAATGTCCTAAATGGGACAAGGAACAAGTGATTAGATTTTGGGAGTGATCTGGATCATCTGGCTCCAGGCTGCCAGATGTTTGTGTACAAGATAAATCAAAAACTTATGGACGGATTTTGATGAAATTTACAGGATATGTCTGAAAAGGTAAAAGGATGAAATGATTGAATTTTGGAAGTGATCCGGATCACTATATGGATCTTCTGGATCCATGAAATGTAATTTTTAAAGACAGATACCTCAAAAAGTTATGGATGGATTGTGATGACATTTTCAGCAAATGACCTAAATGGTGCGAGGAACAAGTGATTAGATTTTGAGAGTGATCTGGATCACTGTCTGGATCATCTGGTCCAGGCTGCCAGATGTTTTGTGTACAAGATAAATCAAAAACTTATGGACGGATTTTGATGAAATTTACAGGATATGTCTGAAAAGGTAAAAGGATGAAATGATTGAATTTTTGGAAGTGATCCGGATCACTATATGGATCTTCTGGATCCATGAAATGTAATTTTTAAAGACAGATACCTCAAAAAGTTATGGATGGATTGTGATGACATTTTCAGCAAATGACCTAAATGGTGCAAGGAACAAGTGATTAGATTTTGGGAGTGATCAGGATCATCTCGATCCAGGCTGCCAGATGTGTTTGTGTGCAATGTAGCTGAAAAACTTATGGATGGATTTTGATGAAATTAACAGGATATGTCTGAAAAGGTAAAAGCATGAAATGGCTGAATTTTGGAAGTGATCCGGATCACTATATGGGTCTTCTGGATCCATGAAATGTAATTTTTAAAGACACATACCTCAAAAAGTTATGGATGGATTGTGATGACATTTTCAGCAAATGACCTAAATGGTGCAAGGAACAAGTGATTAGATTTTGGGAGTGATCTGGATCACTGTCTGGATCATCTGGATCCAGGCTGCCAGATGTGTTTGTGTACAATGTAGCTGAAAAACTTATGGACGGATTTTGATGAAATTTTCAGGATATGTCAGAAAAGGTAACAGGATGAAATTATTGAATTTTGGAAGTGATCCGGATCACTATATTGATCTTCTGGAACCATGAAATGTAATTTTTAAAGACACATACCTCAAAAAGTTATGGATGGATTGTGATGACATTTTCAGCAAATGACCTAAATGGTACAAGGAACAAGTGATTACATTTTGGAGTGATCTGGATCATCTGGACCCAGGCTGCAACAGAATTTTAGGATGAATTTTGATGATATTTTTAGGATATGTTACAAATGGTAAAAGGAAGAAGTGGTAAAAGGAAGAAATGGTTCAATTTTGCGAGTGATCTGGACCACTGTCTGGATCTTCTGGATCCATGAAATATAATTTTTAAAGACAAATACCTCAAAAAGTTATGGGTGGATTTTGATGAAATTTTCAGGAAATGTCCGAAATGGGACAAGGAACAAGTGATTAGATTTTGGGAGTGATCTGGATCACTGTCTGGATCATGTGGATCCAGGCTGCCAGATGTGTTTGTGTACAAGATAAATCAAAAACTTATGGACAGATTTTGATGAAATTTTCAGGATATGTCTGAAAAGGTAAAAGGATGAAATGATTGAATTTTGGAAGTGATCCGGATCACTATATGGATCTTCTGGATCCATGAAATGTAATTTTTAAAGACAGATATAAGTGAAAGAACTAGTGATTAGCTTTTGGGAGTAATCTGGTACTATGGAGAATCCTGACCTGGTGCTCCAGGAAACAGGCTCAAGACTGACATATTCACGCCTTAACTATGTCCCGTCCGGGGATACACTGCGTCGAGACGCAATCTCTAGTTTTATACCAGAAGGAAGTACCTGCTACAAAATAGAAATCAGAAAAAATGTAATTTACATCTAATCTGTGAATGTTGTATTTAACTTGCAAAACGAAAGTCCAGGTATCAAACAATGTAGTAAAAGTTCTGTTGTAAAAGATATATTGTGAAAATGAAGTTTATTGTGAGAATTGTAAAGAAATATCACAAGTAAATATGTAAACTACCCTACTGGAACATGCATAATGTGTTGTAAGAATCGCAATTGTTGTTATTTTCACAAAATGTAATGGTTTTATATCCAAATTTTTTTTACTTTAAAATACACGAATTTCTGTTGTAAATATATTTTGCTTGTCTTTCTTTATGCAGGCCTTGTAGTGCTTATTATATTTTCAGGAAAAGATTGTTGAAGGATCGCCGTTCTGAGCCAAGGGCGGGGGAGCGTGTTCCTTATGTGATTGTGTATGGCAGCCCAGGTTTGCCACTGATCCAGTTGGTACGTGAGCCAGAGGAAGTGCTCAGAGATCCAAGTTTGCGCATCAATGCCACATACTACATCACCAAACAGATCATCCCTCCACTGGACCGTATCTTCTCTCTGTTAGGGGTGGACATCATGGACTGGTACCAGGAACTGCCCAGAGTGGCCCGTGCCCAGCCTCAGATACTGCCTTCTGCAGACACCAAAAAGGTATGAAGATACTAGCCTCTGCAGATGCTGAAAAGGTATTAAGATACTGCCACCTAAAGTCACCAAAAAGGTGATACTCTGTATATATCAAAAAGGTATTAGATACTCTCCTCTGTAGACACAAAGAAACTATATTAAGATACTCCCCTCCATACACATAAAAACATGTCAAGGTACTTCCTTCTTTAGACATATAAAAAGATATTACAGTACTTCCCTCTGCAGACATTAAAAAGGTATTAAGATACTACCCACTGCAGACACCAAAAACCTATGACAATGCTGACCCATTCAGAGAGTAAAAGGCTGTCAATTGGGTGTCTGCGACAAAGACCAAAAAGGTACTGCTTGCATAGTGCAAAGAATGAAAATGTACTACTGACATGCTGTAGTGACTAAAAAGGATATCCTACTGCAAAGCCAACAATGTACGGCTACAAGCAAACTGCTTTCCCTTAACACTAGGAAGATATATATACTGCCTGTGATGAGATAGTCATCAACTACTGCCAATTGTGTACACTAAAATGATATTCCTCACATACTGTCTACATTTAATGGAAACATTACTGGTCGCATATAAGCTACTGCTGACAGACAGGTGCAAGTAAAAGGTGGATATATGGACTAATTCTGACTTTAAAAAGGTAAAAGATGCTGGCTTAGTAAATACAAATGTACCTAATAGGGAGAGTTTGTGTACAAACTGTTGATAGGTATGACCGTTCATGTTTCCTTGAGTAATTTTACCATAACCATATCAGATGTGTCTGTAGCTCTCAGAAGAAACATAGTTGACAGAAGCCGAAAACACAGTTCAACAGCACGAGTTTCAGTTTATGTGCAAGTTTTGTTGTTCAGATGTTATGTAAACAAGTGAAGAGTTAAGTGTAACATTGTAGAGAAGTCGTACACTTGACTGTGATTTCAGGGGACCATATCACAGTACTTCCACAGTTTGAACTGCCCAGTGTGTGAGGAGATGACTCAGCATGGTTTGTGTGTGGCATGTAAGACTGACCCACAGAGGGCAGCAGTCATCCTCAACACCCGCATACGCAGGTCAGAGAGGACCTTCTTCCAGCTTTATCAGGTGAGATCTGACACGGCTCATAGAGTTCCCACATACAATGATACAAAACATAGTTGCATAGTGGCCATGTTAGGTGGATCTGTATCTTCTCATTGGGGTGATGTTTTGTGATACTATGTTCAGTTTGATCATTTTTAGTAAATCAGTAGAATAATCTATTTCTTTTAATCAGAAGTATAATAAGAATGTCATTTCCAATAAAACTTGCCTTTACCTTGAATTTCTAGTGATGTAGAAGTATTTTGTGGTGCAGAGTTTCAACTTATAAATGGTTCACTGTATGGAATCTGCACACAAGTATGGTGTGACCCATATGTAGTACGCTTGTAAACTGTGTTCCTATAAATGAAAGAAACATGGTACACTGTAGGAATGGGTGTTTTACCTGTCTACAGTTGTACTGGAACTAAATCAGTGAAATAGTTAAGCACTAGTCTATTCTCTGTCCACAGGTGTGCTGTAACTGTATGGGGGCACAGGACTGTCAGACACCATGCATCTCACTGGACTGCCCTCTCATGTTCCGGATGAACAAGGCCACGCGGGAAATGGCTCAAGTGAAGCAGCTCAACCAGCTCAAGGACAAACTTCTGCTGTTTTGACAGGTTATTGGATCATATGCTGGCTCTATGGATTTGACTCCTGTAGCAGGTGCTTCAATTATCAACATTCAGATATTTATTATTCCAGTATGTTTAAATATGTTCAGGATAACCAATTTCCAGTACTACTGTCATGTTTAACATTCATTCTAGTTTGATGAAAAGCGTTACCATATGAATTACCATTAGTTACCATATGAACTAATAGCGGAACTATAGCCGTTTTGTTAGGGGCCACGGTGGCAGAGTGGTAACACTCTCGCCTCCCACCACTGAGGCCGGGGTTCGGTTCCCGGCACGGCCTCAAGTGGGAAAGCTGGTAGTTGCTTGCTGTTGGTCGGCAGTTTACAGTACAGAACCCTGACGAATTGTACTGGTTTCCTCTGCCCTTCCAACTACCCGTCGTGATATGACCTGTACAGTGTTGAAAGCAACGTAAAACCCCAAATAAATAAATATAGCCGTTTGTCATAAAAGAAGTTATTTCTAATTCATGTCAAGTTTGTTTGCCACCTCACTGATATTATTCTATTTTGCGAAGAACAGAATTCTTCGCAACTTAATGCTGGAAATTAGTTTACTTATAAAATTTGGTGAAGTGTCTTAAAAAAAGTTGTTGAATATTGAACAGAACCATCAGTTAAATGGACTGTCTGATGTAGATTAATATTCTGGGTTTTATTGAAACCAAATAAAGGTCAACTCTATATTGCAGTGGATCATCAGTCTTCTAGTTTTGTAAAAATCACCAAATGTCCATTGTTGTTTTTAACATTATGCATGTATATTTAATGGTGTTTTTTCAGAGAAAAGTGCTTGTTTTTTGTACAACCCAGAGAACCAATTACACCTTCATGGTAATCTGTTGAATAAATGTAAAAAGTTAATCTTACTTCATGCCATTTATTACTGCATATTTTTATAGTTATTTGGAGCTTAGAAATTGTAGATATTTAGCAATAATTTTACACTAGTAACGATATAGAGTTTATATTTCTTGAATTGTTCATTGTTTGTAGCATCTCTTACTCATTGGAACTGTCAGGTTTTGTACAAATTGACTGGCTGTGATACTTGTTACATATTTAATGTGAAATGTTCATGCTTGCATATGTAAGATAAAGCTTTTCTCTTTTTTTTCTCAATGGATTGTACTGAATGTTATTTTACAGTCTTGTATTACCACTGTCCACACAAAGTGCTGCAATGTGTAAAAAAATATTGTTATGAAAATGTTGATTCCAATTATGCCATATTTGTAACTCTGCCATATATAGTGTCTCTTATTGAAAAAATAAACCAGTTTGTTTCCAGATTTAATTTTTTTTTAAAGTTTTAGCCATGTTAAAATTATAAAGATTTTATTATTTCACCATGATCTCTGACAAACATACCTGCAACAGTTTAACTTGATACTACACTTCTGCAAGATTTTGTACAGTTTTTATTAACTTTCAACACTAACAATCAAATAAATGCATATAAAATTAGAAAAAAAGTTACCTGACACACTGACATGGATAAAGAGTAATATCTATTAAAGGAAATTAAAGGGTTACATCAATTGCAATAATTTATTGTAATTTAACTTTGTGTAAGTTTAATACTTATCCTCACTATTGCTATGCGTTGGCGGGAGCAAACCTAAATGACCAAACAAGAATATTTTTTAAAAAAGTATTCTTGTCGGTACCACTGCACATATGGTGAGTGCGCATGCGCCTAGTCCCAAAAACGCTGTTTCACTTCACGTTAAATTTGGGAGCATATATAAAGATATTGCAAACCAAAAATTTTAAAAAGGTGGAGTTGGCAAGGAGGGTATCTGAAGCTAGAGAAGATAAGGTAAGTATTTAACTTACAAAAAGTTAAATTACAATAACACTTTCACATTTTATTGTGTAAAATACCCTTGCCTCATCCTCACTATTGCTTGATTTCAACTGTACTGGTGGTGGGCTTTTTAAATTTTTTTTGACACACCAAGAGTAGGTACAAGCAAAGTAAAGTTAATACACTTATACTAATATCAAGCATTCTTGTGAGGATATAGTACAAGACTATGATACACATGCTTTAGAAACTTAAAATAGCAGTTTCATGTATATTTATTTTAACCTGGAACTTTACTAGGATATGCTTTGAAGTTTCCCAAACGTTTGGGATTTCAGAACATAAAAGGCAGTTGTTCATTCTTTCTGAAAACTGTTACACATTGCTGCATATATCCTTATGAAAGATGACAACACTCCCCTGGCTGGCCTGGTAAAAATAAGAAAAACAGGCATTAGTATGAGAGTGTATACAACCACTTGAATAATACGTATACATATAAATAGGGTAATGTATAATACAATATACATACTGAAGGTGAACAATATGCTGGGCAAAAACTATAGGTCCAAAAGAGTAGTCTGACCCTTAATTTGACTTCCAAGCCATATCCTTTAATTAGGGAAACTCCTCCTTTGAAGCCTAAAGAAACTGCCACAGAATGTACATCAGTGCCTTGACCTTGAAAACATTCTGAGACTTCAAGCTCAGAACTCTCATAAGCAAGCCGAACAGTTTGTTTTAGCCCCTGTCTAAGATCTTTAGCCTTGTCAAGATAGTATCTTAAAGCTCTAATGGGGTGTACAGTCATTTGTGCAGTCAAGGAAAGGTCAAGATTAGGCTTAAGAGCAGGAATGCCCACAGGCTGAAAAAAATCAGGTCCATGAGATGCCAGCAGATTTTTTGAAAAACTGAAGAAGGAGCCACAGTGACCTCCTTCCAACCAGTCTTGTATTTCAAGGATTTGAAAGACCAAGCGTGAACCTCACCCCTCGTACCAGAGGCCAAGGTCATGCGAAAAACTGTTTTGAATGTCAGAATTTTCAAAGGAACATCTTTCATTGGTTCAAATGGTGATTTGGTTAAAGCTAGGAGTACAAAAGTATAAGACCCAAGAGGGTATAGCTCTATCCTTCATTGGTCTATCTCTATGAAAACTTGCAATCAGTCTATAACTTTGACTCATCTCAAAACCAAGTGAACCTAAATCCTGTATCCTGCAATTGTGGTAGGTTTCAGATTTTTATCGGTGAATAGGTAAAAAATCTTGCTATTGAGGAGAGAGTAGGTTGTTAGAAGTCCACCTGACTCTCCATGAACCATGATCTGAAAAGAACCAACCTGTTTTGCAGACTCTTCTTGATGAAAGTCTCCGAGATGCCTTAACTCTGTCACTGACTGAGAATTACTGAGATAATTTGGCCTGGAGTCCAGATGCCAAACATTGAGGTTGAGATAAGGCAGGTTTTTGTGAAATCTGTGACTGAATGGTTGTTTGCAGATATTTTCGCAATGTGGTAGGAGTAATGGTGCTTTTGTGGACAGGTTTATCAGGTCCCACAACCAGCTCATCCCTGGCCACTCTGGTGCTATCATTTGACAAGCATAAGGTCTCATTTCTTTGTACTAGTCTTGGAATGAGAGCTATTGGACAGTAAACATAACCATCTAGTGCCTTCCGCAAGATATCAAATGCATCTACTGCCATCGCATTGGGTCTGGGACTGGAGAAATGTACAGAGGTAGCTTGTTCATTTTGGTTGCAAACATGTCTACCATTGGTCTGTGCCAAATTTGGCAAATCATTTGAAAAATTTTGTGAAGAAGAGACCATTTTGTTTGTATGATTTTGTCCCTGGATGAAAGGCTGTTCTTTTGAAGCATTTGATTTAAACAATATTTATAATGAATGCTTATTTGCTGTCTGTCATCCACTTTAAATTGTGGGTATTCTCGACAATCTGATTGGTTGTTTCAGAAATATACTATAACCCCATTGCAGAAAGTGTATAACTCTGGGATGGCTTTAAAAGTTACTGGAGTTGTTTGTTGTCATACTTCAAGGTATGGTTAAAAGTTTTAACCATACCTTGAAGTATGATAACAAACAACTCCAGTAGGTGATACTGAAGTGCTTTGTTGTTACATTATACGGCCACTATGACCCCCTTCTGGTACGTTGTTTGCTTTTGCTGGTTTTTATTGTCAGATTGGCCAGGAAAAAAAACCACCTTGAAGGCTCTGAGAGTAGGAATTGCTATGGATATAGTACACACCCCTTCTAAAACTAAAGATTGGTTTATTAACTATTTTGTCTTTTGGGTGACCTTTCACATTCATACTTGTTTTCAACACAGTGACTGTTGAGTACTGATGGTGAAAAGAGTTCTACAGAAATGAGCCCTGACCTCAAGAGATTTCGGTACTTCCAAGGTATATGGACACGGCTGTTTACGACGTTGTGATGTACCTTTCAACTGAAATGTGGCTATATTTCAGAAATGTGGCTACAAACTTTATAGGACATATATTTGTAGCCACATTTCAGTGGAAAAGTACATGATGACGTCATAAACGGCCATGTCCATATACCCTGGAAGTACCAAGATTTCTGTCATTTGTGAAGGTGTAAGACAAAGAAGTCCAGAATGGTATGCATCTGGCCAGTTCCATATTGCAAGCCACTGTCATTAAGGCTTGTTATAGTTTGTAACGCTTTTCAATAGAAGAAATGGTAGAAAATTGAATCTAAATGTAAGTGAGGGGTTCTGCAATGTCTATTTTTAAGGATTTGTACACAGATCCCAAACAAGCCTGCAGTAATTCTTCCATATTTGAAGAACACTTTTCGAGAGTCCTGATAAAAGGCTGACAAACCCCAGCTTTTGTACATGCTCGTGTTCTCCATCATTGTAAACTGTCTGGTGGGTAAGAAATAGTTAGGGAAGACGCAGTAGATTCCAAACTGCTGAAAGAATCCTGGCATTGGGGTGCTGAAGTGGAGAACTGTAAAGAGGTAGTTCTGTAGAATCACACCACAGGTCTGGTGTAGGGTAAGAAGGTGTCTGTTTTAAATGGAGAAGACAGCAATCTCTCCCCATTAGCAGAGTTCCAGCCACTTTTTCCCGCCAGTTCAAGCCAGCAAGAATTAAATTCTTCAACTGGTGGTAGAGACATTGGTTATGGCTGGAAGGTCTAGGAAGCTTCTGAGGCCAGAAACTGGCAGTTTGAATGATGTGGTCTTCTTCAGTTGTAGAGAAAGGTATATGAAGTTGAAGATTTTCTTTAGCCATGCCTTCTTGTGCAACTGCAGAATCTGCCATAATGCCCTCACGAGAAGTAGAACTGTCACCTGACTCCAAAGCTGCAATGCACCCCTACTTAAGATGTAGTATGTGGAGAGATGAAGGTCCTTCAATGGCCCGTTCTTCTGAAGCAAGCACAGACTGCTGTAGTACCCTCATAAGAGGTAGCAGAACTATTACTTGTCTCCAAAGCAGTAATTTGACCTTGCATAAGATGTAACCTAGCTAGAATAAAATGTAGAGGTAGAGGGAGACTTTTCCAGGGTTCCCACAGACTTTTGATAACTGGATTCAAGGTCTTTTCAAGGATTTTCAAGATCACCAACAACAATTCTCAAGGATATAGTTTAAGGCATGGCCTCCTTTAACTCCCCTTCTAGCTGTCCGTTCCTCCCACAAAATTCTTTATTGTCATATGATTTTAACATTTTATAAACTCATTACAGCAATGCTAGTTGGGCAGTAACATATCCAAGGACTTTTCAAGGATTTTATTCAATTATAGCCGAATTCAAGGACTTTCAAGGCCTTGAAAATGAAGCAATTTTTTTCAAGGTTTTCAACGATTTTCAAGGATGTGGGAACCCTGTTTTCTGTAGAGGTAGATGGGGTAGTGGAAGGCTGGATTTCATAGGTCCCCAGTAAACTGTCTTAGAGGTAGCAGAACTGTTACTTGTCTCCAAAGCTGCAGATGAAGATCCTTTCTGGCTGTATCTTCAGAAGCAAACTGGAGGCAAATGTAGCAATCTTCTTCTAAGAAGTAGCACAGACATCATCCCCATATTCTTGTCTCTACATGACAATAAAACAGGAATTACAATAAAATAATGCACGCACACACCCACGCACACACATGATGCATTTTATAATCTCCCTCCCGGGCTAAAGCCTGGCGGGAGATAATAAAATGGTGACAACCTGAGGCTTGCTTCTAACCCTTATTCTTGACTTGTCCTTCAGCCATGTTGAAATTATTTGAAAAAGAAAACTGTGTCCAAACGGTGTTTGCCCTCTCGCAACCAAAATTAAAGTGAAGCAAAAGAGGGATTCTAGGACTAGACGCACGCGCACTCACCATATCACTATATGCACAGTGGTACAGACAAGAATATTTCTTTAAAAAATATTCTTGTTTGGTCATTTATGTTTGCTCCCCCCACCACATACCAAAAGTGAGAATAATATATTTTACACAATAAAAATACATTTTAAACAGCTACATTACACCACACCTGACACAACCTCAATTGCATTTGGTGTCTTTACTTATAATTTTTATACACAGTTGTAATTTTCACCAATCAAAATAACAAAGGAGACTGTGAGATCAATGTCTCATAAAACAGATGTTTCTTTTTAATGTGGCACAAAATAAACGTGCCAAAACATTAAATTTGGTTCCAATCTTATTGTACAGAATAAATTTTTCATTCCATATTGGACATTTTCTCATTTCCAGATTCTGAAGAAATAATATTTGTAGAATCATCAACTACAATCGCAAGCAAGTGTATAATGTTATAGGCAATCTGTATATCCAGGCAATTTGCGTAATGACTGAACAGTTCAGGGATTTTTGTGCAATGACTAAAAGTGAGCTCTAGGCATTACATGTAATGCCACCATAGTTTTCCATCATCTTTGATGATTATTCATACATTATTTTAATATTATATGGCTTGTTATATCCTTGTTTGTTCTATTTTTAGAGGATATATTTTATAAAGTGAGTAATGAACGGCTCCCACTTTTTATACATACTGATCTGCATATAAGTACTCTAGTCCTTTAATTTGATTGGTTAATTATTGTTAACAGAGGGGAGGGGTACCAATGGTATTTTGAATGAAGCTTCAGTCATTACATGTAATACCTGCTTACACAGATTGTTTATAATCTGTAACAGGGAAACTGTAAAATCAGCATTTCGTGAAATCCCTGATTCACTTGGGCATTTCATGAAATGCCTAAAATTTCCAGGAATTTCATTTAATGCAAGGTTTTTAGCTCCAGACATGTTGCAAAATGCCTAAATTTTTAGCCTGTCTCCTATTATTGCAGGTTCTTGATTGGCCTGTGTAGGGAATGGAGTAGGTACATCATCAGACGATAGTATGGGTATCTGAGTCTGTGTGTTATTTTAATCAGCGGGTCTGGCTCATTGGTCACTCTTCTATGGGAGTGAACGGTTGCTCTAAATAAATGCAGACAAGATGTCTCTTCATCTATCCACAGATGTTCAATAATCTCTTGTTTTAAACTTATTAATCCACCCTCGGCTGCTATCCAAAGATGGCAGCATAAGGAGAACCACTGTTCTTATGACTGGACCAATCGAAGTCCGTGAGACCACTCCACTTGAAGAAACGTCTAAACATTACAGAAGTTGACATCAGATTCAAATGTGCACTGAAGAGATCCTAGTCTGCTTACCTTTTATAGCCTCTTATGCTAAGCTTAATTCTTTATATCTGTAGCTAATTGCAATGTAGATCAAAGCTAAAGGCCTTCCCTACTTTAAGGGATTATGTTAATGAGAAACCCCGTTTTACATTTAATAAAGGTTAATTAATTCAGTTCAAGCTCACATGGTTTCTCTATTTCAAGTGAATATTTCAACGATTAACCCTGCTTTTACATCAAGCCCAGTTGATTAAAAAAATCAAAGGTTATATGGTTTCTCCAGTTCAGGAGAATGTTTTTTATGAGAAACTCAGCTGTATGTCCAACTCATTTGAAATATTTCTTCCATATGAGTCCATCTTGTTATATATACCACAGAGCTTAAATGCAACCCCAGATAAACCTCTTCCAACAAGAATGGTATGAACAGATTTATAATTCTGCTTATTTCTCTAAAAATAACTGGATAAAACACCAAAACAGCGTGCCTAACATTGAAATATATCTTACAATTTGCCGAAAATACATCAGGCATGTTGTTTAATAAAGATGGCCAAATTTTAGGCATTACACAAAATACCTTAAAATGTTAGGCATTTCGTGTAATGCCTAAGTGAACAAGAGATTTCAAGAAATGCATGGAATCTTTAGGCATTTGGCAAAATGCGCGATTACACAGTTTGCCTGTAAGATATACATTTCAATTAAATTGTCTCGATACTGGTTAAATGATAGCAACATTTAAATACGTGTTTTACTTTTCACAAGCTCAAAACATCATACCGTAAATGACCTATTTAGCGCATCCGCCCTTGTAACCGCACCCTATCTCTTTTCAAAGCAATATACTTGACAACTTCTAGTGGGTGAACAATCAGACAGTGACAGTGCACAATCGCGGTTGGTTATAAAAGGTTACTAATGATCGATTATTCAGCTTAAATCTTACCTTTCTTAATTTTCCTCAATATCCACATATTTTTCTATATAATTTACGTATTTTTACTTAATAAATTGACATTTTTATCACGACTTTCGAGTTTGTTTTCATCTACCGCCATATTTACAGGAAGTGGGTATTTCTAAATGTCGAAAGACCGTTTTTCTACCAGATTGACCGAAACTTCATCCCGGAAAGTGTTTCATGATGGGTGCGCTAAAAGGGACATTTTTTCCTAACAAATATTGAATAAAAATAGACTTTGCTTAGCGCACTGTGCGCTAAATAGGTCATTTACGGTATATCAGACCAACACCTAAGCAATGTTATTGGGAGATGTGTTACAACTGAAGCATGTTTCACCAGCAGTTTGCAATTAACTGCAACCTGACCAGTATTTCCCAGTACTTAAATGCAGTCTACATAATGTGTCAATATATTACCCCTATACCTATACAAGTATGAGAACTTAGAAACAAACTAATTTTCTTCTGTGTAGTGTCCCCTGAAATTTTTACAAGTTTCTGACAGCTATAAAAATAAAACAGAACCAAAATAGCTTGACACAATAATTTCAGAGAAAAATACGAGTTTTCCCTGTTTAGATTATTTAATACACTCTGTATGCCAATGTTATAAGGTTTAGCATAAAAATGTTCTCAAAGATTTATCATTGATTCCTGTTATTATTTAAAATTATTAACATATAAAAGTTTGTAATATATTCTTTGATACATACTCACAAACTGTGACTTAACACAGCACAATACATACATTAATCACAGATTGCTCTAAGGTGGAACAAGACTATTATAGAAAATAGCATCAGAGATGCCTGTACACCACCGCCTGGGAAAATAGTTTTCAACACCACAATATATAGAAGTAGTGAAACAGTACACACACTGGGATACTTTCAGAGCAGTGTCCGTGTCCAAATAATGTTTAAGTAGAGAAAATAACATCTAAGAGAAAGAAATTGCATGTAAAGAATAAGTATTAAAACAAGACAATTCAGTAAACTAAAAATTATGATGCTTTAAGACTTCTCCCATTTTGATTTTCATTTGTATGGTCGAAATATGGTTTGGATGTTTTGAATATTACTCATACAGATGTAGCAATACATGCTTTTATGTGGAATTGGGGCAAAACCTGTGGCTCACTTGATGCAATACCATCTGTTACAATGGGAAGTTGCAAAAGTAAAACAGTTAATGACTTCTAATATGACTTTAACAGTGCTTAATCTACACCAAAAGACACCCACAGGTGCAACAACAAGATTCAAGTAAAAAGATATAAGAGAGATATAAGAGAGATAAACAGTATCAGATATCCTCGTAGAGACATAAAATAGCATCAGATATGCAAGATCAAAGGTCAAATCCAGGTCACACCATGACGATGCACACATATAACCCTTGACCAATGTCTCTACCAAATATCAACTTCCTACACCTTATGGTTTCCAAAATATAGCCCAGACAAGGCATTATAGGTCAAGGTCACTACAGCAAGGTCAAAGGTCAAATCAAGGTCACACCATGACGTTTTACATCTACACACCCTAGCTAATGTCCCTACTCAGTATCAACTTCCTGCACCTTACGGTTTCCGAGATATACCCCGGACAAATTTTATAGGTCAAGGCCACTACGGCAAGGGCAAAGGTCAAATCAAGGTCACACCATGACGTTGCACACCTACACCCCCTAACCAATGTCCCTACCAAGTATCAACTTCCTACGCCTTACAGTTTCCAAGATATAGCCCGGACAAGATTTTAGAGGTCAAGGTCACTACGACAAGGGCAAATCAAGGTCAGACCATGACGGTGCACACCTACATCCCCTAACCAATATCCCTACCAAGTATCAACTTCCTACACCTTACGGTTTCCGAGATATAGCCCGGACAAATTTTATAGGTCAAGGCCATTACGGCAAGGGCAAAGGTCAAATCAAGGTCACACCATGACGTTGCACACCTACACCCCCTAACCAATGTCCCTACCAAGTATCAACTTCCTACGCCTTACAGTTTCCAAGATATAGCCCGGACAAGATTTTAGAGGTCAAGGTCACTACGGCAAGGGCAAATCAAGGTCAGACCATGACGGTGCACACCTACATCCCCTAACCAATATCCCTACCAAGTATCAACTTCCTACACCTTACGGTTTCCGAGATATAACCCGGACAAGATTTTATAGGTCAAGGTCACTACGACAAGGTCAAAGGTCAAATCAAGGTCACGCCATGACATTGCACACCTACACCCCCTAACCAATGTCCCTACAAAGTATCAACTTCCTTCACCTTACGGTTTCGAGACATAGCCTGGACAAGATTTTATAGGTCAAGGTCACTACCGCAAGGTCAAAGGTCAAATCAAGGTCAGACCATGACGTTGCACACCTACACCCCCTAACCAATATCGCTACCAAGTATCAACTTCCTACACCTTACGGTTTCCGAGATATAGCCCAGACAAGATTTTATAGGTCACTACAGCAAGGTCAAAGGTCAAATCAAGTTCAGACCATGACGTTGCACACCTACACCCCCTAACCAATGTCCCTACCAAGTATCAACTTCCTACACCTTACGGTTTCCGAGATATAACCCGGACAAGATTTTATAGGTCAAGGTCACTACGACAAGGTCAAAGGTCAAATCAAGGTCACGCCATGACATTGCACACCTACACCACCTAACCAATGTCCCTACAAAGTATCAACTTCCTTCACCTTACGGTTTCGAGACATAGCCTGGACAAGATTTTATAGGTCAAGGTCACTACCGCAAGGTCAAAGGTCAAATCAAGGTCAGACCATGACGTTGCACACCTACACCCCCTAACCAATATCGCTACCAAGTATCAACTTCCTACACCTTACGGTTTCCGAGATATAGCCCAGACAAGATTTTATAGGTCACTACAGCAAGGTCAAAGGTCAAATCAAGTTCAGACCATGACGTTGCACACCTACACCCCCTAACCAATGTCCCTACCAAGTATCAACTTCCTACACCTTACGGTTTCCGAGATATAGCCCGGACAAGATTTTATAGGTCACTACGGCAAGGTCAAATCAAGGTCAGACCATGACGTTGCACACCTACACCTCCTAACCAATGTCCCTACCAAGTATCAATTTCCTACACCTTACGGTTTCTGAGATACAGCCCGGACAAACTTTTTCCCGCCACCCGCCCACCTGCTCGACCGCCCGCCCGCCCATCCGGACACCATGGGTGAAAACAATACCCCGACAGCCCTTAAGGACTGTGGGGTAAAAATTGAGGAGCTTCCAACTTCCTTGCACACTAAACCTCTTAATCCCACAGGCATAGGATGAAGTATGGTTCAACTTAGATCAAAGACCAAACTACAGGAATATATTTACCTGTTCAGACAATGCCTTCATCCACACAGCTCCTGACAACTGATATTTTTCCTTCAGACAGAGTCTAACATGACTTGTATGGATGCACCATTATAATACAGTAATGGTCTGTCTTTTGAAGGATACTTGTAATCTCTGACTTGAGCGACAAGTTCAGAATGGGACAAATGAGCAGGTTTTTTAAATAAACATTTGGTGCAAGGTGTTGGCAGACCCTGTGCTTTTCAGCAAAGAGCACCAGCTTTGTCCCTTCACATTAAGGTTGTTCACACCTGTTGGTGTAATTTTGCTAATAAAACAGGGGTCGATTTCACAAAAGGACTTAGCCCAGACTTAGACTTAAATTGAAGACTTTTGTCTTAAAATGAGGCTAAGTCTGTGATCTTAGACTTGGAGTATTTCACAAAGCTGCTAAGTTTAGGCTTTGGCTAAGTCTACCCAAGAGTGAATAGAATAGAATAGAATAGAAACATTTATATAGCGCAAAATTGATGCAACATCCTCTAATGCGCTTGAAATCAAAAAGGGAAAGTCGAGGGACGTTCGAGGTCATGATCCAAGGTTAGCGCCCGCCAGGGAGATGTACTATGGTGGAGGATATGCTAATCTAAACAAGTAGGTCTTTAGCTGGCTACGGAAACCTGTTATTGTTTGTTGTGATCGTACTGATTGTGGGAGTCTGTTCCATTCTATGGGGGAAGCCACTACAAAACCTCTCCTACCGATGGCCTTTTTGTGAGAGGCTGAGGAAAGAGAAAGACGATTTCCATGTGTTAGACAACTGGTTTTGATCAAGGATGATAGGTATATGGGTTGAGAGAAATTTATAGCCTTGAAAGTAATTAGATTGTACTTAAACAATATACGGTAAGTGATAGGAAGCCAGTGTAGTTTTTGAAGAAAAGGAGTGACATGGCTAGTTCTATCAAGTCTAAAAACAATTCTACAAAGGGCATTTTGTATCTTTTGGAGTTTAGCAACATTGTACTTACTGATGCCATAAAGTAGGGAATTGCAGTAGTCAAGTCGACTACTGATCATTGAGTTTGCAAGCAAGGCTGCAGTTTCCACACTGAGGAATTTACGAATACGTCTTAGGTCCTTAAGGTGGTAGTAGCAGGCTCGACACATATTAGTTATGTGGTTGGAAAAGGTGTTTCCAGAGTCAAAAATTACACCCAGGTTCTTGACTGTATCAGTAGGGGAAATAGAATTTCCGAGAAGTTGAGTAGGGAATTTATTAATGAGGGACTCTCTGGCTTGTCTATCACCTATTATAATAAATTCAGTTTTCTCGGGATTGAGTTTCAATTTCACGCCAGCCATCCAGTTTTGGATACATGTGAGACACTCTGTAAGCTCAGCGAAATTGGAATCAAAATTCCTATTGTCCAATGCTAGATATACTTGGGTGTCATCAGCATATAGATGGTGGGTGACATTGAAATTGGAAATGATATTACTGAGAGGGGTTGTGTAAAGGGTAAAAAGGAGGGGGCCCAGGACAGAACCCTGAGGCACACCATACGGAAGTGAGAACACATCTGAAAAGCTATTTCCTAATTTAACCTTCTGTTTCCGGTTTGAGAGATAGGATCTGATCCACCTCAACACAGTGCCATCAACCCCAAACCAATCTCTTAGGGAATTAAAAAGAATGTCATGGTCGATAGTGTCGAATGCCGCTGAGAGGTCTAGCAGTGTGAGTGCAACAGCCTTACCAGAGTCCAACGAAGCAGCAATGTCATTCTGGATTTTCAACAGCGCTGTTTCTGTGGAATGGAGTCTCCTGTAAGCGGATTGGTTGACATTGGAGAGCCCCTCGCTATCGATATAATTATTTAACTGTTTGGCAACTACTTTTTCGATCAGTTTGGATAAGAAACTAAGGTTGGATACCGGTCTATAGTTTTTTAGGAGATTTCTGTCTAAGTTTGGTTTCTTGAGAAGAGGGGTGACATATGCTGTTTTGAAACAGTTTGGGAAACTCCCTTCTTTGAGTGAATAGTTTATAAAATTGGTGATTGGAGTGACCAAAATGTCCGCACACTCTTTGACTAGTGCGGTAGGGATTGGGTCCAGGTCGGATGATTTGGTATTGGATGACCTTAGGATTTTGAGGATGTCATCCTCAGATACAGGCTCAAAAGAGGTCAGGGCACTGCTATTACTCTTCGGTATTGTGAGGGAAACAGGCACTGATGACTCTAAAGCAACTCTGATTTTCACAATTTTGTCACTGAAAAAATGACCGAAAGTGTTAGCTAAATCAGTAGGACTAATATGATCGGGTAGGATGATAGTTGAGGTTTTGTGCAAGATTTTCTTGAAAGTGTTCCACAGAGCCTTGGGGTTACCATTATTTTCAGCAATGACAGTGGAATAGTGCCTGCGTCTTGATTGTTCCAGTAGGAAATTGTAGTGGGCTTAACTTTTGTAAACAAAGACTTAAATATGGCCGCCATATATTTTTCTCACTTCAAAATTTGAAATGCTTGAAAATAAAGAATAAATATATAGAACACTGCCCTAAATTATTCTTTGGACATGTCTGTGTGATTATAAGGTTTTCCATTTAAAAATACAGCATTTTTTCAAAGATAAAATGAGCTAAACAAGGGATATATGTTACCACTAAAATATTTTGAGTAGAAATAAAGGGTCACATGACCTAGAAAACCACCGTGGTTATATGACAAGCTAAGTCACCCTTTGTGAAATCCATTTAAGTCCAGGACTTGGCAAAGACAAAAGACTCAGATTTAAGTCCCTGACTTAGCCTAAGTCTGAGACCCTTTGTGAAACCGGCCCCAGATGTTTGCATATATGTGCAAGGCACAACTGCTCTTTAAATAAGATAATTTGGTGACATCAAATATACAGAATTTAAATTAACATTCACTAAAAATAATTTCAGATAAAAGCTAATAAGTTTAAAAAGTTGTACATTCAATTTTCTTACAATTCACCAAATACCACAATTAACTTTTTAATACTTTTTTCACCGAAAGCCTTAATTAATTTATCAATATTTTTATGTAAGCAATGTGCCCCTATTTTTAATAAAACCTAAACTTGATTGCAAACATTTATGACCAACGTGAAACTTTTTAAATTGCCAAAACATGTATTTCCAATAGGGGTGCGACCGAGCAGTCGACACTCGCCGAGCGAGGCGAATTTCACGAAAATTCGACCCCAATTCTTAGGATCGACTACTCGTGTGCATAAAACAACCTATAGAACCGGTTACGTTTTTTAGTCAATAAAACATAAATAACATACCTTACTTTCATTAAATCGCACAATCCACCATTTGTAACATAATATTATTGATATTATGTGCTGACAATAGCTAATTCAAGCGATTCAAAGATTTTATCTTTATATTTTCTTCGTATACGGGAGCCGCTATATTGGATGTCGTTTCCTGTTATGGTGGATACTAAATGTTGCGAGGGCTCGATGTCGAGTCGAGTTTTTATCTGCGAGCAATCGACCCGAATTATTTGTACTCGTCACACCCCTAATTTCCAATTAGGTCTTGATATTTAATACAAAATGTAGTGCATATTTATGTGTGAGAGTTATAAGACTTAACAAACAACACAAAGTTACCACAGAAAGCACTGAAGCTTACTGGTGAAAACCTACACATCCCTGCTTAGACAGGACTAGCAAGTACATAACAAACAGGCTGTAACAACTGATGGCACAAAACTTTTGATTTGTGAAGATTCAATACTACCCAACTACACATACTACACAAAAAGGAACAAAAACTAAACTTTAAGCTAATTGGCTCTGGAAGATAGAGGAGTAATTAAACCAAAAACTTTTACATCACAATAGTTTAACATGTCCAGTAGTCGCACGTGGAGAACTGGTACATACATGCTGAAAACCTAAAATGGTCCACCTCGTGTTAAATTTGTACAAAATGGCATATTTTCATAATATTTGTATCAGCTAAGGTACAGAAATGTTGCGTACCTAGATCACAGAAATACAGGTAACATTGGCAGATTAATGGGAAGTAAGGTACAAGTGTTAAAATATCATAGCAGAAAACCTCACAACAGATGCAATGCAAGACCATGCAAATCTACACCAAACTAGTTTTGGATATACCATTAAACAAGTCCTCATACCATCTGTGGCTCTAAATAACTTGGTGTTCATTTAACAATAACAATAGACAGTAGTTAAATGAAAATCTATTGTGGTTGTTGGTTGTGAACTGCACCCGATTGTTTTAGAAAATTAGGAGTAAAATTTTAATGTAAAAATTTTAATGTAGATTTTAATATTTGCACATGGAAAATGATCAACATTTGATAGAGGTGCATGTACAAGTTTGACTGTACCTTAGTGGTGCCCATCTGTTCCAAATTAAATTAGTAATGACAATATAAATGATGACTTTTTGAATAAATGTGGGGAAAAAGTAACGTGGAATAAGCCAAAAGTAGCTTCCATGTGCATGTTACGTTCAACTTTTCAGTTGTCTTACACAGAAATAAATGTTATATTATCTCAAAATCAATCTACCGTATTTATATGGAAACCTTTAATTGCTTCAAGAGCATTATACTCTCTGAATGAACAAGATTTGATTTTTCATTTTTTTTTTCATTTTTTTTTTTTTTTTTTGAAATATGACATGTCAAAAAAAGCCATTAAAAATTTACAATGACTTTATGACTTAACAACAATAGGATGTACAAAATGTTCTAGCTAATTGCAAGCATCAAGCTCGAGGTGCAACATGACCAATTAGATAAACATTATCATACAAATGACCAACAAAGTCATCACTGATTCCCTGTGCTGCATTACGCGTGTTGCGGATGAACTCTCTCTTAGACATTTTGTTCTTGATGTGAGGGCTAGTTAAGTCCACAGACAGCATTATCAAGGAGTAACAGAGCACATAGACTTTATCTGAAAAATATAGGAAACAACTGAAAGCTACAAACACACTGGCAGGATGGCAACATTACCTGGGAAAAGGAGAATATAGATTTGTCTTTCGAAAATACAGAAAAAGGCCATCTTATTATATCCTAAGACCAAAGTTGAGGGATATACTAGATTCAGGACCGTCATGCTCACACCGCTGCCGCAGAAATTTCTTTGTGCAATGACAACTGAAAAACACATCAACATTTTGTTTTCAAACTTGTTGCATGTATTAAACTTGGTGCATGTATTAAGGATGGTGAAAGATCCCTATTTTCAGGTGACCTTAAACTCCATATATTAAAGAAGTTAGGCCTATAAGGTTACAAATGGACCTATGGACACTTAAAGACCTCTAGGTACAAACTATGTGGCTTATCCAGATAAAAAATAACCTGTGAACACATTAATATGTTGTTCTCATCTATGCCAAAAATCAAGACTTTAAATTGAGGTTAAAATTGTGTTTGAGGCCCACAAAGTCCCCATCCAGGATCTCACTTATAATGGCTCTAGGGAAAAGACAAGCAAACAGACCTACATGTCTTGAACAGTTTTTCATCTTCGATAGATAAGGTATCTTTTTAAAATGTCTCTAGGCTTTGTAGTTTTGGAGGAGAAGTTGTTCACCCGGACACAGACGCATACACCCACACCGCAGAGTAATGCCATAATGTCAGCTGACTGACATGTCACTAGACATAAAGAATGGTATTCAGCTCCCAGGTTGTGTAGTTATAAAGTTATGAACTACTCATCTGGAGATATAATTTTCCTGTTGGGAAATACATCTATTTTAATTTTAATTTGCAAGAGTTGTAAGATAACTGTAGTTTATTGATATGTTTGATTTTCTTGCTCATAACTTCCAAAATAACATTAATTCAGCATTTATGGCTAAATTACATAGAAATGTACCGGTGCCGCGCTCTGTAGCGCCCATGGGCAATGTGACCAAATATTTGCAAAAGTTAAGGATGGGCGTTTACGACAACGAAAACCAGCCGGGCATTTTGAGAAAAATAACCCGAATTTGGGGAAACCACGTTTTAGCAAATACCGACTGGAAGTAAAATATGCGGTTGGTAAACAAATCTCAGCACAATAAAAGGTGACATAATTACTAAAATAAGGAAGATTTTGTTGAAAATAGATATAAATCAATCAAATTTGATCGATTATTGGGTTTTTATGGAGAAAGTGTACACCAAAATGACATATTAGCAATTTATGGGCGATAACGTAAGATTGTGGATGGGCGCTTACAAACGCATGAGCGATAAAGAGCGCGGCACCGGTATTTAATTAGACTCTAAGGCACAACAATCATCAGCAGTATACTTTTTTACAGTTATCTGTAACACTGTAAAATGCCATCCTGTGTAGCTTCACGGCTGCATTTTATTTAGGGATTATTAAAATGTGTACAATCTGTTCATTCTTCAATAAGAATCTACAGTTCTACATTCCTTACCATTGGAGAGTCCCAGCTTTGGGTTGCACTCACAGAACCTGTCAGAAAACTTCTCCACAAGAAGACTGAGGAAATCATTCCTTTCATTGGGTGGGGTGGTCTGGTTAAAGAACTGGCGGAGAGCATTGGGCAGGAACTGATTCTCATAGCTCTGTAGCTTGATGATCTGATCTAGAACATCTGGTCTGCAGTAGAGGAGTAAAACACAGGACAATGGGCTGAAGTGTGAATAATAAAAATGGCAAAGAGTATTTTCTTATCATTTAATTCTTGATCAACATAATTTTATTTTAATTTACAAGATTGCAATGCATACATCATTTTTACCTGTTCCATAATGTTTCTTAATCAGTTATTGTAACACAGATCTTGTGGGTTACAAACTACAGCTATCTGTATTTGATGCATTCCTGAAATCTTTCTAGAAATATTTCATTTGAAAAGAATTACCTTTTCTGTAAGAAGGCTCTTCGACTATGCCAATCAATATGCCTAGCACCATGGATGAATTTGCCCAATTCTTCACTGGTATCATCTACCAATTGGTGTTTGATTATATACTCATAACCCTGCAACAATTCACTTATTAAAAGTACAGACATCAACATTATGTTGAAAGCTAATAACACAGTCCCAAATATAATATGCCTTGTCAGCTAAGGGACTAAGCTTTCTTGACACAAAGAATTATTTTGTGACTGTCTGTGGATACATTTTGATTCCACATGAGTTTGTTTTTATCACACATTGTTATGCATGCCTCCACACTGTGATCACAAGTAAATTTATTGAAAACTCTTCAGTTTAATTTAATCTAAGGCTGTGACTTTGTTAGAAAAATGACACCGGATATTCACCTCGAAAGAACCGATCCGAATTCGGGTAACCGTGTTTTAGTTGTCACCCAGTGAAAGTAGCAGAGAAGCAAACATGGCAGATGATATAATCAAACCGTTACGAAAAATAATGCTAAATATCAGTATAAATAAGGAAAACTAGAGGATCGCTCGCAAAAAAAAAGATAATGTTTTTGCATAGCAAAAACAAAGCGTCCCGAAAAGGATATAAAGGTGAGTGCTAAAGTATTAAGAAAATGCTTCGTTTCTAGCCTTATACTGTTGTGGCAACCAAGGTCAGCGCAGTCTGCTCTATCTAGCACGGTTTTCAAGATATAAGCATTTTGGTGTTTTGCAAAAAATTCGACAATTCAAAATGTCCGCTATATTTGGCGACACAAAAATATTTTGAAAATACCCAGCAGGTCAAAAATTAGTTGAGTTCGCTCCATCTAGCATGGTTTTCGAGATATAAGCATTTTTGTGTTTTGCAAAAACTTTGAAAATTCAAAATGGCCACCATTTTTGGGGAGACAAAAATTTTTGACAAGACTACTGTCGCGGTGTGTATCTCCCGCCGAGTATTAAAGGAGAAGAAATAGCTTTTCCGAGATATTCACAATTTTTCATTTTCGTGTGTGAAAGCTCTCCCAAAAGTAGGTGAATGAGTTATTTGAGAAAAATTGGCTATCTGCAATACTATTAAAAGATAATTCACATTTACTCCTTTTGAGTAGGTGAGTAATTACCTACGGGTCTGGAACTTCACCAAGTGAAAGCTCTCCCAAAAGTAGATTAGTTATTTCATAAAAATTGGGTATCCACACTACTTTTAGAGATAATTCGCATTTACTCATTTTGAGTAGGTGAACAATTAGCTATGGGTCTGAAACTTCACCAAGTGAAAGCTCTCCCAAAAGTAGGTGAATGAGTTATTTGAGAAAAATTGGCTATCTACAATACTTTTAGAGATAATTCGCATTTACTCACTTTGAGTAGGTGAGTAATTAGCTATGGGTCTGAAACTTCACCAAGTGAAAGCTCTCCCAAAAGTAGGTGAATGATTTATTTGAGAAAAATTGGCTATCTGCAATACTTTTAGAGATAATTCGCATTTACTCATTTTGAGTAGGTGAGTAATTAGCTATGGGTCTGAAACTTCACCATGTGAAAGCTCTCCCACAAGTAGATGAATGAGTTATTTGATAAAAATTGGGTATCCGCAATACTTTTACAGATAATTAGCATTTACTCATTTTGAGTAGGTGAATAATTAGCTATGGCTCTGAAACTTCACGGAGTGAAAGCTCTCCCAAAAGTAGGTGAATGAGTTATTTGAGAAAAATTGGCTATCTGCAATAGTTTTAGAGATAAATCAGATTTACTCATTTTGAGTAGGTGAGTAATTAGCTACGGGTCTGAAACTTCACCATGTCAAAGCTCCCCAAAAGTAGGTGAATGAGTTATTTGATAAAAATTGGGTATCCGCAATACTTTTAGAGATAATTCACATTTACTCATTTTGAGTAGGTGAGTAATTAGCTATAGGTCTGAAACTTCACCATGTGAAAGCTCTCCCACAAGTAGATGAATGAGTTATTTGATAAAAATTGGGTATCCACAATACTTTTACAGATAATTAGCATTTACTCATTTTGAGTAGGTGAATAATTAGCTATGGGTCTGAAACTTCACGGAGTGAAAGCTCTCCCAAAAGTAGGTGAATGAGTTATTTGAGAAAAATTGGCTATCTGCAATACTTTTAGAGATAATTCACATTTACTCATTTTGAGTAGGTGAGTAATTAGCTACGGGTCTGAAACTTCACCATGTCAAAGCTCCCCAAAAGTAGGTGAATGAGTTATTTGATAAAAATTGGGTATCCGCAATACTTTTACAGATAATTAGCATTTACTCATTTTGAGTAGGTGAATAATTAGCTATGGATCTGAAACTTCACCAAGTGAAAGCTCTCCCAAAAGTAGGTGAATGAGTTATTTGAGAAAAATTGGCTATCAGCAATACTTTTAGAGATAATTCGCATTTACTCATTTTGAGTAGGTGAGTAATTAGCTATGGGTCTGAAACTTCACCATGTGAAAGCTCTTCCAAAAGTAGATGAATGAGTTATATGAGAAAAATTGGGTATCCGCAATAGTTTTAGAGATAATTAGCGTTTACTCATTTTGAGTAGGTGAATAATTAGCTACAGGTCTGAAACTTCACCGAGTGAAAGCTCTTTGGGATAGCTGCTCTGCAGAGATACCCTGAAGATCAAAAATTTCGACGAAATCGTTCTATGTAGCACGGTTTTCGAGATATAAGCATTTTTATGTTTTGCAATTTTTGTGAAAAATTCGAAAATTCAAAATGGCCGCCATTTTTGGCGGGACAAAATTTGTTTGGAAATAGGCATGGCTACTCTGCAGAGATACCCTGCAGGTCAAAAATTTCGTCGAAATCGCTCTGTCTAGTACAGTTTTCGAGATATAAGCATTTTTATGTTTTGCAATTTTTGCGAAAAATTCGAAAATTCAAAATGGCCGCCATTTTTGGCGAGACAAAAAATTTTTCAAAATTGGGATAACTACTCTGCAGAGATACCCTGTGGGTCAAAAATTTCGTCGAAATCGCTCTATCTAGCACGGTTTTCGAGATATAAGCATTTTTGTGTTTTCCTTATTTGGAAAATTCATAATGATTAAATTAATCATTAATTACTCGGCCATTTCTTAACCAATCACTGCCAAAATCTAATGATTTCCAGATTTTAATAGAATGAATCTATTTGCCAAGTTTCATGTGAATTGATAAAATTCCCTTCAAGTTATCATCCGGACAAGCTTCCCCATCGAAAAAAAAAGACATTTTTGGTCATGTGACCTCTCTGATTGGTTGAAATGTCACTGCAGCATATTCAAAAAAATTCCCCAAGGCTACTGCCTAAACCTGCCAAATTTGAAAAGAATCCGCCTAACGGTTACAGAATTATAAGGAAAACAAAATGCAGAGCCGGCGGAGCCGCCAGAGCCTGAAGGTCTCCCATACACAAACAAGCGTCCCGCTTAATTATGTGAAAAACTAATGTTAGTTGAAGAAATCTGACAGAATACTAAGGTTTGTCCAAGTATTTCATTGATTTATGCAATATTTAATATTTTTCGGTTACCCGCTTCGCCAGTTTGCACTCGGTTTCCTAAAGAATTCGGACCGGTTTCAGGTCACCGGGTAACCTATCACAGCCTTAATTTAATCACTGAAGAACATCTTAAAGAATGACTTCAGTGGGTTTTTTTCACTTCTGAGTTAAATGCAGGATATGATACTCTTGCCTATTTAAAACATATATCTGGTACTATTAGTACCCAAAGTAGTCTGTTTACTTCATAAACAAGCTTTTATAACAGGAGATAAATTTCAAATTTACAACTGCCTCCTTCGGCTCTTTTCACCAGTCACGTGGTGTGTTTGCATCATATGTGTTCATGGGCTGTGTATGCAGGGATAAAAACAGTGCTATATGTATACAGTATATCTGTTTTTGTCTCCTCAATTTATTTTGCAATTGTCAGTTTAAAATGGTAAATTGTACATAGTTATTGAAGGATAAAATTAAGAATTATATAAGTAGCAAAAGGAAACTAGAAAAGATTTTTTTTCTGATTTTTCAAAATGATCAAAACATAACCTATATTTTTCTCTCATACTATTCTCTTCTCTTCAATTTATCCACATTTATCTCAGACACAAAGGTCATCTGTACATGATCTCAGCTGAATTTTAATATCTAGATACTGAGGCTAGTAAATTTAGATAATGTGGCTGTTCAAAAATAGTCAGTTTTACAACCTTGGTCAAGGCAAATCAATAGCTAAAAGGAGAGAGATGTAAATTTTCAAAAAGTTGGCTCCAAGTTGAGTGTTTATATTACTTTTATCATAATTATAAGGTCACATTGCAACAAGGGATCATCATTTATTCAATTATATCATATATTTAAATCCACCACCACAGAGATGAAAGTCTGGAGGTTTACAGAAAATAGTGAAACCAGAGTCAAGTAATTTTTTTTTTTAAAAAGTTAATATATCCAATAAGAGTCAAGTTAATATTTTCATGTGATTTTAGAAGTACTTTTGAATCCTCAAGTAAAACCTTCTGCACTGTAAGTAAAAACTAAATTATAACCAACTATTTACATACTATTGTGACTGATCATTTTCTTTGTTCTCGTCACATAGTTTTTATGTTGGATCATTTATTGAAACCTCTAGACACACTTGTTTTGGACAGAACTGGTGGACAGCACTTGTGTTGCAAAAAACCTCATTAAAATGCACATAAATAATCTAATACTGTGAATTAATACTTCTCTGATCTGACAGATGGAAAATTGGAAGGGTGGGGGGAACAGAACATAGTAATAGTCAGTCAATAGTATGGAGTTGAATTACCTTAATTATAATAGTTACATCTCTGGTGTAGGCAGTTCAAACCCAGAACCCTATATGGGAAAGATGGTAGTTTCTTACTGATGGTTGGCAGTTTACAGGACAGCACTGTGTATGTACTGGTTTCCTCTGCCCATAAACTACCTGTCGTGATATGACCAATTATACAGTGTTCAAAGCAACATTAAAACAGAAGAAAACTTAAACCTGTAGTGTATAATTCAGCAATTACAAAATACACCCCTGTTGAAGGCTTGAGATTATATATTTGTAAATACCAGCAAATAATATAATATTTATTTGCCTTCTGGACTATTTCTTTATATGTTATTTGAATAGTTAAATAATATGCTAAAATTACATATTCACACAAATGAACTAAATTTTAGATTTCCAAAGTTAATAAGTGTGCACTTTATAGAGTAAAACAAATGTTAACTGAAGCTTTTCTGAATTGATATACCTTTCTACACACAAAAAGGCTAGCTGGCACAGATAATACTTGATACTGCAGTGTATACTTTCATCATGAAACATTTACCAGAAACTCATGTCATTTCACATCTTATAGTTGATAATAGAAGGGAGTGTTATAAATATACACTAGTTGTTCTCAGTACTAGTGTCGGCAGTTCACCCCCATAGTGGATCGTGTTATATTTATCTTTTGTTCTATAAACACACACATTTTGTAAGTTTTATTGGCTCAAACTACAGTTAGAACATTGTTACTTTTACTATGTCCTTGAAATGCTCCATTTTATAACAGATAATGTAATGTAAAAAGCAGTACATATCAGAACAGTTCTAAGCTAAAACCAAGGCAAGTGAACACAAACGACGTCACCCACACATGTTTATTTACTTCATGTGCACTCGGCAATTTTCGGGAGGGAACATGTGACTACCCAAATAAGGCAGTGCTTCTGTACTTTTAAATGCAAATTACAGCAGATATAGGCAACTTTGACACATAAAAGTTTGTCAGTATATTTATAATATATAAAGCTTGAATTTAAACTTAAACTAGATTGGGCCAACTCGGCGCCAACATATCCCCAGACAGGTCATCACTCACGCCACAGGTTTTGATCGGGAATTTTTTAAAACATAATTACCCATTATTATATGAACTTCAGCACATCAATCTACTCTGTTTATATCTTCCCAAGGAAGATGGTGTATCCCCAGACGCCGAATACATAACTCAAATTATATTTTCAATCTTCCTGCAATGATTAAACCTATTTTCAAAGTATTTAAATGATTGATGATTGAATGTCCATTCTAAAATAATAATCCCAAAAGAGCATATCTGTTTCTATATTTGTTGACAAATAAAATATTATTTTTAACTCAACTCATCATACTTTTCAATCTTCCTTCAAAGTATTTAAATGATTGATGATTCAATGTCTATTCTAAAATTCATAATCCCAAAAGCGCATATCTGTTTCTATATTTGTTCACAACTAAAATATTATTTAAAAAAAAATTATTTATATTATTATTTTATTATATTATTTTTAGAATTTGCAAATTGTTTTCAGTTATTCATTTCCTCTATACCTATATATGTGGTCCATATATATGCAACCTAAATATGTGACACAATCTCAGTTCTGACTCCCCTTTGTGTTATATGTAATGAAGCCCACCACCTCCCACCCCCACCCCTCTCCCCTTCTCCACACCTCTCTCACTATTACACAAGATCTGCAACCCCATTGAGTTCTTTGTTTCTCATCTGATATCATTAAATACCTTTGTTTATTTAGTGTCACTCAATATAGCTGGAGGTCCCAGAGGTGGGTGGGGGGAATCCGGGTGGGGGATGTGGGTTTGGACTTAGTTTAGTTTATTATAGTGACATGTATTATGTTGACAAGGATTATACAAAAACTATTGAAGTAATACCCAGCCCTATATGGGCTTATAAGTCACTTTAAATAGAGAGTTAATAACAAACAGAGCAAACATATTTTGAGGTAAGATACAGTAAATAAAGACAGCAATTCAATACATAAAAATTAACAATATAATTTACTTTTTCTTTCTTGCCACAAAAATCAAAAATAAAATTAACTAGAAATAGGCCGCCCTGTTGATAGTAGATGCGAATAGAAACAGGATAGCATAGAAGAACACACATTATCATGTGTAATGTCCACCCATGAACCTTTTGCCCAAATTGTACAGTAGTCTTACAAGACCCTGTTTCATTTGTAAAATATATCAATGATGCTTAAATATTTGTTAGTGTAGATGTAAATTATTTCAGCTTCATGCCTTTTTGCATTGGTTGGGTTGAAAATTTTGACGAAATCACTCTATCTTGCACGGTTAAGAAGATAGAAGCAAATTCCTGTTTTTCTATTTTTGGCAAAAATTTGAAAATTCAAAATGGCCGCCATTTTTGGGAAAAGGAAATTTTTTTGAAAATTGCCAAGAGTACATTTCTTAGATACCCTATGGGTCGAAAATTTCAACGAAATAACTCTATTTTGCATGGTTAAGGCCAGTTTGTGTTTTTCCATTTTGGGCAAAAATTCGAAAATTCAAAATGGCTGCCATTTTTGGGGAGGGGAAAATTTTTTGAAAATTGCAAAGATTACATTCCTTAGATACCCTGTGGGTTGAAAATTTCGACGAAATCGCTCTATCTCGCATGGTTAAGGAGATAGAAGCAAATTTGTGTTTTGCCATTTTTGGCAAAAATTCGAAAATTCAAAATGGTCGCCATTTTAGGGGAGGGGAATTTTTTTTTTAAATTGCCAAGAATACAATGCTCAAATACCTGTGGGTCGAAAATTTTGACGAAATCGCTCTATCTCGCATGGTTAAGGAGATAGAAGGAAATTCGAAAATTCAAAATGGCTGTCATTTTTGGGGAGGGGAAAATTTTTTGAAAATTGCAAAGATTGCATTCCTAGGATACCCTGTGGGTCGAAAATTTCAACGAAATCGCTCTATCTCGTACGGTTAAGGAGATAGAAGCAAATTAGTGTTTTGCCATTTTTGGCAAAAATTCGAAAATTCATAATGGCCGCCATTTTTGGGGAGGGGAAAATTTTTTAAAAATTACCAAGAGTACAATGCTCAGATACCCTGTGGGTCGAAAATTTGGACGAAATCGCTTTATCTCACACGGTTAAGGAGATAGAAGCAAATTTGTGTTTTGCCATTTTTGGCAAAAATTCGAAAATTCAAAATGGCCGCCATTTTTGGGGAGGGAAAAATTTTTTGAAAATTGCAAAGATTGCATTCCTTAGATACCCTGTGGGTCGAAAATTTCGACGAAATCGCTCTATCTCGCACGGTTAAGGAGATAGAAGCAAATTTGTGTTTTGCCATTTTTGGCAAAAATTCGAAAATTCAAAATGGCCGCCATTTTTGGGGAGGGGAAAATTTTTTGAAAATTGCAAAGATTGCATTGCTTAGATACCCTGTGGGTCGAAAATTTCGACGAAATCGCTCTATCTCGCACGGTTAAGGAGATAGAAGCAAATTTGTGTTTTGCCATTTTTGGCAAAAATTCGAAAATTCAAAATGGCCGCCATTTTTGGGGAGGGGAAAATTTTTTGAAAATTGCAAAGATTGCATTGCTTAGATACCCTGTGCGTCGAAAATTTTGCCGAAATCGCTCTATCTCGCACGGTTAAGGAGATAGAAGCAAATTAGTGTTTTGCCATTTTTGGCAAAAATTCGAAAATTCAAAATGGCTGCCATTTTTGGGGAGGGGAAAATTTTTTAAAATTTACCAAGAGTACAATGCTCAGATACCCTGTGGGTCGAAAATTTTGACGAAATCGCTCTATCTCGCACGGTTAAGGAGATAGAAGCAAATTAGTGTTTTGCCATTTTTGGCAAAAATTCGAAAATTCAAAATGGCCGCCATTTTTGGGGAGGGGAAAATTTTTTAAAAATTGCAAAGATTGCATTGGTTAGATACCCTGTGCGTCGAAAATTTTGCCGAAATCGCTCTATCTCGCACGGTTAAGGAGATAGAAGCAAATTTGTGTTTTGCCATTTTTGGCAAAAATTCGAAAATTCAAAATGGCCGCCATTTTTGGGGAGGGGAAAATTTTTTGAAAATTGCAAAGATTGCATTGCTTAGATACCCTGTGGGTCGAAAATTTCGACGAAATCGCTCTATCTCGCACGGTTAAGGAGATAGAAGCAAATTTGTGTTTTGCCATTTTTGGCAAAAATTCGAAAATTCAAAATGGCCGCCATTTTTGGGGAGGGGAAAATTTTTTGAAAATTGCAAAGATTGCATTGCTTAGATACCCTGTGGGTCGAAAATTTCGACGAAATCGCTCTATCTCGCACGGTTAAGGAGATAGAAGCAAATTTGTGTTTTGCCATTTTTGGCAAAAATTCGAAAATTCAAAATGGCCGCCATTTTTGGGGAGGGGAAAATTTTTTGAAAATTGCAAAGATTGCATTGCTTAGATACCCTGTGCGTCGAAAATTTTGCCGAAATCGCTCTATCTCGCACGGTTAAGGAGATAGAAGCAAATTAGTGTTTTGCCATTTTTGGCAAAAATTCGAAAATTCAAAATGGCTGCCATTTTTGGGGAGGGGAAAATTTTTTAAAATTTACCAAGAGTACAATGCTCAGATACCCTGTGGGTCGAAAATTTTGACGAAATCGCTCTATCTCGCACGGTTAAGGAGATAGAAGCAAATTAGTGTTTTGCCATTTTTGGCAAAAATTCGAAAATTCAAAATGGCCGCCATTTTTGGGGAGGGGAAAATTTTTTAAAAATTGCAAAGATTGCATTGGTTAGATACCCTGTGCGTCGAAAATTTTGCCGAAATCGCTCTATCTCACACGGTTAAGGAGATAAAAGCAAATTTGTGTTTTGCCATTTTTGGCAAAAATTCGAAAATTCAAAATGGCCGCCATTTTTGGGGAGGGGAAAATTTTTTGAAAATTGCAAAGATTGCATTGCTTAGATACCCTGTGGGTCGAAAATTTCGACGAAATCGCTCTATCTCGCACGGTTAAGGAGATAGAAGCAAATTTGTGTTTTGCCATTTTTGGCAAAAATTCGAAAATTCAAAATGGCCGCCATTTTTGGGGAGGGGAAAATTTTTTGAAAATTGCAAAGATTGCATTGCTTAGATACCCTGTGGGTCGAAAATTTCGACGAAATCGCTCTATCTCGCACGGTTAAGGAGATAGAAGCAAATTTGTGTTTTGCCATTTTTGGCAAAAATTCGAAAATTCAAAATGGCCGCCATTTTTGGGGAGGGGAAAATTTTTTGAAAATTGCAAAGATTGCATTGCTTAGATACCCTGTGCGTCGAAAATTTTGCCGAAATCGCTCTATCTCGCACGGTTAAGGAGATAGAAGCAAATTAGTGTTTTGCCATTTTTGGCAAAAATTCGAAAATTCAAAATGGCTGCCATTTTTGGGGAGGGGAAAATTTTTTAAAATTTACCAAGAGTACAATGCTCAGATACCCTGTGGGTCGAAAATTTTGACGAAATCGCTCTATCTCGCACGGTTAAGGAGATAGAAGCAAATTAGTGTTTTGCCATTTTTGGCAAAAATTCGAAAATTCAAAATGGCCGCCATTTTTGGGGAGGGGAAAATTTTTTAAAAATTGCAAAGATTGCATTGGTTAGATACCCTGTGCGTCGAAAATTTTGCCGAAATCGCTCTATCTCACACGGTTAAGGAGATAAAAGCAAATTTGTGTTTTGCCATTTTTGGCAAAAATTCGAAAATTCAAAATGGCCGCCATTTTTGGGGAGGGGAAAATTTTTTGAAAATTGCAAAGATTGCATTGCTTAGATACCCTGTGGGTCGAAAATTTCGACGAAATCGCTCTATCTCGCACGGTTAAGGAGATAGAAGCAAATTTGTGTTTTGCCATTTTTGGCAAAAATTCGAAAATTCAAAATGGCCGCCATTTTTGGGGAGGGGAAAATTTTTTGAAAATTGCAAAGATTGCATTGCTTAGATACCCTGTGGGTCGAAAATTTCGACGAAATCGCTCTATCTCGCACGGTTAAGGAGATAGAAGCAAATTTGTGTTTTGCCATTTTTGGCAAAAATTCGAAAATTCAAAATGGCCGCCATTTTTGGGGAGGGGAAAATTTTTTGAAAATTGCAAAGATTGCATTGCTTAGATACCCTGTGCGTCGAAAATTTTGCCGAAATCGCTCTATCTCGCACGGTTAAGGAGATAGAAGCAAATTAGTGTTTTGCCATTTTTGGCAAAAATTCGAAAATTCAAAATGGCTGCCATTTTTGGGGAGGGGAAAATTTTTTAAAATTTACCAAGAGTACAATGCTCAGATACCCTGTGGGTCGAAAATTTTGACGAAATCGCTCTATCTCGCACGGTTAAGGAGATAGAAGCAAATTAGTGTTTTGCCATTTTTGGCAAAAATTCGAAAATTCAAAATGGCCGCCATTTTTGGGGAGGGGAAAATTTTTTAAAAATTGCAAAGATTGCATTGGTTAGATACCCTGTGCGTCGAAAATTTTGCCGAAATCGCTCTATCTCACACGGTTAAGGAGATAAAAGCAAATTTGTGTTTTGCCATTTTTGGCAAAAATTCGAAAATTCAAAATGGCCGCCATTTTTGGGGAGGGGAAAATTTTTTGAAAATTGCAAAGATTGCATTGCTTAGATACCCTGTGGGTCGAAAATTTCGACGAAATCGCTCTATCTCGCACGGTTAAGGAGATAGAAGCAAATTTGTGTTTTGCCATTTTTGGCAAAAATTCGAAAATTCAAAATGGCCGCCATTTTTGGGGAGGGGAAAATTTTTTGAAAATTGCAAAGATTGCATTGCTTAGATACCCTGTGCGTCGAAAATTTTGCCGAAATCGCTCTATCTCGCACGGTTAAGGAGATAGAAGCAAATTAGTGTTTTGCCATTTTTGGCAAAAATTCGAAAATTCAAAATGGCTGCCATTTTTGGGGAGGGGAAAATTTTTTAAAATTTACCAAGAGTACAATGGTCAGTTACCCTGTGGGTCGAAAATTTTGACGAAGTCGCTCTATCTCGCACGGTTAAGGAGATAGAAGCAAATTAGTGTTTTGCCATTTTTGGCAAAAATTCGAAAATTCAAAATGGCCGCCATTTTTGGGGAGGGGAAAATTTTTTAAAAATTGCAAAGATTGCATTGGTTAGATACCCTGTGCGTCGAAAATTTTGCCGAAATCGCTCTATCTCGCACGGTTAAGGAGATAGAAGCAAATTAGTGTTTTGCCATTTTTGGCAAAAATTCGAAAATTCAAAATGGCCGCCATTTTTGGGGAGGGGAAAATTTTTGGAAAATTGCAAAGATTGCATTCCTTAGATACCCTGTGCGTCGAAAATTTCGACGAAATCGCTCTATCTCACACGGTTAAGGAGATAGAAGGAAATTTGTGTTTTGCCATTTTTGGCAAAAATTCGAAAATTCAAAATGGCAGCCATTTTAGGGGAGGGGAAAATTTTTGGAAAATTGCAGATTGCATTCCTTAAATACCCTGTGGGTCGAAAATTTCGACGAAATCGCTCTATCTCGCACAGTTAAGGAGATAGAAGCAAATTTGTGTTTTGCCATTTTTGGCAAAAATTCGAAAATTCAAAATGGCAGCCATTTTAGGGGAGGGGAAAATTTTTGGAAAATTGCAGATTGCATTCCTTAAATACCCTGTGGGTCGAAAATTTCGACGAAATCGCTCTATCTCGCACGGTTAAGGAGATAGAAGCAAATTAGTGTTTTGCCATTTTTGGCAAAAATTCGAAAATTCAAAATGGCCGCCATTTTTGGGGAGGGGAAAATTTTTTGAAAATTGCAAATATTACATTCCTTAGATACCCTGTGGGTCGAAAATTTCGACGAAATCGCTCTATCTCGCACGGTTAAGGAGATAGAAGCAAATTAGTGTTTTGCCATTTTTGGCAAAAATTCGAAAATTCAAAATGGCCGCCATTTTTGGGGAGGGGAAAATTTTTTAAAAATTGGCAAGAGTAGAATTTTTAGATACCCTGTGGGTCGAAAATTTCGACGAAATCGCTCTATCTCGCACGGTTAAGGAGATAGAAGCAAATTAGTGTTTTGCCATTTTTGGCAAAAATTCGAAAATTCAAAATGGCCGCCATTTTTGGGGAGGGGAAAATTTTTTGAAAATTGCAAATATTACATTCCTTAGATACCCTGTGGGTCGAAAATTTCGACGAAATCGCTCTATCTCGCACGGTTAAGGAGATAGAAGCAAATTAGTGTTTTGCCATTTTTGGCAAAAATTCAAAATGGCCGCCATTTTTGGGGAGGGGAAAATTTTTGGAAAATTGCATAGATTGCATTCCTTAGATACCCTGTGGGTCAAAAATTCTGTCGAAATCGCTCTATCTCTTACGGTTTCTGAGATATTAGCAAATTACTCAAAAGTAGTACTGAAAATACACAATGAAGTACCTAAATGGCTATTACTCATGTACTGACAAAGCTATCAGTCCCAAATGCAATACCAAGCGAGCTATGGACATAACAATCTTGTATTCAAAATTGTAGTAAAATATCTTTAATTATTTTGGCTTAAATGCACGGAAACCAACGGGTACTGAAAATAGCTGTACTTAAGTATTACTCAGTAAGCAAAAGAGGTACAACAGCCAAAAGCAATCCCAAGCAAGCTACTGACCCAATAAGCCTGCATACCAAATTTGGTGACAATAGCTCTAATACTTTTCCTTTAAATGAGCGGAAACCATGCGTGACGCCGGACATCGGACGCCGGACATCGGACATCGGACGGCGAAAAAAGCAAAAATAATATATCCACCCCCCAGGGGGGTGGACATAATAACCATATTGACATTCATATGAGTTAATACCCTTGATAATTGATCTATTAATAATTCAGATTTATCTATATTTAAAATTTTGAAATATTTCATACGAATCAGCTCTAAAGCTGGACAAACACAAGCAAAATGTATCTCATCTTCTACATCTTTTTTACACAGTTTACATGTTCTCTCAAAGAGATGGAGTGCTACAGCATAAATGGTAAACAAACAATCTATATAAAAGGGGTACTCAAATACAAAAAGAATTGAGAATTTTAAGTATGTGATTATCAACTGAAATGAGTTCATAACTGTAGGAGCTGTGTCAAAATTAACTGAGGCAAGTTGAATAAAACTGGGCTAGTTGAGGGTTAAAAATCCCCTAGTTTTACTACATACGGATATAATTTCATTAATATTGGGACTTAAAGCTCACTTAAAGTGTCCATTTTGTCTACTTGAATATGTTTAACCCGCGTTTAACCAGTTTCATTTTAAAAAGTTAAAAACTCAGCAAGCAGAGGTATAACACACAAAAATAAGTTCTTAAAAGACTAAGATAGCCATAACATTATTAATATTCAAACTTTAAATAGACAGGCATTTCCTTTTAAAAATTCAAAGATTTGAGCTCTATAACCCACATAGTTTGACAGTTACTGGGCTTTAAAGTGGCATAATGTCCATAAATTGGGTTTCTGTGGGCATTTTACAATTGTTAAAGAGACCTTAGCAATTAAACTACAGATCTGAAACTTTTTGGGGGGCATACATAATTTGACAGTTACTGGGCTTTAAAGTGGCATAATGTCCATAAATTGGGTTTCTGTGGGCATTTTACAATTGTTAAAGAGACCTTAGCAATTAAACTACAGATCTGAAACTTTTTGGGGGACATACATAACAAACAAAATATGGTCCTCATACACAGGTTAAATGTCTTCTTAAAGCTCACTTAAAGTGTCCATTTTGTCTACTTGAATATGTTTAACCGGCGTTTAACCAGTTTCATTTTAAAAAGTTAAAAACTCAGCAAGCAGAGGTATAACACACAAAAATAAGTTCTTAAAAGACTAAGATAGCCATAACATTATTAATATTCAAAATTTAAATAGACAGGCATTTCCTTTTAAAAATTCAAAGATTTGAGCTCTATAACCCACATAGTTTGACAGTTACTGGGCTTTAAAGTGGCATAATGTCCATAAATTGGGTTTCTGTGGGCATTTTACAATTGTTAAAGAGACCTTAGCAATTAAACTACAGATCTGAAACTTTTTGGGGGACATACATAACAAACAAAAATTATATATAATACAGTTTAAGACTTGTCACACTAAGCATTTCCAAATAACAGGGCAAAATACGGAAAAAATGTCAAAAAAGGCACTTGGGCGAGTGTCTATGGCCCTTATACACAGGTTAAATGTCTACTAAAAACCTTGATTTTCGGCACATGTAGAAAGGACATAATAATGCATTCCCAGATGGGATTTCAGCTCAATCAATCACATAGTTTAACAGTCACAGGGCTTAAAGGTGGCAAAAAGTCCAAATATTGGGTCTCTGTGGGCCTTTTAGAGATCTCATGTGCCTTTCAAATTAAAGCTTCAGACTTAAAATTTGTTACATACTAAGATTACACATAGAATATGTATCTAATAAAGTTTGAAACTTCTCAGACTTACCATTTCCAAGTTACAGAGCAAAATATGTGAAAAATGTCTTAAAAGGGTCACTCAGGTGGGTGTTTAAGGTCCTCATACACAGGTTAAATGTCTACTTGAAGCCTTGATTTTTGGCACATGTAAAAAGAACATAATAATGTATTCCCAGATGAGATTTCAGCTCTATCAGTCACATAGTTTAACAGTCACAGGCCTTAAAATTGGCAAAATGTCCAAATACTGGGTCTTTATGGGGCCTTCTAGAGACCTAAATGTGGCCTTCAAATTAAAGCTTCAGACTTAAAATCTGTCACATACTAAGATTATACATAGAATATATATCTAATAAAGTTTGAAACTTCTCAGACTTACCATTTCCAAGTTACAGAGCAAAATATGTGAAAAATGCCTTAAAAGGGTCACTCGGGTGGGTGTTTATGGTCCTCATACACAGGTTAAATGTCTACTTGAAGCCTTGATTTTTGGCACATGTAAAAAGAACATAATAATGTATTCCCAGATGAGATTTCAGCTCTATCAGTCACATAGTTTAACAGTCACAGGCCTTAAAATTGGCAAAATGTCCAAATACTGGGTCTTTATGGGGCCTTCTAGAGACCTAAATGTGGCCTTCAAATTAAAGCTTCAGACTTAAAATTTGTCACATACTAAGATTACACATAGAATATGCATCTAATACAGTTTGAAACATCTTAGACTTACCATTTCCAAGTTACAGGGAAAAATATGTGAAAAATGTCTATAAATGGTCACTCGGGTGGGGATTTATGGTCCTCATACACAGGTTAAATGTCTTCTTAAAGCCTTAATTTTTGGCACATATAAAAATAACATACTAATATCTTCCCAGATAGGATTTGAGCTCTATCAGTCACATAGTTTGACAGTCACAGGGCTTAAAAGTAGCAAAAAGTCCAAATATTGGGTCTTTGGGAGCCTTTTAGAGACCTCAATTTGACCTTCAAAATTAAAGCTTCAGACTTAAAATCTGTTACATACTAAGATTACACACAGAATATATATCTAATACAGTTTGAAACTTCTCAGACTTACCATTTCCAAGTTACAGGGAAAAAGATGTGAAAAATGTCTTATAAGGGTCACTCGGGTGGGTGTTTATGGTCCTGATACACAGGTTAACTGTCTATTAAAGGCCTAAATGTTGGGGCACATATAAGAAAACACATAGATATATTCCCAGATGATATTTAACTTAGATGAGAGACATAGTTTGAAAGCTACAGTGCTTGAAAGTGGCAAAAAGTGCATAAATTGGGTCTCTGTGGGCACTTTTGAGACCTTAAGTCGACCCCTTTGGGTAAACCTACAGCCCTAAAATTTTCTACAGACAAGGATTACATATCAAAGTTATACCTAGCGCAGTTTGAGACTCATCAGAATTACCACTTCCAAATTATAGGGCAAAATATGTAAAAAGTATAGCAAAAAATTCCTAAGTGGGGGTATTTATGGGCCTCAAACACAATTTTCTCCTCAACTTAAAGTCGTGATTTTCGGCACATGTACTAAGAACATATTAATGTGTTGTCAGGTAAAATTTCAGCCAGCTGAGCATCATAGTTTGTGACCTACAGGGCTCTAAGTGGCCAAAAGTCCAATTTCTGACCTTAAGGTGGCCATAAGTTCTTTTTTACTGGGAGTTTAAGGTCACCTTAAAATAGGGATCTTCCTTTGGGCACCCTTAACATGTGTACCAAGTTTGAAAAAAAAATATTAATTTGTTTTTGAGTTATCGCGTCCACAAGGAAATTTCTACGGCGGCGGCGGCGGACCTGAATCCAATATATCCCCGACTTTCGTCTGGGGATATAAAAATAGGTATGTAAAAAACGCTGATGTCATCCTTTAAATACTGAGAGTTTCGTCTAAGAACTGTGACAAAAATTGTGCTTACGAAAATATGTATGAAACTTCAAAGATAAAATTTTATCATAAATTCATTTCAAATACAAATTTAAGGAAAAAGAGAGAAAGTTGAGGCATAAAAATATCATAATAATCACATCATACTGATTTCTAGGCACTACCTATTAGTGTCACATACAAAAACATTACCCACCATGTCTGGATCAGCATTAAATGTCAGCAATGCCTCATCCAACTGGAGATAAAGCTTCTTGAATGAAAATCCTGGATCTCTGAATTTGGAGTAGACAGAGGCATATTTCCACTGACTTCTACAAAGCCTGAAAGGAATCAAATGAAAAAACTAGAAAAAAGTTTTTGCTAACAAAAACGAGCGTCCCGGATGGAGAGTTAATAAAGCTGTAGTAGTTGTGGTGTGAGACTGTAAGGAGAAGGTAAGCTTTACTGTGTTTTGTATCTGATGGAAAAGTGGATTATCTAAAACTGTATCAGTTGCAGTATTAGACTGTAAGCAGAATGTGAGCTTTATTATGTTTCTTTGAGTAAGAAAAGAATATATCATTTTTGCTGTAAATTTGGGATCGTAATTTTTTTCCAGGAGATATTTAATCCTAGATTTATAATGATAAAGATACACTGTAGTACACTATAATTGGCTATAGACAGGGACACTCATATGTTGTGTATTTTGAGGCATTTTATGTCTCTGAAAATTCATTGCTATTTAATATTTTTATAAGATAAATATGCTTAAGATAAAACAACTGTTTATGAGAAAGTGTTTTTTTTTGGCCAAAGTCTCTTACATACAGGAATTTTAAATAAAAAAGGTCATCAGAAGTCTTCCTTAAACTTAATCAATGTGTCAAGTTGAACCGATGTTATTGAATAGTAAGTCAGTTGGGAGCTGAAAACCCTCATTTTTACTTCAAGATGGCCATGCCTGTGCTTGTATTGGAACTCCAAGGTGGAAAGAAAATAAGAATGTCCCTATTTTCATCTTTAATAAGTGTGCAAAATTTAACTGTGGTCAGCTGAACAATACAATAGCTGGAGATTAAAAACTCCATCATTTCACTGCAAGGTGGCCATAACTTCATTCATATTGGGACTTTAAGGTGACCATAAAATAAGAATGTCCCTTTTGTCATCCTTTATAAGTGCATAAAGTTTAGCTCAGGTCAGTTGAACAATAAGGTAGCTGGAGGCTGAAAACTTCCTTTTTTCAATGTGATGTGACCATAACTTCATTCATATTGCAACTTTAAGGTGACCATAAACTGAGAATGTCCCTTCAATATCAATATATGTTAGATATGGAAAAAGAAAAGGGCCAGATGGCTTTATTCCAATTTTATGACTTTAGGGGGGGCCACAGCTCTACAATCATATTTAACAGTTTAAGGTCACCATAAAGGCAGGATAATATTTTGGTAAATCTTAATATATATGTCAAGTTTGGTTGAAAAAAGTGAAAAACTAAGTGAATTGGAGAGCTAAAATGTGAAAGATTATCAAAAAGTGGCTGAATAAGTTATTCCAAGAAAACGCCGAAATCATGACTGTTTTTGAGATACAGATCAAGTACCATTTTTAAAAACTTTACGAAAATAAAACGCCTCCCATTAAGGTATCTATGGTCTGATTGATCAGAAAATCCTTTACGACCTGTGGATTTAGGTCTAGAATGTGCCTGATAAATTTTATAGCACAGGTGTGTGTGTTTTTTTCAGAAATGCGATGACAAAGTGTTTTTGAAAAATGCTTACGGTTACCTTAAGTAAAGCTTAAGGTCTCTGCAAAGTACCCCAAAAATTTTTCCCGCCCCTATAGTTTTAAAGAAAGATAAGAAGGAAAGAAAAATTTAAAAGCTCAAGAAGTTATTCAAGGGAGACCATAATCCGCCGCCACCGGCGATCAGTCAAACTTATGTGAAAACAAATAAGCGCCCCTGACAGGCCACTTAAATATGAAAAAAAAAACAATCACTCAAATTTACCCTGTCAGCTATTGGGAATTTATGAGCAGGGCTGAAGGCTTTGCTATTTCAAAATTTACTTACAAGAATATGTTTGTATGACTAAACTTGATTAAGAAATGTCTAAGGACTGCCAGTATGGCACTCTTACACATCCGCTTTGCAAATGGATAACACATCCTGATACAACTAGAAAAATGTTTTTGCTGACAAAATGAAGTGGCCCTGATGAAAAAGTGCGAAGTAATCTGTAAAAGATGTCAAGATATGCATGATAAGGAATAGAAAATGTAAAGTTTATTGCATTTTGTATGTTACTATATTTAACAAATGAAAGAACGACCACAGCTTGGCAGAAGAGAAATTGTAGGTGTCATTCAGATGTCTATGGTCCGATTGATGAGAAAATCCTTTCCGACCTTCTAAATTTGGTGTAGAATGTACGTGATAAATTTTATAGCACAGGTGTGTGCGCTTTTTCCCAAAACGCGATGACCGGTTTTTATGAAAAATGCTTAAGGTTATGGAAAAATAACATAATTGAACAAATTAAATGTACTTTCAAGTTATAAGTGATTTAGTGCATGATCTGAGGAATATTAATGCATTAAAATTTCCAAAATTCATTTCCAACTTGAGCTTAATTTTATTAAATGTACAAGTGTAACACAAAATGGAAGAAAGTAAAAGAAAAGAATACACATTCTAAAGAACAGCATAAACAGCTTGACTTTTTTGTTTCCATGAAGTGCACACACACATATATTTATATCTCTATCTATCATCTAAACCACACTAATACCCACTCTCCCTCCATCCACCCCCCACCCACCCACCCCCCCACATATAGAGGCAAATATTTTTTTTCACCTGCATGTTAGTGCACTAAAGGAGAATTTCCAAAATTCATTTCCAACTCGAGCTTAATTTTATTAAATGTACAAGTGTCACACAAAATGGAAGAAAGTAAAAGAGAACAATACACATTCTAAAGAACAGCATAAACAGCTAGACTTTTTTGTTTCCATGAAGTGCACACACACACATATTTATATCTCTATCTATCATCTAAACCACACTAATACCCACTCTCCCTCCATCCACCCCCCACCCCCCATATATAGAGGCAAATCTTTTTTCACCTGCATGTTAGTGCACTAAAGGAGAGTTGGGGGGGGGGGGGTTCTTTCTGGTTAGAAAGACTTTCCATGAATGTAACTCTAGATAGATATCATACCAAAGCAAATACAGAGTTTGAGGAGGAGGCAGAAAGAGACAACTCATTCATTTCCACTTAGTTGGAGCTACAAAAAATACTGTACAAGAAAAACTGTTTATGAGAGAGTGCTTTTTTTACAGTCATCTTATATTCTGAAAGAAGTCAAGTCTATAAATTTGACCAATTTACATACTCTATGTGAACAAGTGAATTTTGAACAAGTACCTACATCCTCAACTTCTTCTGCAAAAGAAAAGTTGAATAAATTAAAGCTTTTTTCCAAAAAGAAAAAGTTATATCCCCACAATTCCAACACTGATCAGTTGCAATATGTTAATAACCACATCAGTGCATCATAAATACCTCATTTTTGTCTTTGAAGATGTCATAACATCATAAACACTAAGAGATTAGGTTTGCCAGATAGCATAAATATTTTTAAGCATACATATGCCAGGTGAGGTTTTAAAAAGTGTTAAAATAAATGAGGAGGGAGCAAGAAGTATATATTTATCATGTAAAGATGGCCAAAGGCTCTTAAGTACAGGAATTTTAAGTGAAACGTTATACAAAATCTTACTTAAGTATAATCAATGTCAAGTTAAAGTGAGCATAAATATTTTTGAAGTATACATATGCCAGGTGTGGTTTTAAAAAGTTCTAAAATAAATGAGGAGGGAGCAAGAAGTATATATTTATCGTGTTAAGACGGCCAAAGCCTCTTAAGTACAGGAATTTTAAGTGAAATGTTATACAAAGTGTTACTTAAGTATAATCAATGTCAAGTTAAACTGATGTTACTGAACAGTTAATCAGTTAGGGGCGGAAAACCCTCATTTTCACGTCAAGATGGCCATGACTGTACTTGTATTAGAACTCCAAGGTGGAAAGCAAATAAAAATGTCCCTATTGTCATCTTTAAAAGTGTAGAAAATTTAACCGAGCATAAAGTTTAGCTCGGGTCAGTTGAACAATAAGATAGCTGGAGGCTGAAACTTCCTTTTTCACTGTAAGGTGACCATAACTTCATTCATATTGCAACTTTAAGGTGACCATAATATGAGAACGTCCCTTCAATATCAATATATGTTAGATATGGAAAAAGAAAGGGGCCAGACGGCTTTACTCAAATTTTATGACTTTAGGGGGGTCAAAATTATATTAACAGTTTAAGGTCACCATAAAGTCAGGATAACCCTTTGGTTTGCCATCCTTTATAGGTGTGCAAGGTTTAACTGAGGTCAGTCGAACAATAAGATACTTGGAGGCTGAAAACCTCCTTATTTCAGTTTAAGGTGGCTACAACTCCAGTCATACTGAGAGTTTAAGGTGACCATAAGTATCATTTTATCTAGTTTAATACCAGTGATAATTTCGATATAAAAAAATGGAAAAAAAAGGAGCCAGAGGATTTTATTCCAATTTGATGACTTTAAGCAGGCCATATGTCCATTAACATTTTGAGTTTAAGGTCACCATAAAGTCAGGATATTCCTTTGGCAAATCTTAATATATGTGGCAAGTTTGGCTGAAAAAAGTGAAAAACTAAGTGAACTGGAGGGCTAAAACCCCCTTTTTGGACATTAAGGCGACCTTAAGATTGCAGATACAGGGCTAAAACTTTGGCATATGAAAGATTATCAAAAAGTAGCTGAATAAGTTATTCCAACAAAACGCCGAAATCCTCACCGTTTTTGAGATACAGACCAAGTACCCATTTTTTAAAATATTTACGAAAATAAAATGCCTCCCATTCAGGCATCTATGGTCCGATTGATGAGAAAATCCTTTCTGACCTTGGAAATTTGGTCTAGAATGTACGTGATAAATTTTATAGCACAGGTGTGTGTGCTTTTTTCCGAAACGCGATGACGGAGTGTTTTGGAGTTATGCTTAAGGTTACCTTAAGTAAAGCTTAACGTCTGCGCAAAGTATCCCAAAAAATTTTCCCGCCCCTATAGTTTTAAAGAAAGGTAACAAGGAAAGAAAAATATGAAAGGCTAAGAAGTTATTCAAAGGAGACCATAATCCTGCGGCGGCGGCGGTGATCAGTCGAACTTCGGTGAAAACAAATAAGCGTCCCTGACAGGCCGCTTAATTAAGGTTTATTCCTAACAACTGAGGTTTACATAGAGGGGCTCACAAATATATCGTATTTACCCGTGCCATAATATGTCATCATTGCCAAGGTCATTCCAGACACAAGCAGCAAGGCTCAGATCAGTAGCATTTAAGTGAGAGAGAACCAACAAGGCAAGCTCTGGTGGGAGGTTGTGCAAGTCAGGGAACGTCTTAGGAAGAACTGCTGTCTTGCTGTCAGAGTCTTCTAATAAAGCAGCATAAAATAAACTTCAACTATAAAATCATTCCTCCACTAACAGAAAACAGAAAAAAATATATAAATATACTGAACTGTAGTGTAACCTGCTTCAGCAAGTTATAGACTAAATATTTTCTGTATTAAGAAACAACAAAACTCTTAAATACAAAGTATCTCCTAAATGCAAGAGGATTGCTTGCAAAAAAAAATAATGTTTTTGCACAGCAAAAACAAAGCGTCCCGAAAAGAATATAAAGGTGTTAAGAAAATGCTCTGCTTTTAGCCTTATACTGTTGTGGCAACCAAAGTCTGCGTAGTCTGCTCTATCTAGCATGGTTTTCGAGATATAAGCATTTTTGTGTTTTGCAATTTTTGCGAAAAAATTCAAAAATTCAAAATGGCCGCCATTTTTGGCAAGACAAAATTTTTTTGAAAATTGGGATGGCTACTCTGCAGAGATATCCTATGGGTCAAAAATTTCGTCGAAATTGCTCTATCTAGTACGGTTTTCGAGATATAAGCATTTTTGTGTTTTGCAATTTTTTTTTGTGTTTTGTAATTTTTGCGAATAAAATTCGAAATTTCAAAATGGCCGACATTTTTGGCAAGACACAGATTTTTCTTTAAATTGGTATGGCTACTCTGCAGATACCCTGTGGGTCAAAAATTTCGTCGAAATTGCTCTATCTAGTATGGTTTTTGAGATATAAGCATTTTTGCGAAAAATTCGGAAATTCAAAATGGCCACCATTTTTGGCGAGACAAAATTTTTTTTAAATTGGGATGGCTACTCTTTAGAGATACCCTGTGGGTCAAAATTTTGTCAAAATCGCTCTATCTAGCACCGTTTTCCAGATATAAGCATTTTTATGTTTTGCAATTTTTGCGAAAAATTCGAAATTTCAAAATTGCTGCCATTTTTGGCGAGATCAAAAATTTTGTCGAAATCGCTCTATCTCGGACAGTTTTTGAGACATAAGCATTTTTGTGTTTTCCTTATTTGGAAAATTCGTAATGATTAATTAATCATTAATTACTTGGCCATTTCTTAACCAATCAATGAGAAAAATCTACTGATTTACAGATTTTAATTGCATTTTAATTTTATTGCACTACAATAGCTTACCATGTGGGACTGAATGCTGTTCTTGGATGGCCGCAAGGCATCAGGCCAACATCTAAGAAAAATAGACATTTATAGTTGGCCGTAGCCTCAAGTTGTCCTCTCGTGTTACACTACGAGATCTCTTCCTACTTTCTTGTTGGCCGCATGATTTAGTAGCGTCTGTCTTTACACAGATATTTTCATCTATTTCTCTGCACATACGTATTGTTGGATGTTAATTTTTGGTCATTTCATGTATTATATATTATAGATTATTCTGTAAAATTTCCGTTTTGACAGGATAAGTATATTTTATTATTTTGGTGTTTTTTGAGTTTTCCTCGGTTCAGGCTTTCATCTACGTCTTTTTATTGCGTTTTAAGATGTCTGCCCACCAAACGAATAAAGATAAGCCTAGATCTAGTAAGTGTGGTCACTTTTGCTTCGTGTTTGACACACATAATTATTGCCCTATCTGTAGGGAATCTGGCAAGGGTGATGAGACTGATGACCCCTGTGTCACTTTTGAAAATCCATGTGAAATATGCACTTCTTTTACAGAAGAACAACTGTTGAAAATTTCACAAAGAAAACGCTATATTATGAAGCAAAAGAGGGACACTGCTAGTTCAAAAGACGATGAACTAGATCTTCTAGCGGATGACGTGGATTCATTTACTGGTTCCCATGCAGACCTTGACAGTGCTGCAGATAACTTATTTACCTCACCCCCGCGTCCACAGCCCCTACCCTTGATAGAATCCCTTTCAAGTTATCATCCGGACAAGCTTACCCATCGAAAAAAAAAGACATTTTTGGTCATGTGACCTCTCTGATTGGTCAAAATGTCACTGCAGTATATCCAAAAAATTCCCCCGGGCTACTGCATACACCTGCCAATTTTGAAAGGAATCCGCCAAACGGTCACAGAGTTATGAGGAAAAGAAAATGCGAAGCCGGCGGAGCCAGATATCCTCCCATATACAAACAAGCGTCCATTGCGGGCCGCTTAATGACCCTGTTCTACTTTTACACTCTGTTGCCAATTTTAAAATCATGGCTCTCTTAAAACAATCTTAGACAAAAAGCCAGGATAAAGGTTGCACTTTTACATTTGATTACCCTCATTTGACCTTGAAGGAGCAGTCAGAGGTCCAGGATAAAGGTGCTATTTCAATTAAAGACATACTGTAACACAGTTTTACAACAGATAAATGTTATGACCTGAACCAGCTTAAATAAATAGTTGGGATGATCAATCGTAATGTCTTACAGTTTTGCATCCAATAGTCAAAAATGCAAACACAAAGACACAATACAGATATGAAGTTGTACCAATGCAAAACTGACAGAATCATAGAAAGACAACTGATGCAAATTGTATCCACCAGCAAGACAGCACTTTTAAGTTAGGTTGGTTTCACATCCCAAAAATCTAGGAGCAATAATTAGTAAGTTATAAGCACTTTTAGGTTTGGTTACTCTTGTTTGACTTTGAAGAAGGGGCGCAAAGTCAAATCTGAACACACCGAAAGAATCCTATTTCATGATTTCCTATCAGTTGTTTTCACATTCCAAACCTACAGGAGCATTAATAAGGGAGATACAGATACACTTTTAAGTTTGCAGACCCAGGTTTAACCTTCAAGGAGGGGCCCAATGTCAAATCTGACCACATCAGAAGATTCCCAGCCCATGATTTCCTAACATCCCAAAACTCTAGCACCAATAATAAGCAAGTTATAAGCAATTTTAAGTTTGGCTACGATCGTTTGACCTTGAAGGAGGGGTCAAGGCCAAATCTGACCACATCAGAAGATTCCCAGCCCATGATTTCCAATAGGTTGATTTCACTTCCCAAAAAATCTAGGAGCAATAATAAAGGAGTTATAAGCATTCTTAAGCTTGGCTAACCTTGTTTGACCTTAAAGGAAGGGCCCAAGGTCAAATCTGACCACATCAGAAGATATCTACTCCATGAATTTTTCTTATTTGTTGGTTTCACATTCCAAACCCCTAGCAGCAATAATAAGGGAGATATAGGCACCTTTAAGTTTGCATACCCTCATTTTACTTTGAAGGACAAGCCCAAGGTCAAATCTGAACACATCAGAATATTCCCACCCCATGAGTTCCTATTTGTTTGTATCACATCCCCAAAAAGCGCAATAATAAACAAGTTATAAGCACTTTAAGTTTGGCTACCTCCACTTGACCTTGAAGGAGGGGCCCAAGGTCAAGTCTGAAGTTTGCCAGCCCCTGATTTCCTCAGGTTGGTTTGACATTCCAAATCTCTAGGACCAATAATAACTGAGTTATAGCACTTTTAAATGTGGCTACCCTTATTTGACCTTGAAGGAGGGGCCCCAAGGTCAAACCTGACCACATCAGAAGACTCCCAGCCAATGATTCCCAATAGTTTGGTTTCACATTCCAAAATTGTGGAACCAATAATAAGCGAGTTATAAGCACTTTTAAGTCTGGCTACCCTCTTCTGATCTTGAAGGAGGGGCCCAAGGTAAAATCTGACCACATCAGAAGATTTCAAACCCATGATTACCTATTAGTTGGTTTCACATTGCAAACCTCTAGGTCCAATAATAAGCAATATTAAGCACTTTCCAGTTTGTCTATCCTTGTCTGACCTTGAAGGAGGGGCCCATGGTCAATCTGACCACATCAGAAGATTCCGAGCCCATGATTACCTATAAGTTGGTTTTACCACACCTCTGGCACCAATAATAAGCGAGTTATTAGCACTTTTATGATGGGCTAACATCAAAAATTCTATGTGATGGTGGCGTAGTGAATAATAAACCAGTGTAAGCACAGATTTATATAAAAACCTTATTAATAAAATATGAACAATTTTTTAACTATAAAAGGTGTACATAAACATGTAATAACTAATAAGTGTTTTATGATAATCATTAAGGACTTATTTTAATGATTCTAATGATTACTTAAGGACAACAAAAGGCAAATCCAATCAACATGTCATAAACACTTTAGTAAATTGGTTTTTACCCTATTGTTAGTTAATCAGTAAGGATACCTTTGATCAGGACAAGGAGATACAATTTTGGGTGGGATAGACTATTTCAATGCAAAATTCTGCACCCCCTAATCCCCCTATTAAATAAGATGCAAACAAATCAATCTATCATAAACAGTAGGGTAAAACCCAATTTACTGAGGTGTTTATTAAACACCTCAGTAAATTGGGTTTTACCCTATCGTTAGTTAAACAGAGACAACAGATTTGATCAGGACAAGGGGATACCATTTTTTTGGTGGGATACACTATTTCACTGCAAAATTCTGCATCCTCTAATCCCCATATTGTTTGGGATACAAAATATTGGGCTAAATTGCAGAATTCCCCTCCCGGAAATAGCTGAAAGTAGTTCCGTCAATATATATATATATATATGTAAATATCTACACCAGAAATATATTTGAAACTAACTGATGGAAATATTGGCTATACATTAAGACTGCAAATGGAATTTCTGTTTACCAAACATGAGTACTCACCATTCTTAACTCTGTCTTGAATTTTCTTTAGTATTTGCCCCATTTTAGAGTATCACACTGTACTTCACATTAAGCATTTTGGATGATTCTAAAATATATATGTTGTATTGAATGTAGATAACTGTTGAATGTATACATTCAACGGGTCAAACCGTTGAATGTATAGATTCAATGGGCAAACTGTTGAATGTATACATTCAATGGCTCAGCTTATTAAAAGCTTCACCATAAAACACCAGTATTTGTATTTTTTTGTCATGACAAAAGATTAGGTTCAACTGAGTAACAAATAAAAAGCAACCACTAAAAATTATGTGGAGCCTATCTTCATACTTTGCAGACAAAAACAAAGCGTCACAATAAAATGATAAGAAACTGTATATGGTTTCCTTTCACCCCCACCTAGACAAGATTTCATATGTTAAGATCACTACGACAAGGTCAAAGGTCAAATCAAGGTCAGACCATGATGTTGCACACCAACAACCCCCAACCGATTTCCCTACCAAGTACCAATTTCCTACACCTTATGCTTTCTGAGATATACCCTGGAGAGGATCTTAAAGGTCAAGGTCACTACAGCAAGGTCAAAGGTAAAATCAAGGTCACATTCTTGATGTTGCACACATACACCCACTAACTAATGTCTCTAACAACTTCCTACACCTTATGGTTTCTGAGATAAAGCCCAGACAAAAAGGTCAAAGTCACTACAGCAAAGGTCAAAATCAATGTCAAACCATGATGGTGCACACCTTCAACCCCCAACCAATGTCCCTACCAAGTATCAACTTCCTGCACCTTACGGTTTCAGAGATATAGTTTGGATAAGATTTTATAGGTCAAGCTCATTACGGCAAGATCAAAGGTCAAATCAAGGTCACACTGTCATGTTGCACACCTACAACCCCCAACCAATGTCCCCACCAAGTATCAACTTCCTACAGCTGACGGTTTCAGAGATCTAGCCAAGACAAAAGATTTTATAGGTGAAGGTCACTACAAAAAGCTCAAAGGTCAGATCAAGGTCACACCATGATGTTGCACACCTACACCCCCTAACCAATGTTCCCACCAAGTATCAACTTCCTGTACCTTACAGTTTCCGAGATATAGCCCGGACAAGATTTTATAGGTCAAGGTCACTACGGCAAGGTCAAAGGTCAAATCAAGGTCAGACCATGACGTAGCACACCTACACCCCCTAACAAATGTCCCTACCAAGTATCAACAAGTAAAATACACACAAATTACCACAAATATAACCAAAATATAATATAAAAGCCATTCACAGACGTCTCCCTCACTAACAGACCATGCTTGATGTATCTCCACTTGTGATTGGCTAATTTTATGATTACCTTGACAACAGTGGGAAAACCCCAAGGTGTTTCCATTTACGTTAGATTTATTGCATTCACGGCTAGTTTTGTCATTTAAACTCACGAATATTTCATATTTTTACAAAATATTAATACGGTTGGTGTTTTATTGTGACCAAAAGGCTACAAAGAAATGAATTTAGCAAACATCGGTTGTACTTAAATTTTACCGGTCATTGATCGGCAGTGAGCCAGCGAGCGATAATACCATAGTTTGCAAACATCGTCCCAGCACTACCGGACACCATGGGTGAAAACAATACCCCGACAACCCCTAAGGGCTGTGGGGTAAAAAGTTACATATCTGTAAAATATAGTACACAAAAAAATGTAACCTTAGTCCAGTCACGCGAAATGTCTCCTGTTTTTACCATGAATCTTCCAAATTAACAGCGAAACAACCAGGTCAGCGAAACCTCTCGACCAAGAAACCTCTCGACACCGTAATCGCTATCACTGACCAGGTAGACAGAGTTTTTTGTCCCAAAATATGCCTTTTTAAAACTGATGGATGGCATTTTGGGACAGAGTTCCTCGCCACACAAAAAAACTTCAATATCTGAAAATTACGGTCACTTTAAACTTTAAAATATCCACTTAAATGTATTAACAGTATAAAGCATTTAGATGCAGGAACACAATTTTCTGTGTTTGCAGTAATATAGACACTTTTTCTGCACTTCCTGTTTGTATTTAAACAATGATGAAATTTGGTTGATACTTCATGTTGGAACCCGCGAAAATTTGGGGAGGGGTGGGGGGTGGGCTAGGTAATAAATAGAATATGTGGTACAGGTAGAGGACTATCCCATTAATTTTAGTATATATTTCTTGCAACCTCTACCACGTTTTGGGGGTGTGGTAGAGGTGGAGGTCTATCCCAGTAATTTTAATTGGAGAAGGCATGGTAGAGTTGGGGGAGAGGTGTGGTAGAGGTCAAATGTAGTGTATATTCCTTGCAACCTCTACCACGTTTTGGGGGTGCGGTAGAGGTAGAAGTGTATCCCATTAATTTTACTTGGAGAAGGCGTGGTAGAGGTGGGGTAGAGGTGTGGTAGAGGTCAGATATAGTCAATATATCTTGCAACCTGTACCACGTGTTGGGAGTGTGGTAGAGGTAGAGGTCTATCCCAGTAATATCAACTGGAGAAGGTGTGGTAGAGGTGGGGGAGAGATGTGGTAGAGGTCAGATATAGTATATATTCCTTACAACCCCTACCACGTTTTGGGGGTGAGGTAGAGGTAGAAGTCTATCCCATTAATTTTAGTTGGAGAAGGCATGGTAGAGGTGGGGGAGAGGTGTGGTAGAGGTCAAATGTAGTGTATATTCCTTGCAACCTGTACCACGTTTTGGGGGTGCGGTAGAGGTAGAAGTGTATCCCATTAATTTTACTTGGAGAAGGCGTGGTAGAGGTGGGGTAGAGGTGTGGTAGAGGTCAGATATAGTCAATATATCTTGCAACCTGTACCACGTGTTGGGAGTGTGGTAGAGGTAGAGGTCTATCCCAGTAATATCAACTGGAGAAGGTGTGGTAGAGGTGGGGGAGAGATGTGGTAGAGGTCAGATATAGTATATATTCCTTACAACCCCTACCACGTTTTTGAGGTGTGGTAGAGGTAGAGGTTCAACCCAGTAATTTTAATTGGAGAAGGTGTGGTAGAGGTGGGGGAGAGGTGTGGTAGAGGTCAAATGTAGTGTATATTTCTTACAACCTGTACCACGGTTTGGGGGTGTGGTAGAGGTAGAGGTTGATCCCAGTAATTTTAATTGGAGAAGGCGTGGTAGAGGTGGGGGAGAGGTGTGGTAGAGGTCAAATATAGTGTATATGTCTTACAACCTGTACCACGGTTTGGGGGTGTGGTAGAGGTAGAAGTTGATCCCAGTAATTTTAATTGGAGAAGGCGTGGTAGAGGTGGGGGAGAGGTGTGGTAGAGGTCAAATATAGTATATATTTCTTACAACCTGTACCACGGTTTGGGGGTGTGGTAGAGGTAGAGGTTGATCCCAGTAATTTTAATTGGAGAAGGCGTGGTAGAGGTGGGGGAGAGGTGTGGTAGAGGTCAAATGTAGTGTATATTTCTTGCAAACTCTACCACGTTTTGGGGGTGTGGTAGAGGTAGAAGTCTATCCCATTAATTTTAGTTGGAGAAGGCGTGATAGAGGTGGGGTAGAGGTCAGATATGGTTTATATTTCTTGCAACCTCTACCACGTTTTGGAGGTGAGATAGAGGTAGAGGTGTATCCCATTAATTTCACTTGGAGAAGGTGTGGTAGAGGTGGGGGAGAGTTGTTGTACAGGTCAGGTATAGTTTATATTTATTGCAACCTCTACTACATTTTGGGGGTGTGGTAGAGGTAAAGGTTTGTCCCAACAATTTTAGTGGAGAAGGCGTGGTAGAGGTGGGGGAGAGGTGTGGTAGAGGTCAGATATAGTATGTACATTGTCATTATTTCTAACAAGCTCTACCACATTTTGGGTGTGTGGGAGAGGTAGAGCTCTGTCCCAGTAATTTGAGTTAGAGAGGGTGTGGGAGAGGTGGGGGAGAGGTGTGGTACAGGTCTGACAAAGGGGAAACTAGCACACAAACTAAAGCATTAGACAAGTGAGAGTTACATACTTTTAGAGGTGATTCATATTACTTAACAAGAAACATTTTATCCACTAGCCAGTGTTTTCTTTCCTTCATAATATTATTTGGTGTTTTTCTGTACTTTAATTTATTTTATCATTATAGTTATAACAGAAACACAATGTTAGGGTAATCTTACATTCATAACACTTGTTTCAATTGAAGTGCTCTGGAAATGTCAAACTGTGACCAGATAACATACCTGCTCCCAATGACCCCCCCCCCCCCCCCCCCCCCCCCTTCCTGTAGTCAATCTTTTGTGGTTGTTTACATAAGATATTATCTCTGTATTGTCTGTGTAAGCTTAGTGTGTGGCAGTTGGGGAACAGACAAAAGCCCCCCTGACACAATCCCCCCTTTTTTAAAAGGTAGGACACAAGCCCCCCTTAAATATGAGGGAAGAGGGCAAAAGCCCCCCCCCCCCCCCCCCCCCCCCTTATATTTGTCAACACTATTGACACTTTTATTTTTTTCATTTAATGAATGCTAGATTTCCAAAAATGTCATTTGAGAGACTTCTATAAGTTAGATCCAAAAAAAAATGTTTTTAATCATTACATGATGATCAGACAATTACATGATGATCAAAGCCCCCCTTCTATTTTTAAACACTATTGTCACTTTTAATCTTTTAATTTGTTTTTCATCTAAGGAATTTAGATTTCCAGACATGTCATTTGAGAGACTTATATAAATTAGATAAAGAAAATGTTTTTAATCATTACAATATTTACAATGTTTACTTCCCCCTCCTTGTTTTTGTAAAGTGTATTGTAACTGCCCCTCTGTAACATGTGAATAAACCCCCCTTTCAAGTCCTCTTGTACAAGAACAAAAGCTTTCATGTATCTTAAATAGGTGCATTGTTAGGCAAGATTAAGGCATCTAAATCTGATAAGATTGTAATTCATGGTACCACAGACAGGTCGGCCAGTCCTTATAAATGTTCTTTTCTGGATATACATGTATATGTATATGAAAGTATTAAAATTCTAATTGTGCAGTAACATAGAGATTGAAAACGTCTTGTGGAAAAAGTGAAAAAGTAATTCTGTCAAGGTAGAAGTTTATATATCTTGGTAGAACACAAGACATTTGTTGCTGCAAAATGTTTTGTTCTAAACTTACCAATTTGAATATTTTGGGTTATATTTTTTAGAGAATTCCAATGGTAAGGTACAATTTACAACACTTATATATGTCCAGATGGGGCTCCTAAAAACCCCACCATAAAAAACGCCACCATTTAAAACCCCACCTTTTTTGACTAACCAATAGAAAACCGTACCCTCAGAATTGCAGGGTCATTAAAAACCCGATCCTTTGTGTAATCCCTTTAATATAGTATTTTTAATGTTTTTACAAACTCAATCAGTCTTCCCTTATAATTGGTAATATTTTAAAATATATTTCCGATTATTTTTATTATCTTGGGAGACATTAAGAATTCAATATGACCTGAAGGAACAATGCGACAGAATACAAGATCCACCACAATCTAGTTAACAATGGAGTAAACACAAATTGGATTTATATCAATAGTCAACTCAGGAAAGGGAGTCAAGAAAAGGTTGAGCCACTCTATGTCACCCATAGTAAATGAGAGGGGGGTTGTATTAGGGGATTAACTTGGACAGCAGCTTTGGTGTTAAACCCCCCTGTAAACATTTTTATATGACTATCTTGTCCCCTGAAGTTATAGGTATCAAATGGAGTAATTCAAGAATGACAAACTCATTTACTTTTGGTTACCCAATTCTAGAATATTTTTTTAAATTGCAATAAGTTTATCTCATGCTTTGGGTACTTCATGATAACAAACATAGCTTAGGGTGTCTTGCTTTAAGATATCTTCCAATTTGACGGACTTTATCTCCTTCTTTGGGTACTTCATGATTGCTAACATAGCTTAGGGTACTTAAGTTATTTCTAACATAGTTTAGGGTACTTGGGTTAAGGAAAGCTTGGAATTGCATTCACTCTGTCCAATGGTTAGGGTACTTGATCATTAGTGACAATATATAATTTTCTAATAGTTTAGGGTTCCCAAACTCTAGAATATTTTATCAATTTCACTGACTTTATCTCGTGTTTGGGGTACTTCATGATTACTGACATAGCTTAGGCTGGTACCTAGGTTATGACTACATTTGAATTAGACTGACCTTATGTAATGCTTAGGGTACTAGAGCATCAGTGACACTATAATTCTGTATTGCCTTAGGGTACCGAACTGTGGAATACTTTTAAAATTGGACCGTCTTGATCTCATGCTTAGGGTACTTCATGATTACTGACATAGCTTAGGGTACCTAGGCTAGGGATAGGTCGGAATTGGACTGACTGTATTATGATTATGGTAATTTATTATTAATGGCAATATATAATTCTGTTGTAATTTACGGTACCCAACCGTAGAATATTTTTACAATTTCACTTACTTCATCTCGTGATTAGGGCATTTTATGATTACTGACATAGCTTAGGGAACTTAGGTTAAGGAAAGCTTGAAATTGGACTGACTATACAATGGTTAAGGTACTTGATCATTAGTGACAATATAAAATGTTGTAGTATTTCAGGGTACCAAACTCTAGAGTATTTTATCACTTTTACTGATTTTATCTCATGCTTAGGGTACTTTATGATTACCAACATAGCTTAGGTTAGTTACGTTAGGATTACCTTGGAACTGGACTCACTTCCTGCAATGGTTAGGATACTTCATTAGTGAGAGTATATAATTATGTAGTACTTCAGCAAGCAAACTCTAGAATATTTTTTAAATTTGACTAAATCTATGTCATGATTATGGTACTTCATCATTACTGCATAGCTTTGGGTACCTATGTTATGAGTAGGTTTTCCTTGCGCTGAGTTTATGCAATGGTTAGGCTACTGGAGCATTAGTAGCAATATGTAATTCTGTAGTAGCTATGTTGGAGCCCAACTTCAGAGTCAGCCCATCTTAAGATGGGCTATAGCCCAACTTAGGATCCTAAGTTGGGTAGCCTATCTTAAGATGGGCTAAGCCCATCTTAAGATGGGCTAGAGCAGATTAGCCCAACTTAAGATAAGTAAACTCAGGAATGATTTTAAAACTAAAATTTAATATTAACCAGGTATTTTAATATTAATTTATTATGTCACACTCCACTGGTGGTTTTAATCATGAAATTGAATATAAGTATGCTAGTTTATTTAAATACTTGTATTTCAATTATACAGTATATATTTGTGAAATGTTATTTAAAATTTGTTGTGCTTATCTCATCTGAAGATTTGGTAACAGATATTAGCCCACCTTATAATTTGCACACAGAGCTTTTATTTTTTAAATATTATTTCCTTATTTTTCTACTTAAATGTTACTTCTTTTCTTTACCTCATTATGCAGTGATAGTATTAATGTTAATTCTCTTATTGTCAGTTAATCTGACAATTGGTGGGTCATTAGGTCATAAGTTGTCTATTGATCGGCCATTGCTTTCAACTTGTTTTGTTTCACTTGTGGGGAGTGATTAGGCAAGTGGATTAGATTGTGATATATCTATTGTTTCAACATTCCTTTTAAGTTGATTTGTTTGACTATGTGTGTGAATTGATAACTGGATTAGTCTTAGAATTACCCCCTCATAGGTTTGATAGAATTAAGCCTCAATATATTTTGAGATTACTTGGATGTTGATTTGTTTCACTTTATGATTTGGGGTATTCCCTATTGTGTACTTCACCCACCCCGAGGAAACAAATCAACATCAATTAATGTTGAAACAATAGGCACAAATGCAATTAAGAAATCATTGCAATGAAAGACAATGAAATCGACATCAAAGGAATATTTCAATGCTTTCAAGGCCCAGGAAACACTATTCATTTTAGTTTTTGCAATTAAATACTTTGAGGTTAGATAAGCTGAACATATTTATATAAAATAAAAAAGATGTACAAATTATTTCTGTACAAGGGTCAGTTAAGTTTATCAATGTTAATGTAATCTTTTTCATGAAAAAATCATTTACTTGCAAATAGTTTATATTATATTCAACATAAAAATCATTTTTGAATTTTATTATCTTAAGTTGGGCTGATATGCTCTAGCCCATCTTAAGATGGGCTAGCCCATCTTAAGATAGGCTACCCAACTTAGGATCCTAAGTTGGGCTATAGCCCATCTTAAGATGGGCTGACTCCTAAGTTGGGCTCCAACAGCTACGGTACCAATATTTTTCATGGTTTGGGAACACAATGTTAAGGTAACCTTACATTCATAACACTTGTTTTAAATGAAGTGCTCTGGAAATGTCAAACTGTGACCAGATAACAAAACCTGCTCCCAATGCCCATCCCCCCTTCCTGGTGTCAATCTTTTGTGGTTGTTTACATAAGATATTATCTCTGTTTTGTCTGTGCCAGTTTAGTGTGTGCCAGGTAGGCCAGTCCTTATAAATGTTTTCTGGATATACATGTATATGTATGTGACAGGATTAAAATTCTAATTGTGCAGTAACATAGAGATTGAAAACATCTTGTGGAAAAAGTGAAAAAGTAATTCCCTCAAGGTAGAAGTTTATATATCTTGGTAGAACACAAGACATTTGTTGTTGCAAAATGTTTTGTTCTAAACTTACCAATTTGAATATTTTGGGTTATATTTTGTAGAGAATTCCAATGGTAAAGTACAATTTACAACACTTACATATGTCCATATGGGGCTCCTAAAAAACGCCACCATAAAAAACACCACCTTTTTGACTAACCAATAGAAAACCGCACCCTCAGAATTGCAGGGTCATTAAAACCCCACCCTTTGTATAAGCCCTTTAATATAGTATTTTTCATGTTTTTACAAACTCAATCAGTCTTCCTTTATAACTGGTAATATTTTAAAATATATTGCAGATTCTTTTTTATTATCTTGGGAGACATTAAGAATTCAATATGACCTGAAGGAACAATGGGAGATAATACAGGATCCGATTGTGTATGAAAATCCCCAGATTGATTCAGCTACTTTTGGATCAGCTATAACATAGTGAAGTTACAGACCTGTAGCTCATGGCACAACTGAGCAATAGCTATTTTCAGATTATCACTATTGAGTAAATCAGTTGTAACTTGAAAACTATTGCATTTGGAGAATTTTGTATAAATATGTTGTTCACCTACTTTTGGGTCAGCTATAACATAGTAAAATTTCAGACCTGTAGCGCATTGCATAGCTGAGTAATAGCTACTTTGAGGTTATCACTGTTGAGTAAACTCACTTATAACTTGAAAATTATTGCATTTTGAGTATTTTGTTTCATGTGTGATTCACCTATTTTTGGGTCAGCTATAACTTAGTGAAGTTCCAGACCAGTGGCTCATTGGATAGCTGAGTAATAGTTACTTTGAAGTTCTCACTGTTGAGTAAATCAGTTGTAATTGGAAAACTAGTGCATTTACAGAAATTTGTGTAAATATCTTATTCAGCTACTTTGGGGTCAGCTATAGCATAGTGAAGTTACAGACCTGTGGCTCATGGCACAACTGAGCAGTAGCTATTTTCAGGTACTGACTGTTGAGTAAATCAGTTGTAACTTGAAAAATATTGCATTTGGAGTATTTTGTTAAAATATGTTGTTCACCTACTTTTGGGTCAGCTATAACATAGTGAAATTACAGACCTATAGCTCATGGCATAGCTGAGCAATAGCTATTTTCAGGTTCTCACTATTGAGTAAATCAGTTGTAACTTGAAAACTATTGCATTTGTAGAATTTTGTATAAATATGTTGTTCACCTACTTTTGGGTCAGCTATAACATAGTAAAATTTCAAACCTGTAGCTCATTGCATAGCTGAGTAATAGCTACTTTGAGGTTATCACTGTTGAGTAAATCACTTATAACTTGAAAATTATTGCATTTTGAGTATTTTGTTTCGTCTGTTATTCACCTATTTTGGGGTCAGCTATAACTTAGTGAAGTTCCAGACCAGTGGCTCATTGGATAGCTGAGTAATAGCTACTTTGAAGTTGTCACTGTTGAGTAAATCAGTTGTAATTGGAAAACTATTGCATTTACAGAAATTTGTGTAAAAATGTTATTCAGCTACTTTTGGGTCAGCTATAACATAGTGAAGTTACAGACCTATGGCTGATGGCATAGCTGAGCAATAGCTATTTTCAGGTTCTCACTATTGAGTAAATCAGTGGTAACTTGAAAACTATTGCATTTGGAGAATTTTGTATAAATATGTTGTTCACCTACTTTTGGGTCAGCTATAATATAGTAAAATTTCAAACCTGTAGCTCATTGCATAGCTGAGTAATAGCTACTTTGAGGTTATCACGGCTGAGTAAATCTTATAACTTGAAAATTATTGCATTTTGAGTGTTTTGTGTCATGTGTTATTCACCTATTTTGGGGTCAGCTATAACTTAGTGAAGTTCCAGACCTGTGGCTCATTGGATAGCTGAGTAATAGCTACTTTGAAGTTCTCACTGTTGAGTAAATCAGTTGTAATTGGAAAACTATTGCATTTACAGAAATTTGTGTAAATATGTTATTCAGCTACTTTTGGGTCAGCTATAACATAGTGAAGTTACACACCTGTACCTCATGGCACAACTGAGCAATAGCTATTTTCAGATTATCACTATTGAGTAAATCAGTTGTAACTTGAAAACTATTGCATTTACAGTGTTTTGCTTAAATATGTTGTTCACCTACTTTTGGGTCAGCTATAACATAGTAAAAATTCAGACATGTAGCTCATTGCATAGCGGAGTAATAGCTACTTTGAGGTTATCACTGTTGAGTAAGTCAGTTATAACTTGAAAACTATTGCATTTAGAGTATTTTGTTTAAACATGTTATTCACATAATTTTTGGTCAGCTATAACATAGTGAAATTGCAGACCTGTATGTCATGGCATAGCTGAGCAATAGCTACTTTCAGGTTCTCACTGTTCAGTAAATCATTGTATCCACTGGATAGCTCCAGTGTGTAGAGAGATGTCACCATTACCGCTCTAGCAAAAAAAATATTATAGCTAGCCTTCTCAAGTTTGCAGAATATATGAATAACCATAAAATTTTGCCTGGGAATATTTTTGGCCTCATTTTGAAAAACAAGATGGCTGCCAGGGACGTTTATTTGACTTTAAACAAGGACTTTTGTTGGCCCTCTAGAGCAAAGGATATTATGGATAGAGATCTTAAATTCGCAGGATATGTTCCTCATTATAAAATCTTGACTGGGAATGTTTTTGGCCTCATTTTGAAAAACAAGATGGCCGCCAAGGGCATTTCTTTGTCAGTCATGAAAAGTGCTTATATCTCCCTTATTATTGGTCCTACAGGTTTGGGATGGTAAACCAACCTGTAGGAAGTCATGGGCTGGGAATCTTCTGGTGTGGTCAGATTTGACCTTTGATCCCTCCTTGAAGGTCAAACAAGGATTGCCAAACATAAAAGTGTTTATAACTTGCTCATTATTGATCCTAGAGGTTTGGGATGGTAAACAGACATTTTGGAATTATGGGCTGGGAATCTGTTGATGTGGTTCGATTTGACCTTGGACCCCTCCTTCAAGGTCAAACGAGGAAAGCCAAACTTAAAAGTGCTTATAACTCGTTTATTATTGGTCCTAGAGGTTTGGAATGGAAAACCAACCTATAGAAAATCATGGGCTGGGAATCTTTTGGTGTGGTTGGATTTGACCTTGGACCTTGCCTTCTACGTCAAATGAGGATAGCCAAACTTAAAAGTGCTTATAACTTGCTAATTATGGTCCTAGAAGTTCGGGATGGTAAACAAACCTATAGGAAATCATTGGCTGAAACTCTATTGGTGTGGTCAGATTCAACCTTGGACCCCCTCCTTCAAGGTCAAACAAGGATAGCGAAACTTAAAAGTGCCTATAACTCGCTTATTATTGATCCTAGAGGTTTGGGGTGGTAAACCAACCTATAGAAAATCATGGGCTGAGAATCTTTTGGTGTGGTCCGATTTGACCTTGGACCCTGCCTTCAAGGTCAAACGAGGGTAGCCAAACTTAAAAGTGCTTATAACTCGCTTATTATGGTCCTAGAAGTTTGGGATGGTAAACCAACCTATAGGAATTCATGGGCTGGGAATGTTTTTGTGTGGTTGGATTTGACCTTGGACCCCTTCTTCAAGGTTGAACGAAGATATTGCATTTGCAGTATTTCTTTAAATATGTTTTAACCTACTTTTTACACTAAAACAGTTACCTTGTTACTTTCCCTTATAATACCATTTGCAGGGCACAACTTTTTTGTCCTGTCAGCTTCGAAATTTCTTTCAAACATGCTGTTCAATTACCATTTACTGTACTTCTGTACAGCACTTTCCCTGATAATTATGCTTTCCTCTCATTATCACCTTCACAAATCAAAAACACTCACTCAGCTGACACAGTGCCCGTTCACAGGCACTCTACTCTTGTTTCAAAATGTAATGTAAATCCAACCTAAAAAAGACAATGCATAGATTATGTCATTAACTTATCACTCAGTTATCACAGAAGAATAACCTATGTCTGACCTATTACTGTAAGTCTCTTTGAAGTAAATAAATGAAACACTAACAGTTCATAAAATGAGAGCCCCAGGTGACAAGCCACAGTTCGCTTAAAGCCCTGCACATAGTTGCAGGTCTAGTAGCAAGATCCCAATCAGAAGGCTGTGGTGACTAGACAACAATAGGGATAACTTCAACTAGGGACTAACCTAGTGAATACAAATCAATAACAATGGGTTGGCCTCTCACTTCAAAGGAAAATATACAGAAATGATTTTGTGCCACTGTATTAATACTAAATATATTTCATTTCTTTCACTTTATTATTCAGAACCTAAGGTACGCTACGTTGTCAGTAATGATCAAGTACCCTAACCATGAGATAAAGTCAGTGAAATTGATAAAATATTCTAGACTTTGGTACCCCAAACTACTACAACATTTTATGTTGTCACTAATCATCAATTACTTTAACCATTGTATTGTCAGTCCAATTCACCTTTCATTTTATGCTAATGAAATATGAAATGAGGAGTATTCACCAGATAGGAACATATTTCTTACCCCAATGATTTATCTTCTCAATGTGTCCCATTTATATCTTTTCTGCTTTTTCATATATCTTTCCACCAAAACTGCTTTGCTATTATTCGTGAAAACACATCAAACACAAGATCTTCTGTCGATAGCCATATAAAGATTGCCTCAAAGCCCCTCCCAATAGTAAGGGGCACAGAGGGGAGGGGGCATTTTAATAACAGTAAGGGAGGCCTCTCTTATCTGCATTGTCTTATCTGGCAAAGTTTCACACTGTGAAAGGAATTTTGGACAAGGAATGGTGTAAAGAATATAAGGTGGCCTCAATATCATACATGCTGTGTGAAATCATTCATATGGCAAACAGAAATTATTAAAATGAACATATAATGATACAAAAATATAATGTTAAGTGCTGTGTGCCTTGTCCTATTATGAAGCAAAGCTACACAGAGTAAAAGAAAGTAATTTGATAAGAAAGTTATTTTAACACTCCAGTTGAAAATAAGTCTTATACCTTTCACTTTGCACGCAAATCTTTGTAAGATCTCTACCCACCTCTCCCCCACCTCTACCACGCCTTCTCCAATTGGAATTACTGGAATGAACCTCTACCTCTACCACACCCCCAAAATGTGGTAGAGGTTGCAAGAAATATATACTATATCTCGCCTCTACCACACCTCTCCCCCACCTCTACCATGCCTTCTTCAACTTAAATTAATCGTAAATTAATGGGGCAGTCCTCTACCTCTACCACACCCCCAAAACATGGTAGGGGTTGCAAGAAATATGTACTATATCTCACCTCTACCACACCTCTCCCCCACCTTCTCCAATTAAAATTACTGGGATCAACCTCTACCTCTAATACACCCCCAAAACGTGGTAGATGTTTCAAGAAATATCTACTACATCTGACCTGTACCACACCTCTCCCCCACCTCTACCACACCTTCTCCAGTTAAAATTACTGGGTTGAACCTCTACCTCTACCACACCCCAAAAACGTGGTAGATGTTGCAGGAAGTATATACTACGTCTGACCTCTACCACACCTCTCCCCCACCTCTACCATGCCTTCTCCAATTAAAATTACTGAGATGAACCTCTACCACACCCCCAAAACGTGGTACATGTGTCAACAAATATATACTATATCTGACCTCTACCACACCTCTCCCCCACCTCTACCACACCTTCTCCAATTAAAATTACTGGGATCAACCTGTACCTCTACCACACCCCCAAAATGTGGTATATGTTGCAAGAAATATATACTATATCTGACCTCTACCACACCTCTCCCCCACCTCTACCATGCCTTCTCCAATTAAAATTACTGGGATCAACCTGTACCTCTACCACACCCCCAAAACGTGGTAGATGTTTCAAGAAATATATACTATATCTCACCTCTACCACACCTCTCCCCCACCTCTAACACACCTTCTCCAATTAAAATTACTGGGATCAACCTCTACCTCTACCACACCCCAAAAACGTGGTAGATGTTGCAAGAAATATATACTATATCTGACCTCTACCACACCTCTCCCCCACCTCTACCCCGCCTTCTCCAATTAAAATTACTGGGATGAACCTCTACCTCTACCACACCCCAAAAACGTGGTAGATGTTGCAAGAAATATATACTATATCTCACCTGTACCACATCTCTCCCCCACCTCTATCACGCCTTTACCAATTAGAAATTACTGGAATCAACCTCTACCTCTACCACACCCCCAAAACGTGGTAGATGTTGCAAGAAATATATACTATATCTGACCTCTAACACACCTCTCACCCACCTCTACCACGCCTTCTCCAATTAAAATTACTGGGATCAACCTCTACCTCTACCACACCCCCAAAACGTGGTAGATGTTGCAAGAAATATATACTATATCTCACCTTTACCACACCTCTCCCCCACCTCTACCGCGCCTTCTCCAATTAAAATTACTGGGATCTACCTCTACCTCTACCACACCCTCAAAACGTGGTAGACATTTCAAGAAATATATACTGCATCTGACCTCTACCACACCTCTCACCCACCTCTACCACGCCTTCTCCAATTAAAATTACTGGGATGAACCTCTACCTCTACCACATTCTCAAAACGTGGTAAACATTTCAAGAAATATATACTATATCTGACCTCTACCACACCTCTCCCTCGCCTGTACCACACCTTCTCCAATTAAAATTACTGGGATGAACCTCTACCTCTACCACACCCCCAAAACGTGGTAGATGTTGCAAGAAATATATACTATATCTCACCTGCACCACACCTCTCCCCCACCTCTACCATGCCTTCTCCAACTAAAATTAAAGGGCAGACCTCCGCCTCTCCCACACCGCCAAAACGTGGTAGAGGTTGCAAGAAATATATACTATATCTCACCTCTACCACACCTCTCCCCAACCTTCTCCAATTAAAATTACTGGGATCAACCTCTACCTCTACCACACCCCCAAAATGTGGTCGATGTTTCAAGAAATAGATACTATATCTGACCTCAACCACACCTCTGCCCCACCTCTACCACGCCTTCTCCAATTAAAATTACTGGGTTGAACCTCTACCTCTACCACACCCCCAAAACGTAGTAGACATTGCAAGTAATATATACTATATCTCACCTCTACCACACCTCTCCCCCACCTCTATCACGCCTTTACCAATTAGAAATTACTGGAATCAACCTCTACCTCTACCACACCCCCAAAACGTGGTAGATGTTGCAAGAAATATATACTATATCTGACCTCTAACACACCTCTCACCCACCTCTACCACGCCTTCTCCAATTAAAATTACTGGGATCAACCTCTACCTCTACCACACCCCCAAAACGTGGTACATGTTGCAAGAAATATATACTATATCTGACCTCTAACACACCTCTCACCCACCTCTACCACGCCTTCTCCAATTAAAATTACTGGGATCAACCTCTACCTCTACCACACCCCCAAAACGTAGTAGATGTTGCAAGAAATATATACTATATCTCACCTGCACCACACCTCTCCCCCACCTCTACCACGCCTTCTCCAATTAAAATTACTGGGATCAACCTCTACCTCTACCACACTCTCAAAACGTGGTAGACATTTCAAGAAATATATACATCTGACCTCTACCACACCTCTCACCCACCTCTACCACGCCTTCTCCAATTAAAATTACTGGGATAAACCTCTACCTCTACCACACCCTCAAAACGTGGTAAACATTTCAAGAAATCTATACTATATCTGACCTCTACCACACCTCTCCCCCGCCTGTACCACACCTTCTCCAATTAAAATTACTGGGATGAACTTCTACCTCTACCACACCCTCAAAACGTGGTAGATGTTGCAAAAAATATATACTATATCTCACCTCTACCACACCTCTCCCCCACCTTCTCCAATTAAAATTACTGGGATCAACCTTTACCTCTACCACACCCCCAAAACGTGGTAGATGTTGCAAGAAATATCTACTATATCTCACCTCTACCACACCTCTCCCCCACCTCTACCACGCCTTCTCCAACTAAAATTAAGGGGGCAGACCTCTACCTCTACCACACCCCCAAAATGTGGTAAAGGTTGCAAGAAATATATACTATATCTGACCTCTACCACACCTCTCCCCCACCTCTACCATGCCTTCTCCAATTTAAATTACTGGGATCAACCTGTACCTCTACCACACCCCCAACACGTGGTAGATGTTGCAAGAAATATATACTATATCTGACCTCTACCACACCTCTCCCCCACCTGTACTATGCCTTCTCCATTTAAACTTACTGGGATGAACCTCTACCACACCCCAAAACGTGGTAGATGTGGCAACAAATATATACTATATCTCACCTTTACCACACCTCTCCCCCACCTCTACCACACCTTCCCCAATTAAAATTACCTCTACCTCTACCACACCCCCAAACGTGGTAGAGGTTCCAAGTCCTGTAGAAAATTTTCGCGGGAACCAATTTCGCGGGCTCCACCATGAAGCACCAACCTGAAATTTTGCAAGTGAAATAAATTTTGGTAAATATATCCATTAACTATGCAAAAAGTTTATTTCTTTTAATACAGGGCACATCCTTGATACTAAAGGTGGTAGCCTAGTACATGTTTAATGTCAGGATGTGTGCCATTTGTTGCCCTTCAGGACGTTTATTTCTTTTGGCATACTAATATAATACTTATGCCATCTGTCTCTCGTCAATACATCCATCTTTTAAATATTGGCTGAGAGACAGATTAATTGGTCTACTGACAAGACACTGATTGAAATCACGGACACAGGCAAGGACAGGTGAATTTCTTACTTAATTCAAACAATTATTACTACCACCGCAGTTAGCTCTCGTAGTGAAGGGTTTCAGAACAAAGTGACAGCAATCACAGCACGTGATACAAAGCACACCTGTGTGAAGTTATGCACCATTCTTACCGGCCGTAAATACGAGCTCACAGCCTGTAAATTTGTCAAGAACGGTCTCACAGGTAGTATTTACCACTCGTGAATTGGGTGCCTCCAGAAACTTTCCAATTTGTGACCTTCACCTCTAATGACAACAAAGATGGAGAATGCACGTGTTTTCGTTGTAAAAACATGTCAAGTAAAGTGTTTGAATGTTCTGGATTTTGTAAATAAACTTCAGGAAAGGTATACTGTAACTAATGACATATACATATTTTACATGTTGGATATAAAAAAATTGTGATTGCTTTTATTTATTTCTCTTTGTCATTTGTGTTTGTTTACATCCACACATAAACACACAGGCGATGAATATGTTAAGAACGGTCAAAACTTTCCACTGGTAGGTACCAAGTCACGAGTAGTGTGCACGGGCTCACTTCTGAACGCACCATGCATTAGCCCAATATTCGGCCAGCATAATATTTGCCAATATTGTGCCAGCACAACATATACATATAATTCTTTAACCCAGTCTCAGATAATTAGGAATAATGCAAACCTTACCTGAAACAACACAGTGCACGCTTTCACAAATACGTACTTTTGTAACAAGCAATTATAGAAACACAGTTTGTCAAAAATGACGTGGAGTTCAAGGACACAATAATAAAAACATCCGGTATGGACAACAACCGACAACAGTCATAACGCCTCCAAGCCAAAACGACACATCCACAAAGCCACTTCCGCAATACGACCATGTATAAGTTGCATTTATTTTATTTATTCACCATTTATTTATAAGAATATATAAACAAGTGATATTTATCTGAAAAACAAATCTTATAAAAATCATTTTAACTACATATCAAAACCTATAAATATAATTATAGCATATTTAAAAAACTAGAGACACTTAGCACACATACCAGAATAGGAGACACAATTATGTATATTTCACAAACATGATCTGTGCAATCCAAATTCAGATTTGGATTCTTTTTGGATTAGCTAGATTTATGGAATGCAACTTTCCTGAGATAAGAATCCAAATTTAAAAAAAAAAAAAAAATAGATAACTATAAATATCATAAAAATTGCCTAATTCTTAAAATTTGCAGTTACAATTTACCCCCATTATTTTGCGAACCATTATAGGTAATCCAATAATTCATCTCCAGTGGTAGATCAACAGATTCATAATCTGGATTAGGTTCTGGGTCACATTATATTGAAATCTGTAAATCTGAGGAATCTAAATTAGATGGATTTTGTGTGTGAAATACACCTATGTATGTCTATTCCTCCCGCCATGCATAATGTGGCACAACTTGAACACCAAGACCTTATTTTTAATTGTTTTACAAATTATAAGTGGCTTTCTGTTAATAAAAATATGCATTGACACAAATACAAGCTAAGGGATGTAATTTAACAACATCAAACCAAAACAAGAAACCTATAGGATCATTTTTGTGTGGTAATAATCTTAATTCTACTTCACTATAAAGCCCCAACATGGCACAATTTGCTTATAGAAATCACAGAAGATATATCTCTGCTGACATTTCTAATTCCTTATTTGGCATGCAAAAGTGCACAAGTTTTCAAATGAAAACCACATGTTATTAAATATTCCATCTTCTGATTTGTGCCAAGATGAGGCTTTTGCCATGATAGGGCACCAAGCAGTAAACTTTGCGGATACATTATTATTATTATTAAGCAGCATTTATAAAGCGCTTTATCTTTGGAGCTCAAAGCGCTGTACAAAAATAAGAAAGTAAAAGTAACAGATTAAAATTTAAGAGTAGGCACATCTAAAAAGAAAGGTCTTTAAAAGTTTCTTAAAACATGTGACACTGTTGGCATGCTTTATTGACAATGGAAGACTATTCCAGAGAGTGGGGCCAATGTTCTGAAAAGCTCGGTCCCCAGCTTTACTGACAGTTCTACTCTGAACTAAGTTAAGGTTTGAACTTGATCTCAATTGACGTTGAGAGGTTGCTAGTTGAAGAAGTTCAGACAAATACGATGGTGCACTGTTGTGTAGACATTTGTAAACATAAGTCAGAATTCTGAATTCAATTCGTTGCTTCACTGGTAGCCAGTGCAGTTTGTGTCGGAGACCAGAAGAGTGCTCATAAGAGGGAAGGCGATAGATCAGGCGTGCAGCTGAATTCTGTATTCTTTGGAGGTGGCTTATGTTTTGGTTTTTAATCCCATACAGCAAACTAGAACAGTAGTCAAGGCGAGATTGGACAGTGGCTTGCACTAGCGATCTGCATGCATCATGTGTGAAATACTTCCGTATACGGCTACATTTTCTAAGGTTAATGTTGATACTCCTTGCTTTAGCTTTCACGAAGTTATCCATATTTAGCAAGCTGTCCATCACTACCCCTAGATTCTTGACTGTATACTGGCTATTGGAATCTTGCAGTCACCCACAGTAATAGGTGAAACAGAGACATTACCAAGGTTCAACTTGGAGCCACAAACAATGAATTCCGTCTCTGAATCATTTAGTTTCAGGAAATTTCTTTCCATCCAAATTTTGATGTCCTCGATACAGTTCTCTAGTTTTGACATAACTTGATTAGTATTTCCCTTGGGATTTACTGTCACATACAACTGGGAGTCATCAGCATAAAACATGCTATTTATTCCATAGCTGGTCGCAATATCACACACTGGGGACATGTACAAGGTGAATAGGAGAGGTCCGAGGACTGACCCCTGAGGCACACCAAAGTGAAGATAGTTTTTATCTGATATATAGTGTCCAATCCTTACAGATTGTGACCTATCACTGAGGTAAGATACATACACACACCAATGCAATAGTATAAAAAATTGTACGGATTCCAAAGAAGTTTCACATTTGAAACATGACATTAAACAGAAAAAGGACAAAATAATTATTTCACAAAATAATTGCCATGAAATAACACATGTATTCTGATATATACATATCGTTTGGCACGACCATAGCCATGACAATAGGCTCAGAGAACATCTATATGTTTTTCACTATTTTTTTTATTCATAGCTATAAAGATTTACAATAAAGTATACAATATAACAATGGAAAAAAATAATATGTAGCTATTAATTTCACATACAAACAAAATAGACATATTATTACTGTTTTAAACACATGCACCCCCCAGGAAAAAAAAGATATAATGCACACACCAAAAAAAGGGACATTTCACACACACACTCACAAACTTGCGATACATTGTGACAAGTTTGTATACAGGAATGCACTCACAATAATCCATACAAAGTGCAAAAATGTGTCTCTGATGTATCCAACTCATTCTTCTTTTAGTATATATTGTGTAGAATATGTAGCTTAGACTTTAAAATTGTTAAAAATTTTGTAAAGTTATTTTCCTTGTACCATTTACCTATAAGTATGAGGTAGTTTATACAGTAAAATAGGGGGTCTTGGTATAAATTTAGCCCAAACATAATTTCACAGACAGTAAAGTTTATGTTAACATCAAAAATGTCTTTTATTTTTACCACTACTGTTTAAAAGTGTCTTTACTACTACTATACAGTAATAAAAATGGTGTTCCAGTGTGTCTATTGACATGCAATAGACACACTTTGGACTATCAGCTAGTTTCCACTTGTGCAAGTTTTCCTTGCAGTTTATAATTCTGTGAATTACTTTATACTAAAAACTTTGATAATATGGCTCCCTTAAAATTCTAAGTGGTAGGGTATAAGTGTTTTTCCATGAATGATTTTCCAGGAATGTGAATAGATTTGACCATGTATTTTGGGATGTTGGTTGTTTGACAGATGTACTAATTAATTCTTGATATATCTCTTCTGGCTTTATTTCTGTTATTGCTTGCAATTTCGCTTTCACTCTTCCATGTATTGTGTCTAGTAGTCTATTATTTTCAGAAACTGTAGTTTGATCTTGTGTAATTTTAACCAAAAATTTTGAAGTGTTCACAATATTTCTTAATCTTAGATATTGTAAAAAGTTTAAATTGTTATTGTCTCAGGTTTTCCCTGTTATTATTTTTATATTATTTATTATATTTGTACCATAATTTTTAGTGGTATTACACAGACCAAACATCTTTGGTGTCACACTGCTTCCCCCTGATTGTATGAAAGCAGAGTTAAAAATATACTCATTAAGAACTTCGCATTTGAGCTTAGTTCGACGTTTTTAAAGTATATCCAGTTTTGTAGCACCTGTTTATGAAAGGCAGATTTACAATATTTTGTTTGATTTAATGGTAGCTTATAGTTTGGGTGTGAAAATTTCAAATTCAACAAATCTAACATTAAGGTTTTCTATTTATTTTGTCTCATATCTGAGAGTCGTTTTATCCAAGATATCTTAGCTGTTTTATGAACAGAAATTACGTCAGGCATTTTCAAGCCTCCATCACTTATGTTACCTATGATCGTGTCCTCTTTTTTTCCGCTGTTTTGTTACCCCACAAGAACAAAGAAAAATTTTATTTTTTTCATTTAATATTTGGTCTGGTGTGAACAGAATAGAGAATATACAGAAAAGACACTTGTGGTAAAATGAATGATTTTATGACTGTTACTTTGCCTTTTAATGACAAGTTTCTTGAAGACCATATATTAGTTAGCACTTTCTCTTTATTTAGTCTTTCTTGATAATTTAATTTTACAGATTCATCTTTATCATACGAGAACCAAATACCCAAGGTTTTAAATGGGCCTTTGTTGTATTTAAGTATATCATGTTCTTGGTTAGAATCACTTGTTGAAGTTAAACCAATTGTAATGATTTCAGATTTCTCTAAATTTACTTTTAAGCCAGAGAGTAAGGAGATTCTTTCAAAAAGAGAGGTAGATTGTTGAACTGACTGAAGATCTACCAAAAAGGGTAGTATCATTTACCAGTTGTGCTATCTTGAACTCTCTTTTCATTAAGGTGGCGCCCTTTATATCTGTGTTACTTCAGATACTTATGGCAAGAAGTGCGGCTACTAGTATGAATAATAAGGCAGATATGGGACATCATTATCTGACAAACCTTGATATATCAAATGATTCCATAAAATAGCCATTGTTTCCAATGCAAGATTTTATATTTTGATATAGTATTTTAATCCAAGTGATCAATTTTTCCCCAAAGTTGAAGTGGGCAAGACACTGCCACAATAGAGATCATTCTATGCTATCAAATACTTTTTCAAAATCAATCAAAGTAATAAAGCCTTCAATATTGTTCAATTTTGATGCAGACATTACATCTTCAATAGTTCTTATTGTTTCACCAATGTATCTACCTTTGATATATCCTATTGATCTTCATTAACTATTGTACCTATAACTTTTTGTAGCATCTGGGCTAGTGCTTTGGTCAATATTTTATAATCAGAAATGAGTAGATTAACCGGTCTCCAGTTCTTTAAATAAGGAATATCCTTGTCTTTTTTGGAATCACATTAATAACTACTAATTGTTGGTCCTGACTTATCTGTCCATTTAGAAAACAATAATTCTAACATTCAACAAGTAGCTCTTTTAAAATTTGAGGTTAGCCTGTTACTACCTGGAGATTTATCATTTGATAACTTTATTAAAGAATTCAGATAATCTTCCATAGATAGTTTTTCCTAACAGAATAGTGAGGTGAACCTCGTAGATTCTCGCGGATTTTTATAACAGAAATTCGCAATCGCGAGTTGCTTGGTCTAGACGGTAAACTCACCCTATTATCGTTCATGATAGAAGACGTTTTTAAGACGTTGTAAAGCAATTTTACAATAAAATATTGCAGAATATTGGGTTTAAGATGCTAGAAATTTGTCTTTTTATTTTATTCTCGCGAGATTCACGTTATGCAGCAAGATTTTGAAATACTTGGTCTCGATGTTTATGTTGATCACCGGTGGACGTGTGACGTCACACTTTTCTGTGTATATACAGTGTTTTTCAGTGTACTCCAGTGCTTTCGCAAAGCATTGTGGGATACTTTAAACATCTATATAAGAACGTCAGATCCGGAGATTTACGGAGTCAGTTTGGTTGCCTGACAACCGTGACAGAGGAACAAACAGCTGCTTTGAACCATGGCAAACCTAATTGTTTGTGCTGAATTGGTTACAGTTCATTGAATTTAAACTGAACAGGCATTGGAAGTATATTCTGCCGATCAAAGGTGACTATTTTATATACTTTACAATTGCCGGTTGATTTTTGGCAAATGTTATTGATTTTGAAGTGGCCTTCACCTCATCATTCCTTATTTGGAAATCTTACTATGATATTTTGATTTATCTGTAGTAACTGGGAAGTAAGTAGTTCATTTGTACTGAATTATTATGATGATTTAGGATTAGATTTTAATTATATTATTGATCTGAACACTTGAGCTATTTGGCTTTTTTGATATTTTACTGAAAGATAGAATTCATGCTTACATATTAATTTTGTGGGGTATTATTAAATGTAGGATTATAATTTATGAATAGCTTCAGAAAGTAAATTATTTATTAGGAGGGTTTGCTCTAAGGAGGTTATCGGCTGTACTTATTGTGTTTTTATATTGTTATAAATGCAAGGACAACCAATTCTCACATTGGTGTATATGATATTTTTTAAGAAACGCTGATCGAACCAAATTTTATATTTGAAATCAAATAAATTATATCATTGATTTTTAATGATTTGTCTTTATTAATTGCTGAAACTTCTCAATATTTATTCATAGGAGTCCTTTTGATACCAAGCCTCATTGTTAGTGGCTCTTATTTTAAAACCTATTGAACCTGGAAAACTGAAAACGCATTGCAGCATATATAATTTTTTTGGACAATCTTGCATTTGGTACATTATTGTAGCTGGTAAATTAATATTGATGACAAATATGGCAGTGCTTGTAGATTCAACGCTTTGTACAAACTTGTACACTGGGGAGTCATGATTTGGCTGTCTTCATTTTGGAGTTTCAGCAGTCTGGAAAGATTTTTCATATGATTGTGATATCACTCCTCGTATGTATAGCATAATAATTAGAATCATATTTATTGCATATATAGTCCCTTTACAAAAATGGGCACTAGCACTAAAAAGGCACCTGTTGAGAAGAAAGTGTACATAGTGAATATTCATGAGTTGGATTTGCTAGACCCTCTTTGTGTGTATGGACTGACAAACATTACTAGTGTATCTAGTGTTTTCTCCTCTCCAAATCAAACCACTCTCAAATGCATTGTAGATCTGTTCCCTGCTCAAGTTTGCACTCCTACTTTGGACTTCAAGAAGTCATGGAAGCTTTCAATTTCCGTGACATCCTCTTAATTTCCCCTGCTACATCTGTCTAATCTGAGCTGAGCTGAGCTTTATAATTATCCAACCAGCCCTATATGAAGCTTTGAATGTGCTGTTGTTTGGCAAAAGAGAGAGCTTTAGCTATGACAATAGCCAAAGAGTGAGGTGCCTCTCTTGCATGAACCAGCCTTGTCAAATTCAGCATTCTCTGCAGGTTTCTGAAACTTCTGTGATAAAAAACCCTGTCAGCCATGTGTGTGTCTGCCAAGGCAGTCGATTTATCCTTGTCACTTTTCAAATCACTAACAGTTTCAAATTCCATACAAATCAGCTCAGCTAACATTGACCCTCTCAAGTTTGATTTTATTCACAATTTCTAACATTGCCTAAAGAGTGAGAGTTACTCTCTTTCATTTTACACCCTTTTTGATTAGATATAACTGATTTATAAATAACTGTATATACGCTAGACAAAGACACGAATGATAAAAATCAGATCTAAATGAGGGGTATTTATACTAATTTTGCCAAGACTATTGCAACCTGTATTGTCAATCCAGTTTCCTTTAAATTATAATTGTAACCTAAGTAACTGTGTGGAAGTGTTAAATTACCGTTTATGCTTAATTCCATATGTTTGATTAAAAGAAGTAAGAATTATACTTGGGGTAATGGTTGTGCACAAGTCTAATAAAAAGGCAGCTGATATGACAGGAGCTGATTATAATCAAAACATTAACGGATGCCAAGCATGCTATATATACTTATCCCTCAAATAAAAAATATGGTGGTAAGTGCAATTTGCTTAACTTTCATCGGGTGTCACTCTTTATCAAAGAAAGATAACAAAAGTGCTAAATTAAAAAATGAAAGTGTCTTATCTCTGTTTATTTACATTAAAGACCTAGGACCTTTGATCTTTCTTTGATGTTCTCTGTCAGTCATGCAGTTTGCAATTCTCAGACTGTGGTTCTATCAGAATTGCTCATTTATCAAATAAAAAATGGCATTCAGGGGAAAAAGTCAGATAATTGAAGATTCGGATAACAGGAGCCTGGAAAATAGAGGTTTTGTTGTATTTTATATAGTGCTGCAAGTAAAAAAGATTGGCAGTGTCAATTACAGGGGACAAGTCTGTAAATTCCATGAGTATTACTCTTTGATTATCTACTTCCAACAGGTTGCTCATAATAACCAGAGCAGTTTCAGTGCTGTGGTAGCATCTATATAGTGATTGTAGATTTTCACAGAGGTTATGATTTTTGTTGTGGTCAAGTAATTTTACTGCAACTACATTTTGGATAGCAGTCTATAGAGGTCTGAACGTAAGATTGTTATGTTTAAATCCCTCTGGCATTTCACCTTGTATAAGAAAAAAATAATGAGAAATTGATTAATTTGCCAATACTGGATAACAACATTTTAATACAGTCCTTCAACAGGGATTGGGTCAAGCTTACATGATTTTGGTGCAGCTGACAAGATTAACTTTTAACATCTTCATTGCAAAGAGGCTGGAAAGAAATAAGTGGTGCTATATCTGAATTTTTGGGACATGTTCAGAATAGATAATTTGATCATTGTCATGTTTAAGGTTTTTAACAATTTAAAAGAGGGGTTTCTGATTTGTATAATCTTCTTCAAAAAGAATATTGCAGTATGTAGCTTTGAAACTGTGAAGCTACTTAATTTGATTTTTTTTTTCATTTATACCATTACTTATTACTCACAACTGTGCATGTGTTCATTTCTCTATTTCCTTTCAGCTTGTCTGAATTTATTTATATTGAGTTACTGAATTTATTGCGCTGATGATAAGATCTGAATTACAAAGGTCCTCTTTGAAACTGGTTGCATGAATTTTTTTCCAAGCTCTGCATTTTGTTGACACCTTATTTTGTGGGTTTTGAAGTGTTAGAATACAAATGATGGATTGACAAAGAAGTATATATATTCAGATGTTAGGTGAAACAAATATCATGCATAGATTCAAATTTTGTTATTATTATCAGATGAGTACTTGGTTTGCATCTTTGGAGGTAGCACCAGTGACATATTTCCTGACACCAAATTCAAGTAGAAGGCCTGTCATGTTTTTAACAGAAGAACTATCAATGTATTCCATGTGAAAGTTAAAATCATCTATAATCAAAAGTTTTTTTCTTTCCACAGTACCAGGGGGCCAGAGTGGCACAATGGTAACACACACACCTCCTGTGTTTGAGATCCGAGTTTGAATCCCGACCTGACCCACAGAACCATGACCAAATGTAAAAATTGGTTTCATTTACCATTCCAACTACCCATCACAACATAAGCAATGCAAAGGTACTAAGCATGATAAAAAACACTATATATATATAAATAAATAAATTCTGTGGTATCATTTTGCCAAGTAATCCTGATAATTGAAAAAACTGACCTGTAGTGATATTTTTTGTATTTGCTGGAAGTTATTCAATATAGCCTATTAGGGGCGCCATCTTACATGACAAAGAAATATTTTCAAATGAGATAAACATTTCTGTTGAATCTAATTGAGTGCCCATTCTTGTTCACATAGTAAGGTTATTTTTTGGGGTCAAATTCAGTATGTATCCATTGGGTATTAATTGTTTTTTATAACAGTGTCTTTCTATAAAGGGTAGGTCTCTGCGATCCCTATTAACTCATGCATTACAATACATATCATTAAGATTAAGAACATTAAGAACATTCACCAATCACATAAGTTCTGTGTGATAAAAATGTAATCTTTAACTTTCATTATAATATTTAGTATCATTTTAACATTTTATTTAAAAGCAAAATCTATACGTTTTCTTTTATGATATAAAAATTAAATGAATCAGCTTTTAATAAGTATGTTTAAAACACTAAATTCTCTTTTCCCATTATTTGGCTTTATGCACACAAAGAAAACAAAACTTTGTATTTTAGTCTGTTAAATAATCTAAAATGTAAGCAATTTGTTGATTTTTAATGCAGTTAAAATACATCAAACCAAAATTAAGATTGTGTTTATTAAAATAAATAAAATATTATTTTGAGGGTATTAGCAGAAATGTAAAATGTAGTTTGCAAAGTTTGGCATTTTCTAAGACAAAATAGAAGTATTCATATGTTCAGATACTAAGAAAACCATGCATAGTCAGACAGGAACACTTTCCAGACATTGAGCCTTTTAACTAATTTAAACTGAGAATAATTGTGTAGTATATATACTATGCTTAAATAATTCACAGATTGCAGGGGAAATCTTTATCTACATATTTCATCACAAGTTGTTTCTGTAAATGGCAAATCAGGTTAATATAGTAAAATTTTTATTGCTATTTATTATTCATTTTCACAGGGTTTTTTTCTCAGTTAAATATGTTATTAAGTTGCTTTGGATACAGAATTTGTCCAATAAAAATTTCACATTTCCCCATCCTTTCATTTGAGGCTCCTGGTGCGTTCACTTTTAAATGTGTCTTATATTATGTCATAACTGTTATATTTTTTAATGATAAAATTTCAGTTTTATCCCACAAAATACTTCAACATTATTACTATAATAATTTTAGGGAAAAGCTAAGAGCAACATTTCCTTTTTTGCACAATATGTGCTTTCTTATTTTATATTTTTCAGAGTTCAGTTGAGCATATTTTGTGTAACTCAATTCTGGTTTAGTTCAGTATCATCAAATGAAGTGTTTATAACTTGTGCAAAATTGATCTACATCACAAACATTTAAAACAGCAAATGCATGTCAATTATTTTTATTAATCATAGTTACACTCTTCCACTCATCAATGCTATGGTGATTAAAGCATAAAATCCCTGTCAAATAATCTTTATATTCAACAAATTCCTTTCATACAACTACAATGTTTTTTTGAAGATAGAACAATGCAATTTAGTATGTCTGTCACAGAATCCTCTTGTACAAGAATTCTTGCCATGGCTTTCAGCTAATAAGATTCCCTGACACAGCAATCTGTTGATGTAGTCATATTCCTTTTGCTGGAAAAAAGTTTAGACAAAAGTTTTACCTAAGATTTTGCTGACCACGTTTTGTGAATACCAAGTTAAAATAAAATTCTACTTAAGATAAAAATATTAAAGTTAAGACTGGTCTTAGCAAAAAATTGTCTAATATGCGAGACCTTCTATGAATCTGGCCCAGGGAACTTGTGTGTAAAAGTGCTATGAAAGGGTTATTTGGATTGGGTCAAATCATGATTACTTAGATCAGTTAAATCAATTGGCCCTCATAAGATCACTTGGTGTCGTGATTTAAGTTATAAAAGCTACCATCTAAATACAAAAGATCATTTCTGATCACTTAATCCCGTCTGCTCTGTTAACACCTGGGCCGGGATTCACAAAAGGTCTTAAGCAAAAAATTGTCATAACTTTACGAGAAAAGTCTTAACTGTGCAAGAATTTTGTCATAAAGTTAAGACTTTTTTTTGCTTAGACAAAATAGGATTCACAAAAGGTCTTAGACAAAACTTTGTCTTAGATTTTGTCATAACTTTAAGACCACTGCAGGGCAGATTTAAGTCATTTTAAAAATATTCCATTGCATGTATTTACATTTTACCCTTTGTTATGCCAACAAAAATATACTATGGGGATCTTTACTTCCTATAAAAGTAATTTCTGTGGATTGTAATAGAAATTTACATCAGTTAATTACCTATAAATTTCCACATTTTACCTTCTTGTGGTAAAAATATTGTCATAAAAATGGCTGACTCATAATAAAACACAAATATTACTATTTTTACATAATTTTACAAAAAAGAAGTAACAAATCTGTTTTATCATTTTAAAGAGAATGATTGGTGTATTTATCGATGAAAAATGTTTTGGTTTTACTAAAATTTGTTAATTTAAATTCAAAATAGTTAAGACTTTTTGCACAAATTTTGTCTTAGCTAAGATTTTGCTAAGCACTTTTTGTGAATCCCAATTTAAGAGAAATCTTAGCTAAGACAAAAGTCATAACTTTAAGATTTGTCTAAGCAAAAAAATTGCCTAAACTTATGACCTTTTGTGAATCCCGGCCCTGGCCCCTTCCGAAACAGACACCATATATGTATGAGTTTTACTGTCCTCCGTATTCATTCGCGACTTGCGCCATTTTTAAACAACCGGTGTTCCTTGTTGTCATCCTGTTTAAGAGTTTTGAAAGTCTTGAAACACAACTGTGTCTCTTGGTGAAAATCTCTTATAGCTACCAGCATTGAGTTATTGCTTTCTGTTGATATTTATGACACTGGTGAGTTAATCCTTCCGCGCAGTGCTTCTCACCCGTCATGTTAGGGCCCGTTTAGACCGAGTTTCTGTCCAATAATAGTCGCCTATAACATCCATGAATCTCCGTGCTCCGTCCTCCATGCTCCGACCTAATTTCCTCCGACCTCATTTGCTCCGACCTCAACTTGACCATAATGTCCTCTTCCAATATTTTACAACAAGAATAGTTTTAAAAAACTATATAAATTGTATGGCGGTCCGATGTTATTTCGACGTACTAAGTATAAAACGTCTAATTGCTAAAAGGCAGAGCACTTAACATAATAATTAAATGTACTTACATGCTCTAGAAGTTACTTTCAGTTGTTTCACCACCTGTTTTACGATAGATACATCACATTTCCTTCGTATAATGTTATTTTCCTTTCATATCCTCTTTCTTGGTGTTGCTGCAAGTACTTTATTGATTCGACGTATCAGAAGAGGTCTTACAAAGTACTGAATGTTGCCTTACAGTAATGCTCTAATTTTCTGCTAATATATTAGCCAGACATATTGGGTGATAAAAAAAAATGAGAGGGTCATACATAACATGCAAATCTGTTAAAACTGCTAAATTTATTCACTGTAAACAGGGAATGTGTGATCATAAGTGAAATCAAGTCAGTCTTACTAATTCAAATTTGCAACAAATAAAGATGTTTGAGAAAGCCATGGTAATGATTTTTATCATATCTAGTGTCAATGTAATTACCCATATTCCAACAAACAGTCCCAATTAAACACCCTCCCCATGTATATACATATATACCTTGAAAACCAATTAAAAGTTAAGTTATATTTTAATTTAATTTGCAAATTAATCTTAAAAAGTATTTTTGAGTGTGTTGTTTACTGTTCACTTTTTCCTTGGTCACAACAGGGACACAGGAAGATGTCATTCTTTGACACTGATATTTTTTTGTGACAGAATTTGAGATGAACCCAATGTGGACAGACACCCTTGGAACATTTTGCCCAATTTACAATGACCAACTGGTTTGAACTTTTAAGTTTAGGAGGACTTTGCTTATGACAAACACAACAAGGCTCTGCAGTGTCATCATCATTGTCAGAATCATTATCAGCACTATTATCAATATTGTAGGCTGAAGGGCCAGGCCTTGAAGGTGACCATGGTAGTTTGGGAATAATCTTACGACCAGATTTTGAGTGGGGTAATGCAGAACATTGTTTTTTTATTGGAATTTGGTCAAAATCATCAAGGACAGGAGCATCAAGTTCTTCAATAAGAACATCATCAATCAAAATTGACTGAGATTTGTCGGAAGTTTCTTTGATATCCAAGTTCTTTTGCTTCTCTCTGTCACAAATGTTTTTGTATCCTGAAATATAAACGTATATTTGATAAAGTCTTTTATAATGTATAGACTTATTTTATTGTGTATGATATATACATTTCCATTGCATAGTGGATGGTGTTTGATAAACATTGATGAAAATTGAAGTATTTAGCCAGATACACACAACACCCACATTATACTTATCATACAAAATCTTTTTAGACTCCTTTATGCTATTGATATTTAGTTTTGTAAATGTATTGTGTGCGCAAATATACCTTCACCCTCTGTGATAACCATTCCTCCAATTTGCTTCCTCTTATTGGCATGTCTTTGCTTTGGTGGGGATGGCGTGACAACTTTGGCTTGCAAAAACTCTGTGACATCAACAGGGGGATTTTCATCATACTTTTTAACTGTTGCATCAGCTGGTTTGAAGTTGGATGAATGAATTAAGACCTGTTTCCTTGTATACGTTTTAGATGCACGGTAGCAGTACTAATCCGTCATGCGTTACCCATCAGGATCTCAGTACTGTGAATATCCGCATACCGCATGCTAAAATCAATAAATTACATCAGAATGACGTCACTCTATAGTACTAGGTGGACCATGTAACAACACACGGCTTTAAAAATTAGATTAGATTGTTGTTAAAACTTCATAAAATTGTCATTTCTTGCTTGATTTTGATAAATTATATATCACTTTAAAGTTTATAACCAACAGAATGTTTGTAAATGAAAGTGGCATTTGTTGAGACACCCCATCTTGTTGGGATTTGGTTGAAAAATGATGTACACTGATTTATTATTTCACTTATTCATACTATTTTGAAGGGAACTTATTGTTCATGGTGCTTTTTTATAAGAATAAGCTGGGTGTAATGATGTACAAAGAGTTTATAAAAATCTTAACTTAAAATTAAATTAAAAAATAACGAATATTTGGCACTTAAAACATATAGATTAAACATTGGTATATAAATAAATATTGAATAAATAAATATGACATTTATATCATAACAAAAGGACTTTATTGTAGGTTGTTGTATTTTTTGTTGATTAAATTGCTTATATATTTGCTAAAGGTATCTGAGGAATTGTTGTGTATACCTGAGGTAAATAATGTAATTTATATATATAAGGCCAAACTTTGAAATCGATTTTTTTCTCTATTTCAAAAAGGCAGCATAAACAATGTACAAATACCAGTTTAATGATATTTGTCTTTTGTTGTTTTTATGAGGATAAAGTACTTTGCAAACTATAAACATCTTATACCGATGCCTTCCATCTTACTGGAAATTGGTTGAAAATCTCAAATGTTCAGCTAAGTAGCAATTTATGTCAGTACATATGGAAACACACTAACCGGATGCCGGATACCGGACCCGGATGCCGTATCCGGATGCCGGATACCGGATGCCGTACATATGGAAATGGGCCTTGACATCTGCATTGAATGGCCAAATGCCAGTTTTCCTGAACGAGTTTTGTACATTAGCCGGTGTGAGAGCTACAGTGTATGATTTGCATATCAGAGCCGTCATGTTGTACCTGGTGATGTTTAGGCCTGGGTGCTCCTTCAGAAAGCGATGAGCAAAGCTGTCATAAGCACTTTTGAGTGGCTTGAAACATCCAACATCTAGAGGTTGCAAATGATGACTTGAGTGGGGGGGTAAAACAAATAGAACAATTTCTTCCTCTAAAGCCCACTCTACAAGTTCTCTGTTAATATGTGTAGTTGACCCATCATACAGTAACAAAACATGGTCTCCCTTTTGTCTTTGAACATATCTCAAGAAATGTGTCTTCAAGTATGTTTGAAATATGGAACTGTTGGACCATCCAGATTGAGATATATTAAAGCCACATCCTGGAGAACAGCCAGTCTGCAAGTCATCTGATAACCTCTTGCCCTTGTGGATCAAATATGGGGGGGATGGCTGTACCTAGAGCATTGCATGCCCCAATGCATGTCACCATACTTGACCTTGGTGAAGTCACTGCCTGAGGAGTATGACCTTTAACTGTAGCTATTCTTGGAGGGGAATGTTCTGGGGAGAAACCTGTCCCATCTATATTGTATATTAGTTCTGGTTTTTCATGTAGGTTGTATTTGTCCATAATGCTTTTGAGATTGCTAAAATATGTATCAATGTTCTCTTTTGTGACTGCTTTAGCTCTAGACATAGAGAGGGAACGTGGTTTCAAAAATGTTATGTTCGAATGTCTCTTCAAAAATCCCAGATACAACCATGCTTCAGAAAGGCTTTTATCTTCTGGGAGTTTCTTCAGGTAGTGTGCCATGTCTGTTGCTAAATTAATCAGTTCCCTTCTGGTATACCCATAGCCCATTTGCATCATTTCAACAACATGCTCCTTCAACCGTTTCTCCTGAGAATCCATGAAAATTGGACCATGCCCACCACCAAATGTATCCCTCTGGACATTACCTAACCTCCTGTCTTTAATTGTGGTTTCTGGGACACCAGTCAATTTTGATGCCTTATAAGCTGATAAGCCATTATCTATTAGCCTCAAGGCTTCTTTTAGATTTTCTATGCTGTAATTTCTGTAGCCACCCTTACATTTGTGGGGATTTACCTAAAACAAATGAATAATCCCAATAATCATCTTGTCTCAACACCAAAATAGGGGTGGGGCAACGAGGGGGGTGGGGCAATCACAACACAAGTTGCCTGATCAATAGCAATTTTCTGGTCTCAGGTCAAATTAAATATTAACACTAATTGTCGGCTAGGGCAAAACATCAGAGTATTACAGTAATGAGTACACAGGAAACTAGTACCAAGAAATCATGGAGTGGCAGTTTTGAGAGAAAAATTCTAAAAGGGTGTTTTCAAATGGATATTTAGCAAAATAAATTAATTTAAATGAATAAAGGTAAGTTGAGATTTTGTGAAAATATAATATCTTACCATTTTACACCTCATTCTGTTGATTTCTTCCAAATTGACTAAATTTTCAGTTTTCTTTTGAATGAGGAAGTGATTCCTTTAGGTAACCATAGTGATTTACGGTAAACCAAAGTAAACAAACGTTCCGTTATCGCATATACGATATACGTCGAAATAATATATGCGTCGAAATAACATAAAACAACCATAGTTATCTTGACGTCTCATAAATATCAATATTAGTCTACATACAACTTTTATAGAGAAAATAAGTTACATGTACATATCAATCTATCATGAAGCCTTTAAATTAAAGAAATATTATTGTTGAAGGGATAATTGTTTATATTTAGAATACTGTAAATATTGCTATAGAAAAAATTAAAAGTATCTTCTTGTTCACAATTATTTAAGAGGACATTGTAAATATTTTGACTGTGTTTTGTGGTGTAAGATTAGGCCCACTACATATGTGCTATAGTAAGCCAAAAGTAAAGACATATTATAAAATTGTTTTTTGGAATAGAGTACCAAACACTTATTGCAAATGACAGACTAAAATGACAGGAGGGGGATGGGGGAGGAACAATATTAACATGGAGATTGTTTACAGTTGAATAAACAAGGCAGATTGAGGTTGGAGGAGGAGCAATATTTACATGGAGCAGTTGTGTAGTCCATGGGATAAGGTTGCTCCATGACACATTTGCTCCTCCTCTGACTTCATTTCCTCTGACCTCATTGAAACAGCAATATTGTCATATTTTCAATAGCCCTTGCTTAAAAATATTTATTTCTTAATAAATAAAGGTTATTAAACATATTTTTGGTATGATGTTTAATAACATCATGTCCTTTCATTATAAACTTCTTTAAGTGTAGTCCAATTGAGATCAGAGGAAATGAAGTCAGAGGAGGAGCAAATGTGGCATGGAGCAACCTTATCCCATGGACTGCACAACTGCTCCATGTAAATATTGCTCCTCCTCCAACCTCAATCTGGCTTGTTTATTCAACTGTAAACAATCTCCATGTAAATATTGCTTCTCTCCTACCTTCCCCTATCATATATTTTATATATTTTTAGTTACATATATGAAGTAGAAAACTTTATAAATAACTAAATAAATAGCTAAATAAATAGTTTACTTTTAAAATATGAATATATAAATAAGTACAAGTATACAATAACTACACATCAACATTTCCTATCCAAACATATCTTGACTATTATCCAGAAACTTTGATATGGTATTTGTTTGTAAATGCATAATTTTTACTGTTTCAAGTCACTTCTAAGAGTGCATTATTCAGAAATATACTTAAAACTTAAAACAATGAAAATATAAAAACTTGGACAATAAAATCTTACAGTGCAATAGATATGTATTTTTTCTAACATATTTAACCAAATGATCATACGTTTTTCATATTTGTGCTGTAAAATTGACATAAAACCCAACATGTTACATATTAAAGCTTATTCTTGTTCGCAATTATTGAAGGGGACATTATGATTGTTTTGAACTTGGAGCAAATAATGAGGGCGGAGTCGGAGCACGGAGTTTCATGGATGTTATAGGCGACTGCTCCTCTTTCTGTCCCATCGCCAATTGCTATTGAAATACTGATGGACGCAATGGCGAGGGACAGAGCTCACATGTACTTGTTTTCTGTGTAAATCTTGAAGTACATATTTCTGTTCTTGTGGCCAATTCATGTTCCTTTGAATTAGTTGTAGATGAAAAAAATATAATATAAATATATTTAGAAAACATTTCAGACATTACTATAACATACATTATGGCACCAGAAAAGGTTGGTTAAGTTAGTTTACATTTCATAAATATGTAGAAATTTATTCATGGCAGCTGGACAGACATTAAATATTAGTGAACGGCACATATATGTACCTCAAAGAATGAAAATAACACTATATATTTGTGCCAATATGTGTACAAATATGCCATTCAAGATTTACACAGAAAACAAGTACATGTGAGCTCTGTCCCTCGCCATTGCATACCATCAGAAATATCAAGAGCAATTGGCGACGGGACAGAAACTCGGTCTAGGGCCCGTTTTGAGGTCCCCAGTCCCAGTAATGTTGCGTTCAGAGAGCCCATGCACACGACCTGTGATTTGGTACGTACCAGTGGAAAGTTTTTGGCCGTTCTTAACAATCCAACACCTGTGTGTTTATGTGAGGATGTAAACAAACACAAATCACAAAGAGAAAGAAATAAAAGAAATCACAATGTTTCGCTATCCACCATGCAAAACATATATATTTCATTTGTTATAAGTTTTCTGAGGTTATTTGTCAAAATCCCAAGTACTGAAACACTTCATTTAACATGTTTTTTATAACGAAAGCATGTGTATTCTGCATCTTTGTTGTCATTAAAGGTGAAGGTCAAAGTTTGGAAAGTCTCTGGAGGCACCCAACTCACGAGTGGTATATACCACCTGTGAGACCGTTCTTGACCAATTTACAGGCTGTGAAGTCGTGTTTACGGCTGGTAAGAACGCTGCATAAGCATATAGCCGATGTACGGGTTTTCGATATATTCACGTTTTCGATCATTTAAAATATAAGCTCTCGGCCTCGTTTTTGGGTGGCATTTTCACAATATTTTAGAATGAATAAGCCTAATCAGCATTCCGATTCTCGCAAATCATTTTGGAAAGGTATCGGGATAAACAAAAAACGTCTGTGACCAGAAGAACTAGGAAGTAGCGAATATGTAATTTATGTGATTTCTGTATATATACGCATTTATCTTATAAAAAATATAATGGAACTGGTGGAATAAATTATATAAATAAGTTCCGTGAAGAATATAGAATTTTTGTGATATATTTGTGGCAGTTTTAACATAAATCCTCCATTTTCGCCCAGTTGTAGCTTAACTGGTGTAACAAATTCATCAATAAGGCCTCATTTTTCTTCAATCTTTCCAAAAATATTTAAATTACAAATATGTTATATATATCATTGGAAAGGTATTTCAGACATCTTCTGTTCGATTTATAATGTTAAACCCATGGAGAAATGGAGAAGGAATCATAAGTTAATTTTTATTTTTTTAAAAAAAATTTTTTTTTTTTGTAATTTCATCCCACATTTTTTAATATTTTATTTACACACACCCCAACATCGGTTCTCCTCATATTCATTCCATTAAAATCTGCCCATAAATAAAAAATAACCAAATTATTGAAACTAAATTTTTTCAACTGCATATCTCTAGTGAGCACATATGTACACAACTATTTTCAACATATGCAATTGCTGGTGTTCTCAACACTTTTCCAAATTTATGAGTTAATACTTTACCTCATATAAAAAAATATCTGAAACCACAATAATTTTTAAACATATGTTTATAATTTAAATAATCAATCAAAAATCATCTCCAAAAATAATTGTACAGGTCAAGAAACCCCATTTCCCCACACCTCAGAAGAATAAAAACAATATTTAAAAGTACCACTATTCTGTAGATCTATATGTATATTTTTATAAAAAAAATAAGCTTAGCGGGTGTAGTGTCTAAGTGGCGTGTGTCTGTTAGGGAAGTACCGTTTTTTCTAAATTATTTACCGTTAACGCAATATCTACTATTTAAACCCTCCCACGTCTCCCTATTTCTAGTGTTCAATCCGCAAGCTACTTTTAGCTTAAATAGTCCCTTTTTCGATATAATTTGTAAGATAATTACACATAAAACTGCCCACTTTATCGTTTGATCCCCTTTTATCGCCCACATTCCCGTTATCGGGGACCATCAACCTCACAATATATACCCATTAATCACACAATTTTCCATATTTTAGGTTAAGTTTCAAATATAACCTACCTTCCAGTTTTCAAAATGATTTTTTTCCATATTCTACTGGCAATCCAACCATTCATTGCTGCATATCAGCACCACACCAATCAAGCATTCAATGTCCTGATGTTGTTAGTTTCTGTCCGTTTAAACCTCCTACTATCACCTCTTGCCTACACTTCAGCATCAAGTCTTCAATATCAATCCCACCAGCTCTGTCACCTTCCCGTCTGTTCATCCTACTCCTCCTTGCTGGTGATATCAACCCAAATCCAGGACCATCCAACTGTCTCAATGTCATTTACGCAAACATCAGATCCATCAACAACAAATACCCTGCCATTGCAAAATTTATTTTTGACAACGACACTGATCTATTCACCATGTCCGAGACCTGGATTAGACCTGACATCACAAGTGCCAACCTGTCCGGAATCACCCCACAAGGTTACAATTTTTATCAACAGCCACGTGAGGGCCGTCGCGGAGGAGGACTTGGGTTTTTTGTGAAAGATGGCTTGGATTCTTCCGTTGTTCCCACAAAGACCTGCACTACCTTTGAAAGTTTTCTTATCAAGATATCCCTACACAAAGAATCTTTTTACTTTTTGAATATATACAGACCACCATCCTCCAGTATTTCAACCTTTTTTGAACAGTTTCAGTCACTTCTGGAGGACATTCATCACAACACTGAAAATCTGGTGATCATCGGCGACTTTAATTTTCACATCGAATCAACATCCTCAAATTCAAAAGCCTTCAATTCATTGATTGACTCATTTGATTTAACTCAGAAAGTAAACTTCCCCACTCATATTTACAGACACACTCTTGACCTCCTCTTAACCAAATCCAACAATGACCACATTTTAAATGTCCATGCTACTGATGCCTTTTCTGACCATTTTTCAATTACTTGTGCATTACATCTACCAACTCCTAGATCCCAAATCAATGCTGCTGTTTCCTTTCGTAATTATCATAAAATCAATAAAGAGAAAATGAAAACAGATCTTATATATTCTGATCTAATCAGCAACCCGTCCAACGATGCTGATACTCTCTACAAACAATATCACACCACCTTGACCACCCTTATTGACAAACACGCACCACTTCATACCAAACATACCAAGGCGAAGTACATCCCAGGATGGGTCAACGATGCAGTAATTGCGGCAAAAGAGACCAAGCGTCTATTTGAAAGGATCTGGCGCAGAAATAAATCTCATTTCAACAGATCTCAATACATGCAAAAAGTCCACCAATACAACAGAACCTGCATCCAGGCCAAATCCGAATTTCTTAAAGCAAAGATTCAGGATAATCATCATGACCCAAAAAAATTATGGCGAGTCCTTGGCGATGTGTTACACAGACTCCCAGCCAGGATGCTACCATCGATAAATCCCACTCGGGATTGAAAAAATAGAAAAAATACGTTCAACTTTTCCTATCTCCCAGAAGTCACAACACATCGCCCCAGTGCTTTCCACCTTCTCTACTGTTACTAAGGATCAAGTAACTAAAATCATAACGAAATCTCCAAGTAAATCATGTTCCCGATTATTTGGATATTCTCATTACTCCCATTACTTCAATAATTAATGCTTCCCTTGAACAAGGGAAGTGCCCTAATTTCTTCAAGCAGGCCCATGTTACCCCCATCCTCAAAATATCATCCTTAGACAAAGAAATTCTTAAAAACTATAGGCCTGTCTCCAATCTGAACTTCATTTCAAAGATACTTCAAAGGGTAGTGGCAGTCCAGTTACAAACTCACCTTGACGAAGCTGGCCTTATGACTGCCTTTCAATCAGCATATAGAAAACATCATTCAACTGAAAGTGCTCTCCTTAATATCCACAACGACATTCTCCTCAATATGGCCAAAGGGTCTGTCACAGCCCTCACCCTCTTGGATCTGTCAGCCACATTTGATACCATTGACCACACCATTCTCCTAGACAGACTTAATGTTCACTACGGTATCAGTGAACTAGCACTTGGCTGGTTCAAATCATACCTGTCAGGAAGGACACACTCGGTCAAGGTAGGTAACACACTGTCCCATCCTGCTGCCCTCCAGTATGGGGTCCCCCAGGGCTCCGTCCTGGGTCCAATTCTGTTTTCCCTCTACACTAACCCAATTAGTTCAATCATTCACTCTCACAGTAGTATAAACCACCATTTCTATGCCAATTACACTCAGCTATATATAACACTAACACCAACAAACTTCTCTCACTCTATACAAAAACTAAAAAACTGTCTAAGCGACATTCAAAATTTCATGTCTGCAAACAAATTAAAACTCAATCCTGAGAAAACTGAGTTTATCCTGATAGGCTCCAAAAACAACCGTAAACAACTCCTTCCTCACTTTGCGATCAATATTCTCGGCAATCAGGTCTCACCAGCACAAAGTGTTAGGAACCTCAGAGTGGTGTTCGACTCCAATTTTTCATTCTCAGACCATGTGTCACAGGTCATAAAGTCCACCAGAGTTCATGCGAGAGACCTCTATAGAATCCGTCCCCTCTTAGACCTTAACACATCAGTTCTTCTAGCAAATGCTTTGGTGAGCAGCAGACTGGACTACTGCAATTCCTTATTCTTATCACTTACAGATTTTGAGTTAAGAAGATTGCAGTTAGTCCAAAACTCACTCTGTAGGGTTGTCACCCGGTCCTCCAAATACTGTCACATTACCCCTCAATTAAAAAAACTCCATTGGCTCCCTATCAAATACAGGATACAATTTAAAATTGGTCTGATCACATACAAAACTCTCAACCAAGGTGAACCAGTTTACCTTAGAGAATTAATTCATCCCTACACTTCTTCCAGGAACACAAGGCGAAGTACCCCCAAACTCAAATTCCTTCACACTCCCACTTTCGACCGTAAGGTTCATAAATCAGTCAAACATTTCTCCAATTCTTTCAGTCACTATGCCCCAGTTCTCTGGAACTCCTTCCCCTTCCAAATAAGAAATAGCCCCTCTGTCACATCTTTCAGGAAACACCTCAAAACCCACCTCTTTAATTCTAGTTTTCCAACTTAGTTTCCTTCCCTCTTGGTCACACCCACAACTCTGGATTACTGACCTTGAACGCCCCTTGACTTTCTTTATGATAATAATTTGTTAAGTCAGCGCACTGAGTTCCCCTTTGTGGGGAAGATATTGCGCCTGCAAAGCAGTAGATTAGATTAGATTAGTGTACATATTGTTTTATCTTAAATTTTTCTGAAAATTTTTGCTGTTTTTTTTTTGGCAAATACACAAGTATTTTCAACAAATTAACATGTATGTTCTCAACCATTTTCCAAATTTATTAGCTAATATTTTAACGTTTATTTCAAATAAAAAAATATCTGACACTACACTATTTTTTTACATATAAATTTAATTTAAATAATCAATGAAAAATAATCTTCAGAAATAGCTGTACATGTTAGTAAACCCTATTTTCGCTCATCTTAGAAGACTGAAAACTATATTTTAAAATATTTTTTCCTGGTGACAATTCTTCGTTTTATAGATCATTGTGTATATTTTTTATAAAAAATAAGTTTTATGTGTTTTATGCAAGAAATTATCATAATTATGTAGTATTTACTCTTTTCTTCATGTAAAAATCACTTCCTGGTTCAGATCTACACAGATTTGTTTATCCCGAAACGGAAGTCGGGACAATATGTTCACACATGCGTACTCGAAAGCTGATTAGGCTTATATGCAGTCACATTGAACCAGCGAGATTGAGGATTTATTATTGTTGTTTTATGTCCGATAATATTGGTTGTGTTGGTTGTGATATTCAGCATTGTCCATTTACATTGTCATATCGAAAACCCTTCCATCGTGGATATGTACTGTAGGCGTCCATGTATGCGGGTGCGGGCTGCGACTTGCGTGTAAACTTGCAGTGGTTTCACAGTAAATAAATTAACATAGATAATAAAGAATCTTTAAACGACAATAACTTCCTTACATTTGTTGTCTGATTTTAAAAATTCTTTCACCATTGTGTTCAGTTTATTGAGACGCAAATTTTGATACCAAATTACCTGAAATATTTTACAAAACCTTTGTGCTATGTTGCCGTAACTTGGGGCAAAATTTGACCATTGAAAACTATCGCAATTAAGCCGGACCAGCAAGGTGTTTATAATGGAAACACTACTTCTTTAACTATACGCATTGGTTAGGTTCACAGACCCATCATATAACAGCAATGCTATATACACGGAATCGCCTCTAAATATATATACAGGACTTGCGTTTTGAATGTAAGGACATGGAAGTCTTTTCAATAGTTTTTATTACCCCACAGCCCTTAAGGGCTGTCGGGGTATTGTTTTCACCCATGGTGTCTGGATGGGCGGGCGGGCGGCGGGAAATAGTTTGTCCGGGCTGTATCTCAGAGACCGTAAGGTGTAGGAAGTTCATACTTGGCAGGGACATTGGTGGGGGGGTGTAGGTGTGCAACATCATGGTCTGACCTTGATTTGACCTTTGACCTTGCCGTAGTGACCTTGAGTTTGAAAATCTTGTCCGGGCTATATCTCGGCAACCATAAGGTGTAGGAAGTTGATACTTGGCAGGGACATTAGTTAGGGGTTGTAGGTGTGCAACGTCATGGTCTGACCTTGATTTGACCTTTGACCTTGCCGTAGTGCCCTTGACCTATAAAATCTTGTCCGGGCTATATCTCGGAAACCGTGAGGTGTAGGAAGTTGATACGTGGTAGGAACATTGGTTAGGAGTTGTAGGTGTGCAACATCATGGTCTGACCTTGATTTGACCTTTGACCTTGCCGTAGTGACCTTGACCTATAAAACCTTGTCCGGGCTATATCTCAGCAACTGTAAGGTGTAGGAAGTTGATACTTGGTAGGGACATTGGTTAGTGGTTGTAGATGTGCAATGTCATAGTGTGACCTTGATTTGACCTTTGCCATAGTGACCTTGACCTATAAAATCTTGTCCGGGCTATATTTCAGAAACTGTAAGGTGTAGGAAGCTGATACTTGGTGAGGAAATTGGTTGGGGGTAGTAGGTTTGCAACATCATGGTGTGACCTTGCTTTGACCTTTGACCTTGCCGTAGTGAACTTGACCTATAAAACCTGGTCTGGGCTATATCTTGGAAACCGTAAGGTGTAGGAAGTTGATACTTGGTAGGGACATTGGTTAGGGGGTGTAGGTGTGCTATGTCATTGTGTGACCTTGATTTGACCTTTGACCTTGCTGTAGTGACCTTGACCTATAAAATCTTGTCCAGGCTATATCTCAGAGACTGTAAGGTGTAGGAAGTTTATACTTGGTAAGGACATTGGTTTGAGGGTTTTAGGTGTGCCACGTCATGGTGTGACACTGATTGACCTTTGACCTTGCTGTATTGACCTTTAAAATCTTGTTGCACCTTTGGGTCTGTCTGTTGATGCAGATTAAGCACTGTTAAAGTCATATTAGAAATCATTAAGAATTTCCTTTTGCAAGTTCCCATTGTAGCAGATGGAATTTCATCAAGTGAGCCACAGGCTTTTCTCCAATACCACACATAAGCATTCATTGAATGTATTGCCACTTCTGTATGCATGGGTAATATTCAAAACATCCAAACCATAATTCGGCCATTTTTAGTTTACTGATAAGTGCTGTCATTTTATTATTGAATTGTTTTGTTTTAATACTTCATCTTTACATACATTTCTTTTCCTTAGATATTATTTTCTCTACTTAAGCATTATTTGGACCTTAATATAACTGACACTGCTCTGAAAGTATCTTGAACTTTGTACTGTTATACTACTTCTATATCTCATGGTGTTGAAAAATATTTCCCCAGGCTGTGGGGTACGGGCATCTCTGATGCTATTTTTTTAGAAATCTTCTGTTAGCTAGTGTTTTGAATGCACAGAAGTCTTTTCATTTTACAAATCTTCACAGAAGTACTGTAAATGTGGGAATTGCCTCAACATATACATAGAATCACGCTTAAATGCAAGGACACAGTGTAGCGCGAAATAATGTATCCCCTAAAAATTGTGTGGGGCGGTCGGCTCCACTGGAACACCTGCATAAAGAAGCCACCCAGGAGTAGGTTCTGGTTTTGTAAAGACTGTCAATAGTTCATAATAAGCAATGTATAACAGATGTATAATATACCCATATTGTGTATCATACAACATGTCAACAAGTTTATGGACTTTACTGTCCAATGTATTATGTTCCACTATAATAAGTGTATAATGTACCCATATAGTGTATCATACTCACCTTGTCAAATAACCTGTAAATGGTTCATATTAAGCAGTGTATAATGGATTTATAATGTACCCATATAGTGCACCATACTTAACCTTGTCAATTTGTTAGCATCTTTCTTTACAATAAAAAATGTCACATTCTTAGTCATTTCCTACTTCCGTGCATTCAAAACTCTAGCCAACAGAAGATTTCTAAAATAAAAAAAATTCTGTGTCCTTGCATTCAAAACGTGATTCCTTTTATATATATATGTTCCAGTGATTCCAACATTTACAGTACTTCTGTAGTGAAGATTTGTAAAATAAAAAGACTTCCGTATCCTTACATTCAAAACATAAGTCTGTGTATATACATATGTAGAGGCGATTCCATGTATATAGGATCACTTTTATATACGCAGATCCGTAAACCTAACCTTGCCGTTTTAGGTACAAAACCTATTTATACCAAATTTGATATGAGCAATAGTTAGGTCAATAGCTTGCCTGGGATTGCTTTTAGCGATAATAGCTATATAACTCGCTCAGTAATAGCTACTTAGCTACTTTTAGTAGCTTTTTTTATTTTAAGCATTTTAAAGGAAAAGTATTTCACCTATGTCCAGGAAAAGTATTTATCCTATCTTTACCAAATTTGGTATGGGTGTTTATTGAGTTAAAAGCTTGCATGGGATTGCTTTTGGTGAAGATAGCTCTATAGCTAAATGAGTAATAGCTACTTAGCTACTTTTGTATACTTCTTTTGTTTCCGGACATTTTAAGGAAAAATATTTGACATATCTTTACCAAATTTGGTATGAGCAATAGTTAGGTCAATAGCTTGCTTGGGATTGCTTTTAGTGATAATAGCTATATAACTGAGTAATTGGTGATAATACCTTTGTAGCTAACTGAGTAATAACTACTGTGCTATATAGCTATTATGCTGTTTTGAGTTGACTTTTTCTGGACATTTTAATAAAACAATGTTTTCTATCTTCACAAAAATTTATGTGAAGGATAATTGTGTCAATAGTTTGGCCAGGATAGCTTTTCTCTGATGATAGCTTTGTAGCTATCTGAGTAATAGCTGCTTTGCTACTTTGAGCCTACTCTGAATTGCATTTCTGTTTTCACTCTTTTAAAGGAAACATATTTAACTCATCTTTTTAAAATTTGGTGTGAAGGTTTATAGCGTCAATTTCTTGCTTGGTATTGTTGTTGGTGGTAATAGCTTTAACCTCCTGAGTAATAGCTACATAGCAAAAAACATAATATGTCTATCTCCTAAACTGTGTGAGATAGAGCGATTTCGTCGAAATTTTCGACCCACAGGGTATCTAAGCTATGTACTCTTGGCAATTTTCAAAAAATTTTCCTCCCCCCAAAAATGGTGGCCATTTTGAAGTTTCGAATTTTTGCCAAAAAATGGAAAAGCACAAATTTGCTTCTATCTCCTTAACCGTGCAAGATAGAGCGATTTCGTCGAAATTTTCGACCCACAGGGTATCTAAGAAATGTACTATTGGCAATTTTCAAAAAAAATTTCCTCTCCCCAAAAATGGCGGCCATTTTGATTTTTCGAATTTTTGCCAAAAATGGAAAAACACAAATTTGCTTCTATCTCCTTAACCGTGCAAGATAGAGCAATTTCGTTGAAATTTTCGACCCACAGGGTATCTAAGAAATGTACTCTTGGCAATCTTCAAATAATTTTCATCTCCACAAAAATGGGAGCCATTTCAGGGTTGAGAAAAACCTGGGGCCGGTTTCATGAACAGACTTAAGCCTTGAGTCAGACTCAAAAGTTGAGACTTTGTCTCAAATTTTGGAAATATTTTGCTGACTCTGTGAACTCAGACTCAATGCATTTCACAAACAAGCTCAACTTGAGACCTGGCTCAGTCACAGGCTCAAATTTGAGCCCATGAAGGAGGTGTCTCAAATTTGAGTCCAAGCTTTGATGCCAAAAAACACATACATAAAGCGATACAATTTGTTCCAAAATGAAATTGATAAATCTTGAAATCTTCTATTTTCATTTTATTTTGTAATTACAGCCACATATTCAATATTTATTAATAACAAAAGTCAATAGAATTGACATGCTTTATAGGCTATTATCAAGTGACAGGCCTCAAGGGTGGACTCAAAGCCAGACTCAACCTCAGTTGAGTCTCAATCTTATGGATCACTTAGAATAATTTATTATCATATAATTTCTTTGTATTATGAGTATTAAAGATATTTAAAATGATAATAATCATGAAATATAACTTTTTTAACTAAAAATAAGCCCACTAAATATATGAAATGAGATTAAAAAGTTAAGACCATAACTTGAGACTGGTCTCAGCTGATCCACCCGTTGTGAAATCCATTTGAGCCAAAAAACTCAGCCGAGACAAAAGTCTCAGATTTGAGACCCTGACTCAGCCTTGAGTCTGGCTCAGTTTGAGACTTTTCATGAAACCGGCCCCTGGGTTTTATGAGTATTGCCCAGCCCAGTGGGAAAACCTGGGCTTTACTGGGCAATACCGGGTAATACTGGACTTAATTGGTTTATTACACAAAAAGACAGATTTTAACTACTTTATAACTAGTGTTATTAAATGGTCTGTGACTATTAGAAATGATAATATTGTAACAGATTGAAAACTTGTTCTTACTGGGCAATATTTTAAGAGGTTATAATACTGTCAGAAAAGAAATTTGTCCTAACTGGGTAATAATGACCATTACTGGGCAATACTGGACTTAATTGGTTTATTAAACCAAAAGACAGATTTTAACTACTCTATAGAAAACACTAGTATTATTAAATTATCTGTGACTATTAAAAATAATATTGCTGTCACGTCTTAAAAACTTGTTCTTACTGGGTAATGCTTTAAGAAGTTATAATACTGTCACATATAAAAATTTGTCCTAACTGGGTAATAATGGCCATTACTGGGGAATACTGGGTAATACTGGGTAATCTCTTTGGGTATTTTTATACAGCCTGCAAAGTATGAATTGGTTTCACTTAAATCAGTGGGCAGAATTATAACTGTATACATTAGCATATATAAACAATCAAACATGTTTGCTACTGGTGTCACTTTCAAGTATAACACAAAAAAAGAGGGGTTTATACAGTAAAACCTCAATTATCCGAACCCAATGGGAGACATACAATCTGGTCGGATAAACGAGGGGTTCGGATAGATGAAGAAACCAAAATTTACGGTCTATGGGTTACCGAGTGGGCGATAATTGAACAACAACGTTTTTATGCACTTTATATAGACGTCCGTATTCATAGATGATACAGTTTAATATATTTGTGTATCCTCCATATCACCATTTTTTATGTCATCACTCTGCGGCGTGGGCGTCCGCGTCCGCGTGAACAACTTCTTCTCCAAAACTACAAGGCCTAGAGACATGCTGTTTTTTTTAAAAGATACCTTATCTATCGAGGATGAAAAATTGTTCAAGGCATGCAAATCTGTCTGTTCGTCTGTTTGTTAGAGACATTACAAGGGGGGTACCCCCACCAAAAGTGTGAAAATTTCAACTTTTTATCACAATTTTCTCAGTGACTATTGCAGGGATTTCTCTCATATCTTGCATATATGTACTAGGCCAGAGGTAGATTCTCTTGTGTGAGTATGAGACCTGGATCTGTCTTACTTTTTTTTTAATAAATTTTTTTAATAATTTTTAATGCATTAAAATTCATGAAATCATGTACTAAATCACTTATAACTTCAAAAGTGTTGCATTTACAGCATTTTGTGAAAATATGTTGTTCAGCTACTTTTTTCATAGCTACAATATGGTGAGTAAGTTGGGTGTCTGTCTCAATAGCTAAGTGAGTAATAGCTACTTTTGGGCTTTTCAGTAACTTCCATTATGAGTAAAATCACTTGTAACTTAAAAACTATTGCATTTAGAGAATTTCGTATAAATATGTTATTCAGCTACTTTTGGGCCAGCTATAACATAGTGAAATTTCAGACCTGTAGCTCATGGCATAGCTGAGTAATAGCTACTTTTAGGTTATCACTGTTGAGTAAATCGCTTATAACTTGAAAACTATTGCATTTAGAGAATTTCGTATAAATATGTTATTCAGCTACTTTTGGGTCAGCTATAACATAGTAAAATTTCAGACCTGTAGCTCATGGCATAGCTGAGTAATAGCTACTTTTAGGTTATCAGTGTTGAGTAAATCACTTATAACTTGAAAAGTGTTGCATTTAGAGCATTTTGTTAAAATATGTTATTCAGCTACTTCTTTCAAAGCTACAATATGGTAAGTTGGGTGTCTGTCTCAATAGCTAAGTGAGTAATAGCTACTTTTGGGCTTTTCAGTAACTTCCATCATGAGTAAAATCACTTGTAACTTAAAAACTATTGCATTTAGAGAATTTCGTATAAATATGTTATTCAGCTACTTTTGGGCCAGCTATAACATAGTAAAATTTCAGACCTGTAGCTCATGGCATAGCTGAGTAATAGCTACTTTTAGGTTATCACTGTTGAGTAAATCACTTATAACTTGAAAACTATTGCATTTAGAGTATTTTGTTTCAATATGTTATTCACCTATTTTGGGGTCAGCTATAACATAGTGAAGTTTCAGACCTGTGGCTCATTTCATAGCTGAGTAATAGCTACTTTGAAGTTCTCACTGTTGAGTAAATCAGTTATAATTGGAAAACTATTGCATTTACAGAAATTTGTGGAAATATGTTATTCAGCTACTTTTGGGATCAGCTATAACATAGTGAAATTATAGACCTATAGCTCATGGCACAACTGAGCAATAGCTATTCTCAGGTACTGACTGTTGAGTAAATCAGCTATAACTTGAAAAATATTGCATTTGGAGTATTTTGTTAAAATATATTGTTCACCTACTTTTGGGTCAGCTATAACATAGTGAAATTACAGACCTATAGCTCATGGCATAGCGGAGCAATAGCTATTTTCAGGTTCTCACTATTGAGTAAATCAGTTGTAGCTTGAAAACTATTGCATTTACAGTAGTTTGCTTAAATATGTTGTTCACCTACTTTTGGGTTAGCTATAACATAGTAAAATTTCAGACATGTAGCTCATTGCATAGCTGAGTAATAGTTCCTTTGAGGTTCTCACTGTTGAGTAAATCAGTTGTAACTTGAAAACTATTACATTTAGAGTAGTGATCTCAACGGGTATCCGGATATCCGGGTACCCGAACCCTGAATGTTTACCCGAATCTGAAATCACATACCCGAGTACCCGAAACTACTGTCAATATCGCCCACTTTGGCTGACGAGTACACATATATCTGGACTTCATAAATTCACCTAAAAATGAATTTATTCAATTAAAATGCACGACAGTAATGTTTTCTCACCCTTCTACACCATTTAAAATATTTAATTTGTCTTTTATTTTGGGTATTAATGCATTGTTAAATGCCGATACCCTTTGAAAATCGTCAGTATATTAACTCAGTTATGTAATTCCGAGTACATGAAACGTTGTATATATTGCCTATATAGTGATATGCACACCTTAAATAAATTAAAAGAAGGATATCTTCTATTTTCAAACAGTATTTCATAATTTAGAATCAATAAAGTTCACTTACCTGCCTGGAAAAAAAATAAAGTTTCAATTCCGAAACTACATTCGAGTAACAGTAAATGCTTTTACTGACAGGTCATGTGACTCTACTTTTATGGACACTACAATAAACAACCGTGTTTTGAATATACAGAAATCTTTTGTTGGTTAACATTTCTTCTGTGTGGTACTGTTTTGAATGCAAAAAGGGTGGCCGACGAGAAATAAAGCAAATGGTTGGATCCCATTATTTGTGTAAGTTTTAAGTTTGTAAATGTGGAGATTTTTGTAGAATCACCTATTATCGCCCATCGGCGCGAGTACCCGGGTACCCGCCCGCTGAAATCATTACCTACCTGGTCCCACCAAAAGGGATACTTTGAGAACACTAATTTAGAGTAATTTGTTAAATATGTTATTCACAGAATTTTTGGTCAGCTATAACATAGTGAAATTGCAGACCTCTATGTCATGGCATAGCTGAGCAATAGCTACTTTCAGGTTCTCACTGTTGAGTAAATCATTGTATCCACTGGATAGCCGCAGTGTGTAGAGAGAGATTTCACCATTACTGCTCTGATGAAAAAAAATATTATAGCTTTCTTAAGTTTGCAGTATATATTAATAACCATAAAATGTTGTCTGGGAATATGTTTGGCCTCATTTTGAGAAACAAGATGGCCGCCACAGGTGTTTTTTGTCAGTCATGAAAAGTGCTTATATCTCCCTTATTATTGATCCTAGAGGTTTGGGATGATAAACCAACCTGTAGGAAATCATGGGGTGGGAATCTTTTGGTGTGGTCAGATTTGACCTTCAATGACCCCTCCTTCAAGGTCAAACAAGGATAGCCAAACTTAAAAGTGCTTATAACTCGCTTATTATTGGTCCCAGAGGTTTGGGATGGTAAACAGAGAGGAAATCATGGGCTGTTAATCTGTTGATATGGTCCAATTTGACCTTGGAACCGTCCTTTAAGGTCAAATGAGGATAGCGAAAATTGAAAGTGCCTACAACTCGCTTATTATTGGTGACAGAGATTTGGGATGGTAAACCATCCCATAGGAAATCATTGGCTCGGAATCTTTTGGTATGGTCAGATTTGACCTTTGGACCCCTCCTTCAAGGTCAAATGAGGACAGCCAAGCTTAAAAGTGCTTATAACTCATTTATAATTGGTCCTAGAGGTTTGGAATGGTAAACCATAGGAAATCATGGGCTGGGAATGTATTTGTGTGGTTAGATTTGACCTTGGACCCCTTCTTCAAGGTCGAATGAGGATATTGCTTTTATTACGCTACAATAGCTTACCATGTGGGACTTAATGCTGTTCTCGGGTTGCCACACCCGGGGCCAACGTCTTAGAAAAAAAGACCGTTCTTGTTAGCCACCGGATATACTGGTAGTTGTCGTCACGTGATACCTTCTGACCAATCGTCCTACTTTCTCGTTGGCCACGATTGACTGGTAGCAGTTTGTAAATATACAGACATTTTCATTTATTTCTCAGACTTTACTTATTGTTGGAGGCTAATATTTGCATATTTCTTGTAATATATATCATAGATTATTCTGTTAAAGTTTCATTTCCACAGGATAAGTATTTTTATTGCAGTCGCGTGTTTTGAGTTTTCCTCGGTTCAGGCTATTTCTTTCTACGTCTTTTATTGCGTACAAAATGTCTACACATCAAGCAAATAAAGACAAACCGAGAGCGCAGAAATGCCGCCATTTCTGCTTTAGTTTTGATACACATAATTTCTGCCCTACCTGTAGGGAGGCTGGCAAGGGAGATGACCCCTGTGTCACCTTTGAAACCCCTTGCGAAGTTTGCACGTCTTTTACAGATGAGCAACTTCAGAAAATTCAAAACCGGAAACGGTATTTGAAAAAGCAGAAAGCGACAACTAGTTCCAAAGATGAACTAGATCTTTTGGGTGAAGGCGACGGGGATTCCTTCACTGGGTCTAATGCTGACCTCGAGTGTGCGGCTGATAGCCTTTTTATTTCACCCCCCCGTCCACAACCTCTTGCCTTCAGTTCCTTGTCTTTGAAAACGCCAGCAAAAACCGTCCCACCCACCCCTGGCACTGCTTTGCAAAATAAAATCCAGTCAAATTTAGAGAAATCACTCGGTGATTCCTTAAATATACACTTACAGCAGCAAATGGGTTCCTTTCAGGCATCCATGTTGGAAGCTTTTAGGTCACTCCGAGAGGAGTTGACTGTAAAACAGAAAGTCGAGGCACAGCCCTCGACTCTTGCTTCAAAACCTGGCTTGTCCAGTACTTCTGCTGCCCCTCTGGATTTGCCCCCTCCGAGATCTGGTACTAACATGCCAAGCGAGGATATGGATGTGGACTACGGTCCAACTCTTCCTCCCCGTTTAGTATCTACTCAACCTTCCTCGGATCAGTACGTTGCCCCCTCTGAAGGTCATCCCGAAGAGGTTTCGTACTCTCACAAAAAGCAAAGCCATAGGCAGCCAGTTGACCCGAGCTCTGCCTCGGACCAACTAAATGAAGATTCCGATGAACCTCGGATCCCTTCTTCTAGACCCAAAAAGCACTCTGACAAGAGCAAACATAAATCAAGGTCTAGATACGTGTCTTTTACCTCAGAGGAGGACCACTCCCCTGTAGCCAGGCACAGGTCTTCTAAGCCCTCTAGGGCTCAGCCCTCAGGAGTTGCTTCTGATCAAGACCTCCCACAACATGATCCAGACCCCCCTTATTATAGGGCAGTAGCTTTGTCTGACATGCCCTCACAATACTCTGAGGAAGTTGATACCTTCAGGCGTATTTTGTCTCTCCCTGACCCCAGGGAATCTATGCCCAGGTCTTCCACCTCGGTGTTGGGTCTGGATGATGAAAAAGGCCGTCAAGAGCTCAGACCTAGAGGTCCCTCCTCTATTCTTCCACTTAGCTCAGTTATCAAGGACGCCTTTGATAAATTCCAACATGACTTTAAGGCTGCCAACTTATCTGAGGGAAAATATGTCAAGCCTCCTCCCTCAACTTCAAAGTGGTACAAGGTGGGACAACCAACTTTTCAAGACAAAATCCAGGAGTTGAATACAGACTTTGCTAAGATCTGTATTACTCCTAGACCGTCTGGGCCCCCAGTAGCCAGAGTTCCCCTTCCAGTCCTCAAGGAGCTAGAACTTCAGGCTAGACAAAATATCTCTACCCTCAACTTCACCGCTGCTTTTGCCAAGACCTCCTCTTCTTGCAATGCTTCATTGGAAAAATGCCAACATAGCATCAAGTCTACGGTCAAGAAGATTAAATCTCAGATTCAAAAAGGTGCCGATCCTGAGAGAGCAGCAAAGCGCGGATATGAGGAAGTAGCTGACTACTTAGATTTTTGGAACAAGACAGTACTTGTTCAACACAGGGCCCTCACTTGTCTCAGCAAATCTCTAGCCCATATTTTGCAGAGGGAATTATACTCTATGGCTAATACCGGCTTGCTTAGGCGCGAAGCCGAGATGACTCTATTACATCCTCAATTAGGAGAAACGAGACGTCAAGAACTCAGGAACTCGTCCTTTTGGGACGCCTCCTTGTTCGAGTCTCAATTAGTGAAGGAAGGTGAGGACTTCCTTCTCAAAAAAGGCACCTCAAAAGATTCTCAGGGTTTTCCACCCTACCAGAATAAGCCCTTTCGTGGTCCCCACAAGAAAAGAGGCTCCTACAGGAAACGCCCCTATGGGGGCAATACCTCTCAAAGCAGTAACCAGTCCTTTCCTTCGGGAAGAGGAAAATCCAACTTCAGAGGCTTCAGGGGTCGTTTTCGACCCCACAATAGAGGAAGGGGGCGTGGAAACCCCCCTCCCCAATGACTCCTCCAAAGCCTCACTCAGTCCACCAGTAGGAGGTCGCCTCCGTTCTTTCAGGAGAGACTGGCTCACAAACAAATGTTCTCAAAACGTGTTAAACATTATCACCAATGGCTACGTTCTGCCATTCCGTTCAAAGCCAAACTTGATCAGATTTCCTCTGATTCTGTCAGAGTACAAGGCCCAACAAAAAGACCAAGCCTTGGCTACTTGTATCCAGTCTCTCCTGTCAAAGAACGCTATCGAAAGGGTAGACAATGTAAAATCTCTCGGGTTTTACAGTCGCCTGTTCCTAGTACCCAAGCCTCACCAAAAGTGGAGGCCAGTCATAGACTTAAGCAGGCTCAATACTTTTCTACACGTAGAAAAGTTCAAAATGGAAACTCCAGAGTCCATCAGGACCTCCCTGATTCCAGGGGAGTGGGTATCGTCGATAGATCTGTCGGACGCCTACCTGCATATCCCCATCCACCCAAACTCAAGGAAATACCTAAGGTTTTGCTACAAGGCTCAGGTGTTCCAATTCACCTCCCTCCCGTTCGGACTAGCCACAGCCCCCCAGGTCTTTACAATGATCGTAAAGGAAGTGAAACTAATGGCCCTCTCAAGAGGACTCAGAATTCACCAATACCTGGACGACTGGCTGATCAGGTCCCAGTCTCAGGAGGAAGCACAAGTGAACACTCAGGCAGTAGTAGAACTGACTCAGTCCTTGGGATGGATAATAAATCAGGAAAAATCAGAACTGAAACCTACACAGGTGTTTTCGTTCGTGGGCTACGAATACCACCTCGATTCAGCCCTTGTAAAACCCACTCAAGAGAGATGGCTCAAACTTCAGGATTTGATCCTACGACTCAAGTCAAAACGTGTTTTGACTGCAAGATGTTTGATGTCTCTAATTGGGTTGCTAGCCTCAACGGAGAAAATGGTCCCGGAGGGACGCCTTCACATGAGGCCATTTCAGTTTCATCTCAAGGAGCACTGGAGATATCCTCAGTCGCTGGACAACCTCCTTCCCTGGACAGAAGCCATTGCAGCCCACCTAGATTGGTGGCAAAATCCCTCCAAGGTGATGAAAGGTGCAGACCTTCATCCCAAAGACCACAGTATCCAACTCTTTACCGACGCCTCAAACGAAGGTTGGGGCGCTCACTTAGACCAAAATTTTACCAAAGGTCTGTGGTCAGATCGGGAAAAAAGGCTTCACATAAATGTCCTAGAATTGAAGGCGGTCTCCCTGGCCCTTCGAGACTTCAAGGACCAATGCCAGAATCAAACAGTGTTGGTTGCGACGGACAACTCAACAGTGGTAGCCTACATCAACAAACAAGGAGGAACACACTCGGCAGAGATGTGTGCTCTCCTGTGGAAGATCATGACCTGGTGCCATCACTATCACATAACATTGAAAGCCAGGCACATTCCAGGGTGCCTGAATGTGATGGCCGACCTGCTATCCAGGTCCAACCAAGTGCAGTCAACCGAATGGTCTCTGCACCCACAGGTCTTCAAACAGATCTGCCAGAAGTGGTTCACCCCTCATGTAGACTTGTTTGCCACTCACCTGAACCACAAGCTCCCTCTATACGTGTCTCCTATCCCAGACCCAAAGGCCTGGGACATAGATGCTCTGAACATAAACTGGACCAACCTCACAGCATATGCGTACCCTCCTACGGCTCTCCTTCACAAGGTGATCCAAAAGATCAGGCAATGCCAGTGCCTGATCATCGTAATAGCCCCAGGCTGGCCAGGGATGCCCTGGTTTTGGGACCTAGTGCAGCTCTCAACAGAGATCCCACTGCAACTCCCAGTGTCAACAACCCTACTCAAACAGTCCCACAAGTTGGTGTTCCACAACAACCCCCAGCACCTGAACCTCCACGCCTGGTGTCTAGGAGCGGACAACTCCAAGAACAAGGCTTCTCTGTGGAGGTGGCAGAGAGAATTGCTGCCCCTCAGCGGTCATCAACAAGGACCATCTACAAGTCAAAGTGGGCCCTATTTGAAAAATGGTGCAGAGAAAATTCGGTGGATTTCTCCACTCCATCTGTGAAACAAATCTCAGATTTCTTCATGTACCTGTACCAAGACCTAAACAGGCGCCCCTCGACCATTGATGGCTACAGGACTGCAATCGTTGACACTTTGGGCCCAACGGCCCAACATATTGCACACAATGCAGACCTTCATAGGTTACTCTCCAGTTTTCACAGGGATCGTCCTAAAAGTTCCAGAAACTTACCCAAGTGGAACCTTTCTGTTGTCCTTAACGAGCTCACCAAAGCACCTTTTGAGCCCATGAAAGACTCAGACCTCAAACATCTCACTTTAAAAACTGCTTTCTTGCTAGCCTTGGCCTCCGGCAAGCGCCGCAGCGAAATCCATGCCTGGGTCGCTAACAAAGTATCCAATTTAGGCCAATGGGAAAAGGTTGCCTTGTTCCCTTCTTCTGATTTCATAGCCAAAAACCAACTAGCAAGAGAAGGTTCTCAAAGTGTGTCTCCGGTGACTATCCCTGCTCTGACTACCATTGTGGATAGACAGTTTAAAGAAGACAGGACCCTGTGTCCCGTACGGGCCCTGAGGTTTTATTTGGACCGAACTAAAGACCTGAGAGGGTCTCGTTCTCTCCTTTTCATCTCCTTTAAGAAAGGACATACCTCAGACATCAGACCCGCTACACTCTCTTCATGGTTGAAACAAACCATTTTACTTTGTTACAAACAAGCAGATCAACAAACCTTGGACTTGGTCCAAGTCAAAGCGCATGACATTCGGGCCTTCGCGGCCTCTAAGGCCTTTTACGGTGGGGTATCGGTGGACCAAATCATGCAAGCCTGTCACTGGAAAGCTCACAACACATTTACAAATTTTTACCTAAAAGACCTTACTTGGTCGGACACCGACAACAATTTGTACCTGGGACCCGTAGTGGCTGCACAACAAGTCCTAGATCCTTCCCCTCAGACCAGTTGTCCTCGGAAAGAAAAAAAGGGGGGGGGCACATCCGCTACAACCAAGTCTTCAGGAGTCTTTCCCAGGATCTAGGTATTCCTTTACCTTCAAGATGTTACGGGTAAGGTCATTTTATTCTTTAATTATCAAGTAATTTCTATTAAGGACTTATTTAGTTGTCATTAATCTCATATTCAGCTTGTAAAAATTTTTATGAGACGCCCAACCACTGGGTTGGTCAGTCATACGTGAAGGGCCCTTTTGGACCCTCAGACCTCGGAGTGAGCATTGCTGCACTTCCGTCCTACAATAAAACATCTAGACAGTTTTTAGTACTGTCTCTCCTTTACTTAGGTTTTTGGCTCGTTACAGGCCCGGCCTTCGGGGTCGGGGCACTGTAAATGGGACTCAGACTGGTATTTCTGGCACTATTCTATAAATATTAATTCAAAATCTTAGAAAAAAATGACATACCTTCCAGTCTCAGCTGTAATCCCGCCACCGGGCGGTTGAATTCAGCATTAAGTCCCACATGGTAAGCTATTGTAGCGTAATAAAATTGAAAATTTTAATTACTTAAATGTAGCTTTTATAAGCTACAAGCTTACCATGTGGGACTTAGAAGAGTCCCACCCTGCCTCCCCGCTGTTTACAGCTGAGGGGTAGGTTTAAAAAATTTCAACGAGAAAGTAGGACGATTGGTCAGAAGGTATCACGTGACGACAACTACCAGTATATCCGGTGGCTAACAAGAACGGTCTTTTTTTCTAAGACGTTGGCCCCGGGTGTGGCAACCCGAGAACAGCATTAAGTCCCACATGGTAAGCTTGTAGCTTATAAAAGCTACATTTAAGTAATTAAAATTTTCAAATTTGTAGTATTTCTTTAAATATGTTTTAACCTATTTTTTACACTTAAACAATTACCTTGTTATTTTCCTTCATAATACCATTTACAGGGCACAACTTTTTTATCCTTTTCTTCTGTCAGCTTCGGAATTTCTTTCGAACTTGCTGTTCAGTTACCATTTACTGTATTTCTGTACAGCCCTTTTCCTGATAATTATTCTGTCCTCTAATCACCTTCACAAATCAAAAACACTCAGTCAGCTGACACAGTGCCCGTTCACGGGCACTCTCCTCTTGTTGTAAATTAATTGTCCCAATGAATTTTCACGCCCTCAAAAATTTTTTTGGTTTCATGGACTTAGGCCTAAAGATAAGTGAGTAATAGCAATCTTAGCTACTTGGAGTAAAGGGCTCATAACCCAAAAACTATTGCAGTTACAACTTTTTCTTCAAATATGTTGTTCAGCTACTTTGTCCTTAGCTATAAGATGGTACATAGTTTGGGGTCCCATTGCATGCCATAAGTGAGTAATAGCTATTTTCTTATTTGTAGCCAAATAATGAAAGAAGTAAATGTCAAATATCTTCAAAAGTATTAAAGTTAGGGAATTCTTTTCAAATATGTTGTTCATCTACTTTTTGATAAGCTATCACATAGTAAAGTTTCAGATCTGTTGCACATTGGATAGCTAAGTAATAGCTACTTTGAAATTCTACAGTTGAGTAAATCCATTGTAACTCCAAAACTATTGCAGTTAGAGTATTTTCCTAAAATATGTTGTTCAGCTACTTTGTCCTTAACTATAAGATGGCATATAGTTTGGGGTTCTATTGCATGCCATAAGTGAGTAATAGCTATTTTCTTATTTGTAGCAAAATAATGACATAAGTAAATGTCAAATATCTTCAAAAGTATTAAAGTTAGGGAATTCTTTTCAAATATGTTATTCATCTAGTTTTTGGTAAGCTATCACATAGTAAAGTTTCAGACCTGTTGCACATTGGATAGCTGAGTAATAGCTACTTTGAAATTGTGACTGTTGAGTAAATCCATTGTAACTCCAAAACTATTGCAGTTAGAGTATTTTCCTAAAATATGTTATTCAGCTACTTTGTCCTTAACTATAAGATGGCATACAGTTTGGGATTCTATTGCATGCCATAAGTGAGTAATAGCTATTTCCTTATTTGAAGCAAAATAACGACATGAGTAAATTTCAAATATCTTCAAAAGTATTAAAATTAGGGAATTCTTTTCAAATATGTTATTCATCTAGTTTTTGATAAGCTATCACATAGTAAAGTTTCAGACCTGTTGCACATTGGATAGCTGAGTAATAGCTACTATGAAATTGTGACTGTTGAGTAAATCCATTGTAACTCCAAAACTATTGCAGTTACAGGATTTTCCTAAAATAATTTGTTCAGCTACTTTTTCCTTAACTATAAGATGGCATATCGTTTGGGGTTCCATTGCATGTCATAAGTGAGTAATAGTTATTTTCTTATTTGTAGCAAAATTATGATGGAAATAAATGTCAAATACCTTCACAAGTACCAAAGTTAGGCAAATCTTTTCATTTGTTATTCATCTAGTTTTTCAAAACCTTGCTTTCCTATGTCCTTTATATTTTTGTTGCTTTTGCAGATGTAGGTCAACAGCTAAGTGAGTAGATAGCTGAGCAAGAGCTACTAAAATGAGTAAATGTCTTTTATCTCTAAAAGTATTATAGGTAGGCAATTTCTTCTAAATAAGTCATTCACCTACTTTTGGGTGATCTACCACATAGTGAAGTTGCAGAACTGTAGCTCTTTGGATAGCTGAGTAATAGCTACCAAAATGAGTAAATGTCTTTTATCTCTAAAAATATTACACATAGGCAATTTCTTCTAAATAAGTCATTCACCTACTTTTGTGTGATCTACCACATAGTGAAGTTGCAGAACTGTAGCTCTTTGGATAGCTGAGTAATAGCTACCAAAATGAGTAATTGTCTTTTATCTCTAAAAGTATTACACATAGGCAATTTCTTGTAAATAAGTCATTCACCTACTTTTGTGTGATCTGCCACATAGTGAAGTTGCAGAACTGTAGCTCTTTGGATAGCTGAGTAATAGCTACTAAAATGAGTAAATGTCTTTTATCTCTAAAAGTATTACAGGTAGGCAATTCCTTCTAAATAAGTCATTCACCTACTTTTGTGTGATCCACCACATAGTGAACTTGCAGAACTGTAGCTCTTTGGATAGCTGAATAATAGCTACTAAAATGAGTAAATGTCTTTTATCTCTAAAAGTATTACAGGTAGGCAATTTCTCCTAAATAAGTCATTCACCTACTTTTGGGTGATCTACAACATAGTGAAGTTGCAGAACTGTAGCTCTTTGGATAGCTGAGTAATAGCTACCAAAATGAGTAATTGTCTTTTATCTCTAAAAGTATTACACATAGGCAATTTCTTGTAAATAAGTCATTCACCTACTTTTGTGTGATCTACCACATAGTGAAGTTGCAGAACTCTAGCTCTTTGGATAGCTGAGTAATAGCTACTAAAATGAGTAAATGTCTTTTATCTCTAAAAGTATTACAGGTAGGCAATTTCTTCTAAATAAGTCATTCACCTACTTTTGGGTGATCTACCACATAGTGAAGTTGCAGAACTGTAGCTCTTTGGATAGCTGAGTAATAGCTACTAAAATGAGTAATTGTCTTTTGTCTCTAAAAGTATTACAGGTAGGCAATTTCTTCTAAATAAGTCATTCACGTACTTTTGGGTGATCTACCACATAGTGAAGTTGCAGAACTGTAGCTCTTTGGATAGCTGAGTAATAGCTACCAAAATGAGTAAATGTCTTTTATCTCTAAAAATATTACACATAGGCAATTTCTTCTAAATAAGTCATTCACCTACTTTTGTGTGATCTACCACATAGTGAAGTTGCAGAACTGTAGCTCTTTGGATAGCTGAGTAATAGCTACTAAAATGAGTAAATATCTTTTATCTCTAAAAGTGTTACAGATAGGCGATTTCTTCTAAATACGTCCTTGCCTACTTTGGGTTGATCTACTACATAATAAAGTTGCAGAACTGTAGCTCTTTGGATAGCAGAGTAATAGCTACTAAAGTGAGTAAATGCCTTTTGTTTTTATGTTAGCTGACATTATGTCGTCACTCTGCGGCGTGGGCGTACGCGTCCGCGTGAATAACTTCTCCTCCAAAACTACAAGGCCTAGAGACGTGCTGTTTTTTTTAAAAGATACCTTATCTATCGAGGATGAAAAATTGTTCAAGGCATGCAAATCTGTCTGTTCGTCTGTTTGCTAGAGACATTACAAGGGGGGTACCCCCACCAAAAGTGTGAAAATTTCAACACTTAATCACAATTTTCTCAGTGACTATTGCAGGGATTTCTCTCATATCTTGCATATATGTACTAGGCCAGAGGTAGATTCTCTTGTGTGAGTATGAGACCTGGATCTGTCTTACTTTTTTTTAAATAAATTTTTTTAATAATTTTTAATGCATTAAAATTCATGAAATCATGCACAAAATCATTTATAACTTGAAAAGTGTTGCATTTAGAGCATTTTGTTAAAATATGTTATTCAGCTACTTTTTTCATAGCTACAATATGGTGAGTAAGTTGGGTGCCTGTCTCAATAGCTAAGTGAGTAATAGCTACTTTTGGGCTTTTCAGTAACTTCCATTATGAGTAAAATCACTTGTAACTTAAAAACTATTGCATTTAGAGAATTTCGTATAAATATGTTATTCAGCTACTTTTGGGTCAGCTATAACATAGTAAAATTTTAGACCTGTAGCTCATGGCATAGCTGAGTAATAGCTACTTTTAGGTTATCAGTGTTGAGTAAATCGCTTATAACTTCAAAACTATTGCATTTAGAGAATTTCGTATAAATATGTTATTCAGCTACTTTTGGGTCAGCTATAACATAGTAAAATTTCAGACCTGTAGCTCCTGGCATAGCTGAGTAATAGCTACTTTTAGGTTATCACTGTTGAGTAAATCGCTTATAACTTGGAAACTATTGCATTTACAGTATTTTGTTTCAATATGTTATTCACCTATTTTGGGATCAGCTATAACATAGTGAAGTTTCAGATCTGTGGCTCATTGCATAGCTGAGTAATAGCTACTTTGAAGTTCTCACTATTGAGTAAATCAGTTGTAATTGGAAAACTATTGCAGTTAGAGAATTTCGTATAAATATGTTATTCAGCTACTTTTGGGTCAGCTATAACATAGTAAAATTTCAGACCTGTAGCTCATGGCATAGCTGAGTAATAGCTACTTTTAGGTCATCACTATTGAGTAAATCAGTTGTAACTTGAAAACTATTGCATTTACAGTATTTTGCTTAAATATGTTGTTCACCTACTTTTGGGTCAGCTATAACATAGTAAAATTTCAGACCTGTAGCTCATTGCATAGCTGAGTAATAACTACTTTGAGGTTCTCACTATTGAGTAAATCAGTTGTAATTGCAAAACTATTGCATTTAGAGAATTTAGTATAAATATGTTATTCAGCTACTTTTGGGTCAGCTATAACATAGTAAAATTTCAGACCTGTAGCTCATGGCATAGCTGAGTAATAGCTACTTTTAGGTCATCACTATTGAGTAAATCAGTTGGAACTTGAAAACTATTGCATTTACAGTATTTTGCTTAAATATGTTGTTCACCTACTTTTGGGTCAGCTATAACATAGTAAAATTTCAGACCTGTAGCTCATTGCATAGCTGAGTAATAACTACTTTGAGGTTCTCACTATTGAGTAAATCAGTTGTAATTGCAAAACTATTGCATTTAGAGAATTTAGTATAAATATGTTATTCAGCTACTTTTGGGTCAGCTATAACATAGTAAAATTTCAGACCTGTAGCTCATTGCATAGCTGAGTAATAACTACTTTGAGGTTCTCACTATTGAGTAAATCAGTTGTAATTGCAAAACTATTGCATTTAGAGAATTTAGTATAAATATGTTATTCAGCTACTTTTGGGTCAGCTATAACATAGTAAAATTTCAGACCTGTAGCTCATTGCATAGCTGAGTAATAACTACTTTGAGGTTCTCACTATTGAGTAAATCAGTTGTAATTGCAAAACTATTGCATTTAGAGAATTTCGTATAAATATGTTATTCAGCTACTTTTGGGCCAGCTATAACATAGTGAAATTTCAGATCTGTAGGTCATGGCATAGCTGAGTAATAGCTACTTTGAAGTTCTCACTATTGAGTAAATCAGTTGTAATTCGAAAACTATTGCATTTAGAGAATGTCGTATAAATATGTTATTCAGCTACTTTTGGGTCAGCTATAACATAGTAAAATTTCAGACCTGTAGCTCATGGCATAGCTGAGTAATAGCTACTTTTAGGTCATCACTATTGAGTAAATCAGTTGTAACTTGAAAACTATTGCATTTACAGTATTTTGCTTAAATATGTTGTTCACCTACTTTTGGGTCAGCTATAACATAGTAAAATTTCAGACCTGTAGCTCATTGCATAGCTGAGTAATAACTACTTTGAGGTTCTCACTATTGAGTAAATCAGTTGTAATTGCAAAACTATTGCATTTAGAGAATTTAGTATAAATATGTTATTCAGCTACTTTTGGGTCAGCTATAACATAGTAAAATTTCAGACCTGTAGCTCATGGCATAGCTGAGTAATAGCTACTTTTAGGTCATCACTATTGAGTAAATCAGTTGGAACTTGAAAACTATTGCATTTACAGTATTTTGCTTAAATATGTTGTTCACCTACTTTTGGGTCAGCTATAACATAGTAAAATTTCAGACCTGTAGCTCATGGCATAGCTGAGTAATAGCTACTTTGAGGTTATCACTGTTGAGTAAATCGCTTATAACTTGGAAATTATTGCATTTAGAGTATTTTGTTTCAATATGTTATTCACCTATTTTGGGGTCAGCTATAACATAGTGAAGTTCCAGACCTGTGACTCATTGCATAGCTGAGTAATAGCTACTTTGAAGTTCTCAATGTTGAGTAAATCACTTATAATTTGAAAACTATTGCATTTAGAGAATTTAGTATAAATATGTTATTCAGCTACTTTTGGGTCAGCTATAACATAGTAAAATTTCAGACCTGTAGCTCATGGCATAGCTGAGTAATAGCTACTTTTAGGTTATCACTGTTGAGTAAATCACTTATAACTTGGAAACTATTGCATTTAGAGTATTTTGTTTCAATATGTTATTCACCTATTTTGGGGTCAGCTATAACATAGTGAAGTTCCAGACCTGTGGCTCATTGCATAGCTGAGTAATAGCTACTTTGAAGTTCTCACTGTTGAGTAAATCAGTTGTAATTGGAAAACTATTGCCTTTACAGAAATTTGTGGAAATATGTTATTCAGCTACTTTTGGGTCAGCTATAACATAGTGAAATTACAGACCTGTAGCTCATGGCACAACTGAGCAATAGCTATTCTCAGGCACTGACTGTTGAGTAAATCGGCTATAACTTGAAAAATATTGCATTTGGAGTATTTTGTTAAAATATATTGTTCACCTACTTTTGGGTTAGCTATAACATAGTGAAATTACAGACCTATAGCTCATGGCATAGCGGAGCAATAGCTATTTTCAGGTTCTCACTATTGAGTAAATCAGTTGTAACTTGAAAACTATTGCATTTACAGTATTTTGCTTAAATATGTTGTTCACCTACTTTTAGGTCAGCTATAACAGAGTAAAAATTCAGACTTGTAGCTCATTGCATAGCTGAGTAATAGTTACTTTGAGGTTCTCACTCTTGAGTAAATCAGTTGTAACTTGAAAACTATTACATTTAGAGTATTTTGTTAAATATGTTATTCACAGACGTTTTGGTCAGCTATAACATAGTGAAATTGCAGACCTCTATGTCATGGCATAGCTGAGCAATAGCTTCTTTCAGGTTCTCACTGTTGAGTAAATCATTGTATCCAACCTGTAGGAAATCATGGGCTGGGAATCTGTTATTATGGTCCGATTTGACCTTGGAACCCTCCTTCAAGGTCAAATGAGGATAGCCAAACATAAAAGTGCTTATAACTTGCTTATTATTGGTCCTAGAGGTTTGGAATGAAAACCAACCTATAGAAAATCATGAGCTGGGAATTTTTTGGTGTGGTCGGATTTCACCTTGGACCCCTCCTTCAAGGTCAAATGAGGATAGCCAAACTTAAAAGTGCTTGTAACTCACTTATTATTGGTCCTAGAGGTTTGGAATGGAAAACCAACCTATAGAAAATCATGGGCTGGGAATCTTTTGGTGTGGTCGGATTTCACCTTAGACCCCTCCTTCCAAGTCAAACGAAGATAGCCAAACTTAAAGTGCTTATAACTCGCGTATTATTGGTCTTGGAGGTTTGGGATGGTAAACCAACATATAGGAAATCATGGGCTGGGATTCTTTTGGTGTGGTCAGATTTGACCTGGGACCCCTCCTTCAAGGTCAATTGAGGATAGCCAAACTTACAATTGCTTAGAACTCGCTTATTATTGGTCCTACAGGTTTGGGATGGTAAACAAGCTACAGGAAATCATGGGCTGGGAATTTTTTTGTGTGGTCGGATTTGACCTTGGACCCCTCCGTCAAGGTCAAACAAGGATAGCCAAACTTAAAAAGTGCCTATGACTCACTTATTATTGGTTCGAGAGGTTTGGGATGGTAAACCATCCTAAATTCTTTGGCTGGGAATCTTTTGGTATGGTCAGATTTGACCTTTGGACCCCTTCTTCATGGTCGAACGAGGATATTGCATTTATAGTATTTCTCTAAATATTTTTAACCTACTTTTTACACTTAAACAATTACCTTGTTACTTTATTTCATAATACCATTTGCAGGGCACAACTTTTTTGTCCTTTTCTTCTGTCAGCTTCGGAATATCTTTCGAACATGCTGTTCAGTTACCATTTACTGTATTTCTGTACAGCCCTTTCCCTGATAATTATGCTTTCCTCTCATTATCACCATCACAAATCAAAAACATTCAGTCAGCTGACACAGTGCCCATTCACGGGCACTCTCCTCTTGTTAAAAGTATTGCAATCAAACATTAAACTTGTTGTCACTTCTACATGTGCCTCCATCTCACAAGAAAATTTTTATTCCACTATCTTTAGTACATCTAATTTATACGGCGGGAGATAAATGCATGCGTCAGAATGCTTGTTTGATATTAACATTCAACAACTTGGTCATAATTGCTTTACTAATGTAAATATTACATGTACAATTGTATTTATATACTTATAATAAAACCTTGCACATACTTAGCTGAATAAAGAGTATTATGAAGCTTAAATAAAGTTCATCATTGGTTTTTCCCCAGATTTGGGTTAAAAAAATAGTATTGCCCAGTATTGCCCACTTTTGGAGTATTGCCCAGCCTGGGTTTTCCCGGGCGGGTAATACCCGGGCGGATTTTTCAAAAATGGGGAAAAAAATGGGTTTTCCAAAAATGGAAAAACACAAATTTGCTTCTATCTCCTTAACCGTGCGAGATAGAGCGATTTCGTCGAAATTTTCCACCCGCAGGGTACCTAAGAAATGTTTTATTGGCAATTTTCAATAAATTTTCCTCTTCCCAAAAATGGCGGCCATTTTGAATTTTCAAATTTTTGCCAAAAATGGAAAATACAAATTTCCTTCTATCTCCTTAACTGTGCGAGATAGAGCGATTTTGTCGAAATTTTCCACACACAGGGTATCTCAGCAGTCTACTCTTGCCAATTTTGTCCAAGATTTAGAGCAAAACTCATGCTTCCCTTTGGATGGACATTATGCATGCCAATGCATCCTATTTCTAGTTATTATATGTACTTGTGCTATTAAATTTCTATTAACAACAATTCTCCAATTAATAAATTTTACAGCTTCATAATTTTTAGTTTACTGATTAACGCTGTCATCTTGCTATTCAATTATCTAATTTTAATACTTTATCTTTACATATTTTTTATTTCTGTTAGGCGTATTTTCTCTACTTAAACATTATTTGGATTTTTATGTCAGCTGACTTGTCAGTCAGCTGACATTATGTCGTCACTCTGCGGCATGGGCGTACGCGTCCGCGTCCGCGTGAACAACTTCTCCTCCAAAACTACAAGGCCTAGAGACGTGCTGTTTTTTTTAAAAGATACCTTATCTATCGAGGATGAAAAATTGTTCAAGGCATGCAAATCTGTCTGTTCGTCTGTTTGCTAGAGACATTACAAGGGGGGTACCCCCACCAAAAGTGTGAAAATTTCAACACTTAATCACAATTTTCTCAGTGACTATTGCAGGGATTTCTCTTATATCTTGCATATATGTACTAGGCCAGAGGTAGATTCTCTTGTGTGAGTATGAGACCTGGATCTGTCTTACTTTTTTTTTAATAAATTTTTTTAATAATTTTTAATGCATTAAAATTCATGAAATCATGCACAAAATCATTTATAACTTGAAAACTATTGCATCTAGAGCATTTTGTTAAAATATGTTATTCAGCTACTTTTTTCATAGCTACAATATGGTGAGTAAGTTGGGTGCCTGTCTCAATAGCTAAGTGAGTAATAGCTACTTTTGGGCTTTTCAGTAACTTCCATCATGAGTAGAATCGCTTGTAACTTAAAAACTATTGCATTTAGAGAATTTCGTATAAATATGTTATTCAGCTACTTTTGGGTCAGCTATAACATAGTAAAATTTCAGACCTGTAGCTCATGGCATAGCTGAGTAATAGCTACTTTTAGGTTATCACTGTTGAGTAAATCGCTTATAACTTCAAAACTATTGCATTTAGAGAAATTCGTATAAATATGTTATTCAGCTACTTTTGGGTCAGCTATAACATAGTAAAATTTCAGACCTGTAGCTCATGGCATAGCTGAGTAATAGCTACTTTTAGGTTATCACTGTTGAGTAAATCGCTTATAACTTCAAAACTATTGCATTTAGAGAATTTCGTATAAATATGTTATTCAGCTACTTTTGGGTCAGCTATAACATAGTAAAATTTCAGACCTGTAGCTCATGGCATAGCTGAGTAATAGCTACTTTTAGGTTATCACTGTTGAGTAAATCGCTTATAACTTGGAAACTATTGCATTTAGAGTATTTTGTTTCAATATGTTATTCACCAATTTTGGGATCAGCTATAACATAGTGAAGTTTCAGATCTGTGGCTCATTGCATAGCTGATTAATAGCTACTTTGAAGTTCTCACTATTGAGTAAATCGGTTGTAATTGGAAAACTATTGCATTTAGAGAATTTTGTATAAATATGTTATTCAGCTACTTTTGGGTCAGCTATAACATAGTAAAATTTCAGACCTGTAGCTCATGGCATAGCTGAGTAATAGCTACTTTTAGGTCATCACTATTGAGTAAATCAGTTGTAACTTGAAAACTATTGCATTTACAGTATTTTGCTTAAATATGTTGTTCACCTACTTTTGGGTCAGCTATAACATAGTAAAATTTCAGACCTGTAGCTCATGGCATAGCTGAGTAATAGCTACTTTTAGGTTATCACTATTGAGTAAATTGCTTATAACTTGGAAACTATTGCATTTAGAGTATTTTGTTTCAATATGTTATTCACCAATTTTGGGATCAGCTATAACATAGTGAAGTTTCAGATCTGTGGCTCATTGCATAGCTGAGTAATAGCTACTTTGAAGTTGTCACTATTGAGTAAATCAGTTGTAATTGGAAAACTATTGCATTTAGAGAATTTCGTATAAATATGTTATTCAGCTACTTTTGGGTCAGCTATAACATAGTAAAATTTCAGACCTGTAGCTCATGGCATAGCTGAGTAATAGCTACTTTTAGGTCATCACTATTGAGTAAATCAGTTGTAACTTGAAAACTATTGCATTTACAGTATTTTGCTTAAATATGTTGTTCACCTACTTTTGGGTCAGCTATAACATAGTAAAATTTCAGACCTGTAGCTCATGGCATAGCTGAGTAATAGCTACTTTTAGGTTATCACTGTTGAGTAAATTGCTTATAACTTGGAAACTATTGCATTTAGAGTATTTTGTTTCAATATGTTATTCACCAATTTTGGGATCAGCTGTAACATAGTGAAGTTTCAGATCTGTGGCTCATTGCATAGCTGAGTAATAGCTACTTTGAAGTTCTCACTATTGAGTAAATCGGTTGTAATTGGAAAACTATTGCATTTAGAGAATTTCGTATAAATATGTTATTCAGCTACTTTTGGGTCAGCTATAACATAGTAAAATTTCAGACCTGTAGCTCATGGCATAGCTGAGTAATAGCTACTTTTAGGTCATCACTATTGAGTAAATCAGTTGTAACTTGAAAACTATTGCATTTACAGTATTTTGCTTAAATATGTTGTTCACCTACTTTTGGGTCAGCTATAACATAGTAAAATTTCAGACCTGTAGCTCATTGCATAGCTGAGTAATAACTACTTTGAGGTTCTCACTATTGAGTAAATCAGTTGTAATTGCAAAACTATTGCATTTAGAGAATTTAGTATAAATATGTTATTCAGCTACTTTTGGGTCAGCTATAACATAGTAAAATTTCAGACCTGTAGCTCATGGCATAGCTGAGTAATAGCTACTTTTAGGTCATCACTATTGAGTAAATCAGTTGTAACTTGAAAACTATTGCATTTACAGTATTTTGCTTAAATATGTTGTTCACCTACTTTTGGGTCAGCTATAACATAGTAAAATTTCAGACCTGTAGCTCATGGCATAGCTGAGTAATAGCTACTTTGAGGTTATCACTGTTGAGTAAATTGCTTATAACTTGGAAATTATTGTATTTAGAGTATTTTGTTTCAATAAGTTATTCACCTATTTTGGGATCAGCTATAACATAGTGAAGTTTCAGATCTGTGGCTCATTGCATAGCTGAGTAATAGCTACTTTGAAGTTCTCACTATTGAGTAAATCGGTTGTAATTGGAAAACTATTGCATTTAGAGAATTTCGTATAAATATGTTATTCAGCTACTTTTGGGTCAGCTATAACATAGTAAAATTTCAGACCTGTAGCTCATGGCATAGCTGAGTAATAGCTACTTTGAAGTTCTCACTGTTGAGTAAATCAGTTGTAATTGGAAAATTATTGCCTTTACAGAAATTTGTGCAAATATGTTATTCAGCTACTTTTGGGTCAGCTATAACATAGTGAAATTACAGACCTGTAGCTCATGGCACAACTGAGCAATAGCTATTCTCAGGCACTGACTGTTGAGTAAATCAGCTATAACTTGAAAAATATTGCATTTGGAGTATTTTGTTAAAATACATTGTTCACCTACTTTGGGGTTAGCTATAACATAGTGAAATTACAGACCTATAGCTCATGGCATAGTGGAGCAATAGCTATTTTCAGGTTCTCACTATTGAGTAAATCAGTTGTAACTTGAAAACTATTGCATTTACAGTATTTTGCTTAAATATGTTGTTCACCTACTTTTAGGTCAGCTATAACAGTGCAAAAATTCAGACATGTAGCTCATTGCATAGCTGAGTAATAGTTACTTTGAGGTTCTCACTCTTGAGTAAATCAGTTGTAACTTGAAAATTATTACATTTAGAGTATTTTGTTTAAATATGTTATTCACATAATTTTTGGTCAGCTATGACATAGTGAAATTGCAGACCTCTATGTCATGGCATAGCTGAGCAATAGCTTCTTTCAGGTTCTCCCTGTTGAGTAAATCATTGTATCCAACCTGTAGGAAATCATGGGCTGGGAATCTATTAATATGGTCCGATTTGACCTTGGAACCCTCCTTCAAGGTCAAATGAGGATAGCCAAACATAAAAGTGCTTATAACTCGCTTATTATTGGTCCTAGAGGTTGGAATGAAAACCAACCTATAGAAAATCTTGAGCTGGGAATTTTTTGGTGTGGTCGGATTTCACCTTGGACCCCTCCTTCAAGGTCAAATGAGGATAGCCAAACTTAAAAGTGCTTATAACTCACTTATTATTGGTCCTAGAGGTTTGGAATGGAAAACCAACCTATAGAAAATCATGGGCTGGGAATCTTTTGGTGTGGTCGGATTTGACCTTAGACCCCTCCTTCCAGGTCAAACGAAGATAGCCAAACTTAAAAGTGCTTATAACTCACTTATTATTGGTCCTAGAGGTTTCGAATGGAAAACCAAGCTATAGAAAATCATGGGCTGGGAATCTTTTGGTGTGGTCGGATTTGACCTTAGACCCCTCCTTCCAGGTCAAACGAAGATAGCCAAACTTAAAGTGCTTATAACTCGCGTATTATTGGTCTTGGAGGTTTGGGATGGTAAACCAATATATAGGAAATCATGGGCTGGGATTCTTTTGGTGTGGTCAGATTTGACCTGGGACCCCTCCTTCAAGGTCAATTGAGGATAGCCAAACTTACAATTATTATTGGTCCTACAAGTTTGGGATGGTAAACAAGCTACAGGAAATCATGGGCTGGGAATTTTTTTGTGTGGTCGAATTTGACCTTGGACCCCCTCCTTCAAGGTCAAACAAGGATAGCCAAACTTAAAAAGTGCCTATGACTCACTTATTATTGGTCCGAGAGGTTTGGGATGGTAAACCATCCTAAATTCTTTGGCTGGGAATCTTTTGGTATGGTCAGATTTGACCTTTGGACCCCTTCTTCATGGTCGAACGAGGATATTGCATTTATAGTATTTCTTTAAATATTTTTAACCTACTTTTTACACTTAAACAATTACCTTCTTACTTTATTTCATAATACCATTTGCAGGGCACAACTTTTTTGTCCTTTTCTTCTGTCAGCTTCGGAATATCTTTCGAACATGCTGTTCAGTTACCATTTACTGTATTTCTGTACACCCCTTTCCCTGATAATTATGCTCTCCTCTCATTATCACCATCACAAATCAAAAACATTCAGTCAGCTGACACAGTGCCCGTTCACGGGCACTCTCCTCTTGTTATATAACTGACACTGCTCTGAAAGTGTCCCGATCTTTGCAGTGTTCGCTCTCGAGCGCGATTTCGCGAGTTTGTACACACTCTGGAGCGAGTTGTCGCAAAACCAACTCACCAGCGCGTCTGTGCTGTCGCTACCAGGCGAAACACTCAAAACTTAATTTAAACTGAAGAAATTTGTCTATTATCGGAAGCGACGACGTACATGTTTCCTCATAGAAATGGGTGAGAAAAGCATGAAAAGCAGTTTATTTTATTTTATATATCCAACTAACAGTAATTCACATGAGAATTCGGGTATTCTCGCGAGATTTCCGTGCTTTTTGTCGATTTTTAAACTCGTCTTCTTCTGTAGTGTCACAGGCGAAACAGTCGAAACAACTACTGACCAAAGAAATTCGTCTATTATCGGAAGTGACGACGTACATATTTCCTCATAGAAATAGGTGAGAAAGACATGAAAGAGAGTTTATTTTATTTGATACATCCAGCTAACAGTAATTCACGCGAGAATTCAGGTATTCTCACGAGATTTCCGTGCTTTATGTCTAATTTTTAACTCGTCTTCTGCATATTGTGTCACAGGCGAAACAGTCGAAACAACTACTGACCAAAGAAATTCGTCTTTTATCGGAAGAGACAAAATATATATTTCTTCAAAGAAAAGAGAAGAAATGCAATTTATTTATTTATTTGATGAATCCAGATAACAGTAAAATAATAATATAAAAAATAAATAAAAAAACCAGTAGCACCCAGCCATTAAGATGTGGTTTAGAAGTGAAATTTAAAAAAAACAAAACCAATAAAAACAGCATTAAATAGTTTATTTATTTGAACTTTTAGTTTAGCATCTATTTCTTATTATTTAAATACAGAAGATTCTATGCAATCCCAAATTGGAACTAAATATTTCAAAATATCTTGACGCAAAACATGTCTCACATTTTTTCACAGTTGTCTCGCCTTTTCAAGTGAAGGGAGACAGTCTGTCTCGCATTCATTTTTGATGAGAGCGAACACTGTCTTTGTACTGTTTCACTACTTCTATATCTCATGGTGTTGAAAACTATTTCCCCAGGCTGTGAGGTATGGGTATCCCTGATGTTATTTTTTTTTAAATTGACCTCTCCAAAAATTAAAACAAAAATGAATAAATAAAAATAAGTTAAAGATATTTGTATCCCCGGCGCGAAGCAGGGATACTATGGATTCATCGTCGTCCGCGTCTGCAGAGATTTCTTGTTAGCGACCTACAGTCCACATGTCTTTCCAGATTTCTTTCATATTTGGCAGGTGGCTTGATATGGTGGAGGACTCGCCACCCTATCTTTTTGGTAGGCTTTATGTCTAAATTAGGCCTGTGGTAGACAAAAATGTCTAAAATGTGGAATATTGCTTGTTAGCGACCTACAGTTCACATTTCTTTCCAGATTTCTTTCATATTTGGCAGGTGGCTTGATATGGTGGAGGACTCGCCACCCTATCTTTTTGGTAGGCTTTATGTCTAAATTAGGCCTGTGGTAGACAAAAATGTCTAAAATGTGGAATATTGCTTGTTAGCGACCTACAGTCCACATTTCTTTCCAGATTTCTTTCATATTTGGCAGGTGGCTTGGTATGCTAGAGAACTCGCCACCCTATCTTTTTGGTAGGCTTTATGTCTAAATTAAGCCTGTGGTAGACAAAAATGTCTAAAATGTGGAATATTGCTTGTTAGCGACCTACAGTCTACATTTCTTCCAGATTTCTTTCATATTTGGCAGGTGGCTTGGTATGCTAGAGGACTCGCCACCCTATCTTTTTGGTAGGCTTTATGTCTAAATTAGGCCTGTGGTAGACAAAAATGTCTAAAATGTGGAATATTGCTTGTTAGCGACCTACAGTCCACATTTCTTTCCACATTTCTTTCATATTTGGCAGGTGGCTTATCGCTTAAAAGTATTGCAGATAGCCAATTTTTCTCAAATAACTCATTCATCTACTTTTGGGAGAGCTTTTACTTGGTGAAGTTTCAGACTCCTAGCTAATTATTGACCTACTCAAAATGAGTAAATGCGAATTATCTCTAAAAGTATTGCGGATAGCCAATTTGACTCAAATAACTCATTCATCTAATTTTGGGAGAACTTTCACATGGTCAAGTTCCAGACCCGTAGGTAATTACTCACCTACTCAAAATGAGTAAATGCGAATTATCTCTAAAAGTATTGCTGATAGCCAATTTTTCCCAAATAACTCATTCAGAAACATTTTGAAGAGCTTTCAATTAGTGAATTTTCAGATCCGTAGCTACTTACTTATAACTTGAAAAGTATTGCATAGAGACCACTTTGTTAAAATATGTTATTCAGCTACTTTTTCCATAGCTACAACATGGTGAGTAACTTGGGCGTCTATCTCAATAGCTAAGTGAGTAATAGCTACTTTTGAATAACTCATTCACCTACTTTTGGGAGAGCTTTCACTTGGTGAAGTTTCAGACCCGTACCTAATTACTCGCCTACTCAAAATGAGTAAATGCTAATTATCTCTAAAAGTATTGCGGATACCCAATTTTTATCAAATAACTCGTTCATCTACTTTTCGAACAGCTTTCACATGGTGAAGTTTCAGACCCATAGCTAATTACTCACCTACTCAAAATGAGTAGATGCGAATTATCTCTAAAAGTATTGCAGATAGCCAATTTTTCTCAAATAACTCATTCACCTACTTTTGGGAGAGGTTTCACTTGGTGAAGTTTCAGACCCGTAGCTAATTATTCACCTACTTAAAATGAGTAAATGCGAATTATCTCTAGAAGTATTGCAGATAGCCAGTATTTCTCAAATAACTCATTCACCTACATTTTGGAGAGCTTTCACATGCTAAAGTTTTTTTATGAATTTTTAAAATAATTTTTAATGCATTAAAATTAATGAAATCATGCACTAAATCAATTATAACTTGAAAAGTATTGCATTTAGAGCACTTTGTTAAAATATGTTATTCAGCTACTTTTTCCATAGCTACAACATGGTGAGTAACTTGAGTGTCTATCTCAATAGCTAAGTGAGTAATAGCTATTTTTGGACTTTTCACTAATTTCCATCATGAGTAAAATCACTTGTAACTTGAAAACTATTGCATTTTGAGAATTTTGTGCAAATCTGTTATTCACCTACTTTTGGGTCAGCTATAACATAGTAAAATTTCAGACCTCTAGCTCGTGGCATAGCTGAGTAACAGCTACTTTTGCCTTTGCCGGTGGATACATCTTGCATCTGGCCACAGATGTGTCCTTGGTCTAGTTTATAATAATTGTGAATCACATAAAATCTGTGCTACAAAAATACCCAGTGGTGTGAGAGATGGCCTGTCTAGGGATATGTTGGCATCGAGTCGGTGCAATCTAGTTGGTTCTATGGCTTTGAAATATGAAAAAACTTCTTGGAAATTATGGCCTGTAGCTCTTTTGCAAGAGTCGAATTTGACCTTTGACCCCTGCTTTGAGGTCAGTTGGGGTCATCATACTAAATAGGCCTTAGGCCTTATATCTCCTTTATTATTGGTGCCAGGGCTTCGTAATGTGAAATTTACTTGTAGAGTTTAATGGACTACGAATCTTTTGCAAGTGTTGAATTAAACCTTTGTTTTATTGCGTTAATACATCCTATTCAATGGACAATTGCTAATCTGGTCGGTGCGGACCCCCCGCCAAATGACAGAAAAAGCCGTCTTGTGTTTCCACCGGCCAGGCCGGTCCAGTACTGTCCATTCACCAGGTGGCACATTGTACTCCCTGCCTGTCTAGACAGAGTGACGTTGTAGAATCTTTTTTGTTTGGCTTGGTACTGTGCAGACAGATTTTTGCAAGTTCTAGAAACTTTAAGTTTTTTGTTGAATTATTGTTAGTTACTCAATTATTTTACTTCCACGGATATTTAACAGTGTAAAGATCATTATGGCTTCACCAGGACAGAAAAGAGGAGGATGTGGCCATCTCATGGCTGGGTTTGATACCCACAGGGACTGTGTAAGGTGTCGCGATAGAGGTAAGGGCCCAGACCCTTGTGTAGAGAAGCCTGAATCTAATGACTAATTTCTGTAATATTTTGACCTCAGACCAAAGCTCTCAACTTTCAACCCCAAGTTATAAGATTAATAAAGAGAACTGTGAATCTAAGAAGACTGCCACCCCCAGCAAAGAACCCAAAGAAACTCTCAGTCCCTCCCTTGTGGACCCGGCACTTGTGTTGGTAGTGGGGGTAGTGGATGGCCAGGGCACTGTTAAGTCCCCTAGTTTGAGTGTACCTGCTGAGAAGAGGAAGAAGGTAGAGAAATAGAAGGCTTCAACTTCTAAGTCGGTCAAACCCACAGACAAGCCTGCCATATCTTCCTCAGAGAGCAGGCCAGCAAAAGCTTCCACTGATGCCAGGATTAATGAACTTGACCAGAAATGGTACGGACCAGTTTAACCAGTTGGAAGCTTTACTCTTGGCGAAGACTCTAGACCGACTACAGGAACTGACCTTCCAGACCATCAAGGTGGCAGCTGCTCACTCTCCATCAGCTGGCATAGTCAGGTCCACAGAACCCTTTATCAACCTGGCCAACCCACCTCTTCTCCAGTCTACCGACCGACCAACTACCTCAGATTTTTATGGAAACGACCGTCCTGCTGCAAAGCAACAGCCTACCAGCAAATCTTACTCTGACCGACATCAGAAGACAGACCGACCAAGGAACCTTGATATCAAGTGGCACCGAACCTCCTGTTTTGCAGAGGCAAGTCACCAGTAAAGTTGCTGCTGAACTGACCAGGCAAGACCGTGTTTCTAGTGTGAATTCTGACTCTGAAAGTGATATATCTGACCGGCCTCCAGAAAACATTTTTGTTGAGGAAGGGGAGTTATCTGATAACCAGGGTGTCACTCTCAATTACCTTGACCAATCCCTCTCTGAAGAACAAACTTACAGAGAGACTATGAGGGGGATTCGGTCCTACATGGGTTGGACACACATCCCTTAGATAGACTCTAGTGATACCACTTCAGATGATAACCCTTTTACCGGCCCGAAAGTACAGACTCGAGGGAAAGTGTCAGTTCAGATGCCTACAGATGATTGGCTATGCAGGAAACTCAGTAAGCTGAACCTCACCTTGGTTGAAGGTTACCCTTCCCACAGCACTGAGGCCGGGGGTCTCCTCAAAGATTAGTTTTTCTGACCAGAGAAGACGCATGCCAAGTGGTACGGGCTGTATTCCGACCAGAAAAGCTGACTCTACTGCTGTCATCATGGAACACTAATGTCTCCAGACTGAATGTCACTTATCTCAGGATTGCCAAACAGGCCAGTGTCGCTTCAAACCCACCTCAGTCGGGTCCCATCTCTCTAGAAAGTCTGCACAAATGGGAAAAGCTTGCAAGGGAAGCCTCAGTTATCTGCAATCAGGCCGCCGGTTTCAACCGATGTCTGTTCAAGGTACAGCAGAGCATGCAGATGCAACTCAAGGCGATCCGGACAGAAAGCAAAGGACAGTCTGCTTCCAAAGTTACAACGGCCATTGATGAACTGCAATACCTCATGGACTTTAATGCTAGTATCAGTCAAGCCATGGCCAAGATGATGGAGCACCTTTGCGACTTTGTTTTTGTATCTATGGCAAACCTGACGTTAATCAGAAGGGACGCTTACTTGTCACACTTGAAGTCTGGGATCAAGCCCGACACCTTGGCTGCACTGAGAACTGCTCCCCTATAGTTGGCCACTTTCTACCTGGTCAGTGTCATTAAGTGGGCGGAGGAGGATATTACAAGTTATGACAGCAAGGGACGTTCAAGTTCTTACAAGAAGGCTCAATACCACCCTTACAAACGTTCAAACAGGAAGTCAACAGGAAATCCAACAAGCCCACCTGGAAAGACATTGGTGCACATACTCAGGAAAGGGAAGCAAGGGGAAGCCATCTCACTATTAATCATGACCGGCCAAGGGCCAGAAGTCCTATAAATGACAATTACTGTGTAAATATGTTGAAGGCAGGACTGCTAGCCAGGAGCAGAAGGACTGAACAGTGTGTTGTTTCACCAGAGGCTCCCAGAAGGACATTAGACATTCAGACACCACAGACTTCAGTTGTAAACTGTTCTGTTGTAAATCTTGCACATATTGCAAAAGGGCATTCGCAAAAGAAAGATGTAAGTCCTGTTGTTGTAAATTGTTACCATCAAAGAAACTTGAAATATGTGAAAGATGTTTCCTTTGTCACTCAATTGTCTTTTGTCAAACCTGTTACCAATTGTTGCCTTAAATCTTCCTGTAGGGGCAAGACTTCAAAGCTTTTGGGAAACTTGGGAAGCTCTGGGTGCCGATCCGAAAGTGTTAAGAATTCTAAAACAAGGCTACATCCTCCCCTTTGGACCCGGCCAAACTTGACAAGATCACTGACTATCATAAGCAGCTATGCCAATCCTCACAGGAACCTCTCTGTTGGAGGCTCTTTATCAGTTTCTGAACAAAAATACAGTAGAGCTTGTCAAAAGTCAAAAATCTGTGGGCTTTTACAACAAACTTTTCTTGGTTCCAAAACCCAACAACCAATGGAGACCTATACCAGATCTGAACAATTTAAATCAATTCCTCAAGGCGGAAAATTCAAAATAGAGACACCGGAAACCATCAGGACCTCCCTCCAACAAGGGGAGTGGGTTACCTCAATAGATTTCAAGGATGCCTACTTCCATATACCAATGCAGGAACTGTCCAGGGAATATCTGAGATTTCATATCCAGAGTCAGTCATATCAGTTCAAGGCACTGCCATTCAGACTGTCCACTGCTCCCATGGAGTTCACTGTTACAGCAAAGGAGGTGAAACTGATGGCCATACACAAGGGTATAAGGATCCACCAATACCTAGACGACTGGTTGGTGAGAGCCAGATCCTACCAGGCTTGTCTCCAGTATACTCAGGAACTAGTAGAAATATGTCAGAAATCAGAACTGGACCGCAAACAAGTCTTCAACTTCATAGGTTACCAGTTCAACCTCATATGTGGCCGGGTCTGATCCACACCGGACCGATGGCAGACCCTTCAACAGAAACAAGTGGAACTTCTATCCTGACCGGCCTGTCCGGCCCGCCAGTTCATGTCCTTGATAGGTCTGCTAAGCAAGTTCACCTTGGCCGACTACACATGAGACCCATACAGTGGCATCTCAAAAACAACTGGAGGGTACCCGAATCACTAGTAAAAGTGAAAGATATCCCCATGTCACTGCACCCCTATCTGAAATGGTGGCAGGAGGAAGACAGTGTGCTTCAAGGTCAACCATTACACCCACTGGTTCCAAAAGAAAGTTCCAAGACCTCTGCTCAAACAATAAAGTTCTTGAAGCAGCTGACAACACCATAGTGGTGTCTTACATAAACAAGGAAAAAGGCATGAGGTCGGGCTCACTTTGTCCCCTGCTGTGGAGAATCCTGACCTAGTGTGCCAGGAAACAGGTGACTCTAAATGCCTGACACATTCCAGGCCGGCTGAGTGTTGTAGCAGACAAGCTATCGTGGCTAGACCAGACCATCAGGTCTCTCCTTCCAGAGGTCTTCCAATCAGTATGCAGCAGGTGGCACTGGCCTACTTGCCATGAGGTTCAACAAGTTACCTCTGTTTGTGTCACCGGTACCAGACCCCCTGGTCTGGGCAGTGGACGCACTCAGCCTGCCATGGGAGGGTCTGGATGCATATGCCTTCCCACCAGCAGCCATCTTGTGCAAAGTGGTGGAGAAGTTGCAGGGCTACCCGTGCAAGAGAATCATTCTGATCTCTCCAGGGTGGCCCAACATGCCTTGGTTCTGGGATCTAGTGGCCATGTCAAGCCAGATTCCCCTGAGTCTGCCCAATCTGCCCAACCTTCTAACACAGCCCTTCAATCAGACTCCTCACAGAAATGTGACAAACCTAAATCTCCATGCATGGCTCCTAGAGCCTCAGCTACCAAACAACAGGGCTTCTCTGAGGCAATGGCAATGTCTATGAGGCAAAGTGGACCATTTTTACAAAGTGGTGCCTCAGTAATCAGGTGGACTTCAGGACACCCCCTGTAAAGTCAGTAGCCGACTTCCTACTGTACCTGTTTCAAGACAGGAAGTTACAGCTTGGACAGCTTTCATAGAGACAGACCCAAAGGTCGGAGGGGCATTCCCTCCTGGAACCTCTCCCTGGGGTTGCGCCAGCTGACGAAGGCTCTTTTCGAACCCATTAAAGAGGTCTCTTTAAAGCATTTGACCTTCAAGACTGTTTTCCTCTTGGCCCTGGGGTCGGGCAAATGCAGGAGGGGGATCCATTTTTGGCTAAACAAGAACATCAGACACCAGTCAGACTGGTGAAAGGTGTTTTTGTATCCAGCACCCAGCTTTCTTTACAAGAACCAGCTGGCCAAGGAGGGCCAGACAGTGTGGCCCCAGTGGTTATACCAGCCCTGGCCCCAACTCTGGATAAATCCCTCAAATCTGATAGGTGCCTTTGTCCAGTCAAAGCACTGTGTTACTATTCGGACAGGACCTCAGACCTCAGGCAGAACAAGGAGTTGGTCTTTGTCTCCTTTAAGAAAGGTTTCGATAATGGCATCTCACCTGCCACTATCTCCTCATGGATCCAGCAGACTGGGATCCTATGTTATGAGCTCTCTGATAAAGAAGCCCTCACCTTACACCAGGTTAAGCCCATAATGTGAGGGCATTTGCACCCTCCAAGGCATTCCAATCAGGAGTCTCCTCGGAGCAAATATTGTCAGCCTGCCATTGGAAGTTGCATAACACCTTCACACAATTTTATCTGAAGGATATGGCTTGGGCTGATTGAGAGCTCTACCATTTGGGACCTGTAGTGGCTGCTCAGCAGATCCACAAATAGCCCTTATATTGGAGAGATTAGTATATATGTATACAGTTCATGAAAAAAAAATCCACCCACCCTCACCCCAAAAAAACCCCAAAAATCCCGCCCCCCAAAACCCCGACTTGCTTCCTTTGGGAGGTTTATTTGCCTTCTGCGACTGAACTCATCCCTCTCTTCCCCTACCTCAGAGCAGGTCTGTAAAAAGGGGGAGGGGGGCAAAGTCAGTATAGCCCCCGGGTAAAAGGCTGCTGGTATCCGACCATGGCCTTATAGGGTTTCCTGACCTTAAAGTCAACCCAGGCCTGGGAAAGTTGTTTGTTTTTATGAGTTCACTTAAGTCCCTAAGTAACTTACCCGTAGACCAAGTGGTAATTATTCAGCAATTGTCCATTGGATAGGATGTATTAACGCAATAAAATTGGAAATTTAATAAGTAAATTAAATTTTTATAAGTTAATACCCTATCCAATGGACACACAAGACCCTCCCTACCGACCCCGCTATCAGCTTACTAGGGGTCTCAATAGGTTTAGACAATGAAAAAGATGCTATGACGTCAGTCTGTTTTGACAGGAAGGGAGTACCATGTGCCACCTGGTGAATGCACAGTACTGGACCGGCCTTCCCGGTGGAATTACAGGACAGCTTTTTCTGTCATTTGGCGGGCCGGTCTGCGCCGACCGGATTAGCAATTTTCCATTGGATAGGGTATTATAAAAATTTAATTTACCTATTAAATTTGCAAATCCTGCTTCAAGGTTGATTTGGCTTATCATCATTTTAAAAATGGCAGAATATGTCCTTTACTATTGTTCATTTTTCTTTTAATTCTGTTTCAAAGTTCACAAGACCACAGGCCCCACTTACATGAAGGGGCATAACAAAAGCCTCCAATCTCTAAAAAAAGTAGTTATACTGCATTGGTTTGCCCTTATAGTCCTTTTCCATTGTTCATGATTGAGCCAGCTGACCATCATGATTGTCGGTTAAAGAATGCAATTATGAAGGTCATACAACTACTCTACTCTTTGGAATGTTGGGAGCTCAGTGATGGCACTTTTGGTTGTTCATTGAGAATATTCAATTTATGCAAGTGATAATTTTGTGTCTCATCTTTGATAATTTTGTGTCTCATCTTTTCACTTGTTACTTACTCGCAACCAATCTTATGGGTGCAACTTCTGGGCCCATATTTACAAAGATTCTTAAATTTAAATTCATGTTAAAACTCACCTATAAACTCATTTTCTGAGTTTATGCTTAAATTCACATTTTTGAAAATTCTCGGGCCAAGATTATGCTTAAACTCGTCTAAAAATTTGAGTTTGCGTTGGGGTAGATTCAAGAAACGAGGCAAAAACTGAGATTATGTGTCTGAGGTTAAGTATGAACTTAAGAATCTTTGTAAATCTGGTCCCTGATCTTTTAGGTGTCCTACTAAAAGTTATTACTGATTGCCAGTGCGGTACTGGACCCCCCCAAAAAAACCAAAAAAAAACAACAAAAAAACATGGTTGATTCACTTGACAACACTAAACATTTTGTTTATTATTTCACCTAGGTTTTGACAATGGCAACAGGAGATATCAAAAATAATTTAAGAAAGCTGGTTAATAGTCTAAAAGGTGTGAAGTATGAGAAAGATGTAGACTATGAGAGGTGAGTTGTAATTGTTTCATTCAAACAAAATTTAGTAGTACATCAAAAATTTATTCTGCAGTACTGTACAATTTTCAAAATCCACCTGCACTGTTGTGTGGAAATTAATAATCAGTGTTAAAGAAAGTAATTTGCATAACCTTTCACTGTTTCAGTGAATTATGTCCACCCAACTGGGAGGTATACATATTTTTCTTTTTTTTCCGGCGTCCGCACAAAAAGAGTTTTACCTATCTTTACCAAGTATGCTATGCAGGATTATTGGGTCAGTAGCTTGCTTGATATTGTTTTTGGTTATGATAGCGGTAAAGCTAACTGAGTAATACTTAATTTACTATTTTAAGTAGCAGTTTGGTTTCTGTGCATTTAAAGGAAAAGGATTCAAGATATTTGGACAAAATTTGGTATCGAAAATTATTGGTTTTATTGCGCTACAACTAGTGGTCCTACGATTAGACGGAAAATCGATTCATCGTCTATTTAAAACTTTCGATGTAGAAAATCGATTCTCATTTTAAGAATCGATTGTGAATCGAAAGTAAGACTTATAAACCACCTAATTTTCCCTTTTTCTACAGATGTTTAACATTTTATTTTCGTAACATTTGTTTACATTATCTGCCATGTTTCTTTCACTGGTATCTACTTCCTGTTGGTTACAACTAAAACTCAAAATTTCTGTAGGTATTTAGAAGATCTTTTAATACAATAAACTAAGTTCAACCTAAATTAAATTTAACTTTCACTGCTTCACACACAACATGTATACTCCCTATAAATGGGGAATAACAACCTTGGCCATAAATCAAGTGGAGAGAGATCACACTACTGTAATACTTCAGCAGTCTGCCATAAATATTTTTGACAAATTTTGTTGAACAAGAAAACTAAAATGTTTACTACATTGCCATACTTAGAATTTTACAGTATCTAAGAAATTATAGTTATATGAAATGAATAGGTCATGAAGATCTGCTTAAAAAAGGAAATTCATGGAATATTGTTTTCAGGATGAGAGAAATTTAACAGAATAATAGACAAATGCTTTACAGTAACATAAACAGGCAGAGAGAGAGTGAGGGGGATCTGACTTCGTTGAAGCTGGTGGGAGATACTTAGCCTTGCCACAGGCATTTATATGTATAAAGAAGGCACAACTGTTTGACTGCATTATAAGTATTTTTCATAATGTTCTCATACACTTACTTAGCCTAGCTTGCTGAGGAGACTTCCAGACTAGAAAGGCCTTTGATACAGTGTGCATTATGGCAAAAATATTTCACGTTTGCATTATGGTTCAGACAGCCTGGAAGGCCAGGCTAGGAGATACTTTCAGTTTGAACTACACCTGTGTTGCTAACTGGGGAAGGTTTTAACTCAGGACACCCATGCACTGAAACACATACAAGTGCTAAATACACTTGATAAAATAACTGCACCATCCATTTATCAATGATACACAACTATTTATGTCATATATATGCTGTTTTGAGAAATTTTCATCGTATTATTCCTGAGATAAGATTCAGATTTTCCAGACCCCATCCAATACACATAAACTTGAGTGACAATGCTGAAATACATGTTCACTTGTGCCAAACTGTTTCATATAACCTAGTGTATATTACAAAACATCAATATTGACCAGAAACAATAAAAGTCACTCTTCCATTTGATTAATGAAAATAGCATGTCTTTGAAAAGTGTCCTGAGTTAAAAATGGAAGGAAAATTCCATGAACACATGTCTATGTATTGTTTAGTTCTCAAAGAAGCATTTTATTCAGGATAATTTTCAGAAGCTGCTTGGCAGTCACTGTTCTTGACATATGATAATGATAAGCAGATATTCTATTCTTCTTTGTTGCATATATACAAAGTGTCCTGAGTTCACAACATGGGTGTACCACATGGTGATGTTGAACAAAAGGGGTTGAAATAGACTTGCACCAAGTCTTTGTATTTCTCATCCCACTAAATCTGACATAGATGAAAACATTATACATCCACTTAAGGAGGGAAAAATCCTTCTCTATGCTGAAACAGTACTTTTGTCAGCCCCACATTCTAGTATAAAGTCATACAGTCCTCATATAATACCTTAGAAAAAAGGACTTGAAGAAAGTCTAGGGTTGAAATATTGTTTATTTTAAGCATGATTGGTTGCTAATCTGCTGATGTTACATTCAAACACTGTAAGTGATTTAGCTGATGAAAAGGGAGAATGAAAATAAATATTATTTTGTAACTGTTAAGGCCACCTTAATAGATTATTATATTATTGCTGATACACATACTTGTTGACTCTTCAACCTACTGGTTTCCTAACATACCCCCTTCCCTACCCCAAAATGTAAACAAATAACCTAGATTTTTTTTCACCACTGACCTATCGGAAGACTACTGTTATTATATTTGGTAAAAAAGAATATTCTGTCTTTCTTACAAAGCAAGCAGAAAAATGATTATAATCGATAATCGATTGCTCAGAGTTACTGATTAATCGATTCTGATTTTTTAGACCGATTCCTAACACTAGCTACAACAGCTTGACTTGTAATCAAGTACTAACCATCCGAACATGTTTGGATGTTTAAAAGGAGATTGTTGGTGTGCCTAGTGGGTTAGATTGCCTGATATATAGCACAATATTATTGGCTTATATTTCGACTTTCCTTCTAGGAATGGTCTCATCAGAGGCTTGGTTATTTATGGATCTTGACCTCCTGAAGTACTATTTTTGGCTCCGGTTTTCTCCGGTTGTCTGCCGGTTTTTAGAGGTGTATTTATGAGGTAAAAACCATATTTGACCATTTGTGAAGTGTGACTGCAAATGACCCATATGGCCAATTCCTCCGAATCAGGAGAATCTGTACCTTAGATAGTGACAACCAAATCAATGGTCAAAAACTAATCACTTATTACCAAAACAGAGGTTACCCAGTCAAAGCTTTGGATAATCATTACAAGAGAGCTGCTAGGTATTCACAAAATAATTTACTCATTACCAAAAATAAACAAATTAAACAACCCCAAGTATTAGTTACCACCTACAATCCTAGAAACCCAAACATTTCTAGAATTATCAAAGATAATTGGAACATCATTGAAAACACAGAAGAATTACAAAAAATCTTCCCAGACAAACCACTCATTGGATACAGGAGACTCCCAAACCTTCGGGATATTCTCACTTCAAACAAAATTAGTTGGCCCCCACAAGAAATCAAAAATACTATTACAAACCTACCACCAGTTTGTACAAGATTGGGTAAATGTACCTATTGTCCTAAATTATATAAAATCTCCTCCTTCAATAGTACACACACTGGGAAAACACACAAATGTGTTAACTTACCTGTGAAACACAGAATAACATGTGAAATATACAACATAATATGTCTAATACAATGCACGAAATGCAACAAACAATACATAGGAGAAACAGGCAGACCCTTCAGAAACAGGATCTATGAACATATAGCTAGTGTTAAAAACACTAGGAATGCCCTATCTACGCCTGTATCAAGGCACTTCACTGCTGACAATCACTCACACAAACACATGAGATTCAGTGTAGTGCAATGGTTGGGAAATGAGACAGGCCCCAAAAGTATGAGTACCCGTAGAAAGTATGAACTCAGACACATTTGGGATGCTCCCACCATTGCTCCAACTGGCATCAACCAATATGTATAATATAATCCCTCTCATCTGGTATTTTTGTCCAAATACCACCCTTTTATGTGTATGTTTGGATGTTTGGATGATTGTTCGGATCCAAATTCCGAGATGTTCAGATGATTATTTTAGATCAGAACTCCAAAAAATCCTAGCCCGTACACACACTTGAACATATAAAACATAAGTCTTGTACTAGATATGTCACTTTGACCCGTGACCCAAATTTGTCACTTCATCTGAGGCTTCAGTACAAGTCAAAAAGTCCTCAAAGTCCAAAAGAGCTTCTTCTGAACAAGCTAGATCAGTTCAAACCCAGACCCTGTACTTTATAGGGAAGTAGACTTGTCTGACTTGCCTTCACAACATACTGAGGACATTGAAACTTTAGGCAGATTTTGAATCTCCCTGACCCCAGGGACAATATGCGTAGGTCTAGGGACACCACAGTCTGGGCTCTGAATGATGTAGCAGGCCAACAGGAGCTTAGGCCAAGGGGCCCTTCAGCACTTTCAGGCTGCTAATTTACTTGAAAATAAATCTATAAAACCCATGGTTCCACTAGGGGGTACAAGTGGGACAACCTTGTTTTTAGGACAAATTACAAGATTTCTAAATCTGTATCTCCCTAGTCTCTGTAGGGCCCCCTATGGGCTAGGTCCTCTATTGGTAGTCAAAGAGTTTGAGCTTCAGGCAAGGCAAAATCTCTGTACCCTTAATTTTTGGCTGCCCTTACCTAGGTCTTCCTGCATAAAAACTGTTAACATAGTATCAAGGCTACTACTAAACAGGTCAAACTCAGATTCAAGGGTGCAAAGAAAAAAAATGATTATCCCTATTCTGTGCCTCTCCTTTGTTATCTCCCGCCGGGCTTTAGGCCGGGAGGGAGATTATGAAATGATGCCTGTGTGTGCGTGCGTGTGTGCATTAGTGTGTACAGCTGCAGATTTTTTGTAAATTAATTGTCCTAATGAATTCTCATGCCCTTGAAATTTTTTTTTGGTTTGGTGGACTTAGGCCTAAAGATAAGTGGTAATAGCAATTTTAGCTACTTAGAGTAAAGGACTCAAAAAGTATTGCACTTACAGGTTTTTCTTGAAATATGTTGTTTTATTACGCTCCAATAGCTTACCATCTGGGACTCAATGCTTATCTCGGGTCGCCGCACCCAACACGGCCAACTCTCAAAAAAAGAGTTCTAATGACCGTCCGGGTATTAGTACCCAGCTTCTGGTGTCCCGGTGAGTGAGCATGCGCAGAACGTCCTTCTTGTTGGCCACCATATTGGAAAGATCGTGTTTATATTTCAAAGACTTTTATGTTCATCTACAGCGAAATATTCAGTGTTTCTCATCGAATTGCATGTAGTTTTATATATATATGCACAGTGAATGCTTTAGTACTTTTTATGTCAGCTGACTTGTCAGTCAGCTGACATTATGTCGTCACTCTGCGGCGTGGGCGTCCGCGTCCGCGTGAACAACTTCTCCTCCAAAACTACAAGGCCTAGAGACGTGCTGTTTTTTTTAAAAGATACCTTATCTATCGAGGATGAAAAATTGTTCAAGGCATGCAAATCTGTCTGTTCGTCTGTTTGCTAGAGACATTACAAGGGGGGTACCCCCACCAAAAGTGTGAAAATTTCAACACTTAATCACAATTTTCTCAGTGACTATTGCAGGGATTTCTCTCATATCTTGCATATATGTACTAGGCCAGAGGTAGATTCTCTTGTGTGAGTATGAGACCTGGATCTGTCTTACTTTTTTTTTAATAAATTTTTTTAATAATTTTTAATGCATTAAAATTCATGAAATCATGCACAAAATCATTTATAGCTTGAAAAGTGTTGCATTTAGAGCATTTTGTTAAAATATGTTATTCAGCTACTTTTTTCATAGCTACAATATGGTGAGTAAGTTGGGTGCCTGTCTCAATAGCTAAGTGAGTAATAGCTACTTTTGGGCTTTTCAGTAACTTCCATCATGAGTAAAATCACTTGTAACTTAAAAACTATTGCATTTAGAGAATTTCGTATAAATATGTTATTCAGCTACTTTTGGGTCAGCTGTAACATAGTAAAATTTCAGACCTGTAGCTCATGGCATAGCTGAGTAATAGCTACTTTTAGGTTATCACTGTTGAGTAAATCGCTTATAACTTCAAAACTATTGCATTTAGAGAATTTCGTATAAATATGTTATTCAGCTACTTTTGGGTCAGCTATAACATAGTAAAATTTCAGACCTGTAGCTCATGGCATAGCTGAGTAATAGCTACTTTTAGGTTATCACTGTTGAGTAAATCACTTATAACTTGGAAACTATTGCATTACAGTATTTTGTTTCAATATATGTTATTCACCTATTTTGGGATCAGCTATAACATAGTGAAGTTTCAGATCTGTGGCTCATTGCATAGCTGAGTAATAGCTACTTTGAAGTTCTCACTATTGAGTAAATCACTTGTAACTTAAAACCTATTGCATTTAGAGAATTTCGTATAAATATGTTATTCAGCTACTTTTGGGCCAGCTATAACATAGTGAAATTTCAGATCTGTAGGTCATAGCATAGCTGAGTAATAGCTACTTTAAAGTTCTCACTATTGAGTAAATCAGTTGTAATTGGAAAACTATTGCATTTAGAGAATTTCATATAAATATGTTATTCAGCTACTTTTGGGTCAGCTATAACATAGTAAAATTTCAGACCTGTAGCTCATGGCATAGCTGAGTAATAGGTACTTTTAGGTCATCACTATTGAGTAAATCAGTTGTAACTTCAAAACTATTGCATTTACAGTATTTTGCTTAAATATGTTGTTCACCTACTTTTGGGTCAGCTATAACATAGTGAAATTTCAGACCTGTACCTCATTGCATAGCTGAGTAATAACTACTTTGAGGTTCTCACTATTGAGTAAATCAGTTGTAATTGCAAAACTATTGCATTTAGAGAATTTAGTATAAATATGTTATTCAGCTACTTTTGGGTCAGCTATAACATAGTAAAATTTCAGACCTGTAGCTCATGGCATAGCTGAGTAATAGCTACTTTTAGGTCATCACTATTGAGTAAATCAGTTGTAACTTGAAAACTATTGCATGTACAGTATTTTGCTTAAATATGTTGTTCACCTACTTTTGGGTCAGCTATAACATAGTAAAATTTCAGACCTGTAGCTCATGGCATAGCTGAGTAATAGCTACTTTGAGGTTATCACTGTTGAGTAAATCGCTTATAACTTGGAAATTATTGCATTTAGAGTATTTTGTTTCAATATGTTATTCACCTATTTTGGGGTCAGCTATAACATAGTGAAGTTCCAGACCTATGACTCATTGCATAGCTGAGTAATAGCTACTTTGAAGTTCTCAATGTTGAGTAAATCACTTATAATTTGAAAACTATTGCATTTAGAGAATTTAGTATAAATATGTTATTCAGCTACTTTTGGGTCAGCTATAACATAGTAAAATTTCAGACCTGTAGCTCATGGCATAGCTGAGTAATAGCTACTTTTAGGTTATCACTGTTGAGTAAATCACTTATAACTTGGAAACTATTGCATTTAGAGTATTTTGTTGCAATATGTTATTCACCTATTTTGGGGTCAGCTATAACATAGTGAAGTTCCAGACCTGTGGCTCATTGCATAGCTGAATAATAGCTACTTTGAAGTTCTCACTGTTGAGTAAATCAGTTGTAATTGGAAAACTATTGCCTTTACAGAAATTTGTGCAAATATGTTATTCAGCTACTTTTGGGTCGGCTATAACATAGTGAAATTACAGACCTGTAGCTCATGGCACAACTGAGCAATAGCTATTCTCAGGCACTGACTGTTGAGTAAATCGGCTATAACTTGAAAAATATTGCATTTGGAGTATTTTGTTAAAATATATTGTTCACCTACTTTTGGGTTAGCTATAACATAGTGAAATTACAGACCTATAGCTCATGGCATAGCGGAGCAATAGCTATTTTCAGGTTCTCACTATTGAGTAAATTAGTTGTAACTTGAAAACTATTGCATTTACAGTATTTTGCTTAAATATGTTGTTCACCTACTTTTAGGTCAGCTATAGCAGAGCAAAAATTCAGACATGTAGCTCATGGCATAGCTGAGTAATAGTTACTTTGAGGTTCTCACTCTTGAGTAAATCAGTTGTAACTTGAAAACTATTACATTTAGAGTATTTTGTTAAATATGTTATTCACAGACGTTTTGGTCAGCTATAACATAGTGAAATTGCAGACCTCTATGTCATGGCATAGCTGAGCAATAGCTTCTTTCAGGTTCTCACTGTTGAGTAAATCATTGTATCCAACCTGTAGGAAATCATGGGCTGGGAATCTGTTAATATGGTCCGATTTGACCTTGGAACCCTCCTTCAGGGTCAAATGAGGATAGCCAAACATAAAAGTGCTTATAACTCGCTTATTATTGGTCCTAGAGGTTTGGAATGGAAAACCAACCTATAGAAAATCATGGGCTGGGAATCTTTTGGTGTGGTCGGATTTCACCTTAGACCCCTCCTTCCAGGTCAAACGAAGATAGCCAAACTTAAAGTGCTTATAACTCGCATATTATTGGTCTTGGAGGTTTGGGATGGTAAACCTACATATAGGAAATCATGGGCTGGGATTCTTTTGGTGTGGTCAGATTTGACCTGGGACCCCTCCTTCAAGGTCAGTTGAGGATAGCCAAACTTACAATTGCTTATAACTCGCTTATTATTGGTCCTACAGGTTTGGGATGGTAAACAAGCTACAGGAAATCATGGGCTGGGAATTTTTTTGTGTGGTCGGATTGATCTTAGACCCCTCCGTCAAGGTCAAACAAGGATAGCCAAACTTAAAAAGTGCCTATGACTCACTTATTATTGGTCCGAGAGGTTTGGGATGGTAAACTATCCGAAATTCTTTGGCTGGGAATCTTTTGGTATGGTCAGATTTGACCTTTGGATCCCTTCTTCATGGTGGAACGAGGATATTGCATTTATAGTATTTCTTTAAATATTTTTAACCTACTTTTTACACTTAAACAATTACCTTGTTACTTTATTTCATAATACCATTTGCAGGGCACAACTTTTTTGTCCTTTTCTTCTGTCAGCTTTGGAATATCTTTCGAACATGCTGTTCAGTTACCATATACTGTATTTCTGTACAGCCCTTTCCCTGATAATTATGCTTTCCTCTCATTATCACCATCACAAATCAAAAACATTCAGTCAGCTGACACAGTGCCCGTTCACGGGCACTCTCCTCTTGTTTTGTGTATGCAGAACAGCATTATTGAAGTTTAAAATCGAATATCACCCTGTTATCGCCCAGTGTATATTGTGTGTGCAAACAGCATTACTGGAGTTTTTAATTGGATATCTCTCTATTATCGCCCTAGTTTAATCCTGCAATATGTCTACTGGCAATAGGTCCAGATTCCTTAAATGTCGTCATTTTTGCAATCCTTGGGATTTGCACAACTACTGCCCTACCTGTAGGGAATCGTCTGAAGGCGATTACTATTGTGTTACTGGCAAGGGAAAATGTAGGGTGTGTGCTTCGTTTACTGAAGAACAAAAGCTGCCACAGTGACTGTGTCCAAACAATCCCAGGACCCCAGCTCCACACAGGTGGACCAGGGTAAATCAGATCCAAGACCAGGTCTGAGCTCAGCTCCCAGCCCTCTCAGACCTAGGTATCAGCAAGTTCCCAGCCGTGATCCCATGGACACTACCACAACCCAGGTAGGCCCAGAGTTGCCTCCCAGATTGCGGGCCCAATACTCGGATATTTCCTCAGACCCAGAAATGGAGCCTCCCAGAGCTAAATCAGTTGAAAAGGTCAAGAAACATAAAGACAAATCTAAATACAAGTCCTCCTGTTATGTCAGTTCCTCATCTGAGGCATCCCCTCACCGTTCCAAATCAAAAAAATCGGGCAGATCTTCCCCTAAGCAAGGGAATATCTCCAGTGATAGAGATCAGGAAAAATCAAAACAAATGGCTTCCACTATCGTATATAGGGACGTGAGGGAGGTGGACAAAGAAAGAAGGAGGTCTCATGAAGTCAGGCGGGAGTTGCCAACTGACCCAATTTATTCTCGGGAGGTGGACCTAAGTGACTTACCATCACAATACACTGAAGACATAGAAACCTTCAGACAGGTGCTGGGTATTCCTGACCCAAAACATTCGATGCCAGTGTCAAATTTGATTATGGGTCTTAATGAGGAACAGGAAAAACAGGAAGCCAGACCAAAAGGTCCTTCTACCTTTTTACCTGCTAATCCAGCTTTAAAGGAGGAACTAACAAAGTGGGAACAAGATTTTCAGAACTTAAATCTCACAGAGGGAAAATTCCCTAAAGCTCCTCAAGCCACAGGAAAGTATTACAAAATGGTGGACCCATGTTTTGAGGAAAGAATGCAGGAACTTAACAGAAAGTTTGGAAATATTTGCATTTCCCCCCGACCTCAAGCGGCTCCCGGGGTAAGGGCACCCCTTCATGTGGCCAAAGAACTTGAACATCAAGCCAGACAAAACATCTGCACTCTCAATTTTTCGGCAGTGTTTAACCACACAATTTCAGAGTGCAGTAGTGTTATGGATTGCTGTCAGGACAGCATCAAGTCCACTTTAAAAAGGCCAAACATCAGATCCTTAAGGGAGCCGACCCTGAGAGGGCCATCAAAAATGCCTATGAGACAACCAGAGACTATATGGATATCTGGGACAAGAGAATCCAGATCCAACAAAGGGCATTAGCATGCGAAAGCAAGGCCATGACCCATATGTTACGCAGAAACTTACATGTCATGATCTGTGCAGGTCTCATGAGGCGAGATGCTGAAATGACCAATCTTCACCCAGATTTGGGGGAAACCAGAAGACAAGAGCTATGCAATTCCCCCTTCCTTCCCTCTCCTTTATTTCACTCTCAGCTGGTTCAAGAGGGCGAGGAGTTCCTTGTAAAAAAGGGTTCTTCCAAGTCTCAAGGTCAGACTTTCAGACCCTACCAAAATCGGCTCTTTCGTGGCCCTCAGTGGGGCAGAGGACGTTACAGAAAATGCCCCTATGGACAATCTACCCCTGGTAGTTCAGCCTCTTCAAGCAGAGGTAGTTTCAGTAGCAGAGGTAGCAGGGGCCAGTTCAGACCCCATCGCAGGGGCAGAGGTCATGGAAACCCCTCCAAACAATGACTCACACAGAGACCCACCAGTTGGAGGCCGTCTCATGCAGTTCAGGAGAGCCTGGGTAGAAGAAAATTCTTCAAGCTCCGTCTTAAACATTATTACGAATGGTTACGTGCTTCCTTTTCGCCTCAAGCCCAAACTAACCAGACATCCACTGATCATATCAGAATACAAAAATCAACAAAAAGACCGAGCTCTAGCCTTCTGTATCCAGTCTCTCCTGCACAAACATGCGATAGAAAAAGTACGAAACACAGAGTCTCTTGGTTTTTACAGTCACCTGTTTCTAGTTGCAAAGCCACATCAAAAATGGAGACCAGTCATAGACTTAAGCAGGCTAAATCAATTCCTGAGGATAGAAAGATTCAAGATGGAGACCCCAGAATCAATAAGAACATCCTTGAATACAGGGGAATGGGTGACATGAATAGACCTACAAGACGGCTACCTCCATATTCCAATTCACCCAAGATCCTTAAAATACCTGCGATTTGCACACAGGTCTCAGATCTATCAGTTCACCGCTCTTCCATTTGGGCTAGCCCCAGCTCCTCAAGTATTCACCATGATAGTAAAAGAAGTAAAACTCATGGCCTTATCACGGGGCATAAGGATACACCAATATCTGGACGATTTGCTGATCAGGGCTCAATCTCCGGAGGAGTCATCTCACAACACAAAAGTGGTGGTAGACCTAACCGAAACTCTAGGTTGGATGATAAATCAGGTCAAATCGGAGTTGATTCCAACTCAAGTATTCTCTTTTGTGGGATATGAATACCATCTAAACTCAGCCCTTGTAAAGCCCACTCAGGAGAGGTGGCAAAAACTACAGGCATTAATCCTCAGGATAACCAACCAGTCTGCCCTGACTGCAAGACATTTGATGTCTCTCATTGGGTTGCTAGCATCAACCGAAAAAATGGTCCCAGAAGTCCGCCTTCACATGAGACCTTTTCAGTGGCATCTCAAGGAGAACTGGACATTACCTCAGTCGTTGGACAAGCTCCTTCCCTGGTCAGACTCCATAATAGCTCATCTGGACTGGTGGCAGAATCCACAAAATGTTCTCAAAGGTGCAGATCTCCACCCCTAAGAACACAACATTCAAGTGTTTACAGATGCCTCAAATGTAGGTTGGGGCGCTCACTTAAATCAAGATTCTATCAAAGGACTGTGGTCAGATCTAGAAAAATCATTGCACATAAACGTTTTAGGACTAAAGGCAGTGTTCTTGGCCCTAAAACACTTCAGGCTTCAATGCCAAAATCAAACAGTCCTGGTTGCCACGGACAACTCAACGGTAGTAGCCTACATCAACAAACAGGGCGGGACTCACTCAGTAGAGATGTGCGCCCTTCTATGGAGGATCATGAGCTGGTGTCATCGATTCAAAATATCTACGTGCCAGACACATTCCAGGGTGCCTAAATGTGCTCGCGGACTCCCTGTCCAGATCAACTCAAATTCAGTCAATGGAGTGGTCTCTACACCCTCAGGTGTTCAAAAGAATTTGCACAAAGTGGTTCACACCTCAGGTGGATCTGTTTGCCACTCGGCTAAACCACAAGTTGCCACTATATGTCTCTCCAGTTCCAGATCAAGACGCATGGAACATAGATGCTCTAAACATAAGCTGGTCAGGCCTTGTAGCCTATGCGTACCCTCCAACAGCTCTACTTCCAAAAGTAATACAAAAGGTCCGCCAGTACAACTGCCTCCTAATCCTGATAGCCCCGGGCTGGCCGGGCATGCCCTGGTTCTGGGATCTGGTCCATCTATCAGTGGAAATTCCACTTCAGTTGCCTGCATCTCCAAATCTACTCAAGCAGTCAAGCAACCAGGTGTTTCACAACAATCCGCAATATCTCAACCTCCATGCTTGGTGTCTAGGAGTGAGCGACTCCAAGAACAAGGTTTCTCTTCTGAAGTGGCAGAGAGAATTGCTGCCCCTCAAAGGTCATCAACAAGATCTATTTACCAAGCAAAGTGGGCCCTTTTTGAAAAATGGTGCAGAGAAAATTCGGTGGATGTCTCCAAACCTTCTATAAAACAAGTCTCAGACTTCTTTATGCACCTATTTCAAGACTTAAATAGACGCCCTTCTACCATTGATGGCTATAGAATGGCTATTTTGGATTACTTGGGCCCTACAGGCCTCCATATAGCTCAGAGTACAGATTTAAACAGGCTTCTCGCAAGTTTTCACCGAGATAGGCCTAAGGCAACTAGAAACATTCCCAAGTGGAACTTATCAGTTGTGCTCAATGAACTTACAAAGAAACCTTTTTAACCAATGAAAGACTCTGACATTAAACATTTGACACTCAAAACAGCATTTTTACTAGCTTTAGCTTCTGGCAAGCGCTGCAGCGAAATCCACGCCTGGGTTGCAAACAAGGTGTCGAACCTTGGTCAATGAGAAAAAGTGGCTCTGTTCCCCTCATCTGACTTCATTGCAAAGAATCAATTAGCTCGCGAAGGAGCTCAAAGTGTATCACCAGTCCTTATCTCTGCCTTAACAACAATAGTAGATAGACAGTTCAAGCAAGACAGATCTCTGTGCCCAGTACGTGCCCTGAGATACTATTTGGATAGAACTAAGACCTTAGGGGCGACAGATCACTCCTATTCATATCCTTCAAGAAAGGGCATTCAACAGACATCAGACCAGCTACCCTGTCTTCATGGCTTAAACAGACAATTTTATTGTGTTATAAACAAGCAGATCAGCAAGCCTTGGACTTGGTCCAAGTCAAAGCTCACGATATCAGAGCCTTTGCAGCCTCTAAAGCCTTTTACGGTGGTGTTTCGGTAGACCAAATCATGCAGGCATGTCACTGGAAAGCACACAACACGTTTACAAATTTCTACCTAAAAGACTTGACATGGGCAGATAACGATAACAACTTACCGGTATACCTGGGCCCGGTGGTCGCAGCCCAACAGGTCCTGGACCTTTCCCCTCAGCGAGATCATCTTCGGGAAAAGAAAAAGGGGGGGCTCAGCCTCTGGAACCAAGTCCTCTAGAGCCTAATGGACCCAGCTATTCAGGTACTGCACACCAACATACAATATCTGGTAAGGTTGTTATCTTATATTTCTCATATTATCTTGTATTGTTTTGTCAAACTTTGTGTAACTTAAGTACCCTCAGGTGACTTTGGCCTTAGTGCCAGTGTTAATCAGTATAATGTAACCTTGTGATTACAGCAGTTAAGGTGAATTTAGATTGCACCTTCCTCCTTAAAATCTAATGAGGTTCTAATGACAATCACAGTCTCAGCTGCAATCCCTGCCTCCTAACGGTGGGATTCAGCATTGAGTCCCAGATAGTAAGCTATTGGAGCGTAATGAAAGTAGATAAGCATTGAGTCCCAGATGGTAAGCTTGTAGCTTATGAAAAGCTACATTTAATTAAAATTTTCAATTTAGCTACTTTGTCCTTAGCTATAAGATGGTACATAGTTTGGGGTTCTATTGCCTGCCATAAGTGAGTAATAGCTATGTTCTTATTTGTAGCCAAATAATGAAAGAAGTAAATGTCAAATATCTTCAAAAGTATTAAAGTTAGGGTAATCTTTTCAAATATGTTATTCATCTACTTTATGGTAAGCTATCACATAGTAAAGTTTCAGACCTGTTGCACCTTGGATAGCTGAGTAATAGCTACTTTGAAATTCTGACTGTTGAGTAAATCCATTGTAACTCCAAAACTATTGCAGTAAACGTATTTCTCTAAAATATGTTGTTCAGCTACTTTGTCCGTAACTATAAGATGACATATAGTTTGGAGTCCCATTGCATGCCATAAGTGAGTAATAGCTATTTTATTGCGCTACAATAGCTTACCATGTGGGACTGAATGTTCTTCTCGGATGGCTGCCAGGCCCGGCCAACGTCTAAGAAAAACAGACTTTTATTTCATAAAAATGTAAATATACTATACCATATGAAAACACTTGGGTAGGCGTGGCTTGGCGTTCGGTGACCGCCACATACACCGTACATAGAATTTAAATATATGAGGGGAGACCCTCTTTAAACCTATATACTTGCTACCTTTGACCCCTGGTGACCTAATTCACTCTGCCATGCGCAGTAATACAGAAATAGTTCATTCTTCTTGTGGCGGTTGTAGTGTCAACAAGGTGTTTTTGCTATCTCACTAAGACCTGCATTTACACGTTTTTGGTGCTCTGTAAGTACACTTAAGCTGTTTTATTCACTATTCCTCCATTTTATTTACATTTTACTTCTATTTCTGGTGAATTTATTGTGTACTTTCCCATATATTTTACGTGTTTTTCCAAAACTTGTATTATCGCTCATCTGGTCACGTGGTGTTAGAATGTCGGATTTCCTTTGGATATATTCATTTCCTCCGTAAATTATTTCTTTTTATGCACTTCTACAGGCATTACAATTTTAATTTACGGTTTTCCTTCATTCTTTTAACGAAATTCTTCGTTTTTTCCCACGTATTTTGACCGTATTGTCACCTTGACTGCATTGTTTTTCACGTAGTTACTGATTTGGTATTATCGCTCATTGGGTCACGTGGTGTCAGAATGTTGGATTTCCTTTGGAAATATTCATTTCCACGGTGAATTAATTCATTGATGCACTTCTACAGGCATTATAATTCACCATTATTGGTTTCCTTCATTCTTTTGACGAAATTCTTCGTTTCACCGCGTAGTTTGACCTTATTTTTGAGCTTTTTACGAATCATTCACCAGGTCACGTGACGATGACGTCACATCCAAAATGGAGGTCAACCGATCGGTTGTCAGAAAATATTCATTTTCATAGTGATTACAGCATTTCCAGGTTTGTTTATACATTCCTTCTACATATTTCTTTGAATATTATTATTTGAGAGCATAATGTGTAATAATTTCAATTGTTAACGCATTTTTCATAGCGTAACATTACGGTATCTACTACCTACCATTCACGGTTCTTTACTTGTACAGGCCCTTTCTTTTGACATTTCTGGATTTCGGATCCTAGTTTCAGTGTTTTGGGGTTCAATTTTGAGCCCAGGGTTTACGGCTTCTGGGGAGGACTTTGTCTTCCACCTTTTGGAGATCCATCTCACTGTTACTGGTTTCCTACATTCCAATTTTGTCATTTTGGTCATTTGGTTTCTCAGTCCATTTTTAGTCCTTTGGCCTCTTTTGTGCCTAGGGCTCAGCCTAATCAGGCTGCCTTTTGGGCTGGGATTACCTTATTAAGACCATTCATTTTCAGGGTCCTTTTAGAAGAGTTTATCAGTTGAATCCAACTGATTTTCTACTTCCTAAACACAGCTCCATTCATTTTCTAAATCTAGAAAATTTTTGTTTGGGGTTTGGTGGAAATCTTCTGTTACTCAACAGCTTTCTATTGTGTTTTCACCATTTTTTAGATCTGACGATCAATGGGCACATCTCCCTTCTGGGTATGTTGGGGGTTCCTCTGTCTACAGTTAACCTTTAGGCAGACTTCAGGAACCCTATTCCAACTTTTTGGTGCCAGTCTGTTGGACTATATGGGTGCTTAGGACTTCATCCTTTAATCTTCTCCTCAGAAGATTTTCAAGCTTCCTGTCTAACAGAATTAGGGAATAAATTTGACTGCTCTTTTCTTTTGATCAGTCTTATTTTTCTCTAAGTCAACCACTTTTCCAGGCTTAGAAGTTCCTTCATGAGGCCAGATACTTACTTTCTGTCACTCATTCATTTTGGGATTTTCTTATTCTAAGTTTTGTAGGTTGGGTAATTACCCAATTTTCCTTCTAAAACTTAGTTTTGCCAGGTACAAAATCCTCTTCAGAGGGTTTTTTGGGTTGACTTCTTCAGGTTTCCGGACCTGGGATCTAGCCTGATGGGGTTCTTAAGACCTTCTCTTCCCTAGGTAGAGTTCCTCTGCTATTAGGGGAGATCTGAGATGGACCTTAGGGTCCTTATTTCTGTGGGATTTTTTCCTTCAGTCCTGTTTTGTTGATCACTTATTCAAGTTGATTGACAAGGCAATACTTTCTCAGTGGTCTTTTTCATCCACCATTCTTTGGACATCTGTTTCAATGGGTCTTCTAGCTACATTTTAGCTGGTTGATCTATGGCCTTTTTTCAGCCATCTTTGCACTTTATTTTGAGAGATTTCTTTATCCATTTCCCTCACTTGTGCTTAGTCACTTGGTAGGGTTAATTGGTCCTTTTTTGGTCTTATGCTGTTTCTTGTGATGTCTCTCTTGGGAGACCATTTCTTCTCACATATAATAGTATAAGCAGAAGGTTTTCATGTTGCCCTTACTCAAGGTGCCTCTTTTAAGCTATCTGCATTAGCCTCTTGAGGCACACCAATTAAGACCTTTTTTCCTCCCATCCAGGGAGTTTTCTCTCTAACTTAGTGCTTTTAGGATGTGGTTCCTTTCCAGGTTCCAACATTCTGATGGTGGAATGCCTTCCAGAGGTAGAGGCTCGGCCTCAACCTCTATTATGGTGTCCTTCAGGAGATAAGAGTGTTGTTTTACTCAAATTTTCACTCTTACTTCCAGATCCCTCCACTTGCCAGTGGGAGGTCAACTGATTCCAGTGGTCTCTCAGATTCCACTTTCCTGATTCTTTCAGCTCTTCTCCACAGAAGAATGCTGTTCTTTGTCATTCAGTCTCACACTGTCTGTTCACATGAGCAGTTCAAGTATCTTGAGCTCCTGTTTTCCTGATTTTTCAGTGCATTTCCTTGACAAAGATATACTGGAAACCACAATTAGATTTATATCTTTTCCTGGTTTTCCAGACTATCAGGATGCAACTTATCAGTTGATCATTTTCTCAATTGGCCAGTGGACCACTTCTCTTCCTCAATTTGCCTCCTTTCTCTCCTTTGGCTCCTTTGGTTCACTCTTGCTCATAGTTTTGCTTTTGGGCAAGGTGTACCACTTTGTGGCAATGCCTTATGGTCTAGCCACTAGCCTTTCAGGATTTACTTCCTTAGTCAAGGAAGTAAGGAAAGTTGGCTTTGAGGTTGGGCATCTCAGTGCACATGTGACTACAAATTGGCTCATTAGAGCCAATAGTTGTCAGAGGCTCTTTTTTCAACTCTATTAGAGTTGACTTTCTTCTTGGAGTGGTTCTTAGCAGGAAGTATTTAGATCTGTTTCTTTAACAGGTCTCCTTCCTGGGTCAGGTTCTTAACCTGTTTCTTAATTACCTCTCCAACTGGGCTCCTTATTTCTTTTGGCTTCCACTTGGAAGCCGCTTCTTCAAGGTCCCTACACATGACACTTCTTCTGTGTCATCTCAGGACACTTGATTTTCCTTCTCAAAGGTGCTCTGGATTTTCCATTCCTTGATCCTTCTATGAAGGTTCATTCAAGATGGTACTATCCTGGGAACTATGTCTTTGCATACCTCCCTTTAATTCCCTAGTTTTTACATCTACTTTCATGGATGTTTCACTGCAGGGTTTGGGAGTTCTCTGTGCTCTGTGGACCACCTAAGGTCTATTTTTGATGTAGCAGTCCAGTCTGTGCATCAGTTCTAGAGCTCATAGCTGTCTTTTTTGCTCAGACATTTGTTCCTGTATTATCCTTTCATCAAAGGATCATCCTTTCAGCCTCAAACAACTCCGATGTCTTGTTCTCAAGACATTTGTTCCTCATTTGTCCTTTCTTTAAGGGATTCTTCAGATAGTCCAGGTAACACTGTTGTCTGGGCTTTCTTTAAATCAAGACAGCTTCCACTCTTGGGACATGTGTATTTTGGCATCTTTTGCCATTATTTTTACAAGAACAAGTCTGTTCTTCCACCTCATGTTCCAGGGGCATGAATCCTTGGCAGACCATCTCTCGAGGTCTTTTCTCACCTTTCATATAAGGTGGCCCTTCAATTCTTGGATCTTCAGATGATAGTCTCAGACTTCTCATCTTATTTAGACCTCTTTTGCCATGTGATTCAATCACAAGCTGCTCTTACATGTGCCTCCTGTGCTAGATCCTTAGGCTCTGGCAACAGATGCCCTGGAGTGTTTTGGTCCGGAGTACTTGTTTTACTCCTTCCCTCCTTCAGCTCCTTGTCCTCTATGGCCATGAAGTTAATCAACTTTCAGAGCTGTATCATTCTTCTTGTAGCCTTTCCTGGTAATTGCCAGGTTTGGCTTCAAGATCTCCTTTAAGAAAGCCATTGGCTCTTCCTCTTATTCTTCTATAACAATCTCATCTAGAGTTTTGTTATTTATTTTTATGGAGTTCCTTTCTTCAAGCTTTCTGGCTGAAGTCTCCTTTAAGAAGAATTTTCACAGGAGGGGTCTTGCCAAGCCACGCCTACCCAAGTGTTTTCATATGGTAAGTATATACATTTTTATTCATAAAAATGCATTTTACATTTAAAAATATGAAAATTTATAGTTGGCCGTAGCCTCAGGTTGTCGTCACGTGACCTACCCCATTTGTCTTCTCCTTTCTCGTTGGCCGCCGCCATATTGGAATATATTGTGAAGTTTTTCTGCCGTTTTCTACTTATATCTCAGTTCATTTATATTGTTGGATGTCTTTTTTCAGCCATTTTGTTTATTAATTATCAAAGCACATATTGCGTAACTTTCCGTCCAGTCGGATAAGTATTTTTTCTTTTATTCCTGTTGAGTTTTCGCCTCGGCTAGGCTTTTTATGTGATCGGGGTTCCACCTCTTTTATTGCGTTTGAACATGTCTTCTCACCAATCCAATAGAGATAAACCCTGTGCATCTAAATGCCATCATTTTTGTCATGCGTTCGACACTCATAACTACTGTCCTACCTGCAGAGAGGCAGGCAAGGGAGATGATCCTTGTCACTTTCATCTCACCTTGTGATATCTGTGCTTCCTTCACAGAAGAACAGCTAAGATCACTCATAGGAAGAGATATGTAAAGAAACCTGATAAGAAAGCTGACAAAAATGATCAAGAATTAGATTTATTGGGCGATAATTCTGTTGAATCCTTTGCGGGCTCACAAGCAGACCTCGAGAGTGCTGCTGACCATCTTTTTACTTCCCCGCCTTGCCCTCAACCTCTTGCCTTCAAGGCTTTATCATTAAAAACTCCAGCTAAAACTGTCCCACCAACACCAGGTACTGCCTTACAGCAGAAACTAGAAACAAAGCTCGAGAAGTCCTTGGGATCTCGGCTAGACATTCAACTAGATCAAAAGATGGGTGCTTTCCAGGCCAATATTTTAGAGGCAATGAAGTCCCTTCGAGAAGATTTTCAGAAATCTCTGAATAAAACTCTCAAGTGGAGGTAGATCAGACCTCCGCTTCGGCCTCAAAACCTGGCCCATCTAACACTTGTCTGGACCCCCCCGAGTACTAATCCTGTCAAGTCAGTGGACGTTGATTATGGCCCAGCCTTACCTCCACGTCTCAACTCTCATAGTCACGTCGAAGACGCTTCGGGTTGCAATGTTAATTCTGTTGAGGAACCCTTGAGGTTGCCCTCGGCCCAACCAAAGAAATCTTCTCGCTCTTTCAAACAGTATGATGTGGCCCCGAGCTCTGCCTCGGACCACTACTCTGATCAATCTGACGAACCTCGGCCTGCACCTAGCAGAGCCAAGAAACATACTGATAAATCAAAACACAAATCTAGGCCCAGATATTTACCTTCTTCCTCAGAGGAGGATCAGTCCTCTGAGCTCAGACATAGGTCTCCAAAACCTTCTAGGAAGACCTACACTGATCAAGACCATCCTCAACCAAGACCATGACCCAGATCCTCCTTACTACAGGGAAGTAGCTCTGTCTGACATCCCCTCTCAGTATGCAGAGGAGGTGGATACCTTCAGGCGTATCCTCAAACTTCCAGACCCTAGGGACTCCTTACCCAGGTCTTCAACTGCTTTCATGGGCCTTGACGATGAGAAAGGCAGGTAGGAGCTCAGGCCAAAAGGCCCTTCCTCTATGCTGCCTCTGAACTCTATTATCAAAGACGCCTTTGATAAGTTTGACCAAGACTTTCAAGCAGCAAATTTACCTGAGGGTTAATACATCAAAGCTCCTCCTTCCACTGCCAAGTGGTACAAGGTGGGACAACCTTGTTACGAAGACAAGATTCAAGAACTAAATACAGACTTTGCCGTGATCTGTATTTCTCCTAAGCCCTCTGGGGCCCCTATGGGCAAGGTTCCCCTACCAATTCTCAAAGAATTGGAACACCAGGCGAGACAGAATATCTCCACGCTTAACTTTACTACCACCTTTGCCAAGACTTCTTCTTCCTGCAATTCCACTTTGGAAAAGTGCCAGCATAGTTTGAAGTCGACCTTCAAGAAGGTCAAATCTCAAATTAGGAAAGGTGCCGACCCTGAAAAGGCAGCAAAGCGTGGATACAAGGAAGCCTGTGAATACCTGGATCTCTGGAACAAGACACTCCTTATCCAGCACAGGGCAAATCCCTTGCTCATATACTCCAGAGGGAGTTATATTCCATGGGCAACACCGGCTTGCTTAGGCGCGAAGCCGAAATGACCCTGTTACAACCACATTTAGGGGAGACGAGACATCAGGAACTCAGGAATGCGTCCTTTTGACCGCCTTCCCTGATCAAGTCTCAATTAGTCAAGGAAGGTGAAGACTTCCTTCTTTAAAAAGGCACCTCAAACGACTCTCAGGGTTTTGGACCCTACCAGAATAAGCCCTTTCATGGTCCCCACAAGAAAAGATCCTCTCAAAACAGTAACCAATCGTTTTCCTCTGGCAGGGGAAAACCAAACTTCAGAGGCTCCAGGGGTCGTTTTCGACCCCATAATATCTCTAAAAGTATTGCTGATACGTTATTTCTTCAAAATAAGTCATTCACCTACTTTTGTCTGATCTACCACATGGTGAAGTTTCAGGTCTATAGCTCTTTGGATAGCTGAGTGATAGCTACTAAAATGAGTAAATGTCTTTTATATCTCAAAGTATTGCTGATACGCAATTTCTTCAAAATAAGTCATTCACCTACTTTTGGGTGATCTACTGCATGGTGAGGTTGCAGAATAGCTGATTAATAGCTACTAAAATGAGGAAATATCTTTTATCTCTAAAATTATTACAGATATGCAATTTCTTCTAAATAAGTCATTCACCTACTTTTGGCTGATCTACCACATAGTGCAGTTTCAGGTCTATAGCTCTTTGCATAGCTGAGTAATAGCTACTAAGTTGACTAAATGTATTTTATCTCTTAAAGTATTGCACACAGGCAAATTCTAAACATATTACATACTACGTATTACAGATATGCTATTTCTTGTGAATAACTCATTCACCTTTTGGGTGAACTACCACATAGCGAAGTTGCACATCTATAACTCTTTGTATAGCTGAGTCATACCTGCTAAAATGAGTAAATGTCTTTTATCTCTAAAAGTAATGCAGATAGGCAATTTCTTTCAAATAAGTCATTTACCTACTTTTGAGTGATCTACCACATAGTGAAGTTGCACAACTGTAGCTCTTTGCATAGCTGAGTAAGAGCTACTAAAATGAGTAAATACCTTTTATCTTTAAAAGTACATGGGCAATTTCTTCAAAATAAGTCCTTCACCTACTTTTGGGTGATCTACCACGTAGTGAAGTTGCAGAACTGTAGCTCTTTGGATGGCAGAATAATAGCTACTAAAATGAGTAAATGACTTTTAAAGTATTGCAGTCAAACATAAAAGTGCCTCGTGTTTATTGTTACTTCTACATGTGCCTCCATCACACAAGAAAAGCTATATTACACAAGCTTTAGTACGTATAATTTATATGGCGGGAGATAATTACATGCGTCAGAATGCTTGTTTCCAGACCATTCATCATGAAGACAAACGTTCTTCTGGTCCGGGCCCCAAGAAAATACAGCGCTTCCACCCCTACAGTCAAGCTGGCAGGCAACAACAACAGGACTCTGACCGTAAGTCCGGTCCCCCAACTTGGAAGCACATTATGAGGCATGGACAGAGATCTAACAGGGGCAAGGTGTCATTATACTCTCAGCAACCGGCAAAGTCCCAGAAGCAGTATAAATGACAATTATAGCGTGAGTTGTGTAGCCTTCAATCTAGTGTGTGCTCATGTGACCGGCAAAGGGACTGTAAATTGTGTAACCGGAAACAACAACTATGCTTGTGTGACAGAGGAAAAGAGGAGTTGACCAGAAACCAGGACTGTTTTGTGACAGGCAAGGACACTGTAAGAACTTTGACTGTAAATTCTTGTCTTGTTGTAGATCATGTTCATTTTGCAAATGCGTATCTGCAAAAGAAAGGTTTAAATCCCAATTATTGTTATCTGTGTTCAGAAATAAAGCATGTGAACGATCTTTCCTGGGTAGATCAGTCGAGTTCTGTAAAAAAATCTCACAAATGTCCCAGCTGTTGTACCAGATCTGCCTGTAGGAGCCAGATTACACCAGTTTTGGAAAAAATGGGCAGCTCTAGGCATCAGCCCCAAAGTATTAACAGTCCTCAGAGAAGGCTACACTCTCCCCTTCGGGTTCCGGCCAAATTTGACCAGGTCACCCACCATAACAAGCTGTTATGTAAATCCCCACAGGAACTTCTACCTGTTGGAGGCATTGGATCAGCTGTTAAACAAAAATGCAGTAGAGTTGGTCAAAAATCAAGAATCTCTGGGCTTTTACAACCGACTATTCTTGGTACCAAAACCCAACAACCGGTGGAGACGTATCTTGGACCTAAGTACCCTGAATAAATTTTTAAAGACAGACTCATTCAAAATGGAGACACCAGTGACAATAAGAACCTCCCTGTAAGTAGGGGAGTGGGTTACCTCCATAGGTTTCAAGGACGCATACTTCCACATACCAATACAAAGTCAGTACCGGGAAGTACATGCGTTTTCACCTCCAGGGTTAGTCCTACCAGTTCAAAGCACTGCCATTCGACCTGTCCACAGCCCCCATTCAGTTTACAATAGTGGTCAAAGAGGTCAGGTTTCTTGCACTGCAAAAGGGTATAAGGATCCACCAGTACTTAGACGACTGGTTTTGGTCTGAGCCAGATCCCTCCAAACCTGTCTCCAGCATACACAAACCTTGGTAGCTCTCTGTCAGGAATTGGGCTGGCTAGTGAACAAAGACAAATCAGAACTGGACCCATAACAGGTTTTCAACTCTGCAGGTTACCAGTTCGATCTGAAGGAGAGCAGGGTCAGACCCACCCAAGAGTGTTGGTAGACCCTACAAGCAAAAATAAGAGACCTCGTGACCGGTCGGTATGCCCGGTCCGGAAGCTAGTGTCCCTTATAGGGTTACTGAGAGCCACAGAGAAGCAAGTGTAAGTGGCCGGTTACACATGAGACCCATACAGTGGCATCTCAAAAACAACTGGAGGGTACCAGAGTCACTAGAAAAGGTGCACCCCATTCCCTAGTCACTCCACCCACATCTGAAATGCTGGCACAAGGAAGACATTGTGCTCACATATCAACCATTACACCCGCTAAAACATGCTTTGCAAATTTTTACAGACACATCAAGAGAAGGGTGGGGCACTCACTTAACGAGTACACTGCAAGGGGAGACTGGTCTCTTCCAGAAAGCAAACTACACATAAACTATCTGGAACTGAAGGCGGTCTTTCTGGCCCTAAAAGAGTTCCAGAACCTCTGTTCAAACACCATAGTCCTCACAGCTACAGACAAGACAACTGTGGTTGCTTACATAAACTAAGAGGGGGGAATGAAGTTGGGCCCCTTATGTGCCCTCATATGGAGGTACCTGGCCAGGTGTTCCAGAAAACAGGTTATCCTCAAAGCTCGACATATCCATGGCCGGCTGAATGTGATAGCAGACAAACTATCCAGGCTGGGCCAAACCATTCAGACAGAATGGTCTCTCCATCCAAATGTCTTCAAAGCAATATGTTGCTGGTGGCCACCAGATTCAACAACAACAGTTTGTCTCACCAGTTCCGGACCGCCAGGCATGGGCAGTGGATGCACTCAGCCTGTTATGGGAGGATCTGGACCCATACGCCTTCCCACCAGCAGCCATTTTGGGCAATGTGGTGGAAAAGTTGCAGGACTACCCGTGCAGCAGGATGATACTGATTACACCAGGGTGGCCCAACATGCCTTGGTTCTGGGATCTAGTGGCCATGTCCAGTCAGATCTCTCTGTGCCTGCCAAACCTGCCCAATCTGGTTACTCAGCATTCAACCAGACCCTACACAGGACTCTGTCAAACCTGAATCTACATGCCTGGCTCCAAGAGCCACAGCTATCAAGGAGCAGGGCTTCTCTGAGGCAGTGGCAGTATGAATTGAAGCTCCTCAAAGAGGATCAACCAGATCAGTCTATGAGGCAAAGTGGACCATTTTTACAAAGCGGTGCCTCAGTAATCAGGTGGACTTCAGGGCACCACCTCTAAAAACCATAGCTGACTTCCTCCTTTACTTGTTTCAGGACAGGAAATCACAACCGGGCACCATTGATGGCTATAGATCAGCCATTGCCCACAAGCTTCTAAATTCCCCCATTAATGTCAGCAAAGATGAAAATCTCACTCATCTCCTGGATAGCTTCCATAGAGACAGACCCAAGGGTTGACAAGGGGCATACCCTCGTGGAACCTTTCCCTGGTATTGCACCAGCTGACAAAGGCTCCCTTTGAACCCATAAAAGAGGCCTCCCTAAAACATTTAACCTTCAGGACTGTCTTCCTGTTAGCCCTGGGTTTTGGTAAACACAGGAGTGAGATCCATGCTTGGCTACATAAAACATCAGACACCAGTCAGACTGGTCCAAGGTGTCCCTGTATCCCTCATCCAGCTTTCTTTCCAAGAACCAGCTGGCTAAGGAGGGTCCAGACAGTGTGGCCCTGGTGGTAATTCCAGCCCTGGCTCCCACTCTGGATAAGTCACTTAAGGATGACGGGTCTTTATGTCCAGTTAGAGCCCTGCGTTATTACTTGGACATGACCTCAGATCTCAGGCAGAACAAGGAGCTGGTCTTTGTCTCCTTCAAGAAAGGTCTTGACAAAGATATCTCCCCTGCCACTGTCTCCTCATGGATCAAACAGACTGTGATCCTATGTTATGATCTCTCTGACCAACAAGCCCTCACCTTACACCAGGTCAAAGCCCATGATGTTAGGGCCTTTGCTGCTTCTAAGGCCTTCCAGTTGGGAGTCTTCTTAGAGCAGATCTTATCAGCCTGTCACTGGAAGTCTCACAACACCTTCACACAATTCTATATGAAGGATGTTGCCTGGGCTGATTCTGAGCTCTACCATTTGGGACCAGTGGTGGCTGCCCAGTAGATCCACCAACAGGCCCAGAAATGAGATGTGTACATATGTACATGATGTGTACGTTATGTACAAGTTGAGATTTTGTAGAAGTTGCAACTAGTACAAAAAGCCTGTACAAGTTGCAACTTGTACAAGCACTTTGTGCAAGTTGCAACTCGTACAAGATTGGCTGTACAAGTTGTAACTTATACAGAATTTCACTATCAAATAATCTCAACTTGTACAATTCTGTTGTACAAGTTAGATTTTAACAGAACTTTGGTTAAATTAACAATTTTATTGAAAATATTTCTTATTTTATGTGTATAAATATCCAAATTAATGTGAGAGTGTCGTATAGATATCATTTTTTTCATAAAAAATTAACCCTAATTTACAAAAAAAAACCTTAATAAATTTTGCCAGTAACACTTAAAATACAAAAAAAGTTATTAATATATTAAATTGATACTTTAGTTGATCACTCAAGGGTCAAGTTCTTTACATTGTTTATCATGCAGAAAAAAATAAGCTTTAGTGTCAAATACTAAGTTCAGCCGTGTGAGCTGTTCCTTATTGATGCTTGTAAGACTCCATCTTTGTTCTCAATGGAGTTGTAGAATTGTGTTTTCCTTTTTAAAAATACTTAGGCAAATAATCAGACATCAAAGATGAAAGTTAAAAAAGTTATAAGAAATAGAAATCTTCTAAATGCAATCACCTCTCTTGTTGTGGCTTCCTATAGCATCAGGGCTGTTTTGTTATTTACCTCTGATAAACTAAGATCACAGGTGTGTAAGGAAAGCATCAAAGGACAGGGCCGATTTCACTAAAGGACTTAAACTAAGTCCCTTTATTGGCTAAGTCAGGGACTTAAATGTAAGACTTTGGTCTTAGCTAGGTCTGGGACTTAAAATTGATTTCACAAAGGGGACTTAGCTAAGTCCAAGCTTGTCAAATAACCACAGTGGTTTTCTGTGTCATGTGACCTTTTATATCTATTCAAAATATAATATTGGTGCCATATATCCTTCATTTGATGTATTTTATCTAAGGATAAGGGCTGTTTTGAAATGGAAAACCTTGTTGCCACATATAAACTTCCCAAAGACTACTTTAGTGAGGTGTTCAGTGTAATTATACTTTATTTACAACCATTTCAAATTTGGAGGGGAGAAAAGTTTATGGCGGGTATATTTAAGTCCTCTATACAAAATTTAAGCCCACTACCTCCCAGACTTAAAGTTAAGTCCACTGACCTAGCAATTTCATGGACTTAGCTGTTTTGTGAAATCGGCTAAGTCTAAGACCACAGGCTTAACATTCTTTTGACAAAATTTAAGACCAAAGTCTTAAATTTAAGTCTAAATCTGGACTTAATTCCCTTTGTGAAATCGGCCCCTGGACTTAAGTCCCTTTGTGAAATCGGCCCCAGATGATAGTACATGTATATGCATAATTGTAATTCACATGCTTTCCATTAATAAAATCCTTGTGTAGTCTTAAAATTCAGATGAGGTTTTATCACCACATCATTCCGGACTCTAACTTGAAAATGCTTTCTCCAATCAAATTCAAACTTGACAGGCAGATAGATCACCATCATAGCTAGGTTCCTTTTGAAATTGGTGTAATTCTGTCCGTTTGTTTGTTTGTCCATTTGTCCGTCAACATTTCCGTTTCTGGACTCTACTCAAAAACGGTTTGTCCAATCGAATTCAAACTTAACAGGGAGATAGATCACCATCATAGCTAAGTTGCTTTTGAAATTGGTGTAATTCCGTCCTTTCGTTTGTCCGTTTATAGCATAGATACAATTATGTAACCTAGATTACAAGTTTTACATTTCTTAGCACGCCTAACACATTCACCTTAACTGGGTGACCTAACATTTCTTTTCTTGTTTCTAAATTTAATTACAGCAGTCACTAACCTTATTGCTGCCTGCGCAACCCACCTTTTGGGGCATCTTTGACCCTCTTGTTTTGTACATTTCAGTCTTGTCAATGGTGTGTCCACAAACTACTTGCCCATACAACATTTTGTACATTTCAGTTTTGTCAATGGTGTGTCCACAAACTACTTGCCCATACATCATTTTGTACATTTCAGTCTTGTCAATGGTGTGTCCACAAACTACTTGCCCATATATCATTTTGCGTTTATGGAGTACAGCAGAGCAATTGCTTCAGAAATCTCTGCACTTGGAATAGACTTGATGGGCAGAAGTGATCAGAGATTTATAGAGGGGATGTACAAGGTGAATTAATCTTTGTGTTCAGTGAACTGTGTTATTTTTTATATCTTTCTTGTTGTAAAATGTGAAAAAAGCATAAGCTGTTTGCTCACAAATTCACTTGATTTTTATGGAAAAGAGAAGTTTGGTGTAAATATTGGATAATATTCGAACTGTTCTCTCAGCTTTGGTGGCTGGTTAATAACTTAATAGTTTACTGAAAAAGAAGCTGTAGCAGCCTTATTTAGTAAAAGTAAAAAATAAATTGCAAAGTTAATCCATAGAATATCTTGTACTTTTACCTCACTTGAAGTACTTTATTTGTCCTTTTTTTACAACACAGCCCGTAAGGGCGGTCGGGGTATTGTTTCACCCATGGTGTCTGGATGGGCAGGTGGGCGTCCAGGCGAGTGGGTGGGTGGTGGGAAAAAGTTTTACTGGGTTTATCTCAAAAACCGTAAGGTGTAAGGTGTTGATACTTGGTAGGGACATTGGTTAGGGGTTGTAGGTATACAATGTCATGGTGTAACTTTGATTTGACCTTTTACCTTGCCGTAGTGACTTTGACCTTTAAAATTGTGTCCGAGCTATATCTCAGAAATCGTAAGGTGTAGGAAGTTGGTACTTGGTAAGGATATTAGTAGGGGGTAAATTGTTTGGCTGTGTGGATATCGATATTGAACGTAAAATATTTCAATATCAGGTGATATGGGGGGGAGGGGGAGTTGATATTATCTACCAAATAGTATGAATTCAGGAAACCAAAAACATTTTATTTTAGTATATCCCGAACTGCTAACAGGAAGTGAAATTTATAAAACATTAAAACATTGCAGCTTTCATAAAAAACGCATCAAAAACTGTGAGATAAAAGTGTACATTTTATTGCGTTAATACATCCTATCCAATGGACAATTGCTAATCTGGTCAGCGCAGACCGGCCCGCCTAACATCAGAAAAAGACATCCTGTGGTTCCACCGGCCAGGCCGGTCCAGTACTGTGCACTCGCCAGATGGCGTGTCGTACTTCGTTCCTGTCTAGACAGCATGACGTCATAGCATCTTTTTCGTTTGGCGCCTCATCTGTGCTTACAGATTTTTGAGTGATATAGATTTTTGCAGAATATTCTGTATATTTTGAGAATTTCGTCTTTTTGGTTATACCAAAGATTTTTTCATAACTCATAGCTCAGAATGTCTTCCTCTGGGCAAAGGCCATGTTATGGCGAATTTTGATCAGCACTCTTATTGCGCACATCGCGAAAAGAATAAGGGACAGGAACCTTGTGTGGAAAACAAAGACACCACGAACTGTAAGTTTTGTTTGGCTTTGACTCCAGAACAACAACTTACTGAGATCTCTACCCCTTCATATAAATTGAAAAAAGAGAAACGGGAGGCTAGGAAAGCAGAATCTGCCACCCCCCCACCCAAGAGTCTTATTAATTTGTTGACCCGTCCAGTGTTCCAGTTATTGGGGTCATTGGCCAGAAAGAATCTGTTAAATCTCCATCTTCCTCATCTGTGCCTCCAGAAAAGAAAGTGAAAAAGGACAAGTTGCCTTCCAAGACTAAGAAATCTTCAGAGAGTAGTTCTAGTGACACAAAAATAGCGGAGCTTGACCAGAAATGGTCTGACCGGTTCAACCGGCTTGAAGCACTCCTATTGTCTAGAACTTTACAACCAGCCTTTTCATCTGAAGTCAAAGTCACACCTCCTCATACACCGCCTGCTAACATCCCTAGGGACTCTGATCCATTTTTTCAACTACAGGGCGCACTGGCAAGGACTGCTCTGCTTTATTCCATCAAAAGCAGTGTATTCCGTTGGATACACAGACTTCTTCAGAGCGCACTAGTAAAGGCTCCTCTGCTGGAAAACAACAGTCAACCAGCCAGCTCAGATCTGACCGACACCGACCAGATTCATCTTCACTGTCTCCAAAGCGCACTGGCAAGGGTTTCTCTGCATCTTTGCATCAGCCAGCCAGCTTACCACCGACCGACAGTCTTCAAGATCTCCACCTCGTAAGCGTACTGGTACAGATGCGTCTGCTAGCAAGCAACAGTCCACCAGCCAGCTTCATACCGACTGGAACCGACCTCAAGCCATTGGACTCTCTAGTACCGACCCTTCTGCTTTCAGACATCAGTCCACTGACAAACCTCACGGCAGTAAACCTCATACCGACCGACCAGGATCCACTGCGGCTACTGACACCGACTCTCCACTGTACTGACAGAGGAAGGACAGTATATCCAGCTTAAGTTCTGGGGCCGGCAGTGACCTTTCTGATCGACCACTGGTCAACCTTTATGCTGAAGAAGGGGAATTGTCAGCCGACCCAGATTTGACTGCTATTGAATCTGACCAAATCCCTTCAGAAGAGCAGACTTACAGGGAAACAATGAGGGGCATAAGATCATATATGGGGTGGTCAGACATTCCTGACTTGGATAGTGCCAATACTGCTTCAGACAACAACACCTTCTCTGGTCCCAAAGCTACTACCCCCCGGAAAAGTTTCAGTGCAGATGGCTATTGAAGATTGGCTTTGTAAGAAGATTGGAAAACTGAACTTAACTCTGGTCGAGGGTTACCCCTCCTACAGTTCTGAGGTCGGAGGCCTGTTGATGGACCAGTTTTTGAGAACATCAAAGTCGCAGTCCAAGTTATACGGGCTGTCATCCAACCACAAAGCTGACCCTGCTGCTGTCTTGACCTGGAGTACAGTCTTCAAAGCTAAACAGTTGTTACAGTAGGATTGCTAGGCAATCCGGCCTGACTTCTACCCCCCCCCTGCATCCAGACGCATTTCACAAGAATCTCTGCAAAGATGGGAGAAGTCAGCCATGGAAGCCACAGTAATCTGCAACCAGGCTGCCAGCTTTAACAGGTGCCTTTTTAAGGTACAGCAGGACATGCAGAGCCAACTAAAGACCTTACGTAGTGAGAGCAAGGGAAAGAGCTCTTCAAAAGTGTCAACTTCCATGGACGATTTGCAATACTTAATGGACTTTAACTCCAGTATAACACAGGCTGCAGCAAAGACCATGGAGCATCTCAGTAAATTTGTGTTTATTTCCATGGGGAATTTAACCCTGGCAAAACGAGATGCATACCTGACACACCTCAAGAGTGGGATTAAGCCTGACACTGTGGCTGCTCTCCGAACAGCCCCCCCTAAATATCCCTACACTCTTTCCTGACACCTTGATCAAGAGAGCTGAGGAGATCTCACACTATGAGTCCAAGGGACATTCTGGTACATCTCGTGGCAAGGCACGTTTTTATCCCTATGAAAGATCAGACAGGTCGGATAAATGGTCGGATAAGAAAGCAGACAAACCAGCATGGAAGAATATTGGGAAGGGTCGGTACAGGAAACCCAGAGGCAAAGGTTCCAGCTATCCATCACGACCAGCCAAGGGCCAGCAGTCGTATAAATGACAATTACTGTGTAACCAAGTTACAGGCATGACTGCTGGCCGGGAGCTCATCACCAAGACAGACAATAGACACTTGCACAGATTTAAATGTAAACTTTCATGTTGTAAAAGTTGCTCATACTGCACCCGGGCATTCCCAAAAGATAGATTTAAGTCCTGGGTCAGTAGGTTGTTACTACAAAGAACACAAATTAAAATATGTGAAAAGTTTTTCTTGTGTCACTCAATTGTCTTATGTAAAACCTGTAACAAATGTACAAAATGTTGCCTCAAATCTACCTGTAGGGGCGAGACTTCAAAACTTCTGGCAAGCTTGGCTGGATCTGGGGGCAGGTCTGACTGTAGTTCAAATCCTGAGCGAAGGTTACACCCTTCCATTTCGGTTCCGGCCCAAACTGACAAGGTCTCCCACAGTAAAAAGCAGTTATGTCAATCCTCACAGGAACAGCTACCTGTTAGAGGCATTGCATCAGCTTATCGACAAAAATGCAGTAGAACTAGTTCAAAACCAAACATCTCTGGGATATTTCAACAGACTTTTCTTGGTCTCAAAACCCAACAACAAGTGGAGGCCCATTTTAGATCTCAGCAATCTAAACCAGTTCCACAAAGTACAAAAATTCAAAATGGAGACACCGGAAACTATCAGGACCTTCCTCCAACAAGGGGAGTGGGTAACCTCAGTAGATTTCAAGGACACCTACTTCCAAATACCCATTCAGGAACAGTCCAGGGAATATCCAAAACAGGTCATATCAGTTCAAAGCACTGCCATTCGGAGTGTCCACAGCTCCCATGGAGTTCACTGTGATAGCCAAGGAGGTAAAATTAATGGCCATACACAAGGGTATAAGAATCCACGAGTACCTAGACAACTGGTTGGTGAGAGCCAGGTCCCACCAAGTTTGTCTTTAACACACACAGGAACTAGAAAAACTCTGCCAGAATTTAGATTGGCTGGTGAATTTAGAAAAATCAGAGCTTGAACCCAAGCAGGTCTTCGACTTTGTAGGTTACCTGAGGTCTGGTCACGTCCGACCGACACCGGACCGGTGGCAAACCCTCCAACAGAAAGTCCAAGAACTTCTTCACCGACCGGCCTGTCCGGTCCGACAGTTCATGTCTCTGATAGGGTTATTAACAGCCACAGAAAAGCAAGTTCACCTTGGCCAACTTCATATGAGACCTATACAGTGGCATCTCAAAAACAACTGGAGAGTACTGGAATCACTAGAGAAGGTCATTCCAATCCCCAGGTCCTTGCACCCCCATCTGAGATGGTGGCTGGAGGAAAGCAATGTGCTTCAAGGTCAACCATTACACCCAATAAAACATGCTCTGCAGATTTTTACAGATGCATCAAAAGAAGGGTGGGGTGCTCACTTAGACGAGCACACTGCAAGAGGAACTTGGTCCCTTCCAGAAAGCAAACTGCATATACTGGGGGGTGGACATATTATGTTTGCTTTTTCCGCCGTCCGGCGTCCCGGCGTCTGGCGTCCCACTTGGTTTCCAGACATTTTAGGCAACAGTTCTTATCCTATCTTTACCAAATTTGGCATGCAGGTTTATTGGGTTAATAGCTTGTATGGGATTGCTTTTGGTGATGATAGCTCTATAGCTAACTGAGTAATAGCTACTTTGCTACTTTTGAGTATCTCTTTGGTTTCCAGACATTTTAAGGAATGGTATTAAGCCTAGCTTTCTGAAATTTGGTATGGAGGTTCATTGGGTTAATAGCTTGAATGGGATTGCTTTTGGGGGGAATTGCTTCATAGATGAGTGAGTAATTAATTAAATAAATGAGTAATTGGCTATTTTGAATACTGAAAAAGGCAAATGTGCTCATATCTCCTAAACCGTGCGAGATAGAGCGATTTTGTCGAAATTTTCGACCCACAGGGTATCTAAGGAATGCACTCTTTGCAATTTTCAAAAAAATTTCCCCTCCCCAAAAATGGCGGCCATTTTGAATTTTCGAATTTTTGCCAAAAATGGAAAAACACAAATTTGCTTCTATCTCCTTAACCCTGCGAGATAGAGCGATTTCGTCGAAAGTTTCAACCCATAGGGTATCTGAGCATCGTACTCTTGGCAATTTTTAAAAAATTTTCCCCTCCCCAAAAATGGCGGCCATTTTGAATTTTTGAAATTTTCGACCCACAGGGTATCTGAGCATTGTACTCTTGGCAATTTTAAAAAAATTTTCCCCTCCCCAAAAATGGCGGCCATTTTGAATTTTCGAATTTTTGCCAAAAATGGCAAAACACAAATTTCCTTCTATCTCCTTAACCGTGTGACACAGAGCAATTTCGTCGAAATTTTCGACCCACAGGGTGTCCGAGCAATGTACTCTTGGCAATTTTTAAAAAATTTTCCCCTCCCAAAAATGGCGGCCATTTTGAATTTTCGAATTTTTGCCAAAAATGGCAAAACACAAAATTGCTTCTATCTCCTTAACCGTGCGAGATAGAGCGATTTTGTCGAAATTTTCGACCCACAGGGTATCTCAGAAATGCACTCTCGGCAATTTTCAAAAAAATTTCCCCTCCCCAAAAATGGCGACCATTTTGAATTTTCGAATTTTTGCCAAAAATGGCAAAACACGAATTTGCTTCTATCTCCTTAACCGTGCGAGATAGAGCGATTTCGTCGAAATTATCAAGCAACAGGGTATCTGACCAATGTACTCTTGGCAATTTTCAAAAAATTTTCCCCTCCCCAAAAATGGCGGCCTTTTTGAATTTTCGAATTTTCCCCAAAAATGGCAAAACACAAAATTGCTTCTATCTCCTTAACCGTGTGAGATAGATGGATTTCGTCAAAATTTTCGACCCACAGGGTATCTGAGCAATGTACTCTTTGCAATTTTCAAAAAAAGTTCCCCTCCCCAAAAATGGCGGCCATTTTGAATTTTCGAATTTTTGCCAAAAATGGCAAAACACAAATTTGCTTCTATCTCCTTAACCGTGCGAGATAGAGCGATTTCGTCGAAAGTTTCAACCCATAGGGTATCTGAGCATCGTACTCTTGGCAATTTTTAAAAAATTTTCCCCTCCCCAAAAATGGCGGCCATTTTGAATTTTCGAAATTTTCGACCCACAGGGTATCTGAGCATTGTACTCTTGGCAATTTTAAAAAAATTTTCCCCTCCCCAAAAATGGCGGCCATTTTGAATTTTCGAATTTTTGCCAAAAATGGCAAAACACAAATTTCCTTCTATCTCCTTAACCGTGTGACACAGAGCGATTTCGTCGAAATTTTCGACCCACAGGGTGTCCGAGCAATGTACTCTTGGCAATTAAAAAAAAATTTTCCCCTCCCAAAATGGCGGCCATTTTGAATTTTCGAATTTTTGCCAAAAATGGCAAAACACAAAATTGCTTCTATCTCCTTAACCGTGCGAGATAGAGCGATTTCGTCGAAATTTTCGACCCACAGGGTATCTGAGAAAAGCACTCTCGGCAATTTTCAAAAAAATTTCCCCTCCCCAAAAATGGCGACCATTTTGAATTTTCGAATTTTTGCCAAAAATGGCAAAACACAAATTTGCTTTTATCTCCTTAACCGTGCCAGATAGAGCGATTTCGTCGAAATTATCAAGCAACAGGGTATCTGACCAATGTACTCTTGGCAATTTTCAAAAAATTTTCCCCTCCCCAAAAATGGCGGCCTTTTTGAATTTTCGAATTTTCCCCAAAAATGGCAAAACACAAAATTGCTTCTATCTCCTTAACCGTGTGAGATAGATGGATTTCGTCAAAATTTTCGACCCACAGGGTATCTAAGGAATGTAATATTTGCAATTTTCAAAAAATTTTCCCCTCCCCAAAAATGGCGGCCATTTTAAATTTTCGAATTTTTGCCAAAAATGGCAAAACACAAATTTGCTTCTATCTCCTTAACCGTGCGAGATAGAGCGATTTCGTGGAAATTTTCGACCCACAGGGTATCTAAGGAATGTAATATTTGCAATTTTCAAAAAATTTTCCCCTCCCCAAAAATGGCGGCCATTTTGAATTTTCGAATTTTTGCCAAAAATGGCAAAACACAAATTTCCTTCTATCTCCTTAACCGTGTGAGATAGAGCGATTTCGTCGAAATTTTCGACCCACAGGGTATCTAAGGAGTGTACTCTTTGCAATTTTCAAAAAAATTTCCCCTCCCCAAAAATGGCGACCATTTTGAATTTTCGAATTTTCCCCAAAAATGGCAAAACACAAAATTGCTTCTATCTCCTTAACCGTGTGAGATAGATGGATTTCGTCAAAATTTTCGACCCACAGGGTATCTGAGCAATGTACTCTTGGCAATTTTCAAAAAATTTCCTCTTCCCACATATGGCGGCCATTTCGAATATTTGCCCAAAATGGCAAAACACAAAATTGCTTCTATCTCCTTAACCGTGCGAGATAGAGCGATTTCGTCGAAATTTTCGACCCACAGGGTATCTAAGAAATGTACTCTTGGCAATTTTCAAAAAATTTTCCCCTCCCCACATATGGCGGCCATTTTGAATTTTTGCCCAAAATGGAAAAACACAAATTTGCCTTAACCGTGCAAAATAGAGTTATTTCGGTGAAATTTTCAACCCATTGGGTATCTAAGAAATGTACTCTTGGCAATTTTCAAAAAAAATTTTCATCTTCCCAAAAATGGCGGCCATTTTGAATTTTCAAATTTTTGCCAAAAATAGAAAAACAGAAATTTGCTTCTATCTTCTTAACCATGCAAGATAGAGTGATTTCATCAAAATTTTCAACCCAACCAATGCAAAAAGGCATGAAGCTGAAATAATTTACATGTACACTAATAAATATTTAACCATCATTGATATATTTTACAAATGAAACAGGGTCTTGTAAGACTACTGTACAATTTTGGCAAAAGGTTCATGGGGTGGACATTACACATGATAATGTGTGTTCTTCTATGCTATCCTATTTCTATTCATATGTCGCAGCTACTATCAACAGGGCGTCCTATTTCTAGTTTAGAACTGAAAGCAGCCTTTTTGGCCCTCAAAGAGTTCCAAGACCTCTGCTCAGACAAGATTGTTCTGATAGCAACCGACAACACCACAGTGGTGTCATACATAAACAAGGAAGGGGGCATGAGGTCGGGCCCACTATGTGCACTTCTATGGAGGATCCTGATCTGGTGCACCAGGAAACAGGTAACCCTCAAGGCCCGACACATCCCAGGCTGACTGAATGTGGTACGAGACAAGCTATCAAGGCTAGGCCAGACCATCCAGACAGAGTGGTCTCTCCTTCTGTTGGTCTTCCAAGTAATATGCAGCAGGTGGCACAGGCCTCAGATAGACCTTTTTGCAATTAGGTTCAACAACAAGTTGCTTCAGTTTGTGTCACCAGTACTAGACCCCCTGGCATGGGCAGTGGACGTACTTAGTCTGCCATGGGAGGATCAGGACGCCTATGCCTTCCCACCGGTAGCCATTCTTGGACAAAGTGGTGGAGAAGTTGCAGGACCACCCTTGCCACAAAATCATTCTGATAGCCCCAGGGTGGCCAAACATGCCTTGGTTCTGGAACCTGGTGACCATGTCCAGCCAGATCCCCCTCAGCCTGCCCAACCTTCTAACGCAGCCCTTCAATCAGACTCCACACAGGAATCTACCAAACCTAAATCTACATGCTTGGTTCCTAGAGCCTCAGCAATTAAAGAACAGGGCTTCTCTGATGCAGTGGCAGAGCAAATTGAATCTCCTAAAAGGGGATCAACCAGATCAGTCTATGAAGCAAAGTGGACCATTTTTATAAAGTGGTGCCCCAGTAACCAGGTGGACTTCAGGGCACCCCCTGTGAAGTCAATAGCCGACTTCCTACTGTACCTGTTTCAGGACAGGAAGTTGCAGCCAAGTACCATTGATGGCTACAGATCAGCCATTGCCAATGACGAGAATCTCACCCTTCTCCTGGATAGCTCCCATAGAGACAGGCCCAAAGGGAGGAGGGGCATCCCATCCTGGAACTTCTCACTGGTTTTACACCAGCTGACAAAGGCTCCCTTTGAACCCATTAAAGAGGCCTCTTTGAAGCATTTGACCTTCAAAACTGTTTTCCTATTGGCTCTGGGTTCAGGCAAACGCAGGAGTGAGATCCATGCCTGGCAAAACAAAAATACCAGACACCAGTCAGGCTGGTCAAAGGTCTCCTTGTACCCCTCACCCAGCTTTCTCTCTAAGAATCAGCTGGCTAAGGAGGGTCCAGAAAGTGTGACACCCCCCCCCCCCCCCCCCCAGTGATTATACCAGCCCTGGCCCCTACTCTGGATAAGTCACTCAGGCCTGACAGGTCCCTCTGTCCGGTCAGAGCTTTGCGCTACTATTTGGACAGGACCTCAGGTCTCAGACAGAATAAGGAGTTAGTCTTTGTATCCTTCAAGAAAGGCTTTGACAAGGACATCTCACCTGCCACTATCTCCTCATGGATCAAGCAAACTGCAATCCTATGCTATGAGCTCGCAGATCAGGAGGCCCACACTTTGCATCAGGTTAAAGCCCATGATGTCAGGACCTTTGCTGCTTCTAAGGCATTCCAATCAGGAGTCTCCTTGGAACAAATCCTATCAGCCTGCTACTGGAAGTCTCACAATACCTTCACCCAATTCTATCTGAAGGATGTAGCTTGGGGTGATTCAGAGCTCTACCATATGGGACCAATAGTGGCTACTCAGCAGACCCACAAATAGCCTAACAGTGAGGAGATTTGTACATATGTAAATAGTTGTACATATATATGTATATATATTATATTAAAAAAAAAAAAAATCTGACGTGCTTCCTTCAGGAGGTTTTTTTCTTCTTATGGGACTGAACTCATCCCTCTCTTCCCCTACCTCAGAGCAGGTCTGTAAGAAAAGGGTGGGGGTGCAACGTCGGTATAGCCCCGGGTAACCGACTGCTGGTAACCGACCATGGCCTTAAGGGTATCCCGACTTCAAGGTCTACCCAGGACTGGTTTAAAAATTTGTTAGTTTTATGAGTTCACGTACGTCCCTAGTAACCTACCCGTTGACCAAGCGGTAGTTATTCAGCAATTGTCCATTGGATAGGATGTATTAACGCAATAAAATTGCAAATTTAATAAGTAAATTATATTAAAGTTAATACCCTATCCAATGGACATGCAAGACTCTCCCAACCGGCCCCGCTATCATCTTACTAGGGCCATAATAGGTTTAGACAACAAAAAAGATGATATGACATCACGCTGTCTAGACAGGAAGGAAGTACGACATGCTATCTGGTGAGTGCACAGTACTGGACCGGCCTGGCCGGTAAAAACACAGGATGTCTTTTTCTGACGTTTGGCGGGCCGGTCTGCACTGACCAGATTAGCAATTGTCCATTGATATTAAATTTGCAAATTTCTTCAGATTTAGGCTTTATTTCAAATATATGCAGGGTGAGTTTACAGTTTTACTTAAAATGGCAATATTGAAATACATGTTTAGATTCGATATCGGAAGCCCAGTCCCAAAGTAATTAATATCGGCAATATCGATAAACGATTTACCCACTAGACATTAGTTAGGACTTGTAGGTGTGCAATGTCATGGTGTGACCTTGATTTAACCTTTGACCTTGCTGTAGTGACCTTGATTTATAAAATCTTGTCTGGGCTGTATTTCGGAAACTGTAAGATGTAGGAAGTTGATACTTGGTAGGGACATTGGTAAGGGGATGTAGGTGTGCAATATCATAGTGTGACCTTGATTTGATCTTTGACCTTACTGTAGTGACCTAGACTTAAAAAATCTTGTCTGGGTTATATCTCGGAAACGGTAAGGTGTAGGAAGTTGATCCTTGGTAGGGACATTGGTTAGGGATGGTAGGTGTGCAACGTCATGGTGTGACCTTGAGTTGGCATTTGACCTTGCTGTAGTGACCTTGATCTGTAAAATCTTGTCCGGGCTATATCTCGGAAACCATAAGGTGTAGGAAGTTGATATTTGGTAGGGACATTAGGGGTTGTAGGTGTGCAGCGTCATGGTGTGACATTGATTTGACCTTTGACCTTGTCGTAGTAACCATGACTTTTAAATTCTTGTCCGGGCTATTTCTTGGATTCCATAAGGTGTACAAGGTTGATATTTGGTGTTGATATTAGTTAGGGGGTGTAGGTGTGCATCATTGTGTGACCTTTAATTTTGGTTCTGCCAAAGTGGGTTCACCTGCCATATTTGAAATATCTCTCTTATGGGTTGCTGCAACTGTTTATTATATGCACTTTTACATAATTGTGCTATTTCCATTGACATCTATTCTCCAATTAATAAATTTTACAGTTTCATAATTAAGCGTCCCTGTTAGGGCGCTTATTTGTTTTTGCCTCAGTTTCCTCGCCGCGCCGCTGCCGCCGCAGCCGCATTATGGTCTCCCTTGAATATCTCCCTTATTATTAGAAGGTTTCAAACCATATTTGGCAGTTATATACCTTAGGCGTGGGAAAATTTTTCTGCATGCTTAAATTTGACCTTTGACCTTTACGAAGGTCACATGATCAAAAACAATTTTTTTTTGAAGTACACCCCCCCGTCATCGCAGTTCAGGAAAAACTACTTGGTACATAGCCTTATAATTTGACACACCTGTTCATACTATCGAAAACGCGAGCTGATTAGATTTTGGGAGCAATCCCTTGAAAAATGTCTCATTTATGAGTGATTTTCTGACACCTTCCAATCTGAAAGCCTTAAATTTAGGTCAACCCCCCTATTATCTTCTTAAGTATTGCATTTAGAGCCATAAAATGTACTGGGAGGTAATAGGAAACCATATGTGGAGAGTCTAAATAGCTGGTCAGTTTTACCCCACGGCCCCCCCCTTATGGGTCAAACTGGGGTCATAAAATAGCTGATTTTGAGTTTTTGCCTTATATCTCCTTTATTGTTGCTTTTATAGCTTCAGAATGTATTAAGAGGTATTGGGAAAGCATATGTGGAGAGTCTAAATAGCCGTTCAGTTTTACCCCCCGGCCCCCCCTTATGGGCCAAACTGGGGTCATAAATAGCTGCTTTGGAGTTTTTGCCTTATATCTCCTTTATCGTTGCTTTTATAGCTTCAGAATGTATTAAGAGGTATTGGGAAAGCATATGTGGAGAATCTAAATAGCCGGTCAGTTTTATCCCCCGACACCCCCTTATGGGTCAAACTGAGGTCATAAAATAGTTGCTTTGGAGTTTTGCCTTATATTTCCTTTATTGTTGGTTTTATACCTTCAGAATGTATTAAGAGGTATTGGGAAAGCATATGTGGAGAGTCTAAATAGCCGGTCAGTTTTACCCCCGGCCCCCCCTTATGGGTCAAACTGGAGTCATAAAATAGCTGATTTTGAGTTTTTGCCTTGTATCTCCTTTATTGTTGCTTTTATACCTTCAGAATGTATTAAGAGGTATTGGGAAAGCATACGGTGCAGCTTTGTGCATTTTTAGCTTTACAGCATGCTTATTAAAACCACAAAGCATTTTAAACTTTCAGGGATGCTTCGCTTTTGTTAGCAAAAGCATTCCTCTAGTTTTTGTTTGCTCATTAATGCTGTCATCTTGCTTTTGAATTGTCTTGTTTTAATACTTTATCTTTACATACATTTTCTTTCTCTTAGATGTTATTTTCTCTACTTAAACATTATTTGGAGCTTTATGTGACTGACACTGCTCTGAAGGTATCCAGATACTTTGTACTGTTTCATTACTTCTATATCTCATGGTGTTGAAAAATATTTCCCCAGGCTATGGGGTACGGGCATTTCTGATGCTATTTTCGTATTTTTTTTCTTAGGTGCTACGAGAAATATTCAGCTACAAGCCACCAGTCACAAGAGATCAGTTTTTCTCAAATGGCTATTCTGAGCGTAAAATTATAATGGCCTCTGAGATATTGAACATGTTAATAAAGCGTCACAAAACATTAACACCTAAACCTAAAGTGAGGGTCAATGTATCCATGAACACCACATCATCATCCAGTTCATCAAATTCAAAGCAAAAGGTAGGATGTATTACACATGTTGTTTTTATATAAAGCAATGGGAGAGGGGAATGCATTCTGTAGTATACCACACAAAATCACATAATGTATTAATGTATACCATTAAAAAAACAACCTACTTGGTACTGTATCAGTGGTTGGACAATTATATGGTGGACATATTCTTTTAAATTATTTTGTGCAGATTTATTGTTTTCACCCATGCTGTAGGGTTGGGAGAGTGTGCAACGGGAAAATTTTTGTTCAGGTTGTATCTCAGAAATTGTGAGGTATAGGAAGTTTCTAATTGGTGGGCGCATTAGTGGGGGTGCAGGTATGCAATGTCATGGTGTGGCCTTGATTTTGCTTTGCTGTAGATTTAAACTCTAAAATCTTGTCAAGGCTATAGCTCAGAAACTATGAGATATATGAAGATGATACTTTCGTAGGCATGTTGATTGCAGGCTTTAGGTGTGTAACATCATGGACCCATGGTGTCTCTTGCCATAGTGACCTTGACCTTTAAAATCTTGTCTGGGCTGTATCTTGAAAGCCATAAGGTGTAGTAAGTTGATACTTGGTAGGGATATTGGTTAGATGGTTGGAGGTGTGTAGTGTCTTGATACGACCTTTTACCTTGCTGTAATGACCCTGAACTTAAACTCTTGTCTGGGTTGCATCTTGTGTGTGTCAGGAGTAGAAAGGTGATACTTCCAGGGATATTGATTTGGGGAATGTTGCTGTAGAATGTCATGGTGTCACGTTTATTTGACATTTTACTTTGTAGTGACCTTAACCTTTTAAATCTTATCTTGGCCATATCTCAGAAGTTGTATATTGTTTGGAGGTTGTAGGTATGCAACATCATTACCTTTGGCTTTGGATCAGTGAGAATGTTTTCCACTGTTACATTTGATAGAAATTTCCCCTATCAGAAAGGTTTGTTGATTGCTGATACTGATTATTGTATCAAGAGATGTAAGTCGGGGATACCTAAGTTTTAGCATGGTCACGTGCCCACCACAGAGATTTCCTTTCATACGTGGTAACTTAAAAACATCTGAGGGAAACTTTTCAAATTTGGTATTTGTGTATATGTTGTATTGAATGTAGATAACTGTTGAATGTATACATTCAACGGGTCAAACCGTTGAATGTATAGATTCAATGGGCAAACTGTTGAATGTATACATTCAATGGCTCAGCTGTGGAATGTATAGATTCAATGGGTGAAACTGTTGAATGTGTACATTCAATGGCTCAGGGCATGGAATGTGGAAATAATTTATAGTTGATAAGTTGATTGGAAGTATGAAGACTTATGTACACTTTAACATACACTGAGTATTTTCTAAAATCAAATCACTATTTATAGTAGTTGTAGGGATGATCAAAAGAAAAAGTCTTCTATTGAAGTGTTAGCAGGGGCTCAAAGAAGAAGAATCTTGTAGGATTAAAGACTTTATAAACATAAAGAGTTCCCTTTAATCTACACTAGTGGGTAAATTGTTTATCGATATTGCCGATATTTATTGTTTTGGAACTGGACTCCCGATATCGAGATCTAAACATGTATTTCAATATCGCCATTTTAAGTAAAACTGTAAACTTACACTGTTAATACTCGAAGTAAAGCAAAAATCTGAAGACATTGTACACTTTTATCTCACATTTTTAAAGTTTTCAATGCGTTTTTGATGAAAACTGCATTGTTTTGATTCATTTCGCTTCCTGTTAGCGGTTCGGGAAACACTAAACTAAAACGTTTTCAGTTTCCCGAATTCAGACTATTTGGTAGACAATATGAACCCCCCGATATCGCCCGATATTGAAATATTTTTACATTCAATATCGATACCCACAAAGCCAAACAATTTACCCCCTAATCTACACACATTAAAACAATTGCTGTGATAATCAAAGCAAAGAACAAAGAGAGACAGTTCAAGCCTGAGTAATCTTTTGATCACTGATTACAGAAAAAGTTGTCACCTGAGTACCTCTTTAATGCTCTCCAAATTTGTGTGTGATTGTTTACAGTTAATCCATGAAAGAGGATCACAGAGGTGCAATTGCAATTAGTCTTACCACACCAAGAAACACAAGAGCATTGGGGTTCATTGTGATTATATAATTGGAAAATAGATTAGTATTTCTTGTTCTTTTTTATCCTTTACAAAATATTTAAACAATAATTAAGCCATGTTTTATAAATATTGAAAAAATATTTAAGGCTATAATACACTATACTAATAAACTCATAACTACATTTAACTTTTATATTAGTAAAAATGCATCATTAATTCATACAATATAATATTAAATTAAATAGGTTTTATAATAGTATTAACATTGCATCATTAATTTATACAATATAAATATTAAACTAAAAAGTTTTACATAAATATTAAACTGTTTAGGGACTACTTATAAAAATCATAATATTTAAAGAACTTATACACATTCAATGATCATAACTGTTGAATGTACACATTCCACAGCCAAACTGTGGAATGTACACATTCAATGGCTATTTGCTGTTGAATGTGTACATTCAACACCTAGGCCATTGAATGCATACATTCAACACTTGAGCCATTGAATCTATACATTCAACAGTTATCTACATTCAATACAACATATATATATATGGGTAATACCTCGGAGCCTGTAGTTTCATGGTCTCATCCTTCCATAAAAAGGTGAATGGTGGCCTTTTAAAGGTCAAATCTGAGGTAATTATTCACATTTTGGCCTTTCATATGCAGTAACTTAAAAAACATATGCACATCTTTCTTAGTTGTTATGTGGGTAAGGGACTGAAGCCAATTGTTTAACTTCCTTGGTATGCCACTACAAGACCAATGGCATCATTCTTGCACAAATTGAAAATATTAATTATCTCAAAAACCGGAAGAAGATTTTGAGCGAAGATTTTGGTGCCCTTAAGGGCTGTCGGGGTATTGTTTTCACCCATGGTGTCCGGACGGGCGAGCGGGCGGCCGTAGGGAAAAGTTTGTCCGGCCTGTATCTTAGGAACTGTAAGGGGGAGGAAGTTGATACTTGGTAGGGACATTGGTTAGGGGGTGTAGGTGTGCAATATCATGGTGTGACCTTGATTTGACCTTTGACCTCGCCGTAGTAGCCTTGACCTATAAAATCTTGTCCGGGCTATATCTCGGAAACTGTAAGGTGTAGGAAGTTGATGCTTGGTAGGGACATTGGTTAGGGGTGTAGGTGTGCAACGTCATGATTTGACCTTAATTTGACATTTGACCTTGCTGTAGTGACCTTGACCTATAAAATCTTGTCCGGGCTATATCTCGGAAACTGTAAGGTGTAGGAAGTTGATACTTGGTAGGGACATTGGTTAGGGGGTGTAGGTGTGCAATGTCATGGTGTGAACTTGATTTGATCTTTGACCTTGTCGTAGTGACCTTGACCTATAAAATCTTTTCCGGGCTATATCTCGGAAACCGTAAGGTGTAGTAAGTTGATACTTGGAAGGGACATTGGTTAGGGGGTGTAGGTGTGCAACGTCATGGTCTGACCTTGATTTGACCTATGACCTTGCCATAGTGACCTTGAGTTTGAAAATCTTGTCTGGGCTATATCTCGGAAACTGTAAGGTGTAGGAAGTTGATACTTGGTAGGAACATTGGTTAGGGGGTGTAGGTGTGCAACGTCATGGTGTGACCTTGATTTGACATTTGACCTTGCCGTAGTGACCTTAACCTATAAAATGTTGTTGCACCTTTGGGTCTGTCTTTTGATGCAGATTAAGCACTGTTAAAGTCATATTAGAATTCATTAATAATTTTACTTTTACAACTTCCCATTGTAACAGATGGAATTTCATCAAGTGAGCAACAGATTTTGCTCCAACACCACACATAAGCATTCATTGAATGTATTACCACTTCTGTGTGCAGGGTAATATTCAAAACATCTAAACCATAATTCGGCCATGCCAGATGTAGATAAAGAGTACATGCATTATCTTTCTTTTAGACATTATTTTCTCTATTTAAGCGTCCCGCAAGGGACGCTTGTTTGTGTATGGGAGAGCTTCCGGCTCCGCCGGCTCCTGCGGCTCCGCCGGCTCCGCATTTTGTTTTCCTTATAACTCTGTAACCGTTAGGCGGATTCTTTTCAAATTTGGCAGGTTTAGGCAGTAGCCTTGGGGAATTTTTTTGAATATGCTGCAGTGACATTTCAACCAATCAGAGAGGTCACATGACCAAAAATGTCTTTTTTCGATGGGGAAGCTTGTCCGGATGATAACTTGAAAGGAATTTTATCAATTCACCTGAAACTTGGCAAATACATTCATTCTATTAAGATCTGGAAATCATTAGATTTTGGCATTGATTGGTCAAGAAATGGCCGAGTAATTAATGATTAATTAATCATTACGAATTTTCCAAATAAGGAAAACACAAAAATGCTTATATCTCGAAAACCGTGCTAGATAGAGCGATTTCGACGAAATTTTTGACCCGCAGGGTATCTCTGCGGAGTAGTTTTCCCAATTTTCAAACAAATTTTGTCTCGCCCAAAATGGCGGCCATTTTGAATTTTCGAAATTTTCGCAAAAATTGCAAAACACAAAAATGGTTATATCTCAAAAACCGTGCTAGATAGAGCAATTTCGACAAAATTTTTGACCCGCAGGATATCTCTGCGGAGTACTTTTCCCAATTTTCAAAAAACTTTTGTCTCGCCAAAAATGGCGGCCATTGTGAAGGATATCTCTGCAGAGTAGCCATGCCAATTTTCAAACAAAAAATTTCTCGCAAAAAATGGCGGCCATTTTGAATTTTCGAATTTTTCGCAAAATTGCAAAACACAAAAATGCTTATATCTCGAAAACCGTGCTAGATAGAGCGATTTCGACGAAATTTTTGACCCACAGGGTATCTCTGCAGAGTAGCCATGCCAATTTTCAAAAAAATTTTATCTTGCCAAAAATGGCGGCCATTTTGAATTTTCGAATTTTTGCGCAAAAATTGCAAAACACAAAAATGCTAATATTTCGAAAACCGTGCTACATAGAGCGATTTCGACGAAATTTTTTATCTTCAGGGTATCTCTGCAGAGCAGCTATCCCAAAGAGCTTTCACTTGGTGAAGTTTCAGACCCATAGCTAATTGCTCACCTACTCAAAAAGAGTAAATGCGAATTACCTCTAAAAGTATTGCAGATGGCCAATTTTTCTCAAATAACTCATTCACCTACTTTTGGAAGAGCTTTCACATGGTGAAGTTTCAGACCCATAGCCAATTACTCACCTACTCAAAATGAGTAAATACGAATTATCTGTAAAAGTATTGCAGATAGCCAATTTTTCTCAAATAACTCATTCACCTACTTTTGGGAGAGCTTTCACATGGTGAAGTTTCAGACCCATAGCTAATTATTTACCTACTCAAAATGAGTAAATGCTAATTATCTGTAAAAGTATTGCGGATACCCAATTTTTATCAAATAACTCATTCATCTACTTGTGGGAGAGCTTTCACATGGTGAAGTTTCAGACCCATAGCTAATTACTCACCTACTCAAAATGAGTAAATGCGAATTATCTCTAAAAGTATTGCAGATAGCCAATTTTTCTCAAATAACTCATTCACCTACTTTTGGGAGAGCTTTCACTTGGTGAAGTTTCAGACCCATAGCTAATTACTCACCTACTCAAAATGAGTAAATGCGAATTATCTCTAAAAGTATTGCAGATAGCCAATTTTTGTCAAATTAATCATTCACCTACTTTTGGGAGAGCTTTCACTTGAAGTTTCAGACCCATAGCTAATTACTCACCTACTCAAAATGAGTAAATGCGAATTATCTCTAAAAGTATTGCAAATAGCCAATTTTTCTCAAATAACTCATTCACCTACTTTTGGGAGAGCTTTCACTCTGTGAAGTTTCAGACCCATAGCTAATTACTCACCTACTCAAAATGAGTAAATGTGAATTATCTCTAAAAGTATTGCAGATAGCCAATTTTTCTCAAATAACTCATTCACCTACTTTTGGGAGAGCTTTCACTTGGTGAAGTTTCAGACCCATAGCTAATTACTCACCTACTCAAAATGAGTAAATGCGAATTATCTCTAAAAGTATTGCAGATAGCCAATTTTTCTCAAATAACTCATTCACCTACTTTTGGGAGAGCTTTCACTTGGTGAAGTTTCAGACCCATAGCAAATTACTCACCTACTCAAAATGAGTAAATGCGAATTATCTGTAAAAGTATTGCAGATAGCCAATTTTTCTCAAATACTCATTCATCTACTTGTGGGAGAGCTTTCACATGGTGAAGTTTCAGACCCATAGCTAATTACTCACCTACTCAAAATGAGTAAATGCGAATTATCTCTAAAAGTATTGCAGATAGCCAATTTTTCTCAAATAACTCATTCACCTACTTTTGGGAGAGCTTTCACTTGGTGAAGTTTCAGACCCATAGCTAATTACTCACCTACTCAAAATGAGTAAATGCGAATTATCTCTAAAAGTATTGCAGATAGCCAGTTTTTCTCAAATTAATCATTCACCTACTTTTGGGAGAGCTTTCACTTGGTGAAGTTTCAGACCCATAGCTAATTACTCACCTACTCAAAATGAGTAAATGCAAATTATCTGTAAAAGTATTGCAGATAGCCAATTTTTCTCAAATAACTCATTCACCTACTTTTGGGAGAGCTTTCACTTGGTGAAGTTTCAGACCCATAGCTAATTACTCACCTACTCAAAATGAGTAAATGCGAATTATCTCTAAAAGTATTGCAGATAGCCAATTTTTCTCAAATTAATCATTCACCTACTTTTGGGAGAGCTTTCACTTGGTGAAGTTTCAGACCCATAGCTAATTACTCGTCTACTCAAAATGAGTAAATGCGAATTATCTCTAAAAGTATTGCAGATAGCCAATTTTTCTCAAATAACTCATTCACCTACTTTTGGGAGAGCTTTCACTTGGTGAAGTTTCAGACCCATAGCAAATTACTCACCTACTCAAAATGAGTAAATGCGAATTATCTGTAAAAGTATTGCAGATAGCCAATTTTTCTCAAATACTCATTCATCTACTTGTGGCAGAGCTTTCACATGGTGAAGTTTCAGACCCATAGCTAATTACTCACCTACTCAAAATGAGTAAACGCGAATTATCTCTAAAAGTATTGCAGATAGCCAATTTTTCTCAAATAACTCATTCACCTACTTTTGGCAGAGCTTTCACTTGGTGAAGTTTCAGACCCATAGCTAATTATTCACCTACTCAAAATGAGTAAATGTGAATTATCTCTAAAAGTATTGCAGATAGCCAATTCTTCTCAAATAACTCATTCACCTACTTTTGGGAGAGCTTTCACTCTGTGAAGTTTCAGACCCATAGCTATTTATTCACCTACTCAAAATGAGTAAATGCTAATTATCTGTAAAAGTATTGCGGATACCCAATTTTTATCAAATACTCATTCATCTACTTGTGGGAGAGCTTTCACATGGTGAAGTTTCAGACCCATAGCTAATTACTCACCTACTCAAAATGAGTAAATGCGAATTATCTCTAAAAGTATTGCAGATAGCCAATTTTTCTCAAATAACTCATTCACCTACTTTTGGGAGAGCTTTCACTTGGTGAAGTTTCAGACCCATAGATAATTATTCACCTACTCAAAATGAGTAAATGTGAATTATCTCTTAATAGTATTGCAGATAGCCAATTTTTCTCAAATAACTCATTCATCTACTTTTGGAAGACCTTTCACACACGAAAATGAAAAATTGTGAATATCTCGGAAAAGCTATTTCTTCTGCTTTACTGCTCGGCGGGAGATACACACCACGGCAGTGGTCTTGACAAAATTTTTTGTCTCCCCAAAAATAGTGGCCATTTTGAATTTTCAAAGTTTTTGCAAAACACAAAAATGCTTATATCTCGAAAACCATGCTATATGGAGTGAACTCAACAAAATTTTGGACCTGCTGGGTATCTCTGCAGAGTAGCCATGCCAATTTTCAAAATATTTTTGTCTCGCCAAATATAGCGGACATTTTTAATTTTTTTATTTTTTGCAAAACACAAAAATGCTTATATCTTGAAAACCGTGCTAGATAGAGCAGACTGCGCTGACTTTGGTTGCCACAACAGTATAAGGCTAGAACGAAGCATTTTCTTAATACTTTAGCACTCACCTTTATATCCTTTTCGGGACGCTTTGTTTTTGCTATGCAAAAACATTATCTTTTTTTTTTGCGAGCGATCCTCTAGTTAAACATTGTTTGGACCTTTATATAACTGACAGTGCTCTGAAAGTATCCTGAACTTTGTACTGATACAGTATGTCTATATCTCTTGGTGTTAAAAATATTTCCCTAGGCTGTGGGGTACAGGCATCTCTGAAAGATGGCTCAAACTTCAGGATTTGATCCTATGCTTGAACATGTTTTGACTGCAAGATGTTTGATGTCGCTTATTGGGTTGCTCGCCTCAACGAAGAAGATGGTCCTGAAGGGATGCCTTCACAGTTTCACCTCAAGGAGCACTGGAGATATCCTCAGTCGTTGGACATCCTCCTTCCTTGGTCAGCTCACCTAGAGTGGAGGCAAAATCCCGCAAATGTGATGAAGGGCACAGACCTTCACCCCAAAGACCACAGTATCCAAATCATTACAGATGCCTCAAACAAAGGTTGGGACGCTCACTTAGAGCAAGTCTGTACAAAAGGTCTATGGTCAGACAGGTCTGGTCCTGAAAAGGTTCAAAGACCAGTGCCAAAACCAAACAGTGTTGGTTGCTACAGACAACTCAACAGTAGTAGCCTACATAAACAAACAAGGAGGAACCCACTCGGCAAAGATGTGTGCTCTCCTGTGGAAATTCATGACCTGGTGCCATCATTACCATATAACTCTTAAGAGCCAGGCACATTCCAGGGTGTCTTAATGTGATAGCCGACCTTCTGCCCAGGTCAAACCAAGTCCAATCAACAGAATGGTCACTGCATCCGCAGGTGTTCAAACAGATCTGTCAAAAGTGGTTCACTCCTCATGTAGATCTATTTACTACTCGTCTGAACCACAAAGTTCCATTGTATGTATCTCCAGTCACAGACCAACATGCTTGGGACATAGATGCTCTGAACATAAACTGGTCTGGTCTCACTGCCAATGCCTACCCTCCCACGGCTCTCCTTCACAGGGTGATCCAAAAAATTAGGTAATGCATTTGCCTCATCATTGTAATAGCTCCAGGCTGGCCAGGGATGCCCTGGTTTTGGAACCTAGTACAGATGTCAACAGAGATCCCACTCTTAATTACCAGTGTCAAGAACACTTCTCAAACAGTCCCACAATCAAGTGTTTCACAGCAATCCTCAACCTCCACACCTGGTGTCGGAGTGGACAGCTCCAAGAACAAGCCTTCTCTGTGGAGGTGGCAGAGAGACTGAGAATTGCTGCCCCTCAAAGGTCATCAATAAGGACCATCTATAAGTCAAAGTGGGCCCTATTTGAGAAACGGTGCAGCTGAAATTTGGTGGATTTCCCCACTCCCTCTGTGAAACAAGTCTCAGACTTTTTCATGTACCTGTACCAAGATCTAAACAGGCACCCGTCGACCATTGATGGTTACAGGATGGCCATTGATGACACCTTGGGCCCAGCTAGGCTCTATATTTCTCAAAGCTCCGACCTTAACAGGATACTTTCTAGCTTTCACAGGGATCGTCCCAAAAGTTCCAGGAATCTTCCAAAGTGGAACCTTTCTGTTGTACTCAATGAGCTCACAAAAAAATCCTTTGAGCCTATGAAAGACACAGACCTCAAACATCTTACACTCAAAACTGCTTTCTTGCTAGCTTTAGCCTCCGGTAAGCTCAGCAGCGAAATTCATGCCTGGGTTGCAAAGTATCTAATCTAGGCCAAAGGGAAAAGGTAGCTTTGTTTCCCTCTTTAGATTTCACAGGCAAAAACCAACTAGCAAGAACAAGGTTCTCAAAGTCTGTCTCCAGTGACTATCCCTGCTTTGACTACCATCGTGGATAGACAATTCAAAGAAGACAGGACCCTGTGTCCGGTATGGACGCTGAGGTACTATTTGGATCGAACCAAAGACCTGGGATGGTCGCGATCCCTACTCTTTATTTCCTTCAAGAAGGGACATACCTCAGACATCAGACCCACTACTCTCTCTTCTTGGTTAAAACAAACTATCTTACTTTGTTGCAAACAAGCGGACCAACAGTCCTTGAACTTGGTCTCAGTTAAAGCGCTTGACATAAGGGCCTTTGCAGCCTCAGAGGCCTTTTACATTGGGGTTTCAGTGGACCAAATCATGTAAGCTTGTCACTGGAAAGCTCATAGCACATTTACAAATTTTTGCCTAAAGGACCTCACTTGGTCAGATAACAACAACAATATGTATTTGGGGCCAGTAGTAGTGGCTCAACAAGTGCTAGACCCTTCCCCTCAGACTAGTCATCCTCGGAAAGAAAAGATAGGGGGGGGGGGGGCGTTCGCTGCTGTAGCCAAGTCTTCAGGAGTTGTCTTATCCCAGGGTCTAGGTATATGACTACCTCCTGAGGATGTTTAGTAAGGTCTTTTATCTTTTATTTCATTTACAGTATTTAGCATGTATAATATATTAATTACTTATTCAGGTGATCCCATAATATCATCAAAAGGGTGGCAAGTTAATGAGATTTTCAAGCCCAGGGCTTTTCATTTACGGTGAAGCCCTTGGGGCTATATACCGTATAAGTGAGCATAGCTGCACTTACTCCTTCCAAATCCAGACATCTAGACAGCTTTAGTAATGTCATTCATTCAAATAGTCTGGTTTTTTGGCTTCTTACAGGCCCAGTTCCTGGAACTGGGGCACTGTAAGCGGGACTCAGACTGGCTTTCTAAAACATTCATTCTAATTTAATTAATTCAAAATCCAAGAAAAATTGACAAATACCTCCAGTCTCAACTGTAATCCCTCTGCCTAGCGGTTGGATTCAGCATTCAGTTCCACACGATAAGTTATTGTAGCGCAGTAAAATTGAAAATTTTAATTACTTAAATGTAGCTTTTATAAGCTACAAGCTTACCATATGGAACTGAAGAGAGTCCCACCCTGCCTCCCCACTCTATTACAGCTGAGGGGGTATGGCCAAATTATAACTCAAAAGAAGGAGGTTTAAGTGGTATTACACTATGGGGTTCACCTTCCTGTGAGGCACTGGCCAGTACGAAACGTCTATTTTTCTTGGACGTTGGTCAATGCCTGCGGCCTCCCAAGATCATCATTCAGTTCCACATGGTAAGCTTGTAGCTTATAAAAGCTACATTTAAGTAATTAAAATTTTCAAATTAATATATTTTACAGTTTAATAATTAATGTAAGAAACTAATTTTGTTATCTTGCTATTATATTGTTCGATATTTTTTCTTTACATACATTTTCTCATTTTTACCCCACAGCCCTTAAGGGCTGTCGGTATTGTTTTCACCCATGGTGTCCAGATGGGCGAGCGGGTGGGTGGGCAGGGGGCGGGAAAAAATTTGTCCGGGCTGTATCTCAGAAACCGTAAGGTGTATGAAGTTGATAATTGGTATGGACATTGGTTAGGATGTGTAGGTGTGCAACGTCATGGTCTTACCTTGATTTGACCTTTGACCTTGCCATAGTGACCTTGAGTTTGAAAATCTTGTCCGGGCTATATCTCGGAAACCGTAAGGTGTAGGAAGTTGATACTTGGTAGGCACATTGGTTAGGGGGTGTAGATGTGCAACGTCATGGTCTGACCTTGATTTTATCTTTGACCTTGTCGTAGTGACCTTGACCTATAAAATCTTGTCCGGGCTATATCTTGGCAAATATAAGGTGTAGGAAGTTGATACTTGGTAGGGACATTGGTTAGGGGGTGTAGGTGTGCAACGTCATGGTGTGACCTTGATTTGACCTTGCCGTAGTGACCTTGACCTATAAAATCTTGTCCAGGCTATATCTTGGAAACCGTAAGGTGTAGGAAGTTGATACGTGGTAGGGACATTGGTTAGGGGGTGTAGGTGTGCAACGTCATGGTGTGACCTTGATCTGACTTTGACCTTGCTGTAGTGACCTTGACCTGTAAAATCTTGTCCGGGCTATATCTCGGAAACCGTAAGGTGTAGGAAGTTGATACTTGGTAGGGACATTGGGTAGGGGTTGTAGGTGTGCAACGTCATGGTCTGACCTTGATTTGACCTTTGACCTTGTCGTAGTGACCTTGACCTATAAAATCTTGTCCGGGCTATATCTCGGAAGCCATAAGGTGTAGGAAGTTGATACTTGGTAGGGACATGGGTTAGGGGGTGTAGGTGTGCAATGTCATGGTCTAACCTTGATTTGACCTTTGACCTTGCTGTAGTGACCTTGACCTATAAAATCTTGTCCGGGCTATATCTCAGAAACCGTAAGGTGTAGGAAGTTGATGCTTGGTAGGGACATTGGTTAGAGGTTGTAGGTGTGCAACATCATATATATCTGGTGTGACCTTGATTTGACCTTTGACCTTGTCGTAGTGACCTTGACCTTTAAAATCTTCTTGCACCTATGGGTTTGTCTTTTGATGCAGATTAAGCACTGTTAAAGTCATATTAGAATTCATTAATAATTTTACTTTTACAACTTCCCATTGTAACAGATGGAATTTCATCAAGTGAGCCACAGATTTTGCTCCAACACCACACATAATCATTCATTGAAAGTATTACCACTTCTGTATGCATGGTAATATTCAAAACATCTAAACCATAATTCAGGTATGCCAGATGTAGATAAAGAGTACATATATTATCTTTCTCTAAGACATTATTTTCTCTATTTAAACATTGTTTGGACCTTTATATAACTGACAGTCCTCTGAAGGTATCCTGAACTTTGTACTGATTCAGTACTTCTATATCTCATGGTGTTAAAAATATTTCCCTAGGCTGTGGGGTACAGGCATCTCTGATGCTATTTTTGTTTATTTTCCTGCATCTTGTACTGTTCTGAGTGACCCATTTGGCCATACCCCATCGTTCTTATATGTTGAGAATCTGTGTAAAAGGGTAACCTGGAATTGATCAGTGGCTACATTTTTTCTGTAATCTATTGCATAGTAATGTTGCATGTTGTTAGTGGTAAAAATTATATTATCTCTAGAAGCTTGTTGGTATATGGGAGAATATCTGGCTCTGTGAGCTCCGCGTTTTCTTTTCCTTATAACTCTGTGACCATTCGGCGGATTCCTTTCAAATTTGGCAGGTGTATGCAGTAGCCTGGGGGAATTTTTTTGGATATGCTGCAGTGAAATTTCGACCAATCAGAGAGGTCAAATGACCAGAAATGTCTTTTTTCAATGGGTAAGCTTGTCCAGATGATAACTTGAAAGGGATTTTATCAATTCACCTGAAACTTTGCAAATACATTCATTCTGTTAAAATCTGGAAATCATTAGATTTTGGCATTGATTGGTTAAGAAATGGCCGAGTAATTAATAATTAATTAATCATTATGAATTTTCCAAATGAGGAAAACACAAAAATGCTTATATCTCGAAAACCGTGTGCGATAGAGCAATTTCGACAAAACTTTTGACCCGCAGGGTATCTCTGTAAAGGAGCTATCCCAATTTTCAAAACTTTTGCTCTCGCCAAAAATGGCGGCCATTTTGAATTTTCAAATATTTTGCAAAATTGCAAAACATAAAAATGCTTATATCTCGAAAACCATGATTTCAACGAAATTTTTGACCCACAGGGTGTCTTTCAAGAGTAGCCATCCCAATTTTTAAAAAAATTTTGTCTCTCCAAAAATGGCGGCCATTTTGAAGTTTTCCACAAAAATTGCAAAACACAAAACTGCTTATATCTCGAAAACCATGCTAGATAGAGCGATTTTGATGAAATTTTTGACCCACAGTGTATGTCTGCAGAGTAACCATCCCAATTTTCAAAAATAATTTGTCTCGCCAAAAATGGTGGCCATTTTGAATTTTCGAATTTTTTGCAAAAATTGCAAAACACAAAAATGCTTATATCTCGAAAACTGTGCTAGATAGAATGATTTCAACGAAATTTTTGACCCGCAGAGTAAACCGTCCTAGATAGAGCAATTTCAACAAAATTTTTGGCCTGCAGGGTATGTCTGCAGACTAGCCATTCCAATTTTCAAAAAATATTTTGTCTCGCCAAAAATGGCAGCCAGTTTGAATTTTCGATTTTTTTGTAAAAATTGCAAAACAAAAAAATGCTTATCTCTCATTCTAACTTTGTGATGGGTATCAGTGTTGTTTGTTTTTCACTGTATTGACTTCAAATCTATATATTCCGTACTAAATTTTTCTGTGGTTTTGATCAGCTCATTAGATTTTGTGAGAACATACTTCTACCTAGAAATACCCTCTTTCTACCTTTGTCTACGACAACCCTAATGTAAATGCTGCATTACAAATAAAAAAAAAAATAGAAAAAAATCTTGCTTGTAAACTGGTTAATTTGTGATATATAATTAAGCGTCCCTTGCGGGACGCTTGTTTGTGTATGGGAGAGCTTCAGGCTCCGGCGGCTCTGCCGGCTCCGCATTTTGTTTTCCTTATAACTCTGTAACCGTTAGGCGGATTCTTTTCAAATTTGGCAGGTTTAGGCAGTAGCCCTGGGGAATTTTTTTGAATATGCTGCAGTGACATTTCAACCAATCAGAGAGGTCACATGACCAAAAATGTCTTTTTTCGATGGGGAAGCTTGTCCGGATGATAACTTGAAAGGAATTTTATCAATTCACCTGAAACTTGGCAAATACATTCATTCTATTAAAATCTGGAAATCATTAGATTTTGGCATTGATTGGTCAAGAAATGGCCGAGTAATTAATGATTAATTAATCATTACGAATTTTCCAAATAAGGAAAACACAAAAATGCTTATATCTCGAAAACCGTGCTAGATAGAGCGATTTCGACGAAATTTTTGACCCACAGGGTATCTCTGCGGAGTAGTTTTCCCAATTTTCAAAAAATTTTTGTCTCGCCCAAAATGGCGGCCATTTTGAGTTTTCAAAATTTTCGCAAAAATTGCAAAACACAAAAATGCTTATATCTCAAAAACCGTGCTAGATAGAGCAATTTCGACAAAATTTTTGATCCGCAGGATATCTCTGCGGAGTAGTTTTCCCAATTTTCAAAAAATTTTTGTCTCGCCCAAAATGGCGGCCATTTTGAATTTTCAAAATTTTCGCAAAAATTGCAAAACACAAAAATGCTTATATCTCAAAAACCGTGCTAGATAGAGCGATTTTGACGAAATTTTTGACCCACAGGGTATCTCTGCAGAGTAGTTATCCCAATTTTGAAAAAAATTTTGTCTCGCCAAAAATGGCGGCCATTTTGAATTTTCGAATTTTTTGCAAAAATTGCAAAACATAAAAATGCTTATATCTCGGAAACCCTGCTAGATAGAGCGATTTCGACGAAATTTTTGACCCACAGGGTATATCTACAGAGTAGCCATGCCAATTTTCAAAAAAATTTTGTCTCGCCAAAAAATGGCGGCCATTTTGAATTTTCGAATTTTTCGCAAAAATTGCAAAACATAAAAATGCTTATATCTCAAAAACCCTGCTAGATAGAGCGATTTCGACGAAATTTTTGACCCACAGGGTATCTCTGCAGAGTAGCCATGCCAATTTTCAAACAAAAAATTTCTCGCAAAAAATGGAAGCCATTTTGAATTTTCGAATTTTTCGCAAAATTGCAAAACACAAAAATGCTTATATCTCGAAAACCGTGCTAGATAGAGCGATTTCGACGAAATTTTTGACCCACAGGGTATCTCTGCAGAGTAGCCATGCCAATTTTCAAAAAAATTTTGTCTTGCCAAAAATGGCGGCCATTTTGAATTTTCGAATTTTTGCGCAAAAATTGCAAAACACAAAAATGCTAATATTTCGAAAACCGTGCTACATAGAGCGATTTCGACGAAATTTTTTATCTTCAGGGTATCTCTGCAGAGCAGCTATCCCAAAGAGCTTTCACTTGGTGAAGTTTCAGACCCATAGCTAATTGCTCACCTACTCAAAAAGAGTAAATGCGAATTACCTCTAAAAGTATTGCAGATGGCCAATTTTTCTCAAATAACTCATTCTCCTACTTTTGGAAGAGCTTTCACATGGTGAAGTTTCGGACCCATAGCCAATTACTCACCTACTCAAAATGAGTAAATGCGAATTATCTCTAAAAGTATTGCAGATAGCCAATTTTTCTCAAATAACTCATTCACCTACTTTTGGAAGAGCTTTCACATGGTGAAGTTTCAGACCCATAGCCAATTACTCACCTACTCAAAATGAGTAAATGCGAATTATCTCTAAAAGTATTGCAGATAGCCAATTTTTCTCAAATAACTCATTCACCTACTTTTGGGAGAGCTTTCACATGGTGAAGTTTCAGACCCATAGCTAATTATTTACCTACTCAAAATGAGTAAATGCTAATTATCTGTAAAAGTATTGCGGATACCCAATTTTTCTAAAATAACTCATTCATCTACTTGTGGGAGAGCTTTCACATGGTGAAGTTTCAGACCCATAGCTAATTACTCACCTACTCAAAATGAGTAAATGCGAATTATCTCTAAAAGTATTGCAGATAGCCAATTTTTCTCAAATAACTCATTCACCTAATTTTGGGAGAGCTTTCACTTGGTGAAGTTTCAGACCCATAGCTAATTACTCACCTACTCAAAATGAGTAAATGCGAATTATCTCTAAAAGTATTGCAGATAGCCAATTTTTGTCAAATTAATCATTCACCTACTTTTGGGAGAGCTTTCACTTGGTGAAGTTTCAGACCCAAAGCTAATTACTCACCTACTCAAAATGAGTAAATGCGAATTATCTCTAAAAGTATTGCAGATAGCCAATTTTTCTCATATAACTCATTCACCTACTTTTGGGAGAGCTTTCACTTGGTGAAGTTTCAGACCCATAGCTAATTACTCACCTACTCAAAATGAGTAAATGCGAATTATCTCTAAAAGTATTGCAGATAGCCAATTTTTCTCAAATAACTCATTCACCTACTTTTGGGAGAGCTTTCACTCTGTGAAGTTTCAGACCCATAGCTAATTACTCACCTACTCAAAATGAGTAAATACGAATTATCTCTAAAAGTATTGCAGATAGCCAATTTTTCTCAAATTAATCATTCACCTACTTTTGGGAGAGCTTTCACTCGGTGAAGTTTCAGACCCATAGCTAATTACTCACCTACTCAAAATGAGTAAATGCGAATTATCTCTAAAAGTATTGCAGATAGCCAATTTTTCTCAAATAACTCATTCACCTACTTTTGGGAGAGCTTTCACTTGGTGAAGTTTCAGACCCATAGCTAATTACTCACCTACTCAAAATGAGTAAATGCGAATTATCTCTTAAAAGTATTGCAGATAGCCAATTTTTCTCAAATAACTCATTCACCTACTTTTGGCAGAGCTTTCACTTGGTGAAGTTTCAGACCCATAGCTAATTACTCACCTACTCAAAATGAGTAAATGTGAATTATCTCTAAAAGTATTGCAGATAGCCAATTTTTCTCAAATAACTCATTCACCTACTTTTGGGAGAGCTTTCACTCTGTGAAGTTTCAGACCCATAGCTATTTATTCACCTACTCAAAATGAGTAAATGCTAATTATCTGTAAAAGTATTGCGGATACCCAATTTTTATCAAATACTCATTCATCTACTTGTGGAAGAGCTTTCACATGGTGAAGTTTCAGACCCATAGCTAATTACTCGCCTACTCAAAATGAGTAAATGCGAATTATCTCTAAAAGTATTGCAGATAGCCAATTTTTCTCAAATAACTCATTCACCTACTTTTGGGAGAGCTTTCACTTGGTGAAGTTTCAGACCCATAGATAATTATTCACCTACTCAAAATGAGTAAATGTGAATTATCTCTTAATAGTATTGCAGATAGCCAATTTTTCTCAAATAACTCATTCACCTACTTTTGGAAGACCTTTCACACATGAAAATGAAAAATTGTGAATATCTCGGAAAAGCTATTTCTTCTGCTTTAATGCTCGGCGGGAGATACACACCACGGCAGTGGTCTTGACAAAAAATTTTGTCTCCCCAAAAATGGTGGCCATTTTGAATTTTCAAAGTTTTTGCAAAACACAAAAATGCTTAGATCTCGAAAACCGTGCTATATGGAGCGAACTCAACAAAATTTTGGACCTGCTGGGTATCTCTGCAGAGTAGCCATGCCAATTTTCAAAATATTTTTGTCTCGCCAAATATAGCGGACATTTTTTATTTTTTTTATTTTTTGCAAAACACAAAAATGCTTATATCTTGAAAACCATGCTAGATAGAGCAGACTGCGCTGACTTTGGTTGCCACAACAGTATAAGGCTAGAAACGAAGCATTTTCTTAATACTTTAGCACTCACCTTTATATCCTTTTCGGGACGCTTTGTTTTTGCTATGCAAAAACATTATCTTTTTTTTTTGGCGAGCGATCCTCTAGTTTTTTTTGGTTGTTTTTTTTCTCCTATAGCCCAGAAGTGCTTCTGCTGTGACGCCTCAGAGTACTCGTAAGTCATAATAAATGAATTCAGTTGTAATAGTTAGTGAAAATCAGAACTTTGCCAGGGACTAAAAACTAATGAAATTCAGTATTTTTACTTTCACTTGTGTCAACCAAACAACAAATTTTAAATAAAACCAGTACTGAGAAGCATGCCAGTATAACACATGATGTATTACTGTGAAATAATTGGAGCTTCATTTGTTTAAGATGGGATTTTTTTGTTTGTCTCCAGTATTTCCTTATCTGTGGGATGGGCCTCATGATGTGTGTACATTTTTCAATGTTCTCTTGTGATATGTTGTGTTTGTTTTATTTTCTTCATTGAGGTCTTATTGGTTTTGTGTTTCAGAGCATGACTCAAAAAAGAAGTTATCAAGTGCAAAGAGACCTTGTAGCACAGTCTTACCTCAGGTAGTGACATTTGCATTGTGATCCACTTTGTGTTTATAAATCTTTATCTGAATGAAGCAAATTTTCCAAGAGAAACTATTAATAGAAATGGTGAAATTTTTCAGAAGTTAGGATCAGATTTATAAATATTCTTATCAAGCTTTTTAATCAAATTCCATAGCCAGCTGCATTACCTATGCCATGCAGTAATATACTATATACTGACCAGTAATAGAAAGTTTTATTGCGTTAATACATCCTATCCAATGGACAATAGCTTATCCGGTCGGCGCAGACCGGCCCGCCAAACGTCAGAAAAAGACGTCCTGTGTCTCCACCGGCCAGGCCGGTCCAATGCTGTGCACTCGCCAGGTGGCGTGTGGTACTTCCTTCCTGTCTAGACAGCATGACGTCATAGCATCTTTTTCGTTTGGCGCACATGCTGTGTACACAGATTTTTTCTGCCAGTGGAACTTTTTAATATTTTACTACCTATTTTACAGAGTGTGTCTATTTAGTGATTTTATTTTGTTACGGGGTGCTTATAGACCTTTATGGACTCAGTTTTTATCAGTTACAATGTCTTCACCTAGCCAGAAACACGGAAGCTGTGGACACATCATGGCGGGATTTGACCGCCATAATTTCTGTGCAAGGTGCAGGGAAAAAGGTAAGGGCTCAGACCCTTGTATATCCCATAATGACTGTAATGCTTGCAACTCTCTTACTGAAGAGCAACGCACCCAACTATCTACGCCTTCTTATAGGCTCAAAAAAGAAAAGCGTGACTCTAAGAAGCTGCTGAAACCCCTAAACAGGACGTCAGTTCCTCTCTCATAGACCCGTCCTCTGTGACGGTAGTGGGAGTAGTGGACGACCAAGGGATTGTGAAGTCCCCTGGTTCAAGTTCTGAGAAGAAAAAGAAAGCAAGTGTGGATAAACCTAACCCACATACATCCAAAGAACCTTCAGCTGACAAGCCGTCTAAATCGCTTTCCAAATCTCACAAATCCTCTCAGGATTCCAAGATAGACCAGTTAGACCAGAAATGGTCTGAACGCTTTAATCGACTAGAGGCACTACTGTTAGCTAAATCTTTGGAACAACCTGAACCGACCTTTTCAACAGTGAAAGTCACTCCTACACACTCACCACCTCATAGTTCGGTTGTTTCTTCAAAGCCGTTTATCAAGCCATCTACCGACCAACACCGACCGGACAACTCCAAATCTTCAGATTTGCCTGGTATTACACAGACTGCCTCCAAGTCGACCAGCAAATCGACCACCGGAAGGGTGTCCACCGACCAACCAGATCTGGCAGGTACCGACTCACCCATCTCTCAGCAGGTACCCAGCAGGTCTTCATCTGTTCCCGCAAGAAGACAGAGCACTTCTTCAATGGACACCCAATCTGACAGCGACCTCTCTGACCGTCCCCCTGTGGAACTGTTCGTTGAGGAGGGAGAATTGTCCAAACAAGACCCTGACGCCTCTACTGTTGATCCAGATCTGACCCTATCAGAGGAACAAAACTATAGGGAAACCATGAGTGGAATCAGATCGTTCATGGGGTGGGGTCACATCCCTGAAGTAGACACAGCGGCCTCTAAGTCAGAAGACAACCCTTTTGCCGGCCCCAAGGCTCAGCCAACAGGGAAAATTGCAGTGTCCATGCCGACAGACGAGTGGCTCTGTAATAAGATGGGTAAATTGAACCTCACACTCACAGAGGGATACCCGTCGCGTAGCTCAGAGGCAGGCGGATTGCTGAAAGATCAATTTGTCCGCGCTCCTAAGTCTCAGGCCAAATGGTACAATTTTGTTCCTAACAGACCTTCAGGGGATCAGGATGCAAAGACAGTTCATACTTGGAGTACGGACGCATCAAAAGTGAATAGCACATATAGCCGCATTGCCAAAGCGGCCGGTATTGCATCAACAGCCCCACCATCAAGACAGATCTCTCAGGACAATCTGAGGCGTTGGGAGAAGTCGGCCCGCGAAGCCTCTATCATTTGCAATCAAGCGGCCGCCTTCAACAGATGCCTGTATAAAGTTCAAGATAGCATGCAGACTCACCTCAAGGTTGTGAAGTCAGATTTGAGTAAGGGCAAGTCTTCAGAAAGGGTGTCACAGGCTTCAGATGAACTTCAGTTTCTTCTTAACTTCAATTCAAGCATCACACAGTCTATGGCCAAGACCCTTGAACATTTAACTGACTTTGTTTTTGTCACAGTGGCCAACACAACTCTCACAAGACGTGATGCCTACCTTTCTCATCTCAAAATGGGAATCAAACCGGATACTCTGGCTGCCCTACATACTGGGCCGCTTCACATCTCCACTCTCTTCCCTGATGCCGTGTTGAAACAGGCCGAACAGGACATTGCAAATTTTGAGAGTAAAGGGCAAGTCCAGTCCGGTAAGAAAGGACGCTTCCACCCATATGAAAGACAAGACAAACGCCCTGATTATAGAAAGTCCGACCGCCCTGCCTGGAAAAACATAGGAAGCAACAGGGGGGACAAAAGAAGAGTAGAGGCAAGGCCTCTTATTACTCCTCCCGACCAGCCAAGGGCCAGCAGTCATATAAATGACAATCACAGTTTATGCCAAGGACTGCTGGCCCGGAACCAGGGTGTACTACAGGAAAAGACTTTGAACTTTGTAAATTGTCATGTTGCAAAAAGTGTACCTTCTGCGCCCGGGCACTCGCAAAAGAAAGAGTTAAGTCCCGGGCGGTCAGAGTGTCAGATACCAAGAAATTACAAATTAAAATATGTGAACAGTGTTTCTTGTGTCACTCAATTGTCTGTTGTCCAGCCTGTAGTAAATGCCCCCAATGTTGCACAAAATCCACCTGTAGGGGCCAGACTTCAAAGTTTTTGGAAAACTTGGCTAGATCTAGGGGCCGGTCCGAAGGTAGTTCAAATCCTGAGAGAGGGTTACTCCCTCCCCTTCCGGATCCGCCCCCAGCTCACACGATCCCCTACAGTCATAAGCCGGTATGTCAATCCCCACAGGAACAGCTACCTGTTGGAGGCATTACATCAGCTTATAGACAAAAAAGCGGTAGAAAGGGTTCAAAATCCAAGATCACTAGGATTCTTCAACCGACTATTCTTAGTCCCAAAACCCAACAGCAAATGGAGGCCAATACTGGACCTAAGCAATTTAAACGTTTTCCTCAAAGTGGAAAAGTTCAAGATGGAGACACTGGAAACCATCAGAACATCCCTCCAGCAAGGAGAGTGGGTCACCTCAGTAGACTTCAAAGATGCCTACTTTCACATACCGATACAGGAACAATCCAGAAAATATCTACGTTTTCATGTCCAGGGCCGGACTTACCAGTTCAAAGCATTGCCTTTCGGTCTGTCCACAGCGCCCATGGAGTTCACTGTATTAGCCAAAGAGGTGAAACTGATGGCCATACACAAGGGTATAAGAATCCACCAGTACCTAGACGACTGGTTGGTGAGAGCCAGATCTCAACACCTTTGTCTCCAACATACCCGACTCCTGGTCCAGATGTGCCAGAACCTCGGTTGGCTGGTGAATCTAGAGAAATCAGAACTGGAACCCAAACAAGTATTCGACTTCGTCGGTTACCAGTTCGACCTCAGGTCCGGCCGGGTGAGACCGACTCCGGACCGGTGGCAAAGCCTTCAAGACAAGATACAGGCACTTCTATCACTACCGACCTGTCCGGTCCGACAGTTCATGTCCTTGATAGGCCTCCTTACAGCCACAGAAAAACAGGTTCACCTCGGCCGACTACACATGAGACCTATACAGTGGCACCTCAAAAACAATTGGAGGGTACCAGAATCTCTGGAGAAGATTATCCCTCTACCGAGGTCCCTGCACCCGCACTTACAATGGTGGCTAGAAGAAGACAAGGTTCTTCAAGGCCAACCTTTACACCCAGTAAGACATGCTCTGCAAATTTTTACAGACGCATCAAAAGAAGGGTGGGGCGCTCACTTAAACGAGTTCACTACAAGAGGGTCCTGGTCGATACCGGAAAGCAAGCTGCACATAAACCTTCTAGAAATAAAAGCACTTTTCCTAGCATTGAAAGAGTTCCAAGATCTCTGTGTAGGAAAAATAGTTCTAGTAGCAACCGACAATACTACAGTAGTAGCTTACATAAACAAGGAAGGAGGAATGAGGTCGGGCCCACTGTGTGCCCTACTGTGGAGAATCTTGACCTGGTGTTCCCAGCGACAAGTAACTCTCAAAGCTCGACACATTCCAGGCCACTTAAATGTGATAGCAGACAAACTGTCCAGGCTGGGTCAAACCATCCAGACAGAGTGGTCCCTCCTTCCGGAAGTCTTCCAACAGATATGCATCCAGTGGCACCGGCCTCAAATAGACCTTTTTGCCACGAGGTTCAACCACAAATTACCTCAGTTTGTCTCTCCGGTACCGGACTCCCTGGCAGTAGCAGTAGATGCACTCACTCTGCCATGGGAGGACCTGGATGCATACGCCTTTCCACCGACGGCCATATTGGGCAAAGTGGTGGAGAAGCTTCTGGACTCCCCGTGCAAGAGACTCGTTCTGATTGCCCCGGGGTGGCCCAACATGCCTTGGTTTTGGGACTTGGTGAACATGTCCAGCCAGGTCCCTCTCAGCCTGCCCATCCTGCCCAATCTGCTAACACAACCATTCAATCAGATCCCTCACAGAAATCTGACCAACCTAAATCTCCATGCCTGGCTCATAGAGCCACAAAGATCAAGGAGCAGGGCTTCTCTGAGGCAGTGGCAGCAAGAATTGAGGCTCCTCAAAGAAGATCAACCAGATCAGTCTATGAGGCAAAGTGGACCATTTTTAAGAAGTGGTGTGTCTCTAATCAGGTGGACTTCGGGTCACCACCTATAAAGTCAGTCGCTGACTGGATACAGGTCGCTGACTGGATACAGGTCTGCCATTGCTGATAAGCTAGGTGACACAACAGTCAATATCAGTAAAGATGATAATCTCACTCGTCTCTTGGAAAGTTTCCACAGAGATAGACCCAAAGGGCGCAGGGGAATACCCTCCTGGAACCTCTTCCTGGTATTACACCAGCTGACAAAGGCTCCCTTTGAACCTCTGAAGGAGGCATCACTGAAGCATTTGACCTTCAAAACTGTATTCCTGTTAGCCTTAGGCTCGGGTAAAAGAAGGAGTGAGATTCATGCATGGCAGCATAAGAACATCCGACACCAGTCTGACTGGTCCAAGGTGTCTCTATTTCCATCCCCCAGCTTTCTTTCCAAGAACCAGCTGGCCAAAGAGGGCCCGGGAAGTGTAGCCCCAGTGGTCATACCAGCCCTGGCCCCTACTCTGGATAGATCCCTCAAGTCTGATAGATCCCTTTGTCCGATCAGAGCCTTGCGCTACTATCTGGACAGAACTTCAGACATAAGGCAGGACAAGCAACTGGTTTTTGTCTCCTTCAAGAAAGGCTTCGACAAAGACATCTCACCTGCCACTATCTCCTCTTGGATCAAACAGACTGTGATCTTATGCTATGAGCTCTCTGATCACCAGGCCCACACCCTACATCAAGTCAAAGCCCATGATGTCAGGGCCTTCGCTGCTTCCAAGGCCTTCCAATCCAGAGTCTCTTTGGAGCAGATTTTATCAGCCTGCCACTGGAAATCTCACAACACCTTCACCCAATTCTATCTGAAGGATGTGGCCTGGGCCGATTCAGAGCTCTACCATCTCGGTCCGGTCGTGGCTGCTCAGCAGATCCACCAGCGGACTGATACTTAAGGGGGAGTGGCACATATCTGTATATATTGCACATTTAGTTAAGAAGCAAATAAAAAAAAAAAAAAAATCTTCTCAGGTACTTCCTCCGGGAGGCTTACTTCTATGGGACTGAACTCATCCCTCTCTTCCACTACCTTCAGAGCAGGTCTGCTTAGAGAAAAAAAGGGGGGGGGCAGCCAGGTCGTTTCTGACGGTTCCCTCTGGATAACCGGATGATGATATGCGACCATAGCCCTAAGGGTTTTTGACTTCAAGGTCTACCCAGGCTTTATGGGAATCGCCACTATTCCTACATGAGTTCAACTTTAGTCCCTAGTAACTTACCCGCTGACCAAGCGGTAGTTATTCAGCTATTGTCCATTGGATAGGATGTATTAACGCAATAAAATTGCAAATTTAATAAGTAAATTAAATTTTTATAAGTTAATACCCTATCCAATGGACACACAAGACCCTCCCTCTGACCCCGCTTTCAGTCTACTAGGGGTCTAATGGTTTAGACAACGAAAAAAGATGCTATGACGTCATGCTGTCTAGACAGGAAGGAAGTACCACACGCCACCTGGCGAGTGCACAGCATTGGACCGGCCTGGCCGGTGGAGACACAGGACGTCTTTTTCTGACGTTTGGCGGGCCGGTCTGCACCGACCGGATAAGCTATTGTCCATTGGATAGGGTATTAACTTATAAAAATTTAATTTACTTATTAAATTTGCAAATTTGTGGTTTTCATCAGGTGGTGAGTGAGGTTCGTGAACCTCCCCCAGAGAGAGTGCCTGCTTTGCTGTCCGACAGTAGTGTACTGAACCCTGGTATTGTGGATGTCGCCCCTGATTTCACAGTTTCTGCTCCCTACAATCCAGCCATGTATACATACCAGCCCACAACTGGTAAAGAGAGACAGAACAGTGTGGAGATCGTCAGTCTGCTGGGTCAGTCAAATCTGATATAAATTTACCTTTGAGCAAAATAAATACTTTCACTACCAAAGGTTGTCTATTTGTGATGTTTTACTTCATTGAATTGTGCTTAGTTATGTGCGCTGCTGATGCTGCAGTGTGTAAACATTTTCCTGTTACTGCTCCTTCAGAAAAAGTTTCAAGATCTTGGCAGAATTGGCTCTTGAAATTATCACAAAGGCTGGGAATAAATTGACCTTCAAGATGGACACCACAGCCATCTCTTTGAAAATAAACAAGCTACAATGAGCCTTGACTGTTGCTTTTGTCAATTCTTTGTTAATTTAGTGCACTGAGTAGGTTTAGAAGCTTGTATGACTTTTGGAATGTGTAACCAACCTACAGAAAATTATGGGCTGGGAATCTTTTATGTTGTCAGAGTTGGCCTTTGACCCTTTGACGTTGTTCAAGGTGAGATGGGGGAGGTCAAACCTAAAAGTGGTTATATCTATCTTATTGTCAAAAGAGGTTTGGGATGTGAAACAGACCCAGAATAAATCATGGGCTGGGAAATGTTTGATGCGGTCAGGTCTAGCCTTGGGCTCCATCATTCATTGTCCAATGTGATGGTCAAACTTAAAAATGCTTCTTATTCTTATTGGTCCTAGACATTTGCTATGTGAAATCAATATGTAAGGGGCATGGTTGGGAATCTTTGATGGGCCAGATTTGACCTTGGGACCCCTCATTCATGATCAAATGGGGGATGCCAGACTTGAAAGTATATACCGTAAATGACCTATTTAGCACACAGTGTGCTAAGGAAAGACTATTTTTATTCAATATTTTGATGGGAAAAGTTCCCCTTTTAGCGCACCCATCATGAAACACTTTCCGGGATGAAGTATAGGTCAATCTGGTAAGAATAACGGTGTCCTGACATTTAGAATCTACTAAAAATACCCACTTCCTGTAAATATGGCGGTAGATATAAACAAACTCGAAATTCATGGCAAAAATGTCATTTTATTGCGTTAATACATCCTATCCAATGGACAATTGCTAATCCGGTCGGCGCAGACCGGCCTGCCAAACACCAGAAAAAGACATCCTGTGTTTCCACTGGCTGGCCGGTCCCAGTACTGTGCATTCGCCAGGTGGCGCATGGTATTTACTTCCTGTCTAGACAACATGACGTCAGAGCATCTTTTTCGTTTGGCGCGTGTACTGTGCAGACGTGTTTTCAACAATCTCCAGATATTTTAAGGAAAAGTGTGCATTATGACAGATTTTCTACCTTATTTGCAAATAATTTATTGTAAAAGTGTTACCTACATATCAAGCACGGATATACATCAAGAAATCTGCTGGAAACACTCCCTAGCTGACTCAATTTAGTGTTGATGATAGGGCAGTAAGCGACAAGAAATATGAATTATGAAGGCAGCCATTTTGCTAGTTTCCTCCCTTTAACCATTGTGTTGTTAGGGGCAGATCGACAATATTAAAGAAAATAATGGATATACTACTTACAAGGTATTTTTATCCGTGTCTTTTGTTTGAATGTACCTTCTGTAACCTTCCAGTTACAAACACCATAGAAACGTCTTTTCTAGTACTACAAATAGAATCATGGGAAACTTCAGTCTACGTTGTTTTGAATACTGTAAATAGAAGGAATTCCCCATATAAGAGGTGCATTCTTCAGAGCGCACTGGTACAGACTTCTCTGCTGTAAGGCATCAGTCAAACCAGCCAGCTCGAGTATTTAGTGTTTTTTTCATCAGAAGCATGAGATGAATTCTTTAGATTTCTTCAGAGCGCACTGGTACAGGCTTCTCTGCTGTAAAGCATCAGCCACACCAGCCTAGCTCGAGTATTTAGTGTTTTTCATCAGAAGCAAGAGATGCATTCTTCAGAAATCTTCAGAGCACACTGGTCCAGACTTCTTTGCTGTAAAGCATTGGTCGACCGGCAAGCTCCAGTTCAACCGACTTCACAATAGAAGGTGATATCAGTCCCTCGCTTGCAGACCCGGCTTTGTTGTCGGTAGTGGGGGTTGTGGATGGCCAGTTCACTGGTTTTATCACGAAAGAAAGAAGGAATTTCATCTACACATCTACAGAGCGCACTAGTCCAGGCTTCTCTGCTTTTAAAGCATCAGCCGACCGGCCAGCTCAAAGAACGCGACCTCTGACGTCATATCCAGTCAGCCAATCGCGCGTCCTTCCTACCAAATCACGAAGCTGCTCACGTGTTTTCACCGACCAGGAAGGTCGGAAGTGCGTTCTTCAGAACTCACGTCTACTGTGATTCCAGTCCCTGCTTTGCAGACCCGGCATTGTTGTCGGTAGTGGGGTTTTGTGGACTGTAAAGTTGCCGGTAAAGCATCACACAAAGAACGCGAATACTGACGTCATCTCCAGTTACCCAATCGCGTGTCCTTCCGACCAAATCACGAAGCTGGTCACGTGTTTTCATCGACCAGGAAGGTCGGAACTGCGTTCTTCACAACTTACCTCTACTGTGATACCAGTCCCTCTCTCATGGACCGGCCTTCGTTGTCGGTAGTGGGGTTTGTGGATGAGCAGAATACTGCGCATTTGCATGTTTAAGTATCACAAAAGAACGCGACAACTGACGAGCTCCAATCAGCCAATCGCGTGTCTTTCCGTCCAGCAAGCTGGTCACGTGACACACCGAACAACAAGTGCTTCTAAAAATAGCTCACAAGGGCTTTCCCAGCAACTGTCAAATCTACAAATAAGACGTGCGATTAAAGAAATACTTTAATTAATGGAGGAAACCTACAGCAAGCTGAATTCAACACAAAAGATAGTTGTAAAATTGCTTTAGCAACTGTTTACAGAGTGTACTGACTGGTACTGGCTACACAGCCTTGTACACTTGCTTCAACAACTGTTTACAGAGTGTACCGACTGATACTGGCTACACAGCCTTGTACACTTGCTTCAACAACTGTTTACAGAGTGTACCGACTGGTACTGGCTACACAGCCTTGTACACTTGCTTCAACAATTGGTTACAAAGTCTACTAACAGGGTGCTGGCTACACAGTCCTTACTGTACTGTTGTAGGTTGCTTTGGGGGTGTCCACCTTATGTTATGTTGTTAATTAAATAAAGAAAGGGTTGACTTTCTCAGCACACAACACAGTTCAATTTTTTATATTTATTAACAATTTACACTTTAATTCTATTTTAACACAATTTAACAACATTGATCACAAGCTGTACACTTTTATCCTTTCACTCATTTAATCTTATATTTCCTTGCACCTTTCACCATTCGTTATTATGTTCATTCCTTTAATATTATAATGTTGAGGTTGCTACACTTTAAGACACTAAGATTTCTGCAGCTGAGCTCCTGTTACTGAAATTTGTTATGCTCCTATTAACATTTGAGCAGAGCTTCAGTTTCTAAGATTTTCTAAGCTATCCTTTTTTTTCAACTCAGATGCATGATCTTTTATACACAGACTAACTAACAGTTTGTTGTGTTATTCTTTATGTACATTAGACAAATCATATTTCAGTTTGGTCAACCATGTGACCTATTTTCAACATTTATGAAATAACTGAAGAACCAATAGTTGTGAGGGGCAGGGCCTCTCTGATCTCTCATTTGTATAACAATAGTGACATCTGGTCACCTATTTTAAAAGCATTAAACAATATTTATACAAGAAAAGCCTTTGTGTGGGTGGCCCATTGCTAATTTTACTCAGTTATTCCTGCTAGGCTAACTCATTTAGGAACCCCTTTTTTCTTGTGTCAAAGCAAGAGCTCAGCAGGGCAGAATTCTGCTGTCTTTTGAAGTACATAGTTTTTATGATACACCCATACTTAAGGGCAATTTAATGTGAGCCCAGCTGGCAACACCAAACCAATAGATACCTTGCTGTGTTCATGGTTTTTGAATAGCTACTTTGTCAAATGGTTATGTGCACTATTTGGGAGGTGTGAAAATAAGGTTCTTTTGATGTAGCAGCTTAGATACTTTATACTAGTAATTTATGGACCTTGTAGAATGGTTTAATTATGCATTTGGCCATTTCAAACAAACTAGCTTAGTAATTGTGACACATTTCATAAATTCACAATACAAAATCATGTATAACTATATACAGTTATGTTTTACAAGTAAGTTAAAGAAACTACACCATGTTCCAAAGTGAACCAGTGAACAACTTAGTGATATATCTGTAGCTCCTGACCTATTATAACTATTTACAGTTAGGTTTTACAAACAAGTTAAAGACATTTAGTAAGTTTAAGATATATACAAGTTCACTGTGTTACAAGTTAAGCAGTAAAGGACTTAGTGATGTATCTGTAACTTCTGACCTATGACAGTACAGTGCTTCACCCCAACTGGTTACATAGAAAAAGCTGGCTAAATATAGACCAGTAGCTGTCTAAATTCATTGATGACCCCAGCCTGCCAGTTTTTTGTGCCGGTTACAGAGACTTACTGTTTACAGTGAATTACCGGTTATGGAGTCTTGGTACCGGACAGAGTTGCCTAAGGTAGATTTGGGTACAGAAAATTCTTAGACCAATCAGTGGCCTTGGTGATATGACAGTGTCCCCAGCTACTGCCAGGCAACCTTCCCTTATCACACCTCTCAACAGCCTGTTATTGGTGCTGGACTTGACTGGAGAGATAATAGATTTCACCTTTACAAACACGGAACTGAATAACCAGCATGAAAAGAAATAGGTCTTGTCACAAAAAAAAAAAAGAAAAAAAAAAAGGTGATCGATAGTCAGACAAGCTCTTCATCATATCCGGCCAAGGGTCAGCCATCTCACAAATGACAATTACTGTGTAAATGCTGCACCTTGCAGGATGCTGGCCTGGGCCAAGAGTCTTTTAAATGTGAAAAGTTGTGTCAGCCCCACCGGACCGGACCACAGCAAGAACAGAGAGACTGTTTACTTGGATCATTGTCACCAGACCGGACCAGAGGCCGGGGGGACAGAAATGACTATCAAATGTCCCAAATGTGGCACACAACTGCCTGTAGGGTTTGGGAACTTAGGACGCCTTGGGGGCTGGACCCTAGGTAGTACAAATGTTGAAGGAGGACTACACTCTCCCTTCAAGACAAGGTCACCAAAAATCATCAACTGCTATGTACATTCTCACAGGAACCTATATTGGTTTAGAGGCATTACATCAGCTTATGGACAAAGATGCAGTCGAGCCAGTTCAAATCTCTGGGCTTCTTCAACCGACCTTTTTGGTTCCAAAACCAGACAGCCGTTGGAGACCTATTCTAGATCTGAGCAAACCAAACCTTTCGGAGACCATCAGTGGGTTACCTCAATAAATTTCAAGGACACCTACTTCCATATACCTATACAAGAACAATCCAGGAAATGCCTGAGATTTCTCATCCAAGGTCGGGCATACCAGTTCAAGGCCCTGCCTTTCGGTTTGTCCACAGCACCCTTGGAGTTCACCGTGATCCCAAAGGAGGTGAAATTGATGGCCATACACAAGGATTTAAGAAGCCACCAGTACCTAGACGACTGGTCGGTGAGAGCCAGATCCCACCAGGCTTGTCTCCAACATACACAGGAACTAGAAATAATGTGTCAGCAACTAGGTTGGCTGGTGAACTTAAGAGAAATCAGAGCTGGAGCCCAAACAAGACTTCAATTTTGTAAGCTACCAGTTCGACCTCAGGTCTGATCGGGTCCGACTGACTCCAGACCGGTGGCAGAACCTTCAAGAGAAAATGCTGAAACTGCTATCCCTACCGGCTTGCCCGGTCCGGGAATTTATGTCCTTGATAGGTTTACTAACAGCTACAGAAAAGCAAGTTCATCTAGGCCAACTTCATATGAGACTCATTCAGTGGCATCACAAACACAACTGGAGGGTCCCAGAATCACTGGAAAAGGTGATCCCAATCCCCAGGTCCTTGCACCCCCATTTACAATGATGGCTGAAGGAAGACAATGTACTTACAGGCCAACCATTACACCCAATAAAACATGCTCTGCAAATATTTACAGACGCATCAATAGAAGGGTGGGGCGCTCACTTAGACGAGCACATTGCAAGAGCAACCTGGTCCCCTCCGGGAAGCAAGCTGCATATAAACTATCTAGAACTTAAAGCAGTCTTTCTGGCTTTAAAAGAGTTCCAAGACCTTTGCTCAAACAAGATAGTACTTGTAGCAACCGACAACACCACAGTAGTGTCATACATAAACAAGGAAGGAGGCATGAGGTCGGGCCCACTTTGTGCCCTACTATGGAGAATCTTGACCTGGTGTACCAGGAAACAAGTGACTCTAAAGCACGACACATTCCAGGCCGGCCGAATGTGGTAGCAGACAAGCTATCCAGGCTAGGCCAGACATCCAAACAGTGGTTTCTCCTTCCAGAGGTCTTCCACTCTATGCAACAGGTGGCACCGGCCCAAAATAGACTTATTTGCCACGAGGTTCAACAACAGGTTGCGTCTGTTTGTGTCACTGGTACCGGATCCCCTGGCCACAGCAGTGGATGCGCTCAGTCGGCCATGGTAGGATCTGAAAGCATACACCTTCCCACCATCAGCCATATTGGGCAAAGTGGTGGAGAAGTTGCAAGACTCCCCATGTAAGAGAATCATTCTGATTGCTCCGGGGTGGCCCAACATGCCTTGGTTTGGGGATCCAGTGGCCATGTCCAGCCAAATCCCACTGAGCCTGCCTGATCTGCCCAACCTGTTGACAGCCATTCAATCAGATCCCTCACAGAAATCTGACAAATCTTAATCTCCATGCAGGGCTCCTGGAGCCTCAGCAATCGAGGAGCAGGACTTGTCTGAGGCAGTGGCAGCAAGAATTGAGGCTCCTCAAAGGGGATCAATCAGATCAGTCTATGAGGCAAGTGGGCCATTTTTACAAAGTGATGTATCATTCATCAGGTGGACTTCGGGGCACCCCCTGTAAAGTCAGTTGCTGACTTCCTTATGTACCTGTTTCAGGACAGGAAGTTGCAGCCCAGCACCATTGATGGTTACAGGTCAGCCATTGCTGATAGTCTGGGAAATTTGCCCATCAATGTCAGTAAGGATGAAAATCTCACTCGTCTCCTGGATAGTTTCCACTGAGACAGACCCAAAGGCCGGAGTGGAATCCCCTCCTGGAACCTCTTCGTGGTTTTTGCACCAGCTGACAAGGTTCATTTTGAACCAATTAAAGGCCTCCTTGAAGCATTTGACCTTCAAGACAGTTTTCCTCTTGGCCCTGGGTTCGGGCAAGCGTAGAAGTGAGATACATGCTTGGCAAAACAGAAATATTAGACCCCAATCCGACTGGTCAAAGGTGTCCCTGTACCCATCACCCAGCTTTCTCTCCAAGAAACAGCTGGCCAAAGAGGGTCCAGACAGTGTAGCCCCAGGGGTTATAACAGCCCTGGCCCCAACTCTGGATAGATCCCTCAAGTCTGACAGGTCCCTCTGTCCAGTCGGAGCATCTCACCTGCCACTATCTCCTCTTGGATCAAGCAGACTGTGATCCTATGTTATGAGCTCTCTGACTAGGAGGCCCACACTTTACATCAGGTTAAAGCCCATGATGTCGGGGCCTTTGATGCTTCTAAGGTCTTCCAGTCGAGAGTTTCCTTAGATACAGTCTTGTCAGCCTGCCACTGAAGTCACATAATACTTTCACACAGTTCTATCTGAAGGGCGGGGCTTGGGCTGATTCAGGGCTTTACCAATTGGGCTCGGTAGTGGCTGCTCAGCAGATCCACAAGTGGCCCTTAGATTGAGGAGATTTGTATATATATATATATAAACAGTTCTTCACGTACATTAGAATTACGTGTGGCGTGCTTCCTTCGGGAGGTTTATTTGCATTCTGGGACTGAACTCATTCCTTCTCTTCCCCTACCTCAGAGCAGGTCTGCAAAAAGGGGGGGGGGGGTCGATGGCGGTATAGCCCCGGGTAACCGGCTGCTGGCAACCGACCATGGCCTTACAGGGTTTCCTGACCTTAAGGTCACCGCAGGCCTGGGCCTATAGGTCTCCTGAAGAAGTCAGCCTAGACCGTAGGTTAAAATTTGCTATTACATGTGAGATCACATTAGTCCCTAGTAACTTACCCACCGACCAAGCGGTAGTTATTCAGCAATTGTCCATTGGATAGGATGTATTAACGCAATAAAATTGCAAATTTAATAAGTAAATTAAATTTTTATAAGTTAATACCCTATCCAGTGGACACACAAGACCCTCCCACCGACCCCGCTATCAGCTTACTAGGGGTCTAATAGGTTTAGACAACGAAAAAGATGCTATGACGTCATGTTGTCTAGACAGGAAGTAAATACCATGCGCCACCTGGCGAATGCACAGTACTGGGACCGGCCAGCCGGTGGAAACACAGGACGTCTTTTTCTGGCGTTTGGCAGGCCGGTCTGCGCCGACCGGATTAGCAATTGTCCATTGGCCAGGGTATTTAATTGTCCATTTAATTTACTTATTAAATTTGCAAATTAATTAAGTAAAAATACTTACAATATATAAAAAATATGTAAATATTGTGCACTGTCACCGATAAAAAAAGAGAGAGGGTGTGGTTACAAGGGCTGATGCGCAAAATAGGTCATTTACGGTATGGCTCCCTTATTATACAGGCTTAGAATAAGAAATCAACATCTAGAAACCATGGGCATGGGAATCTTTTGTTGTGATCACATTTAAACTTTGGTTTCTTGTTCAAGGTCAGATGGGGTTGTCCAAACTGAAATGTGCCTGTATCTCACTTATTTGTCCTAAAGGTTTGGAATGTGAAACCAACCTACAAGAAACCATAGGCTGGGAATTATTGGGTCCCTCCTTAAATTTCCGATGAAAATATCCTAACTTAAAGGTGTCTTTCGCAAATTTATTGATCCCAGAGGCTTGCAATATGAAACATACTCCTATAGTTTTTACTGTTAGGATGTAAAGTAAGTAACCTATAGGAAATCAGTGCGGCTACCTCAAGTGCTACCCAGGGTGCATTCAGTTGTCTAATAGCATCCAGCAGTAGATAATTGCCACAACAGTGGTCTTGTTTGTAAGATTATTTGGTATCCATGCTCTTTTTGCATAGGTCAAAGCTACAATTTTATGAGCAACTGACGTGACCTAATTGAAAAAATCAAGGTGTTATGGGATCCTGTATTTGAGACTAAATCTATTGATTAGGCATTGGACCTTTCAGGAGTTTTGGTTATGGTTAGATGAGAGTTGATAGAGCAGATTATATTAGATTATATTTATTGCAGATGAGTCTGAGCCAATTGACAGTGCGGTGCGTCCTATTGATGTGGTGAAGACTCCAGGTCGCCCTCTTGTTGAGTCCCACAGACCACCCCCTGTACATCCAGTCACCTCCAGCCCAGTGCAGCCACAGATAGCCCCTCTCGTCATGCAGAAGCTCACAGCAGTGTTACAGGTACTTGTTAACTCATACAGAAAATAAGTTTACTGCTACTTCAAACAGAAACAGGCAACATATCACATCATCTAGAAACTCACTGCCATATTAAGATACTTTTACCTCCAGTACAAGCAACACATCACATCATCCAGAAACTCAGTACCGTATTAAGGTACTTTTACCTCCAGTACAGGCAACATATAACTTCATCCAGAAAATAACTGCAGTATTAGAGGTACTTTTACCTCCAGGACAGGCATCACATCACTTCATCTAAAAACTCCCTGCCTTATTAAGGTACTTTTACCTGTTGAGAACTTAGTGATGAAAATGGTTTTCAATTATAACTTTCATTTTAGTACATTGATCTGTTTTAATCATTGAAAATTTAGTGTTTGATATTTTTTTTTCTTGTGAAGGATTTGTTGGTGTAGATAAACTATGCTTATCCCCATTGCTAAGTAGAATTCACCAGTGAGAATTGCCTTGTTATTCTTAAGAAACTTTTAATTTTACAGGAAAATGAGATGCTCTCTTCAAAGCTGACAGACCTGTCAAAGCAGATAGAAGTGATAAATCAGGTATTTATTACAGAATGACAAAGTATCACATAATAAGTAATGGCATTCAATAGTAACTCATAGGGAAAGACATTCAACCTTTTTTGTCACAGAATACATTTTAGAAATGTTATTATGCACTCTTGCTAAATGTGTTTTGTTGCATCTGTCATTCTTCTGTTTATAATACCTAGTATCACTGTGTTTGAATTTTGAAAGTTTTTCTCAGATAATTTTGCGATGTTTTATAACATTTCAACAAGAATTGAACAATGGGAGACACATATTAGCATACAGTATATGGATTGTGGAACCTGTGTACTATTATGATTCGTTGTTGAGAGACTGTTCTTGCAATCTTATTTTAAATTGTGAAATAAAAGGGTATAAATGTAGTTGTGATTAAATGTATATGGTTATATCAATGGTGTCCTATATATTTACAAAGTAATATGGTTACATCTTTGTGAATGTTATCAAATAGAGCTGTACAAATGACGGTATATGTTACAGGAGAAAGAGAATCTGGCAGCCAGAGTTACTTTACTTGAAAACAAGATACAATTACTGGAGCACAAGGTAATTGATTACTTGCTGTTTCATAGTTCTGTTATTGTGGGACGCTTGTTTGGATGTGGGAGAAAATCGGGCTCCGCCGGCTCTGCATTTCGTTTTCCTGATAACTCTGTGCCCGTTGGGCGGATTCTTTTCAAATTTGGCAAGTGTATGCAGTAGCCTTGGGGAATTTTTTTGAATATGCTGCAGTGACATTTCGACCAATCAGAGAGGTCACATGACCAAAAATGTCTTTTTTCGATGGGTAAGCTTGTCCGGATGATAACTTGAAAGGGATTTTATCAATTCACCTGAAACTTGGCAAATACATTCATTCTATTAAAATCTGGAAATCATTAGATTTTGGCATTGATTGGTTAAGAAATGACCGGGTAATTAATGATTAATTAATCATTTTATTACGCTACAATAGCTTACCATGTGGGACTTAATGCTGTTCTCGGGTTGCCACACCCGGGGCCAACGTCTTAGAAAAAAAGACAGTTCTTGTTAGCCACCGGATACACTGCTAGTTGTCGTCACGTGATAACCTCTGACCTCTCGCCCTACTTTCTCGTTGGCCACGCGAATTAGCAATGCTTTATTTTGCAAGGAATATTATTTCATTTTTACAAGGATATACTTATTGTTGGATATGGAAACTACACCAGTTTCTTTATTTTATTGCATAGAATCACAATTCGATGCCTTTTCATAGTTCAGATAAGTATCTTTACTATATTTATGTCCACCCCCCTGGGGGGTGGATATATTATTTTTGCTTTTTTCGCCGTCCGATGTCCGATGTCCGGCGTCCGGCGTCCGATGTCCGGCGTCACGCATGGTTTCCGCTCATTTAAAGGAAAAGTATTAGAGCTATTGTCACCAAATTTGGTATGCAGGCTTATTGGGTCAGTAGCTTGCTTGGGATTGCTTTTGGCTGTTGTACCTCTTTTGCTTACTGAGTAATACTTAAGTACAGCTATTTTCAGTACCCATTGGTTTCCGTGCATTTAAGCCAAAATAATTAAAGATATTTTACTACAATTTTGAATACAAGATTGTTATGTCCATAGCTCGCTTGGTATTGCATTTGGGACTGATAGCTTTGTCAGTACATGAGTAATAGCCATTTAGGTACTTCATTGTGTATTTTCAGTACTACTTTTGAGTAATTTGCTTCTATCTCCTTAACCGTGCGAGATAGAGCGATTTCGGCAAAATTTTCGACCCACAGGGTATCTGAGGAGTGTACTCTTTGCAATTTTCAAAAAATTTTCCCCTCCCCAAAAATGGCGGCCATTTTGAATTTTCGAATTTTTGCCAAAAATGGCAAAACACTAATTTGCTTCTATCTCCTTAACCGTTCGAGATAGAGCGATTTCGGCGAAATTTTCAACTCACAGGGCATCTAAGGAGTGTACTCTTTGCAATTTTCAAAAAATTTTCCCCTCCCCAAAAATGGCGGCCATTTTGAATTTTCGAATTTTTGCCAAAAATGGCAAAACACAAATTTGCTTCTATCTCCTTAACCGTGCGAGATAGAGCGATTTCGTCGAAATTTTCGACCCACAGGGTATCTAAGGAATGTAATATTTGCAATTTTCAAAAAATTTTCCCCTCCCCAAAAATGGCGGCCATTTTAAATTTTCGAATTTTTGCCAAAAATGGCAAAACACAAATTTGCTTCTATCTCCTTAACCGTGCGAGATAGAGCGATTTCGTGGAAATTTTCGACCCACAGGGTATCTAAGGAATGTAATATTTGCAATTTTCAAAAAATTTTCCCCTCCCCAAAAATGGCGGCCATTTTGAATTTTCGAATTTTTGCCAAAAATGGCAAAACACAAATTTCCTTCTATCTCCTTAACCGTGTGAGATAGAGCGATTTCGTCGAAATTTTCGACCCACAGGGTATCTAAGGAGTGTACTCTTTGCAATTTTCAAAAAATTTTCCCCTCCCCAAAAATGGCGGCCATTTTGAATTTTCGAATTTTTGCCAAAAATGGCAAAACACAAATTTGTTTCTATCTCCTTAACCGTGCGAGATAGAGCGATTTCGTCGAAATTTTCGACCCACAGGGTATCTAGGGAGTGTAATATTTGCAATTTTCAAAAAATTTTCCCCTCCCCAAAAATGGCGGCCATTTTAAATTTTCGAATTTTTGCCAAAAATGGCAAAACACAAATTTGCTTCTATCTCCTTAACCGTGCGAGATAGAGCGATTTCGTCAAAATTTTCGACCCACAGGGTATCTGAGGAGTGTAATATTTGCAATTTTCAAAAAATTTTCCCCTCCCCAAAAATGGCGGCCATTTTGAATTTTAGAATTTTTGCCAAAAATGGCAAAACACTAATTTGCTTCTATCTCCTTAACCGTGCGAGATAGAGCGATTTCGTGGAAATTTTTGACCCACAGGGTATCTAAGGAATGTAATATTTGCAATTTTCAAAAAATTTTCCCCTCCCCAAAAATGGCGGCCATTTTGAATTTTCGAATTTTTGCCAAAAATGGCAAAACACAAATTTCCTTCTATCTCCTTAACCGTGTGAGATAGAGCGATTTCGTCGAAATTTTCGACCCACAGGGTATCTAAGGAGTGTACTCTTTGCAATTTTCAAAAAATTTTCCCCTCCCCAAAAATGGCGGCCATTTTAAATTTTCGAATTTTTGCCAAAAATGGCAAAACACAAATTTGCTTCTATCTCCTTAACCGTGCGAGATAGAGCGATTTCGTCGAAATTTTCGACCCACAGGGTATCTAAGGAGTGTAATATTTGCAATTTTCAAAAAATTTTCCCCTCCCCAAAAATGGCGGCCATTTTAAATTTTCGAATTTTTGCCAAAAATGGCAAAACACAAATTTGCTTCTATCTCCTTAACCGTGCGAGATAGAGCGATTTCGTCAAAATTTTCGACCCACAGGGTATCTGAGGAGTGTAATATTTGCAATTTTCAAAAAATTTTCCCCTCCCCAAAAATGGCGGCCATTTTGAATTTTCGAATTTTTGCCAAAAATGGCAAAACACTAATTTGCTTCTATCTCCTTAACCGTGCGAGATAGAGTGATTTCGTCGAAATTTTCGACCCACAGGGTATCTAAGGAATGCAATCTTTGCAATTTTCAAAAAATTTTCCCCTCCCCAAAATTGGCGGCCATTTTGAATTTTCGAATTTTTGCCAAAAATGGCAAAACACAAATTTGCTTCTATCTCCTTAACCGTGCCAGATAGAGCGATTTCGTCAAAATTTTCGACCCACAGGGTATCTGAGCATTGTACTGTTGGTAATTTAAAAAAAATTTTCCCCTCCCCAAAAATGGCGGCCATTTTGAATTTTCGAATTTTTGCCAAAAATGGCAAAACACAAATTTGCTTCTATCTCCTTAACCGTGCGAGATAGAGCGATTTCGTCGAAATTTTCGACCCACAGGGTATCTAAGTAATGTAATATTTGCAATTTTCAAAAAATTTTCCCCTCCCCAAAAATGGCGGCCATTTTGAATTTTCGAATTTTTGCAAAAAATGGCAAAACACAAATTTGCTTCTATCTCCTTAACCGTGCGAGATAGAGCGATTTCGTCGAAATTTTCGACCCACAGGGTATCTAAGGAATGCAATCTTTGCAATTTTCCCAAAATTTTCCCCTCCCCCAAAAATGGCGGCCATTTTGAATTTTCGAATTTTTGCCAAAAATGGCAAAACACAAATTTGCTTCTATCTCCTTAACCGTGCCAGATAGAGCGATTTCGTCAAAATTTTCGACCCACAGGGTATCTGAGCATTGTACTCTTGGTAATTTAAAAAAAAATTTCCCCTCCCCAAAAATGGCGGCCATTTTGAATTTTCGAATTTTTGCCAAAAATGGCAAAACACTAATTTGCTTCTATCTCCTTAACCGTGCGAGATAGAGCGATTTCGTCAAAATTTTCGACGCACAGGGTATCTAAGCAATGCAATCTTTGCAATTTTCAAAAAATTTTCCCCTCCCCCAAAATGGCGGCCATTTTGAATTTTCGAAGTTTTGCCAAAAATGGCAAAATACAAATTTGCTTCTATCTCCTTAACCATGCGAGATAGAGCGATTTCGTCAAAATTTTCGACCCACAGGTATTTGAGCATTGTATTCTTGGCAATTTAAAAAAAAATTTCCCCTCCCCTAAAATGGCGGCCATTTTGAATTTTCAAATTTTTGCCAAAAATGGCAAAACACAAATTTGCTTCTATCTCCTTAACCATGCGAGATAGAGCGATTTCGTCGAAATTTTTCAACCCACAGGGTATCTAAGGAATGTAATCTTTGCAATTTTCAAAAAATTTTCCCCTCCCCAAAAATGGCAGCCATTTTGAATTTTCGAATTTTTGCCCAAAATGGAAAAACACAAACTGGCCTTAACCGTGCAAAATAGAGTTATTTTGTTGAAATTTTCGACCCATAGGGTATCTAAGAAATGTACTCTTGGCAATTTTCAAAAAAATTTCCTTTTCCCAAAAATGGCGGCCATTTTGAATTTTCAAATTTTTGCCAAAAATAGAAAAACAGGAATTTGCTTCTATCTTCTTAACCGTGCAAGATAGAGTGATTTCGTCAAAATTTTCAACCCAACCAATGCAAAAAGGCATGAAGCTGAAATAATTTACATCTACACTAACAAATATTTAAGCATCATTGATATATTTTATAAATGAAACAGGGTCTTGTAAGACTACTGTACAATTTGGGCAAAAGGTTCATGGGTGGACATTACACATGATAATGTGTGTTCTTCTATGCTATCCTGTTTCTATTCGCATCTACTATCAACAGGGCGGCCTATTTCTAGTTTACAACTGAAGTCCACTTCCGGATTCACGTAAAGCAATGGCGACTCGTTTATGGGGTTTCTAATACAGGATATTTATATATGCCTGTCAGTAAAATAAAATAAAACAAAATATTTAACCCCTATATGCTTCATTATTGGACCCCTTTTAGGGTTTAAAAGTGTATAAATGTAACACAAACGAGTCCTGGCCGAGTAAAATCTCCGGAAACAACTTCCGTTTTATTGTCGAGACAGCATTTTCTTGTAATGCGCGTCTCGCGTTGGTAGTTTTTATACAGGAATATATGCCTGTTGAAATCAAATTAAATAGATTTTGCAAGGGTTTACCCCCGTTCTTTTACTCTATTGGTCCATTTTAAGGGTTAAAATATGATATAAAGCACGATTCTAACTGGGGGAATCCTCGGGGAAACCCCTGTGATGACGTCACGTCTAGACCGCATGTGCTGAGAGACGCGGGTTTCTTACAGTACGTTTATAAATATAAATAAAATAAAATAATATATTTTATCCCTTCTTCCCTGTATTATTGACCATTTATAAGGTTAATACTTAAATAAACAAGAATAGAATTCTTCATTAATCGTCTAGACATTACGTGTCTCTTTAGGCTATAAGGTAACCTTGGTTACCCATTATTTTAATTATATTTTAATTCATCCAGTTTTAAATTATAATTACTTGTTTTTTAGATTCTATGTTATTTAATAAAATTCTGTGTAATTTCTGCTTTCATTATCTCACAACTAGCCCTACCTGCAGTGAGGCGGGTGGGGCAGGTGACCTTGTGTCACAGTTGATTTACTTACGTAAATCTAGTTGTGTAGTTCCTTCGAAGAAGGAAAGGCAAAGCTTCCTTGGAAGCTTACCTTAAGGAAAGCTTACATAGAAATTATAATATCCAACTTCTTTCTCCAGGGTGGATCAGATCCCTGCTTAAATTCAGATAAGATCTTAGTTCATCCGAGATTTTTAATGCATCCGAGAATCGGATGCAGTATTCTCAACTTCTATTCAACCCAGTATGATTTGATACTCGGTTTTCATTGCATCTCTCGGATCATCTGAAATCTAATGCTTGGTGGATTGTATGTAGATCTGATCCTCGGATGATCGGATCATCTACTCTGATGTTCGGATGTTGATTCCAGATCAGAACACTAACAATCCTCACACACACACACAAAAAAAAAAAAAAAAAAAAAACTTGGAGTAATAGTTCACCAGCCTGGCAGTAGATATCACCTATTGGAGGCTTGGGTCCAAGTTCAAAAAGTCCAAGTCCTCAAGCCCAAGAGGGCTTCTAAACAAGGTCCTTCATTCAGTCCTGGCTCTATATTTTAGGGAAGTAGGTTACCTGACTTCACCCTAACCAATTTTTGAGGACATTGAAACTTAGGCAGTTTTTTGAACCTCCCTGCCCCCAGGGAATTTATGCCTAGATCCTCCACAGTCTGGACTCTGAATGATTTACTAGACCAACAGGAACTTGGGCAGTTTAATTTCCCTTAAAATGGAACAAGTTTTCAAATTTGTATCTCCTTAGGGGCCTCCTTGGGTAAGCCCCTCCTCCCCTTCTGGTCAGCAAGAGTTGAGCTTCAGGCTGCTCTTCACTAGGTTTTTTTCTGAATACAACCTGGTTATATATATATGTTAAGACAGTAGCAAGGCTACTACCAGACAGGTCAAACTCAATTCCATGGTGCATATAAGTAGTCAGAAGGGGTATGGTGAATTCAGGTGAGATACTGGATCTTTAGATCTTAAAGTTCCCCATTCACAACTACTTTAGGAGGGACAGGAGTCCCTCATCAAGGCACCTGTAATAACACTTAGGGTTTAGGCCCTGTTAATCAACCCTTTCCAATTCCCCACATCTAGAGGCTCCTACAGGAACCACCCCAATGGGGGTCATTCCATCCCTAGCAGTATCCATCGTTTTCCCCAGGTAGGGGGAAATCGAGTAGCCGAGGCTCCAAGGTCTTTTGACCCACTCCAGGGGACGAGGGCATAAAAACCCTTCCCCCCAATGACTCCTCCAGCCTCACTCAGTCCACCAGTAGGAGTTCTCCGTTCTTTCAGATTAGACTGGCAAACAAATCCTGTCATTCTTTTTAATCCAAGTCCAGTCAGACTCCTGACCCGGTCAGAATACAAGGCCCTTCAAAGACCAAGTCCTGGCCTCTGTATCCAGTCTCTTATGTCAAAGAACGCAATAGAAAGGGTGGAAAATGTAAAATCTCTCGGGTTTTACAGTCGCCTGTTCCTAGTACCAAGCCTCACCTAAGGTGGAGGCCAGTCATAGACCTAAACAGGCTCAACACTTTTCTACACGTAGAAAAGTTCAAAATGGAAACTCCAGAGTTCATCAGGACCTCCCTGATTCCAGGGGAGTGGGTATCGTCGATAGATCTATCGGACACTTACCTACACATCCCCATCCATCCAAACTCAAGGAAATACCTAAGGTTTTGCTACAAGTCACAGGTGTTCCAATTCACCTCCCTCCCATTTGGACTAGTCACAGCCCCCCAGGTCTTTACAATGATCGTAAAGGAAGTGAAACTAATGGCCCTCTCAAGAGGACTCAGAATTCACCAATACCTGGACGACTGGCTGATCAGGTCCCAGTCTCAGGAGGAAGCCCAAGTGAACACATAGGCAGTGATAGACCTAACTCAGTCCTTGGGGTGGATAATAAATCGGGAAAAATCAGAACTGAAACCTACTCAGGTGTTTTTCGTTCATGGGCTACGAATACCACCTAGATTCAGCCCTTGTAAAACCCACTCAAGAGAGATGGCTCAAACTTCAGGATTTGATCCTACTACTCGAGTCAAAACGTGTTTTGACTGCAAGATGTTTGATGTCTCTAATTGGGTTGCTAGTCTCAACGGAGAAATGGTCCCGGAGGGACGCCTTCACAGGAGGCCCTTTCATTTTCATCTCAAGGAGCACTGGAGATATCCTCAGTCGCTGGACAACCTCTTTCCTTGGACAGAAGCCATTGCAGCCCACCTAGATTGGTGGCAAAATCCCTCGAACGTGATGAAAGGTGCAGACCTTCATCCCAAACACCACAGTATCCAACTCTTTACCGACGCCTCACACGAAGGTTGGGGCGCTCACTTAGACCAAAAATTCCACAAAGGGTCTGTGGTCAGATCGGGAAAAAGGCTACACATATATGTCCTAGAATTGAAGGCGGTCTCCCTGGCCCTTCGAGACTTCAAGGACCAGTGCCAGAATCAAACAGTGTTAGTTGCGATGTACAACTCAACAGTGGTAGCCTACATCAACAACAAGGAGGAACACACTCAGTAGAGATGTGCGCTCTCCTACGGAAGATCACGACCTGGGGCCATCACTACCTCATAACATTGAAAGCCAGGCACGTTCTAGGGTGCCTGAATGTGATGGCCGACCTACTGTCCAGGTCCAACCAAGTGCAGTCAACAGAATGGTCTCTTCACCCCCAGGTGTTCAAACAGATCTGCCAGAAGTGGTTCACACCTCATGTAGACTTATTTGCCACTCACCTGAACCACAAGCTCCCACTGTACGTGTCTCCTATCCCAGACCCAAGGGCCTGGGACATAGATGCTCTAAACATAAACTAGACCAACCTCACGGCCTAGGCGTACCCTCCTACGGCTCCTTCACAAGGTGATCCAAAAGATCAGGCAATGTTATTGTCTGATCATCGTAATAGCCCCAGGCTGGCCAGGGATGCCCTGGTTTTGGGACCTAGTGCAGCTCTCAACAGAGATCCCACTACAACTCCCAGTGTCAACAACCCTACTCAAACAGTCCCACAACTATGTGTTCCACAACAATCCACAACAGCTGAACCTCCATGCCTGGTGTCTAGGAGTGGACAACTCCAAGAACAAGGCTTCTCTGTGGAGGTGGCAGAGAGAATTGCTGCCCCTCAGCGGTCATCAACAAGGACCATCTACAGGTCAAAGTGGGCCCTATTTGAAAAATGGTGCAGAGAAAATTCGGTGGTTTTCTCCACTCCATCTGTGAAACAAATCTCAGATTTTTTCATGTACCTGTACCAAGACTTAAACAGGCGCCCCTCGACCATTGATGGTTACAGGACTGCAATCGTTGACACTTTGGGCCCAACGGCCCAACACATTGCACACAATGCAGACCTTCATAGGTTACTCTCCAGTTTTCACAGGGATCGTCCTAAGAGTTCCAGAAATTTACCCAAGTGGAACCTTTCTGTTGTCCTTAACGAGCTCACTAAAGCACCATTTGAGCCCATGAAAGACACAGACCTCAAACATCTTACTCTAAAACTGCTTTCTTGCTAGCTTTGGCCTCCGGCAATCGCCGCAGCGAAATCCATGCCTGGGTCGCAAACAAGTATCTAATCTAGGCCAATGGGAAAAGGTTGCCTTGTTCCCCTCTTCTGATTTCATAGCCAAAAACCAACTAGCAAGAGAAGGTTCTCAAAGTGTATCTCCGGTGACTATTCCTGCTTTGACTACCATTGTAGATAGACAATTTAAGGAAGACAGGACCCTGTGTCCCGTGCGGGCCCTGAGGTTTTATTTGGACCGAACAAAGACCTGAGAGGGTCTCGTTCTCTCCTTTTCATCTCCTTTACCAAAGGACATACCTCAGACATCAGACCCCCTACTCTCTCTTCATGGTTGAAACAAACCATCCTACTTTGTTACAAACAAGCAGATCAACAAGCCTTGGACTTGGTCCAAGTCAAAGCGCATGACATCCGGGCCTTTGCGGCCTCTAAGGCCTTTTACGGTGGAGTATCGGTGGACCAATCATGCAAGCCTGTCACTGGAAAGCTCACAACACATTTACAAATTTTTACCTAAAAGACCTTACTTGGTCGGACACCGACAACAATATATATCTGGGACCCGTAGTGGCGGCACAACAAGTCCTAGATCCTTCCCCTCAGACCAGTTGTCCTCGGAAAGAAAAAAGGGGGGGGGGGGGGGGGGCACATCCGCTACAACCAAGTCTTCAGGAGTCTCTCCCAGGATCTAGGTATTCCTTTACCTTCAAGATGTTACGGGTAAGGTCATTTTTGTTTTTCAGTTATCAAGTAACTTCTATTAAGGACTTATTTAGTTGTCATTAATCTCATATTCAGGTTGTAAAAAATTTATGAGATGTCCAACCATGGGTTGGTCAGTCACTAGTGAAGGGCCCTCAGGGACCCTTAGACCTCGAAGTGAGCACTGCTGCACTTCCGTCCTACAATCAAACATCTAGACAGTTTCAGCACTGTCTCTCATTTTATTTAGGTTTTTGGCTCATTACAGGCCCGTTCTTCGGGATCGGGGCACTGTAAATGGGACTCAGACTGGTATTTCTGGCACTATTCTATACATATTAATTCAAAATCTTAGAAAAAATGACATACCTTCCAGTCTCAGCTGTAATCCCGCCACCGGGCGGTTGAATTCAGCATTAAGTCCCACATGGTAAGCTATTGTAGCGTAATAAAATTGTAAATTTTAATTACTTAAATGTAGCTTTTATAAGCTACAAGCTTACCATGTGGGACTTAGAAGAGTCCCACCCTGCCTCCCCGCTGTTTACAGCTGAGGGGTAGGTTTTAGAAAATTTCAACGAGAAAGTAGGGCGAGAGGTCAGAGGTTATCACGTGACGACAACTAGCAGTGTATCCGGTGGCTAACAAGAACTGTCTTTTTTTCTAAGACGTTGGCCCCGGGTGTGGCAACCCGAGAACAGCATTAAGTCCCACATGGTAAGCTTGTAGCTTATAAAAGCTACATTTAAGTAATTAAAATTTACAATTTTGAATTTTCCAAATAAGGAAAACACAAACATGCTTATATCTCGAAAACCGTGCGAGATAGAGCGATTACGACAAAATTTTTGATCCACAGGGTATCTCTGCAGGGTAGCCATCCCAATTTTCAAAAAAAATTTGTCTCGCCAAAACTGGCGGCCATTTTGAATTTTCGAATTTTTCACAAAAAAAATTGCAAAACACAAAAATGCTTATATCTCAAAAACCGTGCTAGATAGAGCGATTTCAACGAAATTTTTGATCCACAGGGTATCTCTGCAGGGTAGCCATCCCAATTAAAAAAAAAATTTTGTCTCCCCCAAAATGACGGCCATTTTGAATTTTCGAATTTTTCGCAAAAATTGCAAAACACAGAAATGCTTATATCTCGAAAACCGTGCTAGATAGAGTGATTTCAACGAAATTTTTGACCCGCAGGATAACTCTCCAGAGTGGCCATCCCACGTTTCTAAAAATTTTGTCTTGCCCAAAATGGCGGCCATTTTGAATTTTCGAATTTTTTGAAAAAATTGCAAAACATAAAAAGCTTATATCTCGAAAACCATGCTAGATAGAGCGATTGCAACGAAATTTTTGACCTGCAGGGTATCTCTTCATAGTAGCCATCCCAGTTTTCAAAAAAATTTTGTTTCGAATTTTTCGCAAAAATTGCAAAACACAAAAATGCTTATATCTTGAAAACCGTGCCAGATAGAGCGATTTCGACAGAATTTGTAAACCGCAGGGTATCTCTGCAGAGTAGCCATCCCAATTTTCAAAAAAAATTTGTCTCGCCATTTTGAATTTTCCATTTTTTCACAAAAATTGCAAAACACAAAAATGCTTATATCTCGAAAATCGTGCTAGATAGAGCGATTTCGACAAAATTTTTGACCCATAGGGTATCTCTGCAGAGTTCGTGCCTGCATTCAGGAGCAGGCAAGTTCATTCCTCTTGGAGCCTTACCAAAAACAAAAGTTTAGTAATTTTCAGTGTACTACTTCTATGGCCTCTGATTGGTCCTCATGGCCTCCCTGCATTTGCAGGCTGAAACCTCTGCCATTTCGACTTTGGCAGCACGAGGGGTCACATTGAAAAAAAATTAACTCTGAATTTTTAGTTTTAGGTTTACAAAAATGCTTATATCTCAAAAACCGTGCTAGATAGAGCAGACTACACAGACTTTGGTTGCCACAACAGTATAAGGCTAGAAGCAGAGCATTTTCTTAATACTTTATAGCACTCACCATTATATCCTTTTCGGGATGCAAAAACATTCTTTTTTTTTTGCAAGCGATCCTCTAGTTTTAATATTGTATATACACACAATTTTTAAAGATCAGTCTTCCTTTGTAAAAGCACAGATTTGACCATGACAAGTACATCAAGCCCAGTTTTGTTAAGTACATTAAGTCTAGTTTAGTTGTCCTGGAGCCATGCAGTAAGTTTCAAATATGCCTTATGTTTGATATGAAATCCATGCAAGAAATTGAAAGAGCGCCTTTGTCACATTCAAAAGCGTATTGGGTTCCAACAGGATTTTAGGAAATTTGTTTTTTCCCCCAACAGCCCTTAAGGACTGTCGGGGTATTGTTTTCACCCATGGTGTCCGGATGGGTGGGCGGGCGGCAGGAAAAGTTTGTCCGGCCTGTATCTCAGAAACCGTAAGGTGTAGGAAGTTGATATTTGGTAGGGACATTGGTTAGGGGGTGTAGGTGTGCAACATCATGGTGTGACCTTGATTTGACCTTGCTGTAGTGACCTTGACCTATAAAATCTTCTCCGGGCTATATCTCGGCAACCATAAGGTGTAGGAAGTTGATACTTGGTAGGGTCATTGGTTAGGCGGTGTAGGTGTGCAACATCATGGCCTGACCTTGATTTGACCTTTGACCTTGCTGTAGTGACCTTGACCTATAAAATCCTGTCTGGGTTGTAACTCAGAAACTGTAAGGTGTAAGAAGTTGATATTTGAGAGGGACATTGGTTAGGGGTTGAAGGTGTTCAACGTCATGACGTGACCTTGATTTGACCTTGCTGTAGTGACCTTGACCTATAAAATCTTGTCTGGGCTATATCTCGGCAACCATAAGGTGTAGGAAGTTGATACTTGGTAGGGACATTGGTTAGGTGGTGTAGGTGTGCAACGTCATGGCGTGACCTTGATTTGACCTTGCTGTATTGACCTTGAACTATAAAATCTTGTTTGGGCTATATCTCGGCAACCATAAGGTGTAGGAAGTTGATACTTGGTAGGGACATTGGTTAGGCGGTGTAGGTGTGCAACATCATGGCGTGACCTTGATTTGACCTTTGACCTTGCTGTAGTGACCTTGACCTGTAAAATCTTGTCCGGGCTATATCTTGGAAACCGTAAGGTGTAGGAAGTTGATACTTGGTAGAGACATTGGTTGTAGGTTGTAGGTGTGCAACATCATGGTGTGACCTTGATTTGACCTTTGACCTTGTTATAGTGACCATGAGTGTTAAAATCTTGTCTGGGTTTATTTCTTTGATTCCATAAGGTGTAGCAGGTTGACACTTGGTAAGGACATTGGTTAGGGGGTGTAGGTGTGCATTATGGTGTGACCTTTTTGCTCTACCAAAGTGTGTTCACCTGCCCTATTTGAGACATCTTTCTCTTATGACAAAGATATATGGATTGCTGCAACTGATTATTATATGCACTTTTACATAATTGTGCTTTTTTCCTTTGACAACAATTGTCCAATTAATAAGTTTTACAGCTTCATAATTTTTAGTGTTTAATGATTGTGATTAATGCTGTCATCTAGCTATTGGATTATGTTGTTTTAATACTTTATCTTTACATACATTTTCTTTCTCTTAGATGTTATTTTCTCTACTTTAACATTATTTGGAGCTTTATATAACTGATAATGCCCTGAAAGTATCCCCATCTTTGTACTGTTTCACTACTTCTATATCTCATGGTGTTAAAATTATTTCTCCGGGCTGTGGAGTACGGGCATCTCTGATGCTATTTTATAATCTTGTCCGGGCTATTTCTTGGATTCCATAAGGTGTAGCAGGTTGACACTTGGTAGGGACATTGGTTAGGGGTTGTAGGTGTGCATCATGGTGTGACCTTTTTGCTCTGCCAAAGTGTGTTCACCTGCCATATTTGAGACATGTTTTTATTGCGTTAATACATCTTACCTAGTGGACAGATGCATTTGTCCGGCGCCCTGCCGGTTCCGCCAAACGTTTAAAAAAACGCTCTGAGCTGGGCTCTGGCCAGGACCGGTAGTGTCCCATTCATTCGCCAGGTGGCTTTATAGCCTCCCTGCCGGTGTACTGCGCATGCTCTTTTTGTTTGGCGCGTGTGAAGTAAAACGCTTGGTATTAAGAGACAAATATTTTGAATTTTGTGTGTGTACACCGTGTATATTGCTGGAACGTTATTGGATAGTTTTGTGTGTTGAGTATCATGGCTTCACCGGGAGAGTTTAAAGGACAAAGGAAGATTTCGTGTGGCCATATAATGGCGGCCTTCGATCTGCATGATAAGTGTGCCAGGTGCCGTGAGAAAAGAGTGGGTCATGATCCTTGTGTTTTAGGCAATGATTGTTCAATTTGTGAAGGTTTTACTGATTTACAAAAAGAAAAGTTAGCAACCCCTTCATATAAAATACACAAGGAAAGCCGGTTTGTTAGTTTCACCAAAGGACGTGATTGTACTTGGCAGTGTAGATATAAATGAACAGTCGTCTGCTGATTCTTCTGCGCACCCTTCTGTGCAAGCACGTGCTTCCTCTTCTCCGTCTGCCTCTCATTCACAGTCTTTTGTAACTGCAGAACAATTTGAGGCAATGAACGATAGATGGTCTGAGCAATTTGCTCGTTTTGAGGCTTTGTTATCCAGGGGAAATGTATTTACTACCCCTAAGTCGGCTGTTTCTTCTCTCCCCACTCACACTTTATTTTCTTCTCAGCCTTTCATCAATCCTTCTGCCCGGCATACCAGTCTGGTAGTGCCCCTGGCAGATAAGGATAATGTTTATAAAAAAGGAGGTGAAGTTAACACAAAACAAAAACACCAAAAGCCCTCCACATCTGACGAGGCTAAACCGGACTTTGGTCCTAAATCTACTGCATCTACCGGTCCTGCTCTTGCCATCCCCAGTCTGGGTGATGATATGCAGGAATCGGTCTTTCAGTCAGTTCAAACTTCCTCTGACATGTTTTTTCACCCTACCGGTCCAGAGGTATCCACCGATCCAGAAGAATACAAGTTCACCGGTTCAACTTCCAGACTCACTAAAGTTCAAAAACGTACCGGTTAGGAAAGTCAACCCACCGGTCCCAACCCACCAGCTTCTGCTTCATCTACTGTTTCTTTTGCTGGTCAGGGTTATGATGTTTCTGATACGGATTATAGAGAACTCCCTCAGCAAGAACTTTATGGGGAGCTTTCTGGTGAGGAGGATTCTAATGTGGAGGAAGGCGAGGGGTCTTCAGATGTGATTGATAGACAGGATAACACTGAGGATATGACATATCATGAAACAGTCAGGTTGGTTCGTTTGTTTATGGCATGGACCCATATTCCTGTGTATGAGAGAGATCTGTCAGAACCCGACAAATCTAATAATCCCTGGAAGGGATAGAATCCGAAGAAGCCAGCTAGACTTCCAGTTGCTATGCCCCCTGATGACTGGCTTTGCCAGAAGTTAGAGAAGTTGAACACCACTGTAGCAGAGGGGTACCCTTCCAGGGCGCAAGATTCTGCAGGTTTAAAAAGGGACCAGTTCATTAAAATACCAAAGAGTCAGGGTAGATGGTATCAAATGGATACCCTGAAACCGGAAGGCCCGCATAGACCTGGTAAGAACCTCTTTAGTTAGAGTGACAATGAAGTGAAGGTCAACTCACAATTCCCAAGGATCATAAAGGCTTCATCTTATTCTCCATCCGGTCCTCCATCTAGGCCAATCTTACAGGATTATTTGCGTAGATGGGAGCGGTGTGCTCGTGAAGGTAGCTATGTGGTCAATAGTGCAGCAGGATTTAGCAGGTGTTCTTCTGAGTTGCAGGACCGACTTTCAACTAGTGTGGCTTTTCTTCAGTCTCAGATAAACAAAGGCAAGGCTCCAAAGGAGGTTACGGAAACTCTCAAGGACATCAAAGATTATGTTGCCTTTCATCAGAGTGTGTCGGTAGCTATGGGCACTGCTTTGCAACATTTAGCAGATAGCTTATTTGTTCACTGGTCAAACTTGATTCTTTTGCCCCAGGATTCATACTTAGAGCACGTCAAGCCTGGCATTAAGCCCGACACATGGAATCTTCTTAGAAATGCTCCTTTGTTTGGTCATGGTTTATTCCCCGACTCTGTTTTAGCTACTGCAGAACAGGACATTAACAAACATGAGTCTGCTGGAGTTGCTCCAGGGCCCGGTCCGGGCACCTCGCAGTGCTCCAGTTGGAGGGGTAGTGCTAGGTACAGACCTTATGAAAAGAGAGAGTCACAGCAAACTGCAAGTCAGGGTTATCAAGGTCAGCAACCATGGCGTTAATTTGCTAGGAACAGAAATAGAGGTTGTGGCCGTGGTAGAGGCTCAAACCCTCGTTTTTCCAGGTCACGAGGAAATAAATCTTACAAATGACAATTACTTTTCAACTCCAACCCAGTTTAAGTTGTCAGTTGAGCAGGTTGGATCAGTGAAACAAAAAACAAAACAGACTTTAAGAGACTTGATTTGCAAAAAGGCTGTATCTTATCAAGATGTTATCTGTCATGTTCATTCTGTAACTTTGCACGGGCAGCCGCAAAGGAAAGGATTAGGTCCCGATCTGTCATTGAACAAAATAAAAGTTGTCAAAGGTGTCTCTTGTGTAAGTCCATGTCTTTCTGCCCCATCTGTTCCAAATGTTCCTCATGTTGCCACAGAGATCTGTGTTGGGGGAAGGCTTCAGAGCTTCTGGCAAGTTTGGCAAAGGTTGGGTTTAAATTCCAGAGTAATTTCAATTCTGAGAGACGGTTACAATCTTCCTTTCAGGGAAAGGCCACAACTCAGCCCCTTTCCCTTGATAGTGAGCAAGTATGCAATTCCTCTAAAGAGCAAGGCTCTTCTGGAAGCTCTAGCCTCTCTGTTAAAAACAAGCAGTCGAAAAGGTAGTTGTCAAGTCATCTCTGGCTTTTTACAACCGCTTTTTTCTGGTTCTAAAGCCCAATAAAAAATGGCGACCAGTTTTGGACCTGAGCAAACTCAATCTTTTCCTGGACACAAACACTTTCAAAATGGAAACCCCAGAGACCATAAGACTGTCTCTTCAAAAAGGGGAATGGGTCACTTCACTGGATTTCAGCGATGCATACTTCCACATTCCTATAGCTCAGAGATCCAGGAAGTACCTAAAGTTTCACCTCAACAAGTTCACTTCCCTTCCCTTTGGTTTGGCAACGGCCCCGTTGGAATTCACCAAAGTGGTCAAGTTGATGGCTCAAGCCAGGGGTATCAGGATCCACCAGTACCTAGACGACTGCTTGTTGAGAGCCCCGTGCCAGGCAACTTGCCTACAACATACCCGGACCCTCTTGGCCCTGTGCCGCGACTTGGGTTTGGTGGTAAACTTAGAAAAATTGGAACTGACCCCTCAGCAGGTTTTCAATTTTGTCGGTTACCAGTTCGACCTGTTGACCGGTCGGGTTCTGCCCACTCCGGACAGGTGGACATCTCTGCAGCAAAAGCTAACTTTTATCAAGGTCCGGAGTCGCTGCACAGTCAGACAATTCATGTCTCTGATAGGGCTTCTAACAGCAACAGAGAAACAGGTGTGGTCAGGTCGCCTTCACATGCGACCCATTCAGTGGCATCTGAAACGTCACTGGTATGTTTTGGAGAGTCTGGACAAGGTAATTTCTCTTCCTCCTTCTCTCCACCCACATCTGGATTGGTGGCTAAATGAGAGCAATGTTCTTCGGGGACAACCTTTACACCCTCTTCAACACACTCTGCAGATATTTACAGATGCCTCAAACAAAGGTTGGGGCGCACACTTAGGCAACTCCACTGCAAGAGGCGTTTGGTCAGACCCAGAAAGTCGCCTACAGATCAACTTTTTGGAACTAAAAGCAGTTTTCCTGGCCCTCAAGAGTTTCGAGCATCTCTGCAGGGACCAGATTGTTCTGGTAACGACATTGCCTCCATAAGGTAATTTAGGTACAAAATAAGTGCACAAGTACACATGTACTTACAGTGAAAGAAAAACATTGGTGTGGTTATAGGTTTTGGAAACAACTTCCAAAAGAAATAAAAATGCAAATAATGTATCTGAAAATTAAAATGTACCTAATGTACCAAGTTTAAAATAGTTAAAATGCTAAAATGCAATTTACTCTCGTAATACTTAAAATAAATTGTGTGAAGGTTATATAAGTAATGGAGGGCAAATTCCAAGCAGTGTGGTTATACAGGGAATCGCACTTCCTTTGTTTTAAGGAAAATCTTTGGTAAGGTGGAATAAAGGAGGCTTTGTGAAACAGGATTTAAGGGAAGCCTTGCCAAAGGTTAGAAATCGCCCTTCCTTTACTTTAAGGAAGGAAAAAACAAAGGAGGCTTCGTGAAACCGGCCCCTGGTCAATCTTATCGGCTTAGATTCCCTTCAGTCTTCCACTGCAGGAGAATCTGGTAACACAGCCCTTCAACGGTCTCCGTCACACGAACCTCAGCAATCTGAATCTACATGCTTGGCTCCTAGAGCCTCTATCATTCAGGAACAAGGGTTCTCTGACAAAGTGGCAGCAAGAATTGAGGCTCCTCAGAGACTGTCAACCAGAGCCGTTTACAAGTCAAAGTGGGCCATTTTTGTCAAATGGTGTGACTCAAACAAGGTGGACTTCAGGTCGCCCTCTGTAAATCAGACTGCAAATTTTCTTTTGCATCTTTTCAAGGAAAGAAATCTGCAACCTACCACCATTGAAGGCTATAGAATGGCCATTGCAGACATGGTGGGCAACGATAAGCTAAATATTAGCAAGGATGAAAACTTAACTCGTTTGTTAGATAGTTTTAATAGACACAAACCAAAAGGAAGGCGGGGAGTGTCCTCCTGGAACCTTTCACTGGTCCTTCACCAGCTGACTAAGGCTCCTTTTGAACCCGTGCAAAAGGCTTCTCTTAAACACTTGACGTTTAAGACGGTCTTTCTTTTGGCCTTGGGTTCAGGCAAGAGGCGTAGTGAGATTCATGCCTGGCTATATAAAAACATTAGGCATCAGGAGAACTGGAGTCAGATTTCGCTGTACCCCTCTCCCAGTTTCTTAACCAAAAACCAACTAACTAGGGACGGACCGGCCTGTGTGGCTCCAATGGTTATCCCAGCTTTGGCTCCTTCTTTGGACAAGTCTCTTACAGAAGACAAACCACTCTGTCCAGTAAGAGCTTTGCGTTTGTCCAGTAAGAGCTTTGCGTTACTACTTGGACCGAACCAAGGACCTGCGTAAAGGTAAAGACTTGGTTTTTGTGTCTTTCCAGAAGAGCTTTCACAAGGATATTGTTCCTTCCACTATCTCTTCTTGGATCAAACAGACGGTACTGTTGTGTTACCAAGTTTCAGATGAGGAAGCTCAAACTTTACATCAGGTTGGCAGGGGTGTTATTCCTAGAAGCCGGTTTATTTAACCATTGCCGGATACACCCCATTATTACCTAGAGTTCTCGGAAATCCCCCTTTTTGGCTACCCTCCATCCACTGGGTAGTTGTTATGCATCTGTCCACTAGGTAAGATACATGTATTAACACAATAAAATGGAAAATTTAATAGTAAATTAAATTTTTATGAGTTAATACCTTACCTTGTGGACAGGGGGATTCCCACCCTACCTTCCCCGCTTATCTAAGCCAAGGGGTATTTTCTAAGGTAGGCAACAAGAAGAGGAGGAGCGCATGCTCGCGCATGCGCAGTACACCGGCAGGGAGGCTATACAGCCACCTGGCGAATGAATGGGACACTACTGGTCTCGGCCAGAGCCCAGCTCAGGACATTTTTTCTAACGTTTGGCGGAACCGGCAGGGCGCCGGACAAATGCATCTGTCCACTAATTTACTATTAAATTTTCCATTCTCTTATAACAAAGATATATGGATTCCTGCAACTGATTAAGCGTCCCGCAAGGGACGCTTGTTTGTGTATGGGAGACCTTCAGGCTCCGCCGGCTCCGCATTTTGTTTTCCTTATAACTCTGTAACCATTAGGCGGATTCTTTTCAAATTTGGCAGGTTTAGGCAGTAGCCTTGGGGAATTTTTTTGAATATGCTGCAGTGACATTTCAACCAATCAGAGAGGTCACATGACCAAAAATGTCTTTTTTCGATGGGGAAGCTTGATGATAACTTGAAAGGATGATAACCTGAAAGGAATTTTATCAATTCACCTGAAATTTGGCAAATACATTCGTTCTATTAAAATCTGGAAATCATTAGATTTTGGCATTGATTGGTTAAGAAATGGCCGAGTAATTAATGATTAATTAATCATTATGAATTTTCCAAATAAGGAAAACACAAAAATGCTTATATCTCGAAAACCGTGCTAGATAGAGCGATTTTGACGAAATTTTTGACACGCAGGGTATCTCTGCAGAGTAGTTATCCCAATTTTCAAAAAAATTTTGTCTCGCCAAAAATGGCGGCCATTTTGAATTTTCGAATTTTTCGCAAAAATTGCAAAGCATAAAAATGCTTATATCTCGAAAACCGTACTAGATAGAGCGATTTCGACGAAATTTTTGACCCACAGGGTATTTCTGCAGAGTAGCCATGCCTATTTTCAAAAAAATTTTGTCTCGCCAAAAATGGCGGCCATTTTGAATTTTCAAATTTTTCACAAAAATTGCAAAACATAAAAATGCTTATATCTCGAAAACCCTGCTAGATAGAGCGATTTCGACGAAATTTTTGACCTATAGGGTATCTCTGCAGAGTAGCCATGCCAATTTTCAAAAAAATTTTGTCTCGCAAAAAATGGCGGCCATTTTGAATTTTTCGCAAAAATTGCAGAACATAAAAATGCTTATATCTCGAAAACCGTGCTTGATAGAGCGATTTCGACGAAATTTTTGACCCACAGGGTATCTCTGCAGAGTAGCCATGCCAATTTTCAAAACAATTTTGTCTCGCAAAAAATGGCGGCCATTTTGAATTTTTTGCAAAAATTGCAAAACATAAAAATGCTTATATCTCGAAAACCCTGCAAGATAGAGCGATTTCAACGAAATTTTTGACCCGCAGGGTATCTCTGCAGAGTAGCCATGCCAATTTTCAAAAAAAAAAAATTTCTCGCAAAAATGGTGGCCATTTTGAATTTTCGAATTTTTCGCAAAATTGCAAAACATAAAAATGCTTATATCTCGAAAACCGTGCTAGATAGAGCGATTTCGACGAAATTTTTGGCCCACAGGGTATCTCTGCAGGGTAGCCATACCAATTTTCGACGTAGAACGATTTCGACGAAATTTTTTATCTTCAGGGTATCTGTGCAGAGCAGCTATCCCAAAGAGCTTTCACTCGGTGAAGTTTCAGACCCTTAGCTAATTATTCACCTACTCAAAATGAGTAAATGCTAATTATCTCTAAAACTATTGGGGATACCCAATTTTTATCAAATAACTCATTCATCTACTTTTGGGAGAGCTTTCACATGGTGAAGTTTCAGACCCGTAGATAATTACTCACCTACTCAAAATGAGTAAATGCGAATTATCTCTTAAAAGTATTGCAGATAGCCAATTTTTCTCAAATAACTCATTCATCTACTTTTGGAAGAGCTTTCACATGGTGAAGTTTCAGACCCATAGCTAATTACTCACCTACTCAAAATGAGTAAATGCGAATTACCTCTAAAAGTATTGCAAATAGCCAATTTTTCTCAAATAACTCATTCACCTACTTTTGGGAGAGCTTTCACTCGGTGAAGTTTCAGACCCGTAGCTAATTACTCACCTACTCAAAATGAGTAAATGCTAATTATCTCAAAAACTATTGCGGATACCCAATTTTTATTTGGTTGCCACAACAGTATAAGGCTAGAAACGAAGCATTTTCTTAATACTTTAGCACTCACCTTTATATCCTTTTCGGGACGCTTTGTTTTTGCTATACATTATCTTTTTTTTGCGAGCGATCCTCTAGTTGTATGTACTTTTACATAATTGTGCTATTTCCATTGACAGCTATTCTCCAATTAATAAATTTTATAGCTTCATATTTTTAGTTTGCTGATTAATGCTGTCATCTTGCTATTGAATTGTCTTGTTTTAGTACTTTATCTTTACATTTTCTTTCTCTTAGATGTTATTTTCTCTTCTTAAACATTATTTGGACTTTATATGATTGACACTGCACTGAAAGTATCCCAGTCTTTGTACTGTTTCACTACTTTTATATGTCATGGTGTTGAAAATTATTTTCCCAGGCTGTGGGCTACGGGCATCTCTGATGCTATTTCCTTTCACTTGTACTCTGTACTAGCTTAAAACACAAAGTTATCTGATACAGAGCCCGTTCATATATTGCTGCAGAAACAAACTAACTCAAGCATATGTATATAAACTTTAACACTGAAGTCAAACATTGTAATTTTCACCAAATCGTGTGAGCTCTTTGATTAGTGATTTTGATTTAGTAATTTTGATTTTGATAATGGTCAAACCACTGATTTTATTCCTTTAACATTGTTATCACTTCCAGTAAAAACTTTCATGTGTTGTAGAATTCACAGTCTCATTCGCAACCTGCACCAGTATCCCCAAGAGTGTTGGAAACAGTGCAAACACCATGTGAGTAATTCAAATGGCTATTTTTCCCTTGCATATTTGTAACAGGTCACTTCACCTTTTACAGTATATCAGTATTTCATGATTCTTGTAATGTCAGCTGCAAATCACTGATGGTAACACTTTACCACATTTGTATTTCTTGCTGAGCTCAATAATAATTACAAATATGTACAATTTTGTCCTTAAAAAGTAAATGGGTACAAGTGTACAAATGTAGAAGTATCATTGCAAAGAATGAGGTAATATTTTAATGAGTGACAGAAAAAATGTATAAAAGATGCACAATGTGTTCGTTGCTGAAAGCAAGCCTTTAAGCTCGTACTGTGAAGGAGATACAAATTCTGCCCAATAAGGTAGTGCTTGTAATTGTTCTGTATCACTCTCACACTTAGTGTACGACAGTCAAGAACAGAAAGAAGACAAAGAAAATAGAAATTCTTCACTGTGTGACAGTCCCTCTGTGAGATCAGTGAGTGAACAAAAGACCGAGTTTGCAAATGGTATAAACTTCATATATCTCATGTTTTGGCATGTAAAAAGTGATATTCAAGATGTCTCAGATAGTTGATACTCAGACGTTAACTCATATTGCCATGCCATACATCTGATCTTGAGATTATTTAACTTGTCTGTTCCCTGTATTGAATTTCGATATTAAAATTAACATCTGCAGAGATAGTGACTAAGGTTTCTTAAATACTCTAAACCAAAAGCAAATCATGCCCATTGTTTTCAGTGGAAGTAATTTAAGTTGAGTATTCCACAGACACTAAATGACAAGGATTTAGAAGTCTTTATTTGTTTTCAACTTTGACAGACTGAATACCTGAGCGCAAAAAGTTTTAGGCTTTGTAACTTTTAACTTAGGTATGTGGAAAAAAAATCCATCTTAAAACACTGTTTGTTTTATTTTGTACAGCTTTATTGGTTATTTTGTACAGTTTCACCAGTACAAGCTGTGATGGAGCCTTTAAAGCCAAGTTTGTGTTTGGAACTCAATGGATTACCTCATGGTGCTGTGGACGAACAGGCTGAGCGAATAAAGAACATGTAAGTGCTGACTTTGTTTATTGGTTTAATTACTCAGTTGCTTGTATCCACCAGATAACTTGTGGTTGTTACTATGTTTTATGCATGGGTACACCACCACAGTTTGTAGAGATTATCCTGTTACACCTCTCTAGGAAAAACATATTATAGGTAGACTTCTCGACTTTGCAGGATATGGTCATTGTTACAAAAGCTTGCCTGGGAATATTTTGACTTCATTTGAAAAAACAAGATGGGTGCCATAGGGTTTTCATGAATGACAGCCATGAAAGAGCTTTACACATTCTGCAGCTTTTTCTCATCTATGGAAAGTTGAATCACATGGTATTTTTAATAGATATACATGTCCTGTATAGCATACATACATTTGACCTTGAAGCTTGTCCTTAAACGTCAGCCCTTGACCCTTAAAATGCCCTACTGAGGCCATTTCTTTGTCGATTTTCAGGATTTTCTTGAAGTTGTTCCTATTTGCACTGAAAACAATGCTTATCTGCCACCGAGAATAAAACAAAGACAGTAGTCTGATGTGGAAATAGAGTTCCAAGCCCAAGGACCGATATATAAGAAGTGTATAGCCGTTTTATATGATGACCCCACTTGACCTTGTAGTAAGGGTCAGTGGTAAAATTTGACCCTTGCAAAAGATGCAGTGGTCATGAAGATATCTTCATAAATGAATGAGAGATAAAGGTTTAAAAAAAAATGAAAAAGTAAAAATGTGACAAATGGACACATGCACACAAACACGTATAGAAGGCATTTCATAATGTCCCAATCCCGACCTTTGGCCGGCAGGAGTTAAAAATACAACTATATTAATATCGGTTTCATGTGAACTATAACATAGTTAAGTTTTGGACTGGTTGTTCAATGTGTAAGTGATTAATTAATAGCTACTTTTACAAATGAGTAATGGCTACCTTTTATACTCTCAAAGTTGAATGAATTGCTTATATCTTGAAAATGAATGCATTTTAGTACCAACGGGTACTGAGGACTACTCCTTTAACTTCTGTAAAAAATCTAGACTTTTAGAATTTTGGCTGCCATCTTGAATTTTGGTGGAAATGGAAAATTTTGTTTGTCTAAAAAACCGTAAAGAAATAGATTGAGTGATTTCAGGCTTTTTGGTGGATACATCTTGCATTTGGCCAATGATTCATTTTTGTTCTAGTTTTATTTGGATATCATGCAAGAAACCTAAATACCAAATGACTAAAATGGTATATGGTAACATTGTAAACCTTTCTTATGGAACAATAATTGCAAAGTAAAATCTGCTAAACAATTAAAGTTTTATTTGGTCAGCTGACATTATTGCATCACTCTGTGGTGTTTGTGTGAACAACAACTCCAAAAGTACAAGGTCCAGAGACTTTTAAAGTTTCTTTTAAAAGATACCTTATCTTTCTAGGATGAAAAATTGTTCAAAGCATGCAGATCTGTTGTTCGTCTGATATAGCCATTACAAGTGAGGTACCCCCACCCAAAATGTGAAAATTTCAACACTTTATCAAAATTTTCTCCTTGACTATTGCAGGGATTTCTCTCTTATCTTGCATATTTGTTCTAGGCCACAAGTAGGTCCCCTTGTGTGAATATCAGACCTGGATCTTTCTTAATTATTTATTGAATTTTTAAAACAATTTTTTATGCATTAAAATTAATAAAATCATGCACTAAATCCCTTACAACTGAAAAGTTTTGCATTCAGAGTATTTTGTAAAGATATGTTATTCAGCTACTTCTTCCCATAGTTACAATATGTTGAGTTACCTGGATGTCTACCCAATAGCTAAGTGAGTAATAGCTACTTTCTGACTTTTCAGTACCTTCCATAATGAGTGAAATCACCTATAACTTGAAAACTATTGCATTTTGAGAATTATGTTGAAATATGTTATTCACCTACTTTTGGGTCAGTTATGACATATTAAAATTGCAGACCTATAACTCATTGCATAGCTGAACAATAGCTACTTTCAGGTTCTCACTATTGAGTAAAATAGTTGTAAGTTGAAAGGTATGGGCATTTAGAGAATTTTATGTTATTCACCTACTTTTGGGTCAGCTATAATATACTAAAATTACAGATCTGTAGCTCATCGCATAGATGGCCAATAATTACATTTAGGTTCTCACTGTTGAGTAAATCAGTTAGAACTTGAAAAGAATTAGCATTTAGAGAATTTTGTTTTAATATGTTATTCACCTACTTTTTCAATAGGTACAACATGTCGAGTAACTTAGGTATCTATCCCAATAGCTAAGTGAGTATAGCTACTTTCCTTCAAGGTCAAATTAGTCCTTGCTACTTTTAATCCCTTTCCTTTATTGTTGGCCAAGAAATTTGATTACTTTGTGAAGGTATCACCTCTATATCCATAGTCGCTAGGCACCAACTTTTTGAACTCTCTGCCTTTGTATAAAACCAGGTCCTGAGTAGCTCCTCAGGAAGCACCCGACAGTTAACTTTGTATTTTACTTCTGTATACCATTTGCAGCGCACAACTTTTGTGCCGTTTTCTACTTTCACTTATACTCAGAAACTCAAAACACAAAGTCAGCCAATGGAGATCCCATTCATGGTAACTGATTGCTTGTTAAAATTAAAGTTTTATTAAGGATGTACACCATAGGATGTATAGTGGTCAACTTTACACTGGTACTTTGTCACTCGTGTGATTATGTGGCTCAGTGCACTGGTGTGGTAACGTTGCAATTTGGGTACGCTGGTAGCGTGCTTTATTCTTTATCCATTGGTGGTCATAATTCTTTTGTATGCAGAAAATGTTCCGGTAATGAAATAAATATCAATTGTAATATCATGGATTTTTGTTTATTTTGCAGGATGAAAGATACACAAAATCTACTTGGCATGAATGACTCCCTATCATCTCAAAAGTAGTTTACTCCAGAGATTCCTCACTGTTTTTTCAGTATTTATGGAGTACTTCTAGTTACTTCTAGTTCTTGTCCTGCATTACTTCATTCAGTGGGGATCATTTGACCAAAGAGTTTGTGAGAATGGAGAACATACAGGTTTTGATATTACAAAAGTGCAATATGCCTATCATTAAAGAAGTACTGATTGGAACATATTGTCGATGATTAATCATTGTTATTTAATTGGTGCAAGCTGCAACCTTGAATGTTGAAATCAGTGTTTTTATTGCGCTACAATAGCTTACCATGTGGGACTGAATGCTGTTCTCGGATGGCCGTCAGGCCCGGGCCAACGTCTAAGAAAAATAGACATTTATAGTTGGCCGTAGCCTCAAGTTGTCGTCACATGATAACCTTTGACCTTTCATCCTACTTTCTCGTTGGCCGTCTAGATAAAACATGCTTTTATTTTCAAAGAAAAGATTGCTTTTTTACAAGGATATTCTTGTTGTTGGATACTGAAACTACATAAGTTTCTTTATTTTTTTTTCATAGAATCCTTATTTTACAACAATTCACAGATTAGATGAGTATTTTTATCATATTTTACAACTTTAAATCCACTTCAGGGTTCACATTGTAAAGACTCGTACTGTAGCCTTTTTTCCTCGCATGGCATTGACCTGTCGAAATTGGAATAAAATATAAAATTAAATATAAAATAAAACCCTTATTTTGACCATTTTAAGGGTTGAAAATATTTAAATTAAGCACAAAACGAGTCCTGTTAAAATATAAGCGAAAACAACTTCTGTTTTCTGTCTAGACGGTAATTTCTTGTAAACTAATGCACATCACGTTCATGTAGTTTATATTCAGGAATATATCCCTGTTGAAACCAAATCAAATAAATTCGGTAAGGGTTTATCCCCGTTCTGCTACAGTATTTGTTCTTTGAAGAGTTAAAATATTATATAAAGCACAAAACTAACTTGGGGAATCCTTGGGAAAACCCCTGTGGTGACGTCACGTCTAGACACCATGTGCTGAGAGACGCGTGTATGTACCTTCTTGATACAGTATGTTTACCTGTTAAATAAAATAAAATATTTTACCCCTTCTTTCCTGTATTATGGACCATTTAAAATGCCAATACTTAAAATAAACAGGAAATGAATCATTCCTCAAATCGTCTAGACCGTACATGCTTTCAAACTAAGGTAACCTTGGTTTGGCATTATTTTAACTCATCCATGTTTATAATATAAATATATTAAAGGAATATATTTTTAATTTTAGGTTCTATGTTATTTAATAAAAAATTCTGTGTAATTTTTTGCTTTCCTTATCTCACAACTAGCCCTACCTGCAGTGAGGCGGGTGGGGCAGATGACCTTGTGTCACTCTTGATTTACATACGTAAATCCAGTTGTGTAGTTCTTTTCAAAGAACCGTTTAAGGAAAGCTTACATGGAAATTATAATATCCAACTTCTTTCTAGCCAGGGTGGATCAGATCCCTGCTTGAATCTGAAGCAAGATCCGAACTTAGTTCATCCGAGTTTTTAATCCACCCGAGAATCGGATGCATTATTTCCAACTTCTATCCATCCGAGTATGATTTGATGCTCGGATTTTCATTGCATCTAGATCCGATGCTCAGATCTAAGATCCGATGATCGGATGTCTGCAGCTACCATCCTATGCTCGGATGATCAGATTTTTATAACTACATTCCAGTGCTCGGATGATCTAATCTAAAATCCGATGATCGGATGATTGTATCCTAGATCTGGTCCTCGGATGATCGGATCTTAAATCTGATGTTCGGATGATGGTTCCAGATCAGAACTCTGAACAATAATAGCACACTCTTGGACTAATAGTACACAATCCTGGCAGTAATTATCACTTATTGGAGGCTTCGGTGCAAGTCCGAGTCCTCAAGCCCAAGAGGGCTTCTTCTAAACAAGGTCCTTCATTCAGTCCTGACTTTGTATTTTATAGGGAAGTAGGTTGCCTGACTTAACCCTAACCATTTTCCGAGGACATTGAAACTTAGGCAGTTTTGGAATCTCCCTTTCCCCAGGGAATTTATGCCTAGATCCTCCACAGTCTGGACTCTGAATGATTTATCAGGCCAACAGGAACTTAGGCTGCTAATTTCCCTTAAAATGGGACAACCTTGTTTTGAAGACAAATTACAAGTTTTCAAATCTGTATCTCCCCAGGGGCCTCCCCCCCCCCCCCCCCCCCCCTTCTGGTCATCAAGAGTTGACTTTCAAGCTGCTCTTCACTAGGTTTTTCGGAATGCAACCTGGTTCTGGATAGCTGTTAAGACAGTAGCAAGGCTACTACCAAACAGGTTAAACTCAATTTCATGGTGCATATAAGTAGTCAGAAGGGGTATGGGGAATTAAGGTGAGATACTGGATCTTTAGAACTTAAAGTTCCCCATTCACAACTAGTTTAGGAGGGACAGAGTTCCTCATCAGGCACCTGTAATAACACTTAGGGTTTAAGCCCTATTAATCAGCCCTTTCACATTCCCCACAATCTAGAGTCTCCTACAGGAAACACCCCAATGGGGGTCATTCCATTCCAAGCAGTAACCAACCGTTTCCTCAGGCAGGGAGAAAACGAATTTCAGAGGCTCCAGGCGTCGTTTTTGACCCCACAACAGGGGGCGAGGGCGTGAAAACCCCTCTCCCCAATGACTCCTTAAAAGCCTCCCTCAGTTCACCATGTAGGAGGTCGCCTCTGTTCTTTCAGAAGAGACTGGCAAACAAACAAATGTTCATCCAACGTGTTAAACATTATCACCAATGGCTACGTACTGCCATTCCTTTCAAAACCAAATTTGGTCAGATTCCCTCTGATTCTGTCAGAGTACAAGGCCTGTCAAAAGACCAAGCTCTGGCCACTTGTATCCAGTCTCTTCTGTCAAAGAACGCAATCGAAAGAGTGGAAAATGTAAAATCTCTCGGGTTTTACAGTCGCCTGTTCCTAGTACCCAAGCCTCATGAAAGGTGGAGGCCAGTCATAGACCTAAGCAGGCTCAACACTTTTCTACACATAGGAATCTTCTCAGTCCCACATGGTAAGCTTGTAGCTTATAAAAGCTACATTTAAGTAATCAAAATTTTCAAATTCATAACCAAACATTTTTTTTAAATGGATCTCGAGCAGCCTTAAGTGTCAATGTCAGAGATTCCCCACAAGCATTCAGAAGCTATTTTAATTTACTTTCACCCAATAACACAACGCAAGATGACAGGGGATGAGGATTGAGGCAGATTAAATCAGATGATTCTCAATTACGGTTGAGAGCCAATACTACCCAATGTGATTTGGATTGAAAGTTTTACAAAGGCAGTTAAGTCCTCTGCAATTATCATGATGAAACAGTTCCGGTTGTAAAATTGTTTGAAGGGCAATTATAATTTAGGTGTTGATCAAATTTATAAAATTTGTCACATTTATTGTATCCACCGGATGCCTCCGGTGGATACTTTGGTTTAGCGTTCGCTATACCGCCATGTCTAGACAGATTTTCGGCGTTAACGCTCTCAGAGGAAAACTACACCAGCTAGGTTCACCAAATTTGCAGGATATCTTCATTGTGAGGTAAGGTTCTCTGAGACTGAAATTAGCCTCATTCTGAAAAACAAGATGGCCACTGTGTGCATTTCTTTGAAAATTATCTACCCTTTCCTACTGGCTGGTTCTCATAGGTAGAAGGTTGAATCTCTTCATAGGTGATATGTATAACAGATATACATGTCCTCTACTACCTTGCACACTTTTGCCTTTGAAGCTCTTAATTCAAGGTCATCCTCGGAGTGCCAAAGTACCCCACATCGTGGACTTGCAATGTGAAACCAACCTATACAAAATAATGGGCTGGGAATCTTCTGATGTGGTCACATTTGACCTTGGACCCCTCGTTCAAGGTCAAACCAGCATACCCACACTTAAATGTGCTTATAACTCACTTACTATTGGTTCTAGAGGTTGCAATGTGAAACCAACTTATAGGAAATCATGGGCTGGGAATCTTTTGATGTGGTCAGATTTGAGCTTGGTCCCCTCCTTCAAGGTCAAATGAGTATAGGCAAACTTAAAAGTGCTTATAACTTGCTTATTATTGGTCCTAGAGGTTTGCAATGTGAAACCAACTTATAGGAAATCATGGGCTGGGAATCTTTTGATGTGTTCAGATTTGACCTTGGACCCCTCCTTCAAGGTCAGATGAAGAGAGCAAAACTTTAAAGTGCTTATAACTCGCTTATTAATGGTCCTAGAGGTTTGCAATATGAAACCAACTTATAGGAAATCATGGGCTGGGAATCTTTCGATATGGTCACATTTGACCTTGGACCCCTCCTTCAAGGTCAAACGAGGACAACCAAACTTAAAAGTGCTTATAACTCCCTTATTATTGGTCCTAGAAGTTTGCAATGTGAAATCAACTTGTAGGATATCGTGGGCTGGGAATCTTCTGATGTGGTCAGATTTGACCTTTGGCCCCTCCTTCAGGGTCAAACAATGGTTCACTGGCTTTGGTGAGTTGTCTTTCCGGTGGATACAAATTTGCATTGGTTCTCTGATCCGTAGGTCTAATTTTCATTGTTGTTTAGTTGAATAACTTGTATCATTAAAGACATATTTTATTCTGTTTGTGTCACTTCGCCAGAACAATTGCAAGTATTTCACATATTTTTTTCTTGTCAAATCATTATATTATGTTTTGAAGACTTCAAAGACATCATACCTAATTGCTCACAACAATCACTTATGATAGCTGTTGTTTCATTTAGGTTCCCATGCCAACAAATAACTAAGGTGAATACAGTGATCCAATAGGAATTTTATCAGTTGTTTTAAAGCAACAAATTTATTGATTGCAGTGTAATTCGTCCAACCCTAGTCCGCCTGCATTGAGAGGGTTCACACAAAAAAGTGGGTGGGTTCAGTCTGCTTTAATCCAACTTTAAGCAGAGTTGAGATTTACCCTGAACAACAATCTGGATTGTGAGCGATCAGATCTAATTACCTTTTTTTTTCAATCTGAGTCAACCTGAGTAAATTCATTAGTCTGAAAGCCTGGACTTTTGAAAACTGTTTAAATTACTTTAAAAGTGTTAAAAATCATCCATGTAGCTATTCATTCAAGCATCACCAAGATATTAACTTGTCTTTGCTAGAACATTGAAAAAATTAGCATTGAACACAGATAGAGTTTTTGAAATAAATTGTTCTAAAACGGTCACAGCATTTTTTTATGTCGTCACTCTGTGGTGTCCGCGTGAGCAACTTCTCCTCCAAAACTACAACACCCAGAGACATGCTGTTTTTTTTTAACTATAGAGGATGAAAAAGTGTTCAAGGCATGCACATCTGTTCCTTCATCTGTTCCCCAGAGCCATTACAAGTGAGGTACCCCCCACTCAAAATGTGAAAATTGCAACACTTTATCACAAGTTTCTCATTCACTATTGCAGGAATTTTTCCCTTCTCTTGCATATATGTACTAGGCCACTAGTAGATTCCTATGTGTGAATATCAGGGCTGGAGGTTTCGTAATTATTTTTTTATGAATTTTTAAAATAATTTTTAATGCATTAAAATTCATGAAACGATGCACTAAATTACTTCTAACTTGTATTGCATTTAGAGCATTTTGTCAAAATATGTTATTCAGCTACTTTTTCCATAGCTACAGTATGGTGAGTAACTTTGGTGTCTATATCAATAGCTAAGTGACTAATAGCTACTTTTTAACTTTTCAGTGCATTCCATAATGAGTAAAATCACTTGTAACTTAAAAACTATTGCATATAGAGAATTTTGTATAAATATGTTATTCAGCTACTTTTGGGTAAACTATAACATAGTAAAATTGCAGACCTGTAGCTCATTGTATAACTGAGTAATAGCTACTTTGGGGTTATCACTGTTGAGTAAATTGCTTGAAACTTGAAAAAGATTGCATTATTTTTACCCCACAGCCCTTAACGGCTGTCGGGGTATTGTTTTCACCCATGGTGTCCGGATGGGCGGGGGGGCGTGGGGTGGGAAAAAGTTTGTCCGGGCTATATCTCGTAAACCGTAAGGTGTAGGAAGTTGATACTTGGTAGAGACATTGGTTAGGGGGTGTAGGTGTGCAACGTCATGGCATGACCTTGATTTGACCTTCCCGTAGTGACTTTGACCTATAAAATCTTGTCTGGGCTATATCTCGGAAACCATAAGGTGTAGGAAGTTGATACTTGGTAGGGACATTGGTTAGGGGGTGTATGTATGCAACATCATGGTGTGACCTTGATTTGACATTTGACCTTGTCGTAGTGACCTTGACCTGTAAAATTTTGTCCAGGCTATATCTCAGCAACCATAAGGTGTAGGAAGTTGATACTGGGTAGGGACATAGGCTAGGGTGTGCAGATGTAAAACATCATGGTGTGACCTTGATTTGACCTTTGACCTTGCCGTAGTGACCTTGGCCAAAAATGCCTTGTCTGGGCTATATTTCAGAAACCATAAGGTATAGGAAGTTGATATTGTGTAGGGACCTTGGTCGGCGGTTATAGGTGTGCAACGTCATGATGTGACCTGGATTTGACCTTTGATCTTGCATATCTGATGCTATTTTATCTCTCTACGGGGATATCTGATACTATTTTATCTCTCTTATATCTCTTTACTTGAATCTTGGTTGTTGCACCTTTGGGCGTCTTTTGATGTAGATTAAGCACTGTTAAAGTCATATTAGAATTCATTAACCATTTTACTTTTGCAACTTCCCATTGTAACAGATGGTATTGCATCAAGTGAGCCACAGGTTTTGTCCCAACTCCACATAAAAGCATGTATTGCCACATCTGTATGTATGGGTAATATTCAAAACATTCAAACCATAATTCGACCATACAAATGAATATCAAAATGGGAGAAGTCTTAAAGCTTCTTAATTTTTAGTTTACTGAATTGTCTTGTTTTAATACTTTATCTTTACATGCAGTTTCTTTCTCTTAGATGTTATTTTCTCTACTTGAACATTATTCGGACACTGACACTGCTCTGAAAGTATCCCAATCTGTGTACTGTTTCACTACTTCTATATCTTATGGTGTTGAAAACTATTTCCCCAGGCTGTGGGGTACGGGCATCTCTGATGCAATTTTTAGAGAATTTTGTTTCAATATGTTTTCATGTACTTTTGAATCATCTATAATACAGTAAAATTGCAGACCTGTAGCACATGGAATAGCTAGGCAATAGCTATTTTCAGGTTCTTACTGTTGAGTAAATCAGTTGTAACTTAAAAACTATTGCAATAGTTTTTAAGTTACTTTGAGCTTTCTGTGAGCTATAACATAGTGAAGTTACAGACCAGTAGCTCATGGCATAGCTGATATATGGCTACTTTCAGAGTATAGCTGTTGAGTAAATCAGTTGTAACTTGAAAACTTATACATTTAGAGTTTTTTGTTTAAATATGTTATTCACCTAATTTTTGGTCAGCTATAACAGTAAAATTCCAGACCTGTAGCTCATTACATAGCTGAGCAAAAGCTACTTTGAGGTTTTCACTGTTGAGTAAATCAGTTTTAACTTGAAAACTATTGCATTGAGAGAATTTTGCTTAAATATGTTATTCATGTACTTTAGAATCAGCAATAACATAGTAACATTGCAGACATGTAGTTCATGGCATAGCTGAGCAATAGCTACATGTGTATTTTATTGTGTAAAATACCCTTACCTTATCCTCCCTAGTGCTTACGTGATGGCGGGAGCAAACATGGACGACCAAACAAGAATATTTTAAAATAAATATTCTTGTCGGTACCAGTATGTATACGCATGACCGCGCATGCGCCTCCACCGGAAGAACCCTGTTAAGCCTCACTTTTATTTTGGTCGCGAGGTAGTAAACATCGTTTGACACACTCTTCGTTTGTGAAGAATTTCAACATGGCTGGGAAAGGAGATTTTTTTAGGAAAGAATTAACGCTTTCATAAGACTTGGAAGGTTTTTATTCGAATTTTGACGAAATCACTCTTATCTTGCACGGTTAAGAAGATAGAAGCAAATTTGTGTTTTTCCATTTTGGCCAAAAATTCGAAAATTCAAAATGGCCGCCATATGTGGGGAGGGGAAAATATTTCGACGAAATCGCTCTATCTCGCATGGTTAAGGAGATAGAAGGAAATTTGTGTTTTGCCACTGTTGGCAAAAATTTGAAAATTCAAAATGGCCGCCATTTTAGGAGAGGGGAATTTTTTTTTAAATTGCCAAGAATACAATGCTCAAATACCTGTGGGTCGAAAATTTTGACGAAATCGCTCTATCTCGCATGGTTAAGGAGATAGAAGCAAATTTGTGTTTTGCCATTTTTGGCAAAAATTGGAAAATTCAAAATGGTCGCCATTTTTGGGGAGGGGAAAATTTTTTGAAAATTGTAAAGATTACATTCCTTAGATACCCTGTGGGTCGAAAATTTCGACGACGAAATCGCTCTATCTCGCACGGTTAAGGAGATAGAAGCAAATTTGTGTTTTGCCATTTTTGGCAAAAATTGGAAAATTCAAAATGGTCGCCATTTTTGGGGAGGGGAAAATTTTTTGAAAATTGTAAAGATTACATTCCTTAGATACCCTGTGGGTCGAAAATTTCGACGACGAAATCGCTCTATCTCGCACAGTTAAGGAGATAGAAGGAAATTTGTGTTTTTCCATTTTTGGCAAAAATTCAAAATGGCCGTCATTTTTGGGGAGGGGAAAATTTTTTTGAAAATTGCAAAGAGTACACTCCTTAGATACCCTGTGGGTTGAAAATTTCGACGAAATCGCTCTATCTCACACAGTTAAGGAGATAGAAGGAAATTTGTGTTTTTCCATTTTTGGCAAAAATTCGAAAATTCAAAATGGCCGCCATTTTTGGGGAGGGGAAAACTTTTTAAAAATTGGCAAGAGTAGAATTGTCAGATACCCTGTGGGTCGAAAATTTTGCCGAAATCGCTCTATCTCGCACGGTTAAGGAGATAGAAGCAAATTTGTGTTTTGCCATTTTTGGGGAAAATTCGAAAATTCAAAATGGCCGCCATTTTGGGGGAGGGGAAAATTTTGGGAAAATTGCAAAGATTGCATTGCTTAGATACCCTGTGGGTCGAAAATTTCGACGAAATCGCTCTATCTCGCACGGTTAAGGAGATAGAAGCAAATTTGTGTTTTGCCATTTTTGGCAAAAATTCGAAAATTCAAAATTGCCGCCATTTTTGGGGAGGGGAAAATTTTTCGAAAATTGCAAAGATTGCATTCCTTAGATACCCTGTGGGTCAAAAATTCTGTCGAAATCGCTCTATCTCTTACGGTTTCTGAGATATTAGCAAATTACTCAAAAGTAGTACTGAAAATACACAATGAAGTACCTAAATGGCTATTACTCATGTACTGACAAAGCTATCAGTCCCAAATGCAATACCAAGCGAGCTATGGACATAACAATCTTGTATTCAAAATTGTAGTAAAATATCTTTAATTATTTTGGCTTAAATGCACGGAAACCAATGGGTACTGAAAATAGCTGTACTTAAGTATTACTCAGTAAGCAAAAGAGGTACAACAGCCAAAAGCAATCCCAAGCAAGCTACTGACCCAATAAGCCTGCATACCAAATTTGGTGACAATAGCTCTAATACTTTTCCTTTAAATGAGCGGAAACCATGCGTGACGCCGGACATCGGACGCCGGACAATGGACATCGGACGGCGGAAAAAGCAAAAATAATATATCCACCCCCCCAGGGGGGGTGGACATAATTCTGTTATAACTGGGAGTTTAAGGTCACCTTATTGTATGGCACTTACCTATGGCCAGTTACATATACATGCAAAAGTTGAATGAAATTTCTGAAGTTATTTTCAATATACTCCATGAAAAAATGTAAACTGGACATAAGTTTTTTATGCGTGGGAGTTTAAGGTCACCTTAAAATAGGGCACACCTTCAAAACCAGTTACAACCACATGCCAACTTTGAACTGAATCCATCAAGCCATTTTTGAGATATTGTCCGGAAACGAAATACTTTGAGTTTAAGTATCTTACTAGTGGGAGTTTAAGGTCACAAAACTATACAGCACACCCTCAGGACCAGTTACATCCACATGCCAAATTTGAATAAAATCCAACAAGCCATTTTTGAGATACTGTCCGGAATACAAAGTGTGACGACGACAGATCCCGACGAACGAGGACGCCACAAAATTGGATGACGAAGCGATCCCTATATGCCACAAACTAACATGTTCTCATCATACATTCAAATTTGCTGGCCTTAATAATTTTAATCATATCTATGTTTTAAGCCTATTAAAAGGTGTTTCACTGATTGCCTGGTATGTTTGCGAACTTTGCAGTTGCAGTCAATTTAACAGACAATTTATGGTGTATAAACAACTTTATTCCACCAATTTTCCTTTTGTAAATAGTGTGAGAAAACTATAATATTTTGGTTTCATAATGGTATTAACATCATATTTGTAACTTCAACAAAATAACAACATTGAATCCAGCAAGATGGAGGACGTCAACAACTGGCCATTTTTCTCAACTATTTTTACCCCACAGCCCTTAAGGGCTGTCAGGGTATTATTTTCATCCATGCTGTCCGGATGGGTGGCGGCAAGAAGTTTGTCCAGGCTGTATCTCAGAAACCGTGAAGCGTAGGAAAGTTGATACTTGGTGGGGACATTGGTAAGGGGTGTAGGTATGCAATATCATGGTGTGACCTTAATTTGACCTTTGACCTTACTGTGGTGACCTTGAGTTTGAAAATCTTGTCCGGGCCATATCTCAGCAATCGTAAGGTGTAGGAAGTTAATACTTCATAGGGACATTAGTTAGGGGTTGTAGGTGTGCAACTTGATGATGTGAAGTTGATTTGACCTTTGACCTTGCTGTAGTGGCCTTGACCTATAAAACCTTGGCAGGGCTATATCTCAGAAACCATAAGGTGTAAGAGGTTGATACTTGGTTGGGACATTGGTTATGGGGTGTATGTGTGCAAGATCATGATATGACCTTGATTTGACCTTGCTGTAGTGACCTTGACCTATAAAATCTTATCTGGGCTATATCTTGGAAACCATAAGGTGTAGGAAGTTGATACCTCGTAGTGACATTGGTTGGAGGTTGTAGGTGTGCACCGTCATGGTGTGACCTCGATTTGACCTTTGATCTTGTCATAGTGACCATGAGTTTTAACATCTTGTCTATGTTTTCTTGATTTTATAAGGTGTAGACGGCTGACACTTGGTAGGGACATTGCTTAGGGGTTGTAGGTGTGCATCATCATGGTGTGACATTTAACTTTGGCTCTGCCAAAGTGTGTTCACCTGCCATATTTGAGACATGTTTCTCTTATTACTTTAAGCTGTAACTGCTGCGCCATGGTCAGGGAATTCTCCACTTTTGTGATGTAATGAGCAGATAATCATTCATTTTGTTAATCAACCAGCATCAGATTAAATAGTTTCGGAGAAAATAGCATCAGAGATGCCCATACCTCACAGCCTGGGGAAATAGTTTTCAACACCATGAGAGATAGAAGTAGTGAAATAGTACAAAGATTGTGATACTTTTAGAGCAGTGTCAGTTATATAAAGGTCCAAGTAATGTTTAAGTATAAAAAAAACATACAGAAAATGCCTGCAGGTGCTGCTTACAAATTATGACATAAAATTTATTAACTGGAGAATATATGTCAAAGGTAATAGCACAATTATGTAAAAGTACATATAATAATTGTTGCAGCAATCCATATATCTTTGTCATGGGAGAAACACGTCTCAAATATGGCAGGTGAATACACTTTGGCAGAGCAAAAGCTGAAGATCACACCATGATGCACACATACACCCCCTAACCAATATCCTTACCAAGTGTCAACCTTCTACACCTACATAATTCAAAAGCCCAGATAAGATTTTATAGGTCCAGGTCATTATGGCAAGGCCAAAGGTGAAATCAAGATCACACCATGATGTTGCACTCCTACAACTCCCAACAAATATCCTCACCAAGTATCAACTTCTTACACCTTACAGTCTCTGAGATATAGCTCGGACAAGATTTTATAGTTGAAAGTCACTACAGAAAGGTCAATGGTCAGTCATACCATGATGTTGTACACCTACAACCCCAACCAATGTCCCTACCAAGTATCAACTTCCTACACCTTACGATTTCCGAGATATAGCCCAGACAAGATTTTCAAACTCAAGGTCACTATGGCAATGTCATGTCATGGTTGAAAACAATACCTGCACAGCCTTTCAAGGTTGTGGGGTAAAAAAAAAATAGCTCATGCTTTTGAGTTCTCTCATTCTAAGTTACCTTCAAAAAAAAAAAAAAAAAAAATGTCACAAAAGAAACAGAAATACAGTATATACTTTTATTTGAAAACAAAATAATTATACATTACAATAAAAATATAAATTTTAATATCACCTGGAGACACTGCATAGATGTTTGGGGTCTCAATTTACTGCCACAATTATACTTCTTACAACAAATTAATAGTTGAATACTGCTGAAATATAAATTTCCTATGTGAGTGTTATTTTCTGTGAAACAGGTTTTCATGCCATCCTGGCCTTTTTTTTCAGTTATACCAAAGCAAAATAACAATGCTATGCTCTGTTTAACACACTTTTTGTCTTCTCCAATGCTTGATAATTGATGTAGTTTTGCTTACATTTTGTATAAATTATCTTTCTATTCACAGGATGGCATACTCTTATTTTATACTTACTTTTAATTCATGTATATGAACAAAGATAGTGTTGAAGTGTGACATGTTCTCAAGATGTTCAGTAAACTGGGGATTATGTGCCTATGCAATGAGGTTGGTTAATAGATCTGCACTGCAAACAGCATGCCACTGATTTAAGCTATCCCACATCCATATCCTGGCTAGGATTAGAACCCTGTCTGTGTAACTGGGAAGCAAGTACAATAGTGTGGGACTACTTTATACTTTGTCTCCATCTAACAATACAGACACAAATTTCTGACACCATGATTTGTTTCTTGTCACGGCAACAGTAAACCATTAACATCTAGATGAACAACATATAAACTATTTTTTTCAAGGCATGGAAAGATAGAATGAGTAGGGAGTACATTGTGCATGATATGTTTCCAGCACAAACTGATCATTTGTTTAGTGCTAGAATGTCTTATTGCTTATCACATTCTCCTTTGTGGTCTTGTAAGCACAAAGTAGTATTACCAGGATTTATATTCATGAAAGGGTTTAAACCAAGTCTTAATGCTTAACTTTTGTTTAAAAATACAGCAAATTTAAGCTTGAGATTTGCCCAAGACCTTTCATGAATATGAACCCTGCTGTTTTCAGCTGATCTTGAATACATGAAACACTACAGAATACCAATAAAGCTGGTGCACTGGACATACAAAATGATGAGGACGTTTGGTGATCAATGAGAATACATCTACAACTGAGATAACTATATGCAATGACGCTGCTTTCTCCTCCAGCACAGCTTGCTAACAAATTATTTGCATAATGACTTAGATCTACACCATATATAAACTTTGCATGCTTGTAAAAATAATCTGTAAAGCTGTCCATGTCAGCTGTGAAGCTGCTCCACTCTCATTTCTTATTTGAAAACATACTGTCAATTTAGGCCACATTCAGGCCACAGGCACACATGTAACTGCAACTTGCATTGCTTGCAATAACAGAGTCTTGTTTGTCTGCAGAACATCGGTAAACGAGAATCCTTTCACATGACGCCACAACATAATTGTTGCAAGTCCTAGAAGAGTTTAAGCAGCCACAAACCATGCATATTTCTACTGTTGTAAGGAGTCTAACAAATGCAACCTCATATTAATGACTATGTCTCAAGGTACAAAGTCTTGACAGACAGATTTTAACACCTGCTCAAATTATGATCCTCTTTTTTTTTTTTAAGTGCAAGTATCCATGTGTGTGGACTGCAGGTGCTGCTTGCCTGAATTTGTTTTTATCTTGGTGGTAAATAATTCACACAGATCTTATCTGTGATCCGATTTTGATCATATTTTTTTCTTGATAATCTTATTCAGTTTTATGACAAACATAAAATATCTACCAAAACGTACGCCCCAAAAATGACACAAGCTGCATACCACCTATGTAAGCAATACACAAGGAAGCACTTCTGTAACTGTTTACAGTGTACATACACATGGATACACTAAGACATGAGATAGGAGCCGTGTATGTCAAGCTGAAGCAGCACTCCACTACAGCTGTATAGAAGCCATGTGGTTGTTATATTCCCTGCTGACATTCAGTCTTAACATTGTGTTCTTGTCCTTCAACAGGTGTGTGATTTTCTTCTGGAATTTGTCTTTATACACATTGAATTCCATGATACTGGGTGGGTTCTCCGCAAACCAAAATTTGTCAAATTCGTAGAATAAATAGCCTGGAAGTAGAGTTAAAACAGACTGTAATGTACAGAAATTTTCAGATTTTTACTGGTTTAACACTTTGACATTCAAACAATTTGGACATCATAAACTTCAGCTTTATCGTCCATATCATGTTTAAAGGAACAAGTACAAGATATGTTTCCACTACAGAGTAACTTCACTTCAGACACCATCAACATGTGTATTATATGTGGACATTGTGAATACCAACATTTATTTACATTCTTGTTATGAATACACTACGGCTGGATACACAATGTGAAACACAGAAAAACACTGCAAATCAACATGGAACACTACTGCACAGATTTTAAAAAATATGAATTCATTTTAAAGTGACCGCTGAATTGCACGTTTTTTTGGCAGTAATGACACTTATGTATTCTTGGACTAATTTTGCCAATTATTTCAATGACTGAAAGGGAAGATGTTAAATGTGATGCAGACTTACAGTAGATGTAGTTGAAATGCTCTATCTTTGGTTTCCCCTGCACTACATTGTAGAGGTGAGATTTGAGGAGTCCCTGATTTAACAGCTGGTAGGCCAGCCCTGTGATATTGATACCCACTATAGCAAAGGAATACCTGAAACATATACACATGTCTATGTAAACCCAAGTATGACACTGAAAAAAGCACAATTTTCCCCTTTTTGTACTTCCTGCCATATGTCAATTTAATTGTGTACAAATATCCGCTTTGTGCATAATTTGGCATATTTATGTAACTTACATAAATAACTTCTTTTTCTTTACATTAACATCCTGTTTTAGCTTCATCCTGCATGAAATGTTCACATCATCTGATATTAGACTCATAAGAAATAATGGTGTTTTTTCTTTTTTTTAGGAAAACAAGCATAGAACTGGGAAAAGTTTTGTGAAAATAAAACCAAAATGCACAATATAGAATTGAAATACAGAGGTATCTCTATTATCCACCCATGTTGGAAGTAGGATTTTGTTTAGATAATAAAAGGTTTTAAAAAGGATCACACAGATTTTAGTTTAATTCAAATTTTATTGCACTTAATCTCTGCAAACTGCAGAAATCTGGAGGAAATTCAAGTTTGGTTGACTTTCAAATTCAAAAAAACAAGAACACAATGTGAAGTTACTATTACCTAAACACAAAAATGCTGAGATATCAAAACATATCCACTATCTTGAATAGGCATCAGTATTACATAAACAAAACAATGTATTGGTTTAAACAATCAATTATTAAAGTTTTCAATACTTATTTTTGTGTGTTCAAATAATTCAGTTTTATGGGTCACTTTTATGTATTCAGTCCTTTCTGAATTGGATAATAATGTTAGAATCCATATTCAAAAATTGAAAAAAAAAGATGCTCCAGAAATTTCTGGCACTGTAAGAAATCTAGTTGTACAGTAGTTGCAAAACAAACAACCAGTGACACTATCAGGGTGCCTACCGTTAACACTTGAAATTCTTCCATACTGGAGTTTCCACAGTGACCTATATAAAGCATTTGCAATGTGTGGGATACATTTATCTTTAATACATTAAAGATATGAACTTACCCGAGAGATGCGTGATTTGAATGTGACAAAAGCTGTCTGGCTGCATCAGTGTACTGAGTGACAAAAAAGCTGCAAGTAAAAAAGAGTGATACGAATGTCACATCATACAAATACAACTGACCAACAGTGTTAAGACAGTCGGCCACTTTCATCCGTTACATCTACACTTCATTTCCCCGTTGTGCTCAGAAAATGGGAATTTGGGTTTTATGTACTTTACTTTAAAATTCCATAAAATCGTAAATTTCTACATATGAACTTAGATTTAAACTAAGGGTTTAAGTCATGGTACAATATCAGGATCCTCTATAATTTATTTCACCTGCCATTTTTTTTTCTTGATTTTTTAAGGAAAAACACTTTTTATCCATTTTGAAGAAAAGATTAGTGCCACAAGATTGCATTGGCAATTGAAATCCTACCAGATTGGACTTTCTACCATGACACAGTTTTTGAAACGGCCGGTGGCCAGAGGCCACCAACTATCGCAGTGGGCCTACATCTTTGAGGACTTCATGGCCCGGTTGGCCAGTAGAATAGCATAATTTATAAAACGTAGAATTATTTAATTTTAAAGAAAATAAAACAAAAACTCTGTTTTCTGTCCAGGGGCAGATTTCATGAAAGGTCTCAGACTTAGCCCAGTCTCAGGCTGAGCCACTGGCTCAAATCTGAGCCTTTTGGCTCAGCTAAGTCTTTGTCTCAAATGGTTTTCACAGAAGGGGTCTCAGTTGAGACCAAGCTTATCAAATAACCACAGTGGTTTTCTGTGTCATGTGACCATTTTTTGTAGTCAAAATATTCTACTGATGGCATATATGTTCCTTGTTTGACACATAATATCTCTGGTCAAATACCATTTTGCAATGGGAAACCTTGTAAACATGTAAAAACACCCAAAGACTACTTCTGGGGGTTGTTTTATATACTTGTACCCTATTTTCAGCCATTTCAAATTTTGAAGTGAATATAGAATTATGGCGGCCATATTTGAGCCTTTGTTTACAAAACTTAAGCCCACTTTCAACCAGGCTCAACATTTGAGTCAGTGGCTCAGCCAAAGCTGAGACTGAGACCTTTTGTGAAATCCATTAAGGCTGAGCCCATGGGCTCAAGTAAAATGTTCCAATAATTTGAGACAAAAGTCTCAAGTTTGAGCCTGAGACCGGGCTAAGACCTTTCGTGAAATCCGCCCATGATTTCATCTCACATTGGTAGCTTCTACTATCGCTCATCGTTACAACCACTCAAAATGTTTCTGCTGGTAAATAATATTAACCGTCTAAATTGAAATGAACTTCCGTTTGAGGCTCACAATTTCTACTCTTTAAGGTCATTGTGATACATTTTCACATGTTTTCAGCTTTTTGACTCATTTTTCTGTGCCCTTAGTACAATTGCAGAACATGTCTGATAAATTTGCAACCAAAAGGGAAAAGTGTTTTGCAAGTTTTGCCGAGGCCTTTATGACTCAACAAGACAACTGGCAACCAGGAACTTGGGCAGAGTTGGGGAAACAAACATTTTGAATTCATTACATCTTCAAAGTACTTTTACAAAGTACTTCTATTATCTTTTTTGGACTTTTTGTGCTATCTTCAGTAATTTCAGTTAAGTTTTATCATCAATAATAAGATACTTAAAAGTGCTATGATACAAACACCAAAGTAAAGTTATCAGAAATGAGTGCAATTGTAACAAGCTATAAATGTGTACTGACATTTAAACTACAAGGTAGGGTCCTCAGTGGTGCTGTGGTTACACGCTTGCCTCCCACCACTGAGGTCTGTGTTTCAAAGCCCGGACTCTGTGTAGGAAAGTTGATAGTTGCTTACTGATGGTTTACAGAACCTTGACCAACTGTATGTAGAGGTTTTCTCTGCCCATAAAACTGTTGTGATATGACCTATACAGTGTAGAAAGAGAAGTTAAAACTCAACTAAATAAACTACAAGGTAAAACTCAAGTGAAACTTCATACTGACTGATAGGCTGATAGCTTGTTTCAACCAATTTTTTTGACATATTTTTTTTCATTTTCATTATGTGGGACAGTGGGGTATTAGGTTTAGCCTTAAATTTCTGAATATATCTTGTAAATTGTGTTATATAGAACTTTTGGATTTTCATTTCACAATTTTTTTATGTTTTAGTTTGAAAACTGGGCCAGTAACTTTTACACCAGGCCATAAACTTGTTGAAGTTACTGGCCCGGTTGGCCAGCAACTATTTTGTATGAGTCGTGAACACTGCCATGACATAAATACTATACAGTGTCTTAAGTGAATGAGGAAATCCTGAAAATATCAGACATGCAAGTAGTAAATATTTCAAAAAATCCACTTGTCCGAGTTGTAGACTTTGAAATCTCACCGCATATTTGTGAATGCAGAAGCTAAGTAGCTAAAATAGTTATGTGAAAATGCTACTGAATTCTAGCTCCAAAATTGTGACCCAGAATGCGCTAACTAACAAACATACATACAAATATATAAACCAACTAACATACTTCAAAAGATTTCAAAGTAATAATATTACAGATCTCCACGTGGAAGAAATACAGAAAACTCGTGCAAAATTCTTGGAACCACTTGTCTGAACTTACTGTAGGTTTTCTAGGCCCAAAAGTCCCATGCCTCTGAAATCTGTGGATGGATCATCACCTTGGAAACCAATCTCAGTCCACTGCTGACACCGGCGACCTTTCAAGGGAATGTTGGGCTTTAATACTTTCCACAACTGGAAAAAAAGGAAATCATAAGTGGCAGGATACAGCACAGTAACTGCACACATAATTACCAGGATTTAATATGATCTCAGACTGCAATAAAAGTTTGTCTTTTCCTTAAGTTCCATTTTTTATTTTTGTGAACAGGAAGTAAATCTCGGGGTAATTTCGCTTGTAAATTATCTATTTATACGTCTGTTTACAATGGAATATATCTTCCTCTTTTGCTTGGAGAATACATCTCTTACATCAGCAATGATTTAATACTTGATAACTCATGATGATTGAAATTCTTATACCCTGTAAATACACTCCTGTAAAACAAACTCTTGTGACAAGATTCCTATGCCCCAGGCTTAAAATAAATGATATCTGAAAATAACAGTTATATGATAATTGGACTTTGATATATATAAGGTAAGAGTATTTTACGCAATAAAAATAACATTGCAGATGCCCGTACCCCATAGCATGGGGAAATAGTTTTCTATACCAGGAGACAGGGAAGAAGTGAAATAGTACAAAGATCAGGAGAGTTTCACAGCAAATAGTGTCAGTTATGTAAATGGTCTAAATAATGTTAAGTAGAGAAAATGACATTTAAGAGAGAGAAATGTATGTAAAGATAAAGTATAAAAATAAGGCAATTCAATAGAAAGATATTGGCAATAATCTGTCAACTAAAAATACTGAAACTGTAAAATTTATTAATTGAAATAAAATTGTCCTAGGAAATAGCACAATTAAGTAATTGATTTAGTATCCTTACATTCCCTAACCAATGACCCATCCAAGAATAACTTCCTACACCTCACAGTTTCTAAGATATAGCCCAGACATGATTTTCAAACTCAAGGTCACAACGGCAAGGCCAAAGGTCAAATCAAGGTCAGACTATGACGTTGCACACCTACACCACCCAACCAATGTCCCTACCAAGTATCAACATCTTACACCTCAGGGTTTCTGAGATACAGTCTGGAACAAGCTTTTCCCCATACCCACCTGCTCACTCGAATGTGTGCCTGCCCATCCAGACACCATGGGTGAAAACAATACCGCGGGGTAAAATGAGCATCACTTACTTATTATTTTTTGGTACTGTTAAGTATATTTTATGCTCATTAACCATTCAAGATTGTATTTTCATAATGCCATTGGGACAGTGTAGAGGTATCTAGATGGTGGACCTTTATGATAGGAATTGAGTTTAAAGGTATCTACATGATGTGCCATTATCATAGGAGTTCAGTGTAGAGGTATGTAGATGATGTACCTGCATATTAGGAGTTCAGGACAGACGCATGTACACTATGTAAATGGGAGTTCAGTATAGAGGTATGTCAATAATGTACCTCAGTGATTTAGGAGTTCAGTATACAGTTATGTACGCCATGTACCAGTACGATAGGAGTTTAGTATAGAGGTATGTTCATGATGTACATGTAAATTAGGAGTTCAGTATAGAGGTATGTTCATGATGTACATGTAAATTAGGAGTTCAGTATAGAGGTATGTCCATGATATACCTGTGTATTAGGAGTTCAGTATAGAGGTATGTCCAGGATGTACCTGTGCATTAGTTCAGTATAGAGGTATGTCCAGGATGTACCTGTGTATTAGGAATTTATAGAGGTATGTCCACGATGAACCTGTGTATTAGGTATTCAGTATATAATATAGTACAGGGTTCCACAAGTATCCATATGTTGGGAGTTCAAGGTGCTCTGTGTAGGCACTACACCCTATATACCTGCATGAGCAGAGCTTCGTGCTTGGGGTTGTCTGGACAGAACTGGCACCTCCTCGCTTCTTCCACCTCTTGGATCAGCTGTCTGTACCCACAGATTTGGTTCAGGCACACTTTCATTGTTGGCCCAAACCTACAAAATAAACTCACTCGCGTGATTTTGCAATGACAGAGTTTAAGCCAAAGAGGTTCAGGTCAATGGAAAAACTTCTACCATTTCGCACTGGTTTACTCAAGAGCCTAATTAAACCATAAATGATTTAAGCTTCACGAATGCCTTTTAAAATATGTAAGAAACCTCACTGCTTGCATTCTGGTAGATTCCATAATATTAAAGTGTTGAAGTAACCTTACTAATATATTCACAAAAACGTAACTTCACTCAGTTCAAAGGTGCAGGAGTGAAGGGAACAGCCAAATAATTTAAGGGTTCTACTTAAAACAAAAAGAAAATCACTAAACTGATGGCCCACAAGCCTACATATATGGTCATTTTGCTACATAAATTACTGCTGACAACCATATCATGTATCATTAAAACATTGCCAGAAATAATGAGACATAAAAAACATTACAGGGACATCTAAATATTAGCTTCAGGCAAATAGTCTCCAGGGTAAGTGCACATTTATGTAAAATCTTTATATATAACTCTTCACAAACAAGCATGAAACATGCCACACTACAGAAAAGCCATGTGCAACATTCTGGCAATGATGAACATGTTGATTACAAAGTGTTTTGTAGATGATGTACAGGTTGTTTTGGGACTCAGTGATACAAGGCTGTTGACAGCGAAAGTGACACAGATTTATAGAGTGACAGTCCAAGTGATGAGCAACTTGTGAAAAGACTCATCATGCCATCACAGTTACCTGGACATCTGTCAAGATGATGTGTCACAAGTGTACACCATAGTTAAACACTGTGCCTTGACATCAGCTCCATGTTACTATATCCCACCATACAAAGGTCTTATTCACTGGATACAGCATAACACTACTCAAACTGAGTAGGTACTAAAACCCTTTCATTGCAATGTGTATTATATATTAAAAATATTAATAACTAGAAAACAAACATGGAAATGTGCTGTTCCAGAGAACTGAAAGTTTATAAAAGTAACACAAGTGTATCTTGCATTTTGATGAACTGAAAAAACATTGGTGTTAATAATTCTAAAATAATTTATTTTTGTAAATGTTTTACAATCTTTCTGCAATTGTTAAAGTGTTTAAATGGTTGGCTTTACATTTTAAAATGGTGAGCCAAAGTTATGTTTTGTTTCTGAGAAAAATAACCAGACTGTGATCTTGAAGAAGGTTAAAGGTCTGGTTAATGTACATGTATCTAAAAAAGGTTTCCCACAGCTAAAGGCCATACATGCCAAAAATCTTTTCACATTGTTAAAATACAAATAACCGGATGGTGGCAAGAAAATCACAAACTAAAACAAGCACCATTTTTAAAAATTATGTACATTAACTATTACTAAATCACATTAAACTAGTTGTGTTAAAAATATATTAATACTGGAAATCACTTTCTGGACATCAACTAATTTTAAAGTCTCATAACTTATTCAAAAGTGTGTCATTTTGAAAATGCCCCCAGAATAGAGCCTTATGGGTAAATCTACCTTCTTTAAATGTCTATAATTATGCCTTCTTGAACAACACAGTGTATTTATCACAATGGATTTTATCTGACTCATGTAAATGTGGGTGTTCTAAAAAAAGTCAACAAAACCTTTTACAGATCAACCCACAAAGTAGAGGATAAAAGCCCATTGATACTAAATCACTGGTAAATTCCCTTACAAATGCTGAGACTATTACAATTCCAGTGTTAGATATAGTTTCATTGTGTTATGTAGATTCAGTGGAACACAGTCTTCACAACTGCTACAAGTGGACGGCTTCTTTGGGCAGGTTTTATTGTTGTGGAGGGTGTATCTGTCACCAACATGTCAGCAATGTTTTATCTACAGGAAATCTTTTCATCTCAAGTTGACCAACAATGTCAATTGTACCAAACAACTTGCACCACTTCATGCCACTATATACAGCATCCATGCTGTAATCACATACAACAATGTATGCAATTTGCCAAATCAACAAGGACTTCACTTTCACTCTAATGTTATTTCAAGTGCACCAACTCTGGCAAGCTAGCCTTTAATATATGGGGTCTATGTGTCACTCTGAGTCCTTTAAAATAGTTTCACATGCTTCATGTTATTTATATTTATATTCATTATTTTCTGTAAAAACACTTCACTATGCATGGCTGGTGAATATGTGTATAACAGCACTCCAGAGTAATACTGTAACTGGAGAGTTTCTGACATTAAATTATATATCAAGATTTTAATGCATCCAGAGTGAATATGCATTGACCCTGAAAACTTAATCTTTCCCCATATCAATTCAAAAATGTAAAAAGAAACTACAGTACAGCTTCACTGGACACTGAATAAATGTGTGTTGATCCAAAAGTGACAAAAATATGTTTGGTTTCTTCGATGCACATGAAAACGTGCGACCAACTGCTGTTTTTAACTTTATTTTAGCATATAATTGTACTACATAATTTTTAGTGATTAATAATTATAATAAATAGAGCTCACAATAACAAATTTCCTTTTTTTTAGTTATAAATGTAAACAGTATGGGAAACATTTCAACTGTTACAAATGTGTTATCACAAGATAGAGTTGGAATCAGAACACAAAAGTATTTGGTGTAAACATGGATATATTTGCTCATCATAAAGTCAATAGAAGTATTAGGATAAAAGCTCTAAATACTTGAAATATGTCGCCCACTTGTTCACCTGTGACAAAACAAATAATTCTGCATATCAACAAAGTGGACCAGAAAATCTGTGAACTAAAAAAAATGAATTGATCTCCACTAGATCTCTGTAATCTGACCATTTTCTTGCCATAAATAGCTGGTTTATTATCCGAGAATAATCAACATGACATCATGGTGCTTTAAATGAAAAATGTCATGGGAGCTTACCAGGATCCATTTTATTTTTCTAAATGTACATTATGTGTGTCAGTCAAGTCATTTTATGAGACATTTTGGTTTTTCTGCTTTAATACTGTGGATAGAACTTTAAAAATATTAAATTAATATTTAAATTTGCAGTAAGTTTATACTACAACTTCTCCAGTCACAGTTAAGAGCTCCTATTTCCTGAATCAGTCTTAATTAGCCTCTATGCACAAGAATCTTATACTGTTGTTTCCCAGACCTCCTTACTTGGGATAGACCCAGTTGGTTGATCACAAACATGACTTTTATACTGATAATTTCTAGCCTTACTTTCTCAGGATAGACCCACTTGGTTGAACATGAATAAAGGACTTAATATAATTGTACTTGTATGATTGTTGTCCGATTGCTAATAAAATATGTTTAAATAAAAAAAAGAACATGAATATGACTTTTCTAATGATCTTTTCCAGCCATACTTACTCAGGATGAACCTCTGGGCTGACTGACTTGATCTTCATGATATTAAGTACTGCATCTTCTATGTCAATGTTTTCTTCCACCAAGAGACGCTTCAGGTCGTTTGTCTTGGAATGTCTCAGGGAAGTTTCTACCAAATAGAAGAAAAACAATAACTATTCATGATTTAACTGAAGCTGTAAAGTATTGCAGACTTGAGTGGTGCAGATTTCAAAACAATTTCTGAACTGGCAAATTTTCCTTATCTTCATAATACACAAAAAGAGTCTACATCAGTATACCTTGTAAATCTGTGGCTATTGCAATCATCATTACAAATAAATTAACTGACATTATACTGTGTAATACATGTACATGTGTGTCTCAGTTCCATGTGAGTCGTTCATTTACCCCTTTACATTGAACATCTTTGACCAGTGTGATTTGCACAAAAGTACAATCAACACAAAAAGCTCAATTCACAGGTAGTACCAACAAAAGCTGAATACCTTTTTGTGAAATTAGAAAACTTTCTAAATAGAAACAACTAAAATATCTTATTGTGGTTCTATCTTTTCAGTCACAAACACTGCTCATATGGTGCAATGGGCTTCAAAACAGCAAAGTGACATTACACTAGGCCATCCTGCACTGCTGAGCAGTTAAAAACACAAAACTCGAGTATCATTCACAGAATTCTGGGACACAGAATGTCAAATACTTGATGTCTACCCAGGTATTTCTTTGCTTTCATTGCTTTAGGTTAAGATACAACAGTTTACAAAATCTCTGCATGTTTATTAAAAAACTTAGTAAATCACAGTACTATAACACTAAGTAATGTGTACACAAATTCGGAGATGTTTATTCTTTATGATGATTGAAAACTATAAAGCTTGTGGTTTCTGACAATTATGCAACACCAGTGGTTGCATGCAGTAATCACCTAACATGCTGGTTTGACAACATAACTGTACAAACTTTCCAGGACTTAGTATTATAAATTAGTTGCAGTTTTGTCTTTTTGTCACAACAGTGTTCTGTCTTTAGAAGGATCAGGATGAGGATGTTCAACAAGAAAAGGGCTTTGTGCCACTGGAATCCATGTGCACTATTAGTGTTTTGTTTACAAAGCTCATCTTCACCAAGGGATTTATTTTCACTATCTTTCACAAACTACTATGCAGAACTATGGAGTCAAGCTGGTGAGATTTGAGAATCCTGCCAGGAAGAGACCTGTAACAGGAAGAAGAGGCTGAACTGTGTTGATACAGACAAGTCCCCCACCAACACTGTCTCCTCTATGTTATTATTGTGGCCCACAGAACACTGAATGTGCTGCATGTAACCTCTCCCCTCAACACAGCCATTACACAACAGGCAACCTGACCCAAACCCTAATAGATTATTGTAATCTGTGCAGAACTGGCGTGGGAAAGGTGTGCAGCCTCTCTCTCCCACCCTGTGGATTTACTATGTCATTTTCTAAGCAGGAAAAAAAGCCACACACAAGAATAGAGCACATCAAAGGTACTAAAATAGTTGATGTCTGACAAGATGCTCAGTAATGGCCTGTTGGTTATATAACTTGTGTTCTCTCCAAATAAACAACTTCAGCATAAACCAGTGTGAACATGTATTAACTCTGACATCTACTAATGATAATCATTCAATGCCTGTATATTTTTAATACTTCATAAAATAGGCTTCTTTGAATTATGCATGTTCATACACACTTTTAGATATCTTTACAGTGGAAACATATTTCACATTCTTCTGAACTCTTTTTTCAAATATTCACCTATTATCAGGTGCAAAGTTATAAAGGTCTAATTCTACACTTGAAGTTTAATTAAAATCACTGAAGTATTCTAATAAAATGTGTTATGTTCCCCAATGCATTCACTCATGCAGAGTCACGATGACTTTCTGAGTTGAATATGTATGAAAATTACAGTAAAGAACCCTTTTCCTACCATCCAGCTTTGTACAATATATCAATGGGTGAAAATATTTTACTTACAGCTAGTTTACTGAAATGCTTTCCATGTGTGTTTCAGTTTTCTGATTACATAAAATGTAGTAATATAAAGTGTTGCAGTTCCACCTACCACGACAAAATAGATACCACATCCCCACCCCCAAATAATAAGGGAAGCGTATATGTTGTCGAAAATTTCACCAAATGTGATATTTACTCTTGTATACATAGTGGTGTTATGATATTTTAAGGTTTCAGTGTAACCGGAATGCCACTTTTATGAGTTCCCAAAGATTCCATGAGCTATCCCATTTCCACACAACAAAAGAGGCAGACACATTCAGAGAAACAAGCTCCCACAAAAATGCATTTAGACTTTAATATGGGTTTGGAGATGGTCTTGAAGTCACTGTGTCTGTGTTCTGGTATTTATCATGCCTGGCATCCATACACACTGATAACGGTCAAGGTGAGCCACTCCTGTTTAATGTGCATAAATTAAGAACAGGATGTAAATGTTGTTCATGATATCTCTGTGATGAATCTTTTCACACCCACACTTTCTTCAATCATAAATAGAGCTATGATACATTGTTTGAAACTCAAAATAAACAACAACAGTTCAACTCCATTTGTACAATGTACAGAGACTTATGGTGTTGTTGGTTAGTCTTGATAGAGCATTGTCATGACATTTGTACCACAGTTTCCACAAATACACAAATAATGGATTGATATTCTCACAGAAACTTCACCAACTGAACCGTGAACTTATCACAACAAGGAAGCAATTATCTGTGTTGGATTTTAAGTGATAAACCATCACATGACTATGCAATAATTGCCAAGGGACCTCTGTACAGTATTAAAGGTTTACATATTCACATCATCAAGCCATTAATAACAGTAACAGTGCTTGCCAAAACTATGGTTTTCTGTGTAAGGCTACTTCAACAAGAAGTGGATATCATAGAAACTCTGGAAAAGAGACTATACAGATCCACAGCAAGTCCAAACTTATGCAAATACTGAATGAAAGGAGGTTCTACTTTATTTACAAAATAGGTACAAACCAACAAACATTGGATAATAAAAGAAATGGGAACAATATAGAATATTTACAATATAAATATCCCCTCCAACCACACAACAGGTGTCAATGGGTAATTAATTACCTTTAAATGTGTATTTATTTATTTTATCGAACCAATCATGTGAAAATATTAGCCTCCTCAAAGAGCTCAAACTCTTTTCATATCAGACCCTCAGAACTTTTGATACATTCAGCACTGATTTTCAACAGTAACTTGTCACAACAACATTCTACTGGAATTAGTAGCACTTGAAAGGGGCAGTGGGTAGCCCCAGTTTGTACATCAAAGTGTGTTCCTGTAAACAAATCCACTTGTAACAGATAGACCTGGGGCTTTGGGCAGGATTTAATTGTAATAACTAACATCAAAGGTCTTGGGTTCAGTATGTTATAGCTTTATAGCTTTTGGGTTTTCAATAGCATAATATATGATTTATTTGAATAAGTCAAAATATAAGGGACTGAGAAAGATATTAAAACCTACAAAAAAGGTAGTTCTCTCAAAATACCAGTACATGCTTTTGGCAGTCTTCTTGTTTCTTGTTATTCAATGATTGACATGACAAAAGAACATTTTATAAAATGGGTGTAGAGGTACTTCAGCAATAAAGTATCAGTCAAAATTTCTAGTCTTCACTACACAGCTTCCCTTTCCTCATTTGTCACTACAAAGCTTCATGAAATGACTTGTCCACAGACAGTCTAGAGATTAAAGACCCCACACCCAGTGATCCAAAGAGTGCCCCAGTGTGTCTGAGAGTTGCCTGGAATATGTAGCAGGGAATGTTTTTACATCCCAAAGAGTGCCCCAGTGTGTCTGAGAGATGCCTGGAATATATAGCAGGGAATGTTTTTACATGTCATTACATGAAGAAAGACAAAAGTAGTTGACTTACTAATAAGTGAACTCTTATAATGAGGTTATATTTGTGAATACTTGACACAGGTTCAAGATTTATATACCGGTATATTGGACAAATCCTGCAAATCATGGAACAATCAATAACCTTGTACCAGTAAGTCATTATCTCCGATGTATGTTCACAAAAATACCACAGGGTTATAGAAAAATGTGGACATCTGTTACAGATATGTAATGGTCATCTGCTAACACTGCTCTAAGACTTAACAATGTGTTCCAAACCAACCTGTTTAAGTTGTTTCCAATGGATCAGTTGTATACTTACTGCATCAGGAAAAACCCTCCTAATGACAAACCATTATAAGATATCAATCAAGACATGGTCATTACAATTTTACACATGAGAGAATCTTAAATAGCAAATAGATGATGGTGTACTTATTGAATAGTTTAATTGTGCAAACCCAGTGAATTTTTTTCAGTTCACTTACCTTTAGAGGCTTATTACATCATGTTCCCATCACATCTTTTCACATATGACCGAGTACTGTTAATTCCTGAGCAGCTTAATCATTTTGCTCCAGGCAGAACACTTTCTTTTTGTCATTTTATGAGTTCAGATTTTTGTCAGCCTGAGACAAAGGAAATGACTTTTAAAAACGAAAGAGGCTTCTTTCTCAGGTAGCTAAGAAAGCCTATCGCACAATCATTACAGATCATTTGAGATGAAACAAAGTCTATAGATTGCCTTATTTGTGAATCTAGTGGAGAAAATTTTGCAATAAAAATATGATACCAGGTGACAGTCTTCTTACTACTTTATCAAAGTGGAAAGATTATAACCTGAAGCATCAATGAAACACACAAAAGCAGAAAATGAAAGACAGGAATGAGAATTTTTCATAAGCACCATTAATTCTTTCATTGAAGAAGAAGATATTCTGACCTGCTTACTGTGGAAATAGTCTCAAAGGATAAAGTTAAAACTAAACTTCTCACTACCATATTTATTCGTATAAACGCCCCGGGCCGATCCATTTTTCAAAAGGGGGGGGCTACTATTACAGATACAAAAACTCAACTCTCGAGTCCAGTGGTAATGAGCGATAATGGACACTTATAGCCTTGAACTCGCTTGCCAGCATGCATAATGGCGGGAGAGCTTAAAATATTACAAACAAACCTTAAATCTGAAGAAATTATAAAGTTTTATCTCGTATTTTTGCTGATTTCAATGCATCTGTTATCACAACTTTTATGTTTTCTTTATTTCTCGTAAGCGGTATTCGATTGGGGGAAGTACTAAAATGCATCTTTTTTCGGAATACCGGAATCGCAAAAGTGTTGGCTGTTGAGAGGGATGTAAAACCCCGAAATATGATATTTGCAAAGTTACAGAAGAGGGGGGGTGGGGTGGGGATTAATAGGGAGGGGGCGTTTATACGGATAAATACGGTAAGTATAACTTTAAGAAACTAACACCCAATAACTTTAAAAATAGCATCAGAGATGTCCATACCCCACAGCCTGGGGAAATAGCTTTTAACACCATGAGATATAGAAGTAGTGAAAAAGTACACAGATTGGGATACTTTCAGAGCAGTGTCAGTGTCCAAATAATGTTTAAGTAGAGAAAATAACATCTAAGAGAAAGAAACTGCATGAAAAGATTAAGTATTAAAACAGGACAATTCAGTTAACTAAAAATTATGAATCTTTAAGACTTCTCCCATTTTGATATAAATTTGTATTTTCAAATTATGTTTTGAATATTACCCATACATACAGGTGTGGCAATACATGCTTTTATGTGGAGTTGGGGCAAAACCTGTGGCTCACATGATGCAATACCATCTGTTACAATGGGAGGTTGCAAAATTAAAACAGTTAATGAATTCTAAAATGACTTTAATAGTCCTTAATCTACATCAAAAGACACCTAAAAGTACAACAACCAAGATTCAAGTAAAAAGATACAAGAGATATAAGAGAGATAAAATAGTATTAGATATCCCTGTAGAGAGATAAAATAGCATCAGATATGCAAGATCAAAGGTCAAATCCAGGTCACACCATGACGTTACACACATATAACCCCTGACCAATCTCCCTACTAATATCAACTTCCTACACCTTACGGTTTCTGAAATATAGCCCAGACAAGGCATTACAGGTCAAGGTCACTGTGGCAAGGTCAAAGGTCAAATCAAGCTCAAACCAGGACGTTTTACATCTACACACCCTAGCCAATGTCCCTACCCTGTATCAACTTCCTACACCTTACGGTTTCCAGGATATACCCCGGACAAAATTTTATAGGTCAAGGTTACTACAGCAAGGTCAAAGATCAAATCAAGGTCACGCCATGACACTGCACACCTACACCCCCTAACCAATGTCCCTACCAAGTATCAACTTCCTACAACTTATGGTTGCCGAGATATAGCCTGGACAAGATTTCATAGGTCAAGGTCACTACAGCAACATCAAAGGTCAAATCAAGGTCAAGTCATGACGTTGCACACCTACAACCCCTAAGCAATGTTGCTACCAAGTACCAACTTCCTATACCTTACGGTTTCCGAGATATAGCCCGGACAAGATTTTATAGGTCAAGGTCACTATGGCATTAAATCAAGATCACACCATGACGTTGCACACCTACACCCCCTAACCAATGTCCCTACCAAGTATCAACTTCCTACACCTTACAGTTTCCGAGATATAGCCCAGACAAGATTTTCACACTCAAGATCACTACGGCAAGGTCAAAGGTCAAATCAAGGTCACACATGAAGTTGCACACCTACACCCCCTAACCAATGTCCCTACCAAGTATCAACTTCCTACACCTTACGGTTTCCGAGATATAGCCCAGACAAGATTTTTAAACTCAAGATCACTATGGTAAGGTCAAAGGTCAAATCAAGGTCACACCATGACATTGCACACCTACACCCCCTAACAAATGTACATACCAAGTATCAACTTCCTACACCTCACCTTACGGTTTCCGAGATACAGGCCAGACAAACTTCTTCCCGTCGCCCAACCACCCGCCTGCCCATCCGGACACCATGGGTGAAAACAATACCCCGACAGAACTAAAGGACTGTGGGGTAAAAACCCATCTGTGCACTAACCAAAGTCTCTTGCATTTAGTTTTGGTTTTGATCATCAAAGGGAAAAATTTAAAATAACTGTTTGTAGAGATGTAGCCTCACTTTCAGGAACTTAAAGGACAGCAGACTGGTTCTAATTTGTTAGCATAATATACACAAGATGTAAATCAGCAGGATATCTGTAATGTAATTTTTTATGTGTAATATTGAAAAAAATCCTAATTATATGCCAATATTTACAGAGAAGACATAAAACATACCTCACTAAGCATAGACATGTTCAGAAGAGCATTTGCCTAAATATCAGTGCAGTCAAAGAATAATTTGGATTGTGTATACTGTACGATGAGGAAATATCAATCTAAACAGGATATAAATTCTGTCATTTGTAGGAAATGTTCATTGAAATCAGTTTTACATGACAAGGTTTTCCTGGAGTTAAGTGGTCAGGGAGATGCTCTTGGTGTTGCCATTTTCATGATTTTACATGGACAATATGTGCAAACATCTGTACTAACTGTTGTATGTATCATATTCATGCACATTAAAATTATGAAAGTTTCTGACTTAAAATATCAATACATGTTAACCATTACACTGACATGAAATAAGCCTTTTGTACCTTAAAAGATGTGCAGTAGCACGGTGTAACTTTTTAGACCATGAGCTTTATAAACAACTAGGGGTTATATTTTATCCAAATGATAGCAGTGGATCCAGATTGGAGTGAACAATGGACTACATAACTGTGCACAAAACTTACACACCCACTTAAACATGAAAAAAAAGTTCTATCACCAAATTCTCCCTTTCAATTTCTCACAAGAAGTAATAATCTTCTTCCGACTACTTTCAATTAAATATTCTATGCTGTAACTTTTCAAAGCTTATCAAACAATAGATGAAGTGCCAGGCTTTAGATAATACAAGTGAAATGTTTTGCACATACCCTGAGTGAAAATCACGCTCAAATATTGACACTCTCGCATACATTCATGATAAAGACACTTGGGTTTACTTTGGACCTGAATGAAGCATGTACAAAGCTAACGCAATTGCCACACAGGATACTCTCCATATTGACACTCGGCTAGTTCTATTTAATCAGCTTCAAGTGTCTTTCATATCTTCTCTTGAAGTTAAGACACCCTTTACAGTAAAACAAAATGACCCAAATTGTCAAATGACAACACACCAGAGGACAAATTGAACAAAAACCTCATATCAGAATAATCAGATATGACAAACAATTGAATACACTGTATTATATTAGTTCTTTATCACAAAGATGAGTTTCCAATCTCCCACACCTTTTTGATATTCTGTACATCAATATCTGTGCCATGCACTGCTTGTTTTTCTTTGTTTTTTTCGTGTGTTTTTGCAGCTTTTATGATGGATAAAAAATTGATGATTTTGACTCTACTTTATCAATATACAAACATATATGAATGCAACATGGACTTCATATTTTTAAATGTAAAATGCATTTTTATGAATAAAAATGTATATACTTACCATATGAAAACACTTGGGTAGGCGTGGCTTGGCGTTCGGTGACCGCCACGTACACCGTACATAGAATTTAAATATATGAGGGGAGACCCTCTTTAAACCTACATACTTGCTACCTTTGACCCCTGGTGACCTAATTCACTCTGCCATGCACAGTAATACAGAAATAGTTCATTCTTTTTGTGAATAAACATAAATGCTGGAAAAAGGTCTTTAAAAGCGGGGCAGGCGGGAGGGTGATTTGCTGTTTTCATATGGTAAGTATATACATTTTTTTTTTATTCATAAAAATGCATTTTACATTTAAAAATATGAAATTTTATTTCATAAAAATGTAAATATACTATACCATATGAAAACACTTGGGTTGAGTGCCCACATGGAAGGATGGTGGGAAAAAGACAGCCTGAGGAAAACCACCCTAAGGTTAAATTGCTACAAAAGGATACTTCCTAGTGCAATGCAATTGAACCCAAAACCTCTGTGCTGAAGCAATAACTCGAGTGAGTTAAGTGAGTAGCATTAACCACTGCACTAACTTCAACACTGCTGTCTACACCCTATTAGGTCAGCTCAAAGGAGAAGGCATAAGTATGCCCTGTGCTCAGAATGGCAACATGCCCAGAGGCACTAAGAAGCACGGTTCTGAAAATAGAGATGAAGAATAGATTCCCTAAAAGGGAAATGCCACCCCCCTTTTTCTGAAACTAAAAGTTTCAGATGGACTTAAATTGAGGAATTTAAGTAGGAGAGAAAAGGCTCAGTGGAAAAGGATGTCCACTCCACTTAAGAAATCATAAGAGATTCTTAAGAACAACATCTCTGAAGGCAAATAAGTGAAGTGCAAGGATTCCAAGAGGAATCCCCCTTCTTGTGAGCTACATTCCTAAAATAGAAGGATGTAAAAGTGGAATGGCTCTTCCACGTGCAGGATCTCATGTTGACTAGGAGTGGGATTCCACCCCTAAAGGACCAGGAAGCAGCCTGTGCCCTGACATGATGAGCCCTGACACCATGAAGAGATGCATTCTCTGTGGAACAGAGATTGAGGGAATAAAGGATAAAATGCTATCCAAAAAGATATTGTCTGAGCAGCAATATCACCCTCTTGGATTTCAGAAGAAAGACCAAGAAGAAATCCTTCTAAGTCAGAATAGCTAGATAGAAAGTATCTTAGGAATCTGACTGTAAAAAAGGAGAGGTCTTCTAAGTCATCCTGACCAAAGACAAAAAGTCAAAGCAGGAAGAGCCTTCTGAAGATAACTGGCTTAAGCCAGGAAAGTAAGATCTGACTTAAGGATGACTTAGGCCATCCCTAGAGAGTGAGAGAAAACCTTTAAATAAAGGAATCAAAATCACTCCTTCTCCTTCCCAAAGAAAGGGAGTAAGAAAGACTGTCTAATATGTGAAAATCTTGGCTCAGCAAGTAAAGAGGGTTCAAGAGGAGCCTTGGTAAGAGCCTGCAGAACCAAGGTTTAAGTACCAAAAGGTAGGTGACGACTACCCTTACTGTGGACTTAAAGAAGCTCTAAAAGAGACTTCCAAGCTCCCTATAAGAACCCAACTCCAAGTAGTACCTGGAGAGAGCTGACCTGTATCCCTATTGTCTGAAAAATAATTCCTTAAAAGGAACAAACAGCAATAAATGGGACAGTTGAAACATGGCAGAGATGCCATGTTTCTCACAAGTTTTTGAAGCAGTTCCACATTGCTTCATAGACAGTTATGGAGGATAAAAATCCTCCAAGACCCCTCCTGTGAAAATTCTTCTTAAAGGAGACTTCAGCCAGAAAGCTTGAAGAAAGGAACTCCATAAAAATAAATAACAAAACTCTAGATGAGATTGTTATAGAAGAATAACAGGAAGAGCCAATGGCTTTCTTAAAGGAGATCTTGAGGCCAAACCTGGCAATTACCAGGAAAGGCTACAAGAAGAATGATACAGCTCTGAAAGTTGATTAACTTCGTGGCCATAGAGGACAAGGAGCTGAAGGAGGGAAGGAGTAAAACAAGTACTCCGGACCAAAACACTCCAGGGCATCTGTTGCCAGAGCCTAAGGATCTAGCACAGGAGGCACATGTAAGAGCAGCTTGTGATTGAATCACATGGCAAAAGAGATCTAAATAAGATGAGAAGTCTGAGACTACCATCTGAAGATCCAAGAATTGAGGGGCCACCTTATATGAAAGGTGAGAAAAGATTTCCAGAGATGGTCTGCCAAGGATTCATGCCCCTGGAACATGAGTAGGTGGAAGAACAGACTTGTTCTTGTAAAAATAATGGCAAAAGATGCCAAAATACACATGTCCCAAGAGTGGAAGCTGTCTTGATATAAAGAAAGCCCAGACAACAGTGTTACCTGGACTGTCTGAAGAATCCCTTTAAAAAAGGACAAATGAGGAACAAATGTCTTGAGAACAAGACATCTGAGTTGTTTGAGGCTGAAAGGATGATCCTTTGATGAAAGGATAATACAGGAACAAATGTCTGAGCAAAAAGGACAGCTATGAGCTCTAGAACTGATGCACAGACTGGACTGCTACATCAAAAATAGACCTTAGGTGGTCCACAAAGCACAAAGAACTCCCAAACCCTGCAGTGAAACATCCATGAAAGTAGATGTAAAAACTAGGGAATTAAAGGGAGGTATGCAAAGACATAGTTCCCAGGATAGTACCATCTTGAATGAACCTTCATAGAAGGATCAAGAAATGGAAAATCCAGAGCACCTTTGAGAAGGAAAATCAAGTGTCCTGAGATGACACAGAAGAAGTGTCATGTGCAGGGACCTTGAAGAAGCAGCTTCCAAGTGGAAGTCCAAAGTCAACTCTAATAGAGTTGGTAAATGAGCCTCTGACAACTATTGGCTCTAATGAGCCAATTTGTAGTCACATGTGCACTGAGATGCCCAACCTCAAAGCCAACTTTCCTTACTTCCTTGACTAAGGAAGTAAATCCTGAAAGGCTAGTGGCTAGACCAAAAGGCATTGCCACAAAGTGGTACACCTTGCCCAAAAGCAAAACTATGAGCAAGAGTGAACCAAAGGAGCCAAAGGAGAGAAAGGAGGCAAATTGAGGAAGAGAAGTGGTCCACTGGCCAATTGAGAAAATGATCAACTGATAAGTTGCATCCTGATAGTCTGGAAAACCAAGAAAAGATATAAATCTAATAGTGGTTTCCAGTATATCTTTGTCAAGGATAATGCCCTGAAAAATCAGGAAAACAGGAGCTCAAGATACTTGAACTGCTCATGTGAACAGACAGTGTGAGACTGAATGACAAAGAACAGCATTCTTCTGTGGAGAAGAGCTGAAGAATCAGGAAAGTGGAATCTGAGAGACCACTGGAATCAGATGACCCCCCACTGGCAAGTGGAGGGATCTGGAAGTAAGAGTGAAAATTTGAGTAAAACAACACTCTTATCTCCTGAAGGACACCATAATAGAGGTTGAGGCTGAGCCTCTACCTCTGGAAGGCATTCCACCATCAGAATGTTGGAACCTGGAAAGGAACCACATCCTTAAAGCACTAAGTTAGAGAGAAAACTCCCTGGATGGGAGGAAAAAGGTCTTAATTGGTGTGCCTCAAGAGGCTAATGCAGATAGCTTAAAAGAGGCACCTTGAGTAAGAGCCACATGAAAAGCTTCTGCTTATACTGTTATATGTGAGAAGAAATGGTCTCCCAAGAGAGACACCACAAGAAACAGCATAAGACCAAAATAGGACCAATTTACCCTACGAAGTGACTAAGCACAAGTGAGGGAAATGGATGAAGAAAAAAGTAAATAAAATGGAGGAAAAGTGAATAAAACAGCAAAGAAGTACTCACAGAGCTTCAAAAACGTGTAAATGCAGGTCTTTTGAGAGGTAGCAAAACGCCTGTTGATAGTTCAACCGCCACAAAAAGAATGAACTATTTCTGTATTACTGTGCATGGCAGAGTGAACTAGGTCACCAGGGGTCAAAGGTAGCAAGTATATAGGTTTAAAGAGGGTCTCCCCTCATATATTTAAATTCTATGTACGGTGTACGTGGCGGTCACCGAACGCCAAGCCACGCCTACCCAAGTGTTTTCATATGGTATAGTATATTTACATTTTTATGAAATAAAAAGGCAGTTTTATAAAGACAGTGTTGCAATGTTGTATTGTTATAAATTGTGACTAAACGATCAGGTCTTTTAGGGGGAGTTTCTCCAGTTCTCAGAATGTTTAATTTTGTTTGAGGAGAATTCCTGCAAGCACAAATTGTTCACTCTCCATTCAGAACTACAGACAGGTGCCAGGATAAAAGTCTGCAGCACGAATGACTTCAAAACCATGCACATCTACTGATTCAGAGACCGGATTTCTTTTGGGACACTTATCATAGTTATATGGACCTTTCCCAGTGATTGTGACAGAAGAGAATATGAACTATAGTACATGTGTCTCTACAGCTTGAAAACTATACTCCTATATTTACATAAACAACAATTATTATACAAATACAGCCTGCACAGTATTCCTGTTGCCAATTAAAACAAGAAAAAGTAACTGTACATGTAACTATATGTCTGCATGTATATGTCACGGTATAAATTATTCAAACATGAGAACAAAAGGTCACACAGATCTTTGGCTGAATAATCAAGCGTATGTGAGCAAAAAACATCCGACTCAATATTTTACTCTACATTTCCTCAGTGTCGGTAACAAAAAAGATGACTTTCAAGGCATCATCATTATCTGAATTCTGTACACTCAAACAAGAAATTTTAACAAATGTAATGCATTGAAAAAAAAACAAAAAAACTTTGTTGCAAAAAATTGTAGCACTTTTTCAACAGGGCAGTAAAAATTCCGCAAAGGGCCAGAGAAAATTTTGCCATGATTTTATTTAAGGGCGAAAAGTTGGGCGACATTTTCCTTGAATTTCACTTTATTCAATCACAACTAATTGTGACATTTACAATTCTCTACATTTACTGTCCTTAATTTTTTTCAAATGTTTTCAGAATATTTTACGATTGCAACAGAATGTAATTTTTTTTTTAAATTCATGAAATTGCTTTGTTTCAGTTTTGGTGTTGTTTTTGTTTTCCTTTTCAAATGTTCTTTTAGCCTGCACAGGAAGATCATTTAAAATGATTCAGACAACCCCAGTGTTGTAAAAATTCTAGATTTCTTAACATTGTGACTTTCATACAGAGTTCTTGGAACTCAGGAATCCACTAATTCATATTGAATATTAAATAAATATTGGGATGAACAGTTGAACACCTAGTGGATTTTAAATGGGAACCTTCTCATGTCTTAGTGTTCAGAGATTTTTTACATTATTTTCAATTCATTCAATGAATTCAATGTACATATTACATTTACAATTCACATGTTCATTGAATCCAAGTCTTTCAAACGTATTGTCTTACCTTGTCTGTAACACTGTGTCAGAAACTTTTTTCATAATATTGTATTCCAGTGCAGAACGCACGTCATAGTAACCATTCAATAATTCTGGATTATCCTTATTATATGCGGAGAATAAAAAAACAATTTTAAACACAAGAATTTGTTTACCGGGTAATTTGCCATTAAAACTCACCTATTTTGGATGTTTTGACACCTTGTCTAAGTTTTTTATTATCACATATCCGCTGTAACTTTATGCCAAGCCAAAACATTAACATGCATGACATCATGGCTACTTTGTTGAGATCCTTCTCAGGAATGAAAAAATTAGAAACTGCATACAACTACTCCCTGCTTTAAATGAGTTCGTTAAAAGTCCTGTCTACATTGAAAACATGAGAAAGTGAGGCATAGATCCACACAAAGTTGAAGAACAGCTGTTTTACTGAACTACCCATTAATCAGTGAGTAAAACAGGACATATAATCCAAACCAACACCGGAAAAGTACACGAATTGGTGAGACAAATCCCTGTGTTGTTTAATACTCCTTGATCAAAGTGTCTTGTTGTTTGAAGGAGTTGTTATATTGTCTCAATACAAAGCTATGCCATAACTGGCTGAGGACAAATCCTATTTGGTCTGCTTTAACTGTGATGTGACTCTTTGAATAGGATTAGTTTCCTTGATACAAGTCTTCGCTTGGTGAGGCACAATCTTCCAGGATTTGCCAGTTCTTCCACCACAGTAATAAAACGAAACATTCAGGGTCTGATTTATTAAATCATGAAGCCTTGTACATCAGTGATGTAAATACAAAAATGAAATTATCCAAACTTTGGCAAAAATTTCCCCTCATAAATTTATCACTTATATTCCACTAGTATGTTCATATGACTGATGTGACACGGATGATAAACTTCGTTGATATCACAAGTAGAAAAACATTTGATTCCTTTCAATTATTTTTACAAACTCAGTCTCCATTTACAACAATTTGTCATTTCCCTCCACAGATCCTTGAGAATGAAATATTTACCAACAAGTTTTAAATCCTATTATGGTTTGTGTTAACCACAGTGAATATCAGTAACATCATAAGAACACAGCGTCTTTACAATGTAGTGTGCTGTGCACTATTTGTGTGTGTCAGTGACTTGATAAGGTACAGAATCTGACACCATTCCACTGCACAAATCAACAGGAATCACTTGGTGCTGTGAATGAATGTGTGTGAGTGGAAGAAATATGCATGTTATCCCAAGCCACAGGATGACGTAGTCTGGTGTGTACACTAGTTTGCATAATAATCAATCTGCTTGGATAACCCACTCAGACATATATAGAGAAAAACATGTATGCTGATGTTCACTCCCAGTCAGGGGTACTTCTCAAAATGTCTGTTGTTCTGGATGATTCTATCATATCTCTTTATATTTACCAAGTGCCAAGCTTTATTACTTCCACTGAAAGTAATGGCAAAATCTTAAATGGGTTTTTATGATAGAATTCCTCCAGTATTTTTTTCAGACCTAACAATATGTAATGAGCCCTGATAAAAGTTCCTCTGGCTTTATTTTCTTTGCAGACTATAGTTTATGTGATCCCAATATTAGGGTCTACAATTATTATGTACACAATTATACTAAGTTCCCGGTCTTATATTTATTCTATTACACAGATCATTTTAGAAATATAGAACTGCTACAGCACAAAAGTGAAAAGTTAATTTTAAGAACCAAGTGGACCTCTTTATCAACACATTAAGTAATGGGTGTAAAACTGCTCGTTTTCATTTAACAAGAGGAGAGTGCCCATGAACGGGCACTGTGTCAGCTGACTGAGTGTTTTTGATTTGTGAAGGTGATTAGAGGACAGAATAATTATCAGGAAAAGGGCTGTACAGAAATACAGTAAATGGTAACTGAACAGCAAGTTCGAAAGAAGTTCCGAAGCTGACAGAAGAAAAGGATAAAAAAGTTGTGCCCTGTAAATGGTATTATGAAGGAAAATAACAAGGTAATTGTTTAAGTGTAAAAAATAGGTTAAAACATATTTAAAGAAATACTACAAATGCAATATCCTCGTTCGACCTTGAAGAAGGGGTCCAAGGTCAAATCTAACCACACAAATACATTCCCAGCCCATGATTTCCTATGGTTTACCATTACAAACCTCTAGGACCAATTATAAATGAGTTATAAGCACTTATAAGCTTGGCTGTCCTCATTTGACCTTGAAGGAGGGGTCCAAAGGTCAAATCTGACCATACCAAAAGATTCCGAACCAATGATTTCCTATGGGATGGTTTACCATCCCAAATCTCTGTCACCAATAATAAGCGAGTTGTAGGCACTTTCAATTTTCGCTATCCTCATTTGACCTTGAAGGAGGGTTCCAAGGTCAAATCGGACCATATCAACAGATTCACAGCCCATGATTTCCTGTCTTTTTACCATCCCAAACCTCTGGTACCAATAATAAGCGAGTTATAAGCACTTTTAAGTTTGGCTATCCTTGTTTGACCTTGAAGGAGGGGTCATTGAAGGTCAAATCTGACCACACCAAAAGATTCCCACCCCATGATTTCCTACAGGTTGGTTTATCATCCCAAACCTCTAGGATCAATAATAAGGCAGATATAAGCACTTTTCATGACTGACAAAAAACACCTGTGGCAGCCATCTTGTTTCTCAAAATGAGGCCAAATATATTCCCAGACAACATTTTATGGTTATTAATATATACTGCAAACTTAAGAAAGCTAGCTATAATATTTTTTTTCATCAGAGAAGTAATGGTGAAATCTCTCTCTACACACTGCGGCTATCCAGTGGATACAATGATTTACTCAACAGTGAGAACCTGAAAGTAGCTATTGCTCAGCTATGCCATGACATACAGGTCTGCAATTTCACTATGTTATAGCTGACCAAAAATTCTGTGAATAACATATTTAACAAATTACTCTAAATGTAATAGTTTTCAAGTTACAACTGATTTACTCAACAGTGAGAACCTCAAAGGAACTATTACTCAGCTATGCAATGAGCTACATGTCTGAAATTTTACTATGTTATAGCTAACCCAAAAGTAGGTGAACAACATATTTAAGCAAACTACTGTAAATGCAATAGTTTTCAAGCTACAACTGATTTACTCAATAGTGAGAACCTGAAAATAGCTATTGCTCCGCTATGCCATGAGTTATAGGTCTGTAATTTCACTATGTTATAGCTGACCCAAAAGTAGGTGAACAATATATTTTAACAAAATACTCCAAATACAATATTTTTCAAGTTATAGCTGATTTACACAGCAGTCAGTACCTGAGAATAGCTATTGCTCAGTTGTGCCATGAGCTATAGGTCTATAATTTCACTATGTTATAGCTGACCCAAAAGTAGCTGAATAACATATTTGCACAAATTTCTGTAAATGCAATAGTTTTCCAATTATAACTGATTTACTCAACAGTGAGAACTTCAAAGTAGCTATTACTCAGCTATGAAATGAGCCACAGGTCTGAAACTTCACTATGTTATAGCTGACCCCAAAATAGGTGAATAACATATTGAAACAAAATACTCTAAATGCAATAGTTTTCAAGTTATAAGTGATTTACTCAACAGTGATAACCTAAAAGTAGCTATTACTCAGCTATGCCATGAGCTACAGGTCTGAAATTTTACTATGTTATAGCTGGCCCAAAAGTAGCTGAATAACATATTTATACGAAATTCTCTAAATGCAATAGTTTTTAAGTTACAAGAGATTTTACTCATGATGGAAGTTACTGAAAAGCCCAAAAGTAGCTATTACTCACTTAGCTATTGAGACAGACACCCAACTTACTCACCATATTGTAGCTATGAAAATAGTAGCTGAATAACATATTTTAACAAAATGCTCTAAATGCAGCACTTTTCAAGTTATAAGTGATTTACTCAACAGTGATAACCTAAAAGTAGCTATTACTCAGCTATGCCATGAGCTACAGGTCTGAAATTTTACTATGTTATAGCTGACCCAAAAGTAGCTGAATAACATATTTATACGAAATTCTCTAAATGCAATAGTTTTCAAGTTATAAGCGATTTACTCAACAGTGATAACCTAAAAGTAGCTATTACTCAGCTATGCCATGAGCTACAGGTCTGAAATTTCACTATGTTATAGCTAGCCCAAAAGTAGCTGAATAACATATTTATACGAAATTCTCTAAATGCAATAGTTTTTAAGTTACAAGTGATTTTACTCATAATGGAAGTTACTGAAAAGCCCAAAAGTAGCTATTACTCACTTAGCTATTGAGACAGACACCCAACTTACTCACCATATTGTAGCTATGAAAAAAGTAGCTGAACAACATATTTTCACAAAATGCTGTAAATGCAACACTTTTCAAGTTATAAGTGATTTAGTGCATGATTTCATGAATTTTAATGCATTAAAAATTATTAAAAAAATTTATTAAAAAAAAAGTAAGACAGATCCAGGTCTCATACTCACACAAGAGAATCTACCTCTGGCCTAGTACATATATGCAAGATATGAGAGAAATCCCTGCAATAGTCACTGAGAAAATTGTGATAAAAAGTTGAAATTTTCACACTTTTGGTGGGGGTACCCCCCTTGTAATGTCTCTAGCAAACAGACGAACAGACAGATTTGCATGCCTTGAACAATTTTTCATCCTCGATAGATGAGGTATCTTTTAAAAAAAAACAGCTTGTCTCTAGGCCTTGTAGTTTTGGAGAAGAAGTTGTTCACGCGGACGCAGACGCGGACGCGGACGCCCACGCCGCAGAGTGATGACATAATGTCAGCTGACTAAGTCAGCTGACATAAAAACTTAACAGAACTTTAGGCTCAATTAAACATATCAAAGGGGCTGGTTGGTGGTTTAGTGGTTACTTCAAATATACAGGAAAGTTGACTCTTGTACATTTTTATTTTCATCAACTCACCAGTGTAGATAACAAATAATATCCAGTCACTTAGTACAAATTAAACACAAGGGGGATGAAAATGGCCTTGAAATCAAAGCTACTCTTTTATTTTTAGGACTGAGATGACATATTTGTGAAAAATATTGAATTCAATGTACTGAAGGAACTTGTATATCACAGTTACATCTTATCCCTTCAAATCCCACAAGAATTCAAACACACAATGATACCTGTACATGACTTTGACAAATGTATCAAAAGAAGATATAAAGAGTTAACAAAATGCTCACACATAAGCCTTTCAGATACACCTAGTGCACTCCACAATTCTTTGAACCACAATATGATTACAAAAGACGTTCATAACAAGATAATTCTTGTAAGACTGGAATGTTCAATACAAAAACAGAGGTCCAATATCACACCTGAACTTGACAGAACAAGGGAGGAGCCAATTGTAACTTAAGTGTAAGGATGAATGCACATTTGGCAGTAAAATACAGCCAAACATACATTACAATAAAATCATAACACTACATGTGTCTACAGGTGATCATGCATTTTATTGAAACAATCCCTTGTTTACTGAAATGCGTAACAGATTATTTAGTTAAAGCAGATCTTATTGATAAGAAAACACACCAAGCTTTACTTGGGCTCACACGTCAATGTTTGATTCACAATGTTTGTTGGTCATAAAACTGAAAGCTTTGAGGACTCACTTCCTGTCGGCACATTCATATATGTATTTCTTTATGTTGACTTCGGAAGTTTAATATCAAACATCTCTAGGCTATAATAGTGCAAAGAATGAGCTGAACTAGTACCTCAGGCGTCAGTACCAAAAAGTGAGGGTTAGTTTTCCAATTATCAATAAACCAAGGGTGAAAATTATATCGCAGGATTTTAAAAGTACATTCTAATGATTTTATTAAATAAGTGAATATGCTTAATTAAGTGTGCTCAGATTAGATCATTTCAATACAATATTATTGGACAGGAATACATCTGGTGACTTAAAGTTTAGCAATGTGGGCATTTAATCTCCTTGTAAATATCTCAAAGAATATGAACGTACTTAGGCCTTGTGCAAGGTTCTTTCCTTGGTGCACTAAGCATTTCCCTTCCAATGAGAGTGTAAATCCAGACTGTTATAAAAAGCATTCATTCATTGTCTCAAAAAAAAAAAACCCCCCAAATAAAGACTTGTGAGCAACTCTTGAACTTACTAAAAAGAAGTCTGTGAATTATCCACACAGTCTGATTAATAAGAGTATTTAAACTTTAACCATGGAGTATATATACAACATGTACTCATTCATCACCTATACACATTTAATGAGTACATAATGCATTATTTAAACCTAACCTCAGACAAAAATTATTCTTTGCTCACTTTCAGCTATTACGGCTATAAAATTAAAGCAATTCAAAACTGTTACCATAGCCAAAATTTCTTTCTTTATATTAAGTTTCACGTGCCTCTTATTATATTTTTTATCTCATGTTTTTCATGCGGCAAAAAAAACTAGACCTAGCGCATCGGAGAACCGATGCAAATTGTATCCACCGTAAAGACAATGCACCGAAACCTCTAGGACCAATAATAAGCGAGTTATAAGCACTTTTAAGTTTGGCTGTCCTCATTTGACCTTCAAGGAGGGGCCCAAGGTCAAATCCGACCACACCAGAAGATTCCCAGAACATGATTTCCTATATGTTGGTTTACTATCCCAAACATCTAGGACCAATAATAAGCGAGTTATAAGCACTTTTTAGTTTGGCTGTCCTCACACTTGACCTTGAAGGAGGGGCCCAAGGTCAAATCCGACCATGGCAGAAGATTCCCCGCCCATTGTTTCCTGTATGTTGGTTTACCATCCGAAACCACTAGGATCAATAATAAGCGAGGTATAAGCACTTTTCAGTTTGGCTGTCCTCATTTGACCTTCAAGGAGGGGCCCAAGGTCAAATCCGACCACACCAGAAGATTCCCAGCCCATGATTCACTATATGCCGGTTTACCATCCCAAACCTCTAGGACCAATAATAAGCGAGTTATAAGCACTTTTAAGTTTGGCTGTCCTCGTTTGACCTTGAAGAAGGGGCCCAAGATCAAATCCGACCATGACAGAACATTCCCCGCCCATGATTTCCTATATGTTGGTTTACCATCCCAAACCTCTAGGACCAATAATAAGCGAGTTATAAGCACTTTTAAGTTTGGTTGTCCTCGTTGGACCTTGAATGAGGGGCCCAAGGTCAAATCCGACCACACCAGAAGAATCCCAGCCCATGATTTCCTATACGTTGGTTTACCATCCCAAACCTCTAGGACCAATAATAAGCGAGTTATAGGCACTTTAACCTTTGGCTATCCTCGTTTGACCTTGAAGGAGGGGCCCAAGGTCAAATCCGACCACACCAGAAGATTCCCAGCCCATGATTTCCTATACGTTGGTTTACCATCCCAAACCTCTAGGACCAATAATAAGCGAGTTATAGGCACTTTAACCTTTGGCTATCCTCGTTTGACCTTGAAGGAGGGGCCCAAGGTCAAATCCGACCACACCAGGAGATTCCCAGCCCATGATTTCCTATAGGTTGGTTTACCATCCCAAACCTCTAGAACCAATACTAAGTGAGTTATAAGCACTTTTAGGTTTGGCTGTCCTCATTTGACCTTGAAGGAGGGGTCCAAGGTCAAATCTGACCACACCAGAAGATTCCCAGTCCATGATTTCCTATAGGTTGGTTTACCATCCCAAACCTCTAGGACCAATAATAAGCAACTTATAGGCACTTTAACCTTTGGCTATCCTCGTTTGACCTTGAAGGAGGGGCCCAAGGTCAAATCCGACCACACCAGAAGATTCCCAGTGCATGATTTCCTATATGTTGGTTTACCATCCCAAACCTCTAGGACCAATAATAAGCGAGTTATAGGCACTTTTAAGTTTGGCTATCCTCGTTTGACCTTGAAGGAGGGGCCCAAGGTCAAATCCGACCACACCAGAAGATTCCCAGCCCATGATTTCCTATATGCTGGTTTACCATCCCAAACCTCTAGGACCAATAATAAGCGAGTTATAAGCACTTTTAAGTTTGGCTGTCCTCGTTTGACCTTGAATGAGGGGCCCAAGGTCAAATCTGACCTCACCAGAAGATTCCCAGTCCATGATTTCCTATATGGTGGTTTACCATCCCAAACCTCTAGGACCAATAATAAGAGAGTTATAGGCACTTTTACCTTTGGCTATCCTCGTTTGACCTTGAAGGAGGGGCCCAAGGTCAAATCCGACCACACCAGAAGATTCCCAGCCCATGATTTCCTATATGCTGGTTTACCATCCCAAACCTCTAGGATCAATAATAAGCGAGTTATAAGCACTTTTAAGTTTGGCTGTCCTCGTTTGACCTTGAAGGAGGGGCCCAAGGTCAAATCCAACCACGCCAGAAGATTCCCAGCCCATGATTTCATATATGTTGGTTTACCATCCCAAACCTCTAGGATCGATAATAAGCGAGTTATAAGCACTTTTAAGTTCTGCTATCCTCGTTTGACCTTGAAGGAGAGGTCCAAGGTCAAATATGACCACATCAGAAGATTCGCAGCACATGATTTCCTATAGGTTGGCTTCACATTGCAAACCTCTAGGACCAATAATAAGGGAGATATAGGCACTTTTAAAGTCCGCTATGTGGATTACTTCGGCACTCCGTGGATGACCTTGAATTAGGAGCTTCAAGGTCAAATGTGTGCAAGGTTGTAGAGGACATGTATATGTGTCATACATATCACCTATGAAGAGATTCAACCTTCTACCTATGAGGAACAGGCAGTAGAAAAATGTAGATTTTCAAAGAAATGCCCGTGGCGGCCATCTTGTTTTTCAGAATGAGGCTATTTTCCTTCCCAGAGAAGCTTACCCCCCAATGAAGATATCCTGCAAATTTGGTGAACCTAGCTGCTGTTGTTTTCCTCTTAGAGCGTTAACGCCGAAAATCTCTCTACGCGCGGCGGCGGCGGCGTAGCGGACGCTAAACCAAAGTATCCGGTGTATACAATAACCTTCTCCAGATTGAAGCTTATCATTAAATTTTGGTTCAAATGAAAACATTTGCTTATGGTTAAGTGGTTTCTAACAGGCTGACACACTGAATGACAGACAGATCAGAAGTTATACTCTGCTCTCTGCTTTCATGTTTTAAAGGCAAACATCACAACCATACTAAACCTACTGCAATCAAACAAAAAGCAAACCATATGAAATGTTGGTATGTTACACAGTGACACAGAATACAGAAGTACCTCACCTATCATTTCTGCTCTATCAGCACCATGTGACTGTCCACTTGTAATTCTCAGCAATTCACACTTCCCTGTGACTTTCCTCAAGACCCATTTATACATGGGTCTCAGGTAGTTCAGAAAGAAAAGGTTCCACAATAACGCCAACATGGGGAACATGTATAGGTCTCTACACCTGTGAAGGAACCAGTGCAATGCCTACAAAAATGAAAAAAATTGCTTTAGTTCTAACTTCTAACCTTATCATATCCCAATGATTTACAAAATAATTAGTGTTTTAATGTATTATTCTGGTAAAGAAGTAAAAAAAAAACAAAAAAACTGACACATTAAGCAAAGCAAAATCATGTTTTACAAACAAATTACTTCTAAAAGCTTACAAAATATCATACATTTTCTGATTATTTAAAAGGTAAAGCAAAAAAAAAAAAATTAATTCACAACAAGAAAGTTAGGCAAACTCACTTTTTGTTTTACGACAAAACTTCACAACTACAATTACAAGAATTCAGTAGAATTGTACTGTGTCACCAGCTTTGGTTGAAGACTGAAGCAGATGAAATTCGAAAGGACAAAAATTATGCTGGACAGACAAAAATATTTGGCTGACTGGCAGTTTTTTTGCAGATCCAGACCTTCTTTCAGAAGGATTGAGCCATGCTGAAGTCCCATGAAAAATATAACCTAGATCCAATGTACAGGTTATGACAAATGCACACAGGCAGACAGCGAAACAAACACATAAAGTGATCACTTATCAAGATTTCAATAGATGTCAGCAGAAAAATCAATAAAATATCATTCTGGTAACCTACTGTTTAACTGCTAGTCATATGACCATACAAGTTAATTCTTCTGTCTGGTAACACATCATAAGTGACCTACTTACATCGGCAAGGTGAAACAAAACCAATTAATTTGTTTCCAAATTTATTCCTCTATTTACAGAAATAACTAGACATTGCGTCTCGACGCAGTGTATCCCCGGACGGGACATGGTTGAAGCGTAAATGTGTCAGGCTTGAGCCTTTTTCCTGGAATACCAGGTCAGGACTCTCCTTAGTAGGGCACAAAGAGGGCCCGACTTACCCCCCCCCCCTCTAAATACGCAACCAGCATGGTGTTGTCCGTAGCTATGGTAGCAATAAGGTTCAAGCAGAGGTCTTGGAACTCCTTTAGGGCCAAAAGACCACCTTGGTTCCAGATACTTTATGTGTAACTTGCTTCTGGAAGGGACCAGGTTCCCCTTGCAGTGTGTTCCCCTAAGTGAGCACTCGCCCTTCTTGATGCATCTGTAAGGATTTGCAGAGCATATATAAGTAGGTGTAATGGTTGACCTTGAAGCACATTGTCAACCTACAACCACCATTTTAGATGGGGTGGAGTGAACTGGGATCACCTTTTCTAGTGAGTCTGGTACCCTTCAGCTGTTCTTCAAGTGCCACTGTATCAGCCTCATGTGGAGGCGACCTAGGTGGACTTGCCTCTGTATGGGTGTCAGTAAGCCACACAACCCCACTGTGGAAAACACTAATAGCCATTTATGAGAACTGTGACCCCTGGTCTGATTAACAGATAAATTTACCATTGCTTCAGTTGTGAAAACTGGCAAATGGGTTATAATCTTGAGGGGAAGGCTGAGTTTGGAAACTCAGGCCCCTGGTGTCAGCTGACACTGCTCACAGGCTGGGTAAAAGGCAAGCTGGGTGGCCAGTCTAGGAGGGTGGATCACTTTATCTCACTGGAACCCGTAAGAAAAACTTGATGAACCTCCACAGTAACTGATAAAGCAGACTTCTTGCTGACAGTAGGCTGACCAGTCCGGTTGAGTTCGGCATCTCACCGGGACCAGTAACTGGCTGGTGTGGGGTCTGATAAGATCAGGCTGACAGGTGGTTGGGCAAATCTTGTTGGGAAAGTCTTCTTATCTATATTCACTTTTGACCAGGTAGGAGGTCCTGACAGTAGGCTGGCTGACTGGTCTGGTAGGTTGAGACAGTCATGTCACCGAGACAAATGACTCGTATAAGAATTTTTCTGTAACCAATTTCCTCGGGCAGTAACTAGTTGATCTGAGACGGCCACTTGGACCCTTAAAAGGCTACTACTGGTCTGTTAGCCAGTCCTGTGGACCTGTCCAGTACCAGGGCCTAACTGGCTATAGGTGAAGCAATGCTCTGTAACCAGTTCCTGTTGGCTCCACAGTTCTGCGAAAACTCATAGGAGCTGGCAGAACTGGGCGAATTAGACTACATCTCAGCAGGGGTAGGCTTATATGAAACAACTGCCTTCTTCCTGCCCATAACTGTGGAATCAGCAGATTTTCTCTGTAACCATCACTCATCTGTAGCCAACAATCCTCTGTAACCAGTAAGTGTGGACACTGGTACTCCATCATGTACTCAACCTCCAAAGCCATTTTCAATAGTTTCCATGAAATGTAGTCAGCAATAAGTGTGAAAATATGTCCGAAAAGGCCAAAAATGGCCTCGGTCAGCTACTTTGGATGACCTACAATGAAGAGCTTCAAGGACAAATTTCTGCATACTTATGGAGGACATATATATTATATATACCAGCCATAGGATGATCTAACTTTCTGTATATGAGAACTGGGCCAAAATGTGAAAAATGGCTAAAATCTGACTTTTAAGAGGCCACCAATGACCTTGAAATTGAAGGTCAAGGTCACAAAACAATAGCGTTTGTGGGATTGCCCATATATACCCACATACCAAATTTGAAAGGTCTAACTAAAATCTTTTTTAAGTTATCGTGTCCAAAAGGAAATCTCTGCGGCGGCGGTGGAGTGACCGTACTGAATCCTAAGTATCCCTGACTTTCGTCCGGGGATACAATTCTTACAATATATATGTGTTAATATACAGTACGCACATGAATTATTTTTTGTAATTGCGTGATTTCTATGTGAGAAACAAAGTTGTTTTCACTTCCAAAGGAAAGGTCCCAGATTTGCCGGACAGAAGAATGGATTGTGCAAGATGGGTCCTGTCTTGTCTGCCTCCTCTCTTCATTGAGAAAAGAAGGACGTTTATACGTTTACCTCCTCTTTTCATGGAGGAAAGAAGGACTTATATTTGTCCACCATTTTGTGGGACAGCAAACAAGCAAGATCATTGTCTAATATTGTGGAGTGTTAAGTCACTTTACCAAACAGGTCTTCTTCAGGACTTCCTATATCCACAACCTAGAGAAACAGAAAAAAGTGTGGCAACACTTGTTGCTAGGTGTTGCCGAAAAAATAATCAGGGGTTTGGAATGTAAAGAACTCCTAGAAAGATTTTTAAGCCCAAGAAACACAAAGTGTTGCCATGGCAACACTTGTTGCCAGGTGTTGCCGAAAAACTAATCAGCTCCAATTTGCGCAGGGGTATGGAAAGCAAAGAACCCATAAATATTTATAAGTCCAAGAAACAGAATAAAGTGTTGGCAGTTATTAATATTGTTGTTAAGCAAATCAGCTCCAATCCATGCAGGGGTCTGGAATGCAAAGAACCCCAAAAAGGATTTTTAAGCCCAAGAAACATGAAAAAGTGTTGCCAAGAAAGCAATTACACATAAATTCTCATGCCATGAAACCTTCACAACAATTTTAGCTGAGACACGTAAACAACTACCTGTAAATGCAGGAAATGAATAATGAAATGAAATGAATAAGCAATGAAGGCTGATTCAAAGGGAAAGGCGAAGTAAGATCCATGTCCAGCGGGATGGATATAACAATTAAAATAAGCTGTAACCTTAAACTCATTTCTTTACTGAACAGGTTTTTATGGTAACATTATAATAAAGATCCTGTTTTGGTCTAGATATGTGTACATGTTTAATTTAAATGAAAAGTCTTAACTACAACTTTAATATTGCCAAAATATCATAAAAATTTGTCCTAACCTTAAACTGATGTAAGTCAATGCAAATGTTAAGAGTTTAAGGTCATGTTAACCATGTAGACTCTGTTTAAGGTTACATTTATCCAAAATTTAAATGTGCTTAAAATCTACTGCACATAACTTGAGATATTATCCAAAATTTTAACAGAAAATTATTTATAACCAAATATTGTGTCTCGAGGCAGTGTATCCCCAGACAGGACGTGGTTGAAGCGTGACATACAGAGTATTATGGTTGACACAAATATACCCCTGTGGGGAGGGGGCCTAAGTGTTTATGGGAGCAACTTGTACTGACACTAAGTAAACAAAATGTTTGCTTGATGAAAGATACAAATGTAACTAGACGTAGCGCATTGAAGAACCGATGCAAACTGTATCCACCAGAAAGAAAACTCACCAAAGCCAATCAACCATCACTTAACTTTAAAGGAGGAGCCCAAGGTAAAATCTGACCACTTCAAAAGATAGCCCATGATTTCCAATAGGTTGGTGTGACATTGCAAACCTCTAGGAATACGAGTGAGTTTTTGATTTATTTAGATTTATTTGTTGTTTTACGTTGCGTTCAACAGCCAGGGTCATATTGCGACGGGTAGTTTACAGGTGGAGGAAACCACCGGGCATCGGCAAGTAACTACCAACTTTCCAACATGAAGCGCCCGGCCCGAGATTTGAACCGGCAGCCTCAGAGGTTGGAGGCAAGAACTCTAACCGCTACACCACCGAGCCCCCTACGAGTGAGTTATAAGCACTTTTAATTTTGGCTATCCTCATTTGACCTTGAAAGAGGGGCCAAAGCTCAAATCTGATCACATCAAAAGATTCCTAGCGCATGATTTCCTATAGGATGGTTTCACATTACAAACCTCTAGGGCCAAGAAAAAGCGATTTATAAGCACTTTTGGATTTTGCTATCCTCATTTGACCTCGAATGAAGGGCCCAATGTCAAATCTGACCACATCAAAAGATTCCCAGCACATGATTTCCTATAGGTTGGTTTACCATCCCAAAGCTGTATAACCAATAATAAGCGAGTTATAAGCACTTTTAGGTTTGGCTATCCTCGTTTGACCTTGAAGGAGAGGTAAAAGGTCAAACGTGACCACACCGAAAGATTCTCAGCCCATGATTTCCTGTAGGTTGGTTTACCATCCCAAACCTCTGGGACCAATAATAAGCGAGTTATAAACACTTTTAAGTTTGGCTATCCTCGTTTGACCTTGAAGGAGGGGTTCAACGTCAAATCTGACCACACACCAGAAGATTCCCAGTCCATGATTTCCTATAAGTTGGTTTACCATCCCAAACCTGTACGACCAATAATAAGGGAGATATAAGCACTTTTCATGACTGACAAAAAAAACGACATCTTGTTTTTCAAAATGAGGCCAAAAATATTTCCAGTCAAGATTTTGTAATGCAGAACATATTCTGCGAATTTGAGATCTTTACCTATAATACCCTTTGCTCTAGAGGGCCAACAAAAGTTTTTGGTTTAAGTCGAAGAAACGTCCCTGACGGCCATCTTGTTTTTTAAAATGAGGCCAAAAATATTCCCAGGCAAGATTTTATGGTTATGAATATATCCTGCACATTTGAGAAGGCTAGCTATAATATTGTTTTTGTTCGGGCGGTAACAGCCAATAATAAAGAAGGTAAATGGCCTCACAGTCTAAGGTACCATTTTGAGTCATTTTAGGCCTAAGGTGACCTCTAAAATTAGAATTGAATCCATCAACCCACTTTTGAGATACTGTCTGGAAATGAAAAACCTTAACCTCAATATAAATATGTTACTACTAGGAGTTTAAGGTCACCTTAAAATAGGGCACACCTTGAGGACCAGTTACATGCACATGCCAAATTTGAATTTAATCCATCATGCCATTTTTGAGATACTCTCTGGAAAGGAAGTGTGACAACGACACTGACCATATTTCTCCTCCAACATAGCTGCTAGTAACACAAAAGTAATGCAACCTTAAACTCATAACTTTATCAAATATCAGGAATTTATTATAACCTTACAACAGAGACTTTTTTGGTGTAGACAGATGTACATGATGAATATCAAAGAATAAAGTCTTAATTAGCATATCAAGTATCTTTCAAACACCAAAAATTTGTTCCAACCTTAAACTCAAAGCTATTTTGTAGCTGTGAGGGAGTGTAAGGTAATCTTTTCCTGTAGGTTTTGTTCACGGTTTGTTACATCCACAACTTGGAAAGATACTTAGAAATCCACAGTGTTTGAAATACTGTTCAAAAATTACCAAACTTAAAGTGAATATAATTCTGTTATTACTGGGAGTTTAAGGTCACCTTATTGTATGACACTTACCTATGGCCAGTTACATATACATGCAAAAGTTGAATGATATTTCTGAAGTTATTTTCAGTATACTCCATGGAGAAAGAAAAATGTAAACTGGACATAAGTTTTTTATATGTGGGAGTTCAAGGTCACCATACAATAGGGCACACAGTCAAAACTAGTTACAACCACATGCCAAATTTGAATTGAATCCATCAAGCCATTTTTGAGATACTGTCCGGAAATGAAAAAACTTCAAGCCATTTTTGAGATACTGTCCGCAATACAAAGTGTGACGATAGACGATGCCGATGCCACAAAATGTGATGACGAAGCAATCCCTATATGCCACACAGCATGAATGCTGGTGACACAATAAACTGTATTTTAAAAAAAAGACACAACAGTTATTTCTGTTTTTCTACCTCTCACACAAAGTAATCCACTGAGTATTTCTAATACCTAACACACAGTGAGAAAAGGTCTGTCATTTAATTTGATTTTCCCAAAAATACTCACAGTCACAGAAATATTTTCTGTCAAATTGTTTCACCAAGCTCTGAGAAAGACAACATGGAAGGTGACAACACTGAAGAGGGCCATTTTGATTGAGCTACAGCAAAAAAACAATATGTCTCAGGCTAGATAAACATATTGATACTTTCATGTATTTCAGGGCAGTTTTATAACTGTCAAATTTTCTTTTTCTCAAACTGTTAAATCTATTTAAGTCAGTAGATATAATTTTGATAATAAATTAGAAATACATTGTATCTCTCCTGTATATTCTTTTTACGTTCTAAATGAACTGGGGGGGGGGGGGGGGCAATTTTACTCCCTTCATATTTGACTGTTTGCTTACTTGCAGTGTCTGAACAACTTGGGATACATGTGCTTGTTTTCAACCACCTGACTGCATTATCGGTGGATTCAGAGCTATGTGTATACATAAAATACAGTAATACAAGTGTACCATTTCCCACATACATGCACAGGTGCTAAACAGCTACATAAACAACACATTTTGTTTCTAATATCAGATTAAATAGCAACAAAGATACTGAAATATGATATCAGCATTCAGTGGTTGATTTAAATGGACAACATACCCCATGTTTTGCTCAGGTGAAGAGTTTCAAAAGAAAACATATAATAATAACTAGACCTACGCATCGGAGACCGATGCAAATATGTATCCACCGAAAAGACAACTCACCAAAGCCAGTGAACCACTGTTTGACCTTGAAGGAGGGGCCCAAGGTCAAATCTAACATCAGAAAATTCCTAGCCCAAGATTTCGTATGAGTTGGTTTCGTACTGTAAACTTCTAGGATCAATAATAAGCGAGTTATAAGAACTTTTAACTTTGGCTATCCTCGTTTGACCTTGAAGAAGGGGCCCAAGGTCAAATCCGACCACGCCAGAAGATTCTCAGCCCATGGTTTTCTATAGGTTGGTTTACCATCCCAAACCTCTAGGACCAATAATAAGCGAGTTATAAGCACTTTTAACTTTGGCTGTCCTCATTTGACCTTGAAGAAGGGGCCCAAGGTCAAATCCGACCACACCAGAAGATTCCCAGCCCATGATTTCCTATATGTTGCTTTACCATCCCAAACCTCTAGGACCAATAATAAGCGAGTTATAAGCACTTTTAATTTTGGCTATCCTCGTTTGACCTTGAAGGAGGGGCCCAAGGTCAATTCCGTCCACACCAGAAGATTCCCAGCCCATGATTTCCTATATGCTGGTTTATCATCCCAAACCTCTAGGACCAATAATAAGTGAGTTATAAGCACTTTTAAGTTTGGCTATCCTTGTTTGACCTTGAACGAGAGGTCTAAGGTCAAATCCGACCACACCAAAAGATTCTCAGCCCATGATTTCCTATATGTTGGTTTACCATCCCAAACCTCTAGGACCAATAATAAGCGAGTTTAAGCAATTTCAACTTTGGCTATCCTCTTTTGACCTTGAACGAGGGGCCCAAAGTCAAATCTGACCACGCCAGAAGATTCCCAGCCCATGAGTTTCTATAGGTTGGTTTACCATCCCAAACCTCTAGGAGCAATAATAAGCGAGTTATAAGCACTTTTAACTTTGGCTATCCTTGTTTGACCTTGAAGGAGGGGCCCAAGGTCAAATCCGACCACACCAGAAGATTCCCAGCCCCTCATTTCCTATATGTTGGTTTACCATCCCAAACCTGTAGGACCAATAATAAGTGACCTATAAGCACTTTTAGGTTTGGCTATCCTCGTTTGACCTTGAAGGAGGGGCCCAAGGTCAAAACCGACCACGCCAGAAAATTCCCAGCCCATGATTTCCTATATGTTGGTTTACCATCCCAAACCTCTAGGATCAATAATAAGCGAGTTATAAGAACTTTTAACTTTGGCTATCCTTGTTTGACCTTGAAGGAGGGGCCCAAGGTCAAATCCGACCACACAGAAAGATTCCCAGCCCATGATTTCCTATCTGTTGGTTTACCACCCCAAACCTCCAGGACCAACAATAAGCGAGTTATAAGCACTTTTAACTTTGGCTATCCTCGTTTGACCTTGAAGGAGGGGCCCAAGGTCAAATTCGACCACACCAGAAGATTCCCAGCCCCTCATTTCCTATATGTTGGTTTACCATCCCAAACCTGTAGGACCAATAATAAGTGAGCTATAAGCACTTTTAGGTTTGGCTATCCTCGTTTGACCTTGAAGGAGGGGCCCAAGGTCAAATCCGACCACGCCAGAAGATTCCCAGCCCATGATTTCCTATATGTTGGTTTACCATCCCAAACCTCTAGGAGCAATAATAACCGAGTTATAAGCACTTTTAACTTTGGCTATCCTTGTTTGACCTTGAAGGAGGGGCCCAAGGTCAAATCCGACCACACAGAAAGATTCCCAGCCCATGATTTCCTATCTGTTGGTTTACCATCCCAAACCTCCAGGACCAATAATAAGCGAGTTATAAGCACTTTTAACTTTGGCTATCCTCGTTTGACCTTGAAGGAGGGGCCCAAGGTCAAATCCGACCACACCAGAAGATTCCCAGCCCCTCATTTCCTATATGTTGGTTTACCATCCCAAACCTGTAGGACCAATAATAAGTGAGTTATAAGCACTTTTAGGTTTGGCTATCCTCGTTTGACCTTGAAGGAGGGGCCCAAGGTCAAATCCGACCACGCCAGAAGATTCCCAGCCCATGATTTCCTATATGTTGGTTTACCATCCCAAACCTCTAGGATCAATAATAAGTGAGTTATAAGCACTTTTACGTTTGACTATCCTCGTTTGACCTTGAAGGAGGGGTCCAAGGTCAATTCTGACAACAGCAGAAGATTCGCAGCACATGATTTCCTATAGGTTGGTTTTACATTGCAAACCTCTAGGACCAATAATAAGGGAGATATAGGCACTTTTAAAGTCCTCTATGTGGGTTACTTCGGCACTCCGTGGATAACCTTGAATTAAGAGCTTCAAGGTCAAATGTGTGCAAGGTTGTAGAGGACATGTATATCTGTTATACATATCACCTATGAAGAGATTCAACCTTCTACCTATGAGAAACAGCCAGTAGAAAAATGTCGACTATTTTCAAAGAAATGCCCGTGGTGGCCATATTGTTTTTCAGAATGAGGCTATTTTCCTTCACAGAGAAGCTTACCCCCAATGAAGATATCCTGCAAATTTGGTGAACCCAGCTGCTGTCATTTTCCTCTTAGAGCGTTAACGCCGAAAATCTCTCTACGCGCGGCGACGGCGTAGCGAATGCTAAACCAAAGTATCCACCAGATGCTTCCGGTGGATACAATAACTAGAAATAGGACACATTGGCATGCGTAATGTCCACCCAAAGGGAAGCATGAGTTTTGGTCTAAAACTTGGACAAAATTGGCAAGAGTAGATTGCTGAGATACCCGGTGGGTGGAAAATTTCGACGAAATCGCTCTATCTCGCACGGTTAAGGAGATAGAAGGAAATTTGTGTTTCTGCATTTTTGGCAAAAATTTGAAAATTCAAAATGGTTTTTGCTATATAGCTATTACTCAGGAGGTTAAAGCTATTACCACCAACAACAATACCAAGCAAGCAATTGAAACTATAAACATTCAAACCAAATTTTAAAAAGATGAGTTAAATATGTTTCCTTTAAAAGAGCGAAAACAGAAATGCAATTCAGAGTAGGCTCAAAGCAGCAAAGCAGCTATTACTCAGTTAGCTACAAAGCTATCATCGACAAAAAGCTATCCTGGCCAAACTATTGACCCAATTATCCTTCATATAATTTTTTGTGAAGATAGAAAACATTATTTATTAAAATGTCCAGAAAAAGTCAACTCAAAATAACATAATAGCTATATAGCACAATAGCTATTACTCAGTTAGCTATAAAGGTATTATCACCAAAAGCAATCCCAAGCAAGCTACTGATCCAATAATCCTCCATCCCAAATTTTGTGAACATAGGTGAAATACTTTTCCTTCAAAATGCTTAAAATAAAAAAGCTACTCAAAGTACCTAAGTAGCTATTACTCAGTCAGTTATATAGCTATTATCACTAAAAGCAATCCCAAGCAAGCTATTGACCTAACTATTGCTCATACCAAATTTGGTAAAGATATGTCAAAAATTTTTCCTTAAAATGCCCGGAGCTATCTTCACCAAAAGCAATCCCATGCAAGCTATTAACCCAATAAACACCCATACCAAATTTGGTAAACGGACATGAGCATGACGCCGGACGCTGGAAAAAGTAAAAATAATATGTCCACCCCCCAGTGGGGTGGACATAACAAGAGTAGGATTTATAGAGTGCAAAATTGATATCACCTAAAAAATATCACCTACTTTAGTATGAAGTCGTGCAAAAACATGCTACAACTCATCAAATATAAACTAGAGGAATGCTTTTGCTAACAAAAGCGAAGCATCCCTGAAAGTTTAAAATGCTTTGTGGTTTTAATAAGCATGCTGTAAAGCTAAGAATGCACAAAGCTGCGCCGTATGCTTTCCCAATACCTCTTAATACATTCTGAAGCTATAAAAGCAACAATAAAGGAGATAGAAGGCAAAAACTCCAAAGCAGCTATTTATGACCCCAGTTTGGCCCAAAAGGGGGGGTTGGGGGGTAAAACTGACCAGCTATTTAGACTCTCCACATATGCTTTCCCAATACCTCTTGATACATTCTGAAGGTATAAAAGCAACAATAAAGGAGATATAAGGCAACAACTCAAAATCAGCTATTTCATGACCCCAGTTTGACCCATAAGGGGGGGCCGGGGGTAAAACTGACCGGCTATTTAGACTCTCCACATACGCTTTCCCAATACCTCTTAATACATTCTGAAGGTATAAAAGCAACAATAAAGGAGATATAAGGCAAAACTCCAAAGCAACTATTTTATGACCCCAGTTTGACCCATAAGGGGGGGGGGGTCGGGAGATAAAACTGACCGGCTATTTAGATTCTCCACATATGCTTTCCCAATACCTCTTAATACATTCTGAAGCTATAAAAGCAACGAAAAAGGAGATATAAGGCAAAAACTCCAAAACAGCTATTTATGACCCCAGTTTGGCCCATAAGGGGAGGTCGGGGGGTAAAACTGACCGGCTATTTAGACTCTCCACATATGCTTTCCCAATACCATTTAATACATTCTGAAGCTATAAAAGCAACAATAAAGGAGATATAAGGCAAAAACTCAAAATCAGCTATTTTATGACCCCAGTTTGACCCATAAGGAGGGGCCGTGGGGTAAAACTGACCGGCTATTTAGACTCTCCACATATGGTTTCCTATTACCTCCGAGTACATTTTATGGCTCTAAATGCAATACTTAAGAAGATAATAGGGTGGTTGACCTAAATATAAGGCTTTCAGATTGGAAGGTGTCAGAAAATCACTCATAAATGAGACATTTTTCAAGGGATTGCTCCCAAAATCTAATCAGCTCGTGTTTATGATAGTATGAACAAGTGTCTCAAATTATAAGACTGTGTAGCAAGTAGTTTTTCCTGAACTGCGATGACGGCGGGGTGTACTTCAAAAAAATTGTTTTTGATCATGTGACCTTCATAAAGGTCAAAGGTCAAATTTAAGCATACAGAAAAATTTTGCCACGCCTAAGGTATATAACTGCCAAATATGGTTTGAAACCTTCTAATAATAAGGGAGATATTCAAGGGAGACCATAATGCGGCGGTGAGAAAACTGAGGCGAAAACAAATGAGCGCCCTTTCAGGGACGCTTAATTATTTTATAATCATTGTATTAAAGCCAGAGAAAATAAATATGGTAAATAATTGTTACAACTAGATTGTGCTGACTCACTGGACTCATTGCTAACATATCCCCAGGCAGGCCATCTCTCACACCACAGGCATTCATTGAGTATTTTTTGTAGCACACATTTTGTGTGATTCATAATAATTATAAATCATTTCTTTCTTTTTTTTCTTTTTTTCTTTTTTTTGTCAATTTTCCCATAATGGTAAGATTGGTCATTTTTCAATGTACTTAAATGGTTTACTCTACATTCTAAAATAGCAACATAAAAGTCATATAGGGATTATATGCCTTTAATATATTAGTGGAGGGATGAAATATCATAAACACTGTGATCAGATATTATGTTGAAAGCTATAGGGGTTAAAGTAGGGGAAAAATGTAATAAATTTGGTCCCTGTCTTTAATGACCTCAAACAGTTTTAACCTCAATATAAAGTCTTGATTTTTGGCATATGTAAGAATATATTAATGTGTTCCCAGGTAAAATTTTAGCCAGATGGGCCACATAGTTTGTCATTAAGTGGCCAATGGTACATTTCTGACCTTAAGGTGGCCATATCTTCTTTATTATTGGGAGTTTAAGGTCACCTTAAAATAGGGTTCCTCTCCTGACCCAAATACTTGTGTTATCGTGCACACAAGTCAAACCATATGGCGGCAGTGCTGCGACAGACGTGAAACCAGAACATCCCAGACTTTTGTCTCAGGATATAATAACAGGCTATTTAGGCACAACACATCAGCTTGCATATAAACAATTTATTCACAAAAAATACACAAACAAAAAGATATACTGGAAAACACAACAGAGAAAAAAAATAGTAAGAGGTTTTTGCTAACACAAAGACTAAGTGCCCACAGCATTAAATTGTCAAAATGGTTAATAGTTAAGATAAAATACATTATTAATATTAGTAGAAATGAATTTGTAAGCACAATTTATATGAAAAGACACAAAATATGCTGCTGCGTATATTGTCATCAAAAAGTCTATATCTTTTTCAGCTAAAAATGAATAACAAGCAATCAGTGCCTATGAACGGGCTCTGTGTCAGCTGACTGTGTGTTTTGAGTTTCAGAGTAGAAGTAAAAGAAGGTCACAAAGGTTGTGCCCTGCAAATGGTATTCAGAAGTAAAGTTAGCTGTTAAGGTGTAAAAAAGTAGGTGGAAAACATATTTCAACAAAATACTGTAAATGCAATAGTTTTGAAGTTACAAGTGATTTAATCAACAGTGATAATCTCCAATTAGCTTTTGCTCAGCTTTGTACTGAGCTACAGGTCTGCAATTATACTATGTTATAGCTGAGCGAAAAATAAGTGAATCACAGATTTAAACCAAATACTGTAAATGAACTAGTTTTCAAAATACAACTGATTTACTCAACAGTGAAAACCTCAAAGCAGCTATTGCTCATCAATGCAATGAGCTACAGGTCACTGATCAAAAAGTAGCTGAATAACATATTTAAAGGAAATTCTCTAAGTGCAATAGTTTTCAAGTTACAATTGATTTACTCAACACTGAAAACCTGAAAGTAGCTACTGCTCATGTATGCAATGAGCTGCAGGTCTGCAACTTTACTATGTTATAGCTGACCCCAAAACAGGTGAACAACACATAAACATAGAGTTACAACTCATTTACTCAACTGTGATAACCTGAAAGTAGCTATTGCTCAGCTATATTATGAGCTACAGGTATAGAATTTCATTATGTTATAACTGACTGAAAAATAGATGAATAACATTTAAACAAAATACTGTAAATGCAATAGTTTTCAAGTTACAAGTGATTTACTCAACAGTGAGAACCTCAAAGTAGCTATTGCTCAGCTATGCTACAAGCTACAGGTCTGCCACTTTACTATGTTATAGTTGACCAAAAAGTAGATGAACATATTTCAAGGAAGTTCTCTAAATGCAATATTTTTCAAGTTATAACTGATATACTCAACAGTGAAAACCTGAAAATAGCTACTGCTCAGCTATGCAATGAGCTACAGGTCTGCAGTTTTACTATGGTATAGCTAATTCAAAAGTAGGTGAATAACATTTAAACCAAATACTGTAAATGCAATAGTTTTCTAGTTACAACTAATTTACTCAACAGTGAGAACCTCAAAGTAGCTATTGCTCAGCTATGCTGGGAGCTACATGTCTACAATTTTACCATGTTATAGCCTACCCAAAAGTAAGTGAATAACATATTTAAACAAACTTCTCTAAATGCAATAGTTTTTGAGTTAAAACTGATTTACTCAACAATAAGAACCTCAAAGTAGCTATTGCTCAGCTATCCAATGAGTTACAGGTCTGTAGTTTTACTATGTTATAGCTGACCCAAAAGTAGGTGAATAATATAAACAAAATACTGTAAATGCAATAGTTTTCAAGTAACAACTGATTTACTCAACAGTGAGAACCTCAAAGTAGCTATTCCTCAGCTATGCAATGAGCTACAGGTCTGCAATTTTACTATGTCATAGCTGACCCCAAAGTAGGTGAACAACCAATTTGAAGACAATATCCTAAATGCAATAGTTTTCAAGTTACAACTGATTTACTCAACTGTGATAATCTTAAAATAGCTATTAATTAGCTATGCAATGGGCCACATGTCTAAAATTTTACTATGATATAGCTGACCCAAAAGTAGCTGAATAACACATTTATACAAAATTCTCTAACTGCAATAGTTTTCAAGTTACAAGTGATTTTACTCATCATGGAAGGTACTGAAAAGTCATAAACTAGCTATTACTGACTTAGCTATAGAGATAGACTCCCAATTTTTACTCACCATTTTGTAGCTATAGAAAAAGTAGCCGAATAACATATTTTTACAAAATGCTCTAAATGCAATACTTTTCAGGTTATAAGTGATTTAGTGCATGATTTCATCGATTTTAATGCATTAAAATTATTTAAAAAATTCATAAAAAAAATAATTAAGGGAGATCCTGGCCTCATACACAAAGGAATCTACTTGTGACCTAGTACATATATATGCAAGATAAGAGAGAAATCCCTGCAATAGTGAACTAGAAGATCGCTTGCAAAAAAAAATAACAAAGCATCCCAAAAAGGATATATAGGTGAGTGCTCAAGTATTAAGAAAATGCTCTGCTTATAGCCTTATACTGCTTATAACCTTATACTGGCTAGAGCCAGATGGCTATTTTGCAGGGATGCCCTATGGATAAAAAATTTTGTCGCAATTGCTCTATCTAGCATGATTTTCAAGATATAAGCATTTTTGTGTTTTGCGATTTTTGCGAAAAATTGGAAAATTCAAAATGACCGCCATATTTGGTGAAACAAATTTTTTTTGAAAATTGGAATGGCTACTGTGGGTCATAAAAGTTGTCGAAATCACCCTATCTAGCACGGTTTTCGAGATATAAGCATTTTATGTTTTGCAATTTTTGCGAAAAATTCGAAAAATCAAAATAGTCGCCATTTTTGGCGAAACAAAAATATAAGAGATATAAGCATTTTTGTCTTTTACAATTTTTTGGCGCAATGGCCGCAATTTTTTGCGAGAAAATTTTTTTGGAATAATGTGTTAATAAATCAGCAGATACCCTGTGGGTCAAAAATATCTTCGAAATCGCTCTATCTCGCACGGTTTACGAAATATAAGCATTTTTGTGTTTTGCAATTTTTTGCGAAAATTTTTAAATTGAAAATGGCCGCCATTTTTTGACGAAACAAAAAGTTTTTGAAAATTGGAATGGCTACCCTGCAGAGGTACTCTGTGGATCAAAAATTTTGTTGAAATTGCTCTATCTAGAACCAGACTTGTAAACAAAGTAATAGAAGTAATAGAAAAGTAATAGATTGGAGTCAACTTCGATGTAATAGTAATAGTAATAGATTGAAATTTTTCAAATGTAATAGTAATAGATTGAAATTCTATATATTACATCTAGTCATCTATTACTTTCTATTATTTTTCTATTACAATTTACCCTTTGCTATTTTTCATCAGGAGATTGTAGAAAAAGTGATCACTTAACATGGACTTTAATGAATTAGTTTTCATATAAAGGAATACTTTAAATGGACTTTGATACAATAATGAATTAACTGTCATAAAATCATCACTTTAAATAAACTTCAAAACAATAATGAATTAATTTTGTAGCACTCATAAGTCAAATTCATTTTAAACTTTCATACATAAACTTTTCAAATAATAAATATGTAATATACTGATATTCATCAAAGAATACTAAATAAAACACACACATTGAAATAAATAACTTTGAAATATCAAGGGACCTTTAATTGTCCCTCTTTGATTGAGTGTTCTAAAACAACTGTCTTTGAGGTGGTATTATTAAAGGATTAAAGAGGCCAATTTAACCTTTGGAGGGATTAACTAAATGTTCCTGAGTAAGGAGAAACTGTGACACATGAAAGGCAATCACACAGGTCACTACTGTGTATAATAAGGGCAGCATTGTGGCATGTGTTAGCTGTTTCACTGATTTACATTAAATTACCGGAGTTATTATTTTCAAACATAAATGTCATTTTTGAATCATTTTGAGGTGGGGTCTGCAAGCAAAGAATTTGAAAGAAAGGGGTTCTTTGAATGCAGTGTTTTCTTTTGCAAACACTGCTGATCAAGTATTTCTCATAATAATAAGAGTTTTTCAAATCTAACAACTCATCATAAAGTGAATAAATATGAGAATTGTTTGACAACAGTGTATATTCTCCAGATAATATTTACTGATGATAACATATTTTTCAGCATTTGAAAAGCTTTTCACAGAATTTGACAGAAATATACCTCTCATTACAAAATTTAGAACACTTAAGTGGCTTTGTATAGAATTCTCATAAATTCTCCAAGTAGTCAGGTCATTCTTAAATAGAATAAATACGGGATCTATTAATTTAATTGTAAATATACCAAGTGATATATTTGTGATATTTTATCCTTGTATGGCATAATCTGAAACATTTTCAATAAAATTAGATGTACAAAGTATCCTGTCAGTTTTATTTCTGTGTTAAAATTACCTCTCAAGTTTGCGCCAAATTGTAATAGAATGTAATAGAAGTAATAGATGCCATAGTAATAGTAATAGATTTAAAATTTTAAATTGTAATAGTAACAGTAATAAATTAAATATTTTCAAATGTAATAGTAATAGTAATAGAATGGCTGTAATAGATTACAAGTCTGTCTAGCACGGTTTTCAAAATATAAGCATTTTTGTCTTTTACAATTTTTGGCAAAAATTCGAAAATTCAAAATGGCCGCCATTTTTGATGAGACATTTTTTTTTTTTAAATTGAAATGGCTACTCTGCACGGATACCCTGTGGGTCAAAAATTTCGTCCAAATTGCTCTATCTCGCACAGTTTACGAGATATAAATATTTTTGTGTTTTGCAATTTTTTTCGAAAAATTTTAAAATTCAAAATGGCCGCCATTTTTTGACGCGACAAAATTTTTTTTTAAAAAATAGGATGGCTAATCTGCAGAGACACCCTGTGGGTCAAAAATTTTGTCGAAATCACTATCTCGCACGGTTTACGAGATATAAGCATTTTTGTGTTTTGTTTTTGAATATTGGGATGGTTACTCTGCAGAGATACCCAGTGGATCAAAACTTTTGTTGAAATTGCTCTATCGCGCACGGATTTCGAGATATAAGCATTTTTGTGTTTTGCAATTTTTGTGAAAAATTTGAAAATTCAAAATGGCCGCCATTTTTGGCGAGATAAAAATTCTTGTAAAAAAGTGTTAGTTAATCTGTGGAGATACCCTGTGGGTCAAACATTATGTCGAAATCGTTCTATCTCGCACGGTTTTCGAGATATAAGCATTTTTGTGTTTTTTGCGAAAAATGCGAAAATTCAAAATGGCCGCGAAATTTGGCTAGACAAAATTTTTTGGGGAAATTGTGATGGATACTCTGGAGAGATACCCTGTGGGTCACAAATTTCATCGAAATCGCTCTATCTAGCACGGTTTTCGAGATATAAACATTTTTGTGTTTTGCAATTTTTGCGAAAAATTAGAAAATTCAAAATTTTTTTGAAAATTGCAATGGCTACTTGGCAGAGATACCCTGTGGGTCAAAAATTTCATCGAAATCGCTCTATCTAGCACAGTTTTTGAGATATAAGCATTTTTGTATTTTCCTTATTTGGAAAATTCGTAATGATTAATTAATCATTAATTACTCGGCCATTCAACCGATCAATGCCAAAATCTAATGATTTCCAGATTTTAATAGAATGAATATATTTGCCAAGTTTCAGGTGAATAGATAAAATCCCTTTCAAGTTATCATCCGGACAAGCTTACCCTTTGAAAAAACACATTTTTGGTCATGAGACCTCTCTGATTGGTCGAAATGTCACTGCAGCATATTCCATAAAATTCCCCAGGGCTACTGGATACACCTGCCAAATTTGAAAATTCGCCCAACAGTCAAAGAGTTATAAGGAAAACAAAATGCGGAGCCGGCGGAGCCTCATTTCCTCCTATACTCAAACAAACGTCCCTTGCGGGACGCTTAATGAGAAAATCAGTGATTTCATGAATTTTAATGCATCAAAAATAGCATCAGAGATGCCCGTACCCCACAGCCTGGGGAAATAGTTTTTAACACCATGAGATATAGAAGTAGTGAAACAATACAGAGATTGGGATACTTTCAGAGCAGTGTCAGTGTCCAAATAATGTTTAAGTAGAGAAAATAACATCTAAGAGAAAGAAAATGCATGTAAAGATGAAGTATCAAAACAGAACATTTCAGTAAACTAAAAATTATAAAGCTTTAAGACTCCCATTTTGATATTCAATTGTGTGGTCGAATTGTGGTTTGATTGTTTTGAATATTACCCATACATACAAATGTGGCAATACATGCAAAATGTGGAGTTGGGGCAAAACCTGTGGCTCACTTGATGCAATACCATCTGTTACAATGGGAAGTTGCAAAAGTAAAACGGTTAATGAATTCTAATATGACTTTAACAGTGCTTAATCTACATCAAAAGACACCCAAAGGTGCAACAACCAAGATTCAAGTAAAAAGATATGAGAGATAAAATAGTATCAGATATCCCCATAGAAAGATAAAATAGCATCAGATATGCAAGATCAAAGGTCAAATCCACGTCACACCATGACGTTGCACACATATAACCCCTGACCAATCTCCCTACTAAATATCAACTTCCTACACATTATAGTTTCCGGTATAGCCCAGACAAGGCATTATAGGTCAAAGTCACTTCGGCAAGGTCAAAGGTGAAATCTAGGTCACACCATGACGTTTTACATCTATACACCCTAGCCAATATCCCTAAACAATATCAACTTCCTACATCTTACGGTTTCCAAGATATACCCCGGACAAGATTTTATAGGTCTAGGTCACTACAGCAAGGTCAAAAGTCAAATCAAGGTTACGCCATGACATTGCACACCTACAATCCCTAACTAATATCCCTACCAAGTACCAACTTCCTACACCGTACGGTTTCTGAGATATAGCCTGGACAAGTTTTTATAGGTCAAGGTCACTATGGCAAGGTCAAAGGTCAAATCAAGGTCATGCCATGACGTTGCACACCTACACCCCCCAAAACCAATGTCCCTACCAAGTATCAACTTCCTACACCCTACGGTTTCAGAGATATAGCTCAGACAAGATTTTATTGGTCAAGGTCACTACGGCAAGGTCAAAAGTCAAATCAAGGTCAGACAATGACGTTGCACACCTAACGCCCCTAACCAATGTCCCTACTAAGCATCAACTTCCTACACCTTACAGTTTCTGAGATATAGCCCGGACAAGATTTTAGAGGTCAAGGTAACTACAGCAAGGTCAAAGGTCAAATCAAGGTTACACCATGACATTGCACACCTACACCCCCTAACCAATGTCCCTACCAAGTATCAACTTGCTACACCTTACGGTTTCCGAGATATAGCCTGGACAAGATTTTCAAACTCAAGGTCACTACGGCAAGGTCAAAGGTTAAATCAAGGTCAGACCATGAAGTTGCACACCTACACCTCCTAACCAATGTCCCTACCAAGTATCAACTTCCTAGACCTTACGGTTTCTGAGATACAGCCCAGACAAACTTTTTCCCGCCGCATGCCCACCCGTCCGCCCGCCCATCCGGACACCATGGGTGAAAACAATACCCCCGACAGCCCTTAAGGGCTGTGGGGTAAAAATTACTTTTTGTCAAAGGTCAAATTTGTACCTGTCGAAATATGTCAAAAATCATATTGATAGGCCTTATATTAAGGGAGATATTCAATTTAGAAAATACTGAAGTGGCAGCAGCGGAGCAGGCTGTCTGAAAACAGGGGGCCAAACCAATGAGCATCCCCTATTCAAGGGACCTTAATTATCTGCTGCTTAGATCTTTGAAGTGTAAAATGCCACAAAAACTAACTTGTATCTATTAAAAAGGTATGAGGTATATAAAATTTATAATCACCTTTTTGTGAAATAACCGACAAAACTCGAAATATTGATTGGTAGGAATATATGTTTAAAATGATGAAAAGTTATAAAGTACAGTGCCAAATTCCATATCCAACTGAAACAAAAAATTCAACTAGATAGAGCAAAAAACATCCAATAACATCCAATTTCATCTTACTCGATCTAATTAACTTCCCTATAAATACACAAATAAAGATTCCTTCATAATCAAATTCTTATTGCTTCTTATTTATGTTTATTGATTATAAGAGAAGCAAGAAAATCCTTTTCACAAAATATCAAAAGATAACAGCAATTGACAGAAAGAATTCCAGAATTTATTTTTACCATGCACTAATTCCTTCACCAACAAAAAAGCAGACATGCATGTATCATTCCATCACCAATCAGGTAAAACTGCACTCACTCAAAAAGAAACACTCAGAACTTCACTTTATATTTGCAACAACGTCAAGGTATTGTCTCTCCTGAAAATACATGTAACAATATCATCAACAATGCATAATAAAAACAATTAAATTGATAATTTGAACTTAATTAAATGCACATCCATACTTTAATTTATATTTTTCGCATCATATTACCCAATGAGTGCCACCACATTGGACTTCAGTATACGTTTTCCTTTTAGGAGTTTCGCTAAAAACTATTAAAGATTTCACACTGAATATGTTTAAGTGTTTTTGCTACACATATGGGAGCTTTTGTTCTAATATAATGATTTAGTCTGGGACCCTGCACATTGTTTAACAAAAACTTTGAATGACAAAAATACTTTTATTGTAAAATGAATGAAATGAGTGCGGACATAAAGAATAAATCTTAATATACACTAATGGTTCAACACAGAACTGATAAAGCAACACTTTACAATTAAACAACTGTATTTAAAACAAGCATTCTGACGCATGCATTTATCTCCCGCCGTATAAATTAGATGTAATAAAGAGAGTGGAATATAAATTTTCTTGTGAGATGGAGGCACATGTAGAAGTGACAACAAGCACGAGGCACTTTAATGTTTGATTGCAATACTTTTAAAGACAAAAGGCATTTACTCATTTTAGTAGCTATTACTCTGCCATCTAAAGAGCTACAGTTCTGCAACTTTATTATGTAGTAGATCAACCCAAAGTAGGTGAAGGACTTATTTAGAAGAAATTGCCTATCTGTAACACTTTTAGAGATAAAAGACATTTACTCATTTTAGTGGCTATTACTCTGCCATCCAAAGAGCTACAGTTCTGCAACTTCGCTATGTGGTAGATCGCCCAAAAGTAGGTGAAGGACTTACTTAGAAGAAATTGTCTATGTCCAATACTTTTAAAGATAAAAGACATTTACTCATTTTAGTACCTGTTACTCAGCTATGCAAAGAGCTACAGTTGTACAACTTCACTATGTGGTAGATCACCCAATAGCAGGTGAACAACTTATTTAGAAGAAATTGCCTATCTGCAATACTTTTAGAGATAAAAGAAATTTACTCATTTTAGCAGGTATATGACTCAGCTATGCAAAGAGCTATAGATGTGCAACTTCACTATATGGTAGATCACCCAAAAGGTGAATCAGTTATTCAGAAGAATTTGCCTTTTCATAACACTTTTTGAGATAAAAGAAACTTTAATCATTTTAGTAGCTATGAGTGTGCTACGCAAAAAGCTATAGATCTGCAACTTCACTATGTGGTAGATAAGGTAAAAGTAGGTGAATGACTTATTTAGAAGAAATTGCCTACCTGTAATACTTTTAGAGATAAAAGACATTTGCTCATTTTAGTAGCTATTACTCAGCTATCCAAAGAGCTACAGTTCTGCAACTTCACTATGTGGTAGATCAGCCAAAAGTAGGTGAATGACTTATTTAGAAGAAATTGCGTGTATGCAATACTTTTAGTGATAAAAGACATTTACTCATTTTAGTAGCTATGACTGAGCTATGCAAAGAGCTATACATCTGAAACTTCGTGGTGTGGTAGATCAGCCAAAAGTAGGTGAATGACTTATTTGGAAGAAATTGCCTATCTGTAATAATTTTAGAGATAAAAGACATTTCCTCATTTTAGTAGCTATTACTCAGCTATCCAAAGAGCTACAGTTCTGCAACTTTACTATGTGGTAGATCAGCCAAGAGTAGGTGAATGACTTATTTAGAAGAAATTGCCTATCTGTAATACTTTTAGAGATGAAAGACATTTACTCATTTTAGTAGCTATGAGTGTGCTATGCAAAAAGCTATAGATCTGCAACTTCACTATGTGGTAGATAAGGTAAAAGTAGGTGAATGACTAGCTATGACTGAGCTATGCAAAGAGCTATAGATCTGAAACTTCACTATTCGGTAGATCACCCAAAAGTAGGTGATTGACTTATTTAGAAGAAATTGCCTACCTTTTATACTTTTAGAGATAAAAGACATTTACACATTTTAGTAGCTATTACTCAGCTATCTACTCACTTAGCTATTGACCTAGATCTGCAAAAGCAACAAAAATATAAAGGACACAGGAAAGTAAGCTTATCAAAAACTAGATGAATAACAAATGAAAAGACTTGCCTAACTTTAATACTTGTGAAGGTATTTGACATTTATTTCCATCATAATTTTGCTACAAATAAGAAAATAGCTATTGCTCATTATGACATGCAATGGAATCCCAAACGATATGCCATGTTATAGTTAAGGAAGTAGCTGAACAAGTTATTTTAGGAAAAGACTAACTGCAGTAGTTTTTGAGTTACAATGGATTTACTCAACAGTCAAAGTTTCAAAGTAGCTATTACTCAGCTATCCAATGTGCAACAGGTCTGCAACTTTACTATCTGATAGCTTATCAAAAAAAATAGCCATCCTCGGCAGGCAAGAACCCCAGCCCGCAGGTACACCTAAATGGCAAACAACATTGAGATTTGAGAAAATCTTAGGAACAACTTCTGTTGTAAGAAGTACAGTGAACCCACGAGATGAAAGATAGATCTGAAACTTCACTATTCGGTAGATCACCCAAAAGTAGGTGATTGACTTATTTAGAAGAAATTGCCTACCTTTTATACTTTTAGAGATAAAAGACATTTACACATTTTAGTAGCTATTACTCAGCTATCTACTCACTTAGCTATTGACCTAGATCCGCAAAAGCAACAAAAATATAAAGGACACAGGAAAGTAAGCTTATCAAAAACTAGATGAATAACAAATGAAAAGACTTGCCTAACTTTAATACTTGTGAAGGTATTTGACATTTATTTCCATCATAATTTTGCTACAAATAAGAAAATAGCTATTGCTCATTATGACATGCAATGGAATCCCAAACGATATGCCATGTTATAGTTAAGGAAGTAGCTGAACAAGTTATTTTAGGAAAAGACTAACTGCAGTAGTTTTTGAGTTACAATGGATTTACTCAACAGTCAAAGTTTCAAAGTAGCTATTACTCAGCTATCCAATGTGCAACAGGTCTGCAACTTTACTATCTGATAGCTTATCAAAAAAAATAGCCATCCTCGGCAGGCAAGAACCCCAGCCCGCAGGTACACCTAAATGGCAAACAACATTGAGATTTGAGAAAATCTTAGGAACAACTTCTGTTGTAAGAAGTACAGTGAACCCACGAGATGTTGTACAAAAGATTCACAGGCCATGATTTCTTACAAGTAGTTTTCATATTTTGTAGCCCTAGAACCAATTATAAGGTAGATACAAGGCTTTTTTGATATGATGACCCTCCTATTTGGTATTAAAGATGTGATATGGCGGTCATTTTGTTTCCAAAGCAAGGACACAATTACTCTCAGGTAAGCTTTCATATCCATTTACATTTTGTGCAAATCTGATGAAGCTAGCTTCAATATTTTAGTTACAGAAAATATCAAAGATTTTAGAAGAAACTTTAAGACCCCGAAATTTAAAAGTGTTGCCATGGCAACAGTTGCCACCGGATGCCACCCAGTCAGCTCTAGATCCTCTTGGGACAAACATATCCTGAAAATTTGGTGAAAATCTGTGCAGGGGTTTAGGCTGTGGAACATCCACAAACATTAAGACCCGAAAATCTTTAAAGTGTTGCCATGGCAACAGTGGTAGCTGGATACCCCCCAAAACCTAGTCAGCTCTAGATCCTCTTGGGACAAACATATCCGGAAAATTTGGTGAAAATCGGTGTAGGGGTTTAGTCTGTGGAACACCCACAAAGTTTAAGACCCGAAAATCTTAAAAGTGTTGCCATGGCAATAGTTGTTACCGGATACCCCCCAAAACCTAATCAGCTCTAGCATGGTCCCCACTCTCTTTTCCGATTTAAATTCCCTGTGTTTTCCCTGTGATGTTTATATTTTTCCCAGAACTGGTGAAGGATGAAAATGTCAAAATCGGTAAAAAACTAGAGATTGCGTCTTGACGCAGTGTATCCCCAGACGGGACATAGTTAAGGCGTGAATCTGTCGGGCTTGAGCCTGTTTCCTGGAGCACCAGGTCAGGATTCTCCATAGTACCAGATTACTTCCAAAAGCTAATCACTAGTTGTTTCACTTATATCTGTCTTTACAAAATTACATTTCATGGATCCAGAAGATCCATATAGTGATCCGGATCGCTTCCAAAACTCAATCATTTCATCCTTTTACCTTTTCAGACATATTCTAAAAATTTCATCGAAATCCATCCATAAGTTTTTGAGTTATCTTGTACACAGACACATCTGGCAGCCTGGATCCACATGATCCAGACAGTGATCCAGATTACTCCCAAAATCTAATCACTTGTTCTTTGTCCCATTTAAGACATTTCCTGAAAATTTCATAAAAATCCATTCATGACTTTCTGAGCTATTTGTCTTTAAAAATTACATTCACGGATCCAGAAGATCCAGATAGTGGTCCAGATCACTCGCAAAATTGAACCATTTCTTCCTTTTAACACTTCTTCCTTTTACCATTTGTAACATATCCTGAAAATAGTAAAATCCATTCCAAGATTATGTGCAAGTCTGGATCCAGATGATCCAGATCACTCCAAAAATGTAATCACTTGTTCCTTGTACCATTTAGGCCATTTGCTGAAACAATCCATCCATAACTTTTTGAGGTATCTGTCTTAAAAAATTACATTTCATGGATCCAGAAGATCCATATAGTGATCCGGATCACTTCCAAAATTCAATCATTTCATCCTTTTACCACTTCTTCCTTTTACTATTTGTAACATAGCCTAAAAATATCATCAAAATTCATCGTAAAATCATGTTGCACGCTCGATCCAGATGATCCAGACGGTGATCCAGATCATTCCAAAAGTATAATCACTTGTTCCTTGTACCATTTAGGTCATTTGCTGAAAATGTCATCACAATCCATCCATAACTTTTTGAGGTATGTCTTATTACATTTCACGGATCCAGAAGATCCATACAGTGATCCGGATCACTTCCAAAATTCAGTTATTTCATCCTTTTACCTTTTCAGACATATCCTGAAAATTTCATCAAAATCCGTCCATAAGTTTTTTTGCTACAATGTACACAAACACATCTGGCAACCTGGATCCAGATGATCCAGACAGTGATCCAGATCACTCCCCAAATCTAATCACTTGTTCCTCGCACCATTTAGGTCATTTGCTGAAAATGTCATCACAATCCATCCATAACTTTTTGAGGTATCTGTCTTATTACATTTCATGGATCCAGAAGATCCATATAGTGATCCGGATTACTTCCAAAATTCAGCCATTTCATCCTTTTACCTTTTCAGACATATCCTGAAAATTTCATCAAAATCCGTCCATAAGTTTTTTAGCTACAATGTACACAAACACATCTGCAACCTGGATCCAGATGATCCAGACAGTGATCCAGATCACTCCCCAAATCTAATCACTTGTTCCTCGCACCATTTAGGCCATTTGCTGAAAATGTCATCACAATCCATCCATAACTTTTTGAGGTATCTGTCTTTAAAAATTACATTTCATGGATCCAGAAGATCCATATAGTGATCCGGATCACTTCTAAAATTCAACCATTTCATCTTTTTACCTTTTCAGACATATCGTGAAAATTTCATCAAAATCCGTTCATAAGTTTTTGAGCTATATTGTACACAAACACATCTGATGATCCAGACAGTGATCCGGATCAATCCCCAAATCTAATCACTTGTTCCTCGTCCCAATAAGGACATCTCCTGAAAATTTCATCAAAATGCACCCATAACTTTTTGAGCTATCTGTGTTTAAAAATTAAATTTCATGGATCCAGAAGATCCAGACAGTGATCCGGATCACTCCCAAAATTTAATCACATCTTCCTTTTACCAATTTGGACATATCCTGAAAATTTTATCAAAATCTGTCTGTCAGTTTTTGAGTTATCTTGTTTACAAACAAACAAACAAATAGAGGGCCCAAAATGACCCTCGGTCAGGTACTTTGGCGGTCAGTGGATGACCTTCAACGAAGATCTGTAACCGGTCAGCCTGGATGCTGGTACTCCGTCATGTACTCAACCTCAAAAGCCATTTTCAATAGTTTCCACGCAATGTAGTCAGCATTAAGTGTGAAAATATCTCCAAATATGCCAAAAATGACCCTTGGTCAGGTACCTTGGCGGTCAGTGGATGACCTTAAATGAAGATCTGTAACCAGTAAACCTAGATGGCAGAAGTCCATCATGTACTCAACCTCCAAAGCCATTTTCAATAGTTTCCATGCAATATAGTCAGCGTTAAGTGTGAAAATATCTCCAAAAAGGCCAAAATGCCCCTCGGGAAGTACTTTGGCGGTCAGTGGATGACCTTCAATGAAGAGCTTCAAGGTCAAATTTCTGCATGCTTATAGAGGACATATATATGTATTATATATACCAGCCATAGGATGATCTAACTTTCTGTCTTGGAGAACTGGGCCAAAATGTGCAAAAATGGCCAAAATCTGACCTTTAAGTGGCCACCAGTGACCTTGAGATTGAAGGTCAAGGTCACAAAACAATAGCGTTCGTGGCATTGCCCATATATACCCACATTTTGGAATTGTATTATTGTTAAAAATATTTGGTTTAAATTTATTGATTGCTTATAATGAGGCACATTCATTGAACATAATGCTAACCGAATTTGATATAATTCTTGGCTACGGACATAAAAATGAAAAATTTTTAAGTTATGGAAGAGATTTGAACTGTTTAATATTATACATAAAGAAATATATATATGATTGTAAAATTGGAAACAAAAATCCCCTTTGGACAGAGACTAAAACATATTTGAAATATAAAACAGGTGTAAATGTTCAAGTGAAAAATGTTAAAAAAAGTTTATTTTGGAAAAATATAGAAGCTTTTGTCTTTAATTTGTGAAAATGTATTAATTTCTTTATGTAGGTGTCATCAATGTTTTCCTTATTTTGTCTTTTCATGTATTATGTTTGTGTCTCATGTCTTTTTATTGGTTTGCGATGTTTTTTGTCTTTGTCAACTTGTACATGAATAAAATATTAATAAGAAAAAAATATATATACCCACATACCAAATTTGAAAGTTCTAACTAAAATATTTTTTAAGTTATCGCGTCCAAAAGGAAATCTCTGCGGCGGTGGCGGCAGCGTGACCGTACTGAATCCTAAGTATCCCCGACTTTCGTCCGGGGATACAATAAGAATGCTATGATTACTTAAAGATTCTTATTAAATATTCTAATTTAGCGCCAAAACATCAAACGTGACCTACGAGTCGCGACCCGCGGCGCGTGAATGCAAATGGCTGTTACTCTTCAAAATCATTTTGAAGTTTTCAAATTCCCTGTGTTTTCCCTGTGTTTTTCCAAAATTTTCAAATTCCCTGTGTTTTCCCTGTCTGGAATTACTTTTCACAATTTTCCCTGTTTTCCCTGTGTAGTGGGAACCCTGTCTAGATCCTCTTGGGGTAAACATCCCCTGAAAATTTGGTGAAAATCCGTGTAGGGGTTTAGTCTGTGGATGACCCACAAACTTTAAGACCCGAAAATCTTAAAAGTGTTGCCATGGCAACAATTGTTACCGGATAGTCCCCAAAACCTAATCAGCTCTAGATCCTCTTGGGGTAAACATCCCCTGAAAATTTGGTGAAAATCCGTGCAGGGGTTTAGTCTGTGGAACACCCACAAACTTTAAAGACCCGAAAATCTTAAAAGTATTGCCATGGCAACAGTTGTTCCCAGATACCCCCCAAAACCTAATCAGCTCTAGATCCACTTGGGGTAAACATCCCCTGAAAATTTGGTGAAAATCTGTGCAGGGGTTTAGTCTGTGGAACACCCACAATCTTTAAGACCCGAAAATCTTAAAAGTGTTGCCATGGCAACAGTTGTTACCGGATACCCCACAAAACCTAATCAGCTCTAGATCCTCTTGGTGTAAACATTCCCAGAAAATTTGGTGAAAATCCATGTAGGGGTTTAGGCTGTGGATCACCCACAAACTTTAAGACCCGAAAATCTTAAAAGTGTTGCCATGGCAACAATTGTTACAAGATAGCCCCCAAATCTAATCAGCTCTAGATCCTCTTGGGGTAAACATCCTCTGAAAATTTGGTGAAAATCCATGCAGGAGTTTAGTCTGTGGAACACCCACAAACTTTAAAGACCCGAAAATCTTAAAAGTATTGCCATGGCAACAGTTGTTTCTGGATACCTCCCAAAACCTAATCAGCTCTAGATCCACTTGGGGTAAACATCCCCTGAAAATTTGGTGAAAATCCGTGCAGGAGTTTAGTCTGTGGAACACCCACAAACTTTAAAGACCCGAAAATCTTAAAAGTATTGCCATGGCAACAGTTGTTACCGGATACCCCCCAAAACCTAATCAGCTCTAGATCCACTTGGGGTAAACATCCCCTGAAAATTTGGTGAAAATCTGTGCAGGGGTTTAGTCTGTGAATCACCCACAAACTTTAAGACCCGAAAATCTTAAAAGTGTTGCCGTGGCAACAGTTGTTCCCAGATACCCCCCAAAACCTAATCAGCTCTAGATCCTCTTGGGGCAAACATCCCCTGAAAATTTGGTGAAAATCTGTGCAGGGGTTTAGTCTGTGGAACACCCACAAGCTTTATGCCCCCCGCCGCCGCCGCCCAGACGGCGCAGGGGACGATTATAACCCCAGCCTTTATGGGCTGGGGTTAACTAGATAAATAACATATTCGAAAATATTTCCCTAACTTTAATACTTTTGAAGATATTTCACATTTACTTATGTTGTCATTTTGCTACAAATAAGAAAATAGCTATAACTCACTTATGGCATGCAATAGAACCCCAAACTGTATGCCATCTTACAGTTAAGGACAAAGTAGCTGAGCAACATATTTTAGGAAAATACTCTAACTGCAATAGTTTTGGGGTTACAATGGATTTACTCAACAGTCACAATTTCAAAGTAGCTATTACTCATCTATCCAATGTGCAACAGATCTGAAACTTTACTATGTGATAGCTTATCAAAAAAAATAGCATCAGAGATGCCCGTACCCCACAGCCTAGGGAAATATTTTCAACACCATGAGATATAGAAGTACCATACCAGTACAAACTTCAGGATACTTTCAGAGCACTGTCAGTTACATAAAGGTCCAAACAATGTTTAAATGGAGAAATAATGTTTAAAAGAAAGATAATGTGTATAAAGATGAAGTATTAAAACAAGATAATTCAATAACAAGATGACAGCATTAATCAGTAAACTAAAATTCAACACTCTTTATCTACATCTGCATGGCCGAATTATGGTTTAGATGGTTTGAATATTACCATGCATACAGAAGTGGTAATACATTTAATGAATGCTTATTGTGGTGTTGGAGCAAAATCTGTGGCTCACTTGATGAAATTCTATCTCTTACAATGGGAAGTTATGAAAGTAAAATTCTTAATAAATTCTAATATGACTTTTGCTTAATCTGCATCAAAAGACAGACCCAAAGGTCCATGAAGATTTTAAAGGTCAAGGTCACTATGACAAGGTAAAAGGTCAAATTAAGGTCACACCATGATAATACACACCTATAGCCCCTAACCAATGTCCCTACCAAGTATCAACTTCCTACACCTTACGGTTTCCGAGATATAGCCCTGACAAGATTTTATAGGTCAAGGTCACTATGGCAAGGTCAAAGGTCAAATCAAGATCACACCATGACGTTGCACACCTACACCCCCTAACCAATATCCCTACCAAGTATCAGCTTCCTACACCTTACGGTTTCTGAGATATAGCCCGTACAAGATTTTGTAGGTCAAGGCCACTACGGCAAGGTCAAAGGTCAAATCAAGGTCAGACCATGACGCTGCACACCTACACCCCCTAACAAATGTCCCTACCAAATATCAACTTCCTACACCTTACGGTTTCCGAGATATAGCCCGGACAACATTTTATAGGTCAAGGTCACTACGGCAAGGTCAAAGGTCAAATCAAGGTCACACCATGACATTGCACACCTACACCCCTAACCAATGTCCCTACCAAATATCAACTTCCTACACCTTACGGTTTCTGAGATATAGCCCGGACAAGATTTTAGAGGTCAAGGTCACTACGGCAAGGTCAAAGGTCAAATCAAGGTCACACCATGACGTTGCACACCTACACCCCCTAACCAATGTCCCTACCAAATATCAACTTCCCACACCTTACAGTTTCCGAGATATAGCCCGGACAACATTTTATAGGTCAAGGTCACTACAGCAAGGTCAAAGGTCAAATCAAGGTCAGACCATGACGTTGCACACCTACACCCCTTAACCAATATCCCCACCAAGTATCAACTTCCTACACCTTACGGTTTCCGAGATATAGCCCGGACAAGATTTTATAAGTCAAGGTCACTACGGCAAGGTCAAAGGTCAAATCAAGGTCAGACTATGACGTTGCACAACTACACCCCCTAACCAATGTCCCTACCAAGTATCAACTTCCTACACCTTACAGTTTCCGAGATATAGCCAGGACAAGATTTTCAAACTCAAAGTCACTACGGCAAGGTCAAAGGTCAAATCAAGGTCAGACCATGACGTTGCACACCTACACTGCCTAAACAATGTCCCTACCAAGCATCAACTTCCTACACCTTACGGTTTCTGAGATACAGCCCGGACAAACTATTTCCCTTAAGGGCTGTGGGGTAACTAGACGAATAACATATTTGAAAAGGATTCCCTAATTTTAATACTTTTGAAGATATTTGACATTTACTTATGTCGTTATTTTGCTTCAAATAAGGAAATAGCTATTACTCACTTACTGCATGCAATAGAACCCCAAACTATATGCCATCTTATAGTCAAGGACAAAGTAGCTAAATAACATATTTTAGGAAAATACTCTAACTGCAATAATTTTGGAGTTACAATGGCTATTACTTAGCTATCCAATGTGCAACAGATCTGAAACTTTACTACGTGATAGCTTACCAAAAAGTAGACGAATAAGATATTTGAAAAGAATTCCCTAACTTTAATACTTCTGAAGATATTTGACATTTATGTCATTATTTTGCTACAAATAAGAAAATAGCTATTACTCACTTATGGCATGCAATGGGACCCAAAACTATGCACCATCTTATAGCTAAGGACAAAGTAGCTGAACAACATATTTGAAGAAAAAGCTGTAACTGCAAAATAGTTTTTGAGTTATGAGCCCTTTACTCCAAGTAGCTAAGATTGCTATTACTCACTTATCTTTAGGCCTAAGTCCATAAAACCAAAAAGATTTTCAAGGGCGTGAAAATTCATTGGGACAATAAATTTACAAAAAAATCTGTAGCTGTAGTAGTTTTGGAGAAATCTGCATGACTAACTAACGCATGCACGCACACACGCACTCACACACATGCATCATTTCATAATTTCCCTCCCGGGCTAAAGCCAGGCGGGAGATACTAACTTGACAACTTTCTGAACAGTGATCTGCCCTTTAAGTGTCAACAGAATGTCCAAGTAGGTTCAGCTGAACTGTACTGATTGCACTTTGTAGGTGACAACCTTAATTGTAATAGATCTGTGTCTGCCTCCCTGTGAAGGCTTAAGGCTTGTATTTCTTCAACAATTAATTCATGCAGAAGTTACAAATGATATGAATAAAAAATAAAAGCCCACAGAAGTGTGCACTGTCAAAAACTTCACTTGAAGCTTGGAAAATGAAGGTCAGCCTCATTTGAACATTGACCCGAGTTTGTTTACGCTAAGTCACAAGATGAACTTTACATGATGTGTTATTTCACATCTGTGTTTTGCTCTTTCTACTACATTTCTAGTATATTTTAATTTGTTTATTTTCAACTTCATGAAAATGTGAAACAAGTAATAAAAATAGCAGAGATGCCCGTACCCCACAGCCTGTGGAAATAGTTTTCAACACCATGAGATATAGAAGTAGTGAAACAGTACAAAGATTGGGATACTTTTAGAGTAGTGTTAGTTACATAAAGCTCCGAATAATGTTTATTTAAAAATAATATCATCTAAGAGAAAGAAAATGTATGTAAAGATAAAGTATTAAAACAAGACAATTTAATAGCAAGATGACAGCATTCATCAGGAAACTAAAAATTATGAAGCTGTAAAATTTATTAATTGAAGAATAGCTGTCGATGGAAATAGTACAATTATGTAAAAGTGCATATGTTGGAGCCCAACTTAGGAGTCAGCCCATCTTAAGATGGGCTATAGCCCAACTTAGGATCCTAAGTTGGGTAGCCTATCTTAAGATGGGCTAAGCCCATCTTAAGATGGGCTAGAGCATATTAGCCCAACTTAAGATAAGTAAACTCAGGAATGATTTTAAAACTAAAATATAACATTAACCAGCTATTTTAATAATAATTTATTATTATGTCACACTCCACTGGTGGTTTTAATCAAGAAATTGAATATAACTATGCTAGTTTATTTCAATACTTATATTTCAATCATACAGTATATATTTGTGAAATATTATTTAACATTTGTTGTGCTTATCTCATCTGAAGATTTGGTAACAAATATTAGCCCAACTTATAATTTGCACACAGAATTTTTATTTTTGAAATTTAAATATTATTTACTTATTTTTCTACTTAAATGTTACTTCTTTTACCTAATTATGCATTGATAGCATTAATGTTAATTCCTTTATTGTTTCAAGACACTGCCTCAGTTAATCTGACAATTGGAGGGTCATTAGGTCAAAAGGTGTCTATTGTTCAACCATTGCTTTCAACTTGATTTGTTTCACTTGTGGGGAGTGATTAGGCAACTGGATTAGATTGTGATATATGTATTGTTTCATCAATTCTTTTAAGTTGATTTGTTTGACTATGTGTGTGACTTAGTAACTGGATTAGTCTTAGAATTACCCCCTCACAGGTTTGATAGAATTAAGCCTCAATATGTTTATAGATTACTCTGATTTTGATTTGTTTCACTTTATGATTTGGGGTATTCCCTATTGTGTACTTCACCCACCCCAAGTGAAACAAATCAACATCAATAGAATGTTGAAACAATAGGCACAAATCCAATTATGATATCATTGCAATAAAAGACAATAAAATTGACATCAAAGGAATATTTTAATGCTTTCAAGGCTCAGGAAACACAATTCATTTTAGTTTCTGCAATTAAAGACTTTTTTGAGGTTAAATAAGCTGTACATAAGTATATAAAATAAAAAAGAAGTACAAATTATTTCTGTACAAGGGTCAGTTAAGTTTATCAGTGTTAATGTCATCTTTTTCATGAAAAAATAATTTCCTTGCAAATAGTTTATATTATATTCAACATAAAAATCATTCTTGAATTTTATTATCTTAAGTTGGGCCGATATGCTCTAGCCCATCTTAAGATGGGCTAGCCCATCTTAAGATAGGCTACCCAACTTAGGATCCTAAGTTGGGCTATAGCCCATCTTAAGATGGGCTGACTCCTAAGTTGGGCTCCAACACATATAATAATCAGTTGCAGCAATCTATATATCTTTGTCATAAGAGAAAGATGTCTCAAATATGGTAGGTGAAAACACTTTGGCAGAGCCAAAGTTGAAGGTCGCACCATGATGCAAACCTATACCACTAACCAATGTCCCTACTAAGTGTCAACCTTCTACACCTTATGGAATCCAAGAAATAGCCAGGAGAAGATTTTAAAACTCATGATCACTATGACAAGGTCAAAGGTCAAATCAAGATCACACCATGACATTGCACACCTACACCTCCTAATCAATGTCCCTACCAAGTATCAACTTCCTACACCTTATGGTTTCCAAGATATAGCCCAGACAAGATTTTATAGGTCACTATGGCAAGGTCAAAGGTCAAATCAAGGTCACACCATGATGTTGCACACCTTCACCCCCTAACCAATGTCCATAACAAGTACCAACTTCCTAGACCTTACGGTTCTCCAGGTATAGCCCGGACAAGATTTTGAAACTCAAGGTCACTGCAGCAAGGTCAAAGGTCATATCAAGGTCACACCATAATGTTGCACACCTACACCCACTAACCAATGTCCCTACCAAGTATCAAGTTCCTACACCTTACGGTTTCTGAGATACAGCCCGGACAAACTTTTCTCGCCACCCGCCCGCTCGAAAGCCCATCCGGACACCATGGATGAAAACAATACCCCGACAGCCCTTAAGGGCTGTGGGGTAAAAACGAAGCATCAGTATCTGAAAAGAATATTTTAAATTATGGATTAAGTTTAGTTATTTTATAAACAGTTTGGTTCTTTTCTTTGGCCTTTCTTATTTAATATGTAAATTGTTTTATACGCACTTATTTTTCTTCTTATTTCACATATAATGTCAAAAAAGTAATTTTTATGTGTTAAACATTTGCAAGTTCAGTTTTAAATAAATAAATAGTAAAGTCCTTGGATAAAACGGATCTTTTTGACAACTTTTTAATACAAATGAGAACAAAATAGTCTGCTTTGTTACTTTTGATAAAGTTCACCAGAGTCCATGCAAGAGAATTTGTCCCCCCTTGGACCTTAAAACAGCAGTCCTTCTGGCAAATGCTTTGGTGAGCAGCAGATTGGACTACTGCAATTCCCTGTTTGCATCACTCACTGATTTAGAGTTAAGAAGATTGCAGCGCATCCAAAACTCACTCTGTAGGGTTATCACTCACTCCTATAAGTTTTATAATATCACCCCGATTGAAAAAAATCTTCATTGGCTCCCAGTCAAGTGTAGGGTACAATTTAAAATAGGCCTTATCACATGCAAAATTCTAAAACATAGCCAACAAGCATACCTAAGTGAATTAATTCACTACACCTCTTCTAGAAATATCAGATGCAGCAGCCCTAAACTTAAGTTCCTTCACCTTTGACCGCAGAGTTCACAAAAACATTTTTCTAGTTAATTCTGTTACTACGCACCTGATCTTTTGAACTCTCTACAATTTCAAATAAGAAACAGTTCCTCTGTCACTTCCTTCAGGAAAAACTGAAAACTCACCCCTTTAAGTCTAGTTTCCCCACTTAGTCTCCTTCTCTTCGGTTATACCCAGAACTCTGGATTACACACCTTGACCGCCCCTTGACTATCCTAGTGATTAATATTTTTGTTTACTTAGCGCACTGAGCTCCCTACTGTGGGGTAGATATTGAATCTTCCTGCAATGATATTTAAATGGTTTTCAGTACTTTCTAAAATAGTATTACAGCTAAACAGAATAGACTTGCACATGATTTACATTAAAAAGTAGGATAACTCAGTTTATGGTAATTTAATTTTTTTCCTATTTAATGTTAAATAGGAAAAAAATTATATATGAACAGATAATCAGTCATTTTCTAAACAATCATTTATCACCTGAGTGATCTTAATTATTGACTTGGATGAGGCAGAGCTAGAGTCATGTTACATAGTCCCTGCAAAAAACTTGTCAAAATTGTATCTGTAAACTGGGTCCCTGTAGTAATTTTAGAAACTTTAATGTGACCTTAAAAAAACAAGACCACTGCTGCGGTGTGTATCTCCCGCCGAGCATTAAATAGCCCAGACAAGATTTTATAGGTCAAGGTCACTACGGCCAGGTCAAGGGTCAAATCAAGGTCAGACCATGACGTTGCACACCTACATCCCCTAACCAATGTTCCTACCAAGTATCAACTTCCTACACCTTACGGTTTCCGAGATATAGCTTGGACAATATCTTCAAACTCAAGGTCACTGCGGCAAGGTCAAAGGTCAAATCAGGGTCAGACCATGACGTTGCACACCTACACATCCTAACGAATGTCCCTACCAAGTACCAACTCCCTACACGTCACAGTTTGTGAGATACAGTCTGGACAAACTCTTTCCCACCGCCTGCCCGCCCGCCCATGTGGACACCATGGGCTGTCGGGTAAAAAATAGATGAACAACATGGGTAAAAAATTCGCTCGAAATTGCTCTATCTCTTACGGTTTGCGAGATATTTGTGATTTTTCACATTTTCACTAAAAGTAGCAATAAAGTAGCTATTACTCACTTGTACATTGAGCAACAGTTTCACCGTGAAACTTAAACATGTTACAGTTCACAAAAAAGTAGATGAACAACATATTTGAGAGAAATTGTGTAGCTGCAATACTTTTGAAGATATAAGCCATTTACTCATTATGGTTATCATTAAAAATTGACAAAGTAGCTATTACTCACTTAGCTATGGAGATACACTTCCAAACTACTGACCATGTTGTAGCTGTGGAGAAAGTAGCTGAACAACATATTGCAACAAAATACTCTAAATGCAATAGTTTGAGAGTTATAAGCCATATAATTATATTAGGTAAAAGTGCTATTACTCACTCAAAAGTAGGCCAAAGTTCACCAAACCCAAAAAATTTTGAAGAGTGTAAAAATTCATTAGGACAAGTAATTTACCAAAAATGTGTAACTGTAGTAGTTTCAGAGAAAACTGTGTGACCCACGCACGCATGCACTCACGCACGCACGGATGCATGGACGTACACACATGGTGCAAATTATAATCTCCCGCCGGCGAGCCGGGTGGGAGATAATTAAAAGTACAGAGCTCAAATTTTCCACAAAGAAAGATTGCATATACAACTAGATTGGGCCAACTCGGCACCAACATATCCCCAGACAGGTCATCACTCACGCCACAGGTTTTGATCGGGAATTTTTTAAAACATAATTACCCATTATTATATGAACTTCAGCACATCAATCTACTCTGTTTATATCTTCCCAAGGAAGATGGTGTATCCCCAGACGCCGAATACATAACTCAAATTATATTTTCAATCTTCCTGCAATGATAACTCTAAACCTATTTTCAAAGTATTTAAATGATTGATGATTGAATGTCCATTCTAAAATAATAATCCCAAAAGAGCATATCTGTTTCTATATTTGTTGACAAATAAAATATTATTTTTAACTCAACTCATCATATTTTTCAATCTTCCTTCAAAGTATTTAAATGATTGATGATTCAATGTCCATTCTAAAATTCATAATCCCAAAAGCGCATATCTGTTTCTATATTTGTTCACAAATAAAATATTATTTAAAAAAAAATTATTTATATTATTATTTTATTATATTATTTTTAGAATTTGCAAATTGTTTTCAGTTATTCATTTCCTCTATACCTATATATGTGGTCCATATATATGTAATCTAAATATGTGACACAATCTCAGTTCTGACTCCCCTTTGTGTTATATGTAATGAAGCCCACCACCTCCCACCCCCACCCCTCTCCCCTTCTCCACACCTCTCTCACTATTACACAAGATCTGCAACCCCATTGAGGTCTTTGTTTCTCATCTGATATCATTAAATACCTTTGTTTATTTAGTGTCACTCAATATAGCTGGAGGTCCCAGAGGTGGGTGGGGGGAATCCGGGTGGGGGATGTGGGTTGGGACTACAAAGAGATGGAGTGCTACAGCATAAATGGTAAACAAACAATCTATATAAAAGGGGTACTCAAATACAAAAAGAATTGAGAATTTTAAGTATGTGATTATCAACTGAAATGAGTTCATAACTGTAAGAGCTGTGCCAAAATTAACTGAGGCAAGTTGAATAAAACTGGGCTAGTTGAGGGTTAAAAATCCCCTAGTTTTACTACATAAGGATATAATTTCATTTATATTGGGACTTAAAGCTCACTTAAAGTGTCCATTTTGTCTACTTGAATATGTTTAACCAGTTTCATTTTAAAAAGTTAAAAACTCAGCAAGCAGGCATTTCCAAATAACAGGGCAAAATACGGAAAAAATGTCAAAAAAGGCACTTGGGCGAGTGTCTATGGCCCTCATACACAGGTTAAATGTCTACTAAAAACCTTGATTTTCGGCATATGTAAAAAGGACATAATAATGCATTCCCAGATGGGATTTCAGCTCCATCAATCACATAGTTTAACAGTTACAGGGCTTAAAGGTGGTAAAAAGTCCAAATATTGGGTCATTGTGGGCCTTTTAGAGATCTCGATGTGGCTTTCAAATTAAAGCTTCAGACTTAAAATTTGTTACATACTAAGATTACACATAGAATATGTATCTAATAAAGTTTGAAACTTCTCAGACTTACCATTTCCAAGTTACAGAGCAAAATATGTGAAAAATGTCTTAAAAGGGTCACTCAGGTGGGTGTTTAAGGTCCTCATACACAGGTTAAATGTCTACTTGAAGCCTTGATTTTTGGCACATGTAAAAAGAACATAATAATGTATTCCCAGATGAGATTTCAGCTCTATCAGTCACATAGTTTAACAGTCACAGGCCTTAAAATTGGCAAAAAATCCAAATACTGGGTCTTTATGGGGCCTTCTAGAGACCTAAATGTGGCCTTCAACTTAAAGCTTCAGACTTAAAATTTGTCACATACTAAGATTACACATAGAATATGCATCTAATACAGTTTGAAACTTCTTAGACTTACCATTTCCAAGTTACAGGGAAAAATATGTGAAAAATCTCTAAAAATGGTCACTCGGGTGGGGATTTATGGTCCTCATACACAGGTTAAATGTCTTCTTAAAGCCTTAATTTTTGGCACATATAAAAATAACATACTAATATCTTCTCAGATAGGATTTGAGCTCTATCAGTCACATAGTTTGACAGTCACAGGGCTTAAAAGTAGCAAAAAGTCCAAATATTGGGTCTTTGGGAGCCTTTTAGAGACCTCAATTTGACCTTCAAAATTAAAGCTTCAGACTTAAAATCTGTTACATACTAAGATTACACACAGAATATATATCTAATACAGTTTGAAACTTCTCAGACTTGCCATTTCCAAGTTACAGGGAACAAGCATTCTGACGCATGCATTTATCTCCCGCCGTATAAATAAGATGTACTAAAGATAGTAGAATATAAATTTTCTTGTGAGATGGAGGCACATGTAGAAGTGACAAGTTTAATGTTTGATTGCAATACTTTTAAAGACAAAAGGCACTGATTCATTTTAGTAGCTATTACTCTGCCATCCAAAGAGCTACAGTTCTACAACTTTAATATGCAGTAGATCACCCAAAAGTAGGTGAATGACTTATTTAGAAGAAATTGCCTACCTGTAATACTTTTACAGATAAAAGACATTTACTCATTTTAGTAGCTATTACTCAGCTATCCAAAGAGCTACAGTTCTGCAACTTCACTATGTGGTAGATCACCCAAAAGTAGGTAAATGACTTATTTAGAAGGAATTGCCTACCTGTAATACTTTTAGAGATAAAAGACATGTACTCATTTTAGTAGCTATTACTCAGCTATCCAAAGAGCTACAGTTCTGCAACTTCACTATGTGGTAGATCACCCACAAGTAGGTGAATGACTTATTTAGAAGGAATTGCCTACCTGTAATACTTTTAGAGATAAAAGACATTTACTCATTTTAGTAGCTATTACTCAGCTATCCAAAGAGCTACAGTTCTGCAACTTCAGTATGTGGTAGATCACCCAAAAGTATATGAATGACTTATTAGAACTAGAGCAATGACGCTTCTGTGGCCAGATGCAAAATGTATCCACCGGCAAAGGCAAAAGTAGCTATTACCCAGCCATAGCATGGGCTAGAAGTCTGAAATTTTTATTATGTTATAGCTGACCCAAAAGTATGTGAATAATATATTTGCACAAAATTCTCTAAATCCAATAGTTTTCACGTTACAATTGATTTTACTCATGATGGAAGTTAGTAAAAAGTCCAAAAGTAGCTATTACTCACTTAGCTATTGAGATAGACACCCAAGTTACTCACCATGTTGTTGCTATTGAAAAAGTAGGTGAATATCATATTTTAACAAAATGCTCTAAATGCAATACTTTTCAAGTTATAAATGATGTAGTGTTGAGTAAGAACTTCAAAGTAGCTATTACTCAGCTATGCTATGAGCCACAGGTCTGGAACTTAACTATGTTATAGCTGCTTCAAAATAGGTGAATAACATATTGCAACTAAATAATGTAAATGCAAGAGTATTCAAGTTATAAGTGATTTACCCAACAGTGATAACCTAAAAGTAGCTATTACTCAGCTATGCAATGAGCTGAAAATTTACTATGTTATAGCTGACCCAAAAGTAGATGAATAACATATTTGCATAAAATTCTGTAAATACAACAGTTTTCAAGTTACAAGTGATTTTACTCATGATGGAAGTTAGTGAAAAATCCAAAAGTAGCTATTACTCACTTAGCTATTGAGATAGACACCCAAGTTACTCACCATGCTGTAGCTATGGAAAAAGTAGCTGAATAACATATTTTAACAAAGTGCTCTAAATGCAATACTTTTCAAGTTATAATTGATTTAGGGCATGATTTCATTACTTTTAATGAATAAAAAATTATTTTAAAAAGTCATAAAAAAACTTTAGCATGTGAAAGCTCTCCAAAATGTAGGTGAATGAGTTATTTGAGAAATACTGGCTATCTGCAATACTTTTAGACATAATTAGCATGTACTCATTTTGAGTAGGTGAGTAATTAACTATGGGTCTGAAACTTCAAGCGAAAGCTCTCCCAAAGGAAGGTGAATGAGTTAGTTGAGAAAAATTGGCTATCTGCAGTACTTTTAGAGATAATTCGCATTAACTCATTTTGAGTAGGTGAGTAATTAGCTATGGGTCTGAAACTTCACCATGTGAAAGCTCTTCCAAAAGTTGGTGAATGAGTTATTTGAGAAAAATTGGCTATCTGCAGTACCTTTAGAGATAATTCATATTTACTCATTTTGAGTAGGTGAGTAATTAGCTGTGGGTCTAAAACTTCACAAAGTGAAAGCTCGTCCCAAAGTAGGTGAATGAGTTATTTGAGAAAAATTGGCTATCTGCAATACTTTTACAGATAATTCGAATTAACTCATTTTGATTAGGTGAGTACTTAGCTACAGGTCTGAAACTTCACCAAGTGAAAGCTCTCCCAAAAGTAGGTGAATGAGTTAGTTGAGAAAAATTGGCTATCTGCAGTACTTTTAGAGATAATTCGCATTAACTCATTTTGAGTAGGTGAGTAATTAGCTATGGGTCTGAAACTTCACCAAGTGAAAGCTCTTCCAAAAGTAGGTGAATGAGTTATTTGAGAAAAATTGGCTATCTGCAGTACTTTTAGAGATAATTCGCATTTACTCATTTTGAGGTGAATAATTAGCTATGGGTGTGAAACTTCACCATGTGAAAGCTCTTCCAAAAGTTGGTGAATGAGTTATTTGAGAAAAATTGGCTATCTGCAGTACTTTTAGAGATATTTCATATTTACTCCTTTTGAGTAGGTGAGTAATTAGCTACAGGTCTGAAACTTCACCAAGTGAAAGCTCTTCCCAAAGTAGATGAATGAGTTATTTGAGAAAAATTGGCTATCTGCAATACTTTCAGAGATAATTAGCATTTACTCATTTTGATTAGGTGAGTAATTAGCTACAGGTCTGAAACTTCACCAAGTGAAAGCTCTCCCAAAAGTAGGTGAATGAGTTATTTGAGAAAAATTGGCTATCTGCAATACTTTTAGAGATAATTCACATTTACTCATTTTGAGTAGGTGAGTAATTAGCTATGGGTCTGAAATTCACCAAGTGAAAGCTCTTCCAAAAGTTGGTGAATCAGTTAGTTGAGAAAAATTGGCTATCTGCAGTACTTTTAGAGATAATTCGTATTTACTCATTTTGAGCAGGTGAGTAATTAGCTATGGGTCTGAAACTTTACAAAGTGAAAGCTCTTCCCAAAGTAGATGAATGAGTTATTTGAGAAAAATTGGCTATCTGCAGTACTTTTAGATATAATTCGCATTTACTCGTTTTGAGTAGGTGAGTAATTAGCTATGGGTCTGAAACTTCACCAAGTGAAAGCTCTTCCAAAAGTAGGTGAATGAGTTATTTGAGAAAAATTGGCTATCTGCAGTACTTTTAGATATAACTCACATTTACTCATTTTGAGTAGGTGAGTAATTAGCTATGGGTCTGAAACTTCACCAAGTGAAAGCTCTCCCAAAAGTAGGTGAATGAGGTATTTGAGAAAAATTGGCTATCTGCAGTACTTTTAGAGATAATTCGCATTTACTCATTTTGAGTAGGTGAGTAATAAGCTATGGGTCTGAAACTTCACCAAGTGAAAGCTCTTCCAAAAGTAGGTGAATGAGTTATCTGAGAAAAATTGGCTATCTGCAATACTTTTAGAGATAATTAGCATTTACTCATTTTGAGTAGGTGAATAATTAGCTATGGGTCTGAAACTTTACCAAGTGAAAGCTCTCCCAAAAGTAGGTGAATGAGGTATTTGAGAAAAATTGGCTCTCTGCAATACTTTTAGAGATAATTAGCATTTACTCATTTTAAGTAGGTGAGTAATTAGCTATGGGTCTGAAACTTTACCATGTGAAATTGAAAATTTCATGTTTCAACAGAAACCCTTCTACTACACTGTGGGTCCAAAACTTGCTCGAAATCGCTCTGACAGTTTCAGAGATATTTGCCATTTTTCATTTTCCGCAAAAATTCAAGATGGCCACCAAAAGTTGTAAACTTTGAAATTTGAAACTTTACTATGTGATAGCTTACCAAAAAGTAGATGGACAACATATTTGAAAAGATTTGCCTAACTTTAATACTTTTGAAGATATTTGACATTTACTTCTTCTGTTATTTAGCTACAAATGAGAAAATAGTTATTACTCACTTAAGGCATGCAACAGAACCCCAAACTATGGACCATCTTATAGCTAAGGACAAAGTAGCTGAACAACATATTTTAGGAAAACACTCTAACTGCAATAATTTTGGAGTTACAATGGCTTTACTCAAGCTACAAACGAGAAAATAGCTATTACTCACTTATGGCATGCACCAGAACCCCAAACTATGAACCATCTTATAGCTAAGGACAAAGTAGCTGAACAACATATTTTAGGAAAACATTGTAACTGCAATAATTTTGGAGTTACAATGGCTTTACTCAACAGTCAGAATTTCAAAGTAGCTATTACTCAGCTATCCAAGGTGCAACAGGTCTGAAACTTTACTATGTGATAGCTTACCAAAAAGTAGATGGATAACATATAGAAAAGATTTCTGTAACTCTAATACTTTTAAAGATATTTGACATTTACTCCTCCTGTTATTTAGCTACAAATGAAAAAATAGCTATTACTCACTTATGGCATACAATAGAACCCTAAACTATGTACCATCTTACAGCTAAGGACAAAGTAGCTGAACAACATATTTTAGGAAAACACTCTAACTGCAATAGTTTTGGAGTTACAATGGCTTTACTCAACAGTCAGAATTTCAAAGTAGCTATTACTCAGCTATCCAAGGTGCAACAGGTCTGAAACTTTACCATGTGATAGCTTACCAAAAAGTAGATGAATAACATATTTGAAAAGATTTCCCTAACTTTAATACTTTTGAAGATATTTGACATTTACTCCTTTTGTTATTTAGCTACAAATGAGAAAATAGCTATTACTCACTTATGGCATGCAATAGAACCCTAAACTATATACCATCTTATAGCTAAGGACAAAGTAGCTGAACAACATATTTTAGGAAAACAGTCTAACTGCAATAATTTTGGAGTTACAATGGCTTTACTGAACAGTCAGAATTTCAAAGTAGCTATTACTCAGCTATCCAAGGTGCAACAGGTCTGAAACTTTACTATGTGATAGCTTACCAAAAAGTAGATGAATAACATATATGAAAAGATTTCCCTAACTTTAATACTTTTGAAGATATTTGACATTTACTTCTTCTGTTATTTAGCTACAAATGAGAAAATAGCTATTACTCACTTACGGCATTCAATAGAACCCCAAACTATGTACCATCTTATAGCTAAGGACAAAGTAGCTGAACAACATATTTTAGGGAAACACTCTAACTGCAATGGTTTTGGAGTTACAATGGCTTTACTGAACAGTCAGAATTTCAAAGTAGCTATTACTCAGCTATCCAAGGTGCAACAGGTCTGAAACTTTACTATGTGATAGCTTACCAAAAAGTAGATGAATAACATATATGAAAAGATTTCCCTAACTTTAATACTTTTGAAGATATTTGACATTTACTTCTTCTGTTATTTAGCTACAAATGAGAAAATAGCTATTACTCACTTACGGCATTCAATAGAACCCCAAACTATGTACCATCTTATAGCTAAGGACAAAGTAGCTGAACAACATATTTTAGGGAAACACTCTAACTGCAATGGTTTTGGAGTTACAATGGCTTTACTCAACAATCAGAATTTCAAAGTAGCTATTACTCAGCTATCCAAGGTGCAACAGGTCTGAAACTTTACTATGTGATAGCTTACCAAAAAGTAGATGAACAACATATTTGAAAAGATTTCCCTAACTTTAATACTTTTGAAGATATTTGACATTTACTTCTTCTGTTATTTAGCTACAAATGAGAAAATAGCTATTAATCACTAATGGCATGCAATAGAACCCCAAACTATGTACCATCTTATAGCTAAGGAAAAAGTAGCTGAACAACATATTTTAGGGAAACACTCTAACTGCAATGGTTTTGGAGTTACAATGGCTTTACTCAACAATCAGAATTTCAAAGTAGCTATTGCTCAGCTATCCAAGGTGCAACAGGTCTGAAACTTTACTATGTGATAGCTTACCAAAAAGTAGATGAACAACATATTTGAAAAGATTTCTGTAACTCTAATACTTTGGAAGATATTTGACATTTACTCCTTTTGTTATTTAGCTACAAATGAGAAAATAGCTATTACTCACTTATGGCATGCAATGGGACCCCAAACTATGTACCATCTTATAGCTAAGGACAAAGTAGCTGAACAACATATTTGAAGAAAAAGTTGTTTCTGCAATAGTTTTTGAGTTATGAGCCTTTACTCCAAGTAGCTAAGATAGCTATTACTCACTTATCGTTAGGCCTAAGTCCATAAAACCAAAAATTTTTTCGAGGGCGTGAAAATTCATTGGGACAATTAATTTACAAAAAATCTGTAGCTGTAGTAGTTTTGGAGGAATCTGCGTGACTAACTAACGCACGCACACACGCACGCACGCACGCACACACAGGCATCATTTCATAATCTCCCTCCCGGGCTAAAGCCCGGCGGGAGATAAAAAGATGTGAAAAATGTCTTATAAGGGTCACTCGGGTGGGTGTTTATGGTCCTGATACACAGGTTAACTGTCTATTAAAGGCCTAAATGTTGGGGCACATATAAGAAAACACATAGATATATTCCCAGATGATATTTAACTTAGATGAGAGACATGGTTTGAAAGCTACAGTGCTTGAAACTTTGAAAGTGGCAAAAAGTGCATAAATTGGGTCTCTGTGGGCACTTTTGAGACCTTAAGTCGACCCCTTTGGGTAAACCTACAGCCCTAAAATTTTCTACAGACAAGGATTACATATCAAAGTTATACCTAGCGCAGTTTGAGACTCATCAGAATTATCACTTCCAAATTATAGGGCAAAATATGTGAAAAGTGTAGCAAAAAATCCCTAAGTGGGGGTATTTATGGGCCTCAAACACAATTTTCGCCTCAACTTAAAGTCATGATTTTCGGCACATGTACTAAGAACATATTAATGTGTTGTCAGGTATAATTTCAGCCAGCTGAGCATCATAGTTTGTGACCTACAGGGCTCTAAGTGGCCAAGAGTCCAATTTCTGACCTTAAGGTGGCCATAAGTTCTTTTTTACTGGGAGTTAAAGGTCACCTTAAAATAGGGATCTTCCTTTGGGCACCCTTAACATGTGTACCAAGTTTGAAAAAAAAAATATTAATTTGTTTTTGAGTTATCGCGTCCACAAGGAAATTTCTACAGCGGCGATGAGAAAAAAACCTCCAGATAGATTGTTCATGGGCCTCATATAGAGGTTAAATGTCTACCAAAAGCCTTGATTTTGGCACATCTAAAAGGAACATATTAATATATTCCCAGATGAGATTTCAGCTCTATCAGTGACACAGTTCGATATCTATAGGGCTTAAAAGTGGAAAAAACTGCATAAATTGGGTCTCTGCAGGCATTTTAGAGACTTTAAGGTGACTTTAAAAGTAATGCCACAAACTTAAATTTTCCACGGACACAGATTACACATAGAAGTAATCTACTACAGTTTGAGACTTGTCATCCTTACCATTTCATAGTTATAGGACAAAATATATGAAACAAGACCACTACCCCTTTGCATTGGATACTCTTGTACTACCCTGTGGGTCAAACATTTGCTCAAAATCGCTCTCTCTTATGGTTTTTAAGATATTCACAATTTTTCCTTTTCCACTAAAATCCAAGATGGCAACAATTGAAATTTTTCCCCTAGGCACAGGATACTCCTGTACTACCCTGCGGGTCAAAAATTCACTTGAAATCACTCTATCTCTCACCGTTTGAGATATTTACAATGTTTTATTTTCAGCTAAAATCCAAGATGGCCACCAAAAGTGGCGAAAATTGAAATTTTGCCCCTTTGCACAGGATACTTTGATACTACCTTGTGTGTCAAAAATTCACTCAAAATCGCTCTATCTCTTACGGTTTTGAGATATTTTCAATGTTTTGCTTTTCTGCTAAAATACAAGATGGCCACCAAAAGTGGCGAAAAATTGAAATTTTTCCACTTTACATAGAATACTCTTATACTACCGTGTGGGTCAAAAATTCACTCGAAAATCGCTCCATCTCTTATGATTTTCGAGATATTTGTGATTTTTCACATTTTCACTAAAAGGAGCAATAAAGTAGCCATTACTCACTTGTACATTGAGCAGCAAGTGTGAAACTTAAATATGTTACAGTTCACAAGAAAGTAGATGAGCAACATATTTGAGAGAAATTGTGTAGCTGCAATACTTTTGAAGATATAAGCCATTTACTCATTATGGTTACCATTAAAAAGTGACAAAGTAGCTTTCACTCACTCAGCTATGAAGATACACTTCCAAACTACTGACCATGTTGTAGGTGCAAAACAAGTACCTAAACAACATATTTGAAGAAAATACTGTACATGCAATAGTTTGAGAGTTACAAGCCATTTAATTATATTGGGTAAATGTGCTATTGCTCACACAAAAGTAGGCCAAAGTTCACAAAAACCAAAACATATTGAAGGGCATAAAAATTCATTAGGACTAGTAATTTACCAAAAATATGTAACTGTAGCAGTTTTAGAGAAAAATGTGTGACACACTGACATACTCATGCATGGACGTACGCACACACATGGTGCAAATTATAATCTCTCGCTGGTGTGCCAGGCGGGAGATAAAAAGTTTTAAAAGGGTCACTCAGGTGGTTGTCTATGGTCCTCATACACAGGTTAAATATCTATTTAAAACCTTTTTCCGAAGATTTGTTTGGCAAATGCAAAAAGAACATTTTAATATATTCCCAGTCCCAGATGAGATTTTAGCTCTATCAGTCACATAGTTTGACAGCTATAGGACTTAAAAGTGCCGAAAACTCTACAAATTGGGTCTCTGTGGGCATTTTACAGACCTTCAAGTGACCTTAAAATTAAAGCTACAGACTTCATTTTTTCCAAAGATGAAGATTATACATAGAAGTTATATCTAATACAGTTTGAGAATTGTCCGAATTACTATTTCCAAGTTACATCTAATACATCTAATTTGATTTAATTTCTTAATGCTTACACAGGTCCATGAAATTACTGAAAGCACAATGCCAAAATGGGCAAACGTTGCATTTCTTTAATGTTTTTTACACCATACTGGGCTTAAAGATTTAATTCTTAGAAGATAACCCAGAGTATCGAATAGCAGAGTTAACCAGGGTGTTTTTGTATTTGAAAATATTTTGTTGATCCATGTCAATTTCAGTGATTTTTTAAACAGTGTAATGTCTATCATTTTTAAGCCACCATTTGACTTACTAACACATGTCTTGCCTAATTATTTTTTACGGTTTATTATTCCATAGAAAATTGAATAATTCTTTATTTAATGTTTTAAGGAAGTTTTCTGGAATGGGAATTTTTAGCTAAAAATAAGTGCTTGGTAACACTGTCCTTAGTAAATGACCTGTTATCCAGACGGTAGTTATTCTAGCAATTGTTTATTGGATAAGAAGTAATAATGCAATAAAATTTGCAAATTTAATAAGTAAATTAATAAATTAACACTCCATCCAATGTGTTATAGAGTTCCAATGTTGGAACTGTATAAGCATGCACAAAATAAGAATCAAGTGAAGAGAGAGGTGCATTCAGTTGAAACACCATTAAAACAAGGGTCAAGGGGGGAAATCTTCAATCAGTCTTCTGAGCAGTGCCTCAATCTTCCCTTGTCCCCAAAATAATAGTGGAACTATAAATACATGACCGACTATGTCTTAAGCTCCAGAGGGGGCCCCAAGTTGTCCATGATTCAACAGGACAGTCCAACTAGCAGTCTAGCCAATGTACGGGTTTTCGATATATAGTTTTTGATCATTTAAACTTAAAGCTCACACTGTCGTATTTGGATGATGTTTTCAAAATATTTTAGAATATGCAGCCACATGGAACCAAGAGACTTTGGTGGTTTAATTTTGCTACGAAGTGTCTGATAATTTTGTTTGCGTTTGTTCAGATACTCCTCCTATGTCCATTTATGTTATCATATTGAAAACCCATCCATCGGGGATCCTAGTTCTGAAATTCTTCACTACAAGGGCTTTTTGATATTTGGATTGTTCCTGAAGTGAACTCCTACCTGCAGTCCGGCAACTTGAAAAGTACTAGTAGTAGTATAGACTGAGTTTCTGTCCCGTCGCCGATTGCTATTGATATACTGATGGACACAATGGCGAGGGACAGAGCTCAGATGTACTTGTTTTCTGTATAAATTTTGAACAGCATATTTCTACACATATTGCCACAAATATAAAGTGTTATTTGCATTCTTTGAGCTATGTATGTGTGCCGTTCACTAATATTTAATGCATATCTTATTGGTATGTGTATATTTCAACACATTTTTAAAATGTCAACAAAACTTCACCACTGTTGTGTTATGTACAAAATAAATTTCTGGCTTTCAAAATCAGCTTACTGTAACAACATATAAATTATAAACTGGATATATGTGTATAGTCATTGCAAGGACATTATTAAGTAAATGCAAAAATTGTCTGCTGGTCAAGATTTACACAGAAAACAAGTACATGTGAGCTCTGTCCCTCGCCATTGTGTCCATAAGTATATCAATAGCAATTGGCGACAGGACAGAAACTCGGTCTAGTAGTATCGTTGTGTCGTCTGTTATCGACGGTCGTCTATAATCGACGGCCGCGCATTAATACATTGTAGTTCTGTGCATGTGTTTTTCATCTCCGTAAAATTATATATAACTAAAATATTAATCTATATTTAAAATTATATTACGACTTCAAATGCTGGTATTGTTTTGAATTTGATAAAACAAAGTTTCTTAATACATGGTACAGTAAAATCCCGATTTTGTTAAGTGAATTAATGTATCAATTTTTAAAGTAAAATAAAATATGGTTGTCATTGGCAACACTTATGAATTTCCGTGAAATATGCAAATTTTATCCCAATAAAATACAGTTACTTGATATTTTATAAAAGGCCAATAGATTTATGTTATTTATTTCGCAATTTAAAAAACTACATATTTTACTAAATTGATTTTTATGTAATCTATTGTCACAGACAGAATGTGTTAGTTCAGCAGCCAATAAAAGAAAAATATGCCATAAAATAATTTGATTTTTTGAGGTTATAAAATACGAAGTGGATCGACAGATTTACAACATTTATAATATAAATACGGTTCCTATTCAATATCGCTAACGATGTGCGTCCAGGGTCAATTAATTGTCCCAATATCAAACGTCCGGCGAAATCATCATTGCAAAACTATTACCAATAATTGTTTTTCATATTACTACCAAGAGCACACATTTCACGAAATTCATGAAAGGTTCCTACCTGTAATTCATGGGGTGTGTTTTCTCTACTTAAACTTCATAGGGAAAATTTACTAATTTTCAATTACATGTGTTGGGGGTAATGTCAATTAGTTAGAGCTGTGTAAGGACACCCTTGGCATTTAATCAGCCCTGTACATTATGCTTAAGTGCATAGTAATTGACTAATTGCAATCACTTGGGTTGGAAGAGATGTCAACTGGAAACTTGGCATTTTTACTCAATTATGTTTGTTAGAGTGTTAGGGAATTCTAACTAGCTAATTACAATTACTTAATGGCAATCATTACCTTTGGGTGGGGGAAATGTCAACTACCTTGAGTTGTTTTGGATTATGGGGATTATGGGGTGTCTATTATATAAACCCCCACCTTTACTCACTTCATCATTCAAGCAGTTCATCTGCAAGCTTACTGTTCATATATAACAGATTATTCTGTGGTGGAGTATTATTGAGTTCTAATTATAGTATTACTGAGTTATAATTATAGGATTATTAGCTCTGTTGTGTTTGAGTAAACTGTGTTTGTTCAGATCTCAAGTGAAATGGCATTTCCAATAGGGAAGCTGTTTAGTAAGTATGAGGATATTGAGGAAGAAATAAAAAAATTTGAAAGTGAAAATTTTGTGAAATTGTACAAGAAAGACAGTTGTACTATCAAAGCAGCTAGGAAAAGGTGTCCAAACAAAAACTTCTCTGCAGACATTAAGTACTCTGAATTGGCATTTGAATGTATCCACAATGGGAAGTACAAGCCAAATACAAAAACAGGAGAGAGGCCTAATCAAAAGACATTTAGATCCGGATGTGGTTTTGTGGTGAAGTTCAGGGCATCTGCTGATGGTCAGCACCTCATGGTCACAGCATTTGTGGACTCACACAACCATGAAGTAAGTGCTCAGGAGTACAACATGAATCCATCTGTCAGGAGACTGGACTCAGAGACCAAGGAAGAGATAAAAGGGATTATCAAAATGAATGGAAACTGCAAGCTCATTCAGCAGTACTATGCTGAAAAAACAGGCAAATCTGTTTTCATGAGAGATATCCACAACCTGGCAACACAGACAGCAAGGCAATCATGTAGTGATGTCACAGCATCTGATGTCCCTGCATCTGAGGTTCAAGCCCTTGCTGACTGGTTGAAAAGTGAGCACCCAACCGTGGACCACCACTTCCTGCTTGATGAAAATGAAGTTGTCCAAGGGCTCTACATCCAGGATGCCATGATGAAGGACAAATTCCAAAAATTCCCTGAGGTGATTCTTGTGGATTCCACCCACAAGACCAATCTGAATGCCATGCCCCTGTTTGTCATCCTATGCATTGATGGCAATGGGGATAGTCATGTGGTGGCTGCTTTCTTGGTGCATCATGAAGATGAGGTTACTGTCAGGGAAATGGTGAAAGTATTCAAGGCCAAGAATCCAGCTTCAGGGGAAACCAGTGTGATAATTACAGACAAGGACATGACTGAGCGAGGAATCTTCAAGACCGAATTGCCGGACATTGAACTACAAATATGTTTCTTCCATGTATTGAGGACTTTCGGTAGAGAAGTAATCATCGACAAACTAGGAATAACATCTGGGGAAAGGCAGACCATTTTAGCCAAACTTCAAGAACTAACATATGCAAGGACATAAGAGGACTATGAAGGAAAATACTTGGAATTTCTCGAAATCTCCCCAAATCATCTTGTGACACACTACTTCAATAACAATTGGCACAACATCAAGTCAGAATGGTTTGAGGGGTTGAAAACTAAAAAGATGAACTTCAATGAAAGCACCAACAATAGACTTGAATCCTTCTTCCAAAAACTCAAAAGCTGTGTGACTGCAAGAATTTCAATAAAAGACTTCATCACAAAATTTTTAGGGCTAGTGGCATCAGAACGAACAGAAAGAACATTCAAAAATATGACATCGAAAGTTCCTGTGTTCAACACCTTGTGCGCTGATGAAAAACAAGTCCACACCTTATTGACACCATATGCCTTTAAACATGTGAAGCAACAACTCCAGAAAAGCACAGACGTCCATGTGACCGACAATGGTCAAGTATTGGATGGATTGTTTACAGTGACCGAAGATGGTTCTACATGTGGGGCATTTCAAAGTATGGGGCTGCCCTGCAGTCATCTACTTGCCTGGAGAAAGTCTAAGGATTTGCCACTGTATTGCCCAGATATTGTCAGGACCAGGTGGACGCAATCATACAACAAGACGAACAGTGTGGCCCACAAGATAACACTCCACAATGTATCCAGACCCCGAGTAGATGTCATCGAACCTTGACCCACAATGAAAAATTCAGGAAGGCCAGTGTATTACTGCAGAGCATATGTGCCAAGCTAGCACAATGTGGCATGGATGCCTTCGAAAGGCGTTTGGCTGCCCTTGAAACTGCAAAGGGCTACATAGAAGAAGATAAAGACTTTTCTGTGGTGGAACTCTGTATCCAGAATGCTCCATTCCCAAGTGAAGATTATTCATCTAAACTACCCTCAGTTGCAGTAGAAGATCAACCCCAGCCAGTACAAATTACTTCTGTTTCAGGTGAAGAAGAAGATGATTTGTCTGAACTACCCTCAGATGCAGTAGAAGATCAACCCCAGCCAGTACAAATTACTTCTGCTTCAGGTGAAGAAGAAGATGATTTGTCTGAACTACCCTCAGTTGCAGTAGAAGATTAACCCCAGCCAGTATAAATTACTTCTGTTTCAGGTGAAGAAGAAGATGACAGTGCTTCAGGTTTGCAGTCAGCAACATTCCCCACCCAAGTTAAAAAGAGAGGAAGACCCAAAGGTTCCTGCACCACAGCCATTGGCCTGCCCAGAATGAAGAAACAGAAAACAGATGGGAAACCAATGCCATTTTTCCAAAAATCTACCAAAACGAGGCAGATGTACATATTGAAAATACTTGTGGGGGAAGAGTCTGCAACAAGGGCACAACATGGGGAAATATTACATGAGAACGATGTCGAATGTATACCTGAAAATATTTCAATCTGTGTGAAGGACTCGCACATTGATATTAAACTTGTGAGACAATTCTTTGATAGTGATGGATTCGATGCTGTGTTTGCTGTTTACAATGATAGAAGGGAACAGCCATGGACCTGTGCAGTGTGCAACCGTGACCTTTCAACTGAGCAGTCAGTGGGCTGCGAAAGTTGCCTTGAATGGCTGCATTATCCATGTGCCAAAATTAAAACAACACCACAAACCAAATACTGGTACTGTGCCACATGTAAAAAACAATAGAAATTAATTTTCTTACATTTGTTGATAAACTTCTGTCATTGTGGACCATATTTGTAGATTTGTATGTTTAGTGTTATATGTATGATAATCATATTTTCAGAAATGCATTGTTCAGTGTTATATGTATGTTGATAATATTTTTATGTAAGCTTCTATGTTGCAAAAAAAAAAAAAATAAACTTCTTTGGTGATGGATTGATATTTACAGATTTGCATGAAAAAAAAAATAGCTTCAATTATGATGGAAAGTATATCTGAGAACCGGATATTTAAAATAGAGAACCGGATTTTTATCAATTAGGATAAAATTCGGGAACCAGACTTTTAGCGTTAACCATAAACACCCGTTCCCGGATTCATATCGCCTTGCATTTAAATAAATAACCAAGCCTGTGGTCATTAATATAACAAGAGGAGAATGCCCGTGAACGGGCACTGTGTCAGCTGAATGAGTGATTTGTGAAGGTGATAATGAGAGGAAAGCATAATTATGAGGGAAAGTGCAGTCCAGAAATACAGTAAATGGTAATTGAACAGCATGTTCGAAAGAAATTCCGAAGCTGACAGAAGAAAAGGACAAAAAAGTTGTGCCCTGCAAATGGTATTATGAAGGAAAGTAACAAGGTAATTGTTTAAGTGTAAAAAGTAGGTTAAAACATAATTAAAGAAATACTGCAAATACAATATCCTCGCTCGATCTTGAAGAAGGGGTCCAATAAAAAACTCTAACCACACCAAAAAATTCACATCCCATGATTTCCTATAGGATGGTTTACCATCCCTAACCTCTAGGACCAATAATAAGCAAGTTATAGACACTTTTAAGTTTCGCTATCCTTGTTTGACCTTGAAGGAGGGGTCGAAGGTCAAATACGACAACACTAAAAGATTCCCAGCCCATGATTTCCTGTAGGTTGGTTACCATCCCAAACCTCTAGGACCAATAATAAGCGAGTTATAATCAATTTTAAGTTTGGCTATCTTCGTTTGACCTCAAAGGAGGGGTCCAAGGTCAAATCTGACCACACCAATAGATTTCCAGCCAATGATTTCCTATAGGTTGGTTTACCATCCCAAACTTCTAGGACCATTAATAAGCGAGTTATAAGCACTTTTAAGTTTGGCTATCTTCATTTGACCTTGAAGGCAGGGTCCAAGGTCAAATCCGACCACACCAAAAGATTCCCAGCCAATGATTTTCTATAGGTTGGTTTCCATTCCAAACCTCTAGGACCAATAATAAGCGAGTTATAAGCACTTTTAAGTTTGGCTATCCTCATTTGACCTTGAAGGAGGGGGTCTAAGGTCAAATCGGACTACATCAACAGATTCCCAGCCCATGATTTCCCACAGGTTGGTTTACCATCCCAAACCTCTAGGATCAATAATAAGGGAGATATAAGCACTTTTCATGATTGACAAAGAAACGCCTGTGGCGGCCATCTTGTTTTTCAAAATGAGGCCAAAAATATTCCCAGTCAAGATTTTATAATGAGGAACATATCCTGCGAATTTGAGATCTCCACCTTTTATACCCTTTGCTCTAGGGGGCCAACAAAAGTCATTGTTTAAAGTCGAATAAACGTCCCTGGCGGCCATCTTGTTTTTCAAAATGAGGCCAAAAATATTCCCAGGCAACATTTCATGGTTATTAATATATCCTGCAAACTTAAGAAGGCTAGCTATAATATTTTTTTCGTTAGAGCGGTAATGGTGAAATCTCTCTACACACTGCGGCTATCCAGTGGATACAATGATTTACTCAACAGTGAGAACCTGAAAGTAGCTATTGCTCAGCTAAGCCATGACATAGAGGTCTGCAATTTCACTATGTTATAGCTGACCAATAAATAGGTGAACAACATATTTAAGCAAATTACTGTAAATGCAATAGTTTTCAAGTTACAACTGATTTACTCAATAGTGAGAACCTGAAAATAGCTATTGCTCAGCTATGCAATGAGCTATAGGTCTGTAATTTCACTATGTTATAGCTGATCCAAAAGTAGGTGAACAACATATTTTAACAAAATACTCCAAATGCAATATTTATCAAGTTACAGCTAATTTACTCAACAGTCAGTACCTGAAAATAGCTATTGCTCAGTTGTGCCATGAGCTACAGGTCTGTAATTTTAGTATGTTATAGCTGACCCCAAAATACGTGAATAACATAATGAAACAAAATACTCTAAATGCAATAGTTTTTAAGTTATAAGTGATTTACTCAACAGTGATAAATTAAAAGTAGCTATTACTCAGCTATGCCATGAGCTACAAGTTGGAAATTTAACTATGTTATAGCTGACCCAAAAGTAGCTGAATAACATATTTATATGAAATTCTCTAAATGCAATAGTTTTCCAATTACAACTGATTTACTCAATAGTGAGAACTTCAAAGTAGCTATTACTCAGCTATGCAAGGAGCCACAGGTCTGGAACTTCACTATGTTATAGCTGACCCCAAAATAGGTGAATAACATATTTAAACAAAATACTCTAAATGCAATAGATTTCAAGTTATAAGTGATTTACTCAACAGTGATAACCTAAAAGTAGTTATAACTCAGCTATGCCATGAGCTACAGGTCTGCAATTTTACTATGTTATAGCTGACCCAAAAGTAGCTGAATAACATATTTACACCAATTTCTGTAAATGCAATAGTTTTCAAATTACAACGGATTTACTCAACAGTGAGAACTTCAAAGTAGCTGTTACTCAGCTATGCAATGAGCCACAGGTCTGGAATTTTACTATGTTGTAGCTGACCCCAAAATAGGTGAATAACATATTTAAACAAAATACTCCAAATGCAATAGTTTTCATGTTACAGCTAATTTACTCAACAGTCAGTACCTGAAAATAGCTATTGCTCAGTTGTGCCATGAGCTACAGGTCTGTAATTTTAGTATGTTATAGCTGACCCCAAAATACGTGAATAACATAATGAAACAAAATACTCTAAATGCAATAGTTTTTAAGTTATAAGTGATTTACTCAACAGTGATAAATTAAAAGTAGCTATTACTCAGCTATGCCATGAGCTACAAGTTGGAAATTTAACTATGTTATAGCTGACCCAAAAGTAGCTGAATAACATATTTATATGAAATTCTCTAAATGCAATAGTTTTCCAATTACAACTGATTTACTCAATAGTGAGAACTTCAAAGTAGCTATTACTCAGCTATGCAAGGAGCCACAGGTCTGGAACTTCACTATGTTATAGCTGACCCCAAAATAGGTGAATAACATATTTAAACAAAATACTCTAAATGCAATAGATTTCAAGTTATAAGTGATTTACTCAACAGTGATAACCTAAAAGTAGTTATAACTCAGCTATGCCATGAGCTACAGGTCTGCAATTTTACTATGTTATAGCTGACCCAAAAGTAGCTGAATAACATATTTACACCAATTTCTGTAAATGCAATAGTTTTCAAATTACAACGGATTTACTCAACAGTGAGAACTTCAAAGTAGCTGTTACTCAGCTATGCAATGAGCCACAGGTCTGGAATTTTACTATGTTGTAGCTGACCCCAAAATAGGTGAATAACATATTTAAACAAAATACTCTAAATGCAATAGTTTTCATGTTATCAGTGATTTACTCAACAGTGATAACCTAAAAGTAGCTATTACTCAGCTATGCCATGAGCTACAGGTCTGAAATTTTACTATTTTATAGCTGACCCAAAAGTAGCTGAATAACATATTTATATGAAATTCTCTAAATGCAATAGTTTTCCAATTACAACTGATTTACTCAATAGTGAGAACTTCAAAGTAGCTATTATTCAGCTATGCAAGGAGCCACAGGTCTGGAACTTCACTATGTTATAGCTGACCCCAAAATAGGTGAATAACATATTTAAACAAAATACTCTAAATGCAATAGTTTTCAAGTTATAAGTGATTTACTCAACAGTGATAACCTAAAAGTAGCTATTACTCAGCTATGCCATGAGCTACAGGTCTGAAATTTTACTATGTTATAGCTGACCAAAAAGTAGCTGAATAACATATTTACACAAATTTCTGTAAATGCAATAGTTTTCAAATTACAACTGATTTACTCAACAGTGAGAACTTCAAAGTAGCTGTTACTCGGCTATGCAATGAGCCACAGGTCTGGAATTTTACTATGTTGTAGCTGACCCCAAAATAGGTGAATAACATATTTAAACAAAATACTCTAAATGCAATAGTTTTCAAGTTATCAGTGATTTACTCAACAGTGATAACCTAAAAGTAGCTATTACTCAGCTATGCCATGAGCTACAGGTCTGAAATTTTACTATGTTATAGCTGACCCAAAAGTAGCTGAATAACATATTTATATGAAATACTCTAAATGCAATAGTTTTCAAGTTATCAGTGATTTACTCAACAGTGATAACCTAAAAGTAGCTATTACTCAGCTATGCCATGAGCTACAGGTCTGAAATTTTACTATGTTATAGCTGACCCAAAAGTAGCTGAATAACATATTTATATGAAATTCTCTAAATGCAATAGTTTTCCAATTACAACTGATTTACTCAATAGTGAGAACTTCAAAGTAGCTATTACTCAGCTATGCAAGGAGCCACAGGTCTGAAATTTCACTATGTTATAGCTGACCCCAAAATAGGTGAATAACATATTTAAACAAAATACTCTAAATGCAATAGTTTTCAAGTTATCAGTGATTTACTCAATAGTGATAACCTAAAAATAGCTATTACTCAGCTATGCCATGAGCTACAGGTCTGAAATTTTACTATGTTATAGCTGACCCAAAAGTAGCTGAATAACATATTTATATGAAATTCTCTAAATGCAATAGTTTTCCAATTACAACTGATTTACTCAATAGTGAGAACTTCAAAGTAGCTATTACTCAGCTATGCAAGGAGCCACAGGTCTGGAACTTCACTATGTTATAGCTGACCCCAAAATAGGTGAATAACATATTGAAACAAAATACTCTAAATGCAATAGTTTTCAAGTTATAAGTGATTTACTCAACAGTGATAACCTAAAAGTAGCTATTACTCAGCTATGCCATGAGCTACAGGTCTGAAATTTTACTATGTTATAGCTGACCCAAAAGTAGCTGAATAACATATTGATACAAAATTCTCTAAATGCAATAGTTTTCAAGTTATAAGTGATTTTACTCATGATGGAAGTTACTGAAAAGCCCAAAAGTAGCTATTACTCACTTAGCTATTGAGACAAACACCCAAGTTACTCACCATGTTGTAGCTATGAAAAAAGTAGCTGAATAACATATTTTAACAAAATGCTCTAAATGCAATACTTTTCAAGTTATAAGTGATTTAGTGCATGATTTCATGAATTTTAATGCATTAAAAATAATTAAAAAAATTTATTAAAAAAAAATTAAGACAGATCCAGGTCTCATACTCACACAAGAGAATCTACCTCTGGCCTAGTACATATATGCAAGATATGAGAGAAATCCCTTCAATAGTCACTGAGAAAATTGTGATACAGTGTTGAAATTTTCACACTTTTGGTGGGGGTACCCCCCTTGTAATGTCTCTAGCAAACAGACGAACAGACAGATTTGCATGCCTTGAACAATTTTTCATCCTCGATAGATAAGGTATCTTTTAAAAAAACAGCATGTCTCTAGGCCTTGTAGTTTTGGAGGAGAAGTTGTTCACGCGGACGCGGACGCCCACGCCGCAGAGTGACGACATAATGTCAGCTGACTGAGAAATCAGCTGACATAAAAACCACATGATTTACGTCGAGACAAAATGGAAGAAACAGCTTTCAAAACCAACTTTAAAAATTAATGATATAGTTGTCTACGAAAATAATTTTATGTGTACACCTTCAAAAAGGAATGTTATTTGCATTTTTTGTGATAGAATTGCAACAGTTATTCAATTTATTTATTAAATTATCGATTAAAGAGAACAAATAAAAAAATAAAAAATTTAGAATATATTTTAAAGACCTTTAATATTGATTTCATTTTACCATCGATAACAGACAACCATTTCTAAAATAAGAACACCATACACACATAAACTGAACTGTAAAATAGTTGTCAAACAAACAATATATTTTTAAATTTTAAGTTTGAAATATTGCAAGGACTGATGAAAGAAACAACAAGAGGAGAGTGCCCGTGAACGGGCACTGTGTCAGCTGACTGAATGTTTTTGATTTGTGATGGTGATAATGAGAGGAAAGCATAATTATCAGGGAAAGGGCTGTACAGAAATACAGTAAATGGTAACTGAACAGCATGTTCGAAAGATATTCCGAAGCTGACAGAAGAAAAGGACAAAAAATTTGTGCCCTGCAAATGGTATTATGAAATAAAGTAACAAGGTAATTGTTTAAATGTAAAAAGTAGGTTAAAAATATTTAAAGAAATACTATAAATGCAATATCCTCGTTCGACCATGAAGAAGGGGTCCAAAGGTCAAATCTGACCATACCAAAAGATTCCCAGCCAAAGAATTTAGGATGGTTTACCATCCCAAACCTCTCGGACCAATAATAAGTGAGTCATAGGCACTTTTTAAGTTTGGCTATCCTTGTTTGACCTTGAAGGAGGGGGTCCAAGGTCAAATCCGACCACACAAAAAAATTCCCAGCCCATGATTTCCTGTAGCTTGTTTACCATCCCAAACTTGTAGGACCAATAATAAGCGAGTTCTAAGCAATTGTAAGTTTGGCTATCCTCAATTGACCTTGAAGGAGGGGTCCCAGGTCAAATCTGACCACACCAAAAGAATCCCAGCCCATGATTTCCTATATGTTGGTTTACCATCCCAAACCTCCACGACCAATTATACGCGAGTTATAAGCACTTTAAGTTTGGCTATCTTCGTTTGACCTGGAAGGAGGGGTCTAAGGTCAAATCCGACCACACCAAAAGATTCCCAGCCCATGATTTTCTATAGGTTGGTTTTCCATTCGAAACCTCTAGGACCAATAATAAGTGAGTTATAAGCACTTTTAAGTTTGGCTATCCTCATTTGACCTTGAAGGAGGGGTCCAAGGTGAAATCCGACCACACCAACAAATTCCCAGCTCATGATTTTCTATAGGTTGGTTTTCATTCCAACCTCTAGGACCAATAATAAGCGAGTTATAAGCACTTTTATGTTTGGCTATCCTCATTTGACCTTGAAGGAGGGTTCCAAGGTCAAATCGAACCATATTAATAGATTCCCAGCCCATGATTTCCTACAGGTTGGATACAATGATTTACTCAACAGTGAGAACCTGAAAGAAGCTATTGCTCAGCTATGCCATGACATAGAGGTCTGCAATTTCACTATGTTATAGCTGACCAAAAATTATGTGAATAACATATTTAAACAAAATACTCTAAATGTAATAATTTTCAAGTTACAACTGATTTACTCAAGAGTGAGAACCTCAAAGTAACTATTACTCAGCTATGCAATGAGCTACATGTCTGAATTTTTCCACTGTTATAGCTGACCTAAAAGTAGGTGAACAACATATTTAAGCAAAATACTGTAAATGCAATAGTTTTCAAGTTACAACTGATTTACTCAATAGTGAGAACCTGAAAATAGCTATTGCTCCACTATGCCATGAGCTATAGGTCTGTAATTTCACTATGTTATAGCTAACCCCAAAGTAGGTGAACAATGTATTTTAACAAAATACTCCAAATGCAATATTTTTCAAGTTATAGCTGATTTACTCAACAGTCAGTGCCTGAGAATAGCTATTGCTCAGTTGTGCCATGAGCTACAGGTCTGTAATTTCACTATGTTATAGCTGACCCAAAAGTAGCTGAATAACATATTTGCACAAATTTCTGTAAAGGCAATAGTTTTCAAATTACAACTGATTTACTCAACAGTGAGAACTTCAAAGTAGCTATTACTCAGCTATGCAATGAGCCACAGGTCTGGAACTTCACTATGTTATAGCTGACCCCAAAATAGGTGAATAACATATTGCAACAAAATACTCCAAATGCAATAGTTTTCAAGTTATAAGTGATTTACTCAACAGTGATAACCTAAAAGTAGCTATTACTCAGCTATGCCATGAGCTACAGGTCTGAAATTTTACTATGTTATAGCTGACCCAAAAGTAGCTGAATAACATATTTATACTAAATTCTCTAAATGCAATAGTTTTCAAATTACGAGTGATTTACTCAACATTGAGAACTTCAAAGTAGCTATTACTCAGCTATGCAATGAGTCACAGGTCTGGAACTTCACTATGTTATAGCTGACCCCAAAATAGGTGAATAACATATTTAAACAAAATACTCTAAATGCAATAATTTCCAAGTTATAAGCGATTTACTCAACAGTGATAACCTAAAAGTAGCTATTACTCAGCTATGCCATGAGCTACAGGTCTGAAATTTTACTATGTTATAGCTGACCCAAAAGTAGGTGAACAACATATTTAAGCAAAATACTGTAAATGCAATAGTTTTCAAGTTACAACTGATTTACTCAATAGTGATGACCTAAAAGTAGCTATTACTCAGCTATGCCATGAGCTACAGGTCTGAAATTTTACTATGTTATAGCTGACCCAAAAGTAGCTGAATAACATGTTTATACGAAATTCTCTAAATGCAATAGTTTTCCAATTACAACCGATTTACTCAATAGTGAGAACTTCAAAGTAGCTATTACTCAGCTATGCAATGAGCCACAGATCTGAAACTTCACTATGTTATAGCTGATCCCAAAATAGGTGAATAACATATTGAAACAAAATACTCTAAATGCAATAGTTTCCAAGTTATAAGCGATTTACTCAACAGTGATAACCTAAAAGTAGCTATTACTCAGCTATGCCATGAGCTACAGGTCTGAAATTTTACTATGTTATAGCTGACCCAAAAGTAGCTGAATAACATATTTATACGAAATTCTCTAAATGCAATAGTTTTCCAATTACAACCGATTTACTCAATAGTGAGAACTTCAAAGTAGCTATTACTCAGCTATGCAATGAGCCACAGATCTGAAACTTCACTATGTTATAGCTGATCCCAAAATAGGTGAATAACATATTGAAACAAAATACTCTAAATGCAATAGTTTCCAAGTTATAAGCGATTTACTCAACAGTGATAACCTAAAAGTAGCTATTACTCAGCTATGCCATGAGCTACAGGTCTAAAATTTTACTATGTTATAGCTGACCCAAAAGTAGCTGAATAACATATTGATACGAAATTCTCTAAATGCAATAGTTTTGAAGTTATAAGCAATTTACTCAACAGTGATAACCTAAAAGTAGCTATTACTCAGCTATGCCATGAGCTACAGGTCTAAAATTTTAATATGTTATAGCTGACCCAAAAGTAGCTGAATAACATATTTATACGAAATTCTCTAAATGCAATAGTTTTTAAGTTACAAGTGATTCTACTCATGATGGAAGTTACTGAAAAGCCCAAAAGTAGCTATTACTCACTTAGCTATTGAGACAGGCACCCAACTTACTCACCATATTGTAGCTATGAAAAAAGTAGCTGAATAACATATTTTAACAAAATGCTCTAGATGCAACAGTTTTCAAGTTATAAATGATTTTGTGCATGATTTCATGAATTTTAATGCATTAAAAATTATTAAAAAAATTTATTAAAAAAAAAGTAAGACAGATCCAGGTCTCATACTCACACAAGAGAATCTACCTCTGGCCTAGTACATATATGCAAGATATGAGAGAAATCCCTTCAATAGTCACTGAGAAAATTGTGATTAAGTGTTGAAATTTTCACACTTTTGGTGGGGGTACCCCCCTTGTAATGTCTCTAGCAAACAGACGAACAGACAGATTTGCATGCCTTGAACAATTTTTCATCCTCGATAGATAAGGTATCTTTTAAAAAAAACAGCACGTCTCTAGGCCTTGTAGTTTTGGAGGAGAAGTTGTTCACGCGGACGCGGACGCGTACGCATGCGCGGACGCCCACGCCGCAGAGTGACACTTGTCAGTCAGCTGACATAAAAATTAATTAAAATGCATATGACTGTCGAAAACCGGCAACGCAAGGATACCGTAGTAGTAGTATCCTCGCATGTCCAATCATCAACCACATAAGCGGGAAAATTGCCGATAAATAATATGAAATAACATACATTTGCAAATATCCAGTTGGTTATTGTCATATTATGTTATATATGTATTGGCATGTATATATCCTGTTTTGATATGATATTTTGCACAGAAATGATTGTTTTTCTTAGGTATATCACACTTGCTATACAGGAAGCCTCACTTCCAATTATCGATCACATGACTAAAGGTTGCATCTAAAGCCAGAAGTAGCAGATTTAAGGTTAATAAAAAGTACTATTGATAACAGAAATTGATAAAAGTATAAAATTTATTGTATCAGCATACACAAAATTGTAATAATTAGGATCTGGAATATCTTATGTTTGGAGGGCTGACGCATCACTACTTTTTTATTCACAGTAAAGAGAAAAGTCTCAAAAACTTGGCTGCACCTCTACTTGAGTAACCTTCCTCAAGCACAGCTTACAATGCAAAGATCAGATGATCGGCATCATAAAGGATACACTTTTTGACAACATGGTCAGGATTTTTCTGCAATAATATGCCACAAAACCTTCTTTCAAAATGAAGAAAAAGAAATATTTGAGAAACAATTTTTAACTTTTCTGGGAGAGGACCCATAAGGACCATATCACTCTCTCAGGTTTAGTAAACATTACTCTGAACAATTTAGACCTATTTATTGGTTTGGTTCAAAAATAAACAGAATTCTACAGTAGAGAAATGAACTTAGTGACAGCCCAGCAGGCACGTGACTTTGAAATCTGGTTGATTCCAACGGTGAAATCTGGTTGAAATACGTGAAGATTATGCAAACCGTTTTTAGTTGGATCCAACTGGTGAAATCATGTTGAAACCAACTGTTGAAATCTGGTTGAATTCAATGGGTGAAATCTGGTTGAAATACGTGTAGATTTTGCAAACCGTTTTTGGTTGGATCCAACCGGTGAAATCAGGTTGAATTCAATCGGTGAAATCAGGTTGAATTCAGTGGGTGAAATCTGGTTGAAATACATATAGATTTTGCAAACCGTTTTTGGTTGGATCCAACCAGTGAAATCAGGTTGAATTCAATGGGTGAAATCAGGTTGAATTCAATGGGAGAAATCTGGTTGAAATATGTGTAGATTTTGCAAACTGTTTTTGGTTGAATCCAATGTATGAAATAGGGTTGAATTCAATTGGTGAAATCAGGTTGTTTACACTGTCTTCTTTAGTTCAACATTGTAGCTTGTGTGTCATAATTATAGCTTCTTAATAACATTATATAATGACTATCCATATGCATATTTTACAATTTGGATATAACTTCAAAGTAATTAATTCTTTCCAAGATCACATGTTTTCATGAATCATTGTATATTCAATATTCTATTTCTGATAACGTTGTAATAACACATAATTTTTAATCAGCTTTCAAATATGCTCAAGATATGTAAATCCATATTTTCCACCTAGATATCCATTTTTATGTTATTAATAGGATCGGTATTATTCATTGCCTTCAATTGTAATTCTTTTTGTGAAATTTTAAAATATTTTTTTTTCTTTGTAAATAACTAACAATTGTGACATTATTTAGATCTTCAGTATTTTATCCAATCAGTTTCTTTTAAATGTTTTATGAAGTTGGCTATAATTATATTGTAATTATAAAGAAGCTATAATCATGTAGCAAAGCCACAATGCTCAGTTCAGATGCTTGTGTCTCATACAACTTTGTCATATAAACTGAAAAAAAAAACACAAGAAAAGCCACATTTGAAGAACTCCACCCATTATTCCCCAACTTAATTAGTTGTCAGTGCTGACCACAAAAAAAAAAACAGACTTAAAGAAGTAAACACCATGTGTGCAACTGAGCAAGGGTAAACCCCCACCTCCACCCCTGCTGTGTTATCTAATTACTTTAGTCACAGGTCCAATGTCCTGTGTAGCAGGGTACAGATAAGAAAAACCAGGAACCCCCCAACCTCACTGTTGTGTGATAAAATGTTATAGCTTAGGTTCTCTGTGTAGGGAAGTTTTCTGTGTAAACTTGTAAACTGAAAACTATGTTCTTTATGTATGGGAGAATTTGAGAAACAAATTCTCATTACTAACTTTTGATGAATAAGTTTGAATTCATCTTTTTTATTTAAGATAAGTTTGACTTCAAAACGTTTTTTTTTAATTATCGGGAATTGCATTTATCAAAATATAATTATAAATTATAAAAATTATATATGGATGCATCAGTTAATTAATAAGGAGAATGGAGAAAAAATGTACAAGTACATGCACACATAAACTCTATCATCTTTATAATCTTTAAAAATTAATCTTTGCTTTACAAATACTGTATCTACAAATTCAAAAACAATTGCAATAATAGTTCTTTCAAAAAGTTAGACTTAATCACTAAATTACCCTCTAGAAAAAGAATTTTCAATCAACGATTACCAGTCATTCATTTCCCAACATTCAACCTGTTTTCTGTTCAATAACATGACTAAGATTTCATGTCGAAAAACCTAACTTGATTTAGTGGTGATTTTTTTACGAAGTACCACTACTTTTTCCAGTCAGAAATCTAGCTTTGAAATAGTGTTGAAATTGAGTCAGTGTCAGTTTTTCAACCAAAAATCACCATGATTTCTGGTCAAAATATCACTACTTTTTCATGTTAGAAAACTAACTTAGATTTAGTAGTTGGTAATGTTCATTTCAACGTCAGGACCTGTTTTCAACTCTAAATCAACGACATTTCAAGGCGTGTGCCTGCTGGGAGAAACATTTAGTGGTGGTGGACCAATTCACGCCCGGGTACCAATTCAGGCCCACACTCAATTTTCTTGAAGATTTATAATTTTTGATAGAGAAGATGTTTACCACATCATAGATAATCCTTAAATGTATCATTTACATTTGTAATTTATTGTTTAACTGTGACTGTTTTGGATAAATTTAGGGGTGGGCGTGAATTGGTACACGGGCGTGAATTGGTCCACCACCACTATAAAATACTTTAAAATTAAAGATTTATAAATTGTGAAAAATGGACATTAGTGTCTTGAGCAATTATCACATACACTTTTTAACTTTAAAAATTTCATACCTGCTTTAACCTCATCTTTTTGAAAGTTTTGTGAGATATTATTTCAGAAGTTATTCACATTAGATTCTCCGATCGGCAAATTCGAAACGCAGTCATGTGACCTAAGAAAGGTGATATTTGTTCCCGGTCGATAATAGGAAATGGTCGATAACGGGACGTGCGGCGATAAGTAGATCTCGAGTGCGTAAAGTTAGTGCACTAAACAATGTATGTCAAGGATTTAGTATCAACATTGGGCATATGAAAACGGAGTGTAGAATATGTTAAAATAATCAAATGTACATTTTGACATGAGCAAAAATCTTCTTACAAATTGAATAGTTTGGATCTCACAACGCAAAGTTGTCTCACGGTTTGTATATATTTGTGGATACCTGATAGATTACTTCCGTATTATTTGGAAGTAAGCAAGTATTTCATTGGCTGCACAAATTATTTGTTATTGTTTGGAAATATTTACCATTTTTGACAATTTTCGGATATTACTCTGTTAAATAGTGACAAAATAATTTTCACCAAAATTGTTTTATTTTATCTCCAATTATGATAAAAAATATCAAATAAACTGTCATATTACTTGAAAACATTTTACACTAGCATAAATTAACATCATATCGTGGACCAATTAAAAAGGAGGACACATGACTGTATGTTGTCAAGTTCGGATTATGATAAGTTGACATTCGGAAGAATTTTCGTATATAAGTTATTCTATTGTCATCTTAAGTAAAAGAAATCTGATAATCAAACAAATATTAAACATTATTGATAATTAACATTAATTTGTAATGAAATAAAATGTAGACTGTAAACGCTATCAAATTTTGTAAACGGAACAAAGTTAGCAGCTCAGTAACCGCGTTAAACATTAAGCATGGCGGCCATTCATACACGAAGGAGAGACAAAATGGCACAAGAAATGTTACAGATATTAGTTGTGCTGCATGTTTTCCAACATTCAGTTATATGCCAACCGACAATTGAAAGCACTGGCCAAGGTCTGTACATGTGGTCTGTCCACCAAGGGTGACGAATATATGTATATGTTTTATTATAACCTCATGTTTACATCCTGAGGTGACATTTCAACAACAAAAACAAAACATGAATATTTGAAACGTATTTCAAAACTTTTAATATATCAGTTGTAGAGATATATCAATAAATGGGATGAAAATATTTGTTTTTGAAATTGTACTTGTTCTTACTGTGAACCTTTGTTTGGGTTTACTGTAACATCGCTTTTTAAAGTAGGAACTTCACCTGATAGTGGCATTGTAGTAGGCAGGTTGGCTGGCAGGCTGGTCGGCAGGTCATTCAAGATGACACACTTGTATCTACAATTCTGATTGGTGGAGAGCTATGGTAAAATGAAGCATAACCATACGCCCAAGTTTTCATTGATAACCATATTTTATAGTGGCATTCTACCAGTAAACGCCCATGCTGAAGTTAATAAATTGAATTTAAATTATATTGACAGCTTTATATTTTATTCTTCTACCAACAGATTGTCAAATGCCACACACTACAATTAATAACTGACGTGCATGTTGTCACATTTGTTTCAAAGCATTTTATTTGAATAAGGTATCTCTATTATCGACTGTTTTCACAGCAAACCGAAAATACCAGTGAACGCCCATTTAGTAAAGCTATAGAAGCATTTGTCCTTGACCTCCAACAAAGAAATATAAGGTGGGCGTTCACTGGTAGGCGGGCGTTTACTGGTAGAAAGCCACTAAGTGTCCATGTCCATACTAGACCGATTAATCTGTCTCTCAGCCAATATTTAAAAGATGGATGTATTGACGAGAGACAGATGGCATAAGTATGCAAAAAACATAAAACTTCCTGAAGGCCAACAAATGGCACACATCCTGACATTAAACATGTACTAGGCTACCACTAGTGCTGTAACGAGTTGACCGAAACTCGAGTCGTAACTCGGTGGGCGACATTTGGGACAACATCGATTTACGTAATTTAAACTCGAGTTTTTAAGAAATAAATTATGATATACTAGTCTTGTTATAAAACCAGTACTTTTACAATTTATCTAACCATAAAGACAAAAAATTCAATGAGCAATGGCCGTTTTTTTATTTCCTTATTTACGTGGATGTTCCATAATGTGCTCATACCTGTACAATTTAACGGGCAACAGAATATATTTCCTTGCAATAAAATGGTACTAAATACGTCAATGGCGGATCCCTTGATGACAATATTTGGACATTATTATTTTATTTATATTTGTGTCATTTACTCGAGTTCAACTCGCATCTAACAAGCGAGCATCGATCTACAGAAATCACTGTTGATTACAGCTCTAGCTACCACCTTGAGTATCAAGGATGTGCCCCGCATTAAACAGGGTTAGCGAAGTACCTCTAAAATATGGAGTCCAACGGACTACATGTCCTCCGAAAAATGGAGTCCCAATCATTTTTTCCTGAGTCCAGTGTTTGCGTTAGTGTTATGAAACGTCGGGTACCTTGTACTTTATAGCTCATCAAAAAGGGGTACCACTGTATGAAAATTGGGTGCAAGTAATAATTTTTCTCCCGTAATTCAGGTACATTTAAATATATATAAGCACCATCCAATTTCCTTTATACTGATAAATAATATGCATCTGTACATAAATAAATGCTAAAAATATTTTAAAAAGCTGAACCCCAGTCAACAAACTTCATTTTAGTGCAATTAGATTGAAATTTATTTTGTATTTAAGCTACAAATATGGCATTGATACTGTTTGAAATATAAAAATTTGTAGGTTTCATTGCTTTTTGTTTGACAAAAATTCATTGGGTAGTCCCAGAGATATAGTTTTTTTGTTACATCCCCTGTAAATATTTTCGAATTTTACAGCTTTTATTTTCCGGGCAACTTTCCGGGGTTAAATATCAGGAGTTTCCGAGATTTGGTAAAATAGTTTGTCTCCCACGAAATTCACCGTTCTGGCTTGTCGTTTCGACTGTTTCCGTGCAGAGATCAGCCTTTCTTTCGATATATAACGTTTTGAGTAGATATGCTAGTGTCCGAAATATCTCGCTTTACAATGGTGGACGTAAACAACTTGCCAGGAAATCGCTCGAAACTATTTAATTTTAAAATATAAAGCTTATTTTCAGTGTTATATATACTAATTGCTTGCATATCTACGCTTCGTGCCACCGAAATTCGCTTCTAAAGCAGAAATATTTCCTTCATAAAAATCGCGTCCCGATGGACGCACTGACAACTGAAATTTGCGTCCAAATCTGAAATACCGCGTGTTTAATATACTCGGACGGCGTAATCGCGAACCCTGATTAAAAGAAATAAACTTTTTGCGTAGTTAATGGATATATTTACCAAAATTTATTTCACTTACAAAATTTCATCATTGTTTATACAAACATGAAGTGCAGAAAAAGTGTCTATGTTACTGCAAACACAGAAAATTGTGTTCCTGCATCTAAATGCTTTTATACTGTTAATACAGTAGAACCTCGATTATCCGGCCTTCTGTTATCCGAATCTCCGGATTAACCGAACCGAAATCATGTCTCCCTACATATAAAACACGGTCAAGCGTGAGCGATAATACAAGATTTTACATAGTCTCGGAAACGATGAATTCCAGTGCTTTATAAAACGTACCATTCACAGAGACGCCTAACTTCTTTCATCTTTATCACCATTGTTACAATAGGGGAGGGATTATAATTCAATTACACGACCCCGCTACACAACTTCTTTGATAATGCGCCAATCAATGAAAGTGTGTTCGATTGGGTTTCGCAATTTATAATCTCCCGGAGTAGGTCCACAGAATGACAACGTGTAGAAAAGAAAAGACGTCAACAATGCATTACCAATCAAACACGTATCACTGAAGGCGTGTTCGCTTGGGGTTTTACAATAAATAATCTCCCGGAGTTTTTTAATTGACAATATGCGGGATGATGTTAATCTAAAATTAAAACGTTAACAATGCAAGTACCAACCGAACACAACCAGCTCAAGTCCGCGTAATATGTTAAATAAAAATAATAATAATATCCATGGATATGGAGCAAATAAACGACAACTGAGGGGTCACTTATATGGCACAAAAATATTAAATTATTTTATTAAGGACCACCAACGTCTATGTTTATTGCATAAAAACGACAATTCTTCAATTATCGCCCACTCGGTAACCCATAGACCGTGAATTCCGGTTTCCTTCATCTATCCGAACCCCTCAATTATCCGGCCGGATTGTATGTCTCCCATGGGGTTCGGATAAGTGAGGTTCTACTGTACATTTAATTGGATATTTTAAAGTTTAAAGTGACAGTAATTTTCAGATATTAATTATATCCCCAGACGAAAGTCGGGGATATATTGGATTCAGGTCCGTCGCGCCGCCGCCGCCGCCGCCGCCGCCGCCGCCGCCGCCGTAGAAATTTCCTTGTGGACGCGATAACTCAAAAACAAATTAATATTTTTTTTTCAAACTTGGTACACATGTTAAGGGTGCCCAAAGGAAGATCCCTATTTTAAGGTGACCTTAAACTCCCAGTAAAAAAGAACTTATGGCCACCTTAAGGTCAGAAATTGCACTTTTGGCCACTTAGAGCCCTGTAGGTCACAAACTATGATGCTCAGCTGGCTGAAATTTTACCTGACAACACAATAATATGTTCTTAGTACATGTGCCGAAAATCATGACTTTACGTTGAGGAGAAAATTGTGTTTGAGGCCCATAAATACCCCCACTTAGGGATTTTTTGCTATACTTTACACATATTTTGCCCTATAATTTGGAAGTGATAATTCTGATGAGTCTCAAACTGCGCTAGGTATAACTTTGATATGTAATCCTTGTCTGTAGAAAATTTTAGGGCTGTAGGTTTACCCAAAGGGGTCGACTTAAGGTCTCAAAAGTGCCCACAGAGACCCAATTTATGCACTTTTTGCCACTTTCAAGCACTGTAGCTTTCAAACTATGTCTCTCATCTAAGTTAAATATCATCTGGGAATATATCTATGTGTTTTCTTATATGTGCCCCAACATTTAGGCCTTTAATAGACAGTTAACCTGTGTATCAGGACCATAAACACCCACCCGAGTGACCCTTATAAGACATTTTTCACATCTTTTTCCCTGTAACTTGGAAATGGTAAGTCTGAGAAGTTTCAAACTGTATTAGATATATATTCTGTGTGTAATCTTAGTATGTAACAGATTTTAAGTCTGAAGCTTTAATTTTGAAGGTCAAATTGAGGTCTCTAAAAGGCTCCCAAAGACCCAATATTTGGACTTTTTGCTACTTTTAAGCCCTGTGACTGTCAAACTATGTGACTGATAGAGCTCAAATCCTATCTGAGAAGATATTAGTATGTTATTTTTATATGTGCCAAAAATTAAGGCTTTAAGAAGACATTTAACCTGTGTATGAGGACCATAAATCCCCACCCGAGTGACCATTTTTAGACATTTTTCACATATTTTTCCCTGTAACTTGGAAATGGTAAGTCTAAGAAGTTTCAAACTGTATTAGATGCATATTCTATGTGTAATCTTAGTATGTGACAAATTTTAAGTCTGAAGCTTTAATTTGAAGGCCACATTTAGGTCTCTAGAAGGCCCCATAAAGACCCAGTATTTGGACTTTTTGCCAATTTTAAGGCCTGTGACTGTTAAACTATGTGACTGATAGAGCTGAAATCTCATCTGGGAATACATTATTATGTTCTTTTTACATGTGCCAAAAATCAAGGCTTCAAGTAGACATTTAACCTGTGTATGAGGACCTTTAACACCCACCTGAGTGACCCTTTTAAGACATTTTTCACATATTTTGCTCTGTAACTTGGAAATGGTAAGTCTGAGAAGTTTCAAACTTTATTAGATACATATTCTATGTGTAATCTTAGTATGTAACAAATTTTAAGTCTGAAGCTTTAATTTGAAAGCCACATCGAGATCTCTAAAAGGCCCACAATGACCCAATATTTGGACTTTTTACCACCTTTAAGCCCTGTAACTGTTAAACTATGTGATTGATGGAGCTGAAATCCCATCTGGGAATGCATTATTATGTCCTTTTTACATATGCCGAAAATCAAGGTTTTTAGTAGACATTTAACCTGTGTATGAGGGCCATAGACACTCGCCCAAGTGCCTTTTTTGACATTTTTTCCGTATTTTGCCCTGTTATTTGGAAATGCTTAGTGTGACAAGTCTTAAACTGTATTATATATGATTTTTGTTTGTTATGTATGTCCCCCCAAAAAGTTTCAGATCTGTAGTTTAATTGCTAAGGTCTCTTTAACAATTGTAAAATGCCCACAGAAACCCAATTTATGGATATTATGCCACTTTAAAGCCCAGTAACTGTCAAACTATGTGGCTTATAGAGCTGAAATCTTTGAATTTTTAAAAGGAAATGCCTGTCTATTTAAATTTTGAATATTAATAATGTTATGGCTATCTTAGTCTTTTAAGAACTTATTTTTGTGTGTTATACCTCTGCTTGCTGAGTTTTTCACTTTTTAAAATGAAACTGGTGAAACATATTGAAGTAGACAAAATGGACACTTTAAGTGAGCTTTAAGTCCCAATATTAATGAAATTATATCCTTATGTAGTAAAACTAGGGGATTTTTAACCCTCAACTAGCCCAGTTTTATTCAACTTGCCTCAGTTAATTTTGGCACAGCTCCTACAGTTATGAACTCATTTCAGTTGATAATCACATACTTAAAATTCTCAATTCTTTTTGTATTTGAGTACCCCTTTTATATAGATTGTTTGTTTACCATTTATGCTCAACCCACATCCCCCACCCGGATTCCCCCCACCCACCTCTGGGACCTCTAGCTGTATTGAGTGACACTAAATAAACAAAGGTATTTAATGATATCACATGAGAAACAAAGAACTCAATGGGGTTGCAGATCTTGTGTAATAGTGAGAGAGGTGTGGAGAAGGGGAGAGGGGTGGGCTTCATTACATATAACACAAAGGGGAGTCAGAACTGAGATTGTGTCACATATTTAGGTTGCATATATATGGACCACATATATAGGTATAGAGGAAATGAATAACTGAAAACAATTTGCAAATTCTAAAAATAATATAATAAAATAATAATATAAATAATTTTTTTTTTAAATAATATTTTATTTGTGAACAAATATAGAAACACATGCGCTTTTGGGATTATGAATTTTAGAATGGACATTATTGAATCATCAATCATTTAAATACTTTGAAGGAAGATTGAAAAATATGATGAGTTGAGTTAAAAATAATATTTTATTTGTCAACAAATATAGAAACAGATATGCTCTTTTGGGATTATTATTTTAGAATGGACATTCAATCATCAATCATTTAAATACTTTGAAAATAGGTTTAGAGTTATCATTGCAGGAAGATTGAAAATATAATTTAAGTTATGTATTCGGCGTCTGGGGATACACCATCTTCCTTGGGGAGATATAAACAGAGTAGATTGATGTGCTGAAGTTCATATAATAATGGGTAATTATGTTTTAAAAAATTCCCGATCAAAACCTGTGGCGTGAGTGATGACCTGTCTGGGGATATGTTGGCGCCGAGTTGGCCCAATCTAGTTTTTTTTGTGTGGTGAGGAACTCTGTCCCAAAATACCATCCATCAGTTTTAAAAAGGCATATTTTGTGACAGAAAATTCGGTCTAATGTCCATACCAATGACTATATCTGTCAATAATTTCTATCTGTTATTTCTGTTTGAACAATTTTCACATTTTTCTGGAATATTGCCCGAGGATTACGTCAATATGACATTTCCATCCACCCATGCCCATAAAAGAATGGTCTGAAACCATCCCATCCATGTACAAACATGGGTATTATAAAATGCATGGGCACATGTATGGATAGGTGTAGTTACTGATGACACTTTATTTGTTTAATTCTTCCCATGGACACTGATACAGACATGGGTACGGATGAGTAATTGCAGGTAAAGTTCCTACTTTACACATTGTAATGTATAGTAGGGGATGACCGTAATGTTGATCACTTAAAGGACACTTAAAAAGGAGCAGCATATTTTCCTTTATAAAGTTGATTCAACTTAATCAACCTCAAACTATTAAGATACATTGAAAACATGACCTCGTAAAGTAAATAAACTAACAAAATGCTGCAAGACAACTATGATTTTTTTTCAACAGAAAGTTCAATTTTGGGTTTGAAAGTGCAGAAAAAGACTGTTATTTGCAAGATTGGGCATTAAATCAGTCACCAAGTACCACCATTTTCATTGAGATCGACAAGATGAAAGATTTGTTACAAGATGATTAATTATATATATTGAACAAAACTTTGTACACAGATTTTATATGGGTTGTATTAAAATGAACTGAATGGTTTATTTCTGTGCTGCCTTGCTACCAATTATCGCCTGGTATCAATTATCCTCAGCAGCATCTAAAATGTTTATATTTCAAAAATGGTGACATAATTTGTTATGTTTTCACTAACATTGGAGACAGTTCTACCTTATTGTATCCACCGGATGCTATCCGGTGGATACTATGGATTACGGAGGAGTACGCCGCCGCAGTGTGTAGAGATTTTCTCGTTACCCTCTAGAGGCCAGGGTATTATAGGTAGACTTATCAAATTTTCAGGTTATATTCTTAACCATAAAATCTTGCCTGGGAATATTTTTGGCCTCATTTTGAATAACAAAATGGCCGTCACAGGTGTTTTTCGACTTTCAGCAGGGAGTTTTGTTGGCCGTCTAGTTAACTATATTTTGTAGTGACTGTTTGCCAAGTTATATATATTTTAATTGTATTAAACTTTGGTTTAGCGTTCGCTATGCCACCGCCACACATAGAGAGATTTTTGACGTTAACACTCTCAGCAGAAAACTACACCTGCTAGCTTTATCAAATTTGCAGGATATCTTCATTGGTAGGTAAGCTTCTCTGGGACTGAAATTAGCCTCATTCTGAAAAACAAGATGGCCACCACGGGCATTTCTTTGAAAATTATTTACCTTTTTCTACGGACTGGTTCTCATAAGTAGAAGGTTGAATCTCTTCATAGTTGACAAGTAAAACAGATATACATGTCCTCTACAACATTGCAGTCATTTGACCTTGAAGCTCTTCATTCAAGGTCATCCACGGAGTGCCAATGTACCCCATGTAGCAGACTTTAAAAGTGCCTGTATCTCGTTTGTTATTGGTTCTAAAGGTTTGGCATGTGTAACCAACCTATAGGAAATCATGGGCTGGGAATCTTCTGATGTGGTCATATTTGGCCTTGGACTCCACTTTCAGGGTCAAATAGGATAGCCAAAGTTAAAAGTGCGTATAACTTGCTTATTATTGGTCCTACAGGTTTGCAATGTGAAACCAACTTATAGGCAGTCATGTGCTGGGAATCTTCTGATGTGGTCATATTTGACCTTGGGGCTCTCTTTCAAGGTCAAACAGGATAGCCAAAGTTAAAAGTACTTGTAACTTGCTTATTATTGGTTGCAGGGGTTTGCAATGTGAAACCAACATATAGGAAATCATGAGCTGACGTGAGCTGAGAATCTTTTCATGTGGTCATATTTGGCCTTGGGCCCCTGTTTCAAGGTTAACGATGGTTCACTGGCTTTAATGAGTTCACTTTCCGGTGGATCAAAATATGCATCGGTTCTCAGATGAACTAGGTCTAGTTATAAATGTAGAGGTATGCTTGTAATAATAATCTCACTTCAATTGGCTGTGTTTAACCATACTGTCTTTTTATCCTAGCTTACAATCTACAGGGTTCATTGTCTTCACAGTTGATTTATTTTGTTTTCAGCATTTGTACAAACTGACAAAGAGTTAACATATATGGTGACTAAAGAAGCATTTGTTGTTGGAATCCCGTTACATGTGAGTAGACTTGAATATTCTGTGATGATCATATTATTTCTTAATTTTGTTAGAGCATACCATGTAGTGGCGGTTGTGTATAAAAGTTGAGGATTTCACACAGTAAAGGGTCCTTATCCTTCAATGAGACCCTTGTTAGGTTACTTAACAACAGTGGTTGGCAATTTGTTCTTGGTTAGTCTGAATAGTTTTCTTGAAAAGTAGACCTAAAAGTTCTTGCCGTTTATGAAATCTGACAAAAAATCTTTCAGTGTTCAGTCCATTTGTTTGCCTTAAAAAAATAAATTAGAAATATTTAAGTTAATTTGGAGCCTTTTTGTAGGATTTACACCAGAGGCCCATTTTGCCATATTTTTGCGTATTACTGCTGAAAAGTTGTTTGAATTGTGTGTATTTTATTGGAAAAGTGTCATCATTTTGTGTCCAGTTTTTAACCCCACAGCTTTTAAAGTATATATGGGTATTCTTTAGGGCTGCAAGCGAGTCCGAAAATGCGCCTCGATTCCTCGTTTTGGAAGAATCGACTCTGACTCGGTTAATCACTTGATTATCACCCACAAAATAAACTTCATCATATTTAGACATATTACACCTTATAAAATGATTAAAATGTATACAACAGGAAATAATTTTAATAATTCATTGAATTTTGGGAAAAAAGACGCATTTATAATGCAAAATACAGGAAACTTTAAGCATGTTTATATTGCAAGATTTGAGGCATCTTTGAAATACATCATATTAAAATGCGGTGTTATAAAAACATTGTTACACAAACAATTAACATTTACAAATGCTTAAAATATAAAAAATTAAAACGGAAACACCTAATATTAGTAAAAGATATAAATATATTCATATATTTTAAGAAAAAAATTAAATGTTGTAGTTGACTATACGTCTATGTTTAGTTGTTTTTGAAGACCTGGTTCACTTTTCTTGCTTCGAGTATTAAACTGAATCGTTTCATTTCTGAGTAACCGAAGAATCGTTGCAGCCCTAGGATTCTTAACCCCCACCCATGACTCATAGCACTGGTTTCAAGATTTTGGGGCCTAAATTTTTTAACCCCAGCCCATAAAAGCTGGGGTTATAGTCATCCCCTGTGCTGTCCAGATTTCAGTGGGCATAAAGATTGTGGGTGTTTCAAAGCCTAATAAACCCATGAAAGGATTTTCACCAAATTTTCAAGATATATTTACCCCAAGAAAATCTAAAGCTGATTAGGTTTTGGAGGGCATCTGGCAACATTTTTACCCCACAGTCCTTAAGGGCTGTCGGGGTATTGTTTTCACCCATGGTGTCCGGAGGGGCGGGTGGGTGTATGTCGGGGGAAAAGTTTGTCCGAGCTATATCTTAGAAAGTGTAAGGTATAGGAAGTTGATACTTTGTAGGGACATTGGTTAGGAGGTGTAGGTGTCCAGCGTCATGGTGTGACCTTGATGTGACCTTTGACCTTGCTGTAGTGACCTTGACCTATAAAATTTTGTCTAGGCTATGTCTTGGAAACCGTAAGGTATAGGAAGTTGATACTTTGTAGGGACATTGGTTAGGAGGTGTAGGTGTGCAGTGTCATGGTGTGACCTTGATGTGACCTTTGACCTTGCCGTAGTGATCTTGACCTATAAAATCTTTTCTGGGCTATATCTCGGAAACCATAAGGTGTAGGAAGTTGATACTTGGTAGGGACATTAGTTCTCGAGTGTAGGTGTGCAACGTCATTGTGTGACCTTGATTTGACCTTTGACCTTGCCGTAGTGACCTTGACCTATAAAATCGTATCCGGGCTCTATCTCGGAAACCGTAAGGTGTAGGAAGTTGTTACTTGGTAGGGGCATTGGTTTGGGGGTGTAGGTGTGCAAAGTCATGATTTGACCTTTGACCTTGTCATAGTGACCATGAGTTTTAAAATCTTGTCCGGACTATTTCTTGGATTCCATCAGGTGTAGAAGGTTGACACTTCGTAGGGACATTGGGTAGGGGGTGAAGGTATGCAATGTCATGTGTGACCTTTAACTTTGGCTCTGCCAAAGTGTATTCACCTGCCATATTTGAGACATCTTTCTCTTATGACAGAGATATATGGATTGCTGCAACTGATTATTATATGCACTTTTACATAATTGTGCTATTTCCTTCGACAGCTATTCTCCAATTAATAAGTTTTACAACTTCATAATTTTTAGTTTACTGATTAATGCTGTCATTTTGCTATTGAATTGTCTTATTTTAATATCTTTACATACATTTTCTTTCTCTTAGATGTTATTTTCTCTATTTAAACATTATTTGGAGCTTTATATAATTGACACTGCTCTGAAAGTATCCCGATCTTTGTACTGTTTCACTCCTTCTATATCTCATGGTGTTGAAATTATATCCCCAGGCTGTGGAGTACGGGCATCTCTGATGCTATTTTCATTCCTGGTGTCTCCATTGTTCCTTATCTTCATGTCCCCGGATATATAAAAATTTGGACATTGGCTTATGGATATGTTACACCTTAGAATCTGCAGTTCATGAGATAAAGTGCTATAAAAGTTTAACTAGAATTAGAATACTTGGTAGGTTTTATTGGTTGGAGGATGTAGGTGTACAATGTGATGGTGTGACCTTTAGTGCTGGGACGAGTTGACGCAAACTCGAGTTACAACTCGATGGGCGATAATTGGGGGTCACATCGATCGGCGCAAGTGAAACTCGAGTTTTTGAAAACGTATATATTTTCACCATCTAAGGCTGACACTTCACCAAAACAACCGAAATATCTGAAATTTTCAAAAATATGTTGCATTTTTACTTTATTTTGGCTTAAATCAATGAAGATTTAACTTAAATTATATCGCGAAAGCCTATTTCCAGTTTAAAGTTCTGCCTCATGTACGGTTATGTAAAATATTTTCGCTAATAAACGAAATACTTTATCCCGAAAATTACTCGAGTTTGACTCGAGTTCAACTCGCTTCTAACAAGTGATGCTCGATCTGTCATTAAGCGTCCCGCAAGGGACGCTTGTTTGTGTATGGGAGAGCTTCAGGCTCCGCCGGCTCCGCCGGCTCCGGCGGCTCCGCCGGCTCCGCATTTTGTTTTCCTTATAACTCTGTAACCGTTAGGCAGATTCTTTTCAAATTTGGCAGGTTTAGGCAGTAGCCTTGGGGAATTTTTTTGAATATACTGCAGTGACATTTCAACCAATCAGAGAGGTCACATGACCAAAAATGTCTTTTTTCGATGGGGAAGCTTGTCCGGATGATAACTTGAAAGGAATTTTATCAATTCACCTGAAACTTGGCAAATACATTCATTCTATTAAAATCTGGAAATCATTAGATTTTGGCATTGATTGGTCAAGAAATGGCTGAGTAATTAATGATTAATTAATCATTACGAATTTTCCAAATAAGGAAAACACAAAAATGCTTATATCTCGAAAACCGCGCTAGATAGAGCGATTTCGACGAAATTTTTGACCCACAGGGTATCTCTGCAGAGTAGTTTTCCCAATTTTCAAAAAATTTTTCTCTCGCCCAAAATGGCGGCCATTTTGAATTTTCGAAATTTTCGCAAAAATTGCAAAACACAAAAATGCTTATATCTCGAAAACCGTGCTAGATAGAGCGATTTCGACGAAATTTTTGACCCGCAGGGTATCTCTGCAGAGTTGTTATCCCAATTTTGAAAAAATTTTTGTCTCGCCAAAAATGGCGGCCATTTTGAATTTTCGAAATTTTTGCAAAAATTGCAAAACACAAAAATGCTTGTATCTCGAAAACCGTGCTAGATAGAGCGATTTCGACGAAATTTTTGACCCACAGGGTATCTCTGCAGAGTAGTTATCCCAATTTTGAAAAAAATTTGTCTCGCCAAAAATGGCGGCCATTTTGAATTTTCGAATTTTTCGCAAAAATTGCAAAACATAAAAATGCTTATATCTCGAAAACCCTGCTAGATAGAGCGATTTCGACGAAATTTTTGACCCACAGGGTATATCTGCAGAGTAGCCATGCCAATTTTCAAAAAAAATTTGTCTCGCCAAAAATGGCGGCCATTTTGAATTTTCGAATTTTTCGCAAAAATTGCAAAACATAAAAATGTTTATATCTCGAAAACCCTGCTAGATAGAGCGATTTCGACGAAATTTTTGACCTGCAGGGTATCTCTGCAGAGTAGCCATGCCAATTTTCAAACAAAAAATTTCTCGCAAAAAATGGCCGCCATTTTGAATTTTCGAATTTTCAGACCCATAGCTAATTACTCACCTACTCAAAATGAGTAAATGCGAATTATCTCTAAAAGTATTGCAGATAGCCAATTTTTCTCAAATAAATCATTCACCTACTTTTGGGAGAGCTTTCACTTGGTGAAGTTTCAGACCCATAGCTAATTACTCACCTACTCAAAATGAGTAAATGCGAATTATCTCTAAAAGTATTGCAGATAGCAAATTTTTCTCAAATAACTCATTCACCTACTTTTGGGAGAGCTTTCACTTGGTGAAGTTTCAGACCCATAGCTAATTACTCACCTACTCAAAATGAGTAAATGCGAATTATCTCTAAAAGTATTGCAGATAGCCAATTTTTGTCAAATTAATCATTCACCTACTTTTGGGAGAGCTTTCACTTGGTGAAGTTTCAGACCCATAGCTAATTACTCACCTACTCAAAATGAGTAAATGCGAATTATCTCTAAAAGTATTGCAGATAGCCAATTTTTCTCAAATAACTCATTCACCTACTTTTGGGAGAGCTTTCACTCTGTGAAGTTTCAGACCCATAGCTAATTACTCACCTACTCAAAATGAGTAAATGCGAATTATCTCTAAAAGTATTGCAGATAGCCAATTTTTCTCAAATAACTCATTCACCTACTTTTGGCAGAGCTTTCACTTGGTGAAGTTTCAGACCCATAGCTAATTACTCACCTACTGAAAATGAGTAAATGCGAATTATCTCTAAAAGTATTGCAGATAGCCAATTTTTCTCAAATAACTCATTCACCTACTTTTGGGAGAGCTTTCACTTGGTGAAGTTTCAGACCCATAGCTAATTACTCACCTACTCAAAATGAGTAAATGCGAATTATCTCTAAAAGTATTGCAGATAGCCAATTTTTCTCAAATAACTCATTCACCTACTTTTGGCAGAGCTTTCACTTGGTGAAGTTTCAGACCCATAGCTAATTACTCACCTACTCAAAATGAGTAAATGCCAAATATCTCTAAAAGTATTGCAGATAGCCAATTTTTCTCAAATAACTCATTCACCTACTTTTGGGAGAGCTTTCACTTGGTGAAGTTTCAGACCCATAGCTAATTACTCACCTACTCAAAATGAGTAAATGCGAATTATCTCTAAAAGTATTGCAGATAGCCAATTTTTGTCAAATTAATCATTCACCTACTTTTGGGAGAGCTTTCACTTGGTGAAGTTTCAGACCCATAGCTAATTACTCACCTACTCAAAATGAGTAAATGCGAATTATCTCTAAAAGTATTGCAGATAGCCAATTTTTCTCAAATAACTCATTCACCTACTTTTGGGAGAGCTTTCACTCTGTGAAGTTTCAGACCCATAGCTAATTACTCACCTACTCAAAATGAGTAAATGCGAATTATCTCTAAAAGTATTGCAGATAGCCAATTTTTCTCAAATTAATCATTCACCTACTTTTGGGAGAGCTTTCACTTGGTGAAGTTTCAGACCCATAGCTAATTACTCACCTACTCAAAATGAGTAAATGCGAATTATCTCTAAAAGTATTGCAGATAGCCAATTTTTCTCAAATAACTCATTCACCTACTTTTGGGAGAGCTTTCACTTGGTGAAGTTTCAGACCCATAGCTAATTACTCACCTACTCAAAATGAGTAAATGCGAATTATCTCTAAAAGTATTGCAGATAGCCAATTTTTCTCAAATAACTCATTCACCTACTTTTGGCAGAGCTTTCACTTGGTGAAGTTTCAGACCCATAGCTAATTATTCACCTACTCAAAATGAGTAAATGCAAATTATCTCTAAAAGTATTGCAGATAGCCAATTTTTCTCAAATAACTCATTCACCTACTTTTGGGAGAGCTTTCACTATGTGAAGTTTCAGACCCATAGCTATTTATTCACCTACTCAAAATGAGTAAATGCTAATTATCTGTAAAAGTATTGCGGATACCCAATTTTTATCAAATACTCATTCATCTTCTTGTGGGAGAGCTTTCACATGGTGAAGTTTCAGACCCATAGCTAATTACTCACCTACTCAAAATGAGTAAATGCGAATTATCTCTAAAAGTATTGCAGATAGCCAATTTTTCTCAAATAACTCATTCACCTACTTTTGGCAGAGCTTTCACTTGGTGAAGTTTCAGACCCATAGATAATTATTCACCTACTCAAAATGAGTAAATGTGAATTATCTCTTAATAGTATTGCAGATAGCCAATTTTTCTCAAATAACTCATTCACCTACTTTTGGAAGAGCTTTCACACACGAAAATGAAAAATTGTGAATATCTCGGAAAAGCTATTTCTTCTGCTTTAATGCTCGGCGGGAGATACACACCGCGGCAGTGGTCTTGACAAAAATTTTTGTCTCCCCAAAAATGGTGGCCATTTTGAATTTTCAAAGTTTTTGCAAAACACAAAAATGCTTATATCTCGAAAACCGTGCTATATGGAGCGAACTCAACAAAAATTTGGACCTGCTGGGTATCTCCAATTTTCAAAATATTTTTGTCTCGCCAAATATAGCGGACATTTTAAATTTTTTTATTTTTTGCAAAACACAAAAATGCTTATATCTTGAAAACCGTGCTAGATAGAGCAGACTGCGCTGACTTTGGTTGCCACAACAGTATAAGGCTAGAAACGAAGCATTTTCTTAATACTTTAGCACTCACCTTTATATCCTTTTCGGGACGCTTTGTTTTTGCTATGCAAAAACATTATCTTTTTTTTTTGCGAGCGATCCTCTAGTTTAAGCTGGCGATCCCACCACTAGTGACCTTAGTGTGATCTTTGGCCTCAGCTCTGCCAGGATGTTTTCTAATGTCACATTGAAGACATATTTCACCAATCGTAAAGCTGCATATATTGGAAACTGAGCATTGTATGTACTATTACCTAACTGCTTTCTCCATTGACAGATATACTCGGATCAATTTATAAATTTTTCAACTTATTAACAATGTAATCTTGCTATTAAATTGGTTTATTTTGATACTTTGTCATTAATTACTTTTCCGTTTCTTTAGTCTTATTTCTCGTGCACCTTTAGTCCTTTACATAACATAAAATGTCTGTTAAAAATACCCCTTATCCCTGTACTTTTTCACCTCTTCTAAATCTCATGGTGTCTAATACTATTTCCTCAAACTGTGGGTTATGGGCATTTCTGACGCCACATTTGTGGTTGTGATAATACTCAGAAAGCCATTCACATTTGTCAGTTTTGAGTAAGCTATAAGTTATTAAGACTAAAAACAAATAGAAAATCATTAATTTAATGACATTAAATTTTTGTCGATTGTGAATGTTCAAATGTTATGGTATATGTATTAGTGCTGTGATGATGTTTGAAGAAGTTCGATAGTTCGCTTGTTTACTGCCCCAATTTCGGAGTTCGGTTCAAACGTCTGAAATTCGGACTTTGCAAAACATTTAGAAATCCCCAAGATCACACCACATCCCAACGGATCCTATTTTCGCCCATCTATAAAACTATATGGCGGAATTTATTTAAAATATATATTGATTTTATATTTTTGCTATATTTTCAATAAAGTGACGAGGTTTTGTGTGAGATTTCTGCGTTTAAACTGGTTTTGTAAACATTGTTTCGAAGATCAAACTAGACCGAAGTTTGCTAGCTTGTACAGATACCAAACATCGAACCCGATGTTCGAAGCGATTTCACAGCACTAATATGTGTTAAAATTTATGAAATATGTCTGGTTTCGTATTCCAAACTTTATGTTTTTCCCACTACTCATACCAATCGGTTAATTCACTACAAGTTATAAAACTCAACAGACATTTTTATCTCCGGCCTGCACCCGAAGGCTGTGGACGGGAGATTATAAAATGCCTTCCGTATGTCCGTGCGTCCGTCCATTCTTCATGTTTTTACATAAACCTTATTATCTCATTTATTAAGCGGCCCGTCAGCCGCAGGATTATGGTCTCCCTTGAATAACTTCTTGGGCTTTCAAATTTTTCTTTCCTTCTTATCTTTCTCTAAAACTATGGGGTCGGGAAAAATTTTTGGGATACTTTGCGGAGACCTTAAGCATTTTTCAAACACACCCCGTCATCGCGTTTCAGAAAAAAACCACACACACGTGTGCTATAAAATTATCAGGTACATTCTAGACCTATATCCGCAGGTCGGAAAGGATTTTCTGAACAATCGGACCATAGATACCTGAATGGGAGACGTTTTGTTTTCTTAATTTTTAAAAAAAATGGGTACTTGGTCTATATCTCAAAAACGTCAGGATTTCGGTATTTTGATGGAATAACTTATTAAGCTACTTTTTGATAATCTTTCACATGCCAAAGTTTTAACCCTGTATCTGCAATCTTTAGGTCACCTTAATGTCAAAAAAGGGGTTTTAGTCTTTCAGTTCACTTAGTTTTTGACTTATTTCAACCAAACCAGTCCTTCAGTTGAATCAGTTCACTTAGTTTTTTACTTTTTTCAACCAAACATATGTATTAAGATTTACCAAAGGATTATCCTGACTTTATGGTGACCTTAAACTGTTAATATAATCAGAGCTATGCCCCCCCCCCCCCCCCCCCCCCCCCCTAAAGTCATAAAATTTGGAATAAAGCCGTCTGGCCCCTTTCTTTTTCCATATCTAACGTATATAATATTGATATTGAAGTAGATGAAAAGAAGACTCTTACTACCTTATGATTTAAATATTAATGATGTTATGGCCATCTTAAACTTAAAATGTAGGGTTTTTCAGCCCTAAGCTCAGTTAACGTTTAAATTTTAAAAATAAAACTTGGTACATTTATAAAGGTTGGCAGAAAGGACATTCTCATTTTATGGTCACCTTAAAGTCGCAATATGAATGAAGTTATGGTCACCTTAAAGTGAAAATGGAAGTTTCAGCCTCCAGCTATCTTATTGTTCAACTGATATCAGCTACACTTTATGCACTTATAAAGGGTGACAAAAGGGACATTCTTATTTTATGGTCACGTTAAAGTCCCAATATGAATGAAGTTATGGCCACCTTGCAGTGAAATTATGGAGTAATTACTCTCCAGCTATTGTATTGTTCAGCTGACCTCAGTTATATTTTGCAAACTTATTAAAGATGAAAATAGGGACATTCTTATTTTCTTTCCACCTTGGAGTTCCAATACAAGTACAGTCATGGCACCTTGAAGTAAAAATGAGGGTTTCCAGTTCCCAACCGACTTACTGTTCAATGATTAAGTTTAGCAAAGCCTTTTAATGACCTTTTTCCTTAAAATTCTTGTTTTTTGTCGGGCATCACTCTGCGGCGTACACTTCCGCATAAACAACTTCTCCAAAACTACAAGACCCAGAAACATGCTGTTTTTTTTAAAAGATACCTTATCTATCAAGGATGATAAATCGTAAAATCCATGCAGATCTGTCTGTTCATTTGTTCCCCAGAGCCATTAGAAAAGAGGTGCCCCTACCCAAAGTCTGAAAATTTCAACACTTTATTACAATTTTCTGATTGACTATTACAGGGATTTCGCTCATATCTTGCACATATGTACGAGGTCATCAGTAGATTCCTTTGTGAGAGTATCAGGCCTGGACCTGTCTTAATTATTTTTTTATGAATTTTGATGGATTAAAATTCATGTATTCATGCACTAAAGCACTTATAACTTGAAAGTATTACATTTAGAGCAGTTTGTTAAATGTGTTTTTGATGTAGTTTTGTGTCAGTTATAACACAGTAAAATTTCAGAACTGTAGTCCCTTACATAATTAAGCGTCCCTGAAAGGGCGCTTATTGTATCCACCGGAAGCATCCGGTGGATACTTTGGTTTAGCGTTCGCTACGCCGCTGCCGCCGCGCGTAGAGAGATTTTCGGCGTTAACGCTCTAAGAGGAAAACGATAGCAGCTAGGTTCACCAAATTTGCAGGATATCTTCATTGGGGGGTAAGCTTCTCTGGGAAGAAAATAGCCTCATTCTGAAAAACAAGATGGCCGCTACGGGCATTTCTTTGAAAATAACCTACATTTTTCAACTGGCTGTTTCTCATAGGTAGAAGGTTGATTCTCTTCATAATATATATGTATAACAGATATACATGTCCTATACAACCTTGCTCACATTTGACCTTGAAGCTCTTAATTCAAGGTCATCCACGAAGTGCTGAAGTAACCCACATATCAGACTTTAAAGTGCCTATATCTCCCTTATTATTGGTCCTAGAGGTTTGCAATATGAAACCAACCTATAGGAAATCATGTGCTGCTAATCTTCTGATGTTGTCAGATTTGACCTTGGACCCCTCCTTTAAGGTCAAACGAGGATAGTCAAACTTAGAAGTGCTTATCACTCGCTTATTATCGATCCTAGAGGTTTGGGATGGTAAACCAACATATAGGAAATCATGGGCTGGGAATCTTCTGGCGTGGTCGGATTTGACCTTGGGCCCCTCCTTCAAGGTCAAATGAGGACAGCCAAACTTAAAAGTGCTTATAACTCGCTTATTATTGGTCCTACAGGTTTGGGATGGTAAACCAACATATAGGAAATCCTGGGCTTGGAATCTTTTGGTGTGGTCAGATTTGACCTTTGGCCCCTCCTTCAAGGTCAAACAAGGATAGCCAAAGTTAAAAGTGCTGATAACTCGCTTATTATTGGTCCTAGAGGTTTGGGATGATAAACCAACATATAGGAAATCATGGGCTGGGAATTTTTTGGTGTGGTCGGATTTGACCTTGGGCCCCTCCTTCAAGGTCAAACGAGGATAGCCAAACTTAAAAGTGCTTATAACTCCCTTATTATTGGTCCTAGAGGTTTGGGATGGTAAACCAACCTATAGGAAATCCTGGGCTTGGAATCTTTTGGTGTGGTCAGATTTGACCTTGGACCCCCTCCTTCAAAGTCAAACGAGGATAGCCAAACTTCAAAGTGCTTATAATTCACTTATTATTGGTCCTAGAGGTTTGCAATGTGAAACCAAGTTACAGGAAATCATGGGCTGGGATTCTTTTGATGTGGTCAGATTTGACTTTGGACCCCTCTTTCAAGGTCAAACAAGGATACCCAAGCTTAAAAGTGCTTATATCTCGCTTATTATTGGTCCTAGAGGTTTGCAGTGTGAAACCAACCTATAGGAAATCATGGGCTGGTCAGATTTGACCTTTGGCCCCTCTTTCAAGGTCAGATGGGGGTAGCCAAAATTAACAGTGCTTATATCTTGCTTACTCATGTTCCTAGAGATTTGCCATGTCACACCAACCTATAGGAAATCATGGGCTAAGAATCTTTTGATATGATCAGATTTCACCTTGGGCTGCTCTTTCAAGGTTAAGCAATGGTTGATTGGCTTTGGTGAGTTTTCTTTCTGGTGGATACAATTTGCATCGGTTCACCAATGCGCTACGTCTAGTTAAGCGTCCCCGAAGGGACGCTTGTTTGTGTATGGGAGACCTTCAGGCTCCGCCGCCTCCGCATTTTGTTTTCCTTATAACTCTGTAACTGTTAGGCGGATTCTTTTCAAATTTGGCAGGTTTAGGCAGTAGCCTTGGGGAATTTTTTTGAATATGCTGCAGTGACATTTCAACCAATCAGAGAGGTCACATGACCAAAAATGTCTTTTTTCGATGGGGAAGCTTGTCCGGATGATAACTTGAAAGGAATTTTATCAATTCACCTGAAACTTGGCAAATACATTCATTCTATTAAAATCTGGAAATCATTAGATTTTGGCATTGATTGGTTAAGAACTGGCCGAGTAATTAATGATTAATTTATCATTATGAATTTTCCAAATAAGGAAAACACAAAAATGCTTATATCTCGAAAACCGTGCTAGATAGAGCGGTTTCAACGAAATTTTTGACCCACAGGGTATCTCTGCAGAGTAGCCATGCCAATTTTCCAAAAAAAAATTTCTCGCAAAAAATGGCGGTCATTTTGATTTTTCGAATTTTTCGCAAAATTGCAAAACATAAAAATGCTTAAATCTTGAAAACCGTGCTAGATAGAGAGATTTTGACGAAATTTTGGACCCACAGGGTATCTGCAGAGTAGCCATGCCAATTTTCAAAAAAAATTTGTCTTGCCAAAAATGGCGGCCATTTTGAATTTTCGAATTTTTGCGCAAAAATTGCAAAACACAAAAATGCTAATATCTCGAAAACCGTGCTACATAGAACGATTTCGACGAAATTTTTGATCTTCAGGGTATCTCTGCAGAGCAGCTATCCAAAGGGCTTTCACTCGGTGAAGTTTCAGACCCGTAGCTAATTATTCACTAGTGGTGGGATCGCCAGCTTAAATGACAGATCGAGCATCACTTGTTAGAAGCGAGTTGAACTTGAGTCAAACTCGAGTAATTTTCGGGATAAAGTATTTCGTTTATTAGCGAAAATATTTTACATAACCGTACATGAGGCAAAACTTTGAACTGGAAATAGGCTTTCGCGATATAATTTAAGTTAAATCTTCATTGATTTAAGCCAAAATAAAGTAAAAATGCAACATATTTTTGAAAATTTCAGATATTTCGGTTGTTTTGGTGAAGTGTCAGCCTTAGATGGTGAAAATATATACGTTTTCAAAAACTCGAGTTTCACTTGCGCCGATCAATGTGACCCCCAATTATCGCCCATCGAGTTGTAACTCGAGTTTGCGTCAACTCGTCCCAGCACTATTATTCACCTCAAAATGAGTAAATGCTAATTATCTCTAAAACTATTGCAGATACCCAATTTTTATCAAATAACTCAGTCTACTTTGGGAGAGCTTTCACATGGTGAAGTTTCAGACCCTTAGATAATTACTCACCTACTCAAAATGAGTAAATGCGAATTATCTCTTAAAAGTATTGCAGATAGCCAATTTTTCTCAAATAACTCATTCATCTACTTTTGGAAGAGCTTTCACATGGTGAAGTTTCAGACCCATAGCTAATTACTCACGTACTCAAAATGAGTAAATGCTAATTATCTCAAAATCTATTGCGGATACCCAATTTTTATCAAATAACTCATTCGTGTACTTTTGGGAGAGCTTTCACATGGTGAAGTTTCAGACCCGTAGATAATTACTCACCTACTCAAAATGAGTAAATGTGAATTATCTCTTAAAAGTATTGCAGATAGCCAATTTTTCTCAAATAACTCATTCACCTACTTTTGGGAGAGCTTTCACTCGGTGAAGTTTCAGACCCGTAGCTAATTATTCACCTACTCAAAATGAGTAAATGCTAATTATCTCTAAAAGTATTGTGGATACCCAATTTTTATCAAATAACTCATTCATCTACTTTTGGGAGAACTTTCACTTGGTGAAGTTTCAGACCCGTAGGTAATTACTCACCTACTCAAAATGAGTAAATGTGAATTATCTCTTTATAGTATTGCAGATAGCCAATTTTTCTCAAATAACTCATTCACCTACTTTTGGAAGAGCTTTCACACACGAAAATGAAAAATTGTGAATATCTCGGAAAAGCTATTTCTTCTCCTTTAATGCTCGGCGGGAGATACACACCGCGGCAGTGGTCTTGTCAAAAATTTTGTCTCCCCAAAAATGGTGGCCATTATGAATTTTCAAAGTTTTTGCAAAACACAAAAATGCTTATATCTCGAAAACCGTGCTAGATGGAGCGAACTCAACAAAAGTTTTGACCTGCTGGGTATCTCTGCAGAGTAGCCATGCCAATTTTCAAAATATTTTTGTCTCGCCAAATATAGCGGACATTTTGAATTTTCTAATTTTTTGCAAAACACAAAAATGCTTATATCTTGAAAACCGTGCTAGATAGAGCAGACTGCGCTGACTTTGGTTGCCACAACAGTATAAGGCTAGAAACGAAGCATTTTTTTAATACTTTAGCACTCACCTTTATATCCTTTTCGGGACGCTTTGTTTTTTTTTTGCGAGCGATCCTCTAGTTTTTCTTGTTTGTGAATTCTTTAGGTTTCATTGCAGTGTTGATGAATATACTTTGTTTTCATATATTCCCCTTCCTGTTAGTGGCTTTACTTGTACATCATTGACATTGACATTAGGTTCCAGGAAAGAAATTGAAATTGTGTTATTAATACAGAAATATACAGAAGCACTGGTAAACAAAATGTGGTGAAGTTATAGTGACAATCAGTTATTGCCTTGCCCAGAGCAACCAAAACTTGTCTGTATAGTCTCATTATATTTGTATATTGCTGTTGATTATAGTTGATAACTTGATACTGAACTCCAAATATCCCTTACAGCTTCCTGTCTGAGGACATCCTGTAAAAGGAACCTTATATGCCTGTTGAGGGTGTCTGAACTTTTTTCAACAGTTTTGTTTGCAAAAAGTTCTTGTTTAACCATTCAGTGTATTGGTATGTTGATTTGATTACTGAGAATTTGTTGGTCTTACTACCCTCTCATTGAGTTATGGGCCTTATGGCTGGTACTTCTTGAAGCTATATGTTTAGCAGCTTCCAAGTTTTTCTAAGAAGTTCACATGATGTTCTTTCACTTTGACATATCATGAAGGTGATTTTTCACTGTGGTACTTACCAAAACAGTCAATTAACTGCTTTATTGAATATGTATTTGTATGTTTATTTTTATTTACTTTTTAGAAAATATCTGGAAAAACTTTAGAAGAATCAAAGTGAGCATATTTATTTTTGTTTCTTAAGTGTAAATTCAATATTCTATGCATTCTCTATTTTCTGAAAGTAAGTCTTACTCATTTGGTTTCCTTAAAGACATGTGTATTAAAGCTAAAACACTCAGCATAATTTGGTCAACGAGTAACTTTTTGCATTAGCTGTAAACTAATCAGTCAACTATTTCCAGTGCATAGCAACTTTGAGGAAATATTGAAAACATCAGATATGCAGTCACCACAGATATAAACATTGTAAGCTAAGGTGCTAGAAAATAAAAATTCATGCATATTTTGGGTAATATATAAATACCGGGTAAACATCAAATTTTAATATTAAAATAAAATGCTTTAACTTGATGCCTTTTAGATTTTAACTCAAACTATTAAGAATTCTAAGTGTCATGTAAAAGATTAACATACATAAGAAAGCAGTTAACCAATTTAACAATATTGGTGCTGACTGTTGCTTTGGTAACTTTTAATTCAGTTACTACACTTAATTGTCTCAGCTTTAATACGCATGCCACAGGATACCAAGAAGTATAAAGCTTGTATTTATTCATTGGAGAAGTACATTTGAACACTTAGTTACTTAATCTCCTTAAAGCCTTTCATTTTTCAGTTAGTAAAAGTGATTTAGGAAAAAAACTAAAATGTAGAGACATGATGGTCTTTGTGAAAATTTGACTGTTTAAAATTGTGTGTAATTTCATGATAAGATTTTTCTAATTATTCAAGATACATGGTGTTTACAGGTACTAGGGCAGGGGTTGGCAACACCAGTATCTCTGTATCAAGACCGTTTTACTGTCAGAAATGGTGATGAAGGCTTCCTAGTATCCTATTTACTCCCATGTTTTCCACTCGGAACCAAACATTTAATGTCTATCGCCTACACTGGAAATCCAATTCATTTCAAATATTTCAGAGGCTTTAAATGGCAAGGACTCCGAAATTTGTCTCTTGTACTTTGTTGATTGGCAATGATGGCGTTCTGGGTGTTCCATATATTTTGAGTTCATTACCAACACTGACCGTGCTGACATTTAACAACTGGCACTTCGAATGTCAGTACACATAACTTCTAGAAAACGTAAAATATTAGAAACAAACCCTGAATCCGTATAATTTATAAATTTATCTCATGTTTTTAGTGATTTTAACATTTCTATAGTGATTTCCTTGTGAAAAACTGCCACATTTTGTTTTCATGAACTTCACTTCCTGTAAGTGACCCTATTCGATTGGGGATATTCTACAATACAATTTTTTTTGGTATCCTAGAATCGGAGCGGTTTTGCACTGGTGGAATACTGAGATAGGAAATATGCTACCAACCCTGCCCTAACAGGAATAAGTGCCTTGTTCAGTGCTGAATATTTGTATGTTTCAGATTTTATGACAACCCAGTTTTATTTGAACCACCATTATTAGAATTTGAAGAACAGTAAGTACTTTGTGCTCACAGTCTTTATGTTTCAGTTGCTGTAAGTGGGGTTTCTTGTGCCCTGCATAGTACATACCTTGTGTGTGTCTGTCAGTTTCAGTGACAAGAAATTAACCAATGTCTTATACCACATACATAAATAAGTAATAATGATAGCAGTGTACTATGTTTTGCAAATAATTTTCAATATGAGGTATTTTTGTTATTGAGAAATCTATGTGTAGAGATATATGTGTGAATACGATAATAAGATTATGAGATAGTGCAAGATAATAGGTGTGTGCTATTTTCGGCTCAATTCTCATGAAAAGTTGTGACATCGATTCTGTTTCCACTGCAGATTTGAACAAGAGAGACAAACAATATGTTACAGGTTTCAGTTGAAGAGAAGAATAACTTGCACAGCATTTTGTGTTCACTAATTTAATTTTTAAAAAAGACTTTCTGTTTCGGCCGACTGGTTTTCAGCTTGTGTGTAAATGATCTCCCTGTTCATTTCAGACCAGTTGGAATGCCACATTTAGAACAAGTTACTATTCAAAATAGGGACAAAAGTGAATTGCATTTGTTATCAATATCAGGCAGTACCTTACATTTCCATTGCTCATTTTTTCAAGACAAGGTAAGACTTTCATTTTTGTTGAAACTAAATAAGTTTAATATTTGCCGTTTGTATAACATTAGCTAGTGTGTATATTTAATGCTGATTCAGTTTAGTATGGATTACTTCTTTGTTCCAGTGTGTGTTTATTCCTGTGAATATAATCATATTCTGCCCATGTTACATGTTTTGTCAATAGATAGGTATATTGTCCAGGTAACAATATCCCCTCCAAGTAAATACACAACATTTAGTGGCCTTCACGCCAGACCTCCTGAGATCAATAATTCCCTGTTTGTTGAACTACTGAAATAGTCATGATATCATGTAAAATTAAACTGCTTGCAGGTAAATCTTTCAATGCACAAACAGAAGGCTTAATTGGTACATGCCCAAGCATTAAGTTATTGAATATGTGGTCTTTTTCAACTGCTGGTTGTTACAGTTACACACTCATTGAGTAATGCATTCTTAAACGGTATTCATTCAAGCTCTGTGATTTAGATATTAATTTTAAAACCTATTATTATTACTGTTTTGTGAGTTGTACAAAGTGGTTTTCTAATAGTTATGCAATAAGATTTGTATAACTTGGATTTAGGATTCAACGTACTTAATCCAACCTACATAAAAGTGTCTTATTCAAATAATAGAAAAGTTATTTTGAGAGTACGAATCTAGACCAAGTTTCTGTCCCGTTGCACATTGCTGTTGATATTTTTGATGGTACGCAATGGTGAGGGACAGAGTTCCCATGTACCTGTTTTCTGTGTAAATCTCGAACTATAGGGAATTATTGTATTCACTTTCAAAACTCCTTGTTATGTCTATCATAGCTGTATCCAGTTTACAATACATGTGCCATTAAATTAAACTGCTTTTGGAAGCCAGGAGTTTATTTTGTAGATAACTATGTAATGTTGAAGGTTTGTTTACATTTTGAAAATTGGTTGAAATATATACATGCCAGTTTCATTGGCATAAAATATAAGTGAACGGCACATATACAGACCTTAAAGAAACCAAATAACACTTTATACTTGTTATAATATGTGTACAAATATGCTGTTCAAAATTTACACAGAAACCAAGTACATGTGAGCTCTGTCCCTCGCCATTGTGTCCATCAGTATATCAATAGCAATTGGCGATGGAACAGAAACTCGGTCTAGTACAAATCCTGTAGTCTGACATAAAAGCATATGAAAAATTGTTTTTGTCTTCAGACCTCAGCTATTGAGTTTGCTTGTTCTTATTCATAAAAAAAAACAGTAAGCAAACACAGACGAGTCAGACTGTATGTTTACCTAACATGTACAAACTATATATTCCCTTCCTTGTTCTACTTTGTAAAAAGTGGCACATCTACAACTTCCTACTGCTAGAGAGTAATACTAGGATTCAAAATATGCTTACACATGTATAAAGCATTAACTTTCAATTCATAGTTCCAGTGATATTGGGGCTTTAGAATCATGTTTATGATAAGTTTATCAGTTTCTCTTTCATTTTGTCAGACATTTTATCAGCCCACAGCCCTTAAGGGCTGTCTGGGTATTGTTTTCACCCATGGTGTCCGGATGGAAGGGTGGGTGGCCAGCGGGAAAAAGTTTGTCTGGGCTGTATCTCAGAAACTGTAAGGTGTAGAAAGTTGATACTTGGAGGGATATTCGTTTGGGGGTGAAGGTGTGCAACGTCATGGTCTGACCTTGATTTGACCTTTGACCTTGCCAGTGACCTTGAGTGAAAATCTTGTCTGGGCTATATCTCGGTAACCGTAAGGTGCAGGAAGTTGATACATGGCAGGGACATTGGTCAGGGGCAGTAGATGTGCAATGTCATGGTGTGACCTTGATTTGATTTTTGACCCTGCCGCTGTGACCTTGACCTATAAAAGCTTGTCCATGCTGTATCTCAGCAACCGTAAATTGTAGAAAGTTGATACTACATAGGGACATTGGGTAGGGGCAGTAGGTGTGCAATGTCATGGTGTGACCTTGTTTTGACCTTTGACCTTGTTGTAGTGACCTTGACCTATAAAATCTTGTCAGGGCTATATCTTGGAAACTGAAAGCTGTAGGAAGTTGATATTAGGTAGGGACATTTTTAGGGGGTTGTAGGTGTGCAACGTTATGGTGTGACCTTGATTTGACCTTCGACCTTGTCATAGTTACAATGAGTTTTAAAACCTTGTCTGGGTTATTCCTTGGATTCCATAAGATGTAGAAGGTTGACACTTGGTAGGGACATTGGTTAGGGGGTGTAGGTGTGCATCATGGTGCGACCTTTAACTTTAGCTCTGCCAAAGTGTGTTGAGATATATGGATTAGTGCAACTTATTATTATATGCACTATTACATAATTTATCTGCCACTGTGGCCTAGAGGGTAACACACTTGTCTAGGAACTCAGAGGACATGGGTTCAATCGCAGGTACAGGCAGATACATAGTGGCTCAGATGACCACTTAAAATGGCGGTCCTCTGTCATTGGGTCCTATCCCCAGTGGCAGGTTAAAGAACCTCAAGGACGTTGATAAATGGTTATCCTTGAGCCTCTATCTTCCAGTTAGGGGAATGTCAGTTGCTTGTGAGTTGGGGCTGTACCTGTACAGTCGGATCGGTTAAATAGCGCTTTGAGTCCTATAGTATATGGAGATATTGCGCTGAGTATAAATACATCATAATAATAATAATTGTGCTTTTCTATTGGCAGCTATTCTCCAGTTAATAAATTTTACAGCTCCATAATTTTTAGTTTACGGATTAACGCTGTCATCTTGCTATTGAATTGTATTTCTTTCTTTCAACACTTTTTAACACTATCTTTACATTCATTTTCTTTCTCTCAGATATTATTTTCTCTACATAAAACATTATTTGGAGCTTTATATAACTGACACTGCTCCAAATCTTTGTACTCTTTCACTACTTCGATATCTCATGGTGTTGAAAACTATTTCGACAGGCTGTAGGGCATCTCTGCTATTCTGTGTTTTTGCATTTTATACATTCTTGTATTTTAATCAGCAATCTTTCTGCTTTGGCAGCATATCATTTCTTATAATATTATTAAGTTATATATCTAACAGTGTTTTAAATTTATTAAGCTTATTTGGTTTCGCGTCAGTTTCCTTGCCGCCGCCGCATTATGGTCTCCCTTGAATATCTCCCTTATTATTGGAAGCTTTTAACCATATTTGGCAGTTACGTACCTTAGGTGTGGGAAAATTTTTCCACATGATTAAATTTGACCTTTCATCTTTATCAAGGTCACATGATCAAAAAATAGTTTTTTTGGGTACACCCGCCCGTCATCGCAGTTCAGGAAAATCTACTGACCGCAGAGGCTTGTAACTTCATACATGTGTTCATACTATCAAAAGCGTGAGCTGATTAGATTTTGGGAGCAATCCGATGAAAATTGACCGATTTATGGGCGATTTTCTCACAGGTACCAATCAGAAAGCTTAAATTTCATGTGAACCCCCGCTATTATTATCGAGATTATAATTTGCACCATGTGTGTTAGTGTTGGTATCGAATAATAATATGCATATCGATATCAAACCATATTTCTGCCTTCCGTATCGATCGATATTTCTGAAATATCGAGGCATGAGATGCTTTCCTTTGGGAGACCTTCCAACTATTTCGCCAGGTTTAGTATTTCCCGAAACGTAAACAAATATGGCGTTTCCGCTTTAGCGGTAAGTGAAAGTTGACAAAAATAATATGAAAACCAATGTATTCTTCAAATATTGTCCTTTATTTGAATGCAAAACCCCATATTTGTACCTGTTAAGTAGTATATTTCGATATTGATATGACACTCTACATTATTGATATTGGCAAACTTAGCGTGAATCGATAAATATTTCAATATCGATAAACAATACCAACACTAATGTGTGTGAGTACGTGCAATGCCTGGGTGCGTGCGTGGGTGCGTTAGTGTGTCACGCGGTTTCCTCTGAAACTACTACAGTTACACATTTTTGGTAAATTAGTTGTCCTAATGAATTTTTTTGCTCTTCAATATTTTTTGGGTTTGGTGAACTTTGGCCTACTTGTGAGTGAGTAATAGCACTTTTAGCTAATATATTTATATGGCTTATAACTCTCAAACTATTGCATTTACAGTATTTTGTTGCAATATGTTGTTCAGCTACTTTGTCCACAGCTACAACATGGTCAGTAGTTTGGAAGTGTATCTCCATAGCTAAGCGAGTAATAGCTACTCTGTCAATTTTTTATGATAACCATAATGAGTAAATGGCTTATATCTTCAAAAGTATTGCAGCTACACGATTTCTCTCAAATATGTTGTTCATCTACTTTTTTGTGAACTGTAACATATTTAAGTTTCACACCTGTTGCTCGATGTACAAGTGAGTAATGGCTACTTTATTGCTACTTTTACTGAAAATGTCAAAAATCAAAAATATCTTGCAAACCGTAAGAGATAGAGCAATTTCGAGCGAATTTTTGACCTACAGGGTAGTACAAGAGTATCCTATTCTAAGTGGAAAAAGGTTTGGTGAACTTTGGCCTACTTTTGAGTGAGTAATAGCACTTTTACCTAATATAATTATATGACTTATATCTGTCAAACTATTGCATTTACAGTATTTTGTTCCAATATGTTGTTCAGCTATTTTCTCCACAGCTACAACATGGTCAGCGGTTTGGAAGTGTATCTCCATAGCTAAGTGAGTAATAGCTACTTGGTCAATTTGGAATGATAACCATAATGAGTAAATGGCTTATATCTTCAAAAGTATTGCAGCTACACATTTTCTCTTAATATCTTGTTCATGTACTTTTTTGTGAACTGTATCATATTTAAGTTTTACAAGTGTTGTACAAGTACGAGTAATGGCTACTTTGTTGCTACTTTTAGTGAAAATGTCAAAAATCACAAATATCTCGAAAACCGTAAGAGATAGAGCAATTTCGAGCAAATTTTTGATCCACACGGTGGTACAAGAGTCTCCTGTCAAATGGGGGAAAATTTCAATTTTCGCCACTTTTGGCGGCCATCTTGGATTTTCGCAGAAAATGGAAAAGTGTCAATACCTCGAAAACCGTAAGAGATAGAGCGATTTTGAGCGAATTTTTGACCCACAGGGTGGTAGAAGAGTGTCCTGTCCAAAGGGGGAAAATTTCAATTTTCGCCACTTTCGGCGGCCATCTTGGATTTTTGCGGAAAATGAAAAAGTGTCAATATCTCGAAAACCGTAAGAGATAGAGCGATTTCGAGCGAATTTTTGACCCACAGGATGGTACAAGAGTGTCCTATGCAAAGGGGTGAAATTTCAATTTTCGCCACTTTCGGCGGCCATCTTGGATTTTCACGGAAAATGAGAAAGTGTCAATATCTCGAAAACCGTAAGAGATAGAGCGATTTTAAGCGAATTTTTGACCCCACAGCATGGTACAACAGTGTCCTATGCAAAGGGGAAAATTTTCAATTTAGTATTTCTTCCCCTGCGGTACTCGGAGGGAGATACACACCGTGGCAGTGGTCTTGTCTTCTTAAGTATTGCATTTAGAGCCATAAAATGTATTGGGAGGTAGTAGAAAACCATATGTGGAGAGTCTAGAAAGCAAGTCGAATTTCCCCTCCGACCCCCCTGTAGGGGTCAAACTGGGGTCATAAAATAGCCAATTTCGTCTTTTTCCCTTATATCTCCTTTATTCTTGCTTCCACAGCTTTAGAATGTATTAAGAGGTATTGGGAAACCATATATGAAGAGTCAAGATAGCAGGTCACATTTACCCCCAGACCCTCCCTTATGGATCAAACGGGGGTTATAAAATAGCCGATTTTGTGTTTTGGCCTTGTATCTCCTTTATTCTTGCTTTTAGAATTTTACAATGTATTAAGATGTATTGGGAAACCGTATGTGAAGAATCTAGATAGCCGGTCAGATTTACCCCCAGACCCCCCCTTATGGGTCAAACTGGGGTCATAAAATAGCCGATTTGGTGTTTTTGGCTTTTATCTCCTTTATTCTTTCTTTTACAGCTTTGGAATGTATTAAAAGGCATTGGGAAACCTTATGTGAAGAGTCAAGATAGCTGGTCAGATTTACCCCTGGACCCCCCCCCCCCCCCCCCCCCCCCCTATGGGTCAAACTGGGGTCATAAAATCGCCTATTTTGTGTTTTTGCCTTTTATCACTTTTATTCTTCCTTTTACAACTTTAGAATGTATTAAGAGGTATCGGGAAACCATATGTGAAGAGTCTAGATAGCTGGTCAGATTTATCTCCGGATCCCCCCTTATGGGTCAAACTGGGGTCATAAAATCAGGGTTGAGATGGTAAAACCCGCCCGGGAAAACCCGGGAAATCCCAGGCTGGGCAATACTCCAAAAGTGGGCAATACTGGGCAGTATTATTTTTTAACCCAAATCTGGGGGAAAAACCAATGATGGACTTTATTTAAGCTTCATAAAACTCTTTATTCAGCTAAATATGTGCAAGGTTTTATTATAAGTATATAACATATAAATGACAGTACATGAATATAATATTTAAATGGAATGAAATATATCAGCACTGAATGAGTACATAAATACAATTGTACGTAACAACTTAGGCATTGGGGTCATTTGAGGATTAGAATAGCTTCTACTTATTTCTATCCACTCACTGCCATTGAAGCCATACTGTTAATGCAGTGTCTAAAAATGTTATTACTGACAAGCCAGAGTTAAGCTGACAAGCCAGAGTTTATACTACCCGATGATAGCCCTAGAATAGTGGGCTAAATAGTTTAATTGCAATTATGAAAGGGACAAGTATAAACCCCTCTTTTTGTATTATACTTGAAAGTGACACCAGTAGCAAACATGTTTGATTGCTTATATATGCTAATGTATACAGTTTTAATTCTGTCCACTGATTTAAGTGAAACCAATTCATACTTTGCAGGGTGTATAAAAATACCCAAAGAGATTACCCAGTAGTGTTATTAAATGGTCTGTGACTATTAGAAATGATAATATTGTCACAGATTAAAAAGTTGTTCTTACTAGGCAATATTTTAAGAGGTTATAATACTGTCAGAAAAAAAATTTGTGCTAACTGGGTAATAATGACCATTACTGGGCAATACTAGACTTAATGGGTTTATTAAACCAAAAGACAGATTTTAACTACTCTAAAGAAAGCACTAGTATTATTAAATTATCTGTGACTATTAAAAGTGATAATACTGTCACATCTTAAAACCTTGTTTTTACTGGGTAATACTTTAAGAAATATAATACTGTCACATATAAAAATTTATCCTAACTGGGTAATAATGGCATTACTGCGCAATACTGGGTAATAATGCTCTTTATAAAGTAGTAAAATCTGTCTTTTTGTGTAATAAACCCATTAAGTCCAGTATTACCCAGTATTGCCCAGTAAAACTCGGGTTTTCCCACTGGGCTGGGCAATGCTCATAAAACCCGGGTTTTTCTCAACCCTGGATAAAATAGCCGATTTTGTGTTTTGGCCTTTTATCTCCTTTATTCTTGCTTTTACAGCTTTAGAATGTATTAAGAGGTTTTGCCTTATATCTATTGTAGTGCTGGTATTGTTTATCGATATTGAAATATTTATCGATTCACGCTAAGTTTGCCGATATCAATAATGTAGAGTGCCATATCAATATCAAAATATACTACTTAACAGGTACAAATATGGGGTTTTTCATTCAAATAAAGGACAATATTTGAAGAATACATTGGTCTTCACATTATTTTTGTCAACTTTCACTTACCGCTAAAGCGGAAACGCCATATTTGTTTACGCTTCGGGAAATACTAAACCTCGCGAAAGACTTTGGAAGGTCTCCCAAAGGAAAGCATCTCATGCCCCGATATTTCAGTATCAATGGATACGGAAAGCAAAAATATGGTTTCATATCGATATGCATATTATTATTCGATACCAACACTAATCTATTTTATTCTTGCTTTCAGAGATTTACAATGTATTAAGAAGTATTGGGAAACCTTATAATATGATGAGTCTATATAGCCGGTCAGATTTACCCCCTCCTCTATGGGTCGAATTGCAGTCATAAAATAGCCGCATTTGTGTTTTTGCCTTACATCTACTTTAGTCTTGCTTCTACAGCTTTAGAATGTATTAAGAGGTATTGGGAAACCTTGTGTGAAGAGTCTAGATAGCCGGTCAGATTTACCCCCTGACCCTCCCTTATGGGTCAAACTGGGGTCATAAAATAGCCAATTTTCAATATATCTAAATAGAAATGAGCGTTATTCATAAGATATAAATAGGCTTGTGGGAACATTGACCTTTTATTTACTCATTGGGATAGATATGGTCACAGCATTGTGTCATAAACTTCTTGCCTTTCCAAAGGCTCAAATTTTACTATGCCTTTTTCTAAAATGTAAATAGGTATATGGCATTTATAAAGCACCTTTACTCTTTAATTAAGTAGTTTTATGGTGTAATTATCAACCTATTACATGTATAAGTATTGATGCTTTATGCTTTCTGAGCCAGAGCATTTATTCAATTTTCACAATTTATAACCATAGAAAACAAAATAAAGATTAAATTTTTCTTTCATGTTAATGCATTAACTTCCACACTGTCTGCTTAACTTTCACTTCTTCTCTCAGCACTGCATGTTTTTATTTTCAAAAACTTTTTTCTACTGTATAATATATTGCAGTGAACCTTTTTGGGACGCTTAGTTTTTGTTAGCAAAAACATTCTTCTAGTTACCCTTTAATTTCTTTATGGATGTTTCCATATTTGTTTTGTTAAAGAAGACATAATAAGTTGTCAAGCAGTACATTTTATGGCATCAATATTTCAACCCGAATTCTACTGACTGAAAATTTGACTTCAGTATTACAGTTATTGTATGTTGTTCATTTCAGTATGTCCCACCTGGGGGGAATACTACGTTTGATGTGGTTTTTCTTGCTCGGCAAGTAGGCAATGTAGAAAATACTTTATATATCCACACAAATGTGGGTACATTTAAGTATCAAGTGAGTTGACCTACTTATATAGTCATACATACATCTTTGTGTTTACATATGGCTGAATGAATGTGAATGACAAATTAACCCACATGTAGGTGTGAGATCTGTGTGTAAACTTCAAGGCAAGTCAAATATGTTTCAAACAAATCATAGACTCAGATAAAGTTTTACTTTTAAATGTAGTAATAAATCTAACAAAGTATGAATATATTAAGCAGTCCATTTTCTGTTTTCAGAAATGAATCCTCACATATAAATAATGTCTAAAACTTGTTAGAGTATTGTAGTTTTTTCTGGTTATATCTGTTCTTTATGACATTTTGTGTTTTGAACAGGTTTTTGGGGTTGGAATTCCCAATCCGTATAGAGTACGGCCCATTTTAGGAGCAAAAGTTCCACTCAATACAAGTTTTTCCCCCCTTATAAAGCTGCATAATCCCCACAGCTCAACTTTACAAGTGAGTCATATATATATATATTTTTTTTATTTTACCTGTCAATGTGCACATATGTCAATGGCATTAGTGAATTAAATATGTTGGTAGATGTAGAAATTGTAACCTACTTCTGAAAACAAAGGTTTAGAATGTGTAATTCAATTTATTTAAAATGTGTAAGAAACTGAAGTGTAGAGATAATAGGAAAACGTCCCGAATGACATATACAGAAAAAATATATCACGAATGAAGATAATAATATTATACGAGTGCGTAGCACGAGTATTATATTGTTAATCTTCATGAGTGATATATTTTTTCTGTATATGTCTGATGAGGGATGTTTTACTTTTATTATCCACCATTTTGTGCGATTTATGGGTCAAATAATATGAATATTTAATGAGAAAACGTGAAACAGACTGTCAAAAAGAATGAGCAACACTGAATATAAAACTTCAATCTTTACCTTGCAATATCTCAGTCATTTCTGCATGGATATTTATGTAACATACATGAGCAGAAGCGCTAGAATAACACCTTTGTAATGATATATTATACATATTTTTAAGTTACATACTTTCCAAGATATTGTTGAAAAACCGGAAGTTAATCACACTCAATATCCATAGTACCGGGGCGCCGGTGTATACAAAAAAAATACATCCCGGTCTGTATTTCCCCGTATTTAGGGCAAATACGTCGCGTGGTGGATAATAAAATGCCTAACTTTTTTCCAGGTGGAAGAAATATATTCCAGTGGTGGGGACTTACATTTACAGCTCCCCAATGGGGAAATTGAAGCTACAAAAGAGTATTGGGTAGCTATTACTACATTTTTAACTAGGGCCATCACGACTAGCCGACTAATTGACAACGGTTAGAATAGTGCTATTTTCCGGTTCATATTTTAAAGTATGCAATAATCACTGAATGTAGTAAAAGATGGCAGAAGGTCTGAATCTGTTAAATATGGCCATATTGTCACATAAAATAAGTTAAAATACATAAACAGCCACGTTTTCTGTGCTGTTTATACATTCACGTAAAACCTGAAGTGCCACATATCTCTCATATTGCCCACTTCCTTTCTGAAATAAATGAAGCAGAAGTCGCAGGAAAACAGCAAATTAATTTAATTTTACAGATTATAGACATATATTTTCATTTTATTTCTCATATCTATCGTTTTCGTTGCTTTTTACAATATGAAACTTAAGATTTTTGGTTGTTTTATAAATTCAGTGGTTATTCAGTGTCAAGACGTATAGTACTTAATGATTAGCTGACATGAAATATTTGGAGTCGTGATGTCCCTAATTTTTACACACCTTTCAGTATGACTGATTATAATGTAGAAATAAACTACGTATGCGCGGACTTTATTGGCGATTCAATCACAAAAATAACCTCAAATAAAGGAGGAGGGCCGAAGGCACGAGTCCTTTATTTAGAGGGTAATTTTGTGATTGAATCGCCAATAAAGTCCAAGCAAAAGTAGTTTATTTCTATTATAAAACGATTTTTGTAGTTTTATCCAATGTTCACTGATTTTGTTTGTTTTCAATTTTATTTTTGAGATTATGTTGCGCAACCATGTTTGCAGATTGGAACAGCGTACATTTGTTCCTCTATAAAAGTACTCTCACGAAATGCGCAGAGACGCATTTTCGTCGACTGCGCAGGTGTCCGTTTTATAAGGAATAATCAATGTTATGTTTAAAGCTAACCTAGTTGGCCATGTAGGTTGCAAGATTTTTTGAATTATTGTTTATAAGATTTCTTACTGGAATACTTGGTGATAATGATGATGCAGCTCCATATGTTATTTTCCACTCAAAATATTTTTCACCAACTTAATAGCAGTGATTGTCCGTCCATCCCACACCTGTTCATTTCACCTAATATAGGAATAAAAGACATATTCCAGTGCTTTATGATGGTTTTAAACTATCGAGCGGCTGTATTAAAGCCTCGAAGCCTGAAGGGCTGAGTGCTTTAATACAGCAGATCGATAGTTTAAAACCATTATAAAGTACGAGAATTTGTCTTTTATTCCTATTCTAAAATGGTTACACTAATATTTTGGTCAAAATAAGCAGTAAATCTTATGCAAAATTCAAAACAAATCCAGCGTCATGTTGGCTGTTCCATTAACTAAATCTGCTTAGTGATGGATGTGCAAACAGCCTTTTGGTTAAAATCCCCCACAGAATTCTGTAATGTCATATTAATGAGTAGACGATCTTTAAATGAAATATTGATAAAAATCCCCACTGAATTATTTAACTTTATATTTGCTGCATATAATTTACGTTTTATTTTACCGTGAGTTGTTTGTTTACATTTGTACGCGAAGGGATGATGTACGTAGAATTCAACAGCGTTACTTTATTTACCATTCTATATTCGCGATTTCTGAATTGCGCAAAAGACGTGCCCAAGGTCACTGGGCAGCATACCATTTTAGAATTTGTAATTATATCATCCTGCTAAGGTACTTTATCCAATTGTACTTGTCCCAATGTTGTTTCATTGCTAATAAAATATGTTTAAATAAGAAACATGGTGATGAATGTGAATGCACGCTTTTTTCAGGAGATACCACCGTATGATACCAAGCCCATCATGAAAGCAAATTTTTTAGGGCGGATAGAAAGCAACCACACCGCATTCATCCGTATTAAAACAAATAAAGAGAATCCAGATAGCACACTGGTACTTCCTGTAGAAGTGGAGGTTTCTTCAGGTGGGTGTTAGCAGTGATTTCCCTTCTACCATGTAAGATATGACATGCTCATCATTAGAAGGGCAGAAGTCCTTTATCAAACCAGAAATATGGAAGACATAGTTTGGCAGCCTTCATTATTTATAGTGACATAAAAGCAAGATTACCTAAAAATTAAGAAAACTGACTTATATGAAATTTGGAAATGATATAATCTTAACTGTAAATTTTCTCTTTGTGATGTAGTTTGTTGTAAATAATTGAAAAGGCAAATTGGATAAAGCTATTGGTGAGCAGAGGTTAGCAGAGATTAGTGTTTTTCATCTTCCCCTGTTGTAACTTATGTCAGAATGAATACAGTAGACATATTCTAAAATTTAGTTGACTGCAAATACTATTTGTGTTGCCTTCTATAGCCCTCATAGGTTTATAAATTGTTGGCATTTTGTAACCACTCAATAGAGATCATTAGTAAGTGTTGATTGAGTGGAACTTCCATGTGGCAGCAAGAGATAATTTAATTGAGGTTTCTGTTGGCAGAGCCTTAATGACTTCCCATTTTATGTATTGTAAACTGTATTGATTCTCTTGATGTTGCATTCTGACATGTTTTTATATGAAATTAATTGTGTTAATGTATGTTGTCCATCACAGAATTAAATTTTCACCATTCAACTAACTAGGGTAGTGATCATTTTCAAACATATATTCTATGTGGAATGCTTCTCCAAAGATGTTCATTGTTGTCCTTTAATCACAGGTTTTGCAACCAGTATAAGTCAACATTACAGATTTGTAAATCCTCTACAGTTTCTTGAAAGGACACTGCTAAGCCAGGGGCCGATTTCACAAAGGGACTTAAGTCCAGATTTAGGCTTAAATCTAAGACTTTGGTCTTAAATTTTGTCAAAAAACTGCTAAGTCTGTGGTCTTAGACTTAGCGGATTTCACAAAGCAGCTAGGTCCATGAAATTGCTAAGTCAGTGGACTTAACTTTTAAGTCTGGGAGGTAGTGGGCTTAAATTTTGTAAAGAGGACTTAAATATGGCCGCCATAAACTTTTCTCCACTTCAAAATTTGAAATGGCTGTAAATAAATTATAATTATACAGAACACCTCACTAAAGTAGTGTTTGGGAAGTTTATATGTGCTAACAAGGTTTTCAATTTCAAAACAGCACTTATCCTTAGATAAAATACATTAAAAGAAGAATATGTGGCATCAATATTATATTTTGAATAGATACAAAAGGTCACATGACACAGAAAACCACTGTGGTTATATGATAAGCCTGGACTTAGCTAAGTCACCTTTGTGAAATCCATTTTTCTAGCTAAGACCAAAGTCTTAGATTTAAGTCCAAGACTTAGCCACAAAAGGGACTTAGTTTAAGTCCTTTAGTGAAATCGGCCCCTGATGTTTTGTTGAGGTGAAATGATGGTGCCCAGGGCAATTGTTATGCTTGGGCTGTCAGTCAGAATATTTTTGATAGAAACATGTCAAAAACACGGTTAGCTTGAAGTTGGATATTTTGTATCTTTGTGACTGGTCATTTTGTAACTTTGTAAATGTTTCACTGATAAATTCAGCTTTTTCTTGGTGTCAGTGTTAGAAGTAGTTTCTGGATCAAAGCAGTGTTGGTGATTTAGTGTCTACACTCAATTGCTGACTCTCTCAGTTAAGAGAACAGTGGAACTTGTGACATCTTCAGAACCTGTAGGTGATATTTTGGCCATTTCTTTGGCATGGTTGCTTTATTCAGTTCTGAATGTTACCATATTTCTGTTTTCAGAAGCAGGTATATACTCCCCTTTGGACGTGTTAGACTTTGGGATAGTTAGAAGCTGTGATGAACCAAAAACTTTGAAGCTCAACTTACTTAATTCTGGTGTTAAACCTTTGCATATTCATGTAAGTACTTTAATGATAGTTACATGTAGTGGTGTGAACAATAAACCGGGTTATAGTCGTCCCCTGTGCTGTCCGGGCGGCAGCGGTGGGCATAAATCTTGTGGGTGTTTCACAGCCCTGCAATTTAATTGTAATTGTCAGATTTCATTTTATATACATTTTTCCATATTCTGCCATATTGTAATAAAATGAGTAATAGTTATTAGTTGATTATTGCTAAGGGATGATGGCATATTTGAATTGGTTGCCTAGCAATGTTGCATCTTGTTGAAATATGTGATTATACTAACACAAGATCATTGTTGTATCAAAACACTAATTAAACTTTGAAATATGAACTTCAAGTGATTTAAAAACTCAGACCTTTGATGGTTGCTAAGGGGTGATGCAAATTTGAATTGGTTGCTTAGCGATGTTGCATACTGTTGCACTGTGACATCATATGTCAGCAATTACGCCATTAGTGGCATTATACGTAACGTAAGAGATTCCCCCATAGTATTGCTATATAACTGTCACTATGTGTAATATATTCCAATATACAAACAAATAGAGGGGTATAGGCGCACCAACTATACCAATAAGAGGAATTATTACTACACAAATTGGTGATGCCAATAGAGGTAATGGTTGGCACATTCCAAATTAAGTATTATTCTGGTTGTGCACCTATATTGGATATCTGGGTTGGCTATAGTGTCTAGTCATTGAATCACAGTGAATCTCTCGTTTTTGTGAGAGTGATCTTCTAAGTGGGAATGTTAGGATCCTTTTAGTATAATGTTGTTAGCACAAGATCAGTCCATATTTCAGGATATATCAGTGTCACCACCAAATGAGGCCATCTCTGTTCATTTCCGGCCCACTCATCTGAAGCCAGACTTATGGGAACCTTCAACAGTGGCAAAAATATCTTATAATGGTAAAGTCACCTTTTTCATTTTGAGAATTATACCGTTAAATATAGTTTATGTCCTATATCCTACAGTGTGTGTTTGTGTTTGTAATATTGTATCATTAACATATGTACCAAAGTTAAAATGGTGACTGTCAAATAACTGGCAGCACCTATCTGTTCAAATACTTTTGTTATTTTTTGTAATACTTTGTAAATGTAGATGAATAACTGGATACTAGTATTAATCACAGTTTGGATTTTGCTGGTATTGATTACAAAGTATGATCTTAAAATGTAAGAAGGGCAAATAATCTATGATATACTTTGTAGCATCCAAAGTCACCCATGCAAAGCAATGGAATGGCCACCTTGTGATTCATTCTAGAACAGAAGCAGAAGTGCTCAAACTGCCTTACATAGTCACTGTTTTACATGGGTAAGTGGTTGGCACTCCTCAACAAAATATTTCTGCAGTTGTTTAGGTTCTTCCATTTTGCAGAGTTTTAATTTTAACTTCACAGAATGAAGTAAATATGACACAATTGTAATGTCATGCTGGTGACATTAATCAGTCATATAAAATAATTGCATAGTGGTTGGAGTGGAAGTGGATCAATAATGATTTTGTTTTAAATAGGTAAAAGATTTCGTCTGTTAGAATTAAAATAGAGGACTACTTTCAAACAGTGTGTGGGTTTTATCTTGATGCCGCAATAACTGTTGCATTCCTAGCCAGGTTCAGAGTCTAGATTCCATACTCTATTTCTTAAAATGTCATGTTGTCCTTTGGCTGTTTTTCTCAAATTTTTGAAGTGATTATTGTGAATCTTGACTGTATAACACTGTTTGTGCATCTGGTAGGTTTAGTTACCATGTTAGTGAAATCAAACATGCGGGTGTACATGAGCCTGAACTGGTAACTGGAAATGGCTTTCAAGTTTATTCTAAAGTGAAGATTCTTGAATTTTACCCTTAACAAAGTAAAAATTAATTATTTCAGAAAATTTACAGGGTTTATAATGTTTTGAATTAAAAATATGAAGTTGAAATGTAGATATTAACTTAGTGATCAATACGGTGATAATGTCCACTGTTTTGCTCACGGTATCGAGACAGCAAACGTCTACACGATGACGTCCCTATGCTGTAGTGACCTTGACCTATAAAGTCCTGTCCGAGCTATATCTCAGAGACCATAAGGTATATGAAGTTGATACTTGGTAGGGACTTTGTGTTGCCACATCTGTATGTATGGGAATATTCTAAAAATTAAAAACCATAATTTGACCATGCAAAACGTATATAAAGATGGGAGAGGTTACTTTGGTATGTTTGGACAATATTCAAAACATCCCAACCATAATTTTACTGCAAGATGTTTGTATATAAACAGCTTACAGAACAAGGCAACTTGCTTGTTCTTTATCTTTTTGACCTGAAGGTACTTCTGTCTGTCGTGGACTGGCAGATTTTTGTTTATTTCGAACCCTGTTAGTGGGGGTGTAGGTGTGCATCATGGTTTGACCTTTTTTCTCTGCCAAAGTGTGTGCACCTGCTATATTTGAGACATTGTTTTTTTCTTATGACAAAGATATATGGATTGCTGCACTTTTACATATTTGTGCTATTTCCTTTGACAGCTATTCTCCAACTAATAAATTTTACAACTTTATATTTTTTAGTATGCTGATTAATACTGTCATCTGGCTATTGAATTGCCTTGTTTAAGTACTTTATCTTTACATACATTTTCTTTCTCTTAGATGTTATTTTCTCTACTTAAACATTATTTGGAGCTTTTTATAACTGACACTGCTCTGAAAGTATCCAGATCTTCTGCTGTTTCACCACTTCTATATCTCATGGTGTTGAAAACTTTTTCCCAGGCTGTTGGGTACGGGCATCTCTGATGCTATTTTGATGATTTTACATGTTCCCTTCTTTGTTGTATCTACTAAATTGAGGATTGAGCAGTAATTAGTAATTTAAATTATAGAAAACAATACAATTACAAAAAGAGATAATCACCCTTAGAGATTCCATTACTCAACATTTTCTGCCTTGAATATGCAACTCAAAACTGATATTTGGGGTGCCAGGTAAAGCTGGTATACTTTATTTAGTAAGGTCTACTGAACATGCTTTGAATTGTGTGCATTTTATTGAAAAACTATCATATTTTTATGTCTGGATCTTTTTTGTGTGTGTGTGTTTCAGGTCACTTTCTTATGAAAAGAACAAAACAATGTATTTTACTGGGCAGCCAAATCGAACTATAACCACAAATCTCCCCATCACAAACAACTTCAACTTTACTCTGGTAGTTCATAGTGCTTCTTTTCCTCCTGGTATGGAATCCTTTTTTAAGGTAAAGTAGCTCATTACATTAAACCTACATCAACCAATACATGTTGAAGAGTGTTTATTTGAAACTTGTGTTGTGCCATTGAGTTTTAAAACCCAGTGGAATTACCTGTGGGTGGTTGAATGAAGACTTTTATTAAAGTTTGCCCTGGCCACATTTGTGGAACTCTATCAGATGCAGTGTTCACTCTTGTCATAACTCAGTGTGAGACAGACTGTCTCCCTTCATTTGAAAATTTGAGACATCTGTGAAAAACTGTGAGACATGCTTTGCGTCAAGATATTTTGGAATATTTAGTTCCAATTTTGGATTGCATAAAATCTTCTTTATTTAAGAAATAAATGCTAAACTTAAAGTTCTAATAAATTAATTAATGCTGTTTTTATTTGTCAATTTTTTAAAATTAAATTTTTAAACATTTAAGCATTAATGGCTGGGTGCTACTGTTTCTGTTACTGTTTCATCAAATAAAATAAACTGCATTTCTTCTCTTTTCTTTGAAGAAATATATATTTTGTCTCTTCCGATAATAGACAAATTTCTTTGGCCAGTAGTTGTTTTAGCTGGTTCGCCTGTGTAACTATATGCAGAGGACGGTTTAAAAATTCAACAAAAAGCACTGGAATACTGAATTCTCACATGAATTACTGTTAGCTTCCGATAATAGACAAATTTCTTTGGTCAATTTGAGTGTTTCGTCTGGTTGCGACTGTTTCACCTGTGAAACTATATGCAGAAGATGAGCTAAAAATTCAACAAAAAGCACTGAAATCTCGCGAGAGTACAGAATTCTCACTTGAATTACTGTTAGCTGTAGTGCTGTAATGAGTTGACCGAAACTTGAGTTGTAACTCGGTGATATTTGGGAATACCATCGATTTACGTAATTTAAACTCGAGTTTTTAAGAAAATAAATAATGATATACTAATCTTGTACAAACCAGCACTTTTGCAATTCATCTAACCATAAAGACATAAAAGTCAATGAGCAATTGTCGTTTTTCTATTTCCCTTATTTGCGTGGCTGTTCCATAAAGTGCTCATACATATCTGCACAATTTAACTGGCAACAAAATATATATCCTTGGAATAAAATGGTACTAAACACATGAATGGAGGATTCCTTGATGAAAATATTTGGATATTGTTATTTTATTTATATCTGTGTCATTTACTCGAGTTCAACTCGCATGTAACAGGTGATCCTTGATCTACAGAAATCGCTCATGATTACAGCCCCAGTTAGCTGGATGTATCAAATAAAATATACTCACTTTCATGTCTTTCTCACCCATTTCTATGAGGAAATATGTACATTGTCACTTCCTATAATAGACAAATTTCTTCGGTCAGTTTTGAGTGTTTCGTCTGGTAGCGACAGCGCAGACGCGTTGGTGAGTTGGTTTTGTGACAACTCGCCCCAGAGTGTGTACAAACTTGCAAAATCACGCCCGAGAGCGAACACTGCAGATGTGATGTTCATTTTTTACAGCTAGCACATTTATGTAGTGAATTTGTAGATTTATGATAAAGCTGCCTCTGAGTGTAGGTCATTTTGGGGTGGACTGTAATATAATGCTTTCTTGCAATATTTTACAATTTAATTTCATGAGATGGGAATTTTACCACATTTTTACTGCTTACATCATTATTGAAAGCCTTAACTATTTTGGGTAGGATAACTGGTTATTATAAAGACCGGAAGTGCGCAGACCACACATAACAATGCAGTGTGCATATTTTTGTGTACAGGAAAATATGTCCGGTCTTTTAATCCATCAGTAATATTCACGTAAACGTTTAAGCTGAAGCACAAAAAATTCATGAAGTTTGCAACTCATGTTTGTGTTTCTGTCCTTTCAGTGTGACAAGTTCAAAGCCCCTGTGGTCATCAAAAGTGGGCAGACTGTCTCCCCATTCTTGCTGGTATTTCATTTCAATCAAACCAATCTACACTTTGAAACAGAACTTTACCTTCACACCAACGCCTCAACTTTCAACATTCCAATCTATGTATATAACGGCAAACTCAAGGTGAGTGCTGCTTTTATGGTTCTTATCTCAGCAAAGGTAAAAAAATGTGTCAAGGTTACTGTTAGAGACACTGAGACTTGACACCTCCCAACCATCACAATTGTAAGTTCTTTAATGTAAATGTACCTCATTGCTGACTCCTTAAATTTTGTGAGATTTATGTAATCCCTTTATAATCATTGTTTTAACCCTTTTTATTGTAAAAAAATTATTGGCAAAGCCAATTGGTTTAAACTATTCCTTGTTTGCTGTGCATCATCTGTGTACACAATACTTTTGTATTATGTCTGTATGGTGACCATTCTATGAAGACTATGATTGGTCTAATAGTATGTAATGTTACACAGTGGACTATTATAACTAAAACTTCAATATTCTCAGAATCTTGTTCTGGGCCCGGATTCACGAACAATACTTAGATAAGGTGACCTTAGATCTAAGTAAGGGAAGGTTTTTCACTTGACTAAGTTTTTCTTAGAATTGGTATTCACGAAACAATACTTAGATAAGGTTACCTTAGATTTTAAGTAAGGAAAAAACCTCTCCTAACTCTTTAGTTACAGTTGTGTCAGTGAATCTGATTGGCCAAGTGGTATGGAAAATTTTGGTCTATACATTGGATTGTTTATGATAATGATCCTCTACAAAAGATTTTAGTCACAGCTTATTAAAGGGAGATTTTTAATTATTTTAGCTGATGAGCTTGGAGAGTAAAATTAATTCCTGGTGAAAATTTTAATCTGTTCCTTTGAAGTAGAATCTAGCCATCAGTGGAAATTATTTCTGAAGAATTAGTTAAAACTTCTTCTTACTAAAATTTTGACTTATACATTAACCACATGGATAAATAAACCTCCCCATGCAAAAACAACACTATTATTGCACAATGTTTACAAACTAAATCATGTAATATCAACATCCTGTCCTCCCAAGGTAGCTTTCAACTTAACTTAAAATCTAAGTATGGGTTTTAAGGTCACCTTAGAGTTAGGAACGTTTGTGAATAAGGTTTCATAATTATATCCCCAGACGAAAGTCGGGGATATATTGGATTCAGGTCCGTCGCGCCGCCGCCGCCGTAGAAATTTCCTTGTGGACGCGATAACTCAAAAACAAATTAATATTTTTTTTCCAAACTTGGTACACATGTTAAGGGTGCCCAAAGGAAGATCCCTATTTTAAGGTGACCTTAAACTCCCAGTAAAAAAGAACTTATGGCCACCTTAAGGTCAGAAATTGCACTTTTGGCCACTTAGAGCCCTGTAGGTCACAAACTATGATGCTCAGCTGGCTGAAATTTTACCTGACAACACATTAATATGTTCTTAGTACATGTGCCGAAAATCATGACTTTAAGTTGAGGAGAAAATTGTGTTTGAGGCCCATAAATACCCCCACTTAGGGATTTTTTGCTATACTTTTCACATATTTTGCCCTATAATTTGGAAGTGGTAATTCTGATGAGTCTCAAACTGCGCTAGGTATAACTTTGATATGTAATCCTTGTCTGTAGAAAATTTTAGGGCTGTAGGTTTACCCAAAGGGGTCGACTTAAGGTCTCAAAAGTGCCCACAGAGACCCAATTTATGCACTTTTTGCCACTTTCAAGCACTGTAGCTTTCAAACTATGTCTCTCATCTAAGTTAAATATCATCTGGGAATATATCTATGTGTTTTCTTATATGTGCCCCAACATTTAGGGCTTTAATAGACAGTTAACCTGTGTATCAGGACCATAAACACCCACCCGAGTGACCCTTATAAGACATTTTTCACATCTTTTTCCCTGTAACTTGGAAATGGTAAGTCTGAGAAGTTTCAAACTGTATTAGATATATATTCTGTGTGTAATCTTAGTATGTAACAGATTTTAAGTCTGAAGCTTTAATTTTGAAGGTCAAATTGAGGTCTCTAAAAGGCTCCCAAAGACCCAATATTTGGACTTTTTGCTACTTTTAAGCCCTGTGACTGTCAAACTATGTGACTGATAGAGCTCAAATCCTATCTGAGAAGATATTAGTATGTTATTTTTATATGTGCCAAAAATTAAGGCTTTAAGAAGACATTTAACCTGTGTATGAGGACCATAAATCCCCACCCGAGTGACCATTTTTAGACATTTTTCACATATTTTTCCCTGTAACTTGGAAATGGTAAGTCTAAGAAGTTTCAAACTGTATTAGATGCATATTCTATGTGTAATCTTAGTATGTGACAAATTTTAAGTCTGAAGCTTTAATTTGAAGGCCACATTTAGGTCTCTAGAAGGCCCCATAAAGACCCAGTATTTGGACTTTTTGCCAATTTTAAGGCCTGTGACTGTTAAACTATGTGACTGATAGAGCTGAAATCTCATCTGGGAATACATTATTATGTTCTTTTTACATGTGCCAAAAATCAAGGCTTCAAGTAGACATTTAACCTGTGTATGAGGACCTTTAACACCCACCTGAGTGACCCTTTTAAGACATTTTTCACATATTTTGCTCTGTAACTTGGAAATGGTAAGTCTGAGAAGTTTCAAACTTTATTAGATACATATTCTATGTGTAATCTTAGTATGTAACAAATTTTAAGTCTGAAGCTTTAATTTGAAAGCCACATCGAGATCTCTAAAAGGCCCACAATGACCCAATATTTGGACTTTTTACCACCTTTAAGCCCTGTAACTGTTAAACTATGTGATTGATGGAGCTGAAATCCCATCTGGGAATGCATTATTATGTCCTTTTTACATATGCCAAAAATCAAGGTTTTTAGTAGACATTTAACCTGTGTATGAGGGCCATAGACACTCGCCCAAGTGCCTTTTTTGACATTTTTTCCGTATTTTGCCCTGTTATTTGGAAATGCTTAGTGTGACAAGTCTTAAACTGTATTATATATGATTTTTGTTTGTTATGTATGTCCCCCCAAAAAGTTTCAGATCTGTAGTTTAATTGCTAAGGTCTCTTTAACAATTGTAAAATGCCCACAGAAACCCAATTTATGGATATTATGCCACTTTAAAGCCCAGTAACTGTCAAACTATGTGGGTTATAGAGCTGAAATCTTTGAATTTTTAAAAGGAAATGCCTGTCTATTTAAATTTTGAATATTAATAATGTTATGGCTATCTTAATCTTTTAAGAACTTATTTTTGTGTGTTATACCTCTGCTTGCTGAGTTTTTCACTTTTTAAAATGAAACTGGTGAAACATATTGAAGTAGACAAAATGGACACTTTAAGTGAGCTTTAAGTCCCAATATTAATGAAATTATATCCTTATGTAGTAAAACTAGGGGATTTTTAACCCTCAACTAGCCCAGTTTTATTCAACTTGCCTCAGTTAATTTTGGCACAGCTCCTACAGTTATGAACTCATTTCAGTTGATAATCACATACTTAAAATTCTCAATTCTTTTTGTATTTGAGTACCCCTTTTATATAGATTGTTTGTTTACCATTTATGCTCAACCCACATCCCCCACCCGGATTCCCCCCACCCACCTCTGGGACCTCCAGCTATATTGAGTGACACTAAATAAACAAAGGTATTTAATGATATCAGATGAGAAACAAAGAACTCAATGGGGTTGCAGATCTTGTGTAATAGTGAGAGAGGTGTGGAGAAGGGGAGAGGGGTGGGGGTGGGAGGTGGTGGGCTTCATTACATATAACACAAAGGGGAGTCAGAACTGAGATTGTGTCACATATTTAGGTTGCATATATATGGACCACATATATAGGTATAGAGGAAATGAATAACTGAAAACAATTTGCAAATTCTAAAAATAATATAATAAAATAATAATATAAATAATTTTTTTTTAAATAATATTTTATTTGTGAACAAATATAGAAACAGATATGCGCTTTTGTGATTATGAATTTTAGAATGGACATTGAATCATCAATCATTTAAATACTTTGAAGGAAGATTGAAAAATATGATGAGTTGAGTTAAAAATAATATTTTATTTGTCAACAAATATAGAAACAGATATGCTCTTTTGGGATTATTATTTTAGAATGGACATTCAATCATCAATCATTTAAATACTTTGAAAATAGGTTTAGAGTTATCATTGCAGGAAGATTGAAAATATAATTTCAGTTATGTATTCGGCGTCTGGGGATACACCATCTTCCTTGGGGAGATATAAACAGAGTAGATTGATGTGCTGAAGTTCATATAATAATGGGTAATTATGTTTTAAAAAATTTCCGATCAAAACCTGTGGCGTGAGTGATGACCTGTCTGGGGATTTGTTGGCGCCGAGTTGGCCCAATCTAGTTTCTTACTTGAAATCTAAGTAATACTTAAAATCTAAGTAAGGAATGGCCTAAGTAATGTTCGTGAATCCGGCCCCAGGTTATGGCTGACTGTACCTGCAAAAATATTGCATTTTATATGTTATACCTAAATTTGAGATCAAGGTCTGGGGTTTATTGTATATTATCTCCCTAATAAAGTTTGTTTGGATAGCTCTAAGAAAGTATCTTTCCATTTATATCTGTAAACATTTGAAATATGTTGTTGACAAAGTGAATAGACCTGGCCTATTCTAAAGCTTGTTGCTGGTATAGAACATGGTGTTGTCACTTTGAAGAATGTTAAAGTGTAGATGCAGTAGGAAATTCCCATTCCACATTCATCCTGATGACCAGTCTTTTGTTACGTGTAGCCTGTACACCATCGGCCAGAGACGTTTCGCGGTCAGCTGGACTTTGGCACTGTAGACATGGAGGCAGAGTACAGTATGCTGTTAACCCTCAGAAATGAAAACCCTGTGCCTGTGAGTCACAGCTCTTCATTCTTACTTTAGTACAGAATCTGTCTATAACACTTTGCACTCCCTTTACAAGTTTTACAAGAATGTAATATTCAAGAAATTGTTTACTTTTTCATATTGTCAGTAATCTTGGCATTGAGATTGTTGCTTGTGAAGCACAAATGTGTGATATCTCGCAAGTACTAGCCCACAATTCAGTAGATACAGTGCATTTGGTGCATTATGCATGTTTACAAATTGCAGGGGCACCGATCGTTTCATGAGAATGCAGTAATTTTATGATAATACAGGCTATGTTTGGTTGTTTTTTGGGGGGGGTTTTTTCAATGAAAAATGTTACATGCAAACAAAATGAATTTTACAAAGTGGATGATTCAGGTGTTGGATACTAACAACAACACTGTTAAACCAGTACGTAGAGTATTCACACATGCATAAAAAATATTCCATGGGGCTTCCCAGCAATAATAAGTAACAGTTCATTGACTTTCAATTTACTGCACAGCTCGTTAATATTCATCCATGCATGGAGAAATATTTTATGTATAGAAAGGTTCACAGTACAGTACTTGAAGATCGTCTGCCACATGTAAAATGGTAATAAATTAGTAACTAGACCACTCTGAAAGTGCCTCCTCCAAGGTATGTATGATGTTATAAAAATTGCTCACTAATAATAATAATTAAATGGGAAAATCAGGATTTATGATGTATTTTTTTGTAATCAGCCAGTGATCAGGATCAGCAACATGATTTTATGTGGTATTTGCGTAATCCTGCTGACAAATAAATGGGCCAACAGACAAATACATGGACAAGAATTTAAAAACTCTTTGGAGGAGGTACAAGTTCCCATTTTAACTGATCAAGCCCCACATTTTCAAAGGAGGTGAAACTGCCCCCACATTTCAAAATTTCTAGAATGGACACTGAGCTGTTTACATTTTGTACAGTGTGTTTCAGGTCAGTTTTGCCATCACCTAGCAGGTTGTAAAATACAATCCCTGTCTGGCATTACAACCCAAGCTGCTTACTGTGTCCACCCCACTGGTATCCGACATAAACTATACTGTTTCACTGCAGTCTAATAATATGTCATTTCTGTATGCCTTTCTGTTATTTCTTTCTGTTCCAGGTAGGTTTTGTTATTTTTTAAGTGTTCTAGGTAGTTTTAACGGTGCATCCTATTTCTAGTGATAAAACCTTTTTAATATGTCGTCAATCTGACACTGTTCATCTATGCAACAGAATTGCCTTTGCCACACCAGCGTGGTTCTGTCAAATAGAAATTAAGAGAGTCTCTTGTTTCAGATCATAATCCGTGACTTTGGTGCGAACCTGGACCAGACTCGGGTGCGATTGGTGGGTATAGAAGAGGGAAATGGTACAGCACTGGCACGCCAACACAACAGCTCGGAGGAGGATGTGCGCCCTGTAAGCTATAAGTTACTATTGATAAATGCTCCTCTACCACCTGGTTCTCTGTAAGATGCTTGATTTGCTGACCGTTACGGCTCCTGTGGTTTGACAAAAACTGTTGTAAATATCAAGTGAATAGAATTCAGTATGAAAACAGTGATCCCATTGTAATTTGTAATGGGTTACATGATATTGTTATAGTCTTATGTGCAAAAGTATGTTCACTTTTATTATGTACTGGTGAAATCTGGGATACTTTGCCACATGTTCTAGCAGTTGTTGTAATGCATATTCTTTGCTTGATTTATTTATTTGGAATTTTACGTCCCTTTCAACACTGTACAGGTCATATCACAACGGGTAGTTGGAAGGGCAGAGGAAACCAGTACATACAGTTCGTCAGGGCTCTGTACTGTAAACTGCCGACCAACAGCAAGCAACTACCAGCTTTCCCTCTTGAGGCCATGCCGGGAACCAAACCCCGGTCTCAGAGGTGGGAGGCGAGAGTGTTACCTCTCTGCCACCGTGGCCCCTATATTTAAGCGTCCCGCAAGGGACGCTTGTTTGTGTATGGGAGAGCTTCAGGCTCCGCCGGCTCCGCATTTTGTTTTTCTTATAACTCTATAACCGTTAGGCGGATTCTTTTCAAATTTGGCAGGTTTAGGCAGTAGCCTTGGGGAATTTTTTTGAATATGCTGCAGTGACATTTCAACCAATCAGAGAGGTCACATGACCAAAAATGTCTTTTTTCGATGGGGAAGCTTGTCCGGATGATAACTTGAAAGGAATTTTATCAATTCACCTGAAACTTGGCAAATACATTCATTCTATTAAAATCTGGAAATCATTAGATCTTGGCTTTGATTGGTCAAGAAATGGCCAAGTAATTAATGATTAATTAATCATTACGAATTTTCCAAATAAGGAAAACACAAAAATGCTTATATCTCGAAAACCGTGCTAGATAGAGCGATTTCGATGAAATTTTTGACTCGCAGGGTATCTCTGCGGAGTAGTTTTCCCAATTTTCAAAAAATTTTTATCTCGCCCAAAATGGCGGCCATTTTGAATTTTCGAAATTTTCGCAAAAATTGCAAAACACAAAAATTCTTATATCTCGAAAACCGTGCTAGATAGAGCAATTTCGACAAAATTTTTGACCCGCAGGATATCTCTGCGGAGTACTTTTGTCTCGCTAAAAATGGCAGCCATTTTGAATTTTCGAAATTTTCGCAAAAATTGCAAAACACAAAAATGCTTATATCTCGAAAACCGTACTAGATACAGCAATTTCGACGAAATTTTTGACCCACAAGGTATCTCTCCAGAGTAGTTATCCCAATTTTGAAAAAAATTTTGTCTCTCCAAAAATGGCGGCCATTTTGAATTTTCGAATTTTTCGCAAAAATTGCAAAACATAAAAATGCTTATATCTCGAAAACCCTGCAAGATAGAGCGATTTCGACGAAATTTTTGACCCACAGGGTATATCTGCAGAGTAGCCATGCCAATTTTCAAAAAAAATTTGTCTCGCCAAAAATGGCGGCCATTTTGAATTTTCGAATTTTTCGCAAAAATTGCAAAACATAAAAATGCTTATATCTCGAAAACCCTGCTAGATAGAGCGATTTCGACGAAATTTTTGACCCACAGGGTATCTCTGCAGAGTAGCCATGCCAATTTTCAAAAAAAAAAATTCTCGCAAAAAATGGCGGCCATTTTGAATTTTCAAATTTTTCGCAAAATTGCAAAACACAAAAATGCTTATATCTCGAAAACCGTGCTAGATAGAGCGATTTCGACAAAATTTTTGACCCACAGGGTATCTCTGCAGAGTAGCCATGCCAATTTTCAAAAAAATTTTATCTCGCCAGAAATGGCGGCCATTTTGAATTTTCGAATTTTTGCGCAAAAATTGCAAAACACAAAAATGCTAATATTTCGAAAACCGTGCTACACAGAGCGATTTCGACGATATTTTTTATCTTCAGGGTATCTCTGCAGAGCAGCTATCCCAAAGAGCTTTCACTTGGTGAAGTTTCAGACCCATAGCTAATTGCTCACCTACTCAAAAAGAGTAAATGCGAATTACCTCTAAAAGTATTGCAGATGGCCAATTTTTCTCAAATAACTCATTCACCTACTTTTGGAAGAGCTTTCACTTGGTGAAGTTTCAGACCCGTAGCTAATTACTCACCTACTCAAAATGAGTAAATGCTAGTTATCTCAATAACTATTGCGGATACTCAATTTTTATCAAATAACTCATTCATGTACTTTTGGGAGAGCTTTCACATGGTGAAGTTTCAGACCCGTAGATGATTACTCACCTACTCAAAATGAGTAAATTCGAATTATCTCTTAAAAGTATTGCAGATAGCCAATTTTTCTCAAATAACTCATTCACCTACTTTTGGAAGAGCTTTCACATGGTGAAGTTTCAGACCCATAGCTAATTACTCACCTACTCAAAATGAGTAAATGCAAATTATCTCTAAAAGTATTGCAGATAGCCAATTTTTCTCAAATAACTCATTCACCTACTTTTGGGAGAGCTTTCACATGGTGAAGTTTCAGACCCATAGCTAATTATTTACCTACTCAAAATGAGTAAATGCTAATTATCTGTAAAAGTATTGCGGATACCCAATTTTTATCAAATAACTCATTCATCTACTTGTGGGAGAGCTTTCACATGGTGAAGTTTCAGACCCATAGCTAATTACTCACCTACTCCAAATGAGTAAATGCGAATTATCTCTAAAAGTATTGCAGATAGCCAATTTTTCTCAAATAACTCATTCACCTGCTTTTGGGAGAGCTTTCACTTGGTGAAGTTTCAGACCCATAGCTAATTACTCACCTACTCAAAATGAGTAAATGCGAATTATCTCTAAAAGTATTGCAGATAGCCAATTTTTCTCAAATAACTCATTCACCTACTTTTGGGAGAGCTTTCACTTGGTGAAGTTTCAGACCCATAGCTAATTATTCACCTACTCAAAATGAGTAAATGTGAATTACCTCTAAAAGTATTGCAGATAGCCAATTTTTCTCAAATAACTCATTCACCTACTTTTGGGAGAGCTTTCACTCTGTGAAGTTTCAGACCCATAGCTATTTATTCACCTACTCAAAATGACTAAATGCTAATTATCTGTAAAAGTATTGCGGATACCCAATTTTTATCAAATACTCATTCATCTACTTGTGGGAGAGCTTTCACATGGTGAAGTTTCAGACCCATAGCTAATTACTCACCTACTGAAAATGAGTAAATGCGAATTATCTCTAAAAGTATTGCAGATAGCCAATTTTTCTCAAATAACTCATTCACCTACTTTTGGGAGAGCTTTCACTTGGTGAAGTTTCAGACCCATAGATAATTATTCACCTACTCAAAATGAGTAAATGTGAATTATCTCTTAATAGTATTGCAGATAGCCAATTTTTCTCAAATAACTCATTCACCTACTTTTGGAAGAGCTTTCACACGCGAAAATGAAAAATTGTGAATATCTCGGAAAAGCTATTTCTTCTGCTTTAATGCTCGGCCGGAGATACACACCGCGGCAGTGGTCTCCCCAAAAATGGTGGCCATTTTGAATTTTCAAAGTTTTTGCAAAACACAAAAATGCTTATATCTCGAAAACCGTGCTATATGGAGCGAACTCAACAAAATTTTGGACCTGCTGGGTATCTCTGCAGAGTAGCCATGCCAATTTTCAAAATATTTTTGTCTCGCCAAATATAGCGGACATTTTGAATTTTTTAATTTTTTGCAAAACACAAAAATGCTTATATCTTGAAAACCATGCTAGATAGAGCAGACTGCGCTGACTTTGGTTGCCACAACAGTATAAGGCTAGAAACGAAGCATTTTCTTAATACTTTAGCACTCACCTTTATATCCTTTTCGGGACGCTTTGTTTTTGCTATGCAAAAACATTATCTTTTTTTTTGCGAGCGATCCTCTAGTCTTTACTTGAAGTCATTCTTACATGTGCTGTATTGTATTTGTTGCAGTTAATATTAGAAAGCCACCACTATGCAGTTTTAAATGTAAGCCATATCACTCGTGACATGGAAGGCACATTTGCAGGAGAAGTTATTGTGTATACACAATATGAGGTGAGGATGCTACTCTCAGACTTGCATTGAAAACAGTATATGACATAATTGAAGAACAAGAGCTATTCACTAGTTACTCAAATAGCGTTAAACAGAGCTTTTTTTAACTCTTTTGTGGTATACACAACTAAAAATAAAATATTTGAAAACTATCCAAACTATTTCATGAGAATTATCTAATGGTGGCCATGGTCCACAAAGAATTAACAGTGCATGAATAAAATAATGTACATATAAATTAACATGATAGTGGGTATAAAATACAGCTACAATGTTTTCTAGAAGAATTTCAACATTGAGACTTAATAAATACAACATTAGCAGACTGTTGTGACATACCTAAATTAACTAAAGAATGTACTTCTAGTGAGTGTATGTGGAACATTTCCAGAGCAGATTTTGTGCTATCATGTCACACACAGTAGTTGTTGTATTTCAGAATCTCTATGTTCCTGTGACAGTAAGAACAGCTCACGGTAGTTTGCAGATAAAGCCAGACATAGTCCTCTTTGAAAATTGTTTCCCTGTAAGTAGAACTGTGTAACTACTCTGTCAAAGGATATTTGTGGACATAGAATGAAAATGAAAAATACCATAAAAACTACATCACACTGTGATTTCAAATATTCCATCTCATAAAAATGTTACTCTACAAGAAAATCCAAAAAACTATACCAAAATAAAATTAAAACTGCCTGAAAATTTATATCCCGTAGAAAATTTTAAAATCTAAAATATTATTTGTAAATGTTAGTTTCATAAAACTATATAATGTCTCTGTAGTCTCTACAGATTGGCTTCTGTAGTCATGCTGTTGTTTGACTTTGTCATGTTGAATACCGTTATATTTTCAGGGCCAAGTGTCTTACAGAGATCTGAGACTAATTAGCTCTTTTGATATTTATATGGCCTTGAGGCGGGTTAATTTTCAACCCAATGACACCAGGTTTTATTATAGAGCACCGAAAGATGAAGATATAGTGCTTGAACCAGAATCTGATAAAAATGTAAGTTTTATCTTCGGTGTCAGTGTTGTTAAAAAGTGTTTGTGAAACTTATAGCTTCAGAAAAATTTAATGGTCAAAATTAGCAAATTATGCTGTTTATTTTACACATACACTTACTTGTAAAGTTTTGGCAGATGACCCCTTATTTAGTGTTCCTTAAAAAAAGGTTGAGTTTCCTCGCCACTGTTGATGCCATTGGATTATGGTCGTATTAAATACCTACCTTATTAGTGGGCTGGGATACATGTAACAACCAACCTATTAGATTCATATGGCTAACGTCCGTCCGTCTGTCAATATTTTGGTTTCCGGACTGTATCTCAAAGACGCTTCTGTTGATTGGTTTCAAATTTGATGGGGTGTTAAAACACCACCTGGGCTAGGTTGCCTTCAAAAATGGTCCCTTGTTGGAAAACCTGGCCGCCAACTTCCTACTTAACAGCGTGGTGGGACAATGCCCAGGCAAGATTGCTTTCGAAATTTGTACCATCATGAAAAACAAAAGGGTCATCATGGCTGCTATCTTGAAATTCTGTTTCAAGAGTCAAACTCCAAGACGCTTCCGCCATTTATTAATAATTAATTGGGATGCTTTGTTTTTGTATACAAAACGGTTATTTTTAAGCGTCCCGCAAGGGACGCTTGTTTGTGTATGGGAGAGCTTCAGGCTCCGCCGGCTCCGCATTTTGTTTTCCTTATAACTCTGTAACCGTTAGGCGGATTCTTTTCAAATTTGGCAGGTTTAGGCAGTAGCCTTGGGGAATTTTTTTGAATATGCTGCAGTGACATTTCAACCAATCAGAGAGGTCACATGACCAAAAATGTCTTTTTTCGGTGGGGAAGCTTGTCCGGATGATAACTTGAAAGGAATTTTATCAATTCACCTGAAACTTGGCAAATACATTCATTCTATTAAAATCTGGAAATCATTAGATTTTGGCATTGATTGGTCAAGAAATGGCCGAGTAATTAATGATTAATTAATCATTACGAATTTTCCAAATAAGCAAAACACAAAAATGTTTATATCTCGAAAACCGTGCTAGATAGAGCGATTTCGGCGAAATTTTTGACCCGCAGGGTATCTCTGCGGAGTAGTTTTCCCAATTTTCAAAAAATTTTTGTCTCGCCCAAAATGGCGGCCATTTTGAATTTTCGAAATTTTCGCAAAAATTGCAAAACACAAAAATGCTTATATCTCAAAAACCGTGCTAGATAGAGCAATTTCGACAAAATTTTTGACCCGCAGGATATCTCTGCGGAGTAGTTTTCCCAATTTTCAAAAAAATTTTGTCTCGCCAAAAATGAGCGGCCATTTTGAATTTTCGAAATTTTCGTAAAAATTGCAAAACACAAAAATGCTTATATCTCGAAAACCGTGCTAGATGGAGCGATTTCGACGAAATTTTTGACCCAAAGGGTATCTCTGCAGAGTAGTTATCCCAATTTTGAAAAAAATTTTGTCTCGCCAAAAATGGCGGCCATTTTGAATTTTCGAATTTTTCGCAAAAATTGCAAAACACAAAAATGCTTATATCTCGAAAACCGTGCTAGATAGAGCGATTTTGACGAAATTTTTGACCCAAAGGGCATCTCTACAGAGTAGCCATGCCAATTTTGAAAAAAATTTTGTCTCGCCAAAAATGGCGGCCATTTTGAATTTTCGAATTTTTCGCAAAAATTGCAAAACATAAAAATGCTTATATCTCGAAAACCGTGCTAGATAGAGCGATTTCGACGAAATTTTTGACCCACAGGGTATCTCTGCAGAGTAGTCATGCCAATTTTCAAAAAAATTTTGTCTCGCCAAAAATGGCGGCCATTTTGAATTTTCGAATTTTTCGCAAAATTGCAAAACACAAAAATGCTTATATCTCGAAAACCGTGCTAGATAGAGCGATTGAGTAAATGCGAATTATCTCTAAAAGTATTGCAGATAGCCAATTTTTCTCAAATAACTCATTCACCTACTTTTGGGAGAGCTTTCACTTGGTGAAGTTTCAGACCCATAGCTAATTACTCTCCTACTCAAAATGAGTAAATGCGAATTATCTCTAAAAGTATTGCAGATAGCCAATTTTTCTCAAATAACTCATTCACCTACTTTTGGGAGAGCTTTCACTTGGTGAAGTTTCAGACCCATAGCTAATTACTCACCTACTCAAAATGAGTAAATGCGAATTATCTCTAAAAGTATTGCAGATAGCCAATTTTTCTCAAATAACTCATTCACCTACTTTTGGAAGAGCTTTCACTTGGTGAAGTTTCAGACCCATAGCTAATTACTCACCTACTCAAAATGAGTAAATGCGAATTATCTCTAAAAGTATTGCAGATAGCCAATTTTTCTCAAATAACTCATTCACCTACGTTTGGAAGAGCTTTCACTTGGTGAAGTTTCAGACCCATAGCTAATTACTCACCTACTCAAAATGAGTAAATGCGAATTATCTCTAAAAGTATTGCAGATAGCCAATTTTTCTCAAATAACTCATTCACCTACTTTTGGGAGAGCTTTCACTGGGTGAAGTTTCAGACCCATAGCTAATTACTCACCTACTGAAAATGAGTAAATGCGAATTATCTCTAAAAGTATTGCAGATAGCCAATTTTTCTCAAATAACTCATTCACCTACTTTTGGGAGAGCTTTCACTTGGTGAAGTTTCAGACCCATAGCTAATTACTCACCTACTCAAAATGAGTAAATGCGAATTATCTCTAAAAGTATTGCAGATAGCCAATTTTTCTCAAATAACTCATTCACCTACTTGTGGGAGAGCTTTCACTTGGTGAAGTTTCAGACCCATAGCTAATTACTCACCTACTCAAAATGAGTAAATGCGAATTATCTCTAAAAGTATTGCAGATAGCCAATTTTTCTCAAATAACTCATTCACCTACTTTTGTGAGAGCTTTCACTTGGTGAAGTTTCAGACCCATAGCTAATTACTCACCTACTCAAAATGAGTAAATGCGAATTATCTCTAAAAGTATTGCAGATAGCCAATTTTTCTCAAATAACTCATTCACCTACTTTTGGGAGAGCTTTCACTTGGTGAAGTTTCAGACCCATAGCTAATTACTCACCTACTCAAAATGAGTAAATGCGAATTATCTCTAAAAGTATTGCAGATAGCCAATTTTTGTCAAATTAATCATTCACCTACTTTTGGGAGAGCTTTCACTTGGTGAAGTTTCAGACCCATAGCTAATTACTCACCTACTGAAAATGAGTAAATGCGAATTATCTCTAAAAGTATTGCAGATAGCCAATTTTTCTCAAATAACTCATTCACCTACTTTTGGGAGAGCTTTCACTTGGTGAAGTTTCAGACCCATAGCTAATTACTCACCTACTCAAAATGAGTAAATGCGAATTATCTCTAAAAGTATTGCAGATAGCCAATTTTTCTCAAATAACTCATTCACCTACTTGTGGGAGAGCTTTCACTTGGTGAAGTTTCAGACCCATAGCTAATTACTCACCTACTCAAAATGAGTAAATGCGAATTATCTCTAAAAGTATTGCAGATAGCCAATTTTTCTCAAATAACTCATTCACCTACTTTTGTGAGAGCTTTCACTTGGTGAAGTTTCAGACCCATAGCTAATTACTCACCTACTCAAAATGAGTAAATGCGAATTATCTCTAAAAGTATTGCAGATAGCCAATTTTTCTCAAATTAATCATTCACCTACTTTTGGGAGAGCTTTCACTCGGTGAAGTTTCAGACCCATAGCTAATTACTCACCTACTCAAAATGAGTAAATGCGAATTATCTCTAAAAGTATTGCAGATAGCCAATTTTTCTCAAATAACTCATTCACCTACTTTTGGGAGAGCTTTCACTCTGAAGTTTCAGACCCGTAGCTAATTACTCACCTACTGAAAATGAGTAAATGCGAATTATCTCTAAAAGTATTGCAGATAGCCAATTTTTCTCAAATAACTCATTCACCTACTTTTGGCAGAGCTTTCACTTGGTGAAGTTTCAGACCCATAGCTAATTACTCACCTACTGAAAATGAGTAAATGCGAATTATCTCTAAAAATATTGCAGATAGCCAATTTTTCTCAAATAACTCATTCACCTACTTTTGGGAGAGCTTTCACTTGGTGAAGTTTCAGACCCATAGCTAATTACTCACCTACTGAAAATGAGTAAATGCGAATTATCTCTAAAAGTATTGCAGATAGCCAATTTTTGTCAAATTAATCATTCACCTACTTTTGGGAGAGCTTTCACTTGGTGAAGTTTCAGACCCATAGCTAATTACTCACCTACTCAAAATGAGTAAATGCGAATTATCTCTAAAAGTATTGCAGATAGCCAATTTTTCTCAAATAACTCATTCACCTACTTTTGGGAGAGCTTTCACTTGGTGAAGTTTCAGACCCATAGCTAATTACTCACCTACTCAAAATGAGTAAATGCGAATTATCTCTAAAAGTATTGCAGATACCCAATTTTTCTCAAATAACTCATTCACCTACTTTTGGGAGAGCTTTCACTTGGTGAAGTTTCAGACCCATAGCTAATTACTCACCTACTCAAAATGAGTAAATGCGAATTATCTCTAAAAGTATTGCAGATAGCCAATTTTTCTCAAATTAATCATTCACCTACTTTTGGGAGAGCTTTCACTTGGTGAAGTTTCAGACCCATAGCTAATTACTCACCTACTGAAAATGAGTAAATGCGAATTATCTCTAAAAGTATTGCAGATAGCCAATTTTTCTCAAATAACTCATTCACCTACTTTTGGGAGAGCTTTCACTTGGTGAAGTTTCAGACCCATAGCTAATTACTCACCTACTCAAAATGAGTAAATGCGAATTATCTCTAAAAGTATTGCAGATAGCCAATTTTTCTCAAATAACTCATTCACCTACTTGTGGGAGAGCTTTCACTTGGTGAAGTTTCAGACCCATAGCTAATTACTCACCTACTCAAAATGAGTAAATGCGAATTATCTCTAAAAGTATTGCAGATAGCCAATTTTTCTCAAATAACTCATTCACCTACTTTTGTGAGAGCTTTCACTTGGTGAAGTTTCAGACCCATAGCTAATTACTCACCTACTCAAAATGAGTAAATGCGAATTATCTCTAAAAGTATTGCAGATAGCCAATTTTTCTCAAATTAATCATTCACCTACTTTTGGGAGAGCTTTCACTCGGTGAAGTTTCAGACCCATAGCTAATTACTCACCTACTCAAAATGAGTAAATGCGAATTATCTCTAAAAGTATTGCAGATAGCCAATTTTTCTCAAATAACTCATTCACCTACTTTTGGGAGAGCTTTCACTCTGAAGTTTCAGACCCATAGCTAATTACTCACCTACTGAAAATGAGTAAATGCGAATTATCTCTAAAAGTATTGCAGATAGCCAATTTTTCTCAAATAACTCATTCACCTACTTTTGGCAGAGCTTTCACTTGGTGAAGTTTCAGACCCATAGCTAATTACTCACCTACTGAAAATGAGTAAATGCGAATTATCTCTAAAAATATTGCAGATAGCCAATTTTTCTCAAATAACTCATTCACCTACTTTTGGGAGAGCTTTCACTTGGTGAAGTTTCAGACCCATAGCTAATTACTCACCTACTCAAAATGAGTAAATGCGAATTATCTCTAAAAGTATTGCAGATAGCCAATTTTTGTCAAATTAATCATTCACCTACTTTTGGGAGAGCTTTCACTTGGTGAAGTTTCAGACCCATAGCTAATTACTCACCTACTCAAAATGAGTAAATGCGAATTATCTCTAAAAGTATTGCAGATAGCCAATTTTTCTCAAATAACTCATTCACCTACTTTTGGGAGAGCTTTCACTTGGTGAAGTTTCAGACCCATAGCTAATTACTCACCTACTCAAAATGAGTAAATGCGAATTATCTCTAAAAGTATTGCAGATACCCAATTTTTCTCAAATAACTCATTCACCTACTTTTGGGAGAGCTTTCACTTGGTGAAGTTTCAGACCCATAGCTAATTATTCACCTCAAAATGAGTAAATGTGAATTATCTCTAAAAGTATTGCAGATAGCCAATTTTTCTCAAATTAATCATTCACCTACTTTTGGCAGAGCTTTCACACACGAAAATGAAAAATTGTGAATATCTCGGAAAAGCTATTTCTTTTGCTTTAATGCTCGGCGGGAGATACACACCGCGGCAGTGGTTTTGACAAAAATTTTTGTCTCCCCAAAAATGGTGGCCATTTTGAATTTTCAAAGTTTTTGCAAAACACAAAAATGCTTATATCTCGAGAACCGTGCTATATGGAGCGAACTCAACAAAATTTTAGACCTGCTGGGTATCTATGCAGAGTAGCCATGCCAATTTTCAAAATATTTTTGTCTCGCCAAATATAGCGGACATTTTTAATTTTTTTACTTTTTGCAAAACACAAAAATGCTTATATCTTGAAAACCGTGCTAGATAGAGCAGACTGCGCTTACTTTGGTTGCCACAACAGTATAAGGCTAGAAACGAAGCATTTTCTTAATACTTTAGCACTCACCTTTATATCCTTTTCGGGACGCTTTGTTTTTGCTATGCAAAAACATTATCTTTTTTTTTTGCGAGCGATCCTCTAGTTGTAGTTGGTTTATAAAACAATTTGAAAATGTAACAGATTGGTAAAGGGAAGTATCTGATGTGAACTTGTTCCTCAAAAGGAGTCTAACTTGTATGTATCACTGTTCATTGCAGATTGGGAGGATCTATTTTGACCCTAAGTTGGGAGCGTCTGGCTGCGGAACAGACTGTTATGTGGGCCTATCCACCAACATTCCAGGTACTCAACCAAAAAATAACCTATATTCAGGCATAAATACTTAAAACTTACATTAGAGTTCACTTGTTTGTTATGTGTTTACAGTTTCATTCTTTTGTGTGTGTTTTTTTCAGCGGGCCATCAGTGGCTGTTGGGCTGTATGTTGGACATTGAAACAGCAGATGTAGATCAATATTTGTACACACGTTTTAGACAAAAGTGGGCAGCATTGCAACAGCAGCATACCAATGTGTGAGTGGGCCAGTTTCAGAACTGTTTCATGTAATTGGCAGAAGCTTCAGGAACATTGTGAGCCGTACATGCTGGCTTCAATCTTTTCTATTAGCTGTTAAACAACTGTTCCATACAATACAGAGACAACAATATTTTTTTTCATAGAATTGGTTCATGGTAATGGTAACAAGGAAACAACAGTACTTCATTTGAGTTCTTGAAATCATTGATGTTTTCTGTTTTGGGAATTCTTCTTTTGCAACTTTCACTTTTTGATTTAGTATGTGATGATACAAGGAATGCAGCCTGATGTGTTTTTACAGGGTGAACTTGACCATCCAGCTGGACACAAACCAGATGCGGGGTTTTTTATTCCATGCCCAGGCTCATCTCCAGTGGCCTTCTCTGTCCTACAATGCTAGCAGAATCAACTTCCCTCTCACCCAAATAGGGAACACCTCTGTGAGTCCCCATCACTACTCTACCCTTTTATATTTGCTGATTTGTTTTGTGTGGTTTCATTGTACAGATAATACCTCCTGAAAAAGTCATCTTTTTGTGTGTAAAACTAAGGCCCCAAAATATTTGAAAATATAAATGTTACAGGCAATCTGTGTAACCAGGCATTACGCGTAATGACTGAACATTTGCGAAATGCCTAAACGGTTCAGGCATTTCGTGAAATGCCTAGGCATTTCACGCAATGACTGAAAATGAGCTCTAGGCATTACGTGTAATGCCTGAACATAGTTTTGTATCATGTTTGATGATTATTCCTGAATTATTTGGATGTTATATAGTTTTATCCTTGCTTGTGGTGTACATAGAGAATATATTTTATGTCTATTCATGAACAATGATAATAGAAATGGTATTATGATTAAAAATATCTATCTTCAATTTTATTGAAACTGTTTTGTTATCTCTATCCATACAAAGTATTCAGAAAACATAACAATACATACAAATACAAAATGATGTTAACAGTAATGTTTTGAAAAAGTGGCATAATTGACCAACACTTATTTTAGCTCCTCAATCATTATAGTATACTGTTGTTTGGCATGAGAACTTTCTTTTCAGCTTCATATTTCTTGAATAGCTTAGCTTTAAATTTTCTCTTAAAAAGCTTTACTGAGTAATATATTTTTATGTATTTATTTTAATGAACAATAGTAATCTTTCTTGTCAAGAAATGATATCAGTTATTATGTCCACTCCACTGGGGGGTGGACATATTATTTTTGCTTTTTCCGACGACCGGCGTCCCCCGTCCCACTTGGTTTCCAGACATTTTAGGCAACAGTTCTTATCCTATCTTTACCAAATTTGGCATGCAGGTTTATTGGGTTAATAGCTTGTATGGGATTGCTTTTGGTGATGATAGCTCTATAGCTAGCTGAGTAATAGCTACTTTGCTACTTTTGAGTAGCTCTTTGGTGTCCAGACATTTTAAGGAATGCTATTAAGCCTAGCTTTCTGACATTTGGTATGGAGGTTCATTGGGTTAATAGCTTGTATGGGATTGCTTTTGGGGGGAATTGCTTCATAGATGAGGGAGTAATTAATTAAATAAATGAGTAATTGGCTATTTTGAATACTGAAAAAGGCAAATGTGCTCATATCTCCTAAACCGTGCGAGATAGAGCGATTTCGTCGAAATTTTCGACCCACAGGGTATCTAAGGAATGTACTCTTTGCAATTTTCAAAAAATTTTCCCCTCCCCAAAAATGGCGCCCATTTTGAATTTTCGAATTTTTGCCAAAAATGGCAAAACACAAATTTGCTTCTATCTCCTTAACCGTGCAAGATAGAGCGATTTCGTCGAAATTTTCGAACCACGGGGTATCTAAGGAATGTAACCTTTGCAATTTTCAAAAAATTTTCCCCTCCCCAAAAATGGCGGCCATTTTGAATTTTCGAATTTTTGACAAAACACAAATTTGCTTCTATCTCCTTAACCGTGCGAGATAGAGCGATTTTCTCAAAATTTTCGACCCACAGGGTATCTAAGGAATGGAACCTTTTACAGTTTTCAAAAAATTTTCCCCTCCCCAAAAATGGCAGCCATTTTGATTTTTCGAATTTTTGCCAAAAATGGCAAAACACAAATTTGCTTCTATCTCCGTAACCGTGCGAGATAGAGCGATTTCTTCGAAATTTTCAACCCACAGGGTATCTAAGGAATGTGATCTTTGCAATTTTCAAAAAATTTTCCCCTCCCCAAAAAAGGCGGCCATTTTGAATTTTCGAATTTTTGGCAAAACACAAATTTGCTTCTATCTCCGTAACCGTGCGAGATAGAGCGATTTTGTCGGAATTTTCGACCCACAGGGTGTCTAAGGAATGTGATCTTTGCAATTTTCAAAAAATTTCCCTCCCCAAAAATGGCGGCCATTTTGAATTTTCGAATTTTTGCCAAAAATGCCAAAACACAAATTTCTTTCTATCTCCTTAACCGTGCAAGATAGAGCGATTTCGTCGAAATTTTCGACCCACAGAGTGTCTAAGGAATGTGATCTTTGCAATTTTCAAAAAATTTTCCCCTCCCCCAAAAATGGCGGCCATTTTGATTTTTCGAATTTTTGGCAAAGCACAAATTTGCTTCTATCGCCTTAACCATGCGAGATAGAGCGATTTCGTCAAAATTTTCAACCCACAGGGTATCTAAGGAATGTACTCTTTGCAATTTTCAAAAAATTTCCCCTCCCCAAAAATGGCGGCCATTTTGAATTTTCGAATTTTTGCCCAAAATGGAAAAACACAAATTGGCCTTAACCGTGCAAAATAGAGTTATTTCTTTGAAATTTTCAACCCATAGGGTATCTAAGAAATGTACTCTTGGCAATTTTAAAAAAAATTTCCTTTTCCCAAAAATGGCGGCCATTTTGAATTTTCAAATTTTTGCCAAAAATAGAAAACAGGAATTTGCTTCTATCTTCTTAACCGTGCAAGATATTGTGATTTCGTCAAAATTTTCGACCCAACCAATGCAAAAAGGCATGAAGCTGAAATAATTTACATCTACACTAATAAATATGTAAGCATCATTGATATATTTTACAAATGAAACAGGGTCTTGTAAGACTGCTGTACAATTTTGGCAAAAGGTTTATGGGGTGGACATTACACATGATAATGTGTGTTCTTCTATGCTATCCTGTTTCTATTCGCATCTACTATCAACAGGGCGTCCTATTTCTAGTTTAAAGCTAAAATACTGCTCCCAAGTGAGATGTAACTCATAAAAATCCTTCTTAAAATATGTCATTGTCATATATCAAAGCTGCTTGTACCTTTCACTGGGGGGAAGCATTAGTGCAGAATACTTACTTAAGCAAGCTCAGGCTGAGTGTTTGGATGCTAAAAGGATGGGTAGCCCTAATTGCAGTTAAGCTTGTTTCATCTAAGAGGATTGACATAAAAGTTTTCAGTATTTGTCTCATATGATTAAAGAAGTCCCACATAACAAGACCAGAAAACACACTCTTTTTGAAAAAAAATAACAATTAGATGCCCTTCTTACAACTAAATGAAAGAGGTATGAAAGATATGACTATTAGTAATAACATTGCAAAACTACTCATTCATTTATTGTATCCACCGGATGCTATCCGGTGGATACTATGGATTTGACTTTGTTACGCCGCCGCCGTCGCAGTGTGTAGAGAGATTTCACCGTTACCGCTCTAACGAAAAAAATATTATAGCTAGCCTTCTCAAATTTGCAGGATATATTCATAGCCATAAAATCTTGTCTGGGAATATTTTTGGCCTCATTTTGAAAAACAAGATGGCTGCCACGGGCATTTTTCGACTTTAAACAAGGACTTTTGGTGGCCCTCTAGAGCAAAGCGTATTATAGGTAGAGATCTCAAATTCGCAGGATATGTTCCTCATTACAAAATCTTGACTGGGAATATTTTTGGCCTCATTTTGAAAAACAAGATGGCCGCCACAGGCGTTTCTTTGCAGTCATGAAAAGTGCTTATATCTCCCTTATTATTAGTCCTAGAGGTTTGGGATGGTAAACCAACCTATAGGAAATCATGGGCTGGGAATCTTTTGGTGTGGTCGGATTTGACCTTGGACCCCTCCTTCAAGGTCAAATGAGGATAGCCAAACTTAAAAGTGCTTATAACTCGCTTATTATTGGTCCTAGAGGTTTGGGATGGTAAACCAACTTATAGGAAATCATGGGCTGGGAATCTTTTGGTGTGGTCGGATTTGACCTTGGACCCCTCCTTCAAGGTCAAACGAGCATAGCCAATCTTAAAGGTGCTTATAACTTGCTTATTATTGGTCATGGAGGTTTAGGATGGTAAACCATAGGAAATCATGGCCTGGGAATCTTTTGGTGTGGTCGGATTTGACCTTGGACCCCTCCTTCAAGGTCAAATGAGGATAGCCAAACTTAAAAGTGCTTATAACTTGCTTATTATTGGTCGTAGAGGTTTAGGATGGTAAACCAACCTACAGGAAATCATGGGCTGGGAGTCTTTTGGTGTGGTTGGATTTGGCGTTGGACTCCTCCTTCAAGGTTAAATGAGGATAGCCAAACTTAAAAGTGATTATAACTCGCTTATTATTGGTCCTAGAGGTTTGAGATGGTAAACCAACCTATAGGAAATCATGGGCTGGCAGTCTTTTGGTGTGGTCGGATTTGACCTTGGACCCCTCCTTCAAGGTCAAACGAGCACAGTCAAACTTAAATGTGCTTATAACTCGCTTATTATTGGTCCTAGAGGTTTAGGATGGTAAACCAGCCTATAGGAAATCATGGGCTGGGAATCTTTTGGTGTGGTCGGATTTGACCTTGGACCCCTCCTTCAAGGTCAAACGAGCATAGCCAAACTTAAAAGTGCTTATAGCTCGCTTATTGTCGGTCCTAGAGGTTTGGGATGGTAAACCAAACTATAGGAAATCATGGGCTGGGAATCTATTGCTGCGGTCGGATTTGACCTTGGACCCCTCCTTCAAGGTCAAATGAGGATAGCCAAACTTAAAAGTGCTTATAACTCGCTTATTATTGGTCCTAGAGGCAGAGTTGCTTCTAGGATGCGTTTTCTGCGATATCTCGCATTAATTTGCTTTTGCTCGCGAATTTCATCGAAGTATGCGGGGACAAGATTGTAAAAGAACGCATTCAGCACAAGGCAATGCGGGATATATATACGAAGTGAAAAGACGAGAGATCAAAGAAATCGAAATGATGCGTGGAGCGAGAGTTTGTCGAGGTTTTGATTTTTCCGTCGAAACGTTCTTCGAATAATGCCTGTAGACGATTTTGGTTTCGTGATCGTTTACAAACTCAAATATATTATGAGGTACAGACAGTATTTGGACATATATACCCAAAAATATAAAATTAAGCTGAAAGTGGATGATTATATAAAAATGGCTGCAAGAAAAACGAAACTTACAGTAGACTGGATTGTTACCATAACAGGCCATGGCAGTGAAGCCGGTGGTGACCCTATTGGCGTAGTACTACGTATCTGTCGGAATTCCCTAGAAAAATATTTTACTGGATCAAAATTCACGGACAACTCATTAATAATAATGAGGTCACAGATTTTCGTGGTGGTTTTAATTCTTAATATTTTCTGATTTAAGATCAAATACTAGAAGGACTACAGAGCTCATGTATGCGTAAAAAATATTTGACGATTCCATTGGATTTTTTAGCAATATTTTACTTGAAGAATTTGCGGACTACTCATTACTATTCATGAGGTCATGGTATTCTGTGGGGTTTTCCAACATATTTGTATGATGGTGTAATGACTGAATTTGTGATGCCATGACTTCAGATGAAAACTTAAAACCATAATGCCATGACAGGAGCCACTTTGATGTAAATAACCATTTTCAGTATTTTTTTTAAATTCTATCACTAGACTTGAAGTTTATTTTTATTGGGCAAGACAATAAAAATTGACCACTAATTAATAGAAGTCCACTGTTAAAAATGCCTAAATAAACTGAAAATGTATTTTTTATTAGTTTAAACTTATCATAAAGTCGTCCCCCAGAATTTTTAGCCCCTCCCCCACATTTTGTGTAGTGTTGGGGGATCGCCCCCACTTTTTGAAATTCCTAGAATCAACACTGTAGAGGTTTGGGATGGTAAACCAACATATAGGAAATCATGGGCTGGGAATCTATTGCTGTGGTCGGATTTGACCTTGGACCCCTCCTTCAAGGTCAAACGAGGATAGTACACAAAATCATGTGCTGAGAATCTATTGCTGTGGTCGGATTTGACCTTGGACCCTCCATCAAGGTTAAACGAGGATAGCCAAACTTAAAAGTGCTTATAACTCGCTTATTATTGGTCCTAGCTCTTTGGAATGGTAAACCAAAATCTGGGAAATCATGGGCTGGGAATCTTTTGGTGTGATCGGATTTGACCTTTGGCCCCTCTTTCAAGGTCAAATGAGGATTGCCAAAATTAGTGTTTATATCTTGCTTATTCGTATTCCTAGAGGTTTGCAGTGTCACACCAACCTATAGGAAATCATGGGCTAAGAATCTTTTGATATGGTCAGATTTCACCTTGGGCTTCTCCTTCAAGGTTAAGCGATGTTAGAATGGCTTTGGTGAGTTTTCTTCTGGTGGATACAATTTGCATCGGTTCTCCAATGCGATAGGTCTAGTTCAATTATGTAAAAAAAAGTATAAGAGATCTCAAAATGTAACTTAATTGAAAATTGTACAGTTAAAACTACAACGTGAATTGCTTCTATCTGCAAGAAATAATACATCATATCAATAAAAAAAATTTTAAAAATGGTAACAGAGACTGTTTGAAATCTCAAATCAAAGTTTAAGTATTTGATATATTTAAAGAAGCCACACCCCATATAACAACATAATAGGATGTACCAAGAACTAAAAAAAGGAAAAATGAGAATAAGTATGAAATGTATCATTATTATTAATGATTGTGTAGTAAAACTGTTTATGTACTCATTTATGCAAAAATCGATAAGATATGTCAAAATGTAATAAGCTTCATTAATTGTTATATATAAAAGTTAAAACTACATCTTGAATTGCTCATCACAAGAAATAATCATATTCTATCAAAAAGATACTTAAAAAGTCATTACACAGATTGCCTGAAATCTCGAATACTTTAGGCAATCTGTGTAACACTGAACCTTATATTTCAGTCATTGCATGAAATGCCTAAACTGTTAGGCATTTCGCGCAATGACTGAAATGTTCAGTCATTACGCGTAATGCCTGGTTACACAGATTGCCCTGTAACATAAACAAGTACTCTACTTAGCATAAAATTGTCAGAATTTGCTTTTTTGTGTGTGTGTATTTAATTTTGCGTGAGTGCTATGTAAATATTGAGAAACTTTGCTGATACCAAACTGGACACCCTTTATGTAAATTTGTTCCAGCAACAATGTATAGTGTCCTGTGGTCTTGTAAATGTGTGTCAATGGGTCCACTCATTAAATTGACATCTGCTGTTGTTTAGGTGCAGCATTTAGTGGTGGAGAACCCTTCAGATGTGCCTGTGCTGATGCAGTTTTTACCTTTACACCTCTACCCAAACCCACAGACTGTACTTGACATGCTGGGAGACAGGTGAGTCTGTGATATCCAAGTACTGGATAGATGTCCCAGTTTTAAGATACCAACAAGAAAGCTAAGGTCTTGTTTGGATAAATAGATAGCTTTTCTACATGTGATATTTCTATAGCTAATGGTGAATAATACAATTCATCTAATGATATTTTTTTTTTGGTTTGTTTTTCAGTTTGACCGCAGATCTAGGTGATATAGTGGAAAATGTTTATACAGATGTTTTTTCTCTTAGAGATCTGGAAAAGTATGATGTGAGTATGGGTCATTTACTGCTTTTAATTGTCATTATAAAGTTAACATCAGCATTTCATTAAATTAAATTTTATGATTCTAAAATGTTTGTATTTTTCCTTATAATGCTGAAACAACCTAATGGTGTGACCTCATTTTGACCTTTGACTTTGCTGCAGTGATCTTGACCTAAAGATTTTGTAAGGTATAGGAAACTGAGAATTTTTTTTTTTTTTTTTTTTTTGATTAGTCATCGGTTGGGGAGTGTAGGTATATGTTAAATTATAGTGTGACCTTTGACCTTAACTTTGCCAAAATGTGTTCATCTGCCATATTTAAGACCTATTTCTCCCATGACAAAGATATATGGATTGCTGTAACTTATTATTATTTATATTTTTATTTAATTTTGCTATTTTCATTGACAGCTATACTTCCATAAACCTTAAAGCTTCATAATTTTTAGTTTGCTGATTAATGCTGTCATCGTGCTATTGAATTGTCTTGTTTTTATACTCTTAGACTATCTTTACATACATTTTCTCTCTCTTTGACATTATTTTCTCTACTTAGACATTCTTTAAATCTTTAGAAAACTGTTTGCTCTGAAAGTCTCCTGATCTTTTTCTGTTTTACTTCTATATTTCATGGTGTCATAAATTGTTTCCCCAGGCTGTGGGGTATGGACATCTCTGATGTTATTTTTATCTAACTAGACCAGTAGGTTCTTAACCTATCTGGATATATTTTTGCAATGTTCCTTATCAACAGGTGCTCATCTTTTGCAAATATTTTAAACAGTACTTTACTCCCACATATGGTATGTGTATTGTTAGAAGTTATTTGAACAGTTCTTCTGCTTGTTTCATTGTATTACAATTTTCTGTTAACATCCATATGGTTAAATGCTTTTGATATTCGTCCTCTCATGTGATGCTTTTCCATCTAATCAAACCGCTCTACAGAAACTAGGAGAAGACCCACATGGCAGCCACAATAAAGAAATTAAAACATTTAAAAAACTGTTAAATGTATTGCTGTACATTGCTATTTTTCCAAATAATCACTTAAAAGATGTTAACAGCTACCTGTACAATTATAAGTAGATATTAGGGGGTGTATCAAAGTCTGGGCACTGCTGATTTGTGTGCGTATTGTTGGTCAGTGTGTCATATTTATGTGGGTTTTTTTTGCAGCCTGACAACCCAGACCTTGTGACATGGGAGAACAGGCAGCATATAGAGCGGAGTCTGGGCGTGGTTCCGCACCAAGAGTCTGTAGCTTTATTGGTGGGCAGCCAGACCAAAGTGCAGCTACGCCTAGGCTTCACACCCAGTGACCACCTCCCCAAAACCTCCTTACTAGTAATAAGGTGAGACTTGGATTTGTACGCAGCCTGTAACAGAGAGAGAAAATTTATTATTGTATCCACCGGACACATCCGGTGGATACTTTGGTTTAGCGTTCGCTACACTGCCACTGCCGCGCGTAGAGAGATTTTCAGCGTTAACGCTCTCAGAGGAAAACTACACAAGCTAGGTTCACTAAATTTGCAGGAGGGGGTAAGCTTCTCTGGGACTGAAATTAGCCTCATTCTGAAAAACAAGATGGCCGCTGCGGGCATTTCTTTGAAAATTATCTACACTTTTTCTACTGGCTGTTTCTCATAGGTAGAAGGTTGAGTCTCTTCATAGGCGATATGTATAACAGATATACATGTCTTCTACAACCTTGCAGACATTTGACCTTGAAGCTCTTAATTCAAGCTCATCCACGGAGTGTCAAAGGACCCCTCCTTCAAGGTCAAACAAGGATAGCCAAGCTTAAAAGTGCTTATAACTTTATTATTATTGGTCATAGAGGTTTGGGATGGTAAACCAACCACAGGAAATCATGGGCTGGGAATCTTCTGGTGTGGTTGGATTTGACCTTGGGCCTCTCCTTCAAGGTCAAACGAGGATAGCCAAACTTTAAAAGTGTTTATAACTTGCTTATTATTGGTCGTAGAGGTTTGGGATGGTAAACCAACCTATAGGAAATCATGGGCTGGGAATCTTTTGGTGTGGTTAGATTTGACCTTTGGCCCCTCCTTCAAGGTCAAACGAGTATAGCCAAACTTAAAAGTGCTTATAACTCACATATTATTGGTCCTAGAGGTTTGGGATGGTAAACCAGCCTATAGGTAAACCAGCCTATAGGAAAATCTTCTGATGTGGTTCAATTTGACCTTGGGCCCCTCCTTCAAGGTCAAATGAGGATAGCCAAAGTTAAAAGTGCTTATAATTTACTTATTATCTGTCCTAGAGGTTTGGGATGGTAAACCAACTTATAGGAAATTATGTACTACAAATCTTCTGATGTGGTCCGATTTGACCTTGGCCCCTTCCTTCAAGGTCAAATGAGGATAGTCAAAGTTAAAAGTGCTTATAACTCGCTTATTATTGGTCCTAGAGGTTTGCAATGTGAAACCAACTTATAGGAGATCATGGGCTGATAATCTTTTGATGTGGTCAGATTTGACCTTTGACCCCTCCTTCAATGTCAAATGAGGACAGTCAAACTTAAAAGTGCTTATAACTCGCTTATTATTGGTCCTAGAGGTTTGCAGTGTGAAAGCAATTTATGTTATAGGAAATCATGGGCTGGGAATCTTCTGATGTGGTCAGATTTGACCTTGAGCCCTTCCTTCAAGGTCAAACGAGGACATCCAAACTTAAAGGTGCTTATAACTCGCTTATTATTGATCCTAGAGGTTTGGAATGTGAAACCAACTTGCAAGTTATCATGGGCTGGGAATCTTCTGATGTCAGATTTGACCTTGGGGCCCCTCCTTCAAGGTCAAACGATGGTTCACTGGCTTTGGTGAGTTGTCTTTCTGGTGGATACAAATTTGCGTCTGTTCTCCGATGTGTAGGTCTAGTTATTATTGTGTTACAGATAATAGTTTACAGGCATGTGCTTGAGTCACTGTACTAAGATAGAAAGTTACTGAAAAGTTACGAATATTATTCAAATATTGCTAATGGGAACCATATACATTGAAAGCAAATCTGAGGAAACTCTTACCCAAAATGTGAAAAAGATACCAAATAAAGAAAAATCTTACAAAGTTTTGTTTGTGCAAATTGTTTTAAATATTTACTGTGTATGGAAAGCTATTTATAAATCAGAAGCACTACAGTATTAAATATAGCATGATAGTTTATGCTTACCACTGGTATTAATCACTAAGTTAAACACATACTCCTCTTCCTTGTTTGAGTAAAAGAGTAAATTTCTTCAACCAATTGCCAGTGTTTGGGTCTTGACCATATTAGTACCACTGTGTAACACGTACGTGTTCATTTTCTTTACTTTCAGAAACAACCTGACAATACTGGACACCATTGTGTTGCATGGACATGGTGGCCAAGGTGACATTACCTTTGGTAATAGAAAAGTGGGCTCATCACAACCTCTCATGTTTGAAATTACTGAAAAAGCCCTCAAAAACTGTGATAGCAGTAAGTTTGTTCAGTGTGTTGTTTGATCAGTTACTTACACAGTAAAATAACATTAACTTTTTGTTAAAGTAAGCAAGAAATTGTAGCCTTGAAATTAATCCCTTGCAAATTTAGAGAATTGTGGTATTCCACTCAACATATTGTTGCAGCATAAGTTGTCAAACAGGTTTAAACTGCATTCCTAAATAACATTCCTAGGGTATATTAAAGGGAAAGTTTAATTAAAACTGTTATATTTTCTAAACAAGTTAAGAATGATAAATGATTATTCTAAAGACCGGAATTGCGTAGTGAACGAAAACTTGTTTCTCCGCATCATTGCTACGCGAGGGATACAATATTGTAAAAGTAGTCCAGATGGCTGTAGTTCAGCAGAGATATAGTTCCTAAACAACTACATTTCTTGACTGAATAAGTAAGACGTTTATGTGTTAAAATCAAATCGGTCTTTGTAATATTAATAAAGGGCTTGGTTTGAGTACTGTATCGGCGAATAAATCACAAACATCCGGCCATAATGGACTCAGCCTGATAGGGCTTCATCCATTATTCTGCCCGGAAGTTTGTGATTTATTCGCCGATACAGTACTCAAACCTCGTCCTTTATTGCTACATGAATGCAAAAAGTGATTTTCAGTGGAAGGCTTATGGCATTGATCCCCTGATATCAAAGTACAAATTTATTGCTGTATAAAAAAACATGTTTGTTTTTTCCCCTTCAGAAAAAAGGCAGGGGAAGTCTGTGTCTCCTAACTTTACAGTGAGGCGGCATTTTACAGCCAAGAACAGTGGGCAGCTGCCATTTTATGTCCAGGGTTTTAGTATCAACAACTCCCCTTGTGAGGGGTATGGTTTTAAAGTGGTAGAATGTGATGGCTTTGAGCTACAGCCAAATGCTTCTAAAAAAGTTGAAATTGTGTAAGTATAGAAGTCGCCAATGGGTATAAAAGATCTGTAAAATTTCTTTTATCCAGAAAAAAGTAATCGATGATTTCAATGTACTACAAACATTAAGTCGTAAGACACTCCGAAAGTATGTGTATGTTTGAATCAGGAAAACCTTTATAACCTGGGGCCGTATTCTACAACAAAACTTAGATATGGTGACCTTAGATCTAAATAAGGCCTCGGTCACACCTTTCCATGTGGTGGTATTTGTACATATGTGCTTCCCGCTTAAAAACCTCCTCCTTATGGCTTCAAAACAGAGACCTCATGTCTCGGTAATGCATGAAGAACTGCTGGTCCTGTTTATCCCTCCCACCCTTGCCCATCTAGTGTCTTCAGTCTTGTAAAGCACACAAGAGTTTCCAGGTTTTTCAAACTTTTCAAAAAAGTGGTCCCAAATGTTAATGGCATTCTTTTCTGCATGGAACGTGTCCCACCCCAATGCAGATCATGCCAAAGAGATACTTTCAAGACACAAAGTGAACCGCACAACAACAATCCACGACAATAAGCTAGCCCCTTGATTTGAGCCCAGCATGAAAAGGTGTGATATAGGTAGAACACATCCAAGGTACGTCTGCAATTTAGAAATGTGCACTGTCCATCTTTGTCATCCCAATTAAGCACAGTTGCTGAGATTTCACTGTATTTCCAGGTTTACGCCTGACTTCACCATGTCACGCATACAGCGGGTGCTCACACTACATACAAGTCTGGGTCCAGCCATTAACTACACGCTGCAGGCAACCATACTACCCCACTTGTTGACAAAGTGCTCAGCGGCATTACCCCGGCCCAGCTGGGAACCCCTGCTGTACTACTGCATCATCTGTGTCATGGGCTTCTTTCTCTTCTGTATACTAGTAGCAGCATACTTTGAAGCAGACCGCATCTCAACAGCAGATCTGATAAAAAAGCACCGGCAGCACCAGTCCAACAACACCACTGTGCAGCCCATAGACCCTAGCAATGTGTTTAATCTGAAGGCTCTTTCTGATGGCAAGCTTCCAAACGGGGTGGGGAAACCCCATATAAAAACTGTGTCAGGCGGGTGTAATGGGGTCTCCCCTACACAACTGCCTGTTATCCCTCGACCTCATTCAGCTCGCAGAAAGAAGGAGCCTTCCTTTTTGTTGTTTAATCTCATTAAGAAATTATTTTCATTTATCAGACTCCCCAAACTCCCTGCACTTTTTAAACCCACCAATAACAAAACTGATGGCACCCAATCAGCCACCTCTATGACTGTACCTGAGAAGGAATCAAAACTGATCTCTAACGATCACAATTATTCAAACCCTGAATTAGAACATTCATCTAACCTGACATCCATGACAAAGACACAGCTGAAGCGTGAGAACTCAAGCAGTGAGCGAGATGTGGAGGAGAACCATGCTGTGGCCAGGCAGACTCATTTAAACAATAACCACAAGAAGGGCAAACCCACAAAACATGGCCGCAACAATGATCCTGACTTGATTGCTGATCTCAGGGAGCATGAGATGAAAGCAAAGGACTGCGGCAAGAGCAAGCATGACAGCGAGTATAGGAACAAAAGTCAGCAAAAGAAAGGGGATGGCTACGAGCTGCCCAACCACCCTGATACAGTCCCTGATAATGAGGAGGAGGACACCGGTCTCACATACAGAGGTACCGTAACCACATGTAGTGTTATTAGTGCAACTGCTATGATGCACAATTTTTTTTTTGCCACAAATTAATCCCAGGGTATGTGTGTAAAGTATATGACAACCTGCTGCCTGTGGTGTTTAGACCTTTTAACCCACAGACTGTCAGGGTATTGTTTTCACCCATAGTGTCCAGATGGGTGTGGTAGGGACATTGGTTGGGGAGTGTAGGTGTGCAGCATCATGGTGTGACCTTGATTTGACCTTTGCCCCAGGTACAGGCAGGTACATAGTGGCTAGGATGACCACTTAAAATGGCCGTCCTCTGTCATTGGGTCCTATCCCAAGTGGCAGGTTAAAGAACCTGAAGGACGTTGATAAATGGTCATCCTTGAGCCTCTATCTTCCAGTTAGGGGAATGTCAGTTACTTGTGAGTTGGGGCTGTACCTGTACAGTTGGATTGGTTAAATAGCGCTTTGAGTCCTGTAGTATATAGAGATATTGCGCTATACATAATAATAATAATGACCTGGAGTTTGAAAAGTTTGTCTGGGTTATATCTCGGAAACCATAAGTTTTAGGAAGTTGATATTTGGTAGGGACATTGGTTAGGGGTTGTAGGTGTGCAACGTCATGGTGTGATCTTGATTTGACCTTGCCATAGTGACCTTGACCAATAAAATTTTGTCCTACCTATATCTTGGAAATCGTAAGGTGTAGGATGTTGATACTTGATAGGGACAGTGGTTAGGGGTTGAAGGTGGGCAACGTCATGGTGTGATCTTGATTTGACCTTGCTGTAGTGACCTTGACCTATGAAATCTTGTCCGGGCTATATCTCAGAAGCCATAAGGTGAATAACTCACACTGCTCTGAAGTATCCTGATCTTTGTACTGTTTCACTACTTCTTTATCTTATGGTGTTAAAAACTATTTCCTCAGGCTGTGAAGTACGGGCATCTCTGCTATTTTCATGGACTAGATTTAAGTTTTTGACCAATTCTGATGCATCATTTAAGAGAGTAGTTCAGTGAAATTTTGTAATTTTGTTCTGATAAAAAGACAAAAAAATATTGCACCTACATTCAGGCTTTTTGAGAAAAGATAGTTTTATTTAAGACGCAAGTCTATTAAGTATGTTTATTTTGTGTGAAGGCCTTTGTTCTGACAAAAAACTGAAAACATTTGCTGCACCTACATTCAGGCTTTTTGAGAAAATATAATTTTCCAGCACGAGCCATATTTGACCCTTATAAAGGGATATAAGGAGTGGGATATAAGGAGTATATAACTTTTGTATACAGCAGTGCCACCTTACCAAGGATAATGAGTGTCAATAACTTTTGTTTTTTCACTAATTTCTGGGAAACTGTGTAACCCACAATTGTGTATTATACACCAATAGAAAGGTATTTCACAGCACTTCTGCTCATTTTTGTTGCATAAAAATCCATCTAAAAATGGCTGAGAAATCGCTAGTTAAAGATGGAGGTTTTTGTATTCATTGGTGCTCCTGTATGTATATGGCGACCTTTCTTGCATTCGGTTTTTAAATGTGGATATATTTATATAATAAAGTAAAACATCTTTCAGTAGACAAATATAAAAAAATATATATCACTCATAAAGATTAAGACTATAATACTTGTGCAATGTACTGGTATAAAATTTTTATCTTAATTCGTGATATATTTGATTTTTATAAAAAAAAAAAACAAAAAAAAAACGCTATTTGAAAAAAAAAATCAATCTCAGAAATAAAGGTTGCATTGAGTGGTCTATTTTGTAGTGTATTCTGGAGCGTTTCTTGTACAGGTAAGAAGGGTCGGTTGAGAGGAGGGCGTAGTGACCTGGGACTGGATGGCAAGCTGAGTGCAGAGTCTGGTGACCGTGATGAGACCTCCTCCACTACCACTGACTCCAGCCTTGACCTGTTGGAAGAAAAGGTATGACACTGCACATAATGTCACCTTAGTGAGTCAATAACAGCATAGATGCATATTCATATATTGGCCAAGGTTCATACAAAATCATGCAAAGACCACGGTTAATGTTATAAAGGTGTTATTAAGCGTCCCGCAAGGGACGCTTGTTTGTGTATGGGAGAGCTTCCGGCTCCGCCGGCTCCGCATTTTGTTTTCCTTATAACTCTGTAACCGTTAGGCGGATTCTTTTCAAATTTGGCAGGTTTAGGCAGTAGCCTTGGGGAATTTTTTGGAATATGCTGCAGTGACATTTCAACCAATCAGAGAGGTCACATGACCAAAAATGTCTTTTTTTGATGGGGAAGCTTGTCCGGATGATAACTTGAAAGGAATTTTATCAATTCACCTGAAACTTGGCAAATGCATTCATTCTATTAAAATCTGGAAATCATTAGATTTTGGCATTGATTGGTCAAGAAATGGCCGAGTAATTAATGATTAATTAATCATTACGAATTTTCCAAATAAGGAAAACACAAAAATGCTTATATCTCGAAAACCGTGCTAGATAGAGCGATTTCGACGAAATTTTTGACCCACAGGGTATCTTTGCGGAGTAGTTTTCCCAATTTTCAAAAAAATTTTGTCTCGTCCAAAATGGCGGCCATTTTGAATTTTTCGAAATTTTCGCAAAAATTGCAGAACACAAAAATGCTTATATCTCAAAAACCGTGCTAGATAGAGCAATTTCGACCAAATTTTTGACCCGCAGGGTATCTCTGGGGAGTACTTTTCCCAGTTTTCAAAAAATTTTTGTCTCGCCAAAAATGGCGGCCATTTTGAATTTTCGAAATTTTCGTAAAAATTGCAAAACACAAAAATGCTTATATCTCGAAAACCGTGCTAGATAGAGCGATTTCGACGAAATTATTGACCCACAGGGTATCTCTGCAGAGTAGTTATCCCAATTTTGAAAAAAATTTTGTCTCGCCAAAAATGGCGGCCATTTTGAATTTTCGAATTTTTCGCAAAAATTGCAAAACATAAAAATGGTTATATCTCGAAAAACCCTGCAAGATAGAGCGATTTCGACGAAATTTTTGATCCACAGGGTATATCTGCAGAGTAGCCATGCCAATTTTCAAAAAAATTTTCTCTCGCCAAAAATGGCGGCCATTTTGAATTTTCGAATTTTTCGCAAAAATTGCAAAACATAAAAATGCTTATATCTCGAAAACCCTGCTAGATAGAGCAATTTCGACGAAATTTTTGACCCGCAGGGTATCTCTGCAGAGTAGCCATGCCAATTTTCAAACAAAAAATTTCTCGCAAAAAATGGCGGCCATTTTGAATTTTCGAATTTTTCGCAAAATTGCAAAACACAAAAATGCTTATATCCTGAAAACCGTGCTAGATAGAGTGATTTCGACGAAATTTTTGACCCACAGGGTATCTCTGCAGAGTAGCCATGCCAATTTTCAAAAAAAAATTTCTCTTGCCAAAAATGGCGGCCATTTTACTCACCTACTCAAAATGAGTAAATGCGAATTATCTCTTAAAAGTATTGCAGATAGCCAATTTTTCTCAAATAACTCATTCACCTACTTTTGGGAGAGCTTTCACATGGTGAAGTTTCAGACCCATAGCTAATTACTCACCTACTCAAAATGAGTAAATGCGAATTATCTCTAAAAATATTGCAGATAGCCAATTTTTCTCAAATAACTCATTCACCTACTTTTGGGAGAGCTTTCACATGGTGAAGTTTCAGACCCATAGCTAATTATTTACCTACTCAAAATGAGTAAATGCTAATTATCTGTAAAAGTATTGCGGATACCCAATTTTTATCAAATAACTCGTTCATCTACTTGTGGGAGAGCTTTCACATGGTGAAGTTTCAGACCCATAGCTAATTACTCACCTACTCAACATGAGTAAATGCGAATTATCTCTAAAAGTATTGCAGATAGCCAATTTTTCTCAAATAAATCATTCATCTACTTTTGGGAGAGCTTTCACTTGGTGAAGTTTCAGACCCATAGCTAATTACTCACCTACTCAAAATGAGTAAATGCGAATTATCTCTAAAAGTATTGCAGACAGCCAATTTTTCTCAAATAACTCATTCACCTACTTTTGGGAGAGCTTTCACTTGGTGAAGTTTCAGACCCATAGCTAATTACTCACCTACTCAAAATGAGTAAATGCGAATTATCTCTAAAAGTATTGCAGATAGCCAATTTTTGTCAAATTAATCATTCGCCTACTTTTGGGAGAGCTTTCACTTGGTGAAGTTTCAGACCCATAGCTAATTACTCACCTACTCAAAATGAGTAAATGCGAATTATCTCTAAAAGTATTGCAGATAGCCAATTTTTCTCAAATAACTCATTCACCTACTTTTGGGAGAGCTTTCACTCTGTGAAGTTTCAGACCCATAGCTAATTACTCACCTACTCAAAATGAGTAAATGCGAATTATCTCTAAAAGTATTGCAGATAGCCAATTTTTCTCAAATAACTCATTCACCTACTTTTGGCAGAGCTTTCACTTGGTGAAGTTTCAGACCCATAGCTAATTACTCACCTACTGAAAATGAGTAAATGCAAATTATCTCTAAAAGTATTGCAGATAGCCAATTTTTCTCAAATAACTCATTCACCTACTTTTGGGAGAGCTCTCACTTGGTGAAGTTTCAGACCCATAGCTAATTACTCACCTACTCAAAATGAGTAAATGCGAATTATCTCTAAAAGTATTGCAGATAGCCAATTTTTCTCAAATAACTCATTCACCTACTTTTGGGAGAGCTTTCACTCTGTGAAGTTTCAGACCCATAGCTAATTACTCACCTACTCAAAATGAGTAAATGCGAATTATCTCTAAAAGTATTGCAGATAGCCAATTTTTCTCAAATTAATCATTCACCTACTTTTGGGAGAGCTTTCACTTGGTGAAGTTTCAGACCCATAGCTAATTACTCACCTACTCAAAATGAGTAAATGCGAATTATCTCTAAAAGTATTGCAGGTAGCCAATTTTTCTCAAATAACTCATTCACCTACTTTTGGGAGAGCTTTCACTTGGTGAAGTTTCAGACCCATAGCTAATTACTCACCTACTCAAAATGAGTAAATGCGAATTATCTCTAAAAGTATTGCAGATAGCCAATTTTTCTCAAATAACTCATTCACCTACTTTTGGGAGAGCTTTCACTTGATGAAGTTTCAGACCCATAGCTAATTACTCACCTACTCAAAATGAGTAAATGCGAATTATCTCTAAAAGTATTGCAGATAGCCAATTTTTCTCAAATAACTCATTCACCTACTTTTGGGAGAGCTTTCACTTGGTGAAGTTTCAGACCCATAGCTAGTTACTCACCTACTCAAAATGAGTAAATGCGAATTATCTCTAAAAGTATTGCAGGTAGCCAATTTTTCTCAAATAACTCATTCACCTACTTTTGGGAGAGCTTTCACTTGGTGAAGTTTCAGACCCATAGCTAATTACTCACCTACTCAAAATGAGTAAATGCGAATTATCTCTAAAAGTATTGCAGATAGCCAATTTTTCTCAAATAACTCATTCACCTACTTTTGGGAGAGCTTTCACTTGATGAAGTTTCAGACCCATAGCTAATTACTCACCTACTCAAAATGAGTAAATGCGAATTATCTCTAAAAGTATTGCAGATAGCCAATTTTTCTCAAATAACTCATTCACCTACTTTTGGCAGAGCTTTCACTTGGTGAAGTTTCAGACCCATAGCTAATTATTCACCTACTCAAAATGAGTAAATGTGAATTATCTCTAAAAGTATTGCAGATAGCCAATTTTTCTCAAATAACTCATTCACCTACTTTTGGGAGAGCTTTCACTCTGTGAAGTTTCAGACCCATAGCTATTTATTCACCTACTCAAAATGAGTAAATGCTAATTATCTGTAAAAGTATTGCGGATACCCAATTTTTATCAAATACTCATTCATCTACTTGTGGGAGAGCTTTCACATGGTGAAGTTTCAGACCCATAGCTAATTACTCACCTACTCAAAATGAGTAAATGCGAATTATCTATAAAAGTATTGCAGATAGCCAATTTTTCTCAAATAACTCATTCACCTACTTTTGGGAGAGCTTTCACTTGGTGAAGTTTCAGACCCATAGATAATTATTCACCTACTCAAAATGAGTAAATGTGAATTATCTCTTAATAGTATTGCAGATAGCCAATTTTTCTCAAGTAACTCATTCACCTACTTTTGGAAGAGCTTTCACACACGAAAATGAAAAATTGTGAATATCTCGGAAAAGCTATTTCTTCTGCTTTAATGCTCGGCGGGAGATACACACCGCGGCAGTGGTCTTGACAAAAATTTTTGTCTCCCCAAAAATGGTGGCCATTTTGAATTTTCAAATTTTTGCAAAACACAAAAATGCTTATATCTCGAAAACCGTGCTATATGGAGCGAACTCAACAAAATTTTGGACCTGCTGGGTATCTCTGCAGAGTAGCCATGCCAATTTTCAAAATATTTTTGTCTCGCCAAATATAGCGGACATTTTTAATTTTTTTATTTTTTGCAAAACACAAAAATGCTTATATCTTGAAAACCGTGCTAGATAGAGCAGACTGCGCTGACTTTGGTTGCCACAACAGTATAAGGCTAGAAACGAAGCATTTTCTTAATACTTTAGCACTCACCTTTATATCCTTTTCGGGACGCTTTGTTTTTGCTATGCAAAAACATTATCTTTTTTTTTTTTGCGAGCGATCCTCTAGTTCATATTTTAAAAGTGCTCTAATTTCATTATCCCTGCATTGATAAGTCTACATGATGTTCATGTGTGAGAAGAGTGGAGAAAAAAAGCCTCTTAACATATAAAAAACAGATGTTATGTTTCATTTTTTCACAAGATTCGGGCCCGATAAGTAGTGATGGCGCTTGTGACGTTTTGTATTTTTTATCAAAACAAAACACGACCGAAGTCATGATGTCATTTTTGATTGACAGGTGAAGTTCATTGGAAAAGCTCTGGTTTACGGGCGATATCTTTATTTTCAAAAGAAAAGAACCACAAGATAAAAAATCTCAAAACTAGGAAACAACATGGGCATCTTTGGAAGAGTGGATTACTGTGTTGACAGATCAAGGCATTTAAATAACAACTTGCTCTTGTACGGTACTAGTATTATGAAAAATCTATAGCCTACATTCACTTCAACTTCAGTAACACAAACACATTTTAAAACTGTGTATCAACAGACCTTTCTAGTCTCATCTTAAATATACTTCTAAAGAAATTGTTTTGACTTTACTTTATAGCATTTTTTTCAAAATATATGGATTCCAACTCTTTGTAAGATATAAAGTTAGCCTTGTAAAAAGACACTGACAGAGAATATATATACGAGTTTAAAGTAGCTTGGTTTACAGAACTCACTAGCAGAACTCACTTAGCCTTTGCTCACTGAAAAATTTTTACCAAGATCCTATGGATAACTTAATATTCAGTATTTATTCACTGTATGCAGAGATTCTGGCAGCTCTGTAAATCATTACCAATGTAAATTATGTAATATCAGAACTAGAACTAAAGGGACATCATTTTTATGTAATGTCTTGCATGAATGAAAAAGGAGACATGCACATAATGACCAATAATAAACTCATAAAAGATATACTAGTAAATAAAAAAACACTGCTATGTTGACATGTTAAATTTAATTTTTTTTCAGGATTACATGTAGTATTACACTTCATGATTAATGAAAAATGTCATGTTTTTGGTAAATTGCCTTGTAACAAGGCTAGCAAGACGTATTCAGGGAAAAGAAGTGGGTAGGGGTAGTTTGTGTGAGATTCAAAAAACAAGGAAAACAGTCCCAGCAGTTAGTTTTATCGCTACATACTGTATACACAAACACACTTATTTTAAGCATGTCTGTATTACATGATTACTGAGAAGTTGGGATTTTTTTTACTGAGAAGTCATGAGTTTTTGTGTTTTTTTTGCTTAAATTGTAAAGCTGTTGTGTTCCTATGATATTTTAGTTCCTATGATATTTTATAAGAAAAACTATGTGTTTATATACCATATCATCTCCTATCAAGTATTTTTGTACTGTCAGTTAAAATATCTTTCTGCTGCAAACACATGCAGTGTTATTTGTCATATTTCGTAACGACTTTTTTGTGTATTACATCATAATGGGAGGTCGCAAATGTCATGTGATGCGAGGATGGTGGAACAACAAAAACAAAACACATGTGCTGTGTGGTTTAGTTAAAACTCTTTATTTCACGATAGGGTAAACTTTCGTACAGTAAAAATATTGTGAATGTGTTGTTTATGCATAATTCTAACACTCTGAATGAATTTTGACATTTGACCAAAAATTCTGAATATACACCTTTAAATCGTACAAGGGCCAGGTTTTAATGCTAAACTAAACAGTTCTCTAGATATTAAATGTGTATAATCTGACTGATTTAAAATTAAGCTTTCATTACTTGGTCAGAATACTTGGTCTATGTGTAATTAACATTGGAATGTAGGTTTTTAAAAAGAGTTTTTGGTAACATGAAGTAAACACATTTAACATGGACATTAGTGTTAGTGGTATGCATTTGTTACAGAATGGAGCAGTGCGAGACAGTCTGACTGACGGCATGCCACAAACGGCACCATCTCAAAAAGCCAGAAAGAACAAAAAGAAGAATCAGAGCAGTGGCAGAAAGACCGACTCTATGTACGAAGCGGAGGGTGCAGAAGTCTACTTGGTCACTAAGTCCCGACCCAAGAAGATCCGCGTTGACATGCAGACAGACCTAGCCTGCCAGGTGGACCTCCCCTACATGCTGGAGGCTGACCGCAACACAGTGCAAATGGACAACAAAAACGGTGGTAACAAGAGAACTGCCAGGCCCAGGAGACAAGGTGAGTGGTCTCACACTGCATGGCATGCTGTACAGTCTCATAGTCAGTAGTCATGTGTAGGCATGCCTAGTAGTCACTGCTACTCAGTTCTGCAGTCAGGACAAGTAACACCATGTAGGGACACTTGATAAATATCTCACTGAACAAATTAAAAGGCTGTACAACAAAATTTGCCAGATTTATTTGGTGATTTTAAAGTCCTTTCTACAACAATTTCAAGTGTTAACCAATTTTCTGTGTAAATATGTTAAAAGTTAGTCAGTATGATAAAGTGAATGTTCCCATTTGACTGCAGCCTGTCTGCTAGATTTAGACTAGTATCTGCTCAGCTCTTAGTGATCAGCATATGTGCACTGCATGATCAGATCACACAGCATGTATATCCTGATTGGCCCAGTAATACTGCAGAGAATAGTCACTTTTAACCATGTGAATATTTAACCCCAACAAGTCAAAACAGTGCCAGTTCACTGTCATATATGTCAGATTGGATATTACATATTATGATCTTGAAATTGTGATAAACATTTTTTCCATATTTGTTAAGGTTATGTTGTTTCACAGTGTGCAGTTAATTTTGAACTGTTGTTTTAATGTTGACAGTTATTTGTGACCCCTTTTTTTGTTTAGTACCATTTAGTGTTTGTCTTGTTGTTTCTAAAAAAAATTTTGTTCTTTTTTCGTAATTTTTCCCAGAAATGTGCAAACATTTGTTGTTGACATTAACAAAATATTTGACATACATTTGTTTTCCAAAAATTGTGTACATAGCAATATAGTCTAACTTGCACGTGTACCCACTAATAATAAATTAAATAACTTTCTCACTTGTAAAGACCTGTCAGTTTATTACAAGTAAAATGAAAAACATATGAGAATTATCAAATCACCGGATGATACTTGACATTTTATGCTCCCCACGACTTATGAAGGCTTTAATATGATGCCCTTAGGTTATTATTTTGGATTTAGCCAATGTGCTATGTTACATACAGTCTCATACTACATACAGTCATTATTTTCACTGTAGTAACAGCAAAGCAACAGACGAGCAGTCATTCCGTGACATATATTAGGCCATGTGCAAAGTAGGCTGTATGTTATGTGTGAAGATTTCACTGATTCTCAGGGCTCTGTGTTAATGGTTGTGCTGTATTTTCCGATAAAAAACTTATTATAAACAACATGCTCAGGAGGCACTTTCTCTGTCTTACATTATCCTGTTTTTTCAATGTACTGGAACAAGTTTCATCTCTGTCTACATATCCTTTAGAATGGCATCCACAATCAATTACCTTATATATCTGTCACATCAGTAATCTTGTGACGGAGTTTTGGTGTACACAGGAGTAGGTTTGTGAGTGGTACGAGTATTAGCATAGAGTCCTGTATGTGTGGGCAATGTTGCTCTGTGTTGGGTGATGACTTGTGATGTGTATTGCTGTGTACACAGGACACAGGCAGCACTGCACCCCCCTTCAGGTGGACTGTGACCAGCAGGATACTCTCACCCCATTCTGGGATGCACCGAAGCCCGTCTCCCCTGATGGTACTACTTTATATTATAATTACACTGCTAGCTTTACATTATGGGTCAGTTTAAAACAAAGAAAAACCAATTTGCATCAACATTTCCAAATTACACATTTTATTGTTTAAATTAATAAAACTGCGTTTTAATCCCAGCCATAAAGGCATCTGACAAAGCCTGCAGATGCTTTTCCTGTGTAGGGTAAAGTGTTGGTGCTACAGACGGCACCCCTCATTGGAATTTGACCACGGCAAGTTTATAAATGCAATACCTCTCATAATTAAAGAAACTTTCCTCCCTTCTTTATCCATTGTGTATACATGCACACAGAGCACTGTTGTACAATTTTGCAGTGCTAATCACCTAAAGAACTACGCTGTGTCCCTGTGTGCAAACTGTGCATTGTAAAATGGATGTGTTACAAATAGATATGATGTGTTGTACACTCACAATAATCGACCATCAGTTTGCAATCTTTGTTCCACAGAGTAATATTTAACATAAATTTACAAACCTGCTTCTGTAGTGTAGAAGATGGTAAACTGGAAACCTATTTTCCAACAGAAAGACACTGAACCAGCTACCTTCCATTTTCTTGCAATCAAAACCCATTTTGTCACATATTCATCATTTTAATATAAGTTTACCAAAATCTTCAACTACAAAAATATTTCAGAGTATTTTATAATTTTCCGTCAATACACTTGACATTTTTCCCTCAAAAGTCTTCAAAAAGCACATCGCGATTCGTATTTATATGCGAGTTATAGCTCATGTATGCATTTGAAAACTTATGTCTTGGCGTTTACTAAATCAAACACACCCATTTTTTTTGCAGACTTTACGGTTTCGGAAACCTTTTTGCATTCAACCACAACACTGCTCCCAACAAAAGTCGGGGATATACTGGTTTCACTTCTGTCATGCTGCTGCCATTGTAACTCTAAAACACTTGCACTGATTTTATTCAAATTTGGCACACAATTGTATTTGGGTCGGGAAAGAAACCCTATTTTAAGGTGACAATAAAATATCAATAATAACGAAGTTATGGCCACCTTAAGGTCAGACATTTGACTTTTCGGCACTTAATGTCCTCTGGGTCAAAAACTATGTGGCTCATCTGGCTTAAATTTTACCTGGGAACACGTATATTCTTCCAAAAATCAAGACTTTATGTTGGGGTTATAATTGTGTTTTAGGCCCATAAAGACCCTACTTGGACATTTTTTTCTATATTTTTCACATTTTTTGGCCATGCAACATGAAAATAGTAAGTCTGGAAAGTCTCAAACTGTAGTGGATATAACATCTCGATGTAATCTTTGTGAAAAAGTTGAAGTCTGTAGCTTTAATTTTAAGGTCACCTTAAGGTCTCTAAAATGCCCCCAGAGGCCCAATTTGTGGACTTTTTGCCACTTTTTAGTCTTATAGTTATAGCTGTCAAACTTTGTGGCTGATATAGCTGAAATCTCATCTGGGATTATATTAATATGTTCTTTTTACATGCACCAAAAATCAAGGCTTTAAGTAAACTTTTAACCTGTATATGAGGCCAACAAACAATCTACCCAGAGGACTTTTTTGAAAATTGACCACCAAAAAATTGAAAAAATGGTTTGACCAAAAAAAGAAGAGCTAAATAAATGAAAAATAGTTTATAATAATTGCGAATGACACAAAATGGGTGCTACAAAAAATACCCAGTGAATGCCTGTGGTGTGAAAGATGGCCTGTCTGCGAATATGTTAGCGTTGAGTAGGTGCAGTCTAGGTTCTGTATAAGGTAAATTTTGAACAGCATGCTATTTTTTTCCCCTTCCTTTGAACTTTAACACTTACGATGTTTCTAAATTTATTTGGATGCTTTGTATTTGTCCACAAAAAGCTTTTTGTAGTTCTCTGATTTCAGTTACTTATTCAGGCATACATGCTTTTACAGTAGCTTCCCAGTCATTAATAAGTCATGGTTCATAAAATCTCACCATTGCCTGCAGATCTTTGACTCATTTCATGTTTTATTTTTAGTCACATACATGTATTTTGTTCAACTATGTCAGCGTGACTTTTAAGTTAAAATTTGAAAATAATTTGCAAATTTTTCAGTTTTATTTTAGTCCAGTTTTAGGATGTAGAAATGTTTTATTATTTGGGCACTTATATATAACACATACTTTGTTGTGCCTCTTCACTATTTTGTGTTTGATGTTAGACTCAGAATCTTTACAGTTAAACTTTTTGAAAATAAATTTCACATATCAATTCTCCTTCCCTGTGTATACTGCACAAATGTGTTATGCTGTACTAATGTATGGATCAACATCATACAGTAGTTTTTGTACTAAGAGTATTTTGGTGGGTATGTCACTCAGTGGTTGATTTCTATCCAGAAGTAATTGGGTCTGTTTTATTCTTAAATAAGCATAAAGTTCAATTTGTTAAAACTGAATAGTGCAAGAATTTGCATATATTGGCTGACAGTTTAGCAAGCATGGTCAAATCTCTCCAGTCACAGATTTGGACATTAGTATTTCACCAAAGAAAATCGGTTACATCAAGGGTTACCGTCCGCTGACCCTGTGTAAGTTTACCCTGTACTGACCCTTGTGTAAGTTCCCTGTACTTGAGGACTGTTTCTAATTGTGGCTTGTGGCAGCAGGTGACCTGAAGGAGTTCAGTTTGGCCAGCCAGCAGTTTGAGCAGGAGCTGAAGGAGCAGGGCCTGGCTGCAGGGGATGCATCCCTCTCCTCCTACAGCAGTAATCCGGACAACAGTGAACCCCAAAACAACCCTGGTAGGCAGCTGCTCATGGGTCTCACAACAATCAAATTCTTCATTGTCGGCACTATTTTGCACACCATGGCTCTCAGGTTCTGCTAAATCTCACCACATAAGATTGTTCATTGCCAATACTGGTTAACATGCCAACAGGTACACCCATACAGTGAAGAATACAAGCTTTTAAAATGCTAGTGTCTCTCACCGATATACTTGTGAAATGTCCCAACTATTGCACAATCATTTTTACGTGATAATATCAAAGGAAAGGCATGCAGTCAGATTTTCACAAAATGTTGGTTATTTGTTAGCTCCCATGTAAATTCTGCAGTTGTTTGTAATCTTCAAAAATGAGTAGTATCCAAACATTCATTTTTCACTGTGAAGAGAGCTGGTTAACACCCCCTAACATATCTGCATTACAAATATATGTATAGCCTGATAGAAGCGTTCAATGTATGATGCTTGTCCATATGTATCTAGTGTACTTATGCATGCTTGTGTAACCAGTCTTGTGTTAATGCTTAAGTTCTAGTTGCTCATGTAATGTATCACAGAGAGTGATTCAGTTTGAAGGTATTTTAAAAGAATAAATTACTGACACTTCAACGTTTTATGACCCTGAGTAAGTGTTATCAAAGATAAGGGTCAAATAAATACAAAGTGCCATGGCTGAACTTTCTCTGTCCACAGCATAGCAGACCAACTTTCAGCTCCACCTTGCATAAGTCCAACTGTTGCAGTACAGTATATTGATGACTTAAAAGCTACCTTTGAAATCCAATACAGAATATGAAAACAGATGACTTGATCACTGTGTAATTGTTTAATGTGTAATGTTGCACTCATATTATCACTGGAATTTTCCGTTGCACGACCTTTCAGTAAATGTAGTTGTGTTTCAGTGTTCACAGTATGTACATGTAGTCTTGCTGATTGTGTGTATTACTGTTACACAACTGATAAATTATGTTTCGTACTCACTAGTGTTTTATGAGGTGTTCGTTAAAGCAATGATTTATGTGTGAGTTCAGTGATGTCAGCTGACAGAGTCACTAACCTACTGCCATACATATGTGTCTAAAAATATACATATACCACCCCACGTGTCAAAACGTATGATGTGATCATGTGTTTGTGACATTTTTACCCCACAGCCTTAAAGACTGTGGGGTGTTGTTTTCACCCATAGCCGAGCAAGCAAGTATGCAGTGGAAAAATCTTGTCCAGGCTGTATCTCAGAAACCATAAGGTATATGTAGTTGATACTTGGTGAGGACATTGGTGGGGGGTACAGGTTTACAATGTCATGGTGTGACTTTGATTTGACTTTTGCCCTTAAATAGTTGATCCCCTACCATTAAAATCGTAAGCTGTACTTGGTAGGTATATTGGTTTTAGGGTGTAGGTGTGTAACATCATGATGTGGCCTTGTGAACTTTCACGATAGCTCTGCCAAAAATGTTTTCTACTGGCTTATCTAAGACCTTTTTCATATCACAAAGCTATATGGATTGCTGCAACTGATGATTATGTCCACCCCCCTGGGGGGTGGATATATTATTTTTGCTTTTTTCGCCGTCCGATGTCCGGCGTCCGATGTCCGGCGTCACGCATGGTTTCCGCTCATTTAAAGGAAAAGTATTAGAGCTATTGTCACCAAATTTGGTATGCAGGCTTATTGGGTCAGTAGCTTGCTTGGGATTGCTTTTGGCTGTTGTACCTCTTTTGCTTACTGAGTAATACTTAAGTACAGCTATTTTCAGTACCCATTGGTTTCCGTGCATTTAAGCCAAAATAATTAAAGATATTTTACTACAATTTTGAATACAAGATTGTTATGTCCATAGCTCGCTTGGTATTGCATTTGGGACTGATAGCTTTGTCAGTACATGAGTAATAGCCATTTAGGTACTTCATTGTGTATTTTCAGTACTACTTTTGAGTAATTTGCTTCTATCTCCTTAACCGTGCGAGATAGAGCGATTTCGGCAAAATTTTCGACCCACAGGGTATCTGAGGAGTGTACTCTTTGCAATTTTCAAAAAATTTTCCCCTCCCCAAAAATGGCGGCCATTTTGAATTTTCGAATTTTTGCCAAAAATGGCAAAACACAAATTTGCTTCTATCTCCTTAACCGTGTGAGATAGAGCGATTTCGTCGAAATTTTCAACCCCCAGGGTATCTAAGGAGTGTACTCTTTGCAATTTTCAAAAAATTTTCCCTCCCCAAAAATGGCGGCCATTTTGAATTTTCGAATTTTTGCCAAAAATGGCAAAACACAAATTTGCTTCTATCTCCTTAACCGTGTGAGATAGAGCGATTTCGTCGAAATTTTCGACCTACAGGGTATCTAAGGAATGCAATCTTTGCAATTTTCCAAAAATTTTCCCCTCCCCAAAAATGGCGGCCATTTTGAATTTTCGAATTTTTGCCAAAAATGGCAAAACACAAATTTGCTTCTATCTCCTTAACCGTGCCAGATAGAGCGATTTCGTCAAAATTTTCGACCCACAGGGTATCTGAGCATTGTACTCTTGGTAATTTTTAAAAAATTTTCCCCTCCCCAAAAATGGCGGCCATTTTGAATTTTCGAATTTTTGCCAAAAATGGCAAAACACTAATTTGCTTCTATCTCCTTAACCGTGCGAGATAGAGTGATTTCGTCGAAATTTTCGACCCACAGGGTATCTAAGGAATGCAATCTTTGCAATTTTCAAAAAATTTTCCCCTCCCCAAAAATGGCGGCCATTTTGAATTTTCGAATTTTTGCCAAAAATGGCAAAACACAAATTTGCTTCTATCTCCTTAACCGTGCGAGATAGAGCGATTTCGTCAAAATTTTCGACCCACAGGGTATCTCAGGAATGTAATATTTGCAATTTTCAAAAAATTTTCCCCTCCCCAAAAATGGCGGCCATTTTGAATTTTCGAATTTTTGCCAAAAATGGCAAAACACAATTTCATTGCGTTAATACATCTTACCTACCAGACGATAGCTATATGCCGGCGCCAGCCGGTCCCGCCAAACGAAAGAAAAAGACGTCCCGGGTTTCACCCCCGGCAGGACCGGTACACTACACTCCACTCGCCAGGTGGCCTAGTTCCTGCCTCACTCGCCAGAGGGACGTGACGTCATAGCATCTTTTTCGTTTGGCGCGACATTCAAGTTTGAATTTTGTGGAAACACTTTTAATTTTAAAGATATCTTAAGTTATATTGGGTGTTACGTTCTCAGATTTGTCTATTAGTTGGATAAACCACTATGGCATCTCCAGGACAAAGAAAAGGAGCCTGCGGGCATATCATGGCTAATTTTGATCCACACTCTCGATGTGCCAGATGTAGGGACAAAGGTTTGGGGGACGACCCTTGCGTTCTCAAATTAAGTTGTGAGTTTTGTGACAATCTTTCTCCCGAACAATTGCTTCAGCTTTCAACTCCGACTTACAAACTCCGTAAAGAAAAGTTGAAGAGTAAGGAATCACTTGTGGATCCCTCTACCGTTACTGTAGTGTCACAGGTCGATAAACAGGACGTTGCTCCATCTTCCCCTCCTCATGACACAGGGTATCTGAGCATTGTACTCTTGGTAATTTTTAAAAAATTTTCCCCTCCCCAAAAATGGCGGCCATTTTGAATTTTCGAATTTTTGCCAAAAATGGCAAAACACTAATTTGCTTCTATCTCCTTAACCGTGCGAGATAGAGTGATTTCGTCGAAATTTTCGACCCACAGGGTATCTAAGGAATGCAATCTTTGCAATTTTCCAAAAATTTTCCCCTCCCCAAAAATGGCGGCCATTTTGAATTTTCGAATTTTTGCCAAAAATGGCAAAACACAAATTTGCTTCTATCTCCTTAACCGTGCCAGATAGAGCGATTTCGTCAAAATTTTCGACCCACAGGGTATCTCAGGAATGTAATATTTGCAATTTTCAAAAAATTTTCCCCTCCCCAAAAATGGCGGCCATTTTGAATTTTCGAATTTTTGCCAAAAATGGCAAAACACAATTTCATTGCGTTAATACATCTTACCTACCAGACGATAGCTATATGCCGGCGCCAGCCGGTCCCGCCAAACGAAAGAAAAAGACGTCCCGGGTTTCACCCCCGGCAGGACCGGTACACTACACTCCACTCGCCAGGTGGCCTAGTTCCTGCCTCACTCGCCAGAGGGACGTGACGTCATAGCATCTTTTTCGTTTGGCGCGACATTCAAGTTTGAATTTTGTGGAAACACTTTTAATTTTAAAGATATCTTAAGTTATATTGGGTGTTACGTTCTCAGATTTGTCTATTAGTTGGATAAACCACTATGGCATCTCCAGGACAAAGAAAAGGAGCCTGCGGGCATATCATGGCTAATTTTGATCCACACTCTCGATGTGCCAGATGTAGGGACAAAGGTTTGGGGGACGACCCTTGCGTTCTCAAATTAAGTTGTGAGTTTTGTGACAATCTTTCTCCCGAACAATTGCTTCAGCTTTCAACTCCGACTTACAAACTCCGTAAAGAAAAGTTGAAGAGTAAGGAATCACTTGTGGATCCCTCTACCGTTACTGTAGTGTCACAGGTCGATAAACAGGACGTTGCTCCATCTTCCCCTCCTCATGACACAGGGTATCTGAGCATTGTACTCTTGGTAATTTTTAAAAAATTTTCCCCTCCCCAAAAATGGCGGCCATTTTGAATTTTCGAATTTTTGCCAAAAATGGCAAAACACTAATTTGCTTCTATCTCCTTAACCGTGCGAGATAGAGTGATTTCGTCGAAATTTTCGACCCACAGGGTATCTAAGGAATGCAATCTTTGCAATTTTCCAAAAATTTTCCCCTCCCCAAAAATGGCGGCCATTTTGAATTTTCGAATTTTTGCCAAAAATGGCAAAACACAAATTTGCTTCTATCTCCTTAACCGTGTGAGATAGAGCGATTTCGTCGAAATTTTCAACCCCCAGGGTATCTAAGGAGTGTACTCTTTGCAATTTTCAAAAAATTTTCCCTCCCCAAAAATGGCGGCCATTTTGAATTTTCGAATTTTTGCCAAAAATGGCAAAACACAAATTTGCTTCTATCTCCTTAACCGTGTGAGATAGAGCGATTTCGTCGAAATTTTCGACCTACAGGGTATCTAAGGAATGCAATCTTTGCAATTTTCCAAAAATTTTCCCCTCCCCAAAAATGGCGGCCATTTTGAATTTTCGAATTTTTGCCAAAAATGGCAAAACACAAATTTGCTTCTATCTCCTTAACCGTGCCAGATAGAGCGATTTCGTCAAAATTTTCGACCCACAGGGTATCTGAGCATTGTACTCTTGGTAATTTTTAAAAAATTTTCCCCTCCCCAAAAATGGCGGCCATTTTGAATTTTCGAATTTTTGCCAAAAATGGCAAAACACTAATTTGCTTCTATCTCCTTAACCGTGCGAGATAGAGTGATTTCGTCGAAATTTTCGACCCACAGGGTATCTAAGGAATGCAATCTTTGCAATTTTCAAAAAATTTTCCCCTCCCCAAAAATGGCGGCCATTTTGAATTTTCGAATTTTTGCCAAAAATGGCAAAACACAAATTTGCTTCTATCTCCTTAACCGTGCGAGATAGAGCGATTTCGTCAAAATTTTCGACCCACAGGGTATCTCAGGAATGTAATATTTGCAATTTTCAAAAAATTTTCCCCTCCCCAAAAATGGCGGCCATTTTGAATTTTCGAATTTTTGCCAAAAATGGCAAAACACAATTTCATTGCGTTAATACATCTTACCTACCAGACGATAGCTATATGCCGGCGCCAGCCGGTCCCGCCAAACGAAAGAAAAAGACGTCCCGGGTTTCACCCCCGGCAGGACCGGTACACTACACTCCACTCGCCAGGTGGCCTAGTTCCTGCCTCACTCGCCAGAGGGACGTGACGTCATAGCATCTTTTTCGTTTGGCGCGACATTCAAGTTTGAATTTTGTGGAAACACTTTTAATTTTAAAGATATCTTAAGTTATATTGGGTGTTACGTTCTCAGATTTGTCTATTAGTTGGATAAACCACTATGGCATCTCCAGGACAAAGAAAAGGAGCCTGCGGGCATATCATGGCTAATTTTGATCCACACTCTCGATGTGCCAGATGTAGGGACAAAGGTTTGGGGGACGACCCTTGCGTTCTCAAATTAAGTTGTGAGTTTTGTGACAATCTTTCTCCCGAACAATTGCTTCAGCTTTCAACTCCGACTTACAAACTCCGTAAAGAAAAGTTGAAGAGTAAGGAATCACTTGTGGATCCCTCTACCGTTACTGTAGTGTCACAGGTCGATAAACAGGACGTTGCTCCATCTTCCCCTCCTCATGACACAGGGTATCTGAGCATTGTACTCTTGGTAATTTTTAAAAAATTTTCCCCTCCCCAAAAATGGCGGCCATTTTGAATTTTCGAATTTTTGCCAAAAATGGCAAAACACTAATTTGCTTCTATCTCCTTAACCGTGCGAGATAGAGTGATTTCGTCGAAATTTTCGACCCACAGGGTATCTAAGGAATGCAATCTTTGCAATTTTCCAAAAATTTTCCCCTCCCCAAAAATGGCGGCCATTTTGAATTTTCGAATTTTTGCCAAAAATGGCAAAACACAAATTTGCTTCTATCTCCTTAACCGTGCCAGATAGAGCGATTTCGTCAAAATTTTCGACCCACAGGGTATCTCAGGAATGTAATATTTGCAATTTTCAAAAAATTTTCCCCTCCCCAAAAATGGCGGCCATTTTGAATTTTCGAATTTTTGCCAAAAATGGCAAAACACAATTTCATTGCGTTAATACATCTTACCTACCAGACGATAGCTATATGCCGGCGCCAGCCGGTCCCGCCAAACGAAAGAAAAAGACGTCCCGGGTTTCACCCCCGGCAGGACCGGTACACTACACTCCACTCGCCAGGTGGCCTAGTTCCTGCCTCACTCGCCAGAGGGACGTGACGTCATAGCATCTTTTTCGTTTGGCGCGACATTCAAGTTTGAATTTTGTGGAAACACTTTTAATTTTAAAGATATCTTAAGTTATATTGGGTGTTACGTTCTCAGATTTGTCTATTAGTTGGATAAACCACTATGGCATCTCCAGGACAAAGAAAAGGAGCCTGCGGGCATATCATGGCTAATTTTGATCCACACTCTCGATGTGCCAGATGTAGGGACAAAGGTTTGGGGGACGACCCTTGCGTTCTCAAATTAAGTTGTGAGTTTTGTGACAATCTTTCTCCCGAACAATTGCTTCAGCTTTCAACTCCGACTTACAAACTCCGTAAAGAAAAGTTGAAGAGTAAGGAATCACTTGTGGATCCCTCTACCGTTACTGTAGTGTCACAGGTCGATAAACAGGACGTTGCTCCATCTTCCCCTCCTCATGACACAGGGTATCTGAGCATTGTACTCTTGGTAATTTTTAAAAAATTTTCCCCTCCCCAAAAATGGCGGCCATTTTGAATTTTCGAATTTTTGCCAAAAATGGCAAAACACTAATTTGCTTCTATCTCCTTAACCGTGCGAGATAGAGTGATTTCGTCGAAATTTTCGACCCACAGGGTATCTAAGGAATGCAATCTTTGCAATTTTCCAAAAATTTTCCCCTCCCCAAAAATGGCGGCCATTTTGAATTTTCGAATTTTTGCCAAAAATGGCAAAACACAAATTTGCTTCTATCTCCTTAACCGTGCCAGATAGAGCGATTTCGTCAAAATTTTCGACCCACAGGGTATCTCAGGAATGTAATATTTGCAATTTTCAAAAAATTTTCCCCTCCCCAAAAATGGCGGCCATTTTGAATTTTCGAATTTTTGCCAAAAATGGCAAAACACAATTTCATTGCGTTAATACATCTTACCTACCAGACGATAGCTATATGCCGGCGCCAGCCGGTCCCGCCAAACGAAAGAAAAAGACGTCCCGGGTTTCACCCCCGGCAGGACCGGTACACTACACTCCACTCGCCAGGTGGCCTAGTTCCTGCCTCACTCGCCAGAGGGACGTGACGTCATAGCATCTTTTTCGTTTGGCGCGACATTCAAGTTTGAATTTTGTGGAAACACTTTTAATTTTAAAGATATCTTAAGTTATATTGGGTGTTACGTTCTCAGATTTGTCTATTAGTTGGATAAACCACTATGGCATCTCCAGGACAAAGAAAAGGAGCCTGCGGGCATATCATGGCTAATTTTGATCCACACTCTCGATGTGCCAGATGTAGGGACAAAGGTTTGGGGGACGACCCTTGCGTTCTCAAATTAAGTTGTGAGTTTTGTGACAATCTTTCTCCCGAACAATTGCTTCAGCTTTCAACTCCGACTTACAAACTCCGTAAAGAAAAGTTGAAGAGTAAGGAATCACTTGTGGATCCCTCTACCGTTACTGTAGTGTCACAGGTCGATAAACAGGACGTTGCTCCATCTTCCCCTCCTCATGACACTGAAACGGAGCTCACCTTGCCTCAACCAAACTTCCGTCAAGATTTAAAAGATCTAGATGATAAATGGTCTACTCGCATGGCGCGTTTGGAGGCACATTGGCCATCGTCCCTCTCCACAGCCTACTTTCTCTCCGGTCCAAGCACCGGTCACGCATCAGGCTCCAGCTGGATCTTTGTCACAAGCACCTTTTCTGCTATCCACCGTTCCTTCCGGCCAAGCCGGTCCGGCTTATGGCCCGGATAGAACAAAGGCAACAGCTACTATCACCAGCTCTATGGATATGACCTCTCCTCTGGAGAATGTTTATCCGCAACCAGACCCGGAACCGGTATTCTCTTCTCAGAGCTCTTCCGGCCCGGTGGCCTCATCTATCACTCAACCACCCCCGGAGCATTCAGAAGAGGGTGAAGTTTCTGATCAAGAAGAAGTTCTAGACCCATCTGAACAAGACTCTCCAGACATTGACAAAACAATAAGTGAAGATCAGAACTACAGGGAGACGGTAAGGGGTGTCCGTGCCTTTATGGGCTGGAATCACATTCCGGACCTTGAGTACACTCCCACCTCCAGATCTGACAACCCCTGGGTTGGCCACCGGGCTCAACCGGTTGGAAAAGTTTCCATTGACTTACCACCAGAGGACTGGTTATGCAAAAAATTGGAAAACCTCAATCTAGTACTAATTGAAGGCTACCCATCAAAATCAACAGAACCGGGCGGTTTACATGTTGATCAATATCTCCGACCACCAAAATCTCAGACAAGATGGTACGGGATACACCCGGCAGAAAACAAAGACATAACTAGGCCTGGTAAATACGTAACTTCCTGGCCCAACGATGCCGCAAAGCTCAATAGTTCCTTTGCCCGGATTGCTAAATCTACTATTGCTTCATCTCAACCTACTTCCCGACCACTGTCTCAGGAAACTCTCCGCAAATGGGAAAAGGCTGCCAAAGAAACAAGCTATATTTGTAACCAGTCAGCTGGTTTCAATAGATGTATAACCAAAGTGCAGGATGCTGTTCAGGAACAGTTAAAAACCCTACAAGCAGAACTTGGCAAAGGTAAATCCTCCGCAAAAGCCCAGGTGGCTCTGGACGAACTTCACTTTTTAACAGCATTTAACCAGAATATCAGTTTTGCGGTCGGGAAATCTCTTCAGCACCTTTCGGACTTTACTTTCGTCCAAATGGCTAACTTGACTCTAGTCCGCAGAGATTCCTATCTGGATCACCTGAGGGCAGGAGTGAAACCGGATACCTTTTCCTCTCTCAGGAATTGCCCTCTTCAAACTCGGGCTTTATTCCCAGATGACATCATAAGAAAAGCGGAAGATGAGATAAACAACTTTGAAACACACAAGCGTACCAACCAGCCCGGTCCGGGCCGTGGTGGGTTCGCGGGTGTACAGAAAAAGCAGCATCGCTACCAGCCTTACTCCACTAGTTGGAAGCAAGACGACTCAAGTACCACCGGTGCTTCCGGGAAAGATCTCCCCGCATGGAAATCATTTGGTAGCCGGGGCAGAGCACGCGGCAGAGGCAGGGGTGGTCAACCCGGTCGCAGTTCGCGAGGCTCCAAGGATCCCAAAAATTATAAATGACAATTACTGCAGAATTCCTCCGGAGTTACAAACAAAACTGGAGTATTATGTGTCAGATGTAAAACAGACAGATTTTCATGTGCTTGTCAAGAACTCTGTAAAATGTCAAAGTGTTGCTTGTCTTGTACCTTCTGTAACAAAATCAAAAAGTGGGCAGCCGCAAAAGAAAGGCGTAAGACCAATATCAACCATGAAAAATACAATAAAGTCTGTGAAAAGTGCTTCTTTTGTAAATCACTGTGTTTTTGCCCCCAATGTGCCAAATGCCCTCAGTGTTGCAAATGCCCAGCCAGTGGGGGGGCGACTACAATTGTTCTGGGAAGTATGGGCACGACTAGGTGCAAACCCAAGAGTAGTGTCCATACTAAAAGAGGGTTATGTTCTCCCATTCAATCTCAGACCTTGCCTAGTGAGGGATCCCCTGGTAGTAAGCGGCTATGCCAATCCCATCAGAGACTCCCACTTGCAAGGGGCTCTACAAGCCTTAATCAAGAAGAAGGCAGTAGAGAGGGTCAGGGTTCGAACCTCTCTAGCCTTCTTCAACAGACTATTCATTGTTCCCAAACCGAACCAAAAGTGGCGGCCAATCTTGGACCTCAGTACTCTAAATCAGTTTTTATGCGTAAAAACATTCAAAATGGAAACCCCGGAGACAATTCGAACCTCCTTACAACAGGGAGAGTGGGTGACATCGCTGGACTTCAGCGACGCTTACTTCCACATTCCAATCCATGTCAACTCCCGAAAATACCTCAGGTTCCACTTCCAGAACCAGTCTTACCAATTTCGGGCTCTTCCCTTTGGCCTGTCAACAGCTCCAATGGAGTTCACTTGTGTAGTCAAAGAGGTAAAACTAATGGCTCAGTCTCGAGGTATAAGGATCCACCAGTACCTAGACGACTGGTTGATTCGAGCCCCTACCAGAGAATCTTGCCACCAGGGAACCCAGTCCCTCCTAGCCCTTTGCCAGGAGTTGGGCTGGATGGTAAACATGCAAAAATCAGAACTGGAACCCCAACAAGTCTTCGATTTTGTAGGCTACCAGTACGACCTACTCAACGGATTGGTCAGACCTACTCAAAACCGTTGGGAAGCCCTTCAACAAAAAGTAACAGGGTTATTACAGAACAGATCTTGCCGAGTGAGAACCTTCATGTCTCTTATAGGTCTACTCACTGCGACAGAGAAACAGGTGCCCCTAGGCAGACTGCACATGAGACCTATTCAGTGGCACCTCAAGAAACACTGGAGAGTCCCGGAATCTCTGGAAAAGGAGATTCCAATTCCGGGGTCTCTCCATCAGCACCTGCAGTGGTGGACCCAGGAGGAAAATGTCCTGAAGGGTCAACCCTTACACCCCCTACGACACGCAGTGCAAATCTTTACAGACGCCTCAAAAGAAGGCTGGGGTGCTCACTTAGGCGACTTCACAGCAAGCGGTACTTGGTCAGTGCCCGAAAGCAAGTTGCACATAAACTTCTTAGAACTAAAAGCCGTGTTGTTAGCACTAAAAAGATTCCAACAATTAGTGCAAGGAAAGGTCGTCCTGATTGCCACAGACAACACTACAGTTGTGGCATACATCAACAAGGAGGGAGGTATGAGGTCAGGTTCACTCTGTGCCCTTCTTTGGCGGCTCCTATGTTGGTGCAATCTCAGACAAATAGTACTGAAGGCCAGACACATTCCGGGCCGTCTGAGTGTAATTGCAGACAAGTTGTCTCGCCAGGGACAGGTCATTCAGACGGAGTGGTCCCTCCATCAGGAGATCTTCGACATCCTTTGTCGAACTTGGCATTATCCCCAAGTGGACATGTTTGCAACAAGGTACAACTGCAAGCTAGTCCAATTTGTGTCCCCAATTCCAGACCCAAAGGCCTGGTCAGTGGACGCTCTGACAATGTCCTGGGAAGGCCTGGACATGTACCTTTTCCCTCCAGTGTCTCTAATGGGGAAGGTGGTCAGCAAGCTGTCAGATCACTGGTATCACAGAGCAATCCTGATTGCTCCGGGATGGCCCAACATGCCTTGGTTTTGGGACCTAGTGGAGCTGTCGGCGATGGTTCCTCTTTGTCTTCCACACCATCCAGATCTAGTGACCCAACCTTTCAACAAGGCACGTCACAGGGATCTGGCAAGCCTAAATCTCCATGCCTGGCTCCTAGAGCCCAGACAATCAGGGAGCAAGGGTTCTCTAGCCCAGTGGCGTCAAGAATTGAGGCACCTCAAAGACGCTCAACCAGAGCAGTCTACGAAGCGAAGTGGGCCCTTTTTGTTAGATGGTGCAAAACAAGTCAGGTGGACTTCAGGAACCCATCTATAAAACAAATAGCAGATTTCCTCCTGCATCTTTTCCAGGAGAAGAATCTCCAGCCCAGCACTATTGATGGTTACAGGTCAGCCATTGCAGACAAACTGGGAAATACCTCGGTTAATGTCGGCAAGGATGACAATTTGACTAGACTGTTAGACAGTTTTCACAGAGATAGACCCAAGGGGCGCCGGGGGGTTCCTGCTTGGAACCTCTCCCTGGTTTTACACCAGCTTACAAAAGCGCCTTTTGAACCACTCAGAAAGGCTTCTCTGAAGCACCTTACTTTCAAAACTGTTTTTCTCCTAGCCCTGGCTTCGGGAAAACGCAGGAGTGAGATTCACGCTTGGTTAAACAAAAATATCAGACACCAAGCTGATTGGTCCAAAGTTTCCCTCTACCCTTCACCAAGCTTCTTGGCGAAAAATCACTTGGCAAAAGAGGGACCAGAGTGCGTGGCCCCTGTGGTCATCCCGGCCTTAGCCCCCACTCTGGATAAGTCTTTAAAGGAAGACAGATCCCTTTGCCCCGTTCGGGCTCTTCGCTACTACCTGGACAAAACGCAGGACCTAAGAACGGGAAAGGAGTTAGTTTTTGTTTCATTCAAACAAGGTTTTAACAAGGACATCTCTCCTACCACTATCTCGTCCTGGATTAAACAAACAGTAGTGTTGTGTTATGATCTCTCTGACCAAGATTCCTTGACCTTACATCAGGTTAAGGCCCATGATGTTAGGGCCTTTGCGGCCTCCAAAGCCTTTCAAGGTGGCATATCTCTGGACCAGATTCTAGCAGCATGCCACTGGAAGTCCCACAACACCTTTACACAGTTTTACCTTAAGGATGTTGCCTGGGCAGATAAGGAGCTTTTTCACTTGGGTCCTGTGGTGGCTGCCCAGCAGATCCACCACTAGTCACCTAAGCTTCTTTGTATATAATTATATATAGTGTACATACTAGTTAGTTTTAGGTGTAGGCTCACTTTTAGCCTAGGCCTTGGCTTCTCAAAGTCTTTTACTTCAGAGTAATCCTCTGGGTATAGGACTTTCCCTACTCTTCCAGGTTATCTGTGGGAATCATTGACTTGAACTCTTACTCTCTTCCTCCCCTCAGAGCAGTCAAAAAAGGGGGGGGGGGGGGGGGGCAGGTGGGTCTAGTTACCCTCGAGACTAACATGTCTCCTCAAAGGACTAGAACCTCACACCTAGGTATAATATAAGAGTTCTCTCCAATCCTCAGAAGGCTGCCCTCCTTCCACTGGGTAGTTATTCTAGCTATCGTCTGGTAGGTAAGATGTATTAACGCAATGAAATTGCAAATTTTAATTAGTAAATTAAATTTTTATTAGTTAATACCTTACCTACCAGACGGGAAATTCCCACCCAGCCTTCCCCGCTTTCAGCCTTACAATTCAACCTTAGGGACGAAAAAGATGCTATGACGTCACGTCCCTCTGGCGAGTGAGGCAGGAACTAGGCCACCTGGCGAGTGGAGTGTAGTGTACCGGTCCTGCCGGGGGTGAAACCCGGGACGTCTTTTTCTTTCGTTTGGCGGGACCGGCTGGCGCCGGCATATAGCTATCGTCTGGTAGGTAAGGTATTAACTAATAAAAATTTAATTTACTAATTAAAATTTGCAAATTTGCTTCTATCTCCTTAACCGTGCGAGATAGAGCGATTTCATCGAAATTTTCGACCCACAGGGTATCTAAGGAATGCAATCTTTGCAATTTTCAAAAAATTTTCCCCTCCCCAAAAATGGCGGCCATTTTGAATTTTCGAATTTTTGCCAAAAATGGCAAAACACAAATTTGCTTCTATCTCCTTAACCGTGTGAGATAGAGCGATTTCGTCGAAATTTTCGACCCACAGGGTATCGAAGGAATGCAATCTTTGCAATTTTCAAAAAATTTTCCCCTCCCCAAAAATGGCGGCCATTTTGAATTTTCGAATTTTTGCCAAAAATGGCAAAACACAAATTTGCTTCTATCTCCTTAACCGTGCGAGATAGAGCGATTTCGTCGAAATTTTCGACCCACAGGGTATCTAAGGAATGCAATCTTTGCAATTTTCCAAAAATTTTCCCCTCCCCAAAAATGGCGGCCATTTTGAATTTTCGAATTTTTGCCAAAAATGGCAAAACACAAATTTCCTTCTATCTCCTTAACCGTGTGAGATAGAGCGATTTCGTCGAAATTTTCAACCCCCAGGGTATCTAAGGAGTGTACTCTTTGCAATTTTCAAAAAATTTTCCCCTCTCCAAAAATGGCGGCCATTTTGAATTTTCGAATTTTTGCCAAAAATGGCAAAACACAAATTTGCTTCTATCTCCTTAACCGTGCGAGATAGAGCGATTTCGTCGAAATTTTCGACCCACAGGGTATCTAAGGAATGCAATCTTTGCAATTTTCAAAAAATTTTCCCCTCCCCAAAAATGGCGGCCATTTTGAATTTTCGAATTTTTGCCAATAATGGCAAAACACTAATTTGCTTCTATCTCCTTAACCGTGCGAGATAGAGTGATTTCGTCGAAATTTTCGACCCACAGGGTATCTAACGAATGCAATCTTTGCAATTTTCCAAAAATTTTCCCCTCCCCAAAAATGGCGGCCATTTTGAATTTTCGAATTTTTGCCAAAAATGGCAAAACACAAATTTGCTTCTATCTCCTTAACCGTGCGAGATAGAGCGATTTCGTCAAAATTTTCGACCCACAGGGTATCTCAGGAATGTAATATTTGCAATTTTCAAAAAATTTTCCCCTCCCCAAAAATGGCGGCCATTTTGAATTTTCGAATTTTTGCCAAAAATGGCAAAACACAAATTTGCTTCTATCTCCTTAACCGTGCGAGATAGAGCGATTTCGTCGAAATTTTCGACCCACAGGGTATCTAAGGAATGCAATCTTTGCAATTTTCAAAAAATTTTCCCCTCCCCAAAAATGGCGGCCATTTTGAATTTTCGAATTTTTGCCAAAAATGGCAAAACACAAATTTGCTTCTATCTCCTTAACCGTGCGAGATAGAGCGATTTCGTCGAAATTTTCGACCCACAGGGTATCTAAGGAATGCAATCTTTGCAATTTTCAAAAAATTTTCCCCTCCCCAAAAATGGCGGCCATTTTGAATTTTCGAATTTTTGCCAAAAATGGCAAAACACAAATTTCCTTGTATCTCCTTAACCGTGTGAGATAGAGCGATTTCGTCGAAATTTTCAACCCCCAGGGTATCTAAGGAGTGTACTCTTTGCAATTTTCAAAAAATTTTCCCCTCCCCAAAAATGGCGGCCATTTTGAATTTTCGAATTTTTGCCAAAAATGGCAAAACACAAATTTGCTTCTATCTCCTTAACCGTGCCAGATAGAGCGATTTCGTCGAAATTTTCGACCCACAGGGTATCTCAGGAATGTAATATTTGCAATTTTCAAAAAATTTTCCCCTCCCCAAAAATGGCGGCCATTTTGAATTTTCGAATTTTTGCCAAAAATGGCAAAACACAAATTTGCTTCTATCTCCTTAACCGTGCGAGATAGAGCGATTTCGTCGAAATTTTCAACCCAACCAATGCAAAAAGGCATGAAGCTGAAATAATTTACATCTACACTAACAAATATTTAAGCATCATTGATATATTTTACAAATGAAACAGGGTCTTGTAAGACTACTGTACAATTTGGGCAAAAGGTTCATGGGTGGACATTACACATGATAATGTGTGTTCTTCTATGCTATCCTGTTTCTATTCGCATCTACTATCAACAGGGCGGCCTATTTCTAGTTATATGTACATTTACCTAATTGTACTGTCTCCATTTAGAGGTATTCTCTGATAAATAGATCACTTAATCAATTTTACAGGTACATTACTTTTAGTTTGCAAATTAATGCTGTCATCTTGCCTTTAAATTGTCTTGTTTTGTTGCTTTGTCTTTACATAAATTTTGTCTTTGTAAGTGTTATTCTCTTGCACCTTTACATAACTTACATTGTTTGTTTTAGAGACTCCTTGTCAGTTGTACTTTTTCAATTCCTCTGTATTCCAATGCTATTTTTCCCCTGGCTGTGGGTTACAGGCATATTTGATGTTATTTGGGTAATCACTCCAAAACTACATGGTTGATTCCATGTATATACTTAAAGCCAATGACCAATGATGCATACTTAGGAAAAATTACCAGTTTAGTGAACCGTAAAGTCACAAAGATAACAATAGTAACTTTAAGGTTGCTGCTCTGATTGGTAATATTCCAAAATCTGTATGGATTTATCCCGATATCATTTATATATGATTTGTTCATATATTAGGTTCCAGGAGGATCTCCACTTTAGGCTCGAAAGAGGTTCATTTTATGGTAACCCTAATGTTCCAAAAATAACTTAATTAACAACTTTAAGATTATATAAGTAACATATTCAAAAAAACAATGTAAATGTATTGGAAAATCATGAATAGTGATGGATCGATTTCAAGGTAGTATCAACTCCACAAAGGTACTCAAGAGTGCTGGTAATCATATCAAGTTTTAAATTTTTTCTAAGTAATGGTATTTTTTTTAAATCAAAGATCTCAAAAACAGTAAGAGATAAAGTGAATTCCAGCCAATTTTTACCCCACAGCCCTAAAGTTTGTCCGGGCTATATCTGGGAAACCGTAAGGTGTAGGAAGTTGATACTTGGTAGGGACATTGGTTAGGAGGTGTAGGTGTGCAACGTCATGGTCTGACCTTGATTTGACCTTGCCATAGTGACCTTGAGTTTGAAAATCATGTCCGGGCTATATCTCGGAAACTGTAAGGTGTAGGAAGTTGATATTTGGTAGGGACATTGGTTAGGGCGTGTATGTGTGCAGCATCATGGTGTGACCTTGATTTGACCTTGCCGTAGTGACCTTGACCTGTAAAATCTTGTCCGGGTTATATCTCAGAAACCGTAAGGTGTAGGAAGTTGATACTGAGTCGGGATATCGGTTAGGGGGTGTAGGTGTGCAACGTCATGGTCTGACCTTGATTTGACCCTTGACCTTGCCGTAGTGACCTTGACCTATAAAATCTTGTCCGGGCTATATCTTGGAAACCGTAAGGTGTAGGAAGTTGATACTTGGTAGGGACATTGGTTAGGGGGTGTAGGTGTGGAGTGTCATGGCGTGACCTTGATTTGACCTTTGACCTTGCCGTAGTGACCTTGACCTATAAAATCTTGTCCAGGCTATATCTGGGAAACCGTAAGGTGTAGGAAGTTGATACTGAGTAGGGATATTGGTTAGGGGGTGTAGGTGTGCAACGTCATGGCTTGACGTTGATTTGACCTTGTCGTAGTGGCCTTGACCTATAAAATCTTGTCTTGAGTATATCTCGGAAACCATAAGGTGTAGGAAGTTGATACTGAGTAGGGACATTGGCTAGGGTGTGTAGATGTAAAACCTCATGGTATGACCTTGATTTGACCTTTGACCTTGCTGTAGTGACCTTGACCTATAATGCCTTTTCTGGGCTATATTTTAGAAACCATAAGGTGTAGGAAGTTGATATTTGGTAGAGACATTGGTCAAGGGTTATATGCGTGCAACGTCATTGTGACATTGATTTGACCTTTGATCTTGCATATCTGCTGCTATTTTATGTCTCTACGAGGATATCTGATACTGTTTATCTTTTTATATCTCTCTTATATCTTTTTACTTGAATCTTGGTTGTTGTACCTTTGGGTGTCTTTTGGTGTAGATTAAGCACTATTAAAGTCATATTAGAATTCATTAAGAATTTTACTTTTACAACTTCCTATTGTAACAGATGGAATTTCATCAAGTGAGCCACAGACTTTGCTCAAACACCACACATAAGCATTCATTGAATGTATTGCCACTTCTGTATGCATCGTAATATTCAAGCATCCAAACCATTATTCGGCCATGTCAGATGTAGATTGAGTGTGGAGAGTGTCGTAATCTTTAGTTTACTGATTAATGCTGTCATCTTGTTATTGAATTGTTTTGTTTTAATACTTCATCTTTACATGCATTATCTTTCTCTTAGACATTATTTTCTCTATTTAAACATTGTTAGGACCTTTATATAACTGACAGTGCTCTGAAAGTATCCTGAACTTTGTACTGATACAGTACTTCTATATCTCATGGTGTTTAAAAATATTTCCCCAGGCTGTGGGGTACGGGCATCTCTGATGCTATTTTCTTGCAGTGTGACAGTATTTTTGTACACTGACTTTGCTAATAGTTTACATTGCCACAGCATAGTTTTCTTCCACACTTTAGTCAGGCCATCTTCTTGTGAATTAGGCTATTAAAAGCACCAGTAGTCACCCTAATATTATTGTGTTGCAGTGAGGAAGTGTCCAAGCCTGAGTCCTGTTTCAGATGGGTCCAGCACTGTGAATCAAGGCAAGCCCATCCCACAAGGAATCAAGACATACAGCCCCACAGGTTCCAGTACCAAGAAGAATGCCTGGGCCACACCAGCCTCCCCCCTGCCTAGGTCAGTCATCGATAGATTTTCTCTGCTACTCCCAAAGTTCAGAGTAATTTTATCTTAAGCATTCATGGTTCACAATATTAAATTTAAAAAAAAAAAAAAAATGAAACTATAATATGTTCTACACAAATGATTCTTTTAATAATCTGGTCCTTTCTACAGCCCTGCAAATGCTGGCAGTAGCTTTGGCCTGGAGCCAATTGATGAGCTGCAGAATGTTGCTGGCTTCCCACCCACAGCAAAGAATGCAGCTACTTCCACCAGCCTGGGACTGCAGGACCTTCACAAGCTTGGACAGACCACCTCTGCACCCAGTGACCCTCGTCCAGTGGGACCCACCCAGCAGCAGCAGTCCACCACTCTTATGCAAGAACTGATGGCTGATCGCAGGAGGAGACAACAGGAGTACCAGCAGAAAGTGCTCAGTAAGTAGCTGCTTATGGGAAGTACACAAATACCATGTTTAGCGTTCGCTATGCCGCTGCCTCACTTAGAAAGATTTTCGACATAACACTCTCGGAGGAAAACTACACCAGCTAGGTTCACCAAATTTGCAAGATATCTTCATTGGGAGGTAAGCTTCTATGGGACTGAAATTAGCCTCATTCTGAAAAACAAGATGGCCGCCGCGGGCATTTTAAAAAAAATTATCTATCTTTTTCTACTGGCTGGTTCTCGTAGAAGGTTGAATCTCTTCAAGGTCATCCGCGGAGTGCCAAAGTAACCCATGAAGCGGACTTTAAAAGTGCCTATATCTCCCTTATTATTGGTTTTAGAGGTTTGCAATGTGAAACAAACCTATAGGAAATCATGGGCTGGGAATCTTCTGATGTGGTCAGATTTGACCTTGGACCCCTCCTTCAAGGTCAAACGATGGTTCACTGGTTTTAGTGAGTTGTCTTTGCAGTGGATACAAATTTGCATTGGTTCTCCGATGCGTAGGTTTAGTTTCCAACAGTGGAAATTACTGTGTGAGAATCTAAAAGTAGAAAAGTCATTGATTAGTATAAATTTGGGTAATTTACTCATTGAGAACCCAACATGATAAAATACTTGGCAGAAAATATTGTGTAAATATCTGCCAGGGGAAAAGTACTTTGAGTGACATAGGGCAGATAGATCACTCAAAGGACCTGATATTCAGATTCTTCCAAATTCTTAGCATCTGCCAGAGAGAAAATATTAGGTACAAGTAGAAAGTGTTCATAAAGTAAAATCCAGCATAAGGTACTGAGAAAGTACTTGAAACAAAGACTGTGTAACAAGTATTTATCAAAAAAAGTACTTGCCAACTTTTGGAAATAGAAATATTTTAGTGCTTCATTTCCAGTAAAAAGTACTCCAAATGTCGAATAATGAGTAAGTAGTACTTTTACAGTTCTGTGAGTATGAAGTAAAGTGTATGTATGTGGGTGGATGTACATGAGTTGCCCATCATTGTATTTACAGAAGATGACTGGCCATTGTTTGGCCTCCCGGCAGTGCAGCCCCAGAATACCTGGAACCAAGTGGGCAATACGTGGACCAATCCGATGGGGTCGGGCTTCTCCCAGCCTGCTGACCCATGGTCTGGTGCAGACAGCCCAGGCTGGACACCAATGGGATCAGGATGGAGTAGTAGTGTGCCGAGACAGGCAGGCTATGTGGCTCCAGGAGAGGACCTGGGCTTGCAGGCCAATGCACTGGACAACCTGCCACCCAGCCCCCTCAGTGCTGCAGAGGTCCCCAACCTCAGCCCCTCCACCCAGGCCTCTGGATTCGACCCTTACATCCAAAAAATCTGGAACCCCATGCCCTCTGTCACCAGGTGGAGCTTCAGTCCACCGCCAAAACCCGATGACGACAACTGAGGTTTGAAGGATGCAAAGGAATAATTGAGAGCTTTAGAGCTCTGTAGTTTGTATTGGAGTGTTAGTTTGCTTGTGTTTGTTATTCTGTTGTACTCAGACTACAGCATGTGGATGTTCATTTGCTGATTTAGCTCTATCAGTAGGCACCATTGGGGCAGTATCAATGCAGGATCATAATTACTGGTCACAGAAATTATATAGGACTGTCCAGGACAACACACACTTTTGGCTGGCAGCTTACAAACATGATCCAACAGGAGGCTTCCTGATACATTGCTAATTACTGCTTCACAGCAAAAAATTTTAAAAAAATTGTATGTAACATTCTTTTCAAAAAATCACTATCTGGCAATATATTAAATGAAATTCTTGATAATAATGATAGAAAGTGGCTGCATTTTATTTGTACTTTTATATTCAATTCATATATATGGAATTGTGGGAACATTGTTGTGTGACTAAGTTGGAGTTAAATCAGCAAATCAGACGACTCAGTGTAACTGGTTACTGGTTAAACATACTGAGAACACTATCGTTACATGCTTGAGGTTACACCACTGAAGGACGAAACAAGTAAACATATATGGAAACTTGGGGAACACTGAAAGTACTGTTCCCCAGATACAGGTACATGGTGGGGTGCTTACTTAATGTACCCCAACTTAATACACACAGCAACTCGAAAATACTGATCATATGAGATAGTGTACACATATACAAAGCAGATTCAAAGAACAGCTTTGGGAAACTTAGAATAACTAGATAGTCACAAAAAATGAATCCTAGCAGACAAAGGGAGAAGTGACCTCTTGAAACTTAATGATGCTTTACAAGAGCCAACATGACAGAAGGTAAGAGAGTTTAAAATACTGGAAGCTGACAGAAATCTTTAAAAAACATGTAGCTATTAAATCTCTCATGGTGTCTGAAGTCACAGCATACAAATAATACAGATTCATCAGGTGTCATGAAACAACAGTAATAGAACAAATACTTTAAACAACCCAAGCAACCTCTCAATCACCATGTTATTTTGATATAGTATGAAAAAGAAAATTTGAAATACTCAGCTGGTGTTGTCAGTGATAATAGTTTTGAAAAGACTCCTTTCACAATTAGAGCAGTCTAGCATGACACACTGCTCAAGAGACTTAAGACTAGCTTTAAGATGAACAGACTTGGTGAGATTCTAGTCCGCGCACCTTTCTACCAATCAGTAGGTGTTTGACCAGTAACCAAACTACATGGGTGTATGTACACAACTAGGCATTACAGTGACCACTGGTCACTCCTTCAACAGCCAAGCTTCTAACCAATAACCCAAGATGAACTCTTACACTGTGCTTGAAACACTGATCTTTGATAGCATAAAGTTTAGTAGAGCCTTTTGTATTAAGAGAGCTTTAGTAGTCCAATTTCTCCACACTGGATTTAGACATACTGCTTTAGATTTTTTTATAGAGGATCTTTATTTTGTTGGAAAAGCATTTTGTAATTGGAAAAACAGTGGTGCAAGTCTGCTGTTGTGGTAAGTTTATTAACATATAAAAAAATGTCTTGTGTACGATGGCAGAAAACATCATGCTTTGTTACCAAATCCATGAAAAACAAACAATACACAGTAAAATTAGAAGTTTGGAAAACAAAAGACATTGTCAAGGTTTTGTGTCTGCAGTGATCAGTTGAACCTTGACTTTGATTTTCAAAATGATTTGATACGAAGTAAGACACATTGTGTATAAACTGTGAAGTTTATCAATGTGAAATAATTCAGAGAAAAAAACATCCCAAACATGTAAAACTTGGTGTAATTATATAGAAAATTGTAATACCATATTTTGAACTGACCTGAATTGTGTCTGCATTGTGGCTGGCATGTACTGGAGTGGTTCGTTGATGCTGTTATTGAAAATCCAGTGCTTCATTTTATGTGAAGACAACTGGTTGAATACATGGGATTATATTAATGAGTTCCCATTGTATGAAAACAGGATTGTTAAAAAAAGGTAAACGTATCTAATGTCATAACAGAGTGTTTAATGTCGAGTTACTTGTAATTCAAGTAGGAATGTGTCTTTGTTTTGTCAGTTGATTTAATGATCCAATAATCAGAAGATTACTCCTAGTTAAGACATATGCTGCTCCAAGCTGACCAGTGTAATTCATGCGGTGCAATATACAAATGCAGAAGTTTGTTTTTGTCTCATTGTGTGCAGTAATTCTTAACGTTTGAAGGATAAGTTTTGTTTCATTGGTGTAAGTTGTAAATTCAGTCATGAATATTTTTCAAAAAATAGTTAGCAGGAGTAACTGGATACAATATGATCCAGAGTATGGACTTTTGGCATCTGTTTGAAGCTGTAGCTTTACCATCATTTTAAATCGGTCAAAATATCTGTATCTTTTGAGAGACACTTGGTATTTTATATCAAGAGGTACAGTGAAAGCAGGTTTGCTCTGAGTATTGGGTGAGTACTTGGAATGGAGGCTGCTTGAACTTGTTACCAGTACAAGAAGTTAGTGGGTGTAAAATCTCCCTCATCCAGCAACTTACAGTGGGTAACTCGTTATCCTCTCGGGTTGCTTTATTTACATCTGTTGTATTTCTACAATATTGTATAATTTATTTTTTACTGTTGATGTAATTTTTTAAAAAAGGAGAATCCAGATTTTACCTGGTCACTGCTCTACAGACCACTGTGTTGGATTTCTCTGATAGTGCTGTTGTAGAATAAATTATCAGTTAAAGCATAAACTTTGTGTTTTCTTTTCATAAAGTCTTTGTTGAGGACTTTCAAAGAATCTGTGTCCAGATACAGTGGCAAATGCCATTTCATGAGCATTTTGGATTTTCACAGTGAAATTGAAAATTTTACATGATCTGTACTAAAAAAGCAGTTAATATTTATTTGCGTTAATACATCCTATCCAATGGACAATTGCTTTACCAGTCGGCGTGACCAGTCTAGACAGCATGACGTCAAGCTTCTCTGGGACTGAAATTAGCCTCATTCTGAAAAACAAGATGGCCGCCGTGGGCATTTCTTTGAAAATTATCTACATTTTTCTACTGGATGTTTCTCATATGTAGAAGGTTGAATCTCTTCATAGGTGATATGTATAACAGATATATATGTCCTCTACTACCTTGCAGACTTTTGCATTTGAAGCTCTTAATTCAAGGTCATCCACGGAGTGCCAAAGTACCCCACATAGCGGACTCCCTTATTATTGGTCCTAAAGGTTTGCAATATGAAACCAACCTATAGGAAATCATGGGCTGCGAATCTTCTTATGTGGTCAGATTTGACCTTGGACCCCTCCTTCAAGGTCAAACGAGGATAGCCAAAGTTGAAAGTGCTTATAACTTGCTTATTATTGGTCCTAGAGGTTTGGGATGGTAAGCCAACCCATAGGAAATCATGAGCTGGGAATCTTTTGGTGTGGTCGGATTTGACCTTGGGCCCCTCCTTCAAGGTCAAACGAGGATAGCCAAACTTAAAAGTGCTTATAACTCGCATATTATTGGTCCTAGAGGTTTGGGATGGTAAACCAGCCTATAGGAAATCATGGACAGGGAATCTTTTGATATGGTCAGATTTGACCTTGGACCCTCCTTCAAGGTCAAACGAGGATAGCCAAACTTAAAAGTGATTATAACTTGCTTATTATTGTATCCCCGAAAAGCGGTGATACTATGGATCATGCACGGTCCGCACCCGTGTCCGCAGAGTTTGCTTATAACTCACTTATCATTGATCCTAGAGGTTTGGGATGGTAAACCAACATATAGGAAATCATAGGCTGGAAATCTTTTGGTGTGGTCAGATTTGCCCCTCCTTCAAGGTCAAACGACGATAGCCAAAGTTAAAAGTGCTTATAACTCGCTTATTATTGGTCCTAGAGGTTTGGGATGGTAAACAAACATAGGAAATCATGGGCTGGAAATCTTTTGGCGTGGTCGGATTTGACCTTGGGCCCCTCCTTCAAGGTCAAACAAGAATAGCCAAACTTAAAAGTGCTTATAACTCACTTATTATTGGTCCTAGATGTTTGCAATGTGAAACCAACTTATAGGAAATCATGGGCTGGGAATCTTTTGATGTGGTCAGATTTGACCTTGGACCCCTCCTTCAAGGTCAAACGATGGTTCACTGGCTTTGGCGAGTTGGCTTTCCGATGGATACAGATTTGCATCGGTTCTCTGATGCGTAGGTCTAGTTTTATTTGAACTTTATATTGCCGTCTTCCTGAAGTACTGTCTTCATTAGGACAAAAATGAGGCACTTGTGGCCATGTTATGGCTGTTTAATGGCCATCTTAAGTGCACACGTTGCAGAGGGATAAGGGGGTGGGAGACGACCCTTGCGTTTTGAAAAAGCACTGTCCAATTTGCAAGGCTTTCACTTCAGAGTAAGTACAGCAATTGGCCACCCCCACAATTGGCCCAGAGGTTTGCACGACTTGAAGCCATGCTGCTAGCCAAGTCGTTTACAGTACCGGTGGAGCCGATTCAGAAACCTGCTGAAGTGACCAGTGAGAAGCCCTTCTTCCAACCAGAAGCTGGTACCAGCAAGATGTCTACTGGTGCGGTCACCCAGCCTACTGAAGTCTTTACCTGTGCCAGTGCAATCTGGAAAAGTTATCTTCAAAACCATGTTGTCCTTTTTTCCGATGGATACATCTGATCACAGATGCATCCATGGTCTACATTAAGGTCACCTTAAGCTTTCTAAAATACCCAGAGACCCAGTTTATGGACTTTTTTCCACTTTTGTTTTGCCCTATAGCTCAAAAACCATGTGGTTCATTTACCTAAAGTCCCATCTAGGAATATTAATGTTCTTTTCACATGTACCAAAAATCAGGGTTTTAATTTAAGTTGACATTTAATTCATGTATAGGACCCATAGCTTCCTCAACCCGACTTTTTTTCTGCATTTTTCAAATGTTTTGCTTTCTTACTTAAAAATAGCAATTCTTACTGGACTGTAGATATATGTTCTATAAGCGATCTTTTAAAAAAAAAAACTCGAGTTCTGTAGTTTCAATTTTAAGGTCACTATAAAGTTTCTAAAAAAAGGCCACAGGGACCCATTTTATGACTTTTTACCCACTTTAAGCCCTACAACTTTTACACTGCCCCTCATCCAAATTATCTTATACAATATTAATTCTTTTTCTATATGCCAAAAATCAAGGCCGTAAGTTGACATTTAATCTATATATGATGCTAATAAAGAACCAATCCAAAATACTTTTTCACAAATTCAACTTTGTAGTATGAAAATAGAAAGTGACCAGCCTCTCACTGTACTAAATATAACATGTTTATACCATCTTTGTGTGTACAAAATTTTAGCTATGTAGTTAAAATTTGGTAACCTTTAGGTCTAAACGAATGTTCACAACCAATTGTATGCACTTTTTGTTACTTTAAACCCTGTACCTTCCAAACTATATTGGCTCAACCACCTAATATCTGAGAATATATTGTTTTTACATGTGCCAAAATCAAGGCTTTAAGTAGACATTTCAGCTGTGTATGACATGCATAAAGACCCATTGAAAATTGTAAGTCTAACATCAGACTGTACTAGATATAAATGCTCTGCTATGATCTAAGATCTAATCACAGTGTTTTATCTTTCATCTCTACTAATATATTAAAAGGCATACAATTCCTACAAAACTTTGGTGCTACTATTTTAGAATGTACAGTAAACCATTTAAATGCTCCGGGGAAGGTTCAATGTTATCATAACAGGTTTATTGACAAAAAAAAGAAATAAAATTTCTTATACTAAGTGTGAATCACATAAAATGGGTCTTACAAAATATATCTAATGAATCCCTGTGGCGTGAGAGGTGGCCTGTCTGGGGATATATTGGCGTTGAGTCGGTGTAATGTAGTTTAACCTGCACAATACACAAAAGTCTCAGAAAATTAAACCATGATGCTTTGGAATTAATGGCGCACACTTGAATGTGTGGATAAAATATTTATAAAATTCAAGCAAGCACAAAAATAACAGGCTGCTAACATTAACTTATAAATCAGATAAAATAAAACCCAAGGACTGGTTTATGTATTTACAATGCACAAGTATGCTGAAATTATTCAGAACTGGATCAAGTTTAAGGTATTGCTGATTACTCGTATGAACTCCCTATGACTGGAATTTTCAGTAGATCCAACTGATTTTGTTCAGTGTACACATCCAACAGTCTATAGGGCTTTGAGTTTCGTCTGTCGTCGGACTACTTTAAATTGATTGTGAATAACTTATTTCTGCACACGCTGGAATTACTACTCTGACTTAATCAAGTACTTTAAACATTTGCATAAAAGTCACCACCATAGCTTGTTTTTATCTCGACAATTTTAAAGAAATGTTTCCATTGTCACTTCATTGCCATTTCCAAATATATAAACTAAGTATAAAGTTTGCATATGTACATTGCACACAAAATTTTGCGCAATAATTGAAAAAAAGTCTTCCATACACTTAGCATTACATACAAAAGCACACCAAACTGATGATAACCTATTTTACTCTGAGCTCTTTAGCTCACACTGCGATTCAGCCATTTACAACGTCAATACAGTAATATTAGAGAGTTTAAAATACCCGTTCCCGTTGTGACTGGTACTGCAAAGTGTCATAATGGCGTCATCAGCTCACAGGTACAACTTGAAGCTTGAAGTTTTACAACGTGGAGGAGGTGATTTGAAGTTTATCAAAACTGCTAAAGTAAAACTGGTTTTCTAGCTTTTATAACAGACTGTATACATAAATATTGCAGAAAATGGGAGCTTAATATGCGTTTAAGCCTTATTTATATAAAAAAACAAAAACAAATAAGGACAACCTTTCCTGGTAAAAAGTGCTGTTTAAAGAATCTTGTTAAATCTTGGTATTTCTGTATAAAACTATGGCCTATGAAGGTACGAACTATTTAATATTGGTATGGGTGTGGGCATGGAAGAGTGAAATATAGTGTGGTCTGAAACTTAAAACCTTTAATGTTATTTTTTTCCAAATTTGAAACACTAATTACTGTTAAATCCTTTGCAAATGAATGTAGGAAAGTCACCCTGAACTAAAAATAGAAAATAAGTACAAGCAATGAGTACTCCGTAGTATCACCCGAAAACAATATATTCCACAAAAGGAAAAAAGTGAATAGTTAGTCCCTTCACTCTCATCAACACCTAAGACTATTGGTATATGAACGCTTTTCACTGCTGCACGCCAAACGTGTATTTTAACTGAAAAGCCCCTCAACTGGAACGTGAACTTGTACTTGTAGTTTTGGCGTACAGGTCATCACGTGTACGGGTATTTTAAACTCTCTAATGGCATGTTTTGCAATCCGTCATTACAGAGGGATAATGTATCATGTCATTTATCTCAAATGCAGGGTGTAGCTTCATTTGGCCACTATAGGGTCTCTCAGATATTTTGAAGTGAGCCTAAGCTATTGTACCCAGGTAATTCATTAAGGGAGTCCTCAAAGTTCCACTCTGGCTGGAAATCATCAGTAAGTATTACTATATCCACTTTCTTGCCACTTGCTGAACGAAATTTCATTCTCTCTACCTTGTCTTTCACATCATCCAGCTGTGCATTCTTTGTACGTTTGATGAGAGTTAACCATTCAGTGGCTCTCCTCTTTCCTGAAGAATGGCTTTCACTACCTGCCTTCTTCCTTCCCTTTCCATTCACTGTTAGTTTTTCCAAGTCCTTTTTACAGGAGCCCTCTCCTGAACCCCCTTCACTCTCATCCTCACTGCTATCCTCCTCCTTTTCAACTACCTCAAACATAAACTCGTACATGGGCCATGTCTGGCAGAAGTTTTTGATAATTTCCTCCAATTTGGAGCGAAAACTGAGTAAGCCGGTTTCAATACTAACTTTTCCAGTGCGGAAAACATTGCGAAACATGAATGGCATGGATCCTCCAGCCATTGTGGCAAGCATCTGATTGGTGGATGATAGTTTATAATTCTCTCCAAAGGATAACACCACAAGGAAGACAAAAACCAAGAAAAATATGATGACACAGAATTTTTTGGTTGCATCGAGGAGGCTTTTGTAAACAGGGCCTGGTGCCCCTGCCACATTTATCTGGCAGACTTCATCAAACAGCTTTTTGGGAATCCTCGGAGTGTCTTCTTTATCTATGAATAAAATCAAGTCATTGATCTCCCAGTGGCATTTGGCATCTTTAGAAATATCATCTATGGATTCATACTCTGCCTGTTCACTTGCTTCAGCAGATTTAAAACCTCGGTTATCTTGAATATACGATGGAAGCTGAGTATACTGTTCAATATCTTTACCAAGGCGATCTTTGATTTCTGAAAATATTGCTTTATTGAGTGCCAAATACTTTTTGTTGACATTGCTGTAGCAGTCATAACTGTACAGAAGAACAAGGAAAAGCAAGGTTCCATATTTTAGAACTGTTGAGGCATTTACAATAATGCCCATCATTGTAAAGCAAACGATTTCTGCCAAGAAAAATATTATTTCAGTGATCAGTATCATAATAGCATAGAGAGTTGCAAGTGCCATCAGAGACATGGCCACATTTTGACACAGTCTTGGTATATTTGCATTACAGACTGTCATGTTTTCTTTGGTGGCTCTTTTAATGTTGCCTGAACTTATTGTACCAATGATATTGTCGGTGCTGAAAAATGCTGGGTTTGGCTTAAACTGCTCTCTCTTTGTCTGTCGATTACGAAGCATGTGCAAAATGATTCTACAGCTGAGGAAAACAATAGGTAAGCAGTACACAGAACATATGATCACTGAGATGGGCAACAGAAATGGCCACAATACAAGTCCCAGACAAATGCCAAACATCCCAAATCGCTTGAATGGCCATAAGCTGTTTTTCACCAATGTTTCAACGGCCTTCAGATATTTCAAACTTTTCAGATCTGCAAAAGCATCAGTGACAGATTCTTGGAATCTTGTCTTCTTGTTTAATCCACTGAACAAGGCAGTGATGAACCCAGCAGCAAAGTATATGATGTATACAGCAATATATGCTGGGTGTGAGGGTGTTAAAAACTGGAGATTTCTGTATTCATAATTTCTCATCAGATCCACATTTTGAGCTGCTTGTTGTCTGCTCACAATTTCTGGATGTTCAAATACATAATAAACGATTAGACGAATGCAAAACGGTATTGGAATGGTAATCACCAACAGGAACTTCCCCACAAATTGACAGATGTTTTTCCACTGAATCTCTCTACCATTGATCTCACAGCAGCCAACTATATTTGCATCACAGCAGTCTTTAAATGCAGCCAATTCACGAATTTTACAGAGGAATACAGCTCGTGAAAAACTGTCCACCACCCCTACCGGAACAAAGTTCTCCATTAGCAGCTTCCCATAATTCACTTTGATGTCAAACTGGGAGATTTTGATGGGAATAATCTTTTCTTCTGGAAGGTCAGCCACTATTCTTTTGCACTCTGTGAAGTCCTTGTACTGTCTCAAGTCTATTATGTGGTCGGCGTCAGTATCAGGCACTGTCCCTGATTTGTAGACAGCCAGTGTTTTATACAGTGGTTCTTTAAGCTTCACATAATATTGTTCAGTGTCTAGGGTGACAGAATAGAGCCAGTCAGGAATCATACTGGGTCCAAAGACAAACACACAGAGTCCAAGTACAGCCAGGAGGATGTCTAGGATACTGAGCCACCTGTTTGGGATGTCATCTACACACTCTATGTACTGGTTGTCAGTAGCTTGGTAGCAGCACCTGTGTGTGAAATTGGCCATTTTCCCATATGGTTTGATGATGTTGTGACACACACTCGAATGCCCTTCATGTATTACCACAGGGTTGGTCACATTCAAATCTCTCAACATCAGCTGTAACACTTCTAACACCTTCTCTTCCTCTGTCACTTTCCCTAGACAGCCAGGCGGATCATCTTCCAGATCCACATCAAGCTTGAAGATTCCAAATGTCAGGGTCATCAGTGACAAGACGCCATAGTTAAAAGCCAGGTTTAGGATGATTTGACCATGACTGGAAGCCACACGGATCCACTTGTTGGGCATGTAGTTGTAGGTGTTGTTTTGGGTCAACGGATTATGTTTGTAGTCCTTCATAATAAAGTTATACTCTATGAGTTTGGAGTTAACCAGGGCATTCTTCACCACTTGTGGCACATCTTTCTTTGATGGCCTCAAGTGACACGAGGATAGGTTCCAGTTCATTCTTCCCAAGTCAGTGATGTTCAGACGATGGATTCTCATTTGGTCAGATATCCCAGTGGGTAGGGCCCCAGTCAACAGGCCCCATGACAGCATAAACAGAATGATACTCGTGTACATGTTGAGATAATGTCATTAATCCATTAAGTAAACATCTCTACAAAATGTAAAACTCACTCCAAACTGATCCTCAATACACAAATGACTTGAGTACACACCTTTATGTATAATTTAAGTACCCCTTTTGAATTAATGAGCTTTTGTCCAACTCGCTCAAAACTAAGTAAGTGGGTGTGTGTACTGCCTCAAAACTTCCAAATAGAGTATGCTGACCACGTGATCCAAGAGCCACATCAGTTTCTCAGAGTTTGTTATTGGAGTCTGATTTCATTGAAACTCATTCGAGCCATGTGCGTTATACTTTGTCACACAAATCTCAGTTTTCTTAGAATTTTAAGCCGTTTATAAATCCTTCTGTAAATACACCATGATGAAGTCCCCAGTAAGGTAGTAACTGTTATTCCGCTTCATTTACCATTACTTAAGTCATCCAATGTCTGAGGTTCTGTTAAATAAACCTTCCTTTTTTCTGCATTTCATTCCACAAATCCACGACTGCAGAAATATCAATTTCACGTGGGCATAAAACACACATCATTATTTGCCAGTCTGTAAAATACTTTTGTTATTCAATGCACATTTTTGGATATTCAGGGTGCCCATTAAACATTTGAAAAAGTTTTGAAGAACCTTTTCGTGTTCACCTCTTTTCAAACAGCACATGTGTGTGGGTTAAGGACCAAAAACTAAACAAACCCTTCAAACTGCGAAGAAGGATTAGCTACAGCCACTTTTATAGCGGCCCCTGGGTGGTTAAATCAAAGAAGTGAAAACTAAAAACAGGTAAATATAAACAAAACTTATAATAAATGAATAATAATAAACTGATGTGTGACTGGAATATGTGTGTATTCACGGAATTCCGGGTGTAAATATTCTTTGCTTTGGTGAACATGGAACTGGATATTGAAGCTCCATTGTATTTTTAGATGTTGGACACGTGTACATGTATAGTTTATTCCACTCTTTCACAGATACCTGAAACTGGAAAATCACAATAATAACCTCAAGTTCAGGCACAATCCGATTGAAGCCAATTAACCCGGATTTTTATTATCTCACAATTGTGACAGTAACTTTTATTAGCTGAAGGGTTTAATCACTATTGTTGTTGTCCTTTTTACTGACCATGATCACGTTATGGCGTGACCTTGATTTGACCTTGCTGTAGTGACCTTCACCTTTAAAATGTTGTCCGCACTATATCTTGGAAGCCGTAAGGTGTAGAAAGTTTATACTTGGATGGGACAAATCTAACGCTTTGCTATTACAACTAAAACTGGTAATACTTTGATCAAAATAAGCAACCCGGTAAATGCTTTGAAAAATAAAAGTCAGGCGGTTTGATAGTGTTGGGGCTCTGAAGGGATGAGATAATATCTTTTCAATTTACTCTTTGATCCACATGAAGATAACTAAGCCCGTATAAACCCTGTAAAATCGCCCAGTCTGAACGCTAGACTGTGACATCTGTTGAAGCCACATACCTGGCTGCATAGTCAGAGGCTCAATGACATACACTTCATTTTGAAACGTTGAATTTCATAACAAAATATTTCAAACTTGGTGTATACTTCTTTAAAGTTTATCTAAACACCCCATACTTTGACAGCATTAATTTTATACAATGTAACTTTACATACTAAATCAACTGAAACACGATTGCATACTTGATCTTTTTCATAACACATGATAATAAATGGAAGATCTGTTTTTGTAGAAAAGGCAACAGAATATACATGAAGGGACTGTACACATTATAGTTGTAAAGTCTGTCTCTCTCTCTATGTTCTGTTCTAACCCTCTGGTAATCCCCCGTTTGTAGTTGGAATGTCTGCAGATACGTTGTATCAGCCACCACATTAGGGAACCCCATAACAACACAAACCCGAGACTGTATGTCAACTAAGTGTCCTATTTTACCACTTCTTTATTTTACTGTTACACGATTTCTACAGCTTGCATCCTGTAATAACATTTTCCATCATGCAAAAATTACGCCGAGTTTCATTTTGAACTCCGACTTTCACAACATCAAATTATAAAAACATGAACAAGCTATCCTTGTCTCCTGCCCTGTTTGGTGTCCCAATGCGGATATCATGGAGTTTTGTTATCAATACAGAAGAGAGTTGTCAGAGTAAATATGAACATAAAAATGTAAATTATATGTACAAAACATTTTATACAAGATAAAACATTGATAAGGATTAAGAAAGCCATTGATTACTAAAATCATCTGGTGCTCAGTGGTTGATGTGATGAGTACGATATCGTGTGGTAATTACAAGATTATCTGGTGATCACAACATGAGTAATGGACACCACATAATAAGTGCTCACCAGATATTCTGTTGATCACTACCCAATAAGTGGTGCTCTCGAGATTGTCTTTACTCAGATCTTGATACATTTAAAATAAAAATCAGTGTCAGAATAGGGGCTCTGTACTTCTCACTATCAGTGAGTTTAAATTTTATTACATTTAAGCCTAGCTATTACTGATATTTTTATATCCTACTAATCATAAAATGAATAAAAATGTTTTATATCTTCCAGTGATCAATCAAAAGTTCTATGGCCAACATTGATTGCTCAAAACAAGTAAATTATTGACAAGTTTCCATGGCAGGTTGACAGCAGATCTGTCGCCAAGGTCTGCTGTGTAAAGCCGTGCCGTCCTTGCCAAACTCACAGCCCTATGATACAACCATAAGTACACAGGACACCGTGGTCCAAACTCGAAATAGTTTTGATGTGCACTTTACACATTCTAAAGAACAGTCACGGAAATGGCAGGTTATGAATACATAACATGGGCATTTACATTGATATGGTGTTGTCAAAACGATTGGCTGATACAGATAATATACACAAGTATCATGTGAAAGCCCCTGTCTACGTGAATTTCGTTGCATTTATTTATTTATTTATTAATTTATTTTTTTTGAGGGGGTGAGGGTGGTGCTATCATTTATTAAAGAAAAACAAAACAGTACCATTTTGTTGTCAGTTTAGGTCATCACAGAAGAACATGGCCTCATGTGCCACATGTTTTACATCATTCTATGCAGGTCTCCTCCTCCACTAAACTGCCAGTCACCATATGACTAAACTGTCAGTCACACATTCATATCAATTATTAAGTCTGTGACTTCTGTAATGTTTTATCTCTCCATTAACATGTTAAAGGTATAGAGCACAGATCACCATTTAAATATTTTGACAAAGTGATATCTGATTAAAATGAATGTTTTTATCAAACGTATGAGCCTGGGAACCTTAACATGAACTTATATGGAAGATATTACCTTGTACCCCTGTACCACATACATGTTTAAAACACTTTGCGAGTGACAATCTCTGTCCAAACTACTTGTGGACTTATCTTCTGTCTTTTACATGAACAAACTAATCTTTCTGTATAAATAAACAACTTTATATTGTCACTTGATTTATGTTGTAACCTGGTACCTTTCCAGTTAGCTTTCGGATGAGTTATATATTTTAAAGAATGCCGCACAGTAAAGGGTGTTGCACACAGGAAACGACCCGACACTATCCGACATATTAACCACAGTTTGCTTGGAGGTCCATAGGCATGTCAAAACACACTGGATCCGATCCGATCCATTTGTTTTGCTATTTTGCTATAACAGTTTTTTTTTCACTTTGCTTGTACATCTTGTGATTTGCATAGCCTTTACCTGAGCTTAAACGTTCATAATATGTTTTTAAAATATAAATACCTGGTGTCATAATGAAGTATTACATGTTTTAGGAGAGGCAGAATAATAAATAAATAAATTTAAAAGCTAAGATAGGTAAGAGTATATTTTAGATTGTGCTGTGTCCACAATATTTTAGTTCAATATAAAAAAAAACTTGAGCGTTGGGTAAGACTATATTGTACCAATTAAATGCCTTTCATTGATGCAGCCTGTTTCATCTCACCTTTCCAAGGCATTTATTACACACAATTCTCTTGAAATGACATGGGCAATGGAGAACCCTCTATCCCCCTCCCTACGACAAGATAAAAATTAGAAACTTTTCTAATTTAGAAATGTCGGTCGTGTCTTGCAGTGTCTTATCTGATAGGATCGGAGTGTGTGTGCATACATTACAATAAAACACCATGGTCTATATATTTTGTCTGATCGGATGGTGTAGGATCGTTTCCTGTGTGCAACACCCTTAAGAAAGCCACAAAAATGCCAACTGCTAAGGGAAAAAACACCAGAGTGGGGGCTGAGGCTCCTCCAGACACCAGGGAAGCCGATAGACAGGAGACCCAGAACCAGGTGACTTGGACCAGCTATAGAGGCTGAGACTATGGATGAGGCAGGGGGGGAACAGCAGAGAAAGACAGGCTGAGACTTCAGAGGATGCTTGATGTTACTCTGTTGTCCTGAGGGCTAAAGGTTATCTGATTTGACTCTTTTTGCAATTTGGATTTAATCTCACCTTCAACGCCTTATATAGGTTATATCACGATGGTAGTTTAAAAGAAAGAAGAAACCAGTACTCAAAATTCTTCACTGTAAACTATCGGGCATCAGTAATAGCTACCAACTTTAGGGTCTGTGTTTTGAACCACAGACCTCAGAGAGCAAAGGTACTGAAAGGTGAAGATTGTGTACTTCGCTCACACAGATGAAAGAACCATTGTGGATTTTTGTGAGACTATGAGTGGTATCTACTCTCTCCACAAAAATCAGATTACTTAACCTAATCTCTTGATGGGGCTAACAGGACTATCTCGGCACTTTCCCTGATCAGGGATATCAGTCTAGTTCCACATGACATAAGCTACTCACAGCTAGATACGCTTCAGCCATTCACACCACAAACACCAACAACTCAGCCCAAATACATATCAGACAAGCAGCCGGTGTAGCGCGACATAATGACTCCCCTATATTTGTCACTAGGGGGGTAAAATATTACAATGGGGGTTGAAATATTTTAACCCCCCTTGCAAGATTTGGAATCCCTCCACAGATTGATGATTACTGTTGTGTTGGGTATTAACTTACAGCAAAATACTTGTATTCTATTTAGTGTGGATGTGGGGGATTAACTTGAAACAAAGCACATGTATTCTGTTTATTATTTATTTATGCTGAGTTTATATTTTTGCATGGTTAACAGAATGATGATTATATTAAGTGTCATACAAAAAGTGTCTTTTGTTGAGCTTTTTTTGCCATGAATAGTAATGCTCACACCAATTATTTTATTATTTTATATTGTGTGTTACACTTAAATATGGATTAGTGATTATTAATATTCCTGAAATCTTGAGGTTCAATTAGAGCGTTTATAAGTGTGTAATTAAAATTTATGTGTAATATAAATGTTGGGGCCCAGCTTAGGAATCAGCCCATTTTAAGATGATATGCACTGACATGAACATAAAAATGTACTTTTTGTTTGGTTATATGGGTCATTGTCTATTTAAAAACTTAGCATGTAAACACTGAAACATTATGGACAAGTTAATCATTTTGCTTATAAATATGTACATATGTTGAGTATTGCCACAAAACACTCTGAAAAAGTCTTAGGCATTTTCTTTAATCAGATTTGTTAGTGATACACATGTATTGACCTTGTCTAGTTGACTAATAAACACACTAGTGTATTGTCCCATTGTCTCTTTCAACAATAGGAGAGTAAATATCTAGCAGGGGGGTGATTATCTTGCAACCCTGTCTGCAATATTCTCACCCCCCCCCCCCCAATCCCTCTATTGTTAGGGGGTGCAAAATCTTGCTTGCAAAATAATTACTCCCCTAAAGATCAAAGGAAGGGGTGCAAAATATCGCGGGAGTCATTATCTTGAGTTACACCGGCAGCCAGCCATTGCCTCCTCAGTCTCAAGGGCCATTCAGAGCCAACTGTTTGCCTTAATCACTTATAACTCTGTAAAAGAAAAAACTTCCAACATAAAACATACTTCACTGAAAAACACATGCATTCTCATGCACATGAAATGCACACAAAAATGATTAAACAGTTGTAAGAATTATGAAAATAAAAGATTTGAAAAAAGAGACAAAAATGGAATGAAAAAAGAGAACAAAGAATGACAAAATAAGATTTGAAAAGTGTACAAAAACAAGGGGAAAATTTTAAAAAAAATGGCAAAAGTACAAAGAAGGAGGACAGAGGTGTTCAGGCCCAGCCAGTATGATGTGAGTCTAGTAATTTTCTGATATGAGATAACCAAACTTACGACGTTGAAGGCAGAATCTAAGAAAGTGCAGTCAAACAACAGAAGTCCTGACAAACTGCTGCAGTATCTTGTCAAGTCAGAATACACACCCTCCTCTGAGCCAGAGACAACCAGAAGAATATCAGGGCTTCCAAATATTACAACAATACATCTAAGTAGTGTTATCCGCAAAACAGCCCCCAAACAAACACTCCTAACCCCAAAACTACCTAATGCCCTTCTTGTGACATATGTGGTTTTCTTCTGGTTCTGTATACTCTGCTGTTGGGTTGCCATTCCTCTCTCTCATGATATTCTGTAGAATACACGTGCCATGGGTACAGTGGTTACTGTAGCATTGTGGACAGTAGGAGTCTGAACCCCTAAACTAGTATGTCAAATGCATTCTCCAATACTCTAATTTCTCAATATATTCTGCAGCTGTAAAATCACTCAATAATGTCCATTCCTCTGCTGGAGAAGAGTTTCACAAGCTATTTCTTCAGCGCAAAAGCACCATCCACTGGGATGAATTAGTAAAATCGGGGGCATCAAGGATTAAGGTAAGAAGCCACTGGATCGATATTCAATGTCATCCTTTCAGCTCTGAATAGTTGAACATCTGGACCAGGGAACCACTGGATCCAATGTCAGCTCACAGGAAACTTGAACTCAGACTAAATAAATTCCTGCATAACAAGGGAGAGGTTGTTGAAAACTTCACTTTTTCCATATTCCGGTGTAGCGCCAGATTTTACACCCCACATAAAATGCATGGGGGTGTAATATATGGCAAGTTCACTTGCCATATATTACACCCCTTGCCATATTCTACACCCCCCTGCCATATTTTACACCCCTTGGTGGATTTCTTTACAGTTACTATATTATGAAATAAGTGAAATTCAACAGCGATAAACGTCCACAAATTAAGCATCAAAACTCAAAGACAATAATTCCTTTGCTTACAAATTGTTAAATGTCTAAGAACAGCAAACTAAATGAAATAAAATATATTTAGTGTCAATACAGTGGGACAAAATTCTTTCTATATATTTTCCTTTGAAGTGAGAGGCCAACCCATTGTTGTTGATTTGTATTCACTAGGCTAGTCCCTGATTGAAAATATCCCTAATGTTGTCTTAAGACCCCACAGCTCTTTGATTGGAATCTTGCTACTCACTAGACCTGCAACTATGTGCAAGGCTTTAAACTTCTGTGGCTTCTCACCTGGGGGTTCTTGTTTATAAACTGTTAGTGTTTTTTTTACTTTAAAAAGACTTGCAATAATAGGTGATACATAGGTTATTGTTCTAGGATAAGTTAGTGATTAGTTAATTAGATAATCTATGCATTGTTTCTTTTGGTTGGATTTACATCACATAATGAACAAAATGGGTCCATTGACCAACTTAGCTCTGACTTCTCATCTAGAAACCATGAACAAGCAAAAATGACATATGTACATAAATTAAATGAATTGTAATATATTATTGATATCCATGAATATTGAAATATATAAACAATGGTATTTTACAGTTTTCTATGTAATAATAATAATGTAATAATAAAGTTCTTCAAGAATGATTTTTACTCTGAATATAATATAAATCATACAAGCATATGTAAATAAAGAAATTTATGTTACATTATCAGGGAGGAGAAATATCTCCCAAAATACCTTAAAAAAGAGTTTTTCAACAATACCAATTAATCCTGTTAGCTTAGCTAGTCACTTAACCACAAGTGAAACAAATCAAGTTCAAAAGAATGCTAGAACAAAAGGCAAATCTAAGACTAATCCATTTACCAAGTCACATACATAGCCAAACAAATCAACTTAAAGAGTCTTATAACAATAGACATATCATAATCTAATCCAGTTTCTGTCACACCCCAGAAGTAAAATAAATCAAGTTCTAAGCAGTGGTTAGACAATAGACAATTACAAACTCAATTGCAATCTAACCAATAAAAGGTTTGCTCTTAATCCCCAATTGATTTGTTCTGTATGACCCAGTAGGGGGTGTAACTTTTGATGGGGGTGTAAAATATGGCAGCAATATTTTACACCCCCTAAATCCCCTATTGTTAGGGGTGTAAAATATGATTGCCATATAATGCACCCCCTAAAAGATCAAAGAGAGGGTGTAAAATATGGCAGGGGTGTAAAATATGGCGTTACACCGGGTTTGTGTATGGCTATCTGGTTCCATTGATGGTCCAAAGAGCATTCGGGACATTCCGTCTGTTACTGAATTCAGCTTTCTGAGATTAACTTTGCACCATCCTGTATTTAAAAAAACTACAATGATATTATCCATTGCCCTATATAAATAACTTAGACTTAGACTTAACTGAGACAGCACTGCTCAAGATCCAAAATGATATATCTACATCTGTGGATTCAGGGAAGGCAGTTGCTCTAACATTGTTAGATCAGTCCACAGCTTTTGACATGATTGACCACTCTGTCTTACATGATTGCCTAAAAGAGTGGTTTGGTGTTGACGGTACTGTGCTGACATGGAGAGATTCTTACCTTACAAATCACAAACAGAAAATTAAATTAGGGAACAATTTTCCTGAGGCTTTCAATCTCCCTATTGGCGTCCCCAAAGGTTCGATTCAAGGTCCCTTTCTGTTTACTCCAGGATTTATTTGACAATAGACTCAAGGAATTTCGACTCCAGTATTGCAGAGTTGACTGAGTGTCTTGTTTCTGTTCAGGAGTGGATGAACGGTGTGAGTTGCTGCGCCGGTGGAGTGGAGCAGGCTCCTATTTAGTGTTAGGTCACAACAGACCATTTAAAGCTTTAAAAGCCAACTTAAGACTTACCTGTTTGGACTAGCTTACCCACCACCACAGTCGTCCACCTCTGGAAGGTGCTTTCTGAGTTACGACTTGGCTAGGTTTAAGGACTGTTCCTTTTCAGATTCCAGCGTATTAGGGGATGCTTTACAAATGTTTATATTATTATAAATGTCCCAGTTGTACAAATTATTTACTATTCACAGACCTGCTATATACATATTTTTTCGTTGTTGTTTTTCCTGGAACTTCAGGTTGCTACCCATTTGTTATGGACCACTGGAATGCCGCTGACATTTTAATCTTGCTCAGCATGTTCGACCTACAGGCTAAATTTTCATGAGAAACATTTTAACAGAAGAATATAGTATATATCTGTACCAATCAGTTTAAAGTAGATAGTAAAAATGTGAGGAAATTTGTTAACTTCCAAAGGACAGTCTTCATAAGATGGTCGACCAAAATATTAAATATCTCCAAAATGAATAACACTTATTTGATGTGCATGAAAAGTGATACATAGATAATAGTGTGGTGTCATAACATCCAGTCAGACGTATTTCAGAGAATTGGGGTTTTCAGTCTAGCAACAGGCGTATCAAATGTCTGTTGTGAATATCACACCCTACACGCGACCCATGGAAATAACACACATTCATTCATCTGAGAAGAAACTGTCTTGACAACATAAAATCATATCCCTGCGTATCTTTCTAGTAATTAACAACACAAACACGAGGACGGCTGTAAACTTTGATTTACATACTCATACTGTCTTTCAGTGATATGGAATATTAGGCAATTTCAAAATGAGGACAAAGAAATTTAATCAGAAATGACAAGGGATGAAATCTTCACACAGAAAAAGTCACAGGGCAGAAGGCACGGAAATGCTGACACAGGAATTAAGGGTTACAGGAAACAAGACACATGCAGTTTTGGGGACAGTGGAAAAAAAGACACACAGAATCTATCATTTTAATTACATCAAGAAGAAAGTAAAAATTAAAACTGTTCCTATAGTGTGTCCCCTTACAATATGCGATGCTGGGCAAAATCCTGTTTCCTGCTTCTTGCTCTTCCTGTAATTTATAAGAAAATAAGTATGCGGGCGTCATTTTCAAAACTGTATGTGCCTTCTTTCCTGTAATGTCATATTCTTGTGTCCTTTTTTCTGTGTGTCTTTCTTCACGTGTGCATTTTTCCACATCATATCGTCCTACACACAAACACCATTAGTTTTGTGAGGGGCACACCAGTACATGAAGCTCATAAATCAGGGTAGAGTAACAGTATACTCTGGTCACAAATAGCATCTAACATCAACCCAGGCTCCCCCAGTGTCTTTTTATCCAGGCACACTGTTTGCATGAACCTTTTTGCACGAGGAGAGAAAAGACATGGAGGATTAGAGCTTTCAAAACAGCGGCTTCTTGAGTGTTTATCACTATGTATTCATTTTTCTTATACACAGTTAAAGAAATACAAAACTGAAAGGAGATTAAATTTAAAATCAGATTTTGAAATATGCAAAAGCTTTCTGGGGGAGGGAGCTTGACCCAGATGGTCACTTCAGGATTAGTTGCATGTATATTTGACCATTATATTACCTTAAGTGCCTCTGTTACATGATATTGCTTCCATTTGTGCCTGTCTGTGAGGTTTTATTTAATTTTTTTTTCTCACACTGAATGGAAGAAATATATTTATAAACTTCCCACATAAATGGCCTAATTACTTGATGCATTGTGTCACAAAATTTTTTCCATTTTTATCTGAAGATATTTTAGATACAAATAAAATATGTTGTATTTTTTCACAGGAAAGAGCCTTCAAACTTTAAAATTATAGAATGACCTCACACCTAGCTTTCCGCACACAAATGCATCAACAACAGCCTCTTTTCATTTCAAATTCGGATCACATTCAAATTATATTCGGATTTGAATTGGACTGGAATCAGCCACAGTAGGTTTCATACATAAAATATGATCACACATATCCAATGATCCAAACCCATTCCAGTTGACCAGGTGAAATATAAACTTCTGTTGCTCTGGGAAAGTGTGACTGACCCTTAAATGACTGAAGAAAAGGTTTTAGATGGTTAAAAAAGATTAATATGTACATGCAAGGAAAATAACCCTTCTGTAAAGAGAGTCGATTTATCAGTGTAATCTACCACCATACTATTGCTAATAACAAAGTCTTCTTTAAGTTTGTTTTGCAGGGTTTTTCTTTATCATTCTTTTTTTAAGAGAGGTCGTTTCTCAAACACACGTAAAGGAGAGCATTGCTGAAACTTAAATGTGCGTTTACATTGCCTAGGACCGTGTCACACTTAACAGGTATTTATTACTCTGATCTTGGAGAGAATAGAGTAAAATGACAGTGATTTTTTTTACTGTAAAGTGGGAACTTCACCTGTCCTTTTTTCATCATCCGTACCCGTGTCCGTTATTGCCTGAATCCGTGATACCCTAGATCTCTTGGTATAAAACAGTGTACCAGCTGCCCGTGTCCGTGAAGAACGAATTTTTTCCTTCCCAGTCACGGACACGGATGACTACACTGTTTTATAGCAAAATATCTAGGGTCTCACGGGTACGGGCAATAACGGACACGGGTACGGGTGATGAAAAAAGAATAGGTGAAGTTCCTACATTAACCAGTGACATCGGTAAATGAATAACTAAAAAAGCATTGGATAAATTATGCAGTTGAACTCATATTATGAACCACATCAGGGCCGGGATTCACAAAGATTCTTAAGTATGAATTCTTACTTAAGTACAACATTTGTGATTAAATTTTACCACAAATGTTGTACTTAAGTAAGAATTCTTACTTAAGAATCTTTGTGAATGCGGGCCCTGGCTTATAATTGAGGAAAAACTATACTCTGATGCTGTACTATTGACAGGATGAGACGGTTGTAGACGTGAAGCGAAATGAGGAATGGTTATCAAAATGCGTGATGGGAAGAGGAAAATTGCACTCCCCAAAATGGAGACCAATGGTTATATATACGGGATGAAAGACGGCTCTCGGTGGGTAGTGAAATAATTAGAAATTTTTTTTTAATATTTATTTTCTTTTTCAAACATAAGGACATACAATGATAATAACAAAAAACATATTACAATAGAGAATACAAGGCTACAGTATTTGCCACATCATTACACTAGCATAATATATATATATAGTATATTTTTTTCTGCATATGACCAAATAATAGTACATATATACAACCACTGAATAATGCTCATTTTCGATACATTTGACATTATGCGTTTGCAATTTAAATTATAGTCTAGATTAGGTTTGAATCAAGCATCCAATTTCTTGTAAAACGAGCGGTAGCATCTGTTATGGTATACAGGTATGATTGTTCATCAAAGACACGCTTGATGTTTAACTGTAATGCATTAAACCTTGATTTACTACTCTCTTTAAGAGATTTAAATAAATATTTATTTCTTTGGGGTTTTACGTCGCTTTCAACACTGTACAGGTCATATCATGACTGGTAGTTGGAAGGGCAGAGGAAACCAGTACATACAGTTCGTTAGGGTTCTGTACTGTAAACTGCCGCCCAATGGCAAGCAACTACCAGATTTCCCACTTGAGGCCGTGCCAGGAAACGAACCCCGGCCTCAGAGGTGGGAGGCAAGAGTGTTACCACTCTGCCACCGTGGCCCCTGATTTAAATAAATAGGATTTTGCTATAAAGGTTATGGCATTTATGGAGAAGGTGATGGCACTGCAACCCTGAAATCCAAGTAATATTGATATTTTGTCAATGTCGAATGTTGAACCGACTTCCTGGTAAATCGAGTTTTTAAGTAGATCCCATATTTCGGTAGAATATAGGCAGTCTACAAAGACATGAGTTATTGTTTCAGGCGTATTATTACAGAAGTGACAAAGTTTGTTCTCAGCCTTTTTCATTTTATACAGTAAAGCCTTTGTTCCTAATATATTACGAAGTATACCATATAGCAACCAAATTATCTGGTTATCGAGAATCATTTTAAAGCAGGTCAGATGTATGTTTTTCCATTCTTTTTATCCTATATTCATTTGAAGTAGATTTTCCCAAGTTTTCATATGAACTAAGTCATTTGGAGTATTTCTTTCTGTAAGCACATTGTAGAAGTATTTACAACCTTTCTTTGATTTATTTATCAATGATATAGTGTCTGGTCATATTAGTTTCTCTGGTAATCTTGTCTGAAATCCAGCACAATTTTTATCTCATTAGTTCCAAAAGTATTTCTGACTTCTTCTAATGTCAACAGGTTACCTTCACTATTATATAAATCAGCTGGGTAAATAATTCCCACTCTGTACCACTGTGGCAAGAAGAGGGCTTCTTCTGAGATATAAGGATTGTACCATAGGGGCCAAGTTAGACTATGTGACTGTGCATTATTCAGTACCGAATGGAGAACTCTTTTCCAATTTCCAATTTACTGTACAGTTATATCAAACATGCTCAAGCCGCCCCCCCCCCCCCCCCCCCCCCCCCCCCCGTTTATAATCCATGCAGATGGTATTTCTAATTTTATCAGGAAAGTCTTTATAAAGTTTTTACTAGGATCTAGAATACATAAGAACAGATAATTCAGCTTTGACATTATGAAGGATTTCAGGACTATTATCTTTCCTAAAGGAGACAATAGATGCCGTTGCCATTGGGCAAGTGACGCTCCTATGTTATTTAAGGCAGGTTTGTAATTAAGGCTTGGAACTTGTTGCAGGTTCACTGAAAGATTTATACCTAGAAGTGAAAAGCATTCGCTACCCCAGTGTAGTTCCTTGTTTACCTTTAGTTTGTCCTTAACTCCCTTTTTTCCTAATCCAGATTATTTGAATTTTTTCAGTGTTGACTCTTAACCCAGATATATTGCCAAAATGTCTAGTACATTGAGAGCAGCTTGAAGGGAGTCTTCAGTTCCATTTAGTATAATAGTGGTATCGTCAGCAAACTGTGTTGTCTTTATTTCTTTTTGTCTAATCATAATGCCTTTTATATTTTATCATTCATAACTATCACATATAAAATTTGGGCACACAAGATAATAAGATAGGGGGAAATTGGGTTTCCCTGTCTACATCCCCGTTCAATAAGGAAAGGGTTTGATAGGAATTCACATTGGCTAACTGAAGCTACTATGTTAGTGTTAAACAGTTTGATCCATTTTTTAAAGTTAGTGCCAAAATTTAAAAATTCTAGAACTTAGTACAAGAATGACCATGAGACTGAGCAGGCACAGGTCCAATTCTTGACATCATGTTTTGGTCATGTTAGTATATGACATCAAGTAACTATCACTCGGACATGATTTAAGGTGGTCACGTCATCTGACACAAATCTGACATCCAGTTTATGTGACATGACATGACTTTATGTCAATAACATACCTACAATATCAACTAGATGACAAAATGATAACCAGACCTAATGTGATTGTATTATCCTATTCAATGACATAAAATTGACACCATCCCAACATGACTTTTTGTAGTCATGTCAAATGATGAAAATATGATGTTCGAATAATATGATGTGACCTGATATTCTACTCGGGCATTGTTTCTGACATCTTAATGATATTAATATGATGTCACTTTGTTAAAACATTTCAAGTGGAGTATCATCATATCATTTGAGATCGGATTAACATCAGTATTCTATAAAATTATATCATTTTTAGGAATATTACAAATGTAATATCATCCTGTACACCAGCCAGGGTCATATTAGGACAGGCCCTCAGCTTTTTCACATGAGTAGGGTCAAACCTAGGCAGACTTGACAACCTTTGATTAGATGCTGAACTACTAGCTTGGCCTCTAGTCTCTGTGATGTTGCTTTGACAAAAATAATTAAGTTTTGGTACAGACAAAACAATTATGTTTAAAACTGTAACTAAAATGCTGTGTGACAGCAAATATTTACAAGAAACATGTTGTTTTGTAAACAAATGCATACTTTAGTGTTTGCAACCAAGCCAAAGATTGAATAAATAAAGATAAAAGTTCAGAAAAAGGACTTCTAATATTCAAACTTTTGTACCCATAAATTGTATCTTTACATATGGTATAAATTTTTGAACTGGTTCCCACTGAACATTAATTATTTTCTCCCATGGAATAATCTTTATAGTACATGGAAATCACTTAAGGCTGTGTCAGGTAAGTGAACACAAATGGTAGTTAAAGCAATGTGATATTAACTGTGAAAACAAAATGTTATTAACCAATATTTTTATTACTAAAAATTAGTTTCAGCACTTGTGAAATGATGTCAATCAGATTTTTATATCAGTACATCAAATTGATGTCAGTTTCTGATGTCATATAGACATGAAGTCAGTCCAAATTGGGCGATCATATTGATGTCTTATGCTGATATCAAATTTATATCAGCTACTAGATGTCATTTTTATGGCTTTTGGAGATGTCAAATAGACTAGGCTACTAAAGATCTGTTTGACATTTAACATATGATGTCATTTCGAATTTCAAATAAGCATCAGTTTCTGATGTCTTGCCCAGTGTCTTTTTGATTTCTTTTTGATATCCTATTGCCTGCTGGGAGTTGAATGCCTTTTCAAAGTCAACCAACATTATTAGGCTAGGAATATTTTCTTTTTCTGTGTAGTGAAGTAGGTCATAGATCAAACGAATGTTTTCCCCAATATATCTTCCACTTATGAAGCCAGTTTATGTTCTAGAAATCAATTTGAAATAATTAGAAATTATGCAAGGCACAGAGTGGTTATGCAACAGGAACTGCATAAAGCGCCGTTGTGTGATGTTGCCCCATGTCACTGTGTGTTTAATCCCGTCATGTCACTTCTCCAACTTTCCGCGACGCGATATCTAACCTTGTGTTGCTATGCTTGTCTCCCGTGTCTCCCTGTCTTGTCCCCCCTCAATCTCTGTCTTGTCTCTACCCTTTCTCCCTCAAACCGAGCTAAGTGGCATTATTTTTCCTGTCGCCTTCCCCGTCGCTTCCAGTTGGATTACTTCTGTTTACCTTCCCCTATGTTTCGTCCCATCATACCCTGTCTTCTCCCACTGAGTGTCGTCGATGGTTAACAGGGGAGCAGGAATTTGATTGCTTGCTGGGAGTCGCATCCTGTATATATAAATGGAATACAGCAGCATTTGTAAATCAAATATTGGTGGTGACAGACATGCCTGCACTTTGAGAGAGTTTCATTTCATTTAAGAATATTTGTGGATATACTTGTGGATATACCAGTGTTGGACAATAATTCTCTAAAAATGACACAGGGGAGGAAAAGCAAAGGCAAGAAGACGAGGACTGAAGAATCCCAGGCTCCAGCCACACAGAATGGGCCACAGGCCAGGGAAGTTGAAATGCCACAACACACCACCCAGGCCTCCTCCCAGCCCACCAAAAGAAGACGAAAAAAGGGACCAAAGATGGCCAACATTGAGTTCCTGGATCAAGTGCTGGATGCATTCTGTGAGTTCATGGAGGAGAACCCAGTCCTTTGGTCCAATGATAAGAAGTATGCACTTCAGAAGAAACAGAAGCAGGACGAGGCCTGGCAGAGACTGGTTCTTCACCTGAAGGAAAAGTTTCCAGATAGTGATCCTGATAACTTCATCTGTAAGTCAAAACTTATTTTAAACTTATTTTTAAACATTTTTAAATTTCAATATGTACTTGAAATTGTACTGATAATGAGTGTATGTGTATACCTTTCATCAGATTGGCAACATGAAATAATTGTAAAGTGTACCTGAAAGTTACTATAATAATGTTGAGAATGGATGAATGAATATGGAATAGCTAGGTGTGGATTGTAATTGTCTTTTTTCACATGACAGGCTATTGACAAAGAATATCTATGTGGCTATGTTGTACCTGTATGTTCACATAATTATTGATTATTATTGATACCTCTTGTTGGTTGATACAATTTGTGGACAAAAGTATTATATTTGTATTTTTTTTTATTTTGTGGATGTTTATTGAGAATCAAATAACCTTAGTAATTATTCAGAATAGTATATACATCAATTACCATGCCACTGTACACAACTTTCCATTGAGCTTATGATGGGTTAAATGTTGTAACTAATTTTCTTTTTAGTGGAGAGATTACTGCAGTTCTGGCAATCCTGCAGAGATAAAGTGTCCAAGAGCCTGAAGACCCCAAGCAGTGGTTTCACAGCCCCTCTGAACCCAACAGAGAAGACCCAGGACATCATTCGTAGAATGGGATTTGCCAGGGAACACATCCAGACCAAGGGGGCCATCAGCAGCAGCAGGTGGGTTTTCTTTGAATACTATACTTCCAGTGATTTGTAGCTCTTGCTGTTATATGTTAGTAATGATATGTAAGTAATAAGTGAGTAATAATATAAAGTAATATTCATTAGTAATTTCTTTGAAAGGAATTTAAATTGAGGTGGAAGTAATGAAGTAAACTGCACTTAGAAATGTACAGAAGACACTTGATATGTGTTTGGTGGATTCTTAAAAAGGGGTCCATAAATTTAAGGGGTCTGTGCAGTCACTGTCCACAAAACCCTGTTAGATGTATTATTAATGTTTCTCCTTTTTAGGTGGAGCTGCATGCTGCCCCGTGAAGTTTTCTAGTGGTCTCACCTGGAGCCCCAGAACCCCAAAGGCACATGGCCACATCCTCAGCACCCCCCACAGGACCATCACTGAGTACATGGTACAAGTTCGCCAGACAGCCAGGCAGGAGGAGATGATTGCTGCTGCTGATGATGGCCAGGAGGCAGGGTTTTCAGGGATAGGTAGGCCTCAGTCTGCCCTGTCAGGTGCCTCTGTTAGTGCTGCTGCCTCAGATGAGGAAGATGAGGGTAGGGTAAGCATTTCTGTACAATTTTATGCATATGTAGCTGTCTGTTTTTCTTATATGTACAGCAGTATTGGTGTTTTATTCATGAATAATGAAATAATATTTTGAAATTCTACCCTGGAGAGAATATTATAATAAATAATAAGTGAGAACTCTTCTTAAGTAAAACATGGTTTCTTATATAAAATTTCTGCCTTTGGATTACTTTGGTGTGATGCACATACATTCATTTCTTATAGGATGTCAAAAGGACCTGTATGGCTTCTTGGCTGATTGTAACTGATATTGTGTCTTTGTCAACAGAAACATACAGCTATCAATGTATCTATGATCAAACATCAGTATAACATGTTTAATACCACAATGTGTTGCACTTTCTTGCTGATGTCAAACCTGTTGGGGTTGTTTGCAACCACCCCTGAGGCCATAAGACAGAATCCCCGGGCCACCAAACGAAAGAGGAGGTCTGATTCAGAAGACAGCCAGGCCTTCATCCTTCCGATTGGGCAGCTCATGATCCAGCAGTCAGAGGTCACCACAAGACTGCAGGATAGAATGGTCAAGCTCATGCAGCCCATAGGTGGTGATGTCAACTGTCCGATCCAATCCTTCCACAGGACCATAACTCCCATCTCCAAAGGCATCCACAGCTCCCTTTGGTTTGAGTACAACAGCTGCTGTCAACCAGGAGGCCCAGAAACTCAAAGTATATAATTATTATAAATGAAATGTGGCATTATAGGCTTATTGCTCACTTCTGTTTACCCTTTGAGGTCTCCGGTTCAAATCTACGCAGGGCAATTAATGTTAGTAAGTTTGTAGTTCTTTGCTGATGCTTGCTGGTTAACAGTGCAGAATCATTACCATCTGCCTTGCACCAGTTCTTATTATAAATCATGAACCACTCATTGCAATATCACCCTGGGTGTTGGATGCGAATTAAAACACAAACACAAGTAAATACATCCATATGTAGAATTACATGTCTGTGTTTGTCGTACCTACAAGTCAGTACACATGCAAAGTAATTGCTTTAAAAGTATGTAAATAATAATAATAACAATAGTAATAACAATAATAATAAAAATAAACACATAGTTCTATCTATGCAGTAGCATCATGTTGAATTAAAATCCAATTTCTAATTATCTTGTGCTTCACAGGCAGAGCAATCTGGTGCCGTAAACAAAGGGAGAGGCAGCAGCAGCAGGCACAACAGCAGCAGCCACAAGTCTTCCAACAGCCTACCATTCCACAGCAGCAGCTACAAAGTCTTCCAACAGCCTACCATTCCACAGCAGCAGCCACAAAGTTTTCAAACACACTACCATTCCACAGCAGCAGCCACAAGTCTTACAACAGCCTACCATTCCACAGCAGCAGCTACAAAGTTTTCCAACAGCCTACCATTCCACAGCAGCAGCTACAAGTCTTTAAACAGCCTACCATTCCACAGCAGCAGCCACAAACTCTTCCAACAGCCTACCATTCCACAGTAGCAGCCACAAGTCTTCCAAAAGTCTACCATTCCACTGCAGCAGCCACAAAGTCTTCCAACAGCCTACCATTCCACAGCAGCAGCCACAAGTCTTACAACAGCCTACCATTCCACAGCAGCAGCCACAAAGTCTTCCAACAGCCTACCATTCCACAGCAGCAGCTACAAGTCTTACAACAGCCTACCATTCCACAGCAGCAGCCACAAAATCTTCTAAGAGCCTACCATTCCACAGCAGCAGCTACAAGTCTTCAAACAGCCTACCATTCCACAGCAGCAGCCACAAAGTCTTCCAAGAGCCTACCATTCCACAGCAGCAGCTACAAGTCTTCAAACAGCCTACCATTCCACAACAGCACCCACAAGTCCTACAACAGCCTACCCATCCATAGCAGCAGTCACAAGTCTTACAACAGCCTACCCTTCCACAGCAACACAGTACACTCCTGAGGTACAGGACACTGCTCAGGTGACCGACACTGCCCAGGTCATGGAGCCTACAAAGACTTTATGTGACTCTGGTGACATCCAGGTGTCACAGGAAGGGCTATTTTCAACCTCCCGGGACAGCAGCCTAATTTATTCTTCAGGCTTGGCACCAATGACACCATTTTCAATGAGGATGAACCCTGAGGATGCCATTCTAAGCCTTTCTGACTAAGCCTTTCTGAGATAACCATGTAGAAGTGGGAGGCGACGGTTAAGGTGATGGTTAGCATAGGGAAAACTGGGTTTGCCCTCATTTTGGGGGGAGGGACAGTAATCAAGTTGAAAATTGGAGCTCCTACTCCAATTTTCCCGTTGCACACATACAGTAAGAAACATAGCTCGGTGTGAGCCCGGCTTAAGGTTTGTTGTTCTTATAGATTACTATAAGGGCCATGATGATACAAGGCAATGGACTGTCATGACAATTGTAATCGACTAACAGAGTTTCATCAGTTTTGATTCGACATATAAGAGAATATTTGATTTTCAACAATGCTCAATCACCTTACAGATAATACTGTTGGCGGTTACAGGCAGCAGAAAAGGCAGAGGCAGAATGCTGTACTTTCTGAGAAACCCAGTCAAATATCTATATAGCAAACAGTATGATACAGAAGAGATCAGGATTAGGGAGAAAAATGGTGCAGGTTTGAACAAGGCATAAGTAATGTCCCACACTTACAGGTGGTATTGCTATGTTCACAGACATCCAAAAACCCTGAAAATCATAGAGGTGGAAATTTTGAACATTCAGACACTTCCATATGTATTGACAGGTAAAGCAGGGAAGGTCAGAGTTCTCAAGTTAAAAGAGAGAAGTGTATCAGCAATTACAGGAATGAGTAGTTTGACAAAACACCTATAAACATCAGTAATACCACATGCAGTGTGAATGGGGTATCAAGACACTTTAAAGACTACAGTTACATTGTAACCAAACATACTACTATCTAGAGCCATTGAAAGACACAGAGTAATACAGAATTGGGAATAAAGGTGGCTACAGAAATGATAGGACACTCTGCAGTTATGGTGGGTTACCTTGCTGTGGCAGGTGAAAATTTTAAACAGTTTAAAACTTCTGTGTGTATGGCAAGAGGAAGTACTGAATGCCACGGTATGCAAAGTCAACTGACAGCAGTATGGCAGTAAACGTCGTTAATCTCAGACTGTAGTCTCATCAGGATGTACTTCCTTTCCTGGAATAGGAGATAAAGCTACTGAAATATCTTGTAAGGGAGCATATTCGTCCCTTGATGATTGACAAATACATATCTGCTGATAATTATCTGCTCAAAGGAACTGCAGGCAATTTTAATTGACTTGAAGCCTAAAAGGGAGTTGCATATTTTGCAATATATTTTCCATATTTTCGTTTGTAATAGAAAGAAAACATTCCAGTGTAATAAAAAACTGAAATGGAATGTTCAACAGTTAGGAAAGTACTGATTCTACTCTTTTGTCAAAGATCAGTGTTATAGAAAAGGCCAAAAATGCATGCAATAATTCTAGAGTAAACATAAAAATTAGAAATCCAAACAATGCTTATTTACATAACTGTCTTACATAACTGTCGTTTGGTTTCTTTGGACTTGTAATATGGAAGCTCGGACACTTTGAAACCGTCTTAAAACTGACTGCATTCTGGTGTGACTTGTTTGTGTGCAGAACACTCTTTCAAAGAGAGTTGTTATTCCATAACCAGGGCTAGTGCTTTCTACTGAAATATTGTTATAGATGTACTGACACTGCCATCTGTGCTAAACATGCATATATCTGTATGACTTCAATTTGTGTTTGTTAATTCCAAGCCAAAGCATGTTATTAAACATGATGTTCATGGTAGGTCCATGAATAATTAAGTGAAATGTGGTCATCCATTCATTTGTACAATACACGGCCATACAGTTCAAAGTGAACAAACACCAAATCAAAAAACACAAACTTATAACTTGCATATTAAGGATAGGAGATAATTATTACCCACTCCACCGAAACATTTTTAATTATACCTGAGAGTTTTGTTTTGTTAGAAGTGTCAAATATATTATTAATGGACAGTATTTCGGCACAGTGATTATGACCATATATGAAAGCCATTTTCCCATACATTTCCAAAGACACTTTTTATGTCAGCTGACTTGTCAGTCAGCTGACATTATGTCGTCACTCTGCGGCGTGGGCGTCCACGTACGCGTCCGCGTGAACAACTTCTCCTCCAAAACTACAAGGCCTAGAGACGTGCTGTTTTTTTTAAAAGATACCTTATCTATCGAGGATGAAAAATTGTTCAAGGCATGCAAATCTGTCTGTTCGTCTGTTTGCTAGAGACATTACAAGGGGGTACCCCCACCAAAAGTGTGAAAATTTCAACACTTAATCACAATTTTCTCAGTGACTATTGCAGGGATTTCTCTCATATCTTGCATATATGTACTAGGCCACAGGTAGATTCTCTTGTGTGAGTATAAGACCTGGATCTGTCTTACTTTTTTTTAAATAAATTTTTTAAATAATTTTTAATGCATTAAAATTCATGAAATCATGCACAAAATCATTTATAACTTGAAAAGTGTTGCATTTAGAGCATTTTGTTAAAATATGTTATTCAGCTACTTTTTTCATAGCTACAATATGGTGAGTAAGTTGGGTGCCTGTCTCAATAGCTAAGTGAGTAATAGCTACTTTTGGGCTTTTCAGTAACTTCCATCATGAGTAAAATCACTTGTAACTTAAAAACTATTGCATTTAGAGAATTTCGTATAAATATGTTATTCAGCTACTTTTGGGTCAGCTATAACATAGTAAAATTTTAGACCTGTAGCTCATGGCATAGCTGAGTAATAGCTACTTTTAGGTTATCACTGTTGAGTAAATCGCTTATAACTTCAAAACTATTGCATTTAGAGAATTTCGTATAAATATGTTATTCAGCTACTTTTGGGTCAGCTATAACGTAGTAAAATTTCAGACCTGTAGCTCATGGCATAACTGAGTAATAGCTAATTTTAGGTTATCACTGTTGAGTAAATCGCTTATAACTTGGAAACTATTGCATTTACAGTATTTTGTTTCAATATGTTATTCACCTATTTTTGGATCAGCTATAACATAGTGAAGTTTCAGATCTGTGGCTCATTGCATAGCTGAGTAATAGCTACTTTGAAGTTCTCACTATTGAGTAAATCACTTGTAACTTAAAACCTATTGCATTTAGAGAATTTCGTATAAATATGTTATTCAGCTACTTTTGGGTCAGCTATAACATAGTGAAATTTCAGATCTGTAGGTCATGGCATAGCTGAGTAATAGCTACTTTAAAGTTCTCACTATTGAGTAAATCAGTTGTAATTGCAAAACTATTGCATTTAGAGAATTTTGTATAAATATGTTATTCAGCTACTTTTGGGTCAGCTATAACATAGTAAAATTTCAGACCTGTAGCTCATGGCATAGCTGAGTAATAGCTACTTTTAGGTCATCACTATTGAGTAAATCAGTTGTAACTTCAAAACTATTGCATTTACAGTATTTTGCTTAAATATGTTGTTCACCTACTTTTGGGTCAGCTATAACATAGTGAAATTTCAGACCTGTAGCTCATTGCATAGCTGAGTAATAACTACTTTGAGGTTCTCACTATTGAGTAAATCAGTTGTAATTGCAAAACTATTGCATTTACAGAATTTAGTATAAATATGTTATTCAGCTACTTTTGGGTCAGCTATAACATAGTAAAATTTCAGACCTGTAGCTCATGGCATAGCTGAGTAATAGCTACTTTGAGGTTATCACTGTTGAGTAAATCGCTTATAACTTGGAAATTATTGCATTTAGAGTATTTTGTTTCAATATGTTATTCACCTATTTTGGGGTCAGCTATAACATAGTGAAGTTCCAGACCTGTGACTCATTGCATAGCTGAGTAATAGCTACTTTGAAGTTCTCAATGTTGAGTAAATCACTTATAATTTGAAAACTATTGCATTTAGAGAATTTAGTATAAATATGTTATTCAGCTACTTTTGGGTCAGCTATAACATAGTAAAATTTCAGACCTGTAGCTCATGGCATAGCTGAGTAATAGCTACTTTTAGGTTATCACTGTTGAGTAAATCGCTTATAACTTGGAAACTATTGCATTTACAGTATTTTGTTTCAATATGTTATTCACCTATTTTTGGATCAGCTATAACATAGTGAAGTTTCAGATCTGTGGCTCATTGCATAGCTGAGTAATAGCTACTTTGAAGTTCTCACTATTGAGTAAATCACTTGTAACTTAAAACCTATTCATTTAGAGAATTTCGTATAAATATGTTATTCAGCTACTTTTGGGCCAGCTATAACATAGTGAAATTTCAGATCTGTAGGTCATGGCATAGCTGAGTAATAGCTACTTTAAAGTTCTCACTATTGAGTAAATCAGTTGTAATTGCAAAACTATTGCATTTAGAGAATTTTGTATAAATATGTTATTCAGCTACTTTTGGGTCAGCTATAACATAGTAAAATTTCAGACCTGTAGCTCATGGCATAGCTGAGTAATAGCTACTTTTAGGTCATCACTATTGAGTAAATCAGTTGTAACTTGAAAACTATTGCATGTACAGTATTTTGCTTAAATATGTTGTTCACTTACTTTTGGGTCAGCTATAACATAGTAAAATTTCAGACCTGTAGCTCATGGCATAGCTGAGTAATAGCTACTTTGAGGTTATCACTGTTGAGTAAATCGCTTATAACTTGAAATTATTGCATTTAGAGTATTTTGTTTCAATATGTTATTCACCTATTTTGGGGTCAGCTATAACATAGTGAAGTTCCAGACCTGTGGCTCATTGCATAGCTGAGTAATAGCTACTTTGAAGTTCTCACTGTTGAGTAAATCAGTTGTAATTGGAAAATTATTGCCTTTACAGAAATTTGTGCAAATATGTTATTCAGCTACTTTTGGGTCAGCTATAACATAGTGAAATTACAGACCTGTAGCTCATGGCACAACTGAACAATAGCTATTCTCAGGCACTGACTGTTGAGTAAATCGGCTATAACTTGAAAAATATTGCATTTGGAGTATTTTGTTAAAATATACTGTTCACCTACTTTTGGGTTAGCTATAACATAGTGAAATTACAGACCTATAGCTCATGGCATAGTGGAGCAATAGCTATTTTCAGGTTCTCACTATTGAGTAAATCAGTTGTAACTTGAAAACTATTGCATTTACAGTATTTTGCTTAAATATGTTGTTCACCTACTTTTAGGTCAGCTATAACAGAGCAAAAATTCAGACATGTAGCTCATTGCATAGCTGAGTAATAGTTCCTTTGAGGTTCTCACTCTTGAGTAAATCAGTTGTAACTTGAAAACTATTACATTTAGAGTATTTTGTTAAATATGTTATTCACAGACGTTTTGGTCAGCTGTAACATAGTGAAATTGCAGACCTCTATGTCATGGCATAGCTGAGCAACAGCTTCTTTCAGGTTCTCACTGTTGAGTAAATCATTGTATCCAACGTGTAGGAAATCATGGGCTGGGAATCTGTTAATATGGTCCGATTTGACCTTGGAACCCTCCTTCAAGGTCAAATGAGGATAGCCAAACATAAAAGTGCTTATAACTCGCTTATTATTGGTCCTAGAGGTTTGGAATGAAAACTAACCTATAGAAAATCATGAGCTGGGAATTTTTTGGTGTGGTCGGATTTCACCTTGGACCCCTCCTTCAAGGTCAAATGAGGATAGCCAAACTTAAAAGTGTTTATAACTCGCTTATTATTGGTCTTGGAGGTTTGGGATGGTAATCAGACATATAGGAAATCATGGGCTGGGATTCTTTTGGTGTGGTAAGATTTGACCTGGGACCCCTCCTTCAAGGTCAATTGAGGATAGCCAAACTTACAATTGCTTATAACTCGCTTATTATTGGTCCTACAGGTTTGGGATGGTAAACAAGCTACAGGAAATCATGGGCTGGGAATTTTTTTGTGTGGTCGGATTTGACCTTAGACCCAGAGTTGCTTCTAGGATGCGTTTTCTGTGATATCTCGCATTAATTTGCTTTTGCTCGCGGATTTCATCGAAGTATGCGGGGACAAGATTGTAAAAGAACGCATTCAGCACAAGGCAATGCGGGATATATATACGAAGCGAAAAGACGAGAGATCAAAGAAATCGAAACGATGTGTGGAGCGAGAGTTTGTCGAGGTTTTGATTTTTCCGTCGAAACGTTCTTCGAATAATGCCTGTAGACGATTTTGGTTTCGTGATCGTTTACAAACTTAAATATATTATGAGGTACAGACAGTATTTGGACATATTATACTCAAAAATATAAAATTAAGCTGAAAGTGGATGATTATATAAAAAATGGCTGCAAGAAAAATGAAACTTACAGTAGACTGGATTGTTACCACAACAGGCCATGGCAGTGAAGCCGGTGGTGACCCTATTGGCGTAGTACTACGTATCTGTCGGAATTCCCTAGAAAAATATTTTACTGGATCAAAATTCACGGACAACTCATTAATATTAATGAGGTCACAGATTTTCGTGGTGGTTTTAATTCTTAATATTTTCTGATTTAAGATCAAATACTAGAAGGACTACAGAGCTCATGTATGCGTAAAAAATATTTGACGATTCCATTGGATTTTTTAGCAATATTTTACTTGAAGAATTTGTGGACTACTCATTACTATTCATGAGGTCATGGTATTCTGTGGGGTTTTCCAACATATTTGTATGAATTGATGGTGTAATGACTGAATTTGTGATGCCATGACTTCAGATGAAAACTTAAAACCATAATGCCATGACAGGAGCCACTTTGATGTAAATAACCATTTTCAGTATTTTTTTAAAATTCTATCACTAGCCTTGAAGTTTATTTTTATTGGGCAAGACAATAAAATTGACCACTAATTAATAGAAGTGCACTGTTAAAAATGCCTAAATAAACTGAAAATGTATTTTTTATTAGTTTAAACTTATCATAAAGTCGTCCCCTAGAATTTTTAGCCCCTCCCCCACATTTTGTGTAGTGGTGGGGGATCGCCCCCACTTTTTGAAATTCCTACAATTAACACTGTAGACCCCTCCGTCAAGGTCAAACAAGGATAGCCAAACTTAAAAAGTGCCTATGACTCACTTATTATTGCTCCGAGAGGTTTGGGATGGTAAACCATCCTAAATTCTTTGGCTGGGAATCTTTTGGTATGGTCAGATTTGACCTTTGGATCCCTTCTTCATGGTCGAACGAGGATATTGCATTTATAGTATTTCTTTAAATATTTTTAACCTACTTTTTACACTTAAACAATTACCTTGTTACTTTATTTCATAATACCATTTGCAGGGCACAACTTTTTTGTCCTTTTCTTGTGTCAGCTTCGGAATATCTTTCGAACATGCTGTTCAGTTACCATTTACTGTATTTCTGTACAGCCCTTTCCCTTATAATTATGCTTTCCTCTCATTATCACCATCACAAATCAAAAACATTCAGTCAGCTGACACAGTGCCTGTTCACGGGCACTCTCCTCTTGTTATATCACTACAACTAAAGTGGCCATCAAACTGAAAATCAGAAATACATAGAATCTACCAGAAATATACAAATAAAAAGTAAAGTTAAAACAAGAGTTACAAACTAGAAATTAAGGAAGGGGTGTAATTTAAATAGATTAGTGGTTTTGCAAGTGTCCTATATTTGAAAATAATGGATTGTTGATTCATCCCTTCAGAACCTGTACCCACAATCCATTAATTTCAAGTACTCGGTCTCTAACCTCTAAATATTTCTCAGCATCAAAACACTGATTTTTTTTTTAAAAAAATATTTTTATTTACCCTTTTATAACAAATTAAGGTGCATCGGGACTGGACAGGCAAGGGTAGCAAACCTGCCATCAATTCCCCACGATGTACATATTTCCTCAAAGAAGTAGATGAAAAAGACACGAAAGTGAGCCTATTTAATTTGATGGATCCAACTAACAGTAACTCTCATGAGAATAGGGTATTCTTGCAAAATCTCAGTGCTTTTTGTCAAATTTTTAACTCGTCTTCTGCAGTTTATGCAATAACTATTGTGTAATAATTATGATAAAAATAAATATTGGTGTTGTTTCCATCATGGTGATACAAAAATGCATAAATGTGACAATAACCAGTTATTTACTGTGCTGGACCCTGCTTTGTTTAGTTTACAGAAGATTTCGTGGTATGGATTTTTCGCTTCACTCTTTGAAGGGTTCGTGCTAAAACTGACTGGGAGGATTCGCGGTAAAACTTCATTATTCTTTTAAGTGTAAAGTGACACAGAATCTTTATTTATGGATGGATTTAAATCCTTAATGGGGCCGTTCCACTGGAGCTGACCCTACAACCGACCCTACGACTCTAAGGGTCGTGGGAAAAAGCACTCGAAAATGCAGAGTCGGTTTAAAATTCCCAACAGGACGATATAGTTACAGACAGGCCATGATGACCTAACCGACAAGAAGTAGGGTCGGGAACATTTTCTCCACGGTCAGTCATAGAAGTGCTACGACAGGCCTTAAACCCCTAACCGAAAGGCGAAAAGCAAACAGACAAGCCGTAAAGACAAACAAACAGGCCGGGAGCATTGTCCTGACCCAAGCCGACAGGACTGATTGTTTTTCAGGGTCGGTAACCAAAGTCGAATCCAGAAACGGGATCTGTGCAACACCGTATAAACCTCTGGACCCAGGGAACTGCCACTTATTTCATGCTTCAATGATGACAAGATTAGGGTACTTTGGTTTTTTATTGAGCTGCATATATTATTATTTTTCATCATTACAAGACACAGAAGACAGCAGAACCCAGCCAGAACCACCACCACAACCACAGCCACAACCACGCAGAAGGAGGACGAAGCCACACAATCCAGAGGGAGGAAACGGGATGTTACAGAACACTCTTGGACGAGCTAATCACAACTGACATACCAGGCTACAGGAATTTCACCACGATGGAACCAGCCTTCTTTGATTTGATAGAGGAAAAAATTAGCCCCCACCTCAGGAAGTCAGAAACAAACTTCAGGAAGCCAATGCAAGTGGGACTGAAACTAGCTGTTACACTGAGACACTTATCCACAGGAGAAAGCTGCACTTCACTGCAGTACCAATGGAGGGTTGGAAGGACCACCATCGTCAAATTTATGCCAACAGTATGCAAAGCCATCTTATGTGAATTCCAGAAAGAATATTTGATTTATCCAACAGTGCCTGAAGACTGGAAGTCAATAGAAGAGAAGTTCAGAAACAGATGGAATGTCCCCCATCCAGTTGGTGCATTAGATGGCAAGCACATAGCTATCAGGAAGCCATGGAAGTCAGGCAGTGAATATTTCAACTACAAAGGCTACTTCTCCTTGGTACTGTTAGCCTTGGTGGATGCTGAATACAAATTTCTGTGGGTCAACGTGGGGGCCAGTGGTTCATCATCTGATGCTCAGCCGTAGCAGCTGAAAAGAAGAATTGAGAATGGCACTTTGGGACTGCCACCACCCTAACCACTGGGACCAGGAGGGCCAGATCTACACTACTTCCTGTTAGGGGACGACGCCTTTGCCCTCATGCCATGGTTGGTCAAGCCATACAGTAGAAGACAACTGACCAGGGAGGAGAGAATAGCCAACTACAGAATTTCAAGGGGATGCAGGGTGGTGGAAATACCTTTGGCATTTTGGCAAGCAGGTTTAGGGTACTGTTAATGACCATGGAGCAGAGGCCCAAGGTGGTGAGAGACATTGTGTTAAAATGTGTGGTCCTACATAACGTGTTTAGAAGCCATCAGGGTGGTGGGGGGAGGGGCGGGGGCAGAGGGACCACCAACTCCAGCAGATGACGTACAACCACCACAGGGGGACCAGGCAGAGCAGGGACAAGATCAAAATGTCAGAAATCCATCAAGGGAGGCAAAACGTCAAAGAAATCTACTCAAAGACTATTTCAACAACCTTGGGGAACTGGCTGGGCAGGAAGATAGAATTTAAGAAGACTGAGGGGAGAAGAAGCTGTCATCATTAAACAATCAGTCCTTTTAAGGACTACCCAAAAGTTCCAAGAACTTTTGCTGAAAAAGTGTTGCAAAAATTAAGATTCAAACCCGAGTCCTCCAAATTCTAAGTCTCACATCTAAATGTACATAACATTCCCCAGACAAAAACATTGCCTGGATAAAAAAAGAAAGAAAAAATGTTAAAATAGAATCAAAAAGACAGTAAATAATATACCCCAAAACATGAAATAAAAGCAAAATAAAAAAAATATATTCCCACCTAAAACAGTTGCTTTGCAAATTCTCTTGAATAATTAGCTAAAATGATTTCATTATAATTTTTCTAGTTCAAGCAACAGATTTTAGTTGTAACTTTTGTCAACCACCAGGTGTCGACTTACAACACCGTCTGTTTGTCTGTCTGCCCACACAAACACTCGAACCACCCTTTTTTTGTCTTGTGATGTTATGTTGGACATTGTGTTTTCGGTTTGTTTGTCTGAAGCAACTTTAATGTGGGGGACTAACACTTTAAGAATGATATGGACTTATGGCAGTGACACCTAATTTTTGTTTCTATGGGGATGGGGGGGATAAAACGTCACTTTAAATTTTCAACTTTTGGGGTGGGGAGGGTGGGGCATTTACTTTAAATTATTTTTTTTGTGTGTGTTAATGTTTAAATTTTTTTTCATTTGTGTTAAACATTCATTCAGTCATTCACACAATTTTTTAAGTGTACTGTGGGGATGTGTAAGTGTTGGACAGTGTGCTTTTTTTTGTTTTTAGGGAATAACATACAGCTGATTAATTGTTTTTGGACAATTGGGTGGCCCTGAGAAGGGCCGGTTGGTGCGACTTGATGCAGGCTGATCTGCTATTTGGGCTGACTCTGCTGGCTGGACTGGGTGGGAGGTCTTGACTGTTCTTGATGAGTGGAAGATGGCACTGGTGACAGTGCTGGTTGAAGTTGAGAGGGTGAAAATGGTTGTGGTGTGTCCATCTGCTGAGACTGTAAAACACTTGGGATGGCGCCAAAGAGGCTGGATAATCCTGAATTATTTTATTGACTGTCTTCCTGTTGTCCTGATCCAACGGAAGGAGGGTTAGCTGGCTTTGCCGGACTCATAGTGAACATCAGCTGTCTGGAAATCCCAGGCTGTTGGTCATCCATGACTAAGAAAGATGCTGGTTGTGCTGACGCTGATGCTGGCCATGGTGGTTGCTGTACTTTGGCAATCACTGTAGCAGGCTGCGTTGTGGCTATCTGAGAAGGCTGCACAACTGGTATGGAGACTGGTTGAGTATCTGGTATGGTGACTATGTATTCTCGTCCTGCTGTGGCCTGTGTTGCTTCTGGAACTTGAAATGTTGTGAGCTGTTGACTGGTAGTGACCTGTCTCTTGTGTTTTTCGACTTTGTACTGTATTTCACTGAGAAGCTTCACTGTCTCATTCCTGAAGGTAAGAAAGTCTCTCTCTTCAAGGTGTTCAATCTCAGAGTGGAGATAATTGCAGAACAGCTGTCTTGGACCTGGAGTGGGGTCTTGACATGCACCCAGAAAAGTTAAAATCATGGACCTCATCTGTTGGAACTGGTCTAACACTGGATCCTGAGGAGTTGACGTGGCAACCGTAGCTGGGTGACGCGAAGGGCTGGTGCTAGCCGGATGATGAGTAACATCTGATGCCATGCTGATTTCCATTTCAGATTCAGTCTCTCTTGAAGTATCAGGAACTTAAGCTGTGGCTGCTGAAGGTCGCAGTGGCGATTTGAATCCAGAAGACTTGGACACTCTCTTCCTTCTGATGTGACCTCGTAGAAAGCTGAAACTGTCCTTCAACCAGGTCTGTCTCTTGGTGTTCTTGGCTGCAGCTTGGCCTGACTTTGTCTGTGTGAGCTTGCCATATCTGGTATGTTGAGTCTCGAACCACTTCGTCACAGTACTGACAGATAAATTCCTGGAAGCTGCAACTGTTTCCCAAAGTCTTTCTTTCCTGTGCTTGTCTCTGAACTTCGTGTGAGTCTTGTCAAATAGTTCCTCATGCTGTTTCACGACATCCATGATGGCTTCCTCATCTGAATCACTAAGAAAGATAGATTTCATCTGTCCTTTCTTCTGTCTGGATTGCGTGCATTCTGTATCTGTATCAGTCCTTAGTCTCTTTTCTCCTCTATCCTCTGTCTCCTCTGTTTCTTCTGTCACCTCTATCGTCTGTTTCCAGTCTTTCCCTCTCTCTCTCCTCCATCTCTCTCCTCTCCCTCTCCTCTCTCTCCCTTCTTCTTCTCTCTATATCCTCAGCAGTATCTCCTAACTCAAATTGTGGTTGAGTATCTCTAGGTACTTCAATCTTTCTCCTTCTGCCCCTTGGCATGCTGATCAATTATATATACAACTTGTTAAAAAACAAAACTTAAATCTCAAAAGTGAAACCTCATAGAACTGATTTCACTCCCAACCAATCCAGCTTTGCTCAAACTTAAGCTAATTTGCAAAAAAAATAAAAACTTAAAACTCAAAAGCTGCACACCAGTTGTCTCTTGATAAGTCAAGCCCAAATTAAACAAAGTGCGTCTGCTGACCCGTATTTTTTATAGCCACAGATTTTGAAATCGACAGGCCGTAAAGGGATAAAATATTGCGGGCCTGTCGGTTACAGTTCCCGGCTTGTCTGTTAGTGTAACAGGCCTGTCGGTTATTGTTTATGGCTTGTCTGTTTCACTTTCAGCCTTGTCAGTTGTGAATTTTCCCGACTCTGGGACCCAGACGTAAAAACTTCCTGACTGGCCTGGAAAAGTTACAGGCCTGTCTGGAACAGTTACAGACAGGCCAGTTAAAGTTACCGACTGTACGGTATGTTTTCACGGCCAGTCTGTTAGTCATCAAGTACAGTCGGGATCACCATATTTGGGACAAGCCAGATACTTGTTACAGACAGGCCTGTTTCATTAACCGACAAGCCGGGAAGTGTAACCGACAGGTTGTTAAGTTAACAGACAGGCCTGTTGCTAGGTGGATGAAATTAGGGTCTGTTACAAGGGTTAGGAACGGTCGTAGAAATATCAAACATGTTTCATATTTCACCGACTCTTACCGACAGGCCGGGAAACTACACCCGACTCTAACCGACCATGTAAACAATGGTCCCGACCCTGAAAAAATACCTAGTTACCGACCAGTCGGCTCCAGTGGAACGGCCCCATTAGGTACCATTATTTTCAGTTTGTAATCATGGATCTAATTCTACATACCATATAACATTTGCGATCTACATCGGGTCCCAGTATTTATTTCTTCTGTTACTTTATGAATATTAATGAATTTGTCCATCCGTGAAGTATTCAGCAGCCGTTAATATATTGTTAGGAAACCACACTGAATTCCGTAAATTATCATATCATCATCATATTTTATTAAGAGTATTTTTATTGAATATTGTTAGAAAGTCTGTGGCCTCACAAACAACCATATTTTTAACTTCTTTTTATAAAATATTGCTGGGAAAACCCCACAAAATATTGCTAGGAAAACCCCACAGAATTCTGCAACTTCTTATTTCATAATATTCTCATTTGCACCCAATATGAAACTGTTTGCAATAAAATAATATGTCATATGAGAGATTCATGTGAAAGCTGTCCCGTTTTTATTACCATGAATCCTCCAAATTAGCAGCAAAACCACCAAGACAATGAAACTTCTCGACACCTTTGTTTACACCGCCATCTTGAAATTCCGAATGTACCCACCAGTTGTGGCGATTACTTGGTGAGGATAGATTTTGTGTTCTGCAGTTGAATTCCGAGTCATTTGGCACTTATGCATATGCTGACACACTCGACATGCAAAGCCAAATTCGCTCAAACATATGTGCTTATCTATTCACATTGTTCCAGTCTAATTATGAAATATTTACACCTGTGAGCTGATTGCTACAAATCTAAGTTGAAAAAGAAAGAAAAATATAAAATTATTCAAATTAACTGCGGGACCTGCAACTTTCAAGCCGGGAAAGGAAATTTTTGGTGTAGCAGGTCCTGCAGGCCTGCAGTATTTTTCAACGAATTTCCTACACTGCCTGGTTAAGACCAATAAAATTACAAGGCCAATGCCGCAGCAGTTATCTCCCGCCTTAGAATCAGTAATAATGGAGGCCTTTGTAGTAAGGCCTTTGTAGTAAGATAACCCCATTTGACATTGAAGAAGGAGTCAAAGGTAAAAGTCAGCAATTGGAAAAGAGTCTCAGGCCTTGACTTCCTTTAAGTTGTTTTCACATTTGGAACCCCTAGTAGCAATGATAAGGGAGATATAAGGCTTTTTTAATAGGATAATCCCATTTAACATGTGATATGACAGCCATTTTGTTTTCAAAACTAGGCCAAATTACTATCAGGCTAACTTTCCTAGCCATACATATTTTGCGCATATTTGATGAACCTAGCTGCAATATTTTAAGTTTTAGAGCATCTTAATGATTTTTAAATAATTGGCTATGGCAGCCATTTTGTTTTTCAAAATAAGGCTAAAATTTTTCTCAGGCAAAACATTTGAAGGCCAGGACTTTTGATAGTCTGTCTTTATATTCTGAAGCCATAGCACCAATAAAAAGGGTAAAATAAGAACATTTTAGTGTGATGACCCCATTTAACCTTGAAGCAGGGGTCAAAGGTCAAATTCAACACCTGGAAAAGATTTCCAGGCCATGAATTCCTACAAGTTGTTTCCACATTCTGAACCTCTAAGAGCAATATTAGGGGAGATGTAAGGCCTTTTTAATAGAATAACCCCTTTTGACATTAAACATGTGATATGGCAGCCATTTTCTTTTTAGAACTAGGTCAAAATTACTATCAGGCTAGCTTTTCTAGCCATATATCTTTTGTGCAAATTTGATAAAGCTACCTGGAATATTTCGAGATTTAGAACAACTTTATGGTTTTCAAACAATTAGCTATGGCGGCCATTTTGTTTTTCAAAATGAGGCCAAAATTTTGCAGAGACAGGTTTTCGTAGCCATAAACATTCCCTGCAAAATTGACGAAGATATCTTTATAAATGAATGAGATATTAAGCTTTTTGTTAAAACCTGATGAACGGATGCAGGTACGGATGCACGTACAGACACACATATGGATGGCGTTTACAATCTCTCAACCACGTCCTTTGCTTTTCATGGTATGTCTTTACAATCTGAAGCCATAGCACCTATAATAAGGGAGAAATAAGGACGTTTTAGTGTAACAACCTCATTTAATCTTGAAATAGGGGTCAAAGTCAACACCTGGAAAAGATTCCCAGACCATGACTTCCTACAAGTTGTTTTCACATTACGAACCTCTAGGAGCAATATTTGGGGAGATATTAGGCCTTTTTAATAGGAAAACCCTGTTTGACATTAAACATGTGATATGTCGGCCATTTTGTTTTTGAACTAGGCCAAAATTACTATCAAGCTAGCTTTTCTAGCCATATAGCTTTTGTGCAAATTATGCCAAAACGGACGCACGCACGTACGGAAGGCGTTTTATAATCTCCCGACCACAGCCTTCAGCCGCAGACGAGAGATAATAGGCTGTTTTGAGTCCTCACATTTAACCCATGTACAATATGTCCCACAAGCAATAACTGATATGACATTGTTTCTTGCAGTGTTTATGTTTTGCACACCATCCTCATCTAATCCTAATATCTTCCCAGAAAGCAAATCATTTTCAAACAGAAAACGTCCTTCATAATTAAAGAGATCTTTAACATATACAATTCCAGCATTAATCCAGTTTTTAAAATACAAACATTTTCCCTTAAATTGAAAATATTTATGACCCTATATGATGGTAATATTATAAGAGATAGGTCTTGACTTTAAGTTTTAGGTCTACATGAGTAATTGGAAAGCCAAACGTCTTTGTAAAATCTCGGCAAATGTTTTGGTATGGAGACATTGCTGTAATATATATTCATATTCAAGAACATGTCATAATTACATCCAGTGAATTGTAAGAAATATCAAATCATTGATGACATTCAGAGGCACTGCACTTGTGGTAATCATGATGCCCTAAGATATGGTGACTAGAATGAAAGGTCAAAGTTGGGTTTTTTACGCCCCGTTCGACAGTCAGGGTCATATTTGGACAGGTCCTCAGTATTACCACTTGTGGGAGTCGGACCGACATAGAGGTGACAGCCTGTGATTAGATGCCAAATTTGCTAACCACTAGGCCACTGAGAACCTCTAAATGAAAGTGTCTTGTACAAAGTACAAACAGTCACTGAAATTCACTCAAAACACTGTTACAGAAATCCGTACTTTACCTCACTAGCTTATATTCAAACAAATAAACCCATAGTATGCATTATTTTGCTTGCATTATTATTGACATTCAAAGATCAAACATCAAAGAGTTGCACCTTATTAGTATCCATTGTTTTGGCTGTATAGTGGAGTTTTTGTGGGTAGGTTTTCTTACTTAAAATAGTCCCAATATGAAGAGGTTTGGTTTTGATAATATCAGGCCTTATCTACATCATCAGCTAAAGTGTGTCACAAGATAAGTACATGCTTCATTTGAAGATACGGACTCAAGTGTAAAATGTCCCCATATAGGTTCTATATTATAACTTTACAGTTTTCTGATATGAAATATACTAACTTTGCACAAAACCTATCCATTTATTGTGACTTACTCTTACAATAACTTCACTATATATGTATTTTTCTTTCATCTACCTTTTCCACCGGACAAAAAGTTTTACTACTAGGACAAAAAGTTTCACTATAAAATTAACTTTAAATTTCAATTAAATTTTCAAGAAATGCTAATTACTTTAAGGCTCCTATAAACACCTTGTGTCAAACTTGCATAATAGCAGTTATTCTTGTAAAGAAAAGACTTCTCTATCTGCTGTCTCTTAGTCAAACATAAAGTGAAAAAGGGATGTGTGCCAATCAATAGCTTCTTCTGTTTGTCAATTAATAATGTTTATTTATTGTTAAATGAGCATTTTGTATAACTATATTTACCAATAGACCCCCTCCCCTGTATTCTTTGGACAAAAAGGTATAAAGGGAAAGCCACTTCCAATCACACATAACTGTCAATTGCTATTATTGATAACTGGCATCCAATTCATACAATCTCAATTCAGGTAAGCAGCCTTTATTCTATACAAATTAATCCATTGATTGATTGATTACAGTAAATGTCTTACATTGCATTATTTTAAACATCCTATGATCTTTTATGTACCTGAGTTGAGTTGTGACTTTAATCTTCCTTTGAAGTAGGTTTACTGAGTAGAAATGAAAGGAATAGCTACCTACTCAGGACAATTTAAGTTGTATATAAAAGGCTTAAATTTTCTTCCTGATATCATTGACATCTTACCATTTAAACTATGGAGATAATAAAAAGCAATAAAGGTGGTTTGAAGATATGCATGGATGGATACATGTACACAAAGCTTTCTGTGAAGTCTTCTTCCATTTTCTGGAAGTGTTCGCAAAAGGTTGTTTTATCATGTAAAGCAGTTCTCAGAACAGATCTTGATATAAGTTTTCTATTTTGATATAAATTGATTGATAATGATAATCCACTGCTCATCAGAGAATATAGCCATAAAAAAGAAATATCTTTGTTCTAGGTCCAGAGACAAAAAAACTTTAAAATAAAAACTTTTTGTCCTACTGGTAAAACTTTTTGTCCGGTTTCTTTTTGTCTGGTTTCTTTTTGTCCAGTTTCTTTTTGTCCGGTTTCCTTTTGTCCGTCCTTCGTACTGAATTGCCAAGAACAATGGATCCTTTCCTTTGCATGTTCTGTCTTCTGATGTTCTTCCCGTGAACTCTCTAAGCTAATATGGAGTGAAGCACTGAGTCCTTTGTTTAAGTCCTAAATCATGGAAACCATTTGAAAACTATACGCACTTGTATAAATATATGCTTATCCATGGGTTAAACATTCAGCGAATCACCATTTTATAGTATTTACTGACATTTACTCCGACATGGTGAAGAACATATAATTACAAAATATTCAATATGTAGAACCAGATACTGCGATGCCAAGAGATTGAACAGATAGTGGTGGTGGGCCAATTGACGCCCGTGTACCAATTCACGCCCACCCCTGAATTTATCCAAAACAATCACAGTTAAACAATATATTACAAATGTATATGATCAATTTGATGATTATCTATGGTGTGGTAAACTTCTCCTCAATGAAAAATTATAAATCTTGAAGAAAATTGGGGGTGGGCCTGAATTGGTACCCGGGGGTGAATTGGTCCACCACCACTATATGTATTGTTTGTGAGGATGAATTATAACATGTCATAACAAAATGGTGATCAAACATTTTTCCAAAACTTCGGATCTCTAATCACTGATAGTAATCTATACAAATATTCTTAATCTCTGCTTCCCACAAACCCTTAGGGATTCTATGCAATGAAGATGTGATAATACTGTGATTACTGGCAAGTTTAACCTTACATTTAAATGAATCATTAACAAGGCCACGCCACTGTCTGACCCGGATGTGAACTTTGTACACGTTTAATTGCCATATATGAAGTAGAGCGGGCGACAAGATAGTTGTCACAATTATAAGTCTGTACAGAAGAATCCACCTGCGTAAGTTGTGATTCATCTCCTATTGAAATCTATTGTGTTGTGTTTGCTGATTGCTATGACTCCAACATACACAACAACCTAAGTATGTGACCAGTCACTCTGCTGGTGTTGACACAGTTAAAGTGTGCTGTCAGATAAATGAACAGAATCATATGTACTACTTGAAAGTAATTATACAGGGGTCGTAAAACCCATCAAATAATCGTGTTATGCAAACCATTTGTCACACAATTCTTATACATAACAAAATAGGTTAATTATGAAGAAAAAAGGCGGAATGTTGAGTTATGATCATGTTCAAAGTATGTCTATGTCTGAAATAAGCAATTCTACTTTTCATCCCTGCTTTCTGGGTGTTATTCCTCACTTGTGAATGCTGTTAATATTTTTATATGACGAATTTACTAAAACCTTGTCCTTAGTAAACCCATGATTGTCTAAAATGTTCAAGGTTATTAACAAGGACAAACAGCAACTTGAAACTGACTTTTTGGATCCGTCAATTATTTACATGCTTTTAGTTAATTTGTCAATAAACAGTAATTGATTTCTGAACATGGCGTGAAGTATTAATGAACACTAGGAGGCAATGGGGGGAAGTGTAGCTATTCAAATCGTGTCAGCTAATCAATTCATTAGCATTTATACTATTCATCTGATGCAAGTGCCATGTTCTGCTCAAAAAGTGAAAACAATTGTAAGATACCATGTTTATAACTATTCTATTATAATGTATTCCCAATATAGCTTGATGTTACAACTTACCATTTTGTTACCTTATTCTTAATTTCTTATGGATTCTATGCAATTAAGGTGTGAAAACACTGTGATTACTGGAGACAGGATGTGTAACCTTACATTTAAATGAATAATTAATAATCAATTAATTAATTAATAACACTCCACTGTCTTATATCCCCCTGTAACTGGATCTGTACAACTGGCTTTTGTCTTTGTACAAAAAGCTACCCTTTTCAAAAATAATGTTCAAAATATCTGGGCAAAAAGTCTTGGTGGGTTTTGGAGAAAGCGGATGTGGATGACATTCTGATCATCCACATATGAGGGAAAGTAAGGAATTGGATCCAGATTTAAATTAATTTCTCAGCTGCTGGGGACAGATTCCGCACACAACCCCTCTGCCTTATGCCCCCGTTCCACCAAGCGATTGGCCGCTGACTCAGTCTGCGACCCTTATTCATGTAGAATCTTGTACATTCTTGACAAAAATGGGTGGAGTAACCAGTCTTGTGGTCGTCTTGGGCAGACCTCAAGATTAATCCCAGGCTGCCTGCAGTAGCCTCAGATTGTCCCCGACTATCTCTCGACCAGTCCCAGACTGGGCCAAGATTAAGCCTGTAACCATCCACGATTGCCCAAGATTTGTAGCAGGCAACCTCAGGCAATCCCAGGCTGCCTGCGACCAGAGCAAAGAATAATCGGCGATTGTCCCAAGATAGATGTAAGACTACCGCAGGACGTCTGAGGCCGTCTGTGACCATCTGAGGAAGCCTGGGACTAGTCGCAGGATGATCCCAGGGATACCCAGGCAGCAATGGTGATTTTAACCCAATTGTAACCTTATTTTTTAATATGACAGCCGCACCTGAACACTTGTACATAGTTTGGGTTACAAACTAGATGACACCAAGTCATTTGTAACATGAAAGTTGGGGCTTTTTCTGTTTAACATCGTAATAATAGATCTGGTAACTATTGCATCAAATCAGGGTTAAAACCCAACAGGAAGCATCACCAGCACCACCACCTCAACCACTGGCACCATTCACCAGATAAAAATTAAATTATTAGTGTTATTGCTTCAAAAAAACAATGAATGCATATCTGCTTGAACTGTATGCAAGAATATCTGTGAAATCTGAAGCCAACACAAAATATTTGGATTTTATTTTCAGTTGAAATAGTGGCCAATATTTCAATTTCAAGCTTTTGGATGGAAATGAAGTGACTTTAGTTCATTTAGAGGAAAATGTGACTTATTTTATATGGCTAATTCAACATAACCCACAAAACCTGAGAATTCTAGGTCATTTTAAAATGACCAAAGTTTTATTTCTGCAACACTTTTAATTGTGAAGAATTTTGGGAAATTTAAAACAGCCGAAATCTTCAGCCAAATATCTATTTAAATTTTACATAAATGTGGAGACCTCCATGGGCCCCTTTTTCATATTATTTCTTTTTAATGTTAAAGCTTTAAAGATTTCTTTCTCTTTAAAACTTTAACTTTTTATTTATCTAGGGGCAATTAAACTAGCATTTCTATGGCCATATTGTATAGGGGAAATTATTTAAAGTTATGTATGTGGCCTTTGTTGAAAATATGTACTGTTATTTCTGTGTTTTGAGGGGTCAGTGTGAGTGTTGGACTTTTATTTTTTATGTCTTTGTAAGTATTTGTACTGAGCTTTGTATGTGTTTGGGGAGGGATGAGTATAGCAACACAGCTTAATAAAAGTTCTTGGAACATTTGGGGGCCCTTAAAAGGGCCGAAAGCAGGCTGGGATATGGCTGGCTACTGAGGCGGCTGTTGCTGTTGCAGAGGTTGCTGGGAAGTTGAAGGTGTTGCTGGTGACGCAATGAAGACTTGTGGAGTGTTGACATCTGTAACTCCTGTGATGTCCGATAAACTTAAAAATCCAGACAGGTTGTGACGACTGCTCTCGTCCTGTCCAAATCCCACTTGTGACGGTGTGTAATACAGCAAGTTGCTGCTGGAAGCTGAAGCTGCAGCTTGTCTCGTGGGTCCCTGTGGTGGTAAAATCCCCATTGCCTGTGTATCTGAAGTTACGGTAGCTGTTCTTCTTGGCAGTGGTGCTGCTTTCCTTGGAGTCAGTGGTAGAGCTAGGGGTGGAGCTTTACTTGGAGTTGCGGGTTTCAAATTGCTGGCAGTGACGTTCTGCAGTGCGTTGAAGACCTGCCCCTTCAAAGTGTGGTACTGCTCTTCGCTCAACTTGCTCGCTTCAGATGCCACAAAGTCAAAAAAGTGTTCTTTCATCCGCTGGCTTCTCAACAAACTTGGACACCATAGTCTTCATAGTATCAAAATGTTCCAATAACTTGTGGTCTGTAGATAATGGCCCCAAGTTAACAGGTGATCTGCCACTTGCGTCTAGTGATTCAACGTCCGTACTGGAGTGAGTACTGTCGTTATGCACCCTGGAACTACTGGCTTCTAGCCCTGCTGTTATGTTTTCCCCTTTCCTGCAGATGTGGCCACGCATAAAGGACATGCGGTCATAAACCCACTTCTGTCTTGGTGTGAAATTGGCTGGAGCCTGACCAAACTTGTTCCTCGACACCTTGCCAAAAGTTGTCCTCTTGGATGTGTACCACCGTTTCACATCATTTGCATCTAGCTTCAGTTCTGTTGCAATCTCTACCCATAGAGCTTCCTTGTGATATTTGTCTGCATATCTCTCGTGCTCCTTGTTGTAAATTTCTGGTTGGTTCTGCAAAAATTCAATGATGGCATCCTCCTCCTTATCTGTGAAGGCTCTCACTAGCCTACATCTCTTCGAAATAACAGGTAGTGGTGCATTCTGTGGGACTTGCTCCTCCTCTTCATCATCAACGGCTGCCCCAGTAGTAGGCAGTATCTCATCACTAGGTGGAGTTTGGAGTGGTGTAGGCTGTGCAACAGTATCAGTGGGTTCCTCCCCTGTAGCCTCTTCTCTCCTCTCCTCCTGTTGCTTGCTCTTCCTTTTCCTCTTATACATGTCGTAAAATTAAAAAAAAAACTAAAATGTGTCTATCTGTGAAATTTGCCCTAACTCAAATTATATATCAAAATAAAAACTGAAATCCCCTAACTAAAATCCCTGTGACACAATCGACGTTCTCAGTAGCCAGCCAGTACCAGTTAAAGTGAAAGCAAGCTGGGGGTCTTCTTATATAGTCGCTGACCACGAGAAAAACTAGTGCGCATCCAACATGCGCAGACAAACCCACCACACAGTCTGTCACGCAATCTTGCCTTTGATCTCAGGCCGCCGCAGACAATCCCCGACGTTCCCAGGCTGTCTTCTCTTAGTCTGCGTTTGCCTGGGGCAGCCGGCTAGTGTCTTGATGTTTGCACGTGCAGGAATCTTGCGTGCGTGTGAGAATTGTCGGCGACTGTTAGCCGGCTTTCCCAGGCATCCCCAGACAATCTTTGATGTTCGCTGACAGTCTGCGACTAAGGGTCACGGATAAGAAAGCGTGGGAAAAATATACAGGATTTAATCTGCCACCAGTCGCAGACTGCCTGCGACAATATTTTCTTGGTCGGAGACTAGCAGTTCAAGAATGCAGAAGACTGTCGCAGACTGACAAAAATTCTGTCTGAGGCCATCTGGGACAGCCTGAGGCAGTCGCAGATTCAACAAGATTAAGGTTCACGATTAAGGCAGTCGTTAGGAGTCGCGAATAATATCAAACATGTTTGATATTGCTCACGACAGCTAACGACTACACAAGACAGTCTGCGACTTACCCAAGATTCACTCAAGACTTGCAAATTTCCTTAATCGTGGGTCTTAATCGCTCGGTGGAACGGGGGCATTAGAGATGTATGCCAGCATGTCTGAAAATATTGGTTTCAGGATCAAATTTAAAATTTAATTCAGAAGCAGTCGCAACCTCTCAGTAAAAGTGTTCAAATCTTAGTTCGAATCCCAAAGGACTCACTTTGGAAAATTAACCCAGTTTAAGTCTGGCCAGGCTCCTAACGAACTGACAGGAACACAGCACTGGATTCAGGATAACTATGAGTTTTTGAAGATCCACATAAGAAGGAAGGGCTTTAACAAGTCCTCCAGATTTAAGTCACCACAGAGAGGTGCTAGTGCAGCCTCAACCCATGACATTTAATGAGGATTGACGGATACAGACAGTATGGAGACCAGCATTCAGTCTGACACAATACACCAGCCATCTATTTCTAGCAATGCCAATGTAGTATCCCAGCCTTCATCAATCTACCTGGCTTTTAGTACACACCACGGAGACGCTTTTCATAGAAATTACATCTCAACAGCGGGCATTTTTATACACATAAAGTATTTTACACAGGAATTCTACCTCAAATATTGCTTTTTATGTATTATCCGTAGTTAGATTATGTTTTTAAATTTTTATCTCTCCTCAGCTCACTGTTATACCTACTTCCTAAAATATTGGGTATTATCGCCCATCAACCAGGAATTATCGTTGTTCATTTCCATGAAATAATTTCCAAAAATCAAATATTAGGTGAATTTAACCAACTAACTTGTATCTTGTATCTTGTTTGTTTTCTTTTTGTTAATTTTCATTCAGTTTATATATACTACTACTGTTGTTGGTGGTCTGGTGGGTTTGGCACTTAGCTTAAGGTGAGGCTGTAGTGTGTGGTGTTAGGGTGCCTGTGAGTTGCCCACAGGACGAAGAGTTGTGATTGTGTAACATTAGGGACATATTCTTGAGACCCCCCCATGGTAGAGTCTAGATTAGGGTAACACACCTGAACTGTCCCACCAGTCATGACTATTACTGGACGGAGATGTTTCCCTCAACCCTGGTCCTCTTACACTGGGTGTATTGAATACCAGATCCGTAAGGACTAAGGGCCCTCTTCTTGCCGATATTGTAGCATCAAATGACCTTGATATTCTTTGTCTCACCGAAACACATGTTTGTCCCTTTGATACAGATAGCTTTTTACGATCCATTACTCCTGCCGATTACATATTTCCTAAAAGGCCTCATCCTTCAGGTATTGGTGACGGTGTTGGTTTTTTCATTAGGTCATCCTACAACATACACAATTTGGAATCTCCTTTCTATCAGTCATTTGAGAACATGGTGGTATCTCTTGGGCTTCACGGCCATTCATTGTTGCTTGCCTGTGTCTATCACCCTCCAGGATCATGTACCTGCAATTTTCAGGCAGAATTTATGTCCTTTGTTGGTTTCTTGTCATCCATCAACTCTTCATATCATATTTCTGGTGATTTCAACATTCATGTTGATGTACCAGGTGGTGATGGTTATAAATTTATGACCTTTCTTGCTCATGTGATCTGAAACAGTTAGTTAATCAACCTACCCATTTGCATGGTCACACACTAGATCTCATTCTTTCTCCCAGTGATCAGGATACTATTGTTGATGTCAAAATTTGTGATTTTGTATCTAATCATGCATTAGTCAAATGCTCAATTGTCCTGCCTCATCAAGCTGCTCATACTCCAAATAAGGTTCAATACAGAAGGTACCATCGTATCAACATGTCCAATTTCCGCTCTGATCTTAAAAATTCTTCCTTTTTCAAATCTCCTGCTTATGCTGTTGTAGACCTTTATGAGCAATACGTACATGACTTGGTGGATGTTCTCGACAAGCATGCACCACTGATATCTAGACTGAAAAAGAAAGATTCTGCAGATTGGGTGTCTGATTCTTATTGAAGTGCTAAGTCTCTTAGACGTCAGTTTGAAAGAACTTGGTGTAGGACCAAGAATTCACTGAACAGAAGTTGGCTTCATCGCCAAATTGCTTGGTGTAATTCACTTGTTAACAAGGATATGTCAGACTACTATAGTAAACTTATCTCTGATAATAGTCAAGACCCTAGAAAACTATGGCATGTGCTGTGGAAAACCCTGAGTAGGGTCTCTGAAGTGACACTTCCACCTCACAAGTCTCACAAGACTTTGACTGACCAGTTTGCCTCCTTTTTCCATAATAAAGTCAAGACAATGAGAGATACTTTCAACCCCTCTAGCACTGAAAAGGATGTTCATCCTTCTTCTGATCCTCTGACATAACACCCAGCCTTTACTGAAGTTCCTCAAGATACTGTCGATAAAATCATCAGAAACTCGCCTACGAAATAAGAAAGTTAGTTAACTGCTCACTCATGGAGGGTTGTGTTGAACTAGTGTTTGCTAAGCAACTGTTAGAACATATTCATGTCCATAACTTAGATAATCCATATCAATCAGCATATAAAACAGGTCATTCGACTGAGGCAGCTCTTCTTTCTATAAAAAATGAAGTTCACCTATATTTGTCAAGAGGCGAACCGACTGCCCTGATACTGTTCGACCTCTCGGCAGCATTTGATACAATTGACCATTCCACCCTCCTTCATTGTCTTCAGACCTGGTTTGAAATTGATGGTTCTGTTCTGAAATGGTTCACCTCCTACCTATCTGAGCGCTATCAGTCAACAAAAATTGGTTCTACTCTCTCTGATCTTTGTAAACTCCTGTTTGGTGTGCCCAAAGGCTCTGTCTTGGGTCCTTTATTATTTTCTCTGTATACAACCCCCTTAGTTTGGTTATTGGTAAACACAAAGGAGTAAAGTTTCATTGTTACGCAGATGACACTCAAGTCTATATCCATCTATCCCAGAAGAATTCATCTGCTCCCTTCGAAAAGTTGAACAGGTGCCTGGACGATATAAAGGAGTGGATATCAGCCAGTAAACTCAAACTTAATCCAGATAAAACAGAGTTTATCGTATTTGGTTCAAACAGACAGAGGGGAAATTGAAAACATATTTTCCGTCTAGCATCTTGGGTAGTCCTCTCTGCCCTGATGAGTCTGTCAAGAATCTGGGTGTGTGGTTTGATTCTGATTTTTCCTTGTCCAAACATGTTCAGAATGTCTACAAAAGTTGTTTTGTGCAACTCCGTGATTTTAGACACGTCAGGCGGTTTCTTACTCATGATGCTTCTGTACTTGTGGCCAATGCTCTTGTTAGTAGTAGGTTGGATTACCGTAACTCACTTTTCAGGAGTCTCTCTAAGTTCAATCTTCGTAAAATTACAGTGCATCCAAAACAGTGCCGCTAGAATCATATCAAATACCACTAGATACACTAGTATAACTGCTGTTCTTAAGAAACTGCATTGGCTCCCTGTTGAACATCACTCATCAGCCACCCTTGTTTATAAGTTTCTCCACACTGGTTTTCCCAAGTATTTTGCTCCATACATTTCTTCCTACAACAGTTCCTACAGTACCAGGCACAGTCAGAGTGGTGGTAATTTCCTTTTTATTCCCAAGTTTCAACCCTCAGTCCCTAAATCCACCAAACAGTTTAGTTATAGCTTTGCTTTTGATGCTCCCACTGTTTGGAATGCTCTTCCTGAGGAGATTCGTGCGTCCTCCTCTCTGGCCTCCTTCAGAAAACGCCTCAAAACTTACCTTTACACCAAGGCATACCCTCCTTAGTCTTACTTACTCCTGGTGTTCTCCGTGGTGCTTGGACTCTTTTCTGTCCCTGGATATTGAAATTGGTTGACTGTTTTTGTTTTGTTTCCTCAGAGTCCCTTTGAATAGGGGAGATTAAGTACTATAAAAGTCCAATTAGAATTAGAATTACCAGCAGGTGTTGGATCAGTTTGTCCATTTGAAAACTATGCTCTCACATCTTTCCTTAGGCCCAAACAAAAGAACACCAAATCAGCTTTCTACAACTTCCTGGCATCCAAAGTAGAAAACTTGGAGGAAAGAGACTTTTTGACTTTTCAAACTGAGACAATTAAACTTTTATGTGGGATATATTCCCACCTAGTGCTATTGACAAGGAAACATATTGACTGTTCCAGAAACCCAAATGCTTCCTTCACAAGCAAGCTAGGTATCACAACCAGTTCAACCAGGCCAGGTGTTATCAATGAGGACAACAACCCACAGGGCAGCAGACCTCATAGTTATTGTTGACGGCCATAAAGACATGTCTCCATCATTCCAACTAAGAGCTTCAACCCACCATCTGTAGCCTCTGTCATGACAAAAGAAACTTTACACAACATCTCAGGCCTCTCCAGCATCAGTCATGAACTACTAACAGAAGGATATGCCTCAACCGTTTACACCAAGTGACCAGAATCAACACACTACCTCTCTTCCAACCACGCAGCAGCAAGAGCCTCATCAGCAACCAGCACAGCGCCCCTCAGCAGTCATTACAGCCCAAAAGGCTGCAGCAGTAGATTTACTGTAACTACCTACAAAAGGTCCTTTTCGGGATGACTCGAATCTTCCAAAAAATAACTTAATTAGCTTAAAAACCCCAAATACAAAAACATTTATCCACTCTACACAAAACACATGACCCCAACACACACAAAAAACAAAAGTGAGTGAGTGAGTGAGTGAGTGAGAATTTTATTTACTACTTTAACTTTTTGGAAAGTTGTTGTAATTTTGTGTGATATTGGTGCAACACAAGCTTAAATAAAAATTTCTTGGAATAATTAGGTAATTGAAAAGGACTAATAGATGTCAGCTTCTTTTGTCCCAAGGGTAGGTCCATGTCACATCTCAGATCCTATCTCCTACCCAGCCAATGCACTAATGTGGTTGAAGTAATCCTGGAGTCGGTCTCATTGATGGGATTCGAGGGATTCCTGCAGTTTTCCTCATCCCCATATACCACTGGTTCATTTACGATGCCTGGGACCTCATCCTGTGGCTTGGCTCCCCTGGCTTCTACACCTTGGTGTGTCCTCAGCAAGTTGTGCAACACATATTGTCTATGACAACCTGTGGCCTTTGTTCCATTGTGCCCAGTAGGACCCTAAATCTGCTCGTCACTTGTTTTTGATTCCAAATGCATTCACAACTACCAACCTGCCTCTGGAGTTCCTGTAGTTTGCAATTCTCTCTTCCCTAGTTAATTTTATTTTGCTTCAGTGTCTTACTTGCCTTTCAAGGTGCAGGTGTTATTACCCAGCAAGAAATAATTTAAAGGGGGTCCTCCTTCCCCAGGGTTCAGGTGGCAGAAACCCCAAGGTGCCATTCTCTATCTTTTACCAACAGAATGGGGATATTCAATCAGGTTCTGAACATCTCCTCAGTCTGTCTTCTGGAGTGGTAGGGCAGGTAAAATATTCTTCCTAGAATTTAGTAAGGATGACCCTGCATAAAATAGGGACTGATTTACATATGGCGGTTCTGCCAACCAGCCAGTGATACTATAATGACTTGTACATTTCTCCAGTTGCCAGGTGTCTCAGTGTTATTCCAAGTCTCAAGCCAACTTGTAAGGGCTTCTTAAAATTGGTGACTTCCTTCTTGATACCGTGGTGCATGCATTCTTCAGTGAGGTCAAAAACAGCAGATGGCATCCTAACAAAGTTCTGATAATGTGGGATATTAGTCTGTATTAAGTCGGCCATGAGGCTGTTATAGCATCCTTTGTCTTCTCTTTTTGACCCAGGGATTTTGTGGCTTCCTTCTTGGTCTGGATGGTGATGGGGGCTGTGGTGAAGGTTCCGGTTGTATGACAGGTGCCGGACCTGGGTTCAGATGTGTCCGTTTTGTCTGCAAGTCAGAAAGAAATATTTCACTCAGTGAAAAACAACAGGACCCTAAGCATGTGTGGAATATCTCTGTGATGTTGAGCTGGCATCTTTGCAATGATAAATGATGAGTTATAGCAGCAATAAGGAACTTTATAGTGTCCTTGGATCCGACTGGTGATTCTGACTTCAGAAATTAAACACTCTGGTCTGGATGGGTCGGTACACTGCCCCAGTCTTATCGGTTTGTCATACAGCTTATCGTGACCAGCCACAACTTATCAGATTGGCTTGTCCTAATACTTTCATGTCTGAGCGTGCAGAAAAACATCCCAAAGCCATGTCAGGTCAGGATCTGGATCCAGACAAACTGAGGAGTGCTACATCCTGTTGGGGAGGAAAAGTCTTCCATTCCACAAAGTCTGCACTTCTTTGTGTCCAAAATGACATCTTGTCTTCCTTGAACAATAAAAAGATGGTTGCCCTGGTCCTTCTTGACTTAAGTGCTGCCTTTGATACTATTGACCATGAAAAACTTCTTCATCGTCTAGAAACTAGATTTGGCATTAATGGAACAGCACTAGACTGGTTTAGATCCTACCTCTCCAACAGAAGTCAGGCAGTGAGAATAAATATCAGCTCATCTGAAAAGATGTATCTTAATTTTGGTGTTCCTCAGGGGTCTGTCCTTGGACCACTACTCTTCACTTTATATGTTGCTCCTGTGGCGGACATTGCAAATAAACATGGAGTGAGTCACATGCTATATGCAGATGATACTCAGCTATATGTTGAATTCAACAAAAGCTCAATGGCTGCATCCTTACAACATCTGGAACTTTGCATTGATGGTATAAAATCTTGGATGTCACAAAACATCTTGAAATTGAATGAAGACAAAACTGAAGTTATTGTTTTTGGATCTAGAAAATATTTGGAAGGAATGCCTTCTATTTCTATCAGGGTAGGAGACTGTACAATCACCCCGACAAGGTCTGTTCGCAACCTAGGTGCCTATTTTGATTCACGGATGAACATGGAAGAGTTTATCATCAAAAAGTGCAGAGCCTGTCAATTACAACTTCATAAAATTGCTAGAATTCGTAAATATTTGTCAAATGATACATGTTCCTGCATAATTCAAGGCCTGGTAATATCAAAACTAGACTATGCCAACTGCCTGCTTTATGGAGTAAATAAAGTCTTTTTGCATAGACTACAAATTGTACAAAATTCAGCAGCCTGAGTCATCCTCAAAATGAGAAAGTATGACCACATTAGTAGAGCAAGACAAGAACTTCACTGGCTTCCAATACAACAGCGGATTGCTTTCAGTATTCTCACTGATGTGTACAAAGCGTTACATGGCTTAGCACCAACATACATCACTGACCTCATTTCGTTAGCACAACCAGCAAGATTAACAAGATCATCCAAAAATTTCAATATAGCATTTCCAGTCAAGGTTCCTAGAAATAGTTATGGAAAACGGGCTTTTGTTCATGCTGCTCCAGCTCTGTGGAACAATCTACCTGTTAGCATTAGATCTTCAAATTCACTGTTAGATTTCAGAAGACAGCTCAAAACATATATACTTTTTCAGACTTGCATAGAATGTCTAGATCCTACAGCGCTTAGAGACGTACTAAGTGATAAGCGCTATATAAAAATCATGTGTTATGTTATGTTAAAAGATCAACCATATTTTTCCAGCACTTTTTTTCAGCACTTTTCTCAGCTAACTGACCTTTGAGTCCGTAATGAAGGGTCAGTTCGGGTCAGTTCCAATGGAACAACCCCATTAGGGTGCTATGACATATCATACAGATGTTATTTTCTGGCAGTTTAATCTATCATGTTCACTCTTCTGAAATATTTTTCCCAATACATTAGTTTTAGGAGCTCTCTTATTACTACACGAGGATGACTTATTTGCTACAGGTAATGTTTATGAGTCAAAGCAGTAGGGAGCAGGTTTTATGGACAATATTTCCATCATACAATGTCTCTTTTCACCAAGAACAAATAGTGTGGTTTGTTTTCCTGCCCCTTTTAAAAGGACAGGTTGAAGCAGCAAATTTGTCAGGTCTTACGATAAGTAGCAACAATGATACAGAGGTATAAACATTAGACGAATTCTAAGAAACATGTCAAAATAAAAAGGATATTTTTATAATAACAATCCTAATTTAATATTTCTTATTACAAAGATTTAATTTGTACCCAACATATGTGACTGATTTTATTGGTGACTGAACATTCGTTTTGTACTGTGTTTACTCTGTAACCTGACATTCTGTGTTAATCCTTAGGAGCTATGTGCAAAATTGTGCCAATTGTGTATGTTGGGTAGCAAAGTCTTGACGGTTGGCAAAACTTGGGAGAATATCAAACATTTTGTATATTTTTGGAAAAGTCAGCAGCTTTACTTCTCAGCCCAAAGTGTGGATCTTCAGCTGGATTTATCTTAATGTGATCAGAGAAATCAGAGATGTCGAGGACACACTTTAGTCAGATCCTATCACCAATATATCTCATTTTATTGCTGATACAACCAATCATGCTAAAATCGTATCAATGACTTACTGGTCCCAACTTTGGCCATGAGGTAACTAACCACTTATGCCTTGGCTCTCAGTTTTGGTTGTGGATATGAACTTGTCATCTGATAATCATCATCTGATCCATAAAGCTCGGAAGTGAGGGTCAGAAGTCCTGAAGACTCTAGGTTTGGTCGATATTGATCAAGATTGGTTCCCAGACAGATGGAATAGTTGCTAGTGTAATCACAACAGTCAGGACGCATTTAAATTTTGCCAGCCTTATAACACTTTCCACCTTTCAACTTGAAAGTGGGACCTCTATCCGGACAGTTCCTGGATGTGGAAGAAGGACTTTAGTGCTTCCCATTTTTTCACTTCTTTTGAGGGACAATACCAAAATTTAGACTGAATGCACATTTCTACCCGCAACAACAATATCATCAATAAATATAAATAGGTCACATTACAATAAAGAGTTTTACATATATAGAAAGCCAGTCAAACTGTCGATATTCTGCCCTCACTTTTAACTGTCCAACCCATTATGAGAGTGTTGTATTACAAATCGGATTCATATACCATTGAAAAAAATCCAATTTAACTTTAAACCACTTTTCCATTGCAACATGAAGATCGAGTGCATTAGCATGATGCAATGGTACACAGGTACACGACAGCCTTGAACAAAGTCAGCTTCTCATGTTTAACTACTACAAGCACAAGCTCAAAATACTAAAACTCACGAAAATCGGAATTTTCAATGATTATAAAGTAGTCTTGACATTTTCTCATTCAAAGAGTCCAGAAAATGTGAAAAAGCATCCAATTAATAAGGTATTTCGGATTTGAATATTATTGTTTAAAAATTGATTAAAAAATACCATGGTAAACACAAGGCTCTGAAAACTGTCTTCAGGCTGTGAGGGAGCACCACCCACGGCCACATTTACAACCAGGCTCCAGTATGTCACATGACTAAGTGTTCAGGGTCAAAGGTCAGTTAGAGGTTGTACCTCCCTTTTAACAGCTGAGGTCAGATGAGAACATGATAGCATTGGATCAAACATGTTCTCAAAAGCTTGGTTTTGCACCTACAACCACAGAGGTGTGTGACAAGTGATTAGATGGCAAAATTATAAACCATTAGATTGCAAAATTATAAACCATTCTACTGTGAACTATTTCATTCAGGTTATATTTGCTTAATTCATTTGCATTTCTGTTCAATTATCTTAGATTGAACATGCAGTGTTGACATATACTCGAGCCATTATATGTCAAAATATTACACTTCTGATCCTTCTAATGGACGCCGAGAAAGCTTTCCTTCAAATGGTTTTCCAGATTAAATGGAATTTCTAACCCCTACATTTCTAGATATGCAGACACAGGGCTGTGCTTTTAAATCTTTGTTTTATTTACCAATATACTTGCTCCTCAATATTCTTCAAATACATTCACAGTGTATATAAATACATATCAAATATGATCTGTGGGGAGACGGCTGTGCTATGTAGAGCAGTGTCACACATCACCAACACAGAGTTTGTGTTTGGCCAGCATTGTGTACTAAGGGTGTCAAAGTAGCTGCCTGTTTACCCTCTTGTGTCAAACTTCTCCTTCAGTTCTTTACTTAACCAAGTGGAAGTTAATAATAACAACACCAGGCCTCAAACAGGCCCTCCCCTCAAATGTGTTTATCACTAGACACCCGTGTGGTGTGTGTGCTTAATTAAACCTTAGCATTGAAAACTACTTATTTTTCTAATTTCTTCAACCTCTCATTAACAAAGTTGGTTTTCAATTACACAAGGCTGCTCTGTTGGAAATATGGTGCTTAAGAAAAATTAGAACAATACATGAACGTACTGAAATAAAAACATGCACACTTTTGCCTTGGGTTAGGTGCATTTGCATAAAAGACTGGCTAGGGGAAAACCTGTGTGAGTTGAAATCTTGTAGAGAAACACGGTGGCAAATCATGACATCAAATCATTCATTTCAACCTACATTTCTATTCATCTCATTAAAATTGTTCAAGTATGGTTCAAAACCTTCAAATGCTTAAATTACTCCTGTATTTGTCATTGCACTAAGGAGACAAAATATACAGACCAGAAAAAAGGTTTAAACATTACGGAGCCCCTCCCAGGCCATTCTGAGTTTTATTTTTAGCACATATCCTGTCATCATCATGTGAGATCTTGTGGCCACGGCATACATCTCATCTACACAATTTATTTTATCATGAGCTCGACTTATTTTGTGAGCAACAGGCGATGTAGTGATGAAAATGATAAAATAAGTGGTAATCACCAACTCATCTGGTGATCACAACTTACCAAAAGGAAATTTATTGATGTCCCAATAAGGGCTTCATAAAATTACTGTTGACTACAAAATAATTTTTATCAAAAACAAGCATCAAAAACACCAAGACATCAGTTTTACCTTTATATTTATGTTTTCTCAATACATTGTAACATTTTGGGGGTGGTTAAGAAGGTTCACAAAGACAACGGCAACAAGTGCAAAAAGATATAGAATTTGCTCCTTGAAATTCCCCCAAGTCATTCCTTTTTCAAAGTGTACAAAAAGTTTGATCAAATAATTTGACATTACATTTTTATTCTCACAATACAGATTACATCACAGCAAGAGATGGACATCACAATTTGACAGGGAACAGAGGAGACATGGAAAAATCACATAAACTCATCTCAACATCAATCTCATTCAATGAAAGAGGTAATCCGTTTGATTATATAAATTCTCAGACCGGTGAGGATCATTCACGAATATATACAGCTAAAGCATGATTATTTCAGTTTACTTGAAAGGTCACACTAACTGTTGTGGAATATGTTACAATTTTCTGGGCTAAAATCACAAAATTAAAAACTCACACTTTTAGAAACAATCCATATTTTATAAAATACCGCAGGTTTCATCTTGTCATATGTGATTCTGCAATGGTTATTAAATTCATGTGGAAGTACAATAGTAACATTTTATAACAGAATAATAACCACCACAAATATATTACCACTTTTAAGTGATTAAAAATAAACCTTTTGATTACATAATATGATCAGTGTTTACAACACTATTGTCTTTAGAAAGTTTATTAAATAAACATTTAAATATTATATACAACAATGACTAAATCTTTAACTTCATAATTCATTGCATTGTCTTAAGTTTATAGTTTATTAAGATTGTTCAGAGAGATATAGTTACTTTTTGGTATTGTACCATTCTCCTTTGGGAAGAATTCTGAGTCCAGGTCATCCTCATTTTCAGCGTAGTCAGTGACTGATTCCTCGTAGTTCCACTCCTGGTCACTTTCTCCCACATAGATGAGGATGTCCACCTTGTTCCCCTCAGCGGGCTCTAACACCATCGTGTCCAGCTTCTCCTTGATCTCATTTACCGCCACACTCTTGGTCCGCATGATAAGTGTCAGCCAGTCAATACCCCCACCCTTCTTATCCTTACCATTTTTATCTTTGTCTTTGCTATTTTTGTCTTTACCATTCTTTTCTTTGTCCTTTCCAGTTTTGTCTTTATCATCTTTCTTTTCTTTCTTGCTATTTCCTGTGCTGCCCTTTTCAGTCTTTCCCATATCAAGGAAACAGGGCGTTAATGGGTCTTTGGCCAGAAGAACCAACTCAATAGGCTGTTCACTGAGGTTTTCAGGTTTTTCACTGACCTTTTCATTGCCATTATTGTCCTTCTCTGGCTTTTGATCACTTTGCAAACAGTTACTGTCTTGTTTGTCCCCTTCACTAGTTTCACTTTTGTTTTCACTATCCTCCTCCTCCTCTTCTTCCTCGTCTGATTTGGGCTCTTCTTCTATATCAAACACAAACTCATACATGGGCCATGGCTGGCAGAAGTTTTTGATGATTTCTTCTAATTTTGACTTAAAACTCAGGAGTCCAGTTTCTACATCTGCTTTACCAGGTTTAAATACATTTCGAAACATGAATGGTGCAAAGCCTCCTGCCATCGTGGCTAACATTTGATTTGTGGAGGACATATTGTAAGACTCTCCAAAGGATAATACAACTATAAAGACAAATGCTAAAAATAATATAATGATTAAGAACTTTCTTGTGGCATCAATCAGACTTTTGTACACTGGTCCAGGTGCTCCAGCCACATTGATCTGACATACATCTTCAAATAGCTTTTTGGGAATGCGGGGAGTGTCTTCTTTGTCTATAAATAAAATAAGGTCATTGATGTCCCAATGGAAGGGGATATCATATGATATATCATCAATGGATTCATACTCAGCTTGTTCACTAGCTTCTGCAGACTTAAAACCTCTATTTTCTTGAATGTGTGAAGGCAGCTGAGTGAATTGTTCGATATCTTTACCCAGACGATATTTGATTTCTGAAAAGATAGCTTTATTGAGCTTTAGGTACTTTTTGTTGACATTACTGTAACAGTCATAGCTGTATAACACAACAAGGAAAAGTAATGTTCCATATTTCAGCACAGTAGAGGCATTCACTATGATACCCATCATAGTAAAAGACATAATTTCAGCCACAAATGTTACAATTTCGGAGAGAACTAGCATCGCAGCATACATGGTGAGAGTAGCCATACCTGCCAGGAATAGGTTCAGAAACCACCTCCTCACATTAGGTGAACAGTAAAAGCATGTTTCTCTTGCAGCCTTTCTGGTTGTTCTTGAATTGAGTCTTTTTAGGACATTGTCTGCTTGAAAGTGTTGAGGTGTTGGCTTAAAGCGTTCACGTCGATTTTCAACCTGACCATTGAAGGTGTGCAAGAAGATCCTGCAGCTGACAAAGATGAGTGGAAGACAGTAAATAGAACAGGCTATAATAGACACAGGTAAAAGCAGAGGCCAGAAGATGATCCCAATGAATAGTCCAAATATACCATACTTCTTGAAAGGCCACAAACAGTTACTGATCAACATTTCAAAGGCTTTCAACATTGATAGACTTTTCAAGTCTGAAAAGGCATCCATAATCGCCTGCTGGAATCGTGTTTTCTTGTCCGTGCCACTGAAATATGCTATGGTAAATCCCGATAAAAAATAGATCACATAGATTGTTATATATATAGGATGAGTTGGTGTGAGAAACTGCATTAGTCGGTAGTTATAGTACATGACCAATCCAACTTTATCCGCTGCCTCGTGCCTGTCCATAATCTCTGGATTCTCAAATATATAGTACACTATTAACCTGATATAGAATGGAGTTGGGAGAAACAGGACTAATAGAATTCTTCCAAAAAGATTGCAAATGTCTATCCATTGTGTCTCTTTGGTATGACCAGTTTTTACACAGCCTGTGATGTTTGCATCACAACAGTCGCTGAAGGCATCTAGTTCTCGTATTTTACACATGAATATGGCCCTGGATAGACTATCAATCATTCCAACAGGAACAGAATTTTCAACCAATAACTTTCTGTAATTCACTTTAATGTCAAACTGTGATATTTTGATGGGGATAACATGCTCACCAGGTAATTCGGCCACAATTCGCCGACATTTTTCGAAATCCCTTCGATTACGCAAGTCCACAACATGGTCAGCATCAATATCCTGAGCTATGTCTCTTCTACAGACTGCCAGTTTCTTGTACAGAGGTTCTTTGAGTTTCACATAATAATCCATGGTATCCATGGCTGCAGTGTATATCCAGTCTGGCATCAACATTGGCCCAAATATAAACACACAAATAGTCAGTGTACCCAATAAGATATCTAAGATACTCAGCCATTTATTTGGCAGATCAGCCAGACATTCGACTGACTTGCTGTCTGTTGGTTCATAACAACACCTATCAGTAAATTTAGCCATACCACTGACCTGTTTGATGAACTGGTGACAGACACTGGACTGACCTTCAAACACCACAATGTCTCCTTTTTCATTCAGATCTCTCAGAACGATATCCATCACAACCAGAATTTTTTCATCCTCAGTGAGGTTCCCAAGGCAACCATAAGGGATGTCTTCAAGTTCTACATCCAGCTTCACTATTCCAAATGATAGTGTCATGAGGGAGAGTACGCCATAGTTGAAGGCCAGGTTGAGAATGGTCTGGCCATGACTGGATGCCACGCGTGCCCAATTCTGGGGCTTGTAGTTCCAGGTGTTGTTTACCTCCAGTGGGTTCACTTTGTAGCCTTTTACAGTCATGTGGTATTCAATCAACTTGGAGAACTCCAGGGCATTGTTGACTACTTGGTGAATACCTTTGTCTGTGGGGCGTACAACACAATGACTGGACAAGTTCTGTCCCATATATGACCAGCTCAGTCTCTGTAGCATGGATGTGTTGAGTTTAATCACGTCCAGATTGGGAGGAAGACCTATGGGTAAGGCCTCCACTCTGTGGAACAGCACTAACATAAAGACTACTGTTGTGACAACGCAGATCAACACCTTTCCCATTTTGACAAAATATATACCACTTCAACTATTTGAGAACAGAACTAAAATATATTTCAATATTCTACAGCACACAGACTGAAATAATCTTCATAACTGTCCAATAATTTTACATTCATCATGAAAAAAGCCTGTCAATAGAGACACAATATATATATCCTCAGATGTATATGTCACGTGTTTGCCTAAAAGCTCTCATACAGAATAATATCACATAATAAAAGCTCTCATACAGAATAATATGATAGTCAACAGTCTTACCCTGTCGCAAAGTTGTGTGAAGTACACTTGACTTTATGGTCTAATTTAGAAATTCCAAATGATAGAGGCTACCATGGCAGTCCCCACTTCTCAGATGTTTTTGTGTTACTTTTCTCATACAGCCTTGAAGTGTTTTTGTACCCTGTAAGGTACTGGTTCTGGTGACTGAAGCGCAAATTGCTAGCTAATTTCAGCCGTCTTTTTCATGTGGGGCAAGGGTGAAATTGCCCAAATAAAAACTCCATTTATGAGATTTTCTTTCAAACTTGGTCACGACTGGCGGTTCTTCTTTCAACGTTCCTCTGCATTCATGCACTCTAACTGACAGGAACATCAAATAAATGTATCGCTTTTTAATGTGTGTTGTAATTATCCACTTGACAATATATAAAACCCTTTTTGTTGGTTAGGTTCTCTGTTTTTATACATATACTAGTTATTGTTATATGTGTGAACGGACTGTCATTTGTGTACACTACTGTACAGTGATGTATGTCAATCACTTAACATCTAACACTTCAGATAAATCTCCACTGATTGGCCTTTATTAAGTTCGGTCCATTTACAACAAACTACACATATTCTTGTATAAGCCTATTATCTCAGTGCTGGTCATAAAGCTGACATCAAATTATCGTGTCGTCAACATTTATTTACTGATAACACTATTCTTATTATTCTGACCTGCTTTAAGTGGGTATAGTTTTCTGTAATTTTACACTATAGTAGCTCCCAGTCAAACTTTCTGATGACAATCTACTCCTCACTTGTACAAGTGCTGTTTAATCCAAAATATTTTACAGAATCTCTTTATATATACATGTAAAGGCTCGGCAATGTATGTAAGGTAAATAACTCGTTGCCAAGCTATTTTGGGCGTATAAGAGGGTATTCGTGAATCATCGTGGAATGTATATTCATGAGGTATTTCCGATAATGTATGAGCTGCATCCTGGTGGGCGGGTGTTCTAGAACAGGTGACAGACAGTGCACTGTCACCACCTTTTACAGCCATCGACTAGAATCTATTTCTGCGTGGATTTAACTCTTGCCTCTTTTTCATGTGGTCTCTTATTTACCCAAAACAGAGGCTTGCCAAATTCTCTACCATTCATCTGTCAATTTTATTGGCATCTATGGCAGTGGACAGAACATGTATACACAGGTGAGATTTGAGAGAAAAGAGAGAAGACTTGGGTACCTTTTGTGTATTATTTATGGGTCCTATTCAACAGCTGAGCGATAGAATCTGCCTTCTCTATTCACCCCTCTTTGGTGCATTCAGTCCAAGGTACCATAAAGAGATTGGTGAAATTTTAATTTACCTCTCCTCCAAATATTTCTTATTCATCATCACTCACAGTCCAGGCTCCATTGATACTTTATTCAGCACTGCCCTATGGAGATAATCCTCACAGGAAAGAATCCTCAATCCTAGCACTTGATTTATTTATTTGGGGTTTTTACGTCGCTTTCACTGTACAGGTCATATCACGACGGGTAGTTGGAAGGGCAGAGGAAACCAGTACATACAGTTCGCTAGGGTTCTGTACTGTAAACTGCCGACCAACGGCAAGCAACTACCAGCTTTCCCACTTAAGGCCATGACGGGGATCGAACCCCGGCCTCAGAGGTGGGAGGCAAGAGTGTTACCACTCTGCCACCGTGGCCCCCCATTTGCACTTGAGGAGAGAAGTCATACAACATTGTGTCAGACCATGGAGAGAGGTTTCACAGGACCACTTCAGACTGTAGCCAGAATCCTTACATTATTATTTCAGACTGTAAGGAGAAGCCTTACATCATCACTTCAGACTGTAGACAGAAGCACTACATTATTTTTCAGACTGTAAAGAGAAGCCTTACAGCATCACTTCAGACTGTACGCACTGGCCCTACATAACTTTTCAGGCTGTAAAGAGAAGCCTTACAGGATCACTTCAGACTGTAGGCAGAAACCCTACATTGTTTATTCAGGCTCTAGAGAGAAGCCTTACAGTATCACTTCAGACTGTAGGCAGAAGCCTTACAGTATTATTTCAGACTGTAAAGAGAAACCTTGTATCATAACTTCAGACTGTAAGTAGAAGCCCTACATTATTTGTTCAGGCTCTAGAGAGAAGCCTTACAGTATCACTTCAGACTGTTGACAGAAGCCTTATATTATTATTTCAGACTGTAAAGAGAAGCCTTACAGCATCACTTCAGACTGTAAGCAGAAGCCCTACATTATTTGTTCAGGTTCTAGAGAGAAGCCTTATAGCATCACTTCAGACTGTAGGCAGAAGTCTAACATTATTATTTCAGACTGCAAATAGAAACCTTACACCATCACTTCAGACTGTAGACAGCATCCCTTCATTATTATTTCAGACTGTAAAGAGAAACCTTACAGCATGACTTCAGACTGTAAGTAGAAGCCCTTTCTTATTTGTTTAGGCTCTAGAGAGAAGCCTTACAACATCACTTCAGACTGTAGACAGAAGCCTTATATTATTATTTCAGACTGTAAAGAGAAGCCTTACAGCATCACTTCAGACTGTAAGCAGAAGTCCTACATTATTTGTTCAGGTTCTAGAGAGAAGCCTTATAGCATCACTTCAGACTGTAGGCAGAAGTCTAACATTATTATTTCAGACTGCAAATAGAAACCTTACACCATCACTTCAGACTGTAGACAGCATCCCTTCATTATTATTTCAGACTGTAAAGAGAAACCTTACAGCATGACTTCAGACTGTAAGTAGAAGCCCTTTCTTATTTGTTTAGGCTCTAGAGAGAAGCCTTACAACATCACTTCAGACTGTAGACAGAAGCCTTACATTATCATTTCAGACTGTGAAGAGAAACCTTACAGCATGACTTCAAACTATAAGCAGAAGCCCTACATTATTTGTTCAGGCTCTAGAGGGAAGTCTTACAGCATCACTTCAGACTGTAGACATAAACCCTAGATCACTATTTCAGACTGTGTAGGGAAGCCTTACATTATGTTTTGTTCAGTCTTTCCTGCGCATCTTCATTACAGAAATTAAATTTTTATGACTTATAAAAACGGAATCCTGAAACCCCACTGCAATAGATCTCATTCTCCTGCTTATAAATGTCAGTTCAATTATTTTAGCAAAGTGAAATTTTATGAGGTTTTGTTCAAAGTTTCCATTTCGTTGTATCTTTATTAATTTTCAGGAATGGACATCTTTAGCACAGAACTTTCTCTGGGTTGTAGGTAATCAGATTTGCATAACTGATAAATTCATTGCAATTGCTACTTTGAACTGAAGATATTGAAGTTTACAGCTTACAACTTCACTTACAGTCTAAAACTGTGCTTTTACTTAATCATACCTGGATCACAAAGGGATAAAAAGCCATCTTGTAGACTGGGTATACATTCTGAATGGACAAGTATGTACTACCTGTAGAAAATCTATTGTAAGGTATTTTCACCATGGTGTTAAGTAATAGTACAGTGCTTCTCTAGACGGGTGCCATAAATTGTAGGGCTTTTCTCCTGTAGGGGTTATTCCCATGGGACTTTTTACGTACAGCAATTTAACGTATTACCCTGTGTGTTAATATTTTATAGTTAAATAGATTCTGTTTGGGGCTTTTATAACTTCAACATGAGAGGTCAACAGTATTTCAGTATCTTAATACTTTGAAAAGTTTTGTTTAGAATATGAATGTAAATATTGACAGTTCTTGACACAAGGATGTGCACTGGTCCTTTGCATTTAACTGGCCTTGGAGAACTTTCATCATGTTTTAAATAATTCTTTATCTTAGGACAGTGAAATGCAGAAATTTAATGAAATAATACAAGGTTTTGTGAAGTGTAAGATAAGTAGGACTCCCAAAGGACTGTAAACACTGGACATTATACCACTGTTCCACTGTCACGACTAATTGTAAGACGTCATCAGTTTTACACTTGGGGTGTCACTTTAATTGATCTTATTAACAAGGGTGGGAAAACTTACAAAGCATGTTATTTGTCCAGAGTGAAAACACCCCGAAAAGATCAAGCTTAATTATGACCTGCTCCCAACTGCCACCATTCATAAAGAAAACTTGTAACACTAAGCTCTCTCACGAGTCTCATAAAGTAATCAGAGGATTTATGTAACTAATCTTCTCTTTGTACAAGATCACTCAGCTCTAGTTTTACAGAAGATTGTACAAGATAGATCATATTAGGCACACGATTGGTCATAACATCCAAAAGATTAGTCGCATCACCCCAAATATAAGGTGTAACTGCCCTATGACCAAAAGTATCAGTCCTGAGTTTTTAAACATGTTGAATATTTTTGCCTGGCATTGATGATCCTTTGGTTACATTCCAGACCTTCTTGACTGCAGGGATAATTTGTACAACGAATGATTATGCTTGGACACATTATTAGATGAGTCGGGGGAAAAAGAAGGGGTATGGGATTAATAACAGGAACCTTCAAAAGTAAGGAAACCTTCACACAGCAAAACTACACCAATTTCAGAATTAGTTGTGTGCAGGTGTTGTATAGTCCTATTAAGATTTATATTTCAACAAAATACATCAATGCCACAATGTATTAAACATAAAAGCTCTCGGAGATGGCAGACCTCCACCAACCAGCTTGTGTCAATTCCTATATTTTCCTGCTATAGATCATAGTATCCAGAATTTTGATTGGATCCAGATCAAACTCAGGTGTGTCGTACACATTATTATGGCAATGTCCTGTATTTTTACCAATTAATCTGGTGATTGTGTGACGATAAAAGATCCTTAAAATGCTGAATACAGACAGTGATTTGGATCACCACCAACATAGTATCATCTGTTGAGCCTTTTTCCACATTTCCTGGTGGCTTCATCAAAATCGGTCCATTACCTTCGACTTATTCTACGAACAGATAAACAATCAAACAAACGCCGACAAAAATATATCCTCCTTAGTGGAAGAAAATAAAGGAGAAACTTACATTTGATATTGATTCATTGATTTCAGATCTCTTTCCTTACAGTGCAGGGGTAAAAGAAGGCGCTGCATACTTATAGGTCAAGATGCTGTATTGAAAGCCATTACCATTTTTTTCAAGTTAGGACATGACAGAAATCTATTCTATGATGTGAGAGGGTTTAAGGAGACTGTGCTACTCACTAACTACCCATGTACTCCTTAAATTTAATATTGAACTCAGAAGAGGCCACACTTAGGACGAATCTATTGAATATGGATGTAAAAAGTTTGACTGACGTATCTGAATGTTTGCTGTATACCACCAGTGGTCCTCAATGGCACATCCACTCTTTTGTATGTACCAAACAAAAAACTGTAAACACTTGACTGGCTAATGGAAGTAAAACTGAGGAACACAAGGACAAAGCATCTACTATTTCATCAATTTAGTTAGCATCTATTTTATTCACCAAGTGTCAGAGAATTCATAGGGTGTGTAGACAGTGTGTAAACAATGCTGAGACTAATTATGTCACTGTAAGACACTATAGTTAGGTTTAAAGTAGAACTCAACAATACAAATGTAGGACATATTAGTCTGACCATAAAGAGAATGTGAAATCTTTCTTCAGTTTTACAATAACCATATTCAACGAAATACAGATTCTCTTGGGAAAACATGCGTAATCATGCATGAATACTAGGTTCTATAAAAACAAATCAAGAAGCTTTTTTGTGAACTATATTCTCATTTAGTCTCTTGCTTAACAACTGATTACACTGTTAAATCCTATTGTTTGAGTTGAGACTGATAGTTACTGATAGTTCTATTGCTGTCTGTAACTTCCATTCACTGAGAGTCATATAGTTACATGTAGTGACTTTAATGAACAACTGGATGATAAAAATACTTCATGTTCTCGTTACGTTAACCTGTGTTTCACCAAGTAAAATACCTCAAACATTTCAAATTCACAACTGATTTTTTTTACTAAAGGTAGAGAGTACGTTTGAAAAGAAGGCTAATGAAATAACAAGTTGTTGGTATTTGGGTTGGAAATATCTGTACAGTGTGTTACATTAGAAAAATGTTAAATGCCATTTGGGTGGCATTGGGCTCATTTCGGCTCCCCCTGTCCTTGCATTTAGTATGATACTTAATTTGCATACATAATTGCTATTGGTCAAGACTGACCAGCGTGGGACCTCTCTGTTTTACAGGCTTCAATCCTCCATTCTGTCATTGGAAAGCAACGAGGACACACATATTTTCTACATATTCTATATTGAGTTATATGCTGTACAATACTACACGTGGTGGTTCATCGACTGTATGGTTTTCTTTTTATGTTATTTTATTTTATTCTTTTACAGTATATATATTTATAATTGTTAGTTTGTACTCGTTGCGATATTGTTATTTCTTTCCAATGACGAATGATACTGTTTTATAGCAAGACATTTTATATATTTTAATCGTGACAACTATTTTATTTGATCTATAATTGTATTTTATTTGCATGATTAGTTATGTACAACTTGAGGTCTAATAAGAAAGATACAATACAATTTCCTGTGCAGATTCAAGTAGCCGATGATGAGCAATTTTTAACTGATTTACTGAATCAAAACTCATCTTTACTTAATACTAGTGTAAATATGTCGGATTCTGTGCATGATAGTTCGGATAGTGAGGTGGATTATGACGCTCTGATTCAAGATTCGGATAATGAAACACTGTCCACTTCTGCAAAACTTGACAAGAAGGATTCGGATACTCTAGATTCGGCTAGCATGGACATTAGTTCACAGTTCAAGGTTCAGTCGGTGATAAACTCACAAATTTTGGACCAGTTGCAAAAAATTGGGAAAAGACTTGACAAAATAGAGAACGTGGAATGCAAAAAGACATCGGATAAAAGTAAAATTAAAGGCCTCAAAGGTGTTTCAAAATCAAAGAAGTTGGTTTCAGCTAAGTCGGATCCAAAGTCGGATGCAAAGTCTGAAACACAGATTTCCAAGCTTCCTACGTTTGATTCTCTTAAGGAAGATGCCATGATTCAGTCTAAAGTTGAACAAAGACTACAAGAGCTTTCAGAACTGGCCAAAACAGGTACGCTTCAAAAATTAAAGTCCCAAAGAGGTGGCCAAGTCGAGGTCATGGTCAAAAATAGGGTCAAATGGCCCCACGAATAAATCTTATCCGGTCTTAACAAGGAGAGAGTTTCATATGACCAACTCTCGGTTACTCAGTGGGTGGCTGGTTTTGGCCACACCATGAGGGAGGAATCGGATCCGGAAACTAAACAACATATGCTTGATTATATGATCTCCCTCATGGATGATGCTAATGATTTCTCGTGGGTTTCGGCCAAAGCCAGCCATGCAGTGTTATTATGTCGCATGGAACAGGGCGAGATTAGATCATATTCGGATGTTATGGCCATTGATCGGATTAGGAGGGCTAATGCTCAAAAATACATGCCTACTTCAGTGACTAGTTCCCCTCAAAATTCAACTTTTCCCAAGAAGTTTGGAAAAACTACAAAGCCCATGCCTTGTACATATTTTAATCAAGGTACATGTTTGCAAAAGAAATCTCATGAGACCAGGGGGGTCCTTTATAAGCATATCTGTGCTTCTTGTTTTGCTTCAGCAGGGAAGACATTTCCTCATGTTGAAGTTGAATGCAAAAACAAACATAAAGGTCAGTCAAAAAACGATTAACATTGGGTGATCACAAACAGGTGTTCACCCATCGTGATCGAATTTTTGTAAATAAGAATACTGATGTCACTCACATCAACACTCAGTTGTTGGCGACTCGTGACACATGGTCCAAATGGTTTATGGTTAACAGATCGGTTAACACTTCTGTTAACCATAGATCATATGCTGAAGTTTTAAAAAATTCTTCAAAAAATCCTACAGCAAAGAATTCAAGTAGTGTTAACAACCATGCACCAAGCAACTCTGGTGCATCCAATTCCTTACAAACTGTACATAGTAAGGTCCATTGCGTTCCCGCCAAATGCGTTCCTGAACGCATTTCTCACAAATCAAGCACAAACTGCAAGGGGTTACCTTATATACGCAATTCAGTGTCTCAAGGTCAGCCTTATGTGCAAGAATTTTCTTTGCCATTGCAGAATAGATACGAAGTATTACAGCCGATTGTACAGTCACAGCACTTGGCTCTGCAGCATGATACTTTTTATGAATCTTTGCGGGGCAATAAAAACAAAACTGGGAAAAAATTGGGTACAAATCCATGCTGTAGTGGTACTCCTGATGGTACCAATTCTATAACTTCCAGGGGCAATAAAAACAAAACTGGGAATAAATTGGGCCAGGTACCTCGGGAAGTCCAACAATTAGGCCTTGTAGATCAGTCTAAGCACCATGTTCCATATTTCAGGGGCAATAAAAACGGACCTAGGGCCAAATTGGGTCAGGTGCTACCTCATAGTGCTAGTTCTATTCATTTTGATACTGACTCTTATTCAAAAAGGGCTTCATTGCATACTGGTTTCACACAAGCTCAAGACACACAAGGTGTCCCCACATCCACAATCATGATTTAGCATGCGTGGAGGAAAACAATGATGACGCGTATGTCTATCTTTATGATGTTTCTAATTCTTATGTGAAACGTAAACGTCATATCCCTGATCATATTTATCAGAATAAATCCTTATCTTCAGATTATGTCAATTGTGTTCAGCAGAACTGTAAGGACTTTGGTTTCTTACCATTGAACAACCTTATGGTTTACACAGGAAATGAGATCATATGGTCAGAGGTTCCTACTATTGTTGAAGCCCATAACATTGTTAGAAAATCAGAAAAACCTAACTTTATGGGGGCTAGGATCTCTGTAGCTAGTCAGTTTAATATTCATGCTTGGAAATTTTATCTTGACCAACATTGGGATAAACAAATTGTAGATCTCTTGCAATTCGGCTTTCCTTTAGATTTTGACAGGTCAAAAGCATTAGAAAGCACTTATGTTAATCATTCTTCCACTTAAAGTTTCCAGATCATGTACAAAATTACATTGAAACTGAAAAGAAATATGGGGCTATATTGGGTCCTTTTCAAGAATTTCCCTTCCAATGTCATATATCTCCCTTCTTAACTAGAGATAAGCCTAACTCTAATAACAAAAGGGTTATACTTGACTTAAGTTTTCCACAAGGCAAATCAGTCAATGATGGGGTTAGTAAAGACTTATACTTGAATACATTCTTTGAATTGAACCATCCTTCCGTCGATACTGTGGTAAATCGCCTCAAAGTATTAGGTTCTGAAGCACTTCTGTACAAAATCGACATTAGAGGTGCTTTTAGACATATTAGGACTGATCCTGGCGACTTAGATCTTTTAGGCCTTAAGCATGATCAGCTGTTTCTTGATTGTACGCTGCCGTTTAGATTTCGTCATGGTTCCGTCTTCTTTCAGAGGTGTATGGATGCAGTACGGTATATTATGAGTAAAAACTTCAATTTTCCTTATCTTTGCAACTATATTGATGATCTTATATATACAGGTCTTCCACATGAAATACATAGTTCTTACACTACTCTTATTGCTCTTTTACAAGAATTAGGCTTAGAAATCAGCCAATCCAAGTTGGTTCCCCCCACAACTACTGCTGTATGCTTGGGCATTGAAATTGATACTGTTAGACATACATTAAAGATACCCGCTGAAAAATTATCAGAAATTCATAGTATATGTCAAAAATTTGCCTGTAAAAGTAAAGTTACCAAAAATCAGCTACAATCCTTATTGGGATCTTTGCTGTATATTACCAAGTGCATTAAACCTGCAAGATTTTTCCTCAACAGAATGCTTCAGTTACTGAGAGAATATACAGACAAATCTACCATTCATTTATGTGCTGGCTTTCATAGGGACCTCAACTGGTTCAACACATTTTTGCTTCAGTTTAATGGTGTTACCTTTTTCGACTATAAAGAACCAGATCACACAGTGTATCTAGATGCATGCCTCACTGGCTTTGGGTGGGTTTTTGCAAATAAGATCTATGCATTGCATATACCTCTTGCTTTCAAAAATTACACAATAGTTCATCTCAAGATGTTGAATATAGTTGTAGCATTAAAAATTTGGGGAGATATTTGGAAAAATCAAGTTCTTGATATTAAATGTGATAATATGGCGGTCGTTGAAGTTCTCAGGTCTGGTAAAGCTCGTGACCCCTTTTTAGCTACTTGTGCAAGAAATATTTGGTTGCTAACTGCCATATTTAATATACAACTTACAGTTACCCATATCCCCGGGGTTAAGAATACAGTCGCAGACTTGTTATCTAGGTGGCAGGGTACAGGCTATCAACTTAATACATTATCCTCTCTTCTTCCAAGTTATGAATGGATGCCAGTACATCTGGGCCACACTCATTTAAACAAATACATATAGCATGTTCTTTGTATTGTAGATGTATTGCTACATTCTTCACAACTGGCAGCTTCAGCCTTGGAAAGGCTCAAGACAGGTTTTCATCCAGCTACATGGCTCCAATACAATCGAATGTTTGCACAGTTCCTAGCATTTCTAGAATTTGAGAAAATTCACATATTGCAGGTGAACACTATTGTTTTGCTTTCTTTTATGGAGTTCTGTTATCAGAGTGGTCTTTTGCAGGCTAACATTTCCAATCATTTATCTGCAGTTAGAGCCATGTTTATAGTCGATGGGCTAAATACAGATTCATTTAAAGATCATAGACTGCCTTTGTACATTAAATCTCTTAAAATCAATGCAGTTTTCAAGCCTACCATGTCAAAAATCGTGTCTATTGATATGTTGCAAAACATTGTAGCATTGTGTGATCAAAAGCAGTTTCCAGTAGTTTTTAAAGCACTGTATCTCTTCTGTTTCTTCTCTTTTATGAGACTTTCCAACATATTGCCACATTCTGCTGCTCAGTTTGATTTAACTAGGCATTTGACTAGAGGAGATGTGATTTTTAGCCAACAGGTGTGCACAGTCATAGTCAAATGGTCTAAAACCATTCTTGATCGTAAAGAAACTACTACTATTTCACTGCCACTGTTAGGTTCTTCACCCCTCTGCCCTGTTGGCAGCTTTGAAATCCATGTACCAGGTCTTTTCTGCTTCCAAAAATTCCCCATTATTTTTAGTACAGGGCCGAAGCAAGCTGGTTCCATTGGCCGACTCTGCTGCCAGGAAGCATCTGAAGTCCATTTCGGCTATGCTTAACGTGTCTCCTCATTTAACATTTCATAGTTTTAGAAGATCAGCCACCACTTGGGCTTTTCATAATGGTGTGTCTTTGCAGGAAATTATGAAGCATGGCACCTGGTCATCACAGTCAGTATGGAGATACATTAAATCCGTCCCTTCCTCTTCTTCTCAAGTCTCTCGTACTTTCCACCAACATCTTTCCCTGTAGTTTGGCATTTGGTGCCTTATTTTGCCATTTTTTACATTTTTCATGGTGAAACCATATACAATACCATTACATTTTTCATATTAAGCCATGTATTCATGCTTTGAAATGAATTATTATCACTTAACATGGCTGCTCTGTCACCTTTTAATCTGGGCAAAGTATAAGAAAAATGCTATGAACTCATTGCCTATTGGTTTCGGGTTTGCAAATTTATTTTGTGCACCCGTAACCCCATTGGGTCTATCAGGAAACTTGGGGTTGTGAATGAGTTGATTTTTGGTCAGGGTAACTCTGTACCATGTCTCTTTGTTATATGAGTGACAGGGTTTTCAATTCGCATATCTACATGCTGAACTTCATAATGTCCTCGTATATATGGGACATGTTGTGATTATCATTAGGTTATGGCCTACTGGTCATAATTTTATTAGGCTAAAGTTGTTAGGTCAAAAATTTTGGCTCCTGGGTTAGCATGCTCTTGTTCACCCGATTGAGCCCAGTAATTTTCGGTACTTAGGGGTTCATTTTCGGGGGGGAATATTATGTTAACTCCTGTTTGTCTGTCTGTTGTTGATACACTTCATCATATCATCAGTATTATATAATGCCTTGTATTACAATGAAATGTCAAATATAGCAATGATGTGTTTTAATAATAATAAAATTATATAACCCATATTACTTCTTACTGTCTTGGGGGGGGGGAGCTGGAAATGCTATATCATCTTGTCTTTTGATTGCAATTAATCATATTAGAATTAGAATAGAATCAGTATTTGCGCACACATTACTGGTGGTTAATTTTACTGGTGCTCCCTGAATTGTACATCCATGAAAGTTCAAGGTTCCAATCAATTCAATATAACTGTTCATGTATGTTGGATTGCCAGATCTACCAAATAGTATCGTTAAACACTGTTTTTACAATATAGCCAGGGAAGGGGCTCAGGTAGAATGGAATACATTGATTATCTATAGGTATACAATGATTTTCAACTTACTCAAGACCACTAGCTTCATGAGAGTTAATTAAGCTGATGTAAATGAAAATTGCAAGGAAGTTCTGATTATACAAATCTTTAAAATAACTGATGCCTTTTATGATCTGCTATTTATGATGTAGTGTTCAATGTTAAAAATACAAACTTCCAGTGTAGTGTAAAATATCTGCTATTTCACTACACACAACATCTCCAGAATGACCTGACATAAAGAAAGTTTATTACTCAGTCTTGGTTTCCTTGTTGCTCGGTGTAGACGTTTTTTATCTCTGATTGCGTATTTATACAATGTGGAACTTGTTGACTTGTTTTGGGTCATACAACCTATCCTATCAGTCATAATACAACAAGAATTTAACGGCTAACTCACACTTTCCCAAGTAGTTTTGTAAACAGGATCAGACTTCAATACCAGTTAGGTTTAATGTCCCAATCACAGTGTTCTGTGCGATTGTATCAACATATATTTGCCTTTTGTTTCATCACGTTGACTTTATTGCTCTGTAAAATGACCTCCAATGTGGGCAGTGCACATTTTAAAAAATAATGAGCCAATGTAGCCATTCAGTGCCCCTCTTTCCCCCTTTTACATTTTAGTTTAGCATGTGAGAGCTCATCAGAGGGTTTTGAAACATCTGAAAAAATCTGCCATTTGCTGAAATGGGTGTCCATGTTGAAAATGTCCTACACATATACGAATCCCAACTTATTAAACTTTATTGATACTTTAAAAAAAAAAAAAAAAAAACCTTTTAACTAGAAAGGAGACCGGATGAGTTCAACATTTTATACTTGTATGTAGTGGTGAGGTCATGACTGCACAGTGATGAACAGGCCTCATCAGCCAAAACAAAAGCAGTGTACGTCCCTGTCACCAGCTAAGGTAAAAACGAGTACAGGTCTTCACTACATCCACGCTGTCACATGAACAGAATTCAGACAAACTACAGTTTAGGAAAAACACAAGTTTTCAGTTTTAATGGACTGAAAAAAATTTTTTTTTCGTTAAGTTGAAAGAAAATGTTCGTACATTACACAATCACCCTTTGAGTTCAAACTGGCACCCAAGTATTGTGAAACTCAGATGTATTGAGAGAGTCAGCATTTGTGTCACATCCCAGCACGTGCAGCCTTCTTATTGTAAGGAATATTTCAATAACCCACTTCCGGTAAATTGAAAGGGGAAAAAAACTTTAAGAAACATATTTTGTAAATAGGGCTAACGCCCCTTACTATCTCATTGTTAAAATTATGAGACATAATTTACAGGGTGAAAAAACTTTGTACATTCCATATAAGGTGAAGTGGAAAACACAATGCAACATTGTACAAAATGAATTAAAATATATTCTAACATGACACGCTTGTGTCCGCGATTTTGATTGGTCAATCTCAATGGTAAAACCGAGCATAACCTCACGGCTAGTTTCACATAGGTGGGCGACAATCCCACTTCACTTTTTAAAAGTTAAATTTCTAAAAAGATGCATTATAAATCTTCATGAAAACAGAATAAAATATAAAATGTCATGTTAGAATAGCAATAACACACTCCTAGCGTGGGGTTATGTGGGGTTTTACAACTCATAGCGCATTAGAAACACTCAGGCTTCACCTTCGTGTTACTAATTTCGCTATTCGTTGTAAAACCCCGCATAACCCCACGCTAGGAGTGTGTTATTTCTACAATGATCTCAACAACACAGTATTATTATTATTATTATACACCAGAATAATGTATTGATATCAGTGTGGGTTTTAAAAAAGGGATCGAGTTTTCCACGTAATAATATCTTCATGTGACTTCTGTTTCCTTATTTTAACTCAAAAACTGGGATAAACTCTTTTTTGTTGTAGCTTAATTCGTAGTTTATTCATAGCATGACTAATCATAACCATTTTTTGTTTTATGTTATATATATGATCTCTTTATTGATCTCACAACGTCATCTAGTATTACTAAATGACTATTGTTAGTTATGCCTTATTCTATCTTCAGACCAAACAATGCAATCAATCATTGTCACCAGAGAGTTGTGATCATTTTAAGATAAGTCACACAAGCCAGCCATTGTAGTACATTGTAACATTCAGTTCTAATACAGTGAGCAAAAGAACTGCTAACTAACCTTTGCGTAACTGTGAGAAAAAATCTTTCAGGTCTTCTAATAATTTGTCTTTAAACCTAATTTACTTTAGAAACCGGAATACCACAAATATATGTGGGTGCTGATTGCTAGTATTTTACCCAGATGGTATATGTTATAAATATATCTCGTTCACACTGTGTAGAGTTCCTTAAAAGGTTTTTAAGCACAAGTCTCGATAGAGATCACTTTTTTTGGTTTTATTTTTTTGTCTCCGGACTTTCATGAATCGTGGCACAGTGTCTTGAGTATTTGTCTGCTCACTGAAGTTAAGTGGCAATGGCTTACATTAGTACTTGGATGGGTGGCCATCTGAGTTCTAGACCGGAGTTGGAATTTCTTTGTGTCCCCAGACTTTTGTAAATTCTAGTCCGGAGTTGGAATTTCTTTGTGTCCCCAGACTTTTGTAAATTCTAGTGCACTACTTGTGTCTCTGATGGCTTTGCGCTCGCGCTAGGGGACCAAAACACCTTTTGGCCTTGTTCATTCTGAGACTGAATATCTCATCGTGTGTAAGCAGGAATAGTAACAATAATTCTGTTGTTGTTTATGTACATTTATATATCTCTAGATGGACAATATCAAGTTATTATTTTCCCAGATTAATTATTACTCACTCAAAAGCGCCAACTATAAAAGCATCAACTTATATGTGTAAAGTTATCTTTCTTACTGTACATAGATCCAAAAACTATACACATAACAAGATCGAAAGGGGTTTTGGTCTACTAGCATGAACCGCAGAGCCATCAGAGAAACAAGTATTACCACTTAACGTCAGTGAGGACACAGGTACTCATCACACTACGCCTCAATTCATGAAAGTCCAGAGACAGAAAAAAATAATCTCTAGAAGCACGAGTCTCACTAGAGCTCGCACTTAAACAGAATTAAAGGCAGCAACACAAATACATGTATGTGGATTTACTGGCCACTCTAAGGTAATGAAAGGGAATTTACTCCAACCAGCCTTAAATTTTTAAAGCAATTGTAAAGTGAAACTTTACCTAAATGAACATACATCTATATATTAATTTATTCTGTATTAAGAAATAGCAAAATATTCTACAACTAACTTGAAATTGTATATTACAAGCTCAGATTTCAACTGTACCATTTGTGAGTACAGTTCCTCGTTCAAATTTTAAAAATTGAACTGTATTGCTAAGATCTCTGTGAAATCAGTGACATATATTTGACCATTTTAAAATTCCTATCTAGTTTCCTGTCAAGGGGACATTATGTTTTCTTTTGAGAACGTAATGTATTGAACTGTTATGAAAGCTGGTGAAGTTTTTGAGCTATCATGTTAGTCTGTCTAGTGGTAGCCCTGAGGTTGGACGAGCATAGTCAATGCTTCCCTTTCTTCACGTCATTTCTTTGAATTAAGCAATCTCCATTCTTTTCCTTGGTAGATTTCATGAAAGGGGTTTACGCATGGTCTCATACTTAATTGTGAGACTTTGGGTTCACCTGAAAGCCTGTCCAGGAGGTGCCTCAAACTTTGAGCCCATACACTAGTGTATGTCGAATAATCCTTTCTATAACTTTCAAAGACTGTACATTAAGTTTGTAACTTAAGTGGAAGCAGAGAGTCCATTGTTATTACGATGTAACTACAATGATTCTGGAAAAGCTTTGCAAGTATTCTAAAATTACAAGTTTCAACCAACAGGGGACTTAAATTCTGACTCAGTCTCACCTCGTTTTCAATAAAATCAAATGAAATCATATTTATATCAATCATTCAAAATTCTGATTATAATTGTAAACCACATTTATTGCAAAATGTGTTTTTATTACACTACAATATACCTACCTATTGTAACAATATGCTTTACCGGTGGTTCACCATGGGAAGCTTCCAACCGGAGTAAGAGTTGAAAACTATTACCCGTCAAAACAAAATAAATTATCCAGTGACTGGTCACATGTATGCCAGTATATTGCCAGTATATTACCGGTGTATTACCGGTGCCAGTGAAGAGCACCTGTCTAGTCATGTGACCTAGGGAACCTACCAGCTGCTTGCTACAGCTCTTCCTCACTTTTTGTTGGAAGCCATCTTATCAAGACTGGCTTTCATGTAACTCTACTTTTTAGTTCAATTACTGTACTTATACTGTGAGTAGACAGCTTAATTTTGAATATTTAGTTTTTATTGTGTATGGATCTTACTGGTATCAAGGTGAAGACTCCACCTTACCAAAAAAGGGACAAATGTGGACATTGTATGTCCCAGTTTGATTGTCACCTTGCCTGTTTTGGCTGTAGGGCCAAGTGTAAAGGGCAAGACCTCTGCGCACAGGGAGCAAAAGTAAACCAGTGTGCAGCTTGCTCTTTGCTTTCAGATGAACAGTGGACACACTTACGTGAAAGCTTTGAAAAGAGATCTTCATATTGCAATCGTACCAGCTCTCATGATGACAATATAGAACCGGAAACAGAGGATGCATAGGTATTTACCAATGAAGAACTCTCACAAGTAGACGACACACTGCTGGATTTAGAACCAGAACAGTCTGGCAATATTGCACCGTTTACCGGCATTAGTCTTCTCCATAACCAGCCATCTTCTGCTTCTGTCCCAGCAATGAGTATCCCGGTAAACACCGGACCGGTACCGCAGCCTTCTGCTTCTTCTTCAGCCCTTTTCAGGGCACCGGATCCAGTGCCAGCCCAGGATACTATCCCAGCGGGACAAACACCCAACAGACAATATATGGCTGTTAAAATGGCAACCTTCTCACTGCCACAACCACAGAAGACTGCCTCATCTCTTGAGATCCCTCAAACTCCCAGAACACAGCTTATCAAAAGTCATCTGGAACAACAGAACTTTGAATTAATGAATAAGCTACAAAGAAAAAATGAACAAATGAGGGGATATCTCAGCACAAATCCAGACAGGTCTCCAAGCTTTTCTGCAGCAATCTATGGAGAACATGCTTAAACGTTTGGCTCTGGCTCAAACAAATCCTGCTCCTCAAGCAACAAACGTTCAACCTCACATTGTGTCTATCACCCCTTTGTCTGCTGCTCCAGCTGCCACGAAGTTTAAGGAACACATGGACTCTGCCATCGCCTCTCAGTGTCTTCAGGCAGTGGCATCTCATACACAAGTGCTTTCATCTGCTCCTACACAGGCTACTACCGTTTCAACCTCTGCTCCTCAAATGGTAGCACCCCCCAATATAGCACCCGCTTCTTCAAATTTGCAATCCCCTTTGTAAGTGCTGGAACAAGAGGAGTACGGCACAGATAACTCAACATCTTCATCTTTCACAACACCAAAGTCGGAAGAACCTACTGACACCGGTGAACAGACAGCTCCCCCTAACCTACCCTTCTGTGAACTTGTGCAAAGGGTTAGGGAGTTTCTGTCCATCCCAGACCCGGCCGCAGAGGAACACTACAAACCTGGTTCGGCTCTAGGACGTGATCCTCTTCTTCAAGAGAGAGAAAGCAGGCAGGCCACCTTGACCTTTTGTGCCTTCAAACAGCCCAGGGTGACGCAGTAAAAACCCAGTACTTCCTCCACCCTGGATATTGGTAAATTCCCGGCTATTCTCCCACACAAAGGTAGTGCTCCAATATCGCCAAGCCTGGATATATAAGTGGTCCTCCAGCCACAGTTCATCAAAAAGAACTGGTTAAACTTGAGTACATGGCTCGGGAAAATATCAGCATCGCCAATTTCCTCTCCACCTTCAGCATGGCCAGTGAGTCATGTCTTAACAACCTCAGAGTTTCAAGAGACCAACAGGAGAAATTGTTTGACCAATTCAGAGCCCCTCAGGATGGACCATCTTGGGAGCAAATCATGTTACAACTCTATCAAATCACTCAACTAGAGGCCTCCCAAAAGCAATTTATGCTTGACATAAGCAGGAGTATGTTCAAAGCCTAAGCAGATCTGGTCGTAAATTTCATCTCTTTTCTCACCAACCTGGTCTTGCAAAGGAGAGATGCTTACCTCCACCTGGATGCTTTCAGATTGTGCAACCTATGCTCAGCAACCATCTCATGAGGTGATCTGTTCAATGTAAACCTTGATGCAAGAGTACGAACATCATCTAATTGGTTTGGGGGTAAAACCAGGATCCAAAAAAGACTGTTTCCACTCCTACAAGGAACAGAAGAAGGGCAGGGCATGACAATAGCATCAAGCCCCTGAGGGCGTCTACTATCAACCAATGCCAGCACCCCAATACATGGTGCAACAGCCTTTTTTTGCCCATCCCCATCAGGGTGGTCGCAGAGGAGGTAGAGGTGGTCGCAGGGGACACGGCCGTGGGGTAACACTAGCAGTGGCAAGCAGCAACAACCTCCTCAATGACACTTATCAAACAGTGTTACGCTCAAGAAATCCTGGACAAAGACCCACAACAGTTTCAGACAATCTCTCAGATTATCCTGCCCAGTGTGCCCCTCCAGAGGGGGAAAAGACTCTGAGTGTTATAACCCTACAGGAGAGGGAACCCAGTGGGCAAACTTACATCATTTAGACATCAAAATGACAACGGGCCCGATGTCAATAAACTGTCTTTTTTTGATTTGGCTTGAAAGTTCTAATGACATCATTTTCACGACATCAAAATGACATCATTATCATGACATCAAAAAGACGTTATTTTCAAGATATCAAAATGACATCATATATTATATCAAAATTAAATTTTTATGACATCCAAACCAGAAGTAATTTAAAGTTTCAAATCCACCCAAAATTATATACGTCCTTTTGAGAACACGTTCATTACAATAGGAAAAGTTCCCCAATGATATATACAGAAAAAATATATCACAATGAAGAAAACAGTATTATATTGTCAATCTTCTTGATTGATATATTTTGATATATCTAATGGGGAATGTTTTTTACTTTTATTATCCATCATTCTGTACGATTTATGGGTTCAATAGTATGAATATTTGATGAGAGAATATGAAAAAGGATGTCAGAAAGCATCATGGGCACCAGTGAATATAACAACTGCAATCTTTAACCTGCAATATCTCAGTCATTTCTGCATGAAGTTTTATGTAACAAACATAAGTAGAAGCACTGTAAGAAGACCTTTCTTATGATATATAATACATATTTGTAGGTAACACAGTTTCTGAGATATTGGTGAAAAACCGGAAGTGATTGAGGCGCCTTTGTATACAAATGAAATATATCCCGCTCTGTATAACCCTCTGTACTGGTCAAATACGATGTGCGGTGGATAATAAATTAAATTTTAAATTAATTAAATTTAGTTCAAATAACATAAAACTAAATCAAATAAGGAATTGTGTATAATAAAGAATTGGCATCAGTTTCCCACTGGTACCTACAGAGAGTGATAAACAGGAATGTGAATAAAAATTCATTGGTACTTTTAGTACACTTCATACATAGCAATTACACAACAAAATATCAGTGCCACTACATCTCAAATTCAGTTTATCATGCATGTAAGAAAAGCTAACAATCACAGGTAGATCAACCTAATACTTGAATGACTGTAAACAAGAAAATGACCCACCTAGCTGTCTATTATCGCCTGTAATTGCCACCAACAACTAGAAATTTTAATTACCTGGAGACTGGAGTATATATCCGGTCTATTGTTGCAGTATTTCAAGTATTTTACTTTAATAAAACATATTTTAAACACAAATTGATGGTTATTTGCTTTTAAAAGTGAAATAAATAAATACAAGTGAAGTTTGTATTTTGTAATACTAATCTCATAAGCTTCATTATGTACAGTATGTTTGATCATTTTAGGGTCCCTTAATTTGTGATTTCCTACCCTAATTCCTTCTTCCTTTTGAATGTTTGCATATGACAAAGTTACATCAAGAGTTACCAGCAGACTGCCATATGGTATTAGTTACAGTTGTTTCAAAAAGTCAGTAGTGTCATTGATCTAAGGGGGTGCTCCTGCCATATACTTTTTTATATTTACTTATTCGAAAAGTGGGATGGTTTGTAGTACTGCAAATTTGTCTCCCACTGATGTCCTTTTTGTAAATTTTTGGTAGTAGGTAAAATCTGCTCTCAGTGAAATCTTGATTATGGAAGTGATCAAAATTCTTTTCAGTGATTCGTGATTAATCAATTGGGATTGACTGACAATTGGGATTGATGTTACACATAAATATATAACTCAAACAGACTGTGTGTTAAATATGAGAAATAAGTGTTAATAATGACATTAAAATGATGTGTCAAGAAATATTAAAGTAAAAAAAAACATCTATGAACTTCATGATGTAACAGTGACATTATTGAGCCAAAGAGAAAAAATATTGGGGAAGTTTGAAGAAGTCAATAACAAGTCACAAAAATTACCAACTTATGGGGTACATTAATCTATCCTCTGATGGCACAATGACATCAATATGACGTGGAGAGAAAAATATCAGATTTTGCGCAATTAAATGATGTCAAACTGACATCACATGTGATGACCAACAGGTCTGTTTCCATCAAATAATGTCTAGATATCATTATGCTATCAAAATGACATCAGGTCCCAGTTTAGGCCAATCATTGATATCGAAATGACATCTTGTGCCTGGTGGGAAGGGACTCCTTGTTTTCATACCCCACCGGAGGGGGTAAGGACTCCGTGTATTCAAACCCCACAGGAGGGGATAAAGACTCCTTGTTTTCACACCCCAATGGAGGGGAAAGAGACTCCTTGTGTTCTCCCCTCGTGGGGGAGACTCTTTATGTACAGTCTCATGGTGTATTTATCAAAGATCAAGTTCTGAATCAATCAAACCCTAGCAGTGGGAAGCAGGCTAAAATTGTTCCTGCAAGCATGGAAAACCTTAGGTGCACACCGCTCAATTCAAAACCTCATCGTGAAAGGATACAAACTACCCTTCAGGGAGTGCCTGACCTTCTTCAGGACCCCATGCATAGCCAGCGGTTACACAGACTTCAACAAACAAAGTGCCTTGTCAACTTCTATTCAAGACTTGCTATGTAAAGACACAGTCGATACGGTCCAAAAAAACAGACAGTCTAGGCTTTTACAGTCACCTATTCTTGGTCCCAAAACCAGGCAACCGCTGGAGGCCAGTGATAGATCTCATTTGTCTCAACAAATTTCTGGCCGTTCCAAAGTTCAAGATGGAGACTTCAGAATCCATATGAGCATCCCTCAATAAGAACGAATGGGTCACCTCTATCAACCTCACGGATGCCTACTTACACATACCTATTCATCCCCAGTCACAGAAATATCTCAGGTTCTGCCACAAAGGCGTCACGTACCAGTTTACCAGCCTACCCTTTAACCTTGCCATGGCCCCACTGATTTTCACCAGCATGGTCAAGGAAGTCAGACTGTTAGCCTTACAACAAGGAATCTGTATTCATCAATACCTGGACGACTGGCTGATTTGCAACTGTTAAAGTTAGTCAGGGATTTGGGCTGGGTAGTGAATCTCAAGAAATCAGAACTGGTACCCTCCCAGAGATTCAACTTCCTAGGATACCATTTTTTACTAGTTTTGGTGCTTGTCAAGCCCACTCAAGACAGGTGGACGAAACTGCAGGAGATATTCTGTTGCCTCTCCTCGAAGTCTGTTATCAGTGCAAGGACTCTTATGTCCACCATTGGATTACTGCATCAACGAAGAAGACAATCAAACTCTGCCTCTGTACATACCAATCCCCTGAAATCAGAAGATGATACGACACAGGGAATGGTGGTTAGACCCAAAAAGAAAAGTTTATCCACCCAAGGGAACACAAAAAAACTGATCTTTACAGACGACTCAAATGCAGGATGGGGCGCACACTTAGATCACGATTCTACAGGAGGGGTTTGGTCTAGCATCAAAAAGCTCCTACACACCAACCTATTGGAAATGAAGGCATGTTCTCCTGGCCCTGCAATTCTTCAAAACGACTTGCAGGAACAATTGCATTCTAATTGCCTTGGACAACACCTCTGTGGTGTTGTACATAAACAAACAGGGCGGCACAAGATCCGCAGAACTTTGCACACTAATGTGGAGGATCCTGACTTGGTGTAATCTCAACAATGTCACACTCTGAGCAAGACACATACCCAGGTCACTCAATGTGATAGCGGACGGCCTCTCCAGAAGGAATCAGATCCGGCCCACAGAGTGGTCTCTATCTCCACAGATCCTCAAACAAGTTAACAAGACATGGGAGAGTCCCCAAGTGGACCTGTTTGTGACCAGCCTGAATACAAAACTTCCTCTGTTTGTCTCTCTGATCCCGGATCCTCAGGCTTGGGTAGTAGATGCCCTGAACATCCCATGGGAAAACCTGGCCGCTTATGCTTTTCCTCCCACCGCCCTACTACCCAAGGTTGTACAAAAACTTCAATCACCAATGTGCAGGCTGATACTTATCGCCCCAGGCTGGCCAACAAAACCATGATTTTGGGACCTTGTGGAAATGTCACTGGACGTCCCACAATGACTTCCTCAAATCCAAACCTTACTCAAACAACCACTGAGCAACCATTACCACACCAACCCGACTTTCCTCAACCTCCATGTTTGGTATCTAGGAGCACAGCGCTGCAACAGAGTGGGTTCACCGTAGAGGTGGCAGAAAGAATTGCTGCTCCTCCGAGACTCTCCAAAAGAGCTATCTACTCATCAAAATGGTCCGTTATGCAAAGATAGTGTGTGGAACAACAGGTGGACTTCAGGAATCTCTCCATAGGCGACATCTGCAATTTTTTCTGGTATCTTTTTCATGACCTCAACAGATGCCCTTCAACCATACAGAACAGCTATTGCAGATACCCTCAGGAATTCAGATTTACACATCAGCTCCAGTTAATTGCTAGTTTTTACAGGGACAAGCCCAAGTTTCCAGGTCTCTTCCAAAATGGAAACTGTCACTGGTGCTGTTTTGAACCAAAGGAGGAATGCACTCTAAAACTACTCACTTGGAAGACAGTTTTTCTTCTGGCCCTAGCTTTAGGTAAGAGTTGCAGCGAAATCCATGCCTGGACCTATGACAGAATTACTTTTTGTCTCCTGCAAACTAGGCCACTCTAAGGATATTCAGTATTACTCCAAGGTGGACTCGACAGACATTGAGCTTATAGGGGTCAAGGCCCATGATGTTAGAGCCTTTGCGGCTTCAAAGGCTTTCTATGGGGGAACCTCAATGGACCAAATCATGCAAGCCTTCCATTGGAAATCACATAATGCTTTCACCAAATTCTACCTCAAAGACCTTACCGGGCAAGACCAGAAAGAAGGCTCCTACTATATGGGATCCTTTGTTGCAGCTCAGCATATCATGCCTCCTTCCAATCTAGCTTCAGGGAAGAAAACAGGGGGACCACTACTTCCGGTACCATTTAGAAGGGGTGTGTCAGAATCCTCTGATACCATAGAGCGGGGTCTCCACCCCTTTAAGGTAACTATTTTCTTAATTCATTTCATTACTTTTATCTGCTGTTTTTCCTGCTTATTTACTTGTTACCAGGAATATTTCTTTGTTTCCAATTGCTTGAGAATGTAATTTAAGTTTTTACTTTTTTGGTAATCTTAATTTTACTTTTCTTAAGACCTTTCTTGTGTCATATAATGTTCCCTGATACCAGGTTTTTCAACGTACTTTGTGTACGATGCTTTCAGTTTTGCTGCATTAGAGTGCCTGCGCTAACAGCGTGATCCATGACGGCTCCTCCTTCCCTTGGTGACGCACCCCAAAGTCAGGAGAAATGGAGAACTCCCCTCAGCCTGGATGTGCGTTCCTCAACCTCATCATGGCTCCTTCCTCCACCCTGGTCTCTGGATATTCTTCCTGGTAGGTTGATATCTTTGCCAGATTCTTTAGCCAGTCTCCAGTCTTTCCAGCCATCCAATATGCTGGGATTCAGGTATATTGTAGCGTAATAAAATTGGAAATTTTGTATTAAATGTAGCTTTTGTAAGCTACAATACCTACCTATTGTAACAATAGTACAGGCCCTCCCTGGTCTTCCCCGCTTTCCAGACTTTCCACTAGAAGGTGGGGCTTTGGTTCCAACAAAAAATGAGGAAGAGCTGTAGCAAGCAGCTGATAGGTTCCCTAGGTCACATGACTAGACAGGTGCTCTTCACTGGCATACTTGTTACCAGTCACCAGATAATTTATTTTATTTTGACGGGTAATAGTTTTCAACTCTTACTCCTATTGGAAGCATATTTATTGGAACACCGGTAAAGAATATTGTTACAATAGGCAGATATTGTAGCTTATAAAAGCTACATTTAATATAAAAATTTCAAGTTTATAACAAACTGAATTAACAGAACTTACATAATTATAATTTGACACTTTCGGCTCAGATCAGTCTCAACCAAGTCAACTTTTGTGAAAACGATTTGAATCCGAGATTGAGACCAAAAACTCAATTTTCAGCCAATGGTTAAGCCTGAGATTGAGATAGTCTGAGACCTTCTGTGAAACTGACCCCAGATTTCAAATTGACTCTGCGCTTTATTCGTTGTTGCTCCAGTCCAGTACAGAGGCTGCTCACATAATTTGTTGTTGCTTGGTTTAAAGGCATGGTGGGGACAATTTTACATTCAGTACAAGGTAGGCCTGCTGCAAGGTCAAAGTGTAAAATCCAGACTGTTATAGAATCCCATTCATTATCTCAAAAAAACCCTGAAGACTTGTAAGTAAGTGTTAGTGCACGGAGGTGTCTGCATAAAATGTAATAAATTTAATGGGTCATTAAAGTATATATTTTGTTATGAGTGATAAGAAATCCACTAACTTGAAGAAAGATGGGATTTCTCATTTTTTTATAAGGGGACACTGTGGTGCATTGGTAACGCACTCACCCCCACCTCTGACATTGAAATTTGAAACCCAGCTAGACCTCAACTGTGAAAGCTGCTATATGCCTACCGTTGGTCAGTGGTTTACAGTACAGAACCTTTACCAACTGTTTGTACTGGTTTTCTCCGTCCTTCCAACTGCCCACAAAGATATAACCCAACAAAGGTAGTAGACCTTATGTGAAACATTAAATAAACAAACCATTCTTTAAACAAAAAACCTTTCAGGTCAATTAAATTAATACTTCACACCAAAATTGACTGGATAATATGGATATGGTATTGTGTGAGTGTAACACATAGACCATACCTTTCTGTGCTGGAGACAAAAGCTTAAAAACAAAGCCGAAAAGGGTTTCGGTCAACTAGTGCCAGCGACAAAGTCTTCAGAGACACAAGTAGTGCACTGAGGCGGTCACCCATCCAAGTACTAATGTAGCCCATTGATGCTTAACTTTAGTGAAGAGATGGTACTCACCATGTTACTCCACAATTCATGAATATCTGGAGACAAAAAAAAAGTGATCTCTAGAAGCGGGAGCCTGGCTAGAGCTCATGCTTAAAAAAACAAGCTCCATCTACCTTTCACCTGCTGGGTGGGGATCCTACGATTTGATTAAATTCCCTATAATGAGATTTGTCAGGAACAAACTCTGGAGAAAAAAAGTCATTCAGTCATCATATAATACCTTAAACAAAAGCAGTTGAGAAGAAGTCTACTTTGCTGGGCGACTGGACACAAGTCAGAACTCATGTTGCCTTTGAGACCGCATTTATTTTGTGACTGCAAGGAAAGGTTTGACATAGCCATTAAGTTCAGACTGTTATAAAATGCACTCATGTACTGTCTAAAATAGAACAAGCTAGTCTAGCACTTGACTGATAGACCCATTATTTTTTTACCTTTGATACATATCACGTGCAGTGTACTCATTAAAGTGGTGTCAGTACAGCATGCTATAATTATATCACTCTCTCTTTTTCTTAATGTATGTGTAAAATATTGGTGATTTTGAAATAACATGCACGATTGATGAAAAGACTGCACTAATAATGTCAGGAAAGTGTAAAAAGTGTGTTGCCATTATGGGGACCCTGACAGTGGAGCCTCTGACAGTTCTGTTTTATGTGGCCACCAGTTTTATGATGCCCACTGATGATGCTCTGTGGTACAGAAAGGTGTGTTTACACCTGTACCAGGACCAGGAACTCTGTGATGACATCAATAAGAATGCAAGCTACACTGAGATGGAACAAGAAGTCCAGAGAATTAACTCACAATGGAACTTCTACAGAACAACAAGTTTTTCTTTACCAGCTATGCTTACAACATTTCTCTATGGTTCTTGGAGTGATCGTATCAGCAGGAAATTGCCCATCTTCTTACCACTGTTTGGACTTTTGGTTGGTAGTTGTATTAATATGGCATCTGCTGTGTTCACCATGTCTCCACTGTGGATTCTGTTGATGGCAAGTGCCCTGCAGGGCATGCTTGGTGGAATGCTCACTATGTTGGTGTCCACCATGAGTTACATCAGTGACATCAGCACACCAGAATCAAGAACAATGCGCATCTCAATCCTCTATGCCAGCTCTAACATAGGATCCCTCATAGCATATACACTATCTGGTGTTATATTTGACCACTCTGGTTTTGTGGTTATGTACTCTATTTGTATTACTTTTACTTTTATAAGTATATTCTATACTGGTGTCTTTGTTGCAGATATAAAGCCGAACAATTCTCAAAATCAAAATACACAGGATGAAGATTTATCCAAACAGACAGAACATACTTGTAACGGAAAAGTCAAAAGAATCTGTCAAAAGTACTGTGATGTTTCTCATGCCAAGGAAGCCTTTCTAGTAACATTCAGGCGCAGGGAAAATAACCACAGGGCACACATTGTGGCAGTCCTGGTGATTCTGCTATTTTATATGATTGGTGGTTGTAAGTGCATTTACATTTATTTTGTTTAAAACGTCTATCTTAAGATGAATAGGCTGGAATAACTGATTTTCTAGTTTTCTATTTCTCATTGATATGCTTCTGTTACCAGGCTGAATGATGAACCTGTTTTCTGTCTACAGCTATAGCCGTACAGTACCTGTATTTGAAGCATCCGCCTCTGGCTTTCACTCAGACTCTGTATGGTTTCTATGAGGGCTGGACTATTTTCATCAGATTGTCCGTCAATGCTTTCTCTGTACCAATCTTGAAGAAGAAGTTCAACTTACCTGACATCCCACTTTTGGTTTTGGCACTGATTTCGCATGCACTGTCCACACTGGTGATGGCTTTGAGCCAGTACAGGTGGATGGTATTCATAGGTAAGCTGCTTGCAGTTTTTACATATGTATTTGTATTCAAATTTCAGTGTGTCAGGAAGCCATATAAGTACTATCATTCTAAATGCAGAAAAATGAAAAATCCATTTTTCAGAGCCTTCAAGCACTAAAATATCAACGGAATGATTAAAAAATACAATTTATGTACATAGTTAACATCTGTATATAATATACTTAATACCAGCGTTAAATATTTGCGAGTTTGCTGCTAACAACCCTGACAATGCACTCTGGAGTAAAATCATGATGGCGCAAAATCTGGAGTAAATCATAATGGTCCCCCACCTGAATATTCAACTGTGAAGGTCAGGAGCTCAATCAAGTTGTGTATATCTCTGCCATTTTTCTAAAAAGTGACTTCTTATGTCCCATCTTTTATTATCCACCACGCGACGTATTTACCCTAAATACGGGGAAATACAGACCGGGATGTATTTTTTTTGTATACACCGGCGCCCCGGTACTATGGATATTGAATTTGATTAACTTCCGGTTTTTCAACAATATCTCGGAAAGTATGTAACTTAAAAATATGTATAATATATCATTAGAAAGGTGCTATTCTAGCGCTTCTGTTCATGTATGTTGCATAAATATCCATACAGAAATGACTGAGATATTGCAAGGTAAAGATTGAAGTTTTATATTCAGTGTTGCTCGTGCTTTTTGACAGTCTGTTTCACGTTTTCTCATTAAATATTCATATCATTTGACCCATAAATCACACAAAATGGTGGATAATAAAAGTAAAACATCCCTCATCAGACATATACAGAAAAAATATATCACGAATGAAGATTAACAATATAATACTCGTGCTGCGCACTCGTATAATATTGTTATCTTCATTCGTGATATATTTTTTCTGTATATGTCATTCGGGACGTTTTCCTATTGTCCAATTGTAACTGAATTGAACTGCCCTATGACCTACTTTTTCGATCATGCAAGTTAAGTATTCATCTTTTCATGACCTGATTAAAGTTTCTTTAAAATTAAACACATGAATAAACCTTCTCTGCTTCCACCTGTAACAGCTACTCAGTTGTGCTTCAGGAAGAACAGTGACAGAAGTTTCCTCACTCCTACACACAAGTTCCCAGACCAGCTTAGATTGGAGGAACAGTCCAGACCTCCTTTTCTGAACCCCGAGTAATAAAACTGGTACTTCTGCACAATATTTGGGCCCACAGCCACTTTCACACAGCCAATACTGACTCAGCAGCCAGTGCAGGTCCAGCAGCAGCGTCGACCAGTGCAAACTTATCAATCCCAGCCGATGCAACATGTACATCACATTCTCCAGTAAATTCCACCACCCAAACAGATGAAGCCGCCTGTTCAACAGCAGAAACAGCAGCCCCTTTAACAGTAAATATAGCAACCACTTCAACAACAAATGCAGTCACCAATTCAACAGCAACTACAGTCAGTTACACAGACACTGCAGAACCCAACCACAAGCCGCCTATCATCACCAAACCTGATAACTGTAACCACCTTCCACAACTTCATGCCAGCAATGCCAATGGACTGACCCGGTAGCCTCCGCAGATAGATTGCTTCGGTGACTCATGCATACCTTGCCACACACAGATGACAACTACAGCCAGGTCAGCACGCCACAGTCCCTTTTGCCAGAGACCAGCAGAGATGACCATGGTGATGATTAGCAGTAGATGACACTTCAGAAGTGTCTGTGCAACAGCCAGCCTTCACCTTTTAGATGAAATGTTTTAGGCTCTTTTCAGGGCCGCTAAATCATCCAAAACAATTTTTGTCAGTTGTAAAATGCCAATAGACACAGTGAAACTCATCCAACACTTTAGTTCCCCCCCCCCCCCAAAAAAAAAAAAAAAAAGAGAAAGTTTGAACCCTCACCCATGATCCCCCCAAGAAAAATTAAAAAAAAAGAAATAAAAAGTTAAGGTTCGAGCCCTCCGCCATAACACTTTGACAACGTGTTGTGCCACTGGACCTAATATTTTACCCCCCCCCCCAAATAAATATAAAATGCAGGATCCAAACCCTCACACCTCTCTGTCTCTCTGTCAGCCAAAGGTCAATGGTGGAGGGTTCAAACCCTAGCACCTCTCTGTCAGCCAATGTCCAAACAAGTTTAAAAATTCAATGGGGGAGGGTTTTAACCCTCACACCTCTCTGTCAGTTCAAATTCAAAGAAATTCAGTGCAAGTTTAAAAGTTAATTCAATAGAAAAAAATTATCTAAAACCACAAAAAATATTCATTGACACAGTTCCACTAATACTTTCATGCAATATTCATGATAAAATATAACATGTACATATTACAGAAAATAAAAATTATAACTTCTCCAGAGGTAGATATAGGAAATTATTTGTAATGCAAGTACTGCACATGTAAAAAAGGTTAACAAAAATGAGAAAAATATTTTAAAAAGTAAACTGCTGTCTTTCCAATATTGTCCATATTTCATATCCTGCCTATCTGCCAAGGCACAGCTCCTTCATTTTTGAAGCAATCTTCCAAAACAGTTTGCTGTGCCTTGGCAGCTTAGTGGGTGTTCTTTTCCATGAAGCAGCTGGTTCCCTTGCAAGATATTGTCCAAGTTCAAACCCCATGTTTTCCACTTGGAGCTCTCCTCTTTCAGATCGAATTCTCAATAAGTGGTGCAGCACAGCACAGGCTGTGAATATTCGCGTGATCACCCAAGGTTCTTGCTTGCTGCATGGTGGCAACCCTTCTCCCACTGCTCAGCCAGTAGTGGAATACCTGTTCATTTAAGTCCATGCTTCTGCATGAGAGGAATTTCATCCGCAATGTTTGTAGGGGGAAGCTAAGGTATCATCACCAATGAAGAAGGACTCCACTTGAGGCCTGTGGTCCACCAATGATTTTACCTGAGGGAAGGCAACGGTGTTATGCTCGATCTTTCACCTCAGGTCACTGCAGAGGAAAATCTGGCTCTCAGAACTTGACCCAGGGGCAGCAATGCCAAACCAGATGCACTTATAGTCTGCATCCACCAGATCTAGCAGGACCATGGAGTGAATTAATTACTCCCTCCGGTCTGGGACAACTGATGGGGTTATGTTTCCTGTCTATTGCCCAAGAGCATGGGGTAGGTTCCACCTCTCCCTGAAGCCCTGCTCTTCTCCAACTAGTCCCCAGGGCAGGTAGGACAAACGATAGTATTTGATTATGGCGTGAAACACCTCAGACACAGATGTGGTTAATTGTTGATCTCCCACCCTAAAGACGAACACCCTGAATATAGCTCTCCCCTTTGGCCAGATGTCTCAGTGTAATAGCTAACTTCAGGCCTCACTGGAGCAGCTGTCGCAAGAATGTTGTCTGCTCCTGGAGGACTGGTATTAACCAACACTCAGTTGGTCAAAGCATCCACTAGCTCTGCGATTAGATTATGGTATTGCCCCCTGTCTTCACATCTCCTAAGTCACTTTCTGACATAAGAGACTGGGGCCCTCTTCCTTCTCCACTCTTTCCTTCTATTGTAAACCCAAGTTTTCCGATTCCCACATTTTCAGAATTTGGAGCAAAGTTTACAATATCTTGCAAAAATGGGACAGCCCCATTTGGGGTGTTGAGGGGTTACATTGGCTTAGATAAGAAGTTCTTTAAAATTTTGGATAGTCCTGAGAAGGGTAAATTTAGCCACATAATGCCCCATCACTGCAATAGTCCATTAACATATTCCTCTGTTTTTAGTTGCTCTTGATAAGGTTTTCCCTTTAACTTGTGCCTCGTATCCAAGAGTGCTTCGGGTGGGATCATCAGGTCTTCTTATGAGCTTCGATGTCATGGTGCTAGGTATATCTCTCGCTCATTATGGTGTGCAGAATGACACATGTAATGACTATGGTACCGAAACTGTTGGCTATTGTCACCTGGTGGAATTCCTGACTGAACCTATGAATAATATTCAGAAGGGGTTTGTTATTCTGTACTTGTATACTCTTTTAATAATGTCCATTCTACTCCATGAGAACCACAACATAGTTGTAGTATCCATATTTAAAAAAATATTGTTACCTATTTGAAATATAATGAAGCCCCTATCTGTACTTTCCCAATATCAAGGTGTTACTTTTATTCTGGACAGAAGCTATACCCACGATATTGCTTGTCAGGGAGTTTTGAACCTTTCAGGCACTCATAATTTTAGGGCAATAAAGTAACCAGGATTTTCAAACCGAGTTTTATTAATTTTTAACAAAATATATCCATAATTAGCTCATTGATTTTATTAGAAATTACAGCATAACTGAGTTGAAACACACTTTAGTTCCAATCGTCTGTGAAAACTGACATATATTTACATTTTGACAGAAACAATGTTTAACTTAATTATAAAGTAGTAGTCACAGAACAGCAAAATAACAGTTATGAAACATCACCTTTGCTGAACCAAAAACCATCTTGAATGAGGTTTGTTATACCTGGGGATGGATTGACACGTGCTGCATTTTAAAACAGTGAGACAGTGGTTTAACCAGTGGTTTCCTGGAGGTTCTGGGATGACCTAAATCAGTGATGATCTGGGCCCGTATTCACTAAACCTCCTTTATTCAAATAAACCCTTAAAAAGTAAGGATTTCCTTTATTTCTTGCCCCTTCCTTAGTTTTTGTATTCATTAAACTTCCCACAAACAAAGGAGCCTAACTTTCTTTTCTTAAATATCAAGGAAACCTTAAAAATTTAGGAAATCCTTAACTTTCAAGGGAATCTTGAATTTTGATATTCACTAACCTTCCTTTACTGAGGAATCCTTGGGTTTTTGCTTTAATTTTCAAGGTAAGTGTGACTACCTTATGATAAAGGGGACTTTTGGTGGTTTGACTTTTTAAGTAAAAATTGAGGCAATTAGTGAAATGTTATGACATTTGCACCTTTTTTGTCCATACTACATCATTTATATCACCATACGTCTTTCTTTGAAATTTTTGGGATATTCAGTCGATTTGTCGTCAAACCAAATAAAAATGTACTTGATGTGTGTGTCACAATATCTGTGTGAAAAGTGGCTATTACCACAATAGGAAAACTTCCTGAATGACATACAGAGAAAAATATATCACGAGTGAAGATAACAATATTATACAAGTACATAGCACAAGTATTATATTGTTTATCTCCATTCGTGAAATATTTTTCCTGAATATGTCTGATGAGGGGTGTTTTACTTTTATTATCCACCATTTTGTACGATTTATGGGTTACATAACATGAATATTTAATGAGAGGATGTGGAAAAGGCATGTCAAAAAGCATGGCACCAGTGAATATAGAAACTGTAATCTTTAACCTGCAATATCTCAGTCATTTCTGCATGAATTTTAAGGTAACAAACATGAGTAGAAGTGCTATAAGACAACCTTTCTAATGATATATAAATAAAATATATCCCCCTCTGTATGTCCCTCTGTATGGGTCAAATAGTATTATTTGCTCACGGTGGATAATAAAATGTGGTATGCAATACAAAAATATTTAAAAGTTAGATATTTATTTCTTAAAATATGAAATATCATCTTAAACGGCAATAGAAAACACATCATAACACTAATCTTATACTAATAATAAACATGGAAAATACAAAAGTAAGGGAAAGATAAGGGAGCCTTTATGAAAAAAAAAAACGCTTTTAACCAATTGGATGACTGAATGCACTGCTTTAATAAAGGATCCTTTATTTAAGGTCTCCTTTGGTAAGGAAGCTATAATGGAGGTTTAGTGAATAGTATTTTAACTGTCACCTTACCAAAGGAGATTTTTCACCTTCCTTTAATAAATGGACCTTAAAAATATAGGAGGTTTAGTGAATATGGCCCCTGGACCAAAATTTGAAAAGCTAGGCCAACTGATTCTCTATGGCAACAAACAAGTACTGGATATCACCAGTGGTTTGTTTACTAGACTAGCAAGAAGATTGGGTGTTTGTTTTTGTGTTTTTTAAAAAAAAAATTATCCAACAATGTGGATTTATCTTTTATGAATACTTAGCTATATTGTTGTAATCTTGTTGAGGTGCACTTTAGATTATTGCTATATCACTGATAACATCTCCCCACTGTTGCTGTGAGTGTTACAATAATACTTTACCTTTGGTATTAAATCACATGCTTCGGAATTATAGAAAGCAGAATAAAGCTATTAGTTTAAGGATTATGTAAAACTATGGCAAATCCACAGCTTCCAAGAGTGCTGAGAGCAGTACAAAGTCTGACTGTTGAACCTCTAGCAGTTCTATACTACATGGGATTGAGTTTTCTCAGCCCTACTGACAATGCTCTGTGGTACTTGAAAGTGTGTCTCAAGCTTTACCATGACAACTTCATCTGTGACAATCTGAGTAAAAATGAAAGTTATGCAGAGATGGAGAAGCGGGTGCAAACTCAGAATTCTGAGTGGAATTTTTATCGAACGCTCTGTCATGGAGTTCCGTTGATGTTGGTCACCTTTCTGTATGGATCATGGAGTGACCGTTTCAGCAGGAGATTGCCTATGCTTTTATCCTTATTTGGTCTGTTAATTAATTCTGTTCTTTACATGTTGTCATCTATTCTTCCTGAATCTTCTCTTGGATTTCTCCTTTTGTCTAATTTTATCATAGGATGTTCTGGAGGACTACTAACAATGCTTGTGTCCACCATGAGTTACATCAGTGACATCAGCACCCCAGAATCAAGAACAACACGAATCTCAATCCTCTATGCCAGCTCTAACATAGGATCCCTCATAGCATTTACACTGTCTGGTGTTATATTTGACCACTCTGGTTTTATAGTTATGTACTCTATTTGCATAAGCCTCAGTCTTCTTGGGATAGTATACACCATAGTTAGAGTCAAGGATATTAAGCAGCGCCAGGATGTCAAATCAAGTGTAGATACAAAAGAAGCAGGCAAAGATGTCAATTCTGATCCAACAAAGAAAGAAAAATGGACAAAATATTGGAATATCAGTCATGTTAAAGATGTCGTGATGGTGACAGTTACAAAGAGGGAGAACAACCACAGAGCACATATTTTGGCTGTTTTAACCATTCTATTACTTTACATATTTGGTGCCTGTCAGTATACATTAATTTTATCATGCAATTCACACGATTTCCTTACCTTTGAAATATATACAGGATATTATCTCACTACGTTCAACCTCAGTCTCTTGCTATCTTGCAGCTTCCTCCGTACAGTACCTTTACCTGAAGCATCCACCATTGGACTTCAGCCAGACTCTGTACGGGTTCTATGAAGGTTGGGCTATGTTAATTATGCTGTCTGTCAATGGCTTCTTTGTCCCTCTTCTGAAGAAGAGGTTTCAGTTACCAGACATGCCTCTGTTGATCTTGGCAGTTGTTGCACATGCATTAGCAAGTCTAGTCATGGGTCTGAGTGTGTATCCCTGGATGGTTTTCATGGGTGAGTTAACCCATAATCTTTCTCTGATTATTCTGATTTTCTTTTCAAAATGGCGACTACTTTCAATAGGCACAGACTGGAAGAATTTTATGAGAGTGAGACTGAGAGTTTATGTATAAGATCTAATACTTTGATTCCTAACTTCTGAACATCAAAGGCAATAGATGCTTGCTCAACAGCAAGATATAACGATACCAAAAAATTTGCACTTGCTGTACCTTGAATGTAAGGTATACCTTAATGTCATACACGTTCCTTGTGTCATATTATATCATTTAAATTCCATGAAGCTTATCACAGGGAGCTAGACACTGAGAAGAAAGGCTAGCATTTCTAAGTGGTAGTTGTGACGTCAGAAACTCCAGTTGGATTTTGTGATGGCTTGTTCTGTCACAGTACAGCATTTTGGCTGTATGCCATATGACTGACTGTCAATCAGAATTTCAAAATATGACCAAATTATCCATCATAAACTACAACGGGATTTTCTGACAGATTTTTCCTTGCAACTACAAATTGGGGTTTCTTTTGTCAAAATTTGAAACTATAGCTTCTGATATGACACGAATAATGTAAATATAGTAATAATAGGTGGGGAAAATATTCCATACTGTAAATAAATATTGAATTAAATATTTAGTCATTAATTCTTTTGATAAAACGTCTAATTTTATCACAAAATTTTAAATTTTGTCAACACAGCTTAAAAGTTCTGTCGACAGAATGAGTGTTAAGGTAAGACATGTTACAAACATTGTACATCCCTGATATAAATCACAGCAATGTTGCGGATTTATGCCAGAGTACTTCTAAAAAGTTGAAAACTTATAACTTGGTCAGGACTAATTAAACCCAATTAAGGTCTAACTTGTACAGGTAGATGGATGTGACAACTTGGTTGAATCATGAGAAGGTGCACAAAAACTTCTGATTTTAAGTGATCTTGAATGGTAAGACTCACTCAGTACAAAGACAAAGTTGAGAACATATGTTAAATTTAAGGCTCATTTAGAAACAGAAAACTATATGTTTCTGTGAATTTAAAAAGAAATGAACGCTCAGTTTTGGCTAAGTTAAGATCTGGAACTTTACCATTATCAAAAAAGCCACTACATGAAAGAGTTTGTCCTGTATGCCAAACTAATGCAGTCGAAGATGAAATATACTTTGTAATCTGTTGTGATGGCTGTTATCCAGAACGGTCTGTTTTTTATTATATTTCACAAAATACTTGCTCTGACTTCCAAGAATTATTATTATTATTACTACTATGTATTACACACTATTTTTTTTGTCAATGTCGTTAAAACTGACTTATAAGCCTTTTTAGGCTGGGTGTTACAGTATGTAGTTGTGATATTGTATTGTATACATATAACACACTGTCAATATAATAAAAAATTACCTATCTATCTATCACAATCCCATATCCAACATTGTGGCTCATGTCTATAAGTGGAAAACTGGCTCCACAAAATGCCCATTGTCATGTGACCAACACTAACCTAGTCATCCTAAATAGCAGATTAAGCAGTGCAGGTCTTGTAGTTTATGAAAACATGGGTGTTGCGTCAAATAATGACTCCCCCAGATTTCTGACTATAATTACTGCAAAATTATCCTCCAGAAGATCCTTGATCAGCTGTTTTTTGTTTTGGATTTCAGTTCCAGTTGTTGCCTACATTGCATATGGTACATTTACCTTTCTGAGGAGCATCATATCCAGTATGGTAAGATCAGATGAATTAGGTAAGTGTATGGCTTTGTTCTGTGATGTGTAACAGTGTACTAAAATTACTAATAATTTCACAGTCATTTCTTCAAGACAGTATACGGATATTTGCTGTTGTTTGATTCAACCATACACAAAGAATTATCATCTTCAGAGTTCATGTAAAAACATGAATTTTAAGTTTTTCAGCCCAAAATATGTAACAAATACTTACAAAGTTACAAATACGTAGCCAGAATATATTACCGGACAAGCTCTGTGTTGACAGGTAAAATTTTTGCGGTGTTTGCTGTGCTGGAGAATTTAGGCAACATCCTGGCCACTGCTCTCTACTCTTACTTCATGTATCCTCAAACGATTGACATCTATGCTGGATTCTGTTATCTCTTCCAGAGTGTCATCATGGTCATACCTACAGGGATTGCTGTGTAAGTCACCACAACATTCAGTGCCTCCACATAAACCCAAATCTGAAGTGCTCTACAGTTATTGATCCAAATCTTTTCATATATGACTATGTTTTTAAAGCTTATACTTTCATTTTGTGTTTAATTTTTAAGAAATCTGTCTAAATACTGATTAATTCGCAGTGTATTTAATCAGGATATATATATGTGTAAAGCAGCATCTGTAAGCTGTTTTATTTGTTACCCAAGTTATTCTTTTCTTGAAGGTGCACCTTGGTAAATGTTGCATGTGATAAAAATGACTGTACGTGAAAACGTTTGTTGATACATATTTGATTGTTATAACAGCAGCACCAAATAAGTTAGAGTTAGATTAGTTTTATGCAATTTTAAGGGGATTATAAGATTAGCAGAAATAACAGTAATAAATCTGTTTTATTCAGGTGGCTTCTATTGGACTTCAGAAAAAGAAAACCTTATGAAAAAATGAATGAAGGTAATGTATCAAATTTAACAGAAGCCAGGACGGAAACTAATGCCCCTGTTCCACCAAAAGATTAAGCCCCGATCCTGTCGGCGACCCTTAATCGTGGACAGTCGGTGGGAAAATAACAAAAATGGGCGGGAATACTGGGTCGGTACTCAAGTCTGGGATTAAGAACAGATCGTCCCCAGGACGCCTCAGGACGCCTCAGGCGGCCGCAGACAGTCCCCGACTGGTCTGGGACTAAGAACCGACTAAGCCAGTTTTCAGGTCGGTTTCAACCACGATCCTGTCGTACACATACCGACTGGGTCCCAGGACGCCTCAGGCCTCCTGGGACTAAGAGCCGACTAACCCACGATTAACTACCGGCGTCCTCAGGCGTCCTCAGGCCTCCTCAGTCTTCCCCAGACCAGGATCCCCGATTCTTGTTTTCCAAAGTTGCTGGATTTTCTGGGTATATATATATAAAATTCGCGATCTAATCATCATTGCTTTTCTAGGAACACAGCAGGATGCCACCTTTTAATGGAAGACAGATTCAACAACAACTTAGGGCTTTTTTGGTTTTTATTCAGTTACAAATAATCATGTATTTCCATTTTTTACGTCGACCACAGCAACCACCACCAGCACCACCAGCACCACCAGCACCCATACAGAGACCTAGAAGAAGGCACAACATGTGGGTCAGGCCATGGCTGCTACAGAGAGAGGAGAGGGGGGCCTACCACAACATTATGGCTGATCTTTATGCCACAGATATTCCAGGATTCACCAACTACATGAGGATGACCCCAGAATTTTTTGAAATGATTAAGACCAGACTGGAACCACACCTAGCCAGGCAGGCCACCAACTACAGAGCACCAATCAGTGTTGGTGAGAAGTTAGCCCTCACCATTAGATATCTGGCCACAGGAGAGTCCTACACATCATTGTCCTGTCAGTTCAGGGTTGGAAGGTCCACCATCTCCAAGTTTATACCAGAGGTCTGCAGGGCCATCCAGGATGAGTTCACCAGGGAGCACCTGAAGTGTCCTACAACCCCAGATGAGTGGAAAGAACTGGAGAGGGAATTCAGGATCAGATGGAATGTTCCACATGCCCTGGGAGCTCTGGATGGGAAGCATGTGGCCCTGAAGAAGCCCAACAACACTGGAGCCCTCTACCACAACTACAAGGGATTCTTTTCCATTGTGATGTTGGCCCTGGTAGATGGACAGTACAAGTTTAGATGGGTGGATGTGGGTACTGAAGGATCCTGCTCGGATGGCCAGATATTTAATGCCTCTCAGCTGAAGAGGAGGATTGAGGATGGCAGGATAGGCTTCCCTGACCCAGCTCCTATAACACAGGGTGGGAGAGATGTCCCCTACTTCATCCTGGCAGATGATGCTTTTGCCCTGAAGAGCTGGCTCATGAAACCCTATGGCAGAAGGATGTTAACCAGAGAGGAAAGGATTGCCAATTACAGAATTTCAAGGGGCAGAAGAGTGGTGGAGAACGCTTTTGGCATCCTTGTGTCAAGATTCAGGGTGATGAGGACAACCATTGAACTACCCCCAGCAACAGTCAGGGAAGTGGTCTTGACCTGTGTTGTTCTACACAACATACTGAGAAGCCAGTATCAAGGTCAACCTGGTGGTCAGCAGCCTGGGGAGGACGATGATGATGATGTACCTGATGATTGTGGATTGATTGGGGGTGCTGCTGGTGGTGGCCAAGACAGAAACCCTGCTAGAGAAGCCAAAAGACAGAGGGATTACCTGAAGGACTACTTCAACAATGAGGGAGCAGTGGCCTGGCAAGATGGCAGAATATAAGTCCTGCTGCAGTAACCAGTCCTTTTCAGGACTAACTACAACAGTCCTTTTCAGGACTACCAATTATTCCAAAAACAATTAATCAGCTATGTTTGCTACAGACGGACAAACCCCATGCCAAACTTAACTTGTTGAGACGGACAAACAGACAAACCCCATGCCAAACATAACTTGCTGAGACGGACAAACAGACAAACCCCATGCCAAACATAACTTGTTCAGACGGACAAACAGACAAACCCCATGCCAAACATAACTTGTTCAGACGGACAAACAGACAAACCCCATGCCAAACATAACTTGTTCAGACGGACAAACAGACAAACCCCATGCCAAACATAACTTGTTCAGACGGACAAACAGACAGACACAACTTTCTCACCCAACAAACAGACAAACCCACTGTTAAACAAAAGCCAAACACAAAGTCACACATTATATCCGAAATTAAATTATTTTTTTATATATTTTCAAATCCACATCATAATTTCACCAATTCTTTTTGTTCATGGCTTTGAAATTTATTTGTAGCAGAAAGGTTTTCATGGAAATCTTCAATTTTAAATCTTCACTTCTAATCACAAAAATTTGGAAAATATACCCATGGAACTAGTTTTGCTTTCAATAATGGGGGATTGTGTTTGCAAAATAGTTTGTCAGTTTGTTGGCATGGGTTCTATTTACTTTTGGGTTTGTGTGTTTGTTGCTTGGTGGTTACTGGGGTTGGGTTTATTTTTGGTAGTTGGGTGTTAGGTTTGGTACTGGGTTTGTTATTTGGGGGTTATGTTTGGTGTTGGGTTTGTCTGTTTGTGGGTTGGTAAGTATGTGATAATGCCTTTTAAATCTAGGGAAGGTGTAAGTGTTGGACTTTTCTATTAAAGATTTTAAACTATCCCATGGATTTTAATCTAAAAATGGGCTGATTAATGGCCATATTGGGAGTTACTTTTTATTTTTTTTTATGTGGCCTTTTTTGTTATGTGTGGTACCATGGGTTATTTGTTTCATGTTTGGGGTGGTGTAGGTGTTGGACTTGAACTTTTTTTCTTGTGATAAGTATTTGTACTGAACTTTTTTGTTTTGGGAGGGGAATTAGAAGAACACGTAGCCGAATAATTGTTTTTGGAAGATTTGGTGGCCCTGAAAAGGGCCTGGCAGGTCAAAGACCCGCCCTGACTGGATGGCTACTGAGGAGGCTGCTGCTGCTGTTGAGGCGGTGCTGAAGTGGTGATAGTAAAGAGCTGCTGCTGCGGTTGTTGCTGCTGCTGCTGCTGAGGCTGCTCGACGATCTGTGTTGATGTCAGATCTGGTAGCTGGCTTAAGATTCCACTCAGATTGTGTCTGCTCCCTTCGTCCTGTACAGTTAGGACAGATGTCGGGTTGCTGAAGCCAATGGGGCTTGGTGTATAGTACACAAAACTGCTGCTAGCTGCTGCTTGAGTGGAACTAGACGCCTGTGGAGTGGTTGTTGGCAGTAGGCCGACCCTCTGTGACTCCGTGGTAACAGTGGATGATCTTCTGGGCAATGGCTGACGTCTGCGGTTACTCTTAATAGTTTCGATGTCTCTAAAAATCTTGCCCTTTAATTCTTCAAATTCTTCTTGAGTCATCTTCTCGGCCTCTGATGCCACGTAGTCAAAGAAGGGCTGCCTGTCTGACTTCTGATGCAGAAAACCAGAGATAAGTGTCCTCATCTGCTCAAAGTGTTCGAGAATCTTGGAGTCTGTAGTTGAAACGGGCGTTGATGTAATGATGGACTGACTCCTCTCCCTCAGGACACTGGACTCGAGGTATTCTGTATCAGTAGTTGAGCCACGTGATTCGTCCTGCCTGCTGGTATTTGGACTGGCCTCAAAACCTGAACTTCTATTGGCCCCCTTTCTTCTGATGTGGGTTTTAAGAAAACCCATCTGTTGGTACACCCAGGACTGTCTCTTGGTCGTCTCCCTCGGGGCTTGGCCAGATTGGAGCTTAGACAGCTTCCCATAACGGGTTCGCTGGGACTCGAACCATCTTCTCACATCAAAGGGCTGGAGCTTGAGTTCTGCAGATATTTCTGCCCAGAGAGCCTCTCTTCTGGTCCTGTCGTGGAAACGTGAATGTTCCTTGTCATACAGTTCAGGGTGCAGCTTTACAAATTCCACAATGGAAACTTCCTCACTGTCTGTAAAAGTGGCACACACCCTGGCTCTCTTGGCTGAAGAATGGCACTCCGGATCTTCCTCACACCTCTCTTCTTCTTCTGCCACAGCTTCCCCAATAGCTGGATCTTCCTGAATCTCCTCCTCCTCTCTCCTCTCACTTCCTTCTTCTGTAATAACTTCACTCCTCTCCTCTACTTGACTTTCCTTCTCCCTCTCATCCATCTTTTTCCTTCCTCTCTTCCCTCCTTTCTCTTTCCTCATAATCCAGTCGACAAAATAATAAAAAAATAGTAAAATGTGTCTCCTAACTGTGAAATTTGCCCTAAGCTCAAGTATATAAAATATAAACTGAAAACCCCTACAAATCAGTGACACACGTCTCTCAGTAGCCAAACAGTCAGTAACAACGAGAATGTGTGCGCGGTCGCTTATATAGTCCCAGACCTGCTCATTGCCTCGTTTTAATTTCCAACGCGCGGAAAACAGTCGGTTCTTAATCGGTTGTTAGTCCCAGGCCGCCTGGGGCGTCCTCAGGCCGCCGCAGACTGAAAATGCATGGTCCCAGGCGTCCTGGGGAGGCCAGTTTGGATCGGTTAGGGTCGGTTACCCTTAGTCAGTTCTTAGTCCCAGACCTTGATTTTTGGGTCCCAGGACACCGCAGACGGTCTGAGGCTTCCGGGGACTGATGCAACCGACCCACTTTCAGACGCATGAAATTCATACGCATCATATTTGAGTCTGGGATTAACAACCGGCCTCCTGGGACTAAGCTAGGGAGGTCTGGGACTAAGGGTCGCAGGCGGCCTGGGACAACAACCGACTCTGTAAATTTGGGTCTGAGGAGGCCTGAGGACGCCTGGGACTGGACATTTTGTTGACGGCGGGAAATATGAATCGGTTGTAGTCGTGTGAAATATCAAACATGTTTGATTTCTCACACGGCCCCAACCGACCACAACCGACCCTTACAGGACGCCTGGGACTAAGAAATATTTCAAACCGACCCCCCAAAACCCTTAATCGGGAGCCTTAGTCATGTGGTGGAACACCCACATTATATATATACAATTAAAACATACACACATACCTTTAATCTGTGAAGCTACTGAGAAAGTTTTCTGTGACAAGCCAAGAAATTGTACACAATCTGTGAAAACATGTCTTGTATAAAACCATTCCATACTGCTCGCTCAATCAAAAACTGTATTAAGTTAGTCAGGCTATTATGATGTTTACTTCCAATACATCATAGTTTTTATTACATTATAAGCCAAATATTTGTAAGAACCATTTTTTATACATGTGTTTGCTTACAGAAACTGTGAATGCAGATGACAATACAGTCAGTGTACCACTACCTCCAACGTCAGAAGAGAGCACTGATGTGCCTGACAGATATTGAACTGTCCTTGTCTTCACAAATTTACCACAGCTGTATTTTCTGAATGAATATGGGAGAGATGTTCTTGTAATAGTTTTGTACATATACATATTCGTTCTTATCACCAGTACTGTGTAGATATGTTGGTCGATTTACTTGTGATGATTTCAGTGTGTGTGTTTCAATAGCAGTGACAGTAATCTGGTAATTCAACAAGTTAAAGGCACCATAAAAAAGGTCATCTAAAGTAATGTTTTTCAATATTCAAATGTCTTTTAATGTATGTGATATTTTAATCATAAACAAAATTGATGTATTTGTTTCTTTGGCCTCCTGCACGACAAAAGTTGATGATATGGTAGAGTGTAAAATGTTAATGGCCCAGTCACACCTTTCAGTACAGTCATATCTGTATGGATTTGCTTTCCTCTTGACAACCTTGTTAAATGTTAATGGCCCAGTCACACGTTTCAATACAGTCATATCTGTACGGATTTGCTTTCCTCTTGACAGCCTTGTCATCGGGTCTCTTAATAGATACCCTGCATATCTAGGTAGTAAACATTAAAGAACAAGACACCCCGACCATTTCTACCGTCCAATGCATATATTGCTACACAGCAGGTGAATTGTCTGAGAGGTATATCTGTCAGGTAATTCAAAAAGGTGTCCCAAACAGAAACAAGGCCACAAAGTTTTGTCTTCTGGCTTGAGCCGTAAAGCCATCAGTACAGCACTGACATCAAACCTGGGAAGCAATCAGAAGCATGAGTAGTGCATACTGGAAGATCAGATTCCTTGCTGAAAGCGCAAATTCCATGAAAGTCTGGTGACAAAAAGCGCAAAAAGAAACCGAAAAAGGTGATCTCTAGAAGCCTTGAACAGCTTGCATTTAAAAATGTTTTCTCAGTTTTGTCAAATGCCAACAAGGATGTTTTATCCCAGTGGAAATCTGAACAATGGCATCCTACCAATATACATTAGTGGCTGAAACCACAACCAAAAGTAGGCAAGTCTGTTTGGTTTTAGTTCCTGACTCCAATATGGCAAGGTGTGTGAACTAGATGCAGGGGTCTCCCATGTACAAACTACAAGCACATACACAAAGGATATCTGTAGTAGATTTATTACCTGTATAAGCAACAACCACTGTGCATAATAAGGTTTCATAGACATCACAGGATAAAGCAGCAAATGTTCTACAGTGACGTGTGAATAACTTTTGTTAGGATTTAACTTACAGTATGTAAACTCATACTTTCTTTACAAAAAATGGGGTTACCAATGTATTCAATATTAAGCATCTGGGGGACGTTGAATGACACAAAGATTGGAACAAAATGCTCGAGCTAAATCTCTGAGACAAAATTGTGAAGATTATAGCAATTTACCCGTGTTCAAGTTTTTTTCACAGTATATTTTTGCTTTATAAAGTCTTAAACTGGACGAAAATGTGAATGAACAGCTTACAGACACTTTTGATTTTAAAACAGAAGAAAACGTAATGGCTTTAAAATAACATGAACTATAAAATGTATTGTATCACAATGTTGAAATACAGACTCGGGCAACTAAAAAGTTATGTATGTTATGTATATAAAACTAAACACAACAGAACAATTAACCTAACATTATAACATTGATAATAAATACAAAGAAACACTTACATATCACAGATAATAACCCAAGTACTGAAATAGTGACATAGAATAAAGGACTGTAAGGGTCATATTTTTTCTAAGTGTACTTTAGTGATGTGAAAACAGATCTTTGTGGAGTAGCCAATCAGAAAAGGGACATATCCCACTAGTCCATGGAAATCTGAGTCACAGGTGGAGACTTTGTAAGTGTACAGGTGATCCTTTTCGTTGTTGACTCCACAAAAATTAAACCTTTCTGAGTATTGGCGGTTGAGGTTGACATAGAGGTCATCAATGTGTTCTTTGACCTCAGGCTGGCGCAGCCTCTGAACACTCTGGCAGTAAGAGATGAACCTCTGCATGATCCCACTGTCCAGTTCTTGTTTGAGCTGTTGGTACCTCTCCCAGAATCTCATAAAGCAATGCAGCTGCTCCATACCAGGACGCTGCTGGCTGTTGCTGGACATCTCTGTGGCGACCCTGATGACCGTACGAAAATCCTGGACAGTGTTGATCTTTTGGGGAACCAGTGATCGGGAGCCAACCTGGAGAGACTTCATGATATTCAGAAAGGTTTGGCGTTGACGTTTGAACCAGTCCTCATACTCCAAGTGGAGAGAATTAAACTTGGCCATCAACTTCAATGACTCTTTTTTAAGTTTATCCAGTTCATCAAACTTTTTCTGGAATGGGGTCAGCTCCCCAGCCATATCAACAGTGGTATGACTTCAGAATATAACAGTTTATTTGCAATTTAATAGTACTTTAATGCAATTATTTACTATATATCCCAAATGCATATTATGTAAGGTTTAATATGTTTCTCTATATTAAATAACATTGAGATTTTCTTTAAATATTAGCTCCAGAGCAGAACACTCGACCATTGACCTATGTGGTGTTAGTACATTGACAACAGTGTCTCTGTGTTTATATTCTGTATTGGTATAGATTTCTACAAAAAAATCCACTTAGAATGCAGTAGAGTAAATGTGATTTACACAATCAGATTGAATCCCCTTGTTTACTGCACAAGGATACATTGACAGAATATGCAAATGTCCATGAAGAAGTGTTTGTTGGTGTCGCCTTTAAAGAACATCTAAATTATGGTAAATATGATCTATTGATCCCAGCCCAGTCATACAATACAGGAGTACTGAACACATAGATTTCTACATGTATCCTCTTTCTCAAAGCCAACAAAGTCCTTCATAAACTCTAATGCAGCTCTTGTAAAATCTTATTAAATAGAGCTTATGTATACTTTCTGGATCCTGTCTGTTTAATCCTAGGTTCATATTACAAACTTAAACCAGAGCTTTCCGAACAGTTTTATCTTATGTTGATTATAGAGTCCCCGTGTAATTGGACTGATGTTTGCTTATCAATGATTGTGTAACTAAACCATTAGATTAATCTGCTTTAACATGCTACTGGAAAGAAAAGATAGAATAGACAAGAAAGTTACGACCACTTTTGAAAGTCAACTCAAGTTTAAGTACAGTTATTTAGGTTTCTCACCATGAAATATTTTTGGAAAAATAGAATCCAAAATTTGTCTCAGTTGTACACCCAAGATAAAAGGGGCCATGGTGTAACACTCGCCTTCACCTCTGAGATCAGAGTTTCAATCCCACACTGACTTCATGTGGGAAAACTGAGAGTCCTTTGCTGTTGGTCAGTTGGTTACAGTATCGGAGCTTGACCAACTGGACCTTTTCTTCTGACCTTCTGACCATCCATCTCCATATAACCAATACAAAGGAACTCAGCATGATGCAAAAATCCAAACAAATGGAGCCTGAGAATCTTTAAGCTCCCTACAAAATCACAAAGACCAGTCCGGCTTTCACAAACTATATTTATGTTTGGATGCTGGACAAACATAACCTTTGTATGGTTACGTTCACAGTTTATTTTAAGATATTTAATGGGAAAACTTTCCAAATGACATGTATAAATTTCTATCATGAATGTGGATGGCTGCGAATGCTTTGGTAGGGAGTTAACTTGACAACTGTATTTCCTTGTTTAGGAGTCCCTCAGCTCTTGGTCTTAAGCTGCAATGTGTCAAAATAGTCTGGCTAGAATGGTTACCAACACCAGTTAGTACTCACACATCACTCCTGTTAGGCAGACTCCATTGGTTGCTTATTGAACACCGTTCTATATTCACAACTGCCTTACTTGTCTACAAGTTCCTACATAGTGGTTATCTAGAATACTTTGTAACTTTCCTTACACCTAGATGTAGTATTGATAACACACATAAAAGCCAAGCTGATGGTGTGTTACTCGAGGTCCCATACACTTTGCCACTTCGGTATACAAGTCTACTAAGCATTTTGGCCTCAGCTTTGTTTATAATACTTCAAAGATTTGGAATGATTTGCCTGATGATGTATGTTCCGCCACTTCTCTCCACTCATTGAGAAAGAAGCTCAGAACCTATCTCTTTGCACAAGCCAATCCACTCTAATTTCTGCTTTTCCCAGTTTCTCTCTGTGGCACTGACCCATGCTATGTCTCAGGTTAATGATTACAGTTTTCTGCTTTTTATGTTTGGTACATCTAGAATCTGTCTTTAGATGGAGTTTTAAGCGCTATAAAAATACTATTAGAATTAGATATATAATACATACTTTTATTATAATGTTCATCTTCATGAGTGACATGTGTTGTATTATCTAAAGGAGGATGTTTTACTTTTATAAGCCACCATTTTGTATGAATAACAAACAAGAGCACTCGGAGAGCGCAGACCTCCACCAAGGGAGCACATATCCTGAAAATTTCATCAAAATCCGTCCATAGCTTTTTGAGTTATCTGTCTTTAAAAATTACATTTGATGGATCCAGAAGATCCAGATAGTGACACGGATCACTCCCAAAATTGAATCATTTCTTCCTTTTACCATTTCAGACATATCCTGAAAATTTCATCAAAACCCGTTCATGGAAGTTTTTGAGTTATCTTGTTCACAAACAAACTCACAAACCCACAAACAAACCCAGGCAAAAACATAATCCCCTTGGCGGAGGTAATTAACAGAAAATCACTCAGAGAGTGCAGTCATGTTTTTCCTGCTCTTGGATTATATAAATTTTGTTATATTATAGTCTCTAGTGTAGGGTATCCTGTAATTTTTGTCAAGCAATCTGATGATTATGGAGGTATATAAATATATACAGAAAAAGGGCCCTACCTCACAAGATTAAAAGATTTCCCCAAAATCCTGTATCCAGATGGTGGTCTGGATTACCACCAAAATTGAATCATCTGTTCTACGAAATATAAATGCAAAACGCACCTGATCATGAATATGTAATGCCAATTATGTATGATAAGTGGCACTGGGTAATATATTTATATATAAAACAACAGCACTCAAGAGAGTGCAGACCTCTGTCAAGGCCAAATAGCTCTAATATTTCTTATAAGTGTAATGATAAAAAATCTGTTAAAAATTTCTCCATCCAGATGGCCAAAATGTAACTATTGGGTTCTTGTGTCATTATCGGCATTTCTACAAAATTTCATCAAAATCCGTTCAAATGTTTTTGAGTAACAAGACAACAACAATAAGACAATGTTACAGTCACAGGGCAAGCACGGTAGCAATTACCAGCCACTTTTAAGTTGTAACAGGAAAAGACATAAATTTTAACTGTAAAATAATGATTACAGTCAACTGGTAAGTCCTCAATAGTACATATAATGATACAATAATGAAACCAATCTGACCTGACCACTGTAACTAACAATTAAGTTTGTCCACTGTATCCAGCAATCTGTCCTGTGATCTGTCCTGTGATCTATCCAATGTCCACTAACACACAGATATCTGTATCCTGTAATCTGTTCAATGTTCGATAACACAAAATGTCCTGATCCTGTGATCCTTTTGATTGTTGAATGTCAACAATTTGAGAGCAGATCTGTTGTGATGTGTCTTGTATTTGAGTTCAAATAATTAGACTTCATAATGTCCTGATGCCATGTTACAGTCCATTATGATTTTGAAAGCTAGCAAATACGTCCTCTTCTAGAGGAGATTTGAAATTGTGCTAAGACCGTGTGGTAGTTTCTATTAACACTGATGCTTTACCTAAACTCCATCTGATGGTTTTACCTTGCAAATAAATAGTGTGTACGTTTTGCAATAAACATGTAATTTTAGCATTGTATGAAAAATATGCTTTTATAAAAATGGTTTGGTGGTCCTTTTTGTAATGTTTATGGTATTTAACAATACATCAGTTTTAAAACAAGAACTCAAGCAGATATACAGAATGTGGTAATCTGATAACGTGAAAGTCCAAGGGAACATGGCAAATGCGATCTTATTCTTTGATGAAATTGCTTTTGTGCTGAATGCAGAAAGCTTAACCTTGATACTGATGGTTTCTGTGAGCTTTGTGATTTAGTGTGTTTGTGAGGAATTTGTTAAGCAGTCTGCACATGAAGAAATAACTGCATTACGCTGGTGAGGTGTGTCTCTTGAGATGGTTTGCTGATTGCCCAGACCACTGCAGTTTGCTCTCTGATAGGATGTGTCAGAAATCTACAGAAACGTGGTACAACAAAAAGCTAGCACTTCACATTATGGACATTACAGTGGTACAATCCCATTTACTTTTGTCTGTGCATATATTTTCATTGCACTTGAATGTTGGAAACTGGATGGTCACTACAATGTGGCAGATACATAGAGCAGTTACACTCATATAATACGCCTAGTCCACTGTCACGACTTTGCCTCCCGACATCCCCGGGAATGTATCCCCGAGTGTATTCTTGTTGGTCGTAAAACTTCTCAGTTCACACCCATAGGACTTGAACATAATGAAAGTGTTTGTAGATGCTCATAGAAAAATTAAACATACTTAAAAAAAACCTTTGCAAAGTGACGATTTATGTACAGAGTACTGACCGCTAAGTTTTTCTAAGTTTTTTTTTCCAAGTTAAGTCTTAAGGCAGTTATACCTAATCCTCTGGGTACCAAGAACTTCGTTTTTGAAAGGGTAAAAACTATGTATGTTCAGATAACGAGAAAGGTTGAAAAATATCTGTATCATTATTACAACATAGTTTTTTTAACGGTAAAAAGAATACAAGTTTAACCCACAAAAACAAAACCTTATTTCATTATCACAACTTACATATTTTAGCCTTTCAAAAACTAAATTTGTAAGTCGTTATCATGGAATAGAAATTATCGACCTTACAAAAACGAAGTTTCCAAAGTCATTATCACAATATAGATTTTTCGACCTTCTAAAAACCAAAAAATTATCTCGTTATCTCAATTTACACATTTTTAACCTTTCAAAAACAAAAATTGTAAGCTGCAACATGATATACAAATTTTTAGCACTTCACAAACAAAAAACTTGTCTCGTTATCTCAACTTATATATTTTTAAGCTTTCAAAAAAAAAAAACAATTTTTTTTCAAGTTATTATCAAGATAGAGAAACTAAAAAACAACAACAACAAAAAAATAAATAAAATTATCTCGTTATCTCATCTTATATTTTTAACCTTTCAAAAACAGAATTTGGATATTAACCCGCCAAAACAAAATTTCTAGATTGTTATCACGGATTAGAATTCTCAAGATTTTTAAAACTCAAAAGACTTATAAAAAGGGGGACAAATAGATCAGGAGATTTTTTTTTATTCCCGGCACCACTTACACTGCATAATTACTGTTACGAATTCGTGACCTAGGCCTGTATTCACAAAGATTCTTATTCTTAGAATTAGTCTTATTCTTAAATTTTTTTTTAGAATTTTCGTTTTTCTTAGAAAAATTCTAAGAATAAGAATTTTCCTATTCACAAAGATTCTTATTCTTCGAATTACACTTATTCTTAGAATTTTTCTAAGACTGGCTTTTATTCTTAGAATTTTTCTAAGAATAAGAATTTTCTATTCACAAAGATTCTTATTCTTAAACTATTCTAAGAATTGATTTAAATCTAAGACTGGCACATAGCATGCTTAACTTAAGAAAAATAGTTGTTTTGGTGATTATAGTGCAACTGATTGCAAATCGACATCCAGAACAGAGTGTTACATATTAAGTTGTCTATTGTGTGTACTGTAATGAAATGCAGCCTCTTTATATTATTTCAAAATTTCCAACTTTCTGTTCACATATGCCAAGATTTGGATTCATAGAATTTTTCTTAGTATTACACTTAGCCTAAGAAAAAATCTAAGAATTGCATCCATTTCCTTTTACTTCTAGTCTTGGATTTATTCTTAGCTAAGAATTGTTTTGTGAATAGGATTTTATTCTAAGAATAAGAAAATTCTTGGCATAGAATTTTACTTAAACTGAAGTGTAATTCTAAGAAAAATTCTAAGAATCTTTGTGAATACAGACCGTGGAACAGTTTCTTTAAATATGGATTTACGTCACTTATTTATCCCAAATGGAGAATACTAAAAGTAAAACCTCCTGCACTGAACAAATTTATACGAGAAATATGTAACTCATGAAAATACATACATTATATTGTCATCATAAAATATTGTCATCTGCATCTGTGATATATATTTTTCTACTAAATATTTAATAGGTGATACCATGTGTCTTATAAGAGATACATTCATGCTTGTGCTTAAAACATGTTATTGACACTCAAGCATCAGAATTCCTTGCAGTGTTGTGACAGTTGCTTTCAACACACCAATGAGTGTTGCTGAATTTTACTTGTGATTATCACTATCAAAATTTTAAACTTATCTGTGAAAAATATTCTAACCTATAAATAAATGTCCCAAATTTAATTTTTTGTCGTCCACAGACCTGGCTTAAAAACTCAAAATGACATTCTTTTGACCTCTCAGCACTTGGGACAAAGTCACATATTGTATTGATATGGTATAGGAAATTGCATACATTAACAAAATACCTAAATACCCACCTCAGCTCCAGTGGGAGGATATTTTTTTCTGGCTACAAACAGAATGATTTCCGCCTGTTGACAAGGGGATCAGATTATAATAACATGGTTATATCTGTCCACAGTGTCACTTCAGTCCCAGCTAATGTCATCAAATATTCATCTGGTTGCTATCGTTACAAAGTTCTGCAGGTTTTTCTGAAGCTTTTGACTGTTGTGGAGGTTTGCAGTGTGGGAAGGTGTTTAATGGACCCAATCTTATGTTCATTTCACGACTTCCAACCTCTCACATCGTCTGCCATGTGGATTCTGCCGTCTTAATTATTTTATTAATTTAGATGAGACATGAAAAATGCAGTTAACTAGTAGTGAAATTTCTGTGAAAGATTTAGTAAAATCATTGAGTAAGTCTTCGCAAGAATTAAATATGATATAATGCGCTGAAATAGATGGATTACTAAATGTATTAATAAACAATGCACACTTCTTTTACAATCTACTTTTTCATACACTATTATTATTTCCTCAGATCACAGATCAATACAATGTACTACGCCATTAAAACATTTTAATGATTTTTAATTAAAATTTCCATAATTCAGCCACAGAGCCTAGAATATTGATCGTCCTTGCCTCTGCTGTGGAACAATGGCCATAGCAACTCTGTTCATATTGCTACAACGTGCAGCAAGCACTTCACTACATTTTTATGATTTATTGCTATTTTTTCACTTTCTTAACAGTCATCCTCGCATGTCTTACTGAGGCAGAAATCTGTGCAGTCTTGAACATCTCTAAGCACTAGCATAGCCTGTATTGATTGTGGCAGCATCCCCAACAGCTGACAGTCTGTGAGTATTGTATGATTCCAAGCCACATGTGCCTATACCTTATTAGGCCATTATTCCAAAATCCAATTTGGCCATCTCACGGTGAAGGGAGTCGGGGTTTCCGTGTGTGTGCCAGATGTACTCAATCCAAACTCAGAGTTTCATAGTGAGCAGGGATTTCATTCTTATTTCCCAGTTGAGGAAGTTGAGTAAAACAGTAAACCACTGAGCAGTAGTGCTGTGCAGGTGACACAAAGATCTGTGTGGAAAACCCCACACTGTAATAGTTGTTGGGCATCTTCAAGTGGACAGGAAGTTATCAAGAAGTTGTCATTTTATATAATTGTAGGCTTTTGTACTGGAAAAGGATACCAACTTCACTGGTTCATTTACCACTGGAAGATAATAAAAGGGAGTAAAATTCAACAGTGTTTGGGGGAATTGCGTTTGGATATTGCTGCAGCTGACTACGAATGGAAGTCTGAGGAATAGTAATACAGACAACTTAATATCTGCCATTAAATGAGAATAGCCTTGAGCCTTGCACTGAGGTAAGTGTTTAGTGGAGAGAAGTGAGAGATCTGAGTATATACAGAGTGTGAGTTTGTGGTGGGCTGGGTGCCTACATGTGGAACTGATGTACAGAACAGATTAGTGCCAGGGAATATCCTCTTTATTTGTAGTCATGGTAAACAATTCGCTGTAAACAAATACTGCTGCAATCAAGTCAAAAAATATTTCTAGGAATTCCAGGATTTTGGGCAGATGTGATTAGAGGTATTCCCAGTGTATACACTCTGGATATATATGAGTTTATGGTACTGTTAATATTAACGGCTGTATTGAGACAGTATCAGATGTAAGTGGTAGCATTATTTGAGTACATAATTTACAATAAAGACTTCTGAAAGCTGAAAGTGTTTGTTGTAGCAGTAGCTGTCATGTCATCTGTCAGCATCAGTGAACAGTGAGGGGCTTACCCAGTAAACTCCTTCAAACAAATTAGTTGACAGCCAATCTCTTGTGTTCCCAGCAATAAAACAACCAGCCGGGTTGTTCATGATAAATGAGGATAATTCTACATGACGGATCATATGTGACCCTAATTATTAATATACTCAGAATCGTTAGTGGATAAAGCACGCACATAAATCTTCATTAGACCAGGCAGAAATCTGTACTGAGCACATTTTATCTCTTTTTGCACCACTGGCCTGTTTCTAAAGCAATGGACTAAGGAAAGGCATCCCAGGCTTCATCATACTGTGAAATTTGAACCATAATTTAGGAGTAGTGAAACATAAAGCAGATTACAGGATGTCCGTAGAGAAATGGCTTACTGGTGAGTGACATTCGGACTTTACCAGTGGGATATTGAGTGTTCAATGTAGCTATTCTCTACATTCCTAACTGACACCTAATTAGCATTTAAACACTCTGATTTTATCCTTAGATAATTGAAATGGCTTTTCTGTATATTCTTACTGTTGACTGTTAGTAACATGATTTTGGTAGAGTTTGCACTTCTGCCTACAAATACTTCTTCATGAGGATCCATCAGATATATGTCAGGAGTAAATGTATGATTGGTATGAAGTAAAGATCCACACAATCTCAAGATGGCTTTTGATCTTGTCATTAAAGGATCATGCGTCCATCTCCAAATTGAGCATGATGGATGCAATACTGAGATCATGCATAAACTTGAGATAATGTGGCTAGTTGTTTTGTCAGTACAGGTCATGTAGTTGTTGTTGGTTAATTCTTTGTAATTTCTAGTGAATATTTTATTTATACTTATCTTTATATGTGTAATGAATCTTACATTTTTAGTATTTAGGTATCAACTTCCCATTTACAGTGTTTTACCAACTATGTTGAACTAGTTGAATTAAATTGTTGTAACTCCTAAAGTTAAAACCATTAGAAAAGCTACCAGCAATTATTTCATGTTATTTTCTTTGTATGTGTAATTACTCATTAATATGCAGTATGTGAATGAAAACCACAAAATGTGAGGGATTTTACAACATGCTAGGAAGACTGTACAAGATTTGAGGTAAACAAATTATGAATTATTATTGAAAGCTCCCATAGTACAAGCTATTGTTCTGCCTAAAACTGACTTACCAGGCTAATTAAACAAGGCATTAAATGCAATCATCTTACCATCTGTTATGCAGTAGCAAGTCAAAATGAAAGAATGGCTTCCAATTAACATGACCTGTGCTGATTAGTTAATGATTAGTTAACTATATTTACTTAGGCCTATGTTGCTGACCCCCTCCAATCTCAATAGTAATCCATGCCTATAATGTTGATTTGTTCTCTGCCATCACAGGCTGATAAGTTGATTACATTCAAGTTTTAGTTGACTCTGCTCAGTATTTGGCAGAACATGGCAGGGGTAAATGTGATCAGATAATTTGAGGAAGAAGTGAGCAAACCCCAAATTACCCAATTATGTCCAATTAGCAATTAGTAGTGCTCAGTTAATGAGATAATCATAACTCTACGCAAACATCTTGAGCTTTTGCAGCTCCTTTCCATTGCTGGCAAAATCTTGAGATGGATCCACAAACTATTGATAATGAGTTTGCGCAAGTGCCATTTGGAGACTGTGCAGATCATTACTTTGTGCCCAACATGTACACCTATGCATTTATACCTTGTCAATCAGTTTGCACTTCATCATTACTTATAGGTAATGTTCTCGTTGACTATTCTCTTTCTTCATTCCAGGTATCTATTACAGGATATTTCTGTTTGTAAGTAAGAAATCTATTTCTGAACTTGAGAGGCTATCAATACAAAAAAATGAAGAATGAAACAAACTTTGATTAAGATTAATACATATCAAATGAAAGAGATCAATATTACTCAAAGTAAGCAGCCTGTCAAAAATAACAGTAATTATCTCTTTAATTGCGAGCTAAATAAAGGTGTGAAGTGAAGGTAATCTTTGGTGATGGTCTTACTATGTCAGTGTCTGACACAATACAAAATGTCTGACAGTATGTTGTGTGTTTACCAACATTTAGTTACATTTTTTAAAACACATAATTCACCATGTAACACACTTGGGGGGAAAAAACTAAGGTAGACTGTTGAAAAATACAGTGTTAATTCACATTAGCTTGTTGAGTGAATCACACTGAAGGCCTTGTAATGACCAGTGCAGTCAAACACCTGCTTACCTCTGTTCTTGTCTCCTTGCTGCTGAGTAATTCTGTGACATTTCACTCTTTTCGAATGAGTGGGATTCTCTCTTCTTTCTAGCAAAAGCAACACAATCTTCTGACAAATGCACCCACTTCTTGTATCATCCATCAACTTAATCAAGAACAACAAGTGGTCTGACCCCAAATATACCCAGTCCATTTTAATTAAACCTACGATTTGATGAAAATGGTAAAAATAATAGAAATTGAAGGTAAAAACAATCACTTGGCAGGTTTTGTCTCAGTGTTCTATTGATGTTTGTATAGTTGTTTTCCAATACACAAAAATAGATGCAAAAGGCGGAAAGAAGATTTGAAACAAATGTATATTTTTCATTTGAAACTTGATGAATACAGAGGTTTGGGTAGATGTTTCTAGGGCTCAGTTGAAGTCCTTTTGACTTTCCCATACATTTTACATTAAAACTTTAGATTGTAGGAGAGTAGACTATACTCTCATAGTGGCAAGTCAAAAAACAGGAAATGAGCTAGTTTGTTATCTCCTGAGGAGATGTTTTCTTTCTTGGAACAAGTCTTGTTGCATAAAGTTTCTTCATCGTAATGTCGTCAGTTTCTGACACTGGGTTTAATGTGTGTGTCGCAGTTTCATTTAAAGTCAAATCACACCAACATTCACCACAGTGTATTATATATGAAAGGTTGTGAGTGATATTTGGGAGTTTAGAAGACATCGTTTCAAAGGTTCCATCCTTTTAATAGAAATTAACAAAGACAAAATATTGATTTTCAAATTAGTAATGGCAAGTCTTACATGTTTTTACATGTGAGTAACATGGCTCTTACTATGTGATAGTATGGATGGATGTAATGTCTTGCAAATGGCCAGTGTAGAGTTTATTATCAAGATTAGCACCACTCAGCATCTGATCACATTCATCTGAATTGTTTGCGTCTGGTGTATCAGCAATATTTTACACAAAATTGTATTGTGCCATCAGAAAAGTCTAGAATCATGAGATTTATAACAAACTTAATCTTGACTAGTGTTTGTTAGTATGCTTTGATTTGTTTTCTGTAAGTCTAAAAAAGTTTTCACCAGATTTTAATAAGTGTCACTTTAAGGAAATAAATGTCAAGATATATTGAGTGAGACAGGAATGTAAATACCAGATGCTCGGCCAGAAATAATTTTCAATAGTTATGTGACGGAAATGAATATTTGTTAAATTTTAATAAAATGTAAAATTCATGCATCTCAGTTGACTTCTTCAAGTTTTTACAAGGTTTTATATAACAAACCAGCTAAGTTACATCAACTTTAACACAGATATTTAAATCAGCAAAAAAAAAACAATGACCAAATAGTGATTTTGCTATTTTTGACTTCAGTCATAATATTGAGTACTTATGCTCGATAACAACTGAGGTAAATAAACTTGATTTCTGGAAGAAGAAAGAGATCATTTCGGGTTTATAACTGCCTTTTATAGGTAACACAATGTGAGTACAGTCAGTTTGTCGGTCTGGAATTTTTCTGTTCATTTATTCAAGCTTGACAGATCTGTTTGTGGCAGACTCTGGTTGTTTTGGGTTCTGTATAACCAGTAAAACTTTCAGTTTGTTATGCCCCAGTCACACTGCACCTGATATTTGTTATGTTTACAGTGGTTTTATATAACTTTTCAATCCTCCATGTACTGCCAGACTTTTTTCTGTTTTCCTGCTTCAGAATTCTCTGCTTTCCTTTTCTACACACAGAAATTTTTCATAATTTCAGCTATACACAGCTGGTATGAAGGTCACTGCCAGTAACCCCCTGTAACAGCAGGGGGGTTGTATAATTTATGTACTTCTGCTACCTTTCCACTTTATTGTCAGTCTCTGTCTTTTTGTGTCCCCCAGTTGTAGGTTTGCCATACTGTTACTCAGTCTTTACAGTATCTTATCTGCCTGTGTGGTGTAGTGTGACCAGTTCCCATCATGTCACTTAGATGGCAGTCCTGTTGCAGTATAACTGAAACAAGGTACTAAACGCGATGTTAAATAAATTAATCAGTTAAAAAAATCTTTACAGTTTCTTTGGTCTCTTTTGTGTCAAACTGTGGTCATTATGTTCCCCAATGCGGATTCTATTTTGTAGCAAAATTGAAGTTTGAGGTGTGTAGCTGGTTACACAGGAGGGTACAGCATTATTCTCCTTTTCCTGCCTTTTGTAGCCTCAGAAAATACCACCTGTACTGTGATCAGGGCGTTAGTAAATGTACACACTTTTTAATGTCTACTTTTCCTTAAGATCTTTCATATTCATAATCTCAGTGTTAATGATCTCTGTATTGTGGTGTTTTTACATAAACAAATGCTGAACATTAAGTATTTCCATATTCGTTCTGCTGCCTTCAATTGAATATGGCAGTAGTGGCTCAAAGAATGAAGTTGAACCAAATGGAGCAAATTTTTATCCTTTTTAACACCCTTAGATGTTTTGAAAGCTGCATTGCTTAGTCTTAAGAAGTGGAGGAAGAGGTAGGGTTTGCAGAGTGCCTTGAGGGAGCATTGAGATAAATTATAGAGTGAGTTGGGTGGGCTGTCCTAGTCAGGAGATTGTAAATGAGGTTTGCAGAGGATCAAGTTGCTGCAGCTCTTGCTGTTAGAATGATAAGCAGTGAAAACATGGGCTGTCCTTGGAATGGGGCACATTCAGCTGCGATTACACAGGGACACATTGCTAGAGATACAACACATTTAAACAACATTATTTACCCTGGTGACAGCATATTTATTCTGGTGATGCATACGTGGGTGGTGTCTGCATACTGACATCAAGGCGGAACTTTTCAATTTTTGATAAATCAAAGTGCTTTGATATTTGTATCTTTATAAATAGCATGTATTGCTTTGTGAAGTCTAAGCAAACTACATTCTTGGGTGATCAATCCAAACTGCTAGTGATGAAAATATATATTTTATTTGACTATGTTTATTGCCCAATTCTGTGTTTTTAAAAACACCTTATGTCTTTTTCAAAAGTGGTCATAATACTATACTGGGGTGTAAACCTCCCACAGTCTGAGTCAGTGTGCTATTTCACAGTCAACACAATAATTTTAAATTCTATATTTGTTATGAAGCTATCAGTGTAACTTCCATTAATCTCTAGACATGTTAAATTATTCCATAAAATCATTTGTAGTTCAGAAAATCAAGTGGTTTTACATAAGTTTTACAGTAGTCAGGTCAAATGGTACATGCTGGAGACAAGCATTACTCCATGTATCCTCTCAACTGTTATTAAATCAAGTGGAAGAATAGTCTGCCATTACAGAAAATATACCAGAGTTTTTGCATCATAATGACATTATTTATAGACAAAACAATCAATTGCCTGAAACCATATTCTAATTCCAACCACCTTTTATACTACTTAATCTCATATCCATGTATTTTCCTCAAAAACTCACAATTTTACCACTTCGTATAAAAATGTTTTGATGAACAGTCCTTTGAATAATTGTTTTGTGTAGTAACAAGTAACATGGTAAAAGAATTACCATAAGAATTTAATTTGCAGCTTGCATTTAAACATATAACTGGTGAATGTGGGAAGTGACAATCAAATAACACTTGGAAGATCCATTTGCTGGGACAAGGCAGTTGTATGTGGAGTAATAATTATCAGCATAAAGAGACTTTCATATGTTTTTATATGTATAAAAAACTCCTCTTATTATAAGAAGTAAAATTTGCAGTGGACATTTTGTCGATTAGACTTCCATGGCTTTTTCTAGGAAAAAAGGTTCTTGGGAAGGATGTATTTATCTTGAAATATCATTTTAAAAAATTCAACTAGACATAATGGTAGAATCTATATTGCAAAAACTGAACCCTCTGACATTCAGAATACAGGTGACATTTGTAGATGATTATTACACATGTTGTTGTGTAATTTGTAATTCTGTAGAGATAAGACTTATGCAATCACACCGTTGTTCCACTTGGGTATAGCTCTTCTAAAGATACAGAGCAGGGAACGTGTTTAACTGCATACAGTCATCAGTCTCCTCTGCACCAAATACAGCTTGCAGGAGGATCAAATAGTTCTTGGTTGAATAAAAAGACTTGCATCATGATGTTGGACAATATCATAGATGGTCAATCATGCTGTAGTTTACAGTTTACAACAGTAAGATCATTCAACTTTACATTGTTTGTAGTTCGGACATGAAGTCTTGATCATTTATGATAAGATGTCCTATTTAAACAAAGTGAGATGCTGGTTCAGAAGGTTTTGATCAGTAAAATATCTGTGATGCTGAGTCTGAGATGCTAGCTCTAAAAATCTATATTCTGGGTCATTGTAAATGATTGGATTGTTCGGTGACAATACCCATGCATTTGTCTGCAATGCTTTAGGAAATCAGATCAGTAGTTTATTAGCTATCCAAAGGCTGGCCCTGTACCCAGTAATTACTGGCTGACCGGGGAAAAAGGTGCTGGATATTTGGGGTATACACAAACTGGCCAAATCTGTAACTGAAGGTTATTGATGAGAGAGCTAAGGGAACATAATGCATTGATTGAAGTCTGAATGTGGTCATCAGTACCCCACTGTGTGGTAATACTGCAGTTACATGTTCAGTATCACAACTGGCTCCCTGATATGCCATCCTCATCCAATCTGGTGACAGTGTTTTGAGTTGTGAGCAACAGCAACAAGCAGGGTATAAGTATCGTTCATATAATATATCAGCTACCATGAATGACAGTGCAGATAATATATGGTAATGACTACTAATGGGCATCATTTGCATTAATTTGTTTGAAAGATTTAAAGGGATATACAATCTTCAGAGGTGAGCAGTTTTTGTAATATATAACAACAATCATTTGTAAATCATGTGCAGGCTTTAAGAAATTGTTCTTTTCTTAAACGGGGGAGAGTTGCTAAGGTATATACCTTATTGTACCAGCTGTAATTGATGTGAATGGTGCTGTATGTTTAAAATAGCATGGCTTTCAGCACAGAGTAGGAACTGATTCAAATTGGAGAAGTCTACTTAGTGAAACCTTTCAAAGCTGACAAATGTTCACAGATCTTACTTGGAAGGTTCACATTGATTTGTACATAATTTATTTTTTGTAAGCATTTTATTTTGTGAAATACAGAATGAATTTAATATTTTATTGGATACTGTAAGGCATTTTCCTCTTCTTAAGCTCCTTAATAAATTTGTGAAATGTCAAACAATAAGGAAGAAACAAGACTCTCCTTGAAAAAGACAGACATTAATATTACTGTGTCCTTGGTTCTCATTGTAATGTCAACAAATTGTGGGCAAACAAATTGTCTGTTAAAATTCACATCAATGAAGTTTCTTTTGTTGATCAATGATCAGTGATAATTGCAAGCATTGCAGCAGTAGTAACTATCGTGCGGCAGTCTTTTTACTGGAAGCAGAGAGTTGTTCCCCAGAGATTCTTATGTAGAAACTGCTTTGCTGACAGCCACTGTCTGCCCACACTCTAACGCTAATGGTAAATAATAAAAACTTGAAAGTCACACGTTTTAGTGACTAACACATTTTTAATGCCAGTATTATGGCTGTCACATCCAGTTACTGTGTGCATTAGGTAATTGCAAGGTCTGGCTGGAAGTTAGTGTAGTGTCCTGTAATTCAGCCCAATGTGATCCTTCTCCAAGTAAGGTCTTCTTACATGTGATGGCCATAAAGGGTTCAGGAAGGCTTCCATTCCCTTATAGTCTCATACCATAAATCTCCCTCACAACAAAACATCAAATTGTGTCAGTTTATTCTTTTTCAATGTTTATAATGACAATTTAAATGTAACCCTATACGTTCTGCACTCATATATATAGGGTAAGTCTTTTATACACTATGGCCTAAAACCTTTTAATCTCAGGAGTAGAGTTGTGTGTATGTTTTGCATTTGTTGTTTGATTTTTTCCTCTGGTAAATGTTTCCTGAAACTATCTTAGAAATGAGAAGCTATGCTGTAAAAAAGCCAAAGGAGTGCTTTATTTGTAAGATATGTACATGTTATGATAAATCTACTGTTAGTTGTTAAATGCTGTAGCTATTTTGAGTATGTTGGAATGCCTGCTAGGACTGTTTCTTAGTAAAAAAGTACCCTGTACTTGAGACTGGAGGTGCAAGTTGTCTGCATATTGCTCTAATTGGAAGCAGTCTGCAGTTATAAAAGTGAAATGTGAGTTTACTAAGCAGAATGAGTGTGCCTGAACAGAGAAGTCTCACCTTTTTACAGGGGCTTTAATGATGCTCTTGTCTATAAGCAATGAGGGAAGGTTAAGTATCTATCACTACTGCACCATTTCTGATACATGAATAGGAGTAATAGACCATATTTAACAGGGCGCTTTAGAAAGTACTATAATTCCATTCTTGGTATATAATTTGAAGCCCCATATTACAGTATTGCAAAGACAATGTGTTGTTGGTGAAGACTGTAGTTGTTGTGGACTACAGAGGACCCAAATTGTGTCACAGCCTGAGTTACTGGGATCAATACTGGAGGGCTAGTCCCTGTCCTTTGCTGTGATGGTGTACTTCCTGGGAGACATTTTGTGGCTAGAGTTTTGGCAGAGATAATGTCTCCTCAGTTAAACACAACATTAATTGCGATAGAACAGTCTTCTCTTAAGAGAGCCATAGAATGGGACATTTAAGTGTGAACTGTTACAAATGTGAAATTTATTTCATTGTAATAAATCATGTACAGAAGTTTCCTACAAAGTAACCAAATGAATTGACATGTAGTAAGGAATTTACAGAGAAACATATGACACATTAGAATTTTAATGTACATAGATTACAAAAGCATGAATATAACAAACAAGCCCTCCATTGCAGCCATTATAACCATTTACATTGTTTCTTATTGTACACAGAGCAGTTATACCAATTATTAAAACATATCCTCCAGAAATAGAGGAGAAGCTCTATTGTCAAACACAGTGTTATGACTGTGTGACTGTCACAAGACACCTTTGTTTTCTATCTTTCTGAAAACAATAATTATGTGTAGGATGTTGAAAGCCTCTATTTTCTACAAGGTAATTTCACCAATTGTCACAATACCTGAATAATGTGGCTAATTTCTTTTCTTCATTACCCTTTGTGAAAGAAAAATAATCAAAAGACAACTTTGAATAAATTGAAAAAGTTAATTAGCAAAGTGTTAGAGATATATTGCTGAAACCAAATCATTGCCTTTGAAAAAAGTTTATTGATTGTAATAGGTTCACACTTTTCCAGGGGCCGATTTCACAAAGGGACTTAAGTCCAGATTTAGACTTAAATTTAAGACTTTGGTCTTAAATTTATGTTAACTGTGGTCTTAGACTTAGCGGATTTCACAAAGCAGCTAAGTCCATGAAATTACTAAGTCAGTGGACTTAACTTTAAGTCTGGGAGGTAGTGATCGGCTTAAATTTTGTAAAGAGGACTTAAATATGGCCGCCATAAACTTTTCTCCACTTCAGAATTTGAAATGGCTGTAAATAAAGTATAGTTATACAGAACACCTTACTGAAGTAGTCTTTGGGAAGTTTATATGATGTAACAAGGTTTTCTATTTCAAAACAGCACTTATCCTTAGAAAAAATGCATCAAATAAAGGATATAAAATGTCATATGACACAGAAAACCACTGTGGTTATTTGATAAGCTTGGACTTAGCTAAGCCACCCCTTTGTGAAATCCATTTAAGTCCCAGACCTAGCTAAGACCAAAGTCTTAGATTTAAGTCCAAGACTTAGCCAATAAAGGGACTTAGTTTAAGTCCTTTAGTGAAATCAGCCCCAGGTGAACAGATCTTGATCTTGAAACACAAATGCCAGATGATGTAGAAATGTGGGTGAATGGGGAATAATGTGTGCTTATTTATTTAGTTTTCAGTTGTCACTTCATAATAAATATAGCGGTAAATATGGTGGTAATATGGTAATAAAATGCATCACCAACACAGGTCATACATACTAAAAGATTGGTCATGAGTGACTTATGACAAAAAAGATTGGTCATAAGTGATTTATGACAAAAAAAAGATTAGTCATGAGTGATTGATGATAAAAAAGATTGGTCATGGGTGACTTTTGACAAAAAGATTGGTCATGACAACTCGGGATTAAAAGACTAAAAGATTTGTAAACATGTTAAAAAATGGGATTTTGGAGAGTAGAACTGTGGTAGTATTGATAATAGATCCTGAAATTACCAGGAAGGTCAAGGAGAATAACAATTGCTTGAGAGTGTGAAGTTTGAAATATCTTGGTTGACCATTGTTACAGATCTAAAAGTGAGTTGATGGTACACTAAATATGAAGTAATGCAACACAGTACAGATAAATGTTTAACACTGAATGACAATACAGACTGTAAAATGGAACTTGTTTCACTAAGACATATTGGTAGAGCTATCATATTAAATATGAAACATGTTCAGTATTTCTACCTATTGTCAGGGTTTCACACCTTTCTACACAGAAACATTTTTACAATTGAACATGACAAACCGAGGGGACACAAACATGGTTAATATGGGGTGAATGTCTCATTAGTTCTTTAATTTGAAGTTGTAGCATCAGAATAGAAACTAATGTAATGGAAATTTTAGTAGTCAAGTAGCTTTAAAATACCAGGAAATTGATAAAACATGACAGTATGACTGAAAACTGCCCTTTTTAGGTTTTCACCCTGTTAGATCTGAATCTGAATCTACTTTGTTCACCAATGTTATGTTTCTCTTGAGCACAGTCTCGTATGTTTATGTTCTGTTTCCAAATGGAGGAAGCTATCTGGGCATCAAAGTTAGAATTGCCAGGAATGGAAACTACTCATATTTTTTAAAAGCAAGCTATTTTGTAAACGGTATGGTTGATTTTGGTAAATTGCTAACAGATCTGAAATCAAGCTGATCATGTATCCACTTTATGCAGCAGTGTAAAACACCCTAAAGAACTTAATCCTGATGAGGGTATATTTTGGGGGCATCTGAATGTAAAAATGTGCTGGGCACCACTGGTAACTCCACACATTTGCAAGCCAAATGGAAAGAAAACAACAGGTTAAATTATGGACTGATAAATATGTTTTTATTATTGGGCACCAATGCAACATATTGTAAACGTAATGCAATAACCAATTCAGAATCTCTCAAGCATCCCCTCTTTGTTATATTTTGACAAAAGCAGCCGGTTAAAGTATTAAGAAAATGATCACAGGGTGAAACATTTCCTGACAAATGGATTTTATTCAAATAAGGGAGGCCACAAAAATCAAATTATAGCGCTGGAGAGACTGATTGAAGATCCTCTGTTTTTCTCCTCCGGAAAGTCCTCTGAAAAGAATACCCTGACTAAATCACTGTCAATATTCTGTGTGAATTTGCTTACATTTTTTGTGAAATTTATATGTTGGAATTTTAATTTGTGGATATGACTATAACTATGCATCTGATATGTATTCTACAGAGTATTTTAAATAGTACACCTATCTATTTATACAGTCTCATTTTGAGAGAACTTAAATACCTATTGTTTCATCCTTTAGACTGTTCTGTGATTGTTGTGTGAAACTTGCAAGTGTGTTTCTATTCTAATATAACATTTTACACCCATCTTCTCCATGACAGGAAGTAGGACTTATTTGTTTAATCCATCTGACCATATGTTTAAAGCAAGACACTTTCATCCTCCAAATTTCTCTGTCCTTTGGAATTTGCCATCTAACACAAGGAACCCTGCTTGCATAAAAAAAAACTTTGCTTGAAGTGTTTCATACACATTTCAAGGCTTTTCCTTTTTGTTTCCAGGGTGCAAGACATGAATAAAGATGGGCAACAAACTCTGTGCACCATGGAGAAAAGACTACAGGGATGACAACCATCCATGGGCCCCCAAGAAAGACTCCCACTTGCTCAGGTAATGTATGAGCTAGTCAGGAGTATGTTGTTGCAAGTGTTCAGTGTGTTTCATCCTCATTTTGCTGTCTGTAAAGTAAAAATGAAAATAAAACATGACTGTATACTGATCAGTAAATGCTGTTTCAGTGAATTCTGTGTATAGTGTATAGTAAACCTTTACATGACTGTCAGAGGTGACCCTTCTGTCAGGTTGACAGAGTTTTCGATCCACATTTCATTCATTCAGTCCCTCATCAAGACGCGTGTGTGTTCTATCACATCATCGTGTCATTAGGGCAGATGTCTGTTATTTCAGACAGTCCTGTTAGTGTTTACCCAGGTTGTTGTTGGAGGAGTATGTCCTCGAGTACTTCCCACACTAAGTATGATCTATGTGGCTGTGGAAGTGCTTTTAGGCAGTGGAGAGCACTTGCTGTGTTTATTGGTCCTCCTTGTCTGGGGCCACATTGCAACACTAGAACTGTGAGCACAGGGCAAATACATCACACCAAATTGTCAAAAGTGCCACAATCATGAGGGATGGCTTTCTGGGACTGACACATATTTCCTCACATTTACAGCTCTGAAGAGGAAAGTCAGGCCTTTCACAGCCCCAAATTCTTAAGTTGCACTAGAAACAGATTATTGAAACAAAATTATGTCCTCGGTATATTCCCTAATGGAGCAAATAAGGTGGTGAAATGAAGATTCATAATTCACTAGTTACCAGTAAAACCATTCTCTGCCCTTCTGTCAAGTTAATGAAAATTAAAACTTCAGAACTAGTATTTGCAGACTTTCAGAGTTGTCTAAATAGTTGTAGGATAAATCTCACCCAACATTAAAATTCCAAATATTTAGATTTGGACAGTTGGTCAAGGAAAAGAGTATACCATTACATAAAGTATTTTGCAGGCTTGGATTTTCCCTCAACATTTCAGCAAGGTGTGATTGTCCTAATTTATCTTAAGTGTTGTCTCAGAATCTGGCTTTACCAAATGCTAAAATCATTGATCATTCCAAGTGTTATTATCTTTCCAGGTTCGTTGTTATAGTCACTTTAAAAAATAACTGGATCAACTATAGATGGGGAGCTGTTAAGTCTTTCCATACAGTCAGATTTCGTTTGCAATAATTATTACAGCAAAAGTGGGGAACAGGGATAAAACATTTGAAACTGAGTTATTTTGATTTATTTGATATGCATCTCTTAAAATAGAGAAATTGGGAGCAAGTTACTGTCAAGAAAACTGCAATACCTTACTAGATTTTCGGTCAAATTGAGAGAATTTTTTCACAGTGAGCAGGTATCCTAGAAGTAGGAGGCCAAGCATGTAAATAATGTCATGTATCAAGGGGGACACTGGACTGGTGATACCTGAATAGGGACTAACAAGACAGAAGAATCCATTGAGCCCTGTCTGTAAAACACGCGTCAGACATCTGCAGAGCTTGATAAACCCTACCTCCAAAATTTCAGACATTGTATATATGATTGGTTCCTCGACATATTTTTTTTTCACAAAACTTTTGCTTTCTACCTTTTTGTGGAATAATGGAAATGACATACTGTCTATTGAACTCTTTGTGTTTGACTGATGTCCTGCTGAAACACTTTGAGTTAAAGCTGAGATCAGATCAAATAAACAATTCAAAGTGTGCCTTTATTAAGGCAACTGGGAAGAGTTTACAGCAAAAAAAGGCTCAAGTGCTTTTGTCCTTGGAGAATGTGATGTTTCATGTTAAGAAGGTGTCAGTTGAAGGAAATCAATAGCTTGATTCTCACCAGTAAATGACTTGAGTGTATGGATGTAGAAAACATCCTGGAGGTTATACCCCACACAATGGTGTTGAGGTGCAACATTTGACAAAACTTCAAGTTTTTATATAAAATTATGGTCACTAAATAAAAAACAGGCTTTAATGGAGACAAAACTTTACACCATCATTTCAGAATCTTGTTGACTTCCTATAAGTTTGGATCACATTTGGCAGAAAATGTCAAGTACTAATCATTCTAACACCTACCTTGATGCGTTTGACTGTGCTGACAGTTTAAATGTTTTATTGAATTACATACCATCTATAACTGGCCATGGTTCTCAGGACTTGCTACATATTCAATATCATCTGCAGGTTTCTGGATCTTAGAACTGTATTCCTCACTTCTTCTCATGCCATCTGTAAATCTTAGAACTCTATTCCTCACTTCTTCTCATGCCATCTGTAAATCTTAATACACTATCCTTCCCTACTTCTCATGCAATCTGTAAATCTTAGGTCTCTATTCCTCTTCTCATGCCGTCTTTAAATCTTAGGACTCTATTCCAAACTTCTTCTCATGCTATTTGTAAATCTTAAGACTCTATTCCTTACTTCTTCTCATGCTATCTGTAAATCTTAAGACTCTATTCCTTACTTCTTCTCATGCAATTTGTAAATCTTAAAACTCGATTCCTCACTTCTTCTCATACAATCTGTAAATCTTAAGACTCTATTCCAAACTTCTTCTCATGCAATCTGTAAATCTTAAGACTCTATTCCTTACTTCTTTTCATGCTATCTGTAAATCTTTCGACTCTATTCCAAACTTCTTCTCATGCTATCTGTAAATCTTTCGACTCTATTCCAAACTTCTTCTCATGCAATCTGTAAATCTTTCAACTCTATTCCAAACTTCTTCTCATGCAATCTGTAAATTTAAGACTCTATTCCTCACTTCTTCTCATGTAATCTGTAATGCTTTCTACTCTCTCCCTCACTTTTCATGCTATCTGTAAATCTTAAGACTCTATTCCTTACTTGTTCTCATGCCATCTGTAAGTCTGAGAACTCTATTCCTTAATTACTTCTTCTCATCTCATCTGTGAGTGAATGTATTCTACATCTCACTTCTTTTCATGTCATTTGTTCCAGTAAACATTTTTCAGTTTTGCTCATGTTTGAAATGAAACTTTTGACGAAGGTTAAAAAATGATAGGTACAAAACTCTTTGATAATAGAATGTTTTCAAAACATTTTATGTGTACTGTTTATCAAATATTTCATGATGAATGCTTGAAAAACATTCCAGCATAACCTTCATTTCTTCAGCTATTTTATAAGTGTTTAAAAAAATGTTTCCAGTCAAACCTAGTTTCTTGAGTTATTTTATAAACATTTAATAAATGGTTTCAGCAAAAATGTTTGTATAGAGCATTTTTATTGCGTTAATACATCCTATCCAATGGACAATTGCTTTACCAGTCAGCGCGAGTGGTCCCGCCAAACGCCAGAAAAAGACGTCCTGTATATAATACCAGCAGGACCGGTCACAGAGTGTGCATTTGCTAGGTGGCATATCATACTTCCTTCCTGTCTAGACAGCGTGACGTCACAGGATCTTTTTCGTTTGGCGCATGGAGTGTGCAGACGTGTTTTCTACAGAGAGACGTTTTGAAGTTTATTAAAGAATTTCACCATTTTATGAACTTTGAAGTATATTTACTTACTTCTACAAGTTCTATCATCATTATGTCTTCCCCTGGAGAGAAAAGAGGAACTTGCGGGCACGTTATGGCCCTGTTCGACACTCACAAGAAATGTGCGAGATGTAGGGAGAAGGGGGTGGGAGACGATCCCTGTGTCAAGAAACTTGATTGCCAGATATGTAAGGCATTCACGCCTGCTCAAGTTCAACAACTGGCCACCCCGACCTACAAGTCCAGGAAAGAATGTGGAGAGCAGAAGAAATCTGAAGTTTCCAGTGACGTGACCCCCGCTCACATGGACCCTTCAGGGGTAACTCTGTTGGGACGGGTTAGCACTGACAAGCCGTCTTCTGTTGAATCAACACCCAAGAAGAAGAAGCGTTCTGATGGCTCTCCTAAGTCCAGCAAATGAAGACACAGCAGTAAACCTACTTCTGATGACTTGAAAAGCTTGGATGACAAGTGGAGTGAGAGGTTTTCACGACTTGAAGATTTGCTTCTTAACAAGTCATTTGCTGTGCCAGTGAGACCTGTGAATCCCTCTGCTGTGGTGACCAGAGAACATCCCTTATTTGATCCGGGTGCATCTTCCAGTGTGATGTCTGCTGGCTTGGTCACTGAGGGCACCGGTTCCAGTCTTGTACAGACCACCGGTGAAGCTGCCCAGTTGACTGCTACCCAACCTCCGCTACTGGCTCCCGGTACATTTGCTGTGTAGGATGTGAGTAAGTCACTTCCCGGTGTACGAACTGATGAGATTGCCGGTGAATCTGTCAGTGAGGCAGAGATGGGTAGGGAACCGGCTTCACCAGCTAGTGTCAATGTCCAGGGTGAACTGCCGGAAGATTCTACTGACCAGGATCTCTCTGAAGAAGCTAACTACAGAAAGACTATCAGAGGGGTAAGATCATTCATGGGCTGGCATCAGATCCCTGACCACGACAGTGCCTCTTCCTCCCTGGATGATAATCCATTTGCCAGTTCCCGACCCAAGCCAACTGGTAAAGTGTCTGTCAAATTACCGGTGGATGAATGGCTGTGTCGAAAATTTGAGAGACTGAATGTAACTGTTGCTGAAGGCTATCCTTCCAGAAATACTGAGACTGGTGGACTGCTGTGCGACCAGTTTGTGAAGCCACCCAGGTCATCAAAATGGTATGCAATGCATACAGATAAGAAAGACTCTGCTTCTACAACTGTGTGCGACTGGTCTCCAGAACCAGCCAAAGTTAACAGCTCGTTCAGTAGAGTGGCCAGACATAGTTTGCCTTCTGCCCCAGCCTCCCGTACTTTCAGCCAGGATACTTTAAGGCGATGGGAGAGAGCGTTCCGTGAACAGTCAGTGATGTGTAACCAGGCTGCTGGTCTGTCAAGATGTTTGACAAAAGTACAGGACTCCATGGTTACACAGTTGAAGGCACTACATGTGGACAAAACCAAGGGCAAGGCAGCAGAAAGAACGCAGCAGGCAGTTGAAGAACTTGAATATTTGATGACCTTCAACCAGTCAATCTCTCAAGCCATGCAACATACTATGCAGGATCTCTCAGAGGGAGTTTTTATCAGCATGGCCAACCTCACTCTGGCATGTAGACAGCTACCTGGAGTTTATACGAGGTGGAGTAAAGCCAGATACCGGTCCACCGGTCCATCTTCACTCACTGTTTCCTGACAATTTACTGGTCAAGGCTGAAGATGAAATCTCACGTAGTGAGGAGAGGCGTTCCTCTGGCAGCTCACACAGGAAACCCGGATGTTTTCATCCATACATTTCCTCAAGTGGCAGATCACCACAGCAACCGGACCGGAAGCCCACTACACCGGCCTAGAAGCAGATTAGAGACCGGCAAATTGGACAAAAAGGTCGTGGCAAAGCCTCAAACTTCACCCAAAAGCTGGCCAAGGGTTCAAAGAGAAGTAAATGACAATTACTGTGTTTTAAATGTAGCCGGAGTGAAGGACTCTGTACATGTATCCGGCAAGAAACAAGATTTGAACCCTTCACCAGTGATCAACAAGAGCGAGACTGTATTTTTACATGTAAACTCTTTTGTTGCAAATGTTCATTCTGTCACCATGTTGCCACAAAAGAAAGGCGTAAATCCCAATTATTGTTACAATTATACAGAAATAAAGCATGTGAACGATGTTTCCTGTGTAGGTCACTTGAGTTCTGCAAGTACTGTCACAAATGTCCCAACTGTTGCCATAAATCCGCCTGTAGGGGCAAGGTTACAGCAGTTTTGGGAGAAGTGGAAAGCTCTGGGTTCAAGTCCAAAAGTAGTCACAATACTGAGAGAGGGTTACACCCGCCCTTTCCGGTTCAGACCCAACCTAACCAGGTCACCAACGGTCATAGCAACTATGTCAACCCACAAAGACAGTCCCACCTTCTGGAGGCACTGTATCAGCTGACAAACAAAAATGCAATAGAACCGGTAACAAACCAAAACTCACTGGGTTTTTACAACTGACTATTTTTGGTACCCAAACCCAACAACCAGTGGAGACCTATCCTGGACCTGAGCACCTTGAACACCTTCCTAAGCACAGAGTCATTCAAAATGGAGACCCCAGAGACAATAAGGACCTCCCTACAGCTAGGGGAGTGGGTCACCTCCATAGACTTCAAGGACGCATACTTCCATATACCAATTCACAGTCAGTCCAGGAAGTACATGCATTTTCACATCCAGGGTCAGTCCTACCAGTTCAAAGCCCTACCCTTTGGTCTGTCCACAGCACCCATGGAGTTCACAGTGGTGGCCAAAGAGGTCAAACTGATGGCTCTACAGAGGGGTATAAGAATCCACCAGTACCTAGACGACTGGTTGGTGAGAGCCACATCCCACCAAACTTGTCTCTAGCATACACAGACCTTGGTAGCTCGCTGTCGAGAACTAGGTTGGCTGGTGAACAAGGAGAAGTCAGAACTGGAGCCAAAACAGGTTTTCAACTTCGTAGGTTACCAGTTCGACCTCAGGGAGGGCAAGGTCAGACCCACACCAGAGTGTTGGCAGATCTTAACAGACAAGATATTGTCAATTCTGTCCGGTCCGGTGTGCCCGGTCCGGCAGTTCATGTCCCTCATAGGACTTCTAACAGCCACAGAAAAGCAAGTCCATCTAGGTCGACTTCATACAGTAGCACTTGAAAAACAACTGGAGAGTAACAGAATCACTAGAAAAGGTGATACCTGTTCCCAGGTCGCTCGACCCCCACCTGAGGTGGTGGCTGGAGGAAAGCAATGTTCTCCCAGGTCAACCATTACACCCACTAAAACATGCTCTGCAGATATTTACAGACCCATCAAAAGAAGGGTGGGGCGCTCACTTAAACGAACGCACTGCAAGGGGAACCTGGTCAGTTCCAGAAAGCAAGTTACACATAAATCACTTGCAACTAAAAGCGGTCTTTCTGGCCCTGAAGGAGTTCCAAGACCTCTGTTCAAACAACATAGTCCTGGTAGCCACAGACAACACAACAGTGGTTGCCTATATCAACAAAGAGGGGGGGATGAAGTCGGGCTCCCTGTGTGCCCTACTGTGGAGAATCCTACCCTGGTGCACCAGGAAACAGGTAACTCTTAAGGCACGTCACATCTCCGGCCGGCTGAACATGATAGCAGACAAGCTATCCAGACTTGGCCAGACTATTCAAACAGAATTGTCCCTTCACCCAGAGGTATTCCAAGCTATATGCTCCCGGTGGCACCAGCCACAAGTGGACCTGTTTGCCACCAGATTCAACAACAAACTACCACAGTTTGTGTCACCGGTTCTGGATCCCCAGGCATGGGCAGTGGATGCACTTAGCCTGTCATGGGAAGATCTGGACCCATATGCCTTACCACCAGCAGCCATCTTGATCAAAGTGGTGGAGAAGTTGCAGGACTACCCATGCAACAGGTTCATTCTGATTGCACCAGGGTGGCCCAACATGCCCTGGTTCTGGGATCTAGTGGCATTGTCCAGTCAGATCCCCTTGTGTCTGCCCAACCTGCCCAATCTGGTGTCTCAACCATTCAACCAGACCCTGCACGGGAACCTGTCAAACCTGAACCTACATGCCTGGCTCCTAGAGCCACAGCAATCAAGGAGCAGGGATTCTCTGAGGTAGTGGCAGCACGAATTGAGGCTCCTCAAAGAGGATCAACCAGATCCGTCTATGAGGCAAAGTGGACCATTTTTACAAAGTGGTGCCTCAGTAATCAGGTGGACTTCAGGGCACCACCTCTAAAAGCCATAGCTGACTTCCTGTTGCACCTATTTCAGGACAGGAAGTTGCAACCTGGTACCATTGATGGGTACAGATCAGCCATTGCTGACAAGTTGGGCAACTCTACCATTAATGTCAGCAAATATGAGAATCTCACCCATCTCCGGGATAGTTTCCATAGAGACAGGCCCAAGGGCAAGAGGGGTATACCCTCCTGGAACCTGTCCCTGTTCTTACACCAGCTGACAAAGGCTCCTTTGAACCTCTAAAATAGGCCCCATTAAAACACTTGACCTTCGAGACTGTTTTTCTGTTGGCCATGGGTTCTGGTAAATGCAGGAGTGAGATCCATGCTTGGCTTCATAAGAACATCAGTCAGACTGGTCTAAGGTGTCCTTATACCCCTCACCCAGCTTTCTATCCAAGAATCAGCTGGCTAAGGAGGGTCCAGATAGTGTGGCTCCAGTGGTCATCCCAGCCCTGGCCCCCACTCTGGACAAGTCACTCAAGGGTGTCAGGTCCTTGTGTCCAGTCAGAGCTCTTCGCTATTACTTGGACAGGACCTCAGATCCTAGGCAGGATTTGGTCTTTGTCTCCTTCAAGAAAGGTTTTGATAAAGACATCTCACTTGCCACCATCTCCTGATGGATCAAACAAACTGTGATCCTAGACAGGATTTGGTCTTTGTCTCCTTCAAGAAAGGTTTTGATAAAGACATCTCACTTGCCACCATCTCCTGATGGATCAAACAAACTGTGATCCTTTGTTATGAGCTCTCTGACCAAGAGGCCCTCACACTGCATCAGGTCAAAGCCCATGATGTCAGGGCCTTTGCTGCTTCTAAGACCTTCTAATCGAGGGTCTCCTTAGAGCAGATTCTGTCAGCCTGCCACTGGAAATCCCATAACACCTTCACACAATTCTATTTGAAGGATGTGGCTTGGGATGATACAGAGCTTTTTCATTTAGGGCCAGTGGGGGCTGCCCAAAAGGTCCACCATCAAACCCAAGAATGAGGAGATATGTAAATATGTAAATATGTATATATGTACATAGCTTGTACAATTGTATAAAAAAAACAAAAAAACTGTGACTTGCTTCCTTTGGGAAGTTTATTTCTTATGGGACTGTACTCAACCCTCTCTTCCTATTCTCAGAGCAGGTCTGAAAAAAATGGGGGCAACCTTGGACTTCCGGATAACCGGTTAGTCTTAGCCTACTTCGACCCTAGGTCAAAATGGGCTTTCTCAGTTTTGTTCTTTTTTGAGTTCATGGATGTCCCTAGCAGCTTACCCGTTATTCAGCAACTGTCCAATGGATAGGATGTATTAACGCAATAAAATTGCAAATTTAATAAGTAAATTAAATTTTTATAAGTTAATACCCTATCCAATGAACAGGCAAGGCCCACCCATCCGGCCCCGCTATCAGCTTACTAGGGGTCTTAGTATCTTTAGACAACGAAAAAGATGCTATGACGTCATGCTGTCTAGACAGGAAGGAAGCACAATGCGCCACCTAGCAAATGCACACTCTGTGACCGGTCCTGCCGGTATTATATACAGGACGTCTTTTTCTGGCGTTTGGCGGGACCGGTCGCGCCGACCGGGAAAGCAATTGTCCATTGGATAGGGTATTATCTTATAAACATTTAATTAAGCGTCCCACAAGGGACGCTTGTTTGTGTATGGGAGACCTTCAGGCTCCGCCGGCTCCGCATTTTGTTTTCCTTATAACTCTGTAACCGTTAGGCGGATTCTTTTCAAATTTGGCAGGTTTAGGCAGTAGCCTTGGGGAATTTTTTTGAATATGCTGCAGTGACATTTCAACCAATCAGAGAGGTCACATGACCAAAAAGGTCTTTTTTTGATGGGGAAGCTTGTCCGGATGATAACTTGAAAGGAATTTTATCAATTCACCTGAAACTTGGCAAATACATTCATTGTATTAAAATCTGGAAATCATTAGATTTTGGCATTGATTGGTTAAGAAATGGCCGAGTAATTAATGATTAATTAATCATTATGAATTTTCCAAATAAGGAAAACACAAAAATGCTTATATCTCGAAAACCGTGCTAGATAGAGCGATTTTGACGAAATTTTTTACCCACAGGGTATCTCTCTGCGGAGTAGTTATCCCAGTTTTCAAAAAATTTTTGTCTCGCCAAAAATGGCAGCCATTTTGAATTTTCAAATTTTTCGCAAAAATTGCAAAACATAAAAATGCTTATATCTCGAAAACCCTGCTAGATAGAGCAATTTCGACGAAATTTTTGACCCGCAGGGTATCTCTGCGGAGTAGCCATGCCAATTTTCAAAAAAAAAATTTCTCGCAAAAAATGGCGGCCATTTTGAATTTTCGAATTTTTTGCAAAATTTGCAAAACATAAAAATGCTTATATCTCGAAAACCGTGCTAGATAGAGCGATTTCGACAAACTTTTTGACCCACAGGGTATCTCTGGAGGGTAGCCATGCCAATTTTCAAAAATATTTTGTCTTGCCAAAAATGGCGGCCATTTTGAATTTTCGAATTTTTGAGCAAAAATTGCAAAACACAAAAGTGCTAATATCTCGAAAACCGTGCTACATAAAACGATTTCGACAAAATTTTTGATCTTCAGGGTATCTCTGCAGAGCAGCTATCCCAAAGAGCTTTCACTCTGTGAAGTTTCAGACCCGTAGCTAATTATTCACCTACTCAAAATGAGTAAATGCTAATTATCTCAAAAACTATTGCGGATACCCAATTTTGATCAAATAACTCATTCATGTACTTTTGGGAGAGCTTTCACATGGTGAAGTTTCAGACCCGTAGATAATTACTCACCTACTCAAAATGAGTAAATGCGAATTATCTCTTAAAAATATTGCAGATAGCCAATTTTTCTCAAATAACTCATTCACCTACTTTTGGAAGAGCTTTCACATGGTGAAGTTTCAGACCCATAGCTAATTACTCACCTACTCAAAATGAGTAAATGCAAATTATCTCTAAAAGTATTGCAGATAGCCAATTTTTCTCAAATAACTCATTCACCTACTTTTAGGAGAGCTTTCACTCGGTGAAGTTTCAGACCTGTAGCTAATTACTCACCTACTCAAAATGAGTAAATGCTAATTATCTCAAAAACTATTGTGGATACCCAATTTTTATCAAATAACTCATTCATGTACTTTTGGGAGAGCTTTCACATGGTGAAGTTTCAGACCCGTAGATAATTACTCACCTACTCAAAATGAGTAAATGCGAATTATCTCTTAAAAGTATTGCAGATAGCCAATTTTTCTCAAATAACTCATTCACCTACTTTTGGAAGAGCTTTCACATGGTGAAGTTTCAGACCCATAGCTAATTACTCACGTACTCAAAATGAGTAAATGCAAATTATCTCTAAAAGTATTGCAGATAGCCAATTTTTCTCAAATAACTCATTCACCTACTTTTGGGAGAGCTTTCACTCCATGAAGTTTCAGACCCATAGCTAATTATTCACCTACTCAAAATGAGTAAATGCTAATTATCTGTAAAAGTATTGCGGATACCCAATTTTTATCAAATAACTCATTCATCTACTTGTGGGAGAGCTTTCACTTGGTGAAGTTTCAGACCCATAGCTAATTATTCACCTACTCAAAATGAGTAAATGCGAATTATCTCTAAAAGTATTGCAGATAGCCAATTTTTCTCAAATAAATCATTCACCTACTTTTGGGAGAGCTTTCACTTGGTGAAGTTTCAGACCCATAGCTAATTATTCACCTACTCAAAATGAGTAAATGCGAATTATCTCTAAAAGTATTGCGGATACCCAATTTTTCTCAAATAACTCATTCACCTACTTTTGGGAGAGCTTTCACTCGGTGAAGTTTCAGACCCGTAGCTAATTACTCACCTACTCAAAATGAGTAAATGTGAATTATCTCTTAATAGTATTGCAGATAGCCAATTTTTCTCAAATAACTCATTCACCTACTTTTGGAAGAGCTTTCACACACGAAAATGAAATATTGTGAATATCTCAGAAAAGCTATTTCTTCTCCTTTAATGCTCGGCGGGAGATACACACCGCGGCAGTGGTCTTGTCAAAAATTTTTGTCTCCCCAAAAATGGTGGCCATTTTGAATTTTCAAAGTTTTTGCAAAACACAAAATGCTTATATCTCGAAAACCGTGCTAGATGGAGCGAACTCAACAAAATTTTTGACCTGCTGGGTATCTCTGCAGAGTAGCCATGCCAATTTTCAAAATATTTTTGTCTCGCCAAATATAGCGGACATTTTGATTTTTCGAATTTTTTGCAAAACACAAAATTGCTTAAATCTTGAAAACCGTGCCAGATAGAGCAGACTGCGCTGACTTTGGTTGCCACAACAGTATAAGGCTAGAAACGAAGCATTTTCTTAATACTTTAGCACTCAGCTTTATATCCTTTTCTGGACGCTTTGTTTTTGCTATGCAAAAACATTATTTTTTTTTTGTGCGCGATCCTCTAGTTTACTTATTAAATTTGCAAGTTTATCAAACATTTTTAAACATTACAGAGGAAATGTTTACTTGGAAACATTTAGTTACCCAAAAGATAGGATTTAAATAGATTTAAAAAAAAATTTCTAAATGTTTAAACCATTTTAAATGTTTACTGGGTGAAAGTCTATGGACCCTATACCTAACTTCTTTTCATGCCTTCTGTGTCAGTCCCCTGTAAGTCTATAGACCCTATATTTTACTTCTGTTCATGTCATCTGTAATTCCCCGAGAAGTCTATTTCTCACTTCTTGTCATGTTGTTTTAAATCTTTGGGTTGTCAGATAACCCTGTCATACTATTGCACTCACTGACCTGTGACCACCTTTTTAAATCCTGCCACTTTTTCACATGCATGTATATTTCCAGACTGTGGGCTGAGATCTTCCAGGTGGAGGATGATGATGGTGACATCTGCTGGGCACGTGTATCTGATGACGTGGTGCCCGTCAATATCACATGTATTGCTGACACCCCAGAAACTGTCTTCCAGATCTCTGCCTACAACCGCCATGTAGAGAAGATATTTGACGTCAAACTCATTCAGCCAGGTAAAACTGACTTCTTTTCTTGTATTGAAAACAAAAATTTAAACAAAATATCACTAAGTTACTTAAAGATGATTGTATGAATTCAATTCAAGTTGGTTTTCTTATTTTATTCTGTAAACATTGCACCAATGATGATTTTTGGTGGATCCTTATTGATTGTCTGCTTCAGACACAGACATTTTTAGAGAGGTGGATGTCAGGTCAGGAAGTATCTTGTCATCAGGCTGTTACAAAGCTACAGTGATGTAATATGTACTGTCACCTGTTAGTATATGATGGATTAATTTAAGTTCCACTGGTGCTGTAATATACTGATTTATTGTAATTCTAGAGATGTTTCTGTAGAATAAAATTAATTATAAGATACAGTACATTGGGATAAATGGTAAGGATTTTTATTTCGAAACATAATAACATATATTTTAATAATATATATACCGTATTTTTTGTAATAAACGCCCCGGGGCGATGCATTTTTCCAAAGGGGGGGCGACTATTACAGATAAATAAAATCATATCTCGAGTCCAGTGGCAATGGGCGATAATGAACACTTGCTGCCTTGATCTCGCTTGCTGGCATGTATAATGGCGAGACAGCTTAAAATATTTAAAACAAACCTTAAATCTGAAGAAATTATGTAGTTTTATCTCCTATTATTGCAGATTTCAATGCGTCTGTGACCAAAACTACCATGTTTTGTTTTTATTTTCTTTATTTCTCGTAAGCGATATTCGCTTGGGAAGTACTAAAATGCACCATTTTTCGGAATCCCGGAATCGCAAAAGTGTCGGCTGTTGAGAGGGATGTAAAACCCCGAAATATGAACTTTGCAAAGGTAGAGAAGAGGGGGGGGGGGCGATTAATAGGGAGGGGGCGTTTATTACAAAAAATATGGTATGTTAAAGTTTATACTTTATAGTAATCTCTAGAATTTTTTCAGTCTCAGAGAGAGCTTGCACTTAAAATACACTAGCATTGCCTTTGTAGCTTGTTCCCATCAGAATGCCATTCTTCAAGGCAGAAAACTTGTCAAAGCTTTTCCTATTTCTTACAAGAGTTCCTCTTAAATGCCAGTGTTTCTTTGGAAATTACTCTCTGATCAAAGAATTTCTGTTGCAGTTAAGTGATGCAGATTCAGTGTAATTGAACTGCCAATAAATGTTGGTCTTCAAATAATGATCTAAAAGAAATCAAACAGGTACTAAAACTAGTAAAAGTTGCAGTAATGGTATCTCCAGAGCCCCGCAGAATACTGAAGCATTTTGGCATGTTTTACTTGAACCTATTAAGCATTTTTCAGAATTTCCTGAGAGTATGTAAGTACTGTTCACACTTTTGTGTCCTTGTGTCATTCGGATCAAAACATCTCACTTCCAGATCTCCTCAACAGTTGCCCCAGTTATGTAAAAATGTTTAGAACATTCTGATCACACGTGCAAATAGAGGGACTTTAGTATAATTCACACTGAAACAGAAATACTCAGGTTTTGAAGGTCGGGAATGCAGGAAGGTTTGGATGAATTTATAAAGATAAACACACAAACAGATCAGTCACATGCAGTGAAACACTCTCACTGAAGGTCACTTTACCTACTCCATACTTACTTTACCTCTATAACAATGATTAAACTATATACAAAATATGTGAAAATTAGCCACTACCTTCTTACACTAGGTTATCCTTAAACCACATCCTTTTTGTGAGCCAAACAATAGGTTGTTTTAAAACTGAAATAATTGCTAATTCATGAGACTAATATTAAAACATCCCTGAACCCCCCAGGCTCCAATCAACTAACTTACTATATTATGAAATGGAAAGATAGTTTTTCCATATGTATATGAAATAGGGAAGAATATTTTGAACAAATTATTTTGAAGCCTTTGTAATTTACAATCTGTTGAAGCACTATGCTTTCATACAAGTTTTCTCAATGCTCACTTCAGTGAACAGCTATTGCTAACCTGAAGCAGAATCTTATCTGTTTCATCTGTTTATTTGTTTGACCACACACATAACTCAAAAACTATGCCTCATATTGTGTTCATATTTTCACATAATGTTGAATCCATCTGTGGCTCAATCCTCCTCAAAGATGGTCCAGATTGCAATTCCAGAATTAATGTAACGATTTCCAGCAATATCAACATGCATAACACAAAACCTATGCATCTGATCAGGGTCATATTTTCACATAATGTGGGGTCTGTCCACGACTCGGTCTTCCACGAAGATCTTTTAGATTTGGATCCAAATTGTGAATACAGAATTGCTTTTGTGAATTTTCAGTTGAGTTTGTGTTATGTTAGTTTTTATCGGTGCAAGTTGCAACATGTGCATCTATACAGTATCACAGGTTTTGAAATGTTCAAAGTATATTACTGCTAATTGTCACAAAACAGATGAACAAGAGAATTTTGAAAGGAGAAAATACTTATTTTTAAGATGAATCTCATCGAATCTAATTTTGACTTTAAAACCTCTTAATCTCTGTATTAGCATGTATTAGCAATCCCTGATGCACTGTTCGAGGGTTATAGAGTCACATGAAAGGGACAAAAATTATGCTTGAGACATTCTAGAAATGTACTCAAAACAGAGAATTACAGTGATTATATAATGCTTAGGATTCTGTTAATTTTCTAGCATGTGTGTAGTATGTTTGTCATGGTTTACATACATGGCTTTTTTAAGCTTTATGTTTTATATAATATATTATTGACTTATGGAGCTGAAGGAATTAGGGTTGTCACCATGCCCTTGTCCTTTTTGATATTTTTGCAACTGGAAAGTGGATGTTCATTATAGATTTAATAATTTATTATCTCCCGCCGGGCTTTAGCCCGGGAGGGAGATTATGAAATGATGCCTGTGTGTGCGTGCGTGCGTGCGTGCGTGTGTGCGTAAGTTAGTTAGTCACGCAGATTCCTCCAACAGCTACAACTACTACAGCTACAGATTTTTTGTAAATTAATTGTCCCAATGAATTTTCACGCCCTCGAAAATTTTTTTGGTTTTATGGACTTAGGCCTAAAGATAACTGAGTAATAGCTATCTTAGCTACTTGGAGTAAAGGGCTCATAACTCAAAAACTATTGCAGTTACAACTTTTTCTTCAAATATGTTGTTCAGCTACTTTGTCCTTAGCTATAAGATGGTACATAGTTTGGGGTCCCATTGCATGCCATAAGTGAGTAATAGCTATTTTCTCATTTGTAGCTAAATAACAAAAGGAGTAAATGTCAAATATCTTCAAAAGTATTAGAGTTACAGAAATCTTTTCAAATATGTTGTTCATCTACTTTTTGGTAAGCTATCACATAGTAAAGTTTCAGACCTGTTGCACCTTGGATAGCTGAGTAATAGCTACTTTGAAATTCTGACTGTTGAGTAAAGCCATTGTAACTCCAAAACTATTGCAGTTAGAGTGTTTTCCTAAAATATGTTGTTCAGCTACTTTGTCCTTAGCTATAAGATGGTACATAGTTTGGGGTTCTATTGCATGCCATAAGTGAGTAATAGCTATTTTCTCATTTGTAGCTAAATAACAAAAGAAGTAAATGCCAAGTATCTTCAAAAGTATTACAGTTACAGAAATCTTTTCAAATATGTTATTCATCTACTTTTGGGTAAGCTATCACATAATAAAGTTTCAGACCTGTTGCACCGTGGATAGCTGAGTAATAGCTACTTTCAAATTCCGACTGTTGAGTAAAGCCATTGTATCTCCAAAACTATTGCAGTTAGAGTGTTTTCCTAAAATATGTTGTTCAGCTACTTTGTCCTTAGCTATAAGATGGTACATAGTTTGGGGTTCTATTGCATGCCATAAGTGAGTAATAGCTATTTTCTCATTTGTAGCTAAATAACAAAAGAAGTAAATGCCAAATATCTTCAAAAGTATTAGAGTTACAGAAATCTTTTCAAATATGTTATTCATCTACTTTTGGGTAAGCTATCACATAGTTAAGTTTCAGACCTATTGCACCATGGATAGCTGAGTAATAACTACTTTCAAATTCCGACTGTTGAGTAAAGCCATTGTAACTCCAAAACTATTGCAGTTAGAGTGTTTTCCTAAAATATGTTGTTCAGCTACTTTGTCCTTAGCTATAAGATGGTACATAGTTTGGGGTTCTATTGCATGCCATAAGTGAGTAATAGCTATTTTCTCATTTGTAGCTAAATAACAAAAGAAGTAAATGCCAAGTATCTTCAAAAGTATTACAGTTAGTGAAATCTTTTCAAATATGTTGTCCATCTACTTTTTGGTAAGCTATTACATAGTAAAGTTTCAGACCTGTTGAACCTTTGATAGCTGAGTCATAGCTACTTTCAAATTCCGACTGTTGAGTAAAGCCATTGTATCTCCAAAACTATTGCAGTTAGAGTGTTTTCCTAAAATATGTTGTTCAGCTACTTTGTCCTTAGCTATAAGATGGTACATAGTTTGGGGTTCTATTGCATGCCATAAGTGAGTAATAGCTATTTTCTCATTTGTAGCTAAATAACAAAAGAAGTAAATGTCAAATATCTTCAAAAGTATTAAAGTTAGGGAAATCTTTTCAAATATGTTGTCCATCTACTTTTTGGTAAGCTATCACATAGTAAAGTTTCAGACCTGTTGAATCTTTGATATCTGAGTAATAGCTACTTTGAAATTCTGACTGTTGAGTAAAGCCATTGTAACTCCAAAACTATTGCAGTTAGAGTGTTTTCCTAAAATATGTTGTTCAGCTACTTTGTCCTTAGCTATAAGATGGTACATAGTTTGGGGTTCTATTGCATGCCATAAGTGAGTAATAGCTATTTTCTCATTTGTAGCTAATTGAGAGCTTTCACTTGGTGAAGTTTCAGACCCTTAGCTAATTACTCACCTACTCAAAATGAGTAAATGCGAATTATCTGTAAAAGTATTGCAGATAGCCAATTTTTCTCAACTCATTCACCTACTTTTGGAAGAGCTTTCACATGGTCAAGTTTCAGACCCGTAGCTAATTACTCAAAATGAGTAAATGCTAATTATCTCTAAAAGTATTGCAGATAGCCAATTTTTCTCAAATAACTCATTCACCTACTTTTGAGAGAGCTTTCACTTGGTGAAGTTTCAGACCTGTAGCTAATTACTCACCTGCTCAAAATGAGTAAATGCGAATCATCTCTAAAAGTATTGCAGATAGCCAATTTTTCTCAAATAACTCATTCACCTACTTTTGAGAGAGCTTTCACTTGGTGAAGTTTCAGACCTGTAGCTAATTATTCACCTGCTCAAAATGAGTAAATGCTAATTATCTCTAAAAGTATTGCAGATAGCCAATTTTTCTCAAATAACTCATTCACCTACTTTTGAAAGAGCTTTCACTTCGTGAAGTTTCAGACCCGTAGCTAATTATTCACCTGCTGAAAATGAGTAAATGCTAATTATCTCTAAAAGTATTGCAGGTAGCCAATTTTTCTCAAATAACTCCTTCAGGTACTTTTGGAAGAGCTTTCACATGGTGAAGTTTCAGATCCGTAGCTAATTACTCACCTACTCAAAATGAGTAAATGCTAATTATCTCTAAAATTATTGCAGATAGACAATTTTTCTCAAATAACTCGTTCATCTACTTTTGGGAGAGCTTTCACTTGGTAAAGTTTCAGACCCGTAGCTAATTATTCACCTGCTGAAAATGAGTAAATGCTAATTATCTCTAAAAGTATTGCAGATAGCCAATTTTTCTCAAATAACTCCTTCACATACTTTTGGAAGAGCTTTCACATGGTCAAGTTTCAGATCCGTAGCTAATTACTCACCTACTCAAAATGAGTAAATACGAATTATCTCTAAAAGTATTGCAGATAGCCAATTTTCTCAGATAACTCATTCACCTACTTTTGGGAGAGCTTTCACATGGTGAAATTTCAGACCCATAGCTAATTACTCACCTACTCAAAATGAGTAAATGCTAATTATCTCTAAAAGTATTGCAGATAGCCAATTTTTCTCAAATAACTCATTCACCTACTATTGGGAGAGCTTTCACTTGGTGAAGTTTCAGACCCGTAGCTAATTACTCACCTACTCAAAATGAGTAAATGCTAATTATCTCTAAAAGTACTGCGGATAGCCAATTTTTCTCATATAACTCATTCACCTACTTTTGGGAGAGCTTTCACTTGGTGAAGTTTCAGACCTGTAGCTAATTACTCACCTACTCAAAATGAGTAAATGCTAATTATCTCTAAAAGGATTGCAGATAGCCATTTTTTGTCAAATAACTCATTCACCTACTTTTAGGAGAGCTTTCACTTGGTGAAGTTTCAGACCCATAGCTAATTACTCACCTACTCAAAATGAGTAAATGCTAATTATCTCTAAAAGTATTGCAGATAGCCAATTTTTCTCAAATAACTCATTCACCTACTTTTGGGAGAGCTTTCACATGGTGAAGTTTCAGACCCATAGCTAATTACTCACCTGCTCAAAATGAGTAAATGCTAATTATCTCTAAAAGTATTGCAGATAGCCAATTTTTCTCAAATAACTCATTCATCTACTATTGGGAGAGCCATCACTTGGTGAAGTTTCAGACCCGTAGCTAATTATTCACCTACTCAAAATGAGTAAATGCTAATTATCCCTAGAAGTATTGCGGATAGCCTTCACATGGTGAAGTTCCAGACCCGTAGGTAATTACTCACTTACTCAAAATGAGTAAATGCTAATTATCTCTAAAAGTATTGCGGATAGCCAATTTTTCTCGAATAAGTCATTCACCTACTTTTGGGACAGCTTTCACTTGGTGAAGTTTCAGACCTGTAGCTAATTACTCACCTACTCAAAATAAGTAAATGCCTATTATCACTAAAAGTATTGCAGATAGCCAGTATTTCTCAAATAACTCATTCACCTACATTTTGGAGAAGTTTCACATGCTTAAGTTTTTTTATGAATTTTTAAAATAAATTTTAATACAATAAAATTAATTAAATCATGCACTATCAATTATAACTTGAAAAGTACTGCATTTAGAGCACTTTGTGCAAATATGTTATGCAGCTACTTTTGGGTCAGCTATAACATAGTAAAATTTCAGACCTGTAGCTCATGGCATAGCTGAATAATAACTACTTTTAGGTTATCACTGTTGGGTAAATCACTTATAACTTGAAAACTTTTGCATTTACATTATTTAGTTTCAGTATGTTATTCACCTATTTTGAGGCAGCTATAACATAGTAAAATTCCAGACCTGTGGCTCATTGCATAGCGGAGTAATAGCTACTTTCAAGTTCTTACTCAACACTAAATCATTTATAACTTGAAAAGTATTACATTTAGAGCATTTTGTTAAAATATGTCATTCACCTACTTTTTTCATAGCAACAACATGGTGAGTAACTTGGGTGTCTATCTGAATAGCTAAGTGAGTAATAGCTACTTTTGGGCTTTTCACTAACTTCCATCATGAGTAAAATCACTTGTAACTTGAAAACTATTGCATTTAGAGAATTTTGTGCAAATATGTTATTCGCCTACTTTTGGGTCAGCTATAACATACTAAAATTTCAGACCTCTAGCTCGTGCCATAGCTGAGTAATAGCTACTTTTGCCTTGCCGGTGGATACATTTTGCATCTGGCCACAGATGCATCCTTGGTCTAGTCTCTAAAAGTATTACAGGTGGGCAATTTCTTCTAAATAAGTCATTCACTTACTTTTGGGTGATCTACCACATAGTGAAGTTGCAGAACTGTAGCTCTTTAGATGGCGGAGTAATAGCCACTAAAATAAGTAAATGTCTTGTATCTCTAAAAGTAGTACAGATAGGCTATTTCTTCTAAAGACGTGCTTTCCTACTTTGAGTTGGTCTGCATAATGAAGTGGCAGAACTGTAGCTCTTTGGATGGCAAAGTAATACCTACTAAAATGAGTAAATGCCTTTTGTCTTTAAAAGTATTGCAATCAAACATTAAACTTGTCACTTCTACATGTGCCTCCATCTCGCAGGAAAATTTATATTCCACTATCTTTAGGACATCTAATTTATACGGCGGGAGATAAATGCATGCGTCAGAATGCTTGTTTCTCTTAGTGGTTCATCCACATCTAAATGTTCAGACAACAAGCTTCACTGCATGCCTCATCAGATCACATGTGCATGAGATTTTGATGTGACATGATTACAGGCACTTGTAGTGCATACAAACCAATCAATAAAGATGTGGTATATTTGTGACTGGGAATTCAAGTCCCCTTGTTCTAGGTATTGTGTCTCCATACTGTGTTTGCACTGTGTAAGCCATTTAGCATATTACTTTGTTATAAGAGATTTATGGACACGTCTTTTGGTGTAATCCACCTTCTGCATAAAGAAATCTCACCTCAAGCATGACTTGAAGACTGTTATGGTTGTAAACTGTTTGTGTGAGTTTCCTTCTAATGAGATTATAGCTCCCAGATCAATATTATCTATCCGGATTCATATTTTAAAATGGAAATATTATCCACATTGTCCTAAAAAGTAAGTGGTGCTGATTGTAAAAATTCTTATACATATCATTGTGTTACTGAGGAACTAGTTTGTTTACATCATTAATAAAATTTGTGATTAAAGGAGTATGAAATGCATGATAATAGAAATTTGTGGAGAGTATGATCTTTAAGGTATGTTAAGTGTGTTTAAATCTTTGTGAATATTTTAACAAGGGATCAGTTGATGGTAACCTGGTTGCCAACTGATGCATTTGCTGATTTATTGTTATCAGTCCTCTGGGATCAAGATGCATGTTGGTGAACATATTTCACTCATCATCTTATTGTTTGTAACTGCAAGTGATAGGGACATGGCAATCCTGTCTGCTACATGAGGAACTATTCTTCTCATCCAGATAGGTCTAATTGCAAGTGCATTCTTTATAGCAACTGTGCACATTTTCTTAAATATATACATTCAGCCATTACGTTATACAGTACAATATAACTGGACAAAACACATATATACAAAACTATTTTCATGTCACAAGATGTTCAATATTTTCTACAATATGGTTGTATTGTTTTCCAAGTGAAAACTGATTAATTATTATAATATAATTTTGCAAACAAATATGGATATAATTGAGCTCCCTGCTGAGTACAGCTGTAGAACTTTGTATATTTGGTCACGTATGTGTGTGCCATATGTGTTCACCTTTTTAGTTCCCCCCTGGACTTTGAATACATTAGGAAAATTTCCTGAATGACATATACAAAAATATATCATGAATGGAGATGACAGTATTATATGACTTATTCATCATGAGTGATACATTTTTTGTATAGATTTTATAATATTCATAATGTCTTACGAGGGATGTTTTACTTTTATTATAGTCTACCATTTTGTATAAATAAATAAATAAATAAAAAAGTCCCCTCTATTATTATAGGGGCACAAGAAAATATAAGAACTTCAATATTTATCTTGGGATCTGTCCACTGTTTTTTGCATGGTTTTTAATGCGGAATATCTATTAAAAAACCTTGCTAATGATGTATATAACATATTTGTAGAGTACAAAGTGTAAGCTCTGTAAAAATACATTTCTGATTGTATATGCTAATTATATCTATAGAATATCTGTAGGTTACATAGTTTTGAAATATTAACAAAAAATCAAAACTTATTAAAGAATCCAGTTATGCGTGTGGTTCCGGGGTACATAAATATGTTCTGGGCCTGTATTCTGCAGCAATACTTCGATCATTTCTAACTTATATTTCAGGTATTTCTTAGATTTCAAGTAAAAAAATCATGAAACTGAACATTCCTAACTTTATTTTGTGAATACAAAGTGCAAGAAAAACTTAAGTGAAAAACCTTCGCTCACTTAGATCTAAGGTTGCCTTATCTTTGTACTGTTGTAGAATACGGCCCCCCTGTATGTTTCCCTATTTGGATCAAATACAGCGTGTGGTGGATAATAAATTTGTTTTGTTTCATCTCCACGTTATACATCCACTTTGTGGAGACTGTTTAATGTATGCTATACTCCAGTGAATGTCTATTTTTTGTCTCTATCGCGAAAACTAATTAGTGAGTACAGTTGTATATCTGTCTATGCTGTGTTCATTATTTTTATGGTTGATCCAGGGACTTTACTAAAACCTTTTTTTATTATTTCTTGAGTTAAATAACATATTCATGCTACATTTAGGCTATAGGACTTTGGACATGCCACAGCACTGACCTTGTTCCTCATACCTTTCTATATGCTTTCTGATAATTGCAGGGACTCTGATCACCCAGGCCTCAGAATGCTTTGTTCACTGGAAGGATCCTCGCAGTGGGCGTGAGTGGGGTTTGAACTTTACCACACCAGTGGATGCACGCAGGTTCAGGGAGTGCTGCATGGTGAGTGGTGCAAGCTTATAACAAGTCTCCTCACAGTTTTAGTGTACTCTTCTTATCCTGTTAAATTTGTTCTTTTGAACCTGTAGCTTATATGTTCAGTGAAAATATTTATAGCATGAAACAAGTCAGAATTGTTCTTAAAATCAGGTGTATGTCGAAGTTATATTGAAAATGTGTACATACCATGCCAAGACATTGCTGGCATTAAGCAAAAGATATATTCACCTCATGGGTGATTCATACTGCTCCAAATCTGAATATACAGATTTACCGTATTTATCGGTATTAACCCCCCTCCCTATTCATCGCCCTCCCCACTCCTCTGTAACTTTGCAAAGTTCATTTCAGGGATTTACATCCCTCGCAACAGCCAAAACTTTTGCGATTCCGGGATTCCGAAAAAAGAAGCATTTTAGTACTTCCCCCATCAAATACCACAGTCGCACTGAAGAGGAATAAAGAAAATCAGAACATGGCAGTTTTGATGATAGACGCTTTGAAATCTGCAAAAATACAAGATAAAACTTTATACTTTCTTCAGATTTAAGGTTTGTTTCCAATATTTAAGCACTCTCGCCATTATACATGCTGGCAAGCAAGATCCAGGCTTGAAATGTCCATTATCGCCCATTGCCACTAAACTCAAGAGTTGATTTTTTATCTGTAATAGTAGCCCCCCCCCCCCCCCCCCCCTTTGAAAAATGCATCGCCCCCGAGGCATTTATATGAATAAATACGGTATGGCTTAGTGTAAACCAACATGGGTTTTTTTCTCACCATACACTGAATAAGGATAATGATCCAGAAAAATGTTCAGAATCTAAAAATCTTTGCTAAATTTTCCCCTGAATTTTTGAAGTAAATATTCAATGCATGCGTGAATATGTGTGTAACAATGTACACAACTAGAATGAAAATACTGTGTACTTGCTTCAAAATTAACAGAAACACATCTAATTGCCTTTTGTGATCATACTTCAATATCAGATCAATCTTATCATAAATAATTAACCAATTACTATAATGAGAGACCTTGTCATTAGTGCTAGATGGTAGCAGATTAAGTTGGTACAGCCATATCTTGAGATATATGGGCTAGACAGATGAACAGTGAAGTGATTTAGCCAATCACATTGAATGTTATTAGTCAATACTTTACCATAAAGAATTAAGAAATGGAGATTTGCATAGTCTTGTTAAAATTGGGGTGAACAATGTGCTTCAATATAATTAGGAAAATGAACATGAAAATATGGAATACATGAAATGGTACATGTAGCCACATATATGGATTCAGTGCCATATGAATCTTCCTTTAACTTCTTCTTGTGATCAAGCTGCAGTCCATGAAATGGGGTTATGTACCTCTCAAGTAAAGAAGTGAGAACACTCTTTAATAAACCCCTTTGTTTCAAGCACAGCCCTTGTAGTCATATTCACAAAATATTATGTTTTAGCACAGTCCTTGTAATCATATTCACAAAATATCATGTTTTAGCACAGTCCTTGTAATCATATTCACAAAATATCATGTTTTAGCACAATCCTTGTACTCATATTCACAAAATGTCATGTTTTAGCACAGGCCTTGTAATCATATTCACAAAATATCATGTTTTAGCACAGCCCTTGTAATCATATTCACAAAATATCATGTTTTAGCGCAGCCCTTGTAATCATATTCACAAAATATCATGTTTTAGCGCAGCCCTAGTAGTCATATTCACAGCTTATCATGTTTTAGCACAGCCCTTGTAGTCATATTCACAACATATCATGTTTTAGCACAGCCCTTGTAATCATATACACAACATATCATGTTTTGGTGCAGTCCTTGTAGTCATATTCACAACATATCATGTTTTAGCACAGCCCTTGTAATCATATTCACAAAATATCATGTTTTAGCACAGCCCTTGTAATCATATTCACAAAATATCATGTTTTAGCACAGTCCTTGTAATCATATTCACAAAATATCATGTTTTAGCACAGCCCTTGTGATCATATTCACAACATATCATGTTTTAGCACAGCCCTTGTAGTCATATTCACAACATATCATGTTTTAGCACAGCCCTTGTAATCATATACACAACATATCATGTTTTGGTGCAGTCCTTGTAGTCATATTCACAACATATCATGTTTTAGCACAGTCCTTGTACTCATATTCACAACATATCATGTTTTAGCACAGCCCTTGTAGTCATATTCACAATATATTACATTTACAAAGGTCAGGGAAGTGTTCAGACACCAAAAGTGATATTTCTTAACAGATTTATTTTGCACATCTGAATCAATTGGAACTTCATTCAGTGTGAGTGTATGACACTTAATGTTATGTGTGTGCACACTCATAATGCAGTACACCAGTACACCCAGAATTAGATTATGTGTATCAATTTTGTATTGAAGGAGAACTTTGTGATCCAGCATTTACATATGAGTTGACAAACTGCCATAACATTTAATAATAATGCAGTGTTTTGTCATTACAATTCAGTGAGTGTTGAGTTTGTGAGACCCCTGTCCTTGTCTTTTACATGGTGCATGTATTGTAGTGCACTACAGAGCTTGTACACAGTTTTACATTCAAAATATGAACCTCTATCATGCCATCCAGTTGTCATCAGGATGACATACCAACATAAAGCTATATATTTACTGAAATATTTATTGTATACCTGCAGTGTGCAACTTTATGTTACTGCTAGATGTCTTAGGTCCATCTCTGTGTTTTCTGGTGTATGTTTAACTTTGTTGCTATTGTACTTGATGTTTGTGAGTGATCTCTTTTATTACAAGGGAATCAGCTTCCCCTGTGATGTTGTAAGCCAGGGTGACCTCACACTTAAGTTTGCATGAGGTTCACACAAGCTTTATTATTATTTTTTTTAGTAATTTCATGTCACTTAATTAATTCTTTCTCACAACAAATCTCCAATTTGTTCTCAACAGCTTTGTCAAAAAGTTTCTTTGGCTTCTTGGTGTAGAACTTTATGAAAAATATAGAAAATATTTATTGGTTTATATGTTTGCTGTAGGGTATTTTTCATTTGAATTCCAATGCATTCTCCATATGTTTTGAAATGTTCATTGTGTTAGATATGTTGTGATGAAGATGGTGAGTAGCTCTGTGACCTTTGAATAACTTACAGAAAACTGCCATGCCCCGATTATGGAGGAAAAGTTCCCTAGCCTCATTGCGCGAGAGCTTACGCAAGGTTTGTTTTCAGCTTTATTTTAAGTTTTTTCCTTTTCTGTATTATGTTGCTTTTAGTTTTATGTTTAAGTTTTTCTTTATTTATGCAGTGTGATGTTCTTTGAGATGCAGTTTGTCTTTTATTTTGTGTGTCAGGTATATGTAAATGATTGATTTGCACCTTATTTTCAGCAGTATATTACCTAACATTTAAAGCAGAATTCTTTTTCATCTAACAAATCTTTTCCATATATATGTAAGGGTTTTGGGACTTATACAATTTACCACTAGATTGACTACATTTTTTTCTTTTATAACTCTTCTGTTAAAAGTGAACTTACATATGCACAATGCTGGTATTTCACTCAATTTATCACTGAATACCTTATTTTGAGGTATTTGCTATGTTCTGCATACATATTGCATCTTAGTAGTTGGAGATGCCAACCGAAATTCGCCTCTGAAGCTGAAATATTTACTACATTAAAATTGCATTGTGGTGGAAACACTAACAACTGACCATATTAATTTACACTTTTATCAACAGGATCTGAAATTCAGTTAATAATCAAGAATTTATATTTTGTTGATAGAACTTGAAATTCTATAGAATAGAATAACAATATTATGTAGCGCAAAATTGACGCAAAATCCTTTAATGCACTTGAGGCCGAAAAGGGAAAGTTGAGGGACATGTCGGGTTAAAATTCAAAATTAGCGCCTGCTAGGGGAGATATACTATGGTGGAGGGTATGCAAGTCTAAACAAGTAAGTTTTAACTGGCTTGGAAACCTTTTTATTATGTTCTGTGATCAGACCGATTGTGGGAGTCTGTTCCATTCAGTGGGAGGAAGTCATTGCAAAACCTTGCCTACCAATGACAAACTGAAGAAAGAGAAAGCTGATTTCTACGAGTAAGGCTACTGGTTTTGATTAAGGAAGATAACTAGGCTGGGCTGGGAGAATTTAATACCCTTGAATGTAAATAAGATTATATTTGAACAAGATATGGTATGAAATGAGGCGCCAATATAGTTTTTGCAGATATGTAGTAACATTGTTTGTTTTATCAAGTCAGTCTCTGAAGATAATTCCACAAAGGACATTTTAAATCTTTTGGAGTTTAGTCACATTATATTTATTCACACAATAGAGTAGGGAATTGCAGTGGTCAATTTGACTACTGATCATTGATCTTATCTTCTGGTTCATTCACCCATCTATTAATGACAAATTCTAAGTTGGTGTTTTACATTCCGGTCAACAGCCAGGGTCATATTGGTATAGGTCCACAACATGTGCCACTTGTGGTAGTTGAAGGTTGTGGTACACAGTGGTGACAGCCTTGGATTTGATGCCAAGCCAGCCAATCCACTAGGCCACTGAGGACCCTGTTAATGATAAACTAGAAATTTTAAAACATAATAATTATGCCATAAGCCAGCGTTAGTTACTATTACAGAAAGTCAATTCTTCAGGGTCTGTAATAAAATATCAGTGTTGTTAGTGGAAGAGTGTTGAATTACCAGACTACTCTCTGATGCAGACCCCTGTCAAGGCTAGTTGCATTTCCACATGTCCCTTGGTATTCTCTGTGATCAGTTATTTGCAATCTATTGTTACATCAACTTTATATCAAACTTCTATGGTTCCCAAGAATATACCCAATTTCCTTATTGTATCTGCGGGCGAAGGTCGGGGATGCGTAGGGTTTAGCACACCCACATGGCTGCCGCCACAGAGATTTCCTTAAACATGAAATAACTTAAAAAATATTATTGATAGACCTTTCAAATTTGGTATGTGGGTATATATGTATAAGATCTCAGATCCTATTTTTTGGTGGTATCAGACTTCTACTAGAAGACTGATGGCAGCCTTCTAAATTTAAAAATTGAGGTATTTCTTCACAGTTGGGTCTTGTACTGACATAGAGAAAGTCATCCTAATCTGACTGATACAAAATACAGATATATATGTCCCTTATCAGCATTTAGAAATTTATCTTTGACCTCTTTCCTCAAGGTCATGGCTGGTCAAACATCAGCCTTTTGTCCTTTTATCCTGTGGAGATTTCCTTTCATATGCAATAGCTCAAAAAATTTTAGGTAGACCTTTCAGAGTTGGTATATGGGTATTTAAGGATAAGAGCTCAGAATATATTGTTTTGTGGCCTCAACCTGCACACCAGATGACCAATGGGGGCCTTAAAAAGGTCAAATTTGGGGTATTTCTTCAAATTTTGACCTTTCATATGCAATAACTTAAAAATATTTTATGCAGAGCATTCAAAGTTGTTATGCAGGTAGATATAAGCCTTAAAGCATATTGTTTAGTGGCTTCGGCCTTCCACTAGAGGACCAATGGCAGCCTTCTAAAGGTCAAATTTGGGGTATTTCTACACACTTTGGCCAGGTACTCAAATACATAAAGACAAGTTATGCTATGGCTGTTGCATATAGTACATATATATGTCCCCTGTATGCTTGCACTTGTTTTGTGGACACGACCTTCCACTGGAAGACCAATGGCAGGCTTCTAAAGGTCAAATTTGAGGTATTTCTTTACATTTTGGTCTAGTAATAACATTCAAAAGGACAAATCTTCCTATGGCATATTTGTAAAATACATATACATGTATATGTCTCCCTCTATGCATGGACTTGTTTTGTGGCCTCTAAAGTTCAAAGGTTCAAAGTATTTCTTCACATTCGTCACGTACACTCTGGATGTAATGTCTCTTTTAATTTTCTAAATTCCACTCCTATCTTGAATTTTGGCAGAAATTGAAAATGTTGATTATCTCGAAAACCGTTAGAGATAGAGGAATTTTGAGCAAATTTTAGACCTTTTGAGTAGTGTTGACCTCCCTATAATGTCTGAAATTTTTTTAGTTTTCTGAATTCCATCTTGAATTTTGATGGAAATTGATAGTGTCGATTATCTCAAAACCATTTGAGACAGAGCAATTTCTAGCAAATTTTGGACCTTTTGGATGGTATAGACTATAGAGCCTCCTATAATATCTCTGAAAAAATCTTAATTTTCCAACTTCCAGCCACCATCTTGAATTTGGCGGAAATAGAAAATATCACATTAGAGAATGGCTGAATTCTGTAGTGTGTTGCATTATACCATGTCCCGTTTGGGTATACACTGCTTCAAATTGATGCAATTCTAGTTGCAAATTGAAAGTTTTTGTTACAATTTGAAATTGCGTCTTTTGTTTCTGTATTTTTGCTATACTTGAAAAGTTGGATAAGTATCTTCTAGTATCAACCCGGGTGAGGGTGTTTATCCAATCTTGTAACACCCTTTAAATCTGAGGTGATAGGAAGCTTACAGGTCTTCACAAAATAGTACTTGAAAAGAGAGAAGTAATATTGGTAATAAGATAACACCTGTTCATTTTCTCACTGAGGAGACTGTCTTTGATGGTGATGGAAGCTCATAGCTTTGCATCCTATAGCCTGGTATGATGTATTCTTTCTAGACTGATCTTTCTTCTCCTTTGAAGTGACAGGACACAGTGTCACATTGCCTGACTATACACACCCAAGTGAGAGAGTCAGAATTAATCTTCTCTCCACACACACTAACAGCTATTATTGAGCTAACATATTTACTGTGTGCAGACCAATGATACTAAAGGGTGGCAAGAGTTAAGTGGTGGCATTAGTCTCACATAAAGTAGTGCCACTTCAAAAAGTACTTGCTCGTGAGTGATTGTGTCACACACACAGGTGTCTGTCCTGGCAAGCAAAATGTCACTGTTATCATCGATGACACCAGGAATAATGCAGACTGAAGCAGTGTGTTTCAGTTGTGTGGTATGCTTGTATATATCCATGGTATTGTTTTATCTTCAGATATCACAAAACTAAATTTGAGGGGTCAGGGATGTCTAGGATCAAATACAACGATAAAATTGAGGAATAATTTGGAATACTAGTGTGTCCAGTAGTAAGTTATAATACATTAAATACCTCATATTTTTGCTTGTTTATTGGCTTTTGGGTAAATGTTTTATGATTTGGTATTGTTTGCACTTGTATTAATAAGATTTTGCTGAATTTTCTACCACCAAATGGAAGAAATGTGGCCATTTATAGACTTTTCATACAAAAGGCCAAAAGATTGATGCTTTTTGTCACAGAAATTTATAGAAATAAGAACACTTTTTTAAGTCCAAAATTATTTTTAGATACAAGTGAAATATTTCGCATGATTGCATGTCCCTATGACTAAATTAATGTGCTTATAATTGTGGATCCCTGTGACTTGATGTGCATATGATTAGATGTCTGAATGATTTGACGTGTAGATGACTCTTTGTCCCATGGACTGGGTATGTGTACTGATCTGTCCAGTTATGATATGGTTGTGTATAGGAAACATGATCCTTTGTTCATCCTTTGTCTTCATTTTACTCTACATACATGTGACACTGTGTGCACATCACTCGAAACATGCATGACACAGACTTACAAACTACTCATGTTGCTGTTCTTACTACTAACGCATTACAACTAGTCTGCACTGCTCTCCTCCATCATTTAACCTGCCCACTATGATCTGACCGAGTGTTGAAGGTGTCCTTTAACCCCTATAGATCAAACTAACACATGCACTGTTGGTTGTTTTTTTATCTGCAGGCTCCAGCCACACAGGGCCATGCCAGGAAGGCCTCCTCCTCAGGATCCCTCAGACTCAGCCCTCCCAAGGTAGTGTACATACAGCAGTCATACCCACATCCCAGCACACGTGTTACAGCTCTCTAACTATTGCTCATCTACTCATCAAGCTATGGCTAACCTTTGTTATTAACACTAATATGCTTTCATTTGTGTGTGTGTGTTTTTGAAATAATCTTTCTTATAAAACTATTTTTGTTTAAATAAAAGAGATATATACATATGTTAAATACAATTATTTTGGAATGTTTACAGCAGTAAAGATGTGTGTCTCTAATAAATACAAGTGTATCCAGTGCCTGTGTCTTTGTAGTTAAGGCTATACTTCTGACCTTAAATTATATGAAAGACACTTTTTCAAGTTTTCGCTTTTTTTCAGTGAGCAAATGGAATGACAGTCTCAGTTAAAAGTATTATATTTGATGAGCTATTTTTAAATGTCATGCTACTAATTATACAAGTATCTGAACCATGGGTATGACGAACACTGTCAAACAGGTAAATGATTTATTGTAATTTCTCAAATTATTGTTTCTGGAGATACAAACTTGTGTGTATAGTTACTATGGTTTACACCCAAATACCAGATAGTCCTGCATATAACAAGTAATGCTATGATATTCAGACTATTCAGCTATTGCGAGTGCAATGTAAGACAGAGGCTGAAGCAATAGAAAGGTGTTTAAACATTGTTAAGTATTTTATTGTATAAAAATTGTAGGCTATAGAATCTTTATTTTAATGCCTCACAAGGAAGGGTTACTTAAATTCCTTGTTTAGCTATGAATAACTTATCCCCCGCTATGTTTGTTAAAAGCCATGTGTCACCCTCTCAGATATAAGAATTTGTTTATTAAGACATATCAATACAGAGGAGGAAGTGGATCCATGCACAGAGAATGTAGTCCTATCCTCACAACATATTCTGTACATACTCAATAGATTAAGGGAGAACAAAGCATTATGTTAGTTTGAATAACCCATTACCTGTCTATTTTACCAATGCAGACAGAGATTTTAATGACTGATTAATGGTATTTGTGGGACATATCCCACGCAGTGTGGCATAACGGTTGAGTAGATCTGTTGTGTGAATAAGAACACATTAGATGTGTATAGGGGCCTCTCAGACTCAGTTCTATAGACAGCCAGAGTTATTGATTTGGATCATGCACTCTCAGTGATATACAATATTTGATACACTGCCATGAATAAGCAAGGTCTGCCTATAGTTTGTGAGTTGTAGTTTGTTTTGCAAATCAGACATGGTTAGGTTGAGTTGTGAGTAGACTCTTACTTAAAAGTAGGTAATAAGTGTTTATGTCTCAGCTATTTCAGGAATAGTTCTAATCAGTTGAATCCCTGGATTATGCAGTGAATAAATTGGCAATGGGTAAATGTAAGACAACTCTACAGTGAGATATGTACAGAGTTTATCATCTGTAATCCATTGTCACAATGTTTATCAAAGACCTACTGGAATCATATTTATATTTAAGCTCAAGACAGAAAATAAATTCTGTTTATTAAATAAAAGGGGATATTGAGTGAAAACACACTGTTTATCAGGTTTGTATAAATATTGGTCATACCATTTTGTATGTTTTGAATAACATTGTTGTGTAAAATTTATTAGAAAATGCATAACATTATTTATTTACAGTTACAGTATATAAGATCCTTGCGAGCTTATAGCATGGTGCCACCTAAATAATGAAGTATTTGCCAGGACCATTTGTGTCTTCACATTGACTGTTATTGTTATTTATTGGAGTGGTTAGCTTAGTACAACATCAACTCAAATGACAATATTTTTTATGATGAATTCATGAACCAAAAGAAAAGAGCCCAGTACATAAAGCCATTATAATATTTGAATATGTATCCAATCTTGCAAAAGTAGTGAACTTATCTTTGAGAAGTATCTGACCAGCGTATATTCTCTAGAACAGAGGAAAAAAAATATTTCTTATGCCCCATCATACTACAGGCAGTACGTCCCACAATTAGAGGTTTTCCGAGGCGGGGGAACCGCCTCAAAGCATTTGAGATTTGGTGTAGCATTTACAGTACAGGTGGTATAATCCACATTTATAGGCATTTTGCAAAATGCCCCTGACCTTCAACTGCCGCACAAGGTTCGTATGCGACCTTGTAACACAGTGGCCAAACACCCGTTTACCTCCACTCACCTTATGTCGTCATATTACACCGAAAGATGACCGAGTCACAGCCTTATATACACCGTGGACTACACCTTCAGTTACCGTAGCAAGAAATTGATCTGCCCCTGCTCGCTTTCGTCTGTCCATGCTCACGGTTCTGAAATCAGAGGCAGAAATTCAGACATTTTAAAGCTTCCATAGGATGTGCAAGGTAATGGACCTTCAGCCACTGTGTCACACAGTCGCGTACAAACCCAGGACAGTAGTCGAGGGACAAGGGTGTTTTACCAAATGCAGCCTAGTGCAGGAGATACTGCCTGTAGTGTGAATGGGGTATTAATGCCATGAAATATTTAACCTAAGTCGATACATTCAACTACTTCATGCAAGGTAATGTTTTTCATTGGCTTTTAGTAGATGAATTGTTTATAATTAGTATATATGACATGGCCTCTGAATAAAGTCATAAATCAAAGCTATAAGTAGATATATGAAGACTTATGGTTCATTAACTAGTGGTGTGTGTTAAGTATGTGTGACAGGTACACTATCACACAAAGAAACCCTAAGTGATTAATTAAAGCTGTGTCACATAATGCTAATGAAATAATGTGTATATATATATAAATCAAAAAATGATTTTGTTTTTACGAAAGTAGTTTCTTATAAAGTTTATGAACAGATACAGGATGATTCTGTTAGGACATGTTATGGTATTTGGTATTCTTCTTTTTCCCTGCAAAGAACTTGTTACCATATTTCTTTGTGCCACCTTTGAGTATACAATGCATGTAAATGTTATATTGATAAGAGAGTAAAATACTCATTAACATGACAAAAAGACTTACATGTTTAAACAACTTTCTTGTGACATTCTTGTTTAAGTCACCACAAATATTACCTGTTTTTCCCAATTCTTATTACTTTGCTAGTAAGGTTCTCCCATTGATTCTGTTCTGTCTGTCATCGTCATTAAACTCCAAGACATCTGCATTCTACCATCTCTGCAGTCCCTCACAGTAGCTGGCTTTGTCTCACTGTCAGCCAGTTTTCTTAAGTTTCTCCTAAAACAGAGATGCAATGGCCGTTCACTTTTAAGAACTGCAGTATTTCTGTTTATGGAAATGCATTCATTGCAGGTGAAGAAGTAGGTGAATATAAATATGAAAGTATGTATGAGATGAAAATGAAGTTAAGGGGTGAATACAGTAATTATTCATCACACACACCAGTCCATGTGTGACAGAAGCCTTTTTTTCCCTTTATTGTATTCTGTCTTTTGTTTTACAACATTCAGTTAGAATTTGCAGTAAACAGCAGTATTAACCATGCTTAAAATAGCATGTGTGTGTTTTGAATAATGTAAACTGAAATCATTCAATGTTTTGGCTTCAGAAAATGATTTGTAGAAAATCAATTGCAAATGGAGTCACCCATATGGCATAATAATAGAGCAAGTATTGGTGAATGGGCAGTAGTGGAAAAACATTGACTGGAGACGGCCTATACGACTTAACTGCAGTGAGGTCTCCATGTAAGGCTGGCGATTTATGCAATACTGCATAAGTTCATTTGCATTTATCATGTTAAAATTACTGCATCAGACATATTGATAGTGACAACAGAGGATATTTCAAATTGAACTTAATGTGATCTTGGTGTTTTGAATTGACACAATGTGATTGGAATACAGAAATGATGAAATGGATGAGTGTATGTAACTTCTTATAACTTGTGTCTTTTCCACAATTTTCCATATAATTGTGTGGAGTTAATAAAATTATTAACTTAATTCTAAAATTATTGGTATTTCAGTACAAGTTACTGGATAGTACATGTACTTCCAGGGACTATTCCTCAGTGAAATCATACTTTGAGAAAATTCTGGTGAGGCATGGGTTTCACTTGGACAGTCTAAGATTTCCAAGAGAAATTGTTTTATTCTTGGCAAAAATTCACATAAAGTTAACATTAAAGTTTTTCTGTAAAATAAAACAATGCTCAGTCCCAAAGGAATGTGAAACATTTTTTTCATTCTTACAAGTAATAAATAATTGATATCGTAAATACTAATCTTAAAAAGTAAGTGCCACTTATCCCAATGTTTATCATTATTATAACACATAAAGTGTGTTGTAAACCATTTGACAACAACTAAATAATAAAATAACGGCGTTCAGTTTTAACTGCAAGCACTCTTCATAGGATAATTACTTGTACTTTAATGACATTCTTGTCTGGGTACATCAGGAATTATATAAAAGTTCATCTTTTTTGGAGTGGAGATGGGGGGGGACTTGCTTACACCTACTTGTTCAAAGCATACAGTTGAATGTGACAGTAAAAAACGGGTGAAAAGTGTGAAAATTCTTTATCGTTTTAATTTTGGCATGACAATGAATTGTGATTTTCCATATAGCTAGGTATGGTGTGATACAAAATGAAAAGAAGTACCAATATATGGATAATATATGAAATAGTCCATAGATAAAACAACAAAGATGCCACACCACTTGCCAGGTGGCAATGTTAAACCCAAACTTTGACCTTCAACATAAGTACCAGAGAGTGAGGAGATATGTGACCAAAAATTTCCATGTCGGATTTGCACCAAAGTGATTACAATCATGTCATTGTAGCAGCTTAAAATTTAGTATATTTACTATTTACTTTTGCCTACAAAGTCCCAGCTATAAGTAACAGCTTGACACTATACATTCTAAACAAGATTATGGTTTACCAGAACACAGTTGTGTATGTTTGACGTGTCACAAAATTTCATAAATGTCCAATAGCTTAACGTTTACATATGTCATATACACATAGTCAAGTCTGTTTAATGAGCTCTTTATCCAGAATTTATCTGTGATTTAATGTGCAACCTATAGATTGTTGATTTAGTTTGATAAAGCAGCACTTCAGTAGAGCATTCCTTGTGAGGGATAGTAATGTTGTGAAGTATAAACATTCTTTATTAACCTTTAATTATTGATCCATGTATAAATAAATGTAGAGGGTAAATATTTTATTAATATTGTTCAGACTGGATCATTTTGTGACATTACAATACTGTTATGAATATTGGATGTGGCACTGTTTACACTTTATTTGATTGATAAGAGGCATCCTTTAATATGTGATCATTTAAATGTTGGTGTATTTTAACATAACTTACATGACATAATAAAGCATGGCTAAAGCCCAGTTTATTTTATTTCTTCAGAGAGTTCGGGGCCGCAAAGCCACATCCAACCCCACATCTCCTCTGACTGAACCAAAGCGAGCATTCTCTAACCCTGAAGGTATCTCAAACCAAGACCCAAACTTCCCACATGCTGAGGCAGAACAGCCGCAACCCAAAAGGAATGGTGTGCAAAGCCATGGATTAGAGCACATTGCCACTGTGCCCAGAGGAAGACACCGGGCCATCCCAAGTGCTCAGTCTGTCTTTGACCAGGAGCCCAGTTCTTCTAACAGTTCCTCATATGACAATATTGGGACAGTTCAGCGCAGAAAGCAGAAAGTGGAATGTGACAGTCAGTGTCCTCATAACACTCTCCAAGCATCTGCCACTCCAAAAACTAAGTATCGACCCATAGGGGAGCGTGAGATACCTTTTAACGAATATCATCCTCGTGCCCAGGAGAACCCTTATGTCACACAGGCAAGCATATTGAAAGAAAAAGAGAAGCTTGAGAAGAAGGTTCAGAAGGAGGGGCAGATAGTGGAAGAGGAGGAGGAGTACACTGGACCAGACTATGAAGAGGTGAGGCAGTTCAGCAGAGAACCCACATGCATTCAGCTCTCCTCAGATAGCAAAAACACCTCAAAAAACAAGGAGCTGAAAGATGAAGGAGACTATGGTAACTTCCCACTAAACACAGGAAAATCAGCACCTCAGCTCTCAAAGAGTGGTTTGTGTTCAAAACAGTCTAGTGAGTCGGATACTAACCTCTTATCTCCTCCCAGAAAGTCACATTCCTCAAGTTCTCCAGAATGGCCTCCACCACCAGAGTCACTGGATGAACCCAACTCCCCCTATTCCCCTAGTGCTAGTGGGGGATTTGACAGCAATACTCTCAAACGCATGCTACAGAACCTACCAGAAGAAACCACCCCATCACCACAGTACCATGCTGAAAGAGATTCTGTGTTTGATTATAATTCGTTACAAAATGTAAATCAGCAAAAACCTCAGAATGGCTCAGGATATAAATCACCCAATTCACACAAAAACAAAGGACAGTATGTCAGTGAGAAGCCCGCCACAGGCAAAAATAGCAGCAAAATCATGACTTCTTCACTGGATAGTTCAGAAGATAAGTTGTTTAAGTTACGGAATCCCCCAGTAAAGCCAACAAGAATGGGTTTGGATAATACGGATCTGAGGTACTCAAAGACTAAGGTGAGAGACAGTTACCCTGATAGTGGCATTAGTGGGATGACCAATGACACTGCCTGCTCAGTCAGATCAGGGGACAGTGGGCGGTCAGGGCATTCAGGCAGATCCACCACCCTCCCTCCAGGTAAGTTGATCTCACCCAATAAGAAAGTGCAATATATATATCCTCAACAGTTGTATTTTCAGTCAATAGGGTGATACGTCCTCAAGAAGGGTGTCATATTCCCACTGTTTACATATTTTCTTTTTCAAAAAAAAGTACTGGACAAATTTTCATCAAATATGTGGTGCAATAGATTGGGTCATGGCCACAATAAAACACTTTTTTGTGATTTTTAATATAAACAGCTCTGTACGTGTGCATTGTCTTAATAGTGTCTGACTCCAAATCAAGAAATTTTCAAACATTGCAAGCTATGTCATTGTTCACAGATGTAGGCACTCTCATTTCCTTGTTTGCAAGAGTAAACTCAGTATATTTTAAATGCATTTTATCTCCTGTGGGATGGGAAATTATAAAATGCCCCTTGTGTGTGAGTGTTTTGAAAAAGGTTATTCAGCAATGAAAGTATGCTTCAGAGAAATCTTGCGCATGCAAGAATCGCGTATTCCGAAATGAGAAGACAAACAGCTCAGAGTATCTTCTCGGATTAAAGTAAACAAAAACCAAATGGTAATGGCTGGAAATGCTCAGATTCTGTTTGTGCAAAAATTATTGTGTAATGATTATTATAAATATAATTATAGATTATAGCACCTTATTTCATAACAGCCATTATATACCAATATTATTGATGTTGGACCCCGCTTTTTTACACCACCTTCTTGAAATTCTGAGTGCTGCCACCAGTGGAGGAGATTACCTTGTCGAAATGAAATCCATATTGTTATGCATCGTTATGAATGATTATGCACATTTTGAATATGTGCATATCTAAATACATACAACATTCATAATAAATATTATAAACTTGAGAATTATGAATTTGCATGTAAATTATGAAAAAGTTCATAACTATATGAACTAACTCGGCACAGATACATTTCATTTTCAGTGGATTAAATCTGTGGTGTTCAACTGCAATTCTGATGTGTATTGTCAAATGCGCTCTCTTGTGTATGTCACACAGATATAAAATAAAAGGCTGTAGTGTGTTGTTTATGTCACAGACTATAGTTGGTAGGCTGTCTCACTATGTACTGGTATACAGTTAACTGTATATGTGTCTCACTGTGTACTGATTATATAGTTAACTGCATATGTGTCCTACTGTATACTGGTATACAGTTAACTGTATATGTGTGTAACTGTTTACTGATATAGAGTTAACTGTATATGTGTCTCACTGTGTACTGATTATATAGTTAACAGAATATGTGTCTAATTGTGTGCTGGTATATAGTTAACTGTATATGTGTCTCAATGTGTACTGGTATACAGTTTACTGTATATGTGTCTCACTGTGTACTGGTATACAGTTTACTGTATATGTGTCTCACTGTGTGCTGGTATACAGTTTACTGTATATATGTCTCAATGTGTACTGATTATATAGTTTACTGTATATGTGTCTCACTGTGTAATGGTATACAGTTTACTGTGTATATGTCTCACTGTGTACTGGTATATAGTTTACTGTATATGTGTCTCACTGTGTGCTGGTATACAGCTTACTGTATATGTGTCTCACTGTGTGCTGGTATACAGTTAACTGTATATGTGTGTAACTGTTTACTGATATAGAGTTAACTGTATATGTGTCCCACTGTGTACTGATTATATAGTTAACAGTATATGTGTCTAATTGTGTGCTGGTATATAGTTCACTGTATATGTGTCTCAATGTGTACTGATTATATAGTTTACTGTATATATGTCTCACTGTGTACTGGTATACAGTTTACTGTATATATGTCTCACTGTGTACTGGTATATAGTTTACTGTATATGTGTCTCACTGTGTGCTGGTATACAGTTTACTGTATATGTGTCTCACTGTGTACTGATTATATAGTTAACAGTATATGTGTCTAATTGTGTGCTGGTATATAGTTAACTGTATATGTGTCTCACTGTGTACAGGTATATAGTTGACTGTGTATGTGTCTCACTGTGTGCTGGTATACAGTTTACTGTATATGTATCTCACTGTGTGCTGGTATATAGTTAACTGTATATGTGTCTCACTGTGTACAGGTATATAGTTGACTGTGTATGTGTCTCACTGTGTGCTGGTATACAGTTTACTGTATATGTATCTCACTGTGTGCTGGTATACAGTTTACTGTATATGTGTCTCAATGTGTACTGGTATATAGTTCACTGTATATGTGTCTCAATGTGTACTGATTATATAGTTTACTGTATATATGTCTCACTGTGTAATGGTATACAGTTTACTGTATATATGTCTCACTGTGTACTGGTATATAGTTTACTGTATATGTGTCTCACTGTGTGCTGGTATACAGTTTACTGTGTAAGTGTCTTACTGTTTACTTGTATATCATTAACTGTGTTACTGTATTACAGGACTGGGCCTGAGCTCTTTACGAAGTAAGAGTAGTGCACACAGCAGTGGAGGCAGCTCCAGTGGAAAACAGTCAGACCTCATCAGACAGAGTGTCACTGGATCAGAGTCCACTGAAGTCAGGCAGTTCACCTCCTCAGATGTAAGTCATTTCACCCCTATCTCACCACATCTATGTTTTTGTGTATGATGACAAAGTTCAAGGTAATATCAGGGTTCTTTTGATTCTACATGATTCAGTCAGTCAATTTGCTAGTATGTAAATCAATCATATAAAACTCCTGGAATAATTACAAAAGGTGAAGGGAAAACTTCTATTTTCCAGAAAAGAGGAAATGTCATATCTGCAGTCCTAAAATGCTCTACAAAGTGCAAATCCTGAAATATCACAGAATTAAATAGACTGGTATCAGTGTTAATTATAGATTTTCAAAGCTTCACACTTTGGGTTAATCCCTAGGAATGCTGCCTCACTGTTTGCTGAAGAGAGAAAATAAACTTGATTTGTGGAGTTTTAAATTATTTATGAATTAATGTGATATTTTTCTGACTTGCCATGGATGTGTCAGATTTGAAGACCTGGGTAGGAATGGCAAAAATATTTTTTAACTGTAAAAATAGCATTGAAAACTAGTGCTGCAGTAATAGCCCATTCCTGGTGTATAAATTATTTCATTTTATTGTATCACTATAAAGTAGTATTTTATACAAATTGGGAACAACTCCTCTTGACATATTATATTCATGTTATTTATTTGATTTCTTATGTTATAATATAAGCAATACAAATACTTACAAAATGAGTTCACATGTTAAAACAATTTTGTGTCAGTTTAAACTCCCCATAATCTCACACCCATTGGAAAGGTTGCTGATCCCACAGTGTACACAAGACTGTAATGTTAACACCTTCAATTTTTTTCTGAATGTTGGATGGATTAATGTGTCCTATAGGTTATTTATGTAGTGGTGGGAATCGGACTTAAAAATCTGAATCGATTAATCGGAGAAGCCCAGAGACGATTAATCGAGTCGAATCGATTTTTGGGTCATACAGGGAATTTTACAAAATTCCTTCCATAAAAAATATGGTCTGGGCTACTGTCAGTGATGGATTTATAAATATTGATCTTGGTTTCCAGAAGAAATAACTGTTGTAATTTTCTTTGAAATATATCAATCTTTCCTGATATTTTATTGACATATATGTTGTACTGTGGTTCTGTGTTATCTTAAATTCATTTACAATAATAGTTATAATATATATTATAATAACAGTTATTTTCTAGAATAAAATGGATGTAAGGTCTGTCACTTTATTGTCAAGAAGTTTCACAACTTGCAGTTAAGTTTCATAGATTATAATTAACATGTAAACTTCTAAATAGCCCTAGTGGGTCCAGGGAGGTCAGGCGGTTCAAACCCTCCTTTGAAAAATAATGTAAAGAGGTTCAACCCAAAGTACAAGTTGAGAGTGGTGTTACATTTACAGGAAATGTACTATATTTTCACCAAAAAATTTTTTTTGGTTAATAATATTTTATAAATTGCTATGCTGGTTTAAGATGAAAACTAGTAGTACCTGCCTCATTAATATTAATGAGCAAATAAAAGGTCACGGCAGTTCTTTGAGGGGTTTCCTGACAAAGTGATACAAATTGAAATACAGCTAATTAAACTGAACACAATGGTGAAAAAATTATAAAAATTGGACAAGAAATAAGAAAGTTATGGCTATTTAAGCGTACATTAAACATAAAAAGGAAGTACCGCGACCGCATGAATTCCCGATTATCGCCCATTAAAATCAATTTAGTTACCGCTAATGCTTCTTAACCTGTACATTGTGGCCAGTAGGTTCGCCTTCATAATATAGCTATTCATTGTAAAACCACGCTAGTTGTGTGTTATTCCTTCATTGTAGCTAGTAGTTCTATTTATCGTCCACTCAAAACGTCTTCTTTGGTTTCGTCTTTTTTTTCGTCGCCGACGTTTCCAATAGGGATCGATGTCGTTGCTAAACCGCGGAATCGAGTCTACGAATCGAGTTTTCGTCGAATCGTTCCACCACTATATTTATGTACCTTCAATATTGAATTATAGTTGTGACTGTGATAACTTTGTTGTTATTTGACCTTGCTGTATTGACCTTGACTTTTAAATTCTTGTCTGGGTTATATCTTGGAAACTGTAAGTGTAGGAACTTGATACCTCGTAGGGACATTGGTTAGAAGGTGTAAAGGCCGTTGCACATATACGCGGCGCGGTGCGGTACGGTACGATTTTTACTACATGCTGAGCAGGCGAATTTTCTTTATCTTGCACATTGGGCGATTTTTCCCAGCGTTTTTTATATTAAATTGACAAAATATTAACACTGAGGCTCTCGAACCGTAATAATCGGTTCGCCAGACCTACAGACTATTGATCCATCTGATACAGTGTGCATTATGTGTGTGTGCCTGTGTGGCTAAGTGTACTACTCCAACGGCTGTTTTGCGTGAGTGAGGGGGGGGGGGGGGGGGGGGGTTATGAAGAGTTCAAGTTGGAACTTTTTGTGTGTGTATGTATGGCTTGTGTTGTATACTTTATGTGTGAGTGAGGGGGGCCTTGCCAGTATACATTCCTATACTTTAAGCTTATGTGTTGATTGTGTCATGCCATAGTTCTTTTCAGGGTTTCTTTTATGTTGGAAGATAAAAAATAGTGGTTCCAGGCATTCATTACAGATTAAAAAAAAATCTGGCTAAAATATTGTTTAATTCACGGTTTAATTAGGGAATAGCATTACAGATTCAATGTAAAATCTGTATAAAACATTGAATAAATCACGGTTTAATTAGCATAATTCAACCGTGAAACGGATCACGGATCAATAATCTCTAAGTCTGGCGAACCTCTAATTACGGTTCGGCAGCCACTTCGAAATATTAAACTACAACGAAAGTGACTACAATAGTTAAAATGATCACATATAATTAAACATCTAACACCCACAGTACATTTCCACACCTATCCTACCCTTACAGACATTTAATCTCTCTACAATGAAGAGCTTTGCCCTTGACCAGTGTCCCTTTTATAATACTGATTACACCCCTTTCAATTAATTACCTAGTGGCTGTGCTGTGTACACATATATTGCCATACACCTAACTTGACATCCCTTTCTCCATTATAAGTAATTAATCCATCCACAAACAAGATACTGGCCCTTTTAGAATTACTGGTAATTGCTAAGTCATGGTGTAGTCTTTAACCTTGGCTCTGCAAAGTGTGTTCACCTGCTATAATTGAGATGTATTTCTCTTATGACAAAGATGTCTGGATTGCTGTAGCTGATTATTGTATGTACTTTTACTGAATTGTCCTATTTCTATTGATATCTATACTTCAATTAATAAATTTTACAGCTTCATAATTTACAGACATTTTCTCTCTTAAACATTATTTTCTCTACTAACATTATTTGGACCTTTACATAACTGATATCGTTTGCTGTGAAAGTCTCCTGATCTTTGTACTGTTTCATTTTTTCTATATCTCATGGTGTCAAAAACTATTCCCCGGGCTGTCGGGTACAGGCATCTCTGATGCTATGTTTTATAAAAGTGAAAATACTGCAGTGTTTTATATTTCAAAAAATAAAAATCTTATTAACTTTTTAAGTAATGTGGTGCGAATATATGTTATCATTTGATAACAGGGTCCTTTGGTTAATATTTGCAATAAACAAAGAAATACAGCTGTTTTTAATTGCTTAAAGTTTTATAATTTCATATTTTGTAAACATTTACAGGGGATTAATATTTATCAAACCATGTGATCAAATATTCTCTTTGTGTGATTAACTATTGCAGGAAAATATTGGTATAATTAAATAGCCAATGAATTCTCTAAAGTCACATCTGGCCTGAATCTGTGACTTAGATTAGGTTGTGCCTACCACTATTATTTATGAACACTTCAGTTTGTTTGAATAGTGGTTAGCACATGTTGAAGCTTCTGGCAGTTGCATTATAATTTATAAGTATCAGTAGATCCATGGTTTGGTGTGTGCATTAATACCTTAAGAGATTAAGCATTTCCCAAATCTAAGAGCACATTCTTGTAGCCAGATATCTGTGTAAAGAAAGAATCCGGGTCATGCATTCCATTGTGGACTGTAAAGATTCCATTTACCCTGGGACTTAAAGGGAAAAAGTGCTTAGTGATAAATTGATCTGGAGTTAAACTGCATAGCTCTTGAAAACATTTTTTTTCTTCTTATTTTTATTTCTTTTTGTGCAATACAAATAACAGTTATACAAAGCACATACAAAAATAAAACAAGAATATAGATCCAGTGTTTTAAATGTACTTTCATGATAAATTGTTACTTGTACAATCAATCAAACAGATGTTCCCATATCAACCATTTTTTAATAAATCTTTGCTCTAAAAGGTTAATTTTTGCCAAATGTTTCTGTTCAAAATATTTACATCTAATGTCTTCTTGGAGAAAGTAAAAGTTCAATTGAAAATTTTTTTTGAACACCAATACACATAATACCTTGTAGCTGTTAGTAGAAAATTTAGGGGCCAAAAGTGAAAGTCGAGTTCCTCATAGCCAAGAATTTGTCTCTGGTTTGTTAACTCTAAAAGTATATTTAATTTGTTGAAAATCCATCTTTTTAAATCTTTCCACAAATCTATAACAAATTCACAATGGACAAAGAGGTGCTCAATACTTTCTGGTTGTTGATTACAAAAACTACAAAGATTGGAGTCAATAATTTTGAGCTTGTTTAAATAATATTTAGTATCTAATATATTATACAGGATTTTATACTGAAACCAAATCAAACGATTGTCTAATATAGATTTGTGGCAGGCCCTAAAGATGTTTTCCCACATTTTGTCATTTAAAGTTGAACTTAATTTTCTAGTCCAAATTGATTTACAAGAAGGTTCTTCAAACTCTTCACTCAAAAAATACATTGTAAAAATCCTTACTACCTTTTTTTGATCTGGTCAAGCTTTGCATGGGAGTAGACCTAGTAGGCCTCGGGTATTGAAATACATTGCCATTCTTACAAGTTTTTAAAAACTTCTTAACCAAGAGTTTCATTCTGTGATATTCGATTGAGTTACATTTAAAATTATATGTTCTATTTAATTCTGTTTCACTTACTACAATTCCATCAGAATTTATTATATCACCAACCAAGTTAATACCTTTTTTGTGCCAAACAGGGTAGTATAATATATGCTTTGAGATCTGCCTATTGTACCATAAACATGATTGTGAAATTTCTGAATTTGTTAAAGGCTTGTTTTTGAAACAGAAGTCTGTCCAATATTCAAATACATTTACCCAAAATTGGTTTTTAAAATTTCTGGAACGCACTGGAAAATCTCCTCCCAATTGTGCTAGTTTATTGACCTTATGGTTTGATTCATGTAAAATTTTATTCCAGTCTATGTCACTTTGATTAATTGTCCTCCTAATCCAAGTTATTTTTAAGGCTTTTTCAAATAGGAATATGTTAACCATTTTCAAACCACCCTGACAATAATCAACACATATTGTTTTCCTTTTGACCTTGTCAGGTTTATGATTCCACAGAAATTCAAACATAAGATTGTTTATTTGTTTCAAAGTACCGTCTGGTGCTGGCAGAGATGTCAGGATATGTATTAGTTTGGGCAAAAATTTTGTTTTAATAAGTGTGATTCTCCCGAATGGTGTCATATATCTACTTTGCCATTTCTGCATATCCTTCTTTATTTTTTGTATCGTTTCGATATAATTAATAGATGGAATCTGTTCTATATTAGTGGAAAATTTTAATCCTAACATTGAAAAATCTGTGTTGCCCCACTGTAGATTATATGCTATATCTAATTTTTCTTTAGAGAATCGCTTTCTCCCTATCCAAATAACTTTTGCCTTCTCCATATTCATTTTCAAGCCAGAATAATTTCCAAATATTTCTAAAATATTAAGAGCGGCTTCTAGAGAGCACTGTGTGAAAACATTTTTTTGTTATTGCAGTAATTTCCTCTAATTTAAGTCCACAAACATATTTATGTCTATGGAAAAATGTGTATTTGTAAATTGAAAACTTAAAAATCACCAAAAGATTTACCAAGTCGAAGTATTAGTATGCATTAATGAAAACTTTTTATGTTGCTTTGGGGTAAAAACCAAATAATTACCTAATTTCTGTTTTTAAATAATTGCAGATTAAATCAATTTATTACTGGTCCAGAATCCCTTTCACTTTTAAATCAGAAAAACTGTAGACCGTAAAGTGCCATTTTAAGATAGTTACTAGTTTATTGACCTTTTGCACCAACGTCACTATATGACATCAGGATGAAGTTTTTAGTGAACAACGCCCATTTTGGACGGCAAAACACGGATTATTAGTGCTGTACTTTGATAAAAAAATAGACTTACTCATTTTAAAATCATACATTTGAGTTCAGTAAAAAGTGAAAAAATTCTAAATATATTTCCTTATTTAAAAATATATAATTTTGTCTTTAATTATTATTTTGGTATTTATAGGAACTTTTGTCAGTTTTTACTTGTCAACGAGAAACACTTACACTAAACAATTTTATCAAAAATACACAACTTTTAAATTATTATTTCTCTTTGAATAATTTGTCATTTTTTTGTTCTGTAAAAACTATATTGATGTGAAGGAAATCAACAGTTTGGTAAAATGAAAATAAGGAATTCATCTATGTCCTAACATTTTTATATTTCCCTGTACTTAGGACATGCATTACAGAAAAATGGATATTTTGCATTTTACTACAAGTTTAATACTCTATATCTCAACAATTCTGCATCCTAATGTTATTTTTGAAACAGTACCAGATAGACTAGTGCTTGTACATTTATGTGTGCAGTTTTAAAGTCAATAGGATGCATATTTATTTCATAGTTCATTTTTAAAATAAGGTATCTCTTCCCACATTTCCCGTCTGTTTTACACAGACATGTATGTTCAAGCGTGATGTTTTGGCCGTCCAAATGATGATACGTAACATTGTGACGTAGGATGCAAAGGGTCAATACTCTATCTTTCTGTGTTCTGTACAGATACTCAATAGAACAATAATACAAAAAATAAAGAAATGGATTATACTGTGTTTTGTTAATTTTATCAAGAGGGAAAACATCCATAAATTCTAAGTGTGCTGGATGATGATGACCTGTTGTCTATTATCATGTTATTTGTCTTCTACATTGATATATTTCAACAAAAAATTCATTTGAGTGTACTCAAACATAACACCATTGTTTGAGTATGTTGACATCAAAACACAGAAGGCACTTTATAATCAAAGAAATTAGTTCTGGATGAGTCAGAGTGATTCATTTGAATAACCACATATCATTGTTTAAAATGTATATAATTAAAATCATCATAGAGTTTCTTCCTATATTATCTTAACCCCCCGAAGACTTTATCAGTCTCCCAGCAGTAGACCTAAAAATGTATTCATCGTTTCCAAGTCTGTCAACCAGTCAATCCTGTATGGTTGTCTATTAAAACTCTTGGTTTATTGGAATGCCTTGTTTTAAGTACTAAGTATTATGTGTTGGGATGTTAAAGGATGACTATGAATATTTGTAGTGAGAGTTTTAGGAACTTAAGCTGTCCACAAACTCTTCTGCCCAAAATTTCCTTTGAAACAGTTGAATAATGCTCCATTGACCGCAAATGGGTTAAGATATCAAAGAACAGTAAAAATTCATATAAATGTCCAATTGATATCACAATGATGTGATGGGGAGACAAGAGTAACATAATAGTCCGTCTGTATCACAATTTCAGACATACACAAAGCATACATCTGATAAACCATAAAAGCAAAATTAAGGTTTTACTCCTTTGTAGACAGAGGACAAATCTCTCAGTCACAGTTATAATGATATTTGTGCCTAAAATCACACTGAAAATAAGAAAACGTTTTTAATGGTCATTAACAATACCCTCTGTAATACCTCATAGTATTAACATCATTCATTGTTTGTATCACTGATTTTCTCAGGTAGCAACTGAAGATTTGTTTTCTGTGTTTAGTTTCTAAATTTGCAGTGTTAGATATGTAACTTGACCTCCTGTATGTCTCTAGCAATGAGTGGAGTGTTTATTCTGTGTGTTTGACACCATAGATTGAGAGTGAGAGCTGTGGCAGTGAATCAGAGCACAGTGACAGCAGCATTCATACCATGTGTACAGAGTCCCAGTCTACACTGGCCAGCAAGAGTGCAGCCGTCAGGAAGGCAGGGTAAGTGAACATGTCAAAACACATAGCTTAATGCATGTCAGTAATCAGACAGATAAACTTTATTGCACATGTCAGTAAACATGTGTGACTAAACCTGTATAGCTAAAAACATGTCACAAAAGTTATACAACAAATTCATTACTGATTATAGATCACCAAACATAATTATATCTGTGCATATTGAGCAGTTTGCTGTGTGAGGAAATGCCAGAATACCTTATGCCAAATGATCCATATCTGCTGTCCATTGTGCACTTGTTATCTCTGCCAAAAAGGACATGTTTTTGGCAGTGTTGGTTTGTTTGTTTATTTGCAAATAACTCAAAAGTTATGGACAGATTGTGAAAAACTTTGAGGACATGTTGACAATAGTACAAGGAACAGATGATTTGATTTGGTGGTCAGGTCACAGTCTTGATCCAGAAATATTTTGAAGGATCATATATTATTGCACAAGCAGATCATTTTCAGTAGATGTGTGTATACCTGTATGATTATTTGTCAGATTGCCTGGCAAAAATACATTCCCACAGTAGTGTCTGAAATATAAGTCCATATCCTAACAAAATTCTGGATAGTGACATCCAGAATAGATATAGGGGGAAAATGAACTGCTTGGTGGAGGTTTAAGCTGCCCAAGTGCTTTTCCAGTTTTCTACTTGAAGTGTTGTATTGACAGCTGGCTGACAGTGAAGAACTGGCTGATTCACAGGAAGCGGAAGGTTGAGCTGGCTCCGCGTCGCACCTGGAAAAAGTACTGGGTGTGTCTGAAAGGCACCACCCTGCTCTTCTATCAGTGTGATGAGAATGAGAGTGTGAGTGAAGAGAGCACACCCAGACATGTACTAGGTATGTAGTCTTACTGCCTGAATCCTTACCATATGTACTACGTATGTGTTCTACATGTGTATGTTCTTCATAAATCTGTATAACAGGTGCTAGGTAAGTGTTGTACAGGAATCTGTATAACATGTACTAGGTATGTGCTCTTACTGCCTGAATCCTTGTCATATATACTAAGTATGTATTCCACTTTTATTGTGCTACAATAGCTTACCATGTGGAACTCAATGCTGATCTCGGGAGGTCGCAGGGCCTGGCCAACGTCCAAGAAAAATAGATGTTTAGTGTTGGCCGTAGCCTCAGGTTGGCCGCGTGATTTGGAAGCGTTCGCTTTTTGCATTCATATTTTCTACCATTTCCCAGTTTTTACGTATTGTTGGATGTTACCACTTTGCTATTTTGCTTAATTAATGTTATAAAATATTCTGTGAAAGTTCCATTTGACAGGATAAGTATTTCTTTACTTTTTTGTGTGTTTTGTGAGTTTTCTCGGTTCAGGCTTGCTTGTTTACACATTTTTATTGCTGTAAAAATGTCCTCCCACCAAAGAACAAGCAAAGATAACATAGATCTTTTAAATGTCGACATTTCTGTCTCCCATTTGATGATCACAATTTCTGTCCTTCCTGTAGAGAAGCCAATAAAGGGGATAACCCCTGTGTTACTCTTGAATCTCCATGCGAGATTTGCTCTGGGTTCTCAGAAGAACAAATGCTAAAAACTAAAAACAGGAAGTGTTGTGTTAGGAAACAGAAAGCTGACACTTCAAAAGACGATGAACTAGATTTGCTAGGGGATGAGAACGTGGAGTCCTTTACTGGATCTCAGGCAGACCTTGAGGGTGCTGCTGACAATTTATTTGCTTTTCCACTACATCCTCAGTCCCTACGTTTTGAATCATTGTGTCTTAAAACTCCAGCTAAATCTGTCCCGCCTACCCCATGTACGGCTTTACAACAGAAAATGGAGTCCAAGCTCGAGTCCAGGCTTCTATGCTTGAGGCCGTGAAGTCTCTCCGAGACGAATTTCAGTCTTTCAAAAAGATGTCTACAGAAGTGGAGGTGGATCAGACCTCCACTTCAGCCTCTAAGCCTGGTACCAGTAAACAAACTGAGAATCTGGACCCTACCGCTCCTCCGAGACCTCGGCCATCCTCACGTACAGATGAGGCTATGGAGGTGAACTTGTATGGTCTCTCCCTTCCGCCTCGTCTCGGAGATGATCAGTCCATGCATGACTCTGACCCGAGATATGTCTTGGATCAACATTCAGGTCAGTCCGACGAAAACTCTCAGGTCGTCTCGGCTAGACCCAAAAAACATGCAGATAAAAGAAAGCACAAGGTTAGGTCCAGGTACTTGTCTCAGTCGTCATCTTCAGAGGAAGATCAGTCCTCTGTACCCATGCAAAGGTCTTCTAAGCCCTCTAGGGCCCCTTCTGATCAAGACCAACCTCAACACGATCCAGTCTCAATTTTATAGGGAAGTAGCCATGGCAGAATTACCCTCTCAATGTGCTGAGGAAGTGGAGACCTTTAGGTGTATTCTTGATCTCCCCGACCCCTGGGAAACCATGCCCAGGTCTTCCACTTCTGTTCTGGGCCTGGACAACAAAAAGGGCCAACAGGAGCTTAGGCCAAGAGACCCTTCTTCTATGCTCCTCTTAGCTCTCACATCAAAGATGCCTTTGATAAGTTTGAGCATGATTTTCTGGCCTCTGATTTACCTGAGGGTAAATATATTAAACCCCCTCCCTCCACTGCAAAGTGGTACAAGGTGGGACAGCCTTGTTATGAGGACAAAATCCAGGAGCTGAATACAGACTTTTCGAAGATCTGTATCTCTCCTAAACCCTCTGGGGCCCCTATGGGCAAGGTTCCCCTCCCAGTTCTTAAGGAACTGGAACATCAAGCTAGGCAGAACCTCTCCACTGTCAACTTCATGGCTGTATTTGCTAAGACTTCTTCTTCCTGTAACTCCACTTTAGAAAATTGTCAACACAGTCTGAAGTCTTCCTTCAAAAAGGTTAAAACTCCATCCAGAAAGGTGCCAATCCTGAAAAAGCAGCCAGGCGTGGTTACGAACAGGCCTGTGAGTATTTGGAGATTTGGAAGCAGATCATTCTTATCCAACAAAGAGCACTTGTATGCCTCAGCAAATCTCTAGCCTATATACTCTAGATGGAGCTATACACCATGGGTAACACTGGCCTGCTAAGGCGCGAGGCCCAGATGACCCTACTTAAACCACATTTAGGGGATACGAGATGCCAAGAACTCAGGAATTTGCCCTTTTGGCCTTCCTCGTTGTTCAAGTCTCAGTCAGGGAGGGAGAAGACTTCCTCCTCAAAAAAGGCACCTCTAAAGATGCTCAGGGTTTCAGACCCTATCAAAATAAGCCCTTTTGTGGTCCCCACAATAAGAAAAGAGGCTCCTACAGGAGACGCTCCCTATGGGGGCAACTTCTGACAAAGCGGTAACCAATCATTTTCCTCAGTTAGGGGAAAACCAAAATTCAGAGGCTCCAAGGGTCATTTTTGACCCCACTCTAGGGGACGAGGGCATGGAAACCCCTCCCACCAATGACTCCTTAAAAGCCTCCATTTGTCCACCAGTAGGAGGTCACCCCATTCATTCAGGAGAGACTGGCAAACAAACAAATGTTCAAACAACGTGTTAAACATTATCACCAATGGTTACTTTCTTCCATTCATTTCAAAACCAACTCTTGTCAGAGTTCCTCTGATTCAGTCAGGATACAAGGCCCTTCAAAAAGACCAAGCTGTGGCCACTTGTATCCAGTCTCTTCTGTCAAAGAATGCAATAGAAAGGGTGGAAAATGTAAAATCTCTCGGGTTTTACAGTCGCCTGTTCCTAGTCCCCAAGCCTCAGCAAAGGTGGAGGCCAGTAATAGACCTAAGCAGGCTCAACACTTTTTTACTAGTAGAAAAGTTTAAAATGGAAACTCCAGAGTCCATCAGGACCTCCCTGATTCCAGGGGAATGGGTATCATCGATAGACCTATCGGAGCTTACCTTCACATCCCCATCCACCCAAACTGAAGGAAATACCTAAGGTTTTGCCACAGGTCGCAGGTGTTCCAGTTCTCCTCTCTTCCATTATGCCTAGCCACAGCCCCTCAGGTCTTTAAAATGTGGTCACACAGGGGAAAAAGGCTACACATAAATGTTCTAGAGTTGAAGGCGGTTTCTCTGGCCCTTCAAAGTTTCAAGGACCAGTGTCAAAACCAAATAGCGCTGGTTGCAACGGACAACTAAACAATGGTAGCCTACATAAACAAACAAGGAGGAACTCACTTAGCAGAGATGTGCTCTCTCCTGTGGAAGATCATTCGCTACAACCAAGTCTTCAGGAGTCTAAATCCCAAGGTCTAGGTATATGTTTACCTCATCAGGATGTTGGGTAGGGTCTTTTTATTTTTCAGTATATATTGTGTTATGTATTAAGGACGTATTAAGGTTGTCATTTAATCTCATTTTAGGGTGGCAAAAATTATGAGATTCCCAAGCCTAGGGCTTGTTTTCATTGTGACTTAGCCCTAGGGGCTTTACTCTTCATAAGGGAGCATAGGCTGTACTTCTCTCCTCCAATCAAAGCATCCAGTTTTTAGAACTGTCATTCATTCAATTCAGGTTTTTGGCTCTCTACAGACTCGGCCTTTGGGACGACTTGGGCACTGTGAATGGGACTCAGACTGGTATTTCTAAACTTTTATTCTAATCTACTACTTCAAAATCCAAGAAAAATTGACTACTTCTTCCAGTCTCAGCTGTAATCCCTCCACTGAGCGGTTGGATTCAGCATTCAGTTCCACTTGGTAAGCTATTGTAGCGCAATAAAATTGAAATTTTGATTACTTAAATGTAGCTTTTATAAGCTACAAGCTTACCATGTGGAACTGAAGAGTTTCCCAACCTGCCTCCCTGTTGTATTACAGCTGAGGGGTATGATTCAAAATTGCAACGAGAAAAGGAGGACGAATTGACAGCCAACACTAAACGTCTATTTTTCTTGGACGTTGGCCGGGCCCTGCGGCCTCCTGAGATCAGCATTCAGTTCCACATGGTAAGCTTGTAGCTTATAAAAGCTACATTTAAGTAATCAAAATTTTCAAATGTATAAGGAGGTACATTGTATTCTTGTCTATGGTGAAATGTTTTAGAAAACATTTAGGTAAGTTAATGCATTTGATAGATGTTACTACCCAGGTAAAGGCATACCGGTATATTTGTTTTATCCCACTGTCAAACTCAGTTCATGTCTTTAATTTATTTATTTAGCTTTTAATGTCGCTTTCAACACTGTATAGGTCATATCTCAACAGGTAGTTTTAGGGGCAGAAGAACCAGTACATACAGTTGGTGAAGGTTCTTTACTGTAAACTGCCGACCATCGGTAAGCAACTACTAACTTTGAGGTTTGAACTGCCGACCTCAGAGGTGGGAGGCGAGTGTGTTACCACTGGGCCACCATGACCCTTCAGGTCTTTAAGATATCAAACTGTTCTTCATATTACTTCTGATAAACCTTGACAGGTGGATAGGGGAGGTTTTGCTTCTAAACCTTCTAAAACATAAGCACATCAGTTAGAGCTTTAGTCTCTACTCAGTGTTTAGTATACATTTGTTGTACCTAAATAGTTAATGTTCCTGTAGAAAGTGTGACTATGTATGCATCAGCATTAATCTGTCTCTGATGCTACACAAACCCTTGTGGGAGGGAAGTGAGAGAAGCAATTACAATTGACAGTTGCTGAAACTATGCAATTGTCCTTTTCACTTACAGTAATTGGGGAAGATTGATAGTCTTCAGGGATTTAGGCAGCCTTGTATGCTCTGATTACATTGATGAGCCACATTTTCAGCAATGGTCTTTTTTACACACATGGCATGATTTGAATAACAAAAGTGGTTATTCCACAAAACAAAGTCATTCGGCTGTGTTTAACTGGCAGTGTTTGATCTCTGTAATGTGGTCTTTTATTGTCTAATACTCATTTTAAATAGCTATTGTAACAAATAAAAGATATTGTTTGAGCTTATTGTTGATTGAGACAAGCTCTCTTTTGAATATTAATGGCTCATTTGTTGACAACTGTAAGTTAAAATGGGGAGTATATGTCATTTTGAACATTGTCCTGTTTAAGCTTAACTATTTTCATTAGACGCAAAATTATTGATGTATCTGTTTATCAGCATGAGTGAGAAATTATGTTTGCAGTCAAGTTTAGGCATCTGTTTAGGTAAAGAATGTGCTCATTTTATGGAATAAACATATTTCTCAAATTACCTAAAATACAAGTGATTTTCAATCAGAAATAAATGACTTTCTTCTTGCCACTTTTGCTTCTTGGTTGTAAATGTCTAGACACTGACCGCGTGTGTTAAAATTACATCTTCTCAGATTACTCAACAGCGACATTTTTGCTTAATAAAATGAAATTTACAAAAAAAAAAGTAAGTTGAATAATATTTTGTGGAAATTAACTGGCAAGAGAAAGATTGAGATTGATACAGAGATTATTTGTTGAGTTTCTTTTTTCACCCGTTTCTTACCTCTGCCACAGATGTTACATGATTGCCAGCATGCATTTATCAGCCTGCAAAATAACGCGAAAACCTATTGAGGGATTTTGATGAAATTTTCAAGAAATGTCGACAATGGCAGAAGGAACAGATGATTAGATTTTGGTGGTGATCTGGATCGCAGTCTGGATCCATGAAATTTTTAAAGGATAATTTATCATTGCACTCATAAGCAATATTGGAGGTGTTAGGCCCTAGCGGAGGTATGTGCTTTCTGAGTGCTCTAGTTGGACAGACTGACACATAGTGACACTTTAAACCTATTGTGTAAATATCACAGTTCAAATTAATCTCAACTTTCCTTTCTATCTTTATCAAGCTGAGGTTGGAACACATATTGCTCGATGTGGTTCATTGATTGCTAAATAACCAGTAAATCATGATCACAAGCAACATTGGCAGGGTTCCTTGGTGAAGTTATCAGAGCATTTCCTATGCACAATAAAACACTGTTATGACATGTGAGTTGCAGTAAAACAAGACCCGAGGTTTTTGTGTGACATTTTTATTGTTTTTCTTTATCTATAGTGATTGAACAAGGAATTGCTCAGGCTGTACCAGAACATCCCAAGAGAGAAAATATCTTTGCCCTTAGCACAGTCTTTGGTGATGCCTATCTCTTTGAGGTTTGCTATTAAGCCATTAAAAGCATTAAAGCCAACTCTAACTTAAGCTGTGTCAGTTATTTTTCTGCAACCATTTAAAATATTTGTGAAATATCATGAATGTATCTTCAATTAAAAGTATTTTATATATTAAATTTTGTCTGCAGTTGGAATCAATTCTATCATCTGAGGATGTAGAGATACTACTTTTAAAGTTATATAACATATTTGGAGACATGTAAAGCAGTTGTAAAACCTGTTGGAAAGACTCACATTATTAAAATTATGATGTATTTGTATGTCAATTTACACAGCCTACCAAAATGTAAAATATTTACCCAAGTTTTGTGTCCTTTAAATAATGAAAAACACACATGTAGCTTTGTGGATGACTGATATTTTAATTTTTTGGTCATTAGATGTTACAATTCACATTTTGTATGTTGTTGGTCAGTTGATGAAAATATCTGTTTCACACACTCATTCTTGAAGACACTGACATATGACTGAGAGTGTGCAAGGCATTATGATTACTGTTTGCAGGCCCCCTCTCAGATAGAGCTGGAAAACTGGATCAGTGGTATCCACTCGGCCTGTGCCTCCTCCTTTGCCAGACAGCACGGCAAGGAGAACACTCTGAAACTGCTGCAGAGTGAGATCCAGAAGCTTGAGAACAGTATTGATCTGGTGAGTACAAACCACAGCTCAGTATCTAAGTCAGCTTTAACTATACACTGGACACTCTACACACGTCCAAACATCTGCTGGCATCATTGTAGTAATTGTTAAAAGAAATATTAAAAAAGACTTTACACGTTTTGCCACTCAGAGTTAACTTCTATGCACAAGTACTAACTTTAGCTGTTAAATGTAGAATGAGTTTAAGCAGAGAGTACATTGAACAATATGGGGCATTGATGGATGAGGTGTCAGGGTCAACTATATCAAACCCAATTACACCACAAAAGCTCTGAGATATGCAGTGAGTGGGAAGTACAGCATAAATAAAGACCTTTACTGCTGCCAAGACACTGTTATTCTGCTGCTAGATTTACACTCGCCCAGGATAATTATTTCCTCTTTTCATTTCTTTTACTTTAATGCCTTACTTACACCAGTTAATAACTCTCTACAAATACAACACCTACATGTATTTAACACAATGATAATATCAACAGAACTGACATAATATACTTAAGAGTTAAAACATAAGGGTGATAGTTTATGATACAGATCATCTACTTCATGAGAGTTTTGCATATCCTTGTACAAATATACTTTTTGTTCCCTCATCTAGTCTAATAACCCAGTGCATAATACACCAACATTTTTGAAAGCTAATTGATTAACGAAAATCTTACCTAAACTCACAGCATGGTTGAATATAACAGGAAATATTTAGACAATGTCACTGATGCACCATATTTTTCCACTTCTTATTATTAAGTCTATTCCTCCAATTGGAAGTAAAGATATTTTCTGAAATTAGCACCGCCAATATTTTGGTATGTAACCTAGTTTTGGGTTTCTGCAGGACATCAAGATGAAGAAAATGGCAGGCCTACAGATGAATGTGGTGGTAGACAGTAAGAGTAAACAGGCCATTGAGAAACAGATCGCCCAGTGGAATGAGAACCTGGAGAAACTCTACATAGAGCAATACAGACTCCGGTGCTACATGGCCTCTCTGCAGGGCTCAGAGCTGCCAAATCCCAAGGTAAGTCCCAGATCTCCGCGGGCATACAGGTCAGATCTGTCATTGTGATCTGCTGAGTCAGGCACTGGTATGAAACACAAGACCCCAGTCTAATGCAAGGATATATGCACATAAATATAAAGAGTGGATTTAGTGACCTGTAGAAATGACATTTCTTCTTCATAGAGTTCTCAGGCTCCAAGCTTGTAATATCTCAGAAGAGTGTTTGGCTAAATTTGGCTCTACATGTGCAGTCAAGACGGGCATAAGTAGCATTTTCTTCTTCTGCAGCAACATTACGAATACACTTAATGTACATTTAATTCTTTTTGCAAGAAGGCATATTTTCGATAAATATTGCTTTCAAACCCCTGAGATGAAGTTCCTGAGAAAGTCAGAAATTTGAAGTTTTAACAATTATTTGTCAGAATCTGCTGAGCTGTGTGTCCAAGCAGACCAAGGCAGTGCTGAGTCGAGTGGGTGTCTTCACAGTCACTGCTTTTCATGCATTGGTATGTGCACGAGCCCCACTCTCCACCACCACAATGTATGCAGCCAACAAGAAGAAAGGCATCATGTCCACCTTCAAGGCAGACAATCTAGTGGCCAAAATGAGGCCCAAGTCCCCCATGGCATATAGTCAGCAGGCTAAGTATGTTTTTATCATGCAGAATTTGAAATATCCTTTCTTTTGGCTTTTCTCAGCATTTTTTATAGTCTTTGTATGTTATTTTTATTTATTATTGTTGATACATGTCACTGACAGACACAAAACAAATAAATGGCAGTGTGAAATGTTAGATGAATATTTTGTATAATTTTAGGAACATTTGTGAATATTTATTAGTGTTTTTGTTTGCAATACAGTTAATGCTGAAGTCCTTTCATTGTTGCTTGTATGGTTATTTTTTTTTAGAAGTTGTCGTCAATAGCCTTTTTAAAATCAGATCCCTATAGAATGTGGTGAGCTGTACGTGTTACTGCGCTGGAACAGAATAAGTAAAATCAGATGTGTATCAAATATGGTGAACAGGAGGTATTTAAGATATGGTACAAGGCAAACAAAATTAAAATCAAAAATGCCTCCATTGTGATGAACAGTAGGTATTTGTGAGTTTGTACATAATAACTAGAATGAATATCATGTACAGTCAAATTGTTCCTAATATTCTTCAGCCTGGCCAGCCAGAGTGGCAATGTGTCTGACCATGTGGTGGTAGATCTCCAGTCTCGGGAGGATGAGAGTCCACAGCTCCCTCTAGAGGCTTACAGCTTCTGTGATAACTTGCTGCGCATACAGCTGCCAAATGAACAGGTAACTAGCATCTGAATCAATCTGATTAGTTTGGGAAAAACTAGTCAACACATGGAGTACACATACCAGTGATCTTCTTTCACATGTCTTTATCAATTAGTATTGCAACAGTTTTACTTGCTGAAAAAAGAATTCTCCACTCAGAGTATGTGTGTACAATTTAACCCCTTTAACTTTAACAGGGTTCAACTGAACATATTTCAGTGAAGTTGAGCTTAGAATTTGTAATTTTATAATGAGGATAAATGTATGTTATTTTTTTAAAGTTTTGAATAAACTTATTTGTAGCAAAGAAATTGAAAATTTGTTTTGATGTTATTGTGACAAAATGTCAAATTATTAAATGTGAGCTCAGTTTTGGTAATTTAGTGTAATCTTAGAGCCAATCTTTTATTATGTGGCCATCCTTTAGCTTACTTAACCGATAATGAAAGTTAATAAGAGAAGTAATTGCATGGTACTCATGATATGAATGGTTGTGTGTGTCAGTATGTTGTGGTCGGCATCTCAGAGAAGATGACAGTTGCAGAAGTATTAGAAATGGCATGCAATAAGAGGCAGCTCAACCCCACAGATCACTTCATCCGCATCAAGATGCCAGGCTCTGAGAGCTACAAAATACCTGAGAAGTCACTTCTCTTGTCAAGTGAGGTGAGACGCACTCATGTCACATTATATAAGTGTTCTCATAGAGACTGGAAATATAGCATTTGTCAGGGAAGTGGAAATAATAGGGGAAAAGACTGTAAGCTAATTGTGACCATTATGCCAAGTAGGATTTGTACCCATAGTCAGGCAATCACAAATGTGATGGCTTCCACTAAGTCACAGGTGGAAAAAAGGCTAAGCTATTTACCTCTTATTAAGTGTTACAGGCTATGGAAAAGAATAATTATGATGAAATATTATTCAAAAGATTTACAAGATTAGCAAATATTGAACATGCCATGTTCTTTAACTTTTAAAACTCAATAACTTCCTAAAATTTCTTTTAATGGTTTGAAATCATCAAAAATAAATAATCCTGTAATTCTAAACTAAATAGTAGAGCATTGAATTACATTTTGTATTATCATTTCATTGGCCCTTTAGACTTTGAAAGTATGTTGAGGTTGTAGTAACTTATGCATTTTTGTCCCATATCTTGCTTCATTAGCTTATTGTTTTCACCACCCGATGTTGCAGGAGTTTGATGCTATAGAGGTGTGTGGCAAGGTGCTGTTCCAGCTGGAGGTGGTGCGAGAGAGTCAGGAGGTGGAGTTTGGTCTGTCTGTGGAGGCTGAGCTTGCTGAGGACACTGAGGAGGAGGATGAGCTGTGTGTCTTCATCAGCGATATTGTGAAGGGGAGTGTGGCTCACAAAAAGGGTTAGTGTAATGCATGCATTTTGCTCACTGACATCACAAAGGGCAACATGTCTGACAAAAAGGGTTAGTGTAATGCAGACTTTAGCTCACTGACATCACAAAGGGGAACATGTCCGACAAAAGGGTTAAGTGTAATGCAGGCATTTTGTTCACTGACATCACAAAGGGGAACATGTCTGACAAAAAAGGGTTAGTGTAATGCAGGCATTTTGCTCACTGACATCACAAAGGGGAACATGTCTGACAAAAAAGGGTTAGTGTAATGCAGGCATTTTGCTCACTGACATCACAAAGGGGAACATGTCTGACAAAAGGGTTTAGTGTAATGCAGGCATTTGTTCACTGACATTACAAAGGGGAACATCCCTGAAAGAGGGTGTCTGCGTGTAATGCAGGCATTTTGCTCACTGACATTACAAGGGGGAACATGCCTGACAAAAAAGGTTAGTGTAATGCAGGCATTTTGCTCACTGACATTACAAAGGGGAACATGCCTGGAAAAAAGGTGTCTGCATGTAATGCAGGCATTATGTTCACTGACATTACAAAGGGGAACATGCCTGAAAAAGGGGTGAGTAATGCAGACATTTTGTTCACTGACATTACAAAGGGGAACATGTCTTACAAAAAGGGTTAGTGTAGTACAGGCATTTTGCTCACTGATATTACAATGGCGAACATGCCTGAAAAGGGTGTCTGAGTGTAATTCAGGCACTTTGCTCACTGACATTACAAAGGGGAACATGCCTCACAAAAAGGGTTAAGTGTAATGCAGGCATTGTGCTCACTTACATTACAAAGGGGAACATGCTTGACAAAAAGGGTGAGTGTGTAATGCAGACATTATGCTCACTGATATTACAAAGGGGACATGCCTGACAGAAAGGTTTAGTGTAATGCAAACATTTTGCTCACTGATATTACAATTGGGAACAGGGTGTCTGAGTGTAATGCAGGCATTGTGCTCACTTACATTACAAAGGGGGACATGCCTGACAAAAATTCTAAGTGTAATACAGATAATGTCATTACAAGCAAAATGTGGCCCACAAAAGGGGTGCATGTAATCCATCTAGACATTATTATGACCTTAGGAAGGGAGTGTGCTTCATAAAAATATGAGTCAAATGTAGATCAGACATTAAAATGACATTAGGAAGCAGGGCATGGCTCATAGGAATTAAGTCTGATGTAGAAATCATGCAGTGATGTTGTAAACAGACATCCCAACCACATGGTTTACTATGAAGTGAGTTGGGTTTTTTTCAGAAATCTGCAAAAATCACAAAATCCTACATTCCTGTATCATAAAACTTTTGGAAAGATTCACTGTACATAGCTACATTGCAATATCTCATGTTAGACTGTCTTGGTATCTATTAAAATAGCTAAAATTTAGATATTTATTTGAAATTTTTTGCCCTTTTTATGAGCGGAAATATCCAAGCTATAATTACATCATGGTATGTTCACAAAACAAATCTATTTTTATTAGTATACTGCTACTTTTTTCTTATAAACATTTTCATAAAGATTTGAGTATAATACATCCAGAATAAGAAATTGATATTGTAGTAATATAAATATGCAACATATATTTTTCACAAACAGATTAGCCATGTAATGAACATTTTGTGTAGATTTTGTTAAAATGCTGTGCAATTGTTCAGGTAAAAAAGGAGCATACTGATTATTATAAAGTGTTACTACAATAACGTCTGTATAGCCACCAAATATAATAGATCTGTGGGATTTAGTTTTTACACAGCACAACCAGCATGAAAAATCAATCCACTTCATGTTAACCCAAGTGGTTACATTGTACAGTGGAGCATGCCTCATGAAAAGGATAAGTCTTATGTAGAGGTCACATTACGTAAGTTTAGGACAGGTGACTTCTAAGTACTTTTGGGAAGAATTTAGATTGCACATATAGCATTTAAACCATACTACCTGAACTTATCAAATTAAATCTAGATTGAGTCCATCACTATGTGAACCTCTTGAAAATTCCTGTTACCTTGGTACAAATTGAAACGGGAAATTCTAGTAGGTTAAAATATAAATATGACTTTCTTAATGGTATATTTCCTGTGTTGCTGCCCTTTCTACTCTATTTACATGACATAGGACTGCTGGAAGTTTAAGCTAAGTATATAAGGGTTAATCGCATATTTTTAACTGATACGTGTGATATCTCTCATCATCCACAGGTTTACAAGTGGGAGATGAGATTCTGGTGATGAACAGTAAGGTGATAAATCAGCTGGATATGGTGTTTGTGGAGAACATGTTACACGAGGAGTTACAACTCACCCTGACTATCCGCTCCTGTCGTGTGGAGAGACCCATCAATACCAGCCAGCTTCAGCAGCATGCGGATGTCTACATAGAGAACCTCATGTGTCCCCCTCCCCCCTCCCAAACCCGCATCAGTGACAAGATCCTGGACGAACTTATCATACCAGCTCCAAACTGGGGTAAGTGGTGTCACAGAGTTCAGTCAGTGATATAATACTGAAAAAACGCATCAGTCCAGCTCCAAACTGGGGTAAGTGTGTCACAGAGTTCAGTCAGTGATATAATACTGAAACAAACGCATCAATCCAGCTCCAAACTGGGGTAAGTGGTGTCACAGACTTCAGTCAGTGATGTAATACTGAAAAAACGCATCAGTCCAGCTCCAAACTGGGGTAAGTGTGTCACAGAGTTCAGTCAGTGATATAATACTGAAACAAACGCATCAATCCAGCTCCAAACTGGGGTAAGTGGTGTCACAGAGTTCAGTCAGTGATATAATACTGAAAAAACGCATCAGTCCAGCTCCAAACTGGGGTAAGTGTGTCACAGAGTTCAGTCAGTGATATAATACTGAAAAAACGCATCAATCCAGCTCCAAACTGGGGTAAGTGTGTCACAGAGTTCAGTCAGTGATATAATACTGAAACAACGCATCAATCCAGCTCCAAACTGGGGTAAGTGGTGTCACAGACTTCAGTCAGTGATATAATACTGAAAAAACGCATCAATCCAGCTCCAAACTGGGGTAAGTGTGTCACAGACTTCAGTCAGTGATATAATACTGAAACAAACGCATCAATCCAGCTCCAAACTGGGGTAAGTGTGTCACAGACTTCAGTCAGTGATATAATACTGAAACAAACGCATCAATCCAGCTCCAAACTGGGGTAAGTGGTGTCACAGACTTCAGTCAGTGATATAATACTGAAACAAATGCATCAATCCAGCTCCAAACTGGGGTAAGTGGTGTCACAGACTTCAGTCAGTGATATAATACTGAAACAAACGCATCAATCCAGCTCCAAACTGGGGTAAGTGTGTCACAGACTTCAGTCAGTGATATAATACTGAAACAAATGCATCAATCCAGCTCCAAACTGGGGTAAGTGTGTCACAGACTTCAATCAGTTATGTAATACTGGACAAATTCAACAGACTAGTTCTACATTAGGGTATGTGTGTAAGAGACTGTCATAAATGATAAAATCAACAATAAATGGTTTGTCAAGGCTATACCAGATATGAATTGTTTGAATGATTAACACTTTTCAAGCCTGCAGGAAATGCTTTATCAAAGTGTAGAATGTCTTTTATTCAGTGTTAAAACCTCAAAAGGATAAATCACACTATTGTGGTCAGTATTGCTATACTGTTGTTAGTTTCAACTTCTTAGTGCTTATTTTTAGTGGACAGTTTTAACCCATTATTTTTCTTGTGTGTGCAGATTATTCAGAAGGAATGTTTTGTTTATTTTGTTCCATAAAATCCTTCCTGTTGATTAAATATGACCTCGGAGTCAACAGAAATTGTTTTGTGATATAACAAAGCAGACAGTAACAAAGATCCATATTTTTTGTTTCTTAAAATAGGGTTGTTTCATAAATGTAGTTAGCAAATTCTTTATTTGCTTTTTTGCAGAGCAATGCACTCAGTCCCTTGTGGAATATTGTCTATCCTGTTTATCATTCAAAAATTGAGTCAAATTAGATATTTCTTTTCTTTACAAAATTCACTTGTCTTAGTAACACTTGTCAAACTGTAACTTATATTGTTTGCCTATTGCAGTTAATACAGAGAGTGACTCTGCAGACAGCACATCCAGAGCTGCAGAAAACCTGCTGGGTGACAAGGAGATTGACAGTTTGTTAGAGGTTAGCTGCTTTCTGATGAATGTCTCAGAATATTTACAAAACTAAATGCACCTATAATACTTAAAGAATGGCAAATGGTCTTAATTTATAAACTAATCAAGTAACATATGGATAGGAATGAAATATGGGATGACAGGTCATCACTGAGAACACTGTGTTACTATCTGTTGTCTGTAGGGTGCTGAGCAGGTGACTCACTTTTGTCGACTTCTCCATGCACCAGCTGAACCCTCGGCAGCCTGCTTAGAACCCCAGGTGCGCACCATGAATGAGGCACAGAGGATCCGCAAAGTAGTAGTGGAACTGGTCGAAACAGAGAGGCAGTATGTCAAGGTCAGCAGACATAGCACGGCCGTAAGATACAATCAACCAAAGTATCAGAAAAATAATACAAATGAAATGGAGACACGTCCCATGAAGTGTTTGCAATCGAGTTATCTATATTTTGTTCAGATTTGCTTAGAACTGTCTTTGACTTCAAATGACATTAAGAAAGGCAGATGGTTTGATTAAAAAATTATTGTTTAATATGATGTAATAGTGTCTAAAATAATGAAATGACTCATCTCTATGCAGAGACTTGAACTGTTGCTTGGTATTGTGCTTTATGTGTTGGCTGTAAGACTTGTACAGCCTGATAGTGATAATATTCCAAAAGTCAAATGCATGCATGGAACTGTTTCACAGATTGCTAAATGTATGAATTGTGAGAAGTATTAATGAGTTCGATAAAGCCAAATCTTTACGTGTATGTTTTCTGGGATACAATTACCTGATGTTCATTCTGTTCTTCCATGTATTGCAGGAATGACCTGTGAGATAGAAATTTTTCCTATTTGCATGTGCCCTGTAACTATCTGACATGATGGAATGTTATGTCTAACTTTATGATTTACAGGACTTGAACTGTCTGATAGAGCGTTACCTGGAACCACTGAAGGAGGAGACATTTCTGTCCAGTGAAGACATAGAGACTTTGTTTGGGAACATTCAGGAAATTGTTCAGTTCCAGAAACTGTTTTTACAAAGCCTGGAAGAGGCTATAGACATGGAGCCTGAATTCAACATCTTCAGTGAAAGCAAGAGTTTCAAGGTCAGTACTAGTGATTTTATCAAATCCACAGAAATTTGGGAAAAGTTAAAAGAATGAGTCTCAGGCTGGTGGTCTATATCTTTATAAGTCTCATAATGTTACATAGCCAGTTGTGTAGAAACTTTGTTATTGTTCTGTTCAGTTCAGTATTATAGTATTAAGTTTACAATGGTTTACAAAAGTGAATTTTGCTTAATGTAGACATGTTTGAGAGCAATACCTGCATAGATTCTCTTGTTGCTTTAGTCCTAGTTTATAAACTTTGTTTCCCCTTAATTTCTGTTCTAACAGGATGATGATTTGAAGGTAAGAAATATTTTGAAGTGGTGTTTATGTTGCTGTTAATTTATTATTCCAACTAGTGTATGTTTGTATGTAGAGTATTTTAAGCACTGTGTTATGTATTTTGTGTTGGCACAATGTAACTTCAACGCATGGCATACCATAACATTATTGTAGAATAAATCAGAATTATTGTATGAAAAATCTATTGATTACATTGGCATGAAGGTATCAAGAAAATATTGAAAATTAACTGATTAACTAAGAATATCTATTGTAAAGGCCAATATAGATTATTATTAGCTGCATGGTGAAGTTACATGGACACTTATTAAAATTGTTTTTTGGGAGGTGGGGGGGGGGGGGGGGGAGTTAGTGATGTGATGTGTGTGTGTCTACTTATCTTTATCCTCTATGTCATTTATCTGTATGACATTTTGTGTCAGTTGGACATTACAAAATACCATTTAGTTAGAATTTTTCACTTGATTGAATTGATCAGTTTATTACACAATTACCAGTTTTATTTTATGGTTTTTATTTTAGATAATTTGTAAAGAAAAAATTACTGAATTATGTTTGATATAGATCGACCACTATGTCCACTTTTTGTTCTGTTTTTCTTTTTAACCTCAGTCAAATAAATGCTGGCATTATAGTCATCCCCTACACAATGTAAACCACACCAAACCAAGACCAACATTCCAGTATATTGTCAGGATACTTTTTAGTCCATCTTTCATTATAGGAATAACGCCTGACAAACCATGGTATATGCAGAATTTTACCATGGTTTGAGATTATAAATCCCGAAGGCGAAGCCTGAGGGGTTTATTGCCTCAAACCATGGTAAAATTCTGCATATACCATGGTTTGGAGGGCGTTATTCCTATTCTAACATGACAAAGCAATTAAAATACTTGTAATTTCCTTATATTTTGCAAAAAATCATGCCCATTTCACAAACGTTCGAAACAAATCAGGCTGTTCCACCAATTGTACATTGTGGCAGTAGCATTTTCTCACTAAATATGCCAAAAATAAAGAGTTTTTTTTAAAAATTTTTTAGGTTCTATATATTTTCTTTTAATTATCAGAATTATGTTCAATTAAAAGTGCTTTTATGAATAATAATAGGTTCTTTTCCTTAACTGTCAAAAACCGGAAGCATGTACTTGGTTATTGTTACTTGCGGTGGGATGACAATGGAACAGCCAACATGTATATCAAGGTTTTAGCATAGCTCTCGACCAATCAGAATCGCGGACACAGCCGTGTCATGTTAGAATAGTAGACTGACTTCCCCCTTGTGGGCAAGATATTGTTTCTGTAAACCATTAGATTAGATGAACTTGTGCTGATTACTTTTAGTCAAGACCTACCAACAACTTGCCACAGCAACACTTTTGTATTCCTTTCCATTTTGCCTTTTTAAACTTAACTACAGTAAAAAACACGATCACACATTTGAGCCAGTTTTTCAGGGAATGTGAAATTATGTGTTTTTGATCTGTGTCCGTTTTGACAACACTTGCCAGTGATCGACTGCCATTAAAATTGACTGCCAGTAAAATTACCTGCAAATTTTCAAATATTCAAGTGATGCAGTTAATATTGCACCTGCAGGCCGGTATTCTGGCCTGCTGAAGTGTGTTATAGTTTTAGGTTTCAGTTTAACATGAGTTTTTATTTCAACTTTTACAAAATTAGACACTGTTATCCCATAGCTGTCAGTTTCTTACTTCATCATCACAATATCTACAGTATTTTGGTGACATATGTAAAACTATCCTTAACCCTTTGCAATGCATGCTTGTTCTTGTCAAACTATTTTTTGTGTGGATTTGTGTCTTTACCACATTTGCTTATATCTCTTGCAAACACACTTTGCCATGATTACATAATTTGTTGGTTTTATTTAGTTAAATTGAGTTTTAAAATATATTTCAAATTTTGAAAATAAAAAGTCAATTTTTGATGATCATACAGTTACATTTCAGCTAATGATTCTATCAAAAGTAAAGAAAAGTTAAATGAATTAGTCTGACATTAGAGTTTTGGTAAATTGGAAATATAAGGAACATCTATTCATAATACAATGTCCACTGTTTTACAGAAAGTGCTGTTCTCCATTGCTGGTTCATTTCTTTATTATGCCAACCACTTCAAACTGTACAGTTCTTTTTGTGCTAGTCATTCCAAAGCTCAGAAGGTGTTGACATCAGGTGAGATGGGTTTACTCTGTAATCTGTTTGGACATTTTTCAGGAAAAGTTGGATCACATAATTTAAAATGAAATTTGTTACAAAATGACATTTACACATTGAATTACACATAGAATCTTCAATCATTTCTCATGACTCATGTGCCTGGCTAACATTCTTCAGTTTTAAATTGTACCAGAAAAAAGTGCACACTTGTCATACAACTTGTGTTTTGTGAGAATAATTTATAGCTTCATTAAAAAAGCTTCCCAGCATTTCTTGTGGATATTCTTTGGTATTTCCGCAGATGAGAACTCGGCCTTGCAGGCATTTCTGCGTGCACGCAATCCCAAACAGCAGCACTCTGCCACCATGGAATCTTACCTAATTAAACCCATACAGCGCATACTCAAGTACCCACTACTACTCAAACAACTCAAACAACTCACAGAACCTAGCTCAGACCAACACCAGCACCTTACAGGTGAGTCTATACTTTGTACAGTTGTACATCTGAGGTGAATATATATCTTGTAGAGTAACACCTTACAGGTGATTGTGTAATTTGTAGAGTATCACATTTCAGGTGAATATATATCTTGTAGAATAGCACCTTGCAGGTTAGTGTATCATTTGTAAAGTAGCACCTTACAGGTAAATGTATATCTTGTAGAGTAGTATCTTACAGGTGAGTGTATTGTTTGTAGAGTAGCACCTTACAGGTAAATGTATATCTTGAAGAGTAGCACCTTACAGGTGAGTGTATCATTTGTAGAGTAACACATTTCAGGTGAATATATATCTTGTAGAATAGCACCTTACAAGTGAGTGCACTATTTGTAGAGTAGCACCTTTCAGGTGAATATATATCTTGTAGAGTAGCATCTTACAGGTGAGTGTATAATTTGTAGAGTAGTACCTTTCAGGTGAATATATATCTTGTAGACCAGCATCTCAGATGCAAGTCTGTTATGATTCAAAGAACACCAGGTACGAGTGTTGTATAATGCCACATCAAAAGCTAGGAACCAGTTAATATACTGCAACCATACAAATATGTCATGAACATATTCCACCTGATAGAGTAATTCTCCCAATTGAATTATTTCACTTATTACTTGTTTGGGATTATTTCAGTCATATTGTAAAGATAGAATTGTAACTACTGCATGTGCAATATATGAAGCTTTGTTCAATATTAGTCTTAGTGGAGTGGTAATTCTAAGCCATGCTGAATTAAAGTTTCATATATGAATAGTATAGGTATTATAGCCATTAACTCAGAAAAAGCTTATTTTAGAAAGAGATGACTTAGATGCTTATTTTGCTCACCGTTTGTGTTCAGTCAGTTGTTTGAGTATTTAAATTCTTACCAGTGCTTTCTGTACCTGTTCAGAGTCATTACGAGGCATGCAAACGGTGGCTGAGCATATTAATGAAATGCAGAAGATCTATGAAGAATATGGTGCTATTTTTGATGATCTCACACGAAACTTCAAGGAATTCCGAACAAAGGTAACAGTTTAGTTCTAATTTAAAACAGATATATATATGTCACTTGGTATTTGATAGGTCACTTATTTCCTTTCTTTGTTGGTAACAATTGCATAGGTGAATTTCTCAATGGTTATTTTAAAGAATAATTAATGCAAACCTACTTTCCATGTTTGCTTTGTCTATGACCATTACATATGTAGGTTCTGTTGACAGTTAAATACATCAGTGAATCTACTGGGTTATTGTGATGTTTGCAGTCTTTGGACATCAATGTAGGAGACCTGCAGATGTATGGTAATGTCAACTGGCTGAATGCATTGGATGAACTGGGCAAGATCAAGAAGGGCACTGACATTGTCACTATGTTGTTTGTGTTTAAAACTGGAGTTGTGATACTTGCTCAGGAGAGAGTTAAAGGCAAAAGGAGACCTCGGGTGAGTTATTATATTACCACCGTGGCACTGCCTCAAAAGAGTATCAGTTTGGAATAACAAATTTAAATGATTCTATAGAATGAGCAACCTTTAAAAATAAAAAATACTATAGGAATTACTAAAATTACTAATATATATCTTGTAGACCAGCATCTCAGATGCAAGTCTGTTATGATTCAAAGAACACCAGGTACGAGTGTTGTATAATGCCACATCAAAAGCTAGGAACCAGTTAATATACTGCAACCATACAAATATGTCATGAACATATTCCACCTGATAGAGTAATTATTATATTACCACCGTGGCACTGCCTCAAAAGAGTATCAGTTTGGAATAACAAATTTAAATGATTCTATAGAATGAGCAACCTTTAAAAATAAAAAATACTATAGGAATTACTAAAATTACTAAAGGAAAACACAAAGCAAATATTTTAATTTATGTATTGTGTCATGCATATTTTAATCTACTGAGTATAATTCAAAAGATTCTTCTTTACTACTCTGTTACCCATAGAACTTCCAGAACCGGCCGGTATCGAATGGTAATGGTGAGGCCAGTGATGTGATCAGGTTTCAGCTGGCCATGCCTGTGGATGAGTTACAAGTTCGCACAGCCATTGCAGAACATGAGGGGGACAGGCATGGGCTGTGGGAGCTTGTACATTGTCGCTCTGAGAAAGAGGGCAGGCCTGAAAAGATATTCCAGTTTGCAAGGTACAGGATAATCATTCTGATAACACTCCTGTGTTACCATTCTTGTTTCTGTATGTAATTTAATGTCACAGTGGTGAGGTTATTTAGAAATCATTAATGTTAAAACTATTATGATGACTGTAGTTTAAACACTCCCTTAAATACATTTTGAGGAAAGTATATACATGTGTTGTAAATTCTGTGTGTTAATGGGTGGTCACCCTGACCAGAAGTACTAGGCAGTTCCACATTTTTACTCATCTGTTCACAAGTCAATCAAACATTTTGGCTACAGTTAAATTCTGAAATGACTGACCTGATAACATACATAGTCTCACCTCAGTTGCTCTTTTAAAAACTAAACTTGAAACTTACCTTTACCCGCCTTAGGTGTTTGTGGTCGTGATCCAGCTGTATTAATGGACTAAGTCTTACTGAACATTTTGTTTTGGATTTTTCCACCTTGGATTCTGTCAAATAATGAAGATTTAGCACCATAAATTCCTTATAAGATTAGATCAGCACATCTGGTTTATTCTGGTAGCTTTGAAAAATCCCTGTAATGTGTATGAATGTTTAAGTTTATGTTCATTTTATACTTAATGTAGCTCATTGGAGGCAAGAAAAGACTTTCTGAAGACCCTACATAATGCTATCAGAGAAAGTGTTCGTCGTATGTCGATTCCAGGTGCCAAATCTTTGTCAAACAATCTGACACGTTCTCGCATTTTTTCAAATAACTCACAACAGCCAAACACATCATCAAATAGCAATTCAGAGAACTTAAGTCCACAGATAGTCTCCTCTAAATCTGGGAAAGTACTGAAACCTGAAATGGGGCGTTATTCTATGAACATTGAAGAGAATGTGGATCATGCCTTAGATTCAGAGAGTGACTTCACACGTAGCCACACACTAACTGATATCAATCAAATGGGCTTACAGGACCAGTCCACAGGCTCTCAGTCTACCCTTGCTAGTGAGTCCTCGCGCACCAGTGCAGTCAAACTACTGCATTCCAGCAACAATCCACACAACTTCTCCAATCAAAACATTCACAGAGACAGTGCAGGCTCACCCATCTGGAAACCTCGACATAATATCATGAGTCCTGCAACCAATGCAAAGTCACGAACTCAACCACATTCCACTGAACAAACTCTCTACACAGGTTCAGCCTATGGAAACTACGCCAGTATTGTGTTTGACGACAAAAATAGTGCAGTATTGTTGACTCCTCCGAATGCAGCTCTCTTTGATTATGATGATACAGAATGCTAGCATTTTAAGATGTTCCTTGCTCACAAAAGTTAAGCTGTTAGTTTTTAACACATTTATATAATGTTATTTCTTAAACCCAGGGCACACAGTGCTTTCACCTTGTCAGAGGTCATCTATTAACAGTTCTTCATTGTTTGGCCTGAGTTGTTGATTGTCACAGTAAAAGAAATATTTATGAGGTAATTAAGCATCCCTTGAAAAGGCGCTTATTTGTTTTCATGTCGAGTTTCCCCACCACCGCCGCCACATTATCGTCTACCTGGAAGATCTCCCTTATTAATGGGTGGACTCCAACCTTTTTTGCAGTTATATACCTAAGGCATGGACAAATTTTTCCACATACCTGTTTTTGACCTTTGACCTTATGAAGGTCACATGATCAAAAATAAGTTTTTTTAGGTACACCCAATTGTTATCGTTGCTCAGCCAAACTGCTTACTGTAGGAGGATGTTATTTTGAATATATGTCAATACTATCAAAATCTCCAGCTGATTAGATTTTGGGAGTGATTGGGCCATAATTCAGCGATACATCAGCGTTTTGATACAAGGTAGTAATCAGAAAACTTAAATTCATGAGAACCCCCTTTCTCCTTATCTGTTGCATTTAGAGCCATAACTTGTATTGGGATGTGAGAAGAAACCATATATACAGAGAGGGAAAAAACACTCAGATTTACCCCCTTATGGGTCAAACTAAGGTCATAAAATCACAGATTTAATGTTTTTGACTTTTGTCTCCTTTATTACTGCTTTTAGAGCTTTTGAATGTATTGGGAGGTCATAGGAAACCATATACAGGGAGTGTAGAAAGCTGGTCAGGTATGGAATAGGAGTTTTTTTTAAGAATAATGTTATACAGCAAGTATAAAATGGTGAAGCTGAAGCACGTTTTGTTACATGACTGGTGACAGCATTCAATTTGTTCTACTTCATACTGAAAAGGGTTTACAGTTAAGTCCAAATTTTGAAAAAAAAACCTTTCTATATTGTCAAGAGCATTTATGCTGGGGGGCACATAGGTATCAATTTGTCCTCTGACATCAGCATCGTCTGTCATCATGCTTCATTTCCTGACAATGTCTCAAAAATGGCTTGACTAATTACATGTTTCTTAATATTATATGTGTAAAGGTTATATTTTTCATAAATTTAAGTTTGATTCATCTGGTTTAAATCATTTGAATAGTTAATCTCAAAATATATTTAACCCTGATAGAATGTGAATTTCTTGAAAAAATTTCCAAACTTTATCAAATATCATGGGTTTACTATGTCAAAAAGTGGTGGTGGTGGGGGTGGAAGGGTGGGTCAAAAGATAGGATGCCCCCCAGTCCCCTCCCCGCTTCCTACGCTACTGAATTGGAGATTTTTTTCAGTGATATTCAAAATGTACTCATATCTTGACCAAAAGAAAAAGTGTCTTATAAAAGTGACATATACGGTCAGTGTCGTTATCACACTTTGTTTCTGGAAAGTATCTCAAAAACTGATTGATAGATTAAATTTAAATTTGGTGTGTGGACATTACCAGTCGTTGGTGTGTGCCCTATGTTAAGATGACCTTAAACTCCCACTAATAAACACAATTTTATTGAATTTAACCTTTTTCTATTTCTGGACGGTACCTCAAAAATGGCATGACCAATTCAAAGCAAATTTGGTATATGGATGTAACTGGTTGTCAAGGTGCATGCTCTTTTAAGGTGACCTTAAATTCCTAGTGATAACCTGGTTATATGAATATTTTTTTATTTCTGGAGAGTATCTCAAAACTGCATAATAGATTAAATGTAAATTTGGCATGTGTATGTGGTATGTGTAAAAGAATTATATTGAGCTTAAGTTTTTCTATGTTTCACACAGTATACCAAAAAAATTGCATATATGATCTGTATTTTGCAGGTACATGTAATTGACCTTACACAAGTGCCCTACATTAAGGTGACCTTAAACTCAAAGTAATTGCATAATTATAGTTAATTTTCTTTACAATTTTGGATAATATCTAAATTATGTGGAATAGATTTTAAGCATAATTTAAGGTATACATATAAGATGACCGTAAAATCTTTACAGTTGCATTGACTCACATTGAGTTTAAGGTTAGGACAAATTTTATGATATTTGGACAATATTAAACATGTACACAGTTACATATCTAGATCAAAAGATCTTTATTGTCATGTTACAATAAAGACTTGATAATTAAAGGAACAAGTTTAAGGTTACAACATTTTTAGATATTATATCGATCCTGCTGGTCATGGACAGATTACTTTGGCTTTCTCTCTGAATAACCTTTCATTGCTACTCGTACACAAGAACAGTATTTTACATATCTCGGCTAAGTTGTGGTGTGGAGGTCTATTGGGTCTTTAGCTTACATTAAAGCTTACTTTTTTTGGCAATATCTGGCAACAACTGTTGCCATGGCAACACCTTTTCTACTTTCTTGGACTTGTAATTTTGTGGGTGTTTTACGTTTATCCAAAGTTTCAGAATATGTTTATCACAAGAGGAACTTGATGTGATTAGGTTTAAGGCAACATTTGCCAAAGACTGTTGCCATGGCAACACTTTTCCAGTTTTTACTTTTAATTTTGTGGGTTCTTTATATAAAAAAACCCATGCACAAATTGTAACCGATATTTTCAGAATAAATTTGTTGCACAGGGAACTAGAATAGACAATGATCTCCCTTGTTTGGTGTACCACAAAATGGCTAATAGTAGTAATCCCTTCTTTCCTGCATGAAGGAAAGAGGCAGACAAGACAGAAAGGACCACCTTGCACAATGCATTAACTTATATGGTCATATATGACAAGTGTTTTAAGAGTAGGTTACCAAAATGATATGTAAAAGAATTCCTTCCAAGTGCCGACGTGACAGCTTCAAATACCTGTGCTGCACTCTGTAACACGCATGGTCAATGTGAGTAAATATTTGCAAATGCACAAATTTGGCATTTACGACAATGAAAACCAACAGTGTTGTAAAAAATACAACCTGAAATTGGGTACTCACTAACTGGAAGTGAAGTGCTGTTTATGTAAACAAATGTCTGCAATAAAATGTGAAGGAACTGTTAAATGAGGGATATTTTGTTGAAAATGGATATAAAGTAACCAAATTGGTCCTGTTATTGTGATTTAATGATGAAAGTTTACCTCAAGATGACAAAATTAGCAATTAGTTAGCAATAACGCAAGATTGGGGGTGATGGGGGGGGGGGGGGGGGGGGCACATAAAAAAGCATGGGTGATACCGAGTACTGCGCCAGTACTTATACATATCTGTGTTTGTCTGTCTGTCTGCCCATAGGTGTAAGTCAGAACCTATACATTTGATCTGGGTTATGCTAGTCAACAAAATGGGGTCTTTTTATGGCTCGTTCCTTCTCAAAGATGGCCTGGATCTGCACAAATACTGCCAGGTAGCCAACTATTTATGTCTGTCCAGCACGCTTGTGCTTTTGAATGTCATCTGTTTTAGTCTATAACCAAAACTGGGGAGAGTTGTGACAGTACTATTCTGAATTCTTTTGGCAGCTTTGATATACAGGAAAGATGTGGCACTTTCATGCTCGAATATTCTGTCTATTTTGAAGTGATATGCTGACGTTCAGTAATAAGTTGCACATTGGTTTTACTAGTCATTCTACTTTCAGCAAATTGTGATGTTACTTGTGTTATGTGATCATATTAAAGTGATGTACTGCTTTCAATAACATATTTAGATTCCAAGGTTTGAACCTTTCCAGTCACAATGAACTCGCATGTTTCACCTACACTTTTCTGGATTCAGATTTCTACTCAAAAGCCCACTAGAGGGCTATTCCTTCTTGTGGCGATATTGTGTAAAGTTATCTATATTCCTTGTGCTTGCAATACTTAATAATCAAGGATGAAGTATTATATTGTTAAGACATGTGATTATAAGTTTGTTCAAGAGTGTTTTGTAAATTCCTCATTTTGTATTTTGTTAGAATTTTGTTGTTATTTCATGAATACTAAGTAACAAGGTGTTATTTCTACTACCTTTCTCTGCCACTTTATATTACACCAGACATTGTGTATTTTGGTTACTGATGATACACAAGTATTACAAATTTGTGCTATAGTGACTCAATAAATTGCACTGCTGTAAAGTGAGCACTTCTATCATCATAAAACAGTTCATAATGTGTCTCAGTCCTTGTTTCTCACATTACCATGAAACAAAAAAAGATGTGTATTACGTTCCTAATTGATGCTGGTATTCTGTATGAATTGTTTCAAAAACTAACAACCTAGCTTGTGTATCAGTTAATTGTAGTATTGTTCAAGTACCTTGTTAATCATTGTTGTTGTGACAAGACCATTGAGAAAGTCATTTAGAATTCCAGGGTGAAACACTATATTCCCTGTGTTCATACATAAAAAGCAATTAAACTCCAAAGGCTGGATTGTTTATCTATGTAGTTCAGCTCTTTAATTGCTTCAAAGGTCACTAACTCTCTCAAAAATTAGGATCAAACCTCAACCTTTTATGGACTTATATCTTATGGGAACAATCTCAAGAGCTTATAAGCTTCAGAAGCTATGGAATCAAGATATATTTATGTGGTTATTCATTGTTATTTAGCTAATAATGACGTTCCCAAGATTCACATTGAAGAGTTAATGAAGGCTAAAGTCAGTATTAAGGTCAAACTGTGAACAAGTCATTCCTCTATTGCTCAATTACAGCCGCTAATGTCTGTGCATTGGTTTGCCTCATATATTGAGAAACATAGCCCAGATAATATTTTCCACATTGCAGTAGCTATCACACTCAAAATAAGGTCAGACCACAATAATGTACAGCAAAAAACCCAGGGCAATGTGTGCTTAGGATGACCTTCCTCAAACTAATGTTATCCCAGGTCGAACAAAGCTAGAGGGTTAAAATCACTGCAGCCGCCATTGTGATAATGACCAAAGGTCTGTACAAAGAAATTCGCTTTTGATGATGGAATATTCATGTTCAAATTTTATATACAACAAAGATTTTTATGGGAAGGGCATTGTGGGAAATGAACTTCATACCACATTTAATTCCATCTTTAGTAAGCATCTCTTTTTACATGGTACTTTTATATTGTGTATGGTTCAGTCAAGAAACGTAATTTGGGACTGAAGAAACTGACAGGAAAGAAAATATTTTTTAAAGACATTTATTTGTGGAAGTGCAAAATTCCTAATTGTTCTCACAATAAGAGATAAATGTTCATGATCACAAATGAAAGTGACCACATGCAAATAACAGTGTTTCTATGAACAGTCGTTATAAATGTCTAGTTCATCACAATGGATGATTTGAATAGAATAACAGAAATTACAGGTTAAATTGTATTCAATACATATTTATCAACAGAAGCACAAAGTTTACAGTATCTAGTACCAAATCACCGATTTTTTCAATTCTTTTAACAATGCTTGAAACTTTAGTGAGCCTCTGGAAGGTTGAACTACATTCAAAGTGCCAGTCTACTTTGTAATATCTATCTGTAGGGATAAATTTGTTTCCAGAAATGTCTCCACAAATCATAGCTTACAAGTTCCAAGATCAACTTAGCACAGACTGGTAGAGCCTGCAGACTTCCTCCAATGGTTACTTGTGTCAACTTTTGGTTCTCTAAGCCTGGTACTGATTCATCTGATCATTTTTTTTTGTTTCCACAGTGATATAAAGGCAAAGTCATTAACTTGTCTCACCAATATCCATAGACTCCATAGTGTCAGACTGTCATGGGCTGGATCTGGTACAGAAATTGGTGACCATTTAGACTCCAAATCAAGAAGGATGTGACAAACACATTGTAAGGTACATTCAGAAGCAATAGATGGCAGTACACTACAAGAGTCAGTCTCTCACACTCATCTCCCACAAAGAGAGCATCAGAGATGACCGTACCCCACAGCCCAGGGAAATTTCATTTTCAACATCATGAGACTTTCAGAGCAGTGTCCGTTATATAAAGGTCCAAATCATGTTTATGCAGAGAAAATAACGCCTAAGAGGAAGAAAATGTACGTGAAGACAAAGTTTTCAACCAAGATAATTCAATAGCAAGATGACAGCATTAATTGGTAGTGTAGCTGTCAATGGAAACAGCACAATTGGATAAAGTACATATAATAATCAGTTGCAGCAATCTATATATATATTTCATAAGAGAAATACATCTCAAATATGGCAGGTGAACACACTTTGGCAGAGTCAAGGTTAAAGGTCACACCATGATGATGCACACGTACACCACCAATCTACTGTCCATACCAAGTATCAACATCCTACACCTTATGGTTTTTGAGAAGGCCTGGACAAGATTTTAAAGATCAAGGTCACTATGACAAGTTCAAAGGTCAAATCATGCTGCTCACCCACACCTCCAACCAATGTCCCTACCTAGGTCTGTTTCCTATACCTTTTGGTTTCAGAGTTATAGTCCGGACAAGATTTTATAGGTCAAGGTCACTAACCAATGTCCCTACAGAGTATCAACTTTCTACACCGTAGATAAAGCCTGGATAAGATTTTAAAGGGCAAAGTCACTACAGCAAGGTCAAATCATGGTCACACTATGATATTGCACTCCTACACCCCAACCAATGTTCCTACCAGACATTAACTGCCTACACTGTATGGTTTCTGAGATATAGCCCAGACAACATTTTTCCTACCACCCACCTGCTTACCCATAGGTGAAAACTTTTACCTGCCCAGCTTTTGAAGGCTGTGGGGCAAAATCAGGAAGAACAGCTTTGTGAATACTTTGAACCAAAAACTATAAAATACTGCATAATTTTATATTCAATCCATTCCTATGACTTGAATAGTTGACTACATTCTAAAATGGTAAGTCCAAAACAGTTTTATATTTTCCTCGTTTTATTAAATATGTCTGAGATATGAAATATTTTAATTAACCCCAAGCAAACTAATCATTCAACAAGTAGTACAGACAGCTGAAACTTGCAGAACATAATTTATATTAAAATTACTTGAAGAACTTCTTTGTTGAAAAAGCTCAATTCCAAAACGTTTAAAAGTTATGGGCATAACAGAATAAAACTAGAAAAATGTTTTTGCTAACAAAAACTAAGCATCCCAAAAAGGTTCACTGCAATATAATATACAGTAGAAAAAGGTTTTGAAAATAAAAACATGCAGTGCTGAGAGAAGAAGTGAAAGTTAAGCAAACAGTGTGGAAGTTCATGCATTAACATGAAAGAAAAATTTAAGCTTTATTTTGTTTTCTATGGTCATAAATTGCGAAAAGTTAATTGAATAAATGCTCTGGCTAAGAATGCATAAAGCATCAATACTTATAATAGGTCGAAAGTTACACCATAAAACTACTTAATTAAAGAGTAACAGTATTTTATAAATGCCATATATCTATTTACATTTTAGAAAAAGGCATAGTAAAATGTGAGCCTTTAGAAAGGCAAGAAGTTTATGACACAATGCTTTGAACACATCTATCTGGTAAATCTGACCAGCTATCTAGACTCTTCACATAAGGTTTACCAATACCTCTGAATACATACTCTAAAAGCAAGAATAAAATAGATATAAGGCAAAAACACAAAATCGGCTATTTTATGACCCCAGTTTGACCCATAAAGGTGGATCCGGGGGTAAATCTGATCAGCTATCTAGACTCTTCACATAAGGTTTCCCAATACCTCTCAATACATTCTAAAACAGTAAAAGAATAAAAGAGATAAAAGGCAAAAACACAAAATCGGCTATTTTATGACCCCAGTTTGACCCATAAGGGGGGATCCGGGGGTAAATCTGACCAGCTATCTAGACTCTTCACATAAGGTTTCCCAATACCTCTTAATACATTCTAAAACTCTAAAAGCAAGAATAAAGGAGATAAGAGGCAAAAACACAAAATTGGCTATTTTATGACCCCAGTTTGACCCATAAGGGGGGGTCCGGGGGTAAATCTGACCAGCTATCTAGACTCTTCACATATGGTTTCCCAATACCCCTTAATACATTCTAAAGCTCTAAAAGCAAGAATAAAGGAGATAAAAGGCAAAAACACATAATCGGCTATTTTATAACCCCAGTTTGACCCATAAGGGGGGATCCGGGGGTAAATCTGACCAGCTACCTAGACTCTTCACACAAGGTTTCCCAATACCTCTTAATACATTCTAAACTCTAAAAGCAAGAATAAAGGAGATATAAGGCAAAAACACAAAATCAGCTATTTTATGACCCCCAGTTTGACCCATAAGGGGGGATGCGGGGGTAAATCTGACCGGCTATCTAGACTCCTCGCATAAGGTTTCCCAATACCTCTTAATACATTCTAAAACTGTAAAAGCAAGAATAAAGGATATATAAGGCAAAAACACAAAATTGGCTATTTTATGACCCCAGTTTGACCCATAAGGGGGGGTCCGCGGGTAAATCTGACCAGCTATCTAGACTCTTCACATATGGTTTTCCAATACCTCTTAATACATTCTAAAGCTCTAGAAGCAAGAATAAAGGAGATAAAAGGCAAAAACACAAAATCGGCTATTTTATGACCCCAGTTTGACCCATAAGGGAGGGTCTGGGGGTAAATATGACTGGCTATCTGGACTCTTCACATATGGTTTCCCAATACCTCTTAATACATTCTCAAGCTCTAGAAGCAAGAATAAAGGAGATATAAGGGGAAAAGATGAAATTGGCTATTTTATGACCCCAGTTTGACCCCTACAGGGGGGTTGGGGGGAAATTTGACTTGCTTTCTAGACTCTCCACATATGGTTTCCTACTACCTCCCAATACATTTTATGGCTCTAAATGCAATACTTAAGAAGATAATAGGGGGGTTCACATGAATTTTAAGCGAGAGAGAAAATCACTCATAAATCGGTCAATTTTCATCGGATTGCTCCCAAAATCTAATCAGCTCATGTTTTTGATAGTATAAACATGTGTATGAAGTTACAAGCCTCTGCGGTCAGTAGATTTTCCTGAACTGCGATGACGGGCGGGTGTACCCGAAAAAACTATTTTTTGATCATGTGACCTTGATAAAGATCAAAGGTCAAATTTAGGCATGTGGAAAAATTTTCCCATGCCTAAGGTATATAACTGCCAAACATGGTTTAAAAGCTTGCAATAATAAGGAAGATATTCAAGGGAGACCATAATGCGGCGGCGGCGAGGAAACTGACGCGAAACCAAATAAGCGCCCTTTCAGGGACGCTTAATTAGAAGACATTTTAAATAAACAGGTAGTCAACTACTTTTCAATTAGTCATTTACAACCAATGGCTCTGAAAATTGACTAGTTGCTGCATATTTGTATTAATATATTTGTTTATTTGGGTTTTAACGTCACTTTTAACACTATAGGTCATATCACAACGGGTAGTTTCATGGGCAGAGGAAACCAGTACATACAGTTGAGCAAGCTTCTGTACTGTAAACTGCCGACCAAAGGCAAGCAACTACCAGCTTTCCCACTTGAGATCAGGCCAGGGTTCAAACTCAGATCTCAAGAGGTGAGAGTGTTACCACTCTGCCACTGTGGTCCTTCTTGTTATTATATACGCAAAATTTTGTAGACCCATCTTAAAAAGTTTCTGTGAAAAAATAGCAAATGTCTGCAAACAAGCAAATATAAGTAAATGCTTTTTGGGTCACATAACTTGACGGTCAAACATCAAAGTTGGAGGACTATGTCATTTATGAGCCAACTGATGCAAAAATAAATTGAGGCCAGGAAATTCATGTTATTACCAGACTCAACAATCTGGTACCATAGTGTGAGAAAAAGTGATAAGCAAATGTAAGAAAAAAAATACAGTTTACTGCCAGTGGATAAAGTGACCCTGGAAAAGGTGAACTAATGTAAAAAAAATTCTCTTAAAGCAAAAAGCAATGGATGTAGAAAATAATTTCCATACTGTCAGTACTAGGGAAATATTAAATGACCATAAAGTAAAGGCAGAGAGAAAACCAGATCCAAAACTTAATAAGCACTAAAACTCAATAATTTGAGTAACACCAGTACAAGGAAAACTGAGGGAAATTCAGAAAACACAATCGTTCTGTTATTTTGTTTTGTACATTTCGTATTGAGAATACTTCAATATTGTGAATATTCCAGGAAATCAGAGTGCAGTCAAACTTTAATGTATGCTCAAAAAGCAGTGGCATTGGCCTCACCAGTAGTTACAACTTAATCTTACTGAAAGGTCTGTGGGTCTAACTAGCCTGTTTACTATATATTTTTAAATTTATTACAGCAATGCACAGAATACATACATTTATAATGTACAACATCCAGCTAGTCCTTTGTTCACCCGAATACATACTTCAACACTCTACCCACTTCCTGTTTCTGTACAAATGTATTCTGTTACACCAAGTTTATAAGTGTACTGTATAAACAGGTAAACAATCTCCTATCACAGTTTCCCTAAGGGTATGACCAACATATATAAATATAAAGACATGGTAATCATTACCACGGCTACAGTTAATTTACAGGTTGGGGGCCTTGCAGAAGAGGCTTTCCCATTTGACTGATAAAATGCTACAGAAGACTTATGTACAGAGGTTGATTAACAATGTCATGAACAGCAGCCCCCGCCACTGCTCCTCTGTTGAGGCTCATCGTCCACTATTGTGACCATGTTTCTCCTGGCTGAGGAGGAGCCACCACCAGTGCCTGCCTTAGAGAGATCATCCTGCGCCTTCTCTAGCATCCCTGTCACAGAACAGTGAGAAGAGGAACATATGAAGGCCAGGGGTTTTAGAACAATATAGTAACTTGACATTTTATGATTAAAGATCATAACACCAAAGCTAAAAATACCAGAAAACAACAAAGAATTAATAACGAAAAGAGGTATAGAGTTATTAACAAATCCTATGTTTTATTTACTGTACCAACGATACTGGTAGTACCGATACAGTTTTTTTTACCAGGGAAGCTGACTTCCTGTTTTACAGTATGAAAAACTATTTGGTTCTCATGTTTTGTTAAATAAGTGACGGTTAACTGGTAACCGACCGTGAAGTACAAGACCTGAAACCAGAAGGAAAAAATCGCTACCACAACACCCCTAAAAACACCATCTCAAAAAAAAACAAACAAAAAAACAAAACAATCTTCTGCAAATAAAAGTGGATTATGACATTTATTTTGTATGTAAGGTTAGTAAAGTTACTTTATATTGAGGTGTAAGACCGGTAGCTGAACTTTATGGCGGCTTGTAATAATTTATTTACCGTACCGACGATACTGGTACTACCGCAACACCCCTAGTTAACTTCAAACACTTATTTAAGTCTACATCTCACACTTGTACATGTGCGTTTGCAAGCACTAGATTCCAGAACTCACTTTTGCTCAAGTCCAGGAACAGTTCATCTATCCCCTTGTTAAGTTTAGCAGAACAATGAAAATGCTTTGCTCCCACCGACGCTGCATAACTAAAAATATAGGGAATAGCTTTATGAAATGTACAACTGATTATATAGTGAAGATTTATAACTTTTTGTTTTTTCCCCCATTTAAAAAGGTGATATGTACAAAACAAAATGCAAACAAGCTGGAGATAAACCAGAAATATTGAAACAACATAAACATTCATACATAAAAAGTAAGTACCATATTTATCTGTATAAATGCTCCCTCCCTATTAAACGCCTCGCCCCTCCCCTACTACAGGTTTTAAGAGATTTTATTGATTTCTAGACCGCCTTCACATGTGATTCCGGGAGTCTGAAACAATGTGTTTTTAAGTTCTCCCATAATTATATGTGCTGGCAATCAAGATATTGGTTATAAAGAGTCTATTGTAAAAATAAACTATGTATGTGTGGACTTTATCAGTGATTCAACCAAAAAATAGCCTCGAAATAAAGGACAAAGGCCCAAAGCCTGTGTCCTTTATATGAGGCTATGTTTGTAATTGAATCGCCAAAAAAGGGCAAAGCATACATAGTTTATTACCGTTAAAAAACATCATTCAAATTAATTTTGTTGTTTATTGGGAGGCATTTCTTTTCGAGATCATTACAGCCGCTACATTTTCTGAACGTGAGTATAGGCACTTAAACTGTGTCATCATCTGCACAGCGGACAATTTTGTCTCTACAAAGAACTCTCACACAATGAGGACAGACGAGCCTTCATCAACTGTGCAGCTCTCCATTTTATAACTAGAAATAGGACGCATTGGCATGCGTAATGTCCACCCAAAGGGAAGCATGAGTTTTGCTCTAAAACTTGGACAAAATTGCAAGAGTAGATTACCGAGACACCCTGTGGATCGAAAATTTCGACGAAATCATTGTATCTCACACAGTTAAGGATATAGAAGCAAATTTGTGTCTGCATTTTTGGCAAAAATGCGAAAATTCAAAATGGCAGTCATTTTTAAGGGGATGAAAATTTTTGGAAAATTACACAGAGTAGTTGGCTGAGATACCCTGTGGGTCAAAAATTTCGATGAAATCGCTCTATCTCGCACGGTTAAGGAGATAGAAGCAAATTTGTGTTTTGCCATCTTTGGCAAAAATTCGAAAATTCAAATTGGCTGCCATTTTTGGGGAGAGGCAAGTTTTTTTGAAAATTGCAAAGAGTACATTGCTTATATACCACGTGGGTCGAAATTTCGACAGAATCGCTCTGTCTCGTACTGTTAGGGAGATAGAAGCAAATTTGTGTTTTTCCATTTTTGGCAAAAATTCTAAAATTCAAAATGGCCGCCAATTTTGGGGAGAGTAAAATTTTTTGAAAATTGCCAAGAGTACATTGCTTAGATACCCTGTGGGTCGAAAATTTTGACGAAATCGCTCTATCTCGCACGGACTAGGAGATAGACATATTTATGTTTTTTGCTAAGTAGTTATTACTCAGTAGATTAAAGCTATTACCTTCAACAACAATACCGAGCAATCAATTGACGCTATAAACCTTCACACCAAATTTTAAAAAGATGAGTTAAATATGTTTGCTTCAAAAGAGTGAAAACAGAAATGCAATTCAGAGTAGGCTCAAAGTAGCAAAGCAGCTAATACTCCGATAGCTACAAAGCTATCATCGACCAAAAGCTATCCTGGCCAAACTATTGACCCAATTATCCTTCATATAAATTTTTGTGAAGATAGAAAACATTGTTTCATTAAAATGTCCAGATAAAAAGTCAACCCAAAATAGCATAATAGCTATATAGAACAGTAGCTATTACTCAGTTAGCTATAAAGGTATTATCACCAAAAGCCTTCCAAAGGATGCTACTGATCCAATAATCCTCCATCCCAAATTTTGTGAACATAGGTGAAATACTTTTCCTTTAAAATGCTTAAAATAAAAAAGCTAGTCAAAGTAGCTAAGTAGCTATTACTCAGTCAGTTATAAAGCTATTATCACTAAAAGCAATCCCAAGCAAGCTATTGACCTAACTATTGTTCATACCAAATTTGGTAAAGGTATGTTAAATATTTTTCCTTAAAATGCCCGGAAACGAAAGAAGTACACAAAAGTAGCTAAGTAGCTATTACTCAGTTAGCTATAGCTACAAAACTATCATCGACCAAAAGCTACCCTGGCCATACTATTGACCCAATTATCCTTCATATAAATTTTTGTGGAAGATAGAAAACATTGTTTCATTAAAATGTCCAGAAAAAGTCAACTCAAAATAACATAATAGCTATATAGCACAGTAGCTATTACTCAGGTAGCTATACAGGTATTATCACCAAAAGCAATCCCAAGCAAGCTACCAATCCAATAATCCTCCATCCCAAATTTTCTGAACATAGGTGAAATACTTTTCCTTTAAAATTCTTAAAATGAAAAAGCTAGTCAAAGTAGCTATTACTCTGTCAGTTATATAGCTATTATCACTAAAAGCAATCCCAAGCAAGCTATTGACCTAACTACTGGTCATACCAAATTTGGTAAAGATAAGTCAAATTTTTTTCTTGTGAACATAGGTGAAATACTTTTCCTTTAAAATGTTTAAAAAAAAAAGGTACTCAAAGTAGCTAAGTAGCTATTACTCAGTCAGTTATATAGCTATTATCACTAAAAGCAATCCCAAGCAAGCTATTGACCTAACTATTGTTCATACTGAATTTGGTAAAGATATGTCAAATATTTTTCCTTAAAATGCCCGGAAACAAAACAAGTACAGAAAAGTAGCTAAATAGCTATTACTCGGTTAGCTATTGCTACAAAGCTATCATCCACCAAAAGCTATCCTGACCATACTATTGACCCAATTATCCTTTATATAAATTTTTGTGATGGAAAACATTGTTCCATTAAAATGTCCAGGAAAAAGTCAACTCAAAATAGGATAATAGCTATATGGCACAGTAGCTATTACTCAGCTATAAAGGTATTATCACCAAAAGCAATCCCAAGCAAGCTACTGATCTAGTAATCCTCAAATCCCAAATTTTGTGAACATAGGTGAAATACTTTTCCTTTAAAATGCTTAAAATAAAAAAGCTAGTCAAAGTAGATAAGTAGCTATTACTCAGTCAGTTATATAGCTATTATCACTAAAAGTTGGGTGTAGTTTGTTGGGTGTAGAGTAGTGATTGGAGAATGTGAACAGTTGGGAAACTCAAGGGTTTTCTCTTTACTTTATATTTTTGCATTAACAGCTAGTTTTGTGACCTAACTGGTGAAGGTACAAAATCTTCACAAAAATATGATTTTTATTGGGACAAAAAGTCTACGAGAGGAGTTTAGCACGGACTGGTTATACTTGGATTTTACCAATTGTAGCTCACCAATGAGCAAGTGAGTGATAATAGCAAAGTTTGCAGACATCGTTTTATTTGTGAAGAGGGTTGTATGCTGTACTGTGCTGCATTTTGAAAGGAATTTTCAAAAATTTCATAATTTGAGTACACTGTTAGGCTGAAAATGCATTTGACAGCGATGGCCTTTATCAAATTGTTCAGCAAAGGACTAATTACATGTATTCCTTTTAGCTGGTCAGAAAGTAATACAATGGTTATTACAATCATATTACTTAACTAAGTGACACAAAAGCAAGATACAGATTGGATTTCTTGGTTCTTCTATTTCATATTATTAAATATGTGTTACTCAAGTGCATTTTACAATATGTCAATATTCAATGCAACATTCTCTTTACCAAAGTTACCCAATGCACATTCAGGCTCTGGGGTAAAAAAATAATACTTATCAATTCATAAAGCACTTTGAGATATATTACATGATTTTAGTGATAAAACTAGAGATTGCGTCTCGACGCAGTGTATCCCCGGACGGGACATAGTTAAGGCGTGAATGTGTCGGGCTTGAGCCTGTTTCCTGGAGCACCAGGTCAGGATTCTCCATAGTACCAGATTACTTCCAAAAGCTAATCACTAGTTGTTTCACTTATATCTGTCTTTAAAAATTACATTTCACGGATCCAGAAGATCCATATAGTGATCCGGATCGCTTCCAAAACTCAATCATTTCATCCTTTTACCTTTTCAGACATATTCTAAAAATTTCATCGAAATCCATCCATAAGTTTTTGAGTTATCTTGTACACAGACACATCTGGCAGCCTGGATCCACATGATCCAGACAGTGATCCAGATTACTCCCAAAATCTAATCACTTGTTCTTTGTCCCATTTAAGACATTTCCTGAAAATTTCATAAAAATCCATTCATGACTTTCTGAGCTATTTGTCTTTAAAAATTACATTCACGGATCCAGAAGATCCAGATAGTGGTCCAGATCACTCGCAAAATTGAACCATTTCTCCCTTTTACCACTTCTTCCTTTTACCATTTGTAACATATCCTGAAAATAGTAAAATCCATTCCAAGATTATGTGCAAGCCTGGATCCAGATGATCCAGATCACTCCAAAAATGTAATCACTTGTTCCTTGTACCATTTAGGCCATTTGCTGAAACAATCCATCCATAACTTTTTGAGGTATCTGTCTTAAAAAATTACATTTCATGGATCCAGAAGATCCATATAGTGATCCGGATCACTTCCAAAATTCAATCATTTCATCCTTTTACCACTTCTTCCTTTTACTATTTGTAACATAGCCTAAAAATATCATCAAAATTCATCGTAAAATCATGTTGCAGGCTCGATCCAGATGATCCAGACGGTGATTCAGATCATTGCAAAAGTATAATCACTTGTTCCTTGTACCATTTAGGTCATTTGCTGAAAATGTCATCACAATCCATCCATAACTTTTTGAGGTATGTCTTATTACATTTCACGGATCCAGAAGATCCATACAGTGATCCGGATCACTTCCAAAAATCAGTTATTTCATCCTTTTACCTTTTCAGACATATCCTGAAAATTTCATCAAAATCCGTCCATAAGTTTTTTTGCTACAATGTACACAAACACATCTGGCAACCTGGATGCAGATGATCCAGACAGTGATCCAGATCACTCCCCAAATCTAATCACTTGTTCCTCGCACCATTTAGGTCATTTGCTGAAAATGTCATCACAATCCATCCATAACTTTTTGAGGTATCCGTCTTATTACATTTCATGGATCCAGAAGATCCATATAGTGATCCGGATCACTTCCAAAATTCAGCCATTTCATCCTTTTACCTTTTCAGACATATCCTGAAAATTTCATCAAAATCCGTCCATAAGTTTTTTTGCTACAATGTACACAAACACATCTGGCAACCTGGATGCAGATGATCCAGACAGTGATCCAGATCACTCCCCAAATCTAATCACTTGTTCCTCGCACCATTTAGGTCATTTGCTGAAAATGTCATCACAATCCATCCATAACTTTTTGAGGTATCTGTCTTATTACATTTCATGGATCCAGAAGATCCATATAGTGATCCGGATCCAAAATTCAGCCATTTCATCCTTTTACCTTTTCAGACATATCCTGAAAATTTCATCAAAATCCGTCCATAAGTTTTTTAGCTACAATGTACACAAACACATCTGCAACCTGGATCCAGATGATCCAGACAGTGATCCAGATCACTCCCCAAATCTAATCACTTGTTCCTCGCACCATTTAGGCCATTTGCTGAAAATGTCATCACAATCCATCCATAACTTTTTGAGGTATCTGTCTTTAAAAATTACATTTCATGGATCCAGAAGATCCATATAGTGATCCGGATCACTTCTAAAATTCAACCATTTCATCTTTTTACCTTTTCAGACATATCCTGAAAATTTCATCAAAATCCGTTCATAAGTTTTTGAGCTATATTGTACACAAACACATCTGGCAGTCTGGATCCAGATGATCCAGACAGTGATCCGGATCACTCCCAAAATCTAATCACTTGTTCCTCGTCCCAATAAGGACATCTGAAAATTTCATCAAAATGCACCCATAACTTTTTGAGCTATCTGTGTTTAAAAATTAAATTTCATGGATCCAGAAGATCCAGACAGTGATCCGGATCACTCCCAAAATTTAATCACATCTTCCTTTTACCAATTTGGACATATCCTGAAAATTTTATCAAAATCCGTCTGTCAGTTTTTGAGTTATCTTGTTTACAAACAAACAAACAAATAGAGGGCCAAAATGACCCTCGGTCAGGTACTTTGGCGGTCAGTGGATGACCTTCAACGAAGATCTGTAACCGGTCAGCCTGGATGCTGGTACTCCGTCATGTACTCAACCTCAAAAGCCATTTTCAATAGTTTCCACGCAATGTAGTCAGCATTAAGTGTGAAAATATCTCCAAATATGCCAAAAATGACCCTTGGTCAGGTACTTTGGCGGTCAGTGGATGACCTTAAATGAAGATCTGTAACCAGTAAACCTGGATGGCAGAAGTCCATCATGTACTCAACCTCCAAAGCCATTTTCAATAGTTTCCATGCAATATAGTCAGCGTTAAGTGTGAAAATATCTCCAAAAAGGCCAAAAATGCCCCTCGGTCAAGTACTTTGGCGGTCAGTGGATGACCTTCAATGAAGAGCTTCAAGGTCAAATTTCTGCATGCTTATAGAGGACATATATATGTATTATATATACCAGCCATAGGATGATCTAACTTTCTGTCTTGGAGAACTGGGCCAAAATGTGCAAAAATGGCCAAAATCTGACCTTTAAGTGGCCACCAGTGACCTTGAGATTGAAGGTCAAGGTCACAAAACAATAGCGTTCGTGGCATTGCCCATATATACCCACATACCAAATTTGAAAGTTCTAACTAAAATGTTTTTTAAGTTATCGCGTCCAAAAGGAAATCTCTGCGGCGGCGGTGGCGGCGGCGTGACCGTACTGAATCCTAAGTATCCCCGACTTTCGTCCGGGGATACAATTACAATATGTATGTTGTAATAATATTTATTATTTTCATGCAACTGACATTCAGCCTTGATTAATTCAGGCTTTGAAACTGAGTCACCACACAAGCATGTAATCTGGAATACACTGTAATAGAGTCATTACTTTGCCCATCAGTTTGTTCAAAATCCAACAGTTTTAAATTACTAACCTACTTGTAACATAAAAGCTGTCACTAATTTCACCAGTAATCATACATAATTGTTTATATTTACCTTTCTGCTTGTTCCACAGAAACATGCCTGTCTTTTTCTAAATCTGTCTTGTTTCCAACTATACACAAGGATATCTCATTACCTAACATTTTCTTTAACTCTTTCACCCAGTTTTTCACCTGGAACACAAAGGTTTAATGATTCTCTCAGTTTATAACGTCAAAATGAAATGCTAGAGCCCATCTTATACAGGTTTCCCCTAACTAATAATTTGTTCTAACATGAGAAAAACGCTACGACAAATAATTCAATCGGTTTTACACATTACATATTGTTCTTGCATTTGAAAACAAATATTCATGAAATTATAAGCTATAGGGGTGTTACACATCATTTTAGCAAACTGAAAATTTATTTGGCCAGTCTATTCAGTACCAACCCTGTGAAAGGAATCTTCATCAGTAATATCATAGACTAGAAGAGCACCGTCACTATCACGGTAGTATATAGGTCCCAGTGCATGGAATCTCTCCTGGCCAGCAGTGTCCTGAATATACAATGAATATCGCAGAGATCAAACTCGAGTATAATAGGAAAACTTCCTGAATGACATATACAGAAAATAGCATCATGCCCATACCCCACAGCCTGGTGAAACAATACACAGATTGGGATACTTTCAGAGCAGTGTCAGTGTCCAAAAATGTTTAATTAGAAAATATAACATCTAAGAGACAGAAAATGCATGTGAAGATTAAGTATTAAAACAAGACAATTCACTTGAATTCAGTAAACTAAAATTATTAAGCTGTAAAATTTATTAACTGGAGAATAGCTGTCAATGGAAATAACACAATTATGTAAAAGTAAATATAATAATCAGTTGAGCAATCCATATCCTTACGGTTGCCAAGATATGCCTGGACAATATAGGTCAAGGTCAAATCAAGGCAGGGTTCGAAATTAGCACCGATCCACCAGTCCGCAACTGACAGAAATGCTTTCCAGTTGAAAAGATTAAGACCCTGCCAGTGTGTTTGTCCTAGAAGCTGTAAGATGATTATACATGCACATTTCGCACAGTTGAATTATGATTTACATGCTTTCGATATTGTTCAACCATACCAAAGTGACCTCATACATTTGTGTGAAGATATAAGACTTCTCCCATTTTTATATTCATTTTGTATGGTCGAATTATGGTTTGAATGTTTTGAATATTACCCATACATACAGATGTGGCAATACTTGCTTATACGTGGAGTTGGGGCAAGCCTGTGGCTCACTTGATGTAATGCCATCTGTTACATTGGGAAGTTGCATAAGTAAAACCCTTAATGAATTCTAATATGACTTTAACAGTGCTTAATGTACATCAAAAGACACCCAAAGGTGCAACAACCAAGATTCAAGTAAAAAGATATGAGATATAAGAGAGCCAAAATAGTATCAGATAGCCCTGCAGAGAGATAAAATAGCATCAGATGTGCAAGATCAAAGGTCAAATCCAGGTCACACCATGATGTTGCACACCTATAATCCCCGACCAATGTCCCTACCAGATATCAACTTCCTACACCTTAGGGTTTCCGAAATATAGCCCGGATAAGGCATTATAGGTCAAGGTCACTACAGCAAGGTCAAAGGTCAAATCAAGGTCACCATGACGTTGCACACCTACAACCCCTAACCAATGTCCCTACCAAGTATCAACTTCATACACCTTACAGTTTCCGAGATATAGCTCGGGCGAGGTTTTTATATGTCAAGGTCACTACGGCAAGGTCAAAGGTCAAATTAAGGTCACACCATGATGTTGCACAGCTACACCCCCTAAATAAAGTCCCTACCAAGTATCAACTTCCTACTCCTTGCGGTTTCAGAGATATTGCACGGATAAGACTTTATAGGTCAAGCTCACTTTGGCAAAGGTCAAATCAAGGTCACACCATGACGATGCACACCTATAACCTCCCACCAATGTCCCTACCACGAATCAACTTCCTACACCTTACAGTTTCTGAGATATGGCCCGGACAAGATTTTATGGCATGACAAACATAAATCCAGTATTTCCCCAACTTTTGTCTGGGGATAGAATTAACTTTTGTCTGGGGATAGAATTATTACAGACCTGTTCATCTGAATATCAGCAGAATCCTAACACTTACCCAAATTGCAAGATTCACCCTTTTACCACCAATGTTCAGTTTCTTTTGCAGGAAAGAAGCCTGTTATATAAACAAAAATATGGTTACAGAAATGAATACACTGTTGAATTGACAGGCTTATATGCTGCAAAAAGTATACTTAGCAAAACTTGTACACAATGTGGCTCTATATAGGTCAGAAAATAATCATATTTTAACCACTAAGTTTCACAAACCTTTACCAAACCTTTGCAGAGATTTGAATATATTTACCAAAACTTCCAAGTTATATGCGATAGTTTCTAACCTAACTAAACCTGAAAATTGTCTATTTAAGTTCAAGTTACCAATTTCAATGTGAATTATTATTCAGCTTGAATGTGAATTATTATTCAGTTGGACTATTTTGTTTCACTGTTAATCTTTCAACTTAAAGCTCAACTAGACCAAGGACAGATCTGTGGAATGACGCAAGATGCATCCACCAGAACAGTATGGCCAATATAAGACCTTTTCATTATAGCAATCACATTTGACCTTCAAGCAGACATAAAAGGTCAAATCAAACAGTCTTAGAATGTGCATCAATCTTCAACAAACTATGAAAAATAACCTTTTCATTTCCACCCGAATTCACTAAAATATTACATATTGATGGTTAATTTATTGCTGGATAGGTTTCTAAACAGAAACACATGATATTGTATAGATCTCATATGTTTAAACTTGGTGTTAGGCATTGTTTTATCATAACTGAATGAAACTAACAATGGAACATGCTACAGCTGCTGTTGCCTTTGCTCAATGATTTTGAACATACTACACAGACTTGTGTTATGTGAACAATTGATGATTATAGTTGGTTTTCACTTCCTACATTTCCTTGCGATCTCTTGGCCCGCTACAGATGTTCTCACCATAATTTCTTGGCAAGCAGTATATATTACAGTAAATATGTGAAATCAGCAAATACGTGTATTTAGTACTATTTACTGAAAATTTCAGCATATTTGGTCACATATTTTTATTTACTGATTTATGACCTGTGTTATTTCACAAGTTTACTGGTTTTGGTTTCAGTAAATATGTGAAATCAAACTTTTAATAATGTACTTAAAGTACATTAGATCCAAAATATTTTGTTGAAAAAAATAACATTCGACTTTTTAAGGTTTATGCCTACCAAGTTTAGGTATGTGCTTTCTGCAGATATTTCATTAAAATTAATACTATTTTCAAATCCACAGCCATTAAGGACCTATGACCTCCTTAAAAACTAGAAATAGGCCGCCCTGTTGATAGTAGATGCGAATAGAAACAGGATAGCATAGAAGAACACACATTATCATGTGTAATGTCCACCCATGAACCTTTTGCCAAAATTGTACAGTAGTCTTACAAGACCCTGTTTCATTTGTAAAATATATCAATGATGCTTAAATATTTGTTAGTGTAGATGTAAATTATTTCAGCTTCATGCCTTTTTGCATTGGTTGGGTTGAAAATTTTGACGAAATCACTCTATCTTGCACGGTTAAGAAGACAGAAGGAAATTCCTGTTTTTCTATTTTTGGCAAAAATTTGAAAATTGAAAATGGCCGCCATTATTGGGAAAAGGAAATTTTTTTGAAAATTGCCAAGAGTACATTTCTTAGATACCCTATTGGTCGAAAATTTCAACAAAATAACTCTATTTTGCACGGTTAAGGCCAGTTTGTGTTTTTCCATTTTGGGCAAAAATTCAAAAATTCAAAATGGCTGCCATTTTTGGGGAGGGGAAAATTTTTTGAAAATTGCAAAGATTACATTCCTTAGATACCCTGTGGGTTGAAAATTTCGACGAAATCGCTCTATCTCGCATGGTTAAGGAGATAGAAGCAAATTTGTGTTTTGCCATTTTTGGCAAAAATTTGAAAATTCAAAATGGCCGCCATTTAGGGGAGGGGAAATTTTTTTTTAAATTGCCAAGAATACAATGCTCAAATACCTGTGGGTCGAAAATTTTGACGAAATCGCTCTATCTCGCATGGTTAAGGAGATAGAAGGAAATTTGTGTTTTGCCATTTTTGGCAAAACTTCGAAAATTCAAAATGGCCGCCATTTTTGGGGAGGGAAAAATTTTTTGAAAATTGCAAAGATTGCATTCCTTAGATACCCTGTGGGTTGAAAATTTCGACGAAATCGCTCTATCTCGCACGGTTAAGGAGATAGAAGCAAATTTGTGTTTTGCCATTTTTGGGAAAAATTCGAAAATTCAAAATGGCCGCCATTTTTGGGGAGGGGAAAATTTTAAAAAAATTACCAAGAGTACAATGCTCAGATACCCTGTGGGTCGAAAATTTCGACGAAATCGCTCTATCTCGCACGGTTAAGGAGATAGAAGCAAATTTGTGTTTTGCCATTTTTGGCAAAAATTCGAAAATTCAAAATGGCCGCCATTTTTGGGGAGGGGAAAATTTTTGGAAAATTGCAAAGATTGCATTCCTTAGATACCCTGTGCGTCGAAAATTTAGCCGAAATCGCTCTATCTCGCACGGTTAAGGAGATAGAAGCAAATTTGTGTTTTGCCATTTTTGGCAAAAATTCGAAAATTCAAAATGGCCGCCACTTTTGGGGAGGGGAAAATTTTTTGAAAATTGCAAATATTACATTCCTTAGATACCCTGTGGGTCGAAAATTTTGACGAAATCGCTCTATCTCGCACGGTTAAGGAGATAGAAGCAAATTAGTGTTTTGCCATTTTTGGCAAAAATTTGAAAATTCAAAATGGCTGCCATTTAGGGGAGGGGAAATTTTTTTTTAAATTGCCAAGAATACAATGCTCAAATACCTGTGGGTCGAAAATTTTGACGAAATCGCTCTATCTCGCATGGTTAAGGAGATAGAAGGAAATTTGTGTTTTGCCATTTTTGGCAAAACTTCGAAAATTCAAAATGGCCGCCATTTTTGGGGAGGGAAAAATTTTTTGAAAATTGCAAAGATTGCATTCCTTAGATACCCTGTGGATTGAAAATTTCGACGAAATCGCTCTATCTCGCACGGTTAAGGAGATAGAAGCAAATTTGTGTTTTGCCATTTTTGGGAAAAATTCGAAAATTCAAAATGGCCGCCATTTTTGGGGAGGGGAAAATTTTTAAAAAATTACCAATACAATGCTCAGATACCCTGTGGGTCGAAAATTTCGACGAAATCGCTCTATCTCGCACGGTTAAGGAGATAGAAGCAAATTTGTGTTTTGCCATTTTTGGCAAAAATTCGAAAATTCAAAATGGCCGCCATTTTTGGGGAGGGGAAAATATTTTGAAAATTGCAAATATTACATTCCTTAGTTACCCTGTGGGTCGAAAATTTCGACGAAATCGCTCTATCTCGCACGGTTAAGGAGATAGAAGCAAATTTGTGTTTTGCCATTTTTGGCAAAAATTCGAAAATTCAAAATGGCCGCCATTTTTGGGGAGGGGAAAATTTTTTGAAAATTGCAAAGATTGCATTCCTTAGATACCCTGTGCGTCGAAAATTTTGCCGAAATCGCTCTATCTCGCACGGTTAAGGAGATAGAAGCAAATTTGTGTTTTGCCATTTTTGGCAAAAATTCGAAAATTCAAAATGGCCGCCATTTTTGGGGAGGGGAAAATTTTTTGAAAATTGCAAATATTACATTCCTTAGATACCCTGTGGGTCGAAAATTTCGACGAAATCACTCTATCTCGCACGGTTAAGGAGATAGAAGCAAATTAGTGTTTTGCCATTTTTGGCAAAAATTCGAAAATTCAAAATGGCCGCCATTTTTGGGGAGGGGAAAATTTTTTGAAAATTGCAAATATTACATTCCTTAGATACCCTGTGGGTCGAAAATTTCGACGAAATCGCTCTATCTCGCACGGTTAAGGAGATAGAAGCAAATTTGTGTTTTGCCATTTTTGGCAAAAATTCGAAAATTCCAAATGGCCGCCATTTTTGGGGAGGGGAAAATATTTTGAAAATTGCAAAGATTGCATTGATTAGATACCCTGTGCGTCGAAAATTTTGCCGAAATCGCTCTATCTCGCACGGTTAAGGAGATAGAAGCAAATTAGTGTTTTGCCATTTTTGGCAAAAATTCGAAAATTCAAAATGGCCGCCATTTTTTGGGGAGGGGAAAATTTTTTGAAAATTGCAAAGATTGCATTCCTTAGATACCCTGTGGGTCGAAAATTTCGACGAAATCGCTCTATCTCGCACGGTTAAGGAGATAGAAGCAAATTTGTGTTTTGCCATTTTTGGCAAAAATTCGAAAATTCAAAATGGCCGCCATTTTTGGGGAGGGGAAATTTTTTTGAAAATTGCAAATATTAGATTCCTTAGATACCCTGTGGGTCGAAAATTTCAACGAAATCGCTCTATCTCGCACGCTTAAGGAGATAGAAGCAAATTTGTGTTTTGCCATTTTTGGCCAAAATTCGAAAATTCAAAATGGCCGCCATTTTTGGGGAGGGGAAAATTTTTGGAAAATTGCAAAGATTGCATTCCTTAGATACCCTGTGGGTCGAAAATTTCGACGAAATCACTCTATCTCGCACGGTTAAGGAGATAGAAGGAAATTTGTGTTTTGCCATTTTTGGCAAAAATTCGAAAATTCAAAATGGCCGCCATTTTTGGGGAGGGGAAAATTTTTTGAAAATTGCAAAGAGTACACTCGTCAGATACCCTGCGGGTTGAAAATTTCGGCGAAATCGCTCTATCTCGCACGGTTAAGGAGATAGAAGCAAATTTGTGTTTTGCCATTTTTGGCAAAAATTCGAAAATTCAAAATGGCCGCCATTTTTGGGGAGGGGAAAATTTTTTGAAAATTGCAAAGAGTACACTCCTGAGATACCCTGCGGGTCGAAAATTTTGCCGAAATCGCTCTATCTCGCACGGTTAAGGAGATAGAAGCAAATTACTCAAAAGTAGTACTGAAAATACACAATGAAGTACCTAAATGGCTATTACTCATGTACTGACAAAGCTATCAGTCCCAAATGCAATACCAAGCGAGCTATGGACATAACAATATTGTATTCAAAATTGTAGTAAAATATCTTTAATTATTTTGGCTTAAATGCACGGAAACCAATGGGTACTGAAAATAGCTGTACTTAAGTATTACTCAGTAAGCAAAAGAGGTACAACAGCCAAAAGCAATCCCAAGCAAGCTACTGACCCAATAAGCCTGCATACCAAATTTGGTGACAATAGCTCTAATACTTTTCCTTTAAATGAGCGGAAACCATGCGTGATGCCGGACATCGGACGCCGGACGCCGGACATCGGACGGCAAAAAAAGCAAAAATAATATATCCACCCCCCAGGGGGGTGGACATAATGACTAAAGATAATTTAAATTTCCACCATTTTTATGTGAATGACATATAAAAACTATATTTTATTGAAAATTCATAAGTTTTAGCCATTAAATTTGTGTTTCAAAAAATTATTATATTTTGACTATATACATTCAATCAGTGTACCCCATTCAATAAAAATTTTACCTTATCATATAAAAGAAAACTAGAACTAGAGTATTGCTTCGCAAGAGAAAAGGAAAGCGTCCCAGTAAGTAGTAATCAGTTTGTAGAAATGACTGTCTTCCTGTGTTTAATATGTTTTTTTCTATTTATGACAACATGCAAGGTTTCCTAGATGAATCTGGTTTATTTATTTTTTTTGCGTTTTATACAGAAATTCAAAATGGGTAGCAAAAGTGGCGGGAAAACTATTTTTGGGAAAAATCGCCAGTAGACTCTCCAGATACCCTGCGAGTCAGAAATTTTGTCGAAATTGCTCTATCTCGCTCCGTTTCCGAGATAAACATGTTTTTGCGTTGAACGCAGAAATTCAAGAAGGCCGCCAAAAGTGGCAGGAAAATATGTTTTGAGAAAAGTCGCCAGTAGACTCTGCAGCTACTCTGTGGGTCAAAAATTTCGTTGAAATCACTCTATCTCACTCTGTTTCTGAAATAAGCAGGTTTTTGCGTTTAACGCAGAAATTCAAGATAGCCGCCAAAAGTGGCAAGAAAACAAATTTTGCGAAAAGTTGCCAGTAAACTCTGCAGCTACCCTGTGGGTCAAAAATTTCGCAGTTTCCGAGATAAACTAGTTTTTGCATGTAACGCAGAAATTTAAGATGGCCGCGTAAAGTGTCCGGGAAAACATTTTTTGACAAAAAGTCGCCAGTAGCCTCTGCAGCTACCCTGCACTTAAAAATTTTCGCCGAAATTGCTCTATCTCGCTCTGTTTCCGAGATAAATGCGTTTTTGCATTTTCAGCGTTGTGACATTGTGACATTTAGTAAATCGTTAATAACTCGTCCATTTTTTTGGATCACTTCCAAAAGTTAATGATTTCCAGACAGCTATATAACAAACCTACTTGCCAAATTTTATGTGAATAGGTGAAGCGCTTTTTAAGTTATCATCCGGACAAGCACACCCTTTTGAAAAACATATTTTTGGTCATGTGACTTCTCTGATTGGTTAGAAATGTCATGACATCATATTCAAAAATTTTTCCCAGGGCTACTGCATACACCTGCCAAATATGAAGAGAATCTGCCTTATGGCTGCCAAGCTATTGTGAAAAGAAAATGAGGATCCGGCGGAGTCGCTTCTCCCATATACAAACAAGCGTCCCTCGTGGGACGCTTAAATATGCAGCTTGTTTTATTGTGAGCTGGCGGTGTATCCCCGACCATAGCAAACCTGTAAATGCAACAACCAATCAGTGCCTGTGAACGGGCTCTGTGTCAGCTGATTGTATGTTTTGAGTTTCAGATTAGAAGTGAAAGAAGAAAAGGACACAAAAGTTGTGCCCTGCAAATGGTATTCAGAAGTCAAGTACCAAGTTAACGGTTAAGGTGTAAAAAGTAGGTGAATAACATATTTAAACAAAATTCTCTAAATGCAATAGTTTTCGAGTTACAACTGATTTACTCAACAGTGAGAATCTCAAAGTAGCTTTTGCTCAGCTATGCAATGAGCTACAGGTCTGCAATTTAACTATGGTATAGCTGACCCAAAAGTTGGTGATTAACATATTTAAACAAAATACTGTAAATGCAACATTTTTCATGTTACAACCGATTTACTCAACAGTGAGAATCTCAAAGTGGCCGTTACTCATCTATGCAATAAGCTACCACCCCCCTCCAGCTACCCCCGGCTACCCCCCAAAACCTTATCAGCTCTAGATGCTCTTGGGGAAACATACCCTGAAAATTTGGTGAAAATCGGTGCAGGGGTTTAGTCTGTGGAACACCCACAAACTTTAAGACCCGAGAATCTGACCTTTAAGAGGCCACCAGTGACCTTGAAATTGAAGGTCAAGGTCACAAAACAATAGTGTTTGTGGCATGTCCATGCGTACACTTATCACCAACAAATCAATGTATCAAGCAGTAGTCATTTATAAAATTGAATTTCCATCAAATTATCAGTAGAATGTCAACTGTTTTTTAAAGGAAATATAAATCCAAGCAAACATTTAGAATATTATAAATTATTTGCAACCCTACGGAAAAAAATGCATTAAAACTACAATGACATGAAAACAGCAAAGACGACCACAGATACAGCCACTTGAACAAAGAATTACAGAAAGAAACACTGAAAAGGCTACTAAGTCCCAACTGGCTTGCATTGTTGTCCTTCACTGGACCTTAATCTCAATTGAAATAAATGATAAATACAAGAAAATATTAAAATTTTTTATCACATCTCTCAGATGTAACTGCTGTTGAAATCATAAAGTGATATAAAATAGCTAACCAGGGCCGGTATTCATGAAGGGTCTTAGCCAGGGCTTAGGCTTAAAGTTGAGACTTTTGTCTTAGGCTTAGTGATATTCACAAAGAATTTAAGACCGGTCTTAGGCTTAGCCAAGGGCTAATATTAACATGTGTTTGCTTACATAGCCTTGACCTTACACAAAATCACGCACTGCATTGTTAGCAAAGATTTGATTGGATGGCAGGCATATCTTTAATATTGGTGGTGTTAAAGAGTTAAGTCAAAAGTCTCAGCTAAGTCCCCTTTTGTGAATATGGATTTAAGACAAAACTTAGCTGAGACAAAAGTCTCAACTTTAAGACCACATTTAAGCCTAAGACCTGGCTAAGTCTAAGATCCTTCGTGAATACCGGCCCAGTGACCCAGTGCTGGATAATAAACAAGTATCAAACTTTAAAAATGATGAAACCATTTAAAAATTTAAGTAACTATTAGGGGTGGGCATGAATAAGTATACAGGTGTGAATTGGTCTACCACCACTAAACTATTTTCAGGGTTATGTTCAGCCTACTTTTCAATAACATATATAGCCAATTAGTGCTGGGACGATGTTCGCAAACTTCGGTATTATCGCTCGCTGGCTCATTGCCAATCAATGATCGATAAAATTTAAGTAAAACCGATATTTGCTAAATCCATTTCTTTGCAGCCTTTTGGTCACAATAAAATGCTAACCTTAATAATATTTTGTAAAAATCTGAAATATCCATCAGTTAAAATCACAAAACTAGACGTGAATGCAATAAAAATAACGTAAATAGAAACACCTTGGGCTTTTCCAACTGTTGTCAAGGTAATCATAAAATCAGCCAATCATAAGTGAGGATACATCAAGCATGGTCTGTTAGTGAGGGAGACGTCTGTGAATGGCTTTTAGATTATATTCTGGTCATATTTGTGGTAATTAGTGTGTATTTTACTTGATATAATTTAATATTAATATTTTATCTGACTTTTTACACTTCGACTCAACGGCTGTTTACCCAACGGCTGTGTACGCTAGATCAGTGTCATTGCTAGCGACATTTCGGCCTACTTTTATCAGGCAGTTCATAGCCCCCAAGCAAAATAAATAGGTAGAGGATATTTACCCAACGGCTGTGTACGCTAGATCAGTGTCATTGCTAGCGTACCCAACGGTTGTGTACGCAAGATCTATTTGACTGCTAGCGTACCCAACGGTTGGGTATGCAAGATTTATATCACTGCTAGCGTACCCAACGGTTGGGTACGCTAACAGAGATATCAGTCTAGCGTACCCAACAGCTGTGTACCCAAGATTTATATCAGTGCTAGTGTGCCCAACGGCTGTGTACATACACTACTGGCATACCCAACTACCCTGCACCCAAGGCATTGAACCCTATGTTCCCAAAGGCTGTGTACACTAGATCAGTTTCACTGCTAGCATAGCCAATGGTTGGGTACGCTAACAGGGATATCGGTCTATCGTACCCAACGGCTGTGTACGCAAGATTTATATCAGTGCTAGTTTGCCCAACAGCTGTGTATATACACTACTGGCATACCCAACTACCCCCACCCAAGGCACTGAACCCTATGTTTCCAATAGCTGTGTACACTAGATCAGTTTCACTGCTAGTGTAGCCAATGGTTGGGTACGCAAGATGTATTACACTGCTAGCATTCCCAACGGTTCTGTACGCTAGCAGGGATATCAGTCTCAGTCTAGTGTACCCAATGGTTGTGTACGCAAGATTTATATTGCAGCTAGCCTACCCAATGGCTGTATACATACACTACTGGCATACCCAACTACCCTGCACTCAAGGCAGTGAACCCTATTTTCCCAATGGTTGTGCACCCTAGGTCAATAGCTTTCTTAGCATACCCAACAGTTGTGTATGCAAGATCTATTTCACTGCTAGCCTACCCAACGGTTGTGTACGTTAGCAGTGATATGGGTCTAGCTTACCCAAAGACTGTGTATGGAAGACCCATATCACTGCTAGCATACCCAACAGCTGTGTATGTACACTAACGGCATACCCAACTATCCTGCAATCAAAGCAGTGAACCCTTTGTTCCAATGGTTGTGCACCCTACATCAATAGCATTGTTAGTGTACCCAACTGTTGTGTACACAAGATGTATTTCACTGCTAGTGTACCCAACGGTTGTGTACTCTAACAGTGATATCGGTCTAGCCTACCCAACGGTTGTGTACACAAGATCTATATCACTGCTAGCATACCCAACGGCTGTGTATGTACACTAATGGCATATGCAACTCTCCTGCATCCAGTTAAAGCACTAAGTTCTGTTTTCCCAATGGTTATGTACCCTAGATTAACGTCATTGATATTTTCTTTTGTTAGTGTAACCAAAAGCTGTTTAAGGTACTGGCATACCCAACTACCCTGTACCCAAGGTAGTAAACTCTGTGTTCCCAATGGTTTTGCACCCAAGATCAGTATCATTGCTGGCATACCCAGTGGCTGTGTACACAAGATCCATATCACTGCTAGCGTACCCAGCAGTTGTGATATTGGTCTAGTGTACCCAGTGGTTGTGCACACAAGATCTATATCGCTGCTAGTGTACCCAACAACTCCAAATTTTTTTACAGCCTGCCCAATTTCTCATTACCCAAGGTAGTATACACTCAATGGTTGTGCACTCGATATCAGTACAGTACCCTTCATAGCGTACTCAACAGGTCTGTATCGAAGGCATTGTGAAGTAATTAGTTTTTAAGGAATTTTTTGAGTAGTCAGAAATGGGCCAAGGACCACTCTCTGGATTAAACTTATTCAGCTTATTGTTACTGGTTGGCCAGTGAATTTCGTCACCCAAGTGAAGTTTGTCACCTGCCGTAAAAACACTCAAAGACAGGCAATATTCACATTTAAATAAATGGAATAGCTTCTTTTAACACCAAGGTATACATATACGCCATAACTGGACAGTAAAAACTCTTTAATATTGTCATAAAATGCAGGTGACGAACTTCACTGGCTGAGCAGTACATTTTAACAAAGTTAATTTAGGGAAGAAGTGATTAAAATATGGGTACACTAGCACTGATCTTGTGTACATAGCCGTTGGGTACGCTAGCGATGATATAAATCTTGTATACATAGCCGTTGGGTACGCTAGACCAATATCACAACTAGCGTACACAGCCGTTGGGTAAATAACCACTCCGAAATAAAATTATGCATGTGACAGATTTCACTCTATAGATACTGTAGTGCAGTGAGGAAACATGAACATTACTATTTGCCGAGTGTTTCTCAACAAACCTGCAATGTGGTTATGTGCTTGTCATTAAATTTGTTCTCAACGTAGCGCAAAACTACAGATGTTTTTCCGACAGCCCCTTCTCCCAGCAGGACAATCTTGAAAGAAAAACTCCTGCCTCCATTTGAATTAGCCTGGGCCATTTCGTGCAACTATAAGTTACACATAAATAAGAACACCGACGCACAAACAGCTATCAGTATGAAAAATTAAGGCTAAGTTCGTGAACGTCAAATATTTCAAGCAAAGGATGACATTTCCTTCTTCCTCTTGCGTACACTTGTGTATTTCACAAATCTCGTCATAAACGCGTCACACATCATGTGATTTAACTTAGCGGAAATATTCTATATTAGCCCTTGATGGTTTTATTGATAGAGACCTCAAACTAAAACAGTTTCACTGAAAAGCTGATAGAAAGTTTTAAAAGGGAGGGAATTAGGGCCACATGAAGCTTTAAAAAAGTAGAATGTTTCAGAATAAACTTACATAGTTATACAGTACTATTAAAGTAGAAACTGCTGAAACTATGAAAACTATTAAAATTCTTTTAAATATGTCTGCACTGTTTTTAAGATGTCCTGCTTTTTCAAATACATTGTATTAATTAAAGATTAATATATGGTAAAATTCCACATGTTAATAACAATATGTATCATTCATTTACACAACTTTGGCACATATATGTTGCATTGAATGTGGATAACCATTGAATGTATACATTCAATGGGTCAAGCTATTGAATGTGTACATTTAATGGGGCATATCATTGAATGTATACACTCAATGGCTAAGCTGTGGAATGTGTAGATTCAATGGCTTAAATCATTGAATGTACACATTCAATGATCCAAGGCATGGAATGTATAAATTATTAAATATGAAATGAAATGTGAGACTTAATTTATGACCTACATTGGATATTTTCCAGCATAATAATAAGCAATTAAATTAACTGGAATTAAAGTGGTAGATTTCAGGAATTGACATAAAGAAGGGTTAGTCTACAACATTAAAATTAATAAACATATATCATGAAATAAATTTCATACACTTCTTCACATGATGTTCTTTACTGTCTTACTGATTTACTGATCACTGATTATTAGAGAGGTTAACTGTGATAATATAATCACAAAACCGATTAAGATAAACATTTTTTAGAAAACAGCAAACAATTTTTGTTGTAATAAATAACTATGACAGACTAAACATAATCAACTTATTGCAAACGTTTTTATCAACAGATGTGATATTAAAAAAAAAGCATAAATATAAGTCACATTTTACACATGTATCATTTACTTGTTTTCATTTATTAAGTTCATATATATGTCATTGTAGAAAGTCCAATTTGGTAGAATTTCAAATTCTGTTGCAAAATATATGCATGTCAAATGCCATTTTTATTATGTGGACAACTCTCAGTTGCTCATCCATCTATTTCCTGGAAATTGTGCAAACTCATTTCTTCAGCTTAAACCCTGTTTGAACAACATCCATACCTTAATATACTGGCAAGCCAAATACCTCGTTTGTGTTTATACATATCTGCTGTTAAAACAAGATGTGTCTCTCAAAATACCCTTCTATAGCTCTTCAGTTTATAAATCTAAAGTTCATTTCAACAAGTGCTTCTCATGTGATGCTCCAAAACTCTGTAATGATTTGCCACTGGAAATCGAACTGCTCCTACACTATCATGTTTCAAAATGCGACTTAAAACTTATCTGTTTCAGAAGTCTTTCCATGGTGATGACCCTATTATGCTTTATGATTTCACATTTATGTATTACAATTTGAATGGTGTGCCTTAAAATCTGCGAGTTCGGAGATTAAGCACATGGATATCTGATACCTGTCTAATTCAGCTTAATCTTTCATTAAAAGGTTTGATTGCCTCTCTCGAGAGCTATGTGTATAAATGGCATATTGTTATTACAATGAAGAATCATTTGAAACTATTACACTGTTGTATGCATGTTTTTTTTTCACTGAGAAACAGGAATGGAACAACATTGTATAGCAAAGTATCAGTGATATATTCGGTTAAATTTTATTTCCGCTTTATTAAATTCCGGCTGTGGTAAAATGTAAATATTTAGCAATTGCTACATTACTCATTTCTGGATGATACTTGGTAATATGCAGCAAAGTACAATGGCAGCAACCCCTGAGAGTAGGGACAATCAGGTAAAATAAACTGAACAATGCGTGTATTCATCTTTCGCTAATCAAGAAACGGAGACAAGTATTATAGTCGTACAGTTCCCCGTTTCCTCCTTACAACCGACCAGTGCTGCTACATTTGAGAATTTGTAAGTGCAAATTGTGCCAAGTTGGGGTGCTGATTTCTAGTAGAATTTATAGTTTCAACCACTAAAAAGCAATGTAAAATTTTTTTCACTCGTTATTTCTTCAGTGCGACAGGTTCAAGTAAAGTTAGAGGCGCACTCAGTCGAAACACCGCTAAAACATGGGTCGAGGGGGGGGGGGATCTTTCGTCAGTTTGCCGAATGTTGCCTCTATCGTCACTTGTCCCCTTCAGTCTAGTGGTGGTGGACCAATTCACGCCCGTGTACCTATTCACGCCCACCCTCAATTTTCTCAAAGATTCGTACTTTTTCATGGAAAAGATGTTTACCACATCATAGATAATCATCATTTTAATCATATACATATGTAATTTATTGTGTAACTGTGATGGTTTTGAATAAATTTAGGGGTGGGCGTGAATTGGTACATGGGCGTGAATTGGTCCACCGCCACTATATGGTATAATTGACATATGCTTTGACATCAAACATATAACAGAGTGGTTATTGACCAAATGGCTGTGTATGCTAGTAGTGACAGTGTTGCTTCTAGGACGCGTTTTCTGCGGGATCGCACATTAATTCGCCTATAAATGCAGATTTTCTTGGAGTCTGCAATGGCCAAATTATATGAGAACGCGTAGTACACAAGGTGATGCAGGAAATACATGAAGCAAAAAGACGAGAGATCTAGAAAATCAAAACACTGCATGGATCAAGAGTTTGTCGAGGTTTTGATTTTTACGTGAAAATGTGCTTCGAATAATGCTTGTTAACGACGTGGTTTTGTGATTGTTTACGTACATGTGTAAAAAAACTCAAATATATTATGTGCTACAGACAGTATTTAAACATATTATACCCCAAAACATAAAATTAAGCTTAAAGTGGATGGTTATATGAAAAATGGCAGCAAGAAAAACGAAACTGTCAGTAGACTGGATTGCTACCACAACAGGCCAGTCAAGCTGTTACTGACCCTGCAGTACGTATCTGTGGGATTTCCCAATAATGTACATGTAGGAAATATTTTACTTGAAGATCAAAATTCACAGACAACTCAGTAATATTAATGAGGTCACAGATTTTCATAGTGGTTTCTTAACAATATTTTCTGCTTAAAGATCAAATACTAGATGGACTAGTGGTGGTGGACCAATTCACGCCCACCCTCAATTTTCTTAAAGATTTACAAGTTTTCATAGAGAAGATATTTATCACATAATAGATAATTATCCAATTGATCATATATAGTGGTAATTTATTGTGTAACTGTGATTGTTTTGGATAAATTTAGGGGTGGGCGTGAATAGGTACACAGGCATGAATTGGTCCACCACCACTACAGAGCTCATGAATATTTATATATGCGTAGAAAATATTTGACCATTCCATTGGATTTTTTAACAGTATTTTACTTGAAGAGTTTGTGGACTACTCATTAATATTCATGAGGTCATGATATTCAGTGGGGTTTTCCAACATATGTGTATGAATTGATGCTTATAATGACTGAATTTGTGATACCTTGACTTTAGATGAAAACTTAAAACCACGAAGACGTGATAGAGCCACTTTGATGTAAATAACCACTTTCAGTATTTTTTTTTAATTCTGTCACTAGGCTTGAAGTTTATTTTTATTGGGCAAGACAATCAATTAACTGGCATTTACTTTGTACATAGCTGTATATAGTGGCATTCTACCAGTGAACGCCAGCCTACCAGTGAAGGCCCACCATATATTTCTTCAATACAATAGAGGTCAAGGACAGATGCTTCTGTATGTAAACTAAATGTCTGTTCACTGGCATAAAAAGACCGATAATCGATGTATTTTGTCAAAATACATACCTTTAAAGCGAATATTATCAGGCATACAACTACTAATCATACCATATCTATCAATTAGTATTCTGGTACAGTTACATTACAATCAAAGCATGTTAGTAGAATTTAAAATATTATTTATTTAATTAATTTGAAAATATTAGCTAAAAGGTGGGTATTCATTGGTAGATAACCACTAGTTATTAGATAGCCAAGTGGCCGTGATCACTATATAATAAAAGTCCACTGTCAAAAATGTCGAAATAAACTGAAAAAGTATTTTTCATTAGTTTAAAATTTATCGTAAAGTTGTCCCCCAGAATTTTTAGCCCCTCCCCCACATTTTGGGTAGTGTGTGGGGGATCACCCCCACTTTTTGAAATTCCTAGAATCAACACTGGAGTGATGTTTGTCTAGTGTACCCAATGGCTATGTATGCAAGATCTATATCACTGCTAGTGTACCCAACGGCTATGTACACAAGTTCTATATGGCTTGTTATAAAACTCGGAGCTGGAGTTGGAGCTTTACTCGGAGCCGGACCTCTACCACATATTTTTACCGCACTCCTCACCTAATTGGCTGTGTGTCTTGATACTGCCACTGCACCTAATAGTACTGTCTTCTAGCAATATAAAACAAATGAAATATCGAATGCATGTAGGAAATATGAGGCCACGATGGGGTTTTCTAACAATATCTTACAAATATATCATCCAGCAATATTTTACTGTCACTGCACCTAATACTGTCTTCTCACAATATAAAACAAATAAAATATCAAATGCTGGTTGTTGTACACAACCGGAGTGAAGGAAATATGAGGCTATGATCCAGCAATATTTTACGGTCTTCTCGCAATATTAAACAAATAAAATATCAAATGCTAGTACTTGTACTCCAAAGGAGTGAAGACAACTTGAGGCTACGATGGGGTTTCTAACAATATTTTACAAATATATGATCCAGCAATATTTTACTGTCTTCTCGCAAAGTTTAAAACAAATAAAAGATCAAATGCTGGTATTTATACACCCACAGAATGAAGAAAATATGAGGCTATGATGGGGTTTCTAACAGTATTTTACAAATATATGATCCAGCAATGTTTTACTATACAGATATTTCCACCGCACCCCTCCGACCGCACCTTCGGAGCTCCGAGTTTTATAAGGAATGGATCTATATCACTGCTAGTGTACCCAAATTTTCATCAATTCTTTCTTAGCTCATTTCTGACATGTCCTTTAAGTTTTGTCAAAATGTAATAATAACCAAGTTATTCTGTCCACAGACACACAAGTTTTCACAGTGCAAACCCATGCCAAGCTGAATAATTTTAATCAAGAAAGTGATCCTTGGCCCATTTCTAACTATGCAAAAATTTCCCTGAAAACTAATTACTTCATAATGCCTTGGGTACGGACCTGTTGAGCATGGTGTAAAAGGTACTGATATCGAGTGCACAACAATTGAGTAGAGTACTCATTACTGCTTACTGCCTCGGGTAATGAGATATCGGGTATGCTATAAAAATTTGGAGTGGTTGGGTATGCTAGCGGCGATACAGATCTTGTACACTAGACCAATATCGCTGCTGGTGTACACAACTACTGGGTACACTAGCAGTGACATAGATTTTGTGTACACAGCCAACCTGAGTACTGAAAATCCACTGGGTATGCTTGCAGTGATTTCATTCTGGCGTGCACAGCTTTAGGATAGACTAACAATAATATAAATAATAAATCTAGGGTGCACAACTGTTGGGAAAATGGAGCCTAGTGCCTTCATACCAGTAGTGCACGTACACAGCCGTTGGGTACACTAACAGTGAAATAAATCTTGGGCGCACAGCCTTTGGGTACTCTACCAGGTATATATATCTTGTGTACACAGCCGCGTACCCAGCCATTGTTTAAATATCCTCTACCATTATATAATGGAGGTGTTCTACTGGAGGTGACTTAACTATGTAAGGTAACTATGTATATATTGAGGGTCGGGAGCAATGTTTACAGAATCGGTTAGGATTGGTTGTAGTTTATTCCCAGCTTGTTGCAGTGGATTGGTAAATATCAAACATGTTTCTGGGAATCTTTTGATGTGGTCAGATTTGACCTTGGGCCCCTACTTCAAGGTCAAACAAGGATAGTCAAATTTAAAAGTAATTATAACTCGCTTTTTATTGGTCCTAGAGGTTTGCAATGTGAAACCAATCTATAGGAATTCATGGGCTTGGAATCTTCTGATGCGGTCAGATTTGACCTTGGGTCCCCCCTTCAGGATCAAATGAGGATAGTCAAATTTTAAAGTGCTTATAACTCACTTATTATTGGTCCTAGAGGTTTGCAATGTGAAACAAAGCTATAGGAAATCATGGGTTAGGAATCTTCTGCTGTGGTCAGATTTGATACTTGGGCCCCTCCTTCAAGATCAAACGAGAGTTGCCTAATTAAGCGGCCCCTTCATTAAGTGGCCCATCAGGGATGCTTATTTGTTTTTACGTAAGTTCGACTGATCACCGCCGCAGAATTATGGTCTCCCTTGAATAACTTCTTGGGCTTTCAAATTTTTCTTTCCTTCTTATCTTTCTTAAAACTATAGGGGCGGGAAAATTTTTTGGATACTTTACAGAGACCTTAAGCTTTACTTAAGGTTACCTTAAGCATTTAAAAAAAAACACACCGTCATCGTGTTTTGGCAAAAACACTCACACCTGTGCTATAAAATTTATCAGGTCCATTCTAGACCAAATTTCGAAGTTTGGAAAGGATTTTCTGAATGGGAGGCGTTTTATTTTCGTAATTTTTTAAAAATGGCAACTTGGTCTGTGTCTCAAAAACGGTCAGGATTTCAGCGTTTTGTTGAAATAACTTATTCAGCTACTTTTTGGTAATCTTTCACATGCCGAAGTTTTAACCCTGTATCTGCAATCTTAAGGTCACCTTAATGTCAAAAATGGGGGTTTTAACCCACCAGTTCACTTAGTTTTTCACTTTTTTCAACCAAACTTGGCACATATATTAAGATTTGCCAAAGGAATATCCTGACTTTATGGTGACCTTAAACTCAAAATGTTAATTGACCTATGGCCTGCTTAAAGTCATCAAATTGGAATAAAATCCTCTGGCTCCTTTCTTTTTCCTTTTTTTATATTTAAATTATCACGGGTATCAAAATAGATGAAAATAATTTTTATAGTCACCTTAAACTCTCAATATGAATGGAATTGTAGCCACCTTAAAGTGAAATAAGGGGCTTTTCAGCCTCCAACTATCTTATTGTTCAACTCACCTCAGTTAAACTTTGCACACCTATAAAGGATGGCAAAAGGGACACTGTTATTTTATGGTCAACTTAATGCCCCAATATGAATGAAGTTATGGCCACCTGACAGTAACAGAAGGGGGTTTTCGGCCTCCAACTATCTTACTGATCAACTGACGTCAGTTAAATTTGCACACTTATAAAGGATACCAAAAGGGACATTCTTATTTTTCTGTCCACCTTGAAGTCCACCTATGGCCATCTTACAATAAAAAATGCGTTTTCAGCCCCCAACTGACTCACTGTTCAACTAACATCAGTTAAACTTGACACATTGATTAGGCTTACTTGCAGTAAGGTTTCTTTAGAATTAATTTACCATTCATACAATTATAAGCATCAGCAACATATTATTCTCTACATTGGCCACATTATAACAAAATACCAAAACATAAATTTCACTTACCAGAAGAATGCATACTTTATCCTTAAGCCAAAAACAAGCCTTTACCAAATGACTTTATTTAAAAAGCAATATGAAACAGTGGCTATAAAGAGGTCTGAAATTTAGTGACTAAATTGTTCTAAATCCCCTGTGTGTAGCACCCCTAAAAGACATAAGAGTATCATTTGTAAGTTTTGTTTGAATTATTGTAGTCACACAAGAGAAAACAATGTCCTTCAACACAATTTCCAATGAAAGGGGTATAAAAACACAAAAGCTTTTCATGATAAGAGTGCCTGGATTGAACAGCCTACATATGGTCTTTTTTTTAAAAAACTTTTTGTGTGTACAAGCCATAAAAAAAATTACATTTAAACTATTACACTAGAACAAAAGGCACAAAAATATTTTCAAGATACTATATCAGAGTTACAATAAGTTTTAAAAAAGGCTCCACATATGGTCTTTATTATAAAGAAACTTAACTTAATCCCCTGTTTCAAGTAAGTCAGAGTGGGACCTTTGTCTGCCTTTTAAGGGAATCTTATAGCCACACAGAAGTCATCAAACATCCCAAACTATCATAATCTCCTACTAAACATATACATATTTACTTTTACCATTTGAAAATTATTTACACAAAATGTGAAAGGAAGACCGAGTTCCCTTAAAAAACTTCCCAAATACTTTCAGATGTTTTAGATGAATTTTATCTGTCTGCATCAGATGACAAGGCTAGCTGAACCAGCAATAGATATAAAGGGTTAATGTTCTTAGCTAATGTTTATGTGTGAGCCTTGTGTTTGTGTATGCTGAACCTATTACTCTACCTGTACTCTTGTGTGAGTGAGGGGGGAGGGGACCTTGTCAGTTGAGTTAGGATATCATTCTGATGTGGGGAGATAAAAAAGTAGTTGTAGGTCACATTCCACAGGGGTTCATTAATTACAGGGTACAATATGTATAAAATATTGTACAAATCGTGGTTTAATTAGCAGTATTGAATCTTAATTTGCTCTTGCTTTTGTGCATTATTGAACTACATGGATCATGATCTTCTACTGTTATTCCTAAGCCTACATTTTTAATTTCAGTTGCTAAGTCATTCATAAATATTCCAATATGTAAACACATACGTTTCTTTCCCAATACATCCAGTAACATTATAGATTGACTTGTTATTTCTTAAGACACATTTAAGGGGCATATATTTAGGTCTATAGAATACAAATATGCAAGATACATACTTTCTAGGTGGAATTTCTGCAAAAGCATTTTTTTGTAGCAGGTAAATTTTACAGTTACAATTTGTCTTCTGCCAACTTATAGTGAAAATGATCTATACTTTTCATAAAATATACTACTTTACAAAACACAATAAAGCTTACATTCTGCTTACAGTCTAATACTCCAACTGCTGTAGTTTTTACCCCACAGCCCTTAAGGGTGGCAGGAAAAAGTTTGTCCAGGCTATATGTCAGAAACCGTAAGGTGTAGGAAGTTGATACTTGGTAGGGACAGTAGATTGGTGGTGTACCTGTTGATCATCATGGTGTGACCTTTAACCTTGACTCTGCCAATTAACGCTGTCATCTTGCTATTGAATTATCTTGGTTGAATACTTTATCTTTATGTACATTTTCTTCCTCTTTGGGGTGTAGGTGTGCAACATCATGGTGTGACCTTGATTTGACCTTGCCGCAGTGACCTTGAGTTTTAAAATCTTGTCTGGGCTATATCTCAGAAACTGTAAGGTGATAGTTGGTAGGGACATTGGTTAGGGGGTGTAGGTGTGCAACATCATGGTGTGACTTTGATTTGACCTTGCCATAGTGACCTTGACCTATAAAATCTTGTCCAGGCTATATCTCGGAAACCGTAATGTGTAGGAAGTTGATGCTTGTTAGGGACATTCGATAGGGGGTGTAGGAGTACAGCGTCATGGTGTGACCTTGATTTGACCTTGCCATAGTGACCTTGACCCGTAAAATCTTGTCCGGGCTATATCACGGAAACTGTGAGGTGTAGGAAGTTGATATGTGGTAGGGACATTGGTTGCGGGTGTAGGTGGGCAACATCATGGTGTGACCTTGAATTGACTTTTGGCCTTGCTGTAGTGACCTTGACCTATAAAATCTTGTCCGGGCTATATCTCGGAAACCGTAAGGTGTAGGAAGTTGATACGTGGTAGGGACATTGGTTAGGGGGTGTAGGTGTGCAACGTCATGGTGTGACCTTGATTTGACCTTTGACCTTGCCGTAGTGACCTTGTCTGGGCTATATCTCGGCAACCATAACATGTAGGATGTTGATACTGGGTAGGGACATTGGCTAGGGTGTGTAGATGTAAAACATCATGGTATGACCTTGATTTGACCTTTGATCTTGCATATCTGATGCTATTTTATCTCTCTACGGGGATATCTGATACTATTTTATCTCTCTTATATCTAATTATACAGAATTCCATTTTGTAATTTCTGCTTCTTGAATGCCATTACATTTATGCTTTTGTGACACTTTGCTTTTGTTAGCAAAACATTTTCTTTTATTTTATTGACTTACTATTGTATAACATTAAACATATCTTATTGGTACTGATACCAAGCGAATGCTTGTCTTGCATGTTTGTATTCAATGTAAAGATGTATTATCGTTTGGACAGATTATATTTGAAAAAGGAGGGGTGTTCATTCATACGCATGTTTCAAAAGCAGAAGATGATGCTCTGTTGCCTGGAAAAATTGTTATTAAGCAGAAGGTATGTGACTCTTCAGTAATATATTTTCTTTATTGTAACAAGTAAGATGGAATGGCATTTTCAGTATGTGTAGCCATTATTTGGGTATATGTGCTGCTTTGTTTGTTAAATTGAACTTATTATAAAATCCCTTAAGTACAATGAAATCTGAATGCCTTAGAGACCTTTTTTTAATAAACTAGACATTTAGTTGATGTTATCACATTGTTGCTTTTTGCTGGGCATACCAATTCAGTCAAGCCCGAGAAAATGAATTCTGGAGTGCACTGAAGTTACAGTGTTAGTGTCATTTCTCCAAAGCTTTATGTTATCATTTTATGGAGGTTTTAGTTACATGCATTCTTTGTTCATTCCATTATCCTTCTTCTCCACCAGTTTGGTATCATAAATGAAATAAAAGGAAGGAGTTTGTAAGATTGTATAAGTATTATAAAGATATACATGCATTTGCTGTGTGAACATACATTATTTGAGTGTGTTTGAATCAAGGTTAATCAGTGTATCCTTTTGGAATCCTTCCCACCTTTAGGTCAATGTCTGGATAGATATTTAATGTGAATGTCAAAATCGAAGCATTTCGTATAATGACTCTGTTGCTATTTGTTGGATTGCAGACAGAAGGTGTATTTGTGGAATGGGTGCCAGAGCCAGGAGATCTCCCACAGAGAGATGCAGAGTGGACTGTAGTGGATGAAGGTGCTGCTGGAGATAATTTTCTCATAATTAATAAGTATTCATATCAGAACTGCTCATGACAATTTGAACACAAAACTTTCATGTGTGCTTGATTATTTAATGAAACATAAAAAAAGCATTTTATTCCGGAAAATGTTGTTAACATTTTCAAAACCAAATTATCTGTGTCTCTCTCAATCCTTGTGGTTGATAAAATCAAAATAAAATTTACACCATGTAATATCATCTGTTTACTCCTTATAAATAGTACATTTTTTGTGATAATATGCTTCATTAATGATTGCAGATTCAGTCAACTATATAGAACAGATATACTTCTTTTTACAGACACTGAAAAAGTCAGTCAGATGAGCCACCAGCCAGTTCACAAGTTCATCATCAACTTTGATGTGAAAGACCTAAAAAGTTTAAAGAGATCAAAACCCAGCTTGGGGTGGTCATATTTGATCTTTATACTTAAATGTGGTACAACCTTTCCACCATTGCATTTTCATCAAGGAGGAACTAAACTGCTGATAAAGGAACTGGAGAAGTACCTTGTCATTAAAAAGTATGAATTTTGTATGTATTGAGGCTGTGTGTCTAAACTATATTAATATTTCTGTTGTTTAAATTCTGTTAATTAAGTGGCCCATCAGGGAGTTTATTTTCACATAGGTTCTACTGGTCACTGCTGACAAAGAGTTGTAGTTTTAACATTTTTACGCAACAGTCCTTAAGGGCTATCGGGGTATGGTTTTCACCCATGGTATCCGGATGGGCGGGTGGGCAGCAGGTAAAGTTTGTCAATGCTGTATTTCAGAAACCATAAGGTGTAAGAAGTTGATACTTAGTAAGGACATTGGTTGGGTGGTGTAGGTGTGCAATGTCATTATGTGACCTTGATTTGACTTTGAAAATATTGTCTGGACTATATTTCATAAACCGTAAAGCCTAGGAAGTTAATATTTGGTAAGGTATTGCAGTGTTGCTTCTAGGACTCGTTTTATGCGGGATCGTTCATTAATTTGCCTACAAAGGCAGATTTGCTTGGAGTCTTCGGTGACAAAATTATACGAGAACGCGTAGTTCACAAGGTGATGCGGGAAATATATAAAGCGAAAAGACGAGAGATCTAGAAAATCAAAACACTGCATGGATCGAGAGTTTGTTGAGGGTTTGATTTCTATGGTCCAAAAGCATTTCGGATAATGCTTATTGACAATGTGGTTTCGTGATCGTTTATGAAGTTGTGAAAGAACTCAAACATAATGGGCTGCAGACACTATTTATGTATATTACACCCAAAAATATAAAATGAAGCATAAAGTGGATGGTTACTTCAAAATGAAGGCAAGAAAAAACAATGTTGACAGTCAGGATTGTAACAACAATGGGCCAGTAAAAGAGGTGTTGACCCTCCTGGCAGTCATACCAGTAACTACCCAGTTTCAGTATTATTATTTTAAATTCTATAGTAGGAACTTTATGCTTGCTTGTTCATCGGTACCCATGGGGGTGGTGGTGGCTGTGAAAAGAATAAAACTTATTAAAGTATCATAGCTGGCTACTGCATTGTGACCAATTATCGCCGGGTACCAATTATGGCCACTTCTAAATAAAATGTTCATATTTCTGTTATTACCGCATATTTTCAGGGACTTTTGGTGTCTATTTGTCATTTTCAGTTTAGAAATAGATCTACCCAATCAACAAGTTTCACATGTGACTATTTTCCAAGTTATGTCTATTTTTAAATCCGTACCGTGCCCTTGAATGTCAATACCTTTAGTGCTAACACTTCACCAGTGGGTTGGTTTCTAATCATTCTTTTATGGACACAAGTGGGAGACCAGGATGGGGAGGGGGTCGGGGAGTTAAACTTCAAGATTGCTTTAGGATTTCATCGAAATTAAGTTTCCCCCATCGGTCCTTAACAGAATAATCTGAGTTAACATTGACACAAACTCTAGTACAGGATAGATATTGTCACTAGTCACTGACAAGGACACAGACTCACTGAAGTCATGGACACGGGCAAGGACAGGTGAAGTTCTTACTTATTACATGTACTAGTCTTGGATTTTTATTGTCTCCAATAGCATCGGGTGGATACTATGGATTATGCATGAGTACGCCACCGCCGCCGCCGCAGTGTGTAGAGATTTTCTCGTCACCCCTCTAGAGGCCAGGGTATTATAGGTAGACTTCTCAAATTTTCAGGTTATATTCATAACCATAAAATCTTGCCTGGGAATATTTTTGGCCTCATTTTGAAAAACAAGATGGCCGCCACGTACTGCGAATCTTCTGGTATGGTTGTATATGACCTTGGGCCGCCCCTTCAAGGTTAAACGAGGATAGGCAAACTTAAAAGTGCTTATAACTCGCTTATTATTGGTCCTAGAGGTTTGGGATGGTAAACCAACATATAGGAAATCATGGGCTGTGAATCTCGTGGTGTGGTCGGATTTGACCTTTGGCCCCTCCTTCAAGGTCAAACGAGGATAGCCAAACTTAAAAGTGCTTATAACTCGCTTATTATTGGTCCTAGAGGTTTGGGATGGTAAACCAACCTGTAGGAAATCACGGACTGGGAATCTTCTGGTGTGGTCGGATTTGACCTTGGGCCGCTCCTTCAAGGTCAAACGAGGATAGCCGAACGTAAAAGTGCTTATAACTTACTTATTATTGGTCCTAGAGGTTTGGGATGGTAAACCAACCTGTAGGAAATCACGGACTGGGAATCTTCTGGTGTGCTCGGATTTAACCTTGGGCTGCCCCTTCAAGGTCAAACGAGGATAGCCAAATGTAAAAGTGCTTATAACTTGCTTAGTATTGGTCCTAGAGTTTTTGGGAGGTTAACCAACCTATAAGAAACCATGGGCTGGGAATCTTCTGGTGTGGTCGGATTTGACCTTGGGCCGCCCTTTAAGGTCAAACGAGGATAGCCAAATGTAAAAGTGCTTATAACTCGCTTATTATTGGTCCTTGAGGTTTGGGATGGTAATCCAACCTATAGGAAATCATGGGCTGTGAGTCTTCTGACATGGTCAGATTTGACCTTGGATCCCTCCTTCAAGGTCAAATGAGGATAGCCAAACTTAAAGGTGCTTATAACTTGCTTATTATTGGTCCTAGAGATTTGGGATGGTAAACCAACCTATAGGAAATCATGGGCTGTGAATCTCGTGGTGTGGTCGGATTTGACCTTGGGCCCCTCCTTTAAGGTCAAATGAGGATAGCCAAACTTAAAAGTGCTTATAACTCGCTTATTATTGGTCCTAGAGGTTTGTAATGGTAAACCAACATATAGGAAATCATGGGCTGGGAATCTTGTGGTGTGGTGGGATTCGACCTTGGGCCCCTCCTTCAAGGTCAAACAAAGATAGCCAAGCTTAAAAGTGCTTATAACTCGCTTATTATTGGTCCTAGAGGTTTGGGATGGTAAACCAACCTATAGGAAATCATGGGCTGGGAATCTTTTGGTGTTGATCGGATTTGACCTTGGACCTCTCGTTCAAGGTTAAACGAGGATAGCCAAACTTAAAAGTGCTTATAACTCGCTTATTATGAGTCCTAGAGGTTTGCAATGTGAAACCAACTTATGGGAAATCATGGGCTGGAAATCTTCTGATGTGGTCAGACTTGGCCTTGGGCCTCTCCTTCAAGGTCAAATGAGGATAGCCAAACTGAAAAGTGCTTATAACTTGCTTATTATTGGTCCTAGAGGTTTGCAATATGAAAACAACTTATAGGAAATCATGGGCTGCGAATCTTTTGATGTGGTCAGATTTGACCTTTGGCCCCTCCTTCAAGGTCAAACGAAAATAGCCAAACTTAAAAGTGCTTATAACTCGCTTACTATTGGTCCTAGAGGTTTGCAATGCGAAACCAACCTATAGGAAGTCATGGGCTGCGAATCTTCTGATGTGGTCAGATTTGACCTTGGGCCCCTGCTTCAAGGTCAAATGAGGGTAGCCAAACTTAAAAGTGCTTTCAACTTGCTTATTACTGAAAAATGTTGTTTATCTTCTAAACTATGTTAGTTGGCCTTTTCCGGTGGATACATCTTGCATCTGGCCACAGATGCGTCCTTGGTCTAGTTTTTATTGCATCAGACTATCAACTGATATTTATACTTTTGTACATAGCTTTTTACATAGCTGTTCACAATTAACCATGTGGCCTTGATCAGTAACAGAATCCACTGTTAGAAAAGATATTTTTCATTAGTTTAAACTTATCATGAATTAAGTACCAAAGTTTACCTTGGTTCTGCCAAAGTGTGTTGACCTGCCATATTTAAGACATAGTTCTCTTATCAAAAATTTGTGTGGATTGCTGCAGCTGATTATTAAATGTACTTTTACTTAATTTTACTTAATAGTTTTTAGTTTACTGATTAATCCCATCATCTTACTATTGAATTGTCATTGGGCAGGTTGTGTGTAACCAATTGTCTATTAGATTGATGTGTCCAACATCTGTTCTTCTGTCTGTCTGTCTGTCCGTCAACATTTTAGTTTCTGGGCTCTAACTCGAACACACTTCTGCCGATCAATTTAAAACTTAGCAGGGTGATAGGGTACCACCTAGGCTAGGTGACTTTCAAAATTGGTGCCATTTGGAAAAACAAGCTGGCCGCCATCATGAAATTCTGTTTCCACCATCCTGAAATTCTGTTTTTGGTCTCTAACTCGAAGATGCTTTTCCTGATCAATTTGAAACTTAACAGGGTGGTAGGGCACCACATATGCTAAGTTGCTTTTGAAATTGGTGCCACTTTAAAAAACAAGATGGCCACCATGGCTGTCACCTTGAAATTCTGTTTCCCACTGCTATCTTGAAGATGCTTCAGACGATCAATTTAAAACTTAATAGGGTAGTAGTGCACCACCTAGGCTAGGTTGCTTTCAAACTTGGTGCCATTTGGAAAACAAAATGGTCGCCATATTGAAATTCCAGCACTATTTTGGTATGTCCAGGACCTGTATCATAGCTATCATGTTGCATACATCTGGCATACATCTATCCTGTAGACATGGCAAGCAGTAGTATGTGTTACTGTCCTGATACTGATTGCGCAACCCGCCTTATGGGATCTACAACCCCAGTTTCTTTTAATACTTTACATAAATTTTTTCCTTCTTAAAGTTTATTTTCTCTACCTAAATATTATTTGCACCTTTACAAATCTGACACTATTTACTCTCAAAGTTTCCTGATCTTTGAACTGTTTCACTTCTGTTGTATCTCATGGTGTTGAAAACTATTTATCCTCAAGTTGCATTATTGAATAGAAATTTATACTTGTGGAATGGCAGTGGTAATACTGGATGGCTGGAAATGGTTAGTCTTGTGTTGTGATACACTTGTCCGCAGGTGCATTCTAAAACTAAGTCTGCACATCAGAAAGAATTATGTCCACCCCACTGGGGGGTGGACATATTATTTTTGCTTTTTCCGCCGTCCGCCGTCCCACTTGGTTTCCAGACATTTTAGGCAACAGTTCTTATCCTATCTTTACCAAAGTTGGCATGCAGGTTTATTGGGTTAATAGCTTGTATGGGATTGCTTTTGGTGATGATAGCTCTATAGCTAACTGAGTAATAGCTACTTTGCTACTTTTGAGTAGCTCTTTGGTTTCCAGACATTTTAAGGAATGCTATTAAGCTTAGCTTTCTGAAATTTGGTATGGAGGTTCATTGGGTTAATAGCTTGTATGGGATTGCTTTTGGGGGGAATTGCTTCATAGATGAGTGAGTAATTAATTAAATAAATGAGTAATTGGCTATTTTGAATACTGAAAAAGGCAAATGTGCTCATATCTCCTAAACCGTGCGAGATAGAGCGATTTCGTCGAAATTTTCGACCCACAGGGTATCTAAGGAATGTACTCTTTGAAATTTTCAAAAAAATTTCCCCTCCCCAAAAATGGCGGCCATTTTGAATTTTAGAATTTTTGCCAAAAATGGCAAAACACAAATTTACTTCTATCTCCTTAACTGCGAGATAGAGCGATTTCGTCGAAATTTTCGACCCACAGGGTATCTAAGGAATGTAATCTTTGCAATTTTCAAAAAATTTTCCCCTCCCCAAAAATGGCGGCCATTTTGAATTTTCGAATTTTTGCCAAAAATGGCAAAACACGAATTTGCTTTTATCTCCTTAACCGTGCGAGATAGAGTGATTTCGTCGAAATTTTCGTAAAGAATGTAATCTTTGCAATTTTCAAAAAATTTTCCCCTCCCCAAATATGGTGGCCATTTTGAATTTTCGAATTTTTGCCAAAAATGGCAAAACACGAATTTGCTTCTATCTCCTTAACCGTGCGAGATAGAGCGATTTCGTCAAAATTTTCAACCCACAGGGTAGCTAAGGAATGTACTCTTTGCAATTTTCAAAAAATTTTGCCCTCCCCAAATATGGCGGCCATTTTGAATTTTCGAATTTTTGCCAAAAATGGCAAAACACAAAATTGCTTCTATCTCCTAAACCGTGCGAGATAGAGCGATTTCGTCGAAATTTTCGACCCACAGGGTATCTAAGGAATGTACTCTTTGAAATTTTCAAAAAATTTTCCCCTCCCAAAAATGGCGGCCATTTTGAATTTTTGAATTTTTGCCAAAAATGGCAAAACACAAATTTGCTTCTATCTCCTTAACCGTGCGAGATAGAGCGATTTCGTCGAAATTTTCAACCCACAGGGTATTTAGGTAATGTACTCTTTGCAATTTTCAAAAAATTTTCCCCTCCCCAAAAATGGCGGCCATTTTGAATTTTCGAAGTTTTGCCAAAAATAGCAAAACACAAATTTGCTTCTATCTCCTTAACCGTGCGAGATAGAGCGATTTCGTCGAAATTTTCAACCCACAGGGTATCTAAGAAATGTACTCTTTGCAATTTTCAAAAAGATTTCCCCTCCCCACATATGGCGGCCATTTTGAATTTTCGAATTTTTGCCCAAAATGGAAAAACACAAATTTGCCTTAACCGTGCAAAATAGAGTTATTTCGTTGAAATTTTCGACCCATAGGGTATCTGAGAAATGTACTCTTGGCAATTTTAAAAAAATTTTCCTTTTCCCAAAAATGGCGGCCATTTTGAATTTTCAAATTTTTGCCAAAAATAGGAAAACAGGAATTTGCTTCTATCTTCTTAACCGTGCAAGATAGAGTGATTTCGTCAAAATTTTCGACCCAACCAATGCAAAAAGGCATGAAGCTGAAATAATTTACATCTACACTAACAAATATTTAAGCATCATTGATATATTTTACAAATGAAACAGGGTCTTGTAAGACTACTGTACAATTTTGGCAAAAGGTTCATGGGTAGACATTACACATGATAATGTGTGTTCTTCTATGCTATCCTGTTTCTATTCGCACCTACTATCAACAGGGCGTCCTATTTCTAGTTTTCTTATCAGTCAGACCATGATTTACACAATTTTTTTAAAATGGGTACTTTGCCCCTATCTCAAAATTGGTCTAGATTTCAACGTTTATTATTCAGCTACTTTTCGATATTCTTTCACATGCAGAAATTTTAGCCCTTTATCTGCAACCTTATTGCCACCTTAATGTAAAAATAGGGACTTTACCCCCCACCCCCCACCCCTGACCCGTTCACTTAGTTTTTTATTTTTTTCAAACCAAATATGGTACATATATTATATTTGCCAATAGGAATATCGTGACTTTCTGGTGACCTTTAATTCTAAATATTAATGCACCTATGGCCTCCTTAAAGTCATAAAATGGGTAAACTAACTTGTCACTGATATAAAAGTCTACAAAAACAAGATCCTGGTTACCTTATAAATGAAATATTAATGATGTAACAGTCATCTAATCTTAAAGTATAGGGGTTATATCCCTCATCTCAGTGAGTCTAAATTTTTAAAGTAAAATTTGGCACACTTATAAAGGTTTGCAAAGCTTATTTTCTCTTCACCTTAAAGTCCCAATTATAATGAAGTTATGGCCGCCATACAATAAAATAAGGAGGTTTACAGCCCCAAACTATCTCATTGTTTGTTCAGCTCACCTCAGTTAAACTTGGCACACTTATAAAGGCTGACAAAAGGGACAGTCTCATTTTCTGGTCACCTTAAAGTCCCAATACCAGTGAGGTTATGGCCATAATCCTGCATGAAAGTGTTTTGGGAGTTTCTTTTATGGGTTATCAGTATTATTGTGATAAAAAAATGTAAAATAATCCAAAAAGTTTCTTTTGTAATCCTTACATCTTTACAGTGATGTGTAGGTTTTTTGTCTGGTTTTTGTGATAAGAATGGTGAGTAACTATCATATGTTAGTGTTTGATTCTACTGGCAAGTGTTGTTCTCTTTGCTCCTTGCACATAATAATAGGATTTTCTTTCAGGTCAGCGACTGACTCCTGTCTTTATTTGGTGAGAGAGCCTGACCCTAATGCACTCACAACATCATTTGATGAACTCAAGCTGTTTGAGCACCAGGCTGCTGATGTGGTCTCCGTAAGTCTGAAGATCTTATTGATTCTGTAACATTATCATCACTAAGAAACACAATAGTTTGAAATTGTAACTGATGCAGGTCCATTCAAATTTCAGTTCTCTGTGAGGAAGTAACTGTTCTACATTTTGTCTGCGCAAACAACTTCTCCAAAAGTACAAGGCCCGGAGACATGCTGTTTCTTTTAAAAGACACTTGATTGTATTGAGGATGAAAATTATTCAAAGCATGTAGAATTGTTTGTCTGCTCCCTAGAGCCATTACAGGTGAGGTACCCCCGCTCAAAGTGTGACAATTTCAACACTTTATCACAATTTTCTCGTTAACTAATCGAGGGGTTTGACTCTTATCATGCATATTTTATCTAGGCTACAAGTAAATTCCGTTACATGAATATCAGGCCTGGATCTTCCTTAATTCTTTTTTAAAGAATTTTTAAAATAATTTTTAATGCATTAAAAATTCATGAATTCTTGCACCAAGACACTTATAACTTGACAAGTATTGCCTTTAGAGCATTTTCTTAAAGTATGTTGTTCAGCTACTTTTTCCATAACTACAATATGGTGAGTAACTTAAAAGCCTATCCTTATAGCTAAGTGAGTAATAGCTATTTTCTGACTTTTCAGTACCTTTCATAATGAGCAAAATCACTTGTAACTTGAAAACTATTACATTTGGAGTATTTTGTTAAAGCATGTAATTTGGGTACCTTTGGGACAGCTATAACATAGTAAATTGCAGACCTGTAGCTCATTGCATAACTGGGCAATAGCTACTTTCAGGTTCTCACTGTTCTATTCTATTCTGAACTTTTATAGCACTTAATCTCTGCCAAGGCACACAAGACACAACACCAGGTACATAATCAATAATCATCATTCCATAGACATAGCCAGGTCAGCACCACAGAGACGCCGAGAAGTTTACATGTTAAGGTGGGAAAGCCTTATCAAAGAGAAATGATTTTAGCTTTTTAGCTGTTGAGTAATCACTTGTAACTTGAAAACTGTTAAATTTAGTGTATTTTGTTTACATATGTTATTCACCTACTTTTGCATCAGCTGAAACAGTAATTTTATTGCGTTAATACATCCTATCCAATGGACAATTGCTAATCCGGTCGGCGCAGACCGGCCCGCCAAACGCCAGAAAAAGACGTTCTGTGTTGCCACTGGCTGGCCGGTCCGTAGTACTGTGCACTCCCCAGATGGCGCCTCGTACTTCCTTCCTGTCTAGACAACCTGACGTCATAGCATCTTTTTCGTTTGGCGCGTGTACTGTGCAGACGTGTTTTCAACAATCTCCAGATTTTTTTAAAAGAAAGTGTGCATTATGACGGATTTTATACCTTATTTGCAAATAATTTATTGTAAAAGTGTTACCTACATATCAAGCACGGATATACATCAAGAAATCTGCTGGAAACGCTCCCTAGTTGACTCAATTTAGTGTTGATGATAGGGCAGTAATCTACGAGATTATGAAGGCAGCCATTTTCTAGTTTCCTTCCATTCAACAATTGTGTTGTTAGGGGCAGATCGACGATATTTAGAAATATAATGGATATACTACTTACAAGGTATTTTTATCCGTGTTTTTTTTTTGTTTGAATGTACCTGCTGTAACCTTCCAGCTACAATCACCATAGAAACGTCTTTTCTAGTACTACAAATAGAAATCACGGGAAACTTCAGTCTACGTAGTTTTGAACACTGTAAAGAAGGAATTCCCCCAGCAAGATGCATTCTTCATCTTCAGAGCGCACTAGCTCGAGTATTTAGTGTTTTTCAACAGAAGCAAGAGGTGCTTTCTTCAGATTTCTTCAGAGCGCACTGGTACCGACTTCTCTGCTGTAAAGCATCAGTCACACCAGCCTAGCTCGAGTATTTAGTGTTTTTTCATCAGAAGCAAGAGGTGAATTCTTCAGAATTCTTCAGAGCGCACTGGTCCAGACATCTTTGCTGTAAAGCATTTGTCGATCGGCAAGCTCGTAGTCAGCCGACCTCACCTAGTATTTACATAGAAGGAACTTCATCTTTAAGCTCTCTCAGTCCCGCCCTTGTGGACCCGGCACTTGTGTCAGTAGCAAGGGTTGTGGATGGCCAGGACACTGGTTTGAGTGCACAGCCGGCTGAGTAAGAAGAACCGGCTTCAGATCCGGACAGAACTTTACCTTCACAGCGCACTGGTCCAGGCTTCTCTGCTTTAAAAGCACCAGCCGACCGGCCAGCTGTAAAGAACGCGACCTCTGACGTCATATCCAGTCAGCCAATCGCGTGTCTTTCTGACAACTCACGAAGCTGGTCACGTGGTTTCACCGACCAGGAAGGTCGGAAGTGCATTCTTCAGAATTCACATCTACTGTGTTTACAGTTCCTGCTTGCAGACCCAGCCTTGTTGTCGGTAGTGGGGTTTGTGGACTGTAAAGTTGCCGGTGAGGCATCACAAAAGAACGTGAATACTGACGTCATCTCCAGTTAGCCATTCGCGTGTCCTTCCGAACAATCACGAAGCAGGTCACGTGTTTTCACCGACCAGGAAGGTCGGAAGGGCGTTCTTCAGAACTCACGTCTTCTGTGATTCCAGTCCCTGCCTTGCAGACCCGGCTTCGTTGTCGGTAGTGGGGTTTGTGGATGAGCAGAATACTAAGCATTTGCATGTTTAAGTATCACAAAGGAACGCCACAACTGACGAGCTCCAATCAGCCAATCGCGTGTCTTTCCGACCAGCAAGCTGGTCACGTGACACACCGAACACCAAGTGTTTCTAAAAATAGTTCACAAGGGCTTTCCCAGCAACTGTCAAATCTACAAATAAGACGTGCGATTAAAGAAGTACTTTAATTAATGGAGGAAACCTACAGCAAGCTGAATTCAACACACAGATAGTTGTAAAATTGTTTTAGCAACCGGTTTTTATTACTGGCTACAACTGGTTACAAAGTGTACCGACTGGCGCTGGCTACACAGCCTTGTACACTTGCTTCAACAACTGGTTACAGAGTGTACCGGCTGGTACTGGCTACACAGCCTTGTACACTTGCTTCAACAACTGGTTACAGTGTACCGACTGGTACTGGCTACACAGCCTTGTACACTTGCTTCAACAACTGGTTACAGAGTGTACCAGCTAGTACTGGCTACACAGCCTTGTACACTTGCTTCAACAACTGAGTACAGTGTACCGACTAGTACTGGCTACACAGTCTTGTACAATTGCTTCAACCTACCGGTTACAAAGTCTACTAACAGGGTGCTGGCTACACAGTCCTTACTGTACAGTGCTTCACCCCAACTGGTTATAAAAAAAAAAAAAAAAAAAATCGACCAGCAGCTGTGAAAATTCATTGGTGACCCCAGCCTGCCAGTTTTTTCCTGGTTACAGAAAATTACTGGTTACAGTAAAGTACCGGGTATGGAGTCCTGGTAGTGGACAGAGTTGCCTAAGGTAATTTGGTTACACAGAATTCTTAGACCATTCAGTGGTCTTGGGGATATGACAGTGATATGACAGTGTCCCAAGCTGCCAGGCAACCTCCACTTATCACACCTCTCAACAGCCTGTTATCGGTGCTGGACTTGACTGGAGAGATAATAAATTTTGTCATCATGTCCGGCCAGGGGTCAGACATCTCACAAATGACAATTGCTCTGTAAATGCTGCACCTTGCAGGCTGCTGGCCCGGGGCGAAGAGTCTATTAATGTGAAAAGTTGTGTCAGCCCCACCGGACCACAAGAGAGTCTGTTAACCTGGATCATTGTCACCAGACCGGACCAGTGTCCGGAGGGACAGAAAATGTTTGTCAGAATACCAAATGTCCCAAATGTGGCGCACAGTCTGCCTGTAGGGTCCAGACTAAGCCCTTTTTGGGAACGTAGGAAACCTTGGGGGCTGGACCCAAGGTAGTACAACTATTGAAGGAGGGATACCTATATCCATATACCTATACAAGGACAGTCCAGGAAATGCCTGAGATTTCACATCCAAGGTCGGGCATACCAGTTCAAGGCCCTGCCATTCGGTTTGTCCACAGCGCCTTTGGAGTTCACCTTGATACCAAAGCAGGTGAAATTGATGGCCATACACAAGGATTTAAGAAGCCACCAGTACCTAGACGACTGGTTGGTGAGAGCCAGATCCCACCAGGCTTGTCTCCAACATACACAGGAACTAGTAAATAATGTGTCAGCAACTGGGTGAGCTGATGAACTTAGAGAAATCAGAGCTGGAGCCCAAACAAGACTTCGATTTTGTAGGCTACCAGTTCGGCTTCAGATCTGATCGGTTCCGACCGACTCTGGACTGGTGACAGAACCTTCAAGAGACTGTTAAAACTGCTATCCCTACCGACTTGGCCGGTCCGGGGATTCATGTCCTTGATAGGTTACTAACATCTACCGAAAAGCGTGTTAATCTAGGCAGACTTCATATGAGACCCATACAGTGGCATCTCAAAAAACAACTGGAGGGTACCAGAATCACTGGAAAAGGTGATCCAAGTCCCCAGGTCCCTGCACCCCCATTTACAATGGTGGCTGAAGGAAGACAATGCACTTACAGGCCAACCATTACACCCAATAAAACATGCTCTGCAAATGTTTACAGACGCATCAATAGAAGGGTGGGGCGCTCACTTAGATGAGCACTTTGCAAGAGCAACCTGGTCCCCTCCGGGAAGCAAGTTGTATATAAACTATCTAGAACTTTAAGCAGTTTTTCTGACTTTAAGAGTTCTAAGACCTTTGCTCAAACAAGATAGTACTTGTAGCAACTGACAACACCACAGTAGTGTCATACATAAAGGAAGGAGGAATGAGGTCGGGCCAACTTTGTGCCCTACTATGGAGAATCTTGACCTGGTGTACCAGGAAACAAGTGACTCTAAAGCACGACACATTCCAGGCCGGCCTAATGTGGTAGCAGACAGGCTGTCCAGGCTAGGCCAGACCACCCAAACAGTGGTTTCTCCTTCCAGAGGTCTTCCACTCTATGCAGTAGGTGGCACCGGCCCAAAATAGACTTATTTGCCACGAGGTTCAACAACAAGTCGCCTCTGTTTTGTGTCACCGGTACCGGATCCCCTGGCCACAGCAGTGGATGTGCTCAGTCGGCCATGGTAGGATCTAAAAGCATACACCTCCCCATCAGCCATATTGGGCAAAGTGGTGGAGAAGTTGCAAGACTCCCCATGTAAGAGAATCATTCTGATTGCTCCGGGGTGGCCCAACATGCCTTGGTTTTGGGATCTAGTGGCCATGTCCAGCCACATCCCTCTGAGCCTGCCCAATCTGCCCAGCCTGTTCACAGCCATTCGATCAGATCCCTCACAGAAATCTGACAAATCTTAATCTCCATGCAGGGCTCCTAGAGCCTCAGCAATCGAGGAGCAGGACTTGTCTGAGGCAGTGGCAGCAAGAATTGAGGTTCCTCAAAGGGGGGGTCAGTCAGATCAGTCTATGAGGCAAATGGGTCATTTTTACCAAGTGATGTATCATTCATCAGGTGGACTTTGGGCACCACCTGTAAAATCAGTTGCTGACTTCCTTAGGTACCTGCTTCAGGACAGGAAGTTGCGGCCCAGTACCATTGATGGTTACAGCTCAGCCATTGCTGATAGTCTGGAAAATTTGCCCATCAATGTTAGTAAGGATAAAAATCTCACTCGTCTCCTGGATAGCTTCCACTGAGACAGACCCAAAGGCCGGAGGGGAACCCCCTCCTGGAACCTCTCCCTGGTTTTTGCACCAGCTGACAAGGTTCATTTTGAACCAATTAAAGAGGCCTCCTTGAAGCATTTGACCTTCAAGGCAGTTTTCCTCTTGGCCCTGGGTTCGGGCAAGCGTAGAAGTGAGATACATGCTTGGCAAACAGCCCAGCACCATTGATGGTTATAGGTCACCCCTTGTTGATAAACTGGGAAATTCACCCTTCAACATCAGTAAGGACGGAAATCTCGCTCGTCTCCTGGATAGTTTCCTCAGAGACAGACCCAAAGGCAGGAGTGGCATACCCTCCTGGAACTTCTTACTGGCCGTGCACCAGCTAAGACTCCATTTGATCCAATCAAGGAGGCCCCCTTGAAGCATTTGACCTTCAAGACGGTATTCCTCTTGGCCCTTGGGTTGGGCAAGTGCAAAAGTGAGATTCATGCCTGGCAAAACTGATATATTGGACACCAATCCGATTGGTCAAAGGTGTCCCTGTATCCATCACCCAGCTTTCTATCCTAGAATCAGCTGGCCATAGAGTGTCCAGTGTGGCCCCTGGGGTTATAACAGCCCTGGCCCCGACTCTGGATAGATCCCTCAAGTCTGACAGGTCCCTCTGTCCGGTCAGAGCATTGTGCTACTATTTGGACAGGACTTCAGACATCAGGCAGAATAAGGAGGTGGTTTTTGTCTCCTTTGAGAAAGGTTTCAACAAAGACATCTCACCTGCCACTATCTCCTCTTGGATCAATCAGACTGTGATCCTATGTTATGAGCTCTCTGACCAGGAGGCCCACTTTTAACATCAGGTTAAAGCCCATGATGTCAGGGCTTTTTGCTGCTTCTAAGATCTTCCAGTCGGGAGTCTCCTTAGATCCAATCTTGTCAGCCCGCCACTGAAGTCACAATACCTTCACACAGTTCTATATGAAGGGCGGGGCTTGGGCTGATTCAGAGCTTTACCAATTGGGCTAGGTAGTGGCTGCTCAGCAGATCCACAAGTGGCCCTTGGATTGAGGAGATTTGTATATGTACATAACAGTTCTTCATGTACATAAGAATTAAGTGTGGCGTGCTTCCTTCGGGAGGTTTATTTGCATTCTGGGACTGAACTCATCCCTCTCTTCCCCTACCTCAGAGCAGGTCTGCAAAAAAGGGGGGGGCGACGGCGGTATAGCCCCGGGTAACCGGCTGCTGGCAACCGACCATGGCCTTGCAGGGTTTCCTGACCTTAAAGTCAACCCAGGCCTGGACCTATAGGTCTCCTGACAAAGTCAGCCTAGACCGTAGGTTAAAATTTGCTATTACTTGTGAGTTCACATAAGTCCCTAGTAACTTACCCGCCGACCAAGCGGTAGTTATTCAGCAATTGTCCATTGGATAGGATGTATTAACGCAATAAAATTGCAAATTTAATAAGTAAATTAAATTTTTATAAGTTAATACCCTATCCAATGGACACACAAGACCCTCCCACCGACCCCGCTATCAGCTTACTAGGGGTCTAAGAGGTTTAGACAACGAAAAAGATGCTATGACGTCAGGTTGTCTAGACAGGAAGGAAGTACGAGGCGCCATCTGGGGAGTGCACAGTACTACGGACCGGCCAGCCAGTGGCAACACAGAACATCTTTTTCTGGCGTTTGGCGGGCCGGTCTGCGCCGACCGGATTAGCAATTGTCCATTGGATAGGGTATTAACTTATAAAAATTTAATTTACTTATTAAATTTGCAAATTTGCAGACCTGTAGCTTATTGCACAGCTGATCAATAGCTACTTTCAGGTTCTCACTGTTGAGTAAATCACTTGTAACTTGAAAACTATTGCATTTGGAGAATTTTGTTTAAATGTGTTATTCACCTACTTTTGGGTCACCTGTAACATAGTTCAATTGCAGACCTGTAGCTTATTGCATAACTGAGCAAAAGCTACTTCAGGTTCTCACTGTTGAGTAAATCACTTGTAACTTGAAAACTGTTCTATTTAGAGTATTTTGTTAGGCAGGTAGCTTGTAACCAACCCGTCTATTAGATCAATGTGTCCGACATCCATCCGTCTGTCCGTAACATTTTTGTTTCCAGACTCTAACTCAAAAACGCTTTGTCCAATCGAATTCAAACGTGGCAGGGAGATAGGTCACCATCATAGCTAGGCTCCTTTCAAAATTGGTGTAATTTTGTCCATTTGTTTGTCTGTTTTTTGGCTGTTTGTCTGTCCGTCAACATTTCCGTTTCCGGACTCTAACTTGTAAACACTCTGTCCAATCGAATTCAAACTCGACAGGGAGATAGATCACCATCATAGCTAGGTTCTTTTCGAAATTGGTGTAATTCCGTTTGTTCATTTGTCCATTTGTTTGTCCGTCAAAATTTCCGTTTCCGGACTCTAACTCAAAAAAGCTTTGTCCAATCGAATTAAAACTTGACAGGGAGATAGATCACCATCATAGCTAAGTTGCTTTTAAAATTGTTGTAATTTCGTCCTTTTGTTTTGTCCATTTTTTGTCTGTTTGTCAACATTTCCGTTTCCAGACTCTAACCCGAAAACGCTTTGTCCAATTGAATTCAAACTTGACAGGGAGATAGATCATCATCATAGCTAAATTGCTTTCGAAATTGGTCTAATTCCGTTTGTTTGTGTGTCCGTTTTTTGTCCGTCAACATTTCCGTCTCCGGATTCTAACTCGTAAACACTTTGTCCAATCAAATTTAAACCTGACAGGGAGATAGATCACCATCATAGCTAAGTTGCTTTCGAAATTGGTGTAATTCCATTTGTTCGTTTGTCCGTTTATAGCATAGATACAATTATGTAACCTAGATTACAAGTTTTACATTTCTTAGCACGTCTAACACATTTACCATAACTCGGTGACCTAACATTTTTTTTCCTTGTTTCTAAATTTAATTACAGCAGTCGCTAATCTTATTGCTGCCTGCGCAACCTGCCTTTTGGGGCATCTTTGACCCTCTTGTTTATATACATTATTCACCCACTTTTGAGTCGGATATAACCTAGTAAAATTGCAGACCGGTACCTGATTGCATAGCTGAGCAATAGCTAATTTCAGATTCTCACTGTTGAATACATCACTTGTAACTTGAAAAGTATTGCATTTAGAGCATTTTGTTAACATATTGTTCCGCTATTTCTTTCAGTAGCTACAGCATGGTGAGTAACTTGGACGTCTATCCCAATAGCTAAGCCAGTAATAGCTACTTTCCCTTCTACAATGTCAAATTTGTCCTTACTACTGAAAACATACTAGGCCAGGGGAACATTACTTTGTAAATGTATAAGCTCTACATCTGTAATCACCGTGCACCAAGCATTTGAACTCTGTACCTTTGTATAACAACCAGGTCCTCAGTACCTCCTTAGGAAGCACCTTAACAGTGGCCTCTGTACTTTACCATTTACAGCGCTCAACTTTGTGTCCTTTTCTTCTTTTACTTGTACTCTGAAGCTCAAAACACAAGGTCAGCTGACACAGAGCCCGTTCATGGGCACTGATTGCTTGTTCGTATTTTTTCAGAAATTCTTCAAGGATCCATATACTACGACCCTATCAGGTTTTTCAAAGGTAACAGGCTTAGTGCGAGATGCATTCCAGGTACCACAAGGTGAAACCCAGCAAACCTCCGCAGCCTTCTCCTATTCCAGTCTACTGGTTGGAGACTTTGAGGGCTTAGATCCATACCTTCTGAGCCCTGGCACTGAGGACCAGGGATTTGAGTTTGTAGAAGCAGTAAGTCAAGTTTTCTTGTGTGAAGTTTTGTCTCACCATAGTCTCACATCATGTTTAAAATAAGACCTTTCATTCACAAGCATTTTATAATCCCATCAGCATTTTATTGTGCTTAATCTTGGAACATACAGATTCTAAAGTATATAGAACAGACCCATTATTCATAAATCATCAGACCATACAGCAAGCATAGGTAATTACCTGTAGAGATGCCAGGACACAATATGTCTTTATTTATGATGTAAAGCAATCATTTTGGGAGACTTTTTAACAGCTACACTCAATTTTGAAATACTTTAAATTAACTTTTTTTAAATGTACCTTTAATGAAAAAGAGTAGCCCTTAAATTAACAGAAATCCACACTTGTATTGAAATAGGCTCATATACAACTTGGCAAATGTGGCAAATAAGGAAATGCATGCTACACATTATTGCAGTGTTGGCAGTAAACAGCATTTTTTTCAGAGGGAAGAGCTGATAGATCGACCAGAGGTCAGGCGGGAGCAGCCAGTATCTGCGCCTCTGTGGTCACATCACATGGACAAGGAGGGACGCATCCAGGAAAGGGACAGCCTGCTACAGGCCATATTTAAAGGGGTGAGCTACTTGCAGATTCGTGGCACATCATGCTCCACCTTTGTATAGTTTTTAAAATTGTCCCTAATTTTGTAAGCAAATTGTGTTCTTATCTCTTTAAATAGAATTTTGTCAAGTAGAATTCCCTTCTGAGTTGAAATAGGTGTTATATATCTTTTGTACAATAATCTACTAGTTGATACTGCGGGTATTATCGCCCACTACCAGGAGTTACTCGGTGATTTTTTGGTTGTGTTTTGTATTTTAAATATTTCCTAACTGTGGATTGGTCTGATTTTAACTAATTTTGTTCAGTATTTGGTGTTTTATATTTTTGCTTCATTATTTTACAAAATTTACATGATACTTAATGCCTCATATTTATTGATTGTCTATTTTCCTGATGTGAATTTTGGCATGTTCTGTTTTTCCTGTGGTCTCTTGGTTCCTTAATGATGCGGATTGTTAGACTCCTTTTTATGTCAGCTGACTTGTCAGTCAGCTGACATTATGTCGTCACTCTGCGGTGTGGGCGTCCGCGTCCGCGTGAACAACTTCTCCTCCAAAACTACAAGGCCTAGAGACGTGCTGTTTTTTTTAAAAGATACCTTATCTATCGAGGATGAAAAATTGTTCAAGGCATGCAAATCTGTCTGTTCGTCTGTTTGCTAGAGACATTACAAGGGGGGTACCCCCACCAAAAGTGTGAAAATTTCAACACTTAATCACAATTTTCTCAGTGACTATTGCAGGGATTTCTCTCATATCTTGCATATATGTACTAGGCCACAGGTAGATTCTCTTGTGTGAGTATGAGACCTGGATCTGTCTTACTTTTTTTTTAATAAATTTTTTTAATAATTTTTAATGCATTAAAATTCATGAAATCATGCACAAAATCATTTATAACTTGAAAAGTGTTGCATTTAGAGCATTTTGTTAAAATATGTTATTCAGCTACTTTTTTCATAGCTACAATATGGTGAGTAAGTTGGGTGCCTGTCTCAATAGCTAAGTGAGTAATAGCTACTTTTGGGCCTTTCAGTAACTTCCATCATGAGTAAAATCACTTGTAGCTTAAAAACTATTGCATTTAGAGAATTTCGTATAAATATGTTATTCAGCTACTTTTGGGTCAGCTATAACATAGTAAAATTTTAGACCTGTAGCTCATGGCATAGCTGAGTAATAGCTACTTTTAGATTATCACTGTTGAGTAAATCACTTATAACTTCAAAACTATTGCATTTAGAGAATTTTGTATAAATATGTTATTCAGCTACTTTTGGGTCAGCTATAACATAGTAAAATTTCAGACCTGTAGCTCATGGCATAGCTGAGTAATAGCTACTTTTAGGTTATCACTGTTGAGTAAATCGCTTATAACTTGGAAACTATTGCATTTACAGTATTTTGTTTCAATATGTTATTCACCTATTTTGGGATCAGCTATAACATAGTGAAGTTTCAGATCTGTGGCTCATTGCATAGCTGAGTAATAGCTACTTTGAAGTTCTCACTATTGAGTAAATCACTTGTAACTTAAAACCTATTGCATTTAGAGAATTTCGTATAAATATGTTATTCAGCTACTTTTGGGCCAGCTATAACATAGTGAAATTTCAGATCTGTAGGTCATGGCATAGCTGAGTAATAGCTACTTTAAAGTTCTCACTATTGAGTAAATCAGTTGTAATTGGAAAACTATTGCATTTAGAGTATTTCGTATAAATATGTTATTCAGCTACTTTTGGGTCAGCTATAACATAGTAAAATTTCAGACCTGTAGCTCATGGCATAGCTGAGTAATAGCTACTTTTAGGTCATCACTATTGAGTAAATCAGTTGTAACTTGAAAACTATTGCATTTACAGTATTTTGCTTAAATATGTTGTTCACCTACTTTTGGGTCAGCTATAACATAGTAAAATTTCAGACCTGTAGCTCATTGCATAGCTGAGTAATAACTACTTTGAGGTTCTCACTATTGAGTAAATCAGTTGTAATTGCAAAACTATTGCATTTAGAGAATTTCGTATAAATATGTTATTCAGCTACTTTTGGGCCAGCTATAACATAGTGAAATTTCAGATCTGTAGGTCATGGCATAGCTGAGTAATAGCTACTTTAAAGTTCTCACTATTGAGTAAATCAGTTGTAATTGGAAAACTATTGCATTTAGAGTATTTCGTATAAATATGTTATTCAGCTACTTTTGGGTCAGCTATAACATAGTAAAATTTCAGACCTGTAGCTCATGGCATAGCTGAGTAATAGCTACTTTTAGGTCATCACTATTGAGTAAATCAGTTGTAACTTGAAAACTATTGCATTTAGAGAATTTAGTATAAATATGTTATTCAGCTACTTTTGGGTCAGCTATAACATAGTACAATTTCAGACCTGTAGCTCATGGCATAGCTGAGTAATAGCTACTTTTAGGTCATCACTATTGAGTAAATCAGTTGTAACTTGAAAACTATTGCATGTACAGTATTTTGCTTAAATATGTTGTTCACCTACTTTTGGGTCAGCTATAACATAGTAAAATTTCAGACCTGTAGCTCATGGCATAGCTGAGTAATAGCTACTTTGAGGTTATCACTGTTGAGTAAATCGCTTATAACTTGGAAATTATTGCATTTAGAGTATTCTGTTTCAATATGTTATTCACCTATTTTGGGGTCAGCTATAACATAGTGAAGTTCCAGACCTGTGACTCATTGCATAGCTGAGTAATAGCTACTTTGAAGTTCTCAATGTTGAGCAAATCACTTATAATTTGAAAACTATTGCATTTAGAGAATTTAGTATAAATATGTTATTCAGCTACTTTTGGGTCAGCTATAACATAGTAAAATATCAGACCTGTAGCTCATGGCATAGCTGAGTAATAGCTACTTTTAGGTTATCACTGTTGAGTAAATCACTTATAACTTGGAAACTATTGCATTTAGAGTATTTTGTTGCAATATGTTATTCACCTATTTTGGGGTCAGCTATAACATAGTGAAGTTCCAGACCTGTGGCTCATTGCATAGCTGAGTAATAGCTACTTTGAAGTTCTCACTGTTGAGTAAATCAGTTGTAATTGGAAAACTATTGCCTTTACAGAAATTTGTGCAAATATGTTATTCAGCTACTTTTGGGTCAGCTATAACATAGTGAAATTACAGACCTGTAGCTCATGGCACAACTGAGCAATAGCTATTCTCAGGCACTGACTGTTGAGTAAATCGGCTATAACTTGAAAAATATTGCATTTGGAGTATTTTGTTAAAATATATTGTTCACCTACTTTTGGGTTAGCTATAACATAGTGAAATTACAGACCTATAGCTCATGGCATAGCGGAGCAATAGCTATTTTCAGGTTCTCACTATTGAGTAAATCAGTTGTAACTTGAAAACTATTGCATTTACAGTATTTTGCTTAAATATGTTGTTCACCTACTTTTAGGTCAGCTATAACAGAGCAAAAATTCAGACATGTAGCTGTCAGCTGAGTAATAGTTACTTTGAGGTTCTCACTCTTGAGTAAATCAGTAGTAACTTGAAAACTATTACATTTAGAGTATTTTGTTAAATATGTTTTTCACAGACGTTTTGGTCAGCTATAACATAGTGAAATTGCAGACCTCTATGTCATGGCATAGCTGAGCAATAGCTTCTTTCAGGTTCTCACTGTTGAGTAAATCATTGTATCCAACCTGTAGGAAATCATGGGCTGGGAATCTGTTAATATGGTCCGATTTGACCTTGGAACCCTCCTTCAAGGTCAAATGAGGATAGCCAAACATAAAAGTGCTTATAACTCGCTTATTATTGGTCCTAGAGGTTTGGAATGAGAACCAACCTATAGAAAATCATGAGCTGGGAATTTTTTGGTGTGGTCGGATTTCACCTTGGACCCCTCCTTCAAGGTCAAATGAGGATAGCCAAACTTAAAAGTGCTTATAACTCGCCTATTATTGGTCCTAGAGGTTTGGAATGGAAAACCAACCTATAGAAAATCATGGGCTGGGAATCTTTTGGTGTGGTCAGATTTCACCTTAGACCCCTCCTTCCAGGTCAAACGAAGATAGCCAAACTTAAAGTGCTTATAACTCGCGTATTATTGGTCTTGGAGGTTTGGGATGGTAAACCAACATATAGGAAATCATGGGCTGGGATTTGACCTGGGACCCCTCCTTCAAGGTCAATTGAGGATAGCCAAACTTACAATTGCTTAGAACTCGCTTATTATTGGTCCTACAGGTTTGGGATGGTAAACAAGCTACAGGAAATCATGGGCTGGGAATTTTTTTGTGTGGTCGGATTTGACCTTGGACCCCTCCGTCAAGGTCAAACAAGGATAGCCAAACTTAAAAAGTGCCTATGACTCACTTATTATTGGTCCGAGAGGTTTGGGATGGTAAACCATCCTAAATTCTTTGGCTGGGAATCTTTTGGTATGGTCAGATTTGACCTTTGGACCCCTTCTTCATGGTCGAACGAGGATATTGCATTTATAGTATTTCTTTAAATATTTTTAACCTACTTTTTACACTTAAACAATTACCTTGTTACTTTATTTCATAATACCATTTGCAGGGCACAACTTTTTTGTCCTTTTTTTCTGTCAGCTTCGGAATATCTTTCGAACATGCTGTTCAGTTACCATTTACTGTATTTCTGTACAGCCCTTTCCCTGATAATTATGCTTTCCTCTCATTATCACCATCACAAATCAAAAACATTCAGTCAGCTGACACAGTGCCCGTTCACGGGCACTCTCCTCTTGTTGTATTATTGGTCTCTTTGTGCACTGCTATAAGACTCAACACAAAATTCAGAGCAGGTGTGATGTTGACCTGCATGTCTGTAAATATGATGGACCTACTGCCAAATCCATCCTGTTCATTTACGACAAGACACACAAAGTTACATTTCATGAAAAGGCGTCCTTCAAGCAGCTTGTGGTGGTTTTGTTGTCGGGTGATGACGCACTCAATCCTGGGTCGCTGAATTTTGGTTTCCAATAAAGGCCCAATACTCTGTGATGAAGTCAAAACCGGCAATTTTGATGTTTTTGGTCTCACTGAGACCCATATTAAAGCTCTAGACACACCCTCTTTTCTAAATGAATAACACCTGAAGAATTTTCCCATATTGACACCAGTAAACAAATATGGTGGCGGTGTTGGTTTTTTCATTAAAACAGCTCTGGACTTTAAAACCATCCATTCCCCTGAGTTCTCCTCCTTCGAAAATCACACTGTCTCTCTCGGGCTGGACAGGCGTTGCTTGTTTCTTGGTGCAGTTTACCGGCCTCCTGCCTCATCTCTTGTGAAATTTTTTGAAGATTTTCTGTCATATGTCGGTTTTTTGTCTTCCCTGTCCTCTTCCTTTGTGATTTGTGGTGATTTCAATATTCATGTTGATGCTATGTCTCCAACAGTCTCTGAATTTAAATCAGTCATTGATTCTTGCTGTATGACTTAATACATTGATTTTCCAACTTACCTTCATGGTTATACCTTTATCTTGTTAATGGCTCCTTCCAAGTTTTCTCCAATTTCTGATGTAAAAGGTTCAGGCTTTGTAAGTGATCATAAAATTATTTGTTGCGTGGTTGACTTTCCATCCTTGGATACTCCAATGTAGAAAGTTGTTACCTTCCGTCAGTATCATAAAATGGATATTGATAAATTCAGAAGTGACCTCCTTGCTATCCCATTTGTAAGTTCACCATCTAATGACATTGATTTATTGTATGAACAGTATATATCTGGTTTGTTTAGACTTCTAGATATTCATGCACCAGTCAAGACTAAACAGCTCATTAAATCAGCGCCAAGCTGGATAGCTGATGAGTACAGAACTACAAAGTGCATGAGAAGGCAGTCTGAACCTATGACAAATGACAAATCCCCTGAAATGTAACCATATTCTTAATAAAAACAAGGGGCGTTTCTACCATGATCTAGTCAGTGAAAATTGTGGTAATGGTAAAAGCTATGGCAGGCACTGAATAGAATATTGAGTCGGTCAAATGCCACTGTCCTCCCATCCTTTGATGATGAAAAATCGTTATCAAATAGATTTGGTTTGTTATTCATTGACAAAATTAAAAAGATCAGAGATACCTTCAAACACACCCATCTATGTCTCTTCATCCTGACAAGGAGCCGCCAATTTTCAGTTCCTTTCAAGGTGTTACTGAGAGTAAAGTCCTCAAGTTCATTAAGGAAGCCCCTTCAAAAACTTGCTCTCTCAATCCATGTCCCACACATATTGTGAAAAAATGTATAGATATCCTTCTTCCTTCATTGACAGAACTGGTTAATTTGTCCCTCCAAAATGGCATTTTCCCAAATCCTTTTAAACAGGCTATTGCCACACCTCTCATTAAAAAGTCTACCCTTTCAAAAGAGGATTTGAAGAGCTATCGCCTGGTGTCTGGTCTCAGTTTTCTGTCAAAGTTGGTTGAGTGGATAGTGGCTGCCAAAATTAGATCCCATATGGATTCTCATGATCTTGGAAACACTTTTCAGTCAGCCTATAAGGTGGGGCACTCAACAAAAACTGCCTTGTTGTGTATCAAAAATGAGATTAGTTTATCTCTGTCCAAGGGCATGCCTACAGCACTGGTGCTGCTCGACTGGTCTGCTGCCTTTGATACTATTGACCATGACACACTCCTTTCCTGTTTGTCAGTTAGGTTTGACTTTGCTGGTTCTGTTCTAATATGGTTTGGATCCTACCTCCAGGATCGTTTTCAGTCAGTCAAGATTGGTTCTGGTGTTTCTAATTTGTTCAAATTGAAGTTCGGGGTCTCCCAAGGTTATGTCTTAGGCCCCAAGTCATCAGAAAATATACTAGAGTTAAATATCACTTTTACGCTGATGATACTCAGCTGTTCGTCACCTATCCCCTGATGATAGTCTCAAGTCTCTCGACCATCTAAAGTCCTGTTTGAATGATATTCATGTCTGGATGTCTGAAAATAAACTTGAGCTAAACCCTGATAAAACAGAATTCATAGTTTTTGGTGCCAAAGACAGATACAAATGGCTTAGTGACTCATTTCCTGACAATATACTAGGTAATTGTCTCTCCCCCACAGATGTTGCTCGCAATCTGGGTGTTCTGTTTGATGGAAAGTTTTGTTTCACTAATCAAGTAAATGCTGTCATCAAATCTTGTTTTATTAGTCTGAGGGACCTTCATTGCATCAGGAGGTTTCTTTCCATTGATACATCAGTGGTGATTGCAAATGCTCTGGTCAGCAGTCGTTTGGATTATTGCAATTCTCTATTTTGTAGTTTGTAATCCTGTAACACTACCAGGCTCCAATATGTTCAAAATACTCTTGCATGGTTTGTCACCGGTGCTTCTAAGTTCACTCACATCACATCCAGCTTGAAGACACTTCAGTGACTACGTATCAGACAACAAATTATCGTTAAAACCCTAGATCTTGTGTACAAGTACCACACTACTGGCCAGCCTAAGTATTTTGCACCATATCTCTCCTTGTACAAATCTGCTGTGAACACAAGATGCTCAAATCCCAAAAAATATGTTCCTCCAGGTTTCCCATTATTGTTCTTCTATCCATAAATAAAAAAGGTCCACTTCAACAACAGTTTCTCATATGATGCCCCAAAGTTAAGGAATGGTCTTCCACATGATATACGCAGTGCTCCAAATCTCCCATCTTTCAAAATTTGACTAAAAGCTACTTATTTCAGAAATCATTTCCACCTTAGTTTCTAACTACCGAACACCAGATTGCCTCCCTGGGTGCGACTTGGAATATGTCTAACGTCTTGATAATTTATGCCTAACGAACTGGATGGTGTGCCTTAGAATCTGTAGATACGGAGGTTAAGCACCTGGACAATTGATTGATTGATTGACCAAGTTGTTGTAAAAAATTGTATGGCCACCCGCTTTTGTAGAACATTGTCAAGTAGAAATTAGAAAATGGACAAAGTATAATAATATTTTAAATAAAATATACATATATAATGGATGGCAACAACTTTGTGTAGGGAATAGAGCCCAGCATAAGAAATGAAGTGTGGAAGTTCCTATTGGGATATTACTCTTGGGATTCAACTTACCACCAAAGAACGGAGCAGAGGAAACACAAAGTGTAAGTCTGTGTAAGATGTAAATATAATTAATTGGTCCTATTTTTTCTGTTAAAACATTGAATTGTTGAAAGGTTATGCTGTAAGATTAAGTAGATACAATGTAGTCTACATTGTGACATCATGGGTCACAATTATATACAAGTGTGAAGAGCTCTGCAGGTGTTATTCAGAATCAGTGAATCAGAAAATTAAATGTGAAGGAAAGTTCAAATAAAAAAAGTTTAAAGAAGTATTGCAATTTTTCTCTACGTAGTAATAAAAAGATTAGATAGAAGTAAGCGGTTGTAAATGTGTGGTTTGTAATTAAGGCTTGTATAAGTTGGTTTCTAAAGGTGTGTACATAGTGGCTTACTTTTCAGAGATTCCTATTTTGCTATGAAGCTGCAATGGAAGTCCATCTCTGAAGAACAAGAAAAGAGATTCAGTGTGTATAAAGAAAGAAAAAACTTAATAGGTGTGTTTATTTATTGTTTACTAAGATCATTTAATGTGTTCAGAGTATTAAGTATCATTTGTAATAATGATGTATGATAAAACAGTGTTCAAATGAATTGTTGCATTTTATTTATATTTCTATATAAAACGCCTATGTGGTATTCAGGATGATGATTGTTTTGTGAAGTTGTATTCATTAAATTCCATGACATTGTTGGCCATGTCCCCTTATGTTCAGATAAGGATGTGACTCGCACTGACAGAACACACCAGTTCTTCCAGGGTGACAACAACCCCAACATCTCTGTGTTGTACGACATCCTCATGACCTACTGCATGTACAACTTTGACCTGGGTAAGTCACATTCGTGGAACTGCTTTACATCAACAGCTGCTACATCTGTGTAAACTTTAATCCCCAAAGTCTCTGTTCAGTGATATAAAATGACTTATTTTAGTAAGCTTACTAACAGTTGATACCTTATCTGAAGAAAATCCCCACCTCGGAAACTTTTCTTTCAACATTTTCACAAAAAGAAAGGATTCTGAAAACATGGATTCATTAGATGTCACATTTCATCTGCTAAGCTTCGGTTTCTTGTCTAGCAATAGATAATCAAACCTTCTGACGTAAACATAGAAAATCATGAAAAATAGTAGCTAGTGAACAATTTTAACCCCACAAACAAAACACAAAACCTTTGTTTGAGAAGAAATTTTAACTAGAGATACTTACTGTACAAAACTTTACCAAAATACCAAATTTATTTTCACTAGTTTACACATAAATATGGAAAGGTAATGTAATATATAATATTAAAAAAATTGCCTTTGAACTCACTTTGTATTTACATTGTTGTCATTTTCGTAACCAATAAAACAATTTCAGTTTTCAGTTTTTTAAGCAAATAAGGTAGGATTAAAAGTAATTGAAACAGAGCAATTGGATGCATGACTAATAATGGAGGCAGTAGGATTTGGAACAAATCTGTAATTATTGTAATGTTGAAAAAGTTTGTTAATTGTATAAAACACTCGAGTCTGTTGCATGCTGTTAGAACCTAGGTTTCACAAGGTGTGACATATGTTTGTAGGGTATGTGCAGGGGATGAGTGACTTGTTGGCCCCTATCCTGGTGGTAATGGAGAATGAGGTAGATGCCTTCTGGTGTTTTGCAGGTTTCATGGACAAAGTGGTGAGTGGATAAATCCAGTTCTATTCTTCTGTCATTAACCTTAGGTTGCTCAAACAAAAGTTGTTTTGAATGACATTACTGACATAGACTTTGTTGCACATACTTTAAATATGTAGTCTCACTTTACAAGCAGACACATTTGGTCATGCTATTATTGCTTGGTAGCATACCCCATATTTGGCTTCCCAATGTTATCAGGGATGCAGATCATTGTTGCCATATGGCATAGAATTCTTGATCTGATGGTGGGTACACCAGTACTGATAGACACTGCATTGTTTTCCAGTGTAGTAACTTTGAGATGGACCAGGCAGGGATGAAGAGGCAGCTGTCAGAGCTTCACACTCTAGTCAAGTTCACAGATCCAGAACTATGCAATTATTTAGGTAAGTAAAGTAGTCTGTGTAAGCAGGTGTCAGTGGAATCTGTGAAGTTGGGTGTAATGGGCAGGTAAAACCACATAAAAGTCCCAACATTGGATAACAGTGTAATTTTGTAGCTACACTGAAACCAACTCCTCTAGAAATTGGAAATTCTGCATTTGTATGTCCACTGTATTCTTATGGTTGCTAGAAAGTTGTTGAAAGATTCTAATTCTATTCTAATTCTAATTGGACTTTTATAGCGCTTAATCTCCACTGAGTAGTGGACTCTAAGGCACAACACAACCAAAAAAGCAGTCAACCAATCTCAGAATCCAGAGACAAAAGAGAGGGTCAAGCACCACAAAGAACACCAGGGGATGGAATAGGCTATGATGGGTATGCTTTGGTGTACAGGTAGGTTTTGAGCTGCTTTCTGAAAGAGGCTAGGGAGGGTGAGGCACGAATCACATCTTGTAGAGCATTCCAAATACTGGCGGTATCAAAAGCAACACTATTACCAAACTGTTTGACAGATTTATGAACAGACGGGTGGAACTTTGGAATGACAAGGAAATTACCACCAATTTGACTGCGCCTGGTATTATAAGAACTGCTGTAGGAAGAAAGATATGGAGCAAAATACCGAGGAAAACCTGTGTGAAGAAACTTGTAGACTAGTGCGGCTGTCTTGAACATATCATTAATCATTTTGCTAGATGAAACCAGACGACTGTAATTTGAACCAAACAATCAGTGGTTGAATTGTCTGATGTAGCAGACTCACATGGAGATGTACATTTAGTCTTTCATGTTTGTGTTGCAGAAAGCCACGAGTCTAGCAACATGTACTTCTGTTTCCGTTGGCTGCTAATTCTCTACAAGAGGGAGTTTTCCTTCTCAGACATTATGAGATTGTGGGAGGTGAGTGATTCACTCAGTAATACTAAATGTCATGGGTTTTGTTATGTAAGGGCAAAAAAAGTTGAGCATTGTCTTGGGTTTAAATGCAAAACTTGGTTTTTTATATTGCATGCTAACTGGACAAAATCTAGACAAAGAGTATTTAAAAATATATGCATTTAAGATTGTTTTCTTTTTCACATTAAATACAACACATTTTATGTGGTAAATTATTATGAACTGTGCACCATCTCACACATTTAAAGACATAGTTTTATCATAAATTGATCATACCTTCATTTTCTGGCATATAATGGCAGCTTTAAACAAGCCTTTTCATCCATTCAATGCTGTTGCTTAGGTCTTATGGACGGAGCGACCCTGCACTCACTTCCACATGCTTATTAGCCTTGCAATACTGGACACAGAGAAGACTACTCTTATTGAAAACAGATTTGGCTTCACAGAAATACTCAAGGTTTGGACCATCTCAGTTTTAATTTCTTTCCAGCATCTGTAGTATCTGTCACATTGAAGGTTTTTAACATTAGGTAGTGTCCCAAGGGACATTCCCATTTTGGTTGAAGTTGTAGCTGAAGAATATTATTAATCTTTTATTTTCTAAATAACATTCAATTTGTATATTTTTCCGGATGCCTGTTTTGTAATCTTGTAATTTTGTAAGAGACTGTAGTTATTTGAGATGTATTCCAATCATGTTGCTATTACTTGTAGTACTTAAATTCTTTCCAGAAATGATAGGTAGATTTTAACATTTTATTACAGGAACAAAATTAATGAAATTTGGCTTCAAAACTTAAACTTTGGGATCTGGGCTGGGAAAAAGTATGGTCTTAAAAGTTAAATACTTTGTTGATAATAGGCTACATGGTTCAGTTTCAAGTAGAAGTGTTCAATTTTTCAGCACATCAATGACCTTTCTGGCACGATAGACCTGGAGGACACTCTGAAGAAGGCAGAGGGCATTTACTTGCAACTGAAGGCATACAAGAGTCTCCCCACACAGATCAGTGACATTGTTGGCATGGACAAGCGGGATGTGGACAGAGAGGGTAGCCCTGGCTCTGAGGCCAGCTCTGTGTGCACCAGTCCTAGTCAGCGGTCCCCTGTAGGGAGCACTCCTAGTACACCAGAGAGGACAAAGTCCCACAGACTGCAGCCTGCAGACACCCAGCACGCACAACTAGACCTCTCATAGTGCTGTCCCACATCCAGAAACTATGCGATGATATAGCTTGTAAATTATGGATCTATTTTTTTATTCAGGATCAATAGTGACAGGGGAGAAATAGTCATCAGTCAGCAAATAACAATATGGTTATGATAAGGGGTATGACGTGTACAAATAATTCGGGTTGATTGCTCGCAGACAAAAATTCGACTTGACATCGAGCCCTCCTGAAGTTTAGTATATACCATTACAGGAAACAACATCCAATATGGCGGCTCCCGTAAACGGGAAAAAATATAAAGATAAAAGCTTTGAATCATTTGAATGAGGTGATGTCACCATATAATATACTTACTATTAGGCTAAAAATGGTGGATTATGCGATTTAATGCCAGCAAGTGACTTATGTTTTATTTCCTGAAAACGTAACCGCTTCAATAGGTTGTAGTATACACACAAGCACTCGACCCTTACAATTGGGATTGAATTTTCGTGAAATTTGTCTCGCTCAGCGAGTGCCCAGTTATGATAATCCTAGAATGGTCGGTTGATATGAATTCTGTCAAAAAGATTGTGCCCATTATTTTGAAAACATCCCATTAACCACCTTACTTTAATGACTGTCAATTGAAAGGGCACTCATTTTTGTAGAACTTGTCTTTTGCACTACAGAAACCTTGGAGGCTCATTTCATGAATCTAAAAAGTCTTGTGCTTTTTCACCCTTTAAAAAGACACATGATGCAAGTTAATTAAATAGAAAAAAAAAAATTTCAATTTCCTAGCTAGCTTAAACAAAGTATAATTCTGACTGGACAAATACCATCCCTAGAAAACAGTTAAATCATTTGGTTAATTCCAACTGGATGGATATCTCCAATACTCCACATCCACCATCACTCTAGCCTTTTCTTTCTATTATCAGGTTTAGGTGTATTGTATTTTAGAAAACGCCATTCCAATATTGAGAAGCACAGATGTCTGAGTGATTTGTATCAATGCAATGCTTTGATTCTGGTGAAAAAGTATACTATGTCGCTCAGTTTGCAACTGATATGTGTGAGCAGTTTTGAGAGGTTGTAGGTTATGTGTGTAATTTGGCACTTAACACATTCATCTTTCTGTATTAGAAGGCAGCAAGTGCATTTCTCCAATCTCATACAGTGGCCAACTGACACATACAATGAACATCTATGTGACTACGCATATTATTTTTTTTCTGTGTAGTGTATTAGCCACATGTTGCACTGATATAAAGTAGTGACTATCATTTAATGTTACATGTTTTCAAAATGCTTCCATATTTTGAAATCTCAAGCTTTTACATGCTTACATTTTAATTATTTTGCCTATGTGTACAGCAAACAAGTAAAAATGTAATATACAAAAAATATTTACGAAGTAGTTTATGACATGTCCATTGATATGCATTTATATGAATCAGTGATAAAGCTTCAATAATGTACATTTTTATTTTCATGTTCAGATATCTGCAAATCTGTAGCTTGTTGGTTTCACTTCAAGCAGCGATTTTGATAAATGAAATCTCAAACCAACCTTGTGAATTTCCCTTAGAGAAGTGTTTTTTTTTCCACTATCGCCTCCACATAATTTTTAACCCCAGCCCATAAAGGCTGGGGTTATAGTCATCCCCTGCGCCGTCCAGGCGGCAGGGGGCATAAAGCTTGTGAGTCTTCCACAGCCTAAACCCCTGCACGGATTTTCCCCAAATTTTCAGGGGATATTTATCCCAAGAGAATCTAGAGCTGATTAGGTTTTGGGCGGTATCCAGTAACAACTGTTGCCACACTTTTAAGATTTTTGGGTCTTAAAGTTTGTGGGTGTTCCACAGCCTTAACCCCTGCACAGATTTTCACCAAATTTTCAGGATATGTTTACCCCAAGAGGATCTAGAGCTGATTAGGTTTTGGGGTGTATCTGGCAGCAACTGTTGCCATGGCAACACTTAAAATTTTTGGGTCTTAAAGTTTGTTCTAAAATCTTTACTATTTTCTGTAACCTAAAATATTGCAGCAAGCTTCATCGGATTTGCACAAAATGTAAATGGACAGGAAAGCTTGTCTCGGAGTAATTGTGTCCTTGTTCTGGAACCAAAATGGCCACCATATCACATCGTTAATGCCAAATAGGAGGGTGATCATGTCAAAAAGGCCTTATATCACCCTTATAATTGTTTCTAGGGCTTCAAAATATGAAAACTACTTGTAAGAAATCATGGCCTGTAAATCTTTTGTAGAACATCTTATGGGTCCTCAATACTTCTTACAACGGACATTGTTCCTAAGATTTTCCTAAATCTCAATGTCATTGGACATTTACCTGTACCTGCGGGCTGGGGTTCTTGCCTGCCGAGGCTGGCTATTTTTTGAAGTGTGGTGTGAAGAGATTTAATAACTTCTACATAAATATATTCAAATTTTGAATGTGGCTACTCACAATATATTTTCCTTGTCACCAAAGAGCCTACCAAACAAGCACTGTATATGTGTTTTGTTACAAGATTGTAAGTTGTACCATTTATAGTAATGAACAACAATTAAATTTGTGGGCAAGCTTGATCTCTTGTGCCCTTATGTTTGAAAAGGGTAAATAAGTTATGGCGGGAACTAGAGACATTTCATCAAAATCTACAGTGGAATGGCGAGAGAAATTTGATAAATGTTGAACAGTGGCCAGCAAAGTTGTTGGTCTTGTAGTGAATTAATGAGACATCCTCATTTTGGTGAAGTGCTTTGAAGAATACAATATATGTTACCAGACATGTATATTACTTTAAATTGGTTTGGTTATTATTTGTTTATGGTACTAATGGATAATACTGTTAACTGTATTATAAACCTGCAGAATCTTCTCATGAAACATTACATATTCCTAGTCTTACAATAATTTTATACAACCAATACTAAATAATTAACCTATACTCAAGCCACAGTCCAAACGCAAAACAAATTCTTATGTATATTCAAAAATCAGTGACTATCATTCATTTGTGAATGGTTATGAAAATGCTCTCAATCTCTATCCAATAAAATTGGTTTGAAGAAACCTAAAGTCAGAAGCGAAATTATAGCAATACTTCTTATATTACTTCTTGTTATTCTCCAGTTTGACCAGTTCTTTCAAAAGTGTTTATTTGCCATCCGTCATGCTGCTATTTGTTGAAGTAATGATTTGATTGTTGTCTTTTGTCAATTTAAATGCTCATTTGTTGAGACTTAACACAGTGGTGTACAAAATCAGTGTGTCAACTATGTAAAGGTATGCATGAATGGAAATGTTATGGTCATAGTCAGAATTTAATCTGAATATATAATAAATCTTATTGTTTATATGTTTATTTGTAAATAGAATACAAGGATATTGATGCAGAGATAAATTTGTTTGCTCTTGGAAATTTTTCTTTGTTATAATTGACGCTCCTGCTTCTGTACAATTGCCCTTCATTACACGATAGAATGAATTTAAATGTTCACCACTTGAAACATTTACAATTAAACTTTTATTTCTGGCTTTATGTAGAAAAACTTCAGCATAGGTTTTGTTAAGATTAATTGCCAAAGAACAAGTTTGGAAGAACTTCACTAGTCTTGCAATATGTGAACCTATTTATGCATTGCCACAGCTATTTCATGAAACTTGGACAAATATGCATTTGAATGGCCTTACAGTGCAAACATCACCTGATTTTAACAAAGGCATCACATATTGATATTTCAATATTGACTGATGCTTCCTGGATTTAATATCACTTCCAATACCACGAGGCAGTATTTACCAATTGTTGATGTATTTTATAACTACTTTTTAGTTGGATCCTAAATATTTGTACGTTGGTAGATTTACTTTGAGATCTTTAACGAATTTAATTACTTCCACAGCAGTCTTGTGATCTTTCCTAAATCTTGTGTGTATTTTTTGGTGTAGCTTTAGTGGCTATGAAATGCTGCATTTTTCAGGTTAAATTATTTCTGAATATCAATCGATATGCATAGTTAAAACAAGAGTTTGATATCAATATTGAAATTGTATTTCTAAACTTTAATCTGCAACAATAAAAGCTGCCACTGAAACAAACACCTTAACCATAACTTTATCGTAAAGGAAAAACTATACCTGGAGAAATAATAAGGTTAAGTTTGAGCAAAAGTTTTACCAGTAGCAAAAACAAGATGACAAAAAAAAAAAAAAAATTTTAAACCAGTTATAAAGGGTCGGTTAAAAACCCTTTGCAAAAGTGAAAAAAAAAATATCTTTGTTAGAATTTCACAGCAAATGTCTGACGCATTTGCAAAATTTTAAACTGAAGTATAAACTTAAAAGAGGCAGATACAGAATTTTCCGAAAGGGGTGGGGGGGTGGTATGGATCCTCACTGGTGTGGACATTTCATACTTGGACATTTCGTGGCGGGACATATGCAGTGCTCAGACAAAACGTTGGCGGACAAAATGCCAGTGGACAAGACACCAGTCATAATTGCAAGGTAGGACAAAATACTGGCTATTTTATGGGACAGGGAGAAAAAAAATGCTGATCTTATCAAAACACTTAATATATACTGATGGTAAAGTAAACTGAAAAATAGCATCAGAGATGCCCGTACCCCACAGCCTGGGGAAATATTTTTCAACACCATGAGATATAGAAGTAGTGTAACAGTACAAAGTTTAAGAAACTTTCAGAGCAGTGTAAGTTATACGAAGGTCCAAATAATGCTTAAGTAGAGAAAATAATATCTAAGGAAAAGAAATGTATATAAAGATGAAGTATTAAAACAAGACAATTCAATAATAAAATGACAGCCTTTATCAGTAAACCAAAAATGGCTGAATTATGGTTTGGATGTTTGAATATTACCCATGCATACAGAAGTGGCAATACATTCAATGAATGCTTATGTGTGGTGTTGGAGAAAAGCCTGTGGCTCACTTGATGAAATTCCATCTGTTACAATGGGAACTTGCAAAAGAAAATTCTTAATGAATTCTAATATGACTTTAACAGTGCTTAATCTGCATCAACAGACAGACCCAAAGGTGCAACAAGATTTTAAAGGTCAATACAGAAAGGTCAAAGGTCAATCAGTGTTACACCATGACGTGGCACACCTAAAACCCTCAACCAATGTCCCTACCAAGTATAAACTTCCTACACCTTACAGTCTCCGAGATATAATCTGGACAAGATTTTATAGGTTAAGGTCGCTACAGCAAGGTCAAAGGTCAAATCAAGGTCACATGATGTAGCACACCTACACCCCCTAACCAATGTCCCTACCAAGTATCAACTTCCTACACCTTACAGTTGCTGAGATACAGCCCAGATAAGGTTTTATAGGTCAAGGTCACTACGGCAAGGTCAAAGGTCAAATCAAGGTCAGACCATGATGTTGCACACCTACAACTCCTAACCAATGTTCCTACCAATTATCAACTTCCTACACCTGACGGTTTCCGAGATATAGCCCGGACAAGATTTTATAGGTCAAGGTCACTACAGCAAGGTCAAATCAAGGTCAGACCATGACGTTGCACACCTACACCCCCTAACCAATGTCCCTAAGTATCAACTTCCTACACCTTACAGTTGCTGATATATAGCCCGGACAAGGTTTTATAGGTCAAGGTCACTACGGCAAGGTCAAAGGAAGGTGAGACCATGATGTTGCACACCAACTCCTAACCAATGTTCCTACCAATTATCAACTTCCTACACCTTACGGTTTCCGAGATATAGCCCGGACAAGATTTTATAGGTCAAGGTCACTACAGCAAGGTCAAAGGTCAAATCAAGGTCAGACCATGACGTTGCACACCTACACCCCCTAACCAATGTCCATACCAAGTATCAACTTCATACACCTTACGGTTTCTGAGATATAGCCCGGACAAGATTTTAAAGGTCAAGGTCACTACAGCAAGGTCAAATCAAGGTCAGACCATGACGTTGCACACCTACAACCCCTAACTAATGTCCCTGCCAAGTATCAACTTCCTACACCTTATGGTTGCCGAGATACAGCCCGGACAAGATTTTCAAACTCAAGGTCACTACGGCAAGGTCAAAGGTCAAATCAAGGTCAGACCATGACGTTGCATACCTACACCCCCCAACCAATGTCCCTGCCAAGTATGAACTTCCTACACCTTACGGTTTCTGAGATACAGCCCGGACAAACTATTTCCCGCCGCCCGCCCGCCCATCCGGACACCATGGGTGAAAACAATACCCCGACAGCCCTTAAGGGCTGTGGGGTAAAAACAGCATCAGAGATGCCCGTACCCCACAGCCTGGGGAAATAGTTTTCAACACCATGACATATAGAAGTAGTGAAACAGTACACAGATTAGGATACTTTCAGAGCAGTGTCAGTTATATAAATGTCCAAAAAATAATGTCTAAGAAAAAGAAAATCTATGTAAAGATAAAGTATTAAAACAAGACAATTCCATGGCAAGATGACAGCATTAATCAGTAAACTAAAAATTATGACACTGTAAAATTTATTAACTGGAGAATAGATGTTAATGGAAATAGCACAATTATGTAAAAATTCATATAATAATCAGCTGCAGCAATCCATATATCTTTGTCATAAGAGAAAGATGTCTCAAATATGGCACGTGAACACACTTTGGCAGAGCCAAAGTTAAAGCTCACACCATGATGCACACCTACACCCTTAACCAATGTCTCTACAAATTTGTCAACCTTACGGAATCCAAGAAATAGCCAAGACAAGATTTTAAAAATCATGGTCAGTACAAGGTCAAATGTCAAATCAAGATCACATCATGATGTTGCACACCTACAACCCATGAGCAATGTCCCTACCAAGTAAACTTCCTACACTACGGTTTCAGAGATATTGCCCAGACAAAATTTTAAAGGTCAAGGTCACTACGACAAGGTTAAAGGTCAAATCAAGGACACAAAATGACGCTGCACACCTACAACCCCCAACCAAGTATTAACTTCTTTCACCTTACAGTTTCAGAGATATAGCCCAGACAATATTTTGCAGGTTAAGGTCTTACAGCAAGGTCAAATCAAGGTCACACCATGATGTTGCACACCTACCCCCAGTAACCAATGTTCCTACTAAGTATGAACTTCCTACACCTTATGGTTTCTGAGATACAGCCCAGACAAGATTTTACAGTTCAAGGTCACTACAGCAAGGTCAAAGATCAAATCAAGGTCACACCATGATGTTACACACCTACAACTCCTAACCAATGTCCCTACCAAGTATTAACTTTCTATACCTTACGGTTTCAGAGATATAGCCCGGACAAGATTTTATAGGTCAAGGTCACTAAGGCAAGGTCATAGGCACAATCTAGGTCACACCATATGGTTTCTGAGATACAGCCTGGACAAACTGTTTCCTGCCTCCCACCTGCCCATTCAGACACCATGGGTGATAGAAACACCCCGACAGGTCAAGGCAAAACCTAAACAAGCTGTGTATTTAATGCCACATCAAAGTCTGAGCTTAGCAATTTGTGTTGAGAATACATTAAATCCATGCATAGTCTTCTGGGTTTTTCAATTACATCTATGTTCTGCATTTGTGCAACAGTTTGTCCAAGTACAAAAAAAAGGTGAGGGCATTACATTGCCCACCCATAAACAGTATTTGTATCAAATTAAACTGTTTATACCTTAGATTATAAAGGGGTAGTTTTGACAGACAAACTTAAAACAACATTTTATTTCAACAATTTGCAATACATTGTTATACTTCATATCATCACTTTCTACAATTGTACATAATGAAACACACAAGTATGACTAAGTGCTATTGTTGTAATCTGGTGGTACTTTAATCACTTGGTGAGTGGTATTTCTATCAGCGAGTAGCATTTCTGTCACCTGGTGAGTGGTATTTCTGTCAGGCGACTAGTAGTTCGATTGCCTAGTGAGTGGTACCTCTTTCAGCTGTGAGTGGTATTTCTGTCATCTGTTCAGTGGTGTTCTGTCACCCAATGAGTGGTATTTCTGTAACCTAGCGAGTGGTACTTCTGTCAACTAGTGAATAGTATTTCTGTCACCTGGTGAGTGGTAACTTTTCAGTCAGAAGCCAGTAGCCTGCACCCAGTCCCACCACAGACAGGCTGTAAGCATACAGACTGCTGCCAGTTAGGAGCAAGGTGCAAAACAGTGGTGTGACAAAAGCAACGTAGTAGTCCGAGATGTAGAAGTGATTGTTCCAGAGCACTGTCCACAGCACAACAAACACGGGCAGTGTGAGGAGGGTGACTGAGACTTCCAGCACCCCACTGAGAGTGAGTGACCAGTCCACACTGCTCCACACGCAGCTCTCACCACACGTACACAGGATCAGTGTCACAGTCATGGTGAACACTGTGGGCACAAAGTTATTATCCCTCAGTGGAGACTTCAGCACCACATGGTCCTCCTGTAGCAGAAACAGCAACAGACTGGCAACAAAACCCTGAAAAGAACCACACATCTCAGTCAGCTTTATGTGAAGAACATGTGTGACATGTCTACATTTCAAACTTCATTGCATCTACAAATACACATGATGGATTGCTGCTGCATAAGAAATAATACATTGATGAAACAATGACAGATCACCTTCGATCTTGACAAAACTGTTTTGCAGCTTCTTTGCGCTTTATTTTGTCTAAGAAACAAGCAAAGAAAATAAATACATGTGAAATTATAGTCTGAACATTTTGTTAAATTTGTTTAACTTTCAATTAACAGAATAATCTTATATTTCAATTAATAGAATAACTATAAGATACACATACCCAGTCCCAGTAACTCATTGGGGAGAAATAAAATGAGGTCATAAAGGCTGCCAGTGTACAGACATTCCCAATCTGTGGCAATCTGGACACTTGCAAATTTCCCTCCCTGGTCAACCTCAGAGTCTACGGAAAAAAGCATCACAGAACAGAATTCTTGTAGTGAAAACTTCTTTATATTTCATAGATCTATCAATACACAGTCGTGTTTTGTATAACAATTTTATTTTTTGTTCTACAAGTTTGTTATTCCCATAAATGAAATGAGCAATAGCAGATAAATAAAGCTGCAGATAAATAAATTGGCCTAATATGTATGATAAAATCTGAGATGCGTGTTAGTACCAGGGAGTAAGAAAATATGAAAATGAGTAACATGCAGTAAAAGTATGCAATTCTGGATTATAATGACTCCCAACACCCTTGCATATACCTGAGGGGTGATAAATAAGCCTAAAATCTCTCTCTTACCAACTCCCATTTCTCATGCGTGATACTAGGTTAATTTCATCTGGTAAAATGTGGCATAGCAAGATACTCTGCATGTTGTATCCAATGCTTTGCACTGATATGAAGATATGACACTGCCACAATAAGACATATTTTAAGTTTAAACTATATATTTCCAAATCACAAGATTGTGCATACATCATTGTATACTAAACTCTATAGCTGATGAACTTCTTTTGGTTGTTTTGATTTTGATCTTATACTTTGCCATCTATTTCTCTAGTTTTGTCATTTTGATTGATTTCTACACAGGGTCCATCTTAAATATTTTTACTGTTTCCTTTTGAACAGTGCCCTCAATAAAGTAAGTAGTAACAAAAAGAAACTTCATGTTACAATTTTTCTCAGATAAAGGCCAAAATTTTATTAAAGGTCAAGGTTACTTCCGCTAGGTCAAATCAAGGTCACACCATGACATTGCACACCTACAAACCCCAACTAGAAAAAGGTTTTTGCTAACAAAAACGAGCGACCTGGATAGAGACTTGAGTTAATAAAGCTGTAGTAGTTGTGGTATGAGAGTTTAAGGAGAAGGTAAGCTTTACTGTGTTTTGTATCTGATGGAAAAGAATATGACCTTTATTGTGTTTAATAGAGTGGTATATTTTATGAAAAGAAGATATATCATTTTTGCTGTAAATTTGGGATCATAAATTTTTTCCAGGAGATATTTAATCCTAGATTTATAATGATAAAGATACACTGTGGTAAACTATAATTGGCTTTAGATAGGGACATTCATATGTTGTATATCTTTGAGGCATTTTATGCCTCTGAAAATTCATTGCTATTTAATATTTTTAAAAGATAAATATGCTTAAGATAATCACACATGTGAAATCCTTTATTGTTCCATTGTAAAAAAAAATACACAAAGTCATGTTGGCAGATTTTATTGTTAACATTTTTAATTCACAGATGACTGACTCTATATCTGAATATCATGAAACCCCAAGGGTTTTACATATTATTAAGGCTTTTTCCATTCTCTCAAAACAGACAACTCATTCTTTCCACAAGGCTCTACTTCCATAAACCTAAAGATAAATGTCCTTGTTTGAATTGTTTACCCCCAAAAAGATTTACTGTAAGCATATCCCTTAATGAAAAGAAATGAATACATCTTGACATCCCTTATCAACCTTTTCACTCACTGTGCAGACATGTTATGTAATCACACAGATGTTAACAAAGTACAGTGGGGCATCACTGCCCCATCAGTGAAAGAGTGGGACTTGCCATGAATGTGCCTCCAGATAGATATCACACAAAAGCAAATACAGAGTTGGAGGAAAGTGGTTTTTTTCCCAGTCATTTTATCTTCTGAAAGAAGTCAAGTCTATATATTTGATGAATTTACATAGTGTATGTGAAGTAGCTAGATCTACAACTACTGCTGCTAAACAAAACCTGATTTAATTGAAGCTTTTTTCCCCAAAAAGGAAAAGTCTATCCACACAATTCCACAAGGATGGAATCAGGAGAATGTGGGATTTTTTTAATGTGCCTAAATTGAAACTTTTAATTACTTAAGCTACAAGCTTACCATGTGGGACTGATTGCTGTTCTCGGATGGCCGCAAGGCATCATGGCCAACGTCTAAGAAAAATAGACATTTATAGTTGGCCATAGCCTCAGGTTGTCGTCTCGCGGTACACTCTGACATTCGTCTCCTTTTCTTGTTGCAATGTAAAACCATACCCCCTCAGCTGTAATACAGCGGGGAGGCAGGGTGGGACTCTTCTCAGTCCCACATGGTAAGCTTGTAGCTTATAAAAGCTACATTTAAGTAATTAAAATTTTCAATTTTATTGCGCTACAATAGCTTACCATGTGGGACTGATTGCTGAATCCAATCGCATGGTGGAGGGATTACAGCTGAGACTGGAAGATATGTCAATTTTTCTTAGAGTTTGAAGTAATAGATTAGAATGGATGTTTAGAAATACCAGTCTGAGTCCCGTTTACAGTGCCCCAATCCCGAAGATCGGGCCTGTAAAGAGCCAAAAACCTGAATAGAATGGATGACAGTGCTAAAAATGTCAAGATGTTTTGATTGTAGGAGAGAAGTGCAGCTGTGCTCACTTAAGGAGTGTAAGGGCCCTTAGGGACCATCCACGAGTGAAAAACCAGCCCAATGGTTGGTATTCTCATAAATTTTTGCCACCGAACATGAGATTAATGACAACCTTGATAAGTCCTTAATACATATTATACTTGATAAACTAAAAATAAAAATGACGTTACCCGTAACATCTTGAAAGGTAAACCTATACCTGGACCCTGGGATTAGACTCCTGAAGACTTGGCTGTAGCGGATGTGCCCCCCCTTCTTTTCTTTCCGACGATGACTGGTCTGAGGGGAAGGGTCTAGGACTTGTGCCGCCACCACTGGTCCCAGATACATATTGTTGTCGGTGTCTGACCAAGTAAGGTCTTTTAGGTAAAAATTTGTAAATATGTTGTGAGCTTTCCAGTGACAGGCTTGCATGATTTGGTCCACCGATACCCCACCGTAAAAGGCCTTAGAGGCCGCAAAGGCCCTAATGTCATGCGTTTTAACTTGGACCAAGTCCAAGGCTTGCTGGTCTGCTTGTGTATAACAAAGTAGGATAGTTGTTTCAACCAGGAAGAGAGAGTAGCGGGTCTGATGTCTGAGGTATGTCCTTTCTTGAAGGAGATGAAAAGGGGGGATCGAGACCCTCTCAGGTCTTTGGTTCGATCCAAATAGTACCTCAGGGCCCGCACCGGACACAGGGTCCTGTCTTCTTTGAATTGTCTATCTACAATGGTAATCAAAGCAGGAATAGTCACCGGAGACACACTTTGGGAATCTCCTCTTGCTAGTTGGTTTTTGGCTATGAAGTCAGAAGAAGGGAACAAGGCAACCTTTTCCCATTGGCCTAGATTAGATATTTTGTTTGCAACCCAGGATTTTGCTGCGGCACTTGCCGGAGGCCAAAGCTAGCAAGAAAGCAGTCTTGAGAGTAAGATGTTTGAGGTCTGTGTCTTTCATAGGCTCAAAGGGTGCTTTTGTGAGCTCATTAAGAACAACAGAAAGGTTCCACCTAGGAAGATTCCTGGAACTTTTGGGACGATCCCTATGAAAGCTGGAGAGTAACCTATGAAGGTCTGAACTTTGTGCAATATGGTGGCCCACTGGGCCCAAAGTGTCAACAATGGCCGTTCTGTAACCATCGATGGTCGAGGGGCGCCTGTTTAGTCTGAGACTTGTTTGATGACCACTTAAAATGGTGGTCCTCTGTCATTGGGTCCTATCCCCAGTGGCAGGTTAAAGAACCTCAAGGACGTTGATAAATGGTCATCCTTGAGCCTCTATCTTCCAATTAGGGGAATGTCAGTTACTTGTGAGTTGGGGCTGTACCTGTACAGTCCGATTGGTTAAATAGCGCTTTGAGTCCTGTAGTATATGGAGATACTGCGCTGAGTATAAATACATAATAATAATAAAATAATAATACATGAGGTGTGAACCACTTTTGGCAGATCTGTTGAACACCTGCGGATGCAGTGACCATTCTGTTGACTGTGCTTGGTTCGACCTGGACAGAAGGTCGGCCATCACATTCAAGCACCCTGGAATATGTCTGGCTTTCAATGTTATGTGATAGTGATGGCACCAGGTCATGATCTTCCACAGGAGAGCACACATCTCTGCTGAGTGAGTTCCTCCTTGTTTGTTTATGTAGGCTACTACTGTTGAGTTGTCCGTTGCAACTAGCATTGTTTGGTTCTGGCACTGGTCCTTGAAGCTTCGAAGGGCCAGGGAGACCACCTTCAATTCTAGGAGGTTTATGTGTAGCCTTTTTTCCCGGTCTGACCACAGACCCTTTGTAGAACTTTGATCTAAGTAAGCGCCCCAACCTTCGTTTGAGGCGTCTGTAAATAGTTGGATACTGTGGTCTTTTGGGATGAAGGTCTGCACCTTTCATCACATTTGAGGGATTTTGCCACCAGTCTAAGTGTGCTGCAATGGCTTTGTCCAAGGAAGGAGGTTGTCCAGCGACTGAGGATATCTCCAGTGCTCCTTGAGATGAAACTGAAAAGGCCTCATGTGAAGGCGTCCCTCCGGGACCATTTTCTCCGTTGAGGCAAGCAACCCAATTAGCGACATCAAACATCTTGCAGTCAAAACATGTTTTGACTTGTAGTCTTAGGATCAAATCCTGAAGTTTGAGCCATCTCTCGAGTGGGTTTTACAAGGGCTGAATCTAGATGGAATTCGTAGCCCACGAACAAAAACACCTGAGTAGGTTTCAGTTCTGATTTCTCCTGATTTATTATCCAACCCAAGGACTGGGTTAGGTCTACCACTGCCTGAGTGTTCACTTGGGCTTCCTCCTGAGACTGGGACCTGATCAGCCAGCCGTCCAGGTATTGGTGAAGTCTGAGTCCTCTGGAGAGGGCCATTAGCTTCACTTCCTTTACAATCATTGTAAAGACCTGGGGGGCTGTGGCCAGTCCGAATGGGAGGGAGGTGAACTGGAACACCTGGGACCTGTAGCAAAACCTTAGGTATTTGCTTGAGTTGGGATGGATGGGGATGTGAAGGTAAGCATCTATCAGGTCTATCGACGATACCCATTCCCCTGGAATCAGGGAGGTCCTGATGGACTCTGGAGTTTCCATTTTGAACTTTTCTAGCTGTAGAAAAGAGTTGAGCCTGTTTAAGTTTATTACTGGCCTCCGTGAGGCTTGGGGATTAGAAACAGTCGACTGTAAAACCTGAGAGATTTAACATTTTCCACCCTTTCTATTGCGTTCTTTGACAGAAGAGACTGGATACAAGTGGCCAGAGCTTGGTCTTTTGAAGGGCCTTGTATTCTGACTGAATCAGAGGGAATCTGACCGGACTTGGATTTGAAAAGAATGACAGGATTTGTTTGCCAGTCTTTTCTGAAAGAACGGAGGCGAACTCCTACTGGTGGACTCAGGGAGGCTTTGGAGGGGATTTGAAAACTTATAATTTGTCCTCAAAAAACAAGGTTGTCCCAAATATACTCGCTAATAAAACCAGGGGAAATTAGCACCCTAAAGTCCTGTAAAATGTAACAAGCATCTTGGCCTAAGTTCCTGTTGGCCTGCTAAATCATTCAGAGTCCAAACTATGGAGGACCTAGGCATAAATTCCCTGGGGACAGGGAGATGCCAAAACTGCCTAAGATTCAATGTCCTCGGAATATGGCTAGGGTTAAGTCAGGCAAACCTACTTCCCTATGAAAGTCCGGACTGAATGAAGGACCTTGTTTAGAGGAAGCCCTCTTGGGCTTGAGGACTTTGGACTTGTACCGAAGTCTCCAAAAAGTGATATTTACTACCAGGCTTGTGTACTATTAGTCCAAGTGTGAGTTAGGATGGTTTAGAGTTCTTATCTGGAACCATCATCCGACCATCAGATTTAAGATCCGATCATCCGAGCATCGGATCTCAGATACAATCATCTGATCATCAGATTTGAGATCAGACCATCCGAGCATTGGATGGAAGCTGCAGACATCCAAACATCCGAGTATAGGATGATAGCTGTAGACATCCGATCATCAGATCTTACATTCGAGAAAAACTTGGGGAAAGAACTTGGGGAATAATGCATCCATTCTTGATGGATTAAAAAACTCGGATGAAATAAAAACTCGGCTGAATTAAGTTCGGATCTAGCTTCAGATTCAAGCAGGGATCTGATCCACCCTGGCTAGAAGTTGGATATTATAATTTCCATGTAAGCTTTCCTTTAATAGTTCTTTGAAGAGAACTGCACAACTGGATTTATTTAAATCAAGAGTGACACAAGGCCATCACCCCCACCTGCCTCACTGCAGGTAGGGTTAGTTGCGAGATAAGGAAAGCAAAAATTACACAGAATTTGTTACATAACATTGAACCTAAAATGTAAAATACCTTATTTTTAAATGGTCGATATACAGGAAAGAAGGGGTAAAATATTTTATTCAATTTATTTTATTTTATTTGGTAAACGTACTGCACAAGAAACTACACACACGCGTATCTCAGTACATGCTGTCTAGACGTGACGTCACCACAGGGGTTTCCCCGAGGATTCCCCAAGTTAGTTTCGTGCTTTATATCATATTTTAACCCTTAAAATGGACCAATACTGTAGAAGAACGGGGATAAACCATGAACAGATTTATCTTATTTGATTTCACCAGGCATATATTCCTGTATATAAACTGCATACACCAGACGTGCATTAGTTTGCAAGCAATTGCCGTCTCGACAAAAAAAACGGAAGTTGTTTCCGAAGATTTCACTCGACAAGGACTCGTTTGTGTTAAATTTATATATTTTTAAACCCTAAAAATGGTCAAATAATGAAGCAGATAGGGGTTAAATATTTTATTTTACTGACAGGCATATATATATATATCCTGTATTAGAAACCACATAAACGAGTCGCTGTTTCTTTACAACGTGAACCCGGAAGTGGACTTCAGTTGTAAAATATACTAAAAATACTTATCTGAACTATGAAAAGTCACCAAATTATGATTCTATGTGATAAAACAAAGAAACTGATGTAGTTTCCATATCCAACAACAAGTATATCCTTGTAAAAATGAAAAAACTTTCCTTCTAAAATAAAGCATTGCTAAATCACGCGGCCAATGAGAAAAGGAGACGAATGTGAGAGTGTACCGCGAGACGACAACCTGAGGCTACAGCCAACTATAAATGTCTATTTTTCTTAGACGTTGGCCATGATGCCTTGCGGCCATCCGACAACAGCAATCAGTCCCACATGGTAAACTATTGTAGCGCAATAAAATTGGAAATTTATATTATATGAACACTGATCAGCTGCAACACATTAATAACTACATCACTGCATGCTAAATACCTCATTTTTTTCTTTTAAGATGCCATAACTTCAAAAACACTAGGAGGTTAGCTTTGTAAGATAACAGAAATTTTGTTTTAAGTATACATGTGGCAGGTCTGGTTTTAAAAAGTCTTAAAATAAATGAGGTGGGAGCAAAAACTATATATTTATTATGTTAAGTTGGTCAAAGTCTCTTAAATACAGGAATTTTAAGTAAAAAGGTCATGCAAAGTCATCCTTAAACTTAGTCAATGTGTCAAGTTGAACTGATGTCAATGAACAGTTAGTCAGTTGGGAGCTGAAAACCTTCATTTTACTTCAAGATGGCCATGACTGTACTTGTATTGGAACTCCATGGTGGAAAGAAAATAAGAATGTCCCAATTTTCATCTTCAATAAGTGTGCAAAATTTAACTGAGGTCAGCTGAACAATACGATAGCTGGAGATTAAAAACTCCATAATTTCACTGCAAGGTGGCCATAACTTCATTCATATTGGGACTTTAAGGTGACCATAAAATAAGAATGTCCCTTTTATCATTTTTTATAAGTGCATAAAGTGTAGCTGAGGTCTGTTGAACAATAAGATAGCGGGAGGATAAAAACTTCCTTTTTTCTCTGTAAGGTGACCGTAACTTCATTTGTACTGCGACTTTAAGGTAACCATAAAATGAGAATGTCCCTTCTGCCAATCCTTATAAATGTGCCAAGTTTTACTTTAAAAATTTAAACATTAACTGAGCTTAGGGCTGAAAAACCCTACATTTTAAGTTTAAGATGGCCATAACATCATTAATATTTAAATCATGAGGTAGTAAGAGTCTTCTTTTGATGTACTTCAATATCAATATACATTAGATATGGAAAAAGAAAGGGGCCAGACGGCTTTATTCCAATTTTATGACTTTAGGGGGCAATAGCTCCAATTATATGAACAGTTTAAGGTCACCATAAAGTCAGGATAATCATTTGGTAAATCTTAATATATATGCCAAGTTTGGTTGAAAAAAGTGAAAAACTAAGTGAACTCGAGGGCTAAAACCCCTTTTGACATTAAGGTGACCTTAAGATTGCAGATTAAGGCTAAAAACTTCGGCATGTGAAAGATTATCAAAAAGTAGCTGAATAAGTTATTCCAACAAAACGTCGAAATCCTGACCATTTTTGAGATACAGACCAAATACCCATTTTTCAAAAATTTACGAAAATGAAACTCTTCTCATTCACGCATCTATGGTCCGATTGCTCAGATAATCCTTTCTGACCTTCAGATTTAGGTCTAGAATGTACCTGATAAATTTTATAGCACAGATGTGCGTGGTTTTTTCAGAAACACGATGTGGGGTGTTTTTAAAAAATGCTTAAGGTTACCTTAAGTAAAGCTTAAGGTCTCCGAAAAGTATCCCAAAAATTGTTCACACCCCTATAGTTTTAACGAAAGATAAGAAGGAAAGAAAAATTTGAGAGACCCAAAAGTTATTCAAGGGAGACCATAATCCGGCGGCGGCAGGGATCAGTCGAACTTACGTGAAAACAAATAAGCGCCCCTGACGGGCTGCTTAATTAATAACCTTGCCAAGTATCAACTTTCAATACCCTACAGTTTCCAAGATATTGCCCTGACAAGACTTTAAAGGTCAAGGTTACTACAGCAAGGTCAAAGGTTAAATCAAGGTCACACCTTACAGTTTCTGAGATATAGCCTGGACAAGATTTTGAAGGTCAGGGTATCAAGTATCAACTTGCTATGTCTCACAGTTTCTGAAATACAGCCTGGCCAACATTTTACCCAGGGCCTGCTGGACCAAATACCCATTCATCCAAACGCCAAGAATGAAAACAAAACTTGCAGAGCCTTCAAAAGGCTGTGGGTTAAGATGAGTTGTGCACACCAGAGAGAAGTGTCTGAAAATCAAATTTTTGTGATAAAATTCATCAGATTTAAAATTCATGCCTTTATAGGTATTGATGCTACAAATATGATATTAAAACCATTTTTAAGACAGATCATAACACAGTTTTTATTTGAAGGAAATTTGTGGATTAGTGGACAAACAAGGCCAAAAAGTGTTTTGGTCCCCTAGCGTGAGCGCAAAGCCATCAGAGACATGAGTAGAGATGTGAATTTACGAAACTCTAGTATGTACTAACATAGCCCATTGCCGCTTAACTTCAGTGATCTGTAGAAGCGCGAGCTCTTAAAAAGTATAAACGGTATATGTACGCCAGAAGGCAGGAGCTGATCAATGAAACCAGATAATTTAATAATTTATATCTGTGCATTATATTAATACCATTTTGAGAGCCCCTTCATTGCGATTTGACATTCATTGTTCAGATTTAAAAGTTAATATATTTCTGAATATAAATTTGTTTATAATATTAATAAAATGTGGTAAAGTCTTTATTTTACCTCTCTCCTCAGTGAATGGAGTTTGTATGTGAAAGCCACAGTGGTCAGAGCAATCATGGTAACTGCTGCAGTGAGGTGAAGTGACTCTCCAAATGTCAGCTGCAGACAGAAACAAGCCATCAACTCAGCCATCAGCACTCCCAAACTGTGTGCACACAAATGATAATATGTAAACACAAAGCTATACAAAACCAGACATCCAAAGATACAGCATACCCAAAAGGAGAAAGAGTATACTAAGATGGCCACCAATAATGGCGTTAGAACAATTTATTTGTAAAAGGTGCACATGTATATAACCTCTCTGTCAAAAATGTGGCCAAAATCACTCCATCTCACCCCGTTTCCGAAATAATCACATCATTGTATTTTACGAAGAAATTCAAGATGCTTGCCAAAAATGGTGGCAGAAAGCTTTTTGACAAAGGTGCAGATGATTCTGCATACACCCTCCTGGCCAAAAATTTGGCCAAAATTGCTGTATCTTGTACCGTTTCTGAGATATTAAGAATTTTTCAATTTCATTGTCTAGAAAAATCTTAATGTTTAATTAATCATTAATAAGTCAGTCTTTTTGTATTGGATAACTTCTAAAAGCCAACTTTCATAAGAATAGTTAAAGTGCTTTTTAAGTTATCATCCAGACAAGCACACCCTTTTAAAAAACACGTTTTTGGGCACGTGACTTCTCTGATTGATTGAAATATCATGACATCATTTTCAAACAAGAGGGTCAAAGATGCCCCAAAAGACGGGTGGCGCAAGCAGCAATAAGGTTAGCGACTGCTGTAATTACATTTAGAAACAAGGAAAGAAATGTTAGGCCACCAAATTAAGGTGAATGTGTTAGATGTGATAAGAAACGTAAAACTTGTAATCTAGGTTACATAACTGTATCTATGCTATAAACGGACAAATGAAAGGACGGAATTACACCAATTTCGAAAGCAACTTAGCTATGATGGTGATGTATCTCCCTGTCAAGTTTGAATTCGATTGGACAAAGCGTTTTCGAGTTAGAGTCTGGAAACGGAAATGTTGACGAACAAACTAACGGACGGAATTACACCAAATTCGAAAGGAACCTAGCTATGATGGTGATCTATCTCCCTGTCAAGTTTGAATTTGATTGGACAGAGCATTTTCGAGTTAGAGTCCGGAAACAGAAATGTTGACAAACAGACAAATGGATAAAAAACAGACAAACAAACAGACAGAATTACACCAATTTCGAAAGGAACCTAGGTATGATGGTGATCTATCTCCCTGTCAAGTTTGAATTCGATTGGACAAACCGTTTTCGAGTTAGAGTCCGGAAACGGAAATTTTGACGGACAGACAAACGGACAAAAAACAGACAAACAAACAGACCCAATTACACCAATTTCGAAAGGAACCTAGATATGATGGTGATCTATCTGCCTGTCAAGTTTGAATTCAACTGGACAAACCGTTCTCGAGTTAGAGTCCGGAAACGGAAATTTTGACGGACAGACAAAAAATGGACGGAATTACACCAATTTCGAAAGGAACCTAGCTGTGATGGTGATCTATGTCCCTGTCGAGTTTGAAATCGATTGGACAAACCGTTTTCGAGTTAGAGTCCGGAAATGAAAATGTGGACGGACAGACAAACGGACAGATGGAATTACACCAATTTCGAAAGGAACCTAGCTTTGATGGTGATCTATGACCCTGTCAAGTTTGAATTCGATTGGACAAACCGTTTTCGAGTTAGAGTCTGGAAACAAAAATGTGGACGGACGGACAAACAGACAAAAAACGGACAAACAAATGGACAGAATTACACCATTTTCGAAAGGAACCTAGCTATGATGGTGATCTATGTCCATGTCAAGTTTGAATTCGATTGGACAAACCGTTTTCGAGTTAGAGTCCGGAAACGAAAATGTGGACGGACAGATGTATGGACAGACAAACGGACAAAAAACAGACAAACAAACGGACGAAATTACACCAACTTCGAAAGGAACCTAGCTATGATGGTGACCTATCTCCCTGTCAAGTTTGAATTCGATTGGACAAACCGTTCTCGAGTTAGAGTCCGGAAACGGAAATTTTGACGGACAGACAAAAAATGGACGGAATTACACCAATTTCGAAAGGAACCTAGCTGTGATGGTGATCCATGTCCCTGTCGAGTTTGAAATCGATTGGACAAACCGTTTTCGAGTTAGAGTCCGGAAATGAAAATGTGGACGGACAGACAAACGGACAAACAAACACACAGAATTACACCAATTTCAAAAGGAACCTAGCTATGATGGTGATCTATGTCCCTGTCAGGTTTGAATTCGATTGGACAAACCGTTTTCGAGTTAGAGTTCGGAAACGAAAATGTGGATGGACAGACGGACGGACAGACAAACGAACAGATGGAATTACACCAATTTCGAAAGGAACCTAGCTTTGATGGTGATCTATGTCCCTGTCAAGTTTGAATTCGATTGGACAAACCATTTTCGAGTTAGAGTCTGGAAACGAAAATGTGGACGGACGGACAAACTGACAAAAAACGGACAAACAAATGGACAGAATTACACCATTTTCGAAAGGAACCTAGCTATGATGGTGATCTATGTCCCTGTCAAGTTTGAATTTGATTGGACAAACCGTTTTCGAGTTAGAGTCCGGAAACAAAAATGTGGACGGACAGATGGATGGACAAACGGACAAAAAACAGACAAACAAACGGACGAAATTACACCAACTTCGAAAGGAACCTAGCTATGATGGGGACCTATCTCCCTGTCAAGTTTGAATTCGATTGGACAAACCGTTTTCGAGTTAGAGTCCGGAAACGAAAAAATGTGGACAGACAGACAGACAGACAGACAGACGGATGTCGGACACATCAATCTAATAGGCGGGTGGGTTACACGCAACCTGCCCAAAAATTTGCAAGATTTCAAAAGAATCCACTCAGTGGTTGCTGAGCTATAGCCAATAGAAAATGTGGGAGCCAGCAGGCACTTCTGCATGAATTTTCTCCTGTGTACAAACAAGCGTCCCTTGTGGGATGTTAAATATTCGATATCCCAACAAATTAGAAAAGTTAAGTTGTAAATTAATCTTGTATTAGTTTATATTTTACCTAAGAGACAAAAAAGCTGTAACACAGTACCAAGGCAGTTCTGCCAAACATCAGAAAAAGACGCCTTGAGTGTTACCCTTGGCCGGACCGGTATCGTGCACTTCACTCGTCAGGTAGCCTATTTCCTGCCTCACTCGCTTGAGGGATATGACATGGCATCTTTTTTCTTCCTCTATGGGGAATAAAACACCCACATCAGATGCAAAAGAGGTGGGGCAGACTGGATGGAAATCCAGTTTGTTAGGCAAGATATTAGCCAACTCATAAAAATTTACCAGGTAATTTACAACTGAAATTTTCTATTTTATTGTGTTAATACATCTTACCTAACAGACAAAAGCTAGATTAACTACCCAGTGGAAGGAGGGCAACTTATAAGGGACTAAAAGGACCTCTAAAAATCAGAAAATCTAAACTACTAGGTCCTAATACCACCCAGCTTACTGGTTACTGGACCAGGTTGCTCTCCCCCTCCCTATTTACCTTCTCTGAGGTGAGGGGAAGAGAGGAGAGAGTTCAGTCCCAGAGATTCCCATTCTGAAGTAAAGGGTGAAGAAAAATAGTGGAACTCAATGCCTTGCATCAAGAGCACCAAAAAAAAATCCATACATGAGAAGAGCACCAAAAAAAAATCCATACATGAGAAGAATAAGTCCAAAACTGAAAAGAAGACCTGTACTCACTCAAAAAGTAACAAAGAGTCCCGAAACTGTGATACACTGTGTACTAGGGATCCAGAAGGCTATTAGATCCAGTGGTGGATTTGTTCAGCAGCCACCACTGGTCCTTGATGAAAAAGCTCTGAAAAGGCCTAACCCATATCCTTCAAATAAAATTGAGTGAAGCTGTTGTGCAACTTTCAATGGCAGGCTGAAAGGATCTGCTCCAAAGAGATACTACCCTGGAGACCTTTAAATGCAGGAAAAGCTCTATAATATCATGGGTCTTTACCTGATAAAGAGTAGATCCTCCTGATCTAAGAGCTCATAGGACAGGATCACTGTCTGCGGGTCAAAAATTTCGCAGAAATCGCTCTATCGAGCATGGTTTTTGAGATACAAGCATTTTGTGTTTTGCATTTTTGAAAAAAAAATTGAAAATTCCAAATGGCTGCCTTTTTTGGCGAGTGAAAAAACTTAAAAACTTGGAAAGGCTAGTCGTCACAGACCCCCTGTGGCTCTAAAATTTTGGCAAAATCGCTCTATGTTGAACTGTTTTCGAGATATAAGCATTTTTTGTGTTTTGCAATTTTTACGAAAAATTTTAAAATTCAAAATGGCCGCCATTTTTGGCGAGTGAAATATTCGTTGAAACTTGGAAAGGCTAGTCTTCACAGATACTCTGTGGGTCAAAAATTTTGCCGAATTCGCTCTATCTGGCACGGTTTTCGAGATACAAGTATTTCTGTGTCTTGCAATAATTGCAAAAAAATTCAAAAAATCAAAATGGCCGTCACTTTTGGTGGGAGAAAATTTTTTTTAAAATTGGGTCAGCTACTCACCAGGTTACCCTGTGGGTCAAAAATTTTGTTGACATGGCTCTATCTAGCACGATTTTTGAGATACAAGCATTTTTGTGTTTTGCATTTTTGAAAAAAAAAGAACAAAAAAAAAGAAAATTCAAAATGGCTGCCACTTTTGGCAAATGAAATATTCGTTAAAACTTGGAAAGGCTAGTCTTCACAGATACCCTGTGGGTCAAAAAATTTTCTGAAATCGCTCTGTCTTGCACGGTTTTTGAGATACAAGCATTTTTGTGTTTTGCGAAAATCAAAAATTCAAAATGGCCGCCATTTTTGGTGGGAGAAAAATTTTTTGAAAACCTAAGACAGCTTCTTAGGAGAAGCACCCTATGGGACAACATTTTGTCGAAATTGCTCTATCTAGCATGGTTTTCGAGATACAAGCATCTTTGTGTTTTGTATTTTTGAAAAAAAATTCGAAACTTCAAAATGGCCGCCAATTTTGGTGAGTGAAATATTTGTTGAAACTTAGAAAGGCTAGTCTTCACAGATACCCTGTGGGTCAAAAATTTTGCCGAAATCGCACTAGTAAATTTTTATTTTATGAAGAAAATGGTTTCAAAAAGTACTCTTATATCACTAGTATTGTTCTATATGTATACCTTATGAGCCTATATTTCCAATTTTGTGTTTTGCATTTTTTGTCAAAAATTCAAAAATTGAATGTGACCCCCATTTTGGGGGAGGAGAAAATTTTTTGAAAATTGGAAATCGGTCTATCTCAAACAGTTATGGAGATACAGCCAGTTTCGTGTTTTACTCGTTAAGAAAATTGTTAATGCTTAATTAATCATCAATAACTCAGTCATTTCTTAACCTATCCCTGCCAAAAATTTAATGTCACCCAGATCTTTATATGAGGAAGGTATTTGCTAAATTTCAGGTGGATAGATAAAATGCTTCGTAAGTTATCATCCGGACAAGGACGCCCTTCCAAAAGGCATTTTTGGTCATGTGACCTCTCTGATTGGTGAAAATGTCATTGCAGCATATCCAGAAAAATATCCCAGGACTACTGCATACACCTGCCAAATATGAAAAGAATCCGCCTTATGGCTGAGAAGCTATTGCAAAAAGAAAATACGGATCCGGTGGATCTGGCGGATCCAGCGGAGTCGCTTCTCCCATATACAAACAAGCGTCCCTCATGGGACGCTTAATTAAATAGTAGCAGGAGAAATGTACTTGCTAACATTCATGAAGGAGGCAAAAATAGTTCCTTATTGTGTCTAAATTCTTTGGTTCTGTCCAGGTAACAAGGTACCACTCTTACTGGACAAAGGGATCTATCTTCATTAAGGGATTTATCAAGTGAAGTGGCCAGTGCTGGGGATTAGTATTGGACCTACACACTTTGGACCCTCCTTCGCAAGCTGATTTTTCGACAAAAACTGGCAGAAGGGTACAAAGACACCTTAGACCAATCTACCTGATATCTAATGTTCTTATCATCAGGGGAGGATTTCCTAGGACATCCTACCACACAGGGGGGAGGACGTCCTGGGAATTTGACCCCCCCTCTCAAATGGGAATAATCCACCTGGGGAAGAAGATTTACTAAGAGATCAATAGGAAATCCTCCCGCTATAAACACTGTTTACATCTTCTATTTATATATTCTGTCCTAAAAGAACACCAATACCTATTGAACTTAATAATAAACAGTTTCTCTTCTGTCTGCTTCACATTAACATTGTATTCTTGCTTACTTCTCTGGACAATGAATATGAATTGATGAGGTAACAGTTTGTCAATTCAAACAATACAGCAAGCATTAGCCAAAATAACTGAAGTATGTTATGAGAAATTTAATGAATATAAATTAATGAGGTGAATATAAATTTAAATAAATATTTATACATTACCGTCTAACAGTTAAAACAGTACTCCTGGTATTAATGGTATTAGCTAAAATGAGTGAAAGGATATTATGAGAAATTTAACACTTAAATTTTTCTGCTTTTGATAGTTAGATTCATGAAATTTACTCCTTTGATGTTATTGATATTTATAACTTAAATTCCTTCTTTGTCAATGGTATACTTTGCGGTTGATCTTCAAAGTAGACCACTTGTAGTAATTAATTTTAAAGTTTACAAGTACAATTATACACTTGTTACACTTAATCTGATGTCTGTTCAAGCTTTAAAATGTATTTCTGCTTGGGTTGGTTAAAAGAACAATACCTAATGTAAGGTGAGGGTCTCCTGATAAGAGAGCTCATAACATAGGATCACAGTTTGTTTGATCCATGAGGAGATAGTGGCAGGTGAGATGTCCTTGTCAAAACCTTTCTTAAAGGAGACAAAGACAGACTCCTTGTTCTGCCTGAGGCCTGCCTGAGGTCTGAGGTCCTGTCCAAATAGTGGCGCTGTGCTCTGACTGCACAAAGGGACCTATCAGACTTGAGGGACTTACCCAGAGTTGGGGCCAGAGCTGGTATACCCACTGGACCCTCCTTGGCCAGCTGGTTCTTGGAAAGAAAGCTGGGTGTTAGGTACAAAGACACCTTTGACCAGTCTGACTAGTGTCTGATCATCTTGCTTTGCCAAGCATGGATCTCACTCCTACATTGCCCGACCCCAGGGCCAAGAGGAAAACAGTCATGAAGGTCAAATGCTTCAAAGAGGCCTTTTTAATCACTTCGAATGGAGCCTTTGTCAGCAGTTGCATCACAAGGGAGAGGTTCCAGGAGTGGATGTCCCTCTGACCCTTGGGTCTGTCTCTATGGAAACTGTCCAAGAGACGAGTGAGATTCTCATCTTCGCTGACATTTATGGGTAAATTCCCCAGTGTGTCAGCAATGGCTCACCTGTAACCATCAATGGTACTTGGCTGTAACTTCCTGTCCTGGAACAGGTACAGAAGGAAGTCAGCTATTAACTTTATAGGGGTTGCCCTGAAGTCCACCTGATTACTGAGGCACCACTTTGTAAAAATGGTCAACTTTGCCTCATAGACTAATCTAGTTGACCTTCTTTGAGGAGCCTCAATTTGTGCTGCCAGTGCCTCAGAGAAGCCCTCAAGGAGCCAAGCATGCAGATTTAGGTTTGACAGAATGATGTGTGGAGTCCGATTGAATGGTTGAGTGAGCAGGTTGGGCAGACACAATGGGATCTGACTTGACATGGTCACTAGATTCCAGAACCAGGGCATGTTGGGCCACCCTGGAGCAATCAGAATGATCCTCCTGCACATGTAGTCCTGAAACTTTTCCACCACTTTGCCCAAGATGGCTACCGGTGAGAAGGCATATGGGTCCAGATCCTCCCATGGCAGACTGAGTGCATCGACTGCCCAGACCAGGGGGTCCAGAACCAGTGACACAAACTGAGTCAGTTTGTTGCTGAACCTTATTGCAAAAAGGTCCATCTGAGGTTGGTGCCACCTGTTGCATATTGCTTGGAAGACCTCTGGGAAAAGAGACCACTCTGTTTGAATGGTCTGGGCCTAGCCTGGATAGCTTGTCTGCTACCACATTCAGCCGGCCCAGAATGTGTCGGCTTTGAGAGTAACCTGTTTTCTGGAACACCCTGTCAGGATTCTCCACAGAAGGGCACACAGAGGACCCAAATTTCATCCCCCCTTCTTTGTTTATGTAAGCAACCACTGTGGTATTGTCTGTGGCTGTAAGAACTATGTTGTTCTTGCAGAGGTCTCGGAACTCTTTTAGGGCCAAAAAGACTGCCTTTAGTTCCAGGTAATTTATGTGTAGTTTGCTTTCTGGAAGGGACCAGGTTCCCCTTGCAGTGTATTCATTAAGTGAGTGCCCCACTCTTATTTTGATGTGTCTGTAAAGATCTGCAGAGCAAGTTTTAGTGGGTGTAATGGTTCATCTTGAAGCACATTGCTTTTCTCCAGCCACCATTTCAGATGAGGCTGGAGCAATCTGGGAATGGGTATCACCTTTTCTTGTGACTCTGGAACCCTCCAGTTGTTTTTCAGGTGCCACTGTATGGGCCACATACGGAGGCGACCTAGGTGGACCTGTTTTTCTGTAGCTGTTAACAGTCCTATGAGAGACATCAGTTGCCAGACTGGACAGGTCGGTCCAGTCAGTAATTCTTGGATCTTTGCTGTAAGGGGGGTGTAGTCCTCTTTCAGCATTTGTAAGACCTTTGGTCTGGCTCCCAAGGCTTCCCAAGTTTCCGAAAATTGGTTTAATCTGGCCCCTACAGGCAGATTTTGCGCAACAGTTTAGACATTTGGTATATGTTTGACAGAACACAATTGATCAACACAGGAAACATTGTTCACATTTTTAATAGCTGATCTTGTCTTACAACAGCCAGACTTACGGCTTTCTTTTGTGGCTGCGCTTGTACAATATGTGCATGATTTACAACAACTGAGTTTACAACATTTGTTACTGTCTGACAAACTTTAAATGTCTCTCCAGACACTGGTCTGGTCTGGTGACACTGATACAAGTTTACAGTCTCCTGGTTGTGTTGGTTGTCCAGTCCGGTGGAGCTAACACAAACTTACACATTTTACAGTCTCTTTGCTCTGGGTCAGTCACCTTGGAATTGGAGCATTTACACAGTAATTGTCATTTATATGACAACTGATCTTTGGCTGGACGTGATGAAAATTTGTTGGATTGACAACCACCTTTTTTCTTGCTGAAGCGTCCCAGTCTCTTTAAGGCCGGTTTATCGGACTTCTGGTCCTGTGGCTGTTTATCCAACCTTTTATAGGGATGGTGTCACTATAAGTGAATTGTTTAATCTAAGCTTTATATTTATATATTGCCTTATAAGGTAATTGTGTTATTGATTCTTTTTATGTGTTATGCAGTACTGATCTATTTATAGACTGGGGAAATTTTTCTAATAACCTCAGTGATTATATTAGTAAATTTGGGGAAACCCAATTACCAGTAGTCTCTAGAACTTCCTTGGTTAATCTGTTAACTGAATTTGTTTTCATGTTAGTTCTATAAGACTCTTAGATGCTTCTATGAACATATATAAGGACAGTACACCTGACCACAAGTGAACATAGTATTCGCTGGCTATAAGAAAGGCTATTGTGTCTTGGAATATAATATTCATGTGGATATATATATAAAGTGCTCGTGTTGCTGTGAACTTTTACTGGAGCAAACTGGATACAGTGTCTGGCTAGATTTGCTGTGATTTGGATACTTTTCATCTGCACATAGTGTGTGGTTCTACCAGAGAGTGGATTTATTGCATTTTAGACATTATCCATATCTTGAAGCAGACAGTACAATTGTACAGACTCTCTGAATATCTCTATGCAGACATTTGGTGTGATTGGATATTGAAGTCTTCACAGGATAAGAATATTTTGTGTTATCAGATACTGAACAGATCACAGGATACAGATATCTGCATTAGTAGACATCAGGATCACAGGACAGATTACTGAATACAGTGGACAAACTTTACTGTCAGTTATAGTGGCCAGGTCAGATTGGTTTCATTATTGTATCATTATATGTTCTGTTGAGAGCATACCAGTTGACTGTAATCTTTATTTTTAATTGTTAAATAAATTTGTTAAGTTAAACTTTTTGTCTTTTCCTGTTGCAACTTAAAGGTAACCGATAATTGCCGCGCTTGCCCGTGACCATAACAATGGTACCGACTGTCCCTTACGACCAACAGATTGAGTGAGTGACCGACCCCTATCCTCAAACTTACTGATGTCTTCCTCAGCCTTTCTTAACACAGTATCTGGGAACAGTGTAGGTAAGTCTAGTGGTGCCGGACACCTGATGCCATGTAAACAAAAGCAGTCAGATAGATGTTCCATGGACTTGGCCATACAATGTGTGATACTGGCATTAAAGTTCATCAGGTACTGTAGCTCTTTTGTAGCAGTTCTCACTTTACCAGCCGACTTTCCTTTTGTCTGTTCAGACTGTAACACTTTCAGCTATGACTGCATACCCTGTTGAACTTTGCTGAATCACCTACTGAGTCCGGCTGCCTGGGTACAGATGTAAGTGGACTCCCTTGCAGCCTTCTCCCACCATCCGAGAGTGTTCTGTGATAAGGTGCATGAGGTCAGTGCCGATGTAGTCTGGATAATCTTGCTATCTGACTAAATGCACTGTTTAACTTGGCTGAGTCACAATGCCAGAACTTCTTGATAGGTATCCTTGCACAAGTGTAAACTGTCCATTTTCCTGCAGGGTCAGTTGTCTGTGGCGAGATAACACTACCTTTACCCACTGGCTGTTGTTTGGTTGAAGCAAAGGTGTTCTCCTGAGCACTGGCGGCAGTTGTTTGGTTGAAGCAAAGGGGTTTTCCTCAGCTCTGGAGGCAGTTGAGTCAATGTCCAGTATATGTGTCCAGCCGAAATACAACACGCATAGTTTTTCTGTAGTTTAGCTCTTCAGTGGAGGCCTGGTCGATGTCGGTTACAGAGACGTCCTGGTCCAGATCCGACAACTCGCCTTCCTCTGCCTGGCCAGTAGGGAACTCGTGCACTACAGAATCTGTGTCCGAGTCAGAACAAGTATCCATCAGTCTCTGGTGTTTGCTGGATGTCCACAGTTGAAGTGCTGAGTGCAAATTTAGTGACCTGGTCGGTACGTAGTTGGGCAGCAGTACTAGGCCAGTAATCAGACTTAGGTTGGTGAGCAGACTGCTGATGCAGAGTGGCCAGTTGGTATGGTCGGTTGCTGGTGAGTGGTGGTCGGTAGGTTGAGGATCAAAGAAGGGCTGAGTGTTGTCAACAGCACTGGCTGGTGTAGACTTGGCTTGAGAGACAACTGGCTGGAAAACCGGCTCGGGCGGGTTGAAAGATTTAGATAGCATCATTGCCTCCAATCTGCTAAAATGCTCCAACCATTTCTGGTCCATTGCCTCCAGCTCACAGTCTGTTGTCTTTTTCATAGCCTTGCCCTTGTCTTTTGCAGATTCAATCTTCCTGTCTTTCACATTTCTACTTCTCGACTCTTCTGAACTCTGTGTCTTCTTGGCTTTCGCACCAGGGGTACTACTCTCCTCTTCTGAGTTCAAAGCTTCTCCGTCTTTTGCTACCCCCAGCACTGACACTAAAGCTGGATCTACAAGGGTGCTACTCGACACTTCTTGGATGGCTTTCTGATCATGTTTTTCCTTTTTCTTCTGATATGAAGGTGTAGCCAAACGTGATTTCTGATCCTGGGTTAAAACTTTGCAGAACTGACAGTATTTTTGTTTAATGCAGGTGTCAGTGACTTTTCCTTTGTCTCTTCAAAGGGTAAGAATGGGAATCGAACCCCGCCATTAAATGTCCACAATGACCCTGTTTCTGCCCAGGTGAAACCATAATGGTCTATAAGTGCCTATAAACTGTTAGTAGTAAAATAGACTGCAATTAAAGCAGAAATAAGACACTAATCATCACTTTAAAAACTTTCACAAAAAAATCCCTCTGCACAGTACACACGCCAAAAGAAAAAGATGCCATGACTTCACGCTGTCTATATAGGAAGGAAGTACGAGGCACCACGAATGCACAGTGGGACTGGCCAGCCGGTGGAAACACAAGACGACTTTTTCTGTCGTCTGGCAGGCCGGTCTGCCCCGACTGGATTGGCAATTATCCATTGGATAGGATGTATTAACACAATAAAATTACTTTTTACACATAATAGGAATTATTACAATATTACGTTTTGTAGATATGTAAAGTAGCCAGCCTCAGCAGGCAGGATTCCTGGCTTACAGGTACAACTAAATGGGTAATAACATTGGGATTTGCAGAAATCAAAGGAACAACTTCAAAATATAAGAGGTATGCAGAACCACCGTGAACTCACATGATGCTGTTAGATCTTTCAAGTAGTTGAAGGAGGAGGAAAACTTGCAGAGTATATTTATTCATTTGTGAGTATTTCTTTTAACGATAGGTAGGCATCTGTCACTTTAGAGTTTAGATGGAAGCCTATCATGAAGTAACAGCTTCCCTAGCATTGATACACCTGTAAAAATGCAACTCTAGTAAGATTAGTTTAATAGGGCCCCTTTTTAACTGAGAAATATACGTCAAAAAAGTCTTAAAAGCATTGCCATTGCCAGACACTCCACAAAAACTGAGTTCACATTGAGTATACAGTGAAAATTTGGTGAAAATCCATGCATGTGTTGGGCTGTGGAACAAGCACAAAGTTTAAGACTCAAAAATCTTAAAAAGCATTGTAGTGGCAACAGCCGTTGCTAGATACTTCTCAAAATCTAATAAGCTATAAAAAGTCTTTGGTCAAACATATCCTGAAAATTTGGTGAAATCCATGCAGGGGTTTAGGCTGTCAAGCACCAAGAAAATTAAAGAGTCAAAATTATTAAAAGTATTGCCATAGAAAAAAGCTGTTGCCAGATACTCCCCAAAACATACTCAGCTTTAGATACTCTTGGGTTAAACATATGCTGAAAATTTGGTGAAAATCCATTCATGGCTTTAGGCTTTCGAACACCTACAAAGTTTAAAGCCAAAAATTTGAAAGCTTTACCATAGTAACAACTGTTGCCAGATACTCCCCAAACCATAACCAACTCTAGACCCTCATAGGCTGACCATAACCTGAAAATTTGGTAAAAATACATATATGAGTTTAGGCTTAGGAACACCCACAAACTTTATGCCTGCCTCAGCCCGGAGAGTGCAGGGGACAACTTGAACTATAACCCCAGTCTTTATGGGTTGGGGTCAATAAACTACTGTTAAATTGTATTGTTTAGTAAAATTAATTGTACCATTTATAAGAGTTCTGCTCCAAGTCACTCCTTTGAAACCACACAATAATAGATAGAAAAACCAGGATGGTGCTCAGAATACTAAGAAAAACATTATGCTCCACTTCTGGGTTTTGGAATATCTGAAACAAACAAACAAAAAACTATAATGTGTTCACCAAGACCAATTACAATTACACACTGTGTTTAATAAATGAAAATATTTACGATGACTTCCACTCAATAGTGCAAGCAGTGAGATTTGTACAAGTGAAGATCCTGAGCATACCAGTGAGGAGAGGGAGATTCCCAGTGGTAGTCCAATCACTGCTGAAAAAATTGCACATAGCATGCGGGACTTTCTGAGATGTCTGGTGATTTGTGTTAACGTCACAGTCAGTAGGAAGCTGCTTACCACCATCCACTTCACCACACTCCCCCTGCAGATAAAAACAGTCTGGTACAAATTCAGCGCCAATATGTTGTCATCTCCATTACACCCTCTTTCAAGAACTACTTCTTCAAAAGAATTTGTTGATCCTGATGTTTAGGTATTGAGAGGGTCCAGTCAAAATCTGACCGTTCAAAAAGATTCACATTCCATGATTTCCTACAGGCTGCTTTATCATTCCCAAATCTTGGGATCAATAATAAACAAGCAATCAGTGCCTGTGAACAGGCTCTGTGTCAGCTGACTTTGTGTTCTGAGCTTCAGATTATAAGTGAAAGTAGAAAAGGATGTATCTGAAAATAGCTATCACTCAGCTACGCAATGAGCTACAGGTCTGCAATTTTACTATGTTATAGCTGACCCAAAAGTAGATGAAAAACATATTTCAACAAAATACTGTGAATACAATAGTTGTCAAGCTACAAGTAATTTACTCAACAGTGAGAACCTCAAAGTGGCTTTTGTTCAGCCTTGCAATGAGCTACAGGTCTCCAATTTTACTATGTTATGACTGACCCAAAAGTAGGTGAATCACATATTTAAATAAAATACTGTAAATGCAAAAGTTTTTAAGTTACAACTGATTTACTCAACAGTGAGAAACTGAAAGTAGATATTACTCAGCTATGCAATGAGCAAAAGGTCTGCAACTTCACTATGCTTTCTTTCACTTATCTCTCCCATAAAAATGCCTCTGCTACTCTCAATAAGTTAAATGCCTGCTGTCAGGATGTGTAACAATGGATGGCTCTCAGTAAATTCAAGCTCAATCCTGAAAAAAAACTGAATTTATTGTTTTTCGGTTCTAAGGCTTAACATCAGAATATTTCCTCTCACTTTCCTGTCAGAATTCTTGGAAGTCTTCTTCATCTGGTTGACTTTGTCAAAAACCTAAGCGTGTGGTTTGATGCAGGATGACTTCACATTCCGAAATCGTTCAGAAGATTTGCAAAACGTGCTTTCTCCAGATGCGTGACCTTCATATAATAAGACAGTATCTTACTCCTGAAGTGGCTGTCCTTGCTGCAAATTCCTTGGTTAGTAGTCGTCTGGACTATTGTAACTCTCTGTTTAGAGGTTTGTCATGTCTCAATCAGCACAAATTGCAGAATATTCAGAATACCCTTGCTTGAATTGTCACAAATCATAGAAAGTATGCTTATGTACACCCATCCTAAAGCAACTCCACTGGTTACCTGTTAAATACCGCTGTATGCTCAAAACTGCAACACTGGTTTATAAATTTTACTTAGTGGTTCTCCTTCCTATTTTGAACCATTCTTGTCTCTCGGCAGTTGTTCCTATGGTACCAGGCGTAGTCACCCTGATCGTCAATACCTTACAGTTCCTCCATTCCAACCATCAGTCTTTAAGTCAGTCAAACATTTTGACCATGGTTTTGTCTTGGATGCTCCTATGATCGGGAATGAATTCCCTAATGATGTGCGCAGCGCAACATCAGTTGCCTCCTTCAGAAAAAAGCTCAAAACTTACCTGTTTGCAAAAGCCTATCCACCATAGCCTTCCTGTCACCCATGCATTTCCTTGGTATGACCTGGCTATGTCACTGGATTATTGATAGTTGCCTGGTTTTATGTTCAGATGCGCCTTCCAGTCTGTCATTGATGGAGATTAAGTGCTATAAAAGTCCTCACTAGATTATGTTACAGCTGACCCAAAAGTAGTTGAATAAACATAGTTCAACAAAATACTGTAAGGCTCCCAAGTTAATCACCATGTGGTAACTATGGAAGAAGTAGCTATATAACATATTTTAACAAAATACTCCAAATACAATAGTTTTCAAGTTATAACTGATTCACTCAACAGTCAGTAACTAAAGTTAGCTATTGCTCAGCTATGCAATTAGCTACAGGTCTGCAATTTTACTATGTGATAGTTCACCCTAAAGTAGGTGAATAACATATTTAAGAAAAATTCTCTAAGTGCAATAGTTTTCAAGTTACAAGTAATTTTACCCATTAACATAACATTAAAAAACATTTTAAAAATGCCCTAAAGCAATACTTTTCAAGTTATAAGTGACATTGGCGGACACATTGGTAAAGTAATGATTAATGCAATACCCAAAAATATAGGGAAAAAGGCAATGATTTTGAAGAAAGAGGTTGAAGGTCAAATTTCTGCGTTCTTATATAGGGAATATATGTGTTATATACCAGTAATATCAGCCATGGGATGATCTGTTCTGTATGTTAGAAGCAGGCCCGTGGTGGCAGTAAAACTGTGCCAAACCTTAAGTACTAACCATAAAATGTCAAAAATGTTCTCAAGTTTCTATTAATATTACCCCCATACAGTCACTGCGATCCCAAATTCTTGTTTTTAGTTCCATATATAATATACTTAAAATAGCAGAGATTAAATACTTTTCAACTTAATGTACAAAACATTGACATTGTGCATCTTGTGAATTAAATAACCAAAGAGAATTCACAATAACTGTTCTGAATAAATAGGCATAAAACTTCAATATTGAACTCTGAGGTTGCTGTTAATATACAAATTGTGAGTTAGTTGATATGGTATTTAGTGTTTAACTGGCTGTCAACAGACACACCACAGTGATAGCTGAATATGAAATTATCAGAGGTATTAAAAGAAATTGTAATACTCCACAAATGTATCCAAAACCTGGTTACAGCCTGTGGTACTGCCAAGATATCTGGTTCAAACCAGAATAATTTGAATCCTGGAACTGTAATAAAGCATGTCTGATATAACAATGTATCCAGTACTTATTTCAGTAGTTATTTCATGCCTCACCAGGTCAATGTGAGGCTGGGCTGAACAAGAGCTAATCCTGCAGTAATAAACAATAATCCCAAGGAAAAATGCCTTAGCCTTGCCAGCTTATGCCTGGATGACAGTCGAAGTATCAAACAAGCTTCTACCAGAAGAACACAGCCTGAAAAAGAATAAATAAACTAGACTTAGTGCATCGGAGAACCAATGGAAATCGTATCCAACGGAAAGACAACTCATGATGCCATTGAGCAGTTAGGCTAGCACTGAAGGCTCAGTGTGTGTACTCAAATGTTCTGAGTTCATGATTTGCAATAGGATGACTTCACATTCCAAACCTCTAGGACCAGTGAAGTCTGACTGGTGGCAAAGACTGAAAGTTAGTGCTTCAATGTGTTATTTTTTATGCTGTTTACAATTTGTTTATTTTTGTGCCTGTCACATACTGGGTTAAAAAAGGTTAGATGTAGTACTGTTTCATGAGTATTTTATAAATAACTTTTTGTGGAAAATGAGCACTGAACTGATATGTACACATAAACAGACGAAAAATTGGTGAAAGAAGTACGAAGTTAGAAAAGTAAGTTTGGATATCAAAAGCAGATCTTCATGAATAACAACATCAGAAGACTCCCAGCCCATGATTTCCTATAGATTGGTTTCACATCCCAAACCTCTATGACCAAGAATAAGCAAGTTATAAGCACTTTTAAGTTTGGCTATCCTCATTTGAACTTTTGGGAGGGGCCCAAGGTTAAAAGATAACACCCTCCTATGATAAATAGTATTGGCTGAGCAGCGATGATGAGCAGATGTACCTGGAAAAACTTATTTTTGATCATGTGACTTTAATAAAGGTCAAAGATCAAAAATATGCATGTGCAAAAATTTAAGGTATAACACTGTCAAAAATAGCATCAGAGATGCCCGTACCCCACAGCCTGGGAAAATAGTTTTCAACACCATGAGATATAGAAGTAGTGAAACAGTACACAGATTGGGATACTTTCAGAGCAGTGTCAGTGTCCAAATAATGTTTAAGTAGAGAAAATAACATCTAAGAGAAAGAAATTGAATAAGTATTAAAACAAGACAATTCAGTAAATTAAAAATTATGAAGCTTTAAGACTTCTCCCATTTTGATTTTCATTTGTATGGTCGAATTATGGTTTGGATGTTTTGAATATTTCCCATACATACAGATGTAGCAATACATGCTTTTATGTGGAATTGGGGCAAAACCTGTGGTTCACTTGATGCAATATCATCTGTTACAATGGGAAGTTGCAAAAGTGAAACAGTTAATGACTTCTAATATGACTTTAACAGTGCTTAATCTACACCACAACACACCCAAAGGTGCAACAACCAAGATTCAAGTAAAAAGATATAAGAGAGATATAAGAGAGATAAATAGTATCAGATATCCTCGTAGAGACATAAAATAGCATCAGATATGCAAGATTAAAGGTCAAATCCAGGTCACACCATGACGTTGCACACATATAACCCTTGACCAATGTCCCTACCAAATATCAACTTCCTACACCTTATGGTTTCCAAAATATAGCCCAGACAAGGCATTATAGGTCAAGGTCACTACGACAGGTTCAAAGGTCAAATCAAGGTCACACCATGACGTTTTACATCAACACACCTTAGCCAATGTCCCTACTCAGTATCAACTTCCTACACCTTACGGTTTCCGAGATATACCCCGGACAAGATTTTATAGGTCAAGGTCACTACGGCAATGTCAAAGGTCAAATCAAGGTCAGACCATGACGTTGCACACCTACACCCCCCTAACCAATATCCCTACCATGTATCAACTTCCTACACCTTGCGGTTTCCGAGATATAGCCCGGACAAGATTTTAGAGGTCAAGGTCACTACGGCAAGGTCAAAACTCAAATCAAGGTCACACCATGACATTGCACACCTACACCCCACAACCAATGTCCCTACCAAGTATCAACTTGCTACACCTTACAGTATCTGAGATATAGCCCGGACAAGATTTTATAGGTCAAGGTCACTACGGCAAGGTCAAAGCTCAAATCAAGGTCAGACCATGACGTTGCACACCTACACCCCCTAACCAATATCCCTACCAAGTATCAACTTCCTACACCTTACAGTTTCCGAGATATAGCCCGGACAAGATTTTAGAGGTCAAGGTCACTACAGCAAGGTCAAAGGCCAAATCAAGGTCACACCATGATGTTGCACACCTACACCCCCTAACCAATGTCCCTACCAAGTATCAACTTCTTACACCTTATGGTATCCGAGATATAGCCCGGACAAGATTTTCAAACTCAAGGTCACTACGGCAAGGTCAAAGGTCAAATCAAGGTCAGACCATGACGTTGCACACCTACGCCTCCTAACCAATGTCCCTACCAAGTATCAACTTCCTACACCTTACGGTTTCTGAGATACAGCCCGAACTTTTTCCAGCCGCCCGCCCACCCAGCCGCCCATCCGGACACCATGGGTGAAAACAATACCCCGACAGCCCTTAAGGGCTGTGGGGTAAAAATGATTAGAATACGCCCACTAATAAAGGAGATATTCAAGGGAGATGATAATGCCACCACGTTGGGAAACTCAACTTCTTTTCAAGGGACGCTTAATTATCACAGGTTTTGTCTAATTCCACTTACAATCTTCAACAATGGGACTTTCTTTGGCATTTCCCTTTCTGCTTCAGATGTAAGATTAAAACTTTCGACACTGTTACTATTATTGTGTAGACGAGCTGACAGGAAACTTACAGAAGTATTCAATGCCTGCAGGTTCACGTCTCAAAATAACCAGCAAAATGGTATTTATCCATAGAGGCATATTGAACAGTGCAATAACACCAGTGAACACAACCTTCAATATCACCTACAACACACACAACATACTCATTATGAAACTGAAATATTGTCTACAAGTTTTAATTCTACTTGACATTCATGAATTAAAGCAGCCAATGTTAACCATGGTGGACAGATATTTTGCACACGAACGTTTCGGCTCAGAAGTTCTAGCCTAGGATGTTTTGGGCAGGCCTTTTTTCAAGGGTGGACGTTTCGGACAGATTTTTTATGAAATAAAAAATTTTAATCACTTAAATGTAGCTTTTATAAGCTACAAGCTTACCATGTGGAACTGAATGCTAACTCGGGAGGCCGCAGGCATCCGACCAACGTCCAAGAAAAATAGATGTTTAGTGTTGGCCGTAGCATCTGGTTGTACTCTCGCGGAACTCTTCTCAATTCTTCCTCCTTTTCTCGCTGCAATTTTAAACCATACCCCCTCAGCTGTAATACAGCAGGGAGGCAGCGTGGGACTCTCTTCAGTTCCACATGGTAGGCTTGTAGCTTATAAAAGCTACATTTAAGTAATTAAAAATTTCAATTTTATTGCACTACAATAGCTTACCATGTGGAACTGAATGCTGAATCCAACTGCTCGGTGGAGGGATTACAGCTGAGACTGGAAGAAGTAGTCAATTTTTCTTAGATTTGAAGTAGTAAATTAGAATGAATGTTAGAAATACCAGTCTGAGTCCCAGTTACAGCGCCCAAGTCCTGAAGACTGGGTCTGTAGAGAGCCAAAAACCTGAAATGAATGAATGACAATGCTAAAAAACTGTCTGGATGTTTTGATTGGAGGAGAGAAGTGCAGCTTATGCTCACTTCTGAAGAGTAAAGCCCCTAGGGCTAAGCCACAATGAAAACAAGCCCTAGGCTCGGGAATCTCATAATTTTTGCCACCCTAAAATGAGATTAATGACAACCTTAATAAGTCCTTAATACATAATACAATATATACTGACAAAATAAAAAGACCTTACCCAACATCCTGATGAGGTAAACTTATACCTAGACCCTGGGATTTAGACTCCTGAAGCCTTGGTTGTAGTGGATGTGCCCCCCCCCCCCCCCCCCCCCCCCCCTATTTTCTTTCCGAAAATACATTACAGGACCCAGATACATATTGCTGTTGTTGTTTGACCAAGTAAGGTCTTTTAGGTAAAAACAAAACCACTGCCACGGTGTGTATCTCCTGCCGAGCATTAAAGGCGAAGAAATACCTTTTCCGAGATATTCACAACTTTTCATTTTCCGCTAAAATCCAAGATGGCCGCCAAAAGTGGCAAAAACTGAAATTTTTCCCTTAGGCACAGAATACTGTTGTACTACCATGCGGGTCAAAAATTCGCTCGAAATCACTCTATCTCTTACCATTTCGAAGATATTTTCAATGTTTTATTTTCCACTAAAATCCAAGATGGCCGCCAAAAGTGGAGAAACTTTAAATTTTTCCCCTTTGCATAGGATACTCTTGTACTACCCTGCGAATAAAAAATTCGCTCGAAATCGCTCTATCTCGTACGGTTTTTGAGATATTCACACTTTTTCATTTTCCGCTAAAATCCAAGATGGCCACCAAAAGTGGCAACAAGAGGAGAGTGCCCGTGAACGGGCACTGTGTCAGCTGACTGAGTATTTTTGATTTGTGAAGGTGATTAGAGGACAGAATAACTAGACCTAGAGCATCGGAGAACCGATGCAAATTGTATCCACCGTAAAGACAATGCACCAAAACCTCTAGGACCAATAATAAGCGAGTTATAAGCACTTTTAAGTTTGGCTGTCCTAATTTGACCTTCAAGGAGGGGCCCAAGGTCAAATCCGACCACACCAGAAGATTCCCAGAACATGATTTCCTATATGTTGGTTTACTATCCCAAACATCTAGGACCAATAATAAGCGAGTTATAAGCACTTTTTAGTTTGGCTGTCCTCACACTTGACCTTGAAGGAGGGGCCCAAGGTCAAATCCGACCATGACAGAAGATTCCCAGCCCATGATTTCCTGTATGTTGGTTTACCATCCCAAACCTCTAGGATCAATAATAAGCGAGTTATAAGCACTTTTAAGTTTGGCTGTCCTCATTTGACCTTGAAGGAGGGGCCCAAGGTCAAATCCGACCACACTAGAAGATTCCCAGCCCATGATTTTCTATATGTTGGTTTACCATCCCAAACCTCTAGGACCAATAATAAGCGAGTTATAAGCACTTTTAAGTTTGGCTGTCCTCGTTTGACCTTGAAGAAGGAGCCCAAGATCAAATCCGACCATGACAGAACAGTCCCCGCCCATGATTTCCTATATGTTGGTTTACCATCCCAAACCTCTAGGACCAATAATAAACGAGTTATAAGCACTTTTAAGTTTGGTTGTCCTCGTTGGACCTTGAATGAGGGGCCCAAGGTCAAATCCGACCACACCAGAAGAATCCCAGCCCATGATTTCCTATAGGCTGGTTTACCATCCCAAACCTCTAGGACCAATAATAAGCGAGTTATAGGCACTTTAACCTTTGGCTATCCTCGTTTGACCTTGAAGGAGGGGCCCAAGGTCAAATCCGACCACGCCAGAAGATTCCCAGCCCATGATTTCCTATAGGTTGGTTTACCATCCCAAACCTCTAGGACCAATAAAAAGCGAGTTATAAGCACTTTTAGGTTTGGCTGTAATCATTTGACCTTGAAGGAGGGGCCCAAGGTCAAATCCGACCACGCCAGAAGATTCCCAGCCCATGATTTCCTATAGGTAGGTTTACCATCCCAAACCTCTAGGACCAATAATAAGCGAGTTATAGGCACTTTTACCTTTGGCTATCCTCGTTTGACCTTGAAGGAGGGGCCCAAGGTCAAATCCGACCACACCAGAAGATTCCCAGCCAATGATTTCCTATATGCTCGTTTACCATCCCAAACCTCTAGGACCAATAATAAGCGAGTTATAAGCACTTTTAAGTTTGGCTGTCCTCGTTTGACCTTGAAGGAGGGGCCCAAGGTCAAATCCAACCATGTCAGAAGATTCCCAGCCCATGATTTCCTATATGTTGGTTTACCATCCCAAACCTCTAGGATCGATAATAAGCGAGTTATAAGCACTTTTAACTTCTGCTATCCTCATTTGACCTTGAAGGAGGGGTCCAAGGTCAAATCTGACAACATCAGAAGATTCGCAGCACATGATTTCCTATAGGTTGGCTTCACATTGCAAACCTCTAGGACCAATAATAAGGGAGATATAGGCACTTTTAAAGTCTGCTATGTGTGTTACTTGGGAACTCCGTGGATGACCTTGAATTAGGAGCTTCAAGGTCAAATGTGTGCAAGGTTGTAGAGGACATGTATATGTGTCATACATATCACCTATGAAGAGATTCAACCTTCTACCTATGAGGAACAGCCAGTAGAAAAATGTAGATTATTTTCAAAGAACTGCCCGTGGCGGCCATCTTGTTTTTCAGAATGAGGCTATTTTCCTTCCCAGAGAAGCTTACCCCCAATGAAGATATCCTGCAAATTTGGTGAACCTAGCTGCTGTTGTTTTCCTCCTAGAGCGTTAACGCCGAAAATCTCTCTACGCGCGGCGGCGGCGGCGGCGTAGCGGACGCTAAACCAAAGTATCCACCGGATGCTTCCGGTGGATACAATTATCAGGAAAAGGGGTGTACAGAAATACAGTAAATGGTAACTGAACAGCAAGTTCGAAAGAAATTCCGAAGCTGACAGAAGAAAAGGATAAAAAAGTTGTGCCCTGTAAATGGTATTATGAAGGAAAATAACAAGGTAATTGTTTAAGTGTAAAAAATAGGTTAAAACATATTTAAAGAAATACTACAAATGCAATATCCTCGTTCGACCTTGAAGAAGGGGTCCAAGGTCAAATCTAACCACACAAATACATTCCCAGCCCATGATTTCCTATGGTTTACCATTCCAAACCTCTAGGACCAATTATAAATGAGTTATAAGCACTTTTAAGCTTGGCTGTCCTCATTTGACCTTGAAGGAGGGGTCCAAAGGTCAAATCTGACCATACCAAAAGATTCCGAGCCAATGATTTCCTATGGGATGGTAAACCATCCCAAATCTCTGTCACCAATAATAAGCGAGTTGTAGGCACTTTCAATTTTCGCTATCCTCATTTGACCTTGAAGGAGGGTTCCACGGTCAAATCGGACCATATCAACAGATTCACAGCCCATGATTTCCTGTCTGTTTACCATCCCAAACCTTTGGGACCAATAATAAGCGAGTTATAAGCACTTTTAAGTTTGGCTATCCTTGTTTGACCTTGAAGGAGGGGTCATTGAAGGTCAAATCTGACCACACCAAAAGATTCCCACCCCATGATTTCCTACAGGTTGGTTTATCATCCCAAACCTCTAGGATCAATAATAAGGGAGATATAAGCACTTTTCATGACTGACAAAAAACACCTGTGGCGGTCATCTTGTTTCTCAAAATGAGGCCAAAAATATTCCCAGACAACATTTTATGGTTATTAATATATACTGCAAACTTAAGAAAGCTAGCTATAATATTTTTTTTCATTAGAGCAGTAATGGTGAAATCTCTCTCTACACACTGCGGCTATCCAGTGGATACAATGATTTACTCAACAGTGAGAACCTGAAAGTAGCTATTGCTCAGCTATGCCATGACATAGAGGTCTGCAATTTCACTATGTTATAGCTGACGAAAATTCTGTGAATTGTAACAAATTTTATTGTAATTTAACTTTTTACAAGTTAAATACTTACCTTATCCTCACAAGTGCTTGTTTGGTTTTGTGGAGCAAAACGTATCGACCGACAAGAATTTTTTAAGGAATATTCTTGTCACAAGAGGTGACCCCTTTGTCTGCGCATGTTCGCGCTTGCGCAGTAGTCGTTGTCGACAGACGATTGTCGAGAGCTCTTCATTGTATTTTTGGTCCCCAGAAAACAAATTATGCGGGGAGGTAGGATGGGTTTATCCTTGTGAGGATAAGGTAAGTATTTAACTTGTAAAAAGTTAAATTACAATAAAATTTGTTACATTTTATTGCGTAAAATAGCCTTACCTTATCCTCACAAGTGCTTGAATACAACCATAACAGGTGGAGGGTATTTGTTTTGGCCACACTGTTAGATGATTGTCAGACAAGGGGTCACCAAATAAAGCACTTGATAAGAGGATAAGATAAGCTTCCATATGCCACATCTTAGGTTATATATTACTTCTTCATCACAGATAAGTAATTTGCTAACCTCAACAAGAGATCCATGATGTGGTCGTCATTGTTGCTGCTGTTGCTGTTGTAGATAATTTTACAACAAATCTTTTAGCAGTATTAACCATCACCCAGTATTGGCCGGAGATGTCTGCATGACTCCCCAAACAAGATGTCATCATCTGACAATGAGAATATCTCCAAGCAGGCAAACTGAACTGCATAAACTGCAGATATGGGGCCATATGTAAGTTAAGAAAGACATATGTCAGTGACACCACACTTGTATAACTGGAGAGAACATAAATATGCGAGTCATATGAATAACATGTATAAATACACAGAAAAATGACTACATGCTGAGGTGAATCCACAAGAACCAATTTGTTCATGGACTGGTCATGGGATCGCCAAGCTACATCTTCGAGTAGAATGTAGTAAAGAATTGTGGGTCTTCCAATAACAAGAGTTTGATATCTGTTCAGGTAAGACCCCACTCTTGAAAACTAAAGAGGCAGCCATGGATGTAATATGTGTCTCAATGTATAGACTCTGAGAATCAAAATTAAAGGACTGGCAATCTAATCATGCAGCCAGATTGATCCAGAAAGAGATAGCAGAACTCAAGATATCTCTATCAAGCCTTCCTTAAAAGATATGAGCAAGAGATTCTTCCCCCTCCTTGAAGTACTTGTACTGTCTTGATAGTAACTAAGTACTGTAAGAGGGCAGAGCGTCACAACATCAGTCCAACGCCAGCTCAAGAAAGGTTTGTGAGCTGGAATGACCACTGGTTTGAGCCATCTGGGCCATCAGAAGCCAACTGATTCTTGCTAAAAGGCAGAAGGAGACTTTCCTTTTTCTCCAAGCAGTAGTCTTGTCCAAGAAGGATCTAAGTGCTGTAAGAGGACAACAAATCATGTGTCCAGGCAATTTGAGTTCAGGAATGATCTAGAGCTGAAGTGAGGTCCTTGCTGAAAAGGTAGGTAGGAGGGAGAAACTGTAACCTCCTTCCTATGAGGCTTGTGTCTGAAGGAGCCAAAGTCCCAGAATACACTTCCAATGCCATTGCAACAGTCTTGACTGAACCCCTTAACAGGATAATAAGGAGCCTTTTGTGAAAAGCAACAGAAGCAAAGGCAAATCCCTTGATGCTACACCTCTGTTAGCAGTGGGCTTCTCTCAATAAACATTTGCATAGGCCTATAAAGATCCAGGCTTTTGCTCAACTCCTGCACAAAAAATGTAAAAGATCAGCTATGGCTGCTGCAAAGCCAACAATAGTGACAGGTTTCAGATTTTTGCAAGTAAATGGATCAAAAAATCTGGTATATTTGAGGCAGTAGGCTCTGAGATGGCCACCTTATTCTGTGGGTACCAGAGCTCAAAAAGGCCCCTCATGACTCATACATTCGAAGATGAGGGTCCTTGAGATGCCCTAAATCTCTCTACCCCTTGCTCAGAGAATGATATAAGAGATTCTGAGTGGTGTTAAGGTGCCAAACATGAAGGTGCCAATGCAACAGATTCTGATGGTATTTCTGGCTGAATGGCTGTTTCTGAGACCAGTGAAGTAGCTGTAATGGAGGTGTGGTTGATTGATTCACCAGATCCCACAAGCAATACATCATGGGCCACCAAGGGGCCACTACAATCATTTTGCACCTGGTGTTCACTTGTTCAATGACTAGAATGGGTGGTACAGGACAAGAGGCCTAGCAGTCCAACCCTCCAGCAAGATGTTTAATGCATCTATGTTCAGAGCATTTGCATCCGGGACTGGGCACATAGAATGGAAGTTTGTGATTCATATTGGTGGCAAACATCTCTACCATTGGTATTTGCCAAACTATGAAAATCAAAAGGAACATTTTAAGATGAAGAGACCACCCTGTCTGTATTATTTTGTCGTTTCTGGAGAGGCTGACTGTCATGACATTTAGACAACCCTGACTATCTCTGGTTCATATAAGAATATCTCGAGGATTGCAGTAGGCCAAGATGCAGCATACCTGCATAAAACACCTATTGTTGATTTGTGCCAAACTTGCACGTTGTCTAGAACCATAAAGGGAGTAAGAACCATTCAGTACATATTACTTTTGTCCCTTCTGTAGAGATCATTGAGTATGACATTTAAGTAACCCCAGAATATTTCTGTTTCTTATGAGTATATTTCAAGGATTGTAGTAGGCCAGGATGCGCCAAACCTTTATCCCTTCTGGAGATGATGTTGAGTATGACCTTTAAGCAACCAAGAATATGTCTGTTATGAGTATATTTCAAGGATTGCAGTAGGGCAAGCTGCGCCAAACTAGGAGGTATACGCCCCCCCCCCCCCCCCCCCTGTTTGTTCAGATAACCGAACACAGTGGTGTTGTCTGATGCTATCAGAATTCTTTTGTGTAGAATTTGTCTTGAAGGCTTTTAGGGGCTGAACACACTGCCTTCAGTTGTATGACATTGAAATGTAATATATACATTTTTAACTGTCCAAAGCCACTGACTGTGATGCTTTAAGATGGGACCATCAACCCTGGTTTAATGCATCTACGAAAATAAGGGAATAGTGCACCTGTGTATGGAAAAGGCATCCTATTTCCCATTTTTTGGCATTTTCCACCACTGAATATGCTTTTTCAGAAGGATTTGAAACAGGAATTCTCACAACTAGTGACTGGAGATATTGCCAGTTTTTTTTGATACCACTGAAAGGCACCCATGCATAACTGACCCATTGGTATAGTCTTTTCCAAAGATGCTAGTATCCCTACCTGGGATATAAGCAACCTTGGGGTTGATTGTGATGAGATCGCCATGTCTTGAATAGAATCTCAGGTATTTAATTTATTCGAGATAGAAAGAAATTTCCTGGTACCAAAAGCAGTGGTAACCTAGGAAATCGATATCCCGAAGCCCAGTTGATGAATAATTGGATGAGTTCTTTGGTTTGAACCCAATACTGGTGTCTTTTACGTACACTAAACAACCAGTAGTCTAGGTATATGGTGAAAGAAAATTCCTGGTACCAAAATGCAGTGGTAACCTAGGAAATCGATATCACGAAGCCCAGTTGAAGAAAAATTGGATGAGTTCTTTGGTTTGAACCCAATACTGGTGTCTTTATGAACACTTAACAACCAGTGGTCCAGGTATATGGTGAACTCCTATTCTGTGATACTGAAGAAAGAGTTTTGCCCCTTTACTACTCGCATGATACTGTAGAGGGCTCGCTAACCCGAATTTCATATTGCTTTAAACTGATAGGTTTGATCGTGTACATTAAACTGAAGTAGATGTTGAAAATCTTGGTGAGTCGGTACATAGAAGAACGCATCTTTTGTAACCGAATTTCTAACAATTTCTGCTGTCTCCAGCTTAAATGAAGGGACAAGCAGGTATTTATTGTTATAGTAAACGAACTTCACTCGTGGGCCGTGACCGTTGAAGACGTAGTTAGATCAATTCAGGACACTAAGATGTATCAGAGGTCGTCATTAGCCGAGTTTCTATACAAGAAATAAACTGCCATAGAAACCTGGAGTTCTGCAATTCTTGAGTGGATAACTTGCTGTCTTTTGAAGCATTTCCAGCAATATTTCAGCGGTATTTACTGTAGCCATGTTTTCCTGTCTGACGTCATCGCTTTGCATTGTGGGTAGTACAGGTATTGGTGAATTCGATTGGGGAGTAATTCGACAATCCCAACTGAAGATTCGCACAACTCTGGCATGGCAGTGAAAGTCTCCCATCACTGCCAGAACACTGCAAGAAGAGCCTCCATGGTGACTTGCATTAATGTAGCCGCGTTCTTCTGTATCCATCTCTCCTGGTGAACTAGGAAGAGTGGTACGATGATATTTTGTAGTTAGTAGGGCAAATAATTACTGGACATAGCCCCTGTCCTGTATAAACCATTCCAAACACACTCGTAAAGGTTGGAAGCAAGGACTTCAACACCATATCTCATCTAGCCATTTTTAAGGCATTGATTGATCTTCGTTGAGTTTGCAGAAGAATTAACTCAAAAGCCACAGTATTTCTTCCATTGGAGACATGGTCATAGGAAGGTTCAATTCTTCAACAGGGTTGAAAAGACAAGCAGTGCACATACTGCCCCAAATATGTCTGTTGGATCTTCATCTAAATCTACAGCAAATGAAGGTAATCTGTCCTTATTTTCATGTTTGAGAAGCAGGAAGTTCACTGTACCTGCTGGGAAGCAAAATAATAACTGCAAGGATCAGTGGATATGCTTCTGTAGTCGTTCTTTTGGAGGGAGACCTGTTACTGTACCAGAGTGGCGCTCCACCCACAGTAAAGAATCTACGACCTCCGTTGCAAAGACAACTGCATTCTTTCTTCTTTGTTTTCGAGCATACGCTAATACTCATGTAATGCCATCAATTAAGGGACAATAAAGCAGTTTTCCACTGAAAACTACGGGAGCTCTTCTCTGCATACCTTTCATCGACACGGAGGTAGTTCCAGTCGAATAATGGGTGAGTACAGCCGAAGATATACACGTCTTCCACTGAAGACTTTACAGCAACATCTTCTTGCACATCTTATTCTGACCCTTTTCAGGACAAGGGAGGCAGAATTAGTGGTAGTACCAGTCGAATAATGGATAACTACAGGTAGGTGCATGCTTGCACGCTTCAAAACTTCATAGATCTTCATCCGTGAATGGACGATAATAAGGAAAAATACGTGTTGCTCCCATATCGACCAAAAATATAATGAAGAGCTCTCGACAATCGTCTGTCGACAACGACTACTGCGCAAGCGCGAACATGCGCAGACAAAGGGGTCACCTCTTGTGACAAGAATATTCCTTAAAAAATTCTTGTCGGTCGATACGTTTTGCTCCACAAAACCAAACAAGCACTTGTGAGGATAAGGTAAGGCTATTTTACGCAATAAAAAACATATTTAACAAATTACTCTAAATGTAATAGTTTTCAAGTTACAACTGATTTACTCAACAGTGAGAACCTCAAAGGAACTATTACTCAGCTATGCAATGAGCTACATGTCTGAAATTTTACTATGTTATAGCTAACCCAAAAGTAGGTGAACAACATATTCAAGCAAACTACTGTAAATGCATTAGTTTTCAAGCTACAACTGATTTACTCAATAGTGAGAACCTGAAAATAGCTATTGCTCCGCTATGCCATGAGCTATAGGTCTGTAATTTCACTATGTTATAGCTGACCCAAAAGTAGGTGAACAATATATTTTAACAAAATACTCCAAATGCAATATTTTTCAAGTTATAGCTGATTTACTCAACAGTCAGTACCTGAGAATAGCTATTGCTCAGTTGTGCCATGAGCTATAGGTCTATAATTTCACTATGTTATAGCTGACCCAAAAGTAGCTGAATAACATATTTGCACAAATTTCTGTAAATGCAATAGTTTTCCAATTATAACTGATTTACTCAACAGTGAGAACTTCAAAGTAGCTATTACTCAGCTATGAAATGAGCCACAGGTCTGAAACTTCACTATGTTATAGCTGACCCCAAAATAGGTGAATAACATATGAAACAAAATACTCTAAATGCAATAGTTTTCAAGTTATAAGTGATTTACTCAACAGTGATAACCTAAAAGTAGCTATTACTCAGCTATACCATGAGCTACAGGTCTGAAATTTTACTATGTTATAGCTGGCCCAAAAGTAGCTGAATAACATATTTATACGAAATTCTCTAAATGCAATAGTTTTTAAGTTACAAGAGATTTTACTCATGATGGAAGTTACTGAAAAGCCCAAAAGTAGCTATTACTCACTTAGCTATTGAGACAGACACACAACTTACTCACCATATTGTAGCTATGAAAAAAGTAGCTGAATAACATATTTAAACAAAATGCTCTAAATGCAAAACTTTTCAAGTTATAAGTGATTTACTCAACAGTGATAACCTAAAAGTAGCTATTACTCAGCTATGCTATGAGCTACAGGTCTGAAATTTTACTATGTTATAGCTGACCCAAAAGTAGCTGAATAACATATTTATACGAAATTCTCTAAATGCAATAGTTTTCAAGTTATACGCGATTTACTCAACAGTGATAACCTAAAAGTAGCTATTACTCAGCTATGCCATGAGCTACAGGTCTGAAATTTCACTATGTTATAGCTGGCCCAAAAGTAGCTGAATAACATATTTATACGAAATTCTCTAAAAGCAATAGTTTTTAAGTTACAAGTGATTTTACTCATGATGGAAGTTACTGAAAAGCCCAAAAGTAGCTATTACTCACTTAGCTATTGAGACAGACACCCAACCTACTCACCATATTGTAGCTATGAAAAAAGTAGCTGAACAACATATTTTCACAAAATGCTGTAAATGCAACACTTTTGAAGTTATAAGTGATTTAGTGCATGATTTCATGAATTTTAATGCATTAAAAATTATTAAAAAAATTTATTAAAAAAAAAGTAAGACAGATCCAGGTCTCATACTCACACAAGAGAATCTACCTCTGGCCTAGTACATATATGCAAGATATGAGAGAAATCCCTGCAATAGTCACTGAGAAAATTGTGATAAAAAGTTGAAATTTTCACACTTTTGGTGGGGGTACCCCCCCTTGTAATGTCTCTAGCAAACAGACGAACAGACAGATTTGCATGCCTTGAACAATTTTTCATCCTCGATAGATAAGGTATCTTTTGAAAAAAAACAGCATGTCTCTAGGCCTTGTAGTTTTGGAGAAGAAGTTGTTCACGCGGACGCGGACGCCCACGCCGCAGAGTGAGGACATAATGTCAGCTGTCTGACAAGTCAGCTGACATAAAAATTGAAATTTTTCCCCTTTGCATAGGATACTCTTGTACTACCCTGTGGGTCAAAAATTTGCTCAAAATCGCTCTATCTCTTATGATTTTTGAGATATTCACACTTTTTCATTTTCCGCTAGAATCCAAGATGGTCGCCAAAAGTGGAGAAAATTGAAATTTTTCCCCTTTGCATAGGATACTCTTGTACTAACCTGTGGGTCAAAAATTTGCTCGAAATTGCTGTATCTCTTACGGTTTGCAAGATATTTTGATTTTTCACATTTTCACTAAAAGTAGCAATAAAGTAGCCACTACTCACTTGTACACTGAGCAACAGTTGTGAAACTTAAATATATTACAGTTCACAAAAAAAGTAGATGAACAACATATTTGAGAGAAATTATGTAGCTGCAATACTTTTGAAGATATAAGCCATTTACTCATTATGGTTATCATTAAAAATTGACAAAGTAGCTATTATTTACTTAGCTATGGAGATACACTTCTAAACTACTGACCATGTTGTAGCTGTGGAGAAAGTAGCTGAACAACATATTGGAACAAAATACTCTAAATGCAATAGTTTGAGAGTATGCGCTTTAACTTGGACCAAGTTCAAGGCTTGTTGGTCTGCTTGTTTATAACAAAGTAGAATGGTTTGTTTCAACCAAAAAGAGAGTGTAGCTGGTCTGATGTCTGAGGTGTGTCCTTTCTTGAAGGAAATGAAGAGTAGGGATCGAGAGCCTGTCAGGTCTTTGGTTTGATCCAAGTTATACCTCAGGGCCCGTACCGGACACAAGGTCCTGTCTTCTTTGAATTGTCTATGTACAATGGTAGTCAAAGCAGGAATAGTCACCCCAGACACACTTTGAGAACCTTCTCTTGCTGGTTGGTTTTTGGATATGAAATCAGAAGAAGGGAACAAGGCAACCTTTTTCCACTGGCCTAGATTAGATACTTTGTTTGCAACCCAGGTATGAATTTCACTGCGGTGCTTGCCGGAGGCCAAAGCTAGCAAGAAAGCAGTTTTGAGAGTAAGATGTTTGAGGTCTGTGTCTTTCATAGCCTCAAAGGGTGCTTTGGTGAATTCATTAAGAACAACAGAAAAGTTCCATTTTGGAAGATTCCTGGAACTTTTGGGACGATCCCTGTGAAAACTGGATAGCAACCTGTTAAGGTCTTAGCTTTGGGAAATATGGTGCTCAGTTGGGCCCAAGGTCTCAACGATGGCTGTCCTGTAACCATCAATGGTCGAGGGGCGTCTGTTTAGATCTTGGTACAGGTACATGAAAAAGTCTGAGACTTGTTTCACAGATGGAGTGGAGAAATCCACCAAATTTTCTCTGCACCATTTCTCAAATAGGGCCCACTTTGACTTGTAGATGGTCCTTGTTGATGACCTTTGAGGGCAGCAATTCTCTCTGCCACCTCCAAAGAGAAGCCTTGTTCTTGGAGCTGTCCACTCCTAGACACCAGGCGTGGAGGTTGAGATGTTGTGGATTGCTGTGAAACACATAATTGTGGGACTGTTTGAGAAGAGTTGTTGACACTGGTAGTTGAAGTGGGATCTCTGTTGAGAGCTGCACAAGGTCCCAAAACCAGGGCATCCCTGGCCAGCCTGGGGCTATTACAATGATCAGGCAATTGCATTGCCTGATTTTTTGGATCACCCTGTGAAGGTGAGCCATCGGAGGGTAAGCATAGACAGTTAGATCTGACCAGTTTATGCTTAGAGCATCTATGTCCAAAGCATTTGGGTCTGGGACTGGAGACACGTACAGTGAAAGTTTGTGGTTCAGACGAGTGGCAAATAGATCTACATGAGGAGTGAACCACTTTTGACAGATCTGTCTGAACACCTGTGGATCCAGTGACCATTCTGTTGACTGCACTTGGTTTGACCTGGACAGAAGATCGGCCATCACATTTAGACACCCTGGAATGTGTCTGGCTTTCAAGGTTATCTGGTAATGATGGCACTAGGTCATGACCTTCCACAGGAGAGTGTATATCTCTGCTGAGTGAGTTCCTCCTTGTTTGTTTATGTAAGCCACCACTGTTGAGTTGTCCGTTGCAACCAACACTATTTGGTTTTGACACTGGTCCTTGAAACTTTGAAGTGCCAGAGAAACCGCCTTCAACTCTAAAACATTTATGTGTAGCCTTTTTCCCCTGTCTGACCACAGACCCTTTGTAGAGGTCCTTTGTTTGCTCCAAGTGAGGCCCCCAGCCTTCGTTTGAGGCATCTGTAAAGATTTGGATACTATGGTCTTTGGGATGAAGGTCTGCACCTTTCATCATGGTTGTGAGATTCTGCCACCACTCTAGGTGAGCTGAAATGGTTTCTGTCTAAGGAAGGAGGCTGCCCAGCAACTGAGGATATCTCCAGTGCTCCTTGAGGTGAAACTAATAGGGCCTCCTGTGAAGGCGTCCCTCCGGGACCATTTTCTCCATTGAGGCAAGCAACCCAATTAGCGACATCAAACATCTTGCAGTTAAAACATTTTTTTCACTTGAGACGTAGGATCAAATCCTGAAGTTTGAGCCATCTCTCTTGAGTGGGTTTTACATGGGCTGAATCTAGATGGTATTCGTAGCCCACAAACGAAAACACCTGAGTTGGTTTTAGTTCGGATTTCTCCTGACTTATTATCCACCCCAAGGACTGGGTTAGGTCTACCATGGCGTAAGTGTTCACTTGGGCTTCTTCCTGAGACTGGGACCTGATCAGCCAGTCGTCCAGGTATTGGTGAAGTCCCTCGTGAGGGCCATTAGCTTCACTTCCTTTACAATCATTGTAAAGACCTGAGGGGCTGTGGCCAGGCCGAATGGAAGACAGGTGAACTGGGAACACCTATGGCAAAACCGTAGGTATTTCCTTGAGTTTGGGTGGATGGGGATGTGAAGGTAAGTTTCTGATAGGTCTATCGGCGATACCCATTCCCCTGGAATCAGGGAGGTCCTGATGGACTCTGGAGTTTCCATTTTGAACTTTTCTACAAGTAGAAAAGTGTTGAGCCCGCTTAGGTCTATTACTGGCCTCCACCTTTGGTGAGGCTTGGGGACTAAGAACAGGCAACTGTAAAACCCGAGAGATTTTACATTTTCCACCCTTTCTATTGCGTTCTTTGACAGAAGAGACTGGATACAGGTGGCAGAGCTTGGTCTTTTTGAAGGGCCTTGTATCTGGACTGAATCAGAATTGGTTTTGAAATGAATGGAAGAACGTAACCATTGGTGATAATGTTTAACACGTTGTTTGAACATTTGTTTGTTTGCCAGTCTCTTCTGAAAGAACAGAGGCGACCTCCTACTGGTGGACTGAGGGAGGCTTTTAAGGAGTCAATGGGGGGAGGGGATTCCACGCCCTCGCCCCTAGAGTGTGGTCAAAAAACGTCCCTTGGAGCCTCTGAAATTCAGTTTCCCCCTGCCTGAGGAAAACAATTGGTTACTGCTTTGAGAGGAGTTGCCCCCATAGGGGCGTTTCCTGTAGGAGCCTCTTTTCTTATTGTGGGGACCACGAAAGGGCTTGTTTTGATAGGGTCCAAAACCCTGAGCATCCTTGTGCCTTAGCAGGCCAGTGTTACCCATGGTGTATAGCTCCCTCTGGAGCATATGGGCTAGAGATTTGCTTTATAAGGCAGGCAAGTGCTCTTTGTTGGATAAGAATGGTCTTATTCCAAATCTCCAAATATTCACAGGCCTGTCCGTAACCACGCCTGGCTGCTTTTTCAGGATTGGCACCTTTCTGGATCTGAATTTTAACCTTCTTGAAGGAAGACTTCAGACTGTGTTGACACTTTTCTAAAGTGGAGTTACAGGAAGAAGAAGTCTTAGCAAATGCAGCCATGAAGTTGATAGTGGAGAGGTTCTGCCTAGCTTGATGTTCCAGTTCCTTAAGAACTGGTAAGGGAACCTTGCACATAGGGGACCCAGGGGGATTAGGAGAGATACAGATCTTCGAAAAGTCTGTATTCAACTCCTGGATTTTGTCCTCATAACAAGGCTGCCCCACCTTGTACCACTTTGCAGTGGAGGGAGGGGGTTTAATATATTTATCCTCAGGTAAATTAGAGGCCAGAAAACCATGCTCAAACTTATCAAAGGCATCTTTGATGTGAGAGCTAAGGGGGTGCATAGAAGAAGGGCCTCTTGGCCTAAACTCCTGTTGGCCCTTTTTATCATCCAGGCCCAGAACAGAAGTGGAAGACCTGGGCATGGTTTCCCTGGGGTCAGGGAGGGTAGGGGTATGTCAGCCATGTCTACTTCCCTATAAAAAAGTGGGTCTGGATCGTGTTGAGGTTGGTCTTGAGAAGACTGAGAGGGCTGACAAGACCTTTTCTTGTGAGCAGAGGACTGATCCTCCTCTGAGGATGACGACTGGGAAAGATATTTGGCCCGAACCTTGTGTTTGCGTTTGTCCGAATGTTTTTTGGCTCTGGACGAACACACCTGTTCGGGTTGTTCGGATATATCTGAGTAGTGATCCGAACCATGGTTGGAAGACCTTTGTATGGGTACAGAGGACTGATCTTCCTCTGAAGATGATGACTGAGATAAGTACCTGGACCTAACCTTGTGCTTTCTTTTATCTGCATGTTTTTTGGGTCTAGCCGAGACCACCCGAGAAGGTTCCTTTGACTGAACTGAATGTTGATCCAAGAAATGTCTCGTGTCAGATTCATGCATAGAGTGATATCTCCGAGACGGGGTGGAAGAGGTGGACCATACAAATCCCCCTCCATAGCTTCATCCGGGTGAGAGGATGGCTGAGTTCTCAGAGGAGGGGTCGGGTCCAGATTCTCAGTTTGTTTCCTAGTACCAAGCTTAGAGGCTGAAGTGGAGGTCTGATCCACCGCCACTTCTTTAGGCGTCTTTTTTAAAGACTGAAATTCTTCTCGGAGAGACTTCATAGCCTCAAGCATGGAAGCCTGGAAAACCCGCCATTTGCTCTTGCAATTGGATGTTAAACTAAGAACCCAGGGATTTTTTGAGTTTGGACTCGATTTTCTGCTGTAAAGCAGTACCTGGGGTTGGTGGAGCAGATTTAGCTGGAGTTTTTAAAGACTATGATTCAAAACATAGGGGTTGAGGATGTGGAGGAGAAGCAAATTGTCAGCAGCACCCTCAAGGTCTGCTTGAGATCCAGTAAAGGACTCCACATCCTAGTCCCCTAGCAAATCTAGTTCATCATCTTTTGAAGTGTCTGCTTTCTGTTTTCTAACATAACGTTTTCTATATTTTTATCTTTAATATTTGTTCTTCCGAGAACCCAGAGCAAATCTCACATGGAGCTTCAAGTGTGACACAGCGGTCATCCCGTTTATTGGATTCCCTACAGGAAGGAGAGAAATTGTGGTTATCAAATGGCAAACAGAAATGATGACACTTCAAAGATCTAGGTTTATCTTTGCTCGATCTTTGGGAGGACATTTTTACTGCAATAAAGAGATGTGTAGATGAGCAAGCCTGAACCAAGAAACTCACAAAAACACAAATAATTAAAGAAATACTTATCCTGTCAAAACGTAACTTTCACAGAATATGCTATACAGATATTTAAACAAAATGGCTTAATTGTAACATCCAAAAACACGTATAAATCGAGATATAGTAGAAAATATAAATGCAAAAAGCAAACGCTTCCAAATCACGCAGCCAATGAGAAAAGGAGGAAAAATTGAGAAGAGTTCCACGAGAGTACAACCTGAGGCTACAGCCAATACTAAACGTCTATTTTTCTTGGACGTTGGCCGGATGCCTGCGGCTTCCCGAGTTAGCATTCAGTTCCACATGGTAAGCTATTGTAGCGCAATGAAAAGTATTTTTTATGTTCTGCTTTTTATTTCGCAAAAGAATGAATGGTAAAAACATTACTGCAGTACTTTAACTGAACAAATCCAGCCCATTGCATGACTGATAAAAACAAAACAGATACATGAACATGTTTGGCTGACCTCCTCTCAAATTGTGCCTCACACCCCAAAGAAAATCTTCTATGGACTTGCAACCTAAGATCTCTCCTCACAGAGATTGTGCAATCTGGTTTGAAGTTCTGTGTAGATTTCTTGGTCCACTTCTTGGGTCTTAAACCACGCTGATCCTGAAGGACAGCAGAAACCCAAGCACATTTAGATTGGTAAGCATTCTATCAATTTCCAGCCTGTTGGATGGCTTTGACCAACAAGACTCTGGAATTTGTTGTTCCACCCCTCTGACACATTGCTGGTTCGTGGTTTGTCAGCAACTGTTACATCATGGATATTCCTTTGAGCAGGAGGAAAGACGGGTTGGATGCGTCAAAACCTCATTTCAAGACCATGTTGTTGAGGTCTGGCATGCAGATGACCTGTCCCATCGGTAGCATCAAAGTAGTCAAGGGGTTGAGTTGCTTCATCTGGGAATCCTTGTTTGTTTTTAATACAGCAGCTCACTTCAGTGCTTAACACAAAGCCATAACACTTCGTCTATGGATTTAGCAACAACTGCAACAGTATACATATATCTATCTAGGCAAAGCTTTTTGCCACCTCTTTTGGTACTAATGTTTTCCACGTAAACTGAAATTATGAAATCTAGGAATAATCCACTCATTGGAAGCTTGTATTATCAACTATGAGGAAACACTGATGACTTATACTAAGAATTGCCTAACACTTATAATCTCTGATGGCTTGGGCATGCACTGACAAAGAAGTTTAAGACATTTTATAACAAATTTTTGTTTCCAAAAATCTATTTAAAATGTCCACCCTTGAAAAAAGACCTGTCCGAAAAGTCCTAGGCCAGAACATCCTAGACCCAAATGTCCTATTCTGAAATGTCCGTGTCCGAGACGTCCTAAACTTGTTCACCACACTGGGGCATTTCAACAAACATATGGACACAAAATTAGGACTATATTAAAGGAGATAGGAAAAGAAAATTTATGAAACCAAAGGTAATATACCCCTACAACTTGTTTTGTGCACTGAAACACATTTATTAAGCTCTTTCTGGAAGAGCGTACACAATGCAGCAGATAATTAGGTTTTTATCTCCACTGCAGAGAATGTGTGTACACTTCTGTGTGAAATCCCTCCTCAGTGAACTACGTCACTGTAGATACTGTACAATGATCCTGTGTATCAAAGTACACAGCTCTACACTTATACAAGTCCCCTGTCTTGAGTTTTAACAAACATTAAAGCTAATATACAGATTTTGATTTTTAAAATATTTAACCAAAATAGCCAGCATCCGCAGGCAAGAACCCCAGGCCGCAGGTACAGATAAATGGCCAATGACATTGAGATTTGGGAAAATCTTAGGAACAATGTCCTTTGTAAGAAGTATAGAGTACCCACAAGATGTTCTACAAAAGATTCACATGATTTCTTATTAATAGTTTTCATATTTTGAAGCCCTAGAAACAATTATAAGGGACATATAAGGCCTTTTTGAAATGATCACCCTCTTATTTGGCATTAACGATGTGATATGGTGGCCATTTTGTTTCCAAAACAAGGACACAATTACTCTGAGACAAGCTTTCCTGTCCATTTACATTTTGTGCAAATCTGATGAAGCTAGCTGCAATATTTTACGTTACAGAAAATAGTAAAGATTTTAGAACAAACTTTAAGATCCCAAAATTTTAAATGTTGTCATGGCAACAGTTGTAACCGAATGCCCCCCAAAACCTAATCAGCTCTAGATCCTCTTGGGGTAAACATTCCCTGAAAATTTGGTGAAAATCCGTGCAGGGGTTTAGCCTGTGGAGCACCCACAAATTTTAAGACTTGAAAATCTTAAAAGTGTTGCCATGGCAACAGTTGTTACCAGATACCCACCAAAACCTAATCAGCTCTAGATCCTCTTGGGATAAACATCCGCTGAAAATTTGGTGAAAACCCGTGCAGGGGTTTAGTCTGTGGAACACCAACAATCTTTAAGACCCGAAAATATTAAAATGTTGCCATGGCAACATTTATTACCAGATACCCCCCAAAACCTAATCAGCTCTAGATCCTCTTGGGGTAAACATCCCCTAAAAATTTGGTGAAAATCCGTGCAGGGGTTTAGGCTGTGGAACACCCACAAGCTTTATGCCCACAACAGCCGCCACCCGGACGGCACAGGGGATGACTATAACCCCAGCTTTTATGGGCTAGGGTTAGAAATTGAAGAAAAAACCTATTTGGGCCAGTATAACTTTTGAGTCCTTTGGATTTAAAACTTAGTCTAATGATCTATGGCTCAAATATGATTTCTGATAAGGCATATAGTCAAAAGAACTTAATTTTGTGAGGGTTTAAAACTCTGTTGTTTTGAACCACAGAAATCTTCTGATACATTTGATGAAACATGTTTCGAAAGTAGTCAAGATAATAATCCCCAGCTCATTTATTTATAGTGAAAAAAGAAGGAAGTAAAGTTAAAATGAAGTAAAATTTAGTAAAATTCTTACTTCAGTTTTGTAAACTTCTCTTTTATTTCCACATTTACAAGTACCCATCACTGGTCTGATCATTTCTTGCTCAATAATAGTTCCAATATGTTAAAATAATTGGGGATGGCTGTGCATGAAGTCACTAGTTCCCATTTAGTTTATATCTGAAGGCAGCAGAGGTATATAAATAGGGTTTAAATGGACGATAATTAAGAATCTAAGTAATCATGGTAATTTTTTCTTCCTATTTAACCTGACTTTAGATGGCCATAACTTCCTATTTCTGGTCCAATTTTATAATATGTTCACCACTGTGTTCAATTTAATGAGCTGAATTCAACCATAATATGGTTCTGTCATGTTCAACACAGATTGGAAAAATTAATAGGTAAATTAAATTTTTATAAGTTAATACCTTACCTAGTGGACAGATGCAATTGTCTGGCGTCTTGCCGGTCTCGCCAAACGTTAGAAAAAAACGTCCTGAGCTGGGCTCTGGCTGGGACCGGTAGTGTCCTGTTCATTCGCCAGGTGCTGTGTAGCCTGCCTGCTGGTGTACTGCGCATGCGCTCTTCCTCTTTTTGTTGCCTACCTTAGTAAGTCCCCTTTTATGGCTTAGAATCGCGGGGAAGGTAGGGTGGGAATCCCCCTGTCCACTAGGTAAGGTATTAACTTACAAAAATTAAATTTACCTATTAAATTTTCCATTTTATTGCGTTAATACATCTTACCTAGTGGACAGATGCAGAATAACTACCCATTGGATGGTGGGTAGCTTGACTAAAAGGGGAATATCTAAAACCTCTAGGTACACAAAGGGTGAATCCGGTAAAGGCTAAGTTAGGAATAACACCCTTGCCCCTCCCCCCTTTTTATTTCCTGCAAGTTCGTAGTACTGGCTCGGCCCGAGAGCACCACAGAACCTAGGAGAAGGGAGAGTTCTGAAATAACTAGGAAGAAGAACAGGAACCATGAGACTATCTTTCCAGTAGTCCTGGACTCACTTTGGATCATGGAAGACCAGATATTGGAAGGTTAATATTTTTTTTTTTATATACCGGTATATACAGATTATACAAAATGTACAATAATAGTGCTTGAAAATCGATTACTTGCTCTCATGGATCTGTTGGGCTGCCACTACGGTGCCCAAACGGTACAGCTCAGAATCTGCCCAAGCCAGGTCCTTTAGATAAAATTGGGTAAAGGTGTTGTGGGCTTTCCAATGACAGGCTGAGAGGATCTGGTCCAGAGAAACCCCTCCCTGAAAAGCCTGAGAACATCATGAGCTCTAACTTGATGTAAATCTTGGGCCGTTTGGTCCGAGAGCTGATAACACAAAACTACCGTCTGTTTAATCCAGGAAGAGATAGTGGCGGGGACAATGTCCTTTTGAAAACCCTTCCTGAAAGACACAAACACCAAGTCTTTTCCTTTCCAGAGATCCTTGGTCCTGTCCAGGTAATATCTTTAAGCCCTTACTGGACAAAGTGATTTGTCTTCTGACAGGGACTTGTCAAGAGTAGGAGCCAAAGCCGGAATGGCCACCGGGGCCACAGAGGCCGGACCGTCCCTAGCTAGCTGATTTTTGGAGAGAAAACTGGGTGAAGGGTAATGTGAGACCTGACTCCAGTTTTCTTGGTGCCTGATATTTTTGTATAGCCAAGCATGGATCTCACATCTTCTCTTGCCTGAGCCCAGGGCTACAAGAAAAAGGAGCCTTAGTGAGCTGGTGGAGTACCAGCGAGAGGTTCCAAGAGGGCACACCCTGACGTCCTTTGGGTTTATCCCTATGAAAGCTATCTAGAAGACGAGTTAGGTTTTCATCCTTGCTAATGTTCAAATTATCATTGCCCACCATGTCCACAATGGCCGTCCTATAGCCTTCAATGGTACTGGGTTGCAGATTCCTCTCTTTGAAAAGATGCAGTAGGAAATCCGCAATTTGGTTCACAGAGGGCGACCTGAAGTCCACCTTGTGTGACTCACACCATTTAACAAAAATGGCCCACTTTGACTTGTACACGGCTCTGGTTGAGCCTCTCTGAGGAGCCTCCATTTTTTCTGCCACTTCATCAGAGAACCCTTGTTTCTGGATAGCAGAGATTCTAGGAGCCACACATGCAGATTGAGATTGTTGAGGTTCCTGTGAACTAATCCATTGAACAGTTGAGTCACCAAGTCCATGACTAGTGGGAGACTGAAGGGAATCTGAACCGACAAATTCACCAAGTCCCAAAACCAGGGCATGTTTGGCCACCCTGGGGCAATGAGAATCATCCTGCAACAGCCCTGATCCATCATTTTGATGATCACCTGGGGAATCACGGATACTGGTGGAAAGACGTACACGTCCAAATTCTCCCATGGTAGGCTGAGAGCATCTAATGCCCAGGCTGCCAGATCCGGTACCGGTGACACAAACTGAGGCAGTTTGTGATTGAACCGGGTTGCAAACAAGTCTATTTGTGGTCGGCGCCATATGGAACACAAATGATTGAACACCTGCTGAGATAGGGACCACTCTGTTTGAATCACCTGATTTTGTCTAGAAAGTTTGTCCGCTATCACATTCAAGCGACCTGGAATGTGCCGTGCCCTCAGGATTATTCCCCTGGGGTGGCACCAGGACAGAAGTCTCCATAGGAGGGCACAGAGAGAGCCTGACCTCATTTTATTGTTTAAAGTCATTTTATTGTTTTTTATGCTTAATCACAAAGTTGTGGTGGTCTTAACTCTGGCTTTTGAATGAATGTAATTATGGGTTCCTCTGCTTTTATGGTTTGCTAACTCTTGGCTTTTGCAATCTTTTTGTATTTGTTTTCCTGTGACAGTTTATTTTCACACAGTTCTGGTTTCCTTTTTGTTTTGAACTGGGTAGTGTGTTTTTGGCCATGTTAGTTGTGAAAGTCATTCTAGTGATATTTTTCCTGTGTTGGTTTCTTGTGTAACTGGCTGAATGCTGACAGGAGTCAGAATTGCGAAAAGATTGACAGGAATATCCCTTCTATTTTTCGGCTTTCTGTTTTGGTCCGTAAATATTGTTACACTAGCGATACAAAACAAGTTCCTCCACAACTGAAATTTAAAAACCTACTACTACTCCTTTTGTTGTGCGGCGATGTTACTTCAAACCCTGGCCCCACCAACTTTGGATTTGTCAATTGTAGATCCATTCGCAATAAAGGCCCTCTCCTGCAGGATCTGATAAAATGCGGTGACCTAGATATCCTGAGTCTAGTTGAGGCCAAATGATACTGATGGCCTCCTGAGTTCTCTTACACCGGCTGATTACAATTTCATCCAAAAACCAAGGTGTACTGGTCGGGGAGGTGGTGTTGGTTTTCTGTGTAGAAAAACCTTTTCTCCCAGTATTGTCTGTTCATCAGTTTTCAGGTCATTTGAAATTATCATACTTTCGTTCAAGTCTGACTACAATAGCTTTATTGCTGCTTGTGTGTACCGTCCTCCTGGTTCATGTACTACTCAGTTTCTGGAAGATTTTCTGGCTCTTTCTGGCTTTCTGTCTTCGACTGGTTCCAGTTTCATCATTTGTGGCGATATAAATGTCCATCTGGATATCGAGTGTGGTGACAGGTCCAGGTTTAACGACATCCTTCAGTGTTGCAGTTTGGTTCAAAGTGTCAGTGGCCTGACTCATTTACTGGGTCACACTCTGGATGTCTTGATATCTCCTTGCGACTCAGATTTTGTCCACAATGTTAGTGTGGGAGATTTCATTTCTGACCATGCTGCCATGAGATGCCAACTGGATTTCTCCCACCCATCAACCAGCATCGACAAATGGGTCTCTTATCGTCGGTACCACAGGATTGATATCGACCAGTTCAGAAATGACCTTAATAATTTACCGTTTGTACGGTCCCCTGAAGGTACTGCTGCAGACCTTTATGATCAGTACATAACTGGTGTTACACAGGTACTTGACAAGCATGCTCCTATCATTTCACGCAAGGCTAAACAGCAGTCTGAGGAGTGGTTGTCTGATTCGTATCGCATGGCTCGATCTCTCAGGCGGCAATTTGAACGAAGGTGGAGAAAACATAAGTCAGAGTTGAACAGGTCAAGACTCCGCAGGCAAATTGCCTGGTGTAATCGACTGGCCAATAAAGACAAGGGTTCATACTATACAAATCTCATAACTGCAAATAGTCGTGACCCCAAGAAGCTATGGCAGTCATTGAGGAAGGTGTTGCATTGCACCTCTGAGACTGTCCTACCTGCTCATAGCTCAGACAAAAGCCTCGCGGACATGTTTGCTTCTTTTTTCTCCAATAAAATAAGCAAAATCAGGGACACCTTTTCTACTTCTGGCTTTTTCAATGATGCACCGGATTCGGTGCCTCCTGCTTTCAATGCCTTTATGCCTGTCACTGAAGACGAGGTCTATAAGTGTATTAGTGAATCCCCCACTAAATCTTGCTCACTAGACCCTATACCAACATTCCTCCTTAAGGATTGTCTTGATATCCTCCTCTCTTCTATTACCAAGTTAGTAAATTATTCTCTCATTGATGGATCTTTCCCAAATTCTTTCAAAAAGGCGGTTGTCACCCCCCTTATAAAAAAGGCTTCCCTTCCCAGAGATGACCTTAAGAATTATCGCCCAGTGTCTGGTCTTTGTTTCCTGTCAAAGTTGGTTGAACGAGTCGTTGCCAGGCAGCTAACGTCACACATTAACAACAACAAACTGGACAATCCTCATCAGTCAGCATATAAGCCAGGACATTCCACGGAAACTGCTTTATTGTCTATAACAAGAGGAGAGTGCCCGTGAACGGGCACTGTGTCAGCTGACTGAATGTTTTTGATTTGTGATGGTGATAATGAGAGGAAAGCATAATTATCAGGGAAAGGGCTGTACAGAAATACAGTAAATGGTAACTGAACAGCATGTTCGAAAGATATTCCGAAGCTGACAGAAGAAAAGGACAAAAAAGTTGTGCCCTGCAAATGGTATTATGAAATAAAGTAACAAGGTAATTGTTTAAGTGTAAAAAGTAGGTTAAAAATATTTAAAGAAATACTATAAATGCAATATCCTCGTTCGACCATGAAGAAGGGATCCAAAGGTCAAATCTGACCATACCAAAAGATTCCCAGCCAAAGAATTTAGGATGGTTTACCATCCTAAACCTGTCGGACCAATAATAAGTGAGTCATAGGCACTTTTTAAGTTTGGCTATCCTTGTTTGACCTTGACGGAGGGGTCTAAGGTCAAATCCGACCACACAAAAAAATTCCCAGCCCATGATTTCCTGTAGCTTGTTTACCATCCCAAACTTGTAGGACCAATAATAAGCGAGTTATAAGCAATTGTAAGTTTGGCTATCTTCGTTTGACCTGGAAGGAGGGGTCTAAGGTGAAATCCGACCACACCAAAAGATTTCCAGCCCATGATTTTCTATAGGTTGGTTTTCCATTCCAAACCTCTAGGACCAATAATAAGCGAGTTATAAGCACTTTTAAGTTTGGCTATCCTCATTTGACCTTGAAGGAGGGGTCCAAGGTGAAATCCGACCACACCAAAAAATTCCCAACTCATGATTTTCTATAGGTTGGTTTTCATTCCAAACCTCTAGGACCAATAATAAGCGAGTTATAAGCACTTTTATGTTTGGCTATCCTCATTTGACCTTGAAGGAGGGTTCCAAGGTCAAATCGGACCATATTAACAGATTCCCAGCCCATGATTTCCTACAGGTTGGATACAATGATTTACTCAACAGTGAGAACCTGAAAGAAGCTTTGCTCAGCTATGCCATGACATACAGGTCTGCAATTTCACTATGTTATAGCTGACCAAAACGTCTGTGAATAACATATTTAACAAAATACTCTAAATGTAATAGTTTTCAAGCTACAACTGATTTACTCAACAGTGAGAACCTCAAAGGAACTATTACTCAGCTATGCAATGAGCTACATGTCTGAATTTTTGCTCTGTTATAGCTGACCTAAAAGTAGGTGAACAACATATTTAAGCAGAATACTGTAAATGCAATAGTTTTCAAGTTACACCTGATTTACTCAATAGTGAGAACCTGAAAATAGCTATTGGTCCGCTATGCCATGAGCTATAGGTCTGTAATTTCACTATGTTATAGCTAACCCAAAAGTAGGTGAACAATATATTTTAACAAAATACTCCAAATGCAATATTTTTCAAGTTATAGCCGATTTACTCAACAGTCAGTGCCTGAGAATAGCTATTGCTCAGTTGTGCCATGAGCTACAGGTCTGTAATTTCATTATGTTATAGCTGACCCAAAAGTAGCTGAATAACATATTTGCACAAATTTCTGTAAAGGCAATAGTTTTCCAATTACAACTGATTTACTCAACAGTGAGAACTTCAAAGTAGCTATTACTCAGCTATCCAATGAGCCACAGGTCTGGAACTTCACTATGTTATAGCTGACCCCAAAATAGGTGAATAACATATTGCAACAAAATACTCTAAATGCAATAGTTTGCAAGTTATAAGTGATTTACTCAACAGTGATAACCTAAAAGTAGCTATTCCTCAGCTATGCCATGAGCTACAGGTCTGAAATTTTACTATGTTATAGCTGACCCAAAAGTAGCTGAATAACATATTTATACTAAATTCTCTAAATGCAATAGTTTTCAAATTATAAGTGATTTACTCAACATTGAGAACTTCAAAGTAGCTATTACTCAGCTATGCAATGAGTCACAGGTCTGGAACTTCACTATGTTATAGCTGACCCCAAAATAGGTGAATAACATATTGAAACAAAATACTCTAAATGCAATAATTTCCAAGTTATAAGCAATTTACTCAACAGTGATAACCTCAAAGTAGCTATTACTCAGCTATGCCATGAGCTACAGGTCTGAAATTTTACTATGTTATAGCTGACCCAAAAGTAGGTGAACAACATATTTAAGCAAAATACTGTACATGCAATAGTTTTCAAGTTACAACTGATTTACTCAATAGTGATGACCTAAAAGTAGCTATTACTCAGCTATGCCATGAGCTACAGGTCTGAAATTTTACTATGTTATAGCTGACCCAAAAGTAGCTGAATAACATATTTATACTAAATTCTCTAAATGCAATAGTTTTGCAATTACAACTGATTTACTCAATAGTGAGAACCTCAAAGTAGTTATTACTCAGCTATGCAATGAGCTACAGGTCTGAAATTTCACTATGTTATAGCTGACCCAAAAGTAGGTGAACAACATATTTAAGCAAAATACTGTACATGCAATAGTTTTCAAGTTACAACTGATTTACTCAATAGTGATGACCTAGAAGTAGCTATTACTCAGCTATGCCATGAGCTACAGGTCTGAAACTTTACTATGTTATAGCTGACCCAAAAGTAGCTGAATAACATATTTATACTAAATTCTCTAAATGCAATAGTTTTGCAATTACAACTGATTTACTCAATAGTGAGAACCTCAAAGTAGTTATTACTCAGCTATGCAATGAGCTACAGGTCTGAAATTTCACTATGTTATAGCTGACCCAAAAGTAGGTGAATAACATATTCAAGCAAAATGCTGTAAATGCAATAGTTTTGAAGTTACAACTGATTTACTCAATAGTGATGACCTAAAAGTAGCTATTACTCAGCTATGCCATGAGCTACAGGTCTGAAATTTTACTATGTTATAGCTGACCCAAAAGTAGCTGAATAACATATTTATACGAAATTCTCTAAATGCAATAGTTTTCCAATTACAACTGATTTACTCAATAGTGAGAACTTTAAAGTAGCTATTACTCAGCCATGTCATGACCTACAGATCTGAAATTTCACTATATTATAGCTGGCCCAAAAGTAGCTGAATAACATATTTATACGAAATTCTCTAAATGCAATAGGTTTTAAGTTACAAGTGATTTACTCAATAGTGAGAACTTCAAAGTAGCTATTACTCAGCTATGCAATGAGCCACAGATCTGAAACTTCACTATGTTATAGCTGATCCCAAAATAGGTGAATAATATATTGCAACAAAATACTGTAAATGCAATAGTTTCCAAGTTATAAGCGATTTACTCAACAGTGATAACCTAAAAGTAGCTATTACTCAGCTATGCCATGAGCTACAGGTCTGAAATTTTACTATGTTATAGCTGACCCAAAAGTAGCTGAATAACATATTTATATGAAATTCTCTAAATGCAATAGTTTTGAAGTTATAAGCGATTTACTCAACAGTGATAACCTAAAAGTAGCTATTACTCAGCTATGCCATGAGCTACAGGTCTAAAATTTTACTATGTTATAGCTGACCCAAAAGTAGCTGAATAACATATTTATACGAAATTCTGTAAATGCAATAGTTTTAAAGTTACAAGTGATTCTACTCATGATGGAAGTTACTGAAAAGCCCAAAAGTAGCTATTACTCACTTAGCTATTGAGACAGGCACCCAACTTACTCACCATATTGTAGCTATGAAAAAAGTAGCTGAATAACATATTTTAACAAAATGCTCTAAATGCAACACTTTTCAAGTTATAAATGATTTTGTGCATGATTTCATGAATTTTAATGCATTAAAAATTATTAAAAAAATTTATTAAAAAAAAAGTAACACAGATCCAGGTCTCATACTCACACAAGAGAATCTACCTGTGGCCTAGCACATATATGCAAGATATGAGAGAAATCCCTGCAATAGTCACTGAGAAAATTGTGATTAAGTGTTGAAATTTTCACACTTTTGGTGGGGGTACCCCCCTTGTAATGTCTCTAGCAAACAGACGAACAGACAGATTTGCATGCCTTGAACAATTTTTCATCCTCGATAGATAAGGTATCTTTTAAAAAAAACAGCACGTCTCTAGGCCTTGTAGTTTTGGAGGAGAAGTTGTTCACGCGGACGCGTACGCCCACGCCGCAGAGTGACGACATAATGTCAGCTGACTGACAAGTCAGCTGACATAAAAAACGAGATTCATCTCTCTCTGGCACGCAGTGAACCCACAGCTCTAGTACTTTTTGACTTATCAGCCGCATTTGACACTATAGACCACAATATTCTCCTTGGTTACCTTAAATCCTGGTTTGGTCTTGGTGGAACAGTTCTAAGGTGGTTTGCTTCCTACTTAAGAAATCGTTGCCAGGCCATTAAGATAGGCTCCACACTATCTGAATTAAGCAATCTCATCTATGGTGTTCCACAAGGTTCTGTTCTGGGTCCGTTACTGTTTTCACTCTATACAACACCACTTGGTAAAATTATTCGCCTCCACCCGCATATTAAATTCCATTTTTATGCGGATGATACTCAGTTATACATCCATCTCTCCCATAAGAATGCTTCTTCGGCTCTCGCCAAGCTAAATGCCTGCCTTCATGATGTCCAAGAGTGGATGTCTCTCATTAAATTGAAGCTCAACCCTGAAAAAACTGAGTTTATTGTCTTTGGTTCCAAGGCTCAACGTCAGAAGATTTCTTCTTACTTTCCTGTTAGCATTCTTGGTAGCCTTCTTCATCCAGTTGATTCTGTCAGAAATCTAGGTGTGTGGTTTGATGCAGATTTTTCATTCTCTGAGCATATCAAGAGGACTTGCAAAGCGTGCTTCCTTCAGATGTGTGACCTCCGTAGAATTAGAAAGTATCTCACTCCTAAAGTGGCAGTCCTTGCTGCAAATGCCTTGGTTAGTAGTCATCTGGACTATTGTAACTCCCTGTTCAGAGGTTTGTCCGGTTTCAATCGGCACAAATTGCAAAGTATTCAGAACACCCTTGCTCGTATTGTTACAAATCATAGAAAGTATGCTCATGTTACACCCATTCTACAGAAGCTCCACTGGTTGCCTGTTAAGTACCGATGTATTTTCAAAACCGCAACACTTGTGTATAAATTTTTGCATAGCGGTTCTCCTTCTTATTTCGAACCGTTCTTGTCTTTTAGTAGTTGTCCCTATAGTACTAGGCATAGTCACCCAGATCGTCAACACCTTACAGTTCCTCCTTTCCATTCATCAGTCTTTAAGTCAGCCAAACATTTTGGCCATAGTTTTGCCTTTGATGTTCCGAAGATCTGGAATGACCTCCCTCAAGATGTTCGCAGTGCAACATCAGTTGCCTCGTTCAGAAAGAAGCTTAAAACATACCTGTTTGCAAAAGCCTACCCACCATAGCCTCCCCCGTCACATCTGTGTCTCCTTGGTACGACCTGGCTATGTCCCTTGATTAACACTAACTGCCTTGCTTTATGTTTAGATGCGCCTTAGAGTCCATCAGTGATGGAGATTAAGCGCTATAAAAGTCCACATTAGATTAGATTAGATACCACCCTGTTTGTTTATGTAAGAGACTACCGTTGTGTTGTCTGTTGCAACAAGAACAATCTGGTCCCTGCATAGATGCTCAAAACTCTTTAGGGCCAGAAGGACTGAAAAACCTCAGATATTTTTGAGACCTTTGATTTATTGGAATGTGAAAATATGCGTCGCTGAAGTCCAGCGATGTCACCCATTCCCCTGTCTGTAAGGATAACCAGATTGTCTCCGGGGTTTCCATCTTGAAGGTATTGGTACTGAGGTATAAGTTCAACTGACTCAGGTCCAAGATTGGCCTCCATTTTCTGTTTGGTTTGGGGACAAGGAAAAGCCAGTTGTAAAATGCCAGGGACGATTTACACAACATACACCTTTGACATGCTTTATTTTGTTCATTGAATGATTGGGACTTAATCCTTTCCTTTGTGGAAGCCCATGTAAAGGTACAATATGAGCACGAGTAACAGCATGGCAAGACACATCTAACTTTAAAGTCTGAGAAACTACTGAATTTATTGTCTTTGAAAAAACTGGTTGTGACACTGTCCTTGAAACTAGTTTGTCTGTGAACTGAGTCCCTGAACACATTTCTTTCTGAACTTTGGACAGGTCCAACTGTAACTGATTTACTTGAAAAGAGGTTGGACTAACAAAATAATTGTCATTTATATGGTTTGTACTGGTGAGACTTGGAGAAACGAGGATTGGCACCTCGACCAGGCCCATGGCCTCTGAAACGACTCCTACTAAACTGTCTCCAAGGTTGTTGTTGTTGTTGGTTTGTGTGATCAGAGGAAGTAGAGGCTTTCTTATCCCTACGTTCATAAGGTGCGAAGCACCCGGTCCGGGTCTCTGAGCAACACTGCTAGTTTCGTGCTTCTGTATGTCCTGCTCTGCCGTAACAATGGCAGCATCTGGGAATAAGCCGTATCCAAACAATGGAGCATTTCTCAAGAGGTTCATAGTGTTTTGCTTCACTCCGTTACAAAATCCAAGTATGAATCTCTTCTGAGGAGAATCAGATTGGACACATGAACGAAAAGGCTGTCTGCAAGGTGCTGAAGAGACGTGCCCATGGCTACAGATACACGTTGGTGAAAAGCCATGAGGTCACGCAGGTCATTCAAAGCACCTGTGACTTCCTTGGGAGCCTTGCCTTTGTTGATACGGGAGCAGAGGAGAGCAATATTCTGGGACATCTTGTCCTGCAACTCAGTCGAACATCTGTTAAAACCAGCAGCGTGGTTGATAATGTAACTGTCTTCCCTTGTTGCTCTTTCCCACCGACGCAGGGACTCTTGGGAAATGGATCTAGAAGGTTGTCCAGTAGACGGATAAGCAGAGGCCCTTGTTATCCTTGGAAATTGTGAATTAACTTTGGCCTCAGTGTTGTGCCAACTAAAGACAGAACGTCCAGGTCTGTGAGGTCCCTCCAGCTTCATGAGGTGCATTTTGTACCACCTTAACTGGGATTTTGGGACTTTAATGAATTGGTCCCGTTTGAGACCGGCAGAGTCTTCAGCCCGGGACGGGTATCCATCTGCTACAGTTAAGTTCAAACGTTCCAGTTTTTGGCATAGCCAATCATCTGGGGCATGGCTACAGACATTCTAGTTGGCTTTCTAGGCTGTTTCCCTTTCCAGGGATTGTTTGATTTATCTGGCTCTGAGTAATCTGACTCAAAGGCTGGGATGTGATGCCAACCCATAAAGGATCTCACCGAACGTACTGTTTCTCTGTATGTCATGTCCTCCGTTTGCTCTGGCATTTCAGTGGAGTCTGACAATTGACCATCTTCTGATCCGGAAGGAGATTCTGACTGGTCAAATTCTTCATCAGATAACTGTTCAAATAAAATATCCTGCGTATCCGGTGGATATGCACCGGCACCGGCAGAGAAATATCCATAAACAGGCTGTTGTGAACCAGAGGAAGATTGCCCGGTGTGACAGGTAGAAGTTTTCTCAGAGCTGGAAGGCTGATGCATATGAACCTTTTCAACTTCCAACTGCTTATCAGACTCCGGGCCGGAGCTGGAAACAGCTAGTGGACAGCCTGAAAGTTCCTGTTTAGATGACTGTTTTGGAACCGGTGAAGTGGACCGGTCACGTTTCTTGTGCGACTTGGAATCACGCTTTTTGTCAGTCTTTTTATCTGGTTTATGATCTTTGTCAGCTGGTTCATCTGTTTTCCTAGACTTATGAAATTTCTTTCTCTCTTTATCTTTGTCCTTGGAATCAACAGTTTTGGTGACAGACTTGGGTTTTACTGAGGCCTCCACAGCTACTGGAGCCATCACCGGACCAGTGGGACAGGTAGCTGGGGGCATAAAAGGTGTCTCAGAAATTAAGTGCTGAGAATCCACTGGTTTGACTGTTGAAATAGGGGTTGAAAATATATTTCCACGTGACAACAGAGCCTCCATGCGGGCAAATTGTTCGGCCCACTTATCAGACATGGCCATAAACTGCTCTGATGTAACAAAACCTGAAGTTTGAGCAGAAGAGGAAGACGCCATTGTAGGTGGAATAGAACTGGGAAGCTGCGCACCCGACACCTTGCGCACTTGTCGTGCGAGTCAAAGCCAGCCATTATATGGCCACACAAGCCCTTCCTCTGTCCTTTTTTATCACCTGGGGATGCCAAGATACTTAATATCCAACACTACAATAACAGTTTTCACCAAAAATGTAGACTAAGTATGAAGACGTATAAAATAAAATAAAAGTTTCTCTTAAACTTCAAGCGTTAACCTCCACGCGCCAAACAAAAAGAGGAAGAGCGCATGCACAAGCATGCGCAGTACACCGGCAGGCAAGCTACACAGCCACCTGGCGAATGAACAGGACACTACCGGTCCCGGGCAGAGCCCAGCTCAGGACGTTTTTTTCTTGCCAGATAACAGAAATGGGTATTTGTAATTTCAAAATTACTGTGTAAATGTACTGATATTAAAGTGGCAGAATTTTCATCCAATGATACCGCCAAATGTGACATTGTTGATGTAATAACAGTGTTTCCTGAGCCTCGTTTTTCTGGAGGTCAACTGACCCCCGCTTTTGAAAACCGGGGTCAATGCTAATTTTTGAGGGTCAGTTAGGCTTGACCCCTTCTAGTTAAACTGCAGGGTAGAAAAATAATAGACAAACAATGCTGAAATACCTCGCAAAGCTGGTGTTCGCATTAGAGTTATGAAATGTGGGGTACCATGTATCCCATGGGGTACTTAAAATCGGGTACAAGTAATATTCTGCCACATTTTCCTCAATAAATAATGTTTAGATATGCCCAGTTACAGTACATTGTACATGGCTGTATATTCATAAAGATATCTGATCAGTTCACCTGTGTACATCAGGGTAAAGAAAATAGTGAAAATATAAACTTGACTAAAATTTTTTATTTACCCTACAAATATAATATTTATACTGGTTGAAAGACAAATTATTGTAGTTTATTTTGCTTTTTATTTGACAAAAATCCATTGAGTGGTTCCAGAGTTATAATGTTTTTGCGAATATTTTCGAATTTCACAGCTAGTATTTTCCGGGGAGGTTTCCGGGGTAAAATTCAAGAGTTTCCGAGATTTAGTAGAACGTGTCTCCCAATGCACAAGGTATTTGTCATTGTTCGGAGATGTTGTTTCCAATTGTTTCCTTGCAGAGATCATGTTTTCCTTTGATGTGTGATGTTTCGAATAAGATTTGCTAGGGTACATTCTAACACTGGCCGTTTAAGATGGATTTCATATGCGTAGCTCTCGCCTTTACAAGAAATTTTACTTTCAGTGCTGTTTTATTGCATGTATATCTACGCTTTCAGTAAAAAATCTTGCGTCCTTTGGTGGATTTTGTAACTGAATAACCCGAATGCGCATGCGTGACCTCGCGAACTCTTCACCTTTCGACCTTTTGATAGCACGCATGCGCAGTGACAAGTAAACAGCAGGAAATCGGCCATTTTGTTTTGAAATTGGAATAAATAAAGAATTGCTTCATATATTGACGAAATATCGATATTTCTTTCTACAAATACTTCTGCGTCAGTCTGACCCCCTGGTAAATAATATGTGCGTAAATCGCTTGATTTTGGTGTAAATTTACGCACGTTTGTGCATAAGCGGAAACACTGATGGGTTTAAGTTTAGCATACTAGAATACATCCATTCTTGAACATTCAGAAGAACTCAATTTTCCAAAATCCGGTTTGTGAGACACATAAACAAATGACTGGGTGTTGTCAGCATAAAAGTGAATTTAATGTTTGAATGCCTTACAATAACCTTACTCAATGGAGTGGTGTATAATTTATTATTTGCATAATTTTGCAAATTTAATAAGTAAATTAAATTTTTATAAGTTAATACCCTATCCAATGGACAATTGCTTTACCGGTCGACGCGACCGGTCCCGCCAAACGCCAGAAAAAGACGTCCTGTATATAATACCGGCAGGACCGGTCAGTAGTGTGCATTCGCTAGGTGGCGCATCATACTTGCTTCCTGTCCAGACAGAGTGACGTCAGTTCATCTTTTTCGTTGTCTAAACAGATTTAGACCCCTAGTAAGCTGGTAGCGGGGTCGGTTGGGAGGGCCTTGCCTGTCCATTGGATAGGGTATTAACTTACAAAAATTTAATTTACTTATTAAATTTGCAATTTTATTGCGTTAATACATCCTATCCAATGGACAATTGCTGAATAACTACCGCTTGGTAGGTGGGTAAGCAGCTAGGGACTTCTGTGAACTCATAACAAAACAAAATAGTACAGGCCCATTTGACCTAGGGTCAGAGAACCCTGACAGGTCAAGGTCGGCCACCAACTCACCGGTTAACCGGGAGTCTACCGACGTTGCCCCCCCCCTTTTTTCTTTCCTTCCAGAGTCGGTTTGAGAAGGGAAAGATAGAGAGAGAGGGGCTGAGTTCAGTCCCAGAAGAAATAAACTTCCCAAGGAAAGCACATATATACAACATCCCCTCACTTCTGGGCCTGGTGGTGCACCTGCTGGGCAGCCACTACAGGTCCCAGGTGGAAAAGCTCCGAGTCAGCCCAGGCAACATTCTTCAAATTGAATTGGGTGAAGATGTTGTGAGATTTCCAGTGGCAGGCTGACAAGATCTAAGGAAATCCCTGATTGGAAAGCCTTAGAGGCAGCAAAGGCCCTAACATCATGGGCTTTAACCTGATGTAAGGTGAGGGCCTCCTGGTCAGAGAGCTCAAAGCAAAAAGTCTGTTTGATCCATGAGGAGATGGCATGTGAGATGTCTTTATCAAAACCCTTCTTGAAGGAGACAAAGACTAACTCCTTATTCTGCCTGAGGTCTGCAGTCCTGTCCAAGTAGTAGCGCAGGGCTCTAACTGGACATAGGGACCTGTCACCCTTGAATGACCTATCCAGAGATGGTGCCAGGGCTGGGATGACCACTGGTGCCACACTATCTGGACCTTCCTTAGCCAGCTGGTTCTTGGATAGGAAGCTGGGTGAGGGGTACAAAGACACCTTAGACCAGTCTGACTGGTGTCTGATGTTCTTGTGTAACCAAGCATGGATCTCACTCCTGCGTTTACCTGAACCCAAAGCCAGCAAGAAAAACAGTCTTGAAAGTTAGATGTTTCAAGGAGGCCTCTTTCAGGGGTTCAAAGGGAGCCTTTGTGAGCTGATGTAAAACCAGTGAAAGGTTCCAGGAGGGGATGCCCCTCCTGCCCTTAGGTCTGTCTCTATGGAAACTATCCAGGAGACGAGTGAGATTCTCATCTTTGCTGACATTAATGGTGGAATTGCCCAGTTTGTCAGCAATGGCGGATCTGTAGCCATCAATAGTGCTTGGTTGTAACTTCTTCTGAAACAAGTGCAGGAGGAAGTCAGCAATGGCTTTCAGAGGTGGTGCCCTGAATTCCACCTGATTACTGAGGCACCACTTTGTAAAAATGGTCCACTTTGCCTCATAGACAGATCTGGTTGATCTTCTTTGAGGAGCCTCAATTCGTGCTGCCACTGCCTCAGAGAAGCCTTGCTCCTTGATTGCCGAGGCCCTAGGAGCCAGGCATGTAGGTTCAGATTCGACAGGTTCCTGTGAAGGACCTGGTTGAATGGCTGAGACACTAGGTTGGGTATGCTGGGCAGACACAGTGGGATCTGGCTTGACATTGCTACCAGGTCCCAAAACCAGGGCATGTTGGGCCACCCTGGAGCAATCAGAATTATTCTGTTGCAGGGGTAGTCCTGGAGCTTCACCACTTTGCCCAAGATGGCTGCTGGTGGGAAGGGGTATGGGTCCAGGTCCTCCCAGGAGAGGCTGAGTGCATCCACTGCCAAAGCCTGGGGGTCTGGTACCGGTGATACAAACTGTGGTAGTTGTTGTTGAACCTGGTGGCAAACAGGTCCACTTGTGGCTGATGCCACCTTGAACATACAGCTTGGAACACTTCTGGATGAAGTGACCACTCTGTTTGAATGGTCTGGCCAAGCCTGGATAGCTTGTCTGCTATCACGTTCAGCCGGCCGGGGATGTGACGTGCCCTGAGGGTTACTTGCTGCCTGGTGCACCAGGACAGAATTCTCCACAGTAGGGCACACAGAGAGCCTGATTTCATCCCCCCTTCTTTGTTGATATAGGCAACCACTGTTGTGTTGTCTGTAGCTACCAACACTGTCTTGTTGAAGACTAGGGTTTGAAACTCTTTAAGAGCTAGAAATACTGCTTTCAGCTCCAAGTGGTTTATGTGTAACTTGCTCTCTGGTAGGGACCACTGTCCCCTTGCAGTGCGCTCATCTAAGTGAGCGCCCCACCCTTCTTTTGATGCGTCTGTAAAGATTTGCAGAGCATGTTTTAGAGGGTGTAATGGTTGACCTAGAAGCACACTGCTTTCCTCCAGCCACCACCTTAGATGGGGGTGGAGGGATTTGGGGACCGGGATCACCTTTTCCAGTGACTCTGGGACCCTCCAGTTGTTTTTCCAAGTGCCACTGTATGGGCCTCATGTGTAGTCGCCCTAAGTGGACTTGCTTTCTGTTGCTGTGAGTAGACCTATGAGGGACATGAATTGTCGGACCGGGCAAAGCGGATCCGACAGTATTGATCTGATCTTGTGTCTCAAGGCCTGCCAACGTTCTTCTGTTGGTCTGACCTTGCCCTCTTTCAGATTGAACTGGTAACCTACGAAGTTGAAGACCTGTTTGGGAACCAGCTCTGACTTTTCCTTGTTCACCAGCCACCCTAATTCCTGACAAAGTGTGACTAGGGTTTGAGTATGCTGGAGACAGGTGTGGTGGGTAGAGGCTCTCACCAGCCAGTCGTCTAGGTACTGGTGGATCCTTATACCCTTCTGAAAAGCCACGAGTTTGACCTCTTTGGCCACCACTGTGAACTCCATGGGAGCTGTGGACAGGCCAAAGGGAAGGGCTTTGAACTGGTAGGACCGACCCTGGAGGTGAAAGCGCATGTACTTCCTGGACTGACTGTGAATTGGTATGTGGAAGTATATGCATCTTTGAAATCTATGGATGTGACCCACTCCCCTGCTTGGAGGGAGGTTCTTATTGTCTCTGGGGTTTCCATCTTGAACGTTCCTGTGTTTAAAAAGGTGTTCAAGGTGCTCAGGTCTAGGATCGGTCTCTACCGGTTGTTGGGTTTGGGTACCAAAAAAAGCCGGTTGTAAAACCCCAGCAGTTTTGATTTTCCACCGGTTCGAATGCATTCTTGTTTATCAGCTGATACAGTGCCTCTAAAAGGAAGGACTGTTTGGTTGGATTGTGGTAGTTGCTTATTACAGTCGGTGACCTCGTCAAGTGGGGTCTGAACCGGAAGGGGAGCGTGTCACCCTCCCTCAATCTCCAGCCACTGTCTGACCAGCTGGGACCCGAAAGGGTAGGCTGGCTGACTGGTCAGGTAGCTTGACAGGCATTTCACCGAGACCAGTGACTGGTCAAAGAATTCCTCTGTAACCAGTTCCTTAGGCTGCCACTGGTTGGCCTAAACAGCTGTTTGGGCCTTTAAGGAACTTCTGCCGGTCTGTCAGTCAGTCCTGGAGACCTGCCCAGTACCAGGCCTTAAACGGTTATACGTGAGGCAATGCTCTGTAACCGGTTCCTGGTGGCTCCACAGTTCTGCATAAACTCACCGGAGTTGGCAGAACTGGGTGAACTACTTCTTAGCAAGGATAGGCTCATATGAAGTTGCCTTCTTCCTGTCCACAGTGGTAATTCAGCAGCTTTTCTCTGCAATCAAACAAGCTCTGTAACCGGTCAAACCGGTAGGCTCTGAGAGAAGGCTAACTGTTGAACCTGTTGTCAGCACTGAATTTGAAGCTGGTTCCTTGCCAGTAAGGATGGGAACAGCAGATTTCTTGTAACCAGCAGCACTACGGTTCCGGAACCAGCAACACTCTGGAACCGGCAAGTCTCTGTGACCGGCAAACCTGTTGTCAGCACTGGATTTGAAGCTGGTTTCTTGCCCTTAAGGATGGGTACAGATTCCTCTGTAACCGGCAACACTCCGGAACCGGTAACACTCCGGAACCGGTAACACTCCGGAACCGGCAACACTCAGGAGCCGGTAATTTCTGAACCAGTAGCCCTGCTGTATGTCACCAGCAACTCTGTGTAACCGGTAATCCTGTTTAACCGGTAGCCCTTGCTGGGTTTCTGTGACCACAACCGGCAGTCTGAACAGAACTGGTGCCGGTATCCCTCATCACTGGCTGGCTAGTGACCCTACCGGTAGCCTGAACAGGACCGGTACCGGTCCAAAATTCTGCACAGGGAAGATAAGGGTCTCAATGGTCACTGCGACTTCTGGTAGGTGAACCCTCTGAGCAGCCGCACCGGTGGTCTGAACAAGACTGGAACCGGGACCCCCAACAGTCACACCAGTGGAAAGGCCTCTGGTGGAGGTTCCAGTATCAAAACAGGGCTGATCACTGGTAACCACTGAAGGGGGGTTCCTTGACAGCTTCACAGGAACATGACTGGAACCGGTACCCCAACAGTCCCACCAGTGGGGAGGCCTCTGGTGGAGGTTCCAGGATCAAAAAGAGGTGATCACTGGCAACCACTGAAGGGGTTTCTTCACAGGAACAGCACCCACCGGTAGTCTGTACAGACCGGAACCGGTACCCCCAACAGTCCCACCAGTGGAAAGGCCTCTGGAGAAGGTTCCAGTATCAACACAGGGCTGATCACTGGAACCACTGAAGGGGGTTTTCTTGACAGCTTCACAGGAACATGACTGGAAAAGGTACCCCAACAGTCCCACCAGTGGAAAGGCCTCTGGTGAAGGTTCCAGTATCAACACAGGGCTGATCACTGGAACCACTGAAGGGGGTTTTCTTGACAGCTTCACAGGAACATGACTGGAAAAGGTACCCCAACAGTCCCACCAGTGGAAAGGCCTCTGGTGAAGGTTCCAGTATCAACACAGGGCTGATCACTGGAACCACTGAAGGGGGTTTTCTTGACAGCTTCACAGGAACATGACTGGAAAAGGTACCCCAACAGTCCCACCAGTGGAAAGGCCTCTGGTGAAGGTTCCAGTATCAACACAGGGCTGATCACTGGAACCACTGAAGGGGGTTTTCTTGACAGCTTCACAGGAACATGACTGGAAAAGGTACCCCAACAGTCCCACAAGTGGAAAGGCCTCTGGTGGAGGTTCCAGGATCAACAGGGCTGATCACTGGCAACCACTGAAGGGGTTTCTTCACAGGAACAGCACCCACCGGTAGTCTGCAAAGACTGGAACCGGTAAAACTCATCACTAGTGCTCCCCACCGGTAGTCTGACCAGAACTGGTACCGGTAAAACTCATCACTTCTCGTCAGCTGAACCAGTCACGCCTGGGGATTTGCTTGCCGGTAGTTGTGTTGAGATCTGTGAAGTCACATGACTGGCACCGGCAAAAATTCGCAGAGTTCAATGACCATTGTCATCTAACTTCTTCAGGCCAACAGACGAGTTGCTGGATTTCTTCTTGCCAGTTAAAAAGTGGGTGTAGAGCAATAAATACTCGTCTTTCCTTCTACAACTTCTGTTGAAAACACGATTCCTCCATTGTAAATGCGTATCACGTGACCTCCATTGTTGAATGCGTATCACGTGACCAGGTCCGTGTCACGTGACAAGCATAAGCTGGAAGTGATGACGTCAGACGATGCATTCTTCTTTCCTTCTAAATTCTTCTCGTCGACATACACTCAGTGTTACTCGACTACGAAGAAATAAATGGAGGGTAGACACAACCTTCTGTGCAGAAGAAGGAATGCTGCAGGGACAACACACGACCTCTCACCCACGATTTCCTCTCGACGACAAGTACACAGAAAATCTTCAAAACTGGCTATGAAATGCTGGATAATGCCTCGTTAAAGTCCTGGAGAGGCCCTGATATGTATGTAACACAATATATATATATTCAGATGAAAATAAGCTTTAAATTCGTAGAATAAACCGCGTTTTCTTCAAACTTGGAGATAACTTCAAAACGCGTCTGCACACTACACGCGCCAAATGAAAAAGATGAACTGACGTCACTCTGTCTGGACAGGAAGCAAGTATGATGTGCCACCTAGCGAATGCACACTACTGACCGGTCCTGCCGGTATTATATACAGGACGTCTTTTTCTGGCGTTTGGCGGGACCGGTCGCGCCGACCGGTAAAGCAATTGTCCATTGGATAGGATGTATTAACGCAATAAAAATAGATTTACCACTACTGAACATTCTGTTTACTTACCAAAAATTCAAAACTGAATATAAAAAACAAGCAATCAGTGCCCATGAACGGCCTCTGTGTCAGCTGACTTTATGTTTTGAGCTTCAGAATACAGGTGCAAGTAGAAAAGGACACAAAAGTTGTGCGTTGCAAATGGTATTTAGAAGCCAAGTACAGGGGGAACTGTTAAGGTACTTCCTAAGAAGTTACTGAGGACATCGTTGTTCAAGATACATGCAATTTACTCTACTATGGAATAATTAAAGTAGGCATTACACACTTCTATATTGAGCAAAAAGTTTGAAATTTCAAAAAACTATTGTTCATCAAAACACCCTCTAAAGAAGTTGCATAGCTGCAATATTCTTGAAGATATAAGCCATTTACTCATTAGCTAGCTGCTGAAAAGTGTGGAAGTAGATATTACTCACTTAGCTATGGAAATAGATTTCAAACTTCAGACCATGTTGTAGCTATGGAAAAAGTAGCTGAACTATGTATTTCAACAAAATGTTTCAAAACAGTTTCCAAGTTGTAAGTGACAAAGTAGCTATCACTCGCTTAGCTATTGGGATTGAGTCCCAAGTTACTCGCCATGTTGTAGCTATGGAAAAAGTAGCTCAGCATCATATTTTAACAAAATGCTCTAAATGCAATACTTTTTTAGTTAAATGTGATTTACTCAACAGTGAGAATCGCAAAACAACTATTGATCAGCTATCCAACAGCTGCAATTTAATATGATATAGTTGATCCAAAAGAAGGTGAATAACATATTTTAACAAAATACTGTAAAGGCAATAATTTTCAAGTTACAAGTAATACAAGTCATTTAATCAACAGTGAGAATTTCTATGTAGCTTTTGTTCAACTATCCAATGATCTACGGGTCTGCAATTTTACTCTCTTATAGCTGACCCAAAAGTAGGTGAATAACATATTTCAACAAAACTCTCTAAATGCAATAGTTTTCAAGTTATAAGTAATTTTACTCATTATGGAAGGTGGCTGAAAAGTCAGAAAGTGGCTATTACTCACTTATTTTTCAATTTATAAGTGATTTTGTTCATGATTTCATGAATTTTAATGCATTAAAAATAATTTTAAAAATTCAATAAAAAAATAGACCTAGCACATCAGAGAAAAGATGCAAATTGTATCCGCCACAAAGACAACTCACCAAAGCCAATCAACCCTCACTTAACCTTGAAGGAGGAGCCCAAGGTCAAATCTGACCATATCAAAACATTCGCAGTCCACGATTTCCTATAAGTTGGTTTGGTATTTGGATACAAATAATTAAGAAAGATACAGGCCTGATACTCACACAAGGAAATCTACTTACAGGCCAGTACATATATGCAAAGAAAAGAGATAAATCCCATCAATAATCAATGAGAAAAATGTGATTAACTGTTGAAATCTTCACACTTTGGGTGGGGGTACCTTGCTTGTAATGCCTCTTGCAAACAGAGAGACAAACAGATTTGCATGCCTTCAAAAATTTATCATCCTCGAGAGATAAGGTATCTTTTAAAAGAAACACTATGTCTGGCCCTTGTTGTTTTGGAGAAGTTGTTCCTGTGGACGCTGATGCAGATGCGTACACAGACACCCATGGTGATGCCATAATGTCAGTTGACTGACAAGTCAGCTGACATAAAAATAAAAAGAAACAACTGCATTTACCACAATTTAAAAGCACATTTGTGAAAACCCACTTCCAATTCACACAAGCTTTTAAGAAAGTGACTTTCCTTACACACTAGACATAAACTACATCACACTTTTTTTTCCACAATGACCATTGCATATATTACATAATATGCAGAGGTGGGGTCTTACCTGTTTAGCAGTTGTCATGTGATTGGCCACTTCATATTCAGAGCTTGTCAAAAGAAAGATGAGGCACAGTAATAGGAAATACTCAGAAAAGGAAGTGACACGGTCTGTCAGGAAAGTTGTCACACTGGTAAATGCACTGGTGGCATAAAATGACCCACACAGGCACATGTGTTGGCTCGGCATCTTCCCACATTCATATAATCTGAACAATACAGCCAATAGAGCCAAACTTCATTATTATACCAACAATAACATAAGCTTTTCAAGATATACCTTTTTTACACTTAAAGTATTCTGAAGTCTTTGACATAAAGATCACATGCAATTCAGGAAAAATTTCAATTATTTCTCTGTGAATTTATTGGTTAATTTAATATTCAATATTATTTCACAGTTTTTAAATGCTTGTTTAGTAAAATAAAACATAGAACTTCATCCTCCAGAAATATGTTGCAGTTGCAATTATATTATCATAGGCCCTTTACAACTGAGCATGATATAATTACAGTCGTTATTTTAGAAAACCACTGATATTCACAAAATATAAAGTATCACATAATTATAAACAATACATGTACCTATACATCACAGAGATTGCAATCACAGAAACACCGATACAAGGTACACTAGAGATGAAAGCACCACCTTCCAGAATTTTCACTGTTGAACTGAAAACTATAAACATGTATGATTATTAAATTATTTAATTGTACAGCATTCCAGGATTTTTACTGTTTAACTGAAAACTATAAACACATAGGATTGTTAAACTATTTAATTGTGTATCAACATTTATGTTTGTTATCTAAACCTTATGTTTTGTCAAAGAATATCTTTACAAAGGCAAAATTGTTACCTATACATTTTTAATTCTATTTGGAACTATAAACATACTGGGAGGAGACAGAAACATTAACTTTCTTACACTGGAAATGAAGTTCACAGATTCTCGGTTTTTTCAATGTGTGAATGAAAGCAACTTACACCACATACCTACAGTTTGTACCAACAAACACAAGCCAAATTCTACCGCATCAAACAAGATGTACGCAAAAACACATTGCACGCTGAGCACAAAGCAAATGTACACTAAGAAGAAGAGCACTCGAATGTCCAGCCCTCCACTCATGTACAGTCTGAAGCTCCGCTAAGGAAAACACACTCTAGTTTCTCTATATTCCAATTTAAATACAACAAATCCAGGAAGTCTTCCAGTTTGACAGAAGTTTAATTTGTGTAAACTTAGTTTATTTTGTCAAACATTAAGTTGCACCACACAAGTTAGAACATTAATATTCATAGAGCCAAGGTAACTGCAAATAAAGGGAAGCAACTTCTGTACTCTTGAATGGTTCAGAAAAGTTAAAATATTTATGACCATTTCCATCAGATTATGGATAAAGGATACGTTACTGTCCAAGGCAAACTGATGAAACACAAAGTATATGTAGCAAGCACAACTCCTCCTGTGATGAATATCAAAATCTGAAATGGTAAAAGTAACACTGAAACACTTTCTACAGTCATGATAAATCAACAAATCACACTAAACTTTCAAGGAGTGAAAAAATATATTAAAAATATACAAAAAAAAGATAATGTTTTTGCATAGCAAAAACAAAGCGTCCCGAAAAGGAGATAAAGGATATAAAGGTGAGTGCTAAAGTATTAAGAAAATGCTTCGTTTCTAGCCTTATACTGTTGTGGCAACCAAAGTCAGCACAGTCTGCTCTACCTAGCACGGTTTTCAAGATATAAGCATTTTTGTGTTTTGCAAAAAATTCGAAAATTCAAAATGTCCGCTATATTTGGCGAGACAAAAATATTTTGAAAATTGCCATGGCTACTCTGCAGAGATACCCAGCAGGTCAAAAATTTTGTTGAGTTCACTCCATCTAGCACGGTTTTAGAGATATAAGCATTTTTGTGTTTTGCAAAAACTTTGAACATTCAAAATGGCCACCATTTTTGGGGAGACAAAAATTTTTGACAAGACCACGGCCGCGGTGTGTATCTCCCGCCGAGCATTAAAGGAGAAGAAATAGCTTTTCCGAGATATTCACAATTTTTCATTTTCGTGTGTGAAAGCTCTTCCAAAAGTAGGTAAATGAGTTATTTGAGAAAAATTGGCTATCTGCAATACTATTAAGAGATAATTCACATTTACTCCTTTTGAGTAGGTGAGTAATTACCTACGGGTCTGGAACTTCACCAAGTGAAAGTTCTCCCAAAAGTAGATGAATGGGTTATTTGATAAAAATTGGGTATCCCCAATACTTTTAGAGATAATTCGCATTTACTCATTTTGAGTAGGTGAATAATTAGCTATGGGTCTGAAACTTCACTAAGTGAAAGCTCTCCCAAAAGTAGGTGAGTTATTTGAGAAAAATTGGCTATCTGCAATACTTTTAGAGATAATTCGCATTTACTCATTTTGAGTAGGTGAGTAATTAGCTATGGGTCTGAAACTTCACCATGTGAAAACTCTCCCACAAGTAGATGAATGAGTATTTGATAAAAATTGGGTATCCGCAATACTTTTAGAGATTTGGTTAATTTTATTGTAATTGGAATTTTTATAAATAAAAATACTTACATAATCCCAACAGAAGCTTACGTGACCTACCGTTCGGTCAAGGACACAGACAATGTGTCTCGCCATTTTTTTTCCCTTAATGTACACACGTAAACCCCAGCGGGCACTTGCTGGAGGTTATATCTCCACTGTAAGTTGTCATTCTAATTTTGACCCTACCCCTCAGAAGATGGTAGAGGGGAGGAGGGTGGGACTCTCCCTGTTGGGATTATGTAAGTATTTTTATTTATAAAAATTCCAATTACAATAAAATTAACCAATTTTATTGCATAAAAACGTACTTACATAATCCCAACAGAAGCTTGAATGCTGCCCTGAGGTCCATGGTGGGTAGACTTCTGAGGACTGTCAAGTGCTATAGGAGAGTTCTTTAGGTATACAGATACAAAAAAATGCATACACAATATGTTATACTACAAATACTGTAATATACTACATATATGAATACTAGTATCATTATTACTGTCATAGTCATTACAAGTACTGTTAAAGTGAAAAGTAATTGTAATAAAGTAGCTGTAAAGTACTCACCCACTTATGAAAGCAGCATGCTGTACTGTACATCAAATAATATGTATGAAAACCTCCACCTTGTCTATACAGTAGTGCAGGGGTCAAAGGTCAGCTGTGCCCAGTTGAATAAAACTCCAACAGTCAGAGTGCAGCTGTCCCTCAAGCCAAGCAGCCATAACATGAAGTCTTATCCATATTCTTGTTCCACAAATCAAAGTCCTAGTACATTCCAGTCCAAATCCATACATCCTGAAAACATAAAGACTGATTATATTATTAAGTCTCAATTGTTCACTACATGCTGTGCAGACACAATGGGACCTAACTTAAAGATATCATCATTTTCCCAGCAAATATCCTTCAAATAAAAGTTTGTAAAGGTATTGTGGGATTTCCAGTAACAGGAGCTCAAGACCTGCTCTAAGGAGATACCTCCTTTAAATGCAAGTGATGCAGCCATAGCTCTAACATCATGAGCTCTAACCTGAGTGACCTGTTGATCAGCCGTATCTGAAGACTGATAGCAAGTTTGAATGGTGTGTTTGATCCACTGGGAAATGGTTATTCTTGTGAAATCCTTAGAATAACCCTCCCTAAGGGATACAAAGAGCAGGGCCTTGCCCTTTCTCATGGATTTGGTCTTCTCTAAATAGACCTTGAGGGCCCTAACTGGACAAAGTGACTTGTCCTCCACCAGTGAGCTGTCCAACATGGTAGTAAGGGCTGGTATCACTACTGGCTTAATGGAATCAGGGCCATCCGAAGCCAATTGGTTTTTAGCCAGGAAGGCCGGAGAAGGAGAGACAGTAACTTCTGACCAATTTCTCCTTGAAGAGACAGAAGAGTGAGTCCATGCATGTATCTCACTCCTTCTTTTTCCTGAGGCTAAAGCCAACATAGTCAATACAAGTACTGTTAAAGTGAAAAGTAATTGTAATAAAGTAGCTGTAAAGTACTCACCCACTTATGAAAGCAGCATGCTGTACTGTACATCAAATAATATGTATGAAAACCTCCACCTTGTCTATACAGTAGTGCAGGGGTCAAAGGTCAGCTGTGCCCAGTTGAATAAAACTCCAACAGTCAGAGTGCAGCTGTCCCTCAAGCCAAGCGGCCATAACATGAAGTCTTATCCATATTCTTGTTCCACAAATCAAAGTCCTAGTACATTCCAATCCAAATCCATACATCCTGAAAACATAAAGACTGATTATATTATTAAGTCTCAATTGTTCACTACATGCTGTGCAGACACAATGGGACCTAACTTAAAGATATCATCATTTTCCCAGCAAATATCCTTCAAATAAAAGTTTGTAAAGGTATTGTGGGATTTCCAGTAACAGGAGCTCAAGACCTGCTCTAAGGAGATACCTCCTTTAAATGCAAGTGATGCAGCCATAGCTCTAACATCATGAGCTCTAACCTGAGTGACCTGTTGATCAGCCGTATCTGAAGACTGATAGCAAGTTTGAATGGTGTGTTTGATCCACTGGGAAATGGCTATTCTTGTGAAATCCTTAGAATAACCCTCCCTAAGGGATACAAAGAGCAGGGCCTTGCCCTTTCTCATGGATTTGGTCTTCTCTAAATAGACCTTGAGGGCCCTAACTGGACAAAGTGACTTGTCCTCCACCAGTGAGCTGTCCAACATGGTAGTAAGGGCTGGTATCACTACTGGCTTAATGGAATCAGGGCCATCCGAAGCCAATTGGTTTTTAGCCAGGAAGGCCGGAGAAGGAGAGACAGTAACTTCTGACCAATTTCTCCTTGAAGAGACAGAAGAGTGAGTCCATGCATGTATCTCACTCCTTCTTTTTCCTGAGGCTAAAGCCAACAGGAACACTGTCTTGTAAGTTAGCCACTTCAAAGGAGCCTCTGACAAAGGCTCAAAGGGAGGTTTTGTCAAACCTAAGAGGACCAATGAGAGGTCCCATGTAGGTATGGACCTATTTGGTTTAGGTCTATCCCTGGTGAAGCTGGCAATAAATCTATTCAGTTCTAGACTTTTTGAAATGAATTCACCCTGTGAACCCAAAGCATCAGCAATTGCTGTTCTGTAACCAGTGATTGTAGCTGGCTTGAGATTTTTGACTGTGAACAGGTAGTTTAAAAATTCTGCTACCTGGGGAACAGCTGTTGAGGTGATGTCCACCTTATTCTCTGTGCACCATTGCCCATAAATGGTCCACCTTGATTGGTAGACTTTTCTTGAGGATTCCCTCTGAGGTGCCTTAATTCTTTCTGCCACCTCAGATGAGAATCTTCCAGAATTGGATTCCTGGAATCCAGAAGCCACACATGTAGATTCAGGTACTCCACGTTGTTGTGGAACCTGTTGGAATGTGGTTGTTTCAGTAATGTCTTCCAATGAGGGAGCTGTAGAGGTACCCTGGTCGAGAGATCCACCAGATCCCAGAACCACGGCATCCCTGGCCACCCTGGAGCTAGTACTATCATCCTGCATGGGTATGTTATTATTTTTTGAATTACTTGTGGCAGGATGGCTACTGGACAGAAGACATAGCCGTCTAGGCCTTCCCAACAGATATTCAATGCATCTATTTTCCAAGCCTTTCTGTCTGGGACAGGAGATACATAAATTGGAAGTTTGTAATTTAGATGAGTTGCAAAAAGATCTACCATTGGTGTGTGCCAAACTTTGCAAATTTGGTTGAATATCTGTTGGTGAAGTGACCACTCCGTCTGTATGACCTTGTCCCTTCGTGATAGAGAGTCTGCTATGACGTTTAGGGATCCAGGTACGTTTCTTGCCCTTATCTGGATTCTTCTGGAATTTGTGAATGCAAGAATTCTCCAGATAAGAGCACACATTTCTATGGAATGTGTGCCTCCTTCTTTGTTCAGATAAGCTACTACTGTGCTGTTGTCTGAACAAATGAGCACTGTTTGACCTAGTAAGTGTTCCTGAAAGCCCTTTAGGGCTAGAAGAACAGCTTTTAGCTCCAATACATTGATGTGGAGCTGGGCTTCCTTGTTTGACCAGAGGCCACTTAACACTATCTCGTTTAAGTGAGCTCCCCAGCCTTTTTGTGAGGCATCTGTAAACACCAGTGTGTTGTGTACCTGAGGATGGATAGGAGCACCTGCCATGAGATTTTTGATATCCTCCCACCACTTTAGGTGCTTCAGGAAATTTCTTGTTACTGGAATCCTTATGTCCAATGACTGGGGAAACTTCCAGTGCGACTTTAGGTACCACTGGAAAGGTCTCATGTGTAACCTTCCTAGTGGCACTGTTTTTACCAAGGAAACTAAAGTCCGTATGAGCGACATGAGCTTTCTTGGAGTCAAGACTAATGACTTTCTGATGGAAACAGTCTGAGCGTTTAGCCGATCGAGTTTCTTCTGGGTTGGGAACACTAGACCCCTCTGAAGGTCGAAATGATAGCCCAGAAAATCCAGTTTTTGCGTGGGTATCAATTCCGATTTTTGAAAATTGATAAGCCAGCCTAGTTCTTGGACCAATTGAACTAACTTTTCCGAATCTTTGAGACATTGATCTTTTGATGGTGACCGAAGAAGCCAGTCGTCCAGATATTGATGGATTCTGAGGTTCCTGGCTTGAGCTATGAGTTTGACCTCTTTGACAATGCGAGTGAACTCTAGGGGAGCTGTCGCGACACCAAAAGGAAGAGCTTGAAACTGAAAAACCCCTTTTTTGGTCTGAAATCTCAGATATTTTTGAGATTGTGGATGAATTGGAACATGGAAATAAGCGTCTGTGAGGTCTATCGAGATGACCCACTCCCCTTTTCGAATCGATTTCCTGATAGATTCGGCTGTTTCCATCTTGAATGTCGGTACATGTAAATGAAGGTTTAACATACTTAGATCTATTACTGGTCGCCAACGATTCATGGGTTTTGGAACCAGAAAAAGTCTGCTGTAATATCCCAGAGTAGTGAGTTTTTTGACAGGAACTATCGCCTTTTTTGTAAGCATGGCCTAAACTGCCTCTTGGAGGGCGCCATCTTTGTTTTTGTTGTGATATTCGCTCAAAATGAGCGGAATTTTCGACAATTTTGGAAGAAACTTGAAGTCTAGGCGATAGCCATGTTGCAGTAAACTTACTACTCTGGGATGGGCGTGGTTTTTTGACCATACCTGCCAAAAAGTCCGCAATCTTGCCCCTGGGAAGTCATTTCCTCTTTCCACCTCTGCCTCCTCGCGATGCGCGCGCAAAGAAGTGGCCATAGGTTGAATTTTGCTGCGTTCGTTTGTCACGAAACGACCTGGTATTCTCCTGAGATTTTGGATGTGAAGACTTCCCGAAATCGAAGCTCTTGACAGACTCTCTGTAGGACTTGGGCTCAGAATCCTTCATAATGGAGAGTCTTTTGATCATGTTATCCTCAACCTGGGATAGGATATCTGAATTAAACACCTCCTGCTGGTCAAAATGATCAGTACGCAAGTTTGCCAAGTCCTTAGGACCTAATTTTGAGCTGCAGTCCTTCAATAAGCTGTCCCTCCTTGCAAGTAGCATATTGCAGGCCAGAGTCATATTCTGCTTGAGGACTGTATCCAGAGCTACTTCTAAGGAAGATGTGACAGAAGCCTGGAGCTGAGAGTATTTGATCATGAGATCTGCTGATTCCCTGATGGTTTCCAGATCTTCTGAACATTTGATCTCAGTAGCTAACTCCTGGATCCTATTGTTGAGTTCCTCAATAGCCATTTTAAACCATACAACATGGCCCAGGATTTGAACATTTTCTCTGCAAACTGTCTCCTGCACAAAAACTGCTTGGAAGGTACAGAGATTGAAGATGACAAAGACTTTACTTTAGCTATGTTGAAGTATGAGTCAGGAAGTTTAGGAGCTTTCAGAGGAGTATTTTGAGGAGAGGTGGTGTAATAAATCATGTCAGGCCTCTCAAAGGCCAAAAACTGTCCCTGAGATAGAGATTCAGAGCTGGACTTGTCTTTTACTGTTGTTCCAGAGGCCTTTCTGAATCTATAGTCCCACATGGACTGTATATCTTGAACAGGAGGTAAAGCCAAATTCTGTTTTCTGACCACCTGCTTTGAAGGTTTCTTAGAGAATGCAGAGGGAGCCACAAGGCACTCTACTTGTGGTACCTCTAAATCCAACAGATTCCTGATGGCATTGAGCATTTCCACATAGGAGGGATCTAATTCTTGGGAATGAGTGTCTGTATCACCCTGAGGAGACCTGGATCTATGGCGTTTCGTAGCAGGTAAAGATGATTCCTCATCAGATAATTCCCCCTCTGAGGGGACTGGTCTGCTCTGGGAGGCAGGGGCACACATACCCTGCTCCTGAGATTGAGGAAGAGCTGTTTTGGAAGATGAAGGTTTATCCCTGCGCTTGAACTCCTCAAATTGAGAAGCCAGGGAAGATAACTGTGAATTCATAGCCTTTAACATCTCCTGAAGAGATGAATCAGGAGTAGAAGTGGAGGAAGTTGAGGACTTTGAAGGAGTTGGCTCATCCAACAGCGAATCATCAAACTTGTCAGAAACTTTAGTTTTTGAAGATTTCTTTCTATGAGGAATTTTCAAAGCACCAGCACAAATAGTACAGTCACTTTCCTTACCAATCACACACTTATCCTTGCCTTTCTTGTCGTTTCTGCATTTTAAACAGGCCTGATGGTTGTCCCAAGGCAACATATCACCTGCACAAATGGAGCATTTCCTTTGTTTTTCGGACACGGTAAAAAATCTTTGAAGATCCGAAAAGAACGCGTGTGTACTTGACGGCGGTCAAAATAAGAATGACAACTTACAGTGGAGATATAACCTCCAGCAGGTGCCCGCTGGGGTTTACGTGTGTACATTAAGGGAAAAAAAATGGCGAGACACATTGTCTGTGTCCTTGACCGAACGGTAGGTCACGTAAGCTTCTGTTGGGATTATGTAAGTACGTTTTTATGCAATAAAAAATTAGCATTTACTCATTTTGAGTAGGTGAATAATTAGCTATGGGTCTGAAACTTCACGGAGTGAAAGCTCTCCCAAAAGTAGGTGAATGAGTTGTTTGAGAAGAATTGGCTATCTGCAATACTTTTACAGATAATTCGCATTTACTCATTTTGAGTAGGTGAGTAATTAGCTATGGGTCTGAAACTTCACCATGTGAAAGCTCTTCCAAAAGTAGGTGAATGAGTTATTTGAGAAAAATTGGCTATCTGCAATACTTTTAAGAGATAATTCGCATTTACTCCTTTTGAGTAGGTGAGTGATTATCTACGGGTCTGAAACTTCACCATGTGAAAGCTCTCCCAAAAGTACATGAATGAGTTATTTGATAAAAATTGGGTATCCGCAATAGTTTTTGAGATAATTAGCATTTACTCATTTTGAGTAGGTGAGTAATTAGCTACGGGTCTGAAACTTCACCGAGTGAAAGCTCTCCCAAAAGTAGGTGAAGGAGTTATTTGAGAAAAATTGGCTATCTGCAATACTTTTAGAGGTAATTCGCATTTACTCATTTTTGAGTAGGTGAGTAATTATCTACGGGTCTGAAACTTCACCATGTGAAAGTTCTCCCAAAAGTAGATGAATGAGTTATTTGATAAAAATTGGGTATCCGCAATAGTTTTACAGATAATTAGCATTTACTTATTTTGAGTAGGTGAATAATTAGCTACGGGTCTGAAACTTCACCGAGTGAAAGGTCTTTGGGATAGCTGCTCTGCAGAAATACCCTGAAGATCAAAAATTTCGTCGAAATCGCTCTATGTAGCACGGTTTTCGAGATATCCGCAATAGTTTTTGAGATAATTAGCATTTACTCATTTTGAGTAGGTGAGTAATTAGCTATGGGTCTGAAACTTCACCATGTGAAAGCTCTTCCAAAAGTAGGTGAATGAGTTATTTGAGAAAAATTGGCTATCTGCAATACTTTTAAGAGATAATTCGCATTTACTCCTTTTGAGTAGGTGAGTGATTATCTACGGGTCTGAAACTTCACCATGTGAAAGCTCTCCCAAAAGTACATGAATGAGTTATTTGATAAAAATTGGGTATCCGCAATAGTTTTTGAGATAATTAGCATTTACTCATTTTGAGTAGGTGAGTAATTAGCTACGGGTCTGAAACTTCACCGAGTGAAAGCTCTCCCAAAAGTAGGTGAAGGAGTTATTTGAGAAAAATTGGCTATCTGCAATACTTTTAGAGGTAATTCGCATTTACTCATTTTTGAGTAGGTGAGTAATTATCTACGGGTCTGAAACTTCACCATGTGAAAGTTCTCCCAAAAGTAGATGAATGAGTTATTTGATAAAAATTGGGTATCCACAATAGTTTTACAGATAATTAGCATTTACTTATTTTGAGTAGGTGAATAATTAGCTACGGGTCTGAAACTTCACCGAGTGAAAGGTCTTTGGGATAGCTGCTCTGCAGAGATACCCTGAAGATCAAAAATTTCGTCGAAATCGCTCTATGTAGCACGGTTTTCGAGATATTTGCATTTTTGTGTTTTGCAATTTTTGTGCAAAAATTTGAAAATTCAAAATGGCCGCCATTTTTGGCAAGAGAAAATTTTTTTTGGAAAATTGGCATGGCTACTCTGCAGAGATACCCTGTGGGTCAAAAATTTCATCGAAATCGCTCTATCTAGCACGTTTTTCGAGATATAAGCATTTTTATGTTTTGCAATTTTGCGAAAAATTCAAAATGGCCGCCATTTTTTGCGAGAAAATTTTTTTTTGAAAATTGGCATGGCTACTCTGCAGAGATACCCTGTGGGTCAAAAATTTCGTCGAAATCGCTCTATCTAGCAGGGTTTTCGAGATATAAGCATTTTTAAGTTTTGCAATTTTTGCGAAAAATTCGAAAATTCAAAATGGCCGCCATTTTTGGCGAGATAAAATTTTTTTGAAAATTGGCATGGCTACTCTGCAGAGATACCCTGCGGGTCAAAAATTTCGTTGAAATCGCTCTATCTAGCACGGTTTTCGAAATATAAGCATTTTTGTGTTTTGCAATTTTTGCGAAAAATTCGAAAATTCAAAATGGCCGCCATTTTTGGCGAGACAAAAATTTTTTGAAAATTGGGATAACTACTCCGCAGAGATACCCTGTGGGTCAAAAATTTCATCGAAATCGCTCTATCTAGCACGGTTTTCTAGATATAAGCATTTTTGTGTTTTCCTTATTTGGAAAATTCATAATGATTAATTAATCATTAATTACTCGGCCATTTCTTAACCAATCAATGCCAAAATCTAATGATTTCCAGATTTTAATAGAATGAATGTATTTGCCAAGTTTCAGGTGAATTGATAAAATTCTTTTAAGTTATCATCCAGACAAGCTTCCCCATCGAAAAAAAGACATTTTTGGTCATGTGACCTCTCTGATTGGTTGAAATGTCACTGCAGCATATTCAAAAAAATTCCCCAAGGCTACTGCCTAAACCTGCCAAATTTGAAAAGAATCTGCCTAACGGTTACAGAGTCATAAGGAAAACAAAATGCAGTGCCGGCAGGGCCGGCGGAGCCTGGAGGCCTCCCATACACAAACAAGCGTCCCTTGCGGGACGCTTAATAAGCATGTTATATCTGTGTAAGTGGCTACATAAAATAACCCTCACATTCCATATATTTCAAAGCATTGATAAGAAGAATGAATGAAAAATAAGCTTTCAACATCAAAATCAAACTTGTCAATTTAATCAATGAAACTGCATTACCAAATATCCAATGGACACTGATAGAGTAGTGACTATGGGTGCAGGAGTATGCTTACCTGAGTTTGAGCTCTCCTTTGAATGACAAGGTATGCAAATGCAGCATGTACAAGCAAGATGGGGGGCAAAAAGTGGAGGAGTGGGGAGTGGTAGCCGTGGTTGTATAATGCTGCAGGTAGAGTCAGCACTGCAGTCAGCACAGACAGAGCCCGACCACACTGCACTGAGAACTGGGACAGGCCTGGAACAAAGAGATTTCACAGGTAACACTAAAATAACAACCATACAAGAAAAATCGCATCAGAGATGGCCATAAAGATATAGGTCAAGGTCACTACGACAAGGTCATAGGTCAAATCAAGGTCACACTATGATGTTGCACCCCTACATACCCTAACCGATGTCCTTACCAAATATCAATTTCCTACACCTTACGGTTTCTGAGATATAGCCCGGACAAGATTTTCAACTCAAGGTCACACCGGCAAGGTCACATTAGAATCATAAGGTCACACCATGACATTGTACACTTACACCCCCTAACCAATGTCCCTACCACGTATCAACTTCCTACACCTTAAAGGTTCTGAGATACAGCCTGGACAAACTTTTCCCCCTGCCCACCCGTCCATCCAGACACCATGGGTGAAAACAACACCCCAACAGTGGGGTAATAAAAACAATGCCCAATTACATCAAATAAGAGGTTTGTGAGTTCATAAAAATTTTCATTACCTCTCATTAAAGTCAATCTATGATATGAAAGGAGTATAATTGTCTGTACTACCCATGTAGGTTGTGTGATGCTTTGCAGTAACATGAAACTAGTTTCTTGCTTTCATTTGTGATAGTCATTTTTTTCTTTACTTTTTCAGAGGCGCTCACTTGTACTGCAAACAAGTAACAAGTCCAGTTTTAAAGTGAAACAGATGCAAAAAGGATTGGGTAGTTTTCATAAAATATCGCAAATATGTAACAGCGACAGAGATATTTGAAACACTATCTTTAGACATAAACTTATATGTATTTTATCAACTTTCCTGGATGAAACAATATTAAAATGTGTAACATGTGAAGAGAAGAATCAGCTAGTAGTTGTTATAAAATACCCAATACTTTTCAATTTTGTATTAATATGAAGCCATAACAAGGCCTTGTATTTATATATACAATTTCACAATATTTACTTTGAATATTTACAAAGTGTAGCTTTCTGGTTTTACTTGTTAAAGCAATTTTAATTGTTTAACTAAGCTCTAGAATAACAGCAAGAGCTATTTCCCATTTTCTAAACAGTCACAGCATTACTCGTCAGTACAATATTTTCCAGATTGAAAAACTGACATATTCCGGGTTTGTTTGCATTCACATTGTTAAATAGATCCACATCCATTCTGTTTGAGCCTAGACAGCTATTTCATGTAGTCATAACTTGACAAGGTGATAGCCAACTGGATGTCCAATTAGAGATCTTTTCAATGTGCCTACACCCCCTAATTAATGTCCCTATCAAGTATCAACTTCCTATAAATTGTGGTTTCTGAGATATAGCCTAGACAAGATATTCAAACTCAAAAGTCACTATGGAAAGGTCTAGGGTCAAATCAAGGTTGCACACATACAAACCCTAACTAATGTCCTTACAAAGTATCAACACCTTGCACCTCATGGTTTCTGTGATACAGCCTGGACATGCTTTTTCCCAGCCACCCTCCCTGCTGCCCACCATGGGTGAAAACATTACCCACACAGCCCTTAAAGACAGTGAGGTAAAAGGGGCAAAATATAGACATGTTTAAGAACTGGTTACGATCACTTTATACAATTTTCACTATTTCTCTACTACAAACAAACACAAAATGTTTTCCGAATATTCTATAAACAATATGTGAATATTAATGAGCTTTACATCCTCTTAAAATATAGCACACTGCACAAGCCACTAAGTCACAGCTGAAGACCATAAACAAGGAATATTACAGAGAAAATACCAAGTTACAGACACAAAACACTACACAGAGGATAAGAACACATCTACAAAGCCTCAAGGAATTCTACAGGGAAAATATTAATACAATAATGTGGTAAAATATACCAAGGCTACATAATACTGGCAGCAAGAGCTCACCTTTACATTTTAAAGCAAAATACAAGATTGTTAAGTGTAATCTGGAAAAAAGTTTATACAAACATATCTGTAAAATCTCACTTTTTCTGAACTTCAAACTATAACATTATCACTTTCTACATATTTATTATGCTCTACTCACCATAGTGTAGACACAGATTTTCTGATGTTGTTACCATGGCTATAAATGCACATATGCTTGTCACAAATATAAATTCAACCTGAAAAATATTAAAAATAGCCAGCCTCGGCAGGCAAGAACCCCAGCCCACAGGTACAACTAAATGGCCAACAATATTGAGATTTTGGAAAATCTTAGGAACAACTTGTTGTTAGAAGTATAGAGAACCCACAAGATGTTCTACAAAAGATTCACAGGCCATGATTTCTTACAAGTACTTTTCATATTTTGAAGCCAAAGAAACAATTATAAGGGAGATATAAGGCCTTTTTGATATGATGACCCTACTATTCGCCATTAAAGATTGATATGGCGGCCATTTTGTTTCTAAAACAAGGACACAATTACTCTCAGGCAAGCTTTCCTATCCATTTGCATTTTGTGCAAATCTGATGAAGCTAGCTGTAATATTTTAGGTTACAGAAAACATTAAAGATTTTAGAACAAACTTTAAGACCCGAAAATTTTAAAAGTGTTGCCATGGCAACAGATATTACTGGATACCCCCCAAAACCTAATCAGCTCTAGATCCACTTGGGGTAGACATATCCTGAAAATTTGGTGAAAATCCATGCAGGGGTTTAGGCTGTGGAACATCCACAAACTTTAAGACCCGAAAATCTTTAAAGTGTTGCCATGGCAACAGTGGTACCTGGATACCCACCAAATCCTAATCAAGTGTAGATCCATTTGGGGTAGACATATCCTGAAAATTTGGTGAAAATCCATGCAGGGGTTTAGGCTGTGGAACATCCACAAACTTTAAGACCCGAAAATCTTTAAAGTGTTGCCATGGCAACAGTGGTACCTGGATACCCACCAAATCCTAATCAAGTGTAGATCCATTTGGGGTAGACATATCCTGAAAATTTGGTGAAAATCCGTGCAGGGGTTTAGGCTGTGGAACACCCAAAAACTTTAAGACCCGAAAATCTTTAAAGTGTTGCCATGGCAACAGTGGTACCCGGATACCCACCAAAACCTAATTAGCTCTAGATTGTCTTGGGATAAATATCCTCTGAAAATTTGATGAAAATCCGTGCAGGGGTTTAGTCTGTGGAACACCCGCAATGTTTAAGACCCGAAAATCTTAAAAGTGTTGCCATGGCCCGAAAATCTTAAAAGTGTTGCCATGGCAACAGTTGTTACGGGATACCCCCAAAACAGTAGATACACTGCTAAATACAAGAAATTAAACTTTATGACCCATGCTTGACCTTGAGGCAGAGCTCGAGGGCAAATTTGATAGAATTTGTGAAATCCAAGGCCATGCTTTCCTGTTATTTCCCAATACATTCCAAAGCTTTTAATCTAAAAATAAAGGATATATTTGACATTTTACAAATCTTTTCTGTGTGTATACAGCATACCAAAGACACCTGATTTGGCTGATTTTAAGGAAAGCTTAACATGGGGGTGTAACTTTTGAAGCTATACACTCAATTTTCATGCTTCAATAGCATAATGAACCCAGCTAAGGTCCTCAATATGAGTAGACATTCACAATATGTACCCAAAAGGGTCAATTTCAGCCTATTTTTTAACTAAACAATAATCAGCTCTCAATCTGTCAATTATGGCCCGACTGACCTGAAATTTGACTGGCACCTAGATTTTGATGAAGAAACAGCTCGCCAAATTTTGTTGATCTATATGTTGTACTTTCTGAGAAAATCTAGTGAAAAGGAAGGACAAGAGAAAAAAAATGTTTTTTTACCATGTAACCTTGATAAAGGTCAAAGATTAAATTTTACCGGTCGAAAATTTTTCCACGCCTATGGATGATAACTGCCAAAAATGATTTTGATAAGCATTTGAAGGAAGATATCCATCTCAGAAAATACTATGGTAGCAGGGTGTAGGCTATCTGAAAACAGGGGGTAAAACCAATAAGCATCCTATTTTCATGGGACACTTAATTGCATTGTGTAATGTTAAGGGAATGAAAGAGAACAATGATAGCTCGACAACACTGATGATGAAACTGAAATATAAACATATAATGCAGAGTTCATTAATAACGTAACTTCATGGGCGGTGGATAACATAATACTACAACAAAATATGTCATTTAACCCAGTCATAACAAGCAATCAGTGACCGAATGAATCGGTCACATATCTAGGGTTTGGCAGAGTAGAATAGCTTAATGTGTGTTTCATATGTGAAAGGTGTACAGAGAGTGGTTGTGCATAAAACCAATGTCCCTACCAAGTATGAACTTCCTAAATCTTACGGTTTCTGAGATATAGCCCGGACAAGATTTTATAGGTCAAGGTCACTACAGAAAGGTCAAATCAAGGTCAGACCATGACGTTGCATTCCCACACACCCGAACCAATGTCCCTACCAAGTATGAACTTCCTAAACCTTACAGTTTCCGAGATATAGTCCGGACAAGATTTTATAGGTCAAGGTCACTACAGCAAGGTCAATTAAGATCACACCATAATGTTGCACACCTACACCCCCTAACCAATGTCCCTACCAAGTATCAACTTCCTACACCTTACGCTTTCCAAGATATAACCCGGACAATATTTCGAAACTCAAGGTCACTATGGCAAGGTCAAAGGAAGGTCAGGCCATGATGTTGCACACCTACAAGTGTCCCTACCAAGTATCAACTTCCTACACCTGGCGGTTTCTGAGATACAGCCCAGACAAACTTTCTCCCGCCACCCGCCCTCCCATCTGGACACCATGGGTGAAAGCAATACCCCGACAGCCCGAAAGTAGCAATTGCTCACCTATGCCATGAGCTATAGGTCTGTAACTTCAGTATCTTATAGTTGACCCAAAAGTAGGTGTACAACATATTTAAACAAAATACTGTAAACCAATAAATTTCAAGTTACAACTGATTTACTCAATAATGAGAACCTGAAAATAGCTATTGCTCAGCTATGAAATAAGCTACAGCTTTGGTATTTTTCTATGTTGTAGCTTACTGAAAAGTAGGTGAATAATTTACTTAAACCAAATATTCTAAATGTAATAGTTTTCAAGTTATAACTGATTTACTCGACAGGTTTATCAAAGTAGCTATTACTCAGTGATGCAATGAGGCACAGGTCAAAGTAGCTTTTGCTCAGCTAAGCAATTGGTTATAGGGCTGCAATTTCAATACGATATAGCTCACACAAAAGTAGATGCATAGCATATTTAAAGAAATACTGTAAATGAAAGAGTTTTCAAGTGAACAACTAATTTAATCAACAGTAAGAACCTGAAAGTAGCTATTGCTCAGCTATGCAATGAGCTACAGGTGTACAATTTCTCTGTGTTATAGCTGACCCAAAGGTAGGGGAATAACATATTTAGAGAATATCAGATAAGGTCTGCAATTTCATTATGTCATAGCTGACCCATAAGTTAGCGAATAATACATTTAAATAAAATTTTCCAAATTGAATGGCTTTCAAGGCCCAAGGACATAGTGGTTCACTTGTAACTTGAAAACTATTACATTTAGAAAATGTTGTATAGTATGTTATTCAGCTACTTTTGGGTCAGCTATAACATAGCAATTACTGGCGGCTATTGGTTGCATGTTCACCATTTTCCTACAGTTGGACCAATGGTGGCTTTCCAAGCAATCTTCAGACTCTAGAATTTGCCAACAGAGGGCCACCCTTGGGCCAACAGTGGATTTTTGTTCAAGATGTCAGTGAGCAGTAATAAGGGATTTTCGGAAACTTAGTCAAAATTTAATCATCATTATATATTTTCAGTGATTTCAGTGAGCCCACAATTTTTAACTCACTTTTTAACCATTTTAGAAAATATTTTTATTATAAATAAATAAGAATTTTAACCAGTGTATTTCCAACAGTGGACCAATGTTGAAACTGTTTTGAAGGTAAAAGCATATGGATACTGATAAACAAAACTCTTGGCATGAAGTTACAGTACAGTAGTAAATCCCAATCCAAGAAATTCGACTAAGTCATATTTCCTTATTAATGAGGCAGGTCCATGGCCAGGAAGTTCGCTGGTATTTAATCGTAATCCAGCCTTTTATTTATTTATCCAAGAAATTCTGTGACCTCATATTTCCTCATTAATGTTAATGAGGCAGGTCCGTGGACAGGAAGTGTACTGGTATTTAATCTTAAACCAGCTTTTCTTTGAAATTTATAAAATACTTCTGTATACCGATAAACAAAACTCTTGACGTGAACTTACAGCACAGTACTAAACCCTCGTCCAAGAAATTTGATCAGGTCATATTTCCTCATTAATATTAATGAGGCAGGTCCGTGCACTGGAAGTTCACTGGTATTTAATCATAAACCAGCTCTTTTTTTCTATTTATCCAAGAAATTCTGTGACCTCATATTTCCTCTTTAATATTAATGAGGCAGGCCCGTGGACAGGAAGCGCACTGGTATTTAATCTTAAACCAGCTTTTCTTTAAAATCTATGAAATACTGCTGGATTATGATAAGCAAAACTCTTGGCGTGAACTTACAGTACAGCAGTAAAACCCCATCCAAGAAATTCGATTAGGTCATATTTCCTCATTAATATTAATGAGGCAGGTCCATGCACTGGAAGTTCACTGGTATTTAATCATAAACCAGCCTTTTTTTCTATTTATTCGAGAAATTCTGTGATCTCATATTTCCTCATTAATGTTAATGAGGCAGGTCCGTGGACAGGAAGTGCACTGGTATTTAATCTTAAACCAGCTTTTCTTTGAAATTTATAAAATACTTCTGTATACCGATAAACAAACTCTTGACGTGAACTTACAGCACAGTACTAAACCCTCGTCCAAGAAATTTGATCAGGTCATATTTCCTCATTAACGCTCGACGATAGGAGAGGGTTATTGTAATCAGTTTGTTTCTGTCAGTCTGTCTGTCTGTCTGTCTGTCTGTGCACCGTTTTGCCCTTATAACTCAAAAACTATAACACCAATCGAGCTCAAATTTGGTGGGCAGGTATTTTATGGGGTACAGACGGATTCTTTTAAATTTGGTGTAATTTGTGTGAAAACTAAAGCCAGGAGAGAGTTTTTCTTATTTTTAATTGGGCTTTTACAGTGAAATCTGCTTCTCTGTCTGTGCACCATTTTGCCCTTATAACTCAAAAACTATAACATCAATCACTCTCAAATTTGGTGGGAAGGTATTTCATGGGGTACAGACAGATTCTTTCAAATTTGGTGTAATTTGTTTGAAAATTAAAGCCAGGAGAGAGTTTTTCTTATTTTAATTGGGAATACACAGTGAAACTGCTTCTCTTCATCACATACGTAAAAATCAATATTTTGCTTTCTGATGATGTCATTACTAAGTGATGTCACAATGTAACTGCCATTGTGAGGTCACAAACCTAGCTTGTGATACTTGATGTCTTTAAGTAAAAATATTTCTTCTCATTGTATGTCTTGAAATTGACATAAACATAATAAAGAGGGAAGTGGTATATTCATCATTTTTATTAATTATTATTTCTGTTTTATTTTCTCTTTTTTCTTTCAATTCCTTGACAGTCCATCACAAAAAAATTACCATGCATGATTTTCACCAATAAGTGACCTTTAAGCAGAATTTTTACCTCCACCAGCAGTTTATGTTTTTGTGTGTTAATTGTTATGTTTGTTTTATTTATTTTTTTTTGTGTGTGTGTTTAGATTACTCTAAAACTAATGAACAGATCTTTATTTAAAAATTTGTGAGTAGGACCTGACTGAAGGAAGAAGTTACTAAAAGAAAGATCAGGATCTTATTTTAGATACAAAAAATTCATGATTTTTCAGAGGTCCCATTTCAATGTATTTTTAATGACTGTAGCTTTCTACTTGATATTTCTATGAAAATTAATTTACATGTTTGGTTTTATTTTATTGTCTTCCTTACAATATTTTATATCACTTGAGAGACTGGTCACATGGAGTCGAGCGTTTTGCTCTCTCTGAGTGCATCTTGTTAATATTAATGAGGCAGGTCCGTGGACAGGAAGTTCACTGGTATTTAATCATAAACCAGCCCTTTTTTTTCTATTTATCCAAGAAATTCTGGACTTCATATTTCATCATTAATATTAATGAGGTAAGTCTGTGGACAGGAAGTTCACTGATATTTAATCTTAAACCAGTTTTTCTTTGAAATTTATAATATACTAGTACTGGGTATCTGGAATATACGCGGTCAGGAAGATATGCAGTCAATATTGGAAGATTTGCAGTAAATATTTGGAAGATTCGCGGTAAATATATTATAGATTCGTGGTTAATAATATTTTATAAAATGATATGCTGCTTTAAGAGGAAAAGTACCAGTACCTGCCTAATTAATATTAATGAGCAAATATAAGGTCACGGCAGTTCTTTCAGGGGTTTCCTGACAAGATTTTATAACAGAAAGCTTTGCTTTAAAATCTATGATATACTGCTGGATTATGATAAACAAAACTCTTGGCGTGAACTTACAGTACAGTAGTAAACCCCCATTCAAGAAATTTGATTAGGCCATATTTCCTCATTAATATTAATGAGGCAGGTCCGTGCACTGGAAGTTCACTGGCATTTAATCTTAAACCAGCCTTTTTTCTATTTATTCCAGAAATTCTGGACCTCATATTTCGTTATTAATACTAATGAGGCGGTTCCGTCGACAGGAAATTCACTGGTATTTAATCTTAAACCAGTTTTTCTTTGAAATTTATAATATACTAGTACTGGGTATCTGGAATATACGCGGTCAATATTGGAAGATTTGCAGTAGATATTCGCGGTTAATATATTATAGATTCATGGTTAATAATATTTTATAAATGGATATGCTGCTTTAAGATGAAAACTATCAGTACCTGCCTAATTAATATTAATGAGCAAATATAAGGTCACGGAAGTTGTTTGAGGGAGGTTCCTGACAATATTTTATAACAGAAAGACTGGTTTAAGATGAAAACTACGAGCATATTTCCTGTTCACGGACCTGCCTCATAAATATTAATGAGCAAATATGCACGGTCACGGCACGGCAGTTCTTTGAGGGGGTTTCCTGACAATATTTTACAAATCGGCGTGGCTATTGTCACGGATCCGTTAACGGAAAGCATAGGCTTGTGTCACGGAAATGTCAATACAGTGAAGGAATTATGAGGTCACGCTGAGTTTCTGGGCAACCAGTCTTCTTTTCTTCTGCAAATATGATTAAATTTAATTAACCAATGAAACCAATATTAAGGAAATATGAGGCCATGCTGGGTTTCTAGCCATATTTTACAAACAGAAGATCCAGGCAACCAGACTACTTTTCATCTGCAAACGTGACTAATTTAATTGACCAGTGAAATCAGTTGTTACTGAAACCAAGAGGAAATATTGTCAGGAAACACCAGGGGAAATCCGTGACCTCATATCTTCTCATGAATATTAATAACTTGGGGGCTATGGCCATGAATTCTGTAGTTTAAAGTAAAGTATTTGATTGTCGAGACGTCCATTTTATAAAATATTGTTTGGAAATACCAGGGGAAATCCGTGACCAAATATATGTCTGTGACATAAAAACATTGGTCCGTGACACAAGACAGCCACTTTCCGTTAACGGATCCGTGACATTAGCCACTACGTTTATAAATAGAAAGGCTGGTTTAAGATGAAAACGGAAGGATTGCAGAATTCCCCTCCTGGAAGTAGAAAGGCGTAGGAATATAAGTGAAGTTATTTTCTGCAAGAATATAGTTCCTGATTAAATGGAAAATAAGATAAGAGGACAGGTAGACATGTAGGCAGGTAGACAGGTTGGCTGGTAGGCAGGTCGGCTGGTAGGCAGGTCGGCTGGTTGTTAGGTCAGCGGGTCGGCAAGTCGGCGGGTCGGCAGGTCACCAGAACAAATATCCACAACTTTATGGCAGTATAATGCATGTTTTTTTTGTCAGAGTAACCAATCAGAAGCTATGTATCATTGCTGTTTGTTTTATAATCTCCAAATATAAAATATTCCAAAATGCTTCAAATTTTTTTTTATAAATTATTTTTTATTATTTTCTTTAATACTTTTAATAATATCTGTCTACCTGCCGACCTGTCTACCAGCCGACCTGTCTACCTGCCTGCATGTCTACTTAATAATCCACATATTTATTAATTTGTACTATTTCACTTCATTTTATTTATTTTTATTGGATATATATATAGATATATGACGGAACTAGTGGCATTCTACCAGTAAACGCCCATGCTGAAGCTAATATATTGATTTTAAATTATATTAACAGCTTTATATTATAATATTCTATTACCAAATTGTCAAACAACATGCACTTTAATTAATAGTTCGAGTGTACTGTGCAATATTTCACAGAAGGTGTCATATTTTAACAGAGTATCTTTATTATCGGCCGTTTTACGGAAAACCGGAAATACCAATGAACGCCCAGTTTGTAGACTTACAGAAGCAATTGTCCTTGACCTCTAACAAAGAAACATAAGGTGGGCGTTCACTGGTAGGCGGGCGTTCACTGGTAGAAAGCCACTATCCGGGAGGGGAATTCTGCAATTTAGCCATGAAAACTACCAGCATATTTTCTGTTCACGGACCTACCTCATTAATATTAATGAGCAAATATGCGCAGACACGGCAGTTCTTTGAGGGGGTTTCGTGTCACTGATCGCTTCAGCCATGGGCGATATATTATTAGATTTTAACTAAATATGCAGATTTCGACATTTTCGGAAATATTTCTTCTTACACATCAATAAGCGACATATTTTATATTTATTTTATTATTTCTTTCATATTTAACCCTTTTCTTACATCTTCTGGCAATATTTGAAGTTTTGAATGAAGTGACAGATCTCAAAAATAGAGGAATGCGCATGCGTGGATGGTGGGCTTGAAGAAGCTTATCAGACTGGTACCCTGAATAATATTTGGTATTCAACGAAAACGATTCCCCGAGAAGTGGGTATGCAACCTGGTCATAAAAATCAAAATAAAATTGAAATTTTAACAAGCATTTTAGACTTGTACCCTAAGTTATATTCTCTTGATTTGAAAAAGTTTGGCAATATATTGGCCAAGATACTACTTTTAAAAGTTAGTATGTACAGCAATGAACAGGAAATGCAAAATACAATGCAGAGTACCTATCATAAAATGACCCTGGCTGTTGCTGTTGCATGAGACATAAAAATCACAACTTTAACCTTTGACAAAATTAAATCCACATAATAAAGAAGTCCGTATTTAAATATCCCTAACTCTATATCATTTTATTGTGTTATAGTATATTAATTATATCATATTTATTACAATAACTGGTGTGACTTTTTAAAAATATTTGAAGAACATGAACACCTGTTGTGATCCACAATCTTGCTGGAACTCTGTTTAAAATAATTTTTGTGATTGTTTTATTGAAGCTAGCAATATAATATCTATACCAATTTAAAGGCAAATTTCTAGAGGTTATGTTCTTTTTGATTTGAGGAAAATTGGTCCAATATTGTCCAAGACACTTGTTTTAAAAATTACAAGGCACAGCAAATAATAATATTCCTCTGTGAATTGTGTATGGAATTTAATGCAATAAAAATGACATACAACACTATATATGTGTGATTAACTGAGAGGAAAGCTAGGCTTTATCACTCGTGCTACCTTCACTGGGGAATATCAGAAGGCACTTCTGGATTGATCTGAACAGTTATTCAGCTTTGTCACAATTCTGAAATGGAATCAGTTGTTTTCATATCACACATAGAGAACTTAGACCACAGTGCTTCAGATATTTCTTATGCTTGACAAAATAGAAAGGCCTTGTGGGTTAGCAGGTTTGACATCTAATGATAGGCTGTCACCTCTGTGTACGTATGACTCCCCCAAATGGCAATGCAGAGTACCTGTTATAATATGACCCTGGCTGTTGCTGTTACATGAGACATAAAAATCACAACTTTGACCTTTGACAAAATTAAATCCACATAATAAAGAAGTCCATATTTAAATATCCCTAACTCTATATCATTTTATTGTGTTATAGTATATTAATTATTTCATATTTATTGCAATAACTGGAGTGACTTTTTAAAATATTTGAAGAACACGAACACCTGTTGTGATCCACAATCTTGCTGGAACTCTGTTTAAAATAATTTTTGTGATTGTTTTATTGAAGCTAGCAATATAATATCTATACCAATTTAAAGGCAAATTTCTAGAGATTATGTTCCTTTTGATTTGAGGAAAATTGGTCCAATATTAAGATAATTGTTTTAAAAATTACTATGCACAGCAAATAATAATAAACAATATTCTTCTCTGTGACTTGTGTATGGAATTTAATGTAATAAAAATGACATCAAACACTAAATATGTGTGATTAACTGAGAGGAAAGGCAGGCTTTATCACTTGTGCTACCTTTAGTGGCAATAGTTTAGTGCTTCAGATATTATTTCTTATGCTTGACAAAATAGAATCTCCTTGTGGGTTAGCAGGTTTGACATCTAATGATAGGCTGTCACCTTTGTGTACATATGACTCCCCCAAATGACAATGCAGAGTACCTGTTATAATATGACCCTGGCTGTTGCTGTTGCATGAGACATAAAAATCACAACTTTGACCTTTGACAAAATTAAATCCACATAATAAAGAAGTCCATATTTAAATATCCCTAACTCTATATCATTTTATTGTGTTATAGTATATTAATTATATCATATTTAGTGCAATAACTGGTGTGACTTTTTTCAAATATTTGAAGAACACAAACACCTGTTGTGATCCACAATCTTGCTGGAACTCGAGATGGCCAACCCTAGATAAAAACTCCATATTTAACTGTTCCTACTTCTATATCATTTTGTTGTGTTGTAATAAATTATTATATCATATATAAAGAATGAAATAAATAAAATTGCAATAACTCACCTTTAGGCTTAAGTCCACAAAACCCCCCAAAAATTTCAAGGGCGTGAAAATTCATTAGGACAATTAATTCACAAAAAATCTGTAGCTGTAGTAGTTTGGGAGAAATCTGTATGACAATAACGCATGCATACACGCATGCACACCCATACATGATGCATTTTATAATCTCCCTCCTGGGCTAAAGCCTGGCAGGAGATAATATATATAGACAGATCACCAAGGGCTGTAAGGGATCAAGCTCAAATTGAGCAAAAATCAGCTCAAGTGGCTAGCTATGTATAGTAAGCTTGAGCTGATTTTTTATTCAGCCTGAGCTTGATCACTTTTGTAAATACAGCCCCAGAACCCAAAGGGGATCTTTTCCATTTCTGAAAATCTCTTTTTTGTGACAAATTATAGTTGATTAAAGTCTGTAAAAATACGCAGTAGTGATTTTTATGCTTAAACATTTCAGAATATAGTATTGCATGATTACTGCCATTGTCTCCTGAAAATATTTTCGGTTCACACAACTTACAATTTCCCAGGGGGTCTCAGAAGAAAAATAGAAAGGGTACCAGACTAATCAAAAGACGTTTTTCATAAAGGTTTAGTAAATATTTTCGGTTCACACAACTTACAATTTTCCGGGGGTCACAGAAGCAAAATAGACAGGGTACCAGACTAATCAAAAGACGTTTTTTCCGAGGTTTAGTAGATTTTACTAAAGAAAAGATGTTTTCAAGAGAAACGCGGTCCAGATAGATCTTATCAGCACAGTTCATTTCCTGTTTTTAATTAGGTTGCTGAGGTCAATAATAAAAATCCCTCCACAAATCTTAAAAACAAAAGATCAAAAACTGTGATATTTATAGAACGTTTACTAGTTCAAATTATTCAAAACGATCCGAAAACGGCAATTAGTTTCCACTCGAAACGCCCGAAATTCATGAAGAAAGACTCACAAAAATCCATAACAGTATCTAGGGTTGGCCCGAGATAAAAATCTGTTCGTGTAGTAAAATAGTCAAGATACAGATTGGACAAAAAAATACAGACAAAATGAAATGAAACTGATCTGTTATCTTCAAAAATTCTTGTGCAAACTTGCCATTTGATTCAATTAAACCTAAAATTGTGAAATATTTACATGGTACATAAGCAGCAAGGTTAACCAACTCCATCATTATTAAACATTTTGTACGAAATTGTGACTAAAACCATGATATTATTTACCAAGGTGATTATCTACAGCACTTTATAAATTTAATGGAAGGCATATGAGAAATCAATGTGAACAGTGGAAGGTATAATGGAAGGTAAATGAGAAATAAATGTAAAGATTGCAGGAGTAACAATCTAACAATACATCCTCTGTAATGTAAAACTAGTTACCTACCCATGTGGAAAGAAGCACCTCTTTCTTGTACACAATTCCTGTTACAAATATCACACAAGGTAATGCACAGATAAAGGCAGATAACAAAAGAGATTCTGAGGTGGTGAGAATGTAAGCAGGATCCTTTTTATCCCTTTGAGACTTTACAAAGGAAGATGCAGTAGGCAGGAGGAAGTTCTGTATAACTACAAAGCTAAAATACAAACAAGGTCACACATTGGACAGAATATATAACAATATAGCTGTTGTTGACCAGCTGATACTTTTTGGATGTGTGGACGACCTGAGATTAGCAATTATATTTATATTGGGGTTATGGATTCACAACTAATTCTTAGAATAATATAGAACACATTGAAAAGATGTCAGATTCTCTGGTAGATTTGCAAAGTGACATATTCTTATCAGATGATTAATGTTGAAGAACATACCTGCATGCTATGACTACATAAGATGCTGTATAGATGGAGGAGAGCATTGCTGAGAGCCACATCACCAACACTATGGCCATGACAGGGTAGAGTGTAAAGAGGAGGTACTCTATGTACACAGCTGTGTCAGGATGGTCCCTCCTGTATCTGGGAAACAGGAGTAACCACCAGGCCCCAGTCAGAGCAGTATGAATTGTCAGGCCTATCACCAGTGTAAAGTGATACCCTGAGGTCCTGTAACACAGTTAAAACAATTGCATGAACCAGCACGTCATCACACACAAAGGTCCTGGAATATAGTGTACAGTGAAAACAAGCAACATACACCAATACAAAAAGATATGCAGGGATTTAGGAAGGAGAGAACTACCGGTTACATAGACTGAAATTTAACAGGGACCACCTCCCTGGCCATGTAATTTCATTTTTGCCGTTATTACGTGGTTAACACTGTCATACAAATATCTCAATAATAAGAGCTCACCATACTAAAGGAAAAGCTGTAAAACAGTTGAAGGCAGTGATAAAAACAGAGGATGCAGTGTAGACTGTTAAGGAACTCTCAAGGTATTCACTCATCTGCAGTAAAAAGATGACCAGGCCACACAGACAAATGATAAACATCAACCTAAAAAACAGCAAATTCTCACTGTCATCAACACTCAATGGGCAACATGCCTTTCAATTTGACCACAACGGTTTAAAGCTTCATATAAGCCTTAGTTTTTTTGTCTTTGCAAAAAGAATATAAATCACTTAGAAACATACGTAACTCCCATATACTTAACAAAACATACAAACTCTATTTTACATACAAATACTATTAACTCACATTTCTCCTCCAAGTAGAAATGCTATGACAAGACCTGGTAATAACATCAGACATATTCTGTCATGGAACTGAAAAGGTCTGTCAAGGAACCAGGCTGGCATTTCTGGTTTCTTTTCTACGTACACAGATGGCTGAGAGGGTATAACCTCGTTGTTGTATGTTCTCCTTCTGAATTCTCCTTAAAACATTTGAATAAATACAGTGTTGTGACAAAGAAAACTTTTACAAATATTACTAATAGATCTCAAATTTTATCTGGCCAATCACTGCTTAGCTGACAGCTGTTATCACTATGTACAAAAAAAGCTAATCTATATCAAATGACTAGTTAAATATGCATGTCTATAAATACCATATGGGGCAATAAGATGCAACTGTACTGTTTAAAAATAATACTTACAATAATACTTATTGCTGTTGTTAATTCATGTAATCTTTTGAATGTATCTTAATGTATAAATACATATTAATCACCTATTACCGGATAGGGTTAGTAATACATCAGAACACAATTGCAAATATTGACTTGCCAGGACCGAACGTACTGGTATATATTTACCTGCCATTTGGTAGAGGTAGTTATCATATTCATGGTCACTTTCATCAAGACTAGAATCTTGAGAATCATCAAAGTTTTGATCTTTATAAAGTAAACTGTTCTCATCACTGTCACCCACATAACCTACAAAACATACTCAATGCAACAAGATCCTCATTTAATTTGGACAGTGACAGGTTTTTTGATCTAGAACAAGTTGGCTACAAAACATAAATTAGATTATTGCTTTGCAAGAGAAAAAACATTTTTTTTTTTTACACAGCAAAAAAACAAAGCATCCCAATGAGCAATAACGATTTTGCAGCAATGACTATTATGGCAGGAAATTGATTTTTGGTAAAAAGTGGCAGATGACTCTGCATATACCCAGGGGACAAAAATTTCATCAAAATCACTCTATCTTGCACTGTTTCAAAGATAAACACATTTTTGAGTTTTAAACAGAAAGTTCAGATGGCTGACAAAAATGGCGGGAAAACGGCAGCCCCTTACGCATGAATTTCTCCTGTATACAAACAAGCGTCCCACAAGGGATGCTTAATTAAATGCTGTCAAGTTATATCTACTATAGTCTGATGTTAGACTTATCACTTTGAATGTACTACGCAAAATTTGTGAAAACTATAAAAACAAGAGGAGAGTGCCCGTGAACGGGCACTGTGTCAGCTGACTGAGTGTTTTTGATTTGTGAAGGTGATAATGAGAGGAAATTATCAGGGAAAGTGCTGTACAGAAGTACAGTAAATGGTAATTGAACAGCATGTTCGAAAGAAATTCCGAAGCTGACAGAAGAAAAGGACAAAAAAGTTGTGCCCTGCAAATGGTATTATGAAGGAAAGTAACAAGGTAACTGTTTAAGTGTAAAAAACATATTTAAAGAAATACTGCAAATGCAATATCCTCGTTCCACCTTGAAGAAGGGGTCCAAGGTCAAATCCAACCACACAAAAACATTCCCAGCCCATGATTTCCTATAGGTTGGTTTACCATCCAAAACCTCTAGGACCAATAATAAGCGAGTTATAAGCACTTTTAAGTTTGGCTGTCCTCATTTGACCTAGAAGGAGGGGTCCAAAGGTCAAATCTGACAACACCAAAAGAATCCCAGTCCATGATTTCCTATATGTTGGTTTACCATCCCAAACTTCTAGGACCATTAATAAGTGAATTATAAGCACTTTTAAGTTTGGCTATCCTCGTTTGACCTTGAAGGCAGGGTCCAAGGTCAAATCCGACCACACCAAAAGATTCTAAGCCCATGATTTTCTATAGGATGGTTTACCATCCCAAACCTCTAGGACCAATAATAAGCGAGTTATAGGCACTTTTAAGTTTCGCTATCCTTGTTTGACCTTGAAGGAGGGGTCCAAGGTCAAATCCGACCACACCAAAAGAATCCCAGCCCATGATTTCCTATATGTTGGTTTACCATCCCAAACTTCTAGGACCATTAATAAGCGAATTATAAGCACTTTTAAGTTTGGCTATCCTCGTTTGACCTTGAAGGCAGGGTCCAAGGTCAAATTTGACCACACCAAAAGATTCCCAGCCCATGATTTTCTATAGGTTGGCTTTCCATTCCAAACCTCTAGGACCAATAATAAGTGAGTCATAAGCACTTTTTAGTTTGGGTATCCTCGTTTGACCTTGAAGGAGGGGTCCAAGGTCAAATTGGACCACATCAACAGATTCCCAGCCCATGATTTCCTATATGTCTGTTTACCATCCCAAACCTCTAGGACCAATAATAAGCGAGTTATAAGCACTTTTAAGTTTGGCTATCCTTGTTTGACCTTGAAGGAGGGGTCAAAGGTCAAATCTGACCATACCAAAAGATTCACAGCCCATGATTTCCTACAGGTTGGTTTACCATCCCAAACCTCTAGGAGCAATAATAAGGGAAATATAAGCATTTTCATGACTGACAAAGAAACACCTGTAGCGGCCATCTTGTTTTTCAAAATGAGGCCAAATATATTCCCAGTCAAGATTTTATAATGAGGAACATATCCTGCGAATTTGAGATCTCTACCTATAATACCCTTTGCTCTAGAGGGCCAACAAAAGTCCTTGTTTAAAGTCGAATAAACGTCCCTGGTGGCCATCTTGTTTTTCAAAATGAGGCCAAAAATATTCCCAGGCAACATTTTATGGTTATTAATATATCCTGCAAACTTGAGAAGGCTAGCTATAATATTTTTTTCGTTAGACCGGTAATGGTGAAATCTCTCTTCACACTGCGGCTATCCAGTGGCTACAATGATTTACTCAACAGTGAGAACCTGAAAGTAGCTATTGCGCAGCTATGCCATGACATACAGGTCTGCAATTTCACTGTTATAGCTGACCAAAAACTAGAAAAATGTTTTTGCTAACAAAAACTAAGCGTCCCAAAAAGGTTTACTGCAATATAATATACAGTAAAAAAAGGGTTTTCAAAATAAAAACATGCAGTGCTGAGAGAAGAAGTGAAAGTTAAGCAGACAGTGTGGAAGTTCATGCATTAACATGAAAGAAAAATTTAAGCTTTATTTTGTTTTCTACGGTCATAAATTGCGAAAAGTTAATTGAATAAATGCTCTGGCTAAGAATGGAAAAAGCATCAATACTTATAATAGGTCGAAAGTTACACCATAAAACTACTTAATTAAAGAGTAACAGTGCTTTATAAATGCCATATATCTATTTACATTTTAGAAAAAGGCATAGTAAAATGTGAGCCTTTAGAAAGGCAAGAAGTTTATGACACAATGCTTTGAACACATCTATCTGGTAAATCTGACCAGCTATCTAGACTCTTCACATAAGGTTTCCCAATACCTCTGAATACATTGTAAATCTCTAAAAGCAAGAATAAAATAGATATAAGGCAAAAACACAAAATCGGCTATTTGATGAATCCAGTTTGATCCATAAAAGTGGTGGGGGTGGGGAGGGGGGTGGGGGGCAGGGGATAAATCTGACCAGCTATCTAGACTCTTCACATAAGGTTTCCCAATACCTCTCAATACATTCTAAAACTCTAAAAGAATAAAAGAGATAAAAGGCAAAAACACAAAATCGGCTATTTTATGACCCCAGTTTGACCCATAAGGGGGGATCCGGGGGTAAATCTGACCAGCTATCTAGACTCTTCACACAAGGTTTCCCAATACCTCTTAATACATTCTAAACTCTAAAAGCAAGAATAAAGGAGATATAAGGCCAAAACACAAAATCAGCTACTTTATGACCCCCAGTTTGACCCATAAGGGGGGTCCGGGGGTAAATCTGACCAGCTATCTAGACTCTTCACATATGGTTTCCCAATACCTCTTAATACATTCTAAAGCTGTAAAAGCAAGAATAAAGGAGATAAAAGGCCAAAACACAAAATCGACTATTTTATGACCCCAGTTTGACCCATAAGGGGGGATGCGGGGGTAAATCTGACCGGCTATCTAAACTCATCACATACGGTTTCCCAATACCTCTTAATACATTCTAAAACTGTAAAAGCAAGAATAAAGGAGATATGAGGCAAAAATACAAAATTGGCTATTTTATGATCCCAGTTTGACCCATAAGGGGGGGGTCCGGGGGTAAATCTGACCAGCTATCTAGACTCTTCACATATGGTTTCCCAATACCTCTTAAAACATTCTAAAGCTCTAAAAGCAAGAATAAAGGAGATAAAAGACAAAAACACAAAATCGGCTATTTTATGACCCTAGTTTGACCCATAAGTGAGGGTCTGGGGGTAAATATGACCAGCTATCTAGACTCTTCACATATGGTTTCCCAATACCTCTTAAGACATTCTCAAGCTCTAGAAGCAAGAATAAAGGAGATATAAGGGGAAAAATTGAAATTGGCTATTTTATGACCCCAGTTTGACGCCTACAGGGGGGTCGGGGGGGGAATTTGACTTGCTTTCTAGACTCTCCACATATGGCTTCCTACTACCTCCCAATACATTTTATGGCTCTAAATGCAATACTTAAGAAGACAAGACCACTTCCGTGGTATGATCTCGCGCCGCACTACATCAAAAAGTAGGTGAACAACATATTTGACCTAGCATGGGGATTAACAACACACAAAGCACAGGGTAGTACATACAGCAAAATGGTCGCAGATATGATGAAACCATCAAACTTGAAATGTGTTCCTCAAGGACTAATTTACACTATGCTAAGTAGAGCCAAAACAAGTAGGGGAATAAAAATCTGCAATTTTAACCCAAGCCATATAAAAGTAAACGCAGGTGCTCTTGAAGAAATGAAACGGATGGAAGCTGAATCTAAATTACAATGGATTTCTCCAATTGAAAAAATAGCAAGGGAAAATGCCTTTCTTTTGGGTTGCCTAAATATAAGATCTCTGAAAATGCATCTGCAAGATTTAAAGAGTGATCCATCAGTTAAACTGTTAGATGCTATATGTTTAACGGAAACACATATTTCTAAAATAGTGTCACATAAGAAATTTGAAATGGATAATTACATATTAACGTGTAGTAAGTCAGTTCATGGTACAGGTATTTATGTCAAACGGGACACCAAATGTTGTGAGAAGAAATTCCATGCAATTAACATAGAATGTACATGTGTGATAATCGAAGTGAATGAAGCAATACATAAGTGAACCAAGTCATATATGTGGTGGTATTCTTGACCTTGTGTTTGCAACCGAAAGTTTAAAATTAACAACAAGTCAAATGCCGCTTTACTACAGTGACCACCAATTTATTTTCTTCTCTGTATCTATATAGATGTATATGTATGTATTTTCTTAATATTACACAGTAATCATTTAATATTGATAGAACGATTGATTTAATGTAAAAGCAACATTTACAGTTTCGTTATGTTATAATTACTTTGAAATGTAATGTCACAAATAAATAATTGTTGACACTATCAATGTTTTGCAGGTTCTATACACGATAAAATTAAATATCGTCAGTAAAAGCAAATTACAATAAAAGGCAATTAGTAATAGAGAATGAAACTTGTAAAAAGAAGAATCTGTTGCGTACACATCAAAGATGTTTGTTATTGAAATTAGAAATGTATTGTTCAGGACAATCATATTAACTTTAAGATGAAATCCAATAACATGAAAAGATTCCTTGCGTATGCTAAATAATGAAGAATAATAATAAATCTAATTATCATGGGCTTCAGCAATAGCTGTATTAAGTAATGTTGTGCATTTCATAAGTTTCTCTTTGTGGTTTAGTACTAATGAAATGGTTGAAAGATAAAAAGGAAATCAGTCAGAGTAATAATGGTTAATGACAGGAACATTTTTGAAATATCAAAACGATGTACTTGATCAATATGTTTGTGCTATTTACTAAAAATTTACATTTCATAGTTGTTTTTAATGTTTTAATGTACTAATAATTTTTTTTTTTTGTACATTGTCTTTCTTTTGTCACAAAGTCATTTATACATTCCATTACTCACAGCATGGAATGTATACATTCAATAGTTCTGGCAACTGAATGTACACATTCAATGGAAAATCATAGCATATACCCATTCAATGATTTGGCCATCGAATGGCCACATTCCAGAGTTAGAGCCACTGAATGTACATATTCCGCAGTTATGTACATGTAAGATATGCACTAAAAAGGTTTGGATATCTTCATTCCACCTCAAAGAAGGGGCCCAAGGTCTTACCCTTACCCTGTGCTTTTCCACAGGTTGGTTTGAAGCTCTCCCAAAAGTAGGTGAATGAGTTATTTGAGAAAATTGGCCATCTGCAATACTTCTAGAGATAATTCGCATATACTCATTTTCAGTAGGCGAGTAATTAGCTATGGGTCTGAAACTTCACTATGTGAAGGCCCTTGCAAAAGTAGGTGAATGAGTTATTTGAGAAAAAATTGGCTATCTGCAATACTTTTCAGAGATAATTCGCATTTACTCATTTTGAGTAGGTGAGTAATTAGCTATGGGTGCGAAACTTCACCAAGTGAAAGCTCTCCCAAAAGTAGGTGAATGAGTTATTTGAGAAAAATTGGCTATCTGCAATACTTTTAGCGATAATTCGCATTTACTCATTTTGAGTAAGTGAGTAATTAGCTATGAGTGTGAAACTTCACCAAGTGAAAGCTCTCCCAAAAGTAGGTGAATGAGTTATTTGAGAAAAATTGGCTATCTGCAATACTTTTAGAGATAATTCACATTTACTCATTTTCAGTAGGTGAGTAATTAGCTATGAGTCTGAAACTTCACCATGTGAAAGCTCTCCCAAAAGTAGATGAATGACTTAAAAAGTAGATGAACAACTTATTTGAGAGAAATTGTGTAGCTGCAATACTTTTGAAGATATAAGGCATTTACTCATTATGGTTATCATTAAAAATTGACAAAGTAGCTATTATGGTTTGCGAGATATTTGTGATTTTTCACATTTTCACCAAAAGTAGCAATAAAGTAGCCATTACTCACTTGAACATTGAGCAACAGTTGTGAAACTTAAATATGTTACAGTTCACAAAAAAGTAGATGAACAACTTATTTGAGAGAAATTGCGTAGCTGCAATACTTTTGAAGATATAAGCCATTTACTCATTATGGTTATCATTAAAAATTGACAAAGTAGCTATTACTCACTTAGCTATGGAGATACACTTCCAAACTAGTGACCATGTTGTAGCTGTGGAGATAGTAGCTGAACAACATATTGGAACAAAATTGTGTAGCTGCAATACTTTTGAAGATATAAGCCATTTACTCATTATGGTTATCATCAAAGTAGCTATTACTCAGTTAGCTATGGAGTTACAGCTGTGAAAATGCACAATACAGTATATCCAAAAGATAGGTGAACAACATATTCGACAAAAATCCTCTATATTCAATAGTTTTTGAGTTATAAGTGACTTGCTCAATGGTCAAATGTTAAACTTAGTATAGCTATTACTCAGTTAGCTATGGTGCTACACCTTGGACACCTCACCACGATATAGTACATGAAGGAGTTGTTGAACAACATATTTCAGGCCAATATTGTAAGTAACAGTTACAAAGACAAAATCAATTTACTCATTTTGCTCATTGTTAATAACAGAAAATAGCTATTACTCACTTAGCTATGAAGATAGAACCCTAAAAATAGCATCAGAGATGCCCGTACCCCACAGCCTTGGGAAATATTTTCAACACAATGAGATATAGAAGTACTGTACCAGTACAAACTTCAGGATACTTTCAGAGCACTGTCAGTTATATAAAGGTCCAAACAATGTTTAAATGGAGAAATAATGTTTAAAAGAAAGATAATGCGTATAAAGATGAAGTATTAAAACAAGATAATTCAATGACAAGATGACAGCATTAATCAGTAAACTAAAATTCAACACTCTTTATATACATCTGCATTTCCGAATTATGGTTTAGATGGTTTGAATATTACCATGCATACAGAAGTGGTAATACATTTAATGAATGCTTATGTGTGGTGTTGGAGTAAAATCTGCGGCTCACTTGATGAAATTCTATCTCTTACAATGGGAAGTTATGAAAGTAAAATTCTTAATAAATTCTAATATGACTTTTCTTAATCTGCATCAAAAGACAGACCCAAAGGTGCAACAAGATTTTAAAGGTCAAGGTCACTACGGCAAGGTAAAAGGTCAAATTAAGGTCACACCATGATAATACACATCTATAGCCAATAACCAATGTCCCTACCAAGTATCAACTTCCTACACCTTACGGTTTCCAAGATACAGCCCTGACGATTTTATAGGTCAAGGTCACTATGGCAAGGTCAAAGGTCAAATCAAGGTCACACCATGATGCTGCACACCTACACCCCCTAGCCAATGTCTCTACCAAATATCAACTTCCTGCACCTAACAATTTCCGAGATAAAGCCCGGACAATATTTTATAGGTCAAGGTCACTACAGCAAGGTTAAAGGTCAAATCAAGGTCAGACCATGACGTTGCACACCTACACCCCCTAATCAATATCCCTACCAAGTATCAACTTCCTACACCTTACGGTTTCTGAGATATAGCCCAGACAACATTTTATAGGTCAAGGTCACTACAACAAGGTCAAAGGACAAATCAAGGTCACACCATAACGTTGCACACCTACACCCCCTAACCAATATCCGTACCACGTATCAACACCTTACGGTTTCTGAGATATAGCCCGGACAACATTTTATAAGTCAAGGTTACTACGGCAAGGTCAAATCAAGGTCACACAATGACGTTGCACACCTACACCCCCGAACCAATGTCCCTACCAAATATCAACTTCCCAAGCCTTACAGTTTCCGAGATATAGCCCGGACAACATTTTATAGGTCAAGGTCACTACGGCAAGGTCAAAGGTCAAATCAAGGTCAGACCATGACGTTGCACACCTACACCCCCTAACCAATATCCCTACCAAGTATCAACTTCCTACACCTTACGGTTTCCGAGATATAGCCCGGACAAGATTTTATAGGTCAAGGTCACTACGGCAAGGTCAAATCAAGGTCAGACTATGACGTTGCACACCTACACCCCCTAACCAATGTCCCTACCACGTATCAACTTCCTACACCTTACAGTTTCCGAGATATAGCCAGGACAAGATTTTCAAACTCAAGGTCACTACGGCAAGGTCAAAGGTCAAATCAAGGTCAGACCATGACGTTGCACAGCTACACCCCCTAACCAATGTCCCTACCAAGTATCAACTTCCTACACCTTACGGTTTCTGAGATACAGCCCGGACAAACTATTTCCCGCCCGCCCGCCCGCACACCCACCCGCCCGCCCAGACGCCCGCCCGCCCGACCATCCGGACACCATGGGTGAAAACAATGGTGATGTGATGTACAGCCCTTTATAAAAGCGTGACACACACTCAATAACACACGCACACACGCATGGAATGCGTTTTATAATCTCCCGCCCGGCCCGCGGGAGATAATAATAGGGGGCTTCACATGAATTTTAAGCTTTCTGATTGGTACCTGTGAGAAAATCACTCATAAATCGGTCAATTTTCATTGGATTGCTCCCAAAATCTAATCAGCTCACGTTTTTGATAGTATAAACATGTGTATGAAGTTACAAGTCTCTGCGGTCAGTAGATTTTCCTGAACTGCGATGACGGGCAGGTGTACCCGAAAAAAACTATTTTTTGATCATGTGACCTTGATAAAGATCAAAGGTCAAATTTAAGCATGTGGAAAAATTTTCCCATGCCTAAGGTATATAACTGCCAAATATGGTTAAAAAGCTTGCAATAATAAGGGAGATATTCAAGGGAGACCATAATGCGGCAGCGGTGGCAGCGGCAGTGGTGGCGAGAAAACTGAGGTGAAACCAAATAAGCGCCCTTTCAGGGACGCTTAATTACGTGAATAACATATTTAAACAAAATACTCTAAATGCAATAGTTTTCAAGTTACAACTGATTTACTCAATAGTGATAACCTCAAAGTAGCTATTACTCAGCTATGCAATGAGCTACATGTCTGAATTTTTACTATGTTATAGCTGACCCAAAAGTAGGTGAACAACATATTTAAGCAAAATACTGTAAATGCAATAGTTTTCAAGTTACAACTGATTTACTCAATAGTGAGAACCTCAAAATAGCTATTGCTCAGCTATGCCATGAGTTATAGGTCTGTAATTTCACTATGTTATAGCTGACCCAAAAGTAGGCGAACAACATATTTTAACAAAATACTCCAAATGCAATATTTTTCAAGTTACAACTGATTTACTCAACAGTCAGTACCTGAAAATAGCTATTGCTCAGTTGTGCCATGAGCTACAGGTCTGTAATTTCACTATGTTATAGCTGACCCAAAAGTAGCTGAGTAACATATTTACACAAATTTCTGTAAATGCAATAGTATTCCAATTACAACTGATTTACTCAACAGTGAGAACTTAAAAGTAGCTATTACTCAGTTATGCAATGAGCCACAGGTCTGGAACTTCACAATGTTATAGCTGACCCCAAAATAGGTGAATAACATATTGAAACAAAATACTCTAAATGCAATAGTTTTCAAGTTATAAGTGATTTACTCAACAGTGATAACCTAAAAGTAGCTATTACTCAGCTATGCCATGAGCTACAGGTCTGAAATTTTACTATGTTATAGCTGACCCAAAAGTAGCTGAATAACATATTTATACATAATTCTCTAAATGCAATAGTTTTCAAGTTACAAGTGATTTTACTCATGATGGAAGTTACTGAAAAGCCCAAAAGTAGCTATTACTCACTTAGCTATTGAAACAGACACCCAAGTTACTCACCACGTTGTAGCTATGAAACAAGAGGAGAGTGCCCGTGAACGGGCACTGTGTCAGCTGACTGAATGTTTTTGATTTGTGATGGTGATAATGAGAGGAAAGCATAATTATCAGGGAAAGGGCTGTACAGAAATACAGTAAATGGTAACTGAACAGCATGTTCGAAAGATATTCCGAAGCTGACAGAAAAAAAGGACAAAAAAGTTGTGCCCTGCAAATGGTATTATGAAATAAAGTAACAAGGTAATTGTTTAAGAGTAAAAAGTAGGTTAAAAATATTTAAAGAAATACTATAAATGCAATATCCTCGTTCGACCATGAAGAAGGGGTCCAAAGGTCAAATCTGACCATACCAAAAGATTCCCAGCCAAAGAATTTAGGATGGTTTACCATCCCAAACCTCTCGGACCAATAATAAGTGAGTCATAGGCACTTTTTAAGTTTGGCTATCCTTGTTTGACCTTGACGGAGGGGTCCAAGGTCAAATCCGACCACACAAAAAAATTCCCAGCCCATGATTTCCTGTAGCTTGTTTACTATCCCAAACCTGTAGGACCAATAATAAGCGAGTTCTAAGCAATTGTAAGTTTGGCTATCCTCAATTGACCTTGAAGGAGGGGTCCCAGGTCAAATCTGACCACACCAAAAGAATCCCAGCCCATGATTTCCTATATGTTGGTTTACCATCCCAAACCTCCAAGACCAATAATAAGCGAGTTATAAGCACTTTAAGTTTGGCTATCTTCGTTTGACCTGGAAGGAGGGGTCTAAGGTGAAATCTGACCACACCAAAAGATTCCCAGCCCATGATTTTCTATAGGTTGGTTTTCCATTCCAAACCTCTAGGACCAATAATAAGCGAGTTATAAGCACTTTTAAGTTTGGCTATCCTCATTTGACCTTGAAGGAGGGGGTCCAAGGTGAAATCCGACCACACCAAAAAATTCCCAGCTCATGATTTTCTATAGGTTGGTTTTCATTCCAAACCTCTAGGACCAATAATAAGCGAGTTATAAGCACTTTTATGTTTGGCTATCCTCATTTGACCTTGAAGGAGGGTTCCAAGGTCAAATCGGACCATATTAACAGATTCCCAGCCCATGATTTCCTACAGGTTGGATACAATGATTTACTCAACAGTGAGAACCTGAAAGAAGCTATTGCTCAGCTATGCCATGACATAGAGGTCTGCAATTTCACTATGTTATAGCTGACCAAAACGTCTGTGAATAACATATTTAACAAAATACTCTAAATGTAATAGTTTTCAAGTTACTACTGATTTACTCAAGAGTGAGAACCTCAAAGTAACTATTACTCAGCTATGCAATGAGCTACATGTCTGAATTTTTGCTCTGTTATAGCTGACCTAAAAGTAGGTGAACAACATATTTAAGCAAAATACTGTAAATGCAATAGTTTTCAAGTTACAACTGATTTACTCAATAGTGAGAACCTGAAAATAGCTATTGCTCCGCTATGCCATGAGCTATAGGTCTGTAATTTCACTATGTTATAGCTAACCCAAAAGTAGGTGAACAATATATTTTAACAAAATACTCCAAATGCAATATTTTTCGTTATAGCCGATTTACTCAACAGTCAGTGCCTGAGAATAGCTATTGCTCAGTTGTGCCATGAGCTACAGGTCTGTAATTTCACTATGTTATAGCTGACCCAAAAGTAGCTAAATAACATATTTGCACAAATTTCTGTAAAGGCAATAGTTTTCCAATTACAACTGATTTACTCAACAGTGAGAACTTCAAAGTAGCTATTACTCAGCTATGCAATGAGCCACAGGTCTGGAACTTCACTATGTTATAGCTGACCCCAAAATAGGTGAATAACATATTGAAACAAAATACTCTAAATGCAATAATTTCCAAGTTATAAGCGATTTACTCAACAGTGATAACCTCAAAGTAGCTATTACTCAGCTATGCCATGAGCTACAGGTCTGAAATTTTACTGTGTTATAGCTGACCCAAAAGTAGGTGAATAACATATTTAAACAAAATACTGTACATGCAATAGCTTTCAAGTTACAACTGATTTACTGAATAGTGATGACCTAAAAGTAGCTATTACTCAGCTATGCCATAAGCTACAGGTCTGAAATTTTACTATGTTATAGCTGACCCAAAAGTAGCTGAATAACATATTTATACTAAATTCTCTAAATGCAATAGTTTTGCAATTACAACTGATTTACTCAATAGTGAGAACCTCAAAGTAGTTATTACTCAGCTATGCAATGAGCTACAGGTCTGAAATTTTACTATGTTATAGCTGACCCAAAAGTAGGTGAACAACATATTTAAGCAAAATACTGTACATGCAATAGTTTTCAAGTTACAACTGATTTACTCAATAGTGATGACCTAAAAGTAGTTATTACTCAGCTATGCCATGAGCTACAGGTCTGAAATTTTACTATGTTATAGCTGACCCAAAAGTAGCTGAATAACATATTTATACGAAATTCTGTAAATGCAATAGTTTTCCAATTACAACTGATTTACTCAATAGTGAGAACTTCAAAGTAGCTATTACTCAGCTGTGCCATGACCTACAGATCTGAAATTTCACTATGTTATAGCTGGCCCAAAAGTAGCTGAATAACATATTTATATGAAATTCTCTAAATGCAATAGGTTTTAAGTTACAAGTGATTTACTCAATAGTGAGAACTTCAAAGTAGCTATTACTCAGCTATGCAATGAGCCACAGATCTGAAACTTCACTATGTTATAGCTGATCCCAAAATAGGTGAATAACATATGAAACAAAATACTGTAAATGCAATAGTTTCCAAGTTATAAGCGATTTACTCAACAGTGATAACCTAAAAGTAGCTATTACTCAGCTATGCCATGAGCTACAGGTCTGAAATTTTACTATGTTATAGCTGACCCAAAAGTAGCTGAATAACATATTTATACGAAATTCTGTAAATGCAATAGTTTTCAAGTTATAAGCGATTTACTCAACAGTGATAACCTAAAAGTAGCTATTACTCAGCTATGCCATGAGCTACAGGTCTAAAATTTTACTATGTTATAGCTGACCCAAAAGTAGCTGAATAACATATTTATACGAAATTCTCTAAATGCAATAGTTTTTAAGTTACAAGTGATTTTACTCATGATGGAAGTTACTGAAAAGCCCAAAAGTAGCTATTACTCACTTAGCTATTGAGACAGGCACCCAACTTACTCACCATATTGTAGCTATGAAAAAAGTAGCTGAATAACATATTTTAACAAAATGCTCTAAATGCAACACTTTTCAAGTTATAAATGATTTTGTGCATGATTTCATGAATTTTAATGCATTAAAAATTATTAAAAAAATTTATAAAAAAAAAAGTAAGACAGATCCAGGTCTCATGCTCACACAAGAGAATCTACCTGTGGCCTAGTACATATATGCAAGATATGAGAGAAATCCCTGCAATAGTCACTGAGAAAATTGTGATTAAGTGTTGAAATTTTCACACTTTTGGTAGGGGTACCCCCCTTGTAATGTCTCTAGCAAACAGACGAACAGACAGATTTGCATGCCTTGAACAATTTTTCATCCTCGATAGATAAGGTATCTTTTAAAAAAAACAGCATGTCTCTAGGCCTTGTAGTTTTGGAGAAGAAGTTGTTCACGCGGACGCGTACGCGGACGCGTACGCGGACGCGTACGCCCACGCCGCAGAGTGACGACATAATGTCAGCTGACTGACAAGTCAGCTGACATAAAAAGTAGCTGAATAACATATTTTAACAAAATGCTCTAAATGCAACACTTTTCAAGTTATAAGTGATTTAGTGCATGATTTCATGAATTTTAATGCATTAAAAATTATTAAAAAAAATTTATTAAAAAAAAATAAGACAGATCCAGATCTCACACTCACACAAGAGAATCTACCTCTGGCCTAGTACATATATGCAAGATATGAGAGAAATCCTTGCAATAGTCACTGAGAAAATTGTGATAAAGTGTTGAAATTTTCACACTTTTGGTGGGGGTACCTCCCTTATAATGTCTCTAGCAAACAGACGAACAGACAGATTTGCATGCCTTGAACAATTTTTCATCCTCGATAGATAAGGTATCTTTTAAAAAAAACAGCATGTCTCTAGGCCTTGTAGTTTTGGAGGAGAAGTTGTTCACGCGGACGCGGATGTGTACGCGGCCGCCCACGCCGCAGAGTGACGACATAAAAAGTTCCTGAGTTGGGGTTTTATTACCTCATACACAGTTTAAATGTCCACTTAAAGCCTTGATTTTTGGCACATGTAAAACTAACTTATTAATGTATTCCTAGGTGAGATATTATGCAGGTGAATCAATATAGTATGCAAGACACAGTGTTAAAATGGCAAAAAGTGCACACAATTCATCCCTGTGGCCATTTCTAGAAACCCCTTAAGGTGACCTTAAGATTAAAATCTCAAACAAAATTTTAACCTCAATATAAAGTCTTGATTTTTCCTATTTATGAGAATAATGTATTAATGTGTTTTCAGATAAAATGTTAGTCAGATGGCGGCGGTGGCGCAACAGACATGAAACAAGTTTATCCCTAACTTTCGTCTGGGGATACAATAACTAAGATAAGGGAAAATGTTTACTGTTTCTCCAATGTGTTTATATAAGGTTATATTAGGATCTGGATGAAGTTTTTCATATAATAACCATATGCCAGTAGTAATTTCATTAAGACTTTCAGTCACAAGGACACTCTTTAATCTTTTAAGTGACTGTACTAATGGAAGAATACTTTTGCGGTAAGTTACTAAATTTATTTCAAAATTATGGAGTTCTGAAAATATTTTAGCATAAAAAAAAAAGACTGTATGTTCAATTAAACTGTAGAGACAGCAAAACAGTAACAATCTTAACTCGATATTTTATTTACCTGTGCCCGCATCCCCATTGAGTCTTTCATTCACACTAATTGCATCGAGCCAGTTGTGCATCCAGGCCTTTTCCTCATTCATTGCAACAGCTCACAGCTCTCTGATACATAATTTAATATTATGATTTAACATTATTTAATAACTAATGTTTAGATACAACTTTTTGACAAACAATCAACTTTGGAATGAAATAACCTAGTGATGGCCTGGTAATAAGCAATCTCACTTAATTCCCAATTTAAACTAGACAAAAGGGATTAGACACAAAAACAGAGCATCCCTACAGCTTGAAATTTTATATGAAATGCTAAAGGACCAAATGAGAAGAGGTAAATAAGGAGGGGGACAAAGTCAAACCCAAAGGTGCAACAACCAAGATTCAAATAAAAAGATATAAGAGAGATATAAGAGAGATAAAATAGTATCAGATATCCTCGTAGAGACATAAAATAGCATCAGATATGCTCCATCAAAGGTCAAATCTAGGTCACACCATGACGTTGCACACATATAACCCTTGACCAATATCCCTACCAAATATCAACTTCCTACACCTTATGGTTTCCGAAATATAGCCCAAACAAGGCATTATAGGTCAAGGTCACTACGGGAAGGTCAAAGGTCATATCAAGGTAACACCATGACATTTTACATCTACACACCCTAGCCAATGTCCCTACCCAGTATCAACTTCTTACACCTTACGGTTTCCAAGATCCGGACAAGATTTTATAGGTCAAGGTCACTACGGCAAGATCAAAGGTCAAATCAAGGTCACACCATGATGTTGCACACCTACAACCCCCTAACCAATGTCCCTAACCTAAGTTCCTACACCTTACGGTTTCCGAGATGTAGCCCAGACAAGATTTTATAGGTCAAGGTCACCACAGCAAGGTCAAATCAAGGTCAGACCATGACGTTGCACACGTACACCCCCTAACCAATCTCCCTACCAAGTATCAACTTCCTACACCTTATGGTTTCTGAGATATAGCCCGGACAAGATTTTCAAACTTCTTCCCCCGGCCGCCCGCCAGCCCATCCGGACACCATGGGTGAAAACAATACCCCGACAGCCCTTAAGAAATCGCTCTATCTCGCATGGTTGAGGAGATAGTAGCAAATTTGTGTTTTTCCATTTTTTGGCAAAAATTCGAATAAATACAAAATGGCCGCCATTTTTGGGGAGGGGAAATTTTTTTGAAAATTGCCAAGAGTACATTGCTCAGATAACCTGTGGGTCGATAATTTCAACGAAATTGCTCTATCTCGCACGGTTAAGGAGGTAGAAGCAAATTTGTGTTTTGCCATTTTTGGCAAAAATTCGAAAATTCAAAATGGCCACCATTTTTGGGGAGGGGAAAATTTTTTTTGAAAATTGCCAAGAGTACATTGCTCAGATACCCTATGGGTCAAAAATTTCGATGAAATCGCTCTATCTCCCACGGTTAAGGAGATAGAAGCAAATTTGTGTTTTGCCATTTTTGGCAAAAATTCGAAAATTCAAAATGGCCGCTATTTTTGGGGAGGGGAAATTTTTTTGAAAATTGCCAAGAGTACATTGTTCAATTACCCTGTGGGTCGAAAATTTCGACGAAATCGCTCTATCTCGCACTGTTAAGAAGATAGAAGCAAATTTGTGTTTTTCCATTTTTGGCAAAGTAGCTAAGTAGCTATTACTCAGTCAGTTATATATCTATTATCACTAAAACCAATCCCAAGCAAGCTATCGACCTAAGTAATGCTCATACTAAATTTGGTGAAGATATGTCAAATATTTTTCCTTAAAATGCCCGGAAACAAAAGAAGTACACAAAAGTAGCTAAGTAGCTATTACTCAGTTAGCTATAGACCTATCTTCACCAAAAGCAATCCCATACAAGCTATTAAGCCAATAAACACCCATACCAAATTTGGTAAAGACAGGATAAATACTTTTCCTTCAAATGAGCGGAAACCAAGCGTCCGGACGCCGGCGCCGGAAAAAGCAAAAATAATATGTCCACCCCCCAGTGGGGTGGACATAATTCGATTAGACAAAGCATTTTCAAGTTAGAGTACGGAACGGAAATGTTGACGGACAAATGAACAAAAAACGGACAAGCGAACAGAAAGAATTACACCAATTTCAAAAGCAACTTAGTTATGATGGTGATCTATCTCTCTGTCAAATTGAATTCGACTGGACAAAGAGTTTTCAAGTTAGAGTCCAGAAATGAAAATGTTGACGGACAGACAAATGGACAAAAAACGGATAAACGAACAGACGGAATTACATTAATTTTGAAAGCAACCTAGTTATGATGGTGATCTATCTCCCTGTCAAGTTTGAATTCGATTGGACAAAGCATTTTCGAGCTCCTATCCAGCTCCTAGGTTTGGAATGCAAAGAACCCACAAAAATATAAGTCAACGAAACAAAAAAAGTTTCTATGTGTTGTCTAAAAACTAATCAGCTCCAATGTGTGCAGGGGTTTGGAATGTAAATAACCTCAAGAAAGATTTTTTAATTTAATTACACATACATTATCATGCCATGAAACCTTCACACCAATTTTAGCCGAGACACTTAAACAACTACCTGTAAATGAGCAGCAATAAAGAGTGATTCAAAGGGAAAGGCAAAATAATATCCACAGTCGTCAATCGACAACGGCAGAAATGTACACTTCCAGCAACTCTCACGAACATGTTTAAGAGTTTTATAACAAAAAAATCAATTACATTCCGTAATTTTAAAGGAAGGAAATGTTATAGGGTGGCAAGTCCTGAAATATACAATAAATTAATGAGGTGATACTTGACAAGCAATCACATTTTAAAATATTTTGTTGTATTTGAATTATAGAATTTTCAAAAAGTTTTTAAGAATACCAGTTCAATGTGTGATCAAAATTCGATGAATACTTGTACAATGCGTGGTTTGTAGCCTAGTAATTGCTAACTTGGCAAGAAGTGGTTATTTGGGAACGGAAAAATGGCCTCCTGGAAAATTTGCTTCCTGCAAATTTCTGGGGGTGGAAAATTGGCCTCCTTTGATTTTCAGGGGGTGGTTTGAATGTTTACACCAGTTTAAATTTACTTAATAGTGCTCTACATACTTTATATTAGGTTTATATGAATGATTCTTTAATATACCGGTAGTTATTTTAACATAGGATAACTACTCAGGATTAAAAGACCAAAGATTTGGTTCTCTTAGATGACTAATCAGGATTAAAATTATGTATTATATTAAATTTCAAAGACAGCAATGTACGATTGAAATATACTTAGGACACATTGAAATACCTGCTCAGGATTGTAAGAAAAAAGATATACTTCCTTTATATAACTATAAACAGATTAAAATTGTATAAACATCTTTTGGACACAGCTTAAGACTTGGTTAATCACATACATTATACACATTACCTACTTTTTTCTCTCCATTAGCTCTAAATTATGATTTATATATTTTTGTTTCAAAACCAGCTTGGTGTTTGGTCATGCAATGTAATATATTCTCTTTATAATATAACAAGACCACTGTCGTGGTATGTATCTCCCGTCGAGCATTACAGGGGAAGAAATACCTTTTCCGAGATATTCACAATTTTTCATTTTCTAAAATCCAAGATGGCTGCCAAAAGTGGCGAAAACTGAAATTTTTCCCCTAGGCACAGAATTCTGTTGTACTACCCTGTGGGTCAAAAATTCGTTTGAAATTGCTCTATCTCTTACAGTTTTGAAATTTTTCCCCTTTGTATAGGATACTCTTGCACTACCCTGTGGGTCAAAAATTCACTCGAAATCGCTCTATCTATCCCAGATATTCACACTTTATCATTTTCCGCTAAAATCCAAGATGGCCGCCAGAAGTGGTGAAAATTGAAATTTTTCCCCTTTCCATAGGATACTCTTGTACTACCTTACGGGTCAAAAATTCGCTCGAAATCGCTCTATCTCATAAGGTTTTCGAGATATTCACGCTTTTTCATTTCCACTACAATCCAAGATGGCCGCCAAAAGTAGCGAAAATTGAAATTTTTCCCCTTAGCATAGGATACTCTGGTACTACCCTGTGGGTCAAAAATTCACTCAAAATTGCTCTATCTCTTACGGTTTGCGAGATATTTGTGATTTTTCACATTTTTACTAAAAGTAGCAATAAAGTAGCCATTACTCACTTGTACATTGAGCAAAAGTTGTGAAACTTAAATATGTTACAGTTCACAAAAAGTAGATGAACAACATATTTGAGAGAAATTGTGTAGCTGCAATACTTTTGAAGACACAAGCCGTTTATTCATTTTGGTTATCATTAAAAATTGACAAAGTAGCTATTACTCACTTTGCTATGGAGATACACTTCTAAACTACTGACCATGTTGTAGCTGTGGAGAAAGTATCTGAACAACATATTGGAACAAAATACTCTAAATGCAATAGTTTGAGAATTATAAGTCATATAATTATATTAGGTAAAAGTGCTATTACTAACTCAAAAGTAGGCCAAAGTTCACCAAACCCAAAAAATATTTAAGAGCGTAAAACTTCATTAGGACAAGTAATTTACCAAAATGTGTAACTCTAGTAGTTTCAGACAAAACTGTGTGACACACTCGCGCACGCACGCACGTACACACACACATGGTGCAAATTATAATCTATAATGTATCGGTAATATATTCATTTGTGTTTTTAACCAGTCTTTCTGGTTAGATAAATTGTTTGTAATCAATGATTTCAACAATTTTAATTTTTTCAATGTCATTAAAAGACTAGGAGGCCAATTTTCCACCCCGCAAATTTCAAGGATGCCAATTTTCTAGGATGCCAATTTTCCAGGAGGAAATATCCCTTCATTAATTTGTTGTATGTTTTAGGCCTTGTCATACTAAAATATATTCTACATTTATAATTATCGAATTTAACTGATTTCTGTTATATATATTTATCTTAAACATGTTCGAGAAAGCCGCCGGATGTGTACATCGGTTATAGTGTGTTTGACAACTGTGATATCCATGTCCAGCAGGATGGATATAACAATTTAAAATAAGTTGTAACCTAAAACGCATTTCTTTAATGAACAGGTTTTTATAGAAACATTACAATAAAGATCCAGTTTTGGTCTAGATATGTGTATACATGTTTAATTTAAATGAAAATTTAACATTGCCAAAATATCACAAAAATTTGTCCTAACCTTAAACTGAATCTAAGTCAATGCAAATGTTGAGAGTTTAAGGTCATATTAACCATGTAGACTCTGTTCAAGTTTACTTATATCCAAAATTTAAATGTGCTTAAAATCTATTGCACATAATTTTGCAAATTTAATAAATAAATTGAATTTTTATAAGTTAATACCCTATCCAATGGACAATTACTTTACCGGTCAGCGCGACTAGTCCCGCCAAATGCCAGAAAAAGACATCCTGTATATAATACTAGCAGGACCAGTCAGTAGTGCGCATTCGCTAGGTGGCACACCATACTTACTTCCTGTCTATACAGAGTAACGTCAGTTCATCTTTTTCGTTGTCTAAACAGATTTAGACCCCTAGTAAGCTGGTAGCGGGGTCGGTTGGGAGGGCCTTGCCTGTCCATTGGATAGGGTATTAACTTATAAAAACTTAATTTACTTATTAAATTTGCAATTTTATTGCGTTAATACATCCTATCCAATGGACAATTGCTGAATAACTACTGCTTGGTCGGAGGGTAAGTTACTAGGGACTTAGGGGAACTCATAAATGATAAGAAAATTCCCTCTGGCCTAGTTTGACTTTAAGTCAGGAAACCTGTAGGCCTATAGTCAGATACCAGTGCCCGGTTGCTGGGCGTATACCGACGTTGCCCCCTCTTTTAACAGACCTGCTCTGAAGTAGGGGAAGAGAGGGATGAGTTCAGTCCCAGAAGGTAATAACCTCCCGGAGGAAAGCATGTCAATTAGTTCCATGAACTATTAACACTACATGTATACAAATCTCAATATAAGGGCTAATTGTGGATCTGCTGAGCAGCCACTACTGGGCCCAATTGAAGGGGCTCTGAACCAGCCCAAGCCACATCCTTCAAATAGAACTGTGTGAAGGTGTTATGTTACTTCCAGTGGCCGGCTGCTTGATTCATGAGGAGATAGTGGCAGGTGAGATGTCTTGTCAAAACCTTTCTAAAGGGAGACACATTAACTCATTGTTCTGTTTGAGATCCTGTCCCAATAAGTAGCACAGTGCTCTGAACAGACACAGGACCTATCAGACTTGAGGGACTTATCCAGAGTTGGGGTTAGGGCTGGCATAACCACTGGGGCCACACTGTCCGGACTCTCCTTGGCCAGCTGGTTCTTGGAAAAAAGGCTGGGTGCTGGGTACAGACACCTTTGACCAGTCTGACTGGTGTCTGATGCTTTTGTTTTGCCAAGCATTGATCTCACTCCTGTGTTTGCCAGAGCCCAGGGCCAAGAGGAAAACAGTCTTGAAGGTCAATGCTTCAAAGAGGCCTCTTTAAGGGGTTTGAATGGAGCCTTGCCAATTGGTGCAACACCAGGGGGAGGTTCCAGGAAGGGGTGCCCCTCTGACCCTTAGGTCTGTCTCTGTAAACTGTCCAAGAGAGGAGCAAGATTCTCATCGTACTGAAAATTATTAGTGAATTACCCATTTGTCAGTAATGACTGATCTGATTGATCCTCTTGAGGAGCCTCAATTCCTGCTGCCACTACCTCAGAGAAGCCCTGCTCTTTGATTGCTGAGGCTCTAGGAGCCACGCGCGCAGATCTAATTTTGACAGATTCCTGTGAGGAGTCTGATTGAATGGTTGAGAGCAGGTTGGGCAGGTACCAAGGAATCTGACTTGACATGATCAAGAGATCCCAGAACCAGGCATGTTGGGCCAACTTGGAGCAATCAGTGATTCCCCCGCATGGGTAGTCCTGCTACTTCACGACTTGCCCAAGATAGCTACCAGTGGGAAGGCATATGGGTCCAGATCCTCCCATGGTAGACTGATTACATCATTGTCCATATTGGGGGTCTGGCCCATGTGATACAAGTTAAGACAGTTTGTTGTTGAGCCAGGTGGCAAAAACAGGGCCACTTAGGGCTGGTGCCACCAGAAGCATATTGGTTGGAAAAACTGGCAGGAGGGACCCTTCTGACTGCTCTGTCCGGTTTGGCTGAGACTGGATAGCTTGTCTGCTATGACATTCAGCCGCCTGGAATGTGTCGGGCGAGAGTCACCTGTTTCCTGGAATACCAGGTCAGGATTCTCCATAGTAGGGCACAAAGAGGGCCTGACTTCATCCCCCCTTCTTCCTTAATACAGGCAACCACCATTGTGTTGTCTGTAGCTATGACAGCAATATTGTTCACCCAGAGGTCTTGGAATTCTTTAAGGGCCAAAGGACCGCCTTAGTTCCAGATAGTTGTGTAACTTGCTTCTGGAAGGGACCAGGTTCCCCTTGCAGTGTGTTCCCCTAAGTGAACACCCCACCCTTCTTTGATGCATCTAAGGATTGAAGAGCATATTTAGCGGGTGAAATGGTTGACCTTGAAGCACATTGTCTTCCTGCAGCCACCATTTAAGATGGGGGTGGAGGGAACCGGGGTCACCTGTTCTAGTGATTCTGGTACCCTCCAGCTGTTCTAGTGACACTTATATCGGCCTCATGTGGAGGCGACCTAGGTGCACTTGCTTCGTCATGGCTGTCAGTAAGCCTATCAGGGGCATCCGCTGCCAGACCGGGCCTGTAGGTGGATAAGCATTCAAGGTCTACCAATGCTCTAGGGCGGGTCTGACCTTACCCTCTTCCAAGCTATCTGGAAGCCTACTAAGTCGTCTGTCCAGTTGTGCAGGGGTCAAAGGTCAGTTGCGCCCAGTTGAATACAACTCCAACAGTCACAGTGCAGCTGTCCCTCAAGCCATCCATATGAACTTTGCAATCATATCCAAAATCATAGTCTTAATCCAGTCCAACTCCACACATCCTAAAAATAAAAGTTGAACCTATTATTAAGTCTCAATTGTTCACTACATGTTGTGCCGATACAATGGGACCTAACTTAAAGATATTATCATTCTCCCAGGCTTTTCTCCAGTCTGAGAAATTAGTGTAGGGCTTTTCTCCACAGTTTGCCAAAATGGTGTAGGGCTTTTCTCCACGTGTGTCAAAAAGTGTAGGGCTTTTCTCCTATAGGGCTTTTCTCCGTAGGGCTTGTCACCCTACAGAGTGAGTTTTGGACTAACTGCAATCTTCTCAACTCAAAATCTGTAAGTGATAAGAATAAGGAATTGCAGTAGTCCAGTCTGCTGCTCACCAAAGCATTTGCTAGAAGAACTGATGTGTTAAGGTCTAAGAGGGGACGGATTCTATAGAGGTCTCTCGCATGAACTCTGGTGGACTTTATGACCTAGTAATCTTTTGCAGGCTGCAAAAGTATACAAAGAAAATACAATTGTTGCTTTACATGTAATATTATCTTTGTAGTTTACAGTGAGTAGGAAAGGGAGTACAGTTGAAAGAAGCCTCAGTACTTTGATGAAATAGCACTTACCTTTCATAAACTTAATAAACATAAATAAACTTCATAAACAGGATAGAAATCCACATTGACCAGCAATGGGAGCATAGTTGAAAAAGGCTTTGGAAATGCAACTTGTCTCTTTGTGTGTAAAAGATGGGTCATTTCTTTAATCCCATTCATTCCAAAAACACATTGACACCCCCCAGGGTGTGAATGGCAATTTCAAAGCCAAGTGCAAACATTACACAACTATTATTTCTGCTTTAACAAAAGCCTCTTCAAACCTGCTAAGACATCTATTGGTGTGTATATTCAGCTTTTGTCTAAAGTGAAACATGACAGAGTTATATAAGTCACTTTAGTTCTGCTTGTTTTCTATAAAAAGCCTACTGTTATATATGCTTGTGGTCAGTAATATGACTTTTGATAAAATTATATACATTTGTTTGAAATTTGAACAAATATAAACAGGAACATTGTGACACAAAATTTTAATTAGATTAACATTTCATTTAATTGCGAATTATCTACAGTATTTGTTACTAATTAATTAATTTGTTACTTTTGTTATAGTACAGTAGATATTATAGTACACATCCATCATAGTTTATTCAAGCATGTTTTTCAAAAGATTTTAATTCCTTTTTCAAAAAGGATTTGGATTTGGATTTAAATCCTTTTGAAAAAGTAAGGATTTGGATTTGATTTGGATTTGAAAAAATTCAAAGGATTTGGATTTGGATTTAAATCCTTTTTCAAGGATTTGACCCCAACCCTGAGTCTGGCCCAGACAAGGCATTATAGGTCAAGAACATTACGGCAAGGTCAAATCAAGGTCAAACCATGACGTTTTTCATCTACACACCCTAGCCAATGTCCCTACTCTGTATCAAATTCCTACATCTTATGGTTTCCAAGATATAGCCCGGACAAGATTTTATAGATCAAGGTCACTACGGCAAGGTCAAAGGTCAAATCAAGGTCACGCCATGACGTTGCACACCTACACCCCCTAACCAATGTCCCTACCAAGTATCAACTTCCTATGCCTTACAGTTTCTGAGATATAGCCCGGACAAGATTTTACAGGTTAAGGTCACTACGGCAAGGTCAAAGGTCAAATCAAGGTCAGATGATGATGTTGCACACCTACACCCCCTAACCAATATCCCTACCAAGTATCAACTTCCTACACCTTACAGTTTCCGAGATATAGCCCGGACAAGATTTTATACGTCAAGGTCACTACGGCAAGGTCAAAGGTCAAATCAAGGTCACGCCATGACGTTGCACACCTACACCCCCTAACCAATGTCCCTACCAAGTATCAACTTCCTACGCCTTACAGTATCCGAGATATAGCCTGGACAAGATTTTATAGGTCAAAGTAACTACGGCAAGGTCAAAGGTCAAAACTAGGTCATGCCATGACGTTGCACACCTACACCCCTAACCAATGTCCCTACCAAGTATCAACTTCCTACGCCTTACAGTTTCCGAGATATAGCCCAGACAAGATTTTCAAACTCAAGGTCACTACGGCAAGGTCAAAGGTCAAATCAAGGTCAGACCATGACGTTGCACAGCTACACCCCCTAACCAATGTCTCTACCAAGTATCAACTTCCTACACCTTACGGTTTCTGAGATACAGCCCGGACAAACTATTTCCCGCCGCCCGCCCGACCATCCGGACACCATGGGTGAAAACAATACCCCAACAGCCATTAAGGGCTGTGGGGTAAAAATTAAAAAACGTGAGGCCATGGAATTCCGTGGGGGTTTTCTAGAAAATTACAAAAAATATGAAAATTCAAAAATGTGCAAGAGACAGAAAATTGGGGTCGAAATATCTGAAGAAAAGAGAGTCGCAGGTCAAAACATCTGGTAATCACAGAAAGACAGATGAAACTGATTACAATAACCCTTTCCTACCGTCGAGCGTTATACCGGGCATTTATGTTGCGTTCAGAAGTAGGTTGTGAGCCCGTGCACACGACCTGTGAGTTGGTACATACCAGTGGAAAGTTTTGACCCGTCTTAACAATCCACCGACTGTGTGTTTATATGTGGATGTAAACAAACACAAATCACAAAGAGAAAGAAATAAAAGAAACTAGACTAAGGATGCATCTGTGGCCAGATGCAGAATGTATCCACCGGCAAAGGCAAAAGTAGCTATTACTCAGCTATGCCACGAGGTAGAGGTCTGAAATTGTACTATGTTATAGCTGACCCAAAAGTAGCTGAATAACATATTTATACGAAATTCTCTAAATGCAATAGTTTTCAAGTTACAAGTTATTTTACTCATGTTGGAAGTTACTGAAAAGCTGAATAACACATTTTAACTAAATGCTCTAAATGCAATACTTTTCAAGTTATAAATGATTGAGTAAGTATAGTGTTGAGTAAGAACCTCAAAAGTAGCTATTACTCAGCTATGCAATGAGCCACAGGTCTGGAATTTTACTATGTTATAGCTGCCTCAAAATAGGTGAATAACATATTGAAACTAAATACTCTAAATGCAACAGTTTTCAAGTTATAAGTGATTTACTCAACAGTGGTAACCTAAAAGTAGCTATTACTCAGCTATACCATGAGCTACAGGTCTGAAATTTTATTATGTTATAGCTGACCGAAAAGTAGATGAATAACAAATTTGCACAAAATTCTCTAAATGTAATAGTTTTCAAGTTACAAGTGATTTTACTCATGATGGAAGTTAGTGAAAAATCCTAAAGTAGCTATTACTCACTTAGCTATTGAGATAGACACCCAAGTTACTGACCATGTTGTAGCTATGAAAAAAATAGCTGAATATCATATTTTAACAAAGTGCTCTAAATGCAATACTTTTCAAGTTATAATTGATTTAGTGCATGATTTCATTAATTTTAATGCATTAAAAATTATTTTAAGAATTCATAAAAAAATTTAGCATGTGAAAGCTCTCCTAAAAGTAGATGAATGAGTTATTTGAGAAGATTTGGCTATGTGCAATACTTTTAGAAATAATACGCATTTACTCATTTTGAGTAGGTGAATAATTAGATATGGGTCTGAAACTTCACCAAGTGAAAGCTCTCCCAAAAGTAGGTGAATGAGTTATTTGAGAAAAATTGGCTATCTGCAATACTTTTAGAGATAATTCGCATTTACTCATTTTGAGTAGGTGAGTAATTACCTACGGGTCTGGAACTTCAGCATGTGAAAGCTCTTCCAAAAGTAGATGAATGAGTTATTTGAGAAAAATTGGCTATCTGCAATACTTTTAGACATAATTCGCATTTACTCATTTTGAGTAGGTGAATAATTAGCTACGGGTCTGAAACTTCACCAAGTCAAAGCCCTCCCAAAAGTAGGTGAATGAGTTATTTGAGAAAAATTGGCAATCTGCAATACTTTTTAGAGATAATTCGCATTTACTCATTTTGAGTAGGTGAGTAATTAGCTATGGGTCTGAAACTTAACCATGTGAAAGCTCTTCCAAAAGTAGGTGAATGAATTATTCGATAAAAATTGGCTATCTGCAATACTTTTAGAGATAATTTGCATTTACTCATTTTGAGTAGGTGAGTAATTAGCTATGGGTCTGAAACTTCACCATGTGAAAGCTCTCCCAAAAGTAGGTGAATGAGTTATTTGAGAAAAATTGGCTTTCTGCAATACTTTTAAGAGATAATTCGCATTTACTCATTCTGAGTAGGTGATTTTAGACATTTTTGTCTACCACAGGCCTAATTTAGACAAAAACCCTACCAAAAAGATAGGGTGGCAAGTCCTCTAGCATACCAAGCCACCTGCCAAATATGAAAGAAATGTGGACTGTAGGTTGCTAACAAGCAATATTCCACATTTTAGACATTTTTGTCTACCACAGGCCAAATTTAGACATAAACCCTACCAAAAAGATAGGGTGGCGAGTCCTCTACCATATCAAGCCACCTGCCAGATATGAAAGAAATCTGGAAAGAAATGTGGACTGTAGGTCGCTAACAAGCAATATTCCACATTTTAGACATTTTTGTCTACCACAGGCCTAATTTAGACATAAACCCTACCAAAAAGATAGGGTGGCGAGTCCTCTACCACATCAAGCCACCTGCCAAATATGAAAGAAATCTGGAAAGAAATGTGGACTGTAGGTCGCTAACAAGAAATCTCTGCGGACGCGGATGACGATGAATCCATAGTATCCCCACTTCGTGCCGGGGATACAATAAAAAAAATTCGAAAATTCAAAATGGCCGCCATTTTTGGGGAGGGGAAAATTTTTTGAAAATTGCAGAGTACATTTCTAGATACCGTGCGGGTAGAAAATTTCGACGAAATCGCTTTATCTCGCACAGTTAAGGAGATAGAAGCAAATTTGTGTTTTGCCATTTTTGGCAAAAATTCAAAATGGCCACCATTTTTGGGGAGGGGAAATTTTTTTGAAAATTGGCAAGAGTACATTCCTCAGACACCCTGTGGGTCAAAAATTTTGACGAAATCACTCTATCTCGCACAGTTAAGGAGATAGAAGCAAATTTGTGTTTTGCCATTTTTGGCAAAAATTCGAAAATTCAAAATGGCCGCCATTTTTGGGGAGGGGAAAAATTTTTGAAAATTGGCAAGAGTACATTCCTTAGATACCCTGTAGGTCGAAAATTTTGACAAAATCGCTCTATCTCGCACGGTTACGGAGATACAAGCAAATTTGTGTTTTAGACATTTTTGTCTACCACAGGCCTAATTTAGACATAAACCCTACCAAAAAGATAGGGTGGCGAGTCCTCTACCATATCAAGCCACCTGCCAAATTTGAAAGAAATCTGGAAAGAAATGTGGACTGTAGGTCGCTAACAAGAAATCTCTGCGGACACGGACGTGGACGATAATGAATCCATAGTATCCCTGCTTCGCGCCGGGGATACAATTACAATATTTCGCTATCCACCATGCAAAAGATATATATTTCATTTGTTATATGTTTTCTGAGGTTATTTATCAAAATCCTGAGTACCGAAACACTTAATTTAACATGTTTTTTATTACAAAAGCACGTGTATTCTGCATCTTTGTTGTCATTAGAGGTGAAGGTCAAAGTTTGGAAAGTCTCTGGAGGCACCCAACTCACCGGTCGTATATACCAATCTTGACAAATTTACAGGCTGTGAGGTCGTGTTTACGGCCGGTAAGAACGCTGCATTAGTTATAGTCCTTACCTTAAGTATAGTGGATGACCGTAAAGTCGATCACTTAAGGGAGAATATAAAGAGTGATTATTGTCACTTAACAAAATTAAATTCAGCCCCAAAATATTAAAGTACATTGAAAAATTAAGACTTCATAAATCAAATAAACTAACAAACTGTTGCAAGACTTCTAAGATATTGTTTCAACAGAAAGTTCAAACTTGGGTTTAAAAATGCACAAAAAGACTGCCATTTGTAAGATTGATCATTAAGTCGATCACCTAGTACCAACACTTTCATTAGGATCAACTAGATGAAAGATTTGTAACCAGATGATCAAAAATATCTATCGAAGAAAAACTTGTACACAGATTTTATATTAGTTGTCTGATGACAAACTGAATGGTTTATTTCTGTGATGAGTGATCATTTTAGTGTTTATTTCAGAAAATATAAAAATAAATCTGCTTGGAACACATTGCACGAGTATTTTTGTAGAATATATTCAAGAAAAGGGTGCTTGTTTATATGCAAATTCAAATCAAGTTTTAATGTGCGGTAAAGCTGTCACTGCAGATTGATTGACTTAATGAGCATATCGACATTATGATTATCAACTACCGTAAATTTCCAAAATAACGCCCAGGGGCCGATTTCATGAACAGACTTAAGCCTTGAGTCAGACTCAAAAGTTGAGACTTTGTCTCAAATTTTGGAAATATTTTGCTGAGTCTGTGAACTCCGACACGATGCATTTCACAAACAAGCTCAACTTGAGACCTGGCTCAGTCACAGGCTCAAATTTGAGCCCATGAAGGAGGTGTCTCAAATTTGAGTCCAAGCTTTGATGCCAAAAAACACATACATAAAGCGACACAATTTGTTCCAAAATGAAATTGATAAATCTTGAAATCTTCTATTTTCATTTTATTTTGTAATTACAGTCACATATTCAATATTTACTAATAACAAAAGTCAATAGAATTGACATGCTTTATAGGCTATTATCAAGTGACAGGCCTCAAGGGTGGACTCAAAGCCAGACTCAACCTCAGTTGAGTCTCAATCTTATGGATCACTTAGAATAATATATTATCATATAATTTCTTTGTATTATGAGTATTAAAGATATTTAAAATGATAATAATCATGAAATATAAATTTTTAAACTAAAAATAAGCCCACTAAATATATGAAATGAGATTAAGAAGTTGAGACCATAACTTGAGACTGGTCTCAGCTGATCCACCCTTTGTGAAATCCATTTGAGCCAAAAACTCAGCCGAGACAAAAGTCTCAGATTTGAGACCCTGACTCAGCCTTGAGTCTGGCTCAGTTTGAGACTTTTCATGAAACCGGCCCCAGATTTGAGACCCTGACTCAGCCTTGAGTCTGGCTCAGTTTGAGACTTTTCATGAAACTGGCCCTGGTTCAAATTAACGCCTGGGTACCAAGCACACTGTTTACAATTTATGACACTGTTTTTGTATTTCAAAAGAACGTCTGGTTCATTTTAACGCCTGGGGCCGTATTCATGGAAGGTCTTACCAAAGTCTTAGGCTTAGCTTTTGTATATAAATATAGCCAACTTAAGCCTAAGACTTGGCTAAGACCTTTTGTGAATATGGCCCCTGGTCTTATGCCATTTGAAAATAATTAACGCCCGGGCCATATTTTGGGAAAATACGGTATATTGCTTCACGCCTTAACTTGGCACACCTTGGACACAAAAAGCTAATTTTTGATTGTTTTTAGTGTAGTTTCATAGATTTCTTTTTATTAAAATATGTATTGACACAAGCGCAAGTTATAAGAGCATTTTACTGACATAAAAACAAAATAATTAACCTTTTACACTCGTTTTTACTGAGCGATAATATAATTTCTACATGAAATCAGCGTCTCAAATTGGCACAATTTGCATATGGAAATTGCCGAAGATATTTAAATTACTTCTGTCATCACTTCCACTTCCTTATTTGTTTAGCGGAAATACGTGAGTGTGGACGATAAAGAATAAAAATGAGGAAATATTCTGTCTTCCGTTTTGTGCCAATTTGAGGCGTGTGCCAAGATACGAAGCTACAGTACTGTAGGCAGTACTGCTACCCTGCATAAGTTGGCCGCAGTCATAAGTTGACCGCCCTCACCACAGCTTCACAGGGCTTTAATATTAGTGGCCTACTACACTCTGAAACCATGTATTATTGTTAAACTTATTATATGCAACAGTTTTCATTGGTGTACAATAACCTATTTGTCTTTCTGGCCTGTAGATGAGCCGTGGCCAACTTATGACTGCGGCCAACTTATGAAGGGAAGCAGTACAGTAGTAGCAGGGGTGCATCCAGTCATGCGAAACCTGAAAAAGTCATGGAATTCCACTATTTTTTCCAGGCCTGGAAAAGTCATGGAAATTGACTCCAGGTTTTGAAAAATTCATAAAAGTCATGGAAATTAAAAGGCAGATATCCTTTCGCAAAACAGCGTTGTTCCTTTCTTTCATCCAGCATTTCAATACAAGGATACGTTTATGTAATCGGATCAAATTTTGGTGTCTTCCACATCTTCCTCTACTGTGACTGGAACCTTGCGAGTGTTTCTCAAAACCAAAACTGACGGGCGCTTGTGGCCTCAGTACATGTCTCTTTCATGCCATGAAGCATGTAAAAGGTCCTTAATTTTAAAGCTTTTGTGATGGAGAAGTCAAGGAAAAATTATTAAAATTTAGTGGATACACGGGTGGTCATAAAGGGTGTCATAAAGATAAACGGTCACAGAGATAAACAGCCTTCAAATCTTTCAAATTTAAATCAGAGTGTCTTCGGAACCGACAAGGACGGGTCACAATTCTTTTAATTTCAGAACCGTCACGTTCATATTATAACTATTTGATGTGTGGCTGTTGAATTAAAGCAAGCTGTCAATGATCTGCAAACGTGATTAATTTCATTAACCAATGGAATAATTTGTTACTGAAACCTCACTCGAGACCAAGTATAACTTTTGGTCTGCAAATGTGATTAATTTCATTAACCAATGAAACAAGAGGAGAGTGCCCGTGAACGGGCACTGTGTCAGCTGACTGAATGTTTTGATTTGTGATGGTGATAATGAGAGGAAAGCATAATTATCAGGGAAAGGGCTGTACAGAAATACAGTAAATGGTAACTGAACAGCATTTTCGAAAGATATTCCGAAGCTGACAGAAAAAAAGGACAAAAAAGTTGTGCCCTGCAAATGGTATTATGAAATAAAGTAACAAGGTAATTGTTTAAGAGTAAAAAGTAGGTTAAAAATATTTAAAGAAATACTATAAATGCAATATCCTCGTTCGACCATGAAGAAGGGGTCCAAAGGTCAAATCTGACCATACCAAAAGATTCCCAGCCAAAGAATTTAGGATGGTTTACCATCCCAAACCTCTCGGACCAATAATAAGTGAGTCATAGGCACTTTTTAAGTTTGGCTATCCTTGTTTGACCTTGACGGAGGGGTCCAAGGTCAAATCCGACCACACAAAAAAATTCCCAGCCCATGATTTCCTGTAGCTTGTTTACTATCCCAAACCTGTAGGACCAATAATAAGCGAGTTCTAAGCAATTGTAAGTTTGGCTATCTTCAATTGACCTTGAAGGAGGGGTCCCAGGTCAAATCTGACCACACCAAAAGAATCCCAGCCCATGATTTCCTATATGTTGGTTTACCATCCCAAACCTCCAAGACCAATAATACGCGAGTTATAAGCACTTTAAGTTTGGCTATCTTCGTTTGACCTGGAAGGAGGGGTCTAAGGTGAAATCTGACCACACCAAAAGATTCCCAGCCCATGATTTTCTATAGGTTGGTTTTCCATTCCAAACCTCTAGGACCAATAATAAGCGAGTTATAAGCACTTTTAAGTTTGGCTATCCTCATTTGACCTTGAAGGAGGGGTCCAAGGTGAAATCCGACCACACCAAAAAATTCCCAGCTCATGATTTTCTATAGGTTGGTTTTCATTCCAAACCTCTAGGACCAATAATAAGCGAGTTATAAGCACTTTTATGTTTGGCTATCCTCATTTGACCTTGAAGGAGGGTTCCAAGGTCAAATCGGACCATATTAACAGATTCCCAGCCCATGATTTCCTACAGGTTGGATACAATGATTTACTCAACAGTGAGAACCTGAAAGAAGCTATTGCTCAGCTATGCCATGACATAGAGGTCTGCAATTTCACTATGTTATAGCTGACCAAAACGTCTGTGAATAACATATTTAACAAAATACTCTAAATGTAATAGTTTTCAAGTTACTACTGATTTACTCAAGAGTGAGAACCTCAAAGTAACTATTACTCAGCTATGCAATGAGCTACATGTCTGAATTTTTGCTCTGTTATAGCTGACCTAAAAGTAGGTGAACAACATATTTAAGCAAAATACTGTAAATGCAATAGTTTTCAAGTTACAACTGATTTACTCAATAGTGAGAACCTGAAAATAGCTATTGCTCCGCTATGCCATGAGCTATAGGTCTGTAATTTCACTATGTTATAGCTAACCCAAAAGTAGGTGAACAATATATTTTAACAAAATACTCCAAATGCAATATTTTTCAAGTTATAGCCGATTTACTCAACAGTCAGTGCCTGAGAATAGCTATTGCTCAGTTGTGCCATGAGCTACAGGTCTGTAATTTCACTATGTTATAGCTGACCCAAAAGTAGCTAAATAACATATTTGCACAAATTTCTGTAAAGGCAATAGTTTTCCAATTACAACTGATTTACTCAACAGTGAGAACTTCAAAGTAGCTATTACTCAGCTATGCAATGAGCCACAGGTCTGGAACTTCACTATGTTATAGCTGACCCCAAAATAGGTGAATAACATATTGCAACAAAATACTCTAAATGCAATAGTTTCCAAGTTATAAGTGATTTACTCAACAGTGATAACCTAAAAGTAGCTATTACTCAGCTATGCCATGAGCTACAGGTCTGAAATTTTACTATGTTATAGCTGACCCAAAAGTAGCTGAACAACATATTTATACTAAATTCTCTAAATGCAATAGTTTTCAAATTATAAGTGATTTGCTCAACATTGAGAACTTCAAAGTAGCTATTACTCAGCTATGCAATGAGTCACAGGTCTGGAACTTCACTATGTTATAGCTGACCCCAAAATAGGTGAATAACATATTGAAACAAAATACTCTAAATGCAATAATTTCCAAGTTATAAGCGATTTACTCAACAGTGATAACCTAAAAGTAGCTATTACTCAGCTATGCCATGAGCTACAGGTCTGAAATTTTACTATGTTATAGCTGACCCAAAAGTAGCTGAATAACATATTTATACTAAATTCTCTAAATGCAATAGTTTTGCAATTACAACTGATTTACTCAATAGTGAGAACCTCAAAGTAGTTATTACTCAGCTATGCAATGAGCTACAGGTCTGAAATTTTACTATGTTATAGCTGACCCAAAAGTAGGTGAACAACATATTTAAGCAAAATACTGTAAATGCAATAGTTTTCAAGTTACAACTGATTTACTCAATAGTGATGACCTAAAAGTAGCTATTACTCAGCTATGCCATGAGCTACAGGTCTGAAATTTTACTATGTTATAGCTGACCCAAAAGTAGCTGAATAACATATTTATACGAAATTCTGTAAATGCAATAGTTTTCCAATTACAACTGATTTACACAATAGTGAGAACTTCAAAGTAGCTATTACTCAGCTGTGCCATGACCTACAGATCTGAAATTTCACTATGTTATAGCTGGCCCAAAAGTAGCTGAATAACATATTTATACGAAATTCTCTAAATGCAATAGGTTTTAAGTTACAAGTGATTTACTCAATAGTGAGAACTTCAAAGTAGCTATTACTCAGCTATGCAATGAGCCACAGATCTGAAACTTCACTATGTTATAGCTGATCCCAAAATAGGTGAATAACATATTGAAACAAAATACTGTAAATGCAATAGTTTCCAAGTTATAAGCGATTTACTCAACAGTGATAACCTAAAAGTAGCTATTACTCAGCTATGCCATGAGCTACAGGTCTGAAATTTTACTATGTTATAGCTGACCCAAAAGTAGCTGAATAACATATTTATACGAAATTCTCTAAATGCAATAGTTTTGAAGTTATAAGCGATTTACTCAACAGTGATAACCTAAAAGTAGCTATTACTCAGCTATGCCATGAGCTACAGGTCTAAAATTTTACTATGTTATAGCTGACCCAAAAGTAGCTGAATAACATATTTATACGAAATTCTCTAAATGCAATAGTTTTTAAGTTACAAGTGATTTTACTCATGATGGAAGTTACTGAAAAGCCCAAAAGTAGCTATTACTCACTTAGCTATTGAGACAGGCACCCAACTTACTCACCATATTGTAGCTATGAAAAAAGTAGCTGAATAACATATTTTAACAAAATGCTCTAAATGCAACACTTTTCAAGTTATAAATGATTTTGTGCATGATTTCATGAATTTTAATGCATTAAAAATTATTAAAAAAATTTATAAAAAAAAAAGTAAGACAGATCCAGGTCTCATACTCACACAAGAGAATCTACCTGTGGCCTAGTACATATATGCAAGATATGAGAGAAATCCCTGCAATAGTCACTGAGAAAATTGTGATTAAGTGTTGAAATTTTCACACTTTTGCTGGGGGTACCCCCCTTGTAATGTCTCTAGCAAACAGACGAACAGACAGATTTGCATGCCTTGAACAATTTTTCATCCTCGATAGATAAGGTATCTTTTAAAAAAAACAGCACGTCTCTAGGCCTTGTAGTTTTGGAGAAGAAGTTGTTCACGCGGACGCCCACGCCGCAGAGTGACGACATAATGTCAGCTGACTGACAAGTCAGCTGACATAAAAATTAGTTACTGAAACCTCACTTGAGACCAAGTATAACAAAGTTTGTATATTTTTCTACAAAATAGCTTCAAAACTAAAGATATTCTAATATGTCATGTTAGAATAGAAATTTTGCGGTTCTAATTTTGTTATGAAAACATTTATAAAATATATCAAGGGTAAAGACATTTTTCTTTAAAACGGGTCTTAAAGCAAATATTTTGTGAGCCATTTCCATTGGCGGTTCTGAAAGGGATTGTTTTCCGATCCGTCAGCGACTGTTCTGAAGCCACAGTGAATTTAAATAGTGTACTGTAAAGTACAAAATCGCACAAATTAAATAATAACATACACATAAACCATGCTTACCATAACATTTGGATTTTGTTACATTGTTGTTGAAACCCTTTAACTGTTTTTATGTCATGGTTTATGAAGACTGTTTATCTCTATGACCGTTTATCTTTGTGACCACCCGTGTAGCAGTAACCCGACTACGCTCCGCTACTTGTAGATAAGCCAAAGTTAACACGTACGTACGGCCCATATTATACAATGTTGAATAAGTGAGCACAAAGAGACCAAAACAAATTCACCATCACGTCTGAAATTAGTACTTTGCTGGGCTAAATTCATGAATTATCGCTCAAACTACTGGGGTTGTTTCTAAAGTTCGGAAGTTGCAGGTTCATTATAAAACCCGGACTTCCGGAAGGGCGGTCGGACCAGGGCGGGAGGGCGGTAGAATTGGGCTGTGGCTATATCTCCTAAGCTTTATTATGTATGATCCAAGTTCTTATTATTTTTGACAAGGTAGATGGTGTCTATTTATATAACCTTCACTTTGTTTGGTATCTGGTAGGAAGCTATAAATAGAAGACATTTTGCAAAACACAGGGCGCCACCCATAGACAGGGCAGTGAACTAATCATTTGTCAGACAGAAAAACTTCAATTCTCTAAGCCTTCATATTAGTGCACCATCTATAGGTAGGGCGGTGAATTATCTGGTCAGTCATATAGCAATCAATAAACTTTCTGCAGCACTCTATGCATGGTTTCAGGCCGGACTTCCAGAAGGGCAGTCGGACCAGGGCGGTAAACTTGGGCGGTGGCTATATCTCCTAAGATTTATTATGTATGATCCGAGTTCTTATTATTTTTGACAAGGTAGATGGTGTCTATTTATATAACCTTCACTTTGTTTGGTATCTGGTAGCAAACTATAAAAATAAAAGACATTTTGCAAAACACAGGGTGCCACCCATAGACAGGGTGGTGAAACTAATTTCCTAGTGTTTTTTAATTGGGCGAATTTTCCCGGAAATATGCTCCATGAATATTTTACTTTTAACGTATCTTTTGTTAAGTTTCCAGTTATGTTACCTATAAATGAGTATTATGTTGGTGATGAATATCTTACTTTTAAGATATATTATGTTAAGTTTCCAGTTTAATTATCTATCTACGACTATTCTCCACACAATAATGAACAATTTGGTGGTTGTCTTATCAAAATCAAGCAAATATTAAGCATTTTACAGGTGCTTTAACTCAGCCCTTGATTTCCCAATTGTTCCTTAATTGGGCAATTTTTACCGGACCAGCATCTGTTCTCTGATTGGCTGGGTGGTAAATAGGGCGGTGGTAAGGGCGGTCCATAAATTGGTCCGGTTCCGATTCCGGTTCCGACTTTTATAAAGTGCCGAATTTCCGTTCGCCTAGAAATCTCCTAAAATCACCCAAATATCGCCTAAGTTACTTTAAATGGTAGGAAAAGCTATTTTGAACAGATGTAAAATACTTAATATTTCGTGGATTTTAATAAGAATGCCACAAAACTGTTCATTATTAGGTGTAGAATACTCTTCTATAAATATTTAAACTGGAAATCTAACATAAGACATATTAAAAGTAACCCAGATAGCATTCCGCTGTCAGACTAATGTTGGCTGTTGGTCGCATGGTCGGCAGATTTTGCCAACCTTGGCCCAACGGTGCCTTGCCAACCACAAATCAGGGGCCGGATTCACGAAAGGTCTCAACTCATAGCCAAATCTCAGCTGAGATTTTGCTCAAATCTGAGATTTTTGTCTCAGCCAAAATTCTGCTTAAGTTGAGATTCACAAAAGGAATCTCAGCTGAGACCAAAATCTCAGCCAAGTTTTGAGTCTGGACCAATCAAAACGGATGTAAGATTTTGTTGAGATTAGTGGAAAGTATACACATTTATATTTTACCACTCTACCATATATACTCGCATTTTAGAATATTTTCAATCAAGCAAAACATTCTCTTTTTAATATAATTTGTACTGACATTCAAAAGAAGCAAAACAAGCCACTCATGTAAATTTTTAATGTACATGTTTACTGTTGTTTTTCTACAAACTCTTAATATATATTCATATTTTGGGTTACAAGTTAAATAATATGTCATACTTTACTATTTTCAATTTGTTTTGTGACTTTTTATTACATATACTCTATTTTATGAAAACTTAAGTCACCCCCTTGGCAGTCTTAGATGTGATACCAAATCTGAGAAAAATCTTACTTTGAGATCTTTTGTGAATCCCAATGCAAAAGGTCTCAAATCTGAGAAAAATCTAAGAAAAATCTTAGATTTGAGACCAAAATCTCAGATTTAAGACTTGAGATCTTTCGTGAATCCAGCCCCAGGTTAGATATCTCTATATTCAATCGGCGTTGGGCCAACATTGGGCCAACGGTAGATTTTTATTCAAGATGGCAGCAAGCAATAACAGGGGATTTTGTGAAACTTAGTAAAAAATTATTTATTATGGTATGTGTAGAAATCATACTTCAGTGAGCCCATAAATTTTAACTAACTATTTTACAATTTTAGACATAAAAATAATATTCTCATAAATTCACACTGAAAAAGTTGTTTGTGACCATTATAATTGTATCACTGTATTATGGACTATCACCTTATGACACTGTTCCACCATTGTTAATGTTTGATCATGTGACTTATCAGGGATTCCCTTAACTAAGATCCTTCCACAATCTGTCTATCACTTGCCTTCTGTTAAACAATGGCCACATAACACCATGCTGCAATCTGACTGGCTGATGGTATACATTGAGTAAAATTTTTTTTTACCAGTGGTTTGCCGACTTTGGGCCAACGTCGGACCGCTGGTCAAAAAGCTGTTGGACCAACGTAGGACCGATGGATGTGCCGACATTGGGCCAATATTGGACCATCGTCAGAATGCTATCTGGGAAGATATTGAGTTACAAAATCCACAGAAAAAATAACCCAATTAGAAAACACTGGGAGATCCAAGGTTGTATTAAAAGCTCTGTAAAATGACTGCAGAGTGACTCCATAAACAGCTTGGGTGCTGTGGCCGCTAAGTCTCAAGTTTGCTGGAAAAAAAAGAAACCTGTTACTTCATATCTTCTTGTGAATATTAATGATTTTGATGGTTTTAATGAAACAACCATCAAATTATTCCTTATTATTAGTAGAATACTTGTCAATCAATAAATGAACTGAGAATTGAACATAATATATCCTAAAATTAATGATATTCAGCCCCTACATCCACTGAAAAAAATGCCTAATTAAATAATACTGGGAAATCAAGGGCTTTGTTGAAATCCCTGTGAAATGCTTAATATTTGCTTGACTTTAATAAGACAACAACCATATTGTTCAGGGGGGCTCGGTGGTGTAGCGGTTAGAGTCTGAGGCCGCCGGTTCGAATCTCGGGCCGGGCACTTTATGTTGGAAAGTTGGTAGTTACTTGCCAATGCCCGGTGGTTTACAGTGCAGTATGCACTGGTTTCCTCCACCTGTAAACTACCCGTCACAATATGACCCTGGCTGTTGAACGCAACGTAAAACAACAAATAAATCTAACCATATTGTTCAGTATAATGTGTAGAATACTCATTTATAGATACTTAAACTGGAAACTTTACATAAGACATCTTAAAGCTATGATATTGAGGGACAAAATCCATGGAAAAAATCGTAAAAATCAGGGTTCGGTTCCCGGCCCAACCTCAAATGGGAAACTGGTAGTTGTTTGCCATTGGTCGGCAGTTTACAGTACAGAACCTTGACCAACTGTTTGTACTGGTTTCCTCAGCCCTTCCTCTGTATGACCTGTACAGTGTTGAAAGCGATGTAAAACCCCAAATAAATAAATATAAGACTTCATGATCAACACTTATAAGATGACGTATTTAGTGGTTGCCCAAAACCATGCACTTTATACAAATAAACCACAAACTCAGACTACAATCTTGTTTTAGATTTAAAAATCTCCCCAAAAAATAGTGATACAACATACTCCTTTTTACCCATTTATCCAAGAAATGAATGCATGTTCAATTTGTTAATTAATCAACACTAGTAGTCTAGTATGTAGCAATAGTTGCATGCATCTTAAGGAAGGTTGTGATAGACCAAGAAACCAGTCCTCTTTGACAAAGAAAAAGGGTGCAGAACCAGACTAATTTCTTTTTTGTTTTGGATGAAAACCTAGTTGTGACCTAAAATATAGATGTTTGGGTATATGTTTGCACTATTACTGGAAGTATTTGCCCAATGTAACTGCTCTCATAAACCATGACACCAGTCCTGATTAGCCAAGATAATGCAGAGCTGGAACCAGACTTTAACTGTTGTTTTGATTTTGATTTTTAAGAAAAGTTTACATGGATGTTTGTGTGCAGGTATTTGCTCCAACATCCACCTTCATAGATACTAAATATATTTTTATATTTGCTGTGGAAGGTATTTGCACGATAAAAACTCTGTTTCTGTTTACTCCAAGATAAGTTTATTGGTTTTTTTTATTCTTATTGTGGAGAATAGCTAGCAATGACTATTTCATAAAATAGTTAAACATCTACAAAAACGTCCAACAGCAACACCTTCAACTGGCCCAGAATCTTATTGATAGCATATTTATTTTATTATAGTGACATGTATATATTTTACATACACAATAAATACAACAAATATAAAAAATACCCAGCCCTCTATTGGGCTTATGAGTCACTTTGAAACTATCGGTAAACTAAAATGTTGTGAAGATGGAACATTTACAGAACATTATATAGAGCAGAACAAACAAGAAGACACATGTAAGCAGGCAAAGTAACCTCCACACCAAGAATGTTCATTAAAATTTATTAATTGATATTCAACAACCCTTTTAGTCAAGCGATCTTGATTCAATTTAAGAAGCCTATTCCAATACCTAAAGGCACATGTATAAAATGATACTGAACATTAAGCCACCCCATTTCAGATTGAACAACAAGGTTTGGAGCATTCTTGTGAACACCTAGAAAGTATTTAATTGCTCTATTTTGGACTTGCTGCCCATATTTATCATTGCCGTAACCCCAAACACTTGCACCATAGTCCAGGATGCTACTAACTCCACTATTATATAACTTAGTAAATGTTTTGTAACCAATATTCTTAAACTGTTTGAATTTAGTGATTATAGAACCCAGAGCTCTGCCAGCAGCATCTGATAAAGTTTTTGCGCATTTATCAAAATCAAGATGACACCAAGATAACGATAACTGTTATCTATATCAAGAGTACAATTGTCTATTTTGAATTCAAATTTTGTTTTTCTTCTTCGCTTATTTCGAAAATGTACAATTTTTGTTTTTTCAATGTTTACCTCCATTTGTCACTTGCAACACCATTTGTGCACATGACTAAGCATACGTTGCAAATTTTGTTCATGCTCACTTACCAAAACAATATCATCTGCGTATAGCAGAATACAAATGTGTAAGTCTCCCATTTTAATACCAAGATTCATACTTTTTAATTCTTCTGCAAGGTCATTAATATAAATATTGAATAGAGTGGGAGATAAATTATCCGCTTGTCGAAACTCCGTACAGAGTTTGAAACCATTCAGTATTCATATTGCTAAGCTGCACACACGATACTGTTTCTTTATACAGCTCCTGGATTGCATAATAAATTTTGCCACCAATGTTATTCTTAAGCAGTTTATAAAACAAGAAATCACGATTTATACAGTCAAATGCTTTTGACATGTCTATAAAAGCTGCAAAAACACTTTTATTTTCTGTTTTTTTTGCTTTTTATAACTGAAGATAGTACAAATATGTGGTCTTCACAGGACCTACCTTTTCTAAAACCATTCTGTTCTTCAACTAGAATTTTACTATCTTCAAGATATGCTGAAACTCTAGAGTTTAAAATACTAGTATATATTTTAGCAATACAGGATATTAAACTAATACCACAGTAATTCATTGGCACATAAGGTGATTTTTCAGGATTTTTTGGAATGGGTTTAACAATAGATTTCAACCATAAATTAGGCACAATATGGTTTTGAAAACAGAAATTAAACAATGTAAAAAGTACTTTACATATTTTTGGATTTTTAATTACTTCATTAGGTATCAAGTCAACACCAGGTGTCTTATTCTTTTTACTTAAAAGTATTGACCTCCTGACTTCTACAAATGTAATAGGAGAATTAAGGACATCATTTGTGTTTTGAGTATTGTTAAGAGTGATTTCTAAATGTGTTTTTTCATTATTAACAGAATTAACAAATTCATGGTCTATAGACTGAGCTGGTGGATTGTACAACTGCTCAAAATCATTTTTCCAGACATTTAAAACATCCTCAACATTACTGACTATAAATTACCTTCTTTTTCAACTTTCAGAGGTGTATCCCTCTTTTTCGGCCCCAATTGTTTTATTGTATTCCAAAATTGCTTGTGATTATTTTTGCCTAAATGTTCAATATTACTGATGACATTGTTATTACAATTTCTTTCACAGTTTCTCAGAAGTTTGTCAAAACTATTACGAGCATTATGAAATAAATTACGCAAGTTGTTTTTGATATTTCTATGACCTTTAAAATTTCTGAAATCTTTTTCACACTGTGTCATTGATTTCCATGTTCATTCCAATATGGTTTAGAATGCTTGTATTTCTTTGTCATTGTACTATTGATGTCCCTAAATTGTAAATAAGTATCCATTTCATTGATTATGCTTTGTAGTAATTTTTCATACAGTGCATTTAACTGGTCCCTAGTTTGTATATTCCTTTCAAGAATATCAATTATTTCACATACCGCAGAATTCCAAATATCATTATTCAGAAAATTATCATTAGGATTTTGAAATGAATATTTCCTATAAATTGGACTACACTGTGTAGTGGTTTCATGCTGGTCCTTAACTTGACACACATACTCAAACTCAACGATAACAACAGAGTGATCTGGCACTTTACATGAACTAGAAATCATGGATTTTAAGTTATTGTTTTCATTTATTATTTCATTTATTGAGAAAACTTAAACAATAGAACAACCATTTCTGTTGAAACAGGTGTAATTATCAAATTCAGGTGTAACTCTTCCATTTACAACACACATTTTTATATCTTTGATGAATTCCAAAAATGAGTCACAGTACGAGTTTATAGTTTTATCCAAAACATGGCATTTTTAAGCAGATCCATGTGTTCAATAAAATCTAATCTATTTCCAATTCTGGCATTGAAATCCCCAGCTACAAAAACGTTATCTGCATATGAGTTCAAATACAATAACAAATAGCATAACAGGACTTCTGTGGCATGACTAAAAGGAAGACAAAACTCTCTGATACCTTAGCTATTTTATGTATGGGATGGTATTACTGTCCCAAGTAAAATTGACTGTTTGTTAGTATACTAATAAGAATTGTACTACTTAATCCAGTTGAAGTCCAAAACAATAAAAACTATACACTCGATTCAATTTTCATTTTCAACGGAATTCAACCATGGCAGCAAATTATTTCCCAGGGCCACTTACTCTGTTGACTCTTTATTGACACTTACTCTTTTGACATTATTGATATTTACTAAGCTGAAAACTTAACTATTGACACTTCTTAAGCTAACCATGTAATGTGTGGCTCCTACTCATAAGTTTAAATCAAAAGCAGCTTTGGGTAAAAGACCTAACTAAACCACAAAAAAAAGATTAATTCTGATGGGTAATATATCAAAGTGAACAATTCCAACCCACTCAAAATCATGATTTCAGAGATGGCCTACAAATTTAACCCTTGAGTCTGGAAAGAGGACAAAACACAGAGAGGGGGTTCAGAGATAAACAAGTCATTAAAAATGATTGCAACAAAAAGAAAGTACAGCAAACTTTCTCTCAAAAAGTAGTAAAAATGTAATTCTGAAAGATACAAGTAATCATGACTGAAAGATAAGAAGTGAAAGACCTAGCAGAGTCGCTGGACTATGACTATCTAGTGGTAAAAATCCATGTTTTTATCAGGGAGAAGAATTTTGCAATCAGAAAATAAAAGAATTAGAATTTTACTTGTGACTTTGCACACATTGATTTATGTATGCACAATATCCTTATGTAAAACGAACAAAAAAAAGTAATAAGTAATGTATACTGATTGAGATAGGCATAATGCAATCATGTAAAACCAGACATATGATAAGTAAATTCCAGGAGTACAAACCCAGTTCAACAAAGGTGCAGACAGTTGTCACAGATAGACTTTGCCAAAAGGATTGTTGTAAGTCTTGGATGTCAATTAGACTAATTCTCTACTATATGGGTACAGCAAGGAGAGTATTGCCTAACTTCAGAAAGCCCAAAATGTGCTCTGCCATATTGTTTTTCAGACTGGACAGAAGGAGTCATTTCACATCCTATCTAGAAAACTTTACTGGCTTCCTATTTCATATGGTATTCTTTTTTCAAATACAACCTCCTCAATTTTAAAGTGGAATGAAACAGGTTCCCAATTAATGTTAGATGACAACAAAACATTTTAAACTTTAGAAGCCAACTCAAAGCTTGCCTGTTTAGACTAGCTTACCCACCAACACAGTCATCCTTCCATTGCTAGGTTATGACTTTGCTTGGTTTAAGGACTGTCCCTTTTTGGAGTCAGCACATTTGAGGATCATCAGTTTTGTGCTATATAAATGTTTCTATTAGTACAGCCTCTTGATTTTGCTGCTGGCGATACTAGCTGCCTCAGTTCTCATCAGTTTAAATTGACAAGAAATTAAAAATGGCCCATGAGGTGACAACAAATTGCCTGTGTCATGGATATTGATTATGGATACAGGGAATTTGATGGTTCACTGGAAACATATTTTTCATCGGAACCCTTACCTCAGTTGGTGCCATATGAGGATTTACCTTCCATGACAGCCACATGTGCCTCAGCACCATGGATGTGCCAAATAAGAATTCACCTTCCCTGAGAACCACAGAACTTGTGCTCATATGGCAAATGGAGTTTAAAATGTCATTTGTGTATTGTTTCAATCAAAAGAAACTGTTTTTTAATAATTTGAAGAAAACATGATGTTACATAAAAGAAACTAAAAGGCCTTGATAAATGTGCAGGATTGAATATAATGTTCATGACAGAACGAAAAGACCTTTCATTCCTACTCAGAATTGCTGATTGCTTTTAAGATTAATCTCTGATAATTGTATCAGACTCAGCAAGTGGATGTTTTATGTTTCAGTATTAGGAGCACTTAATGACAGTACTAATGATGTTATGAAGTTCAGATACTGTATTATGTTTCTGTATCAATGAAAATTAAAAAAAATACCAACAGTTTTTGTTGGATACCATATAAACACAAGTTAATGAAAGTGCTAATGATGTTATAATGTTTAGATGTATCGCTGGATTATGTTTTTGTGTCAATAAAAATGGAAAAACAGGTTTTTTGTGAGACAATATAAAAATAACACATTAAAACCTCGCTTGCAATATTTACAAAAGTTATTTCATTTAGGACCATATTGAAATAAGACATTAAAAGTCACCAGCCATTTGTCCTACCCCCCAAAATGTCACTGGCCAAACATCGATTGACCAAATGTCCACTGGTCAAATGTCCACTGGTCTAACATCCTCTGGCCAAATGTCATTTTCTTCGAGTCAGAACAGTTATATGTTGCACTTGGTAATGTGTACATGAACATCTTCGAAACACAATGAAGGAACTTATTAAAAATAAGGAACATAATATCATACTGGTTGTTTATATAATATTTATGAAATATTTATTGTATAAATATGAAACACCAGTCTTTTTATTATATCTAAAAACTGCTATTTTTGAAAACACATGCTGTTGTGATTTTATGGTTATTTATTTATGTTGATCAATGCCCTTGTCATGTGAAGAGAAACTATTACTCTCCCTTTTGATGGATTTCATTTAACACCTAGCTGTTTGATGATTTTTAAAAAAAAACAAGGAAACCCTAGACATCTGTATGATTATTCTTTAAGACAATTTCATTTTTGGTGTATTACCTATGTGTAATGTGTATTACTTTTCACACAGTCGCTAGACATACAGCCAGGCACACCTGACACACCATTACACACAGACATAACAGCCACATAAACACACAGACAGATTGGAACATATACATTATACAGACATGTGCATACTCATCAAAGAGAGATACATTAACTTACAACGGTACATACACATTTGATTTTACAGATGCACAGAAAGATATAGGTACATGCAGACAGTCAGATGTGACCCCAGACTTGTAATCTATTATAAACAATCTCGATATTAACATTACACTTAAAACTTTTCAATTTATTAAATTTGAAAACTGTTACTTTATCATCTATTACTTCTATTACTTTCTACTACAGTTTACTACATAAGTACAATCTCAAGAATTACCTTGACATAAAAATAAACCAAATGACAGCTCAAACAATACTTTATATATCTAATTTTACTGAAACTTGTGAGCTCTTGGGTTTCATAAACAGATTTTGGCTTTTAGATGGATATATTTTTAATGACAACTTTCTTTTTTACTGCTTGAGGTACTTCTATAGAGGAAGTTTGCAAAGGCCAAAATTGAGCTCTGCTTCCTTTCATCCACTGTGTTTCCAATTACCATATCTTGTATTCCTCTGTAATTACTGTGTTACCTTTGAAAATTTAAAACCTTTTGACAAAATAACTTATAGTAATGTATAACAACACTAAAAATCAAAATGTCTCTGAGACTGTTTCTTTTTCCTTGTTAAATATCTTTATTTTCCATTATATCTGCTTTATTTTCATAAGATATAACTATGCCACACCTCTTTCTAGTTAGACAGTAAAAGCATTCTCCTTGGTAGGTTATACCCCTGTTGCACAGTAAGGTACAAAGGCTAATAGCCATCATATGGTCTTTATATCATAAAGTATGAAAACTGCTGACTTTGCAGAAAGCTTTGCTAACAAAAAACACTTTTTTCGTTACAGGAAACTAGCATTGGGACAACAGATGAGAAAATAAGAAACTTTTGCAGAGGTTAAATCATCAATAAAACTTTGGCAATAACAACTTACATAAGTACAATAAATCTTTAGAGGTAGTTATTATAGTCAAACTTGTGTTCTGCAGAGAACCAAATATCAATAAAACTGCCATAATAAAAAATCAGCAATCTAGTTCACAGAAGTGAAAGCATTATTCAATTAATAGGTGTTCATATACAATAAATTTCTGAAAAAAATCATAAAGGTATCAAAGTCAAACATTTTCTGATCGAAAAAAATAGTATTATTCAATGAGAAGACACATTTGGGGGAAAAGGTGTTGATGGTGCAGTTTGAAATATGAAGAAAATACAATGGGACAATACATAGGATACATTAAGTTTGTATTTCTGTAGAGTGTATAATGGAACAGAATAAGGAGAGATGAGAGATAAGGAGTTGCAGCTAAGATTTGTGGAACATTTTAGTGAAAAAAAACATAAACAATTTTCTAACCAATGGAATACCCGTGTAGACAAAAAGTCTAGAGAACACAAAAATGTTGAGTGGGATGCCTTACAAAGAGTTATTTTCAAATTAAACTAAAGCATATGAATAAAATTAAATAAGGCGAGTAAAACTTTCTGCCAGATTAATGTAGTTTACATATGTACTACACAGGTGAAAAAAATGTTCAGGAGAAAACACAAGGTTCTTTAAAAGAAGCAGTCAGTTCCCACGTTCGACTGGTCGTTTCAGTACTTACTATACTTGCCAGAAGTTACTGGAAGATCCTTTTTTCTATTTGTGTGGTAGCTTCCGGGTAAACAAGTAAGTACTGAAGTGATCGACATATCTCCTCTGATTTTATAGTAAGTAAGTCACGTGATAAAACAAAGGGAAATGTAGAATTATTATTGAAAATCACAATAATTGTTTATTTTTTATTGTTACAATATCAGTGGACAGCTATGAAACTGATAAAGCATTTATACCTTTCTCACGCTTATTGAGATTAAATAACTTGTTTCCTTTGATAAAAAACAGAAGTAACAGACTTCAAAATCAATTTAATAAAATTTACCACAGAAAATATACTATGTACACATCCCTAATATAGAATGGTTTATGCAACAATCATACAATTTTCATTAAAATTGTGAGTTTTACATGTAAAGTTATTGAATAAAAGTGGACCAAGAAAAAAAATTAAAACTTTAGAACATATTTCTAATGCCTCCAAGTACCCACGTAGAATCAATCTCGTTTATAAAAATAGCTGCCAATCAGATTTAAAAGAAATGACATCATGGGGAAGTACTTACTTTTTTCATTTTTGTGGTAGAGTTTCCAGTAAGTACTGCTTGTTACTGCGCATGTGGGCGGAGCTTATTTTACTTGCCACAAATTTTCCCACGCGAATGACCCTAGTGCCATTGAATGGGCTATGTGTCAGCTGACTGTGTGTTTTGAGTTTCAGAGTAGAAGTAAAAGAAGAAAAGGAAACAAAGGTTGTGCCCTGCAAATGGTATTCAGAAATAAAATACTCAACAGTGAGCACCTGAAGGTAGCCATTGCTCACCTATGCCGTGAACTGCGGGTCTACAATTTCACTATGTAATAGCAGACCAAAATGCACACGAATAACACATTGCAACAAAATTCTCTAAATGCAACAGTTTTCAAGGTACAAGCAATTTAATCAACAGTGATAACCTCAAAGTAGCTATTACTCAGCTGTGCAATGAGCTACAGGCCTACAATTTTACTGTGTTATGGTTGATCCAAAAGTAGGTGAATAATATATTTTTTACAAAATTCTCTAAATGCAATGCTACAACTGATTTCATTATCATGGAAGCTACTAAAAAGTCAGAAAGTAGCTATTACTCATGTAGCTATTGGGATAGATGCCGAAGTTACTCACCATGTTATATCTATGGAAAAAGTATCTGAATAACATATAAGTACTCTAAATGCAACAATTTTCAAGTTATAAGTGACTAAGTGCATCATTTTATGAATTTTAATAGATCAATAATTATTACGAAAATTCATATAGAAATAGCTAAGAAAGATCCAGGCCTGATCCTGACACTCAGATAAGGGAATCTACTTGTGGTCTAATACATATATGCAAGATAAGAGAGAAAATTCCGTCAATGAGAAAATTGTCAAAGTGTAGAAACGTGTTGAAATTTACAATACTAGACCCGTATTCACACACATGGATCAAGATAAGTGAAAAATCAGCTCAAGATCAGATCAAGAAAATGACTAAGCTAATCTTTGACTGAAGTCTGTATTCCCAAAGGAGGAATCATTTAAGCCAAAAAGTTGGAAAGATCTCACATAGCAACATATAAGTTAATTACTTTTACAAAGTTAAGCATTTTTAATGACTGAATTACCACAAAATATACATTAATATAAATTTTGTTCATCATTTTTGCCAGAAGAATATTTTAAATATTTCCCATTTAGTCCAAAAAGCTCAACCCACTTTTTATCCAGAATTAACAAGAAAATCCAACCCATTTTATACATCACTTTAAGCATATTTAAAACAGAAAACAATTATTACAGAGTTACTAGTATTAATGAACAATATAAAGCAAACGTTGATCCAAATCTTGATCAACCAAAATGGATGGATGAAAGCTAAGATGCAAGTTGAGCCAAAAATCGTTCAACTTCTTTGTGAACAATAATTTGATCCTAATCCATTTGTAGCCCAATTTAAGCCAAAATTCAGCTCAATTCGAGTTGGATCCGTTTTGTGAGTACAACCTCAAAACGTAGAGAAACTGAATGTACTGGTTTCCTCTGCCCTTCCAAATACTCATCACAATATAATCGATAAAGTGCTAGGTGTGACGTAAACACTAAATAAACAAACCCAAATAATATGGTAAACAAGTATAACCATGGTAAAGTCACTGAGGTGTCATCCTAAATAAAATACACAAAAATACACAAAGGAGGGGTTAATGACATCTAAAGGACTACAATGATTTTTTTAATGTTGCATTTTGTTTACACATCATGCCTAATGAAATATGCATCAGCGCACTTGGAAATATTTCCATTTATTAATACTTGCTGCTAACATGCATTCATATCACTGATTTGCATCACCCAAACCTATCACATATAAGTGTCCATGACAATGCAAATTTAGTGTTAAAATACACAGGCCAATGTCGGATTTCAATGCCCACTGTGTTAAAAAAGGTTTAGAAGTTTATTTACAGTTATTTTATTGCAGATTATATTTGCAAATACACATAAACCAAGTCTCACATTCTGAACCTACATGCAGAGCTAAATGATTTTAGTATATTAGCTGTAAATAGTTAATAGTGAAATATTTAGCTATAATGGTAGTGAATCCAATATAAACTGAGAAATAAGTTGATATATAAACCTTATGCACGGAAGCCAATTTGTAAAAAAACAAACCATACACCTGCTTGCATTTGTGGTGGTATTTCAACACACACAAGCCAAACATGAGCTTCACAATCAAAGTACTCTCTGTGTATTTGTCCATTTCCTTATGTATTATATCTGCCTGTCTTAATTAAGTACATCACACCAACATCCCTTGCTTACATAATCACCCGAGAGTATCCACAGGTAATTAAAATCTGAGCTTTGTACAGCAACTATGCTTTTGTAAGTAATCTGTAGAGTCAGTTTTCTTAGATTTGAGTATTCTTAGATTTGAGTGTTCTTCAACATTTATTGCTGTAGCACTCTACTTTTTCCTACTGTTGATTTTAGTTGTGTGTTATATAAAGTTTAAGGTTTTGTGTATAAATCTTGAAAATTGATTTTATAATTTGAAAATGTATATATGTATATTTTAAGTAACAATGCATTAAATATCTTCAAAGTTTCCATGGCTTCTACCATGTTTAGTAGAGTATATAACATCTATTGAAAAGGCAAATAAAGCTATGCTATATTGTTAAAATCCTTAATTGTCACCAGAGAAAATTAAAGGATTTATTTATCTCTGCCAAGGAGGATGTTGCATCATGAGTGTGTCTATTTAGAAATTAACCCAAACAGTTATGTACATATTTTATTTACAAATTAACCCAACCAGTTATGTATATATTTTATTTACAAAACACATTTTCAAAATATTTTGACAATGGAAAAGGAACAGATGAATCAATGTTGGAGGTGATTTGGATCAGCATCTAGGTCCATTTCAAGGATTTTTTCTCATGGTACATCTTCATAAACAATACTGGAGATGTTTGGCTTGCAGTCAGCAAGCAGTCTCCAAGTTCTGTCGTTCCATGTAGAATTAATAAATCTGTATATGACTACAAAACTAGCTCATCTTTGTAAACATTCCACATGTAAGTAATTTTTTTAAATCCTGGATTGTATAAACTTGGTGATATGAGTGATTACAAAAGTTTAGGAGGTCACACTTTTGTGACATCTGACAATGTTGATATACGATACAAACAGAAGATGACAGATAAAATGAACATGGCCAGTGTATCTCTCTGAAGGTAACAACACCTTTTCATCATGATAACTTTTCACTAATATTCAACATTATTGCATCTTATAATTTATCAGATGAACATAAGGGCGACAAAAGTTATTCATTAGATTATTAAAAACGTTGAGGAGCAATACAAGATATATTAATTATTCTCTAATCATGGCTGGCATCAAATTGCACATTTAATGAACTGATGGGGTGAACATGAGTCCTTCAAAAATATAAAAGGTTGAACTCTGGTACAAGGGTGCAAATATATAATAAAGATATTCATTATTTTGGTACAGATACAATATGCATGTAATACTGTGACGGATCCGAGCGACAAATCCTCACAACTTCGAAACACATGGTTTCACGTGCCACCAACAAGGCTTCTCGCCTTCCAGATCACCTGATCTGCACACACCTGTCCAGGAATTTCCACAGATTCACTCACTGAATCAAACACCCAGGACAGGAATTTTAACAGATTCAATCACTGAATCTAACAGCCACTACTGGAAATTCAACAGATTCAATTACTGAATCTAACAGCCACTACTGGAAATTCAACAGATTCAATCACTGAATCTAACACCTACAACAGGAATTTCCCCTGAGGTTGTGACCCTCACACCTGCTTATAGGACTTTCTGGTACCAACACACCCCAAGACGTCTCCTGGAATGTCACACAGATTCAACAATGAATCTTGCTGGTGTTCATTGGTTTAAGGAGTGTTCCTCTAATATTCTCTGTATTTGTCAACAGTCTTAATTACTCATAACTTGTCAGAAGGATAGTGACAGAATACACAAGCAGTAAAGACAAGGTTATAAATATTTATTTATAAAAGAACAATGATGACATAAAAGTGGTTGTAATTTAAATTTGCAACTATTAATATGCTACACTGGCTATGCCTACAATCAAGGTATCAGCTTAACAGGAATTGGGGGAATCTAATTCATACACTACAAGCTACGTTTGCATTCACAAAATCAGCCTGACAGGGATGGAATGATTGTTTGGGGAACTATGATCTGTAACACAAGTTGCTGTTGCAATCAAAATATCAGCCCCACCATTTGTTATTGGACATGAAACACGCCATAATTAAATTTGAGATAGCAAATATATTTCTTTATGAAAAGTTAAACAATGAACACTTTACTGCAATTAGAAAACTTTCTTAAACTAACTGGGGTTACATGCTTCAATTCCAGAGTGCTAGTAACATCATCACTATAAACATCTATTACGTAATCATAAGTAAAATTATCAGAATGTATGGTTTCAATTGTGAAACTTTGCAAACATTTGTTCTAAAACTTGTAATATTATGTCTAGTATACCTTGATTCAGGTAAAAATTGTTTTGGTGATTACTTTATTAAATTTCTGAAGGAAGTCAAATTTTGTGTAGCAAATGGTCGTATTACTCCAGAATTTGATGGTTTCATTTCTCTCTCTAAAGGTAAAGCTGTAGTAGACTATATTGAAATACCACAGGATTGCATTCAGATGTGTAATAAATGTGAAGTTCATCTTATATCAGATGTCATTAATGACCATAACCTTGTGAGATTTTTGTCAACTACATGTAAACAACTTGATCATTTAGGTCAGTTTAAAATTAATATTTCCAAAGAAAAAGATTGAAAAAGAAAGTAAGTAGGTTAAAAATATGATTCAAAATGTTATTGATGATGTTTACTTACAATCAAAAAGATATAAATTCCATAAATACCAGATGCATTCATGAAGATAACACAGCTTGGGAGAAAATTTCAATAGACACTAATACACAACTTGAAAATATGACAAGTAATCAAGATGATATTGATTCTAATTATGTGAATTTATCTGATAATTTATTTGCAGAAGCAAATAAATATATAGATTACATGTCTTCCAGTCATAAGACAAGAAAGATGTTTAAGAACCATAAACCATTTTGGACATCAGAAGTTACTAATTTATGGAAAGAAATGAAGGAATCAGAAAAACTGTGAAATGTAAATTTTTCATCCAAGAAGAAAAAATATTATCAGAGGTTTAAGTCACTGAGACAAAAATTTGATAAGAAATTGAGACAAACAGAAGGACCTTACAACAAAAAAATTATTTCAAACCTGGAAGATTTAACAACTAAATATCCATAAGAATTTTGGAACAAAATTAAATCTATGGGGCCACAAAAGGCAAAAATGCCACTGTATATAAAAATAATTCTGATGGGTTGACTGATGATACTTTTTGTGTAAAACAAAATGGAAAATGATTTTCAGAGTTCATGCACAAAAACAAATAATTCAATTTCAGAACATTATCAAAATTTACAAAGTCAAAGGTTACTATTAGAAAATCAAATGTTAAACAATGAGATCAAGTTTAATGATTACCTTAATAATGAAATTGCAATTAATGAAACAAAAACAGTAAATAAAGTATTAAAGGCCAGAAAAGCTCCTGGCCCTTACAGTATACAAAGTGAGTTACTCTACTGTGATAAATGTTTGCCGATTTTGAAATCTCTGTTTAATAAATGTGTTACCCATGGAAAAATTCCCTCTTTGTGGCTCAAAGCCGTAATAGTTCCAATCCCCAAAAACACATCTAAAGACCCCTATATACCTTTAAATTATAGAGGTATTAGCCTGATATCAGGTGTTAGTAAAATTTACTTAATAACAGAATCAATTCATACATTGATTGGTATAATGGCTGAAGAACAGAATGGTTTCTGTAAGAGTCGAAGCTGTGAAGACCATATTGTACATTTACTTGCTTTATTGATATGCAAATTAAGGCCTTTGATTGGGTTGACAGAGATCTTCTATTCTATAAGCGTATTAGCTACAACATTACTTTTAAAATATATTGGGCTATTAAGTCTATGTATGCCAATATGCAGTCTTGCCTGTAATTAAATGGATTTTTTGCAGACTGGTTTTCAGTTCTCAATGGAGTAAAACAAGGTGATAATCTCTCACCTACATTATTTACGCTACTTATTAATGATTTAGTAAATGAATTTAATTCTCTTGGATATGGGATTCAAGTTGGGATATATATAAAATTAACATTTTGCTTTAATGCTCATGATATTGTGATTTTGGCTGAAATTGAGACAATACTTCAAAAACTGTTGCATAAACTATATGCATGCATGGTGCCCTAAATGGAAGCTGGACATTAACCACCCAAAATCTAAAATTATTCACTTTAGGAAAAACAGGAAACCTCAACCACAAGCTAGTTTCTCAGTTGGAAATATAAAAATTGATTAAGCATACAGATACCTTAGTGTGACATTCGATGAGCATCTTTCTTTCAATGAAGCATATCAGAAAGTTACAGACACATCAGACAGGGCCTTGGGAAGAATTATAGAGCAATTTAAATCATAGGAAGCATTTTCAGATTATTCATTAATAATTAGATATACATATGAAAGTTCAATTTCTAAAAAAATAAGATGCGTCTGAACAAGGTTACATGGAATATTTAGTCACTTTCTGTCGCCATTTTTTTTCACTTGACAACTCCCATAAAATGTACTAGCCTTGACGTCACAGATTCATAACAATGTGAACAAACTCATTTTTGTAAACCTTTTAATCTATACATATATATTTAAAAGATTGCATTGTCTGTTTTTATGAAGTTTATTTGTTTATAAGACACCAGTCTGCCACAGTCAATTTCTGAAATAGTCTTGAGAACATCTTTTATATTTGTTTCAGATAAAAAATTATTTAGACAGGAAGTAAGTTGGATAAAAACCACAAATCATCCAGTCAACCAGGTTCAACTCTGAGATGAATTTTTATAGTTATTTTTTCAATTTTGAAAACTAATTACTGCTTAGAGATGACATAAATACAACATAAATGTCTTTAGAACTGGGCCTCAGGCAAGGATAATCATATATTTTCCCCAATTAGTTCAGAACTTTCAGAACCAAAACTGTAAATAATACTTTCATAGTATATATAATGCATCTATCCATCTACAGTGTATACTGTTGACTACAGTCCCCCCAAAAAACATTTCCTTTTTCTTGGTCTAAACAAAGGCTTAAATTGAGAACAAAATGTTACCAACTAATTTCCAAAACTTAAAATTATCCAAACTTAAGGTTAAAAAGTACTGAACTACTATCTTAAGGAAAACCCATTGTATACTGAATTATTTCATGAACTGATAATATAAAAGTTAGAACTTTAAGGATCCTTTCAGAATAAATTCAATAAATTTGACTAAAACAGCATGATTTTTACAAATGTTTTATGCAAATGAAAACAAATTTCATATTTTGATTTCACTTTACATCATACCTTATCTTGATACAAGTACCGGTGATTAAAGGAGATAGGAAAAGAAAATTTATGAAACCAAAGTTAATATATTCTCACAACTTGTTTTGTGCACAGAAACACATTTATTAAGCTCTTTCTGGAAGAGAGTACACAATGCAGCAGATAATTAGGTTTTTATCTCCACTGCAGAAAATGTGTGTACACTTCTTTGTGAAATCCTTCCTCAGTTGAACTATGTCACTGTAGATACTGTACAATGATCCTGCATGTTTATCACAATACACAGCTCTACACTTATACAAGTCCCTTTTCTTTTGTTTTAACAAACATTAAAGCTAATATACAAGTTTTATGTCTAAACTATTTAGCAATAATTGAAAAAACATTTTGGGCCAATATAACTTTTGAGTCCTTTGGATTTAAAACTTAGTCAAATGATCTATGGCTACAAATTTGATATGGCTACAAATGCTCTGACCCAAAAGACTTCTGAAAAACACTAGACAAGTTGCAGGAATGTGCAAATGTAAAAATAAAGAAATAAATCAGCCAGAAAAGTGGTTTCAACACTTTAAAACGCTGATGAACAAGCGTAACATCAATCTTAGTCTGTCACAACACAAAATTATGGAATTTATTGAAAATGACAAAAATTGGATGACATTTAAAAACCAAACTATAGAATCAGTTCTGAAGAAATTACAAATGCAATCAAAGCCCTGAAAAAAGGCAAAGCTTGTGCAGCAGATATACCAAATGATGGCTGGTGGCGATACATTGCTACCTGTGTTAAACAAATTATTCAATCTTGTGCTTACCTCTGGGATGTTCCCTACTTTGTGGAGTGGTAGCCGGTTGAAGACACTACATAAGGGAGGTGACCGCTCAGACCGTAATAAGTACAGAGGAATATCAATTATGAGTTGTCTAGGTAAAGAATTTTGTGCAGTTCTAAATAATAGATTAGTCTTGTTTCTAAAAAAGAACAAAAAACAATAAGTAAATTACAAATTGGTTTTGAGAAAAATTGTAGAACCTCAGACTACATTCTTACAGTAAAACTATAATTGATAAATAAAATCAAAATGGAAGGAAACTTTATACATGTTTCATTGATTTTTGAAAGGCCTTTGACAGTGTCTGGCTCCCCCTGTGGGTCCGGGGATGTAGAATAGGCCCAACGCATCCTCCTGCGTGTTGTAAGAGGCGACTAATTGGGGAAGCCTGTTTGCCGTGGGTTGCGATCCGTGTCAGTGGAAGAGAGGGTCCTGGCTGTTGAGCCATTTCTTTGTTGCGGCATTGAGGAGGCAATACACAGCTTTGGCCTCAATTTTACTTAGTCGGAAGGTTAAGATGGCCTGGCTTAATCAATCGGCTGGTAGTGCCAAGCCCTAGTACTCCAAATTAGTGATTGCTTGTTGTTTTTAATGGTTTATACCGTTGTACTTGATTGTGTATTCTGCTGGTGTTTGATTTGTGCTTTTGTTTGGAGTATCTAGAAGGCGGCTGCTTAACAGGTCAATCAAGGTTCACTTTTGTGGTCTTTGAGTATTTTGCTAATGTATCTCTGATATCGGTGTGCAGGGCTCAGCTCCACACTATTAAGATATCCCCTTGTTGGGCTCGAAGGGTGGATGGAGAGCATTGGCAATGAATAACCACTTCAACATTATGTCTACTCAAAACCCTCTACTGACGGATAGGAAAAGGGCAAGAACTTCACTTGATATAATGACTACGACTGTTTGTTCATGGCCAAGATTTCTATTAATAAAAAGGAACAGATGATGAAAGACCCTTGTGTAGACTGTCCCCTTTTGCTGTAAATAAAGCCATTGTTGCAATACTAGGATCAGATCCCTTCAATATTAAAAAACCAAGAAATGGAAATATTTTAGTTGAATTGGATAAAGAAGCACAAAGCAACAAACTGATGAAAACTACGAAACTGAATCTGACAATGGACAATGCCATCCCCATTGAAGTGCAACCACACTATAGTCTCAATACCAAGAAAGGGGTCATTAGATGCCCAGACATTAAAGAATGCACTGATGAGGAAATACTGGAGGGCCTGAAAGATGAAGGTGTCATCAAGCTGGACAGGATAACTGTATTCCGAGATGGTAATAGGAAACAAACAGGAACTTTTATATTGACATTTCAAAGCCAGACCTTACCAAAATATATCAGGGTGGGTTATTACAGGGAGGCTGTGTCACAGTTTATTCCTAATCCTGTCAGATGTTATAAATGGCAGAAATTTGCCCACACAAAATTCCACTGCAAGAAAAATGAAGTATGCAATAAATGTGGGCAAGAGCATCACACTGACTCTCAGGAATGTAAAAACGAAGCAAAATGTGTCAACTGCCAAGGAAATCATGCATCAAATGACAAATCATGTCCGAAATGGAAAGAAGAAAAGGATATTCAAAGGATAAAGGCAGAAAGAGGAATCTCATACACAGAAGCCAAAAAACAAATTGACATATTTAATTCTGTGAAAACAATATATGCCCAGGCAGCTGCAGCAACCAAACCTGTGGTGAAAACAGCAACCCTGGAAACACAAACAGAAATGACTTGGCCAGAAGGCACAAAACAACTCAAAAAGTGTGCAGTTGAAAAACAGACAACTAAAGTGACTAAAACAAGTTCATCAAGTCAGACAAGTGCATCTCAGAATGACCCTATTAAATTTAAAATAAATCAAAGCAAAGTATATTTGACCAAACAACATAAGGGATCTAATGACCCTATTAAACAACACAATAAATATGATGTTTTAATCCCCAATCACAAATTCACAAGGGCGGAGTGGGAATAAAAATGTAAATAATGGAACCAAACAAAAATAAAAGTATAATACAGTGGAACTGTCGTGGCTTTAGGCCAAACTTTGAAGAAATTAAAAATTTAATTTCCATTTTAAACCCTACATTTTAGCATTGCAGGAAACTCATTTTAAAGATACAGATAATGTAAATATTAGAGGCTTTGATCATTATTTTAAAACTTGTATGTCTGAAGTAGATGGGAGAGCCATTGGTGGCTGCTCTATTTTTGTAAAGAAAGGTTGCTGTAAAAGTATCTCTACATAAAACTATAACTGTATGTAATGTATATATTCCACCACGTTTTAATGTTGCACAAAGTGATCTTGATAATCTAGTCAACCAATTCCCTGTACCTTTTTATTTATTGGTGATTTTAATGCACATAGTGATTTATGGGGTTGCTCTTCATCTGATAGTTTAGGCAACAAGGTGGAACATCTTCTTGAATCCTCTAATATTTGTATGCTTAATGATAAGTCACCTACCTACTTTCATCCTGCATATGGTTCATTCACTTCAATAGATTTGTCTTTATGTTCTGCATCTGTTTTTCTTGATTTTGAATGGCAGGTCCATTCTGATCAGTGTGGTAATGACCATTTTCCTATTTTTATTGATATAGTTAAGATTATGCCAAAGGACAATGTTCCTCTTTGGAATCTTAAAAAGGCCGATTGGCCAAAATTCAAACTTCACTGTTCTTTGGTTATCAATAGGCATAGTTTTACTGATATAACAGAAAAGTTTCCTGCATTTATAGATAAATTAAATGATATAGCAATGAAATGTGTGCCAAAGTCAACTGGACAGTCCACTGGTAGCTACAATCCATAGTTCAACAGTGAATGCAAAAAAGCTGTTAAAGCTTGTCAAAATGCAATGAATAAATGCTGTACAAATCCTACATCAGATAACATAAATGAATGTAAGAAATGTCAAGTTAATGCTCGTAAAGTAATTAAAGAAAATAAAAGGAAATCATGGCATGAATATGTATCAAAACTAAGTGTAAAGACACCAGCAAAGAAGGTATGGGAAATGATTAGGAAAATAAGTGGCAAACAAAGCAATACCACAATACACCATCTGGAAAATAATGATGGGACAAAAATAACAGAAAAAGTGGATATAGCAAATAGGTTGGCCCAAGAAATCAGCAAGAGTTCTAGCAGCAACAATTACTGTACAAAGTTTCAAAAATATCAAGAAAAAGCTGAAAAAGAACACTTGGATTTTGACACAGACAACTCTGAAAACTACAATGTACCATTTACCATTAGAGAACTATGTGATGCTCTGAAAAAGTCTGATGACACAGCCACTGGTCCAGATGAAATTCACTATCAACTGCTTAAACATCTACCAAGAGACTCACTTATGGTGTTACTCAATATACTTAATGATATATGGGCTTCAGGTGAAATTCCTAAATACTGGAAAGAGGCCACTGTAATACCTATTCCTAAACCAGGCAAAGACCCAAAAAACCCGTCCAATTACCACCCCATATCTCTGACGAGCTCTTTCTGCAAAACCATGGAAAGAATGATTAACACTAGATTAGTTTGGTTCCTTGAGAAAAATAATATTTTAACAAAATATCAAAGTGGTTTTAGAAAAGGTCGAACTACAACAGACCAATTAATAAGACTTGAATCTTTTATTCGAGATTCTTTTTTAAAAGGCAACCATGTAGTCTCTGTATTTTTTTATTTAGAAAAAGCCTACGATAGTGTTTGGAAATATGGTGTTATAAGAGAGCTAGATAAAGTAGGCTTAAGGGGGTGAATGCCCATGTTTATTCAGAATTTTTTATCAAACAGAGTTTTTAGAGTTCGTTTAGGATCTATTTATTCAGATATACATGGGCAAGAGATGGGTGTCCCTCAAGGCAGCATCCTCTCTGTTACGTGATTCATTTTAAAGATTAACAGTATTGCTGATGTGATTCCAGCTAGCTTTGAAAAGTCTCTTTTTGTTGATGCTTTCTCAATCACTTGTTCTTCTAGAAATATGGCTTCAATATAAAGGCAACTTCAGTTGTGTTTGAATAAGGTAGAAAAATGGGCTGATGAAAATGGTTTTAAGTTTTCTAAAACCAAAACTGTTTACATGCATTTCTGTAATAAAAGAAAACTTCATCCAGACCCAACATTGACAATATATAACTCACAAATCCCTGTTGTTTCACAAACTAAGTTCCTTGGTGTTATATTTGACAGTAAACTGAATTTTAAGGCACACATTGATTATATTCGTCAGAAATGTGAAAAAGCCATAAACTTACTGAAAGTAGTTGCCAAAATGGATTGGGGAGCAGATAAAAGTGTTTTAATGAGACTTTATCGTTCATTTGTTCGTTCTAGACTGGAATATGGTTGTGCTGTTTTTAGTTCTGCTCGTAAGTCTTATCTTAAGAAATTGGAACCCATTCAAAACCAGGGCTTAAGAATATGCCTGGGAGCCTTCAGGACTTCTCCAATGCAAAGCTTGTATGTTGAGGCAAATGAAGCTCCTTTATATCTCAGGTTTGATAAGTTATGTGTTCAATATGCTTTGAAATTGAGAAGTAATCCTGACAATCCAGCTTATGATGTTGTTTTTAACCCTCAGCTATATGATCTTTATGACAAGAAACCATCTGCAATCAGATCTTTTGGGCATCATGTAGAGGAAGATTTGTCTGTTGTCTGTCCTCAGCTGGATCTAATTCAGACTGTCATTGCCAAATGACCCACCCTGGACTATACAGAAACCTCACATAGACTTATAGCTCACCCATCAAAAGAAACATCTTGGTGATGATTGTATGTTTCAAAGTCTATTTGCTGAGTTAAAAAGCTATTACTCTGACCATAGGGCTATATATACTGATGGATCGAAAACAGAAAATAGGGTTGCTGCAGCTGCTACATCTGATGGCCTCAGTGCCCAGGTCAGACTTCCTGGCAATGCTAGTATATTCACAGCTGAATTACAGGCTCATAAAATGGCTTTTAATATAGTTAAAAATTGTGATGAGGATTGTTTTATCATATTTTCTGACTCTTTATCTAGTCTTCAAGCTCTTGATGGCAACAACTGTGATCATCCTTTTATTCAAGATATTTTAAAGTTTTTTAATGATTGTTGTTCAGTAAATAAGAAAGTTGTTTTAGCTTGGGTTCCAAGTCAAGTAGGCATAAAGGGCAATGAAAAAGCAGATGAGCTTGCCAAACAGGCATTGCATTTTAATGTTTTAGACTTGAAAGTCCCCTATACAGACTTGAAAGTAAATGTAAATAGTGTTTTTAAACAGAAGTGGCAAACTCATTGGAATGCGTGTCCGGATAACAAACTATTCCAAATGAACCCTACTGTTGGAGATTTTTATGTTTGGACAGGTTTATCTTGTAGGGAAGAAATAGTTATAACACGAGCCCGTATAGGACACACTTATTTCACCCATAGTTATCTGCTGAAAGGTGAAGATATGCCCTGGTGTGTTCCATGTCATTGTCCCAATACAGTCATATTACTAGACATATATTACTAGACTGTATCGACCTACGTGACACGAGAATTAAATACTATAGAAACAAGTAATTTAAAAGACTTACTATATGGAAACATTAAAGTTATATGCAATTATTTAAAAGAATGTGGAGTATTTTGTAAATTTTAGAAATCTAATTTATTTTGTATTGTCTTAATTTGTGATAAGTTATTGTGTGTTTTCTAGTTTTCTTGTTTTGTCTGTGATATATGTATATCTATTTCGTGTAGTCTAGTCATATTTGCATTCTATTGTATTATGATATATTTGATATTTTCCATTTTCTATGTTATTTTTACTTTCCTTATCTAGTCATTTGTTTTGGTATTTTGACCAGTAAAGTGTATTGTATTTTTATTGATTGTTTTTTGTATCGTTATCCATTTTACTTGTATTTATTAATGTTGTATATATTTATAGTTAATGTATTTATTAGTTTTAATGGTGCTGTATAACACTAAGGTGTTCAAGCACCAAAAATTTTAACTTAACTTAACTTGACAGTGTCTGGTGAAATGCATTATTTTATAAACTTTTGAAAAATGGCATTGGTGACACTTTTGGCAGAATATTCCAAAACATCTACCTTGATTCTAAAATACAAATTAAATTACAAGGAAGCCTAACAGAAACTTTCTCTGATAATGTGGGTGTGAAACAAGGCTGTTTCCTGAACCCCACAATCTTCAAAATTTTTATAAAATATTTTCCAGATATTTTTGGATGAGCAATGCAAACCTGTAACACTCCACAATAAATCACTCAATTGTCTCCTATGACTTGATGATGTTATTATATCAGAGACTGCTGAAGGTCTTCAAGGTTGTCTAGATTAACTGAAAGTATATAGTGACCAGTGGCTTTTAGACAATAACACTGATAAAACTAAAGTTATGATATTTGAGGTGTACCTCGTAGATTCTCGCGGATTTTTGTAACAGAAATTCGCGAGTTGCTTGGTGTAGACGGTAAACTCACCCTATTATCGCTCACGATAGAAGACATTTTTAAGACGGTGTAAAGTGATTTTACAATAAAATATTGCAGAATATTGGGTTTAAGATGTTAGAAACAAATATATTTGTCTTTTTATTTTAATCTCGCTGGATTCATGTTATGCAGTGAGATTTTGAAATAGTTGCTCTTTCTGTTTATGTTGATCACTGGTGGACATGTGACGTCACACTTTTCTGTGTGATACAGTGAAATTCGGTGTACTCCGGTGCTTTCGCAAAGCATTGTGGGATACTTTAAATGTCTATATAAGAACATCGGATCTGCAGATTTACGGAGTCAGTTTGGTTGCTTAACAACCCTAAGGAAGAACTGTTTAAACCAGACCAAGTTGTTTGGACAGATTAGTGTATAGAAATAGAGTGTCATCTTGCTGGGAAACAACTTGCTTGTTGAAAAAGGTGATTGTTTTACACTTTACAATTACCGGCTGATTTTCGGCAAATTATATTGATTTTCAAGTGGCCTTCACCGCATCATTCCTTATTTGGTCATCTTACTGCTAGATTGTTGATATGGGTAACTGGGAAGTAGTTCATTTGTACTGAATGATTATGGGGATTTAGAGTTCTATTTTGAATTTATTACTAATTGGGATAGATTATTTTGGCTATTTGGGTTTAGATATTTAACTGAATGAGTAGAAGTCATGCTTATATATTAATTTTAGTGGCTGTTTTAAATGTGTAGGATTATATAATTAATTTATAGTCTAGATGTTGGCTATATTTATTGTGTGGAAAAACACTGAAATTGTTTTATATTGTGGTAACTGCTGGTTAAACCAATTTTTATATTGGTCTGAGTGAACCGGTGTATTTTATTATAAAATATAATCTGACCAATTTTTATATTGGTGTGTCTTATTTATTAAATAAATTATTTTGTTGATTTAATTATTTTTCTGCATTAGTTGTTAAAACTTATCAATACTAAATTGATATAGGAGTCTGTTTGATACCAAGCCTCATTGTTAGTGGCTCTTATTTTGAAGCCTTTTGAGCCTGGTTCACATTTAAAAAAAATTTGTTTAACACAATGCGAGCCTTATACATTTGTTTGATCTTGCCATACAATCTGACCCAGCGGCCTGACTGAAAGGTCGCCACATTCAACAAACCAGGAAAATTAATAAAGGATCATTTTTTATAGGCCAGTACACTATAGACATTGTAAACTCATATACATATCTTGGAATTGTATTTAGAACAAATGGTAATTTTGCAGATACCATGAATATGTTGAGACAAAAGGCATCAAAGGCACTGTTTAAACTGAGACACACACTGTATCAATTAAACCTTCCTCCCTCAACAAGCTGCTACTTATTTGACACCCTAGTAAGACTAATAAACACTTATGGTTGTGAAACCTGGGGTGCTTTCTTGAGCACAAAAGATAAGATATCCAGTATAAATCATGAAAAATACAGTTTATTTGATGAGCCATGCTTTGAAAAACTACACATTAAACACTTAAAAACAGTTTTTTCCATAGAAAATCCTAAATGCTTATTTGTGCAATCTCCAAATGGTCTCAGAAAACAAATCATGCTGGCTTTTCCACATAAAAAATTTCATTAAATGTAGGCTTGGCCTCACCGATTGATGGGATAACCAGGGTCACCAAACTAAAACCAAAGCTCAAGGAAATAAAGCTGAGACTCGTATAAAATACATTTCTTAATTCCAGTGGCTGAATGAATTAAGTAGAAATATCCACCAAGGCGATGAGGAGGGAAATAAATTAAGAACATACTATAAATTCAAAAGGAAATTTGAATACGAAAAAATATATAGATTTAAAATCCAATTTCTTTAAAAGAAGGAACAAAACAAAATTCAAAATAAGTTCACACAGATTAGAAATTGAAATAAGGAGATATGCCAGTAAAGGAAAACGAGAAAAAAATAGAGAAAGATGGTTATGTAAGAACTGTGACATGCAAAAAATAGAAGATGAAGAACATGTACTAATGTTATGTCCAATGTACCAACAACCGAGACAGTATATGTTGGATTCACTTATTGACACCTTTCCAGGATTAAGCGAGTTAAATGATACAGAAAGGTTTACATTTATAATGACATGTTGTGACTATGAAGGTACTAATCTACCATCAAAAATGTTGGTTCAAGTGTCACTTCTAAGAGGTACACTTTAATGCTTTAATTATATATATATAAATATAAAGCATATAAAGTGCAATTGCACTTCTGAAAAAGTACTTCAGGGGGTTTGTTAGACTAATTCTCCAGCCTCTGATGAGATAGCACAATTTGACCATTGAAATACAGTTGTGTATAACATTACAACAGTATAAGGCCGAACTCCATATATATTTGGTATAAAGTGAACTTTATCTGTGACTAGTATCACTTCTGCATTTGTTTTCTGTTATATATCAATGTGTGCATCTAAAAATCAAATATTTATACTAATACAACTAAAACCAGGTAGCAGCATAGTGCCAAATAATTAGTGCTGCCTCCTGGTGTTATTAATATATAAAATATATCACAATGCCATCCTCTCTCCTGCCAGTTTAAGATCTTACAATTATATTCTAGTCCTATAACTAGCTGTTATGGTTCTTCAATGATCTTTCAACATCGATATGAACTGTTACTCAAAAACAAACTCTCACCTGTGTAAATGTATTGATATTAAAGTGGCAGAATTTTCATCCAATGATACTGTTAAATGTGACATTGTTGATGCATGTAATAACATTAGACCAACATACAATTTTAATATCATAACAATATTTGGAAAATTTATATTTCAAATTGACTGCTTAACAAAAAAACTGTATTTATTGCTACCACGAACTAGAATATATAGTTGTAAATCCATCATTGATGGTAACCCAGCCATTTCCTAAATAATTATAATTTAGATATTCAAATAAATATCCTTTTTTCGTGCTTGAATAAAATTAATTAACTTGGTGCAAATAACATAAAATATTATCACAAGTATAAACTGAAGATGTCTGACCTGAATATGATAATTTGCCTATATCTTTCATAAATATTTAGTTGCTTATTAATGGATACAGCCCTTTATGAGACCTAGAACTTACTACTTCCGGAATTTTATTTAGCACATCAGAATTAAAATAGTCATAATAAAGTCTTAAATAGGTGTATTTTCAATGTCCTTTTTCTCTTATATTACAACTTGTTATCAATTTATTTTTCAAAAACAGTACATCTTTCTTGATGAAGTTTAAATGATTTCAACACAGCTTTGTAAACAAATTTTTAAATAGAATGTAGAAAAGTTTACATCGAATTAAGACATTACATATTTTCAAATGGGATATGTAACCTATTTATGTGAAAGAGATAAAATTATGAAACTATTACCTTAAAATCTAATTTACAGCTAGTGTGTGAGAGACTGTCAAAAGTGATGTCATTTCCCCCTTCTTGCTAGTTGTGTGTGGAGAGAGAAATTGTTTATCAGAGTGGAGATAAAAGGCTGTGTATATATATATAACAGAGCCTGCTGGGTGGTGTTTTTAGGTGCACTCATCACAACACCCTGTATATTTTCAAATATATTCAAGTTAATCTCTTTGCCTACCTCCTTTAAAGGGAAAATAAAAACAGTATCCAGTACATTTTATTGCCAACTTTTGAATTTGTCAACAGATTTTTTGTGTTATGTAAATATCTAACTTGTGAAAGGCTACTATCCCATCACAGTTTAAAAACCTTGAAAAAAATGGGAGGATGCAATATCCCATACAGATGTTTACCTTTCTGCATTCTAACACAAGTGTACTTATTGTATTTCTCCTGTGTTTGTTATAACTGTTAGTGGTTAACAATGAGGTAACACTTGAGAAAAAACAGCATAGGAAAAAAATAAAGGCTAGTGAGCTTTTTCTAGAAAAACTTTAATCTTCAAAGAAACATGTTATCTTCCTTCAGTTTGTAAATATATGCATTACATTATTTGATTATATCTCCAACTAAACAGAACTTTGTTATAAACCTGTGACGTCATAAATCATCTACTACAAGAAAAACAGTGTGTCGGCTTTTTGCTCCACTTCATTATATTTATTTTTCTAATGCTATTTATTGCTCTTGTACCATATATTTCTTAAAGTAAACCACATTTTAATTCTTATAGGTTGTTTGTCCATTGAATTAAGTTAAATTTATAATTTTTGTGAAAAATGCTTCCTATGGCCTTTAAACAATATAAACATGCAGGTTTTAACTGCTTGACCAAACTTTTTGAAACAGGTGATGAACCTGTCTATACTTATGGTTCAGGAATATGGTGAGGTATTTCCTTGGTGCCCATAAACAGACCCCTACCCTTGCAATTAAAGGTGACTCTGGTTGGTTAAACATGAAATACAAACATTATCTTAATATGCTTAAATATTATAACCATCTTTTGACAATGCCCAATGACCAATTGACACCTATATTCATTCAAATCTGCTTTACACCACATAATAATAACAACTGGTGCGGTAATGTAGAAAAAATTCTACAAATTCTTGATAAGGAGGACCATCTTCGAAATCATGAAACCATTGAAATCAATAAAGCACACAAAGCACTAGAATACATCAATAATGAAGAGTTTCAAGAGAAAATATTTGATAAACCAAAGTTAAGACTGTATCAAATATTTAAAAGAAATATTGAAACTGAGAAATATCTCACAGCTAACTTAAGTAGATATGAAAGATCTATAATTGCTCAGTTAAGAACCGGTACATTGACACTTGCCATTGAGACAGGCACATTTAAAAAATCCCACTTGAAGATAGACTATGTATTCTATGTAATAGTAATTTAATAGAAGAAGAAAAATCAGGGAACTAAATATACTCAAATGAATGTCTTGATGAATTGTTTGTGAAAATCATGACTACAAATAAGATTTACTGTTTGGCATCTTATATTTGTAATGCATGGTATAAAAGAAAGATATTTGTGTACAATTTACAATAAATTGATAAATTCTGTCTCTAAAAGTTGTGAATGAATAATTAAAATTCTCTAACTGTTAAAAGCAGATATGTATATATTTCCAATTGGTCTCTCAATGTCTTAGAAATATATAAAGATTCAAATAATTTGTATGCTTTTGTCATTTTTCTTTTACTTTCAATGTCACTTTCTTCTGAATAGTTTATGATGAAAGTGTCTTATAAGCCCAAAGAGGCTGGGTTTTTTTAAGTGTGAAATTTACTGTTATTGTTAATTACAAACAAGACACTAAAATAAATGCTATTCTATTCTTTTCATATAAAGCATGTCAACTATGACATAATTTTACAATTTAAAAAAATGGAAGCAAACAAGAGTTCAGTTTCATGTATAATTTTTGGGGGCAAAGTTCTCATCTTTTCTGCATTTGACATAATAACAAATTCAAGCCAGTTTTGGCATTTTCCTAATTCTTTTCAAAATAATTCTTTTCAAGTGTTTATTTTACATCAATTGCACTCAACAACTGTTGTCCAAGTAAGTTATTTCCAATTCATGTTTTAAGATTTATTAATATATATTTTGCAAAAAATATTCATATAATATATAATATAATATAGCTTGAAATGTTTTGAAAATTAACAGAAGTAATAATTTGCATGACACAGGGTAAAGAGAATTCCCATCACACATAGATAAATCCTACCACAACACTTGCAGTGTGGTGTGTTTACAATAACATGAGTGTTTACACTCTATTATATAGGGGGATGTATAAGGTCTATATTTATTAGAATTAAATAAACATGAAACATCACTAGAATCTGACAACACATTTTACCAAAACATCCAATTAAAGTGCTTTGCTGGCGACTGTTTTCGGAGGGTCGAACTTTGTTGTCTTGCGAATTGACGAAACTTTGCGTCAAATGAATGGCAGGTGCGGATATGAAAAAAGAAGGGAGCATGGAGGGGGAGATAGGAAGGGCAGAAAGTGGAGGATTCCCGATTAGAAAGGCACCTTATCCTACCAAATCAAGAAGAAGAAGTTGTGTAATACTCGATAAAGATACTGACAGGCCGAAAATTCCCCAATTAAATGGAAAACAGCTAAAAATAAGCGTTGTAAAACTCAACGGTCAAGATATCGGGAAGCCATCTGTTGTTTCATTGTTAGGGAAAACAGACAATGCAAACGGATCAAGACAAAAGGATGCTAAAAGAAACGGAAAACATGGTGGTAGACGGTCTAAAATAAAGGATCGAATAAGGTGGGTACACATAAACTCTTCGTGCAATTGTGGTCAAACGGATAACCGTTTACTGTACACTTTAAAGTAAAAGTTGTTTTGGCATTGCTGTGATTATGATGTGACAACAATTATGGAGTGTCAACGGTGGATCCTCCTGTTGTTAAGTGCTTCTGTCATAAATGAACCTCAGAAAATGTCCTAGTGATGACTGGTGCATACAGACACATTTCTCTCTGACATATAAAAGTAATTAAATACAAAAAGTTTCAGTTATTTCAAGTGCAAATACTTTAATTTTCTTCAAATGCAATTTTTTTTTTTCAATTTTCAACACTTAAGGCTATTACTATGAAAATATAATGCAGCTTTGTATCATAAGAGTTCATCACTATGCAGTTAACATAGGGATGGGCCGGTAGGCCTGGTATCTCAATATTAAGAGCATTTTAATGGAATACCGTGACAAGATTTTAAAGCCGGCACTTTGCTTGTCAAAACATATAATTGAAGAAAAACTTCACAAAACCCAAATCTGAAGAATTATCAGCTTTTATCTCATATTTTTGTGTATTTGCAGACTTTTATAGTGATTATGTTGAGCAGAACTGCCATGTTTTGGTCACAAAATATTCTAACCTCAATCTCACTTGTCAACACATAAGATTGAAGGAAAACTTAAAATATTGGGAACAAACCAGAAATCTGAAGAAATTATGCAATTTTATCTTGTATCTTTGGGGACTTTTATTGTGAGGTTGTAATATCCCAGAATCAATATGGTTTTGCTTTGGTGACCTCCCGATGTACACAATTTTGGTACTGAGCCATTCCTAGCTTATAGTGAAGGGAACATGCATCGATATTTCAGTATTGATCGATTTCCCTTTAAGGATTTTCAATATCAATACCAAAAGTGTTAATTTCAATATTGGCTCCAGCACCCATCAGGAAGAATTTTCAAAATGGTGTTTAAGTTTATAATTCCCAGTATCCTTGATTGTAGTGTACTAGTAGGGATTGAAATGCAATTTGAATATCGGTGTCAAACTCTATTTTGGCTTTGCATATCGATCGATATTGAAATATTGTTTCATGTTGTAAAATCCATTATTTTGCACCTACTCATTCTTCAGTTATCAAAAATTGTTTTGCTAACATATATACAAAACTGATCATGAATTTAATAAAAGCTGCCTATAAAAACAACTAAATTTCATAAAAAAATCTCACAATAAGTCTGTTAATGCATAAATATTGAAGATCAAACTACAGGAAACATAGAAACTACAAAACTATTTTGAAAATTCTTCCTGGTGGGTGCTGGAAATGATATTGAAATTCCCACTTTTTGTATTGATATTGGAATTCAGAAAGACCTATCGATCGATATTGAAATATCGATATATGATCCCGTCACTACTTGATTGACAGGTTTTAGGTATGACAACTTGAACAGACTGATAAGTGATAAATATCAAAAGCAATCCAACCCAAATTATCAAACTTATAATGACATAATTAAGTGCGGAAGTTGAAACTTGGTAGGGACATTGGTTGGGGTGTGTATGTAGGTGTGCAACGTCATGGTTTGACCTTGATTTGATCCTTGACCTTTAAAATCTTTTCTGGGATATATTTTGAGAAACCATAAGGTGTGGGAAGTTGAAATTTGGTTGGAAGTGTAAGTGTGCAGTGTTATAGTGTGACCTTGATTTGACCTTGCTGTAGTGACCTTGACCTTTAAAATCTTCTCCAGGGTATATTGGAAACTGTAAGGTGTAGGAAGTTGATACTTTGTAGGGACATAGGTTAGGGAGTGTAAGTGTGCAATGTCATGGTGTTACCTAAGTTAACCTTTGAGCTGGATGTAGTGACCTTGACCATTAAAATCTTGTCCAGGCTATATCTGGGAATCTGTAAGGTGTAAAAGGTTGATATTTGGTATTGACATTAGTTAGGGGTTTGGTTATGTGGTGCATGGTATGATCTTGATTTGCCTTTGCCATTGTGACCTTGAACTACAAACTGCACTTTTTTCTGTTTCTAAGTTGTGGATATAAAAGTCCTGCAGATGACCTGTATGGTAAACTGACTTTACACTCCATAAGATTGGACAAGATTGGTAGACAAATATAAGTAGTTCCTTCTTTCCTCCATGAAGAGAGGAGGCAGACAAGACAGGACCTATCTATCACAATGGGTTAACTTATATGGGCATATGACTAGCAGTCTAAGAGTAGGTTACTAAAATGATACTTGCATGAATTTCCTGCTGAGTGCTGACATCTAGTAAAGACTTGGTAAGTGATAACTTTGTTTACCTCTCCATCTGAACATGTGCATTAGTCAAAACCTGTACATTGGATCTAGGTTATATTTTTCAACAAGTTGGGACCAAGACTCAGTCCTTCTCAAAGATAGTCTGGATCTGCAAAAGTACTTTCAGCTATTTATGTCTTGGCCAGCATAATTTTTGTCCTTTCAAATTTCATCTGTTTCAGTCTTAAACCAAAACTGGGGACACAGTACAATTCTACCAAATTGTTGTTTGTAATAATAATGGTTGTGTAAAAGGAAGTACTTTGCACTGTATTTGAGATACTGCTGAATATTATTAATATTATGTGTGTGCATTTTCTATTTGTTATTCAGCAACAACAATACGATTAAAGACAGATCAGAATCATCACTTTCTGGGGTGACAGAAAATCTGATAGATAACTCACTGTCCAAATTGTGTTCAGACTGTGGCAGCTGTGCTGACTCCCCTCAGTCAATTATAAGCGAGGATACCTCATCTCAGGCATCAGACTCTCTTTTTGTAAAAGTGGAAAGTACACAGCAAGATTCAAAGAACACTGGAGTGCCCTGTAAAAAAACTGAAGAAAGTCAGCCATCTCCATCAAACATTTGCAAATGGGCCAATTGCACAAATTCTCAGGTAGATCTCAGTCAACTTCAGGAACACATCATTAACACTCACATTCAAAGCCAGACTTCGAGTGGCAGCTATGTGTGCATGTGGACCGGATGTAAAGTGTACAATAAACCATCATTATCTAAGTCATGGTTAGAAAGACACATTTTGCACCACTCTGGAGGTAAACCATTCAGGTGTATAATTGATGGATGTCGGTCAATGTTTTCATCTAGATTTTTGCAAGAAAGACATGTCAGGTCCCATTTTGAAACATATCAAAATCAAAGTGGCAAAGCTGGCAAAGACAGCTCTTCGGGTAGCCCATCTAAGATCAACAGGAAAAGAAAGTTGAAAAAGAAGGTGGTTAGACCAAGTAAGTATGAAATAAAGATCGAAACAAGTAAAGCCTCTCATCTTATTAAATAAACAATAGAATAATATTTTTACCAACTTTTACATTGATAATGTTTTTCTGTCCAATGCTATTATGCTATATTTTATATCGCTGCAATGTTAGATTGAGCAATGAATTACCCCCAGCCACAAGGGGCTAGGAAAGGGAATTGTAATCAGGCCTGTCAGTCAGCTTGTCTCTTTGGTCATAAATGGAAAACCGCAAGATCTAATATTTTCACAAGTAGACACCCTTGTGTGAATATCAGGCCTGGATCTTTCTCAATTATTATTTTATGAATTTGTTTGATAATTTTTTGATGCATTAAAATTCATGAAGTTATAAACTAAATCACTTATAACTTGACAAGTATTGCATTTGGAGCATTTTGTTAAAATATGTTATTCAGCTACTTTTTCAATAGCAACAACTTGGTGAGTAACTTGGCTGCCTATTTCAGTTTTCACTATGAGTAAATCAGTTGTAACTTGAAATGTATTACATTTAGAGAATTTTGAATATGTTATTCCTCTACTTTTGAATCAGTTTTAACATATTAAAATTGCAGACATGTGGCTCATGGCATAGCTGAGCAATAGCTATTTACAGGTTCTCCCTGTTGAGTAATTCAGTTATAACTCAAAAACCATTTCATTAAGAGAAGTTTGTTTAAATAAGGTATTCATATACTTATGGGTTAGCTATAACATAGTGAAATTGTATACCTCTAGCTCATGGCATAGCTGAGCAATAGCTATTTTCAGATTCTCACTGTTGAGTAAATTAGTTGTAACTTGAAAACTATTGCATTTACGGTATTGTCTTTAAATGTGTTATTCACCTACTTTTCAGTAAGCTATAATAACATAGTGAAATTGCAGACCTGTAACTCGTTGCATAGCTGAGCAATAGCTACTTTCATAGTGTCACTGTTGAGTAAATCAGTTGTAACTTAAAATCTATTGCATTTAGAGAATTTTCTTTAAATATGTTGTTCACCTACTTTGGGCCAGCCATAAAATAGTAAAGTTGTAGACCTGTAGCTCATTGCATAGATGTACAATAGCTACTTTCAGGTTCTCACTTTTGAGTAAATCAGCTGCATCTTGAAAACTATTGCTTTCACAGTGTTTTGTTTCAATCTGTTCGCCTTCTTTTGCTTCAGCTATAACATATTAAAATTACAGACCTGTAGCTCATTTTATAGCTGAGCAAAAGCTACTTTGAAATTCTCACTGTTGAGTAAATCAGTTATAACTCGAAAATTATTGCATTTATAGTACATGTATTTTGTTTAAATATGTTTTCCCACCTGCTTTTTACACCTTAACAGTTAACTTAGTACTTTTCTTCTGAATAGCATTTGCAGGGCACAACTTTTGTGTCCATTTTCTTCTTTCCCTTCTTTTCTGGAATCGCAAATCACAGTCAGCTGACACAGAGGCCGTTCATGGGCACTAATTGCTTGTTTATGAAATATGTTGTTTAGCTGCTTTTTTATGTTCTATGTCATGGCAAAATTTCAGAGCTGTAGCTCTGGTGCTAACTGGTTATTTAAGAACGGGGTATTGTTTTCACCCATGGTGTCTGGGCGGGCAGCAGGTATGGGGCCGATGTAATAGAAGTAATAGAAAAGTAATAGATTTGCTGAAATTTAAATGTTATAGTAATAGATTGAAATTTTGAAAATGTAATAGCAATAGCAATAGATTGCAAAGTAATAGAAAAAAAATGTAATCTTTCAATAGGATTATATGACACCTTGTTAGATATTTCAATAGTGTTGTGAACGGTAATCCGGTATACCGCATTTTGTTTCGTTTAGGTAGAAATGACGAAATCCGCAAAGAATATTTAAGTACTGGTTATTGAAAACGTCATTAAATTAGGCTTTCTACTGGTTAATATTTCGTCAAAACAATAAAGAACAGAAATATTTCAGGAAATAACTTATATTTTCTCTTTATTTTCATGCAAAATGAAGTTTACAAACCTCAAAATATCTTGTGATTGTATATTTCCTATTGTGAATGTAGCTCATGTACGCTCGCGTAAAACTTTTTATCACATCTCTGTAAACTTTCGAAATCCCGGATTTCGTTCGTTAAAAACTGGTTTTTAATTTTAGAACCACCACCATATTTCAATTGAAGCATCATTGTTAAACAAGTAACAAGACTGGGCTCTCTCCCTGCATGCTTTGATAGCTTTCATTGTTTTGAAAGCGTTAAAGACAGATATACTTGCATTGATTTACAAACTGTGTCTTTAGTGTTATTTCAACATAGATTGTAATGAAAGTACAGTAAATGCTCAAACTTGCAACCAAAATGAAAGAATATACTCTTCACAGATTTCCTGCACTGTGAAAGTCTTTTCAAATGTGACAACCCGTTTGAAGGGTAGTTAATGTTAAGTCACATTAATTGACTTTATATTGAAGGACTTGTGGCTTCACTAATTGCAAGTGTATAAATTTTGAAATAAAACTGTGGCATATTGTTTCATTGAATTATGGAGATATCTTGATGGCTCTCTTAGTCTCTTAAAATTTCTGTGTGGTTTTGTAAATCTATAGACAATGCATTTGATTGCCAGTGATTTAAAAAAAAAAAAAAAAATTATCAAATGTTATGTTTACTTACTAGTCAATACAAAGTAATAATAGTAAATTAGGTGACAATGTAATAGTAGTAGGTTGAAAATTTGAAATGTAATAGACTAATAGTAATAGATGGCACTGCAATACTAATAGACAGTATGTAATAGACACCATCTCTGGCGGGTGGGCAGTGGGAAAAAGTTTGTCCTGGCTGTATCTCAGAAACCTTAAAGTGTAGGAAGTTGATACTTGGTAGAGGCATTGCTTAGGGGGTGTAGTTGTGTAACGTCATGGTATGACCTTGATTTGACCTTGCCATAGTGACCTTGACCTATAAAATCTTTTCCGGGCTATATCTCAGAAACCGTAAGGTGTAGGAAGTTGATATTTGGTAGGGACACTGGTTAGGGGGTGTAGGTGTGCAATGTCATAGTGTGACCTTGATTTGACGTTTGACCTTGCCATAGTGACCTTGACCTATAAAATTTTGTTCGGGCTATATTTTGGAAACCGTAAGGTGTAGGAAGTTGATACTTGGTATGGATATTGGTTAGGGGGGCGTTGGTGTGGATTCATAATGTGACCTTTGACCTTGCCGTAGTGACCTTGACCTATAAAATCTTGTCCGGGCTTATCTCGAAAACCTTAAAGTGTAGAAAGTTTATACTTAGTAGACATTGGTTAGGGGGTGTAGGTGTGCAATGTCATGGTTTAACCTTGATTTGACCTTTGACCTTGCCGTAGTGACATTGACCTATAAAATCTTGTCCAGTCTATATCTTGGAAACCATAAAGTGTATGAAGTTGATACTTGGTAGAGACATTGGTTAGGAGGTGTAGGTATGCAGCCTCATGGTGTGACCTTGATTTGACCTTTGACCTTGTCATAGTGACCATGAGTTTTAAAATCTTCTCTGGGCTATTTCTTGGATTCCATAAGGTGTAGAAGGTTACCAGTTGGTAGGGACATTGGTTAGGGGGTGTAGATGTGCATCATGGTGAGACCTTTAACTTTGGCTCTGCCCAAGTATGTTCACCTGCCATATTTGAGACATCTTTCTCTTATGACAAAGATATATGGATTGCTGCAACTGTTTATTATATTCACTTTTACATAATTGTGTTTTTTCCATTGACAGCTATTCTCCAGTTAATAAATTTTACAGCTTTATAATTTTTAGTTTACTGATTAATGCTGTCATCTTGCCATTGAATTGTCTTGTTTTAATACTTTATCTTTACATATATTTTCTTTCTCTTAGATGTTATTTGCTCAACTTAAACATTATTGGAAGCTTTATATAAATGACACTGCTCTGAAAGTATCCAGATCTTTGTACTGTTTCACTACTTCTACATCTCATAGTGTTGAAAATATTTCCCCAGGCTGTGGGGTACGGGCATCTCTGATGGTAGTTTTCTTTGAACTGTGCTAAAATATTAAAATTTCAATATGGAATCAAAAGCTTAATGTTTGATATGTAATATATGTTTTAGTCAAAACCGAGGATTCATTTGATGCATATGTGATGGAGAAGATAAAAACTCAGCTTTTATATAAGGATACCATGCCTGCTGATCAAAGTGCCAGCTCAGCCACATTCCGCAGTACTGTAAGAATGGTTAAATTTTAATAATCTTTCTGTAAATCTATACAGTGTGGTTAAATTAAACATTATGCCAAGTCCAAGAAGACGTAGTGAAGATCATCTTATGTAAAATGATCTAACCCAGTGTTCTTTCCATGAAAACCTGTACATTACTCACTTTGTGGGTTCGATTCCGACAAATGCCAATGTTGGGGTCTTGTGACCTGCCCTAGTAGGACCCTGGCTGTTGAACAGAACATAAAACCCTTTGTACATTACTTCATTACTTATCGGCAAATTTTTGTCAGTCTTATTGAAATCCAGGATCACATGATGTGAATAACTATGGAAGTACTAGTGCTGTATGCTATTTGTAGGAGTGCTACTTTTCATTAAGCGCCCTTTCCAGTTTGTTTTAGGTCAGACTTCCTCGCCACCTCTGGATTATGGTCTCCTTCAATATCGCCTTTGTTAGTGGCGCTTTGCAACTACATCTGAGTGGGAAAACTTTTCAACATGCTTTTCTGTGTTTGCTCTCGAGCATGATTTCACGAGTTTATGCACGCCCTGGGGCGAGTTGTAGCAAAACCAACTCACCAGTGCATCTGAGCTGTCGTAAACTGGTGATTGCATGGCGAAATCTTGGTTTGGATGTTTCGAATATTATCTAAGCATACCAAGCAAACTTGTGTGAGCTATACGATCTTTATCCACATGTAGCATGGTCAAATTATGGTTTGGATGTTTTGAATCGTGCATACAGAAGTGGAAATACATTCAGTGAATGCTTATGTGTGGTGTTGGAGCAAAGCTTGTGGCTCACTTGTTGGAATTTGGAATCTTTTACAATGGGAATTTGCTAAAGAAAAATTCTTAATGACTTCAACCATGCTTAATCTGCATCAAAAGACAGACCCAAAGGTGCAACAACTAAGATTCAAGTAAAAAGAATTAAGAGAGATATAAATTCATGATTAAGCGGCCCCTTAGGGACGCTTATTTGTTTTCACATAAGTTCGACTGATCACCGCCGCAGGATTATGGTCTCCCTTGAATAACTTCTTGGGCTTTCAAATTTTTCTTTCTTTCTTTAAAACTATAGGGACGGGAAAATTTTTTGGGATACTTTGCGGAGACCTTAAGCTCTACTTAAGGTAACCTTAAGCATTTTTCAAAAACACCCCGTCATCAAGTTTCGGAAAAAAAACAGACACCTGTGCTATAAAATTTATCAGGTACATTCTAGACCAAATTTCAAAGGTCGGAAAGGATTTTGTGATCAATCGACCATAGATGCCTGAATGGGAGATGTTTTATTTTCGTAAATTTTTTAAAAATGGGTACTTGGTCTGTATCAGAAGGTAAATTTTACAGCTACAATTTGTCTTCTGCCAACTTATAGCAAAAATTATCTATTATTTTCATAAAATATACTACTTTACAAAACACAATAAAGCTTAAATTCTGCTGACAGTCTAATACTCCAACTGGTGCAGTTTTTACCCCGCAGCCCTTAAGGGCTGTCGGGGTATTGTTTCCACCCATGGTGTCCGGATGAGCGGGCTGGCGACAGGAAAAAGTTTGACCTTGCCATAGTGACCTTGACCTTTAAAATTTTATCCAGACAATATCCCTGAAGTGTAGGAAGTTGATAGTTGGTAGGGGCATTGGTTAGGGGTTGTAGGTGTGCATCATAATTTTTAGTTTACTGATTAATGCTGTCATCTTGCTATTGAATTGTCTTGTTTTAATACTTTATCTTTACATACATTTTCCTTCTCTTAGATGTTATTTTCTCTACTTAAACGTCATTTTGACCTTAATATAACTGACACTGCTCTGAAAGTATCCCGATCTTTGTACTGTTTCATTACTTCTATATCTCATCGTGTTGAAAACTATTTCCCCAGGCTGTGGGGTACGGGCATCTCTGATGCTATTTTTAAGTAATTATTATTATTATTATGTATTTATACTCCGCGCAATATCTCCATATACTACAGGACTCAAAGCGCTATTTAACCAATCCACTGTACAGGTACAGCCCCAACTTACAAGTAACTGACATTCCCCTAACTGGAAGATAGAGGCTCAATGATGACCATTTATCAACGTCCTTGAGGTTGTTTAACCTGCCACTGGGTATAGGACCCAATGACAGAGGGCCGCCATTTTAAGTGGTCATCCGAGCGTACTATGTATCTGCCTGTACCTGGGATTGAACCCACGTCCTCTGAGTTCCTAGACAAGTGTGTTACCCGCTAGGCCACAGTGGCAGATAATCTGCTTTTCTATCAGATACAAAACACAGTAAAGCTTACATTCTGCTTACAGTCTGATACCGCAACTACTACAGCTTTATTAACCCCACATCTCTATCCAGGCCTCTCGTTTTTGTTAGCAAAAACTTTTTTCTAGTTGAACTTCTATTTATGTCTACGTTTTTCTACTACATTTCTGCTTATCATGTCGTCGCCTGGACAGAAGAGAGGCACTTGTGGCCACTTTGTGGCTTTGTTTCATAGCCACAAGAAATGCACGAGATGCGGAGTGAAGGGGGTGGGTGACGACACTTCTGTGAAGAAGATGGATTGTCAAATTTGCAAAGCGTTTATGCCTGCACAAATTCAACAACTTTCCACCCCTACCTACAAGTCCAGGAAAGAACATGAACAGAAGAAGTCTACCAGTGCTACCCCCACTCTCGTGCACCCATCAGAGGTCACTCTTTTGGGACGGGTACACAATGAAGCTGCTTCTGTTGAATCTATTGCTGGGAAGAAAAAGAAGAGATCTGACGACTCTCCCAAGCCCATCAGTAAGAAGAAATCCAGCAGCAAACCGAGGTCTGATGAACTCAAGAACCTAGACAAGAAGTAGTCTGAACGTTTTGCTAGACTGGAAGCAATGCTGCTCTCCAAGTCTTTTGCTGTTGCTCTCCCGCCCTGTTGAAGGTCCCGGTACTGTAGTATTAGCCACCCAGCCTGTTGAGGCTCCCGGTGCAGATCCTAAAGTTCTGCTAAACGGTACTGGTAATGCTGCCCTACATGTTGACCAGACCTCTACCGGTGGAAGTGGACTGCTGATATTACCGGTGGGTCTGACAGTGATGAAGATCTCCAGAGTGATCTGGGTTCCCCTGTTGATGGCAACTTGTGGGATGGGTCCCCAGACAGAGACCTCACCAGAGATGAATCAACTGATTAAGAACTCTCTGAGGAGGCTATTTACAGGGAGACCATTAGAGGTGTGAAATCTTTTGTGGGTGGGCATCAGATTCTTGAATTCGACAGTGTTTCATCTTCAGATGACAACCCTTTTTCCGGTTCAAGAGTTCAGCCACCCGGGAAGGTCTCTGTCAAGCTGCCGGTGGACGACTGGTTATGTAGAAAGATGGAGAAGCAAAACCTCACCATTTTACTGAAGGCTACCCTTCCAGAAATGCAGAAAGCTGCTGGTTTGTCTAGATGTCTGACTAGGGTGCAGGACACAATGTTTACTCAAGTTAAGAACCTGCATTTGGATAAGGGTAAGGGCAAGTCGTCTGAAAGAACGTAGCAAGCTTTGGAGTATTAGGTGACTTTCAACCGGAGTATCTCCCAAGCCTTGGCCCGCACAATGCAGGGCCTGTTTGAAAGCGTTTTCATCAGCATGGCGAACTTTACCCCTGCACATAGAGACAGCTACCTGGAGTATTTACATGCTGGTGTAAAGCAGGACACCCTCACTGCACTGCGTACTGCTCCCGTCCATTTTCAGTCACTTTTTCCAGACCAGCTTCTCATTAAAGCGGAGGAAGAAGTGTCCAGAAGTGAGGAGAGGTGTTCTTCTGGCCAGTCTCACAGGAAGCCCGGTCACGTTCACACTTATGCTTCCAATGACAAGTCTTCTCATCAACCGCACCGGGAATCCGGTTTCCCAGCTTGGAAGCAGATACGGGACAGGGAAAGAAAGGTTGTGGCAAGCCTTCAACTTTCTCATAGAACCGGCTAAGGGTTCTAAACAATGTAAATGACAATAACTGTGTAAAGTGTGTGACCGCAGTAAAGGACTGTGCTTGTGTGTCTGGAAATATAAGTGTTAACCCTTCACCAGTGATAGCCGGAAGCATGGACTTGACCAGAAAGAGCGAGACTGTAAATTCATATGTAATGCTCATTCTGTTACCGGTTTGCCACAAAAGAAAGGCGTAATACCCAATTATATAAGTAATTAAAGTCAATGTGAAAGTGAATTGACTCCTGCGCCTTATAATCTTTCTTTATGATTGATTATTTCAAATATTTAGATTTAATATTCTCATCAGAGGCAATATTTAAAAAAATCACAAAATTTTCCCCTTAACGTGGAAAATTGGCTCCCCCCATGCTCCTAGGGAGCAGAGGAGCAAGGCTGTCAGCTGACATTATGGCATCACTGCGGCATCTACGTCTGCGTGAACAACTTCTCCAAAACTACAAGGCCCAGAGACAGGCTGTTTTTTTTAAAAAAAAGATACCTTACTAACCATACCTTGCTAAAGTCATTACAAGGGAGGTACCACCACCAAAAGTGTGAAAATTTCATCACTTTATCATAATTTTCTCATGGACTATTGCAGGGATTACTCTCATATCTTGCATATATGTTCTAGGCTACAAGTAGATTCCCTTGTGTGAGTATCAGACCTGGATCTGTCTTAATGTTTTTTATGAAATTTTTAAATAATTTTTACCCCACAGCCCTTGAGGGCTGTCAGGGTATTGTTTTTACCCATGGTGTCCGGATGGGCGGGCGGCGGGAAAAGTTTGTCCGGTCTGTATCTCAGACACTGTAAAGTGTAGGAAGTTGATACTTGGTAGGGCCATTGGTTAGGGGTTGCAGGTGTGCAACGTCATGGTGTGACTTTTATTTGACCTTGCCGTAGTGACCTTGACCTATACAATCTTGTCCGTACCATATTTTGGAAACTGTAAGTTGTAGGAAGTTGATACTTGGTAGAGACATTGGTTTTTAGAGGGTGTAGGTTTGCAACATCATTGTGAGACCTTGATTTGACCTTTGACCTTTCTGTAGTGACTTTGACCTATTAAATCGTATCTGGGCTATATCTCGGCAACCATAAGGTGTAGGAAGTTGATACTTGGTAGGGACGTTTGTTAGGGGGTGTAGGTGTGCAGCGCCATGGTCTGACCTTGATTTGACCTTTGACCTTGCCGTAGTGACCTTGACCTATAAAATCTTGTCCGGGCTATATCTTGGAAACTGTAAGGTGTAGGAAGTTGATACTTGGTAGGGACTTTGGTTAGGGGAGTAGGTGTACAAGGTTATGGTATGACCTTGATTTTACCTTTGACCTTGCCATAGTGACCTTGACCTGTAAAATCTTGTCTTGGTTATATTTCGGAAACTGTAAGGTTCGGGAAGTTGATACCCGGTAGGGAGATCGATTGGGGGTTGTAGGTGTGCAATGTCATGGTGCGACCTTAATTGTATCCCTGGACGAAAGTCGGGGATACTTACGATTCAGTACAGTCACGCCGCCGCCACAGGGATTTCCTTTCGGACGCGATAACTTAAAAAATATTTTAGTTAGACCTTTCAAATTTGGTATGTGAGTATATATGGGCAATGCCATGAACGCTATTGTTTTGTGACCTTGACCTTCAATTTCGAGGTCACTGGTGGCGTCTTAAAGATCAGATTTTGGCCATTTTTTCACATTTTGGCCCAGTTCTCATATACATACATTGGATCATCCTATGGGTGGTATATATAATACATATATGTGTCCTCTGTAAGCATGCAGAAATTTGACCTTGAAGTTGTTTATTGAAGGTCATCCACAGACCGCCAAAGTACCTCACTGAGACCATTTTTGACCATTTTTGGATATTTTCACACTTAATGCTGACTATATTGCATGGAAACTATTGAAAATGGCTTTGGAGGTTGAGTACATGATGGAGTACCAGCATTCAGTTTGTTGACCTTGGCTATTGTTTTCAAGGTCACCTTAGGCCTGCTAAAATGACTCAAATTGGTACCTTTTACTGCATATATATGCCTATATAAAACTGTGAGGCCATATACCTCCTTTATTATTGTATCCACCAGAGGTATCTGGTGGATACTTTGGTTTAGCGTTCGGTACGCCACTGCCGCCGCCGCGGGTAGAGACATTTTCGGCGTTAACGCTCTCGGAAGAAAACTACACCTCTATCTTCATTGGGGGGTAAGCTTCTCTGGGACTGAAATTAGCCTCATTCTGAAAAACCAGGTGGCCGCCGCGGGCATTTCTTTGAAAATTATCTACATTTTTCTACTGGCTGTTTCTCATAGGTGATATGTATGACAGATATATATGTCCTCTACAACCTTGCAGACATTTGACCTTGAAGCTCTTAATTCAAGGTCATCCACGGAGTGCCAAAGTAACCCACAAAGCTTACTTTAAAAGTGCCTATATCTCCCTTATTATTATATCCCCAGACGAAAGTCGGGGATATATTGGATTCAGGTCCGTCGCGCCGCCGCCGCCGCCGCCGTAGAAATTTCCTTGTGGACGCGATAACTCAAAAACAAATTAATATTTTTTTTTCAAACTTGGTACACATGTTAAGGGTGTCCAAAGGAAGATCCCTATTTTAAGGTGACCTTAAACTCCCAATAAAAGAGAACTTATGGCCACCTTAAGGTCAGAAATTGCACTTTTGGCCACTAAGAGCCCTGTAGGTCACAAACTATGATGCTCAGCTGGCTGAAATTTTACCTGAGAACACATTAATATGTTCTTAGTACATGTCCCGATAATCACGACTTTAAGTTGAGGAGAAAATTGTGTTTGAGGCCCATAAAGACCCCCACTTAGGGATTTTTTGCTATATTTTTCACATATTTTGCCCTATAATTTGGAAGTGGTAACTCTGATGAGTCTCAAACTGCACTAGGTATAACTTTGATATGTAATCCTTGTCTGTAGAAAATTTTAGGGCTGTAGGTTTACCCAAAGGGGTCGACTTAAGGTCTCAAAAGTGCCCACAGAGACCCAATTTATGCACTTTTTGCCACTTTCGAGCACTGTAGCTTTCAAACTATGTCTCTCATCTAAGTTAAATATCATCTGAGAATATATCTATGTGTTTTCTTATATCTGCCCCAAAATTTAGGCCTTTAATAGACATTTAACCTGTGTGTGAGGACCATAAACACCCACCCGAGTGACCCTTATAAGACATTTTTCACATATTTTTCCCTGTAACTTGGAAATGGTAAGTCTGAGAAGTTTCAAACTGTATTAGATATACATTCTATGTGTAACCTTTGAATGTGAAAGATTTTTAGTCTGAAGCTTTGATTTGAAGGTCACATTGAGGTCTCTAAAAGGCCCACAGAGACCCGATATTTTGCCTTTTTGCCACTTTTAAGCCCTGTGACTGTTAAACTATGTTACTGATAGAGCTGAAATCTCACCTGGGAATATATCATTATGTCATTTTTACATGTGCCAGAAATAAAGGCTTTAAGTAGACATTTAACCTGTGTGTGAGGACCATAACACCCACCCGAGTGACCCTTTTTAGACATTTTTCACATATTTTTCCCTGTAACTTGGAAATGGTAAGTCTTGAGAAGTTTCAAACTGTATTAGATATACATTCTATGTGTAACCTTTGATTGTGAAAGATTTTAAATCTGAAGCTTTGATTTAAAGTTCACATTGAGGTCTCTAAAAGGCCCACAGAGACCCAATATTTGGACTTTTTGCCACTTTTCAGCCCTGTGACTGTTAAACTATGTGACTGATAGAGCTGAAATCTCATCTGGGAATATATTATTATGTTCTTTTTACATGTGCTGAACATCAAGGCCTTTAGTAGATATTTAACCTGTGTATGACGACCATAGATACTCACCCGAGTGACCCTTTTTAGACATTTTTTACATATTTTGCCTTGTAACTTGGAATGGTAAGTCTGAGAAGTTTCAAACTATATTAGATATACATTCTATGTATAATCTCTGATTGTGAAAGATTTTAAGTCTGAAGCTTCAATTTGAAGGTCACATTGAGGTCTCTAAAAGGCCCACAGAGACCCAATATTTGGACTTTTTGCCACTTTTCAGCCCTGTGACTGTTAAACTATGTGACTGACAGGGCTGAAATCTCAACTAGGAATACATTATTAAGCGTCTTCTTTTTCCATGTACCGAACATCAAGGCCTGTAGTAGACATTGAACCTGTGTATGACGACCATAGACACTCATCCAAGTGACCTTTTTTGACATTTTCTACTGTATTTTGCCCTGTAATTTGGAAATGCTTAGTGTGACAAGTCTTAAACTGTATTATATCTAATTTTTGTTTGTTATGTATGTCCCCCAAAAAGTTTCAGATCTGTAGTTTAATTGCTAAGGTCTCTTTAACAATTGTAAAATGCCCACAGAAACCCAATTTATGGACATTATGCCACTTTAAAGCCCTGTAACTGTCAAACTATGTGGGTCATAGAGCTGAAATCTTTGAATTTTTAAAAGGAAGTGCCTGTCTCTTTAAATTTTGAATATTAATGATGTTATGGCTATCTTAGTCTTTTAAGAACTTATTTTTGTGTGTTGTACCTCTGCTTGCTGAGTTTTTAACTCTTTAAAATGAAACTGGTTAAACATATTCAAGTAGGCAAAATGGACACTGTTATTTTCTGGTCAGCTTTAAGTCCCAATATTAATAAAAGTATATCCTTATGTAGTAAAACTAGGGGATTTTTAACCCTCAACTAGCCACGTTTTATTCAACTTGCCTCAGTTAATTTTGACACAGCTCCTACAGTTATGAACTCATTTCAGTTGATAATCACATACTTAAAATTCTCAATTCTTTTTGTATTTGATTACCCCTTTGATATATATCAGATTGTTTGTTTACCATTTATGCTGTAGTCCCAACCCACATCCCCCACCCACCTCTGGGACCTCCAGCTATATTGAGTGACACTAAATAAACAAAGGTATTTAGTGATATCAAATGAGAAACAAAGAACTCAATGGGGTTGCAGATCTTGTGTAATAGTGGGACCACATATATAGGAATAGAGGAAATGAATAACTGAAAACAATTTACAAATTCTATAAATAATATAATAAAATAATAATATAAATAATTTTTTTTAAAATAATATTTTATTTGTGAACAAATATAGAAACAGATATGCGCTTTTGGGATTATGAATTTTAGAATGGACATTCAATCATCAATCATTTAAATACTTTGAAATTAGGTTAAGAGTTATCATTGCAGGAAGATTGAAAAGTATGATGTTGAGTTAAAAATAATATTTTATTTGTCAACAAATATAGAAACAGATATGCTCTTTTGGGATTATTATTTTAGAATGGACATTCAATCATCAATCATTTATTAATAAATACTTTGAAAATAGGTTTAGAGTTATCATTGCAGGAAGATTGAAAATATAATTTGAGTTATGTATTCGGCGTCTGGGGATACACCATCTTCTTGGGAAGATACAAACAGAGTAGATTGATGTGCTGAAGTTCATATAATAATGGGTAATTATGCTTTAAAAAATTCCCGATCAAAACCTGTGGCGTGAGTGATGACCTGTCTGGGGATATGTTGGCGCCGAGTTGGCCCAATCTAGTTGATCCTAGAGGTTTGCAATGTGATGACCTTGAATTAAGAGCTTCAAGGATAGCCAAACTTAAAAGTGCTTATCACTCACTTATTATTCATCCTAGATGTTTGGGATGGTAAACCAAAATATAGGAAATCATGGGCTGGGAATCTTCTGGTGTGGTTGGATTTAACCTCCTTCAAGCTCAAACGAGGATAGCCAAACTTAAAGTGCTTATAACTTGCTTATTATTGGTCCTAGAGGTTTGGGATGGTAAACCAACCTAGGAAATCATGGGCTGGGAATCTTTAGGTGTGGTGAGATTTGACCTTGGGCCCCTCATTCAAGGTCAAACTGAAAACATAATACTCTGTATGTCATGCTTCAGCCATGTCCCACCGGGGATACACTGCATTGAGATGCAATATCTAGTTTGACCTTTCACCTTGCCATAGTGACCTTGACCTGTAAAATCTTGTCTTGGTTATATCTCGGGAACTATAAAGTCTGGAAAGTTCATACTTGGTAGAGACATTTGTTGGGGGTTGTAGGTGTGCAAAGTCATGGTGTTACCTTGATTTGACCTTTGACCTTGTGACCATGAGTTTTAAAGTCTTGTATTGGTTATTTCTTGGATTCCATAAGGTGTAGATCTTTGACACTTTGATAGGTTGTATAGGTGTGCATCATGGTGTGACCTTTAACTTTGGTTGTGCCAAAGTGTGTTCACCTGCTATATTTGAGGCATCTTTCTCTTATGACAAAGATATATGGATTGTTGCAGCTGATTATTATATGCACTTTTACATAATTGTGTTTTTTCCATTGACAGCTATTCTCCAATTAATAAATTTTACAGCTTTATAATTTTTAGTTTACTGATTAATGATATGATCTTGTTATTGAAGTGTCTTGTTTTAATAACTTATCTTTACATACATTTTCTTTCTCTTAGATGTTATTTTCTGTACTTAAACATTATTTGGAGCTTAATGTAAATCTTGCTGACACTACTGTGAAAGTATCCAGATATTTGTACTGTTTCACTAATTCTAATCTCATGGTGTTGAAAACTATTTCCCCAGGCTATGGGGTACGGGCATCTCTGATTCTATTTTTGTAAAAGATACCTTATCTATCGAGGATGAAAAATTGTTCAAGGCATACAGATCTGTTCATTCATCTGTTCCCCAGAGCCATTACAAGTGAGACATACCCACCCAAGGTGTGTGAACATTTCAATACTTTATCACAATTTTCTCTTTGACTATTGCAGGGATTTCTCTCTTATCTTGTATATATGTACTACAACCACAAGTAGATTCCCTTGTTTCAGTATCAGGCCTAGATCTTTCTTAATTATTATCTGGCCGGGTGGGAGATTATAATTTGCACCATATGTGTGTGTATGTCCATGCGTGCATGCAGGAATGTGTCCCGCAGTTTTCTATGAAACTACTACAGTTACACATTTTTGGTAAATTACTTGTCCTAATGAATTTTTACACCCTTCAATAGTTTTGGGTTTTGTGAACTTTGGCCTACTTTTGAGTGAGCAATAGCACTTTTATCTAATATAATTATATGACTTGTAAATCTCAAACTATTGTTTTTATTGTACTACAAAAGCTTACCATGTGGAACTGATTGCTGATCTCAGGAGGCTGCAGGCCCCGGCCAATGTCCAAGAAAAATAGACGTTTAGTGTTGACTGAGGTCCTAGGTTGTAATCTCGTGGCCTTCTTCCTCAATCTTCCTTCTTTTTCTCATTGGCCGCGTTTTGTAGACGTGTTTTTACATCAAGGAAAGAAGTTAGTTTTTCTATGGATATACTTGTCTTTGGATACTGAAACTACATTAGAATCTCTTTTTTGTGACAAGTCACAGAACAGATAAGTATATTTAACATATTCTACAACTTAAATAAACTTCCGGGTTCACGTTGTAAAGAAAAGTGTGGGTGACGACTCGTGTATGTAGCTTATATACAGGAATATATGCCTGTTGAAATCAAATTAAATAAATATTGTAAGGGTTTATCCCCATTCTGCTACAGTATTTGACCATTTAAAGGGTTAAAATATTAATTAAAGCACAAAAAAGAGTCCTTGTTGAAAGAATCTTCGGAAACAACTTCCGTCTTTGTCTAGACAGCAATTGCTTGCAAACTAATGCACGATTCATGCATGTAGCTTATACACAGGATCTATGCCTGTCGAAATCAAATCAAATAAATATTTTAAGGGTTTCTTTGACCATTGGCTACATTATTTGACCATCTTAAAGGATTAAAATATGAAATAAAGCACAGAGACTGACTGAGGAGAATCCATGGGAAACCCCTTTGGTGATGTCATCGTCTAGACAGCATGTGCTGAGAGACTACGAACTGAGTATGTAGCTTGTTACAGGACCTTTACCTGTCAAAATAAAATAAAATATTTTATCCCTTATAGATGCTACATTATTTCACCAATTTAAGGGTTAAAAACAAATAAATAAATTTCAAAACAAGTCCTTTTTCAAAGAGATCATCTTCTAGACAACAGGTTCTTGCAAACTAATGTCTCCCTACTGTGTTAGGGGAGACCTTGGTTTGGCAATAATAGTCCCCCCCCCCCCCCCCCCCTTTTCTGTACATTTTATTAAAAATCAAACATAGATTTTATGATAATATATGAACAGTGATGCTTCTAGAGCGCGGGATACGTGATATCTCGCTAGTTTTGGTACTAGCCCGCAATTTGGTATATTCGGCGCGTTTGGTAGAAGACGCGATCCCGCATGTTTACAAAATGGAGGGGCACTGATCGTTTCGAGAGAATCCCTTAATTTTATCATTATGAAGGCTATATTTGGTCGTTTTTTCAGTGAAAAATGTTATTTCATATGAAAACAAAACAGATACTACAGTTTGAAATTGGATGATGCAAACGTCAGATACTAACAACAATACTGTTGAACCAGTTCATACAGCATGTCTGTTACCTCATAAGTGAGCATAGGCTGCACTTCTCTCCTTCAATCAAAACATCCAGACAGCTTTAGCACTGTAATTCATTCACTTCAGGTTTTTGGCTTCTTACAGGTCTGGTCTTTGGGACTGGGCCACTGTGGGGGACTCAGACTGGTATTTCTAAACATTCATTCTAATCTATTTTTTCAAAATCCGAGAAAAATTGACTACTTCTTCCAGTCTCAGCTGTAATCCCTCCACCAAGCAGTTGGATTCACCATTCAGTTCTACATGGTAAGCTATTGTAGCGCAATAAAATTGAAAATTTTAATTACTTAAATGTAGCTTTTATAAGCTACAAGCTTGCCATGTGGAACTGAAGAGAGTCCCACCCTGCCTCCCCGCTGTATTACAGCTGAGGGGGTATGGTTCAAAATTGCAACGAGAAAAGAAGGAAGAGTGAGGAAGAACACCATGGAGTACAACCTGGGACCTCGGTCAACACTAAACGTCTATTTTTCTTGGACATTGGCCGGGGCCTGCGGCCACCCAAGATCAGCATTCATAATGAGTAAATAGCTTATATCTTCAAAAGTATTGCAGCTGTACAATTTTTCTAAAATATAGTCATCTACTTTTTTTGTGAACTGTAACATATTGAAGTTTCATACTTGTTGCTCAGTGTACAGATGAGTAATGACTACTTTATTGCTACTTTTGGTGAAAATGTGAAAAATCAAATATCTCGAAAACCGTAAGAGAACGATTTTGAGTGAATTTTTGATGAGTGACCTGTGCAAAGGGGAAAAAAATTCAATTTTCGCCACTTTTTGCGGCCATCTTGGTTTTTTGTGGAAAATAAAAAATTGTAAATATCGCAGAAACCGAAAGAGATACTGTATTTATTTGTATAAACGCCCCAGGGGGCGATGCATTTTCGGGGGGGGGGGGGTGGGGGACTATAACCTATTAAAAAATCAACTCTTCAGTCCAATGGCAATGGGCGATAATGGACACTTTCAGCCTTGATCTCGCTTGGCAGTACGTATAATGGCGAAAGAGCTTAAAATATTGGAAACAAACCTTAAATTTGAAGAATTTCTAAATTTTATCTTGTATTTTTGCAGATTTTAAGGCATTATGATCAAAATGTCCATCTTGTGGTATTCGATTCGGGAAGTACTAAAACGCATCTTTTTTCTGAATCCCGGAATCGTAAAGGTGCTGGCTGTTGAGATGGATGTAAAACCCCAAAATATGAAATTTTTATACGGATAAATATGGTAGAACGATTTCGAGTGTATTTTTTACCCGTATATCTGCCACTGTGGTTTAGCGGGTAAGAAACTTGTCTAGGAACTCAGAGGACGCGGGTTTAAACCCAGGTACAGGCAGATACGTAGTCCTCTGTCATTGGGTCCTATCCCCAGTGAACCTCAAGAACCTCAAGGATGTTGATAAATGGTCATTCTTGAGCCTCTATCTTCCAGTTAGGGAAATGTCAGTTACTTGTGAGTTGGGGTTGTACCTGTGGAAGTTGGATTGGTTAAATAGCGCTATGAGTCCTGTAGTATATGGTGATATTGCGCTGAGTATTAATACACAATACAAAAGTAGTACAATGATATCCTGTACAAAAAGGAAAAATTTCATTTTTTGACACTTTTGGCGGCCATTGTGAATTTTAGCAGAAAATAAAAAAATGTAAATATCTCGGAAACCGTGAGAGGTAGAGCGATTTTGAGCGAATTTTTGACAAGTAGGGTAATACATGAGTATTCTGTGCAAAAGGGAAAAAGTGCAGTTTTCACCACTTTTGGCGGCCATCTTGAATTTTAGCGGAAACTAAAACATTGAAAATATCTCAGAAACCATGAGAGATAGAGCGATTTCAAGCGAATTTGTTACTCGTAGGGTATCCTCTGCCAAGGGGAAAAATTTCATTTTTCGACACTTTTGGTGACCATCTTAAATTTTAGGAAAATATAAAAAATTGTAAATTCCTCGGAAACCATAAGAGATAGAGTGATTTTGAACAAATTTTTTACCCATAGACTAGTACAATAGTATTCTATACAAAAGCGAAAAATTTCTATTTTCGCCACTTTTGATAGCCATCGTGAATTTTAGCGGAAAATAAAAAATTGTAAATAACTCGGAAACCATAGAGATAGAGCGATTTTGAGGGAATTTTTGACCCGTTGGTTACTACAAGAGTATCCACTTCAAAGGGGAAAAATTTCAATTTTCGCCACTTTTGGCGGACATCTTGGATTTTAGTGGAAATAAAAAATTTTAAATATCTTGGAAACCTAAAGAGATTGAGCGATTTTTAGCGAATTTTTGACCTATAGGGTAGTGCAATAGCATTCTGTACAAAGGGGAAAAAAAATTCAATTTTCACCACTTTTGGTGGCCATCGTAAATTTTAGCAGAAAAAAAAAAATTGGAAGTATCCAAGTATCCAATAAAAAATTTTAGCAGAAAATAAAGAATTGGAAGTATCCTGGAAACCGTAAGAGATTTCGAGCAAAGTTTTGACCCATAGTGTACTATGAGAGTATCCTCTGCAAGGGGAAGAATGTCAATTTTCACCACTTTAGGCGGCCATCTTGGATTTTAGCGGAAAATAAAAAATTGTAAATATCTCTGAAACTGTAAGAGATAGAGCGATTTTGAGTGAATTTTACCCTCAGGGTACTTACTACAAGAGTATCTTGTGCAGAGGGTAAAAATATCAATTTTCAACCAGCTGAGCAAAAGCTACTTTGAGATTCTCACTGTTGAGTAAATCAGTTGTAACTCAACTCAAAATTTATTGCATATTCAGTATTTTGTTGAAATGTGTTAAGATAGCTATTTAGAGCGAATTTGTTACCCGCAGGGTACTACAAGAGTATCCTGTGAAAAGGGTAAAAATATCAATTTTCGATAGCTGAGCAAAAGCTACTTTGAGATTCTCACTGTTGAGTAAATCAGTTGTAACTCAACTCAAAATTTATTGCATATTCAGTATTTTGTTGAAATGTGTTAAGATAGCTATTTAGAGCGAATTTGTTACCCGCAGGGTACTACAAGAGTATCCTGTGAAAAGGGTAAAAATATCAATTTTCGATAGCTGAGCAAAAGCTACTTTGAGATTCTCACTATTGAGTAAATCAGTTGAAACTCAACTCAAAAACTATTGCATGTACATTATTTTGTTGAAATGTGTTTTCCATCTACTTTTTACACCTTAACAGTTAACTTTGTACCTTGCTTCTGAATACCATTTGCAAGGCACATCTTTTGTGTCCTTTTCGTTCACTTTTACTCTGATACTCAAAACACACAGTTAACTGACACGGAGCCTGTTCATGGGTACTGATTGCTTGTTTCATTATTTCCATCTCTAGGTACTATGTAAATGTATCAACACTGAAGTAACTGCTAATGAAATCAACCTTAGGTACAATGTACTTTATATTGTGTGTAACTAAGGAAGTGCAATTAATGTTTGATCTCTTCCAAAACTGCATGTCATGAATAGTTATCTAACAGGAATATTAGCTGAAATGAAAAAGGTTAATGTCTTTGTAGTAAGCAAAATTTGTATTGTGGGCAGAAATACTACATTCTAGAGATTGTTGTGGGTAGAGTTCCTTCAAGAGCTCCTGTGGGTAGAGTTTGCATTGGGCAAAGTTCTTGGATTTGCACTCGTCATCGGGTATATAATTTTGCTTTGCAAAATAAAAGTATTGAAGGTTGAATTGCTGAAGTTCTTACATAAGTCGTTATCTTTTGCTTGAAATTATGTCATACAGAAGATGGGTCCTAAAGAAAATGCCCAGTCAAACCATATGGCATGAGTGATGACCTGTCTGGGGATATGTTGGCGCCGAGTTGGCCCAATCTAGTTGTCAAAGAGGTCAAACCAGTGGTTCAGGCCAGGAACATAAGGATCCACCTTATTTAAGTCAGTCCAGCATAATCTTTGTGCTTTCAAATTTTTAAGTTTCAGTCTATAACTTAAGGTGGTGACCCAGTGCAATTCTTCTGAATTCTTGTATTCGTTTCAGGTGATAGCAAAGCGCCTAGAACCAAATGGCACCACAAGTGTTCTCCTACACTGGAATCCACCAAATCTGTAAGTTGGAAAATGCATTTATAGCCTTCCTGAAAAATTTCTTTTGGTTATGCCAAGCCATTTCCAAGATTCTAGGTTTCTGATAACTTTCATTGGTAAGGTACAGTAGTTCCCCTGTCAAATAAGAACACTGAGAGGAAGTTTTTGAAACAAAACATACTAAAAAATTCTTAAAATATCTGATAAAAGGTTTTTATTGCGTTAATACATCCTACCCCATGGACAATTAATAATCCGGTCATTGTAGACCAGAAAGCAAAACGACAGAAAAAGTGGTCCTGTGTTTCCACCAGCAGGACTGGTCTAGTACATGCACAGTGATGCTTCTAGAGCACGGGATACGCGATATCTCGCGAGTTTTAGTACTAGCCCGCAATTTGGTATATTCGGCGCGTTCGGTAGAAGACGCGATCCCGCGTGTTTACAAAATGGAGGGGCACCAATCGTTTCGTGAGAATCCCTTAATTTTATCATTATGAATGCTATATTTGGTCATTTTTTCAGTGAAAAATGTTATTTCATATGAAAACAAAATGGATACTACAGTTTGAAATTGGATGATGCAAACGTCAGATACTAACAACAATACTGTTGAACCAGTTCATACAGCAGGTCTGTTACCTCATATCTTCTCATGAATATTAATGAGTTGGGTGTCATGGCTGTGAGTTCTCAAGTTTAAAGTTTTACATCTTTGTTGAGGCTTCCATTTTATAAAATATTACTATCAACGCTAAGGCCCTTATTTTATTGAGACAGAATAAGTACCATCTACCTTTGTCAAATTTGAGGTCTGAAAAAAGAACATTTTTAGCACTGACCTGTATTTGATCAAATACAACCAAATACAGTGATCAAATACAAATATGTATATTTTTAAAACCTCAAATACAAATACAGGATTATTGGTGTATTTAAATACAAATACGTATTTGCTCCCAACCCAGCCTAAGGGAAATCTGTGACTTCATATCTTTTCATGAATATTAATGAGTCGGGTGCTATGGCCATGAGCTCTCGAGTTTAAAGTGTTAGCTCTTTGTTGAGGCTTTCATTTTATAAAATATTGCTAGAAAACCCCAATGGAAATCTTATGACCACACATCTTCCCATGAATATTAATGGCTTGGGTGTTATGGCCACGAATTCCCGAGTTTAAAGCATTTGATCTTTCATCGAGGTGCTTCTATTTTAAAAAATATTGCTAGAAAAGTATTGTTATAGAATACGACCCCAGGTCTTTGATATTTTTTTTTATCAAAGCAGTGATCCAGATAAGTAACAAAATTTTATGGGATCTTAGTTGGATCAGGTTCCATCTTCTGTTTTTTCATGAAGATCCAAACAGTAGTATTTGTGTAATCCTGCTAACAAACATACGGACAGACAGATGCTTCTGAAATTAATCCCTCATTGGCGGAGGTACGTTCCCATTTTTATTGACTAAGCCCCCACATTTTTATGTCGGCTGACTTGTCAGTCAGCTGACATTATGTCGTCACTCTGCGGCGTGGGCGTCCGCGTGAACAACTTCTTCTCCAAAACTACAAGGCCTAGAGACATGCTGTTTTTTTTAAAAGATACCTTATCTATCGAGGATGAAAAATTGTTCAAGGCATGCAAATCTGTCTGTTCGTCTGTTTGCTAGAGACGTTACAAGGGAGGTACCCCCACCAAAAGTGTGAAAATTTCAACACTTTATCACAATTTTCTCAGTGACTATTACTGGGATTTCTCTCATATCTTGCATATATGTACTAGGCCAGAGGTAGATTCTCTTGTGTGAGTATGAGACCTGGATCTGTCGTAGTTTTTTTTTAATAAATTTTTTTAATAATTTTTAATGCATTAAAATTCATGAAATCATGCACTAAATCACTTATAACTTGAAAAGAGTTGCATTTAGAGCATTTTGTTAAAATATGTTATTCAGCTACTTTTTTCATAGCTACAACATGGTGAGTAACTTGGGTGTCTGTCTCAATAGCTAAGTGAGTAATAGCTACTTTTGGGCTTTTCAGTAACTACCATCTTGAGTAAAATCACTTGTAACTTGAAAACTATTGCATTTAGAGAATTTCGTATAAATATGTTATTCAGCTACTTTTGGGTCAGCTATAACATAGTCAAATTTCAGACCTGTAGCTCATGGCAGAGCTGAGTAATAGCTACTTTTAGGTTATCACTGTTGAGTAAATCACTGATAACTTGAAAACTATTGCATTTGGAGTATTTTGTTTCAATATGTTATTCACCTATTTTGGGGTCAGCTATAACATAGTAAAATTCCAGATCTGTAGCTCATGGCATAGCTGAGTAATAGCTACTTTGAGGTTATCACTGTTGAGTAAATCACTTATAACTTGAAAACTATTGCATTTATAGAAATTTGTGTAAATATGTTATTCAGCTACTTTTGGGTCAGCTATAACATAGTGAAATTACAGACCTGTAGCTCATGGCACAACTGAGCAATAGCTATTTTCAGGTACTGTATGTTGAGTAAATCAGTTGTAACTTGAAAAATATTGCATTTGGAGTATTTTGTTAAAATATGTTGTTCACCTACTTTTGGGTCAGCTATAACATAGTGAAATTACAGACCTATAGCTCATGGCATAGCTGAGCAATAGCTATTTTCAGGTTCTCACTATTGAGTAAATCAGTTGTAACTTGAAAACTATTGCATTTACAGTATTTTGCTTAAATATGTTGTTCACCTACTTTTGGGTCAGCTATAACATAGTAAAATTTCAGACCTGTAGCTCATGGCATAGCTGAGTAATAGCTACTTTTAGGTTATCACTGTTGAGTAAATCACTTATAACTTGAAAACTATTGCATTTAGAGTATTTTGTTTCATATGTTATTCACCTATTTTGGGGTCAGCTATAACATAGTAAAATTTCAGACCTGTAGCTCATGCCTAACTGAGTAATAGCTACTTTGAGGTTATCACTGTTGAGTAAATCACTTATAACTTGAAAACAATTGCATTTACAGAAATTTGTGTAAATATGTTATTCAGCTACTTTTGGGTCAGCTATAACATAGTGAAATTACAGACCTGTAGCTCATGGCACAGCTGAGCAATAGCTATTTTCAGGTACTGTATGTTGAGTAAATCAGTTGTAAGTTGAAAAATATTGCATTTGGAGTATTTTGTTAAAATATGTTGTTCACCTACTTTTGGGTCAGCTATAACATAGTGAAATTACAGACCTATAGCTCATGGCATAGCTGAGTAATAGCTACTTTTAGGTTATCACTGTTGAGTAAATGACTTGTAACTTGAAAAGTATTGCATTTAGAGTATTTTGTTTCAATATGTTATTCACCTATTTTGGGGTCAGCTATAACATAGTAAAATTTCAGACCTGTAGCTCATGGCATAGCTCAGTAATAGCTACTTTTAGGTTATCACTGTTGAGTACATCACTTATAACTTGAAAACTATTGCATTTAGAGTATTTTGTTTCAATATGTTATTCACCTATTTTGTGGTCAGCTATAACATAGTAAAATTTCAGACCGGTAGCTCATGGCATAGCTGAGTAATAGCTACTTTTAGGTTATCACTGTTGAGTAAATCATTTATAACTTGAAAACTATTGCATTTACAGAAATTGGTGTAAATACGTTATTCAGCTACTTTTGGGTCAGCTATAACATAGTGAAATTACAGACCTGTAGCTCATGGCACAACTGAGCAATAGCTATTTTCAGGTACTGACTGTTGAGTAAATCAGTTGTAACTTGAAAAATATTGCATTTACAGTATTTTGCTTAAATATGTTGTTCACCTACTTTTGGGTCAGCTATAACATCGTAAAATTTCAGACCTGTAGCTCATGGCATAGCTGAGTAATAGCTACTTTTAGGTTATCACTGTTGAGTAAATCACTTATAACTTGAAAACTATTGCATTTAGAGTATTTTGTTTCATATGTTATTCACCTATTTTGGGGTCAGCTATAACATAGTAAAATTTCAGACCTGTAGCTCATGGCATAGCTGAGTAAATGACTTATAACTTGAAAACTATTGCATTTACAGAAATTTGTGTAAATATGTTATTCAGCTACTTTTGCGTCAGCTATAACATAGTAAAATTTCAGACCTGTAGCTCATGGCATAGCTGAGTAATAGCTACTTTTAGGTTATCACTGTTGAGTAAATCACTTATAACTTGAAAACTATTGCATTTAGAGTATTTTGTTTCATATGTTATTCACCTATTTTGGGGTCAGCTATAACATAGTAAAATTTCAGACCTGTAGCTCATGGCATAGCTGAGTAAATGACTTATAACTTGAAAACTATTGCATTTACAGAAATTTGTGTAAATATGTTATTCAGCTACTTTTGCGTCAGCTATAACATAGTAAAATTTCAGACCTGTAGCTCATGGCATAGCTGAGTAATAGCTACTTTGAGGTTATCACTGTTGAGTAAATCATTTATAACTTGAAAACTATTGCATTTACAGAAATTTGTGTAAATATGTTATTCAGCTACTTTTGGGTCAGCTATAACATAGTGAAATTACAGACCTGTAGCTCATGGCACAACTGAGCAATAGCTATTTTCAGGTACTGACTGTTGAGTAAATCAATTGTAACTTGAAAAATATTGCATTTGGAGTATTTTGTTAAAATATGTTGTTCACCTACTTTTGGGTCAGCTATAACATAGTGAAATTACAGACCTATAGCTCATGGCATAGCTGAGTAATAGCTATTTTCAGGTTCTCACTATTGAGTAAATCAGTTGTAACTTGAAAACTATTGCATTTACAGTATTTTGCTTAAATATGTTGTTCACCTACTTTTGGGTCAGCTATAATATAGTAAAAATTCAGACATGTAGCTCATTGCATAGCTGAGTAATAGCTACTTTGCTTATAACTCACTTATTATTGGTCCTAGAGGTTTGGGATGGTAAACAGACATATAGGAAATCATGGGCTGGGAATCTGTTGATGTGGTCCGATTTGACCTTGGACCTCTTCTTCAAGGTCAAACGAGGATAGCCAAACTTAAAAGTGCTTATAACTCGCTTATTATTGGTCTTAGAGGTTTGGGATGGTAAAACAACATATAGGAAATCATGGGCTGGGATTCTTTTGGTGTCGTTCAGATTTGACCTTGGTCCCCTCCTTCAAGGTCAGTTGAGGATAGCCAAACTTAAAATTGCTTATAACTCGCTTGTTATTGGTCCTACAGGTTTGGGATGGTAAACCAACCTACAGGAAATCATGGGCTGGGATTCATTTGGTGTGGTTGGATTTGACCTTGGACCCCTCCTTCAAGGTCAAACAAAGATAGCAAAACTTAAAAGTGCCTATAAATTGCTTATTATTGGTTCTAGAGGTTTGGGATGGTAAACCATCCTATAGGAAATCATGGGCTGGGAATCTTTTGGTGTGGTCAGATTTGACCTTTGGACCCCTCCTTCAAGGTCAAATAAGGACAGCCAAACTTAAAAGTGCTTATAACTCGCTTATTATTGGTCCTAGAGGTTTGGGGAAGGTCCTCAGTGGCCTAGTGGTTAGCAAGTTTGGCATCTAATCATAGGCTGTCACCTCTGTGGGTTCGAGTCCCACAAGTGGCAATTCTGAGGAGCTGTCCCAATATGACCCTGGCTGTTGAACGGGACGTAAAACCCCAACTTTGACCTAGAGGTTTGGGATGGTAAACCAACCTATAGGAAATCATGGGCTGAGAATATTTTTGTGTGGTTGGATTTGACCGTGGACCCCTTCTTCAAGGTCGTACGAGGATACTGCATTTGCAGTATTTCTTTAAATATGTTTTAACCTACTCTTTACACTTAAACAGTTACCTTGTTACTTTCCTTCATAATACCATTTGCAGGGCACAACTTTTTTGTCCTTTTCTTCTGTCAGGTTCAGAATTTCTTTTGAACATGCTGTTCAATTACCATTTACTGTACTTCTGTACAGCACTTTCCCTGATCATTATGCTTTCCTCTCATTATTACCTTCACAAATCAAAAACACTCAGTCAGCTGACACAGTGCCCGTTCACGGGCACTCTCCTCTTGTTCAGACATGGGGGGAACTGCCCCCACATTTCAAAATTTCTAGAATCAACACTGTTTAATATTGCTAGGATTTTTAACCCCCGCGGAAGTAAGAGAATTTGAAGTATTTGATCTTTAACTAAACAGACTTAAAGCAGCATTTCTATCATTAAATATAAAATATTGTTAGAAAATCCCACCTAATTTGGTGATCTCATATTTCTTCATTAATATTATGTCCTGCGTATGCAAGTATTTGATATTCAAGTAGAAAAAATATTTATTATTATAAAATGTTTGTGTACAAGTTGTGGGTACGAGTTGTTGGTCATGAGATGCTGTGGTCACGAGTTGCATGTAAATCGTTTTCATGTAGGTTCGACTGATCACCGCCGCCGGATTATGATCTCCCTTAAATAATTTCTTGAGCTTTCAAATTTTTTTTAAAATATTTATTACACCAGACTATCAACCAAAATTTACTTTTGTACATAGCTGTTCACAGTGAGCCAAGTGACCTTGATCAGTAACAGAAGTCCACTGTTAAAAATGACTAAATAAATAGAAAAGTGTTTTTCATTAGTTTAAACTTATCATGAAATTATCCCCCAGATTTTTTAGCTCCTCCCCAATATTTTGTGCAGTGGTGGGGGATCGCCCCCACTTTTTGAAATTCCTAGAATCAACACTGCATTCGCCAGGTGTCACCTCGTGCATACTTGCTGTCTAGACAGGATGACGTCGTCACGTCTTTTTCGTTTGGCGCATGGAGTGTACAGACATGTTTTCTGCTGTGTTTTAAAACGTGAAGAATTTTGAAGGCAACTTTATTATTTGAACTTTTATTGTACATGTATTTTAACAACTTTATTGTACTTCTGAAGCATCATGGCATCCCCTGGCCAGAGAAGCGGCACATGCGGCCACGCTATGGCATTATTTGACAGTCACACCAAGTGTGCACGTTGCCGTGAGAAGGGTTTGGGATCTGATGCGTGTGTTAAAAAGAAACCCTGCCAGATTTTTGATAGTTTCTCTGAAGAACAGAAAGTGCAACTGGCCACTCCCAAGTACAGGGTATGCAAAGAACTTCAGAAGAAAACGGACTCTCCCTCCCATGTAGATCCCTCTGAAGTCACTGTGTTGGGGATGGTTGAGAGTAAGGGTGACAATGGTAGTGATAGAGGCGAAACTCCCAGTAAGAAATGCAGAAAGTCCTCTCACAAGTCCTCTTCTAAGAAGAAATCTGGCAAGCCGGTTGATTTCCAGACAGAACTGAAGTCTATGGACGATAAATGGTCAGAACATTTTTTCTAGACTGGAAGCCTTGTTCTTGGCCAAGAATTTCACAGTCCCTGTAGAACCGGTCCAGAGCAGTGATGTAGTGGTTTCTGACAGGCCCTTCATTCCACCAGGGCAGGCAGCTCCCAGTTCTACCAGTCATAAGCAGTCTACCGGTTCAGGTCATCATACCGGTCAGAAAGAAGGAAAGAAAGCCACCCAGCCTGTTGAGGCTCCCGGTGCACTCCCTGGCAGCCGCTACTTTTAGTGAAAATGTGAAAAATTACAAATATCTCACAAACCATAAGAGCAAAATGAGTAAATGCTAATTATCTGTAAAAGTATTGCGGATACCCAATTTTTATCAAATAACTCATTCATCTACTTTTGGGAAAGCTTTCACATGGTGAAGTTTCAGACCCGTAGATAATTACTCGCCTACTCAAAATAAGTAAATGCGAATTATCTCTTAAAAGTATTGCTGAAGTTTCAGACCCATAGCTAATTACTTACCTACTCAAAATGAGTAAATGCGAATTATCTCTAAAAGTATTGCAGATAGCCAATTTTTCTCAAATAACTCATTCACCTACTTTTGGAAGAGCTTTCACATTGTGAAGTTTCAGACCCATAGGTAATTACTCACCTACTCAAAATGAGTAAATGCGAATTATCTCTTAAAAGTATTGCGGATAGCCAGTTTTTGTCAAATAACTCATTCACCTACTTTTGGGAGAGCTTTCACTTGGTGAAGTTTCAGACCTGTACCTAATTATTCACCTCAAAATGAGTACATGCTAATTATCTCTAAAAGTATTGCGGATACCCAATTTTTATCTAATAACTCATTCATCTACTTTTGGGAGAGCTTTCACATGGTGAAGTTTCAGACCCGTAGATAATTACTCACCTACTCAAAATGAGTAAATGCGAATTATCTCTAAAAGTATTGCAGATAGCCAATTTTTCTCAAATAACTCATTCACCTACTTTTGGAAGAGCTTTCACTTGGTGAAGTTTCAGACCCGTAGCTAATTATTCACCTACTCAAAATGAGTAAATGCTAATTATCTCTTAAAAGTATTGCACATAGCCAATTTTTCTCAAATAACTCATTCACCTACTTTTGGGAGAGCTTTCACTAGGTGAAGTTTCAGACCCGTAGCTAATTATATATGCTATGTTTAGTGAAAATGTGAAAAATCACAAATATCTCACAAATCATAAGAGATAGAGCAATTTAGAGCGAATTTTTGAGCCACAGGGTAGTACAACGGTATCCTATGCTGTTGGGTTTGGTGAACTTTGGCCTACTTTTGACTGAGTAATAGCACTTTTACCTAATATAATTATATGGCTTATAACTCTCAAACTATTGCATTTAGAGTATTTTGTTCCAATATGTTGTTCAACTACTTTCTCCACAGCTACAACATGGTCAGTAGTTTGGAAGTGTATCTCCATAGCTAAGTGAGTAATAGCTACTTTGTCAATTTTTAATGATAACCGTAATGAGTAAATGGCTTATATCTTCAAAAGTATTGCGGCTACACAATTTCTCTCAATATGTTGTTCATCTACTTTTTTGTGAACTGTAACATGTTTAAGTTTCACAACTGTTGCTCAATGTACAAGTGAGTAATAGCTACTTTATTGCTACTTTTAGTGAAAATGTGAAAAATCACAAATATCTCGCAAACTGTAAGAGATAGAGCGATTTCGAGCGAATTTTTGACCCACAGGGCAATACAAGAGTATCCTATTGTACTGGATTTGGTGACCTTTGGCCTACATTTCAGTGAGTAATAGCACTTTACCTAATATAATTATATGGCTTATAACTTCCAGACTATTACATTTAGAGTATTTTGTTCCAATATGTTGTGCAGCTACTTTCTCCACAGCTACAACATGGTCAGTAGTTTGTAAGTGTATCCATAGCTAAGTGAGTAAGAGCTACTTTGTCAATTTTTAATGATAACCGTAATGACTAAATGGCTTATCTCTTCAAACGTATTGCAGCTACACAATTTCTCTCAAATATGTTGTTCATCTATTTTTTACCCGACAGCCCATGGTGTCCAGATGGGCGGGCAGGTGGCGGGAAAAAGTTTGTCGAGACTGTATCTCACAAACTGTAAGGTGTAGGGAGTTGGTACTTAGTAGGGACATTCGTTAGGATGTGTAGGTATGCAACGTCATTGTCTGACCCTGATTTGACCTTTGACCTTGCCGCAGTGACCTTGAGTTTGAAGATCTTGTCCAAGCTATATCTCAAAAACCGTAAGGTGTAGCAGGGTTGCCACTTCACTCTATATTGTAAAGAGTAGTGCTGCGCCGATTAGTGGTCCATTCGATGCATTGATCGATTACAGCATCACTTTCGATGCATCGATAAAAAAAAAAACGAAATTCGGAAAGCCGAAAAAGGGTTGAGGTTTAGTATGTTTCCAGTCGAATCAAACGAAAGAGGAAGTGATTTTCCGTAAAATAAATATGGAGCAGTTTTTGTCCCAAAATATCGCCTTAGAATTGTTGAAATGTACTAAAATATTATATGAAAGTGTGGATTAGTTATTTACTCTGTAAGTTTTGTATGGTTTTAATGTCTGCCGATGCATCGAATTATGCATCGATCCCATGTGGGCGATAATCGAGTAGTTTTTGCGGACCGAGTCGCAGCACTAGTAAAGAGTACTCTTTATTTTTGGCAAAATAGAAAATTACTCTTTATTACTCTTTATTTCAGGCACTACTCTTTATTTGTAGGAAAGCTCTCTATATACTCTTTATTTTTGGTGTGGAAGTTGTGAATTTGAGATAATTAACTTACAATAAAATGTTTATAAATTTTTTGAAAACCATCCTTTATTTTTTTTTGCGATGCTTTGGCACACCTTGCTGTAGTACCACTTTTAAATGGATTGTGACAGTTTGTGCATATGTATTTATTGCATAATATAAATGGAGTACATTTACGTATACGAAAACAAAAAAAATCATGTGAAAACCTCCTTCAAGTGATGTCGGACAGTCCAAATGTGATGAGGGGAAAACACAAAGGTGTTCTTAAACTTATTAAGGATAGTCATGCTCCTCATTTGTTGGATTTGGGAGGCTGCTCTCTTCATCATATTAGCAGTACAGTAGTATATGCCACAAAAGAATTTTGACAGGACATTGAAGATTTCATTCAGGACTTATTCTATTTTTTTCGCAACCACCCTGCAATTCTTTTGGACCTGGAGCAACACAAGATTCTATGTTATGTTGAAACAAGATGGCAGAGTATTCTGCCTGTAACCGAAAGAGTCTTAGAGCAGCTTGCAGCACTAAGGGAATTATTCATGTCTTTGAATTCTAGAAAGGACAACAAATCTTTGAAAAATCAGCCAAGATTTAAGTGTATCTTGTCCGCTTTGAACAAGCCAGAATTACCAGTTTATCTGACATTTATTTGCCATGGACTGAAGGCTTTTCTCCGTTATGAAAAGATGTTTCAGTGTGAGCAACCAATGATCCATTGTTTGTATTATGAAATGATGGAATGCACTAAATGTCTTGCTTCCCGGTTCATCAAACCAGATGTGTTGGCTAAGATTAAACATACCACTCATTTTTATCTCCCATTATGAAATGATGTCTGTGTGTGCGTGTGTGCGTGCGTTAGTTAGTCACGCAGATTTCTCCAAAACTACTACAGCTACAGATTTTTTGTAAATTAATTGTCCCAATGAATTTTCATGCCCTTGAAAAATTTTTTGGTTTTATTGACAGGCCTAAAGATAAGTGAGTAATAGCAATCTTAGCTACTTTGAGTAAAGGGCTCATAACTCAAAAACTATTGCAGTAACAACTTTTTCTTCAAATATGTTGTTCAGCTACTTTGTCCGTAGCTATAAGATGGTACATAGTTTGGGGTCCCATTGCATGCCATAAGTGAGTAATAGCTATTTTCTCATTTGTAGCTAAATAACAGAAGAAGTAAATGTCAAATATCTTCAAAAGTATTGAAGTTAGGGAAATCTTTTCAAATATGTTGTCCATCTTCTTTTTGGTAAGCTATCACATACTAAAGTTTCAGACCTGTTGCACCTTGGATAGCTGAGTAATAGCTACTTTGAAATTCTGACTGGTGAGTAAAGCTATTGTAACTCCAAAACTATTGCAGTTAGAGTATTTTCCTAAAATATGTTGTTCAGCTACTTTGTCCTTAGCTATAAGATGGTACATAGTTTGGGGTTCTATTGCATGCCATAAGTGAGTAATAGCTATTTTCTCATTTGTAGCTAAATAACAGAAGAAGTAAATGTCAAATATCTTCAAAAGTATTAAAGTTGGGGAAATCTTTTCAAATATGTTGTCCATCTACTTTTTGGTAAGCTATGACATAGTAAAGTTTCAGACCTGTTGCACCTTGGATAGCTGAGTAATAGCTACTTTGAAAGTCTGACCGTTGAGTAAAGCCATTGTAACTCCAAAACTATTGCGCTTAGAGTGTTTTCCTAAAATGTGTTGTTCAGCTACTTTGTTCTTAGCTATAAGATGGTACATAGTTTGGGGTTCTGTTGCATGCCATAAGTGAGTAATAGCTATTTTCTCATTTGTAGCTAAATAACAGAAGAAGTAAATGTCAAATATCTTCAAAAGTATTAAAGTTAGGGAAATCTTTTCAAATATGTTGTCCATCTACTTTTTGGTAAGCTATGACATAGTAAAGTTTCAGACCTGTTGCACCTTGGATAGCTGAGTAATAGCTACTTTGAAATTCTGACTGTTGAGTAAAGCTATTGTAACTAAAAAAGTATTGCAGTTAGAGTGTTTTCCTAAAATATGTTGTTCAGCTACTTTGTTCTTAGCTATAAGATGGTACATAGTTTGGGGTTCTATTGCTTGCCATAAGTGAGTAATAGCTATTTCCTCATTTGTAGCTAAATAACAGAAGAAGTAAATGTCAAATATCTTCAAAAGTATTAAAGTTAGGGAAATCTTTTCAAATATGTTGTCCATCTACTTTTTGGTAAGCTATAACATAGTAAAGTTTCAGACCTGTTGCACCTTGGATAGCTGAGTTATAGCTACTTTGAAATTCTGACTGTTGAGTAAAGCCATTGTAACTCCAAAACTATTGCAGTTAGAGTATTTTCCTAAAATATGTTGTTCAGCTACTTTGTTCTTAGCTATAAGATGGTACATAGTTTGGGGTTCTATTGCTTGCCATAAGTGAGTAATAGCTATTTTATTGCGTTAATACAACTTACCTAGTGGACAGATGCATTTGTCCGGCGCTCTGCCGGTCACGCCAAACGTTAGAAAAAAACGTCCTGAGCTGGGCTCTGGCCGGGACCGGTAGTGTCCTGTTCACTCGCCAGGTGGCTGTACAGCCTACCTGCCGGTATACTGCGCATGCGTGCGCATGCGCTCTTCCTCTTTTTGTTTGGCGCCATTTTAAAAAAGTTGTCAAAAGATTTATAAAGAGACGTTTTACATTTTAGAGTTGGATAGACATTTTAAAGTGACATCAATTTCATATCAAATTATTACTGAATATTCATGGCATCCCCTGGAGATTTTAAGGGGCAGCGCAGAGGCGCTTGCGGACATATAATGGCTGCGTTTGATCTTCACGAACGTTGTGCAAGATGTAGAGAGAAGAAGTTGGGGGAGGACCCGTGTGTCAAGGACAAACCTTGCTCATTATGTGATCAATTTTCGGATACACAAAAGGAAACTTTGTCGACTCCATCTTATAGAATAAGAAAGGAAAGGAAAGCAGGATTGCTAGTGTCCCCCAAAGAGGTGACAGTTATTTCTCCGGTGGAAGACTTGTCGTCTGCTAACGCTCCGACAGATAATTCTTCTGCGTACCCTTCTGCGCATCCAGTGCCGGAATCTCAGCCCTCTGCGCAGCCTGCCGCGCAGGCACCTGCCGCATCTTCTGCTTCTACTTCAGACGCCTCTTATGTCACTTCTGATCAGTTAGTTGCATTATCTGACAAGATGTCTGAGCAGTTTGCAAGATTTGAGGCTCTTCTCTCAAGAGGTAACATTTTTACTGCTCCTTCTATGCCTGTTAAACCAGTTTCTTCTCAAAAGGTACTATCAGATACTCCATTCCTTGACCCTTCTTCTGCCCGACCCACCGGTCCGGTGTGGCCTCCGGCAGAAGCTGTAGATGATAACGGGTCTGATGTTAAACCGGACAAGAAAAAACCTCACAAACACAAGAAATCTGATAAGAAGACTCACCGACACTCCGGTAAACATTCTGAAAAACCCACCGACAGGCAAAAGCTTACATCTGAACTAAACCCGGTCTGTGCAAAACAACTAACCACAAGTTCATCACAGGCACCCGCCGAAGACATGACCGACACCGGCTCTCAAGCTCTTCCGGCCAAAGCACCTGTCTCTCAGCCGGCTGGCCAGTCAACCGGTCCACCGACAAAGGAACTGTCAGCTAATTACAGAACCACCGGTCCGGAAGATTATTCACAGGCTAGTGTATTTTCTGATCTACCATATGAACCGGAAGACAGTGAGCGTTATTCAGCTTCTGAACCTGATGAAGGGGAACTGTCGGATACTGGTGAAAAACAAGAAGTTACAGAGGATATGAACTACCGTGAGACAGTCCGGTCTGTTAGATCCTTTATGGGATGGAATCATATCCCGGTTTTTGAGGCTGATTTCAGTGAGCCCGACAAAAGTAACAACCCTTGGAAAGGGAAGATTCCCAGGAGACCGTCTCGTGTGTCTGTAGCTATGCCACCAGACGACTGGTTATGTCAAAAACTTGAGCGTCTCAATACCACGGTGGCTGAGGGTTATCCCTCTAGGAGTCAAGACTCAAGTGGTCTGAAGAAGGACCAATTCATTAAGATGCCGAAATCGCAAGCGCGTTGGTACCAGATGCACACCTTCAAACCTGACACTACTCCTCTCCCTGGCAAGTCTGTGTTTAGTTGGAGGAATACCGAGGCAAAAGTGAATTCACAATTTCCACGTATTACCAAGGCCTCTTCCTACCCGCCTTCTGGTCCTGTTTCACGACCTATTTCCCAAGAATATCTACGTCGATGGGAACGGAATGCCAGAGAAGGCAGCTACATTGTCAACCAGGCTGCAGGCTTTAATAGATGTGCTAGTGAACTGCAGGACCGGATGAATCAGAGCTTAGTGTGCCTTCAGTCGAACTTCAATAAAGGAAAGGCCCCCAAAGAAGTCTCAGAGGCTCTTCACGACCTGAAAGACTACCTAGCCTTCCATCAAAATGTCTCCATTGCCATGGGAACTTCATTGCAGCATCTAGCTGACAGCCTTTTCGTCAACATGGCAAATCTTGTGCTTCTTAGACGTGACTCTTATTTAGACCATGTCAAGCCTGGAGTAAAGTCTGACACCTGGAATCGGCTCAGGAATGCCCAATTATTCAATTACGGTCTCTTCCCTGATGACCTGATATGCATTGCAGAACAGGATATTACTAAGTCTGAAACCACCAGTGCTGCTCCAAGGCCCGGTCCGGGTGCTATGCAGCGTACTGGGTGGCGAAACCAGAATAGGTTCCAACCCTATGATCGCCGGGATTCTAGAAATGCAGCTTCAGCTGAACCTACCCAACCATGGCGACAGTTTGCTCGGGGCAGGGGCAGATCAAGAGGAAGGGGTCGTAGTAGTAACCCCCGTTTCTCTCGCTCCCGTGGATTTAAACAACAAAAATGACAGTTACCAATACAACCCAACCTCTGTAGTCAAGACATTAAATCGGTTGGGCAGAAAACAGACTCTAAACTTAGTCAAGAAAGTTTGTCACAAACCAGTTCTTTGTTCAAAGTTAAGTCCAGTTCCACCGGAAATGGCCGGTTCCAGTATTCAAGAGACAGTAAAAGACATGTTAACAAAAAGTTCGGGTCAATTACTGGCTTCAGTTCAGACAGGTTCATGACCCCACACATCTCAGAATCCAGACTTTCCCATGAGGCAAGTAGATCATGTAAATCGGGATGTGTTCTTTCATGTTGCAACTCATGCTCTTTCTGTAGCTACCACCGGGCTTCCGCAAAAGAAAGGTCTAAGTCCCGTACCAGTGTTGAGAAAAATAAAGCATGTGAACAGTGTTTCTTGTGTTGATCCATGTCTTTTTGTCCAAAATGCTCAAGGTGTCCCCACTGTTGTGCACGATGGTCCTGTAGGAGGCCGTCTTCAAAAGTTTTGGCAAGTTTGGCAAAGGTTAGGCGCAAACCCTCGGGCAGTCTCCATTTTAAAGGAGGGTTACAGCCTTCCTTTCAGATTAAGACCTCCTCTCACCAGGGTTCCAATCATTCAGAGCAGTTATGCCAATCCAGTCAAAAGCCGTTTCCTCAAGGAGGCACTGATCTCTCTCCAAGGAAAGTTGGTAGTGGAACCAGTCCTGGTCCGGTCTTCTCTCGCCTTCTACAACCGGCTGTTTTTAGTACCCAAACCGGAAAACAAGTGGCGGCCCATTTTAGATCTGAGTCGGTTGAACAAGTTCCTCAAAACCGGCACATTCAAGATGGAAACTCCGGAAACCATCCGGACCTCACTACAGAAAGGGGAGTGGGTGACCTCGCTGGATTTCAGCGACGCATACTTTCACATCCCTATTCATCCCCGGTCGAGGAAGTACATGCGATTCTTCCTCAACAAAAGAGCGTACCAGTTCACTGACCTTCCCTTCGGGTTGACTACGGCTCCTCTAGAGTTCACCAAGATAGTCAAGGAGGTGAAACTTATGGCTCAGAACAGGGGTATAAGAATCCACCAGTACCTAGACGACTGGTTACTGAGAGCCCCTTCGAGGGAAATTGGTCTCCTTCACACCCAAGTTCTGTTGTCGCTTTGCCACGAACTGGGCTGGCTGGTCAACATCAAAAAGTCGGAGTTGAATCCTCAACAGGTCTTTACCTTCGTCGGTTACCGGTTCGACCTGTTGACGGGTCGGGTTTTACCAACTCAAGAAAGATGGGCAAGCTTGCGTCAGAAGCTGTTGTTTTTAAAGGCTCGGGACAGTTGCACGGTAAGGCAGTTCATGTCCTTGATAGGACTCTTGACAGCCACCGAGAAACAGGTCTGGTCAGGTCGTCTCCACATGCGTCCCATTCAGTGGCACCTAAAAAGACACTGGCAGGTACCCGAGGTCCTAGAGAAAGTCATTCCTCTACCTCCCTCTCTGCAACCTCACCTAGATTGGTGGTTAGACGGGGAAAATGTGTTAAGGGGCCAACCCTTACATCCATTAAGTCACGCCCTTCAACTGTTTACCGACGCATCAAACGAAGGTTGGGGCGCTCACTTAGGGGACTCTACGGCAAGAGGAGTTTGGTCAGAAGTAGAAAGTCAACTTCATATCAACTTTTTGGAACTAAAGGCAGTCTTGCTGGCCCTCAAGAGTTTCGAGCCTCTCTGTCTGAACTAGATTGTCTTGGTGGCGACCGACAACACAACTGTGGTCGCCTATATCAACAAACAAGGGGGTATGAAATCAGGCTCTCTTTGTGCCCTCCTCTGGAGACTCCTTTCCTGGTGCCACCCCAGAGGAATAGTTCTGAGAGCCAGGCACATTCCGGGTCAGTTAAATGTCATAGCAGACAAGCTGTCCCGGCACAATCAGGTGATCCAGACCGAGTGGTGCCTGTCCCAACAGGTGTTCAATCGCTTGTGCTCCAACTGGGGCCAGCCGCAGATAGATCTTTTTGCCACCAGATTCAATCACAAGCTTCCCAAGTTTGTCTCCCCAGTTCCGGACTCGACAGCTTGGGCGGTGGATGCTCTCAGCCTTCCATGGTGCAACCTGGATGTGTACGCCTTTCCCCCAGTCTCCCTGCTCAGTCAGGTCACATCCAAACTGGTGAATCAGGAATTTCACAGAATGATCTTAATCGCTCCGGGTTGGCCCAACATGTCTTGGTTTTGGGACCTGATCAGTCTATCAAGTCAGATTCCCTTCAGTCTTCCCTTGGAGAGGAACCTGTTGACTCAACCGTTCAACGGCCTTCTCCACAGGAACTTGAATCATCTGAATCTGCATGCTTGGCTCCTAGAGCCTCGTCCATCAGGCGACAAGGGTTCTCTGAGGAGGTGGCAGCAAGAATTGAGGCTCCTCAGAGAAGTTCAACCAGAGCGGTCTATAAGTCAAAGTGGGCCATTTTTGTTAAGTGGTGCGAATCCAGCCAGGTGGACTTCAGGGCGCCCTCTCTAAAACAAGTGGCCGATTTCTTGTTGTATCTCTTTAAGGAGAGACAGTTACAACCCAGTACTATAGAAGGCTACAGAACAGCTATTGCCGATATGGTGGGTAACGACCCGGTTCATTTTGGCAAGGATGAAAGTCTGACTCGCTTGTTGGACAGTTTCCATAGAGACAAGCCGAAAGGCAGGCGGGGAGTCCCTGCGTGGAATCTTTCATTAGTGCTCCACCAGTTGACCAAAGCTCCTTTCGAACCCATGCGGAAGGCCTCTCTTAAACATTTGACCTTTAAGACGGTTTTCCTATTGGCTTTGGGTTCCGGCAAAAGGCGGAGCGAAATCCATGCATGGTTATACCGCAACATCAGGCATCAGGAGAATTGGAGTCAGGTCTCATTATATCCCTCTCCCAGTTTTCTATCTAAGAATCAACTAGCGCGGGACGGCCCAGCTGCTGTGGCACCGGTTGTCATTCCCGCGTTGGCTCCATCATTGGACAGGTCCCTCAAGGAAGACAAGTCACTTTGCCCGGTCAGGGCCTTGCGTTACTATTTAGACAGGACCAAGGACTTACGCTCGGGCAAAGATCTGGTGTTTGTGTCTTTCCGGAAGAGTTTTCAGAAGGACATTGTTCCGGCTACTGTTTCTTCCTGGATCAAGCAAACTGTGTTGTTGTGCTATCAGCTTTCCGATCATGAGGCTCAAGCTATACATCAAGTTCGGGCTCATGATGTGCGGGCCTTTGCCGCATCCAAAGCCTTTCAGGGCGGGGTTTCCTTGGATCAGATCCTATCAGCTTGCCATTGGAAGGCCCACAACACTTTTACACAATTCTACCTGAAGGACCTAGCCTGGGCAGATTCAGAGTTGTACCACCTAGGTCCTGTGGTAGCTGCTCAGCAGATCCACGAACATCAGTAATAGTCTTATTACTGGCTGTATATAGTGTACACATGTGTTTTTGGGTTTAGTGTATATATATATATAAAAAAAAAAAAAAAAAAAAAAAAACCTCCACTATCCTTTGCTACTGGATTGCCATGATCCAAGTGGATCCAGGAGCTTCTCAAGGATGGTGTTTCTTCGCTCCTGTTCTTCTTCCTCATTCATGAATTTGTTAGTTCATGCCCTCATTAGTCTTCCTGCACCTTCGGCTCGAATTGGTGCACAGGCTGTTTCCTCTTAGGAAAAATCAAGGGGGGGGGGGGGGGGGGGGGGGCAAGGGTGTCCACTAGGTAAGTTGTATTAACGCAATAAAATAGAAAATTTAATAGTAAATTAAATTTTTATAAGTTAATACCTTACCTAGTGGACAGGGGGAGTCCCACCCTACCTTCCCCGCTATCATAACCAACAAGGGGTCATAAGGTAGACAACAAAAAGAGGAAGAGCGCATGCGCATGCATGCGCAGTATACCGGCAGGTAGGCTGTACAGCCACCTGGCGAGTGAACAGGACACTACCGGTCCCGGCCAGAGCCCAGCTCAGGACGTTTTTTTCTAACGTTTGGCGTGACCGGCAGAGCGCCGGACAAATGCATCTGTCCACTAGGTAAGTTGTATTAACTTATAAAAATTTAATTTACTATTAAATTTTCTATTTTCTCTTTGTAGCTAAATAACAGAAGAAGTAAATGTCAAATATCTTCAAAAGTATTGAAGTTAGGGAAATCTTTTCAAATATGTTGTCCATCTACTTTTTGGTAAGCTATAACATAGTAAAGTTTCAGACCTGTTGCACCTTGGATAGCTGAGTTATAGCTACTTTGAAATTCTGACTGTTGAGTAAAGCCATTGTAACTCCAAAACTATTGCAGTTAGAGTATTTTCCTAAAATATGTTGTTCAGCTACTTTGTCCTTAGCTATAAGATGGTACATAGTTTGGGGTTCTATTGCATGCCATAAGTGAGTAATAGCTATTTTGTTATTTGTAGCAAAATCATGACATAAGTAAATGTCAAATATCTTCAAAGGTATTAAAGTTAGGGAATTCTTTTCAAATATGTTATCCGTCTACTTTTTCATAAGCTATCACATAGTAAAGTTTCAGATCTGTTGCACATTGGATAGCTGAGTAATAGCTACTTTGAAATTCTACAGTTGAGTAAATCCATTGTAACTCCAAAACTATTGCAGTTACAATATTTTCGTAAAATATGTTGTTCACCTACTTTGTCCTTAGCTATAGGCTGGCATGTAGTTTGGGGTTCTATTGCATGCCATAAGTGAGTAATAGCTATTTTCTTATTAGTAACAAAATAATGACATAAGTAAATGTCAAATATCTTCAGAAGTATTAAAGTTACGGAATTCTTTTCAAATATGTCATTCATCTACTTTTTTGTAAGCTATCGCATAGTAAAATTTCAGACCTGTTGCACATTGCATAGCTAAGTAATAGCTACTTTGAAATTGTGACTGTTGAGTAAATCCATTGTAACTCCAAAACTATTGCAGTTACAGCTTTTTCTTCAAATATGTTGTTCAGCTACTTTGTCCTTAGCTATAAGCTGGCATGTAGTTTGGGGTTCTATATCCAATTTTTATCAAATAACTCATTCATCTACTTTTGGGAGAGCTTTCACATGGTGAAGTTCCAGACCCGTAGCTAATTACTCACCTACTCAAAATGAGTAAATGTGAATTATCCCTAAAAGTATTGGGGATATCCAATTTTTCTTAAATAACTCATTCACCTACTTTTGGAAGAGCTTTCACTTGGTGAAGTTTCAGACCCGTAGCTAATTATTCACCTACTCAAAATGAGTAAATGCTAATTATCTCTAAAAGTATTGTGGATATCCAATTTTTATCAAATTACTCGTTCATCTACTTTTGGGAGAGCTTTCACATGGTGAAGTTCCAGACCCGTAGCTAATTACTCACCTACTCAAAATGAGTAAATATGAATTATCTGTAAAAGTATTGCAGATATCCAATTTTTCTCAAATAACTCATTCACCTACTTTTGGGAGAGCTTTTACTTGGTGAGGTTTCAGACCCGTAGCTAATTATTCACCTACTCAAAATGAGTAAATATGAATTATCTCTAAAAGTATTGCGGATATCCAATTTTTATCAAATAACTCATTCATCTACTTTTGGGAGGACTTTCACATGGTGAAGTTCCAGACCCGTAGCTAATTACTCAACTACTGAAAATGAGTAAATGTGAATTATCTCTAAAAGTATTGCAGATAGCCAGTTTTTATCAAATAACTCATTCACCTACTTTTGGGAGAGCTTTCACTTGGTGAATTTTCAGAGCCGTAGCTAATTATTCACCTCCTCAAAATGAGTAAATGTGAATTATCTGTAAAAGTATTGCAGAAATCCAATTTTTATCAAATAACTCATTCATCTACTTTTGGGAGGGCTTTCACATGGTGAATTTTCAGAGCCGTAGCTAATTATTCACCTCCTCAAATTGAGTAAATGCTAATTATCTCTAAAAGTATTGCGGCTATCCAATTTTTATCCAATTACTCGTTCATCTTCTTTTGGGAGAGCTTTCACATGGTGAAGTTCCAGACCCGTAGCTAATTACTCACCTAATCAAAATGAGTAAATGCTAATTATCTGTAAAAGTATTGCAGATAGCCAATTTTTCTCAAATAACTCAATCACCTACTTTTGGGAGAGCTTTCACTTGGTGAAGTTTCACACCCGTAGTTAATTATTCACCTACTCAAAATGAGTAAATGCTAATTATCTCTACAAGTATTGCAGATAGCCAGTATTGCTGAAATAACTCATTCACATACATTTTGGAGAGCTTTCAATTAGTGAATTTTCAGATCCGTAGCTAATTACTCACCTACTCAAAATGAGTAACTGCCTATTATCACTAAAAGTATTGCAGATAGCCAATATTTCTCAAATAACTTATTCACTTACATTTTGGAGAGCTTTCACATGCTAAATTTTTTTAATGAATTTTTAAAATAATTTTTAATGCATTAAAATTCATGAAATCATGCACTAAATCAATTATAACTTGAAAAATATTACATTTACAGCACCTTGTTAAAATATGTTATCTTTAGTACATCTAATTTATATGGCGGGAGATAAATGCATGCGTCAGAATGCTTGTCTTGATTTGAAGTATGCTGATTTGGGCAATCAGTTGGATGATTCTAAACTCAGCTGGGGCAACAGTACAAGGGAACTTCTCAAACACAACAAAGATAAACTCTGAACTAGTGTTGGTATTGAATAAGAATATTTATATCGATATCAAACCATATTTTGCCTTCTGTATCAATCGATATTGAAATATTGGGGCATGAGATGTTTTCCTAGAGACACCTTCCAAACTCTTTTGCAAGTTTTAGTAGGTTCCCGAAACGTAAACAAATATGGCGTTTCTGCTTTAGCCGTAAGTAAAAGTAGACAAAAATAATATGAAAACCAATATATTCTTCAAATTTTGTACTTTATTTGAATGAAAAACACAATAGTTGTACCTGTTAAGTGGTATGTTTCAATATTGATATTGTACCCTACATTATCAATATCGGCAAACTTAGCTTGTATTGATAAATATTTCAATATCGATAAAGAATACCAGGACTACTCTGAACTTAGTGTTAAAGAAATACACTCTCAGGCACGGGCTTTCTATGTTAAAGCATTTGAGAAGGTATTGCACTACCTGCCGTTCCATACTCGGATACTGGAAGATCTCGGTTTCCTCAACATTAAGCTCAGGATAACAACAGATATTATGACTGCTGTAAAGAGGGTAGCATTTAAATTGCCAAATGTGATATCTGGATCAGAGGTTGATCAATTGATGAATGAGTGGAAATTATTCACTCTAGATTCAAGTATTGGAAACATACTATCTCCTGCTGATCAGTCATCTGTTTTACAAGGCAAGCCAAGGTTAGATGTTTTGTGGTCAAGAGTGCATCAGTTACAAGGTCCATCAAGAGATTTAAAGTATCCTTTGATTGGTAAACCAACCAAGGCAGGTTTGGCCTTGGCACATGGTAATGCTGACACAGAGCGATCTTTCTCAGATATAGCCAATATAATGAAAAAGCCTAAAGGACAGGACCCGATTGGAATGTCTCACATTAAATGCTCTTCTATCTGTGAGGAGTTATCTCCATGTTAATGGACTAAATTGTACGACTATGACAATTGATACAAGTCTCCTGTCTCTTGCAAGAGATGCCAGCAAGTCATACAATGAGAGACAAATGCAGCAACAGAGGGAAAGAGAAAGTGAACAAAAATCAAAGAAAATTACTGAGGAAATTGATGCACTGAACAAGATGATTCAAACTGAAAAAAGACAAAAGCAACAAACTGAAATCTGCAAAGGCATGTGCATCTTCTGCATCTCAAAAGGAGCAAGATGCAGAGAAAAAGAGGAAAGAAGCAGTAGAACTGGTTGAGAGGGCTTAGTTATTGTTGAAAGAAGTTGAAAAGCAGGGGGAAAGAAGCACCAAAAGAACGAGAAAAGGCAGCAAAACAGTTGAGAAAGGAATAAAATAAAATTGTTAACAAAACATTCAAAAGAGCAGCTAAAGAGACCACTACAAAATCAAAGAAAAAAAGTAAACATGAATCAAAATGTAATTGAGATGACTCTGTATACATTTGGAGATGTTCAGATATTATAAGTGTTAGGATATCTTAAAATGAGAAATATTCATTAAAAGCTGGTAATTGTTTAAGACAATGAAACACTTAATTATAAGTATTCCACTGTGATGAGACCAAGTTAAATCTATCATATCAGTGTTTTTTTGTTTTTTTTTTTTTGTTTCATCAAATATGAAGTCAGTGATTCTTAATTCACTTTTAAAGTAATTAAGGGCCAGTGAATTGAAAAAAGTGATTATTTACTTGAATCATTGTTATTATGTAATTTAACACGTGAATTTAGTAAATATTTTTTGTTTAGTGTATCATTGTCAAGGATAATTTCATAGTGTAAGGACATTAATATTCAAGCAGCTTAATCATTCTTTTCTTTTTCTAAAGTTTAAATTTGTTATTTTTATTAAAAATGTAAGTCTTGTATTAAAGAAAATGTTGGATTAAAGATAGCACTAATTGTTTTATGATGTACTTTATAAAATTATTATCATAAATATATGTTACAAATTTTTCTTTTCAAAATCTGTCATAATCTGAATAAGTGGCAATGGTACATCAATGTTTCTTGTAGGGTAATACATGATCATGTAATATGTGACCATGGAAAAGAGCATGTAAATATGTTGAGATGTGATTAGATCATTTCAGTATTGCCCACACTAGAACATTTAGCACTGGGACATTTCGTACAAGAAAATATATTTCATACAACAATTTGTAAAAATAGACATCTAAATAACGATTGTTTTTAAAAATCTGCTCAGAAGAAATCTTTTGATGACTACCATAATCCCATTACAGCACAAATGTGTCATATACATGTATTCAGTAAAGAACAGTCACTTTCATTCTGTTGTTTAATTAATTTGAGTTGTTTAAATCCAACATTAAAGCTTTAACAATACATTTTTATCTGACAATATCATGGAAGTAACTCCGTATGTTGTTAAAATGCAGTGTATTTTATGTAACTTTCATGTATGCTATCCTAAAATTTTCATTTTTAAATGTTTCGGTATTAAATGTTCCACACTGGGTATGAATTGTCAGATTATCAATTGTCCCTGAACAAAATTTCCCAGTACGAAATGTCTATACAATCCTACATTAGAGCCGGTTAAAAGACAGTACATGCATTTTAACCTGGTGTTCTGAGTGGTAAAATTTAAATCTTTGAGAATCATAAAGTACTTGGGTCAATAAATGTTTTTCTTTCACTGTTTATTTACTCTTTATTTTGTTCCGATTTTCTCTTTATTTTAGAGGCACTGACTCTTTAAATTGGTTTTTGTTGAGTGGCAACCCTGTGTAGGAAGTTGATACTTGGTAGGAACATTGCTTAGGGGATGTAGGTGTGCAACGTCATGGTCTGACCTTGATTTGACCCTTGACCTGGCCGTAGTGACCTGGTCCTATAAAATCTTGTCTGGGCTATTTAATGCTCGGCGGGAGATACACACCGCGGCAGTGGTTTTGTTCTTTTAGAGCTTTAGAATGTATTGAGAGGTATTGGCAAACCTTATGTGGAGAGTCTAGATACCTGGTCAGATTTAACCCCCCACCCCCAACCCTTTTATGGATCAAACTGGATTCATCAAATAGCCGATTTTGTGTTTTTGCCTTATATCTATTTTATTCTTGCTTTTAGAGATTTACAATGTATTCAGAGGTATTGGGAAACCTTATGTGAAGAGTCTAGATAGCTGGTCAGATTTACCAGATAGATGTGTTCAAAGCATTGTGTCATAAACTTCTTGCCTTTCTAAAAGCTCACATTTTACTATGCCTTTTTCTAAAATGTAAATAGATATATGGCATTTATAAAGCACTGTTACTCTTTAATTAAGTAGTTTTATGGTGTAACTTTCAATCTATTATAAGTATTGATGCTTTATGCATTCCTAGCCAGAGCATTTATTCAATTAACTTTTCGCAATTTATGACCATAGAAAACAAAATAAAGCTTAAATTTTTCTTTCATGTTAATGCATGAACTTCCACACTGTCTGCTTAACTTTCACTTCTTCTCTTAGCACTGCATGTTTTTATTTTCAAAAACCTTTTTCTACTGTATATTATATTGCAGTGAACCTTTTTGGGACGCTTAGTTTTTGTTAGCAAAAACATTTTTCTAGTTTATTTATGGATGTGTATTGTATGAATGTGTACATATATGAACTTCTATTTACTTATTTTTATAGATTTTTTGTACATTTCAAAACAGTGTTAGGGATTTACATGATCCTTTAAATTTCAATATAAGTTTGGGATTAACATTATCACAAGTGGCTTCATTGCTTTTTGTTTTGCCTTGAGTTTGAAAATCTTGTCCGGGCTATATCTCGGAAACTGTAAGGTGTAGGAAGTTGATACTTGGTAGGGACATTTGTTAGGGGTTGTAGGTGTGCAACGTCATGGTGTGACCTTGATTTGACCTTGACCTGTAAAATCTTGTCAGGGCTATATCTTGGAAACCGTAAGGTGTAGGAAGTTGATACTTGGTAGGGACGTTGGTTAGGGCGTGTAGGTGTGCAACGTTATGGCGTGACGTTGATTTGACCTTTGACCTTGCCGTAGTGACCTTGACCTATAAAATCTTGTCCGGGGTATATTTTGGAAACCATAAGGTGTAGGAAGTTGATATTTGGTAGGGACATTGGTCAAGGGTTATATGTGTGCAACGTCATGGTGTGACCTGGATTTGACCTTTGATCTTGCATATCTGATACTATTTTATCTGTCTTATATCTCTCTTATATCTTTTTACTTGAATCTTGGTTGTTGCACCTTTGGGTATATTTTGGTGTAGATTAAACACTGTTAAAGTCTTATTAGAATTCATTAACCGTTTTACTTTTGCAACTTCCCATTGTAACAGATGGTATTGCATCAAGTGAGCCACAGATTTTGCCCCAATTCCACATAAAAGTATTTATTGCTACATCTGTATGTAGGTAATATTCAAAACATCCAAACCATAATTCGACCATACAAATGAAAATCAAAATGGGAGAAGTCTTAAAGCTTCATAATTTTTAGTTTACTGAATTGTCTTGTTGTACATGCAATTTCTTTCTCTTAGATGTTATTTTCTCTACTTAAACATTATTTGGACACTGCTCTGAAAGTATCCCATTCTGTGTACTGTTTCACTACTTTTAAAACATACTTGTGATGTCATACTATTGTTAAAAGTGTAGATTATTTTTAAGAATCTACACTTTTCTGTAGATTCTTTTCACCAAAACTGTAGATTCTTAAAAAGAATCCACACTTGGATTTCATGGCAAAGTAATAACCTTAAGCAGTATTAAGCAGTAGTAAAATTGAATTAGATCTTCAACATCAGAAATGTCTTCCTAATTAGTTTGATAATCTAAATGATTCCCTTCTTTACACGCAGTACTCTTATTTTTTTGCAGGTTTGTATCAATTCATTGTCAGAAATATCCAAAAATCTGGCCAAGTTTTATTGCTGCAATTTCTGCAAATGTTTTGTCCCCTAAACAGCACGTCTACAGCATTGAAAGCTGTATCTTTATAAACTGACCTAGCCAAATTCTCTATTAATGTATTCTGAGAAATAAAATATATGATTTTCATCAGTATTTTAATCCATTTAACAATTTGTCAGCAAAATATAAATAGAATGAAGACACCACACAGACATGCAAGTGGATGGTGAATTTTCATGCCTGAATGGTTTTAAAGAATCCACACATTTTTGAAAATGCTGGCAAACACTGCATATGAAATACATATACTATGATAACCCTTTACAGACATTGTACTGCAAATAAGGAATAGTTACCAAAATCATTATAGTATATGATTTTTACAGAATTAACAGAATCTGCCAAAACTTAGTATAATTAAAATATGTTTTTGATGTACCATAACTGAATAACAGTAACCATGCTGAACAATTTATTATTTTGTAATACAATTTTTTTTAAATTTGATAACCCTTTAGGATTTCCATAGAATATATTATAAAATATAGGCATAATAAATTAACATAATGGTGATCACTCCACATCCTTAATTGGTTTAAGTGCTGTGGTAATTTATATTAAACAGTAATATTGAAAGGAATAATCAGATTAACCTCATTGTATATTTACAAAATGATATATATTTTAAGTTAGAGAATGCCCTCAAAAAGTGTGGATTCTTTGATTTCAAAGAATCCACACTTTTTCGGGCATTCTCCATAACCTATATCTCATGGTGTTGAAAACTATTTTCCCAGACTGTGGGGTACGGGCATCTCTGATGCTATTTTTGTCCAGATACTTTTTGTCCTACTCATTTTAAGGTCAATACTTTTTGTCCAGATACTTTTTGTCCTACAATCACTTTTTTCATGGCCACAACATGGTCAATAACTTGGAGGTGTATCTCCATAGGTAAGTCAGTAATAACTATTTTCAGCTTTTTAGCACTTACTTAATGAGTGGGTGGTTCATATCTTTAAAATTCTTGCAGCTTCGGAATTTCTTTCGAACATGCTCTTCAATTACCATTTACTGTACTTCTGTATAGCACTTTCCCTGATAATTATGCTTTCCTCTCATTTTCACCTTCACAACTCAAAAACACTCAGTCAGCTGACACAGTGCCCGTTCACGGGCACTCTACTCTTGTTTTATGAATTTTTAAAATAATTTTTAATGCCCTAAACTTCATGAAATCATGCAATAAATCACTTATTTTCTCATTGACTGTTGTAGGGATTTCTCTCTTATCTTGCTTATATGTACTAGGCCACTAGTAGATTTCCTTGTGGAGGTATCAGAACTGGATCTTTTTTAATTACTTTTTATAAGGGATGGGTCGGTAGCAAAAATGAGTACATCGGGAGGTTGTTAAAGCAAAACTGTACTGATTCCGGGACTCCGCGTTTTAGTACACCCCAACCAAACATGGACGTTTCCTGTTCACGACATCGCAATAAAAGTCCCCTAATGCACAAAATATGAGATAAATGTGTATATATTCTTTAGATTTCAGACTTAGTCCCAATATTTTAAGTTTTCCTTCAATTTTATGAGTTGACAAGCGATATTAAGGTTATAAAGTGTCGTAACCAAAACATGGCAGTTCTACTCAACGTATTCGCTAGTGTATAAAAGTCTGCAAAATGCACGAAAATATGGGATAAAAGCTTATAATTTCTTCAGAATTCGGGTATGTTTCTAATATTTTAACCCTTCCTTCTATTATATGTGCTGACAAGCGAAGTGGCGGTTGTAAAATCTCATCACGGTATTTCAGTAAAATGGTCTCGATACCGAGATACTGGGCCTACCGACCCATCCCTACTTTTTATTATGAAATTTTAAAATAATTTTTAATGCATTAAAATTCATAAAATCATGCACTAAATCACCAATAACTTGAAAAGTATTGCATTTAGAGCATTTTTGTTAAAATATGTTATTAAGCTACTTTTTCCATAGCTATCCCAATAGATAAGTGAGTAATAGCCAAGTTCTGACTTTTCAGTACCTTCCATAATGAGTCAAGTCACTTGTAATTTGAAAACTATTGCATTTAGAGAATCTTGTATAAATATGTTATTTAAGCTACTTTTGGGTCAGCTATAACATGGTAAAATTTCAGACCTGTAGCTCATAGCGTAGCCGAGTAATAGCTACTTTGAGGTTATCACTGTTGAATAAATCGCTTGTTATTTGAAAACTGTTGCATTTAGAGTATTTTGTTTGAATAAATTATTCACCTACTTTTGGGTCAGCTATGATATAGGTTAATTGCAGACCTGTAGCTCATTGCATAGCTGAGTAATAGCTACTTTGAGGTTATCACTGTTGAGTAAATCAGTTGTAACTTGAAAATTATGCATTTTGAGAATTTTGTATACATTTGTTATTCAGCTACTTTTGGGTCAGCTATAATATACTGAAATTGCAGAGCTGTATGTTATGGCATAGCTGAGCAATAGCTACTTTCAGTGTCTCACTTTTGAGTAAATTAGTTGTAATTTGAAAACCATTGCATTCGAGTATTTTCATTAAATATGTTGTTTATGTACTTTTGGGTCAGCTATAACATCATAAAGTTGCATACCTGTAGCTCCTTGCATAGCTGAGCAAAAGCTACTTTGAGGTTTTGTCTGTTGAGTAAATCAGTTATAACTCGAAACCATTGCATTTAGAAGATTTTGTTTAAATATGTTATTCATCTACTTTTGAATTAGCTATAGCATAGTAAAATTACAGACATGTAGCTCATGGCATAGCTGTGTAATAGCTACTTTCAGGCCTGTACATCATGGCATATCTGAGCAATAGCTACTTTCAGGTTCTCACTGTTGAGTAAATCAGTTGTAACTAGAAAACTATTGCACTATTGCAATTGGAGTGTTTTGTTTAAAAATATGTTATTCACATACTTGTGGATCAGTTATAACATAGTGAAATTGTAGACCTGTAGATCATTGCACATATGAGCAATGACTACTTTTAGGTTTTCACTGTTCAGTTAATCAGTTGTAAGTTGAAAACTATTGCATTTACAGTATTTTGTTTAAATATGTTGTTTACGTACTTATGCGTCCGCTATAAAATAATAAAATTGTAGACCTGTAGCTCCTTGTATAGCTGAGTAAATCAGTTGTAAATTAAAAACTATTACTGTAACAGTATTTCTTTAAATATGTTTTTCACCTACTTTTGCGTGAGGCCGTGAGCTATATCATATTAAAATTGGACCTCTTGTATATTTCCTAACAGTATTACCATCACCTGGTGAATCTTTTTTCTTGCAATTAGATAAACTTTTCAAAAATTTTATATGGGGAGGAAGTACAAAAATAAAGTCAGCACAAATGGAAAAAGATATTCCAGGAGGTGGCTTGAAATTAACAAATATAAGATTTCTCCATTACGGTCTAAAACTTTCTTGGATTAAAAGATTAATTAGTACTGATGGTAGCTGGCAGTCACTCTTTATGCACATTTTTAATATCAACAAGTATAGGTTTTGGGAGTTAGATATACAATCAATTACTGATATTATTTTAGCCCAGGATACAAATCTTTTTTGGAGAGATGTTATGCAAATCTGGATAGACTTTAAAATCTCTATTCAGACACTGACCCAAGAAGCTACCCATTATGGGGTGCTTTTTTAAACAAGAATACAAATCTGTTGAAGCTACGAGGTACTTTTGAAAGATGCAATATACATTACTTAAATGACTTATTAAATGAGCGGGGAGAAATATATAGGTATGACGAGATATGCACACTATTAAATAAAAGATTAATTTTATTGCGTTAATACATCCTATCCAATGGACAATTTGCTAAACCGGTCGGCGCAGTCGGCGCCGTAGTACTAGTGCACTCCCCAGATGGCGTGTCGTACTTCCTTCCTGTCTAGACAACATGACGTCATAGCATCTTTTTGGTTTGGCGCGTGTACTGTGCAGACGTGTTTTCAACATCTCCAGATGTTTTAAGGAAAAGTGTGCATTATGACGGATTTTCAACCTTATATGTGGATATTTTCAGTGTAGAAGTGTTATCTACTGATCAAGCACGGATATACATTTAGAAATCTGCTGGAAACGCTCCCTAGCTGACTCAATTTAGTGTTGATGATAGGGCAGTTAAGACGAGAAATATAAAGGCAGCCATTTTACTAGTTTCCTCCCATTCAACCATTGTGTTGTTAGGGGCAGATCGACAATATTGAGGAATAATGGATATACTAAGGTATTTTTATCTGTGTCTTTTGTTTGAGGGTACCTTCTGTAACCTTCCAGCTACAGTCACCATAGAAACGTATTTTCTAGTACTACAAATAGAAATCACGGAAACTTCCGTCTACGTAGTTTTGAACACTGTAAATAGAAGGAATTCCCCATATGAAAGGTGCATTCTTCATCAGAGCGCACTGGTAAAGACTTCTCTGCTGTAAAGCATCAGTCACACCAGCCTAGCTCCAGTATTTAGTGTTTTTTTCATCAGAAGCAAGAGATGAATTCTTCAGATTTCTTCAGAGCGCACTGGTCCAGACATCTTTGCTGTAAAGCATTAGTCGGCCGGCAAGCTCAAATTCAGCCGACCTCACCTAGTATTTACATAGAAGGAACTTCATCTTTAGTCACTCTCAGTCCCACCCTTGTGGACCTGGCACTTATGTCCGTAATAAGGGCAGTGGATGGCCAGGACATTGGTTTGAGTGCACAGCCGGCTGAGCAACCGACTTCAGACCGGCATCGACCAGAACTTTCATCTTCAGAGTGCACTGGTCCAGGCTTCTCTGCTTTTAAAGCATCAGCCGACCGGCCAGCTCAAAAGAACGCGACCCGACGTCATATCCAGTCAGCCAATCGCGTGTCCTTCCGACCAAATCACGAAGCTGGTCACATGTTTTCACCGACCAGGAAGGTCGGAAGTGTGTTCTTCAGAACTCACGTCTGTGATTCCAGTCCCTGCTTTGTAGACCTGGCCTTGTTGTCGGTAGTGGGGTTTTGTGGACTGTAAAGTTGCCGGTAAAGCATCACACAAAGAACGCGAATACTGACGTCATCTCCAGTTAGCCAATCGTGTGTCCTTCCGACCAAATCACGAAGCTGGTCACGTGTTTTCATCGACCAGGAAGGTCGGAACTGCATTCTTCACAACTTACGTCTACTGTGATACCAGTCCCTCTCTCATGGACCTGCCTTCATTGTCGGTAGTGGGGTTTGTGGATGAGCAGAATACTGCGCATTTGCATGTTTAAGTATCACAAAAGAACGCGACAACTGACGAGCTCCAATCAGCCAATCGTGTGTCTTTCCGACCAGCAAGCTGGTCACGTGACACACCGAACAACAAGTGCTTCTAAAAATAGCTCACAAGGGCTTTCCCAGCAACTGTCAAATCTACAAATAAGACGTGCGACTAAAGAAATACTTTAATTAATGGAGGAAACCTACAGCAAGCTGAATTCAACACAAAAGATAGTTGTAAAATTGCTTTAGCAACTGTTTACAGAGTGTACCAATTGGTACTGGCTACACAGCCTTGTACACTTGCTTCAACAACTGTTTACAGAGTGTACCGACTGGTACTGGCTACACAGTCTTGTACACTTGCTTCAACCTACCGGTTACAAAGTCTACTGACAAGGTGCTGGCTACAAAGTCCTTACTGTACAGTGTTTCACCCCAACTGGTTACATAGAAAAAGCTGGCTAAATATAGATCAGTAGCTGTCTAAATTCATTGGTGACCCCAGCCTGCCAGTTTTATGCCGGTGTAAAAGTAAATCTCTCCCCCCCCCCCCCACCATGAAAATTTACCCCCCCACCTGTGATAATGATAAAAAATTATTAATATTTTCAAATTGTCTTTATTTAAACAGTGTACAAAGAATACAAGGGAAGTCAATAATTTCTACAATATAAAAGCACCATAAAAGGTAATATAAAATGCAGGTTACAAAACATCTAACCTCTTTATGCTAACTGTATTACAGATTACTGACATTGATCACACTTTAGATTCTGCCATAAGCAGGCTATGTGTGTTTTCTTTGAACATTTTTTACGGTTTTTCATAGATCTGTTGTTTGACTGCCTACATAAACAGTCTATTTCAATTGAAAATGTCCTTTCTTCAAGAGTGGTTACTTTACACTCAGTTGTTGGAAATGGACACATTTCACCCTTTTCTAGGCAATCTCTGAGATGGGGCCGGAGTCATTTACTGTCCAGCCTTAATGTCTTAACATCTATACCATTTAAAATGGCTGTTGAAAAGGCAATGGCATATACTCCACAATCAGAACCATTGGATTGTTTTTGGACTTCTGGCATGACAACTGTGAGCACATTATCTCTGGACTGCAGCAATGACGCAATTGTTGATCTTGTGTCACTATGTAGGTGGCGATATAGACTGTCATAAACATTGACATGCCCAGATGGGCACCCAACAGTTGACAGTGCAATCCAGTGAGACTGATTCACATTGAAAATTTGGATGAACTCATTTCTAGGTGGTTGAAAGAAATTTCCCTGTGAAAGGCAGGTGTCCTGAAAACCATCTACTTCTGGGAATTGCTGATGCAGCAATGCCTGTGCTGCATTGACTTCAATGTCTGTGAGCCAGTAGCGGGACTTGCATATAGCATCCAGTTGGTGTCCATCTAGTGGGTGAAACTTTGGAAGTACTGGCTTGTGGCTAGGATTGGATCCAACCCCTGTTATTTCACAATCTTTTTCAGGTGAGTCATCACGGCGCACATACTGCTTCAATCTACTTCCATTTATGGTTTTCTTAAGTGGCTTGCCATCCCTCTCTAATCTGTATACGCCTTTTCGCACTTCATCTATGATGGTATATGGTCCTGTGTACCTGGTGTCAAACTTTCCACCAACACGTGCTTTATTTTTCACCTCTTGCAAGAGAACCTCATCACCAACCTTGAAGCCCACTGCGTTGCACCGTTTATCATAATTTCTTTTCTGATGAGCCTGAGCTTTACAATATTTGACATAGCTTTGTCAACCACATCTTCCCTGGACAGTTCATCCTCAATCACCTTTTGGCTCAGAACAGGACACTCAGGAATAAAGTCTGAGATCTCCTGTGCATCATCATTAAGCGTCCCGCAAGGGACGCTTGTTTGTGTATGGGAGAGCTTCTGGCTCCGCCGGCTCCGCCGGCTCCGGCGGCTCCGCCGGCTCCGCCGGCTCCGCCGGCTCCGCATTTTGTTTTCCTTATAACTCTGTAACCGTTAGGCGGATTCTTTTCAAATTTGGCAGGTTTAGGCAGTAGCCTTGGGGAATTTTTTTGAATATGCTGCAGTGACATTTCAACCAATCAGAGAGGTCACATGACCAAAAATGTCTTTTTTCGATGGGGAAGCTTGTCCGGATGATAACTTGAAAGGAATTTTATCAATTCACCTGAAACTTGGCAAATACATTCATTCTATTAAAATCTGGAAATCATTAGATTTTGGCATTGATTGGTCAAGAAATGGCCGAGTAATTAATGATTAATTAATCATTACGAATTTTCCAAATAAGGAAAACACAAAAATGCTTATATCTCGAAAACCGTGCTAGATAGAGCGATTTCGACGAAATTTTTGACCCGCAGGGTATCTCTGCGGAGTAGTTTTCCCAATTTTCAAAAAATTTTTCTCTCGCCCAAAATGGCGGCCATTTTGAATTTTCGAAATTTTCGCAAAAATTGCAAAACACAAAAATGCTTATATCTCAAAAACCGTGCTAGATAGAGCAATTTCGACAAAATTTTTGACCCGCAGGATATCTCTGCAGAGTACTTTTCCCAATTTTCAAAAAATTTTTGTCTCGCCAAAAATGGCGGCCATTTTGAATTTTCGAAATTTTCGCAAAAATTGCAAAACACAAAAATGCTTATATCTCGAAAACCGTGCTAGATAGAGCGATTTCGACGAAATTTTTGACCCACAGGGTATCTCTTCAGAGTAGTTATCCCAATTTTGAAAAAATTTTTGTCTCGCCAAAAATGGCGGCCATTTTGAATTTTCGAATTTTTCGCAAAAATTGCAAAACACAAAAATGCTTATATCTCAAAAACTGTGCTAGATAGAGCAATTTCGACAAAATTTTTGACCCTCAGGATATCTCTGCGGAGTACTTTTCCCAATTTTCAAAAAATTTTTGTCTCGCCAAAAATGGCGGCCATTTTGAATTTTCGAAATTTTCGCAAAAATTGCAAAACACAAAAATGCTTATATCTCGAAAACCGTGCTAGATAGAGCGATTTCGACAAAATTTTTGACCCACAGGGTATCTCTGCAGAGTAGTTATTCCAATTTTGAAAAAATTTTTGTCTCGCCAAAAATGGCGGCCATTTTGAATTTTCGAATTTTTCGCAAAAATTGCAAAACATAATAATGCTTATATCTCGAAAACCCTGCTAGATAGAGCGATTTCGACGAAATTTTTGACCCGCAGCGTATCCCTACAGAGTAGCTGCCAATTTTCAAACAAAAAATTTCTCGCAAAAAATGGCGGCCATTTTGAATTTTCGAATTTTTCGCAAAATTGCAAAACACAAAAATGCTTATATCTCGAAAACCGTGCTAGATAGAGCGATTTCGACGAAATTTTTGACCCACAGGGTATCTATGAAGAGTAGCCATGCCAATTTTTAAAAAAATTTTGTCTTGCCAAAAATGGCGGCCATTTTGAATTTTCGAATTTTTGCGCAAAAATTGCACAACACAAAAATGCTAATATTTCGAAAACCGTGCTACATAGAGCGATTTCAACGAAATTTTTTATCTTCAGGGTATCTCTGCAGAGCAGCTATCCCAAAGAGCTTTCACTTGGTGAAGTTTCAGACCCATAGCTAATTGCTCACCTACTCAAAATGAGTAAATGCGAATTACCTCTAAAAGTATTGCAGATGGCCAATTTTTCTCAAATAACTCATTCACCTACTTTTGGAAGAGCTTTCACATGGTGAAGTTTCAGACCCATAGCCAATTACTCACCTACTCATAGCCAATTACTCACCTACTCAAAATGAGTAAATGCGAATTATCTCTAAAAGTATTGCAGATAGCCAATTTTTCTCAAATAACTCATTCACCTACTTTTGGGAGAGCTTTCACATGGTGAAGTTTCAGACCCATAGCTAATTATTTACCTACTCAAAATGAGTAAATGCTAATTATCTGTAAAAGTATTGCGGATACCCAATTTTTGTCAAATAACTCATTCATCTACTTGTGGGAGAGCTTTCACATGGTGAAGTTTCAGACCCATAGCTAATTACTCACCTACTCAAAATGAGTAAATGCGAATTATCTCTAAAAGTATTGCGGATAGCCAATTTTTCTCAAATAACTCATTCACCTACTTTTGGGAGAGCTTTCACTTGCTGAAGTTTCAGACCCATAGCTAATTACTCACCTACTCAAAATGAGTAAATGCGAATTATCTCTAAAAGTATTGCAGATAGCCAATTTTTGTCAAATAACTCATTCACCTACTTTTGGGAGAGCTTTCACTTGGTGAAGTTTCAGACCCATAGCTAATTACTCACCTACTCAAAATGAGTAAATGCGAATTATCTCTAAAAGTATTGCAGATAGCCAATTTTTGTCAAATTAATCATTCACCTACTTTTGGGAGAGCTTTCATTTGGTGAAGTTTCAGGCCCATAGCTAATTACTCACCTACTCAAAATGAGTAAATGCGAATTATCTCTAAAAGTATTGCGGATAGCCAATTTTTCTCAAATAACTCATTCACCTACTTTTGGGAGAGCTTTCACTCTGTAAAGTTTCAGACCCATAGCTAATTACTCACCTACTCAAAATGAGTAAATGCGAATTATCTCTAAAAGTATTGCGGATAGCCAATTTTTCTCAAATAACTCATTCACCTACTTTTGGCAGAGCTTTCACTCTGTGAAGTTTCAGACCCATAGCTAATTACTCACCTACTGAAAATGAGTAAATGTGAATTATCTCTAAAAGTATTGCAGATAGCCAATTTTTCTCAAATAACTCATTCACCTACTTTTGGGAGAGCTTTCACTTGGTGAAGTTTCAGGCCCATAGCTAATTACTCACCTACTCAAAATGAGTAAATGCGAATTATCTCTAAAAGTATTGCAGATAGCCAATTTTTCTCAAATAACTCATTCACCTACTTTTGGCAGAGCTTTCACTCTGTGAAGTTTCAGACCCATAGCTAATTACTCACCTACTGAAAATGAGTAAATGTGAATTATCTCTAAAAGTATTGCAGATAGCCAATTTTTCTCAAATAACTCATTCACCTACTTTTGGGAGAGCTTTCACTTGGTGAAGTTTCAGGCCCATAGCTAATTACTCACCTACTCAAAATGAGTAAATGCGAATTATCTCTAAAAGTATTGCAGATAGCCAATTTTTCTCAAATAACTCATTCACCTACTTTTGGCAGAGCTTTCACTCTGTGAAGTTTCAGACCCATAGCTAATTACTCACCTACTCAAAATGAGTAAATGCGAATTATCTCTAAAAGTATTGCAGATAGCCAATTTTTCTCAAATAACTCATTCACCTACTTTTGGGAGAGCTTTCACTCTGTAAAGTTTCAGACCCATAGCTAATTACTCACCTACTCAAAATGAGTAAATGCGAATTATCTCTAAAAGTATTGCAGATAGCCAATTTTTCTCAAATAAATCATTCACCTACTTTTGGGAGAGCTTTCACTTGCTGAAGTTTCAGGCCCATAGCTAATTACTCACCTACTCAAAATGAGTAAATGCGAATTATCTCTAAAAGTATTGCAGATAGCCAATTTTTCTCAAATAACTCATTCACCTACTTTTGGCAGAGCTTTCACTCTGTGAAGTTTCAGACCCATAGCTAATTCCTCACCTACTCAAAATGAGTAAATGTGAATTATCTCTAAAAGTATTGCAGATAGCCAATTTTTCTCAAATAACTCATTCACCTACTTTTGGGAGAGCTTTCACTTGGTGAAGTTTCAGGCCCATAGCTAATTACTCACCTACTCAAAATGAGTAAATGCGAATTATCTCTAAAAGTATTGCAGATAGCCAATTTTTCTCAAATAACTCATTCACCTACTTTTGGCAGAGCTTTCACTCTGTGAAGTTTCAGACCCATAGCTAATTACTCACCTACTCAAAATGAGTAAATGCGAATTATCTCTAAAAGTATTGCAGATAGCCAATTTTTCTCAAATAACTCATTCACCTACTTTTGGGAGAGCTTTCACTCTGTGAAGTTTCAGACCCATAGCTAATTACTCACCTACTCAAAATGAGTAAATGCGAATTATCTCTAAAAGTATTGCAGATAGCCAATTTTTCTCAAATTAATCATTCACCTACTTTTGGGAGAGCTTTCACTTGGTGAAGATTCAGACCCATAGCTAATTACTCGTCTACTCAAAATGAGTAAATGCGAATTATCTCTAAAAGTATTGCAGATAGCCAATTTTTCTCAAATAACTCATTCACCTACTTTTGGGAGAGCTTTCACTCCGTGAAGTTTCAGACCCATAGCTAATTACTCACCTACTCAAAATGAGTAAATGCGAATTATCTCTAAAAGTATTGCAGATAGGCAATTTTTCTCAAATAAATCATTCACCTACTTTTGGCAGAGCTTTCACTTGGTGAAGTTTCAGACCCATAGCTAATTATTCACCTACTCAAAATGAGTAAATGTGAATTATCTCTAAAAGTATTGCAGATAGCCAATTTTTCTCAAATAACTCATTCACCTACTTTTGGGAGAGCTTTCACTCTGTGAAGTTTCAGACCCATAGCTATTTATTCACCTACTCAAAATGAGTAAATGCTAATTATCTGTAAAAGTATTGCGGATACCCAATTTTTATCAAATACTCATTCATCTACTTGTGGGAGAGCTTTCACATGGTGAAGTTTCAGACCCATAGCTAATTACTCACCTACTCAAAATGAGTAAATGCGAATTATCTCTAAAAGTATTGCAGATAGCCAATTTTTCTCAAATAACTCATTCACCTCCTTTTGGGAGAGCTTTCACTTGGTGAAGTTTCAGACCCATAGATAATTATTCACCTACTCAAAATGAGTAAATGTGAATTATCTCTTAATAGTATTGCAGATAGCCAATTTTTCTCAAATAACTCATTCACCTACTTTTGGAAGACCTTTCACACACGAAAATGAAAAATTGTGAATATCTCGGAAAAGCTATTTCTTCTGCTTTAATGCTCGGCGGGACATACACACCACGGCAGTGGTCTTGACAAAAATTTTTGTCTCCCCAAAAATGGTGGCCATTTTGAATTTTCAAAGTTTTTGCAAAACACAAAAATGCTTATATCTCGAAAACCGTGCTATATGGAGCGAACTCAACAAAATTTTGGACCTGCTGGGTATCTCTGCAGAGTAGCCATGCCAATTTTCAAAATATTTTTGTCTCGCCAAATATAGCGGACATTTTTAATTTTTTTATTTTTTGCAAAACACAAAAATGCTTATATCTTGAAAACCGTGCTAGATAGAGCAGACTGCGCTGACTTTGGTTGTCACAACAGTATAAGGCTAGAAACGAAGCATTTTCTTAATACTTTAGCACTCACCTTTATATCCTTTTCGGGACGCTTTGTTTTTGCTATGCAAAAACATTATCTTTTTTTTTTGCGAGCGATCCTCTAGTCTAGTATTGTTGGCAATGGATCCCTTGCAGATTTACTAGATACCACACTTCTGATCTTTTCCATAGCAGATACTTTTTCTGACATAGTGGCTTCACTATTTTCAATCAAAAGCTCCACAGGCAGTTTTGGTTGGCGACCATATAGCAGAAAGAATGGAGAATATCCAGTTGATGCATGCTTAGATGTGCGGTATGCAAACAGAACACTATCCAAAATGTCTGCCCATTCCTCTTGGTTATCCAGGTACTTCAGCAGCATGTTCTGGATGGTCTGGTTCTGTTTCTCAGTGAGGCCATTACACTGAGGATGATATGCTGAGGTCATTCTGTGCTCTACACCAGTAAGGCTGTGCAATTCAGAGGAAATTTTAAATAATAAAAATAATAAAAAAATGGGTTATGGTAAAATGACACATACCTTGCTTAGCACCAATATAGTACAAAGCTCCATCTGTAATTTTGAAAAGAGCACACTTTCTCCTAAAATCTTTCTTGCTATCTCTCTTCATACTCTCTGGATAGGTTTGTGCACTTATATACTTGAATATACTATCCATGTCATCTTGAAACTTTTGTTCTTTGTCAATAATTCCAGTGCTACCAGTATTCTCACCAGAGTCTTCACTTCCATCAGCAGCCATGGTTTTAATCAAGTAATTACTTTTTCAAAGAACTTCTATATAGCACATAGAGCAATGACTTTATTCTGAATAATTCTCCAATTTCTTCCACTATTTATACTCTTTTCAAACAAATTGCCCCCATATACAATTACACTTTAATCTTTTGGTGTGAACTACATATATTAACTGACACAAGATAACTTCTTTGATTTAGTTTCTCTATTCAAAGTCAGTTCCATGGATTATAAGAAGCCATGCATAAAAAGTAAACAAAAAGTAAACCTGAAAGTTTGGAATGCAAGTTAAAAGGTAAACAAAAAGTAAACCTGAAAGTTTGGAATGCAAGTTATTATTATAATATACCTAACCAGAAGAAAAGATCAAACCCTAAAATACTGTGCTGTTTAATGGGTGTTCATTCCATTCATAGAATTCACACCATAAGTGACCATGATAGATAAAAATAAATGTTAGGTAATGATGATATTAGAAGTAATCTGAAGTAAAACCATACACTGATAAAGTACAGGTCTGCATAATGAGTTTAATGATTTTTTTATTTCATTCAAAGAAGTTATACAACAAGTAAAACTAATGGATCTTCCAAAATGGAAGGTATTATTAATGAAATAAACATATACAATGCTAAAGTACAGGTACAGGTCTGCATATGTGTCATGTTTTTGTTTCATTCAAATAAGTGATGCAACAAGGAAACCTAATAGTTCCACCAAAATGGAAGGTATTATTATCACAAATCTAAAAGGATAGCAAAATATGAAATGGGAAACAGCAGGTCTGTATGACAGATATTCTAAAAACTAATAAAGTACAAAACTAACAGTTCAAGATTAATGTCCTTAGGTGGGGGGGAAAATTTTCAGGCGGGGGGTATTATTTTCTAGAAAATATACCCCCGGGGGTAATATTTTCTAGAAAATCCTCCCCCCAGGGGGGAATATTTTATGGGGGAAAGATTTACCATTACACCGGTTACAGAGACTTACTGTTTACAGTAAATTACCGGTTATGGAGTCCTGGTACTGGACAGAGTTGCCTAAGGTATATTTGGTTACAGAAAATTCTTAGACCAATCAGTGGCCTTGGTGATATGACAGTGTCCCCAGCTACTGCCAGGCAACCTTCCCTTATCACACCTTTCAACAGTCTGTTATCGGTGCTGGACTTGACTGGTAGATAATAGATTTCACCTTCACAAACACAGACCTGAATAACCAGCATAAAAAGAAATAGATCTTATATTCATCATGTCCGGCTAAGGGTCAGCCATCTCAAATACTGTGTAAATGCTGCACCTTGCAGGATGCTGGCCTGGGGCAAGAGTCTTTTAAATGTGAAAAGTTGTGTCAGCCCCACCGGACCGGACCACAGCAATCAGCTTACTTGGGGCCTAACAGATTTAGACAACGAAAAAGATGATATGACGTCATGTTGTCTAGACAGGAAGGAAGTACGACACGCCATCTGGGGAGTGCACTAGTACTACGGACCAGCCAGCCAGTGGAAACACAGGACGTCTTTTTCTGATGTTTGGCGGGCCGGTCTGCGCCGACCGGTTTAGCAAATTGTCCATTGGATAGGGTATTAACTTATAAAAATTAATTTACTTATTAACTTTGCAAATTTGTGGACTATTACAGCTTTAAACACAGTATACCAAGAAAGTGGAGATCAGGTCTTAAAGATAAACTTCACGAAAACGAAATACAGCAGCAAGCATTGATAAATCTATTGAAATTGCAGAAAACATGTCGAGGGGTTTATCAAACATTTTTGGAAAAACTACAAATCACAAGACCCAATAAACAAAAATGGGCATTGGTTTTGGGGGAGGATTTCAATGAGGGTATCTGGGAACACTTCTACTCTGTTAATTTTCAGAGTATAATTGATTCAAAATTGAGAAGTTTTCAATATAAACTATTACACCGGGCAATTTCAACTAATAAGTATCTCTTTCAGTACAAAATTAAAGATTCAGATCTATGTTACTTTTGTCATGAAACCACTGAAAATCTTGAACACTTATTTTGGTTTTGCCCAAAGGTCAAAACTTTTTGGAATGATGTTAAGTGTCTGTTTAATCGTTGTCAGCTGCCTGAAAACTTCATGACCCCAAAATCAGTTATGTTGGGATTAGTGCTGTAATGAGTTGACCGAAACTCGAGTCGTAACTCGGTGGGCGATATTTGGGACCACATCGATTTACGTAATTTAAACTCGAGTTTTTAAGAAATAAATTATGATATACTAGTCTTGTTATAAAACCAGCACTTTTACAGTTTATCTAACCATAAAGACAAAAAATTTAATGAGCAATGGTCGTTTTTTTTATTTCCTTATTTACATGGATGTTCCATAATGTGCTCATACATACCTGTCGGCAACAGAATATATTTCCTTGCAATAAAATGGTACTAAATACGTTAATGGCGGATCCCTTGATGACAATATTTGGACATTATTATTTTATTTATATTTGTGTCATTTACTCGAGTTCAACTCGCATCTAACAAGCGAGCGTCGATCTACAGAAATCACTGATGATTACAGCTCTAGTTGGGATACAGAGGTAATAATGATAGAATTTTGAACCATGTGTTTAACTTAGCAAAATATTATATTTTTGTAACCAAATGCAGAGAGAAAACACTAAATTTTGAACTGTTCAAAAGGAAAATTTCATATACATATAATTTTGAAAAGAATATTGCTCAAAGAAGAGGTTAGACCTGCACAACAGAAAATGGCATTTGTTATATAACATTGTAGAGAATACTAATACTCCTGACATATGAATTATATTATATTACAACTTCTTTTGTAAAATCCCTTTGTTATAGAATTAGGTGAAAGTGTGGTGTTGGGTGGTGCTTCCTATTCCTATGTTGTGTTCTGTGTTCAGGTTTTGACTTTCTTCTTTAAATCTGTATAAGTTTATTACCTATTTATTTAATTAGTTATTAATTTCCCTTCTATTAAAAAAAGGTTTTGTTTCTCTCATTAAAATGAAGTACAGGTATATTAATTTTACTAGAGTTATGTGTTACACAACTATATATTTAGTTATTGTAATGTTGTACTATTTTTTTTTCCTGCTTGTACAGCAAGTTGTAAAGCCTCTGTGAGATGGTTGCAACCTCTCACATCTCCACAGAGTGTCTCAAAAAGTTTTTAATAGAGGGAATAAAACCTACTTTAAAAAAAAAAAAAAATTGGACCTCTTTAACTGATTGCATAGCTGAGCAAAAGCTGCTTTGAGATTCTCACTGTTGAGTAAATCTGTTGTAACTCAAAAACTTTGCATTTGCAGTATTTTCTTTAAATATGGTTTTAACCTACTTCTTACACCTCAACAGTTACCTTGTTACTTTTCTTCTGAATACCATTTGCAGTTCACAGCTTTTGTGTTCTTTTTCTTCTGTCACTTCTACTCTGAAACTCAAAACACACAGCTGATACAGAGCCCGTTCATGGGCACTGATTGCTTGATTTTTAGCTATACTGTAATACATATTGCATTTATCAAGTTCTAAAATATGATATCCTGGTATACCTGAGGGGAGTACTCTCCATTAATAGTGCTGGGACGATGTTCGCAAACTTCGGTATTATCGCTCGCTGGCTCATTGCCAATCAATGATCGGTAAAATTTAAGTAAAACCGATATTTGCTAAATCCATTTCTTTGCAGCCTTTTGGTCACAATAAAATGCTAACCTTAATCATATTTTGTAAAAATCTGAAATATCCATCAGTTAAAATCACAAAACTAGCCGTGAATACAATAAAAATAACGTAAATAGAAACACCTTGGGGTTTTCCAACTGTTGTCAAGGTAATAATAAAATCAGCCAATCACAAGTGAGGATACATCAAGCATAGTCTGTTAGTGAGGGAGACGTCTGTGAATGGCTTTTAGATTATATTTTGGTCATATTTGTGGTAATTTGTGTGTATTTTGCTTCATATAATATAATATTAATATTTTATCTGTCTTTTTAACACTTCGACTCCATAATCGGCAATGTTCGAAGTTTGGTTACAAATGTCCGATACGAACATCGACACGGAAAATCCAAGCGATCTCCCAGCACTATCCATTAATATACAGATTCAAAAGTTTCGGTCTACTAGTCCTGAGCTGCAAAGCCATTAGAGATACGAGTGGTGCACTGAGGCGGTCACCCATCCAAGCACTAATGTACCCCATTGCTGCTTTACTTCAAATGATGAGGCAGATACTCATCATGCTATGCCACAATTCATGAAAGCCTGGAGAGAAAAAAAACAAAAAAAAAACAAAAAAACAAGTGATCACTAGAGCTAGCTGTTTAAAAAAATGACTGATCTCTCAAAAACAAGGTGAAATATTTTTGACCTGCGTATGTGACCAGTTTTTGACCAGTATATGTGAAAATTAACTTTTTCCATATTAGGCTATCCTGGGGTAATATGATTCGAAAATCCTTTTAAAAAACATGCTGAAATTTCAAACATGGAGAGAGAGAAGTTGATTTTTGAGTGACTGTTTGACCCGCTTGGGCTCTGCCACCTCTATTGTGCAGCACATATGGAAAATCATCATGTTCAATAATTTTGCACCCAAGATTCACTTTACCCAATCACACTATTTAGTTTCAGTGTGTTATTTCTTTCCATATCCTAGGGATTCTTTGTTTTTGCTTCAAGAAAACTTCCATTTTCTAGTTTGTTTTGCTATGTACCATCCTGTTGCTTTCATTGTTCCAGTTAGTCTTGTCTCCTATTTCCTGTTTTATAACATGTTCACAGTTACAATAAGCAATAAATGCTGTTAACATTAGCAAATAATTCATTCTTAGGGATATTCATTGAAAGCTTTTGTATTTAAGGAAAATGGATGAATGGGTATCAGCAGACAAAGTCACAGAAGGTGTCTGTATGCCACACAAATCAGTGCCACAGACTTCACAACCAAAGTTGTCTGCCTATACATCTCATCGCTTCCGCAAACACCGCAGAAAGTGAGGAATGAGGTGCAGGATATGTACAGTATTTTTGTCAAAATACACAAAAGAACAGTGACATTTAGGAGCTTTATTTATGTTCTGCAACAATGTATGAACTGTATTAAGCTTTAATGTCTTTAGTCTTTGTGTTTAAATATTTTTTGTAATATATTATGACATTTGAAGGTGCTTCTTACCCAAGGTTAGTCAACATTATGACATGTACTGCTTAGTATATGTGATTAGATTGTGGGGAGGCATTGCCTTGGAATGCTGCACTACTTTTACATTATACCCTCTTCTTTCTTCACATTTAGTGAGAGTATTTAATAGATCATTGCCTTAAGGATAGATTATAGAACCAATTCATTTCACATGGCTTGTGCTTTATCAAAACAATATTAGTGCGGATATTTTATTGAAATTTTTCTTGGAAAGTGTAAATCATAAGAAATTGGGAGATACATTTGTATTGAGTGTATGGTCATTGTTTACCTCAATTTGGCCAGTTGTACTTAAGTTATAGTAGACAACATGGTGTCCATTCAGTGGCAGGCATAAGTTTGAGGATGCTCAACAGACAAACCCCCTTAATGGATTTCTAGATTTTCAAGATATGTTTATTCACAGATTAAGACAAGACAAATTCCTTTTGACCCCACAGCCTTTAACTGTTGTGTGGGTATTGTTTTCACCCATGGCGTCCTGAGTGGCTGGGGGTGGTCGGGCATGTATGCGGGCAGGTAACGGGAAAAAGCTTGTCCTGGCTGTAGCTGAGAAACCTTGGGGTGTAGGATATTAATACTTGGTAGGACATTGGTTTGGGGATTTAGGTGTGCAGCGCCATGGTGTGATGTTGACTTCACCTTTGACTTTGCTGTAGTGACCTTCAGTTTGAAAATATTGTCCGGGCTGTATCTCAGAAACCGAAAGTAGTAGCAAGTTGATACCTGTTGATGTGATTGGTTGGGAGGTGTATCTGTGCATTATCATGGTGTGACTTTGATCTGACCTTTGACATTATTGTAGTGACCTTGACCGTTAAAACTTGTCTGGGCTATATCTGGGAAACTGTAAGGTGTATAAAGTTGATACTTAGTAGGGACTTTGGTTTGGGGAGTGTAGGTGTGCAACATCATGATGTGACCTTGATTTGACCTTAATTTACTGACCTTGATCTTTTTATCATAAGGTGTAGGAAGTTGATCCATGGTGGGGACATTGGTTGGGGGATGTAGGTAAGCAAAGTAACTGATAGTTTATAGCCATTGATGGGGGCATGTAAATATGTAACATTATGACCTTGATGTAATGTGTAACTTTGGCTTTATGTTTCCTGCTGCTTTATTTGAGACCTCATTCTTTCACAAAGATATAGGGGTTTCTGGAACTGATTATTTTATGTACTTTTACCTTTTTGGGCTATTTCCTTTGACAGCTATACTTCAATTAAGAAATTTTACAGCTTCATAATTTTTAGTATACTAATTAATGCTGTTATCTTTTATTGTTGAATTTGCACTGTTTTGATACTTATTAGCTCTCTTACACATTATTTTCTCCTGCTGCTTTACCTAACTTACAACTTTCTGTTTTCAAAGTCTCCTCACATTTATAGTGTTTTACCCCGTCTGTATCTCAGTGTTCAGCGCTATTTCCCGGGGCTGTGAGGAAGAGACATGTCTGATGATATTTTTTGTGTCCACCGGAAGAATCCGGTGGATACTTTTGGTTTAGTGTTCGCTACGCTGCCTCAGAGATTTTCGGTGTTAACCCTCTCAGCGGAAAACTACATCACCTAGGTTCACCAAAATTGCAGGATATCTTCATTAGGGGGTAAGCTTCTCTGGGACTGAAATTAGCCTCATTCTGAAATGGCTGCCAGGGCATTTCTTTATAAAATTATCTACCTTTTTTCTACTGGCTGGTTCTCATAGGTGGAAGGTTGAATCTCTTCATCGGTGATATGTATAACAGATATCTTCATTAGGGGGTAAGCTTCTCTGGGACTGAAATTAGCCTCATTCTGAAAAACAAGATGGCCGCCAGGGCATTTCTGGATAAAATTATCTACCTTTATTCTACTGGCTGGTTCTCATAGGTGGAAGGTTGAATCTCTTCATCGGTGATATGTAAGTGCCAATATCTCTCTTATTATTGGTCCTAGAGGTTTACAATGTGATAACAACCTATAGGAAATCATGGACTGGGAATCTTTTGATGCGGTCAGATTTGATCTTGAGCCCCTCCTTCAAGGTTAAACGAGGACAGCCGAACTTAAAAGTGATTATAACTCGCTTATTATTGGTCCTAGAGGTTTGCAATGTGAAACCAACTTATACGAAATCATGGGCTGGGTGATGTCAGATATGACCTTGGGCCCCTCTTTCAAGGTCAGACGAGGATACCGAAACTTAAAAGTGCTTATAACTCACTTATTATTGGTCCTAGAGACTTGCAATTTGAAACCAACTTCTACGAAATCATGGGCTGGGAATCTTTTGATGTGATCAGATTTGAGCTTGGGCTCCTCTTTCAAGGTCAAACGAGGATAGCCAAACTTAAAAGTGATTATAACTTGCTTATTATTGGTCCTAGAGGTTTGCAATGTGAAACCAACTTATAGGAAATCATGGGCTGGGAATCTTTTGATGTCAGATTTGACCTTGGGCCCTTCAAGGTCAAACGAGGACAGCCAAAGTTAAAAGTGATAATATCCCACTTATTATTGGTCCTAGAGGTTTGTAATGTGAACCCAACGTATAAGAAATCATGGGCTGTGAATCTTTTGATGTGGTCAGATTTGACCTTGGACCCCTCCTTCAAGGTCAAAGAGGATAGCCAAAGTGCTTATAACTCACTTATTATTGGTCCTAGAGGCTTGCAATGTAAACCAACTAATAGGAAATCATGGGCTGTGAATCTTTTGATGTCAGATTTGACCTTGGGCCCTTCAAGGTCAAACGAGGACAGCCAAAGTTAAAAGTGATTATAACCCACTTATTATTGGTCCTAGAGGTTTGTAATGTGAACCCAACGTATAGGAAATCATGGGCTGTGAATCTTCTGATGTGGTCAGATTTGACCTTGGGCCCCTCCTTCAAGGTCAAACAAGGACAGCCAAACTTAAAAGTGCGTATAACTCACTTATTATTGATCCTAGAGGTTTGAGATGTGAAACCAACTTGTAGGATATCATGAGCTGGGAATCTTCTGATGTGGTCAGATTTGACCTTGGGCCCCTCCTTCATGGTCAAATGATGGTTCACTGGTTTGGTGAGGTATCTTTCCGGTGGATGCCAATTTGCATCGGTTCTCCGATGCCTGGGCCTAGTTTTTTTTTTTTTTTTTCATTTTTAAAAGTACCACTACACTTTTGCCAAAGTTGTTAAGATATTTTATGGGTCTTGTATATTTTCCCTGATATATCTCAGTTTGTATATTGCCTTGGATATTTCTTAGAATTTACACAGTATTCAGTTCTTCTTTTGAGATGATATTTTTGTCTCGCCATCATATTTTAAAACTCTGGTGCCTCATCATTCAAAATTGCCTGTAAATTTCATTTGATGTTGTTCATATTATGCCTGTGGGTTGAGGTTGCTGCCAGTCGATGCTATCTTCTAAATAATATAAATACTGAGGCTTCTGTTGTTGCATTCTGTGTTTAAATTTCCCTCTTGTTCACAATGTTCAAGCAGTGCAGTTCCACGTCAGTTACAATCTGTGTATTTGTCGAGACTGAGAAAATGTAGATCTATATTCTTACATTGTAATATAAATGTAATAGAGTGTTATTTAACATGCACTATTTTTACATAATTTATAATAAGTATATCTTATTTATTTTATAGACCTCTTACATGAATTTGTGTGTGATTTGCTATGCTTTGTATATTAATCTCTAGTAGATGTGGGAATAACCAATGTCATTATGAAAACTTCATTGTAAATTGCAGGGAACAAAACAATATGTAGTTCAAACCACCTTAGAGTATGTTTTTGTAAATGTAAGAAGTATGATTTCTGAACAAAATAAATCATTTTTATTCCCAGATAGGAAATATATTGGTAGAATGTTATTTGCCAACTTAAAAGTTAGTTGGATCAGTTATTTGTCACAAATAGTACACAAGGGTTTTGGATAGCCATATTTAACATACCGCATATAGAATTTTAAATACTGACTTTGAACCAGGTATAGACGAATTCGTACACAGCATGCATAAAAGGGGTAGCTCAAGACCTCTTCACTGTTATGGATTCTTTTTGTTGGTTGTTTTTTGTTGTTGTATTCGATAAAATGGTTACTTGTGAATTATTTCACAATGATAAATTTTGTTTTGTCATGCGGACTTAATTTTTGCAAATTAACATTCATATAATGTTTTTGCTGTAGCAATAGGTTTTTTCTGTTTTTGTTATTTTAAATTTATAATGTGGTATATTGACTTGCAACTAAAAATATTCTTCGGTTAAATAATTACTATGATTACTTTTGATAAGAGTTGTGAAGATGGTGCGACATTACTTCACTTCTGTAGGGTGACTTTGTCATGGGTGGTGCAAGGTATAGTTTTACTAAATGATAGTAAGTCATGGTGAAATATAATCCATATCAATTATTGAAACAGTAGTTTTTACACCACAGCCCTTAAGGGCTGTCGGGGTATTGTTTTCACCCATGGTGTCTGGATGGGCGGGTGGGTGGGCGGGCAGTGGGAAAAAGTTTGATACTTGGTAGGGACATTGGTTAGGGGGTGTAGGTTTGCAACGTCATGGTCTGACCTTGATTTGACCCTTGACCTTGCTGTAGTGACCTTGAGTTTGAAAATCTTGTCCGGGCTATATCTCGGAAACCGTAAGGTGTAGGAAGTTGATACTTGGTAGGGACATTGGTTAGGGGGTGTAGTTGTGCAACGTCATGGTCTGACCTTGATTTGACCTTTGACCTTGCCGTAGTGACCTTGACCTATAAAATCTTGTCCGGACTATATCTCGGAAACCGTAAGGTGTAGGAAGTTGATATTTGGTAGGGACATTGGTTAGGGTGTAGGTGTGCAACGTCATGGTCTGACCTTGATTTGACCTTTGACCTAGCCATAGTGACCTTGACCTATAAAATCTTGTCCGGGCTATATCTCGGAAACTGTGAGGTGTAGGAAGTTGATACGTATTAGGGACATTGGTTAGGGGGTGTAGATGTGCAACGTCATGGTCTGACCTTGATTTGACCTTTGACCTTGCCGTAGTGACCTGGACCTATAAAATATTTTCTGGGCTATATCTTGGAAACTGTAAGGTGTAGGAAGTTGATACTTGGTAGGGACATTGGGTAGAGGTTATAGGTGTGTATTATCATGGTGTGACCTTAATTGGACCTTTGACCTTGTTGTAGTGACCTTGACCTTTAAAATCTTGTTGCACCTTTGGGTCTGTCTTTTGATGCAGATTAGGCACTGTTAAAGTCATATTAGAATTTATTAAGAATTTTACTTTTATAACTTCCCATTGTAAGAGATGGAATTTCATCAAGTGAGACACAGATTTTGCTCCAACGCCACACATAAGCGTTCATTGAATGTATTACCATTTCTGTATGCATGGTAATATTCAAAACATCTAAACCATAATTCGGCCATGCAGATGTAGATAAAGAGTGTTGTAATTTTAGTTTACTGATTAATGCTGTCATCTTGTTATTATTTTCTCCATTTAAACATTGTTTGGACCTTTATATAACTGACAGTGCACTGAAAGTATCCTGAACTTTGTACTGATACAGTACTTCCATATCTCAAATATATAAAAATATTTCCCTAGGCTGTGGGGTACGGGCATCTCTGATGCTATTTTTTAAAATACAATCAAGGAAGCTCCTGCTTAAAATTCCGTGAAGTTTTGTGTACAACCAATTTGTAATTTTGCCAAATTTGCTGTGTATACAATCGTTACCTGTCATGATATTATTAATTGTTCCACAAGGGAGGCTTGTTCCTATACAGGAGAAATTCATGCGGTAGTGGCTGCCAGTTCCCACATTTTCTATTGGCTGTAGCTCTGTAACCACTGGGTAGATTCTTCTCAAATTTGGCACATGTATGAAGTAACCGTTGGAAACTTTTCTGAATATGGTGTCATGACTTTTCGACCAGAGAAATCACATGACCAAAAACATGTTTTTAAAAGGGGTACGTTAATGTGGATGATAACTTAAAAGCGCTTCACCTATTTGCATGAAATTTGGGCAAGTGGGTTTGTTATATACATGTCTGGAAATCCAATACAAAATGGGTAACTTATGTCCACCCCCCAATGGGTGCTTGCTTTTTCCGTCATCCGCTGTCCGCCGTCCGGACGCTTGGTTTCCGCTCATTTGAAGGAAAAGTATTTATCCTGTCTTTACCTAATTTGGTATGGGTGTTTATTGGATTAATAGCTTGCATGGGATTGCTTTTGGTGAAGATAGGTCTATAGCTAACTGAGTAATAGCTACTTAGCTACTTTTGTGTACTTCTTTTGTTTCCAGGCATTTTAAGGAAAAATATTTGACATATCTTTACCAAATTTAGTATGAGCATTACTTAGGTTGATAGCTACTTAGCTACTTTGCCAAAAATGGAAAACACAAATTTGCTTCTACTTAACCGTGCGAGATAGAGCGATTTCGTTGAAATTTTCGACCCACAGAGTATCTGAGCAATGTACTTTTGCCAATTTTCAAAAAAAATTTACCCTCCCCAAAAATGGGGGCCATTTTGTATTTTCGAATTTTTGCCAAAAAATGGAAAAACACAAATTTGCTTCTATCTCCTTAAACATGTGAGCTAGAGCGATTTCGTCGAAATTTTCGACCCACAGGGTATCTGAGAGATGTACTCTTGGCAATTTTCAAAAAATTTTCCTCTTCCCACATGGCGGCCATTTTGAATTTTCGTATTTTTGTCAAAATTGGCTTCTATCTCCTTAACCGTGCGAGGTAGTGCGATTTCGTCGAAATTTTCGACCCACCGGGTGTCTAAGCTATGTACTCTTGGCAATTTTCAAAAAATTCTCCTCTTCCCAAAAATGGCGGCCATTTTGAATTTTCGAATTTTTGCCAAAAATTGAAAACCAGAAATTTGCTTCTATCTCCTTAACCGTGCAAGATACAGCGATTTCATCGAAATTTTTGACCCAACCAATGCAAAAAGGCATGAAGCTGAAATAATTTACATGTATACTACTAAATATTTAAGCATCATTCATATATTTTACAAACGAAACAGGGTCTTGTAAGACTACTGTATAATTTTTGCAAAAGGTTCATGGGGTGGACATTACACATGATAATGTGTGTTCTTCTATGCTATCCTGTTTCTATTCATATGTCGGAGCTACTATCAACAGGGCATCCTATTTCTAGTTAAGTATTAAAATTTTTCTTAACAATGAAAAATGTTAAATATTTCAGAAACGGTGTGAAATAGAGCAATTTGGATGAAAGTTTTGGCCCGCATGGTATATGCAGAGTAATCTGCCAGGTTTTACCAAAAATTGTTTTCCCGCCATATTGATCTCAGAAACTATGCAAGATAGAGCGATTTGGACAAATTTTTGCTCAGCCATCTGCCCATTTTTGAAGAAATGCAAATGGAAAGCACATTATTCTTAAATAGAGCAAGATACAGTCATTTCAGCAAAATCATTATTGCTCATTGGGACACTTTTGTTTTTGCTGCGCAATAACAATTTCGCCTTCTCTTGCAAACAATACTCTAGTTTTCTTTGCATCAATAAAAACACAACAGCCAGTTATAGTTCTTAACTGACATTGTCTTTGTTGATGCTAAAATATACTGAAAAGCCATGGTGAATCTTAGAAAAGGGTCAAGCTAAATGTCCATGTTAATAATCATGTCAAAGCCAGTATTAATGTGTGAATATTGGAAAGTTGGTCTTGTTGTCTTCTGTAGTTATAGTATTTGTATGTTGGCAGTATTTTTGTTCTTGTGTAGCATTGTTATGACTGATCTCATGTAGTGACACTATCTGCTTCTCACACAGGATTAACAGGCATACAGAGGTGCTGAAGTTCATACTCTATGGCAGCAGCGGTACTAGATATCTTTGTACATTAGTTTTTCCTGATGATAATTAACCTTTTCAAAAGTTTCTAATCATGTTAGCAAATGTTGAAATTGGTAAATACTGTTAATTTCCTCACAAGAGTCTGATTTTGTTGTACAATTAGCTGTTATAACATTACATACATTACAAAATCAAGGCATCCAGATGACAATTTAATGTGAAAGTTGTTCTAGTTTAGTAAAAATATTCAAAAACTGTTACTATTAAATAATTTTGATGAATTGTATTACTGCAGCTCAGAAAAATGCTGACATTCTTTGATGTTCATTGTTATTGTTTAGATGTTGATGACATTTTGACTAATTGTTTTTGATTAGCTGAGTGAAACAAACTTGAGGGACCTTCTGTCTGCCAGATTTCATGATTTATGTGTAAGGATTCTACATACCCATTTTATTGTGTTAATATATCTTACTTAATCGACAATTTGCTATACTGGTCGGCGTCAACTGGTCCCACCAAAACATCAGAAAAAGATGTCCTGTGCATGGACCGGAAGGACTGGTCGTGTGGAACATTTGCTAGGTGGTGTTACCTACTTCCTGCCTGTCTAGACAACGTGACGTCATAGCATTTTTTAGTTTTGCGCATGTGCATTCAGATGTTTCTCGAGAATTGAAGGAAGTTTTTGTAAAATCACTGTGAAGACATCTTATTTCTACAAAAAGCTGAAATTGTGGGCACATCAGGGCCGCCTTTGGCCAGCACAGCAAATGTGCACGGTGACATGGCAAAAGTTTGGGTAGTGAGCCCTGCATTCTCAAGCAGACCATCAGTATTGTAACATACTTACCAGTGATCAAAAATCCCAGCCAGCAACACCCATGTACAGAGCTAGAAAAGAAAGAATAGCGGCCAGCTGATCCCCCTCCCTAGTGGATCCTGGACTGATTCTAGGGCAAGTCGAGACTAGCAAGAGTTCAGACAGTGTAGCCACTAGCAATAAGAAGGCAACCCCTACTAAAGATTCCAAGAAGAAATCCTCTTTCAAGACGCCCAGTTCGGCCACCAGTGATGATATTAAGGCACTGGACCTGAAGTTGTCTGGCAAATTCTCAAGACTAGAGGCCATGCTTCTGGCAAAGACTTTCCAGCAGCCTATCGGTAAACCAGTATTTAAACAGGTCACAATGCCAGTTTCTCAGTAATGAAGCGAGCTGGTGTTGTCATTTCAGAGACCTTTTACCCAGTTTAATACAAGTTCCAGGGAAATGCCAGTGTTACAGCCTCCCAGAGTGGTCAGCAACAGCTCACAATGCCAGTTTCTCCACTAAAGCAGCCAACTGGTGTTGTCACTTCAGAGAGACCTTTTATTCATCCTAATACCAGTTCCAGTGAGGTTCCATTCTGACACACTGCCGGACCTGTCGCCAAGATTACTGTCCCTCAGAGCCATCCTTCTAGCGGCACCAGTAGGGTGCCAGTATTGCAGTTTACTGGACCAGTCAGGCAGATTACTGCCAGTGCAATATTCAACCAGTTTATTTCCTGTCAGATTCCTACTGGTGCCGACAAGAAGGTCCTGCCAACCAGTTCAGTTATTGCTGTTGCTGCCCAATAGGATCCAGACTCTGACATTGAATTAATGACCCACCCTACCGCTCCTGTCCACCCTATGGAAGAAAAAGGTGAGGTATCTGACCAAGAGGTTAGCATAGCAGAACAGGAACTGGATCAGCAGCTTCCTGAAGAGCAGAACTACCGGGAAACTGTCACAGTGGTGTCTAGTCTTTTATGGGATGGCACCAGGTTCTGGAATTCATGGGTTCAGCCTCATCCTAAGATAATAACCCCTTTGCCAGTGCTAGGACCCAGCCAACGGGCCAAATATGAGTGAAACTTCCTTCAGATGACTGACTACCCTAAATGTGGTACTGATACCAGTGGGCTATCTAAGCATTAGTTTATCAAGGTTTCTCGTACTCAGAAGTGGTATGATGTGTACTCAGAAAAGAACTATTTTTCCCGATCAAGAGTTCACTACTGGCCTAATGAACCAGCGAAACTCGTTAGTTCTTTCACCAGAATTGCTACACAGTCCCTATCTTCAGGATCACCGGCTTTTGACCTATAACACAGGAAACACTGAGAAAATGGGAGAGATCGACTAGGGACTCATCCCTTATTTGCAACCAGTTAGCTGGCAGTAGTCACTGTTTAAATACGTAGCAAGACAGCATGGCCACCTAACTTAGAATCATTCAGAGTGATAAAGCAAAGGGGAAGTTGACCACCAAATCTCAGGAAGCAGCTGAAAAATTAGCCTACTTAATGAATTTCAATCAAGAGTATCACACAGGCTATGGCCAGAACCATGGAGACCTGTGAGTGTATTTTTAACATGGGAAATCTGTTTGGCCTGACGTGATACCTTCCTTGATTATTTAAAGGCAGGATTAAACATGATACACTGGCTGCTCTCAGGAATTCATAAGGCCCTTCATAAGGCCTCTCTGTTTCCGGACAGTTTTATCATGAAAGCAGAAAAGATATCTCACCATGATGATAAATATTGCTTAGGTAGCTCCCAGAAGAAATCTGGTCCACCAGCTTGGAAAACACTCAGCCTACGTGTTCCTAGAAAGCAAGTTGCATATTAACTACCTGGAACTAAAAGCAGTCTTTCTGGTCCTAAAAGAGTTTCAAGACCTCTGTTCAAGCTTGATTTTACTCATAGCACCAGACAACACCACATTTTTGCCTATGTAAACAAGGAGTAGAGCATGAGGTCTTGCCCACTGTTGCCCTTTTATGGCCCATCCTGACCTGGTGATCCAGAAATCAGGTGACCCTCAAGGCTCGACACATTCCAGGCTGGCTGAATGTGGTAGCAGACAAGCTATCCAGGCAAGGCCAGATCATCCAAACAGAGTGGTCTTCCAATAGATATGCACTAGTTGGCACCAACCTCAAATAGACCTCTTTGCAGTGAGGTTCAACAAGAAGTTACCTCAGTTTTGTGTCACAAGTTCCAGACTCCCAGTTCCAGGTTCCTCAAAGAGGCTCAAATAGATCAGTCTATGAAGAGAAGTGGACCATTTTTACAAAATGGTCCCACAGTAATCAGGTGGACTAAAGGCCACCACCTATCAAAGCCATAGCTGACTTTCTCCTGTAGTTCCAGGACAGGCAGTTAGAGCCAAGTACTATAGATGGCTATAGATCAGCCATTGCAGGCAAACTGGGGAATTTGCCCATTAATGTCAGCAAGGACAAAAATCTCACTCATCTTCCGGATAGTTTCCATAGAGACAGACATAAGGATCACCGATAAAGAGGCCTCCTGGAAGCATCTGACATTCATGACTGTCTTCCTCTTAGCTCTCGCTTCTGGCAAACACAGGAGTGAGATCCATGCTTGACTCAACAAAAACATAAGGCAACAGACAGATTGGTCTAAGGTGTCTCTATCCCTCAACCAGCTTTCTCTCGAAGAACCAGCTGATAAAAGAGGGTCCAGACATTGTGGCTCCAATGGTTATTCCATCCCTGGCCCCAACTCTGGATAAGGCACTCAAGGCTGATAGGTCAATGTAGGCTGATAGGTCAGTGCCCTGTGGTACTATCTGGGCAGGACCTCAGACCTCAGGCGGAACAAAGAACTTGCCTTTGTCTCCTTCAAAAAGGCTTTGACAAAGATATTTCTCCTGCCACTATCATCATTATTGCTATGAGCTCTCCGTTCAAGAGGCCCTTACTCTACACCAGGTTAAAGCCCATGATGTGAGGGCCTTTGCTGCTCCGAAGGCCTTCCAGTCAGGAGTCTCCTTAGAACAGTTACTATCAGCCTGTCACTGGAAATCCCATAACCCCTTCTCACAATTTTGCTTGAAGGATGATTCAGAGCTCTTTCCTGGTGATGACTACGCAGCAGATCCTCCACTAGTCCTCACACAAATAGGCAGCCTGCCCAGGGAATACCAGCTAGACTCCTCTTCCTTCTTTCTCAGAGGAGGTCTGTTAATGGGGGTGGTGGGGGTGGCAAGATTGGTTGGTTCTGGTAACCTGTTCACCGGCAGCCGACCAATAGAACCAGCCAATGTCCCTTGGAGACTGCTAATGGCTCTTTTGAGTTCAATCTTAAGTCCTAAGCAAGCTAACCACTGTACCAGTGGTAGTTATTCTAGCAAATTGTTCATTAGTAAGATGTATTAACACAATAAAATTGCAAATAAATAAAATTGCAAGTAAATAAATTTTTTTTACAGGTTAATACCTTACCTAATGGACAAGAGAGGCCTCCCAACTGTCCCCGCTATTAGTTTACTGTGGGTTTATCCAGGTTTAGGCAACAAAAAATATGCTATGACGTCACTTTGTCTGGACAGGAAGGAAATATGTAACGCCACCTAGCAAATGCATCACACCAGCGGTCCTGCTAGTGCATGCACAAGACGACTTTTTCTGATATTTAGCAGGACTGGTCAGTGATGACTGGTATAGCAAATTGTCCATTAGTTAATGTATTAACTTATAAAAATTTAATTTACTTATTAAATTTGCAATTTTCATCACAAACATGCATTTAATTCAATTTATTGTATTTATATGGGGCTGTAGTGATTCTGTAAATTTAAAAAGTCAACTAATCATCAAGGTTTGTCTTCTGGTGAACTTTTAATTCCGTTTTTTCGAAAAGTTTTTAAAAGATTGAATGCTTTTTTCAAGATAGGGTAACAAAGTATTTTCAGAATCTTTCCCAGGTTTGGGTTTCTCAGGTGGTTATTATTTGGTCAACTTTTACTTTTAGAAAAGCAAACATGTAATCTCTTATTATATTACCATCATTTCGCATGATGACTGAAATGTTTAAACATTTTTTTATAATGGCTGAATTGACCAATTCATTGTATGAAATGGCAGATGTTGTTATTCTGGTCCAGCCATGATATGAATAAACAAAGGTGAATGAGGAAGGTAAAATATAATTGTTCTTTTTTATGTGATATTTGCAATGATACAAGCCCCTATGATATATGGTGAAGACATTAAAAATAACTAACTATAAACATGTGATACTAGTACACTAAAGAAGAAAGTTACTGGAGTGTTGGTCTAATTAAATTTCCAGTTCTGTACAACTGAAGAATATAGTTTTGAACCCCAGCTCATAAAAGCTGAGGTTGTAGTCGTCCCCTGCACCATCCAGACTGCAGCAGCGGGCATACAGGTTCTGAGTGTTCCAGATGATCTAGAGCTGATTAGGTTTTGAGGAGGATGTAGCAACGGCCATGGTAACGCTTTTAAAACTTTTGCTTCATAAGAGGATTCCATCTGAAGTGGCAGATGCCTTTCTGTTGTTAAAAGAAATCCTCACATCATGAACAAATAAAATCTGTAAGTTTCCCCCTTCTTAACTATGATAGTTCTTACATCTGACAGCATTTCGTGGGTTTGGTATACTTATACTGCTGTTTCTTAGATTTTTCCCAAATCTCAATTTTTATTGCGTTAATACAAATTATCTATACCAATTGGTGTCAGAAAAAGGCGTTCTGTGCATGTACTGGTAGTACAGGTCATGTGATACATTCACTAGGTGTCATGACCTACTAGACAATGTGACGTCATAGCATTTTTCTTATGGTGCATGTGCATTCAGACGCTTTTTGAGAGTTGAAGGAATTTTTGTAAAATTCACTACAAAGATATCTTATTTTTTTCTACATATATTTTTTGTCAGGTGTTTCTACATACATCATGGTCTCACCAGAACAGAAACTTGAAAGTTGTAGGCATGTTATGGCCACATTAGACCAGCACAAGTGTGCTTGCTGTCATGAGAAAGGTTTGGGTACTGATCCCGTCGTTCTTAAGCGCCCTTTTCAAGGGACGGTTATTTGTTTTCACGTCGAGTTTCCCCACCACTGCTGCAGTAACGGCTCCCTTGAATATCTCCCTTTTTAGGGAGCATGCTGTTTCATGGTGTTGCGCAATAGAAATACTACAACATAATATAACATCAGTGGGCGGACAATTTTTAACAATTATGTACCTTAGGCATGGGAAAGTTTTTCCACATGCTTATTTTTTACCTTTGACCGTTACACAGTTGCAGCACTCAGAATGTCTCCTCTACACATGTCCTCACTCTTCCCACACAGTATCATTGTTAAGGCTGAAGAGGAGATCAACAACTATGATGAGAAATGCTACACTGGTAGCTCGCCCAAGAAATCTGACCAATATTACCAGTCTGGCAAGCATGCACCAAAAGCTGACAAGAAATCCACTACACCAGCTTCGAAACAGCTCAGTAATAGTGGCACCAGCAAGCATGGTAAGGACAAGGCCTCTACGTACTCACAGCGACTGGCCAAGAGTTACCGTTCTCATAAGTGACAATTATTGTGTTCCAAAGTGGGTTTGTTTAGAGAATGCCAGCAAAAGAAAGTTGTCTGACTTTAAATGTAAAGACATTGAATCAGACCGATCCCTTGGTTCTTAAGACATTGAATCCATCAATAAAACAGGATTAGTGGAACAAAGTTGTCAGATTTTAACTGTAGAGACGTTAAACCACCAAACCTGTCTCCAGCATACACAAATCCTAGTAGCCCTGTGCCAGGAACTAGGTTGGCTGGTAAACATGGAGAAATCAGAACTGGACCCCAAACAAGTCTTCGACTTTGTGGGTTACTAGTTCGACTTGAAGGACGGCAAGGACGATAATGCAAAGATACAGAAGATGCAGTCCGAACCGACCTATTCGGTCTGGCAACTGATATCCCTGATGGGGCTACAGAAAAGCAGGTCCACCTAGGTCAGCTCCATATGAGGCCATTACAGTGACACTTGAAAAGCAACTAGAGAGTACCTGAATCACTAGAAAAGATTATACCTATTCCCAGATCAATCGGATGCTCTCCGAACCAACCTGTCCGGTCTGGCAGCTGATGTCCCTGATAGGACTACAGTATGATACAGTGACACTTGTAAAAAAAAAAAAAACTGGAGGGTAACTGAATCACTATAAAAGGTGATCCCTATTATCTCAGATCACTCCACCCTCACTTGAAGTGGTGGCTTCAGGAAGAAAATGTTCAAGGCCAGCCACTACCGTCCCAAGCATGCTCTGCAGATCTTTACAGACACATCAATACAAGGTAGGGGCGATCACTTGGGGGAACACACTGCAAGTAGTGAAAGCAAGTTGCACATAAACTAACTGAAACTAAAGGCGGTCCTCTTGGCCCTAAAGGAGTTCCAAGACCTCTGCTTGAACCACATAGTACCCCTAACTACAGAGAGCACCACAGTGGTTGAATACATAAACAAGGAAGGATTCATGAGGTTGGACCCTCTGTGTGCCCTTTGGAGAATCCTGACCTGGTGCTCCAGGGAGCAGGTGACTCTCAAAGCCCAACACATTCCAGGCTGCCTGAATGTGAGAGACAATCTATCCAGACTAGGCCAGACCATCCAGACAGAGTGGTCTCTCCTTTCAGAGGTCTTCCAGTTGATATGCACCAGGTGGCACCAGCTTCAAATAGATCTGTTTGTAATAAGGTTTAACAACAGATTGCCCCAATTTGTGTCACCGGTTCCAAACCCCCCAAGCTTGGACAGAGGATGCACTCAACCTACCCTAGGAGGATCTGGGCCCCTATGCCTTCCCAACCGGTAGCAATATTGGGCAAAATGGTAGAGAAGTTGCAGGGCTGCCTGTGCAGGAGAATTTTTTTGATTGTGCCAGGGTGGCCCAACATGCCCTGGTTTTGGGACCTTGTGACCATGTCGCGTCAGATCCCACTGTACCTGCCCAAACTGCTGACCCAACCATTCAGCCAGTTCCCTCACAAGAATCTCTAAAATCTAAATCTCCATGCCTGGCAAGGAGCAAAGTTTCTCGGGAGGTGATGCGGCACAAATTGAGGCTCCTCAGAAAGCTTCAACCAGATCAGTCAATGAAGCAAAGTGGACCATTTTTACCCCACAGCTTTAAGGGTATTGTTTTCACCCATGCTTTCCGGCTGGGTGGGTGTTGGGAAGAAATTTGTCCAGACTGGTCCAAATTGGTCCCAGAAACTGTAAGATGTAGGAACTTGATATTTGGTAGGGACATTGGTTTGGGCGTGTAGGTGTGCAACGTCATGGTGTGACCTTGATTTGACCTTTGACCTTGCCACAGTGACCATAAGTTTGAAAATCTTGAAGACCTTGAAGAACAACTGGATGGTACCAGAATCACTAGAAAGGTGATTCCTTTCCCAAGGTCACCCCATCCTCCCTTAAAATGGTAGCTCCAGGAAGAAAACATTTTCTTCAAGGCCAACCAATACACACACACACACACACCCAGTCATGCTCTGCAAATCTTTACAGACACATCAAATGAAGGGTGGGACTGCAAGAGGATTTTGGTCCCTACCAGAAAGCAAGTTGCACATAAACTACCTGGAACTAAAGGTGGACTTGCTGGCCCTAAATGAGTTCCAATACCTCTGCTCAGACAAGATAATTCTCCTAGCAACAGACAGCACCACAGTGGTTGCTTACATAAACAAGGAAGGAGGCATGAGTTCGGGCCCACAGTGTGCCCTGCTGTGGAGAATCATGACCTTGTGTCCCAGGAAATGGGGGACTCTCAAGGCCTGACACATTCCAGGCTGGCTGAATGTGGTAGCAGACAGGCTACCCAGGTGAGGCCAAACCATTCAGACAGAGTGGTCTCTCGTTTGCCAGTTGATCTGCAACATTTGGCACCAACCTCAGATCTGTTTGTTACAAGGTTAAACAACAACTGGCTCAATTTGTGTCACCACTACCAGATCCCCTGGCCTGGGCAGTCGATGCACTTAGCCTGTCCCGGGAAGATCTGGATCCATATGCCTTCCCACTGGTAGCTGTCTCCAGCAAAGTGGTGGCGAGGTTGCTGGACTACCCACGCAGGAGGATCATTCTGATTGCTCAGCAGATACATACACCAATAACCTCTACAGTGACGGAACTCCTGCCTCTCTTCTCCTAACTCAGAGTGGTCTGTCAAAAAGGGGGAGTAATGTTGGTATGCTACCGGCAACCTGGATACCGGCAACCAACCTATAGGTGCATTGATATCACACTGTCTAGACAAGAAGGAAGTACCATGTGCCTCCTAGGAAATGCTTGACCGGTCCTGCTTTTTCTGTTGTTTGGCAGGAACAGTCGCACTGACCATTAAATCAATTGTCCGTTGGATAAGGTATTAACTTAAAAAAATTCAACTTGTTAACTTTATACCCGCTAGTCATCGCCGCCCAACTAAAACTACTTGCTGTAGGAGAGTTTTATTTTGAATATGTCAGTACTATCAAAATCTCAAGCTGATTTGTCCATAACTGAGAGAATTATACATGTTTTTATACCAGTAGTAATCAGCTTAAATTCATCAGAACCACACCTATCTCCTTAGCTGTCGAGTTAGAGCCATAAATGTATTGGGAGGTGATAGGAAACCATATGCAGAGTCTAAAAATGCTCAGATTTACCCCCGCCAAACGCCAGAAAAAGATGTCCTGTGCTGTGTACTGGCACGACCGGTCGTAGTGTGCCTTCGCCAAGTGGCGTGTTGTACTTCCTTCCTGTCTAAACAATGTAACGTCATAGCATGTTTTTCATTTGGCACGTGCGTTCAGACACTTTCCAGAGTTTGAAAGAAAACTGTTACATTCTTCAATAATTCATCTATTTCAACATAATTTTTAGTATAAACTGTTTCTACATTTTTCATGGCCTCTCCAGGACAAAAACAAGGCAATTGTGGGATGGTAAACATAGCAATAAGTGCTGCGAGAAGGGTCTTGGGGCAGATTATTGTGTAACACCAAAGACTGTGATCTGTATAATATCCTTGCTACTGACTAGAAAAACCAGCTTCTGACCCCCACATATAAGACCTGTAAATAGAAAAAAACGGCCAACCCTGCTCCTTCCCCAGTTGATTCTGCTTCTGTGCAGATCCTAGGGCAGGTCAAGCTGGAGAAATCTACTGATAATGCGACAACTAGCAAGAAGAAGTCCGCTTCAGATAAGTCTACCCCTTCCAAAGAGGCTAGCAAGAAGATATGTAGTGAGTCCTTCTGTACTGCTAGTTCCAGTGATGATATCAGGGCTTTGGATGAAAAGTGGTCCCAGAGGTTAGCAAGACTTGAGGCCATGCAGCTAGCATTCTCTATCTGGTTTAAACGGTGAAGCAGTCAACAAGTGTGGTGACAGGCCTTTTATGCCACCCAGCCAACCTGCTACGGTCCCAGTGCTTTGCAGTCTACCGGACCGGTCCGCCAAGCTATTGTCAGTCAGACCCAGACTTTTCCCAGTACCAGTGAGCCATTATTGCATTCTACCGGACCAGTCAGTCAGATAACTGCTGGTTCAAGCCAGCCTGTCACTTTTTCTGGTGAGATGCCTGTGTTGCAGTCTACCAGTCAGGCCACACAGTTTTACTGCCAGTTAGGGAAAGACTACCACTGGTTCCAGTGAGATGCCAGTTCTCTCATCAGATGACACTGATACTAGTGGACTCTGTAAAGAACATTTCGTGAAAGTTCCTCAGTCTTAGTATGATATGTTTTCAGAAAAGAAGGACTTTTCAAAACCAAAGTTTACTGACTGTTAGAATGAACCAGCTAAAGCGTAGATTCTCAAGGACTCCGAGAGCACCAGCCACCCGACCCATTGCACAGGAAACACTACAAAAATGGGAAAGGTCAGCCAGAGATTCTACATACATTTGCAACCAGACGGCCGGCCTATTTGACCAAAATGCAAGACGTGTTATCCAAGAGGACAGGGCTAAGGGGAACTCTGCCACTAGACCCCAGGAGGCAACACGTTTGTTAGACATGTAGATCATGTTTTCACTAAATGCAAAAAATCTGTCCATTTAGACAGTATCTTACCCAAGTAGTGGCAGGCCTTGTTGCAAATGTTTTGGTAAGTTGTCTGGACTATTGTACTCTCTGCTCAGAGGTTTCTTAAGTTTCAACCTGCATTATCTCCAGTGTTCAGCATACTCTTTCACACATTGTCACAAATAAGAGAGAGGTCAGATGCAGAGGTGAGTTTCTGAGAGCTGCCACTGTGTCCACTTTAACCCCATATTTCACCAAGTCCAGATAGCTATCACGTCTAAGCAAAGTGAGATTGGCCATTGTTATGAACACAAAATCACAAAGGTTGTGCATAGCCGTGGCCACAGCCTGTTATACTTTTGGTTGAATGTCATTAAATATGCCAGTTCATCTGTTAGATGGCCCCAAGTCTAGCTTTCTGACACTGTTTGCAGGATGAAGAAGATTGCTGAGGATATCGACAGGAAAACGGGATGAGAGTTTTGCGTTACAGAAATATATGAAATTCATAAAGTACTCGTACTCTTTTGTTTAAGCAGAATGGTGGTGTAAAACCCAGAACATGTATGAGTAAATTATATAAACTGTGGCTGATTATATAATGCTATGTTTGCATGTCGGTGCAAGGACTGAGAAGTTATATTGTCAGATCCTACAGTTTCTTCTCATCATAAATTGAAACCATGACACCAACTTTAATTTACTTTGTAAAAGGATTGCAAGGATAGACGTCAAATTATGAAGACAGAATAATTAATTGATCTAATCACACATTTGTTTTATAATATTTCATCTGTCCACTAATAATTAAATTCATTCGGGACTACTAATTTAGAGTGGACAGTCAAAATAGTTATGTCCCCATCGATGTACGGACCTTTGCCCCTAGGAGCTTTGCCCACAAGAAACTTTGCCTACCACATTTTTAGGCGGGTTGCGTGTAACCAACCTGCCTATTAGATTGATGTGTCCGACATCTGTCTGTCCACATTTTCGTTTCCGGACTCTAAATCGAAAACGGTTTGTCCAATCGAATTCAAACTTGAGAGGGAGATAGATCACCATCATAGCTAGGTTTCTTTCGAAATTGGTGTAATTCCACCCGTTCGTTTGTCCGTTTTTTGTCTGTTTGTCCGTCAAAATTTCTGTTTCCGGACTCTATCTTGAAAACTGTTAGTCCAATCGAATTCAAACTTGAAAGGAAGATAGATCACCATCATAGCTAGGTTTCTTTCGAAATTGGTGTAATTCTCTCCGTTTGTTTCTCCGTTTGTCTCTCCGTCAACATTTCCGTTCCAGACTCTAATTCAAAATCCGTCAAAATTTCTGTTTCCGGACTCTTAACTCGAGAACAGTTTGTCCAATCGAATTCAAACTTGACAGGGACATAGATCACCATCATAGCTAGGTTCCTTTCGAAATTGGTGTAATTCCGTCTGTTCATTTGTCCGTTATTTGTCCGTTTGTCTCTCCGTCAACATTTCCGTTTCCGGACTCTAACTCGAAATCTGTCAAAATTTCCGTTTCCGCAATCTAACTCGAAAACGGTTTGTCCAATCGAATTCAAACTTGAGAGGGAGATAGATCACCATCATAGCTAGGTTCCTTTCGAAATTGGTGTAATTCCGCCCGTCCGTTTGTCCCATCAAAAATTTTGTTTCCGGACTCTAACTTGAAAACTGTTTGTCCAAACGAATTCAAACTTGACAGGAAGATAGATCACCATCATAGCTAGGGTCCTTTTGAAATTGGTGTAATTCCACCCGTTCGATAGATCACCATCATGGCTAGGATCCTTTCAAAATTTGTGTAATTCCGTCCATTCGTTTGTCTGTTTTTTTGTCTGTTTGTCCATCATAATTTCCGTTTCCGGACTCTAACTCGAAATTGCTTTGTCCAATCGAATTCAAATTTGACAGGGAGATAGATCACTATCATAGCTAGGTTCCTTTCGAAATTAGTGTAATTCTGTCCGTTTGTCTTTTTTTTGTCCGTTTGTCTGTCAACATTTCTGTTTTCGGACTAACTTGAAAATGCTTTGTCCAATCGAATTCAAACTTGACAGGGAGATAGATCACCATCATAGCTAAGTTGCTTGTGAAATTCGTGTAATTCTGTCCTTTCATTTGTCTGTTTATAGCATAGATACAATTATGTAACCTAGATTACAAGTTTTACATTTTTTAGCATGCCCAACACATTCACCTTAACTGGGTGACCTAACATTTCTTTCCTTGTTATCTCCCGCCGGGCTTTAGCCCGGGAGGGAGATTATGAAATGATGCCTGTGTGTGCGTGCGTGCGTGTGTGCGTTATTTCTAAATTTAATTATAGCAGTCGCTAACCTTATTGCTGCCTGCGCAACCCGCCTTTTGGGGCATCTTTGACCCTCTTGTTTTTTCATGGGAGGAACCTTGCCCACAATAATAATCTGTAATAATATTCAGAAAATGTTTTGGCCACCATTTAATTCTTTCATTATTTCCATTTTGCAATACTGTTAAAATGTATCAACACTGAATTAACTAATACAATCAACCTTATCTGCTTTATATTGTATGTAACCTGGGAAGTGCAATTAATGTTTCATGTCTTTCAAAACTGCATGTCCTGAATAGTTATCTAACAAGAATATTAACTAATATTAAGTAATAGCTACTTGAATGTTATAACTGTTGAGTAAATCAGTTAGAACTAGAATTATTGCATTTATAGTATTTTCTTTAAATATGTTATTCACCTACTTTTGGATCAGCCATAACAAAGTGTAATTGCAGACCTGTAGCTTAGGCAATAGCAACTCTGAGGTTCTCACTATTGAGTAAATCAGTTATAACTTTAAAAGTATTGCATTTAAAGTATTTTGTTTGAATATGTTATTCAGCTACCTTTGTGTCAGCTACAACACAGTAAAATTGTAGACCTGTAGCTCATTACATAACTGTGCAATAGCTACTTTTACCTTTTTACTGTTGTGTAAATCAGTTGTAACTTGAAAACTATTTCTCTTAGAGAATTTTATTTAAATTTGTTATTCACATACTTTTGGGTCAGCTATACCATAGTAAAATTGCAGACGTGTAGCTGATTCCATAGCTGAGCAAAAGCTGCTTTGAGATTCTCACTGTTGAGTAAATTAGTTGTTACTCAAAAAAAATTGCATTTACAGTATTTTCTTCTTTCACTTCTACTCTGAAACTCGAAACACACAGTCAGCTGACACAGAGCCTGTTCACGGGCACTGATTGCTTGTTTGTTTTTTTCCCTCTTTTTAACCTAGCCCGTAGGGGTTTTAGTTGTCCGCTGAACTGTCCGGGTGGTAGCTGCGCAGGCATAATGTTTGTGGGTGTTTAACAGAACCTGTACCCATGGATGGATTTTTATCGAATTTTCAAGGCATGTTTAGCCAGAGTATCAAAAACTGATTAGGATTTGGATGGCTGTTACCACGGCAACACATTTAAAAATGTTAGGTGTTAAACTTCTTAATTAAAAAAGAGGTGCTACTACACTCCTGAGAGGCTACTAGTATATAATTGCATTTTTAGATTTTCAATGCTAGAGAAGCTGTTGCTTCATAATAGGTTTTCATCTGAAATGACAGATGCCGTCCTGCCATTAAAGAAATTCTCACATGAACAAAAAAATCTGTTTTCCCTCTTCTTCAACTACATAAACGTTCTTGCATCTGACAACATCTCGTGTGTACTTACATTTGAATTTGTTCCTTAAATTTTCTCAAATCTCAATGTAGTTGCCCATTTAGTTGTATCTCCAGGATGGGGGTTCTATAAGATGGGCCTGAATATTTTTTCCAGTCTTGTATTGTTTTCACCCATGGCTTCCAGCTAGGTAGGTGGATGGGTGGTGGGAAAAATGTTGTCCAGGCTGTCTGAGAAACCATGTGATATATGAAGTTCATACTAAGTGGGGACATTGATTGGGGGTGTGGGTGTACAGTGTCATGGTGTGACAAGCTTGACTTGACCCTTGACCCTGCCTGGTGTTGGTAGTTGATACAGGTTGTGATTGAAGGTGTGTATTTTCATGGAGGTGTGGGAATATTTTCAAAAAAAAAGGAAAAAAAGTCACCCCTGGAGATTTTTTATAGGGATGGGGGATTTACTATTACAAAAGACTTTATTGGGAAACCATAGTTTAGGAAGTTGTTACTTTTTAGGTATATTGGTTAGAGGGTGTCAGTGTGCAGCTTGGTGTAACCTTGGTGTGACCTTTGAGTTGGACTATACCATAATGTTTTCCACTGCAAAATTTGACACATATTTTACATATCACAGAGCTATGTGGATTTCTGCAACTGATTTTGTACAGATTTTTGAGTCCTGTGCCTCCAGTTGGATAATTGTTTGCTTCATATTCACACCATTGGTTGAACAGTAACTATTATTTGTTAACATAATCCAGTACCACCCAGTGGAATCACCACTTCAGACATACAGGTAATCTTTGTAACAGTAGTTTATTAATATGGAAGTATTTTATGCTAATTTGTCAGTACTTCAGCCCCAGCCTTCATATAAGGTAAATTTTGTTATATTTTATTGCTTCCATATTCTCTAACATTAGTTTTTTGTTAGGACACTTGACCACCATTTGCCAACACTAGATATACCATAAGTTCAACCATGGCTTTATATCTTGTTACACTGCTATAATATGTCAAAAAAATCCTTCGCACTTCCACAAAAAAAAACTATTCTGATTAGCCGCAACAAATTTTCATTTAGTTTTCATCACAATGACAGCTTGCCTGGAATGAATGGAGTCGCATTTTGGAAAAAAAAATTACCACCATGGTCCCTTTTTATGTCAGCTGACTTGTCAGTCAGCTGGCATTATGTCGTCACTCTGCGGCGTGGGCGTACGCGTCCGCGTGAACAACTTCTCCTCCAAAACTACAAGGCCTAGAGACGTGCTGTTTTTTTTAAAAGATACCTTATCTATCGAGGATGAAAAATTGTTCAAGGCATGCAAATCTGTCTGTTCGTCTGTTTGCTAGAGACATTACAAGGGGGGTACCCCCACCAAAAGTGTGAAAATTTCAACTTTTTATCACAATTTTCTCAGTGACTATTGCAGGGATTTCTCTCATATCTTGCATATATGTACTAGGCCAGAGGTAGATTCTCTTGTGTGAGTATGAGACCTGGATCTCTCTTACTTTTTTTTTAATAAATTTTTTTAATAATTTTTAATGCATTAACATTCATGAAATCATGCACAAAATCATTTATAACTTGAAAACTGTTGCATCTAGAGCATTTTGTTAAAATATGTTATTCAGCTACTTTTTTCATAGCTACAATATGGTGAGTAAGTTGGGTGCCTGTCTCAATAGCTAAGTGAGTAATAGCTACTTTTGGGCTTTTCAGTAACTTCCATCATGAGTAGAATCACTTGTAACTTAAAAACTATTGCATTTAGAGAATTTCGTATAAATATGTTATTCAGCTACTTTTGGGTCAGCTATAACATAGTAAAATTTTAGACCTGTAGCTCATGGCATAGCTGAGTAATAGCTACTTTTACGTTATCACTGTTGAGTAAATTGCTTATAACTTCAAAACTATTGCATTTAGAGAATTTCGTATAAATATGTTATTCAGCTACTTTTGGGTCAGCTATAACATAGTAAAATTTCAGACCTGTAGCTCATGGCATAGCTGAGTAATAGCTACTTTTAGGCTATCACTGTTGAGTAAATCGCTTATAACTTGGAAACTATTGCATTTACAGTATTTTGTTTCAATATGTTATTCACCTATTTTGGGATCAGCTATAACATAGTGAAGTTTCAGATCTGTGGCTCATTGCATAGCTGAGTAATAGCTACTTTGAAGTTCTCACTATTGAGTAAATCAGTTGTAATTGGAAAACTATTGCATTTAGAGAATTGCGTATAAATATGTTATTCAGCTACTTTTGGGTCAGCTATAACATAGTAAAATTTCAGACCTGTAGCTCATGGCATAGCTGAGTAATAGCTACTTTTAGGTCATCACTATTGAGTAAATCAGTTGTAACTTGAAAACTATTGCATTTACAGTATTTTGCTTAAATATGTTGTTCACCTACTTTTGGGTCAGCTATAACATAGTAAAATTTCAGACCTGTAGCTCATTGCATAGCTGAGTAATAACTACTTTGAGGTTCTCACTATTGAGTAAATCAGTTGTAATTGGAAAACTATTGCATTTACAGAATTTAGTATAAATATGTTATTCAGCTACTTTTGGGTCAACTATAACATAGTAAAATTTCAGACCTGTAGCTCATGGCATAGCTGAGTAATAGCTACTTTTAGGTCATCACTATTGAGTAAATCAGTTGTAACTTGAAAACTATTGCATTTACAGTATTTTGCTTAAATATGTTGTTCACCTACTTTTGGGTCAGCTATAACATAGTAAAATTTCAGACCTGTAGCTCATGGCATAGCTGAGTAATAGCTACTTTTAGGTCATCACTATTGAGTAAATCAGTTGTAACTTGAAAACTATTGCATTTACAGTATTTTGCTTAAATATGTTGTTCACCTACTTTTGGGTCAGCTATAACATAGTAAAATTTCAGACATGTAGCTCATGGCATAGCTGAGTAATAGCTACTTTTAGGTTATCACTGTTGAGTAAATCGCTTATAACTTGGAAATTATTGCATTTAGAGTATTTTGTTTCAATATGTTATTCACCTATTTTGGGGTCAGCTATAACATAGTGAAGTTCCAGACCCGTGACTCATTGCATAGCTGAGTAATAGCTACTTTTAGGTTATCACTGTTGAGTAAATCGCTTATAACTTGGAAACTATTGCATTTAGAGTATTTTGTTTCAATATGTTATTCACCTATTTTGGGATCAGCTATAACATAGTGAAGTTTCAGATCTGTGGCTCATTGCATAGCTGAGTAATAGCTACTTTGAAGTTCTCACTATTGAGTAAATCAGTTGTAATTGGAAAACTATTGCATTTAGAGAATTTCGTATAAATATGTTATTCAGCTACTTTTGGGTCAGCTATAACATAGTAAAATTTCAGACCTGTAGCTCATGGCATAGCTGAGTAATAGCTACTTTTAGGTCATCACTATTGAGTAAATCAGTTTGTAACTTGAAAACTATTGCATTTACAGTATTTTGCTTAAATATGTTGTTCACCTACTTTTGGGTCAGCTATAACATAGTAAAATTTCAGACCTGTAGCTCATGGCATAGCTGAGTAATAGCTACTTTTAGGTCATCACTATTGAGTAAATCAGTTGTAACTTGAAAACTATTGCATTTACAGTATTTTGCTTTAATATGTTGTTCACCTACTTTTGGGTCAGCTATAACATAGTGAAATTTCAGACCTGTAGCTCATTGCATAGCTGAGTAATAACTACTTTGAGGTTCTCACTATTGAGTAAATCAGTTGTAATTGGAAAACTATTGCATTTAGAGAATTTAGTATAAATATGTTATTCAGCTACTTTTGGGTCAACTATAACATAGTAAAATTTCAGACCTGTAGCTCATGGCATAGCTGAGTAATAGCTACTTTTAGGTCATCACTATTGAGTAAATCAGTTGTAACTTGAAAACTATTGCATTTACAGTATTTTGCTTAAATATGTTGTTCACCTACTTTTGGGTCAGCTATAACATAGTAAAATTTCAGACCTGTAGCTCATGGCATAGCTGAGTAATAGCTACTTTTAGGTTATCACTGTTGAGTAAATCGCTTATAACTTGGAAATTATTGCATTTAGAGTATTTTGTTTCAATATGTTATTCACCTATTTTGGGGTCAGCTATAACATAGTGAAGTTCCAGACCCGTGACTCATTGCACAGCTGAGTAATAGCTACTTTGAAGTTCTCAGTGTTGAGTAAATCACTTGTAATTTGAAAACTACTGCATTTAGAGAATTTAGTATAAATATGTTATTCAGCTACTTTTGGGTCAGCTATAACATAGTAAAATTTCAGACCTGTAGCTCATGGCATAGCTGAGTAATAGCTACTTTTAGGTTATCACTGTTGAGTAAATCACTTATAACTTGAAAACTATTGCATTTAGAGTATTTTGTTGCAATATGTTATTCACCTATTTTGGGGTCAGCTATAACATAGTGAAGTTCCAGACCTGTGGCTCATTGCATAGCTGAGTAATAGCTACTTTGAAGTTCTCACTGTTGAGTAAATCAGTTGTAATTGGAAAACTATTGCCTTTACAGAAATTTGTGCAAATATGTTATTCAGCTACTTTTGGGTCAGCTATAACATAGTGAAATTACAGACCTGTAGCTCATGGCACAACTGAGCAATAGCTATTCTCAGGCACTGACTGTTGAGTAAATCAGCTATAACTTGAAAAATATTGCATTTGGAGTATTTTGTTAAAATATATTGTTCACCTACTTTTGGGTTAGCTATAACATAGTGAAATTACAGACCTATAGCTCATGGCATAGCAGAGCAATAGCTATTTTCTGGTTCTCACTATTGAGTAAATCAGTTGTAACTTGAAAACTATTGCATTTACAGTATTTTGCTTAAATATGTTGTTCAGCTACTTTTAGGTCAGCTATAACAGAGCAAAAATTCAGACATGTAGCTCATTGCATAGCTGAGTAATAGTTACTTTGAGGTTCTCACTGTTGAGTAAATCAGTTGTAACTTGAAAATTATTACATTTAGAGTATTTTGTTAAATATGTTATTCACAGACGTTTTGGTCAGCTATAACATAGTGAAATTGCAGACCTCTATGTCATGGGATGGCTGAGCAATAGCTTCTTTCAGGTTCTCACTGTTGAGTAAATCATTGTATCCAACCTGTAGGAAATCATGGGCTGGGAATCTGTTAATATGGTCCGATTTGACCTTGGAACCCTCCTTCAAGGTCAAATGAGGATAGCCAAAAATAAAAGTGCTTATAACTCGCTTATTATTGGTCCCAGAGGTTGGAATGAAAACCAACCTATAGAAAATCATGAGCTGGGAATTTTTTGGTGTGGTCGGATTTCACCTTGGACCCCTCCTTCAAGGTCAAATGAGGATAGCCAAACTTAAAAGTGCTTATAACTCATTTATTATTGGTCCTAGAGGTTTCGAATGGAAAACCAACCTATAGAAAATCATGGGCTGGGAATCTTTTGGTGTGGTCGGATTTGACCTGGGACCCCTTCTTCAAGGGCAGTTGAGGATAGCCAAACTTACAATTGCTTAGAACTCGCTTATTATTGGTCCTACAAGTTTGGGATGGTAAACAAGCTACAGGAAATCATGGGCTGGGAATTTTTTAGTGTGGTCGGATTTGACCTTGGACCCCCCTCCTTCCAGGTCAAACGAAGATAGCCAAACTTAAAGTGCTTATAACTCGCGTATTATTGGTCTTGGAGGTTTGCGATGGTAAACCAACATATAGGAAATCATGGGCTGGGATTCTTTTGGTGTGGTCAGATTTGACCTGGGACCCCTCCTTCAAGGGCAGTTGAGGATAGCCAAACTTAAAATTGCTTAGAACTCGCTTATTATTGGTCCTACAAGTTTGGGATGGTAAACAAGCTACAGGAAATCATGGGCTGGGAATTTTTTTGTGTGGTCGGATTTGACCTTGGACCCCCTCCTTCAAGGTCAAACAAGGATAGCCAAACTTAAAAAGTGCCTATAACTCACTTATTATTGGTCCGAGAGGTTTGGGATGGTAAACCATCCTAAATTCTTTGGCTGGGAATCTTTTGGTATGGTCAGATTTCACCTTTGGACCCCTTCTTCATGGTGGAACGAGGATATTGCATTTATAGTATTTCTTTAAATATTTTAACCTACTTTTTACCCTTAAACAATTACCTTGTTACTTTATTTCATAATACCATTTGCAGGGCACAACTTTTTTGTCGTTTTCTTCTGTCAGCTTCGGAATATCTTTCGAACATGCTGTTCAGTTACCATTTACTGTATTTCTGTACAGCCCTTTTCCTGATAATTATGCTTTCCTCTCATTATCACCATCACAAATCAAAAACATTCAGTCAGCTGACACAGTGCCCGTTCACGGGCACTCTCCTCTTGTTTACTATCCCATATGGAATCAGTTGTTACTTTTGCTTCACTTCATTTACAGGATAACATTTCACATGCTGTTGCAGATGATTGTTGGTTACTTTGGGTATTCATTATTCTTCAATTTCAGTAACTTCTGTTTGAGTTGTGAAAATTGCCTCAAGACTGCAACAAGTGTAGCAAAGTTGGGAATGTGTAATTGTGAGCAATGACTTTTCTAACAATCAAATACTCAATACCTGTAATTTTAGTATCTCCTGCCCGGCTCGCCAGCGGGACATTATAATTTGCACCATATGTGCGTGCGTGTGTCACGCAGTTTTCTCTGAAACTACTACAGTTAAACATTTTTGGTATATTACTTGTCCTAATGAATTTTTACACTTCAATATTTTGGGGGCTTGGTGAACTTTGGCCTACTTTTGAGTGAATAATAGCACTTTTACCTAATATAATTATATGACTTATCACTCACAAACTATTGCATTTAGAGTATTTTGTTCCAATAGGTTATTCAGCTACTTTCTCCACAGCTACAACATGGTCAGTAGTTTGGAAGTGTATCTCCATGGCTAAGTGAGTAATAGCTACTTTGTCAATTTTTAATGGTAGCCATGAGTAAATGGCTTATATTTTCAGAAGTATTGCAGCTACACAATTCCTCTCAAATATGTTCCTTCAAATACTTTTTTCGTGAACTGTAGCATAATTAAGTATCACACTTGTTGGTCAATGTACAAGTGAGTAATGGCTACTTTATTGCTACTTTTAGTGAAAATGTGAAAAATCACAAATATCTTGAAAACCGTAAGAGATAGGGCGATTTCAAGCCAATTTTTGACCCACAGGGTAGTACAAGAGTATCCTATGCATAAGGGAAAAATTTCAATTTTCACCACTTGTGGCGGCCTCCTTGGATTTTAGCGGAATATGAAAAATTGTGAATATCTCGGAAACGGTAAGAGATAGAGCGATTTCAAGCCAATTTTTGATCCACAGGGTGGTACAACAGTATCCTATGCAAAGGGGAAATTTTTCAATTTTCACCACTTTTGGCGACCATCTTGGATTTTAGCGGAAAATAAAACATTGAAAATATCTCAGAAACGGTAAGAGATAGAGCGATTTCGAGTGAATTTTTGACCCACAGGGTAGTATAGCAGTATCCTGTGCCTAGGAGAAAAAATTCAATTTTCACCACTTTTGGCAGCCATCTTGGATTTTAGCGGAAAATGAAAAATTGTGACTATCTCAGAAACGGTATTTCTTCCCCTTTAATATTCGGCGGGAGATACACACTGTGGCAGTGGCCTTATTATTCCCTGTTTTTTTTTGGTTTACCTTATTTATATATTCTACAAGATTGTCTAATGTTTCAAATTCAGTGGTCTCTTGCTCTTCTCAAATTATTGACCACTAAGCATTTCAGCTAAGCTTTTCTTCCTGTCATGAATTCAACAGGTTTAGCTAACAACACATTTTTCAAGTAAAAAATCTGGGGTGTATGTTTTTTGTATTTCCATTCTTCAGATATCATTCCAACAGTTTGGCTGTTATTGAAGTTGCATAAACCTTTGACCGGGTGTCTATTTAAGAGAAAAAGGGTGAACGGTTTGGTATATCCAGCACAAGTTTTTGAAATGTTGAGATTTTGTTGTAAATCATGAAGTAATTGTTTAGCATCTGTAAAAAGCAAGCACCAGAATTTTCATGATTACATGTATATTTGTGGTTTATTTTTGTTGTTGATATTCTAGTCTATACTAAATTTTGACACCTTATTAAGTTCAGTGAACTTAAGATTTTAGCTTCAACACCAAAATATTATCTGGACAAGTCTCAGCTGAGAATACTTGTGCTTGACGAAATAAAGAATTAAGGCTGCTAAAATACCAGCCCTACAGTATTTGGTGTATGTACAAAAGTGTGTCTCCTTGACCTCTGTGTTAGATTGATTATTTTTGTCTTTCAAGAGTTTCATATAACTTAGATATACTTATTGTAATTAATTTTAATGTAGTTTAGCCCAGATGTAGTGGTTGTTCAGTGCCATATAGTTAGTGAAAACTTTGGAGTAGTAGATTCATAGTTTCCCCACTGTACAGTGAGTTGAGCACAAGACAAGGCAGCATACCATAGCGAATGTTGTATGAACATTACATTTTCTTACACATGATAACTTTATAATATTTAAGAAATAAAATGAAAAGAAAAAAAAATTATATATTATTTTGATAAAGCATCCCTTAAAAGAGAGCTTAAATTATGGTCGTTTCGAGTGGTCATTCCTTGCCGTTTTCAGATGCATTTTGAATAATTTTACTAACCTTTCAATTTCTCTGTCATTCTTCCACCAGTTAAGAAAGGTTTTTAAATGAAAATTTCTATTTTTGACACACATACCTACCTGAATTTTATGACCTTTTTGTAAGAAATCATATGGTAAATATTCTGTGAAAAAGATTTTTTTTTTTTGGATGAGCGATATAATAGATTTCTCCAATGACGTAATAAAGGAATATAGGATGAAAAACCCGTCTAAATGCAGAATTTTTGACTGGTTGGCATTGTTTGAGCACGAAGGCGAAGCCTGAGTGCTTTGACAACACCAACCAGTCTAAAATTCTGCGTTTAGATGGTTTTTGAGTGCTATATTCCTATTCTAACAGGATTGTTTAAAATAAAATACCTAACACACTTGTAAGATTAACAAAAATTATCCAAGTGACCACAATTGGGCACCACCATGTTGGCTGTTCCATCAATTGAAGGGGGATGTTTTTTTTCTCTCCTAAGATATGCGTAAAATTATTTTTCTGTTTCTTTTCTTTTACATTTGAAAGAATTGTTTCTTTTAAAAGAAATTATCCTTTTTTACAAACATTTTGCACTGTAACTAATGTAAATAACAAAGCCGGAAACATTTTCTTCTGTTTATTTGAAATGCAGGGGAAGTTGACGCAACAGCCTTTATGTTAATTATAGGAATATAGCAGGAAAAAGCCATCTAAAATTCTGCGTTTAGACCGCTTTTGAGTGCTGTATTCCTATTCTAATATGACTGTTTAAAATAAAATACCTAAAACACTTGTAAGATTAACAAAAATTGTCCAAGTGAAGGCAATAGGGCGCCACCATGTTGGCTGTTCCATCAAGTGAACAGGGATGATTTTTTTTCTCCAAAGATATTCTGTAAACTTTTTCTAAATGAAGGTACAAGCAAACAACTCAGAAACGCACAACTTTATACACTATTGCATAGTATTTTAAATATAATTATGAAAAACTTATAGACTATTGTATTTCAGCCAATAATTATGCATGGGGAAGTTGGTAACAGCCGTAATGTTGATGCAGAATTTTAGATGGTTTAGAAATCGTTCTCGACCAATCAGAATGATGGACACATCCGTGTCATGTTAGAATCAGAATTTTAGACGGTTTAGAAATCGCTCTTGGCCAGTCAGAATGACAGAACATCCGTATCATGTTAAAATTGGAGTTTTACTATATTTTTCCATTGAAAACATACAAAATCTCGGAAATTTGCCCATATTGATGCCGGAAAATGCCCCTGGAAATTGCAAGCTTGTATTTTTCATTGGTGGCTCTTGTCATCTTTATGACAAATAGAAATAAATAATCTAATCTAATCTACTGCTTTGCAAGCGCAATATCTTCCCTACAAGGAGGAACTCAGTGCGCTAATTAAACAAAATCATTATCATATGGAAGTCGAGGGGCGTTCAAGGTCAGTAATCCAGGATTGTGGGTGTGACCGGGAGGGAGGGAAGACTAAGTTGGGAAGCTAGAGCTGAAGAGGTGAGTTTTAGCAATAAACATGTATATAGCAAATTAACTAAATTTAATTGCCGTATAATTATGCTTATAATATAATCTTCAAGTGCAGTGACTGTTATAGTGTAAAATTGTTGTATGCGCATCCCCAACATATATTTATTGACGAAAGTGTCCTACTACAATGACGTCACTTCATTGATTAATTTCTTTGCAGTTTATTTGTTTGACAAATAAGTACTAGAAGTGTTCCTAGAAGTTATTACATGATTTTATTTATGTCGTCACTCTGTGGCGTTGGCGTACGCGTCCACTTGAACAACTTCTGCTCCAATACTACAAGGCCCAGAGACATGCTCTTTTTTTAAAAAGATACCTTATCTATTGAGGATGAAAATTGTTCAAGGCATGTAAATCTGTTTGCTAGAGCCATTACAAGTGAGGTGCCCTACCAAAGGTGTGAAGACTTCAACACTTTATCACAATCTTGTGATCATGTCCATCCCACTGGGGTTTGAACATATTATTTTTGCTTTTTTCCGGTGTCTGCCATCTACCATCCGTCGTCACACTTGGTTTCCAGTCATTTCATGGAAAAGTATTTATCCTATCTTTATCAAATTTCGTATGGGTGTTTATTGGGTGTTCATTGGGTTAATAGCTTGCATGGGATTTTGGTGAAGATAGCTGTATAGCTAACTAAGTAATAGCTACTTAGCTACTTTTGTGTACTTCTTTCGTTTCCGGGCATTTTAAGGAAAAATATTTAACATATCTTTACCAAATTTGGTATGAGCAATAGTTAGGTCAATAGCTTGCTTGGGATTGCTTTTAGTGATAATAGCTATATAACTGACTGAGTAATAGCTACTTAGCTACTTTGAGTAGCTTTTTATTTTAAGCATTTTAAAGGAAAAGTATTACATCTATCTCCACAAAATTTGGGATGGAGCATTATTGGATCAGTAGCTTGCTTGGGTTGTTTTTGGTGGTAATACCTGTATAGCTAACTGAGTAATAGCTACTGTGCCATATAGCTATTATGCTTTTTTTTTTCTTTTTTTTAAATTTTTTTTATTTGCCTTTCCAAAATAACAAATATTTCAATTATAATGATATTTTGACACAGTTACAAAAAAAGAACCATCAGAAAAAGAAAACTGCAGGAGTATTGTTCTAACTTTCAAACACCAAATTACTAACTGCCTAATGATTTTTTTATAATACCACATTTCACAAATTAACTACTTGTAACCGCACCCTACCTCTTTTTCCCGTTTTTCTACCGGTTTGACCTATACTTCATCCCGGAAAGTGTTTCATGATGGGTGCACTAAAAGGGACATTTTTTCCCAACAAATATTGAATAAAAATAGACTTTGCTTAGCGCACTGTGCGCTAAATAGGTCATTTACGGTATAACTGTTCATAGCAGTTGCAGTGCCAGCACAAAAGTCCCAAAACGTCTGTTTCACAGTGTTACTTTTTGATTTTCTACTGAATGCTGATGCATGATATGTTTACATAATTATCATTCAAACTCAAATTTAAGTTGTACAATGACTGCCCAAAAGTACATTTAGTGGATTCCATTTATTTTCAAAAATATTTATGCTTCCTTTTTTGTGAACTAAAAAGTTACGTTCTAAGTCAAAGTGATAACGGATGTAGTCCAACAGCGCCTCTTTGTTCAAACTACCCTCTCTGCATCTAGTTATATAAATGTATCATTTTATTATCATGAATACATGATTAGTAAGAAGTACTGTATCACCTTCTATTGTGCCCAAAATAAAGTTGCTACATGTAAAAAGGTTTTGCCAGGCTACATAGGGCGAGAACTTATTCTTTATAAATGTCAATAGGTTTTGGATATATATGCATTTCCAAAACAAATGTTCAATCGTTTCCGGTTCTAGCTTACAAAAATAGCACAAATCATTGTCGATTATTTTACATTTAAATAACCACCTATTTGTTACTAAAGTTCGAGTCAAAATTTTGTATTGAAAAGCCCGCAATTTACTTTCAATAGTAGCTCTAAAATTCACTGAAAAAAACTCCTTCCATAGGTTACTTTGAATTTCCATTGATAAAACTTTATTCCAACTACTTATACATATATTTTTGTATATCTTTGAGTTGCTAAAAGACCAATACACACTTTTGCAATAAACTCTCACTGTCTAATTTGATATTTTCATTCAAAATTGTTCCTTTCCAACTTCTTGGAATTGAATGTGTTAAACTGTAGAAATCAATAAATGTTAAATTAAGTTGGAATTTCTGACAAAATTGCTCATAACCATACATGTTTCCAGAATCCGATAGGATATCGTTGATATAGACAAGACCTTTATTGGTCAATACATTTTTCATTTGCAACAAATTAGAATTTTTTTTTTTTATTCCAACATAGAGTTTTACATGAAACAAAGATATGATAAGTGTACTTGAAATGTTAACATAACAAAAATAATTAAAAACCCAATTTCATCTCTGTAAAGAGACAAATAGCAGATACAAATTATCATTGTCAAATCATCATTACGTCAAATACATATAAGTTTTACTAAACTGAACAACTCACTCTACTTAATTACTCAGATATTAAATAAACTACAAAAACTAAACATGGACCACAATCTTGAGAACTTCTCAAATTCACAGTTGGTTTTGGCTAGGTACATTTGCTCATTATAAATCTTTTGAAATTCTATATTATTTAGCTGTCTTTTATCTTTGGCACATTTGAAAATAAAGTACTTTGCTATTATAAGTATAAAATTTTTATTAAAAGACAGTTTATTCTTTTCTGGGTATCCAAACAGAATCCTTTCTTTGTCTAAACATAAATTAATTGGAGATATCTTTTGTAACCATGATGTTAAGTTATTCCAGAATGATTTAACTAAATGACATTCACAAAATAAATGAATAATATCTTCAATACAGTAGTTACAAAAATTACAATATGGATCTTCTGTAATCTTCAGTTTTGTTAGGTAACCTCTTGTACCTAAAATTCTATTTAACAACCTGTATTGAAACCAAATAAATTTGTGATCCTTAATTGTTTTAAAACAAATGATATTATAGCACTGCCAATTACTGATGCTTATTTCTGGTATCTCCAATTTGATATTCCATTTAGACCTAAGTGTGTTGTTATCATAGTTCTGGTTTATTATTCTATAGAATTTGTTTGATTTAACATTACCACAAACAAACTTCAAATAATAGAGAAAGGGCTTTTTAATTTGGAAGTTTTCAATATTTGTATGTTTGATAAATTTCTCTATATTTAATCTCACCCTATAATAATCCAGGAAATTAATGGATAAATCAAAGTGTGTTTGAATATCTGTTAAAGTCATCAAATTACCGTCTTCTTGTATAATATCCGCTGGAAATAATACACCATTGGCTGCCCAATTTGCAAAATACATATTTTCTTGACTAATGTCTTTATTGTACCACAAAGGTACTGACAATTTGTCAAGGTCATTCATTGGTGTAACAGTTCTAAGAAAAATAACCCAAGAAGAAAATACATCTTTCCAAAATGGATTTTGCAAGGACAAAGCGGTTATTTTTGACCATTGATATCCTAGTAAGAATACACCTTTATAATCCATGATTTCTGATATAAAGACCTTCCAAGGGGGATTTACTTGTTTGAATAGTTTTTGCAACCAGGACAATTTCAATGAAATCATGAAATGGTGAATATCTACCATTCTTAAACCTCCATACTTGTAATCACTTTTTACAGTCTTACGACTAATCTTTTCAGGTTTATTATCCCACAGGAATGAAAAGAAAATAGTGTTTAAATTCCTTAAGAAAGTATCTGGAGGAGAAGGTAAAGTAGTAAATAAATGAATAAAGTTGCTCAAGATAAGAGTTTTTAAAACAGTAATTTTGCCTAATGGTGTTAAAGAACGCCTTCTCCACTGGTTTAAAATCTTGTTTATTTTTTCTATAAGCAGATCAAAATTCAACTTTGACATATTATTGAGGTCAACTGGGAATGTTACCCCAAGCAAGCGAAACTGTTACATTCCACTCTAAACTATATTTTGTTTCAATTTTATCTTGTGAATGCCTTTTTCCCCCAGCCACACTAGTTTAGTTTTCTCAGTATTAAGTTTTAAACCTGAAATATTTCCAGTGTGTTCATGGCTGCCAACAGGGACGCTTTGCTACCATCTAAGATTAAAGTTGTGTCGTCGGCAAATTGACTTATCTTGAAGGAGTGTTTATTAACTGTTATACCTCTGACTTTTTATTATTGACAATCATTAGAAATAGTACTTGTGCACAGAGCAGAAATAAGTAGGGTGATGTAGGGTCACCTTGTCTGCACCCTCTTTCGATAATAAAACTGTCTGATAGAAAGCCCATTTGGAGGATATAAGCATGAATGTTAAAGTTAAACGTTTTGATCCATGTTTTAAAGCTTGGGCCAAATTAAAAAAAATCGAGGACTGAATAGAGGAAAGACCAAGAAACAGAGTCAAAGGCCTTTTCAAAATCTATGAGCATAAGTAGCCCTTGAATATTGTTTGACTCGAGATAGTGCATTATATCATAAATGAGCCTTGTGCTATCATCTATAAATCTCCCGCTGATAAAGCCTGATTGTGACCTTGAAATTAGTGTATCTAACACAGTCTTTAGTCGATTGGCAATAGCTAAAGAGGCTATTTTATATGGTACTGAAAGAAGAGAAATAGGCCTCCAATTTTTCAAGTATTCTCTTGGTTTGTCACCCTTTGGTATGCAACTTATAATACAAGTTCTTAAAGATGGTGAAAATTCCCCTTTTTTATATGCATAATTTAGTGAACGCAGCATTATTGCTTTAAGTTCGGACCAAAAAACTTAAAAAAATTCAGAAGGAAAACCATCAATACCTGGACATTTGTTATTTTGCATTTGCTTTAAGGCCTGTCCTATTTCTTCCATTGTCAAATTACCTTCTAAAGTGTCTGACTCCTGTTTGGTTAATTTTTTGGTGTTTAAGTTTTTTAAGAACTCATATGTTGTATATCTTGGCTACCCTGTTTTTGTGAAAATAAATCGAGGTAAAATTTTCTAACACGGGTCAATATTTTTTTCTGATCTGTAATGCATTCCCCATCCTTAAGCTTGATACACTTAATAGTCTTTTCAATAAAATTACGTTTTTCTAATGAGCAAAAAAAACTAGAGGGCTTTTCACCTTCTTTAAGCCATTGAATTCTGGCTCGTGTGGCAACACCTTCCATTCTTTCTTGCCGTATCTCCTCAAGTTCTTTCTTTTTATCTTCTAATAGGTCAGACATACCAATATTAAGTCCAGATTTTTCAATATATTCTATGTCAGACATAAGTTTTTTTTCTGTAGCATCTCTATTTTTTTTCCGTACTGAGGAGTATTTAATAGTCTCACCTCTCAGTCTCAAAAGAAGGGTTTCAAGAAATAAATCATCTGCAATAGTTAATTGTAAATCGCCAAAGGAGGCAAAGTTCAAGTACTCGTATGTATAAACAGGAACAGCATATTTATCAATTTCATCTTTAATAACTGACTTAATTTTTTTTAAATATTCTTGTTCAAAGAGTAATTTGCAATTAAATTTCCAAATCCCCTTTCCTTTGTTGAATTTATTGATTCGTAAATTAATTTCAATTACAGAGTGATTGCTTCTATAACTTGGATTAATTGATACATTCGATATAAGATCTGTTAAACTTTGGGATATCAAGAAATAATCTAGTCGAGCAAACTGTAAGGGATTTTTACGCTTCCAAGTATATTGTTTAGTTTCAGGATTTAAGTGGCGAAATGCATCTTTTAAATTATAAGTGCTCATCATGTCCAATACGACATGCCTTGATTGGGGATTGTTGACATGTTTATAATTGTATGTATCTTTCTTTGGATCAAGGGCCAAGTTGAAATCGCCACATATGACAACATAATCTTGTTCACTAGACTCTAAAATGGCTGAAATTTCATTGTACCAGAGTGGACAGTCTCTATTTGGCGCGTATATGGCGATTAACCTCATAACTAATTTTTAAATCTTTTAAAATTTTTTTAGGCAATCCTTCCATTGGTATATTTGAATTCTGAAACTATTGGATATTCAAAATTGTTATTTAAAAGAACGCAAACACCTCTCGAATTAGAAGCATAGCTACTCAGGACACAATCACCATTCCAGATTTGTCTAATTTTACTTTCATCTGACTTTTTCCAGTGAGTGTCTTGGAGGCAAATAATACCTGCATTTGATTCTTTAAAATAATTTAGAACATCAAAACATTTTTTTGAGTCTTGGAGACCCTGGCAATTTGCCGACAACACCTTTACTTCAATACCTTCAACCATGTAGCTGTAAGAACCCATTGGCACCATGTAAGAAAAAGTGAATTCTAATAATAATATTCATAATATTTCTTTGTCCTCGCACAAGCAATCTAGATAGGGATCTCCAATACAGTATTCTACTAAGTTTGATAGAAATAAGAAAGTTAAAATAGAACAGAACAAAAATAACATTTAATTGTCTTGAAATTATCATTATGTTGGAAATTTTTTTATGATAGAAAATATGTACAACATATACAACGGAAAAGAAAATTATGCAACCATATGTTGTGAAAAAGCCGAGGCTGGATATAACAGAAAAATGGTGCCTTTTAAAAGTACCACCTAGAAAACAAGGGAACAGTGGTTGGCAGAGCCAACCACACAAATGAATCATTGTGATGAGATTTTAAAGCCCACAGACGGAAGAGCTAAGTGTCCTCTGTGGGCAATAATACAAGTTTTATACATCTTATAACAACCAACTCTCAGCCTTTAAATTTCAATTTATCAGTATTTCGAGGATATGGCTGAGTAACTACTTTTATTTGTAAATTAAAAGATTCTGCACCCCAAATATACTTGTACAGTGAAACTTGTTGCAAACATACTCTATATACTTATATATTTCAGAACTGCACACAAGGCTTTGTTTAGGTTACAATGATGAATTTCATATTAGTAAATAATCGACTGGTTGGTACGCGTGCACTCCGAGCTGTAAATCGACTTTCAATATGTATACAAAATATCTTCCCAAATTCTGACCTGTTGCAAAGTTAGTGCTAAAGACATTAAATTGGGTAAATAAAATTTACCAGATATACAAATAAACTGGGTCTGAAATATATTATAAGTCAAGTTACAGCAGTGTTCATACAATATCAAGTGCTAAAAATGGTATTTTTTGTCAGGAACACATGTACATAGATTGGAAAAGATATTAGTATTGAACCTACTTATCATTAATTGCAATAGTTATAACTGTAGATAATAAATAAATCAGGATAACCTTATAAATAATACCAAGGTCAGAGAGAAAATTTGGAGTTGCAGGTTACATTCAGCAGCCACTCTGGGGTTTTGCACATAAATAATCACTGAATAGTTATACATTGGAATATAAAATTAATATTTGTTATATGACACATATCTGGAGTCAATCAAGTTTTGCTCACAATTCATAAGGCATTTATCACTCAAAATAAGAGCAAACAAGATGAACACATAGAGAACAGAACATGAGAGTACTAGTTTAAATGGTGCACCTCGTCTTTTTGTTCAGCCAACTAATAACTAAAACTTTAGCATTTAGGGAAAAGAGTATACAAATTATGTAAGTGTTGTATTAGATGGTATCTAAGTGATCATACATAACCTGTAACAAGCAATATTACAAACAGTTAAAAATGGGCCATATTTCTGCTGTATATAAATGGTACATGACTGATCACACAATAACTAATCAGATGAATAACAGGTAAAAAAAAGGCAGCAGCCCACTAAAAAAAATTTTAGATCAGTACCTTAAAGGCTATTGCTATTATAATAGTTGCACACTTAATTTCACCAAAAAAGGAACTAAAAGCCTATAGTTAGGTATGTTAGGCAAAAACAAAGAGATATATGACAATACAAATGTATGTATGTCACTTGATAATTTTACAGCAAATTTCATGGAAGATATACTAACAATTAACTGTTTCTTTCAGGGTATTTGACTATTACGACAAAAAGGTCTTTCAATTGATAGTTCATTCATTTAGACGGGTAATCACATACTTCTCTTGCAGCAGCCTCAATATATTCAAATCTTTTAGGTCCCAAATTTTGTCCACCAAACCATCTTGATACAACAACTAATTTGTTCACAAGGTTTTTGTTTTGTAGGATCTTCAAAATTCTCCTCCCTGCATCCCACTCCCCATCATCCTCATAATGCTCTGTGATTTTACCATCTGACAAAACCCTGTAAGCATAGGTGTTATGGGTAGCTCTTGCTACACGAGTGTCAATAAACATTACTTGAAGAGATGGTGCAATGCCCTCAACTGACGTAGCATCAGACATATGGCCTTGAAAAGTGCTATCCTGAATCAACTTGGGTGTTCCATTTCTAAACTTTATTATATCCCCAGACGAAAGTCGGGGATATATTGGATTCAGGTCCGTCGCGCCGCCGCCGCCGCCGCCGTAGAAATTTCCTTGTGGACGCGATAACTCAAAAACAAATTAATATTTTTTTTTCAAACTTGGTACACATGTTAAGGGTGCCCAAAGGAAGATCCCTATTTTAAGGTGACCTTAAACTCCCAGTAAAAAAGAACTTATGGCCACCTTAAGGTCAGAAATTGCACTTTTGGCCACTTAGAGCCCTGTAGGTCACAAACTATGATGCTCAGCTGGCTGAAATTTTACCTGACAACACATTAATATGTTCTTAGTACATGTGCCGAAAATCATGACTTTAAGTTGAGGAGAAAATTGTGTTTGAGGTCCATAAATACCCCCACTTAGGGATTTTTTGCTATACTTTTCACATATTTTGCCCTATAATTTGGAAGTGATAATTCTGATGAGTCTCAAACTGCGCTAGGTATAACTTTGATATGTAATCCTTGTCTGTAGAAAATTTTAGGGCTGTAGGTTTACCCAAAGGGGTCGACTTAAGGTCTCAAAAGTGCCCACAGAGACTCAATTTATGCACTTTTTGCCACTTTCAAGCACTGTAGCTTTCAAACTATGTCTCTCATCTAAGTTAAATATCATCTGGGAATATATCTATGTGTTTTCTTATATGTGCCCCAACATTTAGGCCTTTAATAGACAGTTAACCTGTGTATCAGGACCATAAACACCCACCCGAGTGACCCTTATAAGACATTTTTCACATCTTTTTCCCTGTAACTTGGAAATGGTAAGTCTGAGAAGTTTCAAACTGTATTAGATATATATTCTGTGTGTAATCTTAGTATGTAACAGATTTTAAGTCTGAAGCTTTAATTTTGAAGGTCAAATTGAGGTCTCTAAAAGGCTCCCAAAGACCCAATATTTGGACTTTTTCCTACTTTTAAGCCCTGTGACTGTCAAACTATGTGACTGATAGAGCTCAAATCCTATCTGAGAAGATATTAGTATGTTATTTTTATATGTGCCAAAAATTAAGGCTTTAAGAAGACATTTAACCTGTGTATGAGGACCATAAATCCCCACCCGAGTGACCATTTTTAGACATTTTCACATATTTTTCCCTGTAACTTGGAAATGGTAAGTCTGAGAAGTTTCAAACTGTATTAGATGCATATTCTATGTGTAATCTTAGTATGTGACAAATTTTAAGTCTGAAGCTTTAATTTGAAGGCCACATTTAGGTCTCTAGAAGGCCCCATAAAGACCCAGTATTTGGATTTTTTGCCAATTTTAAGGCCTGTGACTGTTAAACTATGTGACTGATAGAGCTGAAATCTCATCTGGGAATACATTATTATGTTCTTTTTACATGTGCCAAAAATCAAGGCTTCAAGTAGACATTTAACCTGTGTATGAGGACCTTAAACACCCACCTGAGTGACCCTTTTAAGACATTTTTCACATATTTTGCTCTGTAACTTGGAAATGGTAAGTCTGAGAAGTTTCAAACTTTATTAGATACATATTCTATGTGTAATCTTAGTATGTAACAAATTTTAAGTCTGAAGCTTTAATTTGAAAGCCACATCGAGATCTCTAAAAGGCCCACAATGACCCAATATTTGGACTTTTTACCACCTTTAAGCCCTGTTACTGTTAAACTATGTGATTGATGGAGCTGAAATCCCATCTGGGAATGCATTATTATGTCCTTTTTACATATGCCGAAAATCAAGGTTTTTAGTAGACATTTAACCTGTGTATGAGGGCCATAGACACTCGCCCAAGTGCCTTTTTTGACATTTTTTCCGTATTTTGCCCTGTTATTTGGAAATGCTTAGTGTGACAAGTCTTAAACTGTATTATATATAATTTTTGTTTGTTATGTATGTCCCCCAAAAAGTTTCAGATCTGTAGTTTAATTGCTAAGGTCTCTTTAACAATTGTAAAATGCCCACAGAAACCCAATTTATGGATATTATGCCACTTTAAAGCCCAGTAACTGTCAAACTATGTGGGTTATAGAGCTGAAATCTTTGAATTTTTAAAAGGAAATGCCTGTCTATTTAAATTTTGAATATTAATAATGTTATGGCTATCTTAGTCTTTTAAGAACTTATTTTTGTGTGTTATACCTCTGCTTGCTGAGTTTTTCACTTTTTAAAATGAAACTGGTTAAACATATTCAAGTAGACAAAATGGACACTTTAAGTGAGCTTTAAGTCCCAATATTAATGAAATTATATCCTTATGTAGTAAAACTAGGGGATTTTTAACCCTCAACTAGCCCAGTTTTATTCAACTTGCCTCAGTTAATTTTGGCACAGCTCCTACAGTTATGAACTCATTTCAGTTGATAATCACATACTTAAAATTCTCAATTCTTTTTGTATTTGAGTACCCCTTTTATATAGATTGTTTGTTTACCATTTATGCTCAACCCACATCCCCCACCCGGATTCCCCCCACCCACCTCTGGGACCTCCAGCTATATTGAGTGACACTAAATAAACAAAGGTATTTAATGATATCAGATGAGAAACAAAGAACTCAATGGGGTTGCAGATCTTGTGTAATAGTGAGAGAGGTGTGGAGAAGGGGAGAGGGGTGGGGGTGGGAGGTGGTGGGCTTCATTACATATAACACAAAGGGGAGTCAGAACTGAGATTGTGTCACATATTTAGGTTGCATATATATGTATAGAGGAAATGAATAACTGAAAACAATTTGCAAATTCTAAAAATAATATAATAAAATAATAATATAAATAATTTTTTTTTAAATAATATTTTATTTGTGAACAAATATAGAAACAGATATGCGCTTTTGGGATTATGAATTTTAGAATGGACATTGAATCATCAATCATTTAAATACTTTGAAGGAAGATTGAAAAATATGATGAGTTGAGTTAAAAATAATATTTTATTTGTCAACAAATATAGAAACAGATATGCTCTTTTGGGATTATTATTTTAGAATGGACATTCAATCATCAATCATTTAAATACTTTGAAAATAGGTTTAGAGTTATCATTGCAGGAAGATTGAAAATATAATTTGAGTTATGTATTCGGCGTCTGGGGATACACCATCTTCCTTGGGGAGATATAAACAGAGTAGATTGATGTGCTGAAGTTCATATAATAATGGGTAATTATGTTTTAAAAAATTCCCGATCAAAACCTGTGGCGTGAGTGATGACCTGTCTGGGGATATGTTGGCGCCGAGTTGGCCCAATCTAGTTTTTGAAATGTTTTCAATCATATCAGCCTGTAGTGGTCTTACAAAATCCTTTGGTGCTTCAACAACTTTATTGTCAATAGTCAGTTTCTCACCCAGCCACCTTACTTTTTTGCCACTTGACCTTGCTTCTTTGAACATGGGCCATAACTTTTTCTTTCGCTCGTTCAACTCTGGTGGTAATTGATCTTGGATTGATATTTTCTTAGAGCGATCCAGATTTCTAATGAATTTCACCACCTTGAGTTTTTCTTCAAATGTTGAAAACTTTGCCACAATGGGTCGAGTATAACGAGTACCCTTTTGGCCAACTCTATGAATTTGCTTGATCTGAAGAGATAATATAATTTCCTTGGGCATTTTTAATTCAGACTGTAACACATTCAGAAGTACATCTCTTATGGTCCCTGACTTTCCTTCTTCTGAACTTTCAGCGATGTTGTAGAACATCAGGTTGTTTTCATTGAGCGAGCTTTTTGTTGGAGACAATCCTCTTTTACATCACTTAAAGGTTTTTCGACCCTACACAGTCTACCCTCCAAAAATCTGGTCCTTTCCTGAGAAGATTCAAGGCAAGCATTCAGATGTTCCACTTCGTCATCCTTCTGTTTAAGAAGGGTGGTCAGAGTGTGAACTTTAGAGACTAGGGTACTGATTAACTGTTTCTGTTCCTGTTGTGATTGTACAAAGAGGGACTTAATTTCATCTTTAAACTCTGTAAATTGCTTACTAAAAGCTTCAGTGACTGATGATATAGTTGACATGTTTTCAGTGTCATCAGAATCTGCATTATCATTACTGTCTAGTATAGTTGAAACATCATAAACTGAATCAGATGAAAAGTCCTCTAGCTTTGACACCCCTATTGAAGAAACACACTGATGTTTCTTTGCCAGAACTGTATCTGTAAGTGGGGTATCTGTGTGAGATTCTGGCATCAAATATCCAAGAGAGCCCTGCTTATGTTTATCAGCACTGTTGGTTGGTGTACTTGTCAAGTTTTTTGATTCACTCATTTTTTTCAAAGATTTATCCCTGTCACTGAAAGATTCACTATTGTTTACATCAGTAGTAGAAACACAAATTGACCCAGATTTCACTTCAACCAGTTTGTAATAATATTGATCTAACAATGATTCAAGTTCACAAATAGTCTTGTCAGAGCTTTTAACAGGGACACCTTCATCTGTACCTTCATATGACATACCTCTCACACTCTGTAAAAGGCTGACAGATCTGCCCTTGTTGAACAAAGCGTTCACTGTTAATGAATATTCGTACAAAATCTATGTAAGATATGCCCTTTTAGATTTTTCTCTGTCAGGTATCAGTAGTGATACACACAATTTTACAGAATATTTACAGATTTTAAAGTCAAAGTTTCTCTGTAATATAAGTAATCACTTTGAACATAACTTTGAACACTAAAATGTTCTTTGTCTATTAAAATATGTTATAATCCATTTTGTTATTTTCAATGGCACCTTTTACACAACTAAAAATTGTACTTTTTATCCCAGCTGAAAAGAGTGACTTCTCACACATACATGGCACAACACAACATTACAAATTAGAATTTGTAATGAAATAAGTGTCCCAGACTGGATAACTCCTAACATCTATATCCTTCATATAAATTTGTTTGTATTTCATCCATGCTACAAAAACTTCTTTCCAAAATCAATTTTTAATATTCTCTGATGTTTTTTTTTCAAAGATAAACAGCCTAAGTCCCAAACTAAAGTTTTATTTAACCCTGTTGTGAATTCAAAAATGTCTTGCCAATTTCCAATACCTTTGATCAATCTCTTTATCCAGGATATTTTTAAAGCAAGATTGAAAGTAACCAGATCAGTCAATTTCATTATGCTATTTTGAGTTGACTTTTTTCTTGACATTTTAATGAAACAATGTTTTCTATCTTCACAGAAATTTATATGAAGGATAATTGGGGCAATAGCTTGGCCAGGATAGCTTTTTGTCGGTGATAGCTCTGTAGCTATCTGAGTAATTGCTACTTTGAGCCTACTCTGAATTGCATTTCTATTTTCACTCTTTTTAAGGAAACATATTTAACTCACCTTTGTAAAATTTGGTGTGAAGGTTTATAGGGTCAGTTGCTTGCTTGGTATTGTTGTTGATGGTAATAGCTTTAACCTGAGTAAAAGCTACATAGCAAAAAACACAAATATGTCTATCTCCTAAACCGTGTGAGATAGAGCGGTTTCGTCGAAATTTTCAACCAACAGGGTATCTAAGCAGTGTACTCTTGGCAATTTTCAAAAAAATTTCCTCGGCGGCCATTTTGAATTTTCGCCAAAAATGCAAAACACTAATTTGCTTCTATCTCCTTAATCATGCAAGATAGAGCGATTTTGTCGAAATTTTCGACCTGCAGGATATCTAAACAATGTACTATTGGGAATTTTCAAAAAAAAAATTCCTCTCCCTGAAAATGATGGCCATTTTGAATTTTCACCAAAAATGGAAAAACACAAATTGGCTTCTATCTGCTTAACGTGCGAGATAGAGGGCTTTTGTCAAAAATTTCAACCCCCAGGGTGTTCAGAGTGTACTGGTGACTTACCACAAAAATCACTTTCCTGCCACTTTTGGCGGCCATCTTGAATTTCTGCGTGAAACGTAAAAGCACTTCTCTTGGAAACTGTGCGAGATAGAGCAATTTCGACAGAATTTTTGGCCAGCAGGGTATATGAAGAGTCTACTGTAGGTTTAAGCAAAAATCGCTTTCCTGCCACTTTTGGCGGCCATCTTGAATTTCTGCGTAAAATGCAAACAAGCATTTATCTTGGGAACAAGATTTTGGCTGCCATCTTGAATTTTGGCGGAAATTGAAAATGTTATTTATCTCCAAAATCCTTAGAGATAAGTGATTTCGAGCAATGTTTTGACCCTATGGGTACTAGAGACCTTAGATATAAGTTGAATTTCCATAATTTTGTCCGCAATCTTGAATTTGGCAGAAATTGAAAATGTCGTTTATCTCAAAAACCATAAGGGATAGAGCAGTTTCAAGCTAATTTTTGACCATTTGGATATTAGAGATCTTTGGTATATTGCCTCCGAAAAATGTCAAATTTTGCCCACCATCTTCAATTTTGTCGGAAATCAAAAATGTTGGTTATCTTAAAAACCTTTAAAGACAGAGTGATTTTGAGCAAATTTTGAATCAATGGGAAAAGGCATGAAGCTGAAATAATTTACATGACGATTGTATACTAATAAATATTTAAGCATCATTGATATATTTTACAAATGAAAACGGGTCTTGTAAGACTTCTGTACAATTGTTGCAAAACGTTCATAGGGTGGACAATACACATGATAATGTGTGTTCTTCTATGCTATCCTGTTTCTTTTTATATGTTGCACCTACTCTTAACAGGGCGTCCTATTTCTAGTTGACTTTTGCAGGAATTTCTATCATATCTTGCATATATGTACTAGGTCATAAATAGATTCCCTTGTGTGAATATCAGGACTGGATCTTTCTTAATTATTTTTTTTTTGTGAATTTTTTAAATAATTTTTAATGGATTAAAATTCATGAAACCATGCACTGAATCATTTATAACTTGAAAAGTATTGCATTTAGAGCATTTTGTTAAAATGCATTATGTTATTATTCAGCTACTTTTTCATAGCTACAATATGGCGAGTAACTTGGGCGTCTATACCAAAAGCTAAGTGAGTGATACCTACTTCCTGACTTTTTAGTCCCTTCCATAATGAGTAAAATAACTTGTAACTTGAAAACTCTTGCATTTAGAGAATTTTGTTTTTATTGCGTTAATACATCCTATCCAATGGACAATTGCTAATCCGGTCGGCGCAGACCGGCCCGCCAAACGCCAGAAAAAGACGTCCTGTGTTGCCACCGGCTGGCCGGTCCGTAGTACTGTGCACTCCCCAGATGGCGCCTCGTACTTCCTTCCTGTCTAGACAACCTGACGTCATAGCATCTTTTTCGTTTGGCGCGTGTACTGTGTAGACGTGTTTTCTACGATCTCCAGATATTTTAAGGAAAAGTGTGCATTATGACGGATTTTCTACCTTATTTTCAAATAATTTATTGTTAAAGTGTTACCTACATATCAAGCACGGATATACTTCAAGAAATCTGCTGGAAACGCTCCCTAGCTGACTCAATTTAGTGTTGATGATAGGGCAGTAATCTACGAGAATATGAAGGCAGCCATTTTCTAGTTTCCTCCCATTCAACAATTGTGTTGTCAGGGGCAGATCGACAATCTTTAGAAATATAATGGATATACTACTTACAAGGTATTTTTATCCGTGTTTTTTGTTTGAATGTACCTGCTGTAACCTTCCAGCTACAATCACCATAGAAACGTCTTTTCTAGTACTACAAATGCAAATCACGGAAAACTTCAATCTACGTAGTTTTGAACACTGTATATAGAGGGAATTCCCTTATGGAAGGTTCATTCTTCATCAGAGCGCACTGGTACAGACTTCTCTGCTGTAAAGCATCAGTCACACCAGCCTAGCTCGAGTATTTTTCATCAGAAGCAGGAGGTGAATTCTTCAGATTTCTTCAACCGACCTCTACATAGAAGGAATTTTCACTCTCAGTCCCACCCTTGTGGACCCGGCCTTTGTGTCGGTAATAAGGGCAGTGGATGGCCAGGAAACTGGTTTGAGTGTACAGCCGGCTGAGAAGAAGAACCGACTTCAGACCGGCCAGGAATATCATCTACAGAGCGCACTGGTCCAGGCTTCTCTGCTTTTAAAGCATCAGCCGACCGGCCAGCTCAAAAGAACGCGACCTCTGACGTCATATCCAGTCAGCCAATCGCGTGTCCTTCCGACCAATCACGAAGCAGGTCACGTGTTTTCACCGACCAGGAAGGTCGGAAGTGCGTTCTTCAGAACTCACGTCTACTGTGACTACAGTCCCTGCTTTGCAGACCCGGCCTGGTTGTCGGTAGTGGGATTTTGTGGACTGTAAAGTTGCCGGTAAAGCATCACACAAAGAACGCGAATACTGACGTCATCTCCAGTCAGCCAATCGCGTGTCCTTCCGAACAATCACGAAGCAGGTCACGTGTTTTCACCGACCAGGAAGGTCGGAAGTGCGTTCTCTCAGAACTCACGTCTACTGTGATTCCAGTCCCTCTCTCATAGACTGGCCTTCGTTGTCGGTAGTGGGGTTTGTGGATTAACAGATTACTGCACATTTGCATGTTTAAGTATCACAAAAGAACGCGACTATTGACGAGTTCCAATCAGCCAATCGCGTGTCTTTCCGACCCATCCTCACGCGGGATTGCTTTTCCTCGAAAACAAACCCTCACAGAAACCGCGAGGAATTCTGGGAGTAAACAAAGAACTACTTTTCAACCAGGAAGTGTTTTCCGTAGCATGAAAAATGCTCAAAAATAAATGTTTTCTATCATAACACACGTCCCTCTTAATTTTCTTTAAAAATATACATACAGACCTACAAAATAGTGATTATTCAGCAGGAAAACATTACTTAAAGTGTTGTTTCTAGTCTTCTTACATGGGCGAAAATGGAGTTTAAAAACCAGTAATTATTCTACGATTTTTAAAGTGGTGATCCGTGGATTTTTCTTGCTGTTAAACCTGTATAATTGCTTTGAAGATTGTCATAAATACTTTTTCAAAGTAAAATAAATTTTATGAATGTAAATTTACATATATTCGTCCCCAAAATTCATTACAATTTGCTACAATGCCGAACAAAAACATTGATAATGCATGAGAGTAATAAAAATTAATGAAAAAAATAAATAAATAACATTAAAGACGTTTAACAATAATAATGATTCATTTTAATTCTACATACCTATACATGTGTACATTTAACAAATGTTTTGTAGGATTTTAAAATTACTAATATTATTTTATTATTTATTTAGTTTAGTTTATTTATTTTATTTATTTTTTTTTTTTGCATTGGAATTATATAAAAACACAAGCATTACATACAGAAACGTCAACAAAAACAAATAAAATACTCAAAAACAGCTGCATGAAAATTACAATAAAATTTATACATGAGTAGCAACAACATCACTCATAACAAATATCAAAATTGAATACAAAACAGTAATTTGGGTTTCTGAAGATTATTTAAAAGGCCATATTCTTTTAGATAATTAATAATAATTTTTACATTGCCAATGCCAAAATTATACTTTATATAACTGACCTACATTGACTTCTACTTCCAGTTATTACAGAATTTTATGTGCTTTAATTTGGCCTTCTGTGACAATATTAATTCATATGCAATAGTATATTTATAGCAAGGTGCAACTAATATTACACTATCATACAAATAGTAAGATGACCTTAAACTCTTTATAGATAAAAAAATATATTGATTTCTTGACTGCATGGATATTTTAAAATTTTTATAAATATTATTTATAAATTTTATACTCCATTTCCATGCTGATAAAAGTCTTTGCTTTCTGGAAATACTCTTGTAATTAAATTTTTGATTTGCAACGAATGTAAATTAAACAAAAATGTTTATTTATAAAATATACATACAATATGTAACTCTGAAATAATTCTAAAAATCAGGATTTAACCATAAATATATCACCAACGAATTTAGGAAGTAATTACTTGCAAAAGAAAATTGAAATATTTAGTTTTCTTTAACTGTGGATGGAATGCAATATGGTTACATTTACAGTGTATACATATGTATTTTATTTATTTATTCAGTGTTTTATGTTATGTATATAGAGTATATTATTATTTATATTGTGACAGGTAGTTGAGAGGGCTTCAATTACCAATTACTCTTTAAAAGTTGTCTTATTTTTAATTTACATAAAATAATTAATTAAAAATTGTGTATTTATATATGTTTAGACTTTAACCCCAAATCAAATTGAAGTAATCACAATATTAGGATGACATGAATATTTCACAGACAACCTGTAGCAAGATAGCCTACATTAACGTCACCTTAAACTCCCATCTTTAGATAATAAATAAAATGTGCAGACTTACTTAAGGTAACCATTTATAACATTAAATTCAATGTGTCAAGCACTCCTCTTTAAAAAATTTGCAGATCAGTTTCCAATAATAATTTTTATATATAGTTGATTATCTTACAATAAAATTACTTAAAGGTTGCAATATTGTATGCAGACATTTGAAGCCAATGCTATATATTGAAAATAAAATGCCAGATTTATAGCATTTTTGGTGAAGTGAATTAACAGAAAATTTTAAATGACATGTTATTTGTGACCAAAAATTCAGGTTTTTCTCCTTTTAAATGGAATGTGTAACCAACCTGTATAGATGCTACGTGTTGTAAGCTTTAAAATGGTGTATTATTTGTCAAAATCGAGCAAGAAATAACAATTTTATGAATTTTTAAACTATTTCATACGATTGCTGTAGCGAAAAAAAATCTTTTTTAAAAACTATTCTTGTTGGCGCATTAACACAGTAAAGTGGTGCGTAGGTATACAGCGGGCCATAGACACGACGGTTTCTGAGAGAGATCTTTTTTTGAGAGGAAAAAGTCTCGCGAGAGAATGTTTCCGACCAGCAGGCTGGTCACGTGACACACCGAACACCAAGTGTTTCTAAAAATAGTTCACAAGGGCTTTCCCAGCAACTGTCAAATCTACAAATAAGACGTGCGATTTAAGAAATACTTTAATTAATGGATGAAACCTACAGCAAGCTGAATTCAACACACAAGATAGTTGTACATTTGCTTCAACAGCTGGTTACAGAGTGTACCGACTGGTACTGGCTACACAGCCTTGTACACTTGCTTTAACAACTGGTTACAGAGTGTACCGGCTGGTACTGGCTACACAGCCTTGTACACTTGCTTCAACCTACCGGTTACAAGGTCTACTAACAGGGTGCTGGCTACACAGTCCTTAGAACTCCTTACTGTACAGTGCTTCACCCCAACAAAAAAAAAAAAAAAAAAAAAAAAAAAAAGCTGGCTAAATGTAGCCCAGTAGCCGTCTAAATTCATTGGTGACCCCAGCTTGCCAGTTTTTTGTGCCGGTTACAGAGACTTACTGTTTACAGCGAGTTACCGGTTATGGAGTCTTGGTACCGGACAGAGTTGTCTAATGTAAATTTGGTTACAGAGTATTCTTAGACCGGTCAGTGGTCTTGGTGATATGACAGGGATATGACAGTGTCCCAAGCTACTGCCAGGCAACCTTCCCTTATCACACCTCTCAACAACCTGTTATCGGTGCTGGACTTGACTGGAGAGATAATAAATTTTGTCATCATGTCCGGCCAGGGGTCAGACATCTCACAAATGACAATTGCTCTGTAAATGCTACACCTTGCAGGCTGCTGGCCCGGCGTGAAGAGTCTATTAATGTGAAAAGTTGTGTCAGCCCCACCGGACCGCAATAAGAGCAGGGAGACTGTTAACCGGGATCATTGTCACCAGACCGGACCAGTGTCCGGAGGGACAGACAATGTTTGTCAGAATACCAAATGTCCCAAATGTGGCACACTATCTGCCTATAGGATCCAGACTAAGCCCTTTTTGGGAACGTAGGAAGCCTTGGGGCTGGACCCTAGGTAGTACAACTGTTGAAGGAGGGATACCTATGTCCATATACCTATACAAGAACAACACAGGAACTAGTAAATAATGTGTCAGCAACTGGGTTGGCTGATGAACTTAGAGAAATCAGAGCTGGAGCCCAAAACAAGACTTCGATTTTGTAGGCTACCAGTTTGTCTTCGGGTCTGATCGGTTCCGACCGACTCTGGACTGGTGACAGAGCCTTCAAAAGACTGTTAAAACTGCTATCCCTACCGGCTTGCCCGGTCCGGGAATTCATGTCCTTGATAGGTTACTGACATCTACAGAAAAGCATGTTAATCTAGGCAGACTCCATATGAGACCCATACAGTGGCATCTCAAAAACAACTGGAGGGTACCAGAATCACTGGAAAAGGTGATCCAAGTCCCCAGGTCCCTGCACCCCCATTTACAATGGTGGCTGAAGGAAGACGATGCACTTACAGGCCAACCATTACACCCAATAAAACATGCTCTGCAAATATTTACAGACGCATCAATAGAGGGGTGGGGCGCTCACTTAGATGAGCACGTTGCAAGAGCAACCTGGTCCCCTCTGGGAAGCAAGTTGTATATAACTATCTAGAACTTTAAGCAGTTTTTCTGACTTTAAGAGTTCTAAGACTTTTGCTCAAACAAGATAGTACTTGTAGCAACTGACAACACCACAGTAGTGTCATACATAAAGGAAGGAGGAATATGGTTGGGCCCACTTTGTGCCCTACTATGGAGAATCTTGACCTGGTGTACCAGGAAACAAGTGACTCTAAAGCACGACACATTCCAGGATGGCCTAATGTGGTAGCAGACAGGCTGTCCAGCCTAGGCCAGACCATCCAAACAGTGGTTTCTCCTTCCAGAGGTCTTCCACTCTATGCAGTAGGTGGCACCGGCCCAAAATAGACTTATTTGCCACGAGGTTCAACAACAAGTCACCTGTTTTGTGTCACCGGTAACGGATCCCCTGGCCACAGCAGTGGATGTTCTCAGTCGGCCATGGTAGGATCTAAAAGGATACACCTCACCATCGGCCATATTGGGCAAAGTGGTGGAGAAGTTGCAAGACTCCCCATGTAAGAGAATCATTCTGATTGCTCCGGGGTGGCCCAACATGCCTTGGTTTTGGGATCTAGTGGCCATGTCCAGCCACATCCCGCTGAGCCTGCCCAATCTGCCCAGCCTGTTCACAGCCATTCGATCAGATCCCTCACAGAAATCTGACAAATCTTAATCTCCATGCAGGGCTCCTAGAGCCTCAGCAATCGAGGAGCAGGACTTGTCTGAGGCAGTGGCAGCAAGAATTGAGGCTCCTCAAAAGGGGGTCAATCAGATCAGTCTATGAGGCAAATGGGTCATTTTTACCAAGTGATGTATCATTCATCAGGTGGATTTCGGGCACCACCTGTAAAGTCAGTTGCTGACTTCCTTAGGTACCTGCTTCAGGACAGAAAGTTGCAGCCCAGTCCCATTGATGGTTACAGGTCAGCCATTGCTGATAGTCTGGAAAATTTGCCCATCAATGTTAGTAAGGCTGAAAATCTCACTCGTCCCCTGGATACCTTCCACTGAGACAGACCCAAAGGCTGGAGGGGAACCCCCTCCTGGAACCTCTCCCTGGTTTTTGCACCAGCTGACAAGGTTCATTTTGAATCAATTATAGGCCTTCTTCAAGTATTTGACCTTCAAGGCAGTTTTCCTCTTGGCCCTGGGGTCGGGCAAGCGTAGAAGTGAGATACATGCTTGGCAAACAGCCCAGCACCATTGATGGTTATAGGTCACCCATTGTTGATAAACTGGGAAATTCACCCTTCAACATCAGTAAGGACAGAAATCTCGCTCGTCTCCTGGATAAATTCCTCAGAGACAGACCCAAAGGCAGGAGTGGCATACCCTCCTGGAACTTCTTACTGGCCGTGCACCAGCTAAGACTCCATTTGATCCAATTAAGGAGGCCCCCTTGAAGCATTTGACCTTCAAGACGGTATTCCCCTTGTCCCTTGGGTCGGGCAAGTGCAAAAGTGAGATTCATGCCTAGCAAAACTGATATATTGGACACCAATCCGATTGGTCAAAGGTGTCCCTGTATCCATCACCCAGCTCTCTATCCTAGAATCAGCTGGCCATAGAGTGTCCAGTGTGGCCCCTGGGGTTATAACAGCCCTGGCCCAAACTCTGGATAGATCCCTCAAGTCTGACAGGTCCCTCTGTCCGGTCAGAGCATTGTGCTACTATTTGGACAGGACCTCAGACATCAGGCAGAATAAGGAGGTGATTTTTGTCTCCTTTAAGAAAGGTTTCAACAAAGGCAGCTCACCTGCCACTATCCCCTCTTGGATCAAGCAGACTGTGATCCTATGTTATGAGCTCTCTGACCAGGAGACCCACTTTTAACATCAGGTTAAACCCCATGATGTCAGGGCCTTTGCTGCTTCTAAGGTCTTCCAGTCGGGAGTCTCCTTAGATCCAATCTTGTCAGCCCGCCACTGAAGTCACAATACCTTCACACAGTTCTATATGAAGGGCGGGGCTTGGGCTGATTCAGAGCTTTACCATTGGGCTAGGTAGTGGCTGCTCAGTAGATCCACAAGTGGCCCTTAGATTGAGGAGATTTGTATATGTGCATAACAGCTCTTCATGTACATAAGAATTAAGTGTGGCGTGCTTCCTTCGGGAGGTTTATTTGCATTCTGGGACTGAACTCATCCCTCTCTTCCCCTACCTCAGAGCAGGTCTGCAAAAGGGGGGGGGGCGACGGCGGTATAGCCCCGGGTAACCGGCTGCTGGCAACCGACCATGGCCTTGCAGGGTTTCCTGACCTTAAAGTCTACCCAGGCCTGGACCTATAGGTCTCCTGACAAAGTCAGCCTAGACCGTAGGTTAAAATTTGCTATTACTTGTGAGTTCACATAAGTCCCTAGTAACTTACCCGCCGACCAAGCGGTAGTTATTCAGCAATTGTCCATTGGATAGGATGTATTAACGCAATAAAATTGCAAATTTAATAAGTAAATTAAATTTTTATAAGTTAATACCCTATCCAATGGACACACAAGACCCTCCCACCGACCCCGCTATCAGCTTACTAGGGGTCTAAGAGGTTTAGACAACGAAAAAGATGCTATGACGTCAGGTTGTCTAGACAGGAAGGAAGTACGAGGCGCCATCTGGGGAGTGCACAGTACTACGGACCGGCCAGCCGGTGGCAACACAGGACGTCTTTTTCTGGCGTTTGGCGGGCCGGTCTGCGCCGACCGGATTAGCAATTGTCCATTGGATAGGGTATTAACTTATAAAAATTTAATTTACTTATTAAATTTGCAAATTAATATGTTATACAGCTACTTTTGAGAGTATATTCTTTTAAGTATGTTATTCATGTACTTTTGGATCAGCTGTAACATAGTAAATGTGCAGACCTGTTGCTTATTTCATAGCTGAGACATAGCTATTTTGAGGTTATCACTGTTGAGTGAATCAGTTGTAACTTGAAAACTATGCATTTAGAGAATTTCGTATAAATAAGTTATTCAGCTACCTTTGGGAGTATATTCTTTTAAGTATGTTACTCATGTACTTTTGGGTCAGCTATAACATAATAAAATCGCACACCTGTAGCTCATTGCATAGCTGCATGAGTAATAGCTACTTTGAGGTTATCACTGTTGAGTAAATTACTAATAACTTGGACCATTGAATTTTCTGTTCTTATATGGTTCACTTCCTACCTGTCTGAGCGCAATTTGTCAATAGAAATTGGTTCTACCCTTTCTGATCTTTGTAAACTGTCTTGGGTCCTTTATTGTTTCATTTTTGTGTTCCACCACCCCTTAGTTTGGTTTTGGTAAATACAAATGAATAAAGTATCATTTTTATGCTGATGATACCCAGGTTTATGCCCCTCTGTCCCAGAAGAATTCATCTGCTACCTTTGAACAGTTGAACAGATGCATAGATGAAGTAAGAGTGGATGTCAACTAGTAAGCTAAAACTGAATCCAGATAAGACTGAGTTTATTGTATTTGGTTAAAAAAAACAGAGGGATAAGTTTAAAGCATATTTCCCAACTACCATCTTGGGTAGTCCCCTTCGATCTGCAGAGTCAGTCGAGAATTTAGGAGTATGGTTTCATTCTGATTTTTCCTTGTCCAAACATATCCAGAATGTCTGTAAAAGTTGTTTTGTGCAACTCCGTGATCCGTGACTTTAGACATGTCAGGCAGTTTCTTACTCCTGATGCTTCTGTACTTGTGGCCAATGCTCTTGTTAGTAGTCGGTTGGATTACTGTAACTCACTTTTCAGGAGTCTGTCTAAGTTCAATTTTCGTAAATTATAGTGCATCCAAAATAGTGCAGCTAGAATAGTATGAAACACCAGTAGATATGCTAGTATACCTCCTGTGCTTAAGAAATTGCATTGGCTTCCTGTTGAACATCACTCCGTCTTTAAAACAGCCACCCCTGTTTACTAGTTTCTTCACACTGGTATCCCCAAGTATTTTGATCCACATATCTCTTCCTACAGCAGATTTTACTGTACCAGGTGCAGTGGTGGTAATTTCCTTGTGGTTCCAAAGTTCCTACCCTCCATAAATCTGTCCGGCAGTTTGGTTATAGTTTTGCTTTTGATGTCCCCACTCTTTGGAATGCCCTTCTTGATGAGATTCATGCATCCCCCTCCCTATAGCCTCTTTCAGAAAGCAGCTCAAAATCTACCTGTACACCAAGGCATACCAACTTTAGTCTTTCTCACCCCTTGGCGATTCTTAACATTGCCATACAACAGAACTATGATCTTCAAAACTAAATATCACCATTAGTTAAACACACTTGGTTAAGCTATTTCCTTTCAATAAGTCAATAATTAAGCGGGACGCAAGGGACGCTTATTTGTATATGGGAGGAAATCAGGCTCTGCCGGCGGAGCGTTTTGTTTTCCTTATAACTCACCGTTGGGCGGATTCTTTTCAAATTTTGCAGGTGTATAAAGTAGCCCTGGGGACTTTATGTGCTGCAGTGATTTTTCTACCAATCAGAGAGGTCACATGACCAAAAATGTCTTTTTTCGATGGGATTTTATCTATTCACCTGAAACTTGGCACATACATTCATTCTATTAAAATATGGAAATCATTAGATTTTATCATTTGATTGGTTAAGAAATGGCCAAGTAATTAATGATTAATTAATCATAACAAATTTTCCAAATAAGGAAAACACAAAAATGCCCGTGTCTCGAAAACCGTGCGTGATCGAGCGATTTCAACAAAATTTTTGACCCACAGGGTATTTCTGGAGATTAACAATCACATTTTTCAAAAATTTTTGTCTTGCCAAAAATGGCGGCCATTTTGAGTTTTTTACAAAACTTGCAAAACACAAAAATGCTTATATCTCGAAAACCGTGCAAGATAGAACAATTTTGACAAAACTTTTACCCACAGGGTAGCTTTGCAGAGTAGCCATTCCAATTTTCAACAAATTTTTGTCTCTCCAAAAATGGTGGCCTTTTTGAATTTTCAAATTTTTTGCAGAAATTGCAAAACACAAAAATGCTTATATCTCAAAAACCGTGCGAGATAAAGCGATTTCGATGAAATTTTTTACACAAAAGGGTATCTCTGCAGAATAACTAACACATTTTTGCAAAAAAAAAATTATCTTTCCCAAAATGGTGGCCATTTTGAATTTTCGAATTTTACACAAAAATAGCAAAACACAATAATGCTTATATCTCAAAAACCGTGCATGATAGAGTGATTTTGTCGAAATTTTTGCCCCGCAGAGGATCTCTACAGATTAACACATTTTCAAAAAATTTTTGTCTCACCCAAAATTGCAGCCATTTTGAACTTTTGAATTTTTTGCAAAAATTGCAAAATACAAAAGTGGTTACATCTTGAAAACCGTGCAAGATAGAGTGATTTCGACAAAATTTTTGACCCACAGGGTACCTCTGCAAATTAACTAACACATTTTTGCAAAAAAATTTTAGTCTCTTCCAAAATGGTGGCTGTTTTGAATTTTCGAATTTTTCACAATAATTGCAAAACACAAAATGCTTATATCTCGAAAACCATGCGAGATAGAGCGATTTCGACGAAATTTTTGACCCACGGGGTATCTGCAGTCTGCAGAGTAGCCATCTGGATTTTGCAAAAAATTTTCTCTTGCCGTAAATGGTGGCCATTTTGAATTTTCAAATTTTTCACAAAAATTGCAAAACACAAAAATGCTTTTATCTCAAAAACCATGCTAGATAGAACGATTTCAATGAAATTTTTGACCCACAGGGTATGTCTGCAGAGTAGACATCTGGATTTTTCAAAAAATTTTGTGTCACCAAAAATGGCGGCCTTTTTGAATTTTTCGCAAATATTGCAAAACACAAAAAATGCTTAGATCTCGAAAACCGTGCTAGATAGAGCAATTTCGACAAAATTTACGACCCACAGGGTACCTCTGCGGAGTAGCCAACCCAAATTTCAAAAAAAATTTATCTGACCAAAAATGGCCGCCATTTTGAATTTTCGAATTTTTTGCAAAAGTTGCAAAACACAAAAAATGCTAATATCTCGAAAACCATGCTAGATAGAGCAATTTCGACAAAATTTTTGATCTGTGGGGTAACTGCAGAGTAGCCACCCCGATTTTCCAAAAAATGTACGTTGTCTTGCAATATATGCCATTTTTGTGATTACTCAATACCTAATAAACTGCAGACTTTGGTTGCCACAATAGTATAAGGATATAAGCAGAACATTTTCTTAAAACTTTAGCACTCGCCTTTATATCCTTTTGGGACACTTTGTTTTTGCTGTGCAAAAACATTATATATTTTTTTTTGCAAGCTATCCTCTAGTTTAAGACTGTATGGCAAAATCCTCAACCCCTATGTTACAACAATACATTTATAATACATTTAAGACCCATAATGTAGTTAATACAGTTATCAATATTTATTAAAGACATTTGGCTGACAATCATTGAGTGAGTCTAGATCTGTAGCTTGTGAAAAAGCATAATATAAATAATGTCAAGGCCTTTGACCTCTATTTGACATACAAGGTCAAATTTTAAGATATTAAAGCATACCTAGAGACCTTCAAGTACAATTACAGTGCAACATGATCTTGTATAAATTGCCATGCAAATGCCAAATGTTAGGGAAGTAGTTTTTGAAAAGTTGTGGGTATGGTACTCGAGGCTTTAGGGGTGGAATTAAGATAAAACCATACAGTCTCACTGTGTCAGTTTCCATGCTGTTTAATGGCAGTTAAATCCACATTATTGTCGCACGCAAAGGAGGCACCACTTCTGAATGTATGAAAGGTATAGTCTTTCAGGTTCAACCCAACCACATGTTTTGAAGAAAGATCAAACTCTCATAGCAGTTAATGGCACCCAACCCTTCTTTGTATAAATTTCAAACAGGGGGCTTCTTTTGAAGTGATCTTCCTGAGTTTCAAACTTATTTACAGTGCGTGAACTGGACATAATTTACTATTTTGCAATCGTGGAATTTGTACCACCTGTACTTTACCGGCAGTTTGCATGCAATATAAGATCAGCAATGTTCATCTACACCACAAAGGCTAGGAACAGCTTGAATGTCACCAAGTAGGATGCGGCGGTCCTGTATCTGAGTCCAGCAGCAATACTTTTGTCAACCTGATCAGCTAGTTGATTCATCAGAGGGGAATCTACAAATTAAAAGACCGACAGCAGACTTCCGTTTCATCTGACACCAGTCATATATTAATATAATAGTCATTTGCTACTTAAATCTGAAAATTAGGCAACAACATTTCTGGACTAATTTCGTGCCAATAGCAGGTTTTCAAAATTCTGACCTCAGGTATCTGTAAATTTGTAACTTTCCAACGTGAGAGCATATCTGTATTTTTATTGTTTTGACCTCTAATATGTTTGACCTGCAGGTCATTGTTGTATGCAGCCATATATAGCCAGACTGAGCGAAGTATAGAAAATTAAGAAAGGATATTTTACTTTGTAATTATTGAAAATATTGACTACTGCCCAATTGTCGCACCAAGTTAAAACCACTTTGTTTTTGAGATTTTCACACCAGCATTGTATTGTCAACAAGATATTAGCAGCCTCAAAATGAATAATTTAACCCAATCTTCTTAAATTGTCAGGAATTACACATGCAAACACTTGGTCATTCCATTTAGCCCTGACCTCATATAATGAGGCATATACAAATATTTCCTGTGGTTTTCGAAATTTTTAATGTATTTCTACTGTACCATTAAATATTTGTAAAAACATATTACACCAATGAATATCACGAAAGAAAGCTGATGGTAAGTTGACTACACCTACCTGTGGTGCATTACGTAATACTGTCAATATTCTTTTCTTAAATATACGTGCTGGTTTAACACATCTATGTATAATAATTTCCCAGCTAATTTTTGTAGTTGATTCTTAGTAACCTGAGTAGTAGTAGCCCATTTTTATGTCATCACTCTGCGGCGTGGGCGTCCGCGTGAACAACTTCTCCTCCTAAACTACAATACCCAGAGACATGCTGTTTTTGTTTAAAAGATACCTTAACTATCGAGGATGAAAATTGTTCAGGCCATGCAGATCTGTTCGTTAGTCTGTTCCCCAGAGTCATTACAAGTCGGGTACCCCCACCCAAAGTGTGAAAATTTCAACTCTTTATCACAATTTTCTCCTTCACTATTGCAGGGATTTTTCTCATATCATGCATATATGTACTAGGCCACTAGTAGATTACCTTGTGTGAGAATTAGACCTGGATCTGTCTCAACTTTTTTTATTTTTAAAATAATTTTTAATGCAATAAAATTCATGATATGCACTAAAACACTTATAACTTGAAAAGTATTGCAGTTAAGCATTTTGTTAAAATATGTTATTCAACTACTTTTTTCATAACTACAACATGGTGAGTAACTTGAGTGTCTATCCCAATAGCTAAGTGAGTAATAGCTACTTTCTGATTTTTCAGTACCTCCCATAATGAGTAAAATCACCTATAACTTGAAAACTATTGCCTATACAGAATATTGTATAAATATGTTATTCAGCTACTTTTGGGTCAGCTACAGCATAGTAAAACTTGAGTCCTGTAGCTCAGTGCATAGCTGAGTAATAGCTACTTTGAGGTTATCACTGTTGAGTAAATCAGTTCTAACTTGAAAACTATTGCATTTAAAGTATTTGTTTAAATATGTTAATCGCCTAATTTTTCGTCAGCTATAACATAGGGAAATTGCAGACCTGTAGCTCATTACATAGCTGAGCAATAGCTATTTTCAGGTTCTTACTGTTGAGTAAATCAGTTATAACTTGAAAACTATTCCATTTACAGTATTTTGTTTAAATATGTTGTTCACCTACTTTTGGGTTAGCTATAACATAGTGAAATTACAGACCTGTACCTCATGGCACAGCTGAGTAATAGCTATTTTCAGGTACTGACTGTTGAGTAAATCAGTTGTAACTTGAAAAATATTGCATTTGGAGTATTTTGTTAAAATATGTTGTTCATCTACTTTTGGGTCAGCTATAACATAGTGAAATTACAGACCTATAGCTCATGGCATAGCTGAGCAATAGCTATTTTCAGGTTCTCACTATTGAGTAAATCAGTTGTAACTTGAAAACTACTGCATTTACAGTATTTGGCTTAAATATGTTGTTCACCTACTTTTGGGTCAGCTATAACATAGTAAAAATTCAGACATGTAGCTCATTGCATAGCTGAGTAATAGCTAGTTTGAGGTTATCACTGTTGAGAAAATCAGTTGTAACTCGAAAACTAATGCATTTAGAGTGTTTTGTTTAAATATGTTATTTACGTAATTTTTGGTCAGCTTTAACATAGTGAAATTGCAGACCTGTATGTCATGGCATAGCTGAGCAATAGCTACTCTCAGGTTCTCACTGTTGAGTAAATCATTGTATCCACTGGATAGCCGCAGTGTGTAGAGAGATTTCACCATTACCGCTCTAACGAAAAAAATATTATAGCTAGCCTTCTCAAGTTTGCAGGTTATATTAATAACCATAAAATGTTGCCTGGGAATATTTTTGGCCTCATTTTGAAAAACAAGATGGCTGCCAGGGATGTTTATTCCACTTAAAGCAAGGACTTTTGTTGGCCCCCTAGAGCAAAGGGTATTATAGGTATAGATCTCAAATTGGCAGGATATGTTTGTCATTAAAAAATCTTGACTGGGAATATTTTTGGACTCATTTTGAAAAACAAGATGGCTGACACGGGTGTTTCTTTGTCAGTCATGAAAAGTGCTTATATCTCCCTTATTATTGGTCCTAGAGGTTTGGGATGGTAAACCAACCTATAGGAAATCATGGGCTGGGAATCTCTTGGTGTGGTCAGATTTGACCTTTGACCCCTCCTTCAAGGTCAAACAAGGATAACCAAACTTAAAAGTGCTTATAACTCGCTTATTATTGGTCCTAGAGGTTTGGGATGGTAAACAGACATATAGAAAATCATGGGCTGGGAATGTATTTGTGTGGTCGGATTTGCCCTTGGACCCCTCCTTCAAGGTCAAACAAGGATAGCAAAACTTAAAAGTGCCTATAACTCGCTATTATTGGTCCTAGAGGTTTGGGATGGTAAACCAACCTATAGGAAATCATGGGCTGGGAATCTTTTGGTGTGGTCAGATTTGACCTTTGACCCCTCCTTCAAGGTCAAACGAGGATAGCCAAACTTAAAAGTGCTTATAACTTGCTTATTATTGGTCCTAGAGGTTTGGGATGGTAAACCAACCTATAGGAAATCATGGGCTGGGAATCTTTTGGTGTAGTCAGATTTGACCTTTGACCCTTCTTTCAAGGTCAAACAAGGATAGCAAAACTTAAAAGTGCCTATAACTAGCTTATTATTGGTCCTAGAGGTTTGAGATGGTAAACCATCCTATAGGAAATCATGGGCTGGGAATCTTTTGGTGTGGTCAGATTTGACCTTTGACCCCTCCTTCAAGGTCAAACAAGGATAACCAAACTTAAAAGTGCTTATAACTTGCTTATTATTGGTCCTAGAGGTTTGGGATGGTAAACAGACATATAGGAAATCATGGGCTGGGAATGTTTTTGTGTGGTCGGATTTGACCTTGGACCCCTCCTTCAAGGTCGAAAGAGGATATTGCATTTGCAATATTTTTTAAAATATGTTTTAACCTACTTTTTACACTTAAACAGTTTCCTTGTTACTTTCCTTCATAATACCATTTGCAGGGCACAACTTTTGTGTCCTTTTCTTCTGTCACTTCTAGTATTTATATATAGTGGAGTACTAGTAGATTCTCTTGTGTGAGTATCGGCCCCACATCTATCTTAATTTATTTTAAATATTTTTTTTTGTGTTGAAAAACATGAAATTACACACTTAGTCGCCATTTTCTCAGTCACTATGATAGGGATTTGAAATAGGATCTGAAATCTTAGTAATACATTTTTATAGTGAAATACTCCTACCATTTCCTAAAAGTAGCTATTATGTTGGAGCCATCCAACCCAATGGCCAACGCCAAAAAGCGTTTTTAAGGTTATGTAACAACCTTAATCAGCCAAAGGGCTACATAGTAGTTCGTCCCCCCGCCACTAGGTCACCTGACCACTCTTTGTTTACCATATTTTGTTGGCCATCTTAGTAGTCCAGACGTGTTTTAGAAAGCTCTGATTGTGGACATTTTCTTTACAAAATGTCTTACAATATGGATTCTTATGACATATCAACAAGAAATAATGTTCATTTGGACATGTTGTGCAAGTATATACCTTACAATTCTGTGGATTTTTGGGTATCATGTGATCCATGCACAGTTTGGAGACAGATTTGTGTCATGGTTTTGCTAGGAACTGGACTTCTACAGATACATTGGATGAAGGTTACTCAAGTTCTACAAATATATGCCTACCTTTTGCTGCTACTGTGGAAAAGATGGTTATTTTAGCAAAATCCTTGCATTACACCACTACGGTGGTGAATGGAGGTAAAAAGTCTTAGGCATAGGACAAAAAGTATTTCATATATATTTTATTTACGCATGTGTATTATATGAATGTGTACATATATGAACTTCAATTTACTTATTTTTATAGATTTTTGGTACATTGCAAAACAGTGTTTGAGATTTACATGGTCCTTTAAATTTCAATATAAGTTTTGGGATTAACATTATCACAAGTGGCTTCATTGCTTTTTGTTTTGCCTGATGCATCAAAGCCCAACTTTATGGTGTGAAATCTTTTGAAGTATATTAGATGTGGTTTCACAGCATTCTATCCTTTAAAATCAAAGAAAAACTTTGATGAAGTGAAATTGTATGAAGTATATTAGATGGCTTCACAACCTTCCCTCTTTCCAATCAAAGAAATACTATTATGAAGTGAAACCCTTTGAATTATAATACCTGTGGCTTCACTGCCTTTTAATCTTGTGTCCTTTGCAATCAAAGAAAATCTATAATCTTTTGTATTATATTAGATATAGCTTCACTATCTTTGAACTTTCTTTCCTTTTCAATTGAAGAACAGTTATTGTTTTTACAACACACAAGAAAGAATGTATGAAAAGATTAATGTAATTGTAATTAATTCCATCTTTGATATGGGAACACTTGACAATGCAATTGGGATAAAAACTACAAGACACATTATTAAGTGTTCCTTTTCAAGTGTACTCTGGTAGGTTTGAGTAACTAATGATCATAATAAAGATTTCAAAAGCCTAAGCATAGATTAATGGTATGAAGTTGCTGAGGGGGGATTAAGTTGTTAAAATACAAAAAGGTGTCAGCAACAAATATACAAATAACAAATACTTCTTTGCGCTGTAAATGTGCAGTGACTTACATATGTTTTATACAACAATAAATGTAAAATTAAAAAAAATTAATACTTTTTGTCCGGATATGCAATACTTTTTGTCCAGATACTTTGTGTCCTACTCATTTTAAGGTCAATACTTTTTGTCCAGATACTTTTGTCCTACAATCACTTTTTTCATTGCCACAACATGGTCAATAACTTGGAGGTGTATCTCCATAGGTAAGTCAGTAATAACTATTTTCAGCACTTACTTAATGAGTGGGTGGCTCATATCTTTAAAATTCTTGCAGCTTCGGAATTTCTTTCGAACATGCTGTTCAATTACCATTTACTGTACTTCTGTACAGCACTTTCCCTGATAATTATGCTTTCCTCTCATTATCACCTTCACAACTCAAAAACACTCAGTCAGCTGACACAGTGCCACGGGCACTCTACTCTTGTTTACATAGCGTAACTACTTCTTGCATTTTGGTGTCTGGGAATTTTAATAATCCAGTACAAGCATTAATTTGTATACCAAGACATGTAATCTATTAATTGGTAACCATATTAATTGGTAACCCAACATAGTCCAGTATATTCAGTAAGGATTGAAAATGTGAATTGAACTGGGGGGGGGCAACCCCAACATAATCATCCAAATAATTTATAAGCCAATTTCCACGCTGACATAACGTAAAGTTAATGAGATCGGTGCACATCTGGCATGCCACTGCCCCCAATTTAAATCTGAACGGAACACTTGCTTCAATAAACGTATCATTCTGCCAACATAAACCTAATAATGGGCTTGGTGTAGTTTCTGTTGCTTCTCTGTCCTCCAGAGTAAAAGTGAGGCAGAGCACTGCTTGTGTGTCTTTATATACTAGTTTGTTGTCTGGTTTTTTTTGTTTTTACGTCACTGCTTTGGAATTTCCTTACCCACAGATGTACACATTTACCTCTATATTTAACACCTGATCATGGGGGATCCCTTAGACTATGATGACTGAGTTTACCAGGGATTTGTTTTAATGCAAGACTAACTTAATAACACAGTGTGCTAAAGTATGATCTTAAAACTAACGCACTTCATAGAAACACAACCTTATGTTACTACCAAAAATTAACCACCTACCAATTTACTTAATTGATTAATAGTACAATAATGTGATTTTGCCCGTGCAAAATCACATTATTACTATTATTATTAGATCTGCATTTGTCATTATTATTCACCTAAATTCTCATAAATGGTATTATTTCTAACATTTTCTTGCAAACTGTAGTGCTTCAAAGGAAACCATATTTTGATTCAATTGTTTACCTGTAACTGTAAACATGCTCGAAATAGTTTTTAACTTAAACTTTAATACTTCAACTCTTCAGTAGATAGCGTATTTTTAATGTTAAAACCCTTTTAAAAAGATTGCTTAAAAAAGCTGAATGTAAAAAAAAAACTGTCCTGCTGGGATTCGAACCCCAACCTCACGGTCAAAACATTGAGCACTTTACATTCACAGCCACAGAACTCTGAACCTGTAAAATATTATTTATTCCTTTATCAGTAATGCACTCATTCAAAATATTCACTTTTCTAATGCTTTTTTATTTCTTAACTTTAACTCATACCATTTGTACTCGTACTATTTTAAAAATGCTTTTAAGCTGTTTATTCTCCTTTTTATTTGATCAAAATCCACCAAATAATAAGGGAGATATGGCAGTTTGAAAATTTCAAGTGGGAGCAAACCATTTGTAAACAAACTTACGAGAAACATTAAAACATGCATTAATATTATTATTCCCAAAATAGCGGGTGGATAATGAAAGAACCTGTTGCAAATATGGTGTTTTATGGACCTTTAAAAAAACATTAATGAGCTAGGGAATGCCTGCCTATCTAATAATAATAAATAATAATAATAACAGAACATAATAATAAACAGCTGGACAGTTAGTGTTTATAGGGGCTGTTTTGCCACAGTATATTCTGTGAAATATGATCTGACTTAATCTGACTTCAACAGGATAAGTATTTCTTAACTTTTCAAACTTGTGAGTTTTACGGTTCAGCTTGCACGGTTCTTTTATTGCTGTAAAAATGTCCCACCAAGCAAGCAAATACAAGCCTAGATCCAGCAAATGTCATTTCTGCTTACCCTTTGACTCTCAATATTACTGTCCCGCTTGTAGGGAAGCTAACAAGGGTGATGATCCCTGTGTTACCCTAGAAAAGCCGTGTGAAATCTGTTCGGGTTTTTCTGAAGAGCAATTACTTAAGATTAAAAAACAGGCGTAGGTATGTTCAGAAACAGAAGACAACAGATGCATCCAAAGACGACGACTTGGATCTGTTGGGAGATGAGAATGTGGAAACCTTTTCTGGTTCACACGCAGACCTTGAGAGTGCTGCTGACAATCTATTCGCATCACCTCCACGCCCCCAACCCCTGCGTTTTGAGGCTTTGTCATTAAAAACTCCCACCAGCCCTAGGTACAGCCTTACAGCAAAAGATCGAGTCTAACCTTGAAAAATCGCTGGGTTCTCAATTTAACATCCAACTTCAGCAACAAGTGGGGGCTTTCCAGGCTTCTATGTTTGAAGCAATGAAGTCTCTCAAAGACAAAATGCAGTCCATTTAAAAAGTCTGCTAAAGAAGTGGAGTCGGATCAGAGCTCCACTTCTGCTTCAAAGCCTGGCCACAGTAAACAGTCTGATAATTTGCCCCCGAACCCTCCGAACACTCCGTCCAAACGTACTGATGAAGCCATGGAGTTGGATGTGTATGGTTCTTCTCTGCCTCCACGGTTCGGAGATGGTCAGTCCGAACATAACTCAAATCCGAACTACAGTTTGGATCACCACTCAGATATATCCGAACAACCCGAACAGGTGTGTTTGTCCAGAGTAAAAAACCATTTGGACAAACGCAAATACAAGGTTCGGGCCAAATATATTTCTCAGTCCTCATACTCAGAGGAGGATCAGTCCTCTGCTCATAAGAATAGGTCTTCTCAGCCCCCTAGGGCCCCTTCTGAACTAGACCAACCTCAGCATGACCCAGACCCCTTTTTATAGGAAAGTAGCCATGGCTGACTTACCCTCTCAATATGCTGAAGAAGTGGAGACCTTCAGGCATATATTGGATCTCCCTGACCCCAGGGAAACTATGCCTAGGTTTTCCACTTCGTTTCTGGGCCTGGATGACTAAAAAGGCCAACTGGAGCTTAGGCCAAGAGGCCCTTCAGCTATGCTCCCTCTCAGCACTCATATTAAAGATGTTTTTGATAAATTTGAGCAAGGTTTCCTGACCTCTAATTTACCTGAGGAAAAGTACATTAAACCCCCTCCCTCCACTGCAAAGTGGTACAAGGTGGGACAGCCTTGCTTTGAAGACAAATGCAAGAATTAAATACAGATTTTTCTAAAATCTGTATCTCTCCCAAATCCTCTGGAGCCCCTGTGGGCAAAGTTCTACTTCTTCTTGTAACACTACCATGGAGAATTGTCAACACAGCTTGAAGTCGACCTTTAAAAAGGTCAAAATTCAGATTCAAAAAGGTGCCAATCCTGAGAAAGCAGCCAGGCGTGGTTATGACACTGCCTGTGATTATTCCGAAGTGCTGAATAAGACCATTCTTATTCAACAAAGAGCTCTTGCCTGCCTAAGTAAATCACTGGGCCATATTTTCCAGAGGGAACTCTGCTCTATGGGCAACACTGGCCTGCTCAGGCGCTCTTACAACCACACTTTGGGCGAGACGTCAGGAGCTGAGGAATTCACCTTTTTGGCCTTATTCATTGTTCAAGTCTCAGCAAGTAAAGGAGGGAAAAGACTTCCTCCTCAAAAAAGGCACCTCTAAAGACACTCATGGTTACACACCCTATCAAAACAAGCCCTTTCGTGGTCCCCACAACAAGAAAAGAGGCTCCTACAGGAAACGCCCCTATGGGGGCAACTCCTTCCAAAGCAGTACTCAATCGTTTTCCTCAGTCAGGGGGAAACCGAAGAACAGAAGCTACAGAGGTCATTTTCGACCTCATCCCAGGAGGCGAGGGCGTGGAAACCCCTCCCCCCAATGACTCCTCAATAGCCTCCCTCAGTCCACCAGTAGGAGGTCGCCTCCGTTCTTTCAGAAGAGACTGGCAAATAAACAAATGTTCAGACAGCGTATTAAACATTATCACCAATGGCTATGTTCTGCCATTCATCTCAAAACCATAATTGGTCAGAGCTCCCCTGATTCATTCAGGCTACAAGGCCCTTCACAAAGAACAAGCTCTGACCTCTTGCATCCAGTCTCTTCTGTCAAAGGACACAATAGAAAGGGTGGAAAATGTAAAATCTCTCAGGTTTTACAGTCGCCTGTTTCTAGTTTCTTTTCTTCCTACTTGTAGAAAGGTTCAAAATGGAAACACCAGAGTCCATCAAGGGCCTCTCTGATTCCAGGGCAATGGGTGTCGTCAATAGACTTATCAGATGCTTACCTTCACATCCCCATCCACCCAAACTCAAGGAAGTACCTACGGTTTTGCCACAGGTCACAGGTGTTCCAGTTCACCTCCCTTCCTTTCGGACTGGCTACAGCCCCACAGGTATTTACAACACTTGTAAAGGAAGTGAAGTTGATGGCCCTCACAAGGGGCATCGGACTTCACCAGTACCTGTACGACTGGCCGATCAGGGCCCAGTCTCAGGGAGAAGCACAAGTGAACCTGACTCAATCCTTAGGGTGGATAATAAATCAGTAGAAATCCGAACTAAAACCTGCTCAAGTGTTTTCATTCATGGGCTACGAATACCATCTAGATTCAGCTCTTGTAAAACCCACTCAAGAGAGATGGCTCAAACTTCAGGATTTGATCCTACATCTCAAGTCAAAACATGTTTTGACTGCAAGATGTTTGATGTCGCTAATTGGGTTGCTCGCCTCAACGGAGAAAATGGTCCCGGAGTGACACCTTCACATGAGGACCTTTCAGTTTCACCTCAAGGAGCACTGGAGATATCCTCAGTCATTCTACAACCTCCTTCCTTGGACAGAAACCATTTCAGCACCTAGACTGGTGGCAAAATCCCACAAACGTGATGAAAGGCGAAGACCTTCATCCCAAAGATCACAGTATCCAACTCTTTACAGACGCCTCAAATGAAGGCTGGGGCACTCACTTAGAGCAAACCTCCACAAAGGGTCTGTGGTCAGACAGGGAAACAGGGCTACACAAAAAATGTTCCAGAGCTGAAGGCGGTTTCTCTGGCCCTTCAAAGGTTCAAGGACCAGTGTCAAAACCAGGCAGTGCTGGTTGCTATGGACAACTCCACAGTAGTAGCCTACATAAACAAGCAAGGAGGAACCCACTCGGTGGAAATGTGTGCTCTCTTGTGGAAAATCATGACCTGGTGCCATCATTACAAGATAACATTAAAAGCCAGACACATTCCAGGGTGTCTGAATGTGATGGCTGACCTTCTGTCCAGGTCAAACCAAGGACAGTCAACAGAATGGTCACTGCATCCGCAGGTGTTGAAACAGATCTGTTACAAGTGGTTCACCCCTCATGTAGATCTATTTGCCACTCGTCTGAACCACAAACTGACACTGTACGTGTCTCCAGTCCCAAACCAAAATGCTTGGGACATAGATGCTCTAAACATAAACTGGTCGGGTCTCAGCTTATGCCTACCCTCCCACGGCTCTCCTTCACAGGGTGATCCAAAAGGTCAGACAATGCAATTGCCTCAGCAGTATAATAGCCCTTGGCTGGCCAGAGATGCCCTGGTTCTGGGACCTAGTGCAGCTCTCAACAGAGATCCCACTTCAGCTTCCAGTGTCAACAACTCTTCTCAAACAGTCCCACAACTATGTGTTTCACAGCAATCCACAACATCTCAACCTCCACGCCTGGTGTCTAGGAGTGGACAACTCCAAGAACAAGGCTTCTCTGTGGAGGTGGCAGAGAGAATTGCTGCCCCTCAGAGGTCATCAACAAGAACCATCTATAAATCAAAGTGGGCCCTATTTGAAAAATGGTGCAGAGAAAATTTGGTGGATTTCTCCACTCCCTCTGTGAAACAAGTCTCAGACTTTTTCATGTACATGTACCAAGACCTAAACAGGTGCCCTTCAACCATCGATGGTTATAGGACTGCTATTGTTGACACCCTGAGCCCAGCTGGGTATCATATCTCCCAAAGCTCAGACCTTAACAGGTTACTCTCCAGTTTTCACAGGGATCGTCCCAAAAGTTCCAGGAAACTTCCAAAATGGAACCTTTCTGTTGTACTTAATGAGCTCACTAAAGCACCTTTTGAGCCTATGAAAGACACAGACCTCAAACATCTTACTCTCAAAACTGCTTTCTTGCTAGCTTTGGCCTCCGGCAAGTGCCGCAGTGAAATTCATACCTGGGTTGCAAACAAAGTATCTAATCTAGGGGAATGAGAAAAGGTTGCCTTGTTCCCTTCTTCTAATTTCATAGTCAAAAGCCAACTAGCAAGAGAAGGTTCTCAAAGTGTGTCTCCGGTGACTATTCCTGCTTTTACTACCATTGTAGATAGACAATTCAAACAAGACAGGACCTTATGTCCGGTACAGGCCCTGAGGTATTACTTGGATCGAAGCAAAGACCTGAGAGGGTCTCGATCCCTACTCTTCATTTCCTTCAAGAAAGGACACACCTCAGACATCAGACTCGCTATGCTCCCTTCTCGGTTGAAACAAACCATCCTACTTTGTTATAAACAAGCAGACCAACAGTCCTTGGACTTGGTTCAAGTTGAAGCGCATGACATTAGGGCCTTCACGGCCTCTAAGGCCTTTTACGGTGGGGTTTGGGTGGACCAAATCCTGCAAACCTGTCACTGGAAAGCTCACAACACATTTACAATTTTTTACCTAAAAGACCTTACTTGGTCAGACAACGACATCAATATGTATCTGCGACCAGTAGTAGACACTGTATGGGTCTCATATGAAGTTGACCTAGGTGGACTTGCTTTTCTGTGGCTGTCAGAAGCCCTATGAGGGACATGAACTGCCAGACCGGACACAACGGACAGAATTGTCTGATTTTTGTCTATTAAGGCCTGCCAACGCTCTGGTGTGGGTCTGACCTCGCCCTCTGTCAAGTCAAACTGGTAACCCACGAGGTTGAAAACCTGTTTTGGATCCAGTTCTGACTTTTCTTTGTCCACCAGCCAACCTAGTTCTCGACAGAGAGCTACCAAGGTCTGTGTATACTGGAGACAAGTTTGGTGGGATGTTGCTCTCACCAACCAGTCATCTAGGTACTGGTGGATTCTTATACCCCTCTGTAAGGCCATCAGTTTGACCTCTTTGGCCACCACTGTGAACTCCATTGGTGCTGTGGACAGACCAAAGGGTAGTGCTTTGAATTGGTAGGAGTGACCCTGGACGTGAAAAAGCATGTACTTCCTGGACTGACTGTGAATTGGTATGTGGAAGTATGCGTCCTTGATATCTATGGAGGTAACCCACTCCCCTGCCTGTAGGAGGTTCTTATTGTCTCTGGTGTCTCCATTTTGAATGATTCTGTATTTAGGAAGGTGTTCAACACACCTTCCAACAAGTCCTGCATTGTCCTGGCCATGGCTTGAGAGATTGACTGGTTAAATGTAACGAAGTACTCCAGTTCGTCCACAGGTTGTTGCATTCTTTCAGAGGACTTGCCTTTGCTTTTGTCCATGTGCAACTCTTGAGTTGTGTAGACATCACATCCTTTACTCTAATCAAACACCTTGACAACTCGGCACCCAGATTGCATATAATGCCCAGGTCACACTGTGGTGAGGCCACTATGAATTAACTGGCGAATAGGAAGATTTCCTGCGAATTAGAAATCGTGGTACTTTTCCACAGAAAGGGCAGGAAAGTGTGGTCACGTGCTTAAAAAATCCACGAATTACTTCGATCCGGTTACCATGGGCTACCATCATCTTCATGTTGTGGAAGATCTTGGTACGATGTTCTCATCACCCAGTCAAGAACATCTTGTTTCTGTGAAGAATGTCGACGAAGATCAAACAAACTTCGTAGAAGTATGTATGAATTAATGCGAAGTGTTGCGATTTCCGTGAGATGTTCTTGCACCGAGCCACGACCATGGTGGAGGGTCGAGCGAGCTGTGACAAGCCCCGGACGAGGAGGAAGAACGTGCTTAGAAGAAGTGATGACCAATTCGTGTATAATGCCAGTTCCTATATAAACAGCCTGGATCATCTGGATTCACTTCATTTCTCATCAGACGTCGGACAGTGTACATCAAAGGCTATGGATCTACAGAGACTCAGATTATTGCAGCAACTGTATGAGGCTCATCGTTTAAATGTACAGAATCAGATTGTGATTGCACAGGTACTGGTTGATAGACAGAGAAGGCGTCGACCAAGGCCCAGGAGGTATTGGGTGAAGCCCAGGCTCTCCAGGAGGTTGGACTATGGACACTATGATCGTTTGATGATGGAGCTGGAGGCTGAGGATGTGGTGTCTTTCAGAAATTTTATCCGGATGGACCCTGCCATGTTCAGAGAGGTCTTGCAGAGGGTGGGGCCCAGAATTGAGAAATATGACACATGGTTCAGGAAGTCTATCAACCCTGGATGCAGACTTGCAATCACACTTCGTTTCTTGCCCACTGGAGAGAAGTACAGGAGTCTGATGTTTGGCTTCAGGGTAGCACACAACACCATCTCAGTCATAGTAAGACAGACTTGTGAGGCCATCGTGGCAGAATATGGTGAGGAAGTCATGCAGTGTCCCTGTACCAGTGATGCATGGAAGCAGGTTGCTGCAGAATTTTCTTCCAGATGGAATTTCCATCACACCCTGGGGGCTATAGATGGCAAGCATGTGGCAATCAGGTGTCCTAAGAATGGTGGCTCACTCTATTTCAACTACAAGGGCTTCCATTCCATAATACTTCTGGCTCTGGTGGATGCCAAGTACAAGTTCCTTTGGGTGGATGTTGGCACCAATGGATCCAGTTCTGATGCACAGATCTTCAATGACTGCGATTTGCGCTCAGGCATTATTGATGGCACCTTGCATGTACCTGATGCAGAGCCATTGCCTGGTGATGACCGTGATATGCCATATTTCTCATTGGGGATGATGCCTTCTCTCTGAGGACCTGGTTGATGAAGCCGTTTAGTGCCAGAGGACTTCCTGATGAGGAGAGGATGTATAACTACAGACTGTCTCGTGCCAGAAGGGTGGTGGAAAATGCATTTGGGATCATGGCCAACAGATTTGGTTGTCTCCTCACCACCATGAGTCAGAATCCAGAGACTGTTACCTCTATTGTATTGGCCTGTTGCACGTTGCACAACATCATGAGACTGAGGTATCCAGGTATCCACCAGGGACTGGGTGATGAGGAGGATGACAACCACAGAGATATCCCAGGACAGTGGAGGCAAGGTGCTTGTTTGCAGGACATTGAGGATGTGGCTGGTGGCAACAGGGACACACAGGTTGCCAAGAGACAGAGACTGTATTTGAAGCATTATTATAATGCTCCAGCAGGGGCCACGGTGTGGCAAAGAGACATGATTTGAGACTTTCACATATGCCAGGGACATTTCTCAATAGTGACTGTATTGTGTTAATTATTTTTATGATTCAGTGCTGCATCATTATCTGTGTTATATTTTGTATTGTGCGTTATATACTTGTTGAAATAAAGTTGCAATGTTCTTGTATTGCAATAAAGTTATTGTCATATTGCACTTCATATATGTATTATCCTGATACTAGGGTCAAAGAGGTCAAGTCTGAAACAAAATCAGGTCAAACATGTAACAGGTCACACAAACCAGTTCACAACTTAGCCACCACAGGGGCAAGAAGGTCACAAAGGTCAAAAATCAATCGAGGCCATAACTGAAGGAAAGTTAAGAAATCTAACCAGCTCCAAGGTGGAAACTCTGCAACCAAACGCATTTCATTCGAAACTGAAACTTCCATAGTGAACCACTCACATTGGGTCATAACAGGTCTTGGTAACCACTGGGCCACTTTTTTTGGATCCTTCATGTTAAGATGTGACACCTTCCAAGTATTATGCCAATGTTTTTGAAACATGAGAAAAAGAAGCAATCACATAAACAATTTATTATTCCAACAAGGTCAAAAAGGACAAATCACAATAACATAGTAAGTGTACTTTTGAATAAAGAAATGCAGACACATTAGCTCACAGCTAAGGTTAACATACAACTGACAAGAACAGCTGCCAAAGTGAAACTTGTTACGTATATCATTAATAACAGCTAAGGTTAACATACTACCCACAAGAACAGCTGTCAAAGTGAAACCTGGTTTATAATAGTAATAATCATAGTAATACTTGAGCCAAACATAGCAAAACTACACAAATAAATTACTTTACACCTGTTTGATAATTACTTTTTACATCTCACCTAAATTACATCTTAAGTGTCTATAGACTTCGTTTACTTATTGGGACAAAGTTATTACTAAACCTAAGAACCTTGAGAATCATCCTGATTAAGTAATGCCATAGGTGTCATGGGTGTTGAAGGCACACTAGGAATACCTGCAAATGACGCATTTAAATTGGACAAATTTAGGTCTGACAGTCCTATTGTCCTTCCCTCGGTGTCTGTGATAACAAACTTGGTGGATGAAGTGCTAGATGATGAACCCACTGACTGTCCAGAGGTACTGGCCCCCGATGGTGTCTGGAAAATAACAGTGGTCTGGCTCTGGGTGTCTGACCCTTGAGGCAAAGGGGTAGAGGAGGCTAGAGCTGCGGGCCCAGGCGCGGGTGGCGGAGGCATTTGTGTGATGGTGTACTGTTGCTGCTGCTAGAACATAAGTTGCTGCTGCAGCTGCTGTTGCTGAACCTTCATCTGCTGCTGCATACTGTCCAGCTGCTTCTGCCTGTCATCCAGCTGCTTCTGCCTATCATCCAGCTGCTTCTGCCTATCAAGCTCCTGCCTCTGGATGTCCCTCTCTGAAAGTAGCATGGACTCCTTGATGGTCTGGTTGAGGAGGTCCATACTGCGCATCTGATATGTGGGCCAGAGATCCTCGTGGATCTTCAACATGGCACTTTACATCCAGCCAGCCCAAGCAGTCCTGTCATTGGTCTGTGCCTCCATAGATGTCAAGAGTCTGTCCAGCCTGTCAGAGATCTGGGCACTGTTGTCGCTCTGCTCGCACATCTTGTCCAGGAGCTCTGACTCAGTGCTGGCACTTCTCCTTGTGGTTCTCCTGCCACTAGTCCCAGAGAGGCTGATACCTGGAGGAGGAGTGCTGCACACTCTGGGTTCACCCAGTGATCCTGACTCCACAGGCTCATCTGCAGGATCCAAGTCAGTGGATAGGTGTGAAGGCATGGTGGCAGTTGCAGAAGTAGCAGAGGCCGATGAGGTGATGACAGAGGCAGTGGTGGTAGCAGATGCGCAGGTAGCAGAGGCTGAGGTGGCTGCGGCAGAGGCAGTTGTGGTGGAAGCTGGTTTCAACTGAAAGTACAGTAAAACAAAGACACATGGTAAGCATATAGTATATATGTTCAAGAAACAGTTCAGGTAGGTACTGTGAAGTAAGAAGTATGAACTTCTATGTCACTACAGAAAACTTTACAGATTTTTGCAAAACATTAGTGTTACAGCTACAAACTTGTATCCATAGGTAGTCACTGTTTACAAGTCAAGAATACACAACGCAGCAAAAACATCAGGATATCCAGGTGAGTCAGACTGTGAGAATGTACTTACATTGCAGGACTGCCTGGAGGGGACTCTGGAGATGTGGTTATCCAGGAAGCTGAAAGACCTCAGGATCCAGGTGTCCCTGTCTGTGTGTTCCTTTGCCACGTCACCAGACTTCTTGCAGGTAAGCTTGCCATACCTTGTCCTCATCCCTTTGAACCAGATCTTCAGGTCGATAGCTGAAAAAGGAAGAGGAGACACGGACACATTAGGTAGGTTATCAACGTAACAATGGGTTACATTAAGTTTTAAACTGCTTCACATCTGTGGTGTCATCTGCAAATGGGTGAAGCCTAATACATCACATGATGACAGAGTACAATTCAAAATAACATAAATTAACAGGATAAGTAAACATTCAACATAAGGCCATTTACACATTACTGTACACGTAGTACCTCCATCACAATTTAAATTATTACCTGAAACTATGAAAAGGTTAAATCATAATGGTTAGTCTAACTCACCTTCCAGGCCCATGGGCCTGGCCTGGGTGGCCCAAGCAGCCTCCCTGTCCATGTCCCTGTACTCCTTCTTGGCCTTGTTATACATTTCTGGATGGTTCTTGAGCCACTCAGCCATCTCATCCTCTTGGCCATCTGTCATCCTCACCAGCCTCTTCTTCTTGAACCTCCCCTGGGACTGGCTGTCTTGGGTTGCCTCTTCCAAGTCATCTGTGTCGTCCGGCTGGGTGGCCTGAGTGGCTGTATCCCCTGGGTCTGATGCTGAAGCTTGAGTGGCAGGCAGTTCATCTGGCTGTTCTGGCTGTTCAGGCTGTTCAGGCTCTTCCGATGCTTCAATCTGAGGCAGAGTGACCCTCTTCCTCTTTCCAAGTCCAGGTCTCTTCACCATATTTCTTGTATGAAATATATCCAAAAATTTATCCAAAGTTCGTCAATGTGTACGCATTGAAGAAAACTTCGCAAGTGATGACAATTGTTCGTGGGGCCCTGCTTTTATAGTCTCCAGCCAGTTCGCCGCGACCTTCGAAGGTCGCAGCTGATTGGTAGCCAGTTCTTTGCATGTGCAGCCAGTTCGCCAATTAACGATGAACTACTGCGACATTCGCTTCTCATTGGCTGAGAGGAGCGATGAATATCTCCGGGGCCTCGTAGCATATTCTTCATGGGCGACGATGCATGGCTTCCCTGCTGCGAATATCGTTGTTTGTTCTTCGTCTTTTAGCCGACAATCTTCAAAAGAAAGTTGGCGAACAATGAAGAAGCCTGCTATGAAGTGGCGAATTGGGGTACGAGGGTGCTACGAAGTCGACGAACCCACCACCATCTGTGAAGAATTGCAAAGAAATGGACGAAGTGTGGCGATAGTTTTGAACAGTTTGAAACTGTCGTAGCCAGATGACGATCCATGGAGAATGTTGGAGAACAGTGAAGATGGACCAAGAATATGCTACCAACAAGGACGAATTGCAGGATCGCACATATTCGCCACTAAACATCGCCACAGTGTGACCTGGGCATTACAGTCTGCTCCCTAGCTGCTCTTTCCCAGTGTCTCAAAATGTCTTGGATGAAGGGCCTGGAGGATGGGGCAGCAGGTAAACTACGTCTGGCCACCCTATTAAACGCACTGTTCAGCTTTGCAGGTTCCGGAGACCAGGAACACACAGTGGACAAATCAGAGTGTTTCTTGTCAGCATGCATGTCACACCATCTAGACGACCTGGGTGGTTTGACAATTAACTGGTCTCTAAGAAGCCCAGCAGTTTCTGTGTTCCTTGAAGAATTGCCTTCAGTGATGGTGAGGTTCAACGTTTCCATCTTCCGGCAAAGCCAGTCGTTTACAGGCAATTTCACCGATACCTTCCCGGTTGGCTGGACTCGGGAACCGGCAAATGGGTTATCCTCTGAAGATGAAACATTGTCGAATTCAGGGATCTTGTGCCAGCCCATGAATGACCTCACACCTCTGATGGTCTCTCTGTAACTAGCTTCCTCAGAGAGTTCTTGGTCACCCAAATCTTCTTTGTCCGGGGAGCCGTACCGGAAGTTGTCACCAGCAGGAGAACCAGGCTCACTCTGCAGATCTTCCTCACTGTCAGACTGCACAGCACTACCAGTACCGGATAGCAGAACCTCAGGACCCGCACCGGGAGCCTCGAAAGGCTGGGTGGTCATCCCTGCACCAGGAGCCTCAACAAGCTGGGTGGGATTCTGCTGGATCTCATCTCCCCTTCTCACCACTTGAGTACTGGGACCCCCAACAGGGTGGGTAGCACTCTTACTGCCTGCTTCACTGACAAACGCAGCTTCACCGGTGTTCTGAGCAAGACTGGGACTGGCACCCCCAATAGTCACACCAGAAGACAAGCCACTGGTGGAGGTTCCAGGATCGAAAAAAGGGCTGATCACTGGTAACCACTGAAGAGGGTTTCTTCACAGGCTCCACAGGGACAGCAAACATCTTGGAGAGTAGCATCGCCTCCAGTCTGGCAAAACGTTCTCCCCACTTCTCATCTAGGTCCCTGAGTTCATCCGACCTGGGTTTGCTGCTGGAATTGGATTTCTTACTGCTTGGCTTGGGTGATTCATCAGTTCTTTTTTTTCTTGCCAGCATGGGTTTCAGACTTCTTAGCTGTCTTCTCCCTGTCCACCCGTCCCAACACACTGACCTGTGAAGGGTCCACGTGAGTTGGGGTGGGGGAGGCAGAAACCTTCTTGTCTTTATTCTTCCTATCTCTGTAGGTGGGGGTGGCAAGTTGAAGAATCTGCTCTGGAGTAAACACCTTGTAGATTGAACAATCTTTCTTGAGGACACACGGATCGTCTCCAACCCCCTCCAACAGCCATAATGTAGCCACAAGTACTTCTTCTCTGTCTAGGGGTCGACATAATGATCCGTAATTCAGTAGAAATATGTAGATATAATCAAAGGTTAAGTTCGTTGTAAAACGTTTCTCTGTAGAAAACATGTCTGTACACTCCACGCGCCAAACGACAAAGATGCTATGACGTCACAATGTCTAGACAGGAAGGAAGTACGATGCACCACCTAGGGAATGCACACTCCGTGACCGGTCCTGCCAGTAGTATATACAGGACGTCTTTTTCTGGCAGTTGACGGGACTGGTCGCGCTGACAGGTAAAGCAATTGTCCATTGGATAAGATGTATTAACGCAATAAAATTACAATTTCATTGTGCTAAAATAGCTTACCATGTGGGACTGAATGCTGTTCTCGGATGACCGCAGACATTTATAGTTGGCCGTAGCCTCAAGTTGTCCTCTCGTGGTACACTACGAGATCTCTTCCTACTTTCTCATTGGCCACATGATTTAGTAGCATCTGTCATTTACACAGATATTTTCATCCATTTCTCAGCACATACGTGTTGTTGGATGTTAATTTTTGGTCATTTCATGTATATCATAGATTATTCTGTAAAGTTTCCATTTTGACAGGATAAGTATATTTTATTATTTTGGTGTTTTTTGAGTTTTTCTCGGTTCAGGCTTTCATCTACATCTTTTTATTGCATTTCAAGATATCTGCCCACCAAATGAATAAAGATATGCCTAGATCTAGTAAGTGTCCTCACTTTTGCTTCGCGTTTGACACACATAATTATTGCCCTACCTGTAGGGAATCTGATGACCCCTGTGTCACTTTTGAAAATTCATGTGAAATATGCACTTCTTTTACAGAAGAACAACTGTTGAAAATTTCACAAAGAAAATGCTATATTAAGAAGCAAAAGAGGGACACTGCTAGTTCAAAAGACTATGAACTAGATCTTTTAGGGGATGACATGGATTCATTTACTGGTTCCCATGCAGACCTTGAGAGTGCTGCAGATAACTTATTTACCTCACCCCCGCGTCCTCAGCCCCTACCCTTCAGTTCATTGTCTATCAAAACACCAGCAAAAACTATCCCACCCACCCCAGGTACTGCCTTACAGCAGAAGATTGAATCAAATTTAGAAAAATCCCTGGGTAACACACTAAACATCCATTTACAGCAGCAAATGGGCTCTTTCCAGGCATCTATGTTAGAAGCTTTCCAGTCTCTCCGAGATGAATTGACAACTAAAAAACAAGCAGAGGTAGATCAGACCTCGGCTTCAGCTTCTAAGCCTGGACCCTCCACTAGTACTGTTTATCTGGACCCACCCCCTCCGAGACCTAGAACTACCTTACATGTCGAGGAAATGGAAGTGGACTATGGTACAGCACTTCCTCCACGCTGTATCTCAGAAACCCTGAGTTGTAAGATGCTGATACTTAGTAGGGACATTGCTTGGGGGGTGTACGTGTGCAACATCATTTTGTGACCTTAAATTGAACTTTGACCTTGCGGTAGTGACCTTGACTTTTAAAATCTTGTCTGGGCTATATCTCAGAAACCTCAAGGTGTAGGAAGTTGATACTTGAAAGGGGCATTGGTTAGGGAGTGTAAATGTGCAATGTCTTGTGACCTTGATTTCACATTTGACCTTGCTGTAGTGACCTTGATTTTCAAAATTTTGACCTGCCTATATCTCAGAAACTGTAAGGTATAGGAAGTTGATACTTGATAGGGACATTTGTTAGGGGGTGTAGATGTGCAATGTCATGGTATGACCTTGATTTGACCTTTGACCTTGCTGAAGTGACCTTAAACTTTAAAATTTTGTCTGAGCTATATCTTGGAAACTGTAAGGTGTAAGAAGTTGATACTTGGTAGGGATATTGGTTGGGGTGTGGGGGGTAGGTGTGCAGAGCCATGATGTGGCCTTGATTTGTCCTTTGACCTTGCCATAGTGCCATCAGCTTGAACATCTTGTCTGGGCTATATCTCAGAAATCTTAAGGTGTTTGAAGTTAATACATTGGTTAGGGGATGTAGGTTTGTAACCTAATGGTGTGACCTTGATTTGACCTTTGACTTTGCTGTGGTGACCTTGAACTTTACGTTTTGTCAGCACTCTATCTCTGAAACTGTAAGGTGTAGATGGTTAACACTTGATAGGGACATTAGTTAGGGTCTGTAGGTGTCCAACGTAATGGTGTGACCTTAATTTGACCTTTGACCATGCTGTAGTGACATTGACCTTTAAATCTTGTCTGGGCTATATATCAGAAACCGTAAGGTGTAAGAAGTGAATATTTGGCAGGGACATTAGTTAGGGTTGTAGGTCTCTAGCATCATGATATGGTCTTAATTTGACATTTGACCTTGCCGTAGTGACCTTAACCTTTAAAATCTTATTCAGGCTAAATCTCAAAAAACCATAAGACGTAGGAAGATGATGGGTGATGGTTAAGGGGTGTGGATGCACAACATCATGTCACACTGTTTGCTCTGGAAGTCTCTGATCTTCGTACTCTATCACTTCACTTATATGGCATGTCTGATGCTATTTTTCTCTTCTTTATTATTTGCTTTTACAGGTTTTGAAGGTGTTGGGAGGTAGTAAGAAACCATCTACAGGGTATTCAGAGAGTCAATATAGCTGGTCAGATTTACCCTCTGGTGTGATAAAATTGTGTTTTTCCTTTTTTTCTCCTTTATTATTGCTTTTACAGCTTTTGGATGTATCGGGAGGGAATAGAAAATCATATGCATATATATGATATGTCAACAAAGCTTGTCATATTTACCCATTATGGGTCAAACTGGGGTTATAAAACCATAGATTTTTGTGGGTTTTTTTTAATTTTTTACAAGTGGATATGTTTTTCACCATGCTTTTTCAAACATGTACACATGTATTTTCTATTCACAGAGCACTCGTCCATGTTAGGAAATAGCTGATGTAAAATCCAGTGTTATTCCCTTTCATGATAAATACCGCAGGGAAAAATTACATCAAAAACACATGATTTTATGGTATCTGTTCCACACAGTGTAATATTTAACAATAACTTTACCAGTATGCTTCTGTGATAATTATTTTAGTATGAGGAAATTTTCAATAGCATAGTATTTCCTCTTTCTCTTCCTTTACACTTTTAACACAGGAGGGAAAGCCTTTTTGGAAAGATATGATTTTAGCTTTTTCCTGAAAGAGGCAAGAGTTGGAGCAAAATGAACATCATCTGGTAAATCATTCCTAACTGTGGGAACTTCAAAGTTAAAGCTTGGTCAGTGTTTTTCTTTATGTCAGCTGACTTTGTCCAAATTAACAACTTATCCTCAAAAAGTACAAGTGCCAGAGGGAAATGCAGATTTAAAAAAAAATATCTACGCCACACTGTTTGTTATTGTTTTTACAATACCTTATCTTGGTATATGTTTTGGTTTTCTCTTGTGTGTACATGAGCCATAACCTCGGCACTTGTGTATTATTAAAATAAACATATCTAGTTGTGGATATAGTTGTGTTGTTGACTTTATAAATTACCTGACGTGGTGGCAGCAGTCCTACCCATGCCAAGCTAATAAATAAACACTTAAAACTTAATTTCCTAAGACAACTACACTGTTTATTGTATACACTATGGCTGTTGGTGGTGCCTCTACACGTGGTCCTAAACCTTGGAAACTGACAGAAGAGGAGTCATTTTCATCATTTACCAGTTGGAAGCACAGCATACTGTACTCTTTAGCACAAGAACCAACATTTAAAGCATTCCTAGAGTCTGGGGCTACTTGGGAAAGACTCACTTCTGATAATCCCTCTAGGGGATTGACTGACTCTGATGGACTAACAAAAGAACAGAAGGCTGCCAATCTTGACCAGATGCTGGGACTGATCACCCAGTGGGTCCCACACTACCTTGCTAATGACATAACCAAGCAGAGCACGTCCATAGACAGCAGTTGCCAGTTTATCCGAAAATACTATGGCTTCCAACAGTCAGAAACACAGTTTATGAAATTCTCATCCATAACTTGGGAGGAAGGAGAACGGCCAGAGAAATTATACCAACGCATCCTAGCTCACCTCCAGGATAACTTGCTGCGAAAAGACTCAAAACTCAAACACAATGATCGCAACCCCACCAAAGATGAAGATATCAGCCCCACCGTTGAGAGGCTAGCCATCTTACGCTGGATGGAGCTCATTCACCCTTCTCTCCCAGCTTTGGTACAGCGCACCTTTGCCTATGATTTACAGCGTATGACTCTGAAAGATTTACAACCACAAATTGCTGATGCCCTGGATGGATTCCTAGAAGAGTTGTGTCATGATGATATTAAAACTGCTCGTGTCTTTACCCCATTTAAGCAGAAGAAACCATTCTCCTACAAAAAGCAAAACTCTAAATTTACTTCTCAAGCTCGCCAAAAAGCTACTCCTAAACTACAGTGCAGAGTTTGTCAAGCTGAAAACAGACCTTATATTGGACATTCAATCTCTCAATGTGATTACATCTCTAGGGCAGATAAGCGCACCATGATACAGTCATTCAAGGTGGATACTGACACCCAACTGGAAGTAAGCGCAGATATTTCAGATGAAGTCGATCAACTGCGCGTATCTGATGATGAATGACTAGAACCCTCTCCAGACGACACTTCCATCAAGAAAGTTACAACAGCTGCCTCCCCATGTTTCAGTGCATTCTATAACCATAACCCTGTTAGCCTTACTTGTGACTCTGGAGCTACATCATCACTCATACGACATGACTTTGCAACCAAACTACAGATGCCTATCTCCCCAACCTCTCATTCTGCCAGCCAGGCTGATGGCAAGACTCACATGAGGGCCTGCGGGGAAGTCCATGTCAAATTAGCTAGAGGTTCACTGTCTTTCTCTCTGCAAGCTGTTGTTGTTTCTGACCTGGACTGTGACATACTTGCTGGTGTCCCATTTATGAGAGACAACAATATTCAACTTGATATTCCCCGCAACTGTATTATCATTCAAGGTAAACATAAAATCCCATACGACCCTGGACCTACACCTCGGCTCGAAGTCAGACGTACCCAGTCATTTTTGTTAAGAAGCCCAACACATGAAACCCTGTTCCCAGGTGATTTCCTTGAGGTTGAAGCCCCTCATGAGTTTTCAGATTTTACTAACATAGCTGTAGAGCCCAGATACGATTTCCATTCCAATTCATGGATCCAACCTGACATCACTTCAGCTGTGGATGGCAAAATCCGCATCATAAATTCATCCCCTAATATGGTGGCTGTCCGCAAACACCAACACATAGCTCAAGCACATTACTTAACAGAGGGCCACCATCTCCACAACATAAACTACTCTTCTACAGACTGCCCTGGTCTTTTACAAAACCCTCAGGCCACCTATAACCTACACTGTAATTCTATTGCCATTGACCCTGACAACCAGCTATCACATGATGACAGATCCCGGTTCAGGCATCTCCATAAGCAATATAATGAAGTGTTCAATAAGCGTATTGACAAGTACAATGACTACTCTGGTCGTGTGCGAGCCTTTATCAACATGGGTCCCATTGACCCTCCCCCGGTGAAGGCCAGACTCCCTAGCTACAACACTGAAAAGCTTAGACTTTTACAGGAAAAAATGGATGAGCTAGAGGACCTAGGTGTCCTTGCCAAACCAGAAGATGTAGGTGTGAAAGTAGAATATGTGTCCCCCAGCTTTTTGGTAAAGAAAGGTGACCATGATTTTCGACTTGTCACAGCCTTCAACACTATTGGTACCTATGCTAAACCTTCACCCTCCCGTACTGCCACAACTGATGATGTGTTCCGCTTCCTTACCCAACATAAATATATTATCAAGACAGATATGACAAAACAGTTCTTTCAACTCCCAATGCAGAAGTCCTCACTAAAATACCTTGGTGTCATCACTCTGTTCAAGGGCCTACGGGTTTACACTAGAGCAGCAATGGGCATGCCCGGTTCAACTGAGCATTTGGATGAGCTAATGTCCAGAGTCATTGGTAACCTTATGCATGCAGGAAAAGTGATTAAAATTGCAGATGATCTTTACACTGGCGGAAATTCAATTGATGAGCTCCTCCTCAATTGGGAGCACATTTTACAAAGATTCCTAAAGAACAACCTTCGTCTCTCAGCAACTAAAACTGTTGTTTACCCTGTCACTACAACCATATTAGGTTGGGTCTGGTCCTCAGGAAGAATACAAGCCTCTCCACACAAAATCACCCCACTCCTGAAGTCACCTCTACCACGGGCAGTTAAGGCACTGCGATCATGGTGCGGTGCCTTCAAACACCTCAAAGCCTGTATCCCACAATACTCCCACCTACTCTCACCCCTGGAAACAGCCACCGCTGGCCAGGACTCCTCCAGCATTGTCAATTGGACAGAGGAACTCTCATCACACTTCTCAGCTGCCCAGAAATCTCTCAATGATATCAAAGCTATTGTCATTCCTTCCCCCAGTGACATCTTAATAATAACCACTGACGTGCCTCCTCCAACGGCGGCATCGGGTCCATCTTGTATGTCCTACGAGATGGGGTAATGCATGTTGGTGGATTTTTTTTCAGCTAGACTTAAGCAGCACCAAGTCAACTGGTTACCCTGTGAAATTGAAGCTCTTGCTATGAGTGCATCCATCAATCATTGGTCACCCTATATCTTAGAATCCACAAACACTGTTCAAATTCTCTCTGATTCTCGGTCCTGTGTTCAAGCCTATGACAGATTATGTCGGGGTCAGTTTTCTTCAAGTGCACGTGTGTCTACATTTTTGTCAGCCCTCAGTCGCTATAAAGTTTCCCTGCAACATATCTCTGGTGCTGCCAATCTTCCTGCTGACTCAAGATTGTCAAATCTGTCGCTTTATCCACAACTCAGCTACAGTTACTGTCCACAAGCTCTGTATCTCTGACATACTGGATGGCAAATTTAACATGCCATTTTTATCTCGGACAGCATGGAAGGCTACACAGCAGGACTACCCCTCACTCAGAAGGACCTATGCTCACTTGGCCCAAGGGGCCAGGCCAAACCGCAAAAACACCACCATTAAACTTGTTAAGCATTACCTCAGAGTTGCTACCTTGTCACCTGATGTTCTACTTGTTGTGAAGAAGGACATCCCTTTTACTCAGACACGCTCACTCATCATTGTCCCCCAGCATGCCTTAGCTGGTTTACTCAATGCCTTACACTTCAAGCTCCAGCATCCCAGCAAAACCCAACTTTCTGCAATATGTCACAGATACTTCTTTGCCCTTGACATGGACAAAGAAATTGCTGCCATCACTTCACATTGTCCCCAGTGTGCGGCCATTGCTTCACTGCCACATGAGTTGGAAGAATTCTCCACCACACCATCTCCTTGCCACCCAGGTGTCCAATTTGCTTGTGATATTTTGTGCCGTGCTCGACAAAAAATATTGCTCATACATGACTGTTTCTCTTCTTTCACAGCAACCAGACTCATCCCAAATGAACAAGCCATTTCACTACGAGCAGCAATTATTGAAACTATAGCGGAGCTAAAAGATGCCTCAGGCTGTATCATTCGCGTTGACGGAGCATCTGCATTCTCCAGTCTTGCCAAAGACCGTGTCCTTGACAGCCTCAACATAAGCCTTGAAATTGGCCGGATCAAAAACAAGAACAAAAACCCTATTGCTGAAAAGGCCATTCAAGAGTTAGAAAAGGAATTAAAAAGGGCTTATCCTGAAGGTGGTCCTATTACTCCACCACAATTGGCACTTGTCACAGCTACGTTAAACACTAGAGTTCGTGATCGTGGACTAGCAGCCAAGGAAATTTTATTTCAACGTGACAGTTACACCGGTGACCAGTTAAACATCTCAGATAAAGCCCTTGCTGATTCTCAGTTTGCCAATCGTCAGGCCAACCACTTATACAGTGCTCGAAGCAAAGCTCCAAATGCCCGGCCTGCTGCCAAAGCCAATGTGAAAGTGGGTGATCTTGTTTTTGTGAAACAAGATGGTAATAAACACACCACACGAGAAAAGTACCTTGTCACAGCATTAAACCAGGATCGCTTATGGGCAAGGAAACTCACTGACTCTCAATTCCGTGCCAAGACATATGAATTAAAATATTGTGATGTTTACCTCGTACCAACATCCAAGGTACCTCTGTGCCCAAATAAATGCTCAGATCCCTACGCAAGTGATACATCAAATGATGACGTTTCAATACCTCTAACCACCGACCCCACACATTCTGACTTTGGTGACTCATCAGAGGTTAGCATGTCTGCAGGCTCAACCATCAACCTCAGACTCTAATTATCCTGCCTGTAATGAACATGTGGATACCACTGAGAACGCTAACACCATGCCTGTTGTGTCATCCCAGGGCAGCCCCACACCGGATGTCCGCAGTCCTCGCACTTGACGGCATAGACATCCCCCAGAATACCTGAATGACTATATTCTGTCTTAAAAACTTAATTGTGTGTCACATAAACATTTGTTTAAAGTTAACTCAATTGAGAACATGTATTTCTGTTTTAGTTCCTTGAATGACTATATTCTATCTTAAATACTTAACTCTGTGTCATATAATCGTTTGTTTAAAGTCAACTTAATTGAGAACACTTATTTCTGTTTTAATTCCATATTTACAACTTTGCTGGCCCATGACATTGACCATATGATAACCTCTGGTGCCAAAAGCTGTGCTGTATCTCTTATTCACCACATTGTGTTAATTAATCATATAACAAGTGTTACCATTTAAGTATACCTAACGTGAACGAATCATTAACAGTATCTGTAGGACATTGTATTGTGTAATAATTCTTAAACCAAACCTTTGCTTCCAGTAAATACACTAATACCTATTAGTAATCTTCACAATTCTTTATTTCTCTTTGATCATTTACTTAGGTTGTAATCTTCAGTTTTATCGCTCTTCAGATCACGAAGAACATAGAAGGTACTGCACCTTGATAATATTCTGTAATTTAATAATGTAATTTGTATGGTAGCTATGATGTATTTCTTTTTCATTTTTAATTCTAAAAAGTTAGTAAAACACAGAAACAGGCATTGCGCCACACTGTTTGTTATTGTTTTTACAATACCTTATCTCGGTATATGTTTTGGTTTTCTCTTGTGTGTACATGAGCCATAACCTCGGCACTTGTGTATTATTAAAATAAACATATCTAGTTGTGGATATAGTTGTGTTGTTGACTTTATAAATTACCTGACGCTATCGATAAAAAAATTGTTCAAGGTATGCAGATCTGTTTGTTCATCTGTTCCCCAGAGTGAGTGAGTATCAGCTAGGCCTGGATCTTTCTTAATTGTCTTTAAATAAATTTTTAAATAATTTTAAATGCATTAATATTCATGAAATCATGCACTAAATCATTTATAACTTGAATAGTGCATTTTGAGCATTTTGTTAAAATATGTTGTTCAGCTACTTTTTCCAGAGCTACAATAGGGTCAGTAACTTGGTAGTCTATTCCAATAGCTAAGTGAGTAATAGCTACTTTCTGACTTTTCAGTACCTTCATTAATGAGTAAAATCACTGAGAAACTTGAAAAATATTGCATGTAGGACATTTTGTTGAAATATGTTGTTTAGCTTCTTTTTCCATAGCTACAACATGGTCCAAACTTTGGAAGTCTATCCGCATAGCTAAGTGACTAATTTGCAAATGTAATAAGCTAATACCTTACCTCGACAATTAGCTATACCGCCAAACATCAGAAAAATATATCTTGTGCATGCACTGGCAGGACCGCTTTATGAGTGCATTCACCAGGTGGTGCACCCTACTTCCTTCCTGTCCAGACAATGTGGCATCATAGCATCTTTTCTGTTGCCTAAACATAGATAAACCCCTAGTAAACTGATAGCGGCATTGGTTGGAAGTGCCCCACTTGTCCATTAGGCAAGGTATTAACTTATAAAAATTTAATTTACTTATTAACTTTTTAATTTTATTGCATTAATTTGAAAATTTTAATTACTTAAATGTAGCTTTTATAAGCTACAAACTTACCATGTGGAACTGAATGCTATCTCGGGAGGCCACAAGGAATCTGGCCAACGTCCAAGAAAAATAGATGTTTAGTGTTGAACAAATTCACACTACTGTAGGTGAACCCCATAGTGTACGTCCGTTGAAGCCTCTTTTTTTCTCGTAAATTTAGACCGTACCCCTCCCCCAAGTTCCACATGGTAAGCTTGTAGCTTATAAAAGCTACATTTAAGTCATTAAAATTTTCTATTTTATTGCGCTACAATACCTTACCATGTGGAACTGAATGCTGAATCCAACCGCTTGGTGGAGGGATTACAGCTGAGACTGGAGGAATTTTGTCAATTTTGGGGGGATTTTGAATTAATTAGATTAGAATGCATGTATTTGAAAAGACCAGTCTGAGTCCAATTTACAGTGCCCCGGTTGTGAGAACTGGGCCAGTAAGAAGCCAAAAACCAGAATACTTGAATGAATGATGGTATCGATACTGTCTGGATGTCTGGTTTGAAGGAAAAAGTGCATCCATGCTCACTTGAATGGAGTATAGCCTCAAGGGCTTCACCACAAATGAACACAAGCCCTGGGCTTAAAAAAATCTCATGAACTTGCAACCCTTATTATGAGATTATGGGAACACCTGAAAAAGTACTTAATACATTATACATGTAACATACTGTAACTGAAATAAAAGATCAAAGACCTTACCAACATCCTGAGGAGGTAGTCGTATACCAAGACCCTTGGATTTAGACTCCTGAAGACTTGGCTGCAGCATATGTGCCCCCCCCCCCTTTTTTCCTTCCGAGGATGACTAGTGTACAGGGAACGGTCTAGGACTTTTTGAGCTGCTACTACTGGATCCAGATACATATTGTTGTCGTTATCTGACCAAGTAAGGTCTTCCAGGTAAAAATTTGTAAATGTGTCGTGAGCTTTCCAGTGACAAGCTTGCATGATTTGGTCCACCAAAACCCCACCGTAAAAGGTGTTAGAGGCCGCAAAGGCCCTAATGTAATGTGCTTTAACTTCGACGAAGTCCAAGGACTGTTGGTCTACTTGTTTGTAAGACAGTAGGATAGTTTGTTTTAACTAAGAAGACAGAGTAACAGGTCTGATGTCTGACCTTTCTTGAAGCAAATGAAGAGTAGGGATCGAGACCCTCTCAGGTCTTTGGTTCGATCCAAATAGTACCTCAAGGCCCGTACTGGACACAGGGTCCTGTCTTCTTTGAATTGTCTATTTATGGTAGTCAAAGCAGGGTTAGTCACCGGAGACACACTTTGAGAACCTTTCTTGCTAGTTGGTTTTTGGCTGTGAAATCTGAAGATGGGAACAAAGCCTTCTATACTTTGTTTGCAACACAGGCATGAATTTCACTGCGGTGCTTGCCGGAGGCCAAAGCTAGCAAGAAGGGAGTTTTGAGTGTAAGATGTTTGAAGTCTGTGTCTTTCATAGGCTCAAAGGGTGCTTTTGTGAACAAAAAGGTTCCACTGTGGGAGATTTCTGGAACTTTTGGGACAATCCCTGAGAAAGCTAGTAAGTAACCAGTTAAGGTCAGAGCTTTCAGAAATATGGACCCAAGGTGTCAACAATGGCCGTTTTGTAACCATCAATGGTCAATGAACGCCTATTTAGATCTTGGTACAGATACATGAAGAGGTCTGAGACATGTTTCATAGAGGGAGTGGAGAAATCCACCGAATTTTCTCTGCATCATTTCTCAAAAAGGGCCCACTTTGACTTGTAGACGGTCCTTGTTGATGACATTTGAGGGGCAGCAATTCTCTCTGCCACTTCCACAGAGAAGCCTTGTTTTTGGAGTTGTCCACTCCTGGACACCAGGTGTGGAGGTTGAGATGTTGAAGATGAAACACCTAATTGTGGGACTGTTTGAGAAGTGTTGTTGACACCTTTAACTGAAGTGGGATCTCTGTTGAGAGCTGCACTAGGCCCCATAACCAGGGCATCTCTGGCCAGCCTGAAGCTATTACAATGATGAGGCAATTGCATTGTCTGATTTTTTTTATCACCCTGTGAAGGAGAACCGTGGGAGGGTAAGCATAAGCTGTTAGACCCGACCAGCTTATGTTCAGAGCATCTATGTCCCAAGCATGTTGGTCTGGGACTGGAGATACATACAATGGAACTTTGTGGTTCAGACGAGTGGCAAATAGATCTACATGAGGAGTTAACCACTTTTGACAGATCTGTTTGAACACCTGTGGATGCAGTGGCCATTCTGTTGATTGGACTTGGTTCGACCTGGACAGAAGGTCAGCCATCATATTCAGGCAACCTGGAATGTGCCTGGCTCTTAGAGTTATCTGGTAATGATGGCACCAGATTATGATTTTCCACAGGAGAGCACACATGTCTGCCAAGTGGGATCATCCTTGTTTGTTTATGTAGGCTACTACTGTTGAGTTGTCTGTAGCAACCAATACTATTAGATTTTGGCACTGATCTTTGAACCTTTTGAGGGCCAGAGATACCACGTTCAACTCTAGAACATTTATGTGTAGCCTTTTTTCCCTGTCTGACCACAGATCTTTGGTAGAGACTTGCTCTAAGTGAGTACCCCAACCTTTGTTTGAGGCGTCTGTAAAGGTTTGGATACTGTGGTCTTTGGGGTGAAGGTCTGCTCCCTTCTTCACAATTGTGGGATTTTGTCACCACTCTAGGTGAGCTGAAATGGTTTCTAACCAAGGAAGGAGGTTATCCAATGACTGAGGATATCTCCAGTGCTCCTTGAGGTGAAACTGAAAGGGCCTCATGTGAAGGCGTCCCTCTAGAACCATCTTCTCCGTTGAGGCAAGCAACCCAATTAGCGACATCAAACATATTGCAGTCAAAACATGTTTTGACTTTAAGTGTGAGATCAAATTCTGAAGATTGAGCCATCTCTCTTGAGTGGGTTTTACAAGGGCCAAATCTAGGTGGTATTTGTAGCCCATGAACGAAAGCTTCCTGAATAGGTTTGAGTTCGGACTTCTCCTGATCTATTATCCACCCTAAGGACTGTGTCAGGTCTACCATAGTCTGCATGTTCACTGCGCTTCCTTCTGAGACTGAGCCCTAATAAGCCAGTCGTCCAGGTATTGGCGAAGCCTGACTACCCTTGTCAGGGCCATCAGCTTCACTTCCTTTACAATCATTGTAAACACCTGAGGGGCCATGGCTAGGCCGAAAAGGAGGGAGGTGAACTGGAACACCTGTGAATTGTGGCAAAACCTTAGGTATTTTTTTGAGTTTTGGTGGATGGGGATGTGAAGATAGGCGTCTGACAGGTCTATCAATGACACCCATTCCCCTGGAATCAGAGAGGCCCTGATGGACTCAGGAGTTTCCATTTTGAACCTTTCTACAAGTAGGAAGGCACTGAGCCTGCTGAGGTCTGTCACTGGCCTCCACCTTTGGTGAGGCTTGGGGACTAGAAACAGGCAACTGTAAAACCTGTGAGATTTTACATTTTTTCCACCCTTTCTATGGGTGATTTTATGGGAGATTTTACATTTTCCCACCCTTTCTATGGCGTTCTTTGACAGAAGAGACTGAATACAAGTGGCCAGAGCTAGATCTTTTTGATGGGCCTTGTATCCTGAGTGAATCAGGGGAACTCTGGCTAATTTTGGTTTTAAGATGGATGGTACAATGTAACCATCGGTAATAATGTTTCACACGTTGTTTGAGCATTTGTTTGTTTGCCAGTCTCTTCTGAAAGAACGGAGCCGACCTCCTACTGGTGGACTGGGGAGGCTTTTGAGGAGTCATTGAGAGGAGGGGTTTCCAAGCCCTGGTCCCCTTGAGTGAGGTCAAAAACAACCTTTGGAGCCTCTGTAAGCTGACAGACTGCTTACTTATGCATGGGCTAGTGGTGGATCTGCTGGGATGCCACCACCTCACCCAGATGAAAGAGCTCCAAGCATGAATCTCCTGCAAATGCATTAAAGAGGCCTCTTTAAGGGGTTCAAAAGGAGCCTTTGTCAGATGGTGCAGGACCTGGGAAAGGTTCCAAGAACAAATACCTCTGCGACCCTTACGTCAGTCTCTATGGAAAGTATCCAGGAGATGAATGATATTTTCATCCTTGCTGATGAGGATGGGTGAATTTCCTAGTTTGCTGTGCCTGATCTGTAGCCATCTATAGTACTTGACTGTGACTGCCTGTAATGGAACAAATACAAGAGGAATTTGGCTATGGATTGGATTGATGGTGCCCTGAAGTCCACCTGATTACTGTGGTATCACTTTGTAAAAATGGTCCACTTTGTCTCAGACTGATCTGATTGAGACTCTTTTGGAAGGCTCATTCATGCTGCCACTTCCTTGATTGCTGAGGCTCTATAGGAGCCAGGTATGGTGTTTTAAGTTTGACAGATTTTTGTGCGGAATCTGATTGCGTGCAGCTGAGTCAGTAGGTTGGGCAGGTACAGAGGGATATGACTGAACATGGCCACAAGATCCCAGAACCAAGGCATGTTGGGGCGCCCTGGAGCAATAAGAATGATTCTTCTGCATGGGTAGTCCTTTAGTTTTGCCACCACTTTGCTCAGAATGGATACTGGTGGGAAGGCATATGGGTCCAGATCATCCCAAGGCAGAGTGAGTGCATCCAATGCCCATGCTAGGGAGTCTGGTGACCCAGCCTGAGGTAACTTTTTGTTGGACCTCATTGCAAACTGGTCTATTTGAGGATGGTGCTACCTGATGCAAATCATTTGGAAGACTTCTGTAAGGAGAGATCACTCTGTCTGGACGACCTAGCCCAGCCTGGATATCTTGTCTGCTACTACAATCAGCCGAACAGGAATGTGTTAGACCTTGAGAGTAGCTTGCTTCTTGCAGCACCAGGTCAGAATTCTGCACAGTAAGGCATAGTGGGTGCGACCTCATGCCTCCTTTTTTATGCAGGCAACCATTGTTGTATTGTCTGTTGCTATGTGCACCATCTTGTTTGAACAGAGGTCTTGGAACTCTTTTATGGCCTGTAAGAGTTCCAGGCAGTTTGCTTTCTGGAAGAGACCAAGTCCCTCTTGCTGTGAGATCTCCTAAGTTAGCGCCCCAGTCTTCTCAGCCATCTGTAAACATCTGAAGAGCATGGCTGAGCAGGTGTAGTGGCTGCTGTTGCAAGACATTTGCCTCTTGGAACCACTATTGTTGTCTGTTGCTATGAGAATAATCTTGTTTGAACACAGGTCTTGGAACTCTTTTACAGCCAAGCACACCACTTTCAGTTCCAGGTAGTTTATATGCAACTTGCTATCTGGCAGGGACCATGTCCCGCTTGCCACGAGATTTCCCAAGTGAGTACCTCTGCTTTCTCTTGAGGCATCTATAAAGATCTGAAGAGCATGGCTGAGTGGATGTAGCGGGCATTTGCCTCTTGGAGTGACCATTTTAAGTGTGGGTGGAGAGATCTTGGGATCGGGATCACTTTTTCTATGATTCTGAGATTCTCCAATCATTTTTCAGGTGCAACTGGATTGGCATCATGTGGAGCCAACCCAAGTGGAGTTGCTTTTCTATAGCTGTTAACAGGGCCATGAGTGATATGAGCTGCCTGACCCAACAGTAAGGTTCGGTGAGAAGCTCCTGAACTTTAAAGTTTAAGGTCTGCCTATGTTCCAAGGTGGTTCTGACCTTGCTCTCTCTGAGGTTGTACTGGTAGCCTATGAAATTGAAGATCTGCTTGGGTTTCAGTTCTGACTTCTGTGTTTACTATCTAGCCTTATTCCTGATACAGAGCTACTAAGGTCTGAGCATGCTGGAGACAGGCTTGGTGGGATGTGGCTCTGACCAACAAATCGTCGAGGTACTGGTGGATTCTTATACCCCTTGGACATGAAAACACAGGTCTTTCCTGGACTGTGGCTTTATTGGTATATGGAAATAAGCGTCCATAAAATCTATGGACATTACCCATTCTACAAGGAAGTTCTTATTGCTCTTTGGTGACTATTTTGGAAGTCTGATTTCTGGTATTTGTTCAGTGAGCTCAGATCTAGGATAGGTCTCCACTTGTTGTTGGGTTTGGAACCAAGAAAAGTCTGTTGAAGAAAGCCAGATGTCTGATTTTGGACCTTTTCTGCTGCATTCTTTTGAAGTGCATGTAATGCCTGCATCAAGTAGCTGTTCTTGAGGAGATGTACTTAGCCACTTTTTAGAACTGGAGACTTGGTCAAAAATGGTCTGTTTCGAAAGCTGAGGGTGTAGCTCTCCTTGAGAATTCTTATGACTTTGGAACTGGCCCCTAGTTTTCCAAAACTGGTTCAGTATGGCCCCTACAGGCAGATTTTGAACAACAGTATGGACTTTGGTGACAGCTTGGACAACTGATCTACACGAGAAACACCTTTCACATATCTTATTTCTTTTACAATGGGTCTTGTGCCTTTCTTTCGTGGCTGCCCAGCAACAAAAAGGTACATGATTCACAGCAAAACAATTTACATTTAAAGTCTGACAATTTTCTACAAATGTCTCTGTCCTGGCCATTTTTACCAAACTCCACTGGGGTACACAGTAATTGGAAAATTTAATAGTAAATTAAATTTATATAAGTTAATACCTTACCTAGAGGACAGATGCAATTGTCCGGCGCCCTGCCAGTCTTGCTAAATGTTAGAAAAAAACGTCCTGAGCTGATCTCTGGCTGGGACCAGTAGTGTTCCATTCATTCACCAGATGGCTGTATAGCCTCCCTGCCGGTGTACTGCACATGAGTAGTATAAAGGCGCGCATTATAGCAATACTAAGTTAACCTTAGGATGGCCCTTGAGCTCCTAAAAATGGGGTTTCCAATTAAAATCAATGGTGCAGGTTAACCTCAAGATGAAGAAAATGAGGATCTTGAGGTTAACCATGAATGCGCATGCGCGTGCAAAAGATTAGGGGAGAGTGCATGTGCGTGTAAAAGATGAGGTTTGTGCACGTGCGCGTGTAAGCGATTATGTCAGAATTTAAATTTTAGGGAGAGCACATGCGCATGTAAAAGATTAGCTCAGAGGGCATGCGCGTGCAAAAGATTAGGGAAGAAGGTTTAAATTTCAGAGTGTTTTAAAGTTTAGTATTAAAGATGGAAACGAAGTTAGAAATAGACATTGGTTACAAAGGTTTTGGGGAGCATGTATTAAGTATAAGAAGATATTTTTACAAAGAGGGAAAAATAAGTTTGAATATGATAGAATGTTGTCATAAACTTTATGATAGATTATATGAGAGTATTGAACAAGTGAATCAGTTGATAGAAAAAGGTCGTTTTGAAAAAATTTGGTTAAATGAGAATGTGTGTACAGAGGTATTTAAATATAAAGGAGAGAGTGAAATTTACATTCGACATACGGATGAAGCTGTGAAGTTGACTAAAACAAATTGGGAGAATTTAGTGTTTTTAATGGAAAAGCATGCAAAAACGATAGGTTTTGATAGGTATTTTGATGTGTAAGAAGCAATGCGGTTGTGCGCAAGGTAAATATAAAAGACATTGTGCACATGCGCTAACTAAAATTTAGAAGGGTATAGGGTGCGCATGCGCGAGGAACTAAAAAGACGTTGTTTCTAATTCGTAGGCATAATTGAAAAATGAATCCAGCAGATCATTTCATGTTTAGATCTTTGATTTTATTTGTGGTTCAAGTCTTGGTGTTATTTCTTTTGATTGCTACTGCTCTTTACAATTTATCGAGAGGAGCGGGGGAAAAAGAACTATGGATCAGTATTCTTTCTTCCAGTAGTGGTTATTTGCTTCCCAATCCCAAACTGGAAAGAAAGGCTTTGCAAAAATGAAGAGGCAATGTTCACACTGTTTTAAAACTTTTTTTCCCTTTTCAACAAAAAAAGACATGAAAAAATATGTTTTAAATTGCAGGCTAAAAATAGAATACATTGTTACATTTGTGGTAAAGGTTTTGTAAGTGTACAAAAAAGGATAAAACATGAAAATGAGGGTAAAAATGTGGGGGCATATGTTTTGCAAGATTTAAAAAAATTTAAATGTGAAAAATATCAGCAAACGTTTGCTTCATAGCAAAAGTGCAAGCAGCACTTTTGTAAAGTTGAACAAAATATTGTCAAAGAGAGTATTAATGCAAACCAATGTCAAGTTTGCTTAAAGACGTTTTCCTCTGTTTTTAATAAGAAGAGACACAAAAAGGTATGTTCTGGACCTAAAATAAAAGGGGATAAAACAGAGGTGATAGAAACGGTATCAACAAACGGGGGAGTAATGAACGAGGTTACAACTTTGAACACAAAAAAGCGTAAAAGATATGATCACCAAGTTTTACCCAAAAACTTATCAATGTCGTCGTTGTGACGTTATATTTGAGGGACGTCACGAATTGCATGTGCATCAAAACATGCAGCATGGTGGTGCTCTTCCAAACAGACCTTGGCGTCAAGAGGCTCATTTAGACGAACCTCCCTGGGGTGATCCGGTGAGAGACGAACCTTTGAGGCAGATTTATGAAGGAAATCAAAATGTTATATTAGCCGATGCTAAAATCGACAAAGGACGAAAAGTGATTTACAATTTACCCACGAATAATTTGAGGGACGGTGTAGATGAAATTTTGTGGAAATTGGATGAGATTTTTATGGATCAAAACGGTGCTTTTAAACTCAATCTTTCTTTAGGGCTTATTTTAAGGAATATGGAAACTGGAGAATACAGATATTTTGCACCTCACGTAAACGACTCTCTGTTTCCCTCACCTTTTCTGATTGGGAGTAGAGAATATTTCAAAATAAAATTCGTCGTTCAGATCCTTTGGAATACGTGAATAATTTGAGACCCAACAGCAAATGGAGACCTTTTATGATCACGAATGTGAGATTTGACGTCACTCCGACGAATTTTCCTCTGGGAAAAGGTGCGTTACCCGATTATATCAAGCAAAAGCGCAGCATTGTGAGTATGGAAGTGGATTCACAGAATAGGCCGTATAAAGATGATCATTGTTTTTTTTTGCTGTTTGGCTTATCATCAAAATCGAGTTCATGACAAAGAAAGTCTGTTGCAGACGTGGGAAGAATTTTCAGGTAAAAAACCGTGGAATTAGCAGACATACCAGAAGTGTTTTTGCTTAAACTTACATGTGTACGAATTGCAACCGGATGATACCGTGATTCCTTTATTTATATCCAGGTCTCCATTTGAAAATGACATGTATTTAAATCGATACAAAACTCATTTAAGTTATATAAAAGATTTTGACAGTTATGCTAGAAAATTTACTTGTGTCGCCTGTCAAAAGATGTTTTATAAAGCTTATGAGTGTCGCAGACACATGAAGCAGTGCAAAGGTTTAACCAAACGGGAATATCCGGGGACATTTTATGCACCCACAGAGACCATGTTTGATCAAATAAAAACCTGTGGAATTTCGGTTCAAGATGCATTTTTTCCTTGCTTTATCGTGTATGACTTTGAAGTAATTTTACAAAAACAACCTTGTAGAGTATCAGATAAATTAAAATGGGAAGCTCGTCACGTCCCTATCAGTGTCAGTGTTTGTAGTAACGTGGAAGGATTTAGGGAACCTAGGTGTCTTGTACAAGATGATTTGAAAAAACTGTTAAAAGACATGTTAAACTACATGACTGAGATAGGTCAAGAAATCTGCGAATTAGCTCACCTTAAATGGGGTCACATTTTAGAACAAATTAAAGAACTTTCTATCAGGGAAAAATGTGAAACATATTTGCAAGAAATTCCCGTTTTGGGTTTCAATTCGGGGAAATATGACATGAACTTAATGAAAACTGAAATTGTGCAGCTTTTAGAACTCGAAAAGAAAAACAATTATTTTGTCATAAAGAAAAACAACAGTTACATGTGTTTGAGCGACATTTTTCGTTTTTTAGACATTTCTAATTTTTTAGCTCCGGGTTGCAGTTACTCTAAGTTTCTGAAAGCTTTTCAAATACCTGAAAGGAAATTTTATTTTCCTTACAAATGGTTTGATCACAAAGCTAAACTGGACTGGACACATTTGCCTCCTCCCGACGCTTTTTATTCCAGTTTAAAAGTTCAAAACACTTTGGGAGAAACGGAAATGACCATTGCAAAAAATTATGCTTTTGTTCAAAAAGTGTGGAAAGAAGAAAATATGAGCACTTTTCAAGATTTTTTAATGCATTACAATAATTTGGATGTGGGTCCCTTTGTCAAAGCCGTTGAAAAAATGCATGTGTTTTACAGGGACAATGGTATTGATTATTTGAAAGAAACTATTTCCGTACCCGGGATTGCCAGAAAAATGATGTTCCAACAGTCTAAAGATGCATTATTTCTGCTGTGTGGAAAAAAAGGATCAAGATCTGTACAAAACGGTGAAAAAAATATCATTGGTGGAGCTTCCATTATATTTTGTCGACATCATAAAGTGAACGAAACTCTGATTCGTGGGAAAAAGTGTGCAAAAACATCATTGGCTATGACTGTAATGCGCTTTATTTGTGGGCTTTAACTCAGCCCATGCCCACCGGTTGTTTTGTGAGAAGACATTTTCCCGATTTTAAGCCGGAGGTATCGCATAAATATTTGGACATGTATGTTTGGATGGATCATTTGGCTGATGTGGGAAAAGTCAACATTGAGCACAAATTAAATACGGGTAAAGAAAAAAGAATAGGCAAATATTTTTGCGGCGGTTTTGACAGTGAGAACAATGTGGTGTATGAAATGGATGGATGTTTTTTTCACGGGCACAGGTGTCACTTAACCGAAAGCGCTTGGAAATCGAATCCTAAATTGATGGAAAAAAGAGAAAAAAAACAAGGGAAAAAGAACAGTACTTAAAAATAAACGGGTATAGAGTGGAAAAAATAAGGGAATGTGACTACGTCAAACATGTAAGACCCTGTTTAAATTATGACAGATATTTACCCCCTTATTATCAAAAGCATAAAGGTTCACTCAGTGTTGAAATGGTATTGAAAGACATTCAGCAAGAATCTTTGTTTGGAATGGCGGAAATGGACCTAGAAGTACCAAATCATTTATACCATTATTTCAGTGAAATGTCACCTTTATTTTGCACCTGTTTTATTCCTTTTGACGTGATGGGGGAATACACTCAGAAGCAAATTGAGGAACTGAATTTAGGAAAGCATCCTCGCAAATTGTTGGTGGGTGGCATGAGAGCCAAAAAAGGCTTTTACTGTTATCCCCTTTATTAAAGTGGTACTTAGACCACGGTTTGACTGTCACACAGGTGTACCAAGTGATTGAATTTTCTCCAATGTCTTGTTTTAAACAATTTCACGATAAAGTGAGTGATGCTAGAAGAGCTGGTGATGTTCACGAAACAGTGGATTTGGTTCTATGATTATGGATCAGGAAAAACATCAAAAAGTCATTTATGTGAGAGGTGATAAAGACATTCAGATGAAAGTCAATGACCCACATTTTAAGAAGCTTACAGAATTTTCAGAAGATTTCTGTGAAGTGGAAATGTCCAAGTCAAAACAGATTTTGAACTTTCCCATTCAAATAGGTTACAGTATTTTACAGTATGCAAAATTGAAAATGTTGGAATGGTACTACGACTGTTTAGATTACTATGTGGAGAGAAGTGATTTTGAATATATTGAAATGGATACGGACAGCGCGTATTTTGCTATGTCTGGAAAAACACTGGCCGACATAGTCAAACCGCATTTAAAAGAAGAGATTTTGCATAAAATATTTAAATCTTGTCATTTAAAGGAAGTGATTCCCAATCCTTACTGGTTTCCCAGAGAATGTTGTGAAAAAGACAGGGCATACGACAAACGTCAGGCTGGATAATTTAAAATTGAAAAGGACCACGGACAAGAAATGGTGGCTCTCTGCTCTAAAACTTGTGTTAGAAGACAGGGATGGATTTTGCAAAACCGCTTTAAAAGGTTTAAATAAGGCCGATATTGGAAATCCTTTAAAAAAGTGCAAAGAAGTTTTACATACCGGAAAAACCGATGTGGGAGTAAACAAAGGTTTTCGCGTCAGAGACAACACTTTATTTACTTATGAACAACGTCGGGCTGGTATTGGGAATTTTTATTGTAAAAGAGAATTGGTGGATGCTGTGCATACCAAACCTTTAGATATAGTTTTGTGTCCCTGGGAAGAACACCAATGTGTAGAAATTACAGATCATTTTATCTCCTGTTTACCCTTTTACTTTTAGTGCGGGGTCTAAAGATTTTCAAAATATTTATGCTGACTGTCAGTCTTTAAAACGTCTGTCTGTTTTTGAACAAAATTATTTAGTTAAGTTGATTTTAAAGAAAAGATGGGAGACAGATGAGACCTTTAAAAACTGTTTAAAACGGCAAAAAAACAAAACTTTTGTGTGGGTTCACGAAGATATATTTTGGGGATGTGGATTAAACAGTTTTATTTAAGGTCACCGAGTTAAAACATATACCGGGGGCCAATCAGTGGGGAGAACTTTTAAGTGAATTACTTTTGATATAAATAAAAGGGTTTTCTGAAAATTGAGGTTATTTTTATTTTGTGTTCAACGGATCAACATGATTTTATTTCACGTCCCTTCCACTTTTATTTTATCAGGGGCCAGTGGTTCTGGAAAAACCACTTGGTTGCGCACTTTAATTAAACATAAAAATGAAATGTTTGATTTTCCCCCTACTAAAATCTTATATTTTTACGGAATTTGGCAGCCTCTCTTTGAAGAAATGGAAAAAGAAGGCATCGAATATTTTCAAGGTCTTCCAAGTCAAGATATTGTTAATTCGGATGGTGAACACTGCATGGTCATTTTGGATGATTTGCAGCAGCAAGCGGTCAATAGTGAATTTGTAGAAAAATTGTTTACTCAGGGCAGTCATCATAAGAATTTGTCTGTTTTTTATTTGACACAAAATCTTTTTCGTCAAGGTAAAAATGTGCGTAATATTACTTTAAATGCGCATTACGTGATTTGTTTTAGAAATCCCAGAGATGTAGGTCAAATGACATCTTTTGGGAGACAATTGGGACAGACCGAAGTGTTAAAAGAGGCTTATTCGGATGCCACTTCAAAACCTTATGGGTATTTGGTGGTAGATTTAAATCCTCACAGCGATGATTCTTATCGGTTTAGAACCCATATTTGGCCTGGTGAAGATACAGTCGTGTATCAATCCTGTTAACTCAAAAAATCTATAAAAGGTGAGATTTAAAAAAATTGAATTCAGTATTTTTTGGAAAACCATGGAACAACATGTCTAATTTAAAAAAAATGGGAAATTTTGTTAAATTTTTCGTGGATGTAAAAACAAAAAAGCAAGCCGAAGCTTTGTTGTACACCTTAACTCCCGCTCAAAATTTAGCTATCAGAGAAATTATTTATAACGTCTCCCGTTGATATCCCAATCATTATAAAAGGCTTGCTAAAAAGTGTACAAACCTTTAAGTGTTCATTTTTAAAAAAAATACTGGGAACAATTGTGGAAATTTTTGCAAGAACATTCGGCTTTTATTTTAGAGCATCTCAATGAAGAAACACATACTAATACCGTATGAAAAATATTGCAGGTTATTTTCATCCACGGAAGAGCATTTAGAACCCATGGAAACTTCTACAAAAAAAGAAAAAAAATTAAGTGAAGATATTTTGTCTTTACTTCCTGAAAAGCTTAGGGACAAAGGCAAACAATTTCTTCATTTTTTAAAAACTGTACCTTCCATAGATTGGGACAAAAAAAGAAGGGTTATCATTGACGGAAACATTTTAAATTTTTCACATATCACAGATTTTTTAAAAGATACCTTGCAACCGGGAAAACCCATTGAACATTTAGAAAGTTGGTATGCAAAACTCTCTGATTCTGTGCCATTGTCTTTAGTGCATGCACAGAGACGGCCTTATGTTATAAAATGAAGAGATTTGGAAAAAGTTGAAAGTCAAAAAGGTTTTGGAGATCAGAGAGATCAAGCTGAAACGAATTTAAAAGTTTATTGTTCTCAAGAACTTTCTCAAGAGCCTGCTCAAGAGCCTGCTCAAGGACGAGAAGAGCCTTCTCAAGAGCCTTCTCAAGAGTCTTCTCTAGGTCAACAAAAAAGCACACCCGTTCAACGCATTATCATTCCCCCCGGGAATACCCGACAAATCACCCAAAAAGTTAATTTTAAAATAAAATGGCAGACACTGAGTACTTAGCATCTTTATATTATGATCCTGGAAAAGCCGGGTCTTTTAGTGGCATTCAAAAAAACTCATGAAACAAATCAGAAAAGACTGGGAAAACATTAGTAGAAAACAATTGAGGGATTGGTTGGCTAAACAAGATACTTATACTTCTTTAAGAGGTTTAAAGCGAAAATTAAAACGACCCCGAGTTTTTGTGTACGGCAAAAATAAGCAATGGGATGCCGATACAGGAAATTATGCCAATTGGATCAAAGAAAATGAGGTCAGGGTTATTTTTTACTTTGCATTGATATTTTTACCCGCTATGTATGGACTCGCCCTTTAAAATCCTTGCAGGGAAAAGAAATGGAAAAAGTTTTAGAAGAGTTATTCGAAGAAGTTCAACCGGAAGTTTTTAGAACCGATGGGGGATCCGAGTTTAATAACAAATGGGTGAAATCACTTTTAAAAAATCGAAATATAAAACACGTGGTAACACTTAATGAAACCAAAGCCAATTATGCGGAAAGGGCTATTAAAACCATTAAAATGAAATTGAGTAAATATATGTATAACGAACAAACAAGAGAGTGGTCTAAAGCTTTGACAGAGATCACTTCCAGTTACAATGAAACGTATCATCAAAGTATTGGAATGCCTCCCGCAAAAGCTATGACTATGTCGGATGAAGAATTGTGGGTAAAACAGTATTTGGAAGAAAAAGGAACGCGTCTGTCTGAAAAAGAAGCCTTCACGTTCAATTCCCTACAAATTTAAAATCGGAGAGCAAGTAAAATTAAGCTTTTTAAAAAGACCTTTTGAAAGAGCTTACGATAAAACATTTACTGGAGAAGTTTTTCATGTAACGGAAAGAATGATGAAACAGGGTATTCCAGTGTACACTTTAAAAGATTATAATAATGACCCCATTTGGGGTTATTTTTACGAAGGCCAAGTAAAAGCCAAGTAAAAGATTATGAACCCTCGGAAAAAGTATAAAAGAGCCTGTCATTTGAAAAAAAATTTATTTGATCCAAATCGTTTGAAACATAAGGGTGTTTTCTCAAGAGACGCTAAATCAAGATTTTATAAAAATGACCAAAGGGGATGTCCCTCCCAATAAATTTTATACTCTACCCAAAAAAGGAAAAACAGGTGAGGTGCAATTAGTAGAACCGACACAAGTACAAGTAGCTCAAGCCAAAGCACAAATTAGAAAAGAGGAGACTATAAATACACCTGCAAAGAGAGCTAAAAGATCAAAACCTTTGAAAGCTTTCGACTAAACCATGTTTGTATATTTAAGTTCCACCGATTCTCCAGAATTTTATCCGCAAAATGAACCTTATGAATTTACAGTTGAATTACCAGAAATTCTTAATTTGGAAGGAAATTGGTATTGTGCCCTTGTTAGCTTTTCTCAACCTGTCTCTCATGATGTAACTATTTTGTGCGACATATTGGAATTACAGTTTTATACAAAATACCTATAAACCAGTGCTGCGTCAATTATCGGAACAAGACATTTATTTTGCAGATTTTCCAAATCTTCATTACACGAAAGTTAAAGACTCCTCTATAAAGCGAATAAAAATTTCTATTTTAAATTCGATAAACTTGACACCACCTAGTCCAGCCCCAGCAGATTCGCGTACTCAACTTGGTTTGCATTTTAAAAAAACTATAAATAGAGGTCACTTTACATTTTCTACTTTATCTTCAGTTTAGTCATTCAAGTGTCAACATGGAAGGGTATTCTTCAGACGTCGCTTTATTTCAAAAACCTTTGGTGGAAGAGGGGATAGAATCCTATCAAGTTGTGGAATATAGACCCTCTTCCACTTTGTCTGAAGGATCTTTTGAATTTCACATTCCGGGATCGGGAGCTTTGTACACGGATTGGAACACTTCCCGCCTTGTGCTTAAAGTGAGAATGGTTCAAGCAGATGGAAGTCCACCTAATCCCAACACTGAAGCTCCGGTCAATTTAACCTTGCAATCTTTGTTTTGTCAAGTCGATGTTTTGGTGGGTGGGAAAAATATTACTTCTGAAGTTGGAATTAATTATCCTTACAAAGCTATCATGGATATTATTTTGTTTTTCGGAATGGGTGCCAAAGAAAGTGAATTGCAATCGGAAATGTATTTTAAAGACCTGGCTATAATGGACGCAGTCCCTCCTGGAAATAACAGCGGATTAATGTCTCGAGCAGCATTCTTTGGTACGGGAGCAGAGGTGCAAATGACGGGTCCTCTTAAAATTGACTTGTCTCAACAGTCCCGTCTGTTGCTTAAGGGAGTTCCCGTCGTTATTAAAATGTTTCCTTCCAACAACAGCTTTGCTACCACGAGTCCCTCAGGCACCCCATACAAAATGATCATTATAGAAGCAAGCCTGAAAGTACATCACGCAAAAATGAATCCCAAAATTATTTTGGCACACAATGAGGCTCTGAACCATGGAGAAGCTTTGTATCCCTTTTGGAAAAGTAATGTAAAAGCTTTTTCCATTCCATCGGGTGTAAGCAGTTATAGTATCGATGATTTGTATAACGGAATGAAACCCAGTTGTCTTATAATTGCCATGGTGGGAAATGGGGCTTACACGGGTGATTCAGAAAGAAATCCTTTTAATTTTCATCATTACACGGTAAATTTTATTCAGTTTACAGTTGATGGAAATAGCATTCCCGAAAAAGCTTTTCAACCCGATTTTGCTGGAGCTCAATACACTGATGCTTATTACAGAATGTTTTTTGATAAATATCCCGAACAAGAAGGAAATTTTATTACTCTTGAAGATTTTCAGAACGGATACGCTTTCTTTTGCTTTAATTTGGATGGACAGGGGTCTAAAGATGTGATGGTGGAACAAAGACATGGATAGTGCCGATTGGAATTGTCTTTTGCTAATGCTTTGGCAGAAAGCATCACTTTGATTGCCTATTCTCATTTTTCCTCCATGTTTAAAGTAGATAAAACCAGAAATGTCACTTTGATATAAATACCTCGTTCGGTCAATCGCCAGCAAGTATGTTTGGGTTTGAATTACAGGAATTCATGTTAAAAGATTTGCTGTTATTGCTTTAGCTGAAATACCCAAAGAAAAAGTTCCCGATCAAACCGTGTATATTGTAAATACGGATCCTTCTTACAAAGCGGGAGAGCACTGGATTTTAGTCTGGTACCGTGAATATTCCCAAATATTTTGATCCTTTGGCTCATGTCCCGTCTCCCCAAATCCGAGAAAGTTTATCTTTAAATGGAGGAGCTTTCTATAGAAGTACACGTCAAGTGCAACCATCTTTTTCCGTAAAGTGTGGAGAATATGGCTTGTTTTATGCCTACTATCGTGCCAGAGGTTATACCATGGAAGAAATTTCGCCAAAGTTTTATCCCTCCCGTCTAAAATTTAGTGATTTAAAAGTGACTGCATTTTATAACAATTATAAATAGTAAAGCAAAAGCTTAGTAAAATGTTTTTTTATAATTGCAAAAGTTTTCCCAGTAAACTGTTTTCATAATTGTACAAATAGTTAAGATGTAAATAAGTTATCTGTAAAAAAAAAATAAATAAATAAAGTTTTTTTTGTAACGTCATCCAAATTTCATTGTGGCGAAATTTATGTTTTAACGTCACTGGAACTCTTGCATCATGATGACGTTTAAGCGTTTGTCCAGATCTTTTTTTTCAAGATGTCGAGCTACATAGTTCATGTCAAAGAGTTGAAAAATTGCTTTGATTTCTTGTCGGAGCCACTTTCTTTTATTGTGCTACTTGATCCGACCAAAGAAGAAATAAGTTTGGTGGTAAAAATGGACCCCGACAAACTGTTCATCAGACAAATTGTGAGAGAATCTGTGGGAAATCCAATACAGATTAGAGCTGAACCTGACCTGCTTTAGTTCAGTAGAATTCTTGGATTTTTACCACGAAAATTATTTGTACGACAGGCAGGCAGCACAGTGACAAGGTTGAAATTGAAAAGGGCAGTGTACAATCGTGTCCTTTCTTTGGAATACCTTGCGAGGGTTGCTTTGAGAAGAAATGGAATGGCAATTCCTTATCAACATTTACAGGACGGCTCTTCATCAAAACAGTTTTAAAATATAAACAATTAAGGGGAATTTTCATTCCCTCCCATAAAAAAAAATCAAGATTTAATCCACTTGTTTTATTCAACAGACATAAAATTGAAATACAGTTTAACGATAACATTTTTAAACAATTAAACTCATCACAGAAAATTTACAAGTTAAAATTTTAATATTTTAATTTCATAAAATTTTAAACTTTAACGACATTCAAAACTTTACTTGCTTATTTTCTTTGTTTTCTTCATTGGAAAGATCTGGTAATAAATCGTCTAATTCTTCAAAAAATGTCTGTGTCCCGTTGCTTTCCAGAAACAGTTCAGAAAGGGACGGCAGTTGTGCTGCTGGTAATATTTCGTGGAGACGGATTTTCCGGTAAAGAGTCCATTTCTTTAGATATGGTCACACTGGGAAAATGTCTTTCACATTCAAATAGGGTTTCACCTCAAAAAAGCCTTTATGATCAATTTCCAAATAACCTTTGTATTCTAAATTTGAAAAGTCTACATCAGACACTTCGAAAGATTTAAAGTCATAAACCACTTCAGAAGGAAGATTTCCATCTTTCAAAAATTTTTTTAATAAAGTTAGGTTTTTAAAAACTAATTTCAATGCTAGATATTCTTTGTTTTGTAAATAAGGTTTCAATTTTTCAAAACGATTAAAGGCCTCTTCCTGCTGACAAATTTTAAAAAGCACTGTTGTCGCCATCCTGTCTCAACTGAAAATGAGTTTCTTCAAGAATACTAACCTTAAATTCAGTCTGTTACCCAGCAACTTTTACTTGCTTTGACAACGGTATCAAAAATTTTTTTATTTTCACTACCGTCATAGAAACACTAACCCTTTTAGCATGACGGCATTTTTTTGTTATGACGATAACCTTGACTAAATATAACTACAAAAAACGTTTTTAACTAGTTACAATTTTTACAAACTCGAAATTCAGTCCGTTACCTAGCAACTATAACTTGTTTTGACGACGGTATCAAAAACATTTTTTTGTTTTCACTACCACCATAGAAACATCAACCCTTTTAGCATGACGACAAACTTTTTTGTTATGAGTAAATATAATTACAAAGAACGTTTTTTTAACTAGTTACAATTTCTACAACACTCTCAAAAAAAAAAATTTATTCGAAAGTTACAAAAGGTTTAAACAACATTTCATATTCACGAGGAAAATTTACAGGTCTTATCAGAGCGAACAAATCTTGCTCGGTCAAATTCAATGTTTTTTAATACACTCCATCAGTTTCCATTCCCAAACTCTTCAATACTTTAGCCAAAAATTCTTCAACTTCTTTTGAACTCAAAGAGGATTTAATGCGATGGAAATATCCGTCCATCTGATCATCCCATTACAAAAGACATAAATTGTGATCCGATTGACTCATGTATTGAGAAATGCATCCCTCACAATTTTGAATCAAATAATGCTTCAAATTTTGCTTAATCAGATAACTCATACCCATTAAAGCAAATTCGTATTTGAAGGACTGGGTAATTTCTTTTTTAAAATTTTAGTGTCCGGAAAATCAAATGCTGCTGCTGCTTTGTGAAAATAATAAACCTTATCACCATGCTTTGGGAAATATCGAACAAGGGTACCCTTCTCAAATGCTTCTAATTTCGGATCCAACTGACCCATAATTTTCACAAACATTTTATGAAAATTAACCCATTCCGTTCCATTTAAATTAATTCTGTTTACGTAGTCCCCATTTTTTTTCTCAATACACATATAATATTCACCCTCAAAAAGTTTAATTGACATAGTCACAGTTCCCATCTGAAGACATTCCTTAGCCTCTCCATTTTGCATCCATTTTACTAAATCTTCTTTCATTTCAAACATTTTCTCCAAAAAATTACGACTCAAATTGATCCACCAAGATTTTCCATTTTTCTCTCTAAGCAACTTTAAATAGCTACTAAAACCCTGTTTCAGGGTTACATTCAGAGTGGAACTCAATTCCATTTTCTCCTGTGCGTGTACTATCGCGTCTCTGAATTATACTAAATAAAACATTCAATTGCCTCCCTTATAAAGACTTTTTGATAAAATTTACTACGCGCATGCGCACTTTCAATTTTTTACTAAACAGCTTTCTAAAATTTAAAACAGACAACCTGAAGGCTTGGTTGCAGCGGGTGTCCCCCCCCCTTTTCTTTCCGAGGATGACTAGACTGAGGGTAAGGGTCTAGGGCTTGTTAAGCCTCTGTTACTGTACCCAGATACGTATTGTTATTATCTGACCAAGGAAGGTCTTTTAGGTAAAATAGTTGTAAATGTGTGTGAGCTTTCCAGTGACAGGTTTGCATGATTTGGCCAACCAAAACCACACCGTATAAGGCCTTAGAGGCTGCAAAGACCCTGTCATGCATTTTAACTTGGACCCAGTTCAAGGACTGTTGATCTGCTTGTTGTAACAAGGTAGGATAGTTTTAGCCAAGAGAGAGAAGTGGGTCTGAGGTATCTCCTTTAAAGAAGGAGATATAAAGTAGGGACCGAGACCCTCTTAGGTCTTTGGTTGAATCCAGATAGTACATCTGGGCCCATACTGGACACAAGGTCCTGTGTTCTTGAATTGTCTATTTACAATGGTAGTCAAAGCAGGAATAGTCACCGGAGACACACTTGAGAATCTTGTCTTGCTAGTTGGTTTTTGGCTATGAAATCTTAAGAAGGGAACAAGGCTACCTTTTTTCATTGGCCTAGAGTAGATACTTTGTTTGCACCCCAGGCATGGATTTCGCTGCGGCACTTGCCAGAGGCCAAAGCTAGCAAGAAAGCAGTTTTAGGGTACGATGTTTGAGGTGCGTGTCTTTCATAGGCTCAAAGGGTGCTTTTGTGAGCTCATTAACCACAACATAAAAGGTTGCATTTGGAAGATTCCTGGAACTTTTGGGACGATCCCTGTGAAAAACTGCAGAGTAATCTGTAAAGGTCTGAGCTTTGGGAAATATGGAGTCCAGCTGGACCCAAGGTGTCAACAATGGCCATCCTGTAACCATCAATGGTGGAAGGGCGCCTGTTGGTACAGGTACATGAAAAAATCTGAGACTTGTTTCACAGAGAGAGGGAGAAATCCACCGAATTTTCTCTGCACCATTTCTCAAATAGGGCCCACTTGACTTGTAGATGATCCTTGTTGATGACCTTTGAGGGGCAATAATTCTCTCTGCTACCTCCACAGGAAAGCTCCGTCCCTGGAGGCGTCCACTCCTAGATACCGGGCCTGGAGATTGAGATGTTGTGGATTGCTGTGAAATACATAGTTGTGGGACTGAATGAGACAAGTTGTTGACACTGGTAACTGAAGTGGGTTCTCTGTTGAGAGCTGCACTAGGTCCCAAAACCAGGGCATCCCTGACCAGCCTGGGGTCATTACAAAGATCAGGCAATTACCCTGTGAAGGAGAGCCATGGGAGGGTAAGCATAAGTAGTGAGACCCGACCAGTTTATGTTTAGAGCAACTATGTCCCAAGCATGTTGGAGTGGGACTGGAGATATGTATAGTGGAACTTTGTGGTTCAGATGAGTGGCAAATAGATCTGTAGAGGAGTGAACCACTTGATATATCTGTTTGAACACCTGCGGATGCATTGACCATTCTATTGACTGGACTGGATAGAAGGTCGAACATCACATTCAGGCACCCTGGAATGTGCCTGGCTCTTAAGGTTATCTGGTAATGATGGCACCAGGTCATGATATTCCACAGGAGAGCGCACATCTCCGCTGAGTGGGTTCCTCCTTGTTAGGTTATGCAGGCTACTACTGCTGAGTTGTCTGTGGCAACCAACACTGTTTTGTTTGGCACTGGACCTTGAACCTTTTTGGGGCCAGAGAAACCGCCTTCAACTCTAGAATATTTATGTGTAGCCTTTTATCCCTGTCTGACCACAGACCTTTGAAGAGACTTGCTCTAAATGAGCAAACTTCTGAGAAACCTTTATATGGGACGTCTGTAAAATTTTAGATACTGTGGTCTAGGGGTGAAGGTCTGCACCCTTCATAGCGTTTGCGAGATTTCGCCACCACTTTAGGTGAGCTGAAACGTCACTGACCAAGGAAGGAGGATGTCCAAAGACTAAGAAAATTTCCAGTGCTCCTTGAGGTAAAACTGAAAAGGTCTCATGTGAAGGTGTCCCTCCGGGACCATCTCCGTTGAGACATCAAACATCTTGCAGTCAAAACATGTTTTGACTTTAAGCATAGGATCAAATCCGGAAGATTGAGCCATCTCTCTGAGTGGGTTTCACAAGGGCTAAAACTAGGTGGTATTCATAGCCCACACTTGGTGAGGCTTGGGGACTAGGAACAGGCAATTGTAAAACCGGAGAGATTTTACATTTTCCACTCTTTCTATTGTGTTCTTGACAGAAGAGACTGGATAAGAGGCCAGAGCTAGATCTTTGATGGACCTTGAATCATGAGTGAATCAGGAGAACTCTGGCTAAATGGGTTGATGATGAATGGTAGAACATAACCATTGGTAAGAAAGCTTAACATATTGTTTGAGCATTTGTTTCCAGTCTCTTCTGAAAAAATGGAGGAGACCTCCTGCTGCTGGACTGAGGGAGACTTTTTAAGGAGTCATTGGAAGGAGGGGTTTCCACACCCTCTTCCCCTTGTGTGAGGTTGAAAACGACCTCTGGAGCCTCTGCTGCTCGATTTCCCCCTACCTGGGGAAAACGATGGATACTGCTTGGGAAGGATTGACCCCCCATAGGGGTGTTTCCTGTAGGAGCCTCTTGATTGTGTGGCTCATGAAAGGGATGATTTAATAGGGCCTAAACCCTAACAGTTTTATCGGGTGCCTTGAGGAGGAACTCCTGTCCCTCCTTAACTGATTGTGAATGGAACAAAGGAGAGGAATAGAATGGGGAACTCCTAAGTTCTTAAGATCTGGTATCTCCCCTGAATTCCCCATAGTGTATAAGTCTCTCTGGAGAAGAGGGCTAAGGCCTACTTGACAGGCTAAGGAACTCTGTTGGATAAGGATCCTTTTATTCAGGATATCAAGTCATTTTAGACTGCTTATATGCACCCTTAAATTGAGTTTGACCCGTCTGGCAGTAGCCTTGCTACTGTCTTAACAGATTTGCATGACCAGGTTGCATTCAGAAATGACCTAGTAAGGGCAGTCAAAATGGGTACACAGATTGCCTTGCCTTGACTACCAGTAGGGGGCCTTAACCATAGAGGCCCCCAGAGGGGCTAGGGGAGATAGAGATTTGAAATCTTGTAATTTTGTCCTTAAGAAAAAACAAAGTTGTCGCAATTAGTACTACTTAAGATTGGGACAAGGGGGTTTAATAGCAGCCTGCGAGTCCTCTAAATTAAACAAGCATCTTGAGTTGAGGACTGAGGGAAGAATAGCTGAAGGGCCCTTGGGCCTACGCTCTTGTTGGCCTGCTACATCATTCAGAGTTTAGACTGGAAGAGGACCTAGGCATACTGTCCCTGGGGACAGGGTGATGAAAAAAAATGCCTAAGTTTAAAGTCCTCGGTATGTCCTGAGGGAAGTCAGACAAGTCTACTTCCCTATAAAATACAGGGACTGGTTTTGAAAAGCCTTGTTCAGAAGAACCCCTGTTGGGCTTTGAGGACTTTTGACTTGCATAGATAACATGGACTCCCCTATTGTGTCCAAACTTATTATCATCCAAGAGTCTTCAGTTGCAGCAGCAAAAGACCTTGACAGGTCCATGTGTTCGGGACCCGTGATTAGGGACCCGAGTGGTCGGGACCCGTGAATGGGATCCGTGTGTTCGGATGAAGGGGGCCTGAGCATGGGGAGAGGATCCGAGTGTTCGGACCCGTGTGAAACGTGTTGGAGAACTGAGGATTGGAAACCAAGGTTCGGATGGATGCAAGTCAGGTTAATGTCTATACGAGGCTTCAGATCCGAACCGGATCTTAAATCCAGTCCCACAAGGACTACAAATAATAGAAGCCCGAGGAAAACTCCCATGTGGTTGAAGTTGGATGTTATAATTCACGTGTAAGCTTTCCTGTTAAAGCTTTCCTGTAAGCTTTTCTTTTAATTCTAAACAAAACTGCTTTTTAAGGTGTGGCCTAAACTTCTAGAACTACACAACTGCTAATATTTCAATCATGAGTGACACATGGTCATCTCCCCCACCTGCCTCACTGCAGGTAGGCCTAGTTGTGAGATAAGGAAAGCATTAAATGCACGGAAATTTATAAAATAACATAAAACCTTGAAAGCAAAATATATTTTATAAAATTGGATGAAAGAGAGGACGACTTAAAAAATTGCCAAACCAAGGTCTCCCAAACCACATTGGAGACCCTAGTTTTGCAAGCACCTGCTGTCTAGACAAAGATTTCTACAAGGACTCGATATTGTGCTTTATTTCATATTTTAACCCTAAAATGGTCAAATAATGTATCAGGTAGGGGATAAACCCTAAAAATATTTTATTTTATTTCCTGAAGCTACATGCACGAGTCGTGCATTAGTTTGCAAGCAATTGCTGTCTAGTCAGGACGGAAGTTGTTTCCGGTGATTTCTTTCAACAAGGACCCGTTTTGTGCTTTAATTTAAATATTTTTAACCCTTAAAATGGTCAAATAATGAAGCAGATAGGGGTTAAATATTTTATTTATTTTGACAGGCCAATGCCCTGAATATAATATGCACAAGTCGTGGTCGTCACTCTATTTCACAACGTGAACCTTGAAGTGGGTTTTAAGTTGTAAAATATGTTAAAATACTTGTCTGTTCTGTGAATTGTCACAAAATAAGATTCTATGTTATAAAATAAAGAAACGGGCCGATTTCACAAAGGGACTTAAGTCCAGATTTAGACTTAAATTTAAGACTTTGGTCTTAAATTTATGTTAAGTCGGTGGTCTTAGACTTAGCGGATTTCACAAAGCAGCTAAGTCCATGAAACTGCTACGTCAGTGGACTTAACTTTAAGTCTGGGAGGTAGTGGGCTTAAATTTTGTAAAGAGGACTTAAATATGGCTGCCATAAAGTTTTCTCCAATTCAAAATTTGAAATGGCTGTAAATAAAGTATAATTACACCTTACACCTCACTAAAGTAGTCTTTGGGAAGTTTATATGTGGCAACAAGGATTTCCATTTCAAAACAGCCCTTATCCTCAGATAATATACATCAAATGAAGGATAAATAGCACCAATATGATATTTTGAATAGATATAAATGGTCACATGACACAGAAAACCACTGTGGTTATTTGATAAGCTTGGACTTAGCTAAGTCACCTTTGTGAAATCCATTTTAAGTCCCAGACCTAGCTAAGACCAAAGTCTTAGATTTAAGTCCCTGACTTAGCCAATAAAGGGACTTAGTTTAAGACCTTTAGTGAAATCGGCCCCTGATGTAGTTTCCGTATCCAACGACAAGTATATCCATATAAACTTGAGATCTCTTTCCTTGTAATAAAATGTGCATATTCTATATTCGCGGCCAACTCGAAAGAAGTGGATGGCTACGTCTCTACTGGGGTCACCTCGATTCCAAGGCATCTCGCCCGTATTATGCGTCCATTTTTCTTGGATGTTGGCCGAATGCCTGCGGCCTCCCGAGTTAGCATTCAGTTCCACATGGTAAGCTATTGTATCGCAATAAAACAATAACATTTGTGGCACTGCCCATATATTCCCACATACCAAATTTGAAAGGTCTAACTAAATATTTTTAAGTTATTGTGTCCGAAAGGAAATCTCTACGGCGACGGCGGTGTGACCGTACTGAATCCTAAGTATCCCGGACTTTTGTCCGGGGATACAAAAATCCTAATTAGCATAAAAAATATCTTCGAAACACCAAAACAAATGTCCCAACGTAAGGGTCAAAAATTGTTTGCAGCTGTGAGTGAGTTTAAGGTAATATTTTCCTGAAAGTCCTGTTCAAGGTTTGTTACATTCACAACTGAAACATACCTAGAATAGCACAGTGTTTGAAATACTGTTCAAAAATTGCCAAACAATATAATTTTGTTATTACTGTGAGTTTTAAGGTCACTTTATTGTATGACACTTATCTATGGCCAATTACATATACATGCAAAATTTGAATGAAGTTATTTTCAATATACTCTATAGAAAAATTTTTAAAAATCCAAACTCAAAATAAGTTTTTAATATGTGGGAGTTTAAGGTCACCTCAAAATAGGCCACACCTTGAAAACCAGTTGCAACCACATGCCAAATCTGAATTGAATCCATCAACCCATTCTTGAGATACTATCCGGAAATGAAAAACCTTAACCTCAATATAAATATGTTACTCCTGGGACTTTAAGGTCACCTTAAAACAGGGTACACCTTGAGGACCAGTTACATGCACATGCCTAATTTGAATTTATTCTATGATTTTTTTTTTTTAGATATTATCTGGAAAGAAAGTGTAACAATGACACTGACCCCATATTTGTCCTCCAACAAAGCTGCTAGTGACACAAAAGTAATGCAACCTTAAACTCACAAGTTTATAAAATATCAGCAATTTACTATAACCTTACAAAATTGCAAATTTAATAAGTAAATTAAATTTTTATAAGTTAATACCCTATCCAATGGACAATATGCTGAATAACAACCGCTTGGTCGGCGGGTAAGTTACTAGGGACTTAAGCGAACTCAGAAAATAACAAACAAGATTTCCTCTAAGCCTGGGCTGACCTAAGATCGTCAAGACCCCTGAGGCTATAGTCGGTCAACAGAAACCGGTTAACCGGTCCAACCCGACTCGCCTCCCCTCCCTTTTTTTACAGACCTGCTCTGAGGTAGGGGAAGAGAGGGATGAGTTCAGTCCCTAAGGAAATAAACCTCCCGAAGGAAGCACGTTTGAGTTTTCTTTTTTTTTTTTGATGCTTCTTAAATATATAAATATATATTCTTAAATACACTATTTACATATGTACAAATATCCTCCCTGACCTGGGCTACTGGTAGTTCTGCTGAGCAGCCATCCTTCAAATAAAATTGTGTAAAGGTGTTGTGTGACTTCCAGTGGCAGGCTGACAAAATCTGTTCCAAGGAAACCCCCGACTGGAAGGCCTTGGAAGCAGCAAAGGCCCTGACATCATGGGCTTTAACCTGATGTAAGGTGTGGGCCTCTTGGTCTGAGAGCTCATAACATAGGATCACAGTCTGTTTGATCCATGAGGAGATAGTGGCAGGCGAGATGTCCTTGTCGAAACCATTCTTGAAGGAGACAAAAACCAACTCCTTATTCTGCCTGAGGTCCTGTCCAAATAGTAGCGTAATGCTCTGACCGGACAGAGGGACCTATCAGACTTGAGGGACCTAACCAGAGTCAGGGCCAGGGCTGGTATAACCACTGGAGCCACGCTGTCCGGACCCTCTTTGGCCAGCTGGTTCTTGGAAAGAAAGCTGGGAGATGGGTACAGAGACACCTTAGACCAGTCAGACTGGTGTCTGATGTTCTTACTTTACCAAGCATGAATCTCACTTCTGCATTTGCCTGAACCAAGGGCTAGGCGGAAAACTGTCTTGAAGGTCAAATGCTTCAAGGAGGCCTCCTTAATTGGTTCAAAAGGAGCCTTTGTGAGCTGGTGTAAAACCAGAGATAGGTTCCAGGAGGGGATACCCCTTCTGCCCTTGGGTCTGTCTCTATGGAAACTATCCAAGAGACGGGTGAGATTTTCATCTTTGCTGATGTTGAGGGTTGAATTTCCCAGTTTATCAGCAATGGCAGACCTGTAGCCATCAATGGTGCTGGGCTGTAAATTCCTTTCCTCAAAAAGGTACATAAGGAAATCAGCAACTGACTTTACAGGCGGTGCCCTGAAGTCCACCTGATTTGTGATGCACCACTTTGTAAAAATGGCCCACTTTGCCTCATAGACGGATCTGGTTGATCCTCTTTGAGGAGCCTCAATTCTTGTTGCCACCGCTTCAGAGAAACCCTGCTCCTTGATAGCTGTGGCTTTAGGAGCTTAGGTTTGTCAGACTCCTGTGAGGGGTCTGATTGAAGGGTTGAGTCAGTAGGTTTGGCAGTTGAGGCAATGGGATCTGGCTGGACATTTCCACTAGGTCCCAAAACCATGTCATGTTGGGCCACCCCGGGGCAATGATGATCAACCTTTGGTATGGGGAGTCCTGCAACTTCTCCACCACTTTGCCCAATATGGCTGTCGGTGGGAAGGTGTACGCGTCCAGATTTTCCCATGACAAACTGAGTGCATCCACTGCAGTGGAAATGGGATCCGGAACTGGTGATACAAACAGGGGCAACTTGTTGTTGAATCTCATGGCAAAGATATCTATTTGAGGCCAGTGCCACCTGCTGCACAGGGCCTGGAAAACCTCCGGAAGGAGGGACCATTCTGTTTGGATGGTCTGTCCCAATCTGGACAGTTTGTCTGCCACTACATTTAAGCGGCCTGGAATGTGTCGGGCCTTTAGAGTCACTTGTTTCCCGGTTCCTCAGGTCAAGATTATCCAAAGTAGGGCACACAGTGGGCCCGACCTCATGCCCCCTTCCTTGTTGATGTAGGACACAACGGTGGTGTTGTCGGTTACTATAAGAACCAATTTGCCCACACATAGGTCTTGGAATTCCTGTAAGGCTAGAAATACTGCCTTTAGCTCCAGATAATTATTGTGCAGCTTGCTTTCTGGCAGGGACCAGGTTCCTCTGGCAATGAACTCGTTTAAGTGAGAGCCCCATCCTTCTTTTGATGCGTCTGTAAAGATTTGCAGAGCGTGTTGCATGGGGTGTAATGGTTGGCCTGTGAGGACATTGTCTTCCTTGATCCACCATCGCAAATGGGGATGTAGAGATCTGGGTAGAGGGATCACTTTTTCTAGTGATTCCGGTATCCTCCAATTGCTTTTGAGATGTCATTGAATGGGCCTCATGTGCAAATCTGCCTAGGTGAACTTGCTTTTCTGTGGCTGTTAAGAGGCCTATCAAGGACATGAAGTCCCGTACCGAACAGGTCGGTAGGGAGAGAAGTTCCATAATCTTTTCTTGCAGGCTTTGCCACCGGTTCGGTGTAGGTCGGACCCGACCGGACTCGAGGTCGAATTGGTAACCGACAAAGTTGAAAATTTGTTTCAGTTTCAGCTCCGACTTTTCTATGTTCACCAGCCAACCTAACTCTTGGCACATTTGTACTGGGACCTGTGTATGTTAGAGACAGACCTGGTGGGATGTGGCTCTCACCAACCAGTCGTCTAGGTATTGGTGGATCCTTATACCCTTTTGAACGGCCATCAGCTTTACCTCCTTTGCTATGATAGTGAACTCCATGGGCGCTGTCGACAGACCGAACGGTAGTGCTTTGAACTGGAAGGTCCGGTCCCGGATGTGAAATCTCAAGATTTTCCGGGACTGTTCCTGTATCGGTATGTGGAAGTAAGCGTCCTTGAAGTCTATGGAGGTTACCCACTCTCCCTGTTGGAGTGATGTCCTGATGGTTTCCGGTGTCTCCATCTTGAACTTTTCGGTCCTGAGGAAAGGATTTAGATTGCTTAGGTCCAAAATGGGTCTCTATTTTTATTTGTTTTTCTTGGAATTTGGAATTCCTGTAAGGCTAGAAATACTGCCTTTAGCTCCAGATAATTATTGTGCAGCTTGCTTTCTGGCAGGGACCAGGTTCCTCTGGCAATGAACTCGTTTAAGTGAGAGCCCCACCCTTCTTTTGATGTGTCTGTAAAGATTTGCAGAGCGTGTTGCATGGGGTGTAATGGTTGGCCTGTGAGGACATTGTCTTCCTTGAGCCACCATCGCAAATCAGGATGTAGAGATCTGGGTAAAGGGATCACTTTTTCTAGTGATTCCGGTATCCTCCAATTGCTTTTGAGATGCCATTGAATGGGCCTCATGTGCAATCTGCCTAGGTGAACTTGCTTTTCTGTGGCTGTTAAGAGGCCTATCAAGGACATGAAGAGTTCCATAATCTTTTTTTCCGGGACTGTTCCTGTATCGGTATGTGGAAGTAAGCGTCCTTGAAGTCTATGGAGGTTACCCACTCTCCCTGTTGGAGTGATGTCCTGATGGTTTCCGGTGTCTCCATCTTGAACTTTTCGGTCCTGAGGAAAGGATTTAGATTGCTTAGGTCCAAAATGGGTCTCCATTTTTATTTGTTTTTCTTGTATTGACAACCTGCTGCCCCGGGACTTATTTCGTTCTTTTGAGAATGCCCGGGCGCAGTATGAACAGAAGGTACAACATTTAGATTTACATGTGGTAAAGTGTTCATTGTCTTTATTGTAGGGCTCCCGTCAGCAGCAGAGGCTTCAACTGAATTACACATTGATTACCATTTGTACTGCTGCTGACCCTTGGCCGGATGCAATGAATACTGTTGCTTGCCCTTGTTCTTCCTACGCTGAGTACGGGCAGATTCTTCCAAGCTGGCCTGTCCTGCTGTTTATCTGACCTAGAGTCCTGTCTTTCATATGGGTGGTATCTCCGACCCTTGTACACTGATGTTGACCGACCCTTATCAAATGAGGTAATGTCCTCCTCTGCCCTTTTAACAACATTGTCCGGGAACAGGGTGTCCAGATGAAGAGGGGCAGTACGTAGAGCATTAAGTGTGTCTGCTTTAACACCGGTTTTCAGGTAGGCAAGGTAAGAGTCACGTCTAAGAAGTGTGGTGTTAGCCATGGTAACAAAAACAAACTCCGTTAGGTGTTCCATGGATTTCGCCATGGCCTGGCAAACACTAGAGTTAAAGTCTAGTAAGAACTGGAGTTCGTCCACTGCTGATGACACTTTGGCTGCTGTCTTCCCCTTAGACTCCACCTTTATGGCTTTCAACTGAGTGTTCATGTTCTCTTGGATTTTCAACAGGCAACGGTTGAATCCGGCTGCGTGATTACAAATCACTGTTGACTCGCGTGCAGACCTCTCCTATTTTCTCAAATTCTCCTGAGAGATTGGGCGGGACATGGGAGGCGAAGTAGCAATACCGGCCTGTCTAGCTATCCTGAGATAGGTACTGTTGAGCCTTGATGATCCGGTGTGCCATGAGGAGACAGATTGATCAGAGTCCTTCTTGGGATTCGCATGAAAACCATACCACTTCTGTTGTGACTTTGGAGGCCGTACAAATTGGTCCCTTAAAAGCCCGCCTGCTTCAGAAGTACGTGTGGGATATCCCTGGACCAGTGTGATGTTGAGCTTTGACATCTTCCGACATAGCCACTCGTCGGTCGGCAGATTTACAGAGACTTTGCCCAGTGTGTGAAGTTTTGGGCCCGCAAAGGGGTTATCTTCTGAAGTAGTGGCACCGGAATCAATGTCCGGGATGTGATTCCAACTCATGTATGACCGGATCCCCCTTATTGTTTCACGGTATGATTGTTCCTCAGAAAGGGATTGGTCATGATCAGACAGGTTAGCTTCCTGATCATCTGAAAGTTCACCTTCTTCCGGGAAGATATCTAAGGGAGGTCGGTCTGATGAGAGAGAGTCGGAGTCGGATTCACTAGAAGAGGGAGATTCCTTTCTAGAAGTGTCAAAGGCACTGGTTAGTTGTCTCTGAGCAGTCTCTCTGGTAGCCGGTTCCGGCTGGGCAGAAGATGAAGCTCTTGCAGCAGGCTTGTGCTGAGAAGAGTCGGTAGCCGGTGAGTCAATAGCAGGGTCGGTCGGTTGAGAAGGCTGAGAGGCTGGTTTCAAATACAGGTCGGGTCGACCACGTTAGCTGGTCGAGCATGAGCCGGAGTAACCTTCACCGTACTGAAAACAGGGTCCTGAGGCTTGTCCAAAGTTTTTGCCATTAACAAGGCTTCCAGCCTATTGAATCTGTCTGACCACTTCCTGTCGAGATCAGAAATTCTTGAGTCGGTAGAGGAGGTGGTGGACTTGCCCTGGTCGGTGGTTGAGGTAGTTGGTTGGAAAAAGACTTCACCGACTTCTCTGATCTAGCTGGCTTGGCAGATGTAGTTGTAGATTTCTTGCTCTCAGCCTTCTTAGGTTTCTTCTCTGCCGGCCCACTCAAACCAGAGGTTGTCTGGCCATCCACGACCCCCACTACCGACACAAGTGCCGGGTCCACGAGGGTGGGACTGAGAGTGTCTGATGCCTTGGCTGGAGTAGATGACTTAGCTTCTTTCTTCTCCTTCTTAAGCTTGTACGAAGGGGTGGATAACTGGGCCTTTTGCTCTGAAGACAATGCATCACAATGCGAGCAAGCAGCAGGTGGTGTTTCAATACAAGGGTCAGAGCCCTTTTTCTTATCGCGACAACGCGCACAAACAGAGTGATGATCAAAACCCTGCCATCATGTGGCCGCAGCCCCCTCGACGCTGGCTGGGAGAAGACATAAAAGTCTATAATATGTATGGAAGTAAATAATAAAGTTGTAAGGTAAAACACTTCTACAAACTCACAAATTTCTAAAAAGTTTCACAACTCAAAATATTCTGTGCAGGCAGTGCATGCGCCAAACGAAAAAGATGCTATGACATCAGGTTGTCTAGACAGGAAGGAAGTACGATGCGCCACCTGGCAAGTGCAGTGTGAGGACCGGCAAGCCGGTGGAAAGACAGGACGTCTTTTTCTGACATTTGGCGGGCCGGTCTGCGCTGACCGGTTTAGCATATTGTCCATTGGATAGGATGTATTAACGCAATAAAAGAGACTTTTTTGGTGTAGACAGATGTAGATGATGAATGTTAAGGTAAAAACTCCTAATTAGCATAAAAAATATCTTTAAAACACCAAAACAATTGTCCCAACCTTAAAGTCAAAATTAGTTTGCAGCTGTGAGCGAGTTTAATGTAATCTTTTCCTGAAGGTTCTGTTCCAGTTTTGTTACATCCACAACTGAAACGTGCCTAGAATTGCATAATATTTGAAATACTGTTTAAAAATTGCCAAATTTAAAGTGACTATAATTCTTTTATTACTGGGAATTTAAGGTCACCTTACTGTATTGCACTTACCTATGGCCAGTTATATATATATATATGCAAAAGTAGAATGAAATTTCAGAAGTTATTTTCAGTATACTCCATGGAGACAGAAAAAATGTAAACCCAACATAAGTTTTGTATACGTGGGAGTTTAAGCTCATCTTAAAATAGGGCACACCTTGAAAACCAGTTACAACCACATGCCATATCTGAATTGAATCAATTATGCCATTTTTGAGATACAGTCAGAAAATGAAAAAACTTAAACTCAATATAAGTATGTTACTGCTGGGAGTTTAAGGTCACCTAACAATAGGGCACACCCTGAGGACCAATTACATCCACATGCCGAATTTGAATTAAATCTGACAAGCCATTTTTGAGATACTGTCCAGAATACAAAGTGTGATGACGACACCACAAAAAGAGGTGACAAAGTAATCTCTATATGCCACGCAGCATAAACACTGGTGACATAATAAATGTTATATCCTTTAGAGCGCGGGCTGGATTTTGCCCTCAGAGTGCAAAAGCGTAAATTTGCGACCATTATTTAGGGTCTTCGAAATGCAAGCTAGGTTTTACTGTTCAGCTGCAAAAGCGTAATTTGGTGCCAAAAATGTTGTTGCTCGAAATGCAACGTGTTCAAATGTGTAGTTCCCATCTATTTTCTTAAGAAAATACTTCATATTTACACATTTGCTTTTTAACAGTAGAATGTGCATCTACACATTTTTACACTTTGGCATATTAGCGCAAAGTACTTTAAGAAAGTTTCTTAATGCAGGAAATTTGTTTCATTTGACACTGATATTAATATAATTGCAAAAAATTAGAATGAAGCCAGGTAAAGGTGTTTAAAATTTAATTTCCCTTTAAACGTAATTAATTTCAAGGTGAAGAAAAGCTATACAAGTACTGTGACAGGGCCATTGACTATGATTATTCTTTTGAGTAATGCAATTTGTACAAATAAAACAGTGCTTGATATTTTAGCAGACAATGTATTCTTAGATTGTTTGAATGTAAAATAATTTTAATATACAACATTATCAACAGTTAGTAATTATGCAAAATACAAGTCCTAATCTGTAAGTTATTTGAGTTTCCAATGATAACTTGTAAATACATAAAAAGTAGCATCAGTTGAATATTAGTATATTTCAGTTACATTTGTCAGCAAAATTGCAAATTTAATAAGTAAATTAAATTTTTATAAGTTAATACCCTATCCAATGGACAATAGCTTATCCGGTCGGCGCAGACCGGCCCGCCAAACGTCAGAAAAAGACGTCCTGTGTTTCCACCGGCCAGGCCGGTCCAGTGCTGTACACTCACCAGGTGGCGTGTAGTACTTCCTTCCTGTCTAGACAGCGTGACGTCATAGCATCTTTTTCGTTGTCTAAACCTATTAGACCCCTAGTAAGCTGATAGCGGGGTCGGAGGGAGGGTCTTGTGTGTCCATTGGATAGGGTATTAACTTATAAAAATTTAATTTACTTATTAAATTTGCAATTTTATTGCGTTAATACATCCTATCCAATGGACAATAGCTGAATAACTACCGCTTGGTCGGCGGGTAAGTTACTAGGGATTAACAGTTGAACTTATGTCAGAGATTGTCATAACCTCTCCTTTAGCCTGGGTGGACCTTGAAGTCAAAAACACCTTTAAGGCTATGGTCGAATATCATCATCCGGTTGTCCGGAATGGAACCGTCAGAATCGACCTTGCCCCCCCCCCTTTTTACAGACCTGCTCTGAGGTAGGGGAAGAGAGGGATGAGAGATGATACTTCCCACCTCCTGGAGGAAGTACGTGAGATTTTTTTTTTTTTTTTATTACTTCTTAACTAAATGTGCAATATATACAAATATATACCAGTATTTACATATGTACAGATCTCCTCTAGGTACCAGTCTGTTGGTGGATCTGCTGAGCAGCCACAACCGGTCCAAGATGGTAGAGCTCTGAGTCGGCCCAAGCCACATCCTTCAGGTAGAATTGGGTGAAGGTATTGTGAGATTTCCAGTGGCAGGCTGCTAAGATCTGTTCTAAGGAAACTCCCGATTGGAAGGCCTTAGAGGCCGCAAAGGCCCTGACATCATGAGCTTTAACTTGATGTAGTGTGTGGGCCTGATGGTCAGAGAGCTCATAGCATAGGATCACAGTTTGCTTGATCCATGAGGAGATAGTGGCAGGGGAGATGTCTTTGTCGAAACCCTTCTTGAAGGAGACAAAGACTAACTCCTTGTGTTGCCTGAGGTCTGAAGTCCTGTCCAAATAGTAGCGCAAAGCTCTGACTGGACAGAGGGATCTGTCAGACTTGAGGGATTTATCTAGAGTAGGAGCCAGGGCTGGTATTACCACTGGGGCTACACTCTCTGGACCCTCCTTGGCCAGCTGGTTCTTAGAGAGAAAGCTGGGGGATGGAAAAAGAGACACCTTAGACCAGTCCGACTGGTGCCTGATGTTCTTATGCTGCCATGCATGGATTTCACTCCGTCTTTTGCCAGAGCCCAGGGCCAAAAGGAAGACAGTCTTGAAGGTCACATGCTTCAGAGACGCCTCCCTAAGTGGCTCGAAGGGAGCCTTTGTCAGCTGGTGTAGTACCAGGGAAAGGTTCCAGGAGGGTATTCCCCTCCGCCCTTTGGGTCTGTCTCTGTGGAAACTTTCCAAGAGACGAGTGAGGTTATCATTTTTGCTGATATTGATTGGTGTATCACCCAGTTTATCAGCAATGGCAGATCTGTATCCATCAATGGTGCTGGGCTGTAACTTCCTGTCCTCAAAGAGGTACATTAAGAAGTCAGCCACTGCCTTTACAGGTGGTGACCTGAAGTCCACCTGATTAGTGTCGCACCACTTTGTAAAAATGGTCCACTTTGCCTCATAGACTGATCTGGTTGACTTTCTTTGAGGAGCCTCAATTCTTGCTGCCACTGCCTCAGAGAACCCCTGTTCTTTGATTTTTGAGGCTCTAGGAGCCAGGCATGGAGATTTAGATTCGTCAGATTTCTGTGAGGGATCTGATTGAAAGGCTGTGTCAGAAGACTGGGCAGGTTGGGCAGGCTGCGAGGGATCTGACTGGACATGGTCACTAGGTCCCAAAACCAAGGCATGTTGGGCCATCCGGGAGCAATCAGAATGAGTCTCTTGCACGGGGAGTCCAGTAGTTTCTCCACCACTTTGCCCAATATTGCGGTTGGTGGGAAGGCGTATGCATCCAGATCGTCCCATGGCAGGGTGAGCGCATCCACTGCTATAGCCAGGGAGTCCGGTACCGGAGAGACAAACTGAGGTAACTTGCGGTTGAACCTCGTGGCAAAAAGGTCTATTTGAGGCCGGTGCCATTGATTGCATAGTTGTTGGAAAACTTCCGGAAGGAGGGACCATTCTGTTTGGATGGTCTGACCCAGCCTGGATAGCTTGTCTGCTATCACATTTAAATGGCCTGGGATGTGTCTGGCTTTTAGAGTCACTTGTCGCTGGGAACACCAGGTCAAGATTCTCCACAGTAGGGCACACAGTGGGCCCGACCTCATGCCTCCTTCCTTGTTTATGTAAGCTACCACTGTAGTATTGTCGGTTGCCACCAGAACCATTTTGTCTACACAAAGGTCTTGAAACTCTTTGAGGGCCAGGAAAACCGCTTTGAGTTCTAGATAATTTATGTGCAGTTTGCTTTCCGGCACCGACCAGGTCCCTCTTGCAGTGAACTTGTTTAAGTGAGCGCCCCACCCTTCTTTTGATGCGTCTGTAAATATCTGCAGAGCATGTCTTACTGGGTGTAGTGGTTGGCCTTGAAGCACATTGTCTTCCTCTAGCCACCATTGTAAGTGGGGGTGTAGGGACCTTGGTAGAGGAATAATCTTCTCTAGAGATTCTGGTACCCTCCAGTTGTTCTTGAGATGCCACTGTATGGGTCTCATGTGCAGTCGGCCGAGGTGAACCTGTTCTTCTGTGGCTGTTAGTAGGCCTATCAGGGACATGAACTGTCGGACCGGACTTGCCGGTAACGACAGGAGTAGTTGTATCTTGTCCTGAAGGCTTTGCCACCGGTCCGGGGTCGGTCTGACCTGGCCGGACCGGAGGTCGAACTGGTAGCCTACGAAATCGAAGATCTGTTTGGGTTCCAGCTCTGATTTTTCTAAATTTACCAGCCAACCTAGGTTCTGGCACATTTTGATCAGGACTTGGGTATGGTGGAGACAAGTTTCGCGGGATTTGGCCCTCACCAACCAGTCGTCTAGGTACTGGTGGATTCTTATACCCTTGTGTGTGGCCATCAGTTTCACCTCCTTTGCGACCACAGTAAACTCCAAGGGTGCTGTGGACAGTCCGAACAGCAGGGCCTTGAACTGGTATGTTCGCCCTTGGACGTGAAATCTCAAATATTTCCTGGATTGTTCCTGTATTGGAATATGGAAATAGGCATCCTGAAAGTCTACGGATGTGACCCATTCCCCTTGTTGGAGTGATGACCTGATGGTTTCCGGTGTCTCCATCTTGAATTTCTCCACCTTGAGGAAGAGATTGAGGTTGCTTAGGTCTAGTATGGGTCTCCATTTGTTGTTTGGTTTGGGCACTAGGAATAGCCGATTGAAGAAACCCAGAGATTTTTGGTTTTGTACTATTTCTACAGCATTTTTGTCGGTAAGCTGATGCAATGCCTCCATCAGGTAGCTGTTCCTGTGGGGATTTACATAACAGCTCACGACAGTTGGGAATCTTACTAGTTTGGGGCGGATCCGGAACGGGAGAGTGTAACCCTCTTTCAGGATTTGAACCACTATGGGGCTGGCGCCCAGGTCCTGCCAAACTTGCCAAAAGTTTTGAAGTCTTGCCCCTACAGGTAGATTTAGTGCAGCATTCGAGGCATTTGTTACAGTTTTGACATAAGGTAATGGAGTGACACATGAAACACTTTGCACAGATTTTAATTTGCAAACTGGTTGAACGTAACATTCTGCCAACCCAGGATTTATGCCTTTCCTTTGTGGCAGCCCGGGTGCAGAAACTACAGAATTTACAGCAAGAGGCTTTACATTTGTCTTTACATTTGTCTTTGTACAAGGAATTAAAGTCCTTTGATTCAACTCTTTCCTGCTTCCGGTCAGTCTGCTTGGAAACAAGAATTTTACAGGGTAATTGTCATTTATAAGCAGACTGACCCTTGGCCTGACGCGAGGAAAACATTCCGGCCTGCATTCTGCTCTTTTTCTTGAACTGTCATCCCAGGTTTTTCCAGGCTGGTTTTGAAGACTTCTTGTTGTAGGCCGGTCGGTCGGTTCTCTTGTAAGGGTGATAACGAGACTCCTTACGATTGGATGAGCCTGCATGAGAGTGTCCTCTTCAAATTTGGAGATGTCATCCTCTGCTTTCTTCAATATGGTATCTGGAAAGAGAGTTGCACATTCCATAGGGGCTTGACGAAGGGCAGCCAAGGTATCCGGTTTAAGTCATGTGTGCTAAATAAGAATCCCTTCTGGCCAGAGTAAAATTGTACATACAGACGAAGGCAAAGTCAGATAAGTGTTCCATAGTCTTTGTCATGCACTGTGTAATGGAAGAGTTAAAAGTCATGAGATACTACAACTCCTCCGTAGCCCCACCGACCTTATCTGCAGATTTGCCCTTGCTGTGCTCAGACTGTAAAATCTTCAGTTGAGATGCCATGCTCTGTTGAACTTTGCTTACACACCGGCTAAGACCTGCAGCCTGATTGCATATATAAGTCGCTTCCCGGGCACTCCTCTCCCATCGTCTCAAGGTGTCTTGTGAGATAGTACGGGATGGGGGAGCCGGTGAGGTTAAACCACTGGGTCTAGAGACCCTACTAAATGAACTGTTCAGCTTTGCAGCTTCTGAATGCCAAAAGGAAACACTACCGGCTGGCTTGTCCTGACCGGGATGTAGGCCGTACCACTTCCCTTGCGATTTCCCATACTTCACAAATTGATCTTTCTCGAGACCTCCAGTCTCCGAACTTCTAGAGGGGTAACCCTGCACCAAAGTTACATTTAGTCGGTCCATCTTGCGACACAACCAGTCGTCTGTGGGTAAATTTACGCTAGTCTTTCCAGTAGGTTGTTGCTTTGGTGCTGCGAATGGGTTGTCCTCAGAGCTTGATAAAGCGGAGTCGACCTCCGGAATGTGAGTCCATCCCATAAATGATCTAACCCCACTCATGGTCTCTCTATAATTCTGCTCCTCCGACAATAATTGATCAGTTTCTGTAAGTGATAAGTCCTGTTCTACATCTGAAAGTTCCCCTTCCTCAGTTTTGTCTATTTTAACCGGTTGAGATTCGGAGTCAGAATCAGATAAAACGTCCATGTCAGACTCTGAAGCATGAAGAGTGACCTCAACACCAGATGTAGATGCTGGAGGGTGTTCCACCGGTCCGGCAAGGGACTGGTCGGTGATAGGAGGTCGGTCCGGATGAGGCCGGAGTGAAGCTGGCTTAGCAGTTGAAGAAAGGCCGGTGGATCTGGCCGGTGCAAAGAAAGGCTCAGACGTATCCAAGGCACCCGCCGGTGGGGGTTTCACAGGTGTAACCTTGACCGACTGGAAAGCGGGAGTAGGTTGACTGATGGTTTTGGAGAGCAGCATGGCTTCAAGTCTGCTAAACCTTTCGGACCATTTAAGGTCCATGGCTTCAAGCTTGGTGTCCGTAGACGGGGCTGAAGATCTAGCCGGTGAAGAATGTCTCTTCTTAGACGATTTTCCTTTTGTCACCTTAGTGTCTGGTGTCTGGTCAGATTTCATAGCTTTCGCAGCCTCAGGGGTGCTACTCACTGCTTCAGAACTCTTTAACGGCTTTCTTGATTTTCGCACCCGCAGGGGTGGTACTCATCTCTTCTGAGTTCGCTGCTTCAGTTTCACTAGCTAGACCAATGACTGACACAGATGAAGGGTCAATAAGCGTAGTACTGGAATCTTCTAAGGCTTTAGCCTCATGCTTTTCTTTTTTCTTTTGATACTGTGGGGTGGCTAATTTTGCTTTCTGTTCCTCTGTGAGAACGTCACAACTGATACAAGGGAGATCTTTCACACAGTTATCTTCACCCTTTTTCTTATCCCTGCAACGAGCACAGACTTTATGTTTGTCATAACCTGCCATAATATGGCCACACAGCCCCCTTCGCTGTCCTGGTGAAGACATAGTAGATCTCTAATATAAGTACTATGAAATGAAATATGTTAAAACGTTCAAAAACAGAAATAGACACCATAAAATATAAACTTGAGAATTAAATTCAAAATCCTTGTGCACTCGCACGCGCCAAACGAAAAAGATGCTATGACGTCACGCTGTCTAGACAGGAAGGAAGTACTACACGCCACCTGGCGAGTGCACAGCACTGGACCGGCCTGGCCGGTGGAAACACAGGACGTCTTTTTCTGACGTTTGGCGGGCCGGTCTGCGCCGACCGGATAAGCTATTGTCCATTGGATAGGATGTATTAACGCAATAAAATGACACATTGGTGCTTTGAAAGATTTTGAAATACAGAAAGCGTAGATGCAAATATGTGTGGCTAATGGTAAATTGTGATAAAAAATTGCTAATAATGTGTAAAAATGCAGCATATTTTTCATCATAAATTTTCAAGAATACTTTTGCAGATGTGTAAAAATGCGTAAGTTCTTCTCATCAACTCATTTTTACACTCTTGCAGTTACAATTTTTGTTGTAATCAAGTTGCAAATGTGTAAAATCGCAGGATTTTATGGTCATATTCTGACGCAAAGTTTTCATTATTCAGCAAAGCAAATAACATTTCACCAGAACCAAGTTTTTGAGAAAATTATATAGTTTCAATAAATATTATTCATTTTTACCAAATTTTGTTTGCCTACATATAAAATAGATAAATGACTGGACATAAATCTTGCCTGGGTGATATATGGGGATTTTAGGATCAAAATACACAAAGGCAATAAATTGTATCTTATTTTCATTCATGCACAAGGAAAATCTAGTTTTTGCTTTACAAAAACATACATGATTTAATTAAAAATATACAATAAATAAGCAGAAACGTAATCTTTAACATGACAAAATAATGAAAATATTGATGCGCTTAAGAGGAATTTCCCCAACCTCCTGCTTGCTTTTCAAGGACAGCTTTTTTCAGCGGCAAATTACGCTTTTGCGCTTTACTAATAAAAACAGCCCTGCATTTCAAATACCCTAAAAAAGCTACGCTGAATTACGCTAAAGGATATCTAGCACAGTTTGAGACTGAATTACCACTACCAAATTACAGGGCAAAATATGTGAAAAATGTAGCAAAAAATCCTTAAGTGGGGTCTTTATGGGCCTCAAACACAATTTTATCCTCAACAATCCTTTTAATTTTTGGCATGTAATAAGAATGCATTAATGTGTTTTCAGGTAAAATTTTAGCCTGATTAGCCTCAGTTTGTGAACCAGAGGGCCTTCAGTGGCCATAGGTCCATTTCAGACTTAAGGTGGCCATAAGTTCTTTATTATTGATAGTTTAAGGTCACTTTAAAATAGGGATCTTCCTTTGGCCACAGTTAACAGACGTAATAAGTTTGAAAAAAAAAATTCTGATCCATTCTTGAGTTATGGCGTACACAAGAAATTTCTACAGCGGTGGTGCCACGAACCTGAATTCAGTATATCCCCGACTTCCACCTGGTCCAATGACATAGCCAGATCATACCAAGAAGACACACGGCTGACATTGAGACTATGGTGGATAAGCTTTTGCAAACAGGTAAGTTCTGAGCTTTTTCCTTTGAGGCAATTGATGTTGCTAACTTCTTGATTATTGGGATTATCTTAAAATAGGGTAATAGGGTTCCTCTCCTGACCCAAATACATGCATGTTCAAAGTCTGAAATCCATGAAAGTGTTTTTGAGTTATTGCACACACAAGTAAAAATGTATGGCAGCAGCTTGATGTATGTGAAACCAGTATATCCCGACATTCATCTAGGGACATAATAAAGCTTAAGAGAGAGAATAATGTATGTACAGACGAAGTATTACAACAAGACAATCAATAGCAAGATGACTGTATTAATTAATAAACTAAGTTAGTAATCTGTAAAATATCTTAATTGAAGTATAACTGTTAATGGAAGTTGGTTGCACTATTACATAGCAGTTGTAATAATAATCAATTGCAGCAATCCATATATCTTAATCATAGGAGAAACATATCTCACATATGGCAGTAGAAAGCACTGTGGAGCCAAGGTAAAAGGTCACATCAAGGTCTTCCAATGTCTGCTCACCTACACTTTCCAATCAATGATACAGTCAGGTCAAGATTTTATAGGTCAAGGCCACAACAACAAGGTCAAAGGTTAAATCAGTCATACTATGTAATTGCAAACCTACATTCCCAAGCAATGTACCAGCAAAGTATTAACATACTACACTTTAGGCTTTCTGAATTATAGCCCGGATAATCTGTGGGGTAAAAAACAAATAGCCTGTTTGACAATATTCAACTTAAAGTGAAATTGTGCTTTTGTTAATGGATATTACTGTATCACTGGAGAAAACCGTCAATATAAAAGAAAATTTACTGACTATTAATGGTGCATTTTTTCTTTGCAATTTTTTTATAATCATTACATTTGGTTTTTGAATATATTAGTTACCATTCCAATATTTTGAAATTAAAGCCCGATCTTTTTCTATGTTAGATTACAGCTATCCCTGATTCAGAGATATTTCTTTCAGGCTGCAGTTAATAGATATGACTACAGTATAAACTTGCTGTCAAGGTTGTGACTAATGTATGGAGCTCACAGGGAGTATAAAACTCCATCAGTTAGTCCATATATTTAGGTACTGCATTTACTTTTTCTTCCATGATGTAACCTTCTTAGGTGATTCAGTGTGAAGCTGCATGCCGTAAGAAAAATACCCTTAGTCTGGTGAGGTTGCAACACAAGTTCAACTTCAGACAACAACAGTATAATGTAAATATGTGTAGAATTGTCAATAATGCAGTGAAAAATCGATAAAATCAACCACAAAATTGGACTTAAATTTAAAATTTAATACTGTAACATGAGTGTACAAGAATATAAAAGAAAAACAAATTTTGTATATCTTATAGATAGCAGTCTGTTTTGTGCTAACCATTGTACATATTTGGCACTGTAAACTTTTTACTCTCACTCTGAAACATATCACAGCTAACTCATCAACACAACACAACAGTTCTTGGTCCAATAATATCTGAAGGCAAGGTTCATTCTAGGATGGCCTCCCTGATGGGTGAGGACCCCACTGTGATGCTGGTGGCCTCTTTGGCCGTTGTGAGGGGGGCAGAATCCTGCTGGTTGGTAGAGGCAAATGTGGGGAGGGGCGTGCGAGGCTGGCCACTCTGAGCCCTTGGCTGTGACTGCATGTACTTCTCCATCAGCCACTGGTTGCCCCCACGACTGAAGTTCTGGGCAACATCAAACAAATTCACCACTGACAGTTTCTAATCACTGGGTTAAGGAGGCAATAAGCTGGATACAGTAAATGTCTCAATAAGCAAAACTTTGCTGAAATTCAAACATTTTTACTGTCAATAAGAGACGAACTGGGAAATGTTTCTGTTAAACTAAGACAAATCCTCTCAAGGGTCAGAAAAATAATTAAGGCTTATCAAATTTGACATAGAAGGTGCATAACTGTGATTAAATGGGAAATTTAATAAGTAAATTAAATTTTTATAAGTTAATATCTTACCTAGTGGACAACTGCATTAGTCCGGCGCGCAGCCGGTCCCGTCAAACGTTAGAAAAAAATGTCCTGAGCTGGGCTCTGACCAGGACCAGTAGTGTCGTATACATTCGCCAGGTGTCCTCTCTGCACCCAGCCTCCCTACTGCATGTGTGCGCACATGCATATTTCCTCTTTTTGTTGTCTACCTTCGATTGTCCCTCTTTTGAGCTTTGAAGCGGGGAAGGTGGGGTGGGAATCCCCTTGTCCACTAGGTAAGATATTAACTGATAAAAATTTAATTTACTTATTAAATTTCCCATTCCATTGCGTTAATATATCTTACCTAGTGGACAACTGCAGAATAACTACCCATTTGTGGGAGGGAAGCTCCAAAAAAGGGACTTAAATCTGAACTCCCAAAACATTCTATATAAAGTCCAGAGGTTAAACACACCTGTACAGATGTCCCAACATCCTCGACTACTCTCCCCCCCCTTTTTTTATAATAATCTGAGAACCTCGAAAGGGAAGGGAGAGGAGATCAGGAGTTCTGACCCAAAGGATTCCTAAGGAAGTGATGTAGGGAAAATTTAAAAAGATACCTCATCCGTCATTTTGGACCATGACAGACTGCAGAGACATTAATGATAACTGTATACAGGCTATATACAGGGTATAGTATATATATACAAGGTATATGAAGTCTGGGCAAGTTACTCTCTAACCTGTTGGGCAGCCACTACTGGTCCCAAATGGTACAACTCAGAGTCTGCTCAAGCCACATCTTTCAGATAGCATTGAGTGAAAGTGTTGTGGGACTTCCAATGACAGGCTGATAGAATCTGATCTAACGGCACACCTCCTTGAAAGGCCTTGGAAGCCGCAAAGGCTCGGACATCATGTGCCCGGACTTGGTGCAAGGTTTGAGCTTGTTCATCCCATAGCAGGTAGCATAGGACAATTGTCTGTTTGATGCAGGAGAAGACAGTAGCAGGAACAATGTCCTTATTGAAGCTCTTCCTGAAGCAGACAAAAACCAATTCCTTGCCGGCCCGGAGGTCCTTGGTTCTGTCCAAATAATAATGTAAGGCCCTCACCGGACAGAGCATCCTATCCTCTTTCAGTGATTTGTCCAGGGTAGGAGCGAGGGCTAGAATAATCACTGGAGCTACACAATTTGGCCATTCCTTTGCTAGCTGGTTTTTTAAAATGAAACCGGGGGAAGGATACAGGGAAACATTTGACCAGTCCTCTTGATGTCTAATGTTCTTGTCGACCCAGGCATGAATCTCACCTCTTCTTTTGCCAGAACCCAGAGTTAAGAGGAAGACCATCTTAAAAGTAAGATGTTTGAGTGAAGCCTTCCAAAGTGGTTCAAAGGGGCCTTAGTTCCAGGAGGGGACACCCCGTCTTCCCTTTGGCTTATCCCGATGAAAATTATCTAACAATCTGGTCAAGTTTTCATCCTTGCTGATATTGATTTTGCTATTGCCTACTTTGTCAGCTATAGCAGTTCTATAGCCATCAATAGTCCTAGGCTGAAGGAGTTTCTCCTGAAACAAATAGAGTAGGAAATCCACAATCTGTTTTATAGAGGGAGACCTGAAGTCCACCTTATTCATCTCAGACCATCTGACAAAAACGGACCACTTTGACTCACTGAGCGTCTCTGAGGGGCCTCAATTCGCGTCGCCACTTCGTCAGAGAAACCTGCTTGTTAAGAGCCACGCATGTAGATTCAGGTTGTGGAGATCCCTGTGCGAACACTGAGTGACTGGCTGAGTTAACAAATTCTCCATCTTTGGTAGGGAGAGGGGAATTTGAACTGACATGTTGACCAAGTCCCAAAACCATGGCATGTTGGGCTATCCTGGTGCAATCAGAATCATTCTGCAACACCCTTGGTCCAACAGTTTGGTGACCACTTGTCCCAGAATTGCTACCGGAGGATAGGCATACGGGTCCAGATCCTCCCACTGAAGACTCAAGGCATTTATTTTCCAAGCCAACCAGTTCAGACCTGTGACACAAACCTGGTAAGTTTGTGATTGAATCGGGTTGCAAATAAGTCCACTTCCGGTGTGTGCCACCTCTGGCAGAGTAGGTCGAAAATCTCCTGCAGGAGAGACCACTCCATCTGAATCACCTGTTTGTGTCTGGACAGTTTGTCCGCAATAACATTTCAGTGACCCGGAATGTGTCTGGCCCATAACAGTATTTGTCTCTGGTTGCACCACGACAGGAGTCTCCAAAGGAGGGCACAAAGAGAGCATGATTTCATACCTCCCTCCTTGTTGATGTAAGAAACCTCTGTTGTGTTGTCTGTGCAAACCAGGATGGTCTGACCCCAACACAAAAGCCAGAACTGTTTCATGGCCACCAAAACCGCTTTGAGCTCTAGAAAGTTTATGTGCAAGGTGCCTTCTGGTTTGGACCAGAGGCCTTTTGCAGTGTAATCTCCTAAGTGTGCGCCCCGGCATTTGTTTGAGGCATCTGTACACAGTTGGAGGGCGTGATGTAATGGGTGTAACGGTTGACCTTTTAGAACATTGTTTGGGTCCAACCACCACCTCAGGTGAACATGAAGAGATTTTGGCAGGGGAACGAGCTTTTCCAGGGCTTCCGAGACATGCCAATGTCTCTTTAAATGCCATTGAATGGGTCTCATATGAAGCTGTCCCGACACTACCTGTTTTTCTGTGGCTGTCAGCCCTATTAGGGACATGAACTGCCTGACAGAACAGGTCTCTTGTCCCAACAGAAGGTTGATTTTCTGTGACAAGGCTATCCCCCTCTCCTGAGTGGGTCTGAACAGACCTTGAGAGAGGTCGAAATGGTGGCCGACAAAGTTGAATACCTGCTGTGGGGTCAGTTCTGATTTTGAAAGATTGACCACCCAAACCAGGTCTCGCCAATAGGGTCTGGGTATGTCGTGCCATGCCTGTGCCATCAACTTGACTTCCTTGACGACCTTTGTGAACTCCAACTGAGCCATCGACAGGCCAAAAGGAAGTGCAGTAAACTGAAAAGTTTGACTGTTGAGATGGAATCTTAGGTACTTCCGCAACCTTTGACTTATTGGAATATGAAAATAAGCGTCGCTGAAATCCAGCAAGGTGACCCACTCCACTTATTGAAGGGAGAGCCTGATGGTCTCTGGAGTTTCCCTCTTGAAGGATGATGGTGCTAGGTATAAGTTCAGATGACTGAGATCTAGGATGGGCTTCCACTTGTTGTTGGGCTTTGGTACCAGAAACAACCAGTTGTAGAAGGCCAGAGATGATGGAACTATAACCTTTTTTACTGCCTGTTTTTGGATTAGCCCCTGTAAAGACTCTTTTAGGTGCTTGTTTTTGACCGGGTTTGCATAACCACTGACTATCAAAGGCGACCTTGCCAGAGGGGGGTCTTACTTTGAAGTGTAGGGAGTACCCTTCCTTCAGAATGGACACTACCCTTGGATTTGAACCCAGGGAGAGTCAGACCTGCCAAAACTTTTGCAGACGACCTCCCACAGGTGGATTTCTGACAACATGATGGACATTTTTGACACTTTAGGCACAAAGACAGTGACGTACACAGCAAGCATCCTTGACACACTTTATTTCTTTTTGAACCTGAGAGGGACTTATGTCTTTCTTTTGTGACTGCCCGATTACATAGGGTGCAGGAAAAACAACATTTAAGTTTACAGTCTGATCTATTTGACTTGTGTTTTGATCCTCTAAAAAGTTTGTTACAGGAAGATCTATTTTCCAATAATTGTCATTTGTACTGTTGTTGAGAGCGGGGTGTCTTAAGGAAATAAGATGAGTTGCCACCTCCACGCCCGTGTCCTCTGCCCTTGTGTAAAAATTGCCTCTAAGACTGGGCAGACTGAGAAGAGGAGTTACTAGCTTATCTACTGTCCTTATCATACGGTTGGTAACGATAATGTTGTTGCTTTCTGCCAGAGTGCCTGGACCGGGACCTTGCACCTGGTGCATTTTCATGTTTTATAATGTCTTGCTCCGCAGTAGCTAGAATATCATCAGGGAATAGAGCAAAGCTGAATAACGGGGTATTTCTGAGCCTATTCCCAGGTATCAGCCTTCAACCCTGGCTTCACAAATTCCAGGTATGAATCCCGCCTGAGGAGAATGAAGTTAGCAAGCTGTACAAATAAGCTATCAGCTAAGTGTTGCAAAGCTGTTCCCAATGCCACGGAAATGCTGGAACGGAAGGAGGACAAGTCTTTCAAGTCTTTGATGGCTTCAACTTCTTCTTTAGGAGCTTTCCCCTTGACAATGGTCTCATTCAGAAGGTTCATGTCAGAGTCTTTGTCGGACCGACCGGGGAGAGAGTCAACATCAGAGAAATCTTGATCCGGTGGGAGATCCTGGCTGGCACCGGTATCACCAGAAGTAGCAGTTGGCTAAAGGTCAGAAGTGGACGTCTTAGTTGAACTTGTAGTAGAGACCTGACCAAGGGACATTGAAATTCCCGGACCCGGCATGTCCACCTTGGTAGGGTTAAGAGGTGCTGTAATTTTCAAAGAACCGGTCTGTGGTTTTTCCTGTACTGGTACTTCAGCAGTGATAGTAGCAGAAGGCACAGTCTTGGCTTTCTTGCCTTTTGTTTTACCAGAACCTTTGTTTTTTCATCCTTTGGTTTGTCTACTTGTATGTCCTCGTCTTGTCCCGGAGACCTCACTGGACCTGTGGCTCTAGGGTCAGACGGGTTGAAAAATGGCTGTTCAGAGACAGGGACAGTAATGGTAGATACCGGTACTTTAGGCGTGGAAAATATATTTGTATGTGTCAACAGGGCCTCAAATCTGGCAAACGTTCCTCCAATTGATTGCTCAGTAAATCAAAATCCTGCTTGGACACAAATTCATCCACAGAGTGATGAGAAACTGTAAATACCTCTTGTGGACTGGAACCGGTTGAAGTATGAGCCGGTACATCCTCCAGTTCAGCAGTGTCCTGATCTGAGACACCCACAACTGTAACTTTGGAAGGGGAGACAAGCAAGCCAGATTTTTTGTCTTTACGTATATGGTACTGAGGAGTAGAAAGCATACTTCTCTGTTGATCTGTCAGCTTATCACAAATACCACACGGCTTTCCTTCCACACAGGGATCTGAACCCAGATTTTTGTCCCTGCAACGGGCACACTTTTGATGCTGGTCGAAGCCAACCATTATATGTCCACAATTTCCTCGCCTTTGGCCCGGTGATGCCTTGATAGCTAAACTTATAAAATATCCACAAATAAGCACAAATAAGGTAATAACACACTGAATATATCCGAAAAGTTTCTCGTGTAAAATTTGAAGCACTTTCGCACCAAACAAAAAGAGGAAGTACACATGCTGCACACGCGCAGTAGGGAGGCTGGGTGCTGAGAGGACACCTGGCGAATGGATACAACCCTACTGGTCCCTGTCAGAGACCAGCTCAGGACGTTTTTTTCTAAAATTTGGCGGGACCGGCTGCGCGCCGGACTAATGCAGTTGTCTACTGGGTAAGATATATTAATGCAATGAAAATGACCTTTAAAGCATACAGAAATTTCTATAATGAATAATATATAATAATATATATGAATAATATATCTTTTCAGTGTTTTGACAGCAAAATATTTCTTAAAAATGGCTGCTTTGACAATCATTTCTCAACATATTTTAATGTATAACAGTACATGTTGAAATAACTAATACCTTAAAACAGTTTATCACTTTTCTATGCCTTTTTCATGCAAGTGGGAAGGTAAAACCTTATGAAAGACCATAACCAATGATTACTACAAAAAGCTTTTTGTTCGCCTGAAAATAAAGTGTCTCGCTACTGGGAGCTCAAGATTTAAAAAATAGCATCAGAGATGCCCGTACCCCACAGCCTAGGGAAATATTTTCAACACCATGAGATACAGAAGTACTGTATCAGTATAAACTTTAGGATACTTTCAGAGCACTGTCAGTTATATAAAGGTCCAAATAATGTTTAAAAGAAAGATCATGCATATAAAGATGAAGTATTAAAACAAGATAATTCAATAACAAGATGACAGCATTAATCAGCAAACTAAAATTCAACCCTCTTTATCTACATCTGCATGGCCAAATTATGGTTTAGATGGTTTGAATATTACCATGCATATAGAAGTGGTAATACATTTAATGAATGCTTATGTGTGGTGTTGGAGCAAAATCTGTGGCTCACTTGATGAAATTCTATCTCTTACAATGGGAAGTTATGAAAGTAAAATTCTTAATAAATTCTAATATGACTTTAACAGTGCTTAATCTGCATCAAAAGAGAGACCCAAAGGTGCAACAAGATTTTATAGGTCAAGGTCACTAGGACAAGGTCAAATTAAGGTGACACCATGATAATACACACCTACAGCCCCTAACCAATGTCCCTACCAAGTATCAACTTCCTCAACCCTACGGTTTCCAAGATATAGCCCGGACAAGATTTTATAGGTCAAGGTCACTACGCCAAGGTCAAAGGTTAAATCAAGGTCAGACCATGACGTTGCACAACTATATCCCCTAACCAATGTCCCTACCAAGTATCAACTTCCTACACCTTACGGTTTCCGAGATATAGCCCAGACAAGATTTTTAAACTCAAGGTCACTATGGCAAGGTCAAAGGTCAAATCCTGGTCAGACCATGACGTTGCACACCTACACACCCTAACCAATGTCCCTACCAAGTACTAACTTCCTACACCTTACGGTTTCCGAGATATAGCCCGGACAACATTTTATAGGTCAAGGTCACTATGGCAAGGTCAAAGGTCAAATCAAGGTCAGACCATGACATTGCACACCTACACCCCCTAACCAATATCCCTACCAAGTATCAACTTCCTACACCTTACGGTTTCTGAGATATAGCCCGGACAAGATTTTATAGGTCAAGGCCACTACGGCAAGGTCAAAGGTCAAATCAAGGTCAGACTATGATACTGCACACCTACACCCCCTAGCAAATGTCCCTACCAAATATCAACTTCCTACACCTTACGGTTTCCGAGATATAGCCCGAACAAGATTTTATAGGCCAAGGCCACTATGGCAAGGTCAAAGGTCAAATCAAGGTCAGACCATGACGTTGCACACCTACACCCCCTAACCAATATCCCTACCAAGTATTAACTTCCTACACCTTACGGTTTCTAAGATATAGCCTGGACAAGATTTTATAGGTCAAGGTCACTACGGCAAGGTCAAAGGTCAAATCAAGGTCACACCATGACGTTGCACACCTACACCCCTTAACCAATGTCCCTACCAAATATCAACTTCCTATACCTTACAGTTTCCGAGATATAGCCTGGACAAGAATTTATAGGTCAAGGTCACTACGGCAAGGTCAAAGGTCAAATCAAGGTCAGACCATGACGTTGCACACCTACACCCCCTAACCAATGTCCCTACCAAGTATCAACTTCCTACACCTTACGGTTTCCGAGATATAGCCCGAACAAGATTTTATAGGTCAAGGTCACTACGGCAAGGTCAAAGGTCAAATCAAGGTCAGACCATGACGTTGCACAACTACACCCCCTAACCAATGTCCCTACCAAGTATCAACTTCCTACACCTTACGGTTTCCGAGATACAGCCCGGACAAGATTTTCAAACTCAAGGTCACTACGGCAAGGTCAAATCAAGGTCAGACCATAACGTTGCACAACTACACCCCCTAACCAATGTCCCTACCAAGTATCAACTTCCTACACCTTACGGTTTCCGAGATACAGACCGGACAAGATTTTCAAACTTAAGGTCACTACGGCAAGGTCAAAGGTCAAATCAAGGTCAGACCATGACGTTGCACACCTACACCCCCTAACCAATGTCCCTACCAAGTATCAACTTCCTACACCTTACGGTTTCTGAGATACAGCCCGGACAAACTATTTCCCGCCGCCCGCCCACCCGCCCATCCGGACACCATGGGTGAAAACAATACCCCGACAGCCCTCAAGGGCTGTGGGGTAAAAATATTACAAGCTAATTATATTTGATAAAGTGGAATTTTCAGGGTCTGGAATGAACTTTTATCGACACAGGCAAAATTTCCACAAGAAGTTTTTTGATGTTTTACAGGTCAAAAAGTAATAATAAAAGCAGTTAACAAAACAGTTAGTCAAAATTATATGGTTAAATCAATGGCATAGTACTACTATTAATTTGAATCTAAAGTCTGTCACAGTCAGGTTAGAATTTTATTTTATTGATGCAGTCTATATTAATAAGTATTATTGCATAAAAAGTCAATTATTTTGGTTTACCCAAGTTCAATGTGTTGTTCTATTATCTCAATAGCCATTTAAGTGGCATCATTGTGTAAAATATACCAGATAGGACAGTGTTAGTTCTTTTATGTGTACAAATTTTTTAAATTGGATACATTTGTCATACTTTATTTAATCAAAGAAACACACAGAGCAGACACGAAGGAAGAAGCCAGCAAAAATGACTAGTGACATTATATAACTAGAAATCCAGCGATGAAAGTTCGATTCTAATTGTTAAAGACTTACTTTATTAATGACTGAATCAAAGCAAGAAATTGGGGTCATAGACCCCAAAAATGCGGGTTGTGCAATCAATATCCAGTATGAGGCAACAATTTTCAAGTTTGTTATTTGTTTGAAAAAAGGAAACTTGTTCTACTACTGTCAAGTTTGAAATCAATAGGCAGAAGCATCTTTGAGTTAGAATCCAGAAATGGAATTTCAAGATGGCAGCCATTTTTTTTTTCAAAATGGCACCAATTTTTAAAGCAACATAGGCCAAGTGGTGTCCTACAACTCTGTCAAATTTAAAATAAATAACGGCAACATCTTCAAGTTGGAGTCCGGAAACCAAATTATTGATGGACAGATGCATGGACAGAAAGACTGGCACCAATTTTGAAAGCACCCTAGCCAAGGTAGTGTCTTACCACCCTGTCAAATTCCAGTTCGACTGGTAGAATCATCTTCCGAGTTCAAGTCTGGAAAACAGAATGGTGATGGACTGACAGACAGATCAGACACATTTATCTAATAACTGAGTTGGTACTTGCAACCCACTCAAAACATCATTAACCAGACACAAAGGAAGCAGCCACCAAGACAACTGGTGAGGTTACACAATTGGAAATGTAGAAATGAAAACTCATTTCTGATATACTAGAAGACATATTTTATTATCTATTTAATCACAGAAACTCATTTTCCAGGGGCAGAGGAAGCAGACTCTCAAGGTTATATGAATAACATAATGGCAGCAAAAATAGCAGACCAAATAACTGAGATTTCATTCCAAAAATTAGAAGCAAATTTTTCAGTTCTACACTATTTCAAAGTATTTAAATGGTTAGACATATATTCTAAAATAGGTAGTAACCCCAAATAGTTTTATGTTTCTTTGCCTTTGACATGTAAGTGCAGAGATGAAATATTATAAAAGGCTGTGCATTCTTTCACAACAAATAAATCTAAGTTTGTCTTATTCAAATGAATTATTAGTTGCAATAATGAATGACTCATAAAGTACTCCTTAATAAACAAGCACTATGCTCAATTCTTCTTGTAATATTTATTCATAATAAATGAACTAATTTTTAAAACTGAAAAAATAAAAATCTTGATCTTGGTAAGCTGCAATGTGTTCAAAATAGTCTGGCTAGAATTGTTACCAACACCACTAAGTATTCACACATCACTCCTGTTAGGAAGACTCTCCATTGGTTGCCCATTGAACACCATTCCATATTCAAGACTGCCTTACTGGTGTACAAGTTCCTACATAGTGGTTATCCAAAATATTTTGTACCTTTCCTTGAACCTAGACACAGTGTTTATGACACACATAAAATCCAAGCTGCTGGTGCGTTCCTTGAGGTCCTACACTTTGCCACTTCAGTATATAAGTCTTCTAAGCATTTTGGCCTCAGATTTGCTTATGATGTGCCAAAGATTCGGAATGATATGACTGATGATGTATGTTCGGCCATTTCTCCTCACTCATTCAGAAAGAAGCTCAAAACCTCTCTTCTCTTTGCACAAGCATATCCACCCTAATTTCCGCTTTTCAGGGTTTCTCTCTGTTGCGCTGATCCTATGTCTCAGGTTAATGATTATAGTTCTCTGTTTTTTCTGTTTGGTGCCCCTAGAGTCTGTCCTTAGATGGTGATTAAGTGCTATAAAAATACTATTAGAATTTAGTATATGAAACTCTTTTAGGACCAAAGAGACAGCCTTTAGTTCCAGGTAGTTTATATGCAGCTTACTTTCTGATAGGGTATAGATTTGCAGAGCATTATTGAGTGGGTGTAGTGGTTTGCCTTGAAGAACATTTTCTTCCTGAAACCACCACTTTAAGTGAGGTTGGAGTGATCTGTGGATAGGGACCACCTTTTCTAGTGATTCCGGTACTCTCCAATTGTTTTTCAAATGCCACTGTATCAGTCTCATATGGAACTGACCTAGATGAACTTGCTTTTATGTAGCTGTTAACAATGCTATTAGGGACATCAGCTGCCTGACAGAACAAACTGGTCTGGAGAGTAGTTTCTGGAACTTTAAGCTTAGGGTCTGCCAGTGCTCCAGGGTTGGTTGGACCCTGCCCTTCCTGAGATCAAACTAGTAACCTACGAAGTAGAAAGCCTTTTTGGCTTCCAGCTCTGAATTGTCTATGTTTACTATCCTGCCCAAGTCCTGATACAAGGCAACTAGGTGACCTGGGAGTCTTAATGAACTGGTCATATTGCAGTCCACCGGCCTCAGATGACTTGGAAGGATAACCCTCTGCCAATGTCAATCTAGAAAAATGTTTTTGCTAACAAAAACAAAGCGTCCCAAAAGGTCAGATGCTTTATAGTATAAAGTAGAAAAAGGTTTGGAAAAGAAAAACATGCAGCGCTGAGAGAAGAAGCTAAAGTTAAGCAGACAGTGTGGAAGTTTATGCATTAACACGAAAGGAAAATGTAAGTTTTATTTTGTTTTCTATGGTCATAAATTGTGTAAAGTTAATTTAATAAATGCTATAGTTTGTAAGAAGAGTAGTTTTAAAGTAGATATACGGCAAAACAAGAAAATCTGCTGTAAACCTGACTGGCTATATAGACTCTCCATATATGGGGTAGCGTGACCACAAAACTGGGTTGAAAGCCCAAGAAGCAATAATGAGAGGGATAAAGAACTTTTCCATATGATAAACTCAACTTTGAAGCAACTTTACTAAGCAGCAGATGTAAAATTTGCTAAAATCACTGTATGTTTTACAGTTAAATAAATGACATTTTCCATTTCCACAAAAATTCAAGACCCCTGTCAGAATATTGAAAATTCAAATTTATTTCCACAAGAGTCCTTACTATTAGGGGTGCAAGGAATCATAAAATTGTGAACTGAATCAATTTACAAATCAAGTTTTGCAAACCAGATCAATTCATGAATCGACTTGGTTTAAAAAAACTTTTTCAATCTTGATGCTAAATATTATGCAACTATGAATATCAAAGTCTTACTGATATATCGGGCATTTAAAGGAAAATTTGCTGAGGGGGAAGTTGCAACTCAATAAAAGCCTTTACATGAAACAGCTTGTCACTGTTAAATGTCATATATCTATTTATATTTTAGAAAAAGGTGTAGTAAAATTTAAGCCTTTAGAAAGGAAAGAAGTTTTTGACACAATGCTCTGAAGACATCTATCCCAATGAGTAAATAAATGGTCAAGGTTCCCACAAGACTATTCATATCTTATGAATAATGCTCATTTCTATTTATATATAATTGCCAGTCTTTGATGAGTCCCCAGAGAATTAGTCCACCGGGTATATGCTGATAAGGGATAAACTCAAGTTAATGTGTGTCTCCCAAACATCCCCCCTCCCCCTGTTGTATTCTATGCATGAAGAAATGCTCATATAAGGAGTTAATATGTTATCTTTATCTATGCTCTGTTGAAAGTGTCAGTGATATGTAGATGTTATGTATAGATAAGAGATATAGTAAAGAATATGTTAGCATTGCTGAGTTATTAGTTTACTGCAGAAGAATGGAAGTCAGAAGAAGTGATAATGAGCTGAAAATGGGAATTTATAAATGTGTCATTATCAAATTGCTGCACCAAAATAAGTTTGTAAATATATGGACCCAGTTTTTTACACTAAAACAAGCACAATTTGATGCATATCATAATTTTAGATGATGACAACAAAATAGGAATGTATTTTGCCTGCTTTAATAGTATGTATAAGTCCTGAGTGCAATTTTAAAAAGTTACACCCTTTGCACGAAGATATGAAAATAACATTAAGATAATGACATCATTAATGTTAAAATATTAAAGTAGAAATTCAATTCTATGACCCCACTGTGACCAGCTCTTAAGACTCTCCATATATGGTTTCCCACTATCTCTTAAAACTTGTAAAGCTGTAAAACCAATAATAAAGAAGATATGAGGCAAAAAACAGAAAAATTGATATTTTATGATCCCAGTTTGACTCATAAGAGGGGGTCAAAGGGGGCTAATTTGACCAGCTACCTAGACTCTCCACAAATTCCAACTACCTGTTAATACATTCTCAAGCTGTAGAAGCAAAAATGCTAAGGACATATGCTGCTTGACCAATAAGGGGGGGGGGGGGGGGGGGGGGGGGGGGGGTCAGGGTAAACATGGCCAGCTATCTAGACTCTTCACAAAAGGTTTCCCAATACCTCTTAATACATTGTAAAGCTCAAACAGCAAGAATAAAGTAAATATAAGACAAAAACACAAAATTGCAAATTTAATAAGTAAATTAAATTTTTATAAGTTAATACCCTATCCAATGAACAATTGCTAATCCGGTCAGCGCTGACCGGGCCGCCAAACGTCAGAAAAAGACGTCCTGTGTTTCCACCAGCCGGCCGGTCCCTAGTACTAGTGCACTAGCCAGATGGCATGTCGTACTTCCTTCCTGTCTAGACAGCGTGACGTCATAGCATCTTTTTCATTGTCTAAACCTATTAGACCCCTAGTAAGCTGATAGCGGGGCCGGTGGGAGGGTCTTGTGTGTCCATTGGATAGGGTATTAACTTATAAAAATTTAATTTACTTATTAAATTTGCAATTTTATTGCATCAATACATCCTATCCAATGGACAATTGCTGAATAACTACCGCTTGGTCGGCGGGTAAGTTACTAGGGACTCATAAACAAACTAACAAATTTTCTCCAGGCCTGGGTTGACTTTGAGGTCAGGAGACCCTTATAAGGCCATAGTCGGATAGCAGTGGTCAGTTACCCGGGGCTATACCGACGTTGCCCCCCCTTCCTTTTTGACAGACCTGCTCTGAGGTAAGGGAGGACAGGGATGAGTTCAGTCTCATAAGAAGGAAATAACTCTCCCGAAGGAAGCACGTCAGAGTTTTTTTTTTTTTTGCATTTAACTATGTACAAACTATTTACATATATACATATATCTCCTCAAAACCAAGGTTACTGGTGGATCTGCTGAGCAGCCACTACAGGACCCAGGTGATAAAGCTCTGAGTCAGCCCAAGCCACATCCTTCAAGTAGAATTGTGTGAAGGTGTTGTGTGACTTCCAATGGCAGGCGGATAATATCTGTTCCAGTGAGACTCCTGACTGGAAGGCCTTGGAAGCAGCAAAGGCCCTGACATCATGGGCTTTAACCTGATGTAGGGTGAGGGCTTCCTGGTCTGAGAGCTCATAGCATAGGATCACAGTTTCTTTGATCCATGAGGAGATGGTGGCAGGTGAGATGTCCTTGTCAAAACCTTTCTTGAAAGAGACAAAAACCAACTCCTTATTCTGCCTGAGGTCTGAGGTCCTGTCCAAATAGTAGTGCAAAGCTCTGACCGGACAGAGGGACCTGTCAGACTTAAGGGACCTATCCAGAGTTGGGGCCAGGGCTGGTATAACCACTGGGGCCACACTGTCTGGACCCTCTATGGCCAGCTGATTCTTGGATAGAAAGCTGGGTGATGGATACAGGGACACCTTTGACCAATCAGATTGGTGTCTAATATTTCTGTTTTGCCAAGCATGAATCTCACTTCTGCACTTGTCCGACCCAAGGGCCAAGAGGAAAACGGTCTTGAAGGTCAAATGCTTCAAGGAGGCCTCCTTGATTGGTTCAAATGGAGCCTTAGTCAGCTGGTGTAAAACCAGTGAGAGGTTCCAGGAGGGGATACCCCTCCTGCCTTTGGGTCTGTCTCTATGGAAACTATCCAGGAGACGAGTGAGACTTTCGTGTTTGCTGATGTTGAAGGGTGAGTTTCCCAGTTTATCAGCAATGGCTAACCTGTAACCATCAATGGTGCTGGGCTGTAGATTCCTGTCCTGAAATAGGTACATAAGGAAGTCAGCAACTGACTTTACAGGGGGTGCCCTGAAGTCCACCTGATTAGTGACGCACCACTTTATAAAAATGGTCCACTTTGCCTCATAGACTGATCTGGTTGATCCTCTTTGAGGAGCCTCAATTCTTGCTGCCACTGCCTCAGAGAAGCCCTGCTCCTTGATTGCTGTGGCTCTAGGAGCCATGCATGGAGATTTAAGTTTGTCAGATTTCTGTGAGGGATCTGATTGAAGGGCTGTGTTAACAGGTTGGGCAAGGAAGGCAGGGTTAGTGGGAACTGACTGGACATGGTCACTAGGTCCCAAAACCAAGGCATTCTGGGCCACCCCGGAGCAATCAGAATGATTCTCTTGCATGGGGAGTCCTGTAACTTCTCCACCACTTTGCCCAAGATGGCTGCTGGTGGAAAGGCATATGCATCCAGATCCTCCCATGGCAGATTGAGTGCATCCACTGCTGTGGCCAGGGGATCTGGTACCGGTGACACAAACTGAGGCAACTTGTTGTTGAACCTCGTGGCAAATAGGTCTATTTGAGGCCGGTGCCACCTGTTGCATATTGCTTGGAAGACCTCTGGAAGGAGAGACCACTCTGTTTGGATGGTCTGGCCTAGTCTGGATAGCTTGTCTGCTACCACATTCAGCCAGCCTGGAATGTGTCAGGCTTTTGAGAGTTACCTGCTTCTTGGTACACCAGGTCAAGATTCTCCATAGTAGGGCACAAAGTGGGCCCGACCTCATGCGTCCTTCCTTATTTATGTAGGACACTACTGTGGTGTTGTCCGTTGCCACAAGTACTATCTTGTTGGTACAGAGGTCTTGGAACTCTTTCAAGGCTAGGAAGACTGCTTTTAGTTCCAGATAGTTTATATGTAGCATGCTTTCTGGAAGTGACCAGGACCCTCTTGCAGTGTGTTCGTTTAAGTGATGTACCCACCCTTCTTTTGATGCATCTGTAAATATTTGCAGAGCATGTTTTATTGGGTGTAATGGTTGACCTATGAGAACGTTGTCTTCTTTTAGCCACCATTGTAAGTGGGGGTGCAGGGAATTGGAATCACCTTTTCTAGTGACTCTGGTACCCGCCAGTTGTTTTTGAGATGCCACTGTATGGGTCTCATGTGCAGTCGGCCTAGGTGAACCTGCTTTTCTGTGGCTGTTAGTAAACCTATCAGAGATATGAACTGCCGGCCCTGAGGTCGAACTGGTAGCCTACAAAATCGAATATCTGCTTTGGTTCCAGTTCTGACTTTTCTAAATTCACCAGCCAACCTAGTTTTTTTGGCATATTTTCACGAGGTCTTGAGTGTGCTGGAGACAGACCTGGTGGGATCTGGCTCTCACCGACCAGTCATCTAGGTACTGGTGGATTCTTATACCCTTGTGTATGGCCATCAGTCTCACCTCCTTTGCTACTACAGCAAACTCCAAGGGTGCTGTGGACAGACCGAAAGGCAGAGCTTTGAATTGGTATGTTTGACCCTGGACATGAAATCTCAGATATTTCCTGGACTGTCCCTGTATTAGTATATGGAAGTAGGCGTCCTTGAAATCTATTGAGGTGACCCACTCCCCTTGTTGGAGGGACGTCCTGATGGTTTCCGGTGTCTCCATTTTGAAATTTTCTGTCTTGAGGAAAAGATTTAGCTTGCTCAGGTCTAGTATAGGTCTCCATTTGTTGTTGGGTTTTGGGACTAAAAATAGTCGATTGAAAAAGCCCAAAGATGTTTGGTTCTGCACTCGCTCTACTGAGTTTTTGTCTATAAGCTGATGTAATGCCTCCAGCAGGTAGAGGTTCCTGTGGGGATATAGCAGCTTATGACTGTTGGAAACCTTGTGAGTTTTGGCCAGATCCGAAAGGGGAGGGTGTAACCCTCTTTAAGGATTTGAACTACTTTTGGACTGGCACCCAGATACAGCCAAGTTTTCAAAAATTTTGAAGTCTGGCCCCTACAGGCAGATTTTGAACAGCATTTGTGACATTTGTTACAGGATTTACACAAGACAATTGAGTGACACAAGAAACGCTTTTCACAGATTTTAATTTGTGATTTCTCATATAACACTCTGACACGCCGGGACTTAATTCTTTCTTTTGGGAATGCCCGGGTGCAGAAGGAACAACTTTGACAAAATGAAAGTTTACATTTTGGTGTAATATAGTGTTCATTGTCTGTTCTGTGAGAGTGCTCCCGGCCAGCAGTTGTCCTTGGGACCTGGCGGTACAGTGATTGTCATTTATACGACTGCTGGCCCTTGGCAGGTCGTGAATAGAAGTTTGAGTTCTTGCCCCTGCCTCTCCTAAACTGTCTTCTATTAATGTTCTTCCAGGCGGGTCTTTCCTGCTTAGACTCCGACCGACCCTCTGACCTCTTGTCACTCCTCTCATAAGGGTGGTACCGACCTTTAACCCGCGATGAAGAATATGCAGAATGACACTTGCTACCATAATAGGCGATTTCTTCCTCTGCCTGTTTGATGACTGCATCCGGGAATAACGTGGCAATTTGAAGTGGACCTGTCCTAAGAGCTGCCAATGTATCTGGCTTGATGCCATTCTTTACATTTTTAAGATACGCATCACGATGGGCTAATGTAAGGTTCCCCATAGTTATGAACACAAAATCCGTCAAGTGTTCCATTGCCTTCGCTGCAGCCTGAGTAATGCTGGCGTTGAAATCCATCAGGAACTGCAGTTCTTCAGTAGCTTCTGAAGCTTTGGTGGAACCCTTTCCTTGCTTTCTCCACGTAGAGTCTTGATTTGTGTTTGCATGTCCCTCTGCACTTTAAACAGGCATCTATTAAAGCTTGCCGCCTGATTGCAAACCACAGAGGCCTTTCTGGCAGTCTTTTCCCATCTTCCTAGGGTATCTTGGGATATTCTGCGTGATGCTGGTGGGGTAGACGCCAAAGCCGCTTTCCTAGAAATTCTACCAAAGCTACTGTTCAGTTTGGAGTGGCCTGTATTCCAATTAGAAACAGTTGACCGATCCGCTTGCTGGTCACATTAGAGTCCATACCATTTTGACTGTGATCTAGGAGGTCTCAAAAAATGATCCAAGCTACTGGCTTCTGCAGTTTGGGAGGGGTACCCCTCGACCAGAGTGAGATTAAGTTTGTTCAACTTCTTGCAGAGCCACTCCTCCGTTGGCTTTTGAACTGAGACCTTGCTGGGACCTGGAACTTTGGGACCAGCAAAGGGATTGTCATCTGAGGGGTTAGAACTGTATACATCTGGTACATGAGTCCATCCCATAAATGAATGGATGCCCCTCATCATTTCCCTGTATGTCTGCTCCTCTGAGGTCAGTAGTTCTTGTTCAGCAAAATCCTGCTCGTCTGAGAGCTCACCCTCCTCTACAAACAGTTCCACTGGAGGTGTGTCCGAAAAGTCACTCTCCACAGGTCTGTTAGTAGGCTGGAAGAAGGGTTCTGAGTCCCTAGTCACGTTAGCAGGTGGTGAATGTGCTGGGGTAACCCTGACCTGATAGGAAAAAGTAAGGCCATGAGTAAGGCCTCTAACCTGTCAAAACGTTCCGACCATTTCTGGTCCAGTGCTGATATCCTGTCATCTGAAGCAGAAGAAGCAGACTTCTTAGATTTGGTTGGGGGCTTTTCTTTCTTTGCTTTCTTTTCAGGAGGCAACGGGGGTGACTGAGCTGTACTAGATTCACCAACAACCCCAATAACAGAGACACTGGCAGGGTCCACAAGGGAGCGATCTTCCGTGGGGGTGGTATTGTCCAAACGCTTTGCCTCCCCCTTTTCCTTTTGTTTGTAGGAAGGTGTAGATATTTGTGCATGTTGCTCAGGGGTAAACATAATGCAAAACTTACAATCAGATGTGTCCTTGTTAGAAACGCAGGGTTCTTCACCCTTCCCCTTTTCCCTACAATGAGCACAGAAAGCATGTCCGTCAAAGCTGGCCATAGCATGGCCACAGTTTCCTCCTTTCTGCCCTGGAGATGACATAGTAGTCTACATATACTCTGAAATGAAATAATATCAATAAGATATGAAATCCTTCAATATTCTAAACAAATTCCACAAAAAACTGGCAATAAGCAAATTCTGTGTACACTAGTTTCGCGCCAAACGAAAAAGATGCTATGACGTCACGCTGTCTAGACAGGACGGAAGTACGACACGCCATCTAGCGAGTGTACTAGTAGTAGGGACCGGCCGGCTGGTGGAAACACAGGACGTCTTTTTCTGACATTTGGTGGGCTGGTCTGCGCCGACCAGATTAGCAATTGTCCATTGGATAGGATGTATTAACACAATAAAATCGGCTATTTTATGACCCCAGTTTGACCCATAAGGAAGGGTCAGGGGGTAAATCTGACCAGCTATCTAGACTCTTCACATATGGTTTCCCAATACCTCTTAATACATTGTAAAGCTCTAAAAGCAAGAATAAAGTAGATATAAGGCAAAAACACAAAATCAGCTATTTTATGACTGCAGTTTGACCCATTGGGGGGGGGGGGGGGGGTGTCAGGGGTTAAATCTGACCGGCTATCTTGACTCTTCACATATGGTTTCCCAATGCCTCTTAATACATTCTAAAGTTCTAAAGCAAGTAAAAAAGAGATATATGGAAAAAACACAAAATCGGATATTTCATGACCCCAGTTTGACCCATAAGGGGGGATCAGGGGGTAAATCTGACCAGCTATCTTGACTCTTCACATATGGTTTCCCAATGCCTCTTAATACATTCTAAAGTTCTAAAAGCAAGTAAAACGGAGATATATGGCAAAAACACAAAATCAGATATTTCATGACCCCAGTTTGACCCATTAGGGGGGGTCAGGGGGTAAATCTGACCAGCTATCTTGACTCTTCACATATGGTTTCCCAAGACCTCTTAATACATTCTAAAGCTCTAAACGCAAGAATAAAGGAGATATAAGGCAAAAACACGAAATCGGCTATTTTATGACCCAGTTTAACCCAGAAGCGGGGGGGGGGTGGGGGGGGGGGGGTGGGGGGATGGTAAATCTGACCGGCTATCTAGACTCTTCACATATGGTTTCCTACTACCTCCCAATAGATTTTATGGCTCTAAATGCAATACTTAAGAAGGTAATAGGGGGGGTTCACATGAATTTTAAGCTTTCTGGTTGGTAGGTGTGAGAAAATCGCTCATAAATTTGCAAATTTAATAAGTAAATTAAATTTTTATAAGTTGATACCCTATCCAATTTTATTGCGTTAATACATCCTATCCAATGGACAATTTGCTGAATAACTACCGTTTGGTCGGCGGGTAAGTTACTAGGACATATGTGAACTCACAATAGCAAATTTCAACCTACGGTCTAGGCTGACTTTGTCAGGAGACCAATAGGCCCAGGCGTGGGTTGACCTTAAGATCAGGAAACCCTGTAAGGTCATGGTCGGTTGCCAGCAGCAGCCGGTTACCCGGGGCTATACCGACGTCGCCCTCCCCCCCCCTTTTAACAGACCTGCTCTGAGGTAGGGGGAAGAGAGGGATGAGTTCAGTCCCAGAATGTCAATAGACCTCCCAAAGGAAGCACATCACATTTTTTACTATGTACATGTAAAAACTGTTTATACTATATACAAATCTCCTCAATCTAAGGGCCACCTGTGGATCTGCTGAGCAGCCCATACCGAGCCCAACTGGTAAAGCTCCGAGTCAGCCCAAGCCACACCCTTCAGATAGAACTGTGTGAGGGTATTATGTGACTTCAGTGGCAGGCTGACAAGATTGGATCTAAGGAGATTCCCGACTGGAAGACCTTAGGAGCAGCAAAGGTCCTGACATCATGGGTTTTAACCTGATGTAAAGAGTGGGCCTCCTGGTCAGAGAGCTCCTAACATAGGATCACAGTCTGTTTGATCTAAGAGGAGATAGAGGCAGATGTCTTTGTCGGAACCTTTCTTAAAGGAGACAAAAAACCACCTCCTTATTCTACTTGAGGTCTGAGGTCCTGTCCAAATAGTAGCGCAATGCTCTAACCGGAAAAAGGGACCAGTCAGACTTGAGGGATCTATCCAGAGATGGGGGCCAGGGCTGTTATAACCACTGGGGCCACACTGTCTGGACCTTCTGGACCAGCTGATTCTTGGATAGAAAGCTGGGTAATGGATACGGGGACACCGTTGACCAATCGGATTGGTGTCTAATATTTTGTTTTGCCAAGCATGAATCTCACTTCTGCGTTTGCCCGACCCAAGGGCCAAGAAGAATACCGTCTTGAAGGTCAAATGCTTCAAGGAGGCCTCCTTGATTGGTTCAAACGGAGCCTTATTCAGTTGGTGCAAGACCAGTGAGAGGTTCCAGGAGGGTATGCCCCTCCTGCCTTTGGGTCCGTGGAAACTATCCAGAAGACGAGCGAGATTGTTGTCCTTGCTGATGTTGAAGGGTGAATTTCCCAGTTTATCAGCAATGGCTGAACTGTAACCATCAATGGTGCTGCGCTGTAGCTTCCTGTCCTCATAAGGTACATAAGGAAGTCAGCAACTGACTTTACAGGGGTACCCTGAGGTCCACCTGATTAGTGACGCACCACTTGTAAAAATGGTCCACCTTGCCTCATAGACTGATCTGGCTGATCCTCTTTGAGGAGCCTCAATTCTTGCTGCCACTGCTTCAGAGAAGCCCTGCTCCTTGAATGGTGAGGCTCCAGGAGCCATGCATCGAGATTAAGATTTGTCAGATTTCTGTGAGGGATCTGATTGAATGGTTGTGTCAACAGGTTGGGCAGATTGGGCAGGCTCAGTGGGATTTGGCTGGACATGGCCAGTGGCATGATGGGCCACCCCGGAGCAATCAGTGATTCGCTTGCATGGGGAGTCCTGCAACATCACCGCTTTGTCCAATATGGCTGATAGTGGGAAGGTGTATGCTTCCTGATCCTACCATGGCAGACTGAGCGCATCCACTGCTGTGGCCAGGGGATCCGGTACCGGTGACACAAACAAAGGCAACTTGTTGTTGAACCTCGTGGCAAATAGGTCTATTTGAGGCCGGTGCCACCTGTTGCATATTGCTTGGACCTCCTGAAGGAGAGACCACTCTGTTTGGGTGGTCTGGTCTAGCCTGGATAGCTTGTCTGCGACCACACTCAGCCGGCCTGGAATGTGTCGGGCTTTTAGAGTTACTTGATTTCTGGCGCACCAGGTCAAGATTCTCCATAGTAAAGCACAAAGTGGGCCCGACCTCATGCCTCCTTCCCTGTTTATGTATGACACCACTGTGGTGTTGTCTGTCTCTACAAGTACTATCTTGTGTATGCAGAGGTCTTGGAACTCTTGTAAGGCTAGAAAGACTTCCTTGAGTTCTAGGTAATGGATATGCAACTTGCTTTCCAGAAGGGACTAGGTGCCTCCTGCAGTGCGTTCGTTTAAGTGAGCGCCCCACCCTGCTTTTGATGAATCTGTAAAATTTGCAGATCATGTTTATTTGGGTGTAATGGTTGGCCTATAAGGACATCGACCTCTTGCAACCATCCTTGTAAATGTGGGTGCAATCACCTTGGTATTGGAATCACCTTTTCTAGTGACTCTGGTTCCCTCCAGTTGTTTTTGAGATGCCACTGCATGGGTCTCCTATGAAGTCGGCCTAGGTGAACTTGCATTCCTGTGGCTGTTAGTAAACCTATCAGACATGAATTGCTGGACCGGACAAACCGGTAGTGACAGTATTTCGTCCTGAAGGTTCTGTCAATGGTCCTGTATAGGTCGGACCCGACCGACCATGAGGTCGAACTGGTAACCTACAAGGTCGAAGACCTGCTTTTGGTTCCAGTTTCGATTTATGCTGGAGACAAACCTGGTGGGATGTGGCTTTCACCAACCAGTCGTCTAAGTACTGGTGAATTATTATACCCTTGTGTATGGCCATCAGCTTCAACTCCTTTGCTACTACAGTGAGCTCCATGGGTGCAGTGGACAGACCGAAAGACAGTGCTTTGAACTGGTATGTCTGACCCTGGACATGAAATTTGATATGTCCTGGACTGTTCCTGTATTGGTATATGGAAGTAGGCATCCTTGAAATCTATTGAGGTAACCCACTCCCATTGTTGAAGGGTGGTCCTGATGGTGTCCGAAAGGTTTGGTTTGCTCAGACCTAGAATAGGTCTCCAATGGTTGTGTGGTTTTGGAGCCAAGAAAGGTTGAAGAAGCCCAGAGATTTTCAACTGGCTCGACTGCACCATTCTTTGTCCATAAGCTGATGTAATGTCTCTAACCAATATAGGTTCCTGTGAGGATGTGCATAGCAGTTGATAATTTTGGGTGACCTTGTCAAGCTTGGTCTTGACTGGAAAGGGAGAGTGTAGTCCTTCAATATTTGTACTACCTAGGGTCCAACCCCCCAAGGCTTCCTAAGTTCCGAAACGGGTTTAGTCTGGACCCTACAGGCAGATGTGTACCACACTTGGGACATTTGCTAGTCTGACAAACATTTCTGTCCCTCCGGCCTCCGGACACTGGTCCGGTCTGGTGACAATGATCCAAGAAAACAGTCTCTCTGTTCTTGCTGTGGTCCGGTCCGGTGGGGCTGACACAACTTTTCACATTTAAAAGACTCTTGCCCCAGGCCAGCATCCTGCAAGGTGCAGCATTTACACAGTAATTGAGATGACTGACCCTTGGCCGGATATGATGAAGAGCTTGTCTTTTTTTTTTTAATTTTTTTTATAAGACCTATTTCTTTTCATGCTGGTTATTCAGGTCTGTGTTTGTAAAGGTGAAATCTATTATCTCTCCAGTCAAGTCCTGCACCAATAACAGGCTGTTGAGAGGTGTGATAAGGGAAGGTTGCCTGGCAGTAGCTGGGGACACTGTCATATCACCAAGGCCACTGATTGGTCTAAGAATTTTCTGTAACCAAATCTACCTTAGGCAACTCTGTCCGGTACCAAGACTCCATAACCGGTGATTCACTGTAAAAAGTAAGTCTCTGTAACCGGCACAAAAAACTGGCAGGCTGGGGTCACCAATGAATTTAGACAGCTACTGGTCTATATTTAGCCAGCTTTTTCTATGTAACCAGTTGGGGTGAAGCACTGTGCAGTAAGGACTGTGTAGCCAGCACTCTGTTAGTAGGCTTTGTAACCAGTAGGTTGAAGCAAGTGTACAGGGCTGTGTAGCTGGTACCGGTCGGTACACTCTGTAACCAGTTGCTAAAGCAATTTTACAACTATCTTTTGTGTTGAATTCAGCTTACTGTAGGTTTCCTCCATTAATTAAAGTATTTCTTTTAATCGCACGTCTTATCCGTAGATTTGACAGTTGCTGGGAAAGCCCTTGTGAACTATTTTTAGAAGCAATTGTTGTTCGGCGTGTCACGTGACCAGTCTGCTGGTAGGAAGGACACGCGATTGGCTGATTGGAGATGACGTCGGTGGTCGCGTTCTAGTGAGACACTTAACTGGCAACTTTACAGTATGCTGAACTGTCCACAAAACCTCACTACCGACAACAAAGCCGGGTCCGCAAAGCAGGGACTGGAGTCACAGTAGATGTGAGTTCTGAAGAACGCAGTTCCGACCTTCCTGGTCGGTGAAAACCCGTGACAAGCTTCGTGATTTGGTCGGAAAGACACGCGATTGGCTGACTGGAGATGACGTCAGCGGTCGCGTTCTTGCGTGATACTTAACCAGCAACTTTACAGTCTACAAAAACCCCACTACCGACAACAAGGCCGGGTCTGCAAAGCAGGGACTGTAATCACAGTAGACGTGAGTTCTGAAGAACGCACTTCCGACCTTCCTGGTCGGTGAAAACACGTGACCAGTTTCGTGATTTGGTAGGAAGGACACGCGATTGGCTGACTGGATATGACATCAGAGGTCGCGTTCTTTGAGCTGGCCCGGTCAGCTGATGCTTTAAAAGCAGAGAAGCCTGGACCAGTGCGCTCTGTAGATGTGTAGATGAAATTCCTTCTTTCTTTCGTGTTGAACTGGAGCTTGCCAATCGACTAATGCTTTACAGCAAAGATGTCTGGACCAGTGCGCTCTGAAGAAATCTGAAGAATTCATCTCTTGCTTCTGATGAAAAAACACTAAATACTCGAGCTAGGCTGGTGTGACTGATGCTTTACAGCAGAGAAGTCTGTACCACTGCGCTCTGATGAAGAATGCACCTTTCATATGTGGAATTCCTTCTATTTACAGTGTTCAAAACTACGTAGACTGAAGTTTTCCGTGATTTCTAATTTGTAGTACTAGAAAAGACGTTTCTATGGTGACTGTAGCTGGAAGGTTACAGAAGGTACATTCAAAAAAAGACACGGATAAAAATAGCTTGTAAGTAGTATATCCATTATTTTCTTTAATATTGTCGATCTGCCCCTAACAACACAATGGTTAAAGGGAGGAAACTAGCAAAATGGCTGCCTTCATAATTCATATTTCTCGTCGCTTACTGCCCTATCATCAACACTAAAGCGTTTCCAGCAGATTTCTTGATGTATATCCGTGCTTGATATGTAGGTAACACTTTTACAATAAATTATTTGCAAATAAGGTAGAAAATCTGTCATAATGCACACTTTTCCTTAAAATATCTGGAGATTGCTGAAAACACGTCTGCACAGTGCACGCGCCAAACGAAAAAGATGCTATGACGTCAGGTTGTCTAGACAGGAAGGAAGTACGAGGCGCCATCTGGGGAGTGCACAGTACTACGGACCGGCCAGCCGGTGGAAACACAGGACGTCTTTTTCTGACGTTTGGCGGGCCGGTCTGCGCCGACCGGTTTAGCAAATTGTCCATTGGATAGGATGTATTAACGCAATAAAACAGTCATTCTTCATCGGATTACTCCCAAAATCTAATCAGCTCGCGTTTTTGATAGTATGAACATGTGTGTATAATTACAAGCCTCTGCGGCCAATAGATTTTGCTGAGCAGCGATGACGGGTGGGTGTACCAAAAAAAACTATTTTTTGATCATGTGACCTTGATAAAGATCAAAGGTCGAATTTAAGCATGTGGAAAAATTTTCCCACGCCTAAGGTATATAATTGCCAAATATGGTTGAAAAGCTTCCAATAATAAAGGTTAAAAAGCTTCCAATAATAAGGGAGACGGCAAGGAAACTGACACGAAAACAAATAAGCCCCCTTTTCAGGGACGCTTAATTAGGTATATCCATGTTTTACAAAGCCACTCGTCAGTGAGTAAGTTCACACAGATCTTGTCAACAGAGTCTTGCTTAGGTGCAGCAAAGGGGTTGTTGTTAGCTGAGAAGGATGAGTTGTCTAAACTGGTATGCGAGTCCTTCTCATGTTCAGACATTACCAGAGTCTTTCTTATCAGTTTTCTTGTCCTTTAGTTTGTAAGAAAGAGTGGTAAGCTGTGCTTTCTACTCAGTGGTCAGAATGTCAGAAAAACTGCATACTTGCTTCACCACACAGGGATCAGACCCTTGTCCCTTGTCATGGTAGTGTACACAGCGGGAGTGCTGGTCGAATACTCGAATAATTTAGCCACAAGGCCCTCTTTTCTAGCCTGGTTATGCCATGATAAGAATACAATGTTCTTACACAAAGAAATTGATGAAATAACAAAAAATCTAAAGTATTTTAAGGGGCTATCAACGTAACGCATCGTTTTTTCACGCCAGTGAAAACAGTTTACAAGTAAATGAAGGATTTTTGTGGAATGTTAATTTTGAAGGCTTAAAGTCAGAAAATAAAAATGCTGAGATATGCATTTTTAAGGAGAAGTGTTTTGAAGGACACAAAATAGTAGAATAAATACTTTTTTGTTGTTTCTATCCACTGTGTTAATATATAAACATGAAATATCATTGAGAAATATAAAATCAACGTTTCCCACTTTGTGTCACTTAAACTACAGCACACACATTCTTTTGTGACAGAAAAACCACAACAAAGCAAAGTGAAGAACAGGTTTTCATACACTATTCCAAAGAAAAATGTCTGACACAAATTTTGAATGAATTAGATTTTTATATAATATAGGTATTTATTTGCAAAGATAAAAACCAAAGAAACATACCTTTTCATGTTCTCATTTTTTATCACTTTCTTCATCTACACACATTTAAAATATAAATAAGTTTCTATTTAAAATTGTAAATAATTCAAATTAATCTGTGTGTTTTTGGAGCCTTGTGTGTGTAGTTAGATCTTTATTTAGAACAGTTTGGTCTTCACATTGTGTCACTATAGACAGCATACCTCTCTCTTTTTCTGCCAGCTTTTTACAGCCTCTCACAGGTAACTAAGGCGTAGTTACACAAACTAATTTATTTTTAAAATGAATTTCTGTGGTAGTGTACATGTCTCTAAATAAACAGATTTTCCATAAATATTGTGCTGATATATATGAAAAAAAATGACATTTCATTTTCATAAAATATATGCAAATGTTGTGTATCGTTATGTAGAAATATATTTTTACAGGGACTGATGCACTTGTAATGAAAGAATTACATTGGGTATTGTAAACAAAGCTTGGTAAATTATTGTAAAAAGTTACAAATTGTTTTGTCAAAGTATTATCACACGTAATAAAGTTAGAATATAAACAAGTAAGGTAACACAAATATATAACCACTGTATATAAAAAATATACATCTCAGTAAGTAAACGGAAAGGCTATATATTATATATGCAGACAAAGAAACAAGGAAATATATGTAGTATGGTATATTGATCGTTTGTTTCAACCACTGGAAGAAAATGACGTAAATATCTCTGTCGTAAAACAAGTCCGTGCATAGCAACAGTGACTCTGTGTGCTGCACCATCTGACGGGCGTTACGTAAACAAATTTTATGTACTTAGGTTGATAGCCCCTTAACAATTTTCAACTTTTGAAACCTTCCAAAAATGTGTCTGCACTGCTCATGCATAAACAAAAAAGATGCCATGAAATCATGTCTAGCCAGGAAGTAAGTACTGTATGCCACTTGGCGAATGGAGGCAACCTAGCCAGTCTCGCTGGTGGAGACACGCGTCTTTTTCTGACATTTAGCAAGGCTAGCTGGCGCCAGCAAATTAGCTAATTGTCCATTAGGTAATTACTATTAACACATTAAAAAGTCACTTTTTTTGATCAGCCAAAGAATAAACATGCCAAAATCAAAATGTGGCACATTGTTGTAAAGCCTAGACTCCCATCAACATAATTGTACAGATTGAAAATGATGACAACAGAGGTTGAAATTTGTGTCATGTATAATTTCACCATGGCTTGTAGATGCTTCTATCAATAATAGTAATAAGTAAAATACTGTAGTTTAATTTACTTGAGTTTAGACTCTGGCCTCTATATGGTGAAGATTCTATACTTTCTGTTCTTCTAATCTATAGAACAAAAGCGTTGAAAAAAAATTGGTATTCATCTGTGAAAAGTGTAAATTGCAATAAATAATTATGATTAAAATATTATCAAGTACATATACTCAGATAATTTTGTCATAATTTCAATTTGTCACAGTAAATGTATAAATCTGGAAAATTTACTGAAGCTCAATGTGATAGTGTAATGAATCAATGATGATCATGTTCCCATTGTATCTGTTTCTGGTTCCTTAGAGATGTAAAAGGATACAGTTTTAGGTATGGGTGGGAGCTGTACCATGGAGGGAGGTTGTGAGAGGCGCAGTCCAGCTGAGCCTGTAGGGTGGAAATATTTGGCTGCACGTGGATTGTACACTGTGGCCTTACTGCTGGCAGCCGGTGGCATGAACACAGCGGGCAAGCATACATCTGTAACAAAGCACAACCAGTCTGACACATATACATAAATGGTGATATTTGTACAACTTGTGGGGTACACAGGACAGTGAGTCTGATATTGGTACAACTTGCGGGGTACACAGGACAGTGAGTACAATTTAGTTTCAACAACATGAGGGCCAGAATGATGAAATGGTAATAAAATGATAATATAATAAAACTCTGGTGCCCACTAAAATTTATAATAATTCTTAGCATGGAAATACTATTCTTCACTATTAAATAATAACTAAAATAAGGCTAACCTTCCATAGGATTTGTAGGATCATCCACTGGTTGACTGAGTTTGTATTCTGCAGCAAATTTTTTCTCTAACATTTCCCTAATTTCATTGTTTGTCTTCTCTGCATTTTCTTGTTGATGTTTGCGACTTTCATCTTCAAACAACTTTAATCTTTCAAAGAACTGGAAAATATTTCACAAGAGATTACACTAAAATTTGAAATCTTGAACATCGTTATGGTGTTTTTAATTACATACATCCACATGATATAACTATGCAGATAAGTAAAATTGAATTTTACATTGAAAAAGTGAAAGTATTGTATCACTCAGTGAATTTAGCACTATTACTAATGAGTACATGAATGGGTCTGATGCTGTTATTATATCAATAGCAAGATACAAGGTCATTCTGATAATTTCTAGGTAAACTGGAAGATTTGAACCCACATAAAGACATACTTTTTCAATTTCTATATGGCAAAAAAGTGCACACACTTACATCATCTGGAAGGTTTTCACCCCAATTTGGAAGTGGTTTAGCTATGCTGAAGTTCTTTCGAGGTTGACTCTGGTACTTGCTAAAAACATTTATTTTTATTAAAAATTGTAAATACAACAGATAAACTTTTTTTTTTTTGGCTAACACAAAAATGAAGAGTCCCACAACATATAGTGTATATAAAGGTAAAAGAAATAGTAAGGAAAATAGCCAGCCTCGGCAGGCAAGAACCCCAGCCCGCAGGTACAGCTAAATGGCCAACAACATTGAGATTTGGGAATCCACAAGATGTTCTACAAAAGATTCATAGGTCATGATTTCTTACAAGTAGTTTTCATATTTTGAAGCTCAAGAAACAATTATAAGGGAGATATAAGGCCTTTTTGATACGATGACCCTCCTATTTGGCATTAAAGATGTGATATGGCGCCCATTTTGTTTCCAAAACAAGGCAAACTTTCCTATCCATTTACATTTTGTGCAAATCTGATGAAGCTAGGTGCAATATTTTAGGTTACACAATACATTAAGGATTTTAGAACAAACTTTAAGACCCGAAAATTTTAAAAGTTTTTCCATGGCAACAGTTGCTGCTGGATACACCACCAAAACCTAATCAGCTGTAGATCCTCTTGGAGTGAACATATCCTGAAAATTTGGTGAAAATCCATGAAGAGGTTTAGTCTGTGGAATACCCACAAACTTTAAGACTTAAAATTCTTAAAGGGGTTGCCATGGCAACAGTTGTAGCCAGATACCCCCCAAAACCTAATCAGCTCTAGAACTTCTAGGGGTAAACATATCCTGAAAATTTGGTAAAAATCCGTGCAGGGGGTTTAGGTTGTGGAACGCCCACAAACTTTAAGACCCGAAAATTTTAAAAGACCGGATATCCCCAAAACCTAATCAGCTCTAGATCGTTTTGGGGTAAACATCCCCTGAGAATTTGGTGAAAATCCGTGCAGGGGTTTAGGCTGTGGAACACCCACAAGCTTTATGCCTGCTGCTGCCGCCACCCAGACGGCGCAGGGGACGACTGTAACCCCAGCCTTTATAGGCTGGGGTTAATAAAGGCTAGTAAAATACATTATGAACTATCTTTTATACAGGTGTTTGATATGTTTACAATGAAAAATCATGAGATAAAATTAGCTGGGATTTTTGCAATCCAAGCCCTTGTTTTTCTGTTACCTCCCAATATATTCCAAAGCTCTTGCTGCACTCATAAAAGAGATATAAAGCAATACATGAACATCAGACCTTGAAGTCAAGAAGGAGGAAAAAAGCCATATCACTAGCTCTGAATAGTGCTGAAGAATAATTCAATGAAGATTACAGGATCTGAGGCAATAATTTTGTAGATACACTACAAAATACAAGAAACTTTATGATCCCAGTTTGACCTTTAGAAGGAGCCCGGGGACAGTTTTGATGGGATTTTTGCAATACCAGGCCATGGTTTCCTTTTACTTCCCAATACTTGCCAGATATCTAAATCCAAAAATAAAAAGCGATATTTGACATTTTACAAATCTTTTCTGCTTGTATACACCAAAGAAACCTGAATTGGCTGAGCTTTTCAATTATGGCCACCTATATATTTTACTTTAATGGAAAAAGGGACTACAAGAAATTGCTTTTGATTATGTGACCTGGATAAGGTCAAAGGGTTAATTCCTATCCATCAAAACTTTTTCCCAGGACTGTATATGATAAGTGCAAAAAATGATTTTGACCTTATATTAAGGAGATATTCAATTTGGGTTGTAGGTTGGTTAGGCGTAGGTTGTCTGAAAATGGGGAAAACCAATAATCCCTACGTTTTCAAGGGACGCTTAATTACAAGTAGAATGATATGTTAATATTTTCAAGTGTTTATGTTCCACATGGAACAAGTAGGTCAAGCTTAAAGTGTTAGATATACACAGGAATAGATAATTTCATTTTGCAAGACGTTACTTTGTTATATTTCATAAAATTACTCATTTGTAGAAATTATACAAAATAATCACTGTGTACCATATTGTGCACCAATTGTTTAAACTGATGACTCTCCCCTCAGAAAAATTACTGGAGTTTATAAACAGGAAATGTGCACTTTTGGAAGATGAGAGCTGCTGCAATACACATGCTGTACAGTAGTACGTACCTCTGTGGTGGCAAAGTCTTTGCTCTCCTGGGTTTATTCTGGGCAGGAATGTTGATAGGAGACATGGTGTGATCTCCATATTCTGCACTTCTTGCACTGACAAATGATAGGGCTTTATTTATTGGAACATACATCTGTTTTATCTATGTATCCAAACATGGTACAAACAGCCCAACATTACAGTTACAAATTCCAAAAGTGAATTCATATGTTTTAAAACAAAGCAAGAAAATAAAGTTGATATGTCAAGGCAGCCAGATACAATTATCATTAATTAAATTGTGCCATAAATTGGTTCAGCTGATACTTGCAAGCTTAAGTTTGCTTTATAATGTTGAGGAATGAATTTCATTGGGTTTCAGGGATTTTTTGATTCACAGCAGCACAGAATCATCTGCTTTTATTTATACCAGACATCTTTTAATGCAAAGCTATATATACCCTTGCACACACAATTAAGGCATTTCATAGGTTTTCTACCAGTGATAATAATGCAAAAATAATGTTGAGTTAGTCACACCTCTTGAGCATGGACCTTGACAACCATGACTGCCAATTCATATTATTGCCCATTACATGAACTTTAAGATTAATAAAGTTAATATGTGAAAAATAAGTTTACCTTGCATGTTTGTGTGATATACCTAATATTTGGATAAATATGAAGATAGAAATAAAACAGCCTTAATGTTATATATTTTTGAAAATTTGCACTCTAAAATATGGAACCCTTAACATTTTCTATGGTTGAATTTCTGAAGTAACTAGAAATGGTACTTGTAGTGTAGTGACCAGAAATATGACATAAAAGGTCTACAATAGCCAGGAGTCATCTATGTAACCGCACAGTCTGAATATTGTTTTTGAAGGGAGATGACGTATTTAAATTTGAAGTGTAAAGATTATAAGATAATGAACTAGTTACTGTATATAAAAAATATAAAACCACTTGAATTATATAAAAGTGTATTATATGGGTATTTCAAACAAGCAAACTATAAGTATCTTTATAAAATATTATACGGAACATTATAAATTCCAGGTAATAATCCTTTTTATTTAAAGAAGACATTTTAGTACACCATTAAAGCATAAATTGGCTTTTGTTTGACGGGTGGATGCAGTGCACTACCTATCCTGGAAGATAATTTGCTGTGGGGAGTTGCTGGCACTCTGAGCATCCATCATGACATCCTGAATCTGCTGGAACTGACCCAACACTTCCTGCAGCTTCTGTCTGCAACACATTTGTCGTACATGCTGTACACATCTCACAAAGATATGACTCATTGACACATAGTGTTTTAGTCAGGTTGTCAAAACCTTTTTCTTGTGTCCGTGTTCCATATTGTTGTGTCATTTATATATAGTAACATGGTCAAGTTGCATTACTTTTGATATTAAAACCTGGCCATGAAAATATGTACAAAAAATATAAAAAAGAAGAATAATAACAAGACATTGTGAAAAAAACTGAAATAAATAACAATAGTCTTTAAATACCAATTTTGCTTAGTGCTTGATGGTACAATAAAACAGCCATTTTGTTACACGACATGTCAATTAATTATAGTGACATGTATCTTTGCTGTAAATGCTACACAAAAATAAATAAGTACAATGAATAGCTAGCCCTACATTATGTTATATATCATTCTAAATATACAATTATAATGATCCGAGTGGAAATAAAGAAAATGTATAAAAAATTGCAAAATTAATAAGTATCCAATGGACAATGTCAGAAAAAGATGTCCTGTGTTTCCACCGGCTCGCCGGTTCCAGTACTGTGCATTCGCCAGGTGGCGTATGGTATTTGCTTCCTGTCTAGACAACATGACGTCATATCATCTTTTTCTTTGTCTATCCAAGAATCAACTGGCCAAAGAGGGTCTAGACAGTGTGGCCCCAGTGGTTATACCAGTCCTGGCCCCAACGCTGTCGTTGTCTATTAGACCCCTAGTAAGCTGATAGCGGGGTCGATGGGAGGGTCTTGTGTGTCCATTTTATTGCGTTAATACATCCTACCCAATGGACAATTGCTGAATAAATACCGCTTGGTCGGCGGGTGAGTTATTAGGGACTTATGTGAACTCACAAATGATAGAAAATTTTTAGCCTACGGTCTAGGCTGACTTTGTTAGGAGACCTATAGGGCCAGACCTGGGTTGACCTTAAGGTTAGAAAACCCTGTAAGGCCATGGTCGGCTGCCAGCAGCCGGTTACCCGGGGCTATACCCCCCCTTTCTAGCAGACCTGCTCTGAGGTAGGGGAAGAGAGGAATGAGTTCAGTCCCAGAACGCAAATAAACATGTAGAACTATTTAAACTATGTACATATATACAAATCTCCTCAATCTAAGGGCCACTACCGAGCCCAATTGAAAAGGCTCTAAATCAGCCCAAGTCACACCCATCAGATAGAACCGTGTGAAGGTATTATGTGACTTCAGTGGCAGGCTGGCAAGATTGGATCTAAGGAGACTTTCAACTGGAAGGCCTTAGAAGCAACAAAGGCCTCGACATCATGGGCTTTAACCTGATGTAAAATATGGGCCTCCTGGTCAGAGAGCTCGTAGCACAGGATCACAGTCTGTGTGATCCATGAGGAGATGGTGGCAGGTGACATGTCCTTGTCAAAACCTTTCTTGAAGGAGACAAAGGCTAACTCTTTAGTCTGCCTGAGGTCCTGTCCAAGTAGTAGCGCAAAGCTCTGACCTGACAGAGGGACCTGCCAGACTTGAGGGACCTATCCAGGGTGGGGGCAGGACTGGTCTAACCACTGGGGACACACTGTCTGGACCCTCTTTGGCCAGCTGATTCTTGGATAGAAAGCTGGGTGATGGATACAGGGACACCTTTGACCAATCGGATTGGTGTCTAATATTTCTGCTTTGCCAAGCATGAATCTTACTTCTGCGTTTGCCTGAACCAAGGGCCAAGAGGAATATACCATCTTGAAGCTCAAATGCTTCAAGGAGGCGTCCTTGATTGGTTCAAATGGAGCCTTAGTCAGCTGGTGCAAGACCAGTGAGAAGTTCCAGGAGGGTATGCCTCTCCTGCCTTTGGGTTTGTCTCAGTGGAAACTATCCAGGAGACGAGTGAGATTTTCGTCCTTGCTGATGTAACCATCAATGGTGCCGGGCTGTAGCTTCCTGTCTGCAATAGGTACATAAGGAAGTCAGCAACTGACTTTACCGGGGGTGCCCTGAGGTCCACCTGATTAGTGACGCACCACTTGTAAAAATAGTCCACCTTACCATAGACTGATCTGGCTGATCCTCTTTGAGGAGCCTCAATTCTTGCTGCCACTGCTTCCGAGAAGCCCTGCTTCTTGTCAATGATTGATATGGTTCTAGGACCCATGCATGGAGATTTAGGTTCGACAGATTTCTGTGAGGGATCTGATTGAAGGGCTGTGTTAACAGGTTGGGCAAGGACAGACTTAGTGGAATCTGACCGGACATGGTCACTAGGTCCCAAAATCAAGGCATGTTGGGCCACCCCAGAGCAATCATAACTAGAGGATCGCTCGCAAAAAAAAAAGATAATGTTTTTGCATAGCAAAAACAAAGCGTCCCGAAAAGGATATAAAGGTGAGTGCTAAAGTATTAAGAAAATGCTTCGTTTCTAGCCTTATACTGTTGTGGCAACCAAAGTCAGCGCAGTCTGCTCCATCTAGCACGGTTTTCAAGATATAAGCATTTTTGTGTTTTGCAAAAAATTAGAAAATTCAAAATGTCCGCTATATTTGGCGAGACAAAAATATTTTGAAAATTGGCATGGCTACCCAGCAGGTCAAAAATTTTGTTGAGTTCGCTCCATCTAATAAGGCTTTCGAGATATAAGCATTTTTGTGTTTTGCAAAAACTTTGAAAATTCAAAATGGCCACCATTTTTGGGGAGACAAAAATTTTTGACAAGACCACTGCCGCGGTGTGTATCTCCCGCCGAGCATTAAAGGAGAAGAAATAGCTTTTCCGAGATATTCACAATTTTTCATTTTCGTGTGTGAAAGCTCTTCCAAAAGTAGGTGAATGAGTTATTTGAGAAAAATTTATTCACATTTACTCCTTTTGAGTAGGTGAGTAATTACCTACAAGTCTGGAACTTCATCAAGTGAAAGTTCTCCCAAAAGTAGATGAATGAGTTATTCGATAAAAATTGGGTATCCGCAATACTTTTAGAGATAATTCACATTTACTCATTTTGAGTAGGTGAATAATTAGCTATGGGTCTGAAACTTCACCAAGTGAAAGCTCTCCCAAAAGTAGGTGAATGAGTTATTTGAGAAAAATTGGCTATCTACAATACTTTTAGAGATAATTCGCATTTACTCATTTTGAGTAGGCGAGTAATTAGCTATGGGTCTGAAACTTCACCATGTGAAAGCTCTCCCACAAGTAGATGAATGAGTATTTGATAAAAATTGGGTATCCGCAATACTTTTACAGATAATTAGCATTTACTCATTTTGAGTAGGTGAATAATTAGCTATGGGTCTGAAACTTCACGGAGTGAAAGCTTTCCCAAAAGTAGGTGAATGAGTTATTTGAGAAAAATTGGCTATCTGCAATACTTTTAGAGATAATTTGCATTTACTCATTTTGAGTAGTTGAGTAATTAGCTATGGGTCTGAAACTTCACCATGTGAAAGCTCTTCCAAAAGTAGATGAATGAGTTATTTGAGAAAAATTGGCTATCTGCAATACTTTTAAGAGATAATTCGCATTTACTCATTTTGAGTAGGTGAGTAATTATCTACGGGTCTGAAACTTCACCATGTGAAAGCTCTCCCAAAAGTAGATGAATGAGTTATTTGATAAGAATTGGGTATCCGCAATAGTTTCAGAGATAATTAGCATTTACTCATTTAGAGTAGGTGAATAATTAGCTACGGGTCTGAAACTTCACCAAGTGAAAGCTCTTTGGGATAGCTGCTCTGCAGAGATACCCTGAAGATAAAAAATTTTGTCAAAATCGCTCTATGTAGCACGGTTTTCGAGATATTAGCATTTTTGTATTTTGCAATTTTTGCGCAAAATTCGAAAATTTAAAATGGCCGCCATTTTTGGCGAGACAAAAATTTTTTTGAAAATTGGCATGGCTACTCCACAGAGATACCCTGTGGGTCAAAAATTTTGTCGAAATCGCTCTATCTAGCACGGTTTTCGAGATATAAGCATTTTTATGTTTTGCAATTTTTGCGAAAAATTCGAAAATTCAAAATGGCCGCCATTTTTGGCGAGATAAAATTTTTTTGAAAATTGGGATAGCTACTCTGCAGAGATACCCTGCGGATCAAAAATTTTGCCGAAATCGCTCTATCTAGCACGGTTTTCGAGATAAGCATTTTTGTGTTTTCCTTATTTGGAAAATTCATAATGATTAATTAATCATTAATTACTCGGCCATTTCTTAACCAATCAATGCCAAAATCTAATGATTTCCAGATTTTAATAGAATGAATGTATTTGCCAAGTCTCAGGTGCATTGATAAAATTCCTTTCAAGTTATCATCCGGACAAGCTTCCCCATCGAAAAAAGACATTTTTGGTCATGTGACCTCTCTGATTGGTTGAAATGTCACTGCAGCATATTCAAAAAAATTCCCCAAGGCTACTGCCTAAACCTGCCAAATTTCAAAAGAATCCGCCTAACGGTTACAGAGTTATAAGGAAAACAAAATGGGGAGCCGCAGGAGCCGGTGGAGCCTGAAGGTCTCCCATACACAAACAAGCGTCCCGCAATAATTCTCTTGCATGGGGAGTCCTGCAATTTTCTCCATCACTGTGCCCAAGATGGCTGCTGGTGAGAAGGCATATGAGTCCAGATCCTCCCATGGCAGACTGAGTGCATTCACTGCAGTGGCCAGGGGATCTGGTACTGGTGACACAAACAAAGGCAACTTGTTGTTGAACCTCATGGCAAATAGGTCTATTTGAGGCCGGTGCATGCTGCATATTGCTTGGAAGACCTCCTGAAGTAGAGACCACTCTGTTTGGATGGTCTGGCCTAGCCTGGATAGCTTGTCTGCTACCAGATTCAGCCGGTGTGGAATGTGTCGGGCTTCAAGAGTTACTTGTTTTCTGGTGCACCAGGTCAAGATTCTCCATAGTAAAGCACAAAGTGGGCCCGACCTCATGCCTCCTTCCTTGCGTATGTATGACACCACTGTGGTGTTGTCTGTTGCTACAAGTACTATCTTGTGTAGGCAGAGGTCTTGGATCTCTTTTAAGGCTAGAAAGACTGCCCTGAGTTCTAGGTAATTGATATGCAGCTTGCTTTCTGGAAAGGACCAGGCTCTCTTACAGTGCGTTCGTTTAAGTGAGTGCCCCCTCCTTCTGTTGATGCGTCTGTAAAGATTTACAGAGCATGTTTTATGGGCTGTATATGTAATGGTTGGCTTGTAAGGACATTGTCCTCTTGCAGCCACCACTGTAAGTGTGGGTGCAAGGACCTTGGTATTGGAAACACCTTTTCTAGTGACTCTGGTACCCTCCAGTTGTTTTTGAGATGCCACTGTATGGGTCTCATATGAAGTCGGCCAAGGTGAACTTGATTTTTTTGTGGCTGTTAGTAAACCTATCAGAGACCTGAACTGCTGGACCAGACAAGTCAGTAGTGGCAGTATTTCTAGTATTTTGTCCTGAAGGTTCTGCCAAAGGTCCGGTGTTGGTCAGACCCGACCGGCCTTGAAGTCGAACTCGTAACCTACAAAGTCGAAGACCTGCTTTGGGTCCAGTTCTGATTTTTCTAAATTCACCAGCCAACCTAGTTCTTGGCATATTTTCACTAGATCTTGAGTGTGGTGGAGACAAACCTGGTGGGATCTGGCTCTCACCAACCAGTCGGCTAGGTATTGGTGGATCCTTTCAACTCCTTTGTTACTACAGTGAACTCCATGGGTGCTGTAGACAGACCAAAAGGCAGAGCTTTGAACTGGTATGTCTGACCCTGGACATGAAATCTCAGATATTTCCTGAACTGTTCCTGTATTGATATATGGAAGTAGGCATCCTTGAAATCTATTGAGGTAACCCACTCCCCTTATTGGAGGGTGGTCCTGATGGCCCCCGAAAGGTTTGGTTTGCTCAGATCTAGAATAGGTCTCCAACAGTTGTGTGGTTTTGGAATCAAGAAAGGTTGAAGAAGCCCAGTGATTTTGAACTGGCTCGATTTTGAAACTGGCTCGACTACATCTTTGTTCATAAGCTGATGTAATGCCTCTAACCAATATAGGTCCCTGTGAGGATGTACATAGCACTTGATAATTTTGGTGACCTTCTCAAGCTTGGTCTTGACTGGGAAGGGAGTGTAGCCCTCCTTCAACATTTGTACTACCTAGGGTCCACCCCCCAAGGCTTCCTAAGTTCCCAAAAATAGCATCAGAGATGCCCGTACCCCACAGCCTTGGGAAATATTTTCAACACCATGAGATATAGAAGTACTGTACCAGTACAAACTTCAGGATACTTTGAGAGCACTGTCAGTTATATAAAGGTCCAAACAATGTTTAAATGGAGAAATAATGTTTAAAAGAAAGATAATGAGTATAAAGATGAAGTATTAAAACAAGATAATTCAATGACAAGATGACAGCATTAATCAGTAAACTAAAATTCAACACTCTTTATATACATCTGCATTTCTGAATTATGGTTTAGATGGTTTGAATATTACCATGCATACAGAAGTGGTAATACATTTAATGAATGCTTATGTGTGGTGTTGGAGTAAAATCTGCGGCTCACTTGATGAAATTCTATCTCTTACAATGGGAAGTTATGAAAGTAAAATTCTTAATAAATTGTAATATGACTTTTGCTTAATCTGCATCAAAAGACAGACCCAAAGGTGCAACAAGATTTTAAAGGTCAAGGTCACTACGGCAAGGTAAAAGGTCAAATCAAGGTCACACCATGATAATACACACCTATAGCCAATAACCAATGTCCCTACCAAGTATCAACTTCCTACACCTTACGGTTTCCGAGATACAGCCCTGACGATTTTATAGGTCAAGGTCACTATGGCAAGGTTAAAGGTCAAATCAAGGTCACACCATGACGTTGCACACCTACACCCCCTAATCAATATCCCTACCAAATATCAACTTCCTACACCTTACGGTTTCTGAGATATAGCCCAGACAACATTTTATAGGTCAAGGTCACTACGGCAAGGTCAAAGGTCAAATCAAGGTCAGACCATGACGCTGCACACCTACACCCCCTAAGCAATATCCCTACCAAGTATCAACTTCCTACACCTTACGGTTTCTGAGATATAGCCTGGACAAGATTTTATAAGTCAAGGTCACTTCGGCAAGGTCAAAGGTCAAATCAAGGTCAGACCATGACGCTGTACACCTACACCCCCTAAGCAATATCCCTACCAAGTATCAACTTCCTACACCTTACGGTTTCTGAGATATAGCCTGGACAAGATTTTATAGGTCAAGGCCACTAAGGCAAGGTCACAGGTCAAATCAAGGTCACACCATGACGTTGCACACCTACACCCCCTTACCAATATCCGTACCACGTATCAACTTCCTACACCTTACGGTTTCTGAGATATTGCCCGGACAACATTTTATAGGTCAAGGTCACTACGGCAAGGTCAAAGGTCAAATCAAGGTCACACCATGACGTTGCACACCTACACCCCCTAACCAATGTCCCTACCAAATATCAACTTCCCAAGCCTTACAGTTTCCGAGATATAGCCCGGACAAGATTTTATAGGTCAAGGTCACTACGGCAAGGTCAAAGGTCAAATCAAGGTCAGACCATGACGTTGCACACCTACACCCCCTAACCAATCTCCCTACCAAGTATGAACTTCCTACACCTTACGGTTTCCGAGATATAGCCCAGACAAGATTTTATAGGTCAAGGTCACTACAGTAAGGTCAAAGGTCAAAACAAGGTCAGACTATGACGTTGCACAACTACACCCCCTAACCAATGACCCTACCAAGTATCAACTTCCTACACCTTACAGTTTCCGAGATATAGCCCGGACAAGATTTTCAAACTCAAGGTCACTACGGCAAGGTCAAAGGTCAAATCAAGGTCAGACCATGACGTTGCACAGCTACACCCCCTAACCAATGTCCCTACCAAGTATCAACTTCCTACACCTTACGGTTTCTGAGATACAGCCCGGACAAACTATTTCCCGCCGCCCGCCCAACCGCCCGCCCACCCGGACGCCCGCCCACCCGACCATCCGGACACCATGGGTGAAAACAATACCCCAACAGCCATTAAGGGATGTGGGGTAAAAACAGTTTAGTCTGGACCCTACAGGCAGATTGTATGCCACATTTGGGATATTTGGTAGTCTGACAAACATTTTCTGTCCCTCTGGACACTGGTCCACCCTGGTGACAATGAAAACAGTTCACAGTACATCTGTTATTGCTGTGGTCCAGTCCGGAGGGGGTGACACAACTCGTCACATTTTACAGACTCTTGGCCCCGGGCCAGCCACCTGTAAAGTGGAGCATGTACACACTGTCATTTGTATGATGGCTGAGCCCTGACCGAACACGATGAAAACTTGTTTGAGTGTGGACCACCTTTTCTCTTGCTGTTCAAAAGACTGATTTGTTTTCTCTGTAACCCAGCAATTTTTGGCCACAGTAAATCTCTGTAGCCGGTGATACTCTGTAACCAGTAAAACTGGTAGGCTAGGCTGACCATTAAATTTAGTTACTGGTCTACTAACTAGGTGATCCCCTGGTGGGTCTGCTGGTTGGTTCCGGTCCTCTGTAACCAGTATTGAAGAGGGGCAAGACAGTAATTGCACATGACAGAAGGTCAGTAGTCTCTGTAACCAGCTGGTGTGAAGCAAAACTGCTCAGTGAAAACTGTATAGCCGGTAACCGGTTGGTGAACTCTGTAACCAGTTGAAGCAGTTTCTGTGTAGAAAAGAACCTCCTGTCAGGGACTACAAATTATTAGGCCTGTCATCAGTCTTAGGCCGGTAAATAGGCTGCCGATGAAAAGTGGCCAGCTGGACCACCAAGACCTGTGGGTTGGTTGATTCTTGGTTCTGGATGGGAATAGGCCGGAAGGCTCTGTAACCGGCTAATGTGAAGCAAACTATTCAGTGCAGGCTGTGTGGCCGGTCGGTAGACTCTGTAACCGGTCGGTTGAAGCCATATGTTGTAGATGCTTGCTGTCTGCCTGTCCAGAATCAACACATAGTTGAATGGTCTAGGTCAGAGGGCTCTGTAACCGGTTGGGTTGGGTAAACTGTACAAGGCTGTGTAGCCGGTATCCGGTCAGTACACTCTGTAACCAGTTGCTGAAGCAATTTAACAACTATATTGTGTTGAAAACTCAGCTTACTGCAGGCTGAATGGAACTAGGTATGGAGACTCTGTAACCGGTTGATTGAAGCACTGTATATTTTCATCGGTGGAAGTAAAAAATCTGGGTGTTACTTTCGACTCAGACAACTCCTTTGACAATCATGTTGCCAAGGTTTGCAGAGCATGTTACTTTCATCTTCGTGATTTGAGACGAATTCGCAAATTCCTTGGAGTTGAGACAGCAATTCTTCTGGCAAACGCTATGGTCAGTAGTCGTCTAGACTACTGTAACTCTTTACTCTATGGGGTAAGCAAGTCCAACATAGCCAAACTACAGAGAGTCCTTAATGTTCTTTGTCGCATCATCTTCAGACTTGACAAAATGAGTCATGTTACACCCTTTTTGAAAAAACTCCACTGGCTCCCAATTCAACATCGTATCCTGTTTAAGTACAACCTTTTGGTATTCAAGGATATTAATCTTTCACAGCCCCCGTATCTTTCAGCTTTAATAAGATCAAGCAGTCTCACTCGTGGCAACAGGCTATCTATCTCCTCAACCCGCCCTAATAAGCACATAGGAAGGCGTGGCTTTGCAGTAGCTGCACAAGCCAAATAGAACAAGCTGCCACAGACTGTCAGATCTCAGCAAACAATAGATGGTTTCAGAAGCCAGCTAAAGACCTACTTGTTTAGGCTGGCATACCCCCCACCTTAGTCATACCCTGGCGGGCGCTTTTTAGATGTCGACCTATGCCTGTCCCTGGACTCTCCCTTCTTGGACTCAAGCGCATTAGAGGATTTGTATCAATTTTGCGCTATATAAATCCTACTATTATTACTAGATTGGGCCAACTCGGTGCCAACATATCCCCAGACAGGTCATCACTCACGCCACAGGTTTTGATCGGGAATTTTTAAAAACATAATTACCCATTATTATATGAACTTCAGCACATCAATCTACTCTGTTTATATCTTCCCAAGGAAGATGGTGTATCCCCAGACGCCGAATACATAACTCAAATTATATTTTCAATCTTCCTGCAATGATAACTCTAAACCTATTTTCAAAGTATTTAAATGATTGATGATTGAATGTCCATTCTAAAATAATAATCCCAAAAGAGCATATCTGTTTCTATATTTGTTGACAAATAAAATATTATTTTTAACTCAACTCATCATACTTTTCAATCTTCCTTCAAAGTATTTAAATGATTGATGATTCAATGTCCATTCTAAAATTCATAATCCCAAAAGCACATATCTGTTTCTATATTTGTTCACAAATAAAATATTATTTAAAAAAAAATTATTTATATTATTATTTTATTATATTATTTTTAGAATTTGCAAATTGTTTTCAGTTATTCATTTCCTCTATACCTATATATGTGGTCCATATATATGCAACCTAAATATGTGACACAATCTCAGTTCTGACTCCCCTTTGTGTTATATGTAATGAAGCCCACCACCTCCCACCCCCACCCCTCTCCCCTTCTCCACACCTCTCTCACTATTACACAAGATCTGCAACCCCATTGAGTTCTTTGTTTCTCATCTGATATCATTAAATACCTTTGTTTATTTAGTGTCACTCAATATAGCTGGAGGTCCCAGAGGTGGGTGGGGGGAATCCGGGTGGGGGATGTGGGTTGGGACTTAGTTTAGTTTATTAGTTTATTATAGTGACATGTATTATGTTGACAAGGATTATACAAAAACTATTGAAGTAATACCCAGCCCTATATGGGCTTATAAGTCACTTTAAATAGAGAGTTAATAACAAACAGAGCAAACATATTTTGAGGTAAGATACAGTAAATAAAGACAGCAATTCAATACATAAAAATTAACAATATAATTTACTTTTTCTTTCTTGCCACAAATCAAAAATAAAATTAATAACCATATTGACATTCATATGAGTTAATACCCTTGATAATTGATCTATTAATAATTCAGATTTATCTATATTTAAAATTTTGAAATATTTCATACGAATCAGCTCTAAAGCTGGACAAACACAAACAAAATGTATCTCATCTTCTACATCTTTTTTACACAGTTTACATGTTCTCTCAAAGAGATGGAGTGCTACAGCATAAATGGTAAACAAACAATCTATATAAAAGGGGTACTCAAATACAAAAAGAATTGAGAATTTTAAGTATGTGATTATCAACTGAAATGAGTTCATAACTGTAGGAGCTGTGTCAAAATTAACTGAGGCAAGTTGAATAAAACTGGGCTAGTTGAGGGTTAAAAATCCCCTAGTTTTACTACATACGGATATAATTTCATTAATATTGGGACTTAAAGCTCACTTAAAGTGTCCATTTTGTCTACTTGAATATGTTTAACCGGCGTTTAACCAGTTTCATTTTAAAAAGTTAAAAACTCAGCAAGCAGAGGTATAACACACAAAAATAAGTTCTTAAAAGACTAAGATAGCCATAACATTATTAATATTCAAAATTTAAATAGACAGGCATTTCCTTTTAAAAATTCAAAGATTTCAGCTCTATAACCCACATAGTTTGACAGTTACTGGGCTTTAAAGTGGCATAATGTCCATAAATTGGGTTTCTGTGGGCATTTTACAATTGTTAAAGAGACCTTAGCAATTAAACTACAGATCTGAAACTTTTTGGGGGACATACATAACAAACAAAAATTATATATAATACAGTTTAAGACTTGTCACACTAAGCATTTCCAAATAACAGGGCAAAATACGGAAAAAATGTCCAAAAAGGCACTTGGGCGAGTGTCTATGGCCCTCATACGCAGGTTAAATGTCTACTAAAAACCTTGATTTTCGGCATATGTAAAAAGGACATAATAATGCATTCCCAGATGGGATTTCAGCTCCATCAATCACATAGTTTAACAGTCACAGGGCTTAAAGGTGGCAAAAAGTCCAAATATTGGGTCTCTGTGGGCCTTTTAGAGATCTCGATGTGGCTTTCAAATTAAAGCTTCAGACTTAAAATGTGTTACATACTAAGATTACACATAGAATATGTATCTAATAAAGTTTGAAACTTCTCAGACTTACCATTTCCAAGTTACAGAGCAAAATATGTGAAAAAATGTCTTAAAAGGGTCACTCAGGTGGGTGTTTAAGGTCCTCATACACAGGTTAAATGTCTACTTGAAGCCTTGATTTTTGGCACATGTAAAAAGAACATAATAATGTATTCCCAGATGAGATTTCAGCTCTATCAGTCACATAGTTTAACAGTCACAGGCCTTAAAATTGGCAAAAAGTCCAAATACTGGGTCTTTATGGGGCCTTCTAGAGACCTAAATGTGGCCTTCAAATTAAAGCTTCAGACTTAAAATTTGTCACATACTAAGATTACACATAGAATATGCATCTAATACAGTTTGAAACTTCTTAGACTTACCATTTCCAAGTTACAGGGAAAAATATGTGAAAAATGTCTAAAAATGGTCACTCGGGTGGGGATTTATGGTCCTCATACACAGGTTAAATGTCTTCTTAAAGCCTTAATTTTTGGCACATATATAAATAACATACTAATATCTTCCCAGATAGGATTTGAGCTCTATCAGTCACATAGTTTGACAGTCACAGGGCTTAAAAGTAGCAAAAAGTCCAAATATTGGGTCTTTGGGAGCCTTTTAGAGACCTCAATTTGACCTTCAAAATTAAAGCTTCAGACTTAAAATCTGTTACATACTAAGATTACACACAGAATATATATCTAATACAGTTTGAAACTTCTCAGACTTACCATTTCCAAGTTACAGGGAAAAAGATGTGAAAAATGTCTTATAAGGGTCACTCGGGTGGGTGTTTATGGTCCTGATACACAGGTTAACTGTCTATTAAAGGCCTAAATGTTGGGGCACATATAAGAAAACACATAGATATATTCCCAGATGATATTTAACTTAGATGAGAGACATAGTTTGAAAGCTACAGTGCTTGAAAGTGGCAAAAAGTGCATAAATTGGGTCTCTGTGGGCACTTTTGAGACCTTAAGTCGACCCCTTTGGGTAAACCTACAGCCCTAAAATTTTCTACAGACAAGGATTACATATCAAAGTTATACCTAGCGCAGTTTGAGACTCATCAGAATTACCACTTCCAAATTATAGGGCAAAATATGTGAAAAGTATAGCAAAAAATCCCTAAGTGGGGGTATTTATGGGCCTCAAACACAATTTTCTCCTCAACTTAAAGTCGTGATTTTCGGCACATGTACTAAGAACATATTAATGTGTTGTCAGGTAAAATTTCAGCCAGCTGAGCATCATAGTTTGTGACCTACAGGGCTCTAAGTGGCCAAAAGTCCAATTTCTGACCTTAAGGTGGCCATAAGTTCTTTTTTACTGGGAGTTTAAGGTCACCTTAAAATAGGGATCTTCCTTTGGGCACCCTTAACATGTGTACCAAGTTTGAAAAAAAAATATTAATTTGTTTTTGAGTTATCGCGTCCACAAGGAAATTTCTACGGCGGCGGCGGCGCGACGGACCTGAATCCAATATATCCCCGACTTTCGTCTGGGGATATAATTATATTAAGGGCTGTGAAGTGGGCAGCCGGTCAGTAGACTCTGTAACCGGTTGGTGGGGTACACTGTACAAGGCTGTGTAGCCGTTCAGTATGCTCTGTAACCAGTTGTTGAAACAATTTAACAACTATCTTTTGTGTTGAATCCAGCTTACAGCAAGTTTTCTTAAGTAAACATCTTGTGAAGATTTGACAGTTGCTGGGAAAGCCCTTGTGAGCTATTTTTAGAAAGGAATTGCAGGTCGGTGTGTCATGTCACCAGCTGGCAAAGATGACATCAGTGGTCGCATTCTTGTGTGATACTTAACCGGAAACTTACAGTATTCTGACTGTCCACAAAACCCCACTACCAACAACAAGGCCGGGTGTGCAAGGCAGGGACTGGAATCAAAGTAGACGTGAGTTCTGAAGAACGCACTTCCAAATTTCCTGGTGAGTGAATCACGTGATCAGCTTCATGATCTGGTTGGTGAATCACGTGACCAACTTCGTGGAGAAGATGATGTCAGAGGTCGCGTTCTTTCTAGCTGGCCGGTCAGCTGATGCTTTAAAGCAGAGATGCCTGTACCAGTGCGCTCTGAAGGTGAAATCTATTGTGAGGTCAGCTAAAATGGAGCTTGCCGGCCGACTAATGCTCTACAGCAAAGATGTCTGGACCAGTGCGCTCTGAAGAAATCTGAGGAAAGCATCTCTTGCTTCTGATGAAAAACACTAAATACTCGAGCTGGCTGGTGTGACCGATGCCTTACAGCAGCAGAGAAGTCTGTACCAGTGCGCTCTGAAGAATGCACCTCTTTTGGGGAATTCCTTCTATTTATCATTATAAATACTAGAAAAGACTGATGTTTCTTTCGTGATTGTAGCTGGAAGGTTACAGAAGGTACATTCAAATAAAAAACACGGATAAAAATACCTTGTAAGTAGTATACCCATTATTTTTCTTAATATTGTCGATCTGCCCCTAACAACACAATTGTTGAATGGGAGGAAACTAGCAAAATGGCTGCCTTCATATTTCTCGATTACTGCCCTATCATCAAAACTAAATTGAGTCAACTAGGGAGCGTTTCCAGAAGATTTCTTAATATATATCCGTGCTTGATATGTAGAGAACACTTCTACACTAAATTATTTGCAAATAAGGTTGAAACTCCGTCATAATGCACACTTTTTCCAACTCTGGAGATATTGAAAACACGTCTGCACAGTACACACGCCAAATGAAAAAGATGATATGACGTCACATTGTCTAGACAGGAAGCAAATACCATGCGCCACCTGGCGAATGCACAATACTGGGACCGGCCAGCCGATGGAAACACAGGACGTCTTTTTTTGGCATTTGGCGGGCTGGTCTGCGCCAACCGGATTAGCAATTGTCCATTGGATTGGATGTATTAACGCAATAAAATTATGTTTTGATATGTATATATACTCTGTTTTACATTCTTGTGACGGTACAAACATGTTAAATGCATAAACTATACAATTTTTGTCTCCTCTTTTGCCAGAAATTACAAAATTTATAGATCATTTTATGTTTACACAAGACATTATTTCTGTAAATTTATGCATTTGTGATGGAGATTCTTCACTGTTAACTAAATTTGAACTTGTAAACTAAATATCTACTTAATAAAATCAACAACATGAAATTTTTTTCTAAATTAACATTCAGCGTTTGTCAGGGCTGCTTACTTACTCATATTCTTCCTGAAGACCCTCCATTTCTTCCCGGTGTATCTGCATAAGCTTATCATACTGGGATTTTGGCACCATGGGCTAGAAATAACACAGTACAACCAGAATTTATAAAATGCACAATGCTATTCACTATTTTCCAATAAAAACGAAAACTGGTTACTGGTCTCTTATATAAATAAAATTTTAAAAAACTTAATTCTTTCTAGTTTAATAAAAACAAGACCACTGCCACGGTGTGTATCTCCTGCTGAGTATTAAAGGGGAATAAATACCGTTTCGGAGATATTCACATTTTTCGCTAAAATCCAAGATGGCTGCCAAAAGTGGTGAAAATTGAAATTTTTCTCCTAGGCACAGGATACTCCTGTACTTCCCTGCGGGTCCAAAATTTGCTTGAAATCACTCTATCTCTTACCTCTTTCTAGATATTTGCAATGTTTTATTTTCTGCTAAAATCCAAGATGGCCGCCAAAAGTGGTGAAAATAGAAATTTATCCCCTTTGCATAGGATGCTCTTATACTTCCCTGTGGGTAAAAAATTTGCTCGAAATCACTCTATCTCTTACCGAGATATTCACAATTTTTCATTTTCCGCTAAAACCCAAGATGGCCACCAAAAGTGGCGAAAATTGAAATTTTTCCCCTAGGCACAGGATATTCCTGTACTACTCTGCAGGTAAAACCTTTGCTCAAAATCTCTCTATCTCTTACCGTTTCTGAGATATTTTCAATGTTTTATTTTCCACTAAAATCCAAGATGGCTGCCAAAAGTGGTGAGAATTTTATTCCTGCAAAATTAATCAAAGTAGGAATGATATAAAAAAGCTGTATGATTTGTCTAAAACATTACTAGGTGAAGTTAAGCAACCCAAACTTCCTGAAAGTGACTCAGATCAACTATTGGCCAATACATTTAATAAATTCTTCGTTGACAAAATTCTTAAAATTAGATCAACCATCAAGAACTCTTTATCTCAGAAAGATGTTGACATCAAAGAGTACATTCACCCAAACTTAGAAGTCTCTCTAAAGTCTTTCAAACCTGCGGATGAAGATGAAGTCAGAAAGATAATAAGTGCTAGTTCTAATGCTTCTGCAATCCATGACCCTTTCCCCAGCAGATTGATCAAGGATAACTTAGACACCCGGCTCCAGTCATTACCCGTATTGCCAACAAATCCTTGGAAGAGGGAGTATTTCCATCCAACTTGAAGCATGCCAATATAACACCTCTGCTAAAAAAGGAAAACTTGGATAAAGAAATTTTGAAAAACTATAGACCTGTATCAAACTTGCCTTTCCTATCAAAGGTCATTGAAAAAATTGTTGCAGCTCGTCTCAGAACACATTTAGAGGTGAATAAATTATGGTGCAAAATGCAGTCTGCATATAGACCTTTCCATTCCACAAAGTCTGAACTTCTTTGTGTCCAAAATGACATCTTGTCTTCCTTGAACAATAAAAAGATGGTCGCCCTGGTCCTTCTTGACTTAAGTGCTGCCTTTGATACTATTGACCATGAAAAACTTCTTCATCGTCTAGAAACTAGATTTGGCATTAATGGAACAGCACTAGACTGGTTTAGATCCTACCTCTCCAACAGAAGTCAGGCAGTGAGAATAAATAACAGCTCATCTGAAAAGATGTATCTTAATTTTGGTGTTCCTCAGGGGTCTGTCCTTGGACCACTACTCTTCACTTTATATGTTGCTCCTGTGGCGGACATTGCAAATAAACATAGAGTGAGTCACACGCTATATGCATATGATACTCAGCTATATGTTGAATTCAACAAAAGCTCAATGGCTGCATCCTTACAACATCTGGAACTTTGCATTGATGGTATAAAATCTTGGATGTCACAAAACATCTTGAAATTGAATGAAGACAAAACTGAAGTTATTGTTTTTGGATCTAGAAAATATTTGGAAGGAATGCCTTCTATTTCTATCAGGGTAGGAGACCGTACAATCACCCCGACAAGGTCTGTTCGCAACCTAGGTGCCTATTTTGATTCACGGATGAACATGGAAGAGTTTATCATCAAAAAGTGCAGAGCCTGTCAATTACAACTTCATAAAATTGCTAGAATTCGTAAATATTTGTCAAATGATACATGTTCCTGCATAATTCAAGGCCTGGTAATATCAAAACTAGACTATGCCAACTGCCTGCTTTATGGAGTAAATAAAGTCTTTTTGCATAGACTACAAATTGTACAAAATTCAGCAGCCCGAGTCATCCTCAAAATGAGAAAGTATGACCACATTAGTAGAGCAAGACAAGAACTTCACTGGCTTCCAATACAACAGCGGATTGCTTTCAGTATTCTCACTGATGTGTACAAAGCGTTACATGGCTTACCACCAACATACATCACTGACCTCATTTCGTTAGCACAACCAGCAAGATTAACAAGATCATCCAAAAATTTCAATATAGCATTTCCAGTCAAGGTTCTTAGAAACAGTTATGGAAAACGGGCTTTTGTTCATGCTGCTCCAGCTCTGTGGAACAATCTACCTGTTAGCATTAGATCTTCAAATTCACGGTTAGATTTCAGAAGACAGCTCAAAACATACTTTTTCAGACTTGCATACAATGTCTAGATCCTACAGCGCTTAGAGACGTACTAAGTGATAAGCGCTATATAAAAATCATGTGTTATGTTATGTTAAAATTGACATTTTCCCCTTTGCATAGGATACTCCTGTACTACCCTGCAGGTCTAAAATTCACTCAAAATCGCTCTATCTCTTACCGTTTCCAAGATATTTTCAATGTTTTATTTTCCGCTAAAATCCAAGATGGCCACCAAAAGTGGCAAAATTTGAAATTTTTTTCGTTTGAATAGAATACTCTTGTACTACCCTGTGGGTCAAAAATTCGCTCGAAATCGCTCTATCTGTTACGGTTTTTGAGATATTCACACTTTTTCATTTTCTGCTAAAATCCAAGATGGCCGCCAAAAGTGGCGAAAATGGAAATTTTATTCCTTTGAATAGGATACTCTTGCACTACCCTGTGTGTCAAAAATTCGCTCAAAATCACTCTATCGCTTACGGTTTTCAAGATATTCACACTTTTTCACTTTCCGCTAAAATTCTTTGAATAGGATACTCTTGTACTACCCTGTGGGTGAAAAATTCGCTCGAAATCGCTCTATCTCTTACGGTTTTCGAGATATTCACACTTTTTCACTTTCCGCTCAAATCCAAGATGGCCACCAAAAGTGGCAAAAATTTTTCCCCTAGGTACAGGATACTCCTATACTACCCTGTGGGTCAAAAATTAGCTCGAAAATGCTCTATCTCTTACAGTTTCCGAGATATTTGTGATTTTTCACATTTTCACTAAAAGTAGCAATAAAGTAGCCATTACTCACTTGTATATCAGGCAACAGTTGTGAAACTTCAATATGTTACAGTTCACCAAAAAGTAGATGAACAACATATTTGAAAGAAATTGCGTAGCTGCAATACTTTTGAAGATATAAGCCATTTACTCATTATGGTTATCATTGAAAATTGACAAATTAGCTATTACTCACTTAGCTTTGGAGATACACTTCCAAACTACTGACCATGTTGTAGCTGTGGAGAAAGTAGCTGAACAACATATTGGAACAAAATACTCTAAATGCAATAGTTTGAGAGTTATAAGTCATATAATTATATTAGGTAAAAGTGCTATTACTCACTCAAAAGTAAGCCAAAGTTCACCAAACCCAAAAAATATTGAAGAGCGTAAAAATTCATTAAGACAAGTAATTTACCAAAAATGTGTAACTGTAGTAGTTTCAGAGAAAACTGAGTGACACACGGACGCACACACCCATGCACACACATGGTGCAAATTATAATCTCCTGCTGGCGCCCCAGGCAGGAGATAATAAAAAATAACAGCATGTAACATTTGACAAAGTAGATGAATAATTTTATGTGAATAATTTAAACTCAGATTTGTCAAAAATAAAATTTTCAATGTTCTATCACTGAAAAGTTTCATTAACATGGTTTCTTTGAAATTCACTTTCTCTGGCTGTTTAAACATTTAGCTGTACCTTTAAAATAGATATCATACCCAAAAACAGTTTATCTGTTTTCTATGCTTTCAACATGATAGCAAAGAAACAAAACAAGACATGCATAACTGGGGATGCTATACTATGGTCCAAAATCTGAACAAGTGACCAGTAATGAAAATAACAGTAGTATTTGTATTGTACAAAATTGATTGACATCCTCTAATGCACTCGAGTCCAAAAAGGACAGTCCTTAAACCCAGCAAGTGTCCGCCAGAGGAGGGCGACTATGATGGTGGGTAAGCTAGTCTAAACACGTAAGTCTTAACTTGGCTTCTAAAGCTTGAACTGGTCTTCTGTGATCTAACATTAAGTGGGAGCCTGTTCTTTTCCACCGGTGCAGCAGTGGCAAAACCATGTCTGCCTATGGCCCTTGGGACAGACTGAGGAAACTGATCATCTATTTCCCCATGTGAGACCACAAGACTTGATCAGGGATGACAAATAGGGTGGTTGGGAGAGGTTTATGGCTTTAAAAGTAAGGCTGTATCAAAAAATGATACAAATATGAAATGGGAAGCCAGTTGGTTAAGATTGATAAAACTGTATATGAGAAGGTTGCATTTATACAGTACTCAATGTGTGACCACAGGAGTATATTTAAGAATGGTGTTACAGGACTGAACCTATTCAGTCTACACATAATATGATTTTAGGCATTCTGAACTCTGCTGAGGGTTTGACTTAGTTGTGTGCTAAAGCAAGGGATAACAGTATTCCAGATGAAGGCTGAGCATGACATTTGCCACCATAAATTGTCACACCATGGATAACATATTTCTGCAGAATTCCCTGAGATGGCAGTAGATAGACTATGCAGTATTATTTGGCTCCCAGGTTACACTAGGGCTTCAACTGACTGAGCTGGCTTCATGTCATTTTTAAGGTGATATACAGGGACTGATGACGTAAAGTAATATCAACATGTTTTTCACTAATCAGAATGTACTCAGCTTTCTCAGGACTGAGCTTTTGTTTAGTGTATAATATACTGCTGCACTTCAAAACCTGAACAACCTCTAGGCAGACAGCAAAATCATCAATACTGGAACCAACATTTTAAGAATCGAGCTCATTTGTGTATCTTCGACCTACAAGAGAAGTGTAATATTAAATTCAGATAAAATTTTACTGATTACCCCTTTCACATTATAAGCATTATCCCCCGCGGTAACCCGTCTTTGGTGAAATGTCCCTGTCCTTGGATCATCATCTGATGTCTGTATGCGACCTTGCTAGTCAGTGACGAATCGTCCATTACCTTGCGAGTCCTTCCGAAGTTTTAAAATATTTGAATTTTCCGCCTCTGATTTCGATAGCCTGAGCATGCGCAGGCAATTTTGCATATGGGCCTATGAGTGTGTGACTATGGTAACCGAGGGTGTGGTCCATGGTGTACATATGGTTGTGATTCAGTTATCTTTTGGTGTCATATGGCAACATAAGGCGAGTGGTCACAAGGTCAGTCACAAGGTTGGACACAAGGCTGCTTATGAATCTTGAATGGTAGTTTAAGGACAGGGGCATTTTGTCAAACACATATATCCATGAATTTCACTGCCTGTAGGTTGAACAACTCAGATGAAATTGGGCGACCTGAGAGGCAGTACTGCCACCGAGGATCACCTGTAACCGTGGGACATATCACCTGTAGTGTAAAAGGGGCATTAGAGGAGTAGTGTATTGAGTGAAATTAAATTGACAAAGGACTGAGCACTGTGGGACCCACGGGGGGGGGAGCCACATCAGTACCCTTGTCCACTGAGCCATCAATGTCACTGTGTACATTATGTGGTGCTGCTTCTGCTGTGTGAAATGCTATATATGCTGACATATTGATGTTTGAAACACCATCCTGAGCCATTTTATCCTTTATCTACCTAACCATAGCTTTCTCTCTAAATCTGGAAATACGCTGAGGTTAGACACTGTTGGGTAGTGTCCCTTTTAGCATGAAGACATTACATGACCTTGGAGCAGAGGTCAAAGGTCAAATTTGGCACTTGCAAAAGATTTGCAGAACTCGATTTAGAAGCTGTTTTCTCATTCCAAACCCCTAGCACCAATTATAAGGCAGATATTAGGGCTTTTTTATATGATCCCCCCCCCCCCCCCCCATTTGACATAAAAGATGTGATATGGTAGCCAATTTTTCAAAACAAGGCCAAAATTACCCTCAGGCAAGATTTCCTAGTCATTTACATTTTGTGCAAATCTGATACAACTAGCTAGCTGCAATATTTTAAATTTTAGAACATATCAATGATTTTCGAGCAATTGGCTATGACAGCCATGTTATTTTTTCAAATGAACACGATAATTTTTTTACAGACATGTTTTTACAGCCATAAACATTCTCTGCAAATTTGGTGAAGATATCTTCATAATTAAATGAGATATAAAGCTTGATTTAAAAGTGTGACAAATGCACACATGCATGCACACACACACGCACGCAAGGAAAGCTTTTTTTAATCTCTCAACCCCAGCCTTGGCCGGCAGAAGATTAAAATGCAACTGTAGTCACATTGGTTTAATAGCACAATTTTTTCAATTAAGAAGTTTCAGACTGAAAAGGATTTAAAGTTGCCATGGCAACAGGTGTTGTCAGATACCCTCCCAAACCTACTCAGCTATAGATCCTATTTCGATTAAGATATCCTATAAATTTGGTGAAAATCCATACATTAGTTCAGGCTGTGGAACACCCACAAACATTAAAATCCAAAAATATTTAAAGTGTTGCCATGACAATGGTTGTTGCCAGAAGATACCCCGCAAAACCTTATCAACTCTGGATCCTCTTGGGGTAAACAAACCCTAAAAAATTTGGTTAAAATGCATGCATGGATTTAGGCTGTGGAACAACCACAAACTTTAAGACGCAAAAATCTTAAAGTCTTGCCATGGCAATAGTTGTTACCGGATACCCCCCAAAACCTAGTCAGCTCTAGATCCTCTTGGGGTAAACATCCCCTGAAAATTTGGTGAAAAGCTGTGCATGGGTTTACGCTCTGGAACACCCACAAACTTTAATACCCAAAAATCTTAAAAGTGTTGCCATGGCAACAGTTGTTACCAGATACCCCCAAAACCTAATCAGCCGTAGATCCTCCTTGGGGAAAACATACCCTGAAAATTTGGTGAAAATCCGTCCATGGCTTCAGGCTGTGGAACATCCACAAGCTTTATGCCTGCCATTGCTGTCGAAGCAGCCCAGACAGCGCAGGGGACAACTATACAACTATAAAATGCCTATAAAAAACAGAAGCAGAAAACAAAAATAGCATCAGAGATGCCCGTACCCCACAGCCTAGGGAAATATTTTTAACACCATGAGATATAGAAGTACTGTATCAGTACAAAGTTCAGGATACTTTCAGAGCAGTGTCAGTTATATAAAGGTCCAAACAATGTTTAAATAGAGAAAATAATGTCTAAGAGAAAGATAATGCATGTAAAGATGAAGTATTAAAATAAGATAATTCAATAACAAGATGACCGCATTAATCAGTAAACTAAACATTACAACACTCTTTATCTACATTTGCATGGCCGAATTATGGTTTAGATGTTTTGAATATTGCCATGCATACAGAAGTGGCAATACATTCAATGAATGCTTATGTGTGGTGTTGGAGCAAAATCTGTGGCTCACTTGACGAAATTCCATCTGTTACAATGGGAAGTTATAAAAGTAAAATTCTTAGTAAATTCTAATATGACTTTAACAGTACTTAATCTGCAGCAAAAGACAGGCCCAAAGGTGCAACAAGATTTTAAAGGTCAAGGTCACTATGACAAGGTTAAAGGTCAAATCAAGGTCACACATTGATGCTGCACACCTACAACCCCTAACCAATGTCCCTACCAAGCATCAACTTCCTACACCTTATGGTTTCCGAGATATAGCCTGGACAAGATTTTATAAGTCAAGGTCACTACAGCAAGGTCAAAGGTCAAATCAAGGTCAGACCATGACGTTGCACACCTACACCCCCTAACCAATGACCCTAGTAAGCATCAACTTCCTACACCTCACGGTTTCCGAGATATAGCCCAGACAAGATTTTATAGGTCAAGGTGACTATGGCAAGGTCAAAGGTCAAATCCTGGTCAGACCATGACATTTCACACCTACACCCCCTAACCAATGTCCCTACCAAGTATCAACTTCCTACACCTTACGGTTTCCGAGATATAGCCCGGACAAGATTTTATAGGTCAAGGTCACTATGGCAAGGTCAAAGGTCAAATCAAGGTCAGACCATAACGTTGCACACCTACACCCCCTAATCAATGTCCCTACCAAATTTCAACTTCCTACACCTTACGGTTTCCGAGATATAGCCCGCACAAGATTTTATAGGTCAAGTTCACTACGGCAAGGTCAGATCAAGGTCACACCATGACATTGCATACCTACACCCCCTAACCAATGTCCCAACCAAGTACCAACTTCCTACACCTTATGGTTACGAGATATAGCCCGGATAAGATTTTCAAACTCAAGGTCACTGCAGCAAGGTCAAAGGTCAAATCAAGGTCACACCATGACGTTGCACACCTACACCCCGTAAAAATGTCCCTACCAAGTATCAACTTCCTACACCTTATGGTTTCTGAGATACAGGCCGGACAAACGTTTAACGCCGCCCGCCCGCCCATCTGGACACCATGGGTGAAAACAATACCCCGACAGCCCTTAAGGGCTGTGGGGTAAAAGCCCAGATAAGCCACCACAAAAAAAAATGCAGTTTTAAAAAATGTGTGCTGTGCACATTAGCTGCTAGGTATTTTACCTCCTCTGTAGGCTCTTCCTTGCTCTCTGAGGTAAAGCTAATGGCTGACAGGCACTGTTCCCTCATCTCTTTGTGCAAGTCTTCCTTGGTCACTACATCAATATCGTAACCTGTAGCATCATACACAATGTCCCTCACTGTCTCACTGTCTGAAAACCACATACAACAACTGCCATATTTTAAATCACCGAGTTTTAAACTGCATTCTATGACAAAGAAATAGGAAAACACAAGGCATTAGAAATACGTCAGTATATCACACTCCTGTTTAGATGAGAGAAATCATAAAATGCTGTGAATACTCACCAGTGGCTCGGTCAAAATGAAGCGGTTTGAGTTGTCTTGCCCAGAAGCAGATGAGTGGGAGCTGACCCGAAGGCATGTGCATGGCGTCACTCTTCCCACTGTGTATGGAGTAAAGAGGGAAATTCACTGGGTTCACTTCCTTCAACACCTGCGCATTAAAGGTGCCATACATTTAGCAATCACAAAAAGGCACATGTTGAAAATTTTATAAACATTGCAAACATGTATGAAATATATATGTCATGGTAGAAAGTCCAATCTGGTAGAATTTCAAATTCTACCAGTAGAAAGTCCAATTGGAGTTTCTACCAATTGGATTTTCTACTAAGATAAACTTGGTGGAGTGTCCAATTGGAGTTTCTACCGGAAGAAAGTCTAAGAGATTTGTGTATTGCCCTAGATTCTGAAACCTAATGAACTTGATAGATATTCCAATCTCAGAGATTTAGGTATTGCTCTGTGTACTAGAATGTAATCTTTCTAGGAACTCAATATAAGGTTAAAAGAAAGTCCAACTGAAACACAATAAGTGGCCCTCCTATACATATAAATCTGTCATTTAAGCAAGGTGCAGCTTTCATAAATCAATAAAACACATATTAAAGAAAACATTTCACTGTAACAAAGATTTAATACAATTAAACATGACAGAAACTAAAAATTTTCAGTCTATTTCAAGAATTTTACCATCAACATCCAATCCCACCACCATTTTCAAAGGGAAATATGTAATATGGGTATTAATAACTATACAGTTTTAGCCAATTAAATTTTTATAGCAGTCACTGCCAACATGGCATTTAGTTGGTCACTTAACATCTATGCTTCTGCAGCAGCATTTGTTTGTCACCAAAGTCCAGTTGGTCTCAGCCTGTAAAGCTTACAGTATTGTCACCTCATACAGAGTTTCAACATCGAGGTGAGACAGTTTTAGAAAATGCACATTTCTTTTGTCAGCTAAGTCTTTGGCACTATAAAAATTGTTTATTATTCCTGCTGTGGTAAACAATCTTTGCATAATTTTATTGGTTCTTTTTTTCCAATCTTCTAACAGCAGTACCAAGTTTATCCGATTTTGGACCCCACAGCAATATCTAAATCTATCAGTAGAAATTCCAAATTCTAACACATTCATCTTGGACTTTCTACTGGTATAATTTAAAATTCAACCAGATTGGACTTTTTACCATGACATATATTAACAACAAAATATGTTACAAAATAACTTCAATGTTTAGTTGTATGAAACAAGTAACAAAGTTTATAGCCAGATTGTAACATGTTAAGTGTCAATTGTGACACTTCTATTTAAGAGTGAGGCAAACCAGAACTGTTGGGTTTTGTACCAAGATGTTACAGGCTGTGGCTTACAGCTTACCTTGTCAGGGTCCTCTGTGAAGTCTGAGACTTCTGTGGGAGTGATGCGGGGTCCTGGTGTGGGCACATACTCTTCTCGCTCATCTGGAAACTTGTCTCCCTCTGGAGGCTTCATGTCTAACACTGGGAGTTCCTGAAAACGACAAAGACAAGGAAATAGACAGGTTTCTATTGTCTGTTGATAGGTATTACCCTGAACATGTTGTGCCTATTACTGTATTTAAATTTTAGATTATCTGCCCACACTTGGATTGAGGCTAAAATGCCTTATACATTAACACTATGATTACAGCAACTGTTGCACTCAAAGAGAATCATTTTCTAAATAAAACTAGAAAAAACAATTTTGTTAAGGCAAAAATTACCATCAAACTGCAAAGAAAGTGACAAAGGTAAAAAAATAGCAACAGAGATGCCCGTACCCCATAGCCTGGGGAAATACTTTTCAACACCATGAGATACAGAAGTAGTGAAACCCTACAAAGATCAGGATACTTTCAGACCAGTGTCAGTTATATAAAGTCCAAATAATCGAAAAAATAATGTTTAAGAGAAAGAAAATGTATGTAAAGATGAAGTATTAAAACAAGACAATTCAATAGCAAGATTACAACATTAATCAGTAAATTAAAAATTATGACGCTGTAAAATTTATTAACTGGAGAATAGATGTCAATGGAAAATAACACAATTATGTAAAAGTACATATTATAATCAGTTGAAGCAATCCATGTATCTTTGTGAAAAGAGAAACATGTCTCAAATACAGCAGGTGAACACACTTTGGCAGAGCCAAAGCTAAAGATCACACTATGATGCACACCTAAACCCCCTAACAGGGTTCGAAATTAACAAAAATCTGCCAGTCCATGATTGATAGAAATACCTTCAGGTCAAAAAGATTAAGAACCGACAAGTTTGCTTGTTCTGCAAGCTGTTAATATACACAGATCTTGCAGAGTGGAATTATGGTTGTAATGTTTAGAATATTGTCCAAACATACCAAAGTTACCAAACACAAATAAACTTCTCCCATCTTTATACATGTTTACATGGTCGAATTATGGTTTGATTTTTTAAATATTACCAATACATACAGATGTGGCAATACAATGTCCCTACCAAGTATCAACTTCATAGACCTTACGGTCTCCCGAGATATAGCCCGGACAAGATTTTATAGGTCAGTGGCACTACAGCAAGGTCAAAGGTCAAATCAAGGTTACACCATGATGTTGCACAGCTACACCCCCTAACCAATGTCCCTACCAAGTATCAACTTCCTACACCTTACGGTTTCCGAGATATAGCCCGGACAAGATTTTCAAACTCAAGGTCACTGCGGCAAGGTCAAGGTCAAATCAAGGTCACACCATCACGTTGCACACCTACACCCCCTGACCAATGTCCCTACGCATCGACCTCCTACACCTTACGGTTTCCGAGATATAGCCCAGACAAGATTTTATAGGTCAAGGTCACTATGGCAAGGTCAAAGGTCAGATCAAGGTCACACCATGATGTTGCACACCTACACCCCCTAACCAATGTCCCTACCAAGTATCAACTTTTTACACTTTACGATTTCCGAGATATAGCCCAGACAAGTTTTTATAGGTCAAGGTCACTACGGCAAGGTCAAAGGTCAGATCAAGGTCACACCATAACATTGCACAACCGCACCCCCTGACCAATGTCCCTACCAAGTATCAACTTCCTACACCTTACGGTTTCTGAGATACAACCCGGACAAACTTTTTCCGCCCATCCGGACACCATGGGTGAAAACAATACCCTGACAGCCCTTAAGGCCTGTGGGGTAAAAATGTTAAAGATAAAGGCTTGTAAATATATGAATTTGGTTCTGAGTAGTAATACATAAATATAAGTCATATTGAAAGTATAAAAATAATTTTCCAGATACATTGTAAAATACAAGAAATTCAACTTTATGACACCAGTTGACCTTGGGATGGGGTGAGGGGGGCAAACTTGAAGGGATTTTTGGAATCCCAGGCTATGGTTTCCTATTACCTACCGATAAGTTCTATGTCCAAAAATAAAAGAGACACCTAGCATGTTACAAATCTTTTCTGTGTGTATGCTACATACCAAAGATGCCTAATTTTGCTGATTTTAAAGTAACCCCAACTTGAGGATGTAACTTTTTAAGCTATAAACCCAATTTTCATACTTCAATAACATACTGAACCTGTGTAAGGTCCTTAATGTGAGTAGCTATACACAATATGTGCATCAAAGGGTTAGTTCCAGCATGTTCTTTCACTAAACAATAATCAATTGGCTCTCAATTGTCAATTGGGGCCTGTTTGATCTGAAATTCATCTGGCGCTTAGATTTTAATTTTAGCAAGTGCCTGCCAAATTTTGGTGATCTATATGTTGTACTTTCTGAGAAAATCAGGTGAAAAATGTTGGCTTAAATTCATTTTAAACTCAGCCTAACCATATAACTTAGGATGGAACAAAGTAAACACCTTACAAAGGATACCTCAATTGTATAACAAATTGCGCTTTTGGTCCAAAGACAATGTATGACCTTGAAGACAGTGGTCAAAAATCAAATATGGAGAACAGTGTTTATGGCCCTGGATATTATTACTTTAGCACGTTTCTTTTAATTTCTTTCTCTCTCCCCAAGTTGGATATCTCTTGAGGTGGATGAATAATCAGGATTCATATTCAGTTCCTTGATATTTGATAACATAAACTTTTAATATACAAATCACCTCACCAGACTTTCTAAGTCTTCAGACTCAATGGTTGCCATTGCCACCATTTCCTCTTTTGGACCATAATGCACGGCAATTTTCAAGTGCTCTGGTTCCTCACTGGACTTGTCACTTTTCCTAGATTTTGGTCTCAGCATGGTCTGTGTTGTTGGCATTTTGAAGACAACCTCTTCAAACCTGATGTATACACACTATTTTTAAACAGAAGTCAAATTCACACAAACATTTAATATCACTGAGATGGATTATCCACCTTTGCCATCCCGAATAATTCTGTCTTCTTTAGTACAAGCTAGCTAGGTTGAAAAATAACCCTTATTCAATATGTTTATCCATATTGAAGTCAGATAATGGAGATTAAGGGCTATGAAAGGTCTCAATAGATTATTGGATAATTGCTGACTGAAGCAAACTTCCATAAATATGGACTTTTGAGGTTAAAAGTTTTTAAAAACGTCAATAAGTACTTAATGTTGATTTGGATGAAGATTAATAAGAACAGTAGTGGCAAATCCAAAACTGATGTATATATACAGTAAAATATTACCAGTCATGTTAGTCATGTGAAGTCTCAAAAAATAACACATTTCTTAACTTGTGACCGATGTTTATCTAGATGTCTAACAGCAAAGTGTATAAGTCAGGCAGTACGTACTTGGGTCCGTCCCTCTTCTCCTCTCTGACCTGTTCCTGTGGGTGAGCAAGGTGAGCACCCCGAGCAGCCCCTGGTCTTCCCACACCCCTCCCTCCTCCCCTAACACGTCCCCTCCCTCGTACTGGCCGGCCCCGACCAGACAGCGGTGTCTCCATCTGTTCAGGCTTCTCCTCCTCCTGATGCAATAAATCAACACTGCAGTATTGGTTTATCAGAAAAACAAGTTACTGGATTGACTGGAACAGAATGCAACAGTACCAAGTAAAAAACAAATGTTTTGTAAGATTTAACTTCAATCTTAAGGTTTGAGTAGTAATGAAAACTATTAAATGATTTATCTCTTTATACAGAAAAAAATATATATAATTTACCAATCTAGAAAAAAACATTTGCACTTTCCAACTCATTTTGAGACTTACTGGAGGGGGGTCAAGTATTCCAGTTTTGTGGAAGGTCTTCCCTAATGTGAAGTAACAGCGGAGTTCTCTGTAATCCAAGCCTTCAGGTTTGTAGACACGCACATGCAGGTAGCGATCATATTCAGGCTCATGTGTCCAACAATGTACACTTTTCATGGGAGGGCGAATGTAGGCAGGCACTACATCCTTGTCATCTTTCTACAGAGATAAGTTGTGTTAATTATGAGTTTGGTGACAGATATGCATGATAACCCATAAAATCTAAAACACCACTGTTTCTTACAGACAAAAACACAACAAAATGTGTTTCAATTTATATATAACAACTGGTGACTGCTGACTAAACCAGTCTTCTGTTTCTTCACATAGACCTTAAACAAGAGGGTTAGAAATGCCCGAAAATGGCGGGTTGCACAGGCAGCAATAAAGTTAGCAAGTGCTAGAATCAAATTAAGAAACAAGGAAAGAAATGTTAGGTCACCCAGTTAAGGTAAATGTGTTAGACATGCTAAGAAATGTAAAACTTGTAATCTAAGTTATATTATTGTATCTATGCTATACTAAATATAGGACTGAAATTAAGTAAGTGTAGAGCATTAACGTACCATAATACAATATTGCATGGCACCTAATCACAAAAGATTATTTATTAAAGACATAGTATTACCATATCTACAGGATCGATATATGGTAGATGTATGCAGAAGAAGGTGGTGAAAGTGGTCATGAACATACCAAAATATGTTCACAATTTTTAGAGAACGGACGGAAACACACCAATTTCGAAAGCAACTTAGCCATGATGGTGGTCTATCGCCCTGTCAAGTTTGAAGTTGATTAGATAAAGCAATTCCCAGTTACAGTCCGGAAACGGAAATGTTGATGGACAGACAAATGTACAAAAACAGATAAACGAACAGACGAAATTACACCAATTTCGAAAGCAACCTGCTATGATGGTGATCTATCACCCTGTCAAGTTTGAATTCAATTGGACAAAGCGTTTTCGAGTTAGAGTCCGTAAACGAACAGACAGACAGAAATCGGACATATCAATCTAATAGGCGGGTTGGTTACACACAACCCGCCTAAAAATTAGTGAAGGAGTTATCATAAATAAATTACTGATTAACTTTTCTGCAGGTTTTAATTTTGAAAATTTGGAAATAGCAAAAAGATGAGACAGAAAAACAACAACAACAAAAAAAACACTAATCTGTGTAGTCTGTGTGTACACATATCTGTGTAGATTGTGTGTACACATACCTGTGTAACTCTGTGTACTTACTTGTGGACTGTGTGTACATATACCGGTGTAGACTGTGTGTACACATACCTGTGTAGATTGTGTGTACACATACCTGTGTAACTGTGTGTACACATACCTGTGTAGACTGTGTGTAGACATACCTGTGTAGACTGTGTGTACACATACCTGTGTAGACTGTGTTTACATGTACCTGTGTGGACTGTGTGTACACATACCTGTGTAGATTGTGTTTACACGTACCTGTGCAAACTGTGTGTACACATACCTGTGCAGACTCAAGTGATTCTATCTCCAGGTCCTTCATATCTGAATCTTCCTCCTCCTCAGTGTCGGTGTGAGGTTGAGTCGGCTCTGTTTGTTCAGAGGGTGTTGGCACCACATGTTGCATCTGCGTGTCCACTTCCCCCGCCTCCCCATCCTCATCCTCTTGGTCAGAGTCCTGCTCTAACTCCTCCACATAGCCCTGCAATGCCTCAGGCCTGCAGTACAAAAAAACTGGGTCAGAAACAGTGGGGCTAATACAGTTTTGCAAAGGCCTCAACATTTAAATTAAGATAAAGCCCTAAAATTAAGTCATTTACATCTTCAGGGAAAGCAATGCACATCTTTGTCAAATCTGAAAGCTGTTAAATATTACCATCTTAAAGAACCCATGGTGCAATAAGGAATTTCACTATTAAAAAATCAATACAAGATGATCTCAGAGAGAGCAAACACTCGACTCGATATGAAAAGTCTCGCAAGTGTTATAAAACATGATCCAGATCTTTCCCAAAAATTAGTAACTTAGTTCTTCCTTTGGCCAGGTCCTACCCACAAATTTTTTATAAAAAAAACAGACAGTTAGACAAACACTTAGTACACAAAAACATAAACTCCTGGTGGAGGTAAAAATATTGGTAAAAAGTTACCTCTTGGTGAAAATCACTCGGGTAAATTTTTTGTGATTGACTGTCCAGGAATTGAAAGGGGAAAAAAGAAAACGAAAACAGAAATAATAAAAATGATGAATACACCACCTCCCTCTTTATTATGTTTATGTCAATTTCAAGACATAAAATGAGAAGAAATATTTTTACTTAAAGACAGCAAGTATCACAAGCTAGGTTTGTGATCTCACAATGGTAATTGCATTGTGACATCATAAAGTAATGACATCATCAGAAAACAAAATATTGATGTTTTTACATAGGGTGATGAAGAGAATCAGTTTCTCTGTATATGCCCAACTGAAAATAAGAACAAGAATTCAGAAGAATTGTAGTGTGTCACCAGCTTTGGTTAAAGACTGAAGCAGATGAAATTCAAAAGGACAAAAATTATGCTGGACATAAATAGTTGGCTGACTGGCAGTATTTTTGCACATCCAGACGATCCTTGAGAAGTACCGAGTCATGGTGAGGCTCCAACTTGTTGAAAAATATAACCTAGATCCTACTAGTCAGCTCTCATCCATGCAGGAGTTTGGAATGCAAAGAACACACAAAAATATTTATACATAGGTAAAAGAAACAGAAAGAAAGTGTTGCCATGGCAACACTTGTTGTCAGGTTTTGTCAAAAAATTAGTTAGCTCCAATCTGTGCTGGGGCTTGGAATGCAAAGAAAAACCCACAAAAATATTTATATATAGGTAGAAGAAACAGAAAAGGTGTTGCCATGGCAACAATTGTATTGCCAAAAAAACTAAGCAGCCCCAATCCGTGTTGGGGAATGGAATGCAAACAATCCACAAAAATATTTATATATGAGTCCAAGAAACAGAAGAAAAGTGTTGCCATGGCAACACTTGTTGCCAGGTTTGTCAAAAAACTAGTCAGCTCCAATCCGTGCAGGGGTTTGGAATGCAAAGAACCCACAAAAAGATTTTTAAACCCAAGAAACATGAGAAAGTGTTACCAAGTACCCATAAAATCACAATTTGAAAAACATTACAGAAAAAGTATGGTAACAGCTGTTACCAAAAACTTGCAAAAAAGTATCATCACTACTCTTGTAGTTCCCCTTGCAAGAAATATATCCTGAAAATACTGGTTAAAATTTTTGCATGGGTTTTATTTATAAAGATCCCACCAATTTAAAAGTGAAAAACAACAGGACAAGTGTTGCCATGGTAACAGCTGTTGGCAAATGTTGCCTAAAACCAAATCACAAGTTCTTCTTGTAATGAACACATTTTAAAAGTTTTGAATAATGTTAAATGCCAACAAAATAAAAGACCAAGAAACAGAAAAAGTGTTGTCATGAAAACACTTGTTGCAGAAATTGCCAAGAAAGCAATCACATACAAGTTCTCATGCCATTAAACCTCCAGAGTTATATGTACATGCAAAATGTTAATAAAATTTCTCTAGTTATCTTCAGTATACTCTGTACTATACTATATACTAAATAAAAAACTGAAACTTAACATAATTCTTTTATACATGGGAGTTTAAGGTCATCTTAAAACAGGACACACCTTGAATACCAGTTACAACCACACGTCAAATTTGAATTGAATCTGTCAACCCATTTTCGAGATACTGTTTGGAAATGGAAAAACTTAAAATCAATATAAGTACGTTACTAGTGGGAGTTTAAGATCACGTTAAAACAGGGCACACCTTAAGTTACATCCACATGCCAAATATGAATTTAATTCATCATGCCATTTTTGAGATACTGTCTGGAAAGGAAGTGTGACGAGGACACTCAAAATGTGTTATTACTGGGAGTTTAAGGTCTATGGCCAATTTCATATACATGCAAAATTTGAATGAAGTTTCTTAAGTTATCTTCAGTATACTCTATGGAAAAGTAAAAAACTTAAACTCAGCATAATTCTTTTATACATAGGAGTTTAAGGTCACCTTAAAATAATACACACCTTGAGTAGCAGTTACATCCACATGCCAAATTTGAATTTAATCCATCACATCATTTTTGAGATACTGCCTGGAAAGGAAGTGTGATGATGACACTGACAATATGCTATTACTGTGAGTTTAAGGTCATCTTAATGTTTGGCACGTATCTAAGGCCAGTTACATATACATGCAAAATTTGAATGAAATTTCTCAAGTTACCTCAGTATACTCTATGGAAAAGTAAAAAAAAAACTTAAACTCAACATAATTCTTTTATACATGGGAGTTTAAGGCCGCCTTAAAATAGGACACACCTTGAATACCAGTTACAACATGCCAAATTTGAATTGAATACGTCAACCAATTTTTGAGATATTGTCTGGAAACGGAAAATCTAAAAATCAATATAAGTATATTACTAGTGGGAGTTTAAGGTCACCTTAAAATAGGACACACCTTGAAAACCAGTTACAACCATATGCCAAATTTGAATCCATCAACCCATTTTGGAGATACTGTCTGGAAACAAAAAACCTTAAACTCAATATAAATATGTTACCACTGGGAGTTTAAGGTCACCTTAAAATAGGGCACACCTTGAGGGCCAATTACATGCACATGCCAAATTTGAATTTAATCCTTTATGCTATTTTTGAGATACTTTCCGGAAAGGAAGTGTGACAACGACACTGACCATACTTGTCCTCCGACCTAGCTGCTAGTGACACAAAAGTAATGCAACCTTAAACTCATAAGTTTATCAAATATCACGAATTTACTATAACCTTACAAAAGAGATTTTATCTTGTGTAGACAGATGTCCCTGATGAATATCAAAGATTAAAATCTTAATTAGCACATCAAATATCTTTCAAACACCAAAAATTGTCCCAACCTTAAACTCAAAGTTTGTTTGCAGCTGTAAGGGAGTTTAAGGGAACCTTTTTCTGTAGGTTTTGTTCACAGTTTGTTACATCCACAACTTGAAAGATGCTTAGAATTGCAGTGTTTGAAATACTGTTGAAAACTTGCCAAACTTAAAGTGAATATAATTCTGCTATTATTGGGAGTTTAAGGTCACCTTATTGTAATGCACTTACCAGTGGCCAGTTAAATATACATGTAAAATTTGAATGAAATTTCTCAAAGTTATTTCTAGTACACTCTGGAAAAATAATGTAAACTCAATATAACTTTTTAATATTTGAAGATGAAGATATTTAAAATTTTTAGTGCAACAACACTAATGTGTTATACTGCACTATAAAAACTACTATAAATACGTTAACTAATATTCACAAACATATATATACAAATGATTAAAAAGTAGCAAAAATACCAAACAAAAAACAAGATTATACAAAATGACTAGAATAAACAATGTAAAAAATCACAATCAACAATACATAAACAACAAACAAAATAAAGTGTAAAAATACAAAGTATAGATCAATATCACAGTATAACACAAATCAAGACTAGATATTACAGAATAAATTAACATGAAGGACAAAACACAAAATAATTTAATTAAAACTTTTTAAACAGGCCACATTCTTTTAAATAATTTATAACATTGTAAACATTTTCATTAAATAGCTTTTCCATCGTATTTATATCTCTATAATATTTTATTCTGGTGTCACGTAGGTCAATACAGTCTAATAGTATATGTTTCACTGTATCAGGACAATGACATGGAATGCACCAGGGCATATCTTCACCTTTCAACAGATAACTGTGCGTGAAATAGGTGTGTCCTATATGGGCTCGAGTTATAACTATTTCTTCCCTACGAGATAAACCCGTCCAAACATAAAAATCTCCTACTGTAGGGTTTATTTGGAATAGTTTGTTATCAGGACACTCATTCCATTGAGCTTGCCACTTTTGTTTAAAAACACTATTTACATTCACTCTCAAGTCTGTATAGGGGACTTTCAAGTCTAAAACATTAAAATTCAAGGCCTGTTTGGCAAGCTCATCTGCTTTTTCATTGCCCTTTATGCCTACGTGACTAGGAACCCAAGCTAAAACAACTATCTTATTCACTGACAAACAATCATTAAAAAGTTTTAAAATATCTTGAATAAAAGGATGATCACAGTTGTTACTATCAAGAGCCTGAAGACTAGATAAAGAGTCACTAAATATGATAAAATGATCCCAATCACAATTTTTTACAATATTAAAAGCCATTTTAAGAGCCTGTAATTCAGCTGTGAATATACTAGCATTGCCAGGAAGTCTGACCTGGGCACTGAGGCCATCAGATGTAGCAGCTGCAGCAACCCTATTTTCTGTTTTCGATCCATCAGTATATATAGCCCTATGGTCAGAGTAATAGCCTTTTAACTCAGCAAATAGACTTTGAAACATACAATCATCACCAAGTTGTTTCTTTTGATGGGTGAGGAATAAGTCTATGTGAGGTTTCTGTATAGTCCAGGGTGGGTCATCTGGCAATGACACAGTCTGAATTAGATCCAGCTGAGGACAGACAGCAGACAAATCTTCCTCTACACGATGCCCAAAAGACCTTATTGCAGATGGTTTCTTGTCATACAGATCATAATACTGGGGGTTAAAAACAACATCATAAGCTGGATTATCAGGATTACTTCTCAATTTCAAAGCATACTGAATACATAATTTATCAAACCTTAAATACAAGGGTGGTTCATTTGACTCTACATACAAGCTTTGCATTGGAGAAGTCCTGAAGGCTCCCAGGCATATTCTTAAGCCCTGGTTTTGAATGGGTTCCAATTTCTTGAGATAAGACTTACGAGCAGAACTAAAAACAGCACAACCATATTCCAATCTAGAACGAACAAATGAACGATAAAGTCTCATTAAAACACTTCTATCTGCTCCCCAATCCATTTTGGCAACTACTTTCAGTAAGTTCATGGCCTTTTCACATTTCTGACGAATATAGTCAATCTGTGCCTTAAAATTCAGTTTACTGTCAAATATAATACCAAGGAACTTAGTTTGACAAACAACAGGGATTTGTGAATTATATATTGTCAATGTTGGGTCTGGATGAAGTTTTCTTTTATTACAGAAATGCATGCAAACAGTTTTTGTTTTAGAAAATTTAAAACCGTTTTCATCAGCCCATTTTTCTACTTTATTCAAACACAACTGAAGTTGCCTTTCTATGGAAGCCATATTTCTAGAAGAACAAGTGATTGAGAAATCATCAACAAAAAGAGACTTTTCAAAGCTAGCTGGAATCACATCAGCAATACTGTTGATCTTTAAAATAAATAGTGTAACAGATAAAATAATGCCTTGAGGCACACCCATTTCTTGTTCATATATATTACTATACACAGACCCTAAACAAACTCTAAAAACTCTGTTGGTTAAAAAATTCTGAATAAACATAGGCATTCGCCCTCTTAAGCCTATTTTATGTAGATCTTTGGTAACCCCATATTTCCACACTGTATCATAGGCTTTTTCTAAATCAAAAAATACAGAGACTACATGATTGCCTTTTAAAAAGGAATCTCTAATAAAAGATTCAAGTCTTATTAATTGGTCTGTTGTAGTTCGACCTTTTCTAAAACCACTTTGATATTTTGTTAAAATATTATTTTTCTCAAGGAACCAAACTAGTCTAGTATTAATCATTCTTTCCATGGTTTTGCATAACAGCTCATCAGAGATATGGGACGATAATTGGACGGGTTTTTTGAGTCTTTGCCTGGTTTAGGAATAGGTATCACAGTGGCCTCTTTCCAGCATTCAGGGATTTCACCTGAAGCCCATATATCATTAAATATATCAAGTAACACCATAAGTGAGTCTCTTGGTAGATGTTTAAGCAGTTGATAATGAATTTCATCTGGACCAGTGGCTGTGTCATGAGACTTTTTTAGAGCATCACATAGTTCTCTAATGGTAAATGGTACATTGTAGTTTTCAGAGTTATCTGTGTCAAAATCCAAGTGTTCTTTTTCAGCTTTCTCTTTATATTTTTGAAAGTTTGCACGGTAATTATTGCTGCTGGAATTCTTGCTGATTTCTTGGGCCAACCTATTTGCTATATCCACTCTTTCTGTTATTTTTGTCCCATCATTATTTTCCAGATGGTGTATTGTGGTGTTACTTTGTTTGCCACTTATTTTCCTTATCATTTCCCATACCTTCTTAGCTGGTGTCTTCACATTTAGTTTTGATACATATTCATGCCACGATTTTCTTTTACTTTCTTTAATTACTTTACGAGCATTGGCTCGACAGTTTTTATATTCATTTATGTTATCTGATGTAGGATTTATACGGCATTTATCCATTGCATTTTGACGAGCTTTAACGGCTTTTTTGCATTCACTGTTGAACCATGGTTTGTAGCTACCAGTGGACTGTCCAGTTGACTTTGGCACACATTTTGTTGCTATGTCATTTAACTTATTTAAAAATGCAGGAAACTTTTCACTTGTATCAGTAAAACTATGCCTATTAATATCGAGAGAACACTGAAGTTTGAATTTTGGCCATTCAGCCTTCTTAAGATTCCAACAAGGAACATTATCCTTAGGCATACTCTTAACTATATCAATTAAAATAGGAAAATGGTCACTACCACACTGATCTGAATGGACCTGCCATGCAAAATCTAGAAAAACAGATGCAGAACATAAAGACAAATCTATTGAGGTGAATGAACCAGATGCAGGATGAAAATAGGTAGGTGATTTATCATTAAGTAAACAAATATCAGAGGATTCAAGAAGATGTTCCACCTTATAGCCTAAACTATTAGAAGAGGAACAACCCCATAAATCAATATGTGCATTAAAATCTCCAATAAATAGAAAAGGTGCAGGTAATTGGTTGACTAGATTATCAATATCACTTTGTGCAACATTAAAACGAGGTGGAATATATACATTACATACAGTTATAGTTTTATGCAGAGATACTTTTACAGCAACTGCCTGCAGTTCTGTATCCAACTCAAGTACCTCATGGGGTATACCTTTCTTAACAAAAATAGAGCAGCCACCAGTGGCTCTCCCATCTACTTCAGACATACAAGTTTTAAAATAGTGATCAAAGCCTCTAATATTTACATTATCTGTTTCTTTAAAATGAGTTTCCTGCAATGCTAAAATGTAGGGTCTAAAATTTGAAATTAAATTTTTAATTTCTTCAAAGTTTGGCCTAAAGCCACGACAGTTCCACTGTAGTATACTTTTATTTTTGTTTGGTTCCATTATTTACATTTTTATTGCCACTCCGCCCTTGTGAATTTGTGATTGGGGATTCTTCGCAACTCATTTCACTGTCACTGTCACTCAAAACATCATACTTATTGTATTGTTTAACTGGGTCATCAGATCCCTTATGCTGTTTGGCCAAATATACCTTGCTCTGGCTTATTTTCAATTTAATGGGGTCATTTTGAGATGCATTTGTCTGACTCGATGCACTGGTTTTATTTACTTTAGTTGTCTGTTTCTCAACCGCACACTTTTTTGGGTTGTTTGGTACCTTCTGGCCATGTCATTTCTGTTTGTGTTGCTATGGTTGCTGTTTTCACCACGGGTTTGGTTGCTGCAGCTGCTTGGGCATAGGTTGATTTCACAGAATTAAATATATCCATTTGTTTCTTGGCTTCTGTATATGAAATCCCTCTTTCTGCCTTTATTCTCTGAATTTCCTTTTCTTCTTTCCATTTTGGACATTCTTTATCATTTGATGCATGCTTTCCTTGGCAATTTACGCATTTTGCTTCATTCCTACATTCTTGATAGTCTGTATGATCTTCTTGCCCACATTTTGTGCAAACTTCATTCTTTCTGCAATTGAATTTAGTGTGACCAAACTTTTGACACTTATAGCATCTGATGGGATTTGGTATGAACTGAACTTTTTAATACATGAGAGTTTAAGGTCACCTTAAAATAGGGCACACCTTGAAAACCAGTTACAACCACATGCGAAATTGTATTGTATTGTGTATTTATACTCAGCACAATACCCCCATATACTACAGACTATAGTATACATACATATACTCAAAGCACTATTAAACCCATCTGACTGCACAGGTACAGCCCCAACTCACAAGTAACTGACATTCCCCTAACTGGAAGATAGAGGCTCAAGGATGACCATTTATCAACATCCTTGAGGTTTTTTAGCCTGCCACTGGGGATAGGACCCAATGACAGAGGACCGCCATTTTAAGTGGTCATCCGAGCCACTATATATCTGCCTGTACCTGGGTTTGAACCCACATTTGAACATGCCAAATTGGAATTTAATTCATCAAGCCATTTTTGAGATACTCTCTGGAAAGTAAGTGTGAAGACGACACTGACCATGTATGTCTTCCATTAAAGCTCCTAGGGACATAAACTAATGCAACCTTAAACTCAATAGTTTATAAAATATCAACAATTTACTATAACCTTACAAAAGAGACCATTTTTGGTGGAGATAAATGTACATGATGAATATCAATGTAAAAAGTCCTAATTAGCATATAAAATATCTTCCAAACACCAAAAATATTGCCCCAACCTTAAACTCAAAGTTTGTTTGCACTGCTGTATATTGTAGTGAGCTTAAGGTAATCTTTTCCTGAAAGTTCTGTTCAAGGTTTGTTACATCCACAACTGAAACGCTTAGAATTGCACAATATTTGAAATACTGTTAAAAAATTACCAAACTTAAAGTGAATATAATTCTGTTATTAATGGGAGTTTAAGTTCACCTTATTGTGTGGCACTTACCTAAGGCCAGTTACATATAATTGCAAAAGTTGAATGAAATTTGTCAAAGTTACTTTCAGTATACTCCATGGAGAAGAAAAACGTAAACTGGACATAAGTTTTTATATGTGGGAGTTTAAGGTCACTTTAAAATAGGGCACACCTTCAAAACTAGTTACAACCACATGCCAAATCTGAATTGAATCTGTAAACTCAGTATAAGTATCTTACTAGTAGGAGTTTAAGGTCACAAAACTATACAGCACACCCTGAGGAGCAGTTACATCCACATGAAAAAATTTGAATTAAATTTGACAAGCCATTTTTGAGATACTGTCCAGAATAGAAAGTGTGACGACAACAGACAACGACGCCGACTACGACAACAGACAACGCCAATGCCACAAAATGAGATGACGAAGCAATCCCTATATGCCACTCAGCATAAATGCTGGTGACACAAAAACTGTCTCTTGACTTTAATGTTCACTTAAATTTTACCAAATTTGGAGGAATCTGTCTGTACCCCATGAAATATCTGTCCACCAAATGTGAGTTTGATTGATGACCTCTCAAGGTCAAGATGAAGTCATGCTTAGCCTATCTGACCCCAAGGTCACGTGCATGACCTATTGTCAAGGTCATGCAAGGGTTTAGCGACAATGACCTGACCTTTAGGGGTCGAGCAGTGACCTTTCAGGTCACTACTCAGTATTCTTGTTAACTATTCTAGTCAGTAAATTGATGTTAATGTAACCTTTTAGTCATTCTTATTCATGTATACATTGTTTTATATTATGTGTAAATTCAGAATTGTATATAATTATTAGATAGATTATGTATATGTCATACAGAATTAGTGAATTTATATAATAAAAAATTTTAATCCTCTGTGTTTGTCTGTTGGAGTTGGGGACTGTCGGGGGCAGTGTTAAGGCATTGGCCCAGTCAGTCCTCCTCCAACTTATATTATTTGTGGGTACCAGTCTAATGCAAAATGCAAATTCTAGATCACCAAGGGGGCTTATTATTGTAAATCAGGGAGACTTTCAAACCCACTGGCTGAAGGGTTTGTTTCCTGGCATTTTCCCACCAAATTCGGGGAATTGGTTCATTATTAAAGTGGAATCTGAAGACTTTGGAAGGACTTTTTGCTCCCACCCACCCTCCCCTTTCTAACACTGAATATAGTGGACTGAATATCTTTATATGTAGGTTGCTGACGATTATCAGGGTTGTTGCTATTCCTATGTTCCATGAGTTATATCATGACTATATACTCCACTAATTTAGATTTAATTTAATCAATTCTTCCATGGAAGAAAGCCAGGCAAATGCATAATTAACAACATCTATGTAAACAAGTCTTCTGTTACAGTGCTAATAATACATCCTCTTTTCTTCTAAAGAAATACATGCAGTACCAGCATAGAACCTGTATCATATGATCATGTGTTATCCAAATATTTGATTTTATGAACTTAACTTACACTCTTCCAAATATGTATTTATCATATTCTTAATAAAATACCTGCCCTACTTTATGACTCTTCTATTATACAAGCATAATCCTACTCTCCTAGCATGGTCAGATAACTGGTGTTTTACTGGGTGTATTATAATGCATACAATGCTTACCCTTCTTTTAATTTTCTTTTCAAAGGTTCCATTAAGAACTTCCATCTCCTGCCATGACCTTTCTTTGAAGAGAGTTTGGAAAACAGTTTTTCCCAGTTGAGTATTCTTCTTTCCTTTGCAATTCTCTTTGACTAAAATTTCATACAAATTTATAGGTACAAATTTGGAGAAACTTTGTCAAAGAATACAGTCTCTGGATACAATAAAATTACAAAATGCTGAATATACAAATAAAATTAATTGCCATGGGGATGGATTTTATGAGATTTTGCCAAAAACCTTCACAATTTTAGATTTCTTTGGGATACATTTTCCCAACAAATTTGGTGAACATTGCTTAAGTGGTTGGAAAGATATGGGCTAGGACTGATGTACAGACAGAGGAACAAGAATTAGTGCCAACTATTTCCCGCTTGAGTAGATACAGAGAACAATAAAACATGGTACCATTATGTATATCAAATCATAAAAAATAGCATCAGAGATGCCCGTACCCCACAGCCTAGGGAAATAATTTCAACACCATGACCTATAAAAGTAGTGAAACAGTACAAAGATGCTGCTACTTTCAGGGCATTGTCAGTTATATAAAGCTCCAAATAATGTTTTAGTAGAGAAAATAATATCTAAGAGAAAGAAAATGTATGTAAAGATAAAGTATTAAAACAAGGCAATAGCTAGATGACAGCATTAATCAATACACTAAAAATTATGAAGCTGTAAAACTTATTAATTGGAGAATAGCTGTCAATGGAAAAAGCACAATTATGTAAAAGTGCATATAATAATCAGTTGCAGCAATCCATATATCTTTGTCATAACTAATAAGAGAGAGATGTCTCAAATATGGCAGGTGAACACACTTTGGCAGAGCCAAAGTTAAAGGTCACACCATGATGCACACCTATACCCCCTAACCAATGTCCCTACCAAGTGTCAACCTTCTATATCTTATGGAATCAAAGAAATCAACCCAGAGAAGATTTTAAAACTCACGGTCACTTTGACAAGGCCAAAGGTCAAATCAAGGTCACACCATGACATTGCACACCTACAACCCCAACCAATGTCCCTACCAAGTATCAACCTCCTAAGATATAGCCCAGACAATTTTTTTATAGGTCAAGGTCACTACAGCAAGGTCAACGGTCAAATCAAGGTTACATCATGACGTTTCACACCTACACCCCCAACCAATGTCCGTACCAAGTATCAACTTCCTACATCTTATGGTTTCTGAGATACAGGCCTGACAAACTTTTTCCCGCCGCCCGTCCACCCGGCCACTTAGCTTCTTAGTTTCTGGAAACTTAGTTTCTGATAAATTCTAGCTTCACCACAGACTCTTGCTCCAAATAATTGTGTTCAGATTATTATAGAAGCATTCAATAGAAAGTGGTGATGAAGATGGTGCAAACTCAAAATATACATCTTCGCTGCCGGATATATTGCATTTAGTGGGATAAACAGAACTCCATATAAGAGATGACCAAAAGTATGCTTGGAGCAGACATGCAAAGATTATAGCCTAAGTCTTGATTTTATAGTGTTTTAATAGGGTTTGTCTCCTGACCCAAATACAATTTTGTGCCAAGTCAGTGAAAGCAGGTTAGAAACTTGAAAAATTTAGATGTTTATTTAATTTTTTTCTTTTAAATACGTAAAATTTCCCAATACATTTTCCTTGAAAAGTAATATTTTGATAATCTCTGAAAACTGTTGGCCATAAAACATCAATTAAACAAATGTGGCCAGGCTGCTTGTTGGCAGGTAGAGGGACCCCTATAACTCACTGGCCTGGCACCAACAAATAGCTACTGTTAGGACAATAAACAATAAACACTTACATGTGCGTCTATGAGCTGAAGTCTTTTAATAGCTATATTAAGCTGTTCTTTTTTGGAGTTGTAGTCTTCATGCAGTTTTTTCAGTGCTGCACTTTTCTCCTCCCAGGGGGTACTGTAGAGACGTACCATTCTCACCAGCTCATTCATTGGGCTGGACATGTCACTGACACTGAGAAAGACAAGCATCTAAACATATGTATGAAAACATCATGTCAATCCCTAGTCAGTTTTGTGTTACATATGAACCATAAGTTATCATGCTAAGGTAAACAAAAAACATATAAAAAAAAACACAATGGACAGTAAAGGTCAAGACCTACATTTCATTAAACAGTAATTGCCTCAATATATGTGTGACATAAGAAAACAAATACGAAACTAGATATTGCGTCTCGACGCAGTGTATCCCCGGACGGGACATGGTTGAAGCGTGACATAGAGTATTATGGTTGACACAAATATACCCCTGTGGGGAGGGGGCCTAAGTGTTTATGGGAGCAACTTGTACTGACACTAAGTAAAAAACATGTTTGCTTAATGAAAGATACAAATGTAACTAGACGTAGTGCATCGGAGAACTGATGCAAATTGTATCCATCAGAAAGAAAACTCACCAAAGCCAGTCAACCATCACTTAACCTTGAAGGAGGAGCCCAAGGTAAAATCTGACCACATCAAAAGATTCTTAGCCCATGATTTCCAATAGGTTGGCATGACATTGCAAACCTCTAGGAACACGAATAAGCGAGTTATAAGCACTTTTAATTTTGGCTATCCTCATTTGACCTTGAAATAGGGGCCAAAGGTCAAATCTGATCACATCAAAAGATTCCTAGCACATGATTTCCTATAGGATGGTTTCACATTACAGACCTCTAGGACCAAGAAAAAGCGATTTATGAGCACTTTTAGATTTTGCTATCCTCGTTTGACTTTGAAGGAAGGGCCCAAGGTCATATCTGACCACATCAAAAGATTCCCAGCCCATGATTTCCTATAGGTTGGTGTCACATTGCAAACCTCTAGGACCAATAATAAGTGAGATATAAGCACTTTGGGTATCCTTGTTTGACCTTGAAGGAGGGGTCCAAGGTCATATCTGACCACATAAAAAGATTCCCATCCCATGATTTCCCATAAGTTGGTTTCACATTGGAAACCTCTAGGACGAATAATAAGTGAGTTATAAGCATCTTTAGGTTTGACTATCCTCGTTTGACCTTGAAGGAGGAGCCCAAGGTCAAATCCAACCACACCAAAAGATTCCCAGCCCATAATTTCCGATAGGTTGGTTTACCATCCCCAATCTCTAGGACCAATAATAAGCGAGTTATAAGCACTTTTAAGTTTGGCTATCCTCATTTGACCTTGAAGGAGGGGTCCAAGGTCAAATCTGACCACACCAAAAGATTCGCAGCCCATGATTTCCTATAAGTTGGTTTACCATCCCAAAACTATATGACAAATAAAAGCGAGTTATAAGCACTTTTAGGTTTGGCTATCTTCATTTGATCTTGAAGGAGGGATCCAAGGTCAAATCTGACCACACCAGGTGATTCCCAGCCCATTATTTCCTATATGTTGGTTTGCCATCCCGTATCTGTACGACCAATAATAAGCGAGTTCTAAGCACTTTTAAGTTTGGCTATCCTCGTTTAACCTTGCAGGAGGGGTCCAAGGTCAAATCTGACCACATAAAAAGATTCCCATCCCGTGATTCCTATAAGTTGGTTTCACATTGCAAACCTTTAAGACCAATAATAAGCGAGTTATAAGCACCTTTAGGTTTGGCTATCCTCGTTTGACCTTGAAGGAGGGACCCAAGGTCAAATCCGACCACACCAAAAGAATCCCAGCCCATGATTTCCTATAGGTTGGTTTTCCATCCCAAACCTCTAGGACCAATAATAAGAGCGATATAAGTACTTTTCATGACTGACAAAAAAAAATGCCCATGGTGGCCATCTTGTTTTTCAAAATGAGCCCAAAAATATTTCCAGTCAAGATTTTGTAATGCGGAACATATTCTGCAAATTTGAGATCTCTACCTATAATACCCTCTGCTCTAGAGGGCCAACAAAAGTCCTTGCTTTAAGTCGAATAAACGTCCCTGGCGGCCATCTTGTTTTTCAAAATATGGCCAAAAATATTCCCAGCCAAGATTTTATGGTTATGAATATATCCTGCAAATTTGAGAAGGCTAGCTATAATATTTTTTTTGTCAGAGAGATAACAGCCAAGAATAAAGGAGGCATATGGCCTCACAGTCTAAGGTACCATTTTGAGTCATTTTAGCAGGCCTAAGGTGACCTTGAAAACAATAGCCAAGGTCAACAAACTGGATACTGGTACTCCATCATGTACTGAACCTCCAAATCCATTTTCAATAGTTTCCATGCAATATAGTCAGCATTAAGTGTGAAAATATCTCCAAAAAGGCCAAAAAATTGTCTCGGTGACGTACTTTGGCGGTCTGTGACCTTCAATGAAGAGCTTCAAGGTGAAATTTCTGCATCCTTTACAGAGGACATATATATGTATTATATATACCAGCCATTGGATCATCTAACTTTCTGTATACGAGAACTGGGCCAGAAAAAATGGCCAAAATCGGACCTTTAAGAGGCCACCAGTGACCTTGAAATTGAAGGTCAAGGTCACAAAACAATAGCATTTGTGGCATTGCCCATATATATCCACATACCAAATTTGAAAGTTGGCTACAGAACTACAGCTTTGAAAATATGCCATGACACAGATCATCAAAAAGTAGGTGTAGATCATATTCTCAAAAGTTTCTAAATTCAATAGTTTTGAAGTTACCAGAGATTTATTCATTAGTAAAACATAATAAGTAAATGTAGTTATTAGTCAGTTAGCTGTGGAGATATAGCTCTGAAAATTTGCCATGACACAGAACATCAATATAATAGGTGAAGAACATTTTTTTCATCGTTTTGCAGGGATGGGGTCTATTACATGCTGTTTATTACTATTACAGTGCCATCTATTACTATTACATTTCAAATTTTAAAAATCTATTACTATTACATTACCATCTATTACTTCTATTACTTTGTATCGGCTAGTAAGTAAAAATAAAGTTTGATAATTCATTTTAAATCACTGACAGTCAAATGCATTGTCTATACAGATTTAGAAAACCACACAGGAATTATAAGAAAGCCATCAAGATATCTCCATAATTCATTGAAACAATATTTCACAGTTTTTTTTCAAATTTTATACACGGACATTAAGTGAAGCCAGAAGTCCTTAAACATAAAGTCAATTAATGTGACTTAAAATTATAACTACCTTCAAATGGGTTGTCAAATCTGAAAAGACTTTCACAGTGTAGGAAACCTGTAAAGTATTTTTTTTTCATTCTGGTTACAAGTTTGAGCATTTACTTTCATTGCAATCTCTGTTGAAATAACACTAAAGACACAGTTTGTAAATCTATATATCACATTCTACACATGTAGATCTTTAAAATAATGTAGGTTTATCAGTCTTGAAAGCTTTCAAAACAAAACTATTTCATAATCCTATCAAAGCATGCAGGGAGAGAGCGAAGTCTTCTCATTAATCTAACTCACAACCATAAAAAGAATGCAGCATTAGATGTATCTATTGCTGTTCAATTGAATAAGTAATATAGTGATACTTATACTTAGCATGTAAACACTCTCACATCCAGATTATAAACATGTTTTTTTACATATTGATTATATAATACATGCATATTTCATGTAACAAGGTTTCTATAACTTTTTTTTATATATTTATGATATAATACATGTATATTTCATGTACCAAGATTTCTAGAACTTTCATTAAATAAAAAACAACAATAACAAGCATTCTGACGCATGCATTTATCTCCCGCCATATAAATTAGATGTACTAAAGATAACATATTTTAACAAGGTGCTCTAAATGTAATACTTTTCAAGTTATAATTGATTTAGTGCACGATTTCATGAATTTTAATGCATTAAAAATTATTTAAAAAATTCATTAAAAAAATTTAGCACGTGAAAGCTCTCCAAAATGTAGGTGAATGACTTATTTGAGAAATATTGGCTATCTGCAATACTTTTAGTGATAATAGGCAGTTACTCATTTTGAGTAGGTGAGTAATTAGCTACGGATCTGAAAATTCACTAATTGAAAGCTCTCCAAAATGTATGTGAATGAGTTATTTCAGAAATACTGGCTATCTGCAATACTTGTAGAGATAATTCGCATTTACTCATTTTGAGTAGGTGAATAATTAACTACGGGTGTGAAACTTCACCAAGTAAAATCTCTCCCAAAAGTAGGTGAATGAGTTATTTGAGAAAAATTGGCTATCTGCAATACTTTTACAGATAATTCACATTTACTCATTTTGATTAGGTGAGTAATTAGCTACAGGTCTGGAACTTCACCATGTGAAAGCCCTCCCAAAAGTAGATGAATGAGTTATTGGATAAAAATTGGATATCCGCAATACTTTTAGAGATAATTCACATTTATTCATTTTGAGTAGGTGAATAATTAGCTACGGGTCTGAAACCTCACCAAGTAAAAGCTCTCCCAAAAGTAGGTGAATGAGTTATTTGAGAAAAATTGGATATCTGCAATACTTTTACAGATAATTCACATTTACTCATTTTGAGTAGGTGAGTAATTAGCTACGGGTCTGGAACTTCACCATGTGAAAGCTCTCCCAAAAGTAGATGAACGAGTAATTTGATAAAAATTGGATATCCATAATACTTTTAGAGATAATTAGCATTTACTCATTTTGAGTAGGTGAATAATTAGCTACGGGTCTGAAACTTCACCAAGTGAAAGCTCTTCCAAAAGTAGGTGAATGAGTTAAGAAAAATTGGATATCCCCAATACTTTTAGGGATAATTCACATTTACTCATTTTGAGTAGGTGAGTAATTAGGTACGGGTCTGGAACTTCACCATGTGAAAGCTCTCCCAAAAGTAGATGAATGAGTTATTTGATAAAAATTGGATATCCGCAATACTTTTAGCGATAATTATCATTTACTCATTTTGAGTAGGTGAATAATTAGCTACGGGTCTGAAACTTCGCCATGTGAAAGCTCTCCCCAAAAGTAGATGAAGCAGTTATTTGAGAAAAACTATGTCATTATTTTGCCACAAATAAGAAAATAGCTATTACTCACTTATAACATGCAATAGAACCCCAAACTATATGCATTTACCCTGCAATCACAATTTCAAAGTAGGTATTACTCGGCTATCCAATGTGCAACAGGTCTGAAACTTTACTATGTGATAGCTTATCAAAAACTAGATGAATAACATATTTGAAAATATTTCCCTAACTTTAATACTTTGGAAGATATTTGACATTTACTTATGTTGTTATTTTGCTACAAATAAGAAAATAGCTATTACTCACTTATGGCATGCAATACAACCCCAAAATATATACCATCCTATAGTTAAGGACAAAGTAGCTGAACAACATATTTGAAGAAAAAGCTGTAACTGCAATAGTTTTGGAGTTACAATGGATTTACTCAACAGTCACAATTTCAAAGTAGCTATTACTTAGCTATGCAATGTGCAACAGGTCTGAAACTTTACTATGTGATAGCTTACAAAAAAGTAGATGAATGACATATTTGAAAAGAATTCTGTAACTTTAATACTTCTGAAGATATTTGACATTTACTTATGTCATTATTTTGCTACTAATAAGAAAATAGCTATTACTCACTTATGGCATGCAATAGAACCCCAAACTACATGCCAGGTTATAGCTAAGGACAAAGTAGGTGAACAACATATTTTACGAAAATATTGTAACTGCAATAGTTTTGGAGTTACAATGGATTTACTCAACTGTAGAATTTCAAAGTAGCTATTACTCAGCTATCCAATGTGCAACAGATCCGAAACTTTACTATGTGATAGCTTATGAAAAAGTAGATGGATAACATATTTGAAAAGAATTCCCTAACTTTAATACTTTTGAAGATATTTGACATCTACTTATGTCATGATTTTGCTACAAATAACAAAATAGCTATTACTCACTTATGGCATGCAATAGAACCCCAAACTATGTACCATCTTATAGCTAAGAACAAAGTAGCTGAACAACATATTTTAGGAAAATACTCCAACTGCAATAGTTTTGGAGTTACAATGGCTTTACTCAACAGTCAGAATTTCAAAGTAGCTATTACTCAGCTATCCAAGGTGCAACAGGTCTGAAACTTTACTATGTCATAGCTTACCAAAAAGTAGATGAACATATTTGAAAAGATTTCTCTAACTTTAATACTTTTGAAGATATTTGACATTTACTTCTTCTGTTATTTAGCTACAAATGAGGAAATAGCTATTACTCACTTATGGCAAGCAATAGAACCCCAACTATGTACCATCTTATAGCTAAGATCAAAGTAGCTGAACAACATATTTTAGGAAAACACTCTAACTGCAATACTTTTTTAGTTACAATAGCTTTACTCAACAGTCAGAATTTCAAAGTAGCTATTACTCAGCTATCCAAGGTGCAACAGGTCTGAAACTTTACTATGTCATAGCTTACCAAAAAGTAGATGGACAACATATTTTAAAAGATTTCCCTAACTTTAATACTTTTGAAGATATTTGACATTTACTTCTTCTGTTATTTAGCTACAAATGAGAAAATAGCTATTACTCACTTATGGCATGCAATAGAACCCCAAACTATGTACCATGTTATAGCTAAGGACAAAGTAGCTGAACAACATATTTTAGGAAAATACTCTAACTGCAATAGTTTTGGAGTTACAATCGCTTTACTCAACAGTCATAATTTCAAAGTAGCTATTACTCAGCTATCCAAGGTGCAACAGGTCTGAAACTTTACAATGTCATAGCTTACCAAAAAGTAGATGGACAACATATTTGAAAAGATTTCCCTAACTTCAATACTTTTGAAGATATTTGACATTTACTTCTTCTGTTATTTAGCTACAAATGAGAAAATAGCTATTACTCACTTATGGCATGCAATGGGACCCCAAACTATGTACCATCTTATAGCTAAGGACAAAGTAGCTGAACAACATATTTTAGGAAAACACTCTAACTGCAATACTTTTTTAGTTACAATAGCTTTACTCAACAGTCAGAATTTCAAAGTAGCTATTACTCAGCTATCCAAGGTGCAACAGGTCTGAAACTTTAGTAAGTGATGGCTTACCAAAAAGTAGATGGACAACATATTTGAAAAGATTTCCCTAACTTCAATACTTTTGAAGATATTTGACATTTACTTCTTCTGTTATTTAGCTACAAATGAGAAAATAGCTATTACTCACTTATGGCATGCAATGGGACCCCAAACTATGTACCATCTTATAGCTAAGGACAAAGTAGCTGAACAACATATTTGAAGAAAAAGTTGTTACTGCAATAGTTTTTGAGTAATGAGCCCTTTACTCAAAGTAGCTAAGATTGCTATTACTCACTTATCTTTAGGCCTAAGTCCATAAAACCAAAAAAATTTTCAAGGGCATGAAAATTCATTGGGACAATTAATTTACAAAAAATCTGTAGCTGTAGCAGTTTTGGAGAAATCTGCGTGACTAACTAACGCACACACGCAGGCACGCACACACAGACATCATTTCATAATCTCCCGCCCGGCGGGAGATGAAAATAGTGAAACACATCTTCTGAGAAACTCAATTTCAGTGAAATGTTTATAAATAGAGATATATTGAACAAAAACAACAGTTAGCCAATGCAATAGAAAATAATCGAAAAAGTAATAGATTTTTCTATTACTTTGCAATCTATTACTATTATAGTTTCCAAATTTCAATCTACTACTATTACATTTAAATTTCAACAAATCTATTACTTTTCTATTACTTCTATTACATCGGCCCCATTCCTGTCATTTTGTAGTTATTTATTCAAAACTGAACTATCACAGTAGCTATAACTCAGTTAGCTATGAAGTTACAGCTCTGAAAATTTGCTATGACATGGAACATCAAAAAGTACCTGAACAACATACCTAACCAAAACATTTAACTGTAACGGTTACAAAGAAAAAAGCTATTTACTCACTTTGCTCTCTTTTAAACACAGGAAATGGCTATTACTCATTTAGCTATTGAGGTAGCCCTCAAAAACAGGTACCATTTTTTAGGTACAGAGGAATAGCCAAACAACATATTTCTAGTAAAGTGCTGTAATGCAGTCATTTTGGAGTTCTAAACATTAGCTATTAGCAGAATTACTCACTCAGCTATTGACCTTGATCTGCAAAAGCAGGAAAAATATTGAGGACAAAAGAAACTACGGGAAAATTATTAAAGCAAAAGACCATACAGCCCCCCAAAAATCTCTAAATTCAAGTGTTGTAAGTAAATAAGTAAATAATTGAGTTGCAAAAAAAGTACTCGGTAGGGCAATTTTAGGGCTCAAACGCTGACCTTGAAGGACAAGTTTCAAGGTCAAATGTCTGAAGGCTATATAGGACACTTATATCCATTACAACTATCAACTAGAGATTGCGTCTTGACGCAGTGTATCCCCGGACGGGACATAGTTAAGGCGTGAATGTGTCGGGCTTGAGCCTGTTTCCTGGAGCACCAGGTCAGGATTCTCCATAGTACCAGATTACTTCCAAAAGCTAATCACTAGTTGTTTCACTTATATCTGTCTTTAAAAATTACATTTCATGGATCCAGAGGATCCATATAGTGATCCGGATCGCTTCCAAAACTCAATCATTTCATCCTTTTACCTTTTCAGACATATTCTAAAAATTTCATCGAAATCCATCCATAAGTTTTTGAGTTATCTTGTACACAGACACATCTGGCAGCCTGGATCCACATGATCCAGACAGTGATCTAGATTACTCCCAAAATCTAATCACTTGTTCTTTGTCCCATTTAAGACATTTCCTGAAAATTTCATAAAAATCCATTCATGACTTTCCGAGCTATTTGTCTTTAAAAATTACATTCACGGATCCAGAAGATCCAGATAGTGGTCCAGATCACTCGCAAAATTGAACCATTTCTTCCTTTTACCACTTCTTCCTTTTACCATTTGTAACATATCCTGAAAATAGTAAAATCCATTCCAAGATTATGTGCAAGCCTGGATCCAGATGATCCAGATCACTCCAAAAATGTAATCACTTGTTCCTTGTACCATTTAGGCCATTTGCTGACACAATCCATCCATAACTTTTTGAGGTATCTGTCTTAAAAAATTACATTTCATGGATCCAGAAGATCCATATAGTGATCCGGATCACTTCCAAAATTCAATCATTTCATCCTTTTACCACTTCTTCCTTTTACTATTTGTAACATAGCCTAAAAATATCATCAAAATTCATCGCAAAATCATGTTGCAGGCTCGATCCAGATGATCCAGACGGTGATCCAGATCATTCGAAAAGTATAATCACTTGTTCCTTGTACCATTTAGGTCATTTGGTGAAAATGTCATCACAATCCATCCATAACTTTTTGAGGTATGTCTTATTACATTTCACGGATCCAGAAGATCCATACAGTGATCCGGATCACTTCCAAAATTCAGTTATTTCATCCTTTTACCTTTTCAGACATATCCTGAAAATTTCATCAAAATCCGTCCATAAGTTTTTTTGCTACAATGTACACAAACACATCTGGCAACCTGGATCCAGATGATCCAGATCACTCCCCAAATCTAATCACTTGTTCCTCGCACCATTTAGGTCATTTGCTGAAAATGTCATCACAATCCATCCATAACTTTTTGAGGTATCTGTCTTATTACATTTCATGGATCCAGAAGATCCATATAGTGATCCGGATCACTTCCAAAATTCAGCCATTTCATCCTTTTACCTTTTCAGACATATCCTGAAAATTTCATCAAAATCCGTCCATAAGTTTTTTTGCTACAATGTACACAAACACATCTGGCAACCTGGATCCAGATGATCCAGACAGTGATCCAGATCACTCTCCAAATCTAATCACTTGTTCCTCGCACCATTTAGGTCATTTGCTGAAAATGTCATCACAATCCATCCATAACTTTTTGAGGTATCTGTCTTATTACATTTCATGGATCTAGAAGATCCATATAGTGATCCGGATCACTTCCAAAATTCAGCCATTTCATCCTTTTACCTTTTCAGACATATCCTGAAAATTTCATCAAAATCCGTCCATAAGTTTTTTTGCTACAATGTACACAAACACATCTGGCAACCTGGATCCAGATGATCCAGACAGTGATCCAGATCACTCCCCAAATCTAATCACTTGTTCCTCGCACCATTTAGGTCATTTGCTGAAAATGTCATCACAATCCATCCATAACTTTTTGAGGTATCTGTCTTATTACATTTCATGGATCTAGAAGATCAATATAGTGATCCGGATCACTTCCAAAATTCAGCCATTTCATCCTTTTACCTTTTCAGACATATCCTGAAAATTTCATCAAAATCCGTCCATAGGTTTTTTAGCTACAATGTACACAAACACATCTGCAACCTGGATCCAGATGATCCAGACAGTGATCCAGATCACTCCCCAAATCTAATCACTTGTTCCTCGCACCATTTAGGTCATTTGCTGAAAATGTCATCACAATCCATCCATAACTTTTTGAGGTATCTGTCTTTAAAAATTACATTTCATGGATCCAGAAGATCCATATAGTGATCCGGATCACTTCTAAAATTCAACCATTTCATCTTTTTACCTTTTCAGACATATCCTGAAAATTTCATCAAAATCTGTTCATAAGTTTTTGAGCTATATTGTACACAAACACATCTGGCAGTCTGGATCCAGATGATCCAGACAGTGATCCGGATCACTCCCAAAATCTAATCACTTGTTTCTCGTCCCAATAAGGACATCTCCTGAAAATTTCATCAAAATGCACCCATAACTTTTTGAGCTATCTGTGTTTAAAAATTAAATTTCATGGATCCAGATGATCCAGACAGTGATCCAGATCACTCCCCAAATCTAATCACTTGTTCCTCGCACCATTTAGGCCATTTGCTGAAAATGTCATCACAATCCATCCATAACTTTTTGAGGTATCTGTCTTTAAAAATTACATTTCATGGATCCAGAAGATCCATATAGTGATCCGGATCACTTCTAAAATTCAACCATTTCATCTTTTTACCTTTTCAGACATATCCTGAAAATTTCATCAAAATCCGTTCATAAGTTTTTGAGCTATATTGTACACAAACACATCTGGCAGTCTGGATCCAGATGATCCAGACAGTGATCCAGATCACTCCCAAAATCTAATCACTTGTTTCTCGTCCCAATAAGGACATCTCCTGAAAATTTCATCAAAATGCACCCATAACTTTTTGAGCTATCTGCGTTTAAAAATTAAATTTCATGGATCCAGAAGATCCAGACAGTGATCCGGATCACTCCCAAAATTTAATCAGATCTTCCTTTTACCAATTTGGACATATCCTGAAAATTTTATCAAAATCCGTCTGTCAGTTTTTGAGTTATCTTGTTTACAAACAAACAAACAAATAGAGGGCCCAAAATGACCCTCGGTCAGGTACTTTGGCGGTCAGTGGATGACCTTCAACAAAGATCTGTAACCGGTCAGCCTGGATGCTGGTACTCCGTCATGTACTCAACCTCAAAAGCCATTTTCAATAGTTTCCACGCAATGTAGTCAGCATTAAGTGTGAAAATATCTCCAAATATGCCAAAAATGACCCTTGGTCAGGTACTTTGGCGGTCAGTGGATGACCTTAAATGAAGATCTGTAACCAGTAAACCTGGATGGCAGAAGTCCATCATGTACTCAACCTCCAAAGCCATTTTCAATAGTTTCCATGCAATATAGTCAGCGTTAAGTGTGAAAATATCTCCAAAAAGGCCAAAAATGCCCCTCGGTCAAGTACTTTGGCGGTCAGTGGATGACCTTCAATCAAGAGCTTCAAGGTCAAATTTCTGCATGCTTATAGAGGACATATATATGTATTATATATACCAGCCACAGGATGATCTAACTTTCTGTCTTGGAGAACTGGGCCAAAATGTGCAAAAATGGCCAAAATCTGACCTTTAAGTGGCCACCAGTGACCTTGAGATTGAAGGTCAAGGTCACAAAACAATAGCGTTCGTGGCATTGCCCATATATACCCACATACCAAATTTGAAAGTTCTAACTAAAATATTTTTTAAGTTATCGCGTCCAAAAGGAAATCTCTGCGGCGGCGGCGTGACCGTACTGAATCCTAAGTATCCCCGACTTTCGTCCGGGGATACAATCATAAAAAGACTCAAGTTTTTAATGATAAGAAATAGCCTCAAAATGTATAAAACTCCTTGAAGAACATCAAAGAAATGCCTGTGGCAACCATCTCGTCTTTTAAAATGAGGCCAAAAATATTCCTAGGCAAGCTTTTGTAATGATAAACATATCCTGCAAATTTGAGAATTCTACCTATAGTACCTTAGGCTCTAGAGGGGTAACAAGAAAATTTCTACACACTGCGGGAGCAGTGGCAGCACACCCATGCATGTTCCATAGTATTCACTGGATGCTATCAAGTAGATACAAATAAGAGATTGAACATTTTAAGGTCCTTCATCTGAGTAGATATACACAATATATGCCCAAAAGGGTAAATTTCAGTACACTTTTTTCACTAAATGATAATTAGTCAGTTCTCAATCAGTTAATTATGGTCTGACTGATCTGAAATTACACTGGTACCTAGATTCTGATGTATGGAAAGTGCTTGCCAAATTTTGTTGATCTAAATGTTGTTGTTTTCCAAGGAAATCTGGTGAAAAGGAAGTACTACAAAAAAATTGTTTTTGATCATTTAAACTTAATAAAGGTCAAAGCTCAAATTCGTACCTGTCAAAAAATTTCCCACACCCATAGATTATAACTACCAAAAATCATTTTGACAGTCCTTATATTGAGATATTCAACTTATAAAATACTCTCGTCCAGAAATTGCATTTTTATAAAGACCAAGGAATGGTATTTGTTCATTTATTTAGTGTTTTACATCATGCCTGTTACCTCTGATTTTCCCAACAACAACAACAACCCCCCCCCCCCCCCCCCCCCCAAAAAAAAAAAAAAAAACCTGCAAAAATGCTTCATGGCAAAAAAGCTGACAGTCTCTAGAATTGGAGCAATAGCAGAAAATTAAATGGTTTATTTAAAAAGAACTAATTGAAATTGCCACAGTTCTAAAACCATTTATGACAGTATCCAAGCAACTTTAACGTTTATTTTACAATATTTCGGATTCCATATTTTGTATATTATGTATCCAAGAAGTGGCACAACATGTCCAAATTTTCCCGGTGTAAAATGCCTGTACCTCCCAACAACCCACATGCCCTCCCTTTTCAAAAAATCTTTTACCTACTTCCATTTAGATCATTTATCAATATGAAAAGATGTAGGAGTGCAAATTTTAATTTCCTTACACCACAGACAATGTGAAAGTCTTATTTTCACAATCAAAATATTTGATGTGGCAAAATACACTTTTTGAGTTCCAAAAAGAAACTTTTGGCTCTATGTTCAAGTTGTTATCCTTTTGATCATGGTTTTCAGTCTATTCTTTTGATTTCTTTTCCATTTGTTGTTATTTGGCAACATAACTATCCATATTTACTCCTACTAAACGCCCCTAATCCAATCCAAGGGGCTTTCAGGCATTTTATTGATTTCCAGACAAAATTCACCTTTGCAATTCAGAAAAAAAGGATGTGTTTCAGTTTTACTACTTCCCCAGTCGAAACAACCATTCACATGAAACAAAAGAAAACAAAACATGGCAGTTTTCCACAAAAATATGAGATGAAAGTTTATTATTACTTCAGATTTAAGGTTTGTTCATAATACTTAAAAGTTTATGCTCTCCAACAATAGTACTAAAACAAATTCGTAACTAGATATTGCGTCTCGACGCAGTGTATCCCCAGACGGGACATGGTTGAAGCGTGACATACAGAGTATTATGGTTGACACAAATATACCCCTGTGGGGAGGGGGCCTTAGTGTTTATGGGAGCAACTTGTACTGACACTAAGTAAACAAAACGTTTGCTTAATGAAAGATACAAATATAACTAGATGTAGCACATCAGAGAACCGATCCAAACTGTATCCACCAGAAAGAAAACTCACCAAAGTCAATCAAACCTTGAAGGAGGAGCCCAAGGTGAAATCTGACCACATCAAAAGATTCCTAGCCCATGATTTCCAATCGGTTTGCATGACATTGCAAACCTCTACCAACACGAATAAGCAAGTTATAAGCACTTTTAATTTTGGCTACCCTCATTTGACCTTGAAATAGGGGCCAAAGGTCAAATCTGATCACATCAAAAGATTCCTAGCGCGTGATTTCCTACAGGATGGTTTCACACTATAAACCTCTCGGACCAAGAAAAAGCAATTTATAAGCACTTTTAGATTTTGCTCTCCTCTTTTGACCTTGAATGAGGGGTCCTAGATCAAATCTGACCACATCAAAAGATTCCCAGCCCGTGATTTGGAATAAGTTGGTTTACCATCCCAAACCTCTAGGACCAATAATAAGCAAGTTATAAGCACTTTTAAGTTTGGCTATCCTAGTTGACGTTGAAGGAGGGGTCCAAGGTCAAATCTGACCACACCAAAAGATTCCCAGCCCATGATTTCCTATACGTTGGTTTTCCATCCCAAACCTCTAGGACCAATAATAACGGAGATATAAGCACTTTTCATGACTGACAAAAAAACGCCTGTGCCGGCCATCTTGTTTTTCAAAATGAGGCCAAAAATATTTCCAGTCAAGATTTTGTAATGCAGAACATATTCTGTAAATTTGAGATCTCTACCTACAATACCCTTTGCTCTAGGGGACCAACAAAAGTCTTTGCTTTAAGTCGAATAAACGTTCCTGGCGGCCATCTTGTTTTTCAAAACGAGGCCAAAAATATTCCCAGCCAAGATTTTATGGTTATGAATATATCCTGCAAATTTGAGAGGGCTAGCTATAATATTTTTTTTCTTAGAGTGGTAACAGCCAATAATAAAGGAGGTATATGGTCTCACAGTCTTAAGGTACCATTTTGAGTCATTTTAGCAGACCTCAGGTGACCTTGAAAAAAATAGCCAAGGTCAACAAACTGGATGCTGGTACTCCATCATGTGCTCAACCTCCAAATACATTGTCAATAGTTTCCATGTACTATAGTCAGCATTAAGTGTGAAAATATCTCCAAAAAGGCCAAAAATGGTCTTGGTGAGGTACTTTGGCGGTCTGTGAATGACCTTCAATGAAAAGATTCAAGGTCAAATTTTTGCATGTTTACAGAGGACATATATATGTATTACATATATCAGCCATAGGATAATCCAACTTTCTGTATATGAGAACTGGGCCAAAATGTGAAAAAATGGCCAAATTCTGACCTTTAAGAGGCCACCAGTGACCTTGAAATTGAAGGTCAAGGTGGCATTGCCCATATATACCCACATACCAAATTTGAAAGGTCTAACTAAAATATTTTTTAAGTTATCATGTCCGAAAGGAAATCTCTGCAGCAGCGGCGGCATGACCGTACTGAATCCTAAGTATCCCTGACTTTCGTCCAGGGATACAAATATACTGATCTCTCGAAAGCATCAATCCAGATGCCAGTTGTAAACTATTTCATTATCACCCATTGCTCCCTCAGACTTCAGCGGTTTCTTTATCTCAAATAGTCGCCCCACCCCGTTTTAAAAAATGCATCACCCCCTGGGGTATATAAACAGAAAAATATGGTATTTGTACATTTAAGGAAACATATATACAATCTAATCAGGGCCACTCTATAAAGATAAAAGAAAATACCTAATGTGGAGCAACTTTCATTCATCAAGGTACCCTTTTTTACTCAATTGTAATCTTACACTATTTTCTTAATTAATTATTTGTAATAGCAACAAATTTTATCTAATTACAGTACCATCTAAGTGATGTACCAAAAGGTTTGCCTAGAAATGAATCAAATAACAAATGCAAGATAAAACAGCAGCTTTTATACAATTATAGCTTGTATTAAATCTACATTAAACTGATCACGGTTGTATAATAGATTTGAAGAACTAGAAATAGGACGCCCTGTTGAGAGTAGCTGCAATATATAAAAAGAAACAGGATAGCATAGAAGTACAAACATTATCATGTGTAATGTCCACCCCATGAACGTTTTGCAACAACTGTACAGTAGTCTTACAAGACCCTTTTTCATTTGTAAAATATATTAATGATGCTTAAATATTTATTAGTATACAAGTAAATTATTTCAGCTTCATGCCTTTTTGCATTGGTTCAAAATTCACTCAAAATCACTCTGTCTCTAAAGGTTTTTGAGATAACCAACATTTTCTATTTCCGATTAAATTGAAGATGGTGGGCGAAATTTGAGAAATTTGACATTTTTCAGAGGCAATATACCAAAGATATCTAACATCAAAGATATCTAAATTAGCTTGAAACTGCTCTATACCTTAAGGCCAAAATTCAAGATGGCAGACAAAATTCTGGAAATTCAACTTTTTTCACAGGCACTACATCTCTAGTACCCAAAGGGTCCAAACATTGCTCGAAATCACTTTATCTCTAAGGGTTTTTGAGATAGATGACATTTTCAATTTCCGCCAAAATTCAAGATGGCAGCCAAAATCTCGTTCCCAAGATAAATGCGTTTTCGCATTTTTTGGCCGCCAAAAAGATTTTTGTGAAATGTCGCCAGTACACTTTGCGGATACCCTGTGGGTCCAAAATTTCGTCGAAATCGCTCTATCTCGCACCGTTTCCAAGATGGATGCACTTTTGCGTTTTACATAGAAATTCAAGATGGCCGCTAAAAGTGGCAGGAAAGCGATTCTTGTGAAAAGTCGCCAGTATATTCTGCATATAACCTGGGGGTCAAAAATTTTGTCGAAATTTCTCTATCTCGTACCATCTCCAAGATAAATGCGCTTTTGCATTTTACGCAGAAATTCAAGAAGCCGCCAAAAGTGGCGGGAAATTGCAAATTTAATAAGTAAATTAAATTTTTATAAGTTAATACCCTATCCAATGGACAATTTGCTAAACCGGTCGGCGCAGACCGGCCCGCCAAACGCCAGAAAAAGACGTCCTGTGTTTCCACCGGCTGGCCGGTCCGTAGTACTCCCCAGATGGCGCCTCGTACTTCCTTTCTGTCTAGACAACCTGACGTCATAGCATCTTTTTCGTTGTCTAAACCTCTTAGACCCCTAGTAAGCTGATAGCGGGGTCGGTGGGAGGGTCTTGTGTGTCCATTGGATAGGGTATTAACTTATAAAAATTTACTTATTAAATTTGCAATTTTATTGCGTTAATACATCCTATCCAATGGACAATTTGCTGAATAACTACCGCTTGGTCGGCGGGAAAGTTACTAGGGACATATGTGAACTCACAATAGCAAATTTTAACCTACGGTCCAGGCTGACTTTGTCAGGAGACCAATAGGCCCAGACCTGGGTTAACCTTAAGGTCAGCAAACCCTGTAAGGTCATGGTCGGTTTCCAGCAGCCGGTTACCCAGGGCTATACCGACGTCGCCCCCCCCCCTTTTTAACAGACCTGCTTTGAGGTAGGGGGAAGAGAGGGATGAGTTCAGTCCCAGAATGCCAATAAACCTCCCAAAGGAAGCACATCACATTTTTTACTATGTACATGTAGAAACTTTTTATACTACGTACATATATACAAATCTCCTCAATCTAAGGGCCACCTGTGGATCTGCTGGGCAGCCCATACCGACCCCAATTGGTAAAGCTTTGAGTCAGCCCAAGCCACACCCTTCAGATAGAACTGTGTGAGGGTATTCTGTGACTTCAGTGGCAGGCTGACAAGATTGGATCTAAGGAGATTCCCAACTGGAAGACCTTAGGAGCAGCAAAGGCCCTGACAAGGGGTTTTAACCTGATGTAAAGAGTGGGCCTCCTGGTCAGAGAGCTCATAACATAGGATCACAGTCTGCTTGATCTAAGAGGAGATAGAGGCAGATGTCTTTGTCGGAACCTTTCTTAAAGGAGACAAAAAACTACCTCCTTATTCTACTTGAGGTCTGAGGTCCTGTCCAAATTGTAGCGCAATGCTCTAACCGGAAAAAGGGACCAGTCACACTTGAGGGATCTATCCAGAGATGGGGGCCAGGGCTATTATAACCACTGGGGCCACACCGTCTGGACCCTCTTGACCAGCTGATTCTTGGATAGAAAGCTGGGTAATGGATATGGGGACACCGTTGACCAATCGGATTGGTGTCTAAAATTTTTGTTTTGCCAATCATGAATCTCACTTCTGCGTTTGCCCGACCCAAGGGCCAAGAAGAATACCGTCTTTAAGGTCAAATGCTTCAAGGAGGCCTCCTTGATTGGTTCAAACGGAGCCTTATTCAGTTGGTGCAAGACCAGTGAGAGGTTCCAGGAGGATATGCCCCTCCTGCTTTTAGGACTGTCTCCGTGAAAACTATCCAGGAGACGAGCAAGATTTTTGTCCTTGCTGATGTTGAAGGGTGAATTTCCCAGTTTATCAGCAATGGCTGAACTGTAACCATCAAAGGTGCCGGGCTGTAGCTTCCTGTCCTCATAAAGTACATAAGGAAGTCAGCAACTGACTTTACAGGGGTACCCTGAGGTCCACCTGATTAGTGACACACCACAATGGTCCACTTTGTCTCATAGACTGATCTGATTGATCCCCTTTGAGGAGCCTCAATTCTTGCTGCCACCGCCTCAGACAAGCCCCGCTCCTCGATTGCTCAGGCTCTAGGAGCCATGCATGAAGATTAAGATTTGTCAGATTTCTGTGAGGCATCTGATTGAATAACTGTCAACAGGTTGGGTAGATTGGGCAGGCTCAGTGGGATTTGGCTGGACATGGCCACTAGATCCCAAAACCAAGGCATGTTGGGCCACCCCGGAGCAATCAGAATGATTCTCTTGCACGGGGAGTCCTGCAACTCCTCCACCACTTTGCCCACTATGGTGGATGGTGGGAAGGTGTATGCTTCCAGATCCTACCATGGCTGACTGAGCGCATCCACTGCTGTGGCCAGGGGATCCGGTACCGGTGACACAAACAGAGGCAACTTGTTGTTGAACCTCATGGCAAATAAGTCTATTTTGGGCCGGTGCCACCTGCATATTTAGTGGAAGACCTCTGGAAGGAGAAACCACTCAGTTTGGATGGTCTGGCCTAGCCTGGATAGCTTGTCTGCTACCACGTTCAGCCGGCCTGGAATGTGTCGGGCTTAGAGTCACTTGTTTCCTGGTACACCAGGTCAAGATTCTCCATAGTAGGGCACAAGGTTGCTACAAGTACTATCTTGTTTGAGCAAAGGTCTTGGAACTCTTTTAAAGCCAGAAAGACTGCTTTAAGTTCTAGATAGTTTATATGCAGCCTGCTTCCGGGAAGGGACCCGGTTCCTCCTGCAGTGTGCTCGTTTAAGTGAGCGCCCACCCTTCTATTGATGCGTCTGTAAATATTTGCAGAGCATGTTTTATTGGGTGTAATGGTTGGCCTGTAAGTACCTTGTCTTCCTTCAGCCACCATTGTAAATGGGGGTGCAGGGACCTGGGGACTTGGATCACCTTTTCTAGTGATTATGGTACCCTCCAGTTGCTTTTGAGATGCCACTGTATGGGTCTCACATGAAGTCAGCCTATATGGACTAGCTTTTCTGTAGCTGTTAGTAACTTATCAAGGACATGAACTCCCAGAACGGGCAAGCCGGTGGGGATAGCCGTTTTAGCATAGTCTCTTGAAGGTTCTGCCACCGGTCCAGAGTCAGTTGGAACCGATCAGACCTGAGGTCAAACTGGTAGCCTACAAAATCGAAGTCTTGTTTGGGCTCCAGCTCTGATTCCTCTAAGTTCATCAGCCAACCCAGTTGCTGACACATTATTTACTAGTTCCTGTGTATGTTGGAGACAAGCCTGGTGGGATCTGGCTCTCACCAACCAGTCGTTCTTAAATCCTTTTGTATGGCCATCAGTTTCACCTCCTTTGGGATCACAGTGAACTCCATGGGTGCTGTGGACAAACCGAATGCCCGACCTTGGATGTGAAATCTCAGGTATTTTCTGGATTGTTCCTGTATAGGTATATGGAAGTGGGCGTCCTATCTACTGAGGTAACCCACTCCCCTTGGTCTTCGAAAGGCTTGGTTTGTCCAGACCTAGAATAGGTCTCCAATGGCTGTGTAATTTTGGAACCAAGAAAGGTCAGCTGAAGAAGCCTAGAGATTTTGAATTGCCTCGACTGCATCTTGTCCATTAGCTGATGGATTTTTGGTGACCTTGTAAGTTGGTCTTGGGTACAGCCCCAAGGCTTCCAAGGTTCCCAAAAAGGATTTAGTCTAGATCCTACAGGCAGATTGTGTTCCACATTTGGGACATTTGGAAGTCTGACAAACATTTCCGGTCCCTCCGGACACCAGTCCGGTCTGGTGACAGTCTCTCTGTTCTTGTTGTGGTCCGGTCAACTTTTCACCTTTACACTCTTTGCCCCAGACCAGCTGCCTGCAAGGTGCAGCATTCACCCAGTAATTGTTATTTGAAAAAGGCTGACCCTTGGCCAGACATGATGAAACTTGTTTGATTGTAGACTACCTTTCCTCTTGCTGCTGAAAAAAAACTTTTTTTTTTTTTTTTTTTTTCAGTGAAGTCCAGAACCGATTACAGGCTGGTAAGAGGTGTGATAAGGCAAGGTTGCCTGGTAGTAGCTTTGTAAATTGCCATATCAAGACCACTGATTGGTCTAAGAATTTTCTGTAACCAAAATGACCTTGGGCAACTCTGTCAGGTACCAGGTCTCTGTAACCGGTAATTTCCTGTAACCAGTAACTCTCTGTAACCGGCAAACTGGTAGGCTGGAGTCACCCATGAAGTTAGACAGCTACTGGTCTATATTTAGCTAGTAAGTTGAAGTAATTCTTGTAAATGCTTCCACATCTACCTGAAGAGTTGAATGGACTAGGTGGGTAGACTCTGTCACCGGTTTTGGTGAAGCAAGATTATATAGCCGGTACCTTGTTGGCAGGCTCTGTAACCAGTGGTTGAGGTGATCACTCTGTAACCGGTTTTGGTGAAAATAAGGCTGTATAGCCGGTAAACTGGTCTGGTGATTTGAAGACTCTGTAACCAGTCAGTTGCAGCCATATTTGTAGATACTTGCTGTCTACCTGCCCCAGAATCAACACAGTTGAATGGACTGGGTCGGATGACTCTGTAATCAGTTGGGGTCGGGTAAGCTGTACCAAGGCTGTGTAGCCGGTACTTGGTCGGTACACTCTGTAACCAGTTGTTGAAGCAACTGTACAAGGCTGTGTAGCCGGTCGGTATACTCTGTAACCAGTTGTTGAAGCAATTGCACAAGGCTGTGTAGCCAGTACCAGTCGGTACACTCTGTAAACAGTTGCTAAAGCAATTTTACAACTATCTTTTGTGTTGAATTCAGCTTGCTGTAGGTTTCCTCCATTAATTAAAGTACTTCTCTAATCGCACGTCTTATTTGTAAATTTGACAGTTGCTGGAAAAGCCCTTGTGAGCTATTTTTAGAAGCACCTGTTGTTCGGTGTGTCAGTTGTCGCGTTCTTTTGTGATACTTAAACATGCAAACGCACAGTATTCTGCTAATCCACAAACCCCACTACCGACAACGAAGGCCGGTCCATGAGAGAGGGACTGGTATCACAGTAGACGTAAGTTGTGAAGAACGCAGTTCCGACCTTCCTGGTCGGTGAAAACACGTGACCAGCTTCGTGATTTGGTCGGAAGGACACGCGATTGGCTAACTGGTGATGACGTCAGTATTCGCGTTCTTTGTGTGATGCTTTACAGGCAACTTTACAGTGCACAAAAACCCCACTACCGACAACAATGCCGGGTCTGCAAAGCAGGGACTGGAATCACAGTAGACGTGAGTTCTGAAGAACGCCCTCCCGACCTTCCTGGTCGGTGAAAACACGTGACCAGCTTCGTGATTTGGTAGGAAGGACACGCGATTGGCTGACTGGATATGACGTCAGAGGTCACGTTCTTTGAGCTGGCCAGTCGGCTGATGCTTCAAAAGCAGAGAAGCCTGGACCAGTGCGCTCTGTAGATGTGTAGATGAAATTCCTTCTTTCTTTCGTGATAAAACCAGTGAACTGGCCATCCACAACCCCCACTACTGACAACAAAGCCGGGTCTGCAAGGGAGGGACTGATATCACCTTCTATTGTGAAGTCGGTTGAACTGGAGCTTGCCGGTCGACCTATGCTTTATAGCAAAGAAGTCTGGACCAGTGCGCTCTGAAGATTTCTGAAGAATGCATCTCTTGCTTCTGATGAAAAAACACTAAATACTCGAGCTAGGCTGGTGTGGCTGATGCTTTACAGCAGAGAAGCCTGTACCAGTGCGCTCTGAAGAAATCTGAAGAATTCATCTCATGCTTCTGATGAAAAAACATTAAATACTCGAGCTGGCTGGTGTGACTGATGCCTTATGGCAGAGAAGTCGGTACCAGTGCGCTCTGAAGAATGCACTTCTTGGGGAATTCCTTCTATTTACAATGTTCAAAACTACGTAGACTGAAGTTGTCCGTGATATTATTCGTAGTACTAGAAAAGGCATTTCTATGGTGATTGAAACTGGATGGTTACAGAAGGTACATTCAACCAAAAGACACCGATAAAAATACCTGTAAGTAGTATATCCATAATTTTCATAATATTGTCGATCTGCCCCTAACAACACAATTGTTGAATGGGAGGAAACTAGCAAAATGGCTGCCTTCCATATTTCTCGTCTTACTGCCCTATCATCAACACTAAATTGAGTCAGCTAGGGAGCGTTTCCAGCAGATTTCTTGATATATATCCGTGCTTGATATGTAGGTAACACTTCTACAATAAATTATTTGCAAATAAGGTAGAAAATCCGTCATAATGCACACTTTTCCTTAAAATATCTGGAGATTGTTGAAAACACGTCTGCACAGTACACGCGCCAAATGAAAAAGATGCTATGACGTCAGGTTGTCTAGACAGGAAGGAAGTACAAGGCGCCATCTGGGGAGTGCACAGTACTATGGACCGGCCAGCCGGTGGAAACACACGATGTCTTTTTCTGGCATTTGGCGGGCCGGTCTGCGCCGACCAGTTTAGCAAATTGTCCATTGGATAGGATGTATTAACGCAATAAAAACGATTTTTGCTTAAAGTCGCCAGTAGACTATTCATATACCTTGTGGCCAAAACTTTTGTCGAAATCGCTTTATCTTGCATTGTTTCCAAGATAAGTGTTTTTACATTTCACACAGAAATTCAAGATGGCCGCCAAAACTGGCGGTAAAGTGATTTTTGTGTAAGATCGTCAGTACACTCAGGACACCCTGGGGGTTGAAAATTTCAATGAAATTGCTCTATCTCGCATGGTTAAGGAGCTAGAAAAAAATTTGTGTTTTTGCATTTTTGGCAAAAATTTGAAAATTCAAAATGGCCACCATTTTTGGGGAGGGTAAAATTTTTTGAAAATGGCAAAGAGTAGTTTGCTAAGATACCCTGTGGGTCGAAAATTTCGATGAAATCGCTCTATCTCGCACGGTTAAGGAGACAGAAGCAAATTTGTGTTTTTCAATTTTTGGCAAAAATTTGAAAGTTTGAAATGGCCACCATTTTTGGGGAGAGGAAAATTTTTTGAAATTGTTTTTGTAATTTTGATAAGTTTTGTTAGTTTGCTAAGATACCCTGTGGGTCAAATATTTCGACAAAATCGCTCTATCTCACATGGTTAAGGAGATAGAAACAAATTTGTGTTTTTGCATTTTTCGCAACAATTCAAAAATTCAAAATGGCTGTCATTTTTGGTAAGAGGAAAATTTTTTGAAATTGTTTTTGCATTTTTGCTAAGTTTTGTTAGTTTGCTAAGATACCCTGTGGGTCAAATATTTCGACAAAATCGCTCTATCTCACATGGTTAAGGAGATAGAAACAAATTTGTGTTTTTGCATTTTTCGCAACAATTCAAAGATTCAAAATGGCCGCCATTTTTGTTGAGAGGAAAATTTTTTGAAAATTGCCAAGAGTACATTGCTTAGATACCGTGTGGGTCAAAAATTTCGACGAAATCGCTCTATCTCGCACGGTTTAGGAGATAGACATATTTATATTTTTTGCTATGTAGCTATTACTCAGGAGGTTAAAGCTATTACCCTCAACAACAATACCAAGCAAGCAATTGACCCTATAAACCTTCACACCAAATTTTACAAAGATGAGTTAAATATGTTTCCTTTAAAAGAGTGAAAACAGAAATGCAAGTCAGAGTAGGCTCAAAGTAGCAAAGCAGCTATTACTCAAATAGCTAAAAAGCTGTCCTGGCCAAACTATTGACCCAATTATCCTTCATATAAATTTTTGTGAAGATAGAAAACATTGTTTCATTAAAATGTCCAGAAAAAAGTCAACTCAAAATAGCATAATAGCTATATAGCACAGTAGCTATTACTCAATTAGCTATAAAGGTATTATCACCAAAAGCAATCCCAAGCAAGCTACTGATCCAATAATCCTCCATCCCAAATTTTGTGAACATAGGTGAAATACTTTTCCTTTAAAATCCTTAAAAAAAACAAGCAATCAGTGCCCGTGAACGGGTTCTGTGTAAGCTGACTGTGTGTTGAGTTTCAGAGTAGAAGTGACAGACGAAAAGGACACAAAAGTAGTGCCCTGCAAATAGTATTCAGAAGTTAAGTAACAAGGTAACTGTTTAGGTGTGAAAAGTAGGTTAAAATATATTTAAAGGAAATACTGCAAATGTAACAGTTTTTGAGTTACAACTGATTAAATCAACAGTGAGAATCTCAAAGTAGCTTTTGCTCAGCTATGCAATCAGTTAAAGGGCTCCAATTTTAATAGGATATAGCTCACGCAAAAGTAGGTGAATAACATGTTTAAGGAAACACTGTAATAGTTTTCAAGTTACAACTGATTTATCCAACAGTGAGAACCTGAAAGTAGCTATTACTCAGCTATGCAAGGAGCTACAAGAAGCAATTTTACTATTTAATATCTGACCCAAAAGTAGGTTTAACAACATATTTAAACAAAATACTATAAATGCAATAGTTTTCAAGTTACAACTGATTAACTGAACAGTGAAAACCTAAAAGTAGGTATTGCTCAGCTATGCAATGAGCTACAGGTCTACAATTTCACTATGTTATAGCTGATCCATAACTATGTGAACAACATATTTAAACAGAATACTCTAAATGCAATAGTTTTCTAGTTACAACTGATTTACTCAACTATGCCAACCTGAAAGTAGCTATTGCTCAGCTATGTCATGACCTAGAGGTCTGCAATTTTACTATATTATAGCTTATTCAAAAGCTATAACATAGCTATTATAGCTGACCCAAAGTAGGTGAACGACATATTTAACCGACTGATTTACTCAACAGACAGAACCTGAAAGTAGCTATTGCTCAGCCGTGACCTACACGTCTGCAAATTCACTATGTTATAGCTGACCCAAAAGTAGGTGAACAACACATTTAAACAAAATACTCTAAATCCAATAGTTTTCAAGTTACAACTGATTTACTCAACAGTGAGAACCTGAGAATAACAATTACTCAGCTATGCCATGAACTACACATCTGCAATTTTACAATGTTATAGCTAATTTAAAAGTAGATGAATAAGATATTTAAACAAAATACTCTAATTGCAATAATTTTGAAGTTCCAACTGATTTACTCAACAGCGATACTCTGAAAGTAGCTATAGCTTGGCTAAGCAATGAGCTTCAGGTCTTCAATTACACTATGTTATAGCTCACCCAAAAGTAGCAGAATAACATATTGAAACAAAATACTCTAACTGCAATAGTTTTCAAGTTACAACTGATTTACTCAACAGTGAGCACCCCAAAGCAGCTATTGCTCAGCTATGCCATGAGCTACAGGTCTGTAATTTCACTATGTTATAGCTGACCCAAAAATATGTGAACAACTTATTTAAACAAAATACTGTAAATGCAATAGTTTTCAAGTTACAACTGATTTACTAGACAGTGAGAACCTGAAAATAGCTAATGCTCAGCTATGTAATGAGCTACAAGTCTGAAATTTTACTATGTTATAGCTGACCTAAAAGTAGCTGAATAACATATTTATACGAAATTCTGTATATGCAATAGTTTTCAAGTTGCAAGTGATTTTACTCATCATGGAAGATACTGAAAAGTCAGAAAGTAGCTATTACTCACTTAGCTATTGGGATAGACACCCAAGTTACTCACCATGTTGTAGCTAGTGAAAAAGTAGAGCTGAATAACATATTTTAACAAAATGCTCTAAATGCAATACTTTTAAAGTTATAAGTGATTTAGTCCATGATTTCATGAATTTTGATGAATTAAAAATCATTTTAAAAATTCATAAAAAAACTTAAGATCAAGGCCTGATACTCACACAAGGGAATTTACTAGTGGCCTAGTACATATATGCAAGATAAGAGAAAAATCCCTGCAATAGTGAATGAGAAAATTGTGGCCAAGTGTTGTAACTTTCATACTTTGGGCGAGGGTACCAAACTTTTAATGGCTCTGGAGAACAGACGAACGAACAGATCTGCATGCCTTTAACAATTTATCATCCTCGATAGTTAAGGTATCTTTTTAAAAAAACAGCATGTCTCTGGATCTTGTAGTTTTGGAGTAGAAGATGTTCATGCGTACGCCGCAGAGTGATGCCATAATGTCAGCTGACTGACAAGTCAGCTGACATAAAAAGCCACTCAAAGTAGCTATTACTCAGTCAGTTATATAGCTATTATCACTACAAGCAATCCCAATCAAGCTATTGACCTAACTATTGCTCATCCCAAATTTGGTAAAGATATGTCAAATGTTTTTCCTTAAAATGCCCTGAAACAACAGAAGTACACAAAAGTAGCTACGTAGCTATTACTCAGTTAGCTATAGAGCTATCTTCACCAAAAGCAATCCCATGCAAGCTATTATTCCAATAAACACCCATAACAAATTTGGTAAAGAGAGAATAAATACTTTTCCTTGAAATGACCGGAAACCAATTGTGACGCCGGACACCGGATGGCAGACGGCAGACGCCGGAAAAAGCAAAAATAATATGCCCACCCCCCAGTGGGGTGGACATAATTATGTAAATTTTCTTTGGTATATATAACAAATGAAGCTGTGAGGGGGTTTTTATATAAAACATAAACCATCTCTATTTGAAAAATTAAGTAAATTTTCATTTTTTATTTATCAAATGAAACTGCCAGGATTTTATACATAAAATATTAACCTTCAAATAAATTCTAGTACATCACACTAAGTTTAAAACTTTATGACAGAAAAAAAACATTATTTAATCATAAAGTACATGAAATTATTAAAACAGTACCTTCTAAATACTTTTGTTGTACATAGGGCAATTTTCATCAAAACATTTGGTGGCAAAGCATGTTTTAGAAGTTCATCTTTTAATTCCAAAAGCTGAAATAGGGAAAAAAGGTTATGACAAACCAACCTCTTTAATTTCAAATTGTTATCAAGATAGAAATAAAAATGTCAGAATTATCATATTCAAATAAATGCAATAAACGATATAGTACACCTATATTTCAAATTACATGTGGTTATTTCAATTTGTAATTCATGAAATATTGATAAAATATTTATGAATTAACTAATTTATTTATTTTTGCATTAACAAATTACACAAACATGCACTATGCTAAAACATTCTACCTCTGTTAAACAAGTGTGAACCAGAGCAGATGCATTCACGACACCATCACATAAACCATCAAATTTATTGGGTTCCCCCTTCCTGACACCTCCATCTCCTTGCTCTTCATCCTGCAGGAAAGGTACACAAACATTGCGCTAAAATACATCAGTTTTTTAAAGAAAATTTAAGTTCATTAAATGTTACGTTTAAGTTTTTCACGAACAAAGACTGCATATAGAAGATATATTTAATACAGTTTGAGATTTATCAGACTTACCAATTCCAAGTTACAGGGCAAAATACGTGAAAAATGTCAAAAAGGGTCACTCAGGTGGGTGTTTAGGGTCCTCATACGCAGGTCAAATGTCTTTTTAAAGCCTTGATTTTTGGCACATATAAAAAGAACACATTAATATATTCCAAGATGAGATTTCAGCTCTATCAGTCACATAGTATGACAGCTATAGGGCTTAAAAGTGGCAAAAAGTCTATAAATTGGGTCACTGTGGGCATTTTAGACACCTTAGGGTAACCTTAAAATTAAAGCTACAAACTTTAAAGTTTCTACAGACAGAGATTACATATAGAAGTTATATCTAACACAGTTTGAGACTTTTAGGACTTACCATTTCTAAGTTACAAGGCAAAATATGTGAAAAATGTGGAAAATCGTCACTCAATTGGGGTGTTTAAGGTCCTTATACATAGATTAAATGTCTATTAAAGGCCTAGATTTTTTGCAAATGTAAGAAGCACATAAATATGTTCCCTGATGATAGTTCACCTATATGAGAGACATAATTTGAAAGCTACTGGGCTTAAAAGTGGCAATAAATCAATAAATTGGGTATCTGTGGGCAATTTTGAGACCTTAAGGTGAGCTTAAAATGAAAGCTACAGGTCTCAATTTTTTACAGACAAAAATTAGATATAGAAGTTATATCTAGTAGAATGAGACTACCAATCAGAATTACCACTTTCAAATTGTAGGGCAAGATATGTGAAATATGTCGAAAAAATCCATAAGTAGCCTCAAACACAAGTTTATCCTTAACATAAAGTCTTGATTTTTGGCATATGTATGAAGAATATATTAATGTGTTCTCTTCTTAAATTTTACACAGATGAGCCTCATAGTTTGTGAGCTAGAGGGCTTTACGTGGCAATAGGCCCATTTGAGACTTAAGATGGCCGTAAGTTCTTTATTATTTAGTTTAAGGTCACTTTAAATAGGGGGTCTTCTTTAGCCACCCTTAACATGTGTACCAAGTTTGAAAAAAAATGTTTATCCATTTTTGAGTTATCACATACACATGGAAATTTCTATTGTATTCCCCACTTTCGTCTGGCGATAATTAATTAAATTAAAATTAATTTGTTACATCTTATTTCAGTCAATTCATAATTCACCAAGTTGAATACACACAATACAATGACTTTAAAAATTACATTTCAAACTTCAAACCATTTTCAGTAATGAAAATATAAAAATCAGACTTTAACTAACAATATCCCAAAATGATTTACAAAGAAAAGACTTTTCATCAATTTTTAAATATTTCAATAATCTGTATATATATTGAACTTAAACATGATATCACAGAATATGATACTGTAGTGATATGTTTTACATACATCGGTTATGGAATCATCTGATATGCCATACTCTTCATCTTCTTCTTCTGCCAATGCTTCAAGTCCTGTTGCTGATAAAAGGAAAAATTTTGAGCTGATGAATTTTACAAATGATGTTTTGGATTAAAGGTTTCCCAGAGATTGGATATGTTGTGGTCCTTATTGGTGAATATATAATTCTAAACCAAAAACTGGGAATTCACGTCAGGTACATGTTTTCAAAAATGTGGATTGTATCTTTTATTTATTTAAGTTTCTTCTGTCAACACCCTGTACAGGTCAACCCAATGGGAGCACACCATTTGATCAAAAATGTACCCTGTAAACCTCTTGATATCAACAACAAGTTAACATGTGCACCAATTATTGCAGTTATGTCCAGTAGCATGATTCAAACCAGGGTTTCAATATCCCAGTAAACATTAAAAACCATTTTAAAATAGTTTAAACATTTACAATATGTTTTAAAACCCTATTTAAAGTATTTTAAACCTTATTTTGGGGGTTATTAAATGTTTCTAATTAAACGTTTACATTGTAATGTTTAAAAAAACATTTTATAAACATTCTCTATATAAACGTTTTTTTGCCAAAACATTTATTAAATGCTTATAAAATTAGTAAAGAAGCTAGGGTTGACTGGAAACATTTATAAACTAGCTGAAGAAATGAAGTTTTGCCGGGGCCGTATTCACAAAAGGGGTGAAGCTCAAGTTGAGCCAAAAATCAGCTCAAGTTTAGTATAAACAGCTGTAAATTTGAGCCAATTTTTGGTTCAATTTAAGCTTGATCCCTTTTGTGAATACCAGCCCTGGAAATGTTTTTCACACATTCATCATGAAACGTTTGATAAGCAGTATTCATAAAACATTTAAACAACATTTGTTAATAATATTTTGTAAAAGTTTGCTCTGAAAATGCTAAACAAATGTTTTCTATCAAATGTTTTGAAAACAATCTATCACAAACGTTTTTTGTACCCATATTTTCAGAATGTTTATGAAACATTTACCTTCAACATTTGCAAACAAAGGTGGTGGTGAGCAATAATAAGGATTTCAGAGGACTGTGTCAAAATTTGCTCAACATGCAATGTGTAAAAGTAAGAACTGAATGGGGGTACATTTTTTAGGCCACTATCTCACAATTTTCGACATAAAAATAATATTTTCATTGGTGAGCAATCTAAAAACATATTGAAGTTGACCTCTGACCCCAACTAAGGTTAACAGTGTAATATTTTTTGAGATATTATCATGTTCATTTGTAAAGTTTTTCTAACGTTTGTTATTAAATGATTCATAAACAAGGTACATAAAAGGTTTTGAAAACCTATTATAAATGATTTTCGTACCCCATCAATTTTTCAAACATTTGCAAAACTCAAAAGTGTTTACTGGGATGGTTTGTAATCTCTCCTATCCCTTGATCCTCTTGTTACCATTTAATGTATCTGGAATTTAAGATGTGTCTTCTTTTAATATCTGGAAACAGATATGGCTGGCCCAGTCTTATTAGAATATATAAATACCTGTGGTATATTCCCGATGAAGGTTAATATCTACTTCAGGGGCAGCTTTCATGAAAGGACTCAAATCTGAGCCTTTTGTCTCAGCTAAGTCTTTGTCTCAAACGTTTTTCACAGAAGGGGTCTCAGTGGAGACCAAGCTTATCAAATAACCACAGTGGTTTTTTGTGTCATGTGACCCTTTTAAGTAGTAAAAATATTCTACTGATGACATGTATGGTCCTTGTTTGACACAAAATATATCTGGTAGCTACCTACCTACCAGTCTCAGCATTTGAACCAGTGGTTCAGCCAAAACTGGGACCTCTTTTGAAATCCATTAAGGCTAAGTCAATGGGCTCAAGAAAAAGGTTACAAAAATTTGACACAAAAGTCTCAAGTTTGAGCCTGAGACTGGGCTAAGACCTTTCCTGAAAATCGTCCCTGTTCTAGTACAGTCATCATAAATCTCTAAAGTGTGTATTGTAAATTTGTAATACTCAATGCTGATAGATGGTAGACTTAAAGATACCATGTGGTGGTTGTTGAATGAAATGGAAAGTGGTATGCTTGGTGTAAATTATGTAACTATGAACAAAGTCAGACAATGTGCAGAACAAAAGCCCATTTTTAAAGTGTGTTTTTAAACAGTCAGATGAAAGTGTACATGCCTGTGAAAACATTGAAAAGAAAATAGCATCGGAGATGCTCTTACCCCACAGCCTGGGAAAATAGTTTTCAACACCATGAGATACAGAAGTAGTGAAACAGTACAAAGATTGGGATACTTGCAGAGCAGTGTCAATTATATAAAGGTCCAAATAATGTTTAAGTAGATAAAATAACTTTTAAGAGAAAGAAAATGTATGTAAAGCAAAAATATCAAAACAAGACAATTCAGATAATAGTAAGATAACAGCATGAATCAGTATACTAAAATTATGAAGCTGTAAAAATTATTAACTGAAGAATAGCTGTCAATGGAAAATAGTACAATTATGTAAAAGTACATGTAATAATCAGTTGCAGCAATCCATATGTCTTTGTCAAAAGAGAAACATGTCTCAAATATGGCAAGTTAAAAGTGACACCATAATACAACAATGTCCCTACCACGTGTCAACCTTCTACACCTTACGAAATCCAAGAAATAGCCCGGATAAGATTTTAAAACTCATGGTCACTACAACATGGTCAAAGTTCAAATGAAGATCGCACTATGATCTTGCACATCTACAACCCCTAAGCAATGACCCTCAGCAATGTCAACAGTTTCTGAGATATCGCTTGGACAAAAATGTCAAACTCAAGGTTATTCAGGCAAGGCCAAATCAAGGTCACACCATGATGTTGCTCACCTACACCCTCTAACCAATGTCCCTACCAAGTATAAACTTTCTACACCTTACGGTTTCTGAGATACAGCCCGGACCACTTTTGCCTACCGCCCGCGTGCCAGACCACCCTCCCGCCCATTCGGACACCATGGGTGAAAACAATACCCCGACACCCTTAAGAGCTGTGGAGTAAAAAGCAGTGTTTTACTTCTGTTCAACAGAAAGTTGATTCTGTGGATGTTTATACTGGAGAAACCTATAAAATCATTAAAGACAACAAGACCTGAAGGCCTACAGGTCTTAGGACATCCTCCAGAGACATGTAGAGAGGTCAGTTTTCATTTTTTAGCTGCAAGCCTTTTACAAAATCGCCTCTTGGGGCAATGTTTGCAGTTTATATAAGGTTGTGATTCAGTAGCACGTGTCTGTCTGATGGCTATGGAAGCTGGATATTGTAAAACTCCATGATTTTTTAAAAGTATTTTGTATTTCAGCAACCTTTCTGGGGTGGGGGTGGCAACAATGAGGAAAGGGAGTTGGCCAACAGTGATTGTCAAAGGCAAGCAATGATGGCGAGGATATCTTTTTATTATCCATCATGTGCTGTACAAACACAGAGCAGGATATATTTTTTTTTGTATGGCGCCTCCCTACCATGGATAATTGGTGTTAAGAAATGCCAATTTTTCATTAATTTCTCAGAAACTGTGTAACCTACAAATATGTATTATATATCATTAGAAAGGTATTTTTACAGTGCTTCTGCTCGTTTTTGATGCATAAAAATTCATGCAGAAATGGCTGAGAAATCACAGTTTAAAAAGATCAAGGTTTTATATTCACTGTTGTCCCTGTATATTTGACAGCTGTTTTCACATCCTCTGTTTAAAGAAGGATTATTTAAGTCATAAATCATGCAAAATTTGGATAATAAAATCCACTGTTTTATAAGTATTTTATATTCAAGCAACCTTATATTGGTGGATGGTGTGTGGCAGTGATGAAGAAGGATGCTTGGCCAACAGTGACTGTTAAGGCAAGCGGCGATGGCTAAGACGTCTTTTTATTTATAAAGCACTGCAGAAAACATTCTGCCAGGTGCCTCATATCTCCACTTAGGCCAAAGAGAGGGGCTGTGTTTTGCATCTATTCAGCAATACTTGTACACCCAATACTCCACTTAATAAGGTTATTGGGGAAACATGAGGTTCTGGCAGTATTTTATAAATAGAAAGACATCCTGGCTATTGCCGCTTGCCTCTGACAATCACTGTTGGCCAACCCTCCCCCCTCATTGCCGCCGCACCCCCCTCCCTCCAGGCTGACAGAAAGATACATTACTATCTGGGATATAAAATGCTTCAAAATCATAGACTTTTACAACCAATATTCATATTACTAGTAATGCTATTAAGTAAACATGAGGTTCTAGCAATATTTTATAAATTAAAAGGCATCCTGGCTAGATAATTACTTGCTTGCTTAGATAACCCAGAGAGCAAGACGCTAGTGGGCCACCGTTGGCTATGGGTGGCAAAATATAGCTTGTGGGCCACCACTGAGCCACTGGTGGCCCACTGACTGCATTTTTTTTTCAAAATTTTAAAGCATTATAAACAACTTCAAAAGCAACCTCAAATACTGTTTTCTGACATATTATTTAACAATATTCAATGTTAAAAACACATTATTTCAAAATATAAATACATTGCGTGGCCCACTGTTGGCCCACCAACTACCAGAGTCAGTGGCTGTAGCTCAGGTACCAGCCTACACCCACTGGTGTAAAATCCTGGGAAAAATCAGATAAAATGTGTTTTCTTTCACTTAACATAAGTTAATGTCATTTTTTAACAAACTTATTCTGTATTCCTTCATTATGATGATAAAGATTTTTTCTGCCACTGTGGCCTAGCGGGTAACACACTTGCTTAGGAGCGCAGACGACGTGGGTTCAAACCCAGGTACAGGCAGATACATAGTGGCTCGGATGACCACTTAAAATGGCGGTCCTCTGTCATTGGGTCCTATCCCCAGTGGCAGGCTAAAGAACTTCAAGGACGTTGATAAATGGTCATCCTTGAGCCTCTGTCTTTCAGTTAGGGGAATGCAAGTCACTATGAGCTTGGACTGTACTTAGTTCAGTCGAATGGGTCAAATAGCGCTTTGAGTCCTGTAGTATATGGAGATATTGCGCTGAGTATAAAAAACCAAATACAAATACAAATTTTGCTCAGTCAGTCTTTTCTCCACTTATTTACTTTATATATTACTTGCTTATATATTTGCCACAGGTGGTCCATCAATGGTCCACCCACTACATAAGTAGTACATGACCCATGATGGGCAGCCAGTGGGCCACTGGTGGCACATATATATATATATTTTTAGTGCAGGTTAAAGAAAGATATTTTCATTTTTTTCCTTTTGATATAAATTTGTTTTTTGATGCAACCTAAAACTATTGCAGAATTTGTTTTTGTCTGACACATGCAACTATCATCTGTAAGAGCTATACTTAGTTGGTGGACCAATGGTGGTCCTCTGGTGGCTACACCTCAAGCTCTGCTGAACGGCATTTGTTTTGACAGATCTTGAAGAGAGACTGTCTTGGCTTAAATTCATTTGTTTCAAGTGAATTACTTTCCAAAAGTAGCTGTTCTGAATTTTATTACATAAAAAATTGTAAGATTTGCCACTGGTGGTCCATCAGTGGTCCACCTTCTGCCTGCATGGTACACATACTGTTGGCCCACCGGTGGCCCACAGACGGCAAAGTAATTGGATACTTTATGTATGTGTGTGTATATCACCAAGACACCAACATTTTTAAATAACAGATTTTACATCTCTGCATTAATATATATTTCTTTTTTCCCACTTTTGTGCCACAAATTTCTTCCAAGATTTACCACTGGCAGCCCACCAACTATATCAGTGGTATATAAGCTATGATTGATGGGCCACTGATGGGAATTTTCTAATTTCCACCCGGATTTTAGATCTAATCAATAAAATCATCGATAATTACACAGAAAAGTTAACAGAAGTGAAAGTTTCCCCTGTAAACAAACCATAAAACATGTACAGGAGAAAAATATATTAAATCAAAACCCTATTAATTGGGGTTGAGGTGTAGCCACCACTGGACGACCCTTGGTCCACTAGCTGCAATATGTATGTGTCCGATAAAATATAAAGTTTCTTAAGTTGAAAGGAATAATTACCCATGAAATATATTCCAATCAGTGGCCGAATTACCCATGCCAACGCTGGCCCGGTGAAGGCTTGCCAACCAAAACTCAGGCTGTCAAGGTTGGGCCAACGGTGGGCCAATGGTGGCTTTTTATTCAAGATGGCGGCGAGCAATAATAGGGGATATTGAGACACTTAGTAAAAAATTATTTATTATGGTATGTCTAAAAATCTTATTTCAGTGGGCCCACAATTTTTAACTAACTATTTAACAATTTTAGACATAAAAATAACATTCTCATTAGAAATTCACAGTAAGAAAAGTTGTTTCTGAACATTATAATTTTATTGTTTGACTATGGAACATGTCATCCTAAGATACTGTTCCACCATTGTTTATGTTTGGTCACGTGACTTATTAGGGATTCCCTTAACTAAAATCCAGCCACAATCTGTCAATTATTTGCTTTCTGTTAAACAATGGCCACATAACTTCATGCTGCAATCTGATTGGCTGATGCTATATTATAGTGGTAGTAAAATTTTACCAGTGGCTTGCCAATGTCAGACCGACACATCCACCGGCCTAAAAGCCAGTGGGCCACTGATGGGCCACTAGTAAACCTTATTGTTGGCTGCCAACAGTGGACCACTGTCTATCAGCTAGCCATGCCACCAGAGAACCACCACTGATGGCACTCAACAGTGGGCCACTGGTGGACCACCAGTCAACCTTGTCGGCTACTGAAGGTGGGCCACTGGTGGGCCAATAGAAAAGCTTATCATTGGCTGCCGACAGTGGGCCACTGAAGGACCATCAGAAAACCTTATTGTCGGCTACCAACGGTGGACCACTGCCTATCAGCCGGTCATGCCAACGGCTGGCCACCGCCTGCAGCCAACGTCGGTCCGACAGCTATGCCGCCATTGGGCCAGCGGTGGCCCTACAGAGTCTTGCTATCTGGGAATCACTGTGCCACCACCCACCCCCACCCCCCCTCAAAGTACACCTCTTCGCTTCCTCTCAATTAAAATTAATGTCACAGCTATTTGTCCGACATATGGAATCACTGCTCCAACTTTTAGGAATTACACAGCTTTTATTTCTCCCTCCTCATGGACACAGATAAAAGCACTGTTTTATACTAAAAGATCTAAGGTTTCATAGATACCGACAAGCGGCAACATGGAAACAGACAAATAAAAGAGGGCAGGTGAAGTTCTTACATTACTAGTAGTGCATCAAAATAACATCACACCAGCATACACTTGAACTTCATTGATTCGATTAGTCAACAACTTTCAATTTTTTGGCAGAGGATATTTACACCACTGTGGTGTACCCAAGATAGAGTGCTTGCATACACCACGATGGTGTACCCAAGGGCCAAGGTAGAATTGAACAGTGCACGAGTTTACCATGGTGGTTAGACCAAGTTTTCTGTCCCAAAATATGCCTTTTTACAACTGATGGATGGCATTTTGGGACAGAGTTCCTCGCCACACAAAAAACTTCAATATCTGAAAATTACAGTCGCTTTAAACTTTAAAATATCCACTTAAATGTATTAACAGTATAAAGCATTTAGATGCAGGAACACAATTTTCTGTGTTTGCAGTAATATAGACAGTTTTTCTGCACTTCCTGTTTGTATACACAATGATGAAATTTTGCAAGTGAAATAAATTTTCGTAAATATAGCCATTAACTATGCAAAAAGTTTATTTCTTTTAATGCGAGGCACATCCTTGAAACTCAAGGTAGTAGCCGAGCACATGTTTAATGTCAGGATGTGTGCCATTTGTTGCCCTTCAGGATGTTTATTTTTTTTTTTTTTTGCATACTAATATAATACTTAGGCCATCTGTCTCTCGTCAATACATCCATCTTTTAAATATTGGCTGAGAGACAGATTAATCGGTCTACATGGTGGTGTACCCAAGGGAGAATTCAATGCTTGCGTACACCACAGTGGTGTACCCAAGGTAGAGTTCACTGCTTGCATAAACCACGGCTGGTGGTGTAACCAAGGAGGAATCCATTGCCTGCGAACACCACAGTGTTGTATCTAGGGGAGAATTTACATCACAGTGGTGTGCCCAAGGTAGACTTCATTAAGTACACCAGGACACAGTGTAAAATTGGTGGAATTTATTTATTGTGTACATCACGTTGGTGTATTCAAAGTAGAATTCTTTGCTTGCGTACACCACAACTGGTTCCCAATCGTGGTGTACCCAAGAGTATTTTCCTGTGTTGCGTGCACCGCCGTGGTGTATATAACCACTCTGCAATTTTTTTATGCATTTTGTAGACACACTTCTTACATTTAACACGATGGCCATTTCAATTTGGACTTTCATTCCAAATGTAACACAGATAATAAGCTTTTATTTCCGGTTATGACAAACTTATACCCACCTTTTCAAAAATAAGATTAAATCTTAAAGATTTAATGGAATATTGTTACAGTTCCTATTATCGTGCACTTCTTATTATCGTGCACCAGTCTAGTCTTTGTTTACCATGTGTTAATGGACCAATTTTTGTCACAATCAGTGAAGATCATGTGGTAAACATATATCATGTTATTTTTTTTCCTGATTTGTGTTGATAAATCGGATAGAAACAGGTATTTTATAAAATTGGACAAAATCTCTTAACATTAAGGTACATTATAAAACCCGGAATTGGAATTGGAATCGGATTTTTTTTCCAGAATAGCACCTCTTACCACACCTCCATTCTGATTGGCTCATACATATATGGAGGCAGGAATTAACTCCTTGCCAACCTTTCACACCCCTTTAGAGAGTGATAAGATAATTTATTATTCAGTCTCATAATTTAATCTAACAGGAGTGTATATAATATATATAATTAAAATAGCTGTTTAAAGTTCAAATATTTAAAGTCACCTTGTTTATTAAATTTAGCACCTCACCGCACCTCTATGCTGATTGGCTCTTAAAAGTACGGGGGTAGAGCTAAATGGTCTGTCACACTTTGTACACACACTTTGGCTTCCAAGGTGACTTGGGTGCTATGGCCATGAGTTTTCAAGTTTAAAGTATTTGATCTTCATCTATGCTTCCATTTTATAAAGTACTGTAAGGAAATCCCAGAGGAAATCTGTGTCCTCATATCTTCTCATGAATATTAATGACTTGGGTGCTATGGCCGTGAGTTCTCGAGTTTAAGGTATTTGATCTTAGTCTATGCTTCCATTTTATAAAGTATTGTAAGGAAATGCCAGGGGAAATCCATGTCCTCATATCTTCTCATGAATATTAATAACTTGGATGCTATGGCCGTTGGTTCTCAAGTTTAAAGTATTTGATCTTCATCTATGCTTCCATTTTATAAAATATCACCAGGAAATGCCAGGGGAAATCTGTGTCCTCATATATTCTCATGAATATTAATGACCACGCCTCATATTTTAACTTCGCACCTCGCCACACCATTTTACTGCACCTCATATTTCAACACCGCACCTCGACGCACCTGCTTTTGGAATTCCGGAAAATATAGTACGCACCTAATATTAAGGCTATGTAGATCTGATAACCCCAATACCAAAGTTTTGCACTCCTGATTTGTTTTATTTTGAAAGTATAATACCTACTTATTTATTGTTTGCTTTGAAACTGTACTTTACTTGCAGAATTTTAATTAAGCTTATCATAAATCAAACTGGTTATTTACACCACGGCTGTGTACATAAGGGTATTTCAGTTCTTTATGTACACCACGGCTGTCGAGTAATGCAATAATACACTACAATAATATAAAGTAAAACAAAAGCTGTTTTATCAGTGTTAGTTTGAAAATAAATGCAATTTCTCTCTTTTACAAGAATATATTTGATTAATGCTTATAAAGTTGAAACAGAAAGGCCAAAAACAAGTTGACATTGTCTTGTTCACTCTCCATGGATATGTATTTAGTGAGAAATATAGAATCTTAAAAAGAATGTTTTTCTTTTTGTATTTTTGCTATATATCACTTTTTTGTAAGGTGTGTAGATGGCCGTGTGTAGAGGCTTTCATGCCATTAGAACCTGGTACATTTGTAATGTATGTTACTTGTATGATTCTTGTTCCATGTGTATAATGAATAAATAATGAAACAATAAAAAATCACATCTTCACTGTCTTTGTCATCTAAGTGTCATCCAACCCAAGTTAAGCCACAACTATTCGACCTGTGGGAATCAAAAGGCTAATTATGTAACAAATTTTACCTGGCTGGGTACACAACAAGGTGTGTATAAGAAATTTAATTTAGCTTCCACAGTACAATAGTGGGGAAGACTAATCATCCCATTTCTAGGGAGACTGACATAGCATGCACAATAAGGTGCACAATAATGTACATTAGCTTATGTGGGTGTTCCACCACACGACTAAGGCTCCCGATTAAGGGTTTTTGAAGGTCGGTTTCAAAAATATGCTTAGTCCCAGGCTTCCTGTAAGGGTCGGTTGTGGTCGGTTGAGGTCGTGTGAGAAATCAAACATGTTTGATATTTCTCCTGACCCCAACCGATTATTTTTTCCCACCATAAACAAAATGTCCAGTCCCAGGCTTCCTCAGATCAAATTTACACAGTCCTACGTTGTCCCAGGCCGCCTGCGACCCTTAGTCGCCGACCCTTAGTCCCAGACCCTCTATACCTTAGTCCCAGGCTTCCTGCGACCCTTAGTCCCATTGCAAAGCAAAAATCGGCTATCTCGGTCTGGGGACGCCTGGGGACGCCTCAGGACACCTTGTGGGGTCGGGACTTAATCCTGGGTTAGTCGGGGCTTAGTCCCAGGAGGCCTGAGGCGTCCTGGGACCCAGTCGGTTTGTCTACAACAGGATCGTGGTTCAAACCGACCAGAAAAAAGGCTTAGTCTGTTCTTAGTCCCAGACCAGTTAGGGACTGTCTGGGGCCTCCTGGGGCGTCCTGAGGCTGATCTGTAGTTAATCCCAGACCTTCATACCGATTCTGTCTTCCACCCCATTGGTCAATTTTTTTTCCATTTTTTCCAAGACTACCCACGATTAAGGGTCGCCGACAGGATCGGGGCTTAATCCTTTGGTGGAACAAGGGCATTACCTACATTTTAGTGGTACACAAAATATCCCAAATATCTTGCATATGTACACAAGATATTCAATCTAGCTTACATAAACAGCGGTGGTGTACATAAGGGACATTATCTGGCTAATATACACAACGGTGGTGTACATAAGAGACATTATCTGGCTAATATACACAACGGTGGTGTACATAAGAGACATTATCTGGCTAATATACACAACGGTGGTGTACATAAGGAACCATATGTAGCTTATGTACACAGCGGTGGTGTACATAAGACGACTTTTCGGCATTGCGTACACAGCGGTGGTGTAAATATCCTCTGCCTAAATTAATGAGAATAAAAATCTTGCGTGCACGGTAATAGGAAGTGTCCTCTCTGGTGAAACCAGATAGGACCAATTTTAAGGATACTAAAAAAAGATTACAATAGTTTCTTTCAAGTACAAACTTCATAAGGCCTTAAAAGAGATGTCTTGGCAGTGTGTCATACTAGTGCTACGTAAAGCAAACTGAAGCATGTGGTTTCAATTCTTTTTCTGTTAGGCGCACGGTAACCGGTGGTTCGAGGATAATTAAAAAACGAATTTGTATGTTAATAAAATGAAATACATTACCCCTGTCCATAGTACTAACGTATGAAATCTATATATTTATCACTTCGTACAAAACTAGAGGTCGGCCATTATTGTTGACATGTTGCTATGTCATGTGACCAATTAGAGATTATGAAATATTTTATGTATATATATTTTTTTTGAATGCTAATAATAAACATTTACGCTGAATGTCCCAACAATTGTATTTGCAATGATTGTTGTTTAGTAAATGATTTCTCCAAATATAGCGGACAAAACAAACTGTTTATAAACTACTACAAGAAGGAGCCAAAAAGTAAGATAAAATATGGCCTACCGCTCACCGAGCGCACCCTCATTGAGTGCCATTGAGCATCAATTATTTGATTTCAATAAATCACACTGGTTTTAAGAATATATTGGGATCACACAGACACAGCTTTCTTGAAAAAAAAATTATACGAGTTAACTTTTTAGACAAATTTTTTTTTTGTCTTACAAATGAAATGAAAAAAACAATTGAGGACTTCAAACCATGTGCTCTTCATCATAAATTTAAAATGATGATTATTTAGTACTTCTTTAGTTTCAAACTTCCCCAATGATATAACTTGTGTAGTGTTTTTGGAGTATTTCTGCTCTATCAATACTTGGACACCCTATTTAGCTTAAAGGGCCAATGAAATGAATTTTACATTCTGATTATACAGTGGGTATATTCAGTGAGTGTACATATAACCCACCAGACTTGGGGTCAAATACTTTCACAAATCCACAATGATGGGACTGCTACTTGTTATCTGTTTTATATAAGCAGGACAATGGCTTGGTTTTAGGCTTGTTTATGTTAATTGGAATATCACATTAAGAGACCAGTCCTTGACATAATTTTTCTTTAACAGCTAAATACCTGCAAAGAGGCATGTTTATAATATTAGTAATATACAATAAGTCAACAAGATAAATATGTTCTTAACTTCTTACTTTTGTAAAAGTACTTATAAAAATCTAAATTAAATTGAGTTCACTGATATATAACATTAATATTAATAAAATGAATAACTTTGCCAAAAAATGAAAAAGCAGCAAATTCAGTCACTTGCAGAATAAATACTATTTGCAAAATGAATTTGAAAGTATTTGAATACTTTTTTTCAAATGCAAATGCAAATACTTTTCAGTTGAAAACCTCAAATGCAATACTTTCGAAAAGTATTTAAAATGCATTTGTATTGGACCCCATGTCTGCCAGACACAAAAACAACATCCCTCAGTCTGCACAGTTAAATTTACACACAAGTTTATACCCCATTTTTGCCTTTCACTGCCTTTTCAACAAATAGGCTGTAAAAGTATGTCAGGTCACAGCAGAAATACACTGCATCAGAGCTTCAACACCTTTTTTTCCAGTGTGTATGTTCCGCTTGTATATTAGTAGTGTTTTATACACAAAACAGTGGATTAAAATTGTTTTGTAAATGGTTTATCTGAAGATTTATGTTGCAAAAATACTCTATTATTAGAGTAATGCTTATGCATGATAAACAATAAACAACAAATACTGAGTTACTATTGCAGTATGTATATCTTACGACCCAAGTGTGAAATTGTCCATTTCATGAAATGGACAAGGAAATTGTCCATTTCATGAAATGGACAACGCAACTGTCCATTTCAAATCCATATATATTTTGCTATTCATTTCATGAAATGAACAAAGTCATGTATGAAAGTTAAACTTTCATTCGTGGCCAGTCTTTTGGTTTAAGTTATCCCTATTATAACAATGATATGTATAAGTCTTACACTAAGTTAGTTAATAGTTAAGAATATTTGAAATAAATTTGAAATAAAAGTGTTATTTATGTAAAGCATACTTTTTAATGGGAATAACTACATGTATTTAAAATCACACTTGTACTTTTAAAAAGCATATTGGCGTTATATCCTTGAAGATATTTATACTTACAGTCGTCAAAGATATATATACTTGCAGTAAAAAAAAAGAAGATATATATCCGTTTCCGTTTTCACGTGTTTTTGTAATGTATGCCACCTGATGTTTCCTTAAACAAAGTTAATAAAGTGTTTCAGTGAATATCTATTTATATCCTGCTACAAAGCTTACTACATACATAACAAATGGCGACGAGGATAAAGTGCAGTATGTGCATTGTTTACATTTACATTGTGGCTTCATATACAGTACACTACAGTGGATAATTTCTCTGGGGGGAATGTCTGTGCTTACAAAGCTTACAGGACTGCTTCTCATAGTTCATGCAAGTACATTCACACTTACAGTGTTGCTATTTATACACTACGGAACTCTTAAAAGGATATAAACATTGTCTACATACATTGATTCATTATGGCCTCTTACAGTTTTGAACCTTTTGATGGAGGAAATTTTATTGAGTACAGTGAAAGACTTGAAGCTTATTTCTTGGCCCATGATATAGGGATTGTTGCACCAAATGCATTAAGAGAAGAGAAAAGAGCAGCAGATCGTAAGAAAGTTGCATTCACAATTTCTTTATTGGGTAAAAAGACTTATGGTACTTTGAAAGACTTGTGTTTACCAGATAATCCTACTGATAAAAGCTATGAACAATTGACTCAGTTATTGAAAGACCATTTCAAACCCAGGTCTCTTGTTGTGGCTGAAACCTACAGGTTTTACCATACCTTTCAAAGTGAAAATGAATCTGTTCTGGAGTATGCAAATAAGCTCAAGAGGCAGGCTACTACATGTGATTTTGGTACATTTCTACAGAGAGCACTCCGAGACCAGTTTGTGGGAGGTGTCCGCAACCCACATACAAAAAAGAAACTGTTATCCGAAGAAAGAACATTTCAGCAAGCTGTGGATTTGGCACGGGCAGATGAACTTGCTGAACAGGAATCTCGACAGTTGGTTGAAAATCAGAAACACGAAATTCCAAAGCAAGTGGTTCATAAAGTGGATAAAGCATTCAAACATGGGAAGGGAAGTTCCAAGAAACAATCAGTACCAGGTAACAAAAAGTGTTTCCGTTGTGGTTCCAGTAAACATCTAGCTCCAAATTGTGAACATAAAAATGACATTTGCCGCTACTGTCACAAGAAAGGACATTTTGAAAAAGTTTGTTTCAAGAAACAAAGGGAGAGCTCCAAGGGTCAAGGTCATACACACCATGTAACTACCTTAGACTCAGAACCAGCTTCTGACGATGAGGAGTTTACATTTTACATGAACAAGGTGGATACAGATCCTAACAAGTTCAAGCATTTCTGTTTACCTGTAACAGTTGAAGGACAGTTTCTGAATATGGAAATTGATACAGGTAGTTCAGTTACAATACTGAATACCAAGGATTTTGCCAGTTTGGGGTTATCAGTACAATCACTTAACCCCTCTACAGCTGTTTTGAAGACATACACAGGTGATACCATAAAGTGTTTAGGAGAAAAATCCATGGAAGTTCAGATTGGCGATCAAAAGGATAACATTGTTATTCGTGTTCTAGAAACTAAAGGACCTTCTTTACTTGGCCGAGATATAATGATGAAGTTCAAGCTACAATGGAAGAACATATTCAATGTTAGCATCTCAGAAAGGGATCAAATGATACAGAAATTTGCAGATTTATTTGATGTTAGTGTTGTGGGAAAGCTGAAAGATATCCAAGTGCATTTGCGAGTACATGATCACAAACCCATCTTTTTCAAACCGAGACCTGTGCCATTTTCAATACGTGGACAGTATGAAAAGGCATTGGACAAACTTGAAGCTGAAGGTATCATTGAAAAGGTTGACTATTCGGACTGGGCTTCACCCACTGTGCCAGTGCTCAAACCAAGTGGTGACTTGAGAATTTGTGGAGATTATTCAGTGACAATAAACAAATGTTCTGATTTAGAACAGTACCTGATTCCTACATTTGATGAGTTACTTCACAAACTGAAAAGTGGAGTAAAATATACAAAGCTTGATCTGTCGCAAGCATATCACCAGTTGGAATTAGCGCCTGAAAGCAGGAAATATACTACAATTAATACGACAAAGGGACTTTATCAGTATAACAGACTAACATTTGGCATCAATAGTGCAGTGTCAATCTTCCAAAGAACCATGGAAAATGTATTACAAGCATTACCTGGATGTTGCATCTTCGTGGATGACATTCTTGTTACAGGGGAGAATGAAGAAAAACACAAAGAAAATTTGTACAGAGTTCTTTCAAAACTATAGGACTGTGGTCTAAAACTGAAGAAAGACAAATTTCATTATATGATGGATGAAATTACATACTTGGGATATACCATTTCCCGAAATGGAATTTCACCTACACAAGAGAAAGTTGAAGCATTGAAGCAGGCAAAACCACCTACTAATGTTAGTGAACTGCAATCTTTCATTGGGATGGCAAACTTCTTCAGAAGATTTGTACCGGACTTTGCTAAGGTCATATCACCTTTGTATAAATTGCTTTGTAAAAAGACAGTCTGGTGTTGGGGAAAATCACAAACAGAAGCATTTGAGAAAATAAAAGATCTTCTGTGCTCTGAAACTGTCCTGAAACATTACAATGAAAAAGAGAAATTGGTGATGAAATGTGATGTGTCTTCAGTTGGCATCGGTGCAGTTTTGCTCCAACCGGCTCAAAGTGGAGACCTACAACCTGTGGCTTATGCCTCAAGGATTCTAAACAGTGCAGAATGCAACTACTCTCAGATTGAAAGGGAGTCTCTGGCGATTATTTTCGGTGTCACCAAATTCCGCCAGTACTTGTTGGGTAGACATTTTGAACTTTTCACAGACCATAAACCATTGGTTACATTACTAGGTGAACACAAAGGTGTCCCACAGTTAGCTTCAGCACGTATAAAACGCTGGGCACTTACACTTGCGGCCTACAATTACACAATTGCATATATCGCCGGTAAAGAAAATGTGTGTGCAGATTTCCTGTCCAGAAAACCGATTGAAGGAGAACCTACATCAGCAGAAACTGTTACATCAAATGTATTATTTGTGGACACAGATAACATTGTGAAAGCTCAAACTGTTCGTTCCGAAACCAGGAAGGATCCCGTTTTATACAGGGTTTTGCAGTTTACAAAGAACGGTTGGCCATCAGAGGTGGACTCTGAATTACTTCCGTTTTACAGGAAAAGATTGGAATTGTCAAATGAGGATGACGTGTTGTTATGGGACAGCAGAGTTGTTATACCAGATTCCCTACGTGAGATACTTCTAAAGGATTTACACTCTGAGCACATGGGAATGGTAAAAATGAAACAATTAGCACGAAAATATATGTGGTGGCCTAAAATGGATCAGGAAATTGAAGAAACGGTGAAAATGTGTGTAGCTTGTCAAGAAGCTGCTTTGTCTCCACCTTCACCAGCAACAGCTTCCTGGTCGTGGCCTGGAGGACCTTGGAAACGCCTACACCTCGACTTCGCAGGGCCAGTTTGGGATAAAATGTTCTTAGTTGTGGTGGACGCATATTCCAAATATGTGGATATTGTGCCTATGGCCCACGCTACTTCTGCAAGTACCATAGCCGCTCTCAGGCATATTTTCAGTTATTTTGGATTACCTGAACATATTGTGACTGACAATGGTTCGCAATTTACTAGTACTGAGTTTAAAGCATTTCTATCGGTCAATGACATTCACCACACTACCACATCGCCTGGACATCCTGCAACAAATGGTTTAGCAGAAAGATATGTGGGAGAGTTCAAAAGAAAACTCACCAAAATTGGGAGTACAGGGGAATCAATCCAAGCAAAACTGGACAGATTTCTTTTAACTTACAGGGCTACACCAACTTCCTTAGGGAAATCCCCTTCAGAATTATTAATGAACAGACAACCATGGATAAGACTCAGTGCTCTAAGATCCAAGAACTTAAGCAAAGAAGTGAAAATCTTTAAACAGAATGTGGATTGTGTTGCAAAGTTTAAAGTAAACGATCCTGTGTTTGTATTGAACTTTGGGCGAGGTGCACATTGGGTGCCTGGTGTGGTACTCAATTTAGTTAGCCCCAGAAACTATGAAGTGCAAGTTGACGACATTGTTTGGAAAAGACATGAAGATCAGTTACGATCTCGTTTCATACCAAAATCTGACTGTTCAAAAACCATCATTGAACGGGTTAATCCAGAGGAATTTACTCTTCCTGATAACACTACTGCTCAGGCTGTATCAAGTGGTCCAGTTTCCAGTACCAAAACTACAGAGACAGAAGGTAGTGCCAGACGATATCCTCAGAGGGACAGGAAACCTCCTCAGAGATTATTGACATTAATGTAGTATTTAAGAAGTTAATAATACAGACTTTTCTCTATTTCAGGAATTCCATGAACATTTATGTTGACTATAACTCAGTTTTGTGGTATAACATCATGGACTGTTGGAACTGATATTAAAATGAGTAATTCTGTTTGACTTTAAATTTTAATAGTTACAAAGACTCATTTAACTCTGTTTGGTTTAACTATAACTCCATCTATGATGATAAAATATAGACTGTTGAAGTAATATTAAAAGGGGTAATTACATTAAATTTTATGAAAAAGTTAAAAAGACTCATTCAGCTTTACATATAAATAATTATACAATATTAGAATATCAGTTTTTTTTTGAGGGGGCAGTTGTTATATCCTTGAAGATATTTATACTTGCAGTCGTCGAAGATATATATACTTGCAGTAAAAAAAAAAAGATATATATCCGTTTCCGTTTTCACGTGTTTTTGTAATGTATGCCACCTGATGTTTCCTTAAACAAAGTTAATAAAGTGTTTCAGTGAATATCTATTTATATCCTGCTACAAAGCTTACTACATACATAACAATTGGTACCTGGTATATTATTTTTTAACTTTTACTTAAAAGAAATGTAATAGAACTTTGTCTCCTTTGTGCACTAATCTTGTTTAAAAGGCTTTCATTTTCCTTTGAAGACTAGATCTAAGGGTTATTAAAAGTAACTGTCAATTTAAAAAAGGTTGAAGCCATCCCAAAGGTTACAAAAGAAGTGGGCTAATGACAATTAAATGCAACTTACCAGTGGTGAGGCTTTCTTTTAACTAGATCTGAGGATTAGATCTAAGGGTTAATTCAGTGCTTGTCATAGTCATAAATCTTATGATAATGTGGACAAGTAAATAATAACAGTGATATCAACATTTGCAATTAGTAATGTAAATAAAGTACCAATGTGGCTGAGTGGTAAAAGCTCTTGATGTTATGAAATATATGTTGTAGTTTAGTCTCACCTAGATGCTATATCAAATTCTTAAATTTTTAATAAATGTAAATATAAATATTACCAAATACTTATATAATATTGCAGCATAATCATAGTGGGATCATGTTAGATTTTATAGGAAAATGTTGAAAAAATTATAATAACCTGTACATCACCAGTAGATTTTAGGTTTAGGTACAACCATTGATATATTCTAATACAATGTTTCAATAAAAATGTAAAAACAAAAAAAAAATTCACTGTGAATGAGAGTAAAAATTTCGTACATTTAGTTGTCCATTTCATGAAATGGTCAGTAGATTTTTTATCCATTTCACGAAATGGACAAATATTTTGTCCATTTCATGAAATGGACATATTCACAGCTGGGTCATAACATATATATTACATTCCTCTTTCACCACATAGTTCATCATAAAAGAAGGCTTTACATCATTGTATTATTAGTTGCACAAACTATTCATATCAATATATATCATTGTAAAAACAACCTGTGTTTAAATAGTTGCTTTTAACTTCAAGAATACCATAGTTCTATCAGACTATAGATAAAAAAATAAATATATAGGGTAACTATCATTGAATTAAATTCAGAAAAGCCCTAACAATATAGTTTCAAAAAAATTAATATAAATAAGCTAGTGTATGCTTAGCCCATTTAATTGGAGATTTCTTTTGACAGTGGAACTCTGTTACATAGAAATTCCTGTAAAGTTGAAGTAAATATTTGTGGTTTCGAGGTAACATTTTCAATTGACACGTAACTGTATATCTAAAATGCCTGTTTAAGTAGAATTATCTTTCTCATACATTTAATATTTGTCTTGAAATGTTTCAAATATATTACAGTATATTTATTTATTTGGGGTTTTACGTCGCTTTCAACACTGTACAGGTCATATCACGACGGGTAGTTGGAAGGGCAGAGGAAACCAGTACATACAGTTCGTCAGGTTCTATACTGTAAACTGCCGACCAACGGCAAGCAACTACCAGCTTTCTCACTTGAGGCCGTGCCAGGTGTAAGATTATCTCTTCTCATTTAAGAACTACACAGAATTAACTAAACAACCTTTATTCAATGCAGTCACACTCTCATATACCATGCTGGGGAACCCCTTCATCATCACTCTGACTCATAACCTGGATTCTCCAGATAGATATATATGGAATACACAATGCACTATTATACTTTAGTGGAGAATTATAACAGGGCATTTTAGATCAAAACATTACATTCTTCAATTTTTAATTTGCCAATACAAACTACCTTATTATCAAATACACCTTTTTACCCTAAATTAAAATTATCTCCACATAAGTGAAACTATTATTCTGGCTTATAAAAAAAACACTCCTGCACAAAATTTACCCAAATTTTATGTTGTGAAATCCATATTTAAAATAGACACAATCTTCAAAGTCTGTTAACTGGACTAACATGCAATATATCTCCCTAAATGTCTACTTGTATCATCTTCGTTCAGAGGCCATTTGAACACATTTTACATGCATAAGACTCCCTTTTATCAAATGATACATGACTAATTTATTTGTCAGTTTTTGTCTCTTTTATTTTACATTGTTAAGTAGTTATTGAGGCTTTCACAGCCTTTACCTGTGGGCACTTGGCTCACCACAGAGTGCTCATTGGCACAACTACTTTATCTTAACCACAAAGTCACTGAGCTTGGCAGGTCTTTTTGTAACCCTGCATGGCCTAGTCTTCACTGGTGTAGATATAGATGGTGACACTGAAATATCCGAGGTACTATTTGTTGGTGGTTTTCCTGTTGGTTTCTGGTTTAAACCTTGTTCTTCAGTTCCTGTTTGATCCCGGTCTAAACCTTGTTGTTCAGTTATATCCACCATATCCCTTTCATAGTATGGCCTCACAAACGAGGAATTGCGTCTGTACTCGTCTGTGAGTTTAATGTCAATTCTGTCCCTTCTTTTCCGGTATCAGTGTACGGAGATGACTCATACTTTGACGCTAGTTTCCCTTGCTCTTTTGTGTTTCTTAACAAAACTTGACCACCTACTTCAACTGTGCTTGGTTTCACTCCTTGGTTGATCATCAGCCTTTGCTTTCCCCACAAGTTTATTCTTCCAATCTAGGTCTCTTATTGCCTTATCAAGCTGTGATTTTTCTCTCCTTAACTCTGGAATCTTAGTTTTTTTTTTTTTTTTTTTTAATGCATTACAAAAACAATTACAAAATACAAAGACAATTAAATACAAACATACACACAACATACAAAAGCTATGCTTATATAAATAAAAGAAACACCTCACCAAAACACCTGAATGATTTATCTTTGTATTTTAATACTTTTTAAAAGCCTGCACTCGTAATTTTGTTTAAAGTAAATTGAATTAATTTTTGCATTTCGTTATCAACTCTTTCAAGGCTTTCAGTTGAGCCAAAGGTTTCTCGATATATTTCAAGTTTTCTTTTTAACAAGTTAATAAATTCACTAATTATAAAGGATTTGCTTTCTACCTTTAACCTATTTAAAAACCATTTTGCAAGCAAAATAATAATGTTTTCTAAAGTTACTGGTGCACTCATATTCCTCTCTTGTATTCCAATGCTAAATAAAATTTCACACACAGTGTAATCACATGAAGTTGTAACAGTTAAATTTTTTTGCATCCAGATCTGAATTTCTTTCCAGAATATTTTACTATAACTACAATAGAATAAATGGTGTTCAATTGTGTCAATTTGTCCACAGTGGTTACAGCTGGGGCTATCCTTTATTTTCCAGGTATACAAGTTATAGTTACAATTGAGTAATCGGTTTATTAATTTATATTGAAAACTATGAAAATATGGTTCTAATCTAATTGTACTTGTAAGTGTAAAAATTTTATGCCACGGAGCAGCCTCCATGAATGGATAAGTTTCAATCCAATGATACAGTGAGGTAGGCTCATGAATCTTATGTTGCAGCACTGCCCAATATAGTATTTTATTATTTACTCTGGTTATATCAGTAAATTTCTTTCTGATTAAAACTTTTGGATTTGACGATTTAATAATATCTGAAGATGGCATGTTCTTAATTTTTTCTTTCCAATCTTTAGGTACAGAACTAATTATTTTATTATAACTTAGTTTGTCAATTTTTAATTGTGATCTTTCTTTAACTCCTCTAAAGACAAAAATTGTCCTTGACCATTTGTCAAATCTGCCACAATCAAACTTGTTTGATTTTCTAATAGTTTAAAATATTTTGCTTGCAATGGTTTTCCAGCAGAACATATATATTTATTGTCAAATATATACTCATTGTAAACATTGTTTACTGTAACAGGCGATACTGTGTAAAAATTCAACCAACACTTTAGAGTTTGTCTGTGGAATAAAGTAAGACATTTATTTTCATAGCAATCTGTAAGTTTCTTTCTGAAAAGGTGTCGTGGTGTATTAAACAGGTGCCATGTTAAGTGTTGCCATTTCCCTTGTTGGGCAGGCAGTGCAAGCAAATTTTTAATCCATTTAATCTTTGAAGTAAAGTGTATGCCATATATATCTGGCATTTTAAGCCCCCCTGCCGAATATGTTGCAATTATCGTGCTTCTTTTTATCTTTGCTTTTTTATTGTCCCATAAAAAATTAAAGAGCATTTTATCTATTCGTTGTAAAATATGATCTGGGCAGTAACAGACTGACAACAGGTAATTTACCTGAGGCAAGACTAGTGCTTTCATAATCAAAATTTTACCCTTTAATGAGAGGCTTCTTTTTTTCCAAATGTTCAATATTATTTCCATTTTTTTTCAACTTTACCTCAAAGGTTAATTCAACATTTTCTTTGGAGTTATAAGAGAACCATATTCCAAGTGTTTTAAAACTGCCGTGATTAATTTTTATTCTACTTATTTCTTTTGGTAATGTTTTATTTTTAAATTTATAAATGCCAACAGGGATTACTTCAGTTTTCTCAACGTTAATCTTAAGACCAGAGCAATTTTGAAATTTTTTCATTACAGATAATAATTGTATTATGGAATCAGTGTCTTTAACAAAAATGGTTGTATCGTCTGCTAACTGACAGATTTTATATTCTATGTTTCTAAATTTTATTCCACATACTTTTTCATCATTTCTAATTTTAATTGCCATTACTTCAGCGACTAAAATGAAAAAGAGTGCGGATATGGGACACCCCTGTCTTATACCCCTACTGAGCTCAAAATATTTTGAAAAGTAACCATTTTTTATTGACACATGACTCGATTTTATTATATAATATTTCAATCCATTTCAAAAACGATGGTCCAAATTAAATGATTTTAATGTTCTGAAAAGGAATGGCAATTCAACACTGTCGAATGCCTTTTCGAAATCTACTAAAATAATAAAACCTGGCAAGTGTTCTAAGTCTGTGTAGTTCATAATGTCTTCAATAATTCTTATATTTTCTCCTATATATCTGTTTTTGATATATCCTACTTGATCTGCTTGAATTAATTTTGGTAACACTTTTTGTATTCGATTTGCTAACGCCTTTGTTAATATTTTATAGTCTGTATTCAACAAACTTACTGGCCGCCAGTTTTTAAAAAAACGCAAATCTTTATCCGCCTTTGGAATGAGGTTTAAAATGCCCCGTTTTTGATCATTTGTAAGCATTCCTGTTTCAAATGAATAATTATAGCTCTCAAAGAGTAAATGTTTTATATCCGGCCAAAAGAATTTGTAGAAATTTGTTGTGAAACCATCATTCCCAGGCGACTTATCATTTTTTAGTTGCTTTAAAGCTTTTCCTATTTCTACCAAGGATAAATGTGCATCACAGTCTTTTCTTTCGGTTTCATTAAGCTTAGGTATATTTTCAGTAAAGAATTCTGTATTATCTTGTTCATCAGACGATTTTGTAGTGTACAGATTATGATAATATTTTCTTTGTTCATCAAGGATTTTCTCTGGCTGTGTTATTTCTGTTGAGTCATTTAGTATTAATTTTTCCATGTGTTTCTGATTATAATTTCTTTTTTCTAAATTTAAGAAAAATTTTGTATTCTTTTCCCCTTGCTCAACCCACTGTAATTTTGACCTAAAGACTCTGCCTTCTGCTTTTACAGCTTCTATCTCTTCCCATTCAGTTTTTAATTTGTTATATTCTTCATAATCTTTTATATTTTCTATGTCATTTTCCAATGTCTGTAATCTTTTTAACAACTCAATTTCCTTTTGTTTGTTCTTTTTTGCTTTTGATATTGAATAAGACAATGTAACTGATCGCAGTTGACATTTTACAAAATCCCACATTGTATTTGAATTTTGCAGAGTATTAGATACTGTAATGTCGTTAATTTCCTTTTTAATTAGTGCAATGTAATCTTTATCTGTCAAAAGTTTATTGTTAAATTTCCAGTAGCTTCTACCTCTGCGCTGACTTTTAACTACATTTAGACATATTCGGATGATGCTATGATCCGACTTACATCCAGGTTTAATAGATGTATCTAAAATTTTATACATCACAATGCCAGAAACAAGAAAATAGTCTAGCCTTGACTGAACTATACCAGCTTTAGTGTGTTCCCTCCTTGTAAATTTTAAATCTTCCGGATTTCTTTGCCTCCAAATATCTTTTAGGCCAAATTCTTCCATAAGGCTTAATAAGTTGTCTGTATATCTTGAACTCCTTTCAGGTTTTCCTCCCTTTTTGTCTACTTTAATATCTAGGTAAGTATTAAAATCCCCACCAATTATCATCTGTTTTTCACTAAATTGTTCTAAGTAACCCCTCAATTTTGTTAAAAAAATAAGTTCAATATGATCTTTAGTTGGTGCATACACATTTACTAAAAGCATAGAGTTTTCATCAATCATAGAGTTTAAAATTAATATCCTGCCTTCATTATCTGTTAAAATATTCGACACTTGTAATTTTGTCCCCATCTTGGGAGGTATTAAGATAGCAACCCCTTTACTTTGCCTACTCCCATGGGAAAAAAATACATCACCACCCCACTCAGAAGCCCACTTATTTTCATCAGACTGAACAGAGTGTGTTTCTTGTAACATTGTAATGCCATTATGTCTTGACCTTAACCAATTGAAGATTGTGTTTCTTTTATTGGAGTCCCTAAGGCCTCTGCAATTGAAAGAGTTGACAGCTATTTCTTTATCCAATGAGTTCATTTAATATATAGACTAATATCCATTTTCTAAAGATTATATACAGGCAGTTTAAATTAAATGTCAATATATATGATATCAGTGCTTGTATACAGGTGTACTTCAACTGTGCTTGGTTTCACTCCTTGGTGATCATCAGCCTTTGCTTTCCCCACAAGTTTATTCTTCCAATCTAGGTCTCTTATTGCCTTATCAAGCTGTGATTTTTCTCTCCTTAACTCTGGAATCTTAGTTTTTAATTCCCTGCCAAACATGAAATAAGCTGGAGTAGCTCCTGTGCTTGTATGTGGTGTTGACCGATGAGTCAGCAGGAATTTGTGGAGTTCATCCTGCCATCTTTTCCCTTCTGCATGTGCAACTTTTAATGCTTTCAGAATTGATTTATTCTGAACCTCCACTTCTCCATTTGCCTGGGGCCATAGGGGTGGTGAGGTCACATGTTGAATTCCATGCTCCCTGAGATATGCTTCAAACTCCTCTGACACAAACTGTGGACCATTGTCCAATTTCAGTGAAAATGGATAGCCATACCTCGCAAATATAGGGTTCAAAGCTTTTATGACATCATGACTTTTCGTTGATTTCATCACTACTACTTCAAAAAATCTACTGCAGTAATCTATTACTACCAGTATGCTTTCTCCCCCCAGGGAATGGACCAAGACAGTTGACAGCTAGATCTTGCCATGGGCCTGAAGGTGGTTCCACCCTCTGCATTGGTTCAGGCGATTGATACCCTGCTACCATCTGACATGGATGACACAACCTGCATAACTTTTCCGCAACACTGTCCATTTTCGGCCACCATACCTTTGACCTCAAACGATTCTTTGTTTTGACGATCCCTTCATGGGCCAATGTAAGAACCTCTGGTCGAAGGCTCTTTGGTATGATAATTCTAGATCCTCTTAATATCAGTTTACCGACACAGCACAACTCGTTTTTTACACACAGGAAATGTGGCATCTTGCATTCACTCCAGTCTCCTGACTGAACGTACTATCGTACCGTTTTTAATTTGGGGTCCTTTTCTGATTCTACTTCAATTTCCTGTGGACTCAGTGCTACTGGAGTATGTTCCTGTGCAATTAGATGCACAAAATCTTCTTATTCCCCTGCTAAATCCTTTGGAGACTTCTGATTCAAACGTGACAGACAATCGACAATATTCGCCTTCCCAGGTCTATAAACTACATTGTATTGGTACCCTTGCAACCTCAATACCCATCTCTCAATCCTGGCTGCTACTTTTTGCTTGCTGCCATAAATGTGTTCTAGTGGTTTGTGGTCAGTCTCTAACTCGAACTCATGCCCAAACATATACAGATCGAACCTCTCACATGCCCATACTAGAGCTAGGGCTTCCTTCTCTGTTTGAGAATAACGTCTTTCTATGTCTGTTAAGTTTCTGGATGCATATGACACAACCCTCCACATGCCATGCTGTTGTTGCAGAAGGACAGCACCCAGTCCTGTTGGTCCTGCATCACCTACTATCCTTGTTTTGCAGTTAGTTTTGAAATACTCTAGTGTCTCTTCTCTGGTTATTAGTTCTTTGAGTTTTTCAAATGCTTCAACCTGTTGACGACCCCATGCAAACTTCACATTTTTCCTGGTCAGTTGTCGCAGTGGTTAACTGACTGTAGCAAAGTCTGGTATAAACTTTGCTGAATATTGCACCAAGCCAAAGAATGACCTTATCTCAGATGAGTTCTGTGGTGCCTTTGCATCTCTAATAGCTGTCACATTTTCCTCACTGGGCAAAACTACAGACCGACTCAAATCATGTCTGTAAAAAGTGAGTTTCGAGAGCCAGAATTGGCACTTATCAGCATTCAAGATGAGACCACATTCCTTCAATCTCTTCAAAACACCAAACAAATGTCTGACATGCTCCTCTAATCCCTTGCCATGTATGGTTAGGTCATCTGCTATGTTAGCAACACCAGGGCACCCTTGTAGCACATCTTTTATAATCTTCTGGTACTTCTCTGGTGCTGAGGTAATTCCAAATAAGAGTCTTTTATACCGGTAAAGGCCTCTATGTGTGATGAATGTTGTGATATCCCTTGATTTTCATCCAATTCTATTTGATGAAATCCCCACTTGAGGTCACACTTGCTGAAAATTGTAGATCCTTGCAAATCACTTAAGACTTCTTCAATCGTAGGAACATAGTGTCTTTCTCGTATGATTGCCGTGTTAGCGTTTCTCATGTCAACACAAAGTCTAATGTCCTGGTTGGATTTTGGCACAGCTACAACTGGTGACACCCATTTCGTAGGTATTGATATCACCTCCTCAATAATATCCTCTCTCAGGAGCTCATCCAACTTACTGTCAACCTTTTCCCGTAATCCAAATGGCAACCACCGTACTGGTTGTGCAATAGGTTTGACACTGTCATCAATGTGAAGTGACTCCTGATAATTTTTCAGCTTCCCCAATCCTTGAAAAACTTCTGGATATTGCCCGATAATGTCTCCATTAGATCCTTCAGTTGTTACTGAACACACATGATGTTCTGTAATTGGGTCAACTCTTAACACTCCCATCTTCTCAGCTGTTTCCTTACCCAGTAATACTCGGCCGTTTCCATTGATAACTGTGAATTCTCCTGTGCAAGCCTTTCCACTTTTTACACAGGTTAATTCAGCTTGAAATGTTCCAATAACTTCTATTGCTTTAGTTTGTCCATATGCAAAGAGTTTTTTTCACACCTCTTAAAGCTGCATTGAATCCCTTTTTCTTTCAAGGCCTCCCAAGTACACTTATCCATCACATTACAGGATGCACCTGAATCAATGAGATCTGACTTGACTTTAACTCCCCCTATTACCCAGTGTACTAGTGCACTGTTTTCTTTATTACACACATCATCCACTGAAAAGGCATAGGCATTTCTCCTGTCATCCTGGCTATTTACATCCTGTATCTGATAAACCTTCTTTGCAGCAGTGCTAGCCTGGTTGGAGCTGTGTTTTGTCTGGCAACATTTTGCAAAATGTCCCACTTTGGAAGATTTTCTACATGTGCTATTTCGTGCTGGACACACCTTATCTTTAGCAAAGAGTCCTATCCCATCACAACGATAACACCTCTTCCCATCACCCACGGTGGTGTGGCTAGGGGTGGCATTATTAGATTTGCCTGATCTCCCTTGATTCTGTACTCTCCCTGTATGAATCGGTTTAGGCCCTTGCAGTGCATTAACATCTGCTCCCTTTTCCATAGATCGGACTTGCATGTCCAGTGCTTCCATCGCACGGGCAACAGCCTGTAAATCTGTCAATGACACTATCCCTGTTTTCTCAAGAAATTTTCTCCACAGCTGGGAATTCCGACACCGATCAATCAATTGATCCTGTATGGCTTCATCTACATCACTGAAGTCACACGAAATTGCTTTTTGCCTTAAATGGCACACAAATTGGTCCACTGTCTCTGATGGTCCCTGTTCCATCTGTCGGAACACATGCCTTTCAAAACTGACATTGGCCTTCGGAGTAAAATACTCGTCCAAAATTTGAATGCTCTGCTGGAATGTTTTCTCCTCTGCTTCACTAACAAGAGTATAATATACACCCTGGAAGTCTATCCCAGCCATGTGTAACAATAATGCCAACTTCTGGCCATCAGCAGTTACACCTTTGGATGTCAGATCCAGTTGAAATGCATGCTTCCATCTTTTTCAACGTGAGCCCAGAGTTGTTGGATCATCCTTGGGGTTGAAGCAAGGAAGTCCACCAACATCTGTTACTACTTGTGACCCCCCTAAACCACCTGCAACACCTCCACCTCCAGTATGGCTAGTGCTTGTTGCATGGCTAGTACTTGGCACATTTGCCTCATTTGCCTCTTCCTGTGACATTTTTTTTCTTTGTTTTGCTGTTGCTGTCTCTTTTTATTTTAAAGTTTAAAACTACAAGAATCCTGTCCGGCACTAAATTAGATAGAGTCAATTAAATCTACAGACCTTTATCCTCATCGCCAATGTAAGATTATCTCTTCTCATTTAAGAACTACACAGATTTAACCAAACAACTTTTATTCAATGTATATATGCAGTCACACTCTCATATACCATGCTGGGGAACCCCTTCATAATCACTCTAACTCATAACCTGGATTCTCCTGATAGATATACATGGAATACACAATGCACTATTATATTTTAGTGGAGAATTATAACAGGGCATTTTAGATCAAAACATTACACTGGGAATCGAACCCTGGCCTCAGACGTGGGAGGCGTGAGTGTTACCACTCTGCCAGCATGGCACCTTATTCCAGTATATGACAAACTCACATATATTCAGCAATAGATTAAACTAATGATGTAAAATAATCTTAAAACTCATAAATTTAATAATAATTTGCAATAATCAGTAGAACTTGGTATAACACTTATTTTTATTTAAACTTACTTTATTCCTTATAATCTCTCTACCCTCTCATATTTGGGAAAATTAATCTTATTTTGCTTTTAGGATATCTCTAAACAGTAAAAATATATCCAATGCAGCAGTCTGTGGATGTAACAAAAAATATATATATTATGTACAAGTTGAGATTTTGCACAAGTTGCAACTCATATAAGATTGCTGTACAAGTTATAACTTGTACAGAATTTCACTATCAAATAAACCCAACTTTGTACATGTTGGATTTAAAATAATTTTGATTAAGTTAACAATTTTAATGAAAATAGTTCTCATTTTATGTGTATAAATATCCAAAGTAATGTGAGAGTGTGGTATATATATATATATATATATATAATTTTTCCATAAAAAAGAACACTGAATTTACAGAAAAAACCTTGAAAAGTTTTGTCAGTAACACATAAAATACAAAATAATTATTATTATATTTATATTAATATATTAAGTTGGTACTTTATTACTCAAGGGTCAAGTTATTTATATTGTTTATCATGTTAAAAATCAAGTTCAGCATAAATGTGAGCTGTTTCTTAATGATGTTTGTAAGATTCCAGATTTGTTCTCATCTGAGTTGTAGAAATGTGGAGCCTTTTTTGTTTTTAAAAATATGTAGGCAGAAAAGTTCAAATATAGAACTATGGAAGTTAAAAAAGTAATAAGTAAGACATAGAAATCTTCTAAATGCAATCAACTGTTGGTGTGGCTTCCTATAACATCAAGACTATTCTGTGATTTACCTATAGGCAGTAAACTAGAATCACAAGTGGGTAAGGTAAAGCATCAAAAGACAGATGATAGTATATGCGTAATTGTAATTGACACATGACTTTCATTTATAAAATCCTGGCAGTCTTAAAAATCAGATGTTTTTTATCATCATAAAATAAATGATTTTATTCATCCCTTTGGTGGGAATAAATAAATTTAAGATAAATGTTGACAGAAAATATGATAAGGTAACCAACAAATCCAAAAATCGGATACAAGCTTGCACTAGTCAGGACCATGTGACTAAAACTTGTATTGTTTACATTCAATGAAGGCATGCATTAAAGGTGTCATCATTGTCAATAAAATTAAGAAAATATACAGGTGAACAGTTTACCTTTTTCATCTATTTATTTTTGTTTGAGTTTTCACTTTCAACATATTGTATAGGTTATATCATGACGTGTAGTTTTATGGGCAGAAGAAACCAGTACATAGTTGGTCAAGGTTCTGTACTGTAAACTGCTGACCAACAGCAAGCAACTACCAGCTTTCCCACTTGAGGTCTGGCCGGGAATTGAACTCCGATCTCAGAGGTGGCTTTCTCATCTAATAAATACACGTATAATTTACAACTGAATTTGTTGTTCATGAAAAAATGTTAAAACTGTTAAAATATTGAGTTTGTACAAGTTGCAACTTGGACAAAGGTCCAAAATTTGTCAATGTTGCACTTATACAAGTCAACTTAGGTTGCAACTTGTACAAGCTGTTTGTGCAAGTTGCAACTTGTACAGATTTCTTATACAAGTTGCAACGTGTGCAAAATCTCACCTTGTACATAACATATATATTTGATACCACTAAATGGATTTTCTTTGACTAATAATTAATTGAAACTGGTAATAAATTGTTTTTTAAATATGCTATTGGTGCCTTTAATAAAACAACCACATTTGGTTACGGCAATTAGCAGGCAGCAAAAGCCCAAAGCTGTGGGTTCTACTTGTATTGTTTACATTCAATGACCCACGGCATGGAATGTATAAATAATTAAATATGAAATGATGATACAGATTGCAAAGACTTAATTTATAATCTTAACAATAAGCAATTAAATTAACTGGAATAAAAGTGGTAAATTTCAGGAACTGACATAAAGAGGGATTAGTCTACAACGTAAAACTAGATGAATGCTTTTGCTAACAACAGCGAAGCGTCCCTGAGAGTTTAAAATGCCTTGTGGTTTTAATAAGCATGCTGTAAAGCTAAGAATGCACAAAGCTGTACTGTACTGTTACATAAACCAACCCCCTTAGTGATATCATGACAGGGAAAATCCTACAAAGGTCTTCTTTAATTAACATAAACAAGCGTTGTAGACATAGACAAGCTGGAGAAAGTGTTGTACATTGGATGTACAACATTGGATGTAACTTTAGTCAATTTTGTGTAAATGCTACAAAGCATTTCAGTAACGAGTATTGATAACTTCATATATAATCATGTGTGCAAGTATGTATTGCTATTTAGATTGTCCACAGGGTTTTGCAATAGGTTTTAATACATTGTGAAAGCATAAAAGCAACAATAAAGGCAAAAGCTATTTCATTCATGACCCCAGTTTGACCCATACATGGGGGTCAGGAGGTAAAACTAACCGGCTATTTAGACTGTCCACATATGGTTTCCAAATACCTCTTAATACATTCCGAAGCTATAATAGCAATAATGAAGGAGATATCAGGTAAAAACTCCAAAACAGCTATTTTTTACCCCAGTTTGACCCATAAGGAGGAGGGGGTCGGGTGGTAAAACTGACCGGCTACTTAGACTCTCCACATATGCTTTCCCAATACTTCTTAATACATTCTCAATCTATAAAAGCAACCTTTAAAGGAGATATAAGACAAAAACTCAAAATCAGCTATTTTATGACCCCAGTTTGACCCATGGGGGGAGGGGGGGCAGGGATCAGGGGATAAAAGTGACCAGCTATTTAGATTCTCCACATATGCTTTCCCAATACCTCTTGATACATTCTGAAGCTATAAAAGCAACGATAAAGGAGATATAAGGCAAAAACTCCAAAGCAGCTATTTATGACCCCAGTTTAGCCTATAAGGGGGGTTGGGGGGTAAAACTGACTGGCTATTTAGACTCTCCACATATGCTTTCCCAATACCTCTTAATATATTCTGAAGCTATAAAAGCAACGATAAAGGAGATATAAGGCAAAAACTCTAAAGCAGTTTGGCCCATAAGGGGGGGTTGGGGGGTAAAACTGACCGGCTATTTAGACTCTCCACATATGCTTTCCTAATACCTCTTAATACATTCTGAAGCTATAAAAGCAACAATAAAGAAGATATAAGGCAAAAACTCAAAATCAGCTATTTTATGACCCCAGTTTGACCCATAAGGGAGGGTCGGGGGGTAAAACTGACCGGCTATTTAGACTCTCCACATATGCTTTCCCAATACCTCTTAATACATTCTGAAGCTATAAAAGCAACAATAAAGGAGATATAAGGCAAAAACTCAAAATCAGCTATTTTATGACCCCAGTTTGACCCATAAGGGGGGGCCGGGGGTAAAACAGACCGGCTATTTAGACTCTCCACATATGCTTTCCCAATACCTCTTAATACATTCTGAAGCTATAAAAGCAACAATAAAGGAGATATAAGGCAAAAACTCAAAATCAGCTATTTTATGACCCCAGTTTGACCCCATAAGGGGGGGCCGTGGGGTAAAACTGACCGGCTATTTAGACTCTTCACATATAGTTTCCTATTACCTCCCAATACATTTTATGGCTCTAAATGCAATACTTAACAAGATAATAGGGGGGTTGACCTAAATTTAAGGCTCTCAGATTGGAAGGTGTGAGGAAATCACCCATAAACGAGACATTTTTCAAGGGATTGCTCCCAAAATCTAATCAGCTCACGTTTTCGATAGTATAAACAGGTGTGTCAAAGCATAAGAAAAAATTGTTTTTGATCATGTGACCTTCATAAAGGTCAAAGGTCAAATTTAAGCATGCAGAAAAATTTTCCCACGCCAAAGGTATATAAGTGCCAAATATGGTTTGAAACCTTCTAATAATAAGGGAGATATTCAAGGGAGACCATAATGCGGCGGCGGCGGCGAGGAAACTGAGGCGAAAACAAATAAGCGCCCTTTCAGGGACGCTTAATTAATGAACATATACGTCAGGACATATATTTCATCACATTATTTTCTTTATTGTCTTTGTATTTTGGAAATCATTTATTTTTACATAATAAACTTTTGTGGCATCATACTGCTATTGCATAGAACATTTACTTATTTCTGCACATCAATCCTTTCTGATTAAAGCTATTGTAAAAGCTATATAAGAAGTGATAATTTCATCCACAAATATTAGACCATTGGCCTTCCAATCAAGGAATGAAAGAGAAACAGTTCAAGCATTAGTAAGTTTATGGTCTATAACTGTATGATTCTAAAATGTGATTTGCAATTAATTCATATAATTATATGTGAAATTTGGGGATTTACTTGTATTTAGCCCCACAATATCACACTACAATGTTAGAGAGGTCCACTGGGATAATATAATCATAAAATAGATTAAAATAAACAAATGTTTTTAGAAAACAAATAACAGTTTTTGTCATAATAAATAAATGTGTGACTGACTACAGATAAGCAACTTATTGCAAAAGTTTTTATGTTATCAACAGATATGATAATAAGAAAATGGTAAAAATAAGTTACATTTTACACAGTATTAATTACTTATTTTAATTTCTTAAGTTCATATACATATTCAACTAGACCTATCGCATCGGAGAACCGATGCAAATTGTATCCACCAGAAGAAAACTCACCAAAGCCATTCTAACATCGCTTAACCTTGAAGGAGAAGCCCAAGGTGAAATCTGACCATATCAAAAGATTCTTAGCCCATGATTTCCTATAGGTTGGTGTGACACTGCAAACCTCTAGGAATACGAATAAGCAAGATATAAACACTAATTTTGGCAATCCTCATTTGACCTTGAAAGAGGGGCCAAAGGTCAAATCCGATCACACCAAAAGATTCCCAGCCCATGATTTCCTAGATTTTGGTTTACCATTCCAAATCTCTAGGACCAATAATATGCGAGTTATAAGAACTTTTAAGTTTGGCTATCCTCGTTTGACCTTGATGGAGAGTCCAAGGTCAAATCCGACCACAGCAATAGATTCCCAGCACATGATTTTGTGTACTATCCTCGTTTGACCTTGAAGGAGGGGTCCAAGGTCAAATCCGACCACAGCAATAGATTCCCAGCCCATGATTTCCAATAGGTTGCTTTACCATCCCAAACCTCTAGGACCAATAATAAGCGAGTTATAAGCACTTTTAAGTTGGGCTATCCTCATTTGACCTTGAAGGAGGGGTCCAAGGTCAAATCTGACCGCAGCAATAGATTCCCAGGCCATGATTTCCTATAGTTTGGTTTACCATCCCAAATCTCTAGGACAGATAATAAGCGACTTATAAGCACTTTTAAGTTTGGCTATGCTCGTTTGACCTTGAAAGAGGGGTCCAAGGTCAAATCCTACCACACCAAAAGATTCCCAGCCCATGATTTCCTATAGGTTGGTTTACCATCCTAAACCTCTAGGACCAATAATAAGCGCGCTATAAGCACATTTAAGTTTGGCTGTGCTCGTTTGACCTTGAAGGAGGGGTCCAAGGTCAAATCTGACTGCAGCAATAGATTCCCAGGCCATGATTTCCTATAGTTTGGTTTACCATCCCAAATCTCTAGGACAGATAATAAGCGACTTATAAGCACTTTTAAGTTTGGCTATGCTCGTTTGACCTTGAAAGAGGGGTCCAAGGTCAAATCCGACCACACCAAAAGATTCCAAGCCCATGATTTCCTATAGGTTGGTTTACCATCTCAAACCTCTAGGACCAATAATAAGTGAGTTATAAGCACATTTTCGTTTGGCTATCCTCATTTAACCTTGAAGGAGGAGTCCAACGCCAAATCCAACCACACCAAAAGACTCCCAGCCCATGATTTCCTGTAGGTTGGTTTACCATCCTAAACCTCTACGACCAATAATAAGCGAGTTATAAGCACTTTTAAGTTTGGCTATCCTCATTTTACCTTGAAGGAGGGGTCCAAGGTCAAATCCGACCACACCAAAAGATTCCCAGGCCATGATTTCCTATAGGTTGGTTTACCATCCCAAACCTCTAGGACCAATAATAAGCAAGTTATAAGCACTTTTAAGTTTGGCTATCCCCGTTTGACCTTGAAGGAGGGGTCCAAGGTCAAATCCGACCACACCAAAAGATTCCCGGCCCATGGTTTCTTATAGGTTGGTTTACCATCCCAAACCTCTAGGACCAATAATAAGCGAGTTATAAGCACTTTTAAGTTTGGCTATCCTCGTTTGACCTTGAAGGAGGGGTCCAAGGTCAAATCCGACCACACCAAAAGATTCCCGGCCCATGACTTCCTATAGGTTGGTTTACCATCCCAAACCTCTACGACCAATAATAAGCGAGTTATAAGCACTTTTAAGTTTGGCTATCCTCATTTGACCTTGAAGGAGGGGTCCAAGGTCAAATCCGACCACACCAAAAGATTCCCAGGCCATGATTTCCTATAGGTTGGTTTACCATCCCAAACCTCTAGGACCAATAATAAGCGAGTTATAAGCACTTTTAAGTTTGGCTATGCTCGTTTGACCTTGAAGGAGGGGTCCGAGGTCAAATCTGACCACATCAAAAGATTCCCAGCCCATGATTTCCTATAGGTTGGTTTACCATCCCAAACCTCTAGGACCAATAATAAGCAAGTTATAAGCACTTTTAAGTTTGGCTATCCTCATTTGACCTTGAGGGAGGGGTCCAAGGTCAAATCCGACCACACCAAAAGATTCCCGGCCCATGATTTCCTGTAGGTTGGTTTACCATCCCAAACCTCTAGGACCAATAATAAGGGAGTTATAAGCACTTTTAAGTTTGGCTATCCTCGTTTGACCTTGAAGGTGGGGTCAAAGGTCAAATCTGACCACACCAAAAGATTCCCAGCCCATGATTTCCTATAGGTTAGTTTACCATCCCAAACCTCTAGGACCAATAATAAGGGAGATATAAGCACTTTTCATGAGGGCCACCAAAAGTCCTTGTTTAAAGTCGAAAAACTCCCGTGGCGGCCATCTTGTTTTTCAAAATGAGGCCAAAAATATTCCCGGGCAAGATTTTATGGCTATGAATATATCCTACAAATTTGAGAAGGCTAGCTATAATATTTTTTTTCGTTAGAGCAGTAACGGTGAAATCTCTCTACACACTGCGGCGGCGGCGGCGTAGGCGTAACAAAGTCAAATCCATAGTATCCACCGGATGCTATCCGGTGGATACAATGACTTTGACTGTTGAATGTACACATTCCACAGTTAAACCATTGAATGTACACATTCAATGGCTGCCTGTCAATAGCCAAGCCATTGAATCTACACATTCAATGACTAACTCATGTATATGTTGTATTGAATGTAGATAACCATTGAATGTGTAGATTCAATGGGTTAGTTATTGAATGTGTACATTCAACAGCTTGGCCATTGAATCTACACATTCAATAGCAAGCAGCCATTGAATGTGTACATTCAATAGTTTAACTGTGGAATGTGTACATTCCACAACCATAGTCATTGAATGTGTATATGAACTTCAGAAATTGAAATAAGTAACTGATATTGTGTGAAATAGAACTTATTATTGTCATTTTCTTAATAAAGCACATCTGTTGATATTAACTTAAAATAAACTTTTGCATTAGTTGATTATCTGTGGTCAGTTACGTAGTTATGCATTATAACAAAAACTGTTTTGTTTTCTAATAATGTTTATCTTAATCTGTTTTCTAACTAGACCAAGGACGCATCTGTGGTCAGATGCTGGATGTATCCACCGACAAAGGCCAACTAACATAGTTTAGAAGATAAACAGCATTTTTCATTAATAAGCAAGCTGAAAGCACTTTTAAGTTTGGCTACCCTTATTTGACCCTATAGCAGGGGCCCAAGGTGAAGTCTGACCACATCAAAAGATTCGCAGCCCATGATTTCCTATAAGTCGTTTTCACATTGCAAACCTCTAGGACCAATAATAAGCAGGAGGGGCCCCAAGGTCAAATCTGACCACATGAAAAGATTTGCAGCCCATGACTTCCTATAAGTTGTTTTCATATTAATGAGTTATTTGAGAAATACTGGCTATCTGCAATACTTCTAGAGATAATTCGCATTTACTCATTTTGAGTAGGTGAATAATTAGCTACGGGTCTGAAACTTCACCAAGTGAAAGCTCTCTCAAAAGTAGGTGAATGAGTTATTTGAGAAAAATTGGCAATCTACAAGACTTTTAGACATAATTCGAATTTACTCATTTTGAATAGGTGAGTAATTACCTACGGGTCTGGAACTTCACCATGTGAAAGTTCTCCCAAAAGTAGATGAATGAGTTATTTGATAAAAATTGGATATCTGCAATACTTTTAGAGATAATTAGCATTTACTTATTTTGAGTAGGTGAATAATTAGCTACAGGTCTGAAACTTTAAGTGAAAGGTCTCCCAAAAGTAGGTGAAGGAGTTATTTGACAAAAATTGGCTACCTGGAATACTTTTAGAGATAATTTGCATTTACTCATTTTCAGTAGGTGAGTAATTACCTACGGGTCTGAAACTTCACCAAGTGAAAGCCCTCCCAAAAGTAGGTGAATGAGTTATTTGAGAAAAATTGGCTATATGCAATACTTTTAGAGATAATTCACATTTACTCATTTTGAGTAGGTGAGTAATTACCTACAGGTCTGGAACTTCAGCATGTGAAAGCTCTCCCAAAAGTAGGTGAATGAGCTATTTAAGAAAAATTTGCTATCTGCAATACTTTTAGAGAAAATGCAAAATTACTCATTTTTAGTAGGCAAGTAATTTAGCCACAGGCCTAATTTAGACCTAAAGCCTACCAATAGAATACTGTGGTGCACCCTCTAATATACCTTGCAAACTTGAGAAGGCTAGCTATAATATTTTTTTCGTTAGAGCGGTAATGGTGAAATCCAGTGGATACAATGATTTACTCAACAGTGAGAACCTGAAAGTAGATATTGGTAAGCTATGCCACGACATAGAGGTCTGCAATTTCACTCTGTTATAGCTGACCAAAAATTATGTGAATAACATATTTAAACAAAATACTGTAAATGTAATAGTTTTCACGTTACAACAGATTTACTCAACAGTGATAACCTCAAAGTAGCTATTACTCAGCTTTGCAATGAGCTACATGTCTGAATTTTTTCTATGTTATAGCTGACCCAAAATTAGGTGAACAACATATTTAAGCAAAATACTGTAAATGCAATAGTTTTCAAGTTACAACTGGTTTACTCAATAGTGAGAATCGGAAAATAGCTATTGCTCAGCTATGCCATGAGCTATAAGTCTGTAATTTTACGATGTTATAGCTGACCCAAAAGTAGGTGAACAACATATTTTAACAAAATACTCCAAATGCAATATTTTTCAAGTTACAAGTCATTTACTCAGGAAGTAAATACTAAAAGGCTAGTGGCTAGGCCCTAAGGCACTACCACAAAGTGGTACACCCTGCCCAAAAGCAAAACTCTGAACAAGAGTGAACCAAAGGAGAGAAAGGAGGCATATTGCGGAAGAGAAGTGGTCTTGAGAAGGTAATCCCAGCCCAAAATGACAGCCGGATTAGGCTGAGCCTTAGGCACAAAAGAGGCCAAAAGACTGAAAATGGACTGAGAAATGAGAAGCGATAATACGAATTTTGAAGAAAAACATAAAATATTGCACAAAATATACAATAAACTCACCAGAAATCGAAGGAAATGGTAAATAAAATGGAGGAAGAGTGAATAAAACAGCTTAAGTGTACTTACAGAGCATCAAATACGTGTTAATGCAGGTCTTAATGTATTACTGCGCATGGTAGAGTGAATTAGGTCACCAGGGGTCAAAGGTAGCAGGTGCATAGGTTTAAAAGAGGGTCTCCCCACATATTTTAGATTCTATGTATGGTGTATGTGGCAGTCACCAAACGCCAAGCCACGCTTACCCAAGTGTTTTCATATGGTAGAGTATATTACATTTTATGAAATAAAATAAAATGTTACTGATGCTTATAATTGTATGAATGGTAAATTAATTCTAAAGAAACCTTCCTAGGAGTAAGTCTAATCAATGTGTCAAGTTTAACTGATGTTAGTTGATTAGTAAGTCAGTTGGGGGCTGAAAACCCATTTTTTACTGTAAGATGGCCATAAGTGGACTTCAAGGTGGACAGAAAATAAGAATGTCCCTTTTGGCATCCTTTATAAGTGTGCAAATTTAACCGATGTCAGTTGATCAATAAGATAGTTGGAGGCTGAAAACTCCCTTCTGTTACTGTCAGGTGGCCATAACTTCATTCATATTGGGGCATTAAGTTGACCATAAAATAACAGTGTCCCTTTTGCCATCCTATATAGGTGTGCAAAGTTTAACTGAGGTCAGTTGAACAATAAGATAGTTGGAGGCTGAAAACCCCCTTATTTCACTTTAAGGTGGCTACAACTCTATTCATATTGAGAGTTTAAGGTGACCATAAGCATTATTTTTAGTGATAATTACCAGTGATAATTTAGATATAACTAGACCTAGCGCATCGGAGAACCGATGCAAATTGTATCCACCGTAAAGACAATGCACCAAAACCTCTAGGACCAATAATAAGCGAGTTATAAGCACTTTTAAGTTTGGCTGTCCTCATTTGACCTTCAAGGAGGGGCCCAAGGTCAAATACGACCACACCAGAAGATTCCCAGAACATGATTTCCTATATGTTGGTTTACTATCCCAAACATCTAGGACCAATAATAAGCGAGTTATAAGCACTTTTTAGTTTGGCTGTCCTCACACTTGACCTTGAAGGAGGGGCCCAAGGTCAAATCCGACCATGACAGAAGATTCCCCGTCCATGATTTCCTGTATGTTGGTTTACCATCCCAAACCACTAGGATCAATAATAAGCGAGTTATAAGCACTTTTAAGTTTGGCTGTCCTCATTTGACCTTGAAGGAGGGGCCCAAGATCAAATCCGACCATGACAGAACATTCCCCGCCCATGATTTCCTATATGTTGGTTTACCATCACAAACCTCTAGGACCAATAATAAGCAAGTTATAAGCACTTTTAAGTTTGGTTGTCCTCGATGGACCTTGAATGAGGGGCCCAAGGTCAAATCCGACCACACCAGAAGAATCCCAGCCCATGATTTCCTATAGGTTGGTTTACCATCCCAAACTTCTAGGACCAATAATAAGCGAGTTATAGGCACTTTAACCTTTGGCTATCCTCATTTGACTTGAAGGAGGGGCCCAAGGTCAAATCCGACCACGCCAGAAGATTCCCAGCCCATGATATCCTATAGGTTGGTTTACCATCCCAAACCTCTAGGACCAATAATAAGCGAGTTATAAGCACTTTTAGGTTTGGCTGTAATCATTTGACCTTGAAGGAGGGGCCCAAGGTCAAATCTGACCACACCAGAAGATTCCCAGCCCATGGTTTCCTATAGGTTGGTTTACCATCCCAAACCTCTAGGACCAATAATAAGCGAGTTATAAGCACTTTTAAGTTTGGCTGTCCTCGTTTGACCTTAAAGGAGGATCCCAAGGTCAAATCCGACCACACCAGAAGATTCCAAGCCCATGATTTCCTATATGCTGGTTTACCATCCCAAACCTCTAGGACCAATAATAAGAGAGTTATAAGCACTTTTAAGTTTGGCTGTCCTCATTTGACCTTGAAGGAGGGGCCCAAGGTCAAATCCGACCACGCCAGAAGATTCCCAGCCCATGATTTCCTATAGGTTGGTTTACCATCCCAAACCTCTAGGATCGATAATAAGCGAGTTATAAGCACTTTTAAGTTCTGCTATCCTCGTTTGACTTTGAAGGAGGGGTCCAAGGTCAAATCTGACCACATCAGAAGATTTGCAGCACATGATTTCCTATAGGTTGACTTCACATTGCAAACCTCTAGGACCAATAATAAGGGAGATATAGGCACTTTTAAAGTCCGCTATGTGGGTTACTTCGGCACTCCGTGGATGACCTTGAATTAGGAGCTTCAAGGTCAAATGTGTGCAAGGTTGTAGAGGACATGTATATGTGTCATACATATCACCTATGAAGAGAACCAACCTTCTACCTATGAGGAACAGCCAGTAGAAAAATGTAGATTATTTTCAAAAAAATGCCCGTGGCGGCCATCTTGTTTTTCAGAATGAGGCTATTTTCCTTCCCAGAGAAGCTTACCCCCCAATGAAGATATCCTGCAAATTTGGTGAACCTAGCGGCTGTTGTTTTCCTCTTAGAGCGTTAACGCCGAAAATCTCTCTACGTGCGGCGGCGGCGTAGCGGATGCTAAACCAAAGTATCCACTGGATGCTTCCGGTGGATACAAAAAATGGAAAAAGAATGGAGCCAGAGGATTTTATTCCAATTTGATCACTTTAAGCAGGCTATAGGTCCATTAACATTTTGAGTTTAAGGTCACCATACAGTCAGGATATTCCTTAGGCAAATCTTAATATATGTGCCAAGTTTGGTTGAAAAAAGTGAAAAACTAAGTGAGCTGGAGGGCTAAAACCCCCTTTTTTACATTAAGGTGACCTTAAGATTGCAGATACAGGGCTAAAACTTCGGCATGTGAAAGATTATCAAAAAGTAGCTGAATAAGTTATTCCAACAAAACGCCAAAATCCTAACCGTTTTTGAGATACAGACCAAGTAGCCATTTAAAAAAAATTTACAACAATAAAACGCCTCCCATTCAGGCATCTATGGTCCGATTGATCAGAAAATCCTTTCCGACCTTCGAAATTTGGTCTAGAATGTACCTGATACATTCTATAGCACAGGTGAGTGTCGTTTTTTCCGAAATACAATGACAGGGTGTTTTTGAAAAATGCTTAAGGTTAGCTTAAGTAAAGCTTAAGGTCTCCGCAAAGTATCCCAAAAATTTTTCCCGCCCCTATAGTTTTAAATAAACATAAGAAGGAAAGAAAAATTTGAAAGCCAAAGAAGTTATTCAAGGGAGACCATAATCCTGCGGCGGCGGCAGTGATCAGTCTAACTTATGTGAAAACAAATAAGCGTCCCTGACAGGCCGCTTAATTACTATTTTCAATACTTTCTATTCGACTTAATTTTATAGCGTATTATTGGATGTAACCCCCCGGATCTTCTCAACTATGTGGCCTTCCTCTCAATGTTGGATCCTATCCTCCTCACTAAAGCCTCAAAGAGTTATCAGGTGATCTTTAAGAAGTTATTGGGTGACTGGGCATGACACAACTCCAACTCTGGCAGGAGTATATGAAGTGGTCATGTTCCTCCATTCTCCTGACCAAAGGCCTGGTCCAGAACCAAGGACTGGGCCTACAATCTTGCCTGTTTGCACTTGCCTGGATCTGTCTGAGCCTTTGAGTCTTTGCATGAACTTCAACAACAGCTTCCATTTGTATTTGTATACAGTCAGTATCAGTCAAAGCCCCTTAATATTTGCAAAATTTTTGCTGGCAGAATGGGCTAATCTACAAAAACAAGTAGCTGAACAATTTATACAGTGGAAAAGCTTATTTCCTCATAATGGTCCACTAGCTAAGGTAAGTACCTATGACAAATATTTTTTGGCAAAATAGTAAGGATTTTGACCCTGGTAGTCACACAAGCTAAAGGTAGGAGAAAGTTCACATCCAGGTATTGAAAAAAAATGTAATACTAAAAGACATAATCAGGACAGGAAATAATTTTTCAAATGGCTGCTAAATTACCAAAAATTTAAAACAGGTTTGCCACCACACATGAAAATTCAGCGAACATTTGTTCATCTAATATCAGTAATAACAAGAGACACTATTGCAATTTAATTTGTCACCATGTCTGCTAACAAAGGAAAAACTTTGCAAGAACCTGTACACAAATTTAGCAATATTTGATTAACACAACAACAGTATATTACTTATAGAGCTACCAGACATTAACCAGTGTATACATTAATATCAGGCAATCAGTGTCAATGAATATGTGTGTGTGTGAGTATGAAGGTATCATTTTATATCTCCCCACCATCCAAACTTCATGTATGTTTCCTATGATTTATTGTAAATTGGGCACAATAGTTGCTACATTTGTGGTGGTCAACATTTTGTCAGCTATATTTTTATCAGTGGTCGGTAGATCTATAACAGTGATAATAAACTTTCAACGAGTGGTTGCCATATTAGCACATATTGTTTTCAAACTTTCTGAAAATGTTTACCAATTACTTTTTTATCAATGGTTGTGACATTTTTATGTGTATTTTCCTGAATTTCATCAGTAATACCTAACCACTATATGTGAAATTTATAACAGTGGTAATTTTAATGGTGAGTCTGAGTCTTTTGAACATCTCCATATTTATGATTTGCAAAAAGTATGTGATGATGGATGTGACACAACATCCTGTAACACTGAGCAGAAAGGTTTATCTAAAATACATATATTTTTGTCTGTTTACATAATAACAATAGTCTCATGTATATTACACACATACATGTATATATAAACAAAAATAAAATTAAATTCTGCACAGTATATGTCTCACCAGAATCATCAAAGTTGAAAGATATCAATTATTATAAAACGGACACCTGCGCAGTCGATGAATATGCATCTCTGCGCATTTCGTGCGAGTACTTAATAGAGAAACTAATGTACGCTGTTCCAATCTATGAACATGGTTGCGCAACATAATCTCGAAAATAAAATTAAAAACAAACAAAATCAGTGAACATTAGATAAAACATCAATAATCGTTTTTCAGCCCTCGTCCTTTATTTGAGGTTATTTTTGTGATTGAATCGCCAATAAAGTCCGCGCATACATAGTTTATTTCTACAACATTTACTTTTTAAATCTTCATGGAACATAAACTGTGTTCTTTGAGAACAAAAAAAAAGTATGAATATATCAAATATGTCTGGTTCTGTACAGCCCTTTCAAGCTTATTATCTAACAATCTTTGCACAATAAATGAACTCCACAAATTTAAATCACCAAAGCCCTTTCCCATAAGTTTCTTGACTGAAACTTACAATACTGGTATTTGCATTTGCTGCCAATCTTCTTTCTCAAATATTGGATCTACATGTTTATGTCACACAAACATGACACAGGTAGATAGATAACCATGACATATTTACAGATACTTTAAATCCCAAAAGAAAAAGTTCTGCAGTCTTTCTGAAACCATAGTAAACTACTGTCTCTTTAGGTTCTCCAATCTGGCTTCTAGATCTGCATCAGCATCTGATATGCCACCAGCAGCTACCGGTTGTTTTGCTGCTGGATTGCTCAGTGACTGATTCGCTGTCGGTAGATCTGACAGTTGGTCAGCCATACTAAGGCCCAATTCATCCAGTACTTGATTCACAATAGCATCCCTAAAATAAAATGAGCAAAAACAGTTAAAAATAGCCAGCCTCAGCAGCCAAGAACCCCAACCCGCAGGTACAACTAAATGGGCAACAATGTTGAGATTTGGGAAAATGTTAGGAACAACTTCAGTTGTAAAAAGTATACAGAATCCACGAAATGTTGTCAGGTGTGAAATTCACAGGCCATGATTTCTTCCAAGTTGTTTTCATAATTTGAAACCCTAGAACCAATTATAAGGGAGATATAAGCATGATGACCCTACATGACCTTGAAGCAGGGGTCAAAGGTCAAATTTGACACTTGCAGAAAATGTGCAGAACATGATTTCCAAGAAGTTGTTTTCTCATTCCAAATCTCTAGGACCAATGATAAGGGAGATATTAGCGCTTTCTGATATGCCCCCCATTTGACATAAAAGATGTGATATGGCAGCCATTTTGTTTTCAAAACAAGACCAAAAATTACCCTCAGGCAAGATTTCCCAGCCACTTACATTTTGTGCAAATCTGACACAGCTAGCTGCAATATTTTAAATTTTAGAACATATCAATGACTTTCGAGCTATTGGCTATGGCAGCCATATTGTTTTTTAAAGGGAGTACCATAATTTTTTACAGACATGTTTTCACAGCCATAAACATTCACTGCAAATTTGGTGAAGATATCTTCATAACTGAATGAGATATAAAACTTGATTGCCATAGAAACAGGTGTTGCCAGATATCCTGCCAAACTTACTCAGCCATAGATCCTGTTTAAGTAAACATATCCTGAAAATTTGATGACTATTGATGCAGCGGTTTTTGACTGTGAAACACCCATAAACATTAAAATCCAAAAATATTCAAAGAGTTGCCAAGGCAACAGTTTTTGCTAGATACCCCCAAATACTAACCAGCTGTAGATCCTCTTGGGGTAAACATACCCTATAAAATCTGGTGAAAATCTGTGCACTGGTTTAGGGTGTCCAACACCCACAAACTTTAAGACCCCCAAAATCTTAAAAGTGTTGCCATGGCAACACTTGTTACTGGATACCCTCAAAACCTAATCAGCTCTAGATCCTGTTGGGGTAAACATACCCTGAAAATTTAGTGAAAATCCATGCATGGGTTTAGGCTGTGGAACACCCACAAACTTTAAGATCCCAAAATCTTAAAAGTGTTGTCATGGCAACAATTGTTAACGGATACCCCACAAAACCTGTTCATTTCTCGATCATCTTGTGGTAATTGGTGAAAATCTGTGCATGGGTTTAGGCTATGCAACACCACAAATTGTAAGACCAAAAAATCTTAAAAGTGTTGCCAGAAACCCCCTTAAACCTAATCAGCTCTAGATCCTCTTGGTGTAAACATACCCTGAATATTTGGTGAAAATCTGTGCATCGGTTTAGGCTGTAGAACACCCACAAGCTTTATGACCACCAAAAAAAGAAAGAAAGAGTGTTATTTCATAATAAGAATTCAATTTATAAATTGCACTAAATAAAACTGTATGCATCAATGTTATTTACAAATCGCATCTTATTTGAGTTTTTAATTCTAATTCAACAAAACAAGAATAATTCAACAGAATCCTTATTAGACAATCCCCTTAATATCTCAATGTCCAAGAGAATCTTTTCAAAATCTATGTTTTACTGCCAAACTGGGAGACAGATTGACACTAATGAAAGCTAACTAGAAAAAGGTTTTTGCAAACAAAAATGAAGCAGCCCTGATAAAGAAGTGAGTCGAAATTGTTGAAAGCTTCTTAGAATGTAAGATCAATGTCAGCAGAATGTAAGCTTTGATTGTACACAAAAATCCCCAGATTGTCAGTGTGAAATTTAGGGGTTATTGACACAGGGATTTTCTATGGACCATCTGGGGATTTTCTATAGGTTTGCAAATATCTGGGGATTTTCAATGTATACTGTAAGCTTCATTATATTCTGTGTAGTGGTATATTATACAAACTTAAGTAAGACTATTGGTTGGCAGAAGAAAAATTCTAGCTAAAAGCAAAATTCACCAAATGCAATAGTTTTCAAGTTACATGTGATTTACTCAACAGTGAGAATCTCAAAGAAGCTTTTGCTTAGCTAAGCCATGAGCAAGATGTCTGCAATTTTACTATATTATAGCTAATTCAAAAGTACCTGAATAACCTATTTAAACAAAATTTTCTAAATGCAATAGTCTTCAACTTTGAACTGATTTACTCAACAGCGAGAACCTGAAAGTAGCTCAGTAGTATGCTCGGCTATTGCACTGAGCTACAGGTCTGCTATTTTCTGATGCATGTATAGTCTCCATGCAATAGGAATCGGAAAATTTAATAGTTAAATACCTTACCTCATGGACAGATACAATTGTCCGGCACCCTGCTGGTCTCGCCAAACGTTAGAAAAAAACGTCCTGAGCTGGGCTCTGGACGTGACCGGTAGTATCCTGTTCATTCGCCAGGTGACTGTGTAGCCTCCCTGCCAGTGTCCTGCACACTTCCTCTTTTCATTGTCTACCTTAAAAAGTCCCCTTTTTTACTTTAGAATCGCGGAAACCCCCCCTGTGTTTCTTTGTACAGACTCGACCCGAGTGTACAGAAGAATTGAGAGGGAGCTTAGAGTTTGGACCCACCTAGCAGAGAAGAGGAACAGGAACTGAAGAACTATCACTACACTCCTTAATCCACTTAGGATCATGTCAGTCCAGGAGTAGAGATAGCCAAAGTTTTTTTGTTCTTTTTTATTTACACACTATATACATATGTACACTTGTACACTATATACATTCCTGTGTTTTGCTACAAAACAATATTATTCATGGACCTGCTGAGCAGCTACCACAGGCCCTAAGTGGTAGAGCTCGGAATCTGCCCAAGACACATCCTTCAGATAGAATTGTGTGCAAGTATTATGGGCCTTCCAATGGCATGCTGAGAGAATCTGGTCCAAGGATACCCCCCTTGGAAAGCCTTGGAAGCTGCAAGAGCCATAACATCATGGGCTCTCACCTGAGGCAAGTTTTGTGCTTCCTCATCAGAGCACTGGTAGGATAGCAGCACAGTTTGCTTGATCCAGGAAGAGATTTTAGCAGGAACAATATCCTTATGAAAAGTCTTCCGGAAGGAAACAAAAACCAGATTTTTACCTTTGCAGAGGTCCTTGGTCCTGTCTACGTAGTAATGCAAGGCTCTTACCGGACAGAGTGATTTGTCCTCTTAAGAGACCTATCCAAAGATGGGGCTAAAGCTGGTATGACTACTGGGGCCAACTGATTCTTGGAAAGGAAAATGGGTGAAGGGTAGAGAGAGACCTTTTTCCTCTCCACTTTTCCTGATGTTGAATATTTTTGTAAAGCCAGGCATAAATTTCACTACATCTCTTGCCTGAGTCTAAGGTCAAAAGAAAGACGGTCTTGAAAGTCAAGTGCTTAAAGAGGCCTTTCGCATGGATTCAAAGGGAGCCTTAGTCAGCTGGTGAAGTACCAGTGAAAGGTTCCAAGTGGGCACTCTTCGCCTGCCCTTAGGCTTGTCCCTATGGAAGCTATCCAACAAGTGGGTCAAGTTCTCGTTTTGACTGATATTCAATCTGTCATTGCCCACCATATCAGTGATGGGAGTCCTATACCCTTCAATGGTACTGGGCTGCAGTTTTCTGTCTTTAAAAAGTGCAAAAGAAAATCAGCAATCTGGTTCACAGAGGGCGACCGGAAGCCCACCTCATTTGACCTACACTATTTGATAAAAATAGCATCAGAGATGCCCGACACCACAGCCTGGGGAAATAGTTTTCAACACCATGAAATATAGAAGTAGTGAAACAGTACAAAGATCGGGATACTTTCAGAGCAGTGTCAGTTATATTAAGGTCAAAATAGCCCGGACAAGATTTTCAAACTCAAGGTCACTGCGGCAAGGTCAAAGGTCAAATCAAGGTCACACCATGACGTTGCACACCTACAACCCCCAACCAATGTCCCTACCAAGTATCAACTTCCTACACCTTACGGTTTCCGAGATATAGCCCAGACAAGATTTTACAGGTCAAGGTCACTACAGCAAGGTCAAAGGTCAAATCAAGGTCAGACCATGACGTTGCACACCTATACCCCCTAACTGATATCCCTACTACGTATCAACTTCCTACACCTTATGGTTTCCGAGATATAGCCCGGACAAGATTTTTAAACTCAAGGTCACTACAGCAAGGTCAAAGGTCATATCAAGGTCCGACCATGACGTTGCACACCTACACCCCCAACCAATGTCCCTGCCAAGTATGAACTTCCTACAGTTTACGGTTTCTGAGATACAGCCCGGACAAACTATTTCCAGCCGCCCGCCCGCCCATCCGGACACCATGGGTGAAAACAATACCCCGACAGCCCTTAAGGGCTGTGGGGTAAAAATTTGTGAAGGTTGAATGGCTTCTCCAAAAACAGGAAGCCATAATCTCATCCAAAGCAATTCCCTTAAAAGCCAAAGGGGCAGCCAAAGCTCTAACCTCATGTGCCTTGACTTGGGAAACATTTTGAACCTCCTGATCAGACTTTTGGTATGCCAAAATGATCGACTGCTTAATCCAAGATGATATAATAGCCTTTGAAATATCTTTTGAGTAGCCCTCCTTAATAGCCACAAAAAGGAGTTTCTTGCCTTTCCTGAGATCTTTTGTCTTGTCAAGATAATATCTCAAGGCTCTCACTGGACAAAGAGACTTATCTTGCACCAAAGATGGATCTAATGTGGGTTTCAAAGCAGGAATGACCACAGGTTGAATAGCCAACTGATTTTTAGCTATGAATGCAGTTGAAGGTGAAAAGGTAACTTCTGACCAATCCCTTTTCCTACTGAAGGAGTCAAAAGTTCAAAAATGTATTTTGATACACCTATTACCAGAGGCCAAAGCCAATAAGAAAACTGTCTTAAAAGTCAAAAATTTAAAGACCACAATGCATGAATTTTTTTTTTCATCCTGGTGCAGATTATGTGTGTAACAACACACCTGCCAAGTCCCATCTTCAAACTCCAACTAGAAAGCACATTAAAAGCCAGTTAAATCTGACACTTGGGAAAAACAAACGGATCCCTCTCTGAAACTGTGCCACATCATACACGGTGATTTAGAACTCTGATCTCAATGTTTACAATACAAAATAGTGTAAAATGAAGTGAAATTAGTGTTTTATAAACTGTCGTGGAAAGGGTCAGCTTCAGTCCAAAAAATAAATTTTTTTTTCCAATACTTGGTGCAAAGATTCTTCTATCAAATGAACTTGAAATATATTCTGGTCACACACAAATAATAGTCTTATAATTAATAATTAACACTACAATTTGACAGTAACTTTTGTCCAAAATAGTGAATAGGTGTGTAGTTTTTTTGTGTAACAATTATTTTTATTTTTTTTTACAAATGCAGCTTCTGATAGTGTGTCAGTTTTTAAATGTATTGATAAGCATGTTCTTCACCCAGTTCTTTTCCACATTTTCTTAAAGTGGGATCAATTTTACGGCATTCATGATTATCCAACTCCTTATTATCAGAACAGCAAAAGTTAGCTCAAGGTTTAACAGTAAATGGTACATTGTATTATTTTTGAATGAACAGATCAATATTCATTACTACATCTAGTTGACCATTAAGAACTGACAGTGACAATTTATAAAACCATCTGGTCATTATATTGGGCTACACGGCTGCCAATATTGAAAGTAAGCAGTCTGAAATGGTTCAGTACCAAGATGTAGAGTTTCATACACTGGAGATCGGAACCATATTCTGACATTTTATTGACAACAGTGTGTCTTTTATACATCTACTTTTAATAACTGTAGGCATCAGATTGTAATGATCATGTAAATTTGCACCTGAAAGTTTGGATTTTTAAATGTATGAAATTCTTGTAGTCATAGAGAAGAGTAGTTTACATTGTTGATTATAAAAATTTTAATATAATTTGTTGGAATTGTATGCAAGAAATAACCAAGTTAAAGACTACACTTAAAGATTTCATTAAAAGTTTTGCAACCCAAGCCAAAAAAAAAAAACCTAACAATTTACTAACAATGATTGATACACATTCATATATGTATGACTGTAACCAAACTATCTCTTAGAATCACAGTACTTATGGTTAATATTTGAAATGGTATCTGTACAGAATCCTCACTCTCACACACTCTCTGTTCCTCTCTGTCACTGACAATTTTAGATGGAGTCTGATTGACAGCTTTCATATTAAAGATTAAATCCCAATTATCGTGTTAAATTATAAAAAACTTTTCAAACAAAATTATCCTTATTCATTTAGAATTAAACTTCAAAAAAAAAAAAAAAAAAAAAATCACTTCAAAATACAATTTAATCAGCTACATATTTAATTACATCCAATCCTTCCCAATACATTTATAACAGAAACCATTGCAAATATGCAGTTGTGTACCTTTTATTTCATCATAATACCTCCACACATGTTTTCAGGGATGTTATTCTATATGCCACTTTGACAGGCTGTATCTCAGTGGGGGATGCTCTGATTGATGTCTGGTTTTCTTTACTGGGATTGTCTTACTCTCTGGCACACACATACAAAGTTTTAAAGAAACTTTTTTTTTCATGCACTGTGGACTTTAAGATCAGCTTTTGCCAAAGGTTCAAACAGGGTCGAGTGAGGGCAAGTGACACCAGAGACAAGTCCCAATTGGGAATAGCCCTATTTGCTGAAGGTCTGTCCCTATGAAAGCTAGCAATCAAACGATTCAAATCCAAACTTTGAGAAACCATCTGACCTGCTGAACCGAGCCCATCTGCTACTGAAGTCCTGTAACAAGCAATAGTTCTGGGTTTCAAATTCTCATCAGTAAAGAGATGATTAAAAAATCAGCTATTTGAGGAATAGTTGGTTTGGTGACATCCACCTGATTCTCCTGGGTCCACATTTGAAATATGGCCCACCTTGAATCATACACTCGCCTTGAGGATTCTCTCTGAGGTGCCTTAATTCTATCTGCCACCTCAACAGAGAATCTTCCTTGACCTTCCTGTGGGTGTCCAGATACCATGCATGGAGATTCAGATACTCCAGATTCTTGTGGAATCTGAGACTGAAGGGTTGCTTTATGAGATTGTGCACTTGAGGAAGCCTCAGTGGAATCTTGGTTGACAACTCCACCAGATCCCAAAACCAAGGCATCCCCGGCCACCCTCGTGCTATTACAATGACCCTGCACCTGTAAGTGACCATCTTCTGAACTAACTGGGGCAGGATGGCCACTGGACAAAAGGCATAAGCGTCCAGAGCCTCCCAAGAGATGTTCAACGCATCTATGTGCCAAGCCTTGTCGTCTGGGACAGGAGATACGTAAGTTGGCAGTTTGGCATTTAAGCTGGTGGCAAACGGATCTACCATTGGCTTGAAAAACCAGAGGGTGCAGAGACCATTCTGTCTGAATGGCCCTGTCCCTCCTGGATAGGGAATTTGCTATCACATTGAGATTCCCTGGAATATGTCTGGCTCTGATATGGATCTCCCTGGCATTGGACCATGCCAGAATTCTCCACATCAAAGCACACATTTCGAAGGAGTGAGTGCCTCCTTCCTTGTTGATATGGGAGACTACAGTTGAATTGTCTGAAGAAACCAATACGATTTTTTTTACTTTAATTGTCCTTGAAAATGTTTCAGAGCCAGAAAAACAGCTTTCAGCTCTAAAATATTGATATGCAAGTCTCTTTCTGATTGCTGCCAGACCCCACTTGTACAATTGTTCAAGTGAGCCCCCCAACCCTTCTCTGATGCATCTGTGAACAGCAACATATTGTGTTCTTTCTGATGCAGATTCGAACCCTTGAGCACGTTTTGAGGATCCATCCATCAGGCAAGATGGTCCTTTATCAGCTGAGAAATTGGGACAATCTTGTCCAAGGACTGGGGAAACTGCCAGTTGGTCTTCAGAAACCACTGAAACGGCCTCATATGGATTCGACCCAAAGGAACTGTCTTTTCATTGGAAGCAATGACCCCAATTAGTGACATGAGCGTCCTTGGAGTAGTAGTGTGACCTTGAAAATGGAAACCGTCAGAATTTTGAGTTTGTCCAATTTCTTTTGATTTGGGTAGACCAAACCCTCTCGAAGATTGAAAGGATAACCCAGAAACTCGAGATCCTGAGTTGAGTTCTGATTTTTTTCAATTGACAATCCTACTCAATTTTTCGACCAGAGTGATCAATTTTTGAACATCTCGAGCACAAGTGTCCGGATCCTTGGCCCTCACCAGCCAATCGTCCAAATACTGATGGATTTGAACCCCCTGTGAAAGAGCTATGAATTTGACCTCTTTCACTACTTGAGTGAACTCCAATGGGGCAGTTGCAATCCCGAAGGGTAGGGCTCTGAACTGATAAGCCCGACCCTGTACATGAAAGCGCAGATACTTTTGAAACTTTGGGTGTATGGGTATATGAAAGTAAGCGTCGGTGAGGTCTATGGAAGCCACCCACTTGCCTGTCTGAAGAGAAGCCCGAATGACTTCCGCGGTTTCCATTTTGAAGGTGGGACCATGCAAATACATATTTACCACACTGAGATCTATTACTGGACACCATTTGTTTTCTGGTTTTGGAACCAGAAACAAACGACTGTAGAATCCGAGAGAGTTCTTGTTTTGAACCGGAACTACTGCCCTTTTCTGAACCATTTGTTGAACTGCCCCCAGCAAAGCATTCTGTTTTACTGGAGATGAGTAACTGCTTTTGATTGCCGGAAACCGGGTCAGGGGTGGTTTTTGTTTGAATGGAAGACAACCTTGCTTTAAAACAAGAACTACCCTCGGATGCACTTTGAAACTTTCCCACACTTTCCAATAACCTTCTAAACGGGCACCAGGATATTTTGTGCTTACCTCCTTGTAGTCACTTCCTCCTGCCCCTACCCCCTTGGGAAGAGCCTCTGTTGGAGTTGTAACTGTTGGATTGTCTCTTATTTTGATCTCCCTGTTTAGACTGGGGACGAAAATTCTGGAAAGCAGCATTCTGGTACCTGTTCTGCAAGGAATCCTTCTTCGAATCAGAATATCGGGAACCATAGTTGTCAGTTCTTTGCTTTTTATAAACTGGCTCCTGGTTTATCTGGCTCCACTGAATGAAGTTCTGTTCAACCTCAGAGAGCACCTTAGAGTTAAATAACTCCTTTTTGTAAGAGAGGCATTTCTTAATTTAGCAATATCCTTCTTAGTAACATCCCTGTGACACAACTTCAGGCAGTTATCCCTTCTGTTGAGCAAAAGATTTGAAGCCAGTGTCATAGACGTGTCCAACACATCATCTAACGCCTTACCTAGACAACCCATGGTGGTAGACTGCAAATGGAGACAATTCTGAACAAAATTCATACTTTGTTGAATGTCTTCCTGAACTACTGACTCTTTGAGCTTATTCACCTCTGTAAACATCTCATTTGTGGCTTTCTCAATAGCAGACTTGAACCAAAACACATGATTCAAGATCTGAATTGTCTCCCTAGACACTGTTTCCCAAGCCAAATAGTGTTTCATGGGTGTAGAAACTGAGGTAGGAGTCTGATAGGGAGGAGTAACAATATTCTTAAATGCATCCTGAAGTCTTGGAGTTGTCAAAGAAAATGACTGAGGAGACACAAAAATTGTCCCTTGGACATAGGTGGATGATGAGGATCATTGTCATCAACATCATTGCTCCCCAAAGCAGAGAATTCTTTGTACTTCCACAATTCTACTAAAGGTTGAGCATAGACTGTTGAACAGATTTCTTTACTTGGTCCATACCTGAAGATACTGGAACAAAGGAATCCACCTCTGAAACTTGTAAATCCAACCATTTTTTAATAGTTTCCAGAGTGTCAGCATAAGCTGGAGATTCTTCATCTTTATTGCGGATTTCACCTTGTTCCAAATCCGGATCTGGCTCCTCTGAAGACTGTGAAAAAGATCTTTTCCTTCCAAGATTGAATCCGGTATCCTCAGATCTGTGACTTAAACTGGATTGTTGTTCAGCTTCTGCCCTCGTAATGGTAGCTGATCTTCTCTCCAAACATCCTGAAGAAGAAGAGGCAGCACGAGCCGGTTGAGGTTTATCATTCGCCAAGGGTTGCCTGGCAACATGTACACTGTCCCTGTCGGAGCTATGGCGACTGCTGACAGTTTCAGTGTCTTTATCCTCCAAATTTTTCAATCTTTGAGAAATATTAGCAAATTCTGTAAAAAATCTGTCCAGCTTTTCTTCTAAAGACCTACCCTTTTGAGGCATAGATCTTTGTGAAGCACTGACAACTGACACATCGTCAGCATCCAATAACGAATCATCAATGGCGACCTCCTTAACAGAACCTTCACTAGAATTCTGCTCTTTTTTACTTTTATATGTATTCTTGTTTTTAATTTTCTTTCTTTGATCTTCAGAAAAAGCTGAACAAACCAGAGCAATCTGTAGAAGAATTATACACAGAGATCGTCACCCTTCAAATCATCATGACACTTGACACTTGACACTTTTTTCGCAATAAAAACTAACCTTTCAAAGTGTAACCTACTGAAAGAAAATTTGGAGTTAGCATTCAATATTTCAGCTTCAATTAAAAAAAAAACTTGCAAATTTTAATTAGTAAATTAAATTTTTATTAGTTAATACCTTACCTACCAGACGATAGCTATAGCCCGGCGCCAGCCGGTCCCGCCAAACGAAAGAAAAAGACGTCCCGGGTTTCACCCCCGGCAGGACCGGCACACTACAATCCACTCGCCAGGTGGCCTAGTTCCTGCCTCACTCGCCAGAGGGACGTGACGTCATAGCATCTTTTTCGTCCCTAAGGTTGAATTGGAAGGCTGAAAGCGGGGAAGGCTGGGTGGGAATTTCCCGTCTGGTAGGTAAGGTATTAACTAATAAAAATTTAATTTACTAATTAAAATTTGCAATTTCATTGCGTTAATAGATCTTACCTACCAGACGATAGCTAGAATAACTACCCAGTGGAAGGAGGGCAGCCTTCTGAGGATTGGAGACAACTCTTATATTATACCTAGGTGTGAGGTTCTAGTCCTTTGAGGAGACATGTTAGTCTCAAGGGTAACTAGACCCACCTGCCCCCCCCCCCCCCCCTTTTTTGACTGCTCTGAGGGGAGGAAGAGAGTAAGAGTTCAAGTCCATGATTCCCACGGTTAACCTGGAAGAGTAGGGAAAGTCCTATACCCCGGGGGATTACTCTGAAGTAAAAGACTTTGAGAAGCCAAGGCCTAGGCTAAAAGTGAGCCTACACCTAAAACTAACTAGTATGTACACTATATATAATTATATACAAAGAAGCTTAGGGGACTAGTGGTGGATTTGCTGGGCAGCCACCACAGGACCCAAGTGAAAAAGCTCCTTATCTGCCCAGGCAACATCCTTAAGGTAAAACTGTGTAAAGGTGTTGTGGGACTTCCAGTGGCATGCTGCTAGAATCTGGTCCAGAGATATGCCACCTTGAAAGGCTTTGGAGGCCGCAAAGGCCCTAACATCATGGGCCTTAACCTGATGTAAGGTCAAGGAATCTTGGTCAGAGAGATCATAACACAACACTACTGTTTGTTTGATCCAGGACGAGATAGTGGCAGGAGAGATGTCCTTGTTAAAACCTTGTTTGAATGAAACAAAAACTAACTCCTTTCCCGTTCTTAGGTCCTGCGTTTTGTCCAGGTAGTAGCGAAGAGCCCGAACGGGGCAAAGGGATCTGTCTTCCTTTAAAGACTTATCCAGAGTGGGGGCTAAGGCTGGAATGACCACAGGGGCCACGCACTCTGGTCCCTCTTTTGCCAAGTGATTTTTCGCCAAGAAGCTTGGTGAAGGGTAGAGGGAAACTTTGGACCAATCAGCTTGGTGTCTGATATTTTTGTTTAACCAAGCGTGAATCTCACTCCTGCGTTTTCCTGAAGCCAGGGCTAGGAGAAAAACAGTTTTGAAAGTAAGGTGCTTCAGAGAAGCCTTTCTGAGTGGTTCAAAAGGCGCTTTTGTAAGCTGGTGTAAAACCAGGGAGAGGTTCCAAGCAGGAACCCCCCGGCGCCCTTTGGGTCTATCTCTGTGAAAACTGTCTAACAGTCTAGTCAAATTTTCATCCTTGCCGACATGAACCGAGGTATTTCCCAGTTTGTCTGCAATGGCTGACCTGTAACCATCAATAGTGCTGGGCTGGAGATTCTTCTCCTGGAAAAGGTGCAGGAGGAAATCTGCTATTTGTTTTATAGATGGGTTCCTGAAGTCCACCTGACTTGTTTCACACCATCTGACAAAAACGGCCCACTTCGCTTCGTAGACTGTTCTGGTTGAACGTCTTTGAGGCGCCTCAATTCTTGACGCCACTGGGCTAGAGAACCCCTGCTCCTTGATTGTCTGGGCTCTAGGAGCCAGGCATGGAGATTTAGGTTTGTCAGATCCCTGTGACGTGCCTTGTTGAAAGGCTGGGTCACTAGATCTGGGTGGTGTGGAAGACAAAGAGGAACCCTCGCAGATAGTTCCACTAGGTCCCAAAACCAAGGCATGTTGGGCCATCCCGGGGCAATCAGGATTGCTCTGCGATACCAGTGATCTGACAGTTTGCTGACCACCTTCCCCATCAGAGACACTGGGGGGAAGAGGTACATGTCCAGGTCCTCCCAGGATAATGTCAGAGCATCCACTGACCAGGCCTTTGGGTCTGGAATTGGGGACACAAATTGAACTAGCTTGCAGTTGTACCTTGTTGCAAACATGTCCACTCGGGGATAATGCCAGGTTTGACAAAGGAGGTCGAAGGTCTCTTGATGGAGGGACCACTCCGTCTGAATGACCTGCCTTTGGCGAGACAATTTGTCTGCAATTACATTCAGACGGCCTGGAATGTGTCTGGCCTTCAGTACTATTTGATTGAGGCTGCACCAACATAGGAGCCGCCAAAGAAGGGCACAGAGTGAGCCTGACCTCATACCTCCTTCCTTGTTGATGTATGCCACAACCGTAGTGTTGTCTGTGGCAATCAGGACGACCTTTCCTTGCACTAAATGTTGGAATCTTTTTAGTGCTAACAACACGGCTTTTAGTTCTAAGAAGTTTATGTGCAACTTGCTTTCGGGCACTGACCAAGTACCGCTTGCTGTGAAGTCGCCTAAGTGAGCACCCCAGCCTTCTTTTGAGGCGTCTGTAAAGATTTGAACTGCGTGTCGCAGGGGGTGTAAGGGCTGACCCTTTAGGACATTTTCCTCTTGGGTCCACCACTGCAGGTACTGATGGAGAGACCTCGGAATTGGGATCTCCTTTTCCAGAGATTCTGGGACTCTCCAGTGTTTCTTGAGGTGCCACTGAATAGGTCTCATGTGCAGTCTGCCTAGGGTCACCTGTTTTTCTGTCGCAGTGAGAAGACCTATAAGAGACATGAAAGTTCTCACTCGGCAAGATCTGTTCTGTAAAAGCACTGTTATTTTTTGTTGAAGGGCTTCCCAACGGTTTTGAGTAGGCCTGACTACTCCGTTGAGTAGGTCGTACTGGTAGCCTACGAAGTCGAAGACTTGTTGGGGTTCCAGTTCTGATTTTTGCATGTTTACCATCCAGCCCAACTCCTGGCAAAGGGCTAGGAGGGACTGGGTTCCCTGGTGGCAAGATTCTTTGGTAGGGGCTCGAATCAACCAGTCGTCTAGGTACTGGTGGATTCTTATACCCTGTGACTGAGCCATTAACTTGACCTCTTTGACCACACCAGTGAACTCCATGGGAGCTGTTGACAGGCCAAAGGGAAGTGCCCGAAACTGGTAAGACTGGTTCTGGAAGTGGAACCTGAGGTATTTTCGGGAGTTTACATGGATTGGAATGTGGAAGTAACCGTCGCTGAAGTCCAGCGATGTCACCCACTCTCCCTGTTGTAAGGAGGTTCGAATTGTCTCCGGGGTTTCCATTTTGAATGTTTTTACGCATAAAAACTGATTTAGAGTACTGAGGTCCAAGATTGGCCGCCACTTTTGGTTCGGTTTGGGGACAATGAATAGTCTGTTGAAGAAGGCTAGAGAGGTTCGAACCCTGACCCTCTCTACTGCCTTCTTCTTGATTAAGGCTTGTAGAGCCCCTTGCAAGTGGGAGTCTCTGATGGGATTGGCATAGCCGCTTACTATCAGGGGATCCCTCACTAGGCAAGGTCTGAGATTGAATGGGAGAACATAACCCTCTTTTAGTATGGACACTACTCTTGGGTTTGCACCTAGTCGTGCCCATACTTCCCAAAACATTTGTAGTCGCCCCCCCACTGGCTGGACATTTGCAACACTGAGGGCATTTGGCACATTTGGGGCAAAAACACAGTGATTTACAAAAGAAGCACTTTTCACAGACTTTATTGTATTTTTCATGTTTGATATTGGTCTTACGCCTTTCTTTTGCGGCTGCCCACTTTTTGATTTTGTTACAGAATGTACAAGACAAGCAACACTTTGACATTTTACAGAGTTCTTGACAAGCACATGAAAATCTGTCTGTTTTACATCTGACACATAATACTCCAGTTTTGTTTGTAACTCCGGAGGAATTCTGCAGTAATTGTCATTTATAATTTTTGGGATCCTTGGAGCCTCGCGAACCGCGACCGGGTTGACCACCCCTGCCTCTGCCGCGTGCTCTGCCCCGGCTACCAAATGATTTCCATGCGGGGAGATCTTTCCCGGAAGCACCGGTGGTACTTGAGTCGTCTTGCTTCCAACTAGTGGAGTAAGGCTGGTAGCGATGCTGCTTTTTCTGTACACCCGCGAACCCACCACGGCCCGGACCGGGCTGGTTGGTACGCTTGTGTGTTTCAAAGTTGTTTATCTCATCTTCCGCTTTTCTTATGATGTCATCTGGGAATAAAGCCCGGGTTTGAAGAGGGCAATTCCTGAGAGCGGAAAAGGTATCTGGTTTCACTCCTGCCCTCAGGTGATCCAGATAGGAATCTCTGCGGACTAGAGTCAAGTTAGCCATTTGGACGAAAGTAAAGTCCAAAAGGTGCTGAAGAGATTTCCCGACCGCAAAACTGATATTCTGATTAAATGCTGTTAAAAAGTGAAGTTCGTCCAGAGCCCCCTGGGCTTTTGCGGAGGATTTACCTTTGCCAAGTTCTGCTTGTAGGATTTTTAACTGTTCCTGAACAGCATCCTGCACTTTAGTTATACATCTATTGAAACCAGCTGACTGGTTACAAATATAGCTTGTTTCTTTGGCAGCCTTTTCCCATTTGCGGAGAGTTTCCTGAGACAGTGGTCGGGAAGTAGGTTGAGATGAAGCAATAGTAGATTTAGCAATCCGGGCAAAGGAACTGTTGAGCTTCGCGGCATCGTTGGGCCAGGAAGTTACGTATTTACCAGGCCTAGTTATGTCTTTGTTTTCTGCCGGGTGTATCCCGTACCATCTTGTCTGAGATTTTGGTGGTCGGAGATATTGATCAACATGTAAACCGCCCGGTTCTGTTGATTTTGACGGGTAGCCTTCAATTAGTACTAGATTGAGGTTTTCCAATTTTTTGCATAACCAGTCCTCTGGTGGTAAGTCAATGGAAACTTTTCCAACCGGTTGAGCCCGGTGGCCAACCCAGGGGTTGTCAGATCTGGAGGTGGGAGTGTACTCAAGGTACGGAATGTGATTCCAGCCCATAAAGGCACGGACACCCCTTACCGTCTCCCTGTAGTTTTGATCTTCACTTATTGTTTTGTCAATGTCTGGAGAGTCTTGTTCAGATGGGTCTAGTACTTCTTCTTGATCAGAAACTTCACCCTCTTCTGAATGCTCCGGGGGTGGTTGCGTGATAGATGAGGCCACCGGGCCGGAAGAGCTCTGAGAAGAGAATACCGGTTCCGGGTCTGGTTGCGGATAAACATTCTCCAGAGGAGAGGTCATATCCATAGAGCTGGTGATAGTAGCTGTTGCCTTTGTTCTATCCGGGCCATAAGCCGGACCGGCTTGGCCGGAAGGAACGGCGGATAGCAGAAAAGGTGCTTGTGACAAAGATCCAGCTGGAGCCTGATGCGTGACCGGTGCTTGGACCGGAGTGAAAGTAGGCTGTGGAGAGGGACGATGGCCCATGGTGATGAGTGCCTCCAAACGCGCCATGCGAGTAGACCATTTATCATCTAGATCTTTTAAATCTTGACGGAAGTTTGGTTGAGGCAAGGTGAACTCCGTTTCAGTGTCATGAGGAGGGGAAGATGGAGCAACGTCCTGTTTTTCGACCTGTGACACTACAGTAACGGTAGAGGGATCCACAAGTGATTCCTTACTCTTCAACTTTTCTTTACGGAGTTTGTAAGTCGGAGTTGAGAGCTGAAGCAATTGTTCAGGAGAAAGATTGTCACAAAACTCACAACTTAATTTGAGAACGCAAGGGTCGTCCCCCAAACCTTTGTCCCTACATCTGGCACATCGAGAGTGTGGATCAAAATTAGCCATGATATGCCCGCAGGCTCCTTTTCTCTGTCCTGGAGATGCCATAGTGGTTTATCCAACTAATAGACAAATCTGAGAACGTAACACCCAATATCACTTAAGATATCTTTAAAAATAAAAGTGTTTCCACAAAATTCAAACTTGAATGTCGCGCCAAACGAAAAAGATGCTATGACGTCACGTCCCTCTGGCGAGTCAGGCAGGAACTAGGCCACCTGGCGAGTGGATTGTAGTGTGCCGGTCCTGCCGGGGGTGAAACCCGGGACGTCTTTTTCTTTCGTTTGGCGGGACCGGCTGGCGCCGGGCTATAGCTATCATCTGGTAGGTAAGATGTATTAACGCAATGAAAAAAAAAACTCAGCTATATAAGTTTAAAACTGAATAAGATTGACCAGCTTTTGTACACAATAATTTACATTTTGAAATCTTTTAACACTTACGATTCTTCTTCATCATCTTCGTCCCCCATTGCATCATCTATTGCATCATTCATCATTTCTTCTTTCATATCCATGATTTCAGACTGCTTTTCAAACTCCATCATAATTTTTTGGATTTGAGGTAGTTTTAACTAGATGATAAAAAATGGATAGCAATGACTAGCAAGGTTTCTCACAAGATTTGATGAATCATAATAACAACGTTTTGCATAGAAATATATTGACACTAGAAAACAACTTTTGCTGACAAAAATGAAGCGGCCCCCATGAAAAAATGATTTGAAGTTATGAAAACTACAGAACTTTAAACATTAGAATGTACACTTTATTGCATTCTGTATGTTACTATATTTTCCAAACTTGAGAAAGGCTATTGGTTGGCAGAAGAGAAAGTTTACCTGCAAATATCTGCTAGAAAGAATGCTTGTGGAGACCATACCTTTTGTCACTTATTATGGCTGCAAAATGTATCACATATGACTGAATGATTATTCTAAAATGGTACGCTGTGCAGTGACCTTACACACGTCTTTTGCGCAATGCTGGAATCGCGAATATAGAATGGTAAATAAAACAACGCTGTCGAATTCTGCGTGCATCGTCCCTTTGTGTACAAATGTAAACAAATGACTCCCGGTTAAAATATTCATAAAACAGTCATTTCTTGCTTGATTTTAACAAATGGCATATCGTTTTAAAGCTTACAATAAATTGAAAGCATTTACAGTGACAATCTCTTAATATTTCATAACAAATCCTTTGAAAATAGAGTGGCAAAAATCCTTTTAATTTACTTTAGATATTGCTGTGTATATTTCGTTGATGGAACAGCCAACATGGCGTTGGATTCGTTTTTAATTTTGCGTAAGATTTACCCCTTATTTTGAACAAAATATCAATGAAACCATTTTAGAATAGGAATAAAAGACAAATTCTCATACTTTATGATGATTTTAAACTATCAATCTGTTGTATTAAAGCACTCAGCCCTTCGGGCTTCGTGGCTTTAATATTCAGCCGATCGATAGTTTAAAACCATGATAAAGCACTCGAATATGTCTCTCATTCCTATATTAAAGCAAAGTAAAAATGGCAGTTACTGCATGCCAAACAAAGCCTCCCAAAGAGATGGAAAGAAATATGCCACAGAAAATAAATAGATTGCATTTAATTGGATTTAGATATAAAGTCCTTACAGTTTGGCTTTTTCAGTGAGGGGGATACTGGAGGTATTTTGTTTTCCATTTTGTAACTGATAAATGGTAGTATCTATTGCTAAAGAAGTGTGGTTTGCTTGAAATCACTCTATATCACTCCACTTTTGAGATATTGGCTTTTTTTTTAAAAAAACAAAAAAACTTTTTGGATCATGTGACCATAGGACGCCCAGATATGGAAAAAGATGATTTTTCACATGTGATGCAAATCAGACTTGGTAAAGCCACATCAAAACAAAGATTCATTCAAAGTCACTCCATCTCATTCCATTTTCCAAATACTAGTATCAGCCAATTTCTATAAAATCATTTTTTGGGTTATGTGACCCAAATCAAACTCAAATATGCCATGACACAGAACATCAAAAATATCATCAGAGATGCCCGTACCCCACAGCCTGGGGAATAAGTTTTCAACACCATGAGATATAGAAGTGGTGAATCAGTAAAAGATCTGGATACTTTCAGAGCAATGTCAGTTACAAAATTTTCAAATAATGTTTAAGTAGAGAAAATAAAATCTAAGAGAAAGAAAATGCATATTTTAATATAAAGTACTAAAACAAGGCAATTCAATGGCAAGATGACAGTATTAATCAGCAAACTAAAAATATAAAGCTGTAAAATTTATTAATTGGAGAATAGTTGTCAACGGAAATAGCACAATAATGTAAAAGTGCATGTAATAATCAGTTGCAGCAATCCATACATTTTTGTCATAAGAGAAAAATGTCTCAAATTTTGGCAGGTGCACACACTTTGGCAGAGCAAAAAGGTCAAACCATGATGTACACCCACACCACCTAATGTCTCACCAAGTGTCAACCTTCTACATCTTATGGAATCAAAGAAATAACCCAGACAAGATTTTAAAACTCATGGTCACTATGACAAGGTCAAAGGTCAAATCAAGGTCACACCTATACCCCCTGACCAATGTCCCTACCAAGTTTCAACTTCCTACACCTTACGGTTGCCGAGATATAGCCCAGACAAGATTATATAGGTCAAGGTCACTACAGCAAGGCCAAAGGTCAAATCAAGGTCACACCATGATGTTGCACACTTACAACCCCTAACTAATGTCCCTACCAAGTATTAACTTCCCACACCTTACGGTTGCCGCAATATAGCCTGGACAAGATTTTCAAACTCAAGGTCACTGCGTCAAGGTCAAATCAAGGTCAGACCATGACACTGCACACCTACACCCCCTAACCAATGTCCCTACCAAGGGAACTTCCTATACCTTATGGTTTCTGAGATACAGCCGGACAAACTTTTTGCTGCCGCCCGCCCACCCACCCATCTGGACAACATGGGTGAAAACAATACCCTGACAGCCCTTTAGGGCTGTGGGGTAAAAAGTAGTTCAGCAATGTATTTCATTGGAATGCTCTTAGCTCAATACTTTTGTTATTATCAGTGACTTACTCAATGGTGAAATATCAAAGTAGATTTTACTCAGTAAGCTATGGATGTCTCTAAAAATATAACATGCCACAGTAAATTAATAAGTAGATGAACAACACATTTAACAAAAATGTTCTAAATTCTACAGTCTTGTAATTACAAGTGATTTAGTCAAAGCTGATCCCAGTTTAATCTTGAGAAGGGGATTGGAAACAAATTGGATGGGATTTTTTGGAATCCAAAGATATGGTGTCCTCTTACCTCCAACTACATTCCAAAGCTCCAAAATCCCAAAATAAAAGATATCTTTGACATTTTACAAATCTCTTTGCCTGCAGACAGCATACCAAAGACACCTGCTTTGGTTGATTTTAAGGAAACCTTAACATGAGGATGTAACTTTTGAAGCTATAAACACAATTTTCATCTTTCAAAAACATACCAAAACTGTGTAAGGTTCTTCACGTGAGTAGATATACACAATATGTACTAAAAAAAGATCAATCAGCCCTGAATTGGTCAACTATGCCTGACTGATTGGAAAATTGACTGGTGCCTTGATTGTAATATGAGGAAAGCGATTGCCAAATTTTGTTTATCTATATATTGTACCATCTGAGAAAATCTGATGAAAAGGAAGAAGAAAAAAAATGTTTTTGATCATTTGACCATGATAAAGGTGAAAAGTCAAATTTGTACCTGTTAAAAGATTTTTCACACGCCTATCAATGGTAACTGCGAAAAATCATTTTGATAGGCTTTAAATTAAGGGAGATATTCAACCTAGAAAATACAGCAGCGTTGGTGGTGTAGGTTGCCTAAAAACGGGGTGAAACCAATAAGTGACCCCTTTTCAAGGACGTTAAATTTTTCAAGTAAAAATTCCCACAGTCCTTCTTTTTAGAGAAAAACAACACAAGCACACACATACAAGATACATTTAATAAACTGCCCAGTTGGCCTGCGACAGATAAATAGCTACCTCTCACAAACCTATGAAGAAAGATTTCATTGTAGGTAGGGAGAACAAAGAAGAGAATGTAACCATTAATTTTAATAACTTAAATGGTTTAAAAGTGATAAGATACTTACTCAAATACTAATTTACTAAACTAAAACCCCAAACTTATTATGTCATGGTGGCCATAGCTTCTTCAATACTGGGGCTCTAACCTGAACATATCATAGAAATCTAAGTCAATGTGTCAAGTTTAACTGATGTTAGCTGAACAATACATCAGTTGCGGGGTGAAAACCCACTTTTTAACTGTAAATTGGTCTTAACTTAGTAATTTAGTACTTTGGGGTGAAAAGACAATACGAATGTTCTTTTGTCACGATTTAAGGTGTACCAAGTATAACTGTGGTAAGTTGAATAATAAGAGTTGGTGGCTAAAACCCTCTTATGTTACTGTAAGGTGGCTGTAACTTCATTTATATTGTGAGTTTAAGGAGACCAGAAAATAAGAAACTCCCTATTGCAAACCTTTATAAGTATACCAAAATTCATTTCAAAAATTTCAATACTCACTCAGCTGAGGACTAAAAATATTGCATTTTAAGATAAAGATAACCATATATCATTAATATTTACATTGTATTTATATTCTTTTAGCAAACCCCAATACGTGTGCCAAGTTTGGTTGAAAGAAGTGAAAAACTAAGTGAAGTTAATGGTTTAAAGCTTCTGTTTGACATTAAGGTAGCCATAAAGAGGCATTTTTAGGGATAAAATTATGGCATGTAAAGAATGTGGCAAAGTAGCTGAGCAAGTTATCCTGACAGTTTTTGAGGTAAGGTAAAGTATACCATGTTTTTCTTAAATTGTGAAAACCAAATGCCTCCAATTCAGACATCCATGATCCTATTGAGCTGGAAATCCTTTTGACGTGTAGACTTAGTTCCAGAATGTATTTAAAATTTTATAGCACTGGCGCAAGCTTTTTTCTGAAATACAATGATGGGGTGTTTTTGAAAAATGAAAGAAGGTCACAAAGGTTGTACCCTGCAAATGGTATGCAGAAGTAGTTAGCTGTTAAGGTGTAAAAAGTAGGTGGGAAAGATATTTCTACAAAATACTGTAAATGCAATAGTTTTCAAGTTACAAGTGATTTGATTAACAGTGATAATCTCCAATTAACTTTTGCTCACCTTTGTACTGAGCTACAGGTCTGCAATTCTACTATGTTATAGCTGAGCGAAAAGTAAGTGTCAACTAGTTTTCAAGATACAACTGATTTACTCAACAGTGAGAACCTCAAAGTAGCTATTGCTCATCAATGCAATGAGCTACAGGTCTGAAACTTTACTATGTTATAGCTGTTCAAAAAGTAGCTGAATAACATATTTAAAGGAAATTCTCAAAGTGCAATAGTTTTCAAGTTACAATTGATTTACTCAACATTGAAAACCTGAAAGTAGCTACTGCTCATGTATGCAATGAGCTGCAGTTCTACAACTTTACTGTGTTAGCTGACCACAAAACAGGAGAACACATTTAAAAAATACTGTAAATGCAATAGTTTCAAGTTACAACTCATTTACTCAACTGTGATAACCTGAAAGTAGCTGTTGCTCAGCTATGCTATGAGCTACAAGTATACAATTTCATTATGTTATAACTGACTGAAAAGTAGATGAATAATACATTTAAACAAAATACTGTAGATGCAATATTTTTCAATTTACAACTGATTTACTCAACAGTGAGAACATGGAAGTAGCTATTGTTAACGCTCGATGATAGGAGAGGGTTATTGTGATCAGTTTGTTGCGGTCCATCTGTGCACCGTTTCGCCTTTATAACTCAAAAACTATAACACCAATCAAGCTCAAATTTGGTGGGGGAGGTATTTCATGGGGTACAGACGGATTCTTCCAAATTTGGTGTAACTTGTGTGAAAATTAAAGCCAGGAGAGAGTTTTTCTTATTTTTAATTGGGAATACACAGTGAAACTGCTTCTCTTCATCACATATGTAAAAAATCAATAGTTTGCTTTCTGATGATGTCATTACTCAGTGATGTCACAATGCAACTGTCATTGTGAGGTTACAAACCTAGCTTGTGATACTTGCTATCTTTAAGTAAACATATTTCTTCTCATTTATGTCTTGAAATTGACATAAAGATAATAAAGAAGGAGGTGGTATATTCATCATTTTTATTAATTATTATTTCTGTTTTATTTTCTCTTTTTTTCTTTCAATTCCTTGACAGTCCATCACAAAAATTACCATGCATGATTTTCACCAAGAAGTCACCTTTAAGCAATATTTTTACCTCCACCAGCAGTTTATGTTTTTGTGTGCTAATTGCTTAATTGTCTATTTGTCTGGTTTTTTTTTGGTTTTTTTTTTGTTTTTTTTTGTGTGTGTGTGTTTAGATTACGCGAGAACTAATGAACAGATCTTTATTTAAACATCTGTGGGTAGGACCTGACTGAAGGAAGAAGTTACTAAAAGAAAGATCTGGGTCTTATTTTGGATACAAAAAAATCATGATTTTTCAGAGGTCCCATTTTAATGTATTTTTAATGACTTTAGCTTTCTTCTTGATATTTCTATGAAGATTAATTTACATGTTTGGTTGTATTTCATTGTCTTCCTTACAATACTTTAATATCACTTGAGAGACCTGAAGCTACAGGTCTGCAGTTTTACTATGTTATAACTGACCCAAAAGTAGGTGAATAACATATTTAAGCAAAATACTCCAAATGCAATAGTTTTCTAGTTAATGCTCGACGATAGGAGAGGGTTATTGTGATCAGTTTGTTTCTGTCTGTCTGTCTGTCTGTGCACTGTTTTGCCCTTATAACTCAAAAACTATAACATCAATCGAGCTCAAATTTGGTGGGTAGGTATTTCATGGGGTACAGACAGATTCTTCCACATTTGGTGTAATTTGTTTGAAAATTAAAGTCAGGAGACAGGTTTTTGAATTTTTAATTGGGCATATACAGTGAAACCTGCTTGTCTTCAAAAATCAATATCATGACAGGATTTCTTCCTCATGAATTTGTGTCCAATCAGGTTTTTTCTGTGGCTTTGAGTGTAATGTGTAGAACTTGTAATCTCATGGTTCGGGTTCAATACCAGTCAGTTCTATTTTTTTTTTTTTAATTTCTGTTTTTAGGTTTTTTTTAGCAATTTCAAAAAAATAAAACACAGCATTTAAAATTTTGCTGTTCAAAAAAACTTTAACCAAGATGAGGTGTCCAACTAGACAGATAATGATTTTCAATTTGGCATATACAGATAAATCTGATTTTCTTTATCACATAAGTAAACAAGAGGAGAGTGCCCGTGAACGGGCACTGTGTCAGCTGACTGAATGTTTTTGATTTGTGATGGTGATAATGAGAGGAAAGCATAATTATCAGGAAAAGGGCTGTACAGAAATACAGTAAATGGTAACTGAACAGCATGTTCGAAAGATAATCCGAAGCTGACAGAAGAAAAGGACAAAAAAGTTGTGCCCTGCAAATGGTATTATGAAATACAGTAACAAGGTAATTGTTTAAGTGTAAAAAGTAGGTTAAAAATATTTAAAGAAATACTATAAATGCAATATCCTCGTTCGACCATGAAGAAGGGATCCAAAGGTCAAATCTGACCATACCAAAAGATTCCCAGCCAAAGAATTTAGGATGGTTTACCATCCCAAACCTATCGGACCAATAATAAGTGAGTCATAGGCACTTTTTAAGTTTGGCTATCCTTGTTTGACCTTGACGGAGGGGTCCCAGGTCAAATCTGACCACACCAAAAGAATCCCAGCCCATGATTTCCTATATGTTAGTTTACCATCCCAAACCTCCAAGACCAATAATACGCGTTATAAGCACTTTAAGTTTGGCTATCTTCGTTTGACCTGGAAGGAGGGGTCTAAGGTGAAATCCGACCACACCAAAAGATTCCCAGCCCATGATTTTCTATAGGTTGGTTTTCCATTCCAAACCTCTAGGACCAATAATAAGCGAGTTATAAGCACTTTTAAGTTTGGCTATCCTCATTTGACCTTGAAGGAGGGGTCCAAGGTGAAATCCGACCACACCAAAAAATTCCCAGCTCATGATTTTCTATAGGTTGGTTTTCATTCCAAACCTCTAGGACCAATAATAAGCGAGTTATAAGCACTTTTATGTTTGGCTATCCTCATTTGACCTTGAAGGAGGGTTCCAAGGTCAAATCGGACCATATTAACAGATTCCCAGCCCATGATTTCCTACAGGTTGGATACAATGATTTACTCAACAGTGAGAACCTGAAAGAAGCTTTGCTCAGCTATGCCATGACATAGAGGTCTGCAATTTCACTATGTTATAGCTGACCGAAACGTCTGTGAATAACATATTTAACAAAATACTCTAAATGTAATAGTTTTCAAGTTACAACTGATTTACTCAAGAGTGAGAACCTCAAAGTAACTATTACTCAGCTATGCAATGAGCTACATGTCTGAATTTTTGCTCTGTTATAGCTGACCTAAAAGTAGGTGAACAACATATTTAAGCAAAATACTGTAAATGCAATAGTTTTCAAGTTACAACTGATTTACTCAATAGTGAGAACCTGAAAATAGCTATTGCTCCGCTATGCCACGAGCTATAGGTCTGTAATTTCACTATGTTATAGCTAACCCAAAAGTAGGTGAACAATATATTTTAACAAAATACTCCAAATGCAATATTTTTCAAGTTATAGCCGATTTACTCAACAGTCAGTGCCTGAGAATAGCTATTGCTCAGTTGTGCCATGAGCTACAGGTCTGTAATTTCACTATGTTATAGCTGACCCAAAAGTAGCTGAATAACATATTTGCACAAATTTCTGTAAAGGCAATAGTTTTCCAATTACAACTGATTTACTCAACAGTGAGAACTTCAAAGTAGCTATTACTCAGCTATGCAATGAGCCACAGGTCTGGAACTTCACTATGCTATAGCTGACGCCAAAATAGGTGAATAACATATTGCAACAAAATACTCTAAATGCAATAGTTTGCAAGTTATAAGTGATTTACTCAACAGTGATAACCTAAAAGTAGCTATTACTCAGCTATGCCATGAGCTACAGGTCTGAAATTTTACTATGTTATAGCTGACCCAAAAGTAGCTGAATAACATATTTATACTAAATTCTCTAAATGCAATAGTTTTCAAATTATAAGTGATTTACTCAACATTGAGAACTTCAAAGTAGCTATTACTCAGCTATGCAATGAGTCACAGGTCTGGAACTTCACTATGTTATAGCTGACCCCAAAATAGGTGAATAACATATTGAAACAAAATACTCTAAATGCAATAATTTCCAAGTTATAAGCAATTTACTCAACAGTGATAACCTCAAAGTAGCTATTACTCAGCTATGCCATGAGCTACAGGTCTGAAATTTTACTATGTTATAGCTGACCCAAAAGTAGGTGAACAACATATTTAAGCAAAATACTGTACATGCAATAGTTTTCAAGTTACAACTGATTTACTCAATAGTGATGACCTAAAAGTAGGTATTACTCAGCTATGCCATGAGCTACAGGTCTGAAATTTTACTATGTTATAGCTGACCCAAAAGTAGCTGAATAACATATTTATACTAAATTCTCTAAATGCAATAGTTTTGCAATTACAACTGATTTACTCAATAGTGAGAACCTCAAAGTAGTTATTACTCAGCTATGCAATGAGCTACAGGTCTGAAATTTCACTATGTTATAGCTGACCCAAAAGTAGGCGAACAACATATTTAAGCAAAATACTGTAAATGCAATAGTTTTGAAGTTACAACTGATTTACTCAATAGTGATGACCTAAAAGTAGCTATTACTCAGCTATGCCATGAGCTACAGGTCTGAAATTTTACTATGTTATAGCTGACCCAAAAGTAGCTGAATAACATATTTATACGAAATTCTCTAAATGCAATAGTTTTCCAATTACAACTGATTTACTCAATAGTGAGAACTTTAAAGTAGCTATTACTGAGCTATGCCATGACCTACAGATCTGAAATTTCACTATGTTATAGCTGGCCCAAAAGTAGCTGAATAACATATTTATACGAAATTCTCTAAATGCAATAGGTTTTAAGTTACAAGTGATTTACTCAATAGTGAGAACTTCAAAGTAGCTATTACTCAGCTATGCAATGAGCCAGAGATCTGAAACTTCACTATGTTATAGCTGATCCCAAAATAGGTGAATAATATATGCAACAAAATACTGTAAATGCAATAGTTTCCAAGTTATAAGCGATTTACTCAACAGTGATAACCTAAAAGTAGCTATTACTCAGCTATGCCATGAGCTACAGGTCTGAAATTTTACTATGTTATAGCTGACCCAAAAGTAGCTGAATAACATATTTATACGAAATTCTCTAAATGCAATATTTTTGAAGTTATAAGCGATTTACTCAACAGTGATAACCTAAAAGTAGCTATTACTCAGCTATGCCATGAGCTACAGGTCTAAAATTTTACTATGTTATAGCTGACCCAAAAGTAGCTGAATAACATATTTATACGAAATTCTCTAAATGCAATAGTTTTTAAGTTACAAGTGATTTTACTCATGATGGAAGTTACTGAAAAGGCCAAAAGTAGCTATTACTCACTTAGCTATTGAGACAGGCACCCAACTTACTCACCATATTGTAGCTATGAAAAAAGTAGCTGAATAACATATTTTAACAAAATCTCTAAATGCAACACTTTTCAAGTTATAAATGATTTTGTGCATGATTTCATGAATTTTAATGCATTAAAAATTATTAAAAAAATTTATTAAAAAAAAAGTAAGACAGATCCAGGTCTCATACTCACACAAGAGAATCTACCTGTGGCCTAGTACATATATGCAAGATATGAGAGAAATCCCTGCAATAGTCACTGAGAAAATTGTGATTAAGTGTTGAAATTTTCACACTTTTGCTGGGGGTACCCCCCTTGTAATGTCTCTAGCAAACAGACGAACAGACAGATTTGCATGCCTTGAACAATTTTTCATCCTCGATAGATAAGGTATCTTTTAAAAAAAAACAGCACGTCTCTAGGCCTTGTAGTTTTGGAGAAGTTGTTCACGCGGACGCGTACGCGTACGCCCACGCCGCAGAGTGACGACATAAAAATCAATATTTCGCTGTCTGATGATGTCATTACTTAATGATGTCAGAATGCAATTGTCATTGTGTGAGGTCACAAACCCTAGCTTGTGATACTTGCTGTCTTTAAGTAATAATATTTCTTTTCATTAAATTTATGTCTTGAAATTGACATAAAGATAATAAAGAGGGAGTTGGTGTATTTGTCATGTTTATTTATTTTTGTTTTCTTTCTTGTTTCAATTTCTTGACAGTCCATCACAAAAAATTTACCCTGAGTGATTTTCACCAAGAAGTGGCTTTTAACCAATATTTTTACCTCTACCAGGAGTTTATGTTTTTGTGCGCTTTTTTGTCTATTTGTCTGTCTATTTTTTGGTGTTTAGATTACTCCAGAACTAATGAACAGATCTTTATAAAAAATTTTGTGGGTAGGACCTGGTCAAAGGAAAAAGTTATTAATTTTTGGGAAAGACCTGGATCATATTTTGGATACAAAAAATCATGAATTTTCATAGGTCCCATTTCAATGTATTTTAATGATTTTAGCTTTCTACTTGATATTTGTTCAAAAGTAATGAATAAATTTTGATGTTAAATTTTAAGTAGGAAGGGGCTAGCCATGGGAAGGAGTGATTACATTTTAGGAAAGATCCAGTTAATATTCTGGATACCAATTAGCCTCCAAAATTTCTGGAAATGCCACCATGGTGGATGTGTGTCATACTTTATAACACTTGTGAGACTGGTCACATCGAGTCGAGCGTTTTGCTCTCTCCGAGTGCATCTTGTTACAACTGATTTACTCAACAGCTAACCTATTCAAGTAGCTGTAGCTCAGCTGTGCAATGAGCTACTGGTCTGCAATTTCACTATGTTATAGCTGACAAAAAAGTAGGTGAATAACATATTTAAAGAAAATACTGTAAATGCAATAGTTTTCAAGTTACAACTGATTTACTCAACAGCTATCGTCTGCAAGTAGCTATAGTTCAGCTGTGCAATGAGCTACCGGTCTGTAATTTCACTATGTTATAGCTGACAAAAAAGTATGTGAATAACATAATTAAAAAAAATACTGTAAATTTGAAAATTTTGATTACTTAAATGTAGCTTTTATAAGCTACAAGCTTACCATGTGGCACTGAATGCTGTTCTCAGATGGCCGCAGCCATCCGGCCAATGTCTAAGAAAAAAAGACATTTATAGTTGGCCGTAGCCCCATGTTGCCTTCTTGTGGTACTCTGCAAGATCTCTTCCTACTTTCTCGTTGCAATTTTAATCATACCCCTCAGCTGTAATTACAGTCTGGAGGCAAGGTGGGACTCTCCTCAGTCCCACATGGTAAGCTTATAGCTTATAAAAGCTACATTTAAGTAATCAAAATTTTCAATTTTATGGCGCTACAATAGCTTAACATGTGGGACTGAATGCTGAATCCAACCGCTCGGTGGAGGGATTACAGCTGAGACTGGAAGATATGTCGATTTTTCTTAGTATTTTGAAGTAATAGATTAGAATGAATGTTTAGAAATACCAGTTTGAGTCCCGTTTACAGTGCCCCAATGTTGAAGACCGGGCCTGTAAAGAGCCAAAAACCTAAATTGAATGAGTGACAGTGCTTAAACTCTGTCTGGATGTTTTGATTGTAGGACAGAAGTGCTGCCGTGCTCACTTATGAAGCGTAAGGCCCTAGGGCCAATTCACGATAGAAACCAGCCCTAGGCTTGGAATTCTCATAATTTTTGCCACCCAACTAACATGAGATTACTGACAACCTTGATAAGTCCTTAATACATAATACACTATATAAACTGATAATAACAAAAAAACCTTACCTGTAACATCCTGAGAGGTAAACCTATACCTAGACCCTGGGATTAGACTCCTGAAGACTTGGTTGTAGCGGATGTGCCCCCACTTCTTTTCTTTCTGAGATAACTGGTCTGAAAGGAAGGGTCTAGGACTTGTTGTGCCACCACTAATGGACCCAGATACATATTGTTGTCGTTGTCTGACCAAGTAAGGTCTTTTAGGTAAAAATTTGTAAATGTGTTGTGAGCTTTCCAGTGACAGGCTTGCATGATTTGGTCCACCGATACCCCACCGTAAAAGGCCTTGGATGCCGCAATGCCCCTAATGTCATGCGCTTTAACTTGGACCAGGTCCAAGGCTTGTTGGTCTGCTTGTAAAAAACAAAGTAGAATGGTTTGTTTCAACCAAGAAGAAAGAGTAGCGGGTCTGATGTCTGAGGTGTGTCCTTTCTTGAAGGAGATGAACAGGAGGGACCGAGACCCTCTCAGGTCTTTGGTTCGATCCTAATAGTACCTCAGGGCCCGCACTGGACACAGGGTTCTGTCTTCTTTGAATTGTCCATCTACAATGGTAGTCAGAGCACGGATAGTCACCGGAGACACACTTTGGGAACCTTCTCTTGCTAGTTGGTTTTTGGCTATAAAGTCAGAAGGGAACAAGGCAACCTTTTCCCATTGGCCTAGATTAGATATTTTGTTTGCAACCCAGGCGTGGATTTCGCTGCGGCACTTGCCGGAGGCCAAAGCTAGCAAGAAAGCAGTTTTAAGAGTAAGATGTTTGAGGTCTGTGTCTTTCATAGGTTCAAAGGGTGCTTTTGTGAGCTCATTGAGTACAACAGAAAGGTTCCATTTTGGAAGATTCCTGGAACTTTTGGGATGATCCCTGTGAAAACTGGAGAGTAACCTGTGAAGGTCTGAGCTTTGTGAAATATGGTGCCCCGCTGGGCCCAAAGTGTCAACAATGGCCGTCCTGTAACCATCAATGGTCGAGGGGCGCCTATTTAGATGAAAGTACATGAAAGTCTGAGACTTGTTTTACAGAGGGAGTGGAGAAATCCACCGGGTTCTCTCTGCACCATTTCTCAAATAGGGCCCACTTTGGCTTGTAGATGGTCCTTGTTGATGATCTCCCTGGCCAGCCTGGGGCTATTACGATGATCAAGCAATTGCACTGCCTGATTTTTTGGATCAGCCTGTGAAGGAGAGCCGTTGGAGGGTAAGCATAGGCAGTGAGACTCGTCCAGTTTATGTTCAGAGCATCTATGTCCCAAGCATTTGGGTCTGGGATTGGAGACACGTACAGTGGAAGTTTGTGGTTCTGATGAGTGGCAAATAGATCTACATGAGGAGTGAACCATTTTTGGCAGATCTGATGGAACACCTGCGGATGCAGTGACCATTCTGTTGACTGAACTTGGTTCGACCTGGATAGAAGGTTGGCCATCACATTCAGACACCCTGGAATGTGTCTGGCTTTCAATGTTATCTGGTAGTGATGGCACCATGTCATGATCTTCCACAGGAGAGCGCACATCTCTACTAAGTGAGTTTCTCCTTGTTTGTTTATGTAGGCTACCACTGTTGAGTTGTCCATTGCAACCAACACTGTTTGGTTCTGACACTGGTCCTTGAAGCTTTGAAGGGCCAGGGAGACCACCTTCAACTCTAGAATATTTATGTGTAGCCTTTTTTCCCTGTCTGACAACAGACCCTTTGTAGTGGTTTGTTCTAAGTGAGCGCCCCAATCTTCATTTGAGGCGTCTGTAAAGAGTTGGATGCTGTGGTCTTTGGGATGAAGGTCTGCACCTCTTGTCACGTTTGTGGGATTTTGCACCAGTCTAGGTGTGCAGAAATAGTTTCTGTCCAAGGAAGGAGGCTGTCCAGCAACGAAGGATATCTCCAGTGCTCCTTGAAATGAAACTGAAAGGGCCTCATGTGAAGACGTCCCTCCGGGACCATTTTCTCCATTGAGGCAAGCAACCCAATTAACGACATCAAACATCTTGCAGTCAAAACATGTTTTGACTTGAGTCATAGGATCAAATCCAAAAGTTTGAGCCATCTCTCTTGAGTGGATTTTACAAGGGCTGAATCTAGACGGTATTCATAGTCCACAAAGGAAAACACCTGAGTTGGCTTTAGTTCGGACTTCTCCTGATTTATTATCCACCCTAAGGACTGAGTCAGGTCCACCACTGTCTGAGTGTTCACTTTTGCTTCTTCCTGAGACTGGGCCCTGATCAGCCAGTCGTCCAGGTACTGGTGAAGTCTGATTCCCCTTGACAGGGCCATCAGCTTCACCACTTTTACAATCATTGTAAAGACCCAAGGGGCCGTAGCTAGTCCGAAGGGAAGGGAAGTGAACTGCAAACACCTGTGACCTGTGGCAAAACCTTAGGTACTTCCTTGAGGTTTGGGTGGATGGGGATGTGAAGGTAGGCATCTGCTAGGTCTATCGACGACACCCATTCCCCTGGAATCAGAGAAGCCCTGATGGATTTTGGTGTTTCCATTTTGAACCTCTCTACAAGTAGGAAGGTGTTGAGCTTGCTTAGGTCTATTACTGGCCTCTAAATTGGTGAGGCTTGGGTACAAGAAACAGGCGACTGTAAAACCCGAGAGATTTTACATTTTCATTGGGAGGAGGGGTTTCCACACCCTCGTCGCCTTGACTGGGGTCGAAAACGACCCCTGGAGCCTCTGAAGTTCGGTTTCCCCCTACCTGAGGAAAACGATTGGTTACTGCTTTGAGAGGAATTGCCCCCATAGGGGCGTTTCCTGTAGGAGCCTCTTTTCTTGTTGTGGTGGGGACCACGAAAGGGCTTGCTTTGATAGGGTCCAAACCCTGAGAGTCTTTAGGGGTGCCTTTTTTAAGGAGGAGGTCCTCTCCTTCACTAGTTGAGACTTGAAAAGAGGAGTAGGCCAAAAAGGTGAGTTCCTCAATTTCTGACGTCTCGAGTCCCCTAGATGTGGTTGAAGAAGGGTCATTTCAGCCTCTCTTCTCAGAAGGCCAGTGTTGCCCATGGTATATAGTTCCCTCCGGAGTATGTGGGCTACAGATTTACTAAGGCAGGCTAAGGCTCTCTGTTGAATAAGAATCCTCTTATTCATGAGATCAAAATAATCACAGGCATTTTCATAACCACGTCTGGCAGCTCTTTCTTTCTTTTCTTAAAGCTTATCTTCAAAACAAGGTTGTCCCACCTTGTAGTACTTGGCTGTTGAAGCTGGGGGTTTGATGTATTTAGTAAATACATCAAACCCCCGGCTTCAACAGCCAAGTACTACTATTTACCCTTAGGTAAATTGGAGGCCAAGAAAGGCGTCTTTGAGAATTGGATTTAAAGGGAGCATAGCAGAAGGGCCTCTTGGCCTTAGCTCCTGTTGGCCTTTCTTGTCGTCCAGGCCTAGCACAGTGGTAGAGGACCTAGGCAAAGTTTCCCCGGGGTCAGGGAGATCAAGAATTTGCCTGAAGGTTTCCACTTTCTCAGCATATTGGGAAAGGAGGTCAGACATATCTACCTCCCTATAAAAGACTGGATCTGTGCTGTCCTGATGTTGAGGTTCTTGAGGAACCTTATGTTGAGGTTGTGTAGGCTTTCTAGTTGAAGCAGATGACTCATCTTCCTCTGAAGAAGACGACTGAGAATAATATTTTGCCATTGCCTTGTGGTTTCTTTCATCAGAATATTTCTTTGCTTTAGGACGAACTACTTGAGGGTGGTCAGACTCGGAACGATGGAAGCATGCTCGGACTGGACATTTTGAGTAGACTTGGGAGGAAGTGGAGGTCCATAATGTTCAGTGTCCATAGGTTGAACATCCGAGTGGTCGGATGCCCTTGGAATAGAAGTCCGAGTCGGAATAGGGTTGGGCTGATAACTTGTTCCAGGTTTAGGTCCAGCTTGGGCAGAGTCGGACTTCTTAACAACATCTGACTAGGAAGCTTTTTTGAAGGAAAGCATTTCATCTCTGAGAGACTTCATTGCCTCCAGCATGGATGCCTGGAACACCCCCATTTCTTACTTAAGTTGGATGTTAAAGGTACTACCCAGGGATTTCTCAAGCCTACATTCTATTTTATTCTGCAATGCAGTACCTGGGGTGGGTGGGACAGTCTGTGGTGTTTTTAATGACAAAGATTCAAAATGCAAGGGTTGGGGATGTGGAGGTGAAGAAAACAAATTTTCAGCATTTTCTTGAGAGCCAGAGAAAGCATCACCATCCTCCTAATATATCGACGTCTATGTTTTATTTTGATCTGTTGTTCCTCGGTGAAACTATCACAGATATTGCAAGGAAACTTATTAGTGACACAGGGGTCGTCACCCTTGCCAGATTCCCTACAGGTAGGGCAGTAATTATGGGTATCGCATGGATAGTAGAAGTGACGGCATTTAGATGATCTTGCCTTTGCGCTTGCTTGGTGGGAAGACATTTTTACTGCAATAAAAAGATCTGAGTCGAAACGTGGAACAATCACAAAGACATTAAATATTCAAAGAATACTTATCCTGTGCTTCCGAAAAGTTTATAGAACGTTCTATACAATAAAATAAAACAAATGACTGAATAATAACATCCAACAATATGTATGTGCTGAGAAAACAGTAAATTATTGAGAGACGACTTTCCAATATGGCAGCCAACGAGAGAAGAAGGACGAATTACCAAACGACACTGCTATGGTACATACTAAACCACGGACTCGGCCAAATCGAAATGTCCATTTTTCTTGGTCGTTGGCTGGAGTCGCGGTTTCCTGAGTTAGCATTCAGTCCCACATGGTAAGCTATTGTAGCACAATAAAAGCAATAGTTTTCAAGTTACAAGTGATTTTACTCATGATGGAAGTTACTGAAAAGTCCAAAAGTAGCTATTACTCACTTAGCTATTGAGATAGACACCCAAGTTACTCACCATGTTGTAGCTATGAAAAAAGTAGCTGAATAACATATTTTAACAAAATGTTCTAAATCAATATTTTTCAAGTTGATTTAGTCCATGATTTCATGAATTTAATGCATTAAAAATTATTTTAAAAATTCATAAAAAAACAAGCATTCTGACGCATGCATTTATCTCCCGCCGTATAAATAAGATGTACTAAAGATAGTGGAATACTCACTTATCTTTAGGCCTAAGTCCATAAAACCAAAAAAATTTTCAAGGGCGTGAAAATTCATTGGGACAATGAATTTACAAAAAATCTGTAGCTGCAGTAGTTTTGGAGAAATCTGCGTGACTAACTAATGCACGCACGCACGCACACACAGGCATCATTTCATAATCTCCCTCCCGGGCTAAAGCCTGACGGGAGATAAAAATTGGCTATCTGCAGTATTTTTAGAGATAATTCGTATTTACTCATTTTGAGTAGGTGAGTAATTAGCTATGGGTCTGAAACTTCATCAAGTGAAAGCTATTCCCAAAGTAGGCGAATGAGTTATTTGAGAAAAATTGGCTATCTGCAATACTTTTAGAGATAATTAGCATTTACTCATTTTGAGTAGGTGAGTAATTAGCTACGTGCCTGAAACTTCAAGTGAAAGCTCTCCCAAAAGTAGGTGAATGAGTTATTTGAGAAAAATTGGCTATCTGCAGTACTTTTAGAGATAATTCACATTTACTCATTTTGAGTAGGTGAGTAATTAGCTATGGGTCTGAAACTTCACCATGTGGAAGTTCTTCCAAAAGTAGGTGAATGAGTTATTTGAGAAAAATTGGCTATCTGCAGTACTTTTGGAGATAATTCGCATTTACTCATTTTGAGTAGGTGAATAATTAGCTATGGGTCTGAAACTTCACCAACTGAAAGCTCTTCCAAAAGTAGGTGAATGAGTTATTTAAGAAAAATTGGCTATCTGCAGTACTTTTAGAGATAATTCGCATTTACTCATTTTGAGTAGGTGAGTAATTAGCTATGGGTCTAAAACTTCACCAACTGAAAGCTCTTCCCAAAGTAGGTGAATCAGTCATTTGGGAAAAATTGGCTATCTGCAATACTTTTAGAGATAATTCAAATTTACTCATTTTGAGTAGGTGAGTAATTAGCTACGGGTCTGAAACTTAACCAAGTGAAAGCTCTCCCAAAAGTAGGTGAATGAGTTATTTGAGAAAAATTGGCTATCTGCAATACTTTTAGAGATAATTCACATTTACTCATTTTGAGTAAGTGAGTAATTAGCTACGGGTCTGAAACTTCACCATGTGAAAGCTCTTTCAAAAGTTGGTGAATGAGTTATTTGAGAAAAATTGGCTATCTGCAATACTTTTAGAGATAATTAGCATTTACTCATTTTGAGTAGGTGAGTAATTAGCTACGTGCCTGAAACTTCACCAAGTGAAAGCTCTCCCAAAAGTAGGTGAATGAGTTATTTGAGAAAAATTGGCTATCTGCAGTACTTTTAGATATAATTCACATTTACTCATTTTGAGTAGGTGAGTAATTAGCTATGGGTCCGAAACTTCACCAAGTGAAAGCTCTTCCCAAAGTAGGTGAATGAGTTATTTGAGAAAAATTGGCTCTGTGCAATACTTTTAGAGATAATTAGCATTTACTCATTTTGAGTAGGTGAGTAATTAGCTATGGGTCTGAAACTTCACCAAGTGAAAGCTCTCCCAAAAGTAGATGAATGAGTTATTTGAGAAAAAATGGCTATCTGCAATACCTTTAGAGATAATTTGACATTTACTCCTTCTGTTATTTAGCTACAAATGAGAAAGTAGCTATTACTCACTTATGGTATGCAATAGAACCCCAAACTATGTACCATCTTATAGCTAAGGACAAAGTAGCTGAACAACATATTTAAGGAAAACAGTCTAACAGCAATAGTTTTGGAGTTACAATGGCTTTACTGAACAGTCAGAATTTCAAAGTAGCTATTACTCAGCTATCCAAGGTGCAACAGGTCTGAAACTTTACTATGTGATAGCTTACCAAAAAGTAGATGATAACATATTTGAAAAGATTTCCCTAACTTTAATACTTTTGAAGATATTTGACATTTACTCCTTTTGTTATTTAGCTACAAATGAGAAAGTAGCTATTACTCACTTATGGCATGTAATAGAACCCCAAACTATGTACCATCTTATAGCTAAGGACAAAGTAGCTGAACAACATATTTAAGGAAAACACTCTAACTGCAATAGTTTTGGAGTTACAATGGCTTTACTCAACAGTCAGAATTTCAAAGTAGCTATTACTCAGCTATCCAAGGTGCAAGAGGTCTGAAACTTTACTATGTGATAGCTTACCAAAAAGTAGATGGATAACATATTTGAAAAGATTTCCCTAACTTTAATACTTTTGAAGATATTTGACATTTACTCCTTTTGTTATTTAGCTACAAATGAGAAAGTAGCTATTACTCACTTATGGCATGTAATAGAACCCCAAACTATGTACCATCTTATAGCTAAGGACAAAGTAGCTGAACAACATATTTAAGGAAAAAAGTCTAATTGCAATAGTTTTGGAGTTACAATGGCTTTACTCAACAGTCAGAATTTCAAAGTAGCTATTACTCAGCTATCCAAGGTGCAAGAGGTCTGAAACTTTACTATGTGATAGCTTACCAAAAAGTAGATGGACAACATATTAGAAAAGATTTCCCTAACTCTAATACTTTTAAAGATATTTGACATTTACTCCTTCTGTTATTTAGCTACAAATGAGAAAATAGCTATTACTCACTTATAGCATGCAACAGAACTCTAAACTATGTACCATCTTACAGCTAAGGAAAAAGTAGCTGAACAACATATTTTAGGAAAACCCTCTAACTGCAATAGTTTTGGAGTTACAATGGCTTTACTCAACAGTCAGAATTTCAAAGTAGCTATTACTCAGCTATCCAAGGTGCAACAGGTCTGAAACTTTACTATGTGATAGCTTACCAAAAAGTAGATGGATAACATATTTGAAAAGATTTCCCTAATTTTAATACTTTTGAAGATATTTGACATTTACTCCTTTTGTTATTTAGCTACAAATGAGAAAGTAGCTTTTACTCACTTATGGCATGCAATAGAACCCCAAACTATGTACCATCTTATAGCTAAGGACAAAGTAGCTGAACAACATATTTAAGGAAAACACTCTAACTGCAATAGTTTTGGAGTTACAATGGCTTTACTCAACAGTCAGAATTTCAAAGTAGCTATTACTCGGCTATCCAAGGTGCAACAAGTCTGAAACTTTACTATGTGATAGCTTACCAAAAAGTAGATGAACAACATATTTGAAAAGATTTCCCTAACTTTAATACTTTTGAAGATATTTGACATTTACTTCTTTTGTTATTTAGCTACAAATGAGAAAATAGCTATTACTCACTTATGGCATGCAATAGAACCCCAAACTATGTACCATCTTATAGCTAAGGACAAAGTAGCTGAACAACATATTTTAGGAAAACACTCTAACTGCAATGGTTTTGGAGTTACAATGGCTTTACTCAACAGTCAGAATTTCAAAGTAGCTATTACTCAGCTATCCAAGGTGCGAGAGGTCTGAAACTTTACTATGTGATAGCTTACCAAAAAGTAGATGAACGACATATTTGAAAAGATTTCTGTAACTCTAATACTTTTGAAGATATTTGACATTTACTCATGTCGTTATTTAGCTACAAATGAGAAAATAGCTATTACTCACTTACGGTATGCAATAGAACCCCAAACTATGTACCATCTTATAGCTAAGGACAAAGTAGCTGAACAACATATTTCAAGAAAAAGTTGTATCTGCAATAGTTTTGAGTTATGAGCCCTTTACTCCAAGTAGCTATGATTGCTATTACTCACTTATCTTTAGGCCTAAGTCCATAAAACCAAAAAAATTTTCAAGGGCATGAAAATTCATTGGGACTATAAATTTACAAAAAATCTGTAGCTGCAGTAGTTTTGGAGAAATCTGCGTGACTAACTAACGCACGCACACACGCACGCACGCACGCACACACAGGCATCATTTCATAATCTCCCTCCCGGGCTAAAGCCCGGCGGGAGATAATAATTAAGAAAGATCCAGGTCTGACACTCACATAAGGGAATCTACCGGGGTACTTGTGGCCTAGAAGATATGTGCAAGATATGAGAGGAATCCCTGCAATAGTCACTGAGAAAATTGTGATAAAGTGTTAAAATTTTCATACTTAGGGTGGGGGGTACTTCACTTATAATGGCTCCAGCAAACTGACGAACAAACAGATCTGCATGCCTTGAACAATTTTTCATGCTAGATAGATAAGCCATCTTTTAAAAAAAAAAACAGCATGTCTCTGGGCCTTGTAGTTTTGGAGGAGAAGTCGTGTACGCGTACGTACACGCCGCAGAGTGACAACATGTCAGCTGACATAAAAAACAGCACGTCTCTGGGTCTTGTGGTTTTGGAGCAGAAGTTGTTCATGCGGATGCGTATGCCGAGAGTGATGACATAAAAATAGCATCAGAGATGCCCGTACCCCACAGCCTAGGGAAATATTTTTAACACCATGAGATATAGAAGTACTGTAACATTACAAAGTTCATGATACTTTCACAGCACTGTCAGTTATATAAAGGTCCAAACAATGTTTAAATAGAGAAAATAATGTCTAACAGAAAGATAATGCATGTACTCTTTTTCTACATCTGGCATGGCCAAATTATGGTTTAGATGTTTTGAATATTACCATGCATACAGAAGTAGTATTACATTCAATGAATGCTTATGTGTGGTGTTGGAGCAAAATCTGTGGCTCACTTGATGAAATTCTATCTGTTCCAATGGGAAGTTGTAAAAGTAAAATTCTTAATGAATTCTAATATGACTTTAACAGTGCTTAATCTGCATCAAAAGACAGACCCAAAGGTGCAACAAGATTTCAACTGTCAAGGTCACTACGACAAGGTCAAAGGTCAAATTAAGGTCACACTATGATGCTGCACACCTACAACCCCTCACCAATGTCCTTACCAAGTATCAACTTCCTACACCTTACGGTTTCCAAGATATAGCCCGGACAAGATTTTATAGGTCAAGGTCACTACGGCAAGGTCAAAGGTCAAATCAGGGTCAGACCATGACGTTGCACACCTACACACCCTAACCAATGTCCCTACCACGTATCAACTTCCTACACCTTACGGTTTCCGAGATATACCCCGGACAAGATTTTATAGGTCAAGGTCACTACAACAAGGTCAAAGGTCAAATCAAGGTCACACCATGACGTTGTACACCTACACCCCCTAACCAATGTCCCTACCAAGTATCAACTTCCTACACCATTCAGTTTCTGAGATAAAGCCCGGACAAGATTTTATAGGTCAAGGTCACTAGAGCAAGGTCAAATCAAGGTCACATCATGACGTTGCACACCTACACCCCCAACCAATGTCCCTACCAAGTATCAAATTCCTACACCTTACGGTTTCCGAGATATAGCCAGGACAAGATTTTATAGGTCAAGGTGACTACGCAAGGTCAAAGGTCAAATCAAGGTCACACCATGACGTTGCACACCTACACCCCCTAAACAATGTCCTTACCAAGTATCAACTTCCTACACCTTACGGTTTCCGAGATATAGCCAAGACAAGATTTTCAAACTCAAGGTCACTGCGGCAAGGTCAAATCAAGGTCACACCATGACGTTGCACACCTACACCCCCTAACCAATGTCCCTACCAAGTATCAACTTCCCACACGTTACAGTTCCTGAGATACAGGCCGGATAAATTTTTCCTGCTGCTCGCCCGCCTGCCCATCCGGACACCATGGGTGAAAACAATACCCCGACAGTCCTTAAGGGCTGTGGGGTAAAAAAAGGTTGCCAATCAATTTGCTTTTGAAATATTTGTATTTGTGATTATTTCCAATTTTTTATGCATGTAAGGATATCTACAAATCAGATCTTTTGCACTTTATATCAACAAACATACCAAAGTTCAAACTCAGCAAGCTATTCAAATAACAGAAATATGAGAGCAATAGTGCTTTGCCATTACCTGTTTATTCATAGTGGCCATTGCCTTTGTAACACCTTTCATGGCCTGTGCCATTGCATCGTTAGACTTTAAGGTTTGAATTTTGAGAGAAACTGCTTGTATATTGGCTTTCATCATGATGAACTTCTTAACATATCTTCTTGTTCTCACCAGATCTTTTGCCATTATTTTAACAGCATCCTGAAAAATGGAAAAACCTACCCAGTGTGCCATTGCTAAACAAAATATTTATCAACACCATCAAAGGCTGAAATACAAGAAGCCAAAATATCTGATACAAGATTGTTTTAAACGCAATAAATCTCAACAATCAACTAGAATATTACTTTGCAAAAAAAAAAGAGAAATTGTTTTTGCACAACAAAAACAAAGCGTCCCAATGAGTAATAATGATTCTGCTCAAATGACTGTATCTTGCTCTGTTTAAGATTAAAGAGCTTTTCCATTCATGCAAAATTTAAGCTGAGCTGAAAAAAATGGTGGGAAATGTTTTCTAAAACAAGAGGAGAGTGCCCGTGAACGGGCACTGTGTCAGCTGACTGAGTGTTTTTGATTTGTGAAGGTGATTAGAGGACAGAATAATTATCAGGAAAAGGGCTGTACAAAAATACAGTAAATGGTAACTGAACAGCAAGTTCGAAAGAAATTCCGAAGCTGACAGAAGGGTAAAAAAGTTGTGCCCTGTAAATGGTATTATGAAGGAAAATAACAAGGTAATTGTTTAAGTGTAAAAAATAGGTTAAAACATATTTAAAGAAATACTACAAATGCAATATCCTCGTTCGACCTTGAAGAAGGGGTCCAAGGTCAAATCTAACCACAAATACATTCCCAGCCCATGATTTCCTATGGTTTACCATTCCAAACCTCTAGGACCAATTATAAATGAGCTATAAGCACTTTTAAGCTTGGCTGTCCTCATTTGACCTTGAAGGAGGGGTCCAAAGGTCAAATCTGACCATACCAAAAGATTCCGAGCCAATGATTTCCTATGGGATGGTTTACCATCCCAAATCTCTGTCACCAATAATAAGCGAGTTGTAGGCACTTTCAATTTTCACTATCCTCATTTGACCTTGAAGGAGGGTTCCAAGGTCAAATCGGACCATATCAACAGATTCACAGCCCATGATTTCCTGTCTGTTTACCATCCCAAACCTCTGGGACCAATAATAAGCGAGTTATAAGCACTTTTAAGTTTGGCTATCCTTGTTTGACCTTGAAGGAGGGGTCATTGAAGGTCAAATCTGACCACACCAAAAGATTCCCACCCCATGATTTCCTACAGGTTGGTTTATCATCCCAAACCTCTAGGATCAATAATAAGGGAGATATAAGCACTTTTCATGACTGACAAAAAACACCTGTGGCGGCCATCTTGTTTCTCAAAATGAGGCCAAAAATATTCCCAGACAACATTTTATGATTATTAATATATACTGCAAACTTAAGAAAGCTAGCTATAATATTTTTTTTCATCAGAGCAGTAATGGTGAAATCTCTCTCTACACACTGCGGCTATCCAGTGGATACAATGATTTACTCAACAGTGAGAACCTGAAAGTAGCTATTGCTCAGCTATGCCATGACATAGAGGTCTGCAATTTCACTATGTTATAGCTGACCAAAAATTCTGTGAATAACATATTTAACAAATTACTCTAAATGTAATAGTTTTCAAGTTACAACTGATTTACTCAACAGTGAGAACCTCAAAGGAACTATTACTCAGCTATGCAATGAGCTACATGTCTGAAATTTTACTATGTTATAGCTAACCCAAAAGTAGGTGAACAACATATTTAAGCAAACTACTGTAAATGCAATAGTTTTCAAGCTACAACTGATTTACTCAATAGTGAGAACCTGAAAATAGCTATTGCTCCGCTATGCCATGAGCTATAGGTCTGTAATTTCACTATGTTATAGCTGACCCAAAAGTAGGTGAACAATATATTTTAACAAAATACTCCAAATGCAATATTTTTCAAGTTATAGCTGATTTACTCAACAGTCAGTACCTGAGAATAGCTATTGCTCAGTTGTGCCATGAGCTATAGGTCTATAATTTCACTATGTTATAGCTGACCCAAAAGTAGCTGAATAACATATTTGCACAAATTTCTGTAAATGCAATAGTTTTCCAATTATAACTGATTTACTCAACAGTGAGAACTTCAAAGTAGCTATTACTCAGCTATGAAATGAGCCACAGGTCTGAAACTTCACTATGTTATAGCTGACCCCAAAATAGGTGAATAACATATTGAAACAAAATACTCTAAATGCAATAGTTTTCAAGTTATAAGTGATTTACTCAACAGTGATAACCTAAAAGTAGCTATTACTCAGCTATGCCATGAGCTACAGGTCTGAAATTTTACTATGTTATAGCTGGCCCAAAAGTAGCTGAATAACATATTTATACGAAATTCTCTAAATGCAATAGTTTTTAAGTTACAAGTGATTTTACTCATGATGGAAGTTACTGAAAAGCCCAAAAGTAGCTATTACTCACTTAGCTATTGAGACAGACACCCAACTTACTCACCATATTGTAGCTATGAAAAAAGTAGCTGAATAACATATTTATACGAAATTCTCTAAATGCAATAGTTTTCAAGTTATAAGCGATTTACTCAACAGTGATAACCTAAAAGTAGCTATTACTCAGCTATGCCATGAGCTACAGGTCTGAAATTTCACTATGTTATAGCTGGCCCAAAAGTAGCTGAATAACATATTTATACGAAATTCTCTAAATGCAATAGTTTTTAAGTTACAAGTGATTTTACTCATAATGGAAGTTACTGAAAAGCCCAAGAGTAGCTATTACTCACTTAGCTATTGAGACAGACACCCAACTTACTCACCATATTGTAGCTATGAAAAAAGTAGCTGAACAACATATTTTCACAAAATGCTGTAAATGCAACACTTTTGAAGTTATAAGTGATTTAGTGCATGATTTCATGAATTTTAATGCATTAAAAATTATTAAAAAAATTTATTAAAAAAAAAGTAAGACAGATCCAGGTCTCATACTCACACAAGAGAATCTACCTCTGGCCTAGTACATATATGCAAGATATGAGAGAAATCCCTGCAATAGTCACTGAGAAAATTGTGATAAAAAGTTGAAATTTTCACACTTTTGGTGGGGGTACCCCCCTTGTAATGTCTCTAGCAAACAGACGAACAGACAGATTTGCATGCCTTGAACAATTTTTCATCCTCGATAGATAAGGTATCTTTTAAAAAAAACAGCATGTCTCTAGGCCTTGTAGTTTTGGAGAAGAAGTTGTTCACGCGGACGCGGACACCGCAGAGTGATGACATAATGTCAGCTGACTGACAAGTCAGCTGACATAAAAAATGGGCAGATGACTGAGCAATTTTACCAAAATCACTCTATCCAACATCACTTTCAAAATAAAGGTGCTTTTGCATTTCACAGATAAATTCAAGATGGCTGCCAGAAATGGCAGGAAACTGATTTTTAGAAAAACCCGTCAGATGACTCTGCGTATACCCTGCCAAAAAATTTGTCCAAATAGCTCTATCTCACACCATTTCTGAGATAAACTAAAATGTTTTTTTTTGCATTTTATGCAGAAATTCAAGATGACTGCCAAAAATGCGGAAAATGATTTTGGTAAAGAGTGGCAGATGACTCTCTGCATACCCTGTTGAGAAAAAATTTCGTCCAAATTGATCTCTCATGTACCGCTTCCAAGATAGATGCATTTTTTGCATTTTACGCAGAAATCCAAGATGGCCACCAAAAATGACAGGAAAATGATTTTTAGAAAAACCTTACAGATGACTCTGAATATACTCTGTGGACCTCAAATTTTGTCCAAATTGCTCGGTATTGCACTGTTTCCGAGATAAATGTGTGATTGCATTTCATATAGAAATTCAGATGGGCACCAAAAATGGCAATTTTTGCAAAAACCTGGCACATTGCTCTGCATATACAATGATACTGCCAAAAATTTTGTCCAAGTCGCTCTATGTCACACCGTTGCATTTTTGCATTTTATGCAGAAATTGAAGATAGCTGCAAAAAATTTATGGGAAAAATTATTTTTGGCAATCCAAGAAGACTCTGGATATACCCTGGAGGCAAATTTTTTTGTTCAAATTGCTGTATCTCACACCATTTCCAAGGTAAATATGTTTTTGCATTTTACGCAGAAATTCAAGATGGCCACCAAAAATGGCGGGAAAATGATTCTTGGAAAAACCTGGCAGATAATTCTGTGTATAACCTACAGGACAAAAACTTCGTACATATCACTCTATGTTGCATCATTTCAAAGATAAATGCATTTTGCAGAAAATCAAGACGGAGTCCAAAAATGGCGGGAAAATGATTTTTGGCAAAAAGTGCAAGACGAATCTGCAAATAGCCTGTGGCCCCAAAATTTCATCTAAATCACTCTATCTTGCACTGTTTCTGAGATATTAAAGATTTTTCATTTTCATCATTAAGAAAAATTTTAATGCTTAATTAATCATTAATAAGTCAGGCCTTTTGTATCAGATCACTTCCAAAAGTTAATGATTTTCAGACATTTATGTAACAAACCTACTTGCTAAATTTCATGCAAATAGGTGAAGTGCTTTTAAGTTATCATCTGGACAAGCATGTCCCTTTTAAAAACATCGTTTTGGTCATGTGCCTTCTCTAATTGGTTGAGATATCATGACCCCATGTTCAGAAAATATTTTCTTTGCTACTGCATACACATGCCAAATTTGAAGAGAATCCACCCAGTGATTGTAGAGCTATAGCCAATAAAAAATGCAGGAGTCGTGGCCCTTCCACGAGAATTTCTCTTGTATACAAACAAGCGTCTCTTGTGGGAAGCTAAATAACATTAACCAGGCATGCTCAATAGTATGCAATAAAATATGAAAATCAATGTTTACTGGAGTCTGCCTATTAGAATACACAAGCATTGAAACACACTTGTGTTCTATTTCATTATCTGTGTTAGAGCCAAACTTAAGATGGGATAGTTATACCACAGTTAGCAAAAGATTGTAAATTGGGACTGAATATATAATTCACATTTTCTTCAATGCACTGCTGTGTTGTATATTAATTACATATACAAAGAAAATATCATGACATAATTTAATATCTTCTCAAGTGGTTTTATTTGCAGAACTTAATACAAATTAATTCAAAGGTCTTAACTAGTTCACCACAGCTGTCCATAAAAGATTGTAAATGGGGAGTTGATACATAAAAAACTACACACATAATATTTATTAAACAAATAAGATTATAAATAAATTATTGACAATGAAGACTAGAGAGATCTCAGGTTTGGCTCCAACATTTGAACCATTAATTAAAATAACTGCTGCAACAAATCAAAGAATTGTTTTATCCAACATCGTTAGCCCATACACAAAAGATATAAAAAGGCTTTCTTAACAAAAAACTATTGGATGTTAAAGGTGACTTTCTTTATTTCCATACCAGTTTAGTTTGTTTGAGAGGCTATTTTCTTACCATCTGCCCTTGTTTTGCCATTTTTTTAATATCAGCAATGACCTTCTTCTCTTGTTGTTCCATTTTCTGTCTTTCCCTGTCCAATTCTCTCATGGCTTTATTAAGCGCTCTTTGATTTTGTCTTAGCATTTCTTGAGGAGTTTTCTTTTTGCCAAACAGCCATTCTAAAGGCATTTTGAAGTGTTAATGTATCACCTATAAAAGCAAAAGGTAAATTGTATTCGAAGACAAAGTTATGTTAGGAATCTGGATGAATTAAGTCAAAGATGAAAGTGAAATAGCACCACCATCCACACAAAAATGACCTAAAACATAACCTACTGATATTTTTATGACTGAAACCTATGGACAATAGTCAATTTTTGTGCCATGGAACTGTAATTAAAACACATAGAGTGCCTTATATGTTTCAAAATGAATAACATGAAAGGTCTTAACTCCAGTAGGAAAAATAGTGGTGGTAAAAACAATTCTTTTATCCCAGTTAAACCATTTGTTTTCAAGCTTACCTACACCAATTACTTCTTTGTTGAAGGAATTAAGTGACATATTTTTTAAATTTGTGTGGTCTAATAAACCTGATAAAATACATAGGGATGTAACAATTTTAGACTATTCAATGGGAGGACTGAAAATGACATACTTGGGAGTACTCTATAGTGGCTATAAAGGCCAGATGGATAAATAGACTGATCAGTAAATCCTCCCCATGGACAAAATTATTCCAACTAACAATCCTTCGGGATTTAAGACTTACAGATTTTGGGCCTGATTACAGCAATGCTCTACAAATGAAAACAAATAATATATTTTGGTTAGATGTCTGCTGCATGGAAAAAATTGACAAAGGAAAAACAAATAAATTCCAATTTACAAATTGCATCAAGTCCTCTTTGGTACAATGAAAATCGATCAGTTAAAGCTATGTTCTTCCCCAATTTGTATTCTAAAGGAATAATTCTGATTTCTGATGTAATAGACAATGAGGGAAAGGTTCTCACAAGCCAGAAATTGAAAGATCATTATAATTTGGATTCATTGAATTTTTTAGATTATCTTCATTTATGCACTGTTGTCCATAAATTTATTAATGAACATAAGCATGGAGAGTTTAATAAAATAATTGGCCCCATTATGCCACTGAATTATTGGATACTCAAGAATAATGACACCAGTGGTTTTTATAAAATATTACTTGCTAAGCATCAAAACGACCATGTTGCAAGAGGCAAATGGGAAAATGAATTAAATGTTACAATCAATAATCAAATGTGGAAGCGTATATTCCAAATTTGTCACTGGTCTATTAGAGACAATACATATAAATGGTTTCAGTTAAGGATTTTGTACAGAATTCTGGGAACAAGGTCATACTTATAAAAAGTAAACATCAGTGAAGATGCAACATGCTTTAGATGCAGAAATGAAATGGAAAATATAATTCATATGCTTGTCCTATGCCCCCAGGTAAAAGAGTTTTGGAACCTAGTTCTAGAATATATTAAAAGTAAGGTCAAAACAACATTATTATTTACACCTTTTAATATCATATTAGGCTATACTTTTGTGGAAGTCAATCAGCAACCCATCAATACAATTCTTCTTGTTGCTAAAAAATATATATTTGAGTCTTCAAATAAATGTCGAAATCTTAATCTCAATGGATTCATTCATCGATTACATCAAGTATACTCAGAACAAAAGTTATTAAGCCAGTTATGTCATGAAGAAATTTATTTTAATAAAATTTGGCAAAAGTGGCAACCACTTATTGGTCATTTGATTTTAGCTTGATATTTCGTATAGGTATTATGCTTTCTAGCTTTGTTTCATTTTTCCGTCACACAAAAGACCTTTTGGAGTTATGCAGTCACATAAAAATTCTGTTATAATTGTTTTTTTTTTTGTTGTAAAAGTTTATAATAATAACAAAAAATGTCTTTGCATTACACTGCACTTGTAAAGTGAATCTGATGGAGGGTTTGCCACCCTCGCCCTCCCAGATTCTTTTTAGCACTGATGTGAAAAAAGGGTGAATAAAAAGTATATTGAAGGGAGGGGAAAAAAACAAAACAAAAAAAACACATGAAAGGTCAACAAATGCAAGTACAAAAAAATATCCTGATAAAAATTTCATACACCTCAAAGTACACTGAGCTTGCTCTGGTTTGTTGTGAGTTTAGGAAGAGAAGAGTTCCTACTATCCACAAGAAGAGTTAGACCAAATGAGATAATAACTAAGTACGCTGTGTTCTTTTCACAGTGTCATGATTAGTAACTAATTTTATACAAGGGGTCTGAACTCAGAGTGACTGCTAAAATAGATGTATTGGAGAAAGCTCTGTATGAAGCATAAAGAGATTTGCCATGTAAATAGCTGTTTCCAGCACATTGTGAATATATATGTCGTGTACAAGTTGGGATTTTGTACAAGTTATAACTTGTACAAAATCTTGTACAAGTTATAACTTGTAAGGCTGAGTTGTACTTTCTTTTTCAGATTTTGTACAAGTTATAACTTGTACAGCTTAACTTGTACAAATGAGTTGTACAAGTTAGGACAATACACTTTTCAATGGTTTTGAAGCTGTACAAGTAAGTTTTTTTGAAGCTGTACAAGTAAGTTTTTAATAGTTTGGGGCTCCTATTGTAAATATGTTTAAAATGTTCCCTTTTCCATAATCTTAATACATGTTATATGTATTTTCTTCCTAACATTGTTCTATTGTATTATTGAATTGTATATACTATGTATATGATAGGGAAATAACAATAACAATAAAGCCTGCCTTATGCAGGTGTTCCACTGCAAAAGTCGTAGGGTCGTGGAAAAAAGCGCGCAAAAATGCTGAGTCGGTTATAAAATCCCCGACAGGACGGTATAGTTACAGACAGGACGTAATGACCTTCCCCACAAGATGTAGGGTCGGGACGTTTATTGCACAGCCAGTCGTAGTATTACGACAAGCCCTAAACCCCTAACAGACAAGCTGTAGCAGGTCCCGACAAGCCGTACCGATAAACAGACTGGACTGGAGAAATATACAGAATATCCACAACCAGACGTGCAGTGGGTATTGTTAGTACAGTTTTTGGTGGTTTTTTGGGAAAAAAGAGAATCAATTGTCGACCAATAAACGATTCTTAAAATAGGGCTCTAGTAAATATTTGGATCCCATCATGTGACCAAAATGTCCAAATTGATTGTTTTTGTTATTTTAATTATAGTTTCCACATTTTTGCTTTAATATTATATAAGAAATAAATCAATGTGTATCTGCTGCAGATTATGAACGAAAAAGCCACTTAAACTAGAGGATCGCTAGTGAAGCAAAGCGATTGTTTTTGCATGGCAAAAACAAAGCGTCCCAAAAGAAAGCTGGTGTTGGCTGCTTATAATAGAAAGATCTTGCCTAGATACCCTGTCAATCTAAAATTATATCGAAAAAAAATTTGAAAATTTAAAATGGTTTAGGAGATACAAGCAATTTTAAGTTTTACCATTTTTGTCAAAAATTTGACAATTCAAAATGGCCGCCATTTTTGGAAAGAGGAAAATTTTTTTGAGAATTGAGCAGAGTATCTTGCATATATACCCTGTGGGCCAAATATTTCACCGAAATCGCTCTATCTCGCACGGTTTAGGAGATACAAGCAATTTTAACTTTTACCATTTTTGTCAAAAATTCGAAAATTGAAAATGGCCGTCATTTTTGGAAAGAGGAAAAATTTTGAACATTGAGCAGAGTATCTTGCATCTATACCCTACGGGCCAAAAATTTCGCTGAAATCGCTCTATCTTGCACGGTTTAGGAGATACAAGCAATTTTAAATTTTACTATTTTTGTCAAAATTTCGAAAATTCAAAATGGCCGCCATTTTTGGAAAGAGGAAAAATTTTTGAGAATTGAGCAGAGTATCTTACTGCCTATCTGCAATACTTTTAGAGATAAAAGACATTTACTCATTTTAGCAGGTATATAACTCAGCTATTCAAAGAGCTAAAGATGTGCAACTTCACTATGTGGTAGATCACACAAAAGGTGAATCAGTTATTCAGAAGAATTTGCCTTTTCATAACACTTTTAGAGATAAAAGACATTTAATCATTTTAGAAGCTGTTACTCAGCTATGGAAAGAGGTACAGTTCTGCAACTTCACTATGTGGTAGATCACCCAAAAGTAGGTGAATGACTTATTTGTAAGAAATTGTGTATATCCAATACTTTTACAGATACAAGACATTTACTCATTTTAGTAGCTATGACTGAGCTATGCAAAGAGCTATAGATCGGAAACTTCACTATTATGTAGATCAGCCAAAAGTAGGTGAATGACTTATTTAGAAGAAATTGTGTGTATGCAATACTTTTAGAGATACAAGACATTTACTCATTTTAGTAGCTATGACTGAGCTATGCAAAGAGCTATAGATCGGAAACTTCACTGTGTGATAGATCAGCCAAAAGTAGGTGAATGACTTATTTAGAAGAAATTGCCTATCTGTAATACTTTTAGAGATAAAAGACATTTACTCATTTTAGTAGCTATGAGTGTGCTATACAAAAATCTATAGATCTGCAACTTCACTATGTGGTAGATAAGGTAAAAGTAGGTGAATGACTTATTTAGAAGAAATTGCCTACCTGTCATACTTTTAGAGATAAAAGACATTTACTCATTTTAGTAGCTATTACTCAGCTATCCAAAGAGCTACAGTTCTGCAACTTCACTATGTGGTAGATCACCCAAAAGTAGGTGAATGACTTATTAAGAAGAAATTGCCTATCTGTAATACTTTTAGAGATAAAAGACATTTACTCATTTTAGTAGCTATGAGTGTGCTATGCAAAGAGCTACAGTTGTGCAACTTCACTATGTGGTAGATCAGCCAAAGTAGATGAATGACTTATTTAGAAGAAATTGCCTATCTGTAATACTTTTAGAGATAAAAGACATTTGCTCATTTTAGTAGCTATTACTCGGCTTTCCAAAGAGCTACAGTTCTGCAACTTCACTATGTGGTAGATCACCCAAAAGTAGATGAATGACTTATTTAGAAGAAATTGCGTGTATGCAATACTTTTACAGATAAAAGGCATTTACTCATTTTAGTAGCTATGACTGAGCCATGCAAAGAGTGCATTATCTGAAACTTCACTGTGTGGTAGATCAGCCAAAAGTAGATGAATGATTTTTCAGAAGAAATTGCCTATCTGTAATACTTTTAAAGATAAAGGGTATTGACTCATTTTAGTAGCTATTACTCAGTTATCCAAACAGCTACAGTTGTGCAACTTCACTATGTGGTAGATCAGCCAAAAGTAGGTGAATGACTTATTTAGAAGAAATTGCCTATCTGTAATACTTTTAGAGATAAAAGACATTTACTCATTTTAGTAGCTATGAGTGTGCTATACAAAAATCTATAGATCTGCAACTTCACTATGTGGTAGATAAGGTAAAAGTAGGTGAATGACTTATTTAGAAGAAATTGCCTACCTATAATACTTTTAGAGATAAAAGACATTTATTAATTTTAGTAGCTATTACTCAGCTATCTACTCACTTAGCTATTGACCTAGATCTGCAAAAGCAACAAAAATATAAAGGACACAGGAAAGTAAGCTTATCAAAAACTAGATGAATAACATATTTGAAAATATTCCCCTAACTTTAATACTTTTGAAGATATTTGAAATTTACTTATGTTGTTATTTTGCTACAAATAAGGAAAAAGCTATTACTCACTTATGGCAAGCAATAGAACCCCAAACTATATGCCATCTTATAGTTAAGGACAAAGTACCCGAATAACATATTTTAGGAAAATACTCTAACTGTAATAGTTCTGGAGTTACAATGGATTTACTCAACAGTCCCAATTTCAAAGTAGCTATTACTCAGCTATCCAATGTGCAACAGGTCTGAAACTTTACTATGTGATAGCTTATCAAAAACTAGATGAATAACATATTTGAAAAGAATTCCCTAACTTTAATACTTTTGAAGATATTTGACATTTACTTATGTCATTATTTTGCTACAAATAAGAAAATAGCTATTACTCACTTATGGCATGCAATAGAACCCCAAACTATATGCCATCTTATAGTTAAGGACAAAGTAGCTGAACAACATATTTTACGAAAATACTCTAACTGCAATAGTTTTGGAGTTACAATGGATTTACTCAACTGCAGAATTTTAAAGTAGGTATTACTGGGCTATCCAATGTGCAACAGGTCTGAAACTTTGCTATGTGATAGATTATCAAAAACTAGATGAATAACATATTTGAAAAGAATTCCCTAACTTTAATACTTTTGAAGATATTTGACATTTACTTATGTCATTATTTTGCTACAAATAAGAAAATACGGGTAGCTATTACTCACTTATGGCATGCAATGGGACCCCAAACTATGTACCATCTTATAGCTAAGGACAAAGTAGCTGAACAACATATCTGAAGAAAAAGCCGTAACTGCAATAGTTTTTCAGTTATGAGCCCTTTACTCCAAGTAGCTAAGATTGCTATTACTCACTTACCTTTGGGCCTAAGTCCATAAAGCCAAAAAAATTTTCAAGGGCATGAAAATTCATTGGGACAATTAATTTACAAAATATCTGTAGCTGTAGTGGTTTTGGAGAAATCTGCGTGACTAACTAATGCACACTTGCACGCACACAGGCAAGCACGCACGCACACACAGGCATCATTTCATAATCTCCCTCCTGGGCTAAAGCCCGGCGGGAGATAACTATAGTACTTAATCTATTGATTGATTTAGCTCTCAATGATGTGATCCCTGTAAGGAGTAAATCTTGTCAGCACGGTCTGCATACCATTAAATAACATCTGTGTGTTATCTGCAAACTGTAGAGGTTTACAAAATAGGAAAAAAAGACTTGAGGTATTAACATATTTTAAAGAAACAAAAGCAAACATAGTGTGTCTTCAAGACACACACTGGGTAGTTAAAGATTTTCAGGCAGTATATGGAATTTGAGGAAACAAATGCTTTATACATGGAACGAAAACAAATGCTAGAGGGGTTGCTATTTTATTTAATAATAATTTTGAATTTGGAACAACTGGGTTGTCAAAAGATGATGATGGTAACTTTTTGTGTTTGACTATAAAAACAACCTCAATGACGTTCAACCTTGTAACTTTATATGGACCTAATACAGACAATCCAGAGTTCTTCGCATAAATAAAAGAGGTTGTACAGAAAAACAATCTGGATTATTATGTTATATGTGGAGACTTTAATTTGGTTTTGGATCCTGAAATAGACTGTTTCAATTATAAACATGTTAATAACCCAAAAGCAAGAAAAAAGTTTTGAAACTCATAGATGAGCTAGGTTTATTCGATGCTTTCCGATGTACTTATCAACAAATGCGAAGATACACCTGGAGAACTCGTAATCCATTAAAACAAGCCCGACTTGACTTTTTCATAATTTCAAATTCAATGCTTGACCTTGTAGCTAAGTGTGATATAAATCCTGGTTATCAATCTGACCACTCTATTATAGGTATCGATCTTATTCAGTGTAAATTTAATATTGGAAAAGGTGTATGGAAATTCAATAACAATCTGCTTAAAAACACGAACATGTAGAAGTAATAAATAAAATAGCATCAGAGATGCCCGTACCCCACAGCCTAGGGAAATATTTTCAACACCATGAGATACAGAAGTACTGTACCAGTACAAACTTCAGGATACTTTGAGAGCACTGTCAGTTATATAAAGGTCCAAACAATGTTTAAATGGAGAAATAATGTTTGAAAGAAAAATAATGCATATAAAGATGAAGTACTAAAACAAGATAATTCAATAACAAGATAACAGCATTAATCAGCAAACTAAAATTTAACACTCTTTATCTACACCTGCATGGCCCAATTATGGTTTAGATGGTTTGAATATTATCATGCATACAGAAGTGGTAATACATTTAATGAATGCTTATGTGTGGTGTTGGAGCAAAATCTGTGGCTCACTTGATGAAATTCTATCTCTTACAATGGGAAGTTATGAAAGTAAAATTCTTAATAAATTCTAATATGACTTTAACAGTGCTAAATCTGTATCAAAAAAACAGACTCAAAGGTGCAACAAGATTTTATAGGTCAAGGTCACTACAGCAAGGTCAAAGGTCAAATCAAGGTCAGATCATGACGTTGCACAACTACACCCCCTAACCAATGTCCCTACCAAGTATCAACTTCCTACACCTTGCGGTTTCCGAGATATAGCCGGACAAGATTTTTGAACTCAGTGTCACTACGGCAAGGTCAAAGGTCAAATCCTTGTCAGACCATGACATTGCACACCTACACCCCCTAACCAATATCCCTACCAAGTATCAACTTCCTACACCTTACAGTTTCCGAGATATAGCCTGGACAAGATTTTATAGGTCAAGGTCACTACGGCAAGGTCAAAGGACAAATCAAGGTCAGACCATGACGTTGCACACCTATACCCCCTAACCAATATCCCTACCAAGTATCAACTTCCTACACCTTACAGTTTCTGAGATATAGCCCGGACAAGATTTTATAGGTCAAGGTCACTACGGCAAGGTCAAAGGTCAAATCAAGGTCAGACCATGACGCTGCACACCTACACCCCCTAACCAATATTCCTACCAAGTATCAACTTTCTACACCTTACGGTTTCCGAGATATAGCCCGGACAAGATTTTATAGGTCAAGGTCACTACAGCAAGGTCAAAGGTCAAATCATGGTCAGACCGTGATGTTGCACACCTACACCCCCTAACCAATGTCCCTACCAAATATTAACTTCCTACACCTTACGGTTTCTGAGATATAGCCCGGACAAGATTTTATAGGTCAAGGTCACTACGGCAAGGTCAAAGGTCAAATCAAGGTCACACCATGACGTTGCACACCTACACCCCCTAACCAATATCCCTACCAAGTATCAACTTCCTACACCTTATGGTTTCCGAGATATAGCCCAGACAAGATTTTCAAACTCAAGGTCACTACGGCAAGGTCAAAGGTCAAATCTAGGTCAAACCATGACGTTGCACACCTACACCCCCTAACCAATGTCCCTACCACGTATCAACTTCCTACACCTTACGGTTTCTGAGATACAGCCCGGACAAACTCTTTTCCCGCCCACCCGCCCGGACGCCCGCCCATCCGGACACCATGGGTGAAAACAATACCCCAACAGCCCTTAAGGGCTGTGGGGTAAAAACTATTGATGATGAACTATCGAAATATGCTTTACCAGTTTATCATTTTAATTTCTTGATTGGAAATTATAAAAATCTTGTATTTACTATTGGTGATGACCTATTTCTCGAATTACTCTTTTTAAAAATTAGAGGAAAAAAAAATTAAATTTTCCTCTTCTCAGAAAAAACAAGATAATTTAAAAGAAAAAAATTTATTACAACATATTGAGCATCTAGAGGTAACAAATAGTAAAAATTTGCAACTTCTGTCTGACAAAAAGACTGAACTAGAAGATATCAGAAATGTAAGATTACAAGGCCAAATAGTACGATCTAGATTGAAGTGGTTAGTTGAAGGTGAAAACCTTCAAGCTACTTCCGCAATCTTGAGAATAAAAATTTCCTAGAAAAAATGATTAAAAAGCTTATGACACAAGATGAAAAAATTTTGAATGATCAAAAAGAAATTTTAGCATATATAAAAATCTACAGTGAAAATCTGTTTGCAAATAAAGATAGCTTTTTGGAGGATGTTAATTTAGCTGAACTTTTGAAAAAAGCAAATATTAGAACAGCTTCAGATCATGAATTGGGGAATTTAATAACAACACCTGAACTTGGACAGGTTTTGAAGGCCATGAAACATAATAAAACACCTGGAATGGATGGGATAACAACCGAAATTTTGAAATTTTTTTGGGCCAAACTGAAATATTTTGTTACTAATGCCATAAATTGCTGTTTTTTGAAGGGCAAACTATCAACTACCTTGCGACAGAGTATTATTACATGCATTCCAAAAGGGGATAAAGACCGAAGTCAAATGAAGAACTGGAGACCAATCTCTCTTTTGTGTACTACCTATAAATTAGCATCAGGTGTGATTGCCATGAGAATAAAATCTATTTTAGATAACATCATTTCAAAAACTCCAAGGGGATTTATAGCAGGGAGACAGATGTGCGACTGCACTAGATTAATATGTGATATCATCCATACAACAGAAAATCAAAATTTACAGGGACTTCTTATGTTAATAGATTTTGAAAAAGCTTTTGATTCTATTTCATGGAATTTTTTATACAAAACTCTGAAATTCTTTGGTCTCAGTGAAAAATTTATTAACTGGATTAAACTGTTCAATAATGACACAAAGGCTTATGTTTTGCAATGTGGTTTTCTTTCTGAGCCAATACATATTGGACGTGGATGTAAACAAGATGATTCCCTTTCTCCGGACCTCTTCCTATTTGGAGCAGAAATTTTAGCACTATTGCTTATTCTTAACCCAAATGTTGTAGGATTAAAATTATTTACCCACAAATTTAAGCTCACACAGTTTGCAGATGACACAACCCTTACATTGGATGGTTCACAAGACTCCTTACAGGCTGCATTGAATACTTTAGAGATCTATGGTAATTTCTCAGGGCTGAAAATGAACAGGGAAAAGACAAAGGTCATATGGATGGGAATAAAGAAGCATTCAAAAGATAAATTAAAAGTGTCTGTGAATCTTGATTGGGGAAAATTAGAATTTGTTTTATTGAGAATAACTTTTAATGTTGACCTGGCTAAAATGCCTGAAACAAACCTAAATGGTGCTCTAAATAAAGCCGAAACTCAGCTAAAAAATTGGAAAGTAAGAAGATTGACCCCTATTGGGAAGATAACTGTTTTGAAAAGTTTGATACTATGTAAATTTATCCATATTTTTGGGGTTTTACCAGTACCAGAAAACTTTATTCGTAAGCTGAACACCTTATTTTTTCAATTTCTCTAGAACAATAAACCAGATAAGATTAAAAGAGCTACTATTTCTGGAGACTATTCCAAAGGTGGTTTGAAAATGGTCAATGTTTATCAATTTATAAAATCCTTAAAAATTACTTGGATAAGAAGAATATTTTTCCAAACTGATTGTCAATGGTTAATATTATTTAAAAATATGTACCTATGTACAAACAAATATTGTTTTGGAAATCAATGGTGGGAAACTCTTATATTGAAATCACCAAGTACTTTTTGGACTCGTGTAATAAAGAATTGGCAATTATTTTGTACAAAACAACAATGTCGCAGCAATCTCGACATAATGAACACTTGTTTTTGGTATAATTCAAAGATTACAAAAGAACCTCTCTTTTTTCAAAATTGGTTACATATAAAAAATGGAATATTCCTGATTGGTGATATTACTGATAGAAATGGTAAAGTAAAACCCATAAAAGACCTGATAAAGTGCTACAGTTTTAAAATTAATATACTAAATTACTTCAGAGTTAAACATCTTGTTCAAAATTTTATCGATAAATTTAAATTAGGAGACACCTTTACCTATACAAAGCCGAGTTACCCATTTCATCTGCAGATTCTTTCAAAAGCCAAAAAAGGTTGCAAAGACTTTTACAATGTACTCATGCAAAATGTGGAAAATCCCACAGCCTGGACAATGCTTCTCCAGAAACAATAAATAATTTATTTGCCAAATGTGACAAGGCTTTGGAATTGTGGGCCAATGTAAAACAATGGGTCACCAATCGTACCAGCATATATCTTGAATTGAATGATACAACAAAGATACTTGGATATACCACATATGATGAAAATTTTTGGGCTGCTAATTTCTTTCTTATGGTAACTCGGTTTTACATTTACTGGTGTTCTAAAAAGAAACTTGATCTAAATATCTTTTATTTGCAAAGAAAAATTAAGTCTATGTATAATGAACATAGATTTTCTTCAGAGTTGAATGGTTGTCAAGACATCTTTGACAAAAGATGGACTCACTGGGTAAATCTTTTCATAAATATATAAGAAAGTATGAACTTGCTTCCTCATCCTGACTTTGTTATAAGTTTGTTTTAATTTTTCTCTTATCAATGTTACACCAGTATAATTAAGTTTTGAATGATGTCTACATTTATTTAAAGAGTAATAATATGTGTATGCTTTTCTAGAAAACTGTAGTTAAAATTTTTGAATTAGCTAGCTAATTGTTTATGCCTTTGAGTTGTAAGTCCTCTCTTAAACATTGTAAACTGTTTGTTTTTGTTTTTTATAGAGAAAAAATAAAAAATATAAAAAAAAATTTTTTTGATATAAAACTGAGGCCAGATACAGGGCGATAATTCCTCAGATCATCAGAAGGAATATTAGCCATTTTAATAAGAGGAGTCACCACAGCAATTTTGAAAGCCTCGGGGATGCAGCCCTCCATGAGTGAGCAGTTGACCAGTTTTGTTAGCGATGGCAGAAATATGTCAATACATTCCTTGACAAGAAATGTCGGCCAAGGATCTAACAGGCAGGATTTTGTCGGTGAGGTCTTAATTATTTTATCAACATCTTCTTCGGAAACTTGTCTAAAGGCAGTAATTTTGGGAGAATCTGAAGGAGGATGAATTTCATTTTCAGTGCCAGAAGTAGTGAAGGTGTCTCTAATTTTCTTAATTTTGTTCGAAAAAAAAGGAGGCAAACTGATCAGCCACTGACTTTTCAGACTCATGGGATGCGAGTTTTACATCAGAGACCTTGTTGAGCATTTTATGCAGTGCACACCATATAGTTTTCTAGAGTCATGACTATTGTCTGAAATCAGTTTACTGTAATAGTCAGACTTATCCTTGCTTACAAGTGCATTGCACCGAGCAATCTGACAATGAAGCCGACTTCAGTTCAGTGGGTTTTTGACCCTACACCAAGTTCTCTCGAATCGGCACCTAAGGGACTTTGCAGGTCGATAATCATCAGACAACCAATTCACAGAATCTTTCTTTGTCAGTCTAGATATAAGAGGTGCTGCCTGTCAAGAACATTACCCAGATCATGTGCATACTGTTCACAGAGATCAACTACAGCATCCATTGGAGACTCGACAGAGGAAGTATTTTTGATATCTGAGCGGAAGTCAGACATAGTTATACGGTGGTACCTTCTATATTGAACTTTATTTGGGATGTGGGCCACATAAGGAGGGAAGGCAATTGAGCATTTTACTTGTGCATGATCGGATACAAAATCACAAATTTTAACATCACAAATAGTATCCTGATCACTGGTGGATAGAAGGAGATCCAGTGTGTGACCGTGCAGATGAGTAGGTTTACTGATTAACTGTTTCAGATCACACGAATCAAGAACGGTCATAAATTTATAACCATCACCATCTGGAACATCAACATGGATATTGAAATCACCACAGATATAGTATGAAGACTTAATAGATGACAAGAAACCAACAAATGACATAAATTCTTCTAGAAAGTTGATGGAACATGATCCTGGAGGCTTAGATGCAGGCAAGCAACAACGAATGGCCTTGAAGCCCGATTAACACCACCATGTTCCCAAATGACTGATAGAAAGGAGATTCTATTTTATGGGGTCTGTAAGAGGATCTAATAAAAAAACCAACACCACCAGCAATACCTGAGGGACGAGGCATATGAGGAAAAGTAAAATCAGGAGGAGTTATAGACCATAAAAAGCTGTCTGAATCAAAGGAATGGATATGAGTTTCAGTAAGGCAGAGACGTTCAAGGTCATTTGAAGCAACCATATCAGCTAGGAGTGGCCCCTTATTCCTGACGGACCTGGCATTCAAAACACCCAGTGTGAGAGGACCGGGGTTGAAGGACACATCTCCACCCCGTAGCTGTATCAACAAACGACCTCGTCTATTAACCAAGGTTGAAAATTTTCGACACAAACAAAAATATGAAAACTTTTTGCCAACTCTAATCAAAGGAAGACATGATGCATTTGATAATCCAGTGTTGAACCATCCATATCTATGAGCCAGTGCAACTGTGAAAAGTGCCACAAAGAGAAGTGCCTGCGGACTAAACATGACTGGTGGTATTGTTCCAAGAATGAGTCCTACTCTAAGCTCAACAGTGGGGGGCCTCAAAAAAAAAAAATATATACCCTACAACTCTAACACAGTTACCAATTCTTTATCCTGTGGGCAACTCACAGGCACCCTAACACCCCACACTACAGCCTCACCTTAAAGATCCTGCCCTCCTGCCCAGCCAATACACCAAGATGATTGAAGTAATCTTTCAGTAGGCCTCGCTGATGTTTGGAATCCCTTGAGAGATTCCTGTAGTTGTCTTCTGGCCCGTACACCACCTGTTCATTTTGTAGGGCTGCTATATCATTTGCTGGGGTGGGTGTGTCCTCAACATGTTGTGCAACACCACACATGACAAAACAATGTCTTTGACTACTTTCAGCCTTTGCTCCATTAGGCCCAGCAGTACCCTGAATCTGCTCATTAATATTCCAAACACATTTTCCAGTACCTTCCTGCCTCTGCAGATGCTGTAGTTTGCTACTTTATCTTCCCTTGTGAGTTGTCTTCTGCTGTAGGGTTTCACCATCCATGGCATCAAGGCAAAGGCATCGTCACCCAGGAAGAAATATGCAAATCTGACGCTCCCTCCCCCTGGGGTTCAGGTGGCAGAAGCCCAAGGTGCCATCCTCGATCTTCTCCCTCAACTTACTGCAGTTAAAAATCTGTGCATCTGATGAAGATCCACCTGACCCAACATCTACCCAGAGCAATCTGTATTCTGTTTCGACCAAAGCTCGCAGCACCAGGGAAAGAAGCCCTTGTAGATATAATATTCACTCCCAGATTTCCTGGGCTTCTTCATGGCGATATGTTTCCATCTAGTGCCCCAAGAGCATGGGGGACATTCCATCTGGTTCTCAATTTCTCCTTCACTTTTTTTTGAGTATTCAGGGTAAGTAGGGTATGTCAATATTCTTCCTGAAATTGAGCAAGGATGGCTCGGCAAACAACAGGGACAATTTACATATGGTGGTTCAGCCAACCAGCCAGTGACACTGTAAAAAAGTGTACGTCTCTCCTGTTGCCAGGTGTCTATGTGTTATTGCCAGTTCCAATCCAACTTCCAAGGGCTTCCTGAAATTGGTAACTGACTTCTTGATGCGGTGGTGTATGCGTTTCTCAATGAGGTTAAAAACAAGAGGAGAGTGCCCGTGAACGGGCACTGTGTCAGCTGACTGAGTGTTTTTGATTTGTGAAGGTGATTAGAGGACAGAATAATTATCAGGAAAAGGGCTGTACAGAAATACAGTAAATGGTAACTGAACAGCAAGTTCGAAAGAAATTCCGAAGCTGACAGAAGAAAAGGATAAAAAAGTTGTGCCCTGTAAATGGTATTATGAAGGAAAATAACAAGGTAATTGTTTAAGTGTAAAAAATAGGTTAAAACATATTTAAAGAAATACTACAAATGCAATATCCTCGTTCGACCTTGAAGAAGGGGTCCAAGGTCAAATCTAACCACACAAATACATTCCCAGCCCATGATTTCCTATGGTTTACCATTCCAAACCTCTAGGACCAATTATAAATGAGTTATAAGCACTTTTAAGCTTGGCTGTCCTCATTTGACCTTGAAGGAGGGGTCCAAAGGTCAAATCTGACCATACCAAAAGATTCCGAGCCAATGATTTCCTATGGGATGGTTTACCATCCCAAATCTCTGTCACCAATAATAAGCGAGTTGTAGGCACTTTCAATTTTCGCTATCCTCATTTGACCTTGAAGGAGGGTTCCAAGGTCAAATCGGACCATATCAACAGATTCACAGCCCATGATTTCCTGTCTGTTTACCATCCCAAACCTCTGGGACCAATATTAAGCGAGTTATAAGCACTTTTAAGTTTGGCTATCCTTGTTTGACCTTGAAGGAGGGGTCATTGAAGGTCAAATCTGACCACACCAAAAGATTCCCACCCCATGATTTCCTACAGGTTGGTTTATCATCCCAAACCTCTAGGATCAATAATAAGGGAGATATAAGCACTTTTCATGACTGACAAAAAACACCTGTGGTGGCCATCTTGTTTCTCAAAATGAGGCCAAAAATATTCCCAGACAACATTTTATGGTTATTAATATATACTGCAAACTTAAGAAAGCTAGCTATAATATTTTTTTTCATCAGAGCAGTAATGGTGAAATCTCTCTCTACACACTGCGGCTATCCAGTGGATACAATGATTTACTCAACAGTGAGAACCTGAAAGTAGCTATTGCTCAGCTATGCCATGACATAGAGGTCTGCAATTTCACTATGTTATAGCTGACCAAAAATTATGTGAATAACATATTTAACAAATTACTCTAAATGTAATAGTTTTCAAGTTACAACTGATTTACTCAACAGTGAGAACCTCAAAGGAACTATTACTCAGCTATGCAATGAGCTACATGTCTGAAATTTTACTATGTTATAGCTAACCCAAAAGTAGGTGAACAACATATTTAAGCAAACTACTGTAAATGCAATAGTTTTCAAGCTACAACTGATTTACTCAATAGTGAGAACCTGAAAATAGCTATTGCTCCGCTATGCCATGAGCTATAGGTCTGTAATTTCACTATGTTATAGCTGACCCAAAAGTAGGTGAACAATATATTTTAACAAAATACTGCAAATGCAATATTTTTCAAGTTATAGCTGATTTGCTCAACAGTCAGTACCTGAGAATAGCTATTGCTCAGTTGTGCCATGAGCTATAGGTCTATAATTTCACTATGTTATAGCTGACCCAAAAGTAGCTGAATAACATATTTGCACAAATTTCAGTAAATGCAATAGTTTTCCAATTATAACTGATTTACTCAACAGTGAGAACTTCAAAGTAGCTATTACTCAGCTATGAAATGAGCCACAGGTCTGAAACTTCACTATGTTATAGCTGACCCCAAAATAGGTGAATAACATATTGAAACAAAATACTCTAAATGCAATAGTTTTCAAGTTATAAGTGATTTACTCAACAGTGATAACCTAAAAGTAGCTATTACTCAGCTATGCCATGAGCTACAGGTCTGGAATTTTACTATGCTATAGTTGGCCCAAAAGTAGCTGAATAACATATTTATACGAAATTCTCTAAATGCAATAGTTTTTAAGTTACAAGTGATTTTACTCATGATGGAAGTTACTGAAAAGCCCAAAAGTAGCTATTACTCACTTAGCTATTGAGACAGACACCCAACTTACTCACCATATTGTAGCTATGAAAAAAGTAGCTGAATAACATATTTTAACAAAATGCTCCAAATGCAACACTTTTCAAGTTATAAGTGATTTACTCAACAGTGATAACCTAAAAGTAGCTATTACTCAGCTATGCCATGAGCTACAGGTCTGAAATTTTACTATGTTATAGCTGACCCAAAAGTAGCTGAATAACATATTTATACGAAATTCTCTAAATGCAATAGTTTTCAAGTTATAAGCGATTTACTCAACAGTGATAACCTAAAAGTAGCTATTACTCAGCTATGCCATGAGCTACAGGTCTGAAATTTTACTATGTTATAGCTGGCCCAAAAGTAGCTGAATAACATATTTATACGAAATTCTCTAAATGCAATCGTTTTTAAGTTACAAGTGATTTTACTCATAATGGAAGTTACTGAAAAGCCCAAAAGTAGCTATTACTCACTTAGCTATTGAGACAGACACCCAACTTACTCACCATATTGTAGCTATGAAAAAAGTAGCTGAACAACATATTTTCACAAAATGCTGTAAATGCAACACTTTTGAAGTTATAAGTGATTTAGTGCATGATTTCATGAATTTTAATGCATTAAAAATTATTAAAAAAAATTATTAAAAAAAAGTAAGACAGATCCAGGTCTCATACTCACACAAGAGAATCTACCTGTGGCCTAGTACATATATGCAAGATATGAGAGAAATCCCTGCAATAGTCACTGAGAAAATTGTGATAAAAAGTTGAAATTTTCACACTTTTGGTGGGGGTACCCCCCTTGTAATGTCTCTAGCAAACAGACGAACAGACAGATTTGCATGCCTTGAACAATTTTTCATCCTCGATAGATAAGGTATCTTTTAAAAAAACAGCATGTCTCTAGGCCTTGTAGTTTTGGAGAAGAAGTTGTTCACGCGGACGCGTACGCCCACGCCGCAGAGTGATGACATAATGTCAGCTGACTGACAAGTCAGCTGACATAAAAATGCAGGTGGCACCCTGACAAAATTCTGATAGCCTGTGATATCATTCTCTATATTATGTTGGCCAGCAAGGTTCTATCATCCTCTTCCTTCTCTTTGAATTATCCAGGGCATGACCCGGGGTTTGGTGGTTTTCTTCTTCTCTTGGAAGGTGGCTATGGTGCTGGTCCTGGATTCAGATGTGTAATTTTTTATCTACAAATCATAATGAAAATCAAAATATTAAACTCAATAAAAAACAAAGTACCATAAGCTTCTGTAGAAAGTCTCTCTGATGTGTAGCTGGCATCTTTGCAGTGATAAATGATGATTTACAGCAGCCAGAAGGCGTTTATATAGTGTTGGTTTGATCCCGACTTGGGGTCCAGATTCCAGCAGTTAATCAGTCCAGTCGGGGTGGATTGGAAAAATGCTCGTCCTGTCGGTTTGTTAGTATGGCTTGTCAGAGCCTGATACAGCTTGTCTGTCAGGGTTTTATGGCCCTGGTAGTTTCCCGTCCTGTCAATTTACAGGCAACTTGTGACCATGGCATCTCGTGACCAAAAACTCGTACCCACAATTCGAACATGAATACTTTATCTGAATAAAAATTTTTTCTGCTAGGATATCAAATACTTGTATACACAGCTCATAATATTAATGAAGAAATATGAGAGTATCCAATTAAATGGGGTTTTCTAACAATATTTTACATCTGAAAAGCAAGTATTTTATGTAAGAATGTCTGTTTATTTAAAGATCAAATACTTTAAATTCTCATACTAGCAAATATAACAAAAATACGCAAATTAGAAAACATGACGCAAATTAGAAAACATGAGGTCATGGAATTCTGTGGGGGTTTCCTAGAATTATAATAAAATAAATCATGCAGAAAATGGCAGGAGACAGAAGTCTGTGATGTTTCAAAGCAATATTTTGAACTAAAAATATTTTAAAATAAAAATATGCAAAATTAGAAAATATGAGGGGTCCAACCATCTTTGAAAAATATTTTCTTGGGTATGAGTTGTTGGTCACGAGATGCTCATATCCCGTCCTGATAAAAGCATCCTGATCCCAAGTCACGTTGGGATCTTGATCCAAACAAGCCAAGATACACTACATCCTGTGGGGGAGATCAAACTGACCCAATTTTTTTCTTTTTTTTTCTGGATTTTCGTAACCAACTTTTGCAACCAACCCTAGAGTTGTATAGTTGGTTGTTGGTTTCGGATCTATTGGAACATTGATCCCATAATATATCCTCAATGGACGGATTTTCGATATGACAACATAAATGGACAGTGATGCGTATTCAAAACCAACGCAAACAAAATAATCAGACATATAACAGCAAAAATAATCCACAAAGTCTCCAGTTTATTCTGATTGTACATGCATTTTAAAATATTCCAAAAACGTCATCCAAAAATGAGGTTGTGAGCTTATAGCTTAAATTATCAAAAACGTGAATATATCGAAAACGTGTACATTGGCTATATATATTGTACATTATTTGACAATATGATGGCAGAAGAATAAAATATAAAGCTGTAAACAAAACATAAATTCAAAATACTAACTTTAATGTGGGCATTTACTGGTAGAATGCCACTACTACACCCATGAATGGTGAATCGGACAGGACAGTGGAGTCGGACACCGATACAAATAGTGTCAGATACATTTGTATTGAATATCAGTGTTGAAAAGAAATAGAGATATACAACAACAACATAAAACACAAGAAGTATGAATGTGTTTACATATGTATTTATGTTTTTAAAAAGAAATCTAGTACAATTTATATTGGTGTCCGACTCCACTGTCCTGTCCGATTCACCGACAATGGGTGTACTATCTTTATGCATGGTTTTAAGTGGAAAGATTTATTTCTACTGTGCGTAAATAACTATTTCACCTAAATTCTTCACCATTACAACTATACGTACTCAGTCTACAAATAACTGCGAAAGCTTACGGCTAATTGTGAGAAATTAAAGGTGAATGGTAGTGGAAATTCTTGACAACGTCAGTCTCAAAGCTGTTTTTACAGCAGTATTCTTAAACGATTGTCTTAAACTGCACTTATCAACTGTATTACTCAACTGATCGTGAGTTCCGTATTGTGTATTTTGGTGTGACATCATCAAAATTTGTGATATAGCCTATTTGATAAACAAAACAAATTTCATGGAATGTTAATTTGTGTTTTCAATAGGATTTTGTGCTATTTAAAAAAAAATAACTCCTGTATTTATCGTTTATTTTGATGATTTATTACATTACTGTGTTTTGCTAATTGTTTGACAGTTCTGTAGAATAGAAAATTTATTTATTTTATCTGTGAGGATATTTTAAAATCCAAAAACTGACATGGCGGCTAGGTGGCACTGTTGATTTTTGCTGGAGTAGCGATCAGTAAGTTTACACAGAACTCTGTCATCTGTTAATCATTATTTTACGCATTTTACCCATAATGTAAATTTATGTAGAATCTTGTCACTTGTCCAGTCATTTTGTTGGTTTTTGAGAGTATAAGTTCTACTGTATACGTACGGGGGTACACTGGTGGACACAAAGATAAACTGAACACGGTTTCAGAACTTGGCTCTTTTTAGTGGTATAAATAATTAAATTGAACAAAATAAATGACAAATGACTTAACAGGCTTTGTTTAAGTGTATTCTGTTTGTTAGTTTGGGCAATTTTGTTAATTACACCACTTATATTCGAAAAGTTCTTCAGACCGTTTATCTTCGTGTCCGTTTATCTTTGTGTTCACCCGTGTACTGTACATCAGTGGCCCTCCTTCCATTGTTCGGAAGACGTAGAACTCGCGACCACGGCAACTCGCTACTGCAGTACGTACCACATCTCGCTACCAATTAATGCATATCCTTGCATTGCCAGTTTCGATGACTTCATATATTTTAATCCTTTTTTTTTTGTATATCAATCCCTGACATATATTAAATTTAAAATTAAAAAAAAAAAAAAAAAAAAAAAAAAGGTAGTGTAATTTTTTTCATTCGATTGAAGTCACAGACTTGTACAGCTCATTAATACTCATGTGCTGTAATGGAGTGCAATGGGGTTTCCTGACAATATTCCAGTAGTAATAAAATACCAGAGAATAAAATAAATTAACATTTGCTATACCGAGTATATGCTTTAAAATAAACGTTTTACAGTTTTATATATGATTTACTCCCACCTCTGAGGCCGGGGTTCGATCCCCGCACGGGCTCAAGTGGGAAAGCTGGTAGCTGCTTGCCATTGGTCGGCAGTTTACAGTACACAACCCTAGCGAACTCTATGTACTGGTTTCCTCTGCCCTTCCAACTACCCGTCGTGATATGACCTGTACAGTGTTGAAAGCGACGTAAAACCCCAAATAAACAATAAACTATATATGATTTATTGATATTTATTGATATTTTCCCACATCCACCACATCAGGCCTGGGGTCAAGTAGATGGAACCAACTACATGTACTTTGCCAAATAGCGAGTACAAAAACTGGTCTCAAGAACCAAGTACGGCTAGTTTTTACTTTACCGGTACGAGATTTGGGCGATAATATAATTACACATTTTTGCGATTCCATCCTTTTATTTCAATCGTAACACACAGGAATATTATTTAAGGGGGTTGGGGGCTTGTCCCCCATTTATAAGTCTGTTAATTTAATTTCATATTTCCCTGACAATTTCCTGCAATTATCAAATATGGCAGATCCTGTACCGGTAAAGTAAAATTCACCCCCAAGTACTTTGACAAATTGCAAGTACAAGTACTTTTGATAGTGTGCTTAGAAGTTAGAACGTAATGTAAAAGTATGTAAAGTAAAAGCAGATAATCAAAACTTGATACTTAAAATGCATTATTTATTGAGATACACAGTTTAAAACAAATAATCAATGAACACCAAAGAATAATAATATACACACAGTATGTAAAATCGTTACATGTGAATTGAATAAACTAAATTGTTGGTTTGCAGTTACCAAGCTGTCATTAAACTTGTCAAAAACCAATTATATGATTTTCACAAAACAAAATGCTCCTAAAAATATAGAGGTGTCTATACATAACCATTAAATTGAGAGAGTGTTCTTAACTAAATTTTTGGGTGTTTTCATAGATTCTAATTTAAATTGGAAAGAGTAAATTATACATGTTAAGAAAAAAGTTTTAAAAAGCATATGCATCATGTACAAAGTTAGATGGAAGTTGAATGAAATAGCACTCATAACTTTATATCATACACTTATTGAACCTTATTTACAATATTGCTCTGAGATCTGGGGTGTAAAACTTCTGTTTCACAAATTGTTGTTTTGCAAAAAAGAGTACTTAGATTAAAATGTAAAGTAAATAAGTTAACTAGTACAGCATGTTTATTTAGAAAATTAAAGGTAATAAAGTTTATAGACTTAGTAGATTACAAAATTGGTTTATTGATGTGTAAGGTTAAAGATGGTTCTTTACTAGTGGTCGGACCGGTTCTGAAAATAAAAAACCGGTTTTTGGGGCCTTGAAACCGAACAAAATCTGGGATTTCGAAAGTTTACACAGATATGATAAAACGTTTTACGCGAGCAAACATTGAGCTACATTCTGAATAGGAAATATGCATTCGCGAGATATTTTGAAGTTTGCAAACTTCATTTACCATGAATATAAAGCGAAAATGTAAGTTATTTCCTCAAATATATATGGTCTTTATTGTTTTGACGAAATATTAACCAGTAGAAAGCCTGATATGATGACGTTTTCAATAACTGGTACTTAAATATTCTTTACGGATTTCGTCATTTCCACCTAAACAAAACGAAATGCGGTATACCGGTTTACCATTCACACCACTATTCTTTACTTTCTGGTATACAGGCCTTTTTAAAAATTAATTATGTAAATAAATATTTTACCAGACAGATAGATAAATTTTATGTAACATTTGCTAGAACAACGCTAAAGCAAAGTGTGTGTCAATATATGGTGTGAAACTTTGGAATAGTCTTGATGTAAATTTAAGAAAATGTTCCTCGTACCTTTCTTTCAAAACAAATTTAAAGAGAAATTTTATCAGTAAATATGTGGAGTGAACTATTTGTTAAAAGTGGTGCATTGAATATAAAGTCTTTTGAAATTACTCAATTATTATCAATGAAGCGGCCCGTAAGGGGCGCTTATTTGTTTTCACCAAAGTTTGACTGATCGCCGCTGCCGCAGGATTATAGTCTCCCTTGAATAACTTTTTGGGCTTTCAAATTTTTCTTTCCTTCTTATCTTTCTTTAAAACTATAGGAGCGGGAAAAATTTTTGGGATACTTTTCGTAGACCTTAAGCTTTACTTAAGGTAACCTTAAGCATTTTTCAAAAACACCCCGTCATCGCATTTCAGAAAAAAAACACACGCCTGTGCTATAAAATTTATCCGGTACATTCTAGACCAAATTTCAAAGGTCGGAAAGGATTTTCTCATCGATCGGACCATAGATGCCTGAATGGGAGACGTTTTAGTTTTGTAAATTTTTAAAAAATGGGTACTTTCTCTGTATCTCAAAAATAGTCAGGATTTCAGCGTTTTGTTGGAATAACTTATTCAGCTACTTTTTGATAATCTTTCACATGCCAAAGTTTTTAGCCCTGTATCTGCAATGTTAAGGTCACCTTAATATCACAAAAGGTGGTTTTAGCCCTCCAGTTTACTTAGTTTTTCACTTTTTAGCTCCCACCGGCCTGCTGGCGTGCTTATAACTCGCTTATTATTGGTCCAAGAGGTTTGGGATGGTAAACCAACCTATATAAAATCATGGACTGGGAATCTTCTGGTGTGGTTGGATTTGACCTTGGGCCCCTCCTTCAAGGTCAAATTAGGATAGCCAAAGTTAAAAGTGCTTATAACTCGCTTATTATTGGTCCAAGACACTTGGGATGGTAAACCAACCTATAGGAAATTATGAACTGGGAATCTTCTGGTGTGGACCGATTTGACCTTGGGCCCCACCTTCAAAGTCAAACGAGGATAGCCAAAGTTAGGAGTGCTTATAACTCGCTTATTATTGGTCCAAGAGGTTTGGGATGGTAAACCAACCTATATAAAATCATGGACTGGGAATCTTCTGGTGTGGTTGGATTTGACCTTGGGCCCCTCCTTCAAGGTCAAATTAGGATAGCCAAAGTTAAAAGTGCTTATAACTCGCTTATTATTGGTCCAAGACACTTGGGATGGTAAACCAACCTATAGGAAATTATGAACTGGGAATCTTCTGGTGTGGACCGATTTGACCTTGGGCCCCACCTTCAAAGTCAAACGAGGATAGCCAAAGTTAGGAGTGCTTATAACTCGCTTATTATTGGTTCAAAACGTTTGGGATGGTAAACCAACCTATAGCCAAACTTTAAAATGCTTATAACTTGCTTATTATTGGTCCTAGAGGTTTGCAATGTGAAACCACCTTATAGGAAATCATGGGCTGGGAATCTTTTGATGTGGTCAGATTTGACCTTGGGCCCCTCCTTCAAGGTCAAACGAAGACAGCCAAACTTAAAAGGGTTTATAACTCATTTATTATTGATCCTAGAGGTTTGCAATCTGAAACCAACATGCAGGATATTGTGGGCTGGGAATCTTCTGATGTCAGATTTGACCTTTGGCTCCTCCTTCAAGGTCAAACGATGATTCACTGGCTTTGGTGAGTTGTCGTTTCCGGTGTATACAGATTTGCATCGATTCTCCGAAACACCAGACTTTTTTCCATGTTTTTCAAAAAACACCAGGCTTTCTTTTCACCAGGCTTTTCTTCCACCAGGCTTTCTTTCCACTGTCATTTTTTCCACCAGGCTTTTTTTCTGCGCACCATTTCACCCTTCATGCATAGACTAAAACAGGGGGAGAGTGGGTGTTGGGGGAAGACACATTAACTATTGATTTTATCCCTAATCAGCATATACCCAGTGGACTAATTCTCTGGGGACTCATCAGAGACTGGCAATTATATATAAATAGAAATGAGCATTATTCATAAGATATAAATAGGCTTGTGGGAACATTGACCTTTTATTTGCTCATTGGGATAGATGTGTTCAAAGCATTGTGTCATAAAGTTCTTGCCTTTCTAAAGGCTCAAATTTTACTATGCATTTTTCTAAAATGTAAATAGATATATGGCATTTATAAAGCACTGTTACTCTTTAATTAAATAGTTTTATGGTGTAACTTTCAACCTATTATAAGTGTTGATGCTTTATGCATTCGTAGCCTGAGCATTTATTCAATTAACTTTTCACAATTTATGACCATAGAAAACAAAATAAAGCTTAAATTTTTCTTTCATTTTAATGCATAAACTTCCACACTGTCTGCTTAACTTTCACTTCTTCTCTCAGTGCTGCATGTTTTTATTTTCAAAAACCTTTTTCTACTATATACCTTTTTGGGACGTTTAGTTTTTGTTAGCAAAAAGATTTTTGTAGTTATCTCCTGCCAGCCCGCCGGGCGGGAGATTATAAAACACATTCCAAGCGTGTGTGCGTGCGTGAGTGTGTGTGTGTCACGTTTTTAAAAATGGCTGTACATCACACTGCTTGGCCTTCTCCTTGGCCTTTTCAATGTTTTATGACCTTATTGCTTATGTCTTTTCATTTGATGCTGTTTTTTCAGACCTAGGTCCATAGCTAAGTGAGTAATAGCAATGGTGGCTACTTTCAGTAAAGTGCTCATAACTCCAAAACGACTGCATTTAGAGCATTTCTGTAAAATACATTGTTCAGCTACTTTCTCCATGCCTACAAGATGGTACCATTTTTAGGGGTCTATCTTGATAGCTAAGTGAGTAATAGCTATTTTCTGTTTTTAACAATGACCAAAATGAGTAAGTTGCTTTTATCTTTGTAACTGTTACTTACAATATTGGTCTCAAATATGTTGTTGAACAACTCCTTTATGTACTATATCATGGTGGGGTTTCCAAGGTGTAGCACCATAGCTAGCTGAGTAATAGCTACACTAAGTTTAACATTTGACCATTGAGCAAGTCACTTATAACTCAAAAACTATTGAATATACAGGATTTTTGTCAAATATGTTGTTCACCTACTTTTTGATGTACTGTGTCGTGAATTTTCAGAGCTGTAAGTCCATAGCTAACTGAGTAATAGCTACTTTGAAATTTCTTAATTTCAACATTCAGTAAATCACTTATACCTCTAAAACTATTGATTTTATTGCGCTACAATAGCTTACCATGTGGGACTGAATGCTATACTTGGTTGGCCGCCAGGCCTGGCCAACGTCTAAGAAAAACAGACATTTATAATTGGCTGTAGTCTCAGGTTGTCGTCGCATGACCTACCCCATTTGTCTTCTCCTTTCTCGTTGGCCGCCGTCATATTGGAATCTTTGTGAAGTTTTTTCTGCCGTTTTCTACTTATATCTCAGTTCATTTTGATTGTTGGATGTCTTTTTTCAGCCATTTTGTTTATTAATTGTTAAAGCACATATTACATAACTTTCCGTCCAGTCGGATGAGTATTTTTATGTCCACCCCACTGGGGGGTGGACATATTATTTTTGCTTTTTCCGCCGTCCGGTGTCACACTTGGTTTCCAGACATTTTAGGCAACAGTTCTTATCCTATCTTTACCAAATTTGGCATGCAGGTTTATTGGGTTAATAGCTTGTATGGGATTGCTTTTAGTGATGATAGCTGTATAGCTAACTGCGTAATAGCTACTTTGCTACTTTTGAGTATCTCTTTGGTTTCCAGACATTTTAAGGAACGCTATTAAGCCTAGCTTTCTGAAATTTGGTATGGAGGTTAGCTTGTATGGGATTGCTTTTGGGGGGAATTGCTTCATAGATGAGTGAGTAATTAATTTAAATAAATGAGTAATTGGCTATTTTGAGTACTGAAAAAGGCAAATGTGCTCATATCTCCTAAACCGTGCAAGATAGTGATTTCGTCGAAATTTTCGACCCACAGGATATCTAAGGAATGTACTCTTTGCAATTTTCAAAAAATTTTCCCCTCCCCAAAAATGGCGGCCATTTTGAATTTTAGAATTTTTGCCAAAAATGGCAAAACACAAATTTGCTTCTATCTCCTTAACCGTGCGAGATAGAGCGATTTCGTCGAAAGTTTAAACCCATAGGGTATCTGAGCATCGTACTCTTGGCAATTAAAAAAAAATTTTCCCCTTCCCAAAAATGGCGGCCATTTTAAATTTTCGAATTTTTGCCAAAAATGGCAAAACACAAATTTGCTTCTATCTCCTTAACCGTGCGAGATAGAGCAATTTCGTCGAACTTTCAACCCACAGGATATTTGAGAAATGTACTCTTGGCAATTTTTAAAAAATTTTCCCCTCCCCAAAAATCGCGGCCATTTTGAATTTTCAATTTTTTGCCAAAAATGGCAAAACACGAATTTGCTTCTATCTCCTTAACCGTGCGAGATAGAGGGATTTCATCGAAATTTTTAACCCACAGGGTATCTGAGCAATGTAGTCTTGGCAATTTTCAAAAATTTTCCTCTTTCCACATATGGCGGCCATTTTGAATTTTCGAATTTTTGCCCAAAATGGCAAAACACAAAATTGCTTCTATCTCCTTAACCGTGCGAGATAGAGCGATTTTGTTGAAATTTTCGACCCACAGGGTCTCTGAGAAATGTACTCTGCAATATTCAAAAAATTTTCCCCTCCCCACATATGGCGGCCATTTTGAATTTTCGAATTTTGGCCCAAAATGGCAAAACACAAATTTGCCTTAACCGTGCAAAATAGAGTTATTTCGTTGAAATTTTCGACCCATAGGGTATCTAAGAAATGTACTCTTGGAATTTTCAAAAAATTTTCCTCTTCCCAAAAATGGCGGCCATTTTGAATTTTAGAATTTTTGCCAAAAATGGCAAAACACAAATTTGCTTCTATCTCCTTAACCGTGCGAGATAGAGCGATTTCGTCGAAAGTTTAAACCCATAGGGTATCTGAGCATCGTACTCTTGGCAATTTAAAAAAAATTTTCCCCTTCCCAAAAATGGCGGCCATTTTAAATTTTCGAATTTTTGCCAAAAATGGCAAAACACAAATTTGCTTCTATCTCCTTAACCGTGCGAGATAGAGCAATTTCGTCGAACTTTCAACCCACAGGATATTTGAGAAATGTACTCTTGGCAATTTTTAAAAAATTTTCCCCTCCCCAAAAATCGCGGCCATTTTGAATTTTCAATTTTTTGCCAAAAATGGCAAAACACGAATTTGCTTCTATCTCCTTAACCGTGCGAGATAGAGGGATTTCATCGAAATTTTTAACCCACAGGGTATCTGAGCAATGTAGTCTTGGCAATTTTCAAAAATTTTCCTCTTTCCACATATGGCGGCCATTTTGAATTTTCGAATTTTTGCCCAAAATGGCAAAACACAAAATTGCTTCTATCTCCTTAACCGTGCGAGATAGAGCGATTTTGTTGAAATTTTCGACCCACAGGGTCTCTGAGAAATGTACTCTGCAATATTCAAAAAATTATTTTCCCCTCCCCACATATGGCGGCCATTTTGAATTTTCGAATTTTGGCCCAAAATGGCAAAACACAAATTTGCCTTAACCGTGCAAAATAGAGTTATTTCGTTGAAATTTTCGACCCATAGGGTATCTAAGAAATGTACTCTTGGAATTTTCAAAAAATTTTCCTCTTCCCAAAAATGGCGGCCATTTTGAATTTTAGAATTTTTGCCAAAAAATGGCAAAACACAAATTTGCTTCTATCTCCTTAACCGTGCGAGATAGAGCGATTTCGTCGAAAGTTTAAACCCATAGGGTATCTGAGCATCGTACTCTTGGCAATTTAAAAAAAATTTTCCCCTTCCCAAAAATGGCGGCCATTTTAAATTTTCGAATTTTTGCCAAAAATGGCAAAACACAAATTTGCTTCTATCTCCTTAACCGTGCGAGATAGAGCAATTTCGTCGAACTTTCAACCCACAGGATATTTGAGAAATGTACTCTTGGCAATTTTTAAAAAATTTTCCCCTCCCCAAAAATTGCGGCCATTTTGAATTTTCAATTTTTTGCCAAAAATGGCAAAACACGAATTTGCTTCTATCTCCTTAACCGTGCGAGATAGAGGGATTTCATCGAAATTTTTAACCCACAGGGTATCTGAGCAATGTAGTCTTGGCAATTTTCAAAAATTTTCCTCTTTCCACATATGGCGGCCATTTTGAATTTTCGAATTTTTGCCCAAAATGGCAAAACACAAAATTGCTTCTATCTCCTTAACCGTGCGAGATAGAGCGATTTTGTTGAAATTTTCGACCCACAGGGTCTCTGAGAAATGTACTCTGCAATATTCAAAAAATTTTCCCCTCCCCACATATGGCGGCCATTTTGAATTTTCGAATTTTGGCCCAAAATGGAAAAACACAAATTTGCCTTAACCGTGCAAAATAGAGTTATTTCGTTGAAATTTTCGACCCATAGGGTATCTAAGAAATGTACTCTTGGAATTTTCAAAAAATTTTCCTCTTCCCAAAAATGGCGGCCATTTTGAATTTTCAAATTTTTGCCAAAAATAGAAAAACAGAAATTTGCTTCTATCTTCTTAACCGTGCAAGATAGAGTGATTTCGTCAAAATTTTCGACCCAACCAATGCGAAAAGGCATGAAGCTGAAATAATTTACATGTACACTAATAAATATTTAAGCATCATTGATTTATTTTACAAATGAAACAGGGTCTTGTAAGACTACTGTACAATTTTGGCAAAAGGTTCATGGGGGGACATTACACATGATAATGTATGTTCTTCTATGCTATCCTGTTTCTATTCATATGTCGCAGCTACTATCAACAGGGCATCCTATTTCTAGTTTCCTTTATACCTGTTGTGAGTTTTCGCCTCGGCTAGGCTTTTATGTGATCGGGTTTCATTCCGAGTTGGCCCAATCTAGTTTATATTGTTGGATGTCTATTTTCAGCCATTTTGTTTATTAACCATTAAAGCACGTTTTGCATAACTTTCCGTCCATTCGGATAAGTATTTCTTCTTTTATTCTGTTGTGAATTTTGCCTCGGCTAGTTTACTTTATGTAATTGGGTCCACCTATTTTATTGCGTTTCAACATGTCTTCTCACCAATCCAATAAAGATAAACCCTGTGCATCTAAATGCCATCATTTTTGTCATGCTTTGGACACTCATAATTACTGTCCTACCTGCAGAGAAGCAGGTAAGTCCTACCTGCAGAGAAGCAGGTAAGTCCTACCTGCAGAGAAGCAGGTAAGGGAGATGATCCCTGTGTCACATTTATCTCACCTTGTGATATTTGTGCTTCCTTTTCGGAAGAACAATTAACCAAGATCACTCATAGAAAGAGATATGTAAAGAAACCTGACAAAAAATCTGACAAAAATGATCAGGAATTAGATTTATTGGGTGATAATTCTGTTGAATCCTTCGCGGGCTCACAAGCAGACCTCGAGAGTGCTGCTGACCATCTTTTTACCTCCACGCCTCGACTCTCATTCTAGCCGCGTCAATGATGCCTCGGGTCACAATGTTAGTTCTGTCGAGGAACCGTCGAGGTTGCCCTCGGCCAAACCAAAGAAGTCTTCTCACTCTTTCAAACAGTATGATGTGGTCCCGAGCTCTGTCTCGGACCACTACTCTGATCAATCTGACGATCCTCGGCCTGCCCCTAGCAGAGCCAAGAAACATACTGATAAATCAAAACACAAATCTAGGTCCAGATATTTACCTTCTTCCTCAGAGGAGGATCAGTCCTCTGAGCTCAGACGTAGGTCTCCAAAACCTTCTCAAAGAATTGGAACACCAGGCAAGACAAAATATCTCCACGCTTAACTTTACTACCACCTTTGCCAAGACTTCTTCTTCCTGCAATTCCACTCTGGAAAAGTGCCAGCATAGTTTGAAGTCGACCTTCAAAAAGGTCAAATCTCAAATTAGGAAAGGTGCCGACCCTGAAAAGGCAGCAAAGCGTGGATACGAGGAAGCCTGTGAATACCTGGATCTTTGGAACAAGACCCTTGTTATCCAGCACAGGGCCTTGACTTGTCTCAGCAAATCCCTTGCTCATATACTCCAGAGGGAGTTATATTCCATGGGCAACACTGGCTTGCTTAGGCACGAAGCTGAAATGACCCTGTTACAACCACAATTAGGGAAGACAAGATGTCAGGAACTCAGGAATGCGTCCTTTTGGCCGGCTTCCTTGTTCAAGTCTCAATTAGTGAAGGAAGGTGAAGACTTCCTTCTTAAAAAAGGCACCTCAAAAGACTCTCAGGGTTTCGGACCCTACCAGAATAACCCCTTTCGTGGTCCCCACAAGAAAAGAGGCTCCTACAGGAAACGTCCCTATGGGGGCAACTCCTCTCAAAACAGTAACCAATCGTTTTCCTCTGGCAGGGGAAAACCAAACTTCAGAAGCTCCAGGGGTTGTTTTCGACCCCATAATAGGGGAAGAGGGCGTGGAAACCCCTCTTCACAATGTCTCCTCCAAAGCCTCCCTCAGTCCACCAGCAGGAGGTCGCCTCTGTTCTTTCAGGAGAGACTGGCAAACAAACAAATGTTCATCAAGCGTGTTAATCATTATCACCAATGGCTACGTACTGCCATTCCTCTCAAAGCCAAACTTGGTCAGATTTCCTCTGATTCTGTCAGAATACAAGACCCTTCAAAAAGACCAAGCTCTAGCAGATTGTATCCAGTCTCTTCTGTCAAAGAACGCTATCGAAAGGGTGGAAAATGTAAAATCTCTCGAGTTTTACAGTCGCCTGTTTCTAGTCCCCAAGCCTCACCAAAGGTGGAGGCCAGTAATAGACTTAGACAGGCTCAACACTTTTCTACATGTAGAAAAGTTCAAAATGGAAACTCCAGAGTCCATCAGGACCTCCCTGGTTCCAGGGGAATGGGTATCGTCGATAGACCTATCGGACACTTACCTTCACATCCCCATCCACCCAAACTCAAGGAAATACCTAAGGTTTTGCCACAGGTCACAGGTGTTCCAGTTCACCTCCCTTCCTTTCGGACTAGCCACAGCCCCCCAGGTCTTTACAATGATCGTAAAGAAAGTGAAGCTCATGGCCTCTCCAGAGGACTCAGAGTTCACCAATACCTGGACGACTGGCTGATCAGGTCCCAGTCTCAGGAGGAAGCCCAAGTGAACACTCAGGCAGTGGTAGACCTAACCCAGTCCTTGGGGTGGATAATAAACCAGGAAAAATGAGAACTGAAACCTACTCAGGTGTTTTCGTTCGTGGGCTATGAATACTATCTAGATTCAGCCCTTGTAAGACCCACTCAAGAGAGATGGCTCAAACTTCAGGATTTGATCCTACGACTCAAGTCAAAACATGTTTTGACTGCAAGATGTTTGATGTCGCTAATTGAGTTGTTTGCCTCAATGGAGAAGATGGTCCCGGAGGGATGCCTTCACATGAGGCCCTTTCAATTTCATCTCAAGGAGCATTGGAGATATCCTCAGTCGCTGGACTGCCTGGACAACCTCCTTCCTTGGACAGATGCCATTTCTGCACACCTAGATTGGTGGCAGAATCCTGCAAACGTGATGAAAGGCTCAGACCTTCATCCCAAAGACCACAGTATCCAACTCTTTACAGACGCCTCAAACGAAGGTTGGGGCGCTCATTTAGATCAAAGATCTACCCAGGGTCTGTGGTCAGACAAGGAAAAAAGGCTACACATAAACGTCCTAGAGTTGAAGGCGGTCTCACTGGCCCTTCGAAATTTCAAGGACCAGTGCCAGGACCAAACAGTTCTAGTTGTAACGGACAACTCAACAGTGGTAGCCTACATAAACAAAAGGAGGATCATGACTTGGTGCCACCACTATCACATAACATTGAATGCCAGACACATTTCAGGGTGTCTGAATGTGATGGCCGACCTCCTATCCAGGTCCAACCAAGTGCAGTCAACAGAGTAGTCACTGCATCCACAGGTGTTCAAACAGATCTGCCAGAAGTGGTTCACTCCCCATGTGGACCTGTTTGCCACTCATCTGAACCACAAACTCCCTCTCTACGTGTCTCCAATCCCAGACCCAAAGGCCTGGGACATAGATGCTCTGAACATAAACTGGACGGGTCTCACTGCTTATGCTTACCCTCCGATGGCTCTCCTTCACAGGGTGATCCAAAAAATCAGGCAATGCCATTGCCTGATCATCGTAATAGCCCCAGGCTGGCCAAGGATGCCCTGGTTTTGGGACCTAGTGCAGCTCAACAGAGATCCCACTACAACTCCCGGTGTCAATGACTACTCAAACAGTCCCACAAGTATGTGTTCCACAACAATCCGCAACAGCGCAACCTCCACGCCTGGTGTCTAGGAGCGGACAACTCCAAGAAGAAGGCTTCTCTGTGGAGGTGGCAGAGAGAATTACTGCCCCTCAGCAGTCATCAACAAGGACCATCTACAAGTCAAAGTGGGCCCTATTAGAAAAATGGTGCAGAGAAAATTCGGTGGATTTCTCCACTCCATCCGGGAAACAAATCTCAGATTTTTTCATGTACCTGTACCAAGACCTAAACAGGCGCCCCTCGACCATTGATGGTTACAGGACTGCCATTGTTTACACTTTGGGCCCAACGGCCCACCATATTATACATAATCCAGACCTTCATAGATTACTCTCCAGTTTCCATAGGGATCGTCCCAAAAGTTCCAGAAATCTTCCTAAGTGGAACCTTTCTGTTGTTCTCAGTGAGCTCACAAAAGCACCCTTTGAGCCTATGAAAGACACAGACCTCAAGCATCTTACCCTCAAAACTGCTTTCTTGCTAGCTTTGGCCTGCGGCAAGTGCCGCAGCAAAATCCATGCCTGGGTTGCAAACAAAGTATCTAATCTAGGCCAATGGGAAAAGGTTGCCTTGTTCCCTTCTTCTGACTTCATAGCCAAAAACCAACTAGCAAGAGAAGGTTCTCAAAGTGTGTCTCTGGTGACTATTCCTGCTCTGACTACCATTGTAGATAGACAATTCAAAGAAGACAGGACCCTGTGTCCGGTGTGGGCCCTGAGGTACTATTTGGATCGGACCCAAGACCTGAGAGGTTCTCGGTCCCTCCTGTTCATCTCCTTCAAGAAAGGACATACCTCAGACATCAGACCCGCTACTCTCTCTTCCTGGTTGAAACAGACCATTCTACTTTGTTATAAACAAGCAGACCAACAAGCCTTGGACTTGGTCCAAGTAAAAGCGCATGACATTCGGGCCTTCGCAGCCTCTAAGGGTTTTTACGGTGGGGTATCAGTGGACCAGATCATGCAAGCCTGTCACTGGAAGGCTCACAACACATTTACAAATTTCTATCTAAAAGACCTTACTTGGTCAGACAACGACAACAATATGTATCTGGGGCCAGTAGTAGCGGCACAACAGGTCCTAGACCCTTCCCCTCAGAACAGTCATCCTTGGAAAGAAAAAAAGGGGGGGGGGGAAGGGGGGCACATCCGCTACAACCAAGTCTTCAGGAGTCTAATCCCAGGGTCTAGGTATAGGTTTACCTCATCAGGGTGTTTCGGGTAAGGTCTTTATATTCTTCATATTCTTTTAGCTTTAGCATTAATTATCCGCCAGGCGGGAGATTATAAAACGCATTCCGTGCGGGTGTGCCTGCGTGTGTGCCTGTGTGTGTCACGTTTTTAAAAATGACTGTACATCACACTGCTTGTTTCTCCTTGGCCTTTTCAATGTTTTATGACCTTATTGCTTATGTCTTTTCATTTGATGCTGTTTTTTCAGACCTAGGTCCATAGCTAAGTGAGTTATAGCAATGGTGGCTACTTTCAGTAAAGTGCTCATAACTCCAAAACGACTGCATTTAGAGCATTTCTGTAAAATACGTTGTTCAGCTACTTTCTCCATGCCTACAAGATGGTACCATTTTTAGGGGTCTATCTTGATAGCTAAGTGAGTAATAGCTATTTTCTGCTTTTAACAATGATCAAAATGAGTAAGTTGCTTTTATCTTTGTTACTGTTACTTACAATATTGGTCTCGAATATGTTGTTGAACAACTCCTTCATGTACTATATCATTGTGGGGTTTCCAAGGTGTAGCACCATAGCTAGCTGAGTAATAGCTACACTAAGTTTAACATTTGACCATTGAGCAAGACACTTATAACTCAAAAACTATTGAATATACAAGATTTTTGTCAAATATGTTGATCACGTACTTTTTGATGTACTGTGTCGTGGTGAATTTTCAGAGCTGTAAGTCCATAGCTAACTGAGTAATAGCTACTTTGAAATTTCTTAATTTCAACATTCAGTAAATCACTTGTACCTCTAAAACTATTGAATTTAGGGAATTATTGTCAAATATGTTAATCAGTTACTTTTTAGGCGGGTTGCGTGTAACCAACCCGCCTATTAGATTGATGTGTCCGACGTTCGTCTTTCCGTATGTCCATCTGTCCGTCCACATTTTTCGTTTCCGGACTCTAACTCGAAAACGGTTTGACCAGTCGAATTCAAACTTCACCGGGAGATAGATCACCATCATAGATAGGTTCCTTTCGAAATTGGTGAAATTCCGTCCGTTCGTTTGTCCGTTTCTTGTCCGTTTATCTGTCCATCCGTCTGTTTATCCACATTTTTGTTTCCGAACTCTAACTCGAAAACGGTTTGTCCAATCGAATTCATACTTGACAGGGACATAGATCACCATCATAGCTAGGTTCCTTTCGAAATTGGGGTAACTCTGTCTGTTCGTTTGTCTGTTTTTCTGTCCGTTTGTTCGTTTTTGCTCCGTTTTTCTGTCCATCCATCTGTCCGTCCACATTTTTTTTTCCGGACTCTAACTCGAAAACGGTTAGTCCAATCAAATTCAAACTTCACAGGGACATACATCACCATCATAGCTAGGTTCCTGTCGAAATTGGTGAAATTCTGTTTGTTTGTTTGTCCATTTTTGTCCGTTTGTCTGTCCATCCATCTGTCCACATTTTCGTTTCCGGACTCCAACTCGAAAACACTTTGTCCAATCGAATTCATACTTGACAGGGATACAGATCACCATCATAGCTAGGTTCCTTTCGAAATTGGTATAATTCTGTCTGTTTGTTTGTCTGTTTTCCTGTCCGTTTGTCTGTTTTTTGTCCATTTTTCTGTCCATCCGTCTGTCTGTCCACATTTTCGTTTCTGGACTCTAACTCGAAAACGCTTTGTCCAGTCGAATTCAAACTTGACAGGGAGATGCATCACCATCATAGCTAAGTTGCTAAGTTGGTGTAATTCCGCCCTTTCGTTTGTCCGTTTATAGCATAGATACAATTATGTAACCTAGATTACAAGTTTTACGTTTCTTAGCACGTCTTACACATTCACCTTAACTGGGTAACCTAACATTTCTTTCTTCTTTTCTAAATGTAATTACAGCAGTTGCTGATCTTATTTCTGCCTGCGCAACCCGCCTTTTGGGGCATCTGTGACCCTCTTGTTAATGTTCTGTGTCGTGGAAAAGTTTCAGAGCTGTATCTCCATAGCTAACTGAGAAATGGCTACTTTGAATTTCAACATTGAGTAAATCACTTATAATTCTAAAACTATTGAATTTAGAGAATTATTGTCAGATATATGTTTTTCACTTTTTGATGTACTGTGTCATGGGAAATTTTCACATCAGTATCTCCATAGCTATCTGAGTAATAGCTACTTTGAGGGTTTTCCATCGAGGAAATCACTTATAACAGCAAAACTGTTGAATTTAAAGGATTTTTGTCATATATGTTCACCTACTTTTCATGTACTGTGTAATGGCAAATTTTGTGAGCTGTAGGTCCATAGCTAACTGAGTAATAGCTACTTTGATGGTTCTCCATTGAGTAAATCACTTATAACTGCAAAACTATTAAATTTAGAGGATTTTTGTCAAATATGTTGTTCACCTACTTTTTAATGTTCTGTGTTGTGGCAAAGTTTCAGAGCTGTAAGTCCATAGTTAACTGAGTAATAGCTACTTTCATTGTTTTCCTTTGAGTAAATCACTTTTAACAGCAAAACTGTTGAATTTAGAGGATTTTTGTCAAATATGTTCTTCACCTACTTTTTGGTGTACTGTGTAATGGCAAATTTTGAGAGCTGTAGGCCCATAGCTAACCAAATAATAGCTACTTTAATGGTTCTCCATTGAGGAAATCACTTATAACAGCAAAACTGTTGAATTTAAAGGATTTTTGTCAAATATGTTGTTTAGCTACTTTTTTATGTACTGTGTAATGGCAAATTTTGAGAGCTGTAAGTCCATAACTAACTGAGTAATAGCTACTTTGATGGTTCTCCATTGAGTAAATCACTTATAACTGCAAAACTTCTTCTTCTTCTTCTAATTCTTTTAATAGCACTTTTATAGCGCTTAATCTCTGTCAAAAGACAGACTCTAAGGCGCATCACACAAAAACATTGTTCAATATTCAAAAACCAGAGACATTGCAGGGGTCAGCACCGCGGAGAAAGCAGAAAGGAAATTGGAAATTTAGGGTGGGTATGCTTTTCCAAAGAGGTATGACTTCAACTTTGACCTGAAAGAGGCAAGTGAGTTTGCAGAGCGGACCTCATCAGGAAGGTCATTCCAAATCATAGGTGCGTCATACGCAAAACTGAGTCCAAAATGTTTTTGAGACTTGAAAATTGAACCAAAGTGGGGAACCTCAAGAAATATGCCATCAGATTGACTTCGACGAGTGTTATATGCACTATGTCTGGGAATGAGGAAGGGTTCAAAGTATTTGGGGTTACCACTGTGTAGGAACTTATATACCAACATGGCAGTCTTAAAGATAGAACGGTACTTAATTGGCAACCAATGTAGTGCTTTTCTAACTGGAGTGATGTGTGAGTACTTGGTGGTGTTGGCAACAATTCTGGCCAGGCTATTCTGAACACATTGAAGTTTGCGCAGATCTAGAGCTGAGAGACCTCTGAACAGAGAGTTACAGTAATCTAGTTGACTTCCGACCAGAGCATTGGCAGCCATAAGAGTAGCTTCATGTGTCAGATGTCCTCGGAGTCGCTTAAGATCCCGGACATGAGCAAAACAAGCCTTGCAGACCTTCCTAACATGGCAAGAGAATGAGAAATCAGAATCAAACCAGACACCAAGGTTCCTAACTGCATCTGTTGGTGATATGAGATTACCAAGTATGTTGACCGGGAAGGACTGATTAAGTTTTTTGCGCTGAGACTTTGAGCCAAACACAATGAATTCGGTCTTATCTGGATTTAGCTTGAGCTTATTTGTAGAGAGCCATCTCTTTACGTCTTCAAGGCAGTGTGACAGCTTATCAAGGGCCGAGGCAACATTTTTATGTGTGAGGTGTACATACAATTGTGTGTCATCAGCGTAGAACTGGAAACTAATACCAGGATGAGTGAAAAAAGGATTGGCCCCAGGACAGAGCCTTGAGGCACACCATACAATAACTTTTTGGCATCAGATAAAATTGACCCAATCTTAATGCACTGAACACGGTCTGAGAGATAAGACTTAAACCAATCGAGGACAACCCCGCTCACACCAAACCAGGAGCTAAGAGAATTAAGTAGCGTATCATGATCAATAGTATCAAACGCTGCTGATTGATCCAAGAGAACGACAGCAGTAGCCTCACCTCTAGCAAAAGCCAAATGAACATCATTCTTAATTGAAAGCAATGCAGATTCAGTTGAGTGACCTAGTTTGTAGGCAGATTGCCTGACATTCTCCAGTCCGTTCAAACTAACATGGTCATTCAACTGAGAAGCAACAACACGTTCAACCAGTTTGGATATGAAGCCCAACCCAGAAACAGGTCTGTAGTTTTTTAAGTCATTGGGTGGTAGTGATGACTTTTTAATCAATGGGGTTACAATAGCCTTCTTGAATTCATCAGGTACAACACCTTCTGACAACGAGCAGTTAACAAGCCTGGTGATAGAGGGCAGTAAAATATCAATACATTCCTTAACAAGAAATGTAGGCCATGGGTCTAACAAACAAGATTTAGTGGGTGACTTCATGATAATTTTTCTAATTTCCTCTTGAGAAACTTGTTTAAAGCAGCTGAAATTGGGTACATCAGGTGGAGGAGGCAGAGTGAATGAGTCACTAGAGGAAAATGAGTTTCTGATTTTATCTATTTTGTCACTGAAGAAAGTGACAAACCGGTCAGCAAGACCTTTCTTAGATTCATGAGAAGGGAGTACTGCTTCTGGACTAGAGTGCAGTGCGGAACGCAAGACCTGCCATAGCTTCTTGGAGTCATTGGTATTTTCTTTGACCAGGTTTCTGAAGTAATTTGCCTTATCTTTGTTGACCAGTGAATTGCAGCGACCAATCTGTCTTCGAAGTCTAGCTCGATTATAGGCAGATTTATCTTTACGCCAGATTCGTTCCAGCTGTCGCCTGATGGTTTTTGCCAGCCTGTAGGTGTCAGATAGCCAGCCAGTAGCTTGCTTAGTAAAAGTGCGAGTAACCAATGGTGCATGCATGTTGAGCAATTTGCTCAAATCATCTAAGTATTGTTCACACAAACCACTGACTGTATCACCAGGGCATTTTACGAATGCGCTATTTCCCAAATCCTGACGGAAACTGTCCATGTCAATTTTATGATACCTCCTGAAAGTGACAACTTTTGCCTTATGTGAAGGAGGATTAACTGAGTCAAGCTGAGCAAGGACAAGAGCATGATCAGAAATAAATTCAGCAACTCGTACATTAGAGATGACACTGGCATCAGTAGGAGTAAGAACAAGGTCTAGGATATGACCATGTAGATGGGTAGCCGTTTGAACATTTTGTGTTATATTGCATGATTCTAAACAGTTCTGGAATTTGATACTATCATTTGAAGAAGTATCCACATGAATATTGAAATCCCCACAAAACTATTAAATTTAGAGGATTTTTGTCAAATATGTTTACCTACTTTTTAATGTTCTGTATCGTGGCAAAGTTTCACAGCTGTAAGTCCATGGCTAACTGAGTAATAGCTACTTTGATTGTTTTCCCTGCAGTAAGTCACTTTTAACAGCAAAACTTGAATATCTCGAAAACCGTACGAGATAGAGCAATTTCGAGCGAATTTTTGACCTAAAAGGTTGTACAAGTGTCTCCTATGCAAAGGGGAAAAATTTCAATTTTCGCCACTTTTGGCGGCCATCTTGGATTTTTGCGGAAAATGAAAAGTGTGAATATCTCGAAAACCGTAAGAGATAGAGTGCTTTCGAGCGAATTTTTTACCTGCAGGGTAGTACAGGAGTGTCCTATGCAAAAGGGACAAATTTCAATTTTCGCCACTTTTGGCTGCCATCTTGGATTTTAGCGGAAAATGAAATAGTGTGAATATCTCTAAAACCGTAGGAGATAGAGCAGTCCTATGCAAAGGGGGAAAATTTCAATTTTCGCCACTTTGGCGGCCATCTTGGATTTTAGCAGAGTGTCCTATGCAAAAGGGGAAAATTTCAATTTTCGCCACTTTTGGCGGTCATCTTGGATTTTAGCGAAAAAATGAAAAAGTGTGAATATCTCAAAGTGTAAGAGATAGAGCAATCCTATGCAAAGGGGGAAAATTTCAATTTTCGCCACTTTGGCGGCCATCTTGGATTTTAGCGGAGTGTCCTATGCAAAAGGGGAAAATTTTCAATATTCACCACTTTTGGTGGCCATCTTGGATTTTTGCGGAAAATGAAAAAGTGTGAATATCTCGAAAACTGTAAGAGATAGAGCGATTTCGAGCGATTTTTTGACCCGCAGGGTAGTACAAGAGTGTCCTATTCAAAAGGGACAAAAGTCAATTTTCGCCACTTTTGGCTGCCATCTAGGATTTTAGCGGAGTGTCCTATGCTAAAGTGGAAAATTTTCAATTTTCGCCACTTTTGGCAGCCATCTTGGATTTTAGCGGAAAATGAAAAAGTGTGAATATCTCAGAAAAGGTATTTCTTTCCCTGTAATGCTCGGCAGGAGATACATGCCGCGGCAGTGGTCATGTTGTGTATGAATTTCAATTATTTTAATGTGGAGTACAAAAGTTGAAATATTTTATTTTTATGTTGTTTTTTTTAGTTTGAACATAAATTGCAGATTTTTTTTTCCTATTTGTAGATCTACAAAGAAGGAAGACAAGCAACTTTACCAAAAGAAACCAATTCAAAACATTCGGTTGGAGCTGTTCAACAAGACAATGTAAGACATAAACTCCAGCAATTATCAAGGAACTGTAAAACTGAAGAAGAAAGATAACTACCCAAAAAGACAACGTTAACAGTGCAACAAGTGAAAATAAAGTAAAATGATGAACTTACAAAGCCCTCAGTGGAAGGTAATAATGCTGTCATATTTTATTCAGGACATATGTCTGTAGCATTCACCAGTAACAATAGACATATAAAACATTTGAACTGTGAAAATATTTGGATCTTTCTTCCTTTTCTTATCAAGACAACATCAAATAAATCTGTTATAAAACATATCAAGAACATTTCTTTTAGGTCCGTGAAAATAAAAATAATACTTGTATGTTGCAAGGATATGGCACAGAACATTGTGGTGAGATAATAATGTGATAATAGACTGTTCTCTAAGTAAAAGTTTTGCGACCAGCATCCTAAAATTTGCATGATATGGTCTTTAGTGCTGTCACTTGCTAGTGCAAATTAACACTCATCTCAAAACGAAACTATTTAATTAAAATTTAAAGTAATATATTGTTTCTCACCCGAATACATCATTTTAGGGTCATATTTGTCCTTTTATTTCGGTTGTTTATGCATTGTCAAACATAGGAACACTGAAAACTGTCAGTATATTGAAATAGTTATCTAATTCCGACTTTATAAAGTGCTGCATAATGGCTATATAATATCATGTACACCTCAAATAAACAGAACTACAGTGTTTTTAAAGATTATTTGAAAGCTAATTAAATTGACTTACCAAGTGTGAAAAAAATAAACATGCAGTTCCGAAACTACATTCGAGCAATGGTTTAATGCTTTCCTGATAGGTCATGTGACTAGATTTGTACGGACTGTGTTGTCAAAAGGCCGAAAATATATTTTAAAATGCTGAATAATCCTTCACTTTTAAAAGATATTCTATCTTTATTATATAAATATGCCAATATCTTTGCAATCGGATTTGAAAAAACGCATCCGATTATCGCTCATAATAGACCTAGCAAACGATAGTATCGGAAATAGCGAGTGTCGCGACAGCACTAATGGCCTTCATTACAAAAGCTTGTCTTGATATAATATTTAGGCATTTTTTATCCCCAGACAAAAGTCAGGGATATACTGGTTTTATGTTTGTCATGCAGTGTGGGAAATTCATGGAAGACTGAGGCTGGCAAATATATGGTTGGGTCGGGACATTTTGCATAGTTTTGCATTTTGCATTCCTGCATAGTTTTGGTAGCCAGTCGAAACAGTCAAAACAACCACTGACCGAAGAAATTCATCTTTTATCGAAAGCATCCACCATATAGTAACTCCCACATGAATTATGGTATTCTCGTGAGATCTCAGTGCTCAGTGTTGTTTTGGCAAAATTTTAACTTGTCTTCTGTAGTGGTGGAACGATTCGCCGAGAACTCGATTTTCAAACTCGATTCCGCGTTTTAGCATCTACATCGATCCCTATTGGAAACGTCGGCGACGAAAAAAAAACACGAAACCACGGAAGACGTTTGGAGTGGAAGATACTGGCTACAATGAAGGAATAACGCACAACTAGCACGGTTTTACAACGAATAGCAATATTAGAAACATGAAGGCGAAGTAACTGGCTACAAGGTACAGTCTCAGAAACGTCAGCGGTAAGTGGTTTTAAATGGGCGATAATCGGGAATTTATGCGATCGCGGTACTTTGTTTTTATGTTTTGTTTAAATAGCCATAACTTCCTTATTTCTTGTCCAATTTTTATAATTTTTTCACCATTGTGTTCAGTTTAATTAGCTGCATTCTGTCACACTGGGGAAATTTTTATGTTATTTCAACACATTTCTCACTATTTAGAAGTTTACATGTTAATTATCATCTATGAAACTTAACTGCAAGTTGTGAAACTGCTTGACAATAAAGTGACAGAACTTACATCCATTTTATTCCAGAAAATAACTATTATTATAATATATTATAATAACTATTATCGTAAATGAATTAAAGATAACTTAGAACCACAGTACAACAAATATATCATTAAAATATCAGGAAAGATTAATATATTTCAAAGAAAATTACCAACAGTTATTTCTACTGGAAACCAAGATTATTATTTGTAAATCTGTCACTGACAGTAGTCCAGACCGTATTTTTTATGCAAGGAATTTTGTAAAATGACCCAAAAATCGATTCGACTCGATTAATCATCTCTGGACTTTTCCGATTAATCGATTCAGATTTTCAAGTCCGATTCCCACCACTAGTCTTCTCATATAGTTTCGCAGGCGAAACAGTTGAAACAACTACTCACCGAAGAGATTTGTCTACTATAGGAAGCGTCTACGTACATATTGCCTCTACCAATAGATGAAAAAGACTCGAAAGTGAGTTTATTTATTTGATGCATCCAGCTAATAGTAACTCGGTGCTTTTTGTCGAATATTTTACTCCTCTTCTGTATATACACAAGCGGTTTTGACTTGGTATATCGAGTCTGATGTGGATAAATCTTGCGCATGCACAGACTGCGTATTTCGAGATGAGAAGACAAATATCTTGGAATATTTTCTTTGTATTAAAGTAAACAAATGGCAATAGGGGTAAACACTCAGTTGCAGTTAATGCAATAGTTATTGCGCAATAATTATAATAAAAATAAATATGGGTGTTCTTTCCTTCATGGTGATACGAAAATGCAAAAACGTGACCATATAACCAGATATTTAGTGGTGCTGGACCCGGCTTTGTTTACACTGCCATCCTGAAATTCTGAATGCACCCACCAGTAGTGGAGATTACATGGCACGGATAAATTTTTTTGTGCCACGATAGAGTTTATTTATTTATTATGTCCAGCCCTCGGTGGGGGTGGATAATATTTTTTTAGCTTTTTCCGGCGTCCGGCGTCACACATCGTTTCCGCTCATTTTAAGGAAAGTTATTAGAGCTATCTTCACCAAATTTGGTGTGCAGGATTATTGGGTCAGTGTCTTGCTTGGGATTGCCTTAAGCTGTAACACAGTTGTAGCTCTTTTGCTTACTGAGTAATACCTAAGTATAGCTATTTTCAGTACCTATTGGTTCCCGTGCATTTAAGGGTAAACGATTCAAGATATTTTACTAAAATTGGGAATACAAGATTGTTATGTCTATAGCTCACTTGGTATTGCATTTGAGTCTGATAGCTCTGTAAGTAAGCGAGTAATAGTGATTTAGTTATTTTATTGTCTATTTTCAAGATTATTCTGGTAAAAAGGAAAAATTAAAATTTTCTGAACTTTAGCGGTGAAGCTAACTGAGTAACAGCTAATTAGCTATTTTTAGTAGCACTTTGGTTTCTATGCATTTAATTGAAAAGGAATCAAGATATTAATATAATTTGCACCATGTGTGTGCGTGCGTGCGTGTGTGTGTGCGTGCGTGGGTCACACAGTTTTCTCTGAAACTACTACAGTTACACATTTTTGGTAAATTATTTGTCCTAATGAATTTTACGCTCTTCAAATTTTTTTTGGGTTTGGTGAACTTTGGCCTACTTTTCAGTGAGTAATAGCACTTTCACCTAATATAATTATATGGCTTATAACTCTCAAACTATTGCATTTAGAGTATTTTGTTGCAATATGTTGTTCAGCTACTTTCTCCACAGCTACAACATGGTCAGTAGTTTGGAAATGTATCTCCATAGCTAAGTGAGTAATAGCTACTTTGTCAATTTTTAATGATAACCATAATGAGTAAATGGCTTATATCTTCAAAAGTATTGCAGCTACACAATTTCTCTAAAATATGTTGTTCATCTACTTTTTTGTGAACTGTAACATATTGAAGTTTCACAACTGTTGCTCAATGCACAAGTGAGTAATGGCTACTTTATTGCTACTTTTAGTGAAAATGTGAAAAATCACAAATATCTCGCAAACCGTAAGAGATAAAGCAATTTTGAGCGAATTTTTGACCCACAGGGTGGTACAACAATGTCCTATGCTAAGGGGATTGCTGAAGTTTGGCCTACTTTTGAGTGAGTAATAGCACTTTTACCTAATGTAATTATATGGCTTATAACTGTCAAACTATTGCATTTAGAGTATTTTGTTGCAATATGCTGTTCAGCTACTTTCTCCACAGCTACAACGTGGTCAGTAGTTTGGAAGTGTATCTCCATAGCTAAGTGAGTAATAGCTACTTTGTCACTTTTTAATGATAACCATAATGAGTAAATGGCTTATATCTTCAAAAGTATTGCAGCTACATAATTTCTCTCAAATATGTTGTTCATCTATTTTTTACCCGACAGCCCATGGTGTCCAGATCGGCGGGCGGGCAGGAGGCGGGAAAAAGTTTGTCCAGACTGTATCTCACAAATCATAAGGTGTAGGGAGTTGGTTCTTGGTAGGGACATTCATTAGGATGTGTAGGTGTGCAACGTCGTGGTCTGACCCTGATTTGACCTTTGACCTTGCCGCAGAGACCTTGAGTTTGAAGATCTTGTCCAAGCTATATCTCGGAAACCGTAAGGTGTAGGAAGTTGATACTTTGTAGGAACATTGGTTAGGGGATGTAGGTGTGCAACCTCATGGTCTGACCTTGATTTGACCCTTGACCTGGCCGTAGTGACCTTGACCTATAAAATCTTGTCTGGGCTATATCTCGGAAACCGTAAGGTGTAGGAAGTTGATACTTGGAAGGGACATTGGTTAGTGGGTGTAGGTGTGAAACATCATGGTCTGACCTGGATTTGACCTTTGACCTTGCTGTAGTGACCTTGACCTATAAAATCTTGTCCGGGCTATATCTCAGAAACCGTAAGGTGTAGGAAGTTGATACTTGGTAGGGACACTGGTTAGTGGGTGTAGGTGTGCAACGTCATGGTGTGACCTTGATTTGATCTTTGACCTTGCTGTAGCGACCTTGACCTAAAAAATCTTGTCCGGGCTATATCTCGGAAACTGTAAGGTGTAGGAAGTTGATACTTTGTAGGAACATTGGTTAGGGGATGTAGGTGTGCGACCTCATGGTCTGACCTTGATTTGACCCTTGACCTGGCCGTAGTGACCTTGACCTATAAAATCTTGTCTGGGCTATATCTCAGAAACCGTAAGGTGTAGGAAGTTGATACTTGGAAGGGACATTGGTTAGTGGGTGTAGGTGTGAAACATCATGGTCTGACCTGGATTTGACCTTTGACCTTGCTGTAGTGACCTTGACCTATAAAATCTTGTCCGGGCTATATCTCAGAAACCGTAAGGTGTAGGAAGTTGATACTTGGTAGGGACACTGGTTAGTGGGTGTAGGTGTGCAACGTCATGGTGTGACCTTGATTTGATCTTTGACCTTGCTGTAGCGACCTTGACCTAAAAAATCTTGTCCGGGCTATATCTCGGAAACTGTAAGGTGTAGGAAGTTGATGCATTGTAGGGACATTGGTTAGGGGGTGTAGGTGTGCGACGTCTTGATCTGACCTTGATTTGACCATTGCCCTTGCTGTAGCAACCTTGACCTAAAAAATCTTGTCCGGGCTATATCTTGGAAACTGTAAGGTGTAGGAAGTTGATACTTGGTAGGGACATTGGTTAGGGGGTGTAGGTGTGCGACGTCATGGTCTGACCTTGATTTGACCATTGCCCTTGCTGTAGTGACCTTGACCTATAAAATCATTGTGAATATCTCGGAAAAGGTATTTCTTCCCCTTTAATGCTTGGCGGGAGATACACACCGCGGCAGTGGTCTTGTTCTAACCTAATTTGGTATGGAAGATTATTGGGTTAATAGCTTGCTTGGTATTGCTTTTGTGAGTCATATCTGTATAGCTGAGTGAGTAATAGCCATTTAGCTTCTTAATTAGCTGTTTTGTGTATTACACTATAGTTTTCTGCTCAATTAAATGAAAAGTACAGGAGATATCTTAACCAAATTTGGTACAGAGGATTACAGGGTCCATAGATTGCTTGCTATAGCTTTGGGGTGTCATAGCTCTATAGCAAGGTTATTAATAGCTAATTTGCTATTTTGAGTAAATATTTAGCAATTTTGTGTCACTTGGTTTCTCCTCATTTTAAGGAAAAATATTTTAGCTATCTTTACCAAAATTGCTATGCAGGATTATTGGGTCAATACCTTGCTTGATATTGCTGTTGGTTATTATAGCTTTATAGCTAACTGAGCACTAGCTAGTTAGCTATTTTAAGTGGCAATTTGGTATCAGTGCATTTAAAGGAAAAGAAATCAAGATATTTGAACAAAATTACATATGGAAGATTATTGGGTCAATAGCTTGCTTGGTATTGCTTTTGGGTGTCATGCTCTTTAGCTAAGTGAGTAAGAGCATTTTAGCTACACAGTTGGCTATTGCAAGTACTATTTAGTTTTCTCTTCAATGAAAGGAGATATCGTAGCCAAATTTTGGTAGGGAGGATTACAGGGTTCATAACTTGCCTGGTATAGCTTTGCTCTTAATAGCTAAATAGCTATTTTATTGTATCCGCGGACGAAAGTCTGGGATACTTAGGATTCAGTACGGTCACGCTGCCGCCGCCGCAGAGGTTTCCTTTTGGACATGATAATATATTTTAGTTAGACCTTTCAAATTTGGTATTTGGGTATATATGGTAGTGGTGTGAACGGTAAACCGGTATGCCGCATTTCGTTTCGTTTAGGTAGAAATGACGAAATCCGCAAAGAATATTTAAGTACCGGTAATTGAAAACGTCATCATATTAGGCTTTCTACTGGTTAATATTTCGTCAAAACAATAAAGAGCATATACATTTGAGGAAAAACTTACATTTTCGCTTTATATTCATGGTAAATGAAGTTTACAAACTTCAAAATATCTCGCGAATCCATATTTCCTATTGAGAATATAGCTCATGTACGCTCGCGTAAAACTTTTTATTATATATCTGTACACTTTCGAAATCCCGGATTTCGTTCGGTTTCAAAGCCCCGAAAACCGGTTTTTATTTTCACAACCGGTCCGACCACTAATATATGGGCAATGCCACGAATGCTATTCTTTTTTTACCTTGACCTTCAATTTCAAGGACACTGGTGGTCTCTTAAAGGTCAGATTTTGGCTATTTTTCACATTTTCGCCCAGTTCTCATATACAGAAAGTTAGATCATCCTATGGCTGGTATATATAATACATATATATGTCCTCTGTGTGCATGCAGAAATTTGACCTTGAAGCTCTTCATTGGAGGTCATCCACAGACTGCGAAAGTACCTCACTGAGGTCATTTTTGGCCTTTTTGGAGATATTTTCACACTTAATGCTGACTATATTACATGGAAACTATTGAAAATGGCTTTGGAGGTTGAGTACATAATGGACTACCAGCATCCAGTTTGTTGACTTTGGCTATTGTTTTCAAGGTCACCTTAGGCCTGCTAAAATGACTCACAATGGTACCTTAGACTGTCAGGCCATATACCTCCTTTATTATTGGCTGTTACCGTTGTAACAAAAAAAAATATTATACCTAGCCTTCTCAAATTTGCAGGATATATTCATAACCATAAAATCTTGCCTGGGAATAGTTTCGGCCTCATTTTGAAAAACAAGATGGCCGCCAGGGACGTTTATTCGACTTAAAGCAAAGACTTTAGTTGGCCCTCAAGAGCAAAGGGTATTATAGGTAGAGATCTCAAATTCGCAGAATATGTTTCACATTACAAAATCTTGACTGGAAATATTTTCGGCCTCATTTTGAAAAACAAGATGGCCGCCACAGGCGTTTTTTTGTCAGTCATGAAAAGTGCTTATATCTCCCTTATTATTGGTCCTAGAGGTTTGGGATGGTAAACCAACATATAGGAAATCATGGGCTGGGAATCTTTTGGTGTGGTAGGATTTGACCTTGGGCTCTTCCGTCAAGGTCAAACGAGGATAGCAAAACTTAAAAGTGCTTATAACTCACTTATTATTGGTCCTAGAGGTTTGGGATGGAAAAACAACTTACAGGAAATCATGGGCTAAAAATCTTTTGATGTGGTCAGATTTGACCTTGGACCCCTCTTTCAAGGTCAAACGAGGATAGCCAAACTTAAAAGTGCTTATAACTCGCTTATTATTGGTCATACAGGTTTGGGATGGTAAACCAACTTATAAGAAATCATGGGCTGGGAATCTTTTGGTGTGGTCAGATTTGACCTTGATTGATCCTCATTTTGAAAAACAAGATGGCCGCCAGGGACGTTTATTCGACTTAAAGCAAAGACTTTAGTTGGGCCTCTAGAGCAAAGGGTATTATAGGTAGAGATTTCAAATTCGCAGAATATGTTTCGCATTACAAAATCTTGACTGGAAATATTTTTGGCCTCATTTTGAAAAACAAGATGGCCGCCACAGGCGTTTTTTGTCAGTCATGAAAAGTGCTTATATCTCCCTTATTTTGGTTTGGGATGGTAAACCAACATATAGGAAATAATCATGGGCTGGGAATCTTCTGGTGTGGTCGGATTTGACCTTGGACCCCTTCAAGGTCAAACCAGGATACCCAAACTTAAAATTGCTTATATTGTTGGTCCTAGAGGTTTGCAATGTGAAACCAACCTATAGGAAATCATGGGCTGGGAATCTTTTGGTGTGGTCAGATTTGAATATTTAAAGACAGATAACTCAAAAACTTATGGACGGATTTCAATGAAATTTTCAGGATATGTCTGAAAAGGTAAAAGTAAGTAATTATACAATTTTGGGATTGATCCAGATCACGATCTGGATCCATGAAATGTAATTTTTAAAGACGGATAACTCAAAAACTTATGGATGGATTTCGATGAAATTTTGAGGATATGTATGAAAAGGTAAAAGTAAGCAATTATACAATTTTGGGATTGAGGATATGTATGAAAAGGTAAAAGGAAAAAATTATTCAATTTTGGGAGTGATCCGGATCACTATCTGGATCTTCTGGATCCATGAAATGTAATTTTAAAAGACATAACTGAAAACTTACGGCCGGATTTCTATGAAATTTTGAGGATGTGTCTGAAATGGTAAAAGGAAGAAATGTTTCAATTTTGGGAGTGATCCAGATCACTATCTGGATCTTCTGGATCCATGAAATGTAATTTTTAAAGACATAACTGGAAAACTTATGGACAGATTTCGATGAAATTTTCAGGATGTGTCTGAAAAGGTAAAAGGAAGAAATTATTCAATTTTGGAGTGTTCCGGATCACTATCTGGATCCAAAGACTGATTTCAATGAAATTTTCAAGATATGTCTGAAAAGGTAAAAGGAAGAAATTATACAATTTTGGGATTGAGGATATGTATGAAAAGGTAAAAGGAAAAAATTATTCAATTTTGGGAGTGATCCGGATCACTATCTGGATCTTCTGGATCCATGAAATGTAATTTTAGAATAGAATAGAAACATTTATATAGCGCAAAATTGATGCAACATCCTCTAATGCGCTTGAAATCAAAAAGGGAAAGTCGAGGGACGTTCGAGGTCATGATCCAAGGTTAGCGCCCGCCAGGGAGATGTACAATGGTGGAGGATATGCTAATCTAAACAAGTAGGTCTTTAGCTGGCTACGGAAACCTGTTATTGTTTGTTGTGATCGTACTGATTGTGGGAGTCTGTTCCATTCTATGGGGGAAGCCACTGCAAAACCTCTCCTACCGATAGCCTTTTTGTGAGAGGCTGAGGAAAGAGAAAGACGATTTCCACATGTTAGACAACTGGTTTTGATCAAGGATGATAGGTATATGGGTTGAGAGAAATTTATAGCCTTGAAAGTAATTAGATTGTACTTAAACAATATACGGTAAGTGATAGGAAGCCAGTGTAGTTTTTGAAGAAAAGGAGTGACATGGCTAGTTCTATCAAGTCTAAAAACAATTCTACAAAGGGCATTTTGTATCTTTTGGAGTTTAGCAACATTGTACTTACTGATGCCATAAAGTAGGGAATTGCAGTAGTCAAGTCGACTACTGATCATTGAGTTTGCAAGCAAGGCTGCAGTTTCCACACTGAGGAATTTACGGATACGTCTTAGGTCCTTAAGGTGGTAGGAGCAGGCTCGACAAATATTAGTTATGTGGTTGGAAAAGGTGTTTCCAGAGTCAAAAATTACACCCAGGTTCTTGACTGTATCAGTAGGGGAAATAGAATTTCCGAGAAGTTGAGTAGGGAATTTATTTATGAGGGACTCTCTGGCTTGTCTATCACCTATTATAATAAATTCAGTTTTCTCGGGATTGAGTTTCAATTTCACGCCAGCCATCCAGTTTTGGATACATGTGAGACACTCTGTAAGCTCAGCGAAACTGGAACCAAAATTCCTATTGTCCAATGCTAGATATATTTGGGTGTCATCAGCATATAGATGGTGGGTGACATTGAAATTGGAAACGATATTACTGAGAGGGGTTTAAAAGACATAACTGAAAAACTTACGGCCGGATTTCTATGAAATTTTGAGGATGTGTCTGAAATGGTAAAAGGAAGAAATGTTTCAATTTTGGGAGTGATCCGGATCACTATCTGTATCTTCTGGATCCATGAAATGTAATTTTTAAAGACATAACTGGAAAACTTATGGACAGATTTCGATGAAATTTTCAGGATGTGTCTGAAAAGGTAAAAGGAAGAAATTATTCAATTTTGGAGTGTTCCGGATCACTATCTGGATCTTCTGGATCCAAAGACTGATTTCAATGAAATTTTCAAGATATGTCTGAAAAGGTAAAAGGAAGAAATGATTCAATTTTTAGAGTGATCTGGATCACTATCTGGATCTTCTGGATCCATGAAATGTAATTTTTAAAGATATAACTGGAAAACTTATGGACAGATTTCGATGAAATTTTCAGGATGCGTCTGAAAAGGTAAAAGGAAGAAATGATTCAATTTTGGAGTGTTCCAGATCACTCTGGATCTTCTGGATTCAAGGACAGATTTCAATGAAATTTTCAAGATCTGTCTGAAAAGGTAAAAGGAAGAAATGATTCAATTTTTAGAGTGATCTGGATCACTATGTGGATCTTCTGGATCCATGAAATGTAATTTTTAAAGACAGGTAACTCAAAAACTTATGGATTTTGATGAAATTTTCAGGATATGTCTGAAAAGGTGAAAGGAAGAAATAATTCAATTTTGGGAGTGATCCAGATCACTCTCTGGATCTTCTGCATCCATGAAATGTAATTTTTAAAGACTGATAACTCAAAACTTATGGGCGGGTTTTGATGAAATTTTGAGGATATGTCTGAAAAGGTAAAAGGAAGAAATGATTCAATTTTTGGAGTGATCCGGAACAGTATCTGGATCTTCTGGATCCATGAAATGTAATTTTTAAAGACAGGTAACTCAAAAACTTATGGACGGATTTCGATGAAATTTTCAGGATATGTCTGGAAAGGTGAAAGGAAGAAATGATTCAATTTTGGGAGTAATCCGGATCACTATCTGGATCTTCTGGATCAATGAAATGTAATTTTTAAAGACAGATAACTCAAAAACTTAAGGACTAATTTTGAGGAAATTGCAGGATATGCAAGATAGAGCAGTTTCAGTGATAAGTAAGTCATTCACCTACTATTGGGTGATGTACCACATGTTGAAGCAGATCGATAGCTTTTTGAATAGCTGAGTCATAGCTACTAAAATTTATAAACGTCTTTTATCTCTAAAGTGTTGCTGATACGTTATTTCTTCAAAATAAGTCATTCACCTGCTATTGCGTGATCTACCACATGGTGAAGTTCCAGAACTGTAGCTCTTTGGATAGCTGAGTAATAGCTACTAAAATGAGCAAATTTCTTTTGTCTCTAAAAGTATTACAGATAGGCAATTTCTTCTAAATAATACATTCACCTACTTTTGGCTGATCTACCACATAGTGAAGTTTCAGATCTATAGCTCTTTGCATAACTCAGTCAAAGCTACTAAAATGACTAAATGTCTTTTATCTATAAAAGTATTGCAGATGGGCAATTTCTTCTAAATAAGTCATTCACCTACTTTTGGGTGATCTGCCACATAGTGAATTTGCATGACTGTAGCTCTTTGCATAACTGAGTAATAGCTACTAAAATGAGTAAATTCCATTTATTACCCCACAGCCCTTAAGGGCTGTCAGGGTATTGTTTTCACCCATGGTGTCCGGATGGGCGGGCAGGCGGGCGGGCGTCCTGTCGGGCGGGCGGGTGGGCGGGCGACGGGAAAAAGTTTGTCCGGGCTGTATCTCAGAAACCGTAAGGTGTAGGAAGTTGATACTTGGTAGGGACATTGGTTGGGGGTGTAGGTGTGCAACGTCATGGCCTGACCTTGATTTGACCTTTGACCTTGCCGTAGTGACCTTGAGTTTGAAAATCTTGACCGGGCTATATCTCATAAACTGTAAGGTGTAGTAAGTTGATACTTGGTAGGGCTATTGGTTAGGGGGTGTAGTTGTGCAACATCATGGTGTGACCTTGATTTGACCTTTGACCTTGCCGTAGTGACCTTGACCTATAAAATCTTGTCCGGGCTATATCTCAGAAACCGTAAGGTGTAGGAAGTTGATACCTGGTAGGGACATTGGTTAGGGGGTGTAGGTGTGCAACGTCATGGTGTGACCTTGATTTGACCTTTGACCTTGCCGTAGTGACCTTGACCTATAAAATCTTTTCCGGGCTATATCTCAGAAACCGTAAGGTGTAGGAAGTTGATACTTAGTAGAGACATTGGTTAGAAGGTGTAGTTGTGCAACGTCATGATCTGACCTTGATTTGACCTTTGACCTTGCCGTAGTGACCTTGACCTATAAAATCTTGTCCGGGCTATATCTCGGAAACCGTAAGGTGTAGGAAGTTGATACTTGGTAGGGACATTGGTCAGGGGCCATAGGTGTGTATTATCATGGTGTGACCTTAATTTGACCTTTGACCTTGTCGTAGTGACCTTGACCTTTAAAATCTTGTTGCACCTTTGGGTCTGTCTTTTGATGCAGATTAAGCACTGTTAATTCATATTAGAATTTATTAAGAATTTTACTTTCATCACTTCCCATTGTAAGAGATAGAATTTCATCAAGTGAGCCACAGATTTTGCTCCAACACCACACATAAGCATTCATTAAATGTATTACACTTCTGTATGCATGGTAATATTCAAAACATCTAAGCCATAATGCGGCCATGCAGATGTAGATAAAGAATGTTGAATTTTAGTTTACTGATTAATGCTGTCATCTTGTTATTGAATTGACTTGTTTTAATACTTCATCTTTACATGCATTATCTTTCTTTTAAACATTATTTTCTGCATTTAAACATTTTTCGGAACTTTATATAACTGACAGTGCTCTGAAAGTATCCTGAACTTTGCACTGATACAGTGCTTCTGTATCTCATGGTGTTGAAAATATTTCCCTAGGCTGTGGGGTACGGGCATCTCTGATGCTATTTTCTTTAAAAGTATTTTAGATAGGCAATTTCTTCTAAATAAGTCATTCACCTACTTTTGGGTGATCTACCACATAGTGAAGTTGCACAACTGTAGCTCTTCTGCATAGCTGAGTAACAGCTACTAACATTAGTAAATTCACAAGAAAATTTATATTCCACTCTCTTTAGTACATCTAATTAATACGCCGAGAGATAATTGCATGCATCAGAATGCTTGTATTTTTCAACTAATTGGAGCCTCACCATGGCTCAGTACTTCTCAAGGATTGTCTGGATCTGCAAAAATACTGCCAGTTAGCCAACTATTTATGTCCAGCATAATTTTTGTCCTTTTGAATTTCATCCACTTCAGTCTTTAACCAAAGCTGGTGACACAGTACAATTCTTCTCAATTCTTGTTATTGCTTTACAATAGCTTATCATGTGGAACTAAATGTTATCTCGGATGGCCAACGTCCAAGAAAAATGGACATGTAATACTGGCCTGATACCTTCAACACTGAAGGTGAACCCCATAGTGAAATACCGCTTGACCCACTTCTCCCCTTTGGCTGTCATATTTTGTTATATGGATATTCTTGTCGTTGGACACTGAAACTACATCAGTTTACTTATTTTGTAACATAGAATCTTAATTTTGTGACAATTGACAGAACAGATAAGTATTTTTAAGATATTTTACGACCTTTATTGACTTACGGGTTCATGTTGTGAAGCAAAGAGTGGACGACCAGGACTCATGCACGTAGCTTATATGCAGGACCCACGCCTGTCGAAATAAAATAACATATTTGAGTGTTTAACCCTCCCTGCTACATTGAACCTTTTTAAAGGGTTAAAATATAAAATAAAGTACGAAAATCGAGTCCTTGTTGAAGAGAATCACCGAGAAACCCCTTAAGTGACGTCATCATATAGACAGCAGGTCCTTGCCAAACCATGGTATTAGGGAGACCTTGGTTTGGCAATAGTAAAACCTCTGTGTCACCAGTACCGGATCCCCTAGTTTCAGCAATGGATGCACTCAGCCTGCCATTGGAGGATCTGGACACATATGCCTTCCCACCAACAGCCATCTTGGGCAAAGTGGTGGAGAAGTTGCAAAACTGCCAGTGCAAGAAAATTATTCTGACTGCACCAGGGTGGCCCAACATGCCTTGGTTCTGGGATTTAGTCAAAATACATGGATAGGGTATTGACTTATAAAAATTTAATTCACTTATTAAAGTTGCAAATTTGTAGGCAACCTGTAAAATCATGGCGTGGGAATCCTTTGGTGTGATCGGATTTGACTTTAGGCACCAGGTTCAAGGTAAAAAAGGGGTTAAAATCTTGTTGGATCAGATTCATCATTTCATTCCTATTTTGAGGAGGGGTTAAAATCTTGTTGGATCAGATTCATCATTTCATTCCTATTTTGAGGAGTTCATTTGACCTTAAATAGTCAAAATTATTGATTCAAAGGGGTTGAAAAAGCAAAACTTCTCACAGAAGTCATATGCAAAAAATGATCATATGACAATGTCAGATTTGACTTGTGATGTCTCTTCAAGGTCAAATGATATCCACAAAATACATGATCTTCTACTTTATATTTGGGAACATTTTCTGTGTATTGCCATAAATTTACCCAATCTGGGGATATTCTGCATTGAGAAACAATGTCTCGTTTATTGAAGTGATTTGTTTCAATACCTTATAGAGCTACCAGCCGCCAGTCCAAGATCCAGCAATCCTAGCATTTCAACGTGCTCCAGCTCCAACAAATTCTGGCAACAATGTTAATGCAACAAACATAAGTAACATCTTACGGAGTCCTGGAACCACCATTCCGTCTAGTCCAACTCAAGTGTCACCAGTAAACAACAGTGTCAGGGAAACTGGAATGATTGACAAGTTGCAGGTATGCCATTGGTGCTCAGTAGATGAAAACTTTTTATTATAAAAAAAAACCAACTTTACACCAAAAGTATAATGGCAGTTTTCTAATATTATAAGCTTGAGTATAAAAGTGGAACAGGTACCTGTACAGTGTACACTTTGATCAGAAATATTTCCTTTTTAAACTGATCATTGTATCCACCGGAAGCATCCGGTGGATACTTTGGTTTAGCGTTCGCTACACCGCCGCCGCCGCCGCACGTAGAGAGATTTTCGGCGTTAACTCTCTAAGAGGAAAACAACAGCAGCTAGATTCACCAAATTTGCAGGATATCTTCATTGGGCGGTAAGCTTCTCTGGGAAGGAAAATAGCCTCATTCTGAAAAACAAGATGGCCGCCACGGGCATTTTTTTGAAAATAATCTACATTTTTCTACTGGCTGTTCCTCATAGGTAGAAGGTTGAATCTCTTCATAGGTGGTATGTATGACACATATACATGTCCTCTACAACCTTGCACACATTTGACCTTGAAGCTCCTAACTCAAGGTCATCCACAGAGTGCCGAAGTAACCCACATAGAGGACTTTAAAAGTGCCTATATCTCCCTTATTATTGGTCCTAGAGGTTTGCAATGTGAAGGCAACCTATAGGAAATCATGTGCTACGAATCTTCTGATGTGGTCAGATTTGACCTTGGACCCCTCCTTCAAGGTCAAACGAGGATAGCCAAACTTAAAAGTGCTTATAACTCGCTTATTATCGATCCTAGAGGTTTGGGATGGTAAACCAACATATAGGAAATCATGGGCTGGGAATCTTCTGGTGTGGTCAGATTTGACCTTGGGCCCCTCCTTCAAGGTCAAATGAGGACAGCCAAACTTAAAAGTGCTTATAACTTGCTTATTATTGGTCCTAGAGGTTTGGGATGGTAAACCAACATATAGGAAATCATGGGCTGGGAATCTTCTGGTGTGGTCAGATTTGACCTTGGGCCCCTCCTTCAAGGTCAGAGAAGGACAGCCAAACTTAAAAGTGCTTATAAGTTGCTTATTATTGGTCCTAGAGGTTTGGGATGGTAAACCAACATGTAGGAAATCATGGGCTGGGAATCTTCTGGCGTGGTCGGATTTGACCTTGGGCCCCTCCTTCAAGGTCAAACGGGGACAGCCAAACTTAAAAGTGCTTATAACTCGCTTATTATTGGTCCTAGAGATTTGGGATGGTAAACCAGCATATAGGAAATCATGGGCTGGGAATCTTCTGGTGTGGTCGGATTTGACCTTGGGGCCATCCTTTAAGGTCAAACGAGGACAGCCAAAGGTAAAAGTGCCTATAACTCACTTATTATTGGTCCTAGAGGTTTGGGATGGTAAACCAGCATATAGAAAATCATGGGCTGGGAATCTTCTGGTGTGGTCGGATTTGACCTTGGGCCCCTCCTTGAAGGTCAAATGAGGATAGCCAAAGGTAAAAGTGCTTATAACTCGCTTATTATTGGTCCTAGAGGTTTGGGATGGTAAACCAACCTATAGGAAATCATGGGCTGGGAATCTTCTGGTGTGGTCGGATTTGACCTTGGGCCCCTCGTTCAAGGTCAAATGACGACAGGCAAACGTAAAAGTGCTTATAACTCACTTATTATTGGTCCTAGAGGTTTGGGATGGTAAACCAACCTATAGGAAATCATGCGCTGGGAATCTTCTGGTGTGGTCGGATTTGAACTTGGGCCCCTCCTTCAAGGTCAAATGAGGACAGCCAAACTTAAAAGTGCTTATAACTCGCTTATTATTGGTTCTAGAGGTTTGGGATGGTAAACCAACCTATAGGAAATCATGGGCTGGGAATCTTCTGGCGTGGTCGGATTTGACCTTGGTCCCCTCCTTCGAGGTCAAACGAGGATAGCCAAACTTAAAAGTGCTTATAACTCACTTATTATGTCCACCCCCCTGGGGGGTGGATATATTATTTTTGCTTTTTCCGCCGTCCGATGTCCGGCGTCCGATGTCCGGCGTCACGCATGGTTTCCGCTCATTTAAAGGAAAAGTATTAGAGCTATTGTCACCAAATTTGGTATGCAGGCTTATTGGGTCAGTAGCTTGCTTGGGATTGCTTTTGGCTGTTGTACCTCTTTTGCTTACTGAGTAATACTTAAGTACAGCTATTTTCAGTACCCATTGGTTTCCGTGCATTTAAGCCAAAATAATTAAAGATATTCTACTACAATTTTGAATACAAGATTGTTATGTCCATAGCTCGCTTGGTATTGCATTTGGTACTGATACCTTTGTCAGTATATGAGTAATAGCCATTTAGGTACTTCATTGTGTATTTTCAGTACTACTTTTGAGTAATTTGCTAATATCTCAGAAACCGTAAGAGATAGAGCGATTTCGACAGAATTTTTGACCCACAGGGTAGTAGAAAAGTATTCTATACAAAATTTTAAAAAATTTCAATTTTCGCCACTTTTGGCGGCCATCTTAATTTTTTGCGAAAAATGAAAGAATCTTAATATCTCGGAAACCGTAAGAGATGAGCGATTTCGACACAATTTTGACTCACAGGGTACTAGAAGAGTATTCTGTACAAAATTGAAAATTTTCAATTTTCGCCACTTTTGGCGGCCATCTTGAATTTTTGCGAAAAACGAAAAAATCTTAATATCTCAGAAACCGTAAGAGATAGAGCGATTTGGACAGAATTTTTGACTCACAGGGTAGTAGAAAAGTATTCTATACAAAATTAAAAAATTTCAATTTTCGCCACTTTTGGCGGCCATCTTGAATTTTTGCGAAAAAGGAAAAAATCTTAATATCTCAGAAACTGGGTTAATAGCTTGTATGGGATTGCTTTTGGTGATAATAGCTCTATAGCTAACTGAGTAATAGCTACTTTGCTACTTTTGAGTAGCTCTTTGGTTTCAAGACATTTTAAGGAATGCTATTAAGCCTAGCTTTCTGAAATTTGGTATGGAGGTTCATTGGGTTACTAGCTTGTATGGGATTGCTTTTGGGGGGAATTGCTTCATAGATGAGTGAGTAATTAATTAAATAAACGAGTAATTGGCTATTTTGAATACTGAAAAAGGCAAATGTGCTCATATCTCCTAAACCGTGCGAGATAGAGCGATTTCGTTGAAATTTTGGACCCACAGGGTATCTAAGGAATGTACTCTTTGCAATTTCTTTGCAATTTTCCAAAAATTTTCCCCTCCCCAAAAATGGCGGCCATTTTGAATTTTAGAATTTTTGCCAAAAATGGCAAAACACAAATTTGCTTCTATCTCCTTAACTGTGCGAGATAGAGCGATTTCGTCAAAATTTTCGACCCACGGGGTATCTGAGCATTGTACTCTTGGTAATTTTCCAAAAAATTTCCCCTCCCCAAAAATGGCGGCCATTTTGAATTTTCGAATTTTTGCCAAAAATGGCAAAACACTAATTTGCTTCTATCTCCTTAACCGTGCGAGATAGAGCGATTTCGTCAAAATTTTCGACCCACAGGGTATCTGAGAACTGTACTCTTGGTAATTGTATCCCCGACGCGAAGCGGGGATACTATGGATTCATCATAGTTGTCGTCCGCGCCCTCGTCCGCAGAGATTTCTTGTTAGCGACCTACAGTCCACATTTCTTTCTGGATTTCTTTCATATTTGGCAGGTGGCTTGATATGGTAGAGGACTCGCCACCCTATCTTTTTGGTAGGCTTTATGTCTAAATTAGGCCTGTGGTAGACAAAAATGTCTAAAATGTGGAATATTGCTTGTTAGCGACCTACAGTCCACATTTCTTTCCAGATTTCTTTCATATTTGGCAGGTGGCTTGGTATGCTAGAGGACTCGCCACCCTATCTTTTTGGTAGGCTTTATGTCTAAATTAGGCTTGTGGTAGACAAAAATGTCTAAAATGCATTAAAAGTCATGAAATCATGCACTAAATCACTTATAACTTGAAAAGTGTTGCATTTAGAACATTTTGTTAAAATATGTTATTCAGATACTTTTTTCATAGCTACAACATGGTGAGTAACTTGGGTGTCTGTCTCAATAGCTAAGTGAGTAATAGCTACTTTTGGGCTTTTCAGTAACTTCCATCATGAGTAAAATCACTTGTAACTTGAAAACTATTGCATTTACACAATTTTGTATAAATATGTTATTCAGCTACTTTTGGGTCAGCTATAACATAGTAAAATTTCAGACCTGTAGCTCATGGCATAGCTGAGTAATAGCTACTTTTAGGTTATCACTGTTGAGTAAATTACTTATAACTTCAAAAGTATTAAATTTAGAGTATTTTGTTTCAATATGTTATTCACCTATTTCCGAGTCAGCTATAACATAGTGAAGTTCCAGACCTGTGGCTCATTGCATAGCTGAGTAATAGCTACTTTGAAGTTCACACTGTTGAGTAAATCAGTTGTAGTTGGAAAACTATTGCATTTACAGAAATTTGTGTAAATATGTTATTCAGCTACTTTTGGGTCAGCTATAACATAGTGAAATTACAGACCTGTAGCTCATGGCACAACTGAGCAATAGCTATTTTCAGATACTGACTGTTGAGTAAATGACTTGTAACTTGAAAAATATTGCATTTGGAGTATTTTGTTAAAATATGTTGTTCACCTACTTTTGGGTCAGCTATAACATCGTGAAATTACAGACTTATAGCTCATGGCATAGCTGAGCAATAGCTATTTTCAGGTTCTCACTATTGAGTAAATCAGTTGTAACTTGAAAACTATTGCATTTACAGTATTTTGCTTAAATATATTGTTCACCTAATTTTGGGTCAGCTATAACATAGAAAAAATTCAGACATGTAGCTCATTGCATAGCTGAGTAATAGCTACTTTGAGGTTATCACTGTTGAGTAAATTAGTTATAACGTGAAAACTATTACATTTACAGTATTTTGTTTAAATATGTTATTCACATAATTTTTGGTCAGCTATAACAGAGTGAAATTGCAGACCTCTATGTCATGGCATAGCTTACCAATATCTACTTTCAGGTTCTCACTGTTGAGTAAATCATTGAATCCACTGGATAGCCGCAGTTTGTAGAGAGATTTCACCATTACCGCTCTAACGAAAAAAATATTATAGCTAGCCTTCTCAAGTTTGCAAGGTATATTAGAGGGTGCACCACAGTATTCTATTGGTAGGCTTTATGTCTAAATTAGGCCTGTGGATAAATTACTTGCCTACTAAAAATGAGTAATTCTGCATTTTCTCTAAAAGTATTGCAGATAGCAAATTTTTCTTAAATAACTCATTCACCTACTTTTGGGAGAGCTTCCACATGCTGAAGTTCCAGACCTGTAGGTAATTACTCACCTACTCAAAATGAGTAAATGCGAATTATCTCTAAAAGTATTGCAGATAGCCAATTTTTCTCAAATAACTCATTCACCTACTTTTGGGAGAGCTTTCACTTGGTGAAGTTTCAGACCCGTAGGTAATTACTCACCTACTCAAAATGAGTAAATGCAAATTATCTCTAAAAGTATTGCAGATAGCCAATTTTTCTCAAATAATTCCTTCACCTACTTTTGGAAGAGCTTTCACTTGGTGAAGTTTCAGACCCGTAGGTAATTACTCACCTACTGAAAATGAGTCAATGCAAATTATCTCTAAAAGTATTCCAGATAGCCAATTTTTCTCAAATAACTCCTTCACCTACTTTTGGGAGACCTTTCACTTGGTGAAGTTTCAGACCTGTAGGTAATTACTCACCTACTCAAAATGAGTAAATGCAAATTATCTCTAAAAGTATTGCAGATAGCCAATTTTTGTCAAATAACTCTTTCACCTACTTTTGGAAGAGCTTTCACTTGGTGAAGTTTCAGACCCGTAGGTAATTACTCACCTACTGAAAATGAGTAAATGCAAATTATCTCTAAAAGTATTCCAGATAGCCAATTTTTCTCAAATAACTCCTTCACCTACTTTTGGGAGACCTTTCACTTGGTGAAGTTTCAGACCTGTAGCTAATTATTCACCTACTCAAAATGAGTAAATGCTAATTATCTCTAAAAGTATTGCAGATATCCAATTCTTATCAAATAACTCATTCATCTACTTTTGGGAGAGCTTTCACATGGCGAAGTTCCAGACCCATAGGTAATTACTCACCTACTGAAAATGAGTAAATTCGAATTATCTCTAAAAGTATTGTAGATAGCCAATTTTTCTCAAATAACTTATTCGCCTACTTTTGAGAGAGCTTTCACTTGGTGAAGTTTCAGACCCGTAGCTAATTATTCACCTACTCAAAATGAGTAAATGTAATTTATCTCTAGAAGTATTGCAGGTAGCCGCCAGTATTTCTCAAATAACTCATTAATATGAAAACAACTTATAGGAAGTCATGGGCTGCAAATCTTTTCATGTGGTCAGATTTGACCTTGGGCCCCTCCTGCTTATTATTGGTCCTAGAGGTTTGCAATGTGAAAACGACTTATAGCAAATCATGGGCTGCGAATCTTTTGATGTGGTCAGACTTCACCTTGGGCCCCTGCTACAGGGTCAAATAAGGGTAGCCAAACTTAAAAGTGCTTTCAGCTTGCTTATTAACGAAAAATGCTGTTTATCTTCTAAACTATGTTAGTTGGCCTTTGTCGGTGGATACATCCAGCATCTGGCCACAGATGCGTCCTTAGTCTAGTTTAAAAAAAATTTTCCCCTCCCCAAAAATGGCGGCCATTTTGAATTTTCGAATTTTTGCCAAAAATGGCAAAACGCTAATTTGCTTCTATCTCCTTAACCGTGCGAGATAGAGCGATTTCGGCAAAATTTTCGACCCACAGGGTATCTTACAATTCTACTCTTGCCAATTTTCAAAAAATTTTCCCCTCCCCAAAAATGGCGGCCATTTTGAATTTTCGAATTTTTGCCAAAAATGGCAAAACACTAATTTGCTTCTATCTCCTTAACCCTGCGAGATAGAGCGATTTCGGCAAAATTTTCGACCCACAGGGTATCTTAGAATTCTACTCTTGCCAATTTTCAAAAAACTTTCCCCTCCCCAAAAATGGCGGCCATTTTGAATTTTCGAATTTTTGCCAAAAATGGCAAAACACAAATTTCCTTCTATCTCCTTAACCGTGCGAGATAGAGCGATTTTGTCGAAATTTTTGACCCACGGGGTATCTAAGGAATGTAATCTTTACAATTTTCAAAAAATTTTCCCCTCCCCAAAAATGGCGGCCATTTTGAATTTTCGAATTTTTGCCAAAAATGGCAAAACACAAATTTTCTTCTATCTCCTTAACCGTGCGAGATAGAGCGATTTCGTCAAAATTTTCGACCCACAGGTATTTGAGCATTGTATTCTTGGCAATTTAGAGGTCCTCAGTGGCCTAGTGGTTAGCAAGTTTGGCATCTAATCATAGGCTGTCACCTCTGTGGGTTCGAGTCCCACAAGTGGCAATTCTGAGGACCTGTCCCAATATGACCCTGGCTGTTGAACGGGACGTAAAACCCCAACTTTGACCTTTTGATCTTGGCAATTTAAAAAAAAATTTCCCCTCCCCTAAAATGGCGGCCATTTTGAATTTTCAAATTTTTGCCAAAAATTGTAAAACACAAATTTGCTTCTATCTCCTTAACCATGCGAGATAGAGCGATTTCGTTGAAATTTTCAACCCACAGGATATCTAAGGAATGTAATCTTTGCAATTTTCCAAAAATTTTGCCCTCCCCAAAAATGGCGGCCATTTTGAATTTTCGAATTTTTGCCAACAATGGCAAAACACAAATTTGCTTCTATCTCCTTAACCATGCGAGATAGAGCGATTTCGTCGCAATTTTCGACCCACAGGGTATCTAAGGAATGTAATCTTTGCAATTTTCAAAAAATTTTCCCCTCCCCAAAAATGGCGGCCATTTTGAATTTTAGAATTTTTACCAACAATGGCAAAACACAAATTTGCTTTTATCTCCTTAACCGTGCGAGATAGAGCGATTTCGTCGAAATTTTTGATCCACGGGTATCTAAGAAATGTACTCTTTGCAATTTTCAAAAAAATTTCCCCTCCCCACATATGGCGGCCATTTTGAATTTTCGAATTTTTGCCCAAAATGGAAAAACACAAACTGGCCTTAACCGTGCAAAATAGAGTTATTTCGTTGAAATTTTCGACCCATAGGGTATCTAACAAATGTACTCTTGGCAATTTTCAAAAAAATTTCCTTTTCCCAAAAATGGCGGCCATTTTGAATTTTCAAATTTTTGCCAAAAATAGAAAAACAGGAATTTGCTTCTATCTTCTTAACCGTGCAAGATAGAGTGATTTTGTCAAAATTTTCAACCCAACCAATGCAAAAAGGCATGAAGCTGAAATAATTTACATCTACACTAATAAATATTTAAGCATCATTGATATATTTTACAAATGAAACAGGGTCTTGTAAGACTACTGTACAATTTGGGCAAGGTTCATGGGGTGGACATTACACATGATAATGTGTGTTCTTCTATGCTATCCTGTTTCTATTCGCATCTACTATCAACAGGGCGTCCTATTTCTAGTTATTGATCCCAGTGGTTTGGGATGGTAAACCAACATACAGGAAATCATGGGCGGGGAATCTTCTGGCGTGGTCGGATTTGACCTTGGGGCCCCTCCTTGAAGGTCAAATGAGGACAGCCAAACTTAAAAGTGCTTATAACTTGCTTATTATTGGTCCTAGAGGTTTTGGTGCATTGTCTTTACGGTGGATACAATTTGCATCGGTTTTCCGATGCGCTAGGTCTAGTTATATATTGTATTTTAAATATTGATTGATTTGTATGCTTTGTCAAAACAAGCATTAAAATGACAGACATAATCCGACATACCGCAGTTTGTTTCATTTCGGTAGAACTGACGAAATCTGGAACGAATATTTAAATACCGGTTATTGAAAACGTCATTATATTAGGCTTTATACTGGTTAGTACTTCATCAAAGCAATAAAGAACATATAATTTGAGGAAACATTTTACATTTTCACTTTTTAAGGCATGCAAAATATCTTGCAACTGCATATTTTCTCTTGAGAATATAGCTCATGTATGCTTGCGTAAAAGTTTGACCGTATTACACAGTGCATACTTTCAAAATCATACATTTTGTTAGGTTTCAAATCCCCAGAAACTGTTTTTTATGTCGTCACTCAGCGGCATTGGCGTACACGTCAGCGTGAACAACTTCTCCAAAACTACAAGGCCTAGAGACATGCTGTTTTTTTAATTTTTACGCTACAGCCCTTAAGGGTTGTCGGGGTATTGTTTTCACCCATGGTGTCCGGATGGGCGGGCAGGCAGCGGGAAAAGTTTGTCCGGCCTGTATCTCAGAAACTGTAAGGTGTAGGAAGTTGATATGTAATAGGGACATTGGTTGGGGGTTATAGGTGTGCATCATCATGATGTGACCTTGATTTGACCTTTGACCTTTCCGTAATGACCTTGACCTATAAAATCTTGTCTGGGCTATATCTCAGAAACTGTAAGGTGTAGGAAGTTGATACTAGGTAGGCACATTGGTTAGGGGGTGTAGGTGTGCAACATCATGATGTGACCTTTATTTGACCTTGCTGTAGTGATCTTAACCTATAAAAGCTTGTCCGGGCGATATCTCAGAAACTGTAAGGTGTAGGAAGTTGATACTTGGTAGGGACATTGTTTAGGGGGTGTAGATGTGCAGCATCATGGTGTGACCTTGATTTGACTTTTGAGCTTGCCATAGTGACCTTGACCTATAAAATCTTGTCCAGGCTATATCTCAGAAAGCATAAGGTGTAGGAAGTTGATACTTGGTAGGGACTTTGGTTGGGGGTTGTAGGTGTGCAGTGTCATGATGTGACCTTGATTTGACATTTGACCCTGCCGTAGTGACCTTGACCTTTAAAATTTTGTCCAGGCAATATCTCTGAAACTGCAAAGTGTAGGAAGTTGATAGTTGGTAGGGACATTGCTTAGGGGTTGTTGGTGTGTATCATAGATTTTAGTTTACTGATTAATGCTGTCATCATGCTATTGAATTGTCCATCTTTGCATACGTTTTGTTTCTCTTAGATGTTATTTTCTCTACTTAAACATCATTTAGACCTTAATATAACTGACACTGCTCTGTAAGTATCCCAATCTTTGTACTGTTTTACTACTTCTATATCTCGTGTTGTTGAAAACTATTTCCCCAGGCTGTGGGGTACGGGCATCTCTGATGCTATTTTTAAAAGATACCTTATCTGTCGAGGATGAAAAATTGTTCAAGGCATACAAATCTGTCTGTTCGTCTGTTTGCTAGAGACATTACAAGGGAGGTACCCCACCAAAAGTGGGAAAAGTTTAACACTTTATCACTATTTTCTCAGTGACTATTGCAGGGATTTCTCTCATATCTTGCATATATGTACTAGGCCACAAGTAGATTCCCTTGTGTGAGTATCAGACCTGGATCTGTCTTAATTTTTTTTGCGAGATAGAGTGATTTCGTCGAAATTTTCGACTCACAGGGTATCTAAGAAATGTACTATTGGCAATTTTCAAAAAATTTTCCTCTCCCCAAAAATGGTGGCCATTTCGAATTTTCAAACTATTTGCCAAAAATGGAGCAACACAAATTTCCTTCTATCTCCTTAACTGTGTGAGATAGAGCGATTTTGTCGAAATTTTCGACCCATAGGGTATCTAATCAATGTACTTTTGGCAATTTTCAAAAAATTGTACTCTTCCCAAAAATGGCGGCCATTTTGAATTTTGAAATTTTTACCAAAAATGGAAAAAACACAGATTGGCTTCTATCTCCTTAACTGTGCGAGATAGAGCGATTTCATCGAAATTTTGACCCACAGGGTATCTAATCAATGTACTCGTGGCAATTTTCAAAAAATTTTCATCTCACCAAAAATGGTGGCCATTTTGAATTTTTCAAAATTTTGCCAAAAATTGGAAAAACACAAATTTGCTTCTAACTCCTTAACCGTGCCAGATAGAGTGATTTCGTCGAAATTTTCAACCCACAGGCTATCTAAAAGATGTACTATTGGCAATTTTCAAAAAAAATTTCTCTCCCCAAAAATGGCAGCCATTTTGAATTTTCAAATTTTTGCCAAAAATGCAAAAAACACAAATTTCCTTCTATCTCCTTAACTGTGCCAGATAGAGTGATTTGGTCAAAATTTTCCACTCCCAGGGTATCTCAACAATCTACTCTTGCCAATTTTGTTTTAGAGGAAAACTCATGCTTCGCTTTGGGTGGACATTACGCATGCCAATGCGTCCTATTTCTAGTTATTGGTTCAAGACGTTTGGAATGGTAAACCAACCTATAGGAAGTCATAAGCTGGGAATCTTCTGGTATGGTCAGATTTGACCTTGGGCCCCTCCTTCAAGGTCAAACGAGGATAGCCAAACTTAAAAGTGCTTATAACTTGCTTATTATTGGTCCTAGAGGTTTGGGATGTGAAACCAACTTGCAGGATATTATGGGCTGGGAATCTTCTGATGTCAGATTTGACCTTTGGCCCCTCCTTCAAGGTCAAACGATGGTTCACTGGCTTTGGTGAGTTGTCTTTCCGGTGGATACAGATTTGCATCGGTTCTCTGATGCGTAGGTCTAGTTTAATATATACTATAAGTGTACTGAAAGTTTTCACTTCAGTTTAACGCAAAAGTATTTATGTTTCAGCATTCATATGGGTTTATTCAGTGTTGTGAAAGAGAGGCTCGCTTGTTTTTTCACTTTAGTGAATATGGTGGTAACATAGAGGAAATGAAAATAGGAGGTATGCAAGAACAGTTTCTTTTTACTTTGTAAACAACCTTTAGTTCAGGGATATCTCATGTTACCAAGTATGTCTCTTGAAAAACTCAAAAGTTAAACATAATTTTTCTGTGAGGGTAATTATATTACCAGACGAAAGTCGGGGATATACTGGATTCACGTGTGTTGTACCACCGCCGTACGTAATGACTTGTGTGCATGATAACTCAAAACCGCATTCACAGATTTCATTCAAACTTGGCACACACATGTGTTTGGATCAGGAGAGGAACCTTGTTTTAAAGTGACCTTAAACTCCCAGTAATAAAGAATTTATGACCACCTTAATATATGGCACATCTGGTTCAAATTTTACCTGGCAACACATTAATATATTCTTCTTAGAAATGCTAAAAATCAAGATTTTATGTTAAGATTAAATTGTGTTTGAGGCCCAAAAAGACCCTACTTAGACATCATTTTTTTGGATATTTTTCTCATGTCTTGCCCTGTGACTTAAAAACGGTAAGTCTGTGACAACACTGTAGTATACATAACCTCAATATGTAATCTTTATCTGTGCAAAATTTAAAGTCTGTAGCTTAAATTTTAAGGTCACCTAAAGATATCTAAAATGCCCACAGAAACCCATTTATGGATTTTTTGCCACTTTTAAGCCCCATAGCTGTCAGACTATGTGACTGATAGAGCTGAAGTATCATCTGGGAATATATTAATATGTTCTTTTTATATGTGTAAAAATCAAGGCATTAAATAGGCATTTAACGTGTGTATGTGGACCATAAACACCCACCCGCTTCACCCTTTATTCGATATTTTTTTCTGTAATTAAGTAATGGTAGGTCTGACAAGTCTCAAACTTTAGTAGATATAACTTCTATATGTAATGTTTGTCTTTAAGGTCTCTAAAATGCCCCGAGAACCAATTTATGGACTTTGTGCCACTTTTAAGCCCTGTAGCTGTTATACTATGTGACTGATAGAGCTGAAATCTCATATCAAATATATTAATATGTTCTTTTTACATGTGCCAAAAAGCCAAGGCTTTAAATATACATTTAACCTCTGTATGAGGATCATAAAAATCCACCCGAGTGACCCTTTTTTGTCATTTTTCACGTATTTTGCACTGTAACTTTAAAATGGCAAGTCTGACAAGTCTCAAAATGTATAAAACACAATTCCTATGTGTAATCTTTGTATGAAATTTGAAGTCTATAGCTTTAATTTCAAGGTCAATTTAAGTTAATTAAAATGCCCACAGAGACCCAATTTATGGACATTTTACCACTTACGTTAGTACTGGGATGGGTAACCGTCTGAGTTCTAGACCAGCTCACTTATTCTAGTGCACTACTCGTGTCTCTGATGGCTGTGCAGCTTGCGCATGTACACAGAAAGACTTTTCAGCCTTGTTTTTTAACATGTGCCCAATTTCAAGTCTTTAAGTAGATAGTTAACATGTATATGAGACCATGAACACTCTACCCAGAGGTCTTTTTTAAAACTTAAAAAAAAACAACAAAAAAACCCCTGAAACAATGACCAAAAAAGAAAACAAATAAAAATAAATGAAAAATAATTTGTAATAATTGTGAATCACAGAAAGTGAGTGCTAAAGATACCCAGTGAATGCCTGTGGCGTGAGAGATGGTCTGTCTTGAGATATGTTTGCATTGAGTCAGGGCAATCTAGTTAAATATTTGGTGTTTCATAGCTAGAAATCATTTTATGCCGCTTAACTAACCAGTTCATATCAGATTGAATAAACTCTGAATTTTAACAGGTGTGTCTTATGCTTGTGAGACTGTGACAATTCATAAAATCAACTTCTGAACAAGCATAAAATTGTTATATATTCTCTATAAGTTTCTATATTTGTGCATGATTCATGTTTTTGTGTTGCATTGCAGATAATGTAGAATTTCAGATGTCATTTGACCGACGTACAGGAAAACCCATTGCTGTTTCTGTTGTGAAACTTCCAACAGGCACAGCTGCCTTTGAAATACTCAATGACAAACATGTCACTGGAACTATTGTTGTTGAAGCAAAATCTACCAAGGTGAAAGCAGGCTCAGTAAGTCGATACTGACAAGAAGATAATAGTTAAAGCTAATCTAGAGAGCTCCTTATACGTTTGTAACAAAATGAACTGTGTATCCAGGCATTTCACTAACTTAATGGTTTTCATTTTAAGCATTGCATGAAATGGCCAAAACTTGTTTCCTGGTAGTTTCTTTGTTATGTCAGCTGACAAGTTTTCTTTTTTATGTCAGCTGACAAGGTGGCTGACAGTTTTCATAGTTCTTGTGCCATTGGCATACACATACATGTCATTGACCTCCTTTCTCAAACTACCAGTTGTTTATGGATATATTTGATCACTCATTCATCTGGCTCTGGAAAGTTTTGGTATCCAGATCTGTCTATTCGCCAGTTTACTGTAATGCTTAAATGTGAGATACCTTTCATTGTTAAAGAAGATTGCAAAACTTTTTGTCCATTTTCTTACTACCAGGTTGAGAGTTATTTCTGAAAAACAAGATAGCCGCCGCGGGCATTTCTTTGAAAATTATTTACATTTTTCTACTGGCTGTTTCTCATAGGTAGAAGGTTGAATGTCTTCATAGGTGATATGTATAACAGATATATATGTCCTCTACAACCTTGCACACATTTGACCTTGAAGTTCTTAATTCAAGGTCATCCACGGAGTGCCAAAGTAAGCCACATAGTGGACTTTAAAAGTGGTTATATCTTCCTTATTATTGGTCCTAGAGGTTTACAATGTGAAACCATCCTATAGGAAATCATGTGCTGCAAATCTTTTGATGTTGTCAGATTTGACCTTGGACCCCTCCTTCAAGGTCAAACGAGGATAGCCAGACTTAAAGCGCTTATAACTCGCTTATTATTGGTCCTAGAGGTTTGGGATGGTAAACCAACCTATAGGAAATCATGGGCTGGGAATCTTTTGATGTGGTCAGATTTGACCTTGGACCCCTCCTTCAAGGTCAAACGATTATAGCCAAACTTAAAAGTGCTTATAACTCACTTATTATTGGTCCTAGAGGTTTGGGATGGTAAAGCAACTTATAGGAAATCATGGGCTGGGAATCTTTTGATGTGGTCAGATTTGACCTTGGACCCCTCCTTCAAGGTCATACGAGGATAGCCAAACTTAAAAGTGCTTATAACTCGCTTATTATTGGTCCAAGAGGTTTGGGATGGTAAACCAACCTATATGAAATCATGGACTGGGAATCTTGTGGTGTGGTCAGATTTGACCTTGGGCCCCTCCTTCAAGGTCCAACGAGGATAGCCAAAGTTAAAAGTGCTTATAACTCACTTATTATTGGTTCAAGACTCTTGGGATGATAACCAACCTATAGGAAATCATGAACTGGGAATCTTCTGGTGTGGTCGGATTTGACCTTGGGCCCCTCCTTCAAGGTCAAACGAGGATAGGCAAACTTAAAAGTGCTTATAACTCGCTTATTATTGGTTCAAGATGTTTGGGATGGTAAACCAACCTATAGGAAATCATTAGCTGGGAATCTTCTGGTGTGGTCGGATTTGACCTTGGGCCCCTCCTTCAAGGTGAAACGAGGATAGCCAAACTTAAAAGTGCTTATAACTTGCTTATTATTGGTCCTAGAGGTTTGCAATGTGAAACCACTTTATAGTAAATCATGGGCTGGGAATCTTCTGATATGGTCAGATTTGACCTTTGGCCCCTCCTTGAAGGTCAAACAAGGACGGCCAAACTTAAAAGGGTTTATAGCTCGTTTATTATTGATCCTAGAGGTTTGCAATGTGAAACCAACTTGCAGGATATTGTGGGCTGGGAATCTTCTGATGTCAGATTTAACCTTTGGCCCCTCCTTCAAGGTCAAATGATGGTTCACTGGCTTTGGTGAGTTTTCTTTCTGGTGGATACAGATTTGCATCGGTTCTCCAATGTGTAGGTCTAGTTGTATATGGGAGAAGCGACTCTGCCGGATCCACATTTTCTTTTCGCAATAGCTTAGCAGCCATAAGACGGATTCTTTTCATATTTGGCTGGTGTATGCAGGAGCCCTGGGAAATTTTTCTGAATATGCTGCGATGACATTTTTACCAGTCAGAGGTCACATGACCAAAAATACGTTTTTTGGAAGGGCATCCTTGTTTGGATGATAATTTACAAAGCATTTTATCTATCCACCTGAAATTTAGCAAATACCTTCCTCATATAAAGATCTGGGCGACATTAGATTTTGGCAGGGATATGTGAAGAAAGGACTGAGTTATTGATGATTAAGTAAGTATTAACAATTTTCTTAATGAGTAAAACACAAAACTGCTTATTTCTCCTTAACCGTGTGAGATAGAGCGATTTCGTCGAAATTTTCGACCCACAGGGTATCTAAACAAACTACTCTCTCCAACTTTCCAAAAATTTTCTCCCCAAAAATGGGGGTCACATTTAATGTTCAAATTTTTGACAAAAAATGCAAAGCACAAAATTTGAAATATAGGCTCATAAGGTTAGGTTAGGTTGGTTAAGGGGTGTAGGTGTGCAACGTCATGGTGTGACCTTGATTTGACCTTTGACCTTGCCGTAGTGACCTTGATCTATGAAATCTTGTCCGGGCTATATCTCGGAAACCGTAAGGTGTAGGAAGTTGAGACTTGGTAGGAACATTGGTTTGTGGGTGTAGGTGTGCAGCATCATGGTCTGACCTTGATTTGGCCTTTGACCTTGCTGTAGTGACTTTGACCTTTAAAATATTGTTGCATCTTTGGGTCTGTCTTTTGATGCAGATTAAGCACCATTAAAGTCATATTAAAATTTATTAAGAATTTTACTTTTACAACTTTCCATTGTAACTGATGGAGTTTCAGCAAGTGAGCCACAGATTTTGCTCCAACACCACACATAGGCATTCATTGAATGTTATCTCAGAACCATTAGAGATAGAGTGATGTTAAGCAAATTTTGGACCCTTGCCGCCGGATCCGCATTTTCTTTTCGCAATAGCTTCACAGCCATAAGGCGGATTGTTTTCATATTTGGCAGGTGTATACAGTAGTCCTGGGAAATTTTTGTGAATATGCCGCGATGACATTTTCACCAATGAGAGAGGTCACATGACAAAAAATGCATTTTTTGGAAGGGCGTCCTTGTCCGGATGATAACTTACGAAGTATTTTATTTATCCACCTGAAATTTAGCAAATACCTTCCTTATATAAAGGTCTGAGCGACATTAAATTTTGGCAGGGATAGGTTAAAAAATGACTGAGTTATTGATGATTAATTAAGCATTAACAATTTTTTTAATGAGTAAAACACAAAACTGCTTGTATAATAATAATAATAATAGTAGGATTTATAGAGCGCAAAATTGATTACAAATCCTCTAAGAGTCCAGGGACAGACATGGGTCGAGATTTAAAAAGCGCCGGCCAGGATATAACTAAGCTGGGGGGTATGCCAGCCTGAACAAGTGAGCCCTCAGAAACCATCTATTGTTTGCTGAGTTCTGACAGTTTGTGGCAGCTTGTTCCATTCAACTGGTGCGGCTACTGCAAAGCCACGCCTGCCTATGTGCTTCTGACCATAGCATTTGCCAGAAGTATTGCAGTCTTGACACTAAGGAATTTGCGAATTCGTCGCAAATCACGAAGATGATAGTAACATGCTCGGCAAATCTTGGCAACATGATTGTCAAAGGAGTTGTCTGAGTCGAAGATAACGCCCAGATTCTTTACTTCCACCGATAGAGAAATATTGTTTTGGAGGAGTGGGACAGGGAAATTTGGTTGCAAGCGACTCTCTGATGGCTTTTTGACCTATGATGATAAATTCGTTTTTGGGGGTTTAGTTTTAGTTTAACACCATCCATCCACTCCTGTACTAACTTGAGACACTCGGTCAGCTCTTCCATGCTAGAATCAAAGTTCCTGGAGTCATCTGCTAAGTAGATCTGGGTGTCATCAGCATATAGGTGATGAGTGACATTGAATTTGGAAATAACTTGACTGAGGGGACTAGTGTAAAGAGTGAAAAGGACCCAGTACGGGAGCCTTGGGGAACTCCGAAAGGGAGAATTACCGCCTCAGAGAAACTATCACCTATTTTAATTTTTTGTTTACAGTTTGAAAGGTACGATTTGATCCACAACAAAACAGTACCATCTAGACCAAACCAGTCATGCAAGCAGTCATATAAAAGAGAATGATCAATTGTATCAAATGCCGCAGAGAGGTCTAATAATATTAGGGCCACTGCCTTTCCTGAGTCCACTGAGAAAGCTATATCGTTTTGAATCTTCAACAATGCGGTTTCAGTGGAGTGGGAACTCTTATAAGCAGACTGGTTGACATTTAAGAGCCCCTTGCGTGAAATAAATTCATTTAGCTGCTTTGCCACAACTTTCTCAATAAGTTTTGATATAAAACTAAGGTTTGACACTGGCCTGTAGTTTTTGAGGATATGTCTATCAAGGCTCAGCTTCTTTTGAAATGGGGTGACATATGCCATCTTAAAACAGTTGGGGAAACTACCTTCTTTGATTGAATAATTTACAATTTTAGTGATGAGAATATCAGCACACTCCTTGACCAGTGACGTTGGAATTGGTTCAAGGTCACAAGATTTGGATGGTGAGGACTTTATAATTTTGAGTAGGTCTTCCTCGGACACAGGTGTGAAGAGGACAGAGAATATTTAGTGGAATTGGGTCTAGTGACTGAAGATGGTATTGATGACTGCAGTGTGGATCTTATTTTGAGGATTTTGTCCAAGAAGAACTTACAGAAAGTGTTTGCAAGGTCGGTTTTATTTGTGCAGTCTGGTAGAACAGCAACAGATGACCTGTGTAAAATCTTTTTGAAACAGTTCCACAAAGCCTTTGGATTTCCTTGATTTCCAGCCACAATGTTGGAATAATGATTGCATTTGGACTTCTCAAGCAGGAAATTATAGTGATTGGTTGCAGCTCAGTATTGGCTACGATTACTGGCTGAGTTTTCATGGCGCCATGCCCGCTCATATTTCCTCTTGAGTCGTTTTGCCTTGAGGATGTCACAGTTCATGAAACCAGTCTCGGCATGACTTGGTATATTTTTCTTCTTGATTAGGGTGTGCTTGTCAAGGAGGCTTCTCAAGGTATTAAAGTGTTGATGACTGAGAAGACTGGCAGTTTTGTACGAGCATCTAATGAGGTCAGATTTCAGGATATCTGTTCTAGAATCTAAGATATTTATCTTGTGAATTTTATGGATGGAAACACGTTGAAACTTACAGGACTCTCTGACGTGGAAAATAAGGCTAAACATGATTGCCTGGTGGTCTGATAGTCCCCCAATAATGTTGGGACTAATGGCCCAGGAGAAGGAATCACATAGAGCATCCAAAATGTGACCCTGAATATGTGTAGGTGTATTGACAAGTTGTGTAAAACTAAATTGCTCGAGGATATCGTAAAATTTCAGTTTCCAGGTGTCGTGTTGATCCAGATGAAAATTAAGATTACGAAGGAGAATATTTTCACAGCCTGACAAAGCAGCACCTTCGAGGAACATGCCAAATTCGTCCAGGAATTACGACTTTGAGAGATTTGGGGGTCTATAGAGTACATGAAATATAACATCTTTAGCACCCTCAGTGCTAATCTGAATGGAGGTACTTTCAAAAGCCTGACAATTGTTTTTTGAAACTTGCTCAAAACTCAGGTCCTCCTTGATGAAAAGCTAACTCCGCCCCCTTTCTTGACATTTCGAGGTACATAAGTGAACTTATAACCAGGATACTAGAAATAAAACTTTCAGTATCCTCTGGCCTAAGCCATGTCTCAGTGACAGCTATAAGATCAGCATTGTTATTTTGACGAACTCCAGAAAGAAGCTGATTTATTTCTGATAGATCTAATGTTGAGAAGTCAACCATTAAGAGATCTAGAAGCAGGGCCTGGATTGAGACTGATATCACCCACAAGAGCTAGGAGCAATGATGTCCAGGGACTGACATTCCGAAAACTATGTGTCACCCTTCGACAGTGACCCTGGAAAGCCAGATAGGCGCAATTGATGCTGTCTGCACATGGGTGAATCCCCGACTCAATGATCACAGGATGACCTGAGTGCATGGTGGGTTCAGATGAGTCACAGATTCTGATGCCGGACAATACTGTAAACAGCAAAATGAAAGAGGTGCATTTTGGATAATATTGTAGGAAATATATGTATGACTAAAAAAATGTATAACTAAGAACAAAAATATTAAATGACAAATCTACTTTGTGGGTGAGTTGAACGAAAAGTGCATTGCCAGACCAACAGAGGCCAAGAATGAAAAATTTAAAAAAAAAGGTGCACTTTCCTTCCCTATGTACAAACCTGTCTTTCACAATGGAACCAAAAAGACAAAAGTTGTAATAGATTGTGAAAGTAGCAAAAGATTAGTGCATATCTATGGAGTAGATGAAATAAAAAAATTGGTCAAACAAAATTGTGGTATGGATGGTCAATCAGGCTTTAATTTGGTTATTGTATATCCGGACTGTGTATGTAATACAGTTAATTTGGTTGTTGAGTAAAAACAATAGAAAGGAAGGTAGGGGTATAGATGGTATATCTGGGCTTTACATTTAATACAATTTATTTGGTTATTGTATATCTGGGCTTTGGATGTAATACATTTAATTTGGTTGTTTTGGAAACCAATAGAAAAGAACCGTGGGAATTATTGGGTGGGCGATAATACCCGTTTGAGGATAAACAAACAGTTTGTCAATGTTTAGAGATAATATCTACTTATAATCTCTTTGTTTCTCCAAGATGTTTTCATAACTAGTATAATGTGACAAATACATACCACTTTCTATGGTAAAAATGAAAATTTAAAACCGCATCATAAAAACGTCTACCCTGGCGACACTAAAACACTAGCACTCCTTAACTGTGTGAGATAGAGCGATTTCATCGAAATTTTTCACCCGTTGGGTATTTAAACAAACTACTCTCTCCAATTTTTCAAAAATTTTCTCCTCCCCAAAAATGGGGGTCATATTCAATTTTCGAATTTTTGATAAGACACAAATTGGAAATATAGGCTCATAAGGTACACATACAGAACAATACTAAGTCAGTATATGTGATATAGGAGTACTTTTTGAAACCATTTTCTTAATAAAATAAAAATTTACTAGTGGGATTTCAGCAAAATTTTTGACCCACAGCGTATCTGTGAAGACTATGCTTTCCAAGTTTCAACACATATTTCATTCACCAAAAATGGCAACCATTTGGATTTTTCGAATTTTTTTCAAAAATGCAAAACACAAAAATGCTTGTATCTCGAAAACCATGCTAGATAGAGCGATTTCGACAAAATTTTTGACCCACAGGGTAACCCTGCTGAGTCGGTGACCCAGTTTTCAAAAATTTTGGTCCCACCAAAAATGGAGGCCATTTTGAATTTTCAAATTTTCGCAAAAATCGCAAAAGACAAAAATGCTTGTATCTCGAAAACTGTGCGTGATAGAGCAATTTCAGCAAAATTTTTCACCCACAGGGTATCTGTGAAGATTAGCCTTTCCAAGTTTCAACGAATATTTTACTAGCCCAAAACTTTCTTATATGATTAAGCTGCCATTATTTTACTTTTTCGGGAGGCTTTGTTTTTGCCATGCAAAAGCAAGCGCTTTGTTTTGCAAGTGATCCTCTAGTTTATTATTGAAATTTTGTTTGCCATCTTTGCAAGAAATGGAAAATGTTGATTATCTCGAAAACAGAGATAGTGATTTCCCACAAATATTGGACACTGTGGGTACTCTAGATCCTGGAAATTATGGCTTTAAAAATTATTTATTTTCCAAATTCTGGCTGCCATCTTGAATTTTGGTGCAGAAGAAAAATGTCTCATTTCTGAATTCTCTGTTTTTATTGCGTTAATACATCCTATCCAATGGACAATTGCTAATCCGGTCGGCGCAGACCGGCCCGCCAGACGCCAGAAAAAGACGTCCTGTGTTTCCACCGGCTGGCCCGTCCCAGAACTGTGCATTCGCTAGGTGGCGCATGGTATTTGCTTCCTGTCTAGACAACCTGACGTCTTAGCATCTTTTTCGTTTGGCGCGTGTACTGTGCAGACGTGTTTTCAACATCTCCAGATATTTTTTAAGGATTTTCAACCTTATATGTGGATATGTTCAGTGTAGAAGTGTTACCTACTGATCAAGCACGGATAAACATTTAGAAATCTGCTGGAAACGCTCCCTAGCTGACTCAATTTAGTGTCATAGGGCAGTTATGACGCGAAATATAAAGGCAGTCATTTTACTAGTTTCCTCCCACTCAACCATTGTGTTGTTAGGGGCAGATCGACAATATTGAGGAATTATGGATATAGTACAGGTATTTTTATCCGTGTCTTTTGTTTGAAGGTACCTTCTGTAACCTTCCAGCTACAGTCACCATAGAAACGTCTTTTCTAGTACTACTAATAGAAATCACGGGGAACTTCAGTCTACATAGTTTTGAACACTGTAAATAAAAGGAATTCCCCAAGCAAGAGATGCATTCTTCAGATTTCTTCAGAGCACACTGGTACCGACTTCTCTGCTGTATAGCATCAGTCACACCAGCCTAGCTCGAGTATTTAGTGTTTTTTCATCAGAAGCAAGAGATGAATTCTTCAGATTTCTTCAGAGCGCACGGGTCCAGACATCTTTGCTGTAAAGCATTAGTCGACTGGCAAGCTCATATTCAGCCAACCTCACCTAGTATTTACATAGAAGGAACTTCATCTTTAATCACTCTCAGTCCCACCCTTGTGGACCAGGCACTTGTGTCGGTAGTAAGGGCAGTGGATGGCCAGGACACTGGTTTGAGTGCACAGCCGGCTGAGCAACCGACTTCAGACCGGCACCGACCAGGACTTTCATCTTCAGAGCGCACTGGTCCAGGCTTCTCTGCTTTTAAAGCATCAGACGTCATATCCAGTCAGCCAATCGCGTGTCCTTCCGACCAGTCCCGAAGCAGGTCACGTGTTTTCACCGACCAGGGAGGTCGGAAGTGCGTTCTTCAGAACTCACGTCTACTGTGACTCCAGCCCCTGCTTTGCAGACCCGGCCTTGTTGTCGGTAGTGGGGATTTGTGGACTGTAAAGTTGCCGGTAAAGCATCACACAAAGAACGCGAATACTGACGTCATCTCCAGTTAGCCAATCGCGTGTCCTTCCGACCAAATCACAAAGCTGGTCACATGTTTTCATCGACCAGGAAGGTCGGAACTGCGTTCTTCACAACTTACGTCTACTGTGATACCAGTCCCTCTCTCATGGACTGACCTTCGTTGTCGGTAGTGGGGTTGGTGGATGAGCAGAATACTGTGCATTTGCATGTTTAAGTATCACAAAAGAACGCAACAACTGACGAGCTCCAATCAGCCAATCGCGTGTCTTTCCGTCCAGCAAGCTGGTCACGTGACACGCCGAACAACAAGTGCTTCTAAAAATAGGTCACAAGGGCTTTCCCAGCAACTGTCAAATCTACAAGTAAGACGTGCGATTAATGAAATACTTTAATTAATAGAGGAAACCTACAGCAAGCTGAATTCAACACAAAAGATAGTTGTACACTTGCTTCAACAACTGGTTACAGAGTGTACCGGCTAGTACTGGCTACACAGCCTTGTACACTTGCTTCAACAACTGGTTACAGAGTGTACCGACTGGTACTGGTTACACAGTCTTGTACACTTGCTTCAACCTACCGCTTACAAGTCTACTAACAGGGTGATCGATAGTCAGACAGCTCTTCATCATATCCGGCCAAGGGTATGTATGAAAAATATATATGAGTAGTGGCCTTCTGAGGGGAAAAAAAAAAAAAAAAAAAAAAAAAAATATCCGGCCAAGGGTCAGCCATCTCACAAATGTGAAAGTTGTGTCAGCCCCACCTGACCGGACCACAGCAAGAACAGAGAGACTGTTTTCTTGTATCATTGTCACCAGACCGGACCAGAGGCCGGGGGGGCAGAAATGACTATCAAATGTCCCAAATGTGGCACACAACTGCCTGTAGGGTCCAGACTAAACCCGTTTGGGAACTTAGGAAGCCTTGGGGGCTGGACCCTAGGTAGTACAAATGTTGAAGGAGGGCTACACTCTCCCATATACCTATACAAGAACAATCCAGGAAATGCCTGAGATTTCACATCCAAGGTCGGGCATACCAGTTCAAGGCCCTGCCATTCGGTTTGTCCAAAGCACCTTTGGGGTTCACCGTGATACCAAAGGAGGTGAAACTGATGGCCATACACAGGGATTTAGGAATCCACCAGTACCTAGACGACTGGTTGATGAGAGCCAGATCCCACCAGGCTTGTCCCCAACATACACAGGAACTAGTAAATAATGTGTCAGCAACTGGGTTGGCTGATGACGAGCACACTGCAGGAGGAACCTGGTCCCTTCTGGGAAGGAAGCTGCATATAACTATCTAGAACTTAAAGCAGTCTTTCTGGCTTTATAAGAGTTCCAAGACCTTTGCTCAAACAAGTTAGTACTTGTAGCAACCAACAACACCACAGTAGTGTCATTCATAAACAAGGAAGGAGACATGTCAGGCCCACTTTGTGCCCTACTATGGAGAATCTTCACCTGGTGTACCAGGAAACAAGTGCCTCTAAACCTGACACGTTCCAGGCTGGCTGAGCGTTGTAGCAGACAAGCTATCCAGGCTAGGCCAGACCATCCAAATAGAGTGGTTTTCTCCTTCCAGAGGTCTTCCACTCAATATGCAGCAGGTGGCACCGGCCCAAAATAGACTTATTTGCGATGAGGTTCAACAACAAGTTGCCTCTGTTTGTGTCACCGGTACCGGATCCCCGGGCCACAGCAGTGGATGCGCTCAGTCGGCCATGGTAGGATCTGAAAGCATACACCTTCCAATCAGCATATTAGGCAAAGTGGTGGAGAAGTTGCAAGACTCCCCATGCAAGAGAATCATTCTGATTGCTCTGGGGTGGCCCAACATACCTTGGTTTTGGGATCTAGTGGCCATGTCCAGCCAAATCCCACTGAGCCTGCCCATTCTGCCCAACCTGTTGACAGCCATTCAATCAGATCCCTCACAGAAATCTGACAAACCTTAATCTCCATGCAGGGCTCCTAGAGCCTCAGCAATCGAGGAGCAGGGCTTATCTGAGGCAGTGGCAGCAAGAATTGAGTCTCCTCAAAGGGGATCAATCACATCAGTCTATGAGGCAAGTGGGCCATTTTTACAAGTGATGTATCATTCATCAGGTGGACTTCGGGGCACTCCCCTGTAAAGTCAGTTGCTGACTTCCTTATGTACCTGTTTCAGGCAGGAAGTTTCAGCCCAGCACCATTGATGGTTACAGGTCAGCCATTGCTGATAGACTGGGAAATTCGCCCATCAATATCAGTAAGGATGAAAATCTCACTCGTCTCCTGGATAGTTTCCACTGAGACAGACCCAAAGGCCGGAAGGGAATCCCCTCCTGGAACCTCTCCCTGGTTTTTGCACCAGCTGACAAGGTTCATTTTGAACCAATTAAAGAGGCCTCCTTGAAGCATTTGACCTTCAAGACAGTTTTCCTCTTGGCCCTGGGGTCGGGCAAGCGTAGAAGTGAGATACATGCTTGGCAAAACAGAAATATTAGACACCAGTCCGACTGGTCAAAGGTGCCCCTGTACCCATGACCCAGCTTTCTCCAGGAATCAGCTGGCCAAAGAGGGTCCGGACAGTGTGTCCCCAGGGGTTATAACAGCCCTGGCCCCAAATCTGGATAGATCCCTCAAGTCTGACAGGTCCCTCTGTCCGGTCAGAGCATTGCGCTACTATTTGGACAGGACCTCAGGCAGAATAAGGAGGTGGTTGTTGTCTCCTTTAAGAAAAGTTTTGACAAAGACATCTCACCTGCCACTATCTCCTCTTGTATCAAGCAGACTGTGATCCTATGTTATGAGCTCTCTGATCAGGAGGCCCACACTTTACATCAGGTTAAAGCCCATGAGGTCAGGGCCTTTGATGTTTCTAAGGTCTTCCAGTCGGGAGTTCCCTTAGATACAGTCTTGTCAGCCTGCCACTGAAGTCACATAATACCTTCACACAGTTCTATCTGAAGGGCGGGGCTTCGGCTGATTCAGAGCTTTACCAATTGGGTTCGGTAGTGGCTGCTCAGCAGATCCACAAGTGGCCCTTAGATTGAGGAGATTTATATATATGTATAAACAGTTCTTCATGTACATAAGAATTAAGTGTGGCATGCTTCCTTCGGGAGGTTTATTTGCATTCTGGGACTGGACTCATCCCTCTCTTCCCCTACCTCAGAGCAGGTCTGCAAAAAAAGGGGGGGCGACGTCGGTATAGCCCCGGTTCACCGGCTGCTGGCAACCGATCATGGCCTTACAGGGTTTCCTGACCTTAAGGTCAATATAAAATGTGGCTTTCCATATTAATCCACATTGGAAGAATATCAAGAATGGACACAAGAAAGGTTGGGGCAAGTCTTCAAACTACACCTTCTGACCGGCCAAGGGTCAGTCATTATATAAATGACAATTACTGTTTACATGCTCGAGTGTGTGCACAGCGACTGACGGGGAGAAGAAAAACTGTAAACTCTTGTCAGACTTTAGATGTAAACTTAATTGTTGCAGATCATGTACCTTTTGCAGTAGGGCAGCCACAAAAGAAAAGCTTAAGTCCCAATATTGTTTAACAAGTAAAGTCATTAAAATATGTGAAAGATGTTTCCTGTGTAGATCACTTGAGTTTTGTCCAGAATGTCACAAATGCCCCAGGTTGTTGCTCCAGATCTGCTTGTAGGGGCAAATTGCACCAGTATTGGGAAACATGGGCAGCCCTAGGGTAGCAGTAGTTGTTCTAGCATATTGTCCATTGGGTAGGATGTATTGACGCAATAAAATTTTCAATTTAATAAGTTAATACCCTACCCAATAGACAGGTGAGGCCCTCCCAACTGACCCCGCTATCAGCTTACTAGGGGTCTGAAAAGGTTTAGACAACGAAATAGATGCTATGACGTCACGCTGTCTGGAAAGGAAGGAAGTACAATGTGCCACCTAGTGAATGCACACTGCAAAGCCAGTCTTGGTGGTGGATAACACAAGACGTCCTTTTCTGACAGTTGGCAGGGCTGGTCGCACTGGGTAGGGTATTAACTTATAAAAATTTAACTTATTAAATTTGCAATCCAATGTGGATTAATATGGAAAGCCACATTTTATATTGATATTCATCATATTGTCAGTCATCATATTCACCATTCAATACCAACAGTAGCTCCCTGCTACCCAAGTTCAGTAGTGTATTTTTGTCCAATATCTGCCTGCTGTTTATTTATTGTGTAATTGTATTCTGACAGGTTTCTAACCCCCTCTTGATGGAAGGTGCTGGCAGGGTAAGCTATGAGGAGTGTGGAGAACACTTCTTTATACCCTACATGATAGAAGATGTCCAAAATGGGACAAAAATTAGGCAGGGCGACCAAGTCTGCTTTCAAGTTGCAACTGACAAAAGGTTATTATTATTTTTGTGTCACCAGCGTTTATGCTGCGTGGCATATAGGGATTGCTTTATCACCTCAATTTGTGTCATCATCATCTGTCGTCGTCACACTTTCTATTCCGTACAGTATCTCAAAAATGGCTTGCCAGATTAAATTCAAATTTGGCATGTGGATGTAACTGGTCCTCAGGGTGTGCTGTATAGTCTGGTGACTTTAAACTCCCACTAGTAACATACTTAGCTTGAGTTTAAGTTTTTTCTTTTCCGGATCATATCTCAAAAATGGGTTGATGGATTCAATTCAAATTTGGCATGTGGTTATAACTAGTTTTGAAGGTGTGCCCTATTTTAAGGTGACCTTAAGTTCCCATGTATAAAAGAATTATGTTGAGATTATGTTTTTTTGTCAGCTGACATTATGTCGTCACTCTGCGGTGTCGGCATCTGCGTGAACATCTTCTCCTCCTAAACTACACGACCCAGAGACATGCTGTTTTTTTAAAAGATACCTTAACTATCAAGGATGAAAAATTGTTCAAGGCATGCAGATCTCTTCGTTTGTCTGTTCCCCAGAGCCATTACAAGTCGGGTACCCCCACCCAAAGTGTGAAAATTTCAACACTTTATCACAATTTCCTCATTCACTACTAAAGGGATTTTTCTAGTGTCTTGCATATATGTACTAGGCCACTAGTAGATTACCTTGTGTGAGTATCAGGCCTGAATCTTTCTTTATTATTTTTTTATGAATTTTAAAATAATTTTTAGTGCATTAAAATTCATGAAATAATGCACTAAATCACTTATAACTTGAAAAGTATTGCATTTAGAGCATCTTGTTAAAATATGTTATTCAGCTACTTTTTCCATAGCTACAACATGGTGAGTAACTTGGGTGTCTGTCCCAATAGCTAAGTGACTAATGGCTACTTTCTGACTTTTCACTACCTCCTGTAATGAGAAAATTCACCTATAACTTGAAAACTGTTGCCTATACAGAATTTTGTAAAAATATGTTATTCAGCTACTTTTGGGTCAGCTATAATATAGTAAAATTTCAGACCTGTAGCTCATTGCATAGCTGAGTAATAGCTACTTTGAGGTTATCACTGTTGAGTAAATCAGTGGTAACTTGAAAACTATTGCATTTGGAGTATTTTTATATCCTGCCGGGCTTTAGCCTGGGAGGGAGATTATGAAATGATGCCTGTGTGTGCGTGCGTGTATGTGTTACTGTGTCACGCAGATTTCTCCAAAACTACTACAGCTACAGATTTTTTTGTAAATTAATTGTCCCAATGAATTTTCATGCCCTTGAAAAATTTTTTGGTTTTATGGACTTAGGTCTAAAGATAAGTGAGTTATAGCAATCTTAGCTACTTTGAGTAAAGGTCTCATAACTCAAAAACTATTGCAGTTACAGCTTTTTCTTCAAATATGTTGTTCAGCTACTTTGTCTTTAACTATAAGATGGCATATAGTTTGGGGTTCTATTGCATGGCATAAGTGAGTAATAGCTATTTTGTTACTTGTAGCAAAAAAATGGCATAAGTAAATGTCAAATATCTTCAAAAGTATTAAAGTTAGGGAATTCTTTTCAAATATGTTATTCATCTAGTTATGTCAGCTGACTTGTCAGTCAGCTGACATTATGGGATCACTCTGCAGCGTCTGCGTCCGCGTGAACATCTTCTCCGAAACCACAAGGCCCAGAGACATGCTGTTACTTTTAAAAGATACCTTATCTATCGAGGATGATAAATCGTAAAATTTATGCAGATCTGTCTGTTCGTCTCTTCCCCAGAGCTGTTAGAAGCGAGGTACCCCCGCCCAAAGTGTGAACATTTCAACACTTTATCACAATTTTCTCATTGACTTTTGAAGGGATTTCTCTCTTATTTTGCATATATGTACTATACCACAGGTAGATTCCTTTGTGTCAGTATAAGACCTGGATCTTTCTTAATTATTTTTTTATTAATTTATTTATATAATTTTTAATGCATTAAAATTCATAAAATCATGCACTAAATCACTTATATCTTGAAAAGTATTGCATTTAGAGCATTTTGCTTAAATATGTTATTCAGCTACTTTTTTCATAGCTACAACATGGTGAGTAACTTGGGCATCTATCCCCATAGCTAAATGAGTAATAGCTACTTTGTGACTTTTTTTAATAACTTCCATAAGGAGTAAAACTATTGCATATTCAGAATTTTGTATAAATATGTTATTCAGCTACTTTTGGGTCAGCTATAACATAGTAAAGTTGCAGACCTGTAGCTTATGGCATAGCTGAGTAATAGCTACTTTTAGGTTATCACTGTTGAGTACATCACTTATAACTTGAAAACTATTGCATTTACAGTATTTTGTTTCAATATGTTATTCACCTATTTTGGGGTTAGCTATTACATAGTAAAATTTCACCTTATAACTTATAACTTGAAAACTATTGCATTTACAGAAATTTGTGTAAATATGTTATTCAGCTACTTTTGGGTCAGCTATAACATAGTGAAATTACAGACCTGTAGCTCATGGCACAACTGAGCAATAGCTATTTTCAGGTACTGACTGTTGAGTAAATCAATTGTAACTTGAAAAATATTGCATTTGGAGTATTTTGTTAAAATATGTTGTTCACCTACTTTTGGGTCAGCTATAACATAGTGAAATTACAGACCTATAGCTCATGGCATAGCGGAGCAATAGCTATTTTCAGGTTCTCACTATTAAATCAGTTGTAACTTGAAAACTATTGCATTTACAGTATTTTGCTTAAATATGTTGTTCACCTACTTTTGGGTCCGCTATAACATAGTAAAATTTCAGACCTGTAGCTCATTGCATAGCTGAGTAATAGCTACTTTGAGGTTATCACTCTTGAGTAAATCAGTTGTAACTTGAAAACTATTACATTTAGAGTATTTTGTTTAAATATGTTATTCACATAATTTTTGGTCAGATATATCATAGTGAAATTGCAGACCTCTATGTCATGCTATAGCTGAGCAATAGCTACTTTCAGGTTCTCACTATTGAGTAAATCATTGTATCCACTGGATAGCCGCAGTGTGTAGAGAGATTTCACCATTATCGCTCTAATGAAAAAAATATTATAGCTAGCCTTCTCAAGTTTGCAGAATATATTAATGACCATAAAATGTTGCCTGGGAATATTTTTGAAAAACAAGATGGCCGCCAGGGATGTTTATTCGACTTTAAACAAGGACTTTTGTTGGCCCTCTAGAGGAAAGGGTATTATAGGTAGAGATCTCAAATTCGCAGGATATGTTCCTCATTATAAAATCTTGACTGGGAATACTTTTGGCCTCATTTTGAAAAACAAGATGGCCGCCACAGGTGTTTCTTTGTCAGTCATGAAAAGTGCTTATATCTCCCTTATTATTGGTCCTAGAGGTTTGGGATGGTAAACCAACCTGTAGGAAATCATGGGCTGGGAATCTATTGATGTGGTCCGATTTTACCTTGGACCTCTTCTTCAAGGTCAAACGAGGATAGCCAAACTTTAAAGTGCTTATAACTCGCTTATTATTGGTCTTAGAGGTTTGGGATGGTAAAACAATATATAGGAAATCATGGGCTGGGATTCTTTTGGTGTGGTCAGATTTGACCTTGGACCCCTCCTTCAAGGTCAGTTGAGGATAACCAAACTTAAAATTGCTTATAACTCGCTTGTTATTGGTCCTACAGGTTTGGGATGGTAAACCAACCTACAGGAAATCATGGGCTGGGAATCATTTGGTGTGGTCGGATTTGACCGTGTACCCCTCCTTCAAGGTCAAACATAGATAGCAGAACTTAAAAGTGCCTATAAATCGCTTATTATTGGTTCTAGAGGTTTGGGATGGTAAACCATCCTATAGGAAATCATGGGCTGGGAATGTTTTTGTGTGGTTGGATTTGACCTTGGACCCCTTCTTCAAGGTGGAACGAGGATATTGCATTTGCAGTATTTCTTTAAATATGTTTTAAGCTACTCTTTACACTTAAACAGTTACCTTGTTACTTTCCTTCATAATACCATTTGCAGGGTACAACTTTTTTGTCCTTTTCTTCTGTCAGGTTCAGAATTTCTTTTGAACAATTTCAATTACCATTTACTGTACTTCCGTACAGCACTTTCCCTGATACTTATGCTTTCCTCTCATTATTACCTTCACAAATCAAAAACACTCAGTCAGCTGACACAGTTCCCGTTCACGGGCACTCTCCTCTTGTTTGCATTTTGTGAGTTTTCTCGGTTCAGGCTTGCTTGTACGCATACATTTTATTGCATAAAAATGTCTTCCAATACCCAAAGAACAAGCAAAGATAATGCGAGGTCTGTGAAGTGCAGGCATTTCTGTCTTCCCTTTGATAGCCATAACTATTGCCCTTCCTGTAGAGAAGCAAATAAAGGAGATGAACCCTGTGTTAGCTTCTCGGATAAACAGATGACTAAAATTAAAAACAGGAAACGTTATGTAAGGAAACAGAAAGCTGACACTTCAAGAGAATTTTTGACCTGCAGGGTAGTACAAGACTATCCTATGTAAAGGGGAAAAATTTCAATTTTCGCCACTTTTGGTGGCCATCTTGGATTTTAGCGGAAAAGGAAAAAGTGTGAATATCTCGAAAACCGAACGAGATAGAGTGATTTCGAGTGAATTTTTGACCCGCAGGGTAGTACAAGAGTATCCTATACAAAGGGGAAAAATTTCAATTTTCGCCACTTTTTGCGGCCATCTTGGAATTTAGCGGAAAATGAAAAAGTGTGAATATCTCGAAAACTGTAAGAGATAGAGCGATTTCGAGCGAATTTTTGACCCACAGGGTAGTACAAGAGTTACCTATGCAAGGGGGAAAAATTTCAATTTTATAGCGAAATACCCTTACCATTTCCTAACAGTAGCTATTTGTTGGAGCCATCCAACCCAATGACCAACGCAGAGATGCGATTTTAAGGTTATATAACCACCTTAATAAGGCCATTGGGTTACAGTAGTCCGTCCTCCCGCCAAATAAGTCACATGACCTCCTTTGTTTACCTCATTATTTTTGTTGGCCATCAGCAGTAGGACGTGTTTTTTATATTGGTAAAGTTTTCAGGGACTTTTGCTTTTTTATTGAGGTTTATGCTTCAATATGGCTAATAACAATGATTCTTCTGACAATAAGGCGAAGAAATCTTCATCTTGTGGTCATCTTATGCCTGGTTTTGACAACCATAGATATTGCTTTAAATGCAGAGAAGCTGGTAAGGGAGACGATTTATGTGCTTTGAAGAAAGATTGTTTGCTTTGCGCATCTTTCTCGGAAGATCAGAAGCGTAAGCTTGCTAGTAAACATTCAAAAGGGAAAAAATCTGTAAAAGAAACTACCGTTGAAAAACCAAAAATAGACGATTCCATCTTGGATGAAGATGACAATTCGTCTGTCACAAATGTTGCTCAGTCTTCAACCTCTAACAACCAGGCATTAGCAGCAATTTTGTCCCAGCTTACTTCAATATCGAATAGGCTTTCAGCCGTAGAGAAGAAGGATTCCCCTATGCAGGCAGACATTGTGGAAGCGTCTCCAAGGGGAAGTTCCGATTGTAGAGAAAAGACTATCTCTTCGGAAAACACTTCCGTCGAGGTCCAGTCGAAACGTTCAGCGGAGGAAAACCCCAGTTGTGACAATCGACACAAAAAAGGTGCAGAATCGAGATTTCAGATGGGGAATATGATTCATCCCAAGAGGAAAAACAAAAAAAAATTTCAATTTTATTGCGTTAATACATCCTATCCAATGGACAATTTGGTCGGTCGCCAAACGTCAGAAAAAGACGTCCTGTGTTTCCACCGGCTAGGCCGGTCCAGTACTGTGCACTTGCCAGATGGCGTGTCGTACTTCCTTCCTGTCTAGACAGCGTGACGTCATAGCATCTTTTTCGTTTGGCACTTGTGCTGTACACACAAATTTTTTGAGAGGATTATTATTTCAAGTTTTTTGTGAGAACTCTTTAATTTTTTGATATTTTGTTGTATGCTACGGATTCTTTAGGACTTATATCTTACTATGTGTTCTCCCAGTCAACATAGGGGAGGTTGTGGCCATATGATGGCAGGTTTTGACACACATAGCCATTGCGCACGCTGTCGTGAAAAGAAAAAGGGCCATGATCCCTGTGTAGAGAAGCCTGGTTCTGCTTGCTCTCATTGTACTTCACTCACTCCTGATCAATGGACACAACTTTCCACGCCTACATACAAGATGAAAAAAGAGAAGCGTGAGTTAAAGTCTTCAACACCAGCTAAGAATCCGCCATCAGATAGCTTTCTCAGTCCCACCCTTGTGGACCCGTCCCTAGTGACGGTAATGGGGGTTGTGGATGGCCAGAGCACCTCCGGGTCGCCTGGCTTGAGTGAGAAATCAGCTGAGAAGAAAAAGAAGAAAGAAGATAAGAAGGGTTGCTAGCTCCAAGCTGGTCAAACCGGACAAGTCGGTTAAATCCTCTCACCGACCCTCTGGTGAATCTACCGACCAAAAACTGGAAGTGATGGAACAAAAATGGTCGGATCGCTTCAACCGGCTGGAGGCGTTGCTATTGGCCAAGACTCTGGACCGGGAGCCTACCACTAGTGCTGTCAAGGTCACACCGACCCATGCTCCACCGGCCAGTGCTATCAGTTCTGAGCCCTTTTTGAGACCATCAGATCAACCTTCTTCATCTGCACAGCCATCTCACCGACCGTCTGCTTCTGCTTCACCAGCCACCGACCCTGTTGGTACTGCCACTGCTTCTAAGGCCGGTTCTGATTCTTCTCAGCCCACACACCGACCAGGGACTTCTGGGGTTACCGACCAGCCCACTAAGAGATCTTTTGCTGTTGCTTTTGACTCTACTAAAAAGGACACCTCGTCCAGTGACTCAGACTCTGAGAGTTTCAGTTCGGATAGACCTCCAGTTGATTTGTACCCGGAAGAGGGTGAACTATCTGATGATCATGACGTGTCCTTTGCTGACCCCGACCAATTCCTCTCGGAGGAACAGTCGTATAGAGAAACAATGAGGGGGATACGGTCTTACATGGGTTGGACCCATGTTCCGGACATAGATTCAGGTGCCAAGACATCAGATGACAACCCTTTTGCCGGACCGAAACTTCAAACTCCAGGCAAGGTCTCCGTCAATCTCCCCACGGACAAGTGGCTTTGTAACAAACTGTCCAAACTCAACCTCACCCTAGTACAGGGTTACCCTTCACGTACCACTGAGGCTGGCACTCTTCAACGGGACCAATTTGTCCAACCGGCCAAATCCCAGAGTAAATGGTATGGTGTGCATTCAGAACCCAAGAAGGACTCTAGTTCTGCAGTTAAAACATGGAATACTGGTTCTTCCCGCATTAACAGCACATATTTGAGAATAGCTCGTCAGGCTGGCATTGCTTCCAACCCACCACTGTCTAGACCCATCTCCCAGGAAAACTTAAGAAAATGGGAAAGGTCAGCCCAGGAGTCGTCTATAATCTGCAATCAAGCAGCCGGCTTCAATCGCTGCCTGTTGAAGGTCCAACAGAATATGCAGACTCAACTCCGTACTATCCGGACAGAATCCAAGGGCAAGACAGCAAACAAGGTATCAGCAGCTACAGATGAACTTCAATTCCTGTTCGACTTCAACTCCAGTGTGTACCAGGCAATGGCCAAAGCAATGGAACATTTAACTGACTTTGTTTTTGTTAACATGGCAAACACTACTCTGTTGCGACGGGATTCGTACTTGTCCTACCTCAAGGCTGGAGTGAAGGCTGATACCCTGAATGTCCTTAGATCTGCTCCACTGGAATTGGACACATTATTCCCGGATTCAGTTATTAAACAGGCAGAGGAGGACATATCTAATTTTGACAGAAACCACTCTGGGTCGGTCTACAAAAAGGGCAGATACCATCCTTATGAAAGACAGGACAGAAAATCTGAGTCCAAGAAACAGGACCGACCGTCCTGGAAAAATGTCTCCTCATATGGCCAGCATAGACGAGGGAAGAGCAAGCACCAGTATTTCTCGCGACCAGCCAAGGGCCAGCAGCCGTATAAATGACAATTACTGTGTAACAAAACTACAAGCACGGCTGCTGGCCCCGAGCGCACCGAAAGAGACATTGACTGTTCAATCTTTAAAGAGACATGTAAAATTAAATGTTGTAAACCATGTTCCTTCTGCAACCAGGCATCCACAAAAGAAAGGAATAAGTCCTGGCTTGTCAGATGTAATGCAAAAAGATTGTACATTAAAATATGTCAAAGGTGTTTCTTCTGTCACTCAATTGTCTTGTGTCCAACCTCTAACAAATGTCCCTTTTGCTGTACAAAATCTGCCTGTAGGGGCCAGACTTCAAATTTTTTTGGCAAACTTGGCTGGAAATGGGTGCCGGTCCGAGAAAGTTCAAATCCTGAGAGAGGGTTACACCCTCCCCTTTCGGATCCGGCCAAATCTCACAAGGTCTCCCACGGTCATAAGCTGCTATGTCAATCCCCACAGGAACAGCTACCTGATGGAGGCATTACATCAGCTTATAGACAAAAATGCTGTAGAACTGGTTCACAACCAGACCTCCCTAGGGTTTTTCAACCGACTGTTTTTGGTACCCAAACCCAACAACAAGTGGAGACCCATACTGGACCTAAGCAAACTGAATCTGTTCCTCAAGGTGGAGAAATTTAAAATGGAGACACCGGAATCCGTCAGAACATCCTCCAGCAAGGGGAGTGGGTCACCTCGATAGATTTCAAGGATGCCTACTTCCATATTCCAATACAGGAACAATCCAGGAAATATCTGAGATTCCATGTCCAGGGCCGGACATACCAATTCAAAGCACTCCCTTTCGGTCTGTCCACAGCGCCTTTGGAGTTCACTGTAATAGCAAAGGAGGTGAAACTGATGGCCATACACAAGGGTATAAGAATCCACCAGTACCTAGATGACTGGTTGGTAAGAGCCACTTCCCACCAAGATTGTCTCCAGCATACACAAACACTGGTCAAGATGTGCCAAGACCTGGGCTGGCTAGTAAATGTAGAGAAATCAGAACTGGAACCCAAGCAAGTCTTCGACTTTGTAGGTTACCAGTTCGACCTCCGATCCGGCCGGGTTTGACCCACACCGGACCATTGGCAAAGCCTTCAAGAGAAAATTAAAAAACTGCTAGTGCTACCGACCTGTCCGGTCCGGCAGTTCATGTCCTTGATAGGTTTGTTAACAGCCACCTCTGAGGCCGGGGTTCGATCCCCGTCAAGGCCTTATGTGGGAAAGCTGGTAGTTGCTTGCCGTTGGTCGGCAGTTTACAGTACACAACCCTAGCGAACTCTATGTACTGGTTTCCTCTGCCCTTCCAACTACCTGTCGTGATACGACCTGTACAGTGTTGAAAGCGACGTAAAACCCCAAATAAACAAATTGAAAAACAAGTTCACCTATGCTGACTGCATATGAGACCCATACAGTGGCACCTCAAAAACAATTGGAGGGTAACAGAATCTTTAGAGAAGGTCATTCCAATACCCAAGTCTCTGCACCCACATTTACAATGGTGGCTGGAGGAGAGCAATGTGCTCCAAGGTCAACCATTACACCCAATAAAACATGCTCTGCAAATTTTTACAGACGCATCAAAAGAAGGGTGGGGTGCTCACTTAGACGAAAGCATTGCAAGAGGGTCATGGTCACTACCGGAAAGCAAGCTGCATATAAACTATCTGGAACTAAAAGTAGTCTTTCTGGCTCTAAAAGAGTTCCAAGACCTTTGCGTAGGCAAGATAGTCCTGGTGGCAACAGACAATACAACAGTAGTGGCTTATGTAAACAAGGAAGGAGGCATGCGGTCGGGCCCACTGTGTGCCCTATTGTGGAGAATCTTGACTTGGTGTACCAAGAAACAAGTAACTCTCAAAGCCCGACGTATCCCAGGCTGCCTAAATGTGGTAGCCGACAAGCTATCCAGACTGGGCCAGACCATCCAGACAGAGTGGTCTCTCCTTCCAGAAGTTTTCCAAGCTTTATGCAGCAAGTGGCACCGGCCTCAGATAGACCTATTCGCCACGAGGTTCAACAACAAGTTACCTCAATTTGTGTCACCGGTACCGGACCCCCTGGCCATAGCAGTAGATGCTCTCAGTTTGCCATGGGAGGATCTGGACGCATACGCCTTCCCACCGACCGCCATATTGGGCAAAGTGGTGGAGAAGTTACAGGACTCCCCGTGCAAGAGAATCATTCTGATTGCCCCGGGGTGGCCCAACATGCCCTGGTTTTGGGACCTAGTGATCATGTCCAGTCAGGTCCCCCTAAGTCTACCCAACCTGTTGACACAGCCCTTCAATCAGATCCCTCACAGACATCTGACAAATCTGAATCTCCATGCATCGCTCCTAGAGCCACATCCATCAAGGAGCAGGGCTTCTCTCAAGCAGTGTCAGCAAAAATTGAGGCTCCTCAAAGGAGATCAAACCAGATCAGTCTATGAGGCAAAGTGGACCATTTTTACAAAATGGTGCATCACTAATAAGGTGGACTTTAGGGCACCCCTATAAACTCAGTTGCTGATTTCCTTATGTACCTCTTCGAGGACAGGAAATTCCAGCCCAGCACCATCGATGGTTACAGGTCTGCCATTGCTGATAAGTTGGGAAATCCATCCCTTAATATCAGCAAAGATGAAAATCTCACTTGTCTCCTGGATAGTTTCCACAGAGACAGACCCAAAGGTCGGAGGGGAATCCCCTACTGGAATCTTTCCCTGGTTTTACACCAGCTGACAAAGGCTCCTTTTGAACCACTTAAAGAAGCGTCAGTGAAGCATTTGACCTTCAAAACTGTTTTCCTCTTAGCCCTTGGTTCAGGCAAGAGAAGGAGTGAGATACATGCCTGGCAACAAAAGAACATCAGACACCAATCCGATTGGTCCAAGGTGTCCCTGTATCCATCACCCAGCTTTCTTTCTAAAAATCAGCTGGCCAAAGAGGATCCAGATAGTGTGGCCCCAGTGGTTATACCAGCCCTGGCCCCAACCCTGGATAAATCCCTCAAGTCTGACAGGTCCCTTTGTCCAGTCAGATCTTTGCGCTACTATTTGCGCCACTATCTCAGACTGAAGGCAGAACAAGGAGTTAGTCTTTGTTTCCTTCAAGAAAGGTTTCGACAAGGACATCTCCCCTGCCACTATCTCCTCATGGATCAAGCAAACTGTGATCCTGTGCTATGAGCTCTCTGATCACCAAGCCCACACCCTGCATCAGGTTAAAGCCCATGATGTCAGGGCCTTTGCTGCTTCTAAGGCCTTCCAGTCGGGAGTTTCCTTAGAGCAGATTCTATCAGCCTGCCACTGGAAGTCACATAATACCTTCACACAATTCTACCTGAAGGATGTGGCCTGGGCCGACTCAGAGCTCTACCATTTGGGTCCTGTAGTGGCTGCACAACAGATCCACAAACAACCCAGGACCTAGAGGAGATCTGTAAATAAGTAAATAATTGTACATATATTTAAGAGCCAAACAAAAAAAACGTGCTTTCTTCGGGAGGTTTATTTTGCTTCTTATGGGACTGAACTCATCCCTCTCTTCCCCTACCTCAGAGCAGGTCTGTTAAAAAGGGGGAGGGGGAGTAAGTCGGTTTGAACCAATGGGCCGGTCTCTATTAACCGACTATGGCCTTAAGGGTCTCTGACCACAAGGTCAACCCGTGCCTGGAAGAAAATCAGTTGTTAGTTTGTTTATGAGTTCACCTAAGTCCCTAGTAACTTACCCGCTGACCAAGCGGTAGTTATTCAGCAATTGTCCATTGGATAGGATGTATTAACGCAATAAAATAGCAAATTTAATAAGTAAATTAAATTTTTATAAGTTAATACCCTATCCAATGGACACACAAGACCCTCCCACCGACCCCGCTATCAGCTTACTAGGGGTCTAATAGTCTTAGACAACGAAAAAGATGCTATGACGTCACGCTGTCTAGACAGGAAGGAAGTACGACACGCCATCTGGCGAGTGCACAGTACTGGACCGGCCTAACCGGTGGAAACACAGGACGTCTTTTTCTGACGTTTGGCGGGCCGGTCTGCGCCAACCAGATAAGCAATTGTCCATTGGATAGGGTATTAACTTATAAAAATTTAATTTACTTATTAAATTTGCAATTTTCACCACTTTTGGCGGCCATCTTGCCTGTGCAAAGGGGAAAAATTTCAGTTTTTGCCACTTTTGGCGGCCATCTTGGGTTTTTTTGCGGAAAATGAAAAAGTGTGAATATCTCTAAAACCATACGATATAGAGCGATTTTGAGTGAATTTTTGACCCACAGGGTAGTACAAGAGTGTCCTATGCAAAGGGGAAAAATTTCAATGTTTGCCACTTTTGCGGCCATCCTGGATTTTAAGTGTACAATGAAAAAGTGTGAATATCTCAAAAACTGTAAGAGATAGAGCGATTTTGAGTGAATTTTTGAGTGAAAGGGGAAAAATTCCAATTTTCGCCACATTTGAAATGAAAAATTGTGAATCTGTAATGCTCGGCGGGAGATACATACCGCAGCAGTGGTCTTGTTGTCCTACAATCTGGTTTAACAAGTATATTGTTGGTTTCAATTGGATTTAGTTAATTGCAGTCATTGGATGCTCCAGTAAGTGTTGCTGTGAGAGTCACATGTGTGTTGTACTGCCTATAGGAATGGGAATGTATGTGCCCGCAATGTGAGTCTGGTGCAGCCAACACAGTCAGAGCGTCACGATGGAGTGGTGTGTAGCCTGAAAGATGGCTATGGCTTCATTGAAAGGGCAGATGTGGTGAAGGAGATCTTCTTCCACTACAGTGAATATGTGGGCGATGTAAATGACATGGTGCTGGGTGATGATGTCCAGTTTGCTGTCCAGATCAGAAACGTACGTGTTCTTTGACTGAAGTCTGTGTCAAGGTTCTTTGATTTAAATTTATCCATTTAAATCATAAATTTAAATCATGATTATTATAAACACAGTTGTCAAATGTACTAAAACTGATGTACACATCTGGCGACTCTCACAAACAAGTTTAAGGTATACATAACCAAAAATCAATGAAATTCCATATGAATAAATATAGGATATGTTTTAGTTTGACAAGGCATGAAATATTTAACAAATTAATGAAAGGACACTTGAAAAACAGTAACATTTTAAAAGAAAAGTACTTTCAGGTTCTCGCTGTTGAGTAAATCAGTTGTAACTTGAAAACTATTGCTTTTTAGAGAATTTTGTTTAAATATGTTATTCCCCTACTTTTGGGACAGCTATAACATAGTAAAATTGTAGACCTGTAGCTCATGGCATAGCTGAGCAATAGCTACTTTAGAGTTCTGACTGTTGAGTAAATCCTCTGTAGCTTGAAAGCTATTGCACTTTAGTATTTTCTTTAAATATGTTATTCACCTACTTTCCAGTCACTTATTACATAGTGAAATTGCAGACCTGTAGCTCATTGCATAGCAGAGCAATAGCCACTTTCAGGTTCTCACTGTTGAGTAAATCAGTTGTAACTTGATAACTATTGCATTTACAGTATTTTCTTTAAATGTCTTATTCACCTACTCTTTAGGTCAGCCATACCATAGTAAAATTACAGCCCTTTAACTCATTGCATAGCTGAGCAAAAGCTACTTTGAGATTCTCACTGTTGAGTAAATCAGTTGTAACTAAAAAACTATTGCTTTTTAAGTATTTTGTTGAAATGTGTTTTACACCTACATTTTACACCTTAACAGTTAACTTGGTACTTTACTTCTGAATACCATTTGCAGGGCACAACTTCTGTGTCTTTTTGTGTTCTCACCTGTGGTGTCCAGAAGGGCGCGTTGGCAGTCGGGTGGGCGGCCTGCGGGAAAAGTTTGTCCATGCCGTATCTCAGAAACAGTAAGGTGTAGGAAGTTGATACTTGGTAGGGACATTGGTTAGGGAGTGTAGGTGTGCAACGTCAGGGTGTGACCTTGATTTGATCCTACCGTAGTGACTTGACGTTTAAAATCTTCTCTGAGCTATATCTCGGAAACCGTAAAATGTAGGAAATTGTTATGTGGTAGGGACATTGGCTGGGTGTGTAGGCGTGCATTGTCATTATGTGACCTTGATTTGACCTTGCTGTTATGACCTTGACATATAAAATCTTGTCCGGGCTATATTTTGGAAACCCTAAGGTGCAGGAAGTTGTTACTTGGTAGGGACATTGGTCAGGGGGTGTAGGTGTGCATTGTCATGGTGCGACCTTGATTTGACCTTTGACCTTGCTGTAGTGACCTTGACTTATAACATTTTGTCTGGGCTATATCTCGGAAACCATAAGTTGTAGGAAGTTGAAAGTTGGTAGGGACACTGGTTAGGGTTTTTAGGTGTGCATCATCATAGTGTGACCTTGATTTGGCCATTGACCTTGCTGTAGTGACCTTGACCTATAAAATCTTGCCTGGGCTATATCTCGGAAACCGTAAAGTGTAGGAGGTTAATACTTGGTAGGGACATTGCTTTGGGCTTGTGGGTGTGCGTCGTCATGGTGTGACCTTGATTTGACCTTTGACCTTGTCATAGTGATACAAGTTTTAAAATCTTGTTTCGCAATTTCTTGGATTACATAAGGTGTAGAAGGTTGATACTTGGTAGGGACATTATGTAGGGGGTGTAGGTGTGCGTCGTGGTGTGACCTTTACATTGGCTCTGCAAAAGTGTGTTCACCTGCCACATTTGAGACATCTTTCTCTTATGACAAACATATATGGATTGTTGCAACTGATTATTATATGCACTTTACATAATTGTGCTATTTCCATTGACAGCTATTCTCCAATTATTAAATTTTACAGCTTCATAATTTTTAGTTTACTGATTAATGCTGTCATCTTGCTATTGAATTGTCTTGTTTTAATACTTTATCTGTACATACATTTTCTTTCTCTTAGATGTTATTTTCTCTATCTAAACATTTTTTGGAGCTTTAGATAACTGACACTGCTCTGAAAGTATCCTGATCTTTGTACTGTTTCACTACTTATATATCTCATTGTGTTGAAAACTATTTCCCCAGGCTGTGGGGTACAGGCATCTCCAATGCTATTTTCTTCTTTCACTTCTACTCTGAACTCAAAAACACACAGCTGACACAGAGACCGTTCACGGGCACTGATCACTTGTTTAAATTTTTTCATGACTTTTTTTTTTAACCATGGCCTGTTACATTTATAAGCATTTATGGGGACATATCTCAGGAACAGTGTTGCAGTGTTATTCATGAAGTAATAGGTTTATCGAAAATTGCAATCTCATAAAATGTAAGATATTAAATAATTAAGCGTCCCTGAAAGGGCGCTTATTTGTTTTCGCCTCAGTTTCCTCGCCGCCGCATTATGGTCTCCCTTGAATATCTCCCTTATTATTAGAAGGTTTCAAACCATATTTGGCAGTTATATACCTTAGGCGTGGGAAAATTTTTCTGCATGCTTAAACTTGACCTTTGACCTTTATGAAGGTCACATGATCAAAAACTATTTTTTGAAGTACCCCCCCCCCCCCTCCCCCGTCATCACAGTTCAGGAAAAACTACTTGCTACAGAGCCTTATAATTTGACACACCTGTTCATACTATCGAAAACGCGAGCTGATTAGATTTTGGGAGCAATCCCTTGAAAAATGTCTCCTTTATGAGTGATTTTCTGACACCTTCCAATCTGAAAGCCTTAAATTTAGGCCAACCTCCCTATTATCTTCTTAAGTATTGCATTTAGAGCTATAAAATGTACTGGAAGGTAATAGGAAACCATATGTGGAGAGTCTAAATAGCCGGTCAATTTTACCCCACGGCCCCCCCTTATGGGTCAAACTGGGGTCATAAAATAGCTGATTTTGAGTTTTTGCCTTATATCTCCTTTATTGTTGCTTTTATAACTTCAGAATGTATTAAGAGGTATTGAGAAAGAATATGTGGATAGTCTAAATAGCCAGTCAGTTTTATCTCCCGACCCTCCCCTTATGGGCCAAACTGGTGTCATAAATAGCTGCTTTGGAGTTTTTGCCTTATATCTCCTTTATTGTTACTTTTATAGCTTCAAAATGTATTAAGAGGTATTGGGAAAGCATATGTGGAGAATCTAAATAGCCGGTCAGTTTTATCCCCCGACCCCCCTTTATGGGTCAAACTGGGGTCATAAAATAGTTGCTTTGGAGTTTTGCCTTATATCTCCTTTATTGTTGCTTTTAGACCTTCAGAATGTATTAAAAGGTATTGGGAAAGCATATGTGGAGAGTCTAAATAGCCTGTCAGTTTTACCCCCGGCCCCCCTTTATGGGTCAAACTGGGGTCATAAAATAGCTGATTTTGAGTTTTTGCATTATATCTCCTTCATTGTTGCTTTTATAGCTTCAGAATGTATTAAGAGGTATTGGGAAAGCATACATGGAGAGTCTAAATAGCCAGTCAGTTTTACCCCCCGACCCCCCCCTTATGGGTCTGTTACGGTCACGGGCAAGCACGGTAGCAATTACCGGTTGTCTTTAAGTTGTAACAGAAAAAAAAGCAAAAAGCTTAACTTAACAAATTTATTTAGCGATTAACAATAATGATTACAGTCAACTGGTATGCCCTTAACTAAGCACACTAATACAATAACAAGATCTAGCTGACCTGACCACTGAGATTAAGAATAAGTTTATCCGCCGTATCCCGCAATCTGTTCTGTAATCCGTCCTGTGGTATATTCTGTGATCTGTCCAATGTCCTGTGGTCTGTCCCGTGATCTGTCCAGCGTTCACTCGCACACAGATATCTATATCCTGTGACCCGTCCCACACTCAACAACACAAAAGGTGCTTGTCCTGCTATCCTTTATATATCCAGTCACACAGAAGGTCTGTCTGGAGATTTTTAGAGAGTTAACACGATTGTACTGTCTGCTCCAAGATATGGACAATGTCCAAAATGCAGTAAATCCACTCTCTGTTATATAACTGTACAATATCCAAAAATATCCAAAGTGCAATAAATCTGTCCAGACAATGTATCTAGTTCACTCCAGCAAAAGTTCACAGCAACACAAGTTATATTATATTCCAAAACACAATAGCTCTCCTTATAGCCAGCGAATACAAAGTTCACTTGTGGTCAGATGTACATTCCTTATATACATTCACAGATACCTCTGGAATTGTACAGAACCAACTCAAAAGAAGCTTGAGACATCTAGGCCAAAGGAGGAAGTTCTAGAAACTACTGGTAATTGGGTTTCCCCAAATCTAACATAACCACTGAGGGGGGGATTTCCCCCAGTCTGTGAACAGATCAATAAACACTAAAACACAAAAATCAATAACTCCCTTACTTTAAATGTCAACACACAAAAAGAACCAACAACACAATTATCTTTTATGATAATGTATAAACATAAAGCTTAAATTAAACAATGCACTAATATAGTGCCTAATATATGTAATATACAATGTACTAATATAGTGTCCAATATATGTAACAGGGTCAAACTGGGGTCATAAAATAGCCGATTTTGAGTTTTTGCCTTTATCTCCTTTATTGTTGTTTTTATAGCTTCAGAATATATTAAGAGGTATTGGGATAGCATATGTGGAGAGTCTAAATAGCCGGTCAGTTTTACCCCCCGACCCCCCCTTATGGGCCAAACTGGGGTCATAAATAGCTGCTTTGGAGTTTTTGCCTTATATCTCCTTTATTGTTGCTTTTATAGCTTCAAAATGTATTAAGAGGTATTGGGAAAGCATATGTGGAAAATCTAAATAGCCGGTCAGTTTTATCCCCCACCCCACCCCCCCTATGGGTCAAACTGGGGTCATAAAATAGTTGCTTTGGAGTTTTGCCTTATATCTCCCTTATTGTTGCTTCTATACCTTCAAAATGTATTAAGAGGTATTGGGAAAGCATATGTTGAGAGTCTAAGTAGCCGGTCAGTTTTACCCCCCGGCCCCTCCCTTATGGGTCAAACTGGGGTCATAAAATAGCTTATTTTGAGTTTTTGCCTTATATCTCCTTTATTGTTGCTTTTATAGCTTCAAAATGTATTAAGAGGTATTGGGAAAGCATATGTGGAGAGTCTAAATAGCCTGTCAGTTTTACCCCCTGGCCCCCCTTTATGGGTCAAACTGGGGTCATAAAATAGCTGATTTTGAGTTTTTGCATTATATCTCCTTTATTGTTGCTTTTATAGCTTCAGAATGTATTAAGAGGTATTGGGAAAGCATACATGGAGAGTCTAAATAGCCAGTCAGTTTTACCCCCCGACCCCCCCTTATGGGTCAAACTGGGGTCATAAAATAGCCGATTTTGAGTTTTTGCCTTTATCTCCTTTATTGTTGTTTTTATAGCTTCAGAATATATTAAGAGGTATTGGGATAGCATATGTGGAGAGTCTAAATAGCCTGTCAGTTTTACCCCCCGACCCCCCCTTATGGGCCAAACTGGGGTCATAAAATAGCTGCTTTGGAGTTTTTGCCTTATATCTCCTTTATTGTTGCTTTTATAGCTTCAAAATGTATTAAGAGGTATTGGGAAAGCATATGTGGAGAATCTAAATAGCCGGTCAGTTTTATCCCCCACCCCCCACCCCCACCCCTATGGGTCAAACTGGGGTCATAAAATAGTTGCTTTGGAGTTTTGCCTTATATCTCCCTTATTGTTGCTTCTATACCTTCAAAATGTATTAAGAGGTATTGGGAAAGCATATGTTGAGAGTCTAAGTAGCCGGTCAGTTTTACCCCCCGGCCCCTCCCTTATGGGTCAAACTGGGGTCATAAAATAGCTTATTTTGAGTTTTTGCCTTATATCTCCTTTATTGTTGCTTTTATAGCTTCAAAATGTATTAAGAGGTATTGGGAAAGCATATGTGGAGAGTCTAAATAGCCTGTCAGTTTTACCCCCTGGCCCCCCTTTATGGGTCAAACTGGGGTCATAAAATAGCTGATTTTGAGTTTTTGCATTATATCTCCTTTATTGTTGCTTTTATAGCTTCAGAATGTATTAAGAGGTATTGGGAAAGCATACATGGAGAGTCTAAATAGCCAGTCAGTTTTACCCCCCGACCCCCCCTTATGGGTCAAACTGGGGTCATAAAATAGCCGATTTTGAGTTTTTGCCTTTATCTCCTTTATTGTTGTTTTTATAGCTTCAGAATATATTAAGAGGTATTGGGATAGCATATGTGGAGAGTCTAAATAGCCTGTCAGTTTTACCCCCCGACCCCCCCTTATGGGCCAAACTGGGGTCATAAAATAGCTGCTTTGGAGTTTTTGCCTTATATCTCCTTTATTGTTGCTTTTATAGCTTCAAAATGTATTAAGAGGTATTGGGAAAGCATATGTGGAGAATCTAAATAGCCGGTCAGTTTTATCCCCCACCCCCCACCCCCACCCCTATGGGTCAAACTGGGGTCATAAAATAGTTGCTTTGGAGTTTTGCCTTATATCTCCCTTATTGTTGCTTCTATACCTTCAAAATGTATTAAGAGGTATTGGGAAAGCATATGTTGAGAGTCTAAGTAGCCGGTCAGTTTTACCCCCCGGCCCCTCCCTTATGGGTCAAACTGGGGTCATAAAATAGCTTATTTTGAGTTTTTGCCTTATATCTCCTTTATTGTTGCTTTTATAGCTTCAAAATGTATTAAGAGGTATTGGGAAAGCATATGTGGAGAGTCTAAATAGCCTGTCAGTTTTACCCCCTGGCCCCCCTTTATGGGTCAAACTGGGGTCATAAAATAGCTGATTTTGAGTTTTTGCATTATATCTCCTTTATTGTTGCTTTTATAGCTTCAGAATGTATTAAGAGGTATTGGGAAAGCATACATGGAGAGTCTAAATAGCCAGTCAGTTTTACCCCCCGACCCCCCCTTATGGGTCAAACTGGGGTCATAAAATAGCCGATTTTGAGTTTTTGCCTTTATCTCCTTTATTGTTGTTTTTATAGCTTCAGAATATATTAAGAGGTATTGGGATAGCATATGTGGAGAGTCTAAATAGCCTGTCAGTTTTACCCCCCGACCCCCCCTTATGGGCCAAACTGGGGTCATAAAATAGCTGCTTTGGAGTTTTTGCCTTATATCTCCTTTATTGTTGCTTTTATAGCTTCAAAATGTATTAAGAGGTATTGGGAAAGCATATGTGGAGAATCTAAATAGCCGGTCAGTTTTATCCCCCACCCCCCACCCCCACCCCTATGGGTCAAACTGGGGTCATAAAATAGTTGCTTTGGAGTTTTGCCTTATATCTCCTTTATTGTTGCTTTTATACCTTCAAAATGTATTAAGAGGTATTGGGAAAGCATATGTTGAGAGTCTTAGTAGCCGGTCAGTTTTACCCCCCGGCCCCTCCCTTATGGGTCAAACTGGGGTCATAAAATAGCTGATTTTGAGTTTTTGCCTTATATCTCCTTTATTGTTGCTTTTACAGCTTCAAAATGTATTAAGAGGTATTGGGAAAGCATATGTGGAGAATCTAAATAGCCGGTCAGTTTTATCCCGCGACCCCCCTTTATGGGTCAAACTGGGGTCATAAAATAGTTGCTTTGGAGTTTTGCCTTATATCTCCTTTATTTTTGCTTTTAGACCTTCAGAATGTATTAAAAGGTATTGGGAAAGCATATGTGGAGAGTCTAAATAGCCAGTCAGTTTTACCCCCCAACCCTCCCTTATGGGCCAAACTGGGGTCATAAATAGCTGCTTTGGAGTTTTTGCCTTATATCTCTTTTATTGTTGCTTTTATAGCTTCAGAATGTATTAAGAGATATTGGGAAAGCATACGGTGCAGCTTTGTGCATTCTTGGCTTTACAGCATGCTTATTAAAACCACAAAGCATTTTAAAGTTTAAGGGACGCTTCGCTTTTGTTAGCAAAAGCATTCCTCTAGTTCTCCTTGCTTCATCTAAGTGCAATTCATATTGGTTCAATTTTCATATTTAAAAATTCTTATCAAGGGAAAATCTCTTTGAATGTTACTATTACAGGGAAAAGAAGTAGCGGTCGATATCAAGAGTTTGCCACAAGGCACAGTGATATTTGAAGATGTTGGGGTGGAAAAGAGGCGAGGGAGAATCATCAATACATTAAAATCAACACGTGGCAGAAAATCTAGTGATCCCCTAGCCGGTCGGATTGTTTATGAGACAGTAAAAGGGTGAGTTTTACCCTCACTGTGGTAAACCTATACCAGGCTCAATTTCATTGTCATAGATTAAGGAATAATTGAATTTCAAACAAACTGCTAAGACAAATATTCTTTTTATTGCACAAATGCATCCTACCTAATGGACAATTGCTAAACATGTTGGCACAGACCGGTCCACCAAGCGTCAGAAAAAGATGTGTTTTTGAGAATTTTTCAGAAGTTAAAGCATTTGTGGATTTTCTGCAGAATTGAATTGAATTTTCATTTCTACAACATTTGGTGAGTATTTCTACACAACATGACATTACCAGGACAGAAGAGAGGGGCCTGCAGCCATATAATGTCGGCATTTGACTCTACGACCCACTGCACGATGTCTTGACAAAGGTAAGGGCAACTATCCCTGTGTGTTGAAACTTGACTGCTTGAAAGCTGCAACGTTTTGACAAATGACCAGCGGGCTCAGCTAGCCACACCATCATATAAGACATTACCGGAGCAGAAGACACTAGTTCCGCCCTTGTGGACCCGACCATACTTTTCGGTTGTAGGGGTTGTGAACGACCAGAAGAAAATCCTCCTCTGAGAATAGGGTAAGATGAAGCAGTCTTCCCCTATCAAGCCTGCCAAGTCTTCTACTGACAGCAAGATTGAAGCCTTAGATCAGAAATGGCCAGAGCGATTTTGAAGGCTAGAGACAGCAGCTACCTGATGGAGGCATTACATGCACTTATGCAAAAAAAAATGCAGTAGAACTGGTCAAAACTCAGAAATCTCTAGTTTTTTCAACCAACTTTTCTTGGTACCTGAACCCAACAATAAGTGGAGACCTATACTGGACCTCAATACCAAAAGCCAATTTCTAAAGACAGAGAAATTCAAAATGGAAACCCGGAAACAATAAGGACCTCCCTTCAGGCAGGAAAGTGGGTGACGTCCACAGACCTCAAGGACATCTACTTTAACATACCAATACCTACATTTTTACATCCAGGGTCAGTCCTACCAATACAAAGGACTACTCTTTGGTCTTTCCACAGCACCCTTGGAATGTACTGTAGTGGTGAAGGCTGATGGCTTTACACAAGGGTATAAGAATCCACCAGCACCAAGACGACTGGTTTGTCAGAGCCAGATCCCACCAAACCTGTCTCTAGCATACACAAACCCTAGCATCAGGAGTTGGGTTGGATGGTGAACATGAAAAAATCAGAACTGGAATCCAAACAAGTCTTCAACTCCGTAGGTTACCAGTTCGACCTCAAATATGGCCAGGTCTGATCGATCCCAGACCGGTGGCAGACCCTCCAAGAAAAAATCTAGAAACTGCTCTCCAGACCGTCATGTCCAGCAGCTAATGTCCCTAATAGGACTTCTGACAGCCACAGACTCCATATGAGACTGATAAAGTGTCACCTGAAAAACAATTGGATGGTCCCAGAATCACTAGAAAAAGGTGATCCCTATCCCAAGGTAACTTCACCCTCACTTAAGGTGGTCTTTCAGTTGATATGCACCAGGTGGCACTGGCCTCAAATAGATCTGTTTGCAGTGAGGTTCAACAACAAATTGCTTCAATTTGTGTCACCAGTTCCAGACCCCCTAGCATGGGCAGTGAATGCACTCAGCCTGCCCTGGGAGGATCTGGACTCCTATGCTTTCTCACTGGTAGCCATCTTGAGTAGAGTGGTGGAGAAGTGTCAGGACTGGCCCAACATGCTCTCGTTTCAGAACCTAGTGATCATGTCCTGTCTGATCCCACTGTGCCTTCCCAAACTGCTAAGCCAGCCATTCAGTGGGATCCATCGCAGGAATCTGCAAAACCTAAATCTACATGCCTGGCTCTTTGTGCCTCGGGTATCAAGCAGCAATGTTTTTCTGAGGCAGTAACAGCCCAAATTGCTGCTCCTCAGAGAATCTCAACCAGATCAGTCTATGAGGCAAAGTGGACCATTTTTATATTTTTTTCCAAGTTATGCCACAGTAATCAAGTGGACTTCAGGGCACCACCTATAAAATCCATAGCCGACTCCCTGCTGTATCTGTTCTAGGACAGGAAGTTACAGCTAAGTACTATTGATGGCTACAGATCAGCCATTGCAGACAAACTGGGTAATTCACCCATAAAATGTCAGCAAAGATGAGAATCTCCCCGTCTCCTGGATAGCTTCCACAGAGAGAGACCCAAGGGTTGGAAGGGCATCCCTTCCTGGAACCTTTCCCTGGCGCTTTACCAGCTCATAATGACTCCCTTTGAACCCCTAAAGAGGCCTTATTGAAGCATTTGACCTTTAAGACGGTCTTCCTCATAGCTTTGGTCAGATAAATGCAGGAGTGTGATAAATGCTTGGCTAAGTAAGATCATCGGGCACCAGTCAGACTGGTCCAAGGTGGCTCTTTACCCCTCACCCAGCTTTCTTTCCAAGAACCAACTAGCCAAAGAGGGCTCAGACAGAGTGGCCCAAGTGGTTATTCCAGTCGTGGCCTTAACTCTGGATAAGTCACTCAAGTCTGATAGGTCCCCGTGTCCAGTCAGAGCCCTTTGCTGCTATTTGAATAAGACCTCAGACCTCAGGCAAAACAAGGAGCTGATCTTTGTCACCATCAAGAAAGGTTTTGACAGAGACATCTCTGCTACCACTATCTCTCATGGATCAAGCCAACAGTGATCCAATGCTATGAGCTCACTGATCAGGAGGCCATCACCTTACATCAGGTTAAGCCCATGATGTGAGGGCTTTTGCTGCTTCTAAGGCCTTCCAGTCTGGAGTTTATTTGAAGGATGTTGCTTGGGCCGATTCAGAACTCTTCCATTTATGCTCAACAGATCCACCAGTGGGCCATTAGCCGGGGAGATTTGTATATATGTGTATAGTGAAACAAAAAAAAAATAAAAATAAAATAATACTCAGACATGCTTCCTTCGGGAGGTTTATTTCCAGGGACTGAACTCATGTCTTTTCCCTACCTCAGAGCAGGTCTGTTAAAAAAGAGGAGGCAACGTTGGTATGATGCCGGCAATCTGAACACCGGCAACTGACTTATAGGACTGACTAAAGTCCTGTTTAAGGTACCCATTGCCTTAAATTTTTAGATCACTGGCAGTCCCTAGTAACTGACCCGCCTACCAAGCAGTAGTTATTCTGGCAATTGTCCATTAGGTAGGATGTATTAATGCAATAAAATTCCAAATTTATAAAGTAAATTAAATTTTTGTAAGTTAATACCCTACCCAATGGACAGGGCTTACTAGGGCTTATATGTGTTTAGACAATGAAAAAGATGCTATGACATCACGCTATCTAGACAGGAAAGAAGTAGGATGCGCCATCTAGCGAATGCACAGTACTGGACTGTTCCTGCTGGTGAAAACACAGGATGTCCATTTCTGACATTTGGCGGCCCAGTCTGCACCGAGCAGTTTTGCAATTATCCATTGGGTAGGTAATCAAATTCATCTAATTCAACCTACACTTTCAGCAGTTCGCCAGTTGAAAAATTAAATGTGACTGCCACCTAGTATATTGCCAGAATGAGGCTAATGGGTGTTGGTGAGTTCTAAACATCAGTTGCAGCTTTTCTACAGATATTTTCCCATGATTGTGGTCATGATCTTGGCCTATAAGTGTACAACTAAAGGGATTTTCAAAATATGAATTTAATTCTAATATTTTTACTTTGTAAACCAAGCTACCATATACTGCTAAGGCTTTTCCTGTTGAGCTGCAAATCCTGACTCTATTTTTTTTGGCCGGTTCAACTTCTGTGATTTTACATGCTACAATGAGGTTCAGGTTTGTGTCTCAATTTTGTTAACCATGTACATGCAACTTAACAGCCTAATTAACAGTTATTAATATCATATATGGTCAGTTGTTATGTTTGAAACTTTTTTGTCGAGTAAAATTCTGCTGTTGTTTCAGGTCCATTGAGATTCCTTATGGTGATAAAGACCAAATGGGAGACTACACATTGCAAGTGGGAGACTTGGTAGATTTCAATATAGCAACTGATCGCAGGGATAAACTGCAAAGAGCAACCCATATAATCTTGGTGGAAGACACTTTTAAAGTCAGTGGTGAAAAGAGAGAAACTGTAAGTTCAGTCTGCAGTGCCTGCTCTTTGGCTTGTTATGTTGGTTGACAGTCCCCAACATTTTATCTTGAGATCTTGGTGTGTTAACATACTCTGTATTGACATCAATTTCTTCAAACTACACCTACAGAGTTGCAAAGGGATTTATTTGATAACTTATTTACCTGGCTCTAATAATTACCTCTGCCAAGGAGGTATTAAATTCATGTATGTGTCTATTTTATTTCTTAGCATTACACAAACACTACTGGTTAGATTTTGAGAAGATGGGTCTTGGTCTAACTTATAACTTAAGGTGAGGGGTGACCTTGTGTATCTTTTTTTACAATGGAACTATAAAGGATTTCACAAGTATGATTATCTGGAGCATATTTATCTTATAAAAGTATTAAATAGCAATGAATTTTCAGAGGCATAAAATGCCTCAAAGATATACAACATATGAATGCCCCTATCTATAGCCAATTATAGTTTACTACAGTGTATCTTCCTCATTACAAATCTAGGATTAAATATCTCCTGGAAAAAATTTACAATCCCAAATTTATGATCCCAAATTTACAGCAAAAATGATATATTCTTTTCATAAAATATACCACTCTACGAAACACAATAAAGCTCACATTCTGTTAACAGTCTAATATTGCAACTGGTACAGTTTTTAGATCATCCACTTTCCATTAGATACAAAATACAGTAAAGCTTACCTTCTCCTTACAGTCTCATACCACAACTACTACAGCTTTATTGACTCAAGTGTCCATCCAGGCCGCTTGTTTTTGTTAGCAAAAACCTTTTTTTTTTTTTTTTTTATTTATACATTTTTATTACCCCACAGCCCTTAATGGCTGTTGGGGTATTGTTTTCACCCATGGTGTCCGGATGGTCGGGCGGGCGGGCGTCCAGGCGGGCGGGCGGCGGGAAATAGTTTGTCCGGGCTGTATCTCTGAAACCGTAAGGTGTAGGAAGTTGATACATGGTAGGGACATTGGTTAGGGGGTGTAGCTGTGTAATGTCATGGTCTGACCTTGATTTGACCTTTGACCTTGCCGTAGTGACCTTGAGTTTGAAAATCTTGTCCGGGCTATATCTCGGAAACTGTAAGGTGTAGGAAGTTGATACTTGGTAGGGACATTGGTTAGGGGGTGTAGTTGTGCAACGTCATAGTCTGACCTTGATTTGACCTTTGACCTTGCCTTAGTGACCTTGACCTATAAAATCTTGTCCGGGCTATATCTCGGAAACCATAAGGTGTAGGAAGTTGATACTTCGTAGGAATATTGGTTAGGGGGTGTAGGTGTGCAACGTCATGGTCTGACCTTGATTTGACCTTTGACCTTGCCGTAGTGACCTTGACCTATAAAATGTTGTCCGGGCTATATCTCGGAAACTGTAAGGCTTGGGAAGTTGATATTTGGTAGGGACATTGGTTAGGGGGTGTAGGTGTACAACATCATGGTGTGACCTTGATTTGACCTTTGACCTTGCCGTAGTGACCTTGACCTATAAAATGTTGTCCGGGCTATATCTCAGAAACCGTAAGGTGTAGGAAGTTGATACGTGGTACGGATATTGGTTAGGGGGTGTAGGTGTGCAACGTCATGGTGTGACCTTGATTTGACCTGTGACCTTGCCGTAGTGGCCTTGACCTATAAAATCTTGTCCAGGCTATATCTTAGAAACCGTAAGGTGTTGGAAGTTGATACTTGGTAGGGATATTGCTTAGGGGGTGTAGGTGTGCAGCGTCATGGTGTGACCTTGATTTGACCTTTGACCTTGCCGTAGTAACCTTGACCTATAAAATGTTGTCTGGGCTATATCTCAGAAACCGTAAGGTGTAGGAAGTTGATACTTGGTAGGGATATTGATTAGGGGGTGTAGGTGTGCAACGTCATGGTCTGACCTTGATTTGACCTTTAACCTTGCTGTAGTGACCTTGACCTATAAAATATTGTCCGGGCTTTATCTCGGAAACTGTGAGGTGCAGGAAGTTGATATTTGGTAGAGACATTGGCTAGGGGGTGTAGGTGTGCAGCATCATGGTGTGACCTTGATTTGACCTTTGACCTTGCCATAGTGACCTTGACCTATAAAATCGTCAGGGCTGTATCTCGGAAACCGTAAGGTGTAGGAAGTTGATACTTGGTAGGGACATTGGTTATTGGCTATAGGTGTGTATTATCATGGTGTGACCTTAATTTGACCTTTTACCTTGCCGTAGTGACCTTGACCTTTAAAATCTTGTTGCACCTTTGGGTCTGTCTTTTGATGCAGATTAAGCAAAAGTCATATTAGAATTTATTAAGAATTTTACTTTCATAACTTCCCATTGTAAGAGATAGAATTTCATCAAGTGAGCCGCAGATTTTACTCCAACACCGCACATAAGCATTCATTAAATGTATTACCACTTCTGTATGCATGGTAATATTCAAACCATCTAAACCATAATTCGGAAATGCAGATGTATATAAAGAGTGTTGAATTTTAGTTTTCTGATTAATGCTGTCATCTTGTCATTGAATTATCTTGTTTTAATACTTCATCTTTATACACATTATCTTTCTTTTAAACATTATTTCTCCATTTAAACATTGTTTGGACCTTTATATAACTGACAGTACTCTGAAAGTATCCTGAAGTTTGTACTGGTACAGTACTTCTATATCTCATGGTGTTGAAAATATTTCCCAAGGCTGTGGGGTACGGGCATCTCTGATGCTATTTTTTGTTTTAGTTAAACATATACACATAAAGTATACACATGTACATATATAAACAAATGAAAGAGAACAGAATACATGGGACCTAATAATCCAGAAAAAAATAATAAACCATGAACCCATGAACAGAAAATAAAAGCTGGTGCAAATGATATTCCTCAGCATATGTATATTTAAAATAAACTTGTCATTTAAGTTACAGCCAGCTGTGTATGCACTAGATCTTTAAACAGAGTCCATTTCTTCAAGAAAGGGGGTAATTGCGAATTTATAGTGGCTAAAAACTCTTGCTCTTTATATATCTGGTGTAATTTATGGGAAAAGGCTGTAATGTTCAAGGATGATCCTTTTAGTGTTACCTGGAAAATATAGTCCTTTATTAAAAGTAATAATATATTAAGGGCATCAGAATGATTGCTAAACTGGATTATCCCCAACAAAACCTCCTGAATGGTGAACCGACATGTAATACCTGTTAGGGGCTCAATCCATCTATCAACATTTAACAGAAATTCTTTAACTTTGGCACAATGAAAGAAAAGGTGTTCAATAGTTTCCTCAGATAACCCACAGTTTCTACAAAGGTTAGTTTCTGTTTTAGACATTTTAAAGAGTAGGCTTCTAGTGCCAAGGATTTTATGGATTATTCGATACTGTAGCCAAACAAGGTCATTATCTTTAATTGAATTGAAGCAAATGGTGAATATTTTTTTCCATTCCACATGGGAAATTTCCTTTGAGAGTGCCCTTGACCATTTCCTCTGATAGTCTTCGAGGTTCTTTATATTTGCTCTCTCTACTAATAATTCGTAAAATATTTTGGTCCCTTTTCGATTCTTACTTAATAATCCTGTCAGAGTAGGTTGGATCGGCTTAAAAACTGGTCCAGTAATCTTGAATTTTTTAAAATAATTTGTCAAGCCTGTCTTTAATCTGTAGTAATCCAGGAAGCTACAATGGTGACGAAAGAACTCTACCAGAACGTCACAGGATAAAATTTGACCATCCATATTACAAACGTCTGCTATCAATATACAACCATTTACGTACAGATTTTTCTGAAAAAAAATGGATTTCGAGATGTGTGGGTTGTACCACAAAGGCATATTCATTGGTTTGCTGATAGTAGTTACTTCTAATATTTGTTGCCAACTGGTTAGAAGATCATAATGGGGCCATGGTGGCAGAGTGGTAACACTCTCGCCTCCCACCTCTGAGGCCGGGGTTCGATCCCCGTGACGGCCTTAAGTGGGAAAGCTGGTAGTTGCTTGCCATTGGTCGGCAGTTTACAGTACACAACCCTAGCGAACTGTATGTACTGGTTTCCTCTGCCCTTCCAACTACCCGTCGTGATATGACCTGTATAGTGTTGAAAGCGACGTAAAACCCCAAATAAATAAATAGAAGATCATAATAAAATTTATTCCTTACATTTTTCTTCAAATTCTGATGCCATAGTGAGCCCATGTCAAAAAAATTTTTTTGCTGCCTATGTTATATTCAGTTAAGGTTGACCATTGTGAACCACTATCAGCAAAATATCGTTTTAACCAGGTTAGTTGTAAGGCTCCTATAAATGTTTCCAAATTTATCATTTTTAGACCTCCCTGGTGATAAGGTTTATTAATTGTTGTACGTTTTATTTTATCCGGCTTGTTGTTCCAAATAAATTTATAGAACATAGAATTGATTTTCTGAATGTCTGATGCAGGAGGCTTTGGTAGGACAGTAAAAAGATGGATGAATTTTGGCAATATTAGTGTTTTGAGAATGTTAATTCTGCCAAATGGAGTGGTATATCTCTGGTTCCAAAAATTCAACCTCTTTGGTATTTTGTCAATGATCAGACTGTAGTTCAAATTTGGAATAGCTACTAGGTCTGTAGAAAAATTCACCCCCAATAAATTAAATGCGGTTGAGACCCACCTTAAATTTTTGTCAATATTTAGTTTGGTTTTTGAACCTCGCTTTTTCCCAATCCATATCACTTGAGTTTTATCAGTATTAACAATCAAGCCAGAGTAATTACCAAATATTTGTAACGTGTTTAGTGCTGACTGGAGGGGGCCACACTCACCATTTAGTATCAATGTAGTGTCATCGGCAAACTGAGTTACTTTAATCTCCTTACCATTGACATTTATACCCTTAATATCCTGGTTGGATTCAATCATTATATACAAAACCTGGGCATATATCAAAAACAGGTATACAGACAGGGGGTCTCCTTGTCTACAACCCCGTTCAATTTTAAGTTTTTCCGATAAGTGACCATATTGGCAAACTGATACTGTGATTCCTGTATTGAAAATGTTGATCCATTTACGTATGTTTGGACCAAAGTTGAATCTGATAAGAACCTCTGTTAAAAATTCCATGCAACTGAATCAAAAGCTTTTTGAAAATCTATTAAAACTAACAGACCAGGGATATTTTCATTCTGTGTAAAATGGAGTATATCATAGATTAATCGTGTGTTTTCTCCTATAAATCGACCGGAAAGAAACCCTGTTTGAGCAGGGGAAATGAGTTGATTCAGTACAGACTTTATATGTGAGGCTATAACACTTGATAACATTTTATAAACTACAGATAGAAGCGATATTGGGCGCCAATTTTTTAGCAATGTTCTGTCCTTGTCACCTTTTGGTATGCACGATATTATACAGTGGCGGAGGCTGCATGACATAATTCCATTTTTGAATGTTAATGAGGCCGAGCGAAGGATGAAGTATTTCAATTTTCCCCAGAAAACTTTAAAGAATTCCGCTGGGAACCCGTCAATGCCGGGTGTCTTTCCGTTTTTCATTTGTTTCACAGGACTACTTAACTCATCTATTGTTATTTCATGTTCTAGAGAATTTGATTGTTCATCCGAAAGTTTTTTAAGACCTTTGCTTAATTTGTACTGATCCGATAAGTGTGAATCAGCTATATGCTGTTTATTTTGAAAGAGTTTAGTATAAAATTCTCTTACTTCCTTAAGGATAGCCTTTTGGTCCGTCAGAATTGATCCGTCAGTCCTCACTAGTTTTCTTATTGTTTTATCCACATAATTTTTGGTTTCCAGAGATGCTAGGTATTTTGAAGGTTTTTCTCCTTCATTTAACCAAGTTGCCCTAGTTCTTATCTTTAGACCTTCTACTTCACCTTTTCTTAGGGTTTGTAATTCCTCCTTCTTTTGATTTAGTTTTTCTAAATTATGATCATGAAGGTCTTTCTCTAAATTTTGAATTTTCTCTTTTTAATCTAGAGGAAAATTTTATAGTCTCCCCTCTAATTTTTGCCAACAAATTTTCTAAAAACAAACAATCATCGATTGTAAAATGCAGATCTTTATCAGGGACCGTGTTTATGTTAACTGGATTATAACCATATGCAGCATAAAGTAGTTTTTTCTTCATCTATTAGTTCATTAATTTTAATTAAGTAGTCCTTATTTTTTAGTAGAGAGCAATTGAATTTCCAAGTACCTCTGCCTTTGTTAAAATGGTTGGTGACTAATGTCATTTCTACAAAAGAGTGATCAGACCTGTATCCGGGCCTTATTGTACAGTTATCAACATTATCTAGGAAGGAGTTGGGGGCCAACAGGTAATCTAGTCTTGCCTGTTTCAAAGGGTTTCTCCTACGCCATGTAAATCTTTAAGCATTTGGATTTAGTGAGTGAAAAATGTCGTTCCAGTTTCCATTGGACATAGATGACAGAATCAGATTTCGCGATTGAGGGTTATTAATGTTTTTATAATTATAGCAGTCTACAGTAGGGTCAAGTACTAGGTTAAAATCTCCACAAAGTAAGAAGTAATCGAGTGAACTATTATCAATAATCTCGAAAATTCTTTTAAAGAAAGAGGGTGAATCTACATTAGGAGCATAAATATTAATTATTTTAATTGACATCTCAAGATCAACAACTAACAGATTATCCGAGTATGTGTCCATTATAGTGAATTCAAATGTCTTTTTCAACAAAATTGCAACACCCCTACAATTTCGTTTAAATCCACTTAGGACTTCACCAGGCCACAATTTTTTTATCTTTTTAATATCCTTTTCAATCCAATGGGTATCCTGTAGGCAGGTTATATCACACTTTAATTGATCTAGATAATTTAATACATCGACACATTTGGTGTTATCTCCTAAGCCTTGGCAGTTTGCCGATAACAATTTGATACTAATACTCATCTGGCGTATATGCGTAGTGGACCCCCTGGTGATTATGCCAACAACTAATTTATAATAAGCACTTAACACAAGAGCAATGTACAACACTGTAATCTATTCTTAAATTTCTGCAGTGCTGATGAAACAGCACTAAGTACTGAGAATCAAACACAAGACTTGGACAAAATATAAACATGGTACAAAATATACATTCACCAGTTTTCACAGTTATAAAATAATAAACAAAAAACAAACAAATAAACAACAAATATGTACATGAAATAGACAGAATATTGACATTTGTAAGAGACCAAAGGGTTTCAATTTGTAACAAGGTTTTTCTTTATATATATGGTTACATTGACCATATTAGCAACCCCACTAGAGAGTTTAGTATAGTAATCACCCTTTTGCAACCCCACTTCATAACCATAGTCCTTTGTGAGGTTGCATGTAACACCTGGTGCTACACCTTATTGTAAGTTTATCATGCATAACACAAACAGCATTGTTTTACGCTTGTTTGTGTATGGGAGAGCTTCAGGCTCCGCCGGCTCCGCATTTTGTTTTCCTTATAACTCTGTAACCGTTAGGCGGATTCTTTTCAAATTTGGCAGGTTTAGGCAGTAGCCTTGGGGATTTTTTTTGAATATGCTGCAGTGACATTTCAACCAATCAGAGAGGTCACATGACCAAAAATGTCTTTTTTCGATGGGGAAGCTTGTCCGGATGATAACTTGAAAGGAATTTTATCAATTCACCTGAAACTTGGCAAATACATTCATTCTATTAAAATCTGGAAATCATTAGATTTTGGCATTGATTGGTCAAGAAATGGCCGAGTAATTAATGATTAATTAATCATTACAAATTTTCCAAATAAGGAAAACACAAAAATGCTTATATCTCGAAAACCGTGCTAGATAGAGCGATTTCGACGAAATTTTTGCCCCACAGGGTATCTCTGCGGAGTAGTTTTCCCAATTTTCAAAAAAATTTTGTCTCGCCCAAAATGGCGGCCATTTTGAATTTTCGAAATTTTCACAAAAATTGCAAAACACAAAAATGCTTATATCTCAAAAACCGTGCTAGATAGAGCAATTTCGACAAAATTTTTGACCCGCTGGGTATCTCTGCAGAGTAGTTATCCCAATTTTGAAAAAATTTTTGTCTCGCCAAAAATGGCGGCCATTTTGAATTTTCGAATTTTTCGCAAAAATTGCAAAACATAAAAATGCTTATATCTCGAAAACCCTGCACGATAGAGCGATTTCGACGAAATTTTTGACCCACAGGGTATATCTGCAGAGTAGCCATGCCAATTTTCAAACAAAAAATTTCTCGCAAAAAATGGCGGCCATTTTGAATTTTCGAATTTTTCGCAAAATTGCAAAACACAAAAATGCTTACATCTCGAAAACCGTGCTAGATAGAGCGATTTCGACGAAATTTTTGACCCAGAGGGTATCTCTTCAGAGTAGCCATGCCAATTTTCAAAAAAAATTTTGTCTTGCCAAAAATGGCGGCCATTTTGAATTTTCGAATTTTTGCGCAAAAATTGCAAAAAACACAAAAATGCTAATAGTTCGAAAACCGTGCTACATAGAGCGATTTCGACGAAATTTTTTATCTTCAGGGTATCTCTGCAGAGCAGCTATCCCAAAGAGCTTTCACTTGGTGAAGTTTCAGACCCATAGCTAATTGCTCACCTACTCAAAAAGAGTAAATGCAAATTACCTCTAAAAGTATTGCAGATGGCCAATTTTTCTCAAATAACTCATTCACCTACTTTTGGAAGAGCTTTCACTTGGTGAAGTTTCAGACCCGTAGCTAATTACTCACCTACTCAAAATGAGTAAATGCTAATTATCTCAAAAACTATTGCGGATACCCAATTTTTATCAAATAACTCATTCATGTACTTTTGGGAGAGCTTTCACTTGGCGAAGTTTCAGACCCATAGCTAATTATTTACTACTCAAAATGAGTAAATGCTAATTATCTGTAAAAGTATTGCGGATACCCAATTTTTATCAAATAACTCATTCATCTACTTATGGGAGAGCTTTCACATGGTGAAGTTTCAGACCCATAGCTAATTACTCACCTACTCAAAATGAGTAAATGCGAATTATCTCTAAAAGTATTGCAGATAGCCAATTTTTCTCAAATTAATCATTCACCTACTTTTGGGACAGCTTTCACTTGGTAAAGTTTCAGACCCGTAGCTAATTACTCACCTACTCAAAATGAGTAAATGTGAATTATCTCTAAAAGTATTGCAGATAGCCAATTTTTCTCAAATAACTCATTCACCTACTTTTGGGAGAGCTTTCACTTGGTGAAGTTTCAGACCCATAGCTAATTACTCACCTACTGAAAATGAGTAAATGTGAATTATCTCTAAAAGTATTGCAGATAGCCAATTTTTCTCAAATAACTCATTCACCTACTTTTGGGAGAGCTTTCACTTGGTGAAGTTTCAGACCCATAGCTAATTACTCACCTACTCAAAATGAGTAAATGCGAATTATCTCTAAAAGTATTGCAGATAGCCAATTTTTCTCAAATAACTCATTCACCTACTTTTGGGAGAGCTTTCACTCTGTGAAGTTTCAGACCCATAGCTAATTACTCACCTACTCAAAATGAGTAAATGCGAATTATCTCTAAAAGTATTGCAGATAGCCAATTTTTCTGAAATTAATCATTCACCTACTTTTGGGAGAGCTTTCACTTGGTGAAGTTTCAGACCCATAGCTAATTACTCACCTACTCAAAATGAGTAAATGCGAATTATCTCTAAAAGTATTGCACATAGCCAATTTTTCTCAAATAACTCATTCACCTACTTTTGGCAGAGCTTTCACTTGGTGAAGTTTCAGACCCATAGCTAATTACTCACCTACTCAAAATGAGTAAATGCGAATTATCTCTAAAAGTATTGCAGATAGCCAATTTTTCTCAAATTAATCATTCACCTACTTTTGGGAGAGCTTTCACTTGGTGAAGTTTCAGACCCATAGCTAATTACTCACCTACTCAAAATGAGTAAATGCGAATTATCTCTAAAAGTATTGCAGATAGCCAATTTTTCTCAAATAACTCATTCACCTACTTTTGGGAGAGCTTTCACTCTGTGAAGTTTCAGACCCATAGCTAATTACTCACCTACTCAAAATGAGTAAATGCGAATTATCTCTAAAAGTATTGCAGATAGCCAATTTTTCTCAAATAACTCATTCACCTACTTTTGGGAGAGCTTTCACTCTGTGAAGTTTCAGACCCATAGCTATTTATTCACCTACTCAAAATGAGTAAATGCTAATTATCTGTAAAAGTATTGTGGATACCCAATTTTTATCAAATAACTCATTCACCTACTTTTGGAAGAGCTTTCACACACGAAAATGAAAAATTGTGAATATCTCGGAAAAGCTATTTCTTCTGCTTTAATCCTCGGCGGGAGATACACACCGCGGCAGTGGTCTTGACAAAAATTTTTGTCTCCCCAAAAATGGTGGCCATTTTGAATTTTCAAAGTTTTTGCAAAACACAAAAATGCTTATATCTCGAAAACCGTGCTATATGGAGCGAACTCAACAAAATTTTGGACCTGCTGGGTATCTCTGCAGAGTAGCCATGCCAATTTTCAAAATATTTTTGTCTCGCCAAATATAGCGGACATTTTTAATTTTTTTATTTTTTGCAAAACACAAAAATGCTTATATCTTGAAAACCGTGCTAGATAGAGCAGACTGCGCTGACTTTGGTTGCCACAACAGTATAAGGCTAGAAACGAAGCATTTTCTTAATACTTTAGCACTCACCTTTATATCCTTTTCGGGACGCTTTGTTTTTGCTATGCAAAAACATTATCTTTTTTTTTTGCGAGCGATCCTCTAGTTTAAATTGTAATTATTATTATATTTAATTGTATTTATTTAAATTAATTTAAACAAATTTTTTTTTTTTTAAGCACAAGCCTTCTTGTCAGCTTTCTCATACTTAGCTTCCAAGACCATATCAAAACATATTGTTTTTCACTAGACTTTATGCAGTAGTTTGTATACAATGCATCCTGCCTTCTCTTTTCAATAGAGTTTATGTACTAATATTTACCACAAGACACTTTTTTTCAGCTTTATTATGCTTTACTCCCAGATTAATGCCACAGTATAGTTTTCACCAGAGATTTGATGTATTAATGTGCATAAATACATCATACACTCTATTTCCACTAGAGGTTTTTTTAAACTAGTATTCACCACAAAACTCCATCAGTTATTATTCTCTACTAATAGTAAATGTACTATTTTTACCACAAACAACAGGGTCATAAGTTAGAGCGCTAATATACAATGTTAACCACAAACACTGTGTAATATTATTTTCTACTAATATTAAATGTTCTATTTTTTAACCACAAAACAACAGGGTCATAAGTTTGAGCGCTAGTATACAATGTTTACCACAAAACATTGTGTAATATTAATTTTTACTAATAGTAAATGTACTATTTTTACCACAAACAACAGCGTCATAAGTTAGAGTGTTAATGTACAATGTTTACCACAAACACCATGCCATAATATTAATTGTACTATTGTTTACCACAGGCACCAGGGTAATAAACTAAAGTGTTAATATACAATGTTTACTACAAACACCATGTCATAATATTAATTGTACTATTGTGTACCACATACACCAGGGTCATAAGCTGGAGTGCTGATATACAATGTTTACCACAAACACACTGTCATGAAATTTTCCACTAGAGTTCAGTGTACCATTCACTCTCTTTGCAACCCACTTCATAACCGTGGTCTTTAGTGGAGTTGCATTTAAATGTACTATTTTTTTACCACAAACAACAACAGGGTCATAAGTTTAAAGTGCTAATACACAATGTTTACCACAAACACCATGTCATAATATTAAATGTACTATTCTTTACCACATACACCAGGGTCGTATGCTCGAGTGCAAATATACAATGTTTTAGCACAAACACGCTGTCATGAAATTTTCCACCAGAGTTCAGTGTACCATTCACTCTCTTTGCAACTCCACTTCATAACTGTGGTCTTTAGTGGAGTTGCATTTAAATGTACTATTTTTTTTTACCACAAACAACAACAGGGTCATAAGTTTAAGGTGCTAATACACAATGTTTACCACAAACACCACGTCTTTTACCACATACACCAAGGTCATAAGCTCGAGTGCAAATATACAATGTTTAGCACAAACACCATGTCATAGAATATTCCACCAGAATTCAGTGTACCATTCACTCTCTTTGAAACTCCACTTCATAACCGTGGTCTTTAGTGGAATTGCATTTAAACACCTTAAAGACCTTTTTATTTCCATATCAAGCTTATCACTAGAATCATGTCATGGTATTTTTCACGAGAGAGTCAAGGATTCGTTTATTATCACATGCATCATGTCATATTGCTTTCCGCTAGAGAGTTAATGCACTCTATCTGCACAATATACAATGTTTACCACAAAACACCATGTCATAATATTAAATGTTTATTCTTTACCACATACACCAAGGTCATAAGCTCGAGTGCCAATATACAATGTTTAGCACAAACACCATGTCATAAAGTATTCCACCAGAGTTCAGTGTACCATTCACTCTCTTTGCAACTCCACTTCATAACCGTGGTCTTTAGTGGAGTTGCATTTAAACACCTTAAAGACCTTTTTCTTTGCTTATCAAGCTTATCACTAGAATTATGTCATGGTATTTTTCACGAGAGAGTTAAGGAGTTATTGATTACCACAAGCATCATGTCATATTGCTTTCCACTAGAGAGTTAATGTACTATAACTGTAGCTGTAGCACAAAACAGCGTGTCATTAGTATTTTCCTGTAGCTGCACCTTCACTCACTACACCCTATACAATAGTTAGAAGCGGAGAAGCAACGCAAAATTAATTTTTTTTTTATTATTATTATTTGAGAGCATCTTTCCTAGCTTTATCAAGCTTATCACAAATAAATTACCTCAACACTCTAGATCCGGAATTTGCAAGATGCAGGCCATCTTTCTGAAATAGTTCCTGTTTGATTGAGGCCGTATTTGTCAAAAACGGTTTGTGTGTTGGTATAAAATATACAAAATTGAGGCTGTTAAATTTTCGTAAGATATTGTTATAGCTTTCTAAAACCAGTTGCCGTCTATCGTAGTCCCACACCCTTGGAATGATACCTGATATTATAATCTTTGCAAACTTATTTTCTTTACGGATTTTGGTAATAATTCGTTCAAAAGTTTTTTGGAATGAAAGAGCTGTTCCAGACCAGAGGCCGGCAAGGGATTCATAACCCTGAATTGATTTTCGTATGCTGCATGACTCAATTTACCATTCCTAAAGTTTTGATATAGCAGCCATTCATATTTATTACCCAGATAGTTTGTTCCGACATGTATTAGTATTATTTTCCATAGAGGGAAAAGACCATGGTTTTCTTGTACATAGGCTAACAGTGATTCTGGTGTAGCCCCCCGATGACAAATAATGGTAGTATTTTTTATGTGTCCGATGTCCTTTCCCATAGAATCCATCAGTAGTAGGCTTTCTGGACCTGTAAGATATAGAGTGTATTATAAATAATCGGATTATGTTACGGAAAGTACTTTATGTGCAAACCTGGAAACAATATATTAATACACTTATGGGTGGGCATCTTACCCTTTTCTTAAACCTAGAAGTGGACGGCTAGGTATATTTCAGTGAGGAAGAATTATGTAGCAGTTAAATTACTTATTTCAGTGAGGTAGAGGTTGTATAACAATTATCAGTGTTTTGAGGGGGGGAGGTGGGGGGGGTGGGGGTGGGGGGGTGGGGGGGTAATAGGCCTGAATATACTAAGTACCAGGTGTAGTGTAGTTATAAGCTTAATTATATTTAGTACAAGGTGTAGTGTAGTGTACGTAGTAATTACTCAATACTAATCCAAAATATTAACCAGATTACTGGTTTACAATTATAGTTATTTATCTGATATTATAATCTTTGTAAAAATGTACGTAGTAATTACTCAATACTGATCCAAAATATTAACCAGATTACTGGTTTACAATTTTAGTTATTTATGCAAAAACCTTTTTCTAGTTAAAATACTTTTCTTAATTCATGTTGTTATTGTGTTATGGTTTTACTATTTCCAGGTGCACCTTCACTGAAAATGACATGGCAAATGTATAAAATGTTCCACTCTTTTATAAAAAAAAAAAATTTTGAATCACTAATGCTACATGTGGGTTTTATCAAATCATGTATGGACCTTTTCACAATCAGTTCAGTTCACAAGGTATTATGAATTAAAAACACTATAAAAGAAAAACAGTGACCGCGATTCTAGCAGAATATGTCTGTGACACTAGGTAGATCTCAGAAACAGATTGCTCAGGAATTTCAGGAGTAACCCTCCCAAATTCAAATTTTGGGCAGAATTTTGCGACTGTATGGTAAACACTACAAAGTTGTCTTTATTTTTATGTCTACAGATATTTCGATTGGATATTCTGACACAGTCTGTGCTGAAAGTAATTTGCAATTGTGTTTGTAAACTGGTTGTTCTTGGGACCCCACAAATGTCACAGTAATGAGTGGAATTGCTGTAATTGCATGTTCAGCATAATGTGTTTTACATTTCCATAATGGAGGCTGTAATGGATATTTTCTGTTGCAGGGAGTTATTACAAGCCTGAAAGATGGTTTTGGATTCATTCGCTGTGCAGACCGGGAGGCTCGCATGTTTTTTCACTTCAGTGAAATGATAAATACAGAGACAGAGGTATCTGTGAATGAAGAGGTGGAGTTTACTGTAGTTCAGGTTAGTACAGGGTACAGCCAAGTTGGCTGACTGGCTCCTTTTAAATTTTTTTTACCAAAAATAATTAAGCAGCTCATCAAGGGGCGCTTTTTTGTTTTCACGTAAGTCCGATTGATCGCCGCTGCCGCTGGATTATGGTCTCCCTTGAATAAGTTCTTGGCCTTTCAAATTTTTCTTTCCTTCTTTCTTTAAAACTATAGGGGCGGGAAAAATTTTTGGGATACTTTGAGGAGACCTTAAACTTTACTTAAAGTAACCTTAAGCATTTTTCAAAAACACCCCATCATCATGTTTCGGAAAAAAACCACACATACTAGTGCTATAAAATTTATCAGGTACATTCTAGACCTACATTCGCAGGTCGGAAAGGATTTTCTGATCAATCAGACCATAAATACCTAAATGGGAGGTGTTTGATTTCCGTAAATTTAAAAAAAATGGGTACTTTGTCAGTATCTCAAAACCGGTCAGAATTTCGGTATTTTCTTTGAATAAGTTATTCAGCTACTTTTTGATAATCTTTCACATGCCAAAGTTTCAGTCCTGTATCTGCAACCTTAAGGTCAACTTATTGTCAAAAAAGGGGTTTTTAACCCTCCAGTTCACTTAGTTTTTCACTTTTTTCAAGCAAACTTGGCACATATATTAAGATTTGCCAAAGGAATATCCTGACTTTATGGTGACCTTAAACTTGAAATGTTAATGGACCTATGGCGTGCTTTAAGTCATCAAATTGGAATAAAATCACCATAAAGTCTCAATATGAATGAACTTGTAGCCACCTTAAAGTGAAATAAGGGGGTTTTCAGCCTCCAATTATCTTATTGTTCAACTAACCTCAGTTAAACTTTGCACACCTATAAAGGATGGCAAAAGGGACACTGTTATTTTATGGTCAACTTAATGTCCCAATATGAATGAAGTTATGGCCACCTGACAGTAATAGAAGGGGGTTTTTAGCCTCCAGCTATCTTATTGTATTCCCAGACGAAAGTCGGGGATACTTAGGAATCAGTACAGTCACGCTGCCGCCGCAGAGATTTCCTTTCAGACACGATAACTTAAAAATTATTTTAGTTAGACCTTTCAAATTGGTATGTGGGTATATATGGGCAATGCCACAAACGCTATTGTTTTGTGACCTTGACCTTCAATTTCAAGGTCACTGGTGGCCTCTTAAAGGTCAGATTTTGGCCATTTTTTCACATTTTGGCCCAGTTCTCATATACAGAAAGTTAGATCATATTATGGCTGGTATAAAAAACATATATATGTCCTCTGTAAGCATGCCGAAATTTGACCTTGAAGCTCTTCCACATCCACAGATCGCCAAAGTACCTCACCAAGGCCATTTTTGGCCTTTTTGGAGATATTTTCACACTTAATGCTGACTATATTGTATGGAAACTATTGAAAATGGCTTTGGAGGTTGAGTACATGATGGAGTAGCAGTATCCAGGCTTAGTTACAGAGAAAGTCTGCTGATCCCACAGTTATGGACAGGAAGAAGGCAGTTGTTTCATGTATGCCTACCCCTCTTGAGATGAAGTCTAATTCGCCCAGTTCTGCCAGCTCCTATGAGTTTTTGCAGAACTGTGGAGCCACCAGGAACTGGTTACAGAGCATTGCTTCACCTATAGCCAGTTAGGCCCTGGTACTGGGCAGTTCCACAGGACTGGCTAACAGACCAGCAGTAGCCTTTTAAGGGTCCAAGCGGCCGTCTCAGACCAACCAGTTACTTCCCGACGAATTGGTTACAGAGAAATTCTTGTATGTCATTGGTCTCGGTGAGATGACTTGTCTGAACCTACCAGACCAGTCAGCCAGCCTACTGTCAGGACCTCCTAGCTGGTCAAAAGTGTTAGACCAACCAGTTACTGCCCGAGGAAATTGGTTACAGAGAAATTCTTATACCAGTCATTGGTCTCGGTAACATAACTGTCTCAACCCACCAGACCAGTCAGCCAGCCTACTGTCAGGACCTCCTAGCTGGTCGAAAGTGACTATAGATAAGAAGACTTTCCGAACAAGATTTGTCCAACTACCTGTCAGCCTTATCAGACTCCATACCAGCCAGTTACTGGTCCTGGTGAGATGCCAAACTCAACCGGACCGATCAGCCTACTGCCAGCAAGAAAGTCTGCTGTATCAGTTACTGTGGAGGTTCATCAAGTTTTTCTTACGGGTTCCAGTGAGATACGGTGATCCACCCTCCTAGACTGGCCACCCAGCTTGCCTTTTACCCAGCCTGAGAGCAGTGTCAGCTGACACCAGGGACCTGAGTTTCCAAACTCAGCCTTCCCCTCAAGATTATAACCCATTTGCCGGTTTTCACAACTCAAGCAATGGTAAATTATCTGTTAATCAGGCCAGGGGTCACAGTTCTCATAAATGGCTATTAGTGTCTTCGACAGTGGGGTTGTGTGGGTTACTGACACCCATATAGAAGCAAGTCCACCTAGGTCGCCTCCACATGAGGCTGATACAGTGGCACTTGAAGAACAGCTGAAGGGTACCAGATTCACTGGAAAAGGTGATCCCAGTTCACTCCACCCCATCTAAAATGGTGGTTGTAGGACGACAATGTGCTTGGAAGGTCAACCATTACACCTACTTAAATATGCTCTGCAAATCCTTACAGATGCATCAAGAAGGGCGAGTGCTCACTTAAGGGAAAACACTGCAAGGGGAACCTGGTCCTTCCAGAAGCAAGTTACACATAAAGTATCTGGAACCAGGGTGTTCTTTTAGCCCTAAAGGAGTTCCAAGACCTCTGCTTGAACCTTATTGCTACCATAGCTACAGACAACACCATGGTGGATGCCTATTTAAGGAGTGGGGGGGGAGTAAGTCGGGCCCTCTTTGTGCCCTACTATGGAGAATCCTGACCTGGTTCTCCAGGAGACAGGCTCAAGCCCGACACATTCACGCTTCAACCATGTCCCGTCCGGGGTACACTGTGTCGAGATGCAATGTCTAGTTGATCAACTGACCTCAGTTAAATTTGCACACTTATAAAGGATGCCAAAAGGGACATTCTTATTTTCTGTCCACCTATGGCCATCTTACAGTAAAAAATGGGTTTTTAGCCCCCAACTGACTTACTGTTCAACTTGTTAAATCAGTTAAACTTGACATATTGATTAGGCTTACTCACAGGAAGGTTTCTTTAGAATTAATTTTCACTAATTACCATGCATACAATTATAAGCATCAGCAACATATTATACTCTACATTGACCACATTATAACAAAATACCAAAACATAAATTTCACATACCAGAAGAATGCATACTTTATCCTTAAGCTAAAAACAAGCCTTTACCAAAACTTCGCAAACTTTAATGTGTTGTTCATACAAAAGCACAAAAAATATCACTGTTTAAAACAGATACACAGCAGCAGTAGAGAAGTAGGACATTTGTTTTAAACAATATAGTATCAGTTACTTGTAAAATATTCTAAAATGGTATGCAGACACGTCTTTTGCGCAATGCTGGAATCACGAATATAGAACAGTAAATAAAATAACGCTGTTGAATTCTGCATGCGTCGTCCCTATACCTATATTTAGAAACCTATATTTCTTTTGAAAATAAGGTAATTTTATTTCACTTTAAAATATTTATAAATGTTAAATATTATGGCCACGAGAAATATTGACAAAGACTGCACAGGACACAGTTGAATATTTTATACAAATACCTACAGTTAGCTAGTTTCAAATATCCATATAACAGTTATGTCTTAACCACCTTTGCAAATATATTGCAAATGGGCGATAGTTTACAGGCCTTAATTCCCAGTGCTGTCCAAAGATTTGACTCCGTCTTCGGCAGAAAGCAAGCCACTGCACCCTTGTTTTAAAATATTGCTTGGGGGGGCCACGGTGTCGCAGTGGTAGCACACTAGTCTCTCCTCTCTGAGGTCAGAGGTTCAAGCCACCCTATGTGGGAAAGTTGTTAGTTTCTTACCATTGGTCGGAAGTTTACATTTATAAGTACAAATATTGGACCAACTGTATGTACTGGTTTCCTCTGCCCATAAAACTACCGGTCATGATATGACCTTTACAGTGTTGAAAGCGACGTTAAACCTGAATAAATAAATAAAATATTGCTTGGAAATCCACAACAGTTTGGTGACTTCACGTTTTCTATTTTATTGCGTTAATATATTTTACCTAGTGGACAGATACATTTGTCCGGCGCCCTGCCGGTCTCGCCAAACGTTAGAAAAAAACGCCCTTAGCTGGGCTCTGCCGGGACCGGTAGTGTCCCGTTCACTCGCCAGGTGGCTGTGTAGCCTCCCTGCCGGTGCACTGCGCATGCGCTCTTCCTCTTTATGTTTGGCGCGAAAGGAGTGAGTCAGTTTTTTGACAAGGTTTACGAATTTAAAACATTTGTGTGTTATACACCTTGGTTTTCAATTAAAGTGATCTTATTTGAATTCTGGATTATTATGGCATCACCAGGAAGTTTAAAGGGGCAGAGGCGCGGTACATGTGGTCATGCAATGGCCGCATTTGATTTACATGAGAAGTGCGCGCGGTGCCGCGATAAGAAGGTTGGTTAGGACTCTTGTGTCAAGGGACAAGATTGCTTAATATGTGAAGGTTTTACTGATTCTCAACGTGAGACTATTATTAGTCCCTTAAGGACGTGACTATTATTAGTGCTGTGGATATGGAAGAACAGTCTTCACCTCAATCTACTGCGCAAGTGTCTGCGCACGCACCTGCTCCAACCACTTCCTCTGCCCCTCCAGTGTCTTTTGTTACCTCAAGCATTTTGCGCGTTTTGAGGCACTGTTATCCTGGGGAAACGTTTTCAGTACTAAACCGTCTCCTTCTGTTTCATCTCACCACGTGTTGTCTGATAAGCCATTCATTAATCCCTCTGCCCGGCCTACCGGTCCGGTAGTGAACCTGGCAGAGCAGGATATCAAGTTGACAAAGGCTCAGACTAAATCCAAGAAGAAAAGTCACAAGTCTAAGAGTGAAAAGCCCAAAGACACTGTTGTTGCTACTCCACCGGCATCTGCTATAAGCATCCCTGGTCCAGGTGATGACATGCGGGAACCCGTTTTTAGGCCGGTTTCCTCTGCTGCTTCATCTATCACCGGTCCGGACATCAAGGTTACCGGTCCGGCTGCTCAACATGTGTCCTCAGTTTCTCAGACCGGTCAAGGAACTATGGACACCGGTTCTTCAGCACAGTATGCCGGGGCACTTAACTCTGCTGTCTCTAGTGAGTTCACAGGTACCGGTACTAGCACATTTCCTGAGCAAGACTATAGGCATCCACCGGTCCATGTGTCTGATGATGACTTTTCGGATGAGGATAATTCTCTGGCTGAAGAGGGTGAAGTGTCTTCGGATAATTTAGAGAAGCAAGAACAAACTGAGGATATGACTTTTAGGGAGACTTTGAGGTCTGTTCGCTCATTTATGGGCTGGGATTACATTCCCGTGTTTGAGAGCGACCTATCTGAACCCGACAAGTCCAACAACCCTTGGAGGGGCAAACACCCTAGAAAGCCTGCTCGTATATCTGTGGCCATGCCACCGGACAATTGGCTTTGTCAAGAATTAGAGAAGCTCAACACCACAGTAGCAGAAGGATATCCCTCCAGGGCACAGGACTCGGCCGGTCTTAAGAAGGACCAGTTGATTAAAATCCCCAAATCACAGAGCCGGTGGTACCAAATCCATACATTGAGACATGATGGCCCCACCGACCAGGGAAGAGTCTGTTTAGCTGGAGTAACAGCGAGGCTAAAGTGAACTCTAAGTTCCCACGGATCATCAAAGCCTCTTCATATCCACCTTCTGCCCCGCCTTCCAGGCCCATTTCCCAGGAGTACCTGCGAAGATGGGAGCATTGTGCCCACGAAGGAAGTTACATTGTAAACTGCTGCTGGATTTAATCACTGTACTTCTAAGCTGCAAGAGAGAATTGCTTCTAATGTATCATTCTTGTGCGGCAAGATAAACAAGGGCCAGGCACCCAAAGACGTTACCGAGGCTCTGAAGGACATCAAAGATCTGTTAGCATTCCACCAGAACGTTTCTGTGGCTATGGGGACTGCTTTGCAGCACTTGGCCGATAGCTTGTTCGTCCATCTGGCAAATCTCATCCTTCTCCGTCGTGACTCCTATCTAGAATTTGTCAAGCCGGGGGTGAAGCCGGACATGTGGAATTTGCTGAGAAAAGCCCCCATGTTTGGTTATGGCCTGTTCCCCGACTCTGTGCTCAACACTGCTGAGCAAGATATAAATAAGCACGAGTCAGCCGGAGTTGCTCCAGGGCCCGGTCCGGGCGCCTCCCAGCACTCCAATTGGAGAGGGAACTTTAGGTACCGGCCTTATGACAAGAGAGATACTCATAGGCGAACAGAACCATCTGAGCAGGAACAGCAACCCTGGAGACAGTTTTCCAGAAATAGAGGTCGAGGACGTACACGTGGTAGAGCTAGCTCTCGTTTTCCAAGGAATTCACCAGTGGTCAAGGAGGTCAAGCTGATGGCTCAAGCAAGGGGTATCAGGATCCACCAGTATCTCAATGATTGGTTGTTGAGAGCCCCTTGCCAGGCAACTTGCCTACTTCATACCCAGACCCTTTTAGCCCTTTGCCAAGAATTGGGTTGGGTAGTAAACATGAAGAAGTCCGAATTGATTCCTCAGCAGGTTTTCAATTTCGTCGGCTACCAGTTCGACCTGGTGACCGGTCGGGTCTTGCCCACTCAGGACCGGTGGTCTGCTCTGAAGCAAAAGTTGAAGTTCATCAGGGACCGGAACTCTTGTACAGTCAGGCAGTTCATGTCACTGATAGGTCTCCTCACAGCAACAGAGAAGCAGGTTTGGTCGGGTCGCCTTCATATGAGGCCCATCCAGTGGTATTTGAAGCGACACTGGCACGTTCCGGAGGTTCTGGAAAAGGTCATCCCATTACCCCAGTCGCTTCATCCTCACCTAGATTGGTGGTTGGACGAGAGCAATGTACTGCGGAGTCAGGCCTTACATCCTCTACAACTTTCTCTGCAAGTGTTTACAGACGCCTCAAACGAAGGCTGGGGCGCTCACTTGGGGGACTCCACTGCAAGAGGCGTTTGGTCAGAACCTGAAAGTCGCCTCCACATAAATTTTTTGGAGCTAAAGGCGGTTTTTCTGGCCCTAAAGAGTTTCGAGGATCTTTGCTGGGACCAGGTTGTCTTGATAGCAACAGACAACACAACGGTGGTTTCTTACATTAACAAGGAAGGGGGTATGAGATCAGGCTCTCTTTGTGCCCTCCTATGGAGACTCCTATCCTGGTGCCATCCCAGGGGCATAGTCCTACGGGCAAGACATATCCTGGGTCGATTGAATGTAGTAGCGGACAAACTGTCCAGACACAATCAGGTGATCCAAACAGAGTGGTCTCTGTCTCAGCAGGTGTTCAATCTCTTGTGCTTGAGCTGGGGCCATCCACAGTTAGACCTGTTTGCAACCCTGTTCAATCACAAACTTCCCAGGTTTGTCTCTCCGGTTCCAGATCAGAAAGCTTCCATGGGGGAATCTGGAAGCTTACGCGTTTCCCCCAGTATCTCTTCTCAACCAAGTGATCTCTAATGTGAGGGATCAGGGTTGTCGCAGAATGATCCTAATTGCTCCGGGGTGGCCCAACATGCCGTGGTTGTGGGACCTGGTCACTCTATCAGTGCAGATTCCCTTCCAACTACCATGTCAGAGGGATCTAGTGACTCAACTGTTCAACAGACTTGGTCACAGGAACCTCAGTCATCTCAATCTGCATGCTTGGCTCCTCGAGCCTCGGCCATTCAGGAACAGGGGTTCACTGACAAAGTGGCAGCAAGAATTGAGGCTCCTCAGAGACTATCAACCAGGGCAGTGTACAAGTCAAAGTGGGCCATTTTTGTCAAATGGTGTGACTCACACGAGGTGGACTTCAGGTCGCCCTCTGTAAGTCAGATTGCGGATTTCCCTTTGCATCTGTTCAAAGATAGAAACCTCCAGCCTAGCACTATTGAGGGCTATAGAACCGCTATTGCGAACATTGCCTTCTTGGAACCTCTCTCTGGTACTTCGCCAGTTGACGAAGGCTCCATTTGAGCCCATGTGGAAGGCCTGCCTTAAACATTTGACTTTTAAGACGGTTTTCCTTTTGGCCTTGGGTTCGGGCAAGAGACGCAGTGAAATCCATGCCTGGCTTTACAGGAACATCAGGGATCAGGAAAACTGGAGGCAGGTCTCACTTTATCCTCCCAGTTTCCTATCTAAGAACCAACTGGCGAGGGACGGCCCATCCTCTGTTGCTCCGGTGGTCATCCCAGCTTTGGCTCCTTCTTTGGATAGATCCCTTAAGGAGGATAAATCACAGGAAAGACCTGGTTTTTGTATCTTTCAGGAAGGTGGTTCTCTCCTTTATGTTGGTTTATCTAACCATTACCGGATCCACCAGTCATCACCTAAAGTTCTCAGGAATTCCCCTTATTTGGCTACCCTCCATCCACTGGGTAGTTATTCTGCATCTGTCCACTAGGTAACATATATTAACGCAACAAAATGGAAAATTTTATTGCACTACAATAGCTTACCATGTGGGACTGATTGCTGTTCTCGGATGGCCGCGGGGCATCACGGCCAATGTCTAAGAAAAACAGACATTTATAGTTGGCCGTAGCCTCAGGTTGTCGTCATGTGATTTCTCCCTTTATGTTATCTCCTTTCTCATTGACCGCCCCCATTTTAACCCTGTTTTGCTAGTCAAAGACGTTTTTTCGTCCATATCTCAGTACTTGTGTATTAATGGATATCTACATCTAGCCATTTTGTTTTTATATATATATATATCTTATTTTGGGAAAGTTTCGATTCACCAGGATAAGTATATTTTATTTTCTGAGCGTTTTGTTCTTTCGTCTCGTCAGGCTTGTTTATTTGTCGAGCATTGGTTGTTTTCCCGAGCAATGTGCTTTTATTGCGTATTTATTTCCTCCCCAAGCAATAAAGTCTAGCCACGAGCTTTACTGTGTTTATATGTTATGCTGCTCATACACACGCATATTAGGTATTTATTTCTCAATATATAACACTTTTTTGGTATGATGACCTCGACCTTTAAGGACGGCGAGTCCTTCGGGGTTCTTCGGCAGATCTTGTCGATGCTGCTATGTTATTAATCCTTGTTTTTTCAACCCCAACTTGCTTTCGAGGCATTATTTTTATTTCATAAACACCAGAAAATCTGTCCCACCTCCCCAGTACTGCATTCCAGTAAAAGATCGAGTTCTAACTGGAGTCTTCACTGGGGTCTCGCCTCTTATCCAATTCTATGAAAAGGTTAATTTCGGGCTTCTATCTCGAGGCAATGCAGTTTTCGAGTGGACTTAATTCCTCAATCGAATACTAGAAGTGGAGGTGGATCAGATCTCCACTTCAGCCTCAGAAGCCTGCATATTTTTAATTTTACTTCTGGACCTCCACCCCTCGACTCATCCCTACCCTCGAGACAATGGTTGTGGACTTGGCTCCAGCATTCCTCGTTCTCGGCACTTGTCAATGTCGCCTCGGCCCTACCCTTCGAGGTTATCCTCGACCACCTTTGACATCTGTCGATGCATGCAGAGTATCTGGTGTAGTGTAGTGGTTAAGTGCAGAACTCATGAGTAGGAGGTCTGGGGTTTGTACCCATCCTGGGGTGTAATTTTATAAACATGAGTTTAACATAATCCAGGTCCAGATATATTTATATCTTCTTCATCAGAGGTTTTACATAAGATAAACATTAATTCAGATATGTGTCTTCCTTGTCAGAGGAGGATCAGTGCTCTCAGACACAGGTCTTCAGGCCCTTCTTGGAAGGCCCATTTTTATTAAGACCAGCCTCAACATGATCCAGACCCCTGCTTATGATAGGGATGTCGCCTTGTCCGACGTCCCTTCCAGTACGCAGAGGAAATGGAGACCCTTAGGATTCTCCTTAACTCCCTGACCCCAGGGAAACTATGCCGAGGACTGCTACTGGTTAGGGGCTGCATGTCGAGAAAAGTACACAGAGCTTGGGCCTAGGGGCCCTTCCTCCATACTTCCCCTCAACTCCTTATTAAAGATGCCTTTGATAAGTTTGACAAGGTTTTTCAACTGCCTTTTCTGAGGGAAGTTCATCAAAGCTCCTTCATCCATTACTAAGTGGTACAAGGTGGGACACCCTTGTCATTGTATCCCCGGACGAAAGTCGGGGATACTTAGGATTCAGTACGGTCACGCCGCCGCCGCAGAGATTTCCTTTTGGACGCGATAACTTAAAAAGATTTTAGTTAGAACTTTCAAATTTGGTATGTGGGTATATATGGGCAATGCCACAAACGCTATTGTTTTGTGACCTTGACCTTCAATCTCAGGGTCACTGGTGGCCTCTTAAAGGTCAGATTTTGACCATTTTTTCACTTTTTGGCCCAGTTCTCCTATACAGAAAGTTAAATCATCCTATGGCTGGTATATATAATACATATATATGTCCTCTGTAAGCATGCATAAATTTGACCTTGAAGCTCTTCATTGAAGGTCATCCACTGACCGCCTTTTTGGCCTTTTTGTAGATATTTTCACACTTAATGCTGACTATATTGCATGGAAACTATTGAAAATGGCTTTGGAGGTTGAGTACATGATGGAGTACCAGCATCCAGGCTTACCGGTTACAGATCTTCATTTAAGGTCATCCACTGACCGCCAAAGTACCTGACTGAGGGTCATTTTTGGCCCTCTATTTGTTTGTTTGTTTGTGAACAAGATAACTCAAAAACTGACAGATGAAAAAATTTTCAGGAGTGATCCGGTCACTGTCTGGATCTTCTGGATCCATGAAATTTAATTTTTAAAGACAGATAACTCAAAAACTTATGGGTGCATTTTGATGAAATTTTCAGGAAATGTCCTTAATGGGACGAGGAACAAGTGATTAGATTTTGGGAGTGATCTGGATCACTGTCTGGATCATCCGGATCCAGGCTGCCAGATGTGTTTGTGTACAATATAGCTCAAAAACTTATGGATGGATTTTGATTGAATTTTCAGGATATGTCTGAAAAGGTAAAAGGATGAAATGGTTGAATTTTGGAAGTGATCCGGATCACTATATGGATCTTCTGGATCCATGAAATGTAATTTTTAAAGACAGATACCTCAAAAAGTTATGGATGGATTGTGATGACATTTTCAGCAAATGACCTAAATGGTACAAGGAAGAAGTGATTACATTTTTTGAGTGATCTGGATCACTGTCTGGATCATCTGGATCCAGGCTGCAACATAATTTTAGGATGAATTTTGATGATATTTTTAGGATATGTTAGAAATAGTAAAAGGAAGAAGTGGTAAAAGGAAGAAATGATTCAATTTTGCGAGTGATCTGGACCACTATCTGGATCTTCTGGATCCATGAAATATAATTTTAAAGACAAATAGCTCAAAAAGTCATGGATGGATTTTGATGAATTTTTCAGGAAATGTCCTAAATGGGACAAGGAACAAGTGATTAGATTTTGGGAGTCATCTGGATCATCTGGATCCAGGCTGCCAGATGTGTTTATGTACAAGATAAATCAAAAACTTATGGACGGATTTTGATGAAATTTTCAGGATATGTCTGAAAAGGTAAAAGGATGAAATGATTGAATTTTGGAAGTGATCCGGATCACTATATGGATCTTTTGGATCCATGAAATGTAATTTTTAAAGACAGATACCGCAAAAAGTTATGGATGGATTGTTTCAGCAAATGGCCTAAATGGTACAAGGAACAAGTGATTAAATTTTTGGAGTGATCTGGATCACTGTCTGGATCATCTGGATCCAGGCTGCCACATAATCTTGGGATGGACTTTGATATTTTTAGGATATGTTACAAATGGTAAAAGGAAGAAGTGGTAAAAGGAAGAAATGATTCAATTTTGCGAGTGATCTGGACCACTATCTGGATCTTCTGGATCCAAGAAATGTAATTTTTAAAGACAAATAGCTCAAAAAGTCATGGATGGATTTTTATGAAATTTTCAGGAAATGTCTTAAATGGGACAAAGAACAAGTGATTAGTTTTTGGGAGTAATCTGAATCACTGTCTGGATCGTGATCATGTGGATCCAGGCTGCCAGATGTGTTTGTATACAAGATAACTAAAAAACTTATGGACGGATTTTGATGACATTTTTAGAATATGTCTGCAAAGGTAAAAGGATGAAATGATTGAATTTTGGAAGTGATCCGGATCACTATATGGATCTTCTGGATCCATGAAATGTAATTTTTAAAGACAGATATAAGTGAAAGAACTAGTGATTAGCTTTTGGGAGTAATCTGGTACTATGGACAATCCTGACCTGGTGCTCCAGGAAACGGGCTCAAGACCAACATATTCACGCCTTAACTATGTCCCGTCCGGGATACACTGCGTCGAGACGCAATCTCTAGTTAAGACAAGATTCAGGAGTTGAGTATAGATTTGCAAAGATCTGTATTACTCCTAAACCCTCTGGGGCCTCAATGGGCAAGTTTCCCCTTCCAATTTTTTAGGAATTGGAATATCAAGCGAGGCAAAACATTTCCAAGCTCAATTTCGCTTCTTCCTTGCCAAGACTTCTTCCTCCTGCAATTCCACTCTGGAAATTGTCAGCATAGTTTGAAGTCGACCTTCACGAAGGTCAATTCACAATCAAGAAAGGTGCCGAAGCTGAAAAGACAGCGAAACGTGCTTATGAAGAAGTCTATGAGTATCTGGATCTGTGGAATAAGACCATCTTAATCCAGCACAGAGCCTTTACTTGCCTCAGTAAATCCCTTGCCCATATTCTCCATAGGGAACTATATTAAATGGGCAATTCTGGCTTGCTTAGGCGCGAAGCCAAAATGACCCAGTTACAACCTCAACTGGGAGAAACCAGACACCAGGAGCTCAGCAATGCGTCCTTTTGGCCGTCTTCATTATTTAAATCTCAGTTAGTCAAGGAAGTTGAGGACTTCCTTCTTTAAAAAGGCACCTCATAAGATTCTCAGGGTTTCCAACCCTACCAGAATAAGCCCTTTCGTGGTCCCCACAAGAAAAGAGGCTCCTACAGGAAACGCCCCTATGGGGGTAATTCCTCCCAAGCAGTAACCAATCGTTTTCCTCAAACAGGAAAACAAAATTTCAGAGGCTCCAGGGGTCGTTTTCGACCCCACAACAGGGGAAGGGGGCGTGGAAACCCCTCTTCCCAATGACTCCTCCAAAGCCTCCATCAGTCCACCAGTAGGAGGTCACCTCCGTTCTTTCAGAAGAGACTGGCAAACAAACAATTGCTCATCCAACGTGTTAAACACTATCTCCAATGGCTACGTACGGCCATTCCTCTTAAAGCCAACTTGGTCAGATTTCCTCTGATATCAGAATACAAGGTCCTTCAAAAGACCAAGCTCTGGCCCATTGCATCCAGTCTCTTATGTCAACAGCGCTATCGAAAGGGTGGAAAATGTAAAATCTCTCGGGTTTTACAGTCGCCTGTTTTTCTAGTCCCCAAGCCTCACCAAGGTGGAGGCCAGTAATAGACTTAAGCAGGCTCAACACCTTTTCTACACGTAGAAAAGTTCAAATGGAAACTGCAGAGTCCATCGGGACCTCCCTCATTCCAGGAGAATGGGTAGCGTCGATAGACCTATCGGACGCCTACCTTCACATCCCCATCCACCCAAACTCAAGGAAGTATCTCAGATTTTGCCACAGGTCTCAGGCGTTCCAGTTCACCTCACTTCCTTTCGGACTGGCCACAGCCCCCCAGGTCTTTACAATGATCGTAAAGGAAGTCAAGCTCATGACCCTCTCCAGAGGACTCAGACTTCACCAATACCTGGACAACTGGCTGATCAGGTCCCAGTCTCAGGAGGAAAACCTAGTGAACACACAGGCAGTGGTAGATCTAACTCAATCCTTGGGGTGGATCATAAACCAGGAAAATCAGAACTGATTTCTTCTCAGGTGTTTTCGTTCGTGGACTACGAGTACCACCTTGATACTTGGTAAGGACATTGGTTAGGGGGTGTAGGTGTGCAACGTCATGGTGTGACCTTGATTTGACGTTTGACCTTGCCGTAGTGACCTTGACCTATAAAATCTTGTCCGGGCTTTATCTCAGAAACTGCAAGGTGTATAATGTTGATACTTGGTAGGGACATTGGTTAGGGGGTGTAGGTGTGCAACGTCATGATGTGACCTTGATTTGACCTTTGACCTTGCTGTAGTGACCTTGATCTATAAAATCTTGTCCAGGCTATATCTCGGAAACTGCAAGGTGTAGGAAGTTGATACTTGGTAGGGATGTTGGTTAGGGGGTGTAGGTGTGCAACGTCATGGTGTGACCTTGATTTGACCTTTGACCTTGCCGTAGTGGCCTTGACCTATAAAATCTTGTCTGGGCTATATCTCGGAAACCATAAGCAGTAGGAAGTTGATACTTGGTAGGGACATTGGTTAGGGGGTGTAGGTGTGCAATGTCATGGTGTGACCTTGATTTGACCTTTGACCGTGCCGTAGTGACCTTGACCCATACAATCTTGTCTGGGCTATATTTCGGAAACCGTAAGTTATAGGAAGTTGATGCTTGGTAGGGACATTGGTTAGGGGTTGTAGGTGTGCAGCATCATGGTGTGACCTTGATTTGACCTTTGACCTTGTTGTAGGGACCTTGACCTTTAAAATCTTGTTGCACCTTTGGGTCTGTCTTTTGTTGCAGATTAAGCACTGTTAAAGTCATATTAGAATTCATTAAGAATTTTACTTTTACAACTTCCCACTGTAACAGATGGAATTTCATCAAGTGAGCCACAGATTTTTCTCCAACACCACACAAAAGCATTCATTGAATGTATTACCACATCTGTATGCATGGTAATATTCAAAACATCTAAACTATAATTCGGCCATGCCAGATGTAGATAAAGAGTACATGCATTATCTTTCTCTTAGACATTATTTTCTCTATTTAAACATTGTTTGGACCTTTAAATAACTGACAGTGCTCTGAAAGTATCCTGAACTTTGTACTGATACAGTACTTCTATATCTCATGGTGTTAAAAATATTTCCCTAGGCTGTGGGGTACAGGCATCTCTGATGCTATTTTTAATCCATTAAAATTTATGAAATCATGCACTAAATCACTTATAATTTAAAAAGTATTGCTTTTATTGCACTGTATGCTATTCTCGGATGGCCGCAAGGCATCAGGCCAACGTCTAAGAAAAATAGACATTTATTATTGGCCGTAGCCTCATGTTGTCCCCTCGTGGTGAACTTTGACCTTTCGTCCTACTTTCTCTTTGGCCACGTGAATTGGTAGCGTCTGTCACTTACACAGACATTTTCATCCATTTCTCAGTTCATACATATTGTTGGATGTTAATTTTTGGTCATTTCTCTTAATATATATCATAGATTATTCTGTGAAAGTTCCGGTTCGACAGGATAAGTATTTTTCATGTTTTTGGTGTTTTTGAGTTTTCCTCGGTTCAGGCTTTTTGCATCTACGTCTTTTATTGCGTTTCAAATGTCTACCCGCCAAACGAATAAAGACAAACCGAGGTCTAGTAAGTGTCGTCACTTTTGTTTCTCATTTGACATACATAATTATTGCCCTATGGCAAGGGTTGATGACCCGTGTCACTTTTGAGACGCCCTGTGATATCTGTGCATCTTTTACAGATGAACAAATGAACAAAATTCAACACAGGAAACGATATATTAAGAAACAAAAGAAGGACGCTTCTAGTCCAAAAGATAATAAACTTGATCTTTTGGGTGAGGGCGACAGGGATTCTTTTACTGGTTCTAATGCAGACCTTGAGAGTGCTGCAGACAACTTATTTACCTCACCCCCACGTCCCCAACCCCTATGCTTCAGTTCATTGTCTCTAAAAACGCCAGCAAAAACTCCCACCCACCCCAGGTACTGCTTCACAGCAGAAAATTGAAGCAAAGCTAGAAAAATCCCTGGATGATTCACTTAACATCCATTTACAGCAGCAAATGGGTTCCTTTCCTCTCCGAGACGAATTAACTTCTAAAAAGAAAGTGGAGGTGGATCAGACCTCGGCTTCTAAGCCTGGAACCTCTCGCGCTGCTGTAAATTTGGACCTACCCCCTCCGAGGCAACCTTGGACTACCTCAAATGTTGAACAGATTTGAAGTGGACTATGGTCCTGCTCTTCCACCTCACCTGGGTGATGATCATCATATGGCATCGGATCAGCTTTCTAGTCCATCCGAGGAGCCTCCTAAGAAGGCTTCAGATAGACCTAAAAAATACTCTCACTCTCATTGGGAGCATGATGTTGAACCGAGGTCTGCCTCGGATCAATACTATGATGAATCCGATTAACCTCGGATGTCATCTTCTAAATCCAAAAAACATGCTGACAAGAGTAAGCATAAGGTGAGGTCCAGATGCGTTTCATCTTCTTCAGAGGAGGATCAGTCCTCTGTAGCCAGACACAGGTCTTCTAAGCCCTCTGGGGCTCAGCCCTCTGGGGCTGTCTCTGATCAAGACCAACCTCAACATGATCCAGATCCCCCCTTATTATAGGGTAGTAGCTCTGTCTGACGTTCCCTCCCAATACGCTGAAGAGGTGGACACTTTCAGGCGCATCCTTTCCCTCCCTGACCCCAGGGACTTTATGCCTAGGTCCTCAACTTAAGTTATGAGTCTGGATGATGAAAAAGGCCGTCAAGAGCTCAGACCTAGAGGTCCTTCCTCTATGCTACCACTCAGCTTAGTTATCAAAATGCTTTTGATAAGTTTGAACATGATTTTCAGGCCGCTAAAGATCTGTATTACTCCTAAACCCCGTGGGGCTCCTATGGGCAAGGTTCCCCTACCAAAACATATCCACTCTTAACTTTGCTGCCTTTGCCAAGACTTCATCTTCTTGCAATGCCACTCTTGAGAAGTGCCAACATAGCCTAAAGTCAACCTTCAAGAGAGCCAAATCTCAAATTCAGAAAGGTGCCAATCCTGAGAAAGCAGCCAAACATGGATATGAACAAGCCTGTGAATTGGAATAAGACTGTTCTTATTCAACACAGGGCTCTCATTTGCCTCAGCAAATCCTTGGCCCACATACTCCAGAGGGAGTTATATACCATGGGTAACACCGGCTTGCTAAGGCGCGAAGCCGAAATGACCCTTTTACAACCACAACTAGGGGAAACGAGACTCAGGAAACTCAGGAATTTGCCCTTTTGGCATTCCTCCTTGTTCAAGTCTCCACTTTTAAAGGAGGGAGAAGACTTCCTCCTTAAAAAAGGCACTTCTAAAGACTCTCAGGGTTTCGGACGCTATAAGCCCTTTCATGGTCCCCACAACAAGAAAAGAGGCTCCTACTGGAAACGCCCCTGTGGGGGCAATTCCTCTCAAAGCAGTAACCAATCGTTTTCCTCCGGTAGGGGGAAACCGAAATTCAGAGGTTCCAGGGGTCGAACAAACAAATGTTCATCCAACGTGTTAAACATTATCACCAATGGCTACGTACTGCCATTCCTTTCAAAACCAAATCTGGTCAGATTCCCTCTAATTCTGTCAGAGCACAAGGCCCGTCAAAAGACCAAGCTCTGGCCACTTGTATCCAGCCTCTTCTTTCAAAGAACGCAATAGAAAGAGTGGAAAATGTAAAATCGCCTAAAATCGGGTTTTACAGTCGCCTGTTTCTAGTACCCAAGCCTCACCAAAGGTGGAGGCCAGTCATAGACCTAAGCAGGCTCTACACTTTTCTACACGTAGAAAAGTTCAAAATGGAAACTCCAGAGTCCATCAGGATCTCCCTGATTCCAGGGGAATGGGTAACCTCGATAGACCCGTCAGACGCTTACCTTCATATCCCCATCCATCCAAACTCAAGGAAATACCTAAGGTTTTGCCACCGGTCTCAGGTGTTCCAGTTCACCTCCCTCACGGACAACTCAACAGTGGTAGCCTACATAAACAAACAAGGAGGAACTCACTCAGCAGAGATGTGCGCTCTCCTGTGGAAGATCATGACATGGTTCCATCACTATCACATAACATTAAAAGCCAGACACATTCGAGGGTGTCTGAATGTGATGGCCGACCTTCTGTCCAGGTCGAACCAGGTGCAGTCAACAGAATGGTCACTGCATCTGCAGGTGTTCAAACAGATCTGTCAAAAGTGGTTCACATCTCACCTCCTATGCTTACCCTCCGACAGCTCTCCTTCACAGGGTGATCCAAAAAATCAGGCACTGCTATTGCCTGATCATCATAGTAGCCCCAGGCTGGCCAGGGATGCCCTGCTTTTGGGACCTAGTGCAGCTCTCAACAGAGATCCCACTGCAACTTCCGGTGTCAACGACTCTTCTCAAACAGTCCCACAATTATGTGTTCCACAGCAATCCACAGCACCTCAACCTCCACGCCTGGTGTCTAGGAGTGGACAGCTCCAAGAACAAGGCTTCTCTGGAGGTGGCAGAGAGAATTGCTGCACCTCAGAGGTCATCAACAAGAACCATCTACAAGTCAAAGTGGGCCTTATTTGAGAAATGGTGCAGAGAAAATTCGGTGGACTTCTCCACTCCCATCTGTGAAACTAGTCTCAGACTTTTTCATGTACCTGTACCAAGATCTAAACAGGCGGCCCTCGACCATCGATGGTTACAGGACGGCCATTGTTGACACTTTGGGCCCAACGGGCCACCATATTGCACAAAGTTCAGACCTTCATAGGTTACTCTCCAGCTTTCACAAGGATCGTCCCAAAAGTTCCAGGAGTCTTCCTAAGTGGAACCTTTCTGTTATTCTTAATGAGCTCACAAAAGCACCCTTTGAGCCTATGAAAGAGACGGACCTCAAACATCTTACTCTCAAAACTGCTTTCTTGTTAGCTTTGGCCTCCGGCAAGCGCCACAGCGACATCCATGCCTGGGTTGCAAACAAAGTATCTAATCTAGGCCAATGGGAAAAGGTTGTCTTGTTCCCTTCTTTTGACTTCATAGCCAAAAACCAACTAGCAAGAGAAGGTTTTCAAAGTGTGTCTCCGGTGACTATTCCTGCTTTGACTACCATTGTAGATAGACAATTCAAAGAAGACAGGACCCTGTGTCCGGTACGGGCCCTGAGGTACTATTTGGATCGAACCAAAGACCTGAGAGGGTCTCGATCCCTCCTTTTCACCTCCTTCAAGAAAGGACATACCTCAGACATTAGACCCGCTACTCTCTCTTCCTGGTTGAAACAGACCATTCTACTTTGTTATAAACAAGCAGACCAACAAGCCTTGGACTTGGTCCAAGTTAAAGCGCATGACATCCGGGCCTTCGCGGCCTCTAAGGCCTTTTACGGTGGGGTATCGGTGGACCAAATCATGCAAGCCTGTCACTGGAAAGCTCACAACACATTTACAAATTTTTACCTAAAAGACCTTACTTGGTCAGACACCGACAACAATATGTATCTGGGACCAGTGGTGGTGGCACAGCAAGTCCTAGACCCTTCCCCTCAGACCAGTCATCCCTGGAAAGAAAGAAAGAAAGGGGGGGGGGGGGGGGGGGCACATCTGCTACAGCCAAGTCTTCAGGAGTCTAATCCCAGGATCTAGGTATAGGTTTACCTTTCAAGATGTTACGGGTAAGGTCATTTTGTATTTTTAGTTTATCAAGTATAAGATGTATTAAGGACTTATCAAGGTTGTCATTAATCTCATGTTCGGTGGCAAAAAATTTATGAGAATTCCAACCAGTTTGCTGGTTTTTATGTCATTACTCTGCGGCGTGGGCGTACGCGTACACGTGAACAACTTCTTCTCCAAAACTACAAGGCCTAGAGACATGCTGTTTTTTTTAAAAGATACCTTATCTATCGAGGATGAAAAATTGTTCAAGGCATGCAAATCTGTCTGTTCGTCTGTTTGCTAGAGACATTACAAGGGGGGTACCCCCACCAAAAATGTGAAAATTTCAACTTTTTATCACAATTTTCTCAGTGACTATTGCAGGGATTTCTCTCATATCTTGCTTATATGTACTAGGCCAGAGGTAGATTCTCTTGTGTGAGTATGAGACCTGGATCTGTCTTACTTTTTTTTTAATAAATTTTTTTAATAATTTTTAATGCATTAAAATTCATGAAATCATGCACTAAATCACTTATAACTTCAAAAGTGTTGCATTTACAGCATTTTGTGAAAATATGTTGTTCAGCTACTTTTTTCATAGCTACAATATGGTGAGTAAGTTGGGTGTCTGTCTCAATAGCTAAGTGAGTAATAGCTACTTTTGGGCTTTTCAGTAACTTCCATTATGAGTAAAATCACTTGTAACTTAAAAACTATTGCATTTAGAGAATTTCGTATAAATATGTTATTCAGCTACTTTTGGGCCAGCTATAACATAGTGAAATTTCAGACCTGTAGCTCATGGCATAGCTGAGTAGTAGCTACTTTTAGGTTATCACTGTTGAGTAAATCGCTTATAACTTGAAAACTATTGCATTTAGAGAATTTTGTATAAATATGTTATTCAGCTACTTTTGGGTCAGCTATAACATAGTAAAATTTCAGACCTGTAGCTCATGGCATAGCTGAGTAATAGCAACTTTTAGGTTATCACTGTTGAGTAAATCACTTATAACTTGAAAAGTGTTGCATTTAGAGCATTTTGTTAAAATATGTTATTCAGCTACTTTTTTCATAGCTACAATATGGTGAGTAAGTTGGGTGTCTGTCTCAATAGCTAAGTGAGTAATAGCTACTTTTGGGCTTTCAGTAACTTCCATCATGAGTAAAATCACTTGTAACTTAAAAACTATTGCATTTAGAGAATTTCGTATAAATATGTTATTCAGCTACTTTTGGGCCAGCTATAACATAGTAAAATTTCAGACCTGTAGCTCATGGCATAGCTGAGTAATAGCTACTTTTAGGTTATCACTGTTGGGTAAATCACTTATAACTTGAAAACTATTGCATTTAGAGTATTTTGTTTCAATATGTTATTCACCTATTTTGGGGTCAGCTATAACATAGTGAAGTTTCAGACCTGTGGCTCATTTCATAGCTGAGTAATAGCTATTTTATTGCGTTAATATATCTTACCTAGTGGACCGGTGCAATAGTCCGGCGCCTAGCCGGTCCCGCCAAACATTAGAAAAAAATGTCCTGAGCTGGGCTCTGGCCTGGACCGGTAGTGTAGTATTCACTCGCCAGGTGTCACCGGACACCCAGCTCCCCTACTGCGCGTGTGCGCGCATGCGCACTTCCTCTTTTTGTTTGGCGCCATTGTGTTTAAAAATCGGAAATTTGAAGAGAAACTTTTTATTATTATATACAGTGACTTAGCTTTTGTTTGTTTATCTATTGTGGATTATTACTTACTGCATGTATCATGGCATCACCAGGCCAACGTAGAGGAAACTGCGGGCACATCATGGCAGGATTTGATGGACATAAAAAATGTGCTAGGTGCAGGGAAAAGAAGTTAGGAGATGACCCGTGTGTGAAGGACTTAGTTTGCTCCATTTGTGAGGCATTTTCGGAACAACAGCGTTCTATGCTCTCCACCCCTCAGTATAAAATCCGCAAGGATAAGAAATCCGGACTTTTAGTCTCTCCCTCAAAGGTCACCGTCGTTGGTGTAGCTAACCAGGAGGACTTGGGTGGGGAACAAGATGAAGAAGAGTTGGATGGTGTTCCGGTCCTTGCTTCCTGTTCCTGTGAACCTCAATTCTCTATCTCCCATCATACTCCTGAGGATTTTGTCTCTAAACGAGATTTTGACACACTCAGTAATCAACTAGAGGAGAAATTCGCCCGTTTCGAGGCTCTACTCACCAGGACTAATATTTTTTCTACACCAAAAGCCCCAGTTTCCGCCGTTTCTATTACTACTTCTGATCAGCCCTTCTTCAATCCCGCTGAGCCTGGAGCCACCGGTCCGGTGAGCCCTCCGGCTACAGATGGGCAGAATCCACAAGTTAAAGAAAAGAAAAATAAGGGCACGGGCAAGAAAGTTAAAAAGACTAAAGTTGCCCCTACTGCTACAGTTGTGTCCGAGGCACCGGCTCCGGTGAAGGACCAGACTGTTAGTGAATCTCTTCCTGCTCAAAGACATGAAGAACCGGTTAAGATGGATGCTCCCGTTCCGGGCCCTGCCCCGTCTCTTTTACCCGGTGCGAAATCTACATCCAAGCCAGAAACTTCATTTTTCAGTTCATTGCCTCACACTACTACCGGTGTTTCCGGTACCGGTCAATCCTTCTCTGCTGAACAGGACGTGTCTGATGTGGACTCTAATCTTGACCGGTCTGATAAGGCATCTGACGAGGGTGAGATCTCAGACTCAGAGGCAACAGAACAAAACGAAGAAATGAACTACAGGGAAACGTGCAGGTCAGTTAGGGCCTTTCTTGGATGGACTCATATCCCAGACTTTGAGCTCTCTGTATCAGACGGGGATAGGTCAGACAACCCGTGGAAGGGGAAACACCCAAGGAAAACCGGCAAAGTGTCAGTAGTTACCCCCGGATGACTGGCTTTGCCACAAGATGGAGAAACTGAACTGCCGGGTCGCTGAAGGTTACCCTTCTCGTTCCCAGGAATCGGCTGGGTTGAAAGTGGACCAGTATATTCGCACGCCTAAGAGTCAAGCCAAATGGTACAAGCAACATAGACTTAGGCAGGATTCAACAACTAGACCAGGCAGAACCATTTTAAGCTGGTCCGACTCTGAGGCCCGCCTCAACGCCCAGTACTCTAGGGTTGCTAAAGTTTCATCCTACCCTCAATCTGGTCCCCCTTCCCGACCGATACCTCAGGACATCCTACGCCGGTGGGAGAAGTGTGCTCATGAAGGAACATACATTACAAATCATGCAGCAGCCTTTAATAGGTGCACCAGTGAAATCCAGGACAAGATGAACGCTCACATTGGTCTGCTTAATGACGTTATTGTCAAGGGAAAGGCTCCCAAAGAGGTTGTAGAGGCTATCAGGGATCTCAAAGATTTATCCTCTTTCCATGCAAGCGTATCAGTGGCTCTAGGAACTTCACTCCAACACCTAGCCGACAGTTTGTTCATTCAGCTTGCCAACTTTATATTGCTACGCAGGGATTCATATCTTGAATTTGCTAAACCCGGACTGAAACCGGACACTTGGAACAGGTTGCGCAATGCCCCCTTGTTTAGTTCCTCACTGCTTCCAGATGACATCCTTGCCACAGCAGAACAGGATATAGCAAAATTTGAATCCACATCAGGTGCTCATGGTCCCGGTCCGGGCACAGGGCAGCACCCTGGTAGGAAACACCAATCGTACCGGTACAAGCCGTACGACAAGAAAGATAACAGACACTCAGGCCATTCCTCCTCCCAGTCTAGCCAGGCTTGGCATCAGTTCTCTCATAGAGGGAGGGGCCGCGGTCGCGGACGTGGAGGCAACAATTCCAGTTATTTCTCCAAATCGTCCCGTCAACAATCCTATAAATGACAATTATTGCTTAGTAGATCCTCAGTTAGAGTTAAGTGTGGAGGATCCGTTTTGCCAGAACTTAAACAAAAATGTAAACAAGACTGTAAACTTACCTGTTGTCGGTCATGTACCTTATGTAACAGGGCAGTCAGAAAACAAAGACTTAAGTCCCTCTCAGGTTCCAATGAAAATAAAGTGTGTGAAACCTGTTTGCTGTGTAAATCCTTGTCTTTGTGCTCCAACTGTTCAAAATGTCTCTCCTGTTGTAGAAAATCCACCTGTGGGGGCCCGTCTGCAAAGGTTTTGGCAGGTCTGGCACTCCCTGGGTGCAAACCCAAGAGTAGTTTCAATTCTTCAGGAAGGGTACAACCTACCCTTCAAGGAGAAACCTCCTCTGACAAGGTCACCGGTCATTATCAGTGGATACGCAAATCCGGTCAAAAGCAGACACATAAAGGACTCTTTACAAGCACTCATTCAGAAACAGGCGGTAGAAAAGGTGACAACTCCATCCTCCCTGGCCTTTTACAACCACTTGTTTCTTGTACCAAAACCCAACAGAAAATGGAGGCCCATCCTAGATTTAAGCCGTCTGAACTGTTACCTAGCAACTTCATCTTTCAAGATGGAGACACCAGAGACCATCCGACTCTCCCTTCAAAAGGGGGAGTGGGTGACGTCTCTGGATTTCAGCGACGCTTATTTCCATATCCCAATAGGACAAAGGTCGCGGAAATTCCTCAGGTTCTTCCTCCACAGTCAAGCTTATCAGTTCACAGCCCCCACTTTGGCCTCTCAACGGCTCCGTTGGAGTCCACCAAGGTGGCCAAGGAAGTCAAGTTAATGGCACAGGCTCGGGGTATCAGGATCCACCAGTACCTCGACGACTGGTTGCTGAGAGCCCCGTGCCCGGAAACGTGCCTACTTCATACCCGGACCCTCTTGGACCTATGCCACAGGTTAGGGTGGGTAGTCAATATGACCAAGTCGGAGTTGGTGCCTCAGCAGGTCTTCAACTTTGTAGGTTACTGTTTCGACCTCTCTCAGGGGCTGGTCAAACCGACCCAGGAGAGGTGGATGGCTCTCTCCCAAAAGATCAACGACCTTCTCAATCAACAGGTGTGTTCGGTCCGACAGTTCATGTCCCTGATAGGACTTCTAACAGCCACAGAGAAACAGGTAGTAGCCGGGCGACTTCACATGCGGCCTATCCAGTGGCATGTGAAGAGGCATTGGCATGTCCCGGAATCATTGGAAAAGATTATCCCTCTGCCTCAGTCCCTTCATCCACACCTGAGGTGGTGGTTGAGCCCCAACAATGTCCTAAAAGGTCAGCCTTTACACCCACTTCAGCACGCTCTTCAGCTGTTTACCGACGCCTCAAACGAAGGTTGGGGTGCTCACTTAGGCGACTTCACAGCAAGAGGCCTTTGGTCCACACAAGAAAGCGCCTTGCATATAAACTTGCTGGAACTCAAGGCTGTCTTACTAGCCCTAAAACAGTTCGAGCGATTGTGTTGGAACCAGACCATTTTGGTGTGTTCCGACAACACAACAGTGGTCTCTTACATAAACAAGGAGGGCGGTATGAAATCCGGCTCTCTCTGTGCTCTCCTCTGGAGGCTGCTGATGTGGTGCAACCAGAGGCAGATTGTATTAAGAGCAAGACATATTCCGGGTCACCTCAATGTCATTGCGGACAAGTTGTCCCGGCACGGTCAGGTGATACAAACGGAATGGTCCCTCCTGCAGGAAGTCTTCGACCAGATTTGCAGAAGATGGCACAAGCCGGAGGTGGACCTATTTGCGACCAAGTTCAATCACAAACTTCCCAGGTTTGTGTCCCCGGTTCCGGATCTGCTAGCCTGGAAAGTGGATGCTCTCAGCGTTCCCTGGCAAGGTCTGGATGCCTATGTTTTTCCCCCGGTGGCTCTCCTAGGGAAGGTGGTCTCCAAGTTGATGGATCAAGGATTCCACAGAGTCATTCTCATTGCACCAGGGTGGCCCAACATGTCATGGTTTTGGGATCTGGTCAGCATGTCAGTACAGATTCCCCTAAGTCTTCCGAGAGTAGGGAACCTGTTGACTCAACCCTTCAATCAGTGTCCTCACAGGGACCTTCACAGTCTGAACCTGCATGCATGGCTCCTAGAGCCTTTGCCATCCAACAGGCAGGCTTCTCTGAAGAAGTGGCAACACGAATTGAAGCTCCTCAGAGACGTTCAACCAGAGCCATCTACGAATCAAAGTGGTCCGTTTTTGTCAGATGGTGTAAGGAACATAAGGTGGACTTCAGGTCTCCTTCTATAAAGCAGATCTCTGACTTCCTGCTCTACCTATTTCAGGAGAAACATCTGCAGCCTAGCACCATAGATGGCTATAGGACCGCTATATCTGACAAGATAGGAAATGGCCGGGTAAACATTGGTAAGGATGAGAATCTTACCAGACTGTTGGACAGTTTCCATAGGGACAAGCCTAAGGGTAGGAGGGGTGTTCCTTCCTGGAACCTTTCCTTGGTTCTTCATCAGCTCACGAAACCTCCATTTGAACCTCTTAGGAAGGCTTCCCTTAAGCACCTTACCTTTAAGACGGTCTTCCTTCTTGCCTTAGGTTCGGGCAAAAGAAGAAGTGAGATTCATGCCTGGGTACATAGGAACATTAGGCATCAGGAGGATTGGTCTAATGTCTCCCTGTACCCTTCCCCAAGTTTCATCTCCAAGAACCACCTGGCTAAGGAAGGTCCAGGTTGTGTAGCTCCGGTTATAATCCCGGCTCTTGCTCCGACCTTGGACAAGTCTCTTAAGGAGGACAGGACCTTGTGTCCGGTGAGATCCTTGCGTTACTATCTAGACAAAACCAAGGACCTTCGGTCAGACAAAGAGTTGGTTTTCATCTCTTTTAGGAAGAGCTTCAAGAAGGACATTGTGCCAGCCACTGTCTCTTCCTGGATCAAACAAACGATTGGCTTATGTTACCAACTCTCGGATGAACAGTCTCAAAATTTGCATCAAGTTTGGGCTCATGATGTCCGGGCTTTCGCGGCTTCCAAAGCTTTTCAGGGGGGCGTACCCTTAGATCAAATTCTATCAGCCTGCCATTGAAAGTCTCATAACACTTTCACCCAGTTCTACCTAAAGGATGTAGCCTGGGCGGACTCTGAGCTATACCACCTGGGTCCAGTGGTAGCAGCTCAACAGATTAGAGATTAAGTTGGAGTCTTCTTTGTAAATATGTACATAAAAAAAAATTAAAAAAAAAAAAAAAAATGTCTCTGCAGTCTACCTTACCTCTCAGGATAGATGAGGGACCAAATGGAATTTCCCCTATTGCTTCCTCAGGACTCATTGGGACTCTTCTCTCCTCCCCTCTTCATGAGTGTCAGACTTCTGAAAGAAAGGGGGGGGGGGGGTAATGTAATGTAACCGAGAGGGTTAGGAACCGGTCTAGGTTTGTTACCTCGGTCTATATGAGGTTGGGAGTTATCTCCCATAGTGAGTCCCCTGAATTTTTGATTGATCTACCCGCCATCCAATGGGTAGTTATTCTGCACCGGTCCACTAGGTAAGATATATTAACGCAATAAAATGGAAAATTTAAGAATTAAATTAAATTTTTATAAGATAATATCTTACCTAGTGGACAAGGAGAGTCCCACCCTACCTTCCCCGCTTAAATCAAGGGGACTTTACTTGGTAGGCAACAAAAAGAGGAAGTGCGCATGCGCGCACACGCGCAGTAGGGGAGCTGGGTGTCCGGTGACACCTGGCGAGTGAATACTACACTACCGCTCCAGGCCAGAGCCCAGCTCAGGACATTTTTTTCTAATGTTTGGCGGGACCGGCTAGGCGCCGGACTATTGCACCGGTCCACTAGATAAGATATTATCTTATAAAAATTTAATTTAATTCTTAAATTTTCCACTTTGAAGTTCTCACTGTTGAGTAAATCAGTTATAATTGGAAAACTATTGCATTTACAGAAATTTGTGCAAATATGTTATTCAGCTACTTTTGGGTCAGCTATAACATAGTGAAATTATAGACCTATAGCTCATGGCACAACTGAGCAATAGCTATTCTCAGGTACTGACTGTTGAGTAAATCAGCTATAACTTGAAAAATATTGCATTTGGAGTATTTTGTTAAAATATATTGTTCACCTACTTTTGGGTCAGCTATAACATGAAATTACAGTGAAATTACAGACCTATAGCTCATGGCATAGCGGAGCAATAGCTATTTTCAGGTTCTCACTATTGAGTAAATCAGTTGTAGCTTGAAAACTATTGCATTTACAGTAGTTTGCTTAAATATGTTGTTCACCTACTTTTGGGTCAGCTATAACATAGTAAAATTTCAGACATGTAGCTCATTGCATAGCTGAGTAATAGTTCCTTTGAGGTTCTCACTGTTGAGTAAATCAGTTGTAACTTGAAAACTATTACATTTAGAGTAATTTGTTAAATATGTTATTCACAGAATTTTTGGTCAGCTATAACATAGTGAAATTGCAGACCTCTATGTCATGGCATAGCTGAGCAATAGCTACTTTCAGGTTCTCACTGTTGAGTAAATCATTGTATCCACTGGATAGCTGCAGTGTGTAGAGAGATTTCACCATTACTGCTCTGATGAAAAAAAATATTATAGCTAGCTTTCTTAAGTTTGCAGTATATATTAACCATAAAATGTTGTCTGGGAATATTTTTGGCCTCATTTTGAGAAACAAGATGGCCGCCACAGGTGTTTTTTGTCAGTCATGAAAAGTGCTTATATCTCCCTTATTATTGATCCTAGAGGTGTGGGATGATAAACCAACCTGTAGGAAATCATGGGGTGGGAATCTTTTGGTGTGGTCAGATTTGACCTTCAATGACCCCTCCTTCAAGGTCAAACAAGGATAGACAAACTTAAAAGTGCTTATAACTCGCTTATTATTGGTCCCAGAGGTTTGGGATGGTAAACAGACAGGAAATCATGGGCTGTGAATCTGTTGATATGGTCCGATTTGACCTTGGAACCCTCCTTCAAGGTGAAATGAGGATAGCGAAAATTGAAAGTGCCTACAACTCGCTTATTATTGGTGACAGAGGAAATCATTGGCTCGGAATCTTTTGGTATGGTCAGATTTGACCTTTGGACCCCTCCTTCAAGGTCAAATGAGGACAGCCAAGCTTAAAAGTGCTTATAACTCATTTATAATTGATCCTAGAGGTTTGGAATGGTAAACCATAGGAAATCATGGGCTGGGAATGTATTTGTGTGGTTAGATTTGACCTTGGACCCCTTCTTCAAGGTCGAACGAGGATATTGCATTTGTAGTATTTCTTTAAATATGTATTAACCTATTTTTTACACTTAAACAATTACCTTGTTATTTTCCTTCATAATACCATTTACAGGGCACAACTTTTTTATCCTTCTGTCAGCTTCGGAATTTCTTTCGAACTTGCTGTTCAGTTACCATTTACTGTATTTCTGTACAGCCCTTTTCCTGATAATTATTCTGTCCTCTAATCACCTTCACAAATCAAAAACACTCAGTCAGCTGACACAGTGCCCGTTCACGGGCACTCTCCTCTTGTTTACATCGTGGATGGTCCCTAAGGACCCTTACACTCCTTAAGTGAGCATGTCTGCACTTCTCTCCTACAATCAAAACATCTTGACAGTTTTAGCATTGTCATCTATTCTATTCAGGTTTTGGCTCTTTACAGGCCTGGTCTTCGGGATTGGGGCACTGTAAACGGGATTCAGACTGGTATTTCTAACATTCATTCTATCTATTACTTCAAAATCTAAGAAAAATTGACATATCTTCCAGTCTCAGCTGTTATCCCTCCACCGAGCAGTTGGATTCAGCAATCAGTCCCACATGGTAAGCTATTGTAGCGTAATAAAATTGAAAATTTTACTTACTTAAATGTAGCTTTTATAAGCTACAAGCTTTCCATGTGGGACTGAGAAGAGTCCCACCCTGCCTCCCCGCTGTATTACAGCTGAGAGGGTATGGTTTAACATTGCAACGAGAAAAAGGAGACGAATGTCAGAGTGTACCGCGAGACGACAACCAGAGGCTACAGCCAACTACAAATGTCTATTTTTCTTAGACGTTGGCCATGATGCCTTGCGGCCATCCGAGAACAGCAATCAGTCCCACATGGTAAGCTTGTAGCTTATAAAAGCTACATTTAAATAATTAAAATTTTCAAATTTAGAGTGTTTTCTTTAAATATGTTATTTACCTACTTTTGGGTCAGCTATAACATAGTAAAATTGCAGAGCTGTAGCTCATTGCATAGCTGAGTAATAGCTACTTTGAGGTTCTCACTGTTGAGTAAATCAGTTGTAACTTGAAAACTATTGCATTTAGAGAATTTTATTATCTCCCGGATGTCTGTGCGTGCGTGCGTTAGTTAGTCACGCAGATTTCTCCAAAACTACTACAGCTACAGATTTTTTGTAAATTAATTGTCCCAATGAATTTTCATGCCCTTGAAAATTTTTTTGGTTTTATTGACTTAGGCCTAAAGATAAGTGAGTAATAGCAATCTTAGCTACTTTGAGTAAAGGGCTCATAACTCAAAAACTATTGCAGTAACAACTTTTTCTTCAAATATGTTGTTCAGCTACTTTGTCCTTAGCTATAAGATGGTACATAGTTTGGGGTCACATTGCATGCCATAAGTGAGTAATAGCTATTTTCTCATTTGTAGCTAAATAACGGAAGAAGTAAATGTCAAATATCTTCGAAAGTATTGAAGTTAGGGAAATCTTTTCAAATATGTTGTCCATCTTCTTTTTGGTAAGCTATCACATACTAAAGTTTCAGACCTGTTGCACCTTGGATAGCTGAGTAATAGCTACTTTGAAATTCTGACTGGTGAGTAAAGCGATTGTAACTCCAAAACTATTGCAGTTAGAGTATTTTCCTAAAATATGTTGTTCAGCTACTTTGTCCTTAGCTATAAGATGGTACATAGTTTGGGGTTCTATTGCATGCCATAAGTGAGTAATAGCTATTTTCTCATTTGTAGCTAAATAACAGAAGAAGTAAATGTCAAATATCTTCAAAAGTATTAAAGTTGGGGAAATCTTTTCAAATATGTTGTCCATCTACTTTTTGGTAAGCTATGACATTGTAAAGTTTCAGACCTGTTGCACCTTGGATAGCTGAGTAATAGCTACTTTGAAATTGTGACGGTTGAGTAAAGCCATTGTAACTCCAAAACTATTGCACTTAGAGTGTTTTCCTAAAATGTGTTGTTCAGCTACTTTGTTCTTAGCTATAAGATGGTACATAGTTTGGGGTTCTGTTGCATGCCATAAGTGAGTAATAGCTATTTTCTCATTTGTAGCTAAATAACAGAAGAAGTAATGTCAAATATCTTCAAAAGTATTAAAGTTAGGGAAATCTTTTCAAATATGTTAGCCATCTACTTTTTGGTAAGCTATGACATAGTAAAGTTTCAGACCTGTTGCACCTTGGATAGCTGAGTAATAGCTACTTTGAAATTCTGACTGTTGAGTAAAGCTATTGTAACTAAAAAAGTATTGCAGTTAGAGTGTTTTCCTAAAATATGTTGTTCAGCTACTTTGTTCTTAGCTATAAGATGGTACATAGTTTGGGGTTCTATTGCTTGCCATAAGTGAGTAATAGCTATTTTCTCATTTGTAGCTAAATAACAGAAGAAGTAAATGTCAAATATCTTCAAAAGTGTTGAAGTTAGGGAAATCTTTTCAAATATGTTGTCCATCTACTTTTTGGTAAGCTATAACATAGTAAAGTTTCAGACCTGTTGCACCTTGGATAGCTGAGTTATAGCTACTTTGAAATTCTGACTGTTGAGTAAAGCCATTGTAACTCCAAAACTATTGCAGTTAGAGTATTTTCCTAAAATATGTTCTTCAGCTACTTTGTCCTTAGCTATAAGATGGTACATAGTTTGGGGTTCTATTGCATGCCATAAGTGAGTAATAGCTATTTTGTTATTTCTAGCAAAATCATGACATAAGTAAATGTCAAATATCTTCAAAAGTATTAAAGTTAGGGAATTCTTTTCAAATATGTTATCCATCTACTTTTTCATAAGCTATCACATAGTAAAGTTTCAGATCTGTTGCACATTGGATAGCTGAGTAATAGCTACTTTGAAATTGTGACTGTTGAGTAAATCCATTGTAACTCCAAAACTATTGCAGTTACAATATTTTCGTAAAATATGTTGTTCACCTACTTTGTCCTTAGCTATAAGCTGGCATGTAGTTTGGGGTTCTATTGCATGCCATAAATGTTAATAGCTATTTTCTTATTAGTAGCAAAATAATGACATAAGTAACTGTCAAATATCTTCAGAAGTATTAAAGTTACGGAATTCTTTTCAAATATGTCATTCATCTACTTTTTTGTAAGCTATCACATAGTAAAGTTGCAGACCTGTTGCACATTGCATAGCTAAGTAATAGCTACTTTGAAATTGTGACTGTTGAGTAAATCCATTGTAACTCCAAAACTATTGCAGTTACAGCTTTTTCTTCAAATATGTTGTTCAGCTACTTTGTCCTTAGCTATAAGATGGCATGTAGTTTGGGGTTCTATTGCATGCCATAAGTGAGTAATAGCTATTTTCTTATTAGTAGCAAAATAATGACATAAGTAAATGTCAAACATCTTCAGAAGTATTAAAGTTACGGAATTCTTTTCAAATATGTCATTCATCTACTTTTTTGTAAGCTATCACATAGTAAAATTTCAGACCTGTTGCACATTGCATAGCTAAGTAATAGCTACTTTGAAATTGTGACTGTTGAGTAAATCCATTGTAACTCCAAAACTAGTGCAGTTACAGCTTTTTCTTCAAATAGTTCAGCTACTTTGTCCTTAACTATCATATGGTATATATTTTGGGGTTGTATTGCATGCCACAAGTGAGTAATAGCTATTTTCTTATTTGTAGCAAAATAACAACATAAGTAAATGTCAAATATCTTCAAAAGTATTAAACTTAGGGAAATATTTTCAAATATGTTATTGTATCCCCGACGCGAAGCGGGGATACTATGGATTCATCATCGTCGTCGTCCGCGCCCTCGTCCGCAGAGATTTCTTGTTAGCGACCTACAGTCCACATTTCTTTCCGGATTTCTTTCATATTTGGCAGGTGGCTTGATATGGTAGAGGACTCGCCACCCTATCTTTTTAGTAGGCTTTATGTCTAAATTAGGCCTGTGGTAGACAAAAATGTCTAAAATGTGGAATATTGCTTGTTAGCGACCTACAGTCCACATTTCTTTCCAGATTTCTTTCATATTTGGCAGGTGGCTTGGTATGCTAGAGGACTCGCCACCCTATCTTTTTGGTAGGCTTTATGTCTAAATTAGGCCTCTGGTACATAAAAATGTCTAAAATGCATTAAAATTCATGAAATCATGCACTAAATCGCTTGTAACTTGAAAAGTGTTGCATTTAGAGCATTTTGTTAAAATATGTTATTCAGATACTTTTTTCATAGCTACAACATGGTCAGTAACTTGGGTGTCTGTCTCAATAGCTAAGTGAGTAATAGCTACTTTTGGGCTTTTCAGTAACTTCCATCGTGAGTAAAATCACTTGTAACTTGAAAACTATTGCATTTAGAGTATTTTGTTTCAATATGTTATTCAGCTATTTTTGGGTCAGCTATAACATAGTAAAATTTCAGACCTGTAGCTCATGGCATAGCTGAGTAATAGCTACTTTTAAGTTATCACTGTTGAGTAAATTGCTTATAACTTCAAAAGTATTACATTTAGAGTATTTTGTTTCAATATGTTATTCACCTATTTCGGAGTCAGCTATAACATAGTGAAGTTCCAGACCTGTGGCTCATTGCATAGCTGAGTAATAGCTACTTTGAAGTTCACACTGTTGAGTAAATCAGTTGTAATTGGAAAACTATTGCATTTACAGAAATTTGTGTAAATATGTTATTCAGCTACTTTTGGGTCAGCTATAACATAGTGAAATTACAGACCTGTAGCTCATGGCACAACTGAGCAATAGCTATTTTCAGGTACTGACTGTTGAGTAAATGACTTGTAACTTGAAAAATATTGCATTTGGAGTATTTTGTTAAAATATGTTGTTCACCTACTTTTGGGTCAGCTATAACGTCGTGAAATTACAGACTTATAGCTCATGGCATAGCTGAGCAATAGCTATTTTCAGGTTCTCACTATTGAGTAAATCAGTTGTAACTTGAAAACTATTGCATTTACAGTATTTTGCTTAAATATGTTGTTCACCTAATTTTGGGTCAGCTATAACATAGAAAAAATTCAGACATGTAGCTCATTGCATAGCTGAGTAATAGCTACTTTGAGGTTATCACTGTTGAGTAAATCAGTTATAACGTGAAAACTATTACATTTACAGTATTTTGTTTAAATATGTTATTCACATAATTTTTGGTCAGCTATAACAGAGTGAAATTGCAGACCTCTATGTCATGGCATAGCTTACCAATATCTACTTTCAGGTTCTCACTGTTGAGTAAATCATTGTATCCACTGGATAGCCGCAGTGTGTACAGAGATTTCACCATTACCGCTCTAACGAAAAAAATATTATAGCTAGCCTTCTCAAGTTTGCAAGGTATATTAGAGGGTGCACCACAGTATTCTATTGGTAGGCTTTATGTCTAAATTAGGCCTGTGGCTAAATTACTTGCCTACTAAAAATGAGTAATTCTGCATTTTCTCTAAAAGTATTGCAGATAGCAAATTTTTCTTAAATAACTCATTCACCTACTTTTGGGAGAGCTTTCACATGCTGAAGTTCCAGACCTGTAGCTAATTACTCACCTACTCAAAATGAGTAAATGCGAATTATCTCTAAAAGTATTGCAGATAGCCAATTTTTCTCAAATAACTGATTCACCTACTTTTGGGAGAGCTTTCACTTGGTGAAGTTTCAGACCCGTAGGTAATTACTCACCTACTGAAAATGAGTAAATGCAAATTATCTCTAAAAGTATTCCAGATAGCCAATTTTTGTCAAATAACTCCTTCACCTACTTTTGGGAGAGCTTTCACTTGCTAAAGTTTCAGACCTGTAGCTAATTATTCACCTACTCAAAATGAGTAAATGCTAATTATCTCTAAAAGTATTGCAGATATCCAATTTTTATCAAATAACTCATTCATCTACTTTTGGGAGAGCTTTCACATGGTGAAGTTTCAGACCCATAGCTAATTATTCACCTACTCAAAATGAGTAAATGCAAATTATCTCTAAAAGTATTCCAGATAGCCAATTTTTGTCAAATAACTCCTTCACCTACTTTGGGGAGACCTTTCACTTGAAGTTTCAGACCTGTAGCTAATTATTCACCTACTCAAAATGAGTAAATGCGAATTATCTCTAAAAGTATTGCAGATAGCCAATTTTTCTCAAATAACTCATTCACCTACTTTTGGGAGAGCTTTCACTTGGTGAAGTTTCAGACCCGTAGGTAATTACTCACCTACTGAAAATGAGTAAATGCAAATTATCTCTAAAAGTATTCCAGATAGCCATTTTATTGCGTTAATACATCTTACCTAGTGGACAGATGCATTTGTCCGGCGCCTTGCCGGTCACGCCAAACGTTAGAAAAAAACGTCCTGAGCTGGGCTCTGGCCGGGACCGGTAGTGTCCTGTTCATTCGCCAGGTGGCTGTATAGCCAACCTGCTGGTATACTGCGCATGCTCGCGCATGCGCTCTTCCTCTTTTTGTTTGGCGCGTCCATTTTGTTAACGCTTGAAGTTTAAGAGAAACTTTTTTAATTTTTACTAGTGTTAGATTGGATATTTGTTTAAAGTGTGTTAGTAGTTTTGTGCTATATATATCATGGATTCACCAGGGGAAAAGAAAGGACAAAGGCGGGGGTCTTGTGGCCACGTTATGGCCGCCTTTGATTTGCACAAGAAATGCGCGCGTTGTCGCGATAAAGGCATTGGGGATGACCCTTGTGTTAAAGACAAACAGTGTAGTGTGTGCGATTCCTTCTCTGATGAACAAAAGGAGTTGATTTCTACCCCTTCTTACAGAATCAGAAAAGACCGTAAAGCAGGTATTTTAGTTTCCCCTAAAGAAGTTGAAGTCATTGCTTCCGTGGATTCTTCTGCGGAGCCAACTTTTACTGCCCCTCCTCAGAGTACATCTCATCCTGCCACTTTTGTTACAGCAGAACAGTTTTCTCTGATGAATGATAAATGGGCAGAGCAATTTGCACGTGTAGAAGCCTTGTTGAGTAGAGGCAATGTTTTCTCCACCCCCAAGATGGCGGTGAACCCTTCAAGTTCAAAAGCTGTGCCTTCTGAATCCCCCTTTATTGCCCCGGCTGCCCGGCCCACCGGTCCGGTGGAGTCCCCGGCAGTGCAGGAGGCCGTTGTTAAATCTGGGGAGGATAAACCTAAGAAAACTAAAGACAAAAAACATAAGAAGTCAGTCAAGATAGCTGATAAACCGGTTCCCTTGGATAAGCCGGTCCCTGCTTTGGGCACCTCCGGTCCGGAGAGTGTAACGCAGGCTACAGTACAGAAGAAAGCCCCTCCGGCATCTTCAGTCACCCTTACACCGGAAGATGACCAAGCCGGTTCTGCTGGTGACCTGTTTTTAGCTAAGCCTACAACTTCATCTTCAGCTTCTGCTTTCCCCGGTACATTCAATCTTCCACCGGAACCGGACGACATTGATTTTGATGACCCTTTGGCCGGTTCTGATGTGTCGTCTGTGCACTCTGACTCTGACGAAGGTGAGATTTCCTCTGATACTCTGGAACACCCTGAGCAAACCGAAGAGATGAACTACAGAGAAACTGTAAGGTCGGTTCGTTCCTTCATGGGGTGGACTCACATACCGGACTTTGAAAGTGACTTGAATGAGCCGGATAAATCCAATAACCCTTGGAAGGGTAAGAATCCTAAAAGGCCTGCCCGTATTTCAGTTGAAATGCCGCCGGATGACTGGCTCTGCCAGAAGTTGGAGCGACTCAATACAGTTGTGGCAGAAGGCTACCCTTCAAGGGCCCAAGACTCGGCCGGACTGAAAAAAGACCAGTTTGTGAAGATCCCCAAGTCACAGGCAAGATGGTATCAGATGTATACCATTAAACAAGATGGCCCCCACAGACCGGGTAGAAAACTCTTCAGTTGGCATAATACAGAAGCGAAACTCAATTCTCAGTTTCCAAGGCTTACTAAGGCTTCGGCCTATCCAGCTGCAGGCCCTCCTTCTAGGCCCATTTCACAGGAATACCTCAGAAGGTGGGAGAAGTGCGCTAGGGAGAACTCATATATCGTTAACAATGCTGCAGGGTTCAACCGGTGCGCTAGTGAGTTGCAAGATAAAATGTCTAGTCATGTTGCCATGTTATGTTCCCGCATCAACAAGGGCAAAGCCCCTAAGGAAGTGTCTGGTGCCCTGAACGACCTCAAGGATCTTATGGCCTTTCACCAAAGTGTCTCTGTTGCCATGGGCACGGCTTTGCAACATCTCGCGGACAGTGTGTTTGTGCATCTTGCTAATCTTATCTTGATCCGACGTGATGCTTATCTAGAACATATGAAGCCTGGTGTCAAGCAAGATACATGGTTACATCTTAGAAATGCTCCAATGTTTGGCTATGGCCTCTTTCCCGACGCAGTCATTGCCACTGCTGAACAGGATATCATCAAGCATGAGGCTTCCGGTTCTGCTCTGAGACCCGGTCCGGGTGCTTCACAGCAGTCCGGTTGGAGGACAGCCAACAGATACCGGCCTTATGACAGAAGGGATCAAAGGTCTACCGGTACGGAACAAGAACAACAACCATGGAGGCAATTTAGTAGGCCTAGGAATAGAGGACGTGGCAGAGGAAGGGGTTCTAACCCTCGTTTCTCTCGTTCCAAGGGATATAAAGGTTTTAAATGACAATTACAGCATGTTTCCTCCCATTCAGAAATCAGTAAATGTGGGGAAAACGTCAAAGTTAGTAAAGCAGACTGTACAACCTGTGGTTCAGGACAGTTTAAATGTTCAGACAATAGTCAAAGTTCCTTCTTTAAACACTGTTCCAAAACCTTCAAATCCTCTTGTATCTTGTCATGTTGCAACTCATGCTCAGTATGCAATTTCAAAAGGGCTTCCGCAAAAGAAAGGTATAAGACCCGTGGTGAAAAAGACAGAAATAAAGCTTGTCAAAGGTGCTTCTTTTGTAAATCATTGTCTTTCTGCCAAACCTGTTCCAAATGTCCCCAATGTTGTCAAAGAGTTGGGTGTAGGGGGGAGACTACAGACCTTTTGGCCAAAGTGGCAAGAACTAGGGGCAAATCCCAGGGTAGTCTCCATTTTGAAGGAGGGTTATACCCTACCGTTCAAAATGAGGCCCCCTTTGACACGGTTTCCTCTCATCACAAGTGGTTATGCAAACCCGGTAAGAAGCCGGGCTCTGTCAGAGGCCTTGGTTGCACTAAGAAAAAAGTTGGTAGTCGAAAAGGTGGTTGTACGGACCTCCCTGTCCTTTTACAACCGGTTGTTCTTGGTCCCAAAACCCAACAAAAAGTGGAGACCCATTTTGGACCTCAGCCAGTTAAACCTTTATCTCCAAACAAACACTTTCAAGATGGAAACACCGGAAACCATAAGGGTCTCCTTACAAAAAGGGGAATGGGTCACGTCACTGGATTTCAGCGACGCTTACTTTCATATCCCCATCCATCCCAGATCCAGAAAATACCTCAGGTTCTTTTTGAACAGCAAGGCATATCAGTTCACAGCCCTTCCATTCGGACTAGCCACGGCTCCGTTGGAATTTACCAAGGTGGTAAAGGAGGTGAAATTGTTGGCTCAAACAAAGGGTATAAGAATCCACCAGTACCTAGACGACTGGTTGCTCAGAGCCCCGTGCCCGGAAACCTGCCAACGAAATACCCAGACCCTCTTGGCCCTCTGCCGCGAATTAGGTTGGGTGGTCAACTTGGAGAAGTCAGAACTGGTACCCCAGCAAGTGTTCAATTTCGTAGGCTACCGGTTCGATCTCCTGACGGGACGGGTTCTACCCACGTCAGAGCGCTGGGAGACATTAAAGGCAAAACTTCTCTCGGTAAAGAACAGGGACTCCTGCACGGTCAGGCAGTTTATGTCCCTCATAGGTCTCTTGACAGCCACAGAGAAGCAAGTCTGGCTGGGTCGCCTCCGCATGAGACCAATTCAGTGGCATCTCAAACAGCATTGGCATGTACCGGAGGTCCTGGAAAAAGTGATTCCGGTTCCCCCGTCCCTGCACCCCCATCTGGATTGGTGGTTGGACGAAAAGAATGTACTGCGAGGGCAACCCCTACATGCCCTACGTCACGCTCTACAAGTTTTTACAGACGCCTCAAACGAAGGTTGGGGCGCTCACTTAGGAGAGGCTATAGCGCAAGGTGTTTGGTCAGAACCAGAAAGTCACCTCCATATAAACTTTCTAGAGCTGAAAGCAGTCTTTCTGGCCCTCAAGAGTTTCGAGCATCTCTGCAGGGATCAGGTTGTTCTCATAGCCACAGACAACACAACTGTGGTTGCCTACATCAACAAGCAAGGAGGTATGAGATCAGGCTCTCTCTGTGCCCTCCTGTGGAGACTTCTGGCTTGGTGCCATCCCAGAGGAATAATCCTGAGGGCAAGGCACATTCCGGGTCGCCTGAATGTGATAGCGGACAAACTATCCAGGCACAGTCAGGTGATCCAGACAGAATGGTCCCTGTCCCTACCAGTGTTCAATCGCTTGTTCTCCAACTGGGACCTCCCACAGGTGGACCTCTTTGCAACCCGGTTCAACCACAAACTTCCCCAGTTTGTGTCACCGGTGCCGGATCCGGCAGCCTGGGCTGTGGACGCCCTCAGCATACCATGGGGGAATCTGGATGTTTACGCCTTTCCTCCGGTCTCACTGCTCAATCAGGTGACGTCGAAGGTAATGGATCAGGGATGCTTAAGGATGGTCCTAATTGCCCCAGGTTGGCCCAACATGCCTTGGTTTTGGGATCTGGTCAATCTGTCCGTGCAGATTCCTTTCCAGCTCCCCCTTCGCAAGGATCTCGTGACTCAGCCTCTCAATGGCCTTCTTCACAAGAACCTAGCCAACTTAAATCTACATGCGTGGCTCCTAGAGCCTCCTGCATTCAAGAACAAGGGTTCACTGATGAAGTGGCAGCAAGAATTGAGGCTCCTCAGAGAAGTTCAACCAGAGCCGTTTATAAGTCAAAGTGGGCCATTTTTATCAAATGGTGTGACGCACATAAGGTGGACTTCCGGTCGCCCTCTGTGAACCAGATCGCTGATTTCCTGCTCTATCTGTTCAAAGAAAGGAAACTCCAGCCTAGCACCATTGACGGTTACAGAACTGCTATTGCGGACATGGTGGGAAATCAGGAGGTGAACATCAGCAAAGATGAAAACTTAACCCGTTTATTGGACAGTTTTCATAGGGATAAGCCCAAGGGCAGACGAGGGCTTCCTTCTTGGAATCTTTCCCTTGTCCTTCACCAGTTGACTAAACCTCCTTTTGAACCAATGAGGAAGGCTTCCCTTAAGCATCTGACCTTTAAGACAGTTTTTCTTCTAGCTCTAGGTTCAGGCAAGCGTAGAAGTGAAATTCATGCTTGGCTATTCAAGAATATACGGCACCAAGAGAACTGGAGTCAGGTGTCTTTCTATCCGTCTCCCATGTTTCTTTCCAAGAATCAGTTGGCCAAAGAAGGCCCGGCATCTGTGGCTCCAGTAGTGATCCCGGCCTTGGCACCCTCCTTGGACAAAGAGCTTAAGGAGGATAGGTGCTTGTGCCCAGTCAGGGCCCTACGTTACTATCTAGACAGAACCAAGGATCTCCGCAAAGGGAAGGATCTGGTTTTTGTGTCCTTCCGGAAGAGCTTTGAGAAAGATATTGTTCCGGCTACTATCTCCTCTTGGATTAAACAAACAGTGCTCTTGTGCTACCAAGTATCCGATGAGGATTCCCACAAGTTGCTTCAAGTCAAGGCACATGATGTCAGGGCTTTTGCGGCTTCCAAGGCTTTTCAGGGAGGCGTGTCCTTGGAACAAATTCTCTCGGCCTGTCATTGGAAAGCCCACAATACCTTTACTCAGTTCTATCTGAAGGACCTAGCTTGGGCCGACTCGGACCTGTACCATCTGGGGCCCATTGTGGCTGCCCAACAGGTCCAGGCGGACAAATAAAGTCCCTCTTTGGGAATTATTGTGTATAGTGTACATAATTTCATAAATAAGTTTTCCCCTGGATTATCACGAGCCTAAGTGGTTCCAGGGAATTATTAGGTTTTCAGTTCCTGTTCGTCTTCCTCACTACGTGATGAACTCATCTCTCTCCTTCCCTCTGTACCCTCGGTTGAGTTGGTACAAGGAAATTTCAAAAAAAGGGGGGGGGGGGGGTGTTTTTTCCTAAGGACTGGTTTATTTAACCATGGCTGGAATCACCCCTTAGTATCTAGAGTTCTCAGGAATTCCCCTTCTTCTGCTACCCTCCTTCCACTGGGTAGTTATTCTGCATCTGTCCACTAGGTAAGATGTATTAACGCAATAAAATGGAAAATTTAATAGTAAATTAAATTTTTATAAGTTAATACCTTACCTAGTGGACAAGGGGATTCCCACCCTACCTGCCCCGCTATTCTAGTATAAGGGGAAATTCATAGGTAGACAACAAAAAGAGGAAGAGCGCATGCGCGAGCATGCGCAGTATACCAGCAGGTTGGCTATACAGCCACCTGGCGAATGAACAGGACACTACCGGTCCCGGCCAGAGCCCAGCTCAGGACGTTTTTTTCTAACGTTTGGCGTGACCGGCAAGGCGCCGGACAAATGCATCTGTCCACTAGGTAAGGTATTAACTTATAAAAATTTAATTTACTATTAAATTTTCCAATTTTTGTCAAATAACTCCTTCACCTACTTTTGGGAGACCTTTCACTTGGTGAAGTTTCAGACCAGTAGCTAATTATTCACCTACTCAAAATGAGTAAATACTAATTATCTCTAAAAGTATTGCAGATATCCAATTTTTATCAAATAACTCATTCATCTACTTTTGGGACAGCTTTCACATGGTGAAGTTCCACACCCGTAGGTAATTACTCACCTACTAAAAATGAGTAAATTCGAATTATCTCTAAAAGTATTGTAGGTAGCCAATTTTTCTCAAATAACTCATTCGCCTACTTTTGAGAGAGCTTTCACTTGGTGAAGTTTCAGACCCGTAGCTAATTATTCACCTACTCAAAATGAGTAAATGCGAATTATCTCTACAAGTATTGCAGATAGCCAGTATTTCTCAAATAACTCATTAATATGAAAACAACTTATAGGAAGTCATGGGCTGCAAATCTTTTCATGTGGTCAGATTTGACCTTGGGCCCCTCCTGCTTATTATTGGTCCTAGAGGTTTGCAATGTGAAAACGACTTATAGGAAATCATGGGCTGCGAATCTTTTGATGTGGTCAGACTTCACCTTGGGCCCCTGGTACAGGGTCAAATAAGGGTAGCCAAACTTAAAAGTCCTTTCAGCTTGCTTATTAACGAAAAATGCTTTTTATCTTCTAAACTATGTTAGTTGGCCTTTGTCGGTGGATACATCCAGCATCTGGCCACAGATGCGTCCTTTTTCTAGTTCATCTAGTTTTTGATAACCTATCACACAGTAAAGTTTCAGACCTGTTGCACATTGGATAGCCGAGTAATACCTACTTTGAAATTGTGACTGTAGGGTAAATGCATATAGTTTGGGGTTCTATTGCATGCCATAAGTGAGTAATAGCTATTTTCTTATTTGTGGCAAAATAATGACATAATTTTTCTCAAATAACTGCTTCATCTACTTTTGGGAGAGCTTTCACATGGTGAAGTTCCAGACCAGTAGCTAATTACTCACCTGCTCAAAATGAGTAAATGCAAATTATCTCTAAAAGTATTGTGGATATCCAATTTTTTTTAAATAACTCATTCACCTACTTTTGGAAGAGCTTTCACTTGGTGAAGTTTCAGACCCGTAGCTAATTATTCACCTACTCAAAATGAGTAAATGCTAATTATCTCTAAAAGTATTGTGGATATCCAATTTTTATCAAATTACTCGTTCATCTACTTTTGGGAGAGCTTTCACATAGTGAAGTTCCAGACCAGTAGCTAATTACTCACCTACTCAAAATGAGTAAATGTGAATTATCTGTAAAAGTATTGCAGATATCCAATTTTTCTCAAATAACTCATTCACCTACTTTTGGGAGAGCTTTTACTTGGTAAGGTTTCAGACCCGTAGCTAATTATTCACCTACTCAAAATGAGTAAATGTGAATTATCTGTAAAAGTATTGCGGATATCCAATTTTTATCAAATTACTCGTTCACCTACTTTTGGGAGAGCTTTTACTTGGTGAGGTTTCAGACCCGTAGCTAATTATTCACCTACTCAAAATGAGTAAATGTGAATTATCTCTAAAAGTATTGCGGATATCCAATTTTTATCAAATAACTCATTCATCTACTTTTGGGAGGGCTTTCACATGGTGAAGTTCCAGACCCGTAGCTAATTACTCACCTACTGAAAATGAGTAAATCTGAATTATCTCTAAAAGTATTGCAGATAGCCAATTTTTTTCAAATAACTCATTCACCTACTTTTGGGAGAGCTTTCACTTGGTGAATTTTCAGACCCGTAGCTAATTATTCACCTCCTCAAAATGAGTAAATGCTAATTATCTCTAAAAGTATTGCGGGTATCCAATTTTTATCAAATTACTCGTTCATCTACTTTGGGGAGAGCTTTCACATGGTGGAGTTCCAGACCTGTAGATAATTACTCACCTAATCAAAATGAGTAAATGTGAATTATCTGTAAAAGTATTGCAGATAGCCAATTTTTCTCAAATAACTCATTCACATACATTTTGGAGAGCTTTCAATTAGTGAATTTTCAGATCCGTAGCTAATTACTCACCTACTCAAAATGAGTAAATGCGAATTATCTCTACAAGTATTGCAGATAGCCAGTATTTCTGAAATAACTCATTCACATACATTTTGGAGAGCTTTCAATTAGTGAATTTTCAGGTCCGTAGCTAATTACTCACCTACTCAAAATGAGTAACTGCCTATTATCACTAAAAGTATTGCAGATAGCCAATATTTCTCAAATAACTCATTCACCTACATTTTGGAGAGCTTTCACATGCTAAATTTTTTTAATGAATTTTTAAAATAATTTTTAATGCATTAAAATTCATGAAATCATGCACTAAATCAATTATAACTTGAAAAGTATTACATTTAGAGCACCTTGTTAAAATATGTTATCTTTAGTACATCTAATTTATATGGCGGGAGATAAATGCATGCATCAGAATGCTTGTTTACATATGTTATTCACCTCCTTTTCGGTCAGCTATAACATAGTGAAATTATAGACTTGTAGCTTAGTGCATAGCTGAGCAACAGCTACTTTGAGGTTCTCACTGTTTATAAATGAGTTGTAGCTTGCAAACTCTTGCTTTTATTACGCTACAATAGCTTACCATGTGGGACTCAATGCTGTTCTCGGATGGCCACAAGGCATATGGCCAACGTCTAAGAAAAAAAGACATTAATGCTTGGTCGTAGCCTCTAGTTGTCGTCACGTGATAACTTCTGACCAATCGCCCTATTTTCTCGTTGGCCACGTTGAACTGGTAGCAGTTTGTAAATATACAGACATTTTCATTTATTTCTCAGCCTTTACGTATTGTTGAAGGTTCCTTTTTGGATATTTCTTTTATTATATAACATAGATCATTCTGTAAAATTTTTATTTTGACAGGATAAGTATATTTCTTATTTTCGCGTGTTTTGAGTTTTCCTCGGTTCAGGCCCTTTACATTGTACGTCTTTTATTGTGTTTAAAATGTCTCTCCACCAAACGAATAAAGACAAACCGAGAGCTCAGAAATGCCGCCATTTTTGTTTTAGTTTCGACCTACACAACTATTGCCCTACCTGTAGGGAGGCTGGCAAGGGTGATGACCCCTGTGTCACCTTCGAAACGCCCTGTGATATCTGTGCATCTTTTACAGATGACCAGATGAAGAAAATTCAGCACAGGAAACGCTATCTTAAAAAACAAAAGACGGAAACTAGTACTAAAGATAATGAACTTGATCTTTTGGGCGAAGGCGACCGGGATTCCTTCACTGGCTCTAATGCAGACCTCGAGAGTGCTGCTGACAATCTTTTTACCTCACCCCCCACCCCCCACCCCACCCACCCCCGTCCTCAGCCCCTTGCCTTCAGTTCTTTATCTCTCAAAACACCAACCAAGTCTGTCCCACCCACCCCAGGTACTGCTTTACAACAAAAAATTCAAACAAATATTAAAAAATCCCTGGGAAATTCCTTAAATATTCATTTACAGCAACAAGTGGGTTCCATTCAGGCATCCATATTGGAAGCTTTTCAGTCGCTCCGAGAGGAGTTGACTGCTAAAAAGCAAACCGAGGTGGATCAGACCTCGTTTCTTGCTTCCAAACCTGGTACATCCAGTAAAACTGCTAGTACTAACATTCAAACCGAGGCTATGGATGTGGACTACGTTCCAGCACTCACTCCTTGTCTAGTACTTGACCAACATGAGTCCTCGGATCAATACGTTGCTCCATCTGAACTACCTCCGAAAGAGGTCTCGTACTCACACAAAAAGCAAAGCCACTCTCGTAGTAGGCAGGAAATTGATCCCAGGTCTGCCTCGGACCAACCAAATGAAGAATCCGATGAACCTCGGATACCTTCTACCAAACCTAAAAAGCACTCTGATAAGAGTAAACACAAATCAAGGTCCAGATATGTGTCATCTTCTTCAGGGGAGGATCAGTCCCCTGTAGCCAGACACAGCTCTTCTAAGCCCTCTAGGGCTCAGCCCTCAGGGGCTGTCTCTGATCAAGACCTTCCACAACATGATCCAGACTCCCCTTATTATAGGGAAGTAGCTCTGTCTGACATGCCCTCACAGTACGCTGAAGAGGTCGACACTTTTAGGCGCATTCTTTCCCTCCCTGACCCCAAGGAGTCTATGCCTAGGTCTTCAACGTTAGTGATGGGTCTGGATGAGGAAAAAGGCCGTCAAGAGCTCAGACCTAGAGGTCCTTCCTCTATTCTGCCCCTCAGCTCAGTTATCAAGGACGCCTTTGATAAATTTCAACATGACATTAAGGCTGCTAATTTACCCGAGGGTAAATACGTCAAGCCACCTCCTTCCACTTCTAAGTGGTACAGGGTGAGACAGCCCTGTTTTCAGGACAATATTCAGGAGTTGAATATAGATTTCGCCAAAATCTGTATTACTCCTAAACCCTCTGGGGCCACTATGGGCAAGGTCCCCCTTCCAATTCTCAAGGAGTTGGAGCATCAGGCTAGACAAAATATCTCAACCCTCAATTTCACTGCTGCCTTTGCTAAACTTCTTCTTCTTGCAATGCTTCCCTAGAGAAGTGTCAACATGGCATCAAGTCAACTGTCAAGAAGATCAAGTCTCAGATTCAAAAAGGTGCCAATCCTGAGAAAGCAGCAAAGCGCGGATATGAGGAAGTCGCTGAGTACATGGATTTTTGGAATAAGACAGTTCTTATTCAACACAGGGCCCTCACATGCCTCAGCAAATCCCTAGCCCATATTCTCCAGAGGGAGTTATATTCTATGGCTAATACCGGCTTGCTTAGGCGCGAAGCCGAGATGACCCTCTTACAGCCACATTTGGGGGAAACGAGACGCCAAGAACTTAGGAACTCGTCCTTTTGGGACCCGTCCTTGTTCGAGTCTCAACTTGTGAAGGAAGGTGAAGACTTCCTTCTCAAAAAAGGCACCTCTAAAGACTCTCAGGGTTTCGCAGCCTACCAGAATAAGCCCTTTCGTGGTCCCCACAAGAAAAGAGGCTCCTACAGGAAATGCCCCTATGGGGGCAACTCCTCACAAAGCAGTAACCAATCGTTTTCCTCAGGAAGGGGGAAACCGAACTTCAGAGGCTCCAGGGGTCGTTTTCGACCCCATAATAGGGGAAGGGGGCGTGGAAACCCCTCTTCCCAATGACTCCTCCAAAGGCTCACTCAGTCCACCAGTAGTTGCCTCCGTTCTTTCAGGAGAGACTGGCAAACAAACAAATGTTCTACAAACGTGTTAAACATTATCACCAATGGCTACGTACTGCCATTCCTTTCAAAGCCAAATTTGGTCAGATTCCCTCTGATCCTGTCAGAGTACAAGGCCCAGCAAAAAGACCAAGCCCTGGCCACTTGTATCCAGTCTCTCCTGTCAAAGAACGCAATCGAAAGGGTGGAAAATGTAAAATCTCTCTGGTTTTACAGTCGCCTGTTCCTAGTACCCAAGCCTCACCAAAGGTGGAGGCCAGTCATAGACCTAAGCAGGCTCAACACTTTTCTACACGTAGAAAAGTTCAAAATGGAAACTCCAGAGTCCATCAGGACCTCCCTGATTCCAAGGACAACTCCAAGAACAAGGCTTCTCTGTGGAGGTGGCAGAGAGAATTGCTGCTCCTCAGCGGTCATCAACAAGGACCATCTACAAGTCAAAGTGGGCCCTATTTGCAAAATGGTGCAGAGAAAATTTGGTGGATTTCTCCACTCCATCTGTGAAACAAATCTCATATTTTTTCATGTACCTGTACCAAGACCTAAACAGGCGCCCCTCGACCATTGATGGCTACAGGACTGCAATCGTTGACACTTTGGGCCCAACGGCCCACCATATTGCACACAATGCAGACCTTCATAGGTTACTCTCCAGTTTTCACAGGGATCGTCCAAAAAGTTCCTGAAATCTACCTAAGTGGAACCTTTCTGTTGTTCTCAATGAGCTCACAAAAGCACCCTTTGAGCCTATGAAAGACACAGACCTCAAACATCTTACCCTCAAAACTGCTTTCTTGCTACCTTTGGCCTCCGGCAAAAGCCGCAGCGAAATCCATGCCTGGGTCGCAAACAAAGTATCTAATCTAGGCCAATGGGAAAAGGTTGCCTTGTTCCCTCCTTCTGATTTCATAGCCAAAGACCAACTAGCAAGAGAAGGTTCTCAAAGTGTGTCTCCGGTGACTATTCCTGCTTTGACTACCATTGTAGATAGACAATTTAAAGAAGACAGGACCCTGTGTCCGGTGCGGGCCCCGAGGTGCTATTTGGACCGAACCAAAGACCTGAGAGGGTCTCGTTCCCTCCTTTTCATCTCCTTCAAGAAAGGACATACCTCAGACATTAGACCCGCTACTCTCTCTTCCTGGTTGAAACAAACCATCCTACTTTGTTATAAACAAGCAGACCAACAAGCTTTGGACTTGGTCCAAGTTAAAGCGCATGACATCTGGGCCTTCGCGGCCTCTAAGGCCTTTTACGGTGGGGTATCGGTGGACCAAATCATGCAAGCCTGTCACTGTAAAGCTCACAACACTTTTACAAATTTTTACCTAAAAGACCTTACTTGGTCAGACAACGACAACAATATGTATCTGGGACCCATAGTGGCGGCACAACAAGTCCTAGATCCTTCCCCTCGGACCAGTTGTCCTCGGAAAGAAAAAAGGGGGGGGGACACATCCGCTACAACCAAGTCTTCAGGAGTCTCTCCCAGGATCTAGGTATTCTTTTACCTTCAAGATGTTACGGGTAAGGTTTTTTTGTTTTTAGTTATCAAAGTAATTTGTATTAAGGATTTATGAGAATTCCAACCAGTGGGCTGGTATGTCACTCGTGATTGGCCCCTAGGGACCCTTAGACCTCTGAGTGATCACTGCTGCACTTCCGTCCTACAATCAAAACATCTCGACAGTTTTAGCACTGTCTTCTATTCCATATAGGTTTTTGGCTCCTTACAGGCCCAGTCTTCGGGATTGGGGCACTGTAAATGGTACTCAGACTGGTATTTCTAACACTATTCTAATATAATTATTATTCAAAATCTAAGAAAAAATGACAGTCCTTCCAGTCTCAGCTGTAATCCCGCCACCGGGCAGTTGGATTCAGCATTGAGTCCCACATGGTAAGCTATTGTAACGTAATAAAAATGAAAATTATAATTACTTAAATGTAGCTTTTATAAGCTACAAGCTTACCATGTGGGACTCGGAAGAGTCCCACCCTGCCTCCCCGCTGTTTACAGCTGAGGGGTAGGTTTTAGAAAATTTCAATGAGAAAGTAGGGCGATTGGTCAGAAGTTATCACGTGATGACAACTAGAGGCTACAACCAAGCATTAATGTCTTTTTATGTCAGCTGACTGACATTATGCCATCACTCTGCGGCGTGGGCGTCCGCGTCCGCGTGAACAACTTCTTCTCCAAAACTACAAGGCCTAGAGACATGCTGTTTTTTTTAAAAGATACCTTATCTATCGAGGATGAAAAATTGTTCAAGGCATGCAAATCTGTCTGTTCGTCTGTATGCTAGAGACATTACAAGGGGGGTACCCCCCACCAAAAGTGTGAAAATTTCAACTTTTTATCACAATTTTCTCAGTGACTATTGCAGGGATTTCTCTCATATCTTGCATATATGTACTAGGCCAGAGGTAGATTCTCTTGTGTGAGTATGAGACCTGGATCTGTCTTACTTTTTTTTAAATAAATTTTTTTAATAATTTTTAATGCATTAAAATTCATGAAATCATGCACTAAATCACTTATAACTTCAAAAGTGTTGCATTTACAGCATTTTGTGAAAATATGTTGTTCAGCTACTTTTTTCATAGCTACAATATGGTGAGTAAGTTGGGTGTCTGTCTCAATAGCTAAGTGAGTAATAGCTACTTTTGGGCTTTTCAGTAACTTCCATTATGAGTAAAATCACTTGTAACTTAAAAACTATTGCATTTAAAGAATTTCGTATAAATATGTTATTCAGCTACTTTTGGGGCAGCTATAACATAGTGAAATTTCAGACCTGTAGCTCATGGCATAGCTGAGTAATAGCTACTTTTAGGTTATCACTGTTGAGTAAATCACTTATAACTTGAAAACTATTGCATTTAGAGAATTTCGTATAAATATGTTATTCAGCTACTTTTGGGTCAGCTATAACATAGTAAAATTTCAGACCTGTAGCTCATGGCATAGCTGAGTAATAGCTACTTTTAGGTTATCACTGTTGAGTAAATCACTTATAACTTCAAAAGTGTTGCATTTAGAGCATTTTGTTAAAATATGTTATTCAGCTACTTTTTTCATAGCTACAATATGGTGAGTAAGTTGGGTGTCTGTCTCAATAGCTAAGTGAGTAATAGCTACTTTTGGGCTTTCAGTAACTTCCATCATGAGTAAAATCACTTGTAACTTAAAAACTATTGCATTTAGAGAATTTCGTATAAATATGTTATTCAGCTACTTTTGGGCCAGCTATAACATAGTAAAATTTCAGACCTGTAGCTCATGGCATAGCTGAGTAATAGCTACTTTTAGGTTATCACTGTTGAGTAAATCACTTATAACTTGAAAACTATTGCATTTAGAGTATTTTGTTTCAATATGTTATTCACCTATTTTGGGGTCAGCTATAACATAGTGAAGTTTCAGACCTGTGGCTCATTTCATAGCTGAGTAATAGCTACTTTGAAGTTCCCACTGTTGAGTAAATCAGTTATAATTGGAAAACTATTGCATTTACAGAAATTTGTGCAAATATGTTATTCAGCTACTTTTAGGTCAGCTATAACATAGTGAAATTATAGACCTATAGCTCATGGCACAACTGAGCAATAGCTATTCTCAGGTACTGACTGTTGAGTAAATCAGCTATAACTTGAAAAATATTGCATTTGGAGTATTTTGTTAAAATATATTGTTCACCTACTTTTGGGTCAGCTATAACATAGTGAAATTACAGACCTATAGCTCATGGCATAGCGGAGCAATAGCTATTTTCAGGTTCTCACTATTGAGTAAATCAGTTGTAGCTTGAAAACTATTGCATTTACAGTAGTATGCTTAAATATGTTGTTCACCTACTTTTGGGTTAGCTATAACATAGTAAAATTTCAGACATGTAGCTCATTGCATAGCTGAATAATAGTTCCTTTGAGGTTCTCACTGTTGAGTAAATCAGTTGTAACTTGAAAACTATTACATTTAGAGTAATTTGTTAAATATGTTATTCACAGAATTTTTGGTCAGCTATAACATAGTGAAATTGCAGACCTCTATGTCATGGCATAGCTGAGCAATAGCTACTTTCAGGTTCTCACTGTTGAGTAAATCATTGTATCCACTGGATAGCCGCAGTGTGTAGAGAGAGATTTCACCATTACTGCTCTGATGAAAAAAAATATTATAGCTAGCTTTCTTAAGTTTATAGTATATATTAATAACCATAAAATGTTGTCTGGGAATATTTTTGGCCTCATTTTGAGAAACAAGATGGCCACCACAGGTGTTTTTTGTCAGTCATGAAAAGTGCTTATATCTCCCTTATTATTGATCCTAGAGGTTTGGGATGATAAACCAACCTGTAGGAAATCATGGGGTGGGAATCTTTTGGTGTGGTCAGATTTGACCTTCAATGACCCCTCCTTCAAGGTCAAACAAGTATAGCCAAACTTAAAAGTGCTTATAACTCGCTTATTATTGGTCCCAGAGGTTTGGGATGGTAAACAGACAGGAAATCATGGGCTGTGAATCTGTTGATATGGTCCGATTTGACCTTGGAACCTTCCTTCAAGGTCAAATGAGGATAGCGAAAATTGAAAGTGCCTACAACTCGCTTATTATTGGTGACAGAGATTTGGGATGGTAAACCATCCCATAGGAAATCATTGGCTCGGAATCTTTTGGTATGGTCAGATTTGACCTTTGGACCCCTCCTTCAAGGTCAAATGAGGACAGCCAAGCTTAAAAGTGCTTATAACTCATTTATAATTGGTCCTAGAGGTTTGGAATGGTAAACCATAGGAAATCATGGGCTGGGAATGTATTTGTGTGGTTAGATTTGACCTTGGACCCCTTCTTCAAGGTCGAACGAGGATATTGCATTTGTAGTATTTCTTTAAATATGTTTTAACCTATTTTTTACACTTAAACAATTACCTTGTTATTTTCCTTCATAATACCATTTACAGGGCACAACTTTTTTATCCTTTTCTTCTGTCAGCTTCGGAATTTCTTTCGAACTTGCTGTTCAGTTACCATTTACTGTATTTCTGTACAGCCCTTTTCCTGATAATTATTCTGTCCTCTAATCACCTTCACAAATCAAAAACACTCCATCAGCTGACACAGTGCCCGTTCACGGGCACTCTCTTCTTGTTTTCTTAGACGTTGGCCGTATGCCTTGTGGCCATCCGAGAACAGCATTGAGTCCCACATGGTAAGCTTGTAGCTTATAAAAGCTACATTTAAGTAATTAAAATTTTCAAATTTAGAGTATTTTTTTAAAATATATTATTCACCTACTTTTGGGTTAGGTATAACATAGTGAAATTGCAGACCTGTAGCTCATTACAAAGCAAGAGCAGTGGCTGCTTTCAAGTTCTCACTGTTAAGTAAATCAGTTGTAACTCAAAAACTATTCCATTCTATATTTTTGTTAGATATGTTATTCACATACTTTTGGGTCAGCTATAACATAATGTAATTGTAGACTGGTAGCTCATAGTATAACTGAGCAATAGCTACTTTAATGTTCTCACTGTTGACTAAATTAGTTGTAACTTGAAAACTATTGCATTTAGAGTAAAATAGGTTATTCACCTACTTTTCGGTTAGCTATAACATAGTGAAATTGCAGACCTGTAGTTCATTGCAAAGAGAAGCAACAGCTACATGTACTTTCTGTTCTCACTGTTGAGTAAATCAGTTGTGACTCGAAAAACTATTGCATTTAGAGAATTTTGTTTAAATATATTATTCGCATACTTATGAGCCAGCTAGAACATAGTAAAATTGTAGACCTGTAGCTCATTGCATAGCTGAGCAAAAGCTACTTTGAAATTATCACTGTTGAGTAAATCAGTTGTAAATAGAAAACTATTGTCTTTACCGTATTTTGTTTAAATACGTTTTTACCTACTTTTTACAACTTACCAGTCAACTTGGTACTTTACTTCTGAATACCATTTGCAGGACACAACTTTTGTGTCCCTTTCTTCTTTCACTTCTACTCTGAAACTCAAAACACACAGTCAGCTGACACAGAGCCTGTTCACAGACACTGATTGCTTCTTGTTGTTGTTTGTTGGAAATGGAGATAGAATGATTTTGAGCAAATTTTGGACCCCTGGGTACTAAGGACTACTTATTTAATGGCCTCTGAAAAATAAAGAAAAATTCATCTTATATCTGGCCACAGATGTGTCCTTGGTATAGTTGATGTTCCGTGTTGTGGCATATTTTTAAAGCAATAGCTTCCTACTTGTATATCATTTAGTGTTTAATCCCTGGCATAAGATTGTACCGTTGTGATGGTCTTGTTCTATCCACCAGATGGCATCTGATTGGTTCTCAAATTTGCAGGATATATTCATCATTACAAAATCTTGCCTGGGAATATTTTTGGCCTCATTTTGAGAAACAATATGGCCGCCACGGGCGTATTTTGACTTTCAGCAAGGAGTTTTGTTGGGCCTGTAGAGCAAAGGGTATTGTAGGTAGAGATCTCAAATTCGCAGGATATTTGATCATAACAAAATCTTGACTGGGAGTATTTTTGGCCTCTTTTTGAATAACAATATGACAGCCACAGGCATTTCTTTGTCAGTCATGAAAAATGCCTGTATCTCCCTTATTATTGGTCCTACAGGTTTGCAATGTAAAACCAATGTCAAATCATGGGCTGGGAATCTTTTAATGTGGTCAGATTTGACATTGGACCCCTCCTTCAAGGTCAAACGAGGATAGACAAACTTAAAAGTGCTTATAACTCACTTTTTATTGGTCCTAGAGGTTCGCAATGTGAAGCCAAACTTAAGGAAATCATGAGCTGGGAGTCCTCTGATGTGTTCAGATTTGACAGTGGGCCTCGGCTTCACGGTCAAACGAGGGTAGCCAAACTTAGTGCTGACAACTCTCTTGTTATTGAAAAATGTAGTTTATCTTCAAAACCATGTAATTTGTCCTTTTCTGGTGAATACATCTTGCCACAGATGTGTCCTTGGTCTAGTTTCACATGATTCAGGGTACTACAGCCCGTTTTGAATTATTTTCCTAAATTTTCTAATTGAGCTGAGTTTTTAGTTAAGATCATGCCAGTAAACAACCGTTGTTTTATAGCAGGTGCTATAGTGACTGGACGGCAGTTTACTTTTGGTATTTACAGTATTTAACTTTGTTAAATAAACTTTTCCTGTTATTTACAGGACCCAGCTTCCTCAACGAGACAAATTGCAATACGCATCAAGTATATACCAAAAGGAACAATCAGTTTTGAAACAACGTTACCAAACAAATACACTGGCAGTGTGGAAAAAGAACCGTCTAACCTGAAAAGTCCCAGTAAGTACCCTTAATTTCTATTTTAGTGGAAAAATTAAATTACCCTTTATTGTGTCCACTGGATACTATGGACTACGCATGAGTACACTGCTGCTGTTGCAGTCTGTAGAGATTTTCTCGTTACCCCTCTAGAGGGAAGGTATTATGGGTAGAGTTCTCAAATTCTTGCCTGGGAATATTTTGGGCCTCATTTTGAAACACAAGATGGCCAACACATGCGTTTTTTGACTTTCAGCAAGAAGTTTTGTTACCCCTCTAGAGCAAGTAGTATTATAGGTAGAGATCTCAAATTCGCAGGATATGTTCATCATTGCAAAATCTTGCCTTGGTATATTTTTGGCCGTGTATTGAAAAACAAGATGGCTGCCATTGGCATTTCTTTGTCAGTCATGAAGCAGCATGTAGTGATTTTCTCGTTAATCCCTCTAGAGCAAATGGTATTATAGTCGGAGATATTAAATTTGCAGGATATTTTTATTCCACTTATACATCCCACCCAATGGACAAATGCTAGACCGGTCAGCCACGACCGGCCCCACCAAATGACAGAAAAAAAACATCCTGTGTTATGCACCGGCAGGACCGGTCTTGTAGTGTGCATTCGCTAAGTGGCGCATCAAACTTCCTGCCTGTCAAGACAGTTTGACGTCATCTTGTCTTTCCATATGGTATGGGGAGTCAGCAGACGTGTTTTTGAAGAGCTCTCGAGTTATGAAGAAATCTAAAGATAATTTACAAATTCGAAGTTTATTTTATAAAGACTTAATGTTATTGTGTTCTGTGAAGATCATGTCATCTCCAGGACAGAAACATGGCACTTGTGACCATATTATGGCGATTTTTGATGGCCATCTCAAATGTGCATAGTGCTTTGACAAAGGGGTTGGCAAAGATTTGTGCATGCAGAAGAAAGACTGTCCTATCTCCAGAGCTTTTACTGATAAACAGAAACAGCAACTAGCCACCTCTACCTACAGGGCATGGAAAGAGAAAGAACACAGTAAGAAGACTTCCTCTGTTAACCCCACCCTAGTCCATCCTGTGGATTGCAAGCTCCTACGGCGGGTAGAGGGCAACAGGGTTATTGAAGAAACCCCAGCTAGCAAGAAGAAGAAATCTAGTGAAGATATACCCAAAGCTAGCAAGAAGAAATCCAGCAAACCAGTCTCTGATGACCTGTAAAGCTTTGATGAGAAGTGGTCACAGAGATTCGCACGTCTTGAGGTGATGATCCTGGCTGAGAGTTTTGCAGTACCGTTGGAACCGGTCCAGAAGAGTGGCAGTTTTGTGGTGACCAGTGAAAAGCCGTTCTTTGATCCTGCAGCCAGCATCAGTCAGAACATTGCCGGTCTGGTCACCCTTCCTTCAGTGGTATCTACTACCGGTACCAGTCCTGTTTAGGCTACCTGGAATGCAGTCAGCTTTACTGTAAAGAAGACTGCCACCCAGTCTGTTGAGACTCTTGGTGTAAAGTTTACCACCCAGCACATTGAGGCTTCCAGTGCTAAACCTGTAGTCCACTCCCAAACTAGCGGTACCAGCAGTGAAGAAGTTAGACTGGTAGACCAGTCCCTCACTGGCAAGTAGACTGTACCTGTTACTACTGCTGGTGTGTCTCCTCACTCAGACTTGGAATCAGATGAAGATCAGTTTAGTGAGCCAGGCTCCCCTACTGGTGTTGTTGACGAAGAGGGTGAGCTTTCAGACAGGAACATGGCTAGTAAGGCTGAAACACGAATACCAGATAATCGTTATCCTTAGCATGGCCATAGAATAAGAATAGTAAAATGACAATTCAATTAATTGATAAAAACTACCAAAAGAAAGAAACCATCATTGATTAGCATTATTATGCCTAAATATTTCCTATTTTGATCATTTTTGTCACTGTAAAAGATCTTTGATATCTATATTGTGCCCAATTTATCCCTTATGTAACAAAAGGGTCAATAAAAATGACAAGATATTATTTATTTGAACATATTGGATGCTGTATTAGTCTGATTTGGGGCATTGCAGGTGAGTATACACTATAACTGATTAATTGGAAAATCGTAGATTTTACAGAACAATTAATCGGATAGTTAAAATTCAAATCGCTTTCAGCCTTAATGGCTAGACAGGAAGAGTTGGACCAGGAGACCAGTGAAGAGGCGAATTACCAGGAGACTATGAGAGGGGTGAGGTAGTTCATGGGGTGGCACCAGGTGCCAGAATGGATGGCAATCCTTTTGCCGGTACCAGGACACAGCTAACCAGCAAAGTTTCAGTATAACCTCCTTCAAGCGAGTGACTGTGTAAGAAGATGGAAAAGTTGGCTTTGGTGGCATGAGGCCGTGGCAGGTATTGCTTTTCAATGATCCGTAACTTAAAAACTCAAGAATCTTGCTGCTTGCTGATCTGATTAGTTCTATTTCGCCGTTTTTAGTTCATATATAATACCCTAACAATTTCCTATTTAAAATATTGGTCAAATCTGCTTTATATCTCCAGTATTGTTGAAATACCCCATTATCGCCCACATTCCCCGTTATCGTGGTAGTATGTATTCAACCCCTTGCTGATGTAATTCACATCCCCCGTTATCACCTGATATGTCCCAGTGATTATTTTATGGGTTTTTTTCATGTCCCAGTGTTTATTCTATGGTTTTTAATGTTTTTTTTGTGTGACTATATTCTTGTACTTGTACATGGTGTTTTTAACTCTTGCTTTTGATTGACTGTAATTCATGGGTCTCTCTGCTTTTATGGTTTGTTAACCTTTAGGCCAGTATTTATTCTATTCTATGGTTTTTAATGTTTTTTATGTTGATTCTATACTTTTACTTGTACATGGTGTTTCTAACTTTTGCTTCTGATTGATTGAAATTCATGGGTATTCTGCTCTTATGGTTTGTTAACCCTTGGCTTTTGTGATCTTTTTGGCATTTCTTGTCACAGTTCTTTTTTGCATAATCCTTGGTTCTTTTTGCTTTTTGGATCCGGTAGTGTGTTCTTGACCATGTTAGTCGTAAAAACTACTCTATTGTTATGTTTCCTATGTGTCGGTTTTCATAGGAATTGGCTTAATGCTGACAAGGGTCAGAATTGTGAAAAAGTTGACAGGAGCATCCCATCTATTTTTCGGCTCCCCATTGTGTTGCGTAAATATTGCTACCTCGGCAACTCAAAACAGGTTCCTCCACAATTAAAACTGAAAAACCTACTCCTACTCCTCCTGTTGTGTGGCGATGTTGCTGTAAACCATAGCCCAATCAATTTTGGTTTCGTCAACTGCAGATCCATTCGTAATAAAGGCCCGCTCCTGCATGATCTTATACAATGCAGTGACTTGGATATCCTGGGCCTGGTTGAGACTCATATCAGACCAACCGACACTGATGGTCTCCTAAACTCCCTCACACCATTAAATTATAACTTAATCCAAAAAACGAGGTGCACTGGATTGGGTGGTGGTGTTGGCTTTTTGTGCAGAAAATCCCTTTCGCCCAGTATTGTCCGGTTTTTAGTTCATTTGAAATCATTATACTATCATTCAGGTCTGACTACAATAGCTTTGTTGCTGCTTGTGTGTATCGTCCCCCCGGTTCTTGTACTACTCAATTTCTGGAAGGTTTTCTGGCTCTTTCTGGCTTTCTGTCTTCAATTGGTTCCAATTTCATCATTTGTGGAGACATAAACGTTCATCTGGATGTTGAGTGTGGTGATAGGTCTAGGTTTAACGACATTCTTCAGTGCTGTAGTTTGAGTCAATGTGTCAGTGGCCCGACTCACATACTGGGTCACACTCTGGATGTTTTGATATCTCCTTGTGACTCCGCAATGTTAATGTTGGAGACTTTATCTCAGACCATGCTGCTATACGATGCCAACTCGACTTTTCCCACCCAACAACCTGCATTGAAAAAAATGGTCTCTTATCGTAGGTATCATAGAATTAATATTGACCAGTTCTGCAATGATCTTAGTAAGATACCATTTGTACTGTCCCCTGGAGGAACTGCGGCACTATCTGAATTAAGCAAGCTCATCTATGGTGTTCCCCAAGGTTCTGTTCTGGGTCCATTGTTGTTTTCACTTTATACTACACCATTTAGCAAAATCATCCGCCTTCATCCGCATATTAAATTCCACTTCTATGCGGACGACACACAGCTATACATCCATCTCTCCCATAAGAATGCCTCTGCTGCTCTTGCCAAGCTAAATGCCTGCCTTCATGATGTGCAACGATGGATGTCTCTTAATAAACTGAAGCTCAACCCAGAAAAAACTGAATTTATTGTCTTTGGCTCTAAGGCTCAGCGTCAGAAGATTTCCTCCCATTTTCCTGTTAGTATTCTTGGTAGCCTTCTTCATCGGTTGATTCGGTGAGAAATCTAGGTGTGTGGTTTGATGCAGAATTTTCCTTCTCTGAACATGTTAAGAGGATTTGCAAAGCGTGCTTTCTCCAGATGCTCGACCTTCGTAGAATAAGACAGTATCTTACTCCAGAAGTGGCTGTCCTTGCTGCAAATGCCTTGGTTAGTAGTCATTTAGACTACTGCAACTCTCTGTTTAGGGGTTTGTCATGTTTCAATCAGCACAAATTGCAAAGTATTCAGAATACCCTTGCTCGTATTGTTACAAATCATAGAAAGTACACCCATTCTGAAGCAACTCCACTGGCTGCCCGTTAAGTATAGATGTATGTTCAAAACTGCAACACTAGTTTTTAAATTTTTACATAGTGGTTCTCCTTCTTATTTTCAACCATTCTTGTCACTCAGCAGTTGTTCCTATAGCACCAGGCGTAGTCACCCAGATCATCAATACCTTACTGTTCCTCCTTTCTGCTCATCAGTCTTCAAGTCAGTCAAACATTTTGATCACAGCTTTGCCTTTGATGCTCCTAAGATCTGGAACGAACTCCCTCATGATGTGCGCAGTGCAAAATCAGTTGCCTCCTTCAGAAAGAAGCTTAAAACTTACCTGTTTGCAAAAGCATATTCCCTATAGCCTCTCCTGTCACCCTGTGTCTCCTTGGTATGACCTGGCTATGTCCTCGGATTAATGTTAACTGCCTTGTTTTATGTTCAGTTGTGCCTTAGAATCCATCAGCACATTAGATTAGATTAGATTAGAAAAGTTAAATGTGACTATCACTGAAGGCTACCCATCATGCAGCTCTGAAACGTCTGGCCTACTGAAGGATTATTTTATTGCACTACAATAACTTACCATGTGGAACTGAATGCTATCTCTGGAGGCTGCAGGCATCTGGCCAACTTCCAAGAAAAATAGATGTTTAGATCCCCGTGCTGAGAATGTACCATAACAGTGTAAACTCACGTCTAACCCTTGTCTCATTGACTGCATGACTAGCAAACTCTTTAAAATAAGCTTACTTTATTTACTGTTTTCTGAAGATATACGTATTGTTGGATGTTACCTTTCAGCCATTTATTTTATTTTATATCATAGATTATTCTGACAAAGTTTGAAAAGTGCAGTATAAATATTCTTTGAATATTTCTTGTTTGTGAGTTTTACGCGTTTCAAGTCGGATTTTATTGCTGTAAAAATGTCTTCGCACCAAAGGAGTGCTAAGCCCAGATCATCTAAATGCAGGAATTTTTGTTTCTTATTCGATACTCATAATTACTGTCCTACGTGCAGAGAAGCTGGCAAAGGGGATGACCCTTGTGCCCCAAAAGAACAACAAATAAAAATCAAGCACAGCCGTAAATATGTAAGCAAACAAAAAGTATTGGATCCCTGCAATACTTCTAAAGATGATGATCTGGACTTAATGGGGGATGACATGGTGGCGTTTTCTGGCTCTCAAGCAGACCTTGAGGGTGCTGCTGATAATTAAGCGTCCCTGAAAGGGCGCTTATTTGGTTTTGCGTCAGTTTCCTCGCCGCCGCCGCATTATGGTCTCCCTTGAATATCTCCCTTATTATTGCAAGCTTTTTAACCATATTTGGCAGTTATATACCTTAGGCATGGGAAAATTTTTCCACATGCTTAAATTTGACCTTTGATCTTTATCAAGGTCACATGATCAAAAAATAGTTTTTTCGGGTACACCCGCCTGTCATCGCAGTTCAGGAAAATCTACTGACGCAGAGGCTTGTAACTTCATGCACATGTTTATACTATCAAAAACGTGAGCTGATTAGATTTTGGGAGCAATCCGATGAAAATTGACCAATTTATGAGTGATTTTCTTACAGGTACCAATCAGAAAGCTTAAAATTCATGTGAACCCCCCTATTATCTTCTTAAGTATTGCATTTAGAGCCATAAAATGTATTGGGAGCTAGTAGGAAACCATATGTGGAGAGTCTAGAAAGCAAGTCAAATTTTCCCCCCGACCCCCCTGTAGGGGTCAAACTGGGGTCATAAAATAGCCAATTTCATCTTTTCCCCTTATATCTCCTTTATTCTTGCTTCTAGAGCTTGAGAATGTATTAAGAGGTATTGGGAAACCATATGTGAAGAATCTAGATAGCCGGTCATATTTACCCCCAGACCCTCCCTTATGGGTCAAACTGGGGTCATAAAATAGCCGATTTTGTGTTTTTGCCTTTTATCTCCTTTATTCTTGCTTTTAGAGCTTTAGAATGTATTAAGAGGTATTGGGAAACCATATGTGAAGAGTCTAGATAGCTGGTCAGATTTACCCCCGGACCCCCCCTTATGGGTCAAACTGGGGTCATAAAATTTTCAATTTTGTGTTTTTGCCTCTTATCTCCTTTATTCTTGCTTTTATAGTTTAGAATGTATTAAGAGGTATTGGGAAACCATGTGTGAAGAGTCTAGGTAGCTGGTCAGATTTACCCCCGGATCCTCCCTTATGGGTCAAACTGGGGTCATCAAATAGTTGCTTTGGAGTTTTTGCCTTATATCTCCTTTATTGTTGCTTTTATAGCTTCAAAATGTATTAAGAGGTATTGGGAAAGCATATGTGGAGAATCTAAATAGCTGGTCAGTTTTATCCTCCACCCCCCCCCCCCCCCCCCCACCCCACCCCCCCATGGGTCAAACTGGGGTCATAAAATAGTTGCTTTGGAGTTTTGCCTTATATCTCCTTTATTGTTGCTTCTATACCTTCAAAATGTATTAAGAGGTATTGGGAAAGCATATGTTGAGAGTCTAAGTAGCCGGTCAGTTTTACCCCCCGGCCCCTCCCTTATGGGTCAAACTGGGGTCATAAAATAGCTGATTTTGAGTTTTTGCCTTATATCTCCTTTATTGTTGCTTTCATAACTTCAGAATGTATTAAGAGGTATTGGGAAAGCATACATGGAGAGTCTAAATAGCCGGTCAGTTTTATCCCCCGACCCTCCCCTTATGGGCCAAACTGGTGTCATAAATAGCTGCTTTGGAGTTTTTGCCTTATATCTCCTTTATTATTACTTTTATAGCTTCAAAATGTATTAAGAGGTATTGGGAAAGCATATGTGGAGAATCTAAATAGCCGGTCAGATTAACCCCCGGACACACACACACACACACCCCCCCCCCACCCCTCCTGTAGGGGTCAAACTGGGGTCATAAAATAGCCGATTTTGTGTTTTTGCCTCTTATCTCCTTTATTCTTGCTTTTAGAGTTTTAGAATGTATTAAGAGGTATTGGGAAACCTTATGTGAAGAGTCTAGATAGCCGGTCAGATTTACCCCCGGATCCCCCCTTATGGGTCAAGCTGGGGTCATAAAATAGCCGATTTTGTGTTTTTGCCTCTTATCTCTTTCATTCTTTTAGAGTTTTAGAATGTATTGAGAGATATTGGGAAACCTTACATGAAGAGTCTAGATAGCTGGTCAGATTTAATCCCACCCCACCCCCCACCCCTTTTATGGATCAAACTGGATTCATCAAATAGCCGATATTGTGTTTTTGCCTTATATCTATTTTATTCTTGCTTTTAGAGATTTACAATGTATTCAAAGGTATTGGGAAACCTTATGTGAAGAGTCTAGATAGCTGGTCAGATTTACCAGATAGATGTGTTCAAAGCATTGTGTCATAAACTTCTTGCCTTTCTAAAGGCTCTCATTTTACTATGCCTTTTTCTAAAATGTAAATAGATATATGGCATTTATAAAGCACTGTTATTCTTTAATTAAGTAGTTTTATGGTGTAACTTTCGACCTATTATAAGTATTGATGCTGTATGCATTCTTAGCCAGAGCATTTATTCAATTAACTTTTCGCAACTCATGACCATAGAAAACAAAATAAAGCTTCAATTTTTCTTTCATGTTAATGCATGAACTTCCACACTGTCTGCTTAACTTTCACTTCTTCTCTCAGCACTGCATGTTTTTATTTTCAAAAACCTTTTTCTACTGTATATTGGGACGCTTAGTTTTTGTTAGCAAAAACATTTTTCTAGTTTATTTTCTTCTCTCCCACGCCCCCAACCCTTACGTTTCGTGTCTTTAAGGACACCTCAAACTGTCCCACCAACCCCAGGTACTGCCTTGCAGAATAAGATTGAAAGTAGACTAGAAAAATCCCTGGGTAATCAATTCAACATCCAAATCCAACAGCAAATAGGGGTCTTTCAAGCATCCATGCTGGAGACTATGAAGTCTCTCTAAGATGAAATGCATTCTATGAAAAAAGCCTCCGAGGTAGGAGGCAGATAAGACCTCCACTTCTTTGTCAAAAGCTGGACCAAGTAAACAACCAGACCCGTCCACTTGGTCTTCAAACTCGACCACTTGGGCATCCAACCACTCGGATGCTCAACCTATGGACACAGACTTATATGGTCCTTCCCTTCCACCAAACTTCACTCAAAGTGTTAAGTCCGACCATAGCTCCAAGCACTCGGATCTTCAATCCGACCACTCGGATCCTCAATCCCAGCACTCGAAACAACCTAAAAGGGTGTGTTCCAATGCTAAGAAGGACTCGGACAAGAACAAACACAAGGCTCGGGCAAAATACTATTCTCAGTTGTCTTCTTCAGAAGAAGATCAGTCCTCTGTCCCTGTCAAGAAGTCTGCTAAACCTCAACAGGCTCCTGAACATGATCAATAACAAGATAGCACAGACCCAGTTTTCTACAGGCAGGTAGATATGTCTGACCTCCCTTTACAATATGCAGAGGGAGTGGAAACGTTTAGGCACATTCTTGATCTCCCTAACCCCAGGGAAATTTTGCCTATATCCTCTACCACTGTGGTAGGCCTGGACGATGAGAAAGGCCAACAGGAGCTAAGGCCAAGAGGCCTTTCAGCTATGCTCCCTTTAAATCCCATTCTCAAAGATGTTTTTGAGAAGTTTGAACAGGATTTCTTGGCTTCTAATTTACCTGAGGGTAAATATATCAAACGGGCTGCTTCAACAGCAAAATATTACAAGGTGGGACAACCTCTTTTTGAAGACATACTTCAGGAGCTCAATACAGATTTTGCCAAGATCTGTATTTCTCCTAAACCCTCTGGGACTTGTATGGGCAAAACATGTTTTGACTGCAAGATGTTTGATGTCGCTAATTGGGTTGCTTGCCTCAACGGAGAGAATGGCCCCAGAGGGCCGCCTTCACATGAGGCCCTTTCAGTTTCTTAAAGAACTTGAACACCAAGCTAGGCAGAATTTCTCTACCATCAATTTTACAGCTACTTTCACAAAGACTGCTTCTGCTTGTAACACTGTTATGGAGAAGGGTCAGCACAGTATCACAGTATCAGATTCAGAAGGGTGCCGATCCTGAAAGAGCTGCCTGGCGTGGCTATGAAAATGCCTGTGACTATTTTGAGATTACGAATAAGAGAATTCTTATTCAACAGAGAGCCTTGGCCTGCCTCAGCAAATCTGTAGCCCACATACTCCAGAGGGAGCTGTATTCCATGGGCAACAGTTTGTTTTGTCAGGAATATTCGGTTAACAAGTATTGGTTTAAGATCAAATACCAGTGCACAAACGTACCTCATTAATATCAAAGAACAGATATGGAAATCTGTGACCTTGTCCAACTGTGGTAAAATATTGCTAGAAAACCCCACAAATTCTGTGACCTCATTTATCTTCATGAATATTAATGAGTTGGTGGATATATGCTTGTAAGTGCGACTGCAATATATTACTAGAAAGCCCCACGAATTCTGTGACCTCATATATCTTCATGAATATTGATGAGTTGGTGGATATATACTTGCAAGTCCAACTGTAAATATTGCTAGAAAACCCCATGGAATCCATGACATCAATCCAAATAATAGATGCACTTACTTGTTTTCATGTCATGTTGACTTCGCCGCCACCACTAGATTATGGTGTCTTAAATACTTTCTTTGGCTTTAGAATTCCCCCCCCCCCCCCCCCCCCTTCTGTTGGGATCTTATCACAATATGTTATAAAAGAAAGGCTGCATTAAAATCAGATACCAGTGCATTCATTTTAATGGACCTGCCTCATTGAAATTAATGAGGAAATATGAGGTCATAGTAGTGAGAAGACGGTAAACAGGAAACCTACAGGCCGACCGAAAGACACTGATCCAGTTATGTTTCTTTTCTTTTAATCAAAACCGGTTTTGAAACATATTCATTATTTAACATAAATTTACAAAAATGCGAGTTATAGCTTATGTACACATATGAAAACTTATGTCTTAGCATTTATTAAATCAAACGCACCCAGTTTTTCACTGAATTTCCGCTTTCGGTAACCACTTCTAAAATACGCATTCAACCACAACACTAGGTCACAAAATTCCGTTTTGGCACCCATCTTGCACAGTTAATATCCAAAATTTTAAGTTAAATTCATCACACTGGTCTTCAAACCCCTTTTTATAAATTAAGCTGACATGGCATCACTCTGCGGCGTCCGCGTCCACACAAAATGATAAAGTCTTGAAGATTTGTTTTCAGGCAAAACTAAGGAACCTGATCCAGGCATCATTATGTATGATGTGAATGGAACAAAGCAGCTGATACCTTACAGTGTAAAAGCCATACAAGGGTCAGCCCCCAGAACTGGAGACAAGGTGAATGTAAAAGTGTCTAGATTTAAACAAAATGTCACAGATTTGCATTAGCTGATTAAATCTGAGACATTGTCATATTCTCAAAAGCTTTTATATGCAAAATTTAATTTGAAAGAATAAGCTATGTTTGGATAGCAAGTGACTAAGAGTCAAGAGTAACACCAAGTGATAAAAAATATTTAATGTATGCATAATAGTTTTTCATCAGCTTCAGAAAATGAAAAAAAAATATGTACATGTTGCTGTATAATATACAAAATCACTGACTTTTTCTGTAAATATAAGTGATCCCTAAACATGCTAGGAAATACACATGTTTGTGGACACTTTGCTTGGCTTGGCTTTTTTTTGCAAATGGTTGACACTGTTTAATAAACTTTGTTATTGACAAACATTGGTATTTGGTTTACATTGAAGTTCATTTGAAATTGGGATTGCTCACATATTAACTAACAGCCAATTATATTTAAAACATTCCCTAGCATTTCATAAAGTGGTGCATATAAATACTGGCACTTGATTTTTTGATTTTTAAAAAAGGAAGTTTATACAAGATTTTTACATGTATAAAAGAACTTATTGAGTGAAAGGTAAATTGCATAGAGGTTGATAGTAAACTAGTTGTGAGATAACAAAGCATTTTATGTCGAACAAGTTTGGCCCCTTAGTTTTAGAAACGCTGTTGGAAGTGATGCAGTTTTACTGTTAATTCTGTCAGCATGTTGTGTCTGTAAATTCATACTTCATTGTGACATATGTTTTTTATTGCGTTAATACATCCTATCCAATGGACAATTGCTAATCCGGTCAGCGCAAACCGGCCCGCCAAACGCCAGAAAAAGACGTCCTGTGTTTCCACCGGCTGGCCGGTCCCAGTACTGTGCATTCGCCAGGTGGCACATGGTATTTACTTCCTGTCTAGACAACATGACGTCATATCATCTTTTTCGTTTGGTGCGTGTACTGTGCAGACGTGTTTTCAACAATCTCCAGATATTTTAAGGAAAAGTGTGGATTATGACGGATTTTCAACCTTATTTCCAAATATTTTAGTGTAGAAGTGTTATCTACATATCAAGCACGGATATACATTAAAACTGGAAACGCTCCCTAGTTGACTCAATTTAGTGTTGATGATAGGGCAGTAATCGACGAGAAATATGAAGGCAGCCATTCTCTAGTTTCCTCCCATTCAACAATTGTGTTGTTAGGGGCAGATCGACAATATTTAGAAAGAAATGGATATACTACTTACAAGGTATTTTTATCCGTGTCTTTTGTATGAATTTACGTACCTTCTGTAAGCTTCCAGCTACAATCACGAAAGAAACGTCAGTATTTATACTATAAATAGAAGGAATTTCCTAACAGAACATGAGATCCATTCTTCAAATCTCTTCGGAGACTTCTCTGCTGTATATCATCAGTCACACCAGCCAGCTCGAGTATTTAGTGTCTGTCAACAGAAGCAAAAGATGCATTCTTCAGATTTCTTCAGAGCGCACTGGTACCGACTTCTCTGCTGTAAAGCATCACACCAGCCTGGCTCGAGTATTTAGTGTTTTTCATCAGAACTTCATATCTACGACATAGAAGGAATTTCATCTTCAGTCACTCTCAGTCCCACCCTTATGGACCCGGCTCATGTGTCCGTAATAAGGGCAGTGGATGGCCAGGACACTGGTTTGAGTGCACAGCCGGCTGAGAAGAACTGACTTCAGAGCGGCACCGACCAGGACTTTCATCTTCAGAGCGCACTGGTCCAGGCTTCTCTGCTTTAAAGCATCAGCCGACCGGCCAGCTCAAAAGAACGCGACCTCTGACGTCATCTCCACGAAGCTGGTCACGTGATTCACCGACCAGATCACGAAGCTGATCACGTGTTTCACCGACCAGGAAAGTCGGAGGTACGTTCTTCACAACTCACGTCTACTGTGATACCAGTCTCTTTCTCATGGACCCGGCCTTTGTTGTCGGTAGTGGGGCTTGTGGATGAGCAGAATACTGCGCATTTGCCTGTTTAAGTATCACATGACAACTGACAAACTGGTCACGTGACACACCGACCAGCAATTTCTAAATATAGCTCACAAGGGCTTTCCCACCAACTGTCAAACCTACACAATTAGACGTGTGCTTACGAGAATTCTTTTGAGGAATACAGGAAACCTGCTATAGGCTGGATTCAACACAAAATAGTTGTATAATTGTTTTAACTGGTTACAGAGTCTACCGACCGGTTACCAGCTACACAGCCTCAGCAGTGCCTCATCCAACCAGTTACAGAGTCTCCCTACCTAGTCCATTCAACTCTGCTTGAATTTGGGGCAGGCAGACAGCAAGTATCTACAAATATGGCTTCAACTGACCGGTTACAGAGTTTTCAAATCACCAGACCAGTTTACCGGCTATACAGCCTTGTTTTCACCAAAACCGGTTACAGAGTGATCACTTCAATGACTGGTTACAGAGCCTACCGACCAGGTACCGGCTATACAGCCTTGCTTCACCTAAACCGGTTACAGAGTCTACCAACCTAGTCCATTCAACTCTGTGTTGATTCTGGGGCAGGTAGATGTGGAAGCATCTCCACAGAATTGCTTCAACCAACTGGTTATGGAGTCTACCGACCAGGTGTCTGGCTACATAGCCTTTATTTTGACTCCAGCCTACCAGTCTTTTGCCGGTTATAGAGAATTACTGGTTATAGAGAAAACTACAATTTTTACAAACTGACAAAAGCTAGCTAAATCTAGACCAGTAGCTGTCTTCATTCATTGGTGAATTACTGGTTACAGTGAATTACCGGTTACAGAGACCTGGTACCGGACAGAGTTGCCTAAGGCAAATTTTTTGGTTACAGAGAATTCTTAGACCAGTCAATAGTCTTGATATGAAAATGTCCCAAGCTACTACCAGGCAACCTTCCCTTATCACGCCTCTCACCAGCCTGTTATTGGTGCTGGACTTGACTGGAAAGATAATAGATTTCAACCTTTCAGTCAATCGGATAGACACAGAAACAGCCAATAGGTCTTTTCAGCAGCAAGAGAAAAGGTGGTCTACAGTCAAACAAGTTTTTATCATGTCCGGCCAGGGGTCAGCCATCTTTTAAGTAACTATTTCTGTGTAAATGCTGCACCTTGCAAGTGGCTGGCCTGGGGTAAAGAGTCTGTAAAATGTGAAAAGTTGTATCAGCCCCACCGGACCAGACCACACCAAAACAAGAACAGAAAGACTGTTAACTTGGATCATTGTCACCAGACCGGACCAGTGTCCAGACACACAATCTTCCTGTAGTATCCAGACTAAATCCGTTTTGGGGAACTTTGGAAGCCTTGGGGCTGTACCCTAGGTAGTACAAATGTTGAAGGAGGGCTACACTCTCCCTTTCTAGTCAAGACCAACTTGACAAGGTCACCACATATCATCAACTGCTATGTACATTCTCACAGGAACCTATGGTTAGAGGCATTACATCAGCTTATAGACCAACATGCAGTCGAGCCAGTTCAAAATCTCTGGTCTTCTTCAACCGACCTTTCCTGGTTCCACAACCACACAGCTGTTGGAGACCTATTCTAGATCTGAGCAAACCAAGCCTTTCAGAGACCATCAGGACCTCCCTCCAACAAGGGGAGTGGGGTACCTTAATAGATTTCAAGGACGCCTACTTCCATATACCTATACAGGAACAGGTTGGTGAGAGCCAGATCCCACCAGGCTTGTCTTTAACATACACAGGAACTAGTAAAAATGTGTCAGCAACTGGGTTGGCTGGTGAAGTTAGAGAAATCAGAGCTGGAGCCCAAACAAGACTTCGATTCTTTAGGCTACCTGTTCGACCTCAGGTCTGGTTGGGTCCGACTGACTCCGGACCAGTGGCAGAACCTTCAAGAGAAAAGGTTGAAACTGCTATCCCTACCGGCTTGCCCGGTCTGGGAATTCATGTCCTTGATAGGTTTACTAACAGCTACAGAAAAGCAAGTTCATCAGGCCGACTTCATATGAGACCCATTCAGTGGCATTTCAAACAACTGGAGGTTACCAGAATCACTAGAAAAGGTGATCCCAATCCCCAGGTCCCTGCACCCCCATTTACAATGGTGGCTGAAGGAGGACAATGTACTTACACGCCAACCATTACACCCAATATAACATGCTCTGCAAATATTTACAGACGCACCGATAGAAGGGACAACACCACAGTGGTTTCATACATACGCAAAGAAGGAGGCATGAGGTCGGGCCCACTTTGTGCCCTACTATGGAGAATCTTGTCCTGGTGTGCCAGGAAACAAGTGACTCTAAAGCCCGACACTTTCCAGGCCGGCTGAACGTGGTAGCAGACAAGCTATCCAGGCTAGGCCAGATCATCCAAACAGAGTGGTTTCTCCTTCCAGAGGTCTTCTACTCAATATGCAGCAGGTGGCACCGGCCCAAAATAGACTTATTTGCCACGAGGTTCAACAACAAGTTGCCTCTGTTTGTGTCACCGGTACCGGATCCCCTGGTCACAGCAGTGGATGCGCTCAGTCTGCCATGGTAGGATCTGGAAGCATACACCTTCCCACCATCAGCCATATTGGGCAAAGTGGTGGAGAAGTTGTAGGACTCCCCATGCAAGAGAATCATTCTGATTGCTCCGGGGTGGCCCAACATGCCTTGGTTTTGGGATCTAGTGGCCATTTCCAGCCAAATCCCACTGAGCCTGCCCAATCTACCCAACCTGTTGACAGCCATTCAATCAGATCCCTCACAGAAATCTGACAAATCTTAATCTTCATGCATGGCTCCAAGAGCCTCAGCAATCGAGGAGCAGGGCTTGTCTGAGGCAGTGGCAGCAAGAATTGAGGCTCCTCAAAGGGGATCAATCAGATCAGTCTATGAGGCAAGTGGGCCATTTTACAAAGTGATGTATCACTCATCAGGTGGACTTCGGTGCACCCCCCTGTAAAGTCAGTTGCTGACTTCCTTATGTACCTGTTTCAGGACAGGAAGTTGCAGCCCAGCACCATTGATAGTTACAGGTCAGCCATTGCTGATAGACTGGGAAATTCGCCCATCAATATCAGTAAGGATGAAAATCTCACTCGTCTCCTGGATAGTTTCCACTGAGACAGACCCAAAGGCCGGAAGGGAATCCCCTCTTGGAACCTCTCACTGGTTTTTGCACCAGCTGACAAGGTTCATTTTGAACCAATTAAAGAGGCCTCCTTGAAGCATTTGACCTTCGAGTCAGTTTTCCTCTTGGCCCTGGGGTCGGGCAAGCGTAGAAGTGAGATACATGCTTGGCAAAACAGAAACATTAGACACCAATCCGACTGGTCAAAGGTGTCCCTGTACCCATCACCCAGCTTTCTCTCCAAGAATCAGCTGGCCAAACAGGGTCCAGACAGTGTGGCCCCAGGGGTTATAACAGCCCTGGCCCCAACTCTGGATAGATCCCTCAGGTCTGACAGGTCCCTCTGTCTGGTCAGAGCATTGCGCTACTATTTGGACAGGACCTCAGACCTCAGGCAGAATAAGGAGGTGGTTTTTGTCTCCTTTAAGAAAGGTTTCGACAAAGACCTCTCACGTGCCACCTTCTCTTCTTGGATCAAGCAGACTGTGATCCTATGTTATGAGCTCTCTGACCAGGAGGCCCACACTTTACATCAGGTTAAAGCCCATGATGTCATGGCCTTTGCTGCTTCTAAGGTCTTCCAGTCGGGAGTCTCCCTAGATCCAATCTTGTCAGCCTGCCGCTGAAGTCACATAATACCTTCACACAGTTCTATCTGAAGGGCATGGCTTTGGCTGATTCAGAGCTTTACCAATTGGGCTCGGTAGTGGCTGCTCAGCAGATCCACAAGTGGCCCTTAGATTGAGGAGATTTGTATATATGTATAAACAGTTCTTCATGTACATAAGAATTAAGTGTGGTGTGCTTCCTTCGGGGGGTTTATTTGCATTCTGGGACTGAACTCATCCCTCTCTTCCCCTACCTCAGAGCAGGTATGCAAAAAGGGGGGGGGGCGACGACGGTATAGCCCCGGGTAACCGGCTGCTGGCAACCGACCATGGCCTTATAGGGTTTCCTGACCTTAAGGTCAACCCAGGCCTGGGCCTATAGGTCTCCTGACGAAGTCAGCCGAGACCGTAGGTTAAAATTTGCTATTACTTGTGAGTTCACCTAAGTCCCTAGTAACTTACCCGCCGACCAAGCAGTAGTTATTCAGCAATTATCCATTGGATAGGATGTATTAACGCAGTAAAATTGCAAAATTTAATAAGTAAATTAAATTTTTATAAGTTAATACCCTATCCAATGGACACACAAGATCCTCCCACTGACCCCGCTATCAGCTTACTAGGGGTCTAATAGGTTTAGACAACGAAAAAGATGATATGACGTCATGTTGTCTAGACAGGAAGTAAATACCATGCGCCACCTGGCGAATGCACAGTACTGGGACCGGCCAGCCGGTGGAAACACAGGACGTCTTTTGTCGGACGTCGACCGGATTAGCAATTGTCCATTGGATAGGGTATTAACTTATAAAAATTTAATTTACTTATTAAATTTGCAATTTTATTATGTAGGTTGAATTTCAAATCTGTGAAAGTAGGAAGAATAACACAAAGACTGCCGTTTTTGTGAAGGCTGTGACATCACCAAGGACAGTAACCAAAAAAGCATCGAATGAAGATGTAGACAAGTATAAAGGATTTATTGCCACACTGAAAGACAGTTTCGGATTCATAGAAACTGAGCAACATGATAAAGAGGTTTTCTTTCATTTTAGGTGCGTTGTTACCAGTTTTCGTATGATGGCATATTACATTTAACTATTTAGTGCTACAGAGTGGAATAATAACTTATTCAGCTACTTTTTGATAATCTTTCACATGCCGAAGTTTTAGCCCTGTATCTGCAATCTTAAGGTCTCCTTAATGTCAAAAAAGGGGGTTTTAGCCCTCCAGTTCACTTAGTTTTTCACTTTTTTCAACCAAACTTGGCACATATATTAAGATTTGCCAAAGCAATATCCTGACTTTATGGTGACCTTAAACTCAAAATGTTAATGGACATATGGCCTGCTTAAAGTCATCAAATTGGAATAAAATCCTCTGGCTCCTTTCTTTTTCCATTTTTTTATATTGAAATTATCACTGGTATTAAAGTAGATAAAAATAATACTTATGGTCACCTTAAACTCTCAGTATGAATGGAGTTGTAGCCACCTTAAAGTGAAATAAGGGGGTTTTCAGCCTCCAAGTATCTTATTGTTCGACTGACCTCAGTTAAACTTTGCACACCTATAAAGGATGGCAAACCAAAGGGTTATCCTGACTTTAAGGTGACCTTAAACTGTTAATATAATTTTGGCCCCCCTAAAGTCATAACATTTGAATAAAGCCGTCTGGCTCTTTTCTTTTTCCATATCTAACATATATTGATATTGAAGGGACATTCTCATATTATGGTCACCTTAAAGTCGCAATATGAATGAAGTTATGGTCACCTTACAGTGAAAAAGGAAGTTTCAGCCTTCAGCTATCTTATTGTTCAACTGACATGAGCTAAACTTTATGCACTTATAAAGGATGAGAAAAGGGACATTCATATTTTATGGTCACCTTAAAGTCCCAATATGAATGAAGTTATGGCCACCTTGCAGTGAAATTATGGAGTTTTTAATCTCCAGCTATTGTATTGTTCAGCTGACCTCACTTTAATTGTGCACACTTATTAAAGATGAAAATAGGGACAAGTAACATACACAATGCAATAAAGTTCACAGTTTCTATTGCTTATGATGCATATGTTGACATCTTTTATGGGTGACTTCTTTTTCATCAGGGCCGCTTCGTTTTTGTCAGCAAAAACATTCTTCTAGTTAAGTAATTGCTGTAAAACCTAAACATTCTACTCCAGTAAATAATCTTTTTCTCGCCTGCATTTTATTTCAGTGAGGGTAGTGATGAAGAGGCAGTCTTTTTCTGCTCAGATCTGCCCCCTCCCCACTCCCCTCACTCAAATAAAAATGCATGTGAGAAAAGAATTGCCTCTAAGTATGGGGGATGGGGGGGGGGGGGGGGGGGAGTGAGATGGGGAAGTGAAATTATGTGTGTGTGTTGTAAGTCTCACTTCCCCCCATTCAAACAAAGAGAAGAATATGTGTGCAATTTGATAAGGCCTCTAATATATATATATTTTTTATTACATTACATTTATTTACAACATTTACATCAACTTTTGCTTAGTATAATGACCTACCAAATTAATCTGTAACTTGTTTTTTTATCTCCCGCCGGGCTTTAGCCCGGGAGGGAGATTATGAAATGATGCCTGTGTGTGCGTGCGTGCGTGCGTGCGTGTGTGTGTGCGTGCGTTAGTTAGTCACGCAGATTCCTCCAAAACTACTACAGCTACAGATTTTTTGTAAATTAATTGTCCCAATGAATTTTCACGCCCTGGAAAATTTTTTTGGTGTTATGGACTTAGGCCTAAAGATAACTGAGTAATAGCTATCTTAGCTACTTGGAGTAAAGGGCTCATAACTCAAAAACTATTGCAGTTACAACTTTTTCTTGAAATATGTTGTTCAGCTACTTTGTCCTTAGCTATAAGATGGTACATAGTTTGGGGTCCCATTGCATGCCATAAGTGAGTAATAGCTATTTTCTCATTTGTAGCTAAATAACAAAAGGAGTAAATGTCAAATATCTTCAAAAGTATTAGAGTTACAGAAATCTTTTCAAATATGTTGTTCATCTACTTTTTGGTAAGCTATCACATAGTAAAGTTTCAGACCTGTTGCACCTTGGATAGCTGAGTAATAGCTACTTTGAAATTCTGACTGTTGAGTGAAGCCATTGTAACTCCAAAACTATTGCAGTTAGAGTGTTTTCCTAAAATATGTTGTTCAGCTACTTTGTCCTTAGCTATAAGATAGTACATAGTTTGGGGTTCTATTGCATGCCATAAGTGAGTAATAGCTATTTTCTCATTTGTAGCTAAATAACAAAAGAAGTAAATGCCAAGTATCTTCAAAAGTATTACAGTTACAGAAATCTTTTCAAATATGTTATTCATCTACTTTTGGGTAAGCTATCACATAATAAAGTTTCAGACCTGTTGCACCGTGGATAGCTGAGTAATAGCTACTTTCAAATTCCGACTGTTGAGTAAAGCCATTGTATCTCCAAAACTATTGCAGTTAGAGTGTTTTCCTAAAATATGTTGTTCAGCTACTTTGTCCTTAGCTATAAGATGGTGCATAGTTTGGGGTTCTATTGCATGCCATAAGTGAGTAATAGCTATTTTCTCATTTGTAGCTAAATAACAAAAGAAGTAAATGCCAAATATCTTCAAAAGTATTAGAGTTACAGAAATCTTTTCAAATATGTTATTCATCTACTTTTGGGTAAGCTATCACATAGTTAAGTTTCAGACCTGTTGCACCATGGATAGCTGAGTAATAGCTACTTTCAAATTCCGACTGTTGAGTAAAGCCATTGTATCTCCAAAACTATTGCAGTTACAGTGTTTTCCTAAAATATGTTGTTCAGCTACTTTGTCCTTAGCTATAAGATGGTGCATAGTTTGGGGTTCTATTGCATGCCATAAGTGAGTAATAGCTATTTTCTCATTTGTAGCTAAATAACAAAAGAAGTAAATGTCAAATATCTTCAAAAGTATTAAAGTTAGGCAAATCTTTTCAAATATGTTGTCCATCTACTTTTTGGTAAGCTATTACATAGTAAAGTTTCAGACCTGTTGAACCTTTGATAGCTGAGTCATAGCTACTTTCAAATTCCGACTGTTGAGTAAAGCCATTGTATCTCCAAAACTATTGCAGTTAGAGTGTTTTCCTAAAATATGTTGTTCAGCTACTTTGTCCTTAGCTATAAGATGGTACATAGTTTGGGGTTCTATTGCGTGCCATAAGTGAGTAATAGCTATTTTCTCATTTGTAGCTAAATAACAAAAGAAGTAAATGTCAAATATCTTCAAAAGTATTAAAGTTAGGGAAATCTTTTCAAATATGTTATTCATCTACTTTTTGGTAAGCTATCACATAGTAAAGTTTCAGACCTGTTGAATCTTTGATAGCTGAGTAATAGCTACTTTGAAATTCTGATTGTTGAGTAAAGCCATTGTAACTCCAAAACTATTGCAGTTAGAGTGTTTGCCTAAAATATGTTGTTCAGCTACTTTGTCCTTAGCTATAAGATGGTACATAGTTTGGGGTTCTATTGCGTGCCATAAGTGAGTAATAGCTATTTTCTCATTTGTAGCTAATTGAGAGCTTTCACTTGGTGAAGTTTCAGACCCTTAGCTAATTACTCACCTACTCAAAATGAGTAAATGCGAATTATCTCTAAAAGTATTGCAGATAGCCAATTTTTCTCAACTCATTCACCTACTTTTGGAAGAGCTTTCACATGGTCAAGTTTCAGACCCGTAGCTAATTACTCGAAATGAGTAAATGCTAATTATCTCTAAAAGTATTGCAGATAGCCAATTTTTCTCAAATAACTCATTCACCTACTTTTGGGAGAGCTTTCACTTGGTCAAGTTTCAGACCCGTAGCTAATTACTCACCTACTCAAAATGAGTAAATGCGAATTATCTCTAAAAGTATTGCAGATAGCCAATTTTTCTCAAATTACTCATTCACCTACTTTTGAGAGAGCTTTCACTTGGTGGAGTTTCAGACCTGTAGCTAATTATTCACCTACTCAAAATGAGTAAATGCAAATTATCTGTAAAAGTATTGCAGATAGCCAATTTTTCTCAAATAACTCATTCACCAACTTTTGAAAGAGCTTTCACTTGGTGAAGTTTCAGACCCGTAGCTAATTACTCACCTGCTCAAAATGAGTAAATGCGAATCATCTCTAAAAGTATTGCAGATAGCCAATTTTTCTCAAATAACTCATTCACCTACTTTTGAGAGAGCTTTCACTTGGTGAAGTTTCAGACCTGTAGCTAATTATTCACCTACTCAAAATGAGTAAATGCTAATTATCTCTAAAAGTATTGCAGATAGCCAATTTTTCTCAAATAACTCATTCACCTACTTTTGAGAGAGCTTTCACTTCGTGAAGTTTCAGACCCGTAGCTAATTATTCACCTGCTGAAAATGAGTAAATGCTAATTATCTCTAAAAGTATTGCAGGTAGCCAATTTTTCTCAAATAACTCCTTCAGGTACTTTTGGAAGAGCTTTCACATGGTGAAGTTTCAGATCCGTAGCTAATTACTCACCTACTCAAAATGAGTAAATGCGAATTATCTCTAAAATTATTGCAGATAGACAACTTTTCTCAAATAACTCGTTCATCTACTTTTGGGAGAGCTTTCACTTGGTGAAGTTTCAGACCTGTAGCTAATTATTCACCTGCTGAAAATGAGTAAATGCTAATTATCTCTAAAAGTATTGCGGATAGCCAATTTTTCTCATATAACTCATTCACCTACTTTTGGGAGAGCTTTCACTTGGTGAAGTTTCAGACCTGTAGCTAATTACTCACCTACTCAAAATGAGTAAATGCTAATTATCTCTAAAAGGATTGCAGATAGCCATTTTTTGTCAAATAACTCATTCACCTACTTTTAGGAGAGCTTTCACTTGGTGAAGTTTCAGACCCATAGCTAATTACTCACCTGCTCAAAATGAGTAAATGCTAATTATCTCTAAAAGTATTGCAGATAGCCAATTTTTCTCAAATAACTCATTCACCTACTTTTGGGAGAGCTTTCACATGGTGAAGTTTCAGCCCCATAGCTAATTACTCACCTGCTCAAAATGAGTAAATGCTAATTATCTCTAAAAGTATTGCAGATAGCCAATTTTTCTCAAATAACTCATTCATCTACTATTGGGAGAGCCATCACTTGGTGAAGTTTCAGACCCGTAGCTAATTATTCACCTACTCAAAATGAGTAAATGCTAATTATCCCTAGAAGTATTGCGGATAGCCTTCACATGGTGAAGTTCCAGACCCGTAGGTAATTACTCACCTACTCAAAATGAGTAAATGCTAATTATCTCTAAAAGTATTGCAGATAGCCAATTTTTCTCAAATAAGTCATTCACCTACTTTTGGGACAGCTTTCACTTGAAGTTTCAGACCTGTAGCTAATTACTCACCTACTCAAAATAAGTAAATGCCTATTATCACTAAAAGTATTTCGGATAGCCAGTATTTCTCAAATAACTCATTCACCTACATTTTGGAGAAGTTTCACATGCTTAAGTTTTTTTATAAATTTTTTAAATAAATTTTAATACATTAAAATTAATTAAATCATGCACTAAATCAATTATAACTTGAAAAATACTGCATTTAGAGCACTTTGTGCAAATATGTTATGCAGCTACTTTTGGGTCAGCTATAACATAGTAAAATTTCAGACCTGTAGCTCATGGCATAGCTGAATAATAACTACTTTTAGGTTATCACTGTTGGGTAAATCACTTATAACTTGAAAACTTTTGCATTTACATTATTTAGTTTCGGTATGTTATTCACCTATTTTGAGGCAGCTATAACATAGTAAAATTCCAGACCTGTGGCTCATTGCATAGCGGAGTAATAGCTACTTTGAAGTTCTTACTCAACACTAAATCATTTATAACTTGAAAAGTATTACATTTAGAGCATTTTGTTAAAATATGTCATTCACCTACTTTTTCCATAGCAACAACATGGTGAGTAACTTGGGTGTCTATCTGAATAGCTAAGTGAGTAATAGCTACTTTTGGGCTTTTCGCTAACTTCCATCATGAGTAAAATCACTTGTAACTTGAAAACTATTGCATTTAGAGAATTTTGTGCAAATATGTTATTCACCTACTTTTGGGTCAGCTATAACATACTAAAATTTCAGACCTCTAGCTCGTGCCATAGCTGAGTAATAGCTACTTTTGCCTTTGCCGGTGGATACATTTTGCATCTGGCCACAGATGCATCCTTGGTCTAGTCTCTAAAAGTACTACAGGTGGGCAATTTCTTCTAAATAAGTGATTCACCTACTTTTGGGTGATCTACCACATAGTGAAGTTGCAGAACTGTAGCTCTTTAGATGGCAGAGTAATAGCCACTAAAATAAGTAAATGTCTTGTATCTCTAAAAGTAGTACAGATAGGCTATTTCTTCTAAAGACGTGCTTTCCTACTTTGAGTTGATCTGCATAATGAAGTGGCAGAACTGTAGCTCTTTGGATGGCAAAGTAATAGCTACTAAAATGAGTAAATGCCTTTTGTCTTTAAAAGTATTGCAATCAAACATTAAACTTGTCACTTCTACATGTGCCTCCATCTCGCAGGAAAATTTATATTCCACTATCTTTAGGACATCTAATTTATACGGTGGGAGATAAATGCATGCGTCAGAATGCTTGTCCTTGTAAGCAATAACTCTGAAGCAAAATGATTAACTTTTGAACAAAAAGTCTTAAGCACTTTGGTTCAATGGATTTTATATAGTGCTTTTGTGTTTTTAGTTGAAGCACAATCAGTAATTTTAAACAATAGTTCTTAAGCATCTTAGTCCGCTGCATTTAATTAGTGTTTTATACTTAAGTCTGATACTAATGACATTTTGAACAGAAATGTCTGTGGTCAATGTACCCTTACACTTGAGACCTCTTCTCTGAGAATATTCCCAAAGAATGTAGGACATACATTCTTTCGAGAAGTAAATTTCACACCTACAATTTCTCTTCTGCCAAGCTGTGGTCGTTCTTTAATTTGTTAAATATATTAACATACACAATGCAATAAAGTTCACATTTTCTATTCCTTATGATGCATATGTTGACATCTTTTACGGATTACTTCGAACTTTTTCATCAGGGCCGCTTCGTTTTTGTCAGCAAAAACCTTTTTCTAGTTAAATTTTTCGATTCAGCTACTTGGGCTCAGCTAAAAAAGAGTAAGATTGCAGACCTGTAGCTCATTGTATAGCTCAGCAACAGCTACATTAAGGTTGTCAATTTTGTACTTCTGAATACCATTATCAGGGCACAACTTTTGTGTCCGTTTCTGCTTCCACTTGTACCATGAAGCTTATAACACACGGTCAACTGACACAGAGCCTGTTCACGGGCACTGATTGCTTGTTTATGTTTCTTGGGCTTAAAAATCTTTTTGTGGTTTCTTTGTATTTCAAACCTGTGCATGGATTGGAGCTGATTAGCTTTGTGATGATACCGGACAACAAGTGTTGACATGGCTTCACTTTTCTGTTTCTCATTTCTATGGGTTCTTTGCATTCCATACCACTCCACGGATTGGAGCTGGTTAGTTTTTCGGTAATACCTTTCAACAAGTGATGCCATGCCAACACTTTTTTCTGTTTGTAGGTTGAGGATATAAAAAGTGCTGAAGAAGACCTGTATTGTAAAGTGACCTTACTCTCCACAAGATTAGACGATGATATCACTTGTTGGCTGTCTCACAAAATGGTGGACAAATATAAGTAATTGTGTCCCTGAAATCGGGCATACTATGGACCATACACGGTCATCGTCCATCTATGCGTTCGCAGAGATTTTCTTGTGTTCAGCCAACAAGCCACATTTCTTTTTGGATTTCTTATAAACTTTGCAAGTGGGTTGCTATGGCAGAGATCTGACCATCCTATTCTTTTTGGAGCTCAGGAGTTGAAATTGTGCTCTGGGGAGTCAAAAATGTCAAAAATTTTGATTATTGTTTGTATTCAAGCTATGGGGCACACTTTCTTTCCGATTTATTTTATATTTGGTGCATCAGTTGCTGGGTATGATGTCTCGCCACTCTGTCTTTTTTGCTAGCCTGGGGTCAAGGTCAAGCGAGTACTAGCTATTTTAGGTTTACTGAGTAAATGGCTTATCACTCAAAAACTGTTGCATGCAGAGTATTTGTATAGAATATATTATTCACAAACTTTATCCTTAACTACAAAATAACATAAAGTTTGGATCTCTATTGCTTTAGATAAGACAGAAATAGCTACCTTTTATGTTGTAGCAAAATACTATAATAAGTAAATGTCTAATATTGTCAAAACTATTGAAGTCACATGAATCTTGTCAAAAATGTTCTTCATCAACTGTTAGATAATCTATGTTGTAATAAAGTTTCAGACTGTTGTGCATTGCATAGCCAAGAATTACCTTTTTTATTTTTTAGCAAAGTAATACGATGAGTAACTATCAAAGTATTATACATGGCCAATTTCTCTTTGTATTTTATTCAGGTACTTTAGGGTACATGGTGAAGTTGTACACCTGTAGCTCATTGTATAGCTGAGTAATACCTACTTTGACTTACCGATTGTTGAGTAAATCACTTGCAACTTTAAAAATGTTGCTTCTAGAGGTTTTCTATGTTCAACCAGCCTATAGGAAATCATATGCTGTGAATCTTTTCATGTGGTCATATTTGAGCTTTGACCCCTTCTTCAAGGTCAAATTATGGAAAGTTATCTTGAAGGGTCTTTATGTCACTTATTGCTTGTAATAATTGCGTGATGTTTGGCATGTACCAATAACTTATAGGAACCATATAATTCAAATCTACTGATGTGGTAAGATTTGACCTGTGACCCTCCTTCAAGGGTCAGATGATAAAACTAAACTTTAAAAAGGAGTATAATTCACTTCTTATTGCTCATATAGGTTTGGAGTATAGATATACCTTATAGGCAGCCCTGGCCTATGAATCTTCTGATGTGGTCAGGTTTCATCTTCTGGCACTCCTTCAAGTTCAAACAATGAAACTGAACTTTCAAAGGCCTTTATTTCAATTGGTTCTTGCTGGTAGAGGTTTAGGATGTTCATATTGCTTACAGGAGACCTAGTCTGCGCTTATTATGATCTCACACAGGTTCAAAGTTTGTATTTGACTAAGGCCTCTTACAGCAAATACTTACATGTGCACCCAATGAATTTGTAAGCCTGTAGGTTATTGCGTAGCTGACTAATAGCTACTTTTACTGACTCACTAATGAGTAAATCACTTGAAACTGAAAAACTATTGCTTCAAGAGGTTTCCTATGTAATACCAACCTATAGGAAATCAGTAGCTGTCGATGGAATCACAGTTGACCCTTGACCCCGTCTTCAGTGTCAAACGATTGTAATCAAACTTTAAGGTGCCTCTATCTCGCTTATTTTTGCTTTTACAGGTTTCATTTGTAAAACCAACCTATATGAAATCATGAACTGTGGAACTTTTTAGGATCTTGTATTTTACCATGGACTGCTCTGTCACGGTGAAACAGTGTTAGTGAAACCTTGATTATTATTATTTCTACAGGTTTGCTATGTTCGGGGTTATACTGCCAGTTTGCAATAAAGCTAGCAGCAAATTTCTAGTTCCTTCTCTCCTCCATGAAGAGAGGAGTCAGACAAGACAGGAACCATTAGGCACGACGCATTAACTTAGATGTTCATATGACCAGCAGTATAACAGTAGCTTACCAAATTGATATTATTGAATTTCCTGCTGCCTGCTGACATCTGGTGAAAACTTGGTAGTTGATAACTTTGTGTGTTTGCCTCTCTGTCTGCATGTATGCATTTGCCATAACCTGTACATTGGATCTAGGTTATTTTTATGTCAGCTGACTTGTCAGTCAGCTGACATTATGTCATCACTCTGCGGCGTGGGCGTCCGTGTCCGCGTAAACAACTTCTTCTCCAAAACTACAAGGCCTAGAGACATGCTGTTTTTTTTAAAAGATACCTTATCTATCGAGGATGAAAAATTGTTCAAGGCATGCAAATCTGTCTGTTCGTCTGTTTGCTAGAGACATTACAAGGGGGGTACCCCCACCAAAAGTGTGAAAATTTCAACTTTTTATCACAATTTTCTCAGTGATTATTGCAAGGATTTCATATCTTGCATATATGTACTAGGCCAGAGGTAGATTCTCTTGTGTGAGTATGAGACCTGGATCTGTCTTACTTTTTTTTTAATAAATTTTTTTAATAATTTTTAATGCATTAAAATTCATGAAATCATGCACTAAATCACTTATAACTTCAAAAGTGTTGCATTTACAGCATTTTGTGAAAATATGTTGTTCAGCTACTTTTTTCATAGCTACAATATGGTGAGTAAGTTGGGTGTCTGTCTCAATAGCTAAGTGAGTAATAGCTACTTTTGGGCTTTTCAGTAACTTCCATTATGAGTAAAATCACTTGTAACTTAAAAACTATTGCATTTAGAGAATTTCGTATAAATATGTTATTCAGCTACTTTTGGGCCAGCTATAACATAGTGAAATTTCAGACCTGTTGCTCATGGCATAGCTGAGTAATAGCTACTTTTAGGTTATCACTGTTGAGTAAATCACTTATAACTTGAAAAGTGTTGCATTTAGAGCATTTTGTTAAAATATGTTATTCAGCTACTTTTTTCATAGCTACAATATGGTGAGTAAGTTGGGTGTCTGTCTCAATAGCTAAGTGAGTAATAGCTACTTTTGGGCTTTTCAGTAACTTCCATCATGAGTAAAATCACTTGTAACTTAAAAACTATTGCATTTAGAGAATTTCGTATAAATATGTTATTCAGCTACTTTTGGGCCAGCTATAACATAGTAAAATTTCAGACCTGTAGCTCATGGCATAGCTGAGTAATAGCTACTTTTAGGTTATCACTGTTGAGTAAATCACTTATAACTTGAAAACTATTGCATTTAGAGTATTTTGTTTCAATATGTTATTCACCTATTTTGGGGTCAGCTATAACATAGTGAAGTTTCAGACCTGTGGCTCATTTCATAGCTGAGTAATAGCTACTTTGAAGTTCTCACTGTTGAGTAAATCAGTTATAATTGGAAAACTATTGCATTTACAGAAATTTGTGCAAATATGTTATTCAGCTACTTTTGGGTCAGCTATAACATAGTGAAATTATAGACCTATAGCTCATGGCACAACTGAGCAATAGCTATTCTCAGGTACTGACTGTTGAGTAAATCAGCTATAACTTGAAAAATATTGCATTTGGAGTATTTTGTAAAATATATTGTTCACCTACTTTGGGGTCAGCTATAACATAGTGAAATTACAGACCTATAGCTCATGGCATAGTGGAACAATAGCTATTTTCAGGTTCTCACTATTGAGTAAATCAGTTGTAGCTTGAAAACTATTGCATTTACAGTAGTTTGCTTAAATATGTTGTTCACCTACTTTTGGGTTAGCTATAACATAGTAAAATTTCAGACATGTAGCTCATTGCATAGCTGAGTAATAGTTCCTTTGAGGTTCTCACTGTTGAGTAAATCAGTTGTAACTTGAAAACTATTACATTTAGAGTAATTTGTTAAATATGTTATTCACAGAATTTTTGGTCAGCTATAACATAGTGAAATTGCAGACCTCTATGTCATGGCATAGCTGAGCAATAGCTACTTTCAGGTTCTCACTGTTGAGTAAATCATTGTATCCACTGGATAGCCGCAGTGTGTAGAGAGAGATTTCACCATTACTGCTCTGATGAAAAAAAATATTATAGCTAGCTTTCTTAAGTTTGCAGTATATATTAATAACCATAAAATGTTGTCGGGGAATATTTTTGGCCTCATTTTGAGAAACAAGATGGCCGCCACAGGTGTTTTTTGTTAGTCATGAAAAGTGCTTATATCTCCCTTATTATTGATCCTAGAGGTTTGGGATGATAAACCAACCTGTAGGAAATCATGGGGTGGGAATCTTTTGGTGTGGTCAGATTTGACCTTCAATGACCCCTCCTTCAAGGTCAAACAAGGATAGCCAAACTTAAAAGTGCTTATAACTCGCTTATTATTGGTCCCAGAGGTTTGGGATGGTAAACAGACAGGAAATCATGGGCTGTGAATCTGTTGATATGGTCCGATTTGACCTTGGAACCTTCCTTCAAGGTCAAATGAGGATAGCGAAAATTGAAAGTGCCTACAACTCGCTTATTATTGGTGACAGAGATTTGGGATGGTAAACCATCCCATAGGAAATCATTGGCTCGGAATCTTTTGGTATGGTCAGATTTGACCTTTGGATCCCTCCTTCAAGGTCAAATGAGGACAGCCAAGCTTAAAAGTGCTTATAACTCATTTATAATTGGTCCTAGAGGTTTGGAATGGTAAACCATAGGAAATCATGGGCTGGGAATGTATTTGTGTGGTTAGATTTGACCTTGGACCCCTTCTTCAAGGTCGAACGAGGATATTGCATTTGTAGTATTTCTTTAAATATGTTTTAACCTATTTTTTACACTTAAACAATTACCTTGTTATTTTCCTTCATAATACCATTTACAGGGCACAACTTTTTTATCCTTTTCTTCTGTCAGCTTCGGAATTTCTTTCGAACTTGCTGTTCAGTTACCATTTACTGTATTTCTGTACAGCCCTTTTCCTGATAATTATTCTGTCCTCTAATCACCTTCACAAATCAAAAACACTCCATCAGCTGACACAGTGCCCGTTCACGGGCACTCTCCTCTTGTTTTCAGCAAGGTGGGGCCTCACCATCACTCAATCCTTCTCAAAGATGATCTGGATTTGCAAAAATGCTGCCTGTCAGTCAACTATTTATGCCTGTTCAACATAATTTTTGTCCTTTTCAAATTTCATCCGCTTCAGACTTTAACCAAGGCTGGTGACACAGTACAATTCTACTGAATTCATGTTCTTTTTTTTTTTTTTTTCTTTTTTTTGCAGTAACTTTGAAGGAGATACATCTGAGCTTGATCTTGGAGATGAGGTTGAGTACACACTTGCCAAAAAAACCAACAAAGTCAGTGCTGAATATATCAAAAAACTTCCAAAGGGCTCTGTTGCCCCAGAGGTAAGAACCTTTCTTGAATGATACCAGTCCCCAAGTCTTGACTGAAAATTGGTTTTCCAAAAGTTTGGCTTCATTCTGCACTGCCTTATTTTTTATGTAAGCTGACTTGTCAGTCAACTGACATTATGTCGTCACTCTGCGGTGTGTACGCACACGTACGCGTGAGCGACTTCTCCTCCGAAACTACGAGGCCCAGAGACATGCTGCTTTTTTTAAAAGATAGCTTATCTATCTAGCATGAAAAATTGTTCAAGGCATGCAGTTCAGTTTGTTTGTCTGTTTGCTACAGCCATTATAAGTGAGGTACCCCCCACCCTAAGTATGAAAATTTTAACACTTTATCACAATTTTCTCAGTGACTATTGCAGGGATTTCTCTCATATCTTTCACATATGTACTAGACCACAAGTAGATTCCCTTGTGTGAGTATCAGACCTGGATCTTTCTTAATTATTTTTTATGAATTTTTAAAATAATTTTTAATGCATTAAAATTCATGAAATCATGAACTAAATCACTTATAACTTGAAAAGTATTGTATTTAGAGCATTTTGTTAAAATATGTTATTCAGCTATTTTTTCCATAGCTACAACATGGTGAGTAACATGGGTGTCTATCTTAATAACTAAGTGAGTAATAGCTACTTTTGGACTTTTCAGTAACTTCCATCATGAGTAAAATCACTTGTAACTTGAAAACTATTGCATTTAGAGAATTTTGTATAAATGTATAAATCAGCTATAACATGGTAAAATTTCAGACCTGTAGCTCATGGCATAGCTGAGTAATAGCTACTTTTAGGTTATCACTGTTGAGTAAATCACTTATAACTTGAAAACTATTGAATTAGTGTATTTTGTATAAATATGTTATTCACCTATTTTGGGGTCAGCTATAACATAGTGAAATTCCAGACCTGTGATAGCTGAGTAATAGCTACTTTGAAATTTTGACTGTTGAGTAAAGCCATTGTAACTCCAAAACTATTGCAGATACAGTATTTTCCTAAAATATGTTGTTCAGCTACTTTGTCCTTAACTATAAGGTGAAATATAGTTTGGAGTTCCATTTCATGCCATAAGTAATAGCTATTTTGTTATTTGTAGCAAAATAATGACAGAGGTAAATGTGAAATATCTTAAAAAGTATTAAAGCTAGGCTAATCTTTTCAAATTTGTTGTTCATCAAGTTTTTGGTAAGCTATCACATGGTAAAGTTTCAGACCTGTTCCACATTGTATAGCTGAGTAATAGCTACTTTGAAATTCTTACCATTGAGTAAAGCCTTTGTAACTCGAAAACTCTTGCAGTTAGAAAATTTTAATAAAATATGTGGTTCAGCTATTTTGTCCTTAGCTATAAGATGATACATAGTTTGGAGCTCCATTGCATATAATAAATGATATATAGCTATTTTCTCATTTGTAGCTAAATATCAGAAGAAGTAAATGTCAAATATCTTTAAAAGTTTTGCAGTTACGGCAATCTTTTCAAATATGTTATTCATTGAGAATGCATTTAGAGCATTTCGTAAAAATATGTTGTTCAGCTACTTTCCCTGTACATACAAGATGGTACTTGTTATACAGGTGTACCTAAGCTAAGTGAGAAATAGCTATTTTCTGAATTTTACAGTGGTGGAAAATGCAAAAACGCGTTTATCTCGCAATTGGTGCGAGATAGAGCGATTTTGACAAAATTTTTGACAGACAGGGTGTGTGTAGAGTTATCTGCAACTTTTTGCCAAAAATGGTTTTCCTGCCATTTTTGACAGTCATATTGAATTTCTGCGTAAAATGCAAAAACGCATTTATCTCAGAGACGGTGTGAAATACAGCCATTTCGACGAAATTTTTTACCCGCAGGGTACACACAGTGTCATCTGCAATATTTTGCCAAAATCGTTTTCCTGCCACTTTTGGGCGGCCATATTGAATTTCTGCATAAAATGCAACAAACTAATTATCTTGCAAGATAGAGCAATATCGGCGACAAGTAAGTCATTCACCTACTTTTTGGTGATCTACCACATGGTGAAGTTGCAGATCTATGGCTTTTTGCATAGCTGATTCATAGCTACTAAAATGAGTAAATGTCTTTTATCTCTAAAAGTATTGCTGATACACAATTTCTTCAAAATAAGTCATTCACCTACTTTTAGGTGATCTACCGCATGGTGAAGTTTCAGAATTGTAGCTCTTCAGATAGCTGATTAATAGCTACTACAATGAGCAAATGTCTTTTATCTCTAAAAGTATTACAGATATGAAATTTCTTCTAAATAAGTCATTCACCTAATTTTGGCTGATCTACCACATAGTGAAATTTCAGGTCTATAGCTCTTTGCATAGCTGAGTAATAGCTACTAAAATGAGTAAATGTCTTTTATCTCTAAAAGTGTTACAGATAGGCAATTTCTTCTGATTAACTCATTCATCTTTTGGATGATCTACCACACAGTGAGGTTGCACATCTATAGCTCTTTGCATAGCTGAGTCATACCTGCTAAAATGAGTAAATGTCTTTTATCTCTAAAAGTAATGCAGATAGGCAATTTCTTTTAAATAAGTCATTCACCTACTTTTGGATGATGTACCACATAGTGAAGTTGCAGAACTGTAGCTCTTTGGATGGTAGAGTAATAGCTACTAAAATGAGTAAATGCCTTTTATCTTGGAAAGTATTGCAGTCAAACATTAAATTGCCTCTTGTTTATTGTTACTTCTACATGTGACTCCATCTCGCAAGAAAAGCTATATTATACTATCTTTAGTACATCTAATTCATACGGCGGGAGATAATTGCATGCATCAGAATGCTTGTTTGATGGTGTATTGTGTTATACCCATATTTATGTCCACCCCAGTGGGGGGTGGACATATTATTTTTGCTTTTTCCGGCGTCTGCCGTCCGACGTCCGGACGCTTGGTTTCCGCTCATTTGAAGGAAAAGTATTTATCCTATCTTTACCAAATTTGGTATGGGTGTTTATTGGGTTAATAGCTTGCAGGGGATTGCTTTTGGTGAAGATAGGTCTATAGCTAACTGAGTAATAGCTACTTAGCTACTTTTGTGTACGTCTTTTGTTTCCGGGCATTTTAAGGAAAAATATTTGACATATCTTTACCAAATTTAGTATGAGCATTACTTAGGTCGATAGCTTGCTTGGCATTGGTTTTAGTGATAATAGCTATATAACTGACTGAGTAATAGCTACTTTGCCAAACATGGAAAACACAAATTTGCTTCTATCTCCTTAACCGTGCGAGATAGAGCGATTTCGTCGAAATTTTCGACCCACAGGGTCTCTGAGCAATGTACTCTTGGCAATTTTCAAAAATTTTCCCCTCCCCAAAAATGACGGCCATTTTGAATTTTCGAATTTTTGCCAAAAATGGCAAAACACAAATTTGCTTCTATCTCCTTAACCGTGCGAGATAGAGCGATTTCGTCAAAATTTTCGACCCACAGGGTATCTGAGCAATGTACTCTTGGCAATTTTCAAAAAAAAATTTCCCCTCCCCAAAAATGGCGGCCATTTTGAATTTTCGAATTTTTGCCAAAAATGGCAAAACACAAATTTGCTACTATCTCCTTAACCGTGCGAGATAGAACGATTTCATCGAAATTTTCGACCCACAGGGTATCTGAGAAATGTACTCTTGGCAATTTTTAAAAAATTTTCCCCTCCCCAAAAATGGCGACCATTTCGAATTTTCAAATTTTGGCCAAAAATCACAAAACACAAATTTTCTTCTATCTCCTTAACCGTGCGAGATAGAGCGATTTTGTCAAAATTTTCGACCCACGGGGTATCCGAGAAATGTACTCTTGCCAATTTTCAAAAAAATTTCCCCTCCCAAAAAATGGCGGCCATTTTGTATTTTTGAATTTTTGCCAAAAAATGGCAAAACACAAATTTGCTTCTATGTCCTTAACCGTGCAAGATAGAGCGATTTCGTCGAAATTTTAGACCCACAGGGTATCTGAGAAATGTACTCTTGGCAATTTTCAAAAAAATTTCCTCTTGCCACATATGGCGGCCATTTTGAATTTTCAAATTTTGGCCAAAAATGGCAAAACACAAATTTGTTTCTATGTCCTTAACCGTGCGAGATAGAGCGATTTCGTCGAAATTTTCGACCCACAGGGTATCTGAGCAATGTACTCTTGGCAATTTTCAAAAAAATTTCCCCTCCCCAAAAATGGCGGCCATTTTGTATTTTCGAATTTTTGCCAAAAAATGGAAAAACACAAATTTGCTACTATCTCCTTAACCATGCGAGATAGAGCGATTTCGTCGAAATTTTCGATCCACAGGGTATCTGAGAAATGTACTCTTGGCAATTTTCAAAAAATTTTCCTCTTCCCAAAAATGGCGGCCATTTTGAATTTTAGAATTTTGGCCAAAAAATCGAAAAACACAAATTTGCTACTATCTCCTTAACCGTGCGAGACAGCGATTTCGTCGAAATTTTTGACCCAACCAATGCAAAAAGGCAAGAAGCAGAAATAACTTACATGTATACTAATAAATATTTAAGCATCATTGATATATTTTACAAATGAAACAGGGTCTTGTAAGACTACTGTACAATTTTTGCAAAAGGTTCATGGGGTGGACATTACACATGATAATGTGTGTTCTTCTATGCTATCCTGTTTCTATTCATATGTCGCAGCTACTATCAACAGGGCGTCCTATTTCTAGTTGTCCATCTTTTTCAACAAGAATTAGTGATTTGTACCCCACATCCTTTAATAGCTGTGCAAATACTATCTTTAGTATCTCAGAAACTGTGAGGTGTAAGATGTAAGTACTTGGTAGGGACATTGGTTAGGGGTGTGATGATTATGCAACATTGTGGGTTAACTTTAATTTAATCTTTGACCTTGCTGTAATGACCTTGACCTTTAAAAATCTTTCCAGGTTATATCTCAGAAACCAAAGGTTAGAATGGTGATACTTGGTAGGGACATTAGTTAAGGGGTGTAGGTGTGCAGCATCATACATAGTTTAACCTTGATTTGGCCTTTGACCTTGAACTGTAAAATATTGTCGGGGGCTATATTTCAGACACCATAAGGTGTAGAAGGTTGATATTTGGATGGGACATTGATTGAGGGGTGTAGATGTGCAATGTCATGATGTGGCCTTAATTTGACCTTTGACCTTGTAAAGACCTTGACATTTTAAATCTTGTCCAGGATATATCTTGGAAAGGTGTAAGGTGTAGGAAGATAATGCATGACGCGTGACTAGGAAGCGTTTTATTTTCGCTCACTGATCATTTATTGAAATTCTCTGGATATACTTATTGTTGGATGTTTTTATGTAGCCATTTGCTTTATTAATTATCATAGTCCATTCTGTATCGTTTTTAACCTTACAGGATAGGTATTTCTTCTTTATTTTGTGTTGTGAGTTTTCGGTTTGTTGGGACAAGATTGTTGGGACAATCTTGCTGTAAAAATGTCCTCTCACCAAGCTAACACAAATAACCCCAGATCTTTGAAGTGTCGTCACTTCTGCTTGCCCTTTAACCTGCACAACTACTGCCCCTCATGTAGGAAAGCAGGCAAGGGTTGATCACCCTTGTGTTACAAATGAAAAATCTTGCAATATTTGCAGTTCTTTTTCTGATGAACAACTACTTAAAATAAAAAAAAACAGACGAAGGTATGTTTGGAAGCAGAAGGCTGACACTTCAAAAGATGAATTATGGTAGATTTATTGGGGGGTGACATGGAGGTTTTCTCAGGCTCTCATGCAGACCTTGAGGATACTGCTGAGCAGTTATATTCCTCCCATCCACACCCCTAACCCTTACGTTTTGAAACATTGTCAGTTAAAACTCCCCAAACAGTCCCACCCACTCCAGGCATGGCCCTACAGAACAGAATTGAAAGTAAACTAGAAAAAAGTCTGGGTGCACAGTTTAACATCCAACTTCAACAACAAATGGGGGTGTTCCACGCTTCTATGTTAGAGGCAATGCAGTCTCTTAGAGATGAGTTTAAATCTGTTAAAAAGTCCTCAGAAGCGGGGCTGGATCAGATTTCCACGTCGGATCCGAAGCCTGCAACCAGTAAACAAACTGATGACTTACCTTCTCACCAGAACACTCAACCAAACATCCAAACACACGGATGAGCTCATGGAAACAGACTTCTGTGGGCCTGCCGTACCTCCTCAGTTCGGTAAAAATGTTCAGTCCGAGCTTGGATCAGATCTGAACAGATCAGATCAGAATTCTGAACATTCTGATCAATCCGAACGTGTTTGTTCGGTTAAGGCAAAGAAACACTTGTACAAAAGAAAACATAAGGTTCGGGCTAAATATGTTTCTCAGTCATCTTCTTCAGAGGAATCTGAGTCCTCTGTACAAGTCAAAAAGTCTTCTAAGCCCAAGAAGCCTCCATCTAATCAAGACGAGCAACAAACAGATCCAAATCCTGTTTTTTGTAGGGAGGTAGATATGTCCTGACTTGCCCTCACAATATGCAGCGGACATAGAAATTTTTAGGCACATTTTAAATCTTCCTGACCCCAGGGACACTATGCCTAGGTCCTGTACCACTATCTTGGGTCTGGATGATGAAAAAGGCCAATAGGAGCTTAGGCCAAGGGGCCCTTCAGCTATGCTCCCGCTAAGTTCTTACCTTAAAGATGCCTTTGAAAAAATTGAACAGAACTTTCAGGCCTCTAATTTACCTTAGGGTAAATATATAAAACCATGTGCTTCCACTTCAAAGTGATACAAGGTGGGACAACCTTTTTTTGAATACAGATTGCAGGAATTAAACTCAAATTTTGCAAAAATGTGTATCTCCCCAAAACCCTCTGGGGCCTCTGGACAAGGTTCCCCTACAGGTACTCAAAGAACATGAGCATCAGGCAAGGCAAAACCTCTGCACTATTAACATTGCGGCTACTTTGCTAAGACTGCTTCTGTTTGTAATTCTGTTTGGAAAAGTGCCAGGACAGTCTCAAGTCTACTGTCAAGAAAATCAAAAGCCAAATTCAGAAGGGTGCCAATCCTGAAAAAGCAGCCAGATGTGGCTATGATACAGCCTGTGACTATCTAGATGTCCTGCATAAGAGGATACTTATTCAGCAGAGAGCCTTAGCCTGCCTAAGTAAGTCCTTCACCCATTTTCTCCAGAGGGAGTTGTACTCCATGGCTAATACAAACCTGCTAAGACGCGAGGCTGAGATGACCCATCTTCAACCTCATTTAGGGGATTCTAAGCACAAGGAACTTAGGAGCTCCCCATTTTGGCCTACTCCTTTGTTATGGTCTCAACTGGTTAAGGACGGAAAAGATTTCCTTCTTAAAAAGGCACACCAAAAGACACTCAGGATTTTGGACCCTATCAAAACAAGCCCTTTTGTGGTCCCCACAATAAGACAAGAGGCTCCTACAGGAAACGCCCCAATGGGAGACAATCTACTCCAAACAGTAACCCCCCTCCCAATGACTCCTTAAAAGCCTCCCTCAGTCCACCAGTAGGAGGTCGCCTTCGTTCTTTCAGAAGAGATGGACAAACAAACAAATGCTCAAACTATATGTTAAACATTATTACCAGTGGTTACGTTCTACCATTCATCCCAAAACCAAAATTAGCCAGAGTTCCCCTGATTCACTCAGGATACAAGGCCCATCAAAAAGATCTAGCTCTGGCCTCTTGTATCCAGTCTCTTCTGTCAAAGAACGCAATAGAAAGGGTGGAAAATGTAAAATCTCTCAGGTTTACAGTCGCCTGTTTGTAGTCCCCAAGCCTAACCAAAGGTGGAGGCCAGTGATAGACCTAAGCAGGCTCAACACCTGCCTACTTGTAGAAAGGTGCAAAATGGAAACTCCAGAATCCATCAGGGTGTCTCTGATTTCAGGGAATGAGTGTCGTCGATAGAACTATCAGACGCCTATCTTCACATCCCCATCCATCAAAACTCAATGAAGTACCTAAGGTTTTGCAACAATTCATAGGTGTTCCAGTTCACCTTCCTCCCTTTCAGCCTAGCCACGGCCCCACAGGTCTTTACAATGATTGTAAAGTAAGTGAAACTGATGGCCCTCCCAAGGGGAGTCGGACTTCACCAATACCTGGATGACTGGCTTATCATGGCCCCGTCTCGGGAGGAGGCACAAGTGAACACTCAGACCTGACTCAGTCCTTAGGGTGGATAAGAAATCAAGAGAAGTCCGAACTCAACCCTACTCAGGTGTTTTTGTTCATGGGCTACGAATACCACCTAGATTCAGCCCTTGTAACACCCACTCAAGAGAGATGGCTCAAACTTCAGGATTTGATCCTACGTCTCAAGTCAAAACATGTTTTGATCGCAAGATGTTTGATGTCTCTAATTGGGTTGCTCTCCTCAACGGAGAAGATGGTCCTGGAGGGACACTGTCACATGAGGCCCTTTCAGTTTCATCTTAAGGAGCACTGGAGATATCCTCAGTCGCTGGACAGCCTCCATCCTTGGTGAGAGACCATTTCAGCTCACCTAGAGTGGGGTTAAAATCCCGCAAATGTGATGAAGGGCGCAGACCTTCACCCTAAAGACCATAGTATCCAAATCTTTACAGATGCCTCAAACAAAGGTTAGGAAAAAAGACACGGACAAAAAGACAGGGAAAGAAGGCTACACATGAATTCCTAGAGTTGAAGGCGGTTTCTCTGCCCCCGAAAAGGTTCAAGGACCAGTGTTAAAATCAAAGCCTGTTGGTTGCTACTGACAGCTCAACAGTAGTAGCCTACATAAACAAACAAGGAGGAACCCACACGGCAGAGATATGTGCTCTTTATGGAAAATTATGACCTGGTGCCACTACCAGATAACTCTAAGAGCCAGGCACATTCCAGGTTGTTCAAACAGATCTGTCAAAAGTGGTGGGGGCCACGGTGGCAGAGTGGTAACACTCTCGCCTCCCACCTCTGATGCCGGGGTTCGATCCCCGTCTAGGCCTTATGTGGGAAAGCTGGTAGTTGCTTGCCGTTGGTCGGCAGTTTACAGTACAGAACCCTAGCGAACTCTATGTACTGGTTTCCTCTGCCCTTTCAACTACCCGTCGTGATATGATCTGTACAGTGTTGAAAGCAACGTAAAACCCCAAATAAATAAACTGTCAAAAGTGGTTCACTCCTCATGTAGATCTATTTGCCTTTCGTCTGAACCATTTCATTGTATGTATCTCCAGTCCCAGACCAACATGCTTGAGACATAGATGCTCTGAACATAAACTGGTCGGGTCTGACTGCTTATGTCTACCCTTCCACGGCTCTCCTTCACACGGTGATCCAAAAAATCAGGCAGAGGAATTGCCTCATCATTGTAATAGCTCCAGGCTGGCTAGGGATGCCCTGGTTTTGGGACCTAGTGCAGCTCTGGACAGAGATCCCACTCCAGTTACCAGTGTCAGCAACACTTCTCAAACAGTCCCATAATCAAGTGTTTAACAACAATTCACAACATCTCAACCTCCATGCCTGGTGTCTAGGAGTGGACAGCTCCAAGAACAAGGCTTCACTGGCAGTGGAAGAGAGAATTGCTACCCCTCCAAGGTCATCAAGGACAATCTACAAGTCAAAGTGGGCCCTATTTGAGAAATGGTGTAGAGAAAATTTGGTGGATTTCTCCACTCTCTCTTGACACCTTAGGCCTAGTGTGGCTCCATATTTCTCAAAGCTCTGACCTTAACAGGTTGCTTTCTAGCTTTCACAAGGATCGTCCCAAAAGTTCCAGGAATCTTCCAAAGTGAACCTTTCTGTTGTTCTTAATGAGCTCACTAAAGCACAATTTGAGCCTATGAAAGACACAGACCTCAAACATCTTACACTCAAAACTGCTTTCTTGCTAGCTTTGGCCTCTGGCAAGCGCCACAGCAAAATTCATGCCTGGGTTGCAAACATTACAAATTTTTACCTGAAAGACCTTATCCTCGGAAAGAGTAGAGGGGGGTGTGGGGGGGGGGGGGGTGTGTGTGTGCAAATCCGCTGCAGCCAAGTCTTCAGGAGTCTAAATCCCAGGGTCTAGGTAGTATACGACTACCTCCTCAGGATGTTTGGTAAGGTCTTTTATCTTTTATTTCATTTAACAGTATTTAACATGTATAATGTATTAGGTACTTATCCAGGTGAACCCGTAATTTCATCATAAGGGTGGCAAGTTAATGAGATTTTCAAGCCCAGGGCTTGTTTTTTATTCGTGGTGAAGCCCTTGGGGTGATATACCATATAAGTGAGCACGGCTTCACTTACTCCTTCAAAATCCAGACAGCATTAACACTGTCATTCATTCAAATATTCTGGTTTTTGGCATTTTACAGGCCCAGTTTCTGGAACCGGGATACTGTAAGCGGGACTCAGATTGGCTATTCTAAAAACATTCATTCTAATCTTAATTAAAAACCATATACAGTAGAACTTCTATTATTCGACCTTTCAATTATCCAACCTCAAACCCACTCCTCCAACTCCATTTAAACCTGTTATTTTAGCCCTTCTATTATCCAACCCTTCTATTATCCGAACCAACTGTTCCTCCCCCAAGAGGGTCCGATAATAGAGGTTTTACTGCAATTCCAAATCCAATAAAAATTGACAAATACCTCCAGTCTCAGCTGTAATCTCTCCACCTAGCGATTCGATTCATTATTCAGCTCCACATGGTAAGCTATTGTGGCGCAATAAAATTGAAAATTTTAATTACTTAAATGTAGCTTTTGTAAACTACAAGCTTACCATATGGAACTGAAGAGAGTTCCACCCTGCCTGCCTGCTGTATTACAGCTGAGGGGGTACGGGCAAAATTACAACTCGAAAGAAGGAGGGTTAAGCGGTATTTGGTACCGGCCAGTACTAAACGTTGTATGTATGTTTCTTTACTGGACAATAGAAGAAGGACCAGAGCTCTGCACATGTTCAGTGTAACTTTCTACCCAAATTTCCATTCTCACAAGTGTATCATACCCCAAAGAACATAAATTCATTTTTGTATCACCAGCATTTATGCTGCATGGCATATAGGGATTGCTTCGTCATCTCATTTGTGGCGTCGGTGCTGTCGTCGTCGGCGTCTGCCGTCGTAACACTTTCTATTCCGGACAGTATCTCAAAAATGGCTTGCCAGATTAAATTAAAATTTGGCATGTGGATGTAACTGGTTCTCAGGGTGTGCTGTATAGTTTGGTGACTTTAAACTCCCACTAATAACATACTTATCTTGAGTTTAAGTTTTTTTCTTTTCTGGACCATATCTGAAAAATGAAAAATGGGTTGACAGATTCAAATTTGGCATGTGGTTGTAGCTAGTTTTGAAGGTGTGCCCTATTTTAAGATGACCTTGAACTCCTATGTATAAAAGAATTATGTTGAGATTATGTCTTTTATTTTTCCATAGAGTATACTGAAAATAACTTGACAGATTTCATTCATATTGTGCATGTATATGTAACTGGCCATAGCTAAGTGTCATAGATTAAGGTGACCTTAAACTCCCACTAATAACAGAATTATATTCACTTTAAGTTTGCAAATTTTTGAACAGTATTCCAAATATTGTACAATTCTAGGCATGTTTCAGTTGTGGATGTAACAAACCTTCAATAGAACCTTCAGGAAATGATTACCTTAAACTCCCGCACAACTGCAAACTAACATTGAGTTAAAGGTTGGGACAACATTTTTGTGTTTGGAAGATATTTCTTGTGGTAATTGACATCTTTTTTCATTTATATTCATCATGTACATATAGCTAGACAGAAAAAGGTCTCTTCTGTAAGGTTATAGTAAATTGCTGATATTTCAAACATGAGTTTAAGGTTGCAACGGTTTTGTGTCACTAGCAGCTATGATGGAGGACATACATGATCTGTGTCATCACACTTGGTTTCCAGACAGTACATAAAAAATAGCGTCATAGATTAAATTTATAGTTATTCTGTGGATGTAACTGGTCATCAAGGTGTGCTCTATTGTAAGGTGACCTTAAACTGGCAGTAGTAACATACTTACATTGAGTTTAACTTTTTCCTTTTCTGGAGAGTATCTCAAAAATGGCTTGACTGAGTCAATTCAAATTTGGCATGTGGTTGTAACTAGTTTTGAAGATGTTCCCAATTTTAAGGTGACCTTAAACTCCCATGTACAAAAGAATTATGTTGAGTTTAAGTTTTTTTTATTTTTGCATAGGGTATACTGAAAATAACTTTTTCATTTATATGTAACTGGCCATAGCTAAGTGTCGTACATTAAGGTGACCTTAACCTCCTAGTCATAACAAAAATATATTCACTTTAAGATTGCAAAATATGAACAGTATTTCAAATACTGTGCAATACTGTGCATGTTTAAGTTGTGGATGCAACAAACCTTGAACAGAACCTTCAGGAAAAGATTACCTTAAACTCCTCTCAACTACAAACTAACATTGAGTTTTTATTGCGTTAATACATCCTATCCAATGGACAATTGCTAATCCGGTCGGCGCAGACTGGCCCGCCAAACGCCAGAAAAAGATGTCCTGTGTTTCCACCGGCCGGCCGGTCCCTATTACTAGGCCGGTCAATATGTGGTCAGGAGAATTTGTCTCCACTTGGACTGGCAGTCCTGCATAGGGCTAAAAATTTACTAGTGCCAATCCACCAGTCTATGACCTTCTCCGTCTACTTGTGTTTGAAAAGCTTTTATACGCCTACTGCATAGTCAAATTACGGTTTGGATGTTTGAATATTGCCCAAACATACTTATTTGTAACCTGTGACTCACTTGGTGAAATTCCATCTACTACAGTGGGAAGTTGCAAAAGTAAAATCCTTAATGAGTTTTGATATGACTTTAACAGTGCTTAATCTGCAACAAAAAGAGACCCAAAGGTGCAACAACCAAGATTCAAGTAAAAAGAATTAAGAATCATAATTTTATTTTCAGACAATGTAATAAAAAATACAGTGATGCTATAATACAGCATACATAGAATAATACAGTACTTAAAATGCAAAAATGTTGTGATCTGAAACATAGGACTCTGAAAAAAAATTACTGGGACACCATTTTTATGTCAGCTGAACAACTCCAAAAGTATAAGGTCCAGAGACATCCTGTTACTTTTAAAAGATACTTTGTCTATCGAGGATGATAAATGAAAAAATTCATGCAGATCTGTCTGTTTGTCTGTTCCCCAGAGCCATTACAAGTGAGATACCCCCACCCAAAGTGTGAACATTTCAACACTTGAACACAATTTTCTCATTGACTATTGAAGGAATTTCTCTCTTATCTTGCATATACGTACCAGGCCATAAGTTGATTACCGTGTGTGAGTATCAGGCCTGGGTCTTTCTTAATTATTTTTTTATTAATTTTTGAAATAATTTTTAAATGCATTAAAGTCTTAAATATCTTATAACTTGAAAATTATTGCATTTAGAGCACATGTGAGCTGATTGCTACAAATCTAAGTTGAAAAAGAAATTTCTAGGTTGTGGGTATATAAAGTCCTGGAGAAGAGTTGTAGGGTAAGGTGACCTTACACTCCACAAGATTGGACGATGATGTCACTCGTTTGCTGTCCCACAAATGGAAGACAATTATAAGTAATTCCTTCTTTCCTCCATGAAGAGAGAAGGCAGACAGGACCCATCTTGCTATATGCATTAACTTATATGGGCATATGACTAGCAGTTTAACAGTAGGTTACCAAAATGACACTTAATTGAATTTTCTGCTGACATCTAGTGAAAACTTGGCAAGTGATAACTTTGTGTGTTTGCCTCTCTGTCTGCCTGTATGCATTTGTCATAACCTGTATAACTAGGTTATATTTTTCAACAAGGTGGGGCTTCACCATGGCTCAATCCTTCTGAAAGGTGGTCTGGATCTGCAAAAATATTCCCAGTCAGCCAGCATAATGTTAGTCCTTTTGAATTTCATTCGCTTCAGTCTTTAAACCAAATCTGGTGACACAGTACAATTCTATTGAATTCTTGTTTCCATTGACCAAATAACCATGAGGTGGCAGAAGTGTACTTCTGTATGTCAAGGTCGTTTTTTGCCAAAATCAATCCCTTTTCCTGTGAAAAGGTTGTTTTGGAGATTGGTGCCATTTGGAAAAACAAGATGGCTGCCATCTTGAAATTCTGTTTGCAGACTGTAACTTGAAGATGCTTCTGCTAATCAATTTCAAACTTGACAAAGTGGAAGGACAGAACCCAACACTATTTTGATATGTTCAGCATCAGTATCACAGCTATTGTGTTGTATACATCTGGCATCCATCCATTCTGTAGACATGGCAAGTATCAGTATGTGTCACCATCCCTGATAATGATTATGCAACCCACCTTTTGGGGTATACAACCCCAGTTTCATGTCATCTACTTTTGGATTAGCTATAACATACTAACATTACAGACCAGCACCTCATTTTCATAGCTGAGCAATACCTAAACAAAGTGAGCTGACACAGAGCCCGTTCATAGGCACTGATTGGTTGTTGTCCTCAACCTGTTGTTTCATGTACCAGAGAAAGTTAGGTTACCTTAAAAATTTACAAATTTTTTCTTTTGTTTAAAAATGGTCAAAATGTAAACTTTGTGGTGTGTTTGTAGGATATTTTGCCAGGGACCTGTGATGGGAAAATTATCAGATCTTTAAGAATCATCAATCCTGATCAAGATGAATACCCAGGACTGGTTCAAATTGGAATAGGTGGTAAGGCTTATTAGTATTTTTACAATCTTAAACTTGAAGATGAAAATTATTTTCTCAAATTAAAATCGCCATTAAGCATAGCATCCAGATATGCTATTTCATAAAATGGAACTGAACATATCCCACACATGTATTGTTGTATTGCTGTGCAGATGTTGTTGTCACCCATGGCATCAAGCTTGGTGGTATGCAGTTGGGTAGCCACACAGCCAAAAAAAAAACCTTCTCTGGGCTGTATTTCAGATGCTGTGAGCTACAAGAGTTCATACTTTGTGGACACTTTGGTTAGGAGATGTAGGTGGGCAATGACATAGTGTGACCTTGCCATAGTGATCTTGACCTGTCATATCTTCTCTGCGCTATCTCTTAGAAAATTGTGAGGTGTACCATGTTGATACTCTGTATTGACATTGGTTAGGGGATGTGGGTGTGTAGTTTCATGGTGTGACCTTGATTTGACCTTTGAAAATTTTGTTGTGACCCCGACCATTAAAATCTTGTTCAGGCTATATCTTGGAAAATGTAAGGTGTAGGAAGTTGATACTTGTTAAGACTTTGGTGAGTGAATGTAAGTGTTACATTGTAATGGGGTAACTTTGTGACCTTTGACCTTACTTTATTGATAAAATTACCTTTAAAATGTTACCCCGGTTATATCTCAGAAACTGTAAGGTGTAGGAAATTGTACTGGGTATAGTGGATAGAGGACGTAGGTGGGCAACTTCTGGTGTTACCTTTGACCTGGCCTCTGCCAGAATGGATTCTATTGCCACATTTGCGACATATTTCTCCTATCACAAAGCTAATGGTTTGCTGCAAGTGATTATAATATGGACTTTTACTTATTTCTGCTGTCTCCATTGACTGCTATACTTCAATTAATAAGTACTGTAGAACCCCTATTATTCGACCCTCTATTATCAAACTCTTCGATTTTCCGACTCTCAAATTACTACCCCGACCTTTTTGTCAGTTATCCGGCCTAACTACAGTCAGTCAGTAACAACTTTACTGTCAGTCTTTAGGTGAAAATGCACTGACACCTTCCACACACTTCACAGATACAAAGTTTCCTTTCATTGTACCTTCATTTTGTTTTCAAGTAATCCCTCCTCCCACTCAATTAACTCCGGCAGTGTGTAATTAAAAGTAACAGCTGTTGAAAAAAACAACAAAGAATAAACCACTTCTTTGAACATGAAATGAATTAATGACCTGCCACTCTAATGTGTTAAAATTACAATAAGGGGATAACACCAGTACCTTTCAAGTGCATTTTGTGTATAACTGTTGTGATCTAAATTCTTTCAAATGTACTCAGGTATTTAAAGTCAAATTATCTCCTCTTTTTGATTAAGAAAGTTATTTGAAGCCTAATTATAATTGAAAAGTTAAATGACAACTATCAAAGAAGTTAATTGTAATCCCCTGAGCCAAATTCTGTATAAATACCCTACACTGACACAGCATTTTTATTATCAGTTGTTTATTTTATTCACTGAACATTTCGTTACTCTGTTTAAATTCATGTCTGCTCAAAAAGGTGTTAAACGGAAGAGAACTGCAGTATCTCTGGAAACAAAGCTGGAAATAATGAAGGAGTAATGTTTATCTGAGGAATATGGCTTAGGAAAGACTACTGTCAGTGACATTAAGAGAGACCAAAACATGCTCACTCATCTTTTGGATACAGAAGTGGCTGATAAAAACTTTTTGTTGAAAAAAAATCTCAAAAGTCTGCACAGAATGTTCACTTGGACAAGGCTGTATACACATGGTTCACACAAGAGAGAGCTCATGGTACCCCCTGTCAGGTCCTATTGTGATGGCTAAGGCTTTATCCTTTGCTTCTCAAATAAATGGTGAAGGAAACACTTTCAAAGGATCTCAGGGCTGCTTAAATAAATTCCAAGAATTGTTATGGGATCAGGCAGTTGGATGTTGCTGGGGAAAAGCTTTCAGCTGACACCACAGAAATTGAGAGTTTAGAAGTGCACTGAAAGTCAAGGTGGAAGAATTGGGCCTTACTTCAGAACAAATCTACAATGCAGATAGCCGTGCTTAAGGCTCAGATTTGCATGATGTCTTTTCAAACATGCACACAGATATTTGGTATTCATAAAGCACTCATACATGTTAAGAGACAGAACTGTATCAGATATCTCTAAGCTGTATGCTGCTGTAAAAGTCAGTACATGTATGAGTACATTATAGAAACTGAAACTCCATTATCTGAAGTGAAAACTTTCCCTAACTGCAAAGAAACTTGAGCCTTCAGCAAGGCTATGATGCAGATGAAAGTGGACTGCTTTGGAGAGGCCTACCTGATAAGGCCCCAGTCCATGCTAGCCCATAAAGGCGAAAAATCTGCAGCTGACCAGGCCACAACAAAGCCAAAGAAAGAATAACTGTTCTTTTTGCAGTGAACGCCACAGGCACACACAAGCTCCTCCCCTCATCATTGGTAAATCTCAAAAGCCCAGATGTTTTAATCACATCAACATGAGTAATCTTCCTGCCCACTACAACTTTCAGAACAAGTGCTGGATGATTGCTGAAATTTTTAAAGATTGGTTTTTATTGCGTTAATACAACTTACCTAGTGGTCAGATGCATTTGTCCGGCGCCCTGCCGGTCTCGCCAAACGTTAAAAAAAACGTCCTGGGCTAGGCTCTGGCCGGGACTGATAGTGTCCTGTTCATTTGCCAGGTGGCTGTGTAGCCTCCCTGCCGGTGTACTGCGCATGTGCGTGCATGCGCACTTCCTCTTTTTGTTTGGTGCGAAAGAAGTTAAAACGCTTGGAATTTAAGAGAGGCTCGTGTGGACATATTATGGCCTCATTTGATTTGCATGACAAATGTGCTAGGTATCGGGACAAACATATTGGGGATGATATGTGTGTGGCTGACAAGCCCCGTACCATTTGCAATAATTTTACAGAGGCGCAAAAGGATATGTTGTCTACTCCCACATGTAGGATGCATAAAGAGAAGAAAACTGGTGTTTTAGTATCCCCAGAAGATGTAACTGTTATCGCTTCAGTGGAGGATAAAGAACCAACTTTTCAGTCCCCTCCTCCATCGTCTTTGCCAGCTTCTGCATATGCACATCAAGGGTCAAGTACTTCCTTTGTTACAGCAAGCCAGTTAAAAGAAATATCTGACCAATGGGGTGAGCAATTCACCAGATTTGAAGCCTTGCTCTCACGGGGAAATGTCTTTTCTACCCCCAAAGCAGAGGTTAAACCAATTCCCTCTCTCGCACTGTAGTATTAGAAACACCGTTTATAGCCCCTTCTGCCCTGTCTGGTCCGGTGGAGTTCCCGGCAGAAGGTGAGGCAGATAAGTCAATGGACAAAACTTCAGTTTCCAAAGACAAGAAAAAGTCCTGTAAATCATGTAAAGAGGGAAAAGAAAAGGACACTAAGCGGAGAACCATTTCTCCCTCTCCTGGTAATACAAGTTCGGATAGACTGGATTACACCCAACCACAGGTCCATCCTAAGCCACCGGTTACTGCTAAAGCCACCTCCGGCCCGGAGAGTGTACAGCAGGCTAAGCCAAACCCTGTACCGGTGCAGACATCTTATTCTTATCAGCATGAAGTTTTGCAACCCGGTTCTACTGGTCAGGAAATGTTTCAACCCGGTTCTACCGGTCAGGACTTGCCTTAGAGCTCAACCTTCTACGTCTGGTTTTACTGACTCGTCTTTGGCCAGTACTTACAATTACCCACCAGAACCGGATACCTTGGATATTGAACCACCGCAGTCTGATACTGAGTACTCTGATACCCAAGCAGACTCTGATGAAGCTTAAATTTCCTCAGACACTCTTGAAAAACTGGAGCAGACAGAGGATATGAACTACTGGAAAACTGTTAGATCAGTTCGCTCTTTTATGGGATGGAACCACATTCCCACCTTTGAGAGTGATCTTGGCGAACCTGATAAAAGCAACAATCCATGGAAGGGGAAGACTCAAAACGTCGCACGTGCATATCAGTAGCCATGCCCCCTGATGACTGGCTTTGCCAGAAACTAGAGAAACTTAATACTGTGGTCGCTGCGGGCCTTAAAAAAGATCAGTTCGTTAAGATACCCAAATCTCAGTCCAGGTGGTACCAATCTTAGTCCAGGTGGTACCAAATGCACACCTTAAAATCAGAGGGTCCTCACCGTCCAGGGAAAACACTCTTCAGTTGGCATAACTCAGAAGCAAAGGTGAACTCACAGTTCCCGTGCATAATTAAAGCCTCTGCCTACCTTTCCACTGGTCCTCAATCATGCCCCATTTCTCAGGAATATATACGCAGATGGGAAAAGTGTGCCAGGGAAAACTCATACATTGTCAACCATGCAGCTGGTTTTAACCGATGTACAAGTGAGCTGCAGGAACGTATGAACTCTCATGTCACCATGCTTTGCTCTCGCATAAATAAAGGGAAGGCTCCTAAAGAAGCCACAGCTGCTCTCACTGATTTAATAGATCTGATGGCCTTCCATTAAAACATGACTGTGGCGATGGGCACAACTCCTGGTGGACAGGGGGACTCCCACCCTACCTTCCCCGCGAATCTAGCAAAAGGGGAAATTTCTAAGGTAGACAACAAAAACAGGAAGTGTGCATGCGCAATACACCAGCAGGGAGGCTACATAGCCACCTGGCGAATGAACAGGACACTACCGGTCCCGGCCAGAGCCCAGCTCAGGACATTTTTTTCTAACATTTGGCGAGACCAGCAGGGCACCAGACAAATGCATCTGTCCACTAGGTAAGATATTAACTTATAAAAATTTAATTTACTATTAAATTTTCCATTTTAAGTGATTTTGTACCGCAAGTGATGCGTCATTTAAGAAGAAAAAACCTAGAATCCAAAGCTTTGCTACTGATAGACAACTGTCCAGCCCATCCCTCCACTGATCTGCTCTCAACCGATGATGGTAAAATAACAGCTGTGTTTTTACCAAAGAACACAACCTCTATCCTGCAACCCCTGGATGGTGGCCTCATAGGTATGCTCAAGAAAAAGTACCACTCACAGATGTTGAACCACATTGTTTTTAGAGAGGGGGAGTTGAGTGAAATTGTGAAAAAGGTGACTCTGAAAGATGCACTATATATGACTGTGAACTCCTGGAATGAAATTTCAGAAGAGGCTGTGAAGAAAGTCTGGAAAAAGATGCTATTTTCAGAAACCAAAGAAAAGGAATATGATGACACAGAAGACGATGTTCCTTTGACGGAACTACAGGGGTTATTGAAACAAAAGAAAGTAGAAATCGACCAAGAGGAAGTAGCACAGTGGCTCACTTCAGGTGAAAAACTAGAAACTTTCACCCCTCTTACAGATGAGGAAATTGTACAGTCTGTAAGTCAGTCTGTAAACCAGTCTGTAAACCAGGCTATATCTGATGAGAGTGACTCCCAACACAGATGAAATCCTGCTGAGAAAACACATACACATGGGGAGGGGGCTTATCATCCCAGAAAATTCCTAGAGTACTATGAAACCCAGTGGGATAATGACCCCATGCACATTCCTGTATTTCAACTTGTACATAAACTGTCAAAAGTATCAGTTCTAGAACTCAAAAAGACATAAGAAATTATTTTGGAAAGTAAAAGCTAGTGTATATGGATATTGAACAGATTATTTTCTTTGTCCAAAAAAATTATCAGTTGGATATTCCTGTGTAAATATGAAACTGAAAGTGAATTTTTAAAATTTTTACATGTAAAACTTGTGATAACCTTAATTAATGGTATTTACATATAAATGTGTCTTCTGTTTTATGCAGTGTTGGTGAATGGTGTGTTTTTAAAACCTTTTTCTGTATGTGGATGTATTTAAAAACATCAGTAGTGTAAATAAACACAATACTGTCAGTAGATGGTTTATCATTACTTCCGTCTTTGTTTTCTGTTATCCGACCTTCCTATTATTGGACCTAATTGTCACTCTCCCCTGAAGGTCGGATAATAGAGGTTCCACTATAGTTCATTAATAAATTTTACAGCGTCATGAAATTTAAATTATATGCTAATGCTTTACATATTATTCTTGCTGCTAAATTTAGTTGAAACTTTGTCTTAACATACATTTTCTCCTTCTGGGTTTTTTCTCCTGACCTCAACATAACTTACATTGTCTGTGCTGAAAGACTCCTCATCTTTTGTACATTTCACCTTTTCTGTTTCCCATGGTGTCTAATGCCATTTTGCAAGGCTGTGAGGTACTCTCTGGTGCTATTTTAATTAGTTAAATGACATTAATGAACCAAGTACCATGTTTTTCCTTGTGAGAACATGTCTTCTGTGATATATATTACTGAGTTATTATATCCCCAGACAAAAGTCGGGAATATACTGGTTTCACATCTGTCAAGACTCCGCCGCCATCATACGTTTTGACTTGTGGCCATTAACTCAAAAATGCTTTCACAGATTTCATTCAAACTTGGCACACACATGTATTTGGATCAGGAGAGGAACCCTATTTAAGGTGACAAAGTCCCAATAATAAAGAAGTAAAGGCTACCTTAAGGTCAGAAGTTTGGCCTTTTGCCACTTAATGCCCTATAGGTTGAAAAACTGTGACTTGACTCATCTGACTCAAATTGCTCTTGGGAACACATTAATATATTCTTCCTAAATATGCTAAAAATAAAGACTTTATGGTAGAGGTTAAAATTGTGTTTGAGGCCCATTAATACCCTACTTAGACATCTATTCAGTCCACATTTTTCACATATTTTGTCCTGTAACTTTGAAATTGTAAGTCTGACAAGTCTCAAAGTGTAGTACATATAAGTTCTATATGTAATCTTTGACTGTGGAAAATTTAAGTCTGTAGCTTTAGTTTTAAGGTCACCTTAAGGTCTCTAAAATGCCCACAGATGCCCAATTTGTGGACTTTTTTTGCCAATTTTAAGCCCTATAGCTGTCAAACTGTGACTGGTAGAGCTGAATCTCATCTGGGAATATATTTATATACCCAGACGAGAGTTGGGGATATACTGGATTCAGGTCCATCGCACTGCCACCACCGCTGCCATAGAAATTTTGCAGTAACTCAAAAACAAATCAGCATTTTTGTTTCAAACTTGGTATACATGTTTAGGGTGGCCAAAGGAAGATCCCCATTTTAAGGAGACTTTAAACTCTCAATAATGAAATATTTATTGCCACTTTAAATCTGAAATGGAGCTATGGACACTTAAAGTGCCTCTGTATAACAATCTATGAGGCTCATCTGCCTAAAATTTTACCTGAAAACACATTAATGCATACTTATTGTGAGGCATCCAGTGATACTTTGGTTTAGCTTTCGCTGTGCCACCGCCGCCGCACGTAGAGAGACTTTAGGCATTAACGCTTTCAGAGGAAAACTACCCCAGCTAGGTTCACAAAATTTGCAGGATATATTCATTGGGGGGTAAGCTTCTGTGGGAGGGAAAGTAGCCTCTTTCTGAAAAACAAGATGGCCTCTGTGGGCATTTCTTTGAAAATTATCTACATTTTTCTAGTGGCTGTTCCTCATAGGTGGAAGGTTGAATCTTTTCATAGGTGATATGCACAACAGATATACATGTCTTCTACAACCTTGCAGACATTTGGCCTTGAAGCTCTTAATTCAAGGTCATCCACGGAGTGCCAAAGTACCCCACATAGCAGACTTTAAAAGTGCCTATATCTCCTTTATTATTGATCCTAGAGGTTTGCAATGTGAAACCAACCTATAGGAAATCATGGGCTGCGAATCTTCCGATGTGGTTAGATTTGACCCTGGGCCCCTCCTTCAAGGTCAAATGAAGAACATAAAAGTGCTTATAACTCGCTTATTATTGGTAGTAGAGGTTTGCAATGTGAGACCAAGTTATAGGAAATCATAGGCTGGGAATCTTTTGATGTGGTCAGATTTCACACCTACAATTGATAGAGCTGAAACCTCATCTGGGAATATATTAATATGTTCTTGTTACATATGTCACTAATCAAGGCTTCTTTTTTAACATACTTTATAGATTACAATATACCATTACCTCAAACTATTGACTTTTTTTCCCAAAATCTACAATGTTTAATATTGTCTATTTCTGAGTTAGAAGAGGCATAATCAGACTCATCATCGGACTCATAATCAGAGTTACAGAGGTCATTGGTTACTGTCACGTTTTTAACATCTTCATCAAGGAAAAAAAGAAGAAAAAGGAAAAAAAAAACAAAAAAAAATCAATGGCCAGGCCATTGGTCCATCACATTTTCCCTTAATTTTATACATTGACCAACAAAATTCCTCTGCGGCTTCATCCAATAGATGACCAAGAACTTCATCAAAAACTTATCAGACACGGTATTAAATTGTACTAATGACATAGAAAATTCAGTCAAACAGCCTAAAACACGCCAAAAAATGGATAAAAAAGAAGGGAATGAAAACCTCTCACAGAATATTCTGATTTGTCAGTCAGCTGACATAATGGTATCACTCTGCGGTGTCCGCATCCATGTGAACAACTTCTCTTCCAAAAGTACAAGGCCCACAAACATGCTGTTCTTTTAAAAGATACCTTATCTATTGAAAATGAAAAATTGTTCAACTGTTTCCCAGAACCATTACAAGTGAAGTACCACCACCCAAAGTGTGAAAATTTCAACACTTTATCACAATTTTCTCATTGACTATTGCAGGGATTCCTTTGTGTAGCTATGGAAAAAGTAGCCTTTTATCTGTAAAAGTATTGCATACACGCAATTTTTTCTAAATAAGTCATTCACCTATTTTTGGGTGATCTATCACATAGTTAAGTTGCAGAACTGTAGCTCTTTGGATAGCGGAGTAATAGCTACTAAAATGAGCAAATGTCTTTTATCTCTAAAAGTATTACAGGTAGGCAATTTATTGTATTTAGAGAACTTCATATATATATGTCGGTCAACTACTTTTGGGTCAGCTTTAACATAGTAAAATTGCATACCTGTACCTCATTGCATAGCTGAATAATAGTTACTTTGAGGTTATCACTGTTGAGTAAATCAGTTATAACTTGAAAGCTATTGCATTTAGAGTATTTTCTTTAAATCTTTTATTCACCTACTTTTAGGTCAGCTATAACATAGTAAAATAGCAGACCTGTAGTTCATTGCATAGTTGAGTAATAGCTACTTTTAGGGTATCACTGTTGCATAAATCAGTTATAACTTGAAAACTATTGCATTTAGAGTATTTTGTTTAAATATATTATTCACCTAGTTTTGGGTCAGCTATAACATAGCAAAACTACAGACCTGCAACTCATTGCATAGCTGAGCAATAGCTACTTTCAGGTTCTCACTGTTGAGTAAATCAGTTTTAACTCAAAAACTATTGCATTTAGAGAAGTTTGTTTAAATATATTATTCACATACTTTTGTGTAGGCTATAACATAGTGAAATTGTAGACATGTAGCTCCCAGCATAGCTGAGCAATAGCTACTTTGAGGTTCTCACTGTTGATTAAAATCAGTTGTAACTAGAAAACTATTGTGTATTTTATTTAAATCTGTTACTCAACTACTTTTGCGTCAGCTATAACATATTAAAACTGCAGACCTGTAGCTCATTGCATAGCTGAGCAGTAGCTATTTTCAAGTTTTCACTGTTGAGTAAATCAGTTATAACTTGAAAACTAATGCATTTAGAGAATTTCCTTGAAATATGTTATTCATGTACTTTTGGGTCAACTATAACATAGTAAAGTTGTAGACCTGTATCTCGTAGCAAAGCTGAGCAATGGCTACTTTGAGGTTCTCTCTGTTGAGTAAATCAGTTGTAACCTGAAAACTATTGCATTTACAGTATTTTCTTTAAATATGTTATTCACCTACTTTTGGGTCAGCTATACCATAGTAAAATTGTAGACCTGTAGCTCATTGCATAGCTGAACAGCAGCTACTTGTGGTTCTCACTGTTGATTAAATCAGTTAAAACTTGAAAACTATTGCATTTAGCCCGGAGGGAGATTATGAAATGATGCCTGTGTGTGCGTGCGTGCGTTAGTGTGTCGCACAGATTTTTCCAAAACTACTACAGCTACAGATTTTTGGTAAATTAATTGTCCCAATGAATTTTCACACCCTTGAAAATTTTTTTGGTTTTATGGACTTAGGCCTGAAGATAAGTGAGTAATAGCAATCTTAGCTACTTTGAGTAAAGGACTCATAACTCAAAAACTATTGCACTTACAGGTTTTTCTTCAAATAGGTTGTTCAGCTACTTTGTCCTTAACTATAAGATGGCATATAGTTTGGGGTTCTATTGCTTGCAATAAGTGAGTAATAGCTATTTTCGTATTTGTAGCAAAATAATGACGTAAGTAAATATCAAATATCTTCAAAAGTATTACAGTTAGAGAAATATTTTCAAATATGTTATTCGTCTAGTTTTTGATAAGCTATCACATAGTAAAGTTTCAGACCTGTTGCACGTTGGATAGCTGAGTAATAGCTACTTTGTAATTCTGACTGTTGAGTAAATCCATTGTAACTCAAAAACTACTTACAGTATTTTCCTAAAATAATTTGTTCAGCTACTTTTTCCTTAACTATAACATGGCATGTCGTTTGGGGTTCCATTGCATGTCATAAGTGAGCAATAGCTATTTTCTTATATGTAGCAAAATTATGATGGAAATAAATGTCCAATACCTTCACAAGTATTAAAGTTAGGTAAATCTTTTCATTTGTTATTCATAGTTTTTGATAAGCTTACTTTCCTGTGTCCTTTAAATTTTTGTTGCTTTTGCAGATCTAGGTCAATAGCTAAGTGAGTAGAAAGCTGAGTAAAAGCTACTAAAATGAGTAAATATCTTTTATCTCTAAAAGTATTATAGGTAGGCAATTTCTTCTAAATAAGTCATTCACCTACTTTTGGGTGATCTACCACATAGTGAAGTTGCACAACTGTAGCTCTTTGCATAACTGAGTAATAGCTACTAAAATGAGCAAATGTCTTTTATCTCTAAAACTATTACAGATAGGCAATTTCTTCTAAATAAGTCATTCACCTACTTTTGGGTGATCTACCACATAGTGAAGTTGCAGAACTGTAGCTCTTTGGACAGCTGAGTAATAGCTACTAAAATGAGCAAAAGTCTTTTATCTCTAAAGGTATTACAGGTAGGCAATTTCTTCTAAATAATCATTCACCTACTTTTACCTGATCTATCACATAGTGAAGTTGCACATTTATAGCTTTTTGCATAGCACACTCATAGCTACTAAAATGAGTAAATGTCTTTTATCTTTAAAAGTATTGCATACACGCAATTTCTTCTAAATAAGTCATTCACCTACTTTTGGGTGATCTACCACATAGTGAAGTTGCAGAACTGAAGCTCTTTGGATAGCTGAGTAATAGTTACTAAAATGAGCAAATGTCTTTTATCTCTAAAAGTATTACAGGTAGGCAATTTCTTCTAAATAAGTCATTCACCTACTTTTAGCTGGTCTACCACACAGTGAAGTTTCAGATCTATAGCTCTTTGCGTAGCTCAGTCATAGCTACTAAAATGAGTAAATGTCTTTTATCTGCAAAAGTATTGGATACTAGGGATGAGACGGTAGTACCGGTAGTGTTGTTACGGTAGCATTTCCTTTGCCGATCGGTAGTACATTTTCCTGACGGTATTTCGAAATATTTCATATATTATACCCTAAACATACACAAATGGTACAGATTGCTAATAAATAAACTGTTGAAATCTCAAAATCCACTGTTTTTCTTGCATTTTTAACTTGTAAAAAGGGCTAAGATATTAAATTTTTCCATAGCACCTGCACTTTGGTTTCCTTGGTTACTGATGAATCATTTCCTGTTATAGGTAGTACTGAATATATTTTAAGTACTCTCTTTGTTTACGTTTAATATGAATGAGTAAGCATTATAATGAGTAAAAAACACAAACATTTCTTAATATTCACTGAAATTTGCAATATTCTAGACCTTTTAGCAACTTTTATACATATCGGAATACCGGAAACGAAACGGAATGTACAAAACGAAATACCGAGACCACATTTTCGCTACCGTCCCATCCCTATTGGATACACGCAATTTCTTCTAAATAAGTCCTTCACGTACTTTTGGGTGATCTACCACATAGTGAAGTTACACAACTGTAGCTCTTTGCATAACTGAGTAATAGCTACTAAAATGAGTCAATACCCTTTATCTTTAAAAGTATTACAGATAGGCAATTTCTTCTAAATAAGTCATTCACCTACTTTTGGGTGATCTACCACATAGTGAAGTTTCAGATCTATAGCTCTTTGGACAGCTCAGTCATAGCTACTAAAATGAGTAAATGCCTTTTATCTGTAAAAGTATTGCATACACGCAATTTTTTCTAAATAAGTCATTCACCTATTTTTGGGTGATCTATCACATAGTTAAGTTGCAGAACTGTAGCTCTTTGGATAGCGGAGAAATAGCTACTAAAATGAGCAAATGTCTTTTATCTCTAAAAGTATTACAGGTAGGCAATTTCTTCTAAATAAGTCATTCACCTACTTTTACCTGATCTACCACATAGTGAAGTTGCAGATCTATAGCTTTTTGCATAGCACACTCATAGCTACTAAAATGAGTAAATGTCTTGTATCTCTAAAAGTATTGCATACACGCAATTTCTTCTAAATAAGTCATTCACCTACTTTTGGGTGATCTACCTAATAATGAAGTTGCAGATCTATAGCTCTTTGCATAGCTCAGTCATAGCTACTAAAATGAGTAAATGTCTTGTATCTGTAAAAGTATTGAATATATACACAATTTCTTCTAAATAAGTCATTCACCTACTTTTGGGTGATCTACCACATAGTGAAGTTGCACAACTGTAGCTCTTTCCGTAGCCGAGTAACAGCTACTAAAATGATTAAATGTCTTTTATCTCTAAAAGTGTTATGAAAAGGCAAATTCTTCTGAATAACTGATTCACCTTTTGGGTGATCTACCACATAGTGAAGTTGCACATCTATAGCTCTTTGCATAGCTGAGTCATTTACCTGCTAAAATGAGTAAATGTCTTTTATCTGTAAAAGTATTGCAGATAGGCAATTTCTTCTAAATAAGTTGTTGACCTACTATTGGGTGATCTACCACATAGTGAAGGTGCACAACTGTAGCTCTTTGCATAGCTGAGTAACGGGTACTAAAATGAGTAAATGTCTTTTATCTTTAAAAGTATTGGACATAGACAATTTCTTCTAAGTAAGTCCTTCACCTACTTTTGGGCGATCTACCACATAGTGAAGTTGCAGAACTGTAGCTCTTTGGATGGCAGAGTAATAGCCACTAAAATGAGTAAATGTCTTTTATCTCTAAAAGTGTTATAGATAGGCAATTTCTTCTAAATATGTCCTTCACCTACTTTGGGTTGATCTACTACATAATAAAGTTGCAGAACTGTAGCTCTTTGGATGGCAGAGTAATAGCTACTAAAATGAGTAAATGCCTTTTGTCTTTAAAAGTATTGCAATCAAACATTAAAGTGCCTCTTGCTTGTTGTCACTTCTACATGTGCCTCCATCTCACAAGAAAATTTATATTCCACTGTCTTTAGTACATCTAATTTATACGGCGGGAGATAAATGCATGCTTCAGAATGTTTGTCTTTTAATAATATTATGTTATTCAACTACTCTTGGGTCAGCTATAATGTAGTAAAATTGAAGACCTGTAGCTCATTGCATAGCTAAGTAATAGTTATTTTATTACATTAATACATCCTATCCACTGGACAATTGCTAATCTGGTCAGCGCAGACTGTCCCGCCAAAAGACCGAAAAAGTCGTCCTGTGTTTCCACCAGCTGGTTGGTCCCATTGTTTGTTGGTGGCGCATCGTACTTCCTTCCTGTCCAGATTGGCGCATGCACTGTGCAGACTGATTTTTGTAAAAGTTTTCAAAGTGAAGATTAGCGTCGTGTTGCTACTGTATTTGTAGTCTATCTTACTACTAACTGTTTATAGACACCTGTAGACCATTATGGCTTTACCTGGGCAGAAACAAGGTCTATGTGGACATTTAATGGTGGAGTTCGACTCCCACACATACTGTGCCTGTTGCTGAGACAAAGGGAAAGGCACTGACCTCTGTATTAAGAATGAAGACTGTATGTTTGCAACATATTAACCTAGGATCAAAAGGCACGTTTGTCTACTAAATCTTACCAGAAAAAGAAAGAAAAACGTGACCAAAAAGCCATCCAAGAAGAGTCGAGTAGCCCCCTGGTAGATCCAGCTTTAGTTTCAGTGCTGGGGGTTGTGGAAGACAGACAAGATATGAGGTAGTAGTACCCCTGGTTCGAAAGCCAAGAAGAAACAGAGTTCAAAGAGTCCAGTAGCAGAAATGCGAAAGAAGACAAGAAGACTGATTCATCTATGAAAGACAAGGGCAGTCTGTGGAGAAATCACCAGTCAAGGTTGCAAAACCTTCTACAGGCAGTAAGCTGGAGCAGTTGGATCAGAAATGGTCGAAACAGTTTTGCAGATTGGAGGCTATGCTTCTGGCAAAGGCGTTCACCCAGCCAGAGTTGATTTTCCAGCCAGTGGTCGTCTCTCAACCTAAACCTCGACCAGCTGGTGCTGTAGACAACACTCAGACCTTCTTTTTGCCTCAACCGACTGGCCGACCGACCACCACTCAGCAACCGACCAACCCATTGGCCACTCTTCATCAGCTGCCTGCTCACTGGCCTAAGTCTGATAACTGGCCTAGTACTACCACCACTCGCCAGCAACCGACCAACCAACTGTCCCAGACTCAGTACTGAGGAAAGCTGAGGAGGACATTGGTAAGTTTGAAGACAAAGGTCGGTTTCATGCACAGTCCCATGGTAGAAGGGACAATTGTTTTCACCCTTTCAAGAGGTCGGATACACAGACACAGGAACAGAAACCTGGTAAACTAGCTTGGAAACAACTGTGATGCTTCAGCAAGAAGAAAGGTGGTCATCAGTCCAAGTACTCATCACGTCCAGCCAGGGGTCAGCCGTCATATAAATGACAATTACTGTTTAAGTGCTCCAGTACCAAGGCGGCTGACCGGGAGCAAAGAGACTGTAAAGTTTGTAAATTTGTGTCAGGTCCACGGGCTCAGATAAGCAGAACAACAAAGACACTGTAAACTTCTATCAGTGTCACCAGACCAGACCAGTGTCCGGAGAGACAGTAAAAGTTTGTCAGTCAGTAATAAATGTAAACTCAGTTGTTGTAAATCGTGCATAAATTGTACAGGGGCAGCCACCAAAGAAAGGCCTTAAGTGCGGCTGTTGTAAAACAACATCAGTTATTAAAATATGTGAACAATATTTCCTGTGTCAGTCAATTGTGTTCTGTCAAACATGTACCAAATTTCCAAACTGTCGCAAAAGATCTGCCTGTAGGGGCCAGACTAAACCAGTTTTGGGAAACTTGGGAAGCCTTGGGGGCCGGACCAAAGGTCTTACAAATGCTGAAAGAGGGCTAGAAAGCCATTAGGGGGGAGTTTTGTTTACGAACAGCATTTGACCTAGGTTTTTTACAAGTATTTCTTTTAAATTAATTGGGAATTATACAAGTCAATAAAGATAAATACACTGATTTTAACAATCTACAGTACTGAATGAACTGGGTACTGATATATATTCCAAACTTTATTGGCCCAATAACCAATAAACCACAAGTTAAATAGCTTATAAAACACACGTACATAAAACTTTGGAGGATTGTGTTCATTACTTCAAAAAAAATTGTGACAGGGGATGAAGAAAGGTTGGTTGTTGTACACTTGGGTTTTTTCAAAAATTGACAAAGTTGCTAAAATAATCTACAGTCTCTCAAGAACTCTGTACTGACATGTATAACACTTTATTGCTTCAATAATTAATAAATCCACAAGGGAAACAAATTAATGGCAAAGTTATTTGCCATGTGAAAAACGTAACCTTGTGCAGTTAAAACCTTATGAAATTACATCACACACAGAAATAAATGACGTGTAACAAGGCAGAAAGTAGATACGGGCATCAAAAATGTTGTTCGCAAACTCTCTAATAGCTGACTTCCTTCTGTACCTATTCCAGGAGAGGAAGTTACAGCCAAAGACAATTGATGGGTACAGATCAGCCATTGCTGACAAACTGGGTAATTCGCCCATAAATGTCAGCAAAGATGAGAATCTCACTCATCTCTTGGACAGTTTCCATGGAGACAGACCCAAGGGTCAGAGGGGCATCTCCTCCTGGAACCTCTCTCTGGTGTTGCACCAGCTGACAGAGGCTCCATTTGAACCCATTAGCAAGGCCTCTTTGAAGCATTTGACCTTAAAGACTGTTTTCCTCTGGGCCCTAGGGTCGGGCAAATGCAGGAGTGAGATCCATGGCAAAACAAGAACATCAGACAACAGTTAGACTGTTCAGAAGTGTCTCTCTACCCAGCACCCAGCTTTCTTTCCAAGAACCAGTGGGCCAAGGAAGGTCCAGACATTGTGGCATCAATGGTTATACCAGCCTTGGCCCCAACTCTTGATAAGTCCCCAAGTATGATACGTCCCTATGTCCGGTCAGAGCACTGCACTACTATTTGGACAGGACCTCAGGCAGAGAAGGACTTAGTCATTGTCTCCTTTAAGAAAGGTTTTGGACAAGGACATCTCACCTGCCACTATCTACTCATGGATCAAACCGACTGTGATCCTATGTTATGAGCTCTCTGATCAGGAGGCCCTTACCTTACATCAGGTTAAAGCCCATGATGTCAGGTTCTTTGCTGTTTCTAAGGCCTTCCAGTATGGAGTCTTCTAAGAGCAAATCTTAGCAGCCTGCCACTGGAAGTCACATAACACTTTCACACAGTTCTATTTGAAGGATGTGGCTTGGGCTGATTCAGAGCTTTTTCACTTGGGCCCAGTAGTGGCTGCTCAGCAGATCTACAAATAGCCCTTATATTGAGGAGACTTGTATATATGTACATTGTGTAAATAGTTCATGAAACTAATAAAAAAAAGCCCCCCCCCCCCCCCCCCCCCCCCCCCCCCCCAAAAAAAACAACAAGAAAACAAAAAAAAAAAAAACAAAAAAAAAAAAACTGTGACATGCTCCCTTCGCGAGGTTTATTTACCTTCTGGGACTGAAGTCATCCCTCTCTTCCCCTACCTCAGAGCAGATCTGTTAAAAAGGGGAGGGGGCAACATCGGTATAGCCCCAGCAGCCGGGTTCTGGTAACCCCCCAAAAAAACTGTGACATGCTTCCTTCGCGAGGTTTATTTGCCTTCTGGGACTGAGCTCATCCCTCTCTTCCCCTACCTCAGAGCAGATCTGTTAAAAAAGGGAGGGGGCAACTTCGGTATAGCCCCGGCAGCCGGGTTCTGGTAACCGACCATAGGTCTATAGGTCTACTGACTCCAAGTCAACCTAGGCCAGAGGAAATTTTTTTTATCTTTTGTGAGTTAAGGTCTGTAAAAAAGGGGGGGGGGGGGCAGCATCTGTATATCCCCAGCAACCAGTCATTGGTAACCGACTATAGGCCTACAGGTCTCCTGACTCCAAGTCAACCTAGGCCTGGGGGGAATTTTGTTGCTGGTTTATGAGTTCACATAAATCCCTAGTAACTTACCCGCCAACCAAGCAGTACTTATTCAGCAATTGTCCATAGGATAGGATGTATTAGTGCAAATTTAACAAGTAAATTAAATTTTTATAAGTTAATACCCTATCCAATGGACAGGCAAGGCCCTCCCAACTGGCCCCGCTGTCAGCTTACTAGGGGTCTTCACAGGTTTAGACAATGAAAATGATGCTATGACGTCACGCTGTCTAGACAGGAAGGAAGTACGATGCGCCACCTGGCAAATGCACAATGGGACCAGCCAGCCAGTGGAAACACAGGACGACTATTTCTGTTGTTTGGCGGGCTACCGCCGACCGGATTAGCAATTGTCCATTGGATAGGGTATTAACTTAGAAGACTTTAATTTACTTATTAAATTTTCAATTTTGAGGTTATCACTGTTGAATAAATCAGTTGTAACTTGAAAACTATTGCATTTAGAGTATTTTTTTTGTTTTCATATATTTTTCACCTACTTTTGGATCAGCTATAACAGTAAAATTGCAGGCCTGTAGCACATTGCATAGCTTAGCAATAGCTACTTTCAGGTTTTCACTGTTAAGTAAATCAGTTATAACTTGAAATCTATTGCATTTACAGTGTTTTGTTTAAAATAGGTTGTTCACCTACTTTTGGGTCAGATATAACATAGTGAAATTGTAGACCTGTAGCTCATGGCATATTTGAGCAATGGCTACTTTGAGATTCTCACTTTTGAGTAAATCAGTTGTAACTTGAAAAGTATTGCACTTACAGTAATATGGCTCTTAGAAAATTTTGTCCAAAGTTCATATCACATCCTTTTAGGTCGGCTATACCATAGTAAAATTGGAGACTTGTAGCTTATTAAATAGCTGAGCAAAAGCTGCTTGAGATTCTCAATGTTGAGTAAATCACTTGTAACTTGTGAACTATTGCATTCTACAGTATTTTGTTTAAATATGTTTTCCACCTGCCTTTTACACCTCAACAGTTAACTTGGTACTTTCCTTCTGAATACCATTTGCAGGGTCTTTTGTGTCCTTTTCTTCTTTCACTTCTACTCTGAAACTCAAAACACACAGCCAGCTGACACAGAGCCCGTTCACGGGCAGTGATTGCTTGCTTGTTTTTTGTTGACATGTATAGTTTGTTAAACATGCAGATGATGCAGTGGAAAAGTATCCTTATGGTATTACAAGCCTGGCAGATAAACGTGATTTCCTACAGAAGGGAGACCTTGTTAAGTTCCAGCTTGCTGTAGTTAAATCTACTGGCAAAAAGAGAGCTACAGGCATTGCTGCTATTCGAAAATATATCCGTTCCAAGGTTGAATCAACCAAAGGACAGGTACAGTAGTCAGGTTTTTTTTTTGTAATTGTTCTTTTTCCAGTAACAAAGTAACGTCCCTCTTTTGTATTTAGCCAAACTTTAAATTGCTTACACATTACTGAGTTAACAGAAAGTTTAGTTTTTTATTTGTGGGCTGGGTTATTGTCATCACCTGCGGCAGTGGGCATAAAGCTTGTGGATGTTCCACAGCCTAAACGCATGCACGGATTATCACCAAATGTTCAGGGTATATTTACCCCAAGAGGATCTAAAGCTGATTAGTTTTTCGGGGGTATCTGGTAACAACTGTTGCCATGGCAACACTTTAAAGGTTTTTGGGTCTTAAACTTTCTGGGTGTTCCACAACCTAAACGCATGCACGGATTATCACCAAATGTTCAGGGTATATTTACCCCAAGAGGATCTAAAGCTGATTAGTTTTTCGGGGGTATCTGGTAACAACTGTTGCCATGGCAACACTTTAAAGGTTTTTGGGTCTTAAACTTTCTGGGTGTTCCACAACCTAAACCCATGCATGGATTTAGACCAAATTTTCAGGGTATATTTACCCCAAGAGGATGTAGAGCTGATTAGGTTTTGCGGGGTATCCGGTAACAACTGTTGCCATGGCAACACTTTAAAGGTTTTTGGGTCTTAAACTTTATGAGTGTTCCACAACCTAAACCCATGCATGGATTTTCACCAAGTTTTCAGCATATGTTACCCTAAACATGATCTACAAATAAGTAGGTTTGGGAGGGTATCAGACAATACCCGTTGCCATGGCAATGCCTTAAATACTTTCGGTCTTAAAATACTTAATTTAGAAAGGGGTGCTATTAAACCAATGTTACCACAGTTGCATATCTTCACCAAATTTGCAGAGCATGTTTATGACTGTGAAAACTTGTCTGTAAAAAATTATGGTACTCTTTTTAAAAAACAACATGGCCGCCATAGCGGATTTACTCGAAAATTAGTGATATGTTCTAAAATTTTAAAATATTGCAGCTAGCTGTATCAGATGTGCACAAAATGTAAATGGCTAGGAAAGCTTGCCTGAGAGTAATTTTGGCCTTGTTTTGAAAACAAAATAGCTGCCTTATCTCCCTTATTGGAATGAGCAAACAACTTCTTGGAAATCGTGGTCTGCAAATCTTTTGCAAGTGTCAAATTTGACCTTTGATCCCTGCTTCAAGGTCATGCAGTGTCATCATGCAAAAGGGGCTTTATATCTCCCTTATAATTGGTTCTAGGGCATCAAAATATGAAAACAACTTATAAGAAATCATGGCCTGTGAATCTTACAACTGACAACATTTCGTGGATTCTGTATACTTCTTACAACTGAAGTTGTTCCTAAGATTTTCCCAAATCTCAATGTTGTTGCCCATTTAGTTACACCTGTGGGCTGGGATTCTTGCCTGCTAAGGCTTGGTATTTTTTCAACTGGTGATTGTGTAGCAGAATGATTAAAGCAATGATTAATGTCCATTTCAAGGGAAGTTGTTAGCAGTTGGACTATAACTGACAGGTGACGGTTGTATATGTTGTAGTTTGGATTCTTGCAATATGAAGCAGAGGAAGGAAAGAAGTTGTTCTTTCATATGACTGAAGTTCATGATGGAATTGAACTACAACCAGGTGATGAAGTGGAATTTGTAGTAGTTCAGAATCAAAGAAACAAGAAGTACTCAGCCTGCAGTTTACGCAAATTAAGGTATGTCACATATTGATGCTGCATCATTTTCCAAAATCATTGTATCCACCGGATGCTATCCAGTGGATACTATGGATTACGCATGAGAACACCGCGTACCCCTCTAGAACAAAGGGCATTATAGGTAGAGATCTCAAATTCGGAGGATATGTTCATCATTACAAAATCTTGACTGAAACTATTTTTGGCCTCATTTTGAAAAACAGGATGGCCGCGGCAGGCGTTTCTTTTCAGTCATGAAAAGTGCTTAATTCCCCTTATTATTGGTCCTAGAGGTTTGCAATGTGAAACCAACCTATAGGAAATCATGGGCTACGAATCTTCTGATGTGGTCATATTTGACCTTGGGTCTCTCCTTCAAGGTCAATGTTTTTTTTCTCTACTTAAACATTATTTGGAGCTTTGTATAACTGACACTGCTCTGAAAGTATCAAGATCTTTGTACTGTTTCACTACTTCTATATCTCATGGTGTTGAAAACTATTTCCTGGGGAACAGCCTGGGGAAAGAGGATTGGACACCATTAGATATAGAACTTAATATGTAAAGGTGCAGGAGAAAATTAATAGCACTCAAGAGAGAGAAATTGTATGTAAAGTATAAAAACAAAACAATTCAATAGCAACAGCTTTAATTGGTAAACTAAAAGTGATAAAATCGTAAATTATTATTTTAACTTCAACTTTCAATGGAGATAGCACAGGTAAGGTAAGAAGTACATATAGTAATCAGTTCCAGTAATCTTTGTGATGGTAGAAATATGTCTCAAATGTGGTGGTGGAGAACACTCTGGCAAAGCCAAAGTTAAATGTCACACAAAAAGGACACTTTAATTCCAATAACCAAGTATTTTGTAAGTGCAGTGCTGTAGTGTATTTGTGTTGATTGAAAATATAATGGTGACCAGCATTTTGTCCACCTCATCCCAAAACTGAGAGGCATTTCCTTGTTTCTGCCTTTGCACACAAGTCAAAAACTACATTTCAGATCTGAGTTATATTTTTTCAGCAAGTTGAAGTCTAATGGCTTGGTCCTCCTCAAAGAAGGTCTGGATTAATACTACCAGTTAACCAGCTATTTATATCAGTCCAGCATTGTGTGTGCTTTTGAATTTTGTCCATTTCAGTAAGTAACTAAAGCTGGTGACATTACAATTCTAATAAATTCTTGTATTTGTGTTTATTTCACAGTGATCGACAGCGACCTGAACGCTTGATGTCTCGCTTAAAAAGTGTATGTGAAGATAGTGGACCGAAACTTATCACCATACGCCAGCCCAAGGGACCTGATGGAAGTAAAGGCTTCAATCAGCCTCACAGACTTTCCCACTTGCCTTCTTAATACAACTCTGCAACACCCAAATTGTTCCTTTTTATCAGTATTCTAAAGTTTCTCATACTTTATTTACCCTCTTACAGCATACTGTGGTATTACTTCCCCAGGAATTGCAAACCTTGACATTGTCTATTGATTTTTTTTTTATTTCGTAAAAACTGACTTCTCATTATAACCTGTGTTTACTTTCTGAGAAGTGAATATATCTTTCATAAAAGTGTTCAAATTGGTAAAAGATTGTCAGTTACAGAAGATAAAAGAAATCTTGCTTTTTATTAAAATTGATTGAATGATACGCACATTTGCAAACATTTTTCTAACACATATTTCCTCAGTGATGACTTTTTTCTGTATCGCACACATTTTCAAGAGAAATGTAAAATGAAACCTGTATTTACTTCTTTGTTATCCTTGCTTACTTTGTACTAATTCAGCTGATAAAAAAAAAACAAAAGTACCAACCAAGTCAGTGATGCTCAGCAGAGTTCTATGTTTCCATCTTTATTCAGATGATGTCCATGTGGGCGCAACAGTTTAAACTATAGAATGTGCAAAACCTTTGAGTCATTAATAGCAATATAATAGCTTTTTCAATAGCATATTAAGTGGACTTGTTAATTCTATTTAAGTTCTATTGTTTGGTTGTTTTGAGCACATTATTTGTATGCTAGTGGGCTGGGTAATGTGATAGGTTCATGCATGATCTGCTGAATAAACTCATTGAAATGCTGTGTTTTCCAATTAATGTAAATGAGAAGTCATATAATCTTTACTATGCCTCTTGAAAACCTTTTTACCAAAAGCAGAGAACTATATTTTCCTGATTGAACATGTCTTAAATTGTTTGGTTATTATCTCCCCCGGACTTTAGCCAAGGAGGGAGATTATAAAATGCATCGTGTGTGTGGATGCGTGCCTCCATTAGTGTGTCAACCAGACTACTACATTCAGACATTTTTGTTAAATACTTGTCCTAATGGATTCTTATGGTCTTCACTTTTTAAAAGTTTTTTGACTTTGGCCTAAAGCTAAGTGAGTAGTTGCACTAAATTTGATTTAGTGGCTTTAATGGTATTTAGAGGATTCCATTAACATATGTTATTCAGCTACTTTTTCCTTACCCACAGGATGGTATGCACTTTCTAGCTCAGTTGCACTGTTTAAGTTGTTGGACCACAAAACGTAAAGTGCTGCAAAATGTAAAGTGGGGTTGCAGAATGTAAAGTTGCAAAATGTAAAGTGCTGCAAAATGTAAAGTGGGCTTGCAAAATGTAAAATTGCAAAACGTAAAGTACTGCAAAATGTAAAGTGGGGTTGTAGACACATATATAAAAATATCATCAAATTGTAAAATTGGGGTGCTTAAATTGTAAAGTTTGAGTCACCTCAAAAAAGGTAAGCTATGCTAACTACTAAGGTTATTTTCAACTCATAGCTTGAAGCAATGATGATTTTTTTTTTAATGTCCAAAGGGTGACTATCTTCAAGCACCTAACTTCTTTTGTTTAGTTCTCCAGTAAACATGATTGATGGTGTACCACCCAGGTAACATACTCTTGAGAACTGCAAGACAAGCTATGTTCCAGGTTGGGGTTTTCAGGAATGATTTCAATCTTACAGCCAGTCCACTGTGTGTACCAGCATCACTTAAGAATTTTTGAAACTAATACTGGAACTGCAACAAAATAATCAGGAATGAGAATACTGGCCAAGATATCTGATAAAAAATACAAACTTGGGGAAGCAACTGTTCTCACAAAAAGATGCAGCATCCATAAAGTGTTTGCATACACATTGCAACCGCTGTTGGCAACTGATATCAACTGATGCAGCATACAAATTATCAGTACAGTTACTTCAAAGAGAAGATTCCAAGAGCTCATTTTTCCAGTTTCTGCACAAGGAACATCAGTGCTTCCCTATCATCCAAGTCACTGTGAGGGAGGCCTTCTGTACACTCAGTGTCAGAATAGATGTCATGTCCAACACCATGTTGTATGTACCTGTTACAGAAGTCACTTTCAGCAGGACCCTATACCCTGACCAATATCCTGAGTTTTGAATATATTGTGAAGACCCCATGGTTTGCAGCACTTTACAGTTTGCAACTTTACATTTTTCAACCCCACTTTACATTTTGCAACATTTTACATTTTGTAAACTTTACAACCCCACTTTACATTTTGCAACACTTTACGTTTTGTGGTCCAACAAAGTGAGTAAGAGCTATTTCCTTAACTTTAGCTGAATTAGTGAAAGAGTATATGTCTAATATCTTCAAAAGTACTGCACTTAGCCGATTCATTTCCCCTAATGTTGTTCACCTCCTTTTGGGTCAGCTGTGACAATGAAATTGCAGACCTGTAGCTGAGCACTAGCTACTTTCAGGTTGTCACTGTTGAGTAAATCACTTGTCACTTCAAAAACTATGACATTTGGGGTCAGCTATAACATAGTATAATGCAGACCTGTAGCTCATTGCATAGCTGAGCAATAGCTAATTTCAGGTTCTCACTGTTGAGTAAATCACTTGTATCACTTGTTACCTGAAAACTAATGCATTTAGAAAATTTTGTTAAAATATGTTATTAACCTACGTTTGGGTCAGCTATAACATAGTAAGATCACAGAACTGTAGCTTATTGTATAGCTCAGCAATGGCTACTTTGGGATGCTCGCTGTTGAGTGAATCACTTGTATCTCCTTTTTAGTGGTCCTAGAGCTGTGAGATGTGAAAATATCCCACATGAAATCATGTCCTGTGAATCTTTGCAAGTGTCGAATTTGATCTTTCACCCCTGCGTTAAGGTCAAGTAGGGCCATCACACTAAAGAGGCCTTATATCTCCAGTATTATAGGTTCTAGAGCCTAGAAATGTGAAAACAACCTGTAGGAAATCATGTCCTGCAAACCTTTTACAAGTGTTGAATTTGACCTTTGACCCCTGCTTCAAGATCAAGTATGGTCATCATACTAAAATTACCTTGTATTTCCCTTATTACTGGTTATACAGCTTCGACATTTGAAAACAACGTACACAAAATCATGGCCTGTGGACCTGTAGCAAAGGTCACGGAGTGTGCATTCGCTAGATGGCACATCGTACTTCCTGTCTAGACATGCTGACGTCATCGCATCTTTTTCGTTTGGCGCGTGGAGTGTGCAGACGTGTTTTTAGAGAGAGAAGAAATTTGAAAGTTTTCAACAAAGTTTTAATTTTCACTGAACTTTATTTTATTTCAACTTTATTCTGCCATTTTCCTGAAGACTATGTCATCACCAGGATAAAAATGAGGCACTTGTGGCCATTTTATGGCTATGTTTGATGGTCACCTGAAGTGCACACGTTGTAGAGGGGGTTCGGAGACGATCCTTGCATTCAGAAGAAAAACTGTCCAATCTGTAAGGCATTTACTGCAAAACAAGTACAACAATTGACCACCCTCACCTACAGAACTAGGAAGGAAAAAGAGCAGAAGATGGTTTCTGCCTCCCCTGTCAGGTATACCCCCACCTTGGTGAACCCTACAGAAGTTAAACTGTTAGAAGAAATCCAGCACCAAACCGACATCTGATGACCTTAAGAGCCTTGACAACAAGTGGGCCCAGAGGTTTGCACGACTTGCAGCCATGCTTCTAGCCAAGTCATTTGTAGTGCCGGTGGAACCGGTCCAGAAGCTTCCTAAAGTGGTGACCAGTGACAAGCCCTTTTTGTGTCGCCAGTATTTATGCTGCGTGGCATATAGAGATTGCTTTGTCACATTTTGTGGCGTCGGCATCGTCACACTTTCTATTCCAGACAGTATCTCAAAAATGGTTTTCCATATTAAATTAAAATTTGGCATGTGGATGTATCTGGTCCTCAGGGTATGCCCTATTGTTTGGTGACCTTAAACTCCCTGTAGTAATATACTAATCTTGAGTTTAACTTTTTTCGTTTTTCCAGACAGTATCTCAAATATGGCATGATCGATTGAATTCAAATTTGGCATGTGCATGTAACTGGTCCGCAAGATGTGTCCTCTTTTAAGGTGACCTTAAGCTCCCAGTAGTAATATACTTATATTGAGATTAAGGTTTTTCATTTCCAGACAGTATCTTAAAAATGGTTTGATGGATTCAGTTTAAATTTGGCATGTGTTTGTAACTGGTTTTCAAGGTGTGCCCTAATTTAAGGTGACCTTAAACTCTCGTGTATTAAAAAACTATGTTGAGTATATATTATTTTTCCACAAAGTATACTGGGGATAACATGAGAAATTTCATTCAAATTTTGGATGGATATGTAACTGGCCATAGGTAAGTGCCATACAAAAAGGTGACCTTACACTCCCAGTTATAACAGAATTATATTCACTTTAAGTTTGGCAATCTTTGAACAGTATTTTGAATACTGTGCAATTCTAAGCATCTTTCAGTTGTGCATGTAACAAACCATGAACAGAACCTTCAGGAAAAGATATCTTTAAACTCCCTCACAGCTGCAAACTAACATTGAGTTTAAGGTTGAGACAATTTTTTTGGTGTTTGGAAGATATTTGATGTGCGAATCAAGACTTTATTCTTCGATATCATGTACACACCAAAAAAAGGTCTCTGTTGTAAGGTTATAGTAAATTGCCGATAGTTTATAAACTGTTGTAAGGTTATAGTAAATTGCTGATATTTTATTGCGCTACAATAGCTTACCATGTGGGACTGAATGCTGTTCTCGGATGGCCGCAAGGCATCAGACCAACATCTAAGAAAAATAGACATTTATAGTTGGCCGTAGCCTCAAGTTGTTGTCTCGTGGTAACCTTTGACCTTTCATCCTACTTTCACGTTGGCCGCGTGAATCGGTAGCGTCTGTCATTTACACAGACATTTTCATCTTTTTCTCAGCAAATACGTATTGTTATCTCCCGCCCGGCTCGCCAGAGGGAGATTATAATTTGCACCATGTGCGTGTGTACGTGCGTGCGTGCGTGCGTGGGTGTGTGCGTGCGTGCGTGCGTGCGTGTGTCACGCAGTTTTCTCTGAAACTACTACAGTCACACATTTTTGGTAAATCACAAGTCCTAATGAATTTTTTTGCTCTTCAATATTTTTGGGGTTTGGTGAACTTTGGCCTACTTTTGAGTGAGTAATAGCTATTTTAGCTAATATAATTATATGGCTTATAACTCTGAAACTATTGCATTTACAGTATTTTGTTCTAATATGTTGTTCAGCTACTTTCTCCACAGCTACAACATGGTCAGTAGTTTGGAAGTGTATCTCCATAGCTAAGTGAGTAATAGCTACTTTGTCAATTTTTAATTATAACCATAATGAGTAAATGGCTTATATCTTCATAAATATTGCAGCTACACAATTTTGTTCCAATAAGTTGTTCACCTACTTTCTCCACAGCTACAACATGGTCGGTTGTTTGCAAGTGTATCTCCATAGCTAAGTCAGTAATAGCTACTTTTTCAATTTTTAATGATAACCATAATGAGTAAATGGCTTATATCTTCAAAAGTATTGCAGCTACACAATTTTGTTCCAATATGTTGTTCGGCTACTTTCTCCTCTGCTACAACATGGTCAGTAGTTTGGAAGTGTATCTCCGTAGCTAAGTGAGTAATAGCTACTTTTTCAGTTTTTAATGATAACCATAATGAGTAAATGGCTTATATCTTCAAAAGTATTGCAGCTACACCATTTTGTTCCAATATGTTGTTCAGCTACTTTCTCCACTGCTACAACATGGCCAGTGGTTTGGAAGTGTATCTCTATAGCTAAGTGAGTAATAGCTACTTTTTCAATTTTTAATGATAACCATAATGAGTAAATTACTTATATCTTCAAAAGTATTGCAGCTACACAATTTCTCTCAAATATGTTGTTCATGTACTTTTTTGTGAACTGTAACATATTTAAGTTTCACAACTGTTGCTCAATGTACAAGTGAGTAATGGCTACTTTATTGCTACTTTTAGTGAAAATGTGAAAAATCAGAAATATCTCTCAAACTGTAAGATATAGAGCAATTTCGAGCAAATTTTTGACCCACAGGGTAGTACCAGAGTATCCTATTGCTAAGGGGGAAAAAGTTTGGTGAACTTTGGCCTACTTTTGAGTGAGTAATAGCGCTTTTACCTAATATAATTATATGACTTATAACTGTCAATGAGTAAATGGCTTATATCTTCAAAAGTATTGGGGCTACACAATTTTGTTCCAATATGATGTTCAGCTACTTTCTCCACAGCTACAACATGGTCAGTAATTTGGAAGTGTATCTCCATAGCTAAGTGAGTAATAGCTACTTTTTCAATTTTTAATGATAACCATAATGAGTAAATTGCTTATATCTTCAAAAGTATTGCAGCTACACAATTTCTCTCAAATATGTTGTTCATGTACTTTTTTGTGAACTGTAACATATTTAAGTTTCACAACTGTTGCTCGATGTACAAGTGAGTAATGGCTACTTTATTGCTACTTTTAGTGAAAATGTGAAAAATCAGAAATATCTCTCAAACCGTAACATATAGAGCAATTTCGAGCAAATTTTTGACCCACGGGGTAGTACTAGAGTATCCTATTGCTAAGGGGGGAAAGGTTTGGTGAACTTTGGCCTACTTTTGAGTGAGTAATAGCGCTTTTACCTAATATAATTATATGACTTTTAACTGTCAATGAGTAAATGGCTTATATCTTCAAAAGTATTGCAGCTACACAATTTTGTTCCAATATGATGTTCAGCTACTTTCTCCACAGCTACAACATGGTCAGTAATTTGGAAGTGTATCTCCATAGCTAAGTGAGTAATAGCTACTTTTTCAATTTTTAATGATAACCGTAATGAGTAAATGGCTTATATCTTCAAAAGTATTGCAGCTACACAATTTCTCTCAAATATGTTGTTCATGTACTTTTTTGTGAACTGTAACATATTTCAGTTTCACAACTGTTGCTCAATGTACAAGTGAGTAATGGCTACTTTATTGCTACTTTTAGTGAAAATGTGAAAAATCACAAATATCTCTCAAACTGTAAGAGATAGAGAAATTTCGAGGAAATTTTTGAACCACAGGGTAGTACTAGAGTATCCTATGCTAAGGGGAAAATGGTTTGGTGAACTTTGGCCTACTTACTCACCTCCTCAAAATGAGTAAATGCGAATTATCTCTAAAAGTATTGCAGTTAGCCAATTTTTCTCAAATAACTCATTCACCTACTTTTGGGAGAGCTTTCACTTGGTTAAGTTTCAGATGCGTAGCTAGTTACTCACCTACTCGAAATGAGTAAATGCTAATTATGTCTAAAAGTATTGCAGATAGCCAATTTTTCTCAAATAACTCATTCATATACTTTAGGAAGAGCTTTCACTTAGTGAGGTTTCAGACCCCTAGCTAATTTCTCACCTACTCAGAATGAGTAAATGCGAATTATCTCTAAAAGTATAGAAGATAGCCAATTTTTCTCAAATAACTCATTCACCTACTTTTGCGAGAGCTTTCACTTGGTGAAGTGTCAGACCTGTAGCTAATTTCTCACCTACTCAAAATGAGTAAATGCTAAATATCTCGAAAAGTATTGCAGATAGCCAATTTTTCTCAAATAACTCATTCATCTACTTTTGGAAGAGCTTTCACATGGTGAAGTTTCAGACCCATAGCTAATTACTCACCTACTCAAAATGAGTAAATGCGAATTCTCTCTAAAAGTATTGCAGATAGCCAATTTTTCTCAAATAACTCATTCACCTACTTTTGGGAGAGCTTTCACTTGGTGAAGTTTCAGACCCGTAGCTAATTACTCACCTACTCAAAATGAGTAAATGCTAATTATCTCTAAAAGTATTGCAGATAGCCAATTTTTCTCAAATAACTCATTCATCTACTTTTGGAAGAGCTTTCACATGGTGAAGTTTCAGACCCATAGCTAATTACTCACCTACTAAAATGAGTAAATGCGAATTCTCTCTAAAAGTATTGCAGATAGCCAATTTTTCTCAAATAACTCATTCACCTACTTTTGGAAGAGCTTTCACTTGGTGAAGTTTCAGACCCGTAGCTAATTACTCACCTACTCAAAATGAGTAAATGCTAATTATCTCTAAAAGTATTGCAGATAGCCAATTTTTCTCAAATAACTCATTCATTTACTTTTGGGAGAGCTTTCACTTGGTGAAGTGTCAGACCTGTAGCTAATTTCTCACCTACTCAAAATGAGTAAATGCTAAATATCTCTAAAAGTATTGCAGATAGCCAATTTTTCTCAAATAACTCATTCATTTACTTTTGGAAGAGCTTTCACATGGTGAAGTTTCAGACCCATAGCTAATTACTCGCCTACTCAAAATGAGTAAATGCGAATTATCTCTAAAAGTATTGCAGATAGCCAATTTTTCTCAAATAACTCATTCATCTACTTTTGGAAGAGCTTTCACATGGTGAAGTTTCAGACCCATAGCTAATTACTCACCTACTCAAAATGAGTAAATGCGAATTATCTCTAAAAGAATTGCAGATACACAATTTTTCTCAAATAAGTCATTCATCTACTTTTGGGAGAGCTTTCACTTAGTGAAGTTTCACGCCCGTAGCTAATTACTCACCTACTCAAAATGAGTAAATGCAAATTATCTCTAAAAGTATTGCAGATAGCCAATTTTTCTCAACTCATTCATCTACTTTTGGAAGAGCTTTCACATGGTGAAGTTTCAGACCCATAGCTAATTACTCACCTACTCAAAATGAGTAAATGCGAATTATCTCTAAAAGAATTGCAGATACACAATTTTTCTCAAATAAGTCATTCATCTACTTTTGGGAGAGCTTTCACTTGGTGAAGTTTCAGACCCGTAGCTAATTACTCACCTACTCAAAATGAGTAAATGCAAATTATCTCTAAAAGTATTGCAGATAGCCAATTTTTCTCAACTCATTCATCTACTTTTGGAAGAGCTTTCACATGGTGAAGTTTCAGACCCATAGCTAATTTCTCACCTACTCAAAATGAGTAAATGCGAATTATCTCTAAAAGTATAGGAGATAGCCAATTTTTCTCAAATAACTCATTCATCTACTTTTGGGAGAGCTTTCACTTGGTGAAGTTTCAGACCTGTAGCTAATTTCTCACCCGCTCAAAATGAGTAAATACTAATTATCTCTAAAAGTATTGCAGATAGCCAATTTTTCTCAAATAACTCATTCATCTACTTTTGGAAGAGCTTTCACATGGTGAAGTTTCAGACCCATAGCTAATTACTCGCCTACTCAAAATGAGTAAATGCGAATTATCTCTAAAAGTATTGCAGATAGCCAATTTTTCTGAAATAACTCATTCATCTACTTTTGGAAGAGCTTTCACATGGTGAAGTTTCAGACCCATAGCTAATTACTCACCTACTCAAAATGAGTAAATGCGAATTCTCTCTAAAAGTATTGCAGATAGCCAATTTTTCTCAAATAACTCATTCACCTACTTTTGGGAGAGCTTTCACTTGGTGAAGTTTCAGACCCGTAGCTAATTACTCACCTACTCAAAATGAGTAAATGCGAATTATCTCTAAAAGTATTGCAGATAGCCCATTTTTCTCAAATAACTCATTCATCTACTTTTGGGAGAGCTTTCACTTGAAGTTTCAGACCTGTAGCTAATTTCTCACCCGCTCTAAATGAGTAAATACTAATTATCTCTAAAAGTATTGCAGATAGCCAATTTTTCTCAAATAACTCATTCATCTACTTTTGGAAGAGCTTTCACATTGTGAAGTTTCAGACCCGTAGCTACTTACTCGCCTACTCAAAATGAGTAAATGCGAATTCTCTCTAAAAGTATTGCAGATAGCCAATTTTTCTCAAATAACTCATTCATCTACTTTTGGAAGAGCTTTCACATGGCAAAGTTTCAGACCCATAGGTAATAACTCACCTACTCAAAATGAGTAACTGCGAATTATCTCTAAGAGTATTGCATATAGCCAATTTTTCTCAAATAACTCATTCACCTACTTTTGGGAGAGCTTTCACATGGTGAAGTTTCACACCTGTAGCTAATTACTCACCTACTCAAAATGAGTAACTGCGAATTATCTCTAAAAGTATTGCAGATAGCCAATTTTTCTCAAATAATTCATTCATGTACTTTTAGGAGAGCTTTCACTTGGTGAAGTTTCAGACCTGTAGCTAATTACTCACCTACTCAAAATGAGTAAATGCGAATTATCTCTGAAAGTATTGCAGATAGTCAATTTTTCTCAAATAACTCATTCATCTACTTTTGGAAGAGCTGTCACATGGTGAAGTTTCAGACCCATAGGTAATTACTCACCTACTCAAAATGAGTAAATGAGAATTATCTGTAAAAGTATTGCAGAAAGCCAATTTTTCTCAAATAACTCATTCATCTACTTTTGAAAGAGCTTTCACTTGGTGAAGTTTTAGACCCGTAGGTAATTACTCACCTACTCAAAATGAGTAAATGCTAATTATCTCTAAAAGTATTGTGGGTACCCAATTTTTCTCAAATAACTCATTCATCTACTTTTGGAAGAGCTTTCACATGGTGAAGTTCCAAACCTGTAGGTAATTACTCACCTACTCAAAATGAGTAAATGCAAATTATCTCTAAAAGTATTGCGGATAGCCAGTATTTGTCAAATAACTCACTTCACCTATATTTTGGGAGAACTTTCAATTAGTGAATTTTCAGATCCATATCTAATTACTCACCTATTCAAAATGAGTAATTGCCTATTATCACTAAAAGTATTGCAGATAGCCAGTATTTCTCAAATAACTCATTCACCTACATTTTGGAGATATTTCACATGCTAAAGTTTTTTTATGAATTATTAAAATAATTTTTAATGCATTAAATTTAATGAAATCATGCACTAAATCGATTATAACTTGAAAAGTATTGTATTGAGAGCATTTTGTTAAAATATGTTATTCACCTACTTTTTCCCACAGCAACAACATGGTGAGTAACTTGGGTGTCTATCTCAATAGATAAGTGAGTAATAGCTACTTTTGGATTTTTCACTAACTTCCATCATGAGTGAAATCACTTGTAACTTGAAAACTATTGCATTTAGACCTTCGGGGTAGTACAAAAGTGTCCTATGCAAAGGGGAAAGATTTCAATTTTCGCCACTTTTGGCGGCCATCTTGGATTTTAGCGGAAAAAAATGAAAAAGTGTGAATATCTCGAAAACCATAAGAGTTAGAGCGATTTCGAGCGAATTTTTGACCAGAAGGGTAGCACAAGAGTGTCCTGTGCAAAGGGGAAAAATATCGATTTTCGCCACTTTTGGCGGCCAATTTGGATTTTTGCGGAAAATAGAAAAGTTTCAATATCTCGAAAACCGTAAGAGATAGAGCGATTTCGAGCAAATTTTTGACCTGCAGGGTGGTACAAGAGTCTCCTGTGCAAAGGGGGAAATTTCAATTTTCGCCACTTTTGGCGGCCATCTTAGATTTTTGCGGAAGATGAAAAAGTGTCAATATCTCGAAAACCGTAAGAGATCGAGCGATTTCGAGCGAATTTTTGACCCGCAGGGTGATACAAGAGTGTCCTGTCCAAAGGGGAAAAATTTCATTTTTCGCCACTTTCGGCGGCCATCTTGGATTTTTGCTGAAAATGGAAAAGTGTCAATATCTCGAAAAGCGTAACAGATAGAGCGATTTCAAGTGAATTGAACCTGCAGGATGGTACAACAGTGTCCTATGCAAAGGGGAAAAATTTCAATGTAGTATTTCTTCCCCTGCGGTACTCGGCGGGAGATACATACCGCGGCAGTGGTCTTGTTGGATGTTAATTTTAGTCATTTCACTTAATATATATCATAGATTATTCTGTAGAATTTCCGTTTTGACAGGATAAGTATTTTTCTTTATTTTCACGTGTTTTCCTCGGTTCAGGCTTTTCCTTTTTTACCCCACAGCCCTTAAGGGCTGTCGGGGTATTGTTTTCACCCATGGTGTCCGGATGGGCGGGCGGGCGGCGGGAAATAGTTTGTCCGGGCTGTATCTCAGAAACTGTAAGGTGTAGGAAGTTGATACTTGGTAGGGACATTGGTTAGGGGGTGTAGGTGTGCAACGTCATGGTCTGACCTTGATTTGACCTTTGACCTTGCCGTAGTGACCTTGAGTTTGAAAATCTTGTCCGGGCTATATCTCAGAAACCGTAAGGTGTAGGAAGTTGATACTTGGTAGGGACATTGGTTAGGGGGTGTAGTTGTGCAACGTCATGGTCTGACCTTGATTTGACCTTGCTGTAGTGACCTTGACCTATAAAATCTTGTCCGGGCTATATCTCGGAAACCGTAAGGTGTAAGAAGTTGATACTTGGTAGGGATATTGGTTAGGGGGTGTAGGTGTGCAATGTCATGGTCTGACCTTGATTTGACCTTTGACCTTGCCGTAGTGACCTTGACCTATAAAATCTTGTCCAGGCTATATATCGGAAACTGTAATGTGTAGGAAGTTGATATTTGGTAGGGACATTGGTTAGGGGGTGTAGGTGTGCAACGTCATGGTGTGACCTTGATTTGACCTTTGACCTTGCCGTAGTGACCTTGACCTATAAAATCTTGTCCGGGCTATATCTCGAAAACCGTAAGGTGTAGGAAGTTGATACTTGGTAGGGATATTGGTTAGGGGGTGTAGGTCTGCAATGTCATGGTCTGACCTTGATTTGACCTTTGACCTTGCCGTAGTGGCCTTGAACTATAAAATCTTGTCCGGGCTATATCTCGGAAACCGTATGGTGTAGGAAGTTGATATTTGGTAAGGACATTTGCTAGGGTGTGTAGTTGTGCAGCGTCATGGTCTGACCTTGATTTGACCTTTGACCTTGTCGTAGTGGCCTTAACCTATAAAATCTTGTCCGGGCTATATCTCGGAAACCGTAAGGTGTAGAAAGTTGATACTTGGTAGGGATATTGGTTAGGGGGTGTAGGTGTGCAATGTCATGGTCTGACCTTGATTTGACCTTTGACCTTGCCATAGTGACCTTGACCTATAAAATGTTGTCCGGACTATATCTCGGAAACCGTAAGGTGTAGGAAGTTGATACTTGGTAGGGACATTGGTTAGGGGATGTAGTTGTGCAACGTCATGATCTGACCTTGATTTGACCTTTGACCTTGGCGTAGTGACCTTGACCTATAAAATCTTGTCCGGGCTATATCTTGGAAACCGTAAGGTTGAGGAAGTTGATACTTGCTAGGGACATTGGTTAGGGGCTATAGGTGTGTATTATCATGGTGTCACCTTAATTTGACCTTTGACCTTGTCGTAGTGACCTTGACCTATAAAATCTTGTTGCACCTTTGGGTCTCTCTTTTGATGCAGATTAAGGACTATTAAAGTCATATTAGAATTTATTAAGAATTTTACTTTCATAACTTCCCATTGTAAGAGATAGAATTTCATCAAGTGAGCCACAGATTTTGCTCCAACACCACACATAAGCATTCATTAAATGTATTACCACTTCTGTATGCATGGTAATATTCAAACCATCTAAACCATAATTCGGGCCTTGCAGATGTAGATAAAGAGGGTTGAATTTTAGTTTGCTGATTAATGCTGTCATCTTGTTATTGAATGTTTTAATACTTCATCTTTATATGCATGATCTTTCTTTTAAACATTATTTCTCCATTTAAACATTGTTTGGACCTTTATATAACTGACAGTGCTCTGAAAGTATCCTGAAGTTTGTACTGATACAGTACTTCTGTATCTCATGGTGTTGAAAATATTTCCCTAGGCTGTGGGGTACGGGCATCTCTGATGCTATTTTCCTTTTATTGCGTTTCAAAATGTCTACCCACCAAACGAATAAAGACAAACCGAGATCTGGCAAGTGTAGGCACTTTTGCTTCTCATTTGACATACATAACTACTGCCCTACCTGTAGGGAATCTGGCAAGGGTGATGACCCTTGTGTCACTTTTGAAAGTCCGTGTCAGATATGTGCTTCTTTTACAGAAGATCAGATGTTGAAAATCTCACAAAGGAAGCGTTATATTAAAAAGCAAAAGAGCCACACTGCTAATTCAAAGGACGATGAACTAGATCTTCTAGGGGATGATGTGGATTCATTTACTGGCTCCAGTGCAGACCTTGAGAGTGCTGCTGATAACTTATTTACATCACCCACGCATCCACAGCCCCTACCCTTCAGTTTATTGCCTCTCAAAACGCCAGCAAAGACTGTCCCACCCACCCCAGGTACTGCCTTACAGCAGAAAATAGAATCAAATTTAGAGAAATCCCTGGGTAACACAGTTAACATCCATTTACAGACGCAAATGGATTCTTTCCAGACATCTATGTTAGAAGCCTTCCAGTCACTCTGAAAGGAATTGACTTCTAATAAACAGGCAGAAGTGGATCAGACCTAGGCTTCAGCTTCTAAGCGTGGACCCTCAACTAGTGCTGTTAACCTGGACCTACCCCCTCCGAGACCTAGAACTACCTCTCGTACCGAGGAAATGGATATGGACTATGGTCCATCACTTCCTCCACGTCTCGGATCTGATCATGTATCAGATCAGAATTCTAATGCATCCGAGGAGCCTTCTAAGAAGGTCTCGGATAGACCTAAAAAACACTCTCACTCTCACAGTAGGCATGAGGTTGAACCGAGGTCTGCCTCGGATCAATACAATGATGAATCCGATGATCCTCGGATGTCATCTACTAAACCAAAAAAACATGCTGATAAGAGTAGACACAAGGTCAGGTCCAGATACGTGTCATCTTCCTCAGAGGAGGATCAGTCCTCTGACCAAGGCCCCTACCAATTCTTAAGGAATTGGAACACCAAGCTAGGCAAAATATTTCCATGCTTAACTTTACAGCTGCCTTTGCCAAGACATCATCTTCTTGCAATGCTTCTCTTGAAAAGTTTCAACATAGCATAAAGTCAACCTTCAAGAAGGTTAAGACTCAGATCTAGAAAGGTACCAATTCTGAGAAAGCAGCAAAGCGTGGATATGAACAAGCCTGTGAATACCTAGATTTCTGGAATAAGACTGTTCTTATTCAGCACAGGGCTCTCACATGCCTCAGCAAATCCTTGGCCCATATACTCCAGAGGGAGCTATATACTATGGGTAACACTGGCTTGCTTAGATGCGAAGCCGAAATGACCCTTTTGCAACCACATCTAGGGGAAATGAGACGCCAAGAACTCAGTAACTCGCCCTTTTGGCAATCCTCCATGTTCAAGTCTCAACTGGTGAAAGAGGGAGAAGACTTCCTCCTCAAAAAAGGCACCTCTAAAGACTCTCAGGATTTTACACCCTATCAGAATAAGCCCTTTCGTGATCCCCACAACAAGAAAAGAGGCTCCTACAGGAAACGCTCCTATGGGGGCAACTCCTCACAAAGCAGTAACCAATCGTTTTCCTCAGGTAGGGGGAAACTGAACTTCAGAGGCTCCAGGGGTCATTTTCGACCCCACAACAGGGGGACGAGGGCATGGAAACCCCTCCCCCCAATGACTCCTTAAAAGCCTCCCTCAGTCCACCAGTAGGAGGTCGCCTCCGTTCTTTCAGAAGAGACTGGCAAACAAACAAATGTTCATCCAACGTGTTAAACATTATAAAAACCCAGTTTCAAAACCAAAGCTGGTCAGATTCCCTCTGATTCAGTCAGAATACAAGGCCCGTCAAAAAGACCAAGCTCTGGCCACTTGTATCCAGTCTCTTCTGTCAAAGAACGCAATCGAAAGGGTGGAAAATGTAAAATCTCTCGGGTTTTACAGTCGCCTGTTTCTTGTACCCAAGCCTCACCAAAGGTGGAGACTAGTCATAGACCTAAGCAGGCTCAACACTTTTCTATACATAGAAAAATTCAAAATGGAAACTCCAGAGTCCATCAGGACCTCCCTGATTCCAGGGGAATGGGTATCGTCGATAGACCTGTTGGACGCTTACCTTCACATTCCCATCCATCCAAACTCGAGGAAATACCTAAGGTTTTGCCACAGATCACAGGTGTTCCAGTTCACCTCCCTCCCTTTCGGACTAGCCACAGCCCCCCAGGTCTTTACAATGATTGTAAAGGAGGTAAAGCTAATGGCCCTTTCCAGAGGACTCAAACTTCACCAATACCTGGACGACTGGCTGATCAGGTCCCACTCTCAGGAGGAAGCCCAAGCGAAGACTCAGGCAGTGGTAGACCTAACCCAAAATGGAACCTTTCTGTTGTTTTCAATGAGCTCACAAAAGCACCCTTTGAGCCTACGAAAGACACAGACCTCAAACATCTTACTCTAAAAACTGCTTTCTTGCTAGCTTTGGCCTCCGGCAAGTGCCGCAGCAAAATCCATGCCTGGGTTGCAAACAAAGTATCTAATCTAGGCCAATGGGAAAAGGTTGCCTTGTTCCCTTCTTCTGACTTCATAGCCAAAAACCAACTAGCAAGAGAAGGTTCTCAAAGTGTGTCTCCGGTGACTATCCCTGCTTTGACTACCATTGTAGATAGACAATTCAAAGAAGACAGGCCCTTGTGTCCGGTGCGGGCCCTGAGGTACTATTTGGATCGAACCAAACACCTCAGAGGGTCTCAATCCCTCCTTTTCATCTCCTTCAAGAAAGGATGTACCTCAGACATCAGACCCGCTACTCTTTCTTCTTGGTTGAAACAAACCATTCTACTTTGTTGTAAACAAGCAGACCAACAAGCCTTGGACTTGGTCCAAGTTAAAGCCCATGACATTAGGGCCTTTGCGGCCTCTAAGGCTTTTTACGGTGGGGTATCAGTGGACCAAATCATGCAAGCCTGTCACTGGAAAGCTCACAACACATTTACAAATTTTTACCTAAAAGACCTTACTTGGTCAGACAACGACAACAATATGTATCTGGGACCAGTGGTGGCGGCACAACAAGTCCTAGATCCTTCCCCTCAGACCAGGTATCCTCGGAAAGAAAAGAAGGGGGGGGGGGGGGGGGGGGCACATCCGCTACAACCAAGTCTTCAGGAGTCTAACCCAGGGTCTAGGTATAGGTTTACCTCTCGAGATGTTATGGGTAAGGTCGTCCTCGCCGGGCGGGAGATTATAATTTGCACCATGTGTGTGCGTGCGTGCGTGGGTCACGCAGTTTTCTCTGAAACTACTAGTTACACATTTTTTGGTAAATTACTTGTCCTAATGAATTTTTACGCTCTTCAAAATTTTTGGGTTTGGTGAACTTTGGCCTACTTTTGAGTGAGTAATAGCACTTTTACTTAATGTAATTATATGGCTTACAACTGTGAAACTATTGCATTTAGAGTATTTTATTGCAATATGTTGTTCAGCTACTTTCTCCACAGCTACAACATGGCGAGTAGTTTGGAAGTGTATCTCCATAGCTGAGTGAGTAATAGCTACTTTGTCAATTTTTAATGATAACCATAATGAGTAAATGGCTTATATCTTCAAAAGTATTGCAGCTACATAATTTCTCTCAAATATGTTGTTCATCTACTTTTTTGTGAACTGTAACATATTGAAGTTTCACAACTGTTGCTCAATGTTCAAGTGAGTAGTGGCTACTTTATTGCTACTTTTAGTGAAAATGTGAAAAATCACAAATATCTCGCAAACCGTAAGAGATAGAGCAATTTCGAGCGAATTTTTGACCCACCGGGTGGTACAACAATGTCCTATGCTAAGGGGATTGCTGAACTTTGGCCTACTTTTGAGTGAGTAATACCACTTTCACCTAATATAATTATATGGCTTAGAACTCTCAAACTATTGCATTTAGAGTATTTTGTTGCAATATGTTGTTCAGCTACTTTCTCCACAGCTACAACATGGTCACTAGTTTGGAAGTGTATCTCCATAGCTAAGTGAGTAATAGCTACTTTGTCAATTTTTAATGATAACCATAATGAGTAAATGGCTTATATCTTCAAAAGTATTGCAGCTACACAATTTCTGTCAAATATGTTGTTCATCAACTTTTTTGTGAACTGTAACATATTGAAGTTTCACAACTGTGGCTCAATGTACAAGTGAGTAATGGCTACTTTATTGCTACTTTTAGTGAAAATGTGAAAAATCACAAATATCTCACAAACCATAAGAGCAAAATGAGTAAATGCGAATTATCTGTAAAAGTATTGCGGAGACCCAATTTTTATAAAATAACTCATTCATCTACTTTTGGGAGAGCTTTCACATGGTGAAGTTTCAGACCCGTAGATAATTACTCGCCTACTCAAAATGAGTAAATGCGAATTATCTCTTAAAAGTATTGCAGATAGCCAATTTTTCTCAAATAACTCCTTCATCTACTTTTGGGAGAGCTTTCACTTGGTGAAGTTTCAGACCCGTAGCTAATTATTCACCTGCTCAAAATGAGTACATGCGAATTATCTCTAAAAGTATTGCCGACGGCCAATTTTTGTCAAATAACTCATTCACCTACTTTTGGGAGAGCTTTCACATGGTGAAGTTTCAGACCTGTACCTAATTATTCACCTACTCAAAATGAGTAAATGCTAATTATCTCTAAAAGTATTGCAGATAGCCAATTTCTCTCAAATAACTCATTCATCTACTTTTGGGAGAGCTTTCACATGGTGAAGTTTCAGACCCGTAGATAATTACTCACCTACTCAAAATGAGTAAATGTGAATTATCTCTTAACAGCATTGCGGATAGCCAATTTTTCTCAAATAACTCATTCACCTACTTTTGGAAGAGCTTTCACATGGTGAAGTTTCAGACCCGTAGATAATTAGTCACCTACTCAAAATGAGTAAATGCGAATTATCTCTTAACAGCATTGCGGAGAGCCAATTTTTCTCAAATAACTCATTCGCCTACTTTTGGAAGAGCTTTCACATGGTGAAGTTTCAGACCCGTAGCTAATTACTCACCTACTCAAAATGAGTAAATGCGAATTATCTCTAAAAGTATTGCACATAGCCAATTTTTCTCAAATAACTCATTCATCTACTTTTGGGAGAGCTTTCACTTGGTGAAGTTTCAGACCCGTAGCTAATTATTCACCTGCTCAAAATGAGTACATGCGAATTATCTCTAAAAGTATTGCCGATGGCCAATTTTTGTCAAATAACTCATTCACCTAATTTTGGGAGAGCTTTCACTTGGTGAAGTTTCAGACCTGTACCTAATTATTCACCTACTCAAAATGAGTAAATGCTAATTATCTCTAAAAGTATTGCGGATACCCAATTTTTATCTAATAACTCATTCAACAATAAGAACTTGAGTCAGTGAAGAATGAGTCAAGACTTTAAATCTCTGCCTAAGAGGGACTTGACCCTTCACTTGGTAGAAGAACTGAACTCCAAGTATACTGTGATCAAACCAGACATCCAGACAACATTTGCTGAGTTGGAAAACATCAACAAAAGCCAGTTTAAAGAACTCCAGGACTCTTTATCTGATAAATACAAAGCTGCAGCTGCCACAAGTATGCAGAGGAAGCTTCAACCAGAATCTAAACCCAGGTTCAAACCTAGAGGGAGACAGAGACAAAATCGCCAGAACCCCCCTAGCTGCCAAAGACAAACAAACAAACAGTTACAATTCTTGATTAAAGGATTGAACAAATTAGTCAGAAATTAAAGTTATCCTATTAAGTGCCAGTAATATTAATAAACTGTTAATGTTGTTGTTAATGTGTCCTTGGCTATCTACAAGGGATCTCAGAGGATCAGACTTTCTGAGGTCAGGACTTACTGGGCATTCCACAGTGCTTATGATGGAAGGCTTCAACTATCAGGAGATCTTAAATCAGGTCAAGGAGGCAAAAATAGCCCCTCCTGGGTTTCTCCAGAAAGGCAAAACTATGGAGAGCCTAATTGGTCATACAGTGATTAACTTATCTGATGAAACCCTGAGTAAGGCACAAGTCAGTGCCTTAGAAAAAGGCCTAACTTTTTGTCCTACCCCAGGACCACCAAATAAGGCTCAGATCTGGTTGGATTTCAAAGAATTCCACCGCAGGCTAAGCCTCAAATACCACTTCTACTATGACAATAAACATCTTCAGGATCTAAAGGAAGATGAACTGGCTATAGTAGATTTCATGGCTATGAACCTAGAAGAATGTGAAGACCCATACAAGGATATTCACAAGAAATTTGTGGATAAAAGCAACTGGAAACCACCTAGAATACATCAATCGCTGTAGGTTTTCCAGAGGGCATTTAAAGATGGCCTATTGAAAAGCAGACTCAAAAATAAGGGACAACCTAACCCTACCAAAGAGCAATGGATAGGTCTTAAGGAATTATCCTCAAACCCTAGAATTGTGATAAAAAAAAGCCGATAAGGGGTCAGCAGTTGTAGTAATGAATACAACTGATTACCTCAGAGAGGGCTACAGACAACTGAATGATCCCAAATTCTATACCAAAGTTGACCATGACCCTACACAAAGAATTGGTCAAAAAATCACAGACACACTTACAAAGATGTATAACAAAGGTTTAATCAGTGATAAAAACCTCGAACACCTAACCCCACAATCATGCACAGAAGCAAAGTTCTACATGCTCCCCAAAATACATAAGAAAAATGTAGACCCATTTGCAGTTCTGTGAATCACCCCACAAGCAGAATCAGTAAATTTGTGGATGAACATATAAAACAGTATGTACCACAAACAAAATCCCATATCAGAGATACCCAAGACTTCATTAATAAAATTAGGAGTCTAGGACAAATCCCAGAAGGGGCAATATTATGCACCCTTGATGTATCTAGTTTATACACCAATATCCCCAACCACGAGGGAATATTGGCTGTGACAAATAAACTAAGAGGGGACCCTACCAAAACACCCATCACCCAGTTCATATTGCACCTGCTAACCCTAGTCCTCCACAATATGAATTTTGAATTCAATGGAGAGCACTACTTACAAATAGGGGGGACAGCCATGGGGACATCATTGGCACCAAATTATGCCAATTTATTTATGGACAGGTTCGAAACCAGGGCCTTAGATGGTTACCACCTTAAACCACTGGTCTGGAAAAGATTCATTAACGACATTTTTATGGTCTGGACACATGGTGAAGAGTCACTCAACCACTTCATTGAGTATTTGAACTCCCTCCATGAATCAATTAAATTCACCCATGAATTTAGTTTTTCTGAAATTAATTTCCTAGACACAACTGTGAAATTCAATGAGAATAGGGAACTAATCACAACCCTATACAATAAACCTACAGACACCCATCTGTATTTAGAATACAGTTCAGCCCATCCTAGCACTGTACTTGATAAGGGACGCTATGGCCAATACCTAAGGTTACGTAGAATATGCACATTGGACAAAGACTTTAAAACCAATGCCTTTAAACTAACTGGCTATTACCTCAAAAGAGGCTACCCAGCAAGTGGTCTCAAAAAACATTATAACCGAGCCAATCAGTTTAAACAGTCAGACCTACTGGAGGACAACTCAAGAGAGTCCATTGACACACCAGTTATGGTCACTGAGTTTAACCCCAGAAACCCACCCATTAAACCCCTCATCAGGGACAACTGGAATATTATCCAGAATACTGATGAGCTCAAAAACATCTTTAAGGACAAACCACTAATAGGTTACAAGAGACTACCAAATCTCAAGGACCTATTAACTAGAGCTGCTATAAAATTTCCACCCACTAATAAAACCAAAAATAAAATAGTTTTCAACACAGTATGTACTAGATTAGGAAAATGTACATATTGCCCTAAACTGACCAAAGTGGACCAAATAATTAGTTTCCACACCAAAAAGACCTTCAAATATATTAACCTACCACCAAGGCACAGATACACTTGCGAATTAAGTAATGTAATATACATTATTAACTGCAATGAGTGTGGTCTCCAATACATAGGAGAGACCAAAAGACCAATTAGACAGAGAATGTATAAACACTACAGAAGTGTTCAGAAATTCAATGATCTAAACTCAACCCCTGTCTCTAGACACTTCACATTACCTAAGCATAGTGTCAGAAATATGGAGTTCAGCATTGTGCAATGGATGGGGGAGGATAACAACCCAAATTCCTCCACTAAACGTAAAAGACAGGAACTATTTTATATTTGGGCCTTCCCCACCCTCCATCCCACGGGTATCAACATATTTGTGTGAGTTTATGCCCTCTTATTGCACCCCTAACCCAGGTGCCTACCTGTTTACTTAATAACTCATTCATCTACTTTTGGGAGAGCTTTCACATGGTGAGGTTTCAGACCCGTACATAATTATTCACCTACTCAAAATGGGTAAATGCTAATATCTCTAAAACTATTGCGGAGACCCAATTTTTATCAAATAACTCATTCATCTATTTTTGAGAGAGCTTTCACATGGTGAGGTTTCAGACCCGTACATAATTATTCACCTACTCAAAATGGGTAAATGCTAATTATCTCTAAAACTATTGCGGAGACCCAATTTTTTTCAAGTAACTCATTCACCTACTTTTGGAAGAGCTTTCACATGGTGAACTTTCAGACCCATAGCTAATTACTCACCTATTCAAAATGAGTAAATGCGAATTATCTCTAAAAGTAAATGAGAAAGTGTGAATATCTTGAAAGCCGTACGAGATACAGCGATTTGACCAGCAGGGTAGTACAAGAGTAACCTATACAAAGGGCAAAAATTTCAATTTTCGCCACTTTTGGCAGCCATCTTTGATTTTAGCGGAAAATGAAAAAGTGTGAATATCTTTAAAACCGTACAAGATAGAGTGATTTGGAACAAACTTTTTCACCCACAGGGTAGTACAACAGTATTCTGTGCCTAGGGGAAAAATTTCATATTTGCCCACTTTTGGCGGCCATCTTAGATTTTAGCGGAAAATGAAAAATTGTGAATATCTTGGAAAAGGTATTTCTTCCCCTTTAATGCTCGGCGGGAGATACACACCGCGGCAGTGGTCTTGTTATTTTTAATTCATCAAGAATATATGTATTAAGGACTTATCAAGTTGTCATTAATCTCATATTCGGTGGCAAAAATTTATGAGAATTCCAACCATTGGGCTGGTTTTTCACTCGTGGTTGGGCCCTCAGAGCCCTTACACTTCTAAAGTGAGCACGGCTGCACTTCTGTCCTACAATCAAAACATCTTGACAGTTTCAGCACTGCCATTCATTCTATTCAGGTTTTTGGCTCTTTACAGGCCCAGTCTTTGGGAGTGGGGCACTGTAAACAGGACTCAGACTGGTATTTCTAAACATTCATTCTAACCTATTACTTCAAAATCTAAGAAAAATTGACATATCTTCCAGTCTCGGCTGTAATCCCTCCACCGTGCGGTTGGATTCAGCATTCAGTCTCGCATGGTAAGCTATTGTAGCGCAATAAAATTGAAAATTTTAATTACTTAAATGTAGCTTTTATAACCTACAAGCTTACCATGTGGGACTGAGAAGAGTCCCACCCTGCCTCCCAGCTGTATTACAGTTGAGGGGTAAGGTTTAAAAATTTCAACGAGAAAGTAGAACGAAAGGTCAAAGGTTACCACGAGACGACAACTTGAGGCTGCAGCCAACTATAAATGTCTATTTTTCTTAGACGTTGGCCTGATGTCTTGCGGCCATCCAAGAACAAAAACAGCAAATCACCCTCCCGCCTGCCCCTCTTTTAAAAGACCTTTTTCCAGCATTTATGTTTATTCACAAAAAGAATGAACTATTTCTGTATTACTGCGCATGGCAGAGTGAATTAGGTCACCAGGGGTCAAAGGTAGCAAGTACATAGGTTTAAAGAGAGTCTCCCCTCATATTTTAAATTCTATGTATGGTGTATGTGGCGGTCACCGAACGCCAAGCCACGCTTACCCAAGTGTTTTCATATGGTAAGTATATACATTTTTCTTCATAAAAATAAATTTTACATTTAAAAATATGAAATTTAAGTAATCAAAATTTTCAAGTTTATCTCGGAAATCTTGGATTGAGATAGAGCGATTTCCACGAAATTTTTGACCCACAGGGTATCTGCAGAGTCTACTGGCGACTTTTTTTTAAAACAATGTTTTCCCGCCACTTTTGGCGGCCATCTTGAATTTCTGCATTAAGCGCAAATACATGTTTATCTCGGAAACAGAGCGAGATAGAGCGATTTTGACAAAAGTTTTTACCCACAGGGTATCTGGAGAGTCTACTGGCGACTTTTCCCATAAATCGTTTCCCCGCCACTTTTTGTGTCCATTTAGTATTTCTGCATAAAACGCAAAAAACGCATTCATCTTGGAAACGGAGCAAGATAGTGATTTCCAGGAAATTTTTGACCAGCAGGGTATCTGCAGAGTCTACTGGTGACTTTTCCCAAAAATCGTTTTCCCAGCCATCTTGAATTTTTGCATAAAATGCAAACAAAAAATAAATGAATAAACAAAATAAAATTAAAAAACAAAAAACAGATTCATCTAGGAAACCTTGCATTTTGTCATAAATGGAAAAACATGGTCAATGGGAAGATGGTCATTTCTACAAACTCATTAATACTCATTGGGACACAAACATTAAAGTGTCTCTTGCTTATTGTCACTTCTACATGTGCCTCCATCTCGCAAGAAAATCTATATTCCGCTATCTTTAGTACATCTAATTTATACGGCGGGAGATAATTGCATGCGTCAGAATGCTTGTTTTAAATGAAATTGTTGAATATTTGATAAAAATACTTAGTATGTTGTGTGAAATATCCATGTAATAACAATATTTTATAAAATCCAAATAGGTTTTATATTTATTAAATGAACTATGTAGAAGTATGTACACTCACAGTGAAGGGAATATGAGGCCATGATGGGTTTCCAGCAGTATTTTGCTGTCACCTATTGTTGAAGTCTTCTCGCAATGAAAAACAAATAAAATATCAAATGCTGGTAGTTGTACACAAGGATATATGGAAATAGGTTTCCAGCAATAATTTGCAAATATATGATCCAGCAATAATTTACTGTCACCTCACCTACTGTCTTGTAGCAGTATAAAACAAATGAAATGGCTGCTACAAGTATGTACAGACCACGAAAGCATGAAGGAAGGCAATTGATTTTCTTATTTTAAATGAAATTGTTGAATATTTTATCAAAATACTTACAGTTTGGTTGTGTAAAATATCTGTATAACAATATTTTATAAAATCCAAATAGATTTTATATTTATTAAATGAACTATGACATACTAGTTTGCTCATCCGCTGTGTATGCTTCAGACTTAAAATACGTCTTCTCCCTTCGAAATCCAAATTCAAACTGCGTAGTTACAGTTAAACCCCTGTATTTAGAAACCTATATTTAGAAACCTATATTTCTTTTGAAAATAAGGTAATTTTATTTCACTTTAAAATATTTTGAAATGTTAAACATTATTGCCACAAGAAATATTGACAAAGACTACACAGGACGCAGTTGAATATTTTATAAATATACTTACAGTTAGCTAGTTTCAAATATCCATATAACAATTGTGTCTGTAACCATCTTTGCAAGTATTTTGCAAATGGGCGATAGTTTACAGACCTTAATTCCCAGTGCTGTCCAAAGATTTGACTCCGTCTTCGGGAGAAAGCCAGCCTCTGCACCCTTGTTTTGAAATATTGCTTGGGGGGCCACGGTGTAGCAGTGGTAGCACACTGGTCTCTCAACTCTGAGGTCAGAGGTTAAAGCCACAGACCCTATGTGGGAAGATGTTAGTTTCTTACCAATGGTCGGTAGTTTACATTTTATAAGTACAAATATTGGACCAACTGTATGTACTGGTTTCCTCTGGCCATAAAACTACCGGTTGTGATATGACCTTTACAGTGTTGAAAGCGACATTAAATAATAATAATAATTAAATAAATAAAATATTAGGAAATCATGGGGTGGGAATCTTTTGGTGTGGTCAGATTTGACTTTGGGCCCATCCTTCAAGGTCAAATGAGGATAGCCGAACTTAAAAGTGCTTATAACTCGCTTATTATTGCTCATACAGGTTTGGGATGGTAAACCAACTTATACAAAATCATGGACTGGGAATCTTTTGATGTGGTCAGATTTGACCTTTGGCCCCTTCTTCAAGGTCAAACAAGGATGGCCAAACCGAAAAGTGCTTATACCTTGCTTATTATTGGTCCTAGAGGTTTGGGATGATAAACCAACCTATAGGAAATCATGGGCTGGGAATCTTTTAGTGTGGCCAGATTTGACCTTTGGCCCATCCTTCAAGGTCAAATGAGGATAGCCGAACTTAAAAGTGCTTCTATCTCGCTTATTATTGCTCATACAGGTTTGGGATGGTAAACCAACTTATAGGAAATCATTGGCTGGGAATCTGACTTCAGCTGACATTATGACATCACTCTGTTGCATACACATACGCATTGGCGTCCATGAGAACAACTTCTCTGACACCATAAGGCCAAGAGGGATGCTTTTTTATGTCAGCATGACAGCATCACTCATCATGTCTGCCTCCGCGTTCACATGAACATCTCTGAAAGCACAAGGCCCAGAGACATGCTGTTACTTTTAAAAGATACCTTATCTATCGAGGATGATAAATCGTAAAATGCATGTTTGTCTGTCCCCCAGAGCTGTTAGAAATGATGTACCCTCACACAAAGTGTGAAAATTTCAAAAGTTTATCACAATTTTCTCATGGACTATTCAAGAGATTTCTGTCTTATCTTGCATATATGTACTAGGCTACAGGTAGATTCCCTTGTGTGAGTACAGGACTTGGATCTTTCTTAATCATGTTTTTTACACGACAGCCCTTAAGGGTTGTCGGGGTATTGTTTTCACCCATGGTGTCTGGATGGGCCAGCGGGTGACGCGAAAAAGTTTGTCCGAGCTGTATCTCAGAAAGCGTAAGGTGTAGGAAGTTGATACGTGATAGGGCGTTGGTTAGGAGGTGTAGGTGTGCAATGTCATGGTCTGACCTTGATTTGACTTTTGACCTTGCTGTAGTGACCTTGACCTATAAAATTTTGTCCGGGCTATATCTCGGAAAGCTTAAGGTGTAGAAAGCTGATGCTTGGTAGGGACATTTGCTTAGGGGGTGTAGGTGTGCAAAGTCATGGTCTGACCTTGATTTGACCTTTGACTTTGCCGTAGTGACCTTGACCTATAAAATATTGTCTGGGCTATATATCGGAAACCGTAAGGTGTAGGAAGTTGATACTTGGTAGGGACATTGGTTTGGGGCTGTAGGTGTGCAACGTCATGATCTTGACCTTGATTTGACCTTTTACCTTGCCATAGTGACCTTGACCTATAAAATCTTGTCCGAGCTATATCTCGGCAACCGTAAGATGTGGGAAGTTGATACTTGGTAGGGACATTGGTTAGGGGGTGTAGGTGTGCAACATCATAGTGTGACCTTGGTTTGACCTTTCTGTTGCCTGACTTATCCTGTCACTCACCAAGGTCTGTACCAACTCTATATGTGACCGATTCATATCGGTCACTGATTGCTTGTTTGATCCTGGAACCTCCACCACTGGCTTGTCCTCTGGTGTGACTGTTGGGGGTACCGGTTCCAGTCTTGTTCAGACCACCGGTGAGGCTGCTGTTGTGAGTGAGGCTGCCAGCAAGAGTGCTACCCGCCCTGTTGAGGGTCCCAGTACTGATGTGAGCTAGCTGAATGCCACCCAGCCTGTTGAGGCTCCCGGTGCAGGGACGGCCATCCAGCTTGTTGAGGCTCCCGGTGCGGTTCCTGAGGTTCTGCCTTACGGTACCGGTACTGCTGCCCTGCAGTCTGATAGTGAGGAAGATCTGCAGAGTGAGCCTGGTTCCCCTGTAGATGACAACTTCCGGTATGGCTCCCCAGACAGAGATCTCACCAGGGATGAGATTGCTGATCAGGAACTCTCTGAGGAGGCGTGGGGTCGTTTATGATCTGGCATCAGATTCCTGAATTCGACAGTGTGTCTTCTGCAGATGACAACCCCTTTGCCGGTTCCCTGAGTCCAGCCAACCTGGAAGGTCTCTGGTAAGTTGCCTTTAGACGACTGGCTGTGTAGAAAAATGGAGAAGTTAAACCTCACTGTTGCTGAAGACTACCCTTCCAGGAACACAGAAACTGCTGGACTTCTCAGGGACCAGTTTGTCAAGCCACCAATGTCATCTAGATGGTACGACATGCATATCTACTGTGTGTTCCTGCTGTCCGGAACCGGTGAAACTGAATAGTGCGTTCAGTAGGGTGGCAAGATGTAGTTTATCTGCCCCTCCACATTCTCGTGCCCTTAGCCAGGACATTTTGAGATGTTGGGAGAGAGCAGTCAGAGAACAGTCGGTTATGTGTAACCAGGCTGCCGGCTTATCAAGGTGTTTGACTAGAGTGCAGGACACGATGTCTACACAACTCAAGAACTTACACTCAGATAAAGGCAAGGGAAAGTCCTCAGAAAGAATGCAGCAAGCTGTGGACGAACTGGAGTTTTTATTGCGTTAATACATCCTATCCAATAGACAATTGCTTTACCAAACAACAGAAAAAGACGTCCTGTATATACTACCGGCTGGACCAGTCACAGTGTGCATTCACCAGGTGGCGCATCGTACTTCCTTCCTGTCTAGACAGCGTGACGTCATAGCATCTTTTTCGTTTGGCGTGTGGAGTGTGCAGACGTGTTTTCTACAGAGAGACATTTTTGAAGTTTATCAACGAATGTAATCATTTTATGAACGTTTAAGTATTTCTACTTAATTCTACGAGTTTTATCATCATTATGTCATCACCTGGACAGAAAAGAGGAACTTGCGGGCACGTTATGGCTTCATTTGACAACCACAAGAAATGTGCTCGTTGTAGAGAGAAGGGAGTGGGTGACGATCCGTGTGTACAGAAGAGGGATTGTCAGATTTGTAAGGCAAAATGCCACCCAGCCTGTTGAGGCTCCCGGTGCAGGTCCTGAGGTTCTGCTTTCCGGTGCTGGTGAGACGGTTCTGCAGTCTGACAGTGACTACGACCTGCAGAGTGAGCCCGATTCCCTAGTGCATGCTAATGACCGGTCCGGCTCTCCAGACTTCAACAGGGAAGATACCAGTGGCCTAGACCTCTCTGAAGATGCTACCTACAGTGAGTTGGGTTGGTACGACATTTCTGAGTTCGACAGAGTTTCATCTTCAGATGACAACCCTTTTGCCGGTTCCCGAGTCCAACCTACTGGGAAAGTCTCTGTTAAACTGCCTGTGGACGAATGGCTTTGCCGGAAGATGGAGAAACTCAACCTCACCATTACTCAGGGCTACCCTTCCAGGAATGCAGAAACTTCTGGCTTTCTCCGGGACCAGTTTATCAAACCACCCAGGTCATCTAAGTGGTATGATATGCACACAAATAAGAAGGACTCAGACATTTCTACAGTGTGTGCCTGGTCTCAGGAACCGGCAAAGCTGAACAGCACATTCAGTAGGGTGGCCAGACGAAGTTTACCGGTTGCCCCACCCCCCAGGACTTTCAGCCAAGAGATGTTAAGACGTTGGGAAAGGGCTTCATATAAACAGACTGTTATGTGTAACCAGGCTGCCGGTTTGACCAAAGTCAAAGATGCAATTTCTTCGCAGCTTAAGACCCTACACTCTGACAAGAGCAAGGGCAAGTCGTCTGAAAGAATGCAGCAGGCTGTTGACGAATTGGAGTATTTGGTCACTTTCAACTGGTCAATTTCACAGGCAATGGCCAGAACAATGCAGGATTTATCTGAAGGCATGTTTATCAGCATGGCGAACTTCACACTGGCTAGAAGGGACAGCTACCTAGAATATTTACATGCTGGTGTAAAGCAAGACACTCTCACAGCACTACGTACTGCTCCCATTCACCTGCATTCACTTTTCCCGGACAATTTACTCGGCAAAGCTAAAGATGAAGTGTCCAGAAGCAAAGAGAGGCGTTCTGCTGGCCAGTCACACAGGAAACCCGGTCTTTCCACCCATATGCTTCCAATGACAGGTCTTCTCATCAACCGGACCGGAAAACTCCCAGCTTGGAAGCAGATCAGAGAACACCAACAAGGAAAGAAAGGTCGTGGGAAGCCCTCCACCTTTTCACAGAAACCGGCCAAGGATTCCAAGCCGCGTAAATGACAATTACTGTGTACAATATGTCACCGGGCTGAAGGACTGTGTATGTGTGCCCGGTCAGTTAGGCTTGAACCCTTCACCGGTATTGGCCAAGGACAAGACATTGACCAGCGAGAGCGAGACTGTATTTTTACATGTAAACTCTTGTGTTGTTCATTCTGTCACCGGGTTGCCACAAAAGAAAGGCGTAAATCCCAATTATTGTTACAATCACACAGAAATAAGATATGTGAAAGAAGTTTCCTGTGTAGGTCACTTGAGTTCTGCAAATACTGTCACAAATGTCCCAACTGTTCCCATAAATCCACCTGTAGGGGCAAGGCTACATCAGTTTTGGGAAAAATGGGAAACCCTGGGGGCAAGTCCAAACGAAGTGGGAGGCTCTGGGTTCGAGTCCAAAAGTAGTCCCAACACTCAGAGAGGGCTACACCCTCCCCTTCCGGTTCAGACCCAATTTAACCAGGTCACCAACTGTCATAAGCAACTATGTCAACCCACAAAGACAGTCCCACCTTTTGGAGGCACTGTATCAGCAGGTGAACAAAAATGCAGTGGAACCAGTAACAAACCAAAACTCACTGGCGTTTTACAACCGGCTATTTTTGGTACCCAAACCCAATGACCGGTGGAGACCTATCCTGGACCTGAGCACCTTGAACACCTTCCTAAACACAGTCGTTCAAGATGGAGACCCCAGAGACAATAAGGACCTCCCTGCAGACAGGGGAGTGGGTCACCTCCATAGACTTCAAGGACGCATACTTCCATATACCAATTCACAGTCAGTCCAGGAAGTACATGCGTTTTCACATCCAGGGTCAGTCCTACCAGTTCAAAGCCCTACCCTTTGGCCTGTCCACAGCACCTATGGAGTTCAGAATGGTGGCCAAACAGGTCAAACTGATGGCTTTACAGAGGGGTATAAGAATCCACCAGTACCTAGACGACTGGTTGGTGAGAGCCACATCCCATCAAACTTGTCTCCAGCATACACAGACCTTGGTAGCTCTCTGTCGAGAACTAGGCTGGCTGTTGAACAAGCAAAAGTCAGAACTGGTCCCAAAACAGGTTTTCAATTTTGTAGGTTACCAGTTCAACCTGAGAGAAGACAAGGTCAGACCCACACTAGAGCGTTGGCAGGCCTTGACAGACAAGATTCCGTCAATACTGTCCGGTGTGCCGGTCCGGCAGTTCATGTCCCTCATAGGTCTACGCACAGCAACAGAAAAGCAAGTCCACCTAGGTGGACTTGCTTATGAGGCCCATACAGTGGCACTTGAAAAACAAATGGAGGGTCCCAGAATCACTAGAAAAGGTGATACCAGTTCCCAGGTCACTCCACCCTCACTTAAAATGGTGGCTGGAGGAAAGCAATGTTCTACCAGGTCAACCATTACACCCTCTAAAGCATGCTCTGCAGATCTTTACAGACGCATCAAAAGAAGGGTGGGGTGCTCACTTAAATGAACTTACTGCAAGGGGAACCTGGTCCCTTCCAGAAAGCAAGTTGCACATAAACCACTTGGAACTAAAGGCGGTCTTCCTGGCCTTAAAAGAGTTCAAAGACCTTGTTTCGAATAACATAGTTCTGGTGGCCACAGACAACACAACAGTGGTTGCCTATATAAACAAACAGGGGGGATGAAGTCAGGCCCTCTGTGTGCCCTTCTGTGGAGAATCCTGACCTGGTGCACCAGGAGACAGGTAACTCTCAAAGCTCAACACATCTCTGGCTGCCTGAACATGATAGCAGACAAACTATCCAGACTAGGCCAGACCATTCAAACGGAATGGTCCCTTCACCCAGAGGTGTTCCAAGCTATATGCTCCCGGTGGCACCAAGTGGACTTGTTTGCCACCAGGTTCAACAACAAACTGCCACAGTTTGTCTCACCGGTTCCAGATCCCCAGGCATGGGCAGTGGATGCACTCAGTCTGTCCTGGGATGATCTGGACCCATATGCCTTCCCACCAGCAGCCATCTTGGGCAAAGTGGTGGAGAAGTTACAGGGCTACCCATGCAACAGAATCATACTGATTGCACCGGGGTGGCCCAACATGCCCTGGTTCTGGGATCTAGTGGCCATGTCCAGTCAGATCCCACTGTGTCTGCCCAGTCTGCCCAATCTGGTGATTCAGCCAATTAACCAGACCCTGCACAGGAACCTGTCAAACCTGAACCTACATGCCTGGCTCTTTGAGCCACAGCAATCAAGGGGCAGGGCTTCTCTGAGGCAGTGGCAGCACGAATTGAGGCTCCTGAAAGAGGATCAGCCAGATCCGTCTATGAGGCAAAGTGGACCATTTTAACAAAGTGGTGCCTCAGTAATCAGGTGGACTTCAGGGCACCACCTCTGAAAGCCATAGCTGACTTCTTCCTGTACTTGTTTCAGGATAGGAAGTTGCAGCCAGGCACTATTGATGGCTACAGATCAGCCATTGCTGACAAGTTGGGCAACTCCCCCATAGATGTCAGCAAAGATGAAAACTTCACTCGTCTCCTGGATAGTTTCCACAGAGACAGACCTAAGGGCAGGAGGGGCATCCCCTCCTGGAACCTCTACCTGGTTTTACACCAGCTGACAAAGGCTCCCTTTGAACCCTTAAAGGAGGCCTCACTTAAACACTTGACTTTCAAGACCGTTTTCCTGCTTGCCTTGGGTTCTGGTAAATGCAGGAGTGAGATCCATGCTTGGTTACATAAGAACATCAGACACCAGTCAGACTGGTCTAAGGTCTCTTTGTACCCCTCACCCAGCTTTCTATCCAAGAACCAGCTGGCTAAGGAGGGACCAGATAGTGTTGCACTGGTGGTTATACCAGCCCTGGCCCCCACTCTGGATAAGTCACTTACAGGTGACAGGTCCCTATGTCTAGTCAGAGCCCTGCATTATTACTTGGACAGGACCTCCGATCTTAGGCAGAACAAGGCGGTGGTCTTTGTCTCCTTCAAGAAAGGTTTTGATGAGGACATCTCACCTGCCACTGTCTCTTCATGGATCAAGCAGACTGTGAGCCTATGCTATGAGCTCTCTGACCAGGAAGCCCTCACCTTGCATTAGGTTAAAGCCCATGATGCTAGGGCCTTTGCTGCTTCTAAGGCCTTCAGGGGTCTCCTTAGAGCAGATTTGGTCGGCCTGCCACTGGAAGTCACATAACACCTTCACACAGTTCTATTTGAAGGATGTGGCTTGGGCTGAATCAGAGCTCTTCCATTTGGGACTAGTAGTGGCTGCCCAACATGTGGACCACCAACCCCAAATATGAGAAGATTTGTAAATATGTACATATTGTAGATACCTTGTATATAATATATAAGCAAAAAAAAGGTTAAAAAAAACCCATTTCTTATGGGACTGAACTCAGCCCTCTCTTCCCCTTCTCAGAGCAGGTCTATGAAAAAGGGGGGGGGGGCAACATCAGTATGCTTCTGGGTAACCGGTAACCAACCACGACCTTATACGGTTCTCTGACCCTAGGTCAAACCGGGCCTTCTCATTTGTTTTTGGTTATGAGTTTACTTGAGTCCCTATAGTAGCTTACCAACCTTCCAAGCGGTAGTTATTCAGCAATTGTCCATCGAATAGGATGTATTAACACAATAAAATTGCAAATTTAATAAGTAAATTAAATTTTTATAAGTTAATACCCTATCCAATGGAAATTTACAATTCAGCTACTTTTTCCATAGTTACAGCTTGAAGAGTAACTTGGGTATCTATCTGAATAGCTAAGTGAGTAGTAGCTACTTTTGGACTTTTCAGTAACTTCCATCATGAGTAAAATCACTTGTAACTTGAAAACTATTGCATTTAGAGAATTTCATATAAATATGTTATTCAGCTACTTTTAGGTCAGCTATAACATAGTAAAATTTCAGACCTGTAGCTCATGGCATAGCTGAGTAATAGCTACTTTTAGGTTATCACTGTTGAGTAAATCACTTATAACTTGAAAACTATTGCATTTAGAGTATTTTTTTCAATATGTTATTCACCTATTTTGGGGCCAGCTATAACATAGTGTAAATCCAGACCTGTGGCTCATTGCATAGCTGAGTAATAGCTACTTTTGAGTAAATCAGTTGTAATTGGAAAACTATTTCATTTACAGAAATTTGTGTAAATATGTTATTCAGCTACTTTTGGGTCAGTTATAACATAGTAAAATTGCAGACCCGTAGCTCTTTCCATAGCTGAGTAATAGCTACTTTGATGTCATCACTGTTGAGTAAATCAGTTGTAACTTCAAAACTATTGCAGTTTGAATATTTTGTGTTATATGTTATTCACCTACTTTTGGATCAGCTTTAACATAGTAAAATTGCAGACCTGTAGCTTATTTCATAGCTGAGCAATAGCTATTTTTAGATTCTCACTGTTGAATAAATCAGTTGTAACTGGAAAACCATTGCATTTACAGTATTTTCTTTAAATATGTTGTTCACCTACTTTTGGGTCATCTTTAACATAGTAAAGTTGCAGACCTGTAGGTTTGTTTGGTTTGAGCAATAGCTTCTTTGAGGTTTTTTCTGTTGAGTAAATCAGTTGTAACTTGAAAACTATTGCCTTTAGAGAATTCTGTTTAAATATCTTATTCATTTACTTTCGAATTAGCTATAACAGTAAAATTGCATATGTGTATCTCATGGCATAACTGAGTAATAGTTATTCTCAGGTCTTCACTATTAGTAAATCAGTTTTAACTTGTTTAAATACATTGGTCTCCTACTTGTAGATCAACTATAACATAGTAAAGTTGCAGACCTGTAGCTCATTCCATAGCTGAGCAATAGCTACTTTGAGGTTTTCTCTGTTGAGTTAATCAGTTGTAACTTAAAAACTATTACAGTTAGAGTATTTTTTAATATGTTATTCATCTACTTTTGAATCAGCTATAACATTGTAAAATTGCAGATTTGTAGCTCATGCCATAGCTGAGTAGTAGCTACTTGCGGTTCTCACTGTTGAGAGAATCAGTTGCAACTTGAAAAGTATTTAAATATGTTGTTCAATTACTTTTGGGTCAGCTATAACATAGTGAAATTGCAGACCTGTATGTCATGGCATAGATGAGCAATAGCTACTTTGAAGTTTTCTCTGTTGAATAAATCAGTTGTAACTTGAAAACTATTGCATTTAGATAATTTTGTTTAAATATGTTATTCACCTACTTTTGAATTTGCTATAACATAGTAAAATTGCAGACGTGTAGCTCATGGCATAGCTGTGTAATAGCTATTCTCAGGTTCTCAATGTTGAGTAAATCAGTTGTAACTTGAAAAATATTGCATTTTAAGTATTTTCTATAAATATGTTGTTCACCTACTTTGGGGTCAGCTTTAATATAGTGAATTTGCAGACCTGTATGTCATGGCATAGCTGAGCAATAGCTATTTTCAAGTTTTCTCACTGTTGAGTAAATCAGATGTAACTTGAAAACGATTGCATTTAGAGTAATCTGTTTAAATATGTTGTTCACATACTTGGGTCAGCTATAACATAGTGAAATTGTAAACCTGTAGCTCATGGCATAGCTCACCAATACCTACTTTTAGATTTTCACTGTTCAGTTAATCAGTTGTAGCTTGAAAACGATTTCATTTACAGTATTTTGTTTAAATAAGTTATTAACCTACTTTTGGGTCAGTTATAAAATAGTATAATTGTAACTCACTGTTGAGTAAATCAGTTGTAACTCAAAAACTATTGCATTTGCAGTATTTTCCTTAAATATGTTTTTAACTTTTTGCACCTTAACAGTTACCTTCTTACTTTCCTTCTGAATACCATTTACAGGGCACAACTTTTGTGTCCTTTTCTTCTGTCACTTCTACTCCAAAACTCAAAACACACAGTCAGCTGACACAGAGCCTGTTCACGGGCACTGATTGTTTATTTTTCCATAGTGTATACTGGAAATAACTTGAGAAATTTCATTCATATTTTGGATGTATATGTAACTGGCCATAGATAAGTGCCGTACAATAAGGTGACTTTAAACTCTCAGAAAAACAGAATTATATTCACTTTTAGTTTGGCAATTTTTTACCAGTATTTCAAATACAGTGCAATTCTAGACATGTTTCACTTGTGGGTGTAACAAACCTTGAACAGAACCTTCAGGAAAAGATTACCTTAAACTCCTTACCATTGAGTTTAAGGTTGGGACAATTGTTTTGGTGTTTAGAAGATATTTGTTCTGCTAATTGAGATTTTTTCTCATCAATATTCATCATGTACATATATTTAGACAAAATGAAAAAAGTCTCTTTTCTAAAGTTACAATAAATTGCTGATATTTTAGAAACTTATGAGTTTAAGGTTGTAACAGTTTGGTGTCACTCAGCTGCGATGGATCACCTATAGGACCAGCATCGTCATCACACTTTGTTTCTGGAAAATATGTCAAAAATTGCTCGTAGGATGAAATTCAAATTTGGCATGTGGGTGTTGCCGGTCATCAATATATGCCCTATTTTAAGATGACCTTAAACTCCCACTTTTAACACATTTATATTGAATTTTACTTTTGCGATTTGTGGGCAATAGCTTAAAGATGGCTTCATAGATTCAAGTCATATTTGGCATGTGGGCGTAACTGGTCTTCAGGCTGTAGCCTATTTTAAGGTGACCTTAAAATCCTAGTGATAACAAAACTATATTGCATTTAAATTTTTTAATTTCTGGAGAGTATTTCAAATCTGCATGACACATTTAATTTAAATTTGGAATGTTGATGTATCTAGTCCTGAAGGTGGGTCCTATTTTAAGGTGACCTTAAACTCGAGTGTGTAAAAGAATGTTACTGAACTCAACTTTTTCTATGATTCCACGAAGTATACCAAAAATGCATGACATATTTGATCTATATTTTGCAGGTACATGTAACTGATGTTACAGAAATGCTGTAAGACTACATTGAGGTGATCTTTATCCCTTAGTAATGGGATAATTATAATTACTTTTCTTTTAAAATTTTGGATAATATCTTAAATTATGTGCAATAGATTTTAAGCACATTTAAATTTTGGATAGAAGTAACCTTGAACAGAGTCTACATGGTTAACATGACCTTAAACTCTTAATATTTGCATTGACTTACGTTCAGTTTAAGGTTAGGACAAATTCTTATGATATTTTGGCAATATTAAAGTGGTAGCTGAGACTTTTCATATACATTAAACATGTACACTAATCTAGACCAAAACAGGATCTTTATTGTAATGTTACCATAAAAACCTGTTTATTAAAGAAATGAGTTTAACTTATTTTAATTGTTATATCCATCCTGCTGGACATGGATATTATTTTGCCTTTCCCTCTGAATCACCCTTCATTGCTGCTCATCTATAGGAACAGTTTTTGCATGTCTCAGCTAAATTTGGTGTGGAGGTTTAATCGCATGAGAGTTTGTGTGTGGTTGCTTTCTTGGCAGTATCTGACAACAAGTGTTGCCGTGGCAACACTTTTTCATGTTTCTTGGGCGTAAAATTTTGGGGGGGGTTCTTTGCATTCCAAACCCCTGCATGGATTGGAGCTGATTAGTTTTTCGGCAACACCTGGCAACACTTTTTTTGTTTCCAGGACTTACAATAAATATTCTTATGGGTGCTTTGCTCTCCTTACTCTAGCTGATTACTTTTTTGGCAACACTTTTTTATGCATCTTGGACTAATATTTTTGTGGGTTTTTGCATTCCAAACCCCTACATGAATAGGAACTGGTTAGCTTATATCTGGCAGTAAGTGTTGCCATGACAACACTTTTTTCTGTTTCTAGGTTGTGGGTATAAAAAGTCCTGAAGAAGACCTGTACAGTAAAGTGACCTAACACTCCACAAGATCTGACAATGATCTTGCTCATTTGCTTTCCCACAAAATGGCAGACAAATATATCTCTATGAAGAGAGGAGGTGGACAAATATAAGTCCTTCTTTCCTCCATGAAGAGAGGAGGCAGACAAGACAGGACCCATCTTGCACAACATTATGGTCATACGACATGCAGTTTAACATAGGTTACCAAAATGATACTTTATTGAATTTTCTGCTGACTGCTGACATCTAGTGAAATTTTGAAAAGTGATAACTTTGTGTGTTCAGCGCGCTGTCTGCCTGTGTGAATTTGTCAGAACCTGTACATTGGATCTAGGTTATATTTTTCAACAAGGTGGGGCTTCACCATGGCTCAATTCTTCTGAAAGATGGTTTGGATCTGCAAAAATACTGCCAGTCAGCCAACTAATTTTGTCCATCCATCATAATATTTGTCCTTTCGAATTTCATCCGCTTCAATGTTTAACCAAAGCTGCTGACACAGTACAATTCTACTGAATTCTTGTTTGATCCTGGAGCCGGTACCAGCCGTATGTCTACCGGTGCGGTCACCCAGTCTTCTGATGTTATGTTTACCGGTGCCAGTCCTGTTCAGGCCACCGGGAATTTTGTTGCCAGCATGACTGCTAGCCAGCCTGTTGAGGCTCCCGGTACGATGAGAGTAGCCACCCAGCCCGCTGGACTGTTGGACTGTTAATAGATCTGTTTGTGAAGACACCCAGAAGTGTTAAATGGTATGATATGCACATGGACAAGAAGGACGTTGTGAAATCAAAGGTGATATCCTGGTCACCCGATCCAGCAAAGCTCAACAGTAGTTTCAACAGGATTGCCAGACACAGTTTGCCTTGTGCTCCCTCTTCCTGGTCCATCAATCAAGACACCTTGAGAAGCTGGGAAAGATCAGCTAGAGAACGGACATTTATGTGTAACCAGGCTGCAGGTCTGAGTAGATGCATGGGCAAGGTTCAAGACTCCATGGTAGCACAGCTGGAAACTTTTCATTTGCACAAGGGCAAAGGCAAAGCTTCCAGAAAGGCTCAGCATGCTGTTGACGAACTAGAATACTTTGTGACGTTTAACAGATCCATCACCAAGGCCATGGCATGTGTCACAAAGTAATATAAGCCTCTTGTATTGTATTAGGACATTCTGATTTTTACTGGAGTATGTAAACAGATACACAGTTTTTTTTTTGTTGTGGAATTTTTCTGCAGGAACTTTACCACACCTAGATTATTTGATTTGCTTCAGTGATTACACTTGGTTGCCAAATCCTTTTTATGGTATTTGTTTCACATGTGTGATAATCACACCTCACTAATTATACTTTTGTGGTCAGTTGTGGACATCAGTTTGGTATGGGTGGTAGATGTTTAAAGTGTTTACTTCAGTATCATTTCTAGAGTTGACCAGGAAGGACGGAGTGGTACTCTATAACTTGGGTTGATTTGTTGAAATCAACTCTGTTTTATTATAGTGGAACCAGCAGCTGTGGTAATTTGTTTCTTTTAATTCTAGCATTATTAAATATGAGGTCCCTTATTCATTCATATTAATGTTAACATGTGAAACAATTTTTCATAGATTTATGTCAATGTATATATCTTTATGTGGCACATAAACTTATACAAGACAAAATATATCAAAATATTTCATCACCATAAGTTTGTTGTATTTATATATTATGTCGAACATGTTGTTAAGGTGTTGTTACATTCATTTCAGCTGGTTTATTGCTATGCCTGATGTGAATGTTGAATACTTTACTGGATTGCTGAATCCCTGTTGATTTCATATCACATATGAGGAAGCTGTTCTTTGTGATTTGGATGTTTCTCATTATTACCTATTTTGGTGCCAGTTTGTGTGGAAGCTGTTTCATTGGACATATTAGGAACTGTAGACTTTGTGGAGGATTTCCTGACAGCTATTTGTTTGACAGTGTATTTCATACATAAAATATTGCTGTTTGGAATTTCATAATATCTGTTGTGACATTCATTGATTAACTGTATATATATATATATCTTGTATGTCATTACATGAACTGTATACTGTATTTCCAATATAATACTTCAGTGTGTATGAGTGGTATTTTTTGATTGGAAGGTGTGTTTTGTGATGAAAGTTGGAGAGAAGTGAAGTGTGTACTAAGTGTTATTTTAATATCAATTTTCAGGTTCTGCATTGTGAATACCTTTAACTGAACTTGTATACCCAATAAAGCGATTTTTGTGAAACCTTTTACTGACCCTCAATCAGAACTTCGTGACAATTGGCGAGCTTGCCAGGATTCGAACCTGGAATCTTCTGATGTGCAGTCAGATGCGTTATCCATTGCAAATTGAGTTTGCGAGTGATATTGTTGCAAATTGGGTTTGCGAGTGATATTATTGACATTTGTGATAGCCCCAATTATCCATTCTGTTATTGGACTACACAAAGTCTTGTTTTTTTCCAATTTGTGTTTCATGTGTATGCAAACTGTCTGAAAAGTATTTATTGATTTTGTCCGTCATTCCAGACATAATTATTTGTAAGGATGGATGTGGAACAGTTGGAGAAACTAACAATTTTAGCTAAGGAGATTGGTCTTGAGGGTAAGGAATTGCAAGATTTTATTAGGGATGAGAGAATGGCTTTCCGAGAAAAACAACAGTATGATAGAGAGAGAGAGAAAGAACAGTATGATAGAGAGAGAGAGAAAGAACAGTATGATAGAGAGAGAGAGAAAGAACAGTATGATAGAGAGAGAGAGAAAGAACAGTATGATAAGGAGTATGAAATGGAACATTTGAAAGAAAAGGATAAAATCAGACAGCATGAACTAGAATTAGCTAAGTTGAGATTAGAAGAGTCCATGCACCAACATAGCTATTCAGAACAGTCTAGCAGGATCAAAGTTAAGGCTGCTAAACTTCCTTACTTTGAAGAGAAGCAAGATAATATTGATTCTTACTTGACTCGTTTTGAAAAGTACCATGTGACAATGAAAACTCCGAAAGAAGATTGGGCAATTCACTTAGCCACTTTACTTAAGGGTAAAGCTTTAGAAGTGTATACTAGAATGTCTAGTGAAGAGGGAAATAATTATGATGCAGTGAAAATGGCTTTATTAAGAAGGTATCAGTTGACAGAAGAAAGCTTAAAGAAAAAGTTTTATGAGAGTGAACCTGAAGTGGGTGAATTATGTTCACAATATATTGTTAGGTTAGCTGATGAGTTAGGCAAGTGGATAGATGCAACAAAAATAGCTAAGGATTTTAAGCAACTTTGTTCTTTGTTAGTTAGGGAACAATTTTTGGCATCATGTGATAGTGGGATGGCTATGCATTTAAGAGAAAAAATGGTTACAAACAACAAAGAGCTAGCTGAGTTAGCAGAAAGATACATGGATGCACATAGCATGACTTCTTTACAACCACAGAAAAAAACTGAAACTAAAACAAACAAATCCCCTGATGTAAGAGTTAAGGGTAAACCTTTCAAAAATTCCACTCCACAAAATCAAACACAGAAACAGGAAGGGAAGAAACCTTCTAGAAATTGTTTTCTTTGTGGTAAGGTTGGGCATTTTGCCAAGGATTGTTTCATTAAGAAACATATTGTTTCTGCTATTGCTACTAATCAAGATAGTGAACAAGATGAAGCTAGTATGTGTAGTTGTCAAATTCCTGATGCGACAGAACTTGTCCTCAATTGTGGTCATAAGGTTCCCATCCTTAGTTCTTGTGTTAGTAAACTCCCAACAAACATGCCAGTATCCAAAGGTTATGTAGGAGATAAGTTGGTTCAAGTTTTAAGAGATACAGGATGCTCAGGAGTTGTTGTGCAGAAGTCCCTAGTCACTGAAAAACAGTATAATGGTAGGTCTCAACGTTGTGCCTTCATAGATGGGTCCATACACACTTTTCCAGTTGCAGATGTGTTTCTTGATACTCCTTTTTTCAAAGGGCGTATATCAGCGGTTGTCATTGAAAGTCCTTTATACCCATTGATTATTGGGAATGTTCCAGGTGTTGATGACAGATTTCTTGATGCAAAGGATTTTGTTCCAGAATTAGAACCTGAATTAGGGGTTAGTGACACATCTCTTGACACAAAAGGTTTCGTTCCAAAGTGGCAATCTAAACCCTTTACCACAGATAAGGATCAGATAGTGGCTAAAGCAGTCATCACTAGAAGTCAAAGTAAAAAATCATCTACCTCTGAACCAAAGCCATTACACGTTTTACCTGTTACAGAAACAGGGGTAGACAGACAAAAGTTGATTGAGTTACAGAAGCAAGATAACACATTAGACAGGTGTTTTGTTTTTGCAAAACAGCACAAGAAACTCCACAGTACCAACGGTAGCACTTACTGGTTTGAGATTTCTAATGACTTGTTGCTTAGAAAATTTCAGTCTCCAAAGCTTGTCTCAGGTGAGATTGTCTCACAAGTTGTCATTCCAAAGGCCTTACGTTCTCAAGTTTTGAAACTTGCACATTGTGGTCTCATGGCTGGACACCAAGGTATTAAGAAAACTTTAGATAGGATACTTTCTAGTTTTCACTGGCCAGGTATACATTCTGATGTGTCACGTTTTTGCCAATCCTGTGATGTATGCCAGAGAACCATTGAGAAAGGAAAAGTACAGAAGGTCCCTCTAGAAAAAATGCCTATAATTGATATTCCTTTTCATAGGATTGCAGTTGATTTGGTTGGTCCCATTTTTCCGTTGTCTGACCGAGGACATCGCTACATTTTGACCATTGTAGATTTTGCCACTCGATACCCTGAAGCAGTACCATTAAAAACAATAACTACTGAAGTTGTGGCTGAGGCATTGGTAGATGTATTTTCAAGAGTTGGCATCCCTCATGAAATCTTAACTGATTGTGGAACCCAGTTTACTTCAGAATTAATGAAAGAAGTTAGTAGGCTGTTGTCCCTTAGACAGTTAAATACCACTCCATATCACCCCATTTGTAATGGCCTGGTAGAGAAATTCAATGGAACTCTTAAGAGAATGTTAAAGAAACTTTGTGAGGAAAAGCCTCGTGATTGGGATAGATACCTAAGCCCTCTTTTATTTGCTTATAGGGAAGTTCCCCAAGAGACTTTAGGTTTTTCACCCTTTGAACTTTTGTATGGTCGATCCATTAGAGGCCCTATAGGAATTCTAAAAGAGTTATGGACAAGTGAAACAACTAGCTTAGATGTTAAACTGACATACCAGTATGTGATGGATTTGAGGCATAGGTTGGAAGAAACATGCAAGTTAGCTACTGAGGAGTTGAAAGTAAAGAGTGCCAAGTATAAGCACTTCTATGACAAAAAGGCTAGAGTTAGGTCATTTAATGCCGGGGATAAGGTTCTCTTGCTGTTGCCAACAGATAATAACAAATTATTAATGCAATGGAAGGGTCCTTTTGAAGTCATATGTAAAGTTGGGTTGAATGATTACAAGGTTAAGTTGCCTGGTGGAATAAAGACATTTCATACCAATCTTTTGAAATTGTACCTTACTGAACAAGATGATAAGGAAGAAAGTGGAGCTATGTGTTTTGGAGTGATTGAGGATGAGGAAGATGATGTTAACATAACTGGTTTAGAAGGTCCAGATAGGAAACAAAATGAGACCTATCGAGATGTTTTGATTAATGAAAAGCTGAATCCACAGCAAACAGAATCCTTGAGAAAGATGCTTAGGGAGAACGAAGATATTTTTTCCAATGTTCCTAAAGTGACAAACTTACTTGAACATTCCATTACACTGGTTACAGATCAGCCTATTAGGTCTAAGCCCTATCCAGTACCTTTGTCTCTGCGCCATGTAATTAGGAAGGAAATTCAGGACATGTTAGATCTTGGTGTTATAGAACCTTCTACAAGTCCATATGCATCACCAATTGTTCTAGTCAAGAAAAAGGACAAGTCTATTAGGTTCTGTGTGGATTATCGGAAATTAAACAAATTGTGCCTTTTTGACCCTATGCCAACTTCACTGCCTGACCAGTTGTATGCAAAGTTGTCATCTCATAAGATATTTTCCAAATTAGATTTGAGTAAAGGGTATTGGCAAATTCCAATTAGAGAAGTAGATAGGGACAAGACTACCTTTGTTACACCTGAAGATGGCATGTACAGGTTTAAGGTTGTTCCCTTTGGTCTGGTTACTTCAGGTGCGGGCTGTAACAGGCTTATGCAGTTATTACTCAAGGATTTGGACCATGTAGACAGTTATGTAGATGATATCATAGTATATTCACATGATTGGCAAAGTCATATGGCAACATTAAAACAGTTATTTGATGTGTTAAGAAAAGCAAACCTTTCTGTTCGACCTTCAAAGTGTATGTTGGGTTATGATAAGGTTGAATTTCTAGGCCACATTGTTGGAATGAATGAACTGAATCCCTGTGAGGATAAGGTAGCAAGAATAATGAAAGCACTACCTCCTAGAACTAAGAAACAACTTAGGTCTTTCCTAGGTCTAATAGGTTATTACAGGAAGTTTGTTCAAAATTTTGCAGGGAAAGCAGAACCTTTAACTGACTTAACTAGGAAAGGTAGACCTAACATTCTTGTGTGGGAAGAGAAACATCAAAAAGCTTTTGATGAACTGAAGTCAGTCTTAGCTAACCCTCCTGTGTTGAAGTTACCAGATGAGAGCAAAAGGTTTTTCTTGCAAACAGATGCATCTGACAAAGCTATAGGAGCAATTTTAATGCAGGAATATGATGACATAAAATTTCCTGTATATTTCATAAGTCGTCGTTTGCAACAGAGAGAAGAACATTACTCAACTATAGAAAAAGAATGTTTGGCAATAGTTTGGGCAGTTCAAAAACTACAAATTTATCTTTATGGTCAGACGTTCGTCTTACAAACAGACCATCAACCCCTTACCTATTTAAAAAAAAACAAAGTATCAAATGGAAGATTGATGAGGTGGGCTATGGTCCTACAACAGTATGATTTTACTATAGAGTCTATTAAGGGAAAAGACAACTGTGCTGATTTCATGAGTAGGACTGATATTTTAGAATGTTAACTTACTTTGTGTTATTTTAAAGTTACAAACTGAAGTTTTCACTTAAAGGTGGGGCATATGTCACAAAGTAATATAAGCCTCTTGTATTGTATTAGGACATTCTGATTTTTACTGGAGTATGTAAACAGATACACAGTTTTTTTTTTTGTTGTGGAATTTTTCTGCAGGAACTTTACCACACCTAGATTATTTGATTTGCTTCAGTGATTACACTTGGTTGCCAAATCCTTTTTATGGTATTTGTTTCACATGTGTGATAATCACACCTCACTAATTATACTTTTGTGGTCAGTTGTGGACATCAGTTTGGTATGGGTGGTAGATGTTTAAAGTGTTTACTTCAGTATCATTTCTAGAGTTGACCAGGAAGGACGGAGTGGTACTCTATAACTTGGGTTGATTTGTTGAAATCAACTCTGTTTTATTATAGTGGAACCAGCAGCTGTGGTAATTTGTTTCTTTTAATTCTAGCATTATTAAATATGAGGTCCCTTATTCATTCATATTAATGTTAACATGTGAAACAATTTTTCATAGATTTATGTCAATGTATATATCTTTATGTGGCACATAAACTTATACAAGACAAAATATATCAAAATATTTCATCACCATAAGTTTGTTGTATTTATATATTATGTCGAACATGTTGTTAAGGTGTTGTTACATTCATTTCAGCTGGTTTATTGCTATGCCTGATGTTAATGTTGAATACTTTACTGGATTGCTGAATCCCTGTTGATTTCATATCACATATGAGGAAGCTGTTCTTTGTGATTTGGATGTTTCTCATTATTACCTATTTTGGTGCCAGTTTGTGTGGAAGCTGTTTCATTGGACATATTAGGAACTGTAGACTTTGTGGAGGATTTCCTGACAGCTATTTGTTTGACAGTGTATTTCATACATAAAATATTGCTGTTTGGAATTTCATAATATCTGTTGTGACATTCATTGATTAACTGTATATATATATATATCTTGTATGTCATTACATGAACTGTATACTGTATTTCCAATATAATACTTCAGTGTGTATGAGTGGTATTTTTTGATTGGAAGGTGTGTTTTGTGATGAAAGTTGGAGAGAAGTGAAGTGTGTACTAAGTGTTATTTTAATATCAATTTTCAGGTTCTGCATTGTGAATACCTTTAACTGAACTTGTATACCCAATAAAGCGATTTTTGTGAAACCTTTTACTGACCCTCAATCAGAACTTCGTGACAGCATGTACGATGCAAGATCTATCGGTGGGCATCTTCATTAACATGGCGAACCTCACACTAGCTCGTCGTAACAGCTGTCTTGATCATCTCAGAGCTGGCGTTAAACAGGACACTATCAATGCCTTAAGCAATGCCCCTCTTCACATGCAGTCTTTATTTCCAGAACAAGTACTGATGAAAGCAGAGGAGGAAGTGTCATGAAGCGAGGAAAGGCATTCTTCTAGTTCTTTACACAAGAAGCCCGGTCGCTTTCACCCTTATGCTCCCTCTAGCAAGTCATCTCACCAACTGGACCGGAAGTCCGGTGTTCCGGCTTGGAAAGAAATAAAGGACAGACAACAAGGCTAGAAAGGACATGGCAAGGCCTCAACCTACCAGCAGAAAACGGAAATGGGTTTTAAACAGCATAAATGACCATTATTGTGTAAATTGTGTAACCGAACAGGAGGACTCTGTGTATGTGTCTGGCAGAGTAGACTATTGGAACCAGTGTTAGCCAGAAAGAAGGACTTGTTTGTAGCCAGCAAGAGAGAGACTGTAAATTTTCATGTAAATTCTTGTGTTGTCAGTCCCTTTTGTTGCAGAAGGGTATCCACAAAAGAAAGGTGCAAATCCCAACAGTTGTAAAATATGTGAAAAATGTTTCCTGTGTAGGTCACTTGAGTTCTGTAAATCTTGTCACAAATGTCCCAGCTGTTACTCCAGATCTACCTGTAGGGACCAGATTGCACCAGTTTTGGGAAAAGTGGGCAGCCTTTGGGGCCAGCCCCAAAGTTGTAACAGTCCTCGGGAAGGCTACTCCCTCCCCTTCCGGTTCCGGCCATATTTGACCAGATCACCCACTGTCATGAGCTGCTATGTGAATCCCCACAAGAATCTCTACTTGTTGGAGGCATTACATCAGCTTTTGACCAAAAATGCAGTAGAATGGTAGCAACTCAGAAATCTAGGGTTTTACAACAGACTATTTCTAGTACTCAAATCCAACCACCTGTGGAGACCCATCTTGGACCTGAGCACCTTGAACACCTTCCTAAACACAGAGTCGTACTTCCACATATCAATACACAGTCAGTCCAGGATGTACATGCGTTTTCACGTCCAGGGTCGGTCCTACCAGTTCAAAGCACTACCCTTTGGTCTGTCCACAGTACCTATGGAGTTCACAGTGGTGACCAAAGAGGTCAAATTGATGGCTTTACAGAAGGGTAAAGAATCCATCAGTACCTAGACGACTGGTTGGTCAGAGCCAGATCCCACCAAACTTGTCTCCAGCATACACAGACCTTGGAAGCTCAGCAGATCCACCAACAGTCCCAGAAATGAGATGTGTACATATGTACATAACGTATATACTTTGTATATAGTATATAATCAAAAAAAAAAACCAACCTGTGACATGCTTCCTTTGGAAGGTTTATTTCTTCTTACGGGACTGAAGTCATCCCTCTCTTCCCCTACCTCAGAGCAGGTTTTTAAAGGGGGGGGGGGCAACGTCAGTATATCCCCAGGTAACCAGATATTGATAACCGACCATGGTCTCATAGGGTTCTCCCTGACCTTATGTCAACCCAGACCTGGGAAAATGTTGTTTTGTTTATGAGTTCACTCAAATCCCTAGAAACTTACCTGCTTAACAAGCAGTAGTTATTCAGCAATTGTCCATTGGATAGGATGTATTAACACAGTAAAATTGCAAATCTAATAAGTAAATTAAATTTTTATAAGTTAATAGCCTATCCACTGGACACGCAAGGCCCTCCCAACCGGCCCCACTATCCACTTACTAGGGTCTTAATAGGATTAGACAATGAAAAAGACATGATGATGTCAGCATGTCTAGACAGAAAGGAAGTACAATGCGCCACCTAACCAATGCACACTCCGTGACCGGTCCTGCAGGTAGTATATACAGGACGACTTTTTCTGCCATTTGGCGGGATCAGTTGCACTGACCGGTAAAGCAGTTGTTCATTGGATAGGGTATTAACTGATAAAAATTTCATTTACTTACTAAATTTGTAATTTATCTCTCTTACTATTGTTCCATATGCTGTGGACCCTTTTTTCGTGGTGAGACAATTGCCATTCCTCCATAATACCCAGCAGTAGATGAACACTGCGGCAGTGGTCTTGTAATTCCGTCTTTCGTTTGTCCATTTTTTGTCCATTTATCGCATAGATACAGTTATGTAACCTAGATTACAAGTTTAACATTTCTTAGCACGTCTAACACATTTACCTTAACTGGGTGACCTAACATTTCTTTCCTTGTTTCTTAATTTAGTTACAGCAGTCGCTAACCTTATTGCTGCCTGCGCAACCCACCTTTTGGGGCATTTCTGACCCTCTTGTTTATTGTTTTTACTCGTAGCGTCCAGATGGATGGGTGGTATATGTCCTCTATAAGCATACAGAAATTTGACCCTGAAGCTCTTCATTGAAGGTCATCCACAGGTCATCCAAAGTATCTGAGCGAGAGATATTTTCACACTTATTGCTGACTATATTGCATGGAAACTATTGAAAATGGCTTTGGAGGTTGAGTACATGATGGAGTAGCAGTATCCAGACTTAGTGGTTACAGAGGATTGTTGGTTACTGAGAAAATCTGCTGATTCCACAGTTATGGACAGGAAGAAGGCAGTTGTTTCATATAAGCCTACCCCCTACTGAGATGTAGTCTAATTCGCCCAGTTCTGCCAGCTCCTATGAGTTTCACAGAACTGTGGAGCCAACAGGAACTGGTTACAGAGGATTGCTTCACCTATAGCTGGTTAGGCCCTGGTACTGGGCAGGTCCACAGGACTGGCTAACAGACCAGCAGTAGCCTTTTAAGGGTTCAAGTGGCCATCTCAGATCAACCAGTTACTGGCCGAGGAAATTGGCTACAGAGAAATTCTTATACCAGTCATTGGTCTTGGTGAGATGACTTGCCTGAACCTACCACAGCAGTCAGCCAGCCTACTGTCAGGACCTCCTAGCTGGTCGAAAGTGACTATAGATAAGAAGACTTTCCCTACAAGATTTGTCCAACTATCTGTCAACCTTATCTTATCAGACCCCACACCAGCCAGTTACTGGTCCCGGTGAGATGCCGAACACAACCGGACTGGTCAGCCTACCGCCAGCAAGAAGTCTGCTGTATCAGTTACTGTGGAGGTTCATCAAGTTTTTCTTACGGGTTCCAGTGAGATACAGTGACCCACCCTCCTAGACTGGCCACCCAGCTTGCCTTTTATCCAGCCTGTGAACAGTGTCAGCTGACACCAGGGACCTGAGTTTCCAAACTCAGCCTTCCCCTCAAGATTATAACTCATTTGCTGGTTTTTACAACTCCAGCAATGGTAAATTTATCTGTTAATCAGACCAGGGGTCACAGTTCTCATAAATGTGTTTTCCACAGTGGGGTTGTGTGGGTTACTGACACCCATACAGAAGCAAGTCCACCTAGGTCACCTCCACATGAGGCCGATACAGTGACACTTAAAGAACAGCTGAAGGGTACCAGACTCACTAGAAAAGGTGATCCCAGTTCACTCCACCCCATCTAAAATGGTGGTTGTAGGATGACAATGTGCTTCAAGGTCAACCATTACACCTACTTAAATATGCTCTGCATATCCTTATAGATGCATCAAGATGGGCGAGGGGAACCTGGTCCCTTCCAGAAGCAAGTTACACATAAAGTATCTGGAACCAAGGCGGTCTTTTGGCCCTGAACGAGTTCCAAGACCTCTGCTTGAACCTTATTGCTACCATAGCTACAGACAAGACCATGGTGGTCGCCTATTTAAGGGGGAGTAAGTCGGGCCCTCTTTGTGCCCTACTATGGAAAATCCTGACCTGGTGCTCCAGGGAAAAGGCTCAAGCCCGACACATTCACACTTCAACCATGTCCCGTCCGGGGATACACTGCATTGAGACGCAATGTCTAGTTTGATTTTTGTGCTTGCTGTAGTGACCTTGATCATTAAAATCTTGTCCAGACTATATCTCGGAGTCTGTAAGGGGTAACAGGTTGATATTTGGCATCAGTTAGGGGTTTAGGAATGCAATGCCACAGTATGACTTGAACTTTGAGTTTGAAAATCTTGTCCAGGCTATATCTCGGAAACCGTAAAGTGTAGGAAGTTGATATTTATCTGGGACATTAGTTCGAAGGTGTAGGCAAGCAACAATCTTGATTTAACCTTGTTGTAGTGCTTTTGACCTTTAAAATCTTGTCTGGGCCATATCTAAGAAAATGAGAAAGTTGTAAAAAAGGTGTAGAAAGTTGATTCTTGGATGGGTCATTGGTTGGGGGTGCAAGTATGCTAAGTCATGGTGTGATCTTTTACCTTTGCTAAAGTCTGTTCGTTTTCACCTGCTATAATTGAGACATTTTTATTGCGTTAATACATCCTATCCAATGGACAATTACTTTGTCTGTCCTGTCCTGCCAAACGACAGAAAAAGCCATCCTGTATATAATACCAGCAGGATCAGTCACGGAGTATGCATTCGCTAGGTGGCGCATCATACTTCCTTCCTGTCTAGACATGCCGACGTCATAGCGTCTTTTTTCGTTTAGCATGTGGAGTGTGCAGACGTGTTTTTCTAGAGCTGTGAGACATGAAGAAGTTTCAAAGACAACTACAAACTTTTAACTTTATTTTATTGTAAAGTTAAATATTGACATTTTATTGCACTACAATAGCTTACCATGTGGAACTGAATGCTGATCTCGGATGGCCGCAGGCCCCGGCCAACATCCAAGAAAAATAGAAATCTAGTACTGGCCGGTGCCTCACAGAAGGTGAGCCTCGTAGTGAAGTATCGCTTGATCCCACTCCTTTTCTCGTTGGCCGCATTTTGCACACTTGCTTTTTATTGCAAGGAAAGAAGTTTAATTTTATATGGATATAGTTGTTGTTGGATATTGAAACTTTGTCAGTTTCTTTATTTTTATAACAAAGAATAATATTTTTGTGACAATTCACAGAACAGCTAGATAAGTATATTTAACATATTTTACAACTTAAATCCACTTCCGGGTTCACGTTGTAAAGAAAAGTGGCGGCGACAACGACTTGTGTATGTAGCTTATATACAGAAATATATGCCTGTTGAAATCAAGTCAAATAAATACTTTAAGGGTTTATCCCCGTTCTGCTACAGTATTTGACCATTTTAAGGGTTAAAATATAAAATAAAGCACGGAAATTAACTTGGGGAATCCTTGGGGGAAACCTGTGTGGTGACGTCATCGTCTAGACAGCATGTGCTGAGAGACTATGAACCGTGTATGTAGCTTATTACAGGACCTTTACCTGTCGAAATAAAATAAAGTATTTAACCGTTATCTACTACATTATTGATCATTTCAGGGTTGAAACTTAAAAAATAAAGTACTAAACGAGCCTTCATTCAAAATCGTCTTCGTCTAGACAGCAGGTGCTTTCATACCTTGGTTTGGCAATAGCCAGTCGCCCCTCTTTTTATCTCCCGCCGGGCTTTAGCCCGGGGGGGATTTTGAAATGATGTCTGTGTGTGCGTGCGTGCGTGTGTGCGTGCGTTAGTTAGTCACGCAGATTTCTCCAAAACTGCTACAGCTACAGATTTTTTGTAAATTAATTGTCCCAATGAATTTTCATGCCCTTGAAAATTTTTTTGGTTTTATTGACTTAGGCCTAAAGATAAGTGAGTAATAGCAATCTTAGCTACTTTGAGTAAAGGGCTCATAACTCAAAAACTATTGCAGTAACAACTTTTTCTTCAAATATGTTGTTCAGCTACTTTGCCCTTAGCTATAAGATGGTACATAGTTTGGGGTCCCATTGCATGCCATAAGTGAGTAATAGCTATTTTCTCATTTGTAGCTAAATAACAGTAAATGTCAAATATCTTCAAAAGTATTAAAGTTAGGGAAATCTTTTCACATATGTTGTCCATCTACTTTTTGGTAAGCTATGACATAGTAAAGTTTCAGACCTGTTGCACCTTGGATAGCTGAGTAATAGCTACTTTGAAATTCTGACTGTTGAGTAAAGCCATTGTAACTCCAAAACTATTGCAGTTGGAGTATTTTCCTAAAATATGTTGTTCAGCTACTTTGTTCTTAGCTATAAGATTGTATTGCTTGCCATAAGTGAGTAATAGCTATTTTCTCATTTGTAGCTAAATAACAGAAGAGGTAAATGTCAAATATCTTCAAAAGTATTGAAGTTAGGGAAATCTTTTCAAATATGTTGTCCATCTACTTTTTGGTAAGCTATAACATAGTAAAGTTTCAGACCTGTTGCACCTTGGATAGCTGAGTTATAGCTACTTTGAAATTCTGACTGTTGAGTAAAGCCATTGTAACTCCAAAACTATTGCAGTTAGAGTATTTTCCTAAAATATGTTGTTCAGCTACTTTGTCCTTAGCTATAAGATGTTACATAGTTTGGGGTTCTATTGCATGCCATAAGTGAGTAATAGCTATTTTGTTATTTGTAGCAAAATCATGACATAAGTAGATGTCAAATATCTTCAAAAGTATTAAAGTTAGGGAATTCTTTTCAAATATGTTATCCATCTACTTTTTCATAAGCTATCACATAGTAAAGTTTCGGATCTGTTGCACATTGGATAGCTGAGTAATAGCTACTTTGAAATTCTACAGTTGAGTAAATCCATTGTAACTCCAAAACTATTGCAGTTACAATATTTTCGTAAAATATGTTGTTCACCTACTTTGTCCTTAGCTATAAGCTGGCATGTAGTTTGGGGTTCTATTGCATGCCATAAGTGAGTAATAGCTATTTTCTTATTAGTAGCAAAATAATGACATAAGTAAATGTCAAATATCTTCAGAAGTATTAAAGTTACGGAATTCTTTTCAAATATGTCATTCATCTACTTTTTTGTAAGCTATCACATAGTAAAGTTTCAGACCTGTTGCACATTGCATAGCTAAGTAATAGCTACTTTGAAATTGTGACTGTTGAGTAAATCCATTGTAACTCCAAAACTATTGCAGTTACAGCTTTTTCTTCAAATATGTTGTTAAGCTACTTTGTCCTTAACTATAAGATGGTATATATTTTGGGGTTGTATTGCATGCCATAAGTGAGTAATAGCTATTTTCTTATTTGTAGCAAAATAACAACATAAGTAAATGTCAAATATCTTCAAAAGTATTAAAGTTAGGGAAATATTTTCAAATATGTTATTCATCTAGTTTTTGATAACCTATCACATAGTAAAGTTTCAGACCTGTTGCACATTGGATAGCCGAGTAATACCTACTTTGAAATTGTGACTGCAGGGTAAATGCATATAGTTTGGGGTTCTATTGCATGCCATAAGTGAGTAATAGCTATTTTCTTATTTGTGGCAAAATAATGACATAATTTTTCTCAAATAACTGCTTCATCTACTTTTGGGAGAGCTTTCACATGGTGAAGTTTCAGACCCCGTAGCTAATTATTCACTTACTCAAAATGAGTAAATGATAATTATCTCTAAAAGTATTGCGGATATCCAATTTTTATCAAATAACTCATTCATCTACTTTTGGGAGAGCTTTCACATGGTGAAGTTCCAGACCCGTAGCTAATTACTCACCTACTCAAAATGAGTAAATGTGAATTATCCCTAAAAGTATTGGGGATATCCAATTTTTCTTAAATAACTCATTCACCTACTTTTGGAAGAGCTTTCACTTGGTGAAGTTTCAGACCCGTAGCTAATTACTCACCTACTCAAAATGAGTAAATGTGAATTATCCCTAAAAGTATTGGGGATATCCAATTTTTCTTAAATAACTCATTCACCTACTTTTGGAAGAGCTTTCACTTGGTGAAGTTTCAGACCCGTAGCTAATTATTCACCTACTCAAAATGAGTAAATGCTAATTATCTGTAAAAGTATTGCAGATATCCAATTTTTATCAAATAACTCATTCATCTACTTTTGGGAGAGCTTTCACATGGTGAAGTTCCAGACCCGTAGCTAATTACTCACCTACTCAAAATGAGTAATTGTGAATTATCCCTAAAAGTATTGGGGATATCCAATTTTTCTTAAATAACTCATTCACCTACTTTTGGAAGAGCTTTCACTTGGTGAAGTTTCAGACCCGTAGCTAATTATTCACCTACTCAAAATGAGTAAATGCTAATTATCTGTAAAAGTATTGCAGATATCCAATTTTTATCAAATAACTCATTCATCTACTTTTGGGAGAGCTTTCACATGGTGAAGTTCCAGACCCGTAGCTAATTACTCACCTACTCAAAATGAGTAAATGTGAATTATCCCTAAAAGTATTGGGGATATCCAATTTTTCTTAAATAACTCATTCACCTACTTTTGGAAGAGCTTTCACTTGGTGAAGTTTCAGACCCGTAGCTAATTATTCACCTACTCAAAATGAGTAAATGCTAATTATCTGTAAAAGTATTGCAGATATCCAATTTTTATCAAATAACTCATTCATCTACTTTTGGGAGAGCTTTCACATGGTGAAGTTCCAGACCCGTAGCTAATTACTCACCTACTCAAAATGAGTAATTGTGAATTATCCCTAAAAGTATTGGGGATATCCAATTTTTCTTAAATAACTCATTCACCTACTTTTGGAAGAGCTTTCACTTGGTGAAGTTTCAGACCCGTAGCTAATTATTCACCTACTCAAAATGAGTAAATGCTAATTATCTCTAAAAGTATTGTGGATATCCAATTTTATCAAATTACCCGTTCATCTACTTTTGGGAGAGCTTCACATGGTGAAGTTCCAGACCCGTAGCTAATTACTCACCTACTCAAAATGAGTAAATGTGAATTATCTGTAAAAGTATTGCAGATAGCCCATTTTTTCTCAAATAACTCATTCACCTACTTTTGGGAGAGCTTTTACTTGGTGAGGTTTCAGACCCGTAGCTAATTATTCACCTACTCAAAATGAGTAAATGTGAATTATCTCTAAAAGTATTGCGGATATCCAATTTTTATCAAATATCTCATTCATCTACTTTTGGGAGGGCTTTCACATGGTGAAGTTCCAGACCCATAGCTAATTACTCACCTACTCAAAATGAGTAAATGTGAATTATCCCTAAAAGTATTGGGGATATCCAATTTTTCTTAAATAACTCATTCACCTACTTTTGGAAGAGCTTTCACTTGGTGAAGTTTCAGACCCGTAGCTAATTATTCACCTACTCAAAATGAGTAAATGCTAATTATCTGTAAAAGTATTGCAGATATCCAATTTTTATCAAATAACTCATTCATCTACTTTTGGGAGAGCTTTCACATGGTGAAGTTCCAGACCCGTAGCTAATTACTCACCTACTCAAAATGAGTAAATGTGAATTATCCCTAAAAGTATTGGGGATATCCAATTTTTCTTAAATAACTCATTCACCTACTTTTGGAAGAGCTTTCACTTGGTGAAGTTTCAGACCCGTAGCTAATTATTCACCTACTCAAAATGAGTAAATGCTAATTATCTCTAAAAGTATTGTGGATATCCAATTTTTATCAAATTACTCGTTCATCTACTTTTGGGAGAGCTTTCACATGGTGAAGTTCCAGACCCGTAGCTAATTACTCACCTACTCAAAATGAGTAAATGTGAATTATCTGTAAAAGTATTGCAGATAGCCCATTTTTTCTCAAATAACTCATTCACCTACTTTTGGGAGAGCTTTTACTTGGTGAGGTTTCAGATCCGTAGCTAATTATTCACCTACTCAAAATGAGTAAATGTGAATTATCTCTAAAAGTATTGCGGATATCCAATTTTTATCAAATAACTCATTCATCTACTTTTGGGAGGGCTTTCACATGGTGAAGTTCCAGACCCATAGCTAATTACTCACCTACTCAAAATGAGTAAATGTGAATTATCCCTAAAAGTATTGGGGATATCCAATTTTTCTTAAATAACTCATTCACCTACTTTTGGAAGAGCTTTCACTTGGTGAAGTTTCAGACCCGTAGCTAATTATTCACCTACTCAAAATGAGTAAATGCTAATTATCTCTAAATTTAAAGTATTGTGGATATCCAATTTTTATCAAATTACTCGTTCATCTTCTTTTGGGAGGGCTTTCACATGGTGAAGTTCCAGACCTGTAGCTAATTACTCACCTACTGAAAATGAGTAAATGTGAATTATCTCTAAAAGTATTGCAGATAGCCAATTTTTCTCAAATAACTCATTCACCTACTTTTGGGAGAGCTTTCACTTAGTGAATTTTCAGAGCCGTAGCTAATTATTCACCTCCTCAAAATGAGTAAATGCTAATTATCTCTAGAAGTATTGCGGGTATCCAATTTTTATTAAATTACTCGTTCATCTACTTTTGGGAGAGCTTTCACATGGTGAAGTTCCAGACCCGTAGCTAATTACTCACCTAATCAAAATGAGTAAATGTGAATTATCTGTAAAAGTATTGCAGATAGCCAATTTTTCTCAAATAACTCATTCACCTACTTTTGAGAGAGCTTTCACTTGGTGAAGTTTCACACCCGTAGTTAATTATTCACCTCAAAATGAGTAAATGCGAATTATCTCTAGAAGTATTGCAGATAGCCAGTATTTCTGAAATAACTCATTCACATACATTTTGGAGAGCTTTCAATTAGTGAATTTTCAGATCCGTAGCTAATTACTCACCTACTCAAAATGAGTAACTGCCTATTATCACTAAAAGTATTGCAGATAGCCAATATTTCTCAAATAACTCATTCACCTACATTTTGGAGAGCTTTCACATGCTAAATTTTTTTAATGAATTTTTAAAATAATTTTTAATGCATTAAAATTCATGAAATCATGCACTAAATCAATTATAACTTGAAAAGTATTACATTTAGAGCACCTTGTTAAAATATGTTATCTTTAGTACATCTAATTTATATGGCGGGAGATAAATGCATGCGTCAGAATGCTTGTTCTGTGTATTTTATCAAATATCTAACATAGCTTGATATGAACATGAAATATAAAATTGAAATATTTAAAATATTTTACTGAAAGGTCTTTCTAAAATAAACTAAATATTTAATGCAATGGCAAGGCAGTTAGAAACGTGAACTGTTGCAATTGTTTACGTAATGCCTGCCTTGTCTCCACTTCTATATTGCTTTGCTACCAATTATCGCCGGGTACCAATTATCGCCAGACAAAATTCAAATTGACATAACCTGACCACAAGTACATCCCAAGTCTAGCAAATAAGATAAAACTATTTCAACAGTGAATAGAACAGAAACACAATGAAAAGCTTTCAAAATGTGTGGCCATTACTGAAATATGAATGTTTTATTTTGTGGTGGCGATAATTGGTACCCGACGATAATTGGTAGCAAGGCAGTATATTCAAAAACAAATAGTACCCCTTTAAACTACCTTTGAAACAATAAATGGGGAGGTTTTAGGCTTCTATTATGGACACAATACAATCTCTGAGAGATTGAAGTTGTCAACCAATTCCAAGCAGGGGTGGATCAGATCTCTGCTCGGATCTGAAGCCTGGTCCAAACCTACAACTTGACTTGCATATCACCTGAGTTATTACCATCTGAACATGTTCAGATGTTCGAATGATGGTTTGGATTCAAACTTGAAGCCAGGGGCCGATTTCACTAAAGGACTTAAACTAAGTCCCTTTATTGGCTAAGTCTTGGACTTAAATCTAAGACTTTGGTCTTAGCTAGGTCTGGGACTTAAAATGGATTTCACAAAGGTGACTTAGCTAAGTCCAAGCTTATCAAATAACCACAGTGGTTTTCTTTGTCATGTGACCTTTTGTATCTATTCAAAATATAATATTGGTGCCACATATTCTTTATTTGATGTATTTTATCTAAGGATAAGTGCTGTTTTGAAATGGAAAACCTTGTTACCACATATAAACTTCCCAAACACTACTTTAGTGAGGTGTTCTGTATAATTATAATTTGTTTACAGCCATTTCAAATTTTGAAGTGGAGAAAAGTTAAATTATGGTGGCCATATTTAAGTCCTCTTTACAAAATTTAAGCCTGCTGCCTCCCAGACTTAAAGTTAAGTCCACTGACTTAGCAATTTCATGGACTTAGTTGCTTTGTGAAATCCGCTAAATGTAAGACCACAGACTTAACATTCTGTTGACAAAATTTAAGACCCAAGTCTTAGATTTAAGTCTAAATCTGGACTTAAGTCCCTTTGTGAAATGGGCCCCTGGTCCCAACCAACAGCTTGACATATAAGCACCCAAGTATTAAACATCCGAACATGTTCGGATGATTGTTCGGATCAAAACTCCAAACAGTTTGGATGTTCGGATGATGGTTTTAGATCAGAACTCCAAACAATCCTAGTGCGAACACACAATTGGATTAAAAGAACACAAGTCTTGTGCTAAAAATGTCACTTATCTGAGGCTTCTTTGCAAGTCGAAAAGTCCTCAAGCCCAAGAGGGCTTCTTCTGTGTAAGGTCCATCTCTCAGACCCGGACTCTGTATTTTTATAGGGAAGTAGATTGCCTGACTTGTCCCTAACAAAAAAAAAACAAGCAATCAGTGCCCGTGAACGGGCTCTGTGTCAGCTGACTGTGTGTTTTGAGTTTCAGAGTAGAAGTGAAAGATGAAAAGGACACAAAAGTTGCAAATGGATTCAGAAGTAAAGAACTACCAAGCTGTATTTTTGTATTGTATTGTATTGTGTATTTATACTCAGCGCAATATCTCCATATACTACAGGATTGTTAAGGAGTAAAATGTAGGCGGAAAACGTATTTAAACAAAATAGTATAAATGCAATAGTTTTCGAGTTACAACTGATTTACTCAACAGTGAAAACCTCAAAGTAGCTATTACTGAGCTATACAATGAGCTAAAGGTCTGCATTTTTACTATGCTATAGCTGTGTTTTTGCATTTTACGCAGAAATTCAAGATGGCCACCAAAAATGGTGGGAAAACAATTTTTTTGAAAAGTTGCCAGTAGACTCTTCTGATACCCTGAGGGTAAAAAATTTCGACGAAATCGCTCGATCTTGCACCGTTTCTGACATATTAAATACTTTTATTCTTTGTGTTAAGAAAAATCATGGCATTGAGTTAATTGTTAATAAGTCGGCCATTTTTTATTGAATCACTACCAAAAGTGATTTTCAGAAATCTATATAACAAACCAACTTGCCAAATTTCATGTGAATAGGTGAAGCGCTTTTCAAGTAATCTATTGGACAAGCACACCCCTTTGAAAAACATATTTTTGGTCTTGTGACCTCCGTGATTGGTTGAAATGTCATGACACCATATTCAATAATTTTTCCCAGGGCTATTGCATACATGTTCTAAATTTGAAAATAATCCGCCCCTTGGTTGGTGAGCTATAAGCACTAAAAAATGCACTAAGAACTAGAAATAAGCACTAGAACCCACTCTCTCTCCCCTAAATACAAACAAGCGATGCTTAATAATGTAAATGCAATAGTTTTTAAGTAACAACTTATTTAGTCAACAGCGAGAACTTGAAAGTAGGTATTGCTCAGCCATGCCATGAGCTACAGGTATACAATTTCACTATGTTATAGCTGAATCATAAGTAGGTGAACAACTTATTTAAACATAATTCTCTTGATGTAATAGTTTTCAAGTTACAACTGATTTACTCAACAGTGAGAACCTCAAAGTAGCTATTGCTCCACTTTGCCATAGGCTACAGGTCTGCAATTTTACTGTGTTTTAGCTGACCCAAAAGTAGGTGAAAATATTTAAAGAAAATACTGTAAATGCAATAATATTAAAGTCACAACTTATTTACTCAACAGTGAGAACCTCAAAGTAGCTATTACTCAGCTATGCATTGAGCTACAGGTCTGCAATTTTACTATGTTATGGCTCACCCAAAAGTAGGTGAACAACATATTTAAACAAAATACTGTAAATGCAATAGTTTTCAGGTTACAACTGATTTACCAATCGTGAAAGCCTCAAAGTAGCTATTACTCAGCTACGCATTGAGCTACAGTTCTGCAATTTTACTATGTTATAGCTGACCCCAAAATAAGTGAATAACATATTTAAACAAAATACTCTAAATGCAATAGTTTTCAAGTGACAACTGATTTACTCAACAGTGAAAACCTTGAAGTGGCTATTGCTCAGCTATGCATTGAGGTACAGGTCTGCAATTTTACTATGTTGTAGCTGACCCAAAAGTAAGTGAACAACATGTTTAAACAAAATACTGTAAATGCACTACTTTTCAGGTTGCAACTGATTTACTCAACAGTGAAAACCTCAAAGTAGCTATTACTCAGCTATGCATTGAGCTACAGGTCTGCCATTTTACTATGTTATAGCTGACCCAAAAATAGATGAACAACATACTTAAACAAAATACTCTAAATACAATAGTTTTCAAGTTACAACTGATTTACTCAACAGTGAGAACCTCAAAGTAGCTATTACTCAGCTATGCATTCAGCTACAGGTCTGCAATTTTACTATGTTCTGGCTCATTCAAAAGTAGATGAATAACATATTTAAACAAAATTCCCTGAATACACTAGTTTTCAAGTTACAACTGATTTACTCAACAATGAAAACCTCAAAGTAGCTATTACTCAGCTATGCTGTGAGCTACAGGTCTGCAATTTTACTATGTTATAGCTGATTCATAAATATATGAATAATACATGAAACAAAGTACAATAAATGCAATAGTTTTCAAGTTACAATCAATTTACTCAACATTGATAACCTAAAAGTAGCTATCACTCAGCTATGCAATGAGCTACAGGCCTGTAATTTTACTATGTTATAGCTGACCCAAAAGTAGCTGAATAACATATGTATACAAAATTCTCTAAATGCAATAGTTTTCAAGTTACAAATGATTTTACTCATTATGGAAGGTACTGAAAAGTCAGAAAGTTGCTATTACTCACTTAGCTATTGGGTTAGACACCCAAGTTACTCACCATTTTGTAGCTATGGAAAAAGCTGAATATCATATTTTAACAAAATGCTCTAAATGCAATACTTTTCAAGTTATAAGTGATTTAGTCCATGATTTCATGAATTTTGATGCATTAAAATTATTTTAAAAAATTCATAAAAAATAACTAAGAAAGATCCAGGCCTGAGACTAACACAAGGGAATCTACTTGTGGCATAGTACATATATGCAAGATAAGAGACAAATTCCTGCAATAGTCAATGAGCAAATTGGGATAAAGTGTTGAAATTTTCACACTTTGGGTGGGGGGGGGGTACCTCACTTGTAATGGCTCTGGGGAACAGACGAACAAACAGATCTGCATGTCTTGAGCAAATTTTCATCCTAGGTAGATAAGGTATCTTTTAAAATTAACAACATGTCTCTGGGCCTTGTAGTTTTGGAGAAGTCATTCACACGGACGCGTACACAGATGTGTATGCGTACACAGATGTGTATGCGTACACAGATGCCGCAGAGTGATGCCATAATGTCAGCTGACCTAAAAACCGAGGACATTGAAACTTAGGCAGTTTTTGAATCTCCCTTACCACAGAGACAGTATGCCTAGGTCCTCACCACAGTCTGAGCTCTGAATGATGTAGCAGGCCAACAGGGGCTTAGGCCAAGGGGCCCTTCAGGACTTTCAGGCTGTTAATTTACCTGAAAATTAATCTATAAACCTGGCCCAACTAGATGGGACATTGGGACAACCTTGTTTTGAGGACAAATTACAAAATCTGTATCACCCCTAGTCACTCTGGGCCCCCTAGGGGCTGGGGCCCTACTGGTAGTCAAAGAGTTTGAGCTTCAGGCAAGGCAAAACCTCTGTACCCTTCACTTTCGGCTGCTCTTTCCCAGGTCTTCTGAATACAACCTGGTCAAGGAAACTGTTAAGACAGTATCAGGGCTACTTTTAACAGGTTAATTCAGGTTCAAGGGTGCCTATATAAAAGCAGCAGCTGATTATGGAAAGACCTGTGACTAGATATCCTGTATAAGGGGGTCCTTATCCAACAGAGTTCCTTAGCCTGTCAATTAAGGCCTTGGCCCACTCTCCAGAGAGACTTATACACTATGGGGAATTCAGGGAAGATACCAGATCTTAGGAACTTAGGAGTTCCCCATTCTGTTCCCCTCCTGTTTCACTCACAATTACTTAAGGAGGGACAAGAGTTCCTCCTCAAGGCACCCGTAAAAACACTTAGGGTTTAGGCCCTATCAAGTCAGCCCTTACATGGGCCCCACAACCAAGAGACTCCTACAGGAAACACCCCTATGGGGGTCAATCCATTCCAAGCAGTAACCAGGTAACCAGGTAGGAGGAAATCGAGTAGCAGAGGCTCCAGAGGTCGTTTTCACACAAGGGCATGAGGGCGTGAAACCCCTCCTCCCAATGACTCCTTTAAAGCCTCACTCAGTCCACCAGTAGGAGGCCTTCTCCGCTCTTTCAGAAGAGACTGGCAACAAACTAATGCTCAAACAATGTGTTAAACATTCTTACCAATGGTTACATTATACCATTCATCACCAATCCATAATTAGCCAGAGTTTCCCTGATTCACTCAGGATCCAAGACCCATCAATCTAGCTGTGGCCTCTTGTATCCAGTCTCTCCTGTCAAAGAACGCATACAAAGAGTGAATTGTAACTCTCGGGTTTTACAATCGAATGTTTCTAGTCCCCTAGCCTTACCAAGGGTGCAGGCCAGTGATAAACCTAAGCAGGGTCAATACCTTTCTACTTGTAAAAAGGTTCAAATGGAAACTCCAGAACCCATCTGGGCCTCTCTGATTCCAGGGGAATGTGTGTTGTTGTTGGACCTGTCAGACGCCCATATCCTCTTCCACCAAAGCTCAAGGAAGTACCTGACACAGTTTTAGAGTAGATAATAAATCAGGATAAGTCCGAACTCAAACCTACTCAGGTGTTTCCGTTCGTGGGCTTAGAATACTACCTAGATTCAGCCCTTAAAAACCCTCGCAGAGAGTTGGCTCAATTCAGGATTTGATCCTATGCTTAAAAGTCAAACATGTTTTGACTACAAGATGTTTGATGTCGCTAATTGGGTTGCTTGCCTCAATGGAGAAAATGGTCCCGGAGGGACGCCTTCATGTAAGGCCCTTCAGTTTCACCTCTAGGAGCACTGGAGATTTCCTCAGTCATTGGACACCCTCCTTCCTTGGTCAGAGACAATTTCAGCTCACCTAGAGTGGTAACAAAATCCCTCAAATGTGATGAAGGGTGCAGACCTTCATCCTAAAGTCCACAATATCCAACTCATTACAGACACCTCAAACGAAGGCTGGGGCGCTCACTTAGAGCAAACCTCTACAAGGGTCTGTGGTCAAACAGGGAAAAAAGGCTACACATAAATGTTCTAGAGTTAAAGCCGGTTTCTCTGGTTCTTCAGGTTCAAGGACCAGTGTCAAAGCAAATGGTGTTAGTTGGTACGGACAACAGTAGTAGCCTACATAAACAAGGAGGAACCCCCTCAGCGAAGATGTGCGCTCTCCTGTGAAAGGTAATGACCTGGTCCCATCATTATCATAACCCTAAGAGCCAGACACATTCCAGGTGTCTGAATGTGATGACCGACCTTCTGTCCAGGTCGAACCAAGTCCAGTCAACAGAATGGTCACTGCATCCGCAGGTGTTTAAACAGATCTGTCAAAAGTGGTTCACTCCTCATGTAGATCTATTTGCCACTCGTCTGAACCACAAACTTCCACTGTGTGTATCTCCAGTCCCAGACCAAATGCTTGGGACATATATGCTCTAAACATGAACTGGTTGGGTGTCACTGCTTATGCTTAACCTCCCATGGCTCTCCACAGGGTGATCGGAAAATCAGACAATGCAATTGCCTGATCATTGTAATAGCCCCAGGCTGACCAGGGATACCCTGGTTTTGGGACCTAGTGCAGCTCTCAACAGAGATCCCACTCCACTTACCAGTGTCAACAACAGTTCTCAAACAGTCCCACAACCAAGTGTTTCAAAGCAATCCACAACATTTCAATTTCCACACCTGGTGTCTAGGAGTGGACAGCGCCAAGACTTCTGTGTGGAAGTGGCAGAGAGAATTGATGCCCCGCAAAGGTCATCAACAAGGACCTTCTACAAGTCAAGTGGGCCCTATTTGAGAAATGGTGCAAAGACAATTCGGTGGATTTCTCCACTTCCTCTGTGAAACAAGTCTCAGACTCAAACAAGCTCACAAAGCGCCCTTTGAGCCCATAAAAACACAAACTTCAAACATCTTACGCTCAAAACTGCTTTCTTGCTAGCTTTGGCCTCCGGCAAGCACCGCAGCGAAATTCATGCCTGGGTTGCAAACAAAATATCTAATTTAGGTCAATGGGAAAAGGTAGCTTTGTTCAGATTTCATAGCCAAAAAACCAACTAGCAAGAGAAGGTTCTCAAGTGTGTCTCCAGTGACTATCCCTGCTTTGACTACCATCATGGATAGACAATTTAAAGAAGACAGGACCCTGAGGTACTATTTGGATCGAACCAAAGACCTGAGAGGGTCTTAATCCCTACTCTATTTCTCCTTCAAGAAAGGAGATACCTCAGACTTCAGACCCGCTACTCTCTCTTCTTACTTTGTTACATAACAAAAAAGCAGACCAACAGTTCTTGGGCTTGGTCCAAGTTAAAGTACATGACTTTAGGGCCTTTGTGGCCTCTAAGGCCTTTTATGGTGGGGTTTCGGTGGACCAAATCATGCCAGCTTGTCACTGGAAAAGTCAACACATTTTCAAATTTTTTACCTAAAAGACCTTACTTGGTCCGATAACAACAACATATACGTATCTGGGTCCAGCAGTAGCAGTACAACAAGTCCTAGACCCTTCCCCTCAGACTAGTTATCCTCGGAAAGAAAAGAAGGGGGGGGGCACATCCGCTGCAGCCAAGTCTTCAGGAGTCTAAATCCCAGAGTCTAGGTAAATACTTCCAGTCTCAGCTGTAATCCCTCCACCAAGCAGTTGGATTCAGCATTCAGTTCCATATGGTAAGCTATTGTAGCGCAATAAAATTGGAAATTTTGATTACTTAAATGTAGCTTTTATAAGCTACAAGCTTACCATGTGGAACTGGAGAGAGACCCACCCTGCCTCCCCGCTGTATTACAGCTGAGGGGGTACGAGCAAAAATTACAACTCGAAAGGAGGGGAATCAAGCGATATTTCATAACGAGGCTCACCTTCCTGTGAGGCACCGGCCAGTACTAAATGTCTATTTTTCTTGGACGTTGGCAGGGGCCTGCAGCCATCCGAGATCACATGGTAAGCTTGTAGCTCATAAAAGCTACATTTAAGTAATCAAAATTTTCAAATTTGGTGTTCTGGAGTATCATGGTGTCCCCTGGATAGAAAAGAGGAATGTGTGGCCACATTATGGCACTTTTTGACTTGCACTCTAAATGTGCAAGGTGCCCTGTAGGGGTTGGGCACACACCCATGCGTTGAAAAGAAAGCTTGTGAAATTTGTGATAGTTTTACATCTGAACAAAAGAAGCAATTGCCCACCCCCACCTATAAGACATGGAAAGAACACCAGAAGAAGGCAAGCTCTCTCTGGTATCTGATGCAGAACAGATCAGTGACCGTGCTTCAAGCTATGCAGATGAAGGTGAGGTTTCTCACCTTTAGTATTCCAGTCCGGATCGGGAAGAACTGTTAGATGTGGACCAGGAACTTTCTGCTGAACAAACTTACAGAGAGACAATGCATATTGTGAGGTCCTTTATGGCATGAAATGACATGCCAGAATTTGATTCAGCCTCTGCTCAAGATGATAACTATTTCACCAGTTCCAGAACCTCACATAGCGCTAACGTGTCTGTCAAAGTTCCTGTGGATGAATGGTTGTGCAGGAAATTCCAAAAATTGAATTTAGCTGTTCAGGAAGGTTACCCATGTCAGAGACTGCTGGTTTTAACAGGGATCAATTTGTGAAACCCCCTAGACACTTAAGTGATACGGTATGCACTGTGTAAGAAGGACTTCTCACATTCTAAGCTCTATACCTGAACTAGTGAACTGGCAAGATTCAATAGCTTTCCAAGGATTGCAAGCCATTCTCTGCCTTCAGCTCACTCCTCCTGGCTGGTCTCACAGGACACTTTGAGGAAGTGGAAGCGGGCTGCACGTGACCAGAGTTATATGTGCAACCAGGCTGCAGCTTTCAGCAGGTGTCTTACTAAAGTCCAGGAGAACATGGGAACGCAGTTAAAAATGATACAGAGTGTGAGTTCCAAGGGCAAGTCCTCAAGCAAGCTACACCAGGCAGCAGATGAATTGGACCACGTTATCACTTTTAACCACAGCATTACTCGAGTAATGGCCCATACCATGCAAGATCTCTCTGATGGTGTCTTCATAAATGTGGCAAATCTCACTCTTGCTTGTAGGGATAGTTACCTCAAGGCAGGCATCAAACAAGATACCCTCAGATCTCTTAGGACTGCTCCAAATCATAAGAGTGCTTTATTCCCTGACCACATTATTTCAAAGGCAGAGGAGATATGTCACCATGAAGACAAATGTACTTCTGGTCCTTCTGGTCACACAGGAAACCTCAACCTTTCTACCCTTACAGTCAGTCTACCAGACAGCAGCAAAACTCTGACCGGAAGGCCGGTCGACCAGTATGGAAGCAAATTAGAAGGTGTGGACAGAGATCTAACAGGGGCAAGGCCTCCTCTTACACTCAACGACCAGCAAAGTCCCAGCAACAGTGTAAATGACAATTACTGTGTAAGTTGTGTAGCCGGCAACTCAGTGTGTGTACCTAGGACCAGCAAAGGGACTTGTTCCATAAATTGTGAGAGAAAGGACAGTTTAGTTACAGAGTTGGCTGGAAAGAATGACTGTTTTGTGACCTGCAACAAAGAAGCTGTAAGAACTTTAACTATAAATTCTTGTCTTGCTGTAGATCATGTTCATTTTGCAAACGGGTATCCGCAACAGAAAGGTGTAAATCCCAATTATTGTTATCTGTCCCAAGAAATAAAGCATGTGAGCGATGTTTCCTATGTAGATCAGTTGAGTTCTGTAAAAAATGTCACAAATGTCTCAACTGTTGTTCCAGATCTGCCTGTAAGGGCCAGATTACACCAGTTTTGGAAAAAATTAGCAGCCCTACGCGTCAGTCTCAAGGTCTTAGCAGTCCTCAGAGAAGGCTACACTCTCCCCTTCCAGTTCTGGCCAAACTTGACCAGGTCACCCACAATAACAAGCTGCTATGTAAATCCCCACAGGAACCTCTACCTGTTGGAGGCATTGCATCAGCTGTTGAACAAAAATGCAGTAGAGTTGGTCAAAAATCAAGAATCTCTGGGCTTTTACAACCGGTTATTTTTGATTCCCAAACCCAATAACCAGTGGAGACCTATCTTGGACCTCAGTACCCTGAATACCTTTCCAAAGACAGAGTCATTGAAAATGGAGACTCCAGTCCTACCAATTCAAAGCACTGCCATTTGGTCTGTCCACAGCCCCCATGGAGTTTACAGTAGTGGTCAAACAGGTCAAGTTTCTTGCACTACAAAAGGGTATAAGGATCCCACCAAACCTGTCTCCAGCATACACAGGCCTTGGTAGCTCTGTCAGAAATTGGGATGGCTAGTGAACAAAACCAGATCAGAACTGGATCCAAAGCAGGTTTTCAACTTCGTAGGTTACCAGTTTGATCTGAAGGAGGGGAGGGTCAGACCCAGCCAAGGGTGTTGGCAGACCCTACAAGCAAAGATAAGAGACCTCATGACCGGACCAGTATGGCTGGTTGGAAGATAATTTCCCTAATAGAGTTACTGACAGCCACAGAAAAGCAAGTGCACTTAGTCTGGTTACACATGAGACCCATACAGTAGCATCTCAGGGTACCAGAGTTACTAGAAAAGGTGATCCCCATACCCAGGTCACTCCACCCTCACTTAAAATGGTGGCTGGAGGAAAGCAATGTCCTTCAAGGTCAACCATTACATCCACTAAAACATGCTCTGCGGATGTTTACAGATGCATTAAAAGAAGGGTGGGGCACTCATTTAAACAAGCACACTGCAAGGGCAGACTGGTCCCTTCCAGAAACCAAACTACAGATAAATTATCTGGAACTAAAGATGGTCTTTCTGGCCCTAAAACAGTTCCAATACCTCTGTGCAAACATAGTCCTCATAGCTACAGACAACACAACTGTGGTTGCCTACATAAACAAAGATGGACGGATGAAGTCAGGCCCTTTATGTCCCCTCATGTGGAGCATCCTGACATGGTGTTCCAGAAAACAGGTTATCCTCAAACCCTGACACATCCCCAAGCGGCTGAATGTGATAGCAGACAAACTATCCAGGCTGGGCCATACCATTCAAACAGAATGATCCCTCCATCCAGAGGTCTTCAATGCAATGTGTTGCTGGTGGCACCAGCCCCAACTGGACTTGTTTTCCACCAGATTCAACAAGCTTCCACAGCTTGTCTCACCTGTTCCGGACCCCCAGGCATGGGCAGTGGATGCACTCAGCCTGTCCTGGGAGGATCTGGACCCATATGCCTTCCCACCAGCAGCCATCTTGGGGAAAGTTGCAGGACTACCCGTGCCACAAGATCATACTGATTGCACCAGGGTGGCCCAACATGCCTTGGTTCTGGGACCTAGTGACCATGTCCAGTAATATCGCACTGTGCCTGCCCAATCTGGTTACTCAACCATTTAGTTCTGAACTTCAGAACAGCTCGGTAAGCATTTGCTCCCCTCCACATTCTGACCCTTCCTATTGAATGTATTGGTGAAAATATAAAACCACGCAAAAATCTTATTTTGACATATTATATCAAGACATCCATCAAATGACATACCATCAAATTTCCATATTAAAACAATGGAGTATTTATTTGTATTTAAAGAACTATAATGATATATTGCTCACGTCAGCGCCAGAAATTATTGCGGCCCAAATATAATGAGAAATATTAAATATTACCTTACCAAACCTCAGGAAGTAATGTAAAATAAGTGAATCCAAGTTTGTAGATGTATTTATACACCAAACAATGCAAATAAGATCTTATTTCAACAATTTTTTATCGAGTGGACTTCAGGCCTGGGACGAATACTTTGAAAAGTATTCGAATACGAATACGAATACTTTCTAAATTCATGAATACGAATACATCATTTACCAAAGTATTCGAATACGAATACTTTTGAAAAGTATTCGAATACATTTACGAATACTTTTGAAATTTATTTGAATACATTTATGAATACTTTTGAAAAGTATTCGAACACATTGATGAATACAATTGTACAAAAAATAAGCTTTATTTTCACAATATTTGTCACTAAAAAATTACTCCCTTACATTTATTGTTATACATACATGTGTATTACTTGTTGACAATATTTGTCACTGAAGAATTACTCCCTTACAAAACATTAATAAATCTCTATTCAAATGAACATCATGTGTCTTATTAAAACAAATGGGCTTACCTTTAAATGAATCAATAGATTGGAAGTTGTCATTCCAGAAGTTGCTACAGTAGTTGTGCAATGTTTACATTTTGCTCTGTATTGTGACATCTGGCATTTCAAAGTAATCAAAACACTGCAGACTTTTGCTTAAAGCTAGCCATCATTCCTTTATGTTTGTAATCTTTCTCATGGAATTATCAAGATAGTTTTCACTTGGTACAATAGCTGCCACATAAACATTACTCAGACTTAATCCAATGTGACAACTTGACAAGTGACACCCACATTTACACACATGTTTCATAATCCCCTTACCTATTCTGGTAATTGTATTACTTCTTTTAACCCTTTATCTAATGTCGTTATACCTTGTTATAACTGGAAACACCATTCAGCAAGTTAATACCTAACTCACCCCTGAGCACTCATTTCTTGCTTTATTACTTGCAATCAGGGCAATTGTACTATCCTTCCATGTGAGGCCTCACAATAAATTACCTACTCACTGTTACGATCATCAATGAAAAAATTAATACCTAACTCATTCCTGAGCACTTTTTTATGTTTCATGTGAGGCCTTACAATAAATTACCTACTCGCTACTGCAAACACCAATAAGAAAATCAATACCTAACTCATTCCTGAGCTCTTTTTTATGTTTCATGTGAGGCCTTACAATAAATTACCTACTCACTAATGCAAACATCAATGAGAAAATTAACACCTAACTCATTCCTGAGCACTTTTTTGTTCTTTCATGTGAGGCCTTACAATAAATTATCTGCTCACTACTGCAAACATCAATGAGTAAATTAATACATAAGTCATTCATGAGTATTTTTTTTTGCTATTTTTAAAGTTGATCTTAAAGACAATTGGATTTAAATTTTTAATACCCAGATAACCTGTGATCATAGTTTTGATTTAACTAACACAAGATATAGTAACAGCAATGACCATATACTAAATTAAGAATTCCCATGAATACATTTATATGCTATGTATTCCTGATATAAAAAGTCCATGTAAAAATACAGATGTACAGCACAAATATACAATAAATATACAGTCTATATTGGCATGCAACATTCAAATTAAATGGTTTGATTCAAGATATATAGTCCATTGCCTATAAGGTGCCAAACACAACACTTGCCAAATGTCACAGTAATCATAAAAGGTTTTGTAAGTACAAGTATAAAGAATAAAAACTTCAAACAAAATGAAAAATTTCAAAAGTATTCGTAAAAGTATTCATGAATACGAATACTTTTGGAATGTATTCGAATACGAATACTTTGCATTTTTCACAAAAGTATTCAAATACGAATACTTTTAAAAATGTATTCGAATACTTATGAATACGAATACTTTTTGCCCAGGCCTGGTGGACTCACTTCTCAGCCATTTTAACAAGTTGATTATTTTAACTGGTGAAATAAATTTCTAATACAATCCTGTCTGGAGATGACCACAGAATTCGAAAAAATGCTTGGAAAGGTCTTGACTGACAAAAATCACAATAATCGTATTTAATATGCATTATACTGTATGTTATTTTGGGAAACTGTAAATAGCATCGTTTTTAAAAAGATTGGCAACTCTATAAATGATGTTAACATTAGTTAACATTTGTTCATAAGCAGCTGTCAACATTTGGAACAAATGTGTGTATATTATTTCAGTTAATTGTATCACAGTACAGGAAGGAGAAATTTGAATCACCAATTTTCTAGCCTTTCTTATTATAACTGAAAGTTAAAGTACATACATGGTCAAATTGTTACTATCAATTCTCAGGCTAAAGTGTAACATGAAACCTAGGATTAAATTCTCAGCAAAGTAAGTGATTAAACTTTAAGTTTAAGACAAAATTTAAGGATGGAGCCCCAGGATCCTATCATAGGAGAAGTCAGCCAAAGTGTATCACCTGCAATAAACTACCTACAATTTTAAGGTGGAGTCTCTGCAGGACTGAAACACTGCACCAAAATGTACAAGAACACTCCTTGGACTTCATGAACAGAAGGAAAGAAATGGAATTACTATTATTATTACATGCAGGTTAACATTTTTTCACTTTTTTGATTTAATTTTGAAGGAGGTAGGACCTAGACATCTGTATCATCATCAACAGCAGCTGAAGTATAGAAAATTTCTCCTTTGAAAATCTGTGTATATAACGTCTATTAACAGATGTAACTACCATGCTACCAATGAAATAACTAGGTCGACGCAGTGTATCCCCGGATGGGACATGGTTGAAGCGTGACATACAGAGTATTGCCAAATTATAAGGTGCGACCAATAATAAGGGAGATATATTTGTCATTATTAGTATCAAGGACCACGTTCGACCTTAAAGGAGGTGTCAAAGGTCAAATCTGAACCAACCCCAAAATTTGGGGCACATGATTTCCTATAGGTTGTCTTCACATCCTAAACCTATAACCCAAACCACGACCAATAATAAGGGAGATATAGGCTCCTTTAAGTTTGGTCACCTCAGATTCGTTGCTACAGCAACCAACCCAATTGAACAAACTGGACCAAAATGTTAGCCAGGCAAGATTTCATAGCAGGGAAGATATCCTAAAACCTTGGTAAGGATAGGTCATTATAGGTATAAGAACCACATTTGACCTTGAAGGAGGGGTCCAAGGTCAAATCTGAAACCAGAAAAAGATTCGGGGCACATGATTTCCTATAAGTTGTCTTCACATCCAAAACCTCTACGACCAATAATAAGGGAGATATAGGCTCCTTTAAGTTTGGTCACCTCACATTTTCAAATTTGTTGCCATAGCAACCAACCCAATTGAACAAACTGGACCAAAATGTTAGCCAAGCAAGATTTCATAGCAGGGAAGATATCCTGAAAGCTTGGTAAGGATAGGTCATTATAGGTATGAATAACCACATTTGATCTTGAAGGAGGGGTCCAAGGTAAAATCTGAAACCAGCAAAAGATTGGGGGCATATGATTTCCTATAAGTCTTTTTCACATCCAAAACCACTACGACCAGTAATAATGGAGATATAGGTTCCTTTAAGTTTGGTCACCTCAGACTTTCAAATTCATTGCCACAGCATTGTAGGCATGGAGAAAGTAGCTGAACAACATATTTTACCAAAAATGTAAATGCAGTCATTTTTGAGTTATAAGCACTTTACTCAAAGTAGCTACCAGTGCTATTACTCACTTAGCTATGGACCTATAATCTCCTGTCCAGCGGGCCATCTAGAGATAATCAACATGAGCCAGTAAGTTATACAGCCAATAATAAAGGAGGTATATGGCCTCACAGTCTTATATATGCATATGTATATAGTAGGGTACAATTTTGAGTCATTTTAGCAGGCCTAAAGTGATCTTGAAAACAATAGCCAAGGTCAACAAACTGGATGCTGGTACTCCAAAGTACTTAACCTCCAAAGCCATTTTCAATAGTTTCCATGCAATATAGTCGGCATTAAGTGTGAAAATATCTCCAAAAAGGCCAAAAATGGCCTCGGTGAGGTACTTTGGCGGTCTGTGGATGACCTTCAATGAAGAGCTTCAATGTCAAATTTCTGCATGCTTACAGAGGACATATATATGTATTATATATACCAGCCATAGGATGATCTAACTTTCTGTATATGAGAACTGGGCCAAAATGTGAAACAAGCAATCAGTTGCCGTGAACGGGCTCTGTGTCAGTTGACTGTGTGTTTTGAGTTTCAGAGTAGAAGTGAAAAGAGAAAAGGTCACACTGTGCCCTGCAAATGGTATTCAGAAGTAAATGTGCCAAGTTAACTGTTGAGGTGTAAAAAGTAGGTGGAAAACATATTTCAACAAAATACTGTAAATGCAATAGTTTTCAAGTTACAAGTGATTTGATCAAAGGTGATAATCTCCCACTAGAAAAAGGTTTTTGTTAACAAAAAAGAGCAGCCCGGATGGAGACTTGAATTAATAAAGCTGTAGTAGTTGTGTTATAAGACTGTAAGGAGAAGGTAAGCTTTACTCTGTTTTGTATCAAATGGAAAGTGGATGATGTAAAAACTGTCAGTTGCAGTATTAGACTGTAAGCAGAATGTGAGCTTTATTGTGTTTCATAGAGTGGTATATTTTATGAAAAGAATATATCATTTTTGCTGTAAATTTGGGATCGTAAATTTTTTTTCCAGAAGATATTTAATCCTAGATTTCTAATGATAAAGATACACTGTAGTAAACTATAATTGGCTATAGATAGGGACATTCATATGTTGTATATCTTTCAGGCATTTTATGCCTCTGAAAATTCATTGGTATTTAATATTTTTATAAGATAAATATGCTCAAGATAATCGTATTTGTGAAATCCTTCATTGTTCCATTGCAAAAAAAAAATAAAAAATACACAAGGTCATGTTGTCAGATGTTATTCTTAACATTTTTAATTCACACATGACTCTATATCTGAATATCATGAAAGCCCAAGGTTTTTACATATTATTGAGGCGTTTTCCATTCTCTCAAAACAGACAAGGCATTCTTACCACAAGGCTCTTCTTCCATGAAACTAAAGAAAAATGTCCTGGTTTGAATTGTTTACCCTCAAAAAGATTTACTGTAGGCATATCCATTAATGAAAAGAAATAAATACATCTTGATATCCCTCATCAACTTTCAGTGTGCAGACACACACACACACCCACAGATGTTAACAGACAAAGCACAGTGGGGCATCATGAGTCGATCTGCCTCCAGATAGATATCACACAAAAGCAAATACAGAGTTGGAGGAGAAAAAACAGATAATAATAAAGATACACTGTAGTAAACTATAATTTTCTATAGATAGGAACATGTTGTATATCTTTCAGGCATTTTATGCCTCTGAAAATTCATTGCTATTTAATATTTTTATAAGATAAATATGCTTAAGATAAAACAACTGTTTATGAGAAAGTGTTTTTTTTCCAGTCATCTTATCTTCTGAAAGAAGTCAAGTCTATACACTTGACCAATTTACATAGTGTATGTGAATAAGTAGCTGGATCAACAAGTCCTGCTGCTAAACAAAAGCTGAATTAATGAAAACTTTTTTCCCCCATAAAGTCATATCCACATGTGGGATTTTTTTAATGTGCCTAAAATTGGGAATTTATATTATATGAAGAATGATTAGCTGCAATATATTAACTAGACCTACGCATCGGAGAACCGATGCAAATTTGTATCCACCGGAAAGACAACTCACCAAAGCCAGTGAACCATCGTTTGACCTTGAAGGAGGGGCCAAAGGTCAAATCTAACATCAGAAGATTCCTAGCGCAAGATTTCGTATGAGTTGGTTTTGCATTGTAAACCTCTAGGATCAATAATAAGCGAGTTATAAGCACTTTTAAGTTTGGCTATCCTCGTTTGACCTTGAAGGAGGGGCCCAAGGTCAAATCCGACCACACCAAAAGATTTCCAGCCCATAATTTCCTATAGGTTGGTTTATCATCCCAAACCTCTAGGACCAATAATAAGCGAGTTGTAAGTACTTTTAAGTTTGGCTATCCTCGTTTGACCTTGAAGTAGGGGCCCAAGGTCAAATCTGACCACACCAGAAGATTCCCAGCCCATGATTTCCTATATGTTGGTTTACCATCCCAAACCTCTAGGACCGAGAAGCACTTTTAAGTTTGGCTATCCTCATTTGACCTTGAAGGAGGGGTCCAAGATCTAACCTGACGACATCAGAAGATTCGCAGCACATGATTTCCTATAGGTTGGTTTCACATTGCAAACCTCTAGGACCAATAATAAGGGAGATATAGGCACTTTTAAAGTCCGCTATGTGGGTTACTTCGGCACTCCGTGGATGACCTTGAATTAAGACCCTCAAGGTCAAATGTGTGCAAGATTGTAGAGGACATGTATATCTGTTATACATATCACCTATGAAGAGATTCAACCTTCTACCTATGAGAAACAGCCAGTAGAAAAATGTAGATTACTTTCAAAGAAATGCCCGCGGCGGCCATCTTGATTTTTCAGAATGAGGCTATTTTCAGTCCCAGAGAGGCTTACCCCCCAATGAAGATATCCTGCAAATTTGGTGAACCTAGCTTGTGTAGCTTTTCTCTTAGAGTGTTAATGCCGAAAATCTCTCTACACGCGGCGGCGGTGTAGCAAACCCTAAACCAAAGTATCCATCGGAGGCATCCGATGGATACAATAACCACATCACTGCATGCTAAATACCTCATTTTTTTCTTTGAAGATGCCATAACTTCAAAAAGACTAGGAGGTTAGCTTTGCCAGATAACAGAAATTTTGTTTTAAGTATACATGTGGCAGGTGTGGTTTTAAGAAGTCTTAAAATAAATGAGGTTGGAGGAAAAACTATATATTTATTATGTTAAATTAAAGGCCAAAGTCACTTAAATACAGGAATTTTAAATAAAAAGGTCATTAGAAGTGTTCCTAATGCAGGTGTTCCACTGGGGCCGATCTGTCGGTAACTAAGCATTTTTCAAGAGTCGGGACCAATGTTTACAAGGTGAGTTATGGTCGGTTGTAGTTTCCCAGCCTGTCGTGGAGAGTCGGTGAAATTTCAAACATGTTTGATATTTCTACGACCGTTGCCGATCCTTGTAACAGACCCTAAATTCATCCACCTAGAAACAGGCCCATCGGTTACACTTCCAGGCTTGTCCTAAGATGATGCCGGCTTGTCTTTTGTAACTTAAGTACTGCTCATTTGCAGTCCATTTCCAGCATGATGCGAGGTAAAAATATGATCAAAAATATTATGTCAAGAATGACAAAGAAACAGTGCAAGTGATCATAATTTTCAGGTGAAGTTCCACATATATGCTATAATTAATTAAGAAACCTGAAAAAGTGTTTTTATTTGGTTAAATAAAAATAAAATCCCAGCTTATTTCAGGATAGAAATTTTTGGGTAAAAAGAGGATCAAGTGTCGACCATTCAACAAATCAAGAAAATTAGGTCAAGGACAGTTGAAAAAATATTTTGATCCCATCACATGATAATTTTTCTCATTGTAAAACCCATAAGCAATTTCTGGGGAAAAGAGGGATCAAGTGTCGACCAATCAACAAATCTGAAACTAGGTCAATAGTAAATATTTGGATCCCATCACGTGACCAGAACTACAGGGTGTTTACCTTCACATCCAGAAAGATGTGCTTTCTCAGAGGCTCGAAATTATTTGGTATAAATGTGTAGAAAAATTGGTCAGAGGGACGGAATTTTGAAGGGGTCCTTCTGAGAAGCTCAAACTTGGAGTATAAAAGGCAAGAACAAGCAGAAGGTTTTCATTGTCACATGAGAGATTGTCAGAAGCACATCTCCCTCTGCTTGTTTGGACAGGACATAACATTTTTAATGAAAATTTCATATTTTAAGTGGCTTTTTCGGTCATAATCTGAAACAGACATACATTGATTTATTTCTTATATAATATTAAAGCAAAAAACGTGAAAACTATAATTAAAATAACATAAAAGTAAAGTTGGACGTTTAGGTCACGTGATGGGATCCAAATATTCAGCCTTGACCTAGTTTAAGATTTGTTTATTGCACGACACTTGATCCTATTTTTTCCCAAAAATTCATCAAAAACTGTAATGGCAATACTGAGTGCACATCTGGTCATGGTGATTCTGTATACTTCTTCAGTCCTGTCTGTTTGTCAGTACGGCTTGTCGGGACTCAATACAGCTTGTCTGTTATGGGTTTAGGGCTTGTCATAGAACTTCTACGACTGGCCGTGTAAAAACATCCCCGACCCATCTTGTTGGTATGCTCATCACGTCCTGTCTGTAACTGTACCATCCTGTCGGGAATTTCATAACTGACTTGGCATTTTTGGCGCACTTTTTCCCACGACCCTACGACTTTCATAACTGACCCTAGAGTCGTAGGGTCAGTTACAGGGTCGGCTCCAGTGGAACACCTGCATTAAACTTAATCAGGTTGAACTGATGTCATTGAACAGTAAGTCAGTTGGGAGCTGAAAACCCTCATTTTTACTACAAGATGGCCATGACTGCTTGTATTGGAACTCCAAGCCGGAAAATAAGAATGTCTCTATTTTCATCTTTAATAAGTGTGCAAAATTTAACTCAGATCAGCTGAACAATACAATAGCTCCATCATTTCACTGCAAGGTGGCCATAACTTCATTCATATTGGGACTTTAAGGTGACCTTAAAATAAGAATGTCCCTTTTGCCATCCTTTATAAGTGCATAAAGTTTAGCTCAGGTCAGTTGAACAATAAGATAACTCGAGGCTGAAAACTTCCTTTTTCCACTGTAAGGTGACCATAACTTCATTCATATTGCGACTTTAAGGTGACCATAAACTGAGAATGTCCCTTCAATATCAATATACATTAGATATGGAAAAAGAAAGGGGCCAGATGGCTTTATTCCAATTTTATGACTTTAGGGGGGCCATAGCTCCAATTATATTAACAGTTTAAGGTCATCATAAAGTCAGGATAATCCTTTGGTAAATCTTAATATATATATGCCAAGTTTGGTTGAAAAAAGTCAAAAACTAAGTGAACTGGAGGGCTAAAACCCCCTTTCTTGACATTAAGGTGACATTAAGATTACAGATACAGGGCTAAAACTTCGGCATGTGAAAGATTATCAAAAAGTAGCTGAATAAGTTATTCCAACAAAACGCCGAAATCCTGACCGTTTTTGAGATACAGATCAAGTACCGATTTAAAAAAAATTTATGAAAATAAAACGCCTCCCATTCAGGCATCTATGGTCCGATTGATCAGAAAATCCTTTCTGACCTGGGAATTTAGGTCTAGAATGTACCCGATAAATTTTATAGCACAGGTGTGTGTGGTTTTTTCCAAAATGCCATGACAGGGTATTTTTGAAAAATGTTTAAGGTTACCTTAGGTAAAGCTTAAGGTCTCTGCAAAGTATCCCAAAAAATTTTCCTGCCCCTATAGTTTTAAAGAAAGATAAGAAGGAAAGAAAAATTTGAAAGCCCAATCAGTTATTCAAGGGAGACCATAATCCTGCGGCGGCGGTGATCAGTCGAACTTACGTGAAAACAAAGAAGTTATTGCGTGACATCCCATAAGGGATGATACACATTAAGAAAACAGTTAACTGGTGTAGCAATATTGGCGTTGCTTTGATAACCTAATAATCTGTTACTACGATTAATTGTTTCAGCCTTATTTTCTTGCATTATTAATATCATTGTCTGTTGACTCAAATCTAATGATTTAGTACACAGTTATTTAACTGCAGTTGAATCGTATTAAGCCGCATCTCAAGGGAATTTCAAGGTGGTCAGGTAAATTCATAATGCACAAGATAACCCAAAAGCCTGGTATTTAACTATTTACCTTTGCTGAGAAGCAAAAGGTACTAACAAAGTTTCGATTAGAGAGCTATAAATGTAACTTTCTGAAGCCACAAAAGAACACAAGATCCTAATGAAGAAGTATATTAAGTTTTGTCATGGATAGAATCAGTTGTGAGGATTATATGATTAAACATACTTGAATAATAATCATACCTTAACAAGTGAGTATACTACTATTAACAATAGTGACCAAATAATGGCTTTGGAAAGTAATGTGTGCCATAGATCCACAGATGATTGAAGTAGGTGTACACAGTATATTACATGAATGAAAAACCAGTACATTCTCTAACACATATTTACTCTGTGTATTCTGTCTCTACTTTGGCTACAAATTCCAGGCTTTGTCCAAAGTTGCTTTTGGGAGACAAGTTCTGGGGTAGTCAATCTTAGTAACTTGAGATGGTTTCACAGGAAATGTTTGCAGTCAATTTCAGTCTCAACTTTCCCAGTCATCTTCCATCTGTGAATATGTAACAATGTTAAACTAGAAAAAGGTTTTTGGTAACAAAAATGAGCGGCCCGGATGGAGATGTGGGGTTATTAAAGCGGTAAACGGACAAAACCCTGGAGGACAAAACACCGGAAAACAAATCCCCGGAAAAATATGACTATTAGGACACAACCCCGGAGTTAATTTTAAGGGGGGTGGACATAACCCCAGAGTTGGAACTCCAGGGAAATTATCATATGATAAAGTACAAGAAATTTAAACATGATTTCAATCTTTTTCACACTTGAAATCTACTTGAGCATGTGTTCAGTTTAAAGATTAAAGAAATCCTGATGTTATTTAGAAGTCACAAATTACTACTCTGGCTATTTAAGTCTGTTCAAGCAGTTGCCTCTTAACTTTGGCCCCTCTTTCAAGGTTAAACTAGAGGAATGCTTTTGCTAACAAAAGCGAAGCGTCCCTGAAAGTTTAAAATGCTTTGTGGTTTTAATAAGCATGCTGTAAAGCTAAGAATGCACAAAGCTGCACCGTATGCTTTCCCAATACCTCTTAATACATTCTGAAGCTATAAAAGCAACAATAAAGGAGATATAAGGCAAAAACTCCAAAGCAGCTATTTATGACCCCAGTTTGGCCCATGGGGGGGGGGGTCGGGGGGTAAAAATGACCAGCTATTTAGACTCTCCACCAGTGTGAGAATTCGTTGCCAAGTAATGGTGGCCCCCATAGGGCCACTAGGTTCTGAAGTTCAGTGGTCCCTGTTAAAACTTGATGGCCCAAAACTTTTTTTCTGACAAATTGTCTTTTTAATTTATTAAGTGACACGTCAAAAAGATACAAAAGTGATTTATGTCAAATTTCTTTATTCAACTTCAAGCTTGAATACAAATTATACAAGATGCACTCAGAGAGAGCAAAAGGCTCGACTCCATGTGACCAGTCTCTCGAGTGATATAAAGTATTGTAAGAAAGAAGATAAAATAAAACCAAACAAGTAAATTAATTTTTGAAGAAATATCAAGTAGAAAGTCATTAAAAATGCATTATTTTGTATCCAAAATAAGAACTAGATTTTTCTTTTTTAGCAACTTCTTCCTTTGGCCAGGTCCTATCCACAAAAATTTTTAATAAAGATCTGTTCATTAGTTCTGGAGTAATCTAAACACACACGCAAAAAAAAAAAAAAAAAACCCAGAGAGACAAATAAAATAGACAATTAGCACACCAGAACATAAACTGCTGGGTGAGGTAAAAAATATTGCTTACAAGTCACTTTTTAGTATAAATCACTCATGGTAATTTTTTTTTTTTTTTTTTGATGGCCTGTCAAGGAATTGAAAAAAAAGAGAACATGAAACAGAAATAATAATTAATAAAAATGATGAACCCACCATCCCCTCTTTATTATCTTTATGTCAATTTCAAGACAAAAAATGGGAAGAAATATTTTTACTGAAAGACAACAAGTATCACACCCCAGGCTTGTGACCTCACAATAACAACTGCATTGTGACATCATTAAGTAAAATCACCATCACCAGAAAGCAAAATATTGATAATAATAATAATAACAAAAAAATCTCTCCTGGCTTTAATTTTCAAACAAATTACACCAAATTTAGAAGAATCCATCTGTACTCCATGAAATATCAACCCACCAAATTTAAGCTTGATTTGTGCTACAGTTTTAGAGTTTTAAGGGCGAAACGATGCACAGACAAACAGACAGACAGAAACAAACTGATCACAATAACCCTCTCCTATCCTCGAGCATTAAAAATGAAACTAAAGTCTTTTTCATGATTATCCCAATGAATTTTACACAAGACATTTAAATTTTGCAAGTTTTATGATTACTTTAAGCTTCAAAGAAATAATGTTTTTATTTCATAAAAATGTAAATATATTCTACCATATGAAAACACTTGGGTAAGCGTGGCTTGGCGTTCGGTGACCACCACATACACCGTACATAGAATTTAAATATATGAGGGGAGACCCTCTTTAAACCTATATACTTGCTACCTTTGACCCCTGGTGACCTAATTCACTCTGCCATGCGCAGTAATACAGAAATAGTTCATTCTTTTTGTGGCGGTTGAACTACCAACAGGTGTTTTGCTACCTCTCAAAAAGACCTACATTTACACGTTTTTTATGCTCTGTAAGTAGTTCTTTGCTGTTTTATTCACTCTTCCTCCATTTTATTCACCTTTTACTTCGATTTCTGGTGAATTTATTGTGTACTTTGGGCATATATTTTACGTGTTTTTCCAAAACTTGTATTATCGCTCATCTGGTCACGTGGTGTTAGAATGTCGGATTTCCTTTGGATATATTCATTTCCTCAGTAAATTATTTCGTTTTATGCACTTCTACAGGCATTACAATTTTAATTTACGGTTTTCCTTCATTCTTTCAACGAAATTCTTCGTTTTTCCACGTATTTTGACCGTATTGTCACCTTGACTGTGCTTTGTTTTTCACATAAATACTATTTGGTATTATCGTTCATCGGGTCACGTGGTGTCAGAATGTTGGATTTCCTTTGGAAATATTCATTTCGCGGTGAATTAATTCATTTATGCACTTCTACAGGCATTATAATTCCCCATTTATGGTTTCCTTCATTCTTTTTACGAAATTCGTTTCACCGCGTATTTTGACCCTATTTATTGACCTTTTTACGAATCATTCACCAGGTCACGTGACTCTGACGTCACATCCAAAATGGAGGTCAACCGATCGGTTGTCAGAAAATATTCATTTTCATGGTGATTACAGCATTTCCAGGTTTGTTTATGCATTCCCTCTACATAATTCTTTTATTATTATTATTTCAGAGCATAATGTGTAATATATTTCCTTTGTTAACGCATATTTTATAGCGTAACATTACGGTATTTACTACCTACCATTCACGGTTCTTTTCTTGTACAGGCCCTTTCATTTGACATTTCTGGAATTCAGATCCTGGTTTCAGTGTTTTGGGGTTCAATTCTGAGCCTAGGGTCTCCATTTTTAGCCTTTCTCCACCTTCAATTCTGGAGGTTGGGGGTTTACGGCTTCTGGGGAGGACTTTGTCTTCCACCTTTTGGAGATCCATTTCACTGTTACTGGTTTCCTACATTCCAATTTTATGTCAATTGGTCATTTGGTTTCTCAGTCCATTTTTAGTCCTTTGGCCTCTTTTGTCCCTAGGCTTCAGTCTAATCAGACTGCTTTTTGGTACTGGGATTACCTTCTCAAGACCATTCATGTTCAGGGTCCCTTTAGAAGAGTTTATCAGTTGAATCCAACTGATTTTGCTACTTCCTTAACACTACTCCATTCATTTTCTAAATCTAGAAAAATTTTGTTTGGGGTTTGGTGGAAATCTTCTGTTACTCAACAGCTTTCCATTGCGTTTTTCACCATTTTTTAGATCTGACGATCAATGGGCACATCTCCCTTTTGGGTATGTTGGGGGTTCCTCTGTCTACAGTTAACCTTTAGGCAGACTTCAGGCACCCTATTCCAACTTTTTGGTGCCAGCCTGTTGGAGTATATGGGTGCTTAGGACTTCATCCTTTAATCTTTTCCACAGAAGATTTTCAAGTTTCCTGTCCAACAGAATTAGGGAATTAATTTGACTGCTCTTTCCTTTTGATCAGTCTTATTTTTCTCTAAGTCAACCACTTTTCCCAGGCTTAGAAGTTCCTTCATGAGGCCAGATTCTTAATTTCTGTCACTCACTCTTTTTGGGATCTTCTCATTCTAAGTTTTATAGGTTGGGTAATTACCCAAATTTACCTTCTAAAACTTAATTTGGCCAGGTACAAATCCTCTTCAGAGGGTTTTTTGGGTTGACTTGCTCAGGTTTCCGGACCTGGGATCCAGCCTGGTGAGGTTCTTAAGACCTTCTCTTCCCTAGGTAGAGTTCCTCTGCCATTAGGGGAGATCTGAGATGGACCCTAGGGTCCTTAGTACTGTGGGATTTTTTCCTTCAGTCCTGTTTTGTTGATCACTTATTCAAGTTGATTGACAAGGTGGTTTTTTTCATCCACCATGCTTTGGACATCTCTTCAATGGGTCTTCTAGCTCCATTTTAGCTGGTTGATCTATGGCCTTTTTCAGCCATCTTTGCACTTTGTTTTGAGAGATATCTTTATCCATTTCCCTCACTTGTGCTTAGACACTTGGTAGGGTAAATTGGTACTTTTTTGGTCTTATGCTGTTTTTTGTGGTGTCTCTCTTGGGAGACCATTTCTTCTCACATATAACAGTATAAGCAGAAGCTTTTCATGTGGCCCTTACTCAAGGTGCCTCTTTTAAGCTATCTGCATTAGCCTCTTGAGGCACACCAATTAAGACCTTTTTCCTCCCATCCAGGGAGTTTTCTCTCTAACTTAGTGCTTTAAGGATGTGGTTCCTTTTCAGGTTCCAACATTCTGATGGTGGAATGCCTTCCAGAGGTAGAGGCTCAGCCTCAACCTCTATTATGGTGTCCTTCAGGAGATAAGAGTGTTGTGTTTTACTCAAATTTTCACTCTTACTTCCAGATCCCTCCACTTGCCAGTGGGAGGTCAACTGATTTCTTCCATTTCATTTGAAATGTTTGGGTGCAGCCTTTTTTTGTCCAGCAATCTGGAACTTGGTTCACCTTCCAGTGGTCTCTCAGATTCCACTTTCCTGATTTCTTCTTCAGCTCTTCTCCACAGAAGAATACTGTTCTTTGTCATTCAGTCTCACACTGTCTGTTCACATGAGCAGTTCAAGTATCTTGAGCTCCTGTTTTCCTGATTTTTTCAGGGCATTATCCTTGACAAAGATGTACTGGAAACCACCATTAGATTTATATCTTTTCCTGGTTTTCCAGACTATCAGGATGCAACTTATCAGTTGATCATTTTCTCAATTGGCCAGTGGACATCTTCTCTTCCTCAATTTGCCTCCTTTGGCTCCTTTGGTTCACTCTTGCTCATAGTTTTGCTTTTGGGCAAGGTGTACCACTTTGTGGCAATGCCTTTTGGTCTAGCCACTAGCCTTTCAGGATTTACTTCCTTAGTCAAGGAAGTAAGGAAAGTTGGCTTTGAGGTTGGGCATCTCAGTGCACATGTGACTACAAATTGGCTCATTAGAGCCAATAGTTGTCAGAGGCTCATTTTTCAACTCTATTAGAGTTGACTTTCAACTTGGGAGTGGTTCTTAGCAGGAAGTATTTAGATCAGTTTCTTTAACAGGTCTCCTTCCTGGGTCAGGTTCTTAACCTGTTTCTTAATTACCTCTCCAACTGGGCTCCTTATTTCTTTTGGCTTCCACTTGGAAGCCGCTTCTTCAAGGTCCCTGCACATGACACTTCTTCTGTGTCATCTCAGGACACTTGATTTTCCTTCTCAAAGGTGCTCTGGATTTTCCATTCCTTGATCCTTCTATGAAGGTTCATTCAAGATGGTACTATTATCCTTTCATCAAAGGATCATCCTTTCAGCCTCAAACAACTCAGATGTCTTGTTCTCAAGACATTTGTTCCTCACTTGTCCTTTCTTTAAGGGATTCTTCAGATAGTCCAGGTAACACTGTTGTCTGGGCTTTCTTTATATCAAGACAGCTTCCACTCTTGGGACGTGTATTTTGGCATCTTTTGCCATTATTTTTACAAGAACAAGTCTGTTCTTCCACCTACTCATGTTCCAGGGGCATGAATCCTTGGCAGACCATCTCTGGAGGTCTTTTCTCACCTTTCATATAAGGTGGCCCCTCAATTCTTGGATCTTCAGATGGTAGTCTCAGACTTCTCATCTTATTTAGATCTCTTTTGCCATGTGATTCAATCACAAGCTGCTCTTACATGTGCCTCCTGTGCTAGATCCTTAGGCTCTGGCAACAGATGCCCTGGAGTGTTTTGGTCCGGAGTACTTGTTTTACTCCTTCCCTCCTTCAGCTCCTTGTCCTCTATGGCCAGGAAGTTAATCAACTTTCAGAGCTGTATCATGCTTCTTGTAGCCTTACTTGGTAATTGCCTGGTTTTGGCCTCAACTTCTCCTTTTAGAAAGCCATTAGCTCTTCCTCTTATTCTTCTATAACAATCTCATCTTGAGTTTTGTTATTAATTTTTATGGAGTTCCTTTCTTCAAGCTTTCTAGCTGAAGTCTCCATTAAGAAGAATTTTCTCAGGAGGGGTCCATAACTGTCTATGAAGCAATGTGGAACTGCTTCAAAAACTTGTGAGAAACATGGCCACTCTGCCATGCTTCAACTGTCCCATTTATTGCTGTTTGTTCCTATTTAGGAATTATTTTCAGACAATAGGGATACAGGTCAGCTCTCTCCATGTACTACTTGGAGTTGGGTTCTTATAAGGAGCTAGGAAGTCTCATTTAGAGCTTCCTTAAGTCCAGAATTAGGGTAGTCATCACCTACCTGTTTGGTACTTAATCCTTGGTTCTGCAGGCTCTTACCAAGGCTCCTCTTGAACCCTTCTCATTTGCTGAGCCAAGTTTTTCACATTTTAGACAGTTTTTCTTACTCCCTTTGGGAAGGAGGAGTGATTTTCATTCCTCTATTTAGAGGTTTTCTCTCACTCTCTAGGGATGGCCTAAGTCATCCTTAAGCCAGATCTTACTTTCTTGGCTTAAGCCAGTTATCTTCAGAAGGCTCTTCCTGCTTTGACTTTTTGTCTTTGGTCAGGATGACTTAGAGGACCTCTCCTTTTCTACAGTCAGATTCCTAAGATATTATCTATCTAGCTATTCTGACTTTCTTAGGATTTCTTCTTGGTCTTTCTTCTGAAGTCCAAGAGGGTGATATTGCTGCTCAGACAATATCTTTTTGGATAATATTTTATCCTTTATTCCCTCAATCTCTGTTCCACATGTGAAGGCCCATGATGTTTTTGCCCAGGTTTCATTCTGGTCTCCTCGGTGGTTTCCCACTTCTTCACATCATGGGGGATTCCTCTTGGAATTCTTGCACTTCACTTATTTTCCTTCAGAGATGTTGTTCTTAAGAATCTCTATGATTTCTTAAGTGGAGTGGACATCCTTTTCCACTCAGCCAGTTCTCTCTCTTCTACTTAAATTCCTCAATTTAAGTCCATCTGAAACTTTTAGTTTCAGAAAAAGGGGGGTGGCATTTCCCTTTTAGGGAATCTATTCTTCATCTCTATTTTCAGAACCATGCTTCTTAGTGCCTCTGGGCATGTTCCCATTCTGAGCACAGGGCATACTTATGCCTTCTCCTTTGAGCTGACCTAATTGGGTGTAGACAGCAGTGTTGAAGTTCGTGCAGTGGTTAATGCTACTCACTTAACTCAGTGGAGTTATTGCTTCAGCACAGAGGTTTTGGGTTCAATTGCATTGCACGAGGAAGTATCCTTTTGTAGCAATTTAACCTTAGAGTGGTTTTCCTCAGTCTGTCTTTTTCCCACCATCCTTCCATGTGGGCATTCAACCCAAGTGTTTTCATATGGTAGAGTATATTTACATTTTTATGAAATAAAATTTCATATTTTTAAATGTAAAACACATTTTTATGAATAAAAATGTATATACTTACCATATGAAAACAGCAAATCACCCTCCCGCCTGCCCCGCTTTTAAAGACCTTTTTCCAGCATTTATGTTTATTCACAAAAAGAATGAACTATTTCTGTATTACTGCGCATGGCAGAGTGAATTAGGTCACCAGGGGTCAAAGGTAGCAAGTATATAGGTTTAAAGAGGGTCTCCCCTCATATATTTAAATTCTATGTACGGTGTATGTGGCGGTCACCGAACGCCAAGCCACGCTTACCCAAGTGTTTTCATATGGTAAGTATATACATTTTTATTCATAAAAATGTATTTTACATTTAAAATATGAAATTTTCTTTTCATACAATTTATACAGAGTATCTGCCGCTAAACAAGCCTTTTTTACTTGTGGATACGTGAAACAACTATACTTGTGTGAAGGGAGGGGGGGGGGTTAAGAGTCACATATACCTGTATTCAGTCCACTTTCCCAGCATGTTCAAGCTAGACAGTGAGTGCGTGTATGTGTGGCTGAATGTTCTTCTCCACTGGCAGTTTTGTGTGAGTGAGGGGGAGGGGGGGACTTGTCAGTGTACTGGTTATAAAGCATTAGCCTTGCCACAGGCGTTTATATGTATAATATAGACACAACTGTTTGATTGCATTATAAGTATTTTTCATAATGCTCTCATACATTTACTTAGCCTAGCTTGCTGGGGAGAACTCCCAGACTAGAAAAGCCTCTGATACAGTGTGCATTATGGCCAAAAATATTTCACGTTTGCATTATGGTAGAGACAGCCTGGAAGGCCAGGCTAATAAAGCATATGTATTGATTGTTTTTTTGCAGTCTTCCCACTTGGTGTACTAACTCTTGGAGGAGTGAGAGAAACAGTGTGGAGTTTAGCTGCTTATTAAGGATGAACTCAATCTGGAATATGCAAAACACAATGCATAATTAAGGATCCAGGGGGAAAGAAAACCAATTAAAAAAAAATAACAGCACACTGGATTGTATAACCACACGAGGCATGTTGTAGTCAATGTGGTGGCCCATTGGGGCCCATGAAAGTCAAGTTGTGGTGGCCCTAACTTAAAAAGGGGTGGCCCCGGGCCACCGCCAATTTCGCACGCTGCTCTCCACATATGCTTTCCCAATACCTCTTAATACATTCTGAAGGTCTAAAAGCAACAATAAAGGAGATATAAGGCAAAGCTCCAAAGCAACTATTTTATGACCCCAGTTTGACCCATAAAGGGGGGTCGGGGGATAAAACTGACTGGCTATTTAGATTCTCCACATATGCTTTCCCAATACCTCTTAATACATTCTGAAGCTATAAAAGCAACGATAAAGGAGATATAAGTCAAAAACTCCAAAGCAGCTATTTATGACCCCAGTTGGCCCATAAGGGGGGGGTGGGGGGGTAAAACTGACCGGCTATTTAGACTCTCCACATATGCTTTCCCAATACCTCTTAATACATTCTGAAGCTATAAAAGCAACAATAAAGGAGATATAAGGCAAAAACTCAAAATCAGCTATTTTATGACTCCAGTTTGACCCATAAGGGGGGCCGGGAGGTAAAACTGACCAGCTATTTAGACTCTCCACCTATGCTTTCCCAATACCTCTTAATACATTCTGAAGGTATAAAAGCAACAATAAAGGAGATATAAGGCAAAACTCCAAAGCAACTATTTTATGACCCCAGTTTGACCCATAAGGGGGGGTCGGGGGATAAAACTGACCGACTATTTAGATTCTCCACATATGCTTGCCCAATACCTCTTAATACATTGTGAAGCTATAAAAGCAACAATAAAGGAGATATAAGGCAAAAACTCAAAATCAGCTATTTTATGACCCCAGTTTGAGCCATAAGGGGGGGCCGTGGGGTAAAACTGACCGGCTATTTAGACTCTCCACATATGGTTTCCTATTACCTCCCAGTACATTTTATGGCTCTAAATGCAATACTTAAGAAGATGATAGGGGGTTGACCTAAATTTAAGGCTTTCAGATTGGAAGGTGTCAGAAAATCACTCATAAATGAGACATTTTTCAAGGGATTGCTCCCAAAATCTAATCAGCTCGCATTTTCGATAGTATGAACAGGTGTGTCAAATTATAAGGCTGTGTAGCAAGTAGTTTTTCCTGAACTACGATGATGGGAGGGGTGTGCTTCAAAAAAATTGTTTTTGATCATGTGACCTTCATAAAGGTCAAAGGTCAAATTTAAGCATGCAGAAAAATTTTCCCACGCCTAAGGTATATAACTGCCAAATATGGTTTGAAACCTTCTAATAATAAGGGAGATATTCAAGGGAGACCATAATGCGGCGGCGGCGAGAAAACTGAGGCGAAAACAAATAAGCGCCCTTTCAGGGACGCTTAATGAGGATAGCCAAAATTAAAAGTGCTTATAACTCGCTTATGGTGTTCCTAGAGCTTTGCAATGTCACACCAACCTATTGGAAATCATGGGCTAAGAATCTTTTGATGTGGTCAGATTTGACCTTGGGCTCCTCCTTCAAGGTTAAACGAGGATAGCCAAACTTAAAACTGCTCATAACTCGTTTATAATTGGTTGTACAGGTTTGGGATGGCAAACCAACTTCCAGGAAATCATGGGCCGGGAATCTTTTGATGTGGTCAGATTTGACCTTGGACCCCCTCCTTACAGGTCAAACAAGGATACCCAAACTTTTCTTGGTCCTAGAGGTTTGTAATGTGAAAGCATCCTATGAGAAATGATGCGCTAGGAATCTTTTGATGTGATCAGATTTGACCTTTGGCCCCTCTTTCAAGGTTAAATGAGGATAGCCAAAATTATAAGTGCTTATAACTCGCTTATGGTGTTCCTAGAGGTTTGCAATGTCACACCAACCTATTGGAAATCATGGGCTAAGAATCTTTTGATGTGGTCAGATTTGACCTTGGGCTCCTCCTTCAAGGTCAAACGAAGATAGCCAAACTTAAAACTGCTAATAACTCGCTTATTATTGGTCATACAGGTTTGGGATGGTAAACCAACACATAGGAAATCATGGGCTGGGAATCTTGTGGTGTGGTCGGATTTGACCTTGGGCCCCTCCTTCAAGGTCAAACGAGGATATTCAAACTGAAAAGTGCTTATATCTTGCTTATTATTGGTCCTAGAGGTTTGCAATGTGAAACCAACTTATAGGAAATCATGGGCTGGGAATCTTTTGATGTGGTCAGATTTGACCTTGGGCCTTTCCTTCGAGGTCAAATGAGGATAGCAAAATCTAAAGTGCTTATAAATTGCTTTTTCTTGGTCCTAGAGGTTTGTAATGTGAAAGCATCCTATAAGAAATCATGCGCTAGGAATCTTTTGATGTGATCAGATTTGACCTTTGGCCCCTCTTTCAAGGTTAAATGAGGATAGCCAAAATTAAAAGTGCTTATAACTCGCTTATGGTGTTCCTAGAGGTTTGCAATGTCACATCAACCTATTGGAAATCATGGGCTAAGAATCTTTTGATGTGGTCAGATTTGACCTTGGGCTCCTCCTTCAAGGTTAAGTGATGGTTGATTGGCAAGTTTTCTTTCTGGTGGATACAATTTGCATCGGTTCTTCGATGCGCTACGTCTAGTTACATTTGTATCTTTCATTAAGCAGACATTTTGTTTACTTAGTGTCAGTACAAGTTGCCCCCATACACACTTATGCCCCTCTCCACAGGGGTATATTTGTGTCAACCATAATACTCTGTATGTCATGCTTCAACCATGTCCTGTCCGGGGATACACTGCGTCGAGACGCAATCTCTAGCTTTTCTCTGCATTGGCCATTGGGTTGGATGGATCCAACAATTAGCTACTGTTAAGAAATGGAAAGGGTATTTTGCTATAAAAGACTAGTATAAACTAATGAGAATCTTCCTGATAGTCCCAATGTCATCAGTTGGCCAGTACTAGACAGAAAGCTATCCTTTTGCAGTTACAATTAAAGAATTAAAAGAGGATACATGGTTAAGTTATTTTTAATTTGTCAAAAATAATACTTCCAATTTAATTTTTGAAAAACAATCACATATTGCACTATCAAAATCACAGAATAATTTTTCCAAACAATCTGATGAAATTAACTATTACTTTACGTTGTGATTAAAAAGAGTCTAATATTGCAACTCAGTAATCTACTGTTCATTCTAGGAGGAATACCAAATTTACATGTGATAGACAAAACACACTTCATATGATAGTAACACAAATAGAATCTTACTATGTGAAAGTTTTGAAAAGAAATTAATTAAATCATTAGTGTGTGCACATAAGAATGAAAAAAATAAGAAAACAAAGTTATAGAACAGTAAGTTTTAGTGAGAAAATGATCAAGCATTGAAAATTACTTTGTTAAACAAGCAATCCCTCTGAACAAGTGAATCGGTCACATCTCTAAAGTTGGCATGGACCTCAACAATGGTAGAATCCTATTATTGCCCTTTAAATAGAATTTTGCATACAATAGAGTTAAATATGCGAAAAATAAGTTTATGTGGTATGTTTGTATGATATACCAATGATTGCAGAAATATGAAAACATAATACTGCCTCAATGGTACATATCTTTACAATGTTGAAAATGTACAGCATGCATGAGTCCATGATGCATAAATTACAACTAACTGTGCATTTGTACTCAATTAGCAAAACCTTAAAATGTATTTAACAGAGCTGATTTAGGAACTGCAGTGCTATTACACAAACTTTTAGATGTTGGGCATCAGACACTTTGTTTACAAAAAAAAAACAGAATTCACACTTGACCATGAAAACAACCTTGGAAATTAGTGCATTTCATTATTGGTGCTGAAAATCGATCCAGCAGACAAAGCACACCTGTTACTGAAGCAGAAGATTGGAGTTATGTATTTATATGATCTAATATCAAGGACCACACCTATAGCACTTGAAGCAGATGGTGTTATTGAAGAGATAGACTCACTGTACATGTCTTGATAGTCTTCATGAATTTTCCATATTACATCCAACATGTCATTTTTCATACCCACGAGATGATACAAGGTTATCTTGTATCTTTAAAGCTAGAAGCAACATGTGTATCCATTATTCTGTGTACAAGAACACATATTCTTTTTAGTATATTTGCAATAAAAAAAAAGCAAAAATGCTACTAAATTTAGCTCAATGGATTGCTGTGAATAATGGTTCAGTCAAACTACCACAAAATGGCATTCCTTACAATCCAGTTCTACAAATTTTGACCACCACACACTGAGGGAAAACAATATGTTAAGTAATACTCCTTTATATGCACATATTAGAGAGTAACACAGAAAATAATTAGTAAGCTTATAGTACCAGCTGTATAAAGTGCAGAATAAAAAGTAAGAAAAGTGTCAAAAGGCACATCAGTAATGTAAAAATTGTGAGCAAAGATTAACACAAAACATGTTCATAATTTACACAAGTAACACTGTACACAATCAGTTTATACATGTTATGAATATATAAGATGCTTACACAGCACCTACTCCCATTACTTAATACTTATTTTGTTTTCTCTGAATACAAAAAAGGAAAAAATAAAGTTTTCTGAGATATAGAAAGAGAAAATAACATTGGGACTAAAATAAACGCAACAAGAATTCAGTAGAAATGTACTGTCACCAGCTTTATTTATAGATTGAAACTGATACGATTTGAAAGCAAACATATTATGCTGGACTAACATCAAGTCAGTGGACTGGCAATATTTTTGCAGATGCAGACCACCTTTGAGAAGGACCGAGTCATGGTTGGGCCCCCCTATGTGTGTAAAAATATGAACCAGATCCAATCTATTGTTTTTGAGTTATGAGTGCGGAGAGAAGAAACACAGATATGCAAAATTATATGCAGCCTACACTTACCAAGTTTTTAATAAAAGTAAGCACTTCACAGTAACTTCTATTTTGTATCATTTTAGTGACTTATTTAAGATACTTGTAATTTGTCCATATATGGTTATGCATTATGCGAGATAGCTCCTGAGAGTTTGACGTCATATTAACATAAGTTATATCTAAATACCAAATTTGAATAAAAAGTTTCAACTAGTTTTTAACTATTTATGTCCACATGCCAAATTTTAATTTGCTATGAAAGGAAATTTTTGAAAACATTTTATTTCATAGTAATTCAGTGATAAATAACTGTATGGTTAAGATCACCTTAATGTTGGGCATATATTTAAGATCATTTCCAGAACTGACATGCTGATGATGTTGACCTGAGACTCCAAAGCATATAGTTGATAACAAAAATAATTTTTTGTAGTTATTTAAACTATCACAAGTTATGATAACCTTACACAAATATCTTCCTCAGGTCTCTGTACATGTAAAATTTCAATAAAAAATCTCAAATACCATTTCAAATATCATTAAAACACCCAAAAAATTGTCTCTTAGCTACATCCACAAGTTAAATATGCTTAGAATCAACTGCACATAATTTTAGATGTTCTCCAACAATTTTCAAATTTAAATTGAATATACCTCTATTATTACTGACAGCTTAAGGTTACCTTAATGTTGGGCACTTGTCTAAACCTGCAAAATATTAATGTAATCAGTCAAGCCATTTTCGATATGCTTTGTGGAAACATAGAAACAGTTAAAGTCAATATAATTATTTTATACATGGGAGTTTAAAGTCACCTTAAAATAGAGAACATCATAAGGCCCAGATACATCGACATGCCAAATTTCAATTGAATCTGTTAAGCCATTTTTGAGACAGTATCTGGAAATGAAAAAAAAAACTTAATTCAATATAATTATCTAACTAGAGGAATGCTTTTGCTAACAAAAGCGAAGCGTCCCTTAAAGTTTAAAATGCTTTGTGGTTTTAATAAGCATGCTGTAAAGCTAAGAATGCACAAAGCTGCACCGTATGCTTTCCCAATACCTCTTAATACATTCTGAAGCTATAAAAGCAACGATAAAGGAGATATAAGGCAAAAACTCCAAAGCAGCTATTTATGACCCCAGTTTGGCCCATAAGGGAGGGTCGGGGGGTAAAAGTGACCGGCTATTTAGACTCTCCACATATGCTTTCCCAATACCTCTTACTACATTCTGAAGGTCTAAAAGCAACAATAAAGGAGATATAAGGCAAAACTCCAAAGCAACTATTTTATGACCCAGTTTGACCCATAAGGGGGGGGGGGGGGGTTGGGGGATAAAACTGACCGGCTATTTAGATTCTCCACATATGCTTTCCCAATACCTCTTAATACATTGTGAAGCTATAAAAGCAACGATAAAGGAGATATAAGGCAAAAACTCCAAAGCAGCTATTTATGACCCCAGTTTGGCCCATAAGGGGGGGGGGGGGTCGGGGGGTAAAACTGACCGGCTATTTAGACTCTCCACATATGCTTTCCCAATACCTCTTAATACATTCTGAAGCTATAAAAGCAACAATAAAGGAGATATAAGGCAAAAACTCAAAATCAGCTATTTTATGACCCCAGTTTGATTCCCATTGGCCTAGATTAGATACTTGTTTGCGACCCAGGCATGGATTTCGCTGCGGCGCTTGCCGGAGGCCAAAGCTAGCAAGAAAGCAGTTTTTAGAGTAAGATGTTTGAGGTCTGTGTCTTTGATGGGCTCAAATGGTGCTTTTGTGAGCTCGTTGAGGACAATAGAAAGGTTCCACTTGGGTAAATTTCTGGAACTTTTGGGACGATCCCTGTGAAAACTGGAGAGTAACCTATGAAGGTCTGCATTGTGTGCAACATGTTGGGCCCAAAGTGTCAATGATTGCAGTCCTGTAACCATCAAAGGTCGAGGGGCGCCTGTTTAGGTCTTGGTACAGGTACATGAAAAAATCTGAGATTGTTTCACAGATGGAGTGGAGAAATCCACCGAATTTTCTCTGCACCATTTTTCAAATAGGGCCCACTTTGACTTGTAGATGGTCCTTGTTGAAGACCGCTGAGGGGCAGCAATTCTCTCTGCCACCTCCACAGAGAAGCCTTGTTCTTGGAGTTGTCTGCTCCTAGACACCAGGCGTGGAGGTTCAGGTGCTGGGGGTTGTTGTGGAACACATACCTGTGGGACTGTTTGAGTAGGGTCGTTGACACTGGGAGTTGTAGTGGGATCTCTGTTGAGAGCTGCACTAGGTCCCAAAACCAGGGCATCCCTGGACAGCCTGGGGCTATTACGATGATCAATGTTATTGCCTGATCTTTTGGATCACCTTGTGAAGGAGCCGTAGGAGAGTACGCATAGGCCGTGAGGTTGGTCCAGTTTATGTTTAGAGCATCTATAGGATAGGAGACACGTACAGTGGCAGCTGGTGGTTCAGGTGAGTGGCAAATAAGTCTACATGAGGTGTGAACCACTTCTGGCAGATCTGTTTGAACACCTGTGGGTGCAGAGACCATTCTGTTGACTGCACTTGGTTGGACCTGGACAGTAGGTCGGCCATCACATTCAGGCACCCTAGAACGTGCCTGGCTTTCAATGTTATGAGGTAGTGATGGACCCAGGTCATGATCTTCCACAGGAGAGCACACATCTCTGCTGAGTGTGTTTCTCCTTGTTGTTGATGTAGGCTACCACTGTTGAGTTGTCCGTCGCAACTAACACTGTTTGATTCTGGCACTGGTCCTTGAAGTCTCGAAGGGCCAGGGAGACCGCCTTCAATTCTAGGACATATATGTGTAGCCTTTTTTCCCGATCTGACCACAGACCCTTTGTGGAATTTTGGTCTAAGTGAGCGCCCCAACCTTCGTTTGAGGCGTCGGTAAAGAGTTGGATACTGTGGTCTTTGGGATGAAGGTCTGCACCTTTCATCACGTTTGAGGGATTTTGCCACCAATCTAGGTGGGCTGCAATGGCTTCTGTCCAAGGAAGGAGGTTGTCCTGCGACTGAGGATATCTCCAGTGCTCCTTGAGATGAAACTGAAAGGGCCTCATGTGAAGGCGTCCCTCCGGGACCATTTTCTCCGTTGAGGTTAGCAACCCAATTAGAGACATCAAACACCTTGCAGTCAAAACACGTTTTGACTTGAGTAGTAGGATCAAATCCTGAAGTTTGAGCCATCTCTCTTGAGTGGGTTTTACAAGGGCTGAATCTAGGTGGTATTCGTAGCCCATGAAAGAAAAAACACCTGAATAGGTTTCAGTTCTGATTTTTCCTGATTTATTATCCACCCCAAGGACTGAGTTAGGTCTACCACTGCCTGTGTGTTCACTTGGGCTTCCTCCTGAGACTGGGACCTGATCAGCCAGTCGTCCAGGTGCTGGTGAATTCTGAGTCCTCTTGAGAGGGCCATTAGTTTCACTTCCTTTACGATCATTGTAAAGACCTGGGGGGCTGTGGCTAGTCCGAATGGGAGGGAGGTGAATTGGAACACCTGTGACTTGTAGCAAAACCTTAGGTATTTCCTTGATTTTGGATGGATGGGGATGTGTAGGTAAGTGTCCGACAGATCTATCGACGATACCCACTCCCCTGGGATCAGGGAGGTCCTGATGGACTCTGGAGTTTCCATTTTGAACTTTTCTACGTGTAGAAAAGTGTTGAGCATGTTTAGGTCTATGACTGGCTCCACTTTAGGTGAGGCTTGGTACTAGGAACAGGCGACTGTAAAACCCGAGAGATTTTACATTTTCCACCCTTTCTATTGCGTTCTTTGACAGAAGAGACTGGATACAGAGGCCAGGACTTGGTCTTTGAAGGGCCTTGTATTCTGACCGGGTCAGGAGTCTGACTGGACTTGGATTGAAAAGAATGACAGGATTTGTTTGCCAGTCTTATCTGAAAGAACGGAGGAGAACTCCTACTGGTGGACTGAGTGAGGCTGGAGGAGTCATTGGGGGGGGAAGGGTTTTTATGCCCTCGTCCCCTGGAGTGGGTCGAAAGACCTTGGAGTCTTGGCTACTCGATTTCCCCCTGCCTGGGGAAAACGATGGATACTGCTAGGGATGGAATGACCCCCATTGGGGTGGTTCCTGTAGGAGCCTCTAGATGTGGGGAATTGGAAAGGGTTGATTAATAGGGCCTAAACCCTAAGTGTTATTACAGGTGCTTTGATGAGGGACTCCTGTCCCTCCTAAAGTAGTGTGAAAGGAAACTTTAAGATCTAAAGATCCAGTATCTCACCTGAATTCACCATACCCCTTCTGACTACTTATATGCACCATGAAATTGAGTTTGACCTGTCTGGAGGTAGCCTTGCTACTGTCTTAACATATATCCATAACCAGGTTATATTGAGGAGAACCTAGTGGAGAGCTGCCTAAAGCTCAACTCTAGCTGACCAGAAGGGAGGAGGGGCTTACCCAAGGAGGCCCCTAGGGAGATACAGATTTGAAAACTTGTGTTCAAAACAAGGTTGTTCCAGTTTAAGGGAAAATAACAGCCCAACTTCCTGTTGGCCTAATAAATCATTCAGAGTCCAGACTGAGGGGAATCAAGGCATAAACTCCCTGGGGGCAGGGAGGTTCAAACCTGCCTAAGTGTCAATGTCCTCCAAAAATGGATAGGGTGAAGTCAGGCAACCTACTTCCCTAAAATACAGAGTCAGGACTGAATGAAGGACCTTGTTTAGAAGCCCTCTTGGGCTTTGGACTTGGACCTAAGCCTCCAATAAGTGATATTTACTGCCAGGCTGGTGAAATATAGTCCAAGTGTGTGTTAGGATTGTTCAGAGTTCTGATCTGGAACCATCATCTGAACATCAGATTTAAGATCCGATCATCCGAGGATTAGATCTACATACAATCATCCGAGCATCAGATTTAAGATTAGATCATCCGAGCATTGGAATTTAAAGTAGCCTCGGATCTGATATCTGATCTGATGGACTAGATGCAACGAAAATCTGAGTATCAAATCATATTCGGATGGATAGAAGTTGGAAATAATGCATCCGATTCTCGGGTGCATTAAAATCTCGGATGAACTAAGATGTTATCTGGCTTCAGATTTAAGCAGGGATCTGATCCACCCTGGAGAAAGAAGTTGGATATTATAATTTTTATGTAAGCTTTCCTTAAAGCAAGCTTCCATTAAGCTTTGCCTTTCCTTCTTTGAAGGAACTACACAACTGGATTTACGTAAGTAAATCGACAGTGACACAAGGTCACCTGCCCCACCTGCCTCACTGCAGGTAGGGCTAGTTGTGAGATAAGGAAAGCAGTAATTACACAGAATTTAATTAAGTAACATAGAATCTAAAAAAACAAGTATAATATTTCTTATATTATAAAACTGGATGAATTAAAATATGATTAAAATAATGGTAACCAAGGTTACCTTAGTTTGAAGAAACACGTAGTCTAGACGATTTGAGGATTCTATTCCTGTTTATTTAAGTATTAACATTTTAAATGACAATAATACAGGAAAGAAGGGATAAAATATTTTATTTCATTTATTTCTAAATATATTTTATTTATTTAATTGATAAACGTACTGTAAGAAACACGCGTCTCTCAGCACATGTTGTCTAGACGTGACGTCATCACAGGGGTTTCCCCGAGGATTCCCCCCAGTTAGTTTCGTGCTTTATATCATATTTTAACCCTTAAAATGGACCAATAGAGTCGCAGCACGGGGATAAACCCTTGCAAAATTTATTTCATTTATTTCAACAGGCATATATTCCTGTATATATACTACCTAGATGAGACGTGCATATTGCAAGAAATGCTGTCTCGACAAAAAAACGGAAGTTTTTTCCGATATGTCACTCGACAAGGACTCGTTTGTGTTACATTTATACACTTTTAAACCCTAAAAATGGTCCAATAATGAAGCAGATAGGGGTTAAATATTTTATTTTATTTTACTGACAGGCATATATATACATATATCCTGTATTAGAAACCACATAAACGAGTCGCTGTTCTTTACAACGTAAACCCGGAAGTGGACTTCAGTTGTAAAATATGCTAAAAATACTTATCTGAACTATGAAAAGGTGTCGAATTGTGATTCTATGTAATAAAATAAAGAAACTGATGTAGTTTCCATATCCAACGACAAGTATATCCTTGTAAAAATGAAAGAACTTTCCTTCTAAAATAAGGCAATGTTAATTCGCGTGGCCAACGAGAAAGTAGGGCGAGAGGTCAGAGGTTATCACGTGACGACAACTAGCAGTGTATCCGGTGGCTAACAAGAACTGTCTTTTTTTCTAAGACGTTGGCCCCGGGTGTGGCAACCCAAGAACAGCATTAAGTCCCACATGGTAAGCTATTGTAGCGTAATAAAATCAGCTATTTTATGACCCCAGTTTGACCCATAAGGGGGGGCCGTGGGGTAAAACTGACCGGCTATTTAGACTCTCCACATATGGTTTCCTATTACCTCCCAGTACATTTTATAGCTCTACATGCAATACTTAAGAAGATAATAGGGGGGTTGGCCTAAATTTAAGGCTTTCAGATTGGAAGGTGTCAGAAAATCACTCATAAATGAGACATTTTTCAAGGGATTGCTCGCGTTTTCAATAGTATGAACAGGTGTGTCAAATTATAAGGCTGTGTAGCAAGTAGTTTTTCCTGAACTGCGATGACGGGGGGGGGGGGGGGGGGGTGTACTTCAAAAAATTGTTTTTGATCATGTGACCTTCATAATGGTCAACGGTCAAATTTAAGCATGCAGAAAAATTTTCCCACGCCTAAGGTATATAACTGCCAAATATGGTTTGAAACCTTCTAATAATAAGGGAGATATTCAAGGGAGACCATAATGCGGCGGCGGCGAGGAAACTGAGGCGAAAACAAATAAGCGCCCTTTTCAAGGACGCTTAATTAGTAGGGAGTTTCCGGTCACAGTCACATTCTCATGCCAAATCTGAATTTAATCTGTTAAGCCCTTGTTTGAGATACTTCCTAGAAACTAAGTGTGATGCCACTAACGATGATGGACAACGATGACAGAAGACAAAGCAATGCCAGCAAAGATGCTGGTGACAGAAAAGCTAAACATTGGGTCTTGATGAAGCGTATCGCTGGATGGGGGGATAAAACAATTAAAACTATAACCACAGGACAATTAACCTTTTTCCAGTCTTCTACCTTCAAGTCAAAGATAAAATTAACAAAGGTAAAGGTATTGGATTCCAATGCTTCATAGTTTTTGCAAACTCCATTGCATATTTCAAAGGCTTTCATTTTGTATTTCTGGAATTAGAAACTGAAAATAAGCCATAACATGACCAAAAGCAATTCTAGGTCAACTTTTGGAAGTTTATAGTGAAGCTATTATTATTTATACACATTAACTAAAACATGATCCAAGCTACCATACATCTAAATCAGGCCAAAATGGCCAAAATCTGACTCAACAACACCATTAACCCTTAAAGGTCACCTACAATAAGAAATAGAAATAGAGTTGTCTTGTCTGAAAGCAAATCTCTGTAATGGTGGAGTGAGAAATTCAAAACCAATATACTCCAGACTTTGATCCAGTGATATCATCAGTGTACAATTAATGAAACAATATATCTTACAATTTGCATTTGCTGCTCAAGCAACTCACAATTGCTAATACAGAGTATTATAAATCTATACAACCTGACCACATCATATGGATATCTGTCCATTTATATTGTGAAATATGATTAAAAACTTTCATATTAATTTGGTTTAAAATAAAACATTTTTTCTTTTATTATGGTATACATTTTACAGAAATTGAGGAGGAATCGACTTTTTCAACAGATTACTACAATAAAGAATGACTGAAAAACTTGGGTACAGTTATACCATGTCCAGTAATCAGTGTTTCAAGATAAAGGAAAGTTGTAGTGACTATTTACAACCCCGTGGAAACAATCTAGCTGGTTCAGACTGTACACTGGAAATAACAACACTATCAAAACTAATGACTTCAATTTTCTACAGGCTACATTTTTGCATTATCAACAAACAGCAATGACCCAAGTAGTTTCCAGGGTAATTTAACCTAAATATACTTCCCAAAACCACAAGCTTACATATTACAACTACATCCTGCTAGAGTTACATGTTAAAGACTGGAACACTAGGGAGATATATGTACAGAATAACAATGAAGGAATGTTGGTCAGGATGTGTGTACTGGGAAGTGAACACATATTGATGTACACTGTGTACAACTCATTATACACTACTACAAATACACCGTAAGAACCTCTCACCAAAATACAGAAAATCTCATCAAAAACTCAATACAGAGGTACACACACGCAACTGTAGACTAAATTCTTTCAACATATTCAACACTGGCAGTTACTCCACGCTAAATGGTTCAAACCATATCTGTAAAAATTCCTGCTTCAAAAATAGTTACCAGTTACTTGTGCCTCCAAAGTGGTCTGTATAATTTGAATCATACAAAATACAAAAATTGAGTTCTACCAACTGAGTATTCTGCTCTCTATTCACAAAACACTGCACAGGTGTGGCTACTTAACCAGGGCTTTCTATGAACTTCTACTTCTATTAAATGAACTAGAAATAGGCCACCCTGTTGATAGTAGATGCGAATAGAAACAGGATAGCATAGAAGAACACACATTATCATGTGTAATGTCCACCCATGAACCTTTTGCCCAAATTGTACAGTAGTCTTACAAGACCCTGTTTCATTTGTAAAATATATCAATGATGCTTAAATATTTGATAGTGTAGATGTAATTTATTTCAGCTTCATGCCTTTTTGCATTGGTTGGGTTGAAAATTTTGACGAAATCACTCTATCTTGCACGGTTAAGAAGATAGAAGCCAATTCCTGTTTTTCTATTTTTGGCAAAAATTTGAAAATTCAAAATGGCCGCCATTATTGGGAAAAGGAAATTTTTTTGAAAATTGCCAAGAGTACATTTCTTAGATACCCTATGGGTCGAAAATTTCAACAAAATAACTCTATTTTGCACGGTTAAGGCCAGTTTGTGTTTTTCCATTTTGGGCAAAACTTCGAAAATTCAAAATGGCTGCCATTTTTGGGGAGGGGAAAATTTTTTGAAAATTGCAAAGATTACATTCCTTAGATCCCCTGTGGTTTGAAAATTTCGACGAAATCGCTCTATCTCGCATGGTTAAGGAGATAGAAGCAAATTTGTGTTTTGCCATTTTTGGCAAAAATTTGAAAATTCAAAATGGCCGCCATTTTAGGGGAGGGGAAAATTTTTTAAAAATTACCAAGAGTACAATGCTCAGATACCCTGTGGGTCGAAAATTTTGACGAAATCACTCTATCTGGCACGGTTAAGGAGATAGAAGCAAATTTGTGTTTTGCCATTTTTGGCAAAAATTCGAAAATTCAAAATGGCCGCCATTTTTGGGGAGGGGAAAATTTTTGGAAAATTGCAAAGATTGCATTCCTTAGATACCCTGTGGGTCGAAAATTTCGACGAAATCGCTCTATCTCGCACGGTTAAGGAGATAGAAGCAAATTTGTGTTTTGCCATTTTTGGCAAAAATTCGAAAATTCAAAATGGCCGCCATTTTTGGGGAGGGGAAAATTTTTTGAAAATTGCAAATATTACATTCCTTAGATACCCTGTGGGTCGAAAATTTCGATGAAATCGCTCTATCTCGCACGGTTAAGGAGATAGAAGCAAATTTGTGTTTTGCCATTTTTGGCAAAAATTCGAAAATTCAAAATGGCCGCCATTTTTGGGGAGGGGAAAATTTTTGGAAAATTGCAAAGATTGCATTCCTTAGATACCCTGTGGGTCGAAAATTTCGACGAAATCGCTCTATCTCGCACGGTTAAGGAGATAGAAGCAAATTTGTGTTTTGCAATTTTTGGCAAAAATTCGAAAATTCAAAATGGCCGCCATTTTTGGGGAGGGGAAAATTTTTTGAAAATTGCAAAGATTACATTCCTTAGATACCCTGTGGGTCGAAAATTTCGACGAAATCGCTCTATCTCGCACGGTTAAGGAGATAGAAGCAAATTTGTGTTTTGCCATTTTTGGCAAAAATTCGAAAATTCAAAATGGCCGCCATTTTTGGGGAGGGGAAAATATTTTGAAAATTGCAAAGATTGCATTGCTTAGATACCCTGTGCGTCGAAAATTTTGCCGAAATCGCTCTATCTCGCACGGTTAAGGAGATAGAAGCAAATTAGTGTTTTGCCATTTTTGGCAAAAATTCGAAAATTCAAAATGGCCGCCATTTTTGGGGAGGGGAAAATTTTTGGAAAATTGCAAAGATTGCATTCCTAAGATCCCCTGTGGGTCGAAAATTTTGCCGAAATCGCTCTATCTCGCACGGTTAAGGAGATAGAAGCAAATTTGTGTTTTGCCATTTTTGGCAAAAATTCGAAAATTCAAAATGGCCGCCATTTTTGGGGAGGGGAAATTTTTTTGAAAATTGCAAATATTACATTCCTTAGATACCCTGTGGGTCGAAAATTTCGACGAAATCGCTCTATCTCGCACGGTTAAGGAGATAGAAGCAAATTTGTGTTTTGCCATTTTTGGCAAAAATTCGAAAATTCAAAATGGCCGCCATTTTTGGGGAGGGGAAAATTTTTGGAAAATTGCAAAGATTGCGTTCCTTAGATACCCTGTGGGTCGAAAATTTCGACGAAATCGCTCTATCTCGCACGGTTAAGGAGATAGAAGCAAATTTGTGTTTTGCCATTTTTGGCAAAAATTCAAAAATTCAAAATGGCCGCCATTTTTGGGGAGGGGAAAATATTTTGAAAATTGCAAAGATTGCATTGGTTAGATACCCTGTGTGTCGAAAATTTTGCCGAAATCGCTCTATCTCGCACGGTTAAGGAGATAGAAGCAAATTTGTGTTTTGCCATTTTTGGCAAAAATTCGAAAATTCAAAATGGCCGCCATTTTTGGGGAGGGGAAATTTTTTTGAAAATTGCAAATATTACATTCCTTAGATACCCTGTGGGTCGAAAATTTCGATGAAATCGCTCTATCTCGCACGGTTAAGGAGATAGAAGCAAATTTGTGTTTTGCCATTTTTGGCAAAAATTCGAAAATTCAAAATGGCCGCCATTTTTGGGGAGGGGAAAATTGTTTGAAAATTGCAAAGATTGCATTCCTTAGATACCCTGTGGGTCGAAAATTTCGACGAAATCGCTCTATCTCGCACGGTTAAGGAGATAGAAGCAAATTTGTGTTTTGCCATTTTTGGCAAAAATTCGAAAATTCAAAATGGCCGCCATTTTTGGGGAGGGGAAAATATTTTGAAAATTGCAAAGATTGCATTGCTTAGATACCCTGTGCGTCTAAAATTTTGCCGAAATCGCTCTATCTCGCACGGTTAAGGAGATAGAAGCAAATTAGTGTTTTGCCATTTTTGGCAAAAATTCGAAAATTCAAAATGGCCGCCATTTTTGGGGAGGGGAAAATTTTTGGAAAATTGCAAAGATTGCATTCCTTAGATCCCCTGTGGGTCGAAAATTTTGCCGAAATCGCTCTATCTCGCACGGTTAAGGAGATAGAAGCAAATTTGTGTTTTGCCATTTTTGGCAAAAATTCGAAAATTCAAAATGGCCGCCATTTTTGGGGAGGGGAAATTTTTTTGAAAATTGCAAATATTACATTCCTTAGATACCCTGTGGGTCGAAAATTTCGACGAAATCGCTCTATCTCGCACGGTTAAGGAGATAGAAGCAAATTTGTGTTTTGCCATTTTTGGCAAAAATTCGAAAATTCAAAATGGCCGCCATTTTTGGGGAGGGGAAAATTTTTGGAAAATTGCAAATATTACATTCCTTAGATACCCTGTGGGTCGAAAATTTCGACGAAATCGCTCTATCTCGCACGGTTAAGGAGATAGAAGCAAATTTGTGTTTTGCCATTTTTGGCAAAAATTCGAAAATTCAAAATGGCCGCCATTTTTGGGGAGGGGAAAATTTTTTGAAAATTGCAAAGAGTACACTCCTCAGATACCCTGCGGGTCGAAAATTTTGCCGAAATCGCTCTATCTCGCACGGTTAAGGAGATAGAAGCAAATTACTCAAAAGTAGTACTGAAAATACACAATGAAGTACCTAAATGGCTATTACTCATGTACTGACAAAGCTATCAGTCCCAAATGCAATACCAAGCGAGCTATGGACATAACAATCTTGTATTCAAAATTGTAGTAAAATATCTTTAATTATTTTGGCTTAAATGCACGGAAACCAATGGGTACTGAAAATAGCTGTACTTAAGTATTACTCAGTAAGCAAAAGAGGTACAACAGCCAAAAGCAATCCCAAGCAAGCTACTGACCCAATAAGCCTGCATACCAAATTTGGTGACAATAGCTCTAATACTTTTCCTTTAAATGAGCGGAAACCATGCGTGACGCCGGACATCGGACGCCGGACGCCGGACATCGGACATCGGACGGCGAAAAAAGCAAAAATAATATATCCACCCCCCAGGGGGGTGGACATAATTCACCTTGCAAAAGGGTGGAATTAAGTCCTCTGCTCACTGTATTTATAAGACGACTCTTTGTAACATATCCAGTCAGCACTCACAACCTTCAGCATTATGGCACTACAATTTGGCAAATATTATACATTTATCACTAACTTCTAACTGGATATTAAATTCAGGTATTTACAGACAGTACTGTGCAAGTACATTATCAAAGTGTAAATGTAATTGTGCGGCTAATATATATTTTATGCATCTACAAATCTCAATCTCATACAAAACTAGGTGTTCTATTAGCATGCTTTAAGACAAACATGTTACTCAAGTGCAATGAAAATCAACTTGGACCATTTTTGACAAACTATCATGAATGAAGGCACATATAGAACATTAGTCCACTACAAAAATATTGACTAAAAACCATATCAACATGAAAAATGGTCAGTGTTGTTAAATTTTTGTAAGCCAAGCTTTAGGGCATAACATTTTGCAAGACATGACTGCACCAGATGATGTAGCACTGTGTCAGGCTGTATGACTGTTGCTGAACATTGAGGTATCACAGGCTGAGGGAATGTGTCAGTGGTGAGGTGTGCGGCTGGTCATGTTGGGTCTGAGCAGCAGAGTCACCTCAATCCAGGTGTTTGGTCTGTCTAGCATGGACTGCCATACCGAGATCTCCTCACCCCGTGAGTCACTCCATTCAACTTCCTGTGTGAAGCTCTTCCCTGGAATTCACAAAAATGGAAGACTCAAAAAATACACCATAAAAATACTAAAATTCAGCTAGACAAACCAATCCATTCCACTTTCTGTGTAAACCTCCTCTCTGCAATTCACAAATATACAAAACTCACCAATTAAGTACAATATAAACATACGAAACCTTCACTACACATACAGACTCCATTCCACTTCCTGTATTAAGCTATTCCCTTCAAATCACAAATACTGAATACTCAACAAACACACCTAAATAATACATATTGATCTTCTGCTACATGTACTGATTTCAGTCAACTTTCTGTGTGAAACTGCCTAGAATACAGAATCATTTAGAAATCAATAAATATACCATATTGTATTCAGTGAGTCAATTTCCCCTGGAATAGGGCAATATTTACAATAAAATCTACGCAGTTTGCGAGTATCATTTAAGAAAAATTTTAAAGATTGCAATGCACTTTGAGGATATTTTACATTATTATATTTCCTGTGTCTAAGTATTAAGATTTCTCAGGGGTTTGTTTCGGCCTATCTTTAAAAACCAAAGTTTTAAAAATACACAACAGTACCAACCTGTTCCCAATCCAAGGCGCACACCTCCCAAAAAGTCATTACTTGTGAAGCGGTCATGGTCCCATATGGTGAGTTCAAGGGTTCGCTCACGGAGCTCCTCCCAGCCAACATCCTCAAAAACAAAGGTCTGGTTCCACTGAGGGTTGCAATTCTTCTTGATCACAGAGGTCTTCTGCTTGCCACTCTTCCCTTTCTCAGGTAGCAGGTAGCTGTGACAAATAAAGGGACCTTGTGTCACAGGGTTGATTCATTCTATTGAGTTACTATTACTGATTATATAGAGTAACTGGAAAATTTAATAGTAAATTAAATTTTTATAAGTTAATACCTTACCTAGTGGATAGATGCAATTGTTTGGCGCCCTACCGGTCTCGCCAAATGTTAGAAAAAAGGTCCTGAGTTGGGCTCTGGCCGGGACCAGTAGTGTCCATTCATTCGCCAGGTGGCTGTATAGCCTCCCTGCCGGTGCACTGCGCATGCTCGCGCATGTGCTCCTCCTCTTTTTGTTGCCTACCTTAGAAAATACCCCTTAGCTTAGAGAAGTGGGGAAGGAAGGGTGGGAATCCCCCTGTCAACTAGGTAAGGTATTAAACTTATAAAAATTTTATTTACTATTAAATTTTCCATTTTACTGCGTTACATCTTGCCTAGTGGTCAGATGCAGAATAACTACCCAGTGGATGGTGGGTATCCAAACAAGGGGGATTTCCGAGAACTCTATTTAAAAATAGCATCAGAGATGCCCGTACCCCACAGCCTAGGGAAATATTTTTAACACCATGAAGTATAGAAGTACTGTATCACTACAAAGTTCAGGACATTTTCAGAGCACTGCCAGTAATATAAAGGTCCAAACAAAGTTTAAATAGAGAAAACAATGTCTGAGAGAAAGATAATGCATGTACTTTATCTACATCTGGCATGGCCGAATTATGGTTTAGATGTTTTGAATATTACCATGCATATAGAAGTGGTAGTACATTCAATGAATGCTTAATTTTTACTTTCTCCAAAGAAACTGGTCGGTATTTGATATATTTTACTGTTATTGTATGTATTTGATCAAAAAATTGTAAACCAATAGATTACTGATTGTCAGCACACCCAGATATCACTCAAAAGTGCTGTTTGTCATTAAACGGGTATTATCGCCCACTCGGTAATTCCCGCGGTAACACTTCAATGTTCCACACACAAACCATATCAAGTGTATTACATGTAACATAGATATATATCATAAAATATTGTATAGCAATTAATTTTCCCTGTCCACTATTTGTTATATTTTTAATCCCACACATCTATCAAACATGCACTAATCTACTCCTTCCTAACCTACCATCTTTTGTTTTTTGGTACCGTGATGCTGTAATTAGAAAGGTTTGTACTTAGGAAAGGTAGGTGCACCTATTCTAAATTTTAATTTTGGGCTTTCATTGGTCATGCATTGCACTTTTTGGTTCTGTTTTTCCATCCTCTTGACTGCTCGGTCAACAACCCCCACCAAGGAAAATAGCTTGCCATCACCAAAAATTATTCACCCAAGTTTACTCTCCTCTTTGGACAGTTGCAACATTGCTTTTGTAGCCCTGCAGGCCCATTGTCGTCAAGTGACGCACTGTTTCAGAAATGTCAACCCTTGGTGGTCCATCATCCTGATTCTTTCTGGCGACATTAGTTTGAATCCAGGTCCATCAGCCAGAAATATCAAAGCCTGTCATCTCAATGTCCGTTCATTGCGCAACAAAACATCAGCATTTAGTGATTTTGTTTTGTCAAATGATCTCGACATCGTTGGTGTCACTGAGACATGGCTAAGACTGTCGGACACACAAGGCCTAATGGATGAGATAACCCCTGCAGGTTTCCAGCTTCACCAGGTCCCACGCGAGAACAAGAAAGGAGGTGGAGTCGCTGTCCTTGTTAGGAATGACATTGATAGCATGCATTGTCAAACTGATCGGCGGGAAACGTTCGAACACCTTACCGTCAAACTGTCAGATCGACAGTCAAGCCAGCTCCTGGTACATGTAATTTACCGACCTCCAAGTACCAGCAAAAGCAGATTTATTGAAGAATTCAACAGTTTCATGGAAGCAGCTGCTTTGTCACCACATGAAAATATTATCCTGGGAGATGTCAATATCCAGCTCGACAGTCAAAATTGCTGGACAGATAATTTCAACACAGTTCTATTGGATTTTGATTTCATTCAACATGTGTCAGCACCTACACACATACAAGGACATATCCTTGATGTACTCTGCACTAGTAAATCCCTAACTTCCTCAGTTCACCATTATGTAAAGGACGGCATATCAGACCACCTAGCTGTCTTTTTTACTACAACATTCCCTGTCTAAAATTCCTGCAGAGTAAAGCGTTTGAAAATCAGGAAACTTCGCAAGATAAATAAAACTGAATTTATGTCTGCCATTGTAAACTCGGAGCTTATCCAGGCTCCTTACAAAACAGCTAGCTTACTTTCACACCAGTACTTTCATACCCTCAGGAATATACTTGACAAGCATGCACCTGTACATGAATGTAAGACCCCACAAGATGTCAACAAAGGGTTCATCAACAGTGAGATTTTGGCAGCAAAGAGACGTAAGCGCAAACTCGAAAGGGAGTGGCGAAGAGACAACTCTGCCATAAACCGCAGTAGGTATAGAGCTGCTGTGAACCATTTCAACCGTCTCGTGGAATGTGCAAAAACCAAATACTATAGTGATATGGTTAGGGAAAATGAGGATAACCCCAAGGCCTTGTGGAATTCCATAAAGAAAGTCCTCCATAGATCGCCAAAAATGGTACTCCCAGATTATACCACCATGAACAGTCTAGTCAACACTTTTGGCAGGTATTTTGCAGACAAAATTGCTAAATTAAGATCTGGATTACTGTCTACTGATGTCGATCCCCCTGCCTCAGGTTCCTACAAAAACAAGTTTGTTTCTTTCCGGACCATGCCAGAGGAAGAAGTCCTTAAAATCATAAAGTCCACACCAAATAAATCATGTGACTTGGATCCCATCCCAACATCATTGGTCCATGGTTGCATCAGTGTGCTCTTGACTCCTATTACAAATATTGTGAACTACTCTCTACAGGAGGGCAGTTTCCCATCCTGTTTTAAGACTGCACATGTTACACCCTTGTTGAAAAAAGCTGGTCTTGACAAGAATATTTTCAAGAATTATCGACCAGTGTCCAACCTCAGCTACATCTCCAAACTCATAGAGAAAGCTGTGGCTAGGCAGATAAATGAGCATATTGCTCACGAGGGTATATCCAACGAAAACCAGTCCGCATATAGAGTTTTTCATTCAACTGAAACGGCATTGCTCAAAATACAAAATGACATTGCCACATCAGTGGACAAGGGTGCAGCTGTTGGATTAGTCCTTTTGGACTTATCTGCAGCTTTCGATACAATAGACCACTCAATCCTATTCAACTGCCTTCAGCACTGGTATGGCATTGATGGGGTAGTGCTGAAGTGGGTCCAGTCATACCTCAACTCACGCAAGCAGCGGATCAAAATAGATGGACATCTTTCAGATGCTTTTCAACTCCCTTACGGGGTTCCCCAGGGCTCAGTTCTAGGGCCACTCCTTTTTACCCTATACACAACCCCTCTCAGCTCAGTCATATCTAAATTCAATGTCACCCACCACTTATATGCAGATGACACACAAATTTACTTGGAACTCGACTCTAGGAACTTCGAATCCAGTATCACTGAATTAACAAATTGCCTCGACGCGGTCCAGGCTTGGATGGGAAATAATAAGCTTAAATTAAATCCTGACAAGACAGAATTTATAGTGATTGGTGATGATCAAATTAGAAGTTCCCTGAAGTCATCATTCCCAGTGAGTTTGCTTGGCAACACCATGGAACCAGCTGAATCGGTAAAAAACCTTGGTGTCATCCTGGATGCTGAAAATTCAATGCAAAGACACGTGGCTAATCTATGTCGCATAAGTTACTACCATCTCCGGGAAGTACGAAGGGTCCGCAGGTAAATCATGAAACAGCCGTAAAGGTGGCAAATGCCTTGGTAAGCAGTCATCTGGATCACTGTAATTCACTGCTTTACAACACAAAAAAGGCATATACTAGCAGACTACAAAGAGTTCAAAATGCCTTATGTCGGACGGTGTGCAAGCTAAACAAATACTGCCATGTTACTCCCTTCCTGCACAAACTACACTGGCTTCCCATTCATTATCGTATATTGTTCAAATATAATCTCCTCACTTATAAAGCAATACATTTCAGCCAACCTCCATATCTCTCCGCTTTAATTAGGCGGAGTGATCTAACACGGGGAAATCGCCTATCAATTTCCTCATCTAAACCAAATAAACGCTCAGGGCTATGCAGTTTCATAGCAGGGGCTCCCACAGAGTGGAACAAGCTTCCTCAAGCCATTAGAACCATAGAAAGCATTTCTGGTTTCAGAAAACAGTTGAAAACATACCTGTTTAGATTGGCTTATCCTCCACCATAGCCTATCTCCCCTATCGGACGCTAATATGGAAACGGACCTTTTTCTGGAACTGGACTATCCCTTTTTGCTCATCAGCGCCTTAGAGGATGTTTACATCAATTTCGGTGCTATATAAGTGTTTCTTACTTACTTACTTACTTACTTATGTGTGGTATTGGAGCAAAATCTGTGGCTCACTTGATGAAATTCCATCTGTTATAATGGGAAGTTGTAAAAGTAAAATTCTTAATGAATCCTAATATGACTTTGACCGTGCTTAATCTGCATCAAAAGACAGACCCAAAGGTGCAACAAGATTTTTAAAGGTCAAGGTCAGTACGATAAGGTCAAAGGTCAAATCAAGGTCACAACATGACGTTGCACACCTACACGCCCTAACCAATGTCCCTACCAGGTATCAACTTCCTACACCTTATGGTTTCCGAGATATAGCCCGGACAAGATTTTATAGGTCAAGGTCACTACAGGAAGGTCAAAGGTCAAATCAAGGTCAGACCATGATGTTGCACACCTACACCCCCTAACCAATATCCCTACCAAGTATCAACTTCCTACACCTTACGGTTTCTGAGATATAGCCCGGACAAGATTTTATAGGTCAAGGTCACTACAGCAAGGTCAAAGGTCAAATCAAGGTCAGACCATGATGTTGCACACCTACACCCCCTAACCAATATCCCTACCAAGTATCAACTTCCTACACCTTACGGTTTCCGAGATATAGCCCGGACAAGATTTTATAGATCAAGGTCACTACAGAAAGGTCAAAGGTCAAATCAAGGTCAGACCATGATGTTGCACACCTACACCCCCTAACCAATATCCCTACCAAGTATCAACTTCCTACACCTTACGGTTTCCGAGATATAGCCCGGACAAGATTTTATAGGTCAAGGTCACTACAGCAAGGTCAAAGGTCAAATCAAGGTCAGACCATGATGTTGCACACCTACACCCCCTAACCAATATCCCTACCAAGTATCAACTTCCTACACCTTACGGTTTCCGAGATATAGCCCGGACAAGATTTTATAGGTCAAGGTCACTACAGAAAGGTCAAAGGTCAAATCAAGGTCAGACCATGATGTTGCACACCTACACTCCCTAACCAATGTCCTTACCAAGTATCAACTTCCTACACCTTACGGTTTCCGAGATACAGCCCGGACAAACTTTTTCCCGCTGCCCGCCCATCCAGACACCATGGGTGAAAACAATACCCCTACAGCCCTTAAGGGCTGTGAGGTAAAAATGGGGTGTATCCAGCAATGGTTAAATAAACCAGTTTCTAGGAATAACCCCCCCCCCCCCCCCCCGCCCCCCTTTATTTATGCACAGGTCTATGTACAAACTCTATCCGAGTGTACAAACAGAATGAAGAGGGAAGCAAGAGTTCAGAACAACTTAGAAGCGAGTTTTTTTTTCATATATACACTAAGCACTCTATGTACACTGAAAAGAAGCTATTGCCTATTGTCGTAGATCTGCTGAGCAGTCACCACAGGGCCAAACTGGTACAGTTCAGAATCTGTCCAAGCTAGGTCTTTCAGATAGAACTGTGTAAAGGTGTTGTGGGCTTTCCAATGACAAGCCGAAAGAATCTGATCTAAACACACCCCCCTTGAAAAGCCTTGGAAGGCCCTAACATCATGGGCTCTAACCTGATGTAAATTTTGAGCTTCTTCATCTGAGAGCTGGTAGCACAATAGCACCGTCTGTTTGATCCAAAAAGATGTAGTGGAGGGAACAATATCCTTTTGAAAACTCTTCCAAAAGGATACAAACACCAGCTCTTTACCCTTACGCAGCTCCTTGGTTCGATCCAAGTAGTAACGTAAAGCTCTTACTGGACAGAGAGATTCGTCTTCTGTAAGACACTTGTCCAAAGAGGGAGCCAAAGCTGGGATAACCACTGGGGCCACACAGGACGGTCCGTCCCTAGCTAGTTGGTTCTTAGAAAAGAAACTGGGCGAAGGGTATAGTGAGACCTGACTCCAGTTTTCCTGATGTCTGATGTTTTTATATAGCCAGGCATGAATCTCACTACGCCTCTTGCCTGAACCCAAGGCTAACAGAAAGACTGTCTTAAAGGTCAAGTGTTTAAGAGAAGCCTTTCGCATGGGTTCAAAAGGAGCCTTAGTCAGTTGGTGAACGACCAGTGAAAGGTTCCAGGTGGGCAATCCATGCCTTCCTTTGGGTTTATCACTATGAAAACTATCCAACAAACGCGTTAAGTTTTCATCCTTGCTAATATTTAGCCTATCATTGCCCACCATGTCTGCAATAGCCGTTCTATAGCCTTCAATGGTGTTAGGTTGCAGATTTCTTTCTTTTAAAAGATGCAAAAGAAAATCCGCAATCTGATTTACAGAGGGGGACCTGAAGTCCACCTTATTTGAGTCACACCATTTGACAAAAATGGCCCACTTTCACTTGTAAACGGCTCTGGTTGAGAGTCTCTGAGGAGCCTCAATTCTGGCTGCCACTTCGTCAGAGAACCCTTGTTCTTGAATGACAGAGGCTCTAGGAGCCAAGCATGTAGATTCAGATTGCTGAGGTTCCTGTGATGGAGACCGTTGAAGGGCTGTGTCACCAGATTCCCATGAAGCAGAAGCCTGAAGGGAATCTGAGCCGAAAGATTGACTAGGTCCCAAAACCACGGCATGTTGGGCCACCCTGGAGCAATTAGAATCAGATTTAGAATTAGAATTGATCCATCAATTTAGAATTGATCCATCACTTTGGAGATCACCTTGGTGAGCAGGGAGACTGGAGGGAATGGATAAGCATCTAGATTCTCCCATGGAAGACTCAGGGCGTCTACTGCCCTGGCTGTCGGATCCAGGACTGGTTAAACAAACTTGGGGAGCTTGTAATTGAACCGGGTGGCAAACAGGTGTACATGAGAACGGTCCCATCTGGAGCACAAGAGATTGAACACCTGCTGAGAGAGGGATTACTCTGTCTGGATCACCTGATTTGTCTGGACAGCTTGTCTGCTATCACATTCAAGCAACCTGGAATGTGTCGAGCCCTCAGAACTATTCCTCTGGGGTGATACCAAGACAGAAGTCTCCAAAGGAGGGCACAAAGAGAGCCTGATCTCATACCACCTTCCTTGTTGATGTAAGAAACCACAGTTGTGTTGTCCGTTGCTATCAGAATAATCTGGTCCCTGCAAAGATGCTTGAAACTCTTGAGGGCCAGGAAAACTGCTTTTAGCTCCAAAAAGTTGATGTTGAGGCGACTTTCTGGGTCTGACCAAATGCCTCTTGCAGTGGAGTCGCCGAAGTGTGCACCCCAACCTTTGTTTGAGGCGTCTGTAAATGTTTCTACAGCATGTTGAAGGGGGTGTAAAGGTTGTCCCGGAAGAACATTGCTCTCATTTAGCCACCAATCCAGATGTGGATGGAGAGAAGGAGGAAGAGGAATGACCTTGTCCAGACTCTCGGGAACATGCCAGTGACGCTTCAGATGCCACTGAATGGGTCGCATGTGAAGGCGACCTGACTACACCTGTTTCTCTGTTCTTGTCAGAAGACCTATCAGAGACATGAATTGTCTGACTGTACAACAGTCCCGGGCCTTGATGAACTTTAACTTTTGCTGTAGGGATGTCCACCTGTCCTGAGTGGGAAGAACCCGACAGGTCAACAGGTCGAACCAGTAACCGACAAAATTGAAAACCTGTTGAGGGGTCAGTTCCGATTTCTTCAAGTTTACTACCCAACCCAACTCGTGACAAAGGTCCAAGAGGGTCCGGGTATGTTGTAGGCAAGTTGTCTGGCACGAGGCTCTCACCAACCAGTCGTCTAGGTACTGGTGGATCCTTACACCCCTGGCTTGAGCCATCAGTTTTACTTCCTTGACCACTTTGGTGAACTCCAACGGGGCCATTGCCAAACCAACGGGGACAGAGGTGAACTGGTAATTGAGCTTGTTCAGATGAAACCTTAGGTATTTTCTGGACCTTTGAGCTATAGGAATGTGGAAGTGTGCATCGCTGAAATCCAGCGAGGTAACCCATTCCCCTCTTTGAAGGGACAGTCTTATGGTTTCCGGGGTCTCCATTTTGAACGTCCCTGTTTCTAGGAAAAGATTGAGTTTGCTCAGGTCCAAGATTGGTCGCCATTTCCTGTTGGGCTTTGGGACCAGAAAGAGACGGTTATAAAAAGCCAGAGAAGACTTGACAACCACGCTTTCCATTGCTCGCTTTTGTATGAGGGAGGACAGAGCTTCTGAAAGCGACTTGTTTTTGAGTGGGTTGGCATATTTGCTTACTCTCAAGGGAAAGCGGCAGAGATGTGGCCTTTCCCTGAAAGGAAGAGAGTAACCTTCTTTCAAAATTGAAACCACTCTGGGATTCGATCCTAACCTTTGCCAAACCTGCCAGAAGCTCTGAAGCCTTCCCCCAACACTGATCTCTGTGGCAACATGTGGGCATTTGGAACAGATGGGGCAGAAAGACATTGACTTACTCAAGAGACACCTTTGACAACTTTTATTTTGTTCAAAGACAGAGCGGGGCTTAAGCATTTCCTTTGCGGCTGCCCGCGAAAAGTTACAGAAGGTACATGACTGACAACATCTTGATAAGATACAGCCTTTTTGCAAACTATGTCTCTTACAGTCTGTTTTGCTCTTTGTTTCACTACTTTGTGTACAAATAAAGAATTTACATTCTGATTTAACTTGTGGTCCAACCTGCTCAACTGACAATTTAACTGGGTTGAAACTGAAAGGTAATTGTGATTTGTCTGATTTGTTGCCTCGTGACCTAGAAATACGAGGGTTTGAACGTCTACCACGGCCACGACCTCTGTTCCTGTTCATAGAAAATTGACGCCATGGTTGTTGACCTTGTTCTCCCTGGCCTGCACCGTGCTGTGATTCTCTCCTCTCATAAGGTCTGTATCTAGCACTTCCCCTCCAACTGGAGCGCTGCGAGGCGCCCGGACTGGGCCCTGGAGCAACTCCAGCAGACTTATGTTTGGTAATATCGTGTTCTGCAGTAGCCAAAACAGAGTCAGGGAAAAGACCATGGCCAAACATGGGGGCATTCCTAAGCAAATTCCAAGTATCAGGTTTAATACCAGGCTTGACGTGTTCTAAGTATGAGCTAACAAATAAGCTATCAGTCAAGTGTTGCAAAGCTGTTCCCATAGCTACTGATATGCTCTGATGAACGGCAACATAGTCCTTGATATCCTTGAGAGCTTCCGAGACATCTTTGGGAGCCTTACCCTCGTTTAATTTTAAAAGGAGGAAGGCAATATTAGCTGAAATTCTTTCTTGCAGCTCAGAGGAACATCTGTTGAAACCTGCTGCACTATTGACCACATATCTATCCTCTCGGGCACATCTTTCCCATCTGCGCACATAGTCTTGTGAAATTGGGCGTGATGGAGGACCAGAAGGAGCATAAGAGGCAGCCTTTATGAGGCTAGGGAACTGTGAGTTGACTTTGGCTTCCTTGTCACTCCAACTGATGAGGTTCTTGCCAGGTCGATGAGGACCGTCCGGTCGCAAAGTGTGCATTTGATACCATCTACTCTGGCTCTTGGGAATCTTGATAAACTGGTCCTTTTTCAGACCCGCGGAATCTTGTGCCCTGGAAGGATACCCCTCTTTTTACCCCTAATTTTTGGCACAGCCAATCATCTGGGGGCATGGCGACAGAGATCCTAGCTGCCTTTTTGGGATTCTTACACTTCCAGGGGTTATTTGATTTGTCTGGCTCTGACAGATCACTTTCATAAACAGGAATATGATTCCAGCACATAAATGAGCGGACTGATCCGACTGTCTCACGATATGTCATATCCTCCGTTTGATCTTGTCTATCAATAACATCTGAAGAAACTTCACCCTCTTCTACAGCAGATTCTTCATCTCCAGAAAGTTCAGCATCAGATATATCCTGTTGGGGCAGATTCCTGTATTCTGTATCCAACACAATATTAGCTGTAGAACAGGCATGCATTGGTTGAAAAACCAGTTCCTGTATATCATCGGCCGAACCGGGGATGTCTAGAAAAGGACCGGAAGAAGAAGTAGCTTGAGGACCAAGGTCCGGTTTAGCCTTCTCAGATAAGAAAGTACAGTTTTGGGAGTTGAAAACACATTGCCACGTGACAGTAAGGCTTCAAAACAAGCAGACTGCTCTGTCCACTTATCATTCATTGCTTCAAACTGCTCAGCCGTGACAAATGAAACTGGTTGAGAAGCAGCAGAGGAAGAGGTGACAGGTGCTTGCGCGGAAACCTGTGCAGAAGCATCAACGGAAGATTGATCATCAACATCTAAAGTACCAATGACTGTAACATCCTTTGGGGAAACCCCTAAACCGGCTTTCTTTTCCTTCCGGATATTATATGAAGGGGTAGCTAATCTTTCTCTTTGTGCATCACTAAAGCCATCACACATAACACACTCATTGCCCAACACACAAGGGTCTTGCCCCACTTTATTTTTGCAACACCTGGCACACTTTTCGTGCAAATCAAATGCTGCCATTATGTGGCCGCAAGAGCCCTTCCTCTGTCCTTTTAACTCTCCCGGTGAAGCCATGATACTTCACAAACAATATAACCAACAAATATTCCAGAAATATTCACTACGTACACACAGAAAAATGAATTTATTTGTCTCTTAAATCTGCAGCGTTTTACTTGATACGCGCCAAACAAAAAGAGGAGGAGCGCATGCACGAGCATGCGCAGTGCACCGGCAGGGAGGCTATACAGCCACCTGGTTAATGAATGGGACACTACCGGTCCCGGCCAGAGCCCAGCTCAGGACGTTTTTTTGTAACGTTTGGGCAATAACGTATTAACGCAATAAAAAAGTAAATTCACAGAATTCTGGTCCCCTATGGCAACAGTTTTCATTGGATCACATAAAAAACTTGATGTGGCATAGATTTCTTCATGCTACACATTTTCATAAAATTGCAAATTTAATAAGTAAATTAAATTTTTATAAGTTAATACCCTATCCAATGGACAATTGCTAATCCGGTCGACCCAGACCGGCCCGCCAAACGTCAGAAAAAGACGTCCTGTGTTTCCACCGGCCTGCCGGTCCCTAGTACTAGTGCACTCGCCAGATGGTGTGTTGTACTTCCTTCCTGTATAGACAGCGTGACGTCATAGCATCTTTTTCATTGTCTAAACCTATTAGACCCCTAGTAAGCTGATAGCGGAGTCGGTGGGAGGGTCTTGTGTGTCCATTGGCTAGGGAATTAACTTATAAAAATTTAATTTACTTATTAAATTTGCAATTTTATTGTGTTAATACATCCTATCCAATGGACAATTGCTGAATAACTACCGCTTGGTTGGTGGCTAAGTTACTAGGGACTTAGATGAACTCATAAACAGAACTAACAAATTTTCTTTTTTTTTTTTTTTTTTTTTTACTGTTTTTTTGGGATACATAAAAGTACAGACTATATACAATATTACAAAATAGTACAGACAGTGTACAGTGTTTTACAAAATGGTACAAATAATTATGTAATGTTACAGTTTGACGTCACAAGCATTGACACAGGACAAAACAGAAAACATAAAAAGCTACTGATCTTTATCTTACCAAATTGTGAATTGACACTGCATAATTATATTACATTCCAATTAGATAATAAGAAGTACAAAGTGGCTAGATAATTAAATTAATTCATTTAACTTTAGTATCATTTCTACTACCATATTTTTTACACCCTCCTACTTGTAGAGGTTACAAAGACCTTTCATCTTCATTCTAAATTCATTCAAGAAATCACTAAATATAATTGGTTTACTGTTATATTTCCTGTTATTTAAATATTTTTTACTATTCATTATTAGACTATTAATAATGAACAAATTTATGTCTCCATGAAAAGGTATACCAAAGAATATTTCACAGATTGTAAAATTGATTGTAACTTCCAAATTTTTCCTAGTCCATTTTGTTACTTCATGCCAGAATTTCAAACAAATTTTCTTCCAGGCCTGGGTAGACCTTGAGGTCGGGAAACCCTTAAGGCCATAGTCGGTTAACAGAAACCGGTCAACTGGTCCAAACCGATTTACCCCCCCCCCCCCCTTTTAACATATATACACTATTTACATATGTACAGAATCTCCTCTATTTCTGGGCTATTTGTGGATCTGCTGAGCAGCCACTACAGGTCCCAGGTGGTAGAGCTCTGAATCAGCCCATGCCACATCCTTCAGATAAACTAGCATCAGAGATGCCTGTACCCTACAGCCTGGGGAAATATTTTTCAACACCATGAAATGATATAGAAGTAGTGTAACAGTACAAAGTTCAAGATACTTTCAGAGCAGTGTAAGTTATATTAAGGTCCAAATAATGCTTAAGTAGAAAAAATAATATCTAAGGAAAAGAAATGTATATAAAGATGAAGTATTAAAACAAGACAATTCAATAATAAAATGACAGCATTTATCAGTAAACCAAAAATGGCCGAATTATGGTTTGGATGTTTTGAATATTACCCATGCATACAGAAGTGGCAATACATTCAATGAATGCTTATGTGTGGTGTTGGAGAAAGCCTGTGGCTCACTTGATGAAATTCCATCTGTTACAATGGGAACTTGCAAAAGGAAATTCTTAATGAATTCTAATATGACTTTAACAGTGCTTAATCTGCATCAACAGACAGACCCAAAGGTGCAACAAGATTTTAAAGGTCAATACAGCAAGGTCAAAGGTCAATCAGTGTTACACCATGACGTGGCACACCTAAAACCCTCAACCAATGTCCCTACCAAGTATAAACTTCCTACACCTTACAGTCTCTGAGATATAACCTGGACAAGATTTTATAGGTCAAGGTCGCTACGGCAAGGTCAAAGGTGAAATCAAGGTCACATGACGTAGCACACCTACACCCCCTAACCAATGTCCCTAACAAGTATCAACTTCCTACACCTCTTACGGTTTCCAAGATATAGCCCAGACCAGGTATTATAGGTCAAGTTCACTACGGCAAGTAGAAAGGTCAAATCAAGGTCACATCATGACATTGCACATCTACACCCCCTAACCAATGTCCTTACCAAGTATCAACTTCCTACACCTTACAGTTGCTGAGATATAGCCCGGACAAGGTTTTATAGGTCAAGGTCACTACGGCAAGGTCAAATCAAGGTCAGACCATGACATTGCACACCTACAATTCCTAACCAATGTTCCTACCAAGTATCAACTTCCTACACCTTACGGTTTCCAAGAAATAGCCCGGACAAGATTTTATAGGTCAAGGTCACTACAGCAAGGTCAAAAGTCAAATCAAGGTCAGACCATGATGTTGCACACCTACACCCCCTAACCAATGTCCTTACCAAGTATCAACTTCCTACACCTTACAGTTGCTGAGATATAGCCCGGACAAGGTTTTATAGGTCAAGGTCACTACGGCAAGGTCAAAGGTCAAATCAAGGTCAGACCATGATGTTGCACACCTACAACTCCTAACCAATGTTCCTACCAAGTATCAACTTCCTACACCTTACGGTTTCCGAGATATAGCCCGGACAAGATTTTATAGGTCAAGGTCACTACAGCAAGGTCAAAGGTCAAATCAAGGTCACATCATGACGTTGCACACCTACACCCCCTAACCAATGTCCCGACCACGTATCAACTTCCTACACCTTACAGTTGCTGAGATATAGCCCGGACAAGGTTTTATAGGTCAAGGTCACTACGGGAAGGTCAAAGGTCAAATCAAGGTCACACCATGAAGTTGCACACCTACACCCCCTAACCAATGTCCCTACCAAGTATCAACTTCCTACACATTATGGTTGCCGAGATATAGCCCGGACAAGATTTTCAAACTCAAGGTCACTACAGCAAGGTCAAAGGTCAAATCAAGGTCAGACCATGACGTAGCACACCTACACACCCCCAACCAATGTCCCTACCAAGTATAAACTTCCTACACCTTACGGTTTCTGAGATACAGCCCGGACAAATTATTTCCCGCCGCCCGCCCATCCGGACACCATGGGTGAAAACAATACCCCGACAGCCCTTAACTGTGGGGTAAAAATTGTGTGAAGGTATTATGTGACTTCCAGTGGCAGGCTGACAAGATCTGTTCCAAGGAGACTCCTGACTGGAAAGGCTTGGAAGCAGCAAAGGCCCTGACATCATGGGCTTTGACCTGATGTAAAGTGTGGGCCTCTTGGTCTGAGAGCTCATAACATAGGATCACAGTCTATTTGATCCATGAGGAGATAGTGGCATGAGAGATGTCTTTGTCGAAACCTTTCTTAAAGGAGACAAAGACCATCTCCTTATTCCGCCTGAGGTCTGAGGTCCTGTCCAAATAGTAGCGTAATGCTCTGACCAGACAGAGGGACCTATCAGACTTGAGGGATCTATCCAGAGTTGGGGCCAGGGCTGGTATAACCACTGGGGCCACACTGTCTGGACCCTCTTTGGTCAGCTGATTCTTGGAAAGAAAGCTGGGTGATGGATACAGGGACACCTTTGACCAGTCAGATTGGTGTCTGATATTTCTGTTTTGCCAAGCATGAATCTCACTTCTGCGCTTGCCTGAACCAAGGGCTAAGAGGAAAACTGTCTTGAAGATCAAATGCTTCAAGGAAGCCTCCTTGATTGGCTCAAAAGGAGCCTTTGTCAGCTGGTGTAAGACCAGAGATAGGTTCCAGGAAGGGATACCCCTTCTACCCTTAGGTCTGTCTCTAGCTATCCAAGAGACGAGTGAGATTTTCATCTTTGCTGATGTTGAGGGCTAAATTTCCCAGTTTATCAGCAATGGCTGACCTGTAACCATCAATGGTGCTGGGCTGTAACTTCCTGTCCTCAAAAAGATACACAAGGAAGTCAGCAACTGACTTTACAGGGGTGCCCTGAAGTCCAACTGATTAGTGATGCACCACTTTGTAAAAATGGTCCACTTTGCCTCATAGACTGATCTGGTTGATCCTCTTTGAGGAGCCTCAATCCTTGCTGCCACTGCTTCAGAGAAGCCCTGCTCCTTGATTGTTGTGGCTCTAGGAGCCATGCATGGAGATTTAGATTTGTCAGATTTCTGTGAGGGATCTGATTGAAAGGCTGTCAACAGGTTGGGCAGGCTCAGTGGGATCTGACTGGACAGGGTCACTATATCCCAAAACCAAGGCATGTTGGGCCACCCTGGGGCAATCAGAATGATTCTCTTGCAAGGGGAGTCCTGTAACTTCTCCACCACTTTGACCAAGATGGCTGCTGGTGGGAAGGCATAAGCGTCCAGATCCTCCCATTGGAGACTGAGTGCATCCACTGCTACTGCCAGGGAATCTGGTACTGGTGACACGAACTGAGGTAACTTGAACCTCGTGGGAAATAGGTCTATCTGAGGTCGGTGCCACCTGCTGCATATCGCTTGGAAAACCTCTTGAAGGAGGGACCATTCTGTTTGAATGGTCTGGCTTAGACGGGATAGCTTGTCCGCTACCATGTTCAGCCGGCCCGGAATGTGTTGGGCTTTTAGAGTTACTTGATGTCTGGTACACCAGGTCAAGATCCTCCATAGTAGGGCACAGATTGTGCCCGACCTCATGCCTCCTTCCTTGTTTATGTATGAAACTACTGTATTGTCTGTTGCCACAAGTACTATCCTATCGGCACAGAGGTCTTGAAACTCTTTTAAGGCTAGAAAAACTGCCTTTAGTTCCAAATAGTTTATATGCAGCTTGCTTTCTGGCAGTGACCAAGTCCCTCTGGCAGTGCGTTCGTTTAAGTGAGCACCCCACCCTTCTTTTGATGCGTCTGTAAAGATTTGCAGAGCATGCCTTATTGGGTGTAATGGTTGGCCTGTGAGAACGTTGTTTTCCTGTAGCCACCATTGTAAATGAGGGTGCAGGGACCTGGGAATTGGAATCACCTTTTCTATTGATTTGGGTATTCTCCAGTGGTTTTTGAGATGCCACTGTATGGGCCTCATGTGTAGCTGGCCTAGGTGAACTTGCTTTTCTGTAGCTGTTATTAAGCCGATCAGGGACATGAACTGCTGGACCGAACAGGCCGGTAGTGACAGTATTTCCAATATTTTGTCCTGAAGGCTCTGCCACCGGTCTGGAGTCGGTCGGACCCGACCAGCCTTGAGGTCGAACTGGTAACCTACAAAATGGAAGATCTGCTTTGGATCCAGTTCCGACTTGTCCAAATTCACCAGCCAGGCCTAAATTTTGGCATATTTCCACTAGAATTTGGGTGTGCTGTAGACAGGGCTGGTGGGATCTGGCTCTCACCAACCAGTCGTCTAGGTACTGGTGGATCCTTATACCCTTGTGTATGGCCATCAGTTTCACCTCTTTTGCTATCACAGTGAATTCCAAGGGTGCTGTGGACAGACCAAAGGGCAGTGCTTTGAATTGGTATGTCTGACCCTGGACATGAAATCTCAGATATTTCCTGGACTGTTCCTGTATAGGGATATGGAAGTAGGCGTCCTTGAAATCTATTGAGGTAACCCACTCCCCTTGTTGGAGGGACGTTCTGATGGTTTCCGGTGTTTCCATTTTGAATTTCTCCGTCTTGAGGAAAAGATTCAATTTGCTCAAATCTAGTATGGGTCTCCACTTGTTGTTGGGCTTTGGGACTGAAAATAGCTGGTTGAAAAACCCCAGAGATGTTTGATGTTTTACTAGTTCTACAGCATTTTTGGCTATAAGCTGATGTAATGCCTCCAGCAGGTAGCTGTTCCTGTGGGGATTGACATAGCAGCTTATGACCGTGGGAGACCTTGTGAGTTTCGGCCGGATCCGAAAGGGGAGGGTGTAACCCTCTTTCAGGATTTGAACTACTTTCGGACCGGCACCCAGATCCAGCCAAGTTTTCCAAAAGCTTTGAAGTCTGGAACCTATAGGCAGATTTGACGCAATATTTTTGACATTTGTTACAGACAATTGAGTGACACAAGAAGCACCTTTCACATATTTTAATCTGTGCTTTTCGTAATAACAGACGGCTGACCCGGGGACTTAACTCTCTTTTGGGAGTGCCCGGGTGCAGAAGGTACAACATTGACAACATTTAAGTTTACAGCTTAAGAAAGAAGTGTTCATTGTCTTTCCTGTGTGAAGGCTCCTGGCCAGCAGTCAATCTTGGGACCTGGTTATACAGTGATTGTCATATGTATGACTGCTGGCCCTTGGCAGATCGTGATGAAAAATTAGAGTTCTTGCCTCTACCTTGTCTAAACTGACGCCTCCCAATGTTTTTCCAGGCAGGTCTCTCCTGCTTAGCCTCCGACCGACCCTCTGCTCTCTTATCTGTCCTTTCATAAGGGTGGAACCGACCTTTATGGCGTGAAGACGATGAGGTTGACTGTCCTTTGTTGTCATAATGAGCGATCTCTTCCTCTGCCCGTTTGATGGCTGCATCCGGAAACAATGTTGAAATGTGAAGGGGCGCTGTTCTGAGAGCTACCAACGTGTCCGGTTTGATGCCATTCTTCATATGGTTCAAGTAAGCATCATGACAGGGCAGAGTAAGATTTCCCATAGTTATAAAAACAAAATCTGTCAGATGCTCCATCGCCTTGGCAGCTGCTTGTGTAATACTGGAGTTGAACTCCATGAGAAACTGCAATTCTTCAGCTGCTTCAGAGGCTCTAGAGGGTCCCTTGCCTTTGCTTTCGCTACGTACAGTGTAAGCTGCGATTGCATTTGGGAGTGCCCGGGTGCAGAAGGTACAACATTGACAACATTTAAGTTTACAGCTTAAGAAAGAAGTGTTCATTGTCTTTCCTGTGTGAAGGCTCCTGGCCAGCAGTCAATCTTGGGACCTGGTTATACAGTGATTGTCATATGTATGACTGCTGGCCCTTGGCAGATCGTGATGAAAAATTAGAGTTCTTGCCTCTACCTTGTCTAAACTGACGCCTCCCAATGTTTTTCCAGGCAGGTCTCTCCTGCTTAGCCTCCGACCGACCCTCTGCTCTCTTATCTGTCCTTTCATAAGGGTGGAACCGACCTTTATGGCGTGAAGACGATGAGGTTGACTGTCCTTTGTTGTCATAATGAGCGATCTCTTCCTCTGCCCGTTTGATGGCTGCATCCGGAAACAATGTTGAAATGTGAAGGGGCGCTGTTCTGACAGGGCAGAGTAAGATTTCCCATAGTTATAAAAACAAAATCTGTCAGATGCTCCATCGCCTTGGCAGCTGCTTGTGTAATACTGGAGTTGAACTCCATGAGAAACTGCAATTCTTCAGCTGCTTCAGAGGCTCTAGAGGGTCCCTTGCCTTTGCTTTCGCTACGTACAGTGTAAGCTGCGATTGCATGTCTTTCTGAACTTTAAACAAGCAGCGATTGAAACTGGCAGCTTGGTTACACACTGCTGAGGCCTCTCTGGCAGTCCTCTCCCATCTTCTTAGGGTATCTTGCGAGGCCGGTGGGGTAGAGGCCAAGGCTGCCTTCTGGAGATTCTGCCAAAACTGCTGTTTAACTTGCAGTGTCCTGTGTACCAAGAGGAGACTTTTGTCGGATCGGCTGGTTGGTCGGAATGAAGTCCATACCACTTTGCTTACGATCTGGGGGGTCTCAGAAAGTGGTCCATAGGCAAACTACAAGCTTCAGCAGTCTTTGACGGGTAACCTTCTGCTAAGTTGATATTCAACCTGCTCAACTTCTTGCAAAGCCACTCCTCAGTGGGCATCTGTACTGAGACCTTGCTAGGAGCCGGAGTCTTGGGTCCAGCAAAAGGGTTGTCATCTGAGGGGTTGGAGCTGTCTACATCCGGTACATGCGACCAACCCATGAATGACCAGATACCCCTCATTGTTTCCCTGTACGTCTGCTCCTCTGAGGTTGGTAGATCATGCTCAGTAAGTTCTGGCTCATCAGACAACTCTCCTTCCTCAACAAAAAGTTACACCGGAGGCCTGTCTGAGAGATCACTGTCCGCTTCCGACTCAAGGCTAGAAATACTGTCCCTTCTGGAAGCTTTCTGCAGAGTAGGTGAGCCAGATCCGGTAGTGAGAGCAGACTTAGGTCGGTCGGTCTGTGAGGGGAGGGTCGGTGAAGGAAGCACTGGACCCTTGAGCAGGCAGACTGGAAGGTCGGTGAGAATCAGTGCGAGGCTTGCCGGTCGACTTGCTCTTAACAGTAGCAGTGTCTGGACCAGTGCGCCCTGTTGAAGACTTGGATCGGTGATGCTCTGGTTTAAGCTTACCGGCCGACTTCTGCTTTGCAGCAGTACTGTCTGGGCCAGTGCGCTGAGAAGATGAACTTCCTGAGGCAGAAAGGTCTGTATGCAGCTTGCCGGCCGATGGCTGCTGGGCAGCACCAAAGTCTGGGCCAGTGCGCTGAGGAGTTGAAGAATCATCTAAAGTTCTGCTGGTTGGTTGAAAGAAAGGTTCAGTGTCTCTGGCGACATTGGCAGGAGGCGAGTGAGAAGGGGTAACTCTAACCTCAGACGAGAAAGTCGGCTCTAGAGACTTTGACAACAAAAGGGCCTCTAACCTGTTCCGACCATTTCTGGTCTAACTCTGAGATTCTGTCAACAGAAGTTGAAGTAGAGGCTTTTTCTTTCTTTGGTTTAGTAGGGGCTTTATCTTTCTTTAGTTTCTTTTCAGGGGGCAGTACTGGAGATTTATCAGGTTTAGCGTCACTCACAACCCCAATAACAGACACTGTAGAAGGGTCCACAAGGGAACTATCATTGGTGAGGGTGGAACTGTCCAGATGCTTAGCTTCTCTCTTTTCTTTTTTGAGTTTATACGATGGTGTTGAAATCTGTGCCCATTGCTCTGGTGTGAGAAGGTTGCAAAGATTACAATCAGATGTCTCTTTATTAGTAATACAGGGTTCTGTACCTTTCCCTTTCCCTCTGCATCGAGCACAAAGAGAATGGCCATCGAAACTGGCCATAGCATGTCCACAGCTGCCCCTTTTTTGCCCCAGAGATGACATAATAGTCTATGAGTATGTAGAAATCAAATAAACTCCACAAAAGATGGACTCCTTCAATAATAATGACAAATACCACCAAAAACTGGCAATGAAAATCCGTGTGCACTAGTTCGCGCCAAACAAAAAAGATGCTATGACGTCACGCTGTCTAGACAAGAAGGAAGTACGACACGCCATCTGGCGAGTGCACTAGTACTAGGGACTGGCCGGCCGGTGGAAACACAAGACGTCTTTTTCTGACGTTTGGCAGGCCGGTCTGTGCCAACCGGATTAGCAATTGTCCATTGGATAGGATGTATTAACGCAATAAAATCTGATGTAAATTTGGTAAATGGTTAAGTCTACAGTTTTTATTGGATCACGCCCAAAATTGATAGAGGCATAGATCTCATTTAAGGGTCACATTTTCACCAAATCTGATGCAAATGGTTAAGTCCACAGCACAAAATGCCCAAACCAGAAAATTAAAAAATCATTGCCATGGCAACAGTTTTCATTGGATCTGGCCCAAATATGCCCATTGTTTGACAACTGTATGAAGCCTAGCTGTATGATCTTTTGTATAGATAAACAAATTTTCCACATTGTTTACATGAACTCTTTTTTCGAGGGTTGGCCATGAACAACTTCAAGCATTTATATATTTTTTATTATCCACCGCACCCTGTGTTTGACCTGTATATCAGGATACACAGAGCAGGATATATTTTATTTGTATACAATGGGGCCACCATAATATGGATAATTAGTGTCAATAACTTCCGATTTTTCACTACTTTTTTCGGAAACTATGTAACCAACAAATATGTATTATATATCATTAGAAAGGTCTTCAAACAATGTTTTTGTTCTGTTGTGTTACATAAAAACATAAAAATCCAAATGGAAATGACGGAGAAATCGCAAGTTAAATATCGAGGTTTTTTATATTCACTGGTGCCCCTGTACATAAGCCCGCCATTTTCATCTTCTCTCTTTAAATATGGATTTATTTAACTTACTGAATAACTTACAAAATAGTAGATAATAAAAGTAAAACATCCCTCATTGGATATTTACAGAAAAAATAGATCACTCATGAAGATTAACAATATAATACTCATGCTATGCACTCTTATAATAGTGTTCTCTTCATTTGTGATATATTTTTTCTGTATATGTCATTCGGATAGTTTTCCTATTATATCAGTTTGGTGTAGTAGTGCATTCGCTATTTTTTGTTGGATATATAATTGTAAATCTTATTACATATTTATTTTGAGTTATTACATAATAAAATAGTTCCACCAAATGGATAAAATAATTTTAAGAGTGAAAAGAAAACTTTTACAGTGGGATATCTACATAAATCAATGTGGACATATGTATTCAACTGGATATGTGCTAAATGCTGTCGATGTATAGATCTACTGTAATCTTGTGGATATGTATTTCTCACCATATGTGTTGATGTACACTGTAAACTTGTCCACTTACTGGCGACACATGGGATCAGAAAGGGATAAGCATTGCAATTGAGAACGTGCAAAAAATTACTTTACAGAGGTGTGTGAGTATTTTAACTTAATTTTAGCCATTTGAAATTTTGAAGTGGGGAAAATATACATGACAGCCATATTTAAAACCAGTCAACAAAAAAAACAAGCAATCAGTGCCTGTGAACGGGCTGTGTGTCAGCTGACTGTGTGTTTTGAGTTTTAGAGAAGAAGAGAAAGAAGAAAAGGACAAAAAAGTTGTGCCCTGCAAATGGTATTCAGAAGTAGAGTACCAAGTTAACTGTAAAGGAATAAAATGTAGATGGAAAACATCTTTAAACAAAATACTGTAAATGCAATTCTTTTCAAGTTACAACTGATTTACTCAACAGTGAGAATCTCAAAGTAGCTATTGCTCAGCTATGCAATGAGTTAAAGGGTTGCAATTTTACTGTGGTATAGCTGACTCAAGAGTAGGTTAATAACACATTTAAAGAAAATACCATGAATGCAATAGTTATCAAGTTACAGCTGATTCACTCAACAGTGATAACCTCAAAGTAGCTATTACACAGCTATGTAATGAGCTACATGTCTGAAATTTTACTATGTTATAGCTTACCCAAAAGTAGGTGAACAAGATATTAAAAAAATACTGTAAATGCAATAGTTTTCAAGTTACAACTGATTTACTCAACCGTGAGAACCTAAAAATAGCTATTGCTCAACTAAGCCATGAGCTGTAGGTCTGTAATTTCACTATGTTATAGCTGACCCAAAAGTAGGTGAACAACATATTTAAACAAAATACTCTAAATGCAATAGTTTTCAAGTTACAACTGATTTACTTAACAGTGAGAACCTCAAAGTAATGAGCTACAGGTCTGCAGTTTTACTATCTTATAGCTGACCCAAAAGTAGGTGAACAACATATTTAAACAAAATACTGTAAATGGAAAATTTTTCAAGTTACAACTGATTTACTCAACAGTGACAACCAGAAAACAGCTATTGTTCAGTTATGTAATGAGCTACAGGTCTGCAATTTCACTATGTTACAGCTGACCAAAAATTAGGTAAATAACATATTTAAAAAAATGCTCCAAATGCAATAACTTTCAAGTTACAACTGATTTACTCAACAGTGATAACCTCAAAGTAGCTATTACTCAGCTATGCAATGAGATACAGGTCTGAAATTTTACTATGTTGTAGCTGACCCAAAAGTAGCTGAATAACATATTTACACAAAATTCTGTATATGCAATAGTTTTCAAGTTATAGGTGATTTTTCTCATTACGGGAGGTACTGACAACTTAGAAAGTAGCTATTACTCACTTAGCTATTGGGATAGACACTCAATTTACTCACCATGTTGTAGCTATGGAAAAGGTAGCTGAATAACATATTTTGACAAAATGCTCTAAATATGAAAATTTTAATTACTTAAATGTAGCTTTTATAAGCTACAAGCTTACCATGTGGGACTTAATGCTGTTCTCGGGTTGCCACACCCGGGGCCAATGTCTTAGAAAAAAAGACAGTTCTTGTTAGCCACCGGATATACTGCTAGTTGTCGTCACGTGACACCTTCTGACCAATCGCCCTACTTTCTCTTTGAAATTTTCTAAAACCTACCCCTCAGCTGTAAACAGCGGGGAGGCAGGGTGGGACTCTTCTAAGTCCCACATGGTAAGCTTGTAGCTTATAAAAGCTACATTTAAGTAATTAAAATTTTCAATTTTATTACGCTACAATAGCTTACCATGTGGGACTTAATGCTGAATTCAACCGCCCGGTGGCGGGATTACAGCTGAGACTGGAAGATATGTCATTTTTTCTAAGATTTTGAATTAATATGTATAGAATAGTGCCAGAAATACCAGTCTGAGTCTCATTTACAGGGCCCCGATCCCGAAGACCGGGCTCGTAACGAGCCAAAAACCTAAATAAAATGAGAGACAGTGCTGAAACTGTCTAGATGTTTGATTGTAGGACGGAAGTGCAGCAGTGCTCACTTCGAGGTCTAAGGGTCCCTGAGGGACCTTCACTAGTGACTGACCAACCCATGGTTGGATATCTCATAAATTTTTGCAACCTGAATATGAGATTAATGACAACTAAATAAGTCCTTAATAGAAATTACTTGATAACTGAAAAACAAAATGACCTTACCCGTAACATCTTGAAGGTAAAGGAATACCTAGATCTTGGGAGAGACTCCTGAAGACTTGGTTGTAGCGGATGTGCCCCCCCCCCCCCCCCCCCCTTTTCTTTCCGAGGACAACTGGTCTGAGGGGAAGGATCTAGGACTTGTTGTGCCGCCACTACGGGTCCCAGATACATATTGTTGTCGGTGTTCGACCAAGTAAGGTCTTTTAGGTAAAAATTTGTAAATGTGTTGAGCTTTCCAGTGACAGGCTTGCATGATTTGGTCCACCGATACCCCACCGTAAAAGGCCTTAGAGGCTGCGAAGGCCCGGATGTCATGCGCTTTAACTTGGATCTAGTCCAAGGCTTGTTGGTCTGCTTGTTTGTAACAAAGTAGGATGGTTTGTTTCAACCAGGAAGAGAGAGTAGCGGGTCTGATGTCTGAGGTATGTCCTTTCTTGAAGGAGATGAAAAGGAGGGGACGAGACCTTCTCAGGTCTTTGGTTCGGTCCAGATAATACCTCAGGGCCCGTACCGGACACGGGGTCCTGTCTTCTTTGAATTGTCTATCTACAATGGTAGTCAAAGCAGGAATAGTCACTGGAGACACACTTTGAGAACCTTCTCTTGCTAGTTGGTTTTTGGCTATGAAATCAGAAGAAGGGAACAAGGAGACCTTTTCCCATTGGCCTAGATTAGATACTTTGTTTGCGACCCAGGCAAGGATTTTGCTGCGGCATTTGCCGGAGGCCAAAGCTAGCAAGAAAGCAGTTTTGAGAGTAAGATGTTTGAGGTCTGTGTCTTTCATGGGCTCAAATGGTGCTTTTGTGAGCTCGTCGAGGACAACAGAAAGGTTCCACTTAGGTAAATTTCTGGAACTTTTGGACGATCCCTGTGGAAACTGGATAGTAACCTGTGAAGGTCTGGATTATGTGCAATATGGTGGGCCGTCGGGCCCAAAGTGTCAACGATTGCAGTCCTGTAACCATCAATGGTCGAGGGGCGCCTGTTTAGGTCTTGGTAAAGTTACATGAAAAAATCTGAGATATGTTTCACAGATGGAGTGGAGAAATCCACTGAATTTTCTCTGCACCATTTTTCAAAAAGGGCCCACTTGACTTATAGATGGTCCTTGTTGATGACTGCTGAGGAGCAGCAATTCTCTCTGCCACCTCCACAGAGAAGCCTTGTTCTTGGAGTTGTCCGTTCCTAGACACCAGGCGTGGAGGTTCAGCTGCTGTGGGTTGTTGTGGAATACATAGTTGTGGGACTGTTTGAGTAGGGTCGTTGACACTGGGAGTTGTAGTGGGGTCTCTGTTGAGAGCTGCACTAGGTCCCAAAACCATGGCATCCCTGGCCAGCCTGGGGTTATTACGATGATCAGGCAATGGCATTGCTTGATCTTTTGGATCACCTTGTGAAGGAGAGCCGTAGGAGGGTAAGCATAGGCCGAAAGGTTCGTCCAGTTTATGTTCAGAGCACCTATGTCCCAAGCCTTTGGGTCTGGGACAGGGGATACGTACAGTGGAAGTTTGTGGTTCAGATAAATGGCTGAACCACTGGTAGATCTGTTTGAACACCTGCGGATGCAGAGATCATTCTGTTGACTGCACTTGGTTGGACCTGGACAGCAGGTCGGTCATCACATTCAGGCACCCTGGAATGTGCCTGGCTTTCAATGTTATGTGGTAGTGATGGCACCAGGTTATGATCTTCCACAGTAGAGCACACATTTCTGCTGAGTTCCTCCTTGTTTGTTGATGTAGGCTACCACTGTTGAGTTGTCCATCGCAACTAACACTGTTTGGTTCTGGCACTGGTCCTTGAAGTCTCGAAGGGCCAGGGAGACCGCCTTCAATTCTAGGACATGTATGGGTAGCCTTTTTTCCCAATCTGACCAAAGACCCTTTGTAAAATTTTGGTCTAAGTGAGCGCCCCAAACCTTCATTTGAGGCATCGGTAAAGAGTTGGATACTGTGGTCTTTGGGATGAAGGTCTGCGCCTTTCATCATGTTTGAGTGATTTTGCCACCAATCCAGGTGGGCTGCAATGGATTCTGTCAAAGGAAGGAGGTTGTCCAGCGACTGACTATATCTCCAGTGCTCCTTGAGATTAAACTGAAAGGGCCTCATGTGAAGGTGTCCCTCCGGGACCATTTTCTCCGTTGAGGCTAGCAACCCAATTAGCGACATCAAACATCTTGCAGTCAAAACACGTTTTGACTTGAGGAGTAGGATCAAATCCTGGAGTTTGAGCCATCTCTCTTGAGTGGGTTTTACAAGGGGTGAATCTAGATGGTACTCGTAGCCCACGAACGAGAACACCTGAGAAGGTTTCAGTTCTGATTTTTTTTTTTTATTTTTTTTTTTATTTTTTTTTTTTTTTATTATCCACCCCAAGGAGTGGGTTAGGTCTACCACTGCCAGAGTGTTCACTTGGGCTTCCTCCTGAGACTGGGACCTGGTCAGCCAGTCGTCCAGGTATTGGTGAATTCTGAGTCCTCTTGAGAGGGCCATTAGTTTCACTTCCTTTACAATCATTGTAAAGACCTGGGGGGCTGTGGCTAGTCCAAATGGGAGGGAGGTGAACTGGAACACCTGAGACTTGTAGCAAAACCTTAGGTATTTCCTTGAGTTGGATGGGTGGGGATGTGTAGGTAAGCGTCCGACAAATCTATCGACGATACCCTTTCCCCTGGAATCCGGGAGGTCCTGATGGACTCTGGGGTTTCCATTTTGAACTTTTCTACATATAGAAAGTGTTGAGCCTGTTTAGGTCTATGACTGGCCTCCCCCTTGGGTGAGGCTTGGTACTAGGAACACGCGACTGTAAAACCCGAGAGATTTTACATTTTCCACCCTTTCTATTGCGTTCTTTGACAGAAGAGACTGGATACAGAGGCCAGGACTTGGTCTTTGAAGGGCCTTGTATTCTGACTGAATCAGGAGTCCGACTGGACTTGGATTTGTAAAGAATGACAGGATTTGTTTGGCAGTCTTATCTGAAAAAACGGAGGCGACCTCCTACTGGTGGACTGTGAGGCTGGAGGAGTCATTGGGGGGAAGGGTTTTCATGCCCTCGTCCCCTGGAGTGGGTCGAAAAGACCTTGGAGCCTCGGCTACTCGATTTCCCCCTACCTGGGGAAAACGATGGATACTGCTTGGGATGGAATGACCCCCATTGGGGTGGTTCCTGTAGGAGCCTCTAGATGTGGGGAATTGGAAAGGGTGATTAATAGGGCCTAACCCTAAGAGTTATTACAGGTGCCTTGATGAGGGACTCCTGTCCCTCCTAAAGTAGTTGTGAATGGGGAACTTTAAGATCTAAAGATCCAGTATCTCACCTGAATTCACCATACCCCTTCTGACTACTTATTTGCACCATGAAGTTGTCTTCTTTACAATACTTTATATCACTTGAGAGACTGGTCACATGGAGTCGAGCGTTTTGCTCTCTCTGAGTGCATCTTGTATAATTTGTATTCAAGCTTGAAGTTAAATAAAGAAATTTAACATAAATCACTTTTGTATCTTTTGACTTGTCACTTTTAATAAATTAAAAAGACAGTTTGTTAGAAAAAAAAATGTTAATTAGTTTTTAAAAAGTTTGGGCCATCAAGTTTTAATAGGGGCCACTGAACTTCAGAACCTTGTGGCCCTATCGGGCCACCACTACTTTGCAATGAATTTCTCACACTGTACTCACACGAGACGTACATTACAAGAAATTGCTGTCTCAACAATAAAGCGGAAGTTGTTTCCGGAGATTTCATTCGACCAGGATCTCGTTTGTGTTACATTTATATATATATTTAAACCCTAAAAGGTCCAATAATGAAGCAGATAGGGGTTAAATATTTTAGTTTAATTCATTTTATTGACAGGCATATATATATATCCTATATAGAATACATATAGATATTAGATATCTGATTAATATAATATATTATATTAGAAAACACATAAACGAGTCGCTTGCTTTACAACGTGAACCCGGAAGTGGACTTCAGTTGTAAAATATAGTAAAGATACTTATCTGAACTATGAAAAGACATAGAATTGTGATTCTATGTAATAAAATAAAGAAACTGATGAAGTTTCAATATCCAACAACATGTATATCCTTGTAAAAATGAAATAATATTCCTTGTAAGATAAGGTATTGCTATATTCGAGTGGCCAACGAGAAAGTAGGGCGATTGGTCAGAAGGTGTCACGTGACGACAACTAGCAGTATATCCGGTGGCTAACAAGAACTGTCTTTTATTCTAAGACGTTGGCCCCGGGTGTGGCAACCCGAGAACAGCATTAAGTCCCACATGGTAAGCTATTGTATCGTAATAAAATGTAGCTTTTATTAGCTACAAGCTTACCATGTGAGAATGAATGCTAACTCGGGAGGCCGCAGGACTCCAGCCAACTACCAAGAAAAATGGACGTTTGGATCTGGCCGAGTCCGTGGTTTAGTATGTACCTAGCTGTGTCGTTTGGTAATTCGTTCTTCTTCTCTCATGGTAAATTTAGCCCGTAGCCCCTCAGCTGGAATACAGCTGCATTTAAGTAACTAGAAATAGGACGCCCTGTTGATAGTAGATGCGAATAGAAACAGGATAGCATAGAAGAACACACACTATCATGTGTAATGTCCACCCCATGAACCTTTTGCCAAAATTGTACAGTAGTCTTACAAGACCCTGTTTCATTTGTAAAATATATCAATGATGCTTAAATATTTATTAGTGTAGATGTAAATTATTTCAGCTTCATGCCTTTCTGCATTGGTTGGGTCGAAAATTTTGACGAAATCACTCTATCTTGCACGGTTAAGAAGATAGAAGCAAATTTCTGTTTTTCTATTTTTGGCAAAAATTCGAAAAATCAAAATGGCCGCCATTTTTGGGGAGGGGAAAATTTTTTGAAAATTGCAAGGATACATTCCTTAGATACCCTATGGGTCGAAAATTTCGACGAAATCGCTCTATCTCGCACAGTTAAGGAGATAGAAGCAAATTTGTGTTTTGCCATTTTTGGCAAAAATTCGAAAATTCAAAATGGCCGCCATTTTTTGGGAGGGGAAATTTTTTTGAACATTGCAAAGATTACATTCCTTAGATACCCTGTGGGTCGAAAATTTCGACGAAATCGCTCTATCTCGCAACGGTTAAGGAGATAGAAGCAAATTTGTGTTATGCCATTTTTGGCAAAAATTCGAAAATTCAAAATGGCCGCCATTTTGGGGGAGGGGAAAATTTTTTTGAAAATTGCAAAGATTATATTCCTTAGATACCCTGTGGGTCGAAAATTTCGACGAAATCGCTCTATCTCGCACGGTTAAGGAGATAGAAGCAAATTTGTGTTTTGCCATTTTTGGCAAAAATTCGAAAATTCAAAATGGCCGCCATTTTGGGGGAGGGGAAAATTTTTTGAAAATTGCAAAGATTACATTCCTTACATACCCTGTGGGTCGAAAATTTCGACGAAATCGCTCTATCTCGTACGGTTAAGGAGATAGAAGGAAATTTGTGTTTTGCCATTTTTGGCAAAAATTCGAAAATTCAAAATGGCCGCCATTTTTGGGGAGGGGAAAATTTTTTGAAAATTGCAAAGATTACTTTCGTTAGATACCCTGTGGGTCGAAAATTTTGTCGAAATCGCTCTATCTCGCACGGTTAAGGAGATAGAAGCAAATTTGTGTTTTGCCATTTTTGGCAAAAATTCGAAAAATCAAAATGGCCGCCATTTTTGGGGAGGGGAAAATTTTTTGAAAATTGCAAAGAGTACATTCCTTAGATACACTGTGGGTCGAAAATTTCGACGAAAACGCTCTATCTTGTACGGTTAAGGAGATAGAAGGAAATTTGTGTTTTGCCATTTTTGGCAAAAATTCGAAAATTCAAAATGGCCGCCATTTTTGGGGAGGGGAAAATTTTTTTGAAAATTGCAAAGAGTACATTCCTTAGATACCCTGTGGGTCGAAAATTTAGACGAAATCGCTCTATCTCGCACGGTTAAGGAGATAGAAGCAAATTTGTGTTTTGCCATTTTTGGCAAAAATTCGAAAATTCAAAATGGCTGCCATTTTTGGGGAGGGGAAAATTTTTTGAAAATTGCAAAGAGTACATACCTTAGATACCCTGTGGGTCGAAAATTTAGACGAAATCGCTCTATCTCGCACGGTTAAGGAGATAGAAGGAAATTTGCAAATTTAATAAGTAAATTAAATTTTCATAAGTTAATACCCTATCCAATGGACAATTGCTTATCCGGTCGGCGCAGACCGGCCCGCCAAACGCCAGAAAAAGACGTCCTGTGTTGCCACTAGCTGGCCGGTCCGTAGTACTGTGCACTCCCCAGATGGCGCCTCGTACTTCCTTCCTGTCTAGACAACCTGATGTCATAGCATCTTTTTCGTTGTCTAAACCTATTAGACCCCTAGTAAGCTGATAGCAGGGTCGGTGGGAGGGTCTTGTGTGTCCATTGGATAGGGTATTAACTTATAAAAATTTAATTTACTTATTAAATTTGCAATTTTATTGCGTTAATACATCCTATCCAATGGACAATTGCTGAATAACTACCGCTTGGTCGGCGGGTAAGTTACTAGGGACTTATGTGAACTCACCAAGTAATAGCAAATTTTAAACCTACGGTCTAGGCTGACTTTGTCAGAAGACCTGGGTCCAGGCCTGGGTCCAGGCCTGGGTTGACTTTAAGGTCAGGAAACCCTGCAAGGCCATGGTCGGTTGCCAGCAGCCGGTTACCCGGGGCTATACCGCCGTCGCCCCCCCTTTTTTTGCAGACCTGCTCTGAGGTAGGGGAAGAGAGGGATGAGTTCAGTCCCAGAATGCAAATAAACCTCCCGAAGGAAACACGCCACACTTAATTCTTATGTACATGAAGAACTGTTATGCACATATACAAATCTCCTCAATCTAAGGGCCACTTGTGGGTCTGCTGAGCAGCCACTACCTAGCCCAATTGGTAAAGCTCCGAATCAGCCCAAGCCCCGACCTTCATATAGAACTGTGTGAAGGTATTGTGACTTCAGTGGTGGGCTGACAAGATTGGATCTAAGGAGACTCCCGACTGGAAGACCTTAGAAGCAGCCAAGGCCCTGACATCATGGGCTTTAACCTGATGTTAAAAGTGTGACTCCTGGTAAGAGAGCTCATAACATAGGATCACAGTCTGCTTGATCCAAGGAGATAGTGGCAGGTGAGATGTCTTTGTTGAAACCTTTCTTAAAGGAGACAAAAACCACCTCCTTATTCTGCCTGATGTCTGAGGTCCTGTCCAAATAGTAGCACAATGCTCTGACCAGACAGAGGGACCTGTCAGACTTGAGGGATCTATCCAGAGTCGGGGCCAGGGCTGTTATAATCCCAGGGGCCACACTGGACACTCTATGGCCAGCTGATTCTAGGATAGAAAGCTGGGTGATGGATACAGGGACACCTTTGACCAATCGGATTGGTGCCCAATATATCAGTTTTGCCAGGCATGAATCTCACTTTTGCACTTGCCCGACCCAAGGGCCAAGAGGAATACCGTCTTGAAGGTCAAATGCTTCAAGGGGGCCTCCTTGATTGGATCAAATGGATTCTTAGCTGGTGCACGGCCAGTAAGAAGTTCCAGGAGGGTATGCCACTCCTGCCTCTGGGTCTGTCTCTGAGGAAACTATCCAGGAGACGAGCGAGATTTTCGTCCTTACTGATGTTGAAGGGTGAATTTCCAGTTTATCAACAATGGGTGACCTATAACCATCAATGGTGCTGGGCTGTTTGCCAAGCATGTATCTCACTTCTACGCTTGCCCGAACCCAGGTCCAAGAGGAAAACTGCCTTGAAGGTCAAATGCTTCAAGGAGGCCTTTAATTGGTTGAAAATGAACCTTGTCAGCTGGTGCAAAAAACCAGGGAGAGGTTCCAGGAGGGGGTTCCCCTCCGGTCTTTGGGTCTGTCTCAGTGGAAGCTATCCAGGAGACGAGTGAGATTTTCATCCTTACTAACATTGATGGGCAAATTTCCAGACTATCAGCAATGACTGACCTGTAACCATCAATGGTATTGGGCTGCAACTTCCTGTCCTGAAACAGGCACCTAAGGAAGTAAACAACTGACTTAACAGGTGGTGCCCGAAGTCCACCTGATGAATGATACATCACTTGGTAAAAAATGACCCATTTGCCTCATAGACTGATCTGATTGACCCCCCTTTGTGGAGCCTCAATTCTTGCTGCCACTGCCTCAGACAAGTCCTGCTCCTCGATTGCTGAGGCTCTAGGAGCCCTGCATGGAGACTAAGATTTGTCAGATTTCTGTGAGGGATCTGATCGAATGGCTGTGAACAGGCTGGACAGATTGGGCAGGCTCAGTGGGATGTGGCTGGATATGGCCACTAGATCCCAAAACCAAGGCATATTGGGCCACCCCGGAGCAATCAGAATGATTCTCTTACATAGGGAGTTTTGCAACCTCTCCACCGCTTTGCCCAATATGGCTGATGGTGAGAAGGTGTATGCTTTTAGATCCTACCATGGCCGACTGAGCACATCCACTGCTGTGGCCAGGGGATCCGGTACCAGTGACACAAAACAGAGGCGACTTGTTGTTGAACCTCGTGGCAAATAAGTTTATTTTGGGCCGGTGCCACCAACTGCATAGAGTGGAAGACCTCTAGAAGGAGAAACCACTGTTGGGATGGTCTGGCCTAGCCTGGACAGCCTGTCTGCTACCATATTAGGCCGGCCTGGAATGTGTCGTGCTTTAGAGTCACTTGTTTCCTGGTACACCAGGTCAAGATTCTCCATAGTAGGGCACAAAGTGGGCCCGACCTCATTCCTCCTTCCTTTATGTATGACCCTACTGTGGTGTTGTCAGTTGCTACAAGTACTATCTTGTTGAGCAAAGGTCATGGAACTCTTTTAAAGCCAGAAAGGCTGCTTTAAGTTCTAGATAGTTTATATACAACTGGCTTCCCGGAGGGGACCAGGTTGCTCTTGCCAAGTGCTCATCTAAGTGAGCGCCCCACCCTTCTATTGATGCGTCTGTAAATATTTGCAGAGCATGTTTTATTGGGTGTAATGGTTGTCCTGTAAGTGCATTGTCTTCCTTCAGCCGCCATCGTAAATGGGGGTGCAGGGACCTGGGGACTTGGATCACCTTTTGCAGTGATTCTGGATACCCTCCAGTTGTTTTTGAGATGCCACTGTATGAGTCTCATATGAAGTCTGCCTAGATTAACATACTCTTCTGTAGATGTTAGTAACCTATCAAGGACATGAATTCCCGGACCGGGCAAGCCGGTAGGGATAGCAGTTTTAACAGTCTCTTGAAGGTTCTGTCACCAGTCCAGAGTCGGTCGGAACCGATCAGACCTGAAGTCGAACTGGTAGCCTACAAAATCGAAGTCTTGTTTGGGCTCCAGCTCTGATTTCTCTAAGTTCACCAGCCAACCTAGTTGCTGACACATTATTTACTAGGTCCTGTGAATGTTGGAGACAAGCCTGGTGGGAGCTGGCTCTCACCAACCAGTCGTCTAGGTACTGGTGGCTTCTTAAATCCTTGTGTATGGCCATCAATTTCACCTGCTTTGGTATCACGGTGAAGTCCAAAGGTGCTGTGGAGAAACCGAATGGCAGGGCCTTGAACTGGTATGCCCGACCTTGGATGTGAAATCTCAGGCATTTCCTGGATTGTTCTTGTATAGGTATATGGACGTAGGTGTCCCTCCTCCAACATTTGTACTACCTAGGGTCCAGTCCCCAAGGCTTCCTAAGCTCCCAAAAAGGGCTTAGTCTGGACCCTATAGGCAGATTGTGTGCCACATTTGGGACATTTGGGTATTCTGACAAACATTTTCTGTCCCTCCGGACACTGGTCCGGTCTGGTGACAATGATCCAGATTAACAGTCTCTCTGTTCTTATTGTGGTCTGGTGGGGCTGACACAACTTTTCACATTAATAGACTCTTCACCCCGGGCCGGCAGCCTGCAAGGTGCAGCATTTACAGAGCAATTGTCATTTGTGAGATGTCTGACCCCTGGCCGGACATGATGACAAAATTTATTATCTCTCCAGTCAAGTCCAGCACCGATAACAGGTTTTTTTTTTTTTTTTTTTTTTTTTGAGAGGTGTGATAAGGGAAGGTTGCCTGGCAGTAGCTTGGGACACTGTCATATCACTGTCATATCACCAAGCCCACTGACTGGTCTAAGAATTCTCTGTAACCAAATTTACCTTAGGCAACTCTGTCCGGTACCAGGACTCCATATCCGGTACATTACTGAAACCAGTAATTCTCTGTAACCGGCAAAAAACTGGCAGGCTGGGTAGCCAGCACCCTGTTAGTATACTTTGTAACCGGTAGGTTGAAGCAAGTACACAAGGCTGTGTAGCTAGTACCAGCCGGCACACTCTGTAACCAGTTGTTGAAGCAAGTATACAAAGCTGTGTAGCCAGTACCAGTCGGTACACTCTGTAAGTAGTTGTTGAAGAAGGCTGTGTAGCCAGTACCAGCCGGTACACTCTGTACCTAGTTGTTGAAGCAAGTGTACAAGGCTGTGTAGCCAGTACCAGCCGTACACTCTGTAACCAGTTGTTGAAAACAATTTAACAACTATCTTCTGTGTTGAATTCAGCTTGCTGTAGGTTTCCTCCATTAATTGAAGTATTTCTTAAATTGCACGTCTTGTTTGAAGATTTGACAGTTGCTGGGAAAGCCCTTGTAATCTATTTTTAGAAACACTTGGTGTTCGGTGTGTCACGTGACCAGCCTGCTGGTCGGAAAGACACGCGATTGGCTGATTGGAGTTTGTCAGTTGCTGCGTTCTTTTGTGATAATTAAACATGCAAGTGCGCAGTATACTGCTCATCCACAAACCCCACTACCGACAACAAAGGTCGGTTCATGAGAGAAGGACTGGTATCGCAGTAGATGTAAGTTGTGAAGAACGCAGTTCCGACCTTCCTGGTCGGTGAAAACACGTGACCAGCTTCGTGATTTGGTCGGAAGGACACGCGATTGGCTAACTGGAGATGACATCAGTATTCGCGTTCTTTGTGCGATGCTTTACTGGCAACTTTACAGTCCACAAAACCCCACTACCGACAACAAGGTTGGGTCTGTAAAGCAGGGACTGTAGTCACAGTAGACGTGAGTTCTGAAGAACGCACTTCCGACCTTCCTGGTCGGTGAAAACATGTGACCTGCTTCGTGATTGGTCGGAAAGACACGCGATTGGCTGACTGGATATGACGTCAGAGGTCGCGTTCTTTTGAGCTGGCCGGCCGGCTGATGCTTTTAAAGCAGAGAAGCCTGGACCAATGCGCTCTGTAGATGAAATTCCTTCTCTCTTTCATGAGAAAACCAGTGAACTGGCCATCCACAACCCCCACTACCGACAACAAAGCCGGGTCTGCAAGGGAGGGACTGAAATCACCTTCTATTGTGAGGTTGGAAGAACTGGAGCTTGCCGGTCGACTAATGCTTTACAATCAAAGATGTCTGGACCAGTGCGCTCTGAAGAAATCTGAAGAATTCATCTCTTGCTGCTGATGTACATATATATATAAGCTTACCGGTCGACTAATGCTTTAAAGCAAAGATGTCTGGACCAGTGCGCTCTGAAGATATCTGAAGAGTTCATCTCTTGCTTCTGATGAAAAACACCAATACTCGAGCTAGGCTGGTGTGACTGATGCTATACAGCAGAGAAGTCTTTACCAGTGCGCTCTGAAGAATGCACCTTTCGTATGCGGAATTCCTTCTATACTACATAGAACGAAGTTTTCTGTGATTTCCATTTGTAGTACTAGAGAAGACGTTTCTATGGTGATTGTAGCTGAAGGTACATTCAAACTAAAAGACACGGATAAAAATACCTTGTAAGTAGAATATCCATTATTTTCTTTAAAAATTGTCGATCTGCCCCTAACAACACAAAGGTTAAAGGGAGGAAACTAGCAAAATGGCTGCCTTCATATTTCTCGTCGATCACTGCCCCATCCTCAACACTAAATTGAGTCAACTAGGGAGCGTTTCCAGCAGATTTCTAAATGTATATCCGTGCTTGATCCGCGCTCTGAAGAAATCTGAAGAATTCATCTCTTGCTGCTGATGTACATATATATATAAGCTTACCGGTCGACTAATGCTTTAAAGCAAAGATGTCTGGACCAGTGCGCTCTGAAGAAATCTGAAGAGTTCATCTCTTGCTTCTGATGAAAAACACCAATACTCGAGCTAGGCTGGTGTGACTGATGCTATACAGCAGAGAAGTCTTTACCAGTGCGCTCTGAAGAATGCACCTTTCGTATGCGGAATTCCTTCTATACTACATAGAACGAAGTTTTCTGTGATTTCCATTTGTAGTATTAGAGAAGACGTTTCTATGGTGATTGTAGCTGAAGGTACATTCAGACTAAAAGACACGGATAAAAATACCTTGTAAGTAGAATATCCATTATTTTCTTTAAAAATTGTCGATCTGCCCCTAACAACACAAAGTTTAAAGGGAGGAAACTAGCAAAATGGCTGCCTTCATATTTCTCGTCGATCACTGCCCTATCCTCAACACTAAATTGAGTCAACTAGGGAGCGTTTCCAGCAGATTTCTAAATGTATATCCGTGCTTGATCAGTAGGTAACACTTCTACACTGAACATATCCATATATAAGGTTAAAATCCGTCATAATGCACACTTTTCCTTAAAATATCTGGAGATTGTTGAAAACACATTCGCACAGTACACGCGCCAAACGAAAAAGATGCTATGACGTCAGGTTGTCTAGACAGGAAGGAAGTACGAGGCGCCATCTGGGGAGTGCACAGTACTACGGACCGGCCAGCTAGTGGCAACACAGGATGTCTTTTTCTGGCGTTTGGCGGGCCGGTCTGCGGCAACCGGATAAGCAATTGTTCATTGGATAGGATGTATTAACGCAATAAAATTGTGTTTTGCCATTTTTGGTAAAAATTCGAAAATTCAAAATGGCCGCCATTTTTGGGGAGGGGAAAATTTTTTGAAAATTGCAAAGATTACATTCCTTAGATACCCTGTGGGTCGAAAATTTCGACGAAATCGCTCTATCTCGCACGGTTAAGGAGATATGAGCACATTTGCCTTTTTCAGTATTCAAAATAGCTAATTACTTATTTATTTAATTAATTACTCACTCATCTATGAAGCAATTCCCCCCAAAAGCAATCCCATACAAGCTATTAACCCAATGAACCTCCATACCAAATTTCAGAAAGCTAGGCTTAATAGCATTCCTTAAAATGTCTGGAAACCAAAGAGCTACTCAAACGTAGCAAAGTAGCTATTACTCAGTTAGCTATAGAGCTATCATCACCAAAAGCAATCCCATACAAGCTATTAACCCAATAAACCTGCATGCCAAATTTGGTAAAGATAGGATAAGAACTGTTGCCTCAAATGTCTGGAAACCAAGTGGGACGCCGGACGGCGGAAAAAGCAAAAATAATATGTCCACCCCCCAGTGGGGTGGACATAATTAAAGATAGTAGCCCACTCAAGATAGTAGCCCCTAAGGGCATCACTGCTATAATAAATACAGCCCTAGGCTTGAATCTCATCAATTTTGAAACCCTAAATATGAGATTATGGTACATTGATAAACACTTGGAGCCATGGTCGGATTGAACACTCTGGGTGATTATGCAAGTAAAGTTGCAAGTTGGATCCGTCCATCCGAGTGATTGGATTCAGGATCCAAGTGCTTGGAGCCATGGTCAGATTGAACACTCTGGGTGATATGCAAGTAAGGTTGTAAGTTGGATCCGACCATCCGAGTGATCGCATGCAATTGGAAATTTAACCAGGCATCATATTGGAAGGCAGATTCTGGTCCACCTCCCTTCCAAAGTCAAAGGTTGACTTAGCCAGGATTAGGGTTCGAAAACTCTGAACTAGTGCAGAGAATAAGTTAAAGGGGAACCCCATTGAAAAGCAAATAGGAGGACAAAGCAATGAAATGTGAAGACACGTCACTTCCTGAAAGAGTGGATTAAATAACATAACAAATATAGTTACGTCTTCTCACCAGGAATTGTACATACAATATTCTAGTTATTGATATGTTTAAAATATCTTATAAAAATGCACAAGGAAAAGGACTTGCTATTGCCTAACCAACGTCACCCAAACAGAGTTGGTGACTCTAGAATGGCAAGCACCTGTTGTGCAGAAGAAGATATTGAGAACAAAGACTTGTATTTGTGCTTTATTTCATATTTAAACCCTATAAATGGACCAATCATGTAGCAGATACGGGTTACATTATTTATTTTATTTCATTTCGACAGGTACAGACCCTGCATATAAGCTACTTACATGACTTGGACATCTAATGTTTTCTTCAAAACGAAGACGAATCGGAAGTTTCGGGAACAAAACTCCTGACATCAAACACTCGAATTTGTGCTTTATTTGAAATGTAAACCCTTTAAATGGTCCAATAATATAAACCCTTTAAATGGTCCAATAATATAACAGATAGGGGATAAAACTTCAACATATTTTATTTTATTCTATTTCGACAGGTACTGATCCTGTATATAAGCCACATGTACGAGTCAAGATGTTCAACTCTTTCTTCACAACTTGACCCGAAAGTGGATTAAACTGTAAAATATGTTAGATATACTTATCTTTTCTGTTGCGCCCATGCTGCAGAGTGACGACATAAAATAATTGGGAAAGATCCAGGCTTGATACTCACTTAAGTGAATCTACTAGTGGCCAAGTACATATATGCAAGATAAGAGAAAAATCCTTTCAATAGTGAATGAGAAAATTGTGATCAAGTGTTGAAATTTTCACACTTTGGGTGGGGGTACCTCACTTATAATGGGTCTCGGGAACAGACGAACAGACAGATCTACATGAATTTTACGATTTATCATCCTCGATAGTCAGGGTATCTTTTAAAACAAGCATTCTGACGCATGCATTTATCTCCCGCCGTATAAATAAGATGTACTAAAGATAGTGGAATATAAATTTTCTTGTGAGATGGAGGCACATGTAGAAGTGACAAGTTTAATGTTTGATTGCAATACTTTTAAAGACAAAAGGCATTGATTCATTTTAGTAGCTATTACTCTGCCATCCAAAGAGCTACAGTTCTACAACTTTAATATGCAGTAGATCACCCAAAAGTAGGTGAATGACTTATTTAGAAGAAATTGCCTACCTGTAATACTTTTACAGATAAAAGACATTTACTCATTTTAGTAGCTATTACTCAGCTATCCAAAGAGCTACAGTTCTGCAACTTCACTATGTGGTAGATCACCCAAAAGTAGGTAAATGACTTATTTAGAAGGAATTGCCTACCTGTAATACTTTTAGAGATAAAAGACATGTACTCATTTTAGTAGCTATTACTCAGCTATCCAAAGAGCTACAGTTCTGCAACTTCACTATGTGGTAGATCACCCACAAGTAGGTGAATGACTTATTTAGAAGGAATTGCCTACCTGTAATACTTTTAGAGATAAAAGACATTTACTCATTTTAGTAGCTATTACTCAGCTATCCAAAGAGCTACAGTTCTGCAACTTCAGTATGTGGTAGATCACCCAAAAGTATGTGAATGACTTATTAGAACTAGACCAAGGACGCATCTGTGGCCAGATGCAAAATGTATCCACCGGCAAAGGCAAAAGTAGCTATTACACAGCCATAGCATGAGCTAGAAGTCTGAAATTTTTATTATGTTATAGCTGACCCAAAAGTAGGTGAATAATGTATTTGCACAAAATTCTCTAAATCCAATAGTTTTCACGTTACAATTGATTTTACTCATGATGGAAGTTAGTAAAAAGTCCAAAAGTAGCTATTACTCACTTAGCTATTGAGATAGACACCCAAGTTACTCACCATGTTGTTGCTATTGAAAAAGTAGGTGAATATCATATTTTAACAAAATGCTCTAAATGCAATACTTTTCAAGTTATAAATGATGAAGTGTTGAGTAAGAACTTCAAAGTAGCTATTACTCAGCTATGCTATGAGCCACAGGTCTGGAACTTAACTATGTTATAGCTGCTTCAAAATAGGTGAATAACATATTGCAACTAAATAATGTAAATGCAAGAGTATTCAAGTTATAAGTGATTTACCCAACAGTGATAACCTAAAAGTAGCTATTACTCAGCTATGCAATGAGCTACAGGTCTGAAATTTTACTATGTTATAGCTGACCCAAAAGTAGATGAATAACATATTTGCATAAAATTCTGTAAATACAACAGTTTTCAAGTTACAAGTGATTTTACTCATGATGGAAGTTAGTGAAAAATCCAAAAGTAGCTATTACTCACTTAGCTATTGAGATAGACACCCAAGTTACTCACCATGCTGTAGCTATGGAAAAAGTAGCTGAATAACATATTTTAACAAAGTGCTCTAAATGCAATACTTTTCAAGTTATAATTGATTTAGGGCATGATTTCATTACTTTTAATGAATAAAAAATTATTTTAAAAAGTCATAAAAAAACTTTAGCATGTGAAAGCTCTCCAAAATGTAGGTGAATGAGTTATTTGAGAAATACTGGCTATCTGCAATACTTTTAGACATAATTAGCATGTACTCATTTTGAGTAGGTGAGTAATTAACTATGGGTCTGAAACTTCAAGCGAAAGCTCTCCCAAAGGAAGGTGAATGAGTTAGTTGAGAAAAATTGGCTATCTGCAGTACTTTTAGAGATAATTCGCATTAACTCATTTTGAGTAGGTGAGTAATTAGCTATGGGTCTGAAACTTCACCATGTGAAAGCTCTTCCAAAAGTTGGTGAATGAGTTATTTGAGAAAAATTGGCTATCTGCAGTACCTTTAGAGATAATTCATATTTACTCATTTTGAGTAGGTGAGTAATTAGCTGTGGGTCTAAAACTTCACCAAGTGAAAGCTCTTCCCAAAGTAGGTGAATGAGTTATTTGAGAAAAATTGGCTATCTGCAATACTTTTACAGATAATTAGCATTAACTCATTTTGATTAGGTGAGTACTTAACTACAGGTCTGAAACTTCACCAAGTGAAAGCTCTTCCCAAAGTAGGTGAATGAGTTATTTGAGAAAAATTGGCTATCTGCAATACTTTTACAGATAATTAGCATTAACTCATTTTGATTAGGTGAGTACTTAACTACAGGTCTGAAACTTCACCAAGTGAAAGCTCTCCCAAAAGTAGGTGAATGAGTTAGTTGAGAAAAAATTGGCTATCTGCAGTACTTTTAGAGATAATTCGCATTAACTCATTTTGAGTAGGTGAGTAATTAGCTATGGGTCTGAAACTTCACCAAGTGAAAGCTCTTCCAAAAGTAGGTGAATGAGTTATTTGAGAAAAATTGGCTATCTGCAGTACTTTTAAAGATAATTCGCATTTACTCATTTTGAGGTCAATAATTAGCTATGGGTGTGAAACTTCACCATGTGAAAGCTCTTCCAAAAGTTGGTGAATGAGTTATTTGAGAAAAATTGGCTATCTGCAGTACTTTTAGAGATAATTCATATTTACTCCTTTTGAGTAGGCGAGTAATTAGCTATGGGTCTAAAACTTCACCAAGTGAAAGCTCTTCCCAAAGTAGGTGAATGAGTTATTTGAGAAAAATTGGCTATCTGCAATACTTTCAGAGATAATTAGCATTTACTCATTTTGATTAGGTGAGTAATTAGCTACAGGTCTGAAACTTCACCAATTGAAAGCTCTCCCAAAAGTAGGTGAATGAGTTATTTGAGAAAAATTGGCTATCTGCAATACTTTTAGAGATAATTCACATTTACTCATTTTGAGTAGGTGAGTAATTAGCTATGGGTCTGAAATTCACCATGTGAAAGCTCTTCCAAAAGTTGGTGAATCAGTTAGTTGAGAAAAATTGGCTATCTGCAGTACTTTTAGAGATAATTCGTATTTACTCATTTTGAGCAGGTGAGTAATTAGCTATGGGTCTGAAAATTAACCAAGTGAAAGCTCTTCCCAAAGTAGGTGAATGAGTTATTTGAGAAAAATTGGCTATCTGCAGTACTTTTAGATATAATTCGCATTTACTCGTTTTGAGTAGGTGAGTAATAAGCTATGGGTCTGAAACTTCACCAAGTGAAAGCTCTTCCAAAAGTAGGTGAATGAGTTATCTGAGAAAAATTGGCTATCTGCAATACTTTTAGAGATAATTAGCATTTACTCATTTTGAGTAGGTGAATAATTAGCTATGGGTCTGAAACTTTACCAAGTGAAAGCTCTCCCAAAAGTAGGTGAATGAGGTATTTGAGAAAAATTGGCTCTCTGCAATACTTTTAGAGATAATTAGCATTTACTCATTTTAAGTAGGTGAGTAATTAGCTATGGGTCTGAAACTTCACCATGTGAAAGCTCTTCCAAAAGTAGGTGAATGAGTTACTTGAAAAAAATTGGGTCTCCGCAATAGTTTTAGAGATAATTAGCATTTACTCATTTTAAGTAGGTGAGTAATTAGCTATGGGTCTGAAACTTCACCATGTGAAATTGAAAACTTTCATGTTTCAACAGAATACCCTTCTACTACACTGCGGGTCCAAAACTTGCTCGAAATCGCTCTGACAGTTTCAGAGATATTTGCCATTTTTCATTTTCCGCAAAAATTCAAGATGGCCACCAAAAGTTGTAAACTTTGAAATTTGAAACTTTACTATATGATAGCTTACCAAAAAGTAGATGGACAACATATTTGAAAAGATTTCCCTAACTTTAATACTTTTAAAGATATTTGACATTTACTTCTTCTGTTATTTAGCTACAAATGAGAAAATAGTTATTACTCACTTAAGGCATGCAACAGAACCCCAAACTATGGACCATCTTATAGCTATGGACAAAGTAGCTGAACAAAATATTTTAGGAAAACACTCTAACTGCAATAATTTTGGAGTTACAATGGCTTTACTCAAGCTACAAATGAGAAAATAGCTATTACTCACTTATGGCATGCACCAGAACCCCAAACTATGGACCATCTTATAGCTAAGGACAAAGTAGCTGAACAACATATTTTAGGAAAACACTCTAACTGCAATAGTTTTGGAGTTACAATGGCTTTACTCAACAGTCAGAATTTCAAAGTAGCTATTACTCAGCTATCCAAGGTGCAACAGGTCTGAAACTTTACTATGTGATAGCTTACCAAAAAGTAGATGGATAACATATAGAAAAGATTTCCCTAACTTTAATACTTTTGAAGATATTTGACATTTACTTCTTCTGTTATTTAGCTACAAATGAGAAAATAGCTATTACTCACTTACGGCATGCAATAGAACCCCAAACTATGTACCATCTTATAGCTAAGGACAAAGTAGCTGAACAACATATTTTAGGGAAACACTCTAACTGCAATGGTTTTGGAGTTACAATGGCTTTACTCAACAATCAGAATTTCAAAGTAGCTATTACTCAGCTATCCAAGGTGCAACAGGTCTGAAACTTTACTATGTGATAGCTTACCAAAAAGTAGATGAACAACATATTTGAAAAGATTTCCCTAACTTTAATACTTTTGAAGATATTTGACATTTACTTCTTCTGTTATTTAGCTACAAATGAGAAAATAGCTATTAATCACTAATGGCATGCAATAGAACCCCAAACTATGTACCATCTTATAGCTAAGGACAAAGTAGCTGAACAACATATTTTAGGAAAACACTCTAACTGCAATGGTTTTGGAGTTACAATGGCTTTACTCAACAATCAGAATTTCAAAGTAGCTATTACTCAGCTATCCAAGGTGCAAGAGGTCTGAAACTTTACTATGTGATAGCTTACCAAAAAGTAGATGATAACATATTTGAAAAGATTTCTGTAACTCTAATACTTTGGAAGATATTTGACATTTACTCCTTTTGTTATTTAGCTACAAATGAGAAAATAGCGATTACTCACTTATGGCATGCAATGGGACCCCAAACTATCAGGGTTGCCACTCATGATTGTTTTTAAAATTCCCGGACTTTTCTCTGACTTTTCCCTGACTCAAAGCCAAATTTCCCTGACCACCGTGATGAATTTAGAATGAAAACTATAGCAGAGATCAAGGTGTTAAAACATTTTCTAATCAATAATAAGCAATAATCAATCCATGATGCAATCATGTAAATGTCAAAGAACAAGAATTCTTTTATGCAGTTTTATTTGAAATACATTTATAATTACTTGCCGTTTTAATTAAGCCCACCAGAAATGTCAAAGTAAAATTACAGGTATCGTCACAGAAAATAATTTGTCAAGTAGCAAGGCATATTTTTTTGGGGGAAAAGCAAAGATTGATGAAAGAAAAGGTCATAAATATGTTACTTTCACAAATTAAGTTGAAAAAAACAACACCCTGCCTGTAATGCAAATTATTAATACTTTAAGTCCTGCTTGTTCAACTAAAACCTGTACATTATCGATCAATGATAGCAATACTATGAACAAAAGCCTCCCTTTTTTTCAGTCAATACTAAGTTGAGGGGAAAATAAAATTACAATTTGAACAGTGATATTTCGGTTTATGGCATAATTACCAGAAGTATTATAGGCAAATAAAAACACAAATAAAATTGAATAATTGTGGTATAGAAACCCTGGGCTTTATGATGTAGGGCTCAATGTTATTTAACACCATAAACATGATAAAACAATGTATACGACCAACAATTAAAATTACTGATTAGTGATTACTGCACAAATTTTGTCTCTGCCTCAATTACTCTTTTTGTATAAGCTTCAGTTTTTTTTCTGCCAACTCTGTTTGGTTCTTGGCACTGTCCAACTCCTTTCTCTTCAACTTGCTCTTTGCTCTCAAAGCATTAGCTTCTGTTACCAAAGCCATGCTATTCTTGGCTTCTGCATCACAGCATAACTTGTCAGCTTTAGTGATTAGCCTGTTTGCTTCTTCCTCTAGTCTGCGTTCCTTTTTCTTGCATTCATCCACTTCATGCTTGGCCTCTGTTATCTTTGACGCTGCAGCAACTGCTTTGCTTTTCTCCTTTTGTTCTTCCATGTGAGCACAATACCGCTGACGGGAAAATTTGCATGACTGCAACATCTCTTTGTCAACCACCACTTCATGAACTTTGCATGCCAACTGCTTTACAGCATCATAAACTGTACGGTATGCACATAATGTTTCTGTGTCCATGTTGAAGGAAACCACATCTTTGTTAATGGAAAACCCTCTTTCCACATCAGCTTGTCCATGAGAAAGGATGAGTACCAACTTCACCACCTGCCATAGAACAGCAAATTCATCTTCGTGACCAAGCAGCTCAAAATAGAATGTATCCAACCTCTGGCTTGCAGGATCAAACTTCTTACACTCATCTTTGTTGTACCTCTTTATCTTTCTAAGAAACAGTTCAAAGTGTCGCTTTGCATCGTCACACTCCTGGGCACTAAACCTGCGAAGGGACAGCAACTTTGAAAGTAGGTTTTGAAACTTTGTTCCTGCAGTTTCAGCATGGTGTATCATGGTTCGTGGATCTAGGCAACTAAGAAATCCAACATTGTTGTATTTGAGAGGACATCTTTCAATCATTTTCTCAACCATTACCTTCAGAAAAGTTTGACATTCAGTATAGAATTCAAGTAGTTGCATCTGTGATGCCTTTTTGTCCTTCTGCAGCTTTTCAATGATGACCCTTGAAGCAAATCCTATATCTGTCTTCTTTGCATTTAGCAGATTCTCCTTTTCGTCCAGGTCTATTCTTGCCAGCTTTGATCCACTAGCATCACCCATGACATCTCTCTTAACAAACTTGCGCATGAGTGTGTCAAGAATGCTTTCCAAATCTTTAGCCATAAAAACGGCCATTGGTTTCTCTGTTTGATACTTCTCAAGATACGGTTTCACAGTTCGTGCTTGAGTGATAAAGAACTTCAGTTTTGCAGGGAACAGTGGATCACTTATACATTGCTGTACAGTGGTGAAGCTCCGGATTTTGGGTATGCAACTCTTTGGTAGTTGTATGGTTTTCTTCACATATTTCTCTATGTGTGAACAGTGATTTCATTAATGAATTTAGGTATAGTTTTTACTGTACAGAAGACTGCCATAGCCAATTTTTACAAGAAAAACATGCCAGGTAATGTACCTCAATGACTATATTACTTGAGATGTTTATATCAACATTGTATTTTTAAATTATTCATGCTATGCAAACATTACCAATGAGTGGCATCATAGCTTCCCTTAAACCAACGCGCGCGACTCATAAAAGTCAATTTTCCCTGACTTTCTGAGCATTTCTTCAAATTTCCCTGACTTTTTTCAAAATTCCAAAATTCCCTGACCCAGAACAGAATTCCCTGACTTTTCCCTGACCTTGAATTTCTCTGACTTTTCCCTGACCAGTGGCAACCCTGACTATGTACCATCTTATAGCTAAGGACAAAGTAGCTGAACAACATATTTGAAGAAAAAGTTGTTTCTGCAATAGTTTTTGAGTTATGAGCCCTTTACTCCAAGTAGCTAAGATAGCTATTACTCACTTATCGTTAGACCTAAGTCCATAAAACCAAAAAAATTTTCGAGGGCGTGAAAATTCATTGGGACAATTAATTTACAAAAAATCTGTAGCTGTAGTAGTTTTGGAGGAATCTGCGTGACTAACTAACGCACGCACACACGCACGCACGCACACACAGGCATCATTTCATAATCTCCCTCCCGGGCTAAAGCCCGGCGGGAGATAAAAACAGCATGTCTCTGGGTCTTGTAGTTTTGGAGAAGAAGTTGTTCACGTAGAGTGATGCCATGTCAGCTGACTGACAAGTCAGCTGACATAAAAAACAAACACTGGATTTGTCTGGTCACAGAAAATATGTCTGTTTGGATGCAATTAATATATAAATGAAATATGCCACCTTTTTTTCTTAATTTAAGTAAGGTCTTGATCATTCTTAGATTTGAACATCATTCTTAGAAAAAACTTATTCTTAGAATAAGAATTTAGTGAATACCAAAAATTCTTATTCTTAGATTTTTCTAAGAAAAATTCTAAGAAAATTCTTATTCTATGTATAAGAATGTTGGTGAATACAGTGCCAGATCTTTGTTTTGATATGCTTCAACTTACCCTTTACAGAAGGGGTCAGAAGTGCCATTGGATCTAACAGCTGTCAGGTTGCGAGCCTGTTTCAGCAGCACCAACAATTCTCCCTTGTTCCCTGACTTGCCCTTCACTTTCCTGCCGGACACATTATCTGCTGTCACATACTTGAGGGCAACATTCAAGTCTCCCTTGTATGTTAGCAGTGAGGTCTGAACTGGTGCCTGTGAACAGGATATAGAAGTAGGGAAACAAAGCAATAAAGAACTGTTCTCCCAGAATTCAAAGTGGACACTAGGTTTACTCCAACTTCAATGCTGCTTTATTACAATGATTTATTGTTACCCTACTTCATCAATGACATCTTTTTTGTGAGCATATGAACTGCCAGGAGGGCAATGGTGACAAGGTAATCATTTTCTGACATAGCGATACACCTGTGAACTGTTACTTGAGACTTACCCTCTCCTGTAGAGTATACCATTTTGGGGTGCGGTCTTTAAATTCATAGTAATCAAGTGCGACAGTTACTTCACCAAGGAAATCATTACGGCCAAATGTGTCATTGTGCCAGACTGTTATCCACAGAGTACGCGTCTCCAGCTCACTCTTACCAATGTGATACTGAAACATATGCATTTGTACTTATTTGATCTGACACATCTACAAGTATGATTTATATGTAAACTCTGTAAATTTCTATTAAATCACATCCTTAAATACATGAATGCACCATTTAAATTACTCTATTTTCCCTGAAACATCATATGTAAGTGTAAGATAAAGAATGTAAACTAGCTGTTGCAAGCTCTATTAACCCTATATTTCACATAATTCACTGACAAATAGTTTACAATGAAACTAAAATTTAGAAATTATTCAAGCAAAGTTTGAATAACAAAAAAAAAACTTCTGCAGAAAAGTAATTCTTCTTTGATCATCACATACTATTATTTTAACCAGCAGTTAATTTTGTGAAGGATTAATACCTATATATTATGTTAAAATATTCTGCTTAAGGTGTACTAGTATATATATGGTTTTTGGCCCAGGTAGTACCAAGCTGGGAATTTTAGAAGCCCAAAAACTGTAAATGTTTTGTCAAACCAAATAAGAAATACAGAACTTGTATATAATGATTATGCAAGATTCTATTTTGAAAACTGAGAAATAAAAACCACCAAACCTTGACAACTTCATTAAAGACTGGATTAACTGTGTGTTTTCTCACTCTTGTCTTTTTCTTTCCAGTTTTGGTTCGGTCTGGTAGTAAGTAAGTCTTGACATACCTAAAACAAGCAATCAGTGCCCGTAAACTGGCTCTGTGTCAGCTGAATTTGAGTACAAGCGAAAGCAGAAAAGAACATATCTGAAAATAGCTATTGCCCAGTTATGCAATGAGCTACAGGTCTGAAATTTTACTATGCTATAAGTAACCCAAATGTAGGTGAAAAACATATTTAAAGAAAATACTCCAAATACAATAGTTTCCAAAATATAAAAAATAGCATCAGAGATGCCTGTACCCCACAGCCTGGGAAAATAGTTTTCAACACCATAAGATGTAGAAGTAGTGAAACAGTACAAAGATCGGGATACTTTCAGAGCAGTGTCAGTTATATTAAGGTCAATATGATGTTTAAGAAGATAAACAAGACCACTGCAGTGGTATGATCTCCCGCCAAGGAGCAAAAATGTGTTTAAATGTTTAAATTGAGTTTTACATCCCAAACCTCTGGAAGCAATAATAAGCTAGATATAGGCACTTTTAAGCTTGGCCATCCTTGTTTGACCAATAGTAAGACCAATAATAAGCGAGATATAGGCACTTTTAAGTTTGGGCATGGTCGTTTGACCTTGAACGAGGGGCCCAAGGTCAAATCTGATCACATCAAAAGATTCCCAGCACATGTTTTCCTTTAGGTTGTTTTCACATCCCAAACCTCTAGGACCAATAATAAGCGAGATATGGGCACTTTTAAGTTTGGCCACAGCAGTTTGACCTTGAACGACGGGTCCAAGGTCAAATCTGACCACAGCAAAAGATTCCCAGCACATGAATTCCTATAGGTTGGTTACACATTCCAAACCTCTAGGACCAATAATAAGCAAGATATAGGCACTTTTAAGTTTGGCCATCCTCGTTTGACCTTGAACAAGGGGCTTAAGGTCAAATCTTACCACATCTAAAGATTCGCAGAACACGATTTCCTATAGGTTGGTTTCACATCCCAAACCTCTAGGAACAATAATAAACGAGATATAGGCAAGTTTGGCCAAAATCAAACTGGGGTACTTTGGCAGTCTGTGGATAACCTTGAACGAAGAGCTTCAAGGTCAAATGTCTGCATGCTTATAGAGGGCATATATATGTGTTAAATATCTGCGTTTTATAATCTTCCGGGCAAAAGTTTTGCTGTTAAAAGTGATTTACTCAAAGTAAAACAATCAAAGCATCTATTTCTCAGTTAGCTTTGGACTTACAGCTCTGAAACTTTGCCACGATACAGAACATTAAAAAGTAGGTGAACAACATATTTGACAAAAATCCTCTAAATTTAATAGTTTTGCAGTTATAAATGATTTACATGTTATAAATGAGAACCATCAAAGTAGCTATTACTCAGTTAGCTATGGACCTACAGGTCTCAAAATTTGCCATTACACAGTACATCAAAAAGTAGGGGAACAACATATTTGATAAAAATCCTTTAAATTTGAAAATTTTAATTACTTAAATGTAGCTTTTATAAGCTACAAGCTTAGCATGTGGGACTGAATGCTGTTCTTGGATGGCTGCCAGGCCCGGCCAACGTCTAAGATAAAAAGACATTTATTTTTGGCCGTAGCCTCAGGTTGTCGTCACGTGACCTACCCCATTTGTCTTCTCCTTTCTCATTGAAATTTTAGCCCATACCCCCTCAGCAGTAATACAGTGGGGAGGTCGGGTGGGACTCTTCTCAGTCCCACATGGTAAGCTTGTAGCTTATAAAAGCTACATTTAAGTAATTAAACTATTGAATTTTATTACGCTACAATAGCTTACCATGTGGGACTGAATGCTGAATGCAACCGCCCGGTGGCGGGATTACAGCTGAGACTGGATGATATGTCTGTTTTTTCTTAGATTTTTGATATAAAAGTAGAATGAAGGTTGGAAAATACCAGTCTGAGTCCCATTTACAGTGTCCCAAACCCGAGGGTTGGACCTGTGAGAAGCCAAAAAACCTAAAAATGATTGACAGTGCTAATAACTGTCTGGGTGTCTTGACAGGAGAAGGAGGTGTAGCCGAAGTACACTTAGGTGAGGTAAAGCCCCAAGGGCCATCACGGAAGGGGTCTGAGCCCAAGGCCCAGAGTTATCAAAATATTGCCACCTAAAGGAGATTAATGACAACCTTAAGGTCCTTAATACATTATGCAATTAAAGCTAAAGCTAAAGAAAATGAAGAAGGTACTACTGGTCCCAGATACATATTGTTGTCGTTGTCTGACCAAGTAAGGTCCTTTAGACAGAAATTTGTAAATGTGTTGTGAGCTTTCCAGTGACAGGCTTGCATGATTTGGTCCACCGATACCCCACCGTAAAAGCCTTAGAGGCTGCGAAGGCCCTAATGTCATGCGCTTTTACTTGGACCAAGTCCAAGGCTTGTTGGTCTGCTTGTTTATAACAAAGTAGAATGGTTTGTTTCAACCAGGAGGAGAGAGTAGCGGGTCTGATGTCTGAGGTATGCCCTTTCTTAAAGGAGATGAAAAGGAGGGACTGAGACCCTCTCAGGTCTTTGGTCCGATCCAAATAGTACCTCAGGGCCCGCACCGGACACAGGGTCCTATCTTCTTTGAATTTTCGATCTACTATGGTAGTCAAAGCAGGAATAGTCACCGGAGACACACTTTGAGAACCTTCTCTTGCTAGTTGGTTTTTGGCTATGAAGTCAGAAGAAGGGAACAAGGCAACCTTTTCCCATTGGCCTAGATTAGATACTTTGTTTGCGACCCAGGCATGGATTTCGCTGCGGCGCTTGCCGGAGGCCAAAGCTAGCAAGAAAGCAGTTTTGAGGGTAAGATGTTTGAGGTCTGTGTCTTTCATAGGCTCAAAGGGTGCTTTTGTGAGCTCATTGAGAACAACAGAAAGGTTCCACTTAGGAAGATTTCTGGAACTTTTTGGACGATCCCTGTGGAAACTGGAGAGTAACCTATGAAGGTCTGCATTGTGTGCAATATGGTGGGCTGTTGGGCCCAAAGTGTCAACGATGGCAGTCCTGTAACCATCAATGGTCGAGGGGCGCCTGTTTAGGTCTTGGTACAGGTACATGAAAAAATCTGAGATTTGTTTCACAGATGGAGTGGAGAAATCCACCGCATTTTCTCTGCACCATTTTTCAAATAGGGCCTACTTTGACTTGTAGATGGTCCTTGTTGATGACCGCTGAGGGCAGCAATTCTCTCTGCCACCTCCACAGAGAAGCCTTGTTCTTGGAGTTGTCCGCTCCTAGACACCAGGTGTGGAGGTTGAGCTGTTGCGGGTTGTTGTGGAACACATACTTGTGGGACTGTTTGAGTAGGGTCGTTGACAGTGGGATCTCTGTTGAGAGCTGCACTAGGTCCCAAAACCAGGACATCCCTGGCCAGCCTGGGGCTATTACGATGATCAGGCAATGGCATTGCTTGATCTTTTGGATCACCCTGTGAAGGAGAGCCGTCGGAGGGTAAGCATAAGCAGTGAGACCCGTCCAGTTTATGTTCAGAGCATCTATGTCCCAGGCCTTTGGGTCTGGGATTGGAGACACGTAGAGAGGGAGTTTGTGGTTCAGATGAGTGGCAAACAGGTCCACATGAGGAGTGAACCACTTCTGGTAGATCTGTTTGAACACCTGTGGATGCAGTGACCATTCTGTCGACTGCACTTGGTTGGACCTGGATAGGAGGTCGGCCATCACATTCAGACACCCGGGAATGTGTCTGTCCTTTAATGTTATGTAATAGTGGTGACACCAAGTCATGATCTTCCACAGGAGAGAGCACATCTCTACTGAGTGAGTTCCCCCTTGTTTGTTTACGTAGGCTACCACTGTCGAGTTGTCCGTTGCAACTAGAACTGTTTGGTCCTGGCACTGGTCCTTGAAATTTCGAAGGGCCAGTGAGACCGCCTTCAACTCTAAGACGTTTATGTGTAGCCTTTTTTCCTGGTCTGACCACAGACCCTGGGTAGATCTTTGATCTAAGTGAGCGCCCCAACCTTTGTTTGAGGCGTCTGTAAAGAGTTGGATACTGTGGTCTTTGGGATGAAGGTCTGCGCCTTTCATCACATTTGCGGGATTCTGCCACCACTCTAGGTGTGCAGAAATGACATCTGTCCAAGGAAGGAGGTTGTCCAGTGACTGAGGATATCTCCAATGCTCCTTGAGATGAAACTGAAAGGGCCTCATGTGAAAGTGTCCCTCCAGGACCATCTTTTCCGTTGAGGCAAGCAACCCAATTAGCGACATCAAACATCTTGCAGTCAAAACATGTTTTGACTTGAGTCGTAGGATCAAATCCTGAAGTTTGAGCCATCTCTCTTGAGTGGGTTTTACAAGGGCTGAATCTAGATGGTATTCGTAGCCCACAAACAAAAACACCTGAGTAGGAGTCAGTTCTGATTTTTCCTGATTTATTATCCACCCCAAGGACTGGGTTAGGTCTACCACCGCCTGAGTATTCACTTGGGCTTCTTCCTGAGGCTGGGACCTGATCAGCCAGTCATCCAGGTATTGGTGAAGTCTGAGTCCTCTGGAGAGGGCCATGAGCTTCACTTCCTTTACGATCATTGTAAAGACCGGGGGGGCTGTGGCTAGTCCGAAAGGGAGGGATGTGAACTGAAACACCTGTGACCTGTGGCAAAACCTTAGGTATTTCCTTGAGTTTGGGTGGATGGAGATGTGAAGGTAAGCGTCCGATAGGTCTATCGACGATACCCATTCTCCTGGAACCAGGGAGGTCCTGATGGACTCTGGAGTTTCCATTTTGAATTTTTCTACATGTAGAAAAGTGTTGAGCCTGCTTAAGTCTATTACTGGCCTCCACCTTTGGTGAGGCTTGGGGACTAGAAACAGGCGACTGTAAAACCCGAGAGATTTTAGATTTTCCATCCTTTCGATAGTGTTCTTTGACAGGAGAGACTGGATGCAATCGGCCAGAGCTTTGTCTTTTGGAAGGGTCTTGTATTCCGACAGAATCAGAGGAAATCTGACCAAGTTTGGCTTTGAGAGGAATGGCAGTACGTAGCCATTGGTGATAATGTTTAACACGTTTGATGAATACTTGTTTGTTTGCCAGTCTCTCCTGAAAGAACAGAGGTGACCTCCTACTGGTGAACTGAGTGAGGCTTTGGAGGAGTCATTGGTAAGAGGGGTTTCCACGCCCTCTTTCCCTATTGTGGGGTTGAAAACGACCTCTGGAGCCTCTGAAGTTTGGTTTTCCTCTGTCAGAGGAAAACGACTGGTTACTGTTTTGAGAGGAATTGTCCCCATAGGGGCGTTTCCTGTAGGAGCCTCTTTTCTTGTGGGGACCGCGAAAGGGCTTATTCTGATAGGTGACAAAACCCTGAGAGTCTTTTGTCCATCGACTCAACAGTATTAGTGCTCAGGGGGTCCAGACGAGTATTAGATGGGCCAGGTTTTGAGGCCGAAGCGGAGATCTGATCCACCTCCATTTGAGAAGAAGTTTTACTAAGAGATTTCTGAAAATCTTCTCGAAGGGACTTCATTGCCTCTAAAATATTAGCCTGGAAAGCACCCATCTTTTGGTCCAGTTAAATGTCTAGCCGAGATCCCAAGGACTTCTCGAGCTTGGTTTCTAATTTCTGCTGTAAAGCAGTACCTGGAGTTGGTGGGACAGTTTTCGCTGGAGTTTTTAATGACAAAGCCTCGAAGGCAAGAGGTTGAGGGCGAGGAGAGGAAGTAAAAAGATTTGTCAGCAGCACTCTCGAGGTCTGCTTGAGAGCCCACAGAGGATTCGACAGAATTATCGCCCAATAAATCTAGTTCTTGATCATTTTTGTCAGCTTTCTTATCTGGTTTCTTACATATCTCTTCCTGTGTGTAATTTTAGTTAACTGTTCTTCCGTAAAGGAAGTACAAATCTCACAAGGTAAGATGAAAGTGACACAGGGATCATCTCCCTTGCCTGCCTCTCTGCAGGTAGGACAGTAATTATGAGTGTCGAAAGCATGACAGAAATGATGGCATTTAGATGCGCGGGGTTTGTCTTTATTGGATTGGTGAGAAGACATGTTGAAACGCAATAAAATAGGTGGACCCAATTACATAAAGTAAACTAGCCGAGGCAAAAACTCACAACAGAATAAAAGAAGAAATACTTATCCGAATGGACGGAAAGTTATGCAAAACGTGCTTTAATGGTTAATAAACAAAATGGCTGAAAATAGACATCCAACAATATAAACTAGACTGGGCCAACTCGGCGCCTACATATCCCCAGACAGGTCATCACTCATGCCACAGGTTTTGATCGAGAATTTTTTAAAACATAATTACCCATTATTATATGAACTTCAGCACATCAATCTACTCTGTTTATATCTTCCCAAGGAAGATGGTGTATCCCCAGACGCCGAATACAAAACTCAAATTATATTTTCAATCTTCCTGCAATGATAACTCTAAACCTATTTTCAAAGTATTTAAATGATTGATGATTGAATGTCCATTCTAAAATAATAATCCCAAAAGAGCATATCTGTTTCTATATTTGTTGACAAATAAAATATTATTTTTAACTCAACTCATCATACTTTTCAATCTTCCTTCAAAGTATTTAAATGATTGATGATTCAATGTCCATTCTAAAATTCATAATCCCAAAAGCGCATATCTGTTTCTATATTTGTTCACAAATAAAATATTATTTAAAAAAAAACTAGATTGGGCCAACTCGGCGCCAACATATCCCCAGACAGGTCATCACTCACGCCACAGGTTTTGATCGGGAATTTTTAAAAACATAATTACCCATTATTATATGAACTTCAGCACATCAATCTACTCTGTTTATATCTTCCAAGGAAGATGGTGTATCCCCAGACGCCGAATACATAACTCAAATTATATTTTCAATCTTCCTGCAATGATAACTCTAAACCTATTTTCAAAGTATTTAAATGATTGATGATTGAATGTCCATTCTAAAATAATAATCCCAAAAGAGCATATCTGTTTCTATATTTGTTGACAAATAAAATATTATTTTTAACTCAACTCATCATACTTTTCAATCTTCCTTCAAAGTATTTAAATGATTGATGATTCAATGTCCATTCTAAAATTCATAATCCCAAAAGCGCATATCTGTTTCTATATTTGTTCACAAATAAAATATTATTTAAAAAAAAATTATTTATATTATTATTTTATTATATTATTTTTAGAATTTGCAAATTGTTTTCAGTTATTCATTTCCTCTATACCTATATATGTGGTCCATATATATGCAACCTAAATATGTGACACAATCTCAGTTCTGACTCCCCTTTGTGTTATATGTAATGAAGCCCACCACCTCCCACCCCCACCCCTCTCCCCTTCTCCACACCTCTCTCACTATTACACAAGATCTGCAACCCCATTGAGTTCTTTGTTTCTCATCTGATATCATTAAATACCTTTGTTTATTTAGTGTCACTCAATATAGCTGGAGGTCCCAGAGGTGGGTGGGGGGAATCCGGGTGGGGGATGTGGGTTGAGCATAAATGGTAAACAAACAATCTATATAAAAGGGGTACTCAAATACAAAAAGAATTGAGAATTTTAAGTATGTGATTATCAACTGAAATGAGTTCATAACTGTAGGAGCTGTGCCAAAATTAACTGAGGCAAGTTGAATAAAACTGGGCTAGTTGAGGGTTAAAAATCCCCTAGTTTTACTACATAAGGATATAATTTCATTAATATTGGGACTTAAAGCTCACTTAAAGTGTCCATTTTGTCTACTTCAATATGTTTCACCAGTTTCATTTTAAAAAGTGAAAAACTCAGCAAGCAGAGGTGGGTGGGGGGAATCCGGGTGGGGGATGTGGGTTGGGACTTAGTTTAGTTTATTAGTTTATTATAGTGACATGTATTATGTTGACAAGGATTATACAAAAACTATTGAAGTAATACCCAGCCCTATATGGGCTTATAAGTCACTTTAAATAGAGAGTTAATAACAAACAGAGCAAACATATTTTGAGGTAAGATACAGTAAATAAAGACAGCAATTCAATACATAAAAATTAACAATATAATTTACTTTTTCTTTCTTGCCACAAATCAAAAATAAAATTAATAACCATATTGACATTCATATGATTTAATACCCTTGATAATTGATCTATTAATAATTCAGATTTATCTATATTTAAAATTTTGAAATATTTCATACGAATCAGCTCTAAAGCTGGACAAACACAAACAAAATGTATCTCATCTTCTACATCTTTTTTACACAGTTTACATGTTCTCTCAAAGAGCTGGAGTGCTACAGCAAAAATGGTAAACAAACAATCTATATAAAAGGGGTACTCAAATACAAAAAGAATTGAGAATTTTAAGTATGTGATTATCAACTGAAATGAGTTCATAACTGTAGGAGCTGTGTCAAAATTAACTGAGGCAAGTTGAATAAAACTGGGCTAGTTGAGGGTTAAAAATCCCCTAGTTTTACTACATACGGATATAATTTCATTAATATTGGGACTTAAAGCTCACTTAAAGTGTCCATTTTGTCTACTTGAATATGTTTAACCGGCGTTTAACCAGTTTCATTTTAAAAAGTTAAAAACTCAGCAAGCAGAGGTATAACACACAAAAATAAGTTCTTAAAAGACTAAGATAGCCATAACATTATTAATATTCAAAATTTAAATAGACAGGCATTTCCTTTTAAAAATTCAAAGATTTCAGCTCTATAACCCACATAGTTTGACAGTTACTGGGCTTTAAAGTGGCATAATGTCCATAAATTGGGTTTCTGTGGGCATTTTACAATTGTTAAAGAGACCTTAGCAATTAAACTACAGATCTGAAACTTTTTGGGGGACATACATAACAAACAAAAATTATATATAATACAGTTTAAGACTTGTCACACTAAGCATTTCCAAATAACAGGGCAAAATACGGAAAAAATGTCCAAAAAGGCACTTGGGCGAGTGTCTATGGCCCTCATACACAGGTTAAATGTCTACTAAAAACCTTGATTTTCGCCATATGTAAAAAGGACATAATAATGCATTCCCAGATGGGATTTCAGCTCCATCAATCACATAGTTTAACAGTCACAGGGCTTAAAGGTGGCAAAAAGTCCAAATATTGGGTCTCTGTGGGCCTTTTAGAGATCTCGATGTGGCTTTCAAATTAAAGCTTCAGACTTAAAATTTGTTACATACTAAGATTACACATAGAATATGTATCTAATAAAGTTTGAAACTTCTCAGACTTACCATTTCCAAGTTACAGAGCAAAATATGTGAAAAATGTCTTAAAAGGGTCACTCAGGTGGGTGTTTAAGGTCCTCATACACAGGTTAAATGTCTACTTGAAGCCTTGATTTTTGGCACATGTAAAAAGAACATAATAATGTATTCCCAGATGAGATTTCAGCTCTATCAGTCACATAGTTTAACAGTCAAAGGCCTTAAAATTGGCAAAAAGTCCAAATACTGGGTCTTTATGGGGCCTTCTAGAAACCTAAATGTGGCCTTCAAATTAAAGCTTCAGACTTAAAATTTGTCACATACTAAGATTACACATAGAATATGCATCTAATACAGTTTGAAACTTCTTAGACTTACCATTTCCAAGTTACAGGGCAAAATATGTGAAAAATGTCTAAAAATGGTCACTCGGGTGGGGATTTATGGTCCTCATACACAGGTTAAATGTCTTCTTAAAGCCTTAATTTTTGGCACATATATAAATAACATACTAATATCTTCCCAGATAGGATTTGAGCTCTATCAGTCACATAGTTTGACAGTCACAGGGCTTAAAAGTAGCAAAAAGTCCAAATATTGGGTCTTTGGGAGCCTTTTAGAGACCTCAATTTGACCTTCAAAATTAAAGCTTCAGACTTAAAATCTGTTACATACTAAGATTACACACAGAATATATATCTAATACAGTTTGAAACTTCTCAGACTTACCATTTCCAAGTTACAGGGAAAAAGATGTGAAAAATGTCTTATAAGGGTCACTCGGGTGGGTGTTTATGGTCCTGATACACAGGTTAACTGTCTATTAAAGGCCTAAATGTTGGGGCACATATAAGAAAACACATAGATATATTCCCAGATGATATTTAACTTAGATGAGAGACATAGTTTTAAAGCTACAGTGCTTGAAAGTGGCAAAAAGTGCATAAATTGGGTCTCTGTGGGCACTTTTGAGACCTTAAGTCGACCCCTTTGGGTAAACCTACAGCCCTAAAATTTTCTACAGACAAGGATTACATATCAAAGTTATACCTAGCACAGTTTGAGACTCATCAGAATTACCACTTCCAAATTATAGGGCAAAATATGTGAAAAGTATAGCAAAAAATCCCTAAGTGGGGGTATTTATGGGCCTCAAAGACAATTTTCTCCTCAACTTAAAGTCGTGATTTTCGGCACATGTACTAAGAACATATTAATGTGTTGTCAGGTAAAATTTCAGCCAGCTGAGCATCATAGTTTGTGACCTACAGGGCTCTAAGTGGCCAAAAGTGCAATTTCTGACCTTAAGGTGGCCATAAGTTCTTTTTTACTGGGAGTTTAAGGTCACCTTAAAATAGGGATCTTCCTTTGGGCACCCTTAACATGTGTACCAAGTTTGAAAAAAAAATATTAATTTGTTTTTGAGTTATCGCGTCCACAAGGAAATTTCTACGGCGGCGGCGGCGCGACGGACCTGAATCCAATATATCCCCGACTTTCGTCTGGGGATATAATTATTTATATTATTATTTTATTATATTATTTTTAGAATTTGCAAATAGTTTTCAGTTATTCATTTCCTCTATACCTATATATGTGGTCCATATATATGCAACCTAAATATGTGACACAATCTCAGTTCTGACTCCCCTTTGTGTTATATGTAATGAAGCCCACCACCTCCCACCCCCACCCCCCACCCCTCTCCCCTTCTCCACACCTCTCTCACTATTACACAAGATCTGCAACCCCATTCAGTTCTTTGTTTCTCATCTGATATCATTAAATACCTTTGTTTATTTAGTGTCACTCAATATAGCTGGAGGTCCCAGAGGTGGGTGGGGGGAATCCGGGTGGGGGATGTGGGTTGGGACTACAAAGAGATGGAGTGCTACAGCATAAATGGTAAACAAACAATCTATATAAAAGGGGTACTCAAATACAAAAAGAATTGAGAATTTTAAGTATGTGATTATCAACTGAAATGAGTTCATAACTGTAGGAGCTGTGCCAAAATTAACTGAGGCAAGTTGAATAAAACTGGGCTAGTTGAGGGTTAAAAATCCCCTAGTTTTACTACATAAGGATATAATTTCATTAATATTGGGACTTAAAGCTCACTTAAAGTGTCCATTTTGTCTACTTGAATATGTTTAACCAGTTTCATTTTAAAAAGTTAAAAACTCAGCAAGCAGAGGTATAACACACAAAAATAAGTTCTTAAAAGACTAAGATAGCCATAACATTATTAATATTCAAAATTTAAATAGACAGGCATTTCAAAGATTTCAGCTCTATAACCCACATAGTTTGACAGTTACTGGGCTTTAAAGTGGCATAATGTCCATAAATTGGGTTTCTGTGGGCATTTTACAATTGTTAAAGAGACCTTAGCAATTAAACTACAGATCTGAAACTTTTTGGGGGACATACATAACAAACAAAAATTATATATAATACAGTTTAAGACTTGTCACACTAAGCATTTCCAAATAACAGGGCAAAATACGGAAAAAATGTCAAAAAAAGGCACTTGGGCGAGTGTCTATGGCCCTCATACACAGGTTAAATGTCTACTAAAAACCTTGATTTTCGGCATATGTAAAAAGGACATAATAATGCATTCCCAGATGGGATTTCAGCTCCATCAATCACATAGTTTAACAGTCACAGGGCTTAAAGGTGGTAAAAAGTCCAAATATTGGGTCTCTGTGGGCCTTTTAGAGATCTCAATGTGGCTTTCAAATTAAAGCTTCAGACTTAAAATTTGTTACATACTAAGATTACACATAGAATATGTATCAAATAAAGTTTGAAACTTCTCAGACTTACCATTTCCAAGTTACAGAGCAAAATATGTGAAAAATGTCTTAAAAGGGTCACTCAGGTGGGTGTTTAAGGTCCTCATACACAGGTTAAATGTCTACTTGAAGCCTTGATTTTTGGCACATGTAAAAAGAACATAATAATGTATTCCCAGATGAGATTTCAGCTCTATCAGTCACATAGTTTAACAGTCACAGGCCTTAAAATTGGCAAAAAGTCCAAATACTGGGTCTTTATGGGGCCTTCTAGAGACCTAAATGTGGCCTTCAAATTAAAGCTTCAGACTTAAAATTTGTCACATACTAAGATTACACATAGAATATGCATCTAATACAGTTTGAAACTTTTTAGACTTACCATTTCCAAGTTACAGGGAAAAATATGTGAAAAATGTCTAAAAATGGTCACTCGGGTGGGGATTTATGGTCCTCATACACAGGTTAAATGTCTTCTTAAAGCCTTAATTTTTGGCACATATAAAAATAACATACGAATATCTTCTCAGATAGGATTTGAGTTCTATCAGTCACATAGTTTGACAGCCACAGGGCTTAAAAGTAGCAAAAAGTCCAAATATTGGGTCTTTGGGAGCCTTTTAGAGACCTCAATTTGACCTTCAAAATTAAAGCTTCAGACTTAAAATCTGTTACATACTAAGATTACACACAGAATATATATATCTAATACAGTTTGAAACTTCTCAGACTTACCATTTCCAAGTTACAGGGAAAAAGATGTGAAAAATGTCTTATAAGGGTCACTCGGGTGGGTGTTTATGGTCCTGATACACAGGTTAACTGTCTATTAAAGGCCTAAATGTTGGGGCACATATAAGAAAACACATAGATATATTCCCAGATGATATTTAACTTAGATGAGAGACATAGTTTGAAAGCTACAGTGCTTGAAAGTGGCAAAAAGTGCATAAATTGGGTCTCTATGGGCACTTTTGAGACCTTAAGTCGACCCCTTTGGGTAAACCTACAGCCCTAAAATTTTCTACAGACAAGACAAGGATTACATATCAAAGTTATACCTAAGTGGGGTATTTATGGGTCATGATTTTCGGCACATGTACTAAGAACATATTAATGTGTTGTCAGGTAAAATTTCAGCCAGCTGAGCATCATAGTTTGTGACCTACAGGGCTCTAAGTGGCCAAAAGTGCAATTTCTGACCTTAAGGTGGCCATAAGTTCTTTTTTACTGGGAGTTTAAGGTCACCTTAAAATAGGGATCTTCCTTTGGGCACCCTTAACATATGTACCAAGTTTGAAAAAAAAATATTAATTTGTTTTTGAGTTATCGCGTCCACAAGGAAATTTCTACGGCGGCGGCGCGACGGACCTGAATCCAATATATCCCCGACTTTCGTCTGGGGATATAATAAGCTGAGATATAAGTAGAAAACGGCAGAAAAACTTCACAATATATTCCAATATGGCGGCGGCCAACGAGAAAGGAGAAGACAAATGGGGTAGGTCACGTGACGACAACCTGAGGCTACGGCCAACAATAAATATCTTTTTTTCTTAGACATTGGCCGGGCCTGGTGGCCATCCGAGAACAGCATTCAGTCCCACATGGTAAGCTATTGTAGCGTAATAAAATCAACAGTTTTGCTGTTCTAAGTGATTTACTCAATGGCGGACCATCAAAGTAGCTATTACTCAGTTGGCTATAGACTTACAGCTCTCAAAATTGCCATTACACAGTACATCAAAAAGTAGGTGAACAAGATATTTGACAAAAATCTTTTAAATTCAACAGTTTTGCTGTTATAAGTGATTTACTCAATGGAGAACCAGCAAAGTAGCTATTACTCAGTTAGCTATGGACCTACAGCTCTCAAAATTTGCCATTACACAGTACATCAAAAAGTAGGTGAACAACATACTTGACAAGAATCCTCTAAATTCAAAAGTTTTGCTGTTAAAAGTGATTTACTGAAAGGAAAACAATCAAAATAGCTATTACTCAGTTAGCTATGGACTTACAGCTCTGAAACTTTGCCACAATACAGAACATTAAAAAGTAGGTGAACAACATATTTGACAAAAATCCTCTAAATTTAATAGTTTTGCAGTTATAAATGATTTACTCGATGGAGAACCATCAAAGTAGCTATTACTCAGTTAGCTATGGACCTACAGGTCTCAAAATTTGCCATTACACAGTACCTCAAAAAGTAGGCGAACAACATATTTGACAAAAATCCTTTAAATTCAACAGTTTTCCTGTGATAAGTGATTTACTCAATGGAAAACCGTGAAAGTAGCTAATACTCAGTTAGCTATGGACCTACAGCTCTGAAACTTTGCCATGACACAGAATATTAAAAAGTAGGTGAACAACATATTTGACAAAAATCCTGTAAATTTAATAGTTTTGCCATTATAAGTGATTTACTGAATGGAGAACCATAAAAGTAGCCGTTACTCAGTTAGCTATGCAGCTACAGCTCTCAAAATTTGCCATTACACAGTACATCAAAAAGTAGGTGAACAACATACTTGACAAAAATCCTTTAAATTCAACAGTTTTGCTGTTCTAAGTGATTTACTCAATGGAAAACCCTCAAAGTAGCTATTACTCAGGTAGCTATGGAGATACAGCTGTGAAAATTTCCCATGACACAGTACATCAAAAAGTAAGTGAACAACATATTTCACAATAATTGTCTTAATTCAATAGTTTTGGACTTATAAGTGATTTACTCAAAGTTGAAATTCAAAGTAGCCATTACTCAGTTAGCTATGGAGATACAGCTCTGAAACTTAGCCACAACACAGAACATTAAAAAGTAACTGATTAACATATTTGACAATAATTCCCTAAATTCAATAGTTTTGGAGTTATAAGTGATTTACTGAATGTTGAAATTAAGAAATTTCAAAGTAGCTATTACTCAGACAAAACAACCACCTCCTTATTCTACTTGAGGTATGAGGTCCTGTCCAAATAGTAGCGCAATGCTCTAACCGGAAAAAAGGGACCAGTCAGACTTGAGGGATCTATCCAGAGAAGGGGCCCAGGGTTGTTATAACCACTGGGGCCACACTGTCTGGACCCTCCTGACCAGCTGATTCTTGGATAGAAAGCTGGGTAATGGATACGGGGACACTGTTGACCAATTGGCTTCTGGATTGGTGTCTAATATTTTTGATTTCCCAAGCATGAATCTCACTTCTGCGTTTGCCCGACCCAAGGGCCCAGAAGAATACCGTCTTGAAGGTCAAATGCTTCAAGGAGGCCTCCTTGATTGGTCCAAAAGGAGCCTTATTCAGTTGGTGCAAAACCAGTGAGAGGTTCCAGGAGGGTATGCCCCTCTTGCCTTTGGGTCTGTCTCTGTGGAAACTATCCAGGAGGCGAGCGAGATTTTTGTCCTTGCTGATGTTGAAGGGTGAATTTCCCAGTTTATCAGCAATGGCTGAACTGTAACCATCAATGGTGCAGGGCTGTATCTTCCTGTCTTCATAAGGTACATAAGGAAGTCAGCAACTGACTTTACAGGGGTACCCTGCGGTCCACCTGATTAGTGACGCACCACTTGTAACAATGGTCCACTTTGCCTCATAGACTGATCTGGTTGATCCCTTTTGAGGAGCCTCAATTCTTGCTGCCCCCGCCTCAGCGAAGCCCTGCTCCTCGAATGCTGAGGCTCCAGGAGCCGAGCATCGAGATTAAGATTTGTCAGATTTCTGTGAGGGATCTGATTAAATGGTTGTGTCAACAGGTGGGCAGATTGGGCAGGCTCAGTGGGATTTGGCTGGACATGGCCACTGGATCCCAAAACCAAGGCATGATGGGCCATCCCGGAGCAATCAGAATGATTCTCTTGTATGGGGAGTCCTGCAACATCACCGCTTTCCCAATATGGCTGATAGTGGGAAGGTGTATGCTTCCTGATCCTACCATGGCAAACTGAGCGCATTCACTGCTGTAACCAGGGGAAACAAACAAGGGCAACTTGTTGTTGAACCTCGTGGCAAATAGGTCTATTTGAGGCCGGTGCCATCTGTTGCATATTGCTTGGAAGACCTCCTGAAGGAGAGACCACTCTGTTTGGGTGGTCTGGTCTAGCCTGGATAGCTTGTCTGTGACCACACTCAGCCAGCCTGTGTCGGGCGTTTAGAGTTACTTGATTTCTGGTGCACCAGGTCAAGATTCTCCATAGTAAAGCACAAAGTGGGCATGCAACTCTTGTAAGGCTAGAAAGACTGCCTTGAGTTCTGGGTAATTGATATGCAACTTGCTTTCCAGGAGGGACTAGGTGCCTCCTGCAGTGTGTTCGTTTGAGTGAGCACCCCACCCTGCTTTGATGAATCTGTAAAATTTGCAGATCATGTTTTATTTGGGTGTAATGGTTGGCCTGTAAGGACATTGTCCTCTTGCAACCACCCTTGTAAATGAGGGTGCAACACCTTGGTATTGGAATCACCTTTTCTAGTGACTCTGGTACCCTCCGGTTGTTTTTGAGATGCCACTGTATGGGTCTCCTATGAAGTCGGCCTAGGTGAAATTGCTTTCCTGTGGCTGTTAGTAAACCTATCAGACATGAACTGCTGGACAAACTGGTAGTGACAGTATTTCTAGTATTTGTCCTGAAGGTTGTGCCAATGGTCCGGTATAGGTCGGACCTGACCGGCCATGAGGTCGAACTGGTAACCTAAACTTTGGCATATTTTCACTAGATCTAGTGTATGCCGGAGACAACCCCGGTGGGATGTGGCTTTCACCAACCAGTCGTCTAAGCACTGGTGGATTATTATACCCGTATGTATGGCCATCAGTTTCAACTCCTTTGCTACTACAGTGAGCTCCATGGGTGCAGTGGACAGGCCGAAAGACAGTGCTTTGAACCGGTATGTCCGACCCTGGACATGACATTTGATATGTCCTGGACTGTTCCTGTATAGGTATATGGAAGTAGGCATCCTTGAAATCTATTGAGGTAACCCACTCCCATTGTTGGAGGGTGGTCCTGATGGTCTTCGAAAGGTTTGGTTTGCTCAAACCTAGAATAGGTCTCCAATGGTTGTGTGGTTTTGGAACCAAGCAAGGTTGAAGATGCCCAGAAATTTTGAACTTGCTCGACTGCACCATTCCTGGTCCATACGCTGATGTAATGCTTCTAACCAATATAGGTTACTGTGAAGATGTGCATAGCATTTGATAATTTGGGTGACCTTGTCAAGCTTGGTCTTGACTGGAAAGGGAGAGTGTAGCCCTCCTTCAACATTGTACTACCTAGGGTCCAGCCCCCCAAGGCTTCCTAAGTCCCGAAATGGGGTTAGTCTGGACCCTACAGGCAGATGTGTGCCACATTCGGGACATTTGCTAGTCTGACAAACATTTCTGTCCCTCCAACCTCCGGACACTGGTCCGGTCTGGTGACAATGATCCGAGAAAACAGTCTCTCTGTTCTTGCTGTGGTCCGGTCCGGTGGGGCTGACACGACTTTTCATATTTAAAAGACTCTTGCCCCAAGCCAGCATCCTGCAAGGTGCAGCATTTACACAGTAATTGTCATTTGTGAGATTGCTGACCCTTGGCCGGACATGATGAACTTGTCTGGCTATCGACCACCTTTTTTTTTTCTTTTTTTTTTTTGATAAGACCTATTTCTTTTCATGCTGGTTATTCAGGTCTGTGTTTGTAAAGGTGAAATCTATGATCTACCAGTCATATCACCAAGGCCACTGATTGGTCTAAGAATTTACAGATCTACCTTAGGCAACTCTGTCCAGTACCCGGACTCCATAACCGGTAGTTTACTGAAACAGTAAGTCTGTGAACGGCACAAAACTGGCAGGCTGGGGTCACCAATGAATTTAGACAGCCACTGATCTAAACTTAGCCAGCTTAACCAGTTGGGGTGAGGCACTGTACAGTAAGGACTGTATAGCCAGCACCCTGTCAGTAGACTTTGTAACCAGTAGGTTGAAGCAACTGTACAAGACTGTATATCCAGTACCAGTCGGTACACTGTGTAACTAGTTGTTGAAGCAAGTGTACAAGGCTGGGTAGCCAGTACCAGTCGGTACGCTCTGTAACTAGTTGTTGAAGCAAGTGTACAAGGCTGTGTAGCCAGTACCAGTCGGTACACTCTGTAACCAGTCGTTGAAGAAAGTGTACAAGACTGTGTAGCCAGTACCAGTCGGTACACTCTGTAACCAGTCGTTGAAGAAAGTGTACAAGACTGTGTAGCCAGTACCAGTCGGTACACTCTGTAACCAGTTGTTGATGTAAACAATTGCTAAAGCAATTTAACAACTATCTTCTGTGCTGAATTCAGCTTGTTGTATGTTTCCTCCATTAATTTACCAGTAGATCTGTAGAACAGTAGATTTCTCTGTAACCGGCAATACTCTGTAACCGGTAAACCTCTGTAACTGGTAGCCCTGCTTAAGAAGTGGCCGGTTCATACAATGATCTGTTGGTTGGTTGATTCTTGATGCTGGTTGGCAAGAAGCTATTGGGCTACCAGCTAGTGTGAAGGCAATAGGTCGGTATAAGCTCTGTAACCGGCTAGTGTGGAACAACTGATCAGTGCAGGTTATGTAGCCGGTAGCCGGCTGGAAGACTCTGTAACCAGCAGCCGGTCTGTAGCCTCTGTAACCGGCTTGTATTCGGTGTTGTCTGTAGTACTACTGCTCTCTTTAGTTTTCTTGTCTTTCACTACCCCAAAGGTGCTACTCAACTCTTCTGAACTCTTATTTATCTTCTTGTCTTTCACTAACACAAAGTTGCTACTCAACACTTCTCGAGTTCTAACTGTTTCTTGTGTTCAGTTGATTTCACGTCTTCATTGCAAAAAAATTGACAGTTGCTGGGATAGCCCCTGTGAGCTATATTTAGAAATCCAACGCATGCGCAGTGCACCGGCCGCTTGGCTGGAGATGTAAGTTGTGTTTCTTTTGAGGCCGGTAGATATTTCTGGCCGCTTACAGCAATGGTGGCATGAAGAGTGAAGACGGAAATTCTATTTATAGATCTCGCAAGCGACCTTTTTCTTGACAACTTGCTGGCCGCTTACAGCAATGCTGGCATGAAGAGTGAAGACGGGAATTCTATTTATAGATCTCGCAAGCGACCTGTACTTGTCTCCTTGCTGGCCGCTTACAACAATGCTGGAATAAACAGTGAAGATGGTACTTCTATTTATAGATCTCGCAAGCGACCTGTAGTTGTCTCCTTGCTGGCCGCTTACAACAATGCTGGAATAAACAGTGAAGATGGTACTTCTATTTATAGATCTCGCAAGCGACCTGCCACTTGCTGGAGATGAAGAATTCTAATGAAGGCGATGCATTCTTTGCAGAAGGTAAGGAAACTCTTTAAAATGCATTAACCAGCATATTTCGTTGTCGTCCATCTTCTACTGCCCCTATCATCAACACAAGGTTGAATCGACTAGGGAGGAAACTAGCAACATGGCCGACCGCATATTTCTTGTTGCTTACTGCCCTATCATCAATGTTAAATTGAGTCGACTAGGGAGCATTTCCAGCAGATTTCTTAAGGTGAATCTGTGCTTGGTATGTATATAACATTTCTGCAATAAAATATTTGCAATTGAGGTTGAAAAAAACCGCCATTATCCAAACTTTCTGGAGATGTTGAAAACACGTCTGCACAGTACACGCGCCAAATGAAAAAGATGCTATGACGTCAGGTTGTCTAGACAGGAAGAAAGTACGAGGCGCCATCTGGGGAGTGCACAGTACTACGGACCGGCCAGCCGGTGGAAACACAGGACGTCTTTTTCTGATGTTTGGCGGGCTGGTCTGCGCCGACCGGTTTAGCAAATTGTCCATTGGATAGGATGTATTAACGCAATAAAATACTCCACTTGCAATAGTTTTCAAATTATAAGTGATTTACTCAACAGTGAGAACATCAAAGTAGCTATTGCTCGGCTATGCAATGAACTACAGGTCTGCAATTTTACTATATTATATCAAAAAGTAAGTGAATAACACTTCTAGACCAAATTCACTAAATGCAACAGTTTTCAAGTTACAAGTGATTTACTCAACAGTGAGAACCTAAAAGTAACTATTGCCCAACTGTGCATTGAGCTACAGGCCTGCAATTTTACTATGTTATAGCTGACCTGAAAGCAGGTTAACAATATATGGAAAGGAGTAGGCTAAGTTTGAAAATTTTAATTACTTAAATGTAGCTTTTATAAACTACAAGCTAACCATGTGGGGCTCAATGCTGTTCTCGGATGGCCACAGGGCATCATGGCCAACGTCTAAGAAAAATGGACATTTATAGTTGGCCGTAGCCTCTCGTTGTCGTCACGTGATAACTTCTGACCAATCACCCTACTTTTTCGTTGAAATTTTCTAAAACCTACCCCTCAACTGTAAACAGCGGGGAGGCAGGGTGGGACTCTTCTGAGTCCCACATGGTAAGCTTGTAGCTTATAAAAGCTACATTTAAGTAATTAAAATTTTTAATTTTATTACGCTACAATAGCTTACCATGTGGGACTCAATGCTGAATCCAACCGCCCGGTGGCGGGATTACAGCTGAGACTGGAAGGAATGTCAATTTTTCTTAGATTTGAAGTAATATATATATTAGAATAGTGTTAGAAATACCAGTCTAGTCCCATTTACAGTGCCCCAATCCCGAAGACTGGGCCTGTAAAGAGCCAAAAACCTATATAGAATGGAAGACAGTGCTAAAACTGTCAAGATGTTTTGATTGTAGGACGGAAGTGCAGCAGTGCTCACTTAGAGGTCTAAGGGTCCCTAGGGGCCCTTCACGAGTGACAGACCAGCCCAATGGTTGGAATTCTCATAAAATTTTTGCCACCTGAATATGAGATTAATGACAACTTAATAAGTCCTTAATACAAATTACTTTGATAAACTAAAAAACAAAATGGCCTTACCCATAACATCTTGAAGGTAAAAGAATACCTAGATCCAGGGATTAGACTCCTGAAGACTTGGTTGTAGCGGATGTGCCCCCCCCCCCCCCCCCCCCCCCCCTTGTCTTTCCGAGGGCAACTGGTCTGAGGGGAAGGATCTAGGACTTGTTGTGCCGCCACCACGGGTCCCAGATACATATTGTTGTAGTTGTCTGACTAAGTAAGGTCTTTTAGGTAAAAATTTGTAAATGTGTTGTGAGCTTTCCAGTGACAGACTTGCATGATTTGGTCCACCAATACCCCACCGTAAAAGGCCTTAGAGGCCGCGAAGGCCCAGATGTCATGCACTTTAACTTGGACCAAGTCCAAGGCTTGTTGGTCTGCTTGTTTATAACAAAGTAGGATGGTTTGTTTCAACCAGGAAGACAGAGTAGCGGGTAAAAATGTGTGAGCTTTCCAGTGACACGCTTGCATGATTTGGTCCACCGATACCCCACAGTAAAAAGGCTTTACAGGCCGCAAAGGCCCTACTGTCATGCTTTGGCTTGGACCAGGTCCAAGGCTGTTGATCTGCTTGTTTATAACAAAGTAGGAAGAGAGTGTAGCAGGTCTGATGTCTGAGGTATGTCCTTTCTTAAAGGAGATGAAAAGGAGGGACCGAGACCCTCTCAGGTCTTTGGTTCAATCCAAATAGTACCTCAGGGCCCGCACTGGACACAGGGTCCTGTCTTCTTTGAATTGTCTATCTACTATGGTAGTCAAAGCAGGAATAGTCACCGGAGACACACTTTGAGAACCTTCTCTTGCTAGTTGGTTTTTGGCTATGAAATCAGAAGAAGGGAACAAGGCAACCTTTTCCCATTGGCCTAGATTAGATACTTTGTTCGCGACCCAGGCATGGATTTCGCTGCGGCATTTCTGGAGGCCAAAGGTAGCAAGAAAGCAGTTTTGAGGGTAAGATGTTTGAGGTCTGGTGTCTTTCATAGGCTCAAAGGGTGCTTTTGTGAGCTCATTGAGAACAACAGAAAGGTTCCACTTAGGAAGATTTCTGGAACTTTTTTTATACTCAGCGCAATATCTCCATATATTACAGGACTCAAAGCGCTATTTAAGCAATCCGACTGTACAGGTACAGCCCAAACTCACAAGTAACTGATATTCCCCTAACTGGAAGATAGAGGCTCAAGGATGACCATTTATCAACGTCCTTGAGGTTCTTTAACCTGCCACTAGGGATAGGACCCAATGACAGAGGACCGCCATTTTAAGTGGTCATCCGAGCCACTATGTATCTGCCTGTACCTGGGATTGAACCCACGTCCTCTGAGTTCCTAGACAAGTGTGTTACCTGCTAGGCCACAGTGGCAGATATTATCAGAGTGCTTTTTAGGTTTAGTAGATGAGATAAAAAGATTGTCAGCAGCACTCTCAAGGTCTGCATTTGAACCAGTGAAAGAATCCCCGTCGCCTTCGCCCAAGAGATCAAGTTCATCAACTTTTGTATTAGTGTCCACCTTTTGTTTCTTTAAGTAGCGTTTCCTGTGTTGAATTTTTTTCATTTGGTCATCTGTAAAAGATGCACAGATATCACAAGGCGCTTCAAAGTTGACACAGGGGTCATCACCCTTGCCAGCTTCCCTACAAGTAGGGCAATAGTTGTGTAAATCAAAGGAAAAACAAAAATGGCGGCATTTTTGTGCTCTCGGTTTGTCTTTATTCGTTTGATGGATGGACATTTTAAATGCAATAAAAGACGTAGAAAATAAAGGGCCTGAACCGAGGAAAACTCAAAACACGCGAAACAAGAAATATACTTATCCTGTCAAAATAAAAATTTAACAGAATGATCCATGTTATATAATAAAAGAAATAGCCAAAAAAGAACCTCCAACAATACGTAAAAGCTGAGAAATAAATGAAAATGTCTGTATATTTACAAACAGCTAACAGTTCAACGTGGCCAACGAGAAAGTAGGGCGATTGGTCAGAAGTTATCATGTGTCGACAACGAGAGGCTACGGCCAACTATAAATGTCTATTTTTCTTAGACGTTGGCCGTGATGCCCTGTGGCCATCCGAGAACAGCAATGAGTCCCACATGGTAAGCTATTGTAGCGTAATAAAAGCAGTATTTTTGAAGATACTATACATTTACTCTTTCAATAATTTAGATAAAAACCTACAAAATAGTAGTGAAGGGCATAAAAATCCAACAGGACATGTAGTTTACAAAAAATGTGTAAATGTAGTAGTTTTAAGAGAAATCTGTGTGACAAACTAAGAGATGCACACAAGGACACACTCATGCACACATGAACATACAGGATGCGTTTGATAAACTCCCTCCTGGGCTAATGTCCAGCGGGGGATAACATTGCCAAAATTATTCTCGGGCAAACCTTCCTAGCCATATAAATTTTGTGCAAATCTTATGAAGCTAGCTGCAATATTTTAAGTTTTAGAACATTTTAATGGATTTAGAATAATCAGCTATGGCAACAATTTTCCTTTTTAAAATGAGGACAATTTTTTACAACATGTTTTCACAGCCATAAACATTCTCTGAAGATATCGTCATAAATGAATGATATAAATTTTTATGTAAAATGGACACATGCACGGATAGAAGGCGTTACATAATCTCCCAAAACTGACATTTGGCGGGAAAGATAAAAATGAAACTATAGTAACATGGGTTTAATGGTGCCCCTGCTTTAATTCAGAAGTTTAAGATCAAAAAGTATTTTAAGCGTTGCCATGGCAACAGCTTTTACATACCCTCTAACAGGTAATCATCTCTGGATCCTCTTGGAGTAAACAGACATAAAAAATCTGGTGAAAATCCATACATGGGTTTAGGCTGTGGAACAAGCACAAACATTAAGACATAAAAAAACTCAAAAGTGTTGCCAGTTACCCCGCAAAACCTAATCAGCTCTAGATCCTCTTGGGGTAAACATATCTTGAATCTGGCCTTTTATATGCGAGTACTAGGCCTAAATGTGAAGAAATACCCTAATTTTGAACTTAAGAAGACAGCCATCAGTCTTCAAGAGGAAGACTGGGACCACAAATAGGTTCCCTGGTCTTCCTCATGTCTACCTGCATACCAAATTTGAAAGGTCTGCCTACAACATATTTCTTTAGAAGGTAGCTATCAGTCTTAAAGTGGAAGGTTGGTCCACAAAACAAGACAGATTTAAAGAAATTAATGTAAATGCAATAGTTTTCATGTTACAAGTGATTTACTCAACAGTGAGAACCTGAAAGTAGCTATTGCTCAACTATGCAATGAGGTACAGGTGTGAATTTCACTATCTGCAAAGTAGGTGAATGGCATATTTAAAGAAATTACTGTTAATGCAATATTTTCAAGTTACAAGTGATTACTCAACAGTGAGACCCTGAAAGTAGCTATTGCTCATCTATGTCATGAGCTACAAGTCAGCTATTTTACTATGTTATAGCTGACCCAAAAGGAGCTGAATACTTATTTCAACACAAGAGGAGAGTGCCCGTGAACGGGCACTGTGTCAGCTGACTGAATGTTTTTGATTTGTGATGGTGATAATGAGAGGAAAGCATAATTATCAGGGAAAGGGCTGTACAGAAATACAGTAAATGGTAACTGAACAGCATGTTCGAAAGATATTCCGAAGCTGACAGAAAAAAAGGACAAAAAAGTTGTGCCCTGCAAATGGTATTATGAAATAAAGTAACAAGGTAATTGTTTAAGAGTAAAAAGTAGGTTAAAAATATTTAAAGAAATACTATAAATGCAATATCCTCGTTCGACCATGAAGAAGGGGTCCAAAGGTCAAATCTGACCATACCAAAAGATTCCCAGCCAAAGAATTTAGGATGGTTTACCATCCCAAACCTCTCGGACCAATAATAAGTGAGTCATAGGCACTTTTTAAGTTTGGCTATCCTTGTTTGACCTTGACGGAGGGGTCCAAGGTCAAATCCGACCACACAAAAAAATTCCCAGCCCATGATTTCCTGTAGCTTGTTTACTATCCCAAACCTGTAGGACCAATAATAAGCGAGTTCTAAGCAATTGTAAGTTTGGCTATCCTCAATTGACCTTGAAGGAGGGGTCCCAGGTCAAATCTGACCACACCAAAAGAATCCCAGCCCATGATTTCCTATATGTTGGTTTACCATCCCAAACCTCCAAGACCAATAATACGCGAGTTATAAGCACTTTAAGTTTGGCTATCTTCGTTTGACCTGGAAGGAGGGGTCTAAGGTGAAATCTGACCACACCAAAAGATTCCCAGCTCATGATTTTCTATAGGTTGGTTTTCCATTCCAAACCTCTAGGACCAATAATAAGCGAGTTATAAGCACTTTTATGTTTGGCTATCCTCATTTGACCTTGAAGGAGGGGTCCAACGTGAAATCCGACCACACCAAAAAATTCCCAGCTCATGATTTTCTATAGGTTGGTTTTCATTCCAAACCTCTAGGACCAATAATAAGCGAGTTATAAGCACTTTTATGTTTGGCTATCCTCATTTGACCTTGAAGGAGGGTTCCAAGGTCAAATCGGACCATATTAACAGATTCCCAGCCCATGATTTCCTACAGGTTGGATACAATGATTTACTCAACAGTGAGAACCTGAAAGAAGCTATTGCTCAGCTATGCCATGACATAGAGGTCTGCAATTTCACTATGTTATAGCTGACCAAAACGTCTGTGAATAACATATTTAACAAAATACTCTAAATGTAATAGTTTTCAAGTTACTACTGATTTACTCAAGAGTGAGAACCTCAAAGTAACTATTACTCAGCTATGCAATGAGCTACATGTCTGAATTTTTGCTCTGTTATAGCTGACCTAAAAGTAGGTGAACAACATATTTAAGCAAAATACTGTAAATGCAATAGTTTTCAAGTTACAACTGATTTACTCAATAGTGAGAACCTGAAAATAGCTATTGCTCCGCTATGCCATGAGCTATAGGTCTGTAATTTCACTATGTTATAGCTAACCCAAAAGTAGGTGAACAATATATTTTAACAAAATACTCCAAATGCAATATTTTTCAAGTTATAGCCGATTTACTCAACAGTCAGTGCCTGAGAATAGCTATTGCTCAGTTGTGCCATGAGCTACAGGTCTGTAATTTCACTATGTTATAGCTGACCCAAAAGTAGCTAAATAACATATTTGCACAAATTTCTGTAAAGGCAATAGTTTTCCAATTACAACTGATTTACTCAACAGTGAGAACTTCAAAGTAGCTATTACTCAGCTATGCAATGAGCCACAGGTCTGGAACTTCACTATGTTATAGCTGACCCCAAAATAGGTAAATAACATATTGCAACAAAATACTCTAAATGCAATAGTTTCCAAGTTATAAGTGATTTACTCAACAGTGATAACCTAAAAGTAGCTATTACTCAGCTATGCCATGAGCTACAGGTCTGAAATTTTACTATGTTATAGCTGACCCAAAAGTAGCTGAACAACATATTTATACTAAATTCTCTAAATGCAATAGTTTTCAAATTATAAGTGATTTGCTCAACATTGAGAACTTCAAAGTAGCTATTACTCAGCTATGCAATGAGTCACAGGTCTGGAACTTCACTATGTTATAGCTGACCCCAAAATAGGTGAATAACATATTGAAACAAAATACTCTAAATGCAATAATTTCCAAGTTATAAGCGATTTACTCAACAGTGATAACCTCAAAGTAGCTATTACTCAGCTATGCCATGAGCTACAGGTCTGAAATTTTACTGTGTTATAGCTGACCCAAAAGTAGGTGAATAACATATTTAAGCAAAATACTGTACATGCATAAAAATACACAAAGTCATGTTGTCAGATGTTATTGTTAACATTTTTAATTCACATATGACTCTATAGCTGAATATAATGAAAGCCCAAGGTGTTTACATATTATTAAGGCTTTTTCCATTCTCTCAAAACAGACGGGGCATTCTTTTCACAAGGCTCTACTTCCATGAACCTTAAGATAAAGCATATCCCTTGATGAAAAAAAATTAATACATCTTGATATCCCTTATCAACCTTTTCACTCGGTGTGCACACATTATGTAAGACACAGACGTTAACACACAAAGCACAGTGGGGCATCACTGCCCAATCAGTGAGAGAGTGAGACTTGCTATGAATCTGCCTCCAGATAGATATCACACAAAAGCAAATACAGAGTTGGAGGAGACAAAAATAGAACTTATTCATTTTCAATTAGCTAAAGATACATAAAATACTGTACAAGAAAAACTGTTTATGAGAAAGAGTTTTTTTCCCAGTCATCTTATCTTCTGAAAGAAGTCAAGTACATTTGACCAATTTACATAGTGTATGTCAATAAGTAGCTAGATGAACAACTCCTGCTACTAAACAAAAGCTGAATTAATTAAAGCCTTTTTCCCCAAACAGGAAAAGTCGTATCCACACAATTCCACAAGAATGGAATCAGAAGAATGTGGGATTTTTTTAATGTGCCTAAAATTGGGAATCTATGTTATATGAACACCGATATTAATAATATATTATATTAATAATCACATCACTGCATGCTAAATACCTCATTTTTTTTTAAGATGCCACAACTTCAAAAACACTAGGAGGTTAGCTTTGCCAAACAACAGAAATTTTGTTTTAAGTATACATGTGGCAGGTGTGGTTTAAAAAGTCTTAAAATAAATGAGGTGGAAGCAAAAACTATATATTTATTATGTCAAGATGGCCAAAGTCTCTTAAATACAGGAATTTTAAGTAAAAAGGTCATCAAAAATCTTCTTTAAGCTCAATCAATGTGTCAAGTTGATCTGATGTCATTGAACAGTAAGTCAGTTGGGAGCTGAAAAACCTCATTTTTACTTCAAGATGGCCATGACTAAACTTGTATTGGAACTCCAAGGTGGAAAGAAAATAAGAATGTCCCTATTGTTATCTTTAATAAGTGTGCAAAATTTAACAGAGGTCAGCTAAACAATACGATAGCTGGAGATTAAAAACTCCATAATTTCACCGCAAGGTGGCCATAACTTCATTTATATTGGGACTATAAGGTAACCATAAAATAGGAATGTCCCTTTTGTCATCCTTTATAAGTGCATAAAGTTTTAGCTGAGTTCAGCTGAACCATAAGATAGCTGGAGGCTGAAAACTTCCTTTTTTCACTGTAAGGTGACCATAACTTCATGCATATTGTGACTTTAAGATGACCATAAAATGAGAATGTCCCTTCTGCCAACCTTAATAAATTTGAAAATTTTAATTACTTAAATGTAGTTTTTATAAGCTACAAGCTTACCATGTGGGACTGAATGCTAACTCGGGCGGCCGCAGGACTCCAGCCAACTACCAAGAAAAATGGACGTTTGGATTTGGCCGAGTCCATGGTTTAGTATGTACCATAGCAGTGTCATTTGGTAATTCGTCCTTCTTCTCTCTTGGTAAATTTAGCCCATACCCCCTCAGCTCAAATACGGCGGGGAGAAAGGGTGGGACTTTCCTCAGTCCCACATGGTAAGCTTGTAGCTTAAAAAAGCTATATTTAAGTAATTAAAATTTTAAATTTTATTGTGCTACAATAGTTTACCATGTGGGACTGAATGCTGAATTCAACCGCTCGGTGGCAGGATTACAGCTGAGACTGGAAGAATGTTGTAAATTTTTCTTCGCATTAGAATTTAAAAATATATCAAAGTATTGCCAAATTACCAGTCTAAGTCCCAGTTACAGGGCCCCAGTTCTAAAGTCGGGTCTGTAAGTAGCCAAAAAACCGAAATTTAATGAATGACAGTACGGGTACTCTCTGGATGTTTTGAGAGAAAAGAGTGCAGCCTTGCTCACACAAGGTAGTAGCCCCCAAGGGCATCACTGCTATAATAATACAGCCCTAGGCTTGAATCTCATCAATTTTGCCACCCTAAATATGAGATAATGGTACACTGGTAAACACTAAATACATTATACAGTTAAAAATATAAGAGACCTTACCGTAAACATCTTGAGAGGTAACCAATACCTGGACCCTGGGATAGTTTCCTGAAGACTTGGCTACAGCGGGTGTGCCCCCCCCCCCCCCCCCCCTTCTTTTCTTCCCGAAGATGAGTATGCTGAGGGGAAGGGGGTCTAGGACTTGCTGTGCCGCTACTACTAGTCCCAGACATCTATTGTTGTTGTTGTCTGACCAAGTAAGGTCTTTTAGGTAAAAATGTGTGAGCTTTCCAGTGACACGCTTGCATGATTTGGTCCACCGATACCCCACAGTAAAAAGGCCTTACAGGCCGCAAAGGTCCTACTGTCATGCTTTGGCTTGGACCAGGTCCAAGGCTGTTGATATGCTTGTTTATAACGAAGTCGGAAGAGAGTGTAGCGGGTCTGATGTCTGAGGTATGTCCTTTCTTAAAGGAGATGAAAAGAAGGGATCGAGACCCTCTTAGGTCTTTGGTTCGATCCAAATAGTACCTCAGGGCCCATACCGGACATAAGGTCCTGTCTTCCCTGAATTGTCTATCTACAATGGTAGTTAGAGCAGGAATAGTCACCGGAGACAGACTTCTCTTGTTAGTTGGTTTTTGGCTATGAAATCTGAAGAGGGGAACAAGGCAACCTTTTCCCATTGGCCTAGATTAGATACTTGGTTTGCAACCCAGGCATGGATTTTGCTGCATTGCTTGCCGGAGGCCAAGGCTAGCAAGAAAGCAGTTTGAGAGTAAGATGTTTGAGGTCTGTGTCTTTCATAGGCTCAAAGGGTGCTTTTGTGAGCTCATTGAGAACAACAGAAAGGTTCTATTTAGGAAGATTCCTGAAACTTTGGGGACGATCCCTGTGAAACTGTATAGTAACCTGTTAAGGTCTGAACTCTGAGAGATATGGCGCCCTGTTGGGCTCAAGGTGTTAATAATGGCTGTCCTATAACCAGATCTTGGTACAGGTACATAAAGAAGTCTAATTTTCTCTGCACCATTTCTCAAATAGGGCCCACTTTGACTTAGGTCTACCACTGTCTGAGTGTTAATTGTGCTTCTTCCTGAGACTGGGCCCTATCAGCCAGTCATCCAGGTGAAGTCTGATTCCCCTTGTCAGGGCCAACAACTTCACTCCTTTTACAATCATTGTAAAGACCTGAGGGGCCGTGGCCAGCCCGAAGGGAAGGGAGGTGAACTGAAACACTTGTGACCTGTGGCAAAACCTTAGGTACTTCCTTGAGTTTGGGAGAATGGAGATGTGAAGGTAGGCGTCGGATAGGTCTATTGACGACATCCCATTCCCCTAGAATCAGAGAAGGCCTGATGGACTCTGGTGTTTCCATTTGAACCTTTCCACAAGTAGGAAGGTGTTGAGTCTGTTTAGGTCTATTACTGGCCTCCACCTTGGTGAGGCTTGGGAACAAGAAACAGGCAACTGTAAAACCAGAGATATTTAGATTTTCCACCCTTTCTATTACGTTCTTTGACAGAAGAGACTGGATACAAGAGGTCAGAGCTTGTTCTTTTGAAGGGCCTTGTAACCTGATAGAATCAGTGGAGCTCTGACTAAATTTGGTTTTGAGATGAATGGAAGAACGTAACCATTGGTGATAATGTTTAACACGTCTGAACATTTGTTTGTGAGCCAGTCTTTTCTGAAAAAACGGAGGCGACCTCCTACTGGTGGACTGAGGGAGGTTTGAAAGGAGTCATAGGGGGAGGGGTTTCCACGCCCTCGTCCCTTGAATGGGGTCGAAAGTGACCCCTGAAGCCTCTTAAGTTTGATTTTCCCCTACCTGAGGAAAACGACTGGCTACGGCTTGAGAGGAATTTGCCCCCATAGGAGTGTTTCCTGTAGGAGCCTCTTTCTATTGTGGTGGGGGATACGAAAGGGGAATTTTGATAGGGTCTAAAAACCTTTGGGTCTTTGGCGTGCCTTTAAGGAGGAATTCCTGAGTTCTTGATATCTAGAATCCCCTAGATGTGATTGAAGGAGGGTCATGTTGGCCCCGCGTCCTAGCAGGCCAGAGTTTGCCAATTGTATACAATTCCCTCTGGAGGATATGGGCTACAGATTGTTTAGGCAGGATAAGGATTAGGCGCCCTTCTGAATCTGGCTTTTAACCCTCTAACAGCGGCCTTAATAGTGTGACACTTTACCAAAGGAGTGTTACAGAAGGAAGTAGTCTTGTAAAGTAGAGAGGTTCTGCTTAGTTTGGTGCTCAAGTTCCTTCAGAACTTGTAGGAGAACTTGCCCATAGGGGCTACAGAGGGTTTAGGAGAGACACAGATCTTGGTAAAATCTATATTGAGCTGGTAAGATTGTCCTAAAAAAAACAAGGTTTTCTCACCTTGTAAAAATTTGCTGTTGAAGTAGGGGGTTTCTAAATTTACCCTCAGGTAAATTAAAGGCCAGGGAGTCCTCTTCAAATTTCTCAAAGATATCTTTCAGGTATGGACTTCAGGGAGCATAGCTAAAGGGCCTCTTGGCCTGAGCTCCTGTTGGCCTTTCGTCACCCAGGACCAGCAGGGTAGATGAGGACCTAGGCAAACTTTTCCTGGGTCAGGAAAAAGAAGAACATGCCGAAGGTCTACTTCTGTATGCTATGAAGGGAGGTCAGACACATCTACCTCCCTGTTGCTGGTCATGTTCAGCAGCAGCCTGTTGAGACTAGAGGAACGCACCCCTTGAGGTCGTTCCGAGTGATCGGATTGAGGATCCGAGTAATCAGATTGGGTCCGACCATCCGAGTGACTGGATTCAGGATCCGAGTGCTTGGAGCCATGGTCGGACTGAACACTCTGGGTGATATGCAAGTAAGGTTCCAAGTTGGATCCGACCATCCGAGTGATTGGATTCAGGATCCGAGTACTTGGAGCCATGGTTGGACTGAACACTTTGGGTGATATGCAAGTAAGGTTCCAAGTTGGATCCAACCATCCGAGTGAATGGATTCAGGATCCGAGTGCTTGGAGCCATGGTCGGATTGTGGATCCGACCATCTGAGTGATCGGATGCAATCGGAAATTAAACCAGGCATCATATTGGAAGGGAGATCTGGTCCACCTCCCTTCCAAAGTCAAAGATTGACTTAGCCAAGATGAGGGTTCGAAACTCTGAACTAATACAGAGAATAAGTTAAAAGGGGAACCCCATGAAGCAATTAGGAGGACAATGCAAAAGAGTGACACTTCCTGAAGTGAAAGAGTGCATTAAATAACATAATAAAATATACGTCTTCTCACCAAGAATTCTACATACAATATACTAGATATTTTGATTAAAAAATTTTATAAAACTGCACAAGGAAAAGGACTTGCTATTGCCTAACCAACGTCACCCAAACAGAGTTGGTGACCCTAGAATGGCAAGCACCCGTTGTGCAGAAGAAGACATTGAGAACAAAGACACGTATTCGTGCTTTACTTCAAATTTAAACCCTATAAATGGATCAATCATGTAGCAGATAGGGGTTATATGCCTGCATATAAGCTACGTACACGTAATGTTTTCTTCAAAACGAAGATGAATCGGAAGTTTCGGGAACAAAACTCCGACATCAAACACTCAAATTTGAAAAATTTAATAGTAATTTAAATTTTTATTAGAAATACTTACCATTTCCTAACAGTAGCTATTGGTTGGAGCCATCCAACCCAATGGCCAACGCAAAGATGCGATTTTTAAGGTTTACTAACAACCTTAACCAAGCCATTGGGTTACAGTAGTCCGTCCTCCCGCCAAAGAGGTCACATGACTACATTGTTTACCTCATTATTTTTGTTGCAAGTAAAAGAATGACTTGCGGGGAGGCGGGAGGGAAATTTGAGTGTTAGGAAATGGTAAGTATTTCTAATAAAAATTTAAATTACTATTAAATTTTTCAATTTTATAGCGAAATACCCTTACCATTTCCTAACAGTAGCTGAATTCAGCCTTGTAGGATGGAGGGAATTCTTTTTAAGAAAACCACTACCTAACCTACAACTAGACAGCATGAGAACTTCATAATGGAATTACATGCATTAATGAACATATAACTTCCAAACATTCACAACATACAACTCCAAAAAATGGCAGTATGTAGCTGTAGTTCTCACAACTGCTGACAATGTTGGTGTTGCAAAAAGATGTCATAAATAGATATCCCATCTACATTGTACCATCCGACCCCAAAACAAGCATTCTGACGCATGCATTTATCTCCCGCCGTATAAATAAGATGTACTAAAGATAGTGGAATATAAATTTTCTTGTGAGATGGAGGCACATGTAGAAGTGACAAGTTTAATGTTTGATTGCAATACTTTTAAAGACAAAAGGCATTGATTCATTTTAGTAGCTATTACTCTGCCATCCAAAGAGCTACAGTTCTACAACTTTAATATGCAGTAGATCACCCAAAAGTAGGTGAATGACTTATTTAGAAGAAATTGCCTACCTGTAATACTTTTACAGATAAAAGACATTTACTCATTTTAGTAGCTATTACTCAGCTATCCAAAGAGCTACAGTTCTGCAACTTCACTATGTGGTAGATCACCCAAAAGTAGGTAAATGACTTATTTAGAAGGAATTGCCTACCTGTAATACTTTTAGAGATAAAAGACATGTACTCATTTTAGTAGCTATTACTCAGCTATCCAAAGAGCTACAGTTCTGCAACTTCACTATGTGGTAGATCACCCACAAGTAGGTGAATGACTTATTTAGAAGGAATTGCCTACCTGTAATACTTTTAGAGATAAAAGACATTTACTCATTTTAGTAGCTATTACTCAGCTATCCAAAGAGCTACAGTTCTGCAACTTCAGTATGTGGTAGATCACCCAAAAGTATGTGAATGACTTATTAGAACTAGACCAAGGACGCATTTGTGGCCAGATGCAAAATGTATCCACCGGCAAAGGCAAAAGTAGCTATTACCCAGCCATAGCATGAGCTAGAAGTCTGAAATTTTTATTATGTTATAGCTGACCCAAAAGTAGGTCAATAATATATTTGCACAAAATTCTCTAAATCCAATAGTTTTCACGTTACAATTCATTTTACTCATGATGGAAGTTAGTAAAAAGTCCAAAGTTAGTAAAAAGTCCAAAAGTAGCTATTACTCACTTAGCTATTGAGATAGACACCCAAGTTACTCACCATGTTGTTGCTATTGAAAAAGTAGGTGAATATCATATTTTAACAAAATGCTCTAAATGCAATACTTTTCAAGTTATAAACGATGTAGTGTTGAGTAAGAACTTCAAAGTAGCTATTACTCAGCTATGCTATGAGCCACAGGTCTGGAACTTAACTATGTTATAGCTGCTTCAAAATAGGTGAATAACATATTGCAACTAAATAATGTAAATGCAAGAGTATTCAAGTTATAAGTGATTTACCCAACAGTGATAACCTAAAAGTAGCTATTACTCAGCTATGCAATGAGCTACAGGTCTGAAATTTTACTATGTTATAGCTGACCCAAAAGTAGATGAATAACATATTTGCATAAAATTCTGTAAATACAACAGTTTTCAAGTTACAAGTGATTTTACTCATGATGGAAGTTAGTGAAAAATCCAAAAGTAGCTATTACTCACTTAGCTATTGAGATAGACACCCAAGTTACTCACCATGCTGTAGCTATGGAAAAAGTAGCTGAATAACATATTTTAACAAAGTGCTCTAAATGCAATACTTTTCAAGTTATAATTGATTTAGGGCATGATTTCATTACTTTTAATGAATAAAAAATTATTTTAAAAAGTCATAAAAAAACTTTAGCATGTGAAAGCTCTCCAAAATGTAGGTGAATGAGTTATTTGAGAAATACTGGCTATCTGCAATACTTTTGGACATAATTAGCATGTACTCATTTTGAGTAGGTGAGTAATTAACTATGGGTCTGAAACTTCAAGCGAAAGCTCTCCCAAAGGAAGGTGAATGAGTTAGTTGAGAATAATTGGCTATCTGCAGTACTTTTAGAGATACTTCGCATTAACTCATTTTGAGTAGGTGAGTAATTAGCTATGGGTCTGAAACTTCACCATGTGAAAGCTCTTCCAAAAGTTGGTGAATGAGTTATTTGAGAAAAATTGGCTATCTGCAGTACCTTTAGAGATAATTCATATTTACTCATTTTGAGTAGGTGAGTAATTAGCTGTGGGTCTAAAACTTCACCAAGTGAAAGCTCTTCCCAAAGTAGGTGAATGAGTTATTTGAGAAAAATTGGCTATCTGCAATACTTTTACAGATAGTTAGCATTAACTCATTTTGATTAGGTGAGTACTTAGCTACAGGTGTGAAACTTCACCAAGTGAAAGCTCTCCCAAAAGTAGGTGAATGAGTTAGTTGAGAAAAATTGGCTATCTGCAGTACTTTTAGAGATAATTCGCATTAACTCATTTTGAGTAGGTGAGTAATTAGCTATGGGTCTGAAACTTCAGCAAGTGAAAGCTCTTCCAAAAGTAGGTGAATGAGTTATTTGAGAAAAATTGGCTATCTGCAGTACTTTTAGAGATAATTCGCATTTACTCATTTTGAGGTGAATAATTAGCTATGGGTGTGAAACTTCACCATGTGAAAGCTCTTCCAAAAGTTGGTGAATGAGTTGAGAAAAATTGGCTATCTGCAGTACTTTTAGAGATAATTCATATTTACTCCTTTTGAGTAGGTGAGTAATTAGCTATGGGTCTAAAACTTCATCAAGTGAAAGCTCTTCCCAAAGTAGGTGAATGAGTTATTTGAGAAAAATTGGCTATCTGCAATACTTTCAGAGATAATAAGCATTTACTCATTTTGATTAGGTGAGTAATTAGCTACAGGTCTGAAACTTCACCAAGTGAAAGCTCTCCCAAAAGTAGGTGAATGAGTTATTTGAGAAAAATTGGCTATCTACAATACTTTTAGAGATAATTCACATTTACTCATTTTGAGTAGGTGAGTAATTAGCTATGGGTCTGAAATTCACCATGTGAAAGCTCTTCCAAAAGTTGGTGAATGAGTTAGTTGAGAAAAATTGGCTATCTGCAGTACTTTTAGAGATAATTCGTATTTACTCATTTTGAGCAGGTGAGTAATTAGCTATGGGTCTGAAACTTTACCAAGTGAAAGCTCTTCCCAAAGTAGGTGAATGAGTTATTTGAGAAAAATTGGCTATCTGCAGTACTTTTGGATATAATTCGCATTTACTCGTTTTGAGTAGGTGAGTAATTAGCTATGGGTCTGAAACTTCACCAAGTGAAAGCTCTTCCAAAAGTAGGTGAATGAGTTATTTGAGAAAAATTGGCTATCTGCAGTACTTTTAAATATAATTCACATTTACTCATTTTGAGTAGGTGAGTAATTAGCTATGGGTCTGAAACTTCACCAAGTGAAAGCTCTCCCAAAAGTAGGTGAATGAGGTATTTGAGAAAAATTGGCTATCTGCAGTACTTTTAGAGATAATTCGCATTTACTCATTTTGAGTAGGTGAGTAATAAGCTATGGGTCTGAAACTTCACCAAGTGAAAGCTCTTCCAAAAGTAGGTGAATGAGTTATCTGAGAAAAATTGGCTATCTGGAATACTTTTAGAGATAATTAGCATTTACTCATTTTGAGTAGGTGAATAATTAGCTATGGGTCTGAAACTTTACCAAGTGAAAGCTCTCCCAAAAGTAGGTGAATGAGGTATTTGAGAAAAATTGGCTATCTGCAATACTTTTAGAGATAATTCGCATTTACTCATTTTCAGCAGGTGAATAATTAGCTATGGGTCTGAAATTCACCATGTGAAAGCTCTTCCAAAAGTTGGTGAATGAGTTAGTTGAGAAAAATTGGCTATCTGCAGTACTTTTAGAGATAATTCGTATTTACTCATTTTGAGCAGGTGAGTAATTAGCTATGGGTCTGAAACTTTACCAAGTGAAAGCTCTTCCCAAAGTAGGTGAATGAGTTATTTGAGAAAAATTGGCTATCTGCAGTACTTTTGGATATAATTCGCATTTACTCGTTTTGAGTAGGTGAGTAATTAGCTATGGGTCTGAAACTTCACCAAGTGAAAGCTCTTCCAAAAGTAGGTGAATGAGTTATTTGAGAAAAATTGGCTATCTGCAGTACTTTTAAATATAATTCACATTTACTCATTTTGAGTAGGTGAGTAATTAGCTATGGGTCTGAAACTTCACCAAGTGAAAGCTCTCCCAAAAGTAGGTGAATGAGGTATTTGAGAAAAATTGGCTATCTGCAGTACTTTTAGAGATAATTCGCATTTACTCATTTTGAGTAGGTGAGTAATAAGCTATGGGTCTGAAACTTCACCAAGTGAAAGCTCTTCCAAAAGTAGGTGAATGAGTTATCTGAGAAAAATTGGCTATCTGGAATACTTTTAGAGATAATTAGCATTTACTCATTTTGAGTAGGTGAATAATTAGCTATGGGTCTGAAACTTTACCAAGTGAAAGCTCTCCCAAAAGTAGGTGAATGAGGTATTTGAGAAAAATTGGCTATCTGCAATACTTTTAGAGATAATTCGCATTTACTCATTTTCAGCAGGTGAATAATTAGCTATGGGTCTGAAACTTCACAGAGTGAAAGCTCTCCCAAAAGTAGGTGAATGAGTTATTTGAGAAAAATTGGCTATCTGCAATACTTCTAAAGATAATTCACATTTACTCATTTTGAGTAGGTGAGTAATTAGCTATGGGTCTGAAACTTCACCATGTGAAATTGAAAACTTTCATGTTTCAACAGAATACCCTTCTACTACACTGCGGGTCCAAAACTTGCTCGAAATTGCTCTGACAGTTTCAGAGATATTTGCCATTTTTCATTTTCCGCAAAAATTCAAGATGGCCACCAAAAGTTGTAAACTTTGAAATTTGAAACTTTACTATGTGATAGCTTACCAAAAAGTAGATGGACAACATATTTGAAAAGATTTCCCTAACTTTAATACTTTTGAAGATATTTGACATTTACTTCTTCTGTTATTTAGCTACAAATGAGAAAATAGTTATTACTCACTTAAGGCATGCAACAGAACCCCAAACTATGGACCATCTTATAGCTAAGGACAAAGTAGCTGAACAACATATTTTAGGAAAAAACTCTAACTGCAATAATTTTGGAGTTACAATGGCTTTACTCAAGCTACAAACGAGAAAATAGCTATTACTCACTTATGGCATGCACCAGAACCCCAAACTATGGACCATCTTATAGCTAAGGACAAAGTAGCTGAACAACATATTTTAGGAAAACACTGTAACTGCAATAATTTTGGAGTTACAATGGCTTTACTCAACAGTCAGAATTTCAAAGTAGCTATTACTCAGCTATCCAAGGTGCAACAGGTCTGAAACTTTACTATGTGATAGCTTACCAAAAAGTAGATGGATAACATATAGAAAAGATTTCTGTAACTCTAATACTTTTAAAGATATTTGACATTTACTCCCCCTGTTATTTAGCTACAAATGAGAAAATAGCTATTACTCACTTATGGCATGCAATAGAACCCTAAACTATGTACCATCTTACAGCTAAGGACAAAGTAGCTGAACAACATATTTTAGGAAAACACTCTAACTGCAATAGTTTTGGAGTTACAATGGCTTTACTCAACAGTCAGAATTTCAAAGTAGCTATTACTCAGCTATCCAAGGTGCAACAGGTCTGAAACTTTACCATGTGATAGCTTACCAAAAAGTAGATGGATAACATATTTGAAAAGATTTCCCTAACTTTAATACTTTTGAAGATATTTGACATTTACTCCTTTTGTTATTTAGCTACAAATGAGAAAATAGCTATTACTCACTTATGGCATGCAATAGAACCCTAAACTATATACCATCTTATAGCTAAGGACAAAGTAGCTGAACAACATATTTTAGGAAAACAGTCTAACTGCAATAATTTTGGAGTTACAATGGCTTTACTCAACAGTCAGAATTTCAAAGTAGCTATTACTCAGCTATCCAAGGTGCAACAGGTCTGAAACTTTACTATGTGATAGCTTACCAAAAAGTAGATGAATAACATATATGAAAAGATTTCCCTAACTTTAATACTTTTGAAGATATTTGACATTTACTTCTTCTGTTATTTAGCTACAAATGAGAAAATAGCTATTACTCACTTACGGCATGCAATAGAACCCCAAACTATGTACCATCTTATAGCTAAGGACAAAGTAGCTGAACAACATATTTTAGGGAAACACTCTAACTGCAATGGTTTTGGAGTTACAATGGCTTTACTCAACAATCAGAATTTCAAAGTAGCTATTACTCAGCTATCCAAGGTGCAACAGGTCTGAAACTTTACTATGTGATAGCTTACCAAAAAGTAGATGAACAACATACTTGAAAAGATTTCCCTAACTTTAATACTTTTGAAGATATTTGACATTTACTCCTTTTGTTATTTAGCTACAAATGAGAAAATAGCTATTACTCACTTATGGCATGCAATGGGACCCCAAACTATGTACCATCTTATAGCTAAGGACAAAGTAGCTGAACAACATATTTGAAGAAAAAGTTGTTTCTGCAATAGTTTTTGAGTTATGAGCCCTTTACTCCAAGTAGCTAAGATAGCTATTACTCACTTATCGTTAGGCCTAAGTCCATAAAACCAAAAAAATTTTCGAGGGCGTGAAAATTCATTGGGACAATTAATTTACAAAAAATCTGTAGCTGTAGTAGTTTTGGAGGAATCTGCGTGACTAACTAATGCACGCACACACGCACGCACGCACGCACACACAGGCATCATTTCATAATCTCCCTCCCGGGCTAAAGCCCGGCGGGAGATAACAAGGTCAAACCAACCTGTAAGTGTCATCAGCATAATGCCAAATCCTTCCCAAGTCAGATTTAGGCAAATATTGATATCTAACTACAAATACATCCAGCATTGCAGACATACCAGCCACAAACTGCAAATGTACCAATATAAGTATGAAACACATACTTATAAATTAAGAAACTGTAACTGCAACTGTAGGAACCAATTTCAAAACTGACCCTATGACAACAGAGGTTTTTCAGGCAGAAATTGGTATACATAAGATGCAATTTCCAATAACATGCATCAAGAACTCATGTAAGGAAAGCATCTATGTATGATGTATGTTTTATACATCAATAGTTTCCGTGACTCAATCTTGACTCAATCAAGATGAAATAGATGCCAAAAAATAAGTCTTAGTAAGAAACTTTCTTAATGGCAGTAAAAACACAAGATTTGTTCTATCTCAAACCTTTTGATTACCAACCCCTAACAGGACAGACAGACCCACATTGAGTCAAACTGTTGTCCAAAGAGGCTAAGAGCTAGCATGACCACAGGCTTAATTGCAGTAGAGCCATCCAAAGCAAACTGGATCTGGCAATTGTGACCAATTCTCCTTATAACTAAAGGAAGAATATGTCCAAGCATAATGTCACTCCTTTACCATGACTCTGCAATCCACCGAGACACAGGTCACTGGCTCAGTTGCAGTAATTGCAGTAGGCCCATCTGAAGCCAACTGGTTCATGGCCAAAAAGGCAGTCAATGGGCCAAAGTACTTGTGACCCATTCTCCCTATGACTAAGGGAAGGGTCCAAACATGACTGTCACTACTTTACCTGAAGCCAAGACCAAAGACTGTCTTGAAAGGAAAAACTTCAAGAAAGCCTTCCTTACAAGATCAAAGGTTGTGTGATAAGAGCATGTAGGACCAATGACAAATTCCAAACATTGGTTTGTCTCTTACTAAAAGTTGTTAATGATTTATTTGTCTCAACTTTTAGATACTTCTTGAACCTTTTGGCCCAAAACCATCCGCAATTATAGCCCACAATAATGGATGGTATTAGGATGTTTCCTTAAACTAGTATTTCAGGAAATTTGCTCCATGTGGAAAGGTACCTGGCTCTCTTCACACCACTTCCCAAAAAAGAACAATTGATTCTCAGATTCACCACTTCCTCTGGGAATTTTCCATAATATTCATGCCTGACTTCCAGATGCCAAACATGAAGATTAAAGTAAACTAGATTGTTGTGAAGTCTGTTGCTGAATGGTTGAGTCAACAGATTTACCCCCAAGGGAAGTCTTAGAAGAAGTTTTGTGGACAGATTCATCAGATCCCAAAACTACAAAATCCCTGGCCACCCAATCATGATGATTCTGCACCTGTAGGTGGTCATCTGTTGAATCACCTGAGGGATGAGGGCCACTGGACATAACTGACCAGACCCTCCCCCATGACATTCAATGCATCTGTTCCCCAATCCCAACTATCTGGGACATGAGAGATATACATGTTACAACACCTGCAGGACCAAGACCCTGGGCAAAAACACCTGTCTGTGCAGACCCTCACAAGAGATGTTCAAGCACCTGTTTTCAGAGCAGAGCTATATAGGAATCTTGTGATTCATCTTGTTGCAAACACATCAACCACTAATTGATGGCAGCAATGTGTAATATGATTAAAAAACCTGACGATTCATCGCCCCTTTAGTCTGAAATAACTTATCTTCCTAGTCAAGGAATCTGCTAGAACATGTAGATTCCCTGGGATGTACTTCCCTGATTCTGAATCATTCTGGCATTGGACTGAACCATGATTCTACAGATCAAGGTACATATTCCCCGAGTGGAAGCCTCCCTGGCTGTTCACATAGGCAACCACTAAAGAATTGTCAACTGATTTCAACTCATAAGCTGATTTCTGAATCATATTAAGGTAACAACATAGCTTCCGGCTGTATAATGTTATGTTATGAGGAGTCTTGACTCTTCCTGATTCCACAGACCAATGGCTGTGGATGCTTCAAGAGAGCACCCCAACCCTTAGGGAAGCTTCTGTGAAAGGAGAGAGACTGAGCTCCTTCCAAAGGAGTGGTGAGTTCTCCTTCAAAATTGAACTATTGGTCCACCAGTGAAGATGATCCCTGAACCAAAGACCCAAGAAATGGGATATCCAGAGACAGCAGTGTTTCCAGATACCATTGGAATGACTTCCTGTGCAGATAACCCAATGGTATAGTCTTCTCCATTGAAACCATGCTTTTAAAGTGACATGAACTTCCCTGAAGATAAGTGAGAAGCTTTCAACATGGTAACTGTCTTTCCAAGAAGACAATAGATTTCCTTTGAGTTGGGAAGACTAGACCTACCCTGAGGTCGAATTGTAACCAAACTTCGATTAATGGAGTTGGAAATAAATCTGATTTTTAGAAATTTGATCCAACCCAGGCTCTCGACAAGATGCATCCCCAGTGGGTGTATCCCTGGTATTGCTGTTTTGAATATGTTGTCATTAGCTATATAATGGCGAATACTGATGCCTTCTGCGAGAGCCATCAGCTTCAACCCTTTTGCTACATTGGTGGACTCGAGAGAGAAACTGTAGTAATACTGAAGGGTAAGGCAGTGAACTGGTAGAATCTGTAGCCTCCAATGAAGCGAAGATACTTGTTAGCTGAGTCTACCGGTAACGAGTGTGTACCCATAAGGTCGAGTGACGTCATCCACTCGCCTTTTATAGACGAATTCCAAATATTAAACATTCTATATTAAGTAAGGTACATGCAAGCTAATATACCTGACCTTAACAACTACTGGCTGCCATTTCTTCCTTGCTTGTCACAAGAAATACACTGTAAACTCAAGCGATTAACACCGGTGACTGGTGTTATCGCCCTTTTGTCGATCAATCCATAAACAGCTTCTATCAAAACTGCTGTTTCGTTTTTTTGTTTTTTTTTTTACTTCTGCCAACCTCACTACTGAAAGGTCTGGCTGAATATTATCCTGTTACCAAGACTTGTATACTACCAAAACTTCCATAGGGCCTGTAAAAGTAAGATCCTCTCCCCCTTTAACTAGCTGAGGAGTAGGAAGCACTCCAGGGTAACTGTCATGATAGAGACAAAAACAATCTGCCCTGAGGCCTGGTGTCCCTTTATTAGTCCAGACTAGGAGTATGCTCACTTCTAGACTTACTAATCATCCCTATTTTCATGAAAATACTAGATGAAATCCTCTGAACATCTGATATGTCCAGCAAGAGAACCTCATTAGGAGTGAAAAATGCATTGTAGGTTTGCTAAAGGCATTGTAAGTTACATCCCTCCTGTTGAGTCACATGTTCTTAGACATGGTCAAACTGCAACAAGAAGATTTGAACACAAACTGGTTGACTGGACTGGAAATGCAACCATCATTGCACCCAGTCCAAGGCATATTGAAGTCTATAACATAGCATAGTGATCTCTAGTATCCTCTAAATTTGACCTGAACTGAAGAAGTGAGACAATACACGCTTCCTCTCTCTTACAGTCCCCTACCAGGGACCTTGTTTCCAAAGTGTCTGAAAGGTCATGTTCCTCCTGCAGACCTCCTGCAACTAAGGAGCTGTCCAGGAAAGTGATGTATGTAAGGAAGTCCAAGCAAAACTTCTTCCTGTATAGCTGCTCTTTAAAAACATCAGAGGCTTCAAACTCCTTGAAACCCAACATAAAAGCCACATTCAATGCTGGCTGTTCACCCAAGGAATGTGGGAATTCCAAAAGAAGGTAAATGTGACCAAACAAGGGAGCATTCACAGAAACTGCGCCTGTTAAATCAATCCCTAGCCAGTCAATAACAGTCAGCCAAATAAGGAATAGATTCCTTGTATTCTTGAGATGAATCATAATCCCCAGCACCTGACAACCTGAATCTAACCTTTTGAGAGGTATAGAAACCCGATTGTACTCAATTCTTGTCTAAAACTATTGAAACAAAAGCCTTTCCTTGTAGATATGAATGGCACTCCCGGGCATCTGACAACCCGAATCTAAACCTTTTGGAAGGAATAGAATACTCGATTGTGCATGTATGACGTCACACAGGTGTTTTCCTCTGGTGAATGTTTTGACTGCACCTCGACGGCAGAGTTTTCCGAAGGGGTAGTCTTTCCTGCATTCAAAACTCCGCCACGGAGCAGAGTCCATGGTAACTGTAATGGCTGCCCCCAAGGGAGATTCCTTCTTCTGTAGCGTCGACAATCTATTCGACTGGGAAGTACATTGTGATAAAAAATTGCTTTCAACGCCTTGCTATAAGAACCCGACGTGAACAGCAATAAGGGCCACTCGAATTGTCATTCTAATCCATGATGCAGTGACCAAACGCAACTCCAATGGCTGCCCCCATTCTCATTCAAGATGGCGCCGTCCAGATCGCTTCTGTTATTCAAAAATACACTATCTCTAGATATGTATGCTGCAAAATTATAGCTTCCAACGTCCAGCAAACTGAACCAAACGACTGGCAAGCTATATAAAATAATCATTGTTGCATAATGACCATCTTATGTTGATTTTATTCCTCGAGGTTGAAGATGATCGAACTTTCGATGTCGCCATCCAAAAGTCCTCTATTTGCATAATATAATGCATACCTTCGAAGATTCAACAAAGGTATAAGTTCTGTATCATATACATGTAAAAAAGAAGTGAGATTCACTGTGAAATGTCAAAAATAAATAAAAACCTTGACAAAACTTCTACTAATTTTCCAAAGACGTCCATACTGATGATGGCCAACAAAAATAATGAGGTAAACAATGTAGTCATGTGACCTCTTTGGCGGGAGGACGGACTACTGTAACCCAATGGCTTGGTTAAGGTTGTTAGTAAACCTTAAAAATCGCATCTCTGCGTTGGCCATTGGGTTGGATGGCTCCAACAAATAGCTACTGTTAGGAAATGGTAAGGGTATTTCGCTATAAAATTGTGCTTTATTTGAAATGTAAACCCTTTAAATGGTCCAATAATATAACAGATAGGGGATAAAACTTCAACATATTTTATGTTATTCTATTTCGACAGGTACTGATCCTGTATATAAGCTACATGTACAAGTCGACATGTTCAACTCTTTCTTCACAACTTGACCCGGAAGTGGATTAAACTGTACAATATGTTAGATATACGTATCTGTTCTGTGACTTGTCACAAAAAAACTGATTCTATATATATAAATAAGGAAACTGATGTAGTTTCAGTATCCAAAGACAAGGATATCTTGAGAAAACAGTAAAATATTGTGAATTTATTTCAAACGCTTTTCAAGATGGCGGCCAACGAGAGAAGAAGGACGAATTACCAAACGACACTGCTATGGTACATACTAAACCACGGACTCGGCCAAATCCAAACGTCCATTTTTCTTGGTCGTTGGCTGGAGTCCTGCGGCCTCCCGAGTTAGCATTCAGTCCCACATGGTAAGCTATTGTAGCACAATAAAAGTTCCAAGTTTTATTTTTAAAATTTAAACATTAACTGAGCTAAGGGCTGAAAAACCCTACATTTTAAGTTAAAGATGGCCATAACATCATTAATATTTAAATCATAAGGTAGTAATAGTCTTCTTTTGATCTACTTCAATATTAATATACGTTAGATATGGAAAAAGAAAGGGGCCAGATGGGATTATTTCAATTTTATGACTTTAGGGGGGGGGGGGGGCATAGCTCCAATTATGTTAACAGTTTAAGGTCACTAAAGTCAGGATAATCTTTTTGTAAATCTTAATATATATGCCAAGTTTGGTTGAAAAAAGTAAAAAACTAAGTGAGCTGGAGGGCTAAAACCCCCTTTTTTGACATTAAGATGACCTTAACATTGCAGATACGGGGCTAAAACTTTGGCATGTGAAAAATAATCAAAAATTAGCTGAATAAGTTATCCAACAAAATGCCGAAATCCTGAGATACAGACCAAGCACCCATTTTAGAAAAATTTCCGAAAATAAAACTCCTCCCATTCAGGTATCTATGGTCCGATTTATCAGAAAATCCTTTCCAACCTGCAGATTTAGGTCTAGAATGTGCCCAATAAATTTTGTAGCTCAGGTGTGCGTGTTTTTTTCCAGAACGCGATGACGGGGTGGTTTTGAAAAATGCTTAATGTTACCTTAACTAACGCTTAAGGTCTCCGCAAAGTATCCCAAAAATTTTTCCCGCCCCTATAGTTTCAAAACAAGAGGAGAGTGCCCGTGAACGGGCACTGTGTCAGCTGACTGAATGTTTTTGATTTGTGATGGTGATAATGAGAGGAAAGCATAATTATCAGGGAAAGGGCTGTACAGAAATACAGTTGTTCGAAAGATATTCCGAAGCTGACAGAAGAAAAGGACAAAAAAGCTGTACCCTGCAAATGGTATTATGAAATAAAGTAACAAGGTAATTGTTTAAGTGTAAAAAGTAGGTTAAAAATATTTAAAGAAATACTATGAATGCAATATCCTCATTCGACCATGAAGAAGGGATCCAAAGGTCAAATCTGACCATACCAAAAGATTCCCAGCCAAAGAATTTAGGATGGTTTACCATCCCAAACCTCTCGGACCAATAATAAGTGAGTCATAGGCACTTTTTAAGTTTGGCTATCCTTGTTTGACCTTGACGGACGGGTCTAAGGTCAAATCCGACCACACAAAAAATTCCCAGCCCATGATTTCCTGTAGCTTGTTTACCATCCCAAACCTGTAGGACCAATAATAAGCGAGTTATAAGCAATTGTAAGTTTGGCTATCCTCAATTGACCTTGAAGGAGGGGTCCCAGGTCAAATCTGACCACACCAAAAGAATCCCAGCCCATGATTTCCTATATGTTGGTTTACCATCCCAAACCTCCAAGACCAATAATACGCGAGTTATAAGCACTTTAAGTTTGACTATCTTCGTTTGACCTGGAAGGAGGGGTCTAAGGTGAAATCCGACCACACCAAATGATTCCCAGCCCATGATTTTCTATAGGTTGGTTTTCCATTCCAAACCTCTAGCACCAATAATAAGCGAGTTATAAGCACTTTTAAGTTTGGCTATCCTCATTTGACCTTGAAGGAGGGGTCCAAGGTGAAATCCGACCACACCAAAAAATTCCCAGCTCATGATTTTCTATAGGTTGGTTTTCATTCCAAACCTCTAGGACCAATAATAAGCGAGTTATAAGCACTTTTATGTTTGGCTATCCTCATTTGACCTTGAAGGAGGGTTCCAAGGTCAAATCGGACCATATTAACAGATTCCCAGCCCATGATTTCCTACAGGTTGGATACAATGATTTACTCAACAGTGAGAACCTGAAAGAAGCTATTGCTCAGCTATGCCATGACATAGAGGTCTGCAATTTCACTATGTTATAGCTGACCAAAACGTCTGTGAATAACATATTTAACAAAATACTCTAAATGTAATAGTTTTAAAGTTACAACTGATTTACTCAAGAGTGAGAACCTCAAAGTAACTATTACTCAGCTATGCAATGAGCTACATGTCTGAATTTTTGCTCTGTTATAGCTGACCTAAAAGTAGGTGAACAACATATTTAAGCAAAATACTGTAAATGCAATAGTTTTCAAGTTACAACTGATTTACTCAATAGTGAGAACCTGAAAATAGCTATTGCTCCGCTATGCCATGAGCTATAGGTCTGTAATATTATAGCTAACCCAAAAGCTAACCCAAAAGTAGGTGAACAATATATTTTAACAAAATACTCCAAATGCAATATTTTTCAAGTTACAGCCGATTTACTCAACAGTCAGTGCCTGAGAATAGCTATTGCTCAGTTGTGCCATGACCTACAGGTCTGTAATTTCACTATGTTATAGCTGACCCAAAAGTAGCTGAATAACATATTTGCACAAATTTCTGTAAAGGCAATAGTTTTCCAATTACAACTGATTTACTCAACAGTGAGAACTTCAAAGTAGCTATTACTCAGCTATGCAATGAGCCACAGGTCTGGAACTTCACTATGTTATAGCTGACCCCAAAATAGGTGAATAACATATTGCAACAAAATACTCTAAATGCAATAGTTTCCAAGTTATAAGTGATTTACTCAACAGTGATAACCTCAAAGTAGCTATTACTCAGCTATGCCATGAGCTACAGGTCTGAAATTTTACTATGTTATAGCTGACACAAAAGTAGCTGAATAACATATTTATACTAAATTCTCTAAATGCAATAGTTTTCAAATTATAAGTGATTTACTCAACATTGAGAACTTCAAAGTAGCTATTACTCAGCTATGCAATGAGTCACAGGTCTGGAACTTCACTATGTTATAGCTGACCCCAAAATAGGTGAATAACATATTGAAACAAAATACTCTAAATGCAATAATTTCCAAGTTATAAGCGATTTACTCAACAGTGATAACCTCAAAGTAGCTATTACTCAGCTATGCCATGAGCTACAGGTCTGAAAATTTACTATGTTATAGCTGACCCAAAAGTAGGTGAACAACATATTTAAGCAAAATACTGTACATGCAATAGTTTTCAAGTAACAACTGATTTACTCAATAGTGATGACCTAAAAGTAGCTGTTACTCAGCTATGCCATGAGCTACAGGTCTGAAATTTTACTATGTTATAACTGACCCAAAAGTAGCTGAATAACATATTTAGATTAAATTCTCTAAATGCAATAATTTTGCAATTACAACTGATTTACTCAATAGTGAGAACCTCAAAGTAGTTATTACTCAGCTATGCAATGAGCTACAGGTCTGAAATTTTACTATGTTATAGCTGACCCAAAGTAGGTTAACAACATATTTAAGCAAAATACTGTAAATGCAATAGTTTTGAGGTTACAACTGATTTACTCAATAGTGATGACCTAAAAGTAGCTATTACTCAGCTATGCCATGAGCTACAGGTCTGAAATTTTACTATGTTATAGCTGGCCCAAAAGTAGCTGAATAACATATTTATACGAAATTCTCTAAATGCAATAGGTTTTAAGTTACAAGTGATTTACTCAATAGTGAGAACTTCAAAGTAGCTATTACTCAGCTATGCAATGAGCCACAGATCTGAAACTTCACTATGTTATAGCTGATCCCAAAATAGGTGAATAACATATTGAAACAAAATACTGTAAATGCAATAGTTTCCAAGTTATAAGCGATTTACTCAACAGTGATAACCTAAAAGTAGCTATTACTCAGCTATGCCATGAGCTACAGGTCTGAAATTTTACTATGTTATAGCTGACCCAAAAGTAGCTGAATAACATATTTATACGAAATTCTCTAAATGCAATAGTTTTGAAGTTATAAGCGATTTACTCAACAGTGATAACCTAAAAGTAGCTATTACTCAGCTATGCCATGAGCTACAGGTCTAAAATTTTACTATGTTATAGCTGACCCAAAAGTAGCTGAATAACATATTTATACGAAATTCTGTAAATGCAATAGTTTTTAAGTTACAAGTGATTTTACTCATGATGGAAGTTACTGAAAAGCCCAAAAGTAGCTATTACTCACTTAGCTATTGAGACAGGCACCCAACTTACTCACCATATTGTAGCTATGAAAAAAGTAGCTGAATAACATATTTTAACAAAATGCTCTAAATGCAACACTTTTGAAGTTATAAATGATTTTGTGCATGATTTCATGAATTTTAATGCATTAAAAATTATTAAAAAAATTTATTAAAAAAAAAGTAAGACAGATCCAGGTCTCATACTCACACAAGAGAATCTACCTCTGGCCTAGTACATATATGCAAGATATGAGAGAAATCCCTGCAATAGTCACTGAGAAAATTGTGATTAAGTGTTGAAATTTTCACACTTTTGGTGGGGGTACCCCCCTTGTAATGTCTCTAGCAAACAGACGAACAGACAGATTTGCATGCCTTGAACAATTTTTCATCCTCGATAGATAAGGTATCTTTTAAAAAAAACAGCACGTCTCTAGGCCTTGTAGTTTTGGAGAAGAAGTTGTTCACGCGGACGCGGACGCGTACGCCCACGCCGCAGAGTGACGACATAATGTCAGCTGACTGACAAGTCAGCTGACATAAAAAGAGAAAAAAGGAATTGCAAATTTAATAAGTAAATTAAATTTTTATAAGTTAATACCCTATCCAATGGACAATAGCTTATCCGGTTGGCGCAGACCGGCCCGCCAAATTTCAGAAAAAGACGTCCTGTGTTTCCACCGGCAGGTCGGTCCGTAGTACTAGTGCACTCGCCAGATGGCGTGTCGTACTTCCTTCCTGTCTAGACAGCATGACGTCATAGCATCTTTTTCGTTGTCTAAACCAATTAGACCCCTAGTAAGTTGACAGCGGGGTCGGTGGGAGGGTCTTGTGTGTCCATTGGATAGGGTATTAACTTATAAAAATTTAATTTATTTATTAAATTTGCAATTTTATTGCGTTAATACATCCTATCCAATGGACAATAGCTGAATAACTACCGCCTGGAGGGCGGGTAAGTTACTAGGGACTTAGATGAACTCAGAAAAGAACTAACAAAACTCTTCAAGCCTGGGTCGACCTTGCGGTCAGGAAACCATTAAGGCTATAGTCGGTCAACACAGGCCGGATAACCGGTCCAAACCGACTCCCCCCCCCCCCTTTTTTTAACAGACCTGCTCTGAGGTAGGGGAAGAGAGGGCTGAGTTCAGTCCCATGAAGGAAAATAAACCTCCCGAAGGAAGCACGTCTGATTTTTTTTTTTGATGCTTCTTAACTGTATATACACTATTTACATATTTACAAATCTCCTCTAGGTCCCGTTTATTGGTGAATCTGCTGAGCAGCCACTACAGGACCCAAATGGAAGAGCTCTGAGTCAGCCCAGGCCACATCCTTTAGATAAAATTGTGTGAAGGTATTGTGAGACTTCCAGTGGCAGGCTCTAGGATCTGATCTAAAGAAACTCCTGACTGGAAGGCTTTAGATGCAGCAAAGGCCCTGACACCATGGGCTTTAACTTGATGTAGGTTGTGTGGTTGATGATCAGAGAGCTCATAGCATAGGATCACAGTCTGTTTGATCCATGAGGAGATAGTGGCAGGGGAGATGTCTTTGTCAAAACCTTTCTTGAAGGAGACAAAGACCAACTCCTTATTCTGCCTTAGGTCTGAGGTCCTGTCCAAATAGTAGTACAAGGCTCTGACTGGACATAGGGATCTGTCAGACCGGAGGGACTTATCCGGAGTAGGAGCCAGGGCTGGTATGACCACTGGGGCTACACTTCCCGGACCCTCTTTGGCCAGCTGGTTTTTGAAAAGAAAGCTGCGGGATGGATACAGAGACACCTTAGACCAATCAGTTTGGTGTCTGATGTTTTTGTGTTGCCATGCATGGATCTCACTCCTCCTTTTGCCGGAGCCCAGTGCCAATAGGAAGGTGGTTTTGAAGGTCAAATGTTTCAAAGATGCCTCCCTAAGGGGTTCGAATGGAGCCTTTGTCAACTGGTGTAACACCAGAGAGAGGTTCCAGGAGGGTATTCCTCTCCGACCTTTAGGCCTATCTCTATGGAAACTTTCCAAGAGATGAATGAGATTATCGTCCTTGCTGATATTGATTGTTGCATTACCTAGTTTATCAGCAATGGCAGACCTGTAACCATCAATGGTACTGGGTTGTAACTTCTTGTCCTCAAGGAGGTACAGTAGGAAGTCAGCAACCGACTTTATAGGTGGTGACCTGAAGTCCACCTGATGAGTGATGCACCACTTTGTAAAAATGGTCCACTTTGCCTCATAGACTGATCTGGTTGATCTTCTTTGAGGAGCCTCAATTTTTGACGCCAATGCCTCAGAGAAGCCCTGTTCCTTGATTGCTGTGGCTCTAGGAGCCAGGCATGGAGATTTAGATTTGTCAGATTTCTGTGAGGGATCTGATTGAAGGGCTGTGTCAACAGATTGGTCATGTTGGGCAGGCTGAGAGGGACCTGACTTGACATGGTCACCAAATCCCAGAACCAAGGCATGTTGGGCCACCCCGGTGCAATCAGAATGAGTCTCCTGCACGGGGAACCCTGCAATTTCTCCACCACTTTGCCCAATATGGCGGTCGGTGGGAAGGCATATGCATCCAGATCTTCCCAAGTGAGAGTGAGGGCATCCACTGCTACAGCTAGGGAGTCCGGTACTGGAGACACAAATTGAGGTAACTTGTGGTTGAACCTCGTGGCAAATAGATCTATCTGAGGTCGGTGCCATTTTCTGCACAACCTTTGAAAAACTTCCGGAAGGAGAGACCATTCGGTCTGGATGGTTTGACCCAGCCTGGATAACTTGTCCGCTATCACATTTAGATGGCCTGGGATGTGTCGGGCTTTTAGTGTTACCTGGTGGTTGGTACACCAGGTCAAGATTCTCCATAGAAGGGCACAAAGTGGGCCTGACCTCATACCTCCCTCCTTGTTTATGTAGGCTACTACTGTTGTATTGTCCGTGGCCACTAGGACAATTTTGGCCGTACAGAGATCTTGGAACTCTTTTAGAGCTAGAAAGACTGCTTTTAGTTCCAGATAGTTCATGTGAAGTTTGCTTTCGGGTACTGACCAGGAGCCTCTTGCGGTATGTTCGCCAAGGTGAGCACCCCACCCTTCTTTTGAGGCATCTGTAAAGATCTGCAGTGCGTGTTTTAACGGATGCTGTGGCTGACCTTGAAGTACATTGCGTTCGTCCAACCACCACTCCAAATGAGGGTGAAGGGATCTGGGTACCGGAATGACCTTCTCCAGTGCTTTCGGCACTCTCCAGTTGTTTTTGAGATGCCACTGTATGGGTCTCATGTGAAGCCGGCCAAGATAAACCTGCTTTTCTGTGGCTGTTAGTAGACCAATCAGGGACATGAACTGCCTGACCGGACAGGCCGGTAGAGACAGGATTTCTGAGATTTTCTCTTGGAGGATCTGCCACCGGTCCGGTGTAGGCCGGACCCGACCGGCCTTCAGGTCGAACTGGTAACCTACAAAATTGAAGATTTGTTTGGGCTCCAGTTCCGATTTTTCCAAGTTTACTAGCCAGCCTAACTTTTGGCATATCTGTACCAGCTCTTGAGTGTGTTGGAGACAGACTTGATGGGATCCAGCTCTCACCAACCAGTCGTCTAGGTACTGGTGGATCCTTATACCCTTGTGTATAGCCATCAGTTTGACCTCCTTTGCTACTACAGTGAACTCCAGTGGTGCTGTCGAAAGTCCGAATGGTAGGGTTTTGAATTGGTATGTTTGTCCTTGGACATGAAATCTCAGATATTTTCTGGACTGTTCCTGTATTGGGATGTGGAAGTATGCATCCTTGAAGTCTATGGAGGTGATCCACTCCCCTTGTTGGAGTGATGTCGTGATGGTTTCCGGAGTCTCCATCTTGAATTTCTCCGCCTTGAGAGGCTTGAAAAACTGTCCTGTCTAGACCTATGTAATGCCGAGGAGCCCGAGTCTGCTGTATCAGAGGGCATAGGTCGGTCGGTAGTTGGTGGTCGGTGAGTGCCATGCTGAGTTAGAGATGTCGGGTCGGTACCAATATCCCCAGCCGGGGTAGGTCGGTCGGTCTTGGTTGAGGAAGTAGGTCGGCTGGTTCTAGTTTGACTGGCCGGCTGATGCTTACTAGCAGAGGAGCCCGTACCAGGAAACTTGCTGCATGAAGACTGCTGACTGGTCAATGCTTTACTGGTCGGCTGATGCTTTTCAGCAGAGAAGCCAGTTCCAGGAAGCGCAGCAGATGATGAAGGTCGGATGAATGGATCAGATACATGTTCTACAGAAGATGGAGGTGAATGGGTCGGAGTGACTTTAACATTTGCTGAAAACTGTGGTTCGAAGTTCTTAGTCAAGATCAAGGCTTCTAGCCGGTTGAAACACTCCGCCCATTTTGAATCTAAGTCTGCTATCTTGTCATCAGCAGAAGATGGAGGAGGCTTTGAGACAGTAGCAGTAGGAGACTTATCTTTCTTACCGACCTTCCTAGAGTCCTTCTTAACTTTCTTATCAGGCGGAGGGGCCTCTACAGTAGGCTTGGAAGTACTTGGTTTCTCTACAGGCCCGATAACAGACACGCTAGATGGGTCAACTAAATCCTCACTGTCTTTAGTAGGAGTTGCTTCCAGTTTCTTGGCCTCCCTTTTCTCTTTTTTAATTCTATACGAGGGAGTGGCTAGTTGAAGGCGTTGTTCTTCAGAGAAGGCATTACAGATTTTGCAATCAGAAGTTTGGTTTTTTTTTACACAATCGTCCGTCCCCTTACCCTTCTCGCGACATCTTGCACAAAATGCATGAGAGTCAAAATTAGCCACAGCGTGTCCACACCAGCCTCTGCGTTGGCCAGGAGACGACATGATAGTCCTGGTATATGATGAACACAAATAATAATGATGAAAAAACAAAATGGTAGCAGGAAAACTCAGAAAAACTTCTTTGAATAAAATTCCTTGTGCACTAGCACGCGCCAAACGAAAAAGATGCTATGACATCATGCTGTCTAGACAGGAAGGAAGTACGACACGCCATCTGGCGAGTGCACTAGTACTACGGACAGACCTGCCGGTGGAAACACAGGACGTCTTTTTCTGACGTTTGGCGGGCCGGTCTGTGCCGACCGGATAAGCTATTGTCCATTGGATAGGATGTATTAACGCAATAAAAAGAAAAATTTGAAAGGCCCAGAAGTTATTCAAGGGAGACCATAATCTGGCGGCGGCGGTGATCAGTCGAACTTAAGTGAAAACAAATAAGCGCCCCTGACGGGCCCCTTAATTATAAGGCAGATATAAGGCCTTTTTAATATGATGACCCTCCTATTTGCCATTAAAGATACGATATGGCAGCCATTTTGTTTCCAAAACAAGGACACAGTTACTCTAAGGCAAGCTTTCCTATCCATTTGCATTTTGTGCAAATCTGATGAAGCTGCAATATTTCAGGTTACAGAAAACATTAACACAACAGTTGCCGCTGGATACCCCCCAAAACTTAATCAGCTGTAGATCCTCTTGGGGTAAATATATCCTGAAAATTTGGTGAAAATCCATGCATGGGTTTAGGCTGTGGAACACCCACAAACTTTAAGACTCGAAAATCTTAAAAGTGTTGCCATGGCAACAGTGGAAGCTGGATACCCCCCAAAACCGTATCAGTTCTAGATCCTCTTGGGGTAAAGGTACCCTGAAAATTTGCTTAATACCAATGCAGGGGTTTAGTCTGTGGAACACCCACAAACTTTAAGACTCGAAAATCTTAAGAGTGTTGCCATGGCAACAGTTATCAGATACCCCCAAAACCTAATCAGCCCTATATCCTCTTGGGGTAAAGATACCCTGAAAATTTAGTGAAAATCTGTACAGGGGTTTAGTCTGTGGAACACCCACAAACTTCAAGACTTGAAAATCTTCAAAGTGTTGCCATGGCAACAGTTTTTACTGGATACCCCCAAAACCTAATCAGCTCTAGATCCTCTTGGGATAAACATATCCTGAAAATTTGGTGAAAATCCATGCAGGGGTTCAGGCTGTGGAACACCCACGAGCTTTATGCCCGCCACCGCCCGGACAGAGAAGGGGACGACTATAACCCCAGCCGGGGTTAAACACTGAATATAGGTATTACTCACATAGCCATTTTTGAGTTATAAGCACTTTACTCAAAGTAGCTACCAGTGCTATTACTCACTTAGCTATGGACCTATGCCATACATAATCTCCTGTCCAGTGGGCCATCTAGAGATAATCAACAAGAGCCAGTAAGTTATACAGCCAATAATAAAGGAGGTATATGACCTCACAGTCTTATATAGGCCTCCATTATCCAACCCTCTATTATCCGAATATTCAATTATCCAACCTCAAACTCACTCTCCGAACTCTATTTAAACCTGATATTTTAGGCTTTCTATTATCCGACTTGTTACTCTCCCTAGAGGGTGGGATAATAGAGGTTCTACTGTATTTTCTTTGTAGTTTATTTGAGGTTCTACTGTAATGGATGAAGTGACCGCCAACCCGTACCAAAAACTTGTACACAAATCCCTGTATTTTGCAGCATTTACATCACTTAAGTTGTTACATAAAATGATTAATTTAAATGTTACATAAAATGATTAATTTATATCCGGGATTAAATTGATTCTTGATGAATTCTGTCTTTAGCTGTAGCCGGCCCATATAAATCTTATCAGTTGGGTGTTGGTTCAAAAGGTTATATTTTAAGAGGTTAGTGTGTTATGCATGTCAAAAAAAGAAACTCGCTTTACAAATTTTTATTAAAGTGACGAAAGAATGGCCAAGAAACTGAACGATCGCTTCATTGAAGTAATTCAAAACTCACTGCAAACAGCAATCAGGAAGCACTCCAAACGCCAGAAATTCGAGGAATTCGCAAAAACACAGGGTATACATGCGCATGCGCATCCAACTCTATAAAAAGTCCCTGGAAGGTGTGTCTGTGGGCCTAATAAACATGTAACATGTTCTCTTCTATAGCTACAGGAAATTCAAGTGGCAAAAAGTTCATAAAATGGGTCCCTTGGCCATTTCTTGAGACCTTTAAGGTGACCTTAAAATTAAGGTTACACATCTCAAGGCTGGTCATATGTAACTATATGTAAAAGGCTGGTCATATGTTACTGTATGTAAAAAAAAAAACAAAAAAAAAAAACAAACAAAAAAACCCCCCAAAAAAACCCAATCAATCCCCAATTGGGGTCTTTATGAGCCTCAAAAACTATTTTAACCTCAACCTAACATTTGATTTTTGGCATATGCAAGAAGAACATATTAATGTATTCTCAGATCCAGATGAGCAACATAATTTGTAACCTAGAGGGCTTGAAGTCGCCAATGAACCATTTCTGACATTAAGGTGGGCATAAGTTCTTTTACACAAGTCAAAATGTACTGCTGCAGCGACGTGACAGACCTGGATCCAGCATATACCCAATTTTTGTCTGAGGATATAATTAGTTTCTTTTAATACAATATGAAATCAATCATCGGAAAATTGGTTATAGCCCAAGTCATCTTAAAACCTTCACATAACCAAAACATTATTATATCATCTGTTGGAAATGGCAGAGAGGCCATTGAATCCTAGACTTATATGAAAATTTATATCAAAGCAAAATGCAGTATCAAAGATACAAAGTACATTTAAACAATCTTATGACACAAACTTACGGGTCAGACCGCTTCTTTTTGGTGTCCACTGCAGCAATGTCCTTACACTGCTTGATGTGTATTTCCAGAGTGTTGGATTGATAATTGTAGTCAAGTCCAAACTGAATCTCTCCAGTGACTGGGATTTTCCCAAAATTTCCTTCCCCTGCTTCACTGTAGATACTTGCCACACTCTCAACGCTTGACTGTAACACAGGACAGAGTCTTCAGATATTGCATGTTACTCAGTGGCAGTCAGATACAATTTTTAATTTTAATTGCTAATGAAGCTTTTATAAGCTAAAAGCTTACCATCTGACACAGTGCTTTACTCAAGAGTTCTCTCCAAAGTCAGCAAACCCTATAAAAAAGAGCTTAATGACCGAGTTGGGCTGCTAGATGGTGCTAACAGTCTGATTTTACCCAGCTAGTGTGATGATTATTTCTTCCAGTTTTGAATTGTTCTGCCTTTTCCTCTCAGCTATAATTCAGCTGGAAGGAAGGGACTCTCCTGATGTTTCAGATGGTAAGCTTGTAGCATATAAGTCCCATATAACAACAAGCAATCAGTGCCCATGAACGGGCTCTGTGGCAGCTGACTGTGTGTTTTGAGTGGTAGAGAAGTGAAAAAAAGGAAAGGACAAAAACATTGTGCCCTGCAAATGGTATTCAGAAGTAAAGTACCAAGTTAACTGCTGAGAAGTAAAAAGTACGTGGAAATCAAATCCGGGAAAATTGGCCTCCTGGAAAAATGGCCTCCTAGAAAATTGGCCTCCTTGAAACTTGTGGGGGGCTGGAAAATTGGCTTCCCTCTAGCCTTTTTATAATGATAGAAATAATTCAACTTTTTAAAATCATTCATTACAAATAGTTTTTTGAATGGCATGGGCTAACCAAGAAACTGTTGAACAACAACAAAAAGCATATATCATTTATTAAAATGAATATATTACACTACATGACCAAACACCAAGTTAGTTTTAAAACAGAAATATACAAATCAAAATGTAGGGATAATGTATAATATAATGTAGGCAATGTTGATAATGTAGAGTATAATGTAGAGCTCAGTTCTGAACTAGTTGCCTCAGTAGTTATATAAAGGAGTTATATCTTTGTCCTTACAATCTGAGCAGGTATTTGTGTCCCGAGTATATTTCGATCAGACATTGCTGTCTTTGAACTTTAATGATTGAAGATCTTTATGCATAATTTTAATCCTAATTAGTCATCAAAGAGAACCAAATCTTTGGTGTTTTAATCCTGAGTAGTTATCCAGTATTAAAATAACTATATTAAAGAATAATTCATATAATCCAAATGGGAACTATGGAGAGCACTATTAAGTAAAACAAGCATTCTGACGAATGCATTTATCTCCCGCCATATAAATTAGATGTACTAAAGATAGTGGAATATAAATTTTCTTGTGAGATGGAGGCACATGTAGAAGTGACAATAAGTTTACTGTTTATTTGCAATACTTTTAAAGACAAAAGGCATTTACTCATTTTAGTAGCTATTACTCTGTCATCCAAAGAGCTACAGTTCTGCAACTTTATTATGCAGTAGATCAACCCAAAGTAGGTGAAGGACATATTTAGAAGAAATTGCCTATCTGTAACACTTTTAGAGATAAAAGACATTTACTCATTTTAGTGGCTATTACTCTGCCATCCAAAGAGTTACAGTTCTGCAACTTCACTATGTGGTAGATCACCCAAAAGTAGGTGAATGACTTATTTAGAAGAAATTGCCTACGTGTAATACTTTTAGAGATAAAAGACATTTACTCATTCTAGTAACTATTACTCAGCTATCCAAAAAAAAAGGACTTACTTACAAGAAATTGGCTATGTCCAATACTTTTAAAGATAAAAGACATTTACTCATTTAAGTATCTGTTACTCAGCTATGGAAAGAGCTACAGTTGTGCAACCTCACTATGTGGTAGATCACACAATAGTAGATGAACAACTTATTTAGAAGAAATTGCCTATCTGCAACACTTTTAAGGATAAAAGACATTTACTCATTTTAGAAGGTATGTGACTCAGCTATGCAAAGAGCTATAGATGTGCAACTTCACTATGTGGTAGATCACCCAAAAGTAGGCGAATGACTTATTTAGAAGAAATTGCGTATATTCAATACTTTTACAGATACAAGACATTTACTTATTTTAGTAGCTATTACTCAACTATCCAAAGAGATACAGTTCTGCAACTTCACTATGTGGTAGATCAGCCAAAAGTAGGTGAATGACTTATTTAGAAGAAATTGCCTATCTGTAATACTTTTAGAGATAAAAGACATTTCCTCATTTTAGTAGCTATTACTCAGCTATCCAAAGAGCTACAGTTCTGCAACTTCACTATGTGGTAGATCAGCCAAAAGTAGGTGAATGACTTATTTAGAAGAAAAATTGCCTATCTGTAATACTTTAGAGATAAAAGACATTTCCTCATTTTAGTAGCTATTACTCAGCTATCCAAAGAGCTACAGTTCTGCAACTTCACTATGTGGTAGATCAGCCAAAAGTAGGTGAATGACTTATTTAGAAGAAATTGCCTACCTGTATTACTTTCAGAGATAAAAGACATTTACTCATTTTAGTAGCTGTTACTCAGCTATGGAAAGAACTACAGTTCTGCAACTTCACTATGTGGTAGATCAGCCAAAAGTAGGTGAATGACTTATTTAGAAGAAATTGCCTACTTGTAATACTTTTAGAGATAAAAGACATTTACTCATTTTAGTGGCTATTACTCAGCTATCCAAAGAGCTACAGTTCTGCAACTTCACTAAGTGGTAGATCACCCAAAAGTAGGTGAATGACTTATTTAGAAGAAATTGCCTATCTGTAATACTTTTAGAGATAAAAGACATTTCCTCATTTTAGTAGCTATTACTCAGCTATCCAAAGAATTACAGTTCTGCAACTTCAGTATGTGGTAGATCAGCCAAAAGTAGGTGAATGACTTATTTAGAAGAAATTGCCTATCTGTAATACTTTTACAGATGAAAGACATTTCCTCATTTTAGTAGCTATTACTCAGCTATCCAAAGAATTACAGTTCTGCAACTTCACTATGTGGTAGATCATCCAAAAGTAGGTGAATGACTTAGTTAGAAGAAATTGCCTATCTGTAATACTTTTAGAGATAAAAGACATTTCCTCATTTTAGTAGCTATTACTCAGCTATCCAAAGAATTACAGTTCTGCAACTTCACTATGTGGTAGATCAGCCAAAAGTAGGTGAATGACTTATTTAGAAGAAATTGCCTACCTGTATTACTTTTAGAGATAAAAGACATTTACTCATTTTAGTAGCTGTTACTCAGCTATGGAAAGAGGTACAGTTCTGCAACTTCACTATGTGGTAGATCAGCCAAAAGTAGGTGAATGACTTATTTAGAAGAAATTGCCTACCTGTAATACTTTTAGAGATAAAAGACATTTACTCATTTTAGTAGCTATGACTGAGCTATGCAAACAGCTATAAATCTGAAACTTCACTATTAGGTAGATCACCCAAAAGTAGGTGAATGACTTATTTAGAAGAAATTGCCTATCAGTAATACTTTTAGAGATAAAAGACATTTACTCATTTTAGTAGCTGTGACTGAGCTATGCAAAGAGCTATAGATCTGAAACTTCACTATGTGGTAGATCACCCAAAAGTAGGTGAATGACTTATTTAGAAGAAATTGCCTATCTGTAATACTTTTAGAGATAAAAGACATTTACTCATTTTAGTGGCTATTACTCAACTATCCAAAGAGCTACAGTTCTGCAACTTCACTATGTGGTAGATCAGCCAAAAGTAGGTGAATGACTTATTTAGAAGAAATTGCCTACCTGTAATACTTTTAGAGATAAAAGACATTTACTCATTTTAGTAGCTATGACTGAGCTATGCAAAGAGCTATAGATCTGAAACTTCACTATTAGGTAGATCAGCCAAAAGTAGGTGAATGACTTATTTAGAAGAAATTGCCTATCTGTAATACTTTTAGAGATAAAAGACATTTCCTCATTTTAGTAGCTATTACTCAACTATCCAAAGAGATACAGTTCTGCAACTTCACTATGTGGTAGATCAGCCCAAAGTAGGAGAATGACTTATTTAGAAGAAATTGCCTATCTGTGATACTTTTAGAGATAAAAGACATGTACTCATTTAGTAGCTATTACTCAGCTATCCAAAGAGCTACAGTTCTGCAACTTCACTATGTGGTAGATCAGCCAAAAGTAGGTGAATGACTTATTTAGAAGAAATTGCCTACGTGTAATACTTTTAGAGATAAAAGATATTTACTCATTCTAGTAACTATTACTCAGCTATCCAAAAAGCTACAGTTCTGCAACTTAACTATGTGGTAGATCACCCAAAAGTAGGTGAATGACTTATTTAGAAGAAATTGCGTGTATGCAATACTTTTACAGATAAAAGCCATTTACTCATTTTAGTAGCTATGAGTGTGCTATGCAAAAAGCTATAGATCTGCAACTTCACTATGTGGTAGATCACCCAAAAGTAGGTGAATGACTTATTTAGAATAAATTGCCTACCTATAATACCTATAAGTTACAATGGATTTACTCAACAGTCACTCAACAGTCACAATTTCAAAGTAGCTATTACTCAGCTATCCAATGTGCAACAGATCTGAAACTTTACTATGTGATAGCTTACCAAAAAGTAGATGAATAACATATTTGAAAAGAATTCCCTAACTTTAATACTTTTGAAGATATTTGACATTTATTTATGTCATTATTTTGCTAGAAATAAGAAAATAGCTATTACTCACTTATGGCATGCAATAGAACCCCAAACTATATGCCATCTTATAGTTAAGGACAAAGTAGCTGAACAACATATTTTACGAAAATACTCTAACTGCAATAGTTTTGGAGTTACAATGGATTTACTCAACTGCAGAATTTCAAAGTAGCTATTACTCAGCTATCCAATGTGCAACAGATCTGAAACTTTACTTTGTGATAGCCTATCAAAAAGTAGATGAATAACATATTTGAAAAGAATTCCCTAACTTTAATACTTTTGAAGATATTTGACATTTACTTATGTCATTATTTTGCTACAAATAAGAAAATAGCCATTACTCACTTATGGCATGCAATGGGACCCCAAACTATGTACCATCTTATAGCTAAGGACAAAGTAGCTGAACAACATATTTGAAGAAAAAGCTGTAATTGCAATAGTTTTTGAGTTATGCGCCCTTTACTCCAAGTAGCTAAGATTGCTATTACTCACTTATCTTTAGGCCTAAGTCCATAAAACCAAAAAAATTTTCAAGGGCGTGAAAATTCATTGGGACAACTAATTTACAAACAAGAGGAGAGTGCCCGTGAACGGGCACTGTGTCAGCTGACTGAGTGTTTTTGATTTGTGAAGGTAATAATGAGAGGAAAGCATAATTATCAGGGAAAGTGCTGTACAGAAGTACAGTAAATGGTAATTGAACAGCATGTTCAAAGAAATTCTGAACCTGACAGAAGAAAAGGACCAAAAAGTTGTGCCCTGCAAATGGTTTTATGAAGGAAAGTAACAAGGTAACTGTTTAAGTGTAAAGAGTAGGTTAAAACATATTTAAAGAAATACTGCAAATGCAGTATCCTCGTACGACCTTGAAGGGGTCCAAGGTCAAATCTGACCACACAAAAATATTCCCAGCCCATGATTTCCTATAGGTTGATTTACCATCCCAAACCTCTAGGACCAATAATAAGTGAGTTATAAGCACTTTTAAGTTTGGCTGTCCTTATTTGACCTTGAAGGAGGGGTCCAAAGGTCAAATCTGACCACACCAAAAGATTCCCAGCCCATGATTTCCTATAGGATGGTTTACCATCCCAAACTTCTTGAACCAATAATAAGCGAGTTATAGGCACTTTTAAGTTTCGCTATATTTGTTTGACCTTGAAGAAGGGGTTCAAGGTCAAATCGGACAACATCAACAGATTCCCAGCCCATGATTTCCCATATGTCTGTTTACCATCCCAAACCTCTAGGACCAATAATAAGCGAGTTATAAGCACTTTTAAGTTTGGCTATCCTCGTTTGACCTTGAAGGAGGGGTCAAAGGTCAAACCTGACCACACCAAAAGATTCCCAGCCCATGATTTCCTACAGGTTGGTTTACCATCCCAAACCTCTAGGACCAATAATAAGGGAGATATAAGCTCTTTTCATGACTGACAAAGAAACACCAGTGGCGGCCATCTTGTTTTTCAAAATGAGCCCAAAAATATTCCCAGTCAAGATTTTATAATGAGGAACATATCCTGCGAATTTGAGATCTCTACTTATAATACCCTTTGCTCTAGAGGGCCAACAAAAGTCCTTTTTAAAGTCGAATAAACGTCCCTGGCGGTCATCTTGTTTTTCAAACTGAGGCCAAAAATATTCCCAGACAACATTTTATGGTTATTAATATATTCTGCAAACTTGAGAAGGCTAGCTATAACATTTTTTTCATTAGAGCAGTAATGGTTAAATCTCTCTACACACTGCGGCTATCCAGTGGATAACAATGATTTACTCAATAGTGAGAACCTGAAAGTAGCTATTGCTTAGCTATGCCATGACACAGAGGTCTGCAATTTCACTATGATATAACTGACCAAAAATTATGTGAATAACATATTTAAACAAAATACTCTAAATGTAATAGTTTTCAAGTTACAACTGATTTACTCAACAGTGATAACCTCAAAGTAGCTATTACTCAGCTATGCAATGAGCTACATGTCTGAATTTTTACTATATTATAGCTGACCCAAAAGTAGGTGAACAACATATTTAAGTAAAATACTGTAAATGCAATAGTTTTCAAGTTACAACTGATTTACTCAATAGTGAGAACCTGAAAATAGCTATTGCTCAGCTATGCCATGAGCTATAAGTCTGTAATTTCACTATGTTATAGCTGACCCAAAAGTAGGTGAACCACATATTTTAACAAAATACTCCATATGCAATATTTTTCAAGTTATAACTGATTTACTCAACAGTCAGTACCTGAAAATAGCTATTGCTCAGTTGTGCCATGAGCTACAGGTCTGTAATTTCACTATGTTATAGCTCACCCAAAAGTAGCTGAATAATGTATTTACACAAATTTCTGTTAATGCAATAGTTTTCAAGTTATAAATGATTTACTCAAGAGTGATAACCTCAAAGTAGCTATTACTCAGCTATGCCATGAGCTACAGGTCTGAAATTTTACTATGTTATGGCTAACCCCATAATAGGTGAATAACATATTGAAACAAAATACTCCAAATGCAATAGTTTTCAAGTTACAACTGATTTACTCAACAGTCAGTACCTAAAAATAGCTATTGCTCAGTTGTGCAATGAGCTACAGGTCTGTAATTTCACTATGTTATAAGTGACCCAAAAGTAGCTGAATAACGTATTTACACAAATTTCTGTAAATGCAATAGTTTTCAAGTTATAAGTGATTTACTCAACAGTGATTACCTCAAAGTAGCTATTACTCAGCTATGCCATGAGCTACAGGTCTAAAATTTTACTATGTTATAGCTGACCCCAAAATAGGTGAATAACATATTGAAACAAAATACTCTAAATGCAATAGTTTTCAAGTTATAAGTGATTTACTCAACAGTGATAACCTAAAAGTAGCTATTACTCAGCTATGCCATGAGCTACATGTCTGAAATTTTACTATGTTATAGCTGACCCAAAAGTAGGTGAACAACATATTTAAGCAAAATACTGTAAATGCAATAGTTTTCAAGTTACAACTGATTTACTCAATAGTGAGAACCTCAAAATAGCTATTGCTCAGCTATGCCATGAGCTATAGGTCTGTAATTTCACTATGTTATAGCTGACCCAAAAGTAGGTGAACCACATATTTTAACAAAATACTCCAAATGCAATATTTTTCAAGTTACAACTGATTTACTCAACAGTCAGTACCTGAAAATAGCTATTGCTTAGTTGTGCCATGAGCTACAGGTCTGTAATTTCACTATGTTATAGCTGACACAAAAGTAGCTGAATAACATATTTACACAAATTTCTGTAAATGCAATAGTTTTCAAGTTATAAGTGATTTACTCAACAGTGATAACCTCAAAGTAGCTATTACTCAGCTATGCCATGAGCTACACATCTGAAATTTTACTATGTTATAGCTGACCCCAAAATAGGTGAATAACATATTTAAGCAAAATACTGTAAATGCAATAGTTTTCAAGTTACAACTGATTTACTCAAAAGTGAGAACCTCAAAATAGCTATTGCTCAGCTATGCCATGAGCTATAGGTCTGTAATTTCACTATGTTATAGCTGACCCAAAAGTAGGTGAACAACATATTTTAACATAATACTCCAAATGCAATATTTTTCAAGTTACAACCGATTTACTCAACAGTCAGTACCTGAAAATAGCTATTGCTCAGTTATGCCATCAGCTACAGGTCTGTGATTTCACTATGTTATAAGTGACCCAAAAGTAGCTGAATAATGTATTTACACAAATTTCTGTAAATACAATAGTTTTCAAGTTATAAGTGATTTACTCAACGGTGATAAACTCAAAGTAGCTATTACTCAGCTATGCAATGAGCTACGTGTCTGAAATTTTACTATGTTATAGCTGACCCAAAATTAGGTGAACAACATATTTAAGCAAAATACTGTAAATGCAATAGTTTTCAAGTTACAACTGATTTACTCAATTGTAAGAACCTCAAAATAGCTATTGCTCAGCTATGCCATGAGCTATAGGTCTGTAATTTCACTATGTTATAGCTGACCCAAAAGTAGGTGAACAACATATTTTACCAAAATACTCCAAATGCAATATTTTTCAAGTTACAACTGATTTATTCAAAATACAGTACCTGAAAATAGCTATTGCTCAGTTGTGCCATGAGCTATAGGTCTGTAATTTCACTATGTTATAGCTGACCCAAAAGTAGCTGAATAACATATTTACACAAATTTCTGTAAATGCAATAGTTTTCAAGTTATAAGTGATTTACTCAACAGTGATAACCTCAAAGTAGCTATTACTCAGCTATGCCACGAGCTACAGATCTGAAATTTTACTATGTTATAGCTGACCCCAAAATGGGTGAATAACATATTGAAACAAAATACTCTAAATGCAATAGTTTTCAAGTTATAAGTGATTTACTCAACAGTGATAACCTAAAAGTAGCTATTACTCAGCTATGCCATGAGCTACATGTCTGAAATTTTACTATGTTATAGCTGACCCAAAAGTAGGTGAACAACATATTTAAGCAAAATACTCTAAATGCAATAGTTTTCAAGTTACAACTGATTTACTCAATAGTGAGAAACCTCAAATAGCTATTGCTCAGCTATGCCATGAGCTATAGGTCTGTAATTTCACTATGTTATAGCTGACCCAAAAGTAGGTGAACCACATATTTTAACAAAATACTCCAAATGCAATATTTTTCAAGTTACAACTGATTTACTCAACAGTCAGTACCTGAAAATAGCTATTGCTCAGTTGTGCCATGAGCTACAGGTCTGTAATTTCACTATGTTATAGCTGACCCAAAAGTAGGTGAACCACATATTTTAACAAAATACTCCAAATGCAATATTTTTCAAGTTACAACTGATTTACTCAACAGTCAGTACCTGAAAATAGCTATTGCTCAGTTGTACCATGAGCTACAGGTCTGTAATTTCACTATGTTATAGCTGACCCAAAAGTAGCTGAATAACATATTTACACAAATTTCTGTAAATGCAATAGTTTTCAAGTTATAAGTGATTTACTCAACAGTGATAATCTCAAAGTAGCTATTACTCAGCTATGCCATGAGCTACAGGTCTGAAATTTTACTATGTTATAGCTGACCCAAAAGTAGCTGAATAACATATTTATACGAAATTCTCTAAATGCAATAGTTTTCAAGTTACAAGTGATTTTACTCAAGATGGTAGTTACTGAAAAGCCCAAAAGTAGCTATTACTCACTTAGCTATTGAAACAGACACCCAAGTTACTCACCATGTTGTAGCTATGAAAAAAGTAGCTGAATAACATATTTTAACAAAATGCTCTAAATGCAACACTTTTCAAGTTATAAGTGATTTAGTGCATGATTTCATGAATTTTAATGCATTAAAAATTATTAAAAAAATTTATTAAAAAAAAAGTAAGACCGATCCAGGTCTCATACTCACACAAGAGAATCTACCTCTGGCCTAGTACATATATACAAGATATGAGAGAAATCCCTGTAATAGTCACTGAGAAAATTGTGATAAAGTGTTGAAATTTTCACACTTTTGGTGGGGGTACCTCCCTTGTAACGTCTCTAGCAAACAGACAGATTTTCATGCCTTGAACAATTTTTCATCCTCGATAGATAAGGTATCTTTTAAAAAAAACAGCATGTCTCTAGGCCTTGTAGTTTTGGAGAAGAAGTTGTTCACGCGGACGCGTACGCCCACGCCGCAGAGTGACGACATAAAAATCTGTAGCTGTAGTAGTTTTGGGGAAATCTGCGTGACTAAATAACGCACGCACACACAGGCATCATTTCATAATCTCCCTCCCGGGCTAAAGCCCGGCGGGAGATAATTAAACTGGTGCAAACATTTGGACCACCAAAAATATTCAGGAGGCCATCTTTCTGTCCCCTCAAATTTCAAGGAGGCCAATTTTCTAGGAGGAAAATTTTCTAGGAGGCCATTTTTCCAGGAGGCCAATTTTCCATTTCCTGTGGAAAACATGTTTAGAGAAAATACTGTAAATGCAATACTTTTGAAGTTACAACTGATTTACTCAACATTGAAAATGTCAACGCAGATTTTCCTGAGCTATGCAATGAGCTACAGGTCTGCCATTTTACTATGGTAAAATGGTAAAAAGTAGGCTAACAACACATTCAAACAAAATACTGTAATTGCAACAGTTTTCAAGTTATAAGTGATTTACTCAACAGTGATAAGCTCAAAGTAGCTGTTACTCAGCTACGCAATCAACCACAGGCCTGCAATTTTACTATGGTATAGCTGACCCAAAAGTAGCTGAATAACAAATCCAAACAAAATACTTTAAATACAATAGTTTTTAGGTTACAACTGATTTACTCAACAGTGATAACATGAAAGTACCTTTTGCTCAGCTAAGCAATAAGTTACAGGTCTGCAATTTCACTATGTCATAGAAGACTGAAAATTTGGTGAATAAAATATTTAAAGAAAATACTGTAAATGCAATAGTTTTCAAGGTTCAACTGATTTACTCAACAGTGAAAATCTGAAAGTAGCTATTGCTCAGCTATGCAATAAGCTACAGGTCTATAATTTCATTATTTTTACAGCTGACCCGTAAGAGGTGTATAACATATTTAAACACAATTCTCTAAATTTGAAAATTTTAATTACTTAAATGTAGCTTTTATAAACTACAAGCTTACCATGTGGGACTGAATGCTAACTCGGGAGGCCGAAGGACTCCAGCCAACTACCAAGAAAATTGCAAATTTAATAAGTAAATTAAATTTTTATAATTTAATACCCTATCCAATGGACAATAGCTTATCCGGTCGGCGCGGACCGGCCTGCCAAACGTCAGAAAAAGACGTCCTGTGTCTCCACCGGCTAGGCCGGCCCAGTACTGTGCACTCGCTAGATGGCGTGTCGTACTTCCTTCCTGTCTAGACAGCGTGACGTCATAGCATCTTTTTCGTTGTCTAAACCTATTAGACCCCTAGTGAACTGATAGCGGGGTCGGTGGGAGGGTCTTGTGTGTCCATTGGATAGGGTATTAACTTATAAAAATTTAATTTACTTATTAAATTTGCAATTTTATTGCGTTAATACTTCCTATCCAATGGACAATAGCTGAATAACTACCCCTTGGTTGGCGGGTAAGTTACTAGGGATCAAAAATTGAACTCATGCTCAGTAGTGAAGATAGGTACCTTGTAAGCCTGGGCAGACCTTGAGGTCGGTAACCCATAAAAGGCTGTGGTCGAGTATCATCATCCGGTTATGAGGGTTGAACCGTCAGAAACGACCTTGATACCGCCCCCCCCCCCTTTTTAAAAGACCTACTCTGAGGTAAGGGAGGAGAGGGATGAGTTCAGTCCCAAAGGCAAGTCTCCCGAAGGAAGCACATCTGAGATAATTAAAATTTTTTTTTTTTTTTTTTGTTGGTTATCTTTTTTTTTTATATACTCTTAACTGTATTTACAAATGTACACATCCCCTCTAGGTAGTGGTCTGTTGGTGGATCTGTTGAGCAGCCACCACAGGACCAAGATGAAAAACCTCTGAGTCAGCCCAAGCCACATCCTTCAGGTAGAACTGCGTGAAGGTATTGTGAGATTTCCAATGGCAGGCTGACAAGATCTGATCTAAGGAAACTCCTGATTGGAAGGCCTTAGAAGCAGCAAAAGCCCGAACATCATGAGCTTTAACTTGATGTAGGGTGTGGGCTTGATGATCTGAGAGCTCGTAACAGAGGATCACAGTTTATTTGATCCATGAGGAGATGGTAGCAGGGGAGATGTCCTTGTCGAAACCTTTCTTGAAGGAGACAAAGACCAATTGTTTACCCTGTCTGATGTCTGATGTCCTGTCCAGATAGTAGCGCAAGGCTCTGATCGGACAAAGAGACCTGTCAGACTTGAGGGATCTGTCTAGGGTAGGAGCCAGGGCTGGTATGACCACTGGGGCTACACTCTCGGGGCCCTCTTTGGCTAGCTGGTTCTTGGAGAGGAAGCTAGGGGATGGAAACAGGGACACCTTAGACCAGTCTGATTGGTGTCTAATGTTTTTATGCTGCCAAGCATGAATCTCACTCCTTCTTTTGCCCGAACCTAGGGCTAAAAGGAAGACAGTTTTGAAGGTCAAATGCTTCAGTGATGCCTCCTTAAGGGGTTCGAAAGGAGGCTTTGTCAGTTGATGTAATACCAATGAAAGGTTCCAGGAGGGTATACCCCTACGACCCTTGGGTCTGTCTCTGTGGAAGCTGTCCAGGAGACGGGTGAGATTATCATCTTTGCTGATATTGAAGGTAGTATTACCCAGTTTATCAGCAATGGCAGATCCACCTAATTAGAGATGCACCACTTTGTAAAAATGGCCCACTTTGCTTCATAGACTGATCTGGTTGATTTTCTTTGAGGAGCCTCAATTCTTGCTGCCACTGCCTGAGAGAAGCCCTGTTTTTTTATTGCTGTGGCTCTAGGAGCCAAGCATGGAGATTTAGATTGGTCAGATTTCTGTGAGGGATCTGATTGAAGGGCTGTAACAAGAGGTTTGGCAGATTTGGAAGACTGAGGGGAATTTGGCTAGACATGGTCACCAAATCCCAAAACCAAGGCATGTTGGGCCACCCCGGGGCGATCAGAATGAGCCTTTGGCATGGAGAGTCCAGAATCTTTTCCACCACTTTGCCCAAGATGGCGGTGGGTGGAAAGGCATAGGCATCCAGGTCCTCTCATGGTAGAGTGAGTGCATCCACTGCTACAGCCAGGGAGTCCGGTACCGGGGATACAAACTGAGGTAACTTGTGATTGAACCTCGTGGCAAATAGAGCTATTTGAGGTCGGTGCCATTTGTTGCATATCTTCTGAAAAACTTCGGGAAGGAGGGACCACTCTGTCTGGATGGTCTGACCCAGTCTGGATAGCTTGTCCGCTATCACATTCAGGTGGCCCGGAATGTGTCGGGTTTTAGAGTCACTTGTCTCTGGGAACACCAAGTTAAGATTCTCCAGAGTAGGGCACAAAGTGGGCCCGACCTCATGCCTCCTTCCTTGTTTATGTAAGCTACTACTGTAGTGTTGTCGGTGGCCACTAGAACTATCTTGCCTACACAGAGATCTTGGAACTCTTTTAAGGCTAGGAACACTGCCTTCAATTCCAGATAGTTTATGTGTAGATTGCTTTCCGGCACCGACCAGGAACCTCTTGCAGTGAGTTCGTTTAAGTGAGCGCCCCACCCTTCTTTTGATGCGTCTGTAAATATTTGCAGAGCATGTCTTATTGGGTGTAATGGCTGACCTTGTAGCACATTGTTTGCCTCTAGCCACCATTGTAGATGTGGGTGTAAAGAACTGGGCAGAGGGATAACCTTCTCTAGAGATTCCGGAACTCTCCCATTGTTTTTGAGATGCCACTGAATGGGTCTCATGTGTAACCGGCCAAGGTGAACTTGCTTCTCTGTGGCTGTTAGCAGGCCTATCAGGGACATGAACTGTCTGACTGGACAGGTCGGTGTTGATAGAAGTATTTGTATCTTGTCCTGCAGGCTTTGCCATCGGTCCGGTGTAGGTCTGACCCGACCGGACTGGAGGTCGAATTGGTAACCGACAAAGTTGAAGATTTGTTTTGGTTCCAATTCTGATTTTTCTATGTTCACCAGCAAACCTAGTTTTCGACACATTTTGACTAGGATCTGGGTGTGGAGGAGACAAAGTTGTTTGGATCTGGCTCTCACCAACCAGTCGTCTAGGTCCTGGTGGATCCTTATACCCCTGTGTGAGGCCATCAGTGTCACCTCTTTGGCCACTACCGTGAATTCCATGGGAGCTGTGGACAGACCAAAGGGTAGTGCCTTGAATTGGTAAGTCCGGCCCTGGATATGAAATCTGAGGTATTTCCTGGATTGTTCCTGTATTGGTATGTGGAAGTAGGCGTCTTTGAAGTCTACTGAGGTGACCCACTTCCCTTGTCGGAGGGATGTTCTGATGGTTTCCGGTGTTTCCATTTTGAATTTCTCCACTTTGAGGAAGAGGTTTAATTTGCTCAGATCCAGAATTGGCCTCCATTTGTTGTTGGGTTTAGGAACTAGAAAAAGTCGGTTGAAAAACCCCAGGGAAGTTGGATTTTGAACCAGTTCTACTGCATTTTTGTCTATAAGCTGATGCAATGCCTCCAACAGGTAGCTGTTCCTGTGGGGATTGGCATAACAACTTATGACTGTGGGAAATCTTGTGAGTTTGGGCCGGTTCCGGAAGGGGAGGGCATAACCGTCCCTCAAATTCTGGATTGTTTTGGGTCCGGCTCCCAGATCTAGCCAAGTTTCCCAAAAATTTTGAAGTCTGGCTCCTACAGGAAGACTTTGGACAACATTTGGTACATCTGAAACAGAATTGGCAAGAGACAATTGAGTGACACACAAAGCACTTTTCACAGATTTTAATTTGCAATCTTTGGTGGTACAAACTGCTGGCCCTGGACTTAAAATCTTTCTTTTGCGATTGCCCGGGCGCAGTAGTGACAGAATGAGCAACATGAACTTTTACATTTAAAAAGTCTCTTGTCTGTTGGTGATGTGGGCTCCCGGCCAGCAGTCGTATAGGGAGCTTGTTTAAACTGTAACTGTCATTTATATGACTGCTGGCCCTTGGCAGGTCTTGAGGAGTAAGAGGTAGCACGACCCTTGCCTTTCCTGTACTGCTTCTTCCCAATAGTTTTCCAGGCAGGCTTTTCTTGTCTTGAATCCTTATTGTTTCCGGACTTCTTCTCTACACGTTCATAAGGGTGATAACGGTCCGGAAGCAGAGTGGCTTTTAGCTTCAAACTGGGCTATCTCCTCTTCGGCCCGCTTAATTGTGGAATCAGGGAAGAGGGTGGAGATGTGTAGAGGTGCTGTTCGCAGAGCTGTGAGAGTGTCCTGTTTGATTCCAGTTCTGAGATGGCTGAGGTATGCATCCCGGCGGACTAAAGTTAAATTTCCCATGGTGATGAATACAAATTCGGACAAATGTTCCATGGACTTTGCTGCCGCCTGAGAGATGCTGGCATTGAAGTCCAGTAAGTATTGTAACTCTTCAACAGCCGGTGATGCTTTAGCTGACCCTTTGCCCTTCTGTTCTGACTTCAAAGCCTTGAGTTGGTCTTTCATGCTCTGCTGGACCTTAACCAGGTAGCGATTGAAGCTAGCACTCTGATTGCATACAATAGATGCCTCTCTGGCCGACCTCTCCCACCTTCTCAAAGTTTCTTGTGAAATTCTGCGGGAAGCAGGAGGGGTAAAGCCAAGCCCCGTATACCTTGCTATACGACTGTAGCTGCTGTTTAGTTTCACTGCGTCGGTGTGCCATGTTGAAACTTTAGAGGGTTCTGTTTTCTGGTCGGTATGTAGTCCGTACCACTTAGCCTGAGAGCGTGGTGGTCTGAGAAAAACGTCCTTGGCTAAACCTCCGGCTTCAGAACCTCTAGAAGGGTAACCTTCTGACAGACTTAAGTTGAGCTTGGAGAGTTTTTTGCACAGCCATTCTTCTGTGGGCATTTTGACGGAGACTTTACCCGGAGTAACAGTTTTGGGCCCGGCAAAGGGGTTATCTTCGGCTGTAGTAGCAGAACTGTCAACTTCCGGAATATGGGTCCAGCCCATATAAGAGCGAATACCCTGCATAGTGTCCCGGTAAGTCTCCTCTTCTGATACTGGCTGATCTTGATCCATGGCAGAGAGCTCCGGATCTTCAGATAGCTCTCCTTCTTCAGCATATAAGTCTAGGGGGGGGGTCTATCTGACAGGTCACTACAGGTCTCTGATGAAAAACTTGAAACACTGTCTTGACGAGACCTATGTAAAGCTGGTGACGCAGAATCTGCTGTGTCGGATGGAGTAGGCCGGTCGGTGAAGGCAGGTCGGTGAGAGCTCTGGTGGGAAGACGGGTCGGAGATGGTATCCGGTGGAAGATTTGGTCGGTCAGTCTTGGTTTGACTGGCAGGCTGATGCGTAAGAGCAGAGGAGTCTTTTGAAGAAGCAGGTCGGCTGGTTTTAGTTTGACTGGCCGGCTGATGCTTAGTAGCAGAGGAGCCCGTACCAAGAAACTTGGTCGTTGTTGAAGACTGTTGACTGATCATTGCTTCACTGGTCGGCTGATGCCTTTCAGCAGAGGAGCCAGTTCCAGGAAGCGTAGCTGAAGTAGAAGGTCGGATGAAGGGTTCAGAAGTGTGTGCAACAGAAGATGGAGGTGAATGGGCCGGAGTGACTTTCACATCAGCAGAGAACTTAGGTTCCAGATTTCTGGCCATGAGAAGGGCCTCCAGCCGGTTGAACCGTTCCGACCATTTAGAGTCTAATGTGGCTATCTTGTCGTCAGTAGAACTCTGAGGAGCTTTAGATGTGGTAGCAGAGGGAGATTTTTCCCGTTTTGCAATTTTCTTTGTGTCCTTTTTAGTTTTCTTGTCTGGTGGGGGCTCAGTAGGTGAATTAGCTTCTTTCTCTACAGGCCCAATAACGGACACATTTGAAGGATCTACAAGCTCCTCACTGTCTTTGGCTAGAGTTGCTTCCAGTTTCTTTGCTTCTCTCTTTTCTTTTTTAATTCTATATGAGGGAGTGGCAAGCTGAAGGCGTTGTTCTTCAGAGAAGGCATTGCAAATCTTACAATCAGTGGACTGGGCATTTTTAACACAGTCATCAGACCCCTTACCCTTCTCGCGACATCTTGCACAAAAAGCATGTGAGTCAAAGTTCGCCATTGCGTGGCCACAACTCCCTCTACGTTGTCCTGGGGACGACATGATAGTTCCAGAAGGTGATGACAACAAATAAAACTGAAGATAATAAGAATTTCTAACATAAACGCTGATAAAACTTCGCTGAATAAAATTCCAAGAGCACAGTCATGCGCCAAACGAAAAAGATGCTATGACGTCACGCTGTCTAGACAGGAAGGAAGTACGACACGCCATCTAGCGAGTGCACAGTACTGGGCCGGCCTAGCCGGAGGAGACACAGGACGTCTTTTTCTAACGTTTGGCGAGCCGGTCCGCGCCGACCGGATAAGCTATTGTCCATTGGATAGGATGTATTAACGCAATAAAAATGGGACGTTTGGATTTGGCAGAGTCCGTGTTTTAGTGTGTACCATAGCAGTGTCGTTTGGTGATTCGTCCTTCTTCTCTCGTAAATTTAGCCCCTAGCCCCTCAGCTGGAATACAGGGGGGAGGCAGGGTGGGACTTTCTTCAGTCCCACATGGTAAGCTTGTAGCTTATAAAAAGATACATTTAAGTAATTAAATTTTCAATTTTATTGCTTTACAATAGCTTACCATGTGGAACTGAATGCTGAATTCAACCGCCCGGTGGCAGCATTACAGCTGAGACTGGAAGTATTTTGTCCATTTTTCTTGAATTTAGAATTTAAAAATATACCAAAGTATTGCCAAATTACCAGTCTAAGTCCCAGTTACAGAGCCCCAGTTCTAAAGTCGGGTCTGTAAGTAGCCAAAAAACCGAAATTTAATGAATGACAGTACGGGTACTCTCTGGATGTTTTGAGAGAAGAGAGTGCAGCCTTGCTCACACAAGGTAGTAGCCCCAAAGGGCATCACTGCTATAATAATACAGCCCTAGGCTTGAATCTCATCAATTTTGCCACCCTAAATATGATATTATGGTACACTGATAAACACTGAATACATTATACAGTTAAAAACATAAGGATAGATAAGAGACCTTACCGTAAACATCTGAAGAGGTAACCAATACCTAGACCCTCGGATAGACTCCTGAAGACTTGGCTGCAGTGGGTGTGCCCCCCCCCCCCCCCCCTTCTTTTCTTAAAGAATATGAGTATGCTGAGCAGAAGGGTCTAGGACTTGTTGTGCCGCTACTACTGGTCCCAGATACATATTGTTGTCCTTGTCTGACCAAGTAAGGTCTTTTAGGTAAAAGTTTGTAAATGTGTTGTGAGCTTTCCAGTGACACGCTTGCATGATTTGGTCCACCGATACCCCACCGTAAAAGGCCTTAGAGGCCACGAAGGCCCTAATGTCATGCGCTTTGCAAGGCTTGTTGATCTGTTTGTTTATAACAAAGTAGGATAGTTTGTTTTAGCCAAGAAGAGAGTGTAGCAGGTCTGATGTATGTCCTTCCTTAAAGGAGATAAAGAGAAGGGATCGAGACCCCCTTAGGTCTTTGGTTTGACCCAACTAGTACCTCAGGGCCCTTACCAGACACAAGGTCCTGTCTTCTTTGAATTGTCTATCTACAATGGTAGTTAGAGCAGGATTAGTCACTGGAGACACACTTTGAGAACCTTCTCTTGCTAGTTGGTTTTTGGCTATGAAATCTGAAAAGGGGAACAAAGCAACCTTTTCCCATTCGCCTAGATTAGATACTTTGTTTGCAACCCAGGCATGGATTTCGCTGTGGCGCTTGCCGGAGGCCAAAGCTAGCAAGAAAGCAGTTTTGAGAGTAAGATGTTTGAGTCTGTGTCTTTCATAGGCTCAAAAGGTGCTTTTGTGAGCTCATTGAGAACAACAGAAAGGTTCCACTTAGGAAGATTCCTGGAACTTTTGTGACGATCCCTGTGAAAACTGGAGAGTAACCTGTTAAGATCTGAACTTTGAGAGATATGTGGACCCCTTGGGCCCAAAGTGTCAACAATGGCCATCCTATAACCATCAATGGTCGAAAGGCGCCTGTTTAGATCTTGGTACAAGTACATAAAGAAGTCTGAGACTTGCTTTACAGAGGGAGTGGAGAAATCCACCAAATTTTCTCTGCAACATTTCTCAAATAGGGCCCACTTTGACTTGTAGATGGTCCTTGTTGAAATCTCTGAGGATTTCGCACTAGGTCCCAAAACCAGGGCATCTCTGGGCAGCCTGGGGCTATAACAATGATCAGGCAACTGGATTGCCTGATTTTTCGGATCACCCTGTGTAGGAGAGCCATGGGAGGGTAAGCATAAGCAGTGAGACCCGACCAGTTTATGTTCAGAGCATCTATGTCCCAAGCATTTTTGTCTGGGACTGGAGACACGTATAGTGGAAGTTTGTGGTTCAGGCGAGTGGCAAAAAGATCTACATGAGGAGTGAACCACTTGAGGCAGATCTGTTTGAACACCTGCGGATGCAGTGACCATTCTGTTTACTGGACTTGGTTCGACCTGGACAGAAGGTCGGCCATCACATTCAGACATCCTGGAATGTGTCTGGCTTTTAATGTTATCTGGTAATGATGGCACCAGGTTATGATCTTCCACAGGAGAGCACACATCTCCACCGAGTGTGTTCCTCCTTGTTTGTTTATGTAGGCTACTACGGTTGAGTTGTCTGTAGCAACCAACAGTTTGGTTTTGACACTGGTCCTTGAACCTTTGAAGGGCCAGAGAAACCGCCTTCAGCCAGTGTTCGACACTAACAAGAAATGTACGCTGGACCATAGGGCCAGTAACTCTCGATATGTACTGGTCCTTTAGATTTTGTGGGGGTCATTAATTATGAGAAATAAAAGCACTCTATTTTATTCAGTATCTCAGGTGAAAGTGTGGAATGAATCTACTGGCAAAAGGGGCCAGTAACTTTTAAACTATGCAAGTCCTTACAAAATTCTACTGGCCACGGACCAGGGGGACAGCATTACTGTCGAACGCTGCCTTCAGCTCTAGAATATTTATGTGTGGCCTTTTTTCCCTGTCTGACCACAGATCTTTTGTAGAGGTTTGCTCTAAGTGAGCGCCCCCGCCTTCGTTTGAGGCGTCTGTAAAGAGTTGGATACTGTGGTCTTTGGGATGGAGGTCTGCACCTTTCATCATGTTTGTGGGATTTTCCCACCATTCTAGGTGTGCTGAAATGGTTTCTGTCCAAGGAAGGAGGCTGTCCAACGACTGAGGAAATCTCCAGTGCTCCTTGAGGTGAAACTGAAAGGGCCTCATGTGAAGGCTTCCCTCCGGGACCATTTTCTCCGTTGAGGCAAGCACCCCAATTAGCGACATCAAACATCTTGCAGTCAAAACATGTTTTGACTTGAATCGTAGGAACAAATCCTGAAATTTGAGCCATCTCTCTTGAGAGGGTTGTACAAGGGCTGAATCTAGATGGAATTCGTAGCCTACGAACGAAAACACTTTAGTAGGTTTAGTTCGGACTTCTCCTGATTTATTATCCACCCTAAGAGCTGAGTTAGATCCACCACTGTCAGAGTGTTTACTTGTGCTTCTTCCTGAGACTGGGCCCTGATCAGCCAGTCATCCAGGTACTATTTAAGTCTGATTCCGCTTGACGGGGCCATCAGCTTCACCTCTTTTACAATCATTGTAAAGACCTGAGGGCCCATGGCTAGTCCGAAGGGAAGGGAGGTGAACTGAAACACTTGCGACCGGTGGCAAAACCTTAGGTACTTCCTTGAGTTTGGGTGGTTGGGGATGTGAAGGTAGGCATCTGATAGGTCTATCGACGACACCGATTTCCCTGGAATCAGAGAGGCCCTGATGGACTCTGGTGTTTCCATTTTGAACCTTTCCACAAGTAGGAAGGTGTTGAGCCTGCTTAGGTCTATTACTGGCCTCCACCTTTGGTGAGGCTTGGATACAAGAAACAGGTGACTATAAAACCCGAGAGATTTTACATTTTCCACCCTTTCTATTGCGTTGTTTGACAGAAGAGACAGGATACAAGAGGTCAGAGCTAGTTCTTTTTGAAGGGCCTTGTAACCTGATTGGATCAGTGGGGCTCTGACTAAATTTGGTTTTGAGATGAATGGAAGAACGTAACCATTGGTGATAATGTTTAACACATTGTTTGAACATTTGTTTGTGAGGCAGTCTCTTCTGAAAGGAGACCTCCTACTGGTGGACTGAGGGAGGCTTGAAAGGAGTCATTGGGAGGAGGGGTTTCCACGCCCTCGTCCCCTTGAGTGGGGTCGAAAACAACCCCCTGAGTTTGATTTACCCCTACCCGAGGAAAACGATTGGTTACTGCTTTGAGAGGAATTTCCCCCATAGGGGTGTTTCCTGTAGGAGCCTCTTTTCTTACTGTGGTGGGGACCACGAAAGGGCTTGTTTTGGTAGGGTCCAAAACCCTGAGAGTCTTTAGGGGTCCCTTTTTTACGGAGGTAGTCTTCTCCATCCTTCACTAACTGAGACTTGAAGAGAGGAGAAGGCCAGAAGGTCGAATTCCTCAGTTCTTGACATCTCGAGTCCCCTAGATGTGGTTGAAGAAGGGTCATTTCTGCCTCTTGTCTCAGAAGGCCAGTGTTGCCCATAGTATACAGCTCCCTCTGGAGTATGTGGGTTACAGATTTGCTGAGGCAGGCTAAGACTCTCTGTTGAATAAGAATTCTTTTATTCATGATTTCAAAATAATCACAGGCATTATCATAACCACATGTAACAGCTCTTTCGTGATCGACACCCTTTTGAATTTGGCTCTTGAGTCTTGACCCTTTTCAAGGTAGCCTTGATACTGTGCTGACACTTCTCCATAACAGTGTTACAGGAAGAGGCAGTCCTAGTGAAAGTAGCTGTAAAACTGATGGTAGATAGATTCTGCCTAGCTTGATGTTCAAGTTCCTTATGAACTTGTAGGGGAACCTTGCCCACAGGGGCCTCAGAGGGCTTAGGGGTAATAGTTCTTGAAGCTTATCTTCAAAACAAGGCTGTCCCACCTTGCAGTATTTGGCTGTTGAAGCCGGGGGTTTAATGTATTTACCCTCAGGTAAATTAGAGGCCAAGAAATCTTGTTCAAACTTCTCAAAAGCATCTTTGAGAATGGGGTTTAAAGGGAGCATAGCAGAAGGGCCTCTTGGCCTAAGCTCCTGTTGGCCTTTCTCGTCGTCCAGGCCTAGCACAGTGGTAGAGGACTTGGGCAAGGTCTCCCTGGGATCAGGGAGATCCAGAATTTGCCTAAAAGTTTCCACTTTCTCAGCATATTGTGAAGGGAGGTCAGACATGTCTACCTCCCTGTAGAAGACTGGATCTGTGCTATCCTGATGATCAGGCTCGGGAGGAGCCTTTTGTTGAGGTTTTGTAGACCTTTTAATTGGGACAGAGGACTCATCTTCCTCTGAAGAAGACGATTGAGAAAAATTCTTTGCCCGTACCTTATGCTTCCTTTTGTCAGAATGTTTTTTGGCTTTTGAACACACTTTTTGGTTGTTCCAACTCGGAATGATGATGCGAGTGGTGGGATTCAAGATCCGAGTGCCTGGAAGCATGCTCGGACTGGACACTTTGAGTGGATTTGGAGGAAGTTGAGGTCCATAATGGTCTGTGTCCATTGGTTGAGCATCCGAGTGGTCGGATGCCAGAGTCGTGGAAATTGAAGTCCGAGTTGTAATCGGGTCAGGCTGTTTACTGGATCCAGCTTTAGGTAAAGAGTCAGACCTCTGAACCACAATCAACTCGGAGGCTTTTTTATGGAGTGCATTTCGTCTCTGAGAGACTTCATAACCTCCAGCATGGATGCCTGAAAAACCCCCCATTTGTTGCTGAAGTTGGATGTTAAATTGAGTACCCAGGGATTTTTCTAGCCTACTCTCTATTTTGTTCTGCAATGCAGTACCTGGGGTGGGTGGGACAGCTTGTGGAGTCTTTAATGATAAAGATTCGAAATGTAGGGGTTGGGGACGGGGAGGTTCAGCAGCACCCTCAAAGTCTGCTTGAGAGCCAGAAAATGCCTCCACATCGTCACCCAGTAGATCCAGATCATCTTCCTTGCTAGTATTACAAGGATCCGATGCCCTCTGTTTCCTGACGTACCAATGCCTACGTTTAATCGTAAATTGCTGTTCCTCCGAGAAACTTGTACAAATATTGCATGGAGACTGATTGGTGGAGACTGATTGGTGACACAGGGATCGTCTCCCTTGCCAGATTCCCTGAATGTGGCGCCATTATTGTGGGTGTTGAAGAGGAAACCGAAGTGACGGCATTTAGATTATCTTGGCTTTGCACTCGTTTGGTGGGAAGACATTTTTACTGCAACAAATGCATTCCGAGTCGAAACGCGGAAAACTCACAAGACACAAATACTTAATAAATACTTATACTGTGAAGTTGAAACTATATCAGTATAATCTATATAATAAAAAGAAGCAAATAGCTGAAAGTTAACATCCAACAATACGTATATTCTGAGAAAACAGTATAAAACTTGAGAGATATTTCAAACGCTTTCCAATATGGCGGCCAACGAGAAAAGGACGAATCACCAAATGACACTGCTATCTGACCACATCAAAAAATTTCTAGCCTGTGATTTCCTATAAGTTGGTTTCACATTGCAAACCTCTAGGACAATTTGTAAGCAAGTTATAAGCACTTTTAAGTTTGGCTGTCCTCATTTGGCCTTAAAGGACGGGTCCACGGCCAAATGTGACCACATCAAAAGATTCCCAGCCCATGATTTCCTATAAGTTGGTTTCACATTGCAAACCTCTAGGACCAATAATAAGTGAGTTATAAGCACTTTTAAGTTTGGCTATCCTCGTTTGACCTTGAAGAAGGGGCCCAAGATCAAATCTGACCACATCAAAAGATTCTAAGCCCATGATTTCCTATATGTTGGTTTACCATCCCAAACCTCTAGGACCAATAATAAGTGAGCTATGAGCACTTTTAAGTTTGGCTATCCTCGTTTGACCTTGAAGGAGGGGCCCAAGGTCAAACCTGACCACATCAAAAGATTCCCAGCTCATGATTTCCTATATGTTGGTTTACCATCCCAAACCTCTAGGACCAATAATAAGTGAGCTATGAGCACTTTTAAGTTTGGCTATCATTGTTTAACCTTGAAGGAGGCCCAAGGTCAAATCCGACCATGCAAGAAGATTCCCAGCCCATGATTTCCTATAGGTTGGTTTACCATCCCAAACCTCTAGGACCAATAATAAGTGAGTTATAAGCACTTTTAAGTTTGGCTATCCTCGTTTGACCTTGAAGGAGGGGGCCCAAGGTCAAATCCGACCACACTAGAAGATTCCCAGCCCATGATTTCCTTGGATTTGCTGAACGAAAAAGATGCAATGACATCACACTGTCTAGACAGGAAGGAAGTGCAATGTGCCACCTAGCAAATGCACACTACTCGGTTGAATGCCTATTGGCTATAGAGGACAATCAAAAAAGAGATTCAACTTTCTATTGTTGAGAAAAAGCCTCAGAATGTTGAAAACACCTTGATGACCATCAAAGAAACGCCCGTGTCGGCCAACTTGTTTTTCAAAATGAGGCCAAAAATATTCCTAGGCAAGCTTTTGTGATGATAAACATATCCTGCAAATTTGAGAAGTCTTCCCACAGTACATTTTCATCTAGGGCCTCAAAATCTGTAAAAGTCCTTGCTGATCGTCAAAAACAAAACCCCAAAAAACCCCATTGTGGCCATCTTGTTTTTAAAAATGAGGCAAATTCAAGGTCAAATATTTGAAGGCTAGGTCTGCGCCAACCAGATTAACAATTGTCCAATGGGTAGGATGTATCAGCGCAATAAAAATATATATTTATTAAAAATATCATCCATGAAGACATTCAACTTTCCATAGATGAGAAAAAGGCTCAGAATATCCACAACTACTAGATGATAGCCAAAGAAAGACCCATAGCGGAAATCTTGTTTTTCAAAATGAGGCCAAAAACATTCCCAGGCAAGCTTTTATACTGATGAACATATCACGCGAATCTGAGATCTCAACCTATAATACCTTTTGCTCCAGAGGAGAAACAAACTCCTCGCTTGAAGTTGAAAAATGCCTGTGGTGGCCATCTTGTTTTTCAAAATGAGGCCAAAAATATTCACAGGCAAAATTTTGTAATGATGAATATACCCTGCAAATTTGAGAAATCTACCTATATACCTTTCCTTCTACAGCGGTAACACGAAAATCTCCATAAGGAGATGTTTTTTTACACAATGTCTTGTCAGATAGTTACTGTGAAATATGCGTCGGAAATGTAATGAAAAGTGCACAGAAACATAAATCCTACACAGGTGTGAAGTAGACAACAGCATGCTTACAGAGAAAGGAGACACAAGGTTGGAGTGCGACCGTGCATGTGGCTTGTTTTTGAAGGAATCCACTAAATCATCGATGTTGTCATCTTCTTCTCTGGATTCTGCTTCAGCAAGCTAATACAACAACAGTGTGCAACACTGGTGAAAAACAACAGAATGATACAGACAGCAGACCTAGAGATTGTAACATGAGCTGCACACTAGAACTACAGGAACTATAATCTGTACCACACATTGGAACAAGACATTTACATATAGGAAACAGGAACTGTAGTATGTTCTGCACACTGGAATCAATAAATCTATACACAGGAAACATGGACTGTAAAATGTACTGCACACTGGAACCAACACATCTATACACAGGAAACACAGACTGTAAAATGTACTGCACACTGGAACCAACACATCTATACACAGGAAACACAGACTGTAAAATGTACTGCACACTGGAACCAACACATCTATACACAGGAAACACAGACTGTAAAATGTACTGCACACTGGAACCAACACATCTATACACAGGAAACACAGACTGTAAAATGTACTGCACACTGGAACCAACACATCTATACACAGGAAACACAGACTGTAAAATGTACTGCACACTGGAACCAACACATCTATACACAGGAAACACAGACTGTAAAATGTACTGCACACTGGAACCAACACATCTATACACAGGAAACACAAACTGTAAAATGTACTGCACACTGGAACCAACACATCTATACACAGGAAACACAAACTGTAAAATGTACTGCACACTGGAACCAACACATCTATACACAGGAAACACGGACTGTAATAGGTAGTGCACACTACAACATAAGACATTTACACACAGGAAAAAGAAACTGTAATATTTACTGTATACAAGAACTTAATACAAGACAACATTGTAACATAGCAAATTGAGACCATAATATGTTCTCTGCAAACTACAGTGCTAATGACTTCTACATCTATATATAGGAAACAAACAGCATTGATCGACTGATATGTAATGCACACTAAAATGAGGTACTGGCTCACATTTCAAAACACCAGCAGGCACACATACGAGATGGTTAACCAAATATAGACTGGTACTAATAATTTATTCACAACAGAACAGTTAACATCAGAGCACCACACAATGTACAGAATTTAACCACTTTGGACAAAACAGATTTATTGACAAGTAAACTTCAGATATAGTTATAATGACCACACTGTCCATAATGAATTTTTAACAACTGCATAGTGCATTTATGGAATGTTTTGAATAAATAAAGGTGACAAGTAAGCCTGACAGGTAGAGAAGATTGGCTTACTGCCAGCAACAAGACATTGTGAGCTTACACTTTTGTCTGTAACACTGATGGAGGGGATGGAGCCAGTGAAGGAGGCCTGGCCACTTCTCTGAGAGTAGTAGTGACTGGAAACCTCTGACAAATGATCTGCATCTTGTACACTGGACAGGTCTGAAACACCAGTCTGGTCCACTTCAGGAGCTAAAGCAAGGCAAGCAACACATATCACTGGCTCAGTGAACATCACTCACTTTTATAAACTTCATAACAACGAGTGTGCAAAATGAGTTACTTTTGATGGAAAAAGTATATCCATATTACCATGACTTTAATATTATGATCAAGTACAAACAAATAAACAATCCAAGAAAACAACAACCTGTTAAGCTGCCACAGCACCATTTTTTTTTACAAATCCTTCAGAAATATTATATATGGGTACTGTGATTCTATACATCTTGCAACACCCAGGTGACATTGTAAGTATAGGAGCACTGAAGCACAGTTTACCTTAGGTCATGAAATGTCTTATAAACCCATGAATATTTTTGTCATATAGTTGCATCTGTAGTCTTGTTATATGAGAGAAAGCCAATACCTAGAAGCCATATTCAAATAAATCAATTGCCTGAAACATTTGTAACAGAAAATTGTGATAGTTTTATCTAATAACTCGGTAGAAGTATTTAGCCTCTATTAGTGATAATGTATAGATTACTAAAACACAAACTGCCACCACAATTAGAATACTACTACAAGATTCTGTGTATACACTTTATATAATAAAGAATATGGAATAATGGTCAACAATTATCTCATGTAACTAAAATTTCAATTTAAAAAAAATCAATTTATACGGTTAACCAGAAAATTTAATAAGTAAATTAAATTTTAATAAGTTAAAATCTTACAGACTATTGCCATAGGTCTGGTGCAAGCCAGTCCCGCCAAAAGTCAGAAAAAGAGCCGGACCACCTCCCATTTCCCCCTTAGTTCGCTGGGGGTAGTGCCTTCCATACTCACCAGGTGGTTATGATGTAACTTCCTCTTTTTGTTTGATAAGCTTAATCCTTAAAAAGCCCCCCCCCCCCCCCCCCCCCCCCCCCCCCAGTAAGGTAAAGACGAGAGTCAGCAAATGCCCTAAGAGGCAACAAAAGCCAGTAGTGCTTCCTGGTCTGAAAGCTTGTTATATAGGAGCACTGATTGTTTTGTCCAAGATCATATTGTAGAGGGTAAGATGTCCCTGTAAAAATTCTACTTGGAGGAGACAAAAACTAGTTGTTTATTGTCTCTGGGGTTTTAATTCTGTGAAGGTAGTTGCACAGGGCTTTGAAAGGGGGGGGGAGGGACCTATCCTCTTCGAGGGATTTATCTAAAGTGGGGGCCAGTGCTGGAATGACCACAGGGGCCCCACTATCTGGGCCCTCACAAGGCAGATGTCTTTAGAGAGAACACTGGATGAACGGTGAAGGGGTACTTGTTACCACTCATTTTAATGGTGAATGTTCTAGGGTTGGGGTCAAGTACATTGAAATGTACTTAAGTACAAGTACTTTGTTAATTTTCAAGTACAAATACAAGTCCTTTTTTTCCATCAAAGTACTTAAGTACAAGTACTTTTCAACCGTGAAAGTAAATACATGTAACGAGTTAGCCTAATACAATAATACCATACATAATAAGTTTTATATTTCCTAGTTTTGTAAATAAAGTATAAGAGAGAAAGCAGAAAGCTTGCTGTGTATTACATTCTCCTTTATGAAATATATATGTTTCTTTGGAATACAATGTTATCACCCAAAATTGCTATTCAATATGTTTGACAAAATTTGAAGTGGCTTTTGTGCTTCCTGTCATAACCTGAGTACAATGTTTACACTTTGCTCTGACACTCCCTTCTGTATTAGCTTGAATCTCAAAATGCTTTACAGCTGCAGCCATTATGATAACAAAATGTGAATACCATAAAGTGAGTTGTTTGTCAATCCCCCTGTCCCAGTATTTACAGTGGTCAGACAAGATCATGGCCAGTAAAAGAAATAATCTTTTTTCTGTAATCAACAGTCTTACCTACTCCAACAATCTGCTGATCTCTATTCATGTGTTGAAAAAAACTCATTCCTGAGCAATTATATCACACAGACTGTGTTAATCTAGTCCTTGTGATTTACTTGGACCAATTGAAAGATCTTAAATGCCCAGGTGCAATTTACCAAGAATACTCATACCTGTGTAGATATTATTAACTGAGATCAGGCAAGTTCAAAGTAAACAGTTATAAGAGGACTAAAGAGGGGGAGTAATATGCAATCTTGGAACAATTGTCCTCTTTTTAAGATGTGATTGGCTTATTGGATTGAAACTTTAATAATTTGATGCATTATTATCATCAATTATACTAAACTTTTTAAAAGAAACAATGTGATCAAATTGAATCAAAAATATCAGTGAAACTTAATCTAAATGAAAGAAAGTTTATCAATAAAGATATGGAAAAGGCTAAATTCAATTGTAATAATTATATAATCATAGTATAAAGTGTTATGATCACACAAATTTTTGAAAAATTAGTTTATTAAAACTAAAAGTACTTAAAAAGGATTTAAATGTACTTGTAAGTACATCAGATTTAAAATGTACTTACCGTAAATGACCTATTTAGCGCACGGTGCGCTAAGGAAAGACTATTTTTGTTCAATATTTGGTGGGAAAAAAAATCCCCTTTTAGCGCACCCATCATGAAACACTTTCCGGGATGAAGTATAGGTCAATCCGGTAAGAATAACGGTGTTTCGACATTTAGAATCTACTAAAAATACCCACTTCCTGTAAATATGGCGGTAGATAAAAACAAACTCGAAAGTCACGACAAAAATGTCAATTTGTTAAGTAAAAATACCTGCAATATATAAACAAGAGGAGAGTGCCCGTGAACGGGCACTGTGTCAGCTGACTGAGTGTTTTTGATTTGTGAAGGTGATTAGAGGACAGAATAATTATCAGGAAAAGGGCTGTACAGAAATACAGTAAATGGTAACTGAACAGCAAGTTCGAAAGAAATTCCGAAGCTGACAGAACAAAAGGATAAAAAAGTTGTGCCCCGTAAATGGTATTATGAAGGAAAATAACAAGGTAATTGTTTAAGTGTAAAAAATAGGTTAAAACATATTTAAAGAAATACTACAAATGCAATATCCTCGTTGGACCTTGAAGAAGGGGTCCAAGGTCAAATCTAACCACACAAATACATTCCCAGCCCATGATTTCCTATGGTTTACCATTCCAAACCTCTAGGACCAATTATAAATGAGTTATAAGCACTTTTAAGCTTGGCTGTCCTCATTTGACCTTGAAGGAGGGGTCCAAAGGTCAAATCTGACCATACCAAAAGATTCCGAGCCAATGATTTCCTATGGGATGGTTTACCATCCCAAATCTCTGTCACCAATAATAAGCGAGTTGTAGGCACTTTCAATTTTCGCTATCCTCATTTGACCTTGAAGGAGGGTTCCAAGGTCAAATCGGACCACATCAACAGATTCACAGCCCATGATTTCCTGTCTGTTTACCATCCCAAACCTCTGGGACCAATAATAAGCGAGTTATAAGCACTTTTAAGTTTGGCTATCCTTGTTTGACCTTGAAGGAGGGGTCATTGAAGGTCAAATCTGACCACACCAAAAGATTCCCACCCCATGATTTCCTACAGGTTGGTTTATCATCCCAAACCTCTAGGATCAATAATAAGGGAGATATAAGCACTTTTCATGACTGACAAAAAACACCTGTGGCGGCCATCTTGTTTCTCAAAATGAGGCCAAAAATATTCCCAGACAACATTTTATGGTTATTAATATATACTGCAAACTTAAGAAAGCTAGCTATAATATTTTTTTTCATCAGAGCAGTAATGGTGAAATCTCTCTCTACACACTGCGGCTATCCAGTGGATACAATGATTTACTCAACAGTGAGAACCTGAAAGTAGCTATTGCTCAGCTATGCCATGACATAGAGGTCTGCAATTTCACTGTGTTATAGCTGACCAAAAATTCTGTGAATAACATATTTAACAAATTACTCTAAATGTAATAGTTTTCAAGTTACAACTGATTTACTCAACAGTGAGAACCTCAAAGGAACTATTACTCAGCTATGCAATGAGCTACATGTCTGAAATTTTACTATGTTATAGCTAACCCAAAAGTAGGTGAACAACATATTTAAGCAAACTACTGTAAATGCAATAGTTTTCAAGCTACAACTGATTTACTCAATAGTGAGAACCTGAAAATAGCTATTGCTCCGCTATGCCATGAGCTATAGGTCTGTAATTTCACTATGTTATAGCTGACCCAAAAGTAGGTGAACAATATATTTTAATAAAATACTTTAAATGCAATATTTTTCAAGTTATAGCTGATTTACTCAACAGTCAGTACCTGAGAATAGCTATTGCTCAGTTGTGCCATGAGCTATAGGTCTATAATTTCACTATGTTATAGCTGACCCAAAAGTAGCTGAATAACATATTTGCACAAATTTCTGCAAATGCAATAGTTTTCCAATTATAACTGATTTACTCAACAGTGAAAACTTCAAAGTAGCTATTACTCAGCTATGGAATGAGCCACAGGTCTGAAACTTAACTATGTTATAGCTGACCCCAAAATAGGTGAATAACATATTGAAACAAAATACTCTAAATGCAATAGTTTTCAAGTTATAAGTGATTTACTCAACAGTGATGACCTAAAAGTAGCTATTACTCAGCTATGCCATGAGCTACAGGTCTGAAATTTTACTATGTTATAGCTGGCCCAAAAGTAGCTGAATAACATATTTATACGAAATTCTCTAAATGCAATAGTTTTTAAGTTACAAGTGATTTTACTCATGATGGAAGTTACTGAAAAGCCCAAAAGTAGCTATTACTCACTTAGCTATTGAGACAGACACCCAACTTACTCACCATATTGTAGCTATGAAAAAAGTAGCTGAATAACATATTTTAACAAAATGCTCTAAATGCAACACTTTTCAAGTTATAAGTGATTTACTCAACAGTGATAACCTAAAAGTAGCTATTACTCAGCTATGCCATGAGCTACAGGTCTGAAATTTTACTATGTTATAGCTGACCCAAAAGTAGCTGAATAACATATTTATACGAAATTCTCTAAATGCAATAGTTTTCAAGTTATAAGCGATTTACTCAACTGTGATAACCTAAAAGTAGCTATTACTCAGCTATGCCATGAGCTACAGGTCTGAAATTTCACTATGTTATAGCTGGCCCAAAAGTAGCTGAATAACATATTTATACGAAATTCTCTAAATGCAATAGTTTTTAAGTTACAAGTGATTTTACTCATAATGGAAGTTACTGAAAAGCCCAAAAGTAGCTATTACTCACTTAGCTATTGAGACAGACACCCAACTTACTCACCATATTGTAGCTATGAAAAAAGTAGCTGAATAACATATTTTAACAAAATGCTCTAAATGCAACACTTTTCAAGTTATAAGTGATTTACTCAACAGTGATAACCTAAAAGTAGCTATTACTCAGCTATGCCATGAGCTACAGGTCTGATATTTTACTATGTTATAGCTGACCCAAAAGTAGCTGAATAACATATTTATACGAAATTCTCTAAATGCAATAGTTTTCAAGTTACAAGTGATTTTACTCATAATGGAACTTACTGAAAAGCCCAAAAGTAGCTATTACTCACTTAGCTATTGAGACAGACACCCAACTTACCATATTGTAGCTATGAAAAAAGTAGCTGAACAACATATTTTCACAAAATGCTGTAAATGCAACACTTTTGAAGTTATAAGTGATTTAGTGCATGATTTCATGAATTTTAATGCATTAAAAATTATTAAAAAAATTTATTTAAAAAAAAGTAAGACAGATCCAGGTCTCATACTCACACAAGAGAATCTACCTCTGGCCTAGTACATATATGCAAGATATGAGAGAAATCCCTGCAATAGTCACTGAGAAAATTGTGATAAAAAGTTGAAATTTTCACACTTTTGGTGGGGGTACCCCCCTTGTAATGTCTCTAGCAAACAGACGAACAGACAGATTTGCATGCCTTGAACAATTTTTCATCCTCGATAGATAAGGTATCTTTTAAAAAAAACAGCATGTCTCTAGGCCTTGTAGTTTTGGAGAAGAAGTTGTTCACGCGGACGCGTACCCCCACGCCGCAGAGTGATGACATAATGTCAGCTGACTGACAAGTCAGCTGACATAAAAATATATGGATATTGTGCACTGTCACCGACAATATTGCTGGGAAAAAGAGGTAGGGTGCGGTTACAAGGGCGGATGCGCTAAATAGGTCATTTACAGTAAGTACAATTCAAGTACATGTACTTGAAATTTGGAAATGTACTTAGTACATTTTAGTACTTTGAATGTTCCTGGAATGTTCTATTCACCCAGGCATGAATTTCACTTCTATGTTTTCCTGATACTAAGGCTAACAGGAAGATGATTTTGAAGGTTAAATGTTGCTTAACTTGGTTGGGCCTTGGTTAACTGGTGAAGAACTAGGGATAAGTTCCAGGAGGGAATGCCCCTACGCCCTTGGGGCTATCTCTGAAAACTGTCCAGTAGCTGAGTAAGATTCTCATTTATTTCAATAGAGGAATTGCCAACCTTATCAGCTATGGTAGTTCTGTAACCATCTATGGTAGATGGCTGAAGTTTCTTCTCTTGGGAAAGGTAAATGAGGAAGTCAGCTATCTGGTTTACAGATGGTGCTCTGAATTCCACTTGATTGGACTGGCACCATCGAACAAAAATGGACCACTTTGCTTCATAGACTGCTCTGGTTGTATTTTCTTTCTGTTCTGCCACTTGGGCATGCCCTGGACTCTGACGGTTGAGGCTCGAGGAACCTGGCATGGAGATTCAGGTTAAAAAGATCTCTATGCCGGATTCCATTGAATGGTTGGGTCAGAAGATTGGCCCGTTTGGGCACACAGGGGTATCTGGGATGACAGGCTCACTAGATCCCAAAACCACGACATGTTGGGCCATCCTGGGGCTATCGCTATTACTCATCAGCCTAGAATCTTGTTAATGATATTTGCTATCAGTGGGTCAAAAGGGAAGGTATAACTGTTAAGGTTCTCCCATGACAGGCTCGTCCACTGTCCAGGCCTCCTTGTCCGGGACTGAGGACACAAACAGGGGCAAGCTCTTGTTGTAACTGGTGGCAAGCAGGTCGACTTGGGGCGTGCACCACCTTTGGCAGATCTGGTCGAAAAACTCCTGGTAAAGAGGCCATTCTGTCTGAATAGCCTGATTGTGATGAGACAGTTTGTCTGCAATCACTTTAAAATGAAGCGGGATATGACGAACCTGCAGGACAATGTTCCTCAGGTTGCACACCAATAGATGTCTCAAAAGAAGGGCACAAAGAGAGCCTGATTTTATACCCCTTTCTTGTTTATGTAAGCAGCAACCTTGGTGTTGTCTTTGGCTATAAGGGCTATGGCCACAATATTAAAGTCCATGGGAGCTGTGGCAAGGCCAATGGGTAGAGCTGTAAACTGGAAGGTCTGATTCTCACTTAGGCACCTGAGATACTTTCTTGAGCTCGGATGTGAAAGTAGGCATCGCTGAAATCTAGGGACGTGACCCATTCTCCCAACTTTCCAAACAAGAGTCTCAGGTTGTATTAGGACTTTATCCTGGAATTTATTAATACATCTATTGAAAGCTACAGCTTTGTTGCAAACCACTGTGGAGTCCTTTAAAGATTTCTCCCAACTGTGCATGGTCTTATGTAAGAAAGGTCGGAGAAATACCAACTAGAGGCTTAGATACCCTAATAAAGGCACTATTAAGCGGGGGCATCACCAGTCAATTTGTTGACGGACTTGCTGGGCCTAGTAAGTCATGGGTCTGATCCAGTGTGCTTGGCATACCATCTGGCCTGACATTTAGATGGCTTCACAAACTGGTCTGTTTGAAGTCAGTTCCAGTCACTGGCCCATGAGACATGGCTCTGGATGAGGTGAAGGTTTATTTTCTCAACTGTGAGCAGCACCAATTGTCTGCTGGCATGGCGATAGAGACTTTCTCAGTAGGCTGAAAAGGTTATCTAGGCTAGAGAGGCAGATGTATTTATGATCTAGGATGAACGACCATTCCATGTAGGATCTGATGGCGCATACTGTCTCCCAAAAGCTTTGGTCTTCAGAATGAAGCCACTTTGAGTCAGCCTGGTCAGCTTCTCAGCCTGAGGGTGCTTCCTGGAGGTCCTTATATAAAATTGGTGCCTGGTCTGAGTCTGAAATGCCTCCAGGTCTACAGATTAATTAGAGGTTAAGAGTAACCTTGATCACCTGGAGCCTGAGGGTTAATATTCCAGCTGCTATATCTCGAAAGACATTGAGCTGGAGAAGGACCGGTAGTGAAAGCCTGAGAACTCTGTTGAGAATATTGTGCTGAGGGTGCTGCTGGTGCCCCCTAAACCTGAGAGTTGAATGTTCCCGGGATTGGTCAGCTGGACTGGCTGAACTAACTAGGATAGATGTGGAAAATGAAACATCTACCACACCAGCTGAAGTGGCAGGATGGGTAGCAAAGACAAACCCAGACTTCAGTCCTGGGTTAACCAAACTGGTTGATCTAGGGAATAGGTCAGGGTTTGTAGGAAAGAGCCCCTCGCCTGGCCGATGCGGCAACACTAGTAAGGGGTGTAGGTTGAAGCAATGAAGGGAATAATAGAGACCGACCCATTAGGGGTGGATGAGACATTCCGACCCTGATAGGAGGGAAAATTGCCAGCCTTGGCAGGCAAGAACCCTAAGCTGCAGGTACAACTAAATGGGCAACAACATTGAGATTTGGGAAAATCTTAGGAAAAACTTCAGTTGTAAGAAGTACACAGAATCCATGAAATATTGTCAGATTTAAGATTTACTGGCCATGATTTCTTACAAGATGTTTCATATTTTGGAGCCCTAGAACCAATTATAAGGGAGATATAAGGCCCTGTAGGCATGGTGACCCTGCATGACCTTGAAGCAGTTGTCAAAGGTCAAATTTGACACTTGCAAAAGATTTGCAGACCACGATTGTCATTAAGATGTTTTGTCATTCCAAACCCCTAGGACCAATGATAAGGGAGATATTAGGGCTTTTTGATACCCCATTTGACATTAAAGATGTGATATGATGGTCATTTTGTTTTTAAAACAAGGCCAAAATTATTCTCAGGCAAGCTTTCCTAGCCATTTACATTTTGTGCAAATCTGACAGAGCTAGCTGCAATACTTAAAATTTAGAACATATCAAAGATTTTTGAACAATCAGCTACGGCAGCCACAGTACAAATTTTTTGCAGACATTTTTCTCACAGCCTTAAACATTCTCTGCAAATCTGATATCTTCATACATGAATGAGATATAAAGGTTGATGTAAAAATGTGACAAACGTACACATCCTCGCACGCACACACCCACGCATGCATGGAAGGCATTTCATAATCTGGAACACCCACAAATTTTTAAGACCCAAAAAATATTACAGGTGTTGCCATGGCAACCATTGTTGCTAGATAGTAGATACCCCCCAAAACCTAATGAGCTGTAGATCCTCTTGGTGTTAACATATCCTGAAATTTGGTAAAAATCTGTGCACTGGTTTAGGCTGTGGAACACCCACATACTTTAACACTACAAATATTGAAAGTTTTACCATGGAAACAATTGCAACCTTGGGTCAAACATATCCTGAAAAATTGGTGAAAATGTGTGCATGGGTTTAGGCTGTGCAACACCCACAAATACGAAGACCCCAAAAATATTACAGGTGTTGCAATGGCAAAAGTTGTTGCTGGGTACCCCCCAAAACCTAATCAGCTCTAGATTGTCTTAATGTAAACATATCCTGAAAATTTGGTGAAAATCTGTGCATTGGTTTAGGCTGTGGAGCACCCACAAAAAATATTAATAGTGTTGCCATGACAACAGTTGTTGCTGGATACCCCAAAACCTTATCAGCTCTAGATCCTCTTGGGGAAAACATACACTGAAACTTTGGTGAAAATCTGTGCTTGAGTTTAAGGCTGTGGTACACCCACAAGGTTTATGCCCGCCACCGCCTGGCTGGCGCCGGGGATGACTATAACTCGTCTTTAAAAGCACCCACAGAAGCTAATACAGCTTCGGGCCTGGTGAAGTATGAAGAGAGCTGGTCTTTAAATTCCACAATTTCACCTGTTGAGGGCTGATCAGAAGCTTGAGTTGCACCCTTGACTGGAGAGATATAAGAAGTATCCATATTGTCAGTGTCAGTAGGTCCAATGACCGTAACAGAAGATGGATCAACCAGTTTATCCCTTTCTCTTGTTTTTCTGTCTTGTCCTTTTTCTTATCTTCACGGTTTTTGTATGCTGGGACAGACAATTGCTGCACCTGATCAGGAGTAAGTAAGGACATGCGGAGCAGTCATCTTAGAGCTGACTCAGTGCCCTTCTCCTGACAATGTGCACACTTTCAACAAATGTTGAATACTGCCATCATATGGCCACACAACCCTTTCTTGTGTCCCTATGATGACTTGTTGGTCAATAACAAAAATGATATAAACTAGCACACAAATTAACTTGAAGTGACACAAATATCACAAATATTCAATAATTAAGATGCAAACTTTTTTAGAATCTGTTTCGAATGCCACCTGGCATGTATGGGAGGCACTACCCCCTGACGAGTGAAGGGGGAAGTAAAAACTGGTCCAGCTGGAGGAGACTCAGGATGTCTTTTTCTGGTGTTTGGCGGGACCAGCTTGCGCTCGACCTTTGACAAGGGTCTGTAAGATACAAGGTAGGATATATTAACTCAATAAAAATACCTTTTCAAAAGCATGTTAAAATCTTTTACTGATTTCTGTCATATTTTATACTTAACAAATTTTTAAATGTTTCATCATTGGAAACTTGAGCTCATGGATTTTATATAGCGTGACTACATGAACTGTATCTACTTTTGATATAAATAAAAAGAAAAACATGGACAGGTGGTTAATATTAAAAATACTTGACTGCAAACAACACAGGCATGCTAAACTGCTGTACAATATGGTAACAAAGCCTGATTTTTTACACGAAAGCTTTAAACAAAAATTGTTTTTGTGAATTTTTGTGTTAAAAGGTGGTTACATCCTGGAAACACTAAAGAATGGATTATACAAAATACATGCAGTTTTCTATTTCCACTGAAAGAAAACTTATGTAATCTTGAAGAGGTTTGTGTTGTTTTAAATCTTGCAAGCAAACAAACAAGTAAATGGCAAGCTTTGAACTATCAGAGAAGCCTTTTTTGAAAGATTTAGGTTTTATAGTTTGTGACTAAAGATTCAGTGACTGTGTCAGTAAACTTGAAAGGTTTTGTACTGATGTTTTTGTGTGTTTGCTTAAGAACTTTTACAAGAAACATTCACAGTGAATACTGAGAAAGTAATAAACAATCAGTATATGTATTTTTTCACTGGTGTATGTCAAAGAATTAAACATGAAAAGAATGCAAAAAAGCAAAATCAAGTGCAAGCAGTATTTAAAGAGGGTTTGTGTGTTGGTGAAACACAATGAAATTACAATTGTCAAAAAGCTACATTTATGATTATTACACTAGTCTTGGGAGATTGCAGACTCTAGTTCTTCAGCCTCACCTCAGTAAAACAGAGCAAAAGATTGGTCAAAGCTCATATTATAACAGACTACTACAAAATGGAATGAAGACACCTTTTATAAATAGAAGGAGATTTTTACAAAACAAAAACAAATGTTCAGTAGCATTGTTTCCCACTTTTTAAGTGTTATGAAACAAGTATACCTCACAAATGTTTTTTAATATCTACTAAGTTACTGACTAAAGTTACAATCTCCAGCACTACTACCAACTACAGTGTACAAGTGAAGGGAGTGAGTACTTACAGCTGGACCTACTGATGCCCAGTGAGCCACGAGAAGAGGCCCCAGGGGAAGGTTGATTAGAAGAGGACTGGAGAGTTGGAGAATAAGCAGTGGTCTTAGCAGGTGTAGAGGAGAAAAAATCACTGTGTGAAGCCAGATCTGATTCTTTGGAGTGTGTTGCTGATTTATGTTGCTTCAGGAAAGACTGATTAAAAAAAGCTGGATGAATTATACCATGAGACATCAACTGGGGCTTTCTCTTCTTTCTAATCACTGGTGAACTGGTTTGAAGAGGGGATTTTTCTTGTAAAAAGTGCTCGGTTTGGTTTTTAGACAGAAATGAGCCAGAAACAGAGACAGAATTGCGACTTTCTTGATCTTTTCTTTCATATGCTGATGCTGTTCTATTATTTGGAGATTTAAAAGTAAATTGCTTATTCTGCTTTTCATCCCTTGAGTCAGTCATAAAGTTTACAAAAGCGTCATTCATGGCAGAGGTGACTAGCTTAGTTGCCAAAAGAGTAACATGCTTACAGGTATCTGGTTCTCCCTGTGTATGCTTGTGGTATTCTTTTAATGGTACATCTGACATACAAGAAAGTTCTTGTGAAGTATTTGCTGTAAACAGATCATCCTTTGAGTATTCTGTTTCCTGGGTTCCACCATATTCTTTTGACACTCTTGGTTTACGGACAGGAGACTTACTGTTGAAGAGATTTTGGAGCTGTAGTACAGATTTTAAATGAGATTCATCAATCATCTCTACTGATTTACCATGTAAATTAATGTTTCCTGTTTGTGGCAGTTCAGTATCACTTTTACCTGCTGTTGAACTGACCGTCTTCAAATTATTTTTGCTGCATTTTGCTGCTGGAGGTGATACACTGACACATACATACTTTTCACATTTGATCTCATGACCCTCATGAAAGGTTGATATAGCTGCTTTCTCTGTCAGTGACTTTGATTTGATTGCAGTCTGATGATTTTTTGATGCAGCTTTCACTGGGACATCACTACATCCATGCTTTTTTACATTAGAATTTGAATGCCCTCTGTTGACTGTTGCAGGTGTGTTTGAAAGGTTATTTAAATTCTTTGGTTTTAATGATGGTTCTCTGTTTCTTACTTGCTTTGCACTAAATCCAATTGGCATAAAGTGTATGTCACTTTCATGCAAATCCAGAATGTTTTTGTTGCACTCAAACATTTGGTCCAGGTCAATGTCTGAGTCTGAGAGGTTCGGGGCAGACATGGTGTGGTCGCTGTCATCAGACTGTGTCTCCTCTGGCTCAGTGCGCTCTGTGATCACACTCAATGAGTCCGAGTAGTCAGACTCATCCCCTGCAACCAGTACATACTCCCGTGCTGCTGGCCTCACAAACCCTTCTATCACATGTCCATTCACATGTCTTTCTTCGCGATCCCTTTTCTCAACAGAGACATATGCATTGTCCTTTTGTATCATACTCTCTCTAAGAGCACCACTTTTATGACTTCTGGCAAAGTTTAAGTTTTGCTTTGCTATTTCCTCAAAATCTCCATTGTCCCAATCCATTTCATCAATATTACTATCTGTTTGTACAATTGGATGATCTTCAAAAGTCGTCTGGGATGTATCCAACTTACCATTTGGATCAGATCTATAATTGAGACTATCAACAAATCTTGCCTTTTTCTGCAAAGGGGGAGTGTCAATAACTTCATAATCATCTTGTGAAAATGTATGTACAGGTTGATTGGCTGAGTTTTCTACTAGATCACCAGCACCATGAGTAGTGCTGGTGCTGGTGGAATTGTATTTGGCAAGCAAGGCAGTGACTTTTTGCCTGATAGATGCCAGCTGCTCCACACCTGATGGGGCCCCACTGCTTACATCAGTGTCTTCTGGGGAGAGAAACTCATGAGGAGGAGCCAGAACTGGGGCATCTAGGGTAGAGCCAGTGTCTGCACATGACACACTACCTGCTGAGTGCTGGGACAGCAGATCTAAATCAAACAAAATACACCAGCAACTATCACTGCACTAACACAAAGTATACACAACACAGAAGCATTGAAACAACACAAGCACAGAACTTCACCACAGGGCCTGCAAACACAGCTTCAAAAGAGTTCATCCTTCCTGTGCCATCATTTGGAAGAATCTGGACAACCACCACTTAGTTTGTGCAGTTAAACTTTCCAAGCCTTACAGTTTGTAGCATAACTACTTGCAGTTATGAATGTTTTAACTCAAACAATATGAACATGAATATCTCTGTTAAAAGTTTGTCTCTTGTAAAGAAATCAACTAGTGGTATTATGATTTAATGTGGTGTATGTAATGTCCATATTTGCATTATCACCCACCCTTGAAACACCTAACATGTACCTAATTGCTAACCCTTTATGACAAATTACAGAATCACAATTGGTTAAATAATTTTACCAAAAGTGCATAATTTTAGCCATATTGCAAAAACTTACATCACCATATAATAAAAGCAGGATTTTGTCACAGTGTAGGAAGTTCAACAATTTTGATGGGCTGTGAGCAAATGTGGCAGTTGATCAGTTGTCCATTCAAGAGATTATGTATTTATTTATACAGATAAATACTGGGATTTCATGCATTGATTGTGATATTGAAAATAGTTTTGTGTAATATTGTGTTATATGCTGTTTAATGTTTTATATGTGTCTCATTTTATCACTCCTGCAAACACCCACCCCCTACTATAAATTTTTCTCATCACTTTTCTCAGACATAAGTATAAGTTGAACTAGCTGTAAGCTGAATTTGGCAAACAAACAGTGGCAGAAAGGCAATATATATATATATATTTTTTTTTTCTTTTTTGGGGGGTGGGGGGTGGTGTCAAAGGTCAAACTAGACTCTGCAAAAGGAACTGCAGTCCAAGATTTAAGAGAAATAATAACAAGACCACTGCCGTGGTATGTATCTCCCGCCGAGCATTACAGGGGAAGAAATACCTTTTCCGAGATATTCACAATTTTTCCTTTTCCGCTAAAATCCAAGATGGCCGCCAAAAGTGGTGAAAACTGAAATTTTTCCCCTAGGTACTGTTGTACTACCCTGTGGGTCAAAAATTCGCTCGAAATCGCTCTATCTCTTACGGTTTTCGAGATATTCACACTTTTTCATTTTCCGCAAAAATCCAAGATGGCCGCCAAAAGTGGCGAAAATTGAAATTTTTCCCTTTTGCATAGGACCCTCTTGTACTACCCTGTGGGTCGAAAATTCGCTCGAAATCACTCTATCTCGTACGGTTTTCGAGATATTCATGTTTTGCCGTTAAAAGGGACTTACTGAAAGGAAAACAATCAAAGTAGCTATTACTCAGTTAGCTATGGACTTACAGCTGTGAAACTTTGCCACGATACAGAACATTAAAAAGTAGGTGAACAACATATTTGACAAAAATCCTCTAAATGTAATAGTTTTGCAGTTATAAATGATTTACTCAATGGAGAACCATCAAAGTAGCTATTACTCAGTTACCTATGGACCTACAGGTCTCAAAATTTGCCATTACACAATACATCAAAAAGTAGGTGAACAACATATTTGACAAAAATCCTTTAAATTCAACAGTTTTGCTGTGATAAATGATTTACTCAATGGAAAACCGTGAAAGTAGCTATTACTCAGTTAGCTATGGACCTACAGCTCTGAAACTTCACCATGACACAGAACATTAAAAAGTACATGAACAACATAATTGACAAAAATCCTGTAAATTTAATAGTTTTGCAGTTGTAAGTGATTTACTCAATGGAGAACCATCAAAGTAGCTATTACTCAGTTAGTTATGGACTTATAGCTCTCAAAATTTGCCATTATACAGTACATAAAAAAGTAGCTAAACAACATATTTGAGAAAAATCCTTTAAATTCAACAGTTTTGCTTTTATAAGTGATTTCCTCAATGGAGTACCATTAAAGTAGCTATTACTCGGTTAGCTATGGACCTACAGCTCTCAAAATTTGCCATTACACAGTACATCAAAAAGTGAACAACATATTTTACAATAATTCTCTAAATTCAATAGTTTTGGAGTTATAGGTGATTTACTCAATGTTGAAATTCAAAGTAGCCATTACTCAGTTAGCTATGGAGATACAGCTCTGAAACTTTTCCACGACACAGAACATTAAAAAGTAAGTGATTAACATATTTGACAATAATTCCCTAAATTCAATAGTTTTGGAGGTATAAGTGATTTACTGAATGTTGAAATTAAGAAATTTCAAAGTAGCTATTACTCAGTTAGCTATGGACTTACAGCTCTGAAAATTTACCACGACACAGTACATCAAAAAGTAGGTGAACAACATATTTGACAAAAATCCTCTATATTCAATAGTTTTTGAGTTATAAGTGTCTTGCTCAATGGTCAAATGTTAAACTTAGTGTAGCTATTACTCAGCTAGCTATGGTGCTACACCTTGGAAACCTCACCATGATATAGTACATAAAGGAGTTGTTCAACAACATATTTGAGACCAATATTGTAAGTAACAGTAACAAAAATAAAAGCAATTTACTCATTTTGCTCATTGTAAAAAACAGAAAATAGCTATTACTCACTTAGCTATCAAAATAGACCCCTAAAAATGGTACCATCTTGTAGGCATGGAGAAAGTAGCTGAACAACGTATTTTACAGAAATGCTCTAAATGCAGTCGTTTTGGAGTTATGAGCACTTTACTGAAAGTAGCCACCATTGCTATTACTCACTTAGCTATGGACCTAGGTCTGAAAAAACAGCATCAAATGAAAAGACATAAGCAATAAGGTCATAAAACATTGAAAAGGCCAAGGAGAAACAACCAGTGTGATTTACAGTCCTTTTTAAAAACGTGACACACGCACGCACACATGCACAGAATGCGTTTTATAATCTCCCGCCAGCCTTTTTAGAAGAATGATAGCATAATGCTGTTATAATAAGGTAATTAAATTTTTGGAAGTTAATACCTTAATGAATGGACAATATTGCCGGCACCAGCTGGCCTGGCCAAATGTCAGAAAAAGATGCCCTGGGTCTCCACCAGCGAGTTCACCACAGAACTTGACATCATAGCATCTCTTTTGTTATTCTAACTTTAGCTGACCCCTAGTAAGATGAAGGCGGGGTCAGTTAGGAGGGCCTCTCCTGTTAATTAGATAAGGCATTAACTTATAAAAATTTTATTGCGTTAATACAGCTTACCTAATGGACAATTTACTACTGCTTGGAAGGTGGGTAGCTTACAAGGGACTTTTGTTTGAACTCAACTTAAAGGCACTGGTGGCCTTAGCTAGGACAACAGTCAATCCCATTGGTTGGCTGCTGGTGTCTAGGTTGCTAGCAGTTACCGACTTTGCTCCTCCCTTTTTACAGACCTGCTCTGAGGTAGGGGAGGTGAGGTGTGAGTTCAGTCCCTGGAGAGGTCCTCTTAGAAAGGATGAGGATTCTAGCTTTTCTTTTTCTTTTTTTGAACAAGCCCTGCCACCTTGAAAACCCCACTGGGTAAGGTGACAGGCTGCATATATATATATCTGGGCTAGTAGTGTATTTGCAGGGCAGCGACCACAAGGCCCGGGTGACAGAGCTCTTAATCAGCCCAGCCACATCCTTCAAGCAAAACTGGTTGTGTTGTGCGACTTCCAATGACAGGCTGACAACAATTGTTCTAAGGAAACTCCCAACTGGAAGGCGTTAGAAGCAGCAAAGGCCCTCACATCATGGGTTTTAACCTGATGTGAGGTGGGAGCCTCTTAATCAGAGCTCACAGCATTGAATCATAGTCTGATTAATCCATGATGAGATAGTGTCAGGACAGATATCTTTGTCAAAACCTTTCTTGAAACAAAGACCAGCTCCTTATTGTGCCTGAGGTCTTAGGTCCTATCCAAATAGTAGCGCAGGGCTCTAACTGGGCATAGCGACCTATCAGCCTTTAGTGACTTGTCCAGAGTTGGGGCCAGGGCAGGGAAAACCACTGGGACCACATGGTCTGGACCCTCTTTGGCCAGCTGATTTTTGAAAGAAAGCTGGGTGAGGGGTAGAGGGACACCTTGGACCGTCTGTGTGTTGTCTGATATTTTTGTTGAGCTAAGCATGTATCTCACTCCTGCGTTTGCCAGAAACCAGAGCTAAGAGGGAGATAGTCTTGAAGGCCTAATGCTTCAAGGAGGGATCTTTAAGGAGTTCCAAAGGAGCCTTTGTGAGCTGGCGAAGCATCAAGGAAAGGTTGCCAGCTAGGATGCCTCTGTGACCCTTAGATCTGTCTCTATGGAAACTATAAAGGAGATGAGTGTGATTTTCATCTTTGCTGACATTAATGGGTGAATTTCCCAGTTTGTCTGCAATGGTTGATCTGTAGCCATAAATAGTACTTGGCTGTAACTTCCTGTTCTGGAAAAGATACAGGAGGAAGTCGGCTATGGTTTTGATAGCTAGTGCCCTAAAGTCCAACTGATAAGCGTGGAATCAATTTTTAAAAATGGTCCATTTTGCCTCATAGACTGATATGGTTGAGCCTCTTTGAGGAACCTCAATTCATGTCAACACTACCTTCAAGCCTTGGTCCTTGATAGCTGAGGCTCTAGGAGCCAGACATGCAGATTTAGATTTAACAGATTCCTGTAAAGAGTCTAATTGAAAGGGTGAGCTAGTAGACTGGGCAGGCACAGACGGATTTGGCTTGACATGGCCACTAGATCCCAGAACCAGGGCATGTTGGGTCACCCTGGAGCAATCAGAATAATTCTCCTGCAGGAGTAGTCCCTTAATTTCGACACCACTTTACCTAGAATGGCTACTGGTGGGAAGGCATAGGGATCCAGATTCTCCCAAGGTAGGCTGAGCACTACTCAGGCTAGGGAGTCTGGAACTGGTGATACAAATTGAGGTAATTTGTTGAACCTCATTGCAAACAGGTCTATTTGAGATTGGTGGCACTTGGTGCATATTAAGTGGAAGACCTCTGGACAGAGAGGCCACTCTGACTGGATGGTCTGGCCCAGCCTGGATAGCATTTCTCCTACAACATTCAGCTGGCCTGGAATGTGTTGGGCCTGGAGAGTTACCTATTTCCCAGGGCACCAGGTCAGAATTCTCCACAATAGGGCACACAGTGGGCCTTACTTCATGACTCCTTCCTTGTTTATATAAGCAACCACTGTGCTGTTGTCTGTCCTATGAGTACTATCTTGTTTGAGAAGAGGTTTTGGAACTCTTTTAGGGCCAAAAAGACTGCCTTTCCAAATAGTTTATGTGCAACTTGCTTTCTTGGATGGACCAAGTCCCTTGGGAGTATGTGTTCCTAAGTGAGCACCCCAACCTTCTTTTGATGCATCTGTAAAAAATTCAGAGCATGATTGAGGGGGTGTAGTGGTTGACCTTGAAGGACATTTCCTTCCTGCAGCCACCTCTTTAAGTGAGGATGGAGCGACATTTACTGATTTTACAATGGGATCTAATCCTTACTGACTTTACAATGGGACTTAATCCTTTCTTTTGTGGATGCCCAACAACAAAAGGGGCAAGATCAGCAACATGTTAATTTACATTAAAATTCTGACAACGTTCTAAAGTCTCGGCCTGGGGTTGTCGTGCCACAGAAACTTGATTTATACAGTAACTAGAGGATCGCTCGCAAAAAAAAAGATAATGTTTTTGCATAGCAAAAACAAAGCGTCCCGAAAAGGATATAAAGGTGAGTGCTAAAGTATTAAGAAAATGCTTCGTTTCTAGCCTTATACTGTTGTGGCAACCAAAGTCAGCGCAGTCTGCTCTATCTAGCACGGTTTTCACGATATAAGCATTTTTGTGTTTTGCAAAAAATAAAAAAATTAAAAATGTCTGCTATATTTGGCGAGACAAAAATATTTTGAAAATTGGCATGGCTACTCTGCAGAGATACCCAGCAGGTCCCAAATTTTGTTGAGTTCGCTCCATATAGCACAGTTTTCGAGATATAAGCATTTTTGTGTTTTGCAAAAACTTTGAAAATTCAAAATGGCCACCATTTTTGGGGAGACAAAAATTTTTGTCAAGACCACTGCCGTGGTGTGTATCTCCCGCCGAGCATTAAAGCAGAAGAAATAGCTTTTCCGAGATATTCACAATTTTTCATTTTCGTGTGTGAAAGGTCTTCCAAAAGTAGGTGAATGAGTTATTTGAGAAAAATTGGCTATCTGCAATACTATTAAGAGATAATTCACATTTACTCATTTTGAGTAGGTGAATAATTATCTATGGGTCTGAAACTTCACCAAGTGAAAGCTCTCCCAAAAGTAGGTGAATGAGTTATTTGAGAAAAATTGGCTATCTGCAATACTTTTAGAGATAATTCGCATTTACTCATTTTGAGTAGGTGAGTAATTAGCTATGGGTCTGAAACTTCACCATATGAAAGCTCTCCCACAAGTAGATGAATGAGTATTTGATAAAAATTGGGTATCCGCAATACTTTTACAGACAATTAGCATTTACTCATTTTGAGTAGGTGAATAAATAGCTATGGGTCTGAAACTTCACAGAGTGAAAGCTCCCCCAAAAGTAGGTGAATGAGTTATTTGAGAAAAATTGGCTATCTGCAATACTTTTAGAGATAATTCACATTTACTCATTTTGAGTAGGTGAATAAATAGCTATGGGTCTGAAACTTCACCAAGTGAAAGCTGTGCCAAAAGTAGGTGAATGAGTTATTTGAGAAAAATTGGCTATCTGCAATACTTTTAGAGATAATTCGCATTTACTCATTTTGAGTAGGTGAGTAATTAGCTATGGGTCTGAAACTTCACCAAGTGAAAGCTCTCCCAAAAGTAGGTGAATGAATTATTTGAGAAAAATTGGCTATCTGCAATACTTTTAGAGATAATTCACATTTACTCATTTTGAGTAGACGAGTAATTAGCTATGGGTCTGAAACTTCACCAAGTGAAAGCTCTCCCAAAAGTAGGTGAATGATTAATTTGAGAAAAATTGGCTATCTGCAATACTTTTCGAGATAATTCGCATTTACTCATTTTGAGTAGGTGAATAAATAGCTATGGGTCTGAAACTTCACCAAGTGAAAGCTGTGCCAAAAGTAGGTGAATGAGTTATTTGAGAAAAATTGGCTATCTGCAATACTTTTACAGATAATTCGCATTTACTCATTTTGAGTAGGTGAGTAATTAGCTATGGGTCTGAAACTTCACAGAGTGAAAGCTCTCCCAAAAGTAGGTGAATGAGTTATTTGACAAAAATTGGCTATCTGCAATACTTTTAGAGATAATTCGCATTTACTCATTTTGAGTAGACGAGTAATTAGCTATGGGTCTGAAACTTCACCAAGTGAAAGCTCTCCCGAAAGTAGGTGAATGAGTTATTTGAGAAAAATTGGCTATCTGCAATACTTTTAGAGATAATTCGCATTTACTCATTTTGAGTAGGTGAGTAATTAGCTATGGGTCTGAAACTTCACAGAGTGAAAGCTCTCCCAAAAGTAGGTGAATGAGTTATTTGACAAAAATTGGCTATCTGCAATACTTTTAGAGATAATTCGCATTTACTCATTTTGAGTAGACGAGTAATTAGCTATGGGTCTGAAACTTCACCAAGTGAAAGCTCTCCCGAAAGTAGGTGAATGAGTTATTTGAGAAAAATTGGCTATCTGCAATACTTTTAGAGATAATTCGCATTTACTCATTTTGAGTAGGTGAGTAATTAGCTATGGGTCTGAAACTTCACGAAGTGAAAGCTCTCCCAAAAGTAGGTGAATGAGTTATTTGAGAAAAATTGGCTATCTGCAATACTTTTAGAGATAATTCGCATTTACTCATTTTGAGTAGGTGAGTAATTAGCTAAGGGTCTGAAACTTCACCAAGTGAAAGCTCTCCCAAAAGTAGGTGAATGAGTTATTTGAGAAAAATTGGCTATCTGCAATACTTTTAGAGATAATTCGCATTTACTCATTTTGAGTAGACGAGTAATTAGCTATGAGTCTGAAACTTCACCAAGTGAAAGCTCTCCCAAAAGTAGGTGAATGATTAATTTGAGAAAAATTGGCTATCTGCAATACTTTTCGAGATAATTCGCATTTACTCATTTTGAGTAGGTGAGTAATTAGCTATGGGTCTGAAACTTCACCAAGTGAAAGCTCTCCCAAAAGTAGGTAAATGAGTTATTTGAGAAAAATTGGCTATCTGCAATACTTTTAGAGATAATTTGCATTTACTCATTTTGAGTAGGTGAGTAATTAGCTATGGGTCTGAAACTTCACAGAGTGAAAGCTCTCCCAAAAGTAGGTGAATGAGTTATTTGAGAAAAATTGGCTATCTGCAATACTTTTAGAGATAATTCGCATTTACTCATTTTGAGTAGACGAGTAATTAGCTATGGGTCTGAAACTTCACCAAGTGAAAGCTCTCCCAAAAGTAGGTGAATGAGTTATTTGAGAAAAATTGGCTATCTGCAATACTTTTAGAGATAATTTGCATTTACTCATTTTGAGTAGGTGAGTAATTAGCTATGGGTCTGAAACTTCACCAAGTGAAAGCTCTCCCAAAAGTAGGTGAATGAGTTATTTGATAAAAATTGGCTATCTGCAATACTTTTAGAGATAATTTGCATTTACTCATTTTGAGTAGGTGAGTAATTAGCTATGGGTCTGAAACTTCACAGAGTGAAAGCTCTCCCAAAAGTAGGTGAATGAGTTATTTGAGAAAAATTGGCTATCTGCAATACTTTTAGAGATAATTCGCATTTACTCATTTTGAGTAGGTGAGTAATTAGCTATGGGTCTGAAACTTCACCAAGTGAAAGCTCTCCCAAAAGTAGGTGAGATACCATGCGGGTCAAAAATTTCGTTGAAATCGCTCTATCTAGCAGGGTTTTTGAGATATAAGCATTTTTATGTTTTGCAATTTTTGCGAAAAATTCAAAAATTCAAAATGGCCGCCATTTTTGGCGAGACAAAATTTTTTTGAAAATTGGCATGGCTACTCTGCAGATATACCCTGTGGGTCAAAAATTTCGTCGAAATCGCTCTATCTAGCAGGGTTTTCGAGATATAACCATTTTTATGTTTTGCAATTTTTGCGAAAAATTCGAAAATTCAAAATGGCCGCCATTTTTGGCGAGACAAAATTTTTTTTCAAAATTGGGATAACTACTCTGCAGAGATACCCTGAGGGTCAAAAATTTCGTCGAAATCGCTCTATCTAGCACGGTTTTCGAGATATAAGCATTTTTGTGTTTTGCAATTTTTGCGAAAATTTCGAAAATTCAAAATGGCCGCCATTTTTGGCGAGACAAAAATTTTTTGAAAATTGGGAAAAGTACTCCGCAGAGATATCCTGCGGGTCAAAAATTTTGTCGAAATTGCTCTATCTAGCACGGTTTTTGAGATATAAGCATTTTTGTGTTTTGCAATTTTTGCGAAAATTTCGAAAATTCAAAATGGCCGCCATTTTGGGCGAGACAAAAATTTTTTGAAAATTGGGAAAACTACTCCGCAGAGATACCCTGCGGGTCAAAAATTTCGTCGAAATCGCTCTATCTAGCACGGTTTTCGAGATATAAGCATTTTTGTGTTTTCCTTATTTGGAAAATTCGTAATGATTAATTAATCATTAATTACTTGGCCATTTCTTGACCAATCAATGCCAAAATCTAATGATTTCCAGATTTTAATAGAATGAATGTATTTGCCAAGTTTCAGGTGAATTGATAAAATTCCTTTCAAGTTATCATCCGGACAAGCTTCCCCATCGAAAAAAGACATTTTTGGTCATGTGACCTCTCTGATTGGTTGAAATGTCACTGCAGCATATTCAAAAAAATTCCCCAGGGCTACTGCCTAAACCTGCCAAATTTGAAAAGAATCCGCCTAACGGTTACAGAGTTATAAGGAAAACAAAATGCGGAGCCGGCGGAGCCGGCGGAGCCGCCGGAGCCGCCGGAGCCGGCGGAGCCAGAAGCTCTCCCATACACAAACAAGCGTCCCTTGCGGGACGCTTAATAATCATTTATTAGATGACTGACCCTTGGCCAGTCGGGAGGAGTAGCTGGATGTTTTTCTCTGAGCATTCTTGTCCTGGCCACATGCACTGATACTTTTCGATATACCTGATAGGTTTGTCGATTGGACAAGCTGCTGTCATGAGATGACTGGCTGCATTTCTCATAAGGGTGGTAATGTCACTTCTTGTGAGATGAAGAGCCAGAGTAGCCTTTGTTTTCATACTAGGTTATGTCATCTTCTGCCTTCTTAACCACATTGTCTAGAAACTAGAAATAGGACGCCCTGTTGATAGTAGCTGCGACATATGAATAGAAACAGGATAACATAGAACACACATTATCATGTGTAACGTCCACCCCATGAACCTTTTGCAAAAATTGTACAGTAGTCTTACAAGACCCTGTTTCATTTGTAAAATATATCAATGATGCTTAAATATTTATAAGTATATATGTAAACTAGATTGGGCCAACTCGGCGCCAACATATCCCCAGACAGGTCATCACTCACACCACAGGTTTTGATCGGGAATTTTTTAAAACATAATTACCCATTATTATATGAACTTCAGCACATCAATCTACTCTGTTTATATCTTCCAAGGAAGACGGTGTATCCCCAGACGCCGAATACATAACTCAAATTATATTTTCAATCTTCCTGCAATGATAACTCTAAACCTATTTTCAAAGTATTTAAATGATTGATGATTGAATGTCCATTCTAAAATAATAATCCCAAAAGAGCATATCTGTTTCTATATTTGTTGACAAATAAAATATTATTTTTAACTCAACTCATCATACTTTTCAATCTTCCTTCAAAGTATTTAAATGATTGATGATTCAATGTCCATTCTAAAATTCATAATCCCAAAAGCGCATATCTGTTTCTATATTTGTTCACAAATAAAATATTATTTAAAAAAAAATTATTTATATTATTATTTTATTATATTATTTTTAGAATTTGCAAATTGTTTTCAGTTATTCATTTCCTCTATACCTATATATGTGGTCCATATATATGCAACCTAAATATGTGACACAATCTCAGTTCTGACTCCCCTTTGTGTTATATGTAATGAAGCCCACCACCTCCCACCCCCACCCTCCCCTTCTCCACACCTCTCTCACTATTACACAAGATCTGCAACCCCATTGAGTTCTTTGTTTCTCATCTGATATCATTAAATACCTTTGTTTATTTAGTGTCACTCAATATAGCTGGAGGTCCCAGAGGTGGGTGGGGGGAATCCGGGTGGGGGATGCATAAATGGTAAACAAACAATCTATATAAAAGGGGTACTCAAATACAAAAAGAATTGAGAATTTTAAGTATGTGATTATCAACTGAAATGAGTTCATAACTGTAGGAGCTGTGTCAAAATTAACTGAGGCAAGTTGAATAAAACTGGGCTAGTTGAGGGTTAAAAATCCCCTACTTTTACTACATAAGGATATAATTTCATTAATATTGGGACTTAAAGCTCACTTAAAGTGTCCATTTTGTCTACTTGAATATGTTTAACCAGTTTCATTTTAAAAAGTTAAAAACTCAGCAAGCAGAGGTATAACACACAAAAATAAGTTCTTAAAAGACTAAGATAGCCATAACATTATTAATATTCAAAATTTAAATAGACAGGCATTTCCTTTTAAAAATTCAAAGATTTCAGCTCTATAACCCACATAGTTTGACAGTTACTGGGCTTTAAAGTGGCATAATGTCCATAAATTGGGTTTGTGTGGGCATTTTACAATTGTTAAAGAGACCTTAGCAATTAAACAACAGATCTGAAACTTTTTGGGGGACATACATAACAAACAAAAATTATATATAATACAGTTTAAGACTTGTCACACTAAGCATTTCCAAATAACAGGGCAAAATACGGAAAAAATGTCCAAAAAGGCACTTGGGCGAGTGTCTATGGCCCTCATACACAGGTTAAATGTCTACTAAAAACCTTGATTTTCGGCATATGTAAAAAGGACATAATAATGCATTCCCAGATGGGATTTCAGCTCCATCAATCACATAGTTTAACAGTCACAGGGCTTAAAGGTGGTTAAAAAGTCCAAATATTGGGTCTCTGTGGGCCTTTTAGAGATCTCGATGTGGCTTTCAAATTAAAGCTTCAGACTTAAAATTTGTTACATACTAAGATTACACATAGAATATGTATCTAATAAAGTTTGAAACTTCTCAGACTTACCATTTCCAAGTTACAGAGCAAAATATGTGAAAAATGTCTTAAAAGGGTCACTCAGGTGGGTGTTTAAGGTCCTCATACACAGGTTAAATGTCTACTTGAAGCCTTGATTTTTGGCACATGTAAAAAGAACATAATAATGTATTCCCAGATGAGATTTCAGCTCTATCAGTCACATAGTTTAACAGTCACAGGCCTTAAAATTGGCAAAAAGTCCAAATACTGGGTCTTTATGGGGCCTTCTAGAGACCTAAATGTGGCCTTCAAATTAAAGCCTCAGACTTAAAATTTGTCACATACTAAGATTACACATAGAATATGCATCTAATACAGTTTGAAACTTCTTAGACTTACCATTTCCAAGTTACAGGGCAAAATATGTGAAAAATGTCTAAAAATGGTCACTCGGGTGGGGATTTATGGTCCTCATACACAGGTTAAATGTCTTCTTAAAGCCTTAATTTTTGGCACATATATAAATAACATACTAATATCTTCCCAGATAGGATTTGAGCTCTATCAGTCACATAGTTTGACAGTCACAGGGCTTAAAAGTAGCAAAAAGTCCAAATATTGGGTCTTTGGGAGCCTTTTAGAGACCTCAATTTGACCTTCAAAATTAAAGCTTCAGACTTAAAATCTGTTACATACTAAGATTACACACAGAATATATATCTAATACAGTTTGAAACTTCTCAGACTTACCATTTCCAAGTTACAGGGAAAAATATGTGAAAAATGTCTTATAAGGGTCACTCGGGTGGGTGTTTATGGTCCTGATACACAGGTTAACTGTCTATTAAAGGCCTAAATGTTGGGGCACATATAAGAAAACACATAGATATATTCCCAGATGATATTTAACTTAGATGAGAGACATAGTTTGAAAGCTACAGTGCTTGAAAGTGGCAAAAAGTGCATAAATTGGGTCTCTGTGGGCACTTTTGAGACCTTAAGTCGACCCCTTTGGGTAAACCTACAGCCCTAAAATTTTCTACAGACAAGGATTACATATCAAAGTTATACCTAGCGCAGTTTGAGACTCATCAGAATTACCACTTCCAAATTATAGGGCAAAATATGTGAAAAGTATAGCAAAAAATCCCCAAGTGGGGGTATTTATGGGCCTCAAACACAATTTTCTCCTCAACTTAAAGTCGTGATTTTCGGCACATGTACTAAGAACATATTAATGTGTTGTCAGGTAAAATTTCAGCCAGCTGAGCATCATAGTTTGTGACCTACAGGGCTCTAAGTGGCCAAAAGTCCAATTTCTGACCTTAAGGTGGCCATAAGTTCTTTTTTACTGGGAGTTTAAGGTCACCTTAAAATAGGGATCTTCCTTTGGGCACCCTTAACATGTGTACCAAGTTTGAAAAAAAAATATTAATTTGTTTTTGAGTTATCGCGTCCACAAGGAAATTTCTACGGCGGCGGCGGCGGCGGCGGCGGCGGCGGCGGCGGCGGCGGCGGCGGCGCGACGGACCTGAATCCAATATATCCCCGACTTTCGTCTGGGGATATAATTATTTCAGCTTCATGCCTTTTTGCATTGGTTGGGTCGAAAATTTCGACGAAATTGCTCTATCTTGCACGGTTAAGGAGATAAAAGCAAATTTCTGTTTTTTAATTTTTGGCAAAAATTTGAAAATTCCAAATGGCTGCCATTTTTGGGAAGAGGAAATTTTTTTGAAAATTGCCAAGAGTACATTGGTTAGATACCCTGTGGGTCGAAAATCTCGACGAAATCGCTCTATCTCGCACGCTTAAGGAGATAGAAGCAAATTTGTGTTTTTCCATTTTTGGCAAAAATTCGAAAATTCAAAATGGCCACCATTTTTGGGGAGAGGAAATTTTTTTAAAAATTAGAAAAATGTTTTTGCTAACAAAAACTAAGCGTCCCAAAAAGGTTCACTGCAATATAATATACAGTAGAAAAAGGTTTTTGAAAATAAAAACATGCAGTGCTGAGAGAAGTGAAAGTTAAGCAGACAGTGTGGAAGTACATACATTAACATGAAAGAAAGATTTAAGCTTTATTTTGTTTTCTATGGTCATAAATTGCGAAAAGTTAATTGAATAAATGCTCTGGCTAAGAATGCATAAAGCATCAATACTTATAATAGGTCGAAAGTTACACCATAAAATTACTTAATTAAAGAGTAACAGTGCTTTATAAATGCCATATATCTATTTACATTTTAGAAAAAGGCACAGTAAAATGTGAGCCTTGAAAGGCAAAAAGTTTATGACACAATGCTTTGAACATATCTATCTGGTAAATCTGACCAGCTATCTAGACTCTTCACATAAGGTTTCCCAATACCTCTTAATACATTGTAAATCTCTAAAAGCAAGAATAAAATAGATATAAGGCAAAAACACAAAATCGGCTATTTTATGACCCCAGTTTGACCCATAAGGGGGGATCTGGGGGTAAATCTGACCAGCTATCTAGACTCTTCACATAAGGTTTCCCAATACCTCTTAATACATTCTAAAACTCTAAAAACAAGAATAAAGGAGATAAGAGGCAAAAACACAAAATCGGCTATTTTATAACCCCAGTTTGACCCATAAGGGGGGATCCGGGGGTAAATCTGACCAGCTACCTAGACTCTTCACACAAGGTTTCCCAATACCTCTTAATACATTCTAAACTCTAAAAGCAAGAATAAAGGAGATATAAGGCAAAAACACAAAATCAGCTATTTTATGACCCCCAGTTTGACCCATAAGGGGGGGTCCGGGGGTAAATCTGACCAGCTATCTAGACTCTTCACATATGGTTTCCCAATACCTCTTAATACATTCTAAAGCTGTAAAAGCAAGAATAAAGGAGATAAAAGGCCAAAACACAAAATCGACTATTTTATAACCCCAGTTTGACCCATAAGGGGGGATCTGGGGATAAATCTGACCAGCTACCTAGACTCTTCACACAAGGTTTCCCAATACCTCTTAATACATTCTAAACTCTAAAAGCAAGAATAAAGGAGATATAAGGCAAAAACTCAAAATCAGCTATTTTATGACCCCCAGTTTGACCCATAAGGGGGGGTCCGGGGGTAAATCTGACCAGCTATCTAGACTCTTCACATATGGTTTCCCAATACCTCTTAATACATTCTAAAGCTGTAAAAGCAAGAATAAAGGAGATAAAAGGCCAAAACACAAAATCGACTATTTTATAACCCCAGTTTGACCCATAAGGGGGGATGCAGGGGTAAATGTGACCGGCTATCTAGACTCATCACATAAGGTTTCCCAATACCTCTTAATATATTCTAAAACTGTAAAAGCAAGAATAGAGGAGATAAAAGGCCAAAACACAAAATCGACTATTTTATAACCCCAGTATGACCCATAAGGGGGGATGCAGGGGTAAATGTGACCGGCTATCTAGACTCATCACATAAGGTTTCCCAATACCTCTTAATACATTCTAAAACTGTAAAAGCAAGAATAGAGGAGATATAAGGCAAAAACGGCTATTTTATGACCCCAGTTTGACTCATAAGGGGGGGGGGGGGGGGGGGGTGTCTGGGGGTAAATCTGACCAGCTATCTAGACTCTTTACATATGGTTTCCCAATACCTCTTAATACATTCTCAAGCTCTAGAAGCAAGAATAAAGGAGATATAAGGGGAAAAGATGAAATTGGCTATTTTATGACCCCAGTTTGACCCCTACAGGGGGGTTGGGGGGGAAATTTGACTTGCTTTCTAGACTCTCCACATATGGTTTCCAACTACCTCCCAATACATTTTATGGCTCTAAATGCAATACTTAAGAAGATAACAGGGGGGTTCACATGAATTTTAAGCTTTCTGATTGGTACCTGTGAGAAAATCACTCATAAATCGGTCAATTTTCATCGGATTGCTCCCAAAATCTAATCAGCTCACGTTTTTGATAGTATAAACATGTGTATGAAGTTACAAGCCTCTGTGGTCAGTAGATTTTCCTGAACTGCGATGACGGGCGGGTGTACCCGAAAAAACTATTTTTTGATCATGTGACCTTGATAAAGATCAAAGGTCAAATTTAAGCATGTGGAAAAATTTTCCCACAACTAAGGTATATAAAAATATGCCAAATATGGTTAAAAAGCTTGCAATAATAAGGGAGATATTCAAGGGAGACCATAATGCGGTGGCAGCGAGGAAACTGAGGTGAAACCAGATAAGCGCCCTTTCAGGGAAGCTTAATGACTAATTTGCAAATTTAATAAGTAAATTAAATCTTTATAAGTTAATACCCTATCCAATGGACAATTGCTTTACCGGTCGGCGCGACCGGTCCCGCCAAACGTCAGAAAAAGACGTCCTGTAAAACTACCAGCAGGACCGGTCACAGAGTGTGCATTCACCAGGTGGCGCAAGGTATATCATTTCCTGTCTGGTCATAATGACGTCATAGCATCTTTTTCGTGTCTAATCCTAGTAAGACCCCCAGTAAGCTGATAGCGGGGCCGGATGGGTGGGCCTTGCCTGTCCATTGGATAGGGTATTAACTTATAAAAATTTAATTTACTTATTAAATTTGCAATTTTAGTGCGTTAATACATCCTATCCAATGGACAATTGCTGAATAACTACCGCTTGGAAGGCGGGTAAGCTGCTAGGCACATACATGAACTCATAAAAGACCAAAACTGATAAGACCCATTTTGACCTAGGGTCAGGTGACCCAAAAGTTCAAGATGGCTATGACTAACCGGAAGTCCAAGGTTGCCCCCCCCCCCCTTTTTCTCAGAACCTGCTCTGAAAATAGGAAGAGAGGGTTGAGTTCAGTCCCATAAGAAATAAACTTCCCAAAGGAAGCAAGTCACAGTTTTTTTTTGTTTTTTTTTATATACAATTGTACAAGCTATGTACATATATACATATCTCCTCATTTTTGGCGTGGTGGTGGTGGACCTGTTGGGCAGCCACCACTGGACCTAAATGAAAAAGCTCTGTGTCAGCCCAAGCCACATCCTTCAAATAGAATTGTGTTAAGGTGTTGTGGGAGTTCCAGTGACAGGCTGACAGAATCTGCTCTAAGGAGACCCCCAACTGGAAGGCCTTAGAAGCAGCGAAGGCCCTGACATCATGGGCTTTGACCTGATGCAGAGTGAGGGCCTCCTGGTCAGAGAGCTCATAACAAAGGATCACAGTTTGTTTGATCCATGAGGAGATGGTGGCAGGTGAGATGTCTTTACCAAAACCTTTCTTGAAGGAGACAAAGACCAACTCCTTGTTCTGCCTAAGATCTGAGGTCCTGTCCAAGTAATACCGAAGGGCTCTGACTGGAAACAAAGACCTGTCACCTTTGAGTGACTTATCCAAAGTGGGGGCCAGGCCCTATGTCCATTGGATAGGGTATTAACTTATAAAAATTTAATTTACTTATTAAATTTGCAATTTTAGTGCGTTAATACATCCTATCCAATGGACAATTGCTGAATAACTACCGCTTGGAAGGCGGGTAAGCTGCTAGGCACATACATGAACTCATAAAAGACCAAAACTGATAAGACCCATTTTGACCTAGGGTCAGGTGACCCAAAAGTTCAAGATGGCTATGACTAACCGGAAGTCCAAGGTTGCCCCCCCCCCCTTTTTCTCAGAACCTGCTCTGAAAATAGGAAGAGAGGGTTGAGTTCAGTCCCATAAGAAATAAACTTCCCAAAGGAAGCAAGTCACAGTTTTTTTTTGTTTTTTTTATATACAATTGTACAAGCTATGTACATATATACATATCTCCTCATTTTTGGCGTGGTGGTGGTGGACCTGTTGGGCAGCCACCACTGGACCTAAATGAAAAAGCTCTGTGTCAGCCCAAGCCACATCCTTCAAATAGAATTGTGTTAAGGTGTTGTGGGAGTTCCAGTGACAGGCTGACAGAATCTGCTCTAAGGAGACCCCCAACTGGAAGGCCTTAGAAGCAGCGAAGGCCCTGACATCATGGGCTTTGACCTGATGCAGAGTGAGGGCCTCCTGGTCAGAGAGCTCATAACAAAGGATCACAGTTTGTTTGATCCATGAGGAGATGGTGGCAGGTGAGATGTCTTTACCAAAACCTTTCTTGAAGGAGACAAAGACCAACTCCTTGTTCTGCCTAAGATCTGAGGTCCTGTCCAAGTAATACCGAAGGGCTCTGACTGGAAACAAAGACCTGTCACCTTTGAGTGACTTATCCAAAGTGGGGGCCAGAGCTGGGACGACCACTGGAGCCACACTATCTGGACCCTCCTTAGCCAGCTGATTCTTGGACAAAAAGCTGGGTGAGGGGTACAAGGACACCTTAGACCAGTCTGACTGGTGTCTGATGTTCTTATGAAGCCAAGCATGGATCTCACTCCTGCGTTAAGCAGAACCCAGGGCAAACAGAAAAACAGTCTTGAAGGTCAAATGTTTTAGTGAGGCCTCTTTTAAGGGTTCAAAGGGAGCCTTAGTCAGCTGGTGTAATACCAAAGACAGGTTCCAGGAGGGTATACCCCTCCTGCCCTTGGGCTTGTCTCTATGCAAACTATCCAAGAGTTCCTGTGCAAGGTCTGGTTGAATGGTTGGGAGACCAGATTGGGCAGACACAGGGTGATCTGACTGGACATTGTCACTAGATCCCAAAACCAGGGCATGTTGGGACACCCTGGGGCAATCAGAACAAGCATTCTGACGCATGCATTTATCTCCCGCCATATAAATTAGATGTACTAAAGATAACATATTTTAACAAGGTGCTCTAAATGTAATACTTTTCAAGTTATAATTGATTTAGTGCATGATTTCATGAATTTTAATGCATTAAAAATTATTTAAAAAATTCATTAAAAAAATTTAGCATGTGAAAGCTCTCCAAAATGTAGGTGAATGAGTTATTTGAGAAATATTGGCTATCTGCAATACTTTTAGTGATAATAGGCAGTTACTCATTTTGAGTAGGTGAGTAATTAGCTACGGATCTGAAAATTCACAAATTGAAAGCTCTCCAAAATGTATGTGAATGAGTTATTTCAGAAATACTGGCTATCTGCAATACTTGTAGAGATAATTCGCATTTACTCATTTTGAGTAGGTGAATAATTAAAAGTAGGTGAATGAGTTATTTGAGAAAAATTGGCTATCTGCAATACTTTTACAGATAATTCAATATTTACTCATTTTGATTAGGTGAGTAATTAGCTACGGGTCTGGAACTTCACCATGTGAAAGCTCTCCCAAAAGTAGATGAACGAGTAATTTGATAAAAATTGGATACCCGCAATACTTTTAGAGATAATTAGCATTTACTCATTTTGAGGAGGTGAATAATTAGCTACGGCTCTGAAAATTCACCAAGTGAAAGCTCTCCCAAAAGTAGGTGAATCAGTTATTTGATAAAAATTGGCTATTTGCAATATTTTTAGAGATAATTCACATTTACTCATTTTCAGTAGGTGAGTAATTAGCTACGGGTCTGGAACTTCACCATGTGAAAGCCCTCCCAAAAGTAGATGAATGAGTTATTTGATAAAAATTGGATATCCGCAATACTTTTAGAGAAAATTCACATTTACTCATTTTGAGTAGGTGAATAATTAACTACGGGTGTGAAACTTCACCAAGTGAAAGCTCTCCCAAAAGTAGGTGAATGAGTTATTTGAGAAAAATTGGCTATCTGCAATACTTTTACAGATAATTCAATATTTACTCATTTTGATTAGGTGAGTAATTAGCTACGGGTCTGGAACTTGACCATGTGAAAGCTCTCCCAAAAGTAGATGAACGAGTAATTTGATAAAAATTGGATACCCGCAATACTTTTAGAGATAATTAGCATTTACTCATTTTGAGTAGGTGAATAATTAGCTACGGCTCTGAAAATTCACCAAGTGAAAGCTCTCCCAAAAGTAGGTGAATGAGTTATTTGATAAAAATTGGCTATCTGCAACACTTTTAGAGATAATTCACATTTACTCATTTTCAGTAGGTGAGTAATTAGCTACGGGTCTGGAACTTGACCATGTGAAAGCCCTCCCAAAAGTAGATGAATGAGTTATTTGATAAAAATTGGATATCCGCAATACTTTTAGAGATAATTCACATTTACTCATTTTGAGTAGGTGAATAATTAGCTACGGGTGTGAAACTTCACCAAGTAAAAGCTCTCCCAAAAGTAGGTGAATGAGTTATTTGAGAAAAATTGGATATCTGCAATGCTTTTACAGGTAATTCACATTTACTCATTTTGAGTAGGTGAGTAATTAGTTACGGGTCTGGAACTTCACCATGTGAAAGCTCTCCAAAAAGTAAATGAACGAGTAATTTGATAAAAATTGGATATCCACAATACTTTTTGAGATAATTAGCATTTACTCATTTTGAGTAGGTGAATAATTAGCTACGGGTCTGAAACTTCACCAAGTGAAAGCTCTTCCAAAAGTAGGTGAATGAGTTATTTAAGAAAAATTGGATATCCCCAATACTTTTAGGGATAATTCACATTTACTCATTTTCAGTAGGTGAGTAATTAGCTACGGGTGTGAAACTTCACCATGTGAAAGCTCTCTCAAAAGTAGATGAAGCAGTTATTTGTGAAAAATTATGTCATTATTTTGCCACAAATAAGAAAATAGCTATTACTCACTTATGGCATGCAATAGAACCCCAAACTATATGCATTTACCCTACAGTCACAATTTCAAAGTAGGTATTACTCGGCTATCCAATGTGCAACAGGTCTGAAACTTTACTATGTGATAGGTTATCAAAAACTAGATGAATAACATATGTGAAAATATTTCCCTAACTTTAATACTTTTGAAGATATTTGACATTTACTTATGTTGTTATTTTGCTACAAATAAGAAAATAGCTATTGCTCACTTATGGCATGCAATACAACCCCAAAATATATATCATCTTATAGTTAAGGACAAAGTCGCTGAACAACATATTTGAAGAAAAAGCTGTACCTGCAATAGTTTTGGAGTTACAATGGATTTACTCAACAGTCACAATTTCAAAGTAGTTATTACTTAGCTATGCAATGTGCAACAGGTCTGAAACTTTACTATGTGATAGCTTACAAAAAGGTAGATGAATGACATATTTGAAAAGAATTCCGTAACTTTAATACTTCTGAAGATATTTGACATTTACTTATGTCATTATTTTGCTACTAATAAGAAAATAGCTATTACTCACTTATGGCATGCAATAGAACCCCAAACTACATGCCAGCTTATAGCTAAGGACAAAGTAGGTGAACAACATATTTTACGAAAATATTGTAACTGCAATAGTTTTGGAGTTACAATGGATTTACTCAACTGTAGAATTTCAAAGTAGCTATTACTCAGCTATCCAATGTGCAACAGATCTGAAACTTTACTATGTGATAGCTTATGAAAAAGTAGATGGATAACATATTTGAAAAGAATTCCCTAACTTTAATACTTTTGAAGATATTTGACATTTACTTATGTCATGATTTTGCTACAAATAACAAAATAGCTATTACTCACTTATGGCATGCAATAGAACCCCAAACTATGTACCATCTTATAGCTAAGGACAAAGTAGATGAACAACATATTTTAGGAAAACACTCTAAGTGCAATAGTTTTGGAGTTACAATGGCTTTACTCAACAGTCACAATTTCAAAGTAGCTATAACTCAGCTATCCAAGGTGCAACAGGTCTGAAACTTTACTATGTTATAGCTCACCAAAAAGTAGATGGACAACATATTTGAAAAGATTTCCCTAACTTTAATACTTTTGAAGATATTTGACATTACTTTTTTTGTTATTTAGCTACAAATGAGAAAATAGCTATTACTCACTTATGGCATGCAACAGAACCCCAAACTATGTACCATCTTATAGCTAAGAACAAAGTAGCTGAACAACACATTTTAGGAAAACACTCTAAGTGCAATAGTTTTGGAGTTACAATGGCTTTACTCTACAGTCAGAATTTCAAAGTAGCTATTACTCAGCTATCCAAGGTGCAACAGGTCTGAAACTTCACTATGTCATAGCTTACCAAAAAGTAGATGGACAACATATTTGAAAAGATTTCCCCAACTTTAATACTTTTGAAGATATTTGACACTTACTTCTTCTGTTATTTAGCTACAAATGAGAAAATAGCTATTACTCACTTATGGCATGCAATGGGACCCCAAACTATGTACCATCTTATAGCCAAGGACAACGTAGCTGAACAAAATATTTGAAGAAAAAGTTGTTACTGCAATAGTTTTTGAGTTATGAGCCCTTTACTCAAAGTAGCTAAGATTGCTATTACTCACTCATCTTTAGGCCTAAGTCAATAAAACCCAAAAAATTTTCAAGGGCATGAAAATTCATTGGGACAATTAATTTACAAAAAATCTGTAGCTGTAGTAGTTTTGGAGAAATCTGCGTGACTAACTAACGCACGCACGCGCGCACGCACAGACATCATTTCATAATCTCCCTCAGGAGATAATAATCCTGTTGCAAGGGTAGTCCTGCAACTTCTCCACCACATTGCCCAAGATGGCTGCTGGTGGAAAGGTGTATGGGTCCAGATTTTCCCATGACAGGCCGAGTGCATTCACTGCCCATGCCTGGGGGTCTGAGACCGGTGATACAAACTGTGGTAGTTTGTTGTTGAATCTGGTGGCAAACAGGTCCACTTGTGGCTGGTGCCACCGGGAGCATATAGGTTTAAACACTTCTGGATGAAGGGACCATTCCGTTTGAATGGTCTGGCCAAGTCTGGATAGCCTGTTTGCTATCACGTTCAGCCGGCCGGGGATGTGACGTGCCTTGAGGGTTACCTGTTTCCTAGTGCACCAGGACAGAATTCTCCACAGTAGGGCACACAGGGAGCCCGACTTCATCCCCACTTCTTTGTTGATATAGGCAACCACTGGTGGATGTATGACAACAGTTGGGACATTTGTGACAGAAGTTACAGAACTCAAGTGACCTACACAGGAAACATCGTTCACATGCTTTATTTCTGTATGGGTACAACAATAATTGGAATTTACACCTTTCTTTTGTGGCAACCCGGTGACAGAATGAACATTTGCAGCAAAAGAGTTTACATGTAAAACCACAGTCTCGCTCTTCTTTATCACTGGTGAAGGGTTTAAAACTTGCTTCTTGCCGGATACATGTACAGAGTTCTTCACTCCGGCTACATTTAAAACACAGTAATTGTCATTTATGCTTCTTGAAACCCTTGGCCGGCTTTTGGGTGAAGTTTGAGGTTTTACCACGACCTTTCTGTCCAACTTGCCGGTCCCTAATTTGCTTCCAGGCTGGTGTAGTGGGCTTCCGGTCCGGTTGTTGTGTTGATCTGCCATTTGAGGAAACGTACGGATGAAAACGTCCGGGTTTCCTGTGCACACCGCCAGAAGAATGCCTCTCTTCACTACGGGAAATTTCATCTTCTGCCTTGACCAGCAAACTGTCCGGAAACAGTGAGTTAAGATGAACTGGTGCTGTACGTAAGGCAGTCGAGGTATCCAGCTTTACTCCACCACGTAAAAACTAACTATCTCGATGTGCCAGAGTGAGGTTGGCCATGCTGATAAAAACCCTCTCTGAGAGATCCTGCATTGTATGCTGCATTGCTTGTGAAATTGAACGGTTGAACGTCACCAGATATTTAAGTTCTTCAACAGCTTGCTGCGTTCTCTCTGCTGCCTTGCCTTTTCCGGTGTCCACCCTGAGCGACTTCAACTGTGTAACCATGGAGTCCTGTACTTTTGTCAAACATCTTGACATACCAGCAGCCTGGTTACACATCACTGACTGTTCCCGGAACGCCCTCTCCCACCTTCTCAAAGTGTCCTGACTAAAAGTACGGGAAGCAGGGGCAGAAGACAAACTACGTCTGGCCACTCTGGTAAAGGTACTGTTGAGTTTGGCTGGTTCCGGAGACCAGTCATATACAGTTGCAGAAGTAGAGTCCTTCTTATCTATATGCATAGTATACCATTTTGATGACCTGGGTGTCTTCACAAACTGGTCCCGTAGCAGTCCACCAGTCTCAGAGTTCCTGGAAGGGTAACCTTCAGCAACAGTCACATTAAGTTTCTCAAATTTCCTGCACAGCCACTCATCTACCGGTAACCTCACTGACACTTTGCCGGCTGGTTTGGTTCGGGAACCGGCAAAAGGATTATCATCCAGGGAGGAAGATGAATGGTCGTAGTCAGGGATCTGATGCCAGCCCATGAAGGATCTGACCCCTCTGATAGTCTCCCTGTAGTTGGCATCTTCAGAGAGGTCCTGGTCAGTCGCATCTTCCGGTAAATCACCCTGGACGTGAACACTAGCTGGTGAAGCCAGTTCCCCATCCACTTCTGCCTCACTGTCAGATTCACCGGCAAACTCATCAGGTCGTACACCAGGAAGTGGCTTGTTCAACTGCGTAGACTCAATGCCAGTGGGCAGAACTTCAGGACCTGCACCAGGAGCCTGTGGAGGCTGGGTGGCTGTCCCTGCACCGGGAGCCTGTAAAGGCTGGGTAGCTAACTCAGCACCGGGAGCCTGTAATGGCTGGGTGGCCACATCAGAGGTACCAGGTAGCACTCCCATTCTCATCTCTCACAGCACTCGTACCGGGAACCCCCAGCGGAGGTTGGGTAGCCGTCAACTGTGAAGAAACACTGGCAGTCTGAGCAAGACCGGAGCCAGTACTCGCAGCAAACATAACACTAGTAGAAGCACCCGGATCAAAGAAAGGGTGTTCTCTGGGCACCACAGAATCAGTACTGACAGGTCTCACTGGCACAGCAAAGGACTGGTTAAGAAGCATAGCTTCTAGACGGGAAAACCTCTCACTCCACTTGTCATCAAGGGACTTGAGATCATCTGAAGTGGGCTTACTGCTGTGATTACGTTTGCTGGATCTTGGAGAGCCATCAAAATGCTTCTTCTTCTGCTTGGGGGTAGATTCAACTGAAGACGGCTTGTCAGTACTAACCCGTCCCAACAGAGTTACATCTGAAGGGTCCATGAGAGTGGGGGTCGCGTCACTGCTAGCTTCAGATTTCTTCTGCTCTCCACGTTCTTTTCTTGCTTTGTAAGTCGGAGTGGCCAGTTGAATAATCTGAGAAGGCGTAAACGCCTTACATATCTGGCAATCTTGTTTCTTCACACAGGGGTCGTCTCCCACCCCTTCTCATGACAACGCGCGCATTTCTTGTGTTTGTCGAATAGGGCCATAATGTGCCCGCAAGAACCTCGTTTCTGTCCAGGAGACGACATGATGATCAGAAAACTAGTAGAAACTAGATTGGGCCAACTCGGCGCCAACATATCCCCAGACAGGTCATCACTCACGCCACAGGTTTTGATCGGGAATTTTTTATTTAATCCATTTGTTGTATGCCATAAATATTGGGAAAAGTTATATGAACTTCAGCACATCAATCTACTAAGTTTATATCTTCCCAAGGAAGATGGTGTATCCCCAGACGTCGAATACATAACTCAACAGATCATATTTTCAATCTTCCTGCAATGATAACTCTGAACCTATTTTCAAAGTATTTAAATGATTGATGATTGAATGTCCATTCTAAATTAATAATCTCAAAAGAGCATATCTGTTTCTATATTTGTTGACAAATAAAATATTATTTTAACTCAACTCATCATACTTTTCAATCTTCCTGCAAAGGGTAACTCTGAACCTATTTTCAAAGTATTTAAATGATTGATGATTGAATGTCCATTCTAAATTCATAATTCCAAAAGCGTATCTCTGTTTCTATATTTGTTCACAAATAAAATATTATTTAAAAATCATATATTATTTATATTATTATTTTATTATATTATTTTTAGAATTTGCATTGTTTTTCAGTTATTCATTTCCTCAATTCCTATATATGTGGTCCATATATATGCAACCTAAATATGGGACACAATCTCAGTTCTGACTCCCTTTGTCTTAGATAATTAGATAATGAAGCAAACACCACCTCCCACCCCCACCCCACCTCTCTCCCCTTCTCCACACCTCTCTCACTATTACAGAAGATCTGTATACCTTTGTTTATTTAGTGTCACTCAATAGCTGGAGGTCCCAGAGGTGGGTGGGGGATGGGACTACAAAGAGATGGAGTGCTGCAGCACAAATGGTAAACACTTATAATATAAAAGGGGTAATCAAACACAAAAAGCTCAGTTAATCTTATCACTAAAATAAAATCAAATATATAAATAAGGAATGTCTATTAAAGGCCTAAATTTTGGAGTACATACAAGAAAAACATATTGATATATTCTCAGATGATATTTCACTTAGATGAGAGACATAGTTTGAAAGCTACAGTGCTTGAAGATGGCAAAAAGTCCATAAATTGGGTCTCTGTGGGCAATTTTGAGATCTTAAGTCGGCCTAACAGGTAAACCTACAGCCTTTAAATTTTTCACAGCCAAGGATTACATATAAGAGTTACATCTAGTGCAGTTTGAGACTCATCAGAATTACCACTTCCAAATTATAGGGCAAAATAAGTTAAAAATATAGGAAAAAAGTCCTAAGTGGGGTCTTTATGGGCTTCAAAGACAATTTTCTCCTCAACTTAAAGTCTTGATTTTCGGCACATGTACTAAGAATATATTAATGTGTTCTCGTAAAATTTGAGGCAGATAAGCCTCATAGTTTGTGACCTAGAGGGCTCTAAGTGGCCAAAAGTGCAATTTCTGACCTTAAGGTGGCCATAAGTTCTTTATTATTGGGAGTTTAAGGTCACCTTAAAATAGGGATCTTCCTTTGGGAATCCTTAACATGTGTACCAAGTTTGAAAAAAAAATATTAATCCGTTTTTGAGTTATCGCGTCCACAAGGAAATTTCTACGGCGGCGGCGGCGGCGCGACGGACCTGACTCCAATATATCCCCGACTTTCGTGTGGGGATATAATAATCTGTACTACTTGAAATAAAATAAAATGGAAGAATTTGTTGTAAAACTTCAAAAACGTATCTCTGTTGAGAAACACTCTTTTGCGCCAAACGAAAAAGATGCTATGACGTCATTATGACCAGATAGGAAATGATATACCTTGCGCCAACTGGCGAATGTACACTCTGTGACCGGTCCTGCTGGTAGTTTTACAGGATGTCTTTTTCTGACGTTTGGCGGGACCGGTCGCGCCGACCGGTAAAGCAATTGTCCATTGGATAGGATGTATTAACGCAATAAAATTTTTTTAAAATTAATAATATTAGATTTCTTAGATACCCTGTGAGTCGAAAATCTCGACAAAATCGCTCTATCTCGCACAGTTAAGGAGATAGAAGCAAATTTTTGTTTTTCCATTTTTGGCAAAAATTCGAAAATGCAAAATGGCCGCCATTTTTGGGGAGGGGAAAATTTTTTGAAAGTTGCCAAGAGTACATTCCTCAGATACCCTGTGGGTCAAAAATTTCAATGAAATTGCTCAATCTTGCACGGTTAAGGAGATAGAAGCAAATATGTGTTCTGCCATTTTTGCCAAAAATTTGAAAATTCAAAATGGCTGCCATTTTTGGGGAGAGGAAATTTTTTTGAAAATTGCCAAGAGTACATGTCTTAGATACCCTGTGGGTCAAAAATTTCGACAAAATCGCTCTATCTCGCACTGTTAAGGAGATAGAAGCAAATTTGTGTTTTTCCATTTTTGGCAAAGTAGCTAAGTAGCTATTACTCAGTCAGTTATATAGCTATTATCACTAAAAGCAATCCCAATCAAGCTATCGACCTACCTATTGCTCCTACCAAACTTGGTAAAGATATGTCAAATATTTTTCCTTAAAATGCCCGGGAAAAAAAAGAAGTACACAAAAGTAGCTAAGTAGCTATTACTCAGTTAGCTATAGAGCTATCTTCACCAAAAGCAATCCCATGCAAGCTATTAACCCAATAAACACCCATACCAAATTTGGTAACGATAGGATAAATACTTTTCCTTCAAATGAGCGGAAACCAAGCGTCCGGACGGCGGACGACGGAAAAAGCAAAAATAATATGTCCCCCTAGTGGGGTGGACATAATAATGTAGCCTGGTTTAAGGGAGCAGTTCTGAAAGCAGCCAAGGTGTCCTGTATTATACAAGATCTATGAGTAGTCAAGATAGGAGACTCTTCTTGACAGTGTGATGTTGACCATCGAAATGAAGACAAAGTCAGACAAGTGTTGCATAGTCTTGGCCATTGCTAGGCGGACCCTCTGTTAAAGTCCATGAGACACAGTAGTTCATCCATGGCATTTGCTTGAAGATATTCCTTTCTTCTGATCCCCCTGAATGATCTTCAGCTCTGTTTGCATCAAGTCCTGTACCCTTGTAAGGCATCCATTGAAACCCGTGACTACACTGCAAATGTAGCTTGATTCTTTAGCTGCCTTCTCCAACTTTCCCAGGTTTTTTTGGGGGGGGGAGACAGGTCTTGGAAGCTGGTGGCATGCATGACAGGCCTGAAGATCTGGCTACAAGAAATGTTAAGATGGGCCGACTCGTTTGTATCAGTTCAACACTGGAGGTGGATTCTTTGGTACTATGTAACCCAAACCATTTACTCTGTGACCTAGGAGTCTTGATGAACTGGTCACAGCAGATGATTTTAAAGGGTAACCTTCAACTAATGTAATGTTCAGTCTGTCCAGTTTTTTGCAAAGCCACTCATCATTAGGTAAGTTCACAGATATCTTGCTGGTGCAATACTACTTTGGCCCAGCAAAGGGGTTGTTGTTACGCGAGGATGAGTTGTCGGGTATGTGACTCCAGCCCATGCATGACCAGATACCTCTCACAGTCTTCTGGTAGGTCTGTTCTTCAGAAAGCACCCAGTCCATTTCAGCAGTAACAGAGTCCTTGTCCTGGTCTGACAACTCACCTTCTTCCTCAGTAGGTCTGTCATCAGCACAGGTTGGGTCAGTCTCCATGTAGGCCTCAAGGTCGGAATCTGAATTTGGTCGGTACATAAAATGACTGCCGACATAGATGGCACTTGCTTCTGCTGTACAGGAGCCTGGTTGGTGCCGGTCAGGTCGGTAGGGTTGGTCAGTGTCAGGAAGGGCCTGACAGTGCCAACTGATCAGGCTGATGGCTTCTTGGTCAGTGCCTGGAAGGTCGTCTAAGCTGGCTTCTCCAATGTCTTTGCCACCATCATAGCCTCAAGTCATGAGAACCCCTCAAACCACTTAGTCCTTGTCAACAAAAGTTTTGGAGGAAGTGTATTTCTTTATCTTCTGGTTCTCTTTGACCACTTTTCCTGGAGAATTTGGGTTCAAAGCCCCTTAAAGAGACACATGGTCTAGATCTATAAGGGTGCAACTGTCATTACCCTAGTCTTTCTATCAGCCTTCTTGTCTTTTTAAACTTGTAAGATGGGGTGGCAAGCTGGGCTTTCTGATCAGTGATCAAGACGTTGCAAAATGTACATTATTTTTTCATCATACAGGGATCAGACCCTTGTCACTTATCACAACAATGTGCACTACAGGAGTGCTGGTCAAATCCTCCCATTAGGTGGCCGTAAGCTCCTCGTTTCTAGGCCTGGTGATGCCATGATAGATGTACAATTTTCTTATGTAATGAAGTAAATATCTGAAGTATTTAAAAAAAATTTTCTTCAACTTTTGACAGCTTTCCAAAATGTGTCTGGACTGGACATATGCCAAACGAAAAAGATGCTACGCCATCACATTCTACAGCCAAGAAGGAAGACCTGTACACCACTTAGCGAATGGTGGCGAACAGCTGGTCTCACAGGATGTCTTTTTCTGATGTTTGGCGAGGCTGGCTGGAGCCACCAATGAGATTTTAATAAGAGAACAAACATATCAAATGCTGTGCATGTCAATTTTATATATTCTGTCATGTATCAAATTTTGGGAATATAGAACATGCAACACAGTCACAGAGTAGCTTCAAATAGACAGGGTGAAATTTTCTCAAAATATACACTTAAAAGCACCAAGGCAAGATCACAACAGATGCACATTAACAAGATAAAAATATTACATGCCAGTTAAGATAGATTTGGTAGCATTCACACCAAACTAACAGTTAACCACAAGTGGAATGGGCAAATGATGCTGATAAATATGTCAAATAACACAATACAAAAGCTATAAACTGAAAAAAAAATCTATACTTTAACTTAACTTTTAAATAACTTAAAAACATAATTATAATATTGACTATAATATTTATCTAACACTGCTCAAAATAATAACAATTTTGGCAACAGTTTTTTGTCATTTATCACTTGCCCAATCCATTAATTTAAATACTACTATTGCTATTGTGCTTTAATGTGGTTTAAAACAAATCAGAAAAAGGTTTTTAAGTAAAAGAACCAAAGTAGAAACTACTCCCAGTAATGTTATTATTCCGAGCAGTGTTAGAAAATTTTGTAAAAACACATATTATGTTAACAAAATTGTCAATCATATGAAACGATAACCAAAACATATACAAAATAACAGAGCTTGTGTACCTAACACCTGCTACTTCAAAATCATCTACACTTTACACTTATGCTGAAAAGGGTCCCACAAAACTCCAGTTCCAATTATTTGTCTTAAATCATCTTCAGGTGGGACTGAAATTCATACTTCTATAAACACTTCAATTCAATCAAAAGATAATTAGCATAAGTCTTGTTTTCTTCCCACTAAGGAAAATAAATGTGTGCTACAACTTAAATATCAAAATGATAATAATATCTATATTCTGGAAAATGTGACCATATGTAAAACTAGATAATCAAACAGAAGAAATCTGGAAGAATAATACCAATATCTACTTGATCCCACAAAAGTGAATGAATTATAAATGCTTTGGCAAAAACAAGAGAAATATGATTGTACAGTGGGGACATACCGCTGTTTTGAGCATGCTTGTCCTGCACTGTGCGTGAACTGTCTGAGCTGGAAGAGTGGGTGGCATGCACCACTGCACCAACTGCCATCGCCTCCCGAATAGTGCCTTGCTGAAGACTTCTGGTTAGAAACTCATCCCCTTCACTAGAACTACTGGAAACTGTCCTCCCACGCGATGATACCTGACACACATAAAAACATCTGCAGAAACCCAACCTGTGATTTACATAAGTACACACCCCACAGAAACTCACCCCTTGATTGACAGAAGTGCATAAGCTACAGATACTCACTCCTTGATTACCATAAACACACAACCTAGAGAAACTCACTCCTTAATTGACATTAAGTACACAGCCTACAAAATCTCCCCCTTGATTCACATAAGTACACAACCTACAGATACTCAACCCTTGATTTATATAAGTACAGAACCTACAGAAACTCACCCCTTGATTTACATAAGTTTTCAACCTACACAAACCCAACAATGTCCACTGTGTGAGATGTACTATTTTGGATTACTTAGATTAAAATTTTGATTTGTGGGATAAAGCACCAAAACTCATCCTGCTAACTGAATCTATACTTACCAACTGAATATATTTGAAAATTTTAATTACTTAAATGTAGCTTTTATAAGCTACAAGCTTACCATGTGGGACTTAATGCTGTTCTCGGGTTGCCACACCCAGGGCCAACGTCTTAGAAAAAAAGACAGTTCTTGTTAGCCACCGGATATACTGGTAGTTGTCGTCACGTGATAACTTCTGACCAATCGTCCTACTTTCTCGTTGAAATTTTCTAAAACCTACCCCTCAGCTGTAAACAGCGGGGAGGCAGGGTGGGACTCTTCTAAGTCCCACATGGTAAGCTTGTAGCTTATAAAAGCTACATTTAAGTAATTAAAATTTTCAATTTTATTACGCTACAATAGCTTACCATGTGGGACTTAATGCTGAATTCAACCGCCCGGTGGCGGGATTACAGCTGAGACTGGAAGATATGTCATTTTTTCTAAGATTTTGAATTAATATGTAAAGAATAGTGCCAGAAATACCAGTCTGAGTCCCATTTACAGTGCCCCGATCCCGAAGGCCGGGCCTGTAACGAGCCAAAAACCTAAGTAAAATGAGGGACAGTGCTGAAACTGTCTAGATGTTTGATTGTAGGACGGAAGTCCAGCAGTGCTCACTTGAGGTTTAAGGGCCCCTGAGGGCCCTTCACTAGTGACTGACCAACCCAATGGTTGGACATCTCATAAATTTTTTGCCACCTGAATATGAGATTAATGACAACTTAATAAGTCCTTAATACAAATTACTTGATAACTAAAAAGCAAAATGACCTTACCCATAACATCTTGAAGGTAAAGGAATACCTAGATCCTGGGAGAGACTCCTGAAGACTTGGTTGTAGCGGATGTGCCCCCCCCCCCCCCCCTTTTTTTCTTTCCGAGTACAACTGGTCTGAGGGGAAGGATCTAGGACTTGTTGTGCCGCCACGGGTCCCAGATACATATTGTTGTCGGTGTCCGACCAAGTAAGGTCTTTTAGGTAAAAATTTGTAAATGTGTTGTGAGCTTTCCAGTGACAGGCTTGCATGATTTGGTCCACCGATACCCCACTGTAAAAGGCCTTAGAGGCCGCGAAGGCCCGGATGTCATGCGCTTTAACTTGGACCAAGTCCAAGGCTTGTTGGTCTGCTTGTTTGTAACAAAGTAGGATGGTTTGTTTCAACCAGGAAGAGAGAGTAGCGGGTCTGATGTCTGAGGTATGTCCTTTCTTGAAGGAGATAAAAAGGAGGGAACGAGACCCTCTCAGGTCTTTGGTTCGGTCCAGATGATACCTCAGGGCCCGTACCGGACACAGGGTCCTGTCTTCTTTAAATTGTCTATCTACAATGGTAGTCAAAGCAGGAATAGTCACCGGAGACACACTTTGAGAACCTTCTCTTGCTAGTTGGTTTTTGGCTATGAAATCAGAAGAAGGGAACAAGGCAACCTTTTCCCATTGGCCTAGATTAGATACTTTGTTTGCGACCCAGGCATGGATTTCGCTAGGGCGTTTGCCGGAGGCCAAAGCTAGCAAGAAAGCAGTTTTGAGAGTAAGATGTTTGAGGTCTGTGTCTTTCATGGGCTCAAATGGTGCTTTTGTGAGCTCGTCGAGGACAACAGAAAGGTTCCACTTAGGTAAATTTCTGGAACTTTTGGGATGATCCCTGTGAAAACTGGAGAGTAACCTGTGAAGGTCTGCATTATGTGCAATATGGTGGGCCGTTGGGCCCAAAGTGTCAACGATTGCAGTCCTGTAACCATCAATGGTCGAGGGGCGCCTGTTTAGGTCTTGGTACAGGTACATGAAAAAATCTGAGATTTAAATGAAAATGTCTATATTTATAAACTGCTACCAGTCAATCGTGGCCAATGAGAAAGTAGGACGATTGGTCAGAAGTTATCACGTGACGACAACTACCAGTATATCCGGTGGCTAACAAGAACTGTCTTTTTTTCTAAGACGTTGGCCCCGAGTGTGGCAACCCGAGAACAGCATGAAGTCCCACATGGCAAGCTATTGTAGCGTAATAAAAGTATTGATTTAGACCCTGCTGTAAAATCAATACACCTAAATAAGACTAGAGTTCTAAATAAAGGTGTTGAGTGTCGAGTACCTGCTGTCGGTTTTATGTTGGTAAATTTTACCCAAAATAATAACGGGCACGGGTGTGTGTGCTCAAATTTGGTGGAAAATAAGAACGTGCCCCGTTTTTTTTTTTTGGGGGGGGGGGGGGGGAGGCAAAGTGCCTGTATGGAAAATAAGAACGTGCCCCTATGGGGGCGGCCTCAAATTCTTCGCACATTCCACGTTCTTATTTTTGGTGACTGACTGTATGTCCTTGCTGGATAAACTATAACCTCAATATAAACTGCATGAAAAATATGCACTTAAGCTACAAAACTTAACACTACAGGCCAAACATACAAAAAAAATTAGATGACAAAACTAGAGGATCGCTTGCAAAGCAAAGCGTCGCAAAAAGGAAAAATAATGGCAGCTTAATCATGTAAGAAAGTTCTGCTTATAGCTCAATAAAGCCAGAATAAAGAAAAGTGGTTCTTGGGTAGGGTAGTTATCTTGGATAAGTGTGTTTCAAAAATTTTGATGAAATTGCTCTATCTTGCACAGTTAAGGAGATAGAGGCAATTTGGTGTTTTGCACTTTTTGTGACAAATTTGAAAATTGACAAAGACCACCATTTTTGGGACGGGTAAATTTTTTTGGAAAATTGGGTAGAGTAAAAATAAATTGGAAAATTCAAAATGGCCGCCATTTTTCACGAGTGAATTATTTGTTGAAACTTGGAAAGGTGTAGTCTTCACCCTGTGGGTAAAGAATTTTGCCGAAATCGCTCTATCTAGCACAGTTATCGAGATACAAGCATTTTTGTGTTTTTCAATTTTTGCGAAAAATTTGAAAATTCAAATGGCCCCCATTTTTGGCGGGACAAAAAATTTTTGAAAATAGCAGAGATGCCCGTACCCCACAGCCTAGGAAAATAATTTTAACACCATGAAGTATAGAAGTACTGTATCAGTACAAAGTTCAGGATACTTTCAGAGCACTGTCAGTAATATAAAGGTCCAAACAATATTTAAATAGAGAAAATAATGTCTATGAGAAATATAATGCATGTACTTTATCTACATCTGGCATGGCCGATTTATGGTTTAGATGTTTTGAATATTACCATACATATAGAAGTGGTAATACATTCAATGAATGCTTATGTGTGGTGCTGAAGCAAAATCTGTGGCTCACTTGATGAAATTCCATCTGTTACAATGGGAAGTTGTAAAAGTAAAATTCTTAATGAATTCTAATATGACTTTGACAGTGCTTAATCTGCATCAAAAGACAGAACCAAAGGTGCAACAAGATTTTAAAGGTCAAGGTCACTACGACAAGGTCAAATCAGGGTCACACCATGACGTTGCACACCTACACCCCCTAACCAATGTCCCTACCAAGCATCAACTTCCTACACCTTACAGTTTCCGAGATATAGCCCGGACAAGATTTTATAGTTCAAGGTCACTACAGCAAGGTCAAAGGTCAAATCAAGGTCACACCATGATGTTGCACACCTACACCCCCTAACCAGTATCCCTACCAAGTATCAACTTCCTACACCTTACGCATTCTGAGATATAGCCCAGACAAGATTTTATAGGTCAAGGTCACTACAGCAAGGTCAAAGGTCAAATCAAGGTCAGACCATGATGTTGCACACCTACACCCCCTAACCGATATCCCTACCAAGTATCAACTTCCTACACCTTACGGTTTCCGAGATATAGCCCAGACAAGATTTTACAGGTCAAAGTCACTACAGCAAGGTCAAAGGTCAAATCAAGGTCAGACCATGACGTTGCACACCTACACTCCCTAACCAATGTCCCTACCAAGTATCAACTTCCTACACCTTACGGTTTCCTAGATATAGCCCAGAAAAGATTTCAAACTCAAGGTCACTACGGCAAGGTCAAAGGTCAAATCAAGGTCAGACCATGACGTTGTACACCTACACCCCCTAACCAATGTCCCTACCAAGTATCAACTTCCTACACCTTACGGTTTCTCAGATACAGCCCGGACAAACTTTTTCCCGTTGCCCGCCCGCCCAGACGCCTGCCAATCCGTACACCATGGGTGAAACAATACTCCGACAGCCGTGGGGTAAAAAATGGATCAGCTAGAAAGCAGAGTTGGAAAATTCAAAATGGCCGCCACTTTTGGCGAGTGAAAAATTCTTTAAAACTTGGAAAGGCTAGTCTTCACAGACCCCCTGTGGATCAAAACTTTTTGTCGAAATCGCTCTATCTGGCACGCATTTCGAGACACAAGATTTTGTGTTTGCATTTTTGAAAAAAATTCCAAATGACCCCCCTTTTTGGCAGGACAAAAAGTTTTTTAAAACTTGGGTCAGCTACTCAGCAGAGTTACCCTATGGGTCAAAAATTTCGTCGAAATCGCTCAATCTAGCATGGTTTTTTGAGATACAAGCAGTTTTGCATTTTGGAAAAAAATTCGAAAATTCAAAATGCCGCCATTTTTGCAGAGGGAAATATTTGTTGAAACTTGGAAAGGCTAGTCTTCACAGATACCCTGTGGGTCAAAAATTTTGCCGAAATCCCACTAGTAAATTTTTATTTTATGAAGAAAATGGTTTCAAAAAGTACTCATATCACTTAGTATTGTTCTATATGTGTACCTTATGAGCCTATATTTCGGGACGCTTAATAACCTTGTTAGTTGATGCTTTTTTAATGAATAACAAACATCTTCTTTCTTATTTATACTAAAACTGATATGATTACTCTTTCAACGCTCACCTTGACCGTTTGTTTCTGCATGGGACTGCTGTTTGTATGATTGGACTCCCTGGAAGTGTTTTGAGCTGCCAGTGACTTGGCCACCACCACATCATTGACGGCTTCCTCTTTGACAGGAAGTCTGTTTGAGTATGCTTGTCTTCCACGCGAATTGAGTTTGGGAGACTGCTGCATGCTGGGAGGTGCGGTGCTGATGCCTGATATAACAGAGTTGTTGTCAGTCACCATGGTGTACTGGCCATCACTGGATATGGCAGAGGTGCTTCTGAAGGAGCTGTTAATGGACTCACTGGCAGGGTACTCAGATTCTGTGCGGTGGGAGAACTGAGGGGAGCTGGGCATACTTCCTCCCTCTGAGCTGGATTCTGAGAAGTGGTGTGTGTTGATCCTTTGCACCTGCACAGCTGGTTCCAGTGTAACTGGCTGTTCTGGCTGATGCATTACTGCAGCACCACCTATTAAGTCAAGGAGCATGATCTTCTCTGCATCTTTGGGGAAAGCAGCATCTATGTAGCCAGGTGTTTTGGTGTGGTGGGGGCTTTGAGCCTCCATACTCTGTGTGTCGCTGGACTCCCCATCAGCTTCAGGAGAGCTGCCATGTCTTCTGGAGGGACCCAAAGAATGTTTCCCCTCATAAGCTGAACCGTCTGCAGCAGCAATAGGGACAATACAATACAGCAAATGTAACCATTTTAGAATCCAGCAAAACAGTGAACTACACACAATGAATAACAGACACACTGAGACATGGTACATGATGTCTTATATTTACAGTACACTCTAAAAATCACTAAAACTACCATTGTAATATAATGCTAGATTGCCCCAATGGTATAGCGTGAAAATGAAAAAAAGAAATCTCTTATTATACAAGAAAAGTTAATCAGTCTGATAGCCACTCAAGTAAATTCCTAATTTGAACTTGCCACTGTAGCATTCCCACTCATTACAAAACCACATGCATATTCAAAATTGGGTATAATTTTGGCAGATTGTTGAATAAAAGAGTGAATATGTTGCGGGCTAACTGGCTTCAGGGAACCACTTAAGTTGAACCTTGCGCTAACTCATGGGGGATAGTTGTTCCACATCTTGAGTGGGTGATGCCCCCTTCAATTAACTCTTTTGTGTAGGTTTATAGAATATATATTAGTACTGGACAATATATGATTTATTTGGTAGAGTAACATCTTCAGATATAAGCCCCAAAAGCATGAATAACTAGAGTATTGCTTCGCAAGAGAAAAAGAAATTGTTTTTACACAGCAAAAACAAAGCGTCCCAATGAGTATTAATCAGTGTGTAGAAATGACTGTCTTCCTGTGTTTAATATGTTTTTCCATATACGACAAAATTTAAGGTTTCCTATGTCACAATCTACTATTTCCGTTGGATGAAATTTTTATTTAAACAGCTATTTTTTGTTTGTTTTCAGCTAATTTCGGCCATCTTGGATGCAAGTGTGTCGTATTTTCTGTAAAATATCCTGGTAACCCCAAAAAGGCGGGAGTTTGACCTAGTTACTGATGTTAATTTGATTTTGGGGTCATAAGCTTTCATATCATGGAGGGGTGAAGATGTGCTTTAGTTTCGGACTAGGAATGTTGAAGTGATTGTGTGAATTTGCAATGTTGGGTTAGTGTGTTGGATACTGACAGGTTAGTGTTTCACTGTTTGTGATGATACTTTGTGATTTGTGACTTATTTGTATTTTGACTAAATCTGTTACAGGAATTTTGTTTTAGTAAATGTGTTTTTAACTCAGTGATTTAACTTGTTGCAGTTATGATTTGACTTTAGTCTTGCATATATGATTTGCATTTCAAGTACAAGTAATGTTTAAAACAAATCTTGTGATATATCTAGTCATTAGCAAATGGTTGAAGTAATCCCATCAGTAAATCTCAGTTTTTAATGTTTTAATGTGAATATTAATTTATTTAATCTATTTTTACATGTGTGATTGTAATCTTGAATATTGACAGCTTATTTAGTTTAACTGCTGGGCAGTACAAATGTAGATATTGATTGCTGGTAATTTAAAGCTGTGCTTTTGGTAATTTAAATGTAAACTTAGAGTATTATGGTGTTTTGGTAAATTTAATATTGACCTAGTATACTGTTTTAGTGCATAGCACTTAGCGTGAGTTTGTACTTTGACAGGTGTATTTGTCATGAATGTCAATTATCAAGTGATGTAGCTGTCGAGTAAGGTATTCCTGTCATAGATGTCCAGCGACATGTGCTGTCAATATGATGTATAGCTGTTGATTGTGAGAGATCAAGAAAATTTTAGTTGAGCCTTCTGCGTTTCTCTGGTGTTCCGCTTCTACTCCACCCCCTTGGTCTACACTGGTCCTGCTAGCTAAGAGCCACTAACAGCCACCGGTCACACCTAGATGAATGTGGTTTGTTTATTTTTTTGCGTTTTATACAGAAATTCAAAATGGCCTACCCTGCGGATCAAAAATTTTGTTGAAATCGCTCTATCTCACTCCGGTTCCGAGATGAACACGTTTTTGTGTTTGACGCAGAAATTCAAGATGGCTGCCAAAAGTGGTGGGAAAACGTTTTTTGCTAAAAGTCACCACTAGACTCTGCAGATACCATGTGGGTCAAAAATTTCATTGAAATCGCTCTATCTCTCTCCGATTTCCGAGATAAACAGGTTTTTGCATTTAACGCAGAAATTCAAGTAACGCAGAAATTCAAGAAGGCCGCCAAAAGTGGCGGGAAATGAAGTTTGCGAAATATCGCCAATAGACTCTGCAGATATCCTGTGTGTCAAAAATTTCGTTGAAATCGCTGTTTCTCACATAAATGGGCTTTTGCGTTTAACACAGAAATTCAAGATGGCGCGAAAAAGATTTTTTGGAAAATCGCCAGTAGACTCTGCAGATACCCTACGGGTCAAAAATTTTGTTGAAATCGCTCTATCTTGCTCCATTTCCGAAATAAGTGTTTTTTTGCATTTAACGCAAAAATTCAAGATAGCTGGCATAAGTGGCGGGAAAATTATTTTTGTGAAAAGTCGCCAGTAGACTTTGCCAAAAAATTGTGTCGAAATCGCTCTATCTCGCTCCGTTTCCGAGATATAAATGCGTTTTCGCATTTAACGCAGAAATTCAAGATGGTCGCCAAAAATGTCGGGAAAATGATTTTTGCCAGTTGACTCTGCAGATACGCTGTGGGTCAAAATTTTCGTCGAAATTGCTCTATCTTGCTCCGTTTCCGAGATAAATTCGTTTTTGCGTTTTCAACGTTAAGAAAAATTGTGACATTTAGTAAATCGTTAATAAGTCGGCCATTTTGTATTGGATCACTTCCAAAAGTTAATGATTTCCAGACACCTGTATAACAAACCTACTTGCCAAATTTTACGTGAATAGGTGAAGCACTTTTTAAGTTATCATCCGGACAAGCACACCCTTCTGAAAAACATGTTTTTGGTCATGTGACTTCTCTGATGGGTTGAAATGTCATGACATCATATTCAGAATTTTTTCCCAGGGCTACTGCATACACCTGCCAAATGTGAAGAGAATCCGCCTTATGGCTGCAAAGCTATTGCGAAAAGAAAATGCTATCCGGCAGAGTCGCTTCTTCTATATACAAACAAGCGTCCCTCGCGGGACGCTTAATTAATCAATCACATTCAATGTGGTTATTAAACTACAGTATACAACAGAGGAATAAACAGAAGCTGAGACATTTTATGATAATGCTCCTCAAGATGTTTGACACAATTTCACCAGTGCAGTGCACAGAACTAATGGTGATGTTCCGTTCTGTGTTGTCACTGAACATATACATGTGGCTGTCATTTGTACTTTCAACTGTCCCATACAACTGCTAATGATCCATTTACTGTGCATATCCTCAGATAATACAACAAGAGAATCACATAAAACTTAACATCTTAACCCTCAACTGTTATGAGTTGGCTACAAATGCCATGCCTTTGTATTCAAAGCCTCTGAATCAGTAACTTTAGTGTATGGTTTCGGTCTACTAAAAATTGGTTAGGCTTGGGCACTCTTTGACTTAATATTCTCTGGATAATAATTCATCAAAATTCACAAAACACCACAGATTCTGTACATATTCAGAACAGAAAATTTTGAAAACATGCCAAGAGATATAGATGTTAAGTATTCCTCATTGTTGCAACAATGGGAGAAGTGGCAATCATGACTTTTAGACACAAGAAAAATTAATAATAATACAGGTAATTAGCCCATTAGTAAAAGATAAAAATCAAAGTTAACAAGTAGACAAGTTACTCCAGCAGAAGAATCAAAATATGAAATGTTTTGCTAAGCACCTGCATAAGTAAGTACTTCGGTGAGAGGCTGAGAACTGAGAAAACTCATTGGTACGAAGAACTTGTACTACTTTTGCAAAAAAAAAAAAAAACAGGTCTATTGTGACAGAATATAAACCCTGCTTACCACTCATCTCTGCATGTGACCTTTTCTTGAAAGAACTTCTCACAAGGTCTGTTCCTGTGACACACTTGTTTGTTTTCTTGTTTCTCTTGCTTTTGCGAAACTTTTCATAGAACCATACTCCAGACATGGCATCTAATTCCCTATGATAGAACACGCCAATGCTGTACACAAGTGAACAAGTTGTGGCCAAAACGTATATAGAGTTTGTTCTTATGACTGATGGTGAGAACAACTGTTTTCTGGGTTTTGTCACTTATCTAATTCATGGATCAGAAAAGTTTTCTATTATTGTTTGTTAAACTGATTATATAACTGGATTGGGCCAACTTGACACCAACATATCCCCAGCCATCCCTCACTCCACAGACTTTGACTATTTTCAATGTATGTCCTTGACTATTAATCCGAATTTCACGTATCACTAGATGGCAGGACCATTGACACCTTGACATGTGCACAGTTCAACTGGAAAAAGTTTTTGAAAACAAAAACAGAGCATACTGATAATCTTAAAAAGTAAAAGTGTTAAAGCTTAAAAGAAGAGAAAAAGAAATAGTATATTGTTGAAAATTTCCTCATACAGGAACAATTATCACACATAAACAGTGTAGTACAGATATTGCAAAATTGAAAATTTTAATTACTTAAATCAAGCTTACCATGTGGGACTGAATGCTAACTCGGGAGGCCGCAGGACTCCAGCCAACGACCAAGAAAAATGGACGATTTAAGTAATTAAAATTTTCAATTTTATTGCGCTACAATAGCTTACCATGTGGGACTGAATGCTGAATGAAACTGCGCAGTGGTGGGATTACAGCTGAGACTGGAAGAATTTTGTCCATTTTTCTTGAGAGTAAGATGTCTAAGGTCTGTATCTTTCATAGGCTCAAAAGGTGCTTTTGTGAGCTCATTGAGAACAACAGAAAGGTTCCACTTAGGAAGATTCCTGGAACTTTTGGGACGAATAATGTGAAAACTGGAGAGTAACCTGTTAAGGTCTGAACTTTGAGAGATATGGAGCCCCGTTGGGCCCAAAGTGTCAACAATGGCCGTCCTATAACCATCAATAGTCGAAGGGGGCCTGTTTAGATCTTGGTACAGGTACATAAAGAAGTCTGAGACTTGCTTTACAGAAGGTGTGGAGAAATCCACCAAATTTTCCCTGCACCATTTCTCAAATAAGGCCCACTTTAACTTGTAGATGATCCTTGTTGACGATCTCTGAGGGGCAGCAATTCTCTCTGCCACTTCTACAGAGAAGCCTTGTTCTTGGAGCTGTCCACTCCTAGACACCAGGCGTGGAGGTTGAGATGCTGTGAATTGCTGTGGAACACATAATTGTGGGACTGTTTGAGAAGAATTCTTGACACTGGCAGTTGAAGTGGGATCTCTGTTGAGAGCTGCACTAGGTTCCAAAACCAGGGCATCCCTGGCCAGCCTGGGGCTATGACAATGATCACGTAATTGGATTGCCTGACTTTTTGGATCACCCTGTGAAGGAGAGCCGTGGGAGGGTAAGCATAAGCAGTGAGACCTGACCAGTTTATGTTCAGAGCATCTATGTCCCAAGCATTTTGGTCTGGGACTGGAGACATGTATAATGAATTTTTGTGGTTCAGGCAAGTGGAAAAAAGATCTACATGAGGAGTGAACCACTTGAGACAGATCTGTTTGAACACGTGCGGATGCAGTGACCATTCTGTTGACTGAACTTGGTTCGACCTGGACAGAAGGTCGGCCATCACATTCAGACACCCTGGAATGTGTCTGGCTTTTAATGTTATCTGGTAATGATGGCACCAGGTCATGATCTTACATCTCCGCCGAGTGGGTTCATCCTTCTTTGTTTATGTAGGCTACTACTGTTGAGTTGTCTGTAGCAACCAACACTGTTTGGTTTTGACGCTGGTCCTTGAACCTTTCAAGGGCTCAGATAAACCGCCTTCAGCTCTAAAACATTTATGTGTAGCCTTTTTTCCCTGTCTGACCACAGACCTTTTGTAGAGGTTTGCTCTAAGTGAGCGCCCCAACCTTCATTTGAGACGTCTGTAAAGAGTTGGATACTGTGGTCTTTGGGATGAAGGTCTGCACCTTTCATCACATTTGTGGGATTCTGCCACCATTCTAGGTGTGCTGAAATGGTTTCTGTCCAAGGAAGGAGGTTGTCCAATGACTGAGGAAATCTCCAGTGCTCCTTGAGGTGAAACTGAAAGGGCCTCATGTGAAGGCATCCCTCCAGGACCATTTTCTCTGTTGAGGCAAGCAACCCAATTAGCGACATCAAACATCTTGCAGTCAAAACATGTTTTGACTTGAGTCGTAGGAACAAATCCTGAAATTTGAGGGTTGTACAAGGGCTGAATCTAGATGGAATTCGTAGCCTACGAACGAAAACACTTGAGTAGGTTTAGTTCGGACTTCTCTTGACTTATTATCCACCCTAAGAGCTGAGTTAGATCCACCACTGTTTGAGTGTTTACTTGTGCTTCTTCCTGAGACTGGGACCTGATCAGCCAGTCGTCCAGGTACTATTGAAGTCTGAGTCCCCTGGAGAGGGCCATGAGCTTCACCTCTTTACAATCATTGTAAAGACCTGAGGGGCCATGGCTAGTCCGAAGGGAAGGGAGGTGAACTGAAACACTTGCGACCTGTGGCAAAACCTTAGGTACTTCCTTGAGTTTGGGTGGTTGGGGATGTGAAGGTAGGCATCTGATAGGTCTATCGACGACACCCATTCCCCTGGAATCAGAGAGGCCCTGATGGACTCTGGTGTTTCCATTTTGAACCTTTCCACAAGTAGGAAGGTGTTGAGCCTGCTTAGGTCTACTACTGGCCTCCACCTTTGGTTAGGCTTGGGTACAAGAAACAGGTGACTATAAAACCCGAGAGATTTTACATTTTCCACCCTTTCTATTGCGTTCTTTGATAGAAGAGAATGGATACAAGAGGTCAGAGCTAGTTCTTTTTGAAGGGCCTTGTGACCTGATTGAATCAGTGGGGCTCTGACTAAATTTGGTTTTGAGATGAATGGAATAACGTAACCATTGGTGATAATGTTTAACACGTTGTTTGAACATTTGTTTGTGAGGCAGTCTCTTCTGAAAGGCGACTTCCTACTGGTGGACTGAGGGAGGCTTGAAAGGAGTCATTGGGAGGAGGGGTTTCCACGCCCTCGTCCCCTTGAGTGGGGTCGAAAACAACCCCCTGAGTTTGATTTCCCCCTACCTGAGGAAAACGATTGGTTACTGCTTTGAGAGGAATTGCCCCCATAGGGGCGTTTCCTGTAGGAGCCTATTTTCTTATTGTGGTGGGGACCACGAAAGGGCTTGTTTTGGTAGGGTCCAAAACCCTGAGAGTCTTTAGGGGTCCCTTTTTTAAGGAGGAAGTCTTCTCCATCCTTCACTGAGACTTGAAGAGAGGAGAAGGCCAGAAGGTCGAATTCCTCATTTCTTGACGTCTCGAGTCCCCTAGATGTGGTTGAAGAAGGGTCATTTCTGTCTCTTGTCTCAGAAGGCCAGTGTTGCCCATAGTATACAGCTCCCTCTGGAGTATGTGGGCTACAGACTTGCTGAGGCAGGCTAAGGCTCTCTGTTGAATAAGAATTCTCTTATTCATGATTTCAAAATAATCACAGGCATTATCATAACCACGTCTGACAGCTCTTTCGGGATCAGCACCCTTTTGAATTTGGCTCTTGACCCTTTTGAAGGTAGCCTTGATATTGTGCTGACATTTGTCCATAACAGTGTTATAGGAAGAGGCAGTCCCAACAAAAGTAGCTGTGAAATTGATGGTAGATAGATTCTGCCTAGCTTGATGTTCAAGTTCCTTAAGAACTTGTAGGGGAACTTTGCCCACAGGGGACTCAGAGGGCTTAGGGGTAATACAGATTTTTGCAAAATCTGTATTGAGTTCTTGAAGCTTATCTTCAAAACAAGGTTGTCCACCTTGTAGTATTTCGCTGTTGAAGCCGGGGGTTTTATGTATTTACCCTCAGGTAAATTAGAGGCCAAGAAATCTTGTTCAAACTTCTCAAAAGCATCTTTGAGAATGGGGTTTAAAGGCAGCATAGCAGAAGGGCCTCTTGTCCTAAGCTCCTGTTGGCCTTTCTCGTCGTCCAGGCCTAGCACAGTGATAGAGGACCTCGGCAAGGTCTCCCTGGAATCAGGGAGATCCAAAATTTGCCTAAAAGTTTCCACTTCCTCAGCAGATTGTGAAGGGAGGTCAGACATGTCTACCTCCCTGTAAAAGACTGGATCTGTGCAAACCTGATGATCAGGCTCGGGAGGAGCCTTATGTTGAGGTTTTGTAGACTTTTTGATTGGCGCAGAGGACTCATCTTCCTCTGAAGAAGATGACTGAGAATAATACTTTGCCCGTACCTTATGCTTCCTTTTGTCAGAATGCTTTTTGGCTTTTGAACACACCCTTTTAGGCTGTTACGACTCGGAATGATGATCCGAGTGGTCGGATTCAACATCCGAGTGCCTGGAAACATGCTCGGACTGGACACTCTGAGTGGACTGAGGAGGAAATGGAGGTCCATAATGGTCTGTGTCCATAGGTTGAGCATCCGAGTGGTTGGACGCCCGAGTATTGGAAACTGAAGTCCGAGTCGGAATAGGGTCAGGCTGTTTACTGGGTCCAGCTTTAGGTAAGGGGTCGGACGTCTGAACTACATCCGACTCAGAGGCTTTTTTCATGGAGTGCATCTGGTCTCGGAGAGACTTCATAGCCTCCAGCATGGACGCCAGAGACACCCCCATTTGTTGTTGAAGTTGAATCACTATGTTAAAATGAGCAACCAGGGATTTTTCTAATCTACTCTCTATTTTGTTCTGCAATGCAGTACCTGGGGTGGGTGGGACAGTTTGTAGAGTCTTTAATGATAAAGATTCGAAACGTAGGGGTTAGGGACGGGGAGGAGAAGAAAACAAATTTTCAGCAGCACCCTCAAGGTCTGCTTGAGAGCCAGAACACGCCTCCACATCGTCCCCCAATAGGTCAAGATCATCTTCCTTGCTAGTATTACAAAGATCCGATGCCTTCTGTTTCCTGATGTACCGACGTCTATGTTTAATCTTAATTTGCTGTTCCTCAGAGAAACTTGCACAAATATTGCATGCAGACTGGTTAGTGACACAGGGGTCGTCTCCCTTGCCAGATTCCCTGCATGAGGGGCAATAATTGTGAGAGTCGAATGGAAAACAGAAGTGACGGCATTTAGATGATCTTGGCTTTGAACTCGTTTGGTGGGATGATATTTTTACTGTAATAAAGAAATCCGAGTCAAAACGTAGAAAACTCACAAAACACAAATATTTAAGGAAATACTTACCCTGTGTAATTCAAACTATAGCAGAATAGTCTATATATAAAAAAGAAACAAATAGCTAAAAATGAACATCCAGCAATTTGCAAATTTAATAAGTAAATTAAATTTTTATAAGTTAATACCCTATCCAATGGACAATTGCTAATCCGGTCGGCGCAGACCGGCCCGCCAAACGACAGAAAAAGTCATCTTATATGAGTGCATAATGCCCTCACAAGCTGGCCGGTCCCAGTACTGTGCACTCCCCAGATGGTGCCTCGTACCTCCTTCCTGTCTAGACAAGATGACGTCATAGCATCTTTTTCGTTGTCTAAACCTATTAGACCCATAGTAAGCTGATAGCAGGGTCGGTGGGAGGGTCTTGTGTGTCCATTGGCTAGGGAATTAACTTATAAAAATTTAATTTACTTATTAAATTTGCAATTTTATTGCGTTAATACATCCTATCCAATGGACAATTGCTGAATAACTACCGCTTGGTCGGCGGGTAAGTTAATAGGGACTTATGTGAACTCACAAGTAATAGCAAATTTTAACCTACGGTCTAGACTGACTTCGTCAGGAGACCTATAGGCCCAGGCCTTGGTTGACCTTAAGGTCAGGAAACCCTGTAAGGCCAAGGTCGGTTGCCAGCAGCCGGTTACCCGGGGCTATACCGCCGTCGCCCCCCTTTTTTGCAGACCTCCTCTGAGGTAGCGGAAGAGAGGGATGAGTTCAGTCCCAGAATGCAAATAAACCTCCCGAAGGAAGCACTCCACACTTAATTCTTATGTACATGAAGAACTGTTTATACATATATACAAATCTCCTCAATCTAAGGGCCACTTGTGGATCTGCTGAGCAGCCACTACCGAGCCCAATTGGTAAAGCTCTGAATCAGCCCAAGCCCCGCCCTTCAGATAGAACTGTGTGAAGGTATTATGTGACTTCAGTGGCAGGCTGACAAGATTGGCTCTAAGGAGACTCCCGACTGGGAGACCTTAGAAGCAGCAAAGGCCCCGACATCATGGGCTTTAACCTGATGTAAAGTGTGGGCCCCCTGGTCAGAGAGCTCATAACATAGGATCACAGTCTGCTTAATCCAAGAGGAGATAGTGGCAGGTGAGATGTCTTTGTCGAAGCCTTTCTTAAAGGAGACAAAAACCACCTCCTTATTCTGCCTGAGGTCCTGTCCAAATAGTAGCGCAATGCTCTGACCGGACAGAGGGACCTGTCAGACTTGAGGGATCTATCCAGAGTTGGGGCCAGGGCTGTTATAACCCCTGGGGCCACACTGTCTGGACCCTCTTTGGCCAGCTGATTCTTGGAGAAAGCTGGGTGATGGGTAAAGAGACATCTTTGACCAGTCGGATTGGTGTCTAATATTTCTGTTTTGCCAAGCATGTATCTCATTTCTATGCTTGCTCGACCCCAGGGCCAGGAGGAAAATTGTTTTGAAGATCAAATGCTTCAAGGAGGCCTCTTAAAATTGGTTCAAAATGAACCTTGTCAGCTGGTGTAAAAACCAGAGAGAGGTTCCAGGAGGGGATTCCCTTCCGGCCTTTGGGTCTGTCTCAGTAGAAACTATCCTGGAGACGAGTGAGATTTTCATCCTTACTGATATTGATGGGCGAATTTCCCAGTCTATCAGCAGTGGCTGACCTGTAACCATCAATGGTGCTGTGCTGCAACTTCCTATCCTGAAACAGGTACATAAGGAAGTCAGCAACTCACTTTACAGGGGGGTGCCCCGAAGTCCACCTGATGAATGATACATCACTTTGTAAAAATGGCCCACTTGCCTCATACACTGATCTGATTGATCCCCTTTGAGGAGCCTCAATTCTTGCTGCCACTGCCTCAGACAAGCCCTGCTCCTCGATTGCTGAGGCTCTAGGAGCCCTGCATGGAGATTAAGATTTGTCAGATTCTGTGAGGGATCTGATTGAATGGCTGTCAACAGGTTGGGCAGATTGGGCAGACTCCGTGGGATTTGGCTGGACATTGCCACTATATCCCAAAACCAAGGCATGTTGGGCCACCCCGGAGCAATCAGAACAATTCTCTTGCATGGGGAGTCTTGCAACTTCTCCACCACTTTGCCCAATATGGCTGATGGTGGGAAGGTGTATGCTTTCAGATCCTACCATGGCCGAATGAGCGCATCCACTGATGTGGCCAGGGGATCCGGTACCGGTGACACAAACAGAGGCAACTTGTTGTTGAACCTCGTGGCAAATAAGTCCATTTTGGGCCGGTGCCACCTGTGCATATTGAGTGGAAGACCTATAGAAGGAGAAACCACTCTGTTTGGATGGTCTGGCCTAGCCTGGATAGCTTGTCTGCTACCACGTTCAGCCGGCCTGGAATGTGTCGGGCTTTAGAGTCACTTCCTGGTACACCAGGTCAAGATTCTCCATAGTAGGGCACAAAGTGGGCCTGACCTCATGCCTCCTTCCTTGTTTATGTATGACACTACTGTGGTGTTGTCGGTTGCTAAAAGTACTATCTTGTTTGAGCAAAGGTCTTTGTAAATATTTGCAGAGCATGTTTTATTGGGTGTAATGGTTGGCCTGTAAGTACATTGTCTTCCTTCAGCCACCATTGTAAATGGGGGTGCAGGGACCTGGGGATTGGGATCACCTTTTTTCTAGTGATTCTGGTACCTTCCACTTGTTTTTGTGATGCCACTGAATGAGTCTCATATGAAGTCGGCCTAGAAGAACTTGCTTTTCTGTAGCTGTTAGTAAACCTATCAAGGACATGAATTCCCGGACCGGGCAAGCCGGTAGGGATAGCAGTTTTAGCATTTTCTTTTGAAGGTTCTGCCACCGGTCCGGCGTCAGTCGGACCCGATCAGACCTGAGGTCAAACTGGTAGCCTACAAAATCATAGTCTTGTTTGGGCTCCAGCTCTGATTTCTCAAAGTTCACCAGCCAACCCAGCTGCGGACACATTATTTACTAGTTCCCGTGTATATTGGGGACAAGCCTGGTGGGATCTGGCTCTCACTAACCAGTCGTCTAGGTACTGGTGGATTCCTAAATCCTTATGTATGGCCATCAGTTTCACCTCCTTTGGTATCACGGTGAACTCCAAGTGGCTGCGGACAAACCGAATGGCAGGGCCTTGAACTGGTATGCCCGACCTTGGATGTGAAATCTCAGGCATTTCCTGGATTGTTCTTGTATAGGTAAATGAAAGTAGGTATCCTTGAAATCTATTGAGGTAACCCACTCCCCTTGTTGGAGGGAGGTCCTGATGGTCTCCTAAAGGTTTGGTTTGCTCAGATCTAGAATAGGTCTCCAACGGCTGTCTGGCTTTGGAACCAAAAAAGGTCAGTTGAAGAAGGACAGAGATTTTGAACTGGCTCGACTGCATCTTTGTCCATAAGCTGATGTAATGCCTTTAACCAGTGAGAATGTACATTAGCAGTTGATGATTTTTGGTGACCTTGTCAAGTTTGGGCTTGACTAGAAAGGGAGAGTGTAGCCCTCCTTCAACATTTGTACTACCTAGGGTCCAGCCCCCAAGGCTTCCTAAGTTCCCAAACGGATTTAGTCTGGACCCTACAGCCAGATTGTGTGCCACATTTGGTAGTCTGACAAACCTTTTTTGTCCCTCCGGACACTTGTCCGGCCTGGTGACAATGAAAACAGTTAACAGTCCTTCTGTTCTTGCTGTGGTCCAGTCCGGTGGCACAACTCTTCACATTTTACTGACTCTTGGCCCCAGGCCAGCCACCTTGAAGGTGGAGCATGTACACATTGTCATTTGTATGATGGCTGACCCCTGAACGGACATGATGAAGGCTTGTTTGAATGTGGACCACCTTTTCTCTTGCTGTTCAAAAGAACCATTTGTTTTCTCTGTAACCAGCAATTTTTGGCTACAGTAAATCTCTGTAGCCTGTGATACTCAGTAACCAGTAAAAAACTGGTAGGCTAGGCTGACCATTGAATTTAGTTACTGGTCTACCAACTAGGTGATCCCCAGGTGGGTCTGCTGGTCAGTTTCGGTCCTCTGTAACCAGTATTGAAAAGGGGCAAGACAGTAATTGAACATGATAGAAGGTCAGTAGACTCTGTAACCAGATGGTGTGAAGCAAAATTACTCAGTGAAAACTGTATAGCTGGTAACCGGTTGGTGAGTTCTGTAACCAGTTAAAGCAGTTTTTGTGTAGAAAAGAAACTTCCTGTCGGGGACTATACATTATTAGGCCTGTCATCAGTCTTAGGCCGGTGAATAGGCTGGTGATTAGGAGTAGCCAGCTGGTAGAAGACCTTTGGGTTGGTGATTCTTGGTGCTGGTTGGTAATAGGCAGGTTCTGTAACCGGTTAATGTGAAGCAAGCTATGTGGCCGGTCGGTAGACTCTGTAACCAGTTGGTTGAAGCCATATCTTGTAGATGCTAGCTGTCTACCTGCCCCAGAATCAACAGAGTTAAATGGACTGGGTCGGATGACTCTGTAACCATGGGGGGGGGGGGGTCGGGTAAGCTGTACAAAGGCTGTGTGGCCGGTACACTCTGTAACCAGTTGTTGAGGCAACTATACAAGGCTGTGTAGCCGGTACCCAGTCGGAACATTCTGTAACCACTTGCTGAAGCAAGTTTACAACTATCTTTTGTGTTGAATTCAGCTTACTGCATGTTTCCTCCATTAATAAAAGTTTAAATGGTAAGTGTATTTTTCGCAATAAAACATTTCTTTTAAAAAGGTACGTCTTATTTGTAGATTTGACAGTTGCTGGGAAAGCCCCTGTGAGCTATTTTTAGAAGCAATTGTTGTTCGGCATGTCACGTGACCAGCTTGCTTCGGAAGGACAACGCGATTGGCTGATGGAAGATGACATCAGTGGTCGCGTTCTTTGTGTGATACTTAACCGGCAACTTTACAGTATTCTGACTGTCCACAAAACCCCACTACCGACAACAAGGCCGGGTCTGCAAGGCAGGGACTGGAATCACAGTAGACGTGAGTTCTGAAGAACGCACTTCCGACCTTCTTGTTCGGTGAATCACGTGATCAGCTTCGTGACCTGGTCGGTGAATGACGTGACCTGCTTCATGTAGAAGATGACGTCAGAGGTCGCGTTCTTTTGAGCTGGCTGGTCGGCTGATGCTTTAAAAGAAGAGAAGCCTGGACCAGTGCGCTCTGAAGATGAAGGTCCTGGTCGGTGCCGGTCTGAAGTCGGTTCTCAGCCGGCTGTGCACTCAAACCAGTGTCCTGGCCATCCACTGCCCTTATTACTGACACACGTGCCGGGTCCACAAGGGTGGGACTGAGAGTGACAGAAGATGAGATTCCTTCTATGTAGTAGATAGTGTACTCTGAAGAGGTAGGAAGCTCTGTAGATGAATTCTTTCTCATGCTTCTGATGAAAAACACTAAATACTCGAGCTAGGCTGGTGTGACTGATGCTTTACAGCAGAGAAGTCGGTACCAGTGCGCTCTGAAGACATTGAAGAATGCATCTCATGCTTCTGTTGATAAAACACTAAATACTCAAGCTGGCTGGTGTGACTGATGCCTTACAGCAGAGAAGTCGGTACCAGTGCGCTCTGAAGAATGCACCTATCAGGGAATTTCTTCTATATATAGATATAATATTGACGTTTCTTTCGTGATTGTAGCTGGAAGCTTACAGAAGGTACATTCAAAACAAAAGACACGGATAAAATACCTGTAAGTAGTATATTCATTCCTTCTAAATATTGTCGATCTGCCCCTAACAACACAATTGTTGAATGGGAGGAAACTAGCAGAATGGCTGCCTTCATATTTCTCGTCGATTACTGCCCTATCATCAACAAAAAATGGAGTCAACTAGGGAGCGTTTCCAGCAGATTTAATGTATATCCGTGCTATATGTAGATAACACTTCTACCCTAAACTATTCACATATAAGGTTGAAAATCCGCAACAATCCACACTTTTCTTTAAAATATCTGGAGATTGTTGAAAACACGTTTGCACAGTACACGCGCCAAATGAAAAAGATGGGGAGTGCACAGTACTGGGACCGACCAGCTTGTGAGGGCATTATGCACTCATATAAGATGACTTTTTCTGTCGTTTGGCGGGCCGGTCTGCGCCGACCGGATTAGCAATTGTCCATTGGATAGGATGTATTAACGCAATAAAAACATATATTCTGCGAAAACAGTAAAAACTTGAGAGGTATTTCAAACGTTTTCCAATATGGCGGCCAACAAGAGAAGAAGGACGCTACTGTGTAATTCAAACTATAGCAGAATAGTCTATATATAAAAAAGAAGCAAATAGCTAAAAATGAACATCCAGCAATACGTATATTCTGAAAAAACAGTAAAAAACTTGAGAGATACTTCAAACGTTTTCCAATATAACGGCCAACAAGAGAAGAAGGACGACACTGCTATGGTACACACTAAACCGAATGTCCATTTTTTTTGTCGTTGGCTGTAGTCCTGCAGCCTCCCGAGTTAGCATTTAGTCAGACATGGTAAACTATTGTAGCGCAATAAAAAATAATATTTCTGGGTATATATTGCAGTGCAGATTTTTATCAAAGCTAATTCCAACTAGAGGATCGCTTGCAAAAAAAAAAGATAATGTTTTTGCACAGCAAAAACAAAGCGTCCCGAAAAGGATATAAAGGTGAGTGCTAAAGTATTAAGAAAATGCTCTGCTTTTAGCCTTATACTGTTGTGGTAACCAAGTCTGTGTAGTCTGCTCTATCTAGCACGGTTTTCGAGATATAAACATTTTTGTGTTTTACATTTTTTTGCGAAAAATTCTAAAATTCAAAATGGCCGCCATTTTTGGCGAGACAAAGTTTTTCTGAAAATTGTGATGGCTACTCTGCAGAGATACCCTGTGGGTCAAAAATTTCGTTGAAATCGCTCTATCTCGCACGGTTTTCGAGATATAAGCATTTTTGTGTTTTCCTTATTTGGAAAATTCATAATGATTAATTAATCATTAATTACTCAGCCATTTCTTAACCAATCAGTGCCAAAATCTAATGATTTCCAGATTTTAATAGAATGAATGTATTTGCCAAGTTTCAGGTGAATTGATAAAATCCCTTTCAAGTTATCATCCGGACAAGCTTACCCATCAAAAAAAGACATTTTTGATCATGTGACCTCTGTGATTGGTCGAAACAGCACTGCAGCATATTCAAAAAAATTCTCCAAGGCTACTGCATACACCTGCCAAATTTGAAAAGAATCCGCCCAACGTTTACAGAGTTATAAGGAAAATGAAATGTGGATAATAGAGGGTCGGATAATAGAGGTTATACTGTATTTGGATCTTTTTCAGGATTAAGAATGAATAGTGACAAAACTAAGGTAATATGGATTGGTTGCAAGAAACACTCAAAAGACAAATTAAATGTTACAGCAAGGCTGGAATGGGGTGTAACCAATTTTACATTACTTGGTATGGAATTTTCTACTGACCTGGAAAAAATACCAGAAATGAATTACAATAAAATACTTACCCAAGCTAGTAAAATAATAAAATCTTGGCAATATCGCATTCTTACCCCGATTAGCAAAATAAATGTGATCAAAACCCTAGTCTTATCCAAATTTAATCACCTTTTCATCTCAGTACCAGTAGCCAGATGCAAAATGTATCCACCGGCAAAGGCAAAAGTAGCTATTACTCAGCTATGCCACGAGCTAGAGGTCTGAAACTTTACTATGTTATAGCTGACCCAAAAGTAGGTGAATAACATATTTGCACAAAATTCTCTAAATGCAATAGTTTTCAAGTTACAAGTGATTTTACTCACGATGGAAGTTAGTGAAAAGTCCAAAAGTAGCTATTACTTACTTAGCTATTGAGATAGACACCCAAGTTACTCACCATGTTGTAGCTATGGAAAAAGTAGCTGAATAACATATTTTAACAAAATGCTCTAAATGCAATACTTTTCAAGTTATAAATGATTTTAGTGTTGTGTAAGAACTTCAAAGTAGCTATTACTCAGCTATGCAATGTCAGGTTCAAGGGGATATGTTTTGATTATTTGTTATTCTTTTCAGACTGATACCCACTGGGCAGTGATCTCTGTACTTCTGGCACTGTCAGACTCCCCTACAAGTGTGATCTACAAAGAAAGGCAGAAAAAACCAAAGAAAGGTGTGAGCTTCAAAGACTCACAAAATTCTCTAAATGCAATAGTTTTCAAGAGGATTTGAAGAGTTACCGACCAGTGTCCGGTCTTAGCTTCTTGTCAAAATTGGTCGAGCGAATTGTGGCTGCCCAAATTAGATCTCACATGGATTCTCATGATCTTGGTAATACTTTCCAGTCAGCCTACAAGGTAGGCCACTCGACAGAAACTGCCTTGTTGTGCATCAAAAATGAGATTCACTTATCTCTGTCCAAGGGTATGCCTACAGCACTAGTGTTACTCGACCTGTCTGCGGCATTCGATACTATCGATCATGACACACTCCTATCCTGTCTGTCGTCTAGATTTGGTTTTGCTGGATCGGCATTAAAATGGTTTAGATCCTATCTCCAGGATCGTTTTCAGTCAGTCAAGATTGGTTCTAGTCTTTCGAATTTGTTCAAATTGAAGTTTGGAGTCCCCCAAGGTTCTGTCTTAGGTCCCCTTCTGTTTTCCCTCTACACAACACCTCTGAGCCAAGTCATCAGAAAATATACCAGAGTCCGTTACCACTTCTATGCGGACGACACTCAGTTGTTCATTCACTTATCCCCTGATGATAGTCTCAAGTCTTTTGACCGTCTTAAATCATGTTTGAATGATATTCAGGTCTGGATGTCTGAAAACAAACTCAAGCTAAATCCCGATAAAACAGAATTCATAGTCTTCGGTGCCAAAGACAGACACAAATGGCTCAGTGACTCACTACCTGTCAATATCCTGGGAAATTGTCTCTCTCCCGCAGATGTTGTACGCAATCTGGGCGTTCTGTTTGATGCAAAGTTTTGTTTCACCAATCACGTAAATTCTGTTATCAAATCCTGCTTTATCAGCCTCAGGGACCTTCATCGTATCAGGAGGTTTCTTTCTGTGGATACATCAGTGGTGATTGCAAATGCTCTGGTCAGTAGTCGTTTGGATTATTGCAACTCTCTTTTTCGCAGTTTGTCATCCCGAAATGCTACAAGGCTCCAATATGTTCAAAATGCGCTTGCACGATTTGTCACTGGTGCTTCAAAGTACACTCACATTACATCCACCCTTAGGACACTCCATTGGCTACCCGTTAGACAACGTATTATCTTCAAAACCCTAGTTTTGGTCTATAAGTACCTCACCACTGGCCATCCTAAGTATTTTGCACCATATCTCCCCTTGTACAAATCTGCCGTGAATACAAGACGTTCCAATCCCAAAAATTTGTTCCTTCTGGTTCCCTCTTACTGTCCTTCCATCCATAAATCAAAGGTCCATTTTAACAATAGTTTCTCATATGATGCCCCTAAGTTATGGAATGATCTTCCATATGATATACGCAGTGCTCCAAATCTCTCCAGTTTCAAAAGTCGACTCAAAACCTACCTATTTCAGAAATCATTCCCACCATAGCTTCTTACTACCGAACACCGGACCGCCTCCCTGGCAACGACTCGGAACATGTCTAATGTCTCATGATTTATGCCTTACGGATTGGATGGTGTGCCTTAGAATCCGTTGATACGGAGATTAAGCACCTGGACAACTGATTGATTGATTGATTGATTGAAGTTACAAGTGATTTTACTCATGATGGAAGTTAGTGAAAAGTCCAAAAGTAGCAGTGAAGAGGGTTGTTTCTGGTCTTGTGTATTGCAAAGTTTTCTTTAAGTGCCTGCTATAATCTATTTATGATGTAGACTAAAACATACAAAGTAAGATAACCTATGCAGTCTGTACAATATATATCAAATGTTGCTTTTTCACTGATATAAAACCATGATACTATCACAATATCACATATTATTATATGGTTACACATGTTGAGATTTTACAAAGCAGCTTCATATAAAAATTTTTGTGGTTAGTACCCTCATTGGACTTAAACAGTTGCAAAAACAGATTTCACTTTGAATAGTTTTTCGTCCCTTATTTCTGGATCATTTCTATTTTAATAATATTAAAGCAAACTGCTGAAATTATCAGAACTGCTGATAAAATGCATTTGTTGTGATATATTTTTTGCATGTGTGTTTGAAAAATTAAAATAAATATTTGTGACTAATGCACAGATGTTCTAATTCCAATTGGACTTATATAGCGCTTAATCTCCCCATACAAAGAGGACTCTAACACAACCAAAAAAGCAGTATAGACATTTTATATTGCTAGTATTCAGTGAAAATTACTCTACTGCTATATTATATTCTGCCAGCTGAAGGCCAGTGTTGGCTGGTTATGAAATGCCTTTCATCAAGTTCTGTGCATGTGTGTATCCATTTGTCATGTTTTTCACATAATTCTTTATAACTCATACATTCATGACGATATCTTCACCAAATTTGAAAAGTGTGTATATAGCTATAAAAATATGTCTATAAAATAATTTGGTCTTATTTTGAACTAAAGGAAATGGTCACCAAAGCTGATTGTTTGAAAATCATTAATATGTTCTAAAAATAAAATATTGTAGCTAGCTTCATCAGATTTGCACGAAATGCATATAGCTAGCAAAGCTTGACTGAGAATAATATTGGCCTCATTTTGAAAACAAAATTGAAAATTTTAATTACTTAAATGTAGCTTTTATAAGCTACAAGCTTACCATGTGGGACTCAATGCTGTTCTCGGATGGCCACAGGGCATCATGGCCAACGTCTAAAAAAAATAGACATTTATAGTTGCCCTGTGGCCATCCGAGAACAGCATTGAGTCCCACATGGTAAGCTTGTAGCTTATAAAAGCTACATTTAAGTAATTAAAATTTTCAATTTTATTACGCTACAATAGCTTACCATGTGGGACTCAATGCTGAATCCAACCGCCCGGTGGCGGGATTACAGCTGAGACTGGAAGGAATGTCAATTTTTCTTAGATTTGAAGTAATATATATATTAGAATAGTGTTAGAAATACCAGTCTGAGTCCCATTCACAGTGCCCCAATCCCGAAGACTGGGCCTGCAAAGAGCCAAAACCCTATATAGAATGGAAGACAGTGCTAAAACTGTCAAGATGTTTTGATTGTAGGACGAAAGTGCAGCAGTGCTCACTTAGAGGTCTAAGGGTCCCTAGGGGCCCTTCATGAGTGACAGACCACCCCAATGGTTGGAATTCTCATAAAATTTTTGCCACCTGAATATGAGATTAATGACAACTTAATAAGTCCTTAATACAAATTACTTTGATCATCTGAGATATTTCAAGACACAAGTAATAATGGATAAATCTGTTAGTGGCTATGAAACTGAAAACCAATTAACAGCCAATGAAATGGATATCAAGTGCCACAATGTGGGGGATCCTGCTGAAATATATTCCCTGGTAAAAGACACAAGGCTGTATGAGGACATTATGGAGAAATATCCAAAAATGGCATCAAGGAAAACTAAGAGCCCAGTTCTATCAAAACAGCCCCCCTGATGTTTTAGTTATGGACAGTTACAAACCAGCAGCCAAAATTGTTGCAATTAAGTGCTCAAAAACAAATATGCCTTTTTGGTTGCTCAGCTTTACAGGCTACTACAAACACTACCTGTCAGAATATTCTGATGTTGAAGTAGACTGGAGTGATAGGGTGGGAAACCAAGAAAGTGACATCAAAATTATGGTCAAGTTGAAACAAGAAGTGATTTACACAATCACTATCTTTACTGAAACTGGAACTGTTCAATGTCAGGGGATTGGATTCATCATTTGGGCCAAAAATATATTTCCTTCCATAAAAAGTGTCATGCTAATGCTGTCTGACTGCCATACAAGTGAGAAAAACTGTATCACTGAAAGTGGGAGTTATACAGACTCTTTGTCAAATGATACATCACAAACGAACATTGGCATTTCTACTGCAAACATCTGTAATGAAGACATCAATAAGCAGACTTCCAATATGCTCAGTTAAACATCTAATGCTGAGGATGAGTCTCTGTTCATCAAGATAAATAAGTCAACTTGCTGTGAAAAAGAAAACAGCAAGTACTCTGCAGTACATACATCAGTAAACTGCATGTGCCCTGAAATACTCAAAAGGCTTGAAGCAATGGAAACAACCATATCTAAAGCACTTTGTAATAGAGATGACAGCTTGGCTGCTGATAAAATCACTTCACTACCAACCTGCACTGTAGGCACCCAGACAAGTGACTATCTACAGGAAGAGATTGAAAAGGTTAAAAAACAAGCACAGGAAGACCATCTCTTCGAATTGGTGCAATATAAATCGAAAGCAAAATCAGAAATTGAGAGTATCAGAGTTCAGAGTGAGGCCTATAGTTTACAGAGCTCTATTTTCTCTAAACAACTGGATAAGAGCAACAAACTTAGACTTGTAGCTGAACAGGAACTTGAAAAGGCAAAAGCTGTAAACAAGCAACTCAAAAATAACTCGGAGAAAATCCAAGATGAAATGATAAACCTGAAAATGTCATTAAGCGCAGGGGATAATATAAACAGTTGGATGAGTAGTCCAGCTAAAACCACAACTAGCAGTATTGAGATCAAAGCCAAAACAGGAGAGGCAGTGCCAATATACATCTCAGGTCACAAGTGTGTGCTATCAAACTTCTACCCTGAACCTGTTGTTATTTATGGGAGGTCATTCAAGTCACGTGAGCATGCCTACACTCACCAGAAAGCACTGTTCCACAACAAGGAACATCTAGCAGAGGAAGTCAAACAGGCAGCTCATGCTGGGCAGGCCAAGAGACTGGGAAAGATGAAAACTGATCCAGGGTGGATGGCTAGGAAAGTAACTGTCATGGAAGAAATTATTGGGGCCATGTTAAGACAGTCCAATCTGTTTAAAACAACTCTTATTAAAACTGGAGACAGAATAATTGTGGAAGATGTCTCAGATGAGTTCTGGGGCAGAGGGGTGTCAGGAGAGGGTTTAAACATGTTTGGCAAAATTCTGATGAAATATCGTGATAGAGTTAAAACTACTGATCAACCAAAAGATGTGAAAGGGAATACCGAGGTGGAAAAAGAAGATATTGAAAGGAATTCATCACGACAAAAACCTTATGAGCACAATAATGAGGTGATTCTTCTGGGGAACTCAATACTCAAAGGCATAATTCCAGAAAGACTCTCCAGTAAATTTATAAGTGATAAAGCAAGTGCATTCACAACTTCAAGTGCTTTGGAGTGTGTTGACAAGTGTAACAAAACATATAAGTGTGTGGTTCTCCAACTGATCACAAATGATGTAATGTCAAAAGGCCCAGCAGAAATAACAAAAGAAATGGAATCACTGGTACTAAGAATTCATCAGAAATGGAAACCAAAGAGTGTTATCATCTCAGCTGCTCCACCAGTCAAAGATCCAGAAATGAACTGTGCTATATCAATTACCAATGCAATGTGTAGGAAGTTGGCAAATAGAAGCAAATTGTCAGTTTTTTGTAGCCATGATAATTTCTACTACAGGGACCAGCAAGACTCGTGTCTCTTTCTTCCTGATTTAATCCACTTGAGTTCAGAAGGCACAAAGCTTCTATCAAACAACCTGAAACACATCATTCTAGAAGAGTTAGATATTTACTTATCCTACAGGCAACAAGAGTGGAGAAGTTGGGACCAGGGTCCTCAGAGGCGACAGGATTATTATGCTCGAAATAAATGCCGGAACAATGGTGATACATACAAGCAAAACACAAACTGGTGATAAACAAAGTGTTGTCAGTATTTTGAAATGTGTCAGAACTTGCAATAACCTAGGTGTAAAATGTACAAAGTGCAATATTTGTGTTACAAAAATATGTAAGAATCAATATTGTAAACATAACATAAAACATGAAGATAATCATCACAGTATAAATCATAATAGTGTGAGTATCTGTTCTTGTTGTTTTCAAAGGGAATTTCCTTTTGGTAATATTGATAATGAAGAGTTTAATAAGTTATTTTCAATGAATTGTGGTGAACTTAAGGATAGAACAAGAGTACATTTGTTAGATACCCTATGGGTCGAAAATTTCAACGAAATAACTCTATTTTGCACGGTTAAGGCCAGTTTGCGTTTTTCCATCTTGGGCAAAAATTCGAAAATTCAAAATGGCCGCCATATGTGGGGAGGGGAAAATTTTTTGAAAATTGCAAAGAGTACATTTCTTAGATACCCGTGGATCGAAAATTTCGACGAAATCGCTCTATCTCGCACGGTTAAGGAGATAGAAGCAAATTTGTGTTTTGCCATTGTTGGTAAAAATTCGAAAATTCAAAATGGCCGCCATTTTTGGGGAGGGGAAAATTTTTTGAAAATTGCAAAGATTACATTCCTTAGATACCCTGTGGGTCGAAAATTGCGACGAAATCGCTCTATCTCGCATGGTTAAGGAGATAGAAGCAAATTTGTGTTTTGCCATTGTTGGCAAAAATTCAAAATGGCCGCCATTTTAGGGGAGGGGAACATTTTTTGAAAATTGCAAAGATTACATTCCTTAGTTACCCTTTGGGTTGAAAATTTCGACGAAATCGCTCTATCTCGCATGGTTAAGGAGATAGAAGCAAATTTGTGTTTTGCCATTTTTGGCAAAAATTCGAAAATTCAAAATGGCCGCCATTTTTGGGGAGGGGAAAATTTTTTGAAAATTACAAAGATTGCATTCCTTAGATACCCTGTGGGTCGAAAATTTCGACGAAATCGCTCTATCTCGCACGGTTAAGGAGATAGAAGCAAATTTGCAAATTTTAATTAGTAAATTAAATTTTTATTAGTTAATACCTTACCTACCAGACGATAGCTATAGCCCGGTGCCAGCCGGTCCCGCCAAACGAAAGAAAAAGACGTCCCGGGTTTCACCCCCGGCAGGACCGGCACACTACAATCCACTCGCCAGGTGGCCTAGTTCCTGCCTCACTCGCCAGAGGGACGTGACGTCATAGCATCTTTTTCGTCCCTAAGATTGAATGATGAAGGCTGGAAGCGGGGAAGGCCGGGTGGGAATTTCCCGTCTGGTAGGTAAGGTATTAACTAATAAAAATTTAATTTACTAATTAAAATTTGCAATTTCATTGCGTTAATACATCTTACCTACCAGACGATAGCTAGAATAACTACCCAGTGGAAGGAGGGCAGCCTTCTGATGATTGGAGAGAACTCTTATATTATACCTAGGTGTGAGGTTCTAGCCCTTTGAGGAGACATGTTAGTCTCAAGGGTATCTAGACCTACCTGCCCCCCCCCCCCCCCCCCCCCTTTTTTTTGACTGCTCTGAGGGGAGGAAGAGAGCAAGAGTTCAAGTCCATGATTCCCACGGTTAACCTGGAAGAGTAGGGAAAGTCCTATACCCAGAGAATTACTCTGAAGTAAAAAACTTTGAGAAGCCAAGGCATAGGCTAAAAGTGAGCCTGCACCTAAAATTAACTAGTATGTACACTATATATAATTATATACAAAGAAGCTTAGGGGACTAGTGGTGGATCTGCTGGGCCGCCACCACAGGACCCAAGTGAAAAAGCTCCTTATCTGCCCAGGCAACATCCTTAAGGTAAAACTGTGTAAAGGTGTTGTGGGACTTCCAGTGGCATGCTGCTAGAATCTGGTCCAGAGATATGCCACCTTGAAAAGCTTTGGAGGCCGCAAAGGCCCTAACATCATGGGCCTTGACCTGATGTAAGGTCAAGGACTCTTGGTCAGAGAGATCATAACACAACACTACTGTTTGTTTGATCCAGGACGAGATAGTGGCAGGAGAGATGTCCCTGTCAAAACCTTGTTTGAATGAAACAAAAACTAACTCCTTTCCCGTTCTTAGGTCCTGTGTTTTGTCCAGGTAGTAGCGAAGAGCCTGAACGGGGCAAAGGGATCTGTCTTCCTTTAAAGACTTATCCAGAGTGGGGGCTAAGGCCGGGATGACCACAGGGGCCACGCACTCTGGTCCCTCTTTTGCCAAGTGATTTTTCGCCAAGAAGCTTGGTGATGGGTAGAGAGAAACTTTGGACCAATCAGCTTGGTGTCTGATATTTTTGTTTAACCAAGCGTGTATCTCACTTCTGCGTTTTCCTGAAGCCAGGGCTAGGAGAAAAACAGTTTTGAAAGTAAGGTGTTTCAGAGAAGCCTTTCTGAGGGGTTCAAACGGTGCTTTTGTAAGCTGGTGTAAAACTAGGGAGAGGTTCCAAGCAGGAACCCCCCTGCGTCCTTTGGGTCTATCCCTGTGAAAACTGTCTAACAGTCTAGTCAAATTGTCATCCTTGCCGACATTAATCGAGGTATTTCCCAGTTTGTCTGCAATGGCTGACCTGTAACCGTCAATAGTGCTGGGCTGGAGATTTTTCTCCTGGAAAAGGTGCAGGAGGAAATCTGCTATTTGTTTTATAGATGGGTTCCTGAAGTCCACCTGACTTGTTTCGCACCATCTGACAAAAACGGCCCACTTCGCTTCGCTTCGTAGACTGTTCTGGTTGAACGTCTTTGAGGCGCCTCAATTCTTGATGCCACTGGGCTAGAGAACCCCTGCTCCTTGATTGTCTGGGCTCTAGGAGCCAGGCATGGAGATTTAGGTTTGTCAGATCCCTGTGACGTGCCTTGTTGAAAGGTTGGGTCACTAGATCTGGGTGGTGTGGAAGACAAAGAGGAACCCTCGCAGATAGCTCCACTAGGTCCCAAAACCAAGGCATGTTGGGCCATCCCGGGGCAATCAGGATTGCTCTGCGATACCAGTGATCTGACAGCTTGCTGACCACCTTCCCCATCAGAGACACTGGGGGGAAGAGGTACATGTCCAGGTCCTCCCAGGACAATGTCAGAGCATCCACTGACCAGGCCTTTGGGTCTTTGGGCCTTTGGAATTGGGGACACAAATTGAACTAGCTTGCAGTTGTACCTTGTTGCAAACATGTCCACTCGGGGATAATGCCAGGTTTGACAAAGGAGGTCGAAGGTCTCTTGATGGAGGGACCACTCCGTCTGAATGACCTGCCTTTGGCGAGACAATTTGTCTGCAATTACATTCAGACGGCCTGGAATGTGTCTGGCCTTCAGTACTATTTGATTGAGGCTGCACCAACATAGGAGCCGCCAAAGAAGGGCACAGAGTGAGCCTGACCTCATACCTCCTTCCTTGTTGATGTATGCTACAACCGTAGTGTTGTCTGTGGCAATCAGGACGACCTTTCCTTGCACTAAATGTTGGAATCTTTTTAGTGCTAACAACACGGCTTTTAGTTCTAAGAAGTTTATGTGCAACTTGCTTTCGGGCACTGACCAAGTACCGCTTGCTGTGAAGTCGCCTAAGTGAGCACCCCAGCCTTCTTTTGAGGCGTCTGTAAAGATTTGAACTGCGTGTCGCAGGGGGTGTAAGGGCTGACCCTTTAGGACATTTTCCTCTTGGGTCCACCACTGCAGGTACTGATGGAGAGACCTCGGAATTGGGATCTCCTTTTCCAGAGATTCTGGGACTCTCCAGTGCTTCTTGAGGTGCCACTGAATAGGTCTCATGTGCAGTCTGCCTAGGGGGACCTGTTTTTCTGTCGCAGTGAGAAGACCTATAAGAGACATGAAAGTTCTCACTCGGCAAAATCTGTTCTGTAAAAGCACTGTTATTTTTTGTTGAAGGGCTTCCCAACGGTTTTGAGTAGGCCTGACTACTCCGTTGAGTAGGTCGTACTGGTAGCCTACGAAGTCGAAGACTTGTTGGGGTTCCAGTTCTGACTTTTGCATGTTTACCATCCAGCCCAACTCCTGGCAAAGGGCTAGGAGGGACTGGGTTCCCTGGTGGCAAGATTCTTTGGTAGGGGCTCGAATCAACCAGTCGTCTAGGTACTGGTGGATTCTTATACCCTGTGACTGAGCCATTAACTTGACCTCTTTGACCACCCCAGTGAACTCCATGGGAGCTGTTGACAGGCCAAAGGGAAGTGCCCGAAACTGGTACGACTGGTTCTGAAAGTGGAACCTGAGGAATTTTCGGGATGTGAAGTGAATTGGAATGTGGAAGTAGGCGTCGCTGAAGTCTAGCGATGTCACCCACTCCTCTTGTTGTAGAGAGGTCCGGATTGTCTCTGGAGTCTCCATTTTGAATGTTTTTACGCATAAAAACTGATTTAGAGTACTGAGATCCAAGATTGGCCACCACTTGTGGTTCGGCTTTGGGACAATGAACAGTCTGTTGAAAAAGGCTAGTGAGGTTTGAACCCTGACTCTCTCTACTGCCTTTTTCTCGATCAGAGCTTGTACAGCTTCTTGCAAGTGGGAGTCTCTGATGGGGTTTGCATAGCCACTTACTATCAGGGGATCCCTTACCAAGGGAGGTCTGACTTTGAAGGGGAGAACATAACCCTCCTTTAATATGGACACTACTTTTGGGTTTGCACCCTTGTGAGCCCATATTTCCCAAAAACTCTGAAGACGTCCCCCCACTTGCAACATTGGGGACATTTGGAACATTTGGAGCAGAAACAAAGTGACCGACAAAAGAAGCACTTTTCACACACTTTATTTGACTTTTGATCTTTGATTTTGGCCTTACATCTTTCTTTTGCGACTGCCACCTTGTTACAGTAGGTACACGACATACAACATGATAAGAAACATTTGTTGGAACAGATACAAAAGAGTTTCTTGTTATGACACTTTTTACAGAACTGACTGGCCGGGCCACCGGCACCGGACTTGACTTGCAGTAATTGTCATTTATACTGTGTCTTCTCATGAGCCATCTTGGTACCACGTCCGGGCTGACCACCCCGGCCTCTGCCCCGGCCTCTATTGCGGGAACCAAACGCTTTCCAAGCTGGTAGTTCCTTTCCGGCCTGAGAAGTTGATTTAGCCGTGTCTTGAGGTTTCCAACCAGTACTGTAGGGTTGGTATCTCTGCTTTCTGCCTCTACCGGCGAACCCCCCGCGGCCCGGGCCGGGCTGGGAAGTACGTCGGGAAGCTTCTAACTGGTTAATTTCATCCTCAGCTTTTCTAATAGCAGCATCTGGAAATAACCCATATCCATTCAGGGGACAATTTCTCAAGGAATTGAAAGTATCTGGCTTAATCCCCGGTTTCACAGCTTCCAAGTATGAGTCCCTACGGAGTAGGGTCAAATTCGCCATCTGCACAAAGGTAAAGTCTGCCAAATGTTGTAAAGATTTCTCCATGGCGAAACTGACATTCTGGTTAAATGAGGATAAGTATAAAAGTTCATCCAGTGCACCTTGAGCTTTGACAGAGGACTTGCCTTTCTTAAGTTCACTTTGTAAAATATGCAATTGTTCTTGGAAGGCATCCTGTATTTTGGTGATACAGCGATTAAACCCCGCTGACTGGTTGCAAATATATGAAGACTCTTTTGCTGCTTTCTCCCACTTACGCATAGTGTCTTGTGATAGTGGGCGGGATGGAGGCTGAGGAGATGTAGAAGATATGGTTGAAATCCTGGGGAATGAACTGTTTATCTTCGCCGCATCATTTGGCCAAGAATTCACAGATTTACCCGGCCTAGTTGGATCTGTAGGCTCCGCCGGGTGTATCCCATACCATCTGTTCTGGGATTTTGGGGGTCTGAGGAACTCGTCCCCATGCAGGCCACCTGGATCACTAGATTTTGAAGGATATCCTTCTATCAGTACAAGGTTTAGAGTTTCTAGTTTTCGGCATAACCAATCTTCCGGTGGAAGATCCACAGAAATTTTGCCCACCGGCTGAGAACGGTGACCTGCCCAAGGATTATCAGTGCGGGATTGCGGAGAAAACTCCAGGTCAGGAATATGTGTCCATCCCATAAACGCGCGGACGCCTCTCACAGTCTCGCGGTAATTTTGGTCTTCACTGAGGACCCGGTCCGGGTCTGAGGTTTCCAAGTCTGGGGATTCCTCTGCGTCAGATAACTCACCCTCTTCAAATGTTTCCTGAGGATTGACATCGCGGAAGGTGACCGGCCTGGAGCCGGAAGAAGGTTGTTGAAATGAAGATTGAGAGGAAGCAGACATAGCAGCTGACGAAACAGTAGCCACCGGAGCAGGGTGTTTAAACATAGGTTCTGCTTCCGGGTAGAGGTTTTGAAGTGGAGATTGTCTGTCAGCAAAGGAAACATCCTGATCTCTAGCCTCATCCGGGCCAACAGCCGGGCCGGCGGGGCCGGAAGAAGCCGAAGTAGAGACAAAAAAGGGTGTCTGGGAAAGAGCACCTGCTGGAGCAGCATGAGAGACCGGTACTTTGACCGGAGAAAATGAAAGATTTTGTTGCACAGAAGGTGAGGGGCGATGTCCTAAAGTAATAAGTGCCTCAAGCCTGGCCATACGAGTGGCCCACTTTTCGTCCAGTTCTTGAAGATCTTTCTTAAACTGAGGCACAGGAAGGGACAAATCCGGAGCAGAAGACAAAGAAACATCAGGTTCTTGTTCTGGCTGGGTATCAAGTACTACCACAGTAGACGGATCGACTAACACCTCCTTTGCTTTAGCCTTTTCCTTTCTGAGTTTATAGGTAGGCGTACTTAACTTGAGCACTTGCTCCGGGGTAAGGACACTGCAAAAGTCACACTGCAGATTTTGAACACAAGGGTCATCACCATGTCCTTTCTCGCGACAACGCGCACACCTACTATGCTTGTCGAATGAAGCCATAATATGGCCACACGCACCCTTTTTCTGTCCTGGAGATGCCATGATAGAAAAGTCAACTAATGGCAACTATTCCGACACAAATTAAACAGAATAACACAAATATAAAACCAAAAAGGTTCACAGATAAAAATACACAACTTTAAATATCGCGCCAAACGAAAAAGATGCTATGACGTCACGTCCCTCTGGCGAGTGAGGCAGGAACTAGGCCACCTGGCGAGTGGATTGTAGTGTGCCGGTCCTGCCGGGGGTGAAACCCGGGACGTCTTTTTCTTTCGTTTGGCGGGACCGGCTGGCGCCGGGCTATAGCTATCGTCTGGTAGGTAAGATTATTAACGCAATGAAATTGTGTTTTGCCATTTTTGGCAAAAATTCGAAAATTCAAAATGGCCGCCATTTTTGGGGAGGGGAAAATTTTTTGAAAATTGCAAAGAGTACACTCCTTAGATACCCTGTGGGTTGAAAATTTCGACGAAATCGCTCTATCTCACACAGTTAAGGAGATAGAAGCAAATTTGTGTTTTGCCAATTTTGGCAAAAATTCTAAAATTCAAAATGGCCGCCATTTTTGGGGAGGGGAAAATTTTTTAAAAATTGCCAAGAGTAGAATTCTCAGATACCCTGTGGGTTGAAAATTTTGCCGAAATCGCTCTATCTCGCACGGTTAAGGAGATAGAAGCAAATTAAAGTTTTGCCATTTTTGGCCAAAATTCGAAAATTCAAAATGGCCGCCATTTTTGGGGAGGGGAAAATTTTTTTAAAATTACAAAGAGTACAATGCTCAGATACCCTATGGGTCGAAAATTTTGACGAAATCGCTCTATCTCGCACGGTTAAGGAGATAGAAGCAAATTTGTGTTTTGCCATTTTTGGCAAAAATTCGAAAATTCAAAATGGCCGCCATTTTTGGGGAGGGGAAAATTTTTGGAAAATTGCAAAGATTGCATTCCTTAGATACCCTGTGGGTCGAAAATTCTGTCGAAATCGCTCTATCTCTTACGGTTTCTGAGATATTAGCAAATTACTCAAAAGTAGTACTGAAAATACACAATGAAGTACCTAAATGGCTATTACTCATGTACTGACAAAGCTATCAGTACCAAATGCAATACCAAGCGAGCTATGGACATAACAATCTTGTATTCAAAATTGTAGTAAAATATCTTTAATTATTTTGGCTTAAATGCACGGAAACCAATGGGTACTGAAAATAGCTGTACTTAAGTATTACTCAGTAAGCAAAAGAGGTACAACAGCCAAAAGCAATCCCAAGCAAGCTACTGACCCAATAAGCCTGCATACCAAATTTGGTGACAATAGCTCTAATACTTTTCCTTTAAATGAGCGGAAACCATGCGTGATGCCGGACATCGGACGCCGGACATTGGACGCCGGACATTGGACGGCGGAAAAAGCAAAAATAATATATCCACCCCCCAGGGGGGTGGACATAATTAAAGATCTGAATAGAATGGAATATGTGAGAGTAAAGGAATCTGAATTGAGTCAAAATCTTAATAACGATATTAACTTATGTTTTAAAGATATAAGAAGTAAAAGCTCCTTATATTACACAATCGATGAATTTAATAAGACTACTGAAAATAAATTGTGTGATTTCAGCATTGTCCATTTAAACCTTCGCAGTATACGTAAGAACTTTGAGAGTTTGCAGATTATGCTTGAGTCTTTAAAAGTGAAATTAGATGTAGTTGCTATTACAGAAACATGGCTGACAGAAAATGATATGTCATCGCTTATGTTAAGCGGGTATAACATGCATTATGTAAATAGAGAGTTTAGCAAAGGGGGTGGCGTTTGTATATATGCTAAAAATTCTGCCAGTATTAAACTAATTGAAAGTCTATCAATTAGCAAAAAGGGGTATATGGAATCTATAGCTGTACAGCTTCATTTCGGTAACAAAAAAGTTTTGGTGTCATGTGTATATAGACCACCAAATTGTAATTTGAAGAATTTTAATGAGTATTTTTTTACTTGTGTTGAAGAGTTAACAAAAGCAAATTCTGATGTATACATATGTGGTGACTTCAATATTGATATGTTAAAATATGACACTCATAGTGAGAGTAGATATTTTATAGATTCAATGTTTAGTATGGGCTTTATTCCAAAAATAACCAAACCTACACGAGTTACGGCTGATAGCACCTCTTTAATTGATAACATCTGGTGCAATAAAATTGCTGACATTGAGAAGACCCTATCTGGCATAGTTGTTGGAAGATATCTCGGACCATTTACCAGTGTTCTACATCCAAAACATAAAACCCAAAAGTAAACAATGTGAGACAAATTTAGAAACTATGCTTGTTAGACAGGAACATAGTGCAAATATCCACAAACTCTTCGAAGAATTATGCAATTTTAATTGGGATTATATTACCTGTGTTAGTGATGTAAATGAAGCTTTTAACAAATTCCACGATGCATATATATCAATATATAATTCATGCTGCCCTCTTATGGAAGTTGTAAGAAAACAACGTAATGACAAAGTTTGGATTACTAAGGGGCTTAAGAATGCTTGCAGAAAAAAAGCCGCCTTGTACAAGGAATTCCTTAGAAAACATACTAAATCAAGTGAATTGAGGTATAAAAGGTATAAGAATAAATTGGTTTCGGTCCTAAGATACGCAGAGAAACAATACTTCAGGAATAAATTAAATGAATCAAAGGATTATATAAAAAGGACTTGGACTATCATGAATAGAATTATTCGAAGGGGTAATAAAGTAAATAGAAACATATCTGATTCATTTATTCACAATAACTGCATCATAAAGGGGGATCTCAACATAGGTAACGCCATCAATGAATATTTTGTGAATATTGGGCAAAACCTAGGAGCCAAAATAAAAAAGAAGACTAGTATAAGTCATAGACAATTTATGAATATCAACAGTACAGGTACAGTGTTTTTAAAGCCAGTGATAGAAAATGAGGTATTAACTATTGTGAAAAAATTTAAGGGGAAAATGTCAACGAGTTATGATGAAGTGAAAATGAAAACTGTTAAAAGCATTATTCACAGTATTGTTGTCCCTCTAACACATATTTTTAACAGATCAATCAGCACTGGAATATTCCCAGAAAGACTGAAACTAGCCAAAGTAATTCCAATTTTTAAAAGTGGAAATAGGAAAGAATTTAGCAATTATCGACCAGTGTCTATTTTGCCACAATTTTCAAAAATTCTTTAAAAGTTATTCTATAATAGACTAGTTAGTTTTATAGAAAAGCAAAAATTATTTTCCTGTCACCAATATGGTTTCAGAAAAAAATGTTCGACTGAATATGCAGTAGGAGATATGGTAGAGTTAATATCTGATGCAATTGACAAAAATGAATACAGTATTGGACTTTTTATAGACTTAAAGAAAGCCTTCGACACTATTGACCATTACATTTTACAGGACAAACTATACTTATATGGGATCAGGGGGTTAGCACTAAACTGGGTTAAAAGCTTCTTATCTAACCGTAAGCAGTATGTAGAACTAAATGGACAAAAATCAAACCAATTACTTATGACATGTGGAGTACCCCAGGGTTCCATACTTGGACCGTTACTGTTTATTTTATATATAAATGACCTATGTAACATATCCAGTGTATTGAAATTTATATTGTTTGCTGATGATACAAACCTTTTCTATTCCAATGAAAATTTAAATGTCCTATTTGAAGTTATGAATAAGGAACTACAAACACTTACTACATGGTTCAGTGTGAATAGACTTTCACTTAATGTCAAAAAGACAAATTATATTTTATTTTCTAATAAGAATGTCAAGAAATTCAAAGGACAAATAAAAATAGATTCAACAGAAGTAGACAGAGTTGAAAATACTAAGTTCCTGGGTATTATTATTGATGAAAAATTAAATTGGAAAGACCAGATCTTGCATATTGAAAATAAAGTAAGTAGAGGGATTGGACTCATGTATAGGAGCAAAGGTCGATTAGATAGCAAATCATTACTAATGTTATACTCGGCAGTTATTCTACCATACTTTCACTACTGTGCTGAAATATGGGGAAACACTTATGACTGCAGAATAGATAAACTGATAAAATTACAAAATCGGGCAATGAGACTGATTGGCTCCTTAAGAAACAGAGATTCAACAAGCAACACATACAATGCATTCAAATGTTTAAAGTTACGGGATATAATAAAATTCAAAACATGTACTCATATTTTCAAAGCTGATAGGAATTTGCTACCACCTAAACTAATGGAACGATATAGATATGTCAAGCATGTTCATAACTATAATACAAGGAACTGTGGAAACATTTATCAAAATATCCCCAAAACTTTCCAGAAAAGTAGATGTCCTAGTATTATAGGGGTTAAACTGTACAATAAAATTCCATCACATATAAGATTGTTACCATCTATAATAAGCTTCAAAAAGAGATTAAAAGAAGAATTCCTCACTAAATACAAAAAACCATTGTCTATCTAACAAATTATGGTATGACAAATGGAAGTTACGGATCTGTGTACTAAATCTGTGTGTATTTCAATCTATATTTTTACCATAAAGTACTTTGTCAAGTATGTTAAAATATAATTAATAGACAAACAGTTCAAATTAGCATGTTCATTGATAAATAGCTTCTTTGTGTCATCAATCGAAATATATATTATCTGCTGTATTTATTCTTATCTTTCTGTTGTCAGATATTTCCAAGTTAAGTAATATTTACTAATAAGTTCATTTGAACTTCAGACATTACTGTTCAGTATTTATTGTATGTTCTTAACTTTCTGTTGTCAGTTCTGTCCAAATTTAGGATTGTCTAGTTATAAGTTCATTTGAACTTCTGACATTTCCTTTCAGCATTTATTTTAAATTGTTGTATTATTTCATTGTAATGTAATGCTGAATAAAGATCTATCTATCTATCTAAACAAGAGGAGAGTGCCCGTGAACGGGCACTGTGTCAGCTGACTGAATGTTTTTGATTTGTGATGGTGATAATGAGAGGAAAGCATAATTATCAGGGAAAGGGCTGTACAGAAATACAGTAAATGGTAACTGAACAGCATGTTCGAAAGATATTCCGAAGCTGACAGAAAAAAAGGACAAAAAAGTTGTGCCCTGCAAATGGTATTATGAAATAAAGTAACAAGGTAATTGTTTAAGTGTAAAAAGTAGGTTAAAAATATTTAAAGAAATACTATAAATGCAATATCCTCGTTCGACCATGAAGAAGGGGTCCAAAGGTCAAATCTGACCATACCAAAAGATTCCCAGCCAAAGAATTTAGGATGGTTTACCATCCCAAACCTCTCGGACCAATAATAAGTGAGTCATAGGCACTTTTTAAGTTTGGCTATCCTTGTTTGACCTTGACGGAGGGGTCCAAGGTCAAATCCGACCACACAAAAAAATTCCCAGCCCATGATTTCCTGTAGCTTGTTTACCATCCCAAACCTGTAGGACCAATAATAAGGGAGTTCTAAGCAATTGTAAGTTTGGCTATCCTCAATTGACCTTGAAGGAGGGGTCCCAGGTCAAATCTGACCACACCAAAAGAATCCCAGCCCATGATTTCCTATATGTTGGTTTACCATCCCAAACCTCCAAGACCAATAATACGCGAGTTATAAGCACTTTAAGTTTGGCTATCTTCGTTTGACCTGGAAGGAGGGGTCTAAGGTGAAATCTGACCACACCAAAAGATTCCCAGCCCATGATTTTCTATAGGTTAGTTTTCCATTCCAAACCTCTAGGACCAATAATAAGCGAGTTATAAGCACTTTTAAGTTTGGCTATCCTCATTTGACCTTGAAGGAGGGGTCCAAGGTGAAATCCGACCACACCAAAAAATTCCCAGCTCATGATTTTCTATAGGTTGGTTTTCATTCCAAACCTCTAGGACCAATAATAAGCGAGTTATAAGCACTTTTATGTTTGGCTATCCTCATTTGACCTTGAAGGAGGGTTCCAAGGTCAAATCGGACCATATTAACAGATTCCCAGCCCATGATTTCCTACAGGTTGGATACAATGATTTACTCAACAGTGAGAACCTGAAAGAAGCTATTGCTCAGCTATGCCATGACATAGAGGTCTGCAATTTCACTATGTTATAGCTGACCAAAACGTCTGTGAAAAACATATTTAACAAAATACTCTAAATGTAATAGTTTTCAAGTTACTACTGATTTACTCAAGAGTGAGAACCTCAAAGTAACTATTACACAGCTATGCAATGAGCTACATGTCTGCATTTTTGCTCTGTTATAGCTGACCTAAAAGTAGGTGAACAACATATTTAAGCAAAATACTGTAAATGCAATAGTTTTCAAGTTACAACTGATTTACTCAATAGTGAGAACCTGAAAATAGCTATTGCTCCGCTATGCCATGAGCTATAGGTCTGTAATTTCACTATGTTATAGCTAACCCAAAAGTAGGTGAACAATATATTTTAACAAAATACTCCAAATGCAATATTTTTCAAGTTATAGCCGATTTACTCAACAGTCAGTGCCTGAGAATAGCTATTGCTCAGTTGTGCCATGAGCTACAGGTCTGTAATTTCACTATGTTATAGCTGACCCAAAAGTAGCTGAATAACATATTTGCACAAATTTCTGTAAAGGCAATAGTTTTCCAATTACAACTGATTTACTCAACAGTGAGAACTTCAAAGTAGCTATTACTCAGCTATGCAATGAGCCACAGGTCTGGAACTTCACTATGTTATAGCTGACCCCAAAATAGGTGAATAACATATTGCAACAAAATACTCTAAATGCAATAGTTTCCAAGTTATAAGTGATTTACTCAACAGTGATAACCTAAAAGTAGCTATTACTCAGCTATGCCATGAGCTACAGGTCTGAAATTTTACTATGTTATAGCTGACCCAAAAGTAGCTGAATAACATATTTATACTAAATTCTCTAAATGCAATAGTTTTCAAATTATAAGTGATTTGCTCAACATTGAGAACTTCAAAGTAGCTATTACTCAGCTATGCAATGAGTCACAGGTCTGGAACTTCACTATGTTATAGCTGACCCCAAAATAGGTGAATAACATATTGAAACAAAATACTCTAAATGCAATAATTTCCAAGTTATAAGCGATTTACTCAACAGTGAGAACCTCAAAGTAGCTATTACTCAGCTATGCCATGAGCTACACATCTGAAATTTTACTATGTTATAGCTGACCCAAAAGTAGCTGAATAACATATTTAAGCAAAATACTGTACATGCAATAGTTTTCAAGTTACAACTGATTTACTCAATAGTGATGACCTAAAAGTAGCTATTACTCAGCTATGCCATGAGCTACAGGTCTGAAATTTTACTATGTTATAGCTGACCCAAAAGTAGCTGAATAACATATTTATACTAAATTCTCTAAATGCAATAGTTTTGCAATTACAACTGATTTACTCAATAGTGAGAACCTCAAAGTAGTTATTACTCAGCTATGCAATGAGCTACAGGTCTGAAATTTTACTATGTTATAGCTGACCCAAAAGTAGGTGAACAACATATTTAAGCAAAATACTGTAAATGCAATAGTTTTGAAGTTACAACTGATTTACTCAATAGTGATGACCTAAAAGTAGCTATTACTCAGCTATGCCATGAGCTACAGGTCTGAAATTTTACTATGTTATAGCTGACCCAAAAGTAGCTGAATAACATATTTATACGAAATTCTGTAAATGCAATAGTTTTCCAATTACAACTGATTTACTCAATAGTGAGAACTTCAAAGTAGCTATTACTCAGCTGTGCCATGACCTACAGATCTAAAATTTCACTATGTTATAGCTGGCCCAAAAGTAGCTGAATAACATATTTATACTAAATTCTGTAAATGCAATAGTTTTCCAATTACAACTGATTTACTCAATAGTGAGAACCTCAAAGTAGTTATTACTCAGCTATGCAATGAGCTACAGGTCTGAAATTTTACTATGTTATAGCTGACCCAAAAGTAGGTGAACAACATATTTAAGCAAAATACTGTAAATGCAATAGTTTTGAAGTTACAACTGATTTACTCAATAGTGATGACCTAAAAGTAGCTATTACTCAGCTATGCCATGAGCTACAGGTCTGAAATTTTACTATGTTATAGCTGACCCAAAAGTAGCTGAATAACATATTTATACGAAATTCTGTAAATGCAATAGTTTTCCAATTACAACTGATTTACTCAATAGTGAGAACTTCAAAGTAGCTATTACTCAGCTGTGCCATGACCTACAGATCTAAAATTGAACTATGTTATAGCTGGCCCAAAAGTAGCTGAATAACATATTTATACGAAATTCTCTAAATGCAATAGTTTTGCAATTACAACTGATTTACTCAATAGTGAGAACCTCAAAGTAGTTATTACTCAGCTATGCAATGAGCTACAGGTCTGAAATTTTACTATGTTATAGCTGACCCAAAAGTAGGTGAACAACATATTTAAGCAAAATACTGTTAAAGCAATAGTTTTCAAGTTACAACTGATTTACTCAATAGTGATGACCTAAAAGTAGCTATTACTCAGCTATGCCATGAGCTACAGGTCTGAAATTTTACTATGTTATAGCTGACCCAAAAGTAGCTGAATAACATATTTATACGAAATTCTCTAAATGCAATAGGTTTTAAGTTACAAGTGATTTACTCAATAGTGAGAACTTCAAAGTAGCTATTACTCAGCTATGAAATGAGCCACAGATCTGAAACTTCACTATGTTATAGCTGATCCCAAAATAGGTGAATAACATATTGAAACAAAATACTCTAAATGCAATAGTTTCCAAGTTATAAGCGATTTACTCAACAGTGATAACCTAAAAGTAGCTATTACTCAGCTATGCCATGAGCTACAGGTCTGAAATTTTACTATGTTATAGCTGACCCAAAAGTAGCTGAATAACATATTTATACGAAATTCTCTAAATGCAATAGTTTTCAAGTTATAAGCGATTTACTCAACAGTGATAACCTAAAAGTAGCTATTACTCAGCTATGCCATGAGCTACAGGTCTAAAATTTTACTATGTTATAGCTGACCCAAAAGTAGCTGAATAACATATTTATACGAAATTCTCTAAATGCAATAGTTTTTAAGTTACAAGTGATTTTACTCATGATGGAAGTTACTGAAAAGCCCAAAAGTAGCTATTACTCACTTAGCTATTGAGACAGGCACCCAACTTACTCACCATATTGTAGCTATGAAAAAAGTAGCTGAATAACATATTTTAACAAAATGCTCTAAATGCAACACTTTTCAAGTTATAAATGATTTTGTGCATGATTTCATGAATTTTAATGCATTAAAAATTATTAAAAAAATTTATTAAAAAAAAAGTAAGACAGATCCAGGTCTCATACTCACACAAGAGAATCTACCTGTGGCCTAGTACATATATGCAAGATATGAGAGAAATCCCTGCAATAGTCACTGAGAAAATTGTGATTAAGTGTTGAAATTTTCACACTTTTGGTGGGGGTACCCCCCTTGTAATGTCTCTAGCAAACAGACGAACAGACAGATTTGCATGCCTTGAACAATTTTTCATCCTCGATAGATAAGGTATCTTTTAAAAAAAACAGCACGTCTCTAGGCCTTGTAGTTTTGGAGGAGAAGTTGTTCACGCGTACGCCCACGCCGCAGAGTGACGACATAATGTCAGCTGACTGACAAGTCAGCTGACATAAAAACAAAATGACCTTACCCGTAACATCTTGAAGGTAAAAGAATACCTAGATTCTGGGATTAGACTCCTGAAGACTTGGTTGTAGCGGATGTGCCCCCCCCCCCCCTTTTTTTCTTTCCGAGGACAACTGGTCTGAGGGGAAGGATCTAGGACTTGTTGTGCCGCCACCACGGGTCCCAGATACATATTGTTGTCGTTGTCTGACCAAGTAAGGTCTTTTAGGTAAAAATTTGTAAATGCTTTGTGAGCTTTCCAGTGACAGGCTTGCATAATTTGGTCCACCGATACCCCACCGTAAAAGGCCTTAGAGACCGCGAAGGCCCGGATGTCATGCACTTTAACTTGGACCAAGTCCAAGGCTTGTTGATCTGCTTGTTTATAACAAAGTAGGATGGTTTGTTTCAACCAGGAAGAGAGAGTAGCGGGTCTGATGTCTGAGGTATGTCCTTTCTTGAAGGAGATGAAAAGGAGGGACCGAGACCCTCTCAGGTCTTTGGTTCGATCCAAATAGTACCTCAGGGCCCGCACCGGACACAGGGTCCTGTCTTCTTTGAATTGTCTATCTACAATGGTAGTCAAAGCAGGAATAGTCACCGGAGAAACACTTTGAGAACCTTCTCTTGCTAGTTGGTTTTTGGCTATGAAATCAGAAGAAGGGAACAAGGCGACCTTTTCCCATTGGCCTAGATTAGATACTTTGTTTGCAACCCAGGCATGGATTTCGCTGCGGCGTTTGCCGGAGGCCAAAGCTAGCAAGAAAGCAGTTTTTAGAGTAAAATGTTTGAGGTCTGTGTCTTTCATAGGCTCAAAGGGTGCTTTTGTGAGCTCATTGAGAACAGCAGAAAGGTTCCACTTAGGGAGATTTCTGGAACTTTTTGGACGATCCCTGTGGAAACTGGAGAGTAACCTATGAAGGTCTGCATTGTGTGCAATATGGTGGGCCGTTGGGCCCAAAGTGTCAACGATTGCAGTCCTGTAACCATCAATGGTCGAGGGGCGCCTGTTTAGGTCTTGGTACAGGTACATGAAAAAATCTGAGATTTGTTTCACAGATGGAGTGGAGAAAACCACCGAATTTTCTCTGCACCATTTTTCAAATAGGGCTCACTTTGACTTGTAGATGGTCCTTGTTGATGACCGCTGAGGAGCAGCAATTCTATCTACCACCTCCAAAGAGAAGCCTTGTTCTTGGAGTTGTCCGCTCCTAGACACCAGGCTTGGAGGTTGAGCTGTTGTGGGTTGTTGTGGAACACATACCTGTGGGACTGTTTGAGTAGGGTCGTTGACACTGGGAGTTGTAGTGGGATCTCTGTTGAGAGCTGCACTAGGTCCCAAAACCAGGGCATCCCTGGCCAGCCTGGGGCTATTACGATGATCAGGCAATGGCATTGCTTGGTGTTTTGGATCACCTTGTAAAGGTGAGCTGTAGGAGGGTAAGCATAGGCAGTGAGACTCGTCCAGTTTATGTTCAGAGCGTCTATGTCCCAAGCCTTTAGGTCTGGGACAGGAGATACGTACAGTGGCAGTTTGTGGTTCAGATGAGTGGCAAATAAGTCTACATGAGGTGTGAACCACTTTTGGCAGATCTGTTTGAATACCTGCGGATGTAGTGACCATTCTGTTGACTACACTTGGTTTGACCGGGATAGCAGGTCTGCCATCACATTCAGGCACCTGGAATGTGCCTGGCTTTCAATGTTATGTGATAGTGATGGCACCATGTCATAATCTTCCACAGGAGAGCACACATCTCTGCCGAGTGAGTTCTTCCTTGTTTGTTGATGTAGGCTACCACTGTTGAGTTTTCCATTGCAACTAGCACTGTTTGGTTCTGGCACTGGTGCTTGAAGTCTTGAAGGGCCAGTGAGACCACCTTCAATTCTAGGACGTTTATGTGTAGTCTTTTTTCCCGATCTGACCACAGACCCTTTGTAGAATTTTGATCTAAGTGAGCGCCCCAACCTTCGTTTGAGGCGTCGATAAAGAGTTGGATACTGTTGTCTTTGGGATGAAGGTTTGCACCTTTCATCACGTTTGAGGGATTTTGCCACCAGTCTAGGTGGGCTGCAATGGCTTCTGTCCAAGGAAGGAGGCTGTCCAGCAACTGAGGATATCTCCAGTGCTACTTGAGATGAAACTGAAAGGGTCCCATGTGAAGGGGTCCCTCCGGGACCATTTTCTCCATTGAGGCAAGCAACCCAATTAGCGACATCAAACATCTTGCAGTCAAAACATGTTTTGACTTGAGTCTTAGGATCAAATCCTGAAGTTTGAGCCATCTCTCTTGAGTGGGTTTTACAAGGGCTGAATCTAGATGGTATTCGTAGCCCATGAACGAAAACACCTGAGTAGGTTTCAGTTCTGATTTTTCCTGATTTATTATCCAACCCAAGGACTGAGTTAGGTCTACCACCGCCTGAGTGTTCACTTGGGCTTCCTCCTGAAACTGGGACCTGATCAGCCAGTCGTCCAGGTATTGGTGAACTCTGAGTCCTCTGGAGAGGGCCACTAGTTTCACTTCCTTTACAATCATTGTAAAGACCTGGGGGGCTGTGGCTAGTCGAATGGGAGGGAGGTGAACTGGAACACCTGTGACTTGTAGCAAAACCTTAGGTATTTCCTTGAGTTTGGATGGGGATGTGTAGGTAAGCGTCCGACAGATCTATCGACGATACCCACTCCCCTGGAATCAGGGAGGTCCTGATGGACTCTGGTGTTTCCATTTTGAACTTTTCTACGTGTAGAAAAGTGTTGAGCCTGCTTAGGTCTATGACTGGCCTCCACCTTTGGTGAGGCTTGGGTACTAGGAACAGGCGACTGTAAAACCCGAGAGATTTTACATTTTCCACCCTTTCGATTGCGTTCTTTGACAGAAGAGACTTGATACAAGTGGCCAGGGCTTGGTCTTTTTGATGGGCCTTGTACTCTGACAGGATCAGATGGAATCTGACCAAATTTGGCTTTGAAAGGAATGGCAGTATGTAGCCATTGGTGATAATGTTTAACACATTTGGAGAACATTTGTTTGTTTGCCAGTCTCTTCTGAAAGAACGGAGGCGACCCCCTACTGGTGGACTGAGTGAGGCTTTGGAGGAGTCATTGGGAAGAGGGGTTTCCACGCCCTCTTCCCCTATTATGGGGTCGAAAACGACCCCTGGAGCCTCTGAAGTTCAGTTTCCCCCTTTCTGAGGAAAACGATTGGTTACTGCTTTGTGAGGAGTTGCCCCCATAGGGGCGTTTCCTGTAGGAGCCTCTTCTCTTGTTGTGGGGACCACGAAAGGGCTTATTTTGATAGGGTGCAAAACCCTGAGAGTCTTTAGAGGTGCCTTTTTTGAGGAGGAAGTCTTCACCTTCCTTCACAAGTTGAGACTGGAACAAGGAAGGGTCCCAAAAGGACGAGTTCCTGAGTTCTTGGCGTCTTGTTTCCCCCAATTGTGGTTGTAAGAGGGTCATTTCGGCTTCGCGCCTAAGCAAGACGGTATTAGGGGGTGGGGGGTGTGAGGTAAAAAGATTGTCAGTAGCACTCTCAAGATCTGCATTTGAACAAGTGAAAGAATCCCCGTCGCCTTCGCCCAAGAGATCAAGTTCATCAACTTTTGTATTAGTGTCCGCCTTTTGTTTCTTTAAGTAGTGTTTCCTGTGCTGAATTTTTTTCATTTGGTCATCTGTAAAAGATGCACAGATATCACAGGGCGCTTCAGAGGTGACACAGGGGTCATCACTCTTGCCAGCCTCCCTACAAGTAGGGCAATAGTTGTGTAAATCAAAGGAAAAACAAAAATGGCGGCATTTTTGTGCTCTCGGTTTGTCTTTATTCGTTTGATGGATGGACATTTTAAACGCAATAAAAGACGTAGAAAATAAAAGTCCTGAACCGAGGAAAACTCAAAACATGCGAAACAAGAAATATACTTATCCTGTCAAAATAAAAATTTTACAGAATGATCCATGTTATATAATAAAAGAAATAGTCAAAAAAGAACCTCCAACAATACGTAAAAAACTGAGAAATAAATGAAAATGTCTATATATTTACAAACAGCTACCAGTTCAACGTGGCCAACAAGAAAGTAGGGCGATTGGTCAGAAGTTATCACGTGACGCCAATGAGAGGCTACGGCCAACTATAAATGTCTATTTTTCTTAGACGTTGGCCATGATGCCCTGTGGCCATCTGAGAACAGCATTGAGTCCCACATGGTTAGCTATTGTAGCGTAATAAAATGGCCACCACATTACATCTTTAAAGTTAAATGGGTTCATGCAATTAAACAGGCCCAATATCTCCCTTATCATTGGTTCTAGGGCTTGATGGTCAAGTGGGGTCACCATACTAAAAAGGTGTTATATCGCCCTTACTATTGGTCCTTGGGCTTTTGAAACCTGTTTCAAGGTCATACTTCTTCCACTTTTGTTTACTACCTTATTATACTTAAGCTATTTTCTCAAAGAAACAAACACAATAAAAAAAAACAAGCATTCTGACGCATGCATTTATCTCCCGCCGTATAAATAAGATGTACTAAAGATAGTGGAATACTCACTTATCTTTAGGCCTAAGTCCATAAAACCAAAAAAATTTTCAAGGGCGTGAAAATTCATTGGGACAATTAATTTACAAAAAATCTGTAGCTGCAGTAGTTTTGGAGAAATCTGCGTGACTAACTAATGCACGCACGCACGCACACACAGGCATCATTTCATAATCTCCCTCCCGGGCTAAAGCCTGGCGGGAGATAAAAATTGGCTACCTGTAGTATTTTTAGAGATAATTCGTATTTACTCATTTTGAGTAGGTGAGTAATTAGCTATGGGTCTGAAACTTCATCATGTGAAAGCTATTCCCAAAGTAGGTGAATGAGTTATTTGAGAAAAATTGGCTATCTGCAATACTTTTAGAGATAATTCGCATTTACTCATTTTGAGTAGGTGAGTAATTAACTACGTGCCTGAAACTTCACCAAGTGAAAGCTCTCCCAAAAGTAGGTGAATGATTAATTTGAGAAAAATTGGCTATCTGCAATACTTTTAGAGATAATTCAAATTTACTCATTTTGAGTAGGTGAGTAATTAGCTACGGGTCTGAAACTTAACCAAATGAAAGCTCTCCCAAAAGTAGGTGAATCAGTTATTTGAGAAAAATTGGCTATCTGCAATACTTTTAGAGATAATTCACATTTACTCATTTTGAGTAAGTGAGTAATTAGCTACGGGTCTGAAACTTCACCATGTGAAAGCTCTTTCAAAAGTTGGTGAATGAGTTATTTGAGAAAAATTGGCTATCTGCAATACTTTTAGAGATAATTAGCATTTACTCATTTTGAGTAGGTGAGTAATTAGCTACGTGCCTGAAACTTCACCAAGTGAAAGCTCTCCCAAAAGTAGGTGAATGAGTTATTTGAGAAAAATTGGCTATCTGCAGTACTTTTAGATATAATTCACATTTACTCATTTTGAGTAGGTGAGTAATTAGCTATGGGTCTGAAACTTCACCAAGTGAAAGCTCTTCCCAAAGTAGGTGAATGAGTTATTTGAGAAAAATTGGCTCTGTGCAATACTTTTAGAGATAATTAGCATTTACTCATTTTGAGTAGGTGAGTAATTAGCTATGGGTCTGAAACTTCACCAAGTGAAAGCTCTCCCAAAAGTAGATGAATGAGTTATTTGAGAAAAAATGGCTATCTGCAGTACTTTTACATATAATTCGCATTTACTCATTTTGAGTAGGTGAGTAATTAGCTATGGGTCTAAAACTTCACCATGTGAAAGCTCTCCCAAAAGTAGGTGAATGAGTTATTTGAGAAAAATTGGCTATCTGCAATACCTTTAGAGATAATTCACACTTACTCATTTTGAGTAAGTGATTAATTAGCTATGGGTCTGAAACTTCACCAAGTGAAAGCTCTCCCAAAGGTAGGTGAATGAGTTATTTGAGAAAAATTGGCTATCTGCAGTACTTTTAGATATAATTCGCATTTACTCATTTTGAGTAGGTGAGTAATTAGCTATGGGTCTAAAACTTCACCATGTGAAAGCTCTTCCCAAAGTAGGTGAATGAGTTATTTGAGAAAAATTGGCTATCTGCAGTACTTTTAGATATAATTCACATTTACTCATTTTGAGTAGGTGAGTAATTAGCTATGGGTCTGAAACTTCACCAAGTGAAAGCTCTCCCAAAAGTAGGTGAATGAGTTATTTGAGAAAAATTGGCTATCTGCAGTACTTTTAGATATAATTCACATTTACTCATTTTGAGTAGGTGAGTAATTAGCTATGGGTCTGAAACTTCACCAAGTGAAAGCTCTCCCAAAAGTAGGTGAATGAGTTATTTGAGAAAAATTGGCTCTCTGCAATACTTTTAGAGATAATTAGCATTTACTAATTTTGAGTAGGTGAGTAATTGGCTATGGGTCTGAAACTTCACCATGTGAAATTGAAAACTTTCATGTTTCAACAGAATACCCTTCTACTACACTGCGGGTCCAAAACTTGCTCGAAATCGCTCTTTCTCTGACAGTTTCAGAGATATTTGCCATTTTTCATTTTCCGCAAAAATTGAAGATGGCCACCAAAAGTTGTAAACTTTGAAATTTGAAACTTTACTCTGTGATAGCTTACCAAAAAGTAGATGGATAACATATTTGAAAAGATTTCCCTAACTTTAATACTTTTGAAGATATTTGACATTTACTCCTTCTGTTATTTAGCTACAAATGAGAAAGTAGCTATTACTCACTTATGGTATGCAATAGAACCCCAAACTATGTACCATCTTATAGCTAAGGACAAAGTAGCTGAACAACATATTTAAGGAAAACAGTCTAACAGCAATAGTTTTGGAGTTACAATGGCTTTACTGAACAGTCAGAATTTCAAAGTAGCTATTACTCAGCTATCCAAGGTGCAACAGGTCTGAAACTTTACTATGTGATAGCTTACCAAAAAGTAGATAACATATTTGAAAAGATTTCCCTAACTTTAATACTTTTGAAGATATTTGACATTTACTCCTTTTGTTATTTAGCTACAAATGAGAAAGTAGCTATTACTCACTTATGGCATGTAATAGAACCCCAAACTATGTACCATGTTATAGCTAAGGACAAAGTAGCTGAACAACATATTTTAGGAAAACAGTCTAACAGCAATAGTTTTGGAGTTACAATGGCTTTACTGAACAGTCAGAATTTCAAAGTAGCTATTACTCAGCTATCCAAGGTGCAACAGGTCTGAAACTTTACTATGTGATAGCTTACCAAAAAGTAGATGATAACATATTTGAAAAGATTTCCCTAACTTTAATACTTTTGAAGATATTTGACATTTACTCCTTTTGTTATTTAGCTACAAATGAGAAAGTAGCTATTACTCACTTATGGCATGTAATAGAACCCCAAACTATGTACCATGTTATAGCTAAGGACAAAGTAGCTGAACAACATATTTTAGGAAAACACTCTAACTGCAATAGTTTTGGAGTTACAATGGCTTTACTCAACAGTCAGAATTTCAAAGTAGCTATTACTCAGCTATCCAAGGTGCAAGAGGTCTGAAACTTTACTATGTGACAGCTTACCAAAAAGTAGATGGATGCCATTTTTTGAAAAGATTTCCCTAACTTTAATACTTTTGAAGATATTTGACATTTACTCCTTTTGTTATTTAGCTACAAATGAGAAAGTAGCTATTACTCACTTATGGCATGTAATAGAACCCCAAACTATGTACCATCTTATAGCTAAGGACAAAGTAGCTGAACAACATATTTAAGGAAAAAAGTCTAATTGCAATAGTTTTGGAGTTACAATGGCTTTACTCAACAGTCAGAATTTCAAAGTAGCTATTACTCAGCTGTCCAAGGTGCAAGAGGTCTGAAACTTTACTATGTGATAGCTTACCAAAAAGTAGATGGACAACATATTAGAAAAGATTTCCCTAACTCTAATACTTTTAAAGATATTTGACATTTACTCCTTCTGTTATTTAGCTACAAATGAGAAAATAGCTATTACTCACTTATAGCATGCACCAGAACTCTAAACTATGTACCATCTTACAGCTAAGGAAAAAGTAGCTGAACAACATATTTTAGGAAAACAGTCTAACAGCAATAGTTTTGGAGTTACAATGGCTTTACTGAACAGTCAGAATTTCAAAGTAGCTATTACTCAGCTATCCAAGGTGCAACAGGTCTGAAACTTTACTATGTGATAGCTTACCAAAAAGTAGATGATAACATATTTGAAAAGATTTCCCTAACTTTAATACTTTTGAAGATATTTGACATTTACTCCTTTTGTTATTTAGCTACAAATGAGAAAGTAGCTATTACTCACTTATGGCATGTAATAGAACCCCAAACTATGTACCATGTTATAGCTAAGGACAAAGTAGCTGAACAACATATTTTAGGAAAACACTCTAACTGCAATAGTTTTGGAGTTACAATGGCTTTACTCAACAGTCAGAATTTCAAAGTAGCTATTACTCAGCTATCCAAGGTGCAAGAGGTCTGAAACTTTACTATGTGACAGCTTACCAAAAAGTAGATGGATGCCATTTTTTGAAAAGATTTCCCTAACTTTAATACTTTTGAAGATATTTGACATTTACTCCTTTTGTTATTTAGCTACAAATGAGAAAGTAGCTATTACTCACTTATGGCATGTAATAGAACCCCAAACTATGTACCATCTTATAGCTAAGGACAAAGTAGCTGAACAACATATTTAAGGAAAAAAGTCTAATTGCAATAGTTTTGGAGTTACAATGGCTTTACTCAACAGTCAGAATTTCAAAGTAGCTATTACTCAGCTGTCCAAGGTGCAAGAGGTCTGAAACTTTACTATGTGATAGCTTACCAAAAAGTAGATGGACAACATATTAGAAAAGATTTCCCTAACTCTAATACTTTTAAAGATATTTGACATTTACTCCTTCTGTTATTTAGCTACAAATGAGAAAATAGCTATTACTCACTTATAGCATGCACCAGAACTCTAAACTATGTACCATCTTACAGCTAAGGAAAAAGTAGCTGAACAACATATTTTAGGAAAACCCTCTAACTGCAATAGTTTTGGAGTTACAATGGCTTTACTCAACAGTCAGAATTTCAAAGTAGCTATTACTCAGCTATCCAAGGTGCAACAGGTCTGAAACTTTACTATGTGATAGCTTACCAAAAAGTAGATGGATAACATATTTGAAAAGATTTCCCTAATTTTAATACTTTTGAAGATATTTGACATTTACTCCTTCTGTTATTTAGCTACAAATGAGAAAGTAGCTATTACTCACTTATGGCATGTAATAGAACCCCAAACTATGTACCATGTTATAGCTAAGGACAAAGTAGCTGAACAACATATTTAAGGAAAACACTCTAACTGCAATAGTTTTGGAGTTACAATGGCTTTACTCAACAGTCAGAATTTCAAAGTAGCTATTACTCGGCTATCCAAGGTGCAACAAGTCTGAAACTTTACTATGTGATAGCTTACCAAAAAGTAGATGAACAACATATTTGAAAAGATTTCCCTAACTTTAATACTTTTGAAGATATTTGACATTTACTTCTTTTGTTATTTAGCTACAAATGAGAAAATAGCTATTACTCACTTATGGCATGCAATAGAACCCCAAACTATGTACCATCTTATAGCTAAGGACAAAGTAGCTGAACAACATATTTTAGGAAAACACTCTAACTGCAATGGTTTTGGAGTTACAATGGCTTTACTCAACAGTCAGAATTTCAAAGTAGCTATTACTCAGCTATCCAAGGTGCGAGAGGTCTGAAACTTTACTATGTGATAGCTTACCAAAAAGTAGATGAACAACATATTTGAAAAGATTTCTGTAACTCTAATACTTTTGAAGATATTTGACATTTACTCATGTCGTTATTTAGCTACAAATGAGAAAATAGCTATTACTCACTTACGGTATGCAATAGAACCCCAAACTATGTACCATCTTATAGCTAAGGACAAAGTAGCTGAACAACATATTTCAAGAAAAAGTTGTATCTGCAATAGTTTTTGAGTTATGAGCCCTTTACTCCAAGTAGCTATGATCACTATTACTCACTTATCTTTAGGCCTAAGTCCATAAAACCAAAAAAATTTTCAAGGGCATGAAAATTCATTGGGACTATTAATTTACAAAAAATCTGTAGCTGCAGTAGTTTTGGAGAAATCTGCGTGACTAACTAACGCACGCACACACGCACGCACGCACGCACGCACGAACACACAGGCATCATTTCATAATCTCCCTCCCGGGCTAAAGCCTGGCGGTAGATAAAAAAAATCACTATACTAGGTGATAAATATGATTGACAGAAAGGATCATTATTAAAATAGCAAATAGCGGTAGTAGAGAAATCTTACACTGAAATAAGTGAATCCATAGTTAGTTCCAGTTTCAGTGTTCTCAACTTTTTTTACACAACATGTACTATTAAGTATGAGATATATATTTAGTTATTTAACCCTTTCTAAATAGACATACACATTTTAAACCATATCAAAATGATAAAAAATATACTCAAAATGAACAAAAATGTTAATGGCATTCATATTATTTGAGTTTCTTCAAACACAGTAAATCTGAAAATAGCATCAGAGATGCCCGAACCCCACAGCCTGGGGAAATAATTTTCAACACCATGAGATATAGAAGTAGTGAAACAAGTACAAAGATCGGGTACTTTCTAGGCAGTGTCAGTTATATTAAGGTCTAAATGATGTTTAAGTAGAGAAAATAATATCTAAGAGAAACAAAATGTATGCAAAGATAAAGTATTAAAACAAGACAATTCAACAGCAAGATGACAGCATTAATCAGTAAACTAAAAACTATGATGCACACCTACAACTCCTAAGCAATGTCCCTACAAACTATGAACTTCCTACACTTTACAGTTTCAGAGATATTGCCTGGACAAAATTTTATAGGTTAAAGTCACTACGGCAAGGTCAAATGTCAAATCAAGGTCACACTATGACATTGCACACCTACAACCCCCAGCCATTGTCCCTACTAAGTATCAATTTCCTACACCTTACACTTTCTGAGATATAGCCCGGACAAGATTTTATAGGTCAAGGTCACTACGGCAAGCTCAAAGGTCAAATCAAGGTCACACCATGATGTTGCACACCTACACCCCCTAACCAATGTCCCTACCAAGTATCAACTTCCATACACCTTATAGTTTCTGAGATATAGGCCGGACAAGCTTTTATAGGTTAAGATCACTACAGCAAGGTCAAAGGTCAAATCAAGGTCACATCATGATGTTGCACACCTACAACCCCCAACAAATGTCCCTAAAAGTATCAACTTCCTACACCTTACGGTTTCCGAGATATAGCCCAGACAAGATTTTATAGGTCAAGGTCATTACGGCAAGGTCAAAAGTCAAATCAAGGTCACATCATGACGATGCACACCTACAACCCCTAACCAATGTCCCTATCAAGTATCAACTTCCCTTAAGGGCTGTGGGGTAAAAATTTCTGATTCAAATCTATGCAGCCTCTATGGTAACCAAAGTGAGAATATAACGCATCTATTTTCAGATTGTATAGAATCAAACGAATTGTGGATGAATGTTAAAAACTGGATAAAAAATTCAATCTCACATCTATTAGACCTTAACAGAATAGCAAAAATTTGGGGATATACCACGTGACGAAAACTTTTGGCCTCTTAATTTCTTGTTGTTAATTGTGAGAAATTACATATTTAGTTGCTTTAAATAGAAGAGGCATTTGAACATCTATAACCTTCAAACGATTGTAAAAGAGAAGTACTTAGAGCAAGAATCACTCTCAAAATTAAATTCTCAACATGAAAAATTTGAAAAAAGATGGACAGTGTGGACAAATATTTTTTGTAACATGAACCAATCTTAAGAAAATGGAAAATCTGGTTTAGAAATTCTCAACTGTTAAAATCTTAAAATATGCAACCGTTATATTAACAGTGGCGATTGAGATATACAGCTTCACGATAACAAAACATTGATGTTCTTTTTTATTCTGTTACTAGTCTTACGATCAATTTCCTACTTTGTGACTGTTTATTTTTTATAAAAAGCCTAGAAAGTATATTGAAGTATATGTATTGAAATATATTGAAACTACTCTGTATAACATATTGATAAATTGAAAGTAAGTTGAAAAATTGTGAATGGTGTTAATTTTTAATAATGTACCTTATTTTTACTTTCCCTGTGTTAACAATGAGGTAACTATTTTGTTCACAATGTATATTCAATGTATTAGTATATGGAATATATAAACAAAATTTTTTTGAGATACTGTCCGCAAACGAAAAACCTGTGAGTTTAAGGTCATTTTAAATAGGGCACACCTTGAGGAAAAGTTACATCAACATGCCAAATTAGAATTTAATTCATCAAGTCATTTTTGAGATACTCTCTGGAAAGTAAGTGTGACACTGACAAATGTATGTCTTCCATCAAAGTTGCCAGTGACACAAACTAATGCAACCTTAAACTCATTAGTTTATAAAATATCAGCAATTTACTATAACCTTACAATAGAGACCATTTTTTGGTAGAGATATATGTACAGGATGAATATCAATGTAAAAAGTCCTAATTAGCATATAAAATATCTTCCAAACACCAAAAATATTGCCCCAACCTTAAACTCAAAGTTTGATTGCACTGCTGTATATTGTAGCGAGTTTAAGGTAATCTTTTCCTGAAAGTTCTGTTCAAGGTTTGTTACATCCACAACTGAAATGCCTATAATTGCACAATATTTGAAATAGTATTCAAAAATTATCAAACTTAAAGTGAATATAATTCTGTTATTATTAATGGGAGTTTAAGGTCACCTTATTGTGTGGCACTTACCTATGGCCAGCTACATACAATTGCAAAAGTTGAATGAAATTTCTGAAGTTACTTTTAGTATACTACATGGAGAAAGAAAAAACGTAAACTGGACATAAGTTTTTTATACATGGGAGTTTAAGGTTACCTTAAAATAGGGCACATCTTCAAAACTAGTTACAACCACATGCCAAATTTGAATTGAATCCATTAAGCCATTTTGCGATAATGTCTGGAAACAAAAACAAGAGGAGAGTGCCCGTGAACGGGTACTGTGTCAGCTGACTGAGTGTTTTTGATTTGTGAAGGTGATTAGAGGACAGAATAATTATCAGGAAAAGGGCTGTACAGAAATACAGTAAATGGTAACTGAACAGCAAGTTCGAAAGAAATTCCGAAGCTGACAGAAGAAAAGGATAAAAAAGTTGTGCCCTGTAAATGGTATTATGAAGGAAAATAACAAGGTAATTGTTTAAGTGTAAAAAATAGGTTAAAACATATTTAAAGAAATACTACAAATGCAATATCCTCGTTCGACCTTGGAGAAGGGGTCCAAGGTCAAATCTAACCACACAAATACATTCCCAGCCCATGATTTCCTATGGTTTACCATTCCAAACCTCTAGGACCAATTATAAATGAGTTATAAGCACTTTTAAGCTTGGCTGTCCTCTTTGACCTTGAAGGAGGGGTCCAAAGGTCAAATCTGACCATACCAAAAGATTCCGAGTCAATGATTTCCTATGGGATGGTTTACCATCCCAAATCTCTGTCACCAATAATAAGCGAGTTGTAGGCACTTTCAATTTTCGCTATCCTCATTTGACCTTGGAGGGTTCCAAGGTCAAATCGGACCATATCAACAGATTCACAGCCCATGATTTCCTGTCTTTTTACCATCCCAAACCTCTGGGACCAATAATAAGTGAGTTATAAGCACTTTTAAGTTTGGCTATCCTTGTTTGACCTTGAAGGAGGGGTCATTGAAGGTCAAATCTGACCACACCAAAAGATTCCCACCCCATGATTTCCTACAGGTTGGTTTATCATCCCAAACCTCTAGGATCCATAATAAGGGAGATATAAGCACTTTTCATGACTGACAAAAAACACCTGTGGCGGCCATCTTGTTTCTCAAAATGAGGCCAAAATATTCCCAGACAACATTTTATGGTTATTAATATATACTGCAAACTTAAGAAAGCTAGCTATAATATTTTTTTTCATCAGAGCAGTAATGGTGAAATCTCTCTCTACACACTGCGGCTATCCAGTGGATACAATGATTTACTCAACAGTGAGAACCTGAAAGTAGCTATTGCTCAGCTATGCCATGACATAGAGGTCTGCAATTTCACTATGTTATAGCTGACCAAAAATTCTGTGAATAACATATTTAACAAATTACTCTAAATGTAATAGTTTTCAAGCTACAACTGATTTACTCAATAGTGAGAACCTGAAAATAGCTATTGCTCCGCCATGCCATGAGCTATGGGTCTGTAATTTCACTATGTTATAGCTGACCCAAAAGTAGGTGAACAATATATTTTAACAAAATACTCCAAATACAATATTTTTCAAGTTATAGCTGATTTACTCAACAGTCAGTACCTGAGAATAGCTATTGCTCAGTTGTGCCATGAGCTATAGGTCTATAATTTCACTATGTTATAGCTGACCCAAAAGTAGCTGAATAACATATTTGCACAAATTTCTGTAAATGCAATAGTTTTCCAATTATAACTGATTTACTCAACAGTGAGAACTTCAAAGTAGCTATTACTCAGCTATGAAATGAGCCACAGGTCTAAAACTTCACTATGTTATAGATGACCCCAGTAGCTGAATAACATATTTATACGAAATTCTCTAAATGCAATAGTTTTTAAGTTACAAGAGATTTTACTCATGATGGAAGTTACTGAAAAGCCCAAAAGTAGCTATTACTCACTTAGCTATTGAGACAGACACCCAACTTACTCACCATATTGTAGCTATGAAAAAAGTAGCTGAATAACATATTTTCACAAAATGCTCTAAATGCAACACTTTTCAAGTTATAAGTGATTTACTCAACAGTGATAACCTAAAAGTAGCTATTACTCAGCTATGCCATGAGCTACAGGTCTGAAATTTTACTATGTTATAGCTGACCCAAAAGTAGCTGAATAACATATTTATACGAAATTCTCTAAATGCAATAGTTTTCAAGTTATAAGCGATTTACTCAACAGTGATAACCTAAAAGTAGCTATTACTCAGCTATGCCATGAGCAACAGGTCTGAAATTTCACTATGTTATAGCTGGCCCAAAAGTAGCTGAATAACATATTTATACGAAATTCTCTAAATGCAATAGTTTTTAAGTTACAAGTGATTTTACTCATAATGGAACTTACTGAAAAGCCCAAAAGTAGCTATTACTCACTTAGCTATTGAGACAGACACACAACTTACTCACCATATTGTAGCTATGAAAAAAGTAGCTGAACAACATATTTTCACAAAATGCTGTAAATGCAACACTTTTGAAGTTATAAGTGATTTAGTGCATGATTTCATGAATTTTAATGCATTAAAAATTATTAAAAAAATTTATTAAAAAAAAAGTAAGACAGATCCAGGTCTCATACTCACACAAGAGAATCTACCTCTGGCCTAGTACATATATGCAAGATATGAGAAAAATCCCTGCAATAGTCACTGAGAAAATTGTGATAAAAAGTTGAAATTTTCACACTTTTGGTGGGGGTACCCCCCTTGTAATGTCTCTAGCAAACAGACGAACAGACAGATTTGCATGCCTTGAACAATTTTTCATCCTCGATAGATAAGGTATCTTTTAAAAAAAACAGCATGTCTCTAGGCCTTGTAGTTTGGAGAAGAAGTTGTTCACTCGGACGCGTACGCCCACGCCGCAGAGTGATGACATAATGTCAGCTGACAAGTCAGCTGACATAAAAAGGTTAGAATCTGCCCACCAATAACAGAGGTATTCATGGGATGCGGCTGCGGTGGGGAAACTCGACCTGAAAAGAAATTAGCGCCTTTTTCAAGGGACGCTTAATTATGTTCATGAAAAATAACCATTAACTTTTTCCAGTTACTAACGAAACACTTATAACCTGGCATATATTTACTTATTATTGAAGGGAGTTTAAGGTTCTAAAAGTATGCATCTCATATCAACCGGGTACATCCATACACCAAGTTCAAATGAAATTTGTCAAGTAATATTTCATTTATTGACCTTTGATATTGGAATCTCACTGTACCACAGCTCTTGTTGTAACCTTCTCTCTTGTGTCTTCCTACAGACATGACATCCACAAATGAACTAGAAATAGGCCGCCCTGTTGATAGTAGATGCGAATAGAAACAGGATAGCATAGAAGAACACACATTATCATGTGTAATGTCCACCCATGAACCTTTTGCCCAAATTGTACAGTAGTCTTACAAGACCCTGTTTCATTTGTAAAATATATCAATGATGCTTAAATATTTGTTAGTGTAGATGTAAATTATTTCAGCTTCATGCCTTTTTGCATTGGTTGGGTTGAAAATTTTGACGAAATCACTCTATCTTGCACGGTTAAGAAGATAGAAGCAAATTCCTGTTTTTCTATTTTTGGCAAAAATTTGAAAATTCAAAATGGCCGCCATTATTGGGAAAAGGAAATTTTTTTGAAAATTGCCAAGAGTACATTTCTTAGATACCCTATGGGTCGAAAATTTCAACAAAATAACTTTATTTTGCACGGTTAAAGCCAGTTTGTGTTTTTCCATTTTGAGCAAAAATTCAAAAATTCAAAATGGCTGCCATTTTTGGGGAGGGGAAAATTTTTGGAAAATTGCAAAGATTGCATTCCTTAGATACCCTGTGGGTCGAAAATTTCGACGAAATCACTCCATCTCGAAAATTCAAAATAGCCGCCATTTTTGGGGAGGGGAAAATTTTTTGAAAATTGCAAATATTACTGTGGGTCGAAAATTTCGACGAAATCGCTCTATCTCGCACGGTTAAGGAGATAGAAGCAAATTTGTGTTTTGCCATTTTTGGCAAAAATTCGAAAATTCAAAATGGCCGCCATTTTTGGGGAGGGGAAAATTTTTTAAAAATTACCAAGAGTACAATGCTGAGATACCCTGCGGGTCGAAAATTTTGACGAAATCGCTCTATCTCGCACGGTTAAGGAGATAGAAGCAAATTAGTGTTTTGCCATTTTTGGCAAAAATTCGAAAATTCAAAATGGCCGCCATTTTTGGGGAGGGGAAAATTTTTTGAAAGTTGCAAATATTACAATGCTCAGATACCCTGTGGGTCGAAAATTTTGACGAAATCGCTCTATCTCGCACGATTAAGGAGATAGAAGCAAATTTGTGTTTTGCCATTTTTGGCAAAAATTCGAAAATTCAAAATGGCCGCCATTTTTGGGGAGGGGAAAATTTTTGGAAAATTGCAAATATTACATTCCTTAGATACCCTGTGGGTCGAAAATTTCGACGAAATCGCTCTATCTCGCACGGTTAAGGAGATAGAAGGAAATTTGTGTTTTGCCATTTTTGGCAAAAATTCGAAAATTCAAAATGGCCACCATTTTTGGGGAGGGGAAAATTTTTTTGAAAATTGCAAAGAGTACACTCCTCAGACACCCTGCAGGTTGAAAATTTCGACGAAATCGCTCTATCTCGCACGGTTAAGGAGATAGAAGCAAATTTGTGTTTTGCCATTTTTGGCAAAAATTCGAAAATTCAAAATGGCCGCCATTTTTGGGGAGGGGAAAATTTTTGGCAAATTGCAAATATTACATTCCTTAGATACCCTGTGGGTCGAAAATTTCGACGAAATCGCTCTATCTCGCACGGTTAAGGAGATAGAAGCAAATTTGTGTTTTGCCATTTTTGGCAAAAATTCGAAAATTCAAAATGGCCGCCATTTTTGGGGAGGGGAAAATTTTTTTGAAAATTGCAAAGAGTACACTCCTCAGACACCCTGCGGGTTGAAAATTTCGACGAAATCGCTCTATCTCGCACGGTTAAGGAGATAGAAGGAAATTTGTGTTTTGCCATTTTTGGCAAAAATTCGAAAATTCAAAATGGCCGCCATTTTTGGGGAGGGGAAAATTTTTTGAAAATTGCAAAGAGTACACTCCTCAGATACCCTGCGGGTCGAAAATTTCGACGAAATCGCTCTATCTCGCACGGTTAAGGAGATAGAAGCAAATTTGTGTTTTGCCATTTTTGGCAAAAATTCGAAAATTCAAAATGGCCGCCATTTTTGGGGAGGGGAAAATTTTTGGAAAATTGCAAATATTACATTCCTTAGATACCCTGTGGGTCGAAAATTTCGACGAAATCGCTCTATCTCGCACGGTTAAGGAGATAGAAGCAAATTTGTGTTTTGCCATTTTTGGCAAAAATTCTAAAATTCAAAATGGCCGCCATTTTTGGGGAGGGGAAATTTTTTTTGAAAATTGCAAAGAGTATACTCCTCAGATACCCTGCGGGTTGAAAATTTCGACGAAATCGCTCTATCTCGCACGGTTAAGGAGATAGAAGGAAATTTGTGTTTTGCCATTTTTGGCAAAAATTCGAAAATTCAAAATGGCCGCCATTTTTGGGGAGGGGAAAATTTTTTGAAAATTGCAAAAAGTACACTCCTCAGATACCCTGCGGGTTGAAAATTTCGACGAAATCGCTCTATCTCGCACGGTTAAGGAGATAGAAGCAAATTTGTGTTTTGCCATTTTTGGCAAAAATTCGAAAATTCAAAATGGCCGCCATTTTTGGGGAGGGGAAAATTTTTGGAAAATTGCAAATATTACATTCCTTAGATACCCTGTGGGTCGAAAATTTCGACGAAATCGCTCTATCTCGCACGGTTAAGGAGATAGAAGGAAATTTGTGTTTTGCCATTTTTGGCAAAAATTCGAAAATTCAAAATGGCCACCATTTTTGGGGAGGGGAAAATTTTTTTGAAAATTGCAAAGAGTACACTCCTCAGACACCCTGCGGGTTGAAAATTTCGACGAAATCGCTCTATCTCGCACGGTTAAGGAGATAGAAGGAAATTTGTGTTTTGCCATTTTTGGCAAAAATTCGAAAATTCAAAATGGCCGCCATTTTTGGGGAGGGGAAAATTTTTGGCAAATTGCAAATATTACATTGCTTAGATACCCTGTGGGTCGAAAATTTCGACGAAATCGCTCTATCTCGCACGGTTAAGGAGATAGAAGCAAATTTGTGTTTTGCCATTTTTGGCAAAAATTCGAAAATTCAAAATGGCCGCCATTTTTGGGGAGGGGAAAATTTTTGGAAAATTGCAAATATTACATTCCTTAGATACCCTGTGGGTCGAAAATTTCGACGAAATCGCTCTATCTCGCACGGTTAAGGAGATAGAAGCAAATTTGTGTTTTGCCATTTTTGGCAAAAATTCTAAAATTCAAAATGGCCGCCATTTTTGGGGAGGGGAAATTTTTTTTGAAAATTGCAAAGAGTATACTCCTCAGATACCCTGCGGGTTGAAAATTTCGACGAAATCGCTCTATCTCGCACGGTTAAGGAGATAGAAGGAAATTTGTGTTTTGCCATTTTTGGCAAAAATTCGAAAATTCAAAATGGCCGCCATTTTTGGGGAGGGGAAAATTTTTTGAAAATTGCAAAAAGTACACTCCTCAGATACCCTGCGGGTTGAAAATTTCGACGAAATCACTCTATCTCGCACGGTTAAGGAGATAGAAGCAAATTTGTGTTTTGCCATTTTTGGCAAAAATTCGAAAATTCAAAATGGCCGCCATTTTTGGGGAGGGGAAAATTTTTTGAAAATTGCAAAGAGTACACTCCTGAGATACCCTGCGGGTCGAAAATTTTGCCGAAATCGCTCTATCTCGCACGGTTAAGGAGATAGAAGCAAATTACTCAAAAGTAGTACTGAAAATACACAATGAAGTACCTAAATGGCTATTACTCATGTACTGACAAAGCTATCAGTCCCAAATGCAATACCAAGCGAGCTATGGACATAACAATCTTGTATTCAAAATTGTAGTCAAATATCTTTAATTATTTTGGCTTAAATGCACGGAAACCAATGGGTACTGAAAATAGCTGTACTTAAGTATTACTCAGTAAGCAAAAGAGGTACAACAGCCAAAAGCAATCCCAAGCAAGCTACTGACTCAATAAGCCTGCATACCAAATTTGGTGACAATAGCTCTAATACTTTTCCTTTAAATGAGCGGAAACCATGCGTGACGCCAGACATCGGACATCGGACATCGGACATCGGACGGCGAAAAAAGCAAAAATAATATATCCACCCCCCAGGGGGGTGGACATAATTATGCTTTCTAAATGAAATGGACGGAGCAATTTGGAATATCGACACTTTCATTAGTAAGCTTAGAGATAATATCTTGAATGTGTTGAGATTAAGGTGACCATAAAGTAAATACTAGAAATAGGATGCCCTGTTGACAGTAGCTGCGACATATGAATAGAAACAGGATAGCATAGAAGAACACACATTATCATGTGTAACATCCACCCCATGAACCTATTGCCAAAATTGTACAGTAGTCTTACAAGACCCTGTTTTATTTGTAAAATATATCAATGATGCTTAAATATTTATTGGTATATACGTAAATTATTTCAGCTCAATGCCTTTTTGCATTGGTTGGGTCGAAAATTTCGACGAAATCGCTCTATCTTGCACTGTTAAGGAGATAGAAGCAAATTTCTGTTTTTCAATTTTTGACAAAAATTTGAAAATGGCCGCTATTTTTGGGAAGAGGAAACTTTATTGAAAATTGCCAAGAGTACATTGCTCAGATACCCTGTGGGTCGAAAATTTCGACGAAATCACTCTATCTCGCATGGTTAAGGAGATAGAAGCAAATTTGTGTTTTGCCATTTTTGGCAAAAATTCGAAAATTCAAAATGGCCGCCATTTTTGGGGAGGGGAAAATTTTTTGAAAATTGCCAAGAGTACATTTCTCAGATACCCTGTGGGTCGAAAATTTCGACGAAATCACTCTATCTCGCATGGTTAAGCAAATTTGTGTTTTGCCATTTTTGGCAAAGTAGCTAAGTAGCTATTACTCAGTCAGTTATATACCTATTATCACTAAAAGCAATCCCAAGCAAGCTATCGACCTAAGTAATGCTCATAATAAATTTGGTAAAGATATGTCAAATATTTTTCCTTAAAATGCCCGGAAACAAAAAAAAGTACACAAAAGTAGCTAAGTAGCTATTACTCAGTTAGCTATAGACCTATCTTCACCAAAAGCAAATAAATTTTTGTGAAGATAGAAAACATTGTTTCATTAAAATGTCAAGAAAAAAAATCAACTCAAAATAGCATACCAGCTATATAGCACAGTAGATATTACTCAGTTAGCTATAAAGGTATTATCACCAAAAGCAATCCCCAAGCAAGCTACTGATCCTATAATCCTCCATCCCATATTTTGTCTACATAGGTGAAATACTTTTCCTTAAAATAAAAAAAGCTACTCACTCAAAACTGCTAATTAAGTAGCTAAATGGCTATTACTCACTTAGCTATACAGCAATGACTCACAAAAGCAATACTAAGCAAACTATTAACCCAATAATGTTCCATACAAAATAAGGTTAGAATATCTTGAATGATTTTCCTTTAAATGCATGGAAACCAAAGAGGTACTAAAATAGCTAATTAGCTATTACTCAGTTAGCTTCACAGCTAAAGTTCTGAAAATTTTAATTTTTCCTTTTTACCAGAATAATCTTCTATTACCCGTTGGGTCAAAAATTACGGTTTCTGAGATATAAGCAAATTACTCAAAAGTAGTATTGAAAATAGACAATAAAGTACCTAAATGGCTATTACTCACTAACTTACAGAGCTATCAGTCCCAAATGCAATACCAAGTGACATATAGACATAACAATCTTGTATTCCTAATTTTAGTAAAATATCTTGAATCATTTTCCCTTAAATGCATGGAAACCAATAGGTACTGAAAATAGCTATACTTAGGTATTACTCAGTAAGCCAAAGAGCTACAACAGCTGAAAGCAATCCCAAGTAAGATACTGACCCAATAATCCTGCACACCAAATTTGGTGAAGATAGCTCTAATACTTTTCCTTAAAATGAGCGGAAATGATGTGTGACGCCGGACGCTGGAAAAAGCAAAAATAATATGTCCACCCCCACCAGGGGGTGGGGGTGGGGGGGGGGGGTGGACATAATAATCTGAAGCCCTCAATACATGCACCTACTTAATATGAATTCAATCCAAACAATTTTGCAGTTATTATCCACACAAGAAACCTGGAACAAACCCATATAAATCAAGCGTGAAAGTGTATGCCAAGGGGCAAATCTGAGATCAAAAGGACATTCATCGTGCTTTGGAAGCAGGGCTAAAATAATAAAGGGCAGACAATTAACTCAACAGGCATGACCATGTTCTAAACGGAATGTTTCATATAATTGCCCCTGTGGTTTTAAGAGAAGTTGCTGGCACAGATGTACATGGCAATTCCACACACAAGACCATGACAATATGTCAGGCATTTTATCAACTGACATAACGAAGCTTACTTTTGTTTCAAGCAGAGTGCACATAACCATTTGTCATGTTCCTTTTTCTGCACACGGCATTGCTCACACACTTTCTGTTCACATTTGACACACATTTCTCCCTTGTCAAACAACCAGCCAAAAGGTTTTCGACAACGAGCACACGATTTCTCTGCATTCATGCCAGGTTTTAAGGCACCTTTCATCTTCAACAGTTTTATTTCTGTCTTTAGCTTCCTGTAATATGTTAGAGAAAGACATTGTTCAGTTTATCATCATTCAAGTAGATTGCGCCAAATTGATACCAACATATCCCCAGACACACAATCTCACCACTATTTTGTGTGAATTACAACTAGACTAAGGACACACACGTGTCAAGATACAATACGTATTCACAGAAACGGATGACAAACATAGTTTTCAAGATAAACGATATTTTCAAGATGTGGCCAAAATTCTGAAAAGTTTGCCCGAAATAACTATCTCTTATGGCTTTCAAGATGAACGACTTTTACCATTTCCACCAAAATTCAAGATGGCAGCCAAAATTCAGAAAATACTTTAATTTTCAGAGGTCCTACAGGAGTAGTCTTTAGTACCCAGTGGGTCCAAAATTTGCCAGAAATCGCTCTATCTCTTACGGTATAAACAGCATTTCCAACAAAATTCAAGATGGTGGCCAATTCGGAAAAGTCTAAATTCTTCGGAGGTCCTAGAGGAGTAGTCCTTAGTACCCAGTAGTCTCCAAAATTTGTCCAAAATCACTCTATCTCTTATGGTTTTTGAGATAAACAGCATTTTGCATTTCCAACAAAATTCAAGATGGCAGTGGAAATTTGGAAAATTCTAAATTTTTCAGAGGGCCTACAGGAATAGTCCTTAGCATGAAATGGGGTCCAAAATTTGCCCAAAATCGCTCTATCTCTCATGGTTTTCGAGATAAATGACATTTTCTATTTCTGCCAAAATTCAAGATGGCGGCCAAAATTCATAAAATGCTACATTTTTCAGAAGCCATAAAAGAGTAGTTCTCAGTACCCAGGAGGTCCAAAATTTGAGTGAAATTGCTCATTGCCAAAATGTGAAAGTCGCTATTATTCAGTTAGCATTGGGGCTACAGCTCTGAAATTTGCCTAAACACAGATCAAAAAGTAGGTGAACAATATATTTGATAAAAAACTTCTAAAGTTACAAGTGATGTACATACTGGAAAATTTTAAAAGTAGCTATTACTCAGCATTATAGCTACAGCTCCGTAAATTTTTCATGACAGAGATAAAAAAGTAGCTGAACAAAGTATTTATAAAACGTCTAAATTTGAAAATTTTAATTACTTAAATGTAGCTTTTATAAGCTACAAGCTTACCATGTGGGACTGAATGCTGTTCTCGGATGTCCACAAGGCATCAGGCCAACGTCTAAGAAAAATAGACATTTATAGTTGGCCGTAGCCTCAAGTTCTCCTCTCGTGGTACACTACACGATCTCTTCCTACTTTCTCATTGCAATTTTTAAACCTTACCCCTCAGCTGTAATACAGCAGGGAGGTAGGGTGGGACTCTTCTTAGTCCCACATGGTAAGCTTGTAGCTTATAAAAGCTACATTTAACTAAATTAAAATTTTCAATTTTATTGCGCTACAATAGCTTACCATGTGGGACTGAATGCTGAATCCAACCGCACGGTGAAGGGATTACAGCTGAGACTGGAAGATATGTCAATTCTTCTTAGATTTTGAAGCAATAGATTAGAATGAATATTTTGAAAATAACAGTCTGAGTCCCGTTTACAGTGCCCCAATCCCGGAGACAGGGCCTGTAAAGAGCCAAAAACCTGAACATACTGAATGACAGTGCTAAAAACTGTCAAGATGTTTTTATTGTAGGAGAGAACTGCAGCCGTGCTCACTTAAGTGGTGTAAGGGCCCTAAGGGGCCATCCACGAGTGAAAAACCAGCCCTATGATTGGAATTCTCATAAATTTTTAGCCACCTGACATGAGATTAATGACAACTTTAACAAGTCCTTAATACATATTGCTTGACAAACTAACAATACAATATGACCTTACCCGTAACATCTTGAGAGGTAAACCTATACTTAGATCCTGGGATTAGACTCCTGAAGACTTGGTTGTAGCGGATGTGCCCCCCCCCCCTTTCTTTCCGAGGATAACTGGTCTGAGGGGAAGGATCTAGGACTTGTTGTGCCGCCACCACTGGTCCCAGATACATATTGTTGTCGTTGTCTGACCAAGTAAGGTCTTTTAAGTAAAAATTTGTAAATGTGTTGTGAGCTTTCCAGTGACAGGCTTGCATGATTTGGTCCACCGATACCCCACCGTAAAGGCCTTAGAGGCCGCAAAGGCCCTAATGTGCTTTAACTTGGACCAGGTCCAAGGCTTGTTGGTCTGCTTGTTTATAACAAAGTAGAATGGTTTGTTTCAACCAAGAAGAGAGAGTAGCGGGTCTGATGTCTGAGGTATGTCCTTTCTTGAAGGAGATGAAAAGGAGGGATCGAGACCCTCTCAGGTCTTTGGTTCGATCCAAATACTAGTAGTACCTCAGGGCCCACACCAGACACAAGGTCCTGTCTTCTTTGAATTGTCTATCTACAATGGTAGTCAAAGCAGGAATAGTCACCGGAGGCGGAGACACACTTTGAGAACCTTCTCTTCCTAGTTGGTTTTTGGCTATGAAGTCAGAAGAACAAGGCAACCTTTTCCCATTGGCCTAGATTAGATACTTTGTTTGCAACCCAGGCATGGATTTCGCTGCGGCGTTTGCCAGAGGCCAAAGCTAGCAAGAAAGCAGTTTTTAGAGTAAAATGTTTGAGGTCTGTGTCATTCATAGGCTCAAAGGGTGCTTTTGTGAGCTCATTGAGAACAGAAAGGTTCCATTTTGGAAGATTCCTGGAACTTTTGGGACGATCCCTGTGAAAATTGGAGAGTAACCTGTGAAGGTCTGAACTTTGTGCAATATGGTGGCCCAAAGTGTCAACAATGGCCATGCTGTAACCATCAATGGTCGAGGGGCGCCTGTTTAGATCTTGGTACAGGTACATGAAAAAATCTGAGATATGTTTCACAGATGGAGTGGAGAAATCCACCGAATTTCTCTGCACCATTTCTCAAATAGGGCCCCAATTTGACTTGTAGATGGTCCTTGTTGATGAACTCTGAGGAGCAGCAATTCTCTCTGTCTCTGAGATACTGTGGATTGCTGTGGAACACTGTTTCAAAAAATTAAAATAGGTGATAGTTTCTCTGAGGCCGTAATTCTCCCTTTCGGAGTCCCCCAAGGCTCTGTACTGGGTCCTCTCCTTTTCACCCTCTACACTAGTCCCCTCAGTCAAGTTATTTCAAAATTCAATGTTACTCATCACCTGTATGCCGATGACACCCAGATCTACCTAGCAGTTGATTCCAGGAATTTTGACTCTAGCATGGAAGAGCTGACCGAGTGTCTCAATTCTGTACAGGAGTGGATGGACGGTGTCAAACTAAAACTAAACCCAGAAAAAACCGAATTTATCATAATAGGTCAAAAAGTTATCAGAGAGTCGCTTGCACCAAATTTCCCTGTTCCACTCCTTCAAAACAACATCTCTCCGTCGGTGGAAGTAAAAAATCTGGGTGTTATTTTCGACTCAGACAACTCCTTTGACAATCATTCTTGCCAAGGTTTGCAGAGCATGTTACTATCATCTTCGTGATTTGCGACGAATTCGCAAATTCCTTGGAGTTGAGACAGCAATACTTCTGGCAAATGCTATGGTCAGTAGTCGTCTAGACTACTGTAACTCTCTACTCTATGGGGTAAGCAAGTCCAACATAGCCAAACTACAGAGAGTCCAGAATGCTCTTTGCCGCATCATCTTCAGACTTGACAAAATGAGTCATGTTACACCCTTTTTGAAAAACTCCACTGGCTCCCAATTCAACATCGCATCCTGTTTAAGTATAATCTTTGGTATTCAACGCTATTAATCTTTCACAGCCCCCGTATCTCTCAGCTTTAATAAGATCGAGCAGTCTCACTCGCGACAACAGGCTATCTATCTCCTCAACCCGCCCTAAGAAGCACATAGGCAGGCGTGGCTTTGCAGTAGCTGCACCAGCTGAATGGAACAAGCTGCCACAGACTGTCAGATCTCAGCAAACAATAGATGGTTTCAGAAGCCAGCTAAAGACCTACTTGTTTAGGCTGGCATACCTCCCACCTTAGTCATACCCTGGCGGGCGCTTTTTAGATGTCGACCCATGCCTGTCCCTGGACTCTCCCTTCTTGGTCTCAAGCGCATTAGAGGATTTGTATCAATTTTGCGCTATATAAATCCTACTATTATTATTATTAAGGGTTGTTGACACTGGAAGTTGTAGTGGGATCTCTGTTGAGAGCTGCACTAGGTCCCAAAACCAGGGCATCCCTGGCCAGCCTGGGGCTATTACGATGATCAGCCAATGGCATTGCCTGATTTTTTGGATCACCCTGTGAAGGAGAGCCGTCGGAGGGTAAGCATAGGCAGTGAGACCCGTCCAGTTTAAGTTCAGAGCATCTATGTCCCAAGCATTTGGGTCTGGGACTGGAGACACATACAGTGGAAGTTTGTGGTTCAGATGAGTGGCAAATAGATCTCCATGAGGAGTGAACCACTTTGGCAGATCTGTTTGAACACCTGCGGACGCAGTGACCATTCTGCACTTGGTTCGACCTGGACAGGAGGTCAGCCATCACATTCAGACACCCTGGAATGTGTCTGGCTTTTAATGTTATGTGATAGTGATGACACCATGTCATGATTTTCCACAGGAGAGCGCAGTGAGTTCCTCCTTGTTTGTATATGTAGGCTACCACTGTTGAGCTGTCCGTTGCAACTAACACTGTTTGGTTCTGGCACTGGTCTTTGAAGCTTCGAAAGGCCAGGGAGACCGCTTTCAACTCTAGAACGTTTATGTGTAGCCTTTTTTCCCGGTCTGACCACAGACCCTTTGTAAAACTTTGATCTAAGTGAGCGCCCCAACCTTCATTTGAGGCGTCTGTAAAGAGTTGGATACTGTGGTCTTTGGGATGAAGGTCCGCACCTCTCATCACTTTTGAGGGATTTTGCCACCAGTCTAGGTGGGCTGAAATGGTTTCTGTCCAAGGAAGGAGGCTGTGCAGTGACTGAGGATATCTCCAGTGCTCCGTGAAACTGAAAGGGCCTCATGTGAAGGCGTCCCTCCGGGACCATGTTCTCCATTGAGGCAGTCAACCCAATTAGTGACATCAAACATCTTGCAGTCAAAACATGTTTTGACTTGAGACGTAGGATCAAATCCTGAAGTTTGAGCCATCTCTCTTGAGTGGGTTTTACAAGGGCTGAATCTAGATGGTATTCGTAGCCCACGAACGAAAACACCTGAGGAGGTTTCAGTTCTGATTTTTCTGATTTACTATCCAACCCAAGGACTGAGTTAGGTCTACCACTGCCTGAGTGTTCACTTGGGCTTCCTCCTGAGAGTGGGACCTGATCAGCCAGTCGTCCAGGTATTGGTGAAGTCTGAGTCCTCTGGAGAGGGCCATTAGCTTCACTTCCTTTACAATCATTGTAAAGACCTGGGGGGCTGTGGCTAGTCCGAAAGGGAGGGAGGTGAACTGGAACACCTGTGGCCTATGGCAAAACCTATTTCCTTGAATTTGGATGGATGGGGATGTGAAGGTAAGTGTCTGATAGATCTATCGACGATACCCATTCCCCTGGAATCAGGAAGGTCCTGATTGACTCTGGAGTTTCCATTTTGAAACATGTAGAAAAGTTTTGAGCCTGCTTAAGTCTATGACTGGGCTCCACCATTGGTGAGGCTTGGGTACTAGAAACAGGCGACTGTAAAATCCGAGAGATTTTACATTTTCCACCCTTTCGATTGCGTTCTTTGACAGAAGAGACTGGATACAAGTGGCCAGAGCTTGGTCTTTTTGACAGGCCTTGTATTCTGACAGAATCAGAGGGAATCTGACCAGATTTGGTTTTGAAAGGAATGGCAGTATGTAGCCATTGGTGATAATGTTTAACACATTGGATGAACATTTGTTTGTTTGCCAGTCTCTTCTGAAAGAACGGAGGCGACCTCCTACTGGTGGACTGAGGGAGGCTTTTAAGGAGTCATTGGGGGGAGGGGTTTCCACACCCTCGCCCCCTGTTGTGGGTTCGAAAACGACCCCTGGAGCCTCTGAAGTTTGGTTTCCCCCTACCTGAGGAAAACGATTGGTTACTGCTTTGTGAGGAGTTGCCCCCATAGGGGTGTTTCCTGTAGGAGCCTCTTTTCTTGTTGTGGGGGCCACGAAAGGGCCTATTTTGATAGGGTCCGAAACCCTGAGAGTCTTTAGAGGTGCCTTTTTTGAGGAGGAAGTCTTCCCCCTCCTTCACAAGTTGAGACTTGAACAAGGAGGAATGCCAAAAGGGCGAGTTCCTGAGTTCCTGGCGTCTCGTTTCCCTTAAATGTGGTTGCAAAAGGGTCATTTTGGTTTCGCGCCTAAGCAAGCCAGTGTTACCCATAGAATATAGTACCCTCTGGAGTATATGGGCCAAGGATTTGCTGAGGCATGTGAGAGCTCTGTGCTGAATAAGAACAATCTTATTCCATAAGTCTAAGTACTCACAGGCTTGCTCATATCCACATTTTGCTGCTTTCTCAGGATTGGCACCTTTCTGGATCTGAGACTTAACCCTCTTAAAGGGTGACTTCAGGCTAGGTTGGCACTTCTCAAGAGTGGCATTGCAAGAAGATGAAGTCTTGGCAAAGGCAGCAGTAAAGTTGAGAGTGGATATGTTTTGCCTAGCTTGGTGTTCCAATTCCTTAAGAATTGGTAGGGGAACCTTGCCCAAACGGGCCCCAGGGGGTTTAGGAGTAATACAGATTTTTGCAAAATCTCTCTTCAACTATTTTCTCCTCATAACAGGGCTGTCCCACCTTGTACCACTTTGCAGTAGAAGGAGGAGGTTTGATGTATTTACCCTCAGGTAAATTATCGGCCTGAAAATCATGTTCAAACTTATCAAAAGCATCTTTGATAACTGAGCTGAGTGGTAGCACAGAGGAAGGACTTCTAGGTCAGAGCTCTTGACGGCCTTTTTCATCATCCAGACCCATAACTGAAGTTGAGGACCTAGGCATAGACTCCCTGGGGTCAGGGAGAGAAAGAATGCGCCTGAAGGTCTCCACCTCTTCAGCGTATTGGGAGGGAACGTCAGACAGAGCTACTTCCCTATAATAAGGGGGGTCTGGATCATGTTGAGGTTGGTCTTGGACAGAGACAGCCCCAGAGGGCTGGGCCCCAGAGGGCTTTGAAGACCTGTGTCTGGTTGCAGAGGACTGATCCTCCTCTGAGGAAGATGACACGTATCTGGACCTGACCTTATATCTCCTCTTGTCAGCATGTTTTTGGGGTTTAGAAGATGACATCCGAGGTTCATCTGATTCATCATAGTATTGATCCGAGGCGGACCTCGGTTCAACCTCAGAGTGAGAGTGAGAGTGTTTTTTAGGTCTATCCGATGCCTTCTTAGAAGACTCCTCGAATGCATTAGAATTCTGATCCGATTCATAATGAAGGTCAGAACTGAAACGTGGAGGAAGTGTTGGACCATAGTCCACTTCCATTTCCTCAACATGTGAGGTAGTTCTAGGTCTCGGAGGGGGTAGGTCTAGATTTAAAGCACTACTGGAGGGTCCAGGCTTAGAAGCTGAAGTCGAGGTCTGATCCACCTCTGCCTGTTTTTTAGTTGTTAATTCATCTTGAAGAGACTGGAAAGCTTCTAACATAGATGCCTGGAAAGAACCCATTTGTTGCTGTAAATGGATGTTCAGTGTGTTCCCAGGGATTTTTCTAAATTTGATTCAATCTTATGCTGTAAGGCAGTACCTGGGGTGGGTGGGACAGTTTTGGCTTGTGTTTTGATGGACAATGAACTAAAGGGTAGAGGCTGAGGACGCAGGGGGTGAGGTAAATAAGTTATCTGCAGCACTCTCAAGGTCTGCATGGGAACCAGTAAATGAATCCACGTCATCCCCTAAAAGATCTAGTTCATCATCTTTTGAACTAGCAGTGTCCCTCTTTTGCTTCTTAATATAGCGTTTTCATTGTGAAATTTTCAACATTTGTTCTTCTGTAAAAGAAGTGCATATTTCACATGGATTTTCAAAAGTGACACAGGGGTCATCACCTTTGCCAGATTCCCTACAGGTAGGGCAATAATTATGTGTGTCAAACGCGAAGCAAAAGTGATGACACTTACTAGATCTAGGTTTATCTTTGTTTGTTTGGTGAGCAGACATCTTGAAACACAATAAAAAGACGTAGATGAAAGCCTGAACCAAGGAAAACTCAAAACACACAAAAATAATAAAATATACTTATCCTGTCAAAACGGAAATTTTACAGAATAATCTATCACATATAATACATGAAAAGACCAAAAATCAACATCCAACAATACATATGTGCTGAGAAATAGATGAAAATATCTGTGTAAATGACAGACGCTACAAATCACGCGGCCAACGAGAAAGTAGGAAGAAATCGCGTAGTGTACCACGAGAGGACAACTTGAGGCTACGGCCAACTATAAATGTCTATTTTTCTTAGACGTTGGCCTGATGCCTTGCGGCCATCCGAGAACAGCATTGAGTCCCACATGGTAAGCTATTGTAGCGCAATAAAATGTAAACTTAAAAGTATTATTGTGTTTTTGGTAAATTTAGTATTGACCTAGAGTATTATTTTTTGGTGCATAGCACTTAACACGAGTTTGTCCTTTGGCAGGTGTATTTTCATGAATGTCAATTGTCGAGTGACGTAGCTGTCAGGTAGGGTACTCCGGTCATGGATGTCCAGCGACATGAGCTGTCATTATGATGTATAGTTGTCGATTGTGAGTGATCAAAAAAATTTAGTTAAGCCTTCTATGTTTCTCTGGTGTTCCGCTTCCACTCCACCCCCTTGGTGTACACTGGTCCTGCTAGTTAAGAACCACAAATAGCCGACGGTCACACTAGCATCATACATTCTGTGCAAATCTGATGTAGCTAGCTTCAATATTTTAAGTTTCAGAAAATATTAATAATTTTCAAAAAAAAATCGGTTGTGGCAGCAATTTTGTATTTTAAAATGAGTACAAAATTTTTGACAGATATGTTTTCATAACCAAAAACAGTCTCTGCAATTAGGTGAAGATATCATAAATGAATGACATTTAAAGACTTATGTAAAACATGACAAACACACACGTGCATGCACACATAATCTCCCAACCCCCACCTTTAACCAGCAGGCGATAAAAATGCAACTGTAGTAGCATTGGTTTAATAAATGCCCCTTTTTAATGCAAAGTTTAAAACCAAAAAGTATTTAAAGCATTGCTATGGCAACAGCTGTTGCCAGATACCTTCTATCAGCATTAGATCCTCGAGGGGTAAACATATAATGAAAATCTGGTGAAAATCCATGCATGAGTTTAGCCTGTGGAACACCCACAAACTTGAAGACCCAAAATTCTTAAAATTGTTGCCATGGGAACAGTTGTTGCCAGATGCCCCCCCCCCCAAACCTAATCAGCTCCATATCCTCTTGGGATGAACATATCCTGAAAATTTTGTGAAAATCCATGTATAGGTTTAGGTTGTGGAACACCCACAAGCTTTTCAACCCCAAAATCTTCAAAGTGTTGCCATGGAAACATTTGTTGCCAGATACCCCCAAAAAACCTAATCAGTTCTAGCTTCTTTTGAGGTAAACATTTAATTAAAATTTGGTGAAAATCCATGCATGGATTTAGGCTGTAGGACACCTACAAGTTTTATTTCCACCGACACTGCCGCCACCACTGGACAGCAAGTTTGGGTGTACTCATTTGACCTTGAAGAGGGGCTCAAGGTCAAATCTGAGCATATCAGAAGATTCCCAGCCCATGATTTCCTATAAGTTGGTTTCACATTGCAAACCTCTAGGACCAATAATAAGCAAGTTATAAGCACTTTTAAGTTTGACTGTCCTCGTTTGACCTTGAAGGAGGGGTCCAAGGTCAAATCTAAGCACATAAGAAGATTTCCAGCCCATGATTTCCTATAGGTTGGTTTCACATTGCAAACCTCTAGGACCAATAATAAGGGAGTTACAAGCACTTTCAACCTTTTCTATCCTCATCTGATATGAAGGAGGGGTCCAAGGTCAAATCTGAACACATCAAAAGATTCGCAGCCCATGATTTCCTATAAGTTGGTTTCACATTGCAAAGCTCTAGGCCCAATAATAAGTGAGTTATAAGCACTTTTAACTTTGGTTATCCTCGTTTGGCCTTGAAGGAGGGGTCCAAGGTCAAATCTGACCAAATCAAAAGATTCTCAGCCCATGATTTCCTATAAGTTGGTTTCACATTGCAAACCTCTAGGACCGATAATAAGCCAGTTATAACCACTTTTAAGTTTGGGTATCCTCGTTTGACCTTGAAGGAGGGTCCAAGGTCAAATCTGATCACATCAGAAGATTCGCAGCCCATGATTTCACAGGATGGTTTCACATTGCAAACCTCTAGGACCAATAATAAGGGAGATATAGGCACTTTTAAAGTCTGCTATGTGGGGTACTTTGGCACTCCGTGGATGACCTTGAATTAAGAGCTTCAAGGTCAAATGTCTGCAAGGTTATAGAGGACATGTATATCTGTTATACATATCACCTATGAAGAGATTCAACCTTCTACCTATGAGAAACAGCCAGTAGAAAAATAGCATCAGAGATGCCCGTACCCCACAGCCTAGGGAAATATTTTTAACACCATGAGATATAGAAGTACTGTATCAGTACAAAGTTCAGGATTTCAGAGCAGTCAGTTATATAAAGGTCCAAATAATGTTTAAATAGAGAAATTAATGTCTAAGAGAAAGATAATGCATGTACTCTTTATCTACATCTGACATGGCCGAATTATGGTTTAGATGTTTTGAATATTACCATGCATACAGAAGTGGTAATACATTCAATGAATGCTTATGTGTGGTGTTGGAGCAAAATCTGTGGCTCACTTGATGAAATTCCATCTGTTACAATGGGAAGTGGTAAAAGTAAAATTCTTGATGAATTCTAATATAACTTTAACAGTGCTTAATCTGCATCAAAAGACAGACCCAAAGGTGCAACAAGATTTTAAAGGTCAAGGTCACTACGACAAGGTCAAAGGTTAAATCAAGGTCACACCATGATGCTGCACAAGTACAACCCCTAACCAATGTCCCTACCAAGCATCAACTTCCTACACCTTACGGTTTCCGAGATATAGCCCAGACAAGATTTTATAGGTCAAGGTCACTACGGCAAGGTCAAAGGTCAAATCAAGGTCAGACCATGACATTGCACACCTACACCCCCAACCAATGTCCCTAGTAAGCATCAGCTTCCTACACCTCACGGTTTCCGAGATATAGCCCAGACAAGATTTTATAGGTCAAGGTCACTACGACAAGGTCAAAGGTCAAATCAAGGTCACACCATGATGTTGCACACCTACATCCCCTAACTAATGTCCCTACCAAGTATAAGCTTCCTACACCTTACGGTTTCCGAGATATAGCCAAGACAAGATTTTATAGGTCAAGGTCACTACGGCAACATCACAGGTCAAATCAAGGTCAAACCATGACATTGCACACCTACACCCCCTAACCAATGTCCCTACCAAATATTAACTTTCTACACCTTACGGTTTCTGAGATATAGCCCGGACAAGGTTTTCAAACTCAAGGTCATTATGGCAAGGTCAAATCAAGGTCACACCATGACGTTACATACCTACACCTCCTAACCAATGTCCCTACCAAGTATCAACTTCCTACACCTTACGGTTTCTGAGATACAGCCCGGACAAACTTTTTCCCGCCGACCCCCCCCACCCGCCTTTAAGGGCTGTGGGGTAATAATGTAATTTTCAAAGAAATGCCCGCGACGGCCATCTCAAAAATCTGTCAAATAGTTTGGTAATAGTTTTGCTTTTGATGCTCCCACTGTGTGGAATGCTCTTCCAGACGAGATTCGAGCCTCTTTCAGAAAGCAGCTTAAAACCTACCTGTACACCAAAGCATACCCACCTTAGCCTGGATCATCTCCTGGCGTTCTCCGTGGTGCTTGACCCCCACTCATGTCTCTGGATACTGAAATTTTGTTGATTGCTTTTAGGTTTTGTTGCTCCTTAGAGTCCTCTTGTATGTGGAGATTAAGCGCTATAAAAGTCGAATTAGAATTGTTTTTCAGAATGAAGCTAATTTCAGTCCAAGAGAAGCTTACCCCCCAATGAAGATATCCTGCAAACTTGGTTAACCTAGCTGTTGCAGTTTTCCTCTGAGAGCGTTAACGCCGAAAATCTCTCTACGCGCAGTGGCATAGCGAACGCTAAACCAAGTATCCACCGGATACAATTATGTAGTTGCACCACTGGAAATATTGTTGGGTCATCAGAACTTGGGACACTAAAAAAAAAAATTAGCCACCTAGCAACTTAGGATAAAAATAATTACTCAATCCTGGCAAGTTCTTTCTTTTGCAGCTCTTCATCTCGTCGCACAACTGACAAAATGAGGTCTCGTTCTGCTTCTGTCAGGTGATTTAATTCAAGTGCTGCCATGTTGTTTATATGGTTCGCTTCATCAATAATTATGTACACTCTGCATTTTTCCTGAGAAGAGACAAAACATAATGATAAACAATATATCATATAACTTAAATATCATAAAGAAACCCCTCTGTAAAAGCAAACAATAAAAGTGTAACCATATAGCCTACAGCATATACATCTTATTTGTGTCATTTCTTTGACTACTTGTGGTAAAAAATGTGGCAGTGACAGAAAAAACAATGATCAAATTACTTGTCCTAGTTTAATAGCTTCACTATGAGAATGTATGTAAATAGAATTGATTTAAACACCACTGCCTTTTGCCAGGTAATCTTAAGGCACACATTTTGGGGGGAAAGATATACCTACATACCAAACATGAACAAGAATTTAGCAGAATTGAACTGTCACCAGCTTTAATTATATACTGAAATGGATAAAATTTAAAAGCTTACACATTATAGACTGACAGTAGTGGGTACACCATTTATCAAGATTAGCGAGGTTTTGGGACAGGGTTGCTGATTGATGTATTAAGACGTATATCAATATTGCCATTTTCAGTAAAACTGTAAACTTAAATAAAAACTCCGACGTTTTGTTTTGGTAAATTTCATTTCCTGTTTACGGTTGTGGATATGCTGACAGTATTGTTGAAAGATCCAGACCATCTTTGAGGAGGACAAAGTCATAGTTAGCCAAACATCTTGTGTACAAATACAACCGAGATCTGAGAAATAGTTTTTGAGTTAGGCAAATGGAAAGACAAAGGGACAAACACTCAGATATGCATATTTATAGAAAGCTTTCACATATCAAGTTTTTACTACATGTCAGCACTCGGCAGCAAATTCTATTGTATATCATTTAGTGACCTATTTTTATTTCTCCTCACTGTCTTGTCGGTCTACTCCCTTTATGGAGGGAAGAAGGATCTGCTATTGTCTACCATTTAGTGGCGCAGCAAAGAAGTAAATTCATTCTCTAATCATGTGGAGTGTAAGGTCAACTTACCCTATAGATCTTCTTCAGGACTTTTCATATCCACAATAAAATAATGAAGATAAGCCATTACACAGTGTTTTATATATGTGGCAGTGTTGCCGTAGATCGCAAGCGTTAGCGAGAATCACGTTTTATTTAAACGGTTAGGATAAATATTCCTGTCTGCTTTGTCAGCTAGGGCGGAAGTGGCTAATGGCACAATGTAATTGTTTTTGTGTTTTGAAAGGGAGGAGTTGAGGTCACAGTTTTGTCATTGTGATTGATTGTGGGTTGTTGGTGGTGCAGGTTTATGTTTAAGTTATGTGTGATATGATTTAACTGAATTCTTGCTTGTAACTAGCAGTTTGGGCTTTGTAACATAGGTTTTATTTAACCACCGACTGTGATAGATTTATTTGGATTATTTATTAATAGCTTTCATAGCCTGTATGTTTAAGTTATATTTAATTTATATTGATTTAATAATAATATTAATTTTATTGAGCAGTATAGTTTTATTTAAAATATTTGTTGCTCACTGTAAAATTTATGTTTATAAAATTTAAGTAAAAGTTATATTATTTCCAAAGTACTATCAGCAGTGATTATATATTTATTGGTGTTTGTTTGTAAGGCAGTCAGCATCTGAGAGTACTTGTGGAGGAAAGGCTGCTTTTAGCGTTCCTTATTTACTGTACTGAAGGTAATGAATAACGTAGTTAAGAAGATATCTGGTGTTGGTTTGATTCACCCTAGTCAAGTCCACCAGTCACTAACTTTTGACCTGATAGGGACCTTGCAGCAACATATATTGTTCATAAAAGCTCCTGAAACAGATTTTATTACTGGTAGTTTTCAGACACCTTAAACTAGAGACCACCTTTATGATTAGCTACATCCAAATACCAAGTTTTACATGAAATCTATTAAGTTGTTTTTGAAACAGCACATATTCACAATGAGTCCGTCGCCCATTGCTGTTGATATTTCTGAGGGTACGCAACGGCGAGGGACAGAGCTCACATGTACTTGTTTTCTGTGTAAATTTTAAATGGCATATTTGTACACATATTACCACAAGTATAAAGTCTTATTTGGTTTCTTTAAGGTATGTATATGTGCCGTTCACTTATATTTTATGCCAATCAAACTTGCATGTATATATTTCAACCAATTTTCAAAATGTAAACAAACCTTCAACATTATATAGTTATCTACAAAAGAAATTCCTGCTTTCTAAAAGCAGTTTAATTTTATAACATAAGTACTGTAAACTGGATACAGCTATAATAGACATAACAAGGAGTTTTGAAAATGAATACAATAATTCCCCACAGTTCGAGATTTACACAGAAAACAGGTACATGTGAACTCTATCCCTCGCCATTGCGTCCTTCAGTATATCAATAGCAATTGGTGACGGGACAGAAACTCGGTCTAGGTCCTCCATTTGCAGTAAACTTCTTTCTTGTATCTTACGTTCGAGATAAACTTCCTGAAAAGAAAGACTGCAAATGCAGCACCCACACAACCACTTGAACCTGGTATTCAATATAAAATCTCAAGAACTAATGTGCTGAGCTTTAATACTTCACAGTAATAAAGTATCACCCACACAAATTGATAATACACTTGTGAACTTCTATATTTATGTTGGTATGTTTCTGAATAAAAGCTTATTTCACATCCTTCAAAGCATGGACAACTTTATGAAACCGATGAAAGTTGCCATCAGAAACTTAAGAGGCACTTTTTATGTTATTATGATATATGAAAACAATTAGGCCAATACAAGAGTCATATACCCTTATATGGAAAGTGCATGGCTATTATATAAAGTAACACTACATGTTAAAGCTTGTACAAACAAACATGTTCACTTGTGAAAAATCTAAACATCAAGATAAACTAGATTGGGCCAACTCGGCGCCAACATATCCCCAGACAGGTCATCACTCACGCCACAGGTTTTGATCGGGAATTTTTTAAAACATAATTACCCATTATTATATGAACTTCAGCACATCAATCTACTCTGTTTATATCTTCCAAGGAAGATGGTGTATCCCCAGACGCCGAATACATAACTCAAATTATATTTTCAATCTTCCTGCAATGATAACTCTAAACATATTTTCAAAGTATTTAAATGATTGATGATTGAATGTCCATTCTAAAATAATAATCCCAAAAGAGCATATCTGTTTCTATATTTGTTGACAAATAAAATATTATTTTTAACTCAACTCATCATACTTTTCAATCTTCCTTCAAAGTATTTAAATGATTGATGATTCAATGTCCATTCTAAAATTCATAATCCCAAAAGCGCATATCTGTTTCTATATTTGTTCACAAATAAAATATTATTTAAAAAAAAATTATTTATATTATTATTTTATTATATTATTTTTAGAATTTGCAAATTGTTTTCAGTTATTCATTTCCTCTATACCTATATATGTGGTCCATATATATGCAACCTAAATATGTGACACAATCTCAGTTCTGACTCCCCTTTGTGTTATATGTAATGAAGCCCACCAGCTCCCACCCCCACCCCTCTCCCCTTCTCCACACCTCTCTCACTATTACACAAGATCTGCAACCCCATTGAGTTCTTTGTTTCTCATCTGATATCATTAAATACCTTTGTTTATTTAGTGTCACTCAATATAGCTGGAGGTCCCAGAGGTGGGTGGGGGGAATCCGGGTGGGGGATGCATAAATGGTAAACAAACAATCTATATAAAAGGGGTACTCAAATACAAAAAGAATTGAGAATTTTAAGTATGTGATTATCAACTGAAATGAGTTCATAACTGTAGGAGCTGTGTCAAAATTAACTGAGGCAAGTTGAATAAAACTGGGCTAGTTGAGGGTTAAAAATCCCCTACTTTTACTACATAAGGATATAATTTCATTAATATTGGGACTTAAAGCTCACTTAAAGTGTCCATTTTGTCTACTTGAATATGTTTAACCAGTTTCATTTTAAAAAGTTAAAAACTCAGCAAGCAGAGGTATAACACACAAAAATAAGTTCTTAAAAGACTAAGATAGCCATAACATTATTAATATTCAAAATTTAAATAGACAGGCATTTCCTTTTAAAAATTCAAAGATTTCAGCTCTATAACCCACATAGTTTGACAGTTACTGGGCTTTAAAGTGGCATAATGTCCATAAATTGGGTTTCTGTGGGCATTTTACAATTGTTAAAGAGACCTTAGCAATTAAACAACAGATCTGAAACTTTTTGGGGGACATACATAACAAACAAAAATTATATATAATACAGTTTAAGACTTGTCACACTAAGCATTTCCAAATAACAGGGCAAAATACGGAAAAAATGTCCAAAAAGGCACTTGGGCGAGTGTCTATGGCCCTCATACACAGGTTAAATGTCTACTAAAAACCTTGATTTTCGGCATATGTAAAAAGGACATAATAATGCATTCCCAGATGGGATTTCAGCTCCATCAATCACATAGTTTAACAGTCACAGGGCTTAAAGGTGGTTAAAAAGTCCAAATATTGGGTCTCTGTGGGCCTTTTAGAGATCTCAATGTGGCTTTCAAATTAAAGCTTCAGACTTAAAATTTGTTACATACTAAGATTACACATAGAATATGTATCTAATAAAGTTTGAAACTTCTCAGACTTACCATTTCCAAGTTACAGAGCAAAATATGTGAAAAATGTCTTAAAAGGGTCACTCAGGTGGGTGTTTAAGGTCCTCATACACAGGTTAAATGTCTACTTGAAGCCTTGATTTTTGGCACATGTAAAAAGAACATAATAATGTATTCCCAGATGAGATTTCAGCTCTATCAGTCACATAGTTTAACAGTCACAGGCCTTAAAATTGGCAAAAAGTCCAAATACTGGGTCTTTATGGGGCCTTCTAGAGACCTAAATGTGGCCTTCAAATTAAAGCCTCAGACTTAAAATTTGTCACATACTAAGATTACACATAGAATATGCATCTAATACAGTTTGAAACTTCTTAGACTTACCATTTCCAAGTTACAGGGCAAAATATGTGAAAAATGTCTAAAAATGGTCACTCGGGTGGGGATTTATGGTCCTCATACACAGGTTAAATGTCTTCTTAAAGCCTTAATTTTTGGCACATATATAAATAACATACTAATATCTTCCCAGATAGGATTTGAGCTCTATCAGTCACATAGTTTGACAGTCACAGGGCTTAAAAGTAGCAAAAAGTCCAAATATTGGGTCTTTGGGAGCCTTTTAGAGACCTCAATTTGACCTTCAAAATTAAAGCTTCAGACTTAAAATCTGTTACATACTAAGATTACACACAGAATATATATCTAATACAGTTTGAAACTTCTCAGACTTACCATTTCCAAGTTACAGGGAAAAAGATGTGAAAAATGTCTTATAAGGGTCACTCGGGTGGGTGTTTATGGTCCTGATACACAGGTTAACTGTCTATTAAAGGCCTAAATGTTGGGGCACATATAAGAAAACACATAGATATATTCCCAGATGATATTTAACTTAGATGAGAGACATAGTTTGAAAGCTACAGTGCTTGAAAGTGGCAAAAAGTGCATAAATTGGGTCTCTGTGGGCACTTTTGAGACCTTAAGTCGACCCCTTTGGGTAAACCTACAGCCCTAAAATTTTCTACAGACAAGGATTACATATCAAAGTTATACCTAGCGCAGTTTGAGACTCATCAGAATTACCACTTCCAAATTATAGGGCAAAATATGTGAAAAGTATAGCAAAATATCCCCAAGTGGGGGTATTTATGGGCCTCAAACACAATTTTCTCCTCAACCTAAAGTCGTGATTTTCGGCACATGTACTAAGAACATATTAATGTGTTGTCAGGTAAAATTTCAGCCAGCTGAGCATCATAGTTTGTGACCTACAGGGCTCTAAGTGGCCAAAAGTGCAATTTCTGACCTTAAGGTGGCCATAAGTTCTTTTTTGCTGGGAGTTTAAGGTCACCTTAAAATAGGGATCTTCCTTTGGGCACCCTTAACATGTGTACCAAGTTTGAAAAAAAAATATTAATTTGTTTTTGAGTTATCGCGTCCACAAGGAAATTTCTACGGCGGCGGCGGCGGCGGCGGCGGCGGCGGCGGCGGCGGCGGCGCGACGGACCTGAATCCAATATATCCCCGACTTTCGTCTGGGGATATAATTATGAAGTGACTCTGTTGGAAAATCTAGAACCTACAGTTAAGAAGATAAATTTAAGTTTGAATGTATCAATTGTGCATACTGTATCCATGAGAAATGAACACTGACCCAGTGAACACACACTGAGGGTAACAGAATAACAATTTCAAATTGATGTTTGTTTTCATGTTGATCAATGGGTAATATTTAACGGCTTGATTTCTGGCAATGTATGAAATGGCTAACTTTGTGCAACAGTTTGAAATTTAAAGTAGAGAATAATTAGAATTACAAATTTAAGTAAATTAAATATTTATAAGTTAATACCCAACCCAATGGACAATTGCTAATCTGGCCGGCACAGACTGGCAGACCAAACAACAGAAAAAGTCGTTCTGTGTATCCACTGACTGGGCCGGTGACATACTGTGCACTGGCTAAGTGGTGCATCATGCTTCCTGTCTGGACAGCGTGACGTCTTTTTCGTTGTCTAAACCTATCAGGACCCTAAGTAAGCTGATAGCGGGGCTGGTTGGGAGGGCCTTACCTGTCAATTGGGTAGGGTATTAACATATAAAAATTTAATTTACTAATTAAATTTGCACTTTTATTGCGTTAATACATCCTACCCAATGGACATTTGCTGAATAACTACTGCTTGGTCGGCAGGCGAGTTACTCGGGACTTAAAATGACCTCATAAATAACTAGACCTTCGTATCAGAGAACCAATGCAAATATGTATCCACTGGAAAGAAAACTCACCAAAACCAGTGAAATATCGTTTGACCTTCAAGGAAGGGCTCAAGGTCAAATCTGACCACATCAGAAGATTCCCAGCGCATGATTTCCAATAGGTTGGTTTCACATTGCAAAACTTAAGGACAAATAATAACTGAGTTGTTTGGCTATCTTCGTTTCGCCTTGAAGGAGCAGCCCAAGGTCAAATATGACCACATCAGAAGATTGTAGAGTGTAGCCCTCTTTGAGCATTTGTAAGAACTTTGGTCAGGCCAAATTTTATGATTTCTTTGCTCCGGGTCAGTCGTCTTGGTACTGGAGCATTTACACAATAATTGTCATTTAAACGACACTGACCCTTGACCGGACATGATGAATACTTGTTGGACTGAGGACCACCTTTCTTCTTGCTGAAGCATCCCAGTATTTTCCAGGCCTGTCCTGTGTCTCTGTCTATCGGACCTTCTGTAAAGGGTGGTAACGACTGTCTTTGCGATCATCAGACTAAGTGTCAGTGCGACCTTTGTCCTCAAACTTACTGATGTCTGGGAACAGAGTTGGTAAGTCCAGTGCAGTCTGACACAAGGCAGGTAGAGTATCCTGTTTCAAGCCAGATTTGACATGTGCCAGGTACGAGTCTCTTCTCACTAATGTAACATTAACCATGAAAACAAACAAGTCAGGTAACAAACAAGTCAGGTAACCAGGCCTGGGCAAAAAGTATTCGTATTCGTATTCATAAGTATTTGAATACATTTTAAAAAGTATTCGTATTCGAATACTTTTGTGAAAAATGCAAAGTATTCGTATTTGAATAGATTCCAAAAGTATTCGCATTCATGAATACTTTTACGAATACTTTTGAAATTTTTCATTTTGTTTGAAGTTTTCATTCTTTATACTTGTACTTACAAAACATTTTATGATTACTTTGACATTTGGCAAGTGTTGTGTTTGGCACCTTATAGGCAATGGACTATATATCTTGAATCAAACCATTTAACTTGAATGTTGCATGCCAATATAGACTGTATATTTATTGTATATTTGTGCTGTACATCTGTATTTTTACATTGACTTTTTATATCAGGAATACATAGCATATAAATGTATTCGTGGGAATTCTTAATTTAGTATATGGTCATTGTTGTTACTATATCTTGTGTTAGTTAAATCAAAACTATGATCACAGGTTATCTGGGTGTTAAAAATTTAAATCCAATTGTCTTTAAGATCAACTTTAAAAATAGCAAAAAAAAAAATACTCATGAATGACTTATGTATTAATTTACTCATTGATGTTTGCAGTAGTGAGCAGATAATTTATTGTAGCCTCACATGAAAGAACAAAAAAGTGCTCAGGAATGAGTTAGGTGTTAATTTTCTCATTGATGTTTGCATTAGTGAGTAGGTAATTTATTGTAAGGCCTCACATGAAACATAAACAAGAGGAGAGTGCCCGTGAACGGGCACTGTGTCAGCTGACTGAATGTTTTTGATTTGTGATGGTGATAATGAGAGGAAAGCATAATTATCAGGGAAAGGGCTGTACAGAAATACAGTAAATGGTAACTGAACAGCATGTTCGAAAGATATTCCGAAGCTGACAGAAAAAAAGGACAAAAAAGTTGTGCCCTGCAAATGGTATTATGAAATAAAGTAACAAGGTAATTGTTTAAGTGTAAAAAGTAGGTTAAAAATATTTAAAGAAATACTATAAATCAATATCCTCGTTCAACCATGAAGAAGGGGTCCAAAGGTCAAATCTGACCATACCAAAAGATTCCCAACCAAAGAATTTAGGATGGTTTACCATCCCAAACCTCTCGGACCAATAATAAGCGAGTCATAGGCACTTTTTAAGTTTGGCTATCCTTGTTTGACCTTGACGGAGGGGTCCAAGGTCAAATCCGACCACACACAAAAATTCCCAGCCCATGATTTCCTGTAGCTTGTTTACCATCCCAAACCTGTAGGACCAATAATAAGCGAGTTCTAAGCAATTGTAAGTTTGGCTATCCTCAATTGACCTTGAAGGAGGGGTCCCAGGTCAAATCTGACCACACCAAAAGAATCCCAGCCCATGATTTCCTATATGTTGGTTTACCATCCCAAACCTCTAAGACCAATAATACGCGAGTTATAAGCACTTTAAGTTTGGCTATCTTCGTTTGACCTGGAAGGAGGGGTCTAAGGTGAAATCTGACCACACCAAAAGATTCCCAGCCCATGATTTTGTATAGGTTGGTTTTCCATTCCAAACCTCTAGGACCAATAATAAGCGATTTATAAGCACTTTTAAGTTTGGCTATCCTCATTTGACCTTGAAGGAGGGGTCCAAGGTGAAATCCGACCACACCAAAAAATTCCCAGCTCATGATTTTCTATAGGTTGGTTTTCATTCCAAACCTCTAGGACCAATAATAAGCGAGTTATAAGCACTTTTATGTTTGGCTATCCTCATTTGACCTTGAAGGAGGGTTCCAAGGTCAAATCGGACCATATTAACAGATTCCCAGCCCATGATTTCCTACAGGTTGGATACAATGATTTACACAACAGTGAGAACCTGAAAGAAGCTATTGCTCAGCTATGCCATGACATAGAGGTCTGCAATTTCACTATGTTATAGCTGACCAAAACGTCTGTGAATAACATATTTAACAAAATACTCTAAATGTAATAGTTTTCAAGTTACTACTGATTTACTCAAGAGTGAGAACCTCAAAGTAACTATTACTCAGCTATGCAATGAGCTACATGTCTGAATTTTTGCTCTGTTATAGCTGACCTAAAAGTAGGTGAACAACATATTTAAGCAAAATACTGTAAATGCAATAGTTTTCAAGTTACAACTGATTTACTCAATAGTGAGAACCTGAAAATAGCTATTGCTCCGTTATGCCATGAGCTATAGGTCTGTAATTTCACTATGTTATAGCTAACCCAAAAGTAGGTGAACAATATATTTTAACAAAATACTCCAAATGCAATATTTTTCAAGTTATAGCCGATTTACTCAACAGTCAGTGCCTGAGAATAGCTATTGCTCAGTTGTGCCATGAGCTACAGGTCTGTAATTTCACTATGTTATAGCTGACCCAAAAGTAGCTGAATAACATATTTGCACAAATTTCTGTAAAGGCAATAGTTTTCCAATTACAACTGATTCACTCAACAGTGAGAACTTCAAAGTAGCTATTACTCAGCTATGCAATGAGCCACAGGTCTGGAACTTCACTATGTTATAGCTGACCCCAAAATAGGTGAATAACATATTGCAACAAAATACTCTAAATGCAATAGTTTCCAAGTTATAAGTGATTTACTCAATAGTGATAACCTAAAAGTAGCTATTACTCAGCTATGCCATGAGCTACAGGTCTGAAATTTTACTATGTTATAGCTGACCCAAAAGTAGCTGAATAACATATTTATACTAAATTCTCTAAATGCAATAGTTTTCAAATTATAAGTGATTTGCTCAACATTGAGAACTTCAAAGTAGCTATTACTCAGCTATGCAATGAGTCACAGGTCTGGAACTTCACTATGTTATAGCTGACCCCAAAATAGGTGAATAACATATTGAAACAAAATACTCTAAATGCAATAATTTCCAAGTTATAAGCGATTTACTCCACAGTGATAACCTCAAAGTAGCTATTACTCAGCTATGCCATGAGCTACAGGTCTGAAATTTTACTATGTTATAGCTGACCCAAAAGTAGGTGAACAACATATTTAAGCAAAATACTGTACATGCAATAGTTTTCAAGTTACAACTGATTTACTCAATAGTGATGACCTAAAAGTAGCTATTACTCAGCTATGCCATGTGCTACAGGTCTGAAATTTTACTATGTTATAGCTGACCCAAAAGTAGCTGAATAACATATTTATACTAAATTCTCTAAATGCAATAGTTTTGCAATTACAACTGATTTACTCAATAGTGAGAACCTCAAAGTAGTTATTACTCAGCTATGCCATGAGCTACAGGTCTGAAATTTTACTATGTTATAGCTGACCCAAAAGTAGCTGAATAACATATTTATACGAAATACTCTAAATGCAATAGTTTTCCAATTACAACTGATTTACTCAATAGTGAGAACTTTAAAGTAGCTATTACTCAGCTATGCCATGACCTACAGATCTGAAATTTCACTATGTTATAGCTGGCCCAAAAGTAGCTGAATAACATATTTATACGAAATTCTCTAAATGCAATAGGTTTTAAGTTACAAGTGATTTACTCAATAGTGAGAACTTCAAAGTAGCTATTACTCAGCTATGCAATGAGCCAGAGATCTGAAACTTCACTATGTTATAGCTGATCCCAAAATAGAAGAATAACATATTGAAACAAAATACTGTAAATGCAATAGTTTCCAAGTTATAAGCGATTTACTCAACAGTGATAACCTAAAAGTAGCTATTACTCAGCTATGCCATGAGCTACAGGTCTGAAATTTTACTATGTTATAGCTGACCCAAAAGTAGCTGAATAACATATTTATACGAAATTCTCTAAATGCAATAGTTTTCAAGTTATAAGCAATTTACTCAATAGTGATAACCTAAAAGTAGCTATTACTCAGCTATGCCATGAGCTACAGGTCTAAAATTTTACTATGTTATAGCTGACCCAAAAGTAGCTGAATAACATATTTATACGAAATTCTCTAAATGCAATAGTTTTTAAGTTACAAGTGATTTTACTCATGATGGAAGTTACTGAAAAGCCCAAAAGTAGCTATTACTCACTTAGCTATTGAGACAGGCACCCAACTTACTCACCATATTGTAGCTATGAAAAAAGTAGCTGAATAACATATTTTAACAAAATGCTCTAAATGCAACACTTTTCAAGTTATAAATGATTTTGTGCATGATTTCATGAATTTTAATGCATTAAAAATTATTAAAAAAATTTATTTAAAAAAAAGTAAGACAGATCCAGGTCTCATACTCACACAAGAGAATCTACCTGTGGCCTAGTACATATATGCAAGATATGAGAGAAATCCCTGAAATTGTCACTGAGAAAATTGTGATTAAGTGTTGAAATTTTCACACTTTTGGTGGGGGTACCCCCCTTGTAATGTCTCTAGCAAACAGACGAACAGACAGATTTGCATGCCTTGAACAATTTTTCATCCTCGATAGATAAGGTATCTTTTTAAAAAACAGCACGTCTCTAGGCCTTGTAGTTTTGGAGGAGAAGTTGTTCACGCGGACGCGGACGCCCACGCCGCAGAGTGACGACATAATGTCAGCTGACTGACAAGTCAGCTGACATAAAAAGTGCTCAGGAATGAGTTAGGTATTAATTTTCTTATTGATGTTTGCAGTAGTGAGTAGGTAATTTATTGTAAGGCCTCACATGAAACATAAAAAAGTGCTCAGGAATGAGTTAGGTATTAATTTTTTCATTGATGATCGTAACAGTGAGTAGGTAATTTATTGTGAGGCCTCACATGGAAGGATAGTACAATTGCCCTGATTGCAAGTAATAAAGCAAGAAATAAGTGCTCACGGGTGAGTTAGGTATTAACTTGCTGAATGGTGTTTCCAGTTATAACAAGGTATAACGACATTAGATAAAGGGTTAAAAGAAGTAATACAATTGCCAGAAGAGGTAAGGGGATTATGAAACATGTGTATAAATATGGGTGTCACTTGTCAAGTTGTCACATTGGATTAAGTCTGAGTAATGTTTATGTGGCAGCTATTGTACCAAGTGAAAACTATCTTGATAATTCCATGAGAAAGATTACAAACATAAAGGAATGATGGCTAGCTTTAAGCAAAAGTCTGCAGTGTTTGATTACTTTGAAATGCCAGATGACACTTCTGAGAAATACAGAGCAAAATGTAAACATTGCATAACTACTGTAGCAACTTCTGGAATGACAACTTCCAATCTATTGATTCATTTAAAGGTAAGCCCATTTGTTTTAATAGACACATGATGTTCATTTGAATAGAGATTTATTAATGTTTTGTAAGGGAGTAATTCTTCAGTGACAAATATTGTCAACAAGTAATACACATGTATGTATAACAATAAATGTAAGGGAGTAATACACATGTATGTATATAAATATATTTTAAATTTATGTTTTAATACAATTTATGTTTACAATAAAGTAATGAAAATAAAGCTTATTTTTTGTACAATTGTATTCATCAATGTATTCGAATACTTTTCAAAAGTATTCATAAATGTATTCAAATAAATTTCAAAAGTATTCGTAAATGTATTCGAATACTTTTCAAAAGTATTCGTATTCGAACACTTTGGTAAATGATGTATTCGTATTCATGAGTTTAGAAAGTATTCGTATTCGAATACTTTTCAAAGTATTCGTCCCAGGCCTGCAGGTAACAAACAAGTCAGGTAAGTGCTCTATAGACCTTGGCCATATACTGCATGATGCCAGAATTAAATTTCATAAGGTACTGTGCTCTTCTGTGGCAGTGCCCACTTTACCGGCCGACTTCCCTTTGGGGTTTTCTGACTGGATCACTCGAAGTTGAGACTGCATCCCCTGTTGAACTTTGCTGGGGCACCTACCGAGTCCATCTGCCTGGTTACAGTCATAGGACGACTCACATACGGCCTTCTCCCACCTTCTGAGAGTGTCCTGTGATATGGTGCGTGAGGTCGGTGCCAGTGTAGTCAGTCCGGATCCCCTTCCTATCCTGCTGTATGCACTGTTCAACTTGCCCGAGTCACAATGCCAGAAGTAGACTGATCCGGCTGACCTGTTGGGGTGGAGCTCGTACCACTTTGCATGTGACTTAGCCAGCTTCACAAACTGATCCCTTTGCAGACCGCCTGTTTCTGAACTTCTGGATGTGTATCCTTGCACAAAAGTGAGATTTAAACTGTCCCTTTTGCAACACAACCAGTCGTCTGTGGGGAGGTTGAGACTAATCTTACCCACTGGTTGTTGTTTGGGTCCTGTAAAGGGGTGGAAGCAATGGAAGTAGCAGAATTCATATCCAGAATGTGTGTCCAGCCCATGTAGGAACGTATGCCATGCATGGTGTCTATAATTCTGTTCCTCAGAAATGGCCTTGTCATTGTCGGTTACAGAAACATCCTGGTCAAGGTCTGACAACTCGCCTTCCTCTGCCTGGCCGATAAAGTGAGGACAAACTACTGAGTTCGAGTCTGAATCAGAGCTAGTGTCCATATCAGAGTCTGATCCTTGCTGGGCCCCTTCTACAGTTGAAGTACTGGGAGCCTGTTTGGAAACCTGGTTGGTACTTGGCTGGTCGGTGAGAACAGGCCAGTTATCAGACTTTGGCCAATGTGAGCAGGCTGCTGGTAAAGAGTGACCAGTCGATCAGTCGGTTGAGGCTAAAAAAATGGCTGAGTGTTGTCAACAGCATCGGCTGGTTGAGGCTTGGCTGGAGAGATGACAACTGACTGGAAAACAGGCTCAGACTGGGTGAGGGTCTTGGACAAGAGCATAGCCTTCAGTCTGCTAAAATGCTCAGACCACTTCTGGTCCATTGCCTCGAGCTTACTGTCTGTAAAAGGTTTTGCAACCTTAGCCGGTGAGACATGCTTCTTAATACTCTTGCCCTTGTCCTTAGATTCTGGTCTTTTCTGTATCCTGTTGTCTTTCGTATTTCTGCCACTTGACTCTTCTGAAATCTTTGTATTCTTGGCTTTCACACCAGGGGTGCTACTCGCCTCTTCTGAGTTCAAATCTTGTCTGTCTTTCACTACCCCCTAAGCTGATTCAACAAGGGTGCTACTCGACTCTTCTTGGATGGCTTTCTGGTCATGTTTCTCCTTTTCATTCTGATATGAAGGTGTTGCTAAACGTGATTTCTGGTCCTCAGTTTCTGGCAATCTTCATTTTTTTTGCAGCGGTCAGTACCTTTCCCTTTGTCTCTACAAAGTAGAGTGGCACAGTAGGCGTGCTTGTACAAAGCAGCCATTAATTGCCCAGAATTGCCCTGTTTATGACCAGGTGAAGCCATAATGATCTGTAAGTGTCTATAAACAGTTTGTAGCAAAAAAACATTCAAATAAAACAATAATGTGCCACAAATCTTCACTTTGAAAACTTTTCCAAAAATCTGTCTGCGCAGTACACATGCCAAATGAAAAGGATACTATGGCGTCACACTATCTAGACAGGAAGGAAGTACGATGCGCCACCTAGCGAGGGCGTAGTGCGTGATCAGCCCAGCCGGTGGATACAAAGGACGACTTTTCCGCCGTTTGGTAGGCTGGTCTACGCCAACCGGATTAGCAATTGTCCAATGGGTAGGATGTATTAACACAATAAAATAGCATCAGAGATGCCCGTACCCCACAGCCTAGGGAAGTATTTTTAACACCATGAGATATAGAAGTAAAATGTTTAAATAGAGAAAATAATGTCGAAGAGAAAGATAATGCATGTAAAGATGAAGTATTAAAACAAGACAATTCAATAACAAGATATACAGCATTAATCAGTAAACTAAACACTATGATGTCGGTGTTCTGTAGGACCGTAACAGACGCGTATTTTAACAATGTATAAAATTGATGGAAAATATCAAATAATCTGGGCTTTTAGTCATACTTTTTCTTATTATTACTGCTTTCCATGACATACCTTCAGTTATTTATCCTTTTTATGTAGTTCTGAATGTTTTTAACTGTACAATAGTTTTGCTAGTTGATATTGCGGGTATTATCGCCCACTACCGGGAGTTACTCGGTGTTGTTTGGCTGCCTCATCTGTAGTAAAATTTTTTGAAGATTTTCTGTCATATGTGGGTTTTTTGTCTTCCTTACCCTCCTCCTTTGTCATTTGTGGCGATTTTAATCTTCATGTCAACATTATGTCTCCAACAGTCTCTGAATTTAAATCAGTCATTGATTCTTGCTGTCTGTCCCAATACATTGATTTTCCAACTCACCTTCATGGTCATACCTTAGATTTGTTGATGGCTCCATCCGAGTTCTCTGCAATTTCTGATGTGAAAGGTTCAGGCTTCATTAGTGATCAAAAAATTATCTCTTGTGTGGTTGACTTTCCATCTTTGGATACACCAATTCAGAAAGTTGTTACCTTCCGTCAGTATCATAAATTGAATATTGATAAATTCAGAAGTGACCTCCTGACTATTCCGTTTGTTAGCTCACCATCTGATGACATAGATTTATTGCATGAACAGTACATGTCTGGTTTGTCTGGCCTGCTAGATATTCATGCACCAGTGAAGACTAAACAGCTCATCAAACCAGCCCCAAGCTGGATAACTGATGAGTATAGAACTGCCAAGTGCATGAGAAGGCAGTATGAACGTGCCTGGAGAAGAGACAAATCCTCTGAAAATCGTAACCACATTCTAAATAGAAACTAGAGATTGCGTCGCAGTGTATCCCCGGACGGGACATAGTTAAGGCGTGAATATGTCGGTCTTGAGCCTGTTTCCTGGAGCACCAGGCCAGGATTCTCCACAGTACCAGATTACTCCCAAAAGCTAATTACTAGTTCTTTCACTTATATCTGTCTTTAAAAATTACATATCATGGATCCAGAAGATCCATATAGTGATCCGGATCACTTCCAAAATTCAATCATTTCATCCTTTTACCTTTTCAGACATATTCTAAAAATTCCATCAAAATCCATAAGTTTTTTAGTTATCTTGTACACAAACACATCTGGCAGCCTGGATCCACATGATCCAGACAGTGATCCAGATTACTCCCAAAAACTAATCACTTGTTCTTTGTCCCATTTAAGACATTTCCTGAAAATTTCATAAAAATCCATCCATGACTTTTTGAGCTATTTGTCTTTAAAAATTACATTTCTTGGATCCAGAAGATCCAGATAGTGGTCCAGATCACTCGCAAAAATTGAATCATCCATAACTTTTTGAGGTATCTGTCTTTAAAAATTACATTTCATGGATCCAGAAGATCCATATAGTGATCCGGATCACTTCCAAAATTCAATCATTTCATCCTTTTACCTTTTCAGACACATCCCGAAAATTTCATCAAAATCCGTCCATAAGTTTTTGATTTATCTTGTACATAAACACATCTGGCAGCCTGGATCCAGATGATCCAGATCACTCCCAAAATCTAATCACTTGTTCCTTGTCCCATTTAGGACATTTCCTGAAAATTTCATCAAAATCCACCCATAACTTTTTGAGCTATTTGTCTTTAAAATTATATTTCATGGATCCAGAAGATCCAGATAGTGGTCCAGATCACTCGCAAAATTGAATCATTTCTTCCTTTTACCACTTCTTCCTTTTACCATTTCTAACATATCCTAAAAATATCATCAAAATTCATCCTAAAATTCTGTTGCAGCCTGGATCCAGATGATCCAGATCACTCCAAAAATGTAATCACTTGTTCCTTGTACCATTCAGGTCATTTGTTGAAAATGTCATCACAATCCATCCATAACTTTTTGAGGTATCTGTCTTTAAAAATTACATTATATATAGGACATATATATGTATTATATATACTAGCCATAGGATGATCTGACTTTCTGTATAGGAGAACTAGGCCAAAAAGTGAAACAAGAGGAGAGTGCCCGTGAACAGGCACTGTGTCAGCTGACTGAGTGTTTTTGATTTGTGAAGGTGATAATGAGAGGAAAGCATAATTATCAGGGAAAGTGCTGTACAGAAGTACAGTAAATGATAATTGAACAGCATGTTTGAAAGAAATTCTGAAGCTGACAGAAGAAAAGGACAAAAAAGTTGTGCCCTACAAATGGTATTATGAAGGAAAGTAACAAGGTAACTGTTTAAGTGTAAAAAGTAGGTTAAAACATATTTAAAGAAATACTGCAAATGCAATATCCTCGTTCCACCTTGAAGAAGGGGTCAAATCTAAGGTCAAATCTAACCACACAAAAACATTCCCAGCCCATGATTTCCTATAGGTTGGTTTACCATCCCAAACTTCTAGGACCAATAATAAGCGAGTTATAAGCACTTTTAACTTTGGCTGTCCTCATTTGACCTAGAAGGAGGGGTCCAAAGGTCAAATCTGACCACACCAAAAGAATCCCAGCCCATGATTTCCTATATGTTGGTTTACCATCCCAAACTTCTAGGACCATTAATAAGCGAGTTATAAGCACTTTTAAGTTTGGCTATCCTTGTTTGACCTTGAAGGCAGGGTCCAAGGTCTAATCCGACCACACCAAAAGATTCCCAACCCATGATTTCCTATAGGATGGTTTACCATCCCAAACCTCTAGGACCAATAATAAGCAAGTTATAGGCACTTTTAAGTTTCGCTATCCTCGTTTGACCCTGAAGGAGGGGTCCAAGGTCAAATCCGTCCACACCAGAAGATTCCCAGCCCATGATTTCCTATATGTTGGTTTACCATCCCAAACCTGTAGGACCAATAATAAGCGAGTTATAAGCAATTTTAACTTTGGCTATCCTCAATTGACCTTGAAGGAGGAGTCCAAGGTCAAATCTGACCACACCAAAAGAATCCCAGCCCATGATTTCCTATATGTTGGTTTACCATCCCAAGCTTCTAGGACCAATAATAAGCTAGTTATAGGCACTTTTAGGTTTGGCTATCCTCGTTTGACCTTGAAGGAAGGGTCCAAGGTCAAATCCGACCACACCAAAAGATTCCCAGCCCATGATTTTCTATAGGTTGGTTTTCCATTCCAAACCTCTAGGACCAATAATAAGTGAGTTATAAGCACTTTTTAGTTTGGGTATCCTCGTTTGACCTTGAAGGAGGGGTCCAAGGTCAAATCGGACCACATCAACAGATTCCCAGCCCATGATTTCCTATATGTCTGTTTACCATCCCAAACCTCTAGGACCAATAATAAGCGAGTTATAAGCACTTTTCATGACTGACAAAGAAACACCTGTGGCGGGCATCTTGTGTTTCAAAATGAGGCCAAAAATATTCCCAGGCAACATTTTTTGGTTATTAATATATCCTGCAAACTTGAGAAGGCTAGCTATAATATTTTTTTTCGTTAGAGCGGTAATGGTGAAATCTCTCTACACACTGCGGCTATCCAGTGGATACAATGATTTACTCAACAGTGAGAACCTGAAAGTAGCTATTGCTCAGCTATGCCATGACATACAGGTCTGCAATTTCACTATGTTATAGCTGACCAAAAATTACGTGAATAACATATTTAAACAAAATACTCTAAATGCAATAGTTTTCAAGTTACAACTGACTGATTTACTCAATAGTGATAACCTCAAAGTAGCTATTGCTCAGTTGTGCCATGAGCTACAGGTCTGTAATTTCACTATGTTATAGCTGACCCAAAAGTAACTGAATAACATATCTACACAAATTTCTGTAAATGCAATAGTTTTCCAATTACAACTGATTTACTCAACAGTGAGAACTTCAAAGTAGCTATTACTCAGCTATGCAATGAGCCACAGGTCTGGAACTTCACTATGTTATAGCTGACCCCAAAATAGGTGAACTAGATTGGGCCAACTCGGCGCCAACATATCCCCAGACAGGTCATCACTCACGCCACAGGTTTTGATCGGGAATTTTTTAAAACATAATTACCCATTATTATATGAACTTCAGCACATCAATCTACTCTGTTTATATCTCCCCAAGGAAGATGGTGTATCCCCAGACGCCGAATACATAACTCAAATTATATTTTCAATCTTCCTGCAATGATAACTCTAAACCTATTTTCAAAGTATTTAAATGATTGATGATTGAATGTCCATTCTAAAATAATAATCCCAAAAGAGCATATCTGTTTCTATATTTGTTGACAAATAAAATATTATTTTTAACTCAACTCATCATATTTTTCAATCTTCCTCAAAGTATTTAAATGATTGATGATTCAATGTCCATTCTAAAATTCATAATCCCAAAAGCGCATATCTGTTTCTATATTTGTTCACAAATAAAATATTATTTAAAAAAAAATTATTTATATTATTATTTTATTATATTATTTTTAGAATTTGCAAATTGTTTTCAGTTATTCATTTCCTCTATACCTATATATGTGGTCCATATATATGCAACCTAAATATGTGACACAATCTCAGTTCTGACTCCCCTTTGTGTTATATGTAATGAAGCCCACCACCTCCCACCCCCACCCCTCTCCCCTTCTCCACACCTCTCTCACTATTACACAAGATCTGCAACCCCATTGAGTTCTTTGCTTCTCATCTGATATCATTAAATACCTTTGTTTATTTAGTGTCACTCAATATAGCTGGAGGTCCCAGAGGTGGGTGGGGGGAATCCGGGTGGGGGATGTGGGTTGAGCATAAATGGTAAACAAACAATCTATATAAAAGGGGTACTCAAATACAAAAAGAATTGAGAATTTTAAGTATGTGATTATCAACTGAAATGAGTTCATAACTGTAGGAGCTGTGCCAAAATTAACTGAGGCAAGTTGAATAAAACTGGGCTAGTTGAGGGTTAAAAATCCCCTAGTTTTACTACATAAGGATATAATTTCATTAATATTGGGACTTAAAGCTCACTTAAAGTGTCCATTTTGTCTACTTCAATATGTTTCACCAGTTTCATTTTAAAAAGTTAAAAACTCAGCAAGCAGAGGTATAACACACAAAAATAAGTTCTTAAAAGACTAAGATAGCCATAACATTATTAATATTCAAAATTTAAATAGACAGGCATTTCCTTTTAAAAATTCAAAGATTTCAGCTCTATAACCCACATAGTTTGACAGTTACTGGGCTTTAAAGTGGCATAATATCCATAAATTGGGTTTCTGTGGGCATTTTACAATTGTTAAAGAGACCTTGGCAATTAAACTACAGATCTGAAACTTTTTGGGGGGACATACATAACAAACAAAAATCATATATAATACAGTTTAAGACTTGTCACACTAAGCATTTCCAAATAACAGGGCAAAATACGGAAAAAATGTCAAAAAAGGCACTTGGGCGAGTGTCTATGGCCCTCATACACAGGTTAAATGTCTACTAAAAACCTTGATTTTCGGCATATGTAAAAAGGACATAATAATGCATTCCCAGATGGGATTTCAGCTCCATCAATCGCATAGTTTAACAGTTACAGGGCTTAAAGGTGGTAAAAAGTCCAAATATTGGGTCATTGTTGGCCTTTTAGAGATCTCGATGTGGCTTTCAAATTAAAGCTTCAGACTTAAAATTTGTTACATACTAAGATTACACATAGAATATGTATCTAATAAAGTTTGAAACTTCTCAGACTTACCATTTCCAAGTTACAGAGCAAAATATGTGAAAAATGTCTTAAAAGGGTCACTCAGGTGGGTGTTAAAGGTCCTCATACACAGGTTAAATGTCTACTTGAAGCCTTGATTTTTGGCACATGTAAAAAGAACATAATAATGTATTCCCAGATGAGATTTCAGCTCTATCAGTCACACAGTTTAACAGTCACAGGCCTTAAAATTGGCAACAAGTCCAAATACTGGGTCTTTATGGGGCCTTCTAGAGACCTAAATGTGGCCTTCAAATTAAAGCTTCAGACTTAAAATTTGTCACATACTAAGATTACACATAGAATATGCATCTAATACAGTTTGAAACTTCTTAGACTTACCATTTCCAAGTTACAGGGAAAAATATGTGAAAAATGTCTAAAAATGGTCACTCGGGTGGGGATTTATGGTCCTCATACACAGGTTAAATGTCTTCTTAAAGCCTTAATTTTTGGCACATATAAAAATAACATACTAATATCTTCTCAGATAGGATTTGAGCTCTATCAGTCACATAGTTTGACAGTCACAGGGCTTAAAAGTAGCAAAAAGTCCAAATATTGGGTCTTTGGGAGCCTTTTAGAGACCTCAATTTGACCTTCAAAATTAAAGCTTCAGACTTAAAATCTGTTACATACTAAGATTACACACAGAATATATATCTAATACAGTTTGAAACTTCTCAGACTTACCATTTCCAAGTTACAGGGAAAAAGATGTGAAAAATGTCTTATAAGGGTCACTCGGGTGGGTGTTTATGGTCCTGATACACAGGTTAACTGTCTATTAAAGGCCTAAATGTTGGGGCACATATAAGAAAACACATAGATATATTCCCAGATGATATTTAACTTAGATGAGAGACATAATTTGAAAGCTACAGTGCTTGAAAGTGGCAAAAAGTGCATAAATTGGGTCTCTGTGGGCACTTTTGAGACCTTAAGTCGACCCCTTTGGGTAAACCTACAGCCCGAAAATTTTCTACAGACAAGGATTACATATCAAAGTTATACCTAGCGCAGTTTGAGACTCATCAGAATTATCACTTCCAAATTATAGGGCAAAATATGTGTAAAGTATAGCAAAAAATCCCTAAGTGGGGGTATTTATGGGCCTCAAACACAATTTTCTCCTCAACTTAAAGTCATGATTTTCGGCACATGTACTAAGAACATATTAATGTGTTGTCAGGTAAAATTTCAGCCAGCTGAGCATCATAGTTTGTGACCTACAGGGCTCTAATTGGCCAAAAGTGCAATTTCTGACCTTAAGGTGGCCATAAGTTCTTTTTTACTGGGAGTTTAAGGTCACCTTAAAATAGGGATCTTCCTTTGGGCACCCTTAACATGTGTACCAAGTTTGAAAAAAAAATATTAATTTGTTTTTGAGTTATCGCGTCCACAAGGAAATTTCTACGGCGGCGGCGGCGGCGCGACGGACCTGAATCCAATATATCCCCGACTTTCGTCTGGGGATATAATAATATATTGAAACAAAATACTCTAAATGCAATAGTTTTCAAGTTCTAACTGATTTACTCAACAGTGATAACCTAAAAGTAGCTATTACTCAGCTATGCCAGGAGCTACAGGTCTGAAAATTTACTATGTTATAGCTGACCCAAAAGTAGCTGAATAACATATTTATACAAAATTCTCTAAATGCAATAGTTTTCAAGTTACAAGTGATTTTACTCATGATGGAAGTTACTAAAAAGCCCAAAAGTAGCTATTACTCACTTAGCTATTGAGACAGACACCCAAGTTACTCACCATGTTGTAGCTCTGAAAAAAGTAGCTGAATAACATATTTTAACAAAATGCTCTAAATGCAACACTTTTCAAGTTATAAGTGATTGAGTGCATGATTTCATGAATTTTAATGCATTAAAAATTATTTACAAAATTTATTTTAAAAAAAATAAGACAGATCCAGGTCTCACACTCACACAAGATAATCTACCTCTGGCCTAGTACATATATGCAAGATATTAGAGAAATCCCTGCAATAGTCACTGAGAAAATTGTGATAAAGTGTTGAAATTTTCACACTTTTGGTGGGGGTACCTCCCTTATAATGTCTCTAGCAAACAGACGAACAGACAGATTTGCATGCCTTGAACAATTTTTCATCCTCGATAGATAAGGTATCTTTTAAAACAAACAGCATGTCTCTAGGCCTTGTAGTTTTGGAGAAGTGGTTCACGTGGACGCGGACGCCCACGCCGCAGAGTGACAACATAAAAATGGTCAAAATCTGACCTTTAAGAGGCCACCAGTGACCTTGAGATTGAAGGTCAAGGTCACAAAACAATAGCGTTCGTGGCATTGCCCATATATACCCACATACCAAATTTGAAAGTTCTAACTAAAATATTTTTTAAGTTATCGCGTCCAAAAGGAAATCTCTGCGGCGGCGTGACCGTACTGAATCCTAAGTATCCCCGACTTTCGTCCGGGGATACAACAAGGGGTGTTTCTACCGTGATCTAGTTAGTGAAAATTGCGGTGATAGTAAGAGGTTATGGCATGCACTAATTAGAACATTGCGTCGGTCAAATTCTACTGTCCTCCCATACTTTGATGATGAAAAATCTTTAGCAAACAGATTTGGTTCGTTTTTCATTGATAAAATTAAAAAGATTCGAGACACCTTTAAATACACCCGATCTCAGGTTCTTCACCCAGAAAAGGGGCCGCCGACTTTCAGTTCCTTTCAAGTTGTCACTGATACTGAAGTCCTTAAGTTAATCAAGGAATCCCCTTCAAAAACTTGCTCCCTTGATCCATGCCCAACTCACATTGTGAAACAATGTATTGACATTCTTCTCCCTTCATTGACTAAACTGGTTAACTTGTCCCTCAAAAATGGCATTTTCCCTAATCCTTTCAAACAGGCTATTGTCACACCCCTCCTCAAAAAGTCCACCCTTTCAAAAGAGGACTTGAAGAGTTATCGACCGGTGTCCGGTCTTAGATTCTTGTCAAAATTGGTCGAGCGAATTGTGGCTGCCCAAATTAGATCTCACATGGATTCTCATGATCTTGGCAACACTTTCCAGTCAGCCTATAACTTGGGGCACTCAACAGAAACTGCCTTGTTGTGCATCAAAAAATGAGATTCACTTATCTCTGTCCAAGGGCATGCCTACAGCACTAGTGCTACTCGACCTGTCCGCGGCTTTTGATACTATCGATCATGACACACTCCTATCCTGTTTGTCGTCTAGATTTGGTTTTGCTGGATCGGCACTAAAATGGTTTAGATCCTACGTCCAGGATCGTTTTCAGTCAGTCAAGATTGGTTCCAGTCTTTCGAATTTGTTCAAATTGAAGTTTGGAGTCCCCCAAGGTTCTGTCTTAGGTCCTCTTCTGTTTTCCCTCTACACAACACCTCTTGGTCAAGTCATTAGAAAATATACTGGAGTCCGTTACCACTTCTATGCGGACGACACTCAGCTGTTCAGTCACTTATCCCCTGATGATAGTCTCAAGTGTTTTGACCGTCTTAAATCGTGTTTGAATGATATTCAGGTCTGGATGTCAGAAAACAAACTCAAGCTAAATCCTGATAAAACAGAATTCATAGTCTTCGGTGCCAAAGACAGACACAAATGGCTCAGTGACTCATTTCCTGTCAATATCCTGGGTAATTGCCTCTCTCCCGCAGATGTTGTATGCAATCTGGGTGTTCTGTTTGATGCAAAGTTTTGTTTCACCAATCACGTAAATTCTGTTATCAAATCCTGTTTTATTAGCCTCAGGGACCTTCATCGCATCAGGAGGTTTCTTTCTGTGGATACATCAGTGGTGATTGCAAATGCTCTGGTCAGTAGTCGTTTGGATTATTGCAATTCTCTTTTTCGCAGTTTGTCATCCCGAAATGCTACAAGGCTCCAATATGTTCAAAATGCGCTTGCACGGTTTGTCACTGGCGCTTCAAAGTACACTCACATTACATCCACCCTTAGGACACTTCATTGGCTACCCATTAGACAACGTATTATCTTCAAAACCCTAGTTTTGGTTTATAAGTACCTCACCACTGGCCAGCCTAAGTATTTTGCACCATATCTCCCCTTGTACAAATCTGCCATGAATACAAGACGTTCCAATCCCAAAAATTTGTTCCTTCAGGTTCCCTCTTACTGTGCTTCCATCCATAAATCAAAGGTCCATTTTAACAATAGTTTCTCATATGATGCCCCTAAGTTATGGAATGATCTTCCATATGATATACGCAGTGCTCCAAATCTCTCCAGTTTCAAAAGTCGACTCAAAACCTACCTATTTCAGAAATCATTCCCACCATAGCTTCTTACTACCGAACACCGGACCTGCCTCTCTGGGAACGACTCGGAACATGTCTAATGTCCTATGACTTATGCCTTACGAATTGGATGGTGTGCCTTAGAATCCGTTGATACGGAGATTAAGCACTTGGACAACTGATTGATTGATTGATGACACTCTTTATCTACATCTGGCATGGCCGAATTATGGTTTGGATATTTTGAATATTACCATGCATACAGAAGTGGTAATACATTCAATGAATGCTTATGTGTGGTGTTGGAGCAAAATCTGTGGCTCACTTAATGAAATTCCATCTGTTACAATGGAAAGTTGTAAAAGTAAAATTCTTAATGAATTCTAATATGACTTTACCAGTGCTTAATCTGCATCAAAAGACAGACCCAAAGGTGCAACAAGATTTTAAAGGTCAAGGTCACTACGACAAGGTCAAATCAAGGTCAGACCATGACGCTGCACACCTACACCCCCTGACCAATGTCCCTAGTAAGTATCAACTTCCTACACCTCACGGTTTCCGAGATACAGCCCGGACAAGATTTTATAGCATTTGGAACAAAATCTTGTCAAATTTCTGTCTCTTATATACATTAGATCACATATATATTTCCACATACTATATTGTCCTCAACACTGTTACAAGAGGTCACATAACTTTGTACATACTTTGTAAATGCACACAGTGATGCAAGTACATCAGAGTAGTTACATTTTAAATCTGTAGATATAATATTAATGTTTTTACTGACATTTGAATTACTTCCTGAGGTTACAAGTTTACCTGCAAGTTCTACACAAGGGTTACCATTATTTAACAAGGAGTACATAAATTTGTTAAATCTTTTGTATAATTGTACTTTTACTGGCACATCATTGCATATTATCACAGTGTAAAAATCAGTAGTTTTAGATGTCTCGTAAATTTTAAGGATACCCCCTATTTTTCCAGTTAAAATGTCTTATTTATGATGGCACTTCTTTGGATATGTGTGTGTTCTTTGTAGTTTGTGTTTATTTGATATTGCTTGTAAATATGTGTATTTCATGATGAATGTCTATTTTCAAACATCTGTCATTATGTCCTGCATGTTACCTTTGATTTTATATCCTCCTGTTATCTGGGATCTGGAATCAGAGATATCCAGTTGTTGTAGAAGGTCTATTGTAACTGTAGGAGGTTATTAATGGGTTTATTTGAGGTTGTGTGATGTTTGTAAATGACTTGTGTGATTATGTAATGATGTAATTTATGTTTTTGTGATGTTGTATTGTATATTGTCTTAGAAATGGTTATTGCTCTTTTGTCATTGGTCTCTGTTTATGTATTGTCTTGTGTTTCTGTAATATAAATTGTAGCACCTTTGCACTGTGAATTCTGTGTATAAATTGTGAGATAAAATCTCACCTAAGAACAGAATGGGATTGAGAATCAAAATGAGAATTGAAACAGAAACCAAATGAGAGAGAATAAAATGATAATCAGAATCATAGAATAAGTAATGAGTAAATAGTTATGAGACTTTAGAGAGTGAATTTAAGTTAGATAGGAATATAGAAATTAAATAGAGCTTGGGGGCAATTAAAATATGAAAATGAATCAGGGCAAGTTTTAGTATTGGAAAGGTGATCATTATGGACTAATAATAGACAATTTGATATTTGTGACATTATATAGTAATGGACTCAATATAAAAGTGTGTAACATTTGGATTGCATGAAAAGACCTTAATTTAATGAATATGTGTGTTTATGTTGTTATTTGTTGAAGCTACACCCCAAACGAACTTTTTAGTGTACATTAAATCACAGCTAAATTGCAAATTTAATAACTAAATTAAATTTTTATAAGTTAATACCCTATCCAATGGACAATTGCTTTACCGGTCCTGCCAAACGTCAGAAAAAGACGTCCTGTATATAATACCGGCAGGACCGGTCACAGAATGTGCATTCGCTAGGTGGCGCATAGTACTTCCTTTGCTGTCTAGACAATGCGACGTCATAGCATCTTTTTCGTGTCTAAACCTATTAAGACCCCCTAGTAAGCTGATAGCGGGGCCGGATGGGTGGACCTTGCCTGTCCATTGGATAGGGTATTAACTTATAAAAATTTAATTTACTTATTAAATTTGCAATTTTATTGTGTTAATACATCCTATACATCTAATAACTACCCCTTGGAAGGCAAGTAAGCTGCTAGGGACATACATGAACTCATAAAAGAACAAAACTGATAAGGCCCATTTTGACCTAGGGTCAGATGACCCGAAAGGTCAAGGTCGGCTAAGACTAACCGGTTAACCGGAAGTCCAAGGTTGCCCCCCCACCCCACCCCCGCCCCTTTTTTTCAGACCTGCTCTGAGAATAGGAAGAGAGGGTTGAGTTCAGTCCCATAAGAAATAAACTTCCCAAAAGAAGCAAGTCACAGTTTTTTTGTTTTGTTTTTTTATATGCAATTGTACAAGCTATGTACATATATACATATTTACATATCTACATATCTGCTTATTTTTGGGCGTGGTGCCCAGGGCCAGCAGAAAAACAGTCTTGAAGGTCAAGTGTTTTAGTGAGACATCTTTTAAAGGTTCAAAGGGAGCCTTAGTCAGCTGGTGTAAGACCAGGGACAGGTTCCAGGAGGGTATACCCCTCCTGCCCTGCCCTCACCTTTGCTGACATTAATGGTAGAGTTGCCCAATTTGTCAGCAATGGCTGATCTGTAACCATCAATGGTACCAGGTTGCAACTTCCTGTCCTGAAAAAAGTACAACAGGAAGTCAGCTATGGCTTTCAGAGGTGGTGCCCTGAAGTCCACCTGATTACTGAGGCACCACTTTGTAAAAATGGCCCACTTTGCCTCATAGACGGATCTGGTTGATCCTCTTTGAGGAGCCTCAATTCGTGCTGCCACTGCCTCAGAGAATCCCTGCTCCTTGATTGCTGTGGCTCTAGGAGCCAGGCATGTAGGTTCAGGTTTGACAAGTTCCTGTGTAAGGTCTGGTTGAATGGTTGAGATACCAGATCGGGCAGGTTGAGCAGACACAGAAGGATCTGACTGGACATTGCCACTAGATCCCAAAACCAGGACATGTTGGGCCACCCTGGGGCAATCAGAATGATCCTTCTGCATGGGTAGTCCTGCAACTTCTCCACCACTTTGCCCAAGATGGCTGCTGGTGGGAAGGCATATGGGTCCAGATTTTCCCATGACAGGCTGAGTGCATCCACTTCCCATGCCTGGGGGTCCGGAACCGGTGACACAAACTTTGTTAGCTTGTTGTTGAATCTGGTGGCAAACAGGTCCACTTGTGGCTGGTTCCACCGGGAGCATATAGCTTTGAACACTTCTGGGTGAAGGGACCATTCCGTTTGAATGGTCTCGCCAAGTCTGGATAGCTTGTCTGCTATCACGTTCAGCCGGCCGGGGATGTGACGTGCCTAGAGGGTTACCTGTTTACTGGTGCACCGGGACAAGATTCTCCACAGTAGGGCACACAGGGAGCCCGACTTCATCCACCCGCTTTGTTGATATAGGCAACCACTGTTGTGTTGTCTGTGGCTATCTGTTGCACAGAGGTCTTGGAACTCTTTTAAGGCCAGAAAGACCGCTTTTAGTTCCAAGTGATTTATGTGCAACTTGCTTTCTGGAACTGACCAGGTTCCCCTTGCAGTGCGTTCGTTTAAGTGAGCGCTCCACCCTTCTTTTGATGCGTCTGTAAATATCTGCAGAGCATGTTTTAGTGGGTGTAATGGTTGACCTGGAAAAACATTGGTTTCCTCCAGCCACAACCTTAGGTGGGGGTGGAGCGACCTGGGAACAGGTATCACCTTTTCTAGTGATTCTGGTACTCTCCAGTTGTTTTTCAAGTGCCACTGTATGGGTCTCATATGAAGTCGACCTAGGTGGACTTGTTTCTCTGTGGCTGTTAGAAGTCCTATGAGGGACATGTTTTTCAAGTGCCACTGTATGGGTCTCATATGAAGTCGACCTAGGTGGACTTGTTTCTCTGTGGCTGTTAGAAGTCCTATGAGGGACATGAACTGTCGGACCGGGCACACCGGACCGGACAGAATTGACTGTATCTTGTCTGTTACTGTTTATTTTCCCCTAAAATCCAAGATGGCCACCAAAATAGGCGAAAACTGAAATTTTTTCCCCTTTGCATAGGATACTCTTGAAATTTTTCCCCTTTGCATATGACACTCTTGTACTACCCTGCGGGTCAAAAATTCGCTCGAAACCACTCTATCTCTTACGGTTTTCGAGATATTCACACTTTTCCATTTTCCGCAAAAATCCAAGATGGCCGCCAAAAGTGGCGAAAATTGAAAATTTTCCCTTCAAAAGTGAAATTTTCCCCTGTTGAATAGGATACTCTTGTACTACCCTGTGGGTCAAAAAATCGCTCGAAATCGCTCTATCTCTTACAGTTTTCGAGATATTCACACTTTTTCATTTTCCGCAAAAATCCAAGATGGCCACCAAAAGTGGCAAAAATTGAAAATTTTCCCTTTTCCATAGCACACTCCTGTACTCCCCTGTGGTTCAAAAATTCGCTCAAAATCGCTCTATCTCTTACGGTTTTCGAGATATTCACACTTTTTCATTTTCCGCTAAAATCCAAGATGGCCGCCAAAAGTGGCGAAAATTGAACTTTTCCCCCTTTGCACAGGATACTTTTGTACTACCCTGCGGAACAAAAATTCGCTTGAAATCGCTCTATCTCTTACGGTTTTCGAGATATTCACACTTTTTCATTTTCACTTTTTCATTTTCAGCTGGATAGTGACATCTCCCAGGATAATGTTTTCATGTGGCGACAAAGCAGCAGCTTCCATGAAACAGTTGAATTCCCCAATAAATTTGCTTTTACTGGTGCTCGGAGGTCGGTAGATGACGTGTATCAGGAGCTTGTGTTCAAAAGTGTCCCGCTGATCAGTTTGACAAAGCACGCTATCGATGTCATTCCTGACAAAGACAGCAACTCCTCCTCCTTTCTTGTTCCTGCGTGGGACATGAAGCTGGAAACCTGCAGGGGTTATCTCATCTATTAGGCCCTGTGTGTCCGACGGCCTTAACCAGGTCTCAGTGACACCAACCATGTCAAGGTCATTTGACGAGACAAAATCACCAAAGGCCAAGGTTTTGGTACGCAGTGACTGGGCATTCAGCAGACAGGCCTTGAACTTTCTGACTGATGGACGTGGGTTCAAGCTAATGTCACCGGAAAGAATCAGGATGATGGACCACCAAGGGTTGACATTTCTGAAACAGTGCGTCACATGACGACAGTGGGCCTGCAGGGCGACAAAAGCAATGCTGCAAGTGTCCAAAGAGGATAGTAAACTTGGGTGAAATTTTTGGTGATGGCAATCTACTTTCGTTGGTGGGGGCTGTTGACCGAGCAGTCAAAAGGATGGAAAAACAGAACCAAAAAGTACAATGCATGACCAATGAAATCCAAATTTAAAATTTAGAAATAGGTGCACCTACCTTTCCTGCATACAGACCTTTCTATTACAGAATCACAGTACCAAAATCAAAAGATACTAGGTTAGGAAGGAGTAGATTGGTGCATGTCTTTGATAGATACCGGTATATAGAATTAAAAACTAGAAATAGGCCGCCCTGTTGATAGTAGATGCGAATAGAAACAGGATAGCATAGAAGAACACACATTATCATGTGTAATGTCCACCCATGAACCTTTTGCCCAAATTGTACAGTAGTCTTTCAAGACCCTGTTTCATTTGTAAAATATATCAATGATGCTTAAATATTTGTTAGTGTAGATGTAAATTATTTCAGCTTCATGCCTTTTTGCATTGGTTGGGTTGAAAATTTTGACGAAATCACTCTATCTTGCACGGTTAAGAAGATAGAAGCAAATTCCTGTTTTTCTATTTTTGGCAAAAATTCGAAAATTCAAAATGGCCGCCATTTTTGGGAAAAGGAAATTTTCTTGAAAATTGCCAAGAGTACATTTCTTAGATACCCTATGGGTCGAAAATTTCAACGAAATAACTCTATTTTGCACGGTTAAGGCCAGTTTGTGTTTTTCCATTTTGGGCAAAAATTCGAAAATTCAAAATGGCTGCCATTTTTGGGGAGGGGAAAATTTTTTGAAAATTGCAAAGATTACATTCCTTAGATACCCTGTGGGTCAAAAATTTCGACGAAATCGCTCTATCTCGCATGGTTAAGGAGATAGAAGCAAATTTGTGTTTTGCCATTGTTGGCAAAAATTCGAAAATTCAAAATGGCCGCCATTTTTGGGGAGGGGAAAATTTTTTGAAAACTGCAAAGATTACATTCCTTGGATACCCTGTCGGTTGAAAATTTCGACGAAATCGCTCTATCTCGCATGGTTAAGGAGATAGAAGCAAATTTGTGTTTTGCCAAAATGGCCGCCATTTTAGGGGAGGGGAAATTTTTTTTTAAATTGCCAAGAATACAATGCTCAAATACCTGTGGGTCGAAAATTTTGACGAAATCGCTCTATCTCGCATGGTTAAGGAGATAGAAGGAAATTTGTGTTTTGCCATTTTTGGCAAAAATTCGAAAATTCAAAATGGCCGCCATTTTTGGGGAGGGGAAATTTTTTTAAAAATTGCAAAGATTGCATTCCTTAGATACCCTGTGGGTCGAAAATTTCGACGAAATCGCTCTATCTGGCACGGTTAAGGAGATAGAAGCAAATTTGTGTTTTGCCATTTTTGGCAAAAATTCAAAAATTCAAAATGGCCGCCATTTTTGGGGAGGGGAAAATTTTTTGAAAATTGCAAACATTGCATTCCTTAGGTACCCTGTGGGTCGAAAATTTTGCCGAAATCGCTCTATCTCGCACGGTTAAGGAGATAGAAGCAAATTAGTGTTTTGCCATTTTTGGCAAAAATTCGAAAATTCAAAATGGCCGCCATTTTTGGGGAGGGGAAAATTTTTTTAAAATTGCAAAGATTGCATTGCTCAGATACCCTGTGGGTCGAAAATTTTGCCGAAATCGCTCTATCTCGCACGGTTAAGGAGATAGAAGCAAATTAGTGTTTTGCCATTTTTGGCAAAAAATTAAAAAATTAAAAATGGCCGCCATTTTTGGGGGGGGGGGGGGGGGGGGGGGGGAATTTTTGGAAAATTGCAAATATTACACTCCTTAGATACTCTGTGGGTCGAAAATTTCGACGAAATCGCTCTATCTCGCACGGTTAAGGAGATTGAAGCAAATTTGTGTTTTGCCATTTTTGGCAAAAATTCGAAAATTCAAAATGGCCGCCATTTTTGGGGAGGGGAAAATTTTTTGAAAATTGCAAAGAGTACACTACTTAGATACCCTGTGGGTTGAACATTTCGACGAAATCGCTCTATCTCACACAGTTAAGGAGATAGAAGGAAATTTGTGTTTTGCCATTTTTGGCAAAAATTCTAAAATTCAAAATGGCCGCCATTTTTGGGGAGGGGAAAACTTTTTAAAAATTGCAAAGATTGCATTGCTCAGATACCCTGTGGGTCGAAAATTTTGCCGAAATCGCTCTATCTCGCACGGTTAAGGAGATAGAAGCAAATTAGTGTTTTGCCATTTTTGGCAAAAATTAAAAAATTCAAAATGGCCGCCATTTTTGGGGAGGGGAAAATTTTTGGAAAATTGCATAGATTGCATTCCTTAGATACCCTGTGGGTCAAAAATTCTGTCGAAATCGCTCTATCTCTTACGGTTTCTGAGATATTAGCAAATTACTCAAAAGTAGTACTGAAAATACACAATGAAGTACCTAAATGGATATTACTCATGTACTGACAAAGCTATCAGTCCCAAATGCAATACCAAGCGAGCTATGGACATAACAATCTTGTATTCAAAATTGTAGTAAAATATCTTTAATTATTTTGGCTTAAATGCACGGAAACCAATGGGTACTGAAAATAGCTGTACTTAAGTATTACTCAGTAAGCAAAAGAGGTACAACAGCCAAAAGCAATCCCAAGCAAGCTACTGACCCAATAAGCCTGCATACCAAATTTGGTGACAATAGCTCTAATACTTTTCCTTTAAATGAGCGGAAACCATGCGTGACGCCGGACATCAGACGCCGGACATCGGACATCGGACGGCGGAAAAAGCAAAAATAATATATCCACCCCCCAGGGGGGTGGACATAATTAACAAACAGTGGCCAGGGAATGTGAATTGGTAACCAATATTTTATTATATATATATCTATTATCTCCCGCCGGCCGAAGGCCGTGGTCGGGAGATTATAAAACGCCTTCCGTACGTCCGTCCGTCCATTCGTCACATTTTTGCATAAACCTTAATATCTCATTCATTTATGAACATATCTTCACCAAATTTGCAGGGAATGTTTATGGCTATAAAAACCTGTCTCTGAAAAATTTTAGCCTCACTTTGAAAAACAAAAAGGCCGCCATAGCTAATTCTTTGAAAATCCTAAAGGTGCTCTAAATCTTGAAATATTCCACCTAGCTTCATCAAATTCGCACAAAAGCTATATGGCTAGAAAAGCTAGCCTGATAATAAATTTGACCTAGTTCAAAAAACAAAATGGCCGCCATATCACATGTTTAATGTCAAACAGGGTTATCCTATTAAAAAGGCCTTATATCTCCCCAAATATTGCATATCTTCACCAAATTTGCAGGGAATGTTTATGGCTATGAAAACCTGTCTCTGAAAAATTTTAGCCTCATTTTGAAAAACAAAATGGCCGCCATAGCTAATTGTTTGAAAATTGTAAAGGCGCTCTAAATCTTGAAATATTCCAGCTAGCTTCATCAAATTTGCACAAAAGCTATATAGCTAGAAAAGCTAGCCTGATAATAAATTTGACCTAGTTCAAAAAACAAAATGGCCGCCATATCGCATGTTTAATGGCAAACAGGGTTATTCTATTAAAAAGGCCTTATATCTCCCCAAATATTGCATATCTTCACCAAATTTGCAGGGAATGTTTATGGCTATGAAAACAAATTTGCAGGGAATGTTTATGGCTATGAAAACCTGTCTCTGACAAATTTTAGCCTCATTTTGAAAAACAAAATGGCCGCCATAGCTCATTGTTTGAAAATCGTTAAGATGCTCTAAATCTTGAAATATTCCAGCTAGCTTCATCAAATTTGCACAAAAGCTATATGGCTAGAAAAGCTAGCCTGATAATAAATTTGACCTACTTCAAAAAACAAAATGGCCGCCATATCGCATGTTTAATGTCAAACGGGATTATCCTATTAAAAAGGCCTTATATCTCCCCAAAAATTGCTCCTAGAGGTTCGGAATGTGAAAACAACTTGTACGAAGTCATGGCCTGGTAATCTTTTCCATGTGTTGAATTTGACCTTTCACCCCTGCTTCAAGGTCGTCACACTAAAACGTCCTTATTTCTCCCATATTATTGGTGCTGTGGCTTCAGATTGTAAAGACAGACCATGAAAAGCAAAGGCTGTGGTCTAAAATTGTAAACAGCTTCCATGCGTGTGTGCATCTGTTTGTGCATCCGTCCGTGCATCTGTTTGTCAGGTTTCAGCATAAACCTTAATATCTTATTCATTTATAAAGACATCTTCATCAAATTTGCAAGGAATGTTTATGCAAAATTTTGGCCTCATTTTGGAAAACAAAATGGCCGCCATAGCCAATTGTTTAAAAATCATACAGTTGTTCTAAATGTCGAAAATTCCAGCTAGCTTCATCAAATTTACATTTTAAGAGGCCTTCTATCTCCCCTAATATTGCTCTTACAGGTTCAGACCATTAAAACTCTTGGCCTTCAAATGTTTTGTCTGAGAAAAATTTTGGCCTTATTTTGAAAAACAAAATGGCCACCATATCCAATTATTTAAAATTCATTAAGATGCTCTAAAACGTGAAATATTGCAGCTAGGTTCATCGAATATGCGCAAAATATATTTGGCCAGGAAAGTTAAGCTGATAGTAATTTGACCTAGTTTCGAAGCCAAAATGGCTGTCTTATCACATGTTAAATAGGATTATCCTATTAAAAAGGCCTTATATCTATCTCCCTTATCATTGCTCATAGGGGTTCCAAATGTGAAAACAACTTAAAGGAAGTAAAGCCCTGAGACTGCTGACTTTTACCTTTGACCCATTCTTCAAGGTCAAGTGGGGTTATCTTACTATAAAGCCCTTATCTCATTTACTTCTCCATTATTACTGATTCCAGGTGGGAGATAAATGCTGCGGCAGTGGCCTTGTTTTATATGTAATACACTTGGTGTGCTTTGTGTATGAAAAACTGAAAGTGTTACCGCGGGAATTATCGGGTGGGCGATAATACCCGTTCAATGACAAACAGTACTTTAAACTAATATCTGGGCATACTGACAGTCTCTAAGCTGCTGGTTTGTGAATTTTCCATCCAATGCATACATTAACAGTAAAATATATGAAATACGACCAGGTTCTTTTGCAAAAATAAAAATTTTAATCGAGATTTAACAAAAACGACATCTCCCCTGGCGAACGCTAAAACCAGAAGGTAAAGAACCATGTTTAACCTTATACATCAATAAACCAATTTTGTAATCTACTAAGTCTGTAAACTTTAATACCTTTAATTTTCTAAATAAACATGCTGTACTAGTTAACTTATTTACTTTACATATTAATCTAACTGCTCTTTTTTTGTAAAACAACAATTTGTGAAACAGAAGTTTTATTTGCTACACCCCAGATTTCACAGCAATATTGTAAATAAGGTTCAATAAGTGTATGATATAAAGTTAAGAATGCTGTTTCATTCAACTTCCATTTAACTTTGTACATAATGCATATGCTTTTTAAAACTTTTTTTCTTAACATATATAATTTGCTCTTTCCAATTTAAATTACAATCTATGAAAACACCCAAAAATTTAGTTAAGAACACTCGCTCAATTTTATGGTTATGTATAAACACCTCTATATTTTTAGGAACATTTTGTTTTGTGAAAAACATATAATTGGTTTTTGACAGGTTTAATGACAGCTTGTTAACTGCAAACCAACAATTTAGTTTATCTAATTCACGTGACAATTTTACATACTGTGTGCATATTATTGCCAGTGCAAAACAGATTTGTATCATCAGCAAACAGAATGAAATTAAGAACTGGTGAAATATTACTTATATCATTAATATATAAGATGAAAAGTTTTGGGCCTAGAATGGAACATTGTGGAACACCACATTTTACTCTAACAATTCAGATTTGACACTATTTACACATAGTGTTTCCTATTTTCTAAGTATGATGACAACCATGCATGAGGTAAACCTCTAATACCATAATATTCTAATTTTTGCAGCAGGACAGAATGATCTATTGTGTCAAATGCCTTTTTCAGGTCAATAAATACACCAACAGTTACTTTCTTGCTATCAATACTTGTTGTTAACTTTTCTACTAATTCTATTAATGCTAATGAAATTGATCTCTTATTTCGGAAACCATATTGTGAATCAGTTAATATAGCATTTTTTTCAACAAATGCTCTTAATCTTCTGTCAACTAATTTTTCTAAGATTTTAGATAATTGTGGTAAGAGGGAAACGGGTCTATAGTTATTGAAAGTATTATCATCTCCTGATTTAAACAATGGAACAACTTTAGCTATCTTCATTTCATCTGGGAAAACTCCTTTTGTAAATGATAGGTTACATATATGTCATGACAGAACTTCCAATTCGACAGAATTTGAAATTCTGTTGACAGAACTTCCAATTGGAAGTTCTGTTGACAGAACTTCCAATTTCTGTATTTCATTGGTTCTAATGGATTAGAAGTTCTGTTGACAGAATTTCAAATTCTGTCAACAGAATTTCAAATCTTGTTGACAGAATTTCAAATCTTGTTGACAGAACTTCCAGTAATATTGAAAATTAATAACACCATTTATTTTCATCTTTATTCAGATCATTTTGAGTGCACAATTAAGACTAAGTGAGATACATCAAATAACTCAAATTTGTTTAAGCACAGCAATAAAACATATAATGTATTAGAACTAATGTAGTAGTAAACTAATAATCACAAAAATATCACACATAATGTATCAGTACTACTTAATCACAAATAATAACACAGTTCATATTTTGTTTTGGCATGCCATGCTATTGATATGACACTTGGTAGAACATTTAATGCCTCTCTTCTTACAACAACATCGATTTGTGATACAGCTCCCTTTGCACTGACATACATCATGGACCTTTTTACTGGCCTGCCAGTTGGTTGTTGCCCTGGATGCTTGTACAAGAGACACTTCCTCTAAATTGCTTGGGTCTGCAGAAGAAAGGCTTGGAAATGTTACATTTTTCATGTCTGCTAACTCCTCTCCTGTAAATTTGTTTTTCAGAATACCACTGGCACTGTAAATTCTGTAGAACTTCTTTCCATTCTTCACTGAAACTTCCATGACTTTGCAGGGTAGAAGTCGAGCATCAGTATTGGTGCGATCTGCACTGTGGATTTTGATTCCTACTGTATCACCAACAGCATAGTCTTTCACAAATGTGGTTACTTGAATATTGTGTCTATTCCTCTGTGCAGCTACAGCCTTTAAGTAGCTTTTTTGAGCCTCAAGTCTCACTGCCTTGTGCATGGAGCTCCCTTCTCCAGAATCAATAAGTTGATCCCGGTCCCACACAACATGTTGATTTTCATGTAACTCTGCATCTTCATGTATCTCATCCACGGCAACTATTGCTTGTGCCTCAAGATTGATGTTAATCCCATCCAGGTTTGTTTGACCAGGAACTTCATGTCCACTGGCAACAATGACATCTTCTTTCAGAAGAAGGTATTCACGTCCACGCTTCTTTTGCTGCACCTCAGGGATACCTGTATTTCTTAATTCTGAAACCGGGTCATCTGATACTTCAGGGAGGTCAACATCTGTGTGAATCATGTCAGCCCCCCTAGAACTTGTTGAAGGGACAGCCAATACATCATCAGGATTATCATCAGGCCCAAGAACATTTGATGCACCATCAAGATTGTCATCTGAAGCACGATCACCATCAAGATTTTCATCTGTACTAGGGACAGGGATGTCTTCAGGGATGACTTCTCTCCTTTTCCTGTTGCTAGCACTTCCTTGATTTGATCATAACTTTCCTGGGTCACACAAAATTTATCTTGAAATTTCCCGCTAACACTATTAATATGCTGTTCAAGCAACTGATAGAAAACTGTTTTCTGATCCATTGTGATACTTTGCTTACAATGATATATAAAAATGGTTGCACCACAGGATCAAAAGTAGATTTGACCACATACATATTAATATCATTATAACAGACTTGTAAACAAAGTAATAGAAGTAATAGAAAAGTAATAGATTGGAGTCAACTTCGATGTAATAGTAATAGTAATAGATTGAAATTTTCCAAATGTAATAGTAATAGTAATAAATTGAAATTCTATTACATCTATTACTTTCTATTATTTTCTATTACAATTTACCCTTTGCTATTTTTCAGAAGGAGGTTGTAGAAAAATGATCACTTAACATGGACTTTAATTATGTAATGAATTAGTTTTCATATAAATTAATACTTTAAATGGACTTTGATACAATAATGAATTAATTGTCATAAAATCATCACTTTAAATAAACTTCAAAACAATAATGAATTGATTTTGTAGCACTCATAAGTCAAATTCATTTTAAACTTTCATACATAAACTTTTCAAATAATCAACTTGTCATCAAAGAATACTAAATATAACACACAAATGTTAAAATAAATAACTTTGAAATATCAAGGGACCTTTAATTGTCCCTCTTTGATTGAATGTTCTCAAACAACTGTCTTTGAGGTGGTATTATTAAAGGCTTAAAGAGGCCAATTTAACCTTTGGAAGGATTAACTAAATGTTCCTGAGTAAGGAGAAACTGTGACACTTGAAAGGCAATCACACAGGTCACTATAATAATTGTGTATAATAAGAGCAGCATTGTGGCATGTGTTAGCTGTTTCACTGATTTACATAAAATTACCGGAGTTATTATTTTCAAACATAAATGTCACTCTTGAATCATTTTGAGGTGGGCTCTGCATGCAAAGAATTTGAAAGAAAGGGGTTCTTTGAATGCAGTGTTTTCTTTTATAAACACTGCTCATCAAGTATTTCTCATAATAATAAGAGTTTTTCAAATCTAACAACTCATCATAAAGTGAATAAATATGATAATTGTTTTACAACAGTGTATTTTCCCCCAGATAATATTTACTGATAATAACATATTTTTCACCATTTAAAAAGCTTTGCACAGAATTTGCTAGAAATGTACCTCTCATTGCAAAATTTACAGCACTTAAGTGGCTTTGTATAGAATTCTCATAAATTCTCCAAGTAGTCAAGTCATTCTTAAGAAGAATAAATACGGGATCTATTTATTTAATTGTAAATATACCAAGTGATATATTTGTGATATTTTATCCTTGTATGGCATAATCTGAAGCATTTTCAATAAAATTAGATGTATAAAGTATCCTGTCAGTTTTATTTCTGTGTTAAAACTAGAAGAATGCTTTTGCTAACAAAAGCGAAGCGTCCCTTAAAGTTTAAAATGCTTTGTGGTTTTAATAAGCATGCTGTAAAGCTAAGAATGCACAAAGCTGCACCGTATGCTTTCCCAATACCTCTTAATACATTCTGAAGCTATAAAAGCAACAATAAAAGAGATATAAGGCAAAAACTCCAAAGCAGCTATTTATGACCCCAGTTTGGCCCATAAGGGGTGGTCCGGGGTAAAACTGACCGGCTATTTAGATTCTCCACATATGCTTCCCAATACTTCTTACTATATTCTGAAGCTATAAAAGCAACAATAAAGGAGATATAAGGCAAAAACTCAAAATCGGCTATTTTATGACCCCAGTTTGACCCATAAGGGGGGGTCGGGGGGTAAACCTGACCGGCTATTTAGACTCTCCACATATGCTTTCCCAATACCTCTTAATACATTCTGAAGCTATAAAAGCAACAATAAAGGAGATATAAGGCAAAAACTCAAAATCAGCTATTTTATGACCCCAGTTTGACCCATAAGAGGGGGCTGTGGGGTAAAACTGACCGGCTATTTAGACTCTTCACATATGGTTTCCTGTTACCTCCCAGTACATTTTATAGCTCTAGATGCAATACTTAAGAAGATAATAGGGGGGTTGGCCTAAATTTAAGGCTTTCAGATTGGAAGGTGTCAGAAAATCACTCATAAATGAGACATTTTTCAAGGGATTGCTCCCAAAATCTAATCAGCTCGCGTTTTCGATAGTATGAACAGGTGTGTCAAGTTATAAGGCTCTGTAGCAAGTAGTTTTTCCTGAACTGTGATGACGGGGGGGTGTACTTCAAAAAATAGTTTTTGATCATGTGACCTTCATAAAGGTCAAAGGTCAAATTTAAGCATGCAGAAAAATTTTCCCACGCCTAAGGTATATAACTGCCAAATATGGTTTGAAACCTTCTAATAATAAGGGAGATATTCAAGGGAGACCATAATGCGGCGGCGGCGGCGAGGAAACTGAGGCGAAAACAAATAAGCGCCCTTTCAGGGACGCTTAATTACCTCTCAAGTTTGCGCCAAATTGTAATAGAATGTAATAGAAAGTAATAGAAGTAACAGATGCCAATGTAATAGTAATAGTAATAGATTTAAAATTTTAAAATGTAATAGTAATAGATTGAATATTTTCAAATGTAACAGTAATAGTAATAGATTGGCTGTAATAGATTACAAGTCTGCACTATAATCTTTTGAAAATTTATTTTTACAAGACATAACACTTTTCATTATCTCATCTGCAGTTATATTTGACAAAAACATTGAATTAACTAGAAATAGGCCGCCCTGTTGATAGTAGATGCGAATAGAAACAGGATAGCATAGAAGAACACACATTATCATGTGTAATGTCCACCCATGAACCTTTTGCCCAAATTGTACAGTAGTCTTACAAGACCCTGTTTCATTTGTAAAATATATCAATGATGCTTAAATATTTGATAGTGTAGATGTAATTTATTTCAGCTTCATGCCTTTTTGCATTGGTTGGGTTGAAAATTTTGACGAAATCACTCTATCTTGCACGGTTAAGAAGATAGAAGCCAATTCCTGTTTTTCTATTTTTGGCAAAAATTTGAAAATTCAAAATGGCCGCCATTATTGGGAAAAGGAAATTTTTTTGAAAATTGCCAAGAGTACATTTCTTAGATACCCTATGGGTCGAAAATTTCAACAAAATAACTCTATTTTGCACGGTTAAGGCCAGTTTGTGTTTTTCCATTTTGGGCAAAAATTCGAAAATTCAAAATGGCTGCCATTTTTGGGGAGGGGAAAATTTTTTGAAAATTGCAAAGATTACATTCCTTAGATACCCTGTGGGTTGAAAATTTCGACGAAATCGCTCTATCTCGCATGGTTAAGGAGATAGAAGCAAATTTGTGTTTTGCCATTTTTGGCAAAAATTTGAAAATTCAAAACGGCCGCCATTTTAGGGGAGGGGAAAATTTTTTAGAAATTACCAAGATTACAATGCTCAGATACCCTCTGGGTCGAAAATTTTGACGAAATCACTCTATCTGGCACGGTTAAGGAGATAGAAGCAAATTTGTGTTTTGCCATTTTTGGCAAAAATTCGAAAATTCAAAATGGCCGCCATTTTTGGGGAGGGGAAAATTTTTGGAAAATTGCAAAGATTGCATTCCTTAGATACCCTGTGGGTCGAAAATTTCGACGAAATCGCTCTATCTCGCACGGTTAAGGAGATAGAAGGAAATTTGTGTTTTGCCATTTTTGGCAAAAATTCGAAAATTCAAAATGGCCGCCATTTTTGGGGAGGGGAAAATTTTTTGAAAATTGCAAATATTACATTCCTTAGATACCCTGTGGGTCGAAAATTTCGATGAAATCGCTCTATCTCGCACGGTTAAGGAGATAGAAGCAAATTTGTGTTTTGCCATTTTTGGCAAAAATTCGAAAATTCAAAATGGCCGCCATTTTTGGGGAGGGGAAAATTTTTGGAAAATTGCAAAGATTGCATTCCTTAGATACCCTGTGGGTCGAAAATTTCGACGAAATCGCTCTATCTCGCACGGTTAAGGAGATAGAAGCAAATTTGTGTTTTGCAATTTTTGGCAAAAATTCGAAAATTCAAAATGGCCGCCATTTTTGGGGAGGGGAAAATTTTTTGAAAATTGCAAAGATTACATTCCTTAGATACCCTGTGGGTCGAAAATTTCGACGAAATCGCTCTATCTCGCACGGTTAAGGAGATAGAAGCAAATTTGTGTTTTGCCATTTTTGGCAAAAATTCGAAAATTCAAAATGGCCGCCATTTTTGGGGAGGGGAAAATATTTTGAAAATTGCAAAGATTGCATTGCTTAGATACCCTGTGCGTCGAAAATTTTGCCGAAATCGCTCTATCTCGCACGGTTAAGGAGATAGAAGCAAATTAGTGTTTTGCCATTTTTGGCAAAAATTCGAAAATTCAAAATGGCCGCCATTTTTGGGGAGGGGAAAATTTTTGGAAAATTGCAAAGATTGCATTCCTTAGATCCCCTGTGGGTCGAAAATTTTGCCGAAATCGCTCTATCTCGCACGGTTAAGGAGATAGAAGCAAATTTGTGTTTTGCCATTTTTGGCAAAAATTCGAAAATTCAAAATGGCCGCCATTTTTGGGGAGGGGAAATTTTTTTGAAAATTGCAAATATTACATTCCTTAGATACCCTGTGGGTCGAAAATTTCGACGAAATCGCTCTATCTCGCACGGTTAAGGAGATAGAAGCAAATTTGTGATTTGCCATTTTTGGCAAAAATTCGAAAATTCAAAATGGCCGCCATTTTTGGGGAGGGGAAAATTTTTGGAAAATTGCAAAGATTGCATTCCTTAGATACCCTGTGGGTCGAAAATTTCGACGAAATCGCTCTATCTCGCACGGTTAAGGAGATAGAAGCAAATTTGTGTTTTGCCATTTTTGGCAAAAATTCGAAAATTCAAAATGGCCGCCATTTTTGGGGCGGGGAAAATTTTTTGAAAATTGCAAATATTACATTCCTTAGATACCCTGTGGGTCGAAAATTTCGACGAAATCGCTCTATCTCGCACGGTTAAGGAGATAGAAGCAAATTTGTGTTTTGCCATTTTTGGCAAAAATTCAAAAATTCAAAATGGCCGCCATTTTTGGGGAGGGGAAAATATTTTGAAAATTGCAAAGATTGCATTGGTTAGATACCCTGTGTGTCGAAAATTTTGCCGAAATCGCTCTATCTCGCACGGTTAAGGAGATAGAAGCAAACTAGATTGGGCCAACTCGGCGCCAACATATCCCCAGACAGGTCATCACTCACGCCACAGGTTTTGATCGGGAATTTTTTAAAACATAATTACCCATTATTATATGAACTTCAGCACATCAATCTACTCTGTTTATATCTTCCAAGGAAGATGGTGTATCCCCAGACGCCGAATACATAACTCAAATTATATTTTCAATCTTCCTGCAATGATAACTCTAAACCTATTTTCAAAGTATTTAAATGATTGATGATTGAATGTCCATTCTAAAATAATAATCCCAAAAGAGCATATCTGTTTCTATATTTGTTGACAAATAAAATATTATTTTTAACTCAACTCATCATACTTTTCAATCTTCCTTCAAAGTATTTAAATGATTGATGATTCAATGTCCATTCTAAAATTCATAATCCCAAAAGCGCATATCTGTTTCTATATTTGTTCACAAATAAAATATTATTTAAAAAAAAATTATTTATATTATTATTTTATTATATTATTTTTAGAATTTGCAAATTGTTTTCAGTTATTCATTTCCTCTATACCTATATATGTGGTCCATATATATGCAACCTAAATATGTGACACAATCTCAGTTCTGACTCCCCTTTGTGTTATATGTAATGAAGCATCATTAAATACCTTTGTTTATTTAGTGTCACTCAATATAGCTGGAGGTCCCAGAGGTGGGTGGGGGGAATCCGGGTGGGGGATGCATAAATGGTAAACAAACAATCTATATAAAAGGGGTACTCAAATACAAAAAGAATTGAGAATTTTAAGTATGTGATTATCAACTGAAATGAGTTCATAACTGTAGGAGCTGTGTCAAAATTAACTGAGGCAAGTTGAATAAAACTGGGCTAGTTGAGGGTTAAAAATCCCCTACTTTTACTACATAAGGATATAATTTCATTAATATTGGGACTTAAAGCTCACTTAAAGTGTCCATTTTGTCTACTTGAATATGTTTAACCAGTTTCATTTTAAAAAGTTAAAAACTCAGCAAGCAGAGGTATAACACACAAAAATAAGTTCTTAAAAGACTAAGATAGCCATAACATTATTAATATTCAAAATTTAAATAGACAGGCATTTCCTTTTAAAAATTCAAAGATTTCAGCTCTATAACCCACATAGTTTGACAGTTACTGGGCTTTAAAGTGGCATAATGTCCATAAATTGGGTTTCTGTGGGCATTTGACAATTGTTAAAGAGACCTTAGCAATTAAACAACAGATCTGAAACTTTTTGGGGGACATACATAACAAACAAAAATTATATATAATACAGTTTAAGACTTGTCACACTAAGCATTTCCAAATAACAGGGCAAAATACGGAAAAAATGTCCAAAAAGGCACTTGGGCGAGTGTCTATGGCCCTCATACACAGGTTAAATGTCTACTAAAAACCTTGATTTTCGGCATATGTAAAAAGGACATAATAATGCATTCCCAGATGGGATTTCAGCTCCATCAATCACATAGTTTAACAGTCACAGGGCTTAAAGGTGGTTAAAAAGTCCAAATATTGGGTCTCTGTGGGCCTTTTAGAGATCTCGATGTGGCTTTCAAATTAAAGCTTCAGACTTAAAATTTGTTACATACTAAGATTACACATAAAATATGTATCTAATAAAGTTTGAAACTTCTCAGACTTACCATTTCCAAGTTACAGAGCAAAATATGTGAAAAATGTCTTAAAAGGGTCACTCAGGTGGGTGTTTAAGGTCCTCATACACAGGTTAAATGTCTACTTGAAGCCTTGATTTTTGGCACATGTAAAAAGAACATAATAATGTATTCCCAGATGAGATTTCAGCTCTATCAGTCACATAGTTTAACAGTCACAGGCCTTAAAATTGGCAAAAAGTCCAAATACTGGGTCTTTATGGGGCCTTCTAGAGACCTAAATGTGGCCTTCAAATTAAAGCCTCAGACTTAAAATTTGTCACATACTAAGATTACACATAGAATATGCATCTAATACAGTTTGAAACTTCTTAGACTTACCATTTCCAAGTTACAGGGCAAAATATGTGAAAAATGTCTAAAAATGGTCACTCGGGTGGGGATTTATGGTCCTCATACACAGGTTAAATGTCTTCTTAAAGCCTTAATTTTTGGCACATATATAAATAACATACTAATATCTTCCCAGATAGGATTTGAGCTCTATCAGTCACATAGTTTGACAGTCACAGGGCTTAAAAGTAGCAAAAAGTCCAAATATTGGGTCTTTGGGAGCCTTTTAGAGACCTCAATTTGACCTTCAAAATTAAAGCTTCAGACTTAAAATCTGTTACATACTAAGATGACACACAGAATATATATCTAATACAGTTTGAAACTTCTCAGACTTACCATTTCCAAGTTACAGGGAAAAAGATGTGAAAAATGTCTTATAAGGGTCACTCGGGTGGGTGTTTATGGTCCTGATACACAGGTTAACTGTCTATTAAAGGCCTAAATGTTGGGGCACATATAAGAAAACACATAGATATATTCCCAGATGATATTTAACTTAGATGAGAGACATAGTTTGAAAGCTACAGTGCTTGAAAGTGGCAAAAAGTGCATAAATTGGGTCTCTGTGGGCACTTTTGAGACCTTAAGTCGACCCCTTTGGGTAAACCTACAGCCCTAAAATTTTCTACAGACAAGGATTACATATCAAAGTTATACCTAGCGCAGTTTGAGACTCATCAGAATTACCACTTCCAAATTATAGGGCAAAATATGTGAAAAATATAGCAAAAAATCCCCAAGTGGGGGTATTTATGGGCCTCAAACACAATTTTCTCCTCAACTTAAAGTCGTGATTTTCGGCACATGTACTAAGAACATATTAATGTGTTGTCAGGTAAAATTTCAGCCAGCTGAGCATCATAGTTTGTGACCTACAGGGCTCTAAGTGGCCAAAAGTCCAATTTCTGACCTTAAGGTGGCCATAAGTTCTTTTTTACTGGGAGTTTAAGGTCACCTTAAAATAGGGATCTTCCTTTGGGCACCCTTAACATGTGTACCAAGTTTGAAAAAAAAATATTAATTTGTTTTTGAGTTATCGCGTCCACAAGGAAATTTCTACGGCGGCGGCGGCGGCGGCGGCGGCGGCGCGACGGACCTGAATCCAATATATCCCCGACTTTCGTCTGGGGATATAATTAGTGTTTTGCCATTTTTGGCAAAAATTCGAAAATTCAAAATGGCCGCCATTTTTGGGGAGGGGAAAATTTTTGGAAAATTGCAAAGATTGCATTCCTTAGATCCCCTGTGGTTCGAAAATTTTGCCGAAATCGCTCTATCTCGCACGGTTAAGGAGATAGAAGCAAATTTGTGTTTTGCCATTTTTGGCAAAAATTCGAAAATTCAAAATGGCCGCCATTTTTGGGGAGGGGAAATTTTTTTGAAAATTGCAAATATTACATTCCTTAGATACCCTGTGGGTCGAAAATTTCGACGAAATCGCTCTATCTCGCACGGTTAAGGAGATAGAAGCAAATTTGTGTTTTGCAATTTTTGGCAAAAATTCGAAAATTCAAAATGGCCGCCATTTTTGGGGAGGGGAAAATTTTTTGAAAATTGCAAATATTACATTCCTTAGATACCCTGTGGGTCGAAAATTTCGACGAAATCGCTCTATCTCGCACGGTTAAGGAGATAGAAGCAAATTTGTGTTTTGCCATTTTTGGCAAAAATTCAAAAATTCAAAATGGCCGCCATTTTTGGGGAGGGGAAAATATTTTGAAAATTGCAAAGATTGCATTGGTTAGATACCCTGTGTGTCGAAAATTTTGCCGAAATCGCTCTATCTCGCACGGTTAAGGAGATAGAAGCAAATTTGTGTTTTGCCATTTTTGGCAAAAATTCGAAAATTCAAAATGGCCGCCATTTTTGGGGAGGGGAAATTTTTTTGAAAATTGCAAATATTACATTCCTTAGATACCCTGTGGGTCGAAAATTTCGATGAAATCGCTCTATCTCGCACGGTTAAGGAGATAGAAGCAAATTTGTGTTTTGCCATTTTTGGCAAAAATTCGAAAATTCAAAATGGCCGCCATTTTTGGGGAGGGGAAAATTTTTGGAAAATTGCAAAGATTGCATTCCTTAGATACCCTGTGGGTCGAAAATTTCGACGAAATCGCTCTATCTCGCACGGTTAAGGAGATAGAAGCAAATTTGTGTTTTGCCATTTTTGGCAAAAATTTGAAAATTCAAAATGGCCGCCATTTTTGGGGAGGGGAAAATTTTTGGAAAATTGCAAACATTGCATTCCTTAGATACCCTGTGGGTCGAAAATTTCGACGAAATCGCTCTATCTCGCACGGTTAAGGAGATAGAAGCAAATTTGTGTTTTGCCATTTTTGGCAAAAATTCGAAAATTCAAAATGGCCGCCATTTTTGGGGAGGGGAAAATATTTTGAAAATTGCAAAGATTGCATTGCTTAGATACCCTGTGCGTCTAAAATTTTGCCGAAATCGCTCTATCTCGCACGGTTAAGGAGATAGAAGCAAATTAGTGTTTTGCCATTTTTGGCAAAAATTCGAAAATTCAAAATGGCCGCCATTTTTGGGGAGGGGAAAATTTTTGGAAAATTGCAAAGATTGCATTCCTTAGATCCCCTGTGGGTCGAAAATTTTGCCGAAATCGCTCTATCTCGCACGGTTAAGGAGATAGAAGCAAATTTGTGTTTTGCCATTTTTGGCAAAAATTCGAAAATTCAAAATGGCCGCCATTTTTGGGGAGGGGAAATTTTTTTGAAAATTGCAAATATTACATTCCTTAGATACCCTGTGGGTCGAAAATTTCGACGAAATCGCTCTATCTCGCACGGTTAAGGAGATAGAAGCAAATTTGTGTTTTGCCATTTTTGGCAAAAATTCGAAAATTCAAAATGGCCGCCATTTTTGGGGAGGGGAAAATTTTTGGAAAATTGCAAAGATTGCATTCCTTAGATACCCTGTGGGTCGAAAATTTCGACGAAATCGCTCTATCTCGCACGGTTAAGGAGATAGAAGCAAATTTGTGTTTTGCCATTTTTGGCAAAAATTCGAAAATTCAAAATGGCCGCCATTTTTGGGGAGGGGAAAATTTTTTGAAAATTGCAAATATTACATTCCTTAGATACCCTGTGGGTCGAAAATTTCGACGAAATCGCTCTATCTCGCACGGTTAAGGAGATAGAAGCAAATTTGTGTTTTGCCATTTTTGGCAAAAATTCAAAAATTCAAAATGGCCGCCATTTTTGGGGAGGGGAAAATATTTTGAAAATTGCAAAGATTGCATTGGTTAGATACCCTGTGTGTCGAAAATTTTGCCGAAATCGCTCTATCTCGCACGGTTAAGGAGATAGAAGCAAATTTGTGTTTTGCCATTTTTGGCAAAAATTCGAAAATTCAAAATGGCCGCCATTTTTGGGGAGGGGAAATTTTTTTGAAAATTGCAAATATTACATTCCTTAGATACCCTGTGGGTCGAAAATTTCGACGAAATCGCTCTATCTCGCACGGTTAAGGAGATAGAAGCAAATTTGTGTTTTGCCATTTTTGGCAAAAATTCGAAAATTCAAAATGGCCGCCATTTTTGGGGAGGGGAAAATTTTTGGAAAATTGCAAAGATTGCATTCCTTAGATACCCTGTGGGTCGAAAATTTCGACGAAATCGCTCTATCTCGCACGGTTAAGGAGATAGAAGCAAATTTGTGTTTTGCCATTTTTGGCAAAAATTCGAAAATTCAAAATGGCCGCCATTTTTGGGGAGGGGAAAATCTTTTGAAAATTGCAAATATTACATTCCTTAGATACCCTGTGGGTCGAAAATTTCGACGAAATCGCTCTATCTCGCACGGTTAAGGAGATAGAAGCAAATTTGTGTTTTGCCATTTTTGGCAAAAATTCAAAATGGCCGCCATTTTTGGGGAGGGGAAAATATTTTGAAAATTGCAAAGATTGCATTGCTTAGATACCCTGTGTGTCGAAAATTTTGCCGAAATCGCTCTATCTCGCACGGTTAAGGAGATAGAAGCAAATTAGTGTTTTGCCATTTTTGGCAAAAATTCGAAAATTCAAAATGGCCGCCATTTTTGGGGAGGGGAAAATTTTTGGAAAATTGCAAAGATTGCATTGCTTAGATCCCCTGTGGGTCGACAATTTTGACGAAATCGCTCTATCTCGCACGGTTAAGGAGATAGAAGCAAATTTGTGTTTTGCCATTTTTGGCAAAAATTCGAAAATTCAAAATGGCCGCCATTTTTGGGGAGGGGAAATTTTTTTGAAAATTGCAAATATTACATTCCTTAGATACCCTGTGGGTCGAAAATTTCGACGAAATCGCTCTATCTCGCACGGTTAAGGAGATAGAAGCAAATTTGTGTTTTGCCATTTTTGGCAAAAATTCGAAAATTCAAAATGGCCGCCATTTTTGGGGAGGGGAAAATTTTTGGAAAATTGCAAATATTACATTCCTTAGATACCCTGTGGGTCGAAAATTTCGACGAAATCGCTCTATCTCGCACGGTTAAGGAGATAGAAGCAAATTTGTGTTTTGCCATTTTTGGCAAAAATTCGAAAATTCAAAATGGCCGCCATTTTTGGGGAGGGGAAAATTTTTTGAAAATTGCAAAGAGTACACTCCTCAGATACCCTGCGGGTCGAAAATTTTGCCGAAATCGCTCTATCTGGCACGGTTAAGGAGATAGAAGCAAATTACTCAAAAGTAGTACTGAAAATACACAATGAAGTACCTAAATGGCTATTACTCATGTACTGACAAAGCTATCAGTCCCAAATGCAATACCAAGCGAGCTATGGACATAACAATCTTGTATTCAAAATTGTAGTAAAATATCTTTAATTATTTTGGCTTAAATGCACGGAAACTAATGGGTACTGAAAATAGCTGTACTTAAGTATTACTCAGTAAGCAAAAGAGGTACAACAGCCAAAAGCAATCCCAAGCAAGCTACTGACCCAATAAGCCTGCATACCAAATTTGGTGACAATAGCTCTAATACTTTTCCTTTAAATGAGCGGAAACCATGCGTGACGCCGGACATCGGACGCCGGACGCCGGACATCGGACATCGGACATCGGACAACGGACATCGGACATCGGACATCGGACGGCGAAAAAAGCAAAAATAATATATCCACCCCCCAGGGGGGTGGACATAATTCTACCATTTTTCAGGGTATCAAATATACTTACATCTTTATTAGATGGGACAATATTTTTTGCTAGGTTTGGCCCCACATTAGTAAAAAATTCATTAAAACCATTTCCTTACTTCCTTCAACTGGCTTACCACCACTCATAAACTTTTCAGGAAAATTACTATTAGTTTCTTTTTTCTTAATAAGATTATTTAATATTTTCCATGTGCCTTTGTATCATTTCATACTGGTTTCCCTAAATATTTCGCTCCACATCTATCCACATACCGCACTACTTACAATACTCAACGTAGTCAGAGTGTTGCCAATTTCCTCAATGTACCAAAATTTCAACCTACAATTCACAAGTCCAATAAGCAGTTAGGCTTCAGTTTTGCCTTTCATGCTCCCACTGTTTGGAATTCACTTCCTGAAGACATCCGTGCATCACCCACTATTGCCTCTTTTAGAAAGAAGCTCAAAACCTATCTCTACGCAAAGGCATATCCTCCTTAGCTCATTTTCTAATTTTTTTCCCTGGACTTTGAATTTTGCATATTGCTATTGTCTTGTTGCACCTTAGAGTCCACTACTCAGTGGAGATTAAGCGCCATAAAAGTCAAATTAGAATTAGAATTTTTATGATTTAACAATGCATTATTGTACTGTCTTTTTTCTTTACATCTTAAAATTCCTGTCAGTTTATTTCTATACCTTTTGTACTTGGCTAAATTTACAGTAGATCTGCCCCTAATGTGGGTGTTCCACCACACGACTAAGCTCCCCGATTAAGGGTTTTTGGGAGTCTGTTTCAAATATTTGCTTAGTCCCAGACATCCTGCGTCTTTAGCTGGCTTCTGAAACAATCTATTGTTTGCTCAGATCTGACAGTTTGTGGCAGCTTGTTCCATTCAGCTGGTGCAGCTACTGGAAAGCCTCGCCTGCCTATGTGCTTCTTAGGGCGGGTTGAGGAGACAGATAGCCTGTTGCCGCGAGTGAGACTGCTCGATCTTATTAAAGCTGAGAGATATGGGGGCTGTGACAGATTGATAGCCTTGAATACCAAAAGATTATACTTAAAAAGGATACGATGTTGAATTGGAAGCCAGTGGAGTTTTTTCAAAAAGGGTGTAACATGACTCATTTTGTCAAGTCTGAAGATGATACGGCAAAGAGCATTCTGGACTCTCTGTAGTTTAGCTATGTTGGACTTGCTTACCCCATAAAGTAAAGAGTTACAGTAGTCCAGACAACTACTGACCATAGCATTAGCCAGAAGTATTGCGGTTTCATCACTAAGGAATTTGCGAATTCGCCGCAAATCGCGAAGATGATAATAACATGCTCGGCAAACCTTGGCAACATGATTGTCAAAGGAGTTGTCGGAGTCAAAGATAACACCCAGATTCTTTACTTCCACCGACGGAGAGATATTGTTTTGGAGGAGTGGGACAGGGAAATTTGGTGCAAGCGACTCCCTGATGGCTTTTTGACCTATAATGATAAATTCGGTTTTTTCTGGGTTTAGTTTTAGCTTAACACCAACCATCCACTCCTGTACTGACTCGAGACACTCGGTCAGCTCTTCTATGCTAGAATCAAAGTTCCTGGAGTCAACTGCTAAGTAGATCTGGGTGTCATCAGCATATAGGTGATGAGTAACATTGAATTTAGAAATAACTTGACTGAGGGGACTAGTGTAAAGGGTAAAAAGGAGAGGACCCAATACGGAGATTTGGGGGACTCCGAACGGGAGAATTACCGCCTCAGAGAAACTATCACCTATTTTAATTTTTTGTTTTCAGTTTGAAAGGTACGATTTGATCCACCACAAGACAGTACCATCTAGACTAAACCAGTCATGCAAGCAGTCATATAAAAGGGAATGATCAATAGTGTCAAACGCCGCTGACAAGTCTAATAATGTTAGGGCCACTGCCTTTCCTGAGTCCACTGAGAAAGCTATATTGTTTTGAATCTTCAACAATGCGGTTTCAGTGGAATGGGAACTTTTATAAGCAGACTGGTTGGGTCCTGCCCTGGGGTCCGAAATTATGTTCACCAAGAGATAAGTACTGAGTACCAGTACACATCTTATGAATCATCATGAAGCAGGTTTTAGAGTGCCATAAACTCTGTTAAGTGTACCAAGTAAGTTTATTACATCTTAAAATATGTGAAAAAGTGCTGGGAAATATCCTTATTACATCTTAAAACATGTGAAAAATTGCTGGGAAATCTCCTTGCAGTATTTCCATCTCATTGCGGTATTAAGCCCTGCCGGATCTTAAGACAGCAGTGTAAAAGATACTGTATAGTCACTGTGTAGTGACATCAGTGTTGGAGTTGGTGTTGGCGGGACCTGACCTCAGTCCACGGGATACGTGCATATCGCACCCACTTCAAATCGCTACCGCTAACTCGCACCCACAATCCACACCCGTTTTAAAAATCATATTTTATCATAGGATTTTTGTCTAAACTCATGGCATTGCAATAAGTATCTGGCTCGACAGTTCAGTTAATTTATTAGCGGTAGATGTGCTTAACAATTGCATTCAATATATATATTAGGTCACGGAAATACAGGATACATTTGTTAAATAAGGGTTTAGCAATACGTCCATATGAAAGAGTGCAGGTCAATGTATGTGCAGACATAGGAAATATTTGACGATTCTATGGCATTTCTTAACAATATTTAACTTGAAGATCAAAATTCACGAGGTCAAGGTATTCTGTGGGGTTTCTGTGGAGATAAAAGACAAGAAAGGAGAAGATGAAATTAAAAAAATAACGGGTGTGATTTGAGGGTGCGAGTTAGTGGTAGCAATTTGAAGTAGGTGCAATATGCATGTAAATCTCAGCCCACACAGTATGTACAAATATAGACTGAGTTTCTGTCCCGTCGCCAATTGCTATTGATATACTGATGGTACGCAATGGCGAGGGACAGAGCTCACATGTACTTGATTTCTGTGTAAATCTCGAACTGTAGGAAATAACTTCATATACTTTAAAAAGTCCTTCTTGTGTCTATATATCTGTATCCAGTTTACAATACCTATGTTATTACACTAAACTGCTTTTACAAGCTAGGATTTTCTTTTGTAGATAACTATGCAATGTTGAAGGTTTGTTTACATTTAAAGAATAGGCTCAAATATGAATTACCGGCAAGTTGCGACCAAAACAACTCGCACCCAACAACTCGCACACACAACTCGCACCCCAAAAACAAACAAGACCACTGCCGTGGTATGATCTCCCGCCGCACTACATCAAAAAGTAGGTGAACAACATATTTGACAAAACTCCTTTAAATTGAATAGCTTTGCTGTTAAAGTGAAAGCTCTCCCAAAAGTAGGTGAATGAGTTATTTGAGAAAAATTGGCTATCTGCAATACTTTTAGCGATAATTCGCATTTACTCATTTTGAGTAGGTGAGTAATTAGCTATGAGTGTGAAACTTCACCAAGTGAAAGCTCTCCCAAAAGTAGGTGAATGAGTTATTTGAGAAAAATTGGATATCCCCAATACTTTTAGGAATAATTCACATTTACTCATTTTGAGTAGGTGAGTAATTAGCTACGGGTCTGGAACTTCACCATGTGAAAGCTCTCCCAAAAGTAGATGAATGAGTTATTTGATAAAAATTGGATATCCGCAATACTTTTAGAGATAATTATCATTTACTCATTTTGAGTAGGTGAATAATTAGCTACGGGTCTGAAACTTCACCATGTGAAAGCTCTCCCAAAAGTAGATGAAGCAGTTATTTGAGAAAAATTATGTCATTATTTTGCCACAAATAAGAAAATAGCTATTACTCACTTATGGCATGCAATAGAACCCCAAACTTTATGCATTTACCCTACAGTCACAATTTCAAAGTAGGTATTACTCGGCTATCCAATGTGCAACAGGTCTGAAACTTTACTATGTGATAGGTTATCAAAAACTAGATGAATAACATATTTGAAAATATTTCCCTAACTTTAATACTTTTGAAGATATTTGATTATATCTGCAATACTTTTAGAGATAATTCGCATTTACTCATTTTGAGTAGGTGAGTAAATAGCTATGGGTCTGAAACTTCACCATGTGAAAGCTCTTCCAAAAGTAGGTGAATGAGTTATTTGAGAAAAATTGGCTATCCGCGATACTTTTGGCGACAATTCGCATTTACTCATTTTGAGCAGGTGAGTAATTAGCTATGGGTCTGAAACTTCACCATGTGAAAGCTCTCCCAAAAGTAGGTGAACGAGTTATTTGAGAAAAATTGGCTATCTGCAATACTTTTAGCGATAATTCGCATTTACTCATTTTGAGTAGGTGAGTAATTAGCTATGGGTGTGAAACTTCACCAAGTGAAAGTTCTCCCAAAAGTAGGTGAACGAGTTATTTGGGAAAAATTGGCCATCTGCAATACTTTTAGAGACAAGACCACTGCCGCGGTATGTATCTCCCGCCGAGTACCGCAGGGGAAGAAATACTACATTGAAATTTTTCCCCTTTGCATAGGACACTGTTGTACCATCCTGCAGGTCGAAAATTCGCTTGAAATCGCTCTATCTGTTACGCTTTTCGAGATATTGACACTTTTCCATTTTCAGCAAAAATCCAAGATGGCCGCCGAAAGTGGCGAAAAATGAAATTTTTCCCCTTTGGACAGGACACTCTTGTATCACCCTGCGGGTCAAAAATTCGCTCGAAATCGCTCGATCTCTTACGGTTTTCGAGATATTGACACTTTTTCATTTTCCGCAAAAATCTAAGATGGCCGCCAAAAGTGGCGAAAATTGAAATTTTCCCCCTTTGCACAGGAGACTCTTGTACCACCTGCAGGTCAAAAATTTGCTCGAAATCGCTCTATCTCTTATGGTTTTCGAGATATTCACACTTTTTCATTTTTTCCCGCTAAAATCGAAGATGGCCGCCAAAAGTGGCGAAAATTGAAATCTTTCCCCTTTGCATAGGACACTTTTGTACTACCCTGAAGGTCTAAATGCAATAGTTTTCAAGTTACAAGTGATTTCACTCATGATGGAAGTTAGTGAAAAATCCAAAAGTAGCTATTACTCACTTATCCATTGAGATAGACACCGAAGTTACTCACCATGTTGTTGCTGTGGGAAAAAGTAGGTGAATAACATATTTTAACAAAATGCTCTAAATACAATACTTTTGAAGTTATAATCGATTTAGTGCATGATTTCATTAATTTTAACGCATTAAAAATTATTTTAATAATTCATAAAAAAACTTTAGCATGTGAAATATCTCCAAAATGTAGGTGACTGAGTTATTTGAGAAATACTGGCTATCTGCAATACTTTTAGTGATAATAGGCAATTACTCATTTTGAGTAGGTGAGTAATTAGATACGGATCTGAAAATTCACTAATTGAAAGTTCTCCCAAAATGTAGGTGAAGTGAGTTATTTGAAAAATACTGGCTATCTGCAATACTTTTAGAGATAATTCGCATTTACTCATTTTGAGTAGGTGAGTAATTACCTACAGGTTTGGAACTTCACCATGTGAAAGCTCTTCCAAAAGTAGATGAATGAGTTATTTGATAAAAATTGGGTACCCACAATACTTTTAGAGATGATTAGCATTTACTCATTTTGAGTAGGTGAGTAACTACCTACGGGTCTGAAACTTCACCATGTGAAAGCTCTTTCAAAAGTAGATGAATGAGTTATTTGAGAAAAATTGGCTATCTGCAATACTTTTAGAGATAATTCTCATTTACTCATTTTGAGTAGGTGAGTAATTAGCTATGGGTCTGAAACTTCACCATGTGACAGCTCTTCCAAAAGTAGATGAATGAGTTATTTGAGAAAAATTGACTATCTGCAATACTCTTAGAGATAATTTGCATTTACTCATTTTGAGTAGGTGAGTAATTAGCTACAGGTCTGAAACTTTGCCATGTGAAAGCTCTTCCAAAAGTAGATGAATGAGTTATTTGAGAAAAATTGGCTATCTGCAATACTTTTAGAGAGAATTCGCATTTACTCATTTTGAGCAGGCGAGTAAGTAGCTATGGGTCTGAAACTTCACAATGTGAAAGCTCTTCCAAAAGTAGATGAATGAGTTATTTGAGAAAAATGGGCTATCTGCAATACTTTTAGAGATATTTAGCATTTACTCATTTTGAGTAGGTGAGAAATTAGCTACAGATCTGACACTTCACCAAGTGAAAGCTCTCCCAAAAGTAGATGAGTTATTTGAGAAAAATTGGCTATCTGCAATACTTTTAGAGATAATTAGCATTTACTCATTTTGAGTAGGTGAGTAATTAGCTACAGGTCTGAAACTTTGCCATGTGAAAGCTCTTCCAAAAGTAGGTGAATGAGTTATTTGAGAAAAATTGGCTATCTGCAATACTTTTAGAGATATTTAGCATTTACTCATTTTGAGTAGGTGAGAAATTAGCTACAGATCTGACACTTCACCAAGTGAAAGCTCTCCCAAAAGTAGATGAATGAGTTATTTGAGAAAAATTGGCTATCTGCAATACTTTTAGAGATAATTAGCATTTACTCATTTTGAGTAGGTGAGTAATTAGCTATGGGTCTGAAACTTCACCATGTGAAAGCTCTTCCAAAAGTAGGTGAATGAGTTATTTGAGAAAAATTGGCTATCTGCAATACTTTTAGAGAGAATTCGCATTTACTCATTTTGAGTAGGTGAGTAATTAGCTATAGGTCTGAAACTTCACCATGTGAAAGCTCTTCCAAAAGTAGATGAATGAGTTATTTGAGAAAAATTGGCTATCTGCAATACTTTTAGAGATAATTAGCATTTACTCATTTTGAGTAGGTGAGTAATTAGCTACAGGTCTGAAACTTCACCAAGTGAAAGCTCTCCCAAAAGTAGGTGAATGAGTTATTTGAGAAAAATTGGCTATCTGCAATACTTTTAGAGAGAATTCGCATTTACTCATTTTGAGTAGGTGAGTAATTAGCTATGGGTCTGAAACTTCACCATGTGAAAGCTCTTCCAAAAGTAGATGAATGAGTTATTTGAGAAAAATTGGCTATCTGCAATACTTTTAGAAATAATTCGCATTTACTCATTTTGAGTAGGCGAGTAATTAGCTATGGGTCTGAAACTTCACCATGTGAAAGCTCTTCCAAAAGTAAATGAATGAGTTATTTGAGAAAAATTGGCTATCTGCAATACTTTTAGAGATATTTAGCATTTACTCATTTTGAGTAGGTGAGAAATTAGCTACAGATCTGACACTTCACCAAGTGAAAGCTCTCCCAAAAGTAGATGAATGAGTTATTTGAGAAAAATTGGCTATCTGCAATACTTTTAGAGATAATTCGCATTTACTCATTTTGAGTAGGTGAGAAATTAGCTATGGGTCTGAAACTTCAACCTGTGAAAGCTCTCCCAAAAGTAGATGAATGAGTTATTTGAGAAAAATTGGCTATCTGCAATACTTTTAGAGATAATTCACATTTACTCATTTTGAGTAGGCAAGTAACTAGCTATGGGTCTGAAACTTCACCATGTGACAGCTCTTCCAAAAGTAGATAAATGAGTTATTTGAGAAAAATTGACTATCTGCAATACTCTTAGAGATAATTCGCATTTACTCATTTTGAGTAGGTGAGTAATTAGCTACAGGTCTGAAACTTTGCCATGTGAAAGCTCTTCCAAAAGTAGATGAATGAGTTATTTGAGAAAAATTGGCTATCTGCAATACTTTTAGAGAGAATTCGCATTTACTCATTTTGAGTAGGCGAGTAAGTAGCTATGGGTCTGAAACTTCACAATCTGAAAGCTCTTCCAAAAGTAGATGAATGAGTTATTTGAGAAAAATTGGCTATCTGCAATACTTTTAGAGATAATTCGCATTTACTCATTTTGAGTAGGTGAGAAATTAGCTATGGGTCTGAAACTTCAACCTGTGAAAGCTCTCCCAAAAGTAGATGAATGAGTTATTTGAGAAAAATTGGCTATCTGCAATACTTTTAGAGATAATTCACATTTACTCATTTTGAGTAGGCAAGTAACTAGCTATGGGTCTGAAACTTCACCATGTGAAAGCTCTTCCAAAAGTAAATGAATGAGTTATTTGAGAAAAATTGGCTATCTGCAATACTTTTAGAGATATTTAGCATTTACTCATTTTGAGTAGGTGAGAAATTAGCTACAGATCTGACACTTCAAGTGAAAGCTCTCCCAAAAGTAGATGAGTTATTTGAGAAAAATTGGCTATCTGCAATACTTTTAGAGATAATTAGCATTTACTCATTTTGAGTAGGTGAGTAATTAGCTACAGGTCTGAAACTTTGCCATGTGAAAGCTCTTCCAAAAGTAGGTGAATGAGTTATTTGAGAAAAATTGGCTATCTGCAATACTTTTAGAGATATTTAGCATTTACTCATTTTGAGTAGGTGAGAAATTAGCTACAGATCTGACACTTCACCAAGTGAAAGCTCTCCCAAAAGTAGATGAATGAGTTATTTGAGAAAAATTGGCTATCTGCAATACTTTTAGAGATAATTAGCATTTACTCATTTTGAGTAGGTGAGTAATTAGCTACAGGTCTGAAACTTCACCAAGTGAAAGCTCTCCCAAAAGTAGGTGAATGAGTTATTTGAGAAAAATTGGCTATCTGCAATACTTTTAGAGAGAATTCGCATTTACTCATTTTGAGTAGGTGAGTAATTAGCTATGGGTCTGGAACTTCACCATGTGAAAGCTCTTCCAAAAGTAGATGAATGAGTTATTTGAGAAAAATTGGCTATCTGCAATACTTTTAGAGATAATTCGCATTTACTCATTTTGAGTAGGCGAGTAATTAGCTATGGGTCTGAAACTTCACCATGTGAAAGCTCTTCCAAAAGTAGATGAATGAGTTATTTGAGAAAAATTGGCTATCTGCAATACTTTTAGAGATAATTCGCATTTACTCATTTTGAGTAGGTGAGTAATTAGCTACAGGTCTGAAACTTTGCCATGTGAAAGCTCTTCCAAAAGTAGGTGAATGAGTTATTTGAGAAAAATTGGCTATCTGCAATACTTTTAGAGATATTTAGCATTTACTCATTTTGAGTAGGTGAGAAATTAGCTACAGATCTGACACTTCACCAAGTGAAAGCTCTCCCAAAAGTAGATGAATGAGTTATTTGAGAAAAATTGGCTATCTGCAATACTTTTAGAGATAATTAGCATTTACTCATTTTGAGTAGGTGAGTAATTAGCTACAGGTCTGAAACTTCACCAAGTGAAAGCTCTCCCAAAAGTAGGTGAATGAGTTATTTGAGAAAAATTGGCTATCTGCAATACTTTTAGAGAGAATTCGCATTTACTCATTTTGAGTAGGTGAGTAATTAGCTATGGGTCTGGAACTTCACCATGTGAAAGCTCTTCCAAAAGTAGATGAATGAGTTATTTGAGAAAAATTGACTATCTGCAATACTCTTAGAGATAATTCGCATTTACTCATTTTGAGTAGGTGAGTAATTAGCTACAGGTCTGAAACTTCGCCAAGTGAAAGCTCTCCCAAAAGTAGATGAATGAGTTATTTGAGAAAAATTGGCTATCTGCAATACTTTTAGAGATAATTAGCATTTACTCATTTTGAGTAGGTGAGTAATTAGCTACAGGTCTCAAACTTTGCCATGTGAAAGCTCTTCCAAAAGTAGGTGAATGAGTTATTTGAGAAAAATTGGCTATCTGCAATACTTTTAGAGATATTTAGCATTTACTCATTTTGAGTAGGTGAGAAATTAGCTACAGATCTGACACTTCACCAAGTGAAAGCTCTCCCAAAAGTAGATGAATGAGTTATTTGAGAAAAATTGGCTATCTGCAATACTTTTAGAGATAATTAGCATTTACTCATTTTGAGTAGGTGAGTAATTAGCTACAGGTCTGAAACTTCACCAAGTGAAAGCTCTTCCAAAAGTAGATGAATGAGTTATTTGAGAAAAATTGACTATCTGCAATACTCTTAGAGATAATTCGCATTTACTCATTTTAAGTAGGTGAGTAATTAGCTACAGGTCTGAAACTTTGCCATGTGAAAGCTCTTCCAAAAGTAGATGAATGAGTTATTTGAGAAAAATTGGCTATCTGCAATGCTTTTAGAGATAATTCGCATTTACTCATTTTGAGTAGGTGAAAAATTAGCTATGGGTCTGAAACTTCAACCTGTGAAAGCTCTCCCAAAATTAGATAAATGACTTATTTGAGAAAAATTGGGTATCTGCAATTCTTTTAGAGATAATTCGCATTTACTCATTTTGAGTAGGTGAGTAATTACCTACGGGTCTGAAACTTCACCAAGTGAAAGCTCTCCCAAAAGTAGATGAATGAGTTATTTGAGAAAAATTGGCTATCTGCAATACTTTTAGAGATAATTCGCATTTACTCATTTTGAGTAGGTGAGTAATTAGCTACGGGTCTGAAACTTCACCAAGTGAAAGCTCTCCCAAAAGTAGGTGAATGAGTTATTTGAGAAAAATTGGCTATCTGCAATACTTTTAGAGAGAATTCGCATTTACTCATTTTGAGTAGGTGAGTAATTAGCTATGGGTCTGAAACTTCACCATGTGAAAGCTCTTCCAAAAGTAGATGAATGAGTTATTTGAGAAAAATTGGCTATCTGCAATACTTTTAGAGATAATTCACATTTACTCATTTTGAGTAGGCGAGTAATTAGCTATGGGTCTGAAACTTCACCATGTGAAAGCTCTTCCAAAAGTAAATGAATGAGTTATTTGAGAAAAATTGGATATCTGCAATACTTTTAGAGATATTTTGCATTTACTCATTTTGAGTAGGTGAGAAATTAGCTACAGATCTGACACTTCACCAAGTGAAAGCTCTCCCAAAAGTAGATGAGTTATTTGAGAAAAATTGGCTATCTGCAATACTTTTAGAGATAATTAGCATTTACTCATTTTGAGTAGGTGAGTAATTAGCTACAGGTCTCAAACTTTGCCATGTGAAAGCTCTTCCAAAAGTAGGTGAATGAGTTATTTGAGAAAAATTGGCTATCTGCAATACTTTTAGAGATATTTAGCATTTACTCATTTTGAGTAGGTGAGAAATTAGCTACAGATCTGACACTTCACCAAGTGAAAGTTCTCGCAAAAGTAGATGAATGAGTTATTTGAGAAAAATTGGCTATCTGCAATACTTTTAGAGATAATTAGCATTTACTCATTTTGAGTAGGTGAGTAATTAGCTACGGGTCTGAAACTTCACCAAGTGAAAGCTCTTCCAAAAGTAGGTGAATGAGTTGTTTGAGAAAAATTGGCTATCTGCAATACTTTTAGAGAGAATTCGCATTTACTCATTTTGAGTAGGTGAGTAATTAGCTATGGGTCTGAAACTTCACCATGTGAAAGCTCTTCCAAAAGTAGATGAATGAGTTATTTGAGAAAAATTGGCTATCTGCAATACTTTTAGAGATAATTAGCATTTACTCATTTTGAGTAGGTGAGTAATTAGCTACGGGTCTGAAACTTCACCAAGTGAAAGCTCTCCCAAAAGTAGGTGAATGAGTTATTTGAGAAAAATTGGCTATCTGCAATACTTTTAGAGATAATTCGCATTTACTCATTTTGAGTAGGAGAGTAATTAGCTATGGGTCTGAAACTTCACCATGTGAAAGCTCTTCCAAAAGTAGATGAATGAGTTATTTGAGAAAAATTGGCTATCTGCAATACTTTTAGAGATAATTCGCATTTACTCATTTTGAGTAGGCGAGTAATTAGCTATGGGTCTGAAACTTCACCATGTGAAAGCTCTTCCAAAAGTAAACTAGAAATAGGCCGCCCTCTTGATAGTAGATGCGAATAGAAACAGGATAGCATAGAAGAACACACATTATCATGTGTAATGTCCACCCATGAACCTTTTGCCCAAATTGTACAGTAGTCTTACAAGACCCTGTTTCATTTGTAAAATATATCAATGATGCTTAAATATTTGTTAGTGTAGATGTAAATTATTTCAGCTTCATGCCTTTTTGCATTGGTTGGGTTGAAAATTTTGACGAAATCACTCTATCTTGCACGGTTAAGAAGATAGAAGCGAATTCCTGTTTTTCTATTTTTGGCAAAAATTTGAAAATTCAAAATGGCCGCCATTTTTGGGAAAAGGAAATTTTTTTGAAAATTGCCAAGAGTACATTTCTTAGATACCCTATGGGTCGAAAATTTCAACAAAATAACTCTATTTTGCACGGTTAAGGCCAGTTTGTGTTTTTCCATTTTGGGCAAAAATTCGAAAATTCAAAATGGCTGCCATTTTTGGGGAGGGGAAAATTTTTTGAAAATTGCAAAGATTACATTCCTTAGATACCCTGTGGGTTGAAAAATTTCGACGAAATCGCTCTATCTTGCATGGTTAAGGAGATAGAAGCAAATTTGTGTTTTGCCATTTTTGGCAAAAATTCAAAAATTCAAAATGGCCGCCAATTTTGGGGGAGGGGAAAATTTTGGGAAAATTGCAAAGATTGCATTCCTTAGATACCCTGTGGGTCGAAAATTTAGACGAAATCACTCTATCTCGCACGGTTAAGGAGATAGAAGCAAATTTGTGTTTTGCCATTTTTGGCAAAAATTCGAAAATTCAAAATGGCCGCCATTTTTGGGGAGGGGAAAATTTTTTGAAAATTGCAAAGAGTACACTCCTCAGATACCCTGTGGGTCGAAAATTTTGACGAAATCGCTCTATCTCGCACGGTTAAGGAGATAGAAGCAAATTTGTGTTTTGCCATTTTTGGCAAAAATTCAAAAATTTAAAATGGCCGCCATTTTTGGGGAGGGGAAATTTTTTTGAAAATTGCAAATATTACATTCCTTAGATACCCTGTGGGTCAAAAATTTCGACGAAATCGCTCTATCTCGCACGGTTAAGGAGATAGAAGCAAATTTGTGTTTTGCCATTTTTGGCAAAAATTCAAAATGGCCGCCATTTTTGGGGAGGGGAAAATTTTTGGAAAATTGCAAAGAGTACACTCCTTAGATACCCTGTGGATTGAAAATCTCGACGAAATCGCTCTATCTCACACGGTTAAGGAGATAGAAGCAAATTTGTGTTTTGCCATTTTTGGCAAAAATTCGAAAATTCAAAATGGCCGCCATTTTTGGGGAGGGGAAAATTTTTTGAAAATTGCAAATATTACATTCCTTAGATACCCTGTGGGTCGAAAATTTCCACGAAATCGCTCTATCTCGCACGGTTAAGGAGATAGAAGCAAATTGTGTTTTGCCATTTTTGGCAAAAATTCGAAAATTCAAAATGGCCGCCATTTTTGGGGAGGGGAAAATTTTTGGAAAATTGAAAAGATTGCATTCCTTAGATACCCTGTGGGTCGAAAATTTCGACGAAATCACTCTATCTCGCACGGTTAAGGAGATAGAAGCAAATTTGTGTTTTGCCATTTTTGGCAAAAATTCGAAAATTTAAAATGGCCGCCATTTTTGGGGAGGGGAAAATTTTTTGAAAATTGCAAATATTACATTCCTTAGATACCCTGTGGGTCGAAAATTTCGACGAAATCGCTCTATCTCGCACGGTTAAGGAGATAGAAGCAAATTTGTGTTTTGCCATTTTTGGCAAAAATTTGAAAATTCAAAATGGCCGCCATTTTAGGCGAGGGGAAATTTTTTTTTAAATTGCCAAGAATACAATGCTCAAATACCTGTGGGTCGAAAATTTTGACAAAATCGCTCTATCTCGCATGGTTAAGGAGATAGAAGCAAATTTGTGTTTTGCCATTTTTGGCAAAAATTCAAAAATTCAAAATGGCCGCCAATTTTGGGGGAGGGGAAAATTTGGGGAAAATTGCAAAGATTGCATTCCTTAGATACCCTGTGGGTCGAAAATTTCGACGAAATCACTCTATCTCGCACGGTAAAGGAGATAGAAGCAAATTAGTGTTTTGCCATTTTTGGCAAAAATTCGAAAATTCAAAATGGCCACCATTTTTGGGGAGGGGAAAATTTTTTTGAAAATTGCAAAGAGTACACTCCTCAGATACCCTGTGGGTCGAAAATTTTGACGAAATCGCTCTATCTCGCACGGTTAAGGAGATAGAAGCAAATTTGTGTTTTGCCATTTTTGGCAAAAATTCAAAAATTTAAAATGGCCGCCATTTTTGGGGAGGGGAAATTTTTTTGAAAATTGCAAATATTACATTCCTTAGATACCCTGTGGGTCGAAAATTTCGACGAAATCGCTCTATCTCGCACGGTTAAGGAGATAGAAGCAAATTAGTGTTTTGCCATTTTTGGCAAAAATTCGAAAATTCAAAATGGCCGCCATTTTTGGGGAGGGGAAAATTTTTGGAAAATTGCAAAGAGTACACTCCTTAGATACCCTGTGGATTGAAAATCTCGACGAAATCGCTCTATCTCACACGGTTAAGGAGATAGAAGCAAATTTGTGTTTTGCCATTTTTGGCAAAAATTCGAAAATTCAAAATGGCCGCCATTTTTGGGGAGGGGAAAATTTTTTGAAAATTGCAAATATTACATTCCTTAGATACCCTGTGGGTCGAAATTTCCACGAAATCGCTCTATCTCGCACGGTTAAGGAGATAGAAGCAAATTGTGTTTTGCCATTTTTGGCAAAAATTCGAAAATTCAAAATGGCCGCCATTTTTGGGGAGGGGAAAATTTTTGGAAAATTGAAAAGATTGCATTCCTTAGATACCCTGTGGGTCGAAAATTTCGACGAAATCACTCTATCTCGCACGGTTAAGGAGATAGAAGCAAATTTGTGTTTTGCCATTTTTGGCAAAAATTCGAAAATTTAAAATGGCCGCCATTTTTGGGGAGGGGAAAATTTTTTGAAAATTGCAAATATTACATTCCTTAGATACCCTGTGGGTCGAAAATTTCGACGAAATCGCTCTATCTCGCACGGTTAAGGAGATAGAAGCAAATTTGTGTTTTGCCATTTTTGGCAAAAATTCGAAAATTCAAAATGGCCGCCATTTTTGGGGAGGGGAAAATTTTTTGAAAATTGCAAAGAGTACACTCCTTAGATACCCTGTGGGTCGAAAATTTCGACGAAATCGCTCTATCTCACACGGTTAAGGAGATAGAAGGAAATTTGTGTTTTGCCATTTTTGGCAAAAATTCGAAAATTCAAAATGGCCGCCATTTTTGGGGAGGGGAAAATTGTTTGAAAATTGCAAAGAGTACAATGCTCAGATACCCTGTGGGTCGAAAATTTTGACGAAATCGCTCTATCTCGCACGGTTAAGGAGATAGAAGCAAATTTGTGTTTTGCCATTTTTGGCAAAAATTCGAAAATTTAAAATGGCCGCCATTTTTGGGGAGGGGAAAATTTTTTGAAAATTGCAAATATTACATTCCTTAGATACCCTGTGGGTCGAAAATTTCGACGAAATCGCTCTATCTCGCACGGTTAAGGAGATAGAAGCAAATTTGTGTTTTGCCATTTTTGGCAAAAATTCGAAAATTCAAAATGGCCGCCATTTTTGGGGAGGGGAAAATTTTTTGAAAATTGCAAAGAGTACACTCCTTAGATACCCTGTGGGTCGAAAATTTCGACGAAATCGCTCTATCTCACACGGTTAAGGAGATAGAAGGAAATTTGTGTTTTGCCATTTTTGGCAAAAATTCGAAAATTCAAAATGGCCGCCATTTTTGGGGAGGGGAAAATTTTTTGAAAATTGCAAAGAGTACACTCCTCAGATACCCTGTGGGTCGAAAATTTTGACGAAATCGCTCTATCTCGCACGGTTAAGGAGATAGAAGCAAATTTGTGTTTTGCCATTTTTGGCAAAAATTCGAAAATTTAAAATGGCCGCCATTTTTGGGGAGGGGAAAATTTTTTGAAAATTGCAAATATTACATTCCTTAGATACCCTGTGGGTCGAAAATTTCAACGAAATCGCTCTATCTCGCACGGTTAAGGAGATAGAAGTAAATTTGTGTTTTGCCATTTTTGGCAAAAATTCGAAAATTCAAAATGGCCGCCATTTTTGGGGAGGGGAAAATTTTTTGAAAATTGCAAAGAGTACACTCCTTAGATACCCTGTGGGTTGAAAATTTCGACGAAATCGCTCTATCTCACACGGTTAAGGAGATAGAAGGAAATTTGTGTTTTGCCATTTTTGGCAAAAATTCGAAAATTCAAAATGGCCGCCATTTTTGGGGAGGGGAAAATTGTTTGAAAATTGCAAAGAGTACAATGCTCAGATACCCTGTGGGTCGAAAATTTTGCCGAAATCGCTCTATCACGCACGGTTAAGGAGATAGAAGCAAATTAGTGTTTTGCCATTTTTGGCAAAAATTCGAAAATTCAAAATGGCCGCCATTTTTGGGGAGGGGAAAATTTTTTGAAAATTGCAAAGAGTACACTCCTCAGATACCCTACGGGTCGAAAATTTTGCCGAAATCGCTCTATCTCGCACGGTTAAGGAGATAGAAGCAAATTACTCAAAAGTAGTACTGAAAATACACAATGAAGTACCTAAATGGCTATTACTCATGTACTGACAAAGCTATCAGTCCCAAATGCAATACCAAGCGAGCTATGGACATAACAATCTTGTATTCAAAATTGTAGTAAAATATCTTTAATTATTTTGGCTTAAATGCACGGAAACCAATGGGTACTGAAAATAGCTGTACTTAAGTATTACTCAGTAAGCAAAAGAGGTACAACAGCCAAAAGCAATCCCAAGCAAGCTACTGACCCAATAAGCCTGCATACCAAATTTGGTGACAATAGCTCTAATACTTTTCCTTTATATGAGCGGAAACCATGCGTGACGCCGGACATCGGACGCCGGACATCGGACATCGAAAAAAGCAAAAATAATATATCCACCCCAGGGGGGTGGACATAATGAATGAGTTATTTGAGAAAAATTGGCTATCTGCAATACTTTTAGAGATATTTAGCATTTACTCATTTTGAGTAGGTGAGAAATTAGCTACAGATCTGACACTTCACCAAGTGAAAGCTCTCCCAAAAGTAGATGAATGAGTTATTTGAGAAAAATTGGCTATCTGCAATACTTTTAGAGATAATTAGCATTTACTCATTTTGAGTAGGTGAGTAATTAGCTACAGGTCTGAAACTTTGCCATGTGAAAGCTCTTCCAAAAGTAGGTGAATGAGTTATTTGAGAAAAATTGGCTATCTGCAATACTTTTAGAGATATTTAGCATTTACTCATTTTGAGTAGGTGAGAAATTAGCTACAGATCTGACACTTCACCAAGTGAAAGCTCTCCCAAAAGTAGATGAATGAGTTATTTGAGAAAAATTGGCTATCTGCAATACTTTTAGAGAGAATTCGCATTTACTCATTTTGAGTAGGTGAGTAATTAGCTATGGGTCTGAAACTTCACCATGTGAAAGCTCTTCCAAAAGTAGATGAATGAGTTATTTGAGCAAAATTGGCTATCTGCAATACTTTTAGAGATAATTAGCATTTACTCATTTTGAGTAGGTGAGTAATTAGCTATAGGTCTGAAACTTCACCAAGTGAAAGCTCTCCCAAAAGTAGGTGAATGAGTTATTTGAGAAAAATTGGCTATCTGCAATACTTTTAGAGAGAATTCGCATTTACTCATTTTGAGTAGGTGAGTAATTAGCTATGGGTCTGAAACTTCACCATGTGAAAGCTCTTCCAAAAGTAGATGAATGAGTTATTTGAGAAAAATTGGCTATCTGCAATACTTTTAGAGATAATTCGCATTTACTCATTTTGAGTAGGCGAGTAATTCGCTATGGGTCTGAAACTTCACCATGTGATAGCTCTTCCAAAAGTAAATGAATGAGTTATTTGAGAAAAATTGGCTATCTGCAATACTTTTCGAGATATTTAGCATTTACTCATTTTGAGTAGGTGAGAAATTAGCTACAGGTCTGACACTTCACCAAGTGAAAGCTCTCGCAAAAGTAGGTGAATGAGTTATTTGAGAAAAATTGGCTATCTTCTATACTTTTAGAGATAATTCGCATTTACTCATTTTGAGTAGGTGAGAAATTAGCTAGGAGTCTGAAACCTCACTAAGTGAAAGCTCTTCCAAAAGTATATGAATGAGTTATTTGAGAAAAATTGGCTATCTGCAATACTTTTAGACATAATTAGCATTTACTCATTTTGAGTAGGTGAGTAACTAGCTACGCATCTGAAACTTAACCAAGTGAAAGCTCTCCCAAAAGTAGGTGAACGAGTTATTTGAGAAAAATTGGCTACCTGCAATACTTTTAGAGATAATTCGCATTTACTCATTTTGAGGAGGTGAGTAAGTAGGCCAAAGTTCACCAAACCATTTTCCCCTTAGCATAGGATACTCTAGTACTACCCTGTGGTTCAAAAAATTGCTCAAAATTTCTCTATCTCTTACAGTTTGAGAGATATTTCTGATTTTTCACATTTTCACTAAAAGTAGCAATAAAGTAGCCATTACTCACTTGTACATCGAGCAACAGTTGTGAAACTTAAATATGTTACAGTTCACAAAAAAGTACATGAACAACATATTTGAGAGAAATTGTGTAGCTGCAATACTTTTGAAGATATAAGACATTTACTCATTATGGTTATCATTAAAAATTGAAAAAGTAGCTATTACTCACTTAGCTATGGAGATACACTTCCAAATTACTGACCATGTTGTAGCTGTGGAGAAAGTAGCTCAACAACATATTAGAACAAAATACTGTAAATGCAATAATTTCAGAGTTATAAGCCATATAATTATATTAGCTAAAATAGCTATTACTCACTCAAAAGTAGGCCAAAGTTCACCAAACCCCAAAAATATTGAAGAGCGAAAAAATTCATTAGGACTTGTGATTTACCAAAAATGTGTAACTGCAGTAGTTTCAGAGAAAACTGCGTGACACACGCACGCACGCACGCACTCACGCACACACGTACACACGCACATGGTGCAAATTATAATCTCCCTCCGGCGAGCCGGGCGGGAGATAATAATTCGCATTTACTCATTTTGAGTAGGTGAATAATTAGCTACGGGTCTGAAACCTCACCAAGTAAAAGCTCTCCCAAAAGTAGGTGAATGAGTTATTTGAGAAAAATTGGATATCTGCAATACTTTTACAGATAATTCACATTTACTCATTTTGAGTAGGCGAGTAATTAGCTACGGGTCTGGAACTTAACCATGTGAAAGCTCTCCCAAAAGTAGATGAACGAGTAATTTGATAAAAATTGGATATCCACAATACTTTTAGAGATAATTAGCATTTACTCATTTTGAGTAGGTGAATAATTAGCTATGGGTCTGAAACTTCACCAAGTGAAAGCTCTTCCAAAAGTAGGTGAATGAGTTATTTAAGAAAAATTGGATATCCCCAATACTTTTAGGGATAATTCACATTTACTCATTTTGAGTAGGTGAGTAATTAGCTACGGGTCTGGAACTTCACCATGTGAAAGCTCTCCCAAAAGTAGATGAATGAGTTATTTGATAAAAATTGGATATCCGCAATACTTTTAGAGATAATTATCATTTACTCATTTTGAGTAGGTGAATAATTAGCTACGGGTCTGAAACTTCACCATGTGAAAGCTCTCCCAAAAGTAGATGAAGCAGTTATTTGAGAAAAATTATGTCATTATTTTGCCACAAATAAGAAAATAGCTATTACTCACTTATGGCATGCAATAGAACCCCAAACTTTATGCATTTACCCTACAGTCACAATTTCAAAGTAGGTATTACTCGGCTATCCAATGTGCAACAGGTCTGAAACTTTACTATGTGATAGGTTATCAAAAACTAGATGAATAACATATTTGAAAATATTTCCCTAACTTTAATACTTTTGAAGATATTTGACATTTACTTATGTTGTTATTTTGCTACAAATAAGAAAATAGCTATTACTCACTTATGGCATGCAATACAACCCCAAAATATATACCATCTTATAGTTAAGGACAAAGTAGCTGAATAACATATTTGAAGAAAAAGCTGTAACTGCAATAGTTTTGGAGTTACAATGGATTTACTCAACAGTCACAATTTCAAAGTAGCTATTACTTAGCTATGCAATGTGCAACAGGTCTGAAACTTTACTATGTGACAGCTTACAAAAAAGTAGATGAATGACATATTTGAAAAGAATTCCGTAACTTTAATACTTCTGAAGATATTTGACATTTACTTATATCATTATTTTCCTACTAATAAGAAAATAGCTATTACTCACTTATGGCATGCAATAAAACCCCAAACTACATGCCAGCTTATAGCTAAGGACAAAGTAGGTGAACAACATATTTTACGAAAATATTGTAACTGCAATAGTTTTGGAGTTACAATGGATTTACTCAACTGTAGAATTTCAAAGTAGCTATTACTCAGCTATCCAATGTGCAACAGATCTGAAACTTTACTATGTGATAGCTTATGAAAAAGTAGATGGATAACATATTTGAAAAGAATTCCCTAACTTTAATACTTTTGAAGATATTTGACATTTACTTATGTCATGATTTTGCTACAAATAACAAAATAGCTATTACTCACTTATGGCAGGCAATAGAACCCCAAACTATGTACCATCTTATAGCTAAGGACAAAGTAGCTGAACAACATATTTTAGGAAAATACTCTAACTGCAATAGTTTTGGAGTTACAATGGCTTTACTCAACAGTCAGAATTTCAAAGTAGCTATAATTCAGCTATCCAAGGTGCAACAGGTCTGAAACTTTACTATGTTATAGCTTACCAAAAAGTAGATGGACAACATATTTGAAAAGATTTCCCTAACTTCAATACTTTTGAAGATATTTGACATTTACTTCTTCTGTTATTTAGCTACAAATGAGAAAATAGCTATTACTCACTTATGGCAAGCAATAGAACCCCAAACTATGTACCATGTTATAGCTAAGAACAAAGTAGCTGAACAATATATTTTAGGAAAATACTCCAACTGCAATAGTTTTGGAGTTACAATGGCTTTACTCAACAGTCAGAATTTCAAAGTAGCTATTACTCAGCTATCCAAGGTGCAAGAGGTCTGAAACTTTACTATGTCATAGCTTACCAAAAAGTAGATGGACAACATATTTGAAAAGATTTCCCTAACTTTAATACTTTTGAAGATATTTGACATTTACTTCTTCTGTTATTTAGCTACAAATGAGGAAATAGCTATTACTCACTTATGGCAAGCAATAGAACCCCAAACTATGTACCATCTTATAGCTAAGAACAAAGTAGCTGAACAACATATTTTAGGAAAACACTCTAACTGCAATACTTTTTTAGTTACAATAGCTTTACTCAACAGTCAGAATTTCCAAGTAGCTATTACTCAGCTATGCAAGGTGCAACAGGTCTGAAACTTTACTATGTCATAGCTTACCAAAAAGTAGATGGACAACATATTTGAAAAGATTTCCCCAACTTTAATACTTTTGAAGATATTTGACATTTACTTCTTCTGTTATTTAGCTACAAATGAGAAAATAGCTATTACTCACTTATGGCATGCAATAGAACCCCAAACTATGTACCATCTTATAGCTAAGGACAAAGTAGCTGAACAACATATTTTAGGAAAATACTCTAACTGCAATAGTTTTTGAGTTACAATCGCTTTACTCACCAGTCAGAATTTCAAAGTAGCTATTACTCAGCTATCCAAGGTGCAACAGGTCTTAAACTTTAGTATGTGATAGCTTACCAAAAAGAAGATGGACAACATATTTGAAAAGATTTCCCTAACTTCAATACTTTTGAAGATATTTGACATTTACTTCTTCTGTTATTTAGCTACAAATGAGAAAATAGTTATTACTCACTTATAGCATGCAATGGGACCCCAAACTATGTACCATCTTATAGCTAAGGACAAAGTAGCTGAACAATATATTTGAAGAAAAAGTTGTTACTGCAATAGTTTTTGAGTTATGAGCCCTTTACTCAAAGTAGCTAAGATTGCTATTACTCACTTATCTTTAGGCCTAAGTCAATAAAACCAAAAATTTTTTCAAGGGCATGAAAATTCATTGGGACAATTAATTTACAAACAAGAGGAGAGTGCCCGTGAACGGGCACTGTGTCAGCTGACTGAGTGTTTTTGATTTGGGAAGGTGATTATAGGACAGAATAATTATCAGGAAAAGGGCTGTACAGAAATACAGTAAATGGTAACTGAACAGCAAGTTCGAAAGAAATTCCGAAGCTGACAGAAGAAAAGGATAAAAAAGTTGTGCCCTGTAAATGGTATTATGAAGGAAAATAACAAGGTAATTGTTTAAGTGTAAGAAATAGGTTAAAACATATTTAAAGAAATACTACAAATGCAATATCCTCGTTCGACCTTGAAGAAGGGGTCCAAGGTCAAATCTAACCACACAAATACATTCCCAGCCCATGATTTCCTATGGTTTACCATTCCAAACCTCTAGGACCAATTATAAATGAGTTATAAGCACTTTTAAGCTTGGCTGTCCTCATTTGACCTTGAAGGAGGGGTCCAAAGGTCAAATCTGACCATACCAAAAGATTCCGAGCCAATGATTTCCTATGGGATGGTTTACCATCCCAAATCTCTGTCACCAATAATAAGCGAGTTGTAGGCACTTTCAATTTTCGCTATCCTCATTTGACCTTGAAGGAGGGTTCCAAGGTCAAATCGGACCATATCAACAGATTCACAGCCCATGATTTCCTGTCTGTTTACCATCCCAAACCTCTGGGACCAATAATAAGTGAGTTATAAGTACTTTTAAGTTTGGCTATCCTTGTTTGACCTTGAAGGAGGGGTCATTGAAGGTCAAATCTGACCACACCAAAAGATTCCCACCCCATGATTTCCTACAGGTTGGTTTATCATCCCAAACCTCTAGGATCAATAATAAGGGAGATATAAGCACTTTTCATGACCGACAAAAAACACCTGTGGCGGCCATCTTGTTTCTCAAAATGAGGCCAAAAATATTCCCAGACAACATTTTATGGTTATTAATATATACTGCAAACTTAAGAAAGCTAGCTATAATATTTTTTTTTCATCAGAGCAGTAATGGTGAAATCTCTCTCTACACACTGCGGCTATCCAGTGGATACAATGATTTACTCAACAGTGAGAACCTGAAAGTAGCTATTGCTCAGCTATGCCATGACATAGAGGTCTGCAATTTCACTATGTTATAGCTGACCAAAAATTCTGTGAATAACATATTTAACAAATTACTCTAAATGTAATAGTTTTCAAGTTACAACTGATTTACTCAACAGTGAGAACCTCAAAGGAACTATTACTCAGCTATGCAATGAGCTACATGTCTGAAATTTTACTATGTTATAGCTAACCCAAAAGTAGGTGAACAACATATTTAAGCAAACTACTGTAAATGCAATAGTTTTCAAGCTACAACTGATTTACTCAATAGTGAGAACCTGAAAATAGCTATTGCTCCGCTATGCCATGAGCTATAGGTCTGTAATTTCACTATGTTATAGCTGACCCAAAAGTAGGTGAACAATATATTTTAACAAAATACTCCAAATGCAATATTTTTCAAGTTATAGCTGATTTACTCAACAGTCAGTACCTGAGAATAGCTATTGCTCAGTTGTGCCATGAGCTATAGGTCTATAATTTCACTATGTTATAGCTGACCCAAAAGTAGCTGAATAACATATTTGCACAAATTTCTGTGAATGCAATAGTTTTCCAATTATAACTGATTTACTCAACAGTGAGAACTTCAAAGTAGCTATTACTCAGCTATGAAATGAGCCACAGGTCTGAAACTTCACTATGTTATAGCTGACCCCAAAATAGGTGAATAACCTATTGAAACAAAATACTCTAAATGCAATAGTTTTCAAGTTATAAGTGATTTACTCAACAGTGATAACCTAAAAGTAGCTATTACTCAGCTATGCCATGAGCTACAGGTCTGAAATTTTACTATGTTATAGCTGGCCTAAAAGTAGCTGAATAACATATTTATACGAAATTCTCTAAATGCAATAGTTTTTAAGTTACAAGTGATTTTACTCATGATGGAAGTTACTGAAAAGCCCAAAAGTAGCTATTACTCACTTAGCTATTGAGACAGACACCCAACTTACTCACCATATTGTAGCTATGAAAAAAGTAGCTGAATAACATATTTTAACAAAATGCTCTAAATGCAACACTTTTCAAGTTATAAGTGATTTACTCAACAGTGATAACCTCAAAGTAGCTATTACTCAGCTATGCCATGAGCTACAGGTCTGAAATTTTACTATGTTATAGCTGACCCAAAAGTAGCTGAATAACATATTTATACGAAATTCTCTAAATGCAATAGTTTTCAAGTTATAAGCGATTTACTCAACAGTGATAACCTAAAAGTAGCTATTACTCAGCTATGCCATGAGCTACAGGTCTGAAATTTTACTATGTTATAGCTGGCCCAAAAGTAGCTGAATAACATATTTATACGAAATTCTCTAAATGCAATAGTTTTTAAGTTACAAGTGATTTTAATCATAATGGAAGTTACTGAAAAGCCCAAAAGTAGCTATTACTCACTTAGCTATTGAGACAGACACCCAACTTACTCACCATATTGTAGCTATGAAAAAAGTAGCTGAACAACATATTTTCACAAAATGCTGTAAATGCAACATTTTTGAAGTTATAAGTGATTTAGTGCATGATTTCATGAATTTTAATGCATTAAAAATTATTAAAAAAATTTATTAAAAAAAAAGTAAGACAGATCCAGGTCTCATACTCACACAAGAGAATCTACCTCTGGCCTAGTACATATATGCAAGATATGAGAGAAATCCCTGCAATAATCACTGAGAAAATTGTGATAAAAAGTTGAAATTTTCACACTTTTGGTGGGGGTACCCCCCTTGTAATGTCTCTAGCAAACAGACGAACAGACAGATTTGCATGCCTTGAACAATTTTTCATCCTCGATAGATAAGGTATCTTTTAAAAAAAAACAGCATGTCTCTAGGCCTTGTAGTTTTGGAGAAGAAGTTGTTCACGCGGACGCGGACGCCCACGCCGCAGAGTGATGACATAATGTCAGCTGACTGACATAAAAATCTGTAGTAGTTTTGGAGAAATCTGCGTGACTAACTAACGCACGCACACATGCACGCACGCACGCACGCACACATAGACATCATTTCATAATCTCCCTCCCGGGCTAAAGCCCGGCGGGAGATAATTATCAAACCACAAGTTAGAACAGATTTATAATAATAATTCAGAATTGAGAATTTTAAGAATGTGATTATCAACTGAAATGAGTTAGTAACTGTAGGAACTGTGTCAAAATTAACTGAGGCAAACTGAATAAAACTGGGCTAGTTGAGGGTTAAAAATCCCCTATTTTTACTACATAAGGCTATAATTTCATTAATATTGGACTTATAGCTCACCAGAAAATAACAGTGTCCATTTTGCCTACTTGAATATGTTTAACCAGTTTCATTTTAAAAAGTTAAAAACTCAGCAAGCAGAGAGATAACACACAAAAATAAGTACTTAAAAGCCTAAGATAGCCATAACATTATTAATAAAAATTTAAATAGACAGGCACTTCCTTTGAAAAATTCAAAGATTTCAGCTCTATGACCCACATAGTTCGACAGTTACAGGGCTTTAAAGTGGTATAATATCCATAAACTGGGTCTCTGTGGGCATTTTACAATTGTTAAAGAGACCTTAGCAATTAAACTACAGAGCTGAAACTTTTGGGGGGACAAACATAACAAACAAAAATTATATATAATACAGTTTAAGACTTGTCACACTAAGCATTTCCAAATAACAGGGCAAAATACGGAAAAAAAATGTCAAAAAGGTCACTTGGGTGAGTGTTTATGGCCCTCATACACAGGTTAAATGTCTACTAAAAGCCTTGATTTTCGGCACATGTAGAAAGGACATAATAATGCATTCCCAGATGGGATTTCAGCTCCATCAATCACATAGTTTAACAGTCACAGGGCTTAAAGGTGGCAAAAAGTCCAAATATTGGGTCTCTGTGGGCCTTTTAGAGATCTCGATGTGGCCTTCAAATTAAAGCTTCAGATTTATAATCTGTCAAGATTATACATAGAATATATATCTAATAAAGTTTGAAACTTCTCAGACTTACCATTTCCAAGTTACAGAGCAAAATATGTGAAAAATGTCTTAAAAGGGTCACTCGGGTGGGTGTTTATGGTCCTCATACACAGTTTAAATGTCTACTTGAAGCCATGATTTTTGGCACATGTAAAAAGAACATAATAATGTATTCCCAGATGAGATTTCAGCCTATCAGTCACATAGTTTAACAGTCACAGGGCTTAAAGGTGGCAAAAAGTCCAAATACTGGGTCTTTGGGAGCCCGTCAGAGACCTCAATGTGGCCTTCAAATTAAAGCTTCAGACTTAAAATTTGTCACATACTAAGATTACACATAGAATATGTATCTAATACAGTTTGAAACTTCTCAGACTTACCATTTCCAAGTTACAGGACAAAATATGTGAAAAATGTCTAAAAAGGGTCACTCGGGTGGGGATTTATGGTCCTCATACATGGGTTAAATGTCTATTAAAGGCCTAAATTTTGGAGTACATACAAGAAAAACATATTGATATATTCTCAGATGATATTTCACTTAGATGAGAGACATTGTTTGAAAGCTACAGTGCTTGAAGGTGGTAAAAAGTCCATAAATTGGGTCTCTGTGGGCAATTTTGAGACCTCAAGTCGGCCTAACAGGTAAACCTACAGCCTTTAAATTTTTTACAGACAAGAATTACATATAAGAGTTACACCTAGAGCAGTTTGAGACTCATCAGAATTACCACTTCCAAATTATAGGGCAAAATATGTTAAAAATGTAGGAAAAAAGTCTTAAGTGGGGTCTTTATGGGCCCCAAACACAATTTTCTCCTCAACTTAAAGTCTTGATTTTCGGCACATGTACTAAGAATATATTAATGTGTTCTCAGGTAAAATTTAAGCCAGATATGCCTCATAGTTTGTGACCTAGAGGGCTCTAAGTGGTCAAAAGTGCAATTTCTGACCTTAAGGTGGCCATAAGTTCTTTATTATTTGGAGTTTAAGGTCACCTTAAAATAGGGATCTTCCTTTGGGCATCCTTAACATGTGTACCAAGTTTGAAAAAAAAAATTAATTGGTTTTTGAGTTATCGCGTCCACAAGGAAATTTCTAAGGCGGCGGCGCGACGGACCTGAATCCAATATATCCCCGACTTTCGTCTGGGGATATAATAACAGGAAATAGCTATTACTCACTTAGCTATGAAGATAGAACCCTAAAAATGGTACCATCTTGTAGGCATGGAGAAAGTAGCTGAACAACGTATTTTACAGAAACACTCTAAATGCAGTCGTTTTGGAGTTATGAGCACTTTACTCAAAGTAGCCACCATTGCTATTACTCACTTAGCTATGGTCCTAGGTGTGAAATAACAGCATCAAATGAAAGGACATAAGCAATAAGGTCATAAAAAACATTGAAAAGGCCAAGGAGAAACAACCAGTGTGATGTACAGCCCTTTATAAAAGCGTGACACACACTCAATAGCATTTACTCATTTTCAGTAGGTGAGTAATTAGCTACGAGTCTGAAACTTCACCATGTGAAAGCTCTCCCAAAAGTAGATGAATGACTTAAAAAGTAGATGAACAACTTATTTGAGAGAAATTGTGTAGCTGCAATACTTTTGAAGATATAAGGCATTTACTCATTATGGTTATCATTAAAAATTGACAAAGTAGCTATTACGGTTTGCGAGATATTTGTCATTTTTCACATTTTCACCAAAAGTAGCAATAAAGTAGCCATTACTCATTTGTACATTGAGCAACAGTTGTGAAACTTAAATATGTTACAGTTCACAAAAAAGTAGATGAACAACTTATTTGAGAGAAATTGTTTAGCTGCAATACTTTTGAAGATATAAGGCATTTACTCATTATGGTTATCATTAAAAATTGACAAAGTAGCTATTACTCACTTAGCTATGGAGATACACTTCCAAACTAGTGACCATGTTGTAGCTGTGGAGATAGTAGCTGAACAACATATTGGAACAAAATTGTGTAGCTGCAATACTTTTGAAGATATAAGCCATTTACTCATTATGGTTATCATCAAAGTAGCTATTACTCAGTTAGCTATGGAGTTACAGCTGTGAAAATTCACAATACAGTATATCCAAAAGATAGGTGAACAACATATTCGACAAAAATCCTCTATATTCAATAGTTTTTGAGTTATAAGTGACTTGCTCAATGGTCAAATGTTAAACTTAGTATAGCTATTACTCAGTTAGCTATGGTGCTACACCTTGGACACCTCACCATGATATAGTACATGAAGGAGTTGTTGAACAACATATTTCAGGCCAATATTGTAAGTAACAGTTACAAAGACAAAATCAATTTACTCATTTTGCTCATTGTTAACTAGATTGGGCCAACTCGGCGCCAACATATCCCCAGACAGGTCATCACTCATGCCACAGGTTTTGATCGGGAATTTTTTATGTAAGCCATTTGTTGTATGCCATAAATCTTGGGAAAAGTTATATGAACTTCAGCACATCAATCTACTAACTTTATATCTTCCCAAGGAAGATGGTGTATCCCCAGACGCCGAATACATAACTCAACAGAGCATATTTTCAATCTTCCTGCAATGATAACTCTGAACCTATTTTCAAAGTATTTAAATGATTGATGATTGAATTTCCATTCCAAATTAATAATCCCAAAAGAGCATATCTGTTTCTATATTTGTTGACAAATAAAATACTATTTCTAACTCAACTCATCATACTTTTCAATCTTCCTGCAAAGGGTGACTCTGAACCTATTTTCAAAGTATTTAAATGATTCATAATCCCAAAAGCGCATATCTGTTTCTATATTTGTTCACAAATAAAATATTATTTAAAAATTATATATTATTTATATTATTATTTTATTATATTATTTTTAGAATTTGCATTGTTTTTCAGTTATTCATTTCCTCAATTCCTATATATGTGGTCCATATATATGCAACCTAAATATGTGACACAATCTCAGTTCTGACTCCCCTTTGTCTTATTAGATAATGAAGCAAACCCCATCTCCCAACCCCACCCCACCCCTCTCCCCTTCTCCACACCTCTCTCACTGTTACAGAAGATCTGTAACCCCACTGAAAAGTCTGGTTCTTTGTTTCTCATTTGATATCATTCAATACCTTTGTTTATTTAGTGTCACTCGATAGCTGGAGGTCCCAGAGGTGGATGGGGGGTGGGACTACAAAGAGATGGAGTGCTACAGCACAAATGGTAAACAAACAAAAGGGGTAATCAAATACAAAAAGCTCAGTTAATCTTATCACTAAAATAAAATCAAATATATAAATAAGGAATGTCCAACAGGAAAATTATATACCTCCAGAATTAAATATAAATTATCAAACCACAAGTTAGAACAGATTTATAATAATAATTCAGAATTGAGAATTTTAAGAATGTGATTATCAACTGAAATGAGTTAGTAACTGTAGGAACTGTGTCAAAATTAACTGAGGCAAACTGAATAAAACTGGGCTAGTTGAGGGTTAAAAATCCCCTATTTTTACTACATAAGGCTATAATTTCATTAATATTGGACTTATAGCTCACCAGAAAATAACAGTGTCCATTTTGCCTACTTGAATATGTTTAACCAGTTTCATTTTAAAAAGTTAAAAACTCAGCAAGCAGAGAGATAACACACAAAAATAAGTACTTAAAAGCCTAAGATAGCCATAACATTATTAATAAAAATTTAAATAGACAGGCACTTCCTTTGAAAAATTCAAAGATTTCAGCTCTATGACCCACATAGTTCGACAGTTACAGGGCTTTAAAGTGGTATAATATCCATAAACTGGGTCTCTGTGGGCATTTTACAATTGTTAAAGAGACCTTAGCAATTAAACTACAGAGCTGAAACTTTTGGGGGGACAAACATAACAAACAAAAATTATATATAATACAGTTTAAGACTTGTCACACTAAGCATTTCCAAATAACAGGGCAAAATACGGGAAAAAATGTCAAAAAAGGTCACTTGGGTGAGTGTTTATGGCCCTCATACACAGGTTAAATGTCTACTAAAAGCCTTGATTTTCGGCACATGTAGAAAGGACATAATAATGCATTCCCAGATGGGATTTCAGCTCCATCAATCACATAGTTTAACAGTCACAGGGCTTAAAGGTGGCAAAAAGTCCAAATATTGGGTCTCTGTGGGCCTTTTAGAGATCTCGATGTGGCCTTCAAATTAAAGCTTCAGATTTATAATCTGTCACATACTAAGATTATACATAGAATATATATCTAATAAAGTTCGAAACTTCTCAGACTTACCATTTCCAAGTTACAGAGCAAAATATGTGAAAAATGTCTTAAAAGGGTCACTCGGGTGGGTGTTTATGGTCCTCATACACAGTTTAAATGTCTACTTGAAGCCATGATTTTTGGCACATGTAAAAAGAACATAATAATGTATTCCCAGATGAGATTTCAGCCTATCAGTCACATAGTTTAACAGTCACAGGACTTAAAGGTGGCAAAAAGTCCAAATACTGGGTCTTTGGGAGCCCGTCAGAGACCTCAATGTGGCCTTCAAATTAAAGCTTCAGACTTAAAATTTGTCACATACTAAGATTACACATAGAATATGTATCTAATACAGTTTGAAACTTCTCAGACTTACCATTTCCAAGTTACAGGGCAAAATATGTGAAAAATGTCTAAAAAGGGTTACTCGGGTGGGGATTTATGGTCCTCATACATGGGTTAAATGTCTATTAAAGGCCTAAATTTTGGAGTACATACAAGAAAAACATATTGATATATTCTCAGATGATATTTCACTTAGATGAGAGACATTGTTTGAAAGCTACAGTGCTTGAAGGTGGTAAAAAGTCCATAAATTGGGTCTCTGTGGGCAATTTTGAGACCTCAAGTCGGCCTAACAGGTAAACCTACAGCCTTTAAATTTTTTACAGACAAGGATTACATATAAGAGTTACACCTAGAGCAGTTTGAGACTCATCAGAATTACCACTTCCAAATTATAGGGCAAAATATGTTAAAAATGTAGGAAAAAAGTCTTAAGTGGGGTCTTTATGGGCCCCAAACACAATTTTCTCCTCAACTTAAAGTCTTGATTTTCGGCACATGTACTAAGAATATATTAATGTGTTCTCAGGTAAAATTTAAGCCAGATATGCCTCATAGTTTGTGACCTAGAGGGCTCTAAGTGGTCAAAAGTGCAATTTCTGACCTTAAGGTGGCCATAAGTTCTTTATTATTTGGAGTTTAAGGTCACCTTAAAATAGGGATCTTCCTTTGGGCATCCTTAACATGTGTACCAAGTTTGAAAAAAAATATATTAATTGGTTTTTGAGTTATCGCGTCCACAAGGAAATTTCTACGGCGGCGGCGCGACGGACCTGGATCCAATATATCCCCAACTTTCGTCTGGGGATATAATAACAGGAAATAGCTATTACTCACTTAGCTATGAAGATAGAACCCTAAAAATGGTACCATCTTGTAGGCATGGAGAAAGTGGCTGAACAACATATTTTACAGAAACACTCTAAATGCAGTCGTTTTGGAGTTATGAGCACTTTACTCAAAGTAGCCACCATTGCTATTACTCCCTTAGCTATGGTCCTAGGTGTGAAATAACAGCATCAAATGAAAGGACATAAGCAATAAGGTCATAAAAAACATTGAAAAGGCCAAGGAGAAACAACCAGTGTGATGTACAGCCCTTTATAAAAGCGTGACACACACTCAATAGCATTTACTCATTTTCAGTAGGTGAGTAATTAGCTACGAGTCTGAAACTTCACCATGTGAAAGCTCTCCCAAAAGTAGATGAATGACTTAAAAAGTAGATGAACAACTTATTTGAGAGAAATTGTGTAGCTGCAATACTTTTGAAGATATAAGGCATTTACTCATTATGGTTATTATTAAAAATTGACAAAGTAGCTATTACGGTTTGCGGGATATTTGTCATTTTTCACATTTTCACCAAAAGTAGCAATAAAGTAGCCATTACTCATTTGTACATTGAGCAACAGTTGTGAAACTTAAATATGTTACAGTTCACAAAAAAGTAGATGAACAACTTATTTGAGAGAAATTGTTTAGCTGCAATACTTTTGAAGATATAAGGCATTTACTCATTATGGTTATCATTAAAAATTGACAAAGTACCTATTACTCACTTAGCTATGGAGATACACTTCCAAACTAGTGACCATGTTGTAGCTGTGGAGATAGTAGCTGAACAACATATTGGAACAAAATTGTGTAGCTGCAATACTTTTGAAGATATAAGCCATTTACTCATTATGGTTATCATCAAAGTAGCTATTACTCAGTTAGCTATGGAGTTACAGCTGTGAAAATTCACAATACAGTATATCCAAAAGATAGGTGAACAACATATTCGACAAAAATCCTCTATATTCAATAGTTTTTGAGTTATAAGTGACTTGCTCAATGGTCAAATGTTAAACTTAGTATAGCTATTACTCAGTTAGCTATGGTGCTACACCTTGGACACCTCACCATGATATAGTACATGAAGGAGTTGTTGAACAACATATTTCAGGCCAATATTGTAAGTAACAGTTACAAAGACAAAATCAATTTACTCATTTTGCTCATTGTTAATAACAGAAAATAGCTATTACTCACTTAGCTATGAAGATAGAACCCTAAAAATGGTACCATCTTGTAGGCATGGAGAAAGTAGCTGAACAACGTATTTTACAGAAACACTCTAAATGCACTCGTTTTGGAGTTATGAGCACTTTACTCAAAGTAGCCACCATTGCTATTACTCACTTAGCTATGGTCCTAGGTGTGAAATAACAGCATCAAATGAAAGGACATAAGCAATAAGGTCATAAAAAACATTGAAAAGGCCAAGGAGAAACAACCAGTGTGATGTACAGCCCTTTATAAAAGCGTGACACACACTCAATAACACACGAACACACGCACGGAATGCATTTTATAATCTCCCGCCCGGCCGGCGGGAGATAAAAAGCAGCTTATACATAAGGAAATAAGAAGCCACGATGGGTTTCCAACCATATTTTACAAACAGAAGATCCAGGCAACCAGTCTACTTTTCGTCTGCAAACGTGATTATTTTAATTAACCAATGAAATCAATTGTTACTGAAACCTCACTCAAGACAAAGTTTTTTTCGTCGGCAAATATGATTAATTTAATTAAATATTTAACATACGTCTATTCGAAAATATATACAGTTTAACATTAGGTTTCCTAGCAATATTTTATAAATAAAAAGCAGCTTATACATAAGGAAATATGAAGCCACGATGGGTTTCTAGCCATATTTTACAAACAGAAGATCCAGGCAACCAGACTACTTTTCGTCTGCAAACGTAATTAATTTAATTAAACAATGAAATCAAGCCATGCCCTAAATAAAAGTGCCGTTTGAAGAGCAAATACTTCAATTTTGGGTGCGAGTTGTGTGTGCAAGTTGTTGGGTGCGAGCCGTTTTGGTTGTGATTTGCACGCATACCCTCAAATACATACATACTAGTTTGATTGGCATTGAATATTAGTGAACGGCACATATATATAAGTTAAAGAATTCAAATAACACTTTATACTTGTGGTAATATGTGTGCAAATATGCCGTTCAAAATTTACACAGAAAACAAGTACATGTGAGCTCTGTCCCTCGCCATTGCGTACCATCAGTATATCAATAGGAATTGGCGACGGTACAAAAACTCGGTCTACTGCTTCCCTGCATAAGTTGGCCGCTGTCATAAGTTGGCTGCCCTCACCACAGCTTCACAGGGCTTTAACACGAGTGGCCTACTACACTCTGAAACCATGTATTATTGTTAAACTTATTATATGCAACAGTTTTCACTGGTGTACAATAACCTATTTGTCTTTTTGGAGCCTGTAGATGAGTCGCGGCCAACTTATGCCTGCGGCCAACTTACGCATGGAAGCAGTAGTACAAATATACGTCAATATAGTAGGGCACTAATAGAGCAAAACCTCGATATGAACCTTGACATCACCCGAAGTACTGGTGTACAGTAGACTCCGAAAACGCACCCAGTATGTTGCCCTGCATGTGTCATAAACATGGTACATCACAATAAAAAAATTGCGACTGACACTAACCTTGCGATTTCAGAACAAAATATTCTTTCACGTTACCCTTCAGTGATCAAGATGTTTTGTTTCCGCAATCCGACTGTTGCTGTTGTTTCCTGTTTCGCCGACAATATTTCATTTTAATAATTACTTACCGAATATTTATTTTTACTTCGAAGATGGTTTTTGGAATAATAACGTTCAACAGCCAGGGTCATATTGGGACAGGTTCTCAGCATTGCCACTTGTGGTACTTGAACCCTCCAAACCATGCTATGCGCAGAATTTTACCATGGTTAGAGGCAATAAACCCCTCATGGTTTGGAGGAGGTTATTCCTATTTCAACATGAAAAATTTTATAACAGCCACAATGAGCAATAGTTCATATACATGCTGATTTTACCCATGAAATATTTTTTCAATTAGCGGACACAGCTATGTCATGTTCGAATATGGTTTTACATCTGTTCACTTCTTTCTTTGTTTCTCTGTGTCCCATTTTATTTCAAAAGTAATGAAAGAATGTTTATGACTTTTTATGTTGGTAGCGCCTGGCCAAAGCAAAAAGTGATTTAATTTTTGAGAAAAATCCAGATTATGTATATGCTGAAATACACAAAAAAAATTCCTTATTTTATCATTTTGTTCATGAAGTCTAATTCTAATAGTACTTTTGTAGCACTTAATCCCTGTCAAAAGACAGACTCTGAGGCGCATCACACCAAAAAACATTGTTCAAAATTCATAAGCCCGAGACATTGCAGAGGTCAGCACTGCAGAGAGAACAGGAGAAGAATGAAAAATTAGGGTGGATATGCTTTTCCAAAGAGGTAAGATTTCAGCCTTGACCTGAAGGAGGCAAGTGAATTTGCAGAGCAGACCTCGTCAGAAAGTCTTTCCAGATCATAAGTGCGTCATATGCAAAACTGAGGCCACTTGAAAACTGAAGCAAAGAGGGAGACCTCAAGAAACATGCGATCAGATTAACTTCAACGAGTGTTATATGCACTATGGCTGGGTATCAGAAAGGGTTCAAAGTATTTGGGATTACTACTGTGTAGAAATTTATAAACAAGCACGGCAGTCTTAAAGATAGAGCAGTACTGAATCAGCAACCAATGTAGTGCTTTTCTATCTGGAGTGATCTGTGAATACTTGGTGGTGTTGGCCACAATTTTGGCAAGACTGTTCTGAACACATTGAAGTTTGCGCAGATCCAGAACTGAGAGACCTCTGACCAGAGAATTAGAGTAATTAAGATGACTTCCGATCAGAGCATTGGCAGCCATAAGGGCAGCTTCATGTGTCAGATGTCCTTGGAGTCACTTAAGATCCCTGACATGAGCAAAACAAGCCGTGCAGACCTTTATAACATGGCAAGAGAATAAAAAATCTGAATCAAACAAGACACCAAGGTTGCTAACTGCATCTACTGGTGATATAAGATTACCGAGTTTATTGACTGGGAAGGAGTGATTAAATTTTCAATGCTGAAACTTTGAGCCAAACACAATGAATTTGGTCTTATCAGGATTTAGCTTTAGCTTATTAGTAGAGAGCCATCACGTGACATCATCTAGGCAGTGTGATAGCTTATCAAGTCCCGAGGCAACATTTTTGTGTGTGAGATGCATAAACAGTTGTGTATCATCAGCATAGAAATGGAAACTAATACCAGGAGAATGACAGCAGTAGCCTCAGCTTTAGGAAAAGCCAAATGAACATCATTCTTAATTAAAAACAATGCAGATTCAGTTGAGTGACCAAGTTTATAGGCGGACTGTCTGACATTCTCTAATCCGTTCGGGCTGATATGGTAACTCAATTGAGAAGCAACAACACATTCAACAAGTTTCAATATAAAGCCCAACCCTGAAACAGGCCTGTAGTTTTTTAATTCATTGGGTAGTAGTGATGACTTTTTAATCAATGGGGTTACAATAGCCTTCTTAAACCCATCTGGTACAAAATCTTCTGACAATGAGCAGTTAACAAGCCTAGTAATTGAGGACAGTAGAATATCTATAAATTCCTTGACAAGAAAAGTAGGACATGGATCTAACAATAGGATTTAGTGGGTGACTTCATGATAACTTTTCTAGTCTCCTCATCAGAAACTTGTTTAAAGCAGCTGAATTTAGGCACATCAGGTGGAGGAAGGAGGTTAAATAAGTCACTAGAGGAAAATGAGTTTCTGATTTTGGCTATTTTGTCGCTGATTGTTTATTTGGGGTTTTACGTCGCTTTCAACACTGTACAGGTCATATCACGACGGGTAGTTGGAAGGGCAGAGGAAACCAGTACATATAGTTCGCTAGGGTTCTGTACTGTAAACTGCCGACCAACGGCAAGCAACTACCAGCTTTCCCACTTACGGCCATGACGGGGATCGAATTTTGTCGCTGAAGAAATTGACACGCCAGTCAGCAAGACCTTTCTTAGATTCATGGGAAGGGAGTACTATTTCAGGACTTGAATGTAATGCAGAGTGTAAGACCTGGCATAGCTTCTTAGATTCATTAACATTTTCTCTGACCAGGTCTTTAAGTAATTTGCCTTATCTTTGTTGACCAATGAATTACACTGAGCAATCTGTTGACGAAGTCTAGATTGATTGTAGGTCGATTTATCTTTATGCCAGATTCATTTCAGTTACCATCTGATGGCTTTTGCCAGCCGAAAGGAGTCAGATAGCCAACCAGTAGCTTGTTTAGTAAAAGTACGAGTAACTAATGGTGCATGCTTATCAAGCAATTTGCTCAAGTCGCTTAAGTATTGTTCATACAGAACATTGTATTGCCAGGACATTTAACGAATGAACAATTACCAAAGTCCTTCATGAAAACAACTACAGTGGTCAAATGGCTCCGCAAAGTCCTTAAAATATTTCTGTAATTTATATGTTGAAGTCACCACTTTAGCCAAAGTTAATGAAAATGCGTTTCTTCATTATATAATTGACATAATAACTTGTTCTGTGTATTTGTTGTAATTTTTATATAAATTTGTTTAAACTAGGGTCTTTTGCATCACATTGAATACACAAATATATATATTTTTATCAGTTAAAAGAATGGCATTATAACCCGAAGACAGAGGTCAGAGAGCATGCAAAAACATTCATTAATCATCATCTGAAAATAGATAAACTAAGATATAGTATGTCAAGTGCATTGTGATGTATGCATATTTCAAACAATTACAACAGAAGATTATGTCAGAATCCAGCCCACAGTTTTACCAACTGGACTTGCTCTCAGTTCAGAAAATAAAATTCTTGTATTTTTTAAAACAGCAAGAGGACTGTAAAAAGTAATAAAATACCTTGAGGACTTACACCCTCTTAGCCCGGAAGGAAGGGTGTGTCATTGCAGTTAAAAGGTGATAGTTTTTAGATGTTGTAATACTAAATTCATAAATTCTGTTTTAACCTTCTAGGGCAGGTGATAAGTATGAGGAGTATATTTTAAATTTCATTTCTCTACCTAATATATATGGGATTTTCAACGAGGTTTACTTTTAATAAACATGGCCTGGAACCCAATATTTTGTGTACAATTCTCAATTGGAACTATCTATGTATGTTGTTTTTGATTGTCTTATGACAAATTTAGAATATAATTATGCTTCTTTGATCATAGCATTAAATTTATTTTGGAAAGATACAGAGATATAATATGTTAGGTTATTTTAACAATGCTCTTGGTAAGAGTAGCCTGTGTAATAAATAGTAAGATAGAATTAATTATGTAACAATATATTAATAGCATCTTCTGTATAAAGCTATAACAAAGTTACGTCAATGTGTGTTAGGCTAAATAAATGTCTTTGAAAACATGTAATTATTATTGTATAAAAATTGAATTGGGTGTTTTTGAAGAATATGTGGAAAATGTAACAGATTTATCATTGGAAAGATACAGAGACATAATATGTTGGGTTGTTGTAACAATGCTCTTGGTAAGAGTAGCCTATGTAATAAATAGTAAGATGAAATTAATTATGTAATAACATATTAATAACATCTTTTGTCTGGAATGAGATGGATTAACCTAATACACACTGCGCATGATGCATTGCACTGCCCTTCGGTTTCAAGATATGGTTTTCATAGAGATATGGTAATAACTAAAACTGGCAATTCAGAAACTCTGTACAGAGTTGCAGAGTAATCAAATGAGGATACATTTAAAATGATCATAATATAATATGCTTCAGGTTTTGAAAAACAAAATTAGGAAAAGGGGAAATTCTCACGTAATAGTTATACTTGAAAATTATTGCACTTGGAGTATTTTGTTTAAATGTGTTATTTACCTAATGGTATTTGAATCTTTGGTCAACTTTGGCGTGGTGGGATTGCAGACTTGTAGCTCATTGCTTGACTGGCAGTGGTTGCCTTGCAGTTTTCGTTGTAGAATAAATCAGTTGTAAATTGAAAACCATTGCATTTGAAGAATTTGTTTAGATATGGCGTTTGTGTGCTTTTGAATCAGATATGACATAGTGAAATTGTAGGCCAGTAGCTCATTCTATGGTTGAGTGATAGAGACTTTGAGGTTATCATTGTTGAGTAAATCACTTGCATCTTGAAAAGTGTTGTATTTAGAGTATTTTCTATAAATATGTTGTTCTCTTACAAAAAAAGTAAAATTGCACACATGTAGCTGATGGCCTAGTGGAGTGATGTCTGCTTTTGGGTTCTCAATGTGGGGTGAGTTGGTTGTAACCCCAAAACTATGGCATTTAAAGAATTTTGTTTAAATATGTTATTCACCTACTTATGGGTTGGCTGTGGCATGGTGAAATTGTAGACCTGTGACACATGGCATAGCTGATCAATAGTTACTTTGGGTTTCTCACTGTTGAGTAATCAGTTGTAATTTGAAAAACTTTTGCATTTAGAGTATTTTGTTTGAATATGTTATTCACCTGCTTTTGGGTCGGCTGTGACATTGCAAACTGGTAGCTATATGGCATAGATGAGCAATAGCTTTTCTGAAGTTCTAACTATATTGTAAATCAGTTGTAACTTGGGGGATGATGATCAAGAGCCTAGATAATATCTAGATGTCCAATCTACTGTAGTACTTTTGTTCCTGATGTTAATTTAGGTATGAACAGTAGACTGGTATTTGAATTTATTTAAAATAGTGTGTTAGTAACAGAATAATGTGTATAATATGTTTCCAGATTGGTAAAACTTAATTATAATAGGGGGGGGACTTATCCTAAGTGATACTTGGAAATTTTATGAATATTTGTTTCTGTTCAAGAAAATTATTGTTCCAATGGTTTTAAGGGCAAAACCTGCTGTAATTAACTATGTTAATTTAATTTTTTTACAAGCAACAGCTAAACAATAAACTTTAATACCAATACATTGAGTTGGTTGTAATATGTTTTGTAGTTTTGAAAAAAAAAATATTTAAAAGAAAGGGGTTATACTTATGTGAAAGGGATTTTTGGTAAACTTTATAAACACTTGTTTTTGTCCTTTTGTTATGAGAAGCCAAAAGTAATATTTAACTTCTGGTTTAAAGGTAAACCTAACATATTGTCGCAGGTTAATTTTTCTCTGCAGATAAATGTCTAAGAAATATGTTTCTGGCTTTGGAAAATAAAATTAGAAGAAAAGGGAAATGCGTAAAGTAATACTTGGCAATATTTATAAACATTTGGTTTTTTGGTGTGAAAATTAATATTCAAATGCTGGTTTAAGGGTGAAATCTAGTATAATCTGGCAGGCTGGTTTGTTTCTACAGAGCAGGGGCTAAAGAAAATATTTAATACCAGCATATTGAATTGTTGGACTTACTATATTTAAATAAAATAGTGATTTGAACATATTAGGGAGAGTAAATACATAGAAATAACATACTGTTGCAAATGGTAGCTGTTGCCGAAATTTCAATTGGTGATAGCACTTGGAGATATGTCTCTGCCAAGCTTGGAAAACATATTTTTGTGCATGAATAATTTTATATGAAATATGTTTATATGCAATTGTCATAGAAACTGTTAGGCTAAATTACTACAAAATTGTGAAAGAAATGTGGTATACAATTATTATGGGCTTACAATAATCAAGTTATTGCAGTAATTTATGGGGACACATGCAACAGAAGACGAGCACACCACTATCTCTCTGAAGCCAACTTGAAGGAGTCTATTGTTAGAATCAGATGGCTAATTTAAGATATTCATTAAAAGTGTTGTCAGTAAATTGCCAGGGCCTGCGTAATAAAAACAAACGATCAGATTTACTCAGTTACCTTAAAGATACAGGGGCAGGAATAATATGCCTTCAGGATACACATTTAACAGAACAAGATCTTCAGGCAACAAAAATGATTTGGAATAATGACTGTTATCTTCATGGCAAAAAGACAAATGCACGAGGTGTTGGAATTCTAATAAATAACAATTTTGAGCATGAGGTCATAGAATATAATAAAGACATAGATGGTAATTACCTGCAATTAATAATGAAAATCCAAACATTCAAAATCAACTTAATTACCATATATGCCCCAAATATAGACAGACCTGAGTTTTTCAACCAGATTCAAGATCTAATCAAGAACAAAACTGACACAGATTAGATTGTAGTCTGTGGAGATTTTAATTTAGTTCTAGACCCTCAGTTGGATAGTATGAATTACAAAAATATAAATCACCCCAGGTCAAGGCAAATAGTGTTTGATACTATGGATGAATTAAACCTTATAGATACCTTTCGCCATTTTCATCCAAATGTTAAGAGATATTCATGGAGAAAACAGAATCCAGTAAAGCAAACAAGGCTGGATTTTTTCTTAACTTCAAATACAATGAGCAATATGGTATGGAAATTAAATGTTGGCTTACTGAAAAACCCAGACTATGTAAATTTAGTGAATAGAATAATAGAAGATGAGAAATTAAAATATGTCCTAGCTGTATATAACATTGAATATATTAGAAATATGGATAAAAAATTGAATTTTAATATTGATCCAGATGAATTCTTAGAAATGATATATCTAACGGTAACGGGGGAAACAATCAAATTTGCATCCCATCTTAAGAATGTAAATACAAAAATTGAAAAGAAATTGATTAGCGAAATTGAAAATATGGAGAGTCAGGAAAATACAAATTTAAATTCTGAAATACTAAATTGCAGGAAACAACAATTAGAAAAAATTAGAGAAGAAAATATTCAAGGTCAAATAGTAAGATCATGAATGCAGTGGCTTAGCGATGGTGAAAGACCTTCAAAATTCTTTTGTAAATTAGGAAACAAAAATTTTATTGAGAAAACAATAAAAAAACTTGAACTGGACAATGGCACTATAACAACAAAGCAACAAGAAATTTTAGATAATATAGGACTTTATTATAAAAAACTTTTCCAAAAAAGAGAAATATATTCACAAAACTGGGCAAATCTAATTTCAGAAAAAAATATTCCAAAGGTAACGGCTACAAATTTAGATGATTTGGTAACACCAGAAGAAATGAGTGATGCTTTAAGGAAAAAGAAGAACAGTAAAGCGGATTTTTTAAAAGTTTTTTGGAGAAGGTTAAAATTTTTGTAACAGATGCAATAAACAGTTGTTATAAGAAGGGTACATTATCAACAACTTTAAAACAAAGTATCATCACCTGTTTGCCAAAAGGAAACAAAGATAGAAAATTGCTCAAAAATTGGAGACCTATCTCTTTGTTATGTGCAACATATACATTGGCCTCTTCAGTCATAGCAAATCGAATGAAACCAGAATTGGGTCGCATAATTTCTGAATGACAAACAGGTTTTTTAAAGGGACGGTCAATGGGAGAAAGTACCAGATTAATATATGACTTACTCCACTACATTGAAGTAAATAGGATACCTGAACTTCTAATGGCCATCGATTTTGAAAAGGCTTTTGACTCCACATCTTGGAATTTTTTATATAATGCCTTAGAGTATTTTGGTTTTGATGATCCTCTTATTAAATGGATAAAGTTATTTAACGAAGGCATTACCACTAGAATACAACAATGTGGGCATCTGTCTGCCACCATACCAATAGAAAGGGGTTGCAGACAGGGAGACCCAATTGCCCCATACCTGTTCTTGATTGCAGCCAAAGTCTTAAGTGTTTTAATTAAAACTAACACTGACACAAAAGGAATAAAAATAGGTAATAAGGAGTACCAAATTACACAATTTGAGGATGACGTTACTATAATATTATACGGTGAAAGGGACTCTCTGCAGTTGGCTTTGAATGTATTGGAATTGTTTGGCTCAGTTTCAGGATTAAAGATTAACACAGAAAAAACTAAAGTTATTTAGATAGGGCGCAACAAATATTCTAGAGATAAGCTAAATGTGGCAGAAAAGTTAGACTGGGGAAGTGAAAGGTTTACCTTGTTAGGTATAGAATAGTAGTAATAGATGTAGTGAAATCGCTCCACGGATGTGATAGGGAATTGATCTTTAATGTAGTTTACCAACTAAGGTCAATGTTGAAGGAAATCACTGCTATACCTCCATATGGAAGGTATGCAGATTGGTGCAGTTATCATTGCATTAAATCTAGCATATGTAAACTATATAAACTGGCATATGTAAACTATGTAAGCGTGAGCTTACACATGGACTAGTGCATTTAACATAAGTGAATCTTATTTTCGACTCTATTACAATTTTATTGCTGAAAGAACTGGGAAAATGATATGTACATACAGTTTATAATGCATTGCTCCAACTGTCATAGTTTATTTACTTGTTAATGAAGTCTGAAGTACTTAGATATCATCCCTTATTTTGCAATACCCCACAATGAACTACATATATGGAAATGCATTCATGAAATAGTCAACATTTTAATTGCTAAAGATGAGGATAAATAACTGTATCACCACGTGTCACCATATATGAGTGAAGATCTACATGTATAGGTGCATGGAAGAAATAGAGATATTCATCCATATGCCTTAAATTAGTCCACATGCTGAAAAGACATCTTATCTAATCTAAACTAAAGAGACATGTGGATTCTCCATATGTTTACCTCACCCCACATGACTGCTTATGGCCTGCATAAGTTAATGAAATATTTAAAAAAGCAGATACCATAGTGTCAACTCCACGTGTCTCTTTCTCCCATATGTTGGACATATGTGTTCAAAGTCTACATTAAATGCAATCCTTATTTGTACTCTGTGAACTGATCTTTTTCTCTCCAGCATATGAAATCACACATAAATGATAATTTTATGTTATATAGCCTACTTACTGAGATAATGTAATTAATATATGAATAAGTCATTTTTATCTACTCTAAGTGTAATTTCAAACATTTTGTCCTATTAACCAGTACCTAAACTACCTCATGAAGTAGCCCAGAATATTGTACATTTAATCTAACCCAAGAAGGCTCCATATATTTACCTCTCCTCTCATGAAGGGGGTCTTAAAATAAAATACCTATTTTTGTACTCTCTGAACCGATCTCTTTCTCTAGCATATTGAAACAGTCTTTAATCATAATTTTATTTTGTAATCTCTGTTTTTAATGTTATCTACTGACACAGGTCTAGACATGTATATCAATCAAAATTTTTTTCCTCTCAATGAATATCTCATAAACATGTCCAAACTTGTGTAACTAATCAGCTAGAAAAGGAATGAATGTCTCAGCAAAAAATTAACCATCAAATCGCTATAAAAATCATAAGAAAATCCTATCTCATATCATTCTTCCAATTATATAGTAACAATGTTTGCCAACACAAGGAATTGTTCTGATAATAAGGAATCTACAGATTCTAATGAGGCAACATGTACTGCTGCCTCAAAACCGAGCTGTGGACTCTCATTGAATGGATTCTCGAGACCAAGAGGTAGTAATACTCATCATTATCATACTGGTTTCACCTTATCTACAGATAAGCCTTACCAATCCTCACAAAGGTCTAATCTACAAAGACCTCTACATAAATCGATGGATGTTAATTCATTCAGGAAATAAAAAGCTCATCCTGTCAGAAAGGATCAACTAGCCAGGGCAGGATTTTTTTACACAGGAGAAGGAGACAAGGTCATTTATCCTTGGTGCAATATATGTTTAAATGAATGGGAAGCCTTCGATTTAGCAATAGATGAACATAAGAGGCATTCACCATATTGCTGTTCCCAATGATTCAGTAAAAGATTGACCCACAATATAATATTGACAAGAATTTGATATAAAATAATATAATTTAACATATGGTCTTGTCACATCAAAGCATGAAATCTGGTTCAATTTTACACTATATAAACTCATAAATTCTGTCATTCAATCATTCAATCATCACCAAATACACTTTGAGTAATTTGACGCAGAACATTTGGAAAAAGATGGCAGAAGCTTATCTTAATAGCAAAAATCAAGTAACATCAGTAACCACAAGTTCAACTAAGAAAAGAAAGAATGAGCCTGCAACAACATCATCTACGAGATTGAAGAGGCCTAATATGTCACCAATGCTAGCAGTTCCAATGGCCACCACTCCATCCAACTCATCTCAGTCATCACTGTTGAAAGCTTTGGACCACTCTTCTGCTGCAGACTTCCTCTGCACCTCCTACCACGAATGCTACAGTGAATTCACGAATGACTAATCAGACATCAGGAAACCTAATCTCAAACCAGGATACTATTGTTCTACAACAGGCTATAGGTGAGGTTGTAAGGAAAACCTATTTTATAGGCGGACAAAAATACCTAATTTTGGGGGGAAATAAAGGTTTTATTACGGATATTTACATTAAAGAATTTGCGAATGGTAAGGTCATAAATGAGAGTGTACATTTAAATATTTCTAAGATCATAGTTATACTCAATTATGTAGACTATATGAAAGAGCCAATAAGTAGGATTAACAATGGTGAAAAAGATATTAATGTCAAACACCACATTGGAGCAGGTTACCATATTTCATGTAACAGTCCTTATAAGAACGTCGGGATAAGACTTTGGGAAAAATCACTCAGTGGAAAAATTTTTCCCACTCAAAAAGGAATTTCTTTAAAATTCCCAGAATGGTCTGAATTACTTCGAGTATTTGAAGAAATTTTTTTAACTCATCAAGAGATTTACACTGCTACCTCCTGTCTTTTAGACAAGGATAAACCTAACCATGATGCATCTCAATGCCAGGAATGCATAAGTATGGAAACCCCAGCTTTAGGGGAGGTCAATATAATGATACCTCTGTAAAATGAAGAAATAACAAAATGAAAATCGTAAAATACTAACCTAATTTCAAATATGTAGGTGAAATTATGTAAGGTAGGTTAATTCAAAAACGAATATGATATGTAGTGAGTAGACTAATCATAACATATTGCACTTTTGACTTATATCTTATAAGCAGAGGGATCTATAAAGGCAATTACCTATCCATACTCTCATATCGTATTTGTTCTGAGGGAAAAAAATTTTATACAGTGTATTGGGATACAAGTTAATCATATACAAGTATGGAGGCTTTTATCAACGCCTTTCTGGGAAAGAAATTTGCAGTTTACTATCCCACACTTATAGTCTCAACTACAGCCACTTTGTTGAATGTAGTATCCTTGCTTGAAGAGGGATCCTTTCGTGAGGGCATGCTGGTGATACTTCTCCTCAATGATGTTATCCCCAGCTACATTGTGTAAGTACTCAAATCTATTTATTTCATATTTATATTTTTTTTCAAAGAATTGCTTTCTCTTATCTGATTATTGTAATTAATTAAAGGACATTTTACTTGTAAGCATTTCTAAGGGGTTCAAATCTTGTAAACTGTTCCATTCTTTCACCTACTCTCATCAAGTGGATAATAGAAGAAATTTTATTTTTTTAACTTTCATATACAATATTAATCCTCATCAGGGAAAAATAAGACTAAAGATCAATTCCCCAATTTTTTTTGTAGGAACAAATTCCCTCAATTTGTGAGTTATATGGTGGAGGAACTAGCATCCGCGCAGTGCTGTGTGTGTACGGAAGGGCTTGAGAAAGAAGATATTATTCTCACCAACCCATGCTCACATTTCTTATGTTCTCAATGCTCAGGAAAATTGTATAGAATGTGGAAGGATGAGGGAAAGGACAAGAAAAAATGTCCATGTTGTAGAGTATTACTTCTTCAGAATTTATTTACCAAACCTTACATTGTTAACATGTCCTCTCATTCAAAAACATCATTATTTGTGTGGGTACCAATTATAGTTTATTTAAAGAAGGACTATGAAAATGACCTTCTTTCAGCATTAACCAATAATGATCTAGCAGAGGCCTTTAAATGTTCATTTATGTTAAATTGTCCTCCTACAGATGCTCAAAATTTACTTTGTGCTGAATGGAAGGAATATTATAACAATAGAATTTCAAATCTCAAATGTTCTTCCTGTAAGGCCCCCTTTCCGAATGAACAGCTCTTTATGACTTCATGTGGTCACTTTTTCTTGTACCATTTGCTCATCCTTTCTTTTGAATAAACCTAGAAACTCGCCCATGAGATGTATTGAATGTCAAGAAATAATTGAAACAGGAATTAATGAGCTTATATTCATGAGACCACAATGAATGTAGTTATTAGAAATATTTGGGAGTGCATTATGAATTAAATCTCGGTATGGTATCACACGTTCAAAATGCTGTAGTTATAATTTTTTACTCAGATATGAGAGAGAGTTTTATAACCATATGTTTATTTAGTGATATTATTCTATAAGTGAAACTTCTATAAATGTAACAACAATCATTTGTATATGCACAATGTCAGTAAATATTAAATTTAAATGCACATGCATACAAATAAATCTTGGTAGGGAATCGTACGTCCTACAGGTTTTAACTTTTACTTAGTTATCAGAGAGATTTTTTATAACCATATGGTTAATCAGTGCTATCATTCTACAAATGAAACTTCTAGAAATGTAAAAACAATCCTTTCTATACGTTCAATGTTACTAAATGTTAAATTAAAGAGCATATGTATACTACATCTAATATGTAATAAATGATAACTGAGGAATTACATTCTGTAACTATCTTCTACGACAAAGTACAAAATGAGAAATCTCCTTCATGTTAATACAATGTATTATTGGATATTATTCATTAACTAATAATTCAGATCAATATGAGTAGTATAAAGGCGCGCATTATAGCAATCCAAAGTTAACCTGAGGAGGGGTTTTGAGCTCCTAAAATAGGGTTCCCAATTAAAATTAACAGTGCGGTTAACCTCAGGTGCGGTTATTTTAGGAGCAACCTCAGGTTAACCGGAAGTGCGCATGTGCGAGTAAAAGATTAGTGGAGAGCGCATGCGCGTGCAAAAGAGGACAGGAGTGAGCATGCGTGTGAAAAGAATTTAAATATGTGCGCATGTGTGAGATAATATTTAGTCAGTAAGGGTATAAATTCAAAGTATTTTAATGTCATCAAAAGATGAATATTGAGGTGGAATTTTTTAAACAGGAGGAGAAGAAATTGGTGGTTTTGAGAAGGTTACAGGGAGAGGGTAGAGTGACTGATTTTGAGGCTTCAATAAGATATGAAGACGAATACGACGCGGTGTTTAAAGATTTAAATAAAGTAAATCGTCAAATAGAAAAGAATTATAAAGAATATTTAGGGGGTAGAAGACATGTAAAGGTGGAATTGGACAGTTTGGTGTATATTGGGAATTTTAGTTTAACGTTTTCTCAGTGGGAGGAATTTTCTAAGGTGTGGAAATTATTTGAATCATCAAGAGACGTTTACGAGAGGTATACTTTGGAAAAGCCAAAATCGAGAAGAGAATTGAGGAATGGGTTTCACTTTTAATTTGAATAAAACTAAAGTGGAACTACAAAAAAACGGCAAGAAAATAAAGTTTGAAAACGAGGATTATAGGGATTTGTTAAGACGTGTGAGTAAGATAAACAGACGTTTAAAAAAGAAAGAAGATTTATTTGGTTGCACTTGGTCTGGTTTTACGGTTATTTTAAAGAGGGTGATAAACATTGGGGTATAATTTTAGAGGCTAACCAGTGGGAGCAAGTTTTTGCAGTTTGGCGAAGTTTAGAAAAAGGAGTGTATTATTTTCTATGAATGAGGTAAAGCGATTAGCCAAAGAATCGTTAGAATTAGACGTTGTAGAAGTGATTCGTGAGGTACCCTTAAAGAATATTGGAAGGGTTTGGGTAGTTATTGCATATTCTTATTATTCTCTGTATTACGACTTTTCTTTGAAAAAATTTAGTCGCACAATATTTCATTTGTCAGGACGTTTTTGAAATATTTTCGAGATGAGTTATTTTTCTGATGAAAAGGTTATTTTGGGGATAAATTTTGAAATGTTGGCCAGTGAGCAGGATTTAATATTTTTTAAAGAAAACAGAGAATTAATATTAATGGGTATGGTAAGGCGTTTAAAGCCTGTGTTAAAAGACTTGAAAGAAAGTTTTTCTTTGAAGGAATTTAGAGAAATGACATTATCCGACGGGTGGACTTGTTGTGTCTCCAAAACGGGATCTTTGCACGTCTTTTGTTATTTGCAGCCAGTTTTGGATTTGAGCAGTGGTAGTTTTGTGCATTTATTAGGTTTACTTCAGAATCATTATAAAGCTTATGTGATTCAATTTACAGAGGAAAAAAGAGGTAAAATATGTGATTGTGACTTACAATATTTTTATTTGGGAGCACATGGACACGTTTGAGAAAAACAGTTTAAGTGGGAGATAAGGTGACTGGTAGAATGCTTTTGGAAATTTTGGAAATTCAGAACCAGATCTTTCGAACCATGCATGGCTTTTGTCCGAAAAGATTGGAAGATTTGTGTATGGATAAATTGGGGGAAAAAGAGCAAATGTTATTACCGGAAAGTGTGAAATATAGCACTTTGAGAAGCACTTTATCCAGGGACATTCCTTATTTGGTGCACGATGCCAATCTCACAGCCTGTTTAGTTTATGGTGTGCGTCAAAAGGGTTTGAATTATGAACTTGAAAAAGAAGATGAATTTTGGGAAATTTTTTCCCTCTTTTTAAAGCACAAGGGATTTCTGTTATCAAAGCGTTTGGTTTAAACTGAAATTTAAAGCGCATGCGCACCCTAAAAAATTGGGAATAAAATAGGTGTACTAAAAAATTTAAACTGCGCATGCGCGTTGTAAACTTTAATGATTTAAAAAAAATATTTAAAGTGCATGCGCATCTTAAAAATATTTAAAGCGCATGCGCGTCCTAAAACATTGGAAAGTTTTATAAATAAAAAAATTTAAATGCGCCTGCGTGTGGTAAATTTTAGGAAAAAGTCTTTATAAGGGAGGGGAGTAAAAGTTTTTAGTATAATTTGAAGAGGCGAGAGCGTGTGCACGGAAGAAAAATGGAATTGAGTCCCACTCTGAATATATCTGTAAAACAGGGTGTCAGCAGCTACTTGAAGTTGCTTAGAGAAAAAATGGTAAATCATGGTGGATCAATTTGAGTCGGAATTGTTTTGAAAAAATGTTTGAAATGAAAGAAGATATGATGAAATGGATGCAAAATGGTGAGGCCAAGGAATGTCTTCAGATGGGAACAGTCACTGTGACAATTAAACTTTTTGAGGGCGAATATTATATGTGTATTGAGAAAAAAAATGGGGATTACGTAAACAGAATTAATTTAAATGGAATGGAATGGGTTAATTTTCAAAAGATGTTTGTGAAAATTATGGGTCAGTTGGATCCAAGATTGGAAACCTTTGAGAAAAGGACTCTTGTTCGCTATTTTCCTAAGCACGGGGAAAAGGTGTATTATTTGCACGAAGTAGCAGCAGCTGCTGATTTTCCGGATACTAAAATTTTAAAAAAGAAATTACCCAGTCCCTCCAAATACGAATTTGCTTTAATGGGTCTGAATTATCTGATTAAAGAAAATTTGAAGCATTATTTGGTTCAAAATTGTGAGGGATGCATTTCTCAATACATGAGTCAGTCAGATCACAATTTATGTCTTTTGGAATGGCATGATCAGGTGGACGGGTACTTTCACCGCATTAAATCCTCTTTGAATGCGGAAGAAGTTGCAGAATTTTTTGTTAAAGTCTTGGGAAATTTGGGAATGGAAAGTGACGGACTGTATGAAAAGACAGTGGATTTGAATGAGCAAGATTTGCTGGATCTAGTAAGACCCGTGAATTTTCCTTGAGAATATGAAATGTTATTTAAACCTTTCGTCACTTTTGAATAAAATTGTTTTCATTCAACTCGTAAGTGTAGTTAAGCTGTAAATAGTTGTCGTCAAAACAAAAAAAAAGTGTGACGTCGTTGTAAAAGGTTGTCAAGGTGTCTCTAGGGGTGTAGTGTAAGTCAAAAAAATGTTATTGATACCGTCGTCATAACAAGTTAAAGTTGCTAAGTGACGGAGTAAATTTAAGCTTAACTCTCTTGAAGAGAATCATTTGTAATTGAGACGGGATGGCGATAACAGTGCTTTTTAAGATTTGTGAGAAGGGGAAGGCCTGTCCTCGTTTTGAGCAATTGAAACCTTATTTACAAGACAAAGAGTACTTGGCAGTAAAATTGACTAAAATAAACCAGACTTTATTAAAATTTTTTTTGAGAGATGGAAATCTTCCTTCTGAAATGATATATGACTTTAAATCTTTTGAGGTGGTTGAAGTAGATTTTTCAAATTTAGAATATAGAGGTTACATAGAAATTGATCATAGAGGTTTTTTCGGGATAAAATCCTATTTGAATTTGAAAGAAAGTGTGATCCAGCTGCAGAAGTTTTTAGAAGACAACAGTGTGGGACTGATGACATTTCAAGAAATTATCCATGCCTGTGGACTCCCTTCTCACGCCAAAGCCATTGAAATTTGTGAATCTTCTCCAGCGATGCTGAACTACTACTTTAAACCCCTAAAGCAAAGCTTCCAGACTCAAGTGATTAATGAAAACTTCGCCCCCACATCTAAAGGATTGGGTCAAGCGGAATTTATTTGGGTGAACGGGGCAGTGGAAAGAAGTGAAATGCTGATGCCTTTTTATATGGGTGACTCGAGTGAAGATTTTAACAAATCTAGCAGAGTATTTGTGAAAGCCCGTCAAGTGATCTTTATTTTTGTGGGCAAAGCTTCCGGACATTTCCCAAGTGTGACCTTACCTAAAGAAACGGGGTATTTACCAGAAAGTCCTCTGCACCCTTTGACGTGGCGGAAGATATTTTCTTCTCGAGACCCAACAATTTTTGGCATGAAATTGCGGATCCTCTACCCGAATGGAGTCTTCAACAAATATTTCCAGCACCGAGAAATCCTCTCATTTCCGAACTGCTTCTGGAAAGGACCAGCTCACAGACGCTTTTTGAAGAATTGGATCAAATATTACCAGATCTCTCCAGTGAAGAAAATGAAGAAAATATGAATTACTTCGAGGACCTCTGGCAAACCACCAATCAGGACCCCTTCATTTTCGAATTAGACGATATCTGCTTGACATTCTTTCACCCTCGAGAACAAGCTTGCCACTGTCACGAAACGACCTGTGAGCTGTGTTTTAGTCTGTGACGTCACAAGCCTTGAAGAATTTGTGTGACGTTGCGAAAAGGTATGACGTTTTATCTAACGTTGTCTTTAGAGATGCATCGTTATATAATTTATCTTTTAAATTGGAAACGGGCAAATGTTTTTGTGCAAAAGTGATAATTGTGAACGTTAAAATGGGAATTTCGTTTAAAACTTGCGTTTTAAAACTATTTTGTGTAAAGGATAAAGACTTTTTAAATTTTTTTCTTTTTTGTTTTGAAACTAGGATTTTGTTGTGGCTTCGTCGTCTTGACGACGCAAAGAACCTTAAGCTAAAAAGTTCTTTATGTGTCATTTGATTTCTAGCAGTCAAAGAGGGGGGACGTGACGTCTTACATTTTCATCATGTCGAGTTTGAAGTGTGGAAAATGTCAGAAATATCTTCATCCAGTGAAAAAAAATCTACCAGCATTCCAACCTTTCTGTCTATGGTGCCTAAAGTTTTTAAATAAAGAGGATCCCGAAGGACTTGTAATGCATGTATTTCACTGTGGAAAACATCCGTTGAAAGGCAGTCAAAACAAAATGAGTGCTTTAGAATGGGGACAAATGAGGTGCCACTGCTCCGTTTATCAGAAGCTGCAAGATTATCTGGATGGGAAGATTCCTTATCCCTTTTTTGGGTGTGATGCCGCAGTTCAAACAGAGGAAGAATCTTTTGTGGAGAATGTCAAAGTTCCCGAACCTATGCTGATTCATCCAATTATCGGTGAAGAAGAACTTTCCACTTTAAAAATGAAATTTGAACACGGGGAATTTGAAATCAAAGTAGGGTAGAATGGCAAATGGACCACGTGTTTCAATGGTTTTGAATGTGAACTGTTTTAGTCAAAGAAGCTTTCCAAAGGACTTTCCAAGGGACTTTTCAAGGGACTTTCCAGGGGACTTTCCAAGGGACTTTTCGATGAACTTTTATCTATGCGTCTGAAAACAACATCGAGGATTCAGAGTGTTTCCAGGTGTGTTTTTTATCAAAAGACTTTTCCTACTTTGGAAAATACAAGGGTATGAGAATTATCTGTTTTGCCTTCTTGTCTTTTAAAGATGTTGAGATATTTGTTCAAAGTTGCGTCGTTTGCTTTTAAAAGGCACTTTGTACAGCAGGCAAAAAAATTGTTAACGTTAAAACCGTCCAAAAAATAATGATATATATATATAATGCATAATTTTTACACCGTGTGTAAAAATAATGTAAATTATGGATGCAAATAAATCTTTTTTCTTTATTCGAGCTTTATTTCTTTCTAACTTTCGGGATGTTAATGACGTTCTGATCTCAAAGCGTGTGATTCATTTTAAATGTCTTATGACAAGACTTTTTTTGCCTGCAGGAATTATTTGTAGTTTACTGAAGGTTTTAAAATGTCTTTTCAAATATATGTTCTGTGGAGGAATAAGGTGATATTTTCAAGCGTGAAAAAATTGTCTTATCCGTTTATAGAAATTAGATTTAAAAAGCCTTTTTCAAAACCTTTCTAAAAGGGGAATAATTCTTGTACAACGTTTTCATATGTCTCTATGACGTTTTAAAGTTTTCTAATATGTAAATGTCCATAAAGTGTTACTGGTGTTGCACGTCTCCCAAAAAAAGACATGACTTTTAAAAGGAGTTTTTTCAATGGTGAAATATGTGATGATTTTCGCGTCTTTAAAAGACGTGTCTTTAAAAAAGTTTTTCAAGGTTGAAATCTGTAATAAAACTCAAGTGATGGTTGTGTAAATTTAACTTTAACTTCATTAGCTAAAAAACTCTGATAGATGTTACCACAGTTTCATTTTCTTGCAACTTAAAATATTGTTCCAGTGGGATGCTGATATTATTTGTGTCTTTTCCCGCATTTGAGTTAATTTATCCGACTTAGAGTGACTTTTGCTCTGTGTTTTGCAACTTTAGTGATAAATATTCTTCTTAAAGCATTATTCCAAGTCAGATATTATTTGTGAATTGTCTTTTCCCATATTGGAGTTAATTTATCTGTCTTAAAGTGTCTTTTGCATTTCACGTCTAAAATCCGTAAAGGTGATCATTGTTGATGCATTTTTAAAAAAAAAGCTTTTCAAAGCTTTTCAAATGTAAAATCTATTTTGAGGCTTTTTAAAATGTGAAAACTGTAAAAGAACATCACGTCCCCCCTCTTTGAAAACTTTTTAACGGAATATTCATAAGATACCGTATTTTTAAATATAAAATAATATAAAATAATATTTACTCTAAAAAATGGGGTTAGATTTTATTTCAAATTTTATCTTGATGCGTTTTAAAAAAAAATTTTAAAGATTTATTGATGAAAAAGTTTCAAATATATCATTTTTAATGCGTGAAGATGTGAATATAAGCAGGTCATTTTTCTGTGATTATTAAATTTTAATGCATGAAGATGTGAATATAAGCAGGTCATTTTTCTGTGATTATCAAATTTTAATGCGTGAAGATGTGAATATAAGCAGGTCATTTTTCTGTGATTATCAAATTAATTAAGAGACTGTTTTTTGTTAGTATTTTAAAGTTTAAAAATTTCTGTTGGCTTGTTAAAAAATTTTATGAAATATTTATTGTAAATTTTCTGTAATGGGTTTAGTTGTTTAAATTTTTTTTATCGTTAAAATGTATTTGAATAAAACAAGTGGTTTAAATCTTGATTTTTTTTTATGGTGGGGAATGAAAATTCCCCTTGATGGTTTTATACTTTGAAAGTACTTTGATGAAGAGCCATCCTGCAAATGTTGATAAGGGATCGGCATTCGATTTCTTTTCAAAACCACCCTCGCAAGGTATTCCAAGGAAAGGACACGATTGTACACTGCCCTTTTCAATTTCAATCTTGTCACTGTGCTGCCTGCCCAGTCGTACAAATAATTTTCATGGTAAAAATCCACCAGTTCTTCCTTGGAATTAAAGCACGTCAGATTCAACTCTAATCTGTACTGCCCCATGGTTTCTCTCACTATTTGTCTGGTAAATAGTTTATCGGGGCCCATTTTTACCACCAAACTTATTTCCTGGTTGACCGAATCAAACAGCACAATGAAAGAAAGTGGCTCCGACAAGAAATCAAAGCAATCTTTCAACTCTTTGGCATGAACTATGTAGCTCGACATCTTAAAAAAAATTATGTGGAACAAACGCCTAAACGTCATCATGACGCAATATTTCTGTTGACGTAAAATTTCGTCACAATGAGGAATGACGTCAAAAAAAAAATTTTGTTAACTATTTTATTGTTGACGCATAACTCACATCTTGACTATTTGTACAATTATACATTTTACTAAGAAAATTGAAATAACATCTTGACTATTTGTACAATTATGATACAATTATACATTTTACTAAGAAAATTTTTACAAATACACGCATTGAGAGTCTATTTATAATTGTTGTAAAATGCAGTCACTTTTAAATCGTTAAATTTAAGGCGGGATGAATAAAACTTTTCCATAATCTTTTCCATGCTGTAACCTCTGGCCCGATAGTAGGCGTAAAACAGGCAATATTCTCCACATTTTATAGAAAAAGACGGCTGCACTTGACGTGTACTTCTGTAAAAAGCGGATTTATTTAAAAACAAACTTTCCCGCATTTGGGGAGATGGGAAGTGAGCCAAAGGATCAAAATATTCGGGTATGTCGTGGTACCAGATTAAAATCCAGTGCTGTCCCTTTTTGTAAGAAGGATCCGTGTTTACAATGTATACAGTTTTATTGGGAACTTTTACTTTGGGTATTTCATCTGAAGAAATAACTCCTCCATAATATTGTCTTATCCAAGGATCTTTTAACATGAATTCCTGTAATTCAAACCCAAACATACTTGCTGACGATTGACCGAACGAGGTATTTATATCAAAGTGACTTTCTGGTTTTATCTGCTTTAAACATGGAGGGAAATTGAGAATAGGCAATCAGAGTGACGCTTTCTGCCAAAGCAGTACCAAAAGACAATTCCAATCGACACTGTCCATGTTTTTGTTCCACCATCACATCTTTAGACCCTTGTCCATCCAGATTAAAGCAAAAGAAAGCGTATCCGTTCTGAAATTCTTCAAGAGTAATAAAATTTCCTCCCTGTTCGGGATATTTGCCGAAAAACATTCTGTAATATACATCGGTGTATCCAGCTCCAGCAAAATCGGGTTGAAAAGCTTTTTCGGGAACGCTATTCCCATCCACTGTAAACTGTTAAAAGAATTTCTTTCTGAATCACCCGTATAAACCCCATTTCCCACCATGGCGATTATAAGACGACTGGGTTTCATTCCGTTATACAAATCATCGATACTATAACTGCTTACACCCGATGGAATGGAAAAAGCTTTGACATTACTTTTCCAATAGGGATACAATGCTTCTCCATGATTCAGAGCCTCATTGTGAGCCAAAATAATTTTGGGATTTTCATTTTTGCGTGACGTACTTTCAAACTTGCTTCTGTAATGATCATTTTGTATGGGGTGCCTGAGGGACTCATGGTCGCAAAGCTGGTGTCGCAAAGCTGGAAACATTTTAATAACGACGGGAACTCTGTTAAGCAATAGACGGGACTGTTGAGACAAGTCAATTTTAAGAGGTTCTGTCATTTGCACCTCTGATCCTGTACCAAAGTATTCTGCTCTAGACATCAATCCGCTGTTATTCCCAGGGGGAACGGCATCCATTTGAGCCACGTCTTTAAAGTACATTTCGGATTGCAATTCACTTTCTTTGACGCCTATTCCGAAAAACAAAATAATATCCATGATAGCTTTGTAAGGATAATTAATTCCAACTTCAGAAGTAATATTTTTCGCACCCACCAAAACATCGACTTGACGAAATAAAGATTGCAAGGTTAAATTAACAGGGGCTCCAGTATTGGAGGCGGGCGGTGGACTTCCATCCGCTTGAACCATTCTCACTTTAAGCACAAGGTGAGAAGTGCTCCAATCCGTGTACAAAGCCCCCGATCCCGGAATGTGGAATTCAAAAGAAGATCCTTCAGACAAAGTGGAAGAGGGTCTGTATTCCACAAATTGATAGGATTCTATCCCCTCTTCCATCAGAGGTTTTTGAAATAAAGCGACATCTGAAGAATACCCTTCCATGTTGACACTCGAATGACTAAACTGAAGATAAAGTAAAAAAATGTAAAGTGTCCTCTATTTATAGCTTTTTAAAATGCAAAGCAAGCTGAGTACGCGAATCTGCCGGGGCTGGACTGGGTGGTGTCAAGTTTGTCGACTTTAAAATAGAAATTTTTATTCGCTTTATAGAGGAGTCTTTAACTTTCATGTAATGCAGGTTTGGGAAATCTGAAAAATAAATGTCTTGCTCCGATATTTGACGCAGCACTGGTTTATAGGTACTTTGTATAAAACTGTAAACCAATATGTCAGAGAAAATAGTTGCATCATCAGAGACGGGTTGAGAAAAGCTAACAAGGGCACAGTGCCAATTTCCTTCCAAATTAAGAATTTCTGGTAATTCAACTGTAAATTCATAAGGTTCATTTTGCGGATAAAATTCTGGAGAATCTGCGGAGCTTAAATATATAAACATGGTTTAGTCGAAAGCCTTGAAAGGTTTTGATCTTTTAGCTCTCTTTGCGGGTCTATTTATAGTCTCCTCTTTTCTGATTTGTGCTTTGGCTTGAGCCACTTGTACTTGCGTCGGTTCCACTAATTGCACGTCACCTGTTTTTCCTTTTTTGGGTAGAGTGTAAAATTTATTGGGTGGGACATCCCCTTTGGCCATTTTTATAAAATCTTGATTTAACATCTCTTGAGAAAACATGCTTACGTTTGAAACCGCTTGAAACAAATAAATTTTTTTTTCGCATTGCAGGCTCTTTTATACTTTTCCCGAAGGTTGATAGTCTTTTACTTGACTTTCTAAAATCCAAGAGTTAAATTTGGAAGGCCAACCTAACCATTTCACCAAGACCTCTTTACGTCCTCGTCTTTTTCTGCTTTTTAAAATATTTTCAATTTTATAAACGGTATCTTCATTTACAAAAGCTTTTTGCATTTCACCTTCGTAAAAATAACCCCAAATGGGGTCATTGTTGTCATCTTTTAAAGTGTACACTGGAATACCCTGCTTCATCATTCTTTCTGTGACATGAAAAACTTCTCCAGTAAAGGTTTGGTCGTAAGCTCTTTCAAAAGGTCTTTTTAAAAAGCTTAATTTGACTTGCTCTCCAATTTTAAATTTGTAGGGAGTCGAACGCGAAGGCCTCTTTTTCAGACACGTTCCTTTTTCTTCCAAATACTGTTTCACCCATAAATCTTCATCCGACATGGTCATAGCTTCTGCGGGAGACATTTTAATACTCCGATGATACGTTTCATTGTAGCTAGAAGTAATTTCTGTCAAAGCTTTAGCTCACTCCCTTGTTTGTTCGTTGCACATATATTTACTCAATTTCATTTCAATGGTTTTAATGGCCCTTTCTGCATAATTGGCTTTGGTTTCATTAAGTGTCACCATGTGCTTTATGTTTCGATTTTTTAAAAATGATTTCACCCATCTGTTATTAAACTCGGACCCCCCATCGGTTCTAAAAACTTCCGGTTGAACTTGTTCGAATAACTCTTCTAAAACTTTTTTCATTTCTTTTTCCTGCAGGGTTTTTAAAGGGCGAGTCCATACATAGCGGGTGAAAATATCGATGCAGAGTAAAAAATAACCCTCACCTTCGTTTTCTTTGATCCATTTAACATAATTTCCCGTATCAGCATCCCACTGCTTATTTTTCCCGTACACAAAAACTCTGGGACGTCTTAATTTTTGCTTCAAACCTCTTAGAGAAGTATAAGTATCTTGTTTAGCCAGCCAGTCCCTCAATTGTTTTCTACTAATTTTTTTCCCGTCTTTTCTAATTTGTTTCATAAGTTTTTGAATGCCACTAAAAGACCCGGCTTTTCCGGGGTCATAATACAAAGATTCTAAGTACTCAGTGTCTGCCATTTTATTTTAAAATTGACTTTTTTCAGTGATTTGTCGGGTATTCCCGGAGGAATAATAATTTGTTGTGAATTTTGCGAAACCTCCTGAGAAGGACCTTGAAGGGGTGCTTGAACGGGTTCTTGAACGGGTTTGTGAACGGGTTCTTGAAGGGTTTCTTGAGAAGGTGCTTGAACGGGTTCTTGAGAAGGTTCTTGAATGGGTTCTTGAGAAGGATGATCTTTCAAATTAATTTCAGCTTCATCTTTTTGATCTCCAAAACCTTTTTGTCCTTTTTCCAAATCTCTGCCTTTTATAACATAAGGACGCCTCTGCGCATGCACTAAAGACAGGGGTACAGAATCAGAGAGTTTTGCGTACCAACTCTCTAAATGTTCAATCGGTTTTCCCGGTTGCAAGGTGTCTTTTAAAAAATCTGTGATATGTGAAAAATTTAAAATGTTCCCGTCAATAATGAGCCTTCCTTTTTCATCCCAATCTATGGAAGGTTCAGTTTTTAAAAAATGGAGGAATTGTTTACCTTTGTCTCTAAGTTTTTCGGGAAGTAAAGACAAAATATCTTCGTCGCTTAATTTATTTTCTTTTTTTGTGTCCATGGGTTCTAAACGTTCTTCAGGGGGCAAAAATAACCTGGTATACTTTTCATACGGAATTAGTATGAGTTTCTTTATTGAGATGCTCTAAAATAAAAGTCGAATGTTCTTGCAAAAATTTCCACAATTGTTCCCAGTATTTTTTCAAAAAATGAATACTTAAAGGTTTGTGTACTTTTTTGGCAAGCCTTTTATAACGATTGGGATATCGACGGGAGACGTTATAAATAATTTCTCTGATAGCTGAGTTTTGAGCTGGAGTTAAAGTGTGTAACAAAGCTTGGGCTTGTTTTTTTGTTTTTACATCCACCAAAAATTTAACAAAATTTCCTGATTTTTTAAAATTAGACATGTTGTTCCATGGTTTTCCAAAAAAAACTAAATTCAATTTTTAAAAAATTTCACCTTTTATAGATTTTTTTGACTCAGCAGCACTGATACACCAGTGTATCTTCATCAGGCCAAATATGAGTTCTAAAACGATACGCCTCATCGCTGTGAGGATTTAAATCCACCACCAAATACCCGTAAGGTTTTGAAGTCGCATCCGCATAAGCTTCTTTTAATAATTCTGTTTGTCCCAGCTGCCTTCCGAAAGAGGCCATTTGACCCACATCTCTTGGATTTCTAAAACAGATCACGTAATGAGCATTTAAGGTAATATTACGCGCGTTTTTACCCTGGCGAAAGAGATTTTGTGTCAAGTAAAACACAGACAAATTTTTATGATGACTGCCTTGAGTAAACAATTTTTCTACAAATTCACTGTTCACTGCCTGCTGCAAATCGTCCAAAATGACCATGCAGTGCTCTCCGTCCGAATTCGCAATATCTTGACTTGGAAGACCTTGGAAAAATTCAACGCCTTCTTTCTCCATGTCTTCAAACAATGGTTGCCAAATGCCGTAAAAATACAAGATTCTGGTAGGGGGAGAATCAAACATTTTATTTTTATGTTTAACCAAAGTCTGCAACCATGTGGTCTTTCCAGAGCCACTGGCCCCCGATAAAATAAAGGTGGAAGGGACGTGAAATAAAATCATGTTACACTATTAGAGGTAAAATAAAAATAACTCAATTTTCCAAAAAAACACCTTTATTTATATAGAAAACAGTTCACTTAAAAGTTCTCCCCACTGATTGGCTCCGGGCATGTGCTTTAACTCTGTGACCTTGACTAAAACTTTGCTTAATAGGAACGTGACGAGCTTCCCATTTTAATTTATCCGACACTCTGCAAGGTTCTTTTTGCAAAATTACTTCAAAGTCATACACGATAAACCAGGGAAAAAATGCATCTCTGAAACCCAATTCCACAACTTTTTATTTGATCAAACATGGTCTCTGAGGGCGCATAAAATGTCCCCGGATATTCCCATTTAGTTAATCCTTTGCACTGTTTCATGTGCCTGTGCCACTCATAGGCTTTATAAAACATCTTTTGACAGGCTACACAAGTAAATTTTCTGGCATAACTGTGAAAGTCTTTTATGTAACTCAAATGATTTTTGTACCGGTTTAAATACATGTCATTTTCAAAAGGAAACCTGGATATAAATAAAGGAATCACGGTTTCATCCGGTTGCAGTTCGTACACGTGTAAGTTCACGCGGAAACACTTTTCCAAATCAGGCATGTCTGCTAATTCCACAGTTTTTTTACCCGAAAATTCTTCCCACATCTGCAACAGGTTTTCTTTCTCCAGAACTCTATTTTGATGATAAGCCAAAGAGCGAAAAAAACAGTGATCATCTTTATACGGTTTGTTATGAGAATCCACTTCCATACTCACAATGCTGCGCTTTTGCTTGACATAATCGGGTAACACACCTTTTCCCAGAGGAAAATTCGTCGGAGTGACATCAAATCTCACATTCGTAATCATAAAAGGTCTCCATTTACTGTTGGGTCTCAAATTATTCACGTATTCCAAAGGATCCAGATGACAAATTTTATTTTGAAATATTCTCAAATATTTTCTACTCCCGATCAGAAAAGGTGAGGGAAACACAGAGTCGTTTACGTGAGGTGCAAAATATCTATATTCTCCAGTTTCCATATTCCTTAAAATAAGCCCTAAAGAAAAATTGATTTTAAAAGCACCGTTTTGATCCGTAAAAATCTCATCCAATTTCCACCAAATTTCATCTACACCATCCCTCAAATTATTCGTGGGTAAATTGTAAATCACTTTTCGCCCTTTGTCGATTTTACCATCGGCTAATATCACGTTTTGATTTCCCTCATAAATCTGCCTCAAAGGCTCGTCTCTCACCGGATCACCCCAGGGAGGCTCGTCTAAATGAGCCTCTTGACTCCAAGGTCTGTTCTGAAGAGCTCCCCCATGCTGCGTGTTTTGATGCACGTGCAATTCGTGATGTCCCTCAAATATTCCGTCACACTGACGACATTGACATTTTCTCCCTTTTTTAGGTAAAATTTCTTCATCACATCTTAAGCGTTTTCTGCTGTTCATTCCAGTAACATCATCGCCATTTGTTGACACTTTTTCTTTTATTTCCTTTGGTTGCTCACCCTTAGTTTTAAGTGTAAAACATACTTTTTCGTGTCTTTTTTTATTAAAAACAGATGAAAATATCTTTAAACAATCTTTACATTGGTTTGCAGCAGTAATCTGCTTGATAATATGTTGCTTAACTTTACAACGGTGCTGTTCACTTTTTTGTTTTGAAACAAATGTTTGAAGACATTTTTCACATTGAAATTTTTTTAAATCTTCCAAAGGATACGCCCCTACATTTATACAGGCCAATTCATGTTTTATCCTTTTTTGTACATTCACAAAACCTTTACCACAAATGTAACAATGTAACCTAGTTTTAGCCTGCAATTTAAAACATATTTTTCATGTCTTTTTTTACTAAAAGGACACCCAAACGTTTTGAAACAATGTGAACATTGTCTATTCATTTTTGCAAAGCCTTTCTTTCCAGTTTGGGATTGGGAAGCAAATAACCACTACTGGAAGAAAGAATACTAATCCATAAATCCCTCCTCTCGACAAATTATAAAGAGCAGTGGCAATTAAAAGAAATAACACCAAGACCTGAACCACAAATAAAATTAATGACTTAAGCGTGAAATGATCTGCTGGATTCATTTTTCAATTATGCTCTCGTCTTGAAAAAAATGTCTTTTTATATTAAAGTTTTTCTTGCGCATGCGCACTCCGACGCTTTCTAAATTTTACGTCGCGCATGCGCGCTCTAAAATTTACGTCCTGTTATACTTTTTTATACTCCAAAATATCTATCGAATCCTAACGTTTTTTCATATCTTTCCATTAAACACACCAAATTCTCCCAATGCGTTTTAGTCAACATCAATCCCTCATCTCTATTCCTCATGTGAATTTGACTCTCTCCTCTATATTGAACTACTTCTACGCAAACACCCTCATTTAACCACAATTTTTCAAAAGCACCCTTGTCTATCCATTGATTAATTTGACCTACACTCTCATATAATCTATCATAAAGTTTGTGACGACATTCTATCATATTCACATTTATTTTTCCGTTCTCGTAACGATATCTTCTTATACTTAATACATGCTCTCCAAAACCTTTGTAACCAATATCTATTTCCACTTTCGTACCCATCTTTTAAATAAACAAAATATCTCCCTTCCTCAAAATTTAACTCATACACCCCTAATTTTTTCCCCGCGCATGCTCACTCCTGTCCTCTTTTGCACGCACATGCGCTCTCCAGTAATCTTTTACTCGCGCATGCGCACTTCCGGTTAACCTGAGGTTGCTCCTAAAATAACCGCACCTGAGGTTAACTGCACCGTTAATTTTAATTGGGAACCCTATTTTAGGAGCTCAAAACCCCTCCTCAGGTTAACTTTGGATTGCTATAATGCGCGCCTTTATACTACTAATATGAAATTCTTTTCCAATTTGAAGTAATCTAATTGTATTTATGATATATATATATATATATATATATATATATATATATATATATATATATATATATATATATATATATATATATATATATATATGTTTGATAGCCTACAGTGACTGCCTTGTTCAATCGGGATGAAGATTTTACTTATATAGGATCCAAATGTGTTTGACCGATCCTTGACCTAATTTCGTATTAACCAATCAAAATTTTTACACAGTTTCATTTCTGATCCCATCAGCTGACTTAACTGAGATCTTTAGACATTTTTCGTTTTTGTTATTAATATATTTTTAATAAATATTATTATAAATATATAATACTCACATGAAATATTTGGGTATGATTTCGTTCATCATTAATATACTTTTTAAAAAAATTTTTTTTTTATTTGGGGTTTTACGTCGCTTTCAACACTGTACAGGTCATATCACGACGGGTAGTTGGAAGGGCAGAGGAAACCAGTACATAGAGTTCGCTAGGGTTGTGTACTGTAAACTGCCGACCAACGGCAAGCAACTACCAGCTTTCCCACTTAAGGCCGTCACGGGGATCGAACCCCCGACCTCAGAGGTGGGAGGCGAGAGTGTTACCACTCTGCCACCGTGGCCCCTCATCATTAATATACAGGCGAATGCCTGGTGGAATGCTCCATCATCAATCAACTGTAGTAATTGCACAAAGGTAACTATTGCAGATGGGATATGCAAAGGATGAAAAATATTGTACCTCTTGCCAAGAAATATATTTATCTCCATTTCGTCGAAATCCATCATCCATTTCTTAATCCAAATGTTTTATATATTTCCTTGTCGATTTTTATTTTTTTTTTTTTATCGAGTGCTAACTAACTGCAATAATTCAAAATAGAAGAAATGGTCTAAAGACTTCTGAGGCTAGAACTATTGTGTGCGTTCAAATATGAGAGATGAAGATGAAATTTATTAGGGTAGTAAGGTTAGGTTTGGTTATTCATGTAGGTTATGTCCTTGAGTTATTCAAATTAGCATTTCAAGATTAGTAATTGGTTAGTTTCTGAAATTCGTTATAACTATATAGGGATGTCAAAATTAACTTCACCCATGGCCTCTTGATCATTTTCAGCATATTCAGAACATGAGAGCTTATTATGACCTTCTTTATCTGACTGCATGAGACATGGAATGAGAGTGAAAATTTCCATTTTTTCTGCATACATTTTGTTGCCAACTTTACAAAATTCCTTCCATTGAGCGATAGATAGACTTATTCCTAACTTTGTAGGAAAAAGTTGACCAGTACCCCCTTGCTTCCAAACTCTGATGGCTATTGTTTTATAAGGACTGTTAGCTGATAGATAGAATGACCCCCCCCTATATGAATCTTAACATCTATATCTTGTTCACCTTTTAATATATTATCTATTGTATGATCTATTATTTCTACATTATGCAATATCACAACAAATCTAGACAAGTTTAATTTGATTCCTTCCATTGTGACCTTCTCTCCATCCCACTCTTTAATATATATTTCCTCAATAAGCCCTTTAGGGCCATAATAAACTACATATTTGCGACCTCCTAGGTGATAGGTTTTCTTATAGGTTTGGTTAATATTCAAATTCAGCTCCATTTCCTCAAGATTTCTTTGAGATAAAGTAGATGTCATATCAGATGATGAAGGTGTATAGTTAGTCAATGACTTCTTATTCTTAGATATCTGTCCATTGTCGTTCTTCCTCTTTTTACTACATGAGGGTTTGTTAAGTAGAGTTATGCTTGCTTCTGCCATTGTTGATCTATCTACCTTTTGCTCAAACTATTTCTTACATATATTTTCTTCATCTCTCCTGATTATTTGCTAACTGGTCTCTGAGCTCTGGGATAAGTGACCGGTGGTGTTAGATAATTGTTTTTTATACACTTTACTTAAAAAGGGGGGGTTTGTTGGGGGGTTCTTGGTTGTTAATTTCATTAGTCAGCAGGAATGGTCATTCAGTGGGTTTAGAGAGTTCAAATGTTAAATGTTCATAAAAATATTACTAGTCTAAGTTTACCTGATAAATCTGGTTGGATAGATAAAATATTTATATTAAACCTTGGCATTATAGATGTATAGAATAGCTTAATGGTCTTACTCAAGATATTACAATTTGACCTTGAGAGTTCTTGAGTTTTAACATAGGCTGTTTTTCTGAAAACTTGTGGGTGACATTTCAGATTGATGTAAGAGTTACATCTGTGAATATATATGTGTAATATAACTTATCTAACTTAAAATAGCAGACTCTTTAATGCCAAATCTGATGTATAAAGATGTTTATTCATGTAATTTAGTGAGTATCATTGAAAGTTCAATGGCTCTTATTTTCTAGAGAGGTGTGTCCACAATAAATGTTAGAGCAAATGAAATATTTAGGGTATTGTGTGTATAGAGTTGAGGCGAGAGATAAGTTACCAGGGTTTAGGTTTGTGTCAGTGTATTGTAGGTTTGAGATAAAAGACCTTTATGGTATAAGTGATTTATTCATTATTATTATTTTACAATTCAGTGATTCATATTATCCAAATTCATATAATATTAGTCTATGGCTACGTCCAGGTTTTCATTTAGTCGACTGGTGGTGTTACGGCATTATCATGTTCAGGTAGGAACAATGACTTGAATGTCTTTTGTGTTCTTCAAGGGGTAGATCATATATTTCCCATTCAATTAACATTAACTTACACCAAGGGCAGAGTACCTTGTCTCCATGTCCTGTATATAAAAAATCCTGCTCAACATAGATGTTCTGCATGAATTGGATGCAACTTAGGCCATGATGCAAATGTCTCATATCTTCTTTTGTATTTGGAATAGATGTGTAGATCATAAAAATGTGAGAGGTCATTAATAGAGTTTCTATTCAAAAATTCTGGGTTCCATGGAATGTGTAAACCTGTGTTACTGAGAGCACCTTTAAATGTATATCTCATATTTTGATTATTTTGTAAAGAAAATCCAGATACCATTCCCTGAGAAGAGGGTTTTGAGGCTGGTCTTACTACATCTGGAATAACCTCCGCTTTAGATTTATCCTCCTTTTCATTAAAAATGGTTTGGTTAGAAAACATTTCGGTAAATTTTCAAATTTACAAGTTGGTGATCAAATTATTACAATAATGAGATTTATAGAGCAGTGATGAGACCTTATATAGTAGTGAGAAATGACTTTAGGTGCTGATATGGCAAAATTATTAAGGACAATTATGATGTTTACTATGGAGAAAATTGATAGAACTAGATGCTTGAGTAAGTAGGTATAAGCTTTATATAGTAAAATTGATTATGTCACGTGATGGGATCCAAATACAAAAACGTTAAAATTTGTTGATTTGTTGGATGTGTAAGTAGTTCAAGGAAGGTTAATTTGCTTTTGGATCCCATTGCCTTTTATATATAAATAGCTTTCGTGGTGTCTCCAGTCTTTACCGGAAAAGCGAGAGGTTCGTGTTGGATGGAGGCATTACCTTGCTTTCTAGATATTTATATTTTACCAATGGCAACGGTGTTATTGGTATTAGAGATGAAGATCCATGAAAAATATTTGGGTTATTGGAAATTTGAAAAAAGTCCATATTTTATATTATTGTGTAGAGGTTATAGCTTGATTGTTGGGGTTGAGAATTCAGGGGGGTTAAATAACATAGATGAATTCATTTTCATGATCTTACATCTAGTACTTCAGGTTTATATAAGTTATTGGCTTCTAAGATGGTTATATTAAATAGCTGTGAGGATGCCTGATTATTGTTAGTGTCAAAACACCATAGATGAAGTCATAGGTCAATTTACTGTTATTATAATCACGAGATTTTGAATATCTAAGAGCCATATTAAGATTAGAGTGTTATTAGCGAGATTCAGGGTTGTTATATATCAGGGGTTGTTGATTCACTTAAATGGATTGAGGAGTTCTGGTATATTATTATTATTATTATTATTATGTATTTATACTCAGCGCAATATCTCCATATACTACAGGACTCAAAGCGCTATTTAACCAATCCAACTGTACAGGTACAGCCCCAACTCACAAGTAACTCACATTCCCCTAACTGGAAGATAGAGGCTCAAGGATGACCATTTATCAACGTCCTTGAGGTTCTTTAACCTGCCACTGGGAATAGGACCCAATGACAGAGGACCGCCATTTTAAGTGGTCATCCGAGTCACTATGTATCTGCCTGTACCTGGGATTGAACCCACGTCCTCTGAGTTCCTAGACAAGTGTGTTACCCGCTAGGCCACAGTGGCAGATAATCAGTTGTAAAATTATGGGGGCTATTAGTATGTTCATATAAGTTACAGTTTGTGTACATAGGATATAAGAGGTCGTACATTATTAGCTTTATGGTTTATTACGAGAGGACTGGTATTTGTATATTGTTTAGATAGCTTACTTTTGGGGATGTGTTATGCTACTTTATTCAGTTAAACTAGTCTGAAAGATAAGTGATGTTGGATTTATTATTATTTTTTTTTTATATTTTTATTTTCTTTTTGATATATTTATATATGTACCGAGGTAGAAAAAAATAAACTTGTAATGGTGCAAAAGGAAATTTTGACAACATTTTGATACATGTTATCAATACATTTTAAATGCTGCTGAAATTAATACAACTATGTGAGTTAAACTGATGTGTGAAACAACACACAACTAGAAATAGGACGCCCTGTAGATAGTAGATGCGAATAGAAACAGGATAGCATAGAAGAACACACATTATCATGTGTAATGTCCACCCATGAACCTTTTGCCCAAATTGTACAGTAGTCTTACAAGACCCTGTTTCATTTGTAAAATATATCAATGATGCTTAAATATTTATTAGTGTAGATGTAAATTATTTCAGCTTCATGCCTTTTTGCATTGGTTGGGTTGAAAATTTTGACGAAATCACTCTATCTTGCACGGTTAAGAAGATAGAAGCAAATTCCTGTTTTTCTATTTTTGGCAAAAATTTGAAAATTCAAAATGGCCGCCATTTTTGGGAAAAGGAAAATTTCTTGAAAATTGCCAAGAGTACATTTCTTAGATACCCTATGGGTCGAAAATATCAACGAAATAACTCTATTTTGCACGGTTAAGGCCAGTTTGTGTTTTTCCATTTTGGCCAAAAATTCGAAAATTCAAAATGGTCGCCATATGTGGGGAGGGGAAAATTTTTTGAACATTGCAACGAGTACATTTCTTAGATACCCCTTAGGTCGAAAATTTCGACGAAATCGCTCTATCTCGCACGGTTAAGGAGTTTGAAGCAAATTTTTATTTTGCCATTGTTGGTAAAAATTCAAAAATTCAAAATGGCCGCCATTTTTGGGGAGGGGAAAATTTTTTGAAAATTGCAAAGATTACATTCCTTAGATACCCTGTGGGTCGAAAATTTCGACGAAATCGCTCTATCTTGCATGGTTAAGGAGATAGAAGGAAATTTGTGTTTTGCCATTTTTGGCAAAAATTCGAAAATTCAAAATGGCCGCCATTTTTGGGGAGGGGACAATTTTTTGAAAATTGCAAAGAGTACACTCCTTAGATACCCTGTGGGTTGAAAATTTCAATGAAATCGCTCTATCTCACACAGTTAAGGAGATAGAAGGAAATTTGTGTTTTGCCATTTTTGGCAAAAATTCTAAAATTCAAAATGGCCGCCATTTTTGGGGAAGGGAAAATTTTTTGAAAATTGCAAAGAGTACACTCCTTAGATACCCTATGGGTTGAAAATTTTGACGAAATCACTCTATCTCGCACGGTTAAGGAGATAGAAGGAAATTTGTGTTTTGCCATTTTTGGCAAAAATTCAAAATGGCCGCCATTTTTGGGGAGGAGAATTTTTTTGGAAAATTGCAAAGAGTACACTCCTTAGATACCCTGTGGGTTGAAAATTTTGACGAAATCTCTCTATCTCACATGGTTAAGGAGATAGAAGCAAATTTGTGTTTTGCCATTTTTGGCAAAAATTTGAAAATTCAAAATGGCCGCCATTTTAGGGGAGGGGAATTTTTTTTTTAATTGCCAAGAATACAATGCTCAAATACCTGTGGGTCGAAAATTTTGACGAAATCGCTCTATCTCACATGGTTAAGGAGATAGAAGGAAATTTGCGTTTTGCCATTTTTGGCAAAAATTGGAAAATTCAAAATGGCCGCCATTTTTGGGGAGGGGAAAATTTTTTGAATTTGCAAAGAGTACACTCCTTAGATACCCTGTGGGTTGAAAATTTCGACGAAATCGCTCTATCTCACACCGTTAAGGAGATAGAAGGAAATTTGTGTTTTGCCATTTTTGGCAAAAATTCGAAAATTCAAAATGGCCGCCATTTTTGGGGAAGGGAAAATTTTTTGAAAATTGGCAAGAGTAGAATTCTTAGATATCCTGTGGGTCGAAAATTTCGACGAAATCGCTCTATCTCGCACGGTTAAGGAGATAGAAGGAAATTTGTGTTTTGCCATTTTTGGCAAAAATTCGAAAATTCAAAATGGCCGCCATTTTTGGGGAGGGGACAATTTTTTGAAAATTGCAAAGAGTACACTCCTTAGATACCCTGTGGGTTGAAAATTTCAATGAAATCGCTCTATCTCACACAGTTAAGGAGATAGAAGGAAATTAGTGTTTTGCCATTTTTGGCAAAAATTCGAAATTTCAAAATGGCCGCCATTTTTGGGGAGGGGAAAATTTTTTGAAAATTGCAAAGATTGCATTCCTTAGATACCCTGTGGGTCGAAAATTTCGACGAAATCGCTCTATCTCGCACGGTTAAGGAGATAGAAGCAAATTTGTGTTTTGCCATTTTTGGCAAAAATTCGAAAATTCAAAATGGCCGCCATTTTTGGGGAGGGAAAATTTTTTTGAAAATTGCAAAGAGTACACTCCTTAGATACCCTGTGGGTTGAAAATTTCGACGAAATCGCTCTATCTCACACCGTTAAGGAGATAGAAGCAAATTTGTGTTTTGCCATTTTTGGCAAAAATTCGAAAATTCAAAATGGCCGCCATTTTTGGGGAGGGGAAAATTTTTTGAAAATTGGCAAGAGTAGAATTGTCAGATACCCTGTGGGTCGAAAATTTCGACGAAATCGCTCTATCTCACACGGTTAAGGAGATAGAAGCAAATTAGTGTTTTGCCATTTTTGGCAAAAATTCGAAAATTCAAAATGGCCGCCATTTTTGGGGAGGGGAAAATTTTTTGAAAATTGCAAAGAGTACACTCCTTAGATACCCTGTGGGTTGAAAATTTCGACGAAATCGCTCTATCTCGCACCGTTAAGGAGATAGAAGGAAATTTGTGTTTTGCCATTTTTGGCAAAAATTCGAAAATTCAAAATGGCCGCCATTTTTGGGGAGGGAAAATTTTTTTGAAAATTGCAAAGAGTACACTCCTTAGATACCCTGTGGGTTGAAAATTTCGACGAAATCGCTCTATCTCACACCGTTAAGGAGATAGAAGCAAATTTGTGTTTTGCCATTTTGGGCAAAAATTCGAAAATTCAAAATGGCCGCCATTTTTGGGGAGGGGAAAATTTTTTGAAAATTGGCAAGAGTAGAATTGTCAGATACCCTGTGGGTCGAAAATTTAGACGAAATCGCTCTATCTCACACGGTTAAGGAGATAGAAGCAAATTAGTGTTTTGCCATTTTTGGCAAAAATTCGAAAATTCAAAATGGCCGCCATTTTTGGGGAGTGGAAAATTTTTGGAAAATTGTAAAGATTGCATTCCTTAGATACCCTGTGGATCGAAAATTTCGACGAAATCGCTCTATCTCGCACGGTTAAGGAGATAGAAGGAAATTTGTGTTTTGCCATTTTTGGCAAAAATTCGAAAATTCAAAATGGCCGCCATTTTTGGGGAGGGAAAATTTTTTTGAAAATTGCAAAGAGTACACTCCTTAGATACCCTGTGGGTTGAAAATTTCGACGAAATCGCTCTATCTCACACCGTTAAGGAGATAGAAGCAAATTTGTGTTTTGCCATTTTGGGCAAAAATTCGAAAATTCAAAATGGCCGCCATTTTTGGGGAGGGGAAAATTTTTTGAAAATTGGCAAGAGTAGAATTGTCAGATACCCTGTGGGTCGAAAATTTAGACGAAATCGCTCTATCTCACACGGTTAAGGAGATAGAAGCAAATTAGTGTTTTGCCATTTTTGGCAAAAATTCGAAAATTCAAAATGGCCGCCATTTTTGGGGAGTGGAAAATTTTTGGAAAATTGTAAAGATTGCATTCCTTAGATACCCTGTGGGTCGAAAATTTCGACGAAATCGCTCTATCTCGCACGGTTAAGGAGATAGAAGGAAATTTGTGTTTTGCCATTTTTGGCAAAAATTCGAAAATTCAAAATGGCCGCCATTTTTGGGGAGGGAAATTTTTTTTGAAAATTGCAAAGAGTACACTCCTTAGATACCCTGTGGGTTGAAAATTTCGACGAAATCGCTCTATCTCGCACCGTTAAGGAGATAGAAGCAAATTTGTGTTTTGCCATTTTTGGCAAAAATTCGAAAATTCAAAATGGCCGCCATTTTTGGGGAGGGGAAAATTTTTTGAAAATTGGCAAGAGTAGAATTGTCAGATACCCTGTGGGTCGAAAATTTCGACGAAATCGCTCTATCTCACACGGTTAAGGAGATAGAAGCAAATTAGTGTTTTGCCATTTTTGGCAAAAATTCGAAAATTCAAAATGGCCGCCATTTTTGGGGAGGGAAAATTTTTTTGAAAATTGCAAAGAGTACACTCCTTAGATACCCTGTGGGTTGAAAATTTCGACGAAATCGCTCTATCTCGCACCGTTAAGGAGATAGAAGGAAATTTGTGTTTTGCCATTTTTGGCAAAAATTCGAAAATTCAAAATGGCCGCCATTTTTGGGGAGGGGAAAATTTTTTGAAAATTGGCAAGAGTAGAATTGTCAGATACCCTGTGGGTCGAAAATTTCGACGAAATCGCTCTATCTCACACGGTTAAGGAGATAGAAGCAAATTAGTGTTTTGCCATTTTTGGCAAAAATTCGAAAATTCAAAATGGCCGCCATTTTTGGGGAGTGGAAAATTTTTGGAAAATTGTAAAGATTGCATTCCTTAGATACCCTGTGGGTCGAAAATTTCGACGAAATCGCTCTATCTCGCACGGTTAAGGAGATAGAAGGAAATTTGTGTTTTGCCATTTTTGGCAAAAATTCGAAAATTCAAAATGGCCGCCATTTTTGGGGAGGGAAATTTTTTTTGAAAATTGCAAAGAGTACACTCCTTAGATACCCTGTGGGTTGAAAATTTCGACGAAATCGCTCTATCTCGCACCGTTAAGGAGATAGAAGCAAATTTGTGTTTTGCCATTTTTGGCAAAAATTCGAAAATTCAAAATGGCCGCCATTTTTGGGGAGGGGAAAATTTTTTGAAAATTGGCAAGAGTAGAATTGTCAGATACCCTGTGGGTCGAAAATTTCGACGAAATCGCTCTATCTCACACGGTTAAGGAGATAGAAGCAAATTAGTGTTTTGCCATTTTTGGCAAAAATTCGAAAATTCAAAATGGCCGCCATTTTTGGGGAGGGAAAATTTTTTTGAAAATTGCAAAGAGTACACTCCTTAGATACCCTGTGGGTTGAAAATTTCGACGAAATCGCTCTATCTCGCACCGTTAAGGAGATAGAAGGAAATTTGTGTTTTGCCATTTTTGGCAAAAATTCGAAAATTCAAAATGGCCGCCATTTTTGGGGAGGGGAAAATTTTTGGAAAATTGGCAAGAGTAGAATTGTCAGATACCCTGTGGGTCGAAAATTTCGACGAAATCGCTCTATCTCACACGGTTAAGGAGATAGAAGCAAATTAGTGTTTTGCCATTTTTGGCAAAAATTCGAAAATTCAAAATGGCCGCCATTTTTGGGGAGTGGAAAATTTTTGGAAAATTGTAAAGATTGCATTCCTTAGATACCCTGTGGGTCGAAAATTTCGACGAAATCGCTCTATCTCGCACGGTTAAGGAGATAGAAGGAAATTTGTGTTTTGCCATTTTTGGCAAAAATTCGAAAATTCAAAATGGCCGCCATTTTTGGGGAGGGAAATTTTTTTTGAAAATTGCAAAGAGTACACTCCTTAGATACCCTGTGGGTTGAAAATTTCGACGAAATCGCTCTATCTCACACCGTTAAGGAGATAGAAGGAAATTTGTGTTTTGCCATTTTTGGCAAAAATTCGAAAATTCAAAATGGCCGCCATTTTTGGGGAGGGGAAAATTTTTTGAAAATTGGCAAGAGTAGAATTGTCAGATACCCTGTGGGTCGAAAATTTCGACGAAATCGCTCTATCTCACACGGTTAAGGAGATAGAAGCAAATTAGTGTTTTGCCATTTTTGGCAAAAATTCGAAAATTCAAAATGGCCGCCATTTTTGGGGAGGGGAAAATTTTTTGAAAATTGCAAAGAGTACACTCCTTAGATACCCTGTGGGTTGAAAATTTCGACGAAATCGCTCTATCTCGCACCGTTAAGGAGATAGAAGGAAATTTGTGTTTTGCCATTTTTGGCAAAAATTCGAAAATTCAAAATGGCCGCCATTTTTGGGGAGGGGAAAATTTTTTGAAAATTGGCAAGAGTAGAATTGTCAGATACCCTGTGGGTCGAAAATTTCGACGAAATCGCTCTATCTCACACGGTTAAGGAGATAGAAGCAAATTAGTGTTTTGCCATTTTTGGCAAAAATTCGAAAATTCAAAATGGCCGCCATTTTTGGGGAGTGGAAAATTTTTGGAAAATTGTAAAGATTGCATTCTTTAGATACCCTGTGGGTTGAAAATTTCGACGAAATCGCTCTATGTCACACGGTTAAGGAGATAGAAGCAAATTAGTGTTTTGCCATTTTTGGCAAAAATTCGAAAATTCAAAATGGCCGCCATTTTTGGGGAGGGGAAAATTTTTTGAAAATTGCAAAGAGTACACTCCTTAGATACCCTGTGGGTTGAAAATTTCGACGAAATCGCTCTATCTCGCACCGTTAAGGAGATAGAAGGAAATTTGTGTTTTGCCATTTTTGGCAAAAATTCGAAAATTCAAAATGGCCGCCATTTTTGGGGAGGGAAAATTTTTTTGAAAATTGCAAAGGGTACACTCCTTAGATACCCTGTGGGTTGAAAATTTCGACGAAATCGCTCTATCTCACACCGTTAAGGAGATAGAAGCAAATTTGTGTTTTGCCATTTTTGGCAAAAATTCGAAAATTCAAAATGGCCGCCATTTTTGGGGAGGGGAAAATTTTTTGAAAATTGGCAAGAGTAGAATTGTCAGATACCCTGTGGGTCGAAAATTTCGACGAAATCGCTCTATCTCACACGGTTAAGGAGATAGAAGCAAATTAGTGTTTTGCCATTTTTGGCAAAAATTCGAAAATTCAAAATGGCCGCCATTTTTGGGGAGGGGAAAATTTTTTGAAAATTGCAAAGAGTACACTCCTTAGATACCCTGTGGGTTGAAAATTTCGACGAAATCGCTCTATCTCGCACCGTTAAGGAGATAGAAGGAAATTTGTGTTTTGCCATTTTTGGCAAAAATTCGAAAATTCAAAATGGCCGCCATTTTTGGGGAGGGAAAATTTTTTGAAAATTGCAAAGAGTACACTCGTTAGATACCCTGTGGGTTGAAAATTTCGACGAAATCGCTCTATCTCACACCGTTAAGGAGATAGAAGCAAATTTGTGTTTTGCCATTTTTGGCAAAAATTCGAAAATTCAAAATGGCCGCCATTTTTGGGGAGGGGAAAATTTTTTGAAAATTGGCAAGAGTAGAATTGTCAGATACCCTGTGGGTCGAAAATTTCGACGAAATCGCTCTATCTCACACGGTTAAGGAGATAGAAGCAAATTAGTGTTTTGCCATTTTTGGCAAAAATTCGAAAATTCAAAATGGCCGCCATTTTTGGGGAGGGAAAATTTTTTTGAAAATTCCAAAGAGTACACTCCTTAGATACCCTGTGGGTTGAAAATTTCGACGAAATCGCTCTATCTCACACCGTTAAGGAGATAGAAGCAAATTTGTGTTTTGCCATTTTTGGCAAAAATTCGAAAATTCAAAATGGCCGCCATTTTTGGGGAGGGGAAAATTTTTTGAAAATTGGCAAGAGTAGAATTGTCAGATACCCTGTGGGTCGAAAATTTCGACGAAATCGCTCTATCTCACACGGTTAAGGAGATAGAAGCAAATTAGTGTTTTGCCATTTTTTGTAAAAATTCGAAAATTCAAAATGGCCGCCATTTTTGGGGAGGGGAAAATTTTTTGAAAATTGCAAAGAGTACACTCCTTAGATACCCTGTGGGTTGAAAATTTCGACGAAATCGCTCTATCTCGCACCGTTAAGGAGATAGAAGGAAATTTGTGTTTTGCCATTTTTGGCAAAAATTCGAAAATTCAAAATGGCCGCCATTTTTGGGGAGGGAAAATTTTTTTGAAAATTGCAAAGAGTACACTCCTTAGATACCCTGTGGGTTGAAAATTTCGACGAAATCGCTCTATCTCGCACCGTTAAGGAGATAGAAGGAAATTTGTGTTTTGCCATTTTTGGCAAAAATTCGAAAATTCAAAATGGCCGCCATTTTTGGGGAGGGAAAATTTTTTTGAAAATTGCAAAGAGTACACTCCTTAGATACCCTGTGGGTTGAAAATTTCGACGAAATCGCTCTATCTCACACCGTTAAGGAGATAGAAGCAAATTTGTGTTTTGCCATTTTTTGCAAAAATTCGAAAATTCAAAATGGCCGCCATTTTTGGGGAGGGGAAAATTTTTTGAAAATTGCAAAGAGTACACTCCTTAGATACCCTGTGGGTTGAAAATTTCGACGAAATCGCTCTATCTCGCACCGTTAAGGAGATAGAAGGAAATTTGTGTTTTGCCATTTTTGGCAAAAATTCGAAAATTCAAAATGGCCGCCATTTTTGGGGAGGGAAAATTTTTTTGAAAATTGCAAAGAGTACACTCCTTAGATACCCTGTGGGTTGAAAATTTCGACGAAATCGCTCTATCTCGCACCGTTAAGGAGATAGAAGGAAATTTGTGTTTTGCCATTTTTGGCAAAAATTCGAAAATTCAAAATGGCCGCCATTTTTGGGGAGGGAAAATTTTTTTGAAAATTGCAAAGAGTACACTCCTTAGATACCCTGTGGGTTGAAAATTTCGACGAAATCGCTCTATCTCACACCGTTAAGGAGATAGAAGCAAATTTGTGTTTTGCCATTTTTTGCAAAAATTCGAAAATTCAAAATGGCCGCCATTTTTGGGGAGGGGAAAATTTTTTGAAAATTGCAAAGAGTACACTCCTTAGATACCCTGTGGGTTGAAAATTTCGACGAAATCGCTCTATCTCACACCGTTAAGGAGATAGAAGCAAATTTGTGTTTTGCCATTTTTGGCAAAAATTCGAAAATTCAAAATGGCCGCCATTTTCGGGGAGGGGAAAATTTTTTGAAAATTGGCAAGAGTAGAATTGTCAGATACCCTGTGGGTCGAAAATTTCGACGAAATCGCTCTATCTCACACGGTTAAGGAGATAGAAGCAAATTAGTGTTTTGCCATTTTTGGCAAAAATTCGAAAATTCAAAATGGCCGCCATTTTTGGGGAGGGGAAAATTTTTTGAAAATTGCAAAGATTGCATTCCTTAGATACCCTGTGGGTCGAAAATTTCGACGAAATCGCTCCATCTCGCACGGTTAAGGAGATAGAAGCAAATTTGTGTTTTGCCATTTTTGGCAAAAATTCGAAAATTCAAAATGGCCGCCATTTTTGGGGAGGGGAAAATTTTTTGAAAATTGGCAAGAGTAGAATTGTCAGATACCCTGTGGGTCGAAAATTTCGACGAAATCGCTCTATCTCACACGGTTAAGGAGATAGAAGCAAATTAGTGTTTTGCCATTTTTTGCAAAAATTCGAAAATTCAAAATGGCCGCCATTTTTGGGGAGGGGAAAATTTTTTGAAAATTGCAAAGAGTACACTCCTTAGATACCCTGTGGGTTGAAAATTTCGACGAAATCGCTCTATCTCGCACCGTTAAGGAGATAGAAGGAAATTTGTGTTTTGCCATTTTTGGCAAAAATTCGAAAATTCAAAATGGCCGCCATTTTTGGGGAGGGAAAATTTTTTTGAAAATTGCAAAGAGTACACTCCTTAGATACCCTGTGGGTTGAAAATTTCGACGAAATCGCTCTATCTCACACCGTTAAGGAGATAGAAGCAAATTTGTGTTTTGCCATTTTTTGCAAAAATTCGAAAATTCAAAATGGCCGCCATTTTTGGGGAGGGGAAATTTTTTTGAAAATTGCAAAGAGTACACTCCTTAGATACCCTGTGGGTTGAAAATTTCGACGAAATCGCTCTATCTCGCACCGTTAAGGAGATAGAAGGAAATTTGTGTTTTGCCATTTTTGGCAAAAATTCGAAAATTCAAAATGGCCGCCATTTTTGGGGAGGGAAAATTTTTTTGAAAATTGCAAAGAGTACACTCCTTAGATACCCTGTGGGTTGAAAATTTCGACGAAATCGCTCTATCTCACACCGTTAAGGAGATAGAAGCAAATTTGTGTTTTGCCATTTTTTGCAAAAATTCGAAAATTCAAAATGGCCGCCATTTTTGGGGAGGGGAAAATTTTTTGAAAATTGGCAAGAGTAGAATTGTCAGATACCCTGTGGGTCGAAAATTTCGACGAAATCGCTCTATCTCACACGGTTAAGGAGATAGAAGCAAATTAGTGTTTTGCCATTTTTTGCAAAAATTCGAAAATTCAAAATGGCCGCCATTTTTGGGGAGGGGAAAATTTTTTGAAAATTGCAAAGAGTACACTCCTTAGATACCCTGTGGGTTGAAAATTTCGACGAAATCGCTCTATCTCGCACCGTTAAGGAGATAGAAGGAAATTTGTGTTTTGCCATTTTTGGCAAAAATTCGAAAATTCAAAATGGCCGCCATTTTTGGGGAGGGAAAATTTTTTTGAAAATTGCAAAGAGTACACTCCTTAGATACCCTGTGGGTTGAAAATTTCGACGAAATCGCTCTATCTCGCACCGTTAAGGAGATAGAAGGAAATTTGTGTTTTGCCATTTTTGGCAAAAATTCGAAAATTCAAAATGGCCGCCATTTTTGGGGAGGGAAAATTTTTTTGAAAATTGCAAAGAGTACACTCCTTAGATACCCTGTGGGTTGAAAATTTCGACGAAATCGCTCTATCTCGCACCGTTAAGGAGATAGAAGGAAATTTGTGTTTTGCCATTTTTGGCAAAAATTCGAAAATTCAAAATGGCCGCCATTTTTGGGGAGGGAAAATTTTTTTGAAAATTGCAAAGAGTACACTCCTTAGATACCCTGTGGGTTGAAAATTTCGACGAAATCGCTCTATCTCACACCGTTAAGGAGATAGAAGCAAATTTGTGTTTTGCCATTTTTGGCAAAAATTCGAAAATTCAAAATGGCCGCCATTTTTGGGGAGGGGAAAATTTTTTGAAAATTGGCAAGAGTAGAATTGTCAGATACCCTGTGGGTCGAAAATTTCGACGAAATCGCTCTATCTCACACGGTTAAGGAGATAGAAGCAAATTAGTGTTTTGCCATTTTTGGCAAAAATTCGAAAATTCAAAATGGCCGCCATTTTTGGGGAGGGGAAAATTTTTTGAAAATTGCAAAGATTGCATTCCTTAGATACCCTGTGGGTCGAAAATTTCGACGAAATCGCTCCATCTCGCACGGTTAAGGAGATAGAAGCAAATTTGTGTTTTGCCATTTTTGGCAAAAATTCGAAAATTCAAAATGGCCGCCATTTTTGGGGAGGGGAAAATTTTTGGAAAATTGTAAAGATTGCATTTCTTAGATACCCTGTGGGTCGAAAATTTCGACGAAATCGCTCTATCTCGCACGGTTAAGGAGATAGAAGGAAATTTGTGTTTTGCCATTTTTGGCAAAAATTCGAAAATTCAAAATGGCCGCCATTTTTGGGGAGGGGAAAATTTTTTGAAAATTGCAAAGAGTACACTCCTTAGATACCCTGTGGGTTGAAAATTTCGACGAAATCGCTCTATCTCACACCGTTAAGGAGATAGAAGCAAATTTGTGTTTTGCCATTTTTGGCAAAAATTCGAAAATTCAAAATGGCCGCCATTTTTGGGGAGGGGAAAATTTTTTGAAAATTGGCAAGAGTAGAATTGTCAGATACCCTGTGGGTCGAAAATTTCGACGAAATCGCTCTATCTCACACGGATAAGGAGATAGAAGCAAATTAGTGTTTTGCCAGTTTTGGCAAAAATTCGAAAATTCAAAATGGCCGCCATTTTTGGGGAGTGGAAAATTTTTGGAAAATTGTAAAGATTGCATTCCTTAGATAACCTGTGGGTCGAAAATTTCGACGAAATCTCTCTATCTCGCACGGTTAAGGAGATAGAAGGAAATTTGTGTTTTGCCATTTTGGGCAAAAATTCGAAAATTCAAAATGGCCGCCATTTTTGGGGAGGGGAAAATTTTTTGAAAATTGGCAAGAGTAGAATTGTCAGATACCCTGTGGGTCGAAAATTTCGACGAAATCGCTCTATCTCACACGGTTAAGGAGATAGAAGCAAATTAGTGTTTTGCCATTTTTTGCAAAAATTCGAAAATTCAAAATGGCCGCCATTTTTGGGGAGGGGAAAATTTTTTGAAAATTGCAAAGAGTACACTCCTTAGATACCCTGTGGGTTGAAAATTTCGACGAAATCGCTCTATCTCGCACCGTTAAGGAGATAGAAGGAAATTTGTGTTTTGCCATTTTTGGCAAAAATTCGAAAATTCAAAATGGCCGCCATTTTTGGGGAGGGAAAATTTTTTTGAAAATTGCAAAGAGTACACTCCTTAGATACCCTGTGGGTTGAAAATTTCGACGAAATCGCTCTATCTCACACCGTTAAGGAGATAGAAGCAAATTTGTGTTTTGCCATTTTTTGCAAAAATTCGAAAATTCAAAATGGCCGCCATTTTTGGGGAGGGGAAAATTTTTTGAAAATTGGCAAGAGTAGAATTGTCAGATACCCTGTGGGTCGAAAATTTCGACGAAATCGCTCTATCTCACACGGTTAAGGAGATAGAAGCAAATTAGTGTTTTGCCATTTTTGGCAAAAATTCGAAAATTCAAAATGGCCGCCATTTTTGGGGAGGGGAAAATTTTTTGAAAATTGCAAAGAGTACACTCCTTAGATACCCTGTGGGTTGAAAATTTCGACGAAATCGCTCTATCTCACACGGTTAAGGAGATAGAAGCAAATTAGTGTTTTGCCATTTTTGGCAAAAATTCGAAAATTCAAAATGGCCGCCATTTTTGGGGAGGGGAAAATTTTTTGAAAATTGCAAAGATTGCATTCCTTAGATACCCTGTGGGTCGAAAATTTCGACGAAATCGCTCCATCTCGCACGGTTAAGGAGATAGAAGCAAATTTGTGTTTTGCCATTTTTGGCAAAAATTCGAAAATTCAAAATGGCCGCCATTTTTGGGGAGGGGAAAATTTTTGGAAAATTGTAAAGATTGCATTTCTTAGATACCCTGTGGGTCGAAAATTTCGACGAAATCGCTCTATCTCGCACGGTTAAGGAGATAGAAGGAAATTTGTGTTTTGCCATTTTTGGCAAAAATTCGAAAATTCAAAATGGCCGCCATTTTGGGGAGGGGAAAATTTTTTGAAAATTGCAAAGAGTACACTCCTTAGATACCCTGTGGGTTGAAAATTTCGACGAAATCGCTCTATCTCACACCGTTAAGGAGATAGAAGCAAATTTGTGTTTTGCCATTTTTGGCAAAAATTCGAAAATTCAAAATGGCCGCCATTTTTGGGGAGGGGAAAATTTTTTGAAAATTGGCAAGAGTAGAATTGTCAGATACCCTGTGGGTCGAAAATTTCGACGAAATCGCTCTATCTCACACGGATAAGGAGATAGAAGCAAATTAGTGTTTTGCCAGTTTTGGCAAAAATTCGAAAATTCAAAATGGCCGCCATTTTTGGGGAGTGGAAAATTTTTGGAAAATTGTAAAGATTGCATTCCTTAGATACCCTGTGGGTCGAAAATTTCGACGAAATCTCTCTATCTCGCACGGTTAAGGAGATAGAAGGAAATTTGTGTTTTGCCATTTTGGGCAAAAATTCGAAAATTCAAAATGGCCGCCATTTTTGGGGAGGGGAAAATTTTTTGAAAATTGGCAAGAGTAGAATTGTCAGATACCCTGTGGGTCGAAAATTTCGACGAAATCGCTCTATCTCACACGGTTAAGGAGATAGAAGCAAATTAGTGTTTTGCCATTTTTGGCAAAAATTCGAAAATTCAAAATGGCCGCCATTTTTGGGGAGTGGAAAATTTTTGGAAAATTGTAAAGATTGCATTCTTTAGATACCCTGTGGGTTGAAAATTTCGACGAAATCGCTCTATGTCACACGGTTAAGGAGATAGAAGCAAATTAGTGTTTTGCCATTTTTGGCAAAAATTCGAAAATTCAAAATGGCCGCCATTTTTGGGGAGGGGAAAATTTTTTGAAAATTGGCAAGAGTAGAATTGTCAGATACCCTGTGGGTCGAAAATTTCGACGAAATCGCTCTATCTCACACGGTTAAGGAGATAGAAGCAAATTAGTGTTTTGCCATTTTTGGCAAAAATTCGAAAATTCAAAATGGCCGCCATTTTTGGGGAGGGGGAAAATTTTTTGAAAATTGCAAAGAGTACACTCCTTAGATACCCTGTGGGTTGAAAATTTCGACGAAATCGCTCTATCTCGCACCGTTAAGGAGATAGAAGGAAATTTGTGTTTTGCCATTTTTGGCAAAAATTCGAAAATTCAAAATGGCCGCCATTTTTGGGGAGGGAAAATTTTTTGAAAATTGCAAAGAGTACACTCGTTAGATACCCTGTGGGTTGAAAATTTCGACGAAATCGCTCTATCTCACACCGTTAAGGAGATAGAAGCAAATTTGTGTTTTGCCATTTTTGGCAAAAATTCGAAAATTCAAAATGGCCGCCATTTTTGGGGAGGGGAAAATTTTTTGAAAATTGGCAAGAGTAGAATTGTCAGATACCCTGTGGGTCGAAAATTTCGACGAAATCGCTCTATCTCACACGGTTAAGGAGATAGAAGCAAATTAGTGTTTTGCCATTTTTGGCAAAAATTCGAAAATTCAAAATGGCCGCCATTTTTGGGGAGTGGAAAATTTTTTGAAAATTGTAAAGATTGCATTCCTTAGATACCCTGTGGGTCGAAAATTTCGACGAAATCGCTCTATCTCGCACCGTTAAGGAGATAGAAGGAAATTTGTGTTTTGCCATTTTTGGCAAAAATTCGAAAATTCAAAATGGCCGCCATTTTTGGGGAGGGGAAAATTTTTTGAAAATTGGCAAGAGTAGAATTGTCAGATACCCTGTGGGTCGAAAATTTCGACGAAATCGCTCTATCTCACACGGTTAAGGAGATAGAAGCAAATTAGTGTTTTGCCATTTTTTGCAAAAATTCGAAAATTCAAAATGGCCGCCATTTTTGGGGAGGGGAAAATTTTTTGAAAATTGCAAAGAGTACACTCCTTAGATACCCTGTGGGTTGAAAATTTCGACGAAATCGCTCTATCTCGCACCGTTAAGGAGATAGAAGGAAATTTGTGTTTTGCCATTTTTGGCAAAAATTCGAAAATTCAAAATGGCCGCCATTTTTGGGGAGGGAAAATTTTTTTGAAAATTGCAAAGAGTACACTCCTTAGATACCCTGTGGGTTGAAAATTTCGACGAAATCGCTCTATCTCACACCGTTAAGGAGATAGAAGCAAATTTGTGTTTTGCCATTTTTTGCAAAAATTCGAAAATTCAAAATGGCCGCCATTTTTGGGGAGGGGAAAATTTTTTGAAAATTGCAAAGAGTACACTCCTTAGATACCCTGTGGGTTGAAAATTTCGACGAAATCGCTCTATCTCACACCGTTAAGGAGATAGAAGGAAATTTGTGTTTTGCCATTTTTGGCAAAAATTCGAAAATTCAAAATGGCCGCCATTTTTGGGGAGGGAAAATTTTTTTGAAAATTGCAAAGAGTACACTCCTTAGATACCCTGTGGGTTGAAAATTTCGACGAAATCGCTCTATCTCACACCGTTAAGGAGATAGAAGCAAATTTGTGTTTTGCCATTTTTGGCAAAAATTCGAAAATTCAAAATGGCCGCCATTTTTGGGGAGGGGAAAATTTTTTGAAAATTGGCAAGAGTAGAATTGTCAGATACCCTGTGGGTCGAAAATTTCGACGAAATCGCTCTATCTCACACGGTTAAGGAGATAGAAGCAAATTAGTGTTTTGCCATTTTTGGCAAAAATTCGAAAATTCAAAATGGCCGCCATTTTTGGGGAGTGGAAAATTTTTTGAAAATTGCAAAGATTGCATTCCTTAGATACCCTGTGGGTCGAAAATTTCGACGAAATCGCTCCATCTCGCACGGTTAAGGAGATAGAAGCAAATTTGTGTTTTGCCATTTTTGGCAAAAATTCGAAAATTCAAAATGGCCGCCATTTTTGGGGAGGGGAAAATTTTTGGAAAATTGTAAAGATTGCATTCCTTAGATACCCTGTGGGTCGAAAATTTCGACGAAATCGCTCTATCTCGCACGGTTAAGGAGATAGAAGGAAATTTGTGTTTTGCCATTTTTGGCAAAAATTCGAAAATTCAAAATGGCCGCCATTTTTGGGGAGGGGAAAATTTTTTGAAAATTGCAAAGAGTACACTCCTTAGATACCCTGTGGGTTGAAAATTTCGACGAAATCGCTCTATCTCACACCGTTAAGGAGATAGAAGCAAATTTGTGTTTTGCCATTTTTGGCAAAAATTCGAAAATTCAAAATGGCCGCCATTTTTGGGGAGGGGAAAATTTTTTGAAAATTGGCAAGAGTAGAATTGTCAGATACCCTGTGGGTCGAAAATTTCGACGAAATCGCTCTATCTCACACGGTTAAGGAGATAGAAGCAAATTAGTGTTTTGCCAGTTTTGGCAAAAATTCGAAAATTCAAAATGGCCGCCATTTTTGGGGAGTGGAAAATTTTTGGAAAATTGTAAAGATTGCATTCCTTAGATACCCTGTGGGTCGAAAATTTCGACGAAATCGCTCTATCTCGCACGGTTAAGGAGATAGAAGCAAATTTGTGTTTTGCCATTTTTGGCAAAAATTCGAAAATTCAAAATGGCCGCCATTTTTGGGGAGGGAAAATTTTTTTGAAAATTGCAAAGAGTACACTCCTTAGATACCCTGTGGGTCGAAAATTTCGACGAAATCGCTCTATCTCACACCGTTAAGGAGATAGAAGGAAATTTGTGTTTTGCCATTTTTGGCAAAAATTCGAAAATTCAAAATGGCCGCCATTTTTGGGGAGGGGAAAATTTTTTGAAAATTGCAAAGAGTACACTCCTTAGATACCCTGTGGGTTGAAAATTTCGACGAAATCGCTCTATCTCACACCGTTAAGGAGATAGAAGGAAATTTGTGTTTTGCCATTTTTGGCAAAAATTCTAAAATTCAAAATGGCCGCCATTTTTGGGGAGGGGAAAATTTTTTGAAAATTGCAAAGATTGCATTCCTTAGATACCCTGTGGGTCGAAAATTTCGACGAAATCTCTCTATCTCGCACGGTTAAGGAGATAGAAGGAAATTTGTGTTTTGCCATTTTTGGCAAAAATTCGAAAATTCAAAATGGCCGCCATTTTTGGGGAGGGGCAAATTTTTGGGAAATTGCATAGATTGCATTCCTTAGATACCCTGTGGGTCAAAAATTCTGTCGAAATCGCTCTATCTCTTACGGTTTCTGAGATATTAGCAAATTACTCAAAAGTAGTACTGAAAATACACAATGAAGTACCTAAATGGCTATTACTCATGTACTGACAAAGCTATCAGTCCCAAATGCAATACCAAGCGAGCTATGGACATAACAATCTTGTATTCAAAATTGTAGTAAAATATCTTTAATTATTTTGGCTTAAATGCACGGAAACCAATGGGTACTGAAAATAGCTGTACTTAAGTATTACTCAGTAAGCAAAAGAGGTACAACAGCCAAAAGCAATCCCAAGCAAGCTACTGACCCAATAAGCCTGCATACCAAATTTGGTGACAATAGCTCTAATACTTTTCCTTTAAATGAGCGGAAACCATGCGTGACGCCGGACATCGGACGCCGGACGCCGGACATCGGACATCGGACAACGGACAACGGACATCGGACGGCGGAAAAAGCAAAAATAATATATCCACCCCCCAGGGGGGTGGACATAATACTGTGACATGGTACCACTGGTATACTAGCATATTTATACATGATTGAAATAATTACAAGTATGTTTCTTGATCCAACATTTACTGTTAATTGCTTTGTGTATTGGGAGCCCAAGGTTAGAAGTCAGCTAGCTGTGATAAAAGTGATGTTGGATTTAGGCTATATCATAGTTAACAATTATAAGTGTCATTCATACATATCTTAGGGTTATGGTATGTTTAACACTTTGTATAGTATATGTGATATAGCTGGAGATTTACGTGTTTGAAAGTTTGGGTTAATGATATTAGGGGTTAAATACCACATACCCCATTTCTATTGTCAAAAAAAAATTCCTTTTTTTAATGTAGGGGTTAAATTTTGTAGATATCGGCATCAATACCAAGACCCAAAATCAGGCATATGATAATATTAATAAAACCAAACCTATGACCTCCTCTCTGGTATGTACATATTAAAATGTTTAGAAAAGTTGGGGTATTAGGATGGTGGAAACATTATAAAGGCTATTATTATGTTTTGAAATATTAGTGTAACATTCGTAATAGTAGGCCTTTTGCTTTGTCCTTGTAATATGCACTTATCTGATTTTCTAGATCAACTTTTTTTGTCCTAAATTCATTTAAAATATCATTTTGGTGCAAACTTTGGGTTTCAAGAAACTGAATTTTTTGGTTGATATCATCAAACGATTGAATTTAAAATGACATCTTGATCAAATTGATATGATATTTCACACCGATTTACGTTTTTTAATAGTGTATCGCTGGCAATAGATTATTATCGATATATCATATCGGTCATATTGGTTCTTCGAAATATACTAAAAGCTAAAACTAAAACATATATCAAGTTTATCAGTTGCAGTATATAAAGTATACACTGGTACATATAGCTACTAAACACAAATATAATATTCAGTTCATCATTAGTTAAATTATTTACTTTAATCTGATAAGAATATACTTTTAGACATTATCAATTTTTTTTTATTTATAAAACTTCTATTCCGTCGAATACTACCATAGTATTCCTTTGTGAGGAGCCGGTGTACCATCTATCGATAGTACTGAGTAGTGCTAGTTCACTGTCTGTGGCACCAAAGATTTCAGTTGTATATAGCAGGACAAACAATGATAAAGTGACAGTAAGAAATTTCTAAAAATGTTAAATGGGGCTCTGGGTCCCGTTTATTGAGCAAAAAGTATATTTTAGTCATTTTGAGTCAACAGAGACATAGTGTCAGTTGCACCGGTAATCATGCTACGTAATGCTACTTAATAAAAACGTAATAAAAAATACCGTAAAAAATATCAATAAAGTATGTGATAAAACAAGTTTATATTAAGTTCTCCACAACTATAAAATACTTCAGGCATTATTTATGCTGAATTATGAAGAAAATGTCCACAAAAATGCTAAAAAATATTTGTTGCATTCATTTAATTTAGAATGTCACAGGTTATATGTCACAGGGTTACTGACCCAGTTTTCATGCTATCTGTTGGTTATTTCAGAAACTTTAAAAATTAAATCATTTTTGCACAATACTATACAAAACAAAGACATAACCGTTGAACTCAACGCAATAAATTTTCCAATGGTGTTTTCATTGTAAAAATTGGTAATGTATTGACAGATTTACAAGCAATTATAAAGATAAACAAAATGTCACATTGCATGGATAAAAATTTAGGGCGTGGCTGCGGTACGGTAAAACCGTTTCCTAGAAAACAAGCTACAATACGGCTTGCCACACTCCAGAACTTTGTCTTGAGTGCGGTTTCAGTAACAATTGTTTTCATTGGTTAATTTAATTAATCACGTTTGCAGACGAAAAAAATAGACTGGTTGTCTATATCTCCCATGTGTAAAATATGGCAGGAAATACCCATCTTACCCTAATATTTTCTTAAGTCTGTGTGTGCAAGTACTAGCATTTGATATTCTATTTGTAAAATATTGCTAGAAAACATCAACTAATTGAGGTAACAGTGTCTCGAGTGAGGTTTCAGTAACAAATTATTTCATTGGTTAATTAAATTAATCACGTTTGCAGACGAAAAGTAGATTGGTTGCCTAGATCCTCTGTAAAATATGGCTAGAAACCCCATCGTGACCTCATATTTCCTTAAGTCTCTGTGTGCAAGAACTAGCATTTGATATTCTATTTGTCAAATATTGTTAGAAAACTATCATTAGAAGGTGCGGTACGAGTAAAATATTGCTAGAATTCGGTTTGTAATGTAATGGGATATTTAACCGCACTCGAGTCAGTTTGCTGGAATACGGCAAATGAATGCTACCGTACTGTAGAATTTCTTCTCGAGTGCGGTGTTTTACCGTACTCCAGCCACTTCGAAAAATTTATTTTCAAACAAACCATTGCATGAACCCCAAATAAAGACTAAAAGAGTTTGACAAGTGATATCCAAGTACCTGATTCAACTACAGAAATGATAAATGTATCATTTTAAAGAAAAATTACAGTCGATTTTGTCAGTTTTATTTGAACAAAGTTCGTTTTATATTGGCTGAGATGTTGTTAAATATGCAGCAAACACACGAAAACTAGTGCTAGCACGAAAACTGGACCGTCGACCATACATTTTTTGTCAGCTGCATTACGGGGTACTGTACTGTACTGTAGTAATCATATGCTACTTAATCAAAATATCAATAAAGTATTTGATAAAATATATCTACATTAAGTTTCCCACAATTATAAAATACTTCAGGCATTATTTATGTCGAATTATGAGGAAAATATCAACTACAGTGCTGAAAAATATTTGTTTCATTTATTTAATTATGAATGTCAAAGGTTACACCCGGTAACAGTCATCTGTGACAGTAAAAGTGAACGCAAATACAAATTGTAAACAAGCGGTACTTAAAGTCATGGATAATAACATCAACACCCACCTACTATTACATGTTTTATGTCATTATTTTACGTATATCCATGATGGACGGGTTTTCGATATGACAACGTAAATGGACAATGCTGAATATCACCAGCAACGCAACCAATATTATCAGACTTAAAAACAACAATAATAAATCCTCAAATTCGCTGGTTCAATATGACTGCATATTCATTCTAAAGTATTGTGAAAATGCCATCCAAAAACGAGGCTGAAAGCTTATATTTTAAATGATAGAAAACATGAATATATCGAAAACTCGTACATCCATTTGTGCACATTGTTAGTCTCATGTCATTATTTTATATATTTTAATCCATCTGTATGTGATATTAATGTCTTTCTTTGTTAATTCTGCTTTGGGGTTTTCCCAGGTGTGCCTAGTTCATACAATGCCCAAACAAGCACATAATCTACTTCAGGCACGTGTTAAACAGTATTCAAGTACACTAATGATGCAGCCTTTAAACTGGAAGTATAATAAATATTTTGATTATAAATAAAATGTATCTCCATATTGCATCGCAATGGGCAAGTGATACTGTGGGTTACTACTGCCTCATATATACCACAACTATCCACTTATTTCATTTTATGAAATAATGAATGATCATCCAACCACCGGGGAACCCTACCCAACTGTCCATTGTTCCAATAAGCATAATCAGCATTTAGATTCGCGCAAAGCATCATGGGAAGGTATCGGTATGAACAAAAATGTCTGTGACAGAAGAATCAGGAAGTAGCGAATATTTAATATACACATTTATCTTATAAAAATATAATGGAAATAGTATAATAAATTATATAAATTAGTTCTGTGAATAATATGAATTTTCTGTGAGATATTTGTGGCAGTTTAAACATAAATCCTCTATTTTCACCCAGTTGCAGCTGAGATCTAACTGGTATTACAAATTTGTCATTTTTCTTTGATATTTCCAAAAAATATGTTATATCCATCATTGGAAAGGCATTTTAGACAGCTTCTGCTCAATTTATTACATTATAATCCATGAAGAAATGGAGAAGGAATCACAAGTTAAATTTTCAATTTTTTTTTTAATTTCATGCCCCACACACACAACCAGGCAGCCCCCATATGACAGACATTTATTGCAATTTTTGTTTTCACCCATGGTGTCCGGATGGGCGGGCGGCGGGAAAATTTTTTTCCGGGACTTGGTAGGGACATTGGTTAGGGGGTGTAGGTGTGTAACGTCATGGTCTGACCTTGATTTGACCTTGCTGTAGTGAATTTGACCTATAAAATCTTGTCCAGGCTATATCTCGGAAACCGTAAGGTGTAGGAAGTTGATACTTGGTAGGGACATTGGTTAGGGGGTGTAGGTGTGCAACATCATGGTCTGACCTTGATTTGACCTTTGACCTTGCTGTAGTGACCTTGACCTATAAAATCTTGTCGGGGCTATATCTCGGAAACCGTAAGGTGTAGGAAGTTGATACTTGGTAGGGACATTGGTTAGGGGGTGTAGGTGTGCAACGTCATGGTTTGACCTTAATTTGACCTTCCTGTAGTGAATTTGACCTATAAAATCTTGTCCAGGCTATATCTCGGAAACCATAAGGTGTAGGAAGTTGATACTTGGTATGGACATTGGTTAGGGGGTGTAGGTGTGCAACGTCATGGTGTGACCTTGATTTGACCTTGCTGTAGTGACCTTGACCTATAAAATCTTGTCCGGGCTATATCTCGAAAACCGTAAGGTGTAGGAAGTTGATGCTTGGTAGGGACATTAGTTAGGGGATGTAGGTGTGCAGCGTGTGCAGCAGCATGGTATGACCTTGTAGTGACCTTGATCTATAAAAATCTTGTTGCACCTTTGGGTCTGTCTTTTGATGCAGATTAAGCACTGTTAAAGTCACATTAGAATTCATTAAGAATTTTACTTTTACAACTTCCCATTGTAACAGATGGAATTTCATCAAGTGAGCCACAGATTTTGCTCCAACACCACACATAAGCATTCATTGAATGTATTGCCACTTCTGTATGTATGGTAATATTCAAAACATCCAAACTTGTCAGTCAGCTGGTGTTATGGCATCACTCTGCGGCGTCCACGTCTGTGTCCACATGAACAACTTCTCCTCCAAAACTACAAGGCCTAGAGACATGCTGTTTTTTTAAAAGATACCTTATCTATCGAGGATGAAAAGTTGTTCAAGGCATGCAAATATGTGTGTTCGTCTGTTTGCTAGAGACATTACAAGGGAGATTCCCCCACCAAAAGTATGAAAATTTCAACACTTTATCACAATTTTCTCAGTGACTATTGCAGGGATTTCTCTCATTTCTTGCATGTATGTACTAGACCACAAGTAGATTCTCTTATGTGAGTATCAGACCTAGATCTGTCTTAATTTTTTTTTATTAATTAAGCGTCCCTGAAAAGGGTGCTTATTTCTTTTCGCGTCAGTTTCCTCGCCACCGCCGCCGCCGCATTATAGTCTCCCTTGAATATCTCCCTTATTATTGGAAGCTTTGTAATCATATTTGGCAGTGATATACCTTAGGCGTGGGAAAATTTTTCCACATGCTTAAATTTGACCTTTGATTAAAGGTCACATGATCAAAAAAATTTTTTTTTGGGTACATCCGCCCGTCAGCGCCGCTCAGCAAAATCTACTGACCGCGGAGGCTTGTAATTATACACACATGTTCATACTATCAAAAACGCGAGCTGATTAGATTTTGGGAGCGATCCGATGAAAAAGGACTGATTTATGAGCGATTTTCTCACACCTACCATTCTACCAACCAGAAAGCTTAAATTTCATGTGACCCCCCCCCCCCTATTATCTTCTTAAGTATTGCATTTAGAGCCATAAAATGTATTGGGAGGTAGTAGGAAACCATATGTGGAGAGTCTAGAAAGCAAGTCAAATTTCCCCTCCGACCCCCCTGTAGGGCTCAAACTGGGGTCGTAAAATTGTCAATTTTGACATTTTTCCTTATATCTCCTTTATTATTGGTTTTAGAACTTTAGAATGTGTTAAGAGGTATTGGGAAACCAAACGTGAAGAGTCTAGATAGCCGGTTAGATTTACCCCCTGACCCCCCATTATGGGTTAAACTAGGGTCATAAAATCGCCGATTTTGTGTTTTTGCCTTATATCTCCTTTATTCTTGCTCTTAGAGCTTTAGAATATATTAAGAGGTATTGGGAAACCATATGTGAAGAGTCTATATAGCTGGTCAGATTTACCCCCGACCCCCCTTATGGGTCAAACTGGGGTCTGTCTGGTTTGAATATTTTCCCAGCTATTGAAAAAGGTCTTTCTACAGGGACAGAGGAGGCTACAGCTGTCAAATGATGTACTGCCATCTTTGCCAGGTGAGGGAATGTCTCTCTGTTTGTCTGCCAGTACTGTAGAGGATCTTCATCTTCTACTGGTTGCTCCAAGTATCTCCCTAGCTCAGATGCTGAAGATGGAGCTTGAGTCCTTGGTTCTTGTGTTGTCCCCATGAATTTAAAAATTTTGCTTTTTTTCTTTGGCTGGACAACAATGGCATTGGTAGTCTCCTGCTGATTAACTGCTGCAAGCTTCAGTTCTAGCATCTTTTTCAACTCTCTGGCTTCTTCTGAAGAACACCACTGTAATTAAGCGTCCCGCAAGGGACGCTTGTTTGTGCATGGGAGAGCTTCAGGCTCCGGCGGCTCCGCATTTTGTTTTCCTTATAACTCTGTAACCGTTAGGCGGATTCTTTTCAAATTTGGCAGGTTTAGGCAGTAGCCTTGGGGAATTTTTTTGAATATGCTGCAGTGACATTTCAACCAATCAGAGAGGTCACATGACCAAAAATGTCTTTTTTTCGATGGGGAAGCTTGTCCAGATGATAACTTAAAAGGAATTTTATCAATTTACCTGAAACTTGGCAAATACATTCATTCTATTAAAATCTGGAAATCATTAGATTTTGGCATTGATTGGTCAAGAAATGGCCGAGTAATTAATGATTAATTAATCATTACGAATTTTCCAAATAAGGAAAACACAAAAATGCTTATATCTCGAAAACCGTGCTAGATAGAGCGATTTCGACGAAATTTTTGACCCGCAGGGTATCTCTGTGGAGTAGTTTTCCCAATTTTCAAAAAAAATTTTCTCGCCCAAAATGGCGGCCATTTTGAATTTTCGAAATTTTCGCAAAAATTGCAAAACACAAAAATGCTTATATCTCAAAAACCGTGCTAGATAGAGCAATTTCGACAAAATTTTTGACCCGCAGGATATCTCTGCAGAGTACTTTTCCCAATTTTCAAAAAATTTTTGTCTCGCCAAAAATGGCGGCCATTTTGAATTTTCGAAATTTTCGCAAAAATTGCAAAACACAAAAATACTTATATCTCGAAAACCGTGCTAGATAGAGCGATTTCGACGAAATTTTTGACCCACAGGGTATCTCTGCAGAGTAGTTATCCCAATTTTGAAAAAATTTTTGTCTCGCCAAAAATGGCGGCCATTTTGAATTTTCGAATTTTTCGCAAAAATTGCAGAACATAAAAATGCTTATATCTCAAAAACCCTGCTAGATAGAGCGATTTCGACAAAATTTTTGACCCACAGGGTATCTCTGCAGAGTAGCCATGCCAATTTTCAAACAAAAAATTTCTCGCAAAAAATGGCGGCCATTTTGAATTTTCGAATTTTTCGCAAAATTGCAAAACACAAAAATGCTTATATCTCGAAAACCGTGCTAGATAGAGCGATTTCGACGAAATTTTTGACCCACAGGGTATCTCTGCAGAGTAGCCATGCCAATTTTCAAAAAAATTTTGTCTTGCCAAAAATGGCGGCCATTTTGAATTTTCGAATTTTTGCGCAAAAATTGCAAAACACAAAAATGTTAATATTTCGAAAACCGTGCTACATAGAGCGATTTCGACGAAATTTTTTATCTTCAGGGTATCTCTACAGAGCAGCTATCCCAAAGAGCTTTCACTTGGTGAAGTTTCAGACCCATAGCTAATTGCTCACCTACTCAAAAAGAGTAAATGCGAATTACCTCTAAAAGTATTGCAGATGGCCAATTTTTCTCAAATAACTCATTCACCTACTTTTGGAAGAGCTTTCACTTGGTGAAGTTTCAGACCCGTAGCTAATTACTCACCTACTCAAAATGAGTAAATGCTAATTATCTCAAAAACTATTGCGGATACCCAGTTTTTATCAAATAACTCATTCATGTACTTTTGGGAGAGCTTTCACATGGTGAAGTTTCAGACCCGTAGATGATTACTCACCTACTCAAAATGAGTAAATGCGAATTATTTCTTAAAACTATTGCAGATAGCCAATTTTTCTCAAATAACTCATTCACCTACTTTTGGAAGAGCTTTCACATGGTGAAGTTTCAGCCCCATAGCCAATTACTCACCTACTCAAAATGAGTAAATGTGAATTATCTCTAAAAGTATTGCAGATAGCCAATTTTTCTCAAATAACTCATTAACCTACTTTTGGGAGAGCTTTCACATGGTGAAGTTTCAGACCCATAGCTAATTATTTACCTACTCAAAATGAGTAAATGCTAATTATCTGTAAAAGTATTGCGGATACCCAATTTTTATCAAATAACTCATTCATCTACTTGTGGGAGAGCTTTCACATGGTGAAGTTTCAGACCCATAGCTAATTACTCACCTACTCAAAATGAGTAAATGCGAATTATCTCTAAAAGTATTGCAGATAGCCAATTTTTCTCAAATAACTCATTCACCTACTTTTGGGAGAGCTTTCACTTGGTGAAGTTTCAGACCCATAGCTAATTACTCACCTACTCAAAATGAGTAAATGCGAATTATCTCTAAAAGTATTGCAGATAGCCAATTTTTGTCAAATTAATCATTCACCTACTTTTGGGAGAGCTTTCACTTGGTGAAGTTTCAGACCCATAGCTAATTACTCACCTACTCAAAATGAGTAAATGCGAATTATCTCTAAAAGTATTGCAGATAGCCAATTTTTCTCAAATAACTCATTCAGCTACTTTTGGGAGAGCTTTCACTCTGTGAAGTTTCAGACCCATAGCTAATTACTCACCTACTCAAAATGAGTAAATGTGAATTATCCCTAAAAGTATTGCAGATAGCCAATTTTTCTCAAATAACTCATTCACCTACTTTTGGCAGAGCTTTCACTTGGTAAAGTTTCAGACCCATAGCTAATTACTCACCTACTCAAAATGAGTAAATGCGAATTATCTCTAAAAGTATTGCAGATAGCCAATTTTTCTCAAATAACTCATTCACCTACTTTTGGGAGAGCTTTCACTTGGTGAAGTTTCAGACCCATAGCTAATTACTCACCTACTCAAAATGAGTAAATGCGAATTATCTCTAAAAGTATTGCAGATAGCAAATTTTTCTCAAATAACTCATTCACCTACTTTTGGGAGAGCTTTCACTTGGTGAAGTTTCAGACCCATAGCTAATTACTCACCTACTCAAAATGAGTAAATGCGAATTATCTCTAAAAGTATTGCAGATAGCCAATTTTTCTCAAATAACTCATTCACCTACTTTTGGGAGAGCTTTCACTTGGTGAAGTTTCAGACCCATAGCTAATTACTCACCTCAAAATGAGTAAATGCGAATTATCTCTAAAAGTATTGCAGATAGCCAATTTTTCTCAAATTAATCATTCACCTACTTTTGGGAGAGCTTTCACTTGGTGAAGTTTCAGACCCATAGCTAATTACTCGTCTACTCAAAATGAGTAAATGCGAATTATCTCTAAAAGTATTCCAGATAGCCAATTTTTCTCAAATAACTCATTCACCTACTTTTGGGAGAGCTTTCACTTGGTGAAGTTTCAGACCCATAGCTAATTACTCACCTACTCAAAATGAGTAAATGTGAATTATCTCTTAAAAGTATTGCAGATAGCCAATTTTTCTCAAATAACTCATTCACCTACTTTTGGGAGAGCTTTCACTCTGTGAAGTTTCAGACCCATAGCTAATTACTCACCTACTCAAAATGAGTAAATGCGAATTATCTCTAAAATTATTGCAGATAGCCAATATTTCTCAAATAACTCATTCACCTACTTTTGGGAGAGCTTTCACATGGTGAAGTTTCAGACCCATAGCTAATTATTTACCTACTCAAAATGAGTAAATGCTAATTATCTGTAAAAGTATTGCGGATACCCAATTTTTATCAAATAACTCATTCATCTACTTGTGGGAGAGCTTTCACATGGTGAAGTTTCAGACCCATAGCTAATTACTCACCTACTCAAAATGAGTAAATGCTAATTATCTCTAAAAGTATTGCAGATAGCCAATTTTTCTCAAATAACTCATTCAGCTACTTTTGGGAGAGCTTTCACTCTGTGAAGTTTCAGACCCATAGCTAATTACTCACCTACACAAAATGAGTAAATGCGAATTATCTCTAAAAGTATTGCAGATAGCCAATTTTTCTCAAATAACTCATTCACCTACTTTTGGCAGAGCTTTCACTTGTTGAAGTTTCAGACCCATAGCTAATTACTCACCTACTCAAAATGAGTAAATGCGAATTATCTCTAAAAGTATTGCAGATAGCCAATTTTTCACAAATAACTCATTCACCTACTTTTGGGAGAGCTTTCACTTGGTGAAGTTTCAGACCCATAGCTAATTACTCACCTACTCAAAATGAGTAAATGCGAATTATCTCTAAAAGTATTGCAGATAGACAATTTTTCTCAAATAACTCATTCACCTACTTTTGGGAGAGCTTTCACTCTGTGAAGTTTCAGACCCATAGCTAATTACTCACCTACTCAAAATGAGTAAATGCGAATTATCTCTTAAATTATTGCAGATAGCCAATTTTTCTCAAATAACTCATTCACCTACTTTTGGCAGAGCTTTCACTTGGTGAAGTTTCAGACCCATAGTTAATTACTCACCTACTCAAAATGAGTAAATGCGAATTGTCTCTAAAAGTATTGCAGATAGCCAATTTTTCTCAAATAACTCATTCACCTACTTTTGGGAGAGCTTTCACTTGAAGTTTCAGACCCATAGCTAATTACTCACCTACTCAAAATGAGTAAATGCGAATTATCTCTAAAAGTATTGCAGATAGCCAATTTTTCTCAAATTAATCATTCACCTACTTTTGGGAGAGCTTTCACTTGGTGAAGTTTCAGACCCATAGCTAATTACTCACCTACTCAAAATGAGTAAATGTGAATTATCTCTTAAAAGTATTGCAGATAGCCAATTTTTCTCAAATAACTCATTCACCTACTTTTGGGAGAGCTTTCACTCTGTGAAGTTTCAGACCCATAGCTAATTACTCACCTACTCAAAATGAGTAAATGCGAATTATCTCTAAAATTATTGCAGATAGCCAATATTTCTCAAATAACTCATTCACCTACTTTTGGGAGAGCTTTCACATGGTGAAGTTTCAGACCCATAGCTAAGTATTTACCTACTCAAAATGAGTAAATGCTAATTATCTGTAAAAGTATTGTGGATACCCAATTTTTATCAAATAACTCATTCATCTACTTGTGGGAGAGCTTTCACATGGTGAAGTTTCAGACCCATAGCTAATTACTCACCTACTCAAAATGAGTAAATGCTAATTATCTCTAAAAGTATTGCAGATAGCCAATTTTTCTCAAATAACTCATTCAGCTACTTTTGGGAGAGCTTTCACTCTGTGAAGTTTCAGACCCATAGCTAATTACTCACCTACACAAAATGAGTAAATGCGAATTATCTCTAAAAGTATTGCAGATAGCCAATTTTTCTCAAATAACTCATTCACCTACTTTTGGCAGAGCTTTCACTTGTTGAAGTTTCAGACCCATAGCTAATTACTCACCTACTCAAAATGAGTAAATGCGAATTATCTCTAAAAGTATTGCAGATAGCCAATTTTTCACAAATAACTCATTCACCTACTTTTGGGAGAGCTTTCACTTGGTGAAGTTTCAGACCCATAGCTAATTACTCACCTACTCAAAATGAGTAAATGCGAATTATCTCTAAAAGTATTGCAGATAGACAATTTTTCTCAAATAACTCATTCACCTACTTTTGGGAGAGCTTTCACTCTGTGAAGTTTCAGACCCATAGCTAATTACTCACCTACTCAAAATGAGTAAATGCGAATTATCTCTTAAATTATTGCAGATAGCCAATTTTTCTCAAATAACTCATTCACCTACTTTTGGCAGAGCTTTCACTTGGTGAAGTTTCAGACCCATAGTTAATTACTCACCTACTCAAAATGAGTAAATGCGAATTGTCTCTAAAAGTATTGCAGATAGCCAATTTTTCTCAAATAACTCATTCACCTACTTTTGGGAGAGCTTTCACTTGAAGTTTCAGACCCATAGCTAATTACTCACCTACTCAAAATGAGTAAATGCGAATTATCTCTAAAAGTATTGCAGATAGCCAATTTTTCTCAAATTAATCATTCACCTACTTTTGGGAGAGCTTTCACTTGGTGAAGTTTCAGACCCATAGCTAATTACTCACCTACTCAAAATGAGTAAATGCGAATTATCTGTAAAAGTATTGCAGATAGCCAATTTTTCTCAAATAACTCATTCACCTACTTTTGGGAGAGCTTTCACTTGGTGAAGTTTCAGACCCATAGCTAATTACTCACCCACTCAAAATGAGTAAATGCGAATTATCTCTAAAAGTATTGCAGATAGCCAATTTTTCTCAAATAACTCATTCACCTACTTTTGGCAGAGCTTTCACTTGGTGAAGTTTCAGACCCATAGCTATTTATTCACCTACTCAAAATGAGTAAACGCTAATTATCTGTAGAAGTATTGCGGATACCCAATTTTTATCAAATACTCATTCATCTACTTGTGGGAGAGCTTTCACTTGGTGAAGTTTCAGACCCATAGCTAATTACACACCTACTCAAAATGAGTAAATGCGAATTATCTCTAAAAGTATTGCACATAGCCAATTTTTCTCAAATAACTCATTCACCTACTTTTGGGAGAGCTTTCACTTGGTGAAGTTTCACACCCATAGAAAATTATTCACCTACTCAAAATGAGTAAATGTGAATTATCTCTTAATAGTATTGCAGATAGCCAATTTTTCTCAAATAACTCATTCACCTACTTTTGGAAGACCTTTCACACACGAAAATGAAAAATTGTGAATATCTCGGAAAAGCTATTTCTTTTGCTTTAATGCTCGGCGGGAGATACACACCACGGCAGTGGTCTTGACAAAAATTTTTGTCTCCCCAAAAATGGTGGCCATTTTGAATTTTCAAAGTTTTTGCAAAACACAACAATGCTTATATCTCAAAAACCGTGCTATATGGAGCGAACTCAACAAAATTTTGGACCTGCTGGGTATCTCTGCAGAGTAGCCATGCCAATTTTTAAAATATTTTTGTCTCGCCAAATATAGCGGACATTTTTAATTTTTTTATTTTTTGCAAAACACAAAAATGCTTATATCTTGAAAACCGTGCTAGATAGAGCAGACTGCGCTGACTTTGGTTGCCACAATAGTATAAGGCTGGAAACGAAGCATTTTCTTAATACTGTAGCATTCACCTTTATATCCTTTTCGGGACGCTTTGTTTTTGCTATGCAAAAACATTATCTTTTTTTTTTGCGAGCGATCCTCTAGTTTAAACTTTGGGTCCAAGGCTGAGGCAATCTGCAGTGATGGCATTTCTTCATATTTCTTCATTCTTTTCTCCAGGGAGGCTAGCAGAGTTGAGACCATCTTTGAATTGAAGGTGTCTTGCATTTCCTTCATTTCCTCCTTCAGTCCCTGGACACAGGGGATAATAAGGCCAGCTGTCACCTCATTCTGGGCCTGACACTTCTCTGTCATCATTTCAAATGGACTGAGAATATCTGTGACTTCTTTTATAACCTTCAACTCATACTTGGAAAGTTTGTTTGTACAATCAAGTTGATCTAGCTTTGCTGTATCAACCTTCAGTGTGGATTTCAACATCATGTGTGTGTGGAAATTAGAGCTGGCAGCATATCATCCTGAAACTGGCCTGCTACAATGTTTACATTTTAGTTTTATCTGTCCAGTTGAAACCCTTAATGGTTTTTCAAAGTGCTCAAATATAGCAGAAGGCATGATCCATTTAATTTCCCTCTAAAGTAAATCAATCTAACTTCATAAACTATATATTATAATGCAACTGCGAAAGTGCTTATGATTATCCCAGGTTAGAGTGGTGACATTTATACTCAAACATCAAAGAATTTCAGTAGGTAATTAATTTAAAAAGAAACTATTATTTAATTTAAGTTCAAACACCTGAGCAGGTCTGGAGCAGGTACATCACAATGCACATCAAATACCTGAGTAGGTAAACATTTTTATTTCATCTTTATAATCCTGAGTAGCTACAAGTCCTTTAAAACTAATATTAAGCGTCCCACAAGGGACGCTTGTTTGTGTATGGGAGACCTTCAGGCTCCGGCGGCTCCGCCGGCTCCCTATTTTGTTTTCCTTATAACTCTGTAATCGTTAGGCAGATTCTTTTCAAATTTGGCAGGTTTAGGCAGTAGCCTTGGGGAATTTTTTTGAATATGCTGCAGTGACATTTCAACCAGTCAGAGAGGTCACATGACCAAAAATGTCTTTTTTCGATGGGGAAGCTTGTCCGGATGATAACTTGAAAGGAATTTTATCAATTCACCTGAAACTTGGCAAATACATTCATTCTATTAAAATCTGGAAATCATTAGATTTTGGCATTGATTGGTTAAGAAATGGCTGAGTAATTAATGATTAATTAATCATTATGAATTTTCCAAATAAGGAAAACACAAAAATGCTTATATCTCGAAAACCGTGCTAGATAGAGCGATTTCGACGAAATTTTTGACCCACAGGGTATTTGCGGAGTAGTTATCCCAATTTTCAAAAAAAATTTGTCTCTCCAAAAATGGCGGCCATTTTGAATTTTCGAATTTTTCGCAAAAATTGCAAACATAAAAATGCTTATATCTCGAAAACCGTACTAGATAGAGCGATTTCGACGAAATTTTTGACCCGCAGGGTATATCTGCAGAGTAGCCATGCCTATTTTCAAAAAATTTTGTCTCGAAAAAAATGGCAGCCATTTTGAATTTTTCGCAAAAAATTGCAAAACATAAAAATGCTTATATCTCGAAAACCGTGCTAGATAGAGCGATTGTGACGAAATTTTGGCCCACAGGGTATCTCTGCAGAGTAGCCATGCCAATTTTCAAAAAAATTTTGTCTTGCCAAAAATGGCGGCCATTTTGAATTTTCGAATTTTTGCGCAAAAATTGCAAAACATAAAAATGCTAATATCTCGAAAACCGTGCTACATAGAACGATTTCGACGAAATTTTTGATCTTCAGTGTATCTCTGCAGAGCAGCTATCCCAAAGAGGTTTCACTCGGTGAAGTTTCAGACCCGTAGCTAATTATTCACCTACTCAAAATGAGTAAATGCTAATTATCTCTAAAACTATTGCGGATACCCAATTTTTATCAAATAACTCATTCATCTACTTTTGGGAGAGCTTTCACATGGTGAAGTTTCAGACCCATAGCTAATTACTCACCTACTCAAAATGAGTAAATGCGAATTATCTCTTAAAAGTATTGCAGATAGCCAATTTTTCTCAAATAACTCATCTACTTTTGGAAGAGCTTTCACATGGTGAAGTTTCAGACCCATAGCTAATTACTCACCTACTCAAAATGAGTAAATGCGAATTACCTCTAAAAGTATTGCAGATAGCCAATTTTTCTCAAATAACTCATTCACCTACTTTTGGGAGAGCTTTCGCTCGGTGAAGTTTCAGACCCGTAGCTAATTACTCACCTACTCAAAATGAGTAAATGCTAATTATCTCAAAAACTATTGGGGATACCCAATTTTTCTCAAATAACTCATTCATCTACTTTTGGAAGAGCTTTCACATGGTGAAGTTTCAGACCCGTAGCTAATTACTCACCTACTCAAAATGAGTAAATGCGAATTACCTCTAAAAGTATTGCAGATAGCCAATTTTTCTCAAATAACTCATTCACCTACTTTTGGGAGAGCTTTCACTCGGTGAAGTTTCAGACCCGTAGCTAATTACTCACCTACTCAAGATGAGTAAATGCTAATTATCTCAAAAACTATTGGGGATACCCAATTTTTATCAAATAACTCATTCATGTACTTTTGGGAGAGCTTTCACATGGTGAAGTTTCAGACCCGTAGATAATTACTCACCTACTGAAAATGAGTAAATGCGAATGATCTCTTAAAAGTATTGCAGATAGCCAATTTTTCTCAAATAACTCATTCACCTACTTTTGGAAGAGCTTTCACATGGTGAAGTTTCAGACCCATAGCTAATTACTCACCTACTCAAAATGAGTAAATGCGAATTATCTCTAAAAGTATTGCAGATAGCCAATTTTTCTCAAATAACTCATTCATCTACTTTTGGGAGAGCTTTCACTTGGTGAAGTTTCAGACCCGTAGCTAATTATTCACCTACTCAAAATGAGTAAATATGAATTACCTCTAAAAGTATTGCAGATAGCCAATTTTTCTCAAATAACTCATTCACCTACTTTTGGAAGAGCTTTCACATGGTGAAGTTTCAGACCGATAGCTAATTACTCACCTACTCAAAATGAGTAAATGCGAATTACCTGTAAAAGTATTGCAGATAGCCAATTTTTCTCAAATAACTCATTCACCTACTTTTGGGAGAGCTTTCACTTGGTGAAGTTTCAGACCCGTAGCTAATTACTCACCTACTCAAAATGCGTAAATGCTAATTATCTCAAAAACTATTGCAGATACCCAATTTTTATCAAATAACTCATTCATGTACTTTTGGGAGAGCTTTCACATGGTGAAGTTTCAGACGCGTAGATAATTACTCACCTACTCAAAATGAGTAAATGCGAATTATATCTTAAAAGTATTGCAGATAGCCAATTTTTGTCAAATAACTCATTCACCTACTTTTGGAAGAGCTTTCACATGGTGAAGTTTCAGACCCATAGCTATTTACTCACCTACTCAACATGAGTAAATGCGAATTACCTGTAAAAGTATTGCAGATAGCCAATTTTTCTGAAATAACTCATTCACCTACTTTTGGGAGAGCTTTCATCGGTGAAGTTTCAGACCCGTAGCTAATTACTCAACTACTCAAAATGAGTAAATGCTAATTATCTCAAAAACTATTGCGGATACCCAATTTTTATCAAATAACTCATTTATGTACTTTTGGGAGAGCTTTCACATGGTGAAGTTTCAGACCTGTAGATAATTACTCACCTACTCAAAATGAGTACCGGTAAATACGAATTATCTCTAAAAGTATTGCAGATAGCCAATTTTTCTGAAATAACTCATTCACCTACTTTTGGAAGAGCTTTCACATGGTGAAGTTTCAGACCCATAGCTAATTACTCACCTACTCAAAATGAGTAAATGCGAATTATCTCTAAAAGTATTGCAGATAGCCAATTTTTCTCAAATAACTCATTCAGCTACTTTGGGGAGAGCTTTCACTTGGTGAAGTTTCAGACCCATAACTAATTATTCACCTACTCAAAATGAGTAAATGCAAATTATCTCTATAAGTATTGCAGATAGCCAATTTTTCTCAAATAACTCATTCACCTACTTTTGGAAGAGCTTTCACTTGGTGAAGTTTCAGACCCGTAGCTAATTATTCACCTACTCAAAATGAGTAAATGCGAATTATCTAAAAGTAAGGGGAAAAATTTCATTTTTGCCCACTTTTGGCGGTCATCTTAGATTTTAGCGGAAAATGTAAAATTGTGAATATCTCGGAAAAGGTATTTCTTCCCCTTTAATGCTCGGCGGGACATACACACCGCTTCAGTGGTCTTGTTCTATTAAAATCTGGAAATTATTAGATTTTGGCATTGATTGGTTAAGAAATGGTAATTAATAAATTAATGATTAATTAATCATTACGAATTTTCCAAATAAGGAAAACACAAAAATGCTTATATCTGGAAAACCGTGCCAGATAGAGTGATTGTGACGAAATTTTTGACCCGCAGGGGATTTCTGCAGAGTAGCCATCCCAATTTTCCAAAAATTTTGTCTCGCCAAAACTGGCAGCCATTTTGAATTTTCAAATTTTTTGCAAAAATTGCAAAACACAAAAATGGTTATATCTCAAAAACTGTGCTAGATAGAACGATTTCGACGAAATTTTTGACCCACAGGGTAGTTGTGCAGGGTAGCCATCCCAATTTTCAAAAAATTTTTGTCTCACCCAAAATGGCCGCCATTTTGAATTTTCGAATTTTTCCCAAAAATTGCAAAACACAAAAATGCTTATATCTCGAAAACCGTGCTAGACAGAGCGATTTCGACAAAATTTTTAAACCACAGGATATCTCTGCGGAGTAGCCATCCCAATTTTCAAAAAATTTTTGTCTCGCCAATTTGAATTTTTGAATTTTTCACAAAAGTTGCAAAACACAAAAATACTTATATCTCGAAAACTGTGCTACATAGAGCAATTTCGATGAAATTTTTGACCAGCAGGGTATCTCTGCAGAGTAGCCATCTTAATTTTGAAAAAAATTTGTCTCGCAAAAATTGCAAAACACAAAAATACTTGTATCTCAAAAACCGTGCTACATAGAGCGATTTCGACGAAATTTTTGACCATCAGGGTATCTCTGCAGAGTAGCCATCCCAATTTTCAAAAAAAAAATTGTCTCGCCCAAAAAATGCAAAACACAAAAATGCTTATATCTTGAAAACCGTGCTAGATAGAGGAGACTACGCAGACTTTGGTTGCCACAACAGTATAAGGCTAAAAGCAGAGCATTTTCTTAATACTTTAGTACTCACATTTATATCCATTTCGGGACGCTTTGTTTTTGCTGTGTAAAAACATTATCTTTTTTTTGCAAGCGATCCTCTAGTTTTATTAGCACATCCCCTGCCCCCAACATTGCTTCTCCTCATATTCATACCGTTAAAATCTACCCATAAATTAAAAAAAACAATAAAATTATAGAAATTTAATTTTTTTTCTAACTGTATGTTAATTTTTTTCAGATATATGTACCCCATGAAATATCTGCCCACCAAATTGGAACACAACATTTTTATCTAAAATTTTCCCAAATTTTTTAGCAAATACGTACACAAATATTTTCAACTAATTATGTCCACCCCCCTGGGGGGTGGACATATTATTTTGGCTTTTTCCGGCGTCTGCCATCCGTTGTCACACTTGGTTTCTGGTCATTGCAAGGAAAAGTATTTGTCCTACCAAATTTGGTATGGGTGTTTATTGAGATAATAGCTTGCATGGGATCTATAGCTGAGTAATAGCTACTTAGCTACTTTTGTATACTTCTTTTGTTTCCGGGCATTTTAAGGAAAAATATTTGACAAATCTTTACCAAATTTGGTATGAGCAATAGCTAGATCAATAGCTTGGTTGGGATTGCATTTAGTGATAATAGCTCTATAACTCACTCAGTAATAGCTACTTAGCTACTTTGAGTAGCTTTTTTATTTTAAGCATTTTAAAGGAGAAGTATTTCACCTATCTTCACAAAATTTGGGATGGAGGATTATTGGATCAGTAGCTTGCTTGGGATTGCTTTTTGTGATAATACCTGTATAGCTAACTGAGTAATAGCTACTGTGCTATAAAGCTATTATGCTATTTTCAGTTGACTTTTTTGCTGGACATTTTAATAAAACAATGTTTTCTATCTTCACAAAAATTTATGTGAAGGATAATTGGGTCAATAGTTTGGCCAGGATAGCTTTTGGTCGATGATAGCTTTGTAGCTATCTGAGTAATAGCTGCTTTGCTACTTTGAGCCTAATCTGAATTGCATTTCTGTTTTTACTCTTTTCAAGGAAACATATTTAACTCATCTTTTTAAAATTTGGTGTGAAGGTTTATAGCGTCAATTGCTTGCTTGGTATTGTTGTTGATGGTAATAGCTTTAATCTCCTGAGTGATAGCTACATAGCAAAAAACGTGAATATGTCTATCTCCTAAACCGTGCGAGATAGAGCGATTTAGTCAAAATTTTCGAACCACAGGGGATCTAATTGATGTACACTTGGCAATTTTCAAAATATTTTCCTCTCCCCAAAAATGGTGGCCATTTTGAATTTTTCGAATTTTTGCCAAAAATGGAAAAGCACAAATTTGTTTCTATCTCCTTAACCGTGCGAGATAGAGCGATTTCGTCGAAATTTTCGACCCACAGGGTATCTTTAGAAATGTACTATTGGCAATTATTTCAAAAAAATTTTCCTCTCCCCAAAATTGGCGGCCATTTTGAATTTTTGCCAAAAATGGAAAAAGTTACACAAATTTGCTTCTATCTCCTTAACCATGCGAGATAGAGCGATTTTGCGAAAATGTTCGACTCAAAGGGTATCTTAGCAAACTACTCTTTGCAATTTTCAAAAAATTTTACTCTCTTCAAAAAATGCGGCCATTTTGAATTTTTGCCAAAAATGGAAAAGCACAAATTTGTTTCTATCTCCTTAACCGTGCGAGATAGAGCGATTTCGTCGAAATTTTCGACCCACAGGGTATGTTAAGAAATGTACTTTTTATTGCATAAAAACATACTTACATAATCCCAACAAATGCTTATGTGATCTACCGTTCGGTCAAGGACACAGACAATGTGTCTCGCCATTTTTTTTCTACTGAAAGTACACACGTAAACCCCAGCGGGCACCTGCTGGAGGTTATATATTCTCTGTAAGTTGCCATTCTTTTTTTGACCGCCGTCAAGTGCACACGCGTTCTTTTTGGCGCTTCAAAGTATATTTACAATAGGCGCAGTTTATTCTTCTGTTATGCTACCTTTGAATCTTCACCAAGCTTGCATTAAAGGCAGAAATGATGAGCAAGGAAGGGATTAATGTTTTTCTGGTAAGAAATTTTTCACAAGAGAATTCCTCTCTTCAGGAATTTATTAACACCATGAGCAGTGAGGTGCCGTTTTCTGACTTCTCAGTTTTGAGGAGTTGAAGCCAAGTTCAAACCTCCCTTCTTTCTCAGAGATTCTTCTTTTCACAAGAGCAGGGTATGTGTGCCCCTGTCTCTCAGACAAGACCTGAGTCATCAGAAGGTGAACTTTTTCGATGATTCAAACTTTCCTTCCAGGAAACACTGTAGGTCTCCCTCTTTTCTCAGAGATTCATCTTTCACAGGAGCAGGGTATGTGTGCCCCTGTCTCTCAGACAAGACCTGAGTCATCAGAAGGTGAACTTTTTGGATGATTCAAACTTTCCTTCCAGGAAACACTGTAGATCTCCCTCTTTTCTTAGACATTCATCTTTTCACAGGAGCAGGGTATGTGTGCCCCTGTCTCTCAGACAAGACCTGATTTATCAGAAGGTGAACTTTTAGATGATTCAAACTTACCTTCCAGGAAACCCCATCGGTTTAGGTCTCCTCAGGGTGAGGCAGACTCATATCAGTTACAATTGCACCCCTCCCATGTGGAGATGTGGAATGCCATTAGAGGGCAGCTGTATCTAGAAGTTCTACAAGTTGAGTGCCTTGTGGCTCCTGGTTGTGGTTCTTAGGAAGCAGAATTTAGCTTTATCTCCTGTGTAGCACATGGTTTCACAGATTTAGGAAGCTTCAGGAACAACATTGTAGGACAAATCTGGTTCATAATCCTTGTTCTCATGGTCAGTTTCTTGCCTTTGAGAGGCCAGATATGATCTTACAAAACTTCTCCCAAGAGACTCCTTTGAAGTCTCCTCTTCTATCTCTGTCTCATCAAAAAGCACATTATACAGGAGAATGTGCAGATTTTAGGCCATGTTAGGTGGTTTAAGATGCCCATTGAGGAGTTGAATATCAGGATTCAGGAACTAGCCAATAAATTGGGACTTCAGGAGATCTGAAAACTATACAGTTGTCAGCAGATCTCATTGACAAATGACAAGTGCTCTCAACTCCAGACTTCTGTTACTTCATCTCTGGAGATGGTTTTGTACACTGACTTAAAGTAAAATATGGCCCTTGCTGGCAACATGTTCCTAGCCAGGGACAGCTTGCTGAAGTTTATAGTTCGAACCTGAGATAATGCCAGGAATTATGATTCCGGGAGGTCATCTCACTCAAAAACTGCTCACGAAGGTATCAAGTCTTTTCGTTACAAACGAACACAGCCAAATACCTTCTGCGCGCGCATCGCGAAGTGGCAGTGAAGAAAGATGAAATGAATGGCCAGCATTGCAGCTTTTTCGCCAGGTATAGTCAAAATACCAACCTCAGCCCAGATTAGTAGGTTTACTACAACATGGCTATCGCCTAGAGTTCAATGTTCTTCAAAAATTGTCGAAAATTCCGCTCAATTTGAGCGAATTTCACAACAAAAACAAACATGGCGCCCTCCACGAAGTAGTTCAGGTCATGCTATCAAGGTGATAGTTATGTCACAAATTCACAACTCGAGGATATTATACCAAACTATTCCTAGTACCCAAACCCATGAAACGGTGGAGACCAGTGATAGATTTGAGTTTTTTAAACAGTCATTTGCATGTACGAACTTTCAAAATGGAAACAGCCGAATCTATCAGGAAGTCGATTCGACATGGGGGAGTGGTTCACTTCAATAGACATAACAGAGCTTATTTTCATGTTCCTATTCATCCACAATCTCAAAAATATCTGAGATTTCAAACAGAAAAAGGGGTTTCCAATCCATAGAAATGTGTGCTCTTATCTGGAGAATTCTGGCATTCACAAATTCCAGAAGGATTCACAAATTCTGGCATTCACAAATTCCAGAAGGATCCAGATAAGAGCAAGACATGTACCTGGATCCCTAAATGTGATAGCAGACTCCCTATCACGAAGGGACAAGGTCATACAAACAGAGTGGTCCCTTCACCAACAGATATTCAACCAAATTTGCAGAGTTTGGCACACACCAATGGTAGACCTGTTTGCAACTCATCTAAATTACAAACTTCCAATTTATGTATTTCCTGTCCCAGACAGAAAGGCTTGGAAAGTAGATGCATTGAATATCTGTTGGGAAGGCCTAGACGGCTATGTCTTCTGTCCAGTAGCCAGCCCGCCACAAGTAATTCAAAAATAATAACATACCCATGCAGGATGATAGTACTGGCTCCAGGGTGGCCAGGGATGCCATGGGTTTGGGATCTGGTGGATCTCTCGACCAGGGGACCCCTACAGCTCCCTCATTGGAAGACACTACTGAAACAGCCACATTCCAACAGGTTCCACAACAACGTAGAGTACCTGAATCTACATGTGTGGCTTCTGGATTCCAGGAATCCAATTCTGGAAGATTCTCATCTGAGGTGGCAGAAAGAATTAAGGCACCTCAGAGGGAATCCTCAAGAAAAGTCTATCAATCAAGGTGGACTATTTATGGGCAATGGTGCTCACAGAATAAGGTGGACATCACCTCAACAAGTGTTCCCCAGGTAGCAGAATTCTTAAACTACCTGTTCACAGTCAAAAACCTCAAACCAGCTACAATTACTGGTTACAGAACAGCAATAGCTGATGCTTTGGGTTCTCAGGGTGAACTCATCTCAAAAAGTCTAGAACTGAATAGACTTATTGCCAGCTTCACCAGGGATAGACCTAAACCAAATAGGTCCATACCTACCTGGGACCTCTCCTTGGTCCTCTTAGGTTTGACAAAACCTTCTTTTGAGTCTTTATCTGAGGCTCCTTTGAAGTGGCTAACTTACAAGACAGTGTTCCTGTTAGCTTTAGCATCAGGGAAAAGAAGAAGTGAGATACATGCTTGGACTCACTCTTCTGTTTCTTCAAGGAGAAATTGGTCAGAGGTCACTGTTTCTCCTTCTCCAGCATTCCTGGCCAAAAAACCAATTGGCTTCGGATGGCCCTGACTCCATTAAACCAGTAGTGATACCAGCTCCTACTACCATGTTGGACAGTTCACTGGTGGAGGACAAGTCACTTTGTCCAGTTAGGGCCCTCAAAGTCTACTTAGACAAGACCAAATCAATGAGAAAGGGCAAGGCCCTTCTCTTTGTATCACTTAGGGAAGGTTATTCCAAGGATATCACAAGAATAACCATTTCCCAGTGGATCAAACACACCATTCACACTTGCTATCAGTCTTCAGATATGACTGATCAACAGGTCACTCAGGTCAGAGCTCATGATGTTAGAGCTATGGCTGCATCACTTGCATTCAAGGGAGGTATCTCCCTAGAGCAGGTCTTGAGCTCATGTTATTGGAGATCCCACAATACCTTCACAAATTTTTATTTGAAAGATATTTGCTGGGAAAATGATGATATTTTAAGTTAGGTCCCATTGTTTCTGCACAGCATATAGTGAACAATTGAGACTTAATAATTTAATCAGCCTTTATTTTTCAGGATGTATGGAATTGGACTGGAATGTAGTAGCATAAACAGAAAACAAATGCAGAAGTGATTTTTGGAATGTAGTAGCACTTTGATTTTTGAACACGACTATGGATAAGAATTCATGTTATGGCTGCTTGGCTTGAGGGACAGCTGCACTCTGACTGTTGGAGTTCTATTCAACTGGGCACAGCTGACCTTTGACCCCTGCACATCTGTACAGACAGGGTGACGGGATTCATAGATATCATACTATGTATAGTACAGCATGCTGCTTTCATAAGTGGGTGAGTACTTTGCAGTTACTTTATTATGTCCACCCCCCCTGGGGGGTGGATATATTATTTTTGCTTTTTTCGCCGTCCGATGTCCGATGTCCGTTGTCCGATGTCCGATGTCCGGCGTCCGGCGTCCGATGTCCGATGTCCGGCGTCACGCATGGTTTCCGCTCATTTAAAGGAAAAGTATTAGAGCTATTGTCACCAAATTTGGTATGCAGGCTTATTGGGTCAGTAGCTTGCTTGGGATTGCTTTTGGCTGTTGTACCTCTTTTGCTTACTGAGTAATACTTAAGTACAGCTATTTTCAGTACCCATTGGTTTCCGTGCATTTAAGCCAAAATAATTAAAGATATTTTACTACAATTTTGAATACAAGATTGTTATGTCCATAGCTCGCTTGGTATTGCATTTGGGACTGATAGCTTTGTCAGTACATGAGTAATAGCCATTTAGGTACTTCATTGTGTATTTTCAGTACTACTTTTGAGTAATTTGCTTCTATCTCCTTAACCGTGCGAGATAGAGCGATTTCGGCAAAATTTTCGACCCGCAGGGTATCTGAAGAGTGTACTCTTTGCAATTTTCAAAAAATTTTCCCCTCCCCAAAAATGGCGGCCATTTTGAATTTTCGAATTTTTGCCAAAAATGGCAAAACACAAATTTGCTTCTATCTCCTTAACCGTGCGAGATAGAGCGATTTCGTCGAAATTTTCGACCCACAGGGTATCTAAGGAATGTAATATTTGCAATTTTCCAAAAATTTTCCCCTCCCCAAAAATGGCGGCCATTTTGAATTTTCGAATTTTTGCCAAAAATGGCAAAACACAAATTTGCTTCTATCTCCTTAACCGTGCGAGATAGAGCGATTTCGGCGAAATTTTCGACACACAGGGTATCTAAGCAATGCAATCTTTGCAATTTTCAAAATATTTTCCCCTCCCCAAAAATGGCGGCCATTTTGAATTTTTGCCAAAAATGGCAAAACACAAATTTGCTTCTATCTCCTTAACCGTGCGAGATAGAGCGATTTCGTCGAAATTTTCGACCCACAGGGTATCTAAGGAATGTAATATTTGCAATTTTCAAAAAATTTTCCCCTCCCCAAAAATGGCGGCCATTTTGAATTTTCGAATTTTTGCCAAAAATGGCAAAACACAAATTTGCTTCTATCTCCTTAACCGTGCGAGATAGAGCGATTTCGTCGAAATTTTCGACCCACAGGGTATCTAAGGAATGCAATCTTTGCAATTTTCCAAAAATTTTCCCCTCCCCAAAAATGGCGGCCATTTTGAATTTTCGAATTTTTGCCAAAAATGGCAAAACACAAATTTGCTTCTATCTCCTTAACCGTGCGAGATAGAGCGATTTCGTCGAAATTTTCGACCCACAGGGTATGTAAGGAATGTAATATTTGCAATTTTCAAAAAAATTTCCCCTCCCCAAAAATGGCGGCCATTTTGAATTTTCGAATTTTTGCCAAAAATGGCAAAACACAAATTTGCTTCTATCTCCTTAACCGTGCGAGATAGAGCGATTTCGGCAAAATTTTCGACCCACAGGGGATCTAAGGAATGTAATCTTTGCAATTTTCCAAAAATTTTCCCCTCCCCAAAAATGGCGGCCATTTTGAATTTTCGAATTTTTGCCAAAAATGGCAAAACACTAATTTGCTTCTATCTCCTTAACCGTGCGAGATAGAGCGATTTCGGCAAAATTTTAGACGCACAGGGTATCTAAGCAATGCAATCTTTGCAATTTTCAAAATATTTTCCCCTCCCCAAAAATGGCGGCCATTTTGAATTTTCGAATTTTTGCCAAAAATGGCAAAACACAAATTTGCTTCTATCTCCTTAACCGTGCGAGATAGAGCGATTTCGTCGAAATTTTCGACCCACAGGGTATCTAAGGAATGCAATCTTTGCAATTTTCAAAAAATTTTCCCCTCCCCAAAAATGGCGGCCATTTTGAATTTTCGAATTTTTGCCAAAAATGGGAAAACACAAATTTGCTTCTATCTCCTTAACCGTGCGAGATAGAGCGATTTCGTCGAAATTTTCGACCCACAGGGTATCTAAGGAATGCAATCTTTGCAATTTTCCAAAAATTTTCCCCTCCCCAAAAATGGCGGCCATTTTGAATTTTCGAATTTTTGCCAAAAATGGCAAAACACAAATTTGCTTCTATCTCCTTAACCGTGCGAGATAGAGCGATTTCATCGAAATTTTCGACCCACAGGGTATCTAACGAATGTAATATTTCCAATTTTCAAAAAAATTTCCCCTCCCCAAAAATGGCGGCCATTTTGAATTTTCGAATTTTTGCCAAAAATGGCAAAACACAAATTTGCTTCTATCTCCTTAACCGTGCGAGATAGAGCGATTTCGGCAAAATTTTCGACACACAGGGTATCTAACCAATGCAATCTTTGCAATTTTCAAAATATTTTCCCCTCCCCAAAAATGGCGGCCATTTTGAATTTTCGAATTTTTGCCAAAAATGGCAAAACACAAATTTGCTTCTATCTCCTTAACCGTGCGAGATAGAGCGATTTCGTCGAAATTTTCGACCCACAGGGTATCTAAGGAATGTAATCTTTGCAATTTTCAAAAAATTTTCCCCTCCCCAAAAATGGCGGCCATTTTGAATTTTCGAATTTTTGCCAAAAATGGCAAAACACAAATTTGCTTCTATCTCCTTAACCGTGCGAGATAGAGCGATTTCGTCGAAATTTTCGACCCACAGGGTATCTAAGGAATGCAATCTTTGCAATTTTCCAAAAATTTTCCCCTCCCCAAAAATGGCGGCCATTTTGAATTTTCGAATTTTTGCCAAAAATGGCAAAACACAAATTTGCTTCTATCTCCTTAACTGTGCGAGATAGAGCGATTTCGTCGAAATTTTCGACCCACAGGGTATCTAAGGAATGTAATATTTGCAATTTTCAAAAAAATTTCCCCTCCCCAAAAATGGCGGCCATTTTGAATTTTCGAATTTTTGCCAAAAATGGCAAAACACAAATTTGCTTCTATCTCCTTAACCGTGCGAGATAGAGCGATTTCGGCAAAATTTTCGACCCACAGGGGATCTAAGGAATGTAATCTTTGCAATTTTCCAAAAATTTTCCCCTCCCCAAAAATGGCGGCCATTTTGAATTTTCGAATTTTTGCCAAAAATGGCAAAACACTAATTTGCTTCTATCTCCTTAACCGTGCGAGATAGAGCGATTTCGGCAAAATTTTAGACGCACAGGGTATCTAAGCAATGCAATCTTTGCAATTTTCAAAATATTTTCCCCTCCCCAAAAATGGCGGCCATTTTGAATTTTCGAATTTTTGCCAAAAATGGCAAAACACAAATTTGCTTCTATCTCCTTAACCGTGCGAGATAGAGCGATTTCGTCGAAATTTTCGACCCACAGGGTATCTAAGGAATGCAATCTTTGCAATTTTCAAAATATTTTCCCCTCCCCAAAAATGGCGGCCATTTTGAATTTTCGAATTTTTGCCAAAAATGGCAAAACACAAATTTGCTTCTATCTCCTTAACCGTGCGAGATAGAGCGATTTCGTCGAAATTTTCGACCCACAGGGTATCTAAGGAATGTAATCTTTGCAATTTTCAAAAAATTTTCCCCTCCCCAAAAATGGCGGCCATTTTGAATTTTCGAATTTTTGCCAAAAATTGCAAAACACAAATTTGCTTCTATCTCCTTAACCGTGCGAGATAGAGCGATTTCGTCGAAATTTTCGACCCACAGGGTATCTAAGGAATGCAATCTTTGCAATTTTCCAAAAATTTTCCCCTCCCCAAAAATGGCGGCCATTTTGAATTTTCGAATTTTTGCCAAAAATGGCAAAACACAAATTTGCTTCTATCTCCTTAACCGTGCGAGATAGAGCGATTTCATCGAAATTTTCGACCCACAGGGTATCTAAGGAATGTAATATTTCCAATTTTCAAAAAATTTTCCCCTCCCCAAAAATGGCGGCCATTTTGAATTTTCGAATTTTTGCCAAAAATGGCAAAACACAAATTTGCTTCTATCTCCTTAACCGTGCGAGATAGAGCGATTTCGTCGAAATTTTCGACCCACAGGGTATCTAAGGAATGCAATCTTTGCAATTTTCCAAAAATTTTCCCCTCCCCAAAAATGGCGGCCATTTTGAATTTTCGAATTTTTGCCAAAAATGGCAAAACACAAATTTGCTTCTATCTCCTTAACCGTGCCAGATAGAGTGATTTCGTCAAAATTTTCGACCCACAGGGTATCTGAGCATTGTACTCTTGGTAATTTCTAAAAAATTTTCCCCTCCCCTAAAATGGCGGCCATTTTGAATTTTCAAATTTTTGCCAAAAATGGCAAAACACAAATTTGCTTCTATCTCCTTAACCATGCGAGATAGAGCGATTTCGTCGAAATTTTCAACCCACAGGGTATCTAAGGAATGTAATCTTTGCAATTTTCAAAAAATTTTCCCCTCCCCAAAAATGGCAGCCATTTTGAATTTTCGAATTTTTGCCCAAAATGGAAAAACACAAACTGGCCTTAACCGTGCAAAATAGAGTTATTTTGTTGAAATTTTCGACCCATAGGGTATCTAAGAAATGTACTCTTGGCAATTTTCAAAAAAATTTCCTTTTCCCAATAATGGCGGCCATTTTGAATTTTCAAATTTTTGCCAAAAATAGAAAAACAGGAATTGGCTTCTATCTTCTTAACCGTGCAAGATAGAGTGATTTCGTCAAAATTTTCAACCCAACCAATGCAAAAAGGCATGAAGCTGAAATAAATTACATCTACACTATCAAATATTTAAGCATCATTGATATATTTTACAAATGAAACAGGGTCTTGTAAGACTACTGTACAATTTGGGCAAAAGGTTCATGGGTGGACATTACACATGATAATGTGTGTTCTTCTATGCTATCCTGTTTCTATTCGCATCTACTATCAACAGGGCGGCCTATTTCTAGTTACAACTACTTTTTCACTTTATCAGTACTTGTAATAACAATAATATAATAATTACAGTTTAACTATATGTACTATATTACAGTTGTTTGTAGTATAACATATTGTGTCTATGTATTTTTTGTATCTGTATAACCTCAAGAACTCTCCTATAGCACTTGATAGTCCTCAGAAGTCTACCCACCATGGACCTCAGGGCTGCATTCAAGCATTTGTTGGGATTATGTAAGAACGTTTTTATGCAATAAAATTGGTTAATTTTATTGTAATTGGAATTTTTATAAATAAAAATACTTACATAATCCCAACAAGGAGAGTCCCACCCTCCTCCCCTCTACCATCTTCTGAGGGATAGGGTCAAAAATTTAAGAATGGCAACTTACAGAGAATATATAACCTCCAGCAGGTGCCCGCCGGGGTTTACGTGTGTATTTTCAGTAGAAAAAAAATGGCGAGACACAGTCTGTGTCCTTGACCGAACGGTAGGTCACGTAAGCATTTGTTGGGATTATGTAAGTATTTTTATTTATAAAAATTCCAATTACAATAAAATTAACCAAATTGGCAATTATTTCAAAAAATTTTCCTCTCCCCAAAAATGGCAGCCATTTTGAATTTTTGCCAAAAATGGAAAAACGCAAATTTGCTTCTATCTCCTTAACCATGCGAGATAGAGCGATTTCGCGAAAATATTCGACTCAAAGGGTATCTTAGCAAACTGCTCTTTGCAATTTTCAAAAAATTTTACTCTCTTCAAAAAATGCGGCCATTTTGAATTTTTGCCAAAAATGCAAAAACACAAATTTGCTTGTATCTCCCTAACCGTGTGAGATAGAACGATAAAGTACTCTTTACAATTTTCAAACAAAATTTCCTCTCCTCAAAAATGGTGGCCATTTTGAATTTTTCAATTTTCGCCAAAAATGCAAAAACACTAATTTGCTTCTATCAAATACCATTTGGATATTAGAGATTTTTGGTATATTGCCTCTGAAAAATGTCAAATTTCTCAAATTTCGCCCACTATCTTCAATTTTATCGGAAATCGAAAATGTTGGTTATCTCAAAAACCTTTACAGACAGAGTGATTTGGAGCAAATTTTGAACCAATGCAAAGGTGCATGAAGCCGAAATAATTTACATGTATACAAATAAATATTTAAGCATCATTGATATATTTTACAAATGAAACAGGGTCTTGTAAGACTACTGTACAATTGTTGCAAAAGGTTCATGGGGTGGACATTACACATGATAATGTGTGTTCTTCTATGCTATCCTGTTTCTTTTCATATGTTGAAGCTACTGTTAACACGGCGTCCTATTTCTAGTTTTAAGCATTTTAAAGGAAAAGTATTTCACCTATGGGATGGAGGATTATTGGATCAGTAGCTTGCTTGGGATTGCTTTTGGTGATAATACCTTTATAGCTAACTGATTAATAGCTACTGCGCTATATAGCTATTATGCTATTTTGAGTTGACCTTATCTGGACATTTTAATAAAACAATGTTTTTTATCTTCACAAAAATTTATGTGAAGGATAATTGGGTCAATAGTGTGGCCAGGATAGCTTTTGGTTGATGATAGCTTTGTAGCTATCTGAGTAATAGCTGCTTTGCTACTTTGAGCCTACTCTGAATTGCATTTTTGTTTTCACTCTTTTAAAGGAAACATATTTAACTCATCTTTTTAAAATTTGGTGTGAAGGTTTATAGCGTCAATTGCTTGCTTGGTATTGTTGTTGGTGGTAATAGCTTTAATCTCCTGAGTAATAGCTACATAGCAAAAAACATAAATATGTCTATCTCCTAAACCATGCGAGATAGACCGATTTCGTCGAAATTTTCGATCCACAGGGTATGTAAGCAATGTACTCTTGGTAATTAAGCGTCCCTGAAAAGAGCGCTTATTTGGTTTCGTGTCAGTTCCTCGCTGCCGCCGCCGCATTATGGTCTCCTTTGAATATCTCCCTTATTATTGGAAGCTTTTAAACCATATTTGGCAGTTATATACCTTAGGCGTGGGAAAATTTTTCCACATGCTTAAATTTGACCTTTCATCTTTATCAAGGTCACATGATCAAAAAATAGTTTTTATGTCAGCTGACTTGTCAGTCAGCTGACATTATGTCGTCACTCTGCGGCGTGGGCGTACGCGTCCGCGTCCGCGTGAATATCTTCTCCTCGAAAACTACAAGGCCTAGAGACATGCTGTTTTTTTTAAAAGATACCTTATCTATCGAGGATGAAAAGTTGTTCAAGGCATGCAAATGTGTCTGTTCGTCTGTTTGCTAGAGACATTATAAGGGAGGTACCCCCACCAAAAGTGTGAAAATTTCAACACTTTATCACATATTTTCTCAGTGACTATTGCAGGGATTTCTCTCATATCTTGCATATATGTACTAGGCCAGAGGTAGATTCTCTTGTGTGAGTGTGAGACCTGGATCTGTCTTATTTTTTTTTAATAAATTTTTTTAATAATTTTTAATGCATTAAAATTCATGAAATCATGCACTAAATCACTTATAACTTGAAAAGTGTTGCATTTAGAGCATTTTGTTAAAATATGTTATTCAACTACTTCTTTCAGAGCTACAAGATGGTGAGTAACTTGGATGTCTGTCTCAATAGCTAAGTGAGTAATAGCTACTTTTGGGCTTTTCAGTAACTTCCATCATGAGTAAAATCACTTGTAACTTGAAAACTATTGCATTTAGAGAATTTCGTATAAATATGTTATTCAGCTACTTTTGGGTCAGCTATAACATAGTAAAATTTCAGACCTGTAGCTCATGGCATAGCTGAGTAATAGCTACTTTGAGGTTATCACTGTTGAGTAAATCACTTATAACTTGAAAACTATTGCATTTAGAGAATTTTGTTTCAATATGTTATTCACCTATTTTTGGTCAGCTATAACATAGTGAAGTTCCACACCTGTGGCTCATTGCATAGCTGAGTAATAGCTACTTTGAAGTTCTCACTGTTGAGTAAATCAGTTGCAATTGGAAAACTATTGCATTTACAGAAATTTGTGTAAATATGTTATTCAGTTACTTTTGGGTCAGCTATAACATAGTGAAATTACAGACCTGTAGCTCATGGCACAACTTAGCAATAGCTATTTTCAGGTACTGACTGTTGAGTAAATCAGTTGTAACTTGAAAAATATTGCATTTGGAGTATTTTGTTAAAATATGTTGTTCACCTACTTTTGGGTCAGCTATAACATAGTGAAATTACAGACCTATAAATCATGGCATAGCTGAGCAATAGCTACTTTCAGGTTCTCACTATTGAGTAAATCAGTTGTAACTTGAAAACTATTGCATTTACAGTATTTTGCTTAAATATGTTGTTCACCTACTTTTGGGTCAGCTATAACATAGTAAAAATTCAGACATGTAGCTCATTGCATAGCTGAGTAATAGCTACTTTGAGGTTATCACTATTGAGTAAATCAGTTGTAACTTGAAAACTATTGCATTTAGAGTATTTTGTTTAAATATGTTATTCACGTAATTTTTGGTCAGCTATAACATAGTGAAATTGCAGACCTGTATGTCATGGCATAGCTGAGCAATAGCTACTTTCAGGTTCTCACTGTTGAGTAAATCATTGTATCCACTGGATAGCCGCAGTGTGTAGAGAGATTTCACCATTACTGCTCTAACGAAAAAAAAAAAATTATAGCTAGCCTTCTCAAGTCTGCAGGATATATTAATAACCATAAAATGTTGCCTGGGAATATTTTTGGCCTCATTTTGAAAAACAAGATGGCCGCCACAGGTGTTTCTTTGTCAGTCATGAAAAGTGCTTATATCTCTTATTATTGGTCCTAGAGATTTGGGATGGTAAACCAACCTGTAGGAAATCATGGGCTGTGAATCTTTTGGTGTGGTCAGATTTGACCTTTGACCCCTCCTTCAAGGTCAAACAAGGATAGCCAAACTTGAAAGTGCTTATAACTCGCTTATTATTGGTCCTAGAGGTTTGGGATGGTAAACAGACATATAGGAAATCATGGGCTGGGAATCTGTTGATGTGGTCCGATTTGACCTTGGACCCCTCCTTCAAGGTCAAACGAGGATACCCAAACTAAAAAGTGCTTATAACTCACTTATTATTGGTCCTAGAGGTTTGGAATGGAAAACCTACCTATAGAAAATCATGGGCTGGGAATCTTTTGGTGTGGTCGGATTTGACCTTGGACCCTGCCTTCAAGGTCAAACGAGGATAGCCAAACTTAAAAGTGCCTATAACTCGCTTATTAATGGTCCTAGAAGTTTGGGATGGTAAACCAACATATAGGAAATCATGGGCTGGGATTCTTTTGGTGTGGTCAGATTTGACCTTGGACTCCTCTTTCAAGGTCAATTGAGGATAGCCAAACTTAAAAGTGCTTATAACTCGCTTATTATTGGTCCTACAGGTTTGGGATGGTAAACCAACCTACAGGAAATCATGGACTGGGAATCTTTTGGTGTGGTCGGATTTGACCTTGGACCCCTCCTTCAAGGTCAAACAAGGATAGCGAAACTTAAAAGTGCCTATAACTCGCTTATTATTGGTCCTAGAGGTTTGGGATGGTAAACCATCCTATAGGAAATCATGGGCTGGGAATCTTTTGGTGTGGTCAGATTTGACCTTGGACCCTGCCTTCAAGGTCAAACGAGGATAGCCAAACTTAAAAGTGCTTATAACTCGCTTATTAATGGTCCTAGAAGTTTGAGATGGTAAACCAACCTATAGGAAATCATGGGCTGGGATTCTTTTGGTGTGGTCAGATTTCACCTTTGGACCCCTCCTTCTAGGTCAAATGAGGACAGCCAAACTTAAAAGTGCTTATAACTTGCTTATTATTGGTCCTAGAGGTTTGGGATGGTAAACCAACCTATAGGAAATCATGGGCTGGGAATGTTTTTGTGTGGTTGGATTTGACCTTGGACCCCTTCTTCAAGGTGGAACGAGGATATTGCATTTCCAGTATTTCTTTAAATATGTTTTAATCTACTTTTTACACTTAAACAGTTACCTTTTTACTTTCCTTCATAATACCATTTGCAGGGCACAACTTTTTTGTCCTTTTCTTCTGTCAGCTTCAGAATTTCTTTCAAACATGCTGTTCAATTACCATTTACTGTACTTTTGTACAGCACTTTCCCTGATAATTATGCTTTCCTCTCATTATCACCTTCACAAATCAAAAACACTCAGTCAGCTGACACAGTGCCAGTTCACGGGCACTCTCCTCTTGTTTCGGGTACACCCGCCCGTCATCGCAGTTCAGGAAAATCTATTGACCGCAGAGGCTTGTAACTTCATACATGTGTTCATACTATCAAAAACGCGAGCTGATTAGATTTTGGGAGCAATCCGATGAAAATTGACCGATTTATGGGCGATTTTCTCACAGGTACCAATCAGAAAGCTTAATGTGAACCCCCCTATTATCTTCTTAAGTATTGCATTTAGAGCCATAAAATGTATTGGGAGGTAGTAGGAAACCATATGTGGAGAGTCTAGAAAGCAAGTCAAATTTCTCCTCCGACCCCCCTGTAGGGGTCAAACTGGGGTCATAAAATAGCCAATTTCGTCTTTTTCCCTTATATCTCCTTTATTCTTGCTTCTACAGCTTTAGAATGTATTAAGAGGTATTGGGAATCCATATGTGAAGAGTCAAGATAGCAGGTCAGATTTACCCCCAGACTGGGGTCATAAAATAGGCGATTTGGTGTTTTTGCCTTTTATCTCCTTTATTCTTGCTTTTACAGCTTTAGAATTTATTAAGAGGTATTGGGAAACCTTATGTGAAGAGTCTAGATAGCTGGTCAGATTTACCCCTGGACCCCCCCTTATGGGTCAAACTGAGGTCATAAAATCGCCTATTTTGTGTTTTTGCCTTTTATCGCCTTTGTTCTTGGTTTTAGAGCTTTAGAATGTATTAAGAGGTATTGGGAAACCTTATGTGAAGAGTCTAGATAGCCGGTCAGATTTACCCCTGGACCCCCCCTTATGGGTCAAACTGAGGTCATAAAATCGCCTATTTTGTGTTTTTGCCTTATATCTATTTTATTCTTGCTTTCAGAGATTTACAATGTATTAAGAGGTATTGGGAAACCAGCCGGTCAGATTTACCCCCCCCCCCCTTCCCTTATGGGTCGAATTGCGGTCATAAAATAGCCGAATTTGTGTTTTTGTCTTACATCTACTTTAGTCTTGCTTCTACAGCTTTAGAATGTATTAAGAGGTATTGGGAAACCTTATGTGAAGAGTCTAGATAGCCGGTCAGATTTACCCCCTGACCCTCCCTTATGGGTCAAACTGGGGTCATAAAATAGCCAATTTTCAATTATATCTAAATAGAAATGAGCATTATTCATAAGATATAAATAGGCTTGTAGGAACATTGACCTTTTATTTACTCATTGGGATAGATGTGGTCACAGCATTGTGTCATAAACTTCTTGCCTTTCCAAAGGCTCAAATTTTACTATGCCGTTTTCTAAAATGTAAATAGGTATATGGCATTTATAAAGCACTGTTACTCTTTAATTAAGTAGTTTTATGGTGTAATTTTCAACCTATTATAAGTATTGATGCTTTATGCTTTCTGAGCCAGAGCATTTATTCAATTAACTTTTCACAATTTATAACCATAGAAAACAAAATAAAGCTTAAATTTTTCTTTCATGTTAATGCATAATTTCCACACTGTCTGCTTAACTTTCACTTCTTCTCTCAGCACTGCATGTTTTTATTTTCAAAAACCTTTTTCTACTGTATATTATATTGCGGTGAACCTTTTTGGGACACTTAGTTTTTGTTAGCAAAAACATTCTTATGTTTCAAATTTTTCTCTCCCCAAAAATGGCTGCCATTTTGAATTTTTGCCATAAATTGAAAAGCATAAATTTGCTTCTATCTTCTTAACCGTGCGTGATAGAGCGATTTTGTCGAAATTTTTGACCCACAGGGTATCTAGGAAATGTACTATTGCCAATTTTCAAAAAATTTTCCTCTCCCCAAAAGTGGCGGCCATTTCGAATTTTTGCCAAAAATGGAAAAACACAAATTTGCTTCTATCTCCTTAACCGTGTGAGATAGAGCGATTTCTTTGAAATTTTCGACCCACAGGGTATCTAAAAAATGTACTATTGGCAATTTTCAAAAAAATTTTACCCTCACCAAAAATGGCGGCCATTTTGAATTTTTGCCAAAAATGCAAAAAAACACAAATTTCCTTCTATCTCCGCAACCGTGCGAGATAGAGCAATTTCGTCAAAATTTTCGAGCAAAACTCATGCTTCCCTTTGGGTGGACATTATGCATGCCAATGCGTCCTATTTCTAGTGTTTGATTGGAATACTTTTAAAAATAAAAGGCATTTATTCATTTTAGTAGCTATTACTCTGCCATCCAAAGAGCTACAGTTTTGCAACTTTACTATGGAGTAGATCAACCCAAAGTAGGTGAAGGACATATTTAGAAGAAATTGCCTATCTGTAACACTTTTAGAGATAAAAGAAATTGTCTATGTCCAATACTTTTAAAGATAAAAGGTATTTACTCATTTTTGTAGCTGTTACTCAGCTATGCAAAGAGCTACAGTTGTGCAACTTAACTATGTGGTAGATCACCCAATAGTAGGTGAACAACTTATTTAGAAGAAATTGCCTATCTGCAATACTTTTAGAGATAAAAGACATTTACTCATTTTAGCAGGTATACGACTCAGCTATGCAAAGAGCTATAGATGTGCAACTTCACTATGTGGTAGATCACCCAAAAGGTGAATGACTTATTCAGATAAATTTGCCTTTTTGTAACAGTTTTACAGATAAAAGACAGTTCTGCAACTTCACTATGTAGTAGATCACCCAAAAATAGGTGAATGATTTATTTAGAAGAAATTGCGTGTATTCAATACTTTTACAGATAAAAGACTTTTACTCATTTTAGTAGCTATGACTGAGCTATGCAAAGAGCTATAGATCTGAAACTTCACTATGTGGTAGATCAGCCAAAAGTAGGGGAATGACTTATTTAGAAGAAAGTAATACTTTTAGAGATAAAAGACATTTTATTGCGTTAATACATCCTATCCAATGGACAATTGCTAATCCGGTCGGCGCAGACCGGCCCGCCAAATGCCAGAAAAAGACGTCCTGTGTTTCCACCGGCTGGCCGGTCCGTAGTACTGTGCACTCCCCAGATGGCGCCTCGTACTTCCTTCCTGTCTAGACAACCTGACGTCATAGCATCTTTTTCGTTTGGCGCGTGTACTGTGCGGACGTGTTTTTTCAACATCTCCAGATATTTTAAGGAAAGTGTGCATTATGACGGATTTTCAACCTTATATGGGAATTTTTTCTGTGTAGAAGTGTTATCTACTTATCAAGCATGGATATACATTTAGAAATCTGCTGGAAACGCTCCCTAGTTGACTCAATTTAGTGTTGATGATAGGGCAGTAATCAACGAGAAATATGAAGGCAGCCATTTTGCTAGTTTCCTCCCATTCAACCTTTGTGTTGTTAGGGGCAGATCGACAATATTGAGGAATTATGGATATGCTTCTTACAGGTATTTTTATCCGTGTCTTTTGTTTGAATGTACCATCTATAACCTTCCAGCTACAGTCACCATAGAAACGTTTTAGAAATCACGGAAACCTCAGTCTACGTAGTTTTGAGCACTGTTAATAAAAGGGATTCCCCATGAAGGTGCATTCTTCGTCAGAAGCAGGAGATGAATTCTTCAGAGCGCACTGGTACAGACTTCTCTGCTGTAAAACATCAGTCACACCAGCCTAGCTCGAGTATTTTTTCATCAGAAGCAAGAGATGAATTCTTTAGAGCTCACTCTCAGTCCCACCCTTGTGGACCCGGCCTTTGTGTCGGTAATAAGGGCAGTGGATGGCCAGGAAACTGGTTTGAGTGTACAGCCGGCTGAGAAGGAGAACCGACTTCAGACCGGCCAGGAATATCTACAGAGCGCACTGGTACAGGCTTCTCTGCATTTAAAGCATCAGCCGATCGGCCAGCTTAAAAGAACGTGACCTCTGACGTCATATCCAGTCAGCCAATCGCGTCCTTCCTCCCATTAACTAACCTGGTCACGTGATTCACCGAACAGATCACGAAGCTGGTCAAGTGTTTTCACCGACCAGGAAGGTCGTAAGTGCGTTCTCAGAGCTCACGTCTTCTGTGATTCCAGTCCCTGCTTTGCAGACCCGGCCTTGTTGTCGGTAGTGGGGTTTTGTGGACTGTAAAGTTGCTGGTTAAGTATCACACAAAGAACGCGACCACTGACGTCATCTCCAGTCAGCCAATCGCGTGTCTTTCCGACCAGCAAGCGGATCACATGACACACCGAACAACGAGTGCTTCTATATATAGCTCACAAGGGCTTTCTCAGCAACTGTCAAATCTACAGCTAAGACGTACGATTAAAGAAATACCTTTTTAATGGAGGAAACCTACAGCCAGCTGAATTCAACAGAAAATATAGCTGTAAAATTGCTTTAGCAATTGGTTACAGAGTGTACCGACCAGTACCGGCTACACAGCCTTGTACACTTGCTTCAACAACCGGTTACAGAGTGTACCGGCTGGTTCCTGCCATACAGCCTTGTATACTTGCTTCAACAACTGGTTACAGAGTGTACAGCCAGTACCGGCTACACAGCCTTGTACACTTGCTTTAACAACTGGTTACAGGGTGTACAGACCAGTACCGGCTACACAGCCTTGTACACTTGCTTCAACAACCGGTTACAGAGTGTACCAGCCGGTTCCTGCTACACAGCCTTGTACACTTGCTTCAACAAATGGTTACAGAGTGTACAACCAGTACCGGCTACACAGCCTTGTACACTTGCTTTAACAACTGGTTACAGGGTGTACCGACCAATACTGGCTACACAACCTTGTACACTTGCTTCAACAACTGGTTGCAGAGTGTACCGACCTGTACCGGCTGCACAGCCTTGTACACTTGCCTCAAGAAACTGGCTACAGAGTGTACCGACTGGTACCTGCTACACAGTCTTGTACACTTGCTTCAATAACTGGTTACAGAGTGTACCGGCTGGTACCGGCTATACAGCCTTGTACACTTGCATTAGCAATTGGCTACATATGGCTTCAACCTACCGGTTACAAGTCTACTGACAGGGTACTGCCTACACAGTCCTTACTGTACAGTGCTTCACCCAACTGGTTACATAAGCTGGCTAAATATAGACCAGTGGCTGTCTAAATTCGTTGGTGACTCCAGCCTGCCAGTTTTTTTGCCGGTTACAGAGAATTACTGTTTACAGTAAATTACAGGTTATGGAGACCTGGTACCGGGCAGAGTTGCCCAAGGTAAATTTGGTTACAAAAAAAAAAGAAAAAAAAAGGGTGGTTGATAGTCAACAAGTTCTTTATTACGTCCGGCCAGGGGTCAGCCATCGCACAAGGGACAGTTACTGTGTACCATGCAGGATGCTGACCCGGGGCAAAGAGTCTGTTAAACGTGAAAAGTTGTCTCAGCCCCACCGGACCGGACCACAGCAAGAACAGCCAGACTGTTTACTTGGTTCATTGTCACCGTACCGTACCAGAAATGATGGTCAGGCTGTCAAGTGTCCCAAATGTGGCACACATCTGCCTATAGGGTCCAGACTAAATACATATTGGGAACTTGCGAAGCTTTAGGGCCTGAACCCTAGGTAGTACAAATGTTAAAGGAGGGCTACACTCCCTTTCCAGTCAAGACCAAGCTTGACAAGGCCACCCATATTATCAGCTGCTATGTGCATCCTCACAGAAACCTTTTTTGGTTCCAAAACCACACAACCGTTGGAGACCTATACTAGGTCTGAGCAAACCAAACCTTTCAGAGACCATCAGGATCACCCTCCAACAATGGGAGTGGGTTACCTCAATAGGTTTCAAGGACGCCTACTTCTATATGCAAATACAGGAACTTTTCATGAAGTATTGAGTTTTCTTGTCCAGGATCGGACATACCAGTTCAAAGCACTGTTTTTCGGTGTGTCCACTGCACCCATGGAGCTCACTGTAGTAGCAAAGGAGTTGAAACTGATGGCCATGCACAAGGGTATAAGAACCCACCAGTACCTAGATGACTGGTTGGTGAAAGCCACATCCCACCAGGTTTGTCACCGGCATACACAAGATCTAGTGAAAATATGCCAAGAAATAGGTTGGCTGGTGAATTTAGAAAATCGAAACTGGAGCCAAGCAGGCCTTCGACCTTGTAGGTTACCAGTTTGACCTCATGGCCGGTCGAGTCCGACCTACACCGGACCGTTGGCAGAACCTTCAGGACAAATACTATAAATACTGTCACTGTCGGCCTGTCCTGTCCAGCAGTTCATGTCTCTGATAGGTTTAATAACAGCCACAGGAAAGCAAGTTCACCTAGGCTGATTTCATAGGAGACCCATACAGTGGCATCTCAAAAACAACTGGAGGGTACCGGAGTCACTAGAAAAGGTGATTCCAATATTGAGATTCTTGCACCCACATTTACAATGGCGGCTGCAAGAGAACAATGTCCTTACAGGCCAACCATTACACCCAATAAAACATGCTCTGCAATCTTTACAGATGCATCAAAAGAAGGGTGGGGCGCTTGCATAAACGAACACACTGCAAGAGGCACCTGGTCCCTTCCGGGAAGCAAGTTGCATATCTATTACTTAGAACTCAAGGCAGTCTTTCCAGTCTTAAAAAGAGTTCCAAGACCTCTGCATACACAAAATAGTAATTGTAGAGACCGACAACACCACAGTGGTGTCATACATAAACAAGGAAGGAAGCATGAGGTCGGGCCCACTTGGGGCTCTACTATGGAGAATCTTGACCTGGTGCACCAGAAATCAAGTGACTCCCAAAGTCCGACACATTCCAGGCCTGCTGAGTGTGGTAGCAGACAAGCAAGCTATCTGGGCTAGGCCAGACCATCTAAATAGTGGTCTCTCCTTCAGGAGGTCTTCCAAGCAATATATGCAGCAGGTGGCATTGGCCTCAAATAGACCTATGGGCCACAGGCTCAACAACAAGTTGCCCTTGTATCTCCGGCACCAGATTCCCTGACCACAGCAGTGGATGCACTAAGTCTGCCATGGGAGGATCTGGATGCATATGCCTTCCCACCAGCAACCATCTTGGACAAAGTGGTGGAGAAGTTGTAGGACTCCCCATGCAACAGAATCATTCTGATTGCTCCGGGGTGGCTCAACATGCCTTGGTTTTGGGACCCAGTGACCATGTCGAGTCAGATCCCACTGCGACTGGCTTTCTTGCCCAACCTGTTAACACAGCTTTCAATCAGATCCCTCACAGAAATCTGTCAAACCTAAATCTCCATGCATGGCTCCTAGAGCCACACCATTCAAGGAGCAGGGCTTTTTCTGAAGCAGTGGCACAAGAATTGAGGCAAAGTGAGCCATTTTTATTTTACAAATTGGTGCCTCACTAATCAGGTGGACTTCAGGGCACCCCCCTGTAAAGTCAGTTGCTGACTTCCTTATGTACCTATTTAGGACTGGAAGCTACAGCCCAGCATCATTGATGGTTACAGGTCAGTCATTGCTGATAAACTGGGAAATTCACCCTGCAACATCAGCAAGGACAAGATCTCGCTCGTCTCCTGGATAGCCTCCACAGAGACAGACCCAAAGAGGGAATCTCCTGGAACCTCTCACTGGTCTTGCACCAGCTGACTAAGGCTCCTTTTGAACCAATCAAGGGATCCTCATTTGACCTTCAAGACGGTTTTGCTCTTGCCTCTTGGGTCGGGCAAGTGCAGAAGTGAGATTCATGCTTGGCAAAGCAGGACTATTAGACACAAATCTGATTGATCAAAGGTGTCCCTGTGTATCCATCACCCAGCCTTCTTTCCAAGAATCAGCTGGCCCAAGAGGGTCCAGACAGTGTGGCCCCAGTGGTTATACCAGCCCTGGCCCCAACTCTGGATAGGTCCCTCAAGTCTGACAGGTCCCTCTTTCAGGTTAGAGCACTGCGCTACTCTTTGGAGAGGGCCTCAGACCTCGGGCAGAATAAGGTGGTTTTGTCTCCTTTAGGAAAGACACCTCACCTGCCTCTATCTCCTCTTGGATCAAGCAGACTGTGATCCTATGTTATGAGCTCTCTGACCAGGAGGCCCACCCTTTACATCAGGTTAAAACCCCATGATGTCAGGGCCTTTGCCGCTCCTAAGGTCTTCCAGTCGGGAGTCTCCTTAGATCCATTTTTGTCAGCCTGTCACTGAAGTCACATAATACCTTCACACAGTGCTTTCTGAAGGGTGTGGCTTGGGCTGACTCGGAGCTTTACCAATTGGGCTCAGTGTTGGGCCGCTCAGCAGAACCACAAGTGGCCCTTAGAGTGAGGAGATTTGTATATATGTACATAATGTAACAGTTCTACAAGCACATAGTATAAAATGTGATGTGCTTCCTTTGGGAGGTTTATTGGCTTTCTGGGACTGAACTCATCCCTCTCTTCCCTTACCTCAGAGCAGGTCTGTTAAAAATGGGGGGGGGGGGGCGACGTCGGTATAGCCCCCGGGTAACCGGCTGTTGGCAACCAACCAAGGTCTTACAGGGTTTCCTGACCTTAAGATCAACCCAGACCTGGGCCTATAGGTCTCCTGACGAAGTCAGCCTAGACCGTAGGTTAAAATTTGCTGTTATTTGTGAGTTCACATAAGTCCCTAGTAACTTACCCGCCGACCAAGCGGTAGTTATTCAGCAATTGTCCATTGGATAGGATGTATTAACGCAATAAAATTGCAAATTTAATAAGTAAATTAAATTTTTATAAGTTAATACCCTATCCAATGGACACACAAGACCCTCCCACCGACCCCGCTATCAGCTTACTAGGGGTCTAAGAGGTTTAGACAACGAAAAAGATGCTATGACGTCAGGTTGTCTAGACAGGAAGGAAGTACAAGGCGCCATCTGGGGAGTGCACAGTACTACGGACAGGCCAGCCGGTGGAAACACAGGACGTCTTTTTCTGGCGTTTGGCGGGCCGGTCTGCGCCGACCGGATTAGCAATTGTCCATTGGATAGGGTATTAACTTATAAAAATTTAATTTACTTATTAAATTTGCAATTTGCTCATTTTAATAGCTATTACTCAGTTATCCAAAGAGCTACACTTCTGCAACTTCACTATGTGGCAGAATGACTTATGTGGATGAATGACTTATTTAGAAGAAATTGCCTATCTGTAATATTTTTAAAGATAAACGGTATTGACTGATTTTAGTAGCTATTACTCAGTTATGGAAAGAGCTACAGTTGTGTAACTTCACTATGTGGTAGATCACCCAAAAGTAGGTGAATGACCTATTTAGAAGAAATTGCATGTATGCAATACTTTTAGAGATAAAAGACATTTATTCATTTTAGTAGCTATTACTCCGCTATCCATAGAGCTACAGTTTGGCAACTTTACTATGTGGTAGATCACCCAAAAGTAGGTGAATGACTTATTTAGAAGAAATTGCCTATCTGTAATACTTTTAGAGTTGTAATACATTTACTCATTTTAGTAGGTATGAGTGTGCTATGCAAAAAGCTATAGATCTGCAACTTCATTATGTGGTAGATCACCAAAAGTAGGTTAATGACTTATTTAGAAGAAATTGCCTACCTGTAATACTTTTAGAGATAAAAGACATTTACTCATTTTAGTAGCTATGAGTATGCTATGCAAAGAGCTACAGATCTGTAACTTCACTATGTGGTAGATCAGCCATAAGTAGGTGAATGACTTATTTAGAAGAAATTGCCTATCTGTAATACTTTTAGAGATAAAAGACATTTGCTCATTTTAGTAGCTGTTACTCAGCTATCCAAAGAGCTACAGTTCTGCAACTTTACTATGTGGTAGATCACCCCAACGTAGGTGAATGACTTATTTAGAAGAAATTGCCTACCTGTAATACTTTTAGAGATAAAAGATATTTACTCATTTTAGTAGCTGTGAGTGTGCTATGCAAAGAGCTATAGATCTGCAACTTCACTATGTGGTAGATCACCCAAAAGTGGGTGAATGACTTATTTAGAAGAAATTGCCTACCTGTAATACTTTTAGAGATAAAAGACATTTGCTCATTTTAGTAGCTATTACTCAGCTATCCAAAGAGATAGTTCTGCTACTTTGCTATGTAGTAGATCACCCAAAAGTAGTTGAATGACTTACTTAGAAGAAATTATGTGTATGCAATAGTTTTAGAGATAAAAGACATTTGCTCATTTTAGTAGCTATTACTCAGCTATCCAAAGAGCTACAGTTCTGCAACTTTACTATGTGGTAGATCACCCCAACGTAGGTGAATGACTTCTTTAGAAGAAATTGCCTACCTGTAATACTTTTAGAGATAAAAGATATTTACTCATTTTAGTAGCTGTGAGTGTGCTATGCAAAGAGCTATAGATCTGCAACGTCACTATGTGGTAGATCACCCAAAAGTGGGTGATTGACTTATTTAGAAGAAATTGGCTACCTGTAATACTTTAAAGATAAAGGGTATTGACTCATTTTAGTAGCTATTACTCAGTTATGCAAAGAGCTACAGTTGTGCAACTTCACTATGTGGTAGATCACCCAAAAGTAGGTGAACAACTTATTTAGAAGAAATTGCCTATCTGCACTACTTTTAGAGATAAAAGACATTTGCTGATTTTAGTAGCTATGAAAATCACTCTATCTCACTCCGTTTCCCAGATGAAAGCGTTTTTGCGTTTTACGCAGAAATTGAAGATTGCTGCCAAAAGTGACAAGAAAACAATTTTCGAGAAAAGTCGTTAATAGACTCTGCAGGTAACCTGTGGGTCAAAAATTTCGTCGAAATCGCTCTATCTGGCTCCGTTTCTGAGATAAATGCGTTTTTGCCTTTTTACGCAGAAATTCAAGATGGCCGCCAAAAGTGGCGGGAAAACAATTTTTGGGAATATTCGTTAATAGACTGTGCACGTGTCCCGTGGGTAAAAAATTTCATCGAAATCGCTCTATCTGGCTCCGTTTCCGACATAAATGTATTTTGCGTTTTACGCAGAAATTCAAGATGGCCACCAAAAGGGGCGGGAAAACTTTGTTTTGCAAAAAGTCCCCAGTAGACTCTGCAGATACCTTGCGGGTACAAAATTTTGTCGAAATTGCTGTATCTCGCTCTGTTTCCGAGATAAACGCGTCTTTGCCTTTTTACGCAGAAATTCAAGATGGCCGTCAAAAGTGGAGGGAAAACGATTTTTGGGAAAAGTCGCCAGTACACTCTGCAGATACCCTGTGGGTCAAAAATTTCGTAGAAATCGCTCTATCTCGCTCTGTTTCCCAGATAAGCGTGTTTTTGTATTTTACGCCGAAATTCAAGATGGCCGCCAAAAGTGGCAAGAAACGATTTTTGGGAAAAGTCGCCAGTAGACTGTCCAAATACCCTATCTCGGTCCGTTTCCGAGATAAATAAAAAGATAGATGTCATTATTTTGCCACAAATAAGAAAATAGCTATTACTCACGTATGACATGCAATAGAACCCCAAACTATATGCCATCTTATAGTTAAGTACACAGTAGCTGAACAACATATTTTATGAAAATACTCTAACTGCAATAGTTTTGGAATTACAATGGATTACTCACCAGTCAGAATTTCAAAGTAGCTGGTACTCAGCTATGCAATGTACAACACGTCTGAAACTTTACTATGCTGACGGCTTATCAAAATGTAGATGAATAACATATTTGAAAAGAATTCTCTAATTATAATACTTTTGAAGATATTTTACATTTACTTCTATTATTATTTTGCTACAAATAAGAAAATAGCTATTACTTACTTATGGTAGGCAATGGGACCCCAAACTATGTACCATCTTATAGCTAAGGACAAAGTAGCTGGACAATATATTTGAAGAAAAAGCTGTAACTGCAATAGTTTTTGAATTACGAGTCCTTTACTCAAAGTAGCTAAAATTGCTATTACTCACTTTTCTTTAGGTCTGGGTCCATAAAACCCCCAAAAAATTTCAAGGGCGAGAAAATTCATTGGGACAATTAATTTACAAAAAATCTGTCGCTGTAGTAGTTTTGGAGAAATCTGCGTGACTAACTAACGCACACACATACACACAGGCATCATTTCATAATCTCCCTCCCGGGCTAAAGCCCGGCGGTAGATAACAAGGTGTCCACACTATTTTCTCAGGTTGTAGGGTATAGGCATCTGATGCTATTTTGCTATTTTCCCAACACCAATAACCTGTGGAGTTATGCACTGGTCTGGAGATACAATTTTCATTTTGGAAGGAATATAAACCTGTTATAGGTTGAATTGCAAAATGGAGGCTGTTTATTGATATACATGTATCTTGAAGAAAGAATGGGTCACATGGAAAATACATAATTGACATCTGTGGCATTAGAGGTGCATTAATTGTTGTTTCGAAAATACTCTACAGAAATCCTTTGTATTTGTTACGGAGGTTGAGAAAGCCACAAATGACTTATTTCTAGTAAATGTATTACAGAGAATGAAGCAGTAGTGCTGTTGCTATACATGGACTGATGTATGTATCTCCATTCATTAAAATGACAATCGAAGAAGAACTAGGTCATGAGAAAGAGCAGGAAGCTGAGAACAGTCAAGAGGAAGAGCAAATCCCCCTCACCACAGGGAAGATTGAGGTAGCTGTGGAGCATGATAGTGGTAAGTACTGTTCCACTGCATATTGCCTTCAAATAGTCATGAGATTAAAGCTTTAAATGATAATAATTATGTATTTCATGAGATAATTATCTCCTGTTGGCTTGTTCATAAGGTCTGAACAACTTAGAGGACCCAATTGCTAGGTTGTGAAGGATGAGGTGACTTCATCTCTTCCCGCGAGCTGGGCGGGAGATTATAATTTGCACCATGTGTGTGTGTACGTGCGTGCGTGTGTGAGTGTGTCACGCAGTTTTCTCTGAAACTACTACAGTAAGACGTTTTTGGTAATTCTGATTCTAATTTGACTTTTATAGTGCTTAATCTCCACTGAGTAGTGGACTCTAAGGCGCAACAAGACAATAGCAATATGCAAATTCAAAGTCCAGGGACAAAAACAGGTCGGCACCATGGAGAAGCCATAAGAGAAAATGAGCTAAGGAGGATATGCCTTTGCGTAGAGATAGGTTTTGAGCTTCTTTCTAAAAGAGGCAATAGTGGGTGATGCACGGATGTCTTTAGGAAGTGAATTCCAAACAGTGGGAGCATCAAAGGCAAAACTGAAGCCAAACTGCTTAGTGGACTTGTGAATTGTAGGTTGAAATTTTGGTACATTGAGGAAATTGGCAACAGAGGGGAAAAATTTAAATTTTCGCCACTTTTGGCGGCCATCTTTGGTAAATTACTTGTCCTAATGAATTTTTACGCTCTCCAATATTTTTGGGGTTGTTAAACTTTGGCCTACTTTTGAGTGAGTAATAGCACTTTTACCTAATATCATAATATGACTTATAACTCTCAAACTATTGCATTTAGAGTATTTTATTTCAATATGTTGTTCAGGTACTTTCTCCACAGCTACAGCATGGTCAGTAGTTTGGAAGTGTATCTCCATAGCTAAATGAGTAATAGCTACTTTGTCAATTTTTAATGGTAACCATAATGAGTAAATGGCCTATATCTTCAAAAGTATTGCAGCTACACAATTTCTCTCAAATATGTTGTTCATCTACTTTTTTATGTCAGCTGACTTGTCAGTCAGCTGACATTATGTCGTCACTCTGCGGCATGGGCGTCCGCATCCGCGTGAACAACTTCTTCTCCAAAACTACAAGGCCTAGAGACATGCTGTTTTTTTTAAAAGATACCTTATCTATCGAGGATGAAACATTGTTCAAGGCATGCAAATCTGTCTGTTCATCTGTTTGCTAGAGACGTTACAAGGGAGGTACCCCCACCAAAAGTGTGAAAATTTCAACACTTTATCACAATTTTCTCAGTGACTATTGCAGGGATTTCTCTCATATCTTGCATATATGTACTAGGCCAGAGGTAGATTCTCTTGTGTGAGTATGAGACCTGGATCTGTCTTACTTTTTTTCAAATAAATTTTTTTAATAATTTTTAATGCATTAAAATTCATGAAATCATGCACTAAATCACTTATAACTTGAAAAGTGTTGCATTTAGAGCATTTTGTTAAAATATGTTATTCAGCTACTTTTTTCATAGCTACAACATGGTGAGTAAGTTGGGTGTCTGTTTCAATAGCTAAGTGAGTAATAGCTACTTTTGGGCTTTTCAGTAACTACCATCTTGAGTAAAATCACTTGTAACTTGAAAACTATTGCATTTAGAGAATTTCGTATAAATATGTTATTCAGCTACTTTTGGGTCAGCTATAATATAGTAAAATTTCAGACCTGTAGCTCATGGCATAGCTGAGTAATAGCTACTTTTAGGTTATCACTGTTGAGTAAATCAGTTGTAACTTGAAAAATATTGCATTTAGAGTATTTTATTTCATATGTTATTCACCTATTTTGGGGTCAGCTATAACATAGTAAAATTTCAGATCTGTAGCTCATGGCATAGCTGAGTAATAGCTACTTTGAGGTTCTCACTGTTGAGTAAATCACTTATAACTTTAAAACTATTGCGTTTACAGAAATTTGTGTAAATATGTTATTCAGCTACTTTTGGGTCAGCTATAACATAGTGAAATTACAGATCTGTAGCCATGGCACAACTGAGCAATAGCTATTTTCAGGTACTGACTGTTGAGTAAATCAGTTGTAACTTGAAAAATATTGCATTTGGAGTATTTTGTTAAACTATGTTGTTCACCTACTTTTGGGTCAGCTATAACATAGTGAAATTACAGACCTATAGCTTGTGGCATAGCTGAGCAATAGCTATTTTCAGGTTCTCACTATTGAGTAAATCAGTTGTAACTTGAAAACTATTGCATTTAGAGTATTTTGCTTAAATATGTTGTTCACCTACTTTTGGGTCAGCTATAACATAGTAAAATTTCAGACCTGTAGCTCATGGCATAGCTGAGTAATAGCTACTTTGAGGTTATCACTGTTGAGTAAATCACTTAAACTTGAAAACTATTGCATTTAGAGTATTTTGTTTCAATATGTTATTCACCTATTTTGGGGTTAGCCATAACATAGTATAATTTCAGACCTGTAGCTCATGGCATAGCTGAGTAATAGCTACTTTGAGGTTATCACTGTTGAGTAAATCATTTATAACTTGAAAACTATTGCATTTACAGAAATTTGTGTAAATACATTATTCAGCTACTTTTGGGTCAGCTATAACATAGTCAAATTACAGATCTGTAGCTCATGGCACAACTGAGCAATAGCTATTTTCAGGTACTGACTGTTGAGTAAATCAGTTGTAACTTAAAAAATATTGCATTTGGAGTATTTTGTTAAAATATGTTGTTCACCTACTTTTGGGTCAGCTATAACATAGTGAAATTACAGACCTATAGCTCTTGGCACAACTGTGCAATAGCTATTTTAAGGTACTGACTGTTGAGTAAATCAGTCGAACTTGAAAAATATTGCATTTGGAGTATTTTGTTAAAATATGTTGTTCCCCTACTTTTGGCTTAGCTATAACATAGTAAAATTTCAGATCTGTAGCTCATGGCATAGCTGAGTAATAGCTACTTTGAGGTTATCACTGTTGAGTAAATCACTTATAACTTGAAAACTATTGCGTTTACAGAAATTTGTGTAAATATGTTATTCAGCTACTTTTGGGTCAGCTATAACATAGTGAAATTACAGATCTGTAGCCATGGCACAACTGAGCAATAGCTATTTTCAGGTACTGACTGTTGAGTAAATCAGTTGTAACTTGAAAAATATTGCATTTGGAGTATTTTGTTGAAATATGTTGTTCACCAACTTTTGGCTCAGCTGTAACATAGTGAAATTACAGACCTATAGCTCATGGCATAGCTGAGCAATAGCTATTTTCAGGTTCTCACTATTGAGTAAATCAGTTGTAACTTGAAAACTATTACATTTACAGTATTTTGCTTACATATGTTATTCACCTATTTTGGGGTCAGCTATAACATAGTAAAATTTCAGATCTGTAGCTCATGGCATAGCTGAGTAATAGCTAATTTGAGGTTATCACTGTTGAGTAAATCACTTATAACTTGAAAACTATTGCGTTTACAGAAATTTGTGTAAATATGTTATTCAGCTACTTTTGGGTCAGCTATAACATAGTGAAATTACAGACCTATAGCTCATGGCACAACTGAGCAATAGCTATTTTTAGGTACTGTATGTTGAGTAAATCAGTTGTAACTTGAAAAATATTGCATTTGGAGTATTTTGTTAAAATATGTTGTTCACCTACTTTTGGGTCAGCTATAACATAGTGAAATTACAGACCTATAGCTCTTGGCACAACTGTGCAATAGCTATTTTAAGGTACTGACTGTTGAGTAAATCAGTTGAACTTGAAAAATATTGCATTTGGAGTATTTTGTTAAAATATGTTGTTCCCCTACTTTTGGCTTAGCTATAACATAGTAAAATTTCAGATCTGTAGCTCATGGCATAGCTGAGTAATAGCTACTTTGAGGTTATCACTGTTGAGTAAATCACTTATAACTTGAAAACTATTGCGTTTACAGAAATTTGTGTAAATATGTTATTCAGCTACTTTTGGGTCAGCTATAACATAGTGAAATTACAGATCTGTAGCCATGGCACAACTGAGCAATAGCTATTTTCAGGTACTGACTGTTGAGTAAATCAGTTGTAACTTGAAAAATATTGCATTTGGAGTATTTTGTTGAAATATGTTGTTCACCAACTTTTGGCTCAGCTGTAACATAGTGAAATTACAGACCTATAGCTCATGGCATAGCTGAGCAATAGCTATTTTCAGGTTCTCACTATTGAGTAAATCAGTTGTAACTTGAAAACTATTACATTTACAGTATTTTGCTTACATATGTTATTCACCTATTTTGGGGTCAGCTATAACATAGTAAAATTTCAGATCTGTAGCTCATGGCATAGCTGAGTAATAGCTAATTTGAGGTTATCACTGTTGAGTAAATCACTTATAACTTGAAAACTATTGCGTTTACAGAAATTTGTGTAAATATGTTATTCAGCTACTTTTGGGTCAGCTATAACATAGTGAAATTACAGACCTGTAGCTCATGGCACAACTGAGCAATAGCTATTTTTAGGTACTGTATGTTGAGTAAATCAGTTGTAACTTGAAAAATATTGCATTTGGAGTATTTTGTTAAAATATGTTGTTCACCTACTTTTGGGTCAGCTATAGCATAGTGAAATTACAGACCTATAGCTCATGGCATAGCTGAGCAATAGCTATTTTCAGGTTCTCACTATTGAGTAAATCAGTTGTAACTTGAAAACTATTGCATTTAGAGTATTTTGCTTAAATATGTTGTTCACCTACTTTTGGGTCAGCTATAACATAGTAAAATTTCAGACCTGTAGCTCATGGCATAGCTGAGTAATAGCTACTTTGAGGTTATCACTGTTGAGTAAATCACTTAAACTTGAAAACTATTGCATTTAGAGTATTTTGTTTCAATATGTTATTCACCTATTTTTGGGGTTAGCCATAACATAGTATAATTTCAGACCTGTAGCTCATGGCATAGCTGAGTAATAGCTACTTTGAGGTTATCACTGTTGAGTAAATCATTTATAACTTGAAAACTATTGCATTTACAGAAATTTGTGTAAATACATTATTCAGCTACTTTTGGGTCAGCTATAACATAGTCAAATTACAGATCTGTAGCTCATGGCACAACTGAGCAATAGCTATTTTCAGGTACTGACTGTTGAGTAAATCAGTTGTAACTTAAAAAATATTGCATTTGGAGTATTTTGTTAAAATATGTTGTTCACCTACTTTTGGGTCAGCTATAACATAGTGAAATTACAGACCTATAGCTCTTGGCACAACTGTGCAATAGCTATTTTAAGGTACTGACTGTTGAGTAAATCAGTCGAACTTGAAAAATATTGCATTTGGAGTATTTTGTTAAAATATGTTGTTCCCCTACTTTTGGCTTAGCTATAACATAGTAAAATTTCAGATCTGTAGCTCATGGCATAGCTGAGTAATAGCTACTTTGAGGTTATCACTGTTGAGTAAATCACTTATAACTTGAAAACTATTGCGTTTACAGAAATTTGTGTAAATATGTTATTCAGCTACTTTTGGGTCAGCTATAACATAGTGAAATTACAGATCTGTAGCCATGGCACAACTGAGCAATAGCTATTTTCAGGTACTGACTGTTGAGTAAATCAGTTGTAACTTGAAAAATATTGCATTTGGAGTATTTTGTTGAAATATGTTGTTCACCAACTTTTGGCTCAGCTGTAACATAGTGAAATTACAGACCTATAGCTCATGGCATAGCTGAGCAATAGCTATTTTCAGGTTCTCACTATTGAGTAAATCAGTTGTAACTTGAAAACTATTACATTTACAGCATTTTGCTTACATATGTTATTCACCTATTTTGGGGTCAGCTATAACATAGTAAAATTTCAGATCTGTAGCTCATGGCATAGCTGAGTAATAGCTAATTTGAGGTTATCACTGTTGAGTAAATCACTTATAACTTGAAAACTATTGCGTTTACAGAAATTTGTGTAAATATGTTATTCAGCTACTTTTGGGTCAGCTATAACATAGTGAAATTACAGACCTGTAGCTCATGGCACAACTGAGCAATAGCTATTTTTAGGTACTGTATGTTGAGTAAATCAGTTGTAACTTGAAAAATATTGCATTTGGAGTATTTTGTTAAAATATGTTGTTCACCTACTTTTGGGTCAGCTATAACATAGTGAAATTACAGACCTATAGCTCTTGGCACAACTGTGCAATAGCTATTTTAAGGTACTGACTGTTGAGTAAATCAGTTGAACTTGAAAAATATTGCATTTGGAGTATTTTGTTAAAATATGTTGTTCCCCTACTTTTGGCTTAGCTATAACATAGTAAAATTTCAGATCTGTAGCTCATGACATAGCTGAGTAATAGCTACTTTGAGGTTATCACTGTTGAGTAAATCACTTATAACTTGAAAACTATTGCGTTTACAGAAATTTGTGTAAATATGTTATTTAGCTACTTTTGGGTCAGCTATAACATAGTGAAATTACAGATCTGTAGCCATGGCACAACTGAGCAATAGCTATTTTCAGGTACTGACTGTTGAGTAAATCAGTTGTAACTTGAAAAATATTGCATTTGGAGTATTTTGTTGAAATATGTTGTTCACCAACTTTTGGCTCAGCTGTAACATAGTGAAATTACAGACCTATAGCTCATGGCATAGCTGAGCAATAGCTATTTTCAGGTTCTCACTATTGAGTAAATCAGTTGTAACTTGAAAACTATTACATTTACAGTATTTTGCTTACATATGTTATTCACCTATTTTGGGGTCAGCTATAACATAGTAAAATTTCAGATCTGTAGCTCATGGCATAGCTGAGTAATAGCTAATTTGAGGTTATCACTGTTGAGTAAATCACTTATAACTTGAAAACTATTGCGTTTACAGAAATTTGTGTGAATATGTTATTCAGCTACTTTTGGGTCAGCTATAACATAGTGAAATTACAGACCTGTAGCTCATGGCACAACTGAGCAATAGCTATTTTTAGGTACTGTATGTTGAGTAAATCAGTTGTAACTTGAAAAATATTGCATTTGGAGTATTTTGTTAAAATATGTTGTTCACCTACTTTTGGGTCAGCTATAGCATAGTGAAATTACAGACCTATAGCTCATGGCATAGCTGAGCAATAGCTATTTTCAGGTTCTCACTATTGAGTAAATCAGTTGTAACTTGAAAACTATTGCATTTAGAGTATTTTGCTTAAATATGTTGTTCACCTACTTTTGGGTCAGCTATAACATAGTAAAATTTCAGACCTGTAGCTCATGGCATAGCTGAGTAATAGCTACTTTGAGGTTATCACTGTTGAGTAAATCACTTAAACTTGAAAACTATTGCATTTAGAGTATTTTGTTTCAATATGTTATTCACCTATTATGGGGTTAGCCATAACATAGTATAATTTCAGACCTGTAGCTCATGGCATAGCTGAGTAATAGCTACTTTGAGGTTATCACTGTTGAGTAAATCATTTATAACTTGAAAACTATTGCATTTGCAGAAATTTGTGTAAATACATTATTCAGCTACTTTTGGGTCAGCTATAACATAGTGAAATTACAGATCTGTAGCTCATGGCACAACTGAGCAATAGCTATTTTCAGGTACTGACTGTTGAGTAAATCAGCTGTAACTTAAAAAATATTGCATTTGGAGTATTTTGTTAAAATATGTTGTTCACCTACTTTTGGGTCAGCTATAACATAGTGAAATTACAGACCTATAGCTCTTGGCACAACTGAGCAATAGCTATTTTAAGGTACTGACTGTTGAGTAAATCAGTTGAACTTGAAAAATATTGCATTTGGAGTATTTTGTTAAAATATGTTGTTCCCCTACTTTTGGCTCAGCTATAACATAGTAAAATTTCAGATCTGTAGCTCATGGCATAGCTGAGTAATAGCTACTTTGAGGTTATCACTGTTGAGTAAATCACTTATAACTTGAAAACTATTGCGTTTACAGAAATTTGTGTAAATATGTTATTCAGCTACTTTTGGGTCAGCTATAACATAGTGAAATTACAGATCTGTAGCCATGGCACAACTGAGCAATAGCTATTTTCAGGTACTGACTGTTGAGTAAATCAGTTGTAACTTGAAAAATATTGCATTTGGAGTATTTTGTTGAAATATGTTGTTCACCAACTTTTGGCTCAGCTGTAACATAGTGAAATTACAGACCTATAGCTCATGGCATAGCTGAGCAATAGCTATTTTCAGGTTCTCACTATTGAGTAAATCAGTTGTAACTTGAAAACTATTACATTTACAGTATTTTGCTTAAATATGTTATTCACCTATTTTGGGGTCAGCTATAACATAGTAAAATTTCAGATCTGTAGCTCATGGCGTAGCTGAGTAATAGCTACTTTGAGGTTATCACTGTTGAGTAAATCACTTATAACTTGAAAACTATTGCGTTTACAGAAATTTGTGTAAATATGTTATTCAGCTACTTTTGGGTCATCTATAACATAGTGAAATTACAGACCTGTAGCTCATGGCACAACTGAGCAATAGCTATTTTCAGGTACTGTATGTTGAGTAAATCAGTTGTAACTTGAAAAATATTGCATTTGGAGTATTTTGTTAAAATATGTTGTTCACCTACTTTTGGGTCAGCTATAACATAGTGAAATTACAGACCTATAGCTCATGGCATAGCTGAGCAATAGCTATTTTCAGGTTCTCACTATTGAGTAAATCAGTTGTAACTTGAAAACTATTGCATTTACAGTATTTTGCTTAAATATGTTGTTCACCTACTTTTGGGTCAGCTATAACATAGTAAAATTTCAGACCTGTAGCTCATGGCGTAGCTGAGTAATAGCTACTTTGAGGTTATCACTGTTGAGTAAATCACTTATAACTTGAAAACTATTGCATTTAGAGTATTTTATTGCGTTAATACATCCTATCCAATGGACAATTGCTTATCCGGTCGGCGCAGACCGGCCCGCCAAACGAGAGAAAAAGCCATCTTATATGAGGGCATAATGCCCTCACAAGCTGGCCGGTCCCCTTGTGCGTTCGCTAGGTGGCGCATAGTACTTCCTTGCTGTCTAGGCAACGTGACGTCGTAGCATCTTTTTCGTTTGGCGCGCACCTTGTGCAGAAGGAAAATTGTGTTAGTGATTTAATTTGGGAAGTATTCATAGAATATTTCGTGAACAGTGTTTTTATTGTGTGCGAATCGTCTTTAGAGTGCTTGGATCTCAATGTCTTCACCAGGACAACGCAGAGGAGTATGTGGCCATGCTATGGCAGGTTTTGATTTACACGCACACTGTGCACGTTGTAGGGACAAACTGAAGGGTGACAACCCGTGTGTGAGTAAAAAGCCTTGTCCTCACTGTGACGTTCTTGAAAGCGCAGTTATCTGTCCCTGTTTATCAAAAGAAGAAGGAAAAACGTGAGCAGAAAAATATGGACAAGAACTCGGATAATTCGACGGAAACCTTAGTGGACCCTGCCTTAGTTTCCGTCGTGGGTGTTATTCCCTCTGACAAGAAATCTGTTAAGTCTCCAGAACCTGCCATTAACAAGGAAAAATCTGAAAAGAAGCACTCTACACCTTCCAAGAAGGCGTCTACTGATGAGAAACTTGAGGCTATGGACCAGAGATGGTCTGAACGTTTCAGTCGTCTGGAAGCGTTCTTTGTTTCAAAGTCTCTTGAAGGGTCACACCCGACCTTTCAAACCATTAAGATGCCGACTAAAACTCCTCCAGCCGGTGCAGTTAAGGGTTCTGATCCCTTTCTTCAACCTCAAGCTTCCGACCACACTGCAGGCCGGTCTGGATTAGCTACCAACCAGACTTGTGTACCCAAGAATGACCGGCTTCAGAGTAGTGATATTCAACAACCGACCAACCGAACTCTCTCTGATCTGTCACCGACTGCCCCTCACCAGGTTCCAGGTCCTTCTGGTTGGCAGTCCGGTCAGAATAGTGACAATGATATGGATACTGATTCGGATGGTGCTCTCTCCCACCATCAGACTGGACATATAATAGAAGATGAAGAATTCTCTGATCCGGATAATGACATACCTAATGCTGATACCGACCAGGCTCTCTCTGAAGAACAGTCTTATCGAGAAACAGTTAGAGGAATCAGGTCCTTTATGGGCTGGAACCACGTACCGGATATTGATAACACCTCCTCAGCTACAGATGACAATTCCTTTGCAACTTCCACCCAACAGCCTTCAGGCAGAGTGAGTGTTAAGTTACCTACTGACGAATGGTTATGTAAGAAAATGGACAAACTAAATGTCACCTTAGTGGAAGGGTATCCTTCAAGAGCTTCAGAGGCCGGTGGCCTTCAGAAGGACCAATTTGTCAAGGTCGGTAGATCACAGTCAAAGTGGTACGGGTTACATCCAAATCAAGAGAAATCTGTGGAGTCGGTTACCTTCTGGAGTAGTGAACCAGCGAAACTCAACTCTAGTTACAGCAGAGTGGCAAGATCTTCAGGTTTATCAACCCCAGCTCCAGCCTCACGCCCCATTAGCCAGGATACTCTTAGACGATGACGATGGGAGAGGTCGGCTTGGGAGTCAACCTACATATGCAATCAAGCGGCAGGCTTTAGCCGGTGCCTTAGTAAGGTACAGTCCAGTATGCAAACTCAACTTAAACTCATTCAGATGGAACAATCCAAGGGAAAATCCTCAGAACGTACCGGTACGGCTACAGATGAGTTACAGTACCTACTGAAGTTCAACTCCAGTATAACCAAATGCATGGCCAAAACCATGGAACATTTATCAGAGTTTGTGTTTATTAACGTGGCCAACATGACACTAGCCAGAAGAGATGCTTACTTGGCCCATGTCAAAGTCGGGATCAAACATGACACCTTGTCAGCCTTGAGACAGGCTCCTATCCACTTGGATAAACGTTTCCCAGAGCAAATGTTAAAGAAGGCTGAGGAAGATATTGCCCAACATGAAAATAAAAATCGTCCCTCTCAATCTTCCACTGGCTTTAGGAAAGACCGTTTCCACCCTTATCAGAGGAATGATAAAACCAGGGATCAAAAATCTGGAAAACCGGCCTGGAAGACTATTGGTGGTTTCCAGCAGAAAAAGAAGGGCAAGAATTCCAATTTTTCCTCGCGTCCGGCCAAGGGCCAATCTTACTATAAATGACAATCACAGTTCAAAGTTGTTGTTCTCCAAAGGTCTGGCCAGGAGTTCACAGACTTTAATTGTAAATCAGTATCCACAGGCCGGACCAGGAACTGTGAACCACCAAGCATTGAACAGTGTAAACTTAAATGTTGTTTTTCCTGTACCTTTTGCTGTCGGGCAGCCGCAAAAGAAAGGCATAAGTCCAGTTATTGTAAAACAAGAACAGAAATTAAAGTTTGTGAACAATGCTTCTTGTGTAGATCACTTGTGTTCTGTGAAAAATGCATCAAATGTCCCTCTTGCTGTACCAAATCTGATTGTAGGGGCCAGATTGAACCAATTTTGGGAAACTTGGCAAACCATGGGGGCAGGGCCCAAAGTAGTTCTTATGTTAAAAGAAGGGTACATCCTACAAACCAAACCAAACTTGGCCAGGTCACCGACGGTAGTCAGTTGTTATGTAAATCCCCACAGGAACAGCTACCTGCTGGAGGCATTGCATCAGCTGACAAAGAAAAATGCAATAGAATTGGTCACCAACCACCATTCTCTAGGGTTTTACAATCGTCTCTTTTTGGTCCCCAAACCAAACAACAAATGGAGACCCATCTTAGATCTGAGCAATCTCAACAAATTTCTCAAGATAGAAAAATTCAAGATGGAGACCCCAGAAACTATCCGGACCTCCCTCCAGACAGGGGAGTGGGTTACGTCCATAGACTTCAGGGACGCCTACTTCCACATACCCATTCATCCTCACTCCAGAAAATATCTGAGATTTCATGTAGAGGGCAAAACATTTCAGTTCAAGGCACTTCCCTTTGGCCTATCCACAGCACCTCTAGAGTTTACAGTGGTAGCCAAAGAGGTAAAACTGATGGCCTTAAGGAAGAGTATAAGAATCCACCAGTACCTGGACGACTGGTTGGTCCGGGCCACATCCCACCAAACTTGTCTCCAGCATACTCAGATGCTAGTATCACTGTGTCAGGATATGGGCTGGGTAGTAAATTTCGAAAAATCAGAGCTGGAACCCAAACAGGTGTTCGACTTTGTGGGTTACCAGTTCGACCTTCAGGAAGGCAAAGTCAGACCCACCATAGACCGGTGGTTATCTCTCAAGGTAAAAATAAGGGAGTTACTGGCACAAAGTACCTGTCCGGTCCGGCACTTGATGTCCCTGATAGGGTTACTAACAGCCACAGAAAAACAGGTCCATCTGGGAAGACTCCACATGAGACCCATACAGTGGCATCTCAAAAACAATTGGAGGGTCCCCGAATCCCTAGAAAAGGTGATCCCAGTTCCCAGATCCCTCCACCCCCATCTAAGTTGGTGGCTGGAGGAAAGCAATGTGTTGCTAGGTCAACCATTACACCCTCTAAAACATGCTCTGCAAATTTTTACAGACGCATCAAAAGAAGGGTGGGGCGCTCACTTAGACGAGCACACGGCAAGGGGAACTTGGTCCCTTCCAGAGATCAAGTTGCACATAAACCACTTAGAGCTAAAAGCAGTACTCCTAGCTCTAAAAGAGTTTCGAACCCTCGTCTGCAACAAAACAGTGTTGATAGCTACAGACAACACAACAGTGGTTGCTTATATCAACAAAGAAGGGGGGATGAAGTCGGGCTCCCTGTGTGCCCTACTGTGGAGAATACTGTCCTGGTGTACCAGGCAGCAAGTAACCCTCAGGGCACGTCACATCCCCGGCCGGCTGAACGTGATAGCAGACAAGCTATCCAGACTGGGCCAGACCATTCAAACGGAGTGGTCACTTCATCCAGAGGTATTCAAAGCTATATGTGACCGGTGGCACTACCCTCAAGTAGACCTGTTTGCCACCAGGTTCAACAACAAACTGCCACAGTTTGTCTCACCGGTCCCAGACCCCCAGGCTTGGGCAGTGGATGCACTCAGTCTGTCCTGGGAGGACCTGGACCCATACGCCTTCCCACCGGCAGCCATCTTGGGCAAAGTGGTGGAGAAGCTACAGGACTACCCCTGCAATAGAATAATTCTGATTGCACCGGGGTGGCCCAACATGCCCTGGTTTTGGGACCTGGTAGCAATGTCAAGCCAGATCCCATTGTGTCTGCCCAACATACCCAACCTAGTATCTCAGCCATTCAATCAGGTCCTTCACAGGAGCCTGTCGAATCTGAACCTACATGCCTGGCTCCTAGAGCCGCAACAATCAAGGAGCAAGGTTTCTCTGAGGCAGTGGCAGCATGAATTGAGGCTCCTCAAAGAGGATCAACCAGATCTGTCTATGAGGCAAAGTGGACCATTTTTACAAAGTGGTGCCTCAGTAATCAGGTGGACTTCAGGGCACCACCTTTGAAAGCCATTGCTGACTTCCTCCTGTACTTGTTTCAGGACAAGAAAATGCAACCAGGCACTATTGATGGCTACAGATCAGCCATTGCTGACAAACTGGGCAACTCAACCATTAATGTCAGCAAAGTAGTGGGTAAATCGTTTGGCCTTGTGGGTATCGATATTGAATGTAAAAATATTTCAATATCGGGCGATATCGGGGGGTTCATATTGTCTACCAAATAGTCCGAATTCGGGAAACTGAAAACGTTTTATTTTAGTGTTTCCCGAACCGCTAACAGGAAGCGAAATGTATCAAAACAAAACAATGCAGTTTTCATCAAAAACGCATTGAAAACTTCAAAAATGTGAGATAAAAGTGTACAATGTCTTAAGATTTTTGCTTTATTTCGGATATTAACAGTGTAAGTTTACAGTTTTACTTAAAATGGCGATATTGAAATACGTGTTTAGATCTCGATATCGGGAGTCCAGTTCCAAAACAATAAATATCGGCAATATCGATAAACAATTTACCCACTACAGCAAAGATGAGAATCTCACTCGTCTCCTGGACAGCTTCCATAGAGACAGACCCAAGGGCAGGAGGGGCATTCCCTCCTGGAACCTTTCCCTGGTATTGCACCAGCTCACAAAGGCTCCTTTTGAACCACTTAAAGAGGCCTCCTTGAAACATCTGACTTTAAAGACTGTTTTCTTACTGGCCTTAGACTCAGGTAAACGCAGGAGTGAGATCCATGCTTGGTTACATAAGAACATCAGACACCAGTCAGACTGGTCCAAGGTGTCTTTATACCCCTCACCCAGCTTTCTTTCCAAGAACCAGCTGGCTAAGGAGGGTCCAGATAGTGTGGCACCAGTGGTAATTCCAGCCCTGGCACCATCTCTGGATAGGTCACTCAAGGATGACAGGTCCCTATGTCCAGTCAGAGCCCTGCGCTACTATTTGGACAGGACTTCAGACCTCAGGCAGAATAAGGAGTTAGTCTTTGTCTCCTTCAAGAAAGGTTTTGATAGAGACATCTCACCTGCTACCATCTCCTCATGGATCAAACAGACTGTGATTCTATGTTATGAGCTCTCTGACCAGGAGGCCCTCACCTTACATCAGGTTAAAGCCCATGATGTTAGGGCCTTTGCTGCTTCTAAGGCCTTCCAATCAGGGATCTCCTTAGATCAGATCTTGTCAGCCTGCCACTGGAAATCCCACAACACCTTCACCCAATTCTATTTGAAGGATGTGGCCTGGGCTGACTCAGAGCTTTTCCACTTGGGACCTGTAGTGGCTGCCCAGCAGGTGCACCACTAGGCCCAGAAGTGAGGAGATAGTGTAAATATGTACATAATGTAAATATGTTTGTTTTTATGTCAGCTGACTTGTCAGTCAGCTGACATTATGTCATCACTCTGCGGCGTGGGCGTCCGCGTGAACAACTTCTTCTCCAAAACTACAAGGCCTAGAGACATGCTGTTTTTTTTAAAAGATACCTTATCTATCGAGGATGAAAAATTGTTCAAGGCATGCAAATCTGTCTGTTCGTCTGTTTGCTAGAGACATTACAAGGGGGGTACCCCCACCAAAAGTGTGAAAATTTCAACTTTTTATCACAATTTTCTCAGTGACTATTGCAGGGATTTCTCTCATATCTTGCATATATGTACTAGGCCAGAGGTAGATTCTCTTGTGTGAGTATGAAACCTGGATCTGTCTTACTTTTTTTTAATAAATTTTTTTAATAATTTTTAATGCATTAAAATTCATGAAATCATGCACTAAATCACTTATAACTTCAAAAGTGTTCCATTTACAGCATTTTGTGAAAATATGTTGTTCAGCTACTTTTTTCATAGCTACAATATGGTGAGTAAGTTGGGTGTCTGTCTCAATAGCTAAGTGAGTAATAGCTACTTTTGGGCTTTTCAGTAACTTCCATTATGAGTAAAATCACTTGTAACTTAAAAACTATTGCATTTAGAGAATTTCGTATAAATATGTTATTCAGCTACTTTTGGGCCAGCTATAACATAGTGAAATTTCAGACCTGTAGCTCATGGCATAGCTGAGTAATAGCTACTTTTAGGTTATCACTGTTGAGTAAATCGCTTATAACTTGAAAACTATTGCATTTAGAGAATTTCGTATAAATATGTTATTCAGCTACTTTTGGGTCAGCTATAACATAGTAAAATTTCAGACCTGTAGCTCATGGCATAGCTGAGTAATAGCTACTTTGAGGTTATCACTGTTGAGTAAATCACTTATAACTTGAAAAGTGTTGCATTTAGAGCATTTTGTTAAAATATGTTATTCAGCTACTTTTTTCATAGCTACAATATGGTGAGTAAGTTGGGTGTCTGTCTCAATAGCTAAGTGAGTAATAGCTACTTTTGGGCTTTTCAGTAACTTCCATCATGAGTAAAATCACTTGTAACTTAAAAACTATTGCATTTAGAGAATTTTGTATAAATATGTTATTCAGCTACTTTTGGGCCAGCTATAACATAGTAAAATTTCAGACCTGTAGCTCATTGCATAGCTGAGTAATAGCTACTTTTAGGTTATCACTGTTGAGTAAATCACTTATAACTTGAAAACTATTGCATTTAGAGTATTTTGTTTCAATATGTTATTCACCTATTTTGGGGTCAGCTATAACATAGTGAAGTTTCAGACCTGTGGCTCATTTCATAGCTGAGTAATAGCTACTTTGAAGTTCTCACTGTTGAGTAAATCAGTTGTAATTGGAAAACTATTGCATTTACAGAAATTTGTGCAAATATGTTATTCAGCTACTTTTGGGTCAGTTATAACATAGTGAAATTATAGACCTATAGCTCATGGCACAACTGAGCAATAGCTATTCTCAGGTACTGACTGTTGAGTAAATCAGCTATAACTTGAAAAATATTGCATTTGGAGTATTTTGTTAAAATATATTGTTCACCTACTTTTGGGTCAGCTATAACATAGTGAAATTACAGACCTATAGCTCATGACATAGCGGAGCAATAGCTATTTTCAGGTTCTCACTATTGAGTAAATCAGTTGTAGCTTGAAAACTATTGCATTTACAGTAGTTTGCTTAAATATGTTGTTCACCTACTTTTGGGTTAGCTATAACATAGTAAAATTTCAGACATGTAGCTCATTGCATAGCTGAGTAATAGTTCCTTTGAGGTTCTCACTGTTGAGTAAATCAGTTGTAACTTGAAAACTATTACATTTAGAGTAATTTGTTAAATATGTTATTCACAGAATTTTTGGTCAGCTATAACATAGTGAAATTGCAGACCTTTATGTCATGGCATAGCTGAGCAATAGCTACTTTCAGGTTCTCACTGTTGAGTAAATCATTGTATCCACTGGATAGCCGCAGTGTGTAGAGAGAGATTTCATCATTACTGCTCTGATGAAAAAAAATATTATAGCTAGCTTTCTTAAGTTTGCAGTATATATTAATAACCATAAAATGTTGTCTGGGAATATTTTTGGCCTCATTTTGAGAAACAAGATGGCCGCCACAGGTGTTTTTTGTCAGTCATGAAAAGTGCTTATATCTCCCTTATTATTGATCCTAGAGGTTTGGGATGATAAACCAACCTGTAGGAAATCATGGGGTGGGAATCTTTTGGTGTGGTCAGATTTGACCTTCAATGACCCCTCCTTCAAGGTCAAACAAGGATAGCCAAACTTAAAAGTGCTTATAACTCGCTTATTATTGGTCCCAGAGGTTTGGGATGGTAAACAGACAGGAAATCATGGGCTGTGAATCTGTTGATATGGTCCGATTTGACCTTGGAACCCTCCTTCAAGGTCAAATGAGGATAGCGAAAATTGAAAGTGCCTACAACTCGCTTATTATTGGTGACAGAGATTTGGGATGGTAAACCATCCCATAGGAAATCATTGGCTCAGAATCTTTTGGTATGGTCAGATTTGACCTTTGGACCCCTCCTTCAAGGTCAAATGAGGACAGCCAAGCTTAAAAGTGCTTATAACTCATTTATAATTGGTCCTAGAGGTTTGGAATGGTAAACCATAGGAAATCATGGGCTGGGAATGTATTTGTGTGGTTAGATTTGACCTTGGACCCCTTCTTCAAGGTTGAACGAGGATATTGCATTTATAGTATTTCTTTAAATATGTTTTAACCTATTTTTTACACTTAAACAATTACCTTGTTATTTTCCTTCATAATACCATTTACAGGGCACAACTTTTTTTATCCTTTTCTTCTGTCAGCTTCGGAATTTCTTTCGAACTTGCTGTTCAGTTACCATTTACTGTATTTCTGTACAGCCCTTTTCCTGATAATTATTCTGTCCTCTAATCACCTTCACAAATCAAAAACACTCAGTCAGCTGACACAGTGCCCATTCACGGGCACTCTCCTCTTGTTTATTGTAAAAAAAAAAAAAAAAAAAAAAAAAATGGCGTGCTTCCATTGGGAGATTTTTATACTATGGGACTGAACTCATCCCTCTCTTCCCCTAACTCAGAGCAGGTCTGGAAAAAGGGGGGGGGGGAGCCAGGTCGATTCTGACGGTTCAACCCCGGTTAACCGGATGATGATATTCGACCATAGCCTTGGGCTTATTGACCTCAAGGTCTGCCCAGGCTTGAAAAGGGGAAATGTTATTATTTCTGAGCATGAGTTCAATATTGTTTTTTGTTAGTCCCTAGTAACTTACCCGCCAACCAAGCGGTAGTTATTCAGCAATTGTCCATTGGATAGGATGTATTAACGCAATAAAATTGCAAATTTAATAAGTAAATTAAATTTTTATAAGTTAATACCTTATCCAATGGACAGACAAGACCCTCCCACCGACCCCGCTATCAACTTACTAGGGGTCTTCATAGGTTTAGACAACGAAAAAGATGCTACGACGTCACGTTGCCTAGACAGCAAGGAAGTACTATGCGCCACCTAGCGAACGCACAAGGGGACCGGCCAGCTTGTGACGGCATTATGCGCTCATATAAGATGGCTTTTTCTGTCGTTTGGCGGGCCGGTCTGCGCCGACCGGATAAGCAATTGTCCATTGGATAGGGTATTAACTTATAAAAATTTAATTTACTTTACTGAGTAAATCAGTTGTAACTTGAAAACTATTGCATTTGCAGTATTTTGCTTAAATATGTTGTTCACCTATTTTTGGGTCAGCTATAATGTAGTAAAAATTCAGACATGTATCTCATTGCATAGCTGAGTAATAGCTACTTTGAGGTTATCACTGTTGAGTAAATCAGTTGTAACTTGAAAACTATTACATTTAGAGTATTTTGTTTAAATATGTTATTCACATAATTTTTGGTCAGTTATATCATAGTGAATTTGCAGACCTCTATGTCATGGCATAGGTGAGCAATAGCTACTTTCAGGTTCTCACTATTGAGTAAATCATTGTATCCACTGTATAGCCGCAGTGTGTAGAGAGATTTCACCATTACCGCTCTAATGAAAAAAATATTATAGCTAGCCTTCTCAAGTTTGCAGAGTATATTAATAACCATAAAATGTTGCCTGGGAATATTTTTGGCCTCATTTTGAAAAACAAGATGGCCGCTAGGGACGTTTATTCGACTTTAAACAAGGACTTTTGTTGGCCCTCTAGAGCAAAGGGTATTATAAGTAGAGATCTCATGTTTGCAGGATGTGTTCCTCATTATAAAATCTTGACTGGGAATATTTTTGGGCTCATTTTGAAAAACAAGATGGCCGCCACTGGTGTTTCTTTGTCAGTCATGAAAAGAGCTTATATCTCCCTTATTATTGGTCCTAGAGGTTTGGGATGGTAAACCAACCTGTAGGAAATCATGGGCTGGGAATCTTTTGGTGTGGTCAGATTTGACCTTTGACCCCTCCTTCAAGGTCAAACGAGGATGGCCAAACTTAAAAGTGTTTATAACTCGCTTATTATTGGTCCTAGAGGTTTGGGATGGTAAACAGACATATAGGAAATCATGGGCTGGGAATCTGTTGATGTTGTCCGATTTGACCTTGGACCCCTTCTTCAAGGTCAAACAAATATAGCGAAACTTAAAAGTGCCTATAACTCGCTTATTATTGGTTCTAGAGGTTTGGGATGGTAAACCATCCTATAGGAAATCATGGGCTGGGAATCTTTTGGTGTGGTCAGATTTGACCTTTGGACCCCTCTTTCAAGGTCAAATAAGGACAGCCAAACTTAAAAGTGCTTATAACTCGCTTATTATTGGTCCTACAGGTTTGGGATGGTAAACCAACCTATAGGAAATCATGGGCTGGGAATATTTTTGTGTGGTTGGATTTGACCTTGGACCTCTTCTTCAAGGTCGTACGAGGATACTGCATTTGCAGTATTTCTTTAAATATGTTTTAACCTACTCTTTACACTTAAACAGTTACCTTGTTACTTTCCTTCATAATACCATTTGCAGGGCACAACTTTTTTGTCCTTTTCTTCTGTCAGGTTCAGAAGTTCTTTTGAACATGCTGTTCAATTACCATTTACTGTATTTCTGTACAGCACTTTCCCTGATAATTATGCTTTCCTCTCATTATTACCTTCACAAATCAAAAACACTCAGTCAGCTGACATAGTGCCCGTTCACGGGCACTCTCCTCTTGTTGTGAACTGTGACATATTTAAGTTTCACACCTGTAGCTCAATGTACAAGTGAGTAATGGCTACTTTATTGCTACTTTTAGTTGAAATGTGAAAAAATCATAAATATCTCGAAAACCGTAAGATAGAGTGATTTCGAGCAAATTTTTGACCCACAGGGTAGTACAAGAGTATCCTATGCAGAGGAGAAAATTTCAATTTTCGCCACTTTTGGCAGCCATCTTGGATTTCAGCGGAAAAAATAAAACATTGCAAATATCTCATAAACAAGTGAGTAATGGCTACTTTATTGCTACTTTTAGTGGAAATGTGAAAAAAATCACAAATATCTCGAAAACCGTAAGAGATAGAGCGATTTTGAGCGAATTTTTGACCCACAGAGTATACTATTCAAAGGAAAAAAATTTCAATTTCGCCACTTTTGGCGGCCATCTTTGAGTTTAGCGGAAAATAAAACATTGAAAATATCTCGGAAACGGTAAGAGATAGAGCGATTTCGAGCAAGTTTTTGACCCGCAGGGTAGTACAGAAGTATCCTATGCAAAGGGGAAAATTTCAATTTTCGCCACTTTTGGCAGCCATCTTGTAAATGTGAGTTCTAAAACTAAGAAGAGAATAAAGTTCAAAAGCAAACCATTTTGGAATGATATACTTGATAATTTGTGGCATGAGATTGTTGTCAGTGAAAGACAATACTTAAAGTCCCCCCAAAACTCTCATTTACGTAAGATTAAATTTTCATTGTACAAAAACAGTCGCAATAAATTCGATAAAGAATATAAGCGAGAAAAAAGGAAATTCAATAGAAATAAGCAAAACTTGATAGAGCATATCAATTCCGAAAATCCTAGAGAGTTTTGGAAACATATTAAGTCTCTTGGGCCAAAGAAAAGGCAAATCAAATCCCTTTCGAAGTATACTGTTATGATGAAAATGGATAACAGTATTTAAGTAATGATCAAAACACTGTTCTTGATACTCGGAAATATGATTTTGAAAATCTGTATAATTTGGATGGGGAACAACATATTGATTTGAAAAGACTATTGAGGAAAACATTTCTGTCAGTGAAAATTGTATGTCATATGATAGTCAAACTGGTATGAATAAACCTATAGAAATAGGTGAAGTACAATTGGCAGTAAACCGTTCCAAATCTGGAAAATCTATGGGCCCTGATAACCTACCATATGAAATATTTAAGAATGAAAATCCAGTCAATCTTTTGGATAAATTATATAATTATATTTTTGAAACTGGTGTTATACCAAGTCTATGGCGAACAGCAATCATTAAACCTATACCAAAGAACTCAACTAAGGATTTCCGTGTTCCAGCACAATACCGTGCAATTAGCCTCCTTTCAACTGTGTACAAACTATTTACCACCATACTTAATAAAAGAATCTCTGATTTTTTCGAGCAGAATTGCAAACTGTGTGATGAACAAAATGGTTTTAGACCATCGCGTAACTGCGAAGATCATATATTTACTCTGTTGAATATATTAAAGAATAGAAAAGCAAAAAGTCAGCCAACTTTTGTGGCTTTTATTGATGCAGAAAAAGCTTTTGATAACGTTAATAGATCAGTTCAATCACTTGAAGTTCATATTTCGAAGTTCAATTAGTGTTTTGATACAATAACGATCTTGTGTTAGTATAATAACATATTTCAACAAGATGCAACATCGCTAGGCAACCAATTCAAATTTGCCATCATCGCCTAGTTTATTTTGTTTATTTGGGGTTTTACGTCGCTTTCAACACTGTACAGGTCATATCACGATGGGTAGTTGGAAGGGCAGAGGAAACCAGTACATATAGTTCGCTAGGGTTCTGTACTGTAAACTGCCGACCAACGGCAAGCAACTACCAGCTTTCCCACTTACGGCCATGACGGGGATCGAACCCCAGCCGCAGAGGTGGGAGGCGAGAGTGTTACCACTCTGCCACCGTGGCCCCGCCATCATCGCCTAGCAACAATCAACTAATAACTATTACTCATTTTATTACAATATGGTAGAACATGGAAAAATGTATATAAAATGAAATCTGACAATGACAATTGGTTAAATTGGTTAGCCTGACCATCTCCTAACCTCCTTAAGGCGTTAAAGAGGAAATGGGAGAGAGTGAATTTGAGTTTATGGTTACTAGGGGTGAGTCGGTAGTGGCGGTATACCGGTATCAAGACATGTTTACTGAAATACTGTCATAACCTTTAACAGCCGGAATCTCAAATGTCAGCTAATATAAGTATTGGGAAACGTAAAATATTAAAAGCCAGACCTGAATCTGCAGAAATTGTATATTATTATATCCCCAGACGAAAGTTGGGGATATATTGGATTCAGGTCCGTTGCGCCGCCGTAGAAATTTCCTTGTGGACGCGATAACTCAAAAACGGATTAATATTTTTTTTTCAAACTTGGTACACATGTTATGGATGCCCAAAGGAAGATCACTATTTTAAGGTGACCTTAAACTCCCAATAATAAAGAACTTATGGCCACCTTAAGGTCAGAAATTGCACTTTTGACCACTTAGAGCCCTCTAGGTCACAAACTATGAGGCGTATCTGGCTTAAATTTTACCTGAGAACACATTAATATATTCTTAGTACATGTGCCGAAAATCAAGACTTTAAGTTGAGGAGAAAATTGTGTTTGGGGCCCATAAAGACCCCACTTAGGACTTTTTTCCTAGATTTTTAACATATTTTGCCCTATAATTTGGAAGTCTTAATTCTGATGAGTCTCAAACTGCTCTAGGTGTAACTCTTATAAGTAATCCTTGTCTGTGAAAAATTTAAAGGCTGTAGGTTTACCTGTTAGGCCGACTTGAGGTCTCAAAATTGCCCACAGAGACCCAATTTATGGACTTTTTGCCACCTTCAAGCACTGTAGCTTTCAAACAATGTCTCTCATCTAAGTGAAATATCATCTGAGAATATATCAATATGTTTTTCTTGTATGTACTCCAAAATTTAGGCCTTTAATAGACATTTAACCCATGTATGAGGACCATAAATCCCCACTCAAGTGACCCTTTTTAGACATTTTTCACATATTTTGCCCTGTAACTTGGAAATGGTAAGTCTGAGAAGTTTCAAACTGTATTAGATACATATTCTATGTGTAATCTTAGTATGTGACAAATTTTAAGTCTGAAGCTTTAATTTGAAGGCCACATTGAGGTCTCTGACGGGCTCCCAAAGACCCAGTATTTGGACTTTTTGCCACCTTTAAGCCCTGTGACTGTTAAACTATGTGACTGATAGGGCTGAAATCTCATCTGGGAATACATTATTATGTTCTTTTTACATGTGCCAAAAATCATGGCTTCAAGTAGACATTTAAACTGTGTATGAGGACCATAAACACCCACCCGAGTGACCCTTTTAAGACATTTTTCACATATTTTGCTCTGTAACTTGGAAATGGTAAGTCTGAGAAGTTTCAAACTTTATTAGATATATATTCTATGTATAATCTTAGTATGTGACAGATTATAAATCTGAAGCTTTAATTTGAAGGCCACATCGAGATCTCTAAAAGGCCCACAGAGACCCAATATTTGGACTTTTTGCCACCTTTAAGCCCTGTGACTGTTAAACTATGTGATTGATGGAGCTGAAATCCCATCTGGGAATGCATTATTATGTCCTTTCTACATGTGCCGAAAATCAAGGCTTTTAGTAGACATTTAACCTGTGTATGAGGGCCATAAACACTCACCCAAGTGACCTTTTTTGACATTTTTTTCCGTATTTTGCCCTGTTATTTGGAAATGCTTAGTGTGACAAGTCTTAAACTGTATTATATATAATTTTTGTTTGTTATGTTTGTCCCCCCAAAAGTTTCAGCTCTGTAGTTTAATTGCTAAGGTCTCTTTAACAATTGTAAAATGCCCACAGAGACCCAGTTTATGGATATTATACCACTTTAAAGCCCTGTAACTGTCGAACTATGTGGGTCATAGAGCTGAAATCTTTGAATTTTTCAAAGGAAGTGCCTGTCTATTTAAATTTTTATTAATAATGTTATGGCTATCTTAGGCTTTTAAGTACTTATTTTTGTGTGTTATCTCTCTGCTTGCTGAGTTTTTAACTTTTTAAAATGAAACTGGTTAAACATATTCAAGTAGGCAAAATGGACACTGTTATTTTCTGGTGAGCTATAAGTCCAATATTAATGAAATTATAGCCTTATGTAGTAAAAATAGGGGATTTTTAACCCTCAACTAGCCCAGTTTTATTCAGTTTGCCTCAGTTAATTTTGACACAGTTCCTACAGTTACTAACTCATTTCAGTTGATAATCACATTCTTAAAATTCTCAATTCTGAATTATTATTATATCCCCAGACGAAAGTCGGGGATATATTGGATTCAGGTCCGTCGCGCCGCCGCCGCCGCCGCCGTAGAAATTTCCTTGTGGACGCGATAACTCAAAAACAAATTAATTTTTTTTTTCAAACTTGGTACACATGTTAAGGGTGCCCAAAGGAAGATCCCTATTTTAAGGTGACCTTAAACTCCCAGTAAAAAAGAACTTATGGCCACCTTAAGGTCAGAAATTGGACTTTTGGCCACTTAGAGCCCTGTAGGTCACAAACTATGATGCTCAGCTGGCTGAAATTTTACCTGACAACACATTAATATGTTCTTAGTACATGTGCCGAAAATCACGACTTTAAGTTGAGGAGAAAATTGTCTTTGAGGCCCATAAATACCCCCACTTAGGGATTTTTTGCTATACTTTTCACATATTTTGCCCTATAATTTGGAAGTGGTAATTCTGATGAGTCTCAAACTGTGCTAGGTATAACTTTGATATGTAATCCTTGTCTGTAGAAAATTTTAGGGCTGTAGGTTTACCCAAAGGGGTCGACTTAAGGTCTGAAAAGTGCCCACAGAGACCCAATTTATGCACTTTTTGCCACTTTCAAGCACTGTAGCTTTCAAACTATGTCTCTCATCTAAGTTAAATATCATCTGGGAATATATCTATGTGTTTTCTTATATGTGCCCCAACATTTAGGCCTTTAATAGACAGTTAACCTGTGTATCAGGACCATAAACACCCACCCGAGTGACCCTTATAAGACATTTTCACATCTTTTTCCCTGTAACTTGGAAATGGTAAGTCTGAGAAGTTTCAAACTGTATTAGATATATATTCTGTGTGTAATCTTAGTATGTAACAGATTTTAAGTCTGAAGCTTTAATTTTGAAGGTCAAATTGAGGTCTCTAAAAGGCTCCCAAAGACCCAATATTTGGACTTTTTGCTACTTTTAAGCCCTGTGACTGTCAAACTATGTGACTGATAGAGCTCAAATCCTATCTGGGAAGATATTAGTATGTTATTTATATATGTGCCAAAAATTAAGGCTTTAAGAAGACATTTAACCTGTGTATGAGGACCATAAATCCCCACCCGAGTGACCATTTTTAGACATTTTTCACATATTTTGCCCTGTAACTTGGAAATGGTAAGTCTAAGAAGTTTCAAACTGTATTAGATGCATATTCTATGTGTAATCTTAGTATGTGACAAATTTTAAGTCTGCAGCTTTAATTTGAAGGCCACATTTAGGTCTCTAGAAGGCCCCATAAAGACCCAGTATTTGGACTTTTTGCCAATTTTAAGGCCTGTGACTGTTAAACTATGTGACTGATAGAGCTGAAATCTCATCTGGGAATACATTATTATGTTCTTTTTACATGTGCCAAAAATCAAGGCTTCAAGTAGACATTTAACCTGTGTATGAGGACCTTGAACACCCACCTGAGTGACCCTTTTAAGACATTTTTCACATATTTTGCTCTGTAACTTGGAAATGGTAAGTCTGAGAAGTTTCAAACTTTATTAGATACATATTCTATGTGTAATCTTAGTATGTAACAAATTTTAAGTCTGAAGCTTTAATTTGAAAGCCACATCGAGATCTCTAAAAGGCCCACAGAGACCCAATATTTGGACTTTTTGCCACCTTTAAGCCCTGTGACTGTTAAACTATGTGATTGATGGAGCTGAAATCCCATCTGGGAATGCATTATTATGTCCTTTTTACATATGGCGAAAATCAAGGTTTTTAGTAGACATTTAACCTGTGTATGAGGGCCATAGACACTCTCCCAAGTGCCTTTTTGGACATTTTTTCCGTATTTTGCCCTGTTATTTGGAAATGCTTAGTGTGACAAGTCTTAAACTGTATTATATATAATTTTTGTTTGTTATGTATGTCCCCCAAAAAGTTTCAGATCTGTAGTTTAATTGCTAAGGTCTCTTTAACAATTGTAAAATGCCCACAGAAACCCAATGTATGGACATTATGCCACTTTAAAGCCCAGTAACTGTCAAACTATGTGGGTTATAGAGCTGAAATCTTTGAATTTTTAAAAGGAAATGCCTGTCTATTTAAATTTTGAATATTAATAATGTTATGGCTATCTTAGTCTTTTAAGAACTTATTTTTGTGTGTTATACCTCTGTTTGCTGAGTTTTTAACTTTTTAAAATGAAACTGGTTAAACGCCGGTTAAACATATTCAAGTAGACAAAATGGACACTTTAAGTGAGCCTTAAGTCCCAATATTAATGAAATTATATCCGTATGTAGTAAAACTAGGGGATTTTTAACCCTCAACTAGCCCAGTTTTATTCAACTTGCCTCAGTTAATTTTGACACAGCTCCTACAGTTATGAACTCATTTCAGTTGATAATCACATACTTAAAATTCTCAATTCTTTTTGTATTTGAGTACCCCTTTTATATAGATTGTTTGTTTACCATTTATGCTGTAGCACTCCATCTCTTTGAGAGAACATGTAAACTGTGTAAAAAAGATGTAGAAGATGAGATACATTTTGTTTGTGTTTGTCCAGCGTTAGAGCTGATTCGTATGAAATATTTCAAAATTTTAAATATAGATAAATCTGAATTATTAATAGATCAATTATCAAGGGTATTAACTCATATGAATGTCAATATGGTTATTAATTTTATTTTTGATTTGTGGCAAGAAAGAAAAAGTAAATTATATTGGTAATTTTTATGTATTGAATTGCTGTCTTTATTTACTGTATCTTACCTCAAAATATGTTTGCTCTGTTTGTTATTAACTCTCTATTTAAAGTGACTTATAAGCCCATATAGGGCTGGGTATTACTTCAATAGTTTTTGTATAATCCTTGTCAACATAATACATGTCACTATAATAAACTAATAAACTAAACTAAGTCCCAACCCACATCCCCCACCCGGATTCCCCCCACCCACCTCTGGGACCTCCAGCTATATTGAGTGACACTAAATAAACAAAGGTATTTAATGATATCAGATGAGAAACAAAGACCTCAATGGGGTTGCAGATCTTGTGTAATAGTGAGAGAGGTGTGGAGAAGGGGAGAGGGGTGGGGGTGGGAGGTGGTGGGCTTCATTACATATAACACAAAGGGGAGTCAGAACTGAGATTGTGTCACATATTTAGGTTGCATATATATGGACCACATATATAGGTATAGAGGAAATGAATAACTGAAAACAATTTGCAAATTCTAAAAATAATATAATAAAATAATAATATAAATAATTTTTTTTTAAATAATATTTTATTTGTGAACAAATACAGAAACAGATATGCGCTTTTGGGATTATGAATTTTAGAATGGACATTGAATCATCAATCATTTAAATACTTTGAAGGAAGATTGAAAAGTATGATGAGTTGAGTTAAAAATAATATTTTATTTGTCAACAAATATAGAAACAGATATGCTCTTTTGTGATTATTATTTTAGAATGGACATTCAATCATCAATCATTTAAATACTTTGAAAATAGGTTTAGAGTTATCATTGCAGGAAGATTGAAAATATAATTTGAGTTATGTATTCGGCGTCTGGGGATACACCATCTTCCTTGGAAGATATAAACAGAGTAGATTGATGTGCTGAAGTTCATATAATAATGGGTAATTATGTTTTTAAAAATTCCCGATCAAAACCTGTGGCGTGAGTGATGACCTGTCTGGGGATATGTTGGCGCCGAGTTGGCCCAATCTAGTTATAAATCTGTTCTAACTTGTGGTTTGATAATTTATATTTAATTCTGGAGGTATATAATTTTCCTGTTGGACATTCCTTATTTATATATTTGATTTTATTTTAGTGATAAGATTAACTGAGCTTTTTGTATTTGATTACCCCTTTTGTTTGTTTACCATTTGTGCTGTAGCACTCTATCTCTTTGTAGTCCCACCCCCCATCCACCTCTGGGACCTCCAGCTATTGAGTGACACTAAATAAACAAAGGTATTGAATGATATCAAATGAGAAACAAAGAACCAGACTTTTCAGTGGGGTTGCAGATCTTCTGTAACAGTGAGAGAGGTGTGGAGAAGGGGAGAGGGGTGGGGTGGGGTTGGGAGATGGGGTTTGCTTCATTATCTAATAAGACAAAGGGAAGTCAGAACTGAGATTGTGTCACATATTTAGGTTGCATATATATGGACCACATATATAGGAATTGAGGAAATGAATAACTGAAAAACAATGCAAATTCTAAAAATAATATAATAAAATAATAATATAAATAATATATAATTTTTAAATAATATTTTATTTGTGAACAAATATAGAAACAGATATGCGCTTTTGGGATTATGAATCATTTAAATACTTTGAAAATAGGTTCAGAGTCACCCTTTGCAGGAAGATTGAAAAGTATGATGAGTTGAGTGAGAAATAGTATTTTATTTGTCAACAAATATAGAAACAGATATGCTCTTTTGGGATTATTAATTTGGAATGGAAATTCAATCATCAATCATTTAAATACTTTGAAAATAGGTTCAGAGTTATCATTGCAGGAAGATTGAAAATATGCTCTGTTGAGTTATGTATTCGGCGTCTGGGGATACACCATCTTCCTTGGGAAGATATAAACTTAGTAGATTGATGTGCTGAAGTTCATATAACTTTTCCCAAGATTTATGGCATACAACAAATGGCTTACATAAAAAATTCCCAATCAAAACCTGTGGCATGAGTGATGACCTGTCTGGGGATATGTTGGCGCCAAGTTGGCCCAATCTAGTTATCTCATATTTCGCTAGATTTTAATGCATTTATAATGATTTCTTTGAAAAAAACTGCCAGGTTTTGGATTACGGATAATCACTTCCTGTTTGTAGGTCTATTCGATTCGGGAAAGGCTGAAACTCAAACTTTTTCGGTATCCCGGAATTGGGATGGTTTTGCATTGGCGGAATCCCGGACTAGAAAATCTGGTACCGTTGCACCCCTAATGGTTACTATGGCAACCACTTTAAGGTACACTAATTACATAGAACACCCAATTGGGTCAAACTATGTCAATCTTCCCATGATCAATAAAATCACAAAATGATCAATAAAATTAAAACATGGGTATTGATTGATTCAAAAGAATCAATAAAAGTACTGTGCAGGGCTCTATAATGATGGAGCTTGCCGGAGCTATATTTTGTACCTTAGGGGGTCAGATTTAAGATTAACCATTCTCTAACCCAAGAGGGTCGAAATATATGTTGACAAATATCAGCAGTATATCAGGCATTTACCTCTAACTGGCACAAGGCAACTCTTTTCAGTTTTATCTGTGGGCACTACAATGTCTATTAAGTGCTGGTTAGTCTATTGTCACTGCCATGAAAACTTAGGGCGCACAGTCCACCACTAGCATCACAGTTACATTGGACATTCATATACCCAATCTACCCTAAGTGATGACACTCTACAACTGCTTTAATAAGCAGCCAAGGCATTAGGTCAGCGATACAGACATTAAGCCAGCCAACTGAAATAAAACAGAAGGCAAGACACACACAAAATTTGTTAATGTGCAGTACCAAGAAATTGGTGAAACAGCTATTCCATTTAGAGAAAGGACTTTTTGGCACATTGCTGATTCTAATTCTGATTCTAACATTCCCACTTAGAAGACCACTCTAACAAAAACGAGAGATTTGCTGTGATTCAATGGCTAGACACTATAACCAACCCAGATATCCAATATAGGTGCACAACCAAGAAAAATACTTAATTTGGGATGTGGCAACCATTACCTCGATTAGCATCACCAATTTGTGTAGTAATAATTCCTCTTATTGGTATAGTTGGTGCCCCTATACCCCTATACTCCTCTATTTATAGCCAAAAAAAAAGAGAAGGTTCTCAAACTGTGCCTCTGCAGACTATTCCTGCTTTGACTACCATTGTAGATAGACAATTCAAAGAAGACAGGACCTTGTGTCCGGTACAGGCCCTGATGTACTATCTGGATCGAACCAAAGACCTAAGAGGGTTTCAATCCCTACTTTTTATTTCCTTCAAAAACGGACACACCTCAGACATCAGACCCACTACACTCTCTTCTTGGTTAAAACAAACTATCCTACTTTGTTACAAACAAGCAGACCAACAAGCCTTGGACTTGGTCCAAGTTAAAGTGCTTGACATTAGAGCCTTCGTGGCCTCTAAGGCCTTTTACGGTGGGGTATCGCTGGACCAAATCATGCAAGCTTATCACTGGAAAGCTTACACACATTTACAAATTTTTACCTAAAAGACCTTACTTGGTCAGACAATGACAATATGTATCTGGGTCCAGTAGTAGTGGCACAACAAATCCTAGACCCTTCCCCTCAGACCAGTTATCCTCGGAAAGAAAAGAAGGGGGTGGGGGGCACATCCGCTGCAGCCAAGTTTTCAGGAGTCTAAATCCCAGGGTGTAGGTATATGTCTACCTCCTCAGGATGTATGGTAAGGTCTTTCATCCTTATTTCAGTATTTAGTTGTATAATGTATTAAGGATTTACTCAGGTGTTCCCATAATCTCATGATAAGAGTGGCAAGTTAATGAGATTTTCAAGCCTAGGGCTTCTGTTCATTGTAGTGAAGCCCTTGGGGCTATTCTCCACATAAGTGAGCATGGCTGCACTTTCTCCTTCAATCTAAACCTCCAGATAAAATTTTCAAGTTTAATTACTTAAATGTAGCTTTTATAAGCTACAAGCTTACCATGTGGAATTGAAGAGATATGGACAATGTTCAAAATGCAATAAATCCACTCTCTGGTAGAACCACACACTATGTGCAGACGAAAAAGTATCCAAAGCACACTAAATCTATCCAGACACTATCCAGTTCTCTCCAGTAATAGTTCGATCATAAGCATAAAGTACACAAAAAGTATATATCCAGTTGATAGTACAATGTAGCTCTAAGACACAGTTAGCCTTCTGTATAGCCAGCGAATACTATGTTCATCTGTGGCCAGGTGTACAGTGCTTATATACAAGCATGGAAACTTCTAGACAGTTACAGAACTAACTTGAACTTAAGACCTGTTACCAAATTCACCAAGGAGGTTCTAGAGACTACTGGTAATTGGGTTTCCCCAAATTTACTAATATAATCACTGAGGTTATTAGAAGAATTTCCCCAGTCTATAAATACATCAGTACTGCATAACAGATAAAAAGAATCAATAACACAATTACCTTGTATGGCAATATATAGACATAAAACTTAGATTAAACAATGCACTTACATAGTGCCCATATATGTAACCCCCCCCCCCCCCCCCTTGAAGAAACATTTTGGGTTACAAAATTTTACAAAAATATATATATACACAGGTAATAACGTTTCTCAAAGCACATTTATCTAAATACAAAAGTAACATTTATATCATGTGTAACTTTTACAAACTTACTAATCACAAGTATACAAATTGTACTTTAAACACAATTTCTGGATAGAGCATCTGCACAGATGTTATCCTTTCCTTTAACATGTTCTATTTGTAAACTGTATTTTTGCAACATTAAACTCCAGTTCAGCAATCTTCTATTTTTGTTCTTCATTTTGTTCAAGAAGACTAAAGGGTTGTGATCTGTGTATATAATAGTGGGTTTTGATGATGAAGATATATAGATATAAAAATGTTGAATGGCCAAAATAAGTGCTAAACATTCTTTTTCAATTGTCGAGTAGTTCTTTTGATGTACATTAAATTTTTTTGAAAAATAGCAAACGGTATATAACCCCCCCCCCCCCAGTTCTCAAAATGATTTTCTTCTATATCCTACTGGCAATCCAACCAGTCATAGCTGCATATCAGCACCACATCAACTCAAGCATTCAATGTCCTGATGTTGTTATTTTATTGCGTTAATACATCCTATCCAATGGACAATAGCTTATCCGGTCGGTGCGGACCGGCCCGCCAAACGTCAGAAAAAGACGTCCTGTGTCTCCACCGGCTAGGCCGGCCCAGTACTGTGCATTCGCCAGATGGCGTGTCGTACTTCCTTCCTGTCCAGACAGCGTGACGTCATAGCATCTTTTTCGTTTGGCGCATGACTAGTGCACAGGAATTTTTTCAGCGATATATATTTTAAAGTTTTCATCAGCCATTTTGTTCTGGAAGCTTTCTTATTGTGTCCAACGGATAGTATTTATATCATGTCTTCTCCAGGACAACGCAGGGGGAGTTGTGGCCACGCCATGGCTAATTTTGACACTCATCAGTATTGCGCACACTGCAGAGAGAAGGGTAAGGGCTCTGACCCCTGTATTAAAGAACCACAATCAAATAACTGCTCCATTTGTAATGCCTTTTCTGAAGAGCAGCGTCAGCAGTTAGCTACACCTTCTTATAGACTGAAGAAGGAGAAACGGGAGGCTAAGAAACTTGTTATAGCTCCACCTCAAGAATCAGAAGAGTTGGTGGACCCCGCTAATGTAGCTGTTATAGGGGCTGTGGATAAAGGTGCTCTGAAATCTCCCTCTCCCGCCCCTCCACCAGAGAAAAAGACAAAGAAGGACTTAAAAAAGGATATTAGGAAGGACAAATCCCCCCCCTGCTAAAGCTTCCAAATCTACCAGTCAGACCACTGCAGACACTAAAATTGCAGACTTGGACCTTAAGTGGTCGGAACGTTTCAACCGCTTAGAAGCGTTGATTTTATCAAAGAACTTTGAACCTACCTTTTCTGCCAACGTTAAGGTCACACCGACCCATTCACCTCCATCATCTGTTGAAAATGTGTCTGAGCCGTTTATCCGGCCTTCAACTTCATCCATGCTTCCTGGCAATGGCTCCTCTGCTGAAAAGTATCAGCCTACCAGTAAAGCAGTGACCGACAAGCCGACTTCTTCATCTAAGTTTCCTGGTACGGGCTTCTCTGCTACCCAGCATCAGCCGGCCAGTCAAACTAAATCCAGCCGACCTACATCAACCTCCAAGTTTCCTGGACAAGGCTCCTCTGCTAGTATGCATCAGCCTGCCAGTAAAACTGCTAGTAGCCGACCTACTCCACTGGACTCGGTTCAAAACCGACCTGCTGTTACGGACCGACCTCTCCCCACAGGACCGGCCGACACCGGATCTCCTACTCTGCATAGATCTAGGAGGGATAGTGTATCCAGCCTTTCCTCAGAGGCCAATAGTGTCCAGTCGGACCGACCTCCTTTGGATCTATACACGGAGGAAGGTGAACTCTCTGAGGACCCGGATCAAACAGTCATGGACCAGGACCAACCTATTTCGGAAGAACAGAACTATAGAGAGACAATGCAAGGCATTCGCTCTTATATGGAATGGTCCCATATTCCAGAGGTCGACAACTTAACAGCCACTTCAGATGACAACCCCTTTGCAGGGCCTAAGACAGTGACACCGGGCAAAGTTTCAATTAAAATGCCCACAGAGGAGTGGCTCTGTAAGAAGCTAGGGAAACTAAATTTGACACTAACTGAAGGGTATCCCTCCCGTGGCTCAGAAGCCGGTGGTTTGGCAAAAGATGTGTTTCTCAGACCTCCCCGTTCTCAGTCAAAATGGTACGGCCTGCACACTGACTCCCAACCGGATCCGACCAAAGTGACCAGCTGGAGTACTGATGCTTCAAAACTAAACAGCAGTTACAGCCGGATTGCCTGTTACACCGGACTTTCTTCCACTCCACCGGCTTCACGCAGGATAGCTCAGGAAACGCTGCGCCGGTGGGAAAGGTCGGCTAGGGAAGCCTCCGTTGTGTGTAACCAGGCTGCGAGTTTTAATAGGTGCTTGTTTAGAGTACAACAAAACATGAAAGATCACATCAAGACACTGTCTTCTGAAAGTAAGGGTAAAGGATCTTCAAAGAGTTCGGTGGCCATTGATGAGTTAAACTACCTCCTGGACTTCAACTCCAGTATTACACAAGCAACCGCGAAGTCCATGGAGCACTTGTCGGATTTTGTGTTCATAACTATGGGGAATCTCACCCTGGTCCGTAGGGACGCTTATCTTAGCCACCTCAGAACGGGTATCAAGCAGGACACCCTCACAGCTTTGAGAGCTGCCCCTCTTCACATACCGACACTCTTCCCGGATGCAACTATTAAGCGTGCAGAGGAAGACATTGCTCAGTTTGAGTCAAAAGGACACACCGGACAGCAACATAGCAAGGGTCGTTACCACCCTTATGAGCGTCCGGACAAGAGACACAGCGGAAAAGACACCAAATCGGAGAAACCGGCTTGGAAAACAATTGGAAAGAAACAGTTTAGAAAAGGGAAAGGACGTGCTTCCACCTACTCTTCCCGACCTGCCAAGGGCCAGCAGTCGTACAAATGACAATCACTGTATGACACCCTTGCAGGCACGACTGCTGGCCGGGAGCCTTCCTCAGACTTTAGTAAATCCTGTTTGTTCAAATGTAAAATCTCATGTTGTTCCAAATGCTCATACTGTGCCCGGGCATTCGCAAAAGAAAGATCTAAGTCCCGGGCCAGTAGATTGTATTTACAGAAAGTACATATTAAAGTCTGTGAAAAGTGTTTCTTGTGTCATTCCATTGTCTTGTGTCCAACCTGCAACAAGTAGGGGCTCGACTACAGAACTTTTGGCAAACTTGGCTGGATCTAGGGGCCGGTCCGAAAATAGTTCAAATCCTGAGGGAAGGTTATACCCTCCCTTTCCGGACCCGACCAAATCTTACAAGGTCTCCGACTGTCATAAGCCGTTATGTCAATCCCCACAGGAACAGCTACCTGTTGGAGGCATTACATCAGCTTATGGACAAAAATGCAGTAGAACTGGTCCACAATCAAACATCTCTGGGGTTTTTCAATCGACTCTTTCTAGTCCCCAAACCCAACAACAAATGGAGGCCAATACTGGATCTAAGCAAACTAAACCTCTTCCTCAAGGTGGAGAAATTCAAAATGGAGACACCAGAAACCATCAGGACATCCCTCCAACAAGGGGAGTGGGTCACCTCAGTAGACTTCAAGGATGCCAACTTCCACATACCGATACAGGAACAATCCAGGAAATACCTAAGATTTCATGTCCAGGGCCGGACTTATCAATTCAAGGCACTGCCCTTTGGTCTGTCCACAGCGCCCATGGAGTTCACTGTACTAGCAAAAGAGGTAAAACTGATGGCCATACGCAAGGGTATAAGAATCCACCAGTACCTAGACGACTGGTTGGTGAGGGCCAGCTCCCTAGAAACTTGTCTCCAGCACACCCAAATTCTCATCAAAATGTGCCAGGACCTAGGCTGGCTGGTGAATTTAGAGAAATCAGAACTGGAACCCAAACAGGTCTTCGATTTTGTAGGTTACCAGTTCGATCTCAGGTCCGGCCGGGTCAGACCGACTCCGGACCGGTGGCAAAACCTTCAGGACAAAGTACAGACGCTTCTGTCTCTACCGGCCTGTCCGGTCCGGCAGTTTTTGTCCCTGATAGGTCTTTTAACAGCCACAGAAAAACAGGTTCACCTCGGCCGACTACACATGAGACCCATACAGTGGCATCTCAAAAACAATTGGCGGGTACCAGAATCTCTAGAGAAGATTATCCTGCTACCAAGATCCCTACACCCTCACTTACAATGGTGGCTAGAGGAAGACAATGTGCTTCAAGGCCAACCATTACACCCAGTAAAACATGCTCTGCAAATATTTACAGACGCATCAAAGGAAGGGTGGGGCGCTCACTTAAACGAGTTCACTGCAAGAGGGTCCTAGTCGGTGCCGGAAAGCAAACTGCACATAAATTATCTGGAACTCAAAGCAGTGTTTCTAGCCCTCAAAGAGTTCCAAGACCTCTGTGTAGACAAAATCGTTCTAGTGGCAACCGACAATACTACAGTGGTAGCTTACATAAACAAGGAAGGGGGCATGAGGTCGGGCCCACTGTGTGCCCTACTGTGGAGAATCTTGACCTGGTGTTCCCAGCGACAAGTGACCCTAAAAGCCCGGCACTTCCCAGGCCATCTCAATGTGATAGCAGACAAGCTATCCAGGCTGGGTCAGATCATCCAAACAGAGTGGTCCCTCCTTCCGGAAGTTTTTCAACAGATATGTAACCAATGGCACCAGCCTCAAATAGATCTATTTGCCACGAGGTTCAACCACAAGTTACCTCAGTTTGTCTCTCCAGTACTGGACTCCCTGGCTGTAGCAGTGGATGCACTTACTCTGTCATGGGACGAGCTGGATGCATACGCCTTCCCACCGACCGCCATATTGGGCAAAGTGGTGGAGAAGCTACTGGACTCCCCGTGCAAGAGACTCATTCTGATTGCCCCTGGGTGGCCCAACATGCCTTGGTTTTGGGATCTAGTGACCATGTCCAGTCAGGTCCCTCTAAGCCTACCCAACCTGCCCAGTCTTCTAACACAGCCCTTCAATCAGATCCCTCACAGAAATCTGACAAATCTAAATCTCCATGCCTGGCTCCTAGAGACTGTAAAATCAAAGAACAGGGCTTCTCTGAGGCAGTGGCAGCAAGAATTGAGGCTCCTCAAAGAAGATCAACCAGATCAGTCTATGAGGCAAAGTGGACCATTTTTACAAAGTGGTGCGACGCTAATCAGGTGGACTTCAGGTCACCACCTGTAAAGTCGGTGGCTGACTTCCTAATGCACCTCTTTGAGGACAAGAAGTTACAGCCCAGCACCATTGATGGATACAGGTCTGCCATTGCTGATAAACTGGGTAACACGACAGTCAGTATCAGCATAGACCCAAAGGGCAGAGAGGGATTCCCTCCTGGAACCTTTCCCTGGTGCTACACCAGCTGACAAAGGCCCCTTTTGAACCTCTAAGGGAAGCATCTCTGAAGCACCTAACCTTCAAAACTGTCTTCCTTTTAGCCCTAGGCTCTGGCAAAAGAAGGAGTGAGATCCATGCATGGCAGCACAAGAACATCAGACATCAGTCCGATTGGTCTAAGGTGTCTTTGTTTCCATCTCCCAGCTTTCTTTCCAAGAACCAGCTGGCCAAAGAGGGTCCGGAGAGTGTAGCCCCAGTGGTCATACCAGCCCTGGCTCCTACTCTAGATAAATCCCTCAAGTCTGACAGATCCCTTTGTCCAGTCAGAGCCTTGCGCTACTATTTGGACAGGACTTCAGACATCAGACAACACAAGGAGCTAGTCTTTGTCTCCTTCAAGAAAGGCTTCGATAAAGACATCTCCCCTGCCACTATCTCCTCATGGATCAAACAAACTGTGATCCTATGCTATGAGCTCTCTGATCATCAAGCCCACACCCTACATCAAGTTAAAGCTCATGATGTTAGGGCTTTCGCTGCTTCTAAGGCCTTCCAGTCGGGAGTCTCCTTGGAGCAGATCCTTTCAGCCTGCCACTGGAAGTCTCATAATACCTTCACTCAATTCTATCTGAAGGATGTGGCTTGGGCTGATTCAGAGCTCTACCATCTTGGTCCTGTTGTGGCTGCTCAGCAGATCCACCAACAGACTGGCACCTAGAGGAGATCTGTACCTATGTATATAGTTGTACATATTTGTATATATTGCACATATAGTTAAGCAGCAACAAAAAAAAAAAATAAATAAATAAAAATAATAAAAATCTCACGTACTTCCTCCGGGAGACTTAATTTTATGGGACTGAACTCATCCCTCTCTTCCCCTACCTCAGAGCAGGTCTGTCAAAAAAAGGGGGGGGGGGGGGCAAGGTCGACTCTGACGGTTCCAGCCCGGTTAACCGGATGATGATATTCGACCATAGCCTTAGGGGTTTTTGACTTCTAGGTCTACCCGGGCTTAAAGGCGGAGTTTTCATTATCTCTAACATGAGTTCACACAAGTCCCTAGTAGCTTACCCGCCGACCAAGCGGTAGTTATTCAGCTATTGTCCATTGGATAGGATGTATTAACGCAATAAAATTGCAAATTTAATAAGTAAATTAAATTTTTATAAGTTAATACCCTATCCAATGGACACACAAGACCCTCCCACCGACCTGCTTTCAGTCTACTAGGGGTTTAATAGGTTTAGACAATGAAAAAGATGCTATGACGTCAGGTTGTCTAGACAGGAAGGAAGTACGACACGCCATCTGGCGAGTGCACAGTACTGGGCCGGCCTAGCCGGTGGAGACACAGGACGTCTTTTTCTGACGTTTGGCGGGCCGGTCCGCGCCGACCGGATAAGCTATTGTCCATTGGATAGGGTATTAACTTATAAAAATTTAATTTACTTATTAAATTTGCAAGTTTCTGTCCCTTTAAACCCCCTACTACCACCTTCTGCCTACATTTCAGCATCAAGTCTTCAATATTAATCCCACCCGCTCTGTCACCTTCCCGTCTCTTCATCCTACTCCTGCTTGCTGGTGATATGAACCCAAATCCAGGACCACCCAATTGTCTGAATGTCACTTACGCAAACATCAGATCCATTAACAACAAATACCCGGCCATTGCAAAATTTATTTTTGACAACGACTCTGATCTCTTCGCCATGTCCGAGACCTGGATTAGACCTGACACCACAAGTGCCAACCTGTCCGAAATCACCCCACCAGGTCACAATCTTCATCAACAGCCACGTGAGGGCCGCCGCGGTGGAGGACTGGGTTTTTTTGTAAAAGATGGCTTGGATTCTTCCGTTGTTCCCACAAAGACCTGCATTACCTTTGAAAATTTTCTCATCAAGATATCCCTACACAAAGAAGCTTTTTACTTTTTGAATATATACAGACCACCATCCTCCAGTACTTCAACTTTTTTTGAACAGTTTCAGTCACTTCTGGAGGATATTCATCACACCACTGAAAATCTGGTGATCATCGGTGACTTTAATTTTCACCTTGAATCAACATCCTCAAATTCAAAAACCTTCAATTCATTGATTGACTCCTTTGATTTAACTCAGAAAGTAAACTTCCCCACTCATATTTAGGGACACACTCTTGACCTCCTCTTAACCAAATCCAACAATGACCACATTTCAAATGTCCATACTACTGATGCTTTTTCTGATCATTTTTCAACTACTTGTACACTACATCTCCCAACTCCTAGACCCCAAATCAATGCTACTGTTTCCTTTCGTAAATATCACAAAATTAATAAAGAGAAAATGAAAACAGATCTCATAGCTTCTGATCTAATCAACAACCCATCCAAAGATGCTGATACTCTCTACAAACAATATCATACCACCTTGACCACCCTTATTGACAAACATGCACCACTTCATATCAAACATACCAAGGCGAAGTATATCCCAGGATGGGTTAGTGAAGCTGTAATTGCGGCAAAAGAGACCAAGCGTCTATTCGAAAGGATTTGGCGTAGGAATAAATCTCACTTCAGTAGATCTCAATACATGCAAAAAGTCCACCAATACAACAGAATCTGCATGCAGGCCAAATCCGAATTTCTTAAAGCAAAAATTCAGGATAACCATCATGACCCCCAAAAATTATGGCGAGTCCTTGGCGATGTGTTACACAGACTCCCAGCCAAGATGCTTCCATCGATAAATCCCCCTCGGCTCCTGGCTGACAGATTTGTGGAGTTCTTCACAGAAAAAATTGAAAAAATACATTCAACTTTTCCTACTTCCCTGAAGTCACAACACATCGCCCCAGACTCTCCTCCCCCAGTGCTTTCCACTTTCTCTACTGTAACCAAGGATCAAGTAACCAAAATCATAATGAAATCTCCAAGTAAATCATGTTCCCTTGACCCACTTTTCTTGTTCTTGATTATCTGGATATTCTCATCACTCCCATTACTTCAATAATTAATGCTTCCCTTGAACAAGGGAAGTGTCCTAATTTCTTCAAGCAGGCCCATGTTACCCCCATCCTCAAAAAATCATCCTTAGACAAAGAAATCTTCAAAACGATAGGCCTGTCTCGAATCTGAACTTCATTTCAAAGATACTTGAAAGGGTAGTGGCAATCCAGCTACAAACTCACCTTGATGAAGCTGGCCTTATGACTGCCTTCCAATCGGCATATAGAAAACACCATTCAACCGAAAGTGCTCTCCTTAATATTCACAATGACATTCTCCTAAATATGGCCAAAGGGTCTGTTACAGCCCTTACCCTTTTGGATCTATCAGCCGCATTCGATACCATTGGCCACACCATTCTCCTGGACAGACTTAATATTTACTATGGTATCAGTGAACTAGCACTTGGCTGGTTCAAATCATACCTGTCAGGAAGGACACACTCGGGTCAAGGTAGGTAACACACTGTCTCATCCTGCTGCGCTCCAGTATGGGATCCCCCAGGGCTCTGTCCTTGGTCCAATTCTTTTTTCCCGCTACACCAACCCAATTAGCTCGATTATTCACTCTCACAGTAATATAAACCACCATTTCTACGCCGACGACACTCAGCTATACATCACACTAACACCAACAAATTTCTCTCGCTGTATACAAAAACTAAAAAACTGCCTAAGCGACATTCAAAATTTCATGTCTGCAAACAAATTAAAACTCAATCCTGAGAAAACTGAGTTTATTCTGATAGGCTCCAAAAATAACCGTAAACAAACTCCTTCCTCACTTTCCGATCAATATTCTCGGCAATCAGGTCTCACCAGCACAAAGTGTCAGGAACCTCGGAGTTGTGTTTGACTCCAGTTTCTCATTCTCAGACCATGTGTCATAGGTCATAAAGTCCACCAGAGTTCATGCGAGAGACCTCTATAGAATTCGTCCCCTTCTAGACCTTAACACATCAGTTCTTTTAGCAAATGCTTTGGTGAGCAGCAGACTGGACTACTGCAATTCCTTATTCTTATCACTTACAGATTTTGAGTTAAGAAGATTGCAGTTAGTCCAAAACTCACTCTGTAGGGTTGTCACCCAGTCCTCGAAATACTCTCACATTACCCCTCAACTGAAAAAACTCCATTGGCTCCCTATCAAATATAGGATACAATTCATAATCGGTCTCATTACATACAAAATTCTCAACCAGGGTCAACCAGTTTATCTAAGAGAATTAATTCATCCCTACACCTCTTCCAGGAATACAAGGCGAAGTACCCCAAAACTCAAGTTCCTTCACACCCCCACTTTCGACCGTAAGGTTCATAAATCAGTCAAACTTTTCTCCAATTCTTTCAGTCACTATGCCCCGATTCTTTGGAACTCCTTCCCCTTCCAAATAAGAAATAGCCCCTCCGTCGCATCTTTCAGGAAACACCTCAAAACTCACCTCTTTAATTCCAGTTTCCCAACTTAGTTTCCTTCCCTCTTGGTCACACCCACAACCCCGGATTACTGACCTTGAATGCCCCTTGACTTTCCTTATGATAATGATTTTGTTAAGTCAGTGCACTGAGTTTCCCTTTGTGGGGAAGATATTGCGCCTGCGAAGCAGTAGATTAGATATGTTTGATATCTTCATCATCAGATTGCAGTAAAACTGCACCTGGACCCACATCACTGGCGTCCACAGCCAGCCGGAAAGGCTTACTGAAGTCCGGAGCAGTCAGTACAGGCTCCAAGCAGAGAGGGTTTTCTACTTTGTCAAATGATTTTTGACAAGCCTCTGACCAGTGATATTTTACACCCTTTTTCAGTAGCTCAGTCAGTGGAGCAGTGACCTCTGAAAATTTTTTGCAAAATTTTCTATAATACCCTGCCATTCCAAGAAACCTCATTAAACTTTTCTTATTTTCGGGAATGGGGTAGTCAATAATGCTTTTGACTTTTGCCTTAATTGGTGTCACAACTCCATGACCTGCTACATGCCCTAAATAAATAACCTTTGCTTTTACAAAGTCACTCTTTGACAAATTTACAGTGAGGTTTGCCTCTTTCAGCCAAAACAAAACTTGCTCAAGCCTTTTAAAAAGTTCTTCCAAAGTATCACTAAAGATGACAATGTCATCCACATACACCTCAACACCTTGTAAGTCTTTTAAACATATATTCATTAGTCTTTGAAAAGTGGCTGGGGAATTTTTCATGCCAAATGGCATTACCTTGTACTGATATAGACCATCGGGGGCTACGAAGGCTGATATTTCTTTAGCCCGCTCAGTAAGAGGTACACACCAATATCCTTTCAGTAAATCACACTTTGTGATGTATTTAGCATTGCCAATACAGTCTTCCATCCTTGGGATAGGGAATGAATCCGTTTTACTCAAAACATTGACTTTTCTGTAGTCAGTGCAATATCTGATTGAACCATCTGGTTTTGGGACCAAAACACAAGGGGATGCCCAACTACTTTGACTTGGTTCAATTATATCTTTTTCCAGCATGTATTGCACTTCCTGCCTTAATTTTTCATTCAACATCAAGATCAGGAGTGTCACCCCATGTTTCATGCTCCTGATTACTGTCATTTTCTACATTACAGTCAGTAACCATGACAGGCTTTTTCACACCCCTTTCAAAGTATGGTTTTACCATATTTACATGACATAGTTGGGTTGACTTTCTTCTGTCAGGGGTCTCAATGATGTAGTCCAGATCACCTATTTTTTTAACACCTTGTATGGCCCATGATACCTGGCCTGTAGTGTATTCCCCTAGACAGGCAATAACACCAAAACCTTGTCACCTGGTTTGAAAATACGGTTTTGTGATTTTCTGTCATAAAGCATCTTCATTTTTGACTGAGAATTTTTCAAATTTTGTTGCACCAGCTCACAAGCCAATGTATTTCTAAACTTTGAGGCATAATCTAGTAGATTCAGGCTCTCGGTGTTCTCAGATAACCAGTTTTCTTTCAACAGCTTGAGAGGACCACGGACTGAATGACCAAAGACAAACTCAAAGGGACTAAAGCCTAAGGACTTTTGAACTGACTCTTTAACTGCAAACAATAATAAGCTGATGCCTTTATCCCAGTCCTTTTTATTGTCTAAACAATATGCCCTAATCATATTCTTCAAAGTTGAATGGAACCTTTCAAGTGCACCTTGTGATTCTGGGTGATAAGCACTAGATTTGATCTGTTTGGCACCTAACTGAAATACGACTTGTTGAAATAGTCCTGACATGAAATTTGACCCTTGATCTGACTGGATCTCTTTTGGTAAGCCAACTAAAGTAAAGAAATTGACTAAAGCTTTGGAAATCTTGGGTGCTGTTATGTTGGTCAAAGGTATGGCTTCTGGGAATCTGGTTGAGGCACACATAATGGTCAAAAGATATTGGTTACTGGATTTAGTTTTTGGCAGTGGGCCTACACAATCAATTATCGCTTTGCTAAATGGTTCCTCAAATGCTGGAATGGGTTTAAGAGGAGCTACAGGAATATTTTGGTTTGGCATCCCTACCATTTGACAAGTGTGACAAGTCTTGCAAAATTCTGCTACAGTGCCGAATTTGAGGCCAATAGAAATGTTTGCTTATCTTGCTGTAGGTTTTATTGATGCCTAAATGGCCACCCATTTAAGCCAATTTCAATATTTCATTTTGGTACACTTTTGGCACAACATCTGGTGTACTACTGACCATTCCTCAGATGCAGGGACATTTGGTGGCCTCCACATTTGCATAAGCATACCATTTCAGACATAATAGCCTACAGGGACCTTATCTAGCTCTACTGGTGGCAAGACCAATTTGAACGAAGGAGCTGACTCGGGGTCACTTTCCTGCTCTGAAATCAATTTTGATTTTGAAAGTGATACATCTGGACCATCAATTGTGTCTTGCTTTTCAGAATCTACCCTAGCCTTGGGGCTAGTATCACTAGCATTTTGCATATCAGGGTCATAGTTGTTTAAAAATGTATCTGACAAATCAACTAAGACATCTGTAGATTGTTTACAATCTTTTGGTTCTTCTTACACCTTTTTGGCCATAGCTCGAGTCACAGCACAGGAGGGAAAAATACCAGGAATAACCTCTTCTAATTTCTCAGTGCTAACCAAAGTGACTGGCTTAGAAGTAATCTTAGGATCAGCAATCACCTTTCTACCTGCCAGATCATTTCACAATAACAAAGATACCCCCTTTAATGGGTAAACTGGGCCTGGTACCCACAACAACAGAACCAGTAACTAAGTCTGATACTAAGTTGACCTTATGTAAGGGAACGTTCACACAGCCTCCTTCAGTACCTTGAGCAATAACACTCTCACTAGTAGAAGTGCTGACACTCAATGGCAATACACCTTCTAAAAGTAAAGACTGAGTAGCTCCAGTGTCTCTTAAAATCTTAATGGGAACCTGACTGGAACTACTTTCCAAGGATACAAAACCTTCAGATACAAAAGGTTTGAACTCTTCCCCAATAATCTCAGACTTGTCTAAACCAATACTAGATTCTGTTCTATTGGTATTTGAACGCCAGTTAGATTTGCTAGACACAAAGGCGTTGGGCGTTGCCTCCTTCTCTCTCCTTTTGTTTAAGAGCCAACAGTCAGACATAACATGATCAGGTTTCTTACAATAATGGCATACAGGAGCAAAGGATCTGGGTTTCCTATCCTTACTCATAGTCTGATTTGAGGTTTGACCCTTATCTGAACTCTTTTCTGGAGCTACATTTTCAGATTTCTTTCCTACCTCAGGATAAGACTTTTTGGTGGAACCAAAGGATCTACTCTTGTTAAAAGTGGACTTGTGAGTCAGTGCATAGACATCAGCATAAGCTGCTGCACAGCCTAAAACCCTGCATGCATTTTCACCAGATTTTGGGGGGATGTTTACCCCAAGAGGATCTAGAGCTGTTTAGGATTTGGGGGGGTATCCGGTAACAACTGTTGCCATGGCAACACTTTTTTGATTTTCAGGTCTTAAACTTTGTGGGTGTTCCACAGACTAAACCCCTGCACGGATTTTCACCAAATTTTCAGGATACGTTTGCCCTAAGTGGATCTAGAGCTGATTAGGATTTGGAGGGTATCCAGTAATATCTGTTGCCATGGCAACACTTTTTGAGATTTTCAGGTCTTAAACTTTGTAGGTGTTCCACAGCCTAAACCCATGCATGGATTTTCACTAAATTTTCAGGATATGTTTACCCCAAGAGGATCTACAGCTGATTAGGTTTTGGTGGGTATCCAGGTTCCACTGTTGCCATGGTAACACTTTTAAGATTTTTGGATCTTAAACTTTGTGGGTGTTCCACAGACTAAACCCCTGCACAGATTTTCACCAAATTTTCAGGATATGTTTACCCCATGTGGATCTAGAGCTGATTAGGTTTTGGAGGGTATCCAGTAATATCTGTGCCATGGCAACACTTTTGATATATTTTGGTCTTAAACTTTGTAGGTGTTTCACAACCTAAACCCATGTATGGATTTTCACCAAATTTTCAGGATATGTTTACCCCAAGAGGATCTACAGCTGATTAGGTTTTGGCAGATATCCAGCTACCACTGTTGCCATGGCAACACTTTTAAGATTTTCGGGTTTTAAAGTTTGTAGGTGTTCCAAGGACTAAAACCCCTGCCCAGATTTTCACCAAATTTTCAGGATATGTTTACCCCAAGTGAATCTAGAACTGATTAGGTTTTGGAGGGTATCCAGAGATATCTTGCCATGACAACACTTTTAAGATTTTCAGGTCTTAAACTTTGTAGGTGATCCACAGCCTAAACCTATGCATGGATTTTCACCAAATTTTTAGGATATGTTTACCCCAAGAGGATCTACAGTTTTAGGGGGTATCCAGCGGCAATGTTGCCATGGCAACACTTTAAAAATTTTCGGGTCTTAAAGTTTGTTCTAAAATCTTTAATGTTTTCTGTAACCTAAAATATTACAGCTAGCTTCATGAGATTTGCACAAAATGCAAATGGATAGGAAAGCTTTCCTGAGAGTAATTGTGTCCTTGTTTTTGAAACAAAATTGCCGCCATATCAATCTTTAATAGCAAATAGGAGGGTCATCATATCAAAAAGGCCTTATATCTCCCTTATAATTGTTTCTTTGGCTTCAAAATATGAAAAGTACTTGAAAGAAATCATGGTCTGTCAATCTTTTGTAGAACATCTTGTGGGTTCTCTATACTTCTTACAGCAGAAGTTGTTCCAAAGATTTTCCCAAATCTCAATGTTGTTGGCCATTTAGCTGTACCTGTGGGCTGGGGTTCTTGCCTGCCGAGGCTGGCTATTTTTCACACAGTTATAGTCCACACATTCAGAAATTGGCAAAGCTGTATATGCCTCTTGGGCCTTCCCTTTCAAAACACTTTGCAGCAATAAAGGTCACTGGTCTGTGGGCCATCTTAAATTTTGAGCAACTCTCTCAAAGTGCTGAAAGTATTTATTGACTTCCGACTCATTAAAAGGTGGTACCAGTTGCACATTTTTACCTAAATCAAATTTGGCAGCAATGGACTCTTCATGGGCAATCCTACGGGCATTGAGTTATAAAGCTCTCATTTTATTGCACAATAGCTTACCATGTGGGACTGAATGCTAACTCGGGAGGCCACGACTCCAGCCAACGACCAAGAAAAATGGACGTTTGGATTTGGCCGAGTCCGTGGTTTAGTATGTACCATAGCAGTGTCGTTTGGTAATTCGTCTTTCTTCTCTTGTTGGCCGCCATATTGGAAAGTCATTTGAAATATCTCTCAGTAATTTACTGTTTTCTCAGCACATACGTATTGTTGGATGTTATTATTCAGTCATTTGTTTTATTTTATTGTTTAGAACGTTCTGTAAAATTTTTTCTGTAAAACGTTCCTCTCAAAGCAGCAACCAATCGTTTTCCTCAGGCGGAAACCGAACTTCAGAGGCTCCAGGGGTCATTTTCAACCCCACTCCAGGGGACAAGGGCATGGAAACCCCTCCTCCCAATGACTCCTTTCAAACCTCCCTCAGTCCACCAGTAGGAGGTCGCCTCTGTTCTTTCAGAAGAGACTGGCTTACAAACAAATGTTCAGACGTGTTAAACATTATCACCAATGGTTACGTTCCTCCATTCATCTCAAGACCAAATTTAATCAGAGCCCCACTGATTCAGTCAGGTTACAAGGCCCTTCAAAAAGAACTAGCTCTGACCTCTTGTATTCCAAGAGTGGAGGCCAGTAATAGACCTAAGCAGCCTACTTGTAGAAAGGTTCAAAATGGAAACACCAGAATCCATCAGGGCATCTTTGATTCCAGGGCAATGGGTGTCGTCGATAGACCTAGCAGATGCCTACCTTCACATCCCCATCCACCTAAACTCAAGGAAGTACCTCAGGTTTTGTCACAGGTCGCAGGTGTTCCAGTTCACTTCCCTTCCCTTCGGACTAGCCACGGCCCCACAGGTCTTTACAATGATTGTAAAAGAGGTGAAGCTGATGGCCCTGTCAAGGGGAATCAGACTTCACCAGTACCTGGACGACTGGCTTATCATGGCCCAGTTTCAGGAAGACGCAAAAGTGAACACTCTGACAGTGGTGGACCTGAGTCAGTCCTTAGGGTGGATAATAAACCAGAAGTCCGAACCAAAGCCAACTCAGGTGTTTTCCTTCGTGGGCTACGAATACCATCTAGATTCAGCCCTTGTAAAACCCACTCAAGAGAGATGGCTCAAACTTCAGGATTTGATCCTACGACTCAAGTCAAAACATGTTTTGACTGCAAGATGTTTGATGTTGCTAATTTGGTTGCTTACCTCAATGGAGAAAATGGTCCCGGAGGGACGCCTTCACATGAGGCCCTTTTAGTTTCACCTCAAGGAGCACTTGAGATTTCCTCAGTCATTGGACACCCTCCTTCCTTGGACAGAAACCATTTCAGCACAACTAGAATGTTGGCAAAATCCCACAAACGTGATGAAAGGCTCAGACCTTCATCCCAAAGACCACAGTATCCAACTCTTTACAGAAGCCTCAAACGAAGGAGGAAACCTCTGCAAAAGGTCTGTGGTCAGAGGGAAAAAAGGCTGCAGATAAATGTTCTAGAGCTGAAGGCGGTTTCTCTGGCCCTTCAAAGGTTCAAGGACCAGTGTCAAAACCAAACAGTGCTAGTTGTCACAGACAACTCAACGGTAGTAGCCTACATAAACAAACAAGGTGGAACCCACTCGGCGGAGATGTGCACTCTCCTGTGGAATATCATGACCTGGTGCCATCATTACCAAATAACACTAAAAGCCCGACACATTCCAGGGTGTCTGAATGTGATGGCCGACCTACTGTCCAGGTCAAACCAAGTTCAGTCAACAGAATGGTCACTGCATCCGCAGGTGTTCAAACAGATCTGTCTCAAGTGGTTCACTCCTCATGTAGATCTATTTGCCACTCGCCTGAACCACAAAGTTCCACTGTACGTGTCTCCAGTCCCAGACAAAAATTCTTGGGACATAGATGCTCTGAACATAAACTGGTTGGGTCTCACTGCTTATGCTTACCCTCCCATGGCTCTCCTTCACAGGGTGATCCAAAAAGTCAGGCAATACAATTGCCTGATCATCGTAATAGCCCCAGGCTGGCCAGGGATGCCCTGGTTTTCGACCTAGTGCAGCTCTCAACAGAGATCCCACTTCAACTACCAGTGTCAAGAACTCTTCTCAAACAGTCCCACAATTATGTGTTCCACTGCAATCCACAGCATCTCAACCTCCACGCCTGGTGTCTAGGAGTGGACAGCTGCAAGAACAAGGCTTCTCTGTGGAAGTGGCAGAGAGAATTGCTGCCCGTCAGAGATCGTCAGCAAGGACCATCTACAAGTCAAAGTGGGCCCTATTTGAGAAATGGTGCAGAGAAAATTCGGTCGATTTCTCCACTCCCTCTATAAAGAAAGTCTCACACTTCTTTATATACCTGTACCAAGATCTAAACAGGCGCCCTTCGACCATTGATGGTTATAGGACAGGCATTATTGACACCCTGGGCCCAACGGGGCTCCATATCTCGCAGAGTTCAGACCTTAACAGGTTACTCTCCAGTTTTCACAGGGATCGTCCCAAAAGTTCCAGGAATCTTTCTAAGTGGAACCTTTCTGTTCTCAATGAGCTCACAAAAGCACGCTTTGAGCCTATGAAAGACACAAACCTCAAACATCTTACTCTCAAAACTGCTTTCTTGCTGGCCTTGGCCTCCGGCAAGCACCCCAGTGAAATCCATGCCTGGGGTGCTTGGTATCTAATCTAGGTCAATGGGAAAAGGTTGCCTTGTTCCCCTCTTCAGATTTCATAGCCAAAAACCGACTAGCAAGAGAAGGTTCTCAAAGTGTGTCTCCGGTGACTATTCCTGCTCTAACTACCATTGTAGATAGACAATTCAAAGAAGACAGGACCTTGTGTCAGATACGGGCCCCTGAGGTACTATTTGGATCGAACCAAAGACCTAAGAGGGTCTCGATCCCTTCTTTTTATCTCCTTTAAGAAAGGACATACCTCAGACATCAGACCCGCTACACTCTCTTCCTTTCTAAAACAAACTATCCTACTTTGCTATAAACAAGCAGACCAACAAGCCTTGGGCCTGTTCCAAGTCAAAGCGCATGACATTAGGGCCTTCGCGGCCTCTAAGGCCTTTTATGGTGGGTTATCGGTGGACCAAATCATGCAAGCCTGTCACTGGAAAGCTCACAACACATTTACAAATTTTTACCTAAAAGACCTTACTTGGTCAGACAACAACAACAATATGTATCTGGGACCAGTAGTAGCGGCACAAGTCCTAGACCCTTCCCCTCAGCATCCTCATCTTCGGGAAGAAAAGAAGGGGGGGGCACAACCGCTGCAGCCAAGTCTTCAGAAGTCTATCCCAGGGTCTAGGTATTGGTTACCTCTCCAGATGTTCACGGTAAGTCTCTTATATTCTTAATTGTATAATGTTTTTAAGGTTTATCATTGTACCATAATCTCATATTTAGGGTGGCAAAATTAATGAGATTCAAGCCTAGGGCTGTATTATTATAGCAGTGATGCCCTTACGGGCTACTTTCTTGAGTGAGCATGGCTGCACTCTCTTCTCTCAAAACATCTAGACAGTACCCGTACTGTCATTCATTAAATTTTGGTTTTTGGCTACTTACAGACCCGATTTTAGAACTGGGGCTCTGTAACTGGGACTTAGACTGGTATTTTTGACAATATTTGGTTTATTTTGTAATTCTAAATTGAAGAAAAATGGACAACATTCCTCCAGTCTCAGCTGTAATCCCGCCACCGGACGGTTGTATTCAGCATTCAGTTCCACATGGTAAGCTATTGTAGCGCAATAAAATTGAAAATTTTAATTACTTAAATGTAGCTTTTATAAAGCTATAAGCTTACCATGTGAGACTGAAGAAAGTCCCACACTGAGGGGGTATGGTCTAAAGTTACCACGAGAGAAGAAGGACAAATTACCAAATGACACTGCTATGGTACATACTAAACCACGGGACTCGGCCAAATCCAAACGTCCATTTTTCTTGGTCATTGGCTGGAGTGGTGGCCTCCCGAGTTAGCATTCAATCCCACATGGTACGCTTGTAGCTTATAAAAGCTACATTTAAGTAATTAAAATTTTCAATTTCTCTTTCATGTTAAGTTCTTTTTCATATTTTTGAGCTTCTAGCTCTTTTTTTAGCTGTTGAGCTTTTAGCTCTTCTTTCCTCTGTTGAGCTTCTAGCTCTTCTTTCCGCTGTTGAGCTTCAAGCTCTTCTTTTCGCTTTTGAGCGTCGAGCTCTTCTTTTCTTTGTTGAGCTTGAGCTTCAAGCTCTTTGAGTCTTAACTCTCTTTCGATTTCTAATTGCCTGATCTCATATTGCCCAAAAGGGTCCATTGGTAGAGGCTTATACACTTCTAAACAACTATCAGGTAAAACGTCTTCATCAACTAACTGTTCAACAATGAGCCTTTTAAGTTCATATTTATGTGTCGTTCTTTTCACCTCTAACTGTAACTCTTGTGCTACCTGCATTAACATATCTTTTTTAAAAGTTTCTAGAACTTCCAAAGATGGTGACTGTACAAACTCTTTAGCACTAGCCATTTTGAGCACTGTTGACTGTAACAAATTGTCAAATCAAATAAATTTTCAAAATGTTAACTGAATGGTTGGATCAAATGGTTGGTCAAATGGTTGGAACCCATGGTTGGATCAAATGGTTGGATCCCGGATGAGCCCCCAATTTTGTTGTTACGGCCACGGGCAAGCGCAGTAGCAATTACCGGTTGCCTTTAAGTTGCAACAGGAAAAGACAAAAAGTTTAACTTAAATTTATTTAACAATTAAAAATAAAGAATACAGTCAACTGGTATGCTCTCAACAGTACATACAATGATACAATAATGAAACCAATCTGACCTGGCCACTGTAGCTGACAGTACAGTTTGTCCACTGTATCCAATAATCTGGCCTGTGATGTGTCCTGTGATCCGCCTGATGTCGACTAACACAGATATCTGTATCCTGTGATCCGTTCAGTATCCGATAACACAAAATATTCTTATCCTGTGATGATGAATCAATAACACAATTACCTTATATGGCAATATATAGACATAAAGCTTAGATTAAACAATGCACTTATATAGTGCCCATATATGTGACAATTATAAGCATGTTTACCTTAAACTATGGTATTTTGAATTATCTATGGTTCTTTGTAATTGAAGGAGATGGGTTTACTGATATTCCTTTGTCTCAGTGTAATTGTGTTTATAGGGGCAGCAGCAGAGGATGCTTTAGAGAGCAGTGAAACTGATGCATTGCAATCAAGAACAGTAGTGGTTGAAGACAGGCTCAACCAGTGTGACTCAGAAAGTCCCATTGAAAAGGTATATTCACTAGAATACCCATTTGATTGGTGCTCAACTAACTTGTGGCTTGTTTCTGTACAGATACAATCAAAGTTTGATTATCAAACCTTTTAAATAGAACTTTCCTGATTGATGTTACAGAAGTATCCTAAGACTAGCAATTCACTTTAACTCTTTTGGCCACAGTTTAGATCATTTCAGAGTGCAAGTTCTGTTTGAAAACATCAATGGTAATTTGGCCAGGAAAATCAAGGAAAGTTACTTCAGTATGAAATTTGGCTGTGTGTACCCACTGGGTATGAACAGGGACAATGGAATTGTAGTATAAATGTTCTCTCTCTTACAATTTGTTTAATTTGAATTCTTTTGTTGAGGATATTGATTTTTATTGTCATAGTTAAAATTGTGCGAATTTAAGAAATTTTGGATTTTTTGACATTATTGTGAATTTCAAAAATTTAAAAAAAAATTTTGATTTTTGTGACGTCATAGTAAAAAATAATTTTTTTGTGACGTCATCTTAAGATTTATGATGTAAATATGATTAAATATGTGTTTAAAGTAATAATGACGTGATTTGGTTTGTTAAAACGTCATTTTGATGTAATTTTGTTTATTTACATATAAAAAGAGCTTTTTTTTTTTCAAATTTAAACAATTGTAAGCTATTTCTGATGAAGGAGTGAAGCTCTGAAAGCTCAAATAAATTTTTTTTTGTATGCTCTTTGTTTTTACTTTTATTTCACTAGTAGATTACCTTGTGTGAGTATTAGACCTGGATCTGTCTTAATTTTTTTATATTAATTTTTAAAATAATTTTTAATGCAATAAAATTCATGAAATCATGCACTAAATGCACTAAATCACTTATAACTTGAAAAGTATTGCATTTAGAGCATTTTGTTATGATATGTTATTCAAATACTTTTTCCATAGCTACAACATGGTGAGTAACTTTAGAGTCTATCCCAATAGCTAAGTGAGTAATAACTACTTTTTGATTTTATAGTACCTCCTGTAATGAGTAAAATCACCTATAACTTGAAAACTGTTGCATATACAGAATTTTGTATAAATATGTTATACAGGTACTTTTGGGTCAGCTACAACATAGTAAATTTTCAGACCTGTAGCTCAGTGGATAGCTGATTAATAGCTACTTTGAGGTTATCACTGTTGAGTAAATCAGTTGTAACTATTGCATTTAGAGTATTTGTTTAAATATGTTATTCACCAAATTTTTGGTCAGTTATAACATAGTGAAATTGCAGACCTGTAGCTTAGTACATAGCTGAGAAATAGCTATTTTCAGGTGCTTACTGTTGAGTAAATCAGTTATAACTTGAAAACTATTGCATTTAGAGTATTTTGTTTAAATATGTTGTTCACCTACTTTTGGGTCAGCTATAACATATTAAATTTGCAGCCCTTTAACTGATTGAATAGCTGAGCAAAAGCTAGTTTGAGATTCTCACTGTTGAGTAAATCAGTTGTAACTCAAAAACTATTGCATTTACAGTATTTCGTTAAAATATGTTGTTTACCTACTTTTGGGTCAAGCTATAAGATAATGAAATCGCATACCTGTAGCTCATGGCATAGATGAGCAATAGCTGCTTTGAGGTTCTCACTGTTGAGTAAACCAGTTGCAACTTGAAAAATATTGCATTTGGAGTATTTTGTTAAAATATGTTGTTCACCTACTTTTGGGTCAGCTATAACATAGTTAAAATACAGACCTATAGCTCATTGCATAGCTGAGCAATAGCTTTTTTCAGGTACTCACTATTGAGTAAATCATTTGTAACTAGAAAACTATTGCATTTACAGTATTTTGCTTAGATATGTTGTTCACCTATTTTTGGATCAGCTATAAGATAGTAAAATTTCAGACCTGTAGCTCATTGCATAGCTGAGTAATAGCTACTTTGAGGTTATCACTGTTGAGTAAATCAGTGGTAACTTGAAAAGTATTGCATTTGGAGTATTTTGTTTGAATATGTTATTTAGGTAATTTTTAGTCAGCTATAACATAGTGAAATTGCAGACCTGTATGTCCTGGCATAACTGAGTAATAGCTACTTTCAGGTTCTCACTGTTGAGTAAATCAGTTGTAACTTGAAAACTCTTGCATTTAGAGTATTTTGTTTAAATATTTTGGTCACCTACTTTTGTGTGAGCTATACCATACTAAAATTGCAGACCTTTAACTGATTGAATAGCTGAGCAAAAAGCTAGTTTGAGATTCTCACTGTTGAGCAAATCAGTTGTAACTCAAAAACTGTTGCATTTGCAGTGTATATAGTTTCTTTAAATATGTTTTAACCTACTTTTTACACCTAAACAGTTACCTTGTTACTTTCCTTCTGAATACATTTGCAGGGCACAACTTTTGTGTCCTTTTCTTCTGTCACTTCTACTCTGTAACTCAAAACACACAGTCAGCTGACACAGAGCCTGTTCATGGGCACTAATTGCTTGTTTGCTTTCCATATCCGTATGCAGATTGGAGCTGATTAGTTTTTCGGCAACACCTGGCAACAAGTGTTGCCATGGCAACACTTTTTCATGTATCTTGGGCTTAAAAGTTCTTCTCGGTGTTCTTTACACTCCAAACCCCTTTATGGATTGGTGCTGATTAGCTTTTCAGTGATGCCTGGCAACAAGTATTGTTTTCACCCATGGTGTCCAGATGGGCGGGTGGGCGGCGGGAAAAAGTTTGTCCGGGCTGTATCTCAGAAACTGTAAGGTGTAGGAAGTTGATACTTGGTAGAGACATTGGTTAGGATGTGTAGGTGTGCAACGTCATGGTCTGACCTTGATTTGACCTTTGACCTTGCCGTAGTGACCTTGAGTTTGAAAATCTTGTCCGGGCTATATCTCGGAAACCGTAAGGTGTAGGAAGTTGATACTTGGTAGGGACATTGGTTAGGGGGTGTAGGTGTGCAGCGCCATGGTTTGACCTTGATTTGACCTTTGACCTTGCCGTAGTGACCTTGACCTATAAAATCTTGTCCGGGCTATATCTTGGAAACTGTAAGGTGTAGGAAGTTGATACTTGGTAGGGATATTGGTTAGGGTGTGTAGGTGTGCAACGTCATGGTCTGACCTTGATTTGACCTTTGACCTTGCCGTAGTGACCTTGACCTATAAAATCTTGTCCGGGCTATATCTCGGATACTGTAAGGTGTAGGAAGTTGATACTTGGTAGGGACATTGGTTAGGTGATGTAGGTGTGCAACGTCATGGTGTGACCTTGTTTTGACCTTTGACCTTGCTGTAGTGACCTTGACCTATAAAATCTTGTCCAGGCTATATCTCAGAAACCGTAAGGTGTAGGAAGTTGATACTTGGTAGGGATATTGGTTAGGGGGGTGTATGTGTGCAACGTCATGGTGTGACCTTGATTTGACCTTTGACCTTGCCGTAGTGACCTTGACCTATAAAATCTTGTCCGGGCTATATCTTGGAAACTGTAAGGTGTAGGAAATTGATACTTGGTAGGGACATTGGTTAGGGGGTGTAGGTGTGCAACGTCATGGCGTGACCTTGATTTAACCTTTGACCTTGCCGTAGTCACCTTGACCTATAAAATCTTGTCCAGGTATATCTCGGAAACCATAAGGTGTAGGAAGTTGATACTGAGTAGGGACATTCGCTAGGGTGTGTAGATGTAAAACGTCATGGTGTGACCTTGATTTGACCTTTGACTTTGCCGTAGTGACCTTGACCTATAAAATCTTGTCCGGGCTATATCTCGGAAACCGTAAGGTGTAGGAAGTTGATACTTGGTAGGGATATTGGTTAGGGGGTGTAGGTGTGCAACGTCATGGTGTGACCTTGATTTGACCTTTGATCTTGCATATCTGATGCTATTTTATGTCTCTACGAGGATATCTGATACTATTTATCTCTCTTATATCTCTAATATCTTTTTACTTGAATCTTGGTTGTTGCACCTTTGGGTGTCTTTTGGTGTAGATTAAGCACTGTTAAAGTCATATTAGAAGTCATTAACTGTTTTTCTTTTGCAACTTCCCATTGTAACAGAGGGTATTACATCAAGTGAGCCACAGGTTTTGCCCCAGTTCCACATAAAAGCATGTATTGGTACATCTGTATGTATGGGTAATATTCAAAACATCCAAAACATAATTCGACCATACAAATGAAAATCAAAATGGGAGAAGTCTTAAAGCTTCATAATTTTTAGTTTACTGAATTGTCTTGTTTTAATACTTATTCTTTACTTGCAATTTCTTTCTCTTAGATGTTATTTTCTCTATTTCAACATTATTTGGACACTGACACTGGCTATGTCCCTTGATTAACGCTAACTGCCTTGCTTTATGTTTAGATGCACCTTAGAGTCCATCAGTGATGGAGATTAAGCGCTATAAAAGTCCACATTAGATTAGATTAGATTAGACACTGCTCTGAAAGTATCCCAATCTGTGTACTGTTTCACTACTTCTATATCTCATGGTGTTGAAAACTATTTTCCCAGGCTGTGGGGTACGGGCATCTCTGATGCTATTTTTTGTTTCTTGGACTTATTATGGGTTCTTTGCTTTCCATACCCCTTCCCAGACTGGAGCTGGTTAGCTTTCGGCATATCTGGCAACAAGTGTTGCCATGGCAACACTTTTTTTATGTCAGCTGACTTGTCAGTCAGCTGACATTATGTCGTCACTCTGCGGTGTGGGCGTACGCGTCCGCGTCCGCGTACGCGTCCGCGTGAACAACTTCTCCTCCAAAACTACAAGGCCTAGAGACATGCTGTTTTTTTTAAAAGATACCTTATCTATCGAGGATGAAAAATTGTTCAAGGCATGCAAATCTGTCTGTTCGTCTGTTTGCTAGAGACATTACAAGGGGGGTACCCCCACCAAAAGTGTGAAAATTTCAACACTTAATCACAATTTTCTCAGTGACTATTGCAGGGATTTCTCTCATATCTTGCATATATGTACTAGGCCAGAGGTAGATTCTCTTGTGTGAGTATGAGACCTGGATCTGTCTTACTTTTTTTTTAATAAATTTTTTTAATAATTTTTAATGCATTAAAATTCATGAAATCATGCACAAAATCATTTATAACTTGAAAAGTGTTGCATTTAGAGCATTTTGTTAAAATATGTTATTCAGCTACTTTTTTCATAGCTACAATATGGTGAGTAAGTTGGGTGCCTGTCTCAATAGCTAAGTGAGTAATAGCTACTTTTGGGCTTTTCAGTAACTTCCATCATGAGTAAAATCACTTGTAACTTAAAAACTATTGCATTTAGAGAAATTCGTATAAATATGTTATTCAGCTACTTTTGGGTCAGCTATAACATAGTAAAATTTCAGACCTGTAGCTCATGGCATAGCTGAGTAATAGCTACTTTTAGGTTATCACTGTTGAGTAAATCGCTTATAACTTCAAAACTATTGCATTTAGAGAATTTCGTATAAATATGTTATTCAGCTACTTTTGGGTCAGCTATAACATAGTAAAATTTCAGACCTGTAGCTCATGGCATAGCTGAGTAATAGCTACTTTTAGGTTATCACTGTTGAGTAAATCGCTTATAACTTGGAAACTATTGCATTTACAGTATTTTGTTTCAATATGTTATTCACCTATTTTGGGATCAGCTATAACATGGTGAAGTTTCAGATCTGTGGCTCATTGCATAGCTGAGTAATAGCTACTTTGAAGTTCTCACTATTGAGTAAATCACTTGTAACTTAAAACCTATTGCATTTAGAGAATTTCGTATAAATATGTTATTCAGCTACTTTTGGGCCAGCTATAACATAGTGAAATTTCAGATCTGTAGGTCATGGCATAGCTGAGTAATAGCTACTTTAAAGTTCTCACTATTGAGTAAATCAGTTGTAATTGGAAAACTATTGCATTTAGAGAATTTCGTATAAATATGTTATTCAGCTACTTTTGGGTCAGCTATAACATAGTAAAATTTCAGACCTGTAGCTCATGGCATAGCTGAGTAATAGCTACTTTTAGGTCATCACTATTGAGTAAATCAGTTGTAACTTCAAAACTATTGCATTTACTGTATTTTGCTTAAATATGTTGTTCACCTACTTTTGGGTCAGCTATAACATAGTGAAATTTCAGACCTGTAGCTCATTGCATAGCTGAGTAATAGCTACTTTGAGGTTCTCACTATTGAGTAAATCAGTTGTAATTGCAAAACTATTGCATTTAGAGAATTTAGTATAAATATGTTATTCAGCTACTTTTGGGTCAGCTATAACATAGTAAAATTTCAGACCTGTAGCTCATGGCATAGCTGAGTAATAGCTACTTTTAGGTCATCACTATTGAGTAAATCAGTTGTAACTTGAAAACTATTGCATGTACAGTATTTTGCTTAAATATGTTGTTCACCTACTTTTGGGTCAGCTATAACATAGTAAAATTTCAGACCTGTAGCTTATGGCATAGCTGAGTAATAGCTACTTTGAGGTTATCACTGTTGAGTAAATCGCTTATAACTTGGAAATTATTGCATTTAGAGTATTTTGTTTCAATATGTTATTCACCTATTTTAGGGTCAGCTATAACATAGTGAAGTTCCAGACCTGTGACTCATTGCATAGCTGAGTAATAGCTACTTTGAAGTTCTCAATGTTGAGTAAATCACTTATAATTTGAAAACTATTGCATTTAGAGAATTTAGTATAAATATGTTATTCAGCTACTTTTGGGTCAGCTATAACATAGTAAAATTTCAGACCTGTAGCTCATGGCATAGCTGAGTAATAGCTACTTTTAGGTTATCACTGTTGAGTAAATCACTTATAACTTGGAAACTATTGCATTTACAGTATTTTGTTGCAATATGTTAGTCACCTATTTTGGGGTCAGCTATAACATAGTGAAGTTCCAGACCTGTGGCTCATTGCATAGCTGAGTAATAGCTACTTTGAAGTTCTCACTGTTGAGTAAATCAGTTGTAATTGGAAAACTATTGCCTTTACAGAAATTTGTGCAAATATGTTATTCAGCTACTTTTGGGTCAGCTATAACATAGTGAAATTACAGACCTGTAGCTCATGGCACAACTGAGCAGTAGCTATTCTCAGGCACTGACTGTTGAGTAAATCGGCTATAACTTGAAAAATATTGCATTTGGAGTATTTTGTTAAAATATATTGTTCACCTACTTTTGGGTTAGCTATAACATAGTGAAATTACAGACCTATAGATCATGGCATAGCGGAGCAATAGCTATTTTCAGGTTCTCACTATTGAGTAAATCAGTTGTAACTTGAAAAACTATTGCATTTACAGTATTTTGCTTAAATATGTTGTTCACCTACTTTTAGGTCAGCTATAACAGAGCAAAAATTCAGACATGTAGCTCATTGCATAGCTGAGTAATAGTTACTTTGAGGTTCTCACTCTTGAGTAAATAAGTTGTAACTTGAAAACTATTACATTTAGAGTATTTTGTTAAATATGTTATTCACAGACGTTTTGGTCAGCTATAACATAGTGAAATTGCAGACCTCTATGTCATGGCATAGCTGAGCAATAGCTTCTTTCAGGTTCTCACTGTTGAGTAAATCATTGTATCCAACCTGTAGGAAATCATGGGCTGGGAATCTGTTAATATGGTCCGATTTGACCTTGGAACCCTCCTTCAAGGTCAAATGAGGATAGCCAAACATAAAAGTGCTTATAACTCGCTTATTATTGGTCCTAGAGGTTTGGAATGAAAACCAACCTATAGAAAATCATGAGCTGGGAATTTTTTGGTGTGGTCGGATTTCACCTTGGACCCCTCCTTCAAGGTCAAATGAGGATAGCCAAACTTAAAAGTGCTTATAACTCGCTTATTATTGGTCCTAGAGGTTTGGAATGAAAAACCAACCTGTAGAAAATCATGGGCTGGGAATCTTTTGGTGTGGTCGGATTTCACCTTAGACCCCTCCTTCCAGGTCAAACGAAGATAGCCAAACTTAAAGTGCTTATAACTCGCGTATTATTGGTCTTGGAGGTTTGCGATGGTAAACCAACATATAGGAAATCATTGGCTGGGATTCTTTTGGTGTGGTCAGATTTGACCTTTGGATCCCTTCTTCATGGTCGAACGAGGATATTGCATTTATAGTATTTCTTTAAATATTTTTAACCTACTTTTTACACTTAAACAATTACCTTGTTACTTTATTTCATAATACCATTTGCAGGGTACAACTTTTTTGTCCTTTTCTTCTGTCAGCTTCGGAATATCTTTCGAACATGCTGTTCAGTTACCATTTACTGTATTTCTGTACAGCCCTTTCCCTGATAATTATGCTTTCCTCTCATTATCACCATCACAAATCAAAAACATTCAGTCAGCTGACACAGTGCCCGTTCACGGGCACTCTCCTCTTGTTCTTTTTTTGGGGGGACTTACAAATATTTTTATGGGTTATTTGTTTTCCATACCCCTGCACAGATTGGAGCTGATTTAGTTTTTCGGCAACACCTGGCAAGAAGTGTTGCCATGGCTTTTTATTGGGACTTACAAATATTTTTGCCATGGCAACACTTTTTTTCTTTTTTGGGGGGACTTACAAATATTTTTATGGGTTATTTGTTTTTCATACCCCTGCACAGATTGGAGCTGATTTAGTTTTTCGGCAACACCTGGCAAGAAGTGTTGCCATGCCTTTTTATTGGGACTTACAAATATTTTTATGGGCTCTTTATTTTCCATACCCCTTCACAGATTGGAGCTGATTAGTTTGTCAGCAACACCTGGCAACAAGTGTTGCCATGGCAACACTTTTATGTCAGCTGACTTGTCAGTCAGCTGTCATTATGTCGTCACTCTGTGGTATGTATGTACACGTCCGCGTGAGCGACTTCTCCTCCAAAACCTAAAAGCCCAGACATCTTTTTAAAAGATACCTTATCTATCGAGGATGAAAAATTGTTCTAGGCATGCAGATCTTTTTGTTCGTCTGTTTGCTAGAGCTGTTAGAAGAGAGGTACTGCCAGTCAAAGTATGAAAATTTCAACACTTTATCACTATTTTCTCATTGACTATTGCAGGGATCTCACTCTTATCTTGTATATATGTACTAGGCCATAAGTAAATTCCCTTTTGTGAGCATCAGGCCTGGATCTTTCCTAATTTTTTATGTCGTCACTCTGCGGCGTGGGCGTCCGCGTGAACAACTTCTTCTCCAAAACTACAAGGCCTAGAGACATGCTGTTTTTTTTAAAAGATACCTTTTCTATCGAGGATGAAAAGTTGTTCAAGGCATGCAAATCTGTCTGTTCGTCTGTTTGCTAGAGACGTTACAAGGGAGGTACCCCCACCAAAAGTGTGAAAATTTCAACACTTTTTTAATGCATTAAAATTCATGAAATCATGCACTAAATCACTTATAACTTGAAAAGTGTTGCATTTAGAGCATTTTGTTAAAATATGTTATTCAGCTACTTTTTTGATGGCTACAACATGGTGAGTAACTTGGGTGTCTGTTTCAATAGCTAAGTGAGTAATAGCTACTTTTGGGCTTTTCAGTAACTACCATCTTGAGTAAAATCACTTGTAACTTGAAAACTATTGCATTTAGAGAATTTCGTATAAATATGTTATTCAGCTACTTTTGGGTCAGCTATAACATAGTAAAATTTCAGACCTGTAGCTCATGGCATAGCTGAGTAATAGCCACTTTGAGGTTATCACTGTTGAGTAAATCACTTATAACTTGAAAACTATTGCATTTAGAGTCTTTTATTCACCTATTTTGGGGTCAGCTATAACATAGTAAAATTTCAGACCTGTAGCTCATGGCATAGCTGAGTAATAGCTAATTTGAGGTTGTCACTGTTGAGTAAATCACTTATAACTTGAAAACTATTGCATTTAGAGTATTTTGTTTCAATATGTTATTCATCTATTTTGGGGTTAGCCATAACATAGTAAAATTTCAGACCTGTAGCTCATGGCATAGCTGAGTAATAGCTACTTTGAGGTTATCACTGTTGAGTAAATCACTTATAACTTGAAAACTATTGCATTTAGAGTCTTTTGTTTCAATATGTTATTCACCTATTATGGGGTTAGCCATAACATAGTAAAATTTCAGGCCTGTAGCTCATGGCATAGCTGAGTAATAGCTACTTTGAGGTTATCACTGTTGAGTAAATCATTTATAACTTGAGAACTATTGCATTTACAGAAATTTGTGTAAATATGTTATTCGGCTACTTTTGGGTCAGCTATAACATAGTGAAATTACAGACCTGTACCTCATGGCACAACTGAGCAATAGCTATTTTCAGGTACTGACTGTTGAGTAAATCAGTTGTACCTTGAAAAATATTGCATTTGGAGTATTTTGTTAAAATATGTTGTTCACCTACTTTTGGGTCAGTTATAACATAGTGAAATTACAGACCTATAGCTCATGGCATAGCTGAGCAATAGCTATTTTCAGGTTCTCACTATTGAGTAAATCAGTTGTAACTTGAAAACTATTGCATTTAAAGTATTTTGCTTAAATATGTTGTTCACCTACTTTTGGGTCAGCTATAATATAGTAAAAATTCAGACATGTAGCTCATTGCATAGCTGAGTAATAGCCACTTTGAGGTTATCACTGTTGAGTAAATCTGTTGTAACTTGAAAACTATTACATTTAGAGTATTTTGTTTAAATATATTATTCACATAATTTTTCGTCAGTTATATCATTGTGAAATTGCAGACCTCCATGTCATGGCATAGCTGAGCAATAGCTACTTTCAGGTTCTCACTATTGAGTAAATCATTGTATCCACTGGATAGCCGCAGTGTGTAGAGAGATTTCACCATTACCACTCTAATGAAAAAAATATTATAGCTAGCCTTCTCAAGTTTGCAGATTATATTAATAACCATAAAATGTTGCCTGGGAATATTTTTGGCCTCAATTTGAAAAACAAGATGGCCGCTAGGGACGTTTATTCGACTTTAAACAAGGACTTTTGTTGGCCCTCTAGAGCAAAGGGTATTATTATAAGTAGAGATCTCATATTCGCAGGATATGTTCCTCATTATAAAATCTTGACTGGGAATATTTTTGGGCTCATTTTGAAAAACAAGATGGCCGCCACTGGTGTTTCTTTGTCAGTCATGAAAAGAGCTTATATCTCCCTTATTATTGGTCCTAGAGGTTTGGGATGGTAAACCAACCTGTAGGAAATCATGGGCTGGGAATCTTTTGGTGTGGTCAGATTTGACCTTTGACCCCCTCCTTCAAGGTCAAACGAGAATGGCCAAACTGAAAAGTGCTTATAACTCGCTTATTATTGGTCTTAGAGGTTTGGGATGGTAAATAGACATAGAGGAAATCATGGGCTGGGAATCTGTTGATGTGGTCCGATTTGACCTTGGACCCCTTCTTCAAGGTCAAACAAATATAGCGAAACTTAAAAGTGCTTATAACTCACTTATTATTGGTCCTACAGGTTTGGGATGGTAAACCAACCTGTAGGAAATCATGGGCTGGGAATATTTTTGTGTGGTTGGATTTGACCTCGGACCCCTTCTTCAAGGTTGTACGAGGATACTGCATTTGCAGTATTTCTTTAAATATGTTTAACCTACTCTTTACACTTAAACAGTTACCTTGTTACTTTCCTTCATAATACCATTTGCAGGGCACAACTTTTTTGTCCTTTTATTCTGTCAGGTTCAGAATTTCTTTTGAACATGCTGTTCAATTACCATTTACTGTACTTCTGTACAGCACTTTCCCTGATAATTATGCTTTCCTCTCATTATTACCTTCACAAATCAAAAACACTCAGTCAGCTGACACAGTGCCCGTTCACGGGCACTCTCCTCTTGTTTTTATGAATTTTTTAAATTATTTTTTTATGCATTTAAACTCATGAGTTCATGCAGTAAATCACTTATAACTTGAAAAGTATTGCATGTAGAACATTTTGTTAAATATGTTTTTCACCTATTTTTCTTTCAGTTATAATTAGGGCTGCGAACGAGTACTCGAGCCTCAGTGTATGAGGCGATCTTGGCTTGTACTCGAGTCCATCTTAAGTACTCGGTTACTCGCGACGTATTGTATTATCGCCCACGTAATGAAACGTTTGTGTAAAATATGCTGCATTTCAGCATTTGCCTCGCATAACATCAATTAAAGTTGTTGTTTTCGCTTGAAAACCTATAATTTACTCCATAATCTATAATATCTGGTTAAATAGGAGACATTTTTCTTCAAAAGTTTCGTTTCCGGAATCGACTATTTGTTTGCAGAAGACTTCTAATGGTGGGAACTAAATCTCGCGGTTACTCGAATTCGGGCCGGTTTTCAGAGGGCGAGTACTCGATGCCGTTTTTTTGTACCCGTCACAGCCCTAGTTATAATATAGTAAAATTTCGGACTTGTAGCTGATTGTATAATTGTGATATAGCCGCGTATAAAACTATACATGTGCCACATTTTCTGATCTTTACAGAATCTGTATAAGAGAAAAGAATTGCCTCTGTGTATGTGTGTTACAGAGAAAGAATTGCCTGTGTGTGTTATATTTGTCTGTGTGCTTCTTTCTTCAGTGTTTCAATTGAAGTGGAGAGGGGTGGGGAAGATTTACAATACATAATCTTTGCAGTATTGTATATTTTTTGGGTTAATGTAAGAAAATGAAGGTAAATGGAAAGGTTCCATTTCACTGAGCTTTATCAGGTCTAGCTATGTATGCTGTTCTATCAAATGTATGTTGTTTCCTTTCACCCTTTTCCCTTTTTAGTTAGACTTGTAGATTTAAGAAATTTTAGCTCAAGTGGGAAATCCTCTAAAGAGTTAGGAGTAAGTAAAACTGAAACAAATTGTGGATACCCTGGGTAGTAAGGACTATTTCTTCCGCTTTTAAGATACCTTATCTATCCAGGATTAAAACTTGTTCAAGGCATGCTGATCTGTTAATTTGTCTGTTCCCCATAGTCATTAAAAGTGAGGTACCCGCACCGAAAGTGTAAAAATTTCAACACTTTATCACAATTTTTTCATTGACTATTGCAGGGATTTCTCTCTTGTCTTGAATATATGTACTAGGCCATAAGTAAATTCCCTTGTGTGAGTATCAGGCCTGGATCTTTCTTAATTATTATGTGGCCCGTCAGGGGTGCTTATTTGTTTTCCCGTAAGTTCGACTGATCGCCGCTGCCGCCGCCGCAGGAATATATATGGTCTCCCTTGAATAACTTCTTGGGCTTTCAAATTTTTCTTTCCTTCTTATCTTTCTTTAAAACTATAGGGGCGGGAGAAATTTTTTGGATACTTTGCTGCGGAGACCTTAAGCATTTTTCAAAAACACTCCGTCATCGCGTTTCGGAAAAAAACCACACACCTGTGCTATAAAATTTATCAGGTACATTCAAGACCTAAATCTGCAGGTCGGAAAGGATTTTCTGATCAATCGGACCATAGATACCTGAATGGGAGGCGTTTTATTTTTGTAAATTTTTTTAAATGGGTACTTGATCTGTATCTCAAAAATTGTCAGGATTTCGGTGTTTTGTTAGAATAACTTATTCAGCTACTTTTTACCCCAGAGCCCTTAAGGGCTGTTGGGGTATTGTTTTCACCCATGGTGTCCGGATGGGCGCTCGCGCGGCGGGAAAAAGTTTGTCCGGGCTGTATCTCAGAAACCGTAAGGTGTAGGAAGTTGATACTTGGTAGGGACATTGGTTAGGGGATGTAGGTGTGCAACGTCATGGTGTGACCTTGATTTGACCTTTGACCTTGCTGTAGTGACCTTGACCTATAAAATCTTGTCCGGGCTATATTTCGGAAACCGTAAGGTGTAGGAAGTTGATACTTGGTAGGGATATTGGTTAGTGGGTGTAGGTGTGCAACGTCATGGTCTGACCTTGATTTGACCTTTGACCTTGCCGTAGTGACCTTGACCTATAAAATCTTGTTCGGGCTATATCTCGGAAACCATGAGGTGTAGGAAGTTCATACTTACTAGGGACATTGGTTACGGATTGTAGGTGTGCAACATCATGGTGTGACCTTGATTTGACCTTTGACCTTGTCGTAGTGACCTTGACCTTTAAAGTCTTGTTGCATCTTTGGGTCTGTCTTTTGATGCAAATTAAGCTCTGTTAAAATCATATTAGAATTCATTAAGAATTTTACTTTTACAACTTCCCATTGTAACAGATGGTATTTCATCAAGTGAGCCACAAATTTTGCTACAACACCACACATAAGCATTCATTGAATGTATTGCCATTTCTGTATGCATGGTAATATTCAAAACATCTAAACCATAATTCGGCCATGCCAGATGTAGATAAAGTACATGTATTATCTTTCTCTTAGACAGAATTTTCTCTATTTAAACATTGTTTGGACCTTTATATAACTGACAGTGCTCTGAAAGTATCCTGAACTTTGTACTGATACAGTACTTCTATATCTCATGGTGTTAAAAATATTCCCTAGGCTGTGGGGTATGGGCATCTCTGATGCTATTTTTAATATCCAGCTATTGTATTGTTCAGCTGACCTCAGTTAAATTTTGTACACTTATTAAAGATGAAAATAGATGAAAAAATTCTTATTTTCTTTCCACCTTGGCATTCCAATACAAGCACAGTCATGGCCATCATGAAGTAAAAATGAGGGGTTTCAGCTCCCAACTGACTCACTGTTCAATGACATCAGTTCAACTTGACACATTGATTAAGTTTAAGGAAGACCTCTAATGACCTTTGTATTTACATTTTATTGCGTTGATACATTCTATCCAATTGACAATAGCTTATCCGGTCGGCGTGGACCGGCCCGCCAAACGTCGGAAAAAGACGTCCTGTGTCTCCACCGGCTAGGCCGGCCCAGTACTGTGCCAGATGGCGTGTCGTACTTCCTTCCTGTCTAGACAGAGTGACGTCATAGCATCTTTTTCGTTTGGCGCATGACTGTGCACTTGGAATTTTATTCAGCGAAGAATTATCAGCGTTTATGTTAGAATTTCTTCTTATCTTCAGTTTTAATCGTTATCATCATCTTCTTGAACTATCATGTCGTCCCCAGGACAACGTAGAGGGAGTTGTGGCCATGCAATGGCGAACTTTGACTCACATGCTTTTTGTGCAAGATGTCGCGAGAAGGGTAAGGGGTCTGATGACTGTGTTAAAAATCCCCAGTCCATGGATTGTAAGATTTGCAACGCCTTCTCTGAAGAACAACGCCTTCAGCTTGCCACCCCCTCATATCGTATTAAAAAAAGAAAAGAGAGAAGCAAAAAAACTGGAAGCAACTCTAGCCAAAGACAGTGAGGAACTTGTAGATCCTTCAAATGTGTCCGTTATTGGGCCTGTAGAAAAACAAGCTACTTCACCTACTGAGCCCCCACCAGACAAGAAGACCAAAAAGGACACAAAGAAGATTACTAAACGGGAAAAATCTCCCTCTGCTTCTACATCTAAAGCTTCTCAGGGTTCTACAGACGACAAGATAGCCATATTAGACTCTAAATGGTCGGAACGGTTCAACCGGCTGGAGGCCCTTCTCTTGGCCAGAAATATGGAACCTAACTTCTCTGCTGACGTGAAAGTCACTCCGGCCCGTTCTCCTCCAGCTTCTGTTACTCACTCTTCTGAACCCTTCATCCGACCTTCCTCTTCAGCTACGCTTCCTGGAACTGGCTCCTCTGCCGAAAGGCATCAGCCGACCAGTAAAGCAATGATCAGTCAACAGTCTTCAACAACCACCAAGTTTCCTGGTACGGGCTCCTCTGCTGCTAAGCATCAGCCGGCCAGTCAAACTAAAACCAGCAGACCTGCTTCCTCAAAAGGCTCATCTGCTCTTACGCACCAGCCTGCCAGTCAACCCAAGACTGACCGACCAAATCTTCCACCGGATACTATCTCCGACCCGTCTTCCCACCAGAGCTCTCACCGACCTGCCTTCACCGACCGGCCTACTCCATCTGACACAGCAGATTCTGCGTCACCAGTTCTACATAGATCTCGTCAAGACAGTGTCTCAAGCTTTTCATCAGAGGCCGGTAGTAATCTGTCGGATAGACCCCCACTTGACTTGTATGCTGAGGAAGGAGAGCTATCTGAAGATCCGGAATTCTCTGCTATGGATCAAGATCAGCCAGTATCAGAAGAGCAGACCTACCGGGACACTATGCAGGGTATTCGCTCTTATATGGGCTGGACCCATACCCCTGAAGTTGACAGTTCTGCTACTACAGCCGAAGACAACCCCTTTGCTGGGCCCAAAACTGTTACTCCGGGTAAAGTCTCTGTCAAAATGCCCACAGAAGAATGGCTGTGCAAAAAACTCTCCAAGCTCAACTTAAGTCTGTCAGAAGGTTACCCGTCCAGAGGTTCTGAAGCCGGAGGTCTGGCCAAGGACGTTTTTCTCAGGCCACCACGCTCTCAGGCTAAGTGGTACGGATTACATACCGACCAGAAAACAGAACCCTCTAAAGTTTCAACATGGCACACCGACGCAGTGAAGCTTAACAGCAGCTACAGCCACATAGCAAGGTATACAGGGCTTGGCTCTACCCCTCCTGCTTCCCGCAGAATTTCACAAGAAACTTTAAGAAGGTGGGAAAGGTCGGCCAGAGAGGCATCTATTGTATGTAATCAGAGTGCTAGCTTCAATCGCTGTCTGGTTAAGGTCCAGCAGAGCATGAAAGACCAACTCAAGGTTTTGAAGTCAGAACAGAAGGGCAAAGGTTCAGCTAAAGTGTCACCGGCTGTTGAAGAATTACAATACTTATTGGACTTCAATGCCAGCATCTCTCAGGCGGCAGCAAAGTCTATGGAACATTTGTCCAAATTCGTATTCATCACCATGGGAAATCTAACCTTAGTCCGCCGGGATGCGTACCTCAGCCATCTCAGAACTGGCATAAAACAGGACACTCTCACAGCTCTGCGAACGGCACCTCTTCACATCTCCACCCTCTTCCCTGATACCACAATAAAGCGGGCCGAAGAGGAGATAGCCCAGTTTGAAGCTAAAAGCCACTCTGCTTCCTCAGATTTCATATCCAGGGCCGGAACTACCAATTCAAGGCCCTACCCTTTGGTCTGTCCACAGCTCCCATGGAATTTACAGTAGTGGCCAAAGAGGTGAAACTGATGGCCTCACACAAGGGTATAAGGATTCACCAGTACCTAGACGACTGGTTGGTCAGAGCCAGATCCCACCAAACCTGTCTCCATCACACCCAAATTCTGGTCAAGATGTGCCAGGATCTGGGCTGGCTGGTGAACTTAGAAAAATCAGAACTGGAGTCCAAACAAGTCTTCAACTTCGTAGGCTATCAGTTCGACCTCAGGTCCGGCCGGGTCAGACCGACACCGGACCGGTGGTAAAGTCTTCGAGGAAAAATACAAACACTGCTGTTACTACCGGCCTGTCCGGTCGGACAGTTCATGTCCTTGATAGGTCTGTTAACTGCCACAGAGAAACAAGTTCACCTAGGCCGGTTGCACATGAGACCCATACAGTGGCATCTCAAGAACAATTGGAGGGTACCGGAATCTCTAGAGAAGGTCATCCCTCTACCCAGATCCCTACACTTACAATGGTGGCTAGAAGAAAGCAATGTGCTCCAAGGTCAACCATTACACCCCATAAAGCATGCTCTGCAAATTTTTACAGACGCATCAAAAGAAGGGTGGGGCGCTCACTTAAACGAGCTCACTGCAAAGGGGTCCTGGTCAGTGCCGGAAAGCAAGCTGCACATAAATCACCTGGAACTGAAAGCAGTCCTTTTGGCTTTGAAAGAGTTCCAAGACCTATGCACCAACCAAATAGTCCTAGTGGCCACAGACAATACCACAGTAGTGGCTTACATAAACAAAGAAGGAGGCATGAAGTCGGGCCCTCTGTGTGCCCTACTGTGGAGAATCTTGACCTGGTGTTCCCAGCGACAAGTGACTCTAAAAGCCCGACATATCCCTGGCCGACTAAATGTGATAGCAGACAAGCTATCCAGGCTAAATCAGACCATCCAAACAGAATGGTCCCTCCTTCTGGACGTTTTTCAAAGATTATGCAGCAAATGGCACCGGCCTCAGATAGACCTATTTGCCACGAGGTTCAACCACAAGCTACCTCTGTTTGTCTCTCCAGTACCGGACACCCTGGCTGTAGCAGTGGATGCACTCACTCTGCCATGGGAGGATCTGGACGCATACGCCTTCCCACCGACCGCCATATTGGGCAAAGTGGTGGAGAAGCTGCTGGACTCCCCTTGCAAGAGACTCATTCTGATTGCCCCGGGTTGGCCCAACATGCCTTGGTTTTGGGACTTGGTGACCATGTCCAGCCAGGTCCCTCTCAGCCTGCCCAACCCGCCCAATCTGCTGACACAACCCTTCAATCAGATCCCTCACAGGAATCTGACAAACCTAAATCTCCATGCCTGGCTCCTAGAGCCACAAAAATCAAAGAGCAGGGCTTCTCTGAGGCAGTGGCAGCAAGAATTGAGGCTCCTCAAAGAAAATCAACCAGATCAGTCTATGAGGCAAAGTGGACCATTTTTAAAAAGTGGTGCTTCACTAATCAGGTGGACTTCAGGTCACCACCTGTAAAGTCTGTGGCTGACTTCCTAATGTACCTCTTTGAGGACAAGAAGCTGCAGCCCAGTACCATTGATGGCTACAGGTCTGCCATTGCTGATAAGCTAGGTGATACAACAGTTAATATCAGCAAAGATGGTAATCTCACCCGTCTCTTGGACAGTTTCCACAGAGATAGACCCAAAGGGCGGAGGGGAGTACCCTCCTGGAACCTTTCCCTGGTACTGCACCAGCTAACAAAGGCTCCCTTCGAACCTCTTAGGGAGGCATCTCTGAAGCATTTGACCTTCAAGACTATCTTCCTTTTGGTCCTGGGTTCGGGTAAAAGAAGGAGTGAGATCCATGCATGGCAGCACAAGAACATCAGACACCAATCCGATTGGTCTAAGGTGTCCCTGGTTCCATCTCCCAGCTTCCTTTCCAAGAATCAGCTGGCCAAAGAGGGCCCACAGAGTGTAGCCCCGGTGGTCATACCAGCCCTGGCTCCTACCCTGGACAGATCCCTCAAATCTGACAGGTCTCTTTGTCCGATTAGAGCCTTACGCTACTATCTGGACAGGACATCAAACATCAGGCAGGGAAAAGAATTGGTCTTTGTCTCCTTCAAGAAAGGCTTCGACAAGGACATCTCCCCTGCTACCACCTCCTCTTGGATCAAACAAACTGTGATCCTCTGTTATGAGCTCTCAGATCATCAAGCCCACACCCTACATCAAGTTAAAGCTCATGATGTTCGGGCTTTTGCTGCTTCTAAGGCTTTCCAATCGGGAGTTTCCTTAGATCAGATCTTGTCAGCCTGCCACTGGAAGTCTCACAATACCTTCACGCAGTTCTACCTGAAGGATGTGGCTTGGGCTGACTCAGAGCTTTTTCATCTGGGTCCTGTGGTGGCTGCCCAACAGGTCCACCAACAGGCCACTACCTAGAGGAGATGTGTACATTTGTAAATATAGTTAAGAATAATACAAAAAAAAAAAAAAAAAAAAAAAATCATCTCAGATGTGCTTCCTTCGGGAGACTTGCCTTTGGGACTGAACTCATCCCTCAACCCCCATAACCGGATGATGATATTCGACCACAGCCTTTATGGGTTGCCGACCTCAAGGTCTGCCCAGACTTACAAGGTACCTATCTTCACTGCTGAGTATGAGTTCAATTTGATCCCTAGTAACTTACCCGCCAACCAAGCGGTAGTTATTCAGCTATTGTCCATTGGATAGGATGTATTAACGCAATAAAATTGCAAATTTAATAAGTAAATAAAATTTTTATAAGTTAATACCCTATCCAATGGACACACAAGGCCCTCCCACCGACCCCACTGTCAGTTCACTAGGGGTCTAATAAGTTTAGACAACGAAAAAGATGCTATGACGTCACTCTGTCTAGACAGGAAGGAAGTACGACACGCCATCTGGCGAGTGCACAGTACTGGGCCGGCCTAGCCGGTGGAGACACAGGACGTCTTTTTCTGATGTTGGCGGGCCGGTCCGGATAAGCTATTGTCCATTGGATAGGGTATTAACTTATAAAAATTTAATTTACTTATTAAATTTGCAAATTCCTGTATTTAAGAGACTTTGGCCAACTTAACATAATAAATATATAGTTTTTCCTCCCACCTCATTTATTTTAAGACTTTTGAAAACCACACCTGCCACATGTATACTTAAAACAAAATTTCTGTTATCTGGCAAAGCTAACCTCCTAGTGTTTTTGAAGTTATGACATCTTCAAAGAAATAAAATGAGATATTTAGCATGCAGTGATGTGGTTATTAGTATATTGCAGCTGATCAGTGTTCATATAATATAAATTCGGCTTTATTGACTTCATAAATGGCGGCCATTTTGAATATTCGAATTTTTGCCAAAAATGGCAAAACACAAATTTCCTTCTATCTCCTTAACCGTGCCAGATAGAATGATTTCGTCGAAATTTTCGACTCACAGGGTATCTGAGCAATGTACTCTTGGCAGTTTTCAAAAAAATTTCCTCTTCCCCAAAATGGCGGCCATTTTGAATTTTCAAATTTTTGCCAAAAATGGCAAAACACAAATTTGCTTCTATCTCCTTAACCATGCGAGATAGAGCGATTTCGTTGAAATTTTCGACTCACAGAGTATCTGAGAAATGTACTCTTGGCAATTTTCAAAAAATTTTCCCCTCCCCAAAAATGGCGGCCATTTTGAATTTTCGAATTTTTGCCAAAAATGGCAAAACACAAATTTGCTTCTATCTCCTTAACCGTGTGAGATAGAGCGATTTCGTCGAAATTTTCGACCCACAGGGTATCTGAGAAATGTACTCTTGGCAATTTTCAAAAAATTTTCCCCTCCCCAAAAATGGCGGCCATTTTGAATTTTCGAATTTTTGCCCAAAAATGGCAAAACACAAATTTGCTTCTATCTCCTTAACCATGCGAGATAGAGCGATTTCGTCGAAATTTTCGACTCACAGGGTATCTGAGAAGTGTACTCTTGGCAATTTTCAAAAAATTTTCCCCTCCCGAAAAATGGCGGCCATTTTGAATTTTCGAATTTTTGCCAAAAATGGCAAAACACAAATTTGCTTCTATCTCCTTAACCGTGTGAGATATAGAGCGATTTCGTCGAAATTTTCGATTCACAGGGTATGTGAGAAATGTACTCTTGGCAATTTTCAAAAAATTTTCCCCTCCCCAAAAATGGTGGCCATTTTGAATTTTCGAATTTTTGCCAAAAATGGCAAAACACTAATTTGCTTCTATCTCCTTAACCGTGCGAGATAGAACGATTTTGTCGAAATTTTCGACTCACAGGGTATCTAAGCAATGTACTCTTGGCAATTTTCAAAAAACTTTCCTCTTTCCAAAAATGGCGGCCATTTTGAATTTTCGAATTTTTGCCCAAAAATAGCAAAACACAAATTTGCTTCTATCTCCTTAACCATGCGAGATAGAGCGATTTCGTCGAAATTTTCGACTCACAGGGTATCTGAGAAATGTACTCTTGGCAATTTTCAAAAAATTTTCCTCTTCCCAAAAATGGCGGCCATTTTGAATTTTCGAATTTTTGCCAAAAATGGCAAATCACAAATTTGCTTCTATCTCCTTAACCGTGTGAGATAGAGCGATTTCGTCGAAATTTTCGATTCACAGGGTATGTGAGAAATGTACTCTTGGCAATTTTCAAAAAATTTTCCCCTCCCCAAAAAATGGTGGCATTTTTGCCAAAAATGGCAAAACACAAATTTGCTTCTATCTCCTTAACCGTGCGAGATAGAACGATTTTGTTGAAATTTTCGACTCACAGTGTATCTAAGCAATGTACTCTTGGCAATTTTCAAAAAACTTTCCTCTTTCCAAAAATGGCGGCCATTTTGAATTTTCGAATTTTTGCCCAAAATGGCAAAACACAAATTTGCTTCTATCTACTTAACCGTGCGAGATAGAGCGATTTCGTCGAAATTTTCGACTCACAGGGTATCTCAACAATGTACTCTTGGCAATTTTCAAAAAATTTTCCTCTTCCCAAAAATGGCGGCCATTTTGAATTTTCGAATTTTTTCCAAAAATGGCATAACACAAATTTCCTTCTATCTCCTTAACCGTGCCAGATAGAATGATTTCGTCGAAATTTTCGACTCACACGGTATCTGAGCAATGTACTCTATAAAAAACTAAAACTATTGCATTTAGAGAATTTCGTATAAATATGTTATTCAGCTACTTTTGGGTCAGCTATAACATAGTAAAATTTCAGACCTGTAGCTCATTGCATAGCTGAGTAATAGCAACTTTGGGGTTATCAGTGTTGAGTAAATCAGTTAGAACTTGAAAACTATTGCATTTAGAGTATCTCTTTAAATATGTTATTCACCTATTTTTGGATCAGCTGTAACAAAAGAAATTTGCAGACATGTAGCTTATTTTATAGATGAGCAATATCTATTTTGAAGTTATCACTGTTGAGTAAATTAGTTATAACTTGAAAACTATTGCATTTTACAGAAATTTGTGTAAATATGTTATTCAGTTACTTTTGGGTCAGCTGGAACATAGTAAAATTGCAGACCTGTAGCTCATTGCATAGCTGAATAATAGCTACTTTGAAGTTCTCACTGTTGAGCAAATCAGTTATAACTTGAAAACTACTGCATTTAGAATGTTTTCTTAAAATATGTTCTTCACCTACTTTTGGGTCAGTTACAGCATAATAATATTGCAGACCTGTAGCTCATTACATAACCGAGCAATAGCTACTTTGAGGTTTTCACAGTTGAGTAAATCAGTTATAACTTGAAAACTATTGCATTTAGAGAATTATGTCCACCCCCCTGGGGGGTGGATATATTATTTTTGCTTTTTTCGCCGTCCGATGTCCGATGTCCGGCGTCCGGCGTCCGGCGTCCGGCGTCCGATGTCCGGCGTCACGCATGGTTTCCGCTCATTTAAAGGAAAAGTATTAGAGCTATTGTCACCAAATTTGGTATGCAGGCTTATTGGGTCAGTAGCTTGCTTGGGATTGCTTTTGGCTGTTGTACCTCTTTTGCTTACTGAGTAATACTTAAGTACAGCTATTTTCAGTACCCATTGGTTTCCGTGCATTTAAGCCAAAATAATTAAAGATATTTTACTACAATTTTGAATACAAGATTGTTATGTCCATAGCTCGCTTGGTATTGCATTTGGGACTGATAGCTTTGTCAGTACATGAGTAATAGCCATTTAGGTACTTCATTGTGTATTTTCAGTACTACTTTTGAGTAATTTGCTAATATCTCAGAAACCGTAAGAGATAGAGCGATTTCGTCGAAATTTTCGACCCACAGGGTATCTAAGGAATGTAATATTTGCAATTTTCCAAAAATTTTCCCCTCCCCAAAAATGGCGGCCATTTTGAATTTTCGAATTTTTGCCAAAAATGGCAAAACACAAATTTGCTTCTATCTCCTTAACCGTGTGAGATAGAGCGATTTCGTCGAAATTTTCGACCCACAGGGTATTTAAGGAATGCAATCTACAATTTTCCAAAAATTTTCCCCTCCCCAAAAATGGCGGCCATTTTGAATTTTCGAATTTTTGCCAAAAATGGCAAAACACTAATTTGCTTCTATCTCCTTAACCGTGCGAGATAGAGTGATTTCGTCGAAATTTTCGACCCACAGGGTATCTAAGGAATGCAATCTTTGCAATTTTCCAAAAATTTTCCCCTCCCCAAAAATGGCGGCCATTTTGAATTTTCGCCAAAAATGGCAAAACACAAATTTGCTTCTATCTCCTTAACCGTGCCAGATAGAGCGATTTCGTCAAAATTTTCGACCCACTGGGTATCTGAGCATTGTACTCTTGGTAATTTTTAAAAAATTTTCCCCTCCCCAAAAATGGCGGCCATTTTGAATTTTCGAATTTTTGCCAAAAATGGCAAAACACTAATTTGCTTCTATCTCCTTAACCGTGCGAGATAGAGCGATTTCGTCGAAATTTTCGACCCACAGGGTATCTAAGGAATGTAATATTTGCAATTTTCAAAAAATTTTCCCCTCCCCAAAAATGGCGGCCATTTTGAATTTTCGAATTTTTGCCAAAAATGGCAAAACACAAATTTGCTTCTATCTCCTTAACCGTGCGAGATAGAGCGATTTCGTCGAAATTTTCGACCCACAGGGTATCTAAGGAATGCAATCTTTGCAATTTTCAAAAAATTTTCCCCTCCCCAAAAATGGCGGCCATTTTGAATTTTCGAATTTTTGCCAAAAATGGCAAAACACCAATTTGCTTCTATCTCCTTAACCGTGCCAGATAGAGCGATTTCGTCAAAATTTTCGACCCACAGGGTATCTGAGCATTGTGCTCTTGGTAATTTTTCCAAAAATTTTCCCCTCCCCAAAAATGGCGGCCATTTTGAATTTTCGAATTTTTGCCAAAAATGGCAAAACACTAATTTGCTTCTATCTCCTTAACCGTGCGAGATAGAGCGATTTCGTCGAAATTTTCGACCCACAGGGTATCTAAGGAATGTAATCTTTGCAATTTTCCAAAAATTTTCCCCTCCCCAAAAATGGCGGCCATTTTGAATTTTCGAATTTTTGCCAAAAATGGCAAAACACCAATTTGCTTCTATCTCCTTAACCGTGCCAGATAGAGCGATTTCGTCAAAATTTTCGACCCACAGGGTATCTGAGCATTGTGCTCTTGGTAATTTTTCCAAAAATTTTCCCCTCCCCAAAAATGGCGGCCATTTTGAATTTTCGAATTTTTGCCAAAAATGGCAAAACACTAATTTGCTTCTATCTCCTTAACCGTGCGAGATAGAGCGATTTCGTCGAAATTTTCGACCCACAGGGTATCTAAGGAATGCAATCTTTGCAATTTTCCAAAAATTTTCCCCTCCCCAAAAATGGCGGCCATTTTGAATTTTCGAATTTTTGCCAAAAATGGCAAAACACAAATTTCCTTCTATCTCCTTAACCGTGCCAGATAGAGCGATTTCGTCAAAATTTTCGACCCACTGGGTATCTGAGCATTGTACTCTTGGTAATTTTTAAAAAATTTTCCCCTCCCCAAAAATGGCGGCCATTTTGAATTTTCGAATTTTTGCCAAAAATGGCAAAACACTAATTTGCTTCTATCTCCTTAACCGTGCGAGATAGAGCGATTTCGTCGAAATTTTCGACCCACAGGGTATCTAAGGAATGCAATCTTTGCAATTTTCAAAAAATTTTCCCCTCCCCAAAAATGGCGGCCATTTTGAATTTTCGAATTTTTGCCAAAAATGGCAAAACACCAATTTGCTTCTATCTCCTTAACCGTGCCAGATAGAGCGATTTCGTCAAAATTTTCGACCCACAGGGTATCTGAGCATTGTGCTCTTGGTAATTTTTCCAAAAATTTTCCCCTCCCCAAAAATGGCGGCCATTTTGAATTTTCGAATTTTTGCCAAAAATGGCAAAACACTAATTTGCTTCTATCTCCTTAACCGTGCGAGATAGAGCGATTTCGTCGAAATTTTCGACCCACAGGGTATCTAAGGAATGTAATCTTTGCAATTTTCCAAAAATTTTCCCCTCCCCAAAAATGGCGGCCATTTTGAATTTTCGAATTTTTGCCAAAAATGGCAAAACACAAATTTCCTTCTATCTCCTTAACCGTGCGAGATAGAGCGATTTCGTCGAAATTTTCGACCCACAGGGTATCTAAGGAATGCAATCTTTGCAATTTTCCAAAAATTTTCCCCTCCCCCAAAATGGCGGCCATTTTGAATTTTCGAATTTTTGCCAAAAATGGCAAAACACAAATTTCCTTCTATCTCCTTAACCGTGCCAGATAGAGTGATTTCGTCAAAATTTTCGACCCACAGGGTATCTGAGCATTGTACTCTTGGTAATTTTTAAAAAATTTTCCCCTCCCCAAAAATGGCGGCCATTTTGAATTTTCGAATTTTTGCCAAAAATGGCAAAACACTAATTTGCTTCTATCTCCTTAACCGTGCGAGATAGAGTGATTTCGTCGAAATTTTCGACCCACAGGGTATCTAAGGAATGCAATCTTTGCAATTTTCCAAAAATTTTCCCCTCCCCAAAAATGGCGGCCATTTTGAATTTTCGAATTTTTCCCAAAAATGGCAAAACACAAATTTGCTTCTATCTCCTTAACCGTGCGAGATAGAGCGATTTCGTCGAAATTTTCGACCCACAGGGTATCTAAGGAATGCAATCTTTGCAATTTTCCAAAAAATTTTCCCCTCCCCAAAAATGGCGGCCATTTTGAATTTTCGAATTTTTGCCAAAAATGGCAAAACACAAATTTGCTTCTATCTCCTTAACCGTGCGAGATAGAGCGATTTCGTCAAAATTTTCGACCCACAGGTATTTCAGCATTGTATTCTTGGCAATTTAAAAAAAAATTTCCCGTCCCCTAAAATGGCGGCCATTTTGAATTTTCAAATTTTTGTCAAAAATGGCAAAACACAAATTTGCTTCTATCTCCTTAACCATGCGAGATAGAGCGATTTCGTCGAAATTTTCAACCCACGGGGTATCTAAGGAATGTAATCTTTGCAATTTTCAAAAAATTTTCCCCTCCCCAAAAATGGCAGCCATTTTGAATTTTCGAATTTTTGCCCAAAATGGAAAAACACAAACTGGCCTTAACCGTGCCAAATAGAGTTATTTCGTTGAAATTTTCGACCCATAGGGTATCTAGAAAATGTACTCTTGGCAATTTTCAAAAAAATTTCCTTTTCCCAAAAATGGCGGCCATTTTGAATTTTCAAATTTTTGCCAAAAATAGAAAAACAGGAATTTGCTTCTATCTTCTTAACCATGCCAGATAGAGTGATTTCGTCAAAATTTTCAACCCAACCAATGCAAAAAGGCATGAAGCTGAAATAATTTACATCTACACTAACAAATATTTAAGCATCATTGATATATTTTACAAATGAAACAGGGTCTTGTAAGACTACTGTACAATTTGGGCAAAAGGTTCATGGGTGGACATTACACATGATAATGTGTGTTCTTCTATGCTATCCTGTTTCTATTCGCATCTACTATCAACAGGGCGGCCGATTTCTAGTTTTGTTTTAAAATATGATATTCACCTACTTATGGGTCAGCTATCATATAGTGAAGTTGTAGACCTGTAGCTTATTGTATAGCTGAGTAATAGTTACTTTACGATTACAGTTAGAGTTTCACTGTTGAGTAAATCAGTTCTAATTTGAAAACTATTGCATTTACAGTATTTTTTAAATATGTTATTCACCTACTATTGGGTGACATATAACAGTAAAATTGCAGACCTGTGTCTCATGGCATAGCTGAGCAATAGCTACTTTGAGGTTATCACTGTTAAATGAATAAGTTATAACTTGAAAACTATTGCATCTACAGTATTTTATTTAAATATATTATCATGGTTCCCACTACACAGGGAAAACAGGGAAAATTGTGAAAAGTAATTCCAGACAGGGAAAACACAGGGAATTTGAAAATTTTGGAAAAACACAGGGAAAACGCAGGGAATTTCAAAATTTCAGAATGATTTTGAAGAGTAACAGCCATTTGCATTCACGCGAATGATTTTGAAGAGTAACAGCCATTTGCATTCACGCGCCGGTCACGCAGGTCACATTTGATGTTTTGGCTTGATTGTGTTATTTTATTTATAAAATCCACAGGGAAAAATATAAACTTCACAGGGAAAACACAGGGAATTTAAATTGGAAAAGGGAGTGGGAACCATGATTATTCACCTACTTTTATGTCAGCAATAACATAGTAAAATTGCAGCTTTATAGCTCATTGCATAGCTGTGCAATAGCTACTTTGAGGTTTTCACTGTTGAGTAAATTAGATGTATCTTGTAAACTATTGCATTTGGAGAATTTCGTTTAAATGTGTTTTCATCTACTTTTGAATCAGCTATGACATAGTAAAATTGCAGACATGTAGACATGTAGCTCATGGCATAGCTGAGCAATAGCTATTATCAGGTTCTCACTGTTAAATAAATCAGTTGTAACCCAAATACTATTGCATTTTTGCATTTTTGCTGTATTTTGTTTCAATATGTTTTCCACCTACATTTTACTCAAACATGGTACTTTACTTTGGAGTGCCATTTGCAAGATACAGTTTTTGTGTACTTTTCTTCCTTCACTTCTACTCTAAAACTCAAGACACGCAGTCAGCTGACACAGAGCCTGTTCACAGACACTGATTGCTTGTTTTCACTTCTGCTCTAAAACTCAAAACACACAGTCAGCTGACACAGCCCGTTCAAGGGCACTGATTGCTTGTTCTGTTTCTTTGACTTATATTTCTGTGGACTTTTTGCATTCCAAACACCTGCATGAATAAAAGCTGGTTAGCTTTTCAGCAATATCTGACAGCTAGTGTTGCAACACTTTTTTCTGTTTCTAGGTTGTGGATATAAAACCTCCTGAAGAATACCTGTGCGGTAAAGTAACCTAACACTCCACAAGATTAGATAATGGTTTTGCTTGTTTGCTCTGCTACAAAATGGCGGACAAATATAAGTCTTTCTTTCCTCCATGAAGAGAGGAGGTGTAAAATATAATATATAATAATATATATAATAAGTTATATTTTTCAACAATTTGGGGCTTTACCATCACTCAATCCTTCTGAAAGATGGTCTGGATCTACAAAAATACTGCACGCCAACCAACTATATTTTTCTATTCAGCATAATTTATGTCCTTTCGAATTTCATCTGCTTCAGTCTTTAACCAAAGCTGGTGACACAGTACAATTCTACTGAATTCTTGTTGTAGATGTCTGTTGAAAATTTGCCAAGTCTGGATGAGTCCAAGAAAAAGTCCTTTGACCGTAAATGTGGTCTGATTGCAATGCTTCTACTTGCAGTGATCATCTTTGGTGCTATTGCAAGTCTGATCATCATTAAATCAGGAAGTAAGTTTTCTCTTAGTTTAAGATTCTAATTTTACTCATTTTTTAAGCGTCCCTGAAGGGGCGCTTATTTGTTTTCATGTCAGTTTCCTCGTCCCCGCATTATTAGGTGTGGGAAAATTTTTCCACATGCTTAAATTTCACCCTTGATCTTTATCAAGGTCACATGATCAAAAAATATATTTTTTTGGGTACACCCGCCTGTCATCGCCGCTCAGGAAAATCTGTTCACCGCAGAAGCTTGTAATTATACACACATGTTCATACTATCAAAAACATGAGCTGATTAGATTTTGGGAGCGATCCGATGAAAATGACTGTTTTATTGCGTTAATACATCCTATCCAATGGACAATAGCTTATCCGGTCGGCGCAGACCGGCCCGCCAAACGTCAGAAAAAGACGTCCTGTGTCTCCACCAGCAGGTCGGTCCAGAGTACCAGTGCACTCGCCAGATGGCGTGTCGTACTTCCTTCCTGTCTAGACAGAGTGACGTCATAGCATCTTTTTCGTTTGGCGCGAACCAGTGCACAGTGGAAAATTTATATCTGCCAGAATTTGTGTTTTATCAGTGTTTATTGTGAAGAACGATCTTGGATTTTATTTTATTATTATCTTCTGTGTTCCTACACTGCTATGTCGTCTCCTGGCCAGAAGAGAGGTGTTATCAGAGAGTTGTGGTCATGCAATGGCCATTTTCGATGGACATGCGTTTTGCGCACGTTGTAGGGAAAAAGGAAAAGGTGAGGAACCTTGTGTGAAGGATAAGGACTCTGTTGACTGTTCTCTGTGTAATTCCTTCACCCCGGAGCAACGTGCCCAGATCTCAACACCGTCTTATAAAATTAAGAAGGAAAAACGGGAGGCTAAACGTGCTGACATTTCCCAACCCACGGATGATCTTATAGACCCTTCAAGCGTCTCAGTTATTGGGGTTGTGGGTGGACCTAGTACTGATAAGTCGCCAGTTCCTCCTGAGAAAAAGACCAAAAAGGACAAACCTTCTGTTAAACCCAAGAAATCTGCTACTGCAACTCTCTCTTCTGCTACAGACGACAAGCTCACAGCCTTAGAAGATAAGTGGTCCGACCGCTTTAACAGGTTAGAGGCATTACTGTTAGCCAAGTCTATGGAACCTGCCTCATTCTGCACCAACTAATGTGACTCGGGACTCTGAGCCCTTTTTTCAACCACCTAATCCTTCAGATGACGCCTTTCAGCGCACTGGCCCAGACTCTAGTGCTGCCTTGCAGCCGTCGGCCGGTAAGCTTGTCAGAGACTCTTCATTACTTGGATCTTCATCATCTGAGCGCACTGGCCCAGACAATGTTGCTTCACAGCAAAAGTCGGCCAGTAAGCTTAAAGTTCAGAGCACTTCTCAAGGGCGCACTGGTCCAGACACCGCTTCTCAGAAGCATAAGTCGACCGGTAAGCCTAGTGCTGGTTGTCACCGACCTACTACAGCTACTTCTGAGATTTCAAAACAACCTGCCACCGACCATCCTTCCTCCGACCGACCCCTTGGCTCCACCGGCTCTGCTTCACCGACCCTTCAGAAGAGCAGAAAGGACAGCATTTCTAGCTTAGATTCAGATACTGATAGTCAAATCTCTGATACCCCTCCGGTGGAACTCTTTGCAGAGGAAGGGGATTTTTCGGAAGATCCAGAATTTGAACAGGAACTACCGACCTCAGAAGAACAGACATACAGGGAGACCATGCGCGGCATACGATCCTTTATGGGTTGGTCGCATATCCCTGACATGGATAGTTCAAACCCATCTGACGACAACCCCTTCGCTGGGCCTAAACCTCCCCTTCCCAGCAAGGTCTCAGTCCAGATGCCTACCGAGGATTATCTTTGTCGCAAGCTATCTAAACTCAATCTCACCATGACGGAGGGATACCCATCCAGAACTACAGAAGCCGGCAGCCTGCCAATGGACCACTTTCTCAGACCCCCTAAGCCGCAAACAAAGTGGTATGGACTATATTCTGATCAACAATTGGACCCGGCAACTGTCACCAGTTGGAATACAGGCCCGTCTAAATTGAACAATAGTTTTGGTCGTATAGCCAGAAGAGCAGCCTTGGCAGCCACCCCACCGGGTTCCCGTAGAATTTCACAAGATACCCTGCGTCGTTGGGAAAGGACGGCTAGAGAAGCCTCAGTGGTGTGTAACCAGACTGCTAGTTTTAACAGGTGTTTGTTTAAAGTTCAGGGAGAAATGAATGCACATTTGAAAGTTATCAGAAGTGAAAACAAGGGCAAAGTGTCAAACAAGTTATCTGAGGCGGCTGAGGAACTTCAATTCCTTATGGAATTTAATTCTAGTATTACACAGGCGGCTGCGAAGGCCATGGAGCATTTAACTGACTTTGTCTTTCTTACCATGGGGAATATTACCTTGACCCGTAGGGACTCTTACCTTAGCCATCTGAAGAATGGGATCAAGCCCGACACCTTCGCAGCTCTCAGAACAGGCCCCTTACACATTGCCACCCTGTTTGCAGAGTCTGTGGTTAAGAAAGCAGAAGAGGAAATTGCTCTGTATGACAGCAAGAGTCATCCTGCACCTACTACTACTTCACGGGCTAAGAACCGTTATCACCCATATGAGAAGAGTGATAGGAAACAAGAGGGCCGGTCGGAGGGGAAACAGGACAGGCCAGCCTGGAAGAACATTAACCGCCGACAATTCAAAAGAGGCAGAGACAAGGCCTCTAGTTTTTCATCCCGACCTGCACGTGGTCAGCAGCAATATAAATGACAGTTATTGTTTAAACAGGGTTTCCAATCAGCTGCTGACCCAGAACTTTTTCACAGATCAGACAATGAACAATTCTTTAAGTTCAAATGTAAAATATCATGTTGTACAATATGTTCCTTCTGCACCTGGGCTTCCGCAAAGGAAAGGTATAAGTCCCGGAGTGTCAGACTGTCACCAAGCAAAATCTCAATTAAAACATGAAAGGTGTATCTTGTGTCACTCAATTGTTGTTTGCCAATCCTGTCTCAAATGCCCCAAATGCTGTTCCCAATCTGCCTGTAGGGGCCCGACTTCAAAAATTTTGGGAAAGTTGGTTGAATCTGGGTGCCGGCCCGAAAGTAGTTCAGATCCTAAAAGAGGGCTACACCCTCCCCTTCCGGGTCCGGCCAAAACTCACAAGGTCTCCGACTGTCATAAGTTGCTATGTCAATCCCCAGAGGAACAGCTACCTACTGGAGGCATTACATCAGCTTATAGACAAAAATGCAGTAGAACAGGTCATGAACAAAACATCTCTGAGCTTTTTCAACAGACTTTTCCTAGTCCCAAAACCAAACAACAAGTGGCGCCCTATTCGAGACCTCAGCCATCTGAACCCATTTCTCAAGACGGAGAAATTCAAAATGGAGACACCAGAAACCATCAGGACATCCCTCCAAGGAGGGGAGTGGGTAACCTCTATAGATTTCAAAGACGCCTACTTCCACATCCCAATACAAGAACAATCCAGGAAGTATCTGAGGTTTCATGTCCAGGGACAGACATACCAGTTCAAAGCCTTACCTTTCAGTCTGTCAACAGCACCCTTAGAGTTCACTGTAATAGCAAAGGAGGTAAAGCTGATGGCCACCTGCCAGGGTATAAGGATCCACCAATACCTAGACGATTGGTTGGTCCGGGCTGGATCCCACCAAGTCAGTCTCCGGCATACCCAACATCTAGTGAAGATATGTCAAGATTTAGGTTGGCTAGTAAATTTGGACAAGTCGGAGCTGGAACCCAAGCAAATCTTCGACTTTGTAGGTTACCAGTTCGACCTCAAGGTCGGTCGGGTCCGGCCCACTCCGGACCGGTGGCAAAGTCTTCAAGAAGAGATTCTAGAGATATTAGACCAACCGACCTGTCCGGTCCGGCAGTTCATGTCCCTCATTGGCCTGTTAACGGCCACAGAGAAGCAAGTTCACCTAGGTCGGCTACACATGAGACCTATACAGTGGCACCTCAAGAACAGCTGGCACGTACCGGAATCACTAGAAAAAGTGATTCCCATCCCCCGGTCCTTACACCCTCACCTGCAGTGGTGGTTACTGGAAGACAACGTGCTATCCGGCCAACCTTTACACCCAATCAGACATGCTCTGCAGCTCTTTACAGACGCATCAAAAGAAGGCTGGGGCGCTCACTTAAACGACCGCACTGCAAGAGGCTCCTTGTCCTTGCCAGAAAGCAGACTGCATATCAATTACTTGGAACTAAAGGCAGTTCTTCTTGCTCTCAAAGAGTTCACAGATCTCTGTACCGGTTAAATAGTACTAGTGGCAACAGACAACACCACAGTAGTTTCCTACATAAACAAAGAAGGAGGCATGAGATCAGGCTCCCTGTGTGCCCTTCTCTGGAGAATCCTGACCTGGTGTTCCCAGCGGCAGGTAACCCTGAAAGCCCGACACATTCCAGGCCGGCTAAATGTAATAGCGGACAAGCTGTCCCGTCTGGGTCAGACCATTCAGACAGAGTGGTCCCTCCTGCCGGAAGTTTTTCAGACGTTATGCCAAAGGTGGCACCGACCTCAGATAGATCTATTCGCTACAAGGTTCAACCACAAGCTGCCCCAGTTTGTATCTCCAGTACCGGACTCCCTAGCAGTAGCAGTGGACGCTCTCACTCTGCCATGGGAGGACCTGGATGCCTATGCCTTCCCACCAACAGCCATATTGGGCAAAGTAGTGGAAAAGTTAATACACTCCCCGTGCAAGAGAATCATTTTGATTGCCCCGGGTTGGCCCAACATGGCTTGGTTTTGGGACTTGGTGAACATGTCCAGCCAAGTTCCCCTTAGTCTGCCCAACCTGCCAAACCTGTTAACTCAACCCTTCAATCAGATCCCTCACAGGAATCTGACAAATCTGAATCTGCATGCATGGCTCCTAGAGCCACAGCAATTAAACAACAGGGCTTCTCTGAGGCAGTGGCAGCGAGGATTGAGGCTCCTCAAAGAAGGTCAACCAGATCAGTCTATGAGGCAAAGTGGGCCATTTTTACAAAGTGGTGCATCGCTAATCAGGTGGACTTCAGATCTCCGCCTGTAAAGTCAGTCGCTGACTTTCTGCTGTACCTCTTTGAGGACAAGAAATTACAGCCCAGCACCATTGATGGATACAGATCTGCTATCGCTGATAAACTGGGTAGTACAACAGTCAATATCAGCAAAGATGATAATCTCACCCGTCTCCTGGAAAGTTTTCACAGAGACAGACCCAAGGGGAGGAGGGGAATCCCCTCCTGGAACCTTTCCCTGGTCCTACACCAGTTGACAAAGGCCACTTTTGAACCTGTTAGGGACGCATCCCTGAAGCATTTAACTTTCAAGACGGTTTTCCTTTTGGCCCTGGGATCGGGCAAAAGAAGAAGTGAGATCCATGCATGGCAGCACAAAAACATCAGACATCAAGCCGATTGGTCCAAGGTGTCTCTATATCCATCACCCAGTTTTCTCTCCAAGAACCAGCTGGCTAAGGAAGGTCCAGAGAGTATAGCCCCAGTGGTCGTACCAGCCCTGGCTCCTACTCTGGACAGATCCCTCAAGTCTGATAGGTCTCTTTGTCCAGTCAGAGCTTTGCGCTACTACTTGGACAGGACTTCAGACACTAGGCAGGACAAAGAATTGGTCTTTGTCTCTTTCAAGAAAGGTTTCGACAAGGACATTTCACCTGCCACTATCTCATCATGGATCAAACAGACTGTGATCCTATGCTACGAGCTCTCTGATCATCATGCCCACACCCTACATCAAGTTAAAGCTCATGATGTCAGGGCCTTTGCTGCCTCTAAGGCTTTCCAGTCGGGAGTCTCCTTGGAGCAGATCCTATCAGCTTGCCACTGGAAATCCCATAATACCTTCACTCAATTCTACTTGAAGGATGTGGCTTGGGCTGACTCAGAGCTCTTCCATCTTGGTCCAGTCGTGGCTGCCCAACAGATCCACCAACAGACTGGTACCTAGAGGAGATCAGAGCCTATGTAAATAGTTGTACATATTGTATATATATGGCACATATATTTAAGCAGCATATAAAAAAAAAAAAAAAATCTCACGTGCTTCCTCCGGGAGAATTAATTTTATGGGACTGAACTCATCCCTCTCTTCCCCTACCTCAGAGCAGGTATGATAGAAAAAAGGGAAGGGGGGGGGGGGGGGGGGACAAGGTCGACTCTGACGGTTCCACTCCGGTTAACCGGATGATGATATTCGACCATAGCCTTAAGGGTTTTGACTTCAATATCTACCCAGGCTTTAAGAAGGAATCTTCATTATCCCTAACATGAGTTCACGCAAATCCCTAGTAACTTACCCGCCGGCCAAGCGGTAGTTATTCAGCTATTGTCCATTGGATAGGATGTATTAACGCAATAAAATTGCAAATTTAATAAGTAAATTAAATTTTTATAAGTTAATACCCTATCCAATGGACACACAAGACCCTCCCACCGACCCCGCTCTCAATTTACTAGGGGCCTAATAGGTTTAGACAACAAAAAAGATGCTATGACGCCACTCTGTCTAGACAGGAAGGAAGTACGACACGCCATCTGGCGAGTGCACTGGTACTCCGGACCGACCTGCTGGTGGAGACACAGGACGTCTTTTTCTGATGTTTGGCGGGCCGGTCTGCGCCGACCGGATAAGCTATTGTCCATTGGATAGGGTATTAACTTATAAAAATTTAATTTACTTATTAAATTTGCAAATTTATGAGCGATTTTCTCTTCACAAGTACCAACCAGAAAGCTTAAAATTCATGTGAACCCCCCTATTATCTTCTTAAGTATTGCATTTAGAGCCATAAAATGTATTGGGAGGTAGTAGGAAACCATATGTGGAGAGTCTAGAAAGCAAGTCGAATTTCACCCCCGACCCCCCTGTAGGGGTCAAACTGGGGTAATAACCAATTTTACTGCGTTAATACATCCTATCCAATGGACAATTGCTAAACCGGTCGGCGCAGACCGGCCCGCCAAACGCCAGAAAAAGACGTCCTGTGTTTCCACCGGCTGGCCGGTCCCAGTACTGTGCATTCGCAAGGTGGCGCATGGTATTTACTTCCTGTCTAGACAACATGACGTCATAGCATCTTTTTCGTTTGGCGCGTGTACTGTGCAGACGTGTTTTCAACACCTCCAGTTTTTTAAAGGAAAAGTGTGCTTTATGACGGATTTTCAACCTTATATGTGGATATTTTCAGTGTAGAAGTTTTGTCTACTGTTCAAGCACGGATATACATTTAAAATCTGCTGGAAACGCTCCCTAGCTGACTCAATTTAGTGTTGATGATAGGGCAGTACGTAATCGGCGGGAAATATGAAGGCAGCCATTTTGCTAGTTTCCTCCCATTCAACCATTGTGTTGTTAGGGGCAGATCGATTTTATTGAGGAATTATGGATATTCTACTTACAGGTATTTTTATCCGTGTCCTTTGTTTTGAATGTACCATCTATAACCTTCCACCTACAGTCGCCATAGAAACGTCTTAGAAATCACGGAAACCTCAGTCTACGTAGTTTTGAGCACTGTTAACCAAGGGGATTCCTCATGGAAGGTGCATTCTTCATCAGAGCGCACTGGTACAGACTTCTCTGCTGTAAGGCATCAGTCACACCAGCCAGCTCGAGTATATAATGTTTTTTTTAATCAGAAGCATGAGATGAATTCTTCAGATTTCTTCAGAGCGCACTGGTACCGACTTCTCTGCTGTAAAGCATCAGTCACACCAGCCTAGCTCCAGTATTATTTCATCAGAAGCAAGAGATGAACTCTGCAGATTTCTTCAGAACACTCTCAGTCCCACCCTTATGGACCCGGCACTTGTGTCGGTAGTAAGGGCAGTGGATGGCCAGGAAACTGGTTTGAGTGTACAGAGGGTGAGAAGATGAACCGACTTCAGACCGGCCAGGAATATCATCTTCAGAGTGCACTGGCCCAGGCTTCTCTGTTTTTAAAGCAACAGCCGGCCGGCCAGCTAAAAGAACGCGACCTCTGACGTCATATCCAGTCAGCCAATCGCGTGTCTTCACGAAACTGGTCACGTGTTTTCACCGACCAGTCACGAAGTTTATCACGGAATTCACCGAACAATAAGGTCGGTAGTACGTTCTTTGCACTCACGTCTACTGTGATTCCAGTTTTAGTTCCTGTAATCCACCTCCAGCGTACTGGTACAGACTTCTCTGCTACAGACATCAGTAGACCAGTAAGCTTACGTTTACTATGATATAAGGAAAGAATACCTCTAGTGAGGGCGTATCCCCGAAGTTGGTCACGTGATTTTCCGACCAGTTCACGAAGCTGATCGTCATCTCCAACCAGCCAATCACGTTGTCCCTCCGACCAGCAAGCTGGTCACGTGACACACCGACCAACATTTGTTTCTAAATATAGCTCACAAGGGCTTTCCCAGCAACTGTCAAAATCTACAAATAAGACGTGCGTTCAAAGATAGTTGTAAAATTTTCAATTTTCAACAACTGGTTACAGAGTGTATCGACCAGTACCGGCTATACAGCCTTGTACACTTGTTTTCAACAACTGGTTACAGAGTGTACCGGCTATACAGCCTTGTACACTTGCTTCAACAACCGATTACAGAGGAATTAATGGAGGAAACTGAATTCAACACAAGATAGTTGTAACTTCATTCAGCAACTGGTTACAGGGTGTACCTACTGGCTACACAGCCTTGTACACTTACTTCAACAACTGGTTACAGAGTGTACCGACTGACTACCGGCTAAACAGCCTTGTACAGTTACTTCAATAACTGGTTACAGTATGTACCGACCGGCTACCGGCTTCACAGCCTTATACAGTAGCCTCAACTGGTTACAGTGTACCGGCTACACAGCCTTGTACACTGGCTTCAACAACTGGTTACAGAGTGTACTGGCTGGTACTGGCTACACAGCCTTGTACACTTCAGCAACTAGCTACAGAGTGTACCGACTGGTACTGGCTACACAGCCTTGTACACTTGCTTCATTCTATGGGTTACAAGTCTACTAACAGGGTGTTGGCTACACAGTCCTTACTGTAGTGCTTCAACCCAACTGGTTTAAAAAAAAAAAAAAAAAAAAAAAAAAAAAAAAAAAAAAAAAAAAAAAAAAAGAAGAAGCTGGCTAAATATAGACCAGTAGCTGTCGAAATTCGTTGGTGACCCCAACCTGCCAGTTTTTGCCGGTTACAAGAATTACTGGTTACAGTAAAGTACCGGGTACGGAGTCCGGGTACCGGACAGAGTTGCCTAAGGTTAATTGGGTTACAGAGAATTCTTAAACTGGTCAGTGATCTTGATGATAGGACAGTTTCCCAAGCTACTGCCTGGCAACCTTCCCTTATCACACCTCTCAACAACCTGTTATCGGTGCTGGACTTGACTGCAGAGATAATAATCAATTTTGTCATCAGGTCCGGCCAGGGGACTGACATCTCACATATTACAATTGCTCTGTAAATGCTGCACCTTGCAGGCTGCTGGCCTGGGGCAAAGAGTTTATTAATATGAAAATAAGACCACAATAAAAACAGAGAGACTGTTAACCTGGATCATTGTCACCAGACCGGACCAGTGTCCGGAGGGACAGAAAATATTGTCAGAATACCAAATGTCCCAAATGTGGCACACAATCTGCCTATAAGGTCCAGACTAAGCCCTTTTTTGGGAAGTTAGGAAGCCTTGGGGACTGGACTTTAGGTAGTACAACTGTTGAAGGAGGGATACCTACGTCCATATACCTATACAAGAACAATCCAGGAAATGCCTGAGATTTCACATCCAAGGTCGGGCATACCAACTCAAGGCCCTGCCATTCGGGTTGTCCACAGCACCTTTTGAGTTCACCGTGATACCAAAGCAGGTGAAGTTGATGGCCATACACAAGGATTTAAGAAGCCACCAGTACCTAGACGGCTGGTTGGTGAGAGCCAGATCCCACCAGGCTTGTCTCCAAAATACACAGGAACTAGTAAATAATGTGTCAGCAACTGGGTTGGCGAATGAACTTAGAGAAATCAGAGCTGGAGCCCAATCAAGACTTTGATTTTGTAGGCTACCAGTTTCGACTTCAGGTCTGATCGGTTCCGACCGACCCTGGACTGGGTACAGAACCTTCAAGAGACTGTTAAAACTGCTATCCCTACCGGCTTGCCCGGTCCGGGAATTCATGTCCTTGATAGGTTACTAACATCTACAGAAAAGCATGTTAATCTAGGCAGACTTCATATGAGACCCATACAGTGGCATCTCAAAAACAGCTGGAGGGTACCAGAATCACTGGAAAAGGTGATCCAAGTCCCCAGGTCCCTGCACCCCCTTTTACAATGGTGGCTGAAGGAAGACAATGCACTTACAGGCCAACCATTACACCCAATAAAACATGCTCTGCAAATAGTTACAGACGCATCAATAGAAGGGTGGGGCGCTCACTTAGATGAGCACTTGGCAGGAGCAACCCGGTCCCCTCCGGGAAGCAAGTTGTATATATAAACTATCTAGAACTTTAAGCAGTTTTTCTGACTTTAAAGAGTTCTAAGACCTTTGCTTAAACAAGATAGTACTTGTAGCAACTGACAACACCACAGTAGTGTCATACATAAAGGAAGGAGGAATGAGGTCGGGCCCACTTTGTGCCCTACTATGGAGAATCTTGACCTGGTGTACCAGGAAACAAGTGACTCTAAGCACGACACATTCCAAGCCGGCCTAATGTGGTAGCAGACAGGCTGTCCAGGCTAGGCCAGACCATCCAAACAGTGGTTTCTCCTTCCAGAGGTCTTCCACCCTATGCAGTAGGTGGCACCGGGCCAAATAAACTTATTTGCCACGAGGCTCAACAACAAGTCGCCTCTGTTTTGTGTCACCGGTACCGGATCCCCTGGCCACAGCAGTGGATGTGCTCAGTCGGCCATGGTAGGATCTAAAAGCATACACCTCACCATCAGCCATATTGGGCAAAGTGGTGAAGTTGCAAGACTCCCCATGTAAGAGAATCATTCTGATTGCTCCGGGGTGGCCCAACATGCCTTGGTTTTGGGATCTAGTGGCCATGTCCAGCCACATCCCGCTGAGCCTGCCCAATCTGTCCAGCCTGTTCACAGCCATTCGATCAGATCCCTCACAGAAATCTGACAAATCTTAATCTCCATGCAGGGCTCCTAGAGCCTCAGCAATCGAGGAGCAGGACTTGTTTGAGGCAGTGGCAGCAAGAATTGAGGCTCCTCAAAAGGGGGGTCAATCAGATCAGTCTATGAGGCAAATGGGTCATTTTTACCAAGTGATGTATCATTCATCAGGTGGACTTCGGGCACCACCTGTAAAGTCAGTTGTTTACTTCCTTAGGTTTCAGGACCTGTTTCAGGACAGGAAGTTGCAGCCCAGTACCATTGATGGTTACAGGTCAGCCATTGCTGATGGTCTAGAAATTTGCCCATCAATTTTAGTAAGGATGAAAATCTCACTCGTCTCCTGGATAGCTTCCACTGAGACAGACCCAAAGGCCGGAGGGTAACCCCTTCCTGGAACCTCTCCCTGGTTTTTGCACCAGCTGACAAGGTTCATTTTGAACCAATTAAAGGCCTCCTTGAAGCATTTGACCTTCAAGTCAGTTTTCCTCTTGGCCCTGGGTTCGGGCAAGCGTAGAAGTGAGATACATGCTTGGCAAACAGCCCAACACCATTGATGGTTATAGGTCACTCATTGTTGATAAACTGGAAATTCACCCTTTAACATCAGTAAGGACGAAAATCTCGCTCGTCTCCTGGATAGTTTCCTGAGAGACAGACCCAGAGGCAGGAGTGGCATACCCTCCTGGAACTTCTCACTGGCCGTGCACCAGCTGAGACTCCTTTTGATCCAATCAAGGAGGCCCCCTTGAAGCATTTGACCTTCAAGACGGTATTCCTCTTGGCCCTTGGGTCGGGCAAGTGCAAAAGTGAGATTCATGCCTGGCAAAACTGATATATTGGACACCAATCCGATTGGTCAAAGGTTCCCTGTATCCATCACCCAGCTTTCTATCCTAGAATCAGCTGGCCATAGAGTGTCCAGTGTGGCCCCTGGGGTTATAACAGCCCTGGCCTCGACTCTGGATAGATCCCTCAAGTCTGACAGGTCCCTCTGTCCGGTCAGCATTATGCTACTATTTGGACAGGACCTCAGACATCAGGCAGAATAAGGAGGTGGTTTTTGTCTCATTTAAGAAAGGTTTCAGCAAAGACATCTCACCTGCCACTATCTCCTCTTGGATCAAGCAGACTGTGATCCTATGTTATGAGCTCTCTGACCAGGAGGCCCACATTTAACATCAGGTTAAAGCCCATGATGTCAGGGCCTTTGCTGCTTCTAAGGCCTTCCAGTCGGGAGTCTCCTTAGATCCAATCTTGTCAGCCTGCCACTGAAGTCACAATACCTTCACACAGTTCTATATGAAGGGCGGGGCTTGGGCTGATTCAGAGCTTTACCAATTGGGCTCGGTAGTGGCTGCTCAGCAGATCCACAAGTGGCCCTTAGATTGAGGAGATTTGTATATATGTATAAACAGTTTCTTCATGTACATAAGAATTAAGTGTGGTGTGCTTCCTTTGGGAGGTTTATTTGCATTCTGGGACTGAACTCAGCCCTCTCTTCCCCTACCTCAGAGCAGGTCTGCAAAAGGGGGGGGGGGGGGGGGGGGGGGGGGGCGACGGCGGTATAGCCCCGGGTAACCGGCTGCTGGCAACCGACCATGGCCTTGCAGGGTTTCCTGACCTTAAAGTCAACCCAGGCCTGGACCTATAGGTCTCCTGACGAAGTCAGCCTAGACCGTAGGTTAAAATTTGCTATTACTTGTGAGTTCACATAAGTCCCTAGTAACTTACCCACCGACCAAGCGGTAGTTATTCAGCAATTGTCCATTGGATAGGATGTATTAACGCAATAAAATTGCAAATTTAATAAGTAAATTAAATTTTTATAAGTTAATACCCTATCCAATGGACACACAAGACCCTCCCACCGACCCCACTATCAGCTTACTAGGGGTCTAATAGTTTTAGACAACGAAAAAGATGCTATGACGTCATGTTGTCTAGACAGGAAGTAAATACCATGCGCCACCTTGCGAATGCACAGTACTGGGACCGGCCAGCCGGTGGAAACACAGGACGTCTTTTTCTGGCGTTTGGCGGGCCGGTCTGCGCCGACCGGTCTAGCAATTGTCCATTGGATAGGGTATTAACTTATAAAAATTTAATTTACTTATTAAATTTGCAATTTTATTGCGCTACAATAGCTTACTATGTGGGACTGAATGCTAACTCGGGAGGCCGCAGGACTCCAGCCAACGACCAAACAAAATGGACGTTTTGATTTGACTGAATTCGTGGTTTAGTATGTACCACAGCAGTATCGTTTGGTAATTCCTTCTTTCTTCTCTCGTTGGCCGCCATCTTATAAAACGTTTGAAATAAATTCACAATATTTTGAAGTTTCATCCCCTATCTGTTATATTATTGGACCATTTAAAGGGTTTAAATTTCAAATAAAGCACAAATTTGAGTGTTTGATGTCGGAGTTTTGTTCCCGAAACTTCCGATTCGTCTTCGTTTTGAAGAAAACATTAGACGTCCAACTTGTGTATGTAGCTTATATGCAGGGCCTGTACCTGTCGAAATAGAATAAAATAAATAATATAACCCCTATCTGCTACATGATTGGTCGATTTATAGGGTTTAAATATGAAATAAAGCACAAATGCGAGTTTGTGTTCTCAATGTCTTCTTCTGCACACAGGTGCTTGCCATTCTAGGGTCGCCAACTCTGGTTGGGTGACGTTGGTTAGGCAATAGCAAGTCCTTTTCCTTGTGCAGTTTTATAAGTTGTTTTAATCAAAATATCTAGAATATTGTATGTACAATTCTTGGTGAGAAGACGTATATTTTATTATGTTATTTAATGCACTCTTTCTTTTCAGGAAGTGTCATTCTTTTGCATTGTCCTTCTAATTTGCTTCTTGGGGTTCCTCTTTTAACTTATTTTCTGCATTAGTTCAGAGTTTCGAACCCTAATCCTGGCTAAGTCAATCTTTGACTTGGAAGGGAGGTGGACCAGATCTTCCTTCCAATATGATGCCTGGTTTAATTTCCGATTGCATCCGATCACTCGGATGGTCGGATCCACAATCCAACCATGGCTCCAAGCACTCGGATGCTGATTCCCATCACTTGGATGGTCGACTCCAACTTGGAACCTTACTTGCATATCACCCACAGTGTTCATTCCGATCATGGCTCCAAGCACTCGGATCCTGAATCCAATCACTCGGATGTTCGGATGGCTCCAAGCACTCGGATCCTGAATCCAATCACTCGGATGGTCGGATCCAACTTTGAACCTTACTTGCATATCACCCGGAGTGTTCAGTCCGACCATGGCTCCAAGCACTCGGATCCTAAATCCAAGCACTTGGATGGTCGGTCCCAATCCGATTACTCGGATCCTCAATCTGATCACTTGGAATGACCTCAAGGGGTGCGTTCCTCTAAAGCCTCAACAGGCTGCTGCTGAACATGACTAGCAACAGGGAGGTAGATATGTCTGACCTCCCTTCATATCATACAGAAGTAGACCTTCGGCACGTTCTTCCTTTCCTGACCCAGGAAAACTGGCCTAGGTCCTCGTCTACCGTGCTGGTACTGGGTGACGAAAGGCCAACAGGAGCTCAGGCCAAGAGGCCCTTTAGCTATGCTCCCTCAAAGTCCATACCTCAAAGATATCTTTAAAACATTTGAATAGGACTCTGTGGCCTCCAATTTACCTAAGGGTAAATTTAATGAACCCCTACTTCAACAGCAAATTATTACAAGGTGAGACAACCTTGTTTTTTGAGGACAATCTTCAGGAGCTCAATATAGATTTTGCCAAGATCTGTATGTCTTCTAAACCTCTGGAGCCCCTATTGGCAAGTTCCCCTACAAGTTCTAAGGAACTTGAGCACCAACTAGGCAGAACCTCTCTACCTTCATTCCACAGCTACTTTTACAAGACTACTTCCTCCTGTAACACTCCTTGTGTAAAGTGTCACACTATTAAGGCCACTCTTAGGGGGTTTAAAAGCCAGATTCAGAAGGGTGCCTAATCCTTATCCTGCCTAAACAATCTGTAGCCCATATTCTCCAGAGGGAATTGTATACAATGGACAAACTCTGGCCTGCTAGGACGCGGGGCCAACATGACCCTTCTTCAATCACATTTAGGGGATTCTAGATATCAAAAACTCAGGAATTCGCCCTTTTTGGCCTTTTCCTCTATTCAAGTCAGAATTAGTCAAGGATGGAGAATACTTCCTCCATAAGGCACCCAAAGACCCACAGGGTTTTTAGACCCTATCAAATTCGTGTTCCCCACCACAATAGAATGAGGATCCTACAGGAAATGCTCCTATGGGGGCAAATTCCTCTCAAGCAATAACCAATCGTTTTCCTCAGGTAGGAGGAAATCAAACTTAAGAGGCTTCAGGGGTCTCTTTCGATCCCATTCTAGGGACGAGGGCATGGAAACCCCTCCTCCTATGACTCTTTTCAAGCCTTCCTCAGTCCACCAGTAGGTCTCCTCCGTTCTGTCAGAAAAGATTGGCTCACAAACAAATGTTCAGACAATGTTTTACATTCTTCCATTCATCTCAAACCAAATTGGTCAGAGCTCCGCTGATTCTATCAGGTTACAAGGCCCTTCAAAGAACAAGCTCTGACCTCTTGTATCCAGTCTCTTCTGTCAAAGAACGCAATAGAAAGGGTGGAAAATCTAAATCTCTCAGGTTTTACAGTCGCCTGTTTCTTGTACCCAAGCCTCACGAAGGTTGAGGCCAGTAATAGACCTAAGCAGGCTCAACACCTTCCTACTTGTGGAAAGGTTCAAAATTGAAACACCAGGGTCCTTCAAGGGCTCTCTGATTCTAGGGGAATGGGTGTCGTCGATAGACCTATCAGACGCCTACCTTCACATCTCCATTCTCCCAAACTCAAGGAAATACCTAAGGTTTTGCCACAGGTCACAAGTTTTCAGTTCACCCCCTTCCCTTCGGGCTGGCCATGGCCCCTGAGTCTTTACAATGATTGTAAAAGAGGTGAAGCTGATGGCCCTGTCAAGGGGAATCAGACTTCACCAGTACCTGGACGACTGGCTCGACTGGCTGATAGGGCCCAGTCACAGGAAGAAGCACAATACACACTCAGACAGTGGTAGACCTAACCAGTCCTTAGACTGGATAATAAATCAAGAGAAGTCCGAACTAAACCTACTCAAGTGTTTTCGTTTGTGGGCTACGAATTCCACCTAGATTCTGCCCTTGTAAAACCCTCTCAAGAGAGATGGCTCAAATTTCAGGATTTGTTCCTACGACTCAAGTCAAAACATGTTTTTGACTACAAGATGTTTGATGTCGCTAATTGGGTTGCTTACCATAACGGAGAAAATGATCCCGGAGGGACTCCTTCACATGAGGCCCTCTCAGTTTCACCTCAAGGAGCACTGGAGATTTCCTCAGTCGTTGGACAGCCTCCTTCCTTGGACAGAAACCTTTCAGCACACCTAGAATGGTGGCAGAATCCCACAAACGTGATGAAAGGCACAGACCTTCATCCCAAGGCCACAGTATCTTACTCTTTACTGACACCTCAAACGAAGGTTGGGGCGCTCACTTAGAGCAAACCTCTACAAGAATCTGTCTTCAGACCGGGGAATAAGGCTACCCATAAATGTTCTAAAGCTGAAGGCGTTTTCTCTGGCCCTTCAAAGGTTCAAGGACCAGTGTTTAAACAAAACAGTGTTGGTTGCTACAGACAACTCAACAACAGTACCCCACATAAATAAATAAGGAAGAACCCACTCACTGGATAGCCGCAGTGTGTAGAGAGAGATTTCACCATTACTGCTCTGATGAAAAAAATATTATAGCTAGCTTTCTTAAGTTTGCTGTATATATTAATAACCATAAAATGTTGCCTGGGAATATTTTTGGCCTCATTTTGAGAAACAAGATGGCCGCCACAGGTGTTTTTTGTCAGTCATGAAAAGTGCTTATATCTCCCTTATTATTGATCCTAGAGGTTTGGGATGATAAACCAACCTGTAGGAAATCATGGGGTGGGAATCTTTTGGTGTGGTCAGATTTGACCTTCAATGACCCCTCCTTCAAGGTCAAACAAGGATAGCCAAACTTAAAAGTGCTTATAACTCGCTTATTATTGGTCCCAGAGGTTTGGGATGGTAAACAGACAGGAAATCATGGGCTGTGAATCTGTTGATATGGTCCGATTTGACCTTGGAACCCTCCTTCAAGGTCAAATGAGGATAGCGAAAATTGAAAGTGCCTACAACTCGCTTATTATTGGTGACAGAGATTTGGGATGGTAAACCATCCCATAGGAAATCATTGGCTCGGAATCTTTTGGTATGGTCAGATTTGACCTTTGGACCCCTCCTTCAAGGTCAAATGAGGACAGCCAAGCTTAAAAGTGCTTATAACTCATTTATAATTGGTCCTAGAGGTTTGGAATGGTAAACCATAGGAAATCATGGGCTGGGAATGTATTTGTGTGGTTAGATTTGACCTTGGACCCCTTCTTCAAGGTCGAACGAGGATATTGCATTTGTAGTATTTCTTTAAATATGTTTTAACCTATTTTTTACACTTAAACAATTACCTTGTTATTTTCCTTCATAATACCATTCACAGGGTACAACTTTTTTATCCTTTTCTTCTGTCAGCTTCAGAATTTCTTTCGAACTTGCTGTTCAGTTACCATTTACTGTATTTCTGTACAGCCCTTTTCCTGATAATTATTCTGTCCTCTAATCACCTTCACAAATCAAAAACACTCAGTCAGCTGACACAGTGCCCGTTGACGGGCACTCTCCTTTTGTTAACTGTATGATGTATTTAGTGTTTACCAGTGTACCATAATCTCATATTCAGGGTGGCAAAATTGATGAGATTCAAGCCTAGGGCTGTATTATTATAGCAGTGATGCCCTTAGGGGCTACTACCTTGAGTGAGCACGGCTGCACTCTCTTCTCTCAAAACATCCAGACAGTACCCGTACTGTCATTCATTAAATTTCGGTTTTTGGCTACTTACAGACCCAACTTTAGAACTGGGACTTAGACTGGTTATTAAGGGTCCCTGAAAAGGGCGCTTATATGGTTTCGCGTCAGTTTCCTCGCTGCTGCCGCCGCATTATGTTCTCCCTTGAATATCCCCCTTATTATTGGAAGCTTTTTAAACCATATTTGGCAGTTATATACCTTAGGCGTGGGAAAATTTTTCCACATGCTTAAATTTGACCTTTCATCTTTATCAAGGTCACATGATCAAAAAATAGTTTTTTCGGGTACATCCACCCGTCATCGCAGTTCAGGAAAATCTACTGACCACAGAGGCTTGTAACTTCATACATGTGTTCATACTATCAAAAACGCGAGCTGATTAGATTTTGGGAGCAATCCCTTGAAAAATGTCTCATATAGGGGTGATTTCCTCACACCTTCCAATCTGAGAGCCTTAAATTTAGGTCAACCCCCCTATTATCTTCTTAAGTATTGCATTTAGAGCCATAAATTGTATTGGGAGGTAATAGGAAACCATATGTGGAGAGTCTAAGTAGCTGGTCAGTTTTACCCCACGGCCCCCCCTTATGGGTCAAACTGGGGTCATAAAATAGCTGATTTTGAGTTTTTGCCTTATATCTCCTTTATTGTTGCTTTTATAGCTTCAGAATGTATTAAGAGGTATTGGGAAAGCATATGTGGAGAGTCTAAATAGCCGGTCAGTTTTACCCCACGGCCCCCCCTTATGGGTCAAACTGGGGTCATAAAATAGCTGATTTTGAGTTTTTGCCTTATATCTCCTTTATTGTTGCTTTTATAGCTTCAGAATGTATTAAGAGGTATTGGGAAAGCATATGTGGAGAGTCTAAATAGCCGGTCAGTTTTACCCCCCGACCCCCCCTTATGGGTCAAACTGGGGTCATAAAATAGCTGATTTTGAGTTTTTGCCTTATATCTCCTTTATTGTTGCTTTTATAGCTTCAGAATGTATTAAGAGGTATTGGGAAAGCATATGTGGAGAGTCTAAATAGCCGGTCAGGTTTACCCCCCGACCCTCCCCTTATGGGCCAAACTGGGGTCATAAATAGCTGCTTTGGAGTTTTTGCCTTATATCTCCTTTATCGTTGCTTTTATAGCTTCAGAATGTATTAAGAGGTATTGGGAAAGCATATGTGGAGAGTCTTAATAGCCGGTCAGTTTTACCCCCGACCCCCCCTTATGGGTCAAACTGGGGTCATAAAATAGCTGATTTTGAGTTTTTGCCTTATATCTCCTTTATTGTTGCTTTTATAGCTTCAGAATGTATTAAGAGGTATTGGGAAAGCATATGTGGAGAGTCTAAATAGCCGGTCAGTTTTACCCCACGGCCCCCCCTTATGGGTCAAACTGGGGTCATAAAATAGCTGATTTTGAGTTTTTGCCTTATATCTCCTTTATTGTTGCTTTTATAGCTTCAGAATGTATTAAGAGGTATTGGGAAAGCATATGTGGAGAGTCTAAATAGCCGGTCAGGTTTACCCCCCGACCCTCCCCTTATGGGCCAAACTGGGGTCATAAATAGCTGCTTTGGAGTTTTTGCCTTATATCTCCTTTATTGTTGCTTTTATAGCTTCAGAATGTATTAAGAGGTATTGGGAAAGCATTTGTGGAGAGTCTAAATAGCCAGTCAGTTTTACCCCCCAACCCCCCCTTATAGGCTAAACTGGGGTCATAAATAGCTGCTTTGGAGTTTTTGCCTTATATCTCCTTTATCGTTGCTTTTATAGCTTCAGAATGTATTAAGAGGTATTGGGAAAGCATATGTGGAGAATCTAAATAGCTGGTCACTTTTATCCCCTGATCCCTCCCCCCCATGGGTCAAACTGGGGTCATAAAATAGCTGATTTCGAGTTTTTGTCTTATATCTCCTTTAATGTTGCTTTTATAGATTGAAAATGTATTAAGAAGTATTGGGAAAGCATATGTGGAGAGTCTAAGTAGCCGGTCAGTTTTACCACCCGACCCCCCCCCCCTTATGGGTCAAACTGGGGTAAAAAATAGCTGTTTTGGAGTTTTTAACCTGATATCTCCTTCATTGTTGCTATTATAGCTTCGGAATGTATTAAGAGGTATTGGGAAACCATATGTGGACAGTCTAAATAGCCGGTTAGTTTTACCTCCTGACCCCCATGTATGGGTCAAACTGGGGTCATGAAATAGCTTTTGCCTTTATTGTTGCTTTTATGCTTTCACAATGTATTAAAACCTATTGCAAAACCCTGTGGACAATCTAAATAGCAATACATACTTGCACACATGATTATATGATTATATTATATGATTATATGAAGTTATCAATACTCGTTACTGAAATGCTTTGTAGCATTTACACAAAATTTACTAAAGTTACATCCAATGTTGTACATCCAATGTACAACACTTTCTCCAGCTTGTCTATGTCTACAACGCTTGTTTATGTTAATTAAAGAAGACCTTTGTAGGATTTTCCCTGTCATGATATCACTAAGGGGGTTGCTTTATGTAACAGTACGGTACAGCTTTGTGCATTCTTAGCTTTACAGCATGCTTATTAAAACCACAAGGCATTTTAAACTCTCAGGGACGCTTCGCTTTTGTTAGCAAAAGCATTCGTCTAGTTTGTCAAACTGGGATCATAAAATAGCCGATTTTGTGTTTTTGCCTTATATCTCCTTTATTCTTGCTTTTAGAGCTTTAGAATGTATTAAGTGGTATTGGGAAACCTTATGTGAAGAGTCTACATAGCCGGCCAGATTTACCACCTGACCCCACATGGGTCAAACTGGGGGTCATAAAATAGCCAATTTTTACCCCACAGTTCTTAAGGGGGAGGGGGATGTTGGGGAGACACACATTAAATTGATTTTATCCCTTATCAGCATATACCCAGTGGACTAATTCACTGGGGACTCATCAAAGACTGGCAATTATATATAAATAGAAATGAGCATTATTGTATCCACCGGATAGCATCCGGTGGATACTATGGATTTGACTTCGTTACGCTTACGCTGCCGCAGCCGCCGCCACCGCTGCAGTGTGTAGAGAGATTTTACCGTTACCGCTCTAATGAAAAAATATTATAGCTAGCCCTCTCAAATTAGCAGGATATATTCATAGCCATAAAATCTTGCCTGGAAATATTTTTGGCCTCATTTTGAAAAACAAGATGGCCGCCACGGGCGTTTTTCGACTTTAAACAAGGACTTTTGGTGGCCCTCTAGAGCAAAGGGTATTATAGGTAGAGATCTCCAATTTGCAGGATATGTTCCTCATTATAAAATCTTGACTGGGAATATTTTTGACCTCATTTTGAAAAACAAGATGGCTGCCACAGGCGTTTCTTTGCAGTCATGAAAAGTGCTTATATCTCACTTATTATTGGTCCTAGAGGTTTGGGATGGTAAACCAACCTATAGGAAATCATGGGCTGGGAATCTTTTGGTGTGGTCAGATTTGACCTTGGACCCCTCCTTCAAGGTCAAATGAGGATAGCCAAACTTAAAAGTGCTTATAACTCGCTTATTATTGGTCCTAGAGGTTTGGGATGGTAAACCAACCTATAGTAAATCATGGGCTGGGAATCTTTTGGTGTGGTCAGATTTGACCTGGGACCCCTCCTTCAAGGTCAAACGAGGATAGCCAAACTTAAAAGTGCTTATAACTCGCTTATTATTGGTCCTAGAGGTTTGGGATGGTAAACCAACCTATAGTAAATCATGGGCTGGGAATCTTTTGGTGTGGTCAGATTTGACCTTGGACCCCTCCTTCAAGGTCAAACGAGGATAGCCAAACTTAAAAGTGCTTATAACTCGCTTATTATTGGTCCTAGAGGTTTGGGATGGTAAACCAACCTATAGTAAATCATGGGCTGGGAATCTTTTGGTGTGGTCAGATTTGACCTTGGACCCCTCCTTCAAGGTCAAACGAGGATAGCCAAACTTAAAAGTGCTTATAACTCGCTTATTATTGGTCCTAGAGGTTTGGGATGGTAAACCAACCTATAGTAAATCATGGGCCGGGAATCTTTTGGTGTTGTCAGATTTGACCTTGGACCCCTCCTTCAAGGTCAAACGAGGATAGCCAAACTTAAAAGTGCTTATAACTCGCTTATTATTGGTCCTAGAGGTTTGAGATGGTAAACCAACCTATAGGAAATCATGGGCCGGGAATCTTTTGGTGTGGTCAGATTTGACCTTGGACCCCTCCTTCAAGGTCAAATGGGGATAGCCAAACTTAAAAGTGCCTATAACTCGCTTATTATTGGTCCTAGAGGTTTGGGATGGTAAACCAACCTATAGGAAATCATGAGCTGGGAATCTTTTGGTGTGGTCGGATTTGACCTTGGACCCCTCCTTCAAGGTCAAACGGGGATAGCCAAACTTAAAAGTGCTTATAACTCGCTTATTATTGGTCCTAGAGGTTTGGGATGGTAAACCAACCTATAGGAAATCATGAGCTGGGAATCTTTTGGTGTGGTCGGATTTGACCTTGGACCCCTCCTTCAAGGTCAAACGAGGATAGCCAAACTTAAAAGTGCTTATAACTCGCTTATTATTGGTCCTAGAGGTTTAGGATGGTAAACCAACCTATAGGAAATCATGGCCTGGGAATCTTTTGGTGTTGTCGGATTTGACCTTGGACCCCTTCTTCAAGGTCAAATGAGGATAGCCAAACTTAAAAGTTCTTATAACTCACTTATTATTGGTCGTAGAGGTTTGGGATGGTAAACCAACCTGCAGGAAATCATGGGCTGGGAGTCTTTTGGTGTGGTTGGATTTGGCGTTGGACTCCTCCTTCAAGGTTAAATGAGGATAGCCAAACTTAAAAGTGCTGATAACTCGCTTATTATTGGTCCTAGAGGTTTGAGATGGTAAACCAACCTATAGGAAATTATGGGCTGGGAGTCTTTTGGTGTCGTCGGATTTGACCTTGGACCCCTCCTTCAATGTCAAACGAGCACAGCCAAACTTAAATGTGCTTATAGCGTGCTTATTATTGGTCCTAGAGGTTTAGGATGATAAACCAACCTATAGGAAATCATGGCCTGGGAATCTTTTGGTGTGGTCGGATTTGACCTTGGACCCCTTCTTCAAGGTCAAACGAGCATAGCCAAACTTAAAAGTGCTTATAACTCGCTTATTATCGGTCCTAGAGGTTTGGGATGGTAAACCAAACTATAGGAAATCATGGGCTGGGAATCTATTGCTGCGGTCGGATTTGACCTTGGACCCCTCCTTCAATGTCAAATGAGGATAGCCCAACTTAAAAGTGCTTATAACTCGCTTATTATTGGTCCTAGAGGTTTGGGATGGTAAACCAACATATAGGAAATCATGGGCTGGGAATCTATTGCTGTGGTCGGATTTGACCTTGAACCCCTCCTTCAAGGTCAAACAAGGATAGTACACAAAATCATGTGCTGGGAATCTATTGCTGTGGTCGGATTTGACCTTGGACCCTCCATCAAGGTCAAACAAGGATAGCCAAACTTAAAAGTGCTTATAACTCGCTTATTATTGGTCCTAGAGCTTTGGAATGGTAAACCAAAATCTAGGAAATGATGGGCTGGGAATCTTTCGGTGTGATCGGATTTGACCTTTGGTCCCTCTTTCAAGGTCAAATGAGGATTGCCAAAATTAGTGTTTATATCTTGCTTATTCGTATTCCTAGAGGTTTGCAGTGTCACACCAACCTGTAGGAAATCATGGGCTAAGAATCTTTTGATATGGTCAGATTTAACCTTGGGCTTTTCCTTCAAGGTTAAGCGATGTTAGAATGGCTTTGGTGAGTTTTCTTCTTGTGGATACAATTTGCATCGGTTCTCCGATGCGATAGGTCTAGTTTATAAGATATAAATAGGCTTGTGGGAACATTGACCTTTTATTTACTCATTGGGATAGATGTGTTCAAAGCATTGTGTCATAAACTTCTTGCCTTTCTAAAGGCTCAAATTTTATATTGCCTTTATCTAAAGTGTAAATAGATATATGGCATTTATAAAGCACCGTTACTCTTTAATTGTATCCACCTGATAGCATCCGGTGGATACTATGTATTTCGCTTTGCCATCGCCGCAGTGTGTAGAGAGATTTCACCATTACCGCTCTAACGAAAAAAATATTATAGCTAGCCTTGTCAAATTTGCAGGATATATTCATAACCATAAAATCTTGCCTGGGAATATTTTTGGGCCTCATTTTGAAAAGCAAGATGACCGCCACGGGCGTTTTTTGACTTTCAGCAAGGACTTTTGTTGGCCCTCTAGAGCAAAAGGTATTATAGGTAGAGATATCAATTTTATTGCGTTAATATATCTTACCTAGTGGACCGGTGCAATAGTCCGGCGCCTAGCCGGTCCCGCCAAACATTAGAAAAAAATGTCCTGAGCTGGGCTCTGGCCTGGACCGGTACTGTAGTGTTCACTCGCCAGGTGTCACCCGACACCCAGCTCCCCTACTGCGCGTGTGCGCGCATGCGCACTTCCTCTTTTTGTTTGGCGCCATTGTGTTTAAATTCGGAAATATTGAAGAGAAACTTTTTATTATTATATACAGTGACTAGTGCTATAACGAGTTGACCGAAACTCGAGTCGTAACTCGGTGGGCGATATTTGGGATGACATCGATTTACGTAATTTAAACTCGAGTTTTTAAGAAATAAATTATAATATACTAGTCTTGTTATAAAACCAGCACTTTTACAGTTTATCTAACCATAAAGACAAAAAATTTAATGAGCAATGGTCGTTTTTTTTTATTTCCTTATTTACGTGGATGTTCCATAATGTGCTCATACATACCTGTCGGCAACAGAATTTATTTCCTTGCAATAAAATGGTATTAAATACGTTAATGGCGGATCCCTTGATGACAATATTTGGACATTATTATTTTATTTATATTTGTGTCATTTACTCGAGTTCAACTCGAGTTCAACTCGCATCTAACAAGCGAGCGTCGATCTACAGAAATCACTGATGATTACAGCTCTAACAGTGACTTAGTTTTTGTTTGGTGATCTATTGTGGATTATTACTTACTGCATGTATCATGGCATCACCAGGCCAACGTAGAGGGAACTGCGGGCACATCATGGCAGGATTTGATGGACATAAAAAATGTGCTAGGTGTAGGGAAAAGAAGTTAGGAGATGATCCGTGTGTGAAGGACTTACTTTGCTCCATTTGTGATGCATTTTCGGAACAGCAGCGTTCTATGCTCTCCACCCCTCAGTATAAAATCCGCAAGGATAAGAAGTACGGACTTTTAGTCTCTCCCTCAAAGGTCACCGTCGTTGGTGTAGCTAACCAGGAGGACTTGGGTGGAGAACAAGACGAAGAAGAGTTGGATGGTGTTCCGGTCCTTGCTTCCGGTTCCGGTGAACCACAAGTATTTTCTATCTCCCATCATACTCCTGAGGATTTTGTCTGTAAACGAGATTTTGACACACTCAGTAATCAGCTAGAGGAGAAATTCGCCCGTTTCGAGGCTCTACTCACCAGGACTAATATCTTTTCTACACCAAAAGCCCCAGTTTCCGCTGTTTCTATTACTACTTCTGAACAGCCTTTCTTCAATCCCTCTGAGCCTGGAGCCACCGGTCCGGTGAGGCCTCCGGCTACAGATGGGCAAAATCCACAGGTTAAAGACAAGAAAAATAAGGGCACGGGCAAGAAGGTTAAAAAGACTAAAGTTGCCCCTACTGCTACAGTTGTGTCCGAGGCACCGGCTCCGGTGAAGGACCAGACTGTTAGTGTATCTCTTCCTGCTCAAAAACATGAGGAACCGGTTAAAGTGGATGCTCCCGTTCCGGGCCCTGCCCCGTCTCTTATACCCGGTGTGAAATCTACTCTCAAGCCAGAAACTTCATTTTTCAGTTCATTGCCTCACACTACTACCAGTGTTTCCGGTACCGGTCAATCCTTCTCTGCTGAACAGGACGTGTCTGATGTGGACTCTAATCTTGACCGGTCTGATAAGGCATCTGACGAGGGTGAGATCTCAGACTCAGAGGCAACAGAACAAAACGAAGAAATGAACTACAGGGAAACGTGCAGGTCAGTTAGGGCCTTTCTTGGATGGAGTCATATCCCAGACTTTGAGCTCTCTGTATCAGACGGGGATAGGTCAGACAACCCGTGGAAGGGGAAACTCCCAAGAAAAACCGGCAAAGTGTCAGTAGAATTACCCCCGGATGACTGGCTTTGCCATAAGATGGAGAAACTGAACTGCCGGGTCGCTGAAGGTTACCCTTCTCGTTCCCAGGAATCGGCTGGTTTGAAAGTGGATCAGTTTATTCGCACGCCTAAGAGTCAAGCCAAATGGTACAAACAACATAGACTTAGGCAGGATTCAACCACTAGACCAGGCAGAACCATTTTCAGCTGGTCCGACTCTGAGGCCCGCCTCAACGCCCAGTACTCTAGGGTTGCTAAAGTTTCATCCTACCCTCAATCTGGTCCCCCATCCCGACCGGTACCTCAAGACATCCTACGCCGGTGGGAGAAGTGTGCTCGAGAAGGAACATACATTGCCAATCATGCAGCAGCCTTTAATAGGTGCACCAGTGAAATCCAGGACAAGATGAACGCTCATATTGGTCTGCTTAATGAGGTTATTGTCAAGGGAAAGGCTCCCAAAGAGGTTGTAGAAGCTATCCGGGATCTCAAAGATTTATCCGCTTTTCATGCAAGCGCTTTTCATGCATGGCTCTAGGGACTTCACTCCAACACCTAGCCGACAGTTTGTTCATTCAGCTTGCCAACTTTATCTTACTACGCAGGGATTCATATCTTGAATTTGCTAAACCCGGACTGAAACCGGACACATGGAACAGGTTGCGCAATGCCCCCTTGTTTAGTTCCTCCCTGTTTCCAGATGATATCCTTGCCACAGCAGAACAGGATATAGCGAAATTTGAATCCACATCAGGTGCTCATGGTCCGGGCACAGGGCAGCACTCTGGTAGGAAACACCAATCGTACCGGTACAAGCCGTACGACAAGAAGGATAACAGACATTCAGGCCATTCCTCCTCCCAGTCTAGCCAGGCTTGGCGTCAGTTTTCTCATAGAGGGAGGGGCCGCGGTCGCGGACGTGGAGGCAACAATTCCAGTTATTTCTCCAAATCGTCCCGTCAACAATCCTATAAATGACAATTATTGCTTAGTAGATCCTCAGTTAAAGTTAAATGTGGAGGATCCGTTTTGCCAGGACTTAAACAGAAATGTAAACAAGACTGTAAACTTACCTGTTGTCGGTCATGTACCTTGTGTAACAGGGCGGTCAGAAAACAAAGACATAAGTCCCTCTCAGGTTCCAATGAAAATAAAGTGTGTGAAACCTGTTTGCTGTGTAAATCTTTGTCTTTGTGCTCCAACTGTTCAAAATGTCCCTCATGTTGTAGAAAATCCACCTGTGGGGGCCCGTCTGCAAAGGTTTTGGCAGGTCTGGTACTCCCTGGGTGCAAACCCAAGAGTAGTTTCAATTCTTCAGGAAGGGTACAACCTACCCTTCAAGTAGAAACCTCCTCTGGCAAGGTCACCGGTCATTATCAGTGGATACGCAAATCCGGTCAAAAGCAGACACATAAGGGACTCCTTACAAGCACTCATTCAGAAACAGGCGGTAGAAAAGGTGACAACTCCCTCCTCCCTGGCCTTTTACAACCGCTTGTTTCTTGTACCAAAACCCAACAGGAAATGGAGGCCCATCCTAGATTTAAGCCGACTGAACTGTTACCTAGCAACTTCATCTTTCAAGATGGAGACACCAGAGACCATCCGACTCTCCCTTCAAAAAGGGGAATGGGTGACGTCTCTGGATTTCAGCGACGCTTACTTCCATATCCCAATAGGACAAAGGTCACGGAAATTCCTCAGGTTCTTCCTCCACAGTCAAGCTTATCAGTTCACAGCCCTCCCCTTTGGCCTCTCAACGGCTCCGTTGGAGTTCACCAGGGTGGCCAAGGAAGTCAACTTAATGGCACAGGCTCGGGGTATCAGGATCCACCAGTACCTCGACGACTGGTTGCTGAGAGCCCCGTGCCCGGAAACGTGCCTACTTCATACCCGGACCCTCTTGGACCTGTGCCACAGGTTAGGGTGGGTAGTCAATATGACCAAGTCGGAGTTGGTGCCTCAGCAGGTCTTCAACTTTGTAGGTTACCGTTTCGACCTCTCTCAGGGGCTGGTCAAACCGAATATGCAAATATGGTTATTCATAACCATAAAATCTTGCCTGGGAATATTTTTGGGCCTCATTTTGAAAAACAAGATGACCGCCACGGGCGTTTTTCGACTTTCAGCAAGGACTTTTGTTGGCCCTCTAGAGCAAAAGGTATTATAGGTAGAGATATCAAATTCGCGGGGTATGTTCCTCATTACAAAATCTTGAATCTTGACTGGGAATATTTTTGGCCTCATTTTGAAAAACAAGATGGCCGCCATGGGCGTTTCTTTGTCAGTCATAAAAAGTGCTTTATCTCCCTTATTATTGGTCCTAGAGTTTTGGGATGGTAAAACAACCTATAGGAAATCATGGGCCTCTCCTTCAAGGTCAAACAAGGATAGCCAAACTTAAAAGTGCTTCTAACTCGCTTATTATTGGTCCTCGAGGTTTGGGATGGTAAAGCAACTTATAGGAAATCATGGGCTGGGAATCTTCTGGTGTGGTTAGATTTGACCTTGGACCTCTCCTTCAAGGTTAAACAAGAATAACCAAACTTAAAAGTGCTTATAACTCGCTTATTATTGGTCCTAGAGGTTTGGGATGGCAACACAACTTATAGGAAATCATGGGCTGGGAATCTTCTGGTGTGGCCAGATTTGACCTTGGACCCCTCCTTCAAGGTCAAACGATAATAGCCAAACTTAAAAGTGCTTATAACACGCTTATTATTGGTCGTACAGATTTTGGATGGTAAACCAACCTATAGGAAATCATGGGCTGGGAATCTTTTTGTGTGGTCATATTTGACCTTGTACCCCTCCTTCAAGGTTAAACAAGGATAGCCAAACTTAAAAGTGCTTATAACTCACTTATTATTGGTCCTAGAGGTTTTGGATGGTAAACCAACATATAGAAAATCATGGGCTAGGAATCTTTTGATGTGGTCAGATTTGACCTTGGGCCCCTCCTTCAAGGTCAAACGATGATTCACTGGCTTTGGTGAGTTGTCGTTTCGGTGGATACAAATTTGGATCGGTTCTCCGATGCATAGGTCCAGTTAAGTAGTTTAATGGTGTAACTTTCAAACTATTTTTATTGTGCTACAATAGCTTACCAAGTGGGACTGAATGCTAACTCGGGAGGCTAAGATGGCGGCCAATGAGAGAAGAAGGACAAATCACCAAATGACACTGCTATGGTACACACTAAAACACGGACTCGGTCAAATCCAACTGTCCATTTTTCTTGGTCGTTGGCTGGGGTCCTGCGGCCTACCAAGTTAGCATTCAGTCCCACATGGTAAGCTTGTAGCTTATAAAAGCTACATTTTATTGCGTTAATACTTCCTATCCAATAGACAATTGCTAATCCGGTCGGCGCAGACCGGCCCGACAAACGCCAGAAAAAGACGTCCTGTGTTTCCACCGGCTGGCCGGTCCGTAGTACTGTGCTCTCCCCAGATGGCGCCTCGTACTTCCTTCCTGTCTAGACAACCTGACATCATAGCATCTTTTTCGTTTGGCGCGTGTACTGTGCAGACGTGTTTTCAACAATCTCCAGATATTTTAAAGAAAAGTGTGCATTATGACGGATTTTATACCTTATTTGCAAATAATTTATTGTAAAAGTGTTACCTACATATCAAGCACAGATATACATCGAGAAATCTGCTGGAAACGCTCCCTAGTTGACTCAATTTAGTGTTGATGATAGGGCAGTAATCTACGAGAATATGAAGGCAGCCAGTTTCTAGTTTCCTCCCATTCAACAATTGTGTTGTTAGGGGCAGATCGACAATATTTAGAAATATAATGGATATACTACTTACAAGGTATTTTTATCCGTGTTTTTTGTTTGAATGTACCTGCTGTAACCTTCCAGCTACAATCACCATAGAAACGTCTTTTCTAGTACTACAGATAGAAATCACGGGAAACTTCAGTCTACATAGTTTTGAACACTGTAAAGAAGGAATTCCCCCAGCAAGATGCATTCTTCATCTTCAGAGCGCACTAGCCCGAGTATATAGTGTTTTTCAACAGAAGCAAGAGGTGCTTTCTTCAGATTTCTTCAGAGCGCACTGGTACCGACTTCTCTGCTGTAAAGCATCAGTCACACCAGCCTAGCTCGAGTATTATAGTGTTTTTTCATCAGAAGCAAGAGGTGAATTCTTCAGATTTCTTCAGAGCACACTGGTCCAGACATCTTTGCTGTAAAGCATTTGTCGACCGGCAAGCTCGTAGTCAGCCGACCTCGCCTAGTATTTACATAGAAGGAACTTCATCTTTAATCACTCTCAGTCCCACCCTTGTGGACCCGGCACTTGTGTCAGTAGCAAGGGTTGTGGATGGCCAGGACACTGGTTTGAGTGCACAGCCGGCTGAGTAAGAAGAACCGACTTCAGATCCGGACAGGACTTCACCTTCACAGCGCACTGGTCCAGGCTTCTCTGCTTTAAAAGCATCAGCCGACCGGCCAGCTGTAAAGAACGCGACCTCTGACGTCATATCCAGTCAGCCAATCGCGTGTCTTTCCGACAACTCACGAAGCTGGTCACGTGTTTTCACCGACCAGGAAGGTCGGAAGTGCATTCTTCAGAATTCACGTCTACTGTGTTTACAGTTCCTGTTTGCAGACCCAGCCTTGTTGTCGGTAGTGGGGTTTGTGGACTGTAAAGTTGCCGGTGAGGCATCGCACAAAGAACGCGAATACTGACGTCATCTCCAGTTAGCCAATCGCGTGTCCTTCCGAACAATCACGAAGCAGGTCATATGTTTTCACTGACCAGGAAGGGCGGAAGTGCGTTCTTCAGAACTCACGTCTACTGTGATTCCAGTCCCTGCCTTGCAGACCTGGCTTCGTTGTCGGTAGTGGGGTTTGTGGATGAGCAGAATACTGCGCATTTGCATGTTTAAATATCACAAAAGAACGCGACAACTGACGAGTTCCAATCAGCCAATCGCGTGTCTTTCCGACCAGCAAACTGGTCACGTGACACACCAAACACCAAGTGTTTCTAAAAATAGTTCACAAGGGCTTTCCCAGCAACTGTCAAATCTACAAATAAGATGTGCGATTAAAGAAGTACTTTAATTAATGGAGGAAACCTACAGCAAGCTGAATTCAACACACAGATAGTTGTAAAATTGTTTTAGCAACCGGTTTTTATTACTGGCTACAACTGGTTACAGAGTGTACCGACTGGTGCTGGCTACACAGCCTTGTACACTTGCTTCAACAACTGGTTATAGTGTACCGACTGGTACTGGCTACACAGCCTTGTACACTTGCTTCAACAACTGAGTACAGTGTACTGACTGGTACTGGCTACACAGCCTTGTACACTGGCTTCAACAACTGGTTACAGAGTGTACCGACTGGTACTGGCTACACAGTCTTGTACATTTGCTTCAACCTACCGGTTACAAAGTCTACTAACAGGGTGCTGGCTACACAGTCCTTCACCCCAACTGGTTAAAAAAAAAAAAAAAAAAAAAAAAAGCCTGTGAAAATTCATTGGTGACCCCAGCCAGTTTTTTGCCGGTTACAGAAAATTACTGGTTACAGTAAAGTACCGGGTATGGAGTCCTGGTAGTGGACAGAGTTGCCTAAGGTAATTTGGTTACACAGAATTCTTAGACCATTCAGTGGTCTTGGGGATATGACAGTGATATGACAGTGTCCCAAGCTGCCAGGCAACCTCCCCTTATCACACCTCTCAACAACCTGTTATCGGTGCTGGACTTGACTGGAGAGATAATAAATTTTGTCATCATGTCCGGCCAGGGGTCAGACATCTCACAAATGACAATTGTTCTGTGAATGCTGCACCTTGCAGGCTGCTGGCCCGGGGCAAAGAGTCTATTAATGTGAAAAGTTGTGTCAGCCCCACCGGACCACAATATGAACAGAGAGACTGTTAACTTGGATCATTGTCACCAGACCGGACCAGTGTCCGGTGGGACAGAAAATGTTTGTCAGAATACCAAATGTCCCAAATGTGGCGCACCATCTGCCTGTAGGGTCCAAACTAAGCCCTTTTTGAGAACTTAGGAAGCCTTGGGGGCTGGACCCTAGGTAGAACAATTGTTGCAGGAGGGATACCTACGTCCATATACCTATACAAGGACAATCCAGGAAATGCCTGAGATTTCACATCCAAAGTCGGGCATACCAGTTCAAGGCCCTGCCATTCGGTTTGTCCACAGCGCCTTGGAGTTCACCGTGATACCAAAAGTGGTGAAATTGATGGCCATACACAAGGATTTAAGAAACCACCAGTACCTAGACGACTGGTTGGTGAGAGCCAGATCCCACCAGGCTTGTCTCCAACATACACAGGAACTAGTAAGTAAGGTGTCAGCAACTAGGTTGGCTGGTGAACTTAGGGAAACCGACTGACTCCAGACCGGTGGCAGAACCTTCAAGAGAAAATGCTGAAATTGCTATCCCTACCGGCTTGCCCGGTCCAGGAAATCAGGTCCGTGATAGGCTTACTAACAGCTACAGAAAAGCAAGTTCATGTAGGCCAATTTCATACGAGACTCATTCAGTGGCATCACAAACACAACTGGAGGGTCCCAGAATCACTGGAAAAGGTGATCCCAACCCCCAGGTCCTTGCACCCCCATTTACAATGATGGCTGAAAGAAGAAAAGTACTTACAGTCCAACCATTACACCCAATAAAACATGCTCTGCAAATAATTACAGACGCATCAATAGAAGGGTGGGGCGCTCGCTTAGACGAGCACTTTGCAAGAGTAACCTGGTCCCCTCCGGGAAGCAAGCTGCATATAAACTATCTAGAACTTAAAGCAGTCTTTCTGGCTTTAAAAGAGTTCTAAGACCTTTGCTCAACAAGATAGTACTTGTAGCAACTGACAACACCACAGTAGTGTCATACATAAACAAGGAAGGAGGCATGAGGTCGTGCCCACTTTGTGCCCTACTATGGAGAATCTTGACCTGGGTACCAGGAAACAAGTGACTCTAAAGCACAACACATTCCAGGCCGGCCGAATGTGGTAGCAGACAAGCTATCCAGGCTAGGCCAGACCATCCAAACAGTGGTTTCTCCTTCCAGAGGTTTTTCCACTCTATGCAGCAGGTGGCACCGGCCCAAAAATAGACTTATTTGCCACGAGGTTCAAAAACAGGTTGCCTCGGTGTCACCGGTACCGGATCCCCTGGCCACAGCAGTGGATGCGCTCAGTCAGCCATGGTAGGATCTGAAAGCATACACCTTCCCACCATCAACCATATTGGGCAAAGTGGTGGAGAAGTTGCAAGACTCCCCATGCAAGAGAATCATTCTTATTGCTCCGGGTTGACCCAACATCTAGTGGCCACGTCCAGCCAAATCCCACAGAGCCTGCCCAATATGCCCAACCTGTTGACAGTCATTCAATCAGACCCCTCACAGAAGTCTGACAAATCTTAATATCCATGCAGGGCTCCTAGAGCCTCAGCAATTGAGGAGCAGGGCTTGTCTGAGGCATTGGCAGCAAGAGTTGAGGCTCCTCAAAGGGGATAAATCAGATCAGGCTATGAGGCAAGTGGACCATTTTTACAAGTGATGTATCATTCATCAGGTGGACTTCGGGGCACCCCCTGTAAAGTTAGTTGCTGACTTCCTTATGTACCTATTTCAGGACAGGAAGTTGCAGCCCAGCACCATTGATGGTTACAGGTCAGACATTGCTGATAGACTGGGAGATTCGCCCATCAAAATCAGTAAGGATGAAAATCTCACTCGTCTCCTGGATAGTTTCCACTGAGACAGACCCAAAGGTCGGAAGGGAATCCCTTCCTGGAACCTCTCCCTGGTTTTTGCACCAGCTGACAAGGGTCATTTTGAACAAATTAAAGAGGCTTCCTTGAAGCATTTGACCTTCAAGACAGTTTTCCTCTTGGCCCTGGGGTCGGGCAAGAGTAGAAGTGAGATACATGCTTGGCAAAACAGAAATATTAGACACCAGTCCGACTGGTCAAGGTGTCCCTGTACCCATCACCCAGCTTTCTCTCCAAGAATCAGCTGGCCAAAGAGGGTCCAGAAAGTGTGGCCCCAGGGGTATAACAGCCCTGGCCCCCAACTCTGGATAGATCCCTCAAGTCTGACAGGTCCCTCTGTCCAGTCAGAGCATTGCGCTACTATTTGGACAGGACCTCAGGCAGAATAAGGAGGTGGTTTTTGTCTCCTTTAAGAAAGGTTTTGACAAAGACATCTCACCTGCCACTATCTCCTCTTGGATCAAGCAGACTGTGATCCTATGTTATGAGCTCTCTGACCAGGAGGCCCACATTTTACATCAGGTTAAAGCCCATAATGTCAGGGCCTTTGATGCTTCTAAGGTCTTCCAGTCGGACGTTTCCTTGGATACAGTCTTGTCAGCCTGCCTCTGAAGTCACATAATACCTTCACATAGTTCTATTTGAAGGGCGGGGCTTTGGGCTGATTCAGAGCTTTACCAATTGGGCTCGGCAGTGGCTGCTCAGCAGATCCACAAGTGGCCCTTCGATTGAGGAGATTTGTATATATGTATAAACGGTTTCTTCATGTACATAAGAATTAAGTGTGGCATGCTTCCTTCGGGAGGTTTATTTGCATTCTGGGACTGAACTCATCCCTCTCTTCCCCTACCTCAGAGCAGGTCTGAAAAAAGGGGGGGGAGGCAATGGCGGTATAGCCCGGTTAACCGGCTGCTGGCAACCGACCATGGCCTTACAGGGTTTCCTGACCTTAAGGTCAACCCAGGCTTGGGCCTATAGATCTCCTGACGAAGTCAGCCTAGACCGTAGGTTAAAATTTGCCATTATTTGTGAGTTCACATAAGTCCCTAGTAACTTACCCGCCGGCCAAGTGGTAGTTATTCAGCAATTGTCCATTGGATAGGAAGTATTAACGCAATAAAATTGAAAATTAAAATTTTCAATTTATTCAATTAACTTTTCGCAAATTATGACCATAGAAAACAAAATAAAGCTTAAATTTTTCTTTCATCTTAATGCATAAACTTCCACACTGCTTAATTTTCACTCAGCGCTGCATGTTTTTACTTTCAAAAACCTTTTTCCACTATATATTATATTGCATTTAACCTTTTTGGGATGCTTAGTTTTTAGCAAAAATATTTTTCCAGTTATATACGATGTTGATGTTGTACGAATTATGTCCACCCCACTGGGGTGCTTTTTTTGCTTTTTCCGCCGTCCGGCTTCCGCCATCCACCGTCCGGACGCTTGGTTTTCCGCTCATTTGAAGGAAAAGTATTTAACCTATCCTTACCAAATTTGGTATGGGTGTTTATTGGGTTAATAGCTTGCATGGGATTGCTTTTGGTGAAGACAGGTCTATAGCTAACTGAGTAATAGCTACTTAGCTACTTTTGTGTACTTCTTTTGTTTCCGGGCATTTTAAGGAAAAGTATTTGACATATCTTTACTAAATTTAGTATGAAATAAAGTGAATAGTTGGTATGCTGAGTGAGTATGGTAGCCTGATATATAGCTGTAATATAAGCTTATATTTCGACTTCCTGATTGGATTAGTCTCATCAGAGGCTTTGTTAGGTTTTGAGACTTGACCTCCTGAAGTACTATTATTGGCTCCGGTAAACTCCGGGTTAGGGCCGGATTTACCACAGTGTAAATGTTGGTAATTCCCTGGTGGGGGAACTAATAATGTGGTTTGTAACTCAAAAGTACTAATAAATCAGGTTAAAAGTGTTGGTTGCCATAGTAATACTTGCTCTTGCTCAAACCCATTGCCCCTTAGCGACTTAAGGAGGTTAGGTGATTTCTATGGTTTATCCATCATTGGTGTGTATTGGTCAAGTTGGGTCCTATTATTTCATCAATCTTATTTATGACTATTATGATAGTAACCCAAGTGTTGTTAATTAACAACAGAAATAAAAAGGCAGTAAAACACCATGGTTATGCAAACAGTTTTATTTAATTATAGCTTTATTTACTAATTGGTAGTGATAATTGTCACAACAAATGAGTATAAATAATATTCATAATAAGATGTAATACTTGATTATATTTTACAGGATGTCCTCTTATGCTAGGTAAGTTCACATGTTATGTGGAGTGATCAGTCTTCGTCTGATGATGAAACTTCACCAAATAAATTGGTGAGATCCTTGTGGAAGGACTCATCTAGGATGATTGGTGTACCTGATGATGATCCAGATGAGATATCTTCAGTAGAATTACTCAAATCTATAATTTCGGGTTTTGTAGGGCTGTACTCTTGATGCACCAATTGGAACCAGTCTACCAAAGACTACCAAACCAATAGCCAAAAATTAATCAAATACTACCTTGACAGAGGATACCCCCTTAAACCCTTAGAAAATCACTACAAAAAGGCAGCTAGGTTTTCACAGGATGATCTACTACAAACTAAAAACAAAAAATTAAAAACACCACAAGTATTAGTCACAACCTACAACCCAAGAAATCCGAATATTTCACAAATAATTCGAAATAACTGGAATATCATTGCGAATACAGAAGATTTACAACAGATCTTCCCCAACAAGCCACTCATAGGTTACAGAAGACTCCCAAATTTAAGGGATATTCTAACTTCTAACAAAATAAGTTGGCCACCCAAGGAAACAAAAACTAAGGACTCCAAACTCCCACCAGTTTGTACCAGACTAGGCAAATGTACTTACTGTCCTAGATTACACAAGATCACCACATTCCAAAGTACACACACTAAAAAACTACATAAATGTATAAACTTACCTGAGAAACACAGAATAACTTGTGAAATATACAATATAATATATCTCATACAGTGCACAAAATGCCACAAACAATATATAGGCAAAACTGGGAGACCTTTTAGAGCTAGGATTTATGAACACACAGCCAGTGTAAAAAATCCTAAAAAGTCACTATCCACACTTGTATCAAGACACTTCACCACTGAAAACCACTCTCACAAACACATGAGATTCAGTGTAGTGCAATGGCTAGGAAATGAGACAGGACCAGATATGATGAGTACCCATAGAAAGCATGAACTCAGGCATATTTGGGACACCCCTACCATTGCTCCCATTGGCATTAACCAATATGTATAATAATATCCCTCTTAATTTGGTATTTTTGTCCAGATACCACCCTTTACTCTTACTCTTAAATTTAGTATGAGCATTACTTAGGTCGATAGCTTGCTTGGGATTGCTTTTAGTGATAATAGCTGTGTAACTGACTGAGTAATAGCTACTTAGCTACTTTGCCAAAAATGGAAAAACACAAATTTGCTTCTATCTCCTTAACCATGCGAGATAGAGCGATTTCATCGAAATTTTCGACCCACAGGGTATCTGAGAAATATACTCTTGGCGTTTTTAAAAAAAATTTCCCCTCCCCAAAAATGGCGGCCATTTTGTATTTTCGTATTGTTGCCAAAAATGGCAAAACACAAATTTGCTTCTATCTCCTTAACTGCGAGATAGAGTCATTTCGTCGAAATTTTCGACTCACAGGGTATCTAAGAAATGTACTCTTGGCAGTTTTCAAAAAAATTTCCTCTCCCCAAACATGGCGGCCATTTTGTATTTTTGAATTTTTGCCAAAAAATGGAAAAACTCAAATTTGCTTCTATCTCCTTAACCGTGCGAGATAGAGCAATTTCGTCGAAAGTTTTCGACGCCACAGGGTATCTCAGAAATGTTCTCTTGGCAATTTTCAAAAAATTTCCCCTCCCCAAAAATGGCGGCCATTTTGAATTTTCGAATTTTTGCCAAAAATGGCAAAACACAAATTTGCTTCTATCTCCTTAACCGTGCGAGATAGAGCGATTTCGTCGAAATTTTCGATCCACCGGGTATCTGAGAAATGTACTCTTGGCAATTTTCAAAAAAATTTCCTCTCCCCAAAAATGGCGGCCATTTTGAATTTTCGAATTTTTGCCAAAAATGGCAAAACACAAATTTGCTTCTATCTCATTAACTGTGCGAGATAGTGATTTCTTCGAAACTTTCGACTCACAGGATATCTGAGGAATGTACTCTTTGCAATTTTCAAAAAATTTTCCCCTCACCAAAAATGGCGGCCATTTTGTATTTTCGAATTTTTGCCAAAAAAATGGAAAAGCACAAATTTGCTTCTATCTCCTTAACCGTGCGAGATAGAGCGATTTCGTCGAAAATTTTCGACCCACAGGGTATCTCAGAAATGTACTCTTGGCAATTTTCAAAAAATTTTCCTTTCCCACATATGGCGGCCATTTTGAATTTTCGAATTTCTGTCAAAAATGGAAAAACAAAAATTTGCTTATCTCAATAACCGTGCGAGGTAGAGCGATTTCATCGAAATTTTCGACTCAACCAATATAAAAAGGCATGAAGCTGAAATAATTTACATGTATACTAATAAATATTTAAGCGTCATTGATATATTTTACAAATGAAACAGGGTCTTGTAAGACTGCTGTACAATTTTGGCAAAAGGTTCATGGGGTGGAAATTACACATGATAATGTGTGTTCTTCTATGCTATCCTGTTTCTATTCATATGTCGCAGCTACTATCAACAGGGCGTCCTATTTCTAGTTAATAATTAAATCTGTTACTCATGTTGTGCTGGAACTATTCCATTCACTATTGAATCAAAACTGAATTTAAAAGGTTCACTTGTGTAAAGATAAATACAATTTAAGCATATGTTCAACCTCAAGTGTACTATATATTCAGGTAAACAGGTCCACAGGACAATTTTTAGTTTTGCCACATACTTTGGGGATCACATGGTGTTACAGAGGGCCCCAAGTAGAGCTGTGGTGTGGGGATACAGTTCTCTGTCTTCTGGAAACTGTACTGTGCAGCTCACACTGAAAGGGGAAAGTGTCAGCCAGGAGTTCTCCACAGATGTGTCACCAGGTAAGTTTTCTGCTGGATACAATTAGCATTGTACTCTCAACCTAGGCACAATCTGTATTGTTTTCCCCCATAAGACACAATTTGGGTGATATTCCCCCACAAGACCCAATCTGTATTGTACCACCCCCCCCCACCCCCCCACCCCCCCCCCACACACACACACACCCACACACACACACACACACACACACATATACTAAAAACAGTCAGTATTGCACTCGTCCACAAGACCCAATTTGTATTGTACTGGCCCACCAGCCCATGTGTCTTTTCTCCTCCACCCCCCAATTTTTCATCCTTGATATATAAGGTATCTTTTAAAAGAAACAGCATGCCTTGTACTTTATATATCCCCAGATGAAAGAGCAGTGTCGGGGGATATACTGGATTCAGGTCTGTCACTCCACCGCCGTAGAAATTTCCCTGTTTACACGATAAGTCAAAAACGGATCAGTAATTTTTTTTCAAACTTGGTACGCATGTTTAGGGTGGTCAAAGGAAGATCCCTATTTTATGGTGACCTTAAACTCTCAATAATAAAGAACTTATGGCCACCTTAAATCAGAAATGGACGTATGGCCACTTAAAGCCCTCTGGGTCACAAACTATTAGGTTTCATTTTTACCCCACAGCTCTAAAGGCTGTCGGGATATTGTTTTCAACCATGGTGTCCGGATGGGCGGGTGGCGGGTCGAAGTTTGTCTGGCCTGGTTAGGGGGTGTAGGTGTGCAATGTCATGGTGTGACCTTGATTTGACCTTTGACCTTGCCGTAGTGACCTTGACCTGTAAAAACTTGTCCGGGCTATATCTCGGCAACCATAAGGTGTAGAAAGTTGATACTTGGTGGGGACATTGGTTAGGCAGTGTAGGTGTGCAACATCATGGCATGACCTTGATTTGACCTTTGACCTTGCCGTAGTGAACTTGACCTATAAAATCCTGTCCGTGGTATATCTCGGAAACCGTAAGGTGTAGGAAGTTGATACTGGGTACAGTGATGCTTCTAGAGCGTGGGATACGCGATATCTCGCGAGTTTTAATACTAGACCGCAATTCGGTATATTCGGCGCGTTCGGTAGAAGACGTGATCCCACATGTTTACAAAATGGAGTGGCACCGATCGTTTCACAAGAATCCTTTAATTTTATCATCATGAAGGCTATATTTGGTCGTTTTTTCAGTGAAAAATGTTATTTCATATGAAAACAAAACGGATACTACAGTTTGAAAGTGGATGTCAGATACTAACAACAATACTGTTTAACCAGTTCATACAGCATGTGTACTACCCCATATCTTCTCATGAACATTAATGAGTTGGGAGCTATGGCCGTGTGTTCTCAAGTTTAAAGTCTTAGATCTTTGTTGAGAGTTCTATTTTATAAAATATTGCTAGAAAACCCTAATGGAAATCTATGACCTCATATCATCTCATGAATATTAATGACTTGGGTGCTATGGCCATGAGTTCCCCAGTTTAAAGCATTTGGTCTGTCTTCGAGGCGCTTCTATTTTAAAAAATATTGCTAGAAAAGTATTATTGTAGAATATGGCCCCAGGTCTTTGATTTTTTTTTATCCAAGCACTGATCCAGATAAGTAACATAACTTAATTCGATCTAAGTTGGATCAGTTTCCATCTTCTATTTTTTTCATGAAGATCCATACAGTAGCATTTGTGTAATCCTGCTAACAAATATACGGACAGACAAATACTTATGAAATTAATCCCTCTTTGGGGTACAAGTTCCCATTTCAATGGACCAAGCCCCCACATTTTTCGGACATGGGGGGGAACTGTCCCCACATTTCCAAATTTCTAGAATCAACACTGTGGGTAGGGACATTGGCTAGAGTTTGTAGATGTAAAACGTCATGGTGTGACCTTGATTTAACCTTTGACCTTGCCGTAGTGACCTTGACCTATAATGCCTTATCTGGGCTATATTTTGGAAACCCTAAGGTGTAGGAACTTGACATTTGGTAGGGACATTGGTCGGGGGTTATAGGTGTGCAACGTCATGGTGTGACCTGGATTTGACCTTCGATCTTGCATATCTGATGCTATTTTATCTCTCTACGGGGATATCTGATGCTATTTTATCTCTCTACGGGGATATCTGATGCTATTTAAGCGTCCTGCAAGGGACGCTTGTTTGTGTATGGGAGACCTTCAGGCTCCGCCGGCTCCACATCTTGTTTTCCTTATAACTCTGTAACCGTTAGGCGGATTCTTTTCAAATTTGGCCGGTTTAGGCAGTAGCCTTGGGGAATCTTTTTGAATATGCTGCAGTGACATTTCAACCAATCAGAGAGGTCACATGACCAAAAATGTCTTTTTTTCGATGGGGAAGCTTGTCCGGATGATAACTTGAAAGGAATTTTATCAATTCACCTGAAACTTGGCAAATACATTCATTCTATTAAAATCTGGAAATCATTAGATTTTGGCATTGATTGGTCAAGAAATGGCCGAGTAATTAATGATTAATTAATCATTATGAATTTTCCAAATAAGGAAAACACAAAAATGCTTATATCTCGAAAACTGTGCTAGATAGAGCGATTTCGACGAAATTTTTGACCCACAGGGTATCTCTGCTGAGTAGTTTTCCCAATTTTCAAAAAAATTTTGTCTCGCCCAAAATGGCGGCCATTTTGAATTTTCGAAATTTTCGCAAAAATGGCAAAACACAAAAATGCTTATATCTCAAAAACCGTGCTAGATAGAGCAATTTCGACGAAATTTTTGACCCGCAGGATACCTCTGCGGAGTAGTTTTCCCAATTTTCAAAAAATTTTTGTCTCGCCAAAAATGACGGCCATTTTGAATTTTCGAAATTTTCGCAAAAATTGCAAAACACAAAAATGCTTATATCTCGAAAACCGTGCTAGATAGAGCGATTTCGACGAAATTTTTGACCTACAGGGTATATCTGCAGAGTAGTTATCCCAATTTTGAAAAAAAATTTATCTCGCCAAAAATGGCGGCCATTTTGAATTTTCGAATTTTTCGCAAAAATTGCAAAACATAAAAATGCTTATATCTCGAAAGCCCTGCTAGATAGAGCGATTTCGACGAAATTTTTGACCCACAGGGTATATCTGCAGAGTACCCATGCCAATTTTCAAAAAAATTTTCTTACCAAAAATGGCGGCCATTTTGAATTTTCGAATTTTTGCGCAAAAATTGCAAAACACAAAAATGCTAATATTTCGAAAACCGTGCTACATAGAGCGATTTCGACAAAATTTTTGATCTTCAGGGTATCTCTGCAGAGCAGCTATCCCAAAGAGCTTTCACTTTTTTCAGTTTCAGACCCATAGCTAATTGCTCACCTACTCAAAATGAGTAAATGCGAATTACCTCTAAAAGTATTGCAGATAGCCAATTTTTCTCAAATAACTCATTCACCTACTTTTGGAAGAGCTTTCACTCTGTGAAGTTTCAGACCCGTAGCTAATTACTCACCTACTCAAAATGAGTAAATGCTAATTATCTCAAAAACTATTGCGGATACCCAATTTTTATCAAATAACTCATTCATGTACTTTTGGGAGAGCTTTCACATGGTGAAGTTTCAGACCCGTAGATGATTACTCACCTACTCAAAATGAGTAAATGCGAATTATCTATAAAAGTATTGCAGACAGCCAATTTTTCTCAAATAACTCATTCACCTACTTTTGGGAGAGCTTTCACTCTGTGAAGTTTCAGACCCATAGCTAATTACTCACCTACTCAAAATGAGTAAATGCGAATTATCTCTAAAAGTATTGCAGACAGCCAATTTTTCTCAAATAACTCATTCACCTACTTTTGGCAGAGCTTTCACTTGGTGAAGTTTCAGACCCATAGCTAATTATTCACCTACTCAAAATGAGTAAATGCGAATTATCTCTAAAAGTATTGCAGATAGCCAATTTTTCTCAAATAAATCATTCACCTACTTTTGGGAGAGCTTTTACTTGGTGAAGTTTCAGACCCATAGCTAATTACTCACCTACTCAAAATGAGTAAATGCTAATTATCTCTAAAAGTATTGCAGATAGCCAATTTTTCTCAAATAACTCATTCACCTACTTTTGGGAGAGCTTTCACTTGGTGAAGTTTCAGGCCCATAGCTAATTACTCACCTACTCAAAATGAGTAAATGCGAATTATCTCTAAAAGTATTGCAGATAGCCAATTTTTCTCAAATAAATCATTCACCTACTTTTGGCAGAGCTTTCACTTGGTGAAGTTTCAGACCCATAGCTAATTACTCACCTACTCAAAATGAGTAAATGCGAATTATCTCTAAAAGTATTGCAGATAGCCAATTTTTCTCAAATAACTCATTCACCTACTTTTGGAAGAGCTTTCACTCTGTGAAGTTTCAGACCCATAGCTAATTACTCACCTACTCAAAATGAGTAAATGCGAATTATCTCTAAAAGTATTGCAGAGAGCCAATTTTTCTCAAATAACTCATTCACCTACTTTTGGCAGAGCTTTCACTTGGTGAAGTTTCAGACCCATAGCTAATTATTCACCTACTCAAAATGAGTAAATGTGAATTATCTCTAAAAGTATTGCAGATAGCCAATTTTTCTCAAATAACTCATTCACCTACTTTTGGGAGAGCTTTCACTCTGTGAAGTTTCAGACCCATAGCTAATTATTCACCTACTCAAAATGAGTAAAATGCGAATTATCTCTAAAAGTATTGCAGATAGCCAATTTTTCTCAAATAAATCATTCACCTACTTTTGGGAGAGCTTTCACTTGGTGAAGTTTCAGACCCATAGCTAATTACTCACCTACTCAAAATGAGTAAATGCGAATTATCTCTAAAAGTATTGCAGAGAGCCAATTTTTCTCAACTCATTCACCTACTTTTGGCAGAGCTTTCACTTGAAGTTTCAGACCCATAGCTAATTATTCACCTACTCAAAATGAGTAAATGTGAATTATCTCTAAAAGTATTGCAGATAGCCAATTTTTCTCAAATAACTCATTCACCTACTTTTGGGAGAGCTTTCACTCTGTGAAGTTTCAGACCCATAGCTATTTATTCACCTACTCAAATGAGTAAATGCTAATTATCTGTAAAAGTATTGCGGATACCCAATTTTTATCAAATACTCATTCATCTACTTGTGGGAGAGCTTTCACATGGTGAAGTTTCAGACCCATAGCTAATTACTCACCTACTCAAAATGAGTAAATGCGAATTATCTCTTAATAGTATTGCAGATAGCCAATTTTTCTCAAATAACTCATTCACCTACTTTTGGAAGAGCTCACACACACGAAAATGAAAAATTGTGAATATCTCGGAAAAGCTATTTCTTCTGCTTTAATGCTCGGCGGGAGATACACACCGCGGCAGTGGTCTTGACAAAAATTTTTGTCTCCCCAAAAGTGGTGGCCATTTTGAATTTTCAAAGTTTTTGCAAAACACAAAAATGCTTATATCTCGAAAACCGTGCTATATGGAGCGAACTCAACAAAATTTTTGACCTGCTGGGTATCTCTGCAGAGTAGCCATGCCAATTTTCAAAATATTTTTGTCTCGCCAAATATAGCGGACATTTTTAATTTTTTAATTTTTTGCAAAACACAAAAATGCTTATATCTTGAAAACCGTGCTAGATAGAGCAGACTGCGCTGACTTTGGTTGCCACAACAGTATAAGGCTAGAAACGAAGCATTTTCTTAATACTTTAGCACTCACCTTTATATCCTTTTCGGGACGCTTTGTTTTTGCTATGCAAAAACATTATCTTTTTTTTTTGCGAGCGATCCTCTAGTTTATCTCTCTTATATCTCTAATATCTTTTTACTTGACTCTTGGTAGTTGCACCTTTGGGTATCTTTTGATGTTGATTAAGCACTGTTAAAGTAATATTAGAATTCATTAACCGTTTTACTTTTGCAACTTCCCATTATATCAGATGATTTTGCATCAAGTGAGCCACAGGTTTTGCCCACTCCACATAAAAACATGTATTGCCACATCTGTATGTATGGGTAATATTCAAAACATTTAAAGCATAATTTGACCATACAAATGAATATCAAAATGGGAGAAGTCTTAAAGCTTCATAATTTTGGGTTTACTGAATTGTCTTGTTTTAATATGTAATCGTTACATGCAGTTTCTTTCTCTTGGATGTTATTTTCTCTACTTTGACATTATTTGGACACCGACACTGCTCTGAAAGTATCCCAATCTGTGTACTGTTTCACTACTTCTATATCTCATTTTGTTGAAACCTATTTTCCCAGGCTGTGGGGTACGGGCATCTCTGATGCTATTTTAAAATAAAATTTTACCTTAATGTATTCTCATTGCATGTACCGCAAATCAAGACTTTATGTTGAGGATAAAATCATGTTTGAGGCCCATAAAGACTATAATAACTGTCTGTGAAAAATTTGATGGCTGTAGCTTTAACTATAAGGTCACCTTAAGGTCTTAAAATTCCCCACAGAGACCCAATTTATGGACTTTTTGCCACTTTCAAGCCCTGTACTTTTCAAACTATGTCTTTCATATTGTGAAATATCATCTGGAAGTATATTAATATGTTCTTTTTACATGTGCCAAAAATCTACGCCTTTAATAGATGTTTAACCTGTGTATGAGGACCATAAACACTCAACCGAGTGACCCTTTTTCGACATTTTTCACATATTTTGCCCTGTAACTTTGAAATGGCAAGTCGGAGAAGTCTCGAACTGTATTAGATATAAATTTTATGTATAATCTTCATGTGTGACAAATTTGAAGTCTGAAGCTTTAATTTTAATGTCACATTGAGGTCTTTAAAAGGCCCACAGAGACCCAATAATTGGACTTTTTGCCACCTTTAGTCCCTGTAATTGTCAAACTATGTGGCTCATAGAGCTGAAATCTCATCTTGGAATATATTGATATGTTTTTTTCCAGAAATCAAGGCTTTAAGTAGACAGCCTGTACAATACGGGAGGCCCATAAATGCCAACCTGAGTGACCTTTCCTTATGTACTAGGCCCATAGGGTGACTTTTCTGCTACAGTTTTTCACATATTTTGCCTTCCAACTAGAAATGTATGATATAACTCCATCATTTGCCATAGACATTGTAATTTTTCTAAGGAAGGCCTGTCTATTTAATATCTCAATAGTAATGTTGTTATGGCTAACTTAAGCTTTAAGAAATAATTTTTATGTTTTCATCCTTCTGCTTGCTGAGTTTTCAACTTTTTAAAATCACACTGGTTACACAAATTAAACGCGAAGGGACATTGTTATTTTCTGGCGAGCTTTAAGTCCCAATATTAATGAAATTACGACCTTGTGTTAAAAATGGGGGATTTTTACCCGACAGCCCTTAAAAAATTGCAAATCTCGAAAACCGTGCTAGATAGAGCGATTATGACGAAATTTTTGACCCACAGGGTAACTCTTCAGAGTAGCCATCCCAATTTTCAAAAAATTTTTGTCTCGCCAAAAATGGCGGTCATTTTGAATTTTCTAATTTTTCGCAAAAATTGCAAAACACAAAAATGCTTATATCTTGAAAACTGTACTAGATAGAGTGATTTCGACGAAATTTTTGACCCACAGGGTATCTCTGTAGGGTGGCCATCCCAATTTTCAAAAAAATTTTGTCTCACCAAAAATGGCGGCCATTTTGAATTTTCGAATTTTTCGCAAAAATGGCAAAACACAAAAATGCTTATGAAAACCATAGAGCGATTTCGATGAAATTTTTGACCCACAGAGTATATCTGTAGAGTGGCCATCCCAATTTTCAAAAAATTTTTGTTTCGCATAAACGGCCATTTTGAATTTTCGAATTTTTCGCCAAAATTGCTAAACACAAAAATGCTTATATCGCGAAAACCGTGCTAGATAGAGCAATTTCAATGAATTTTTTTACCCAGAGGTATCCCTGCAGAGAAGCCATCCCAATTTTCAAATAAATTTTTGTCTCACCCAAAATGGCGGCCATTTTTACCCCACAGCCCTTAAGGGGGGGGTGTCCGGTGGGCGGGCGGGCGGCGGGAAAAAATTCGTCTGGGTTGTATCTCAGAAACCGTAAGGTGTAGGAAGTTCATACCTTGTAGTGACATTGGTTAGGATGTGCAGGTGTGCAACGTCATGGTCTGACCTTGATTTGACCTTGTCGTAGTGACCTTGAGTTTGAAAATCTTGTCCGGGCTATATCTCGAAAACCGTAAGGTGTAGGAAGTTGATACTTGGTATGGACATTGGTTAGGGGGTGTAGGTGTGCAGCATCATGGTCTGACCTTGATTTGACCTTTGACCTTGCCGTAGTGACCTTGACCTATAAAATCTTGTCTGGGCTATATCTCGGAAACCGTAAGGTGTAGAAAGTTGATATTTGGTAGGGACATTGGTTAGGGGATGTAGGTGTGCAACGTCATGGTGTGACCTTGATTTGACCTTTGACCTTGCCGTAGTGACCTTGACCTATAAAATCTTGTCCGGGCTATATCTCAGAAACCGTAAGGTGTGGGAAGTTGATATTTGGTAGGGACATTGGTTAGTGGGTGTAGGTGTGCATCGTCATGGTCTGACCTTGATTTGACCTTGCTGTAGTGACCTTGACCTATAAAATCTTCTCCGGGCTATATCTCGGAAACTGCAAGGTGTAGGAAGTTGATACTTGGTAGGGACATTGGTTAGGGGGTGTAGGTGTGCAACGTCATGGTCTGACTTTGATTTTACCTTTGACCTTGCTGTAGTGACCTTGACGTATAAAATCTTGTCTGGGCTATATTTCGGAAACCGTAAGGTGCAGGAAGTTGATATTTATGGAATGGTATGGACATTGGTTAGGGGGTGTAGGTGTGTAACGTCATGGTCTGACCTTGATTTGACCTTGCTGTAGTGACCTTGACCTATAAAATCTTCTCCGGGCTATATCTTGGAAACTGTAAGGTGTAGGAAGTTGATACTTGGTAGGGACATTGGTTAGGGGGTGTAGGTGTGCAACGTCATGGTCTGACCTTGATTTGACCTTTGACCTTGCTGTAGTGACCTTGACCTATAAAATCTTGTTGCACCTTTGGGTCTGTCTTTTGATGCAGATTAAGCACTGTTAAAGTCATATTAGAATTTATTAAGAATTTTACTTTTGTAACTTCCCATTGTAACAGATGGAATTTCATGAAGTGAGCCACAGATAAGCATTCATTGAATGTATTACCACTCCTGTATGCATGGTAATATTCAAAACATCTAAACCATAATTCGGCCATGCATATTTATTGATTAATGCTGTCATCTTGTTATTGAATTATCTTGTTTTAATACTTCATCTTTACATGCATTATCTTTCTCTTAGACATTATTTTCTCTATTTAAACATTGTTTGGACCTTTATATAACTGACAGTGCTCTGAAAGTATCCTGAACTTTGTACTGATACAGTACTTCTATATCTCATGGTGTTAAAAATATTTCCCTAGGCTGTGGGGTACGGCATCTCTGATGCTATTTTTAATTTTCGAATTTTTCGCAAAAATTGCAAAACACAAAAATGCTTCTATCTCGAAAACCGTGCTGGATAGAGTGATTTCGATGAAATTTGTGACCCACAGGGTATCTCTTTAGAGTGGCCATCCCAATTTTCAAAAAGTTTTTGTTTCGCCAAAACTGGCGGCCATTTTGAATTTTCGAATTTTTCGCAAAAATTGCAAAACACAAAAATGCTTATATCTCAAAAACCATGCTAGATAGAGCGATTTCGACGAAATTGTTGACCCACAGGGTACTTCTTCAGAGTGCCCATTGCAATTTTCAAAAATTTTTGTTTCGCCAAAACTGGCGGCCATTTTGAATTTTCGAATTTTTCATAAAAATTGCAAAACACAAAAATGCTTATATCTTGAAAACCGTGCTAGATAGAGCGATTTCGACGAAATTGTTGACCCATAGGGTACTTCTTCAGAGTGCCCATTGCAATTTTCAAAAATTTTTGTTTCGCCAAAACTGGCGGCCATTTTGAATTTTCGAATTTTTCGCAAAAATTGCAAAACACAAAAATGTTTATATCTTGAAAACCGTGCCAGATAGAGTGATTTCGACAAAATTTTTGATCCACAGGGTATTTCTTCAGAGTGTCCATTGCAATTTTCAAAAAATTTTTGTCTCTCCCAAAATGGCGGCCATTTTGAATTTTCGAATTTTTCGCCAAAATTGCTAAACACAAAAATGCTTATATCGCGAAAACCGTGCTAGATAGCTATTCTCAGGTTCTCCTTAACATAGTGGAATTGCAGACCTGTAGCTCATTGCATAGCTGAGCAAAAGCTACTTTGAGATTTTCTCTGTTGAGTAAATCAGTTGTAACTATTTGCAGTATTTTCTTTAAATATATTGTTAACCTACTTTTTACACCTAAACAGTTACCGTGTTACTTTCCTTCTGAATAACATTTGCAGGGCACGACTTTTGGGTCCTTTTCTTCTGTCACTTCTACTCTAAAACTCAAAACACACAGTCAGCTGACACAGAGCCCATTCATGGGCAACTGACTGCTTGTTTAACTGTAAATTGTGGAGGATTTTATAAAAATACTTGAGTAATATTTCAAAAGAAAAGTCTTTTATATAATCCATATGTTTTTATAATTATCATATAACGCAGTTCACTAATCTAAGCTTTGAATCACGTTGCTGGTCACTCTCTTCCTAAACAGCTACAAATAAGGTACAAACACATAATATACACGTTTTAAAATCTCCAATGTACAATAATAGAAGACTATTTAACCTACAACCAAACTTGCAATACTGAATAATATGTAACCAACCTGGAGATGTTAGAAACCCCAATGTCGAGATACAACCGGGACCTTTAGGGTCAAGGCAAGGCAAGTCAAGGCAACAATAATCTTGTCCAGACCGTATCTCAAAGATGTGTAGGTCATTGGTACTTGGTAGGGACATTCATAAAAGGGTGTAGCTGTGCAACACCCTGGTATAACCTTATTTTGACTTTTGACCTTACCGTGGTGACCTTGACCTTTAAAATTCTAATTCTGATTGGACTTTTATAGCGCTTAATCTCCCGTTCAAAGGGGACTGTAAGGCACAATAAAACCAAAACAGTCAACCAATTTCATTAACCAGGGACAGGAAAAAGGCCAAGTACCATAAAGAACGCCGGGGGATGAGTAAGTCTAAGGTGGGTATGCCTTGGTGTACAGGTAGTTTTTGAGCTGCTTTCTGAAAAAGGCTAGGGAGGCGATGCACGAGTCTCATCAGGAAGAGCATTACAAAGAGTGGGGGCATGGAAAGCAAAACTATAACCAAACTGCTTGACAGATTTATGGATAGAGGGTTGGAACTTTGGAACCACAAGGAAATTACCACCACTCTGACTGTGTCCGGTACAGTAAGAACTACTGTATGATGAGATATATGGATCAAAACCAGTGTGAAGAAATTTGTAAACCGGGGTGGCTGTTTTAAAGACTGAGCAATGTTCAACAGGAAGCCAATGCAATTTCTTAAGCACAGGAATTATACTAGTGTATCTACTGGTATTTGATACGATTCTAGCTGCACTCTTTTGGATGCACTATAATTTATCAAGATTGAACTTAGAGAGACTCCTAAAAAGTGAGTTACAGTAATCCAACTGACTACTAACAAGAGCATTGGCCATAAGTACAGAAGCATCATGAGTAAGAAACCGCCCGACATGTCTAAAGTCACGGAGTTGCACAAAACAACTTTTGCAGACATTCTGAACATGTTTGCACAAGGAAAAATCAGAATCGAACCATACTTCCAAATCCTTGACTGCCTCGGCAGGATAGAGGCGACTACCCAAGATGGTAGTTGGGAAATATGCTTTCAACTTATCCCTCTGTCTTTTTGAACCAAATGCAACAAACTCAGTCTGATCTGAATTCTGTTTGAGTTTACTAGTTGACATCCACTCTTTTTCATCATCTAGGCACCTGTTCAACTGTTCAAAGGCAGCAGATGAATTCTTCTGGGATAGATGGACATAAACCTGGGTATCATCTGCATAAAAATTAAACTTTATTCCTTTGTATTTACCAATAACCAAACTGAGGTGGGTCGTGTACAATAAAAACAATAAAAGTTTCAAGATAGAACCTTGGGGCACACCAAATAGGAGTTTACAAAGATCAGAAAGAGTAGAACCATTTTTTATTGACTGATAGCACTCAGACAGGTAGGAAGTGAACCATTTCAGAACAGAACCACCAACTCCAAACTAAGTCTGAAGACAACTAAGAAGATTGGAATGATCAGTGGTATTGAATGCTGCTGAGAGGTCAAGCAATATCAAGGCAGTAGGTTCGCCTCTCGACAAGGATAGATGAACTTCATTTTTTTATTGAGGGAAGAGCTGTCCCCGAGCGGTCTGTTTTATGTGCAGACTGATACAGATTGTCTAAGTTATGGACAGGGATATGTTCTAACAGCTGCTTTGCAACCGCTCATTCAGGTAGTTTTGATGTGAATCTAAGGCCAAATACAAGACAATAGTTCTTCAAATCGTCCGCCGGAAGCGTAGCCTTTTTGATAAGAGAAGTAACTACAGCAGTTTTGAAACTGTCATGGACATAACCCCCCATGAGTGAGCAGTTGACCAACTTTGTAATTGACGGTGGTAGTATATCACTACACTCCTTGATGAGAAATGCTGGCCATGGATCCAACAGGCAGGATTTTGTAAGTGAGTTTCTAATTATTTTATCAAGGTCATCTTCATAAACTTGAGTAAAAGTAATTTTTGGAGGATCAAAAGGAGGATGAACATTGTTTTCAAGGCCAGAGGGGACAAACATGTCTCTTATTTTCTTAATTTTATTTCAAGAAAAAATTGGCAAACTGGTCAGCCAATGTCTCGTCAAACTCGTTAGATGGAATGTCACTTCCTAAACCCAATTCAGGGTTTTGCACAGCACTTGCCATCATTTTCTACAATCGTGACTTGTCTGAGATCAGTTTACTATAATTTTCTGACCTATCCTTGTTAACAAGTGCATTGCACCGAGCAATTTGGCGATGAAGCTGATGGAGCCGACTTCTGTTCAGTGGATTTTTGTTCATAAGGTGTAGGGAACCAATTCTTGGTACATACATTAGTTGGAGGTTGTAGATGTGCAACCTCATGGTGTAAACATGATTTGACCTTTGACCTTGCTGTTAAGTCCTCATGTGGCCTAGTGGGTTAGCAAATTTGGCATCAAATCACAGGCTGTCACCTCTCTGTAACTTCGATTCTCATAACTCACAATGCCGAGGACCTGTCCAAATATGATCCTTGCTGTGGAACTGGATGTAAATTCTCAAATTTGACATTTGGCCTTGCCATTTTGACCTTACAACTGTTTATCTTTAGAAATTTTATTACAATTTTAAGGCTTATGCATGCACCTAACCTCAGCCCTGGGGTCAAAATTTTGGTTGTTTGACATATTTTGTCTGTCATCGAGGTCCATGCCAACTCAAGAGATGTGACCGATTCATTCAGTCACACTGATAGCTTGTGTTGTGTTTTCAGATGGTGTTTGGAAGTTTGTTCTTGACCCAATTTCAAATCCAGGTCCCTACTCCCTTCTTGTAAGTACTATAGGTGCTGAGTCCCAGACTATAGAGCTGAAGGATGTCCTGTTTGGAGATGTGTGGCTGTGTGCAGGACAAAACAATATGCAGCAGTCATTGAACAAGGTGGCTTCCTCATTATACATCCAACATATATGATTTTAGAATGTAGTTCATTTTTTGTTCCATGGCTCCCTTTATTGGGCTTTGCAGAATGATTTGGTTTGATCAAAATTTGTAGTTTGGTTAAACTGTTATGATGGTTAAACTGTTAAGAATTAAGCAAGTTGACACACTGTGAGTGTTGATTTGTTCAGTGATATTTATAAGTTAAGTTTTTTAGGACACAAATATGAAGTACCAAATTTAAAACACGATAGTTAGTATGATCAGAAATGAGTGTATATAACTATGTGATTAGTGGTTTAAAAAGTATTTTGTAGAGCTAATTAATCCATCATATATCTAAAAGTTTTATGGAACCAACAGCAGTAGCCAAGCCAGTTTATAAATATTTGATCACATCTAAATTATTAAACCTACAATTTTATTGCGTTAATACATCCTATCCAATGGACAATATGCTAAACCGGTCGGCGCAGACCGGCCCGCCAAACGTCAGAAAAAGACGTCCTGTGTTGCCACCGGCTGGCCGGTCCGTAGTACTGTGCACTCCCCAGATGGCGCCTCGTACTTCCTTCCTGTCCAGACAACCTGACGTCATAGCATCTTTTTCGTTTGGCGCGTGTACTGTGCGAACGTGTTTTCAACAATCTCCAGATATTTTAATTAAAAGTGTGCATTATGATGGATTTTTCACCTGAATTGCAAATATTTTAGTTTAGAAGTGTTATCTACATCTGAAGCATGGATATACATTATTAAATCTGCTGGAAACGCTCCCTAGCTGACTCAATTTAGTGTTGATGATAGGGCAGTTACGACGCGAAATATAAAGGCAGCCATTTTACTAGTTTCCTCCCATTCAACCATTGTGTTGTTAGGGGCAGATCTACTATATTGAGGAATTATGGATATTCTACTTACAAGTATTCTTATCCGTGTCTTTTTGAGCACTGTAAATAGAAGGAATTCCCCAGGAAGGTGCATTCTTCTACACCATCCAGCTCGAGTATTGAGTGTGTTTTCATCAGAAGCACGAGATGAATTCTTCAGATTTCTTCAGAGCTTTTATAGAAGGAACTTCATCTTTAATCACTCTCAGTCCCATTCTTATGGACCTGGCCCTTGTGTCGGTAATAAGGGCAGTGGATGGCCAGGAAACTGGTTTGAGTGTACAGCCGGCTGAGAAGAAGAACGTACTTCAGACCGGCCAGGACTTTCATCAACAGAGCACACTGGTCCAGGCTTCTCTGCTTTTTAAGCATCAGCCGGCCGGCCAGCTGAAAGAACGCGATCTCTGACATATCCAGTCAGCCAATCGCGTGTCCTTCCTACCGAATCATGAAGCTGGTCACGTGATTCACCGACTAGTCACAAAGTTAATCACGTGATTCACCGAACAAGAAGGTCGGAAGTGCATTCTTTGCACTCACGTCTACTCTGACGTCTACTCTGACTCCAGTTTTTAGTTCCTGAAATTCACCTCCAGCGCACTGGTACAGATTTCTCTGCTACAGGCATCAATCGACCAGTCACCTCACGTTTACTGTGATATAAGGAAAGAACGCGTCCAGGGTGGGCATCTCCCCGAAGTTGGTCACGTGATTCACCGACCAGGTCACAAAGCTGATCGTCATCTCCAATCAGCCAATCACGTTGCCCGTCCGACCAGCAAGCTGGTCACGTGACACACCGACCAACACTTGTTTCTATTTATAGCTCACAAGGGCTTCCCCAGCAACTGTCAAATAAGACGTGCGTTCAAAGAAACACAGCCTTGTATACTACCTTGTAAAGGAAATTTTTCAATTAATGGAGGAAACTGAATTCAACACAAGATAGTTATAAACTTCATTCAGTTACTTCAATAACTGGTTACAGTATGTACCGACCGGCTACCGGCTTCACAGCCTTATACAGTAGCCTCAACTGGTTACAGTGTACCGGCTACACAGCCTTGTACACTGGCTTCAACAACTGGTTACAGAGTGTACCGGCTAGTACTGGCTACACAGCTTGTACACTTACTTCAACAACTGGTTACAGTATGTACCGACCGGCTACCGGCTTCACAGCCTTATACAGTAGCCTCAACTGGTTACAGTGTACCGGCTACACAGCCTTGTACACTGGCTTCAACAACTGGTTACAGAGTGTACCGGCTGGTACTGGCTACACAACCTTGTACACTTGCTTCAACCTACCGGTTACAAGTCTTCTAACAGGGTGCTGGCTACACAGTCCTTACTGTACAGGGCTTCGCCCCAACCAAAAAAAAAAAAAAAAAAATAGATAGCTAAATATAGAAATATAGACCAGTAGTGACCCCAGTAGTGAATTACTGGTTATGGAGTCTTGGTACCGGACAGAAAAGTGGTCGATAGTCAGACAAGTTCTTCATCATGTCCGGCCAAGGGTCAGCCATCTCAATTTCTTGTAAATGCTGCACCTTGCAGGATGCTGGCCTGGGGCAAGAATCTTTTAAATGTGAAAAGTTGTGTCAGCCCCACCGGACCGGACCACAGCAAGAACAAAGAGACTGGTTTCTCGGACCATTGTCACCAGACCGGACCTGTGTCCGGAGGCCGTAGGGACAGTAATGTTTGTCAGACTAGCAAATGTCACGAATGTGGCACACATCTGCCTGTAGGGTCCAGACTAACCCCATTTTCGGGACTTAGGAAGCCTTGGGGGGGCTGGACCCTAGGTAGTACAAATGTTGAAGGAGGACTATACTCTCCCTTCCCAGTCAATACCAAGCTTGACAAGGTCACCCAAATTATCAACTGCTATGCACATCTATGCAAAATCTCTGGGCTTCTTCAACCTTGCTTGGTCCCAAAACCACACAACCTTTGGAGACCTATTCGAGGTCTGAGCAAACCAAACCTTTCGGAGACCATCAGGACCATCCTCCAACAATGGGAGTGGGTTACCTCATTAGATTTCAAGGACGCCTACTTCCATATTCCAATACAGGAACAGTCCAGGACATATCAAATTTCATGTCCAGGGTCGGACATACCAGTTCAAAAGCACTGTCTTTCGGTCTGTCCACTGCACCCATGGAGCTCACTGTAATAGCAAGGAGTTGAAACTGATGGCCATACACAAGGGTATAATAATCCACCAGTACTTAGACCACTGGTTGGTAAAAGCCACATCCCACCGGGGTTGTCTTCGGCATACACTAGATCTAGTGAAAATATGCCAAAGTTTAGGTTACCAGTTCGATCTCATGGCCGGTCGGGTCCGACCTATACCGGACCATTGGCAGAACCTTCAGGACAAAATACTAGAAATACTGTCACTACCGGTTTGTCCGGTCCAGCAGTTCATGTCTGATAGGTTTACTATTAGCCACGGGAAAGCATTTTCACCTAGACCGACTTCATAGGAGACCCATACAGTGGCATCTCAAAAACAACTGGAGGGTACCGGAGTCACTAGAAAAGGTGATTCCAATACCAAGATGATTGCACCCACTTTTACAAGGGTGGTTGCAAGAGGACAATGTCATTACAGGCCAACCATTACACCCAAATAAAACATGATGTGCAAATTTTACAGATTCATCAAAAGCAGGGTGGGTGCTCACTTAAACGAACACACTGCAGGAGGCTCCTAGTCCCTCCTGGAAAGCAAGTTGCATATCAATTACCTAGAACTCAAGGCAGTCTTTCTAGCATTACAAGAGCTCCAAGACGTCTGTTTACACGAGATAGTACTTGTAGAGACAGACAACACCACAGTGGTGTCATACATAAACAGGGAAGGAGGCATGAGGTCGGGCCCACTTTGTGCTTTACCATGGAGAATCTTGACGTGGTGCGCCAGAAATCAAGTAACTTTAAAAACCTGACACAGGCTGGCAGAGTGTGGTCGCAGACAAGCTATCCAGGCTAGACCAGACCACCCAAACAGAGTGGTCTCTCCTTCAGGAGGTCTTCCAAGCAATATGCAACAGGTGGCACCGGCCTCAACTAGACCTATTTGCCACGAGGTTCAACAACAAGTTGCCCTTGTTTGTGTCACCGGTACCGGATCCCCTGGTTACAGCAGTGAATGCACTCAGTTTGCCATGGTAGGATCAGGAAGCATACACCTTCCCACTGTCAGCCATATTGGGCATAGCGGTGATGTTGCTGGACTCCCCATACAAGAGAATCATTCTGATTGCTCCGGGGGGGGGGGGGCATCATGCCTTGGTTTTGGGATCCAGTGGCCATGTACGGCCAAATCCCACTGAGCCTGCCCAATCTGCCCAACCTGTTGACACAACCATTCAATCAGATCCCTCACAGAAATCTGACAAATCTTAATCTCAATGCTCGGCTCCTGGAGCCTCAGCATTCGAGGAGCAGGGTTTCGCTGAGGCGGTGGCAGCAAGAATTGAGGCTCCTCAAAAGGGATCAACCAGATCAGTCTATGAGGCAAAGTGGACCATTGTTACAAGTGGTGCGTCACTAATCAGGTGGACCTCAGGGTACCCCTGTAAAGTCAGTTGCTGACTTCCTTATGTACCTTATAAGGACAGGAAGATACAGCCCAGCACCATTGATGGTTACAGTTCAGCCATTGCTGATAAACTGGGAAATTCACCCTTCAACATCAACAAGCACAAAAATCTCGCTCGTCTCCTGGATAGTTTCCACAGAGACAGACCCAAAGGCAGGAGGGGCATACCCTCCTGGAACCTCTCACTGGTTTTGCACCAACTGAATAAGGCTCCGTTTGAACCAATCAAGGAGGCCTCCTTGAAGCACTTGACCTTCAAGACGGTATTCTTCTTGGCCCTTAGGTCGGGCAAATGCAGAAGTGAGATTCATGCTTGGCAAAACAAAAATATTAGACACCAATCCATGGATCTAATTGGTCAACGGTGTCCCTGTATCTATTACCCAGCTTTCTATCCAAGAATCAGCTGGTCAGGAGGGTCCAGTCAGTGTGGCCCCCGTGGTTATAACAATCCTGGCCTCCCTTCTCTGGATAGATCCCTCAAGTCTGACTGGTCCCCTTTTTTTCCGGTTAGAGCATTGCGCTACTATTTGGACAGGACCTCAGACCTCAAGTAGAATAAGGAGGTGGTTGTTTTGTCTCCTTTAAGAAAGGTTCCTACAAGACATCTGCCTCTATCTCCTCTTAGATCAAGCAGACTGTGATCCTATGTTATGAGCTCTCTGACCAGGAGGCCCACTCTTTACATCAGGTCAAAACCCATGATGTCAGGGCCTTTGCTGCTCCTAAGGTCTCCAGTCGGGAGTCTCCTTAGATCCAATCTTGTCAGCCTGCCACCGAAGTCACATTATACCCTCACACAGTTCTATCTGAAGGGTGTGGCTTGGGCTGACTCGGAGCTTTACCAATTGGGCTCGGTAGTGGCTGCTCAGCAGATCCACAGGTGGCCCTTAGATTGAGGAGATTTGTATATATGTACGTAGTATAAACATTTTCTACATGTACATAGTAAAAATGTGATGTGCTTCCTTTGGGAGGTTTATTGACATTCTGGGACTGAACTCATCCCTCTCTTCCCCCTACCTCAGAGCAGGTCTGTTAAAGGGGGGGGGGGGACGACGTCGGTATAGCCCCGGGTAACCGGCTGTTGGCAACCGACCAAGGCCTTATAGGGTTTCCAGGGCCTATAGGTCTCCTGACGAAGTCAGCCTAGACCGTAGGTTAAAATTTATTATCATTTGTGAGTTCACATAAGTCCCTAGTAACTTACCCGCCGACCAAGCGGTAGTTGTTCAACATATTGTCCATTGGATAGGATGTATTAACGCAATAAAATTGCAAATTTAATAAGTAAATTAAATTTTTATAAGTTAATACCCTATCCAATGGACACACAAGACCCTCCCACCGACCCCGCTATCAGCTTACTAGGGGTCTAAGAGGTTTAGACAACGAAAAAGATGCTATGACGTCAGGTTGTCTGGACAGGAAGGAAGTACGAGGCGCCATCTGGGGAGTGCACAGTACTACGGACCGGTCTGCGCCGACCGGTTTAGCATATTGTCCATTAGATAGGGTATTAACTTATAAAAATTTAATGTACTTATTAAATTTACAAAATTATAGTGAAGTAACATTCTTATATTCTCACCGACCCCGCTATCAGCTTACTAGGGGTCTAAGAGGTTTAGACAACGAAAAAGATGCTATGACGTCAGGTTGTCTGGACAGGAAGGAAGTACGAGGCGCCATCTGGGGAGTGCACAGTACTACGGACCGGTCTGCGCCGACCGGTTTAGCATATTGTCCATTGGATAGGGTATTAACTTATAAAAATTTAATGTACTTATTAAATTTGCAAAATTATAGTGAAGTAACATTCTTATATTCTCATTTATTAGTTGACCACAAGTCTGTGTTTTTTTTTCAGAAAAGAAACAACAAAGCAGACCTGGATAATCTTGATGACTTGTCCAGTATTCGCCTCTTGTCCTTATGGCCAGACAAATCTAGTCACTCAAAAATTGATATTTCTCAACCCGAAATACCTTGGAGTCGACCATCAAAAGGTGATCTATATTTTTGGTTCTTTACCATCCTTAAATGCTGCTTGCTTTTGTACAGGAGAAATTCGTGCGGAAAGGGCCAGTGGCTCCTGCATTTTCTATTGTTTATAGTGCAACAACCACTGGGCAGATTCTCTTCAAATTTGGCACATGTATACAGTAGCCCTGGGAAATTTTCTGAATGTGGTGTCATGACATTTGACAAATCAGAGAAGTCACATCAGCAAAAACATGTTTAATAGAGGTGTGCTTGTGGATGATAACTTGAAAAGCTTTTCATCTAATGACATGAAATTTGGCAAGTAAGTAAGTGATCAATACCAAATGGCCTATTTTTAACCACTAACTAAATGCCACAAATTTTGTTAATGATAAAAATGAAAAATCTTTCATATCTTTCGACAAAATATTTGGCCCGCAAGATATAGGTCATCTAGTACTTGCCAAAAATCATTTTCCCTTCATTTTTGGCTGCCATCTTGAAGTTTGCTGTAAAACGCAAAAATGCATTTATCTTTGAAACGGTGTGTGATAGAGTGATTTCAGCAAAATTTTTGGCTCCCAGGTTATACACAGAGTCGTCTGGCACTTTTTCCCAAAAATTGTTTTCCCGCCATTTTTGTGGCCATCTTGTATTTCTTTGCAAAATGCAAAACGCAGTTATATTGGAAACGGTGTGAGATAGACCGCGTTCGACAACATTTTTTACCCCCAAAGTATCCACAGAGTCAACTGCCACTTTTTGCAAAGAATCATTTTCCCGTCATTTTTGGCAGCCATCTTGAATGTCTGTATAATGCAAAAAGGCATCTATCTTGGAAATGGTGTGAAATAGAATGATTTCGACGAATTTTTTTTACCTACATGCTATACTCAGTTATCTGCCACTTTTAGCCAAAAATCGTTTCCTGCCATTTTTAATGGCCATCTTGAAAGTCTTCATAAAACTGAAAAAAAAAACAAACATTTATTTCGGAAATGTTGCGAGAAAGAGCAATTTCAGCAAAATTTTTTGCTCCCGTGGTATGCGTAGTCATCTGACATTTTTTTGTCAACATTGTTTTCCCGCCACTTTCGAGTGGCCATCTTCAATTTCTGCGTAAAATGCAAAAATGGATTTATCTGCGTATACGCAGTCACCTGGCATTCTTTCAAGAAAGCATTTTCATGTCACTTTTTGCAGGCTGGTTGAATTTTGCACAAATGGAAAACATTAAACAGAGTAAAGATGGTCATTTATGCTCATTGGGACACTTTTTGGGACACTTTGTTCTGCTGTGCAAAACAATTTCTTTTTCTACTGCAAAGCGATGCTCTAGTTTTAATGGCAGATGAATATCTTGAATGTTATCTGGTGGGTACTATGGATTACACATGGGTTCACTTCCAATGCCGCAGTATGTACAGATTTTACTGTTACCCCTCTAGAGGAAAAAGTATTATAGGTAGAGTTCTCAAATTTATAGGATACATTCATCATTACAAAATCCTGCCTAGGAATTTTTTAAAGTTTTGTTACCACTCTAGAGCAAAAGGTATTATATATTAGGTAAATATCTTAAATTCTCATGATAAGTTCATATTACAAAATCTTGCCTCTTTTTGAAAAACAAAGATGGTCGCTCTGGTGTTTCTTTGCCAATCATGATGCAGTGTGTAGAGGTTTTCCCGTAGAGCAAAAGGTATTATAGGCAGAGTTCTTAAATTTTGATGATACATTCATCATTACAAAATCTTGCCAAGGAATTTCTTTGACCAAAAGCAACATGGCCACCATGGGAGTTTTTCAACTTTTAGAAAGGAGTTTTGTTACCACTCTAGAACAAAAGGTATTATAGGTAGATATCTAAAATTCGCACATGTTCATCATCGCAAAATCTTGCCTGGGAATATATTTGGCCTCCATGTGAAAAACAAGATGGCCGCCCTGGTGTTTCTTAGCCGGTTATGACGCAGTGTGTAGATTTTTCCGTTACCCCCTCTAGAGCAAAAGGTAGTATAGGCAGAGTTCTCAAGTTTGAGGGAAATGTTCAACATTACAAAAGCATGCTTGGAAATATTTTTGGGGTGATTTTGAAGAACAAGATGACCACCTCAGGAGTTTTTCGACTTTCAGCAAAGAATTTAGTTACCACTCTGAAGCAAAAGTTATTATAGATAGATATCTCAAATTTGCAGGATATATTCATCATTATAAAATCTTGCCTGGAAATATATTTGGCCTCATTTTGAAAAACAAAATGGCCACCACCACCATTTCTTTGCCAATTATGAAGCAGTGTGTAGAGGTTTTCCTGTTATCCCCTCCTCAAATTTGCAGGATATGTTCAACATTATAAAAGCTTGTGTAGAAATATTTTGACCTCATTTTAAGAAGTAAGATGGCCGCTACGGGCGTTTCTTTGACGGTCATCTAGGAGTTTTCATTCTGGGGGTTTTTCTCATCAATGGAAAGTTGAATGTCTTCATGGTTGACTTGTTTTAATAAGTATAAATATTTTTATTGCGTTAATATATCTTACCTAGTGGACCAATGCATTTGTCTGGCGCTCTGCCGGTCTCGCCAAACATTAGAAAAAAACATCCTGAGCTGGGCTCTGGCCAGGACCAGTAGTGTCCTGTTCATTCACCAGGTGGCTGTGTAGCTTCCCTGCCGGTGTACTGCGCATGCGCGCTTACTCTTTTTGTTTGGTGTGAAGTTGTGAAAACGCTTTCAGTTTTAAGAGAGATTAAACTTATTTTATTTTACTTCCATTACATACTTGTGTTAATTAAGCGTCCCTGAAAGGGCGCTTATTTGTTTTCGCCTCAGTTTCCTCGCCGCCGCCGCCACATTATGGTCTCCCTTGAATATCTCCCTTATTATTAGAAGGTTTCAAACCATATTTGGCAGTTATTTTTTGAAGTACACCCCCCCCCCCCCCCCCCACCCCCCCCCCCCGTCATCACAGTTCAGGAAAAACTACTTGCTACAGAGCCTTATAATTTGACACACCTGTTCATACTATCGAAAACGCGAGCTGATTAGATTTTGGGAGCAATCCCTTGAAAAATGTCTCATTTATGAGTGATTTTCTGACACCTTCCAATCTGAAAGCCTTAAATTTAGGCCAACCCCCCCTATTATCTTCTTAAGTATTGCATTTAGAGCTATAAAATGTACTGGGAGGTAACAGGAAACCATATGTGGAGAGTCTAAATAGCCGGTCGGTTTTACCCCACAGCCCCCCCTTATGGGTCAAACTGGGGTCATAAAATAGCTGATTTTGAGTGTTTGCCTTATATCTCCTTTATTGTTGCTTTTATAGCTTCAGAATGTATTAAGTGGTATTGGGAAAGCATATATGGAGAGTCTAATAGCCGGTCAGTTTTACCCCCCGACCCCCCCTTATGGGTCAAACTGGGGTCATAAAATAGCCGATTTTGAGTTTTTGCCTTATATCTCCTTTATTGTTGCTTTTATAGCTTCAGAATATATTAAGAGGTATTGGGAAAGCGTATGTTGAGAGTCTAAATAGCCGGTCAGTTTTACCCCCTGGCCCCGCTTATGGGTCAAACTGGGGTCATAAAATAGCTGATTTTGAGTTTTTGCCTTATATCTCCTTTATTGTTGCTTTTATAGCTTCAGAATGTATTAAGAGGTATTGGGAAAGCATATATGGAGAGTCTAAATAGCCGGTCAGTTTTACCCCCCGACCCTCCCTTATGGGTCAAACGGGTCATAAAATAGCCGATTTTGAGTTTTTGCCTTTATCTCCTTTATTGTTGCTTTTATAGCTTCAGAATGTATTAAGAGGTATTGGGAAAGCATATGTGGAGAATCTAAATAGCCGGTCAGTTTTATCCCCCGACCCCCCTTTATGGGTCAAACTGGGGTCATAAAATAGTTGCTTTGGAGTTTTGCCTTATATCTCCTTTATTGTTGCTTTTAGACCTTTAGAATGTATTAAGAGGTATTGGGAAAGCATATGTGGAGAGTCTAAATAGCCGGTCAGTTTTACCCCCCGACCCTCCCTTATGGGCCAAACTGGGGTCATAAATAGCTGCTTTGGAGTTTATGCCTTATATCTCTTTTATTGTTGCTTTTATAGCTTCAGAATGTATTAAGAGGTATTGGGAAAGTATAGGGTGCAGCTTTGTGCATTCTTAGCTTTACAGCATGCTTATTAAAACCACAAAGCATTTTAAACTTTAAGGGACGCTTCGCTTCGTTAGCAAAAGCATTCCTCTAGTTTGTTGTGGTAGCTGTTAATATTGGATATCATGGCCTCTCCTGGAGACAAAAAAGGTCAGAGATGGGGTTCTTGTGGCCATGTAATGGCATCTTTTGATCTGCATGATAAGTGTGCTCGATGCAGGGAGAAATTAATAGGCGAGGACGACCGTGTAAAAGACAAACCCTGCTCCATTTGTGATGGATTTAGTGAGGTACAGAGAGAGTGGAGGCGGAGTCCCCGGCAGTGCAGGAGGCCCAATCAAAGCCAAAGAAAGATGACAGTAAAGACAAGAAAAGGGCCATAAATCCAGGAGGGACAAAGACAAAGATGTAAACCATTCCAAGAAATGTGACCGGTCTGCCTCACCAGTTAAACATAAAGCTACCACCAGTACTAAAGAGTCGCAGTCATTACCGGCTTCCTACAACTCCGGTCCGCAGTTGGCCCAAAAGCCTGGTACCAAAGTAAAACCCATACCGGATAGTACCCCTCTGGGTCAGGAGTCGTCTATGGACAATAAAGCAATCCCAGGATCTTCCGGTACCGGTCCAGTTTCCTCTGGTCACACTTCCCGGTCCGGTGATGTGGATTCACATTCTAAAGGAGCCTGTGCTTTTCCACCGGAAACAGAGGCCATTCCCTTCACGGAAGAACATTATTCAGGAACTGACCTGTCTGTTACCCTTTCAGATTCAGATGAGGACTTACTGTCAGATTCTCTTGACAAAACAGAGCAAACGGAGGACATGAACTATAGAGAAACCGTACGTTCTGTGCGTTCCTTCATGAAAGTGATGATATCAAGCTGGATAAGTCGAATAACCTGTGGAAGGGTAAACATCCCAAGAGGCCCACCAGGATTTCTGTCGCTTGCGTCCAGAGGTTTGGCTCTGCCAAAAATTGGAACGCTTGAACTTGACAGTAGCTGAAGGTTACCCATCTCGGGCGAAGGACTCAGCGGGTTTAAAGAAAGATCAATTCATTAAAGTGCCAAAAAGCTAGTCCTGCTGGTACAAGATGCACTTAATAAAACCAGACGTACCTCATAGACCTGGCCATTCTATATTCAGCTGGCACAATGCAGAAGCCAAAGTGAACTCCCAGTTCCCCAGAATTACCAGGGCTTCAGTTTATCCCTCCACTGGTCCTCCTTCAAGGCCCATATCCCAGGAGAGTCTTAGGCGTTAGGAGAGATGTGCACGTGAGGATTCATATATAGTGAACCATGCAGCTGGTTTCAACAGATGTTCAAGCGAATTAAAAGAAAGGATGACCCAGCATATCGCCATGTTGTACTCACGACTTAACAAGGGCAAAGCACCCAAAGAGGTTACAGCTGCCTTAACTGAGTTGAAAGATCTCATGGCCTTCCATCAAAATGTCTCTGTGGCAATGGGCACAGCATAGCAACACATGGCGGACAGGTTGTTCATATGGCCAACCTGATATTGATTCGCAGGGATTCTTATCTAGAGCATGTAAAATCGGGGGTCAAGCAAGATACCATGAACATTCTGCATAACGCACCTCGATTTGGGTATGGCCTGTTTCCAGACGCAGCTATAGCAACAGCGGAACAAGATATCACAAAGCATGAAACCACTGGTGTTGCTTCGGGACCCGGTCTGGGTGCCCCTCAGCAATCCAGTTGGAGAAGCAGTCACAGGTACAGGCCTTATGATCGCAGAGAACCAAGGTCTACTGGTTCCACTGAGCAGTCCTCTTAGCAGCAGCAACCTTGGAGACAATTCAGTAGGAATCGTTCCAGAGGGCGTGGCAGGGGAAGAGGTTCCAACCCTCGTTTTTCCAAGGCCCGCCAGTTAAAACCATATAAATGACAATTATTGTTTAGATCCAAGTTGTGTAACAAAGCTGAACAGTAAATTGGATCAATTAGTAAATGAGACAGTTCTCAAGAAACCATGTTTTTCAAAGACAGTGTTGACAAAATCAATGAATATGGATGTGTTTTGTCCTGTGGTAGATCATGTTCATTCTGCCAATATCATAGGACATCCGCAAAAGGAAGGTATAAGTCCCGTTCCATTTTTGAAAGAAATAAAACATGTCAAAGGTGTTTCTTGTGTCAATCCATGCCTTTCTGCCAAAGTTTTTCAAAGTGCCCCCCATGTTGTCAAAGAGCTGGGTGTAGGGGGCAGGTTACAAAGTTTTTGGCTAAAGTGGCAAGAGTTGGGTGCGAATCTGAGGGTAGTTTCCATTCTGAAGGAGGGTTATGTCCTACCATTCAGAATGAGGCCCCATCTCAGCAGGTTCCCTCTTATCAAAAGTGGCTATGCAAACCCGGTAAAGAACCAGTGTCTAAAAGAAGCTTTGCTTTGATAGAAAAGTTGGTAGTAGAAACAGTGGTTGTTCGGACATCCTTAGCCTTTTACAACCGGTTGTTCCTGGTTCCAAAGCCCAACAAAAAGTGGAGACCCATTCTGGACCTCAGTCAACTGAATGTGTATCTCCAGCCAGGTACTTTCAAGATGGAAATTCCGGAAACTATCAGAGTATCCCTTCGAAAAAGGGAATGGGTTACGTTTCTGGATTTCAGCGATGCGTACTTCCACATTCCCATCCATCAGAGATCCAGGAAATACCTAAGGTTCTTTTTGAACAGCAAGGCATATCAGTTCACAGCTCTTCCATCCGGACTGGCCACAGCTCCTCTGGAGTTTACCAAGGTGGTCAAAAAAGTGAAGCTAATGGCACAGACAAGGGGTATAAGCATCCACCAGTACCTAGACGACTGGTTACTCAGAGCCCCCGTGCCCAGAAACTTGCCGACTGCATACCCAGACCCTCTTGGCCCTATGCAGCGAGTTAGGATGGTGAACATGACAAAATCGGAGCTGGCCCCTCAGCAGGATATCAACTTTGTCGGTTACCGGTTCAACCTGTTGACCGGTCGGGTGCTTCTAACTCAAGACAGATGGTTGGCATTACAGCATAAAGAACAAGGAAACTTACACAGTCAGGCAGTTCATGTCCCTCATAGGTCTTTTGACAGTGACAGAAAAACAGGTTTTGTCGGGTCGCCTCCACCTGAGGCCCATTCAGTGACATCTAAAGTGACACTTGCACGTCCCAGAGATCTTAGAAAAGACCATTCCAGTTCCCATGTCTCTTCATCCCCATCTGGATTGGTCGTTAGACGAGGGAAACATACTCTGGGGGCAACCTCTACATCCTCTAGCGTACGCCCTTCAGATGTTTACAGATGTATCAAACAAAGGCTGGGACGCTCACTTAAGGGACTCCACTGCAAGAGGCGTGTGGTCCGACACAGAAAGTCGCCTCCACATAAATGTTCTGGAGCTAAAGGTAGTTTTTCTGGCCCTAAAGAGCTTCGAGCATCTTTGCAGGGATCAGATTGTGTTGGTGGTAACAGACAACACAACTGTGGTACATCAACAAGGAGGGAGGTATGAAATCAGGCTCTCTTTGTGCCCTCCTCTGGAGGATCCTGTCGTGGTGCCATCACAGTGGGATTTTTCTCAGAGCCCGGCATATTCCCGGTCACCTGAATGTCATAGCGGACAAGTTATCCCGTCATTGACAGGTGATTCAGACGGAGTGGTCTCTCTCCCAGGAGGTATTCAATCTTTACTGCTCCATGTGGGGAAGACCTCAGATAGATTTGTTTGCCACCAGGTTCAACAACAAGCTACCCACTTTCTTATCTCTGCTACCGGATCAAGCAGTGGATGCCTTGAGTCTACATTGGGAGACTCTGGAGGCAAAAGCCTTTCCCCCAGTGTCCCTCCTGGGAAAGGTATTGTCCAAGGTGATGGACCAGGGTTGTCGCAAAATGATCCTGATTGCGCCGGGGTGGCCCAACATGTCATGGTTTTGGGACCTGGGCAATCTGTCGAGTCAGCTTACTTCCTCTTCAAGAGGACCTGTTGACTCACCCTTTCAGAGGGGTTTGCCACCGCAACCTCAAGAATCTGAACTTACATGCCTGGCTCCTAGAGCTGCCGCCATTGAGGAACAAGGGTTTTCAGATGAAGTGGCAACAATAATTGAGGCTCCTCAAAGAACTTCAACCAGAGCCATCTATAAATCGAAGTGGGCCGTTTTTGTCAAGTGGTGCAAATCAAACGAGGTGGACTTCGGGTTGCCCTCTGTAGCTCAGGTTGCTGATTTCCTAATGCACTTGTTTCAAGACAGAAAGTTACAACCCAGCACCATTGATGGTTATAGGACAGCCATTGAGGATATGATAGGCAATGATAAGCGGAATGTCGGCAAAGATGAGAATCTGACCCGCCTACTGGATAGCTTTCATAGAGATAAGCCTAAGGGAAGGCGGGGAGTTCTCACTTGGAATCTCTCCCTGGTCCTTCAGCTTACTAAGCCTACATTTGAACCAATGCGGAAGGCCTCTCTTAAACATTTGACCTTTAGGACAGTCTTTCTGTTGGCTTTGGGTTCAGGCAAGAGGCGTAGTGAGATTCATGCCTGGTTATATAGAAACATCAGTCATCAAGAGAATTGGAGCAAGGTATCTCTTTACCCTTTTATCTCTTTTCTGTCCAAAAACCAGTTGGCTAAGGATGATCCTTCTTGTGTGGCTCCAGTGGTTATTCCAGCTTTGGCCCCCACTTTGGACGATTCCCTCAAGCAGGACAAGTCACTTTGCCCAGTGCGAGCTCTACGTTACTACTTAGACAGGACCAAGGATTTGCTGGAAGGGCAAGGACCTGTTTTTTGTCTCCTTCAGGAAGAGTTTCCAGAAGGATATTGTTCCTGCAACTATTTCTTCCTGGATCAAGCAAACTGTTTTACTCTGCTATCAGCTCTCGGATGAGGAGGCCCAGAACCTACACCAGGTTAGAGCTCATGATGTTAGGGCCTTTGCTGCCTCCACAGCTTTCCAGGGAGGGGTCTCCTTGAACGAGATCCTCTCGGCTTGCCACTGGAAAGCACATAACACCTTCATCCAATTTTATTTGAAGGATGTGGCCTGGGCAGATTCTGAACTATATCATTTGGGTCCCGTGGTAGCTGCCCAGCAGGTCCGCAAGTAACACAGGACATATTGTGTATTGGTATATATATATATATATATATATATATATATATATATATATATATATATATATATATAAAAACTTCATCCACTCTGTCTTCTGGTCTGCCATGATCCCAAGTAGGGCTATTTGTAGGGGTGGAATCTTGGTTCCTGTTCCCTGTTTTGCATCTGTCAGTTGTTTGGAACTCTCCTTATCAGTGTACACTCGGTCTGAGTGTGTACAAAAAGATGGGGGGGCACGGGTGTATATCCTGAGGTTGATCAGAGTAAACCTTGCAGGTAACACCCTCTTGTATATCAGAGTTCTGGTTGAGTCCCTTGTTGAGCTACCCTCCTTCCACTGGGTAGTGATTCTGCATTGGTCCACTAGGTAAGATATATTAATGCAATAAAATAGAAAATTTAATAGTAAATTAAATTTTTATAAGTTGATATCTTACCTAGTGAACCAGGGGACTCCCACCCTACCTTCCCTGCTATTCTAAGCTCAAAAGGGGACCTTCTAAGGGTAGGCAACAAAAAGAGGAAGCACGCATTCGCACACATGCGCAGTACACCAGCAGGGAGGCTACACAGCCACCTGGCGAATGAACAGGACACTACTGGTCCCGGCCAGAGCCCAGCTCAGGACATTTTTTTCTAACGTTTGACAAGACTGACAGAGCGCCGGACAAATGTATTGGTCGACTAGGTAAGATATTAACTTATAAAAATTTAATTTACTATAAAATTTTCCAATTTATCCTCTTAGTCTGCCTAAATCACAGGCAAATTGTGACTTCTGTAGGCATTTTCTGTTAATGCTCAACTTTTATCTTTTTTATGTTCTTTAAGGTATTTGGAATCAATCTAGGTACGATGTCACAATGTCAAGGTCATTTCAAGGTCATGGGACAGTCAAAGGTCAAATGAGTGCACTTACCAATGTATGTAATGAAACTTGCAGTTTTAATTGAGATTTTTAGCATAAATCTTGGCTAAAACTCTATTCAAACAATAATACAGATGTTACACTAGTGAATTAAAATGATTAAGCATAAATAATTTGTACTTGGGGGTCTACAGGGTATAAGAAAACATGAAATTTGTCCTGTTTGAGTATAATTTTTATCAAAAATTCAATTTTAAAATTCAATAGAAAAGAAAAGAAGCATTTTCAAATGTTTTTTCATGTGGCAGATTATTACTAAAATATAGTTAAATCATATAAAACTACTTATACACTTGTAACAACAATGTTTCATAACAAAACATAGCTCAAATGTTAAACGTCAGTAAAATGTTTCATACATACAGTGTCATTGACATGGTGCTTTACTTTCATACAGAGCAAAGTCACTGTAGTTTAAACTTCAGTTGAATTTCGATAAACAACCAGCACACAAAAAGAAAGCAATTTTCATAATAAACTATACTGATATTCACAGTCACCTGTGTTAATACCCAAGCTTATACATCCAATTCAAAATAGTATATAGCCTTATCTAATCAAATATCTTACTTATAATGTGATACACGTAACATTGTAGAGTTTGCAATGTAACTTTTACTGTGACATACTCAAAACAACTTATTGTTCACATATCAACAATGTCCTCAAATCCAGTGGGATTAGCACAGTCTTTGGCTTCACAAGCACATTCAAACATGCAAACTTGGCCTGAATGGAAGCATTTGCAATGCGATGTACTGCACTTTGCTTACATCCACACAAAATCAGCTGTGTACATGCAGAGGGAACCGCCTCCAGTCGCATCCACAAAGGCTTCAAGCCATTACCTTCATCTTGCCATCCACCAGACCTTAGGGGATCCTGTGCAGTGAATGTTGGATCATCAGCGGATATCCATATCTTTGCCTGTTCATTACAGCGTACTAAGTGCAGCTGTAATGCATCCCTTGTAGGCGGTAAAAGGTCCAGTGCCTTCCTAGCTTTCATGAAGAGCCTATACCTGCAAACATCAATATCCGGATCATGAGCCTCTTTGGAACAACCATATAGTCTGCATAGATACTGTTCTACACCCTCAGAATTCCCATCTCGACCAACAGCCTCTAGGAGTTCTGGACATTCAACATACTTTTTCCAACAGGACTATTTACTGAAACCGCAAAATGATGAAGTTGTATCACAACCTGTGAATGAATGGAATCCCAGCAGGTTGTGGATAACATCCACTCTTAGTTTCATAGCTATGGCATGCACAGGGAAGCATTTCTTTGCTTTTGAAGTTCCAGATTCCATCCATGTTTCAACATCCAATAAACCAAGATGATAGATGAGGAGTAATAGGACATCTGTGTCCCTACATTTCACAACAACCCGACCAAACTGTAAATTTATAGCACATTTTGCATGTATCACGATTCGTGTGTCTGCCTCTTCATGGTCAACACACAAATCTACAGCATCAAACTTGTTTGCTTGGGCATTGTCAGGGTCTGGGAAGCCACCACCAACTACCAAATGACAGTTGTCCGGTAGGGATTCAGTTCTCAACATCATTTCATGTGAGAGAAACTCTGCTAAGTCAGCCTTGTTCTCATCCAATGCCATAAACTGTTCCCACACTTGTGGCAGTGGAACATTGGGACTGTTGATAACCTTACGTATAGGACGTAGTTTTCCTGTCTGTTTGGACCGTGTGGAAGCCTTGATTGATTTCTTCCCCAAGTATCGATCAAAGGTCAAAGTTGGGGTTTTACGTCCCGTTCAACAGCCAGGGTCATATTGGGACAGGTCCTCAGAATTGCCACTTGTGGGACTCGAACCCACAGAGGTGACAGCCTATGATTAGATGCCAAACTTGCTAACCACTAGGCCACTGAGGACCTCAAGTATCGATCAAAAACAACATCTATCCTTGTTGTCTGGTTGCTAAAGTTCTTGAACACAACTTTCGCAAATACATTGGCATACTCTCCGAAGGTCTTGCAATCATGTGGCTTCCCTAAAGACTGTATCAGTGCGTGACCATCAATAATGATGCAAGTTGCAATATCTCTCACCGGTATTTGTTGAGGTGTCTCAACATTCAGGTCTGTTGTTAAAACATTCAATATCTGAGACTTAGCGGTACTGTTCACTTTCCCGCATGAATTCGCCAAGGACAGGGGAACAGGTGAGAGTTTGTGTTTCAGTACACCAACTATCTGCACGTCTCGTCCAGAGTTTGAAGCATTCAGTAACCGCTGTAGAATCTTCCTGTCTGCCTTCAGTACCTTTGACCTCTTGGTCCTTTCAGTCGTTGAAGTCTTGTACAAGGATGCAAATGTTTTAGACTTGTTTCTCTTTATTGGGGCAACAAAGTCTGTGGTCTTCTCTTCCAGTCTTTCCTTTGTGAATGATTTTACAAGGTTATTACCCTTAGCCTCACAAGAAAGCAAGTCGGACACAATGTCATTGTCACATACATCTTTAGTTGAGATGGATACAAGATTCGATTCTTCATCTTGACTGTCCCTGTTCCTTTTAGCTTCAATTCCAAACACATCCAAACTCTCAAAGTTGTTTATAAGATTGGTCACTATTGCTTCTTCCGATTTGACCCTGGCTTTGTGGGAGTCATTTCTGTTGGTTGTTACCTCCTCATCATCATCCAATAGTCCACGCATCTGTTTAGTCTTTTGTGTGACAGTAGATCTTGCAGACCATGTGATACAGAAGCGATCTCTTGCTTGACCAGTCCTTGTGATCCCTACAACACCCCCAGCAGTTTTGCATATTTTGTTCACCCATTCAGTTGCATGGTCAGCTGGTACCTCATTGAAGTAGTTGTTGCTACGTTTAATGACAAAGTTTCCAGCTAGGAATTCCTCATACACATCCGGAGCTGTTACTTCCAGGGCTTTCATGTCTGTCAAATACACTGGACCCCACCGTGCATAGTTTGTGTGGTCATACATTGTAAGCCACGGCAACATGGCACTGAATGCCTGTATGTGTAAGAGCCAATCACCAGTTCTCTGTGCTCTGATGAAACTGAGAAGAATTTCTACCATTCTCAGGTAAGACAGCCAATAAGCAAAGTTCTTCTCAGTAGATATTTCTCTGTTGAACTCTTCAAGTAGGTCAGTAAGCCCCTGATTTTGAACTGCTGTCACCAAACCACTAACCTTCTCTGATATATCTTCCCGTGAAGCCTTTGAAGTTATTGTCGACACAAGAAGTTCAATTTGAGATTCAACATTTGGTGTCACCGTATCTCTTCTTGCAAACCACTCTCTGAAGTATTGTAGTCTAAGATGCCACAATGCCTCATATGTAAGGAGGTGCCCACGCACTGCTCGGTAATAGGCCTTACCTTCCAATACCTTGGATGCTGTATTTTGGCCAAAGACTCCTGTTTCAACCCAAATGTATTCTACTCCAGAGTATTCCATGTGCTGGCCGATGGCACGTAAGAAATTGAAACATGTGAAGTCCTCCCATACAGAAAACTACGTTCTTGTAGTCATTTTGGTTTGCCCATAGCAGCTCCTTACCTTTACTGTAGAGTGGCTGATCAGCTGTGATGACAGTAAAAGCCAGCCCTAATGACCTTGTAAGTGCTTGGAATTTATTAATAACTGTAGTCACAGTGTCATAATCGTCTGCAGGGGCTTGTAAGATAGGTAGCATACCAACATTTGTGATCGGGTGATGAACAAGACTACTGCTCTCATTGAATGCTCCCCAAAGAGGTACCGACTGACCTTGTTCTTCATGGCTGTGGTTTCTAGCAAGAATCCAGGACAAGTTTTGGATACTTGATGCCTTTATCTATGAGCTCTCGCTGAGCCAAGATGCCATATTGAGACTAAACCCTTCTGGATAGCTTGATGGCTGTCGATGTGAGCTCTGTAGTTTGGCCTTGTTTAGTTTGTGAAATGTTTCCATCGCTTCCTTGTCCAAAGACTTTGTCTGCACGTCAAAATGAAGGATAGGCAATGAGTCTGCAACTCCAAATTTCCGCTGCCATGTAGTAAGTTGTGTGCTGTGAAATGTGTTTTTCCCATCAATCGTTGCTTCAAGCAAGTCGATATTGTCGAAAGAACAGTGGACAAATGTGCCTGGCCTTATACTTTCTGGAATGTAGACATATCCATCTTGCTTATACTTGGCCAACAAAGTGTTTGCCATAGCATTATCAAATGCTCTCACTGTCCAAATTGGTATGCAATGGTTGGCAGCGTGAAACACATTCACAAGACTCTCTGATCTAGTTGCCTGATGTAAAGTCAGAGCCAGACCAATATGCTTCGGGGTTAACTTTTTCCCATTAGACATACCAAACACAATATCTTGTGCAATGCTACAGACCTTCTGTTTTATGTCAGTGTCCATCACAGCTTCCTCATCATCACTCTCTAAGACAGTTGTTCCACCAAAGAGAAGTGTAAGGAATAGATATAGACTATCTGGAATAATCTTTTCAACATGTCTTTGATCAATGTTTTGCCACGAAAACTCATGCCCTGGTAAAGCGTGTAAATCACCTCTTAAGCGCAGTGCTACATAGAGCATTTCCTCCATTATATTTGTGTCAGAAAGATAAACATATTGGGACTCATCACTTGAAAACTCCTCAGATGACTCAGATCCAGAAGTTACAAATAGCTCACGCTTTCCACCTTTGGTGAATGAATGCGACATTACATAGTCAGAACTATCTCCAGGATACATAAGAAGTGATGCCTTAATGTCAAGTGGGCACACAAAGTTTGCTTTTCCTCCCAATCTTTTCTCAATATCAATGTAAAATTATTTCCGTCTTGACATGTATCTTTGAGGGATTTCAGAACCCTGTTCATTTGACAAGTCCACATACCTATTCCAAATTAGTCCCATATCATACACATGACCTTTAGCTAATCCTTTCTCCAAGTCTGAACACAAATGGGCCATAACTGTATCCTTCTCTCCAATATCAAAAACACTCTTTACTTGTTTCAGCGTTTTTCTTTCAAACTGAACTAAACACTTTAAATGGTATTTCCCTTCTGCAGCAATTAAATCATTTATTCCCGACAACCTCAGGCGCATTACAGGGTGCGTTTCTGATAATGATATAATGCTTCTTGATTTTTCTAGAGTTTCAATGTTATGAACAACAGTTTTTGCTTCCTCTTTTTGACAAAATATGCACTTCTTCCAATTAACTAGGCAACTGGACGCTCGTCGGCTGCTACTTGTAGAACATCCGGCAGTTTCTGCTGGTGCCTTATTATTAATTTCTTGCATGTACTTCTTGTACCAATTCTCTACTCTTACCAGGTTAGTAGCAGAAATGAAAGATGCATGACAATTCTTATGCCATTTTATTTGAGAAGATTCCCATTCATCTTCTGTAATTTGCTCTAGTCTGTCCAATAAGTCCACATTGGACAGGTCTCGCCATTTACGTCTTTTCTGCAAACATTGTATAACTCTGTCTTTTGCCTCATTGGAAGCTTCTTGTGGTCTATCAGTTTTCTTCAATTAGTAAAATAAACACAGTTCAAACTGTGTTGTTGTATCAGATGACTTCCTCTTCAGCACCGCAACAGGTTTCACCTCCATTATTTTGAACCAGCCTTGCTGCTACCGTCTGCATAGCATTGTGTTGTTTTAAGATAGCATATCCAGCTATGTGAACATCAATGATCAGCAAATCTGAAAAATTAAAAATGCACAATTGATAGCACAAAATGTTTTTTAGTAAAAAATATTAGATATAAAGCATAGTATGCATAATGTACAAGGGGGCCACGGTGGTAGAGTGGTGACACTCTGGCCTCCCACCTCTGAGGTTGGGGTTTGGTTCCTGGCATGACCTCAAGTGGGAAAGCTGGTAGTTGCTTGCCGTTGGTCTGCAGTTTACAGTACAGAACCCTGAAGAACTGTATGTACTGGTTTCCTCTGCCCTTCCAACTACCCGTCGTGATATGACCTGTACAGTGTTGAAAGCGACGTAAAAACCCAAATAAATAAATAAAAAAATAAAAAAGCATAATGTACAATAAAACCCTCCAGGGACAGACAAACTTTACTGTGAAGCAACCCTGTTAAAATATTGTTTTGGTCATTCCAACAAAAAGTTACATATCTGGAGTAGTTATGTCAAATGAACACTAAAAATCACTGTGGCTCGATTCAGCATAATGTGAATATATTGTGGCAAAAATGCTATGTACAAAAACACTAACCTCTGATGAGTCTCTCTGATGAAACTGTTCACAAGATATTTTGCATCTATAAAATGTAGTATATCCATTATGTATTGATAACCTGTGTGAAAAACACTCCAGTCCTTACACATTTATAAATTTGTGCCATACAAAAATCAATACTTTGTGTCATCACAGATGCTTACATCACAAATGCCTCTACATGTACTGTGATGTCACAATAGACAAGCAAAATGTTGTTGCTTATCAACAAATGATATTTAAATCATTTGAGCACAATCAGGCATGCAGTGTAGATGTCACTATGTGCCACAGGAATAAGAGATAGTTTACATAATAATTTAGTATGTAGAATGGTTTTACATCATTTCTCAATTATACAAACATACTTCTAGATGAAATATTTATAGCAGTATAATAAAATGGCATACTATTATTCAGTTAGTATGTTAGAAACACAATTGAGCTAAAAGAAACACCATTTTACAAATTTTTAGCAACTTACTTAATGTTACATATGTATAACCATGCATATTTCAGGTTTTTTGCACCCAGTTGACCTTTGACCCTCTAGTGACCCTAAAATGACCTCTATCAAGTGACATCATACCTAACATTGTTCCATATACATTGAACCTTAACTTAGGCATGGATGTCATGCATTAACAAAAAATGCCTACAGGCGCACTTTCTAGAGCCCTATTGCTATAATTTTAGCAGACTATCTATAGCATACAGATACTAAGCGTCCCTTGTGGGACACCTTTTAATATTCAGGGGAGAGGGGAGAGAGAGGGCCCGCTGTGTCCGCCGGCTCCCGCATTTTCTATTGCTTATAGCTCAGCAATCAATGGGCGGATTCTCTTCAAATTTAGCATGTGTATGCAGAAGCCCTGGAAATAATTTCTAAATATGGTGTCATGACATTTCAACCAATCAGAGAAGTCATAGAACCAGAAACATGCTTTTCAAAGGGATGTGCTTGTCTGGATGATAAGTTAAAAAGCTCTTCACCTATTCACATGAAATTTGGCAAGTAGGTTTGTTATATAGATGTCTGGAAATCATTTACTTTTGGAAGTGATTTGATACAAAATGGCCGACTTATAAACAATTAACTAAACACGACAATTTTTCTTAATGATGAAAATGAAAAATCTTAAATATCTGACAAACAGTGTGAGATAGTGTGATTTCAATGAAATTTTTTACCCCCAGGTATTTACAGAGTGAACTGCTGAATTTTCCCAAAAATCATTTTCCCCACCATTTTGGGCGGCCATCTTGAATTACTGTGTAAATTGCAAAACCCCATTTATCTCGAAAACGGTGTGAGATTGAGCGATTTCGGCGAAATGTTTGACCACCAGAGTATCTGCAGAGTCATTTGGCGACTTTCCCCCAAAATTCGTTTTCCTGCCATTTTTGGTGGCCATCTTGAATTTCTGTAAAAACACAAAAACATTTATCTCAGAAACAGTGCGATATAGAGCGATTTTGGCAAAATGTTTTATCACCAGGGTATCTGCAGTCATCTGGCGATATTTCCCAAAAATCGTTTTCACTCTGTGGCATCCGCGTACGAAGATGCATACCCGTGAATAACTTCTCCAAAAGTACAAGGTCTAGAGACATGCTGTTACTTGTAAAAGCTGCCTTATCGATCGAGGATGATAAATCGTAAAATTCATGCAGATCTGTTTGTCTGTTCCCCAGAACCGTTAGAAGAGAGGTACCCTCACCCAAAGAGTGAAAATTTCAACACTTTATCACAATTTTCGTATTGACTATCATAGGGATTTCTCTCTTACCTTGCACATATGTACTTCCTTGTGTGAGTATGCTTTTGACCTATTTTTCTTTCAGCTGCAACATAGTAAAATTTCAGACTTGTAGTAATACCTGCGTAAACTATACAATGCTAACCTGTACAGAAAGAATCTCCCTCTCACTGTCCTTCATCCAGGGAGTATCTGGCAACAACTGTTGCCATGGCAACACTTTTAAGATTTCTGAGTCTTAAAGTTTGTTGGGTGTTCCCCTGCCTAAACCCATGCACCGATTTTTACCAAATTTTTATGGTATATTTACCCCCAGAGGATCTAGAGCTGATTAGGTTTTTGGGAGTATCTGGTAATAACTGTTGCCAAGGCAACACTTTTAAGATTTTGGGTCTTAAAGTTTGTGGGTGTTCCACCATCATGGTGTGACCTTTAACTCGGCAGAGTGCAACATCAAAGTGTGACCTTTAACTTTGGCTCTGCCAAAGTGTGTTCACCTGCCATATTTGAGACATGTTTCTCTTATGACAAAGATATGTGGATTGCTGTAACTGATTATTATCTCCCGCCCAGCGTGCCGGTAGGAGATTATAATTTGCACCATGTGTGTGTGTGGGTGGGTGCGTGTGTGTGTCATAGTTTTCTCTGAAACTACTACATTTTATTACGCTACAATAGCTTACCATGTGGGACTCAATTATATGACTTATAACTCTCAAATGATTGCATTTAGAGTTTTTTGTTCAAATATGTTAAGGTACTTTCTCCACAGCTACAACATGGTCAGAAGTTTGGAAGTGTATATCCATAGCTAAGTGAGTAATAGCTACTTTGTCAATTTTTAATGGTAACCATAATGAATAAATGGCGTATTTCTTCAAAAGTATTGCAGCTACACAATTTCTCTCAAATATGTTCTTCATGTACTTTTTTGTGAACTGTAACATATTGAAGTTTCACAATTGCTGCTCAATGTACAAGTGAGTAATGGCTACTTTATTGCTACTTTTAGTAAAAATGTGAAAAATCACAAATATCTCAAAAACTGTAAGAGATATGGGTTTTGACCCATAGGGTAGTACAAGATTATCTTGTGCAAAGGGCAAAAATGATTTTGGCGGCCATCTTGGATTTTAGCGGAAAATAAAAAAATGTAAATATCTCAGAAATCGAAAGAGATAGAATGATTTCAACTTAATTTTTGTTCCGTAGGGCAGTACAATGGTATCCTGTACAAAGGGAAAAATTTCAGTTTCTTTACACTTTTGGCGGCCATCTTGAATTTTAGCGGAAAATAAAACATTGAAAATATCTCGGAAACTGTAAGAGATAGAGTGATTTTGAGTGAATTTCTGACCCATAGGGTAGTACAATAGTATTCTGTACAAAAGGGATAAATTTTAATTTTGCCACTTTTGGTGGCCATCTTGAATTTTAGCAGAAAATAAAATATTGTAAATATCTCGGAAACCTTAAGAGAGCAATTTTGAGCAAATTTTTAACCCATAGGGTAGTGCAATTATATTCTGTACAAAAGGGAAAAAAATTCTATTTTCGCCACTTTTGGCGGCCATCTTGAATTTTAGCGGAAAATAAAAAAATTGTAAATATCTCGGAAACTGTAAGAGATAAAGTGATTTTTAGTGAATTTTTGACCCACGGGGTACTACAGGAGTATCCTTTACAAAGGGAAAAATTTCAGTTTTTGCTACTTATGGCGGAAAATAAAAAACTATAAATATCTCGGAAACCATAAGAGGTTCAGCGATTTTGAGCGAATTTTTGACCTGTAGGGTAGTAGAAGAGTATTCTGTACAAAAGGGAAAATTGGTGGCCATCTTGAATTTTAGCGGAAAATAAAACATTGAAAATATCTCAGAAACCATAAGAGATAGAGCGATTTTGAGCGAATTTGTTACCCACAGGGTACTAAAAGAGTATCCTCTGCAACCGTAAGAGATTGAGCGATTTTGAGCGAATTTTTGACCCATAGGGTAGTACAATAGGATTCTGTACAAAAGGGAAAAATTTGAATTTAGTGGAAAATAAGAAATTGTAAATAAACCGTAAGAAATCTTGAATTTTAGCGGAACATAAAATAAAACATTGAAAATATCTCGGAAACCGTAAGAGCTAGAGCGATTTTGAGCGAATTTTTGACTCATAGGGTACTACAGGAGTATCTTGTACAACAGGGAAAAATTTCAATTTTCACCACTTTTGGGGGTCATCTTGAATTTTAAGCTGAAATAAAACTTTGAAAATATCTCGGAAATCATAAGAGATTTCGAGCAAATTTGTTATCAGCAAGGTACTACAAGAGTATCCTCTGCAAAGGTTTAAAATTTAAATTTTCACCACTTTTGGCGGCCATCTTGGATTTTAGCGAAAAATAAAAAATTGGGAAATATCTCGGAAACTGTAAGATATAGAGATTTTGAGCGAATTGTCCTAAAGAGAAAAATTTCAATTTTTTCACAACTTCTGGCGGCCATCTTGGATTTTAGCCGAAAACAAAAAAACTGTAAATATCTTAACAGAACCGTAACAGAGACATGTACTCAGTATCATGGGTGGGCATTACACATGATAATGTGTTTTCCTGTATGCTATCCACTAATTTCTCTATTCATCCAGCTATTTTTTTACAGGGCTTCATATTTCTAGTATACATTTTTATTGCGTTAATACATCCTATCCAATGGACAATTACTAATCCAGTCGGCACAGACCGGCTCACCAAACATCAGAAAAAGATGTCCTGTGTTTCCACCGGCCGGCCTTTCCCAGTACTGTGCACTCGTCAGGTGAAGCATCGTACTTCCTTCCTGTCTAGACAGTGTGACATCATAGCATCTTTTTTGTTTGGCGCATGTTCAGTGCACACAGAATTTTTGTGAGATTGAAATTTCAAAGTTTTTGTGAGAATAGTTACTTTTTGCTTCTGAAATATATATTTTCGGATTCTTGGTAGTCAACGACGTGGGCGCTGTGGCCACATGATGGCTGGGTTTGATATGCATAGTGTCTGTGCACGCTGTCGTGACAAGAAAAAGGGTAAGACTCTAGAATTGAGAAACTGGACCAGAAGTGGTCAGACTGACAACAAGAACCTACCTTCAGCACTGTCAAGGGGACACCCTCTCATGGCCCACCGGCCAATGTGATCAGGACTGAACCCTTTTGAAACCGGCCGACCAACCTTCTTCTCAGCACACTTACCAACCTGCCTCTGATTCATCTGCTACCGACCCTCCACCTTCAAAACACAAGTCTACTGAGAAGTTGGGCTCTGACCTCCCCCAGGCTTCACACCGGCCAGCAACTACTGAACCGACTGGACAGCCTATTATTAAACTGACTACTAGTGCTGCAGAACCCAGCAAGAATAGCTTCTCAAGTGATTCAGGCTCTGATAGCTTCACATCCGACCGGCCCCTAGTGGATTGATTTGTTGAGGAGGGGGAACTGTCTGATGACCAAGAACTTACCATCACTGACACCGACCAATCCCTCTCAGAAGAACATATGTATAGGGAAACCATCAGGGGAATTAGGTCCTATATGGGATGGGCCCGTACACCAAACATTGATTCCGGGGCTACAACTTCAGATGACAACCCCTTTGCTGGACCAAAACTCCAAACCCCAGGGAAGGTGTCAGTTAATCTCCCTACTGATGAGTGGTTATGTAGGAAAACGAGCAAGCTGAATCTGACTTTAGTACAGGGTTTCCCCTTGCGTACTTCAGAGGTAGGAGATCTACTCGGGACCAATTTGTAAAGCCGGCTAGGTCCCAAAGTAAATGGTATGGGCTTCACAAAGAGAAGAAACAGGACCCTACCGACAGTATTTCATCTTGGAACTCTAGTTCCTCCCGTCTCAACAGCACTTACCTCCGGATAGCCAGACAAGCTGGGATTGCCACTAATCCTCCACTATCTAGACCCATTTCCCAAGAAAGTTTAAGAAAGGGGGAAAAGTCGGCACATGAGTCGTCAATGATCTGCAACCAGGCAGCTGGCTTTAATCGTTGCCTTCTAAAGGTCCAACAGAATACGCAGACACAGATTTAAGCTATTAGATCATAGTCCAAGGAAAGGTCAGCATCCAAGGTGTCAGCAGCCATGGAAGAGTTACAATACTTGGTAGACTTCAACTCCAGCATCTGTCAGACCATGGCTAAATCCATGGAACACTTAACTGATTTTATTTTTGTGAACATGGCTAACTTGAGATTCTTACCTGTCGTAACTCAAATCTGGAATAAAACCTGACACATTAGCTGCCCTCAGGACCGCCCCCTTGCAGTTGGATACAAGCAAGCTGAGGTAGATATAGCTGACTATGATAAAAGTCACACCGGTTCCATGTACAAGAAGGGTCGGTACCACCCTTATGAACTGGAGGAAAATAGGTCAGACAGCAAGAAGCAGGATAGGCCTGCATGGAAGAATATTTCCCGTAACCAACACAGGCGTGGTAAAGGCAAACACCAGTATTCATCACAACTAGCCAAGGGCCAGCAGTCGTATAAATGACAATTACTGTTTAAACAAGTTACAGGCACGACTGCTGGCCAGGAGCAGAATCTCTGCACAGACTATGAACACTTTTGTAAAGCCTCATGTTGTAAAATCTGTACATACTGCGCCCAGGCATTCCCAAAAGAAAGAAATAAGTCCCGGGTCAGCAGGTTGTTATTTTCAAAAAGAGTACAAATTAAAATATGTGAAAGGTGTTTCTTGTGTCGCTCAATTGTCTTGTGTAAAACCTGTAACAAATGTAACAACTGCTGCTCCAAATCTGCCTGTAGGGGCGAGACTTCAAAACTTTTGGCAAACTTGGCTGGATCTGGGTGCCGGTCCGAAAGTAGCTCAAATCCTGAAAGAGGGTTACACCCTCCCCTTTCGGATCCGGCCAAACTTGGCAAGATCTCCAACAATCATAAGCTGTTATGTCAATCTCCACAGGAACCTCTACCTGCTGGAGGCATTACATCAGCTTATAGACAAAAACGCAGTAGTGCTAGTAGACAATGAGAGATCGCTGGGGTTTTTCAACCGACTATTTCTAGTACCAAAACCCAACAAGTGGAGGCCTATACTAGATCTGAGCAAACTAAATCTTTTCCTCAAGGCGGAAAAATTCAAAATGGAGACACCGGAAACCATCAGGACATCCCTCCAACAAGGGGAGTGAGTTACCTTGATAGACTTCAAGGATGCCTGCTTCTATATTCCAATACAGGAACAATCCAGGAAATATCTGAGATTTCATGTACAGGTTCGGACATACCAGTTCAAAGCACTGCCATTCGGTCTGTCCACAGCACCCATGGAGTTCACTGTAATAGCAAAGGAGATAAAACTGATGGCCATCCACAAGGGTATAAGAATCCACCAGTACCTAGACGACTGGTTGGCTAGAGCCAGATCCCACCAAATTTGTCTCCAGCATACACAGGTTCTAGTGAACATGTGTCAGGATCTGGGTTGGCTGGTGAATTTAGAGAAATCAGAGCTGGAGCCCAAACAAGTTTTCGACTTTGTGGACTACCAGTTCGACTGCATGGTAATATTTAAAACATCTAAACCATAATTCGGCCATGCAGATGTAGATAAAGAGTGTTGTAATTTTAGTTTACTGATTAATGCTGTCATCTTGGTATTGAATTATCTTGTTTTAGTACTTCATCTTTACATGCATTATCTTTCCTTTAGACATTATTTTCTCCATTTAAACATTGTTTGGACCTTTATATAACTGACAGTGCTCTGAAAGTATCCTGAACTTTGTACTAATACAGTACTTCCATATCTCATGGTGTTAAAAATATTTCCCTAGGCTGTGGGGTACGGGCATCTCTGATGCTATTTTTGTCAATTGCATCAGATATTAACTCTACCATGTCCCCTACTGCATATTCAGTCAAACAGGAAAATAATTTTTGCTTTTCTATAAAACTAACTAGTCTATTATAGAATAACTTTTCAAGAATTTTTGAAAATTGTGGCCAGATAGACACCGGCCGATAATTGCTAAATTTTTTCCTATTTCCACTTTTAAAAATTGGAATTACTTTGGCCAGTTTCAGTCTTTCTGGGAATATTCCAGTGCTGATTGATCTGTTAAAAATATGTGTTAGAGGGACAATACTGTGAATAATGCTTTTAACAGTTTTCATTTTTACTTCATCATAACTCGTTGACATTTTTCCCTTAAAGTTTTTCACAATAGTTAATACCTCATTTTCTATTACTGGCTTTAAAAACACTGTGTCTGTACTGTTGATATTCATAAACTGTCTATGACTTGTATTAGTCTTCTTTTTTATTTTGGCTGCTAGGTTTTGCCCAATATTCACAAAATATTCATTGATGGCGTTGCCTATGTTGGGATCCTCCTTTATGATGCAGTTATTATGAATAAATCAATCAGATATGTTTCTATTTACCCCTGGGTAACCGGCTGCTGGTTTCCTGACCTTAAGGTCTGCCCAGACTTGGAGAAAATTTTGTTCTGTTTATGAGTTCACTTAAGTCCCTAGTAACTTACCCGCCGATGAAACGGTAGTTATTCAGCAATTGTCCATTGTATAGGATGTATTAACGCAATAAAATTGCAAATTTAATAAGTAAAGTTAATACCCTATCCAATGGACACACAAGACCCTCCCACCGACCCCGCTATCAGCTTATTAGGGGTCTAATAGGTTTAGACAATGGAAAAGAAGCTATGACATCACGCTGTCTAGACAGGAAGGAAGTACGATGCGCCACCTGGCGAGTGCACAGTACTGGGACCGGCCGGCCTGTGGAAACACAGGACATCTTTTTCTGATGTTTGGCAGGCTGGTCTACGCCGACCAGATTAGCAATTGTCCATTGGATAGGGTATTAACTTATAAAAAAATTTACGCTATGGCTTCAGAACAGTCACTGACAGATCAGAAAACAATTACTTTCAGAACCGCCAATGGAAGTGGTTTACAAATTATTGGCTTTAAAAAAAATGTCGTTCCCCTTAATGTCTGTTATAAGAATGTATATACATGAGTTAGTTTAGTTTAAATAATTTTAATGGAAGGTGTAGTAAAATCCCGATTTTATGAGAAATAATGCATGGATTTTGAAAGAAAAAGAAAATATGGTTGTCGTTGGCAATGCTCGTGAATTTCCGTAAAATACGCAAATTTTATCCCCTAAAAGTATTTTGTAAAGACAGAAACATGTTTAACATTTGTTTAAAAAAGTAATGAAACACCTTATATTTGAATTATCGATCTTTGTTTTAATCTATTTTCACTGACAGCGAGCTTTAATTCAACAGCCAATATAAGTACATGTATGTAGGTTATAAAATATTTTATAATATAGACATGACGGTTCTCAAATCAACAGAACTACGACCCGTCCTTGCCAGTTCTGAAGACACTCTGAAAAATTTAATTTACTTATTATGCGTCCTGCAAGGGACGCTTGTTTGAGTATAGGAGGAAATCAGGCTCCGTCGGCTCCACGTTTTGTTTTCCTTATAACTCTGTCACTGTTGGGCGGATTCTTTTCAAATTTGGCAGGTGTATGCAGTAGCCCTGGGGAATTTTTTGGAATATGCTGCACTGACATTTCGACCAATCAGAGAGGTCACATGACCAAAAATTTTTTTTTTCGAAGGGTAAGCTTGTCCGGATAATAACTTGAAACGGATCAATAGAGCGATTTCTACAAAATTTTTGACCCACAAAGTAACTCTGCAGATGAAATAACACATTTTCCCAAAAATTTGTATCTCGTCAAAAATGGCGGCCATTTTGAATTTTTCGTAAAAATTGCAAAACACCAAAATGCTTATATCTCGAAAACCCTGTTAGATAGAGCGATTTTGACGAAATTTTTGACCCACAAGGTATCTCGGCAGAGTAGCCATCCCAATTTTCAAAAAAATTTTGTCTCGTCAAAAATGGCGGCCATTTTGAATTTTAAATTTTTCGCAAAAAATTGCAAAACACAAAAATGCTTATATCTCGTAAACCGTACGAGATAGAGCGATTTCGACGATATTTTTGAGCCATAGGGTATCTCTGCTGATTAATTAACACATTGTTCCAAAAAATTTTTCTCTCGCCAAAAATGGCAGCCATTTTGAATTTTCGAATTTTTTGCAAAAATTGTAAAAAAGACAAAAATGCTTATATCTCAAAAAACGTGCTAGATAGAGCAATTTCGACGAAATTTTTGACTCACAGGGTTTCTCTGCAGATTAACCTACACTCTTTTCAAAAATTTTTTGTCTCGCCAAAAATGGCGGCCATTTTGAATTTTCGAATTTTTTGCAAAAAATTGTAAAACATAAAAATGCTTATATCTCGAAAACCGTGTTAGATAGGGCGATTTCGACGACTTTTATGACCCACACGGTATCTCTCTGGAGTAGCCATCTCAATTTTCAAAAAGTTTTTGTCTCGCCAAATATGGCTGCCATTTTGAATTTTCCAGTTTTTCACAAAAATCGCAAAACACAAAAATGCTTATATCTTGAAAACCGTACTGGATAGAGCGATTTTGACGAAATTTTTGACCCATAGGGCATCCCTGCAAAATAGCCATCTGGATCTAGCCATCACAACAGTTTAAGGCTATAAGCAGAGCATTTTCTTAATACTTTAGCACTCACCTTTACATCCTTTTTTGGGACGCTTTTTCTTCCTGTGCAAAAACATTATTTTTTTTTGGAAGCGATCCTCTAGTTAAATTTGCAATTTCTTTTCTTTTGAATTTTTGCACACAGTATGTCTGCCCCTTTAATACTCGGCGGGAGATACATGCCGCATCAGTGGTCTTGTTATATGTACTTTTACATAATTGTGCTATTTCCATTGACAGCTATTCTCCAATTAATAAATTTTGCAGTTTCATAATTTTAATGCTGTCATTTTGCCATTGAATTGTCTTGATTTAATACTTTATCTTTACATACTTTTTCTTTCTCTTGGAAGAGATTTTCTCCACTTAAACATTATTTGGAACTCCGTACAACTGACACTGCTCAGAAAGTATCCCAATATTTGTACTGTTTCACTACTTCTATATCTCATGGTGTTGAAAACTGTTTCCCCAGGCTGTGGGGTATCGACATCTCTTATGGTATTTTAATAGTTTATGATATATGAATTTTTAATTAATTACATATTATCACAAAGAAAATAACATCTGACAAATTCAGCGGATTCAATTTTGAGTCCATTTTGAAGTTGCTTCTACCTTCAGAGGCCCTGCTTGGAATAGGTGGTGAAGATGTGAACAATGGAATTGCTTTTTCTGGCTTGTGCTGGTTGTTTGGGACAGAACTCCACCAAAAGCTTGGCTATCCAGTGGGACTGGTGTCTGCAGCATACAGCTTTAGCTCCATCGAAGACTGGGCTGCACCTGCTACTTTGGATGCATGTAACATTAGTGCTGCATACTTGTGAGTATAGTGTTTATATTTTGTCATTGTAGGAGTTTCCTTGTATGTCTTTATGCAAGTCTTCAGCCCCAATATATTTTTTGTGTGACCAGCATCTCTGCTGGAGGGCACATAGGAATCGCTTTGTTCTCTGGTGTCTGTGTCATTGGCATGACACATCGATTCTGGACAGTATTTTGAAAATGGCTTGGCTGATTGAACTCAGATTTGGCATGTGGATGCACTGGTCCTCAAAGTGTGCCCTGTTTTAAGGTAACCATAAACTCTCAGTAGTTATGTAATTATATTGAATTTAAGTTTTTACCCCACAGCCTTTAAGGGCTGCCAGGGTATTGTTTCACCCACGGTGTCCAGATGGGCTGTTGGGCAGGCGAGCGGGCGGGCGGGGGAAGAGTATGTCTGGGCTGTATCTCAGAAACGGTAAGGTGTAGGAAGTTGATACTTAGTAGAGACAATGGCTAGGGTGTGTAGGTGTGCAACGTGATGGTGTGACCGTGATTTGACCTTGCTGTAGTGACCTTGACCGTTAAAATCTTGTCTAGGCTATATCTTGGAAACTGTAAAGTGTAGGAAGTGGATACTTGGTAGGGACATTGGTTGGGAGAAGTAGGAGTGCAACGCCATGGTATTACATTGATTTAACCTTTGACCTTGCCGTAGTGACCGAGACCTTTAAAATTTTGTGTGGGTTATAAGTGTAGGAAGTTGATACTTGGTAGGGACATTGTTTGGGGGTTGTAGCTGTGGGAAAGTGTGGTGTGATCTTGATTTCTTGGATTCTGTAAGGTGTAGAAGGTAGACACTTGGTAGGGACATTGGTTAGGGTTGTAGGTGCACATCATCATGGTGTGACCCTTAACGTTGGCTCTGCCAAAGTGTGCCAAAGTTTACAGCTTCATAATTATTTAGTGTACTGATTAATGCTTTCATTTTGCTATTGAATTATCTTGTTTTAATACTTTATCTTTATACACATTTTCTTTCTCTAAGATGTTATTTTGTATACTTAAATATTATTTGGACCTTTATATAACTGACACTACTCTGAAGTATCCTGATCTTTGTACTGTTTCACTACTTCTATATCGCATGGTGTTCAAAGCTAATTTTTATTACGTTAATACATCCTACCCAATTGACATTTGCTATACCGGTTGGCGTGACTGATCCCGCCAAACGACAGAAAAAGTCATCCTGTGTTAAAACACCGGCAGCACCAGTCATGTAATGTGCATCTGTAAGGTGGTGCATTGTGCTTCCTGTCTAGACAGTGTGACGTCAATTCATCTTTTTCCTTTGGTGTGTGTAGTGCGCAGACATGTTTTTGAAGTGATCTCAAAGTTTGAAAGACAATGTGGATTATTTTACGGAATTGAACTTTATTTTCATTTGAAGCTTATATATATTTAATACATATCATGGCCTCTCCAGAACTAAATGAGGCATTTACAGATATATATTATTGCCAGTTTTTGATGAAGTTCTTGTACTTGATTCGAGATGTATTGTACATGAAGATCTGTGTTTTCTCTTTGAAGCATTCTTTTTGGTGAGTAAAATCAATGATAAATATGTCCACTCACAACTAGTCTCTCCCAAGTCGAGTAACACTTTGTGTAGGTCCTAGGGTAGGTTAACGAAAAGTAATTAGAAGATTGCATCGTCTGACATCATCATCTCCAGCCAAGCAGGTCACATGACACATCTACCTGTTTGAATATAATGGAGCAAATGAAAATATGCCGGCCTCACCACAGAATTTAAACAGCATTGACCATTTTTTATGTCAGCTGACTTGTCAGTCAGCTGACATTATGGCATCACTCTGCGGCGTCTGTGTATGCTTGAACATCTGCTCCTCCAAAAGTACAAGGCCCAGAGACTTTTAAAAGATACCTTAACTATTGAGGATGATAAGTCGTAAAATTCATGCAGATCTGTCTGTTCGTCTGTTCCCCAGAGCCGTTAGAAGCGAGGTACCCCCACCCAAAGTGTGAAAATTTCAACACTTTATCACAATTTTCTCATCGACTATTGAAGGGATTTCTCTCTTATTTATGTCACCCCACTGGGGGGTGGACATATTATTTTTGCTTTTTCCAGCGTCCGGCGTCTGTCATGCTTGGTTTCCAGTCATTTCAAGGAAAAGTATTTATCCTATGTTTACCAAATTTGGTATGGGCGTTTATTGGGTTAATAGCTTGCATGGGATTGCTTTTAGTGAAGATAGCTCTATAGCTAACTGAGTAAAAGCTACTTAGCTACTTTTGTGTACTTCTTTTGTTTCCGGGCATTTTAAGGAAAAATATTTGACATATCTTTACCAAATGTTGTATGAGCAATAGTTAGGTCATTAGCTTGCTTGGGATTGCTTTTAGTGATAACAGCTATATAACTGACTGAGTAATAGCTACTTAGCTACTTTGAGTAGCTTTTTTATTTTAAGCATTTTAAAGGAAAAGTATTTCACCTATGTTCACAAAATTTGGGATGGAGGATTTTTGGATCAGTAGCTTGCTTGGGATTCCTTTTGTTGATAATCCCTTTATAGCTAACTGAGTAATAGCTACTGTGCTATATAGCTATTATGCTATTTTGAGTTGACTTTTTTTCTAGACATTTTAATGAAATAATGTTTTCTATCTTCACAAAAATTTATATGAAGGATAATTGTGTCAATAGTTTGGCCAGGATAGCTTTTGGTTGATGATAGCTTTGTAGCTATAGCTAACAGAGTAATAGCTACTTAGCAATTTTTGTGTACTTCTTTCGTTTCTGGGCATTTTAAGGAAAAATATTTGACATATCTATACCAAATTTGGTATGAGCAATAGTTAGGTCAATAGCTTGCTTGGGATTTAGTAATAATAGCTATATAACTGACTGAGTAATAGCTACTTAGCTACTTTGAGTAGCTTTTTTATTTTAAGCATTTTGAAGGAAAAGTATTTCACCTATGTTCACAAAATTTTGGATGGAGGATTATTCGATCAGTAGCTTGCTTGGGATTGCTTTTGGTGATAATACCTTTATAGCTAACTGAGTAATAGCTACTGTGATATATAGCTATTATGCTTTTTATCTCACACCCGGCTCGCCGGCGGGAGATTATAATTTGCACCATGTGTGTGCGTACGTGCGTGCGTGCGTGTGTCACGCAGTTTCCTCTGAAACTACTACAGTTACACATTTTTGGTAAATTAGTTGTCCTAATGAATTTTTTTGCTCCTCAATATTTTTTGGGTTTGGTGAACTTTGGCCTACTTGTGAGTGAGTAATAGCACTTTTAGCTAATATATTTATATGGCTTGTAACTCTCAAACTATTGCATTTACAGTATTTTGTTGCAATATGTTGTTCAGCTACTTTGTCAACAGCTACAACATGGTCAGTAGTTTGGAAGTGTATCTCGATAGCTAAGCGAGTAATAACTACTTTGTCAGTTTTTAATGATAACCATAATGAGTAAATGGCTTATATCTTCAAAAGTATTGCAGCTACACAATTTTGTTCCAATATGTTGTTCAGCTACTATCTCCACAGCTACAACATGGTCAGTAGTTTGAAAGTGTATCTCCATAGCTAAGTGAGTAATAGCTACTTTGTCAATTTTTTATGATAACCATCATGAGTAAATGGCTTATATCTTCGAAAGTATTGCAGCTACATGATTTCTCTCAAATATATTGTTCATCTACTTTTTTGCGACCTGTAACATATTTAAGTTTCACACCTGTTGCTCGATGTACAAGTGAGTAATGGCTACTTTATTGCTACTTTTACTGAAAATGTCAAAAATCAAAAATGTCTCGCAAACCGTAAGAGATAGAGCAATTTCGAGCGAATTTTTGACCCACAGGGTAGTACTGGAGTATCCTATGCTAAGTGGAAATGGGGGGAAATTTCAATTTTCGCCACTTTCGGCGGCCATCTTGGATTTTCGCGGAAAATGAAAAAGTGTCAATATCTGGAAAACCGTAAGAGATAGAGCGATTTCGAGCGAATTTTTGACCCACAGGGTGGTACAAGAGTTTCCTGTTCAAAGGGGTGAAATTTCAATTTTCGCCACTTTCGGCAGCCATCTTGGATTTTTTCGTGGAAAATGAAAAAGTGTCAATATCTCGAAAACCGTAAGAGATAGAGCGATTTCGAGCGAATTTTTGACCCGCAGGGTGGTACAAGAGTGTCCTGTGCAAAGGGGTGAAATTTCAATTTTCGCCACTTTCGGCGGCCATCTTGGATTTTCGCGGAAAATGAAAAAGAGTCAATATCTCGAAAACCGTAAGAGATAGAGCGATTTCCAGCGAATTTTTGACCCGCAGGGTGATACAAGAGTCTCCTGTTCAAAGGGAGGAAATTTCAATTTTCACCACTTTCGGCGGCCATCTTGGATTTTTGCGGAAAATGAAAAAGTGTCAATATCTGGAAAACCGTAAGAGATAGAGCGATTTCGAGCGAATTTTTGACCCACAGGGTGGTACAAGAGTGTCCTGTGCAAAAGGGTGAAATTTCAATTTCATTGCGTTAATACATCTTACCTACCAGACGATAGCTATAGCCCGGCGCCAGCCGGTCCCGCCAAACGAAAGAAAAGACGTCCTGGGTTTCACCCCCGGCAGGACCGGTACACTACACTCCACTCGCCAGGTGGCCTAGTTCCTGCTTCACTCGCCAGAGGGACGTGACGTCATAGCATCTTTTTCGTTTGGCGCGATATTCAAAGTTTGAATTTTTGGAAACTCTTTTTATTTTGAGTATTTCTTAATTTATACAGTGTGTTTTGTGTTACGATTTGTCAGTTAGTTGGATAAACTACCATGGCATCTCCAGGACAAAGGAAAGGAGCCTGCGGGCATATCATGGCTAATTTTGACCCTCATTCTCGTTGTGCCAGATGCAGAGATAAAGGGTTGGGCCAAGACCCGTGTGTTTTAAAGTTGCAGTGTGAGTTTTGTGACACTTTAACCCCTGAACAATCGCTCCAGCTTTCAACCCCTACGTACAAACTGCGGAAGGAGAAATCTAAAACCAAAGAAGCCCTTGTGGATCCGTCCACTGTCACTATCGTGTCGCAGGTGGAATCTCAGGAAGTTGCTTCAACTTCTCCACCCCATGTTGCTGAGCAAGATCTCTCTTTACCTCCACCTATGTTCCGCCAAGAGTTAAAAGACTTGGACGAAAAGTGGTCAGTACGTATGGCCCGTCTGGAAGCACTCATTACTTTGGGGCAGCGTCCTTCACCTCAACCTTCCTTCTCACCGGTCAAGGCACCGGTACCGCATCAAGCTCCCGCGGGAGCTCTTTCTCAGGCACCTTTTCTCTTATCATCTGTCCCTTCCGGCCAAGCCGCCCCGGCTTTTGGCCCGGATAGGATAAAACCTAGTGCCACTGTCACTACCAGCTCAATATCTAGGACGTCTCCTCTAGAAGGCCTTTACTCTGAACAGGACCCGGAACCGGTATTCTCTCAACAGAGTTCTTCCGGCCCGGTGGCCTCTGCTTTGCCTCAACCTCCTCCGCAATCCAGCTTGTTCAAGTCAGCTCCGGAGCACTTTGAAGAAGGTGAGGTATCTGACCAAGAAGACGTCACTGACCATCCTGATCAAGAATCTCCAGATTTGGATAAGACATTGAGCGAAGATCAAAATTACAGAGAGACTGTTAGGGGAGTACGTGCTTTCATGGGCTGGTCACATATCCCAGATCTTGAGTATACTCCAAGTTCCAAGTCAGACAATCCCTGGATTGGCCACCGGGCACAACCTGTAGGCAAGGTCTCTATCGACTTACCACCAGAGGACTGGCTTTGTAAGAAACTTGAAAATTTAAATCTCGTCCTCATAGAAGGTTACCCGTCCAAGTCTACGGAACCGGGTGGACTTCATGTTGATCAGTATCTCCGCCCCCCCAAATCTCAGGCAAGGTGGTACGGGATTCATCCCGCTGAAAATAAAGACATCACTAGGCCGGGAAAATATGTTACTACTTGGCCCAATGACGCGGCGAAGTTGAACAGTTCCTTTGCCCGAATTGGTAAACCTGCTCTTGCTTCATCCCAACCCACCTCCCGCCCTATTGCTCAGGATACGCTCCGGAAGTGGGAGAAAGCAGCAAAAGAGACCAGTTATATTTGTAACCAGTCCGCTGGTTTCAATAGGTGCATCACCAAGATACAGGACTCGTTTCAAGAACAGTTACAAATTCTTCAGACAGAGTTGGGAAAAGGAAAATCTTCCACAAAAGCTCAAGGTGCACTTGATGAATTACATTTCCTGTCTGCATTCAACCAAAATGTGAGTTTTGCGGTTGGCAAATCCCTCCAACACCTCTCAGATTTCACTTTTATACAAATGGCTAATTTAACTCTGGTCAGGAGGGATTCTTATCTTGAGCACCTAAAAGCTGGCGTCAAGCCAGATACCTTTTCCTCTCTCAGGAACTGTCCTCTACAAACCAGGGCTTTGTTTCCGGACGACATTATCCGGAGGGCGGAAGATGAAATAGCAGCATTTGAGTCACATAAGCGTACCAACCAGCCCGGTCCGGGCCGTGGTGGGTTCGCCGGCACTCAGAAAAAGCAACACCGTTACCAGCCATATTCAACATGGAAACAGGAGGATTCTGGAAACTCCGGGGCTCCCGGCAAAGAGATGCCTGCATGGAAAACATTTGGCAATCGCGGGAGAGCCCGTGGCAGAGGCAGGGGTGGTCAACCCGGTCGCGGTTCGCGCCCTGCCAGAGATGCTAAGGCGTATAAATGACAATCACTGCAAAGTTCCTCCGGAAGTAACATCCTGTCCGGAGTTTGGTGTTGTAAATGTAACAAAGACAAGTCTTCCTGTTCTTGTGAAAGACTCTGTAAATTGTCACAATGTTGTTCATCATGTACTTTCTGTAAAAAACATCAGGCAGCCACAAAAGAAAGGCATAAGTCCAATCTTAAACTCACAAAATACAATAAAGTATGTGAAAAGTGCTTCTTTTGTAAATCACTGTGTCTTTGCCCCAAGTGTGTCAAATGTCCTCAGTGTTGCAAATGTCCAATCAGTAGGGGGACGCCTACAAAATTTTTGGAAAATATGGGCTCTCAAGGGTGCAAACCCGAAGGTAGTATCCATTTTGAAAAAGGGCTATGTGCTTCCCTTCAAGGTCAGACCTCCCTTAATAAGGGAACCCCTGATAGTAAGCGGCTATGCAAACCCCACCAGAGACTCCCACTTACAAGAAGCAGTGCAAGCTCTGATCAAGAAAAAGGCAGTAGAGAGGGTCAGGGTTCGAACCTCACTAGCCTTTTTCAACAGATTGTTCATTGTCCCAAAGCCGAACCAAAAGTGGCGGCCAATCTTGGATCTCAGTACTCTAAATCAGTTTTTATGCGTAAAAACATTCAAAATGGAGACTCCAGAGACAATCCGGACCTCTCTACAACAAGGCGAGTGGGTGTCATCAATAGATTTCAGCGACGCCTACTTCCACATTCCAATCCACTTCACATCCCGAAAATTCCTCAGGTTCCACTTCCAGAACCAGTCGTACCAGTTTCGGGCTCTTCCCTTTGGCCTCTCAACAGCTCCCATGGAGTTCACTGCTGTGGTCAAAGAGGTCAAGTTAATGGCTCAGTCACGGGGTATAAGAATCCACCAGTACCTAGACGACTGGTTGATTCGAGCCCCTACCAAAGAATCTTGCCACCAGGGAACCCAGTCCCTCCTAGCCCTTTGCCAGGAGTTGGGCTGGATGGTAAACATGCAAAAATCAGAACTGGAACCCCAACAAGTCTTCGACTTTGTAGGCTACCAGTACGACCTGCTCAACGGACTGGTCAGACCGACTCAAAACCGTTGGGAAGCCCTTCAACAAAAAATAACAGGGCTATTGCAGAGGAGATCTTGCCAAGTGAGAACTTTCATGTCTCTTATAGGCCTTCTCACTGCGACAGAAAAACAGGTGACCCTAGGCAGACTGCACATGAGACCTATTCAGTGGCACCTCAAGAAGCACTGGAGAGTCCCGGAATCTCTGGAAAAAGAGATCCCAATTCCGAGGTCTCTCCATCAGCACCTGCAGTGGTGGACCCAGGAGTCAAAGGTCCTAAAGGGTCAACCCTTACACCCCCTACAACACGCAATACAAATCTTTACAGACGCCTCAAAAGAAGGCTGGGGTGCTCACTTAGGCGACTTCACAGCAAGCGGGACTTGGTCAGTGCCCGAAAGCAAATTACACATAAACTTCTTAGAGCTAAAAGCCGTGTTGTTAGCACTAAAAAGATTCCAACACTTAGTGCAAGGAAAGGTCGTCCTGATTGCCACAGACAACACCACAGTTGTGGCATACATCAACAAGGAGGGAGGTATGAGGTCAGGTTCACTGTGTGCCCTTCTTTGGCGGCTCCTATGTTGGTGCAATCTCAGACAAACAGTACTGAAGGCCAGACATATTCCGGGCCGTCTGAATGTAATTGCAGACAAGTTGTCTCGCCAGGGACAGGTCATTCAGACAGAGTGGTCCCTCCATCAGGAGATCTTCGACACCCTTTGTCGAACTTGGCATTATCCCCAAGTGGACATGTTTGCAACAAGGTACAACTGCAAACTAGTCCGGTTTGTGTCCCCAATTCCAGACCCGAAGGCCTGGTCAGTGGACGCTCTGACGCTGTCCTGGGAAAACCTGGACATGTACCTCTTTCCCCCAGTGTCTCTGATGGGGAAGGTGGTCAGCAAGCTGTCAGACCATTGGTATCACAGAGCAATCCTGATTGCTCCGGGATGGCCAAACATGCCTTGGTTTTGGGACCTAGTGGAGCTGTCGGCCATGGTTCCTCTTTGTCTTCCACACCATCCAGATCTAGTGACCCAACCTTTCAACAAGGCACGTCACAGGGATCTGACAAGCTTAAACCTCCATGCCTGGCTCCTAGAGCCCAGACCATCAAGGAGCAAGGGTTTTCTAGCCCAGTGGCGGCAAGAATTGAGGCGCCTCAAAGACGTTCAACCAGAGCAGTCTACGAGGCAAAGTGGGCCCTTTTTGTTAGATGGTGCGAAACAAGTCAGGTGGACTTCAGGAACCCATCTATAAAACAAATAGCAGATTTCCTCCTGCATCTTTTCCAGGAGAAGAATCTCCAGCCCAGCACTATTGATGGTTACAGGTCAGCCATTTCAGACAAACTGGGAAATGCCTCGGTTAATGTTGGCAAGGATGACAATTTGACTAGACTGTTAGACAGTTTTCACAGAGATAGACCCAAAGGGCGCCGGGGGGTTCCTGCTTGGAACCTCTCCCTGGTTTTACACCAGCTTACAAAAGCGCCTTTTGAACCACTCAGAAAGGCTTCTCTGAAGCACCTTACTTTCAAAACTGTTTTTCTCCTAGCCCTGGCTTCGGGAAAACGCAGGAGTGAGATTCATGCTTGGTTAAACAAAAATATCAGACACCAAGCTGATTGGTCCAAAGTTTCCCTCTACCCTTCACCAAGCTTCTTGGCGAAAAATCACTTGGCAAAAGAGGGACCAGAGTGCGTGGCCCCTGTGGTCATCCCGGCCTTAGCCCCCACTCTGGATAAGTCTTTAAAGGAAGACAGATCCCTTTGCCCCGTTCGGGCTCTTCGCTACTACCTGGACAAAACGCAGGACCTAAGAACGGGAAAGGAGTTAGTTTTTGTTTCATTCAAACAAGGTGTTAACAAGGACATCTCTCCTGCCACTATCTCATCCTGGATCAAACAAACAGTAGTGTTGTGTTATGATCTCTCTGACCAAGATTCCTTGACCTTACATCAGGTTAAGGCCCATGATGTTAGGGCCTTTGCGGCCTCCAAAGCCTTTCAAGGTGGCATATCTCTGGACCAGATTCTAGCAGCATGCCACTGGAAGTCCCACAACACCTTTACACAGTTTTACCTTAAGGATGTTGCCTGGGCAGATAAGGAGCTTTTTCACTTGGGTCCTGTGGTGGCTGCCCAGCAGATCCACCACTAGTCCCCTAAGCTTCTTTGTATATAATTTTATATAGTGTACATACTAGTTAGTTTTAGGTATAGGCTCACCTTTAGCCTCGACCTTGGCTTCTCAAAGTCGTTTACTTCAGAATAATCCTCTGGGTATAGGACTTTCCCCACTCTTCCAGGTTAACCGTGGAATTTCATTGCCTTGAACTCTTACTCTCTTCCTCCCCTCAGAGCAGTCAAAAAAAGGGGGGGGGGGGGGCAGGTGGGTCTAGTTACCCTCGAGACTAACATGTCTCCGCAAAAGGGCTAGAACCTCGCACCTAAGCACAATATAAGAGTTCTCTCTAATCCTCAGAAGGCTGCCCTCCTTCCACTGGGTAGTTATTCTAGCTATCGTCTGGTAGGTAAGATGTATTAACGCAATGAAATTGCAAATTTTAATTAGTAAATTAAATTTTTATTAGTTAATACCTTACCTACCAGACGGGAAATTCCCACCCAACCTTCCCCGCTTTCAGCCTTACAATTCAACCTTAGGGACAAAAAAGATGCTATGACGTCACGTCCCTCTGGCGAGTGAAGCAGGAACTAGGCCACCTGGCGAGTGGAGTGTAGTGTACCGGTCCTGCCGGGGGTGAAACCCAGGACGTCTTTTCTTTCGTTTGGCGGGACCGGCTGGCGCCGGGCTATAGCTATCGTCTGGTAGGTAAGGTATTAACTAATAAAAATTTAATTTACTAATTAAAATTTGCAATTTTCGCCACTTTTGGCGGCCATCTTGGATTTTTGCGAAAACTGGAAAAGTGTCAATATCTCGAAAACTGTAAGAGATAGAGCGATTTCGAGCAAATTTTTGACCCGCAGGGTGGTACAAGAGTGTCCTGTGTAAAGGGGAGAAAGTTCAATTTTCGCCACTTTCGGCGGCCATCTTGGATTTTCACGGAAAATAGAAAAGTGTCAATATCTCGAAAACCGTAAGAGATAGTGCGATTTCGAGCAAATTTTTGACCCACAGGGTGGTACAAGAGTCTCCTGTTCAAAGGGGTGAAATTTCAATTTTCGCCACTTTCGGCGGCCATCTTGGATTTTCGCGGAAAATGAAAAAGTGTCAATATCTGGAAAACCGTAAGAGATAGAGCGATTTCGAGCAAATTTTTGACCCACAGGGTGGTACAAGAGTGTCCTGTGCAAAGGGGTGAAATTTCAATTTTCGCCACTTTCGGCGGCCATCTTGGATTTTCGCGGAAAATGAAAAAGTGTCAATATCTGGAAAACCGTAAGAGATAGAGCGATTTCGAGCAAATTTTTGACCCACAGGGTGGTACAAGAGTGTCCTGTGCAAAGGGGTGAAATTTCAATTTTCGCCACTTTCGGCGGCCATCTTGGATTTTCGCGGAAAATGAAAAAGTGTCAATATCTCGAAAACCGTAAGAGATAGAGCGATTTCGAGCGAATTTTTGACCCGCAGGGTGGTACAAGAGTCTCCTGTTCAAAGGGGGGAAATTTCAATTTTCGCCACTTTCGGCGGCCATCTTGGATTTTCGCGGAAAATAGAAAAGTGTCAATATCTCGAAAACCGTAAGAGATAGTGCGATTTCGAGCAAATTTTTGACCCACAGGGTGGTACAAGAGTCTCCTGTTCAAAGGGGTGAAATTTCAATTTTCGCCACTTTCGGCGGCCATCTTGGATTTTCGCGGAAAATGAAAAAGTGTCAATAACTCGAAAACCGTAAGAGATAGAGCGATTTCGAGCGAATTTTTGACCCGCAGGGTGGTACAAGAGTCTCCTGTGCAAAGGGGTGAAATTTCAATTTTCACCACTTTTGGCGACCACCTTGGATTTTTGCGGAAAATGAAAAAGTGTCAATAACTCGAAAACCGTAAGAGATAGAGCGATTTCGAGCGAATTTTTGACCCACAGGGTGGTACAAGAGTCTCCTGTGCAAAGGGGTGAAATTTCAATTTTCACCACTTTTGGCGACCACCTTGGATTTTTGCGGAAAATGAAAAAGTGTCAATATCTCGAAAACCGTAAGAGATAGAGGAATTTCCAGTGAATTTTTGACCCGCAGGGTGGTACAAGAGTCTCCTGTGCAAAGGGGGAGAATTTCAATTTTCGCCACTTTCGGCGGCCATCTTGGATTTTTTGCGGAAAATGAAAAAGTGTCAATATCTCGAAAACCGTAAGAGATAGAGGAATTTCCAGCGAATTTTTGACCCACAGGGTGGTACAAGATTGTCCTGTGCAAAGGGGAAAAATTTCAATTTTCGCCACTTTTGGCAGCCATCTTGGATTTTTGCGGAAAATGGAAAAGTGTCAATATCTCGAAAACCGTAAGAGATAGAGCGATTTCGAGCGAATTTTTGACCCCACAGGATGGTACAAGAGTCTCCTGTGCAAAGGGGGAGAATTTCAATTTTCGCCACTTTCGGCGGCCATCTTGGATTTTTTGCGGAAAATGAAAAAGTGTCAATATCTCGAAAACCGTAAGAGATAGAGGAATTTCCAGTGAATTTTTGACCCACAGGGTGGTACAAGATTGTCCTGTGCAAAGGGGAAAAATTTCAATTTTCGCCACTTTTGGCAGCCATCTTGGATTTTTGCGGAAAATGGAAAAGTGTCAATATCTTGAAAACCGTAAGAGATATAGCGATTTCGAGCGAATTTTTGACCCCACAGGATGGTACAACAGTGTCCTATGCAAAGGGGAAAATTTTCAATTTAGTATTTCTTCCCCTGCGGTACTCGGCGGGAAATACATACCGCAGCAGTGGTCTTGTTTGAGTTGACTTTTTCTGGACATTTTAATAAAACAATGTTTTCTATCTTCACAAAAATTTATGTGAAGGATAATTGGGTCAATATTTTGGCCAGGATAGCTTTTCGTCGATGATAGCTTTGTAGCTATCTGAGTAATAGCTGCTTTGCTACTTTGCGCCTACTCTGAATTGCATTTCTGTTTTCACTCTTTTAAAGGAAACGTATTTAACTCATCTTTTTAAAATTTGGTGTGAAGGTTTATAGCGTCAATTGCTTGCTTGGTATTGTTGTTGGTGGTAATAGCTTTAACCTCCTGAGTAATAGCTACATAGCAAAAAAACATAAATATGTCTATCTCCTAAACCGTGCGAGAAATTTTCAACCCACAGGGTATCTAAGCAATGTACTCTTGCCAATTAAAGAAAAATTTTCCTCTCCCCAAAAATGGCGGCCATTTTGAATTTTCGAATTTTTGCCAAAAATGGAAAAACGTAAATTTGCTTCTATCTTCTTAACCGTGCGAGATAGAGTGATTTCGTCAAAATTTTCGGCCCACAGGGTATCTAAGAAATGTACTAGAGGCAATTTTAAAAAAATTTTCCTCTCCCCCAGAATGGCGGCCATTTTGAATTTTCGAATTTTTGCCATAAATTGAAAAACACAAATTTGTTTCTATCTCCTTAACCGTGCGAGATAGAGCGATTTCATCGAAATTTTCGACCCACAGGGTATCTGAGAAATGTACTTTTGGCAATTTTCAAAAAAAAAATTCTCTCCCCAAAAATGATGGCCATATTGAATTTTCGAATTTTTGCCAAAAATGCAAAAACCCTAATTTCCCTCTACTTAACCGTGCGAGATAGAGCGATTTCGTCGAAATTTTCCACCCAGAGGGTATCTCAGCAATCTACTCTTGCCAATTTTGTCCAAGTTTTAGAGCAAAACTTATGCTTCCCTTCGGGTGGACATTACGCATGCCAATACGTCCTATTTCTAGTTTGCATATATGTACTAGGCCACAGGTAGATTCCTTTGTGTCAGTATAAGACCTTGATCTTTCTTTGTTATTTTTTATGAATTTTTTAAATAATTTTTTAATGCCTTCCAATTCATAAAATCATGGAGTAAATCACTTATAACTTGAAAAGCTTTGCATTTAGGGCATTTTGATCAAATATGTTATTCAGTGACTTTTTTCATAGCTATAACATGGTGAGTAACTTGGGCATCTATCCCCATAGCTAACTGAGTAATAGCTACTTTGTGACTTTTCAGTAGCTTCCATAAGGAGTAAAATCACTTATAACTTAAAAACTATTGCATAGCTGAGCAATAGCTACTTTGAGGTTCTCACTGTTGAGTAAATCACTTGTAACTTGAAAACTATTGCATTTAGAGTATATTGTTTCCTATGTTATTCACCTACTTTTGGGTCAGCTATAACATAGTAAAGTTGCATACGTGTTGGTCGTTGCATAACTGAGTAACAGCTAATTTTAGGTTTTCTCTGATGAATAAATCAGTTGTAACTTGAAAACTATTGCTTTCAGAGATTTTTGTTTAAATGTCTGATTCATGTACTTTAAAATTAGCTATAACATAGTTAAAATTGCAGACCTGTAGCTCATGGTATAGTTGAGTAATAGCTATTCTCAGGTTCTCACTGTTGAGTAAATCAGTTTTAGCTTCAAAAGTTTTGCATTTAGAGAATTTTTGTTTAAATATGTCATTCACCTACTTTTGGGTATGCTATAACACAGTGTAATTGTAGACCTGAAGCTCATTGCTTAGCTGAGTAAAAGCTACTTTGAGGTTTTTAGTGTTGAGTAAATCAATTGTATCTTAAAAAGTTTTGCCTTTAGAGAATTTTGTTTAAATATGTTATTCATCTACTTTTAAGACAGCTATAACATAGTAAATATGCAGACCTGTAGCTCATTACATAGCTAAGCAATAGCTATTTTCAGGTTCTCACTGTTGAGTAAATCAGTTGTAACTTGAATACTATTGCATTTACAGTATTTTGTTTATATAAGTTGTTCACATACTTTTGGGTCAGCTATAACATAGTGAAATTACAGACCTGTCACTCATGGCATAGCCAAGCAATGGCTACTTTGAGGTTCTCACTGTTGAGTAAATCAGTTGTAACTTCAACACTATTGCAATTGCAAGTATTTTGTTAAATATGTTATTCAGCTACTTTTGGGTCAGCTATAATGCAGTATAATTGCAGACCTAAAGCTCATTGCCTAGCTGAGCTATAGCTACTTTCAGAGTATTGCTGTTGAGTAAATCATTTGGAACTTCAAATCCATTGCAGTTAGAGTATTTTGTTTAAATGTGTTATTCATCTACTTTTGGGTGAGCCATAACATAGTAAAATTGCAGACCTGTAGCTCATTGCATAACAGAGTAATAGCTACTTTGAGGTTTTCACTGTTGAGTAAATTAGTTGTAACTTGAAAACTATTGCATTTAGAGAATTTTATTGCGTTAATACATCCTATCCAATGGACAATAGCTTATCCGGTCGGCGCAGACCGGCCCGCCAAACGTCAGAAAAAGACGTCCTGTGTCTCCACCGGCCAGGCTGGTCCAATGCTGTGCACTCGCCAGATGGCGTGTCGTACTTCCTTCCTGTCTAGACAGCATGACGTCATAGCATCTTTTTCGTTTGGCGCAAGTTTTGGCGCAAGTTTTGGCGGAGTTTTTTATCAGGAATCTTAATTTTAGTCCTTAGACTTTATTTCTTCAGAGTGTGTAAAGTTATTATTATTATTGTGTTACGGGGTGTTTATAGACCTTTCTGGACAATCTTTCGCCTTTTATCAGTTACTATGTCTTCTCCAAGCCAGAAACACGGGAGCTGTGGACATATCATGGCCAGTTTCGACAGCCATTGTTTCTGTGCCAGGTGCAGGGAAAAAGGTAAGGGCTCTGACCCTTGTATCTCCCATCTTGACTGTAACGCATGCAACTCTCTTACTGAAGAACACCGCATTCAGTTGTCTACACCCTCTTATATGATCAAAAAAGAGAAGCGTGACTCAAAAAAGGTTTCAGACACTCCAAAACAGGACTCCAGTTCCTCTCTCATAGACCCGTCTGTAGTTACGGTAGTGGGAGCAGTGGACGACCAGGGGATTGTAAAGTCTCCTGGTTCTAGTTCTGACAAGCAGAAGAAGAAGCAAAGTACGGATAAACCAAAAGCTCTAAGGCTTCTAAAGCTGACAAGCCCTCCAAGTTGCTAAAACCTACCAAATCGTCTCAGGACTCCAGATTTGATCAGTTGGACCAGAAATGGTCCAAACGCTTTAACAGACTTGAGGCCTTGTTATTAGCTAAATCTTTGGAACAACCAGCACCGGCTTTTACAACTGTGAAGGTTACGCCTACACACTCTCCACCTAAAACAGTTGTCTCTTCCAAGCCCTTCATTAAACCTCAACCGACCGACCTCCGGTACTGTCTACAGATTTGCCTGGTAGTTTTCAGACTGCTTTCAAGTCGACCAGCAAATCGACCACAGGAAAATTGCTCACCGACCAACCTTCAGATCTGGCTGGTGCTGATTCACCTCTATCTCATCAAGTACCAAGCAGATCGTCGTCAGCCCCTACTAGGAGGCAGAGCACATCTTCCATGGACACAGACTCTGACACGGATATCTCCGACCGCCCCCCAGTAGACCTCTTTGTCGAGGAAGGGGAGTTGTCCGACCAAGACCTTGAGGCTTCTGCTGCTGACCCGGATTTAACCCTATCCGAAGAACAGAACTATAGGGAAACGATGAGCGGCATCAGGTCTTTTATGGGGTGGAGCCACATCCCAGAGATGGATACAACAGCATCCAGGTCGGAGGATAACCCCTTCGCGGGTCCTAAGGCACAACCCACAGAAAAAATCTCAGTCTCCATGCCTACAGACGAGTGGCTCTGCAGCAAGATGGGTAAACTGAATCTCACTCTTACAGAGGGGTACCCGTCGCGTAGCTCAGAGGCCGGTGGACTGTTCAAAGATCAATTCGTCCGCCCCCCAAAATCTCAGGCAAAGTGGTACAGCTTTGTCCCGAACCGACCCTCTGATGAACAGGATCCGAAGACTGTACACTCTTGGAATACGGACTCATCAAAGATCAATAGCACTTACAGCGGTATAGCCAAGGCTGCCGGTATTGCATCAACAGCTCCACCTTCAAGGCAGATCTCTCAAGACAACTTGAGACGCTGGGAAAAGTCGGCACGCGAGGCTTCCATCACTTGCAATCAAGCCGCCGCCTTTAATAGGTGTGTTTATAAAGTTCAAGAAAACATGCAGACCCAGCTGAAAGTAGTGAAGTCGGAACTCAGTAAAGGAAAGTCTTCTGAGAGAATTTCACAGGCCGCTAGTGAGCTACAATTTCTACTCAACTTCAATTCCAGCATCACCCAGGCTACGGCCAAGACGCTTGAACATTTGACAGATTTCGTATTTGTCACAGTGGCCAACACTACTCTGATAAGGCGTGACGCTTACCTTTCACATCTCATGATGGGCATCAAGCCAGATACCTTGTCCGCACTACGTACTGGACCCCTGCATATTGCCACCTTATTTCCAGACACTGTTTTGAAACAAGCCGAACAGGACATTGCCAATTTTGAGAGTAAGGGGCAGGTCCACTTAGGAAAGAAGGGTCGTTACCACCCTTACGAGAGACAAGACAAGCGACCTGACTACAGGAAGCCCGACCGTCCCTCTTGGAAAAACATTGGCAACAGAGGACAGGGTAAGAGGGGCAGAGGCAAGGCCTCCTACTACTCCTCGCGACCAGCCAAGGGCCAGCAGTCCTTTAAATGACAATTACTTTGTAAACAGTTTACAGGAGGGACTGCTGGCCGGGAGCCAGACATTACCACAGAAAGAGATTTTAAACTTTGCAAATTTTCATGTTGTAAAAAGTGTACCTTCTGCGCCCGGGCACTCCCAAAAGAGAGAGTTAAGTCCCGGGGCAGCAGATTGTCAGACATCAAGAAATTACAAATTAAAATATGTGAACAGTGTTTCTTGTGTCACTCAGTTGTGTCCTGTCCAACCTGTGGTAAATGCCCCCAATGTTGCACAAAATCTATCTGTAGGGGCCAGACTTCAAAGCTTTTGGAAAACTTGGCTAAATCTAGGAGCTGGGTCCCCTACAGTCATAAGCTGTTATGTCAATCCCCACAGGAACAGCTACCTGCTGGAGGCATTACATCAGCTTATAGACAAAAAAGCAGTGGAAAGGGTTCAAAATCCCAAATCCCTAGGGTTTTTCAACCGACTATTTTTAGTCCTGAAACCCAACAACAAATGGAGGCCAATACTGGACCTAAGCAAACTAAACGTTTTCCTCAAAGTGGAAAAGTTCAAGATGGAGACACCGGAAACCATCAGAACATCCCTCCAGCAAGGGGAATGGGTCACCTCAGTAGACTTCAAAGATGCCTACTTCCACATACCAATACAGGAACAATCCAGAAAATACCTACGTTTTCATGTCCAGGGCAGGACTTACCAATTCAAGGCTTTACCTTTCGGCCTGTCCACAACGCCCATGGAGTTCACTGTGTTAGCAAAGGAGGTGAAACTGATGGCCATACACAAGGGTATAAGAATCCACCAGTACCTAGACGACTGGTTGGTGAGAGCCAGATCCCAACGCCTTTGTCTCCAACACACCCGAATCCTGGTCAAGATGTGCCAGGACCTCGGTTGGCTGGTGAATCTAGAGAAATCGGAACTGGAACCCAAACAAGTATTCGACTTTGTAGGTTACCAGTTCGACCTCAGGTCCGGCCGGGTCAGACCGACTCCGGACCGGTGGCAAAGCCTTCAAGACAAGATACGAGCACTTTTATCACTACCGACCTGTCCGGTCCGGCAGTTCATGTCCTTGATAGGCCTTCTAACAGCCACAGAAAAGCAGGTTCACCTCGGCCGACTACACATGAGACCCATACAGTGGCATCTCAAAAACAATTGGAGGGTACCAGAATCTCTAGAGAAGGTTATCCCTCTACCAAGGTCTCTGCACCCTCACTTACAATGGTGGCTAGAGGAAGACAATGTACTTCAAGGCCAACCATTACACCCAGTAAGACATGCTCTGCAAATTTTTACAGACGCATCAAAAGAAGGGTGGGGCGCTCACTTAGACGAGCTCACTGCAAGAGGGTCCTGGTCGGTACCGGAAAGCAAGCTACACATAAACTTTCTGGAACTAAAAGCAGTTTTCCTAGCCTTAAAAGAGTTTAAGATCTCTGTGTAGGCAAAATAGTTCTGGTAGCAACCGACAATACTACAGTAGTAGCTTACATAAACAAGGAAGGAGGAATGAGGTCGGGCCCACTGTGTCCCCTACTGTGGAGAATCTTGACCTGGTGTTCCCAGCGGCAAGTGACTCTCAAAGCTCGACACATTCCAGGCCATTTAAACGTGATAGCAGACAAGCTGTCCAGGCTGGGTCAGACCATCCAGACAGAGTGGTCCCTCCTTCCGGAAGTTTTTCAACAGATATGCAGCCGATGGCACCGGCCTCAAATAGACCTATTTGCCACGAGGTTCAACCACAAATTACCTCAGTTTGTCTCTTTGTCTCAGTTTGACTCCCTGGCTGTAGCAGTAGATGCACTTACTCTGCCATGGGAGGACCTGGATGCATACGCCTTCCCACCGACCGCCATATTGGGCAAAGTGGTGGGGAAGCTGCTGGACTCCCCATGCAAGAGACTCGTTCTGATTGCCCCGGGGTGGCCCAACATGCCTTGGTTTTGGGACTTGGTGAACATGTCCAGCCAGGTCCCTCTCAGCCTGCCCAACCTGCCCAATCTGCTAACACAGCCCTTCAATCAGATCCCTCACAGAAATCTGACCAACCTAAATCTCCATGCCTGGCTCCTAGAGCCACAAAGATCAAAGAGCAGGGCTTCTCTGAGGCAGTGGCAGCAAGAATTGAGGCTCCTCAAAGAAGATCAACCAGATCAGTCTATGAGGCAAAGTGGACCATTTTTAAAAAGTGGTGTGTCCCTAATCAGGTGGACTTCAGGTCACCACCTATAAAGTCGGTGGCTGACTTCCTTATGTACCTCTTCGAGGACAAAAAGTTACAGCCCAGCACCATTGATGGATACAGGTCTGCCATTGCTGATAAACTAGGTGATACAACAGTTAATATCAGTAAATATGATAATCTCACTCGCCTTTTGGAAAGTTTCCACAGAGATAGACCCAAAGGGCTGAGGGGAATACCCTCCTGGAACCTTTCCCTGGTACTACACCAGCTGACAAAGGCTCCTTTTGAACCTCTTAAGGAAGCATCTCTGAAGCATCTGACCTTCAAAACTGTTTTCCTGTTAGCCCTGGGCTCGGGCAAAAGAAGGAGTGAGATCCATGCATGGCAGCATAAGAACATCAGACACCAGTCGGACTGGTCTAAGGTGTCTCTCTTTCCATCCCCCAGCTTTCTCTCCAAGAACCAGCTGGCCAAGGAAGGTCCAGGAAGTGTAGCCCCAGTGGTCATACCAGCCCTGGCTCCTACTCTGGATAGATCCCTCAAGTCTGATAGATCCCTTTGCCCAGTCAGAGCCTTGCGCTACTATCTGGACAGGACTTCAGACATTAGGCAGGATAAACAACTAGTTTTTGTCTCCTTCATGAAAGGCTTCGACAAAGACATTTCACCTGCCACTATCTCCTCATGGATCAAGCAGACTGTGATCCTATGCTATGAGCTCTCTGATCACCAGGCCCACACCCTACATCAAGTCAAAGCTCATGATGTCAGGGCCTTTGCTGCTTCTAAGGCCTTCCAGTCGGGAGTCTCCTTGGAAAAGATCTTATCAGCCTGCCACTGGAAATCTCACAATACCTTCACCCAATTCTATCTGAAAGATGTGGCCTGGGCTGATTCAGAGCTCTACCATCTTGGTCCTGTTGTGGCTGCCCAGCAGATCCACCAACAGTCTGATACTTAGAGGAGATCGGTACATACTTGTATATATTGCACATGTAGTTAAGAAGCAACAAAAAAAAAAAGAAAAACAAATCTCACGTACTTCCTCCAGGAGACTTACTTCTATGGGACTGAACTCGTCCCTCTCCTCCCCTACCTCAGAGCAGGTCTGTTAAAAAAGGGGGGGGGGGGGGCGGGGGCAAGGTCTATTCTGACGGTTCCATTCCGGATAACCGGATGATGATATTCGACCATAGCCTTAAGGGTTTTTGACTTCGGGGTCTGCCCAGGCTTTAAAAGGAATTGCCATTATTCTTAAAATGAGTTCTACTTTAGTCCCTAGTAACTTACCCGCCAACCAAGTGGTAGTTATTCAGCTATTGTCCATTGGATAGGATGTATTAACGCAATAAAATTGCAAATTTAATAAATAAATTAAATTTTTATAAGTTAGTACCCTATCCAATGGACACACAAGACCCTCCCACCGACCCCGCTATCAGCTTACTAGGGGTCTAATGGTTTAGACAACGAAAAAAGATGCTATGACGTCATGCTGTCTAGACAGGAAGGAAGTACGACACGCCATCTGGCGAGTGCACAGCATTGGACCGGCCTGGCCGGTGGAGACACAGGACATCTTTTTCTGACGTTTGGCGGGCCGGTCTGCGCCGACCGGATAAGCTATTGTCCATTGGATAGGGTATTAACTTATAAAAATTTAATTTATTTATTAAATTTGCAATTTTGTTTAAATATCTTATTCATCTACTTTAAATTAGCTATAACATAGTAAAATTGCAGATGTGTAGTTCATGGCATAGCTGAGTAATAGCTATTCTCGGGTTCTCACTGTTAAGTAAATCAATTGTAACTTGAAAACTATTGCATTTAGAGTATTTTGTTTAAATGTTCACCTCCTTTTGGGTCAGCTATAATATAGTGAAATTGCAGACCTGTAGGTCATGGCATAGCTGAGCAATCTCTACTTTGAGGTTCTCACTGTTGAGTAAATCAGTTGTAATCTGAAAACTATTGCATTTAGAGTATTTTCTTCAAATAAGTTGTTCACTTATTTTTGGCTCAGCTATAACATAGTAAAGTTGCGGACCTGTAGCTCATTGCATAGCTGAGGAATAGCTACTTTGAGGTTTTCTCTATTGAGTAAATCAGATGTAACTTAAAAACTATTGCATTTACAAAATTTTGTTCAAATATGTTATTCATCTACTTTTGTAGTAGCTATAACATAGTAAAATTGCAGACATGTAGCTCATGGCATAACTGTGTAATAGCTATTCTTTAGGTTCTCACTGTTAAGTAACTTGAAAACTATTGCATTTAAAGTATTTTCTATAAATATGTTGTTTCCCCTACTTTTGGGTCAGCTATAACATAGTGAAATTGCAGACCTGTATGTCATGGCATAGCTGAGTAATAGCTATTTTCAGGTTCTGACAGTTGAGTAAATCAGTTGTAACTTGAAAACTATTGCATTTAGAGTATTTTGTTTAATATGTTGTTCACCTATTTTTGGGTCAGCTATAACATAGTGAAATTGCAGACCTGTAGGTCATTGCATAGCAGAGGAATAGCTACTTTGAGGTTTTAATTATCATTGGTGATAGACAAGCCAGAGAGTCCCTCATCAACAAATTGCCGACTCGACTTCTTGGAAATTCTATCTCCCCTACCAATACAGTCAAGAACCTAGGTGTTACTTTTGACTCCGGAAACACCTTTACCAGCCACATAACCAATATGTGTTGTGCCTTTTACTACCACCTTAAGGACATAAGACGCATCTGTAAATTCCTCAGTGTGGAGACTGCAGCCTTGCTTGCAAACTCAATGATCAGCAGTCGACTTGACTACTGTAATTCCCTACTTTATGGCGTAAGTAAATACAATGTAGCTAAACTCCAAAAGATTCAAAATGGCCTTTGTAGAATTGTTTTTAGACTTGATAGAACTAGCCATGTCACTCCCTTTCTTCAAAAACTACACTGGCTCCCTATCACATACCGCATCTTGTTTAAGTACAATCTAATTACTTTCAAGGCTATCAAATTCTCTCAACCCATATACCTATCATCCTTGATCAAAACCAGTTGTGTAACGCGTGGAAATCGTCTTTCTCTTTCCTCAGTCTCTCACAAAAAGGCCATTGGTAAATTTCCCCACTAAATAATAAGGACTATTCCTTTAATGTCTGTGAATAATGTAGAATTTTCTTAATTTCAGCTGCCATCTTGAAAAATGCATGTTACTTGTCCTTGTGCATCTTGCATCTGTCCCAGATATGATCCTTGACTTATTGGCCTAGTTTTCTTTATGGTACATTATACCATGTCCCATGCGGGGATGCACTGTGTCATATTGACACAATTCTAGTTGGATTATCATAATGAAAAGGCCTTTTGTCTCCCTTAAGCCCCTGTTCCACCAAAGGACTAAGTCCCGATCCTGTCCGTGACCCTTAATTGTGGACAATCGGTGAAAAAAGAGGTAAAATTGGTGGGAATACTGAATCGGTATTAAAGCCTGGGATTAAGTTCAGATCGGCCTCAGGAAGCCTGAGGAGGCCCTGACTGTTCTGTGACCGATTAAGAACCGATTAAGCCATTTTTCTGGTCGGTTTGAACCACGATCTTGTCGTAGACATACCGACTGGGTCCAGGACACCTCAGGCCTCCTGGGAGTAAGCCCCGACTAACCTCCGATTAAGTCCCGGCTACCTCAGGCGTCCTGAGGCCTCCTCAGTGTTCCCCAGACCAAGATGGCCGATTCTTGTTTTGCAAAAAAAACTGGGTTTTCTGGGTATATGTATAAATTCCGGGATGTAATTATCATTACTTTTCTAGGAACACAGCAGGATGCCACCTTTCAATGGAAGAGAGCTTCAGCAACAATTTAGGGCTTTTTTAGTTTTTATTCAGTTACATATAATGATGTATTTGCTATTTCTATGTCGACCACAGCAACCACCACCAGCAGCAGCACCTCCACCACCACCAGCCAGACAGAGACCTTTAAGAAGGTACAACATGTGGGTCAGGCCATGGCTACTACAGAGAGAGGAGAGGAGGGCCTACCACAACATTATGGCTGAACTGTATGCCACAGACATTCCAGGATTCACCAATTTCATGAGGATGACCCCAGAATTCTTTGAAATGATAAAGACCAGACTGGAACCACGTCTAGCCAGGCAGGCCACCAACTACAGAGCTCCAATCAGTGTTGGGAAAAAGTTAGCCCTCACCATCAGATATCTGGCTACTGGAGAGTCATACACATCATTATCCTGTCAGTTCAAGGCTGGCAGATCCACCATTTCCAAATTTCTACCAGAGGTCTGCAGGGCCGTCCAGGATGAGTTCACCAGAGGGTACCTCAGATGTCCTACTACTCCAGATGAGTGGAAAGAACTGGAAATGGAATTCAGGATCAGGTGGAATGTTCCACATACCCTGGGAGCCCTTGATGGAAAGCATGTGACTCTGAAGAAACCCAAGAACTCTGGAGCCCCGTACCACAACTATAACGGATCCTTTTCAATAGTAATGTTGGCCTTGGTTGATGGACAGTACAAGTTCAGATGGGTGGATGTGGGTACAGCTGGATCTTGCTCAGATGCCCAGATATTTAATACCTGTCATCTGAAGAGGAAGATTGATGATGGCAGCATAGGCTTCCCTGACCCAGCACCTATAAACCCAGGGTGGTCGAGATGTCCCCTACTTCATCGTGGCAGATGGTGCGTTTGCCCTGAAGACCTGGCTAATGAAACCCTATGGTAGAAGGATGTTAACCAGAGAGGAAAGGATTGCCAACTGCAGAATATCAAGGGGCAGGAGAGTTGTTGAGAATGCTTTTAGCATCCTGGTCTCAAGATTCAGAGTGATGATGACCACTATTGAACTACCCCAGAAACAGTGAGGGATGTGGTCTTCACCTGTGTGGTTCCGCACAACATACTGAGAAGCCAGTATCAAGGTCAACATGGTGGTCAACAGCCTGTTGATGATGATGATGATGATGTCCCTGGTGATGGTCGCTTGATTGGTGGTGCTGCTGATGGTGGTCATGACAGAAACCCTGCCAGATTACAATAACAGACAAACGCAATGCCAAACATAAGTTCCCCAACCAAGAAACAGACAAACCCAATGCCCAACATAACTTGCCAAACGGAATAAATATTGCAGACATTTTGACAGCTACACCCTATTTTGAGTTAAAACTGAAACTAAAAGTTTTTCCTTTATTGCAAATCTCAAAATAAAATTTGTTTCCTCTAATTCAAGAAAATTTAGAAAATATAACCACCCAAGTGGTTCTCTTTAGAGCATGGTTTATCTGTCTGTTGGTTGTGGGGAGTTATGTTTGCAAATTGGTTTGTCAGTCCGTTGGTTGGGAGTTATGTTTGGTATTGGGTTTGTCTGTTGGTTGGTGGCTATGTGATAGCATAATATCTTTAACTCTAGGATGGTGTCAGTGTTGGACTTTTTTTATTACAGAGTTAAACCAATCCCATGGATTTTAAGCTACAAATGGGCAAATTATTGGCCATATTTGGAGTTCATTTATCTAATTTTTTCTATGTGGCCTTCTGTTGTTATGTGTATTACCATGGGTTATTTGTTTCATATTTGGGGTGGTGTGGGTGTTGGGCTTTTTTTTTGTTTTTTGTTTTGTGATAAGTATTTGTACTGTACTGTTATGTTTTGGGAGGGGAATTTGAACAACTCGTAGCTATTAATTATTTTTGGAATATTTGGGCGGCCCTGAAAAGGGCCTATGGGGGGGGGGGGGTTCCAGAGACCCACCCTGACTGGCTGGCTACTGAGGAGGCTGCTGCTGTTGAGGCGGTGCTGTGGTGGTGATGGTGTAGAGCTGCTGCTGAGGCTGCTCAATGATCTGTGTTGTTGGATCTGGTAGCTGGCTTAGTATTCCACTTAGGTTGTGTCTACTGCCCTCGTCCTGTACTGTGACCACTGATGGAGGGTTTCCAAAGCTAATGGGGCTGGGTGTGTAGTAGACGTAACTGCTGGAACTGCTGCCTGCTACTGGCTGGGTGGAACTAGACGCCTGTTGAGTGGTTGTTGGCAGTATCCCGACCCTCTGTGACTCTTTGGTAATAGTGGCTGATCTCTTGGGTAGTACTTGACGTCTATGAGTGTTCTTTACTGCTTCAATGTCACTAAAAATCCTGCCCTTGAGGTCCTGAAACTCCTCTTGGGTCATCTTTTCAGCCTCTGATGCCACGTAGTCAAAGAAGGGCTGCCTGTCTGACTTCTGCTGCAGGAAATCTGAGATCAGTGTCCTCATCTGGTCAAAGTGCTCGAGTATCTTGGAATCTGTAGAAACTGGTGTAGATGTAAGTATTGGTTGACTCCTACTCTCCCTCACGACACTGGTCTCTAGATGTTCTGTATCAGTAGTAGATCCACGAGATTCTTCATGCCTGCTGGTGTTGGGACTGGCCTCAAACCCAGAGCTTTTGTTGCCCCCCTTGCGTCTGATGTGGGTCCTAAGGAAACCCATCTGCTGGTAGACCCAGGACTGTCTCTTGGTCATCTCCCTTGGGGCTTGGCCAGACTGTTGCTTGGAGAGCTTGCCATAACGAGTTCTCTGGGACTCAAACCACCTTCTCACATCAAAGGGCTGGAGCTTCAGTTCTGCAGAGATTTCTGTCCAGAGAGCCTCCTTCCTCTGTCTGTCGTGGAAACGTCCATGCTCCTTGTCATACAGCTCTGGGTGCTGCTTCACAAACTCTACAATGGCATGTTCTTGGCTGTCAGTGAATGTAGCACAGACCCTGGCTCTCTTGGCTGCTGAGTGGCACTCTGATTCTTCCGCACACCTCTCATCTTCTTCGCAAGCATCCTGAGTAACTTCTAAACCTTCCTGTGTATCCTCTCTTCTGTCTCTTCTGTCCCCTCCTCTGTCCTCTCCTCTGTCCTCTCCTCCAAATCTCCACCTTCCTTCTCCCTCTCCTCTTGCCTCTCCTCCATCTTCTTCTTTCCTCTCTTTCCTCCTTTCTCTTTCCTCATAACTCCTGCAAATATCAAAAAAAAGTTTAAAAAATATAAAATGTGCCGCCTGTGAAATTTGCCCTAAGCTCAAGTAAAATATAAAAAAACTGAAAACCCCTAGCAGAAAGTTTCACACGTCTCTCAGTAGCCAACCAGTCAATAACGCAGAAAACATGTGCGCTGTCGCTTATATAGTCCCAGACCCCCCGTTGCCTCTTTTTGGTTTAAAGCGCGCGGAAAAGAGTCGGTACTTAATCGGTACTTAGTCCCAGGCCACCTGGGGCGTCCTGAGACCGTCGCAGACTAAATTTGTGTGGTGCCAGGTGGCCTCAGGAGGCCGGCTTGGATCGGTTTGGATCGGCTTCTCTTAGTTGGGGCTTAGTCCCAGACTCAGATTTCTTAGTCGCAGGACACCTGAGACGGTCTGAGGCTTCCTGGGACTAATGAAACCGATTCTTTTTCACACGCATGAAACTTCAAAGATCTGTTATGAGTCGGGGACTGACAACAGGCTTCCTGGGACTAAGCTAGGGACGCCTGGGACTAAGGGTCGCAGGAGGCCTGAGGCAACATAGGACTATGTAAATTTGGGTCTGAGGAGGCCTGAGGAAGCCTGAGACTGGACATTTTGTTGACGGCAGGAAATAAGAATCGGTTTGGGTCGTGACAAATATCAAACATGTTTGATTTTTCTCACAGCCCCAACCGACAACTACTGATCCATACAGAATGCCTGGGACTAAGCAAATTTTTGAAACCGACTACAAAAAACCCTTATCGGGAAGCTTAGTCATATGGTGGAACACCCACATTAATATTGCTTCTTGGGCTATGAACCCTTTTTTTGTCGTCAGACTTGTCAGTATTGCGTTTAGTTTATTTTGTGTTCAGCTACTTTTTCCATACCTACAAGTTTTAATCCCTTTCAATTTTTTATTGGTCCTAGAAATTTTGTGTGTAAAGAAGAATTGTTACAAGTGAGGACCTCTATCAAGTATTAAAATTTTAACACCATTTCATAATTTTCTGTGAACATTGGAGGGATTTGTCTGTTATTTTGCTAATGTATACTAGGCCAGAGGAAGATTAATTTGTGAAGGTATCAGCTCTTAATCTGTAGTCAATATCCACCAACTTTTTATCTAGGGTTGGCCATCTCGGGCCCACCCTAGATACTGTTATGGGATTTTTCGCGTCTTTCTTTGTGAATTTCGGGCGTTTCGAGTGGAAACTAATTGCCGTTTTTGGATCGTTTTGAATAATTTCAACTAGTAAACGTTCTGTAACATTCACAGTTTTTTATCTTTTGTTTTTAAGATTTGTGGAGGGATTTTAGTTATTGACCTCAGCGACCTAATTAAACTGTGCTGATAACATCTATCTGGACCGTTTTCTCTTGAAAACATATGACGCCAATCTTTTCTTTCTGTCAAATCTGCTAAACCTCGGAAAAACGTCTTTTGATTAGTCTGGTACCCTGTCTATTTTTCTTCTGTAATCCCCCGGGAAATTGTAAGTTGTGTGATCCGAAAATATTTTCAGGAGACAATGGTGGTAATCATACAATACTAGATTCTGAAATCCATAAAAACCAAATAATTATCCCTTTTACTTGTCACAAATGTTAAATATGTAATTAAAATTTCGTTTATTTCTGTTTTGAAGTAATACATAACATATACTGACATTTGATTAATGGCAATTGATTTGATAGCATACAAGTGGTACAGACTATTTTTCAGTCTAAAAAAACGTCTTTCAATTAGTCTGGTGCACTATCAATTTTTTATTTTGTGACACCCCCCACCCCCCACCCCCACCCCACCCCCCACCCCCCCCACCCCCACCCCCACCCCACCCATGTGGAAATTGCAAGCTGTGTTAGCCGAGAATGTTTACAGGAGACAACACATCCATGATAACCAGATGACTTGGGGTTCTGGGGCTGTATCACAAAAGGGGTCAAGCTCAGGTTGAGCCAAAAATCAGCTCAAGCTAAGTATAAACAACTAGACTCTTATTGGCTCAACTTCAGCTTGATCCCTTTTGTGAGTACAACCCCTGATGTTCTGTCTATATCTGTTTATTTTTTAATATATGCTATAATATATAATAATAAACTTATATAGCGGTAGAAATAGTTTCATATGGAGTTCTTTATTATGATTAAATTTTCTCAAAGATCAAAGTTGGGGTTTTATGTCCCACGCAACAGCCAGGGTCAGGAAAAGTCCTCCACATTGTCATTTGTGGGAGTCAAACCTACACAGAGCTGACAGCCGGTCAAATTGTGTCAACCAAAAATATTTACAGGAGACGACACATTCATGATAACTAAATGACTTTGGGTTCTGGAGCTGTATTCACAAAAGGAATCAAGCTCAGGTTGAGCCAAAAATCAGCTCAAGTATAAACAACTAGACACTTTTTGGCTCAACTTCAGAATGATCCATTTTGCGGCTATACAGCTGATTTTTTGTCTATATATTTATTTTGGACTATATGCTATAATATATTATAACAATAAAATGATATAGAGGTGGGGAGAGTTTCACATGGACTTCTTTATTATGTGGATTTAATTTTGTCAAAGTTGTGATTTTATTTCTCGTGCAACAGCAACAGCCAGCGTCATATTATGACAGGTACTCTACATTGTCATTTGGGAAGTCAAACCTACACAGAGGTGACAGCCTATCATTAGATGTCAAACCTGCTGACCCACAAGGCCATTCTATTTTATCAAGCATATGAAATCATATCTGATGCACTGTGGTCCAAGTTCTCTATGTTTGATATGAAAACAAGTGATTCCACCACAGAATTGTGACAAAGCTGAAGAACTGTGCAGGTCAGTCGAGAAGTGCCTTCTGATATTCCCCACTAAAGGTTACACGAGTGATAAAGCCTGCCTTTCCTCTCAGTTAATCACACATATATAGTGTTGTATGTCATTTTTATTGCATTAAATTCCATACACAACTCACAGAGAAGAATATTATTTATTATCATTTGCTGTGCATAGTAATTTTTAAAACAAGTATATTGGACAATATTGGACCAATTTCCCTCAAATCAAAAGGAACATAACCTCTAGAAATTTGCCTTTAAATTTCTATAGATATTATATTGCTAGCTTCAATGAAATAATCTCAAAAATAATTTTATAAACAGAATTCCAGCAAGATTGTGGATCTCAACAGGTGATCGTGTTCTTCAAATGTTTAAAAAAGCTAAACCAATTCTTGTTATAAATATAATTTAACTAATATACTGTAACACAAATAATATAGAGTTAGGGATAGTTAAATATGTAGATTTATTTATTTCATGTTCTCAAAGTTGAGATTTTAAGTCTTATGTAACAGCAACAGCCAGGGCATATTAAGACAGGTACTCTGCATTGTCATTTGGGGAGTCATACTTACACAGAGGTGACAGCCTATCATTACATGTCAAACCTGCCAACCCACAAATCCATTCCATTTTATCAAACATAAGAAATCATATCTGAAGCACTGTGGTCTAAGTTCTGTATGTGTGATATGAAATCAACTGAATCTGCCACAGATTTGTGACAAAGCTGAATAACTGTTCAGGTCAATCGAGAAGTGCCTTCTCATATTGCCCACTAAGGTAGCATGAGTGATAAAGCCTGCCTTTCCTCTCAGTTAATCACACATATTAATTGATGTCATTTTTATTGCATTAAATTCCATATGCAAGTCACAGATAAAAATATTATTTATTATTATTTGCTGTGCACAGTAATTTTTGAAACTAATATCTTGGATAATATTACACCAATCTTCCTCAAATCAAAAGCAACATAACTTATTGATTTTGCTGTTAAATTGGTATAGATATTATATTGCTGGTTTCAATAAAACATTAAAAACATATTTTAGAGTTCGTGCAAGATTGTGGATCTCAACAGGTGTTCATGTTCTTCAGATATTTAAAAAAGTCAAACTTGTTATTGTTATAAATATGATATGATTAATATACTGTAACAATAAAATGATATAGAGTTAGAGATATTTAAATATGAACTTCTTTCTTATATGGATTTAATTTTGTCAAAGGTCAAAGTTGTGATTTTATGTCTCATGCAACAGCAACTGCCAGGGTAATATTGTGACAGGTACTCTGCATTGTCATTTGGGGGAGTCATACCTACACAGAGGTGACAGCCTATCATTGGATGTCAAACCTGATAACCTACAAGGTCATTCTATTTTATCAAGCATAAGAAATCATATCTCATGCACTGTGGTCCAAGTTCTCTATGTTTGATATGAAAACAAGTGATTCCACCACAGAATTGTGACAAAGCTGAAGAACTGTGCAGGTCAATCCAGAAGTGCCTTCTGATATTCCCCACTGAAGGTTACACAAGCGATAAAGCCTGCCTTTCCTCTCCGTTAATCACACATATATAGTGTTGTATGTCATTATTTTTATTGCATTAAATTCCATACACAACTCACAGAGAAGAATATTATTTATTATCATTTGCTGTGCATAGTAATTTTTAAAACAAGTATATTGGACAATATTGGACCAATTTTCCTCAAATCAAAAGGAACATAACCTCTAGAAATTTGCCTTTAAATTTGTATAGATATTATATTGCTAGCTTCAATGAAACAATCTTAAAAATAATTTTATAAACAGAATTCCAGTAAGATTGTGGATCTCAACAGGTGTTTGTGTTCTTCAAATATTTAAAAAGCTAAACCAATTCTTGTTATAAATATAATTTAACTAATATACTGTAACACAAATAATATAGAGTTAGGGATAGTTAAATATGTAGATTTATTTATTTCATGTTCTCAAAGTTGAGATTTTAAGTCTTATGTAACAGCAACAGCCAGGGCATATTAAGACAGGTACTCTGCATTGTCATTTGGGGAGTCATACTTACACAGAGGTGACAGCCTATCATTACATGTCAAACCTGCCAACCCACAAATCCATTCCATTTTATCAAACATAAGAAATCATATCTGAAGCACTGTGGTCTAAGTTCTGTATGTGTGATATGAAATCAACTGAATCTGCCACAGATTTGTGACAAAGCTGAATAACTGTTCAGGTCAATCGAGAAGTGCCTTCTCATATTGCCCACTAAAGGTAGCATGAGTGATAAAGCCTGCCTTTCCTCTCAGTTAATCACACATATTAATTGTTTGATGTCATTTTTATTGCATTAAATTCCAGATGCAAGTCACCGAGAAAAATATTATTTATTATTATTTGCTGTGCACAGTAATTTTTGAAACTAATATCCTGGATAATATTACACCAATCTTCCTCAAATCAAAAGCAACATAACCTATTGATTTTGCTGTTAAATTGGTATAGATATTATATTGCTGGTTTCAATAAAACAATAAAAACATATTTTAGAGTTCGTGCAAGATTGTGGATCTCAACAGGCGTTCATGTTCTTCAGACGTTTGAAAAAGTCAAACTTGTTATTGTAATAAATATGATATGATTAATATACTGTAACAATAAAATGATATAGAGTTAGAGATATTTAAATATGGACTTCTTTCTTATGTGGATTTAATTTTGTCAAAGTTGTGATTTTATGTCTCATGCAACAGCAACAGCCAGGGTCATATTATGACAGGTACTCTACATTGCCATTTGGGGGAGTCATACCTACACAGAGGTGACAGCCTATCATTGGATGTCAAACCTGCTAACCCACAAGGTCATTCTATTTTATCAAGCATAAGAAATCATATCTGATGCACTGTGGTCTAAGTTATCTATGTTTGATATGAAAACAAGTGATTCTACCACATAATTGTGACAAAGCTGAAGAACTGTGCAGGTCAATCCATAAGTGCCTTCTGATATTCCCCACTGAAGGTTACACAAGCGATAAAGCCTGCCTTTCCTCTCAGTTAATCACACATATATAGTGTTGTATGTCATTTTTATTGCATTAAATTCCATACACAACTCACAGAGAAGAATATTATTTATTATCATTTGCTGTGCATAGTAATTTTTAAAACAAGTATATTGGACGATATTGGACCAATTTTCCTCAAATCAAAAGGAACATAACCTCTAGAAATTTGCCTTTAAATTTGTATAGATATTATATTGCTAGCTTCAATGAAACAATCTCAAAAGTAATTTTATAAACAGAATTCCAGTAAGATTGTGGATCTCAACAGGTGTTCGTGTTCTTCAAATATTTAAAAAGCTAAACCAATTCTTGTTATTAATGTATTTTAACTAATATACTGTAACACAAATAATATAGAGTTAGGGATAGTTAAATATGTAGATTTATTTATTTCATGTTCTCAAAGTTGAGATTTTAAGTCTTATGTAACAGCAACAGCCAGGGCATATTAAGACAGGTACTCTGCATTGTCATTTGGGGAGTCATACTTACACAGAGGTGACAGCCTATCATTACATGTCAAACCTGCTAACCCACAAATCTATTCCATTTTATCAAACATAAGAAATCATGTCTGAAGCACTGTGGTCTAAGTTCTGTATGTGTGATATGAAATCAACTGATTCTGCCACAGATTTGTGACAAAGCTGAATAACTGTTCAGGTCAATCGAGAAGTGCCTTCTGATATTGCCCACTAAAGGTAGCATGAGTGATAAAGCCTGCCTTTCCTCTCGGTTAATCACACATATTAATTGATGTCATTTTTATTGCATTAAATTCCATATGCAAGTCACAGAGAAAAATATTATTTATTATTATTTGCTGTGCACAGTAATTTTTGAAACTAATATCTTGGATAATATTACACCAATCTTCCTCAAATCAAAAGCAACATAACCTATTGATTTTGCTGTTAAATTGGTATAGATATTATATTGCTGGTTTCAATAAAAAAATAAAAACATATTTTAGAGTTCGTGCAAGATTGTGGACCTCAACAGGTGTTCATGTTCTTCAGATATTTGGAAAAGTCAATCTTGTTAAGGGAATATAACTTAGGGTATAAGTCTAAAATGTTTGTTAATATTTCAATTTTATTTTGATTTTTATGACCAGGTTGCATACCCACTTCTCGGGGAATCGTTTTCGTTGAAAACCAAATATTATTCAGGGTACCAGTCTGAAAAGCTTCTTCAAGCCCACAATCCACGCATGCGCATTCCTCTATTTTCGAGATCTGTCACTTCAAAACTTCAAATATTGCCAGAAGACGTAAGAAAAGGGTTAAATATGAAAGAAAATAATAAATAAATATAAAATATGTCTGTTATTGATATGTAAGAAGAAATATTTACGAAAAATGTCGAAATCTGCATATTTAGTTAAAATCTTCTATTATCGCCCACGGCTGAAGCGATGAACAGTAAATATGCTGGTAGTTTTCATCTTAAACCAGCCTTTCTATTTGTAAAATATATTCAGGAAACCCCCTTAAAGAACTGTCGTGACCGCGCATATTTGCTCATTAATATTGATGAGGCAGGTCCGTGAACAGGAAATATGCTGGTAGTTTTCATCTTAAACCAGCCTTTCTATTTCTAAAATATATTCAGGAAACCCCCTTAAAGAATTGTCGTGACCGCGCATATTTGCTCATTAATATTAATGAGGCAGGTCCGTGAACAGGAAATATGCTGGTAGTTTTCATCTTAAACCAGCCTTTCTATTTGTACTGCTTCTAGGCATAAGTTGGCCGCGGTCATAAGTTGGCCGTCACTAATTTAATTGGGTCAAACAGACAAATAAGTCTTTGGCCCAACGTCGGCAAAATCTGCCGACCATGCGACCAATAGCCAACGTCGGTCCGACGGCGGAATGCTATCTGGGTATGTCTCCAATTTGTAAAATATGGCTAGAAATACCCATCTTAACCTAAGTATGCACTACAAATATTCATAAAAACAGTAAGAAGACAATAAATAAATATGACAAATGAAATGTCATGTTAGAATTCATTGTAAAACCCTGCATAACTCCACACTAGTTGTGTGCTATTTCTATAATATATTTGTCTTGAGTGAGGTTTCAGCAACAATTGTTTTCATTGGTTACTTAAATTAATCACGTTTGCAGACGATAAATAGACTGGTTTCTTTAATTTTCTGTATCTAAAACCTATCGTGGTCTCATATTTCCTTCACTCAGTGAGATTATTAGGATACCAGCATGAACCGCACTCTAGTTTATGTACTGGAATACGGCAAATGAATGCTACCGTACTGTAGAATTTCTTCTCGAATGCGGTGTTTTACCGTACTCGATCCAGCCACTTCCATTTGTAAAATATTGTCAGGACACCCCCTAAAAGAACTGCAGTAACCGCACATATTTGCTCATTAATATTAATTAGGCAGGTCCGTGAACAGGAAATATGCTAGTAGTTTTCATCTTAAACCAGCCTTTTGGTTATAAAATATTGTCAGGAAACCCCCTCAAAGAACTGCCGTGACCTTATACCCAGATAGCATTCCGCCGCCGGTCCGACGTTGGCTGTTGGTCGCATATGGTCAGCATATTTTGCCAACGTTGGCTTGCTAACCACTACTCAGGTTAGATTCTCTATATTTTGCCAACGTTGGGCCAACGGCGAATTTTTATTCAAAATGGTGGCGAGCAATAATAGGAGATTTGGTGAATCTTAGAAAAAAGTTATTTATTATGGTATGTATAAAAATCATATTTCAGTGAGCCCACAAATTTTATCTGACCATTTAACAATTTTACACATAAAATTAATATTCTCATTATGAACATTATCTGATTGGCTGATGCTATACATAGAACATAATTTTTACCGGTGGCTTGCCAACGTGGGGCCAACATTGGCCCAACGGTCAAAAGCTGTTGGCCCAACGTCGGCAGCCAATGTCAGACCGACGGATGTGCTGATGTTGGGCCAACATCGGTCCGACGACGGCATGCTATCTGGGTATTTGCTCATTAATATTAATTAGGCAGGTACTGGTACTTTTCATCTTAAAGCAGCATATCAATTTATAAAATATTATTAACCACGAATCTATAATATATTTACCGCGAGTCTTCCAAATATCTACTGCGAATCTTCCAATATTGACTGCGTATCTTCCTGACCGCGTATATTCAAGATACCCAGTACCAGTCTATTATAAATTTCAAAGAAAAACTGGTTTAAGATTAAATATCAGTGAGCTTCCTGTCCACTGATTTGCCTCATTAATATTAATGACGAAGTATGAGGTCCAGAATTTCTCGAATAGATAGAAAAAAATTCTGGTTTATGATTAAATACCAGTGCACGGACCTGCCTCATTAATATTAATGAGGAAATATGGCCTAATCAAATTTCTTGGATGGGGGTTTACTACTGTACTGTAAGTTAAAACCAAGAGGTTTGTTTATCATAATCCAGCAGTATTTCATGCATTTTAAAGAAAAGCTTTCTGTTATAAAATATTGTCAGGAAACCCCCTCAAAGAACTGCCGTGATCTAAAATTTGCTCATTAATATTAATTAGGCAGGTACTGGTAGTTTTCATCTAAAAGCAGCATATCAATTTATAAAATATTATCAACCACGAATCTATAATATATTTACCGCGAGTCTTTCAAATATTTACTGCGAATCTTCCAATATTGACCGCATATCTTCCTGACCGTGTATATTCCAGATACCCAGTAGTAGTATATTATAAATTTCAAAGAAAAACTGGTTTAAGATTAAATACCAGTGAACTTCCTGTCCACGGACCTGCCTCATTAATATTAATGACAAAATATGAGGTCCAGAATTTCTTGGATAAATAGAAAAAAAGGCTGGTTTATGATTAAATACCAATGACCTTCCTATCCACGGACCTGCCTCATTAATATTAATGAGGAAATATGACAATCAAATTTCTTGGATGAGGGTTTACTACTGTACTGTAAGTTCACACTAAGAGTTTTGTTTATCATAATCCAGCAGTATTTCATAGATTTTAAAGAAAAGCTGGTTTAAGATTAAATACCAGTGCACTTCCTGTCCACGAACCTGCCTCATTAATATTAATGAGGAAATATGACTTAATAGAATTTCTTGGATGGGGGTTAACTACTGTACTGTAACTTTATACCAAGAGTTTTGTTTATCAGTATCCATATGCTTTGACCTTCAAAACATTTTCAACATTGGTCCACTGTTGGAAATACACTGGTTAAAATTCTTATGTTTAAAAAGTGAGTTAAAAATTGTGGACTCACTGAAATCACTGAAGATATATAATGATGATTAAATTTTGACTAAGTTTCCCAAAATCCCTTATTACTGCTCACTGACATCTTGAACAAAAATCCACTGTTGGCCCAAGGATGGCCCTCTAGAGTCTGAAGATTGCTTGGAAAGCCACCATTGGTCCAACCGTAGGAAACTGGTGAACATGCAACCAATAGCCGCCAGTAATTGCTATATTATAGCTAACCCAAAAGTAGCTGAATAACATATTATACAACATTTTCTAAATGTAATAGTTTTCAAGTTACAAGTGAACCACTATGTCCTTGGGCCTTCAAAGCTATTGCATTTGGAAAATTTATTTAAATGTGTTATTCGCTTACTTATGGGTCAGCTATAACCTAATGAAATTGCAGACCTTATCTGCCACTGTGACCTAGCGGGTAACACACTTGTCTAGGAACACAGAGGGCGTGTGTTCAAACCCAGGTACAGGCAGATACATATTGCTTCGGATGACCACTTAAAATACCGGTCCTCTGCCATTGGATCCTATCCCCAGTGGCAGGCTAAAGAACCTCAAGGACGTTGATAAATAGTCATCCTTGAGCCTCTATCTTCCAGTTAGGGTAATGCCAGTTCCTTGTGAGTTGGGACTGTACCTATGCAGTCAGATGGGTTAAATAGCGCTTTGAGTCCTGTAGTATATGGAGATATTGTGCGGAGTATAAATATAATTACAAATACAGACCTGTAGCTCATTGCATAGTTAAGCAAAACTACTTTCAGGTTCTCACTGTCCAGTAAATCAGTTGTAACTTGAAAACTGAGGAATTCAGATTATTTTCTCTGAATATGTTATTCCCCTACTTTTGGGTCAGCTATAACACAGAGAAATTGTACACCTGTAGCTCATTGCATAGCTGAGCAATAGCTACTTTCAGGTTCTTACTGTTGACTAAATCAGTTGTCACTTGAAAACGCTTGGAAAAAATACCAAATCTGTAGATTATTTCATAGCTGAGCAATAGCTAATTTGAGGTTCTCATTGTTGAGTAAATCAGTTGTAACTTGAAATTTATTGGTTTACAGTATTTTGTTTATACATGTTGTGCACCTACTTTTGGGTCAACTATAACATAGCGAAGTTACAGACCTATACCTCATGGCATAGCTCAGCAATTGCTACTTTCAGGGCTGTTGGGGTATTGTTTTTACCCATGGTGTCCGGATGGGAGGGCGGTGGCAGGTAAAAGTTTGTCCGGGCTGCATCTCAGAAACCGCAAGGTGTAGGAAGTTGATACTTGGTAGGGACATTGGATGTGTAGGTGTGCAACATCATGGCTTGACCTTGATTTGACCTTTGACCTTGCCGTAGTGGCCTTGAGTTTGGAAATCTTGTCTGCGCTATATCTTGGAAAGCGTACGGTGTAGCAAGTTGATACTTGGTAGGGACATTGGTTAGGGGGTGTAGGTGTGCAACGTCATGGTGTGATCTTAATTTTACCTTGCTGTAGTGACCTTGACCTATAAAATCTTGTCCGGACTGTATCTCAGAAACTGTAAGGTGTAGGAAGTTGATACTTGGTAGGGACATTGGTTCGGGGGTGTAAGTATGCAACATCATGGTCTGACCTTGATTTGACCTTTGACCTTGCTGTAGTGATGTTGACCTATAAAATCTTGTCCAGGCTATATCTTGGAAACCGTAGCATGTAGGAAGCTGCTGCTTTGTAGGGATATTGGTTTTATGCACAACCACTCTCTGTAAACCTTTCACACATGAAACACACATTCAGCCATTCCACTCTGCCAAACCCATTCATTCGGTCACTGATTGCTTGTTTAACTCTCTACCTTAAACTCTTGTTTAACTCTCTACCTTTGTATAAGAACCATTTCCTCAGTGGCTCCTTAGGAAGCTCCTTAACAGTAAACTTGATACTTTACTTGTGAGTAACATTTGCAGCACACATCTTTTGTGTATTTTTCTTCTTTCACTTGTACTCTGTATCTTAAAACACACAGTCAGCTGACACTGATTGCTTGTTTTCATTTTGGGAGTACTATTGTCTCCAAAATGCAAATATAATTTTGAAATAAGTTTATAAAATTTAAAATTTCTTTGATTTATATGTTTCATTCCCACAGGACATCAACAGTGTACAATGCGCTGATTAAACCTCTGTTCACAACATCCCTGTACGGTATTGTCTGGTATCAAGGTCAGTATAACAAAACAAAATACTTAATTTGCAACAAAACAAAGACTTTTATTTTGAAATAGTGGTTCTAGTACATTCATAAAAACAATAGTAGCTCATTCACATATGTCTTAAGACTAATGATCATGAAAAATTATATTTAAAACACAATCGCTGCTTTTTATTCAGTGAGATAATTATTGATAAAACAAGCTTGGAACTTTGTTATCATTTACATGTTTCACTTTAATATTGTAAAAATAGTTAAAATATTTGTGGGAAATCTATTTGGGTTTACATGCATGCATTGTGCAGAACACTTGATATCAGTAATATAACAGCTATACTTTAATTACTGTGTTTAAACTCATCTATATTCATTGGACATTGACACACTGAGCTACTAACCTCAATCTTATTGAATTTTTTCGAAGGGGCCATGGTGGAGCAGTAGTAACATACTTGCCTCCCACCACTGACGTCTGCCGTTCAAACCCTGGACCCTATTTTGGAAAGTTGGTAGTTGCTTACCAATGGTTGTCAGTTTACAGTACAGAAGCTTGACTAACTGTATGTACTGGTTTTCTCTGCCCATAAAACTACCAATCATAATATGACTTGTACAGTGTTGAAAGTGACGTTAAAACCTAAATAAATAAATATGTTTTCACAGGTGACTCTGATGCTGCTGAGTGGTCCACTCAGTACCATTGTATATTGGTAGAAATGATCAAGAACTGGAGACAGATGTGGTTGACTGAAACAGTTGGTGCAACAGAACCAGAGATACCGTTTGGTCTAGTGCAGGTCAGTCTGTCAGACAATTCTATATTACATTGTTCAGAGAACAGCATTCATGCAGATTGATGATGGAATTCAAATACTGATTGAAAATGTATCAGCTGATGAATGGGTCCTACCTTAATACTGTATTTCAGCTTGGTCCTAATGAAGACATAGAGAATGGGAGGTATGGTTATCCAGAGCTGAGATGGCAGCAAACTGCGAATTATGGTTATGTGCCCAATCCCCTGCTCAGAAAGAGCTTCATGGCTGTGGCAATTGATCTTCCAGCAACTAACTCTACAGTTGATAGGTACGTGCCAGTATATTATGATTTTGGTGTCCTCACATGCATCATAGACTTTGCCAAAAGTGCAACACCTAGAGGTGCTTATCATTATATCTGATAGCATATTATAGAAGCATGGAGAACTGTTTATGATATGTTGATCTGTCTTGTTTGTTTCAGAACCTGCAAATGAGGCAAAAACACTGTTTAAATGTCAAAACCTTTTGTCTTTCTCAATATCAAATTTCGGTGCCATCTTGTATTTTCATGAAAAAACATTAAATGACCTTTATCTCATAAATGGAACAAGATACAGTGATTTTGAGTAAAATATTTTGGATCCATAGGGAATGGACAAATGCACATATCGAGCATCAGAGATGTGATTGTGTCACATTTTGGCAGCCATCTTGGATTTTCACAAAATATGAAATAGCCTTTATCATTTAATGGAGCAAGATACAGCAATTTTATTGCGTTGGACAGCTGTACTATAATAGCTGTACTGATGGCACAAGTCAGTCCCGCCAAACACTAGAAAGAGATATTGTGTGTCTCCACTGGTGGAGCTGGCTACATGCATGCCACTTGTGAGGTGTTGGGTCCTACTTCCTTCCTGACTAGATAATGCGACTTCATAGTGTCTTTTTCGTTTGGCACGTGTGCAGTGAAGATGTGTTTTTAGAAACTCTCAAGATTCCAACTTATTTTATAAAATATTTCTGTAAAAAGACTTATTTTCACAAATGTATGTGTAGAACTGTTAATCTATCATCATGGCGCCACCAAGACAAAAACGGAGGTGCGTGTGGCCATTTTATTGTGCTACAATAGCTTACCATGTGGGACTGAATGCTATCTCGGGAGGCTGCAGGACTCTAGCCAACGACCAAGAAAAATGGATGTTTGGATTTGACCAAGTCTGTGTTTTAGTGTGTACCATAGCAGTGTCGTTTGGTGATTCGTCCTTCTTCTCTCGTTGGCTGCCATCTTGTAAAGCGTTTGAAATAAACTTACAATATTTTACTGTTTCTCTCAAGATATACTTGTCGTTGGATACTGAAACTACATCAGTTTCCTTATATGGATATATAGAATCTTATTTTTGTGACAATTCACAGAACAGATAAGTATATCTAACATATTTTACAAATTAAACCACTTCCGAGTGCACGTTGTGAAGCAAGAATTGAACTCTACGACTCGTACATGTAGCTTATATTATTTTGATAGTTGATTTCCCTATCTGCTACATTATTTGACCATTTTAAGGGTTAAAATATCTAATAAAGTACAAAAATCGAGTTCTTGATCGGGGAGATTTTTCCGGAAACTCCCGATCCGTCTTTGTTTTGAAGTAAACAATGGACGACCAGAACTCGTGTATGTAGCTTATATACAGGGCCTGTACCTGTCAAAATAAAATAATTTATCCCCTATCTGCTACATGATTGGACCATTTATAGGGTTAAAATATGAAATAAAGCACAAAAACGAGTCTTTGTTCTTAACGTCTTCATTTGCACAACAGGTGCTTGCCTTTTCTAGGGTCACCAACTCTGTTTGGGTGACATGGGTTTGGCATAGCAAGTCGCCTTGTCCTCCTTTTGCTTCGCAAAGGGGTTCCCTTTTTAAAATAATCTCTGCACTAGTACAGAGTTTTGAAGTAAACAATGGATGACCAGAACTCGTGTATGTAGCTTATATACAGGGCCTGTACCTGTCAAAATAAAATAATTTATCCCCTATCTGCTATATGATTGGACCATTTATAGGGTTAAAATATGAAATAAAGCACAAAAACGAGTCTTTGTTCTCAACGTCTTCATTTGCACAACAGGTGCTTGCCTTTTCTAGGGTCACCAACTCTGTTTGGGTGACGTGGGTTTGGCATAGCAAAAGTCGTTTTTCCTTTTTATAAATGATTTATAAAATATCTTATTTATAAAATATTTTAAATAGTTTAAATATTTTATTATGTTATTTAATGCACTGTCACAGGAAGTTGGCAAACATGTTTTTTCATGTTGTATTGCCTTGTCCTCCTTTTGCTTCGCAAAGGGGTTCCCTTTTTAAAATAATCTCTGCACTAGTACAGAGTTTTGAACCCTAGCCTGGCACAAGTCAATATTTGACTTTGGAAGGGAGGTGGATCTGATCTCTCTTCCAATATGAAGCCTGGTTAAACTTCCGATTGCATCCGATCACTCGGATGGTCGGATCCTACTTGCAACCTTTCATAATCACCCAGAATGTTCAGTCCGATAATGGCTCCCAGCACTCAGATCCTCAATCCGATCATTCGGATCCTCAATCTAATCACACTCGGATCCTGAATTCGATCACTCGGATCATCAATCCGATCACTCGGAATGACCTTAAGGGGTGCGTTCCTCTAAAGCCAAAAATACTCAGATAATTCAGATATTCAGATAGTTAACTCTTCACAGTCTTCCTCTCAGAGGAGGATCAGTCCTCTGTCCCTGTTAGAAAATCTGCTAAGTCTGCTAAGCCTCAATAGGCTCCTGCTGAACATGACCAGCAACAGGGAGGTAGACATGTCTGACCTTCCTTCACACGCAGGAGCTCAGGCCAAGAGGCCCTTCAGCTATGCTCCCTTAAGTCCATTCCTCTAAGATACCTTTGAAAAAATTTGAACAGGACTTCCTGGCCTCTAATTTACCTAAGGGTAAATATAAACCCCTGCTTCAACAACAAATTATTACAAGGTGGGACAACCTTGTTTTTGAGGACAAGCTCAGGAGCTCAATACGGATTTTGCCAATATCTGTATCTCTCCTAATCCCTCTGGAGACCCTATGGGCTATGTTCCCGTACAAGTCCTGAAGGAACTTGAGCACCAAGCTAGGCAGAACCTCTCTACCATCTTTTTACAGCTACCGTGCAAAGACTACTTCCTCCTGTAACACTTCTTTGGTAAAGTGTCACAGTCTTAAGGCTACCTTTAAGAGGTTTAAAAGCCAGATTCAGAAGGGTGCCAATCCTGAAAGAGCTGCCAAGCATGGCTATGAATAAAAGAATTTTTATTTATCAGAGATCCTTAGCATCCAGAGAAAATTGTATTCATTGGGTACCCTGGCCTGCTAAGACGCCAAGATGACCCTCTTTCAACCACATCTAGGGGATTCTAGACATCAAGAAATCAGGAATTCGCCCTTTTGGCCTTCTCCTCTGTTCAAATCACAATTAGTCAAGGATGGAGAAGACTCCCTCCTTTAAAGGCACCCCCAAAGACCCACAGGGTTTTTAGACCCTATCAAAATAAGCCCTTTTGTGTTCCCCACCACAATAAGAAAAGAGGCTCCTACAGGAAACTCCCCTATGGGGGCAATTCCTCCCAAGCAGTAACCAATCGTTTTCCTCAGCTCAGGTATGTGGAAATCGAACAATGGAGGCTTCAGAGGTCTTTTTTCAACCCCACTCTAAGGGACGAGGGCGTGGAAACCCCTCCCCAATGACTCCTACAGCCTCCCTCAGTCCACCAGTAGGTCGCCTCCGTTTTTTCAGAAGAGACTGGCTACCAAACTTTTTCACCAATGGTTCTACCATTCATATCAACCAAACTAGCCAGAACTGTGATTCTGTCACGATACAAGGCCCTTTAAGACCAGGCCAGTAATAGACCTAAGCAGGCTCAACACCTTATTACTCGTAGAAAGGTTCAAATGGAAACTCCAGAGTCCTTCAGGGCGTCTCTGATTCCAGGGGAATCGGTGTCGTCGATAGACCTAGCACATACCTTCATACCCCTATCCACCCAAATCTCAAGGAAGTACTTAAGGTTTTGCCTCAGGTCACAGTTGTTCCATTTCACCTTCGGTCTGGCCACGGCCCCTCGGGTCTTTACAATGATTGTAAAAGAAGTGAAGCTGATGGCCTTCACAAGGGAACTCAGACTTCACCAGTACCTGGCAGACTGGCTTATCAGAGCCCAGTCTCAGGAAGAAGCACAAGTGAACACTGAAGACAGTGGTAGACCTGACTCAGTCCTTAGGGTGGATAATAAATCAGGAGAAACCTGAACTAAAACCTACTCAAGTGTTTTCATTTGTGGGCTACAAATACCATCTAAATTCAGCCCTTGTAAAACCCACTCAAGAGAGATGGCTCAAACTTCAGGATTTGATCCTACGACTCAAATCAAAACATGTTTTGACTACAAGATGTTTGATGGAGAAAATGGTCCCGGAGGGACGCCTTCACATGAGACCCTTTCAGTTTCACCTTAAGGAGCACTGGAGATATCCTCAGTTTTTGGACAACCTCCTTCCTTTGACAGAAACCATTTCAGCACACCTAGAGTGGTGGCAGAATCCCACAAACGTGATGAAAGGTGCAGACCTTCATCCCAAAGACCACAGTATCCAACTCTTTGGGCGCTCACTTAGACCAAAGTTCTACAAAGGGTCTGTGGTCAGACCGGGAAAAAAGGCTACACATAAACGTTCTAGAGTTGAAGGCGGTCTCCCTGGCCCTTCGAACCTTCAAGGACCAGTGCCAGAACCAAACAGCGCTAGTTGCAACGGACAACTCAACAGTGGTAGCCTACATAAATAAACAGGGAGGAACTCACTCAGCAGAGATGTACGCTCTCCTGTGGAAGATCATGACATGGTGTCATCACTATCACATAACATTAAAAGCCAGACACATTCCAGGGTGTCTGAATATGATGGCCGACCTCCTGTCCAGATCGAACCAAGTGCAGTCAACAGAATGGTCACTGCATCTGCAGGTGTTCAAACAGATCTGCCGAAAGTGGTTCACTCCTCATGTAGATCTATTTGCCACTCATCTGAACCACAAACTTCCACTGTACTTGTCTCCTGTCCCAGACCCAAGTGCTTGGGGCATAGATGCTCTGAACTTAAACTGGACGGGTCTCACTGCCTATGCTTACCCTCCAACAGCTCTCCTTCACAGGGTGATCAAAAAAGTCAGGCAATGTCATTGCCTGATCATCGTAATAGCCCCAGGCTGGCCAGGGATGATCTGATTTTGGGACCTAGTGCAGCTGTCAACAGAGATCCCACTACAACTTCCAGTGTCAACAACTCTTCTCAAACAGTCCTACACTTATGTGCTCCACAGCAATCCACAGCATCTCAACCTCCACGCCTGGTGTCTAGGAGTGGACAGCTCCAAGAACAAGGCTTCTCTGTGGAGGTGGCAGAGAGAATTGCTGCCCCTCAGAGGTCATCAACAAGGACCATCTACAAGTCAAAGTGGGCCCTATTTGAGAAATGGTGCAGTGAAAATTCGGTGGATTTCTCCACTCCATCTGTGAAACATATCTCAGATTTTTTCATGTACCTGTACCAAGATCTAAACAGGCGCCCCTCAACCATTGATGGCTACAGGATGGCCATTGTTGACACTTTGGGCCCAGCGGGCCATGATATTGCACAAAGTTCAGACCTTCACAGGTTACTCTCCAGTTTTCACAGGGATCGTCCCCAAAGTTCCAGGAATCTTCCTAAGTGGAACCTTTCTGTTCTCAATGAGCTCACAAAAGCACCTTTTGAGCCTATAAAAGACACAGACCTCAAACATCTTACTCTCAAAACTGCTTTCTTGCTAGCTTTGGCCTCCGGCAAGCGCCGCAGCGAAATCCATGCCTGGGTTGCAAACAAAGTATCGTAATCTAGGCCAATGGGAAAAGGTTGCTTTGTTCCCCTCTTCAGATTTCATAGCCAAAAACCAACTAGCAAGAGAAGGTTCTCCACGTGCGTCTCCGGTGAGTATTCCTGCTCTAACTACCACTGTCTTGAAACACCCCCACTTGATGCACAGTCTCTGTTTGCACACAGCAACTACCCAATTACACATATCATCTTACCAGTGGTCATATTGAGCAAAAGGACTTTTACATACTGGAAACACCCCCACTTGATACATTCTCTCTTGGCACACAGCAACAACACAAATACACGCATCATCTCACCTTTGGTCATATTGAGCAAATGGACTTTTACAGACTGCAAACACCCCCACTTGATACACTCTCTGTTTGCACACAAATGCCCTCTACAATGCCTACAACCTTTTACTGTAATATTTGAAGACTTTGCTTCATGCATATTCATGAGTTTAATCTATTTACAACTGAATACATTTTTTATTAACACTATTTGAACAACTGACAAATTTTAGCCCTGTTACTTGGATAACAATATTTGAATATTTTTGGGCAACATATAGATGTCCATCATATTTTACAAAATATAGAGACATCGGAACAGGCAGGGGTTATGATTTCGTTAAAAAAATAGAAAGGATACGAGACTACAAAAATACTTGGTGCATTCGTTTTCCATAATCTCCACTTCAACTCTTGAATTACTGACAGACGTAATGAGAATGTGGAAATTGTTAAATAAAATAATTAGTATACTCCTTGGCGCCATATAATGGCACAAACCTTAAATTGGCACAAAACAGAAGTTAAAATATTAAAGGACTATTGTACTTTATCGCCCACACGCGCACATTTTCACTAAACAAATAAGGAAGTGACGACAGAAATGAAATACATAAACGGGAACATTTAACAATAATACTGCACTGAGATATAGAAAGAAAAAAGCAGTAAATACTTCCCAAAGATTGTAAGATGGCGGCGACCAACGAGAAAAGTTCTAACATAAGGGGCAGATCACGTGACGACAACCTGAGGCTACGGCCAAGAATAAATGTCTTTTTTTCTTAGACGTTGGTCGTAGTTCCTCGCGGCAACCAGTAAAGCATTCAGTCCCACATGGTAAGCTTGTAGCTTATAAAAGCTACATTTAAGTAATTAAATTTTTCAAATTAAATGTCTACGGCAATTTCCATATGCAAATTGTGCCAACTTGAGGCGCTGATTTCATGTAGAAATTATATTATTGCTCATTAAAAACGACTGTAAAAAGTTTATTCTTTTGATTTTATGTCAGCAAAATGCTTTTATAACTTGTGTGTGTGTCAATTCATATTTTAATAAAAATAAATCCACAAAACTACACTCAAAACAAAAAATAAGGTTTTTGTGTCCAAGGTGTGCCAAGTTAAGGCGTGAAGCAGTATGTAAACAATAATTTGTATTGTTTTTTGATGTACCAGTAGATAGGAAATTGTTAAAATCTGCATATTTTCATAAGATCCCCTTATATCGCTCGCGTTATGGAAAAGGTTGAGTACTTAATAGTTACATTATTTTAGAGATTAAATACTCATTTAGCTCATTAATATTTATGAGGAAATATGAGTCCAACATGGGCATATTTTTTAAATATTTTCAAATTAATCCAAATGAGGAAATATGAGGTAAAGGAATTCTGTGGGTTTTTTTGGCAATATTTTAAAGTAGAAATGCTGCATAAAAATCAAATACAGTAACTTTAAATTTGTGGACTACAGTAGTCCAGGTAGCACCCACCTCATTTATATTAAAAAGGAAATATGAGGTCACAGAATTTCATATGGGTTTTGCACCAATATTTATGCAGCCCCCAGAAGAACTTACTTGTTTTCACATTGGTTCAACTGATTGCTGCTGCAGCTGATGCATGAATGGTAGGTGTTTCATTTTCAGAATTTAATTAAAACAAGACCACTGCCGTGGTGTGTATCTCCCGTGGAGCATTAAAGGGGAGGAAATACCTTTTCCGAGATATTCACAATTTTCCATTTTCCGCTAAAATCCAAGATGACATTTTTCCCCTAGGCACAGAATACTGTTGTACTACCCCGTGGGTCAAAAATTCGTTTGAAATCGCTGTGTCTGTTACCATTTTGAAGATATTTTCAATGTTTATTTTCTGCTAAAAATCCAAGATAGCCGCCAAAAGTGGCGAAAATTTAATTTTTTCCCTTTTGCGTAGTATACTCATGTACTACCCTGCGGGTCAAAAATTCACTCGAAATCGCTCTATCTCTTACAGTTTTCGAGATATTAAGACTTTTTTATTTTCCGCAAAAATCAAAGTAGCTATTACTCAGTTAGCTATGGACCTACAGGTCTCAAAATTTGTCATTACACAATACATCAAAAAGTAGGTGAACAACATATTTGACAAAAATCCTTTAAATTCAACAGTTTTGCTGTGATAAGCGACTTACTCAATGGAAAACCATGAAAGTAGCTATTACTCAGTTAGCTATGGACCTACAGCTCTGAAACTTTGCCATGACACAGAACATTAAAAAGTACATGAACAACATATTTGACAAAAATCCTGTAAATTTCATAGTTTTGCTGTTATAAGTGATTTACTCAATGGAGAACCATCAAAGTAGCTATTACTCAGTTAGTTATGGACTTACAGGTCTCAAAATTTGCCATTACACAGTACATAAAAAAGTAGCTAAACAACATATCTGAGAAAAATCCTTTAAATTCAACAGTTTTGCCGTTATAAGTGATTTACTCAATGGAAAACCATTAAAGTAGCTATTACTCGGTTAGCTATGGACCTACAGCTCTCAAAATTTGCCATTTCACAGTACATCAAAAAGTAGGTGAAGAACATATTTGAAAAAAAATCCTCTAAATTCAACAGTTTTGCTGTTAAAGGTGATTTACTCAATGGAAACCCTCAAAGTAGCTATTACTCAGGTAGCTATGGAGATACAGCTGTGAAAATTTCCCATGACACAGTACATCAAATAGTAAGTGAACAACATATTTGACAATAAATCTCTAAATTTAATAGTTTTGAAGTTATAAGTGATTTACTCATTGTTGAAGTTCAAAGTAGCCATTACTCAGTTAGCTATGGAAATACAGCTCTGAAACTTTTCCACGACAGAGAACATTAAAAAGTAATCGATTAACATATTTGACAATAATTCCCTAAATTCAATAGTTTTGGAGGTATAAGTGATTTATTCAATGTTGAAATTAAGAAATTTAAAAGTTGCTATTACTCAGTTAGCTATGGACTTACAGCTCTGAAAATCCACCACGACTCAGTACATCAAAAAGTAGATAAACAACATATTTGACAAAAATCCTCTATATTCAATAGTTTTTGAGTTATAAGTGACTTGCTGAATGGTCAAATGTTAAACTTAGTGTAGCTATTACTCAGCTAGCTATGGTGCTACACCTTGGAAACCTCACCATGATATAGTACATGAAGGAGTTGTTCAACAACATATTTGAGACCAATATTGTAAGTAACAGTTACAAAGATAAAAGCAACTTACTCATTTTGGTCATTGTTAAAAACAGAAAATAGCTATTACTCACTTAGCTATCAAGATAGACCCCTAAAAATGGTACCATCTTGTAGGCATGGAGAAAGTAGCTGAACAACATATTTTACAGAAATGCTCTAAATGCAGTCGTTTTGGAGTTATGAGCACTTTACTGAAAGTAGCCACCATTGCTATTACTCACTTAGCTATAGACCTAGGTCTGAAAAATACCAAGCAGGCTATTTTTAGGCTGTATAAAAGTGCAACTACACACTTATGGCAGCCATCTAAATCAACAACCAAAAAAACCCATGGCAGAACACCTGAAAAAAAAAAACCATGGCAGCCATCTTGTTAACACCCGTGGCGGCCATCTTGTTTTTCCCGAATCAGCCGAAAAAGATTCCCAGGCAAGTTTTTCCAATGATGAATTTATCCTGCAAATTTGGAAGCTCTTAGACTAGCTATAATATTTTAAGAGATAGAAAGGCTTTTGTAAAAACGTGACGAACGGACACACGCACGGACACAGGGTATTTTATAATCTCCCGTACCGGGCCTATCGGCCGGCGGGAGATAATAATGTCAAGTTACTGCTCCCCGCACAACTTGGACATAAAAAGGTCATTTGTGATTGTTTTCATTTAATACTGTGGATTTCTATTGATTAAAATAAGCATTGACACAAGCGCAAACTATAAATATATATTCACGGCATAATGTATACAAATCAATCAACCCTTTACAGATCTTTTTAAGGGGCAGTAATATAATTTCTGCTAGAAATTAGCACGCCACCTTGTAGTCTATTGGCAAAATTTGCATACAGAGTGTACCAAAGTTATTTAATTTATTGCTGTTGGCCCTACTACTTCCCTATTTTTTCTATGCAAAAGTGCATTCATTTTACCAATGACAAACAAATGTTAATAAATGTCCCGTTTTCTGTTTTGTGCCATGTTCAGGTTTGTGCGATGATACAATGTCAAGCAGTACACAGATATCATCAATATTTATATCATCAGATAAAAGTTACATATGCCAAAAGTTATATATGTATAGAAGTGCAACTACACACTTATGGCAGCCATCTAAATCAACAAAAAAAACCCATGGCAGAACACCTGAAAAAAAAAAACCATGGCAGCCATCTTGTTAACACCCGTGGCGGCCATCTTGTTTTTCCAAATCAGCCGAAAAAGATTCCCAGGCAAGTTTTTCCAATGATGAATTTATCCTGCAAATTTGGAAGCTCTAGCTATAATATTTTAAGAGATAGAAAGGCTTTTGTAAAAACGTGACGAACGGACGCTCGCACGCATGGACACAGGGCATTTTATAATCTCCCGTATAAAATCACATCAAAGATAACACATCAAAATTAAAGTGGGTCTTTGCTACAACAGTTGAAATAAACAATGTGGTCATGTAACCTAATTGACGGGAGAAAGGACTACTGTTACTCAAAGGCCTGGTTGTTATATAACCTTAAATTCACATCTCTGCCGACTCTGCTTTGGCCATTGGATTGGATGTCTCTAGGCTTTGTACTTTTGGAGAAGTTGTTCACGCAGAAAAGGATGTACGTCCCTAGCAGGACACTTGTTTTTATTCAGGGGAGAGGGGAGAGAGAGAGGGTCTACCGGCTCCGCCAGATCCCACATTTTCTTTGCTTATAACTCGGCAACCACTGAGCTGATTGTCTTCAAATTTAGAACATGTATGCAGTAGCCCTGGGAAAAATTCCGAATATGGTGTCATGACATTTCAACAATCAGAGAAGTCACATGACCAAGGGGTGTGTATGTCCAGATGGTAACTTAAAAAATGCTTCACCTATTCACATGAAATGTGAAAAGTAGCTTTGTCATGTAGATGTCTGGAAATCATTAACTTTTGGAAGTGATCCGGTATAAAATGGCTGACTTATTAACAATTGACTAAACCCAATGATTTTTCTTAATGACAAAAATAATCTTAATACCGTAAATGACCTATTTAGCGCACCCGCCCTTGTAAGCGCACCCTACCCCTACAAATGGATGGTCCCTGACAACTTTTACTAGAAGCTCTAGTGGGTGGACGATAGTATGCGGTAACGGTGAATAATGGTGGTCGGTTACAAGTGTTTTCTAATAATCGATTATTCTGCTTAAATCTTACCTTTCTTAATTTTTCTCAATATCCACATATTTTTTATATATTGCACGTATTTTTATCCAATAATTTAACATTTTTGTCATGACTTTCGAGTTTGTTTTCATCTACCGCCATATTTACAGGAAGTGGGTATTTCTAAATGTCGAAATACCGTTTTTCTACCGGATTGACCTAGACTTCATCCCGGAAAGTGTTTCATGATGGGTGCGCTAAAAGGGGAATTTTTTTGCACCAAATATTGAATAAAAATAGACTTTGCTTAGCGCACTGTGCGCTAAATAGGTCATTTACGGTAACTAAATCTTAACAAACTCAGAAACGGTGTGAGATAGAGTGATTTTGATGAAATGTTGGACCCCCAGGGTATCTGCAGAGTCCCAAAAATCATTTTCCCGCCTTTTTGGCAGCCATCTTGAATTTCTGCAAAAAACACATTTATCTTCGAAACAGTGGAAGATACAGCGATTTCGGCAAAATTTTAGATCCCAGGGTATCCGCAGTCATCTGGTGACTTTTCCCAAAAATCATTTTCCCGCCATTTTTGGCAGCCATCTTGAATCTCCATGTAAAACGTAAAAACGCATTTATCTCTGAAACAGTGCGAGATAGAGTGATTTCGATGAATTTTTGACCCCCAGGGTATCGGCAGAGTCATTTGGCATCATGGTGTCCGGAGAGGGGGGGTGGTTAGTAGGGTGGGCGGGTGGTGGGAAAAGTTTGTCCAGTTTGTGGGATTGACATTGGTTGGGGGGTTAGATGTGCAACGTCATGGTGTGACCTTGATTTGACCTTGCCGTAGTGATCTTGAGTTTGAAAATCTTGTCCAGGCTATATCTCATAAACCGTAAAGGTCTTGCTATTCCCCTTGACAGCGACACTTCAATTAATAAATTTTACAAATTTATATTTTTTAGTTTACTGATTAATGCCGTCATCTTACTATTGAATTGTTAATTTAATACTTTATCCTTACACAAATTTTTTTCTCTCTTAAACAGTATTTTCTCTAGTTATATATTATTTGGACCTTTACAAAGCTGACACAGTTTACTGTGAAATTCTCTGACCTTTGTACTGTTTCATGTCTTCTGTATCTCATGGTGTTGAAAACTTTTCCCTGGGGTATGGGATTCGTGCATCTCTGATGCTATTTTTATGTCAGCTGTATTGTCAGTCAGCTGACATTATCGCTACACTCTGGCGTATGCATACACATCTGTATCTGCGTGAACAACTTCTCCAAAAGTACAAGGTCTAGATTCATGCTGTTTGTTATAAAGGATACCTTTTCTATCAAGGATGATAAATTGTAAAATGCATGTAGATCTGTTTCGTCGTCTGTTCCCAAGAGCCAAGAGAATCGAGGTACCCACCCAAAGTGTGAAAATTTCAGCACTTTATCACAATTTTCTCATTTACTATTTTAGGGATATGTCTCTTATCTTACATATATGTACTAGGCCACAAGTACATTCTCTTGTGTGAGTATCATGTCTGGATTTTTCTTAATTTTTTTACAAATTTTTAAATAATTTTTATGCATTAAAATTCATGAAAACATGCAGTAAATCATGTATAAGAAAGTATTTCATTTAGAGCATTTTGTTAAATATGTTTTCCACTACTTTTGTGTCAGCTATAACATATTACAAAGCCCGGAAGTGCGCAGACTACACAAAACAATGCAGTGCGCATATTTTTGCGTACAATTATCTGAGGCAATAACTGGACGATCGCCGATAATAGAGAGGCAAACGATACAGACAAAATATAGTGTGACAATTAGGTGTGTTTAGAAACATATTTACAATAATATTTATGGATTAATCAATGAAACCGGTCTTTATAATAGAAATAAAGTCCGAGGTTTTGTGATTTATAACCCCCGATAATTCACAAATTTCCGGCAAATATTCGCCAGAAATTTGTGAATTATCTGGGGTTATAAATCACAAAACCTCGGATTCGCCGGAAATTTGTGAATTATCGGGGGTTATAAATCACAAAACCACGGACTTTATTTCTACAGTAAAATTTTAGACCTGTAGCTCATTGTATAGCTAAGTAATAGCTGTACAAACTATACATGTTATCAGTTTACATGCTTATCTGTATAGAGTGAACCCCTCCCCACCACTCTCCTTCACTCCACACAAAATGCAGGTGAGAATAGAATTTCCTCTGTGTGTGTGGGTAGGGGAGTATGTGGGTATGTGCGAGTTTGTCAATATGTGTGTGTGTCACTCCATTCAAAGAAAGAGGGGAAGATTTATATTTCATGTACATCTCTTCTGTCTTGTATATGTGTTGGGTAACTAATATAAGAAAATGAAAATAAATGGGAAGGTTCACTTTCACTGAGCTTTATCAAGCCTTAGCTGTTCTTTTAAATGAATGTTGTTATTTTATTTTTCCCATGTCAGTTAGATACCTAAATTTAATAAATTTTAGCTCAAATGAGAAATCCTGTAAAGATTGCTGAAAAGTTAGCAGTATCTAAAACTCAAACTAATTTTGGACCCCCTGGATAGTAAGGGCTATTTCTTCTAGAAAAAAAATTAAATTCTGACAGCGGTCTTGAATTAAGCGTCCCTTGCGGGACGCTTGTTTGTGTATGGGAGAGCTTCAGGCTCCGGCGGCTCCGCCGGCTCCGCCGGCTCCGCATTTTGTTTTCCTTATAACTCTGTAACCGTTAGGCGGATTCTTTTCAAATTTGGCAGGTTTAGGCAGTAGCCTTGGGGAATTTTTTTGAATATGCTGCAGTGACATTTCAACCAATCAGAGAGGTCACATGACCAAAAATGTCTTTTTTCGATGGGGAAGCTTGTCCGGATGATAACTTGAAAGCAATTTTATCAATTCACCTGAAACTTGGCAAATACATTCATTCTATTAAAATCTGGAAATCATTAGATTTTGGCATTGATTGGTCAAGAAATGGCCGAGTAATTAATGATTAATTAATCATTACGAATTTTCCAAATAAGGAAAACACAAAAATGCTTATATCTCGAAAACCGTGCTAGATAGAGCGATTTCGACGAAATTTTTGACCCGCAGGGTATCTCTGCGGAGTAGTTTTCCCAATTTTCAAAAAATTTTTGTCTCGTCCAAAATGGCGGCCATTTTGAATTTTCGAAATTTTCGCAAAAATTGCAAAACACAAAAATGCTTATATCTCAAAAACCGTGCTAGATAGAGCAATTTCGACAAAATTTTTGACCCGCAGGGTATCTCTGCGGAGTACTTTTCCCAATTTTCAAAAAATTTTTGTCTCGCCAAAAATGGCGGCCATTTTGAATTTTCGAAATTTTCGTAAAAATTGCAAAACACAAAAATGCTTATATCTCGAAAACCGTGCTAGATAGAGCGATTTCGATGAAATTTTTGACCCACAGGGTATCTCTGCGGAGTAGTTTTCCCAATTTTCAAAAAATTTTTGTCTCGTCCAAAATGGCGGCCATTTTGAATTTTCGAAATTTTCGCAAAAATTGCAAAACACAAAAATGCTTATATCTCAAAAACCGTGCTAGATAGAGCAATTTCGACAAAATTTTTGACCCACAGGGTATCTCTGCAGAGTACTTTTCCCAATTTTCAAAAAATTTTTGTCTCGCCAAAAATGGCGGCCATTTTGAATTTTCGAAATTTTCGTAAAAATTGCAAAACACAAAAATGCTTATATCTCGAAAACCGTGCTAGATAGAGCGATTTCGACGAAATTTTTGACCCACAGGGTATCTCTGCAGAGTAGTTATCCCAATTTTGAAAAAATTTTTGTCTCGCCAAAAATGGCGGCCATTTTGAATTTTCGAATTTTTCGCAAAAATTGCAAAACATAAAAATGCTTATATCTCGAAAACCCTGCAAGATAGAGCGATTTCGACGAAATTTTTGATCCACAGGGTATATCTGCAGAGTAGCCATGCCAATTTTCAAAAAAATTTTGTCTTGCCAAAAATGGCGGCCATTTTACTCACCTACTCAAAATGAGTAAATGCGAATTATCTCTAAAAGTATTGCAGACAGCCAATTTTTCTCAAATAACTCATTCACCTACTTTTGGGAGAGCTTTCACTTGGTGAAGTTTCAGACCCATAGCTAATTACTCACCTACTCAAAATGAGTAAATGCGAATTATCTCTAAAAGTATTGCAGATAGCCAATTTTTGTCAAATTAATCATTCGCCTACTTTTGGGAGAGCTTTCACTTGGTGAAGTTTCAGACCCATAGCTAATTACTCACCTACTCAAAATGAGTAAATGCGAATTATCTCTAAAAGTATTGCAGATAGCCAATTTTTCTCAAATAACTCATTCACCTACTTTTGGGAGAGCTTTCACTCTGTGAAGTTTCAGACCCATAGCTAATTACTCACCTACTGAAAATGAGTAAATGCGAATTATCTCTAAAAGTATTGCAGATAGCCAATTTTTCTCAAATAACTCATTCACCTACTTTTGGGAGAGCTTTCACATGGTGAAGTTTCAGACCCATAGCTAATTATTTACCTACTCAAAATGAGTAAATGCTAATTATCTGTAAAAGTATTGCGGATACCCAATTTTTATCAAATAACTCATTCATCTACTTGTGGGAGAGCTTTCACATGGTGAAGTTTCAGACCCATAGCTAATTACTCACCTACTCAAAATGAGTAAATGCGAATTATCTCTAAAAATATTGCAGATAGCCAATTTTTCTCAAATAAATGATTCACCTACTTTTGGGAGAGCTTTCACTTGGTGAAGTTTCAGACCCATAGCTAATTACTCACCTACTCAAAATGAGTAAATGCGAATTATCTCTAAAAGTATTGTAGATAGCCAATTTTTCTCAAATTAATCATTCACCTACTTTTGGGAGAGCTTTCACTTGGTGAAGTTTCAGACCCATAGCTAATTACTCACCTACTCAAAATGAGTAAATGCGAATTACCTCTAAAAGTATTGCAGATAGCCAATTTTTCTCAAATAACTCATTCACCTACTTTTGGGAGAGCTTTCACTTGGTGAAGTTTCACACCCATAGCTAATTACTCACCTACTCAAAATGAGTAAATGCGAATTATCTCTAAAAGTATTGCAGATAGCCAATTTTTCTCAAATAACTCATTCACCTACTTTTGGGAGAGCTTTCACTTGGTGAAGTTTCACACCCATAGCTAATTACTCACCTACTCAAAATGAGTAAATGCGAATTATCTCTAAAAGTATTGCAGATAGCCAATTTTTCTCAAATAACTCATTCACCTACTTTTGGGAGAGCTTTCACTTGGTGAAGTTTCACACCCATAGCTAATTACTCACCTACTCAAAATGAGTAAATGCGAATTATCTCTAAAAGTATTGCAGATAGCCAATTTTTCTCAAATAACTCATTCACCTACTTTTGGGAGAGCTTTCACTTGGTGAAGTTTCACACCCATAGCTAATTACTCACCTACTCAAAATGAGTAAATCCGAATTATCTCTAAAAGTATTGCAGACAGCCAATTTTTCTCAAATAACTCATTCACCTACTTTTGGGAGAGCTTTCACTTGGTGAAGTTTCAGACCCATAGCTAATTACTCACCTACTCAAAATGAGTAAATGCGAATTATCTCTAAAAGTATTGCAGATAGCCAATTTTTGTCAAATTAATCATTCGCCTACTTTTGGGAGAGCTTTCACTTGGTGAAGTTTCAGACCCATAGCTAATTACTCACCTACTCAAAATGAGTAAATGCGAATTATCTCTAAAAGTATTGCAGATAGCCAATTTTTCTCAAATAACTCATTCACCTACTTTTGGGAGAGCTTTCACTCTGTGAAGTTTCAGACCCATAGCTAATTACTCACCTACTGAAAATGAGTAAATGCGAATTATCTCTAAAAGTATTGCAGATAGCCAATTTTTCTCAAATAACTCATTCACCTACTTTTGGGAGAGCTTTCACATGGTGAAGTTTCAGACCCATAGCTAATTATTTACCTACTCAAAATGAGTAAATGCTAATTATCTGTAAAAGTATTGCGGATACCCAATTTTTATCAAATAACTCATTCATCTACTTGTGGGAGAGCTTTCACATGGTGAAGTTTCAGACCCATAGCTAATTACTCACCTACTCAAAATGAGTAAATGCGAATTATCTCTAAAAATATTGCAGATAGCCAATTTTTCTCAAATAAATCATTCACCTACTTTTGGGAGAGCTTTCACTTGGTGAAGTTTCAGACCCATAGCTAATTACTCACCTACTCAAAATGAGTAAATGCGAATTATCTCTAAAAGTATTGTAGATAGCCAATTTTTCTCAAATTAATCATTCACCTACTTTTGGGAGAGCTTTCACTTGGTGAAGTTTCAGACCCATAGCTAATTACTCACCTACTCAAAATGAGTAAATGCGAATTATCTCTAAAAGTATTGCAGATAGCCAATTTTTCTCAAATAACTCATTCACCTACTTTTGGGAGAGCTTTCACTTGGTGAAGTTTCACACCCATAGCTAATTACTCACCTACTCAAAATGAGTAAATGCGAATTATCTCTAAAAGTATTGCAGATAGCCAATTTTTCTCAAATAACTCATTCACCTACTTTTGGGAGAGCTTTCACTTGGTGAAGTTTCACACCCATAGCTAATTACTCACCTACTCAAAATGAGTAAATGCGAATTATCTCTAAAAGTATTGCAGATAGCCAATTTTTCTCAAATAACTCATTCACCTACTTTTGGGAGAGCTTTCACTTGGTGAAGTTTCACACCCATAGCTAATTACTCACCTACTCAAAATGAGTAAATGCGAATTATCTCTAAAAGTATTGCAGATAGCCAATTTTTCTCAAATAACTCATTCACCTACTTTTGGGAGAGCTTTCACTTGGTGAAGTTTCACACCCATAGCTAATTACTCACCTACTCAAAATGAGTAAATGAGAATTATCTCTAAAAGTATTGCAGATAGCCAATTTTTCTCAAATAACTCATTCACCTACTTTTGGGAGAGCTTTCACTTGGTGAAGTTTCACACCCATAGCTAATTACTCACCTACTCAAAATGAGTAAATGCGAATTATCTCTAAAAGTATTGCAGATAGCCAATTTTTCTCAAATAACTCATTCACCTACTTTTGGGAGAGCTTTCACTCGGTGAAGTTTCAGACCCATAGCTAATTACTCACCTACTCAAAATGAGTAAATGCGAATTATCTCTAAAAGTATTGCAGATAGCCAATTTTTCTCAAATAACTCATTCACCTACTTTTGGGAGAGCTTTCACTCTGTGAAGTTTCAGACCCATAGCTATTTATTCACCTACTCAAAATGAGTAAATGCTAATTATCTGTAAAAGTATTGTGGATACCCAATTTTTATCAAATACTCATTCATCTACTTGTGGGAGAGCTTTCACATGGTGAAGTTTCAGACCCATAGCTAATTACTCACCTACTCAAAATGAGTAAATGCGAATTATCTCTAAAAGTATTGCGGATAGCCAATTTTTCTCAAATAACTCATTCACCTACTTTTGGGAGAGCTTTCACTCGGTGAAGTTTCAGACCCATAGCTAATTACTCACCTACTCAAAATGAGTAAATGCGAATTATCTCTAAAAGTATTGCAGATAGCCAATTTTTCTCAAATAACTCATTCACCTACTTTTGGGAGAGCTTTCACTCTGTGAAGTTTCAGACCCATAGCTATTTATTCACCTACTCAAAATGAGTAAATGCTAATTATCTGTAAAAGTATTGTGGATACCCAATTTTTATCAAATACTCATTCATCTACTTGTGGGAGAGCTTTCACATGGTGAAGTTTCAGACCCATAGCTAATTACTCACCTACTCAAAATGAGTAAATGCGAATTATCTCTAAAAGTATTGCGGATAGCCAATTTTTCTCAAATAACTCATTCACCTACTTTTGGGAGAGCTTTCACTTGGTGAAGTTTCAGACCCATAGATAATTATTCACCTACTCAAAATGAGTAAATGTGAATTATCTCTTAATAGTATTGCAGATAGCCAATTTTTCTCAAATAACTCATTCACCTACTTTTGGAAGAGCTTTCACACACGAAAATGAAAAATTGTGAATATCTCGGAAAAGCTATTTCTTCTGCTTTAATGCTCGGCGGGAGATACACACCGCGGCAGTGGTCTTGACAAAAATTTTTGTCTCCCCAAAAATGGTGGCCATTTTGAATTTTCAAAGTTTTTGCAAAACACAAAAATGCTTATATCTCGAAAACCGTGCTATATGGAGCGAAATCAACAAAATTTTGGACCTGCTGGGTATCTCTGCAGAGTAGGAAAAAATCTGCTTCCTGCTTATGCGTAGACTGAGGGTGGATAATAAGATAGTTTATCTGCCTTATATAATTTAACTGTGTGTAAATTGTATTTCGACTGCTAATATTTTGTCAGTCTCATCAGAGGCTTTTTCTCTGCAGAGTAGCCATGCCAATTTTCAAAATATTTTTGTCTCACCAAATATAGCGGACATTTTTAATTTTTTTATTTTTTGCAAAACACAAAAATGCTTATATCTTGAAAACCGTGCTAGATAGAGCAGACTGCGCTGACTTTGGTTGCCACAACAGTATAAGGCTAGAAACGAAGCATTTTCTTAATACTTTAGCACTCACCTTTATAGCCTTTTCGGGACGCTTTGTTTTTGCTATGCAAAAACATTATCTTTTTTTTTTGCGAGCGATCCTCTAGTTTTTGTTAAAATAGAAAATGTCATTTATCTCGAGAACCGTAAAACATACAGTGATTTTGGCAAATTTTACATCCGCTGCTTAGTCATGTTGCTTCAAAGTTTCAGTTAGTTTATCATATTGAAAAGGTCTTTTATTTCCCTTAGTATTGCTTCTCAGACTTTGAACCCAGTTTCGTGATCACACTACCTCCATTTTTGCTTAATACCCAGTGGGAGATATACCCCACAGCAGTCGTAATTTTTGTCTCCCGCCGGGCTTTAGCCCGGGAGGGAGATTATGAAATGGTGCCTGTGCGTGTGTTAGTGTGTCACTCAGATTTCTCCAAAATTACTACAGCTACAGATTTTTTATAAATAAATTGTCCCAATGAATTTTCACACCCTTGAAAATTTTTTTGGTTTTATGGACTTCGGCCTGAAGATAAGAGAGTAATAGCAATCTTAGCTAGTTTGAGTAAAGGACTCATAACTCAAAGGTTTTTCTTCAAATATGTTGTTCAGCTACTTTGTCCTTAGCTATAAGATGGTACATAGTTTGGGGTCCCATTGCATGCCATAAGTGAGTAATAGCTATTTTCTTATTTGTAGCAAAATAATGACATAAGTAAATGTCAAATATCTTCAAAAGTATTAAAGTTAGGGAATCTTTTCAGTATGTTATTCATCTAATTTTTGGTAGGCTATCACATAGTAAAGTTTCAGACCTGTTGCACATTGCATAGCTGAGTAATAGCTACTTTGAAATTCTGACTGTTGAGTAAATCCATTGTAACTCCAAAACTATTGCAGTTAGAGTATTTTCTTAAAATATGTTGTTCAGCTACTTTTTCCTTAACTATAAGATGGCATATAGTTTAGGGTTCTATTGCATGCCATAAGTGAGTAATAGCTATTTTCTTATATGTAGCAAAATAAAGACATAAGTAAATGTCAAATATCTTCAAAAGTATTACAGGTAAACAAATATTTTTCAACATGTTATTCATCTAGTTTTTGGTAAGCTATTACATAGTAAAGTTTGAGACCTGTTGCGCATTGCATAGCTGAGTAATAGCTACTTTGAAATTGTGACTGTTGAGTAAATCCATTGTAACTCAAAAACTACTGCTGTTACAGTATTTTCCTAAAATAATTTGTTCAGCTACTTTTTCCTTAACTATAACATGGTATATCGTTTGGGGTTCCATTGCATGTCATAAGTGAGCAATAGCTATTTTCTTATTTGTAGCAAAATTATGATGGAAATAAATGTCAAATACCTTCACAAGTATTAAAGTTAGGCAGATCTTTTCTTTTGTTATTCATCTAGTTTTTGATAAGCTTACATTCGTGTGTCCTTTATATTTTTTTTGCTATTGATCTTGGTCAATAGCTAAGTGAGTAGATAGCTGAGTAATAGCTACTAAAATAGGTAAATGTCTTTTATCTCTAAAAGTATTGCAGATAGGCAATTTCTTCAAAATAAGTCATTCACCTACTTTTGGGTGATCTACCACATAGTGAAGTTGCACATCTGTAGCTCTTTGCATAACTGAGTAATAGCTACTAAAATGAGTCAGTACCCTTTATCTTTAAAAAGTATTACAGATAGGCAATTTCTTCTAAATAAGTCATTCACCTACTTTTGGGTGATCTACCACATAGTGAAGTTGCACATCTGTAGCTCTTTGCATAACCGAGTAATAGCTACTAAAATGAGTCAATACCCTTTATCTTTAAAAAGTATTACAGGTAGGCAATTTCTTCTAAATAAGTCATTCACCTACTTTTGGGTGATCTACCACATAGTGAAGTTTCAGATAATTAGCTCTTTGGATAGCTGAGTAATAGCTACTAAAATGAGTAAATGCCTTTTATCTGTAAAAGTATTGCATACACACAATTTCTTCTAAATAAGTTATTTACCTACTTTTGGGTGATCTACCACATAATGAAGTTGCAGAACTGTAGCTCTTTGGGTAGCTGAGTAATAGCTACTAAAATGAGCAAATGTCTTGTATCTCTAAAAGTATTACAGGTAGGTAATTTCTTCTAAATAAGTCATTCACCTACTTTTACCTGATCTACCACATAGTGAAGTTGCAGATTTATAGCTTTTTGCATAGCACACTCATAGCTACTAAAATGAGTAAATGTCTTTTATCTCTAAAAGTATGACAGGTAGGCAATTTCTTCTAAATAAGTCATTCACCTACTTTTACCTGATCTACCACATAGTGAAGTTGCAGATTTATAGCTTTTTGCATAGCACACTCATAGCTACTAAAATGAGAAAATGTCTTTTATCTCTAAAAGTATGACAGGTAGGCAATTTCTTCTAAATAAGTCGTTCATCTACTTTTGGGTGATCTACCACATAATGAAGTTGCAGAACTGTAGCTCTTTGCATAACTGAGTAATAGCTACTAAAAAGAGTCAGTACCCTTTATCTTTAAAAAGTATTACAGATAGGCAGTTTCTTCTAAATAAGTCATTCACCTACTTTTGGCTGATCTACCACACAGTGAAGTTTCAGATCTATAGCTCTTTGCAATAGCTCAGTCATAGCTACTAAAATGAGTAAATGTCTTTTATCTGTAAAAGTATTGCATACATGCAATTTCTTCTAAATAAGTCATTCACCTACTTTTGGGTGATCTACCACATAGTGAAGTTGCACAAGGGTAGCTCTTTCCATTGCTGAGTAACAGCTACTAAAATGATTAAATGTCTTGTATCTCTAAAAGTGTTATGAAAAGGCAAATTCTTCTGAATAACTGATTCACCTTTTGCGTGATCTACCACATAGTGAAGTTGCACATCTATAGCTATTTGCATAGCTGAGTCATATACCTGCTAAAATGAGTAAATGTCTGTTATCTCTAAAAGTATTGCAGATAGGCTATTTTTTCTAAATAAGTTGTTCACCTACTATTGGGTGATCTACCAAATAGTTAAGTTGCACAACTGTAGCTCTTTGCATAGCTGAGTAACAGGTACTAAAATGAATAAATGTCTTTTTCTTTAAAAGTATTGGACATAGACAATTTCTTCTAAGTAAGTCCTTCACCTACTTTTAGGCGATCTACCACATAGTGAAGTTGCAGAACTGTAGCTCTTTAGATGGCAGAGTAATGGCTACTAAAATGAGTAAATGTCTTTTGTCTTTAAAAGTATTGCAATCAAACATTAAAGTGCCTCTTGCTTGTTGTCACTTTTACATGTGCCTTCATCTCACAAGAAAATTTATATTCCACTATCTTTAGTACATCTAATTTATATGGCGGGAGATAAATGCATGCGTCAGAATGCTTGTTTTCCAGTATGTTGTTCAGCTACTTTCTTCACAGCTACAACATGGTCAGTAGTTTGGAAGTGTATCTCCATAGCTAAGTGAGTAATAGCTACTTTGTCAATTTTTAATGTTAACCATAATGAGTAAATGGCTTATATCTTCAAAAGTGTTGCAGCTACACAGCTTCTCTCAAATATGTTGTTCATCTACTTTTTTGTGATCTGTAACATATTTAAGTTTCACAACTGTTGCTCAATGTAAAAGTGAGTAATGGCTACTTTATTGCTACTTTTAGTGAAAATGTGAAAAATCACAAATATCTCGCAAACCGTAAGAGATAGAGCAATTTCGAGCGAATTTTTGACCCACAGGTAGTACAAGAGTATCCTATGCTAAGGGGAAAAATTTTAATTTTCGCCACTTTTGGCGGCCATCTTGGATTTTTGAGGAAAATGAAAAAGTGTGAATATCTTGAAAACCGTAAGAGATAGAGCGATTTCGAGCGAATTTTTGACCCACAGGGAAGTACAAGGCTATCCTGTCCAAAGGGGAAAAATCTCAATTTTCGCCACTTTTGTCGGCCATCTTGGATTTTTGCGGAAAATGAAAAAGTGTGAATATCTCGAAAACCGTAAGAGATACAGCGATTTCGAGTGAATTTTTGACCCGCAGGGTAGTACAAGAGTATCCTATGCCAAGGGGAAAAATTTCAATTTTATTGCGTTAATACATCCTATCGAATGGACAATTGCTTTACCAGTTGGCGCGACCGGTCCTGCCAAACGCCAGAAAAAGACGTCCTGTATATAATACCGGCAGGACCGGTCACGGAGTGTGCATTCGCTAGGTGTCGCCTCATACTTCCTTCCTGTCTAGACTGCGTGACGTCATAGCATCTTTTTCGTTTGGCGCGTGGAGTGTGCGGACGTGTTTTCTACAGAGAGACGTTTTGAAGTTTATCTGCAAATTTATCCATTTTATTTCACATCTACGTATTTCTACTGAAGTACTGATCATCATGTCGTCCCCAGGACAGAAGAGAGGCACTTGTGGCCATGTTATGGCTATATTTGATGGCCATTTGAAATGTGCAAGATGTCGGGACAAGGGGGTTGGCGAAGACAACTGTTTTCTTAAGATTGACTGCCCTATATGTAAAGCCTTTACACCAGAGCAGATCCAACAACTAGCCACCCCCACATACAGAGATAGGAAGAACAAAGAAAAGAAAATGGTTTCGTCCTCCCCTACCCCCACTCTCATGGACCCTTCACACGTAAGTGTTTTGGGTAATGTAGAGGGAGAGAAGGCTAATGTCAAGCCTGAAACCACGCCTGCTGGAAAGAAGAAGAAGAGAAGCGACTCCCCCAAGTCTTCTCCCAGATCCAGCAAGAAGAAGCCCAGTACCAGCAGCAGACCTTCATCTGAAGATTTGAAGAATCTAGATGATAAATGGGCTAAAAGATGTGCAAGGCTGGAAGCAATGCTGTTGTTCCAAATCCTTTGTTGTCTCGATGGAACCAGTGGTGAAGCCAGCAGAAGTCATCACCAGCCAGAAGTCATTTTTTTATCCTGGTGCTAGCACCAGTAAGTTGGCTGACTCTGCAGAGCCTTCCGGTCCCAGCCTTGATCAGGCCACCGGTGATGCTGTTCCACCCAGAGGAGATTGAGATGCAACAGAATGCCGCCCAGCCTGTTGAGGCTCCCGGCGCGGGGACGGCCACCCAGCCTGTTCAGGCTCCTGGTGCAGGTCCTGATCTACTACCTTCCGGTACCGGTGATGCTGTCTTCAGTGTGGACCAGACCCTGACCGGTCCTAGAGCTGTCCAGAGTACCAGTGGGTCTGAAAGTGAAGATGAACAGCACAGTCAGACCGGTTCCCTGTTGGAAGGAAACTACCAGGACGTCTCCCCAGCCAGAGACCTCACCAGGGACAAATCTACAGATCAAGAACTCTCTGAGGAGGCCAGCTATAAAGAGACAATGAGAGGCGTATGATCCTTCATGGGTTGGCACAAGGTCCCTGAGTTTGAGAGTGTTTCATCTTTTGATGACAACCCTTTTGCCGGTTCACGTGTTCAGCCAACAGGTAATGTGTCGGTCAAGCTTCCGGTGGACGATTGGCTGTGTAAGAAGATGGAAAAGCTTAACCTCACCATCACAGAGGGCTACCCTGCAAGAAATTCAGAAACTGCTGGCCTCCTCAAAGATCAGTTCATCAAGCCTCCCCGGTCGTCCAGATGGTATGGGATGCCTGCTGAGAAGAGAGACTGTGACAATGTTGCTGTGTCTTCCTGGTCTCCGGAACTGGCCAAGCTTAACAGTGCTTTTAGCCGGGTTGCCAGACGCACCCTTTCTACTGCCCCACCCTCCTGGGCATTCAACCAGGACATGCTGAGGCATTGGGAGAGAGCAGTCAGAGAACAAACTGTCATCTGCAACCAGGCTGCTGGACTTTTAAGTTGTTTGACCAGAGTTCAAGATGCCATGTCTTCTCAGCTGAAGTCTTTACATCTGGATAGTTCCAAGTCGTCTGAGAGAATGAGGCAGGCCATAGATGAACTTGACTATCTGGTGACCTTTAACCGGTCAATATCTCAAGCAATGGCCAGGACTATGCAAGATCTATCTGAAGGCGTGTTTATCAGCATGGCGAACTTCACCCTTGCACGCAGGGACAGTTATTTAGAATATTTGCATGCTGGTGTGAAGCAGGACACCCTTACTGCTCTGCGTACGGCCCCTGTTCATCTACACTCAGCGCCTAGTGACAGATCTGCTAACCAACCAGACCGGAAGTCCGGTAACCCAGCATGGAAGCAAATAAGGGATAGACAACAAACCAGGAAAAGTCGTGGCAAGCCTTCAACTTTCTCCCAGAAACCGGCTAAGGGTTCCAAGCCGCGTAAATGACAATCAATGTGTAGTTTCTGTGACCGGACTGAAGGACTCTGTGTATGTTTCCGGACAAAACAGGCTTGAACCCTTCACCAGTGATAGCTGGGGACAAGAAAGTGACTGTAACTTCTCATGTAGACTTTTGTGTTGCAAATGCTCATTCTGTTACCAGGTTGCCGCAAAAAAAAGGTGTAAATCCCAATTATTGTTACAAGTACACAGAAATAAAATATGTGAAAGATGTTTCCTGTGTAGGTCACTTGAGTTCTGCAAATCTTGTCACAAATGCCCCACCTGTTGTTATAAGTCCACCTGTAGGGGCAAGGCTACACAATTTTTGGGAGAAATGGGAAGTTCTGGGTTCAAGTCCAAAAGTAGTCACCACACTCAGAGAGGGTTATACCATCCCCTTCCGGTTCAGACCGAACCTAACCAGGTCACCAACGGTCATAAGCAACTACCAGAACCCATCCAAACAGGCCCACCTTTTAGAGGCACTGTATCAGCTGGTGAACAAAAATGCAGTAGAACCGGTAGCAAACCAAAACTCACTAGGGTTTTACAACTGGCTATTTTTGGTACCCAAACCCAACAACCGGTGGAGACCGGTCCTGGACCTGGGCACCTTGAACACCTTTCTAAACACAGAGTCGCTCAAAATGGAGACCCCAGAGACAATAAGGACCTCCCTACAGTCTGGGGAGTGGGTCACATCCATAGACTTCAAAGACGCATACTTCCATATACCAATTCACAGTCAGTCCAGGAAGTACATGCGTTTTCACATCCAGGACCAGTCCTACCAGTTCAAAGCCCTACCCTTTGGCCTGACCACAGCACCCATGGAGTTCACAGTGGTGGCCAAAGAGGTCAAACTGATGGCTTTACAGAGGGGTATAAGAATCCACCAGTACCTAGACGACTGGTTGGTGAGAGCCACATCCCACCAAACTTGTCTCCAGCATACACAGACCTTGGTAGCTCTCTGTCAAAAACTAGGTTGGCTGGTGAACAAGGAGAAGTCAGAACTGGAGCCAAAACAGGTTTTCAACTTCGTAGGTTACCAGTTCGACCTTAGTGAGGGCAAGGTCAGACCCACACCAGATCGTTGGCAGACCTTACAAGACAAGATATTGCCAATCCTGTCCAGTCCGTTGTGTCCGGTCCGGCAGTTCATGTCCCTCATAGGACTTCTGACAGCCACAGAAAAACAAGTCCATTTAGGTCGACTTCACATGAGACCCATACAGTGGCACTTGAAGAACAACTGGAGGGTACCGGAATCACTAGAAAAGGTGATACCCGTTCCCAGGTCGCTCCACCCCCACTTAAGTTGGTGGCTGGAGGAAAGCAATGTGCTTCCAGGTCAACCATTACACCCTCTAAAACATTCTCTGCAGATATTTACAGACACATCAAAAGAAGGGTGGGGCGCTCACTTAAATAACAACATAGTCCTGGTAGACACAGACAACACAACAGTGGTTGCCTATATCAACAAAGAAGGGGGGATGAATTCGGGCTCCCTGTGTTCCCTACTGTGGAGAATCCTGTCCTGGTGCACCAGGAAACAGGTAACTCTCAAGGCACATCACATCCCCGGCCGGCTGAACGTGATAGCAGACAAGCTATCCGGACTTGGCCAGACCTTCCCACCAGCAGCCATCTTGGGCAAAGTGGTGGAGAAGTTACAGGACTACCCCTGCAACAGGATCATTTTGATCGCCCCAGGGTGGCCCAACATGCCCTGGTTTTGGGATCTAGTGGCAATGTCCAGTCAGATCCCTCTGTGTCTGCCCAGCCTGCCCAATCTGGTATCTCAACCGTTCAACCAGACCCTGCACAGGAACCTGTCAAACCTGAACTTACATGCCTGGCTCCTAGAGCCACTGCAATCAAGGAGCAGGGGTTCTCTCAGGCAGTGGCAGCACGAATTGAGGCTGCTCAGAGAGGATCAACCAGATCCGTCTATGAGGCAAAGTGGACCATTTTTACAAAGTGGTGCCTCAGTAATCAGGTGGACTTCGGGGCACCACCTCTAAAAGCCATAGCTGACTTCCTGTTGCACCTGTTTCAGGATAGGAAGTTACAACCTGGTACCATTGATGGTTACAGATCAGCCATTGCTGACAAATTGGGCAACTCTTCCATTAATTCCAGCAAAGATGAGAATCTCACCCGTCTCTTGGATAGTTTCCATAGAGACAGGCCCAAGGGCAGGAGGGGTATACCCTCCTGGACCCTGTCCCTGGTATTACACCAGCTGACTAAGGCTCCCTTTGAACCCTTAAAAGAGGCCTCACTGAAACACTTGACCTTCAAGACTGTTTTTCTGCTGGCCCTGGGTTCTGGTAAACGCAGGAGTGAGATCCATGCTTGGCTGCATAAGAACATCAGACACCAGTCAGACTGGTCTAAGGTGTCCTTGTACCCCTTATCCAGCTGTCTATCCAAGAATCAGCTGGCTAAGGAGGGTCCAGATAGTGTGGCTCCAGTGGTCATACCAGCCCTGGCCCCCACTCTGGATAAGTCACTCAAGGGTGTCCAGTTAGAGCCCTTCGCTATTACTTGGATAGGACCTCAGATCTTAGGCAAAACAAGGAGTTGGTCTTTCTCCTTCAAGAAAGGTTTTGATAAGGACATCTCACCTGCCACCATCTCCTCATGGATCAAGCAGACTGTGATCCTTTGTTATGAGCTCTCTGATCAGGTTAAAGCCCATGATGTCAGGGCCTTTGCAGCTTCTAAGGCCTTCCAGTCGGGGGTCTCCTTAGAGCAGACTCTGTCAGCCTGCCACTGGAAATCCCATAACACCTTCACACAATTCTATTTGAAGGATGTGGCTTGGGCAGAGCTTTTTCAGATAACCGGTTAGTTGGTAGCCGACCTTGACCTCACAGGGTTCTCTGACCCAAGGTCAAAATGGCCCTACTCAGTTTTTGTTCTATTATGAGTTCACTTATGTCCCTTGCAGCTTACCCGCCTTCCAAGTGGTAGTTATTCAGCAATTGTCCATTGGATAGGATGTATTAACGCAATAAAATTGCAAATTTAATAAGTAAATTAAATTTTTATAAGTTAATACCCTATCCAATGGACAGGCAAGGCCCACCCTTCCGGCCCCGCTATCAGCTTACTAGGGGTCTTAATATGTTTAGAAAACGAAAAAGATGCTATGACGTCATGCTGTCTTAGACAGGAAGGAAGTACGAGGCGACACCTAGCGAATGCACACTCCGTGACTGGTCCTGCAGGTATTATATACAGGACGTCTTTTTCTAGCATTTGGCGGGACCGGTCGCGCCGACTGGTAAAGCAATTGTCCATTAGATAGGGTATTGACTTATAAACATTTAATTTATTTATTAAATTTGCAATTTTCGCCACTTTTGGCAACCATTTTCGATTGAGCTGTAAACGAAAAAGTGTGAATATCTCGAAAACCGTAAGAGATAGAGCTATTTTAAGCGAATTTTTGACCCACAGGGTAGTACAAGAGTAACCTATTCCAAGGGGAAAAATTTCAATTTTCGCCACTTTTGGCGGCCATCTTGGATTTAGCGGAAAACGAAAAAGTGTGAATATCTCGAAAACCGTAAGAGATAGAGCGATTTCAAGCGAATTTTTGACCCGCAGGGTAGTAAAAGATTATTGTATGCCAGGGGGGAAAATTTCAATTTTCGGCAGTTTTGGCGGCCATCTTGGATTTAGCGGAAAATGAAAAAGTGTGAATATCTCGAAAACCATAAGAGATAGCGATTTCAAGCGAATTTTTGACCCGCAGCGTAGTACAAGAGTAACCTATTCCAAGGGGAAAAATTTCAATTTTTGCCACTTTTGGCGGCCATCTTGGATTTTAGCGGAAAATGAAAAAGTGTAAATATCTCGAAAACCGTAAGAGATAGAGCGATTTTGAGCGAATTTTTGACCCACAGGGTAGTACAAGATTATCCTGTACCTAGGGGAAAAATTTCAATTTTCGCCACTTTTGGCGGCCATCTTGGATTTTAGGAGAAAATGAAAAAGTGTGAATATCTCGAAAACCGTAAGAGATAGAGCGATTTCAAGCGAATTTTTGACCCGCAGGGTAGTAAAAGATTATCGTATGCCAGGGGGGAAAATTTCAATTTTCGCCACTTTTGGTGGCCATCTTGGATTTTAGAGGAAAACAAAAAAGTGTGAATATCTCGAAAACCGTAAGAGATAGAGCGATTTCAAGCGAACTTTTGACCCGCAGCGTAATAAAAGAGTAACCTATTCCAAGGGGAAAAATTTCAATTTTCACCACTTTTGGCGGGCATTTTGGGTTTTAGCGGAAAATGAAAAAGTGTGAATATCTCGAAAACCGTAAGAGATAGAGCGATTTCGAGCGAATTTTTGACCCACAGGGTACTACAAGAGTATCCTGTGCAAAGGAGAACATTTTAATTTTCGCCACTTTTGGTGGCTATCTTGGATTTTAGCGGAAAATTAAAAAATTGTGAATATCTCAAAAACCGTACGAAGTAGAGCGATTTCGAGCAAATTTTTGACCCACAGGGTAGTACAAGAGTATCCTCCGAGGATAGCCAAACTTAAAAGTGCTTATAACTCACTTATTATTGGTCCTAGAGGTTTGGGATGGTAAACCAACCTATGGGAAATCATGGACTGGGAATCTTCTGGTGTGGTCGGATTTGACCTTGGGCCACCCCTTCAAGGTCAAATGAGGATAGCCAAACTTAAAAGTGCTTATAACTCGCTTATTATTGGTCCTAGAGATTTGGGATGGCAAACCAACCTATAAGAAATCATGGGCTGGGAATCTTTTGGTGTGGTCAGATTTGACCTTGGGCCCTTCCTTCAAGGTCAAATGAGGATAGCCAAACTTAACAGTGCTCATAACTCGCTTATTATTGGTCCTAGAGGTTTGTGATGTGAAACCAGCCTGTAGAAAATCATGGGCTCGGAATCTTTTGGTGTGGTCAGATTTGACCTTGGGCCCCTCCTTCAAGGTCAAACAAGGATAGCCAAACTTAAAAGTGCCTATAACTTGCTTATTATTGGTCCTAGAGGTTTGGGATGGTAAACCAACCTATAGGAAATCATAGGCTGGGAATCTTTTGGTGTGGTCAGATTTGACCTTGGGCCTCTCGTTTAAGGTCAAACGAGGATAGCCAAACTTAAAAGTGCTTATAACTCGCTTATTATTGGTCCTAGAGGTTTGGGATGGTAAACCAACCTATGGGAAATCATGGACTGGGAATCTTCTGGTGTGGTCGGATTTGACCTTGGGCCACCCCTTCAAGGTCAAACGAGGATAGCCAAACTTAAAAGTGCTTATAACTCGCTTATTATTGGCCTAGAGGTTTGGGATGGTAAACCAACCTATAGGAAAATCATGGGCTGTGAGTCTTCTGATGTGGTCAGATTTGACCTTGGATCCCTCCTTCAAGGTCAAACGAGGATAGCCAAACTTAAAAGTGCTTATAACTCGCTTAGTATTGGTCCTAGAGGTTTGGGATGGTAAACCAACCTATAGGAAATTATGGGCTGGGAATCTTTTGGTGTGGTCGGATTTGACCTTGGGCCTTCCTTCAAGGTCAAACAAGGATAGCCAAACTCAAAAGTGCTTATAACTTGCTTATTATTGGTCCTAGAGGTTTGGGATGGTAAACCAACTTATAGGAAATCATGGGCTGGGATTCTTTTGGTGTGGTCAGATTTGACCTTGGGCCCTTCCTTCAAGGTCAAACGAGGATAACCAAACTGAACAGTGCTCATAACTCGCTTATTATTGGTCCTAGAGGTTTGTGATGTGAAACCAGCCTGTAGAAAATCATGGGCTCGGAATCGTTTGGTGTGGTCAGATTTGACCTTGGGCCCCTCCTTCAAGGTCAAACAAGGATAGCCAAACTTAAAAGTGCTTATAACTTGCTTATTATTGGTCCTAGAGGTTTGGAATGGTAAACCAACCTATAGGAAATCATGGGCTGGAAATCTTTTGGTGTGATCAGATTTGACCTTGGGCCCCTCCTTCAAGGTCAAACGAGGATAGGCAAACTTAAAAGTACTTATAACTCGCTTATTATTGGTCCTATAGGTTTGGGATATGAAACCAAGCTATAGGAATTCATGGGCTGGGTTTTGGTGGTCAGATTTGACCTTGGGCCCCTCCTTCAAGGTCAAATGAGGATAGTCAAAGGTAAAAGTGCTTATAACTCGCTTATTGTTGTTGCTAGAGGTTTGGGATGTGAAGCCAACCTATGGGCTGGGAATCTTTTTGTGTGGTCAGATTTGACCTTGGGCCCCTCCTTCAAGGTCAAACGAGTAGAGCCAAACCTAAAAGTGCTTATAGCTCGCTTCTTATTGGCCCTACAGGTTTGCAATGTGAAACCAATCTATAGGAAATCATGGGCTGGGAATCTTCTAATGTAGTCAGATTTGACCTTGGGCCCCTCCTTCAAGGTCAAACGAGGATAGCCAAAGTTAACAGTGCTTATAACTCGCTTATTATTGATCCTAGAGTTTTGCAATGTTAAACCTACTTGTAGGAACTCATGAGCTGTGAAACTTCTGATGTCTTCAGATTTGACTGGGGTTCCTCCTTTAAGGTCAAACGAGGATAGACAAATTTAAAAGTGCTTTTAGCTCGCTTATTATTGGTCCTAGAGGGTTTGCAATATGAAACCAACATATGGGAAACCATAAGCTAGGAATTTTCTGATGTGGTTAGATTTGGCCTTGGGTCCTGTTTAGAGGTATACAGTTATAAGTAGAGACTTTGCGAAAGGCTAAGACAGTTGTAAAGTGGAGTATAATATCCAGATATTAAATGTATCAGTTTATGGGAATGACCTCCTCTTGAACTCTAAGATCTTTTTACAAAGGTAAACAGCAGTAGTTAAATCTTGGGAACAAAACCATATACATGTGCCTTTATATATGTGTGTCTGTGATTATACAATAAAATAGAAAGATATAACTTTTATATAACTATCTTGACTTGTAGTTGAAAATATATACATCAAAACTATAAACATGGTGTCAGGTGTGTGACTATTATAGAGGAATACATCTCATAATAGGATACAAACAGTAACAACAGGATATAATACACATCACAATCAAAATATTCAGAATGGCTTTTGTTAATATCCCTGTTCCATCTCCAGTTGAAGTGAAAGGTGACTTACTTAGTAATTGGACATTTTTCAAAGATCAATGGGAAAATTACGAAGTTGTCACTGGACTAAGGGAGAAATAAAAAAATGTAAGGGTTGCAACTTTAAAATCTGTTGTGGGTAGAGATTGTTTTAGAATCTTAAAAAATCTTGAGATAACAGATACAGACTGCAAAGATCCAGCAAAGTGCATAAAGGCACCAGAAAGTTATTTCAAACCAACCCAAACTGAGATTTACAAACATGTTCTACTGATGGGATGAAGGGCCCAATGAAAATGTGAATCATTGGGTTAACAGACTGAGACTTGCAACTTTGAAGTAATGACTGACTGTTTGTTGAAAGACCGAGTTTTTCTGGGGATGAAAGACAAGGCTGCAAGAGCACGGATGTTAGAGACAAGGCAGTCAATCTAAATGAAGCAATTGACATGCTGCGAGCTAGTAAAGTAGCTGCTCAACACATAAAGGAGATTGACCAAGTGACATTTGAGGAAGAGATACACTTCAACAAGCGGGAGAAGGCTAACAGAAGTCCAGTAAAAAGTCTCTACTTTTAACTGTGTACCTCTAAACAGGCCCCTCCATCAAGGTCAAATGAGGGTAGCTACACCTAAAACTGCTTACAACTCGCTTATTTTTTAAAAATGCTGTTTATCTCCAAAACCGTGTTAGTTGTCTTTTTCCGGTGGATACATCTTGCATCTGGCCACAGATGCGTCCTTGGTCTAGTTTTATTTAAAATAAATTGTAATGTAAATAGACAAGTTTATAAATTTAAATATCCAAATATTAATCAAATTATGATGCTTTATATATAAGGAATAACAAGCAAGGTAATAAGATTAAGATATATTTCTTGTTCAAGAACTGAATTTCACTGTAGTTTTAACAATGTATTTTAACAATGTATTTCTCTTTCCAAAGGTCACCAATAAAATTTAGAACTATAATTAGGGTTGAATAAAGCTTCCCTTTAATGTTATCCCTTCAATAGATGAAGCCACACCATAACCATAGATGCCTTAAAAGAGATAAAGTCACTCTGAAAGACTATGATGAAATCCAATTAGGGACTAGCTGGCCTTTTAATTGTTTCTAACAGCAATTCTTTGATCAAGTAGCCAGTACCTACATTAAAGTCATAAATCCACCAGAAAATGGCAAAATATTAAGCCTTGATTGAAATAAAATAAAGAAACTACTTACTAATAATCTCTGTTTAACAATAGATTCTTCGAGAATACATGCAGACTTGTTTGAGTGTAAATCGTGTTGTCTTAAATCATGTTGTCTGTAAAATTTCTGCTGAATGAAAGTACAGTTAAAATTTAGAAATTTAAATTAATTTCTTAAACTTTTATTTATTTCCAATAAAAACGCTTTTTTTATATCAGTCACATGAAAATAGTGAAATGCTAAATGATCTTTAATCATTTGTAGGGATCACATAGGTCCTTAGTAGCTGTGGGATTGAAAATAATAAATGCTTAATTGAAATATCTACAGAAAGCACATATCTTAAGTTTTTAAAAATAATTATTTAAAAGCCCAGTGCTACTTTTCAACATATTTGCATGTAATATACTCTAAAATGAAGTATGCTTTGTATGTTCTAATAGTCATCATAATAGATTAAAATGTTCCAATATAATTCACAGTTTAGTTTACCATTTAATATTATATAAAGTAAAATGTTCCAATATAATGTGCAGTTTGGTTTACCATTCAATATTATATAGTTACAACCAGTGAACATCAAAGTTTCATTTTACATATTTACTGAAAGTCAAACCAGTAAACTTGTGGAATAACAGAGGTCATAAATCGGTAAATATGCCTATTTACTAAAAATTTTAGGGAATACACATATTTACTGACCAAATCAGTAAATACGCGTATTTACTGAAATTTTCAGTAAATCCCATTGGAATTCAGTACATATTCTAGGAAGTTCCAGTTTACTTGATATCTTGATGTGTTATTTTGTTAAGTTTCTAAGTATTCTGGTCATAGTCTTGTGCTTTATTATCACAAGAGTGTTTGAATTTAATACTTTGACTTTTCTTTGCTTGTACCTACTTGTGGTGTGGCAAAAATGTTAAAAATCCCACCGCCAGTGTGGTTGTGATCAAGCATTAGTGAGGATAAGGTAAGGTTATTTACGCAATAAAATGTAAAAATTTTATTGTAATGTAACTTTTTATCTGTTAAATACTTACCTTTTCCTCACTAGTTTCGGATTCCCTCCCAGCCGACCCCACCTTTTCCAAATTTTTTGGGTTGCAATACCTTGAGATAAGCTCCCAAAATTAAAGTGAGGCAAACCAGGGTTTTATTGCATTAATACATCCTATCCAATGGACAATTGCTATACCAGTCGGCACAGACCGGCCCGCCAAACGTCAGAAAAAGACGTCCTGTGTTTCCACCGGCTGGCCGGTTCTCACACTGCACTCGCCAGGTGGCGTGTCGTACTTCCTTCCTGTTTAGACAGCGTGACGTCATAGCATCTTTTTCGTTTGGCGCATGCATTGTGTACACAGAGTTTTTTATGAGAATTGTTTTTGAATTATTGTATTCACCGGAAGCATCCGGTGGATACTTTGGTTTAGCGTTCGCTACGCCGCCGCCGCGCGTAGAGAGATTTTCGGCGTTAACGCTCTAAGAGGAAAACAACAGCAGCTAGGTTCACCAAATTTGCAGGATATCTTCATTGGGGGTAAGCTTCTCTGGGAAGGAAAATAGCCTCATTCTGAAAAACAAGATGGCCGCCACGGGCATTTCTTTGAAAATAATCTACATTTTTCTACTGGCTGTTCCTCATAGGTAGAAGGTTGAATCTCTTCATAGGTGATATGTATGACACATATACATGTCCTCTACAACCTTGCAAACATTTGACCTTGAAGCTCCTAACTCAAGGTCATCCACGGAGTGCCGAAGTAACCCACATAGCGGACTTTAAAAGTGCCTATATCTCCCTTATTATTGGTCCTAGAGGTTTGCAATGTGAAGCCAACCTATAGGAAATTATGTACTGTGAATCTTCTGACGTGGTCAGATTTGACCTTGGACCCCTCCTTCAAGGTCAAACGAGGATAGCCAAACTTAAAAGTGCTTATAACTCGCTTATTATCGATCCTAGAGGTTTGGGATGGTAAACCAACATATAGGAAATCATGGGCTGGGAATCTTCTGATGTGGTCAGATTTGACCTTGGACCCCTCCTTCAAGGTCAAATGAGGACAGCCAAACTTAAAAGTGCTTATAACTTGCTTATTATTGGTCCTAGAGGTTTGGGATGGTAAACCAACATATAGGAAATCATGGGCTGGGAATCTTCTGGCATGGTCGGATTTGACCTTGGGCCCCTCCTTCAAGGTCAAACGAGGACAGCCAAAGGTAAAAGTGCTTATAACTCACTTATTATTGGTCCTAGAGGTTTGGGATGGTAAACCAACATATAGAAAATCATGGGCTGGGAATCTTCTGGTGTGGTCGGATTTGACCTTAGGCCCCTCATTCAAGGTCAAACGAGGACAGCCAAACTTAAAAGTGCTTATAACTCGCTTATTATTGGTCCTAGATGTTTGGGATGGTAAACCAGCATATAGAAAATCATGGGCTGGGAATCTTCTGGTGTGGTCGGATTTGACCTTGGGCCCCTCCTTGAAGGTCAAATGAGGATAGCCAAAGGTAAAAGTGCTTATAACTCGCTTATTATTGGTCCTAGAGGTTTGGGATGGTAAACCAACCTATAGGAAATCATGGGCTGGGAATCTTCTGGTGTGGTCGGATTTGACCTTGGGCCCCTTGTTCAAGGTCAAGTGAGGACAGCCAAACTTAAAAGTGCTTATAACTTGCTTATTATTGGACTTAGAGGTTTGGGATGGTAAACCAACATATAGGAAATCATGGGCAGGGAATCTTCTGGCGTAGTCGGATTTGACCTTGGGCCCCTCCTTCAAGGTCAAACGAGGACAGCCAAACTTAAAAGTGCTTATAACTTAGCTTATTATTGGTCCTAGAGGTTTGGCATGGTAAACCAGCATATAGGAAATCATGGGCTGGGAATCTTCTGGTGTGGTCGGATTTGACCTTGGGCCCCTCCTTCAAGGTCAAATGAGGACAGCCAAAGTTAAAAGTGCTTATAACTCGCTTATTATTGGTCCTAGATGTTTGGGATGGTAAACCAACCTATAGGAAATCATGGGCTGGGAATCTTCTGGCGTGGTCGGATTTGACCTTGGGCCCCTCCTTGAAGGTCAAATGAGGACAGCCAAACTTAAAAGTGCTTATAACTCGCTTATTATTGGTCCTAGAGGTTTTGGTGCATTGTCTTTACGGTGGATACAATTTGCATCGGTTCTCCGATGCGCTAGGTCTAGTTTTAACTTATCTTCATCATTTTTTTGTGGGAAAGTTATATAAACTTTATTGTGGGAGTACATAGATCATTTTTATATACACATTTCATTGTTACCAGATCATTATGTCTTCTCCGGGCCAGAAACATGGGAACTGTGGACACATCATGGCTAGTTTCGACAGCCATTGTTTCTGTGCGCGTTGCAGAGAAAAGGGTAAAGGGTCAGATCCTTGCATTTCAGATAATGATTGTACTGCTTGTAATTGTATCCCCGGCGCGAAGCGGGGATACTATGGATTCATCATTGTCGTCGTCCGCGTCCGCAGAGATTTCTTGTTAGCGATCTACAGTCCCCATTTCTTTCCAGATTTCTTTCATATTTGGCAGGTGGCTTGATATGCTGGAGGAATCGCCACCCTATCTTTTTGGTAGGCTTTATGTCTAAATTAGGCCTGTGATAGACAAAAATGTCTAAAATGTGTAATATTGTTTGTTAGCGACCTACAGTCCACATTTCTTTCATATTTGGCAGCTGGCTTATCGCTTAAAAGTATTGCAGATAGCCAATTTTTCTCAAATGACTCATTCACCTACTTTTGGGAGAGCTTTCACATGGTGAAGTTTCAGACCCATAGCTAATTACTCACCTACTCAAAATGAGTAAATGCGAATTATCTCTAAAAGTATTGCAGATAGCCAATTTTTCTCAAATAACTCATTCACCTGCTTTGGGAGAGCTTTTACTTGGTGAAGTTTCAGACCCCTAGCTAATTATTGACCTACTCAAAATGAGTAAATGCGAATTATCTCTAAAAGTATTGCGGATAGCCAATTTTTATCAAATAACTCATTCATCTACTTTTGGGAGAGCTTTCACATGGTGAAGTTCCAGACCTGTAGGTAAATACTCACCTACTCAAAATGAATAAATGCGAATTATCTCTAAAAGTATTGCAGATAGCCAATTTTTCTCAAATAACTCATTCATATACATTTTGGAGAGCTTTCAATTAGTGAATTTTCAGATCCGTAGCTACTTACTCACCTACTAAAAATGAGTAAATGCCTGTTATCTCTAAAAGTATTGCAGATAGCCAGTATTTCTCAAATAACTCATTCACCTACATTTTGGAGAGCTTTCACATGCTAAAGTTTTTTTATGAATTTTTTATATAATTTTTAATGCATTAAAATTAATGAAATCATGCACTAAATCAATTATAACTTGAAAAGTATTACATTTAGAGCACTTTGTTAAAATATGTTATTCAGCTACTTTTTCCATAGCTACAACATGGTGAGTAACTTGGGTGTCTATCTCAATAGCTAAGTGAGTAATGGCTACTTTTGGACTTTTCACTAACTTTCATCATGAGTAAAATCACTTGTAACTTGAAAACTATTGCATTTAGAGAATTTTGTGCAAATATGTTATTCACCTACTTTTGGGTCAGCTATAACATAGTAAAATTTCAGACCTCTAGCTCGTGGCATAGCTGAGTAATAGGTACTTTTGCCTTTGCCGGTGGATACATCTTGTTATCTCTAAAAGTATTGCGGATACCCAATTTTTATCAAATAACTCATTCATCTACTTTTGGAAGAGCTTTCACGTGGTGAAGTTTCACACCCATAGCTAATTACTCACCTACTCAAAATGAGTAAATGTGAATTATCTATAAAAGTATTGCAGATAGCCAATTTTTCTCAAATAACTCATTCACCTACTTTTGGGAGAGCTTTCACTTGGTGAAATTTCAGACCTGTAGCTAATTACTCACCTACTCAAAATGCGTAAATGCTAATTATCTCTAAAAGTATTGTGGATACCCAATTTTTATTAAATAACTCATTCATCTACTTTTGGGAGAGCTTTCACATGGTGAAGTTCCAGACCCGTAGGTAATTACACCTACTCAAAATGAGTAAATGCGAATTATCTCTAGAAGTATCGCAGATAGCCAGTATTTCTCAAATAACTCATTCACCTACATTTTGGAGAGCTTTCAATTGGAGAATTTTCAGATCCGTAGCTAATTACTCACCTACTCAAAATGAGTAAATGCCTATTATCACTGAAAGTATTGCAGATAGCCAGTATTTCTCAAATAACTCATTCACCTACATTTTGGAGAGCTTTCACATGCTAAAGTTTTTTTATGAATTTTTAAAATAATTTTTAATGCATTAAAATTAATGAAATCATGCACTAAATCAATTATAACTTGAACAGTATTGCATTTAGAGCACTTTGTTCAAATATGTTATTCAGCTACTTTTTCCATAGCTACAACATGGTGAGTAACCTGGGTGTCTATTCCAATAGCTAAGTGAGTAATAGCTACTTTTGGATTTTTCGCTTACTTCCATCATGAGTAAAATCACTTGTAACTTGAAAACTGTTGCATTTACAGAATTTTGTGCAAATATGTTATTCATCTACTTTTGGGTCAGCTATTACATAATAAAATTTCAGACCTGTAGCTCATGGCATAGCCGAGTAATAGCTACTTTTAGGTTATCACTGTTGAGTAAATCACTTATAACTTGAAAACTGTTGCATTTAGATTATTTTGTTTCAAAATGTTATTCACCTATTTTGAGGCAGCTATAACATAGTAAAATTCCAGACCTGTGGCTCATTGCATAGCTGAGTAATAGCTACTTTGAGGTTCTTACTCAACACTAAATCATTTATAACTTGAAAAGTATTGCATTTAGAGCATTTTGTTAAAATATGTTATTCAGCTACTTTTTTCCATAGCTACAACATGGTGAGTAACTTGGGTGTCTATCTCAATAGCTAAGTGAGTAATGGCTACTTTTGGACTTTTCACTAACTTCAATCATGAGTAAAATCACTTGTAACTTGAAAACTTTTGCATTTAGAGAATTTTGTGCAAATATGTTATTCACCTACTTTTGGGTCAGCTATAACATAGTAAAATTTCAGACCTCTAGCTCGTGGCATAGCTGAGTAATAGGTACTTTTGCCTTTGCCGGTGGATACATCTTGTTATCTCTGAAAGTATTGCGGATACCCAATTTTTATCAAATAACTCATTCATCTACTTTTGGAAGAGCTTTCACATGGTGAAGTTTCACACCCATAGCTAATTACTCACCTACTCAAAATGAGTAAATGTGAATTATCTATAAAAGTATTGCAGATAGCCAATTTTTCTCAAATAACTCATTTACCTACTTTTGGGAGAGCTTTCACTTGGTGAAATTTCAGACCTGTAGCTAATTACTCACCTACTCAAAATGAGTAAATGCTAATTATCTCTAAAAGTATTGTGGATACCCAATTTTTATCAAATAACTCATTCATCTACTTTTGGGAGAGCTTTCACATGGTGAAGTTCCAGACCCGTAGGTAATTACACCTACTCAAAATGAGTAAATGCGAATTATCTCTAGAAGTATTGCAGATAGCCAGTATTTCTCAAATAACTCATTCACCTACATTTTGGAGAGCTTTCAATTAGAGAATTTTCAGATCCGTAGCTAATTACTCACCTACTCAAAATGAGTAAATGCCTATTATCACTGAAAGTATTGCAGATAGCCAGTATTTCTCAAATAACTCATTCACCTACATTTTGGAGAGCTTTCACATGCTAAAGTTTTTTTATGAATTTTTAAAATAATTTTTAATGCATTAAAATTAATGAAATCATGCACTAAATCAATTATAACTTGAAAAGTATTGCATTTAGAGCACTTTGTTAAAATATGTTTTTATTGCGTTAATACATCCTATCCAATGGACAATTGCTTTACCGGTCGGCACGACCGGTCCCGCCAAACGCCAGAAAAAGACGTCCTGTATATAATACCGGCAGGACCGGTCAGTAGTGTGCATTCGCTAGGTGGCGCATCATACTTGCTTCCTGTCCAGACAGAGTGACGTCAGTTCATCTTTTTCGTTTGGCGCGTGTAGTGTGCAGACGCGTTTTGAATTTATTTCCAAGTTTGAAGAAAACGCGGTTTATTCTACGAAATTAAAGCTTATTTTCATCTGAAAATATATTTATTGTGTTACATACATTTTATGGCCTCTCCAGGACTTAAACGAGGCGTTATCCAGCGTTTTATAGCCAGTTTTGAAGAATTTCTGTGTACTTGTCGTCGAGAGGAATCGTGGGTGAGAGGTCGTGTGTCGTCCCAGCAGCATTCCTTCTGCTGGTCAGAAGCGTGTATTTACCACGATTCACCCTCCATTTAATTATATCCCCAGACGAAAGTCGGGGATATATTGGATTCAGGTCCGTCGCGCCGCCGCCGCCGCCGCCGCCGCCGCCGCCGCCGCCGCCGCCGCCGCCGTAGAAATTTCCTTGTGGACGCGATAACTCAAAAACAAATTAATATTTTTTTTTCAAACTTGGTACACATGTTAAGGGTGCCCAAAGGAAGATCCCTATTTTAAGGTGACCTTAAACTCCCAGTAAAAAAGAACTTATGGCCACCTTAAGGTCAGAAATTGGACTTTTGGCCACTTAGAGCCTTGTAGGTCACAAACTATGATGCTCAGCTGGCTGAAATTTTACCTGACAACACATTAATATGTTCTTAGTACATGTGCCGAAAATCACGACTTTAAGTTGAGGAGAAAATTGTGTTTGAGGCCCATAAATACCCCCACTTAGGGATTTTTTGCTATACTTTTCATATATTTTGCCCTATAATTTGGAAGTGGTAATTCTGATGAGTCTCAAACTGCGCTAGGTATAACTTTGATATGTAATCCTTGTCTGTAGAAAATTTTAGGGCTGTAGGTTTACCCAAAGGGGTCGACTTAAGGTCTCAAAAGTGCACACAGAGACCCAATTTATGCACTTTTTGCCACTTTCAAGCACTGTAGCTTTCAAACTATGTCTCTCATCTAAGTTAAATATAATCTGGGAATATATCTATGTGTTTTCTTATATGTGCCCCAACATTTAGGCCTTTAATAGACAGTTAACCTGTGTATCAGGACCATAAACACCCACCCGAGTGACCCTTATAAGACATTTTTCACATCTTTTTCCCTGTAACTTGGAAATGGTAAGTCTGAGAAGTTTCAAACTGTATTAGATATATATTCTGTGTGTAATCTTAGTATGTAACAGATTTTAAGTCTGAAGCTTTAATTTTGAAGGTCAAATTGAGGTCTCTAAAAGGCTCCCAAAGACCCAATATTTGGACTTTTTGCTACTTTTAAGCCCTGTGACTGTCAAACTATGTGACTGATAGAGCTCAAATCCTATCTGGGAAGATATTAGTATGTTATTTTTATATGTGCCAAAAATTAAGGCTTTAAGAAGACATTTAACCTGTGTATGAGACCATAAATCCCCACCCGAGTGACCATTTTTAGACATTTTTCACATATTTTTCCCTGTAACTTGGAAATGGTAAGTCTAAGAAGTTTCAAACTGTATTAGATGTATATTCTATGTGTAATCTTAGTATGTGACAAATTTTAAGTCTGAAGCTTTAATTTAAAGGCCACATTTAGGTCTCTAGAAGGCCCCATAAAGACCCAGTATTTGGACTTTTTGCCAATTTTAAGGCCTGTGACTGTTAAACTATGTGACTGATAGAGCTGAAATCTCATCTGGGAATACATTATTATGTTCTTTTTACATGTGCCAAAAATCAAGGCTTCAAGTAGACATTTAACCTGTGTATGAGGACCTTAAACACCCACCTGAGTGACACTTTTAAGACATTTTTCACATATTTTGCTCTGTAACTTGGAAATGGTAAGTCTGAGAAGTTTCAAACTTTATTAGATACATATTCTATGTGTAATCTTAGTATGTAACAAATTTTAAGTCTGAAGCTTTAATTTGAAAGCCACATCGACTTTGGACTTTTTACCACCTTTAAGCCCTGTGACTGTTAAACTATGTGATTGATGGAGCTGAAATCCCATCTGGGAATACATTATTATGTCCTTTTTACATGTGCCGAAAATCAAGGTTTTTAGTAGGCATTTAACCTGTGTATGAGGGCCATAGACACTCGCCCAAGTGCCTTTTTTGACATTTTTTCCGTATTTTGCCCTGTTATTTGGAAATGCTTAGTGTGACAAGTCTTAAACTGTATTATATATAATTTTTGTTTGTTATGTATGTCCCCCAAAAAGTTTCAGATCTGTAGTTTAATTGCTAAGGTCTCTTTAACAATTGTAAAATGCCCACAGAAACCCAATTTATGGACATTATGCCACTTTAAAGCCCAGTAACTGTCAAACTATGTGGGTTATAGAGCTGAAATCTTTGAATTTTTCAAAGGAAATGCCTGTCTATTTAAATTTTGATTATTAATAATGTTATGGCTATCTTAGTCTTTTAAGAACTTATTTTTGTGTGTTATACCTCTGCTTGCTGAGTTTTTAACTTTTTAAAATGAAACTGGTTAAACATATTCAAGTAGACAAAATGGACACTTTAAGTGAGCTTTAAGTCCCAATATTAATGAAATTATATCCTTATGTAGTAAAACTAGGGGATTTTTAACCCTCAACTAGCCCAGTTTTATTCAACTTGCCTCAGTTAATTTTGACACAGCTCCTACAGTTATGAACTCATTTCAGTTGATAATCACATACTTAAAATTCTCAATTCTTTTTGTATTTGAGTACCCCTTTTATATAGATTGTTTGTTTACCATTTATCCCCACCTCTGGGACCTCCAGCTATATTGAGTGACACTAAATAAACAAAGGTATTTAATGATATCAGATGAGAAACAAAGAACTCAATGGGGTTGCAGATCTTGTGTAATAGTGAGAGAGGTGTGGAGAAGGGGAGAGGGGTGGGGGTGGGAGGTAGTGGGCTTCATTACATATAACACAAAGGGGAGTCAGAACTGAGATTGTGTCACATATTTAGGTTGCATATATATGGACCACATATACAGGTATAGAGGAAATGAATAACTGAAAACAATTTGCAAATTCTAAAAATAATATAATAAAATAATAATATAAATAATTTTTTTTTAAATAATATTTTATTTGTGAACAAATATAGAAACAGATATGCGCTTTTGGGATTATGAATTTTAGAATGGACATTGAATCATCAATCATTTAAATACTTTGAAGGAAGATTGAAAAGTATGATGAGTTGAGTTAAAATAATATTTTATTTGTCAACAAATATAGAAACAGATATGCTCTTTTGGGATTATTATTTTAGAATGGACATTCAATCATCAATCATTTAAATACTTTGAAAATAGGTTTAGAGTTATCATTGCAGGAAGATTGAAAATATAATTTGAGTTATGTATTCGGTGTCTGGGGATACACCATCTTCCTTGGGAAGATATAAACACAGTAGATTGATGTGCTGAAGTTCATATAATAATGGGTAATTATGTTTTAAAAAATTCCCGATCAAAACCTGTGGCGTGAGTGATGACCTGTCTGGGGATATGTTGGCGACGAGTTGGCCCAATCTAGTTCTACATTGTCGAGTAACACTGCATGTATGTCGACGAGAAGAAATTAGAAGGAAAGAAGAATGCATCGTCTGACGTCATCACTTTCAGCTTATGCTTGTCACGTGACACGGACCTGGTCACGTGATACGCATTCAACAATGGAGGTCACGTGATACAAATTTAACAATGGAGGAATCGTGTTTTCAACAGAAGTTTTAGAAGAAAAGACGAGTATTTATCACTCTACAACCACTTTTTAACTGGCAAGAAGAAATCCAGCAACTCGTCTGTTGACCTGAAGAAGTTAGATGTCAAATAGTCTTTGAATTCTGCAAATTTTGCCGGTGCCGGTCATATGACTTCACAGATCTCAACACAACTACCGGCAAGCAAATCCCCAAGCGTGACTGGTTCAGCTGACAAGAAGTGATGATTTTTACCGGTACCGTTTCTGGTCAGACTACCGGTGGGGAGCACTAGTGATGGGTTTTACCGGTTCCAGTCTGTACAGACTACCGGTGGGTCATGTTCCTGTGAAGAAACCCCTTCAGTGGTTACCAGTGATCAGCCCTGTTGATCCTGGAACCTCCACCAGAGGCCTTTCCACTGGTGGGACTGTTGGGGTACCTGTTCCAGTCATGTTCCTGTGAAGCTGTCAAGAAACCCCCCTTCAGTGGTTCCAGTGATCAGCCCTGTGTTGATACTGGAACCTTCACCAGAGGCCTTTCCACTGGTGGGACTGTTGGGGGTACCGGTTCCGGTCTGTACAGACTACCGGTGGGTGCTGTTCCTGTGAAGAAACCCCTTCAGTGGTTGCCAGTGATCACCCCTTGTTGATCCTGGAACCTCCACCAGAGGCCTCCCCACTGGTGGGACTGTTGGGGTACCGCTTCCAGTCATGTTCCTGTGAAGCTGTCAAGGAACCCCCCTTCAGTGGTTACCAGTGATCAGCCCTGTTTTGATACTGGAACCTCCACCAGAGGCCTTTCCACTGGTGTGACTGTTGGGGGTACCGGTTCCAGTCTTGTTCAGACCACCGGTGCGGCTGCTCAGAGGGTTCACCTACCAGAAGTCGCGGTGACCATTGAGACCCTTATCTTCCCTGTGCAGAAGTTTGGACCGGTACCGGTCCTGTTCAGGCTACCGGTAGGGTCACTAGCCAGCCAGTGATGAGGGATACCGGCACCAGTTCTGTTCAGACTGCCGGTTGTGGTCACAGAAATCCAGCAAGGGCTACCGGTTAAACAGGATTACCGGTTACACAGAGTTGCTGGTGACCTACAGCAGGGCTACTGGTTCAGAGAATTACCGGCTCCTGAGTGTTGCCGGTTCCGGAGTGTTGCCGGTTACAGAGGAATCTGTACCCATCCTTAAGGGCAAGAAACCAGCTCCAAATCCAGTGCTGACAACAGGTTTGCCGGTTACAGAGACTTGCCGGTTCCGGAGTGTTGCTGGTTCCGGAACCGTAGTGCTGCTGGTTACAAGAAATCTGCTGTTCCCATCCTTACTGGCAAGGAACCAGCTTCAAATTCAGTGCTGAGAACAGGTTCAACAGTTAGCCTTCACTCAGAGCCTACCGGTTTGACCGGTTACAGAGCCTGTTTGATTGCAGAGAAAAGCTGCTAAACCACCGCTGTGGACAGGAAGAAGGCAACTTCATATGAGCCTATCCTTGCTAAGAAGTAGTTCACCCAGTTCTGCCAACTCCGGTGAGTTTATGCAGAACTGTGGAGCCACCAGGAACCGGTTACAGAGCATTGCCTCGCATATAACCGTTTAAGGCCTGGTACTGGGCAGGTCTCCAGGACTGACTGACAGACCGGCAGAAGTTCCTTAAAGGCCAAAACAACTGTTTAGGCCAATCAGTGGAACTGGTTACAGAGGAATTCTTGATCAGTCACTGGTCCCGGTGAAATGCCTGTCAAGCTACCTGATCAGTCAGCCAGCCTACCCTTTCGGGTCCCAGCTGGTCAGACAGTGGCTAGAGATTGAGGGAGGGTTACACTCTCCCCTTCCGGTTCAGACCCCACTTGACGAGGTCACCGACTGTAATAAGCAACTACCACAATCCAACCAAACAGTCCTTCCTTTTAGAGGCACTGTATCAGCTGATAAACAAGAATGCAGTCGAACCGGTGGAAAATCAAAACTCACTGGGGTTTTACAACCGGCTTTTTGGTACCCAAACCCAACAACCGGTGGAGACCGATCCTAGACCTGAGCACCTTGAACACCTTTTTAAACACAGGGACGTTCAAGATGGAAACCCCAGAGACAATAAGAACCTCCCTCCAAGCAGGGGAGTGGGTCACATCCATAGATTTCAAAGAAGCATACTTCCACATACCAATTCACAGTCAGTCCAGGAAGTACATGCGCTTTCACCTCCAGGGTCGGTCCTACCAGTTCAAAGCCCTTCCCTTTGGCCTGTCCACAGCTCCCATGGAGTTCACAGTGGTGGCCAAAGAGGTCAAAATCGTGGCTTTTCAGAAGGGTATAAGGATCCACCAGTATCTAGACGACTGGCTGTTGAGAGCCTCTACCCATCACACCTGTCTCCAGCATACTCTAGTCACACTTTGTCAGGAATTAGGGGGGCTGGTGAACAAGGAAAAGTTTGAGCTGGTTCCCAAACAGGTCTTCAACTTCGTAGGTTACCAGTTCGACCTGAAAGAGGGCAAGGTCAGACCAACAGAAGAACGTTGGCAGGCCTTGACACACAAGATTAGATCAATATTGTCGGATCCGCTTTGCCCGGTCCGACAATTCATGTCCCTCATAGGTCTACTCACAGCAACAGGAAAGCAAGTCCACTTAGGGCGACTAACATGAGACCCATACAGTGGCACTTGAAAAACAACTGGAGGGTCCCAGAGTCACTGGAAAAGGTGATCCCGGTCTCCAAATCCCTCCACCCCCATCTAAGGTGGTGACTGGAGGAAAGCAATGTGCTTCTAGGTCAACCATTACACCCTCTAAAACATGCTCTGCAAATCTTTACAGACGCATCAAAAGAAGGGTGGGGCGCTCACTTAGACGAGCACACTGCAAGGGGACAGTGGTCCCTACCAGAGAGCAAGTTACACATAAACCACTTGGAGCTGAAAGCAGTATTTCTAGCTCTAAAAGAGTTTCAAACTCTAGTCTTCAACAAGACAGTGTTGGTAGCTACAGACAACACAACAGTGGTTGCCTATATCAACAAAGAAGGGGGGATGAAATCGGGCTCTCTGTGTGCCCTGCTGTGGAGAATTCTGTCCTGGTGCACCAGGCAGCAAGTAACCCTCAGGGCACGTCACATCCCCGGCCGGCTAAACGTGATAGCAGACAAGCTATCCAGGCTTGGCCAGACCATTCAAACAGAGTGGTCACTTCATCCAGAAGTGTTCCAAGCTGTATGTTCGAGGTGGCATCAGCCACAAGTGGACCTGTTTGCCACCAGGTTCAACAACAAACTACCACAGTTTGTATCACCGGTACCAGACCCCCAGGCTTGGGCAGTGGATGCACTCAGCCTCTCCTGGGAGGACCTGGACCCATATGCCTTCCCACCGGCAGCCATCTTGGGCAAAGTGGTGGAGAAGCTCCAGGACTACCCCTGCAACAGAATAATTCTGATTGCTCCAGGGTGGCCCAACATGCCCTGGTTTTGGGACCTGGTAGCAATGTCAAGCCAGATCCCACTGTGTCTGCCCAGCATACCCAACCTAGTGTGTCAGCCATTCAACCAGGTCCTTCACAGGAACCTGTCGAATCTGAACCTACATGCCTGGCTCCTAGAGCCTCAGCAATCAAGGAGCAAGGCTTCTCTGAGGCAGTGGCAGCACGAATTGAGGCTCCTCAAAGAAGATCAACCAGATCTGTCTATGAGGCAAAGTGGACCATTTTTACAAAGTGGTGCCTCAGTAATCAGGTGGACTTCAGGGCACCACCTCTGAAGGCCATTGCTGACTTCCTCCTGCACTTGTTTCAGGAGAAGAAGTTACAACCAGGCACTATTGATGGCTACAGATCCGCCATTGCTGGCAATTCCACCATTAATGTCAGCAAAGATGAGAATCTCACTCGTCTCCTGGATAGTTTCCATAGAGACAGACCTAAGGGCAGGAGGGGCATCCCCTCCTGGAACCTTTCACTGGTTTTACATCAGCTCACAAAGGCTCCCTTTGAACCCCTGAAAGAGGCCTCCTTGAAACATTTAACTTTCAAGACTGTTTTCTTGCTGGCTTTGGGTTCAGGTAAACGCAGGAGTGAGATCCATGCTTGGTTACATAAGAACATCAGACACCAGTCAGACTGGTCTAAGGTGTCTTTGTACCCTTCACCCAGCTTCCTATCCAAGAACCAGCTGGCTAAGGAAGGTCCAGATAGTGTGGCTCCAGTGGTCATCCCAGCCCTGGCACCATCTCTGGATAGGTCACTCAAAGGTGACAGGTCCCTATGTCCAGTTAGAGCCCTGCGCTACTACTTGGACAGGACTGCAGACCTCAGGCAGAATAAGGAGTCAGTCTTTGTCTCCTTCAAGAAGGGTTTTGATAAAGACATCTCACCGGCCACCATCTCCTCATGGATCAAACAGACTGTGGTTCTGTGCTATGAGCTCTCTGACCAGGAGGCCCTCACCTTTCATCAGGTTAAAGCCCATGATGTTAGGGCCTTTGCTGCCTCTAAGGCCTTCCAATCAGGGATTTCCTTAGATCAGATCTTGTCAGCCTGCCACTGGAAATCTCACAACACCTTCACCCAATTCTAACACCTTCACCCAAACTGTGACTTGCTTCCCTTGGGAAGTTTATTTCTTCTGGGACTGAACTCAGCCCCTCTCTCTCTATCTTTCCCTTCTCAAACCGACTCTGGAAGGAAAGAAAAAAGGGGGGGGGGGGGGGCAACGTCGGTAGACTCCCGGTTAACCGGTGAGTTGGTGGCCGACCTTGACCTGTCAGGGTTCTCTGACCCTAGGTCAAATGGGCCTGTACTATTTTGTTTTGTTATGAGTTCACAGAAGTCCCTAGCTGCTTACCCGCCTACCAAGCGGTAGTTATTCAGCAATTGTCCATTGGATAGGATGTATTAACGCAATAAAATTGCAAATTTAATAAGTAAATTAAATTTTTATAAGTTAATACCCTATCCAATGGACAGGCAAGGCCCTCCCAACCGACCCCGCTACCAGCTTACTAGGGGTCTAAATCTGTTTAGACAACGAAAAAGATGAACTGACGTCACTCTGTCTGGACAGGAAGCAAGTATGATGCGCCACCTAGCGAATGCACACTACTGACCGGTCCTGCCGGTATTATATACAGGACGTCTTTTTCTGGCATTTGGCGGGACCGGTCGCGCCGACCGGTAAAGCAATTGTCCATTGGATAGGGTATTAACTTATAAAAATTTAATTTACTTATTAAATTTGCAATATTCAGCTACTTTTTCCATAGCTACAACATGGTGAGTAACTTGGGTGTCTATCTCAATAGCTAAGTGAGTAATAGCTACTTTTGGATTTTTCGCTTACTTCCATCATGAGTAAAATCACTTGTAACTTGAAAACTATTGCATTTACAGAATTTTGTGCAAATATGTTATTCATCTACTTTTGGGTCAGCTATTACATAATAAAATTTCAGACCTGTAGCTCATGGCATAGCTGAGTAATAGCTACTTTTAGGTTATCACTGTTGAGTAAATCACTTATAACTTGAAAGCTGTTGCATTTAGATTATTTTGTTTCAAAATGTTATTCACCTATTTTGAGGCAGCTATAACATAGTAAAATTCCAGACCTGTGGCTCATTGCATAGCTGAGTAATAGCTACTTTGAGGTTCTTACTCAACACTAAATCATTTATAACTTGAAAAGTGTTTCATTTAGAGCATTTTGTTAAAATATGTTATTCAGCTACTTTTTTCCATAGCTACAACATGGTAACTTGAGTGTCTATCTCAATAGCTAAGTGAGTAACAGCTATTTTTGGACTTTTTCACTAACTTCCATCATGAGTAAAGTCACTTGAAAACTATTGCATTTAGAGAATTTTGTGCAAATCTGTTATTCACCTACTTTTGGGTCAGCTATAACATAGTAAAATTTCAGACCTCTAGCTCGTGGCATAGCTGAGTAATAGGTACTTTTGCCTTTGCCGGTGGATACATCTTGCATCTGGCCACAGATGCGTCCTTGGTCTAGTTCACTCACGGAGGAACAACGTTTACAGTTGTCCACGCCTTCTTATAGGCTCAAGAAGGAAAAACGTGAACTTAAGAAATCTTCAGATACTCCCACCAAAGACTCAGATAGTTCCTCTCTCATTCACCCATCCTCTATGATGGTAGTGGGAGCTGTGGACGCCCAGGGGGTAGTTCAATCCCCGGGTTTGAGTTCGGATAAAAAGAAGAAAAAGCCCAACCCTCCTGATAAGAAATCTTCTACCAAACTCACCAAGTCCGGTGCAGAGAAGTCTTCTAAATCGCCTACCCCTCAGTCTATACAGATCCTCAGCAGACTCTAGGATCGACGAGTTAGACCTTAAATGGTCAGAGAGGTTTAACAGATTAGAAGCCCTCTTGCTTGCTAAGACTATAGACAAACCAGAACCGGCCTTTGCTCCGGTCAAAGTCACACCAACGCATTCACCTCCAGTTGGTGTAGTTAGATCTTCAGAACCTTTCATCCGACCGGCTGATAAACCTCAGATATCAGATTTGTCCAGCAACGACCACTCTCCACAGAGACAGGCCATAGACAAATCGCTTACATCCACAGCAAAGAAGCCTTCTACTTCAGATTTGCATGCTAACCTTCAGATTGGCCCCAAGAGTCAATCGACCAGCAAATTGCCAAAAGAAAAGCCACCCACCGACTGACACTCAGATTTAGCTGGCACCGGCTCACCTAACCTTCACCAGGTTTCCAGCAAATCATCCTCAGCACCGGCCGGACAGCAGGTTTCAGCTTCTATAGACACCGACTCCGACTCTGATTACTCAGACCGACCTCCAGTGGATATCTTTGTGGAGGAGGGGGAATTGTCCGACCAAGATCCTGATGCTACTGTTGCCGACCCTGACCAGACCCTCTCAGAGGACCAGAACTATAGGGAGACCATGAGAGGGATCAGGTCCTACATGGGGTGGACACATATCCCAGATATGGATACAGCAACTTCCACATCGGACGATAACCCCTTTGATGGCCCAAAGACTCAGGAGAGGGATCAGGTCCTACATGGGGTGGACACATATCCCAGATATGGATACAGCAACTTCCACATCGGACGATAACCCCTTTGCTGGCCCAAAGACTCAACCCACGGGAAAAGTGTCGGTAAAAATGCCTACAGATGAATGGCTTTGTAAGAAGATGGGAAAACTTAACTTGACATTGGTAGAAGGCTACCCTTCACGTAGCTCAGAAGCTGGCGGCTTACTTAAAGACCAGTTTGTACGGCCAGGCAGGTCTCAACAGAAGTGGTATGGCTTTGTGTCCGACCCACAGAAGACTTCTACTGGTAAAACTGTGTCGTCATGGAATACAGACGCTTCCAAGGTGAACAACACCTATAGTGGAATTGCAAGAGCAGCCGGCATTGCCTCCACTCCCCCAGCATCATGTCAGATTTCACAGGACAATCTGAGAAGGTGGAAAAAGGCAGCTCGTGAAGCCTCAACCATTTGCAACCAAGCTGCCGCGTTCAATAGATGTGTGTACAAGGTTCAGGACAATATGTAGTCACAGTTGAAAGCTATGAAGGCGGAACTTAGCAAGGGCAAATCTTCAACCAAGGTCGCTGGTGCTGCTGAAGAATTACAGTTCCTAATGGACTTAAATTCTGGTATTACCCAAGCCATGGGCAAGACCTTAGAACATCTCACGGATTTTGTCTTTGTTACAGTGGCCAATACTACACTAGCTCGACGGGACTTGTACTTATCACACCTCAAGGTGGGTATTAACCCGGATACTTTGGCTTCCCTCAGAACAGGACATAGCTAACTTTAAAGCAAAGGGGCACCTTCAGACAGGAAAGAAGGGTCGTTTCCACCCTTATGAACGTCCTGATAAACGTTCCGACAGTAAGAAGTCAGAACGACCAGCTTGGAAGAATGTGGGTAACAGAGGACAGAGCAAGAAAGGCAGGGGCAAGGCCTCTTTCTACTCCCCGACCTGCCAAGGGCCAGCTGTTATATGCAATGACAATCATTGCTTTACCAGTTCACCAGAACGACTGATGGCCAGGAGCCAAGTTCAAGTACAGAGACAATTCACAGACACTTCTGTAAACTTAAATGTTGTACATTTTGTTCATACTGCACCCGGGCTTTCGCAAAAGAAAGAAATAAGTCCTGGGTCAGCAGCTTGTTATCCCTTTCAAAGCAAGTACAAAGTAAAAAATGTGAAAGGTGTTTCTTGTGTCACTCAATTATCTTGTGCAAATTATGTACCAAATGTCAAAAATGCTGTACAAAATCTGCCTGTAGGAGCGAGTTCAAAGCTTTTGGCAAACTTGGCTGGATCTGGGTGCCGGTCCGAAAGTGCTTCAAATTTTGAAAGAGGGCTACCCCCTCCTCTTTCGGGTCTGGCCAAGGCTTACAAGGTATCCCACAGTCGTAAGCTGTTATGTCAATCCCCACAGGGACAGCTACCTGTTGGAGGCATTACATCAGCTTATAGACAAGAACGCAGTGGAACTGGTTCAAAATCAAACATCTCTAGGGTTCTTCAACCGACTATTCTTGGTCCCAAAGCCCAACAACAAATGGAGACCTATACTAGATCTGAGCAAATTAAATCTCTCTTCCTCAAGGTGGAGAAATTCAAAATGGAAACACCGGAAACCATCAGGACATCCCTTCAACAAGGGGAGTGGGTCACCTCAATAGATTTCAAAGATGCCTACTTCCATATACCAACACAGGAACAGTCCAGGAAATATCTGAGATTTCATGTCCAGGGTCAGACTTACCAATTCAAGGCACTGCCCTTTGGTCTGTCCACAGCGCCCTTGGAGTTCACTGTGGTAGCAAAAGAGGTGAAACTGATGGCCATACACAAGGGTATAAGGATTCACCAGTACCTAGACGACTGGTTGGTGAGAGCCAGGTCCCACCAAATTTGTCTCCAGCATACCCAAATACTAGTGAAAATGTGCCCAGATCTTGGTTGGCTGGTGAATTTAGAAAAATCAGAACTGGAACCAAAGCAGGTTTTCAACTTTGTAGGTTACCAGTTTGACCTCAAGTCCGGTCGGGTCCGACCTACACTGGACCGGTGGCAGAACCTTCAAAACAAAATACTGGAACTGCTCTCCCTAACGACCTGTCCGGTCCGGGAGTTCATGTCATTGATAGGTTTATTAACAGCCACGGAAAAACAGGTTCATTTAGGACGTCTCCACCTGAGACCAATACAATGGCATCTGAAAAACAATTGGAGAGTACCGGAATCCCTAGAAAAGGTGATCCCGATCCCCAGGTCCTTACACCCACATTTGCGATGGTGGCTAGAGGAAAAGAATGTACTCACAGGCCAACCACTACACCCGGTAAAACATGCTCTGCAAATTTTTACAGGCGCGTCAAAAGAAGGGTGGGGCGCTCACTTAAACGAACGCACTGCAAGAGGAACCTGGTCCCTGCCGGAAAGCAAGCTGCATATAAACTATCTAGAAATCAAGGCAGTTTTCGTAGCTTTAAAAGAGTTCCAAGATCTCTGCTCAGACAAGATAGTATTGATAGCGACAGACAACACTACAGTAGGGCAAGGAAGGGGGCATGAGGTCGGGCACACTCTGTGCTCTACTGTGGAGAATCTTGACCTGGTGTACCAGGAATCAAGTGTCCATCAAAGCCCGACACATTCCAGGCCGACTGAATGTGGTAGCCGACAAGATATCCAGGTTAGGCCAGACCATCCAGACAGAGTGGTCTCTCCTTCCAGTGGTCTTTCAAGCAATATGCAACAGGTGGCATCGGCCTCAAATAGACCTTTTTGCCACCAGATTCAACAAGTTGCCTCAGTTCGTGTCTCCAGTACCGGACACCATGGCCATTGCAGTGGATGCACTCAGTCTCTCATAGGACGATCTGGATGCGTATGCATTTCCACCAACAGCCATATTGGACAAAGTGGTGGAAAAGTTGCAGAACATCCCATGCAGAAGGATAATCCTGATTGCCCCCGGGTGGCCAAACATGACTTGGCTTTGGGACCTAGTGACCATGTCCAGTCAAATTCCTCTGAGCCTACCAACTCTGCCCAACTTGCTCACACAACCCTTCAATCAGATCCCTCACAGAAATCTGACAAACCTGAACCTGCATGCATGGCTCCTAGAGCCTCAGCAATCAAGGAGCAAGGTTTCTCTGGGGCAGTGGCAGCAAGAATTGAGGCTCCTCAAAGGGGATCCACCAGATCAGTCTACGAGGCAAAGTGGACCATTTTTACAAAGTGGTGCATCACTAATAAGGTGGACTTCAGGGCACCCCCTGTGAAGTCTTCCTTATGTACCTGTTTCAGGACAGGAAGTTACAGCCCAGCACCATTGATGGTTACAGGTCTGCCATTGCTGATAAATTGGGAAATTCATCCATTAGCATCAGCAAAGATGAAAATCTCACTCGTCTCTTGGATAGTTTCCACAGAGACAGACCCAAAGGCCAGAGAGGAATTCCCTCCTGGAACCTCTCCTTGGTTTTACACCAACTAACAAAGGCTCCTTTTGAACCAATTAAAGAGGCCTCCTTGAAGCATCTGACTTTCAAGACAGTTTTCCTCTTAGCCCTTGGGTCGGGTAAACGCAGAAGTGAGATACACGCTTGGCAAAACAAAAACATCAGACACCAGTCTGACTGGTCCAAGGTGTCCCTGTACCCATCACCCAGCTTTCTTTCAAAAAATCAGCTGGCCAAAGAGGGTCCAGATAGTGTGGCCCCAGTGGTTATTCCAGCACTGGCCCCCACTCTGGATAGATCCCTCAAGTCTGACAGGTCTCTATGTCCGGTCAGAGTATTGCGCTACTATTTGGACAGGACCTCAGACATCAGGCAGAATAAGGAGCTAGTCTTTGTCTCCTTCAAGAAAGGTTTTGACAAAGACATATCGCCTGCCACTATCTCTTCATGGATCAAGCAAACTGTGATCCTATGTTATGAGCTTTCTGATCAAGAGGCCCATACCTTACATCAGGTCAAAGCCCATGATGTTAGGGCCTTTGCTGCTTCTAAGGCCTTCCAGTCGGGAGCCTCCATGGAACAGATCTTATCGGCCTGCCACTGGAAATCACACCACACCTTCACACAATTTTATCTGAAGGATGTGGCTTGGGCTGATTCAGAGCTCTACCACCTGGGACCCGTAGTGGCTGCTCAGCAGATCCACCAGCAACCCAGGACATAGAGGAGATCTGTAATTATGTAAATAGTTGTACATATGTAAATAATTTGTACATATACTTAAAAAGAAGCAAAAAAAAAAAACTGACGTCCTTCCTTCGGGAGGTTTATTTCCTACTTCTTGTGGGACTGAACTCATCCCTCTCTTCCCCTACCTCAGAGCAGGTCTGTTAAAGGGGGGGGGTAAGTGTGTTTGGACCGGTTAACCGGCCTCTGTTACCCGACTATGGCCTTAAGGCTTTTCTGACCACAAGGTCAACCCAGGCCTGGAGAAAAATTCTTATGTTTGTTCTGTTTATAAGTTCACCTAAGTCCCTAGTAACTTACCCGCCAACCAAGTGGTAGTTATTCAGCAATTGTCCATTGGATAGGATGTATTAACGCAATAAAATTGGAAATTTAATATGTAAATTAAATTTTTATATGTTAATACCCTATCCAATGGACACACAAGAACCTCCCACCGACCCCGCTATCAGCTTACTAGGGGTCTAATAGGTTTAGACAATGAAAAAGATGCTATGATGTCACGTTGTCTAGACAGGAAGGAAGTACGACACGCCACCTGGTGAGTGCACAGTGTGAGGACCTGTATAGCAATTGTCCATTGGATAGGGTATTAACTTATAAAAATTTAATTTACTTATTAAATTTGCAATTTTCTGGGTATCGGCGCATGCGCACTCATCATATGCGCAGATCTACCGGAGAAGAATATTTCTTTTAAAAATATTCTCGTTTGGTCATCCAAGTTTGCTTGTGCCAACACGTAAGCCTCATCCACAGTTGGGAGATCCAGCAAAGAACGCACCATGGAGAGAAACTGTCTGTATGATGGATCATCATCCAAGTCTTCCTCTTTGCATTCTGGTAAACATGGCGAAGGTGACCTATGCCTCTTTGATCTCACCTGTGAACCATCATGAACTGAAGAAATATCATCTTCTGATGACTGCCAACGCCTGGGACTGTGACGGTCCCGGAGCCGATTCCGGTCACCTTCCTGGTCACTAGAAAACTCTGCTGTAACTGCCTCTTTTGAGGTAGCAGAACTAGTGTTATTGGAAGTAGAAGGCACAGACGCTTTCTCTAATGAAGATAGCCCACCCGCATACTGTCCTGCTTTGCCTGGATGAGTTGTAATGCATCAGAAGATGGGGATGAAGACACAGAAGCTGAAGGATTAGCTGCAGAACTTGTGGCAGAAGAAGAATTGGAACAATCAACATGGTAATTTGGTATGAGCAATAGTTAGGTCAATAGCTTGTTTGGGATTGCTTTTAGTGATAATAGCTGTACAACTCACTCGGTAATAGCTACTTAGCTACTTTTAGTAGCTTTTTTATTTTTAGCATTTTAAAGGAAAAATATTTAACTTATGTTCAGGAAAAGTATTTATCCTATCTTTACCAAATTTGGTATGGGTGTTTATTGGGTTAATAGCTTGCATGGGATTGCTTTTGGTGAAGATAGCTCTATAGCTAACTGAGTAATAGCTACTTAGTTACTTTTGTGTACTTCTTTTGTTTCCGGGCATTTTAAGGAAAAATATTTGACATATCTTTACCAAATGTGGTATGAGCAATAGTTAGGTCAATAACTTGTTTGGGATTGCTTTTAGTGATAATAGCTATATAACTCACTCAGTAATAGCTACTTTTAGTAGCTTTTTTATTTTAAGCATATTAAAGGAAAAATATTTAACCTATGTTCAGGAAAAGTATTTATCCTATCTTTACCAAATTAGGTATGGGTGTTTATTGGGTTAATAGCTTGCATGGGATTGCTTTTAGTGAAGATAGCTCTATAGCTAACTGAGTAATAGCTACTTAGCTACTTTTGTATACTTCTTTTGTTTCCGGTCATTTTAAGGAAAAATATTTCACATATCTTTACCAAATTTGGTATGAGCAATAGTTAGGTCAATAGCTTGTTTGGGATTGCTTTTAGTGATAATAGCTGTATAACTGACTGAGTAATAGCTACTTAGCTACTTTTAGTAGCTTCTTTATTTTAAGCATTTTAAAGGAAAAGTATTTCACCTATGTTCACAAAATTTGGGATGGAGGATTATTGGATCAGTAGCTTGCTTGGGATTGCTTTTGTTGATAATACCTTTATAGCTAACTGAGTAATAGCTACTGTGCTATATAGCTATTATGCTATTTTGAGTTGACTTTTTTTCTAGACATTTTAATGAAACAATGTTTTCTATCTTCACAAATATTTATATGAAGGATAATTGTGTCGATAGTTTGGCCAGGATAGCTTTTGCTCGATGATAGCTTTGGTGAAGATAGCTAACTGAGTAATAGCTACTTAGCTACTTTTGTGTACTACTTCTGTTTTCGGGCATTTTAAGGAAAAATATTTGACATATCTTTACCAAATTTGGTATGAGCAATAGTTAGGACAATAGCTTGCTTGGGATTGCTTTTAGTGATAATAGCCATATAACTGACTGAGTAATAGCTACTCAGCTACTTTGAGTAGCTTTTTTATTTTAAGCATTTTAAAGGAAAACAATGTTTTATTGCGTTAATAATCCTATCCAATGGACAAATGCTATTCCGGTCGGCGCAGACCGGCCCGCCAAACGTCAGAAAAAGATGTCCTGGTCCCTAGTATTAGTGCACTCGCCAGATGGCGTTTTGTACTTCCTTCCTGTATAGACGGCGTGACATCATAGCATCTTTTTTGTTTGGCGCGAACTAGTGTACACGGAAATTATTTCTGCCAGAATTTCAACAGTTAATTTGATTTCTTCAACGCAAGTTTACTGCCATATTTTATCAAACACATCATGTCTTCCCCTGGCCAACGTCGAGGGAAATGTGGACACGTTATGGCTAATTTTGACACTCATTCTCACTGCACGTGATGCAGGGACAAGGGAAAGGGTAAGGAACCTTGTGTTTCAGATCCACAAACGTCTAACTGCCAGATATGTAATAGCCTCACGTCTGATCAACGCCAGCAATTAGCTACACCTTCATATAAACTTAAGAAGGAAAAACGTGAAGCAAAGCTTACTGATCCAACCCCTTCCCAGGACTCTGATCAACTTGTCGACCCGTCAAGCATGTCTGTTATTGGGGTCGTAGACGAACAGGGATCTGTCAAATCTCCTGCTTCGTCCCCCCCACCTGATAAAAAGCCTAAGAAAGACAATAAGAACAGTAAGAAAGAAAAATCTCCCTCTACAAAGGCTTCTAAACACAGTACTGGTACTGATGAAAAATTTGCAGAGCTGGATAACAAATGGTCGGAGTGCTTCAGTCGTCTAGAAGCTTTGATAATGGCCAAGAGTTTTGAAAAGTTTCCTGGTACGGGCTTCTCTGCTAACAAGCATCAGCCGGCCAGTCAAACTAAATCTCACCGACCGACTTCAACTACAAGGTTTACTGGACAGGGCTCCTCTGCTATTGTACATCAGCCTACCAGTCAAACCAAGATCAACTGACCGACAACTACAACCGACCCTTCAGCAAAACTTCAGTCTACAGGGGAAGGTGATGTTAACCGACCTTACTCTGACCGGCCGGCTGCTACCGACCAGCCACTGTCATCTGAACCTGCTGACACCGGCTCCCCTGCTCTTCACAGGTCAAGGCGAGATAGTATCTCCAGTCTTTCATCTGAGGCTGGTAGCATTTTGTCGGATAACCCACCCTTGGATTTATACACTGAAGAAGGGGAGTTATCTGAGGACCAGGATCAGCCTGTAACCGACCCGGACCAGCCAGTTTCAGAGGAGCAGAATTATAGGGATACTATGCAGGGTATCCGTTCCTTCATGGGCTGGTCCCACATCCTAGAAATGGACAGTACAGCATCCACTTGAGATGATAACCCTTTTGCAGGGCCCAAGACTGTAACTCCTGGCAAAAGTGTCGGTTAAAATGTCTACTAAAGACTGGTTATGTAGGAAGCTGGCCAAGTAGAACGTCACATTGGTTGAGGGTTATCCCTCCCGTGGATCAGAAGCCGGTGGCCTAGCTAAAGATGTCTTTCTGAGACCAGCCAGAACACAGTCCAAGTGGTATGGGCTTCACACCGACCCTAAAGCTGAAACTTCACAGATTTCATCTTGGAATACAGATGCTTCAAAACTCAACAGCAGCTATGGCCGGATAGCTAAATACACTGGGCTGTCGTCTACTCCACCAGCATCTCGCAGGATATCACAAGAAACACTGCGCAGATGGGAGAGATCTGCCAGGGAGACTTCGGTTATATGTAACCAAGCTGCCAGTTTTAACCATTGTCTCTTCAAGGTGCAACAAAACATGAAGGACCAGCTTAAAATTTTGAAGGCAGAAAACAAAGGAAAGGGCTCTACAAAGGCATCTACAGCAGCTGAGGAACTGAACTATTTGATGGATTTTAACTCTAGCATTACACAGGCGGCTGCAAAGTCAATGGAACACTTGTCAGCGTTCATTTTCATCACTATGGGTAACTTAACCCTAGTCCATCGAGATGCATATTTGAGCCATCTTAGGACCGGTATCAAGCCGGATACTCTCACAGCACTGAGGTCAGCCCCCCTTCATATCTCAACTTTGTTTCCAGACTCAGTTATTAAGCAGGCAGAAGAGGATATAGCCCAGCTTGAGTCTAAGGGACATGCTGGTGCTGCACAGAGCAAAGGTTGGTACCACCCTTATGAAAGGCAGGATAAGAAGTCGTTCAACAGGGACTCAAGATCAGATAAACCCGCCTGGAAAACTATTGGCAAGAAACAGTTCAGGAGGGGAAGAGGTCGTACTGCAACTTACTCATCACGACCAGCCAAGGGCCAGCAGTCGTATAAATGACAATTATTGTGTAACCAAGTTACAGACACGACTGCTGGCCGGAAGCACACCACAGACAATAAACACTTGTTTAAAGTTAAATGTAAAACTTCCTGTTGCCTCACATGTTCATACTGCGCCTGGGCATTCCCAAAAGAGAGAATTAAGTCCCGGGTCAGCAGGTTGTCATTGCAAAAGTTACAAATTAAAGTCTGTGAAAAGTGTTTCTTGTGTCACTCAATTGTCTTGTGTCCAACCTGTAACAAATGTCAAAAATGCTGCACCAAATATGCCTGTAGGGGCCAGACTTCAAAACTTTTGGCAAACTTGGCTGGATCTGGGAGCCGGTTCAAAAGTAGTTCAGATCCTAAAAGAGGGTTACACCCTCCCCTTCCGGATCCGGCCAAGGCTCACAAGGTCACCCACGGTTATAAGTTGCTATGTCAATCCCCACAGCTGCTGGAGGCATTACATCAGCTTATAGCCAAGAATCCTGTAGAACTAGTAAAACACCAAACATCTCTGGGGTTTTTCAACAGACTATTTTTAGTCCCAAAACCCAACAACAAGTGGAGACCTATACTAGATTTGAGCAAACTGAATCTTTTCCTTAAGACGGAGAAATTCAAGATGGAGACACCGGAAACCATCAGAACGTCTCTCCAACAAGGGGAGTGGGTTACCTCAATAGATTTCAAGGACGCCTACTTCCATATACCAATACAGGAACAGTCCAGGAAATATCTGAGATTTCATGTCCAAGGTCAGACATACCAATTCAAAGCACTGCCCTTTGGTCTGTCCACAGCACCCTTGGAGTTCACTGTGATAGCAAAAGAGGTGAAACTGATGGCCATACACAAGGGTATAAGGATCCACCAGTACCTAGACGACTGGTTGGTGAGAGCCACATCCCACCAGGCCTGTCTCCAGCATACTCAAAAATTAGGCTGGCTGGTGAATTTGGACAAGTCGGAGCTGGTTCCAAAACAGGTTTTCGATTTTGTAGGATACCAGTTCGATCTCCAAGCCGGTCGGGTCTGACCGACCCCAGACCGGTGGCAGAGCCTTCAGAACAAAATCTGGGAAATACTGTCACTACCGACCTGTCCGGTCCGGCAGTTCATGTCCCTGATTGGTTTATTAACAGCCACAGAGAAGCAAGTTCACCTAGTCTGGCTACACATGAGACCCATACAGTGGCACCTCAAAAACCATTGGAGAATACCAGAATCACTAGAAAAGGTGATCCCAATTCCCAGATCTTTGCACCCTCATTTACCATGGTGGCTACAGGAAGACAACGTTCTCACAGGCCAACCATTACACCCAATAAAACATGCTCTGCAAATCTTTACAGACGCATCAAAAGAAGGGTGGGGTGCTCACTTAAACGATCACACTGCCAGAGGGACTTGGTCACTGCCAGAAAGCAAACTGCATATAAACTATTTGGAACTCAAGGCGGTGTTTCTCGCCTTAAAAGAGTTTCAAAGCCTCTGTACCGACAAGATAGTACTTGTGGCAACCGACAAACCTACCGTAGTTGCCTACATAAACAAGGAAGGGGGTTTGAGGTCGAGCACACTTTGTGCCCTACTGTGGAGAATCTTGACCCGGTGTACGAAAAATCAAGTCACTCTCAAAGCTCGACACATCCCAGGTCGGCTGAACGTGGTAGCAGACAAGCTATCTCGTCTAGGCCAGACCATTCAAACAGAATGGTCCCTTCTTCAAGAGGTTTTCCAAACTATATGCAGAAGGTGACATCGACCTCAGATAGATCTATTTGCCACGAGGTTCAACAACAAGTTACCTCAGTTTGTATCACCAGTCCCGGACTCCCTGGCAGTAGCAGTAGATGCACTCAGTCTCCAGTGGGAGGGTCTGGACGCATATGCCTTTCCACCAGAAGCCATCTTGGGCAAAGTGGTGGAGAAGTTACAGGACTCCCCTTGCATGAGAATCATTTTGATTGCTCCGGGATGGCCAAACATGCCTGGGTTTTGGGATCTAGTGATCATGTCCAGCCAGATCCCACTGAGCCTGCCCAACCTGTTGACACAACCTTTCAATCAGATCCCTCACAGAAATCTGACAAACCTAAATCTCCATGCATGGCTCCTAGAGCCACAAAGATCAAAGAGCAGGGCTTCTCTGAAGCAGTGGCAACAAGGATTGAAGCTCCTCAAAGAGGATCAACCAGATCAGTCTATGAGGCAAAGTGGGCCATTTTTACAAAGTGGTGCATCACTAATCAGGTGGACTTCAGGGCACCCCCTGTAAAGTCAGTTGCTGACTTCCTTATGTATCTTTTTGAGGACAGGAAGTTACAGCCCAGCACCATTGATGGCTACAGGTCAGCCATTGCTGATAAACTGGGAAATTCAACCCTCAACATCAGCAAAGATGAAAATCTCACTCGTCTCTTGGATAGTTTCTATAGAGACAGACCCAAGGGTAGAAGGGGTATCCCTTCCTGAAACTATCTCTGGTCTTACACCAGCTGACAAAGGCCCCATTTGAACCAATCAAGGAAGCTTCCTTGAAGTATTTGACCTTCAAGACTGTTTTCCTCTTAGCCCTGGGGTCAGGCAAACGCAGAAGTGAGATTCATGCTTGGCAAAACAGAAATATCAGACACGAATCTGACTGGTCAAAGGTGTCCCTGTACCCATCTTCCAGCTTTCTTTCCAAGAACCAGCTGGCCAAAGAGGGTCCAGACTGTGTGGCCTCAGTGGTGATACCAGCCCTGGCCCCAACCCTGGATAGATCCCTCAAGTCTGACAGGTCACTCTGTCCAGTCAGAGCGTTACGCTACTATTTGGACAGGACCTCAGACCTCAGGCAGAATAAGGAGCTGGTCTTTGTCTCCTTTAAGAAAGGTTTCGACAAAGATATCTCACCTGCCACTATCTCCTCATGGATCAAACAGACTGTGATCCTATGCTATGAGCTCTCAGACCAAGAGGCCCACACTCTGCATCAGGTCAAACCCCATGATGTCAGGGCCTTTGCTGCTTCTAAGGCCTTCCAGTCTGGAATTTCCTTGGAACAGATCTTGTCAGCCTGCCACTGGAAGTCACATAATACCTTCACACAATTTTATCTGAAGGATGTGGCATGGGCTGACTCCGAGCTCTACCACCTGGGACCTGTAGTGGCTACTCAGCAGATCCACAAATAACCCAGGGAGAGAGGAGATTTTGTAAATATGTAAATAGTGTATATATATATATGTAAGCACAAAACACAAAAACAAAACTGTGCTTTGCTTCATTCGGGAGGTTTATTTCTTCTTATTATGGGACTGAACTCACCCCTCTCTTCCCCTACCTCAGAGCAGGTCTGTAGAAAAAGGGGGGGGGGTAAATCGGTTGACCGGCTTCCGGTAACCTACTGTAGCCTTAAGGGTTTCCGACCTCAAGGTCGACCCAGGCCTGAAAGAAATTTTGTTAGCTCTGTTATGAGTTCACCTAAGTCCCTAGTAACTTTCCCGCCGACCAAGCGGTAGTTATTCAGCAATTGTCCATTGGATAGGATGTATTAACGCAATAAAATTGCAAATTTAATGAGTAAATTAAATTTTTATAAGTTAATACCCTATCCAATGGACACACAAGACCCTCCCACCGACCCCGCTATCAGCTTACTAGGGGTCTAATAGGTTTAGACAACGAAAAAGATGCTATGACGTCACGCTGTCTAGACAGGAAGGAAGTACGACACGCCATCTGGCGAGTGCACTAGTACTAGGGACCGGCCGGCCGGTGGAAACACAGGACGTCTTTTTCTGACGTTTGGCGAGCCGGTCTGCGCCCACCGGAATAGCATTTGTCCATTGGATAGGGTATTAACTTATGAAAATTTAATTTACTTATTAAATTTGCAATTTTCTAGCTTAAAAAATTTATATGAAGGATAATTGTGTCAATAGTTTGGCCAGGATAGCTTTTGGTCGATGATAGCTTTGTAACTATAGCTGACTGAGTAATAGCTACTTAGCTACTTTGAGTAGCTTTTTTATTTTAAGCATTTTGAAGGAAAAGTATTTCACCTATGTTCACAAAATTTGGGATGGAGGATTATTGGATCAGTAGCTTACTTGGGATTGCTTTTGTTGATAATACCTTTATAGCTAACTGAGTAATAGCTACTGTGCTATATAGCTATTATGCTATTTTGAGTTGACTTTTTCTGGACATTTTAATAAAACAATGTTTTCTATCTTCACAAAAATTTATGTGAAGGATAATTGGGTCAATAGTTTGGCCAGTATAGCTTTTCGTTGATGATACCTTTTTGTAGCTATCTGAGTAATAGCTGCTTTGTTACTTTGAGCCTACTCTGAATTGCATTTCTGTTTTCACTCATTTAAAGGAAACATATTTAACTCATCTTTTTAAAATTTGGTGTGAAGGTTTATAGCATCAATTGCTTGCTTGGTATTGTTGTTGGTGGTAATAGCTTTAACCTCCTTAGTAATAGCTACATAGCAAAAAACATAAATATATCTATCTCCTAAACCGTGCGAGATAGAGCGATTTCGTCGAAATTTTCAAGCCACAGGCTATCTAAGCAATGTACTCGTGGCAATTTAAAAAAAAAAATTTACTCTCCCCAAAAATGGCGGCCATTTTGAATTTTCGAATTTTTGCCAAAAATGGAAAAATGTAAATTTGCTTCTATCTTCTTAAGCATGCAAGATAGAGCGATTTCGTCAAAATTTTCGGCCCACAGGGTGTCTAAGAAATGTACTATTGGCAATTTTCAAAAAATTTTCATCTCACCAAAAATGGCGGCCATTTTGAATTTTTCGAATTTTTGCCAAAAATGGAAAAACACAAATTTGCTTCTATCTCCTTAACCGTGTGAGATAGAGCGATTTCGTCGAAATTTTCAACCCACAGGGCATCTAAGAAATGTACTATTGGAAATTTTAAAAAAATTTTCCTCTCCCAAAAAATGGCGGCCATTTTGAATTTTCCTCAAAAATGGAAAAACACAAATTTGCTTCTATCTCCTTAACCGTGCAAGATATAGCGATTTCATCGAAATTTTCGACCCACAAGGTATCTAAGCAATGTACTCTTGGCAATTTAAAAAAAAAAATTTACTCTCCCCAAAAATGGCGGCCATTTTGAATTTTCTAATTTTTGCCAAAGATGGAAAAACATAAATTTGCTTCTAACTTCTTAACCGTGCGAAATAGAGCGATTTCGTCGAAATTTTTGGCCCACAGGATATCTCAGCAATCTACTCTTGCCAATTTTGTCCAAGTTTTAGAGCAAAACTCATGCTTCCCTTTGGGTGGACATTACGCATGCCAATATGTCCTATTTCTAGTTGCCTTTACCTTTATCCCTACAGGAAGGGCAATAATGATCTGAGTCCCAGTCCATCATAAAATGGCAATAACCTGAAGCTTGTTTCTGTCCTTTCTTAACTTGAACTTCCGCCATTTTGAAAGTAATCAAAATGTAAAACTGTATCCAAGATGTTCTTCAACGACCAAAATAAAAGTGAAGAATATCTGGGAACTAGGGATGCGGGAGCATGCGCAGTACATAACTATGTAGTATAGACTTTTTCCCTATAAAAATATTTCATTTGAAATATTTGGGTTGGTCGTTGATGTTTGCTCACGCCAACATACAGCATTAGTGAGGATAAGGTAAGTATTTAACTTTTTACAGTTTGTGACCTCACCAACATAACAACCTCATGTATGGTATCACTGTGACATCACAAAATGATCATGATGGTTTGAGCATTAACCTGGAAAATTGATTTGTTTGGATATGGAAAATCATTACCTTGGTTACCTTAAAATGACTCATCTTTAAGTCATTCAAACACGATCACGCGAAGAGTAAAGACGTGTACCTGGCAGTTGTCCTTAACTATTGTCACATATAAATTATGTATCATTATTAAAGTCTGACAGTCACTATGCACCTACTTTTTTTAACTCTCTACCTTTGTTATAAACCAGATCCTCAGTAGCTCCTTATGAAGCACCTTAACAATTAAATTTGTACTTTTACTTCTCAAAACCATTTACAGCGCACAACTTTTGTACTTTCACTTGCCCTCTGAAGCTCAAAACAGGAAGTCAGCTGACACAGTACCCATTCATGGGTACTGATTGCTTGTTTTAGGTATGTTACAGATCTGGCATTATTAATTACACTTAACTGGTGTAGATACGGCAGATACAATAAATCTGTAGATACCAGTATAGATAATATAGGCTTATTATTTAAATGTGTATCCAAGACCTTTCTCAGGGTTGGTAGTTATTCCAAAGTAGTGTTGGATGGGTAACATTTCCTGACTAAATCAGTCACATACTTCTAATTTCTGTATAGCTATGTTTTATAAACTTTCATATTTTGGTGTTTTTTCAGACCACAAAAAGAAATTGCAGAAAGACTTATGAAAGGCAGTCTGGTTCAAGCTTATCAACAGAAAGGTGTTGTCTATCAAGGTCCAAGACCAACTAGTTATGTGACTTTTAAACCAAACCAGTCCATGATTTTGTACATTGATGCAATGCAGCTGGATATACGAGAAAATACAGGTTTTGAAGTATGTAGTTTATCTGATTGAATACATAAACTGTTTCCTTGTTATTTTCGATGAAAACAATTGTTGGTCATTTGGTGTTTCATATTTAATATTTACACTCAGTGTAGTGTTTTAGTGTAAACTTTATTAAGCGCGAGCTCTAGTGAAGCTTGTGCTTCTAGAGATCACTTTTTATGTCCACCCCCCTGGGGGGTGGATATATTATTTTTGCTTTTTTCGCCGTCCGATGTCCGATGTCCGTTGTCCGATGTCCGATGTCCGGCGTCCGGCGTCCGATGTCCGGCGTCACGCATGGTTTCCGCTCATTTAAAGGAAAAGTATTAGAGCTATTGTCACCAAATTTGGTATGCAGGCTTATTGGGTCAGTAGCTTGCTTGGGATTGCTTTTGGCTGTTGTACCTCTTTTGCTTACTGAGTAATACTTAAGTACAGCTATTTTCAGTACCCATTGGTTTCCGTGCATTTAAGCCAAAATAATTAAAGATATTTTACTACAATTTTGAATACAAGATTGTTATGTCCATAGCTCGCTTGGTATTGCATTTGGGACTGATAGCTTTGTCAGTACATGAGTAATAGCCATTTAGGTACTTCATTGTGTATTTTCAGTACTACTTTTGAGTAATTTGCTTCTATCTCCTTAACCGTGCGAGATAGAGCGATTTCGGCAAAATTTTCGACCCGCAGGGTATCTGAGGAGTGTACTCTTTGCAATTTTCAAAAAATTTTCCCCTCCCCAAAAATGGCGGCCATTTTGAATTTTCGAATTTTTGCCAAAAATGGCAAAACACAAATTTGCTTCTATCTCCTTAACCGTGCGAGATGGAGCGATTTCGTAGAAATTTTCGACCCACAGGGTATCTAAGGAATGTAATATTTGCAATTTTCAAAAAATTTTCCCCTCCCCAAAAATGGCGGCCATTTTGAATTTTCGAATTTTTGCCAAAAATGGCAAAACACAAATTTGCTTCTATCTCCTTAACCGTGCGAGATAGAGCGATTTCGTCGAAATTTTCGACCCACAGGGTATCTAAGGAATGCAATCTTTGCAATTTTCCAAAAATTTTCCCCTCCCCAAAAATGGCGGCCATTTTGAATTTTCGAATTTTTGCCAAAAATGGCAAAACACAAATTTGCTTCTATCTCCTTAACCGTGCGAGATAGAGCGATTTCGTCGAAATTTTCGACCCACAGGGTATCTAAGGAATGTAATATTTGCAATTTTCAAAAAAATTTCCCCTCCCCAAAAATGGCGGCCATTTTGAATTTTCGAATTTTTGCCAAAAATGGCAAAACACAAATTTGCTTCTATCTCCTTAACCGTGCGAGATAGAGCGATTTCGGCAAAATTTTAGACGCACAGGGTATCTAAGCAATGCAATCTTTGCAATTTTCAAAATATTTTCCCCTCCCCAAAAATGGCGGCCATTTTGAATTTTCGAATTTTTGCCAAAAATGGCAAAACACAAATTTGCTTCTATCTCCTTAACCGTGCGAGATAGAGCGATTTCGGCAAAATTTTCGACCCACAGGGGATCTAAGGAATGTAATCTTTGCAATTTTCCAAAAATTTTCCCCTCCCCAAAAATGGCGGCCATTTTGAATTTTCGAATTTTTGCCAAAAATGGCAAAACACTAATTTGCTTCTATCTCCTTAACCGTGCGAGATAGAGCGATTTCGGCAAAATTTTCGACGCACAGGGTATCTAAGCAATGCAATCTTTGCAATTTTCAAAATATTTTCCCCTCCCCAAAAATGGCGGCCATTTTGAATTTTCGAATTTTTGCCAAAAATGGCAAAACACAAATTTGCTTCTATCTCCTTAACCGTGCGAGATAGAGCGATTTCGTCGAAATTTTCGACCCACAGGGTATCTAAGGAATGTAATCTTTGCAATTTTCAAAAAATTTTCCCCTCCCCAAAAATGGCGGCCATTTTGAATTTTCTAATTTTTGCCAAAAATTGCAAAACACAAATTTGCTTCTATCTCCTTAACCGTGCGAGATAGAGCGATTTCGTCGAAATTTTCGACCCACAGGGTATCTAAGGAATGCAATCTTTGCAATTTTCCAAAAATTTTCCCCTCCCCAAAAATGGCGGCCATTTTGAATTTTCGAATTTTTGCCAAAAATGGCAAAACACAAATTTGCTTCTATCTCCTTAACCGTGCGAGATAGAGCGATTTCATCGAAATTTTCGACCCACAGGGTATCTAAGGAATGTAATATTTGCAATTTTCAAAAAATTTTCCCCTCCCCAAAAATGGCGGCCATTTTGAATTTTCGAATTTTTGCCAAAAATGGCAAAACACAAATTTGCTTCTATCTCCTTAACCGTGCGAGATAGAGCGATTTCGTCGAAATTTTCGACCCACAGGGTATCTAAGGAATGCAATCTTTGCAATTTTCCAAAAATTTTCCCCTCCCCAAAAATGGCGGCCATTTTGAATTTTCGAATTTTTGCCAAAAATGGCAAAACACAAATTTGCTTCTATCTCCTTAACCGTGCCAGATAGAGTGATTTCGTCAAAATTTTCGACCCACAGGGTATCTGAGCATTGTACTCTTGGTAATTTCTAAAAAATTTTCCCCTCCCCTAAAATGGCGGCCATTTTGAATTTTCAAATTTTTGCCAAAAATGGCGAAACACAAATTTGCTTCTATCTCCTTAACCATGCGAGATAGAGCGATTTCGTCGAAATTTTCAACCCACAGGGTATCTAAGGAATGTAATCTTTGCAATTTTCAAAAAATTTTCCCCTCCCCAAAAATGGCAGCCATTTTGAATTTTCGAATTTTTGCCCAAAATGGAAAAACACAAACTGGCCTTAACCGTGCAAAATAGAGTTATTTTGTTGAAATTTTCGACCCATAGGGTATCTAAGAAATGTACTCTTGGCAATTTTCAAAAAAATTTCCTTTTCCCAATAATGGCGGCCATTTTGAATTTTCAAATTTTTGCCAAAAATAGAAAAACAGGAATTTGCTTCTATCTTCTTAACCGTGCAAGATAGAGCGATTTCATCGAAATTTTCGACCCACAGGGTATCTAAGGAATGTAATATTTGCAATTTTCAAAAAAATTTCCCCTCCCCAAAAATGGCGGCCATTTTGAATTTTCGAATTTTTGCCAAAAATGGCAAAACACAAATTTGCTTCTATCTCCTTAACCGTGCGAGATAGAGCGATTTCGGCAAAATTTTCGACACACAGGGTATCTAACCAATGCAATCTTTGCAATTTTCAAAATATTTTCCCCTCCCCAAAAATGGCGGCCATTTTGAATTTTTGCCAAAAATGGCAAAACACAAATTTGCTTCTATCTCCTTAACCGTGCAAGATAGAGCGATTTCGTCGAAATTTTCGACCCACAGGGTATCTAAGGAATGTAATATTTGCAATTTTCAAAAAATTTTCCCCTCCCCAAAAATGGCGGCCATTTTGAATTTTCGAATTTTTGCCAAAAATGGCAAAACACAAATTTGCTTCTATCTCCTTAACCGTGCGAGATAGAGCGATTTCGTCGAAATTTTCGACCCACAGGGTATCTAAGGAATGCAATCTTTGCATTTTTCCAAAAATTTTCCCCTCCCCAAAAATGGCGGCCATTTTGAATTTTCGAATTTTTGCCAAAAATGGCAAAACACAAATTTGCTTCTATCTCCTTAACCGTGCGAGATAGAGCGATTTCGTCGAAATTTTCGACCCACAGGGTATCTAAGGAATGTAATATTTGCAATTTTCAAAAAAATTTCCCCTCCCCAAAAATGGCGGCCATTTTGAATTTTCGAATTTTTGCCAAAAATGGCAAAACACAAATTTGCTTCTATCTCCTTAACCGTGCGAGATAGAGCGATTTCGGCAAAATTTTCGACCCACAGGGGATCTAAGGAATGCAATCTTTGCAATTTTCCAAAAATTTTCCCCTCCCCAAAAATGGCGGCCATTTTGAATTTTCGAATTTTTGCCAAAAATGGCAAAACACTAATTTGCTTCTATCTCCTTAACCGTGCGAGATAGAGCGATTTCGGCAAAATTTTCGACGCACAGGGTATCTAAGCAATGCAATCTTTGCAATTTTCAAAATATTTTCCCCTCCCCAAAAATGGCGGCCATTTTGAATTTTCGAATTTTTGCCAAAAATGGCAAAACACAAATTTGCTTCTATCTCCTTAACCGTGCGAGATAGAGCGATTTCGTCGAAATTTTCGACCCACAGGGTATCTAAGGAATGTAATCTTTGCAATTTTCAAAAAATTTTCCCCTCCCCAAAAATGGCGGCCATTTTGAATTTTCTAATTTTTGCCAAAAATTGCAAAACACAAATTTGCTTCTATCTCCTTAACCGTGCGAGATAGAGCGATTTCGTCGAAATTTTCGACCCACAGGGTATCTAAGGAATGCAATCTTTGCAATTTTCCAAAAATTTTCCCCTCCCCAAAAATGGCGGCCATTTTGAATTTTCGAATTTTTGCCAAAAATGGCAAAACACAAATTTGCTTCTATCTCCTTAACCGTGCGAGATAGAGCGATTTCGTCGAAATTTTCGACCCACAGGGTATCTAAGGAATGCAATCTTTGCAATTTTCCAAAAATTTTCCCCTCCCCAAAAATGGCGGCCATTTTGAATTTTCGAATTTTTGCCAAAAATGGCAAAACACAAATTTGCTTCTATCTCCTTAACCGTGCCAGATAGAGTGATTTCGTCAAAATTTTCGACCCACAGGGTATCTGAGCATTGTACTCTTGGTAATTTCTAAAAAATTTTCCCCTCCCCTAAAATGGCGGCCATTTTGAATTTTCAAATTTTTGCCAAAAATGGCGAAACACAAATTTGCTTCTATCTCCTTAACCATGCGAGATAGAGCGATTTCGTCGAAATTTTCAACCCACAGGGTATCTAAGGAATGTAATCTTTGCAATTTTCAAAAAATTTTCCCCTCCCCAAAAATGGCAGCCATTTTGAATTTTCGAATTTTTGCCCAAAATGGAAAAACACAAACTGGCCTTAACCGTGCAAAATAGAGTTATTTTGTTGAAATTTTCGACCCATAGGGTATCTAAGAAATGTACTCTTGGCAATTTTCAAAAAAATTTCCTTTTCCCAATAATGGCGGCCATTTTGAATTTTCAAATTTTTGCCAAAAATAGAAAAACAGGAATTGGCTTCTATCTTCTTAACCGTGCAAGATAGAGTGATTTCGTCAAAATTTTCAACCCAACCAATGCAAAAAGGCATGAAGCTGAAATAAATTACATCTACACTATCAAATATTTAAGCATCATTGATATATTTTACAAATGAAACAGGGTCTTGTAAGACTACTGTACAATTTGGGCAAAAGGTTCATGGGTGGACATTACACATGATAATGTGTGTTCTTCTATGCTATCCTGTTTCTATTCGCATCTACTATCAACAGGGCGGCCTATTTCTAGTTTTTGTTTGTTTTTTTTGAGTTGGGGCATGCATGCGCCTTCAAACTCAAAACTGTTATGTTTTTTGTGAGTCTTTGTCCTTGAATTTCTGGCGTTTCGAGTGCTAACTGATTGCAGTTTTTGGTGAGTTTTGAATAACTGTAACTAAACGATCATTCGGTTTGTTGGCCATTCTTTCGTCACTTTAATAAAAATTTGTGGACAAATTCCTTTTTTTTTGACATGCATAACACACTAACCTCTTGAACTTAAAATATAACCTTTTGAACTAAAACAGCACTGATAAGATCATAATTCATCAAGGAAAATAATTAATCCCGGAAAATGAAAGCTTGTATTTTTCATTAAAGGCTCTGTTCTTTGTAGATCAATATTTAACAACTGAAGTGGTATAAATGCTGCAAAATATATGGTTTTTATTGCACTACAATAGCTTACCATGTGGGACTGAATGCTAACTCGTGAAGCCGCAGGACTCCAGCCAACGACCAAGAAAAGTGGACGTTTGGAACTGGCCGAGTCCGTGGTTTAGTATGTACCATAGCAGTGTCGTTTGGTAATTCATCCTTCTTCTCTCGTTGGCTGCCATATTGGAAAGACGTTTGAAATATCTCTCAATAATTTACTGTTTTCTCAGCACATACGTATTGTTGGATGTTATTATTCAGCCATTTGTTTAATTTTATTGTAAAGAACGTTCTGTAAAATTTTGGGAAGTACAGGATAAATATTCCTTGAATATTTAATGTTTTTCTGAGTTTTCCACGTTTCAACTCGGATCTTTTTATTGCAGTAAAAATGTCTTCCCACCAAGCTAGTGTTAAGGCAAGATCATCTAAATGCCGTCACTTCTGCTATCCATTCGATACTCACAATTACTGTCCTACCTGTAGGGAATCTGGCAAGGGAGATGACCCCTGTGTCACTAATCAGTCTCCCTGCAATATCTGTGATAGTTTCTCCAAGGAACAACAGATTAAAATAAAACATAGACTTTGGTATATTAGGAAGCAGAAGACATCAGATGTTAATACTAGCAAAGATGATCTTGATCTGTTGGGTGACGATGGTGATGCCTTTTCTGGCTCTCATGCAGACCTTGAGGGTACTGCAGAAAACTTGTTTTCTTCACCTCCACGTCCCCAACGCTTGCATTTTGAATCTTTGTCATTAAAAACACCACAAACTGTCCGACCCACCCCAGGTACTGCATTGCAGAATAAAATAGAAAGTAGGCTTGAAAAATCCCTGGGTAGTACATTTAACATCCAACTTAAGTAAGAAATGGGAGTCTTCCAGGCGTCCATGCTGGAGGCAATGAAGTCTCTCAGAGACGAAATGCTTTCTTTCAAAAAAGCATCTGAGTCAGATGTAGTTACGACATCCAACTCTGCCCAAGCTGGACCTAAACCTGGACCCAGTAATCAGCCCGACCCTATTCTGACTCGGACTTATACCTCCAGGGCATCCGACCACTCGGATGTTCAACCTATTGACACTGACTTTTATGGACCTCCACTTCCTCCCAAATCTTCTCAAAATGGCCAGTGCGAGCTTGCTTCCAAGCAATCGGATGTTGAATCCGACCACTCGGAACATCATTCCGAGTCGGAACACCCCAAAGAGGTGTGTCCTAAATCAAAAAAGCATTCAGATAAAAGGAAGCACAAGGTAAGGGCAAAATATTATTCTCAGTCGTCTTCTTCAGAGGAAGATGAGTCCTCTGTCTCAACTAGAAAGCCTACCAAACCTCAACATAAGGTTCCTCAGGAACCTCAACATCAGGACAGCACAGATCCAGTCTTTTATAGGGACTTAGACATGTCTGACCTCCCGTCCCAATATGCTGAGAAAGTGGAAACTTTCAGGCAAATTCTAGATCTCCCTGACCCAAGGGAAACTTTGTCTAAGTCCTCTACCACTGTGCTAGACCTGGCTGATGAGAAAGGCCACCAGGAGCTGAGGCCAAGAGGCCCTTCTGCTATGCTCCCTTTAAACCCAATTCTCAAAGATGCTTTTGAGAAATTTGAACAAGATTTCTTGGCCTCCATTTTACCTGAGGGTAAATACATCAAACCCCTGGCTTCAACAGCCAAGTACTACAAGCAGTGTGAGAAATTTGTTGCAAAGCAGTGGTTCTGAAGTTCAGTGGCAGCCTATTAAAACTTGATGGCCCAAACTTTTTAAAAACTAATTAACAAACTTTATTTTTCTAACAAATTGTCTTTTTATTTTATTCTCAGTGTTGGAGTAAAGCAACCAATTGTATTTATGTAGCCAACAAGCCAAACAACTCCTCTGTCTCTGAGCCTCATAACCAGTCTTCTTGGTCTTTGCACTGCTTCTTTCTTGTTCTGGTCTACCACTGGTACTGGTGGAAGGCATATTGTCATCAAAGTCACCTTCAATAGTTGCTCTGTGTTCATTTTTATGTCAGCTGACTTGTCAACGTGAACAACTTCTTCTCCAAAACTACAAGGCCTAGAGACATGCTGTTTTTTTAAAAGATACCTTATCTATCGAGGATCAAAAATTGTTCAAGGCATGCAAATCTGTCTGTTCGTCTGTTTGCTAGAGACATTACAAGGGGGTACCCCCACCAAAAGTGTGAAAATTTCAACTTTTTATCACAATTTTCTCAGTGACTATTGCAGGGATTTCTCTCATATCTTGCATAAATGTACTAGGCCAGAGGTAGATTCTCTTGTGTGAGTATGAGACCTGGATCTGTCTTACTTTTTTTTTAATAAATTTTTTTAATAATTTTTAATGCATTAAAATTCATGAAATCATGCACTAAATCACTTATAACTTCAAAAGTGTTGCATTTACAGCATTTTGTGAAAATATGTTGTTCAGCTACTTTTTTCATAGCTACAATATGGTGAGTAAGTTGGGTGTCTGTCTCAATAGCTAAGTGAGTAATAGCTACTTTTGGGCTTTTCAGTAACTTCCATTATGAGTAAAATCACTTGTAACTTAAAAACTATTGCATTTAGAGAATTTCGTATAAATATGTTATTCAGCTACTTTTGGGCCAGCTATAACATAGTGAAATTTCAGACCTGTAGCTCATGGCATAGCTGAGTAATAGCTACTTTTAGGTTATCACTGTTGAGTAAATCGCTTATAACTTGAAAACTATTGCATTTAGAGAATTTCGTATAAATATGTTATTCAGCTACTTTTGGGTCAACTATAACATAGTAAAATTTCAAACCTGTAGCTCATGGCATAGCTGAGTAATAGCTACTTTTAGGTTATTACTGTTGAGTAAATCACTTATAACTTGAAAAGTGTTGCATTTAGAGCATTTTGTTAAAATATGTTATTCAGCTACTTTTTTCATAGCTACAATATGGTGAGTAAGTTGGGTGTCTGTCTCAATAGCAAAGTGAGTAATAGCTACTTTTGGGCTTTTCAGTAACTTCCATTATGAGTAAAATCACTTGTAACTTAAAAACTATTGTATTTAGAGAATTTCGTATAAATATGTTATTCAGCTACTTTTGGGCCAGCTATAACATACTGAAATTTCAGACCTGTAGCTCATGGCATAGCTGAGTAATAGCTACTTTTAGGTTATCACTGTTGAGTAAATCGCTTATAACTTGAAAACTATTGCATTTAGAGAATTTCGTATAAATATGTTATTCAGCTACTTTTGGGTCAGCTATAACATAGTAAAATTTCAGACCTGTAGCTCATGGCATAGCTGAGTAATAGCTACTTTTAGGTTATCACTGTTGAGTAAATCACTTATAACTTGAAAAGTGTTGCATTTAGGGCATTTTGTTAAAATATGTTATTCAGCTACTTTTTTCATAGCTACAATATGGTGAGTAAGTTGGGTGTCTGTCTCAATAGCTAAGTGAGTAATAGCTACTTTTGGGCTTTTCAGTAACTTCCATCATGAGTAAAATCACTTGTAACTTAAAAACTATTGCATTTAGAGAATTTCGTATAAATATGTTATTCAGCTACTTTTGGGCCAGCTATAATATAGTAAAATTTCAGACCTGTAGCTCATGGCATAGCTGAGTAATAGCTACTTTTAGGTTATCACTGTTGAGTAAATCACTTATAACTTGAAAACTATTGCATTTAGAGTATTTTGTTTCAATATGTTATTCACCTATTTTGGGGTCAGCTATAACATAGTGAAGTTTCAGACCTGTGGCTCATTTCATAGCTGAGCAATAGCTATTCTCAGGTACTGACTGTTGAGTAAATCAGCTATAACTTGAAAAATATTGCATTTGGAGTATTTTGTTAAAATATATTGTTCACCTACTTTTGGGTCAGCTATAACATAGTGAAATTACAGACCTATAGCTCATGGCATAGCGGAGCAAAAGCTATTTTCAGGTTCCTCACTATTGAGTAAATCAGTTGTAGCTTGAAAACTATTGCATTTACAGTAGTTTGCTTAAATATGTTGTTCACCTACTTTTGGGTTAGCTATAACATAGTAAAATTTCAGACATGTAGCTCATTGCATAGCTGAGTAATAGTTCCTTTGAGGTTCTCACTGTTGAGTAAATCAGTTGTAACTTGAAAACTATTACATTTAGAGTAATTTGTTAAATATGTTATTCACAGAATTTTTGGTCAGCTATAACATAGTGAAATTGCAGACCTCTATGTCATGGCATAGCTGAGCAATAGCTACTTTCAGGTTCTCACTGTTGAGTAAATCATTGTATCCACTGGATAGCCGCAGTGTGTAGAGAGAGATTTCACCATTACTGCTCTGATGAAAAAAATATTATAGCTAGCTTTCTTAAGTTTGCAGTATATATTAATAACCATAAAATGTTGTCTGGGAATATTTTTGGCCTCATTTTGAGAAACAAGATGGCCGCTACAGGTGTTTTTTGTCAGTCATGAAAAGTGCTTATATCTCCCTTATTATTGATCCTAGAGGTTTGGGATGATAAACCAACCTGTAGGAAATCATGGGGTGGGAATCTTATGGTGTGGTCAGATTTGACCTTCAATGACCCCTCCTTCAAGGTCAAACAAGGATAGCCAAACTTAAAAGTGCTTATAACTCGCTTATTATTGGTCCCAGAGGTTTGGGATGGTAAACAGACAGGAAATCATGGGCTGTGAATCTGTTGATATGGTCCGATTTGACCTTGGAACCCTCCTTCAAGGTCAAATGAGGATAGCGAAAATTGAAAGTGCCTACAACTCGCTTATTATTGGTGACAGAGATTTGGGATGGTAAACCATCCCATAGGAAATCATTGGCTCGGAATCTTTTGGTATGGTCAGATTTGACCTTTGGACCCCTCCTTCAAGGTCAAATGAGGACAGCCAAGCTTAAAAGTGCTTATAACTCATTTATAATTGGTCCTAGAGGTTTGGAATGGTAAACCATAGGAAATCATGGGCTGGGAATGTATTTGTGTGGTTAGATTTGACCTTGGACCCCTTCTTCAAGGTCGAACGAGGATATTGCATTTGTAGTATTTCTTTAAATATGTTTTAACCTATTTTTTACACTTAAACAATTACCTTGTTATTTTCCTTCATAATATCATTTACAGGGCACAACTTTTTTATCCTTTTCTTCTGTCAGCTTCGGAATTTCTTTCGAACTTGCTGTTCAGTTACCATTTACTGTATTTCTGTACAGCCCTTTTCCTGATAATTATTCTGTCCTCTAATCACCTTCACAAATCAAAAACACTCAGTCAGCTGACACAGTGCCTGTGAACGGGCACTCTCCTCTTGTTTTTACTGTATTTGATTAGAAACTTCTCCATACTATACTATCAATAATTAATAATTCCGGCTGGAAAAGAATGTTAAAGATTATATTTTTACTAAAATGTATGAATTTTGAAGGTTATTTTCAAATTCATGACATATACAGAAAAAAAGTTGCCAAGGAAGTCTTTCATTTCTTTCAGTAAAAAGACCAAAACCCGCCAAAATAACACTTTCACATTGACAATTAAATACCACAAGTTAAGGCTATCCTGTTTAATGTTGAACTATTTCTTATTAATTCAGCTTTCTTTCAGTTACATAAATATTAATGATGTGAAGAACAAAGTGTGGGAACATGGCTACAAGTTTTATGATTACTTTAAAGTGAGGAAATAGCTTTCTGAAGTTTCTGTTTAAGTGAAGAATTTCAAAGAAATAATGTTTTTCTTTTCATACAATTTAGATAGAGTGTCTGCCGCTAAACAAGACTTTTTTACATTGACTTGTGGATAAGTTGACCAATGTGTAAGTGCAACAAACACTCGCTAATAAAAAATTTACAATCCAAACAGTACAAATACATATGATTATCCTCCCTACAGGGCTCCTGCCAACACTGCAAAATTAATAGCCAATCCTATTCTACTGAGGCATGGCTCCACCTGTCAATTATATACTCAGGTTCCATACAGCCAGTCAAATACAACTAGGGTGTGGCTTAACCTGCCAATATCATTCTACTGTCAGTCAATCAGTCTTGTTCACGTGAACATTTTTCAATGCGTACTGTTCAGTGGCTGAATCAATATTTGTAAACAAATGCACAAGTTTTTGACAGTTGGAATGTAAAAAAGAATAAACAGCCAAACATCAGTGTATAAAGGCTAGTTTAGTGGCAGATACTTGATCTATCCTACAATAAGCCAGGAAAAAATAAAACCATCCACACACAGATGGTATACTTACACAAAAGGCATAAATTTTATTGCGCTACAATAGCTTACCATGTGGGACTGATAGCTATTCTTGGGAGGCCGTCCGACCTGGCCAACTTCTAAGAAAAATAGACATTTAGTGTTGACCATAGTCGAGGTTGTCGTCATGTGACTTGCCCCTTTTGTTACATCCTTTCTCGTTGGCCGTCACCATATTTGCTATGTTTTTCAACTCAAGACGTTTTTTCTTCTATATCTCAGTATTTACGTATTATTGGATATCCACATCTAGCCATTTTGTTTTTTAATATATATAACCTATTTTGTGAAAGTTTCGTTTCTCCAGGCTAAGTATCTTTTATATTCTGAGCGTTTTGTTTTTTGTTTCGTCAGGCTTGTTATCTTGTCGAGCATTGGTTGTTTTCATGAGCAACATGCTTTTATTGCATATTTATTTCCTCCCCAAGCAATAAAGACAAGCCGCGAGCTTTATTGTGTCTATATTTGATTCTTTTCAGAACACGCAAATTAGGTATTTATTTCTCAATATATGACACTTTAAATGATGACCTCGACCTTTGGGTGATCAGGACGTCGAGTCCTTTCGTGGTTGTTCGGCAGATCTCGGGGATGCTGCAATGTTATTTATCCCACGTTTTTTCAACCCCTTGCTTTCGAGGCATTATTTTTACACAAACGCCAGAAAATCTGTCCCACCTCCCCAAGTACTGCATTGCAGTAGAAGATGGAGTTCAAAGTCGAGTCTTCACTGGGGTCTCGTCTTTTATCCAATTCTATCAAATGAATATTTTTCAGGCTTCTTTTCTTGAGGCAATGCAGTTTTCGAGGGGACCTTAAGTTCCTCCACAAGAAGTGGAGGTGGATCAGATCTCTGCTTCAGCCTCAGAAGCTCATCTAAATCTGTACATCTGGACCCTCCTCAAAAAGGCACCTCAAAAGACTTCCAGGGTTTTGGACCCTATCAGCACAAGCCCTTTCGTGGTCCCCACAAGAAAAGAGGCTCCTACAGGAAACGCCCCTATGGGGGCAACTCCTCGCAAAGCAGTAACCAGTCGTTTTTCCCAGCCAGGGGGAAATCGAACTTCAGAGGCTCCAAGGGTCGTTTTCGACCCCACTCCAAATCTGGTCAGTTATCCTCTGATCCTATCAGAGTACAAGGCCCGTCAAAGACCAAGCTCTGGCCACTTGGATGCAGTCTCTTCTGTCAAAGAACGTAATCGAAAGGGTGGAAAATGTAAAATCTCTTGAGTTTTACAGTCGCCTGTTTCTAGTAACCAAGCCTCACCAAAGGTGGAGGCCAGTCATAGACCTAAGCAGGCTCAACACTTTTCTACATGTAGAAAAGTTCAAAATGGAAACTCCGGAGTCCATCAGGACCTCCCTGATTCCAGGGGAATGGGTATCGTCGATAGACCTGTCGGACACTTACCTTCACATCCCCATTCATCCAAACTCAAGGAAATACCTAAGGTTTTGCCACAGGTCTCAGGTTTTCCAGTTCACCTCCCTCCCTTTTGGACTATCCACAGCCCCCTAGGTCTTTACAATGATTGTAAAGGAGGTGAAGCTAATGACCCTCCCCGGAGGACTCAGACTTCACCACTGCCTGGACGACTGGCTGATTAGGTCCCACTCTCAGGAGGAAGCCCAAGTGAACACTCAGGCAGTGGTAGACCTGACTCAGTCCTTGAGTTGGATAATAAATCAGGAAAAGTCAGAACTAAACCTACTCAGGTGTTTCCGTTCGTGGGCAATGAATCCCATCTAGATTCAGCCCTTGTAAAACCCTCTCAAGAGAGATGGCTCAACTTCAGAATTTGATCCTACAACTCAAGTCAAAACATGTTTTGACTGCAAGATGTTTGATGTCGCTAATTGGGTTGCTCGCCTCAACGGAGAAGATGGTCCCGGAGGGACGCCTTCACATAAGGCCCTTTTCAGTTTCACCTCGAGGAGCTCTGGAGATATCCTCAATCATTGGACAGCCTCCTTCCTTGGACAGATGCCATTTCTGCACACCTAGACTGGTGGCAGAACCCTGCAAAAGTGATGAGAGGTCCAGACCTTCATCCCAAGACCACAGTTTCCAACTCTTTACAGACTCCTCAAACGAAGGTTGGGGCACTCATTAAGCGTCCCTGAAAGGGCGCTTATTTGGTTTTGCGTCAGTTTCCTCGCCGCCGCCGCATTATGGTCTCCCTTGAATATCTCCCTTATTATTGCAAGCTTTTTAACCATATTTGGCAGTTATATACCTTAGGCATGGGAAAATTTTTCCACATGCTTAAATTTGACCTTTGATCTTTATCAAGGTCACATGATCAAAAAATAATTTTTTCGGGTACACCTGCCCGTCATTGCAGTTCAGGAAAATCTACTGACCGCAGAGGCTTGTAACTTCATACACATGTTTATACTATCAAAAACGTGAGCTGATTAGATTTTGGGAGCAATCCGATGAAAATTGACTGATTTATGAGTGATTTTCTCACAGGTACCAATCAGAAAGCTTAAAATTCATGTGAACCCCCTATTATCTTCTTAAGTATTGCATTTAGAGCCATAAAATGTATTGGGAGGTAGTAGGAAACCATATGTGGAGAGTCTAGAAAGCAAGTCAAATTCCCCCCCTGACCCCCCTGTAGGGGTCAAACTGGGGTCATAAAATAGCCAATTTCATCTTTTCCCCTTATATCTCCTTTATTCTTGCTTCTAGAGCTTGAGAATGTATTAAGAGGTATTGGGAAACCATATGTGAAGAGTCTAGATAGCCGGTCATATTTACCCCCAGACCCTCCCTTATGGGTCAAACTGGGGTCATAAAATAGCCGATTTTGTGTTTTTGCCTTTTATCTCCTTTATTCTTGCTTTTACAGTTTTAGAATGTATTAAGAGGTATTGGGAAACCTTATGTGATGAGTCTAGATAGCCGGTCAGATTTACCCCCGCATCCCCCCTTATGGGTCAGACTGGGGTCATAAAATAGTCGATTTTGTGTTTTGGCCTTTTATCTCCTTTATTCTTGCTTTTACAGCTTTAGAATGTATTAAGAGGTATTGGGAAACCATATGTGAAGAGTCTAGATAGCCGGTCAGATTTACCCCCGGACCCCCCCTTATGGGTCAAACTGGGGTCATAAAATAGCCAATTTTGTGTTTTTGTCTCTTATCTCCTTTATTCTTGCTTTTAGAGTTTTAGAATGTATTAAGAGGTATTGGGAAACCTTATGTGAAGAGTCTAGACAGCTGGTCAGATTTACCCCCGGACCCCCCTTATGGGTCAAACTGGGGTCATAAAATAGCTAATTTTGTGTTTTGCCTTATATCTCCTTTATTCTTGCTTTTACAGTTTTAGAATTTATTAATAGGTATTGGGAAACCTTATGTGATGAGTCTAGATAGCCAGTCAGATTTACCTCCGCATCCCCCTTATGGGTCAAACTGGGGTCATAAAATAGTCAATTTTGTGTTTTGGCCTTTTATCTCCTTTATTCTTGCTTTTACAGCTTTAGAATGTATTAAGAGGTATTGGGAAACCATATGTGAAGAGTCTAGATAGCCGGTCAGATTTACCCCCGGACCCCCCCTTATGGGTCAAACTGGGGTCATAAAATAGCCAATTTTGTGTTTTTGTCTCTTATCTCCTTTATTCTTGCTTTTAGAGTTTTAGAATGTAGTAAGAGGTATTGGGAAACCTTATGTGAAGAGTCTAGATAGCTGGTCAGATTTACCCCCGCATCCCCCTTATGGGTCAAACTGGGGTCATAAAATAATCGATTTTGTGTTTTGGCCTTTTATCTCCTTTATTCTTGCTTTTACAGCTTTAAAATGTATTAAGAGGTATTGGGAAACCATATGTGAAGAGTCTAGATAGCTGGTCAGATTTACCCCCGGATCCCCCCTTATGGGTCAAACTGGGGTCATAAAATAGCTGATTTTGTGTTTTTGCCTTTTATCTCTTTTATTCTTTTAGAGTTTTAGAATGTATTGAGAGGTATTGGGAAACCTTATGTGAAGAGTCTAGATAGCTGGTCAGATTTACCAGATAGATGTGTTCAAAGCATTGTGTCATAAACTTCTTGCCTTTCTAAAGGCTCACATTTTACTCGGCCTTTTTCTAAAATGTAAATAGATATATGGCATTTATAAAGCACTGTTACTCTTTAATTAAGTAGCTTTATGGTGTAACTTTTGACCTATTATAAGTATTGATGCTTTATGCATTCTTAGCCAGAGCATTTATTCAATTAACTTTTCGCAATTTATGACCATAGAAAACAAAATAAAGCTTAAATTTTTCTTTCATGTTAATGCATGAACTTCCACACTGTCTGCTTAACTTTCACTTCTTCTCTCAGCACTGTATGTTTTTATTTTCAAAAACCTTTTTCTACTGTATATTATATTGCAGTGAACCTTTTTGGGACACTTAGTTTTTGTTAGCAAAAACATTTTTCTAGTTTAGATCATCTTCTACCAAGGGTCTGTGGTCAAACCAGGAAAAAAGGCTACACGTAAATGTCCTAGAATTTAAGGCGGTCTCACTGACCCTACAGAATTTCAAGGACCAATGTCAGAACCAAACACTACATGTGGCAACGGGCAACTCAACAGGGGTAGCCTACATAAACAAACAAGGAGGAACTCACTCAATGGAGATGTGCGCCTCCTGTGGAAGATCATGACATGGTGTCATCGCTATCACATAACAGTGAAAGCCAGACACATTCCAGGGTGTCTGAATGTGATGGCCGACCTCCTGTCCAGGTCGAACCAAGTGCAGTCAACATATGGTCACTGCATCCACAGGTGTTCAAACAATCTGCCAGAAATGTTTCACTCCTCATGTAGATCTATTTGCCACTCATCTGAACCACAAGTTTCCACTGTTCGTGTCTCCAGTCCCAGTCCCAGAGGCTTGGGACATAAATGCTCTGAACTTAAGCTGGACGAGTCTCACTTCCTATGCTTACCCTCCAACGGCTCTCCTTCACAGGGTGATCCAAAAAATCAGGCACTGCCACTGCCTGATCATTGTAATAGCCCCAGGCTGGCCAGGAATACCCTGGTTTTGGGACCTAGTGCTGCTCTCAACAGAGATCCCACTGCAACTTCCAGTGTCAACAACACTTCTCAAACAGTCCCACAATTATGTGTTTCACAGCAATCCTCAACACCTTAACCTACACGCCTGGTGTCTAGGGGTGGACAGCTCCAAGAACAAGGCCTCTCTGTGGAGGTGGCAGAAAGTTTTGCTGCCCCTCAGAGGTCATCAACAAGAACCATCTACAGGGTAAAGTGGGCCCTATTTGAAAAATGGTGCAGAGAAAATTCGGTGGGTTTTCTCCACTCCATCTGTGAAACATATCTCAGATTTCTTCATGTACCTGTATCAAGATCTAAACAGACGCCCCTCTACCATTGATGGTTGCAGGACTGCCATTGTTGACACTTTGGGCCCAGCAGGTCTCCATATTCCTCAGAGTTCAGACCTTCATAGGTTACTCTCCAGTTTCTACAGGGAACGTCCAAAAAGTTCCAGGAATCTTCCAAAGTGGAACCTTTCTGTTCTTCTCAATGAGCTCACAAAAGCACCCTTTGAGCCTATGAAAGACACAGACCTCAAACATCTCACTCTCAAAACTGCTTTCTTGCTAGCTTTGGCCTCCGGCAAGCGCTGCAGCGAAATCCATGCCTGGGTTGCAAACAAAGTATCTAATCTAGGCCAATGGGAAAAGTTCTTGTTCCCTTCTTCTGACTTCATAGCCAAAAACCAACTAGCAAGAGAAGGTTCTCAAAGTGTGTCTCCGGTGACTATTCCTGCTTTGACTACCATTGTAGATAGACAGTTCAAAGAAGACAGGACCTTGTCTCCGGTGCGGGCTCTGAGGTACTTTTTGGACCGAACCAAGGACCTGAGAGGTTCCCGGTCCCTCCTTTTCATCTCCTTCAAGAAAGGACATACCTCAGACATCAGACCCGCTACTCTCTCTTCTTGGTTGAAACAAACCATTCTACTTTGTTATAAACAAGCAGACCAACAAGCCTTGGACTCGGTCCAAGTTAAGGCGCATGACATTAGGGCCTTTTTGGCCTCTAAGGCCTTTTACGGTGGGATATCGGTGGACCAATTCATGCAAGCCTATCACTGGAAAGCTTACACACATTTACAAATTTTTACCTAAAAGACCTTACTTGGTCAGTCAACGACAACAATATGTCAACATGTAAGAAAAGAAGGGGGGGGCACATCCGCTACACCCAAGTCTTCAGGAGTCTAATCCCAGGGTATAGGTATAAGTCTACCTCATCATGATGTTTGGGTAAGGTCTTTTTTGTTTTTTATTATTTAGTATCAAAGTATTAAGGACTTTTAAGGTTGTCATTAATTGTTTTAGGTTGGCATTAATTATGAGAATTCAAGCCTAGGGCTTCTCCTCACACTTGATCCAGCCCTTAGGGGCTGCACCCCATATAAGTGAGCATTGGCTGCACTTCTATCCTTTCATCCAACATCCAGACAGTTTTAGCACTGTCATCCATTCATTCAGGTTTTTGGCTTTCATACAGGTCCGGCCCTCGGGACTGGGACACTGTAAACGGGACTCAGACTGGTATTTTCTATCATTCATTCTAATCTATTACTTCAAAATCTAAGAAAAATCGACATATATTCCAGTCTCAGCTGTAATCCTGCCACCGGGCGGTTGTATTCAGCTATCAGTCCCACATGGTAAGATATTGTAGCGCAATAAAATTGAAAATTTTGATTACTTAAATGTAGCTTTTATAAGCTACAAGCTTACCATGTGGGACTGAAGAGAGTCCCACCCTGCCTCCCCGCTGTATTACAGCTCAGGGGGTATGGTCCAAAATTTAAACGAGAAAGGATGTAACAAAAGGGGCAAGTCACGTGACGACAACCTCGACTATGGCCAGATCAGACGGCCTCCTGAGAATAGCTATCAGTCCCACATGGTAAGCTTGTAGCTTATAAAAGCTACATTTAAGTAATCAAAATTTTCAAATTTAAAGGAAAACACAAAACTCAAGAGCCTTTACAAGCACTAACTAAAGTCATTAAGTGTCCAGCTAGAAAAGGAGAGAATGAGTGTGTTTGTGTGTGTGTATATGTTAATGAAGCTTCACTTTGTGAGTTTGGCTTGTTACTGTTAGCCTGGCCTTCAAGGCTGTCTTCAGTATAATGCAACTATTCAACATGAATGTCAAAAATAGACTATGAAATACACTTTATGTCCTCCACACATCAAAGGCCTACTACTTTTTTATCTGAGGGAACTAAACTAGTGGTGAGTTAAGATATTATAAGAGAGTTTTATTAAAAATAATTGCGTTCTTTTCAGAAATTTTCTATCACATGCAACACACACCAGTAGAAAGGCTACAGGCTGGAAGTATTGAAGTACATAAAGATTAAAGAGGTGGAACACATGAACTCAGTGTGAGAGTGAGTGGCAGGCCTTGCGTGTGCTGTGGGGAGGGGCAAGAGGAATGAGGGGATCTATTGATTTTATATTCACTTTCTGGCTGAACACTGCAGAGTTGGTAAAGGGAGGGGGAGGGGGGGGGAAGTATGTTGGCCTGTGTGTGAAAGACTGAGAGAAACAGTGTCAGAGTATAGCTGCTAGTTAAGAGTGAACTCAATCTGGAATATGCAAAACACAATGCATAGTTAAAGGCTTAGCCATGGGGAAAGAAAACCAGTTAAAAAAAATGACGGCACACTCGATTGTATTACCACACGAGGCATGTTGTAGTCAATGTGGTGGCCCATTGGGGCCCATGAAAGTCAAGTTGTAGTGGCCTTAACTAAAAATGGGGGGGCCACGGGGCCACTGTGAATTTTGCATGCTGACTACAAGGTGGGACAACCTTGTTTTGAAGAACTTAACACAGATTTTGCAAAAATCTGTATCTCTCCTAAGCCCTCTGGGGCCCCTGTGGGCAAGGTTCCCCTACAAGTTCTTATGGAACATCAATCTAGGCAGAATCTCTCTACCATTAATTTCACAGCTACTTTCGCTAGGACTGCCTCCTCCTGTAACACTGTTATGGAGAAGTGCCTACACAAGGCTACCTTCAAAAGGGTCAGAAACCAAATTCTAAAGGGTGCCGACCCCGAAAGAGCTGCCAGACGTGGTTATGAAAACGCCTGTGATTATTTTGAACTCACGAATAAGAAGATTCTTATTCAACAGAGAGCCTTAGCCTGCCTTAGCAAATCTGTAGCCCACATACTCCAGAGGGAACTATATACCATGGGCAACACTGGCCTTCTGAGAAGAGAGGCTGAAATTACCCTTCTTCAACCACATCTAGGGGACTCGAGACGCCAGGAACTGAGGAACTCGCCTTTTTGGCCTATTCCTCTTTTCAAGTCTGAACTAGTGAAGGATGGAGAGGACATCCTCCGTAAAAAAGGCACCCCTAAAGACTCTCAGGGTTTTGGACCCTATCAAAACAGGCGCGGATATGAGGAAGTCGCTGAGTACATGGATTTTTGGAATAAGACAGTTCTTATTCAACACAGGGCCCTCACATGCCTCAGCAAATCCCTAGCCCATATTCTCCAGAGGGAGTTATATTCTATGGCTAATACCGGCTTGCTTAGGTGCGAAGCCGAGATGACCCTCTTACAGCCACATTTGGGGGAAATGAGACGCCAAGAACTTAGGAACTCGTCCTTTTGGGACCCGTCCTTGTTCGAGTCTCAACTTATGAAGGAAGGGGAAGACTTCCTTCTCAAAAAAGGCACCTCTAAAGACTCTCAGGGTTTCGCACCCTACCAGAATAAGCCCTTTTGTGGTCCCCACCACAACAAGAAAAGAGGCTCCTACAGGAAAGGCCCCTATGGGGGCAATTCCTCACAAAGCAGTAACCAATTGTTTTCCTCAGGTAGGGGGAAACCGAACTTCAGAGGCTCCAGGGGTAATTTTCAACCTCACTCAAGGGGACGAGGGCGTGGAAACCCCTCTTCCCAATGACTCCTTTCAAGCCTCCCTCAGTCCACCAGTAGGAGGTCGCCCCCGTTCTTTCAGAAGAGACTGGGTAACAAACAAATGTTCAAACAACGTGTTAAACATTATCACCAATGGTTACTTTTATTTCATAAAAATGTAAAATACCCTACCATATGAAAACACTTGGGTAAGCTTGGCTAGGCACCCGGTGACCGCCACATACACCATACATAGAATTTAACAGTAAGGGGAGACCCTCATTAAACCTATATACTTGCTGCCCTTTGACCCCTGGTGACCTAACTAACTCTGCCATGCGCAGTGGCACAGAAATAGTTCATTCTTTTTGTGGCGGTTGAATGGTCAACAAGGTGCCTTTGCTGCTCGAATTTTAAGACCTGCTTTGCATATTTTCTGCTCTGAGTACTGTTTTCTTTCATTATTCACTTTTCTTTCATTTTATTTTCAATTTTATTCGATTTCTGGTGTTTTTATTGCCATATTTATCTCCCGGGAGATTATGAAATGATGCCTGTGTGTGTGTGCGTGCGTGCGTGCGTTAGTTAGTCATGCAGATTTCTCCAAAACTACTACAGCTACAGATTTTTTGTAAATTGATTGTCCCAATGAACTTTCACACCCTTGAAAATTTTTTTTTTTTTTGGACTTAGACCTAAAGATAAGTGAGTAATAGCAATCTTAGCTACTTGGAGTAAAGGGCTCATAACTCAAAAACTATTGCAGTTACAGCTTTTTCTTCAAATATGTTGTTCAGCTACTTTGTCCTTAGCTATAAGATGGTACATACTTTGGGGTCCCATTGCATGCCACAAGTGAGTAATAGCTATTTTCTTATTTGTAGCAAAATAATGATATAAGTAAATGTCAAATATCTTCAAAAGTATTAAAGTTAGGGAATTCTTTTCCAATATGTTATTCATCTAGTTTTTGGTAAGCTATCACATAGTAAAGTTTCAGACCTGTTGCACATTGGATAGCTGCGTAATAGCTACTTTGAAATTGTGACAGTTGAGTAAATCCATTGTAACTCCAAAACTATTGCAGTTAGAGTATTTTCCTAAAATATGTTATTCAGCTACTTTGTCCTTAACTATAAGATGGCATATAGTTTGGGGTTCTATTGCATGCCATAAGTGAGTAATAGCTATTTTCTTATTTGTAGCAAAATAACATAAGTAAATGTCAAATATCTTCAAAAGTATTACAGTTAAATCTTTCAACATGTTATTCATCTAGTTTTTGGTAAGCTATCACATAGTAAAGTTTCAGACCTGTTGTATATTGCATATAAGATGGCATATAGTTTGGGGTTCTATTGCATGCCATAAGTGAGTAATAGCTATTTTCTTATTTGTAGCAAAATAACAACATAAGTAAATGTCAAATATCTTCAAAAGTATTACAGTTAAATCTTTCAACATGTTATTCATCTAGTTTTTGGTAAGCTATCACATAGTAAAGTTTCAGACCTGTTGTATATTGCATAGCTGAGTAATAGCTACTTTGAAATTGTGACTGTTGAGTAAATCCATTGTAACTCCAAAACTATTGCAGTTAGAGTATTTTCCGAAAATATGTTGTTCAATTACTTTTTCCTTAACTATAAGATGGCATATAGTTTGGGGTTCTATTGCATGCCATAAGTGAGTAATAGCTATTTTCTTATATGTAGCAAAATAACAACATAAGTACATTTAAAATATCTTCAAAAGTATTAAAGTTAGGGAAATATTTTCAAATATGTTATTCATCTACTTTTTGATGAGCTATCGGATAGTAAAGTTGCATACCTGTTGCACATTGTATAGCTGAGTAATAGCTACTTTGAAATTCTGACTGTTGAGTAAATCCATTATAACTCAAAAACTACTGCAGTTACAGTATTTTCCTAAAATAATTTGTTCAGCTACTTTTTCCTTAACTATAAGATGGCATATCGTTTTGGGTTCCATTGCATGTCATAAGTGAGCAATAGCTATTTTCTTATTTGTAGCAAAATTATGATGGAAATAAATGTCAAATACCTTCAAAAGTATTAAAGTTAGGCAAATCTTTTCATTTGTTATTCATCTAATTTTTGATAAGCTTATTCTCCTTTGTCCTTTATATTTTTGTTGCTTTTGCAGATGTAGGTCAATAGCTAAGTGAGTAGATAGCTGAGTAATAGCTACTAAAATGAGTGAATGTCTTTTATCTCTAAAAGTATTATAGGTAGGCAATTTCTTGTAAATAAGTCATTTACCTACTTTTGGGTGATCTACCACATAGTGAAGTTGCAGATCTATAGCTTTTTGCATAGCACACTCATAGCTACTAAAATGAGTAAATGCCTTTTATCTGTAAAAGTATTGCATACACGCAATTTCTTCTAAATAAGTCATTCACCTACTTTTGGGTGATCTACCACTCAGTTAAGTTGCAGAACTGTAGCTCTTTGGATAGCTGAGTAATAGCTACTAAAATGAGCAAATATCTTTTATCTCTAAAAGTATTAGAGATAGGCAATTTCTTCTAAATAAGTCATTCACCTACTTTTGGGTGATCTACCACATAGTGAAGTTGCAGAACTGTAGCTCTTTGGATAGCTGAGAATTAGCTACTAAAATGAGTAAATGTCTTTTATCTCTAAAAGTATTACAGGTAGGCAATTTCTTCTAAATAAGTCATTCGCCTACTTTTGGGTGATCTACCACATAGTGAAGTTGCAGAACTGTAGCTCTTTGGATAGCTGAGTAATAGCTACTAAAATGAGTAAATGTCTTTTATCTCTAAAAGTATTACAGGTAGGCAATTTCTTCTAAGTAAGTCATTCACCTACTTTTGGGTGATCTACCACATAGTGAAGTTGCAGAACTGTAGCTCTTTGGATAGCTGAGTAATAGCTACTAAAATCAGTAAATGTCTTTTATCTCAAAAAGTATTACAGGTAGGTAATTTCTATTAAATAAGTCATTCACCTACTTTTGGGTGATCTACCACATAGTGAAGTTGCAGATCTATAGCTTTTTGCATAGCACACTCATAGCTACTAAAATGAGTAAATGCCTTTTATCTGTAAAAGTATTGCATACACGCAATTTCTTCTAAATAAATCATTCACCTACTTTTGGGTGATCTACCACATAATGAAGTTGCAGAACTGTAGCTCTTTGGATAGCTGAGTAATAGCTACTAAAATGAGGAAATGTCTTTTATCTTTAAAAGTATTAGAGATAGGCAATTTCTTCTAAATAAGTCATTCACCTACTTTTGGGTGATCTACCACATAGTTAAGTTGCAGAACTGTAGCTCTTTGGATAGCTGAGAATTAGCTACTAAAATGAGTAAATGTCTTTTATCTCTAAAAGTATTACAGGTAGGCAATTTCTACTAAATAAGTCATTCACCTACTTTTGGGTGATCTACCACATAGTGAAGTTGCAGAACTGTAGCTCTTTGGATAGCTGAGTAATAGCTACTAAAATGAGCAAATGTCTTTTATCTCTAAAAGTATTACAGGTAGGCAATTTCTTCTAAATAAGTCATTCACCTACTTTGGGGTGATCTACCACATAGTTAAGTTGCAGAACTGTAGCTCTTTGTATAGCTGAGTCATATACCTGCTAAATGAGCAAATGTCTTTTATCTCTAAAAGTATTACAGGTAGACAATTTCTTGTAAATAAGTTGTTCACCTACTATTGGGTGATCTACCACATAGTGAAGTTGCACAACTGTAGCTCTTTGCATAGCTGAGTAACAGGTACTTAAATGAGTAAATGTCTTTTATCTTTAAAAGTATTGGACATAGACAATTTCTTCTAAGTCCTTCACCTACTTTTGGGCGATCTACCACATAGTGAAGTTGCAGAACTGTAGCTCTTTGGATGGCAGAGTAATAGCTACTAAAATGAGTAAATGTCTTTTATCTCTAAACGTGTTACAGATGGGCAATTTCTTCTAAATATGTCCTTCACCTACTTTGGGTTGATCTACTGCATAATAAAGTTGTAGAACTGTAGCTCTTTGGATGGCAGAGTAATAGCTACTAAAATGAGTAAATGCCTTTTGTCTTTAAAAGTATTGCAGTCAAACATTAAACTTGTTATCACTTCTACATATGCCTCCATCTCATAAGAAAATTTATATTCCACTATCTTTAGTACATCTAATTTATACGGCTGGAGATAAATGCATGCGTCCGAATGCTTGTTTTGCAATATCTTTAATGTTTCGTATTTAACTCAGTCGGTCACGTGGTGTCGGATGTCGGTTTACATTCGGAAATATTCATTTTCTTGGTGTTTTCATTCATTTCAATTCTTCTGAATTTTATTTTTCACCAAATTAGGGTATTCCTTCATTGTTGTTTCAAAATTTTTCGATTCACCACATTTTTTATTCTCCAACTTGAGTTCTTGTACGCAATTTTCACCAGATCACGTGACTATGACGTCACATCCAAAATGGAGGTTAACCGTGAACTTCTTTCAAAATAGTCATTCTATCAGTGAGTACTGCTTATTTACTCCTTTATTTTCTGTTAACTGTATTTTCAGAGCAGTTGTGTGTACTTTTCATTTCCTGCCGGCCCGCCGGGCGGGAGATTATAAAACGCATTCCGTGTGTGCGTGCGTGTGTGTGTCACGTTTTTAAAAAGGGCTGTACATCACACTGGTTGTTTCTCCTTGGCCTTTTCAATATTTTATGACCTTATTGCTTATGTCTTTTCATTTGATGCTGTTTTTTCAGACCTAGGTCCATAGCTAAGAGAGTAAAAGCAATGGTGGCTACTTTCAGTAAAGTGCTCATAACTCCAAAACGACTGCATTTAGAGCATTTCTGTAAAATACGTTGTTTAGCTACTTTCTCCATGCCTACAAGATGGTACCATTTTTAGGGGTCTATCTTTATAGCTAAATGAGTAATAGCTATTTTCTGTTTTTAACAATGACCAAAATGAGTAAGTTGCTTTTATCTTTGTAACTGTTACTTACAATATTGGTCTCGAATATGTTGTTGAACAACTCCTTCATGTACTATATCATGGTGGGGTTTCCAAGGTGTAGCACCATAGCTAGCTGAGTAATAGCTACACTAAGTTTAACATTTGACCATTGAGCAAGTCACTTATAACTCAAAAACTATTGAATATACAGGATTTTTGTCAAATATGTTGTTCACCTACTTTTTGATGTACTGTGTCGTGGTGAATTTTCAGAGCTGTAAGTCCATAGCTAACTGAGTAATAGCTACTTTGAAATTTCTTAATTTCAACATTGAGTAAATCACTTATAACAGCAAAACTATTGAATTTAGGGAATTATTATCAAATATGTTAATCAGTTACTTTTTAATGTTCTGTGTAGTGGAAAAGTTTCAGAGCTGTATCTCCATAGCTAACTGAGTAATGGCTACTTTGAATTTCAACATTGAGTAAATCACTTATAACCCCAAAACTATTGAATTTAGAGAATTATTGTGAAATATATTGTTCACTTACTTTTTGATGTACTGTGTCATGGGAAATTTTCACAGCTGTATCTCCATAGCTATCTGAGTAATAGCTACTTTGAGGGTTTTCCATTGAGTAAATCACTTAGAATAGCAAAACTGTTGAATTTAAAGGATTTTTGTCAAATATGTTGTTCACCTACTTTTTGATGTACTGTGTAATGACAAATTTTGAGAGCTGTAGGTCCATAGCTAACTGAGTAATAGCTACTTTGATGGTTCTCCATTGAGTAAATCACTTATAATTGCAAAACTATTAAATTTACAGGATTTTTGTCAAATATGTTGTTCACCTACCTTTTAATGTTCTGTGTCGTGGCAAAGTTTCAGAGCTGTAGGTCCATAGCTAACTGACAAAAAATTACTTTCACGGTTTTCCTTTGAGTAAATCACTTTTAACAGCAAAACTGTTGAATTTAGAGGATTTTTATGACTTGTCAGTCAGCTGACATTATGTCATCACTCTGCGGCGTGGGCGTACGCGTACGCGTGAACAACTTCTCCAAAACTACAAGGCCTAGAGACATGCTGTTTTTTTTAAAAGATACCTTATCTATCGAGGATCAAAAATTGTTCAAGGCATGCAAATCTGTCTGTTCGTCTGTTTGCTAGAGACATTACAAGGGGGGTACCCCCACCAAAAGTGTGAAAATTTCAACTTTTTATCACAATTTTCTCAGTGACTATTGCAGGGATTTCTCTCATATCTTGCATATATGTACTAGGCCAGAGGTAGATTCTCTTGTGTGAGTATGAGACCTGGATCTGTCTTACTTTTTTTTTAATAAATTTTTTTAATAATTTTTAATGCATTAAAATTCATGAAATCATGCACTAAATCACTTATAACTTCAAAAGTGTTGCATTTACAGCATTTTGTGAAAATATGTTGTTCAGCTACTTTTTTCATAGCTACAATATGGTGAGTAAGTTGGGTGTCTGTCTCAATAGCTAAGTGAGTAATAGCTACTTTTGGGCTTTTCAGTAACTTCCATTATGAGTAAAATCACTTGTAACTTAAAAACTATTGCATTTAGAGAATTTCGTATAAATATGTTATTCAGCTACTTTTGGGCCAGCTATAACATAGTGAAATTTCAGACCTGTAGCTCATGGCATAGCTGAGTAATAGCTACTTTTAGGTTATCACTGTTGAGTAAATCGCTTATAACTTGAAAACTATTGCATTTAGAGAATTTCGTATAAATATGTTATTCAGCTACTTTTGGGTCAGCTATAACATAGTAAAATTTCAGACCTGTAGCTCATGGCATAGCTGAGTAATAGCTACTTTTAGGTTATTACTGTTGAGTAAATCACTTATAACTTGAAAAGTGTTGCATTTAGAGCATTTTGTTAAAATATGTTATTCAGCTACTTTTTTCATAGCTACAATATGGTGAGTAAGTTGGGTGTCTGTCTCAATAGCTAAGTGAGTAATAGCTACTTTTGGGCTTTTCAGTAACTTCCATCATGAGTAAAATCACTTGTAACTTAAAAACTATTGCATTTAGAGAATTTCGTATAAATATGTTATTCAGCTACTTTTGGGCCAGCTATAACATAGTAAAATTTCAGACCTGTAGCTCATGGCATAGCTGAGTAATAGTTACTTTTAGGTTATCACTGTTGAGTAAATCACTTATAACTTGAAAACTATTGCATTTAGAGTATTTTGTTTCAATATGTTATTCACCTATTTTGGGGTCAGCTATAACATAGTGAAGTTTCAGACCTGTGGCTCATTTCATAGCTGAGTAATAGCTACTTTGAAGTTCTCACTGTTGAGTAAAACAGTTATAATTGGAAAACTATTGCATTTACAGAAATTTGTGCAAATATGTTATTCAGCTACTTTTGGGTCAGCTATAACATAGTGAAATTATAGACCTATAGCTCATGGCACAACTGAGCAATAGCTATTCTCAGGTACTGACTGTTGAGTAAATCAGCTATAACTTGAAAAATATTGCATTTGGAGTATTTTGTTAAAATATATTGTTCACCTACTTTTGGGTCAGCTATAACATAGTAAAATTACAGACCTATAGCTCATGGCATAGCGGAGCAATAGCTATTTTCAGGTTCTCACTATTGAGTGAATCAGTTGTAGCTTGAAAACTATTGCATTTACAGTAGTTTGCTTAAATATGTTGTTCACCTACTTTTGGGTTAGCTATAACATAGTAAAATTTCAGACATGTAGCTCATTGCATAGCTGAGTAATAGTTCCTTTGAGGTTCTCACTGTTGAGTAAATCAGTAGCTGAATAACATATTTATACGAAATTCTCTAAATGCAATAGTTTTTAAGTTACAAGTGATTTTACTCATGATGGAAGTTACTGAAAAGCCCAAAAGTAGCTATTACTCACTTAGCTATTGAGACAGACAAACTATTACATTTAGAGTAATTTGTTAAATATGTTATTCACAGAATTTTTGGTCAGCTATAACATAGTGAAATTGCAGACCTCTATGTCATGGCATAGCTGAGCAATAGCTACTTTCAGGTTCTCACTGTTGAGTAAATCATTGTATCCACTGGATAGCCGCAGTGTGTAGAGAGATTTCACCATTACTGCTCTGATGAAAAAAATATTATAGCTAGCTTTCTTAAGTTTGCAGTATATATTAATAACCATAAAATGTTGTCTGGGAATATTTTTGGCCTCATTTTGAGAAACAAGATGGCCGCCACAGGTGTTTTTTGTCAGTCATGAAAAGTGCTTATATCTCCCTTATTATTGATCCTAGAGGTTTGGGATGATAAACCAACCTGTAGGAAATCATGGGGTGGGAATCTTTTGGTGTGGTCAGATTTGACCTTCAATGACCCCTCCTTCAAGGTCAAACAAGGATAGCCAAACTTAAAAGTGCTTTTAACTCGCTTATTATTGGTCCCAGAGGTTTGGGATGGTAAACAGACAGGAAATCATGGGCTGTGAATCTGTTGATATGGTCCGATTTGACCTTGGAACCCTCCTTCAAGGTCAAATGAGGATAGTGAAAATTGAAAGTGCCTACAACTCGCTTATTATTGGTGACAGAGATTTGGGATGGTAAACCATCCCATAGGAAATCATTGGCTCGGAATCTTTTGGTATGGTCAGATTTGACCTTTGGACCCCTCCTTCAAGGTCAAATGAGGACAGCCAAGCTTAAAAGTGCTTATAACTCATTTATAATTGGTCCTAGAGGTTTGGAATGGTAAACCATAGGAAATCATGGGCTGGGAATGTATTTGTGTGGTTCGATTTGACCTTGGACCCCTTCTTCAAGGTCGAACGAGGATATTGCATTTGTAGTATTTCTTTAAATATGTTTTAACCTATTTTTTACACTTAAACAATTACCTTGTTATTTTCCTTCATAATACCATTTACAGGGCACAACTTTTTTATCCTTTTCTTCTGTCAGCTCCGGAATTTCTTTCGAACTTGCTGTTCAGTTACCATTTACTGTATTTCTGTACAGCCCTTTTCCTGATAATTATTCTGTCCTCTAATCACCTTCACAAATCAAAAACACTGAGTCAGCTGACACAGTGCCCGTTCACGGGCACTCTCCTCTTGTTTCAAATATGTTCTTCACCTACTTTTTGATGTACTGTGTAATGGCAAATTTCGAGAGCTGTAGGTCCATAGCTAACCAAGTAATAGCTACTTTAATGGTTCTCCATTGAGGAAATCACTTATAACAACAAAACTGTTGATTTTATTACGCTACAATAGCTTACCATGTGGGACTCAATGCTTCAACCAAATGAAGAATCCAATGAACCTCGGATCCCTTCTACCAAACCTAAAAAGCACTCTGATAAGAGTAAACACAAATCAAGGTCCAGATATGTGTCATCTTCTTCAGGGGAGGATCAGTCCCCTGTAGCCAGACACAGGTCTTCTAAGCCCTCTAGGGCTCAGCCCTCAGGGGCTGTTTCTGATCAAGACCTTCCACAACATGATCCAGACCCCCCTTATTATAGGCAAGTAGCTCTGTCTGACATGCCCTCACAGTACGCTGAAGAGGTCGACACTTTTAGGCGCATTCTTTCCCTCCCTGACCCCAGGGAGTCTATGCCTAGGTCTTCAACGTCAGTGATGGGTCTCGATGATGAAAAAGGCCGTCAAGAGCTCAGACCTAGAGGTCCTTCCTCTATTCTGCCCCTCAGCTCAGTTATCAAGGACGCCTTTGATAAATTTCAACATGACAAAGCAGTAACCAATCGTTTTCCTCAGGAAGGGGGAAACCGAACTTCAGAGGCTCCAGGGGTCGTTTTCGACCCCATAATAGGGGAAGGGGGCGTGGAAACCCCTCTTTCCAATGACTCCTCCAAAGCCTCACTCAGTCCACCAGTAGGAGGTCGCCTCCGTTCTTTCAGGAGAGACTGGCAAACAAACAAATGTTCTCCAAACGTGTTAAACATTATCACCAATGGCTACGTACTGCCATTCCTTTCAAAGCCAAATTTGGTCAGATTCCCTCTGATCCTGTCAGAGTACAAGGCCCATCAAAAAGACCAAGCTCTGGCCACTTGTATCCAGTCTCTCCTGTCAAAGAACGCAATCGAAAGGGTGGAAAATGTAAAATCTTTTGGGTTTTACAGTCGCCTGTTCCTAGTACCCAAGCCTCACCAAAGGTGGAGGCCAGTCATAGACCTAAGCAGGCTCAACACTTTTCTACACGTAGAAAAGTTCAAAATGGAAACCCCAGAGTCCATCAGGACCTCCCTGATTCCAGGGGAGTGGGTATCGTCGATAGATCTGTCGGACGCTTACCTACACATCCCCATCCACCCAAACTCAAGGAAATACCTAAGGTTTTGCTACAAGTCACAGGTGTTCCAGTTCACCTCCCTCCCATTCGGACTAGCCACAGCCCCCAGGTCTTTACAATGATTGTAAAGGAAGTGAAACTAATGGCCCTCTCCAGAGGACTCAGAATTCACCAATACCTGGACGACTGGCTGATCAGGTCCCAGTCTCAGGAGGAAGCCCAAGTGAACACTCAGGTGGTGGTAGACCTAACCCAGTCCTTGGGGTGGATAATAAATCAGGAAAAATCAGAACTGAAACCTACTCAAGTGTTTTCGTTCGTGGGCTACGAATACCATTTGGATTCAGCCCTTGTAAAACCCACTCAAGAGAGATGGCTCAAACTTCAGGATTTGATCCTACGACTCAAGTCAAAACATGTTTTGACTGCAAGATGTTTGATGTCGCTAATTGGGTTGCTTGCCTCAACGGAGAAAATGGTCCCGGAGGGACGCCTTCACATGAGGCCCTTTCAGTTTCATCTCAAGGAGCACTGGAGATATCCTCAGTCGCTGGACAACCTCCTTTCTTGGACAGAATCCATTGCAGCCCACCTAGATTGGTGGCAAAATCCCTCAAACGTGATGAAAGGTGCAGACCTTCATCCCAAGGACCACAGTATCCAACTCTTTACCGACGCCTCAAACGAAGGTTGGGGCGCTCACTTAGATCAAAATTCTACAAAGGGTCTGTGGTCAGACCGGGAAAAAAGGCTACACATAAATGTCCTAGAATTGAAGGCAGTCTCCCTGGCCCTTCGAGACTTCAAGGACCAGTGCCAGAACCAAACAGTGCTAGTTGCGACGGACAACTCAACAGTGGTAGCCTACATCAACAAACAAGGAGGAACTCACTCAGCAGAGATGTGTGCTCTCCTGTGGAAGATCATGACCTGGTGCCATCACTACCACATAACATTGAAAGCCAGGCACATTCCAGGGTGCCTGAATGTGATGGCCGACCTACTGTCCAGGTCCAACCAAGTGCAGTCAACAGAATGGTTTCTGCATCCGCAGGTGTTCAAACAGATCTGCCAGAAGTGGTTCACACCTCATGTAGACTTATTTCCCACTCACCTGAACCACAAACTTCCACTGTACGTATCTCCTGTCCCAGACCCAAAGGCTTGGGACATAGATGCTCTAAACATAAACTGGACGAACCTCACGGCCTATGCTTACCCTCCTATGGCTCCTTCACAAGGTGATCCAAAAGATCAAGCAATGCCATTGCCTGATCATCGTAATAGCCCCAGGCTGGCCAGGGATGCCCTGGTTTTGGGACCTAGTGCAGCTCTCAACAGAGATCCCACTACAACTCCCAGTGTCAACGACCCTACTCAAACAGTCCCACAAGTATGTGTTCCACAACAACCCACAACAGCTGAACCTCCACGGCTGGTGTCTAGGAGCGGACAACTCCAAGAACAAGGCTTCTCTGTGGAGGTGGCAGAGAGAATTGCTGCTCCTCAGCGGTCATCAACAAGGACCATCTACAAGTCAAAGTGGGCCCTATTTGAAAAATGGTGCAGAGAAAATTCGGTGGATTTCTCCACTCCATCTGTGAAACAAATCTCAGATTTTTTCATGTACCTGTACCAAGACCTAAACAGGCGCCCCTCGACCATTGATGGCTACAGGACTGCAATCGTTGACACTTTTACTCTCCAGTTTTCACAGGGATTGTCCAAAAAGTTCCAGAAATCTACCTAAGTGGAACCTTTCTGTTGTTCTCAATGAGCTCACAAAAGCACCCTTTGAGCTTATGAAAGACACAGACCTCAAACATCTTACCCTCAAAACTGCTTTCTTGCTAGCTTTGGCCTCCGGCAAACACCGCAGTGAAATCCATGCCTGGGTCGCAAACAAAGTATCTAATCTAGGCCAATGGGAAACGGTCGCCTTGTTCCCTTCTTCTGATTTCATAGCCCAAAACCAACTAGCAAGAGAAGGTTCTCAAAGTGTGTCTCCGGTGACTATTCCTGCTTTGACTACCATTGTAGATAGACAATTTAAAGAAGACAGGACCCTCTGTCCGGTGCGGGCCCTGAGGTACTATTTGGACCGAACCAAAGACCTGGGAGGGTCTCGTTCCCTCCTTTTCATCTCCTTCAAGAAAGGACATACCTCAGACATCAGACCCGCTACTCTCTCTTCCTGGTTGAAACAAACCATCCTACTTTGTTATAAACAAGCAGACCAACAAGCCTTGGACTTGGTCCAAGTTAAAGCGCATGACATCTGGGCCTTCGCGGCCCCTAAGGCCTTTTACGGTGGGGTATCGGTGGACCAAATCATGCAAGCCTGTCACTGGAAAGCTCACAACACTTTTACAAATTTTTACCTAAAAGACGTTACTTGGTCAGACAACGACAACAATATGTATCTGGGACCCGTAGTGGTGGCACAACAAGTCCTAGATCCTTCCCCTCAGACCAGTTGTCCTCAGAAAGAAAAAAGGGGGGGGAGGCACATCCGCTACAACCAAGTCTTCAGGAGTCTCTCCCAGGATCTATGTATTCTTTTACCTTCAAGATGTTACGGGTAAGGTCATTTTTTTTTAGTTATCAAAGTAATTTGTATTAAGGACTTATTAAGTTGTCATTAATCTCATATTCAGGTGGCAAAAATTTTATGAGAATTCCAACCATTGGGCTGGTATGTCACTCGTGATGGGCCCCTAGGGACCCTTAGACCTCTAAGTGAGCACTGCTGCACTTCCGTCCTACAATCAAAACATCTTGACAGTTTTAGCACTGTCTTCTAGTCTATATAGGTTTTTGGCTCCTTACAGGCCCAGTCTTCGGGATTGGGGCACTGTAAATGGGACTCAGACTGGTATTTCTAACACTATTCTAATATAATTATTATTCAAAATCTAAGAAAAAATGACATTCCTTCCAGTCTCAGCTGTAATCCCGCCACCGGGCGGTTGGATTCAGCATTGAGTCCCACATGGTAAGCTATTGTAGCGTAATAAAATTGAAAATTTTAATTACTTAAATGTAGCATTTATAAGCTACAAGCTTACCATGTGGGACTCAGAAGAGTCCCACCCTGCCTCCCCGCTGTTTACAGCTGATGGGTAGGTTTTAGAAAATTTCAACGAGAAAGTAGGGCGATTGGTCAGAAGTTATCACGTGACGACAACTAGGGGCTACGACCAAGCATTAATGTCTTTTTTTCTTAGACGTTGGCCGTATGCCCTGTTGGCCATCCGAGAACAGCATTGAGTCCCACATGGTAAACTTGTAGCTTATAAAAGCTACATTTAAGTAATTAAAATTTTCAAATTTAGAGGATTTTTTCAAATATGTTGTTCACCTACTTTTTGATGTACTGTGTAATGGCAAATTTTGAGAGCTGTAGGTCCATAGCTAACCGAGTAATAGCTACTTTAATGGTTCTCCATTGAGGAAATCACTTATAACAGCAAAACTGTTGAATTTAAAGGATTTTTCTCAAATATGTGGTTTAGCTACTTTTTTATGTACTGTGTAATGGCAAATTTTGAGAGCTGTAAGTCCATAACTAACTGAGTAATAGCTACTTTGATGGTTCTCCATTGAGTAAATCACTTATAACTGCAAAACTATTAAATTTAGAGGATTTTTGTCAAATATGTTGTTCACCTACTTTTTAATGTTCTGTATCGTGGCAAAGTTTCAGAGCTTTAAGTCCATAGCTAACTGAATAATAGCTACTTTGATTGTTTTTCCTTTCAGGAAGTCACTTTTAACGGCAAAACTGTTGAATTTAGAGGATTTTTGTCAAATATGTTCTTCACCTACTTTTTGATGTACTGTGTAATGGCAAATTTTGAGAGCTGTAGGTCCATAGCTAACCGAATAATAGCTACTTTAATGGTTCTCCATTGAGGAAATCACTTATAACAGCAAAACTGTTGAATTTAAAGGATATTTCTCAAATATGTTGTTTAGCTACTCTTTTATGTACTGTGTAATGGCAAATTTTGAGAGCTGTAAGTCCATAACTAACTGAGTAATAGCTACTTTGATGGTTCTCCATTGAGTAAATCATTTATAACTGCAAAACTATTACATTTAGAGGATTTTTGTCAAATATGTTGTTCACCTACTTTTTAATGTTCTGTATTGTGGCAAAGTTTCAGAGCTGTAAGTGCATAGCTAACTGAGAGTAATAGCTTCTTTGATTGTTTTCCTTTCAGTAAGTCACTTTTAACGGCAAAACTTGAATATCTCGAAAACCGTACGAGATAGAGCGATTTCGAGCGAATTTTTGACCCGCAGGGTAGTACAAGAGGATCCTATGCAAAAGGGAAAAATTTCAATTTTCGCCACTTTTGGCGGCCATCTTGGATTTTAGCGGAAAGTGAAAAAGTGTGAATATCTCAAAAACCGTAAGAGATAGAGCGATTTTGAGCGAATTTTTGACCCACAGGGTAGTACAGGATTGTCCTATGGAAAAGGGAAAATTTTCAATTTTCGCCGCTTTTGGCGGCCATCTTGGATTTTTGCGGAAAATGAAAAAGTGTGAATATCTCGAAAAACCGTAAGAGATCGAGCGATTTCGGGTGAATTTTTGACCCGCAGGGTAGTACAACAGTGTCGTATGCAAAGGGGAAAAACTTCAAGAGTATCTTATGCAAAGGGGAAAACATTTCAATTTTCGCCACTTTTGGCGGCCATCTTGGATTTTAGCGGAAAATAAACATTGAAAATATCTTCGAAATGGTAAGAGATAGAGCGATTTCGAGCGAATTTTTGACCCACAGGGTAGTACAACGTATTCTGTGCCTAGGGGAAAAATTTCAGTTTTCACCACTTTTGGCGGCCATCTTAGATTTTAGCGGAAAATGAAAAATTGTGAATATCTCGGAAAAGGTATTTCTTCCACTGTAATGCTTGGCGGGAGATAATACCACGGCAGTGGTCTTGTTCTTCTCCAGAATTAAATTTTCATTGTTTTCAATAGTACCTACCACACGCGGTTCCTTATGGATCCCCCTATCAATTCTGCTACCTCAGTTACTTCGGGTTCGGGTGTTTCCACTCTGCCTTTGGGCATACAGTCATGCATGCCTTCCTTGGAGGAATGTACAAGCTGGCTGTTGGGGGTTACTCAATCCCCACCTGTGGATGCTCGACCTGTTACTGGGGTACCTTACCCCCCTCAGCCCTGTGTTATGTCCTCTTGGTCTGTGAATTCTCCACATTCTCTGGGTAGGCCTGTTTTACATCAACCTTCTTCTGTAGGTACCTATGTACCTTCAGTGCAGCCTACTCAGGATGTCCCGGTTGTTGCAGGCTTTCCCACTTATCATCAGGCATTTCCCAGGGCTACTTTTTAGCCTCCTTCGGCTGATTTTTTCAATTCCTTTTTTTCACTCATGTCTAACATGCTTGATAAAGTTCAAGGTATTGTTAATAAGACTGTTACTCAACAGTCTTTACCTTCAAGTCAGGATCTTTTTCAACCTTCGGGTTCTGTTACCTTGGATGACTCTCAGGAGCCTTCTCTGTCTCAGGATAACCTTGATGCAGAGTTACAGGTAGTTGATTCCATGCCTAGTATTCCCTGTGTCCAGTTGGTTAATAGGGATTACAGGGAGGCTTTGGATACTGTGTTTGAGGTTCTTTCAGACAAAATTTCTAAGCCTTCGGTGCAGAATCATGATCCTGATGACTGTTCGGATCTTTATCCTGATCAGTCAAAGTCTTCTCCTATGAGTCTTCCCATCAGCTCCAGACTTAGAAGCTCGTTTAGGATGTCTGATGCATATCTTTCAGATTTGCATTCTCGTACCTCTCCTGTTGGAGCTTGACAGCTTAAGCTCAGGAAGTTGGGAGTTTTCCCAAATAAACCTTCTAAGCTTAGTTTCGCTAGATACCTCTAGCTTCTGATCTTTGGGCTGACCTTCTCAAGGATCCGGATCAGGGGTCTGGTGTACCTGCTCCTAAAAAGGATATTCCTATCCCCAGACAGATTGCTCATGCTGTATTTATTTATTTGGGGTTTTACGTCACTTTCAACACTGTACAGGTCATATCACGATGGGTAGTTGGAAGGGCAGAGGAAACCAGTACATACAGTTCGTTAGGGTTCTGTACAGTAAACTGCCGACCAACGGGAAGCAACTACCAGCTTTCCCACTTGAGGCCGTGCCGGGGATCGAACCCTGGCCTCAGAGGTGGGAGGCGAGAGTGTTACCACTCTGCCACCGCGACCCCTGCTCATGCTGTAGAAAGAACTCCTAGATTGGATCTTATGATCCTTAATTCTTTTGATTTCTTTCGTGAAGCCTTATCTGTCAATCATTCTAACTTAGTCAAGTTGGTTGATCAGTCAGATTCTCAGCTTTCTCTGGACATTCGGCAGGCTTTAGACGTCAATTCTTTACTGATTAATCAATTGAAGTTTCATTTGATTGATCTTTTGGCTTCCACCACTCATTCCATCTCCTCTTTGACCTTAGTTAGGAGAGATTCTTTTCTCTCTTCAGTCCCAAAACATGTGCCTGATCACATTGTTAGGGACCTCAGGTCCTTTCCCATATATGGTCCTAAACTCTTTAGTGAACCATCTCTGAAGTCTCTTCAGTCTCATACTAAGGAAACAGGAGCAGTTTCAGACTGCCCTTACCAAGGGAGTCTCCAACCAGCTTTCTGCTTCTTCTTCCAAAGGGAAGTCGTTTAAAAGACCAAAATCCCAAGATAGGGATTCTCAAGATAGGAAAGTCCAGAAGGGTTCTGGTCCAGGTTCCTTTCAAGGCTCCAGCAGACCCCGTGGTGGAAAGTCTTCCAGGGGTAGGGGAAAGAAACCCCAATCTCTATCTCAACAATGATGTCCTTCAGGAGGTAGGAGTGGCCTTGGATCTGTCCAAGGTTCCACTCAAACCTCCAGACCTATCCACTCTGCCAGTGGGAGGTCGACTGGGTCATTTCCATCTCAATTGGAAGTTTTTGGCAGCTCTTCCTTCTGTCATCAACACCCTGGAATTTGGACTTAAGCTTCAGTTCCAATTTCTATGTCCAGGTGCCTCTTATCAACAACCATTATTCTTCCCCAGAGAAGAATGCTGTACTTTGCCAAGCAGTCTCAGACATGTTGCTCAAAGGAGCAATTCAGGAGGATGGAGACCAGTGATAGATTTGAGTTTCTTGAATCTTTGTCTGGACTTTCCCACTTTCAGGATGGAAACTACTCAGTCCATCAGAAACTCCCTTCAAGTTGGCCAGTGGACAACTTCTCTGGACCTCAAGCATGCATACTTCCACATTCCCATGACTCATTCGGTTCACAAACTGCTTAAGTTTCAAGTTTTGGCCGAGTTATACCAGTTTGTGGCAATGCCTTTTGGCCTAGCCACAGCTCCCAGGGAATTCACTACCTTAGTCAAGGAAGTGAGGAAGATGGCCTTGAGGTTAGGCGTCTCAGTACACATGTACCTAGACGATTGGCTTATCAAGGCCAACAGTTGTCAAGAGGCTCATTCTGCGACTCTAACCATGTTAGAGTTGACTCGCAAGCTGGGGTGGATAGTCAACAGGGAGAAATCAGACCTACTTCCAAAACAGGTTTTCACCTTCCTGGGTCAGGTTTTCGACCTGTCCAAGGGTGTGTGTTATCCAACAGAGGCCAGGTTTATGTCTATTCAGAAGGCCATTCATCCTCTGCTTCACAACACCTTCACTACTCCACGTCAGGTTGCACCTTTTAGGTTTACTAGTTCCTCAGGGTCGTCTGCACATGAGACATCTTCAGTTTCATCTCAGGAGACATTACAATTGCAACCTGAAAGGTGCCCTGGATTTTCCATTCTCCTTAAACCCTTCCGTGAAGGATCATCTAAGGTGGTGGTTACTCAGGAGCAATGTCATGGCAAAAGCTCCTCTTCACCCACCCAAGTAACCTTTTACACGGATGCCTCAGTTCAGGGTTGGGGAGCTCATTGTGCTCACATGATTACGCAAGGTCTTTGGTCGATTCAGCAGTCCAAACTGCACATCAATGTCCTGGAGCTCAAAGCTGTGCTCCTGGCTCTCAAGACCTTTGTTCCTCAGTTGCCCATTCAACTAAGGATTATCCAGGTGGCCTCAGACAACACAACTGTCTGTGCTTACATCAACAAGCAAGGGGGCACTCGCTCTTGGGACATGTTTGTCCTATCTTGGCACCTGTTTGCCTTTTGTCAGAAGAACAAGGTTGTTCTTTCAGCAAGACATGTTCCAGGGGTCATGAATCTTGTGGCAGACCAACTCTCGAGGTCTGAACAGATCCTTCACACAGAGTGGTCTCTCAACCCTCAGATCTTCAGGTGGTTGTCTCTGATAGACTTCCATCCTCAGATAGATCTTTTTGCGACAAGATTCAATCACAAGCTTCCCTTGTATGTGTCGCCAGTTCCAGATCCTCAGGCTCTGGCAGTAGATGCTCTGGAGATGAATTGGTCCGGACTACTTCTGTACTCCTTCCCTCCTACAGCTCTTTGTCCAGTCGTGGTCAAGAAGTTCATGAACTCTCAGAGCTGCAGGATGCTTCTTGTAGCACCTTTCTGGGAAACCAAGGAGTGGCTTCAAGATCTTTTGGCACTGTCAATAAGAAAGCCAGTGGCTCTTCCTCTAAAAAGAAATCTCTTAAAACAACCTCATCTTGAGGTTTGTCATCAAAATCGAAGGAGTCTAAATCTTCATGCCTTTTGGCTGAAGTCTCCTTAGAGAAAAAAGGATTTTCTGAGGAAGTGTCCAAAAGGATTCTTAGTCCTATTAGAAAGTCTTCTAAAGCTGTGTATGAAGCAAAGTGGAACTGCTTTAACACTTGGTGTGAGGAACATGGTAACTCTGCCATACATACCACTGTCCCTATTATTGCTGAGTTCTTCTTATTTCTTTTCTCTGATAAGAAGTTATTACCTCAGACTATAGAGGGATACAGGTCAGCTCTCTCCATGAAGCTTGATGCGGATTTGGAGTTAGGTTCAAATAAGGAGCTCAGAAGACTCATCCAGAGCTTCTACAAGTCCAGGCCTAAGGCTAGTCGTCACCTACCCTCCTGGGATTTGACCTTGGTTTTGCAGGCTCTTACCAAGGCTCCTTTTGAACCTTTATCTCATGCTGAGCCAAAGTTTCTCACTTGGAAGACTGTTTTTCTTATTGCCCTTGCTTCTGGAAGGAGAAGGAGTGAGATTCATGCTTTTACCTTTAAAGGTTGTTCTCATTCCAAAGGATGGTCTAAGGTCATCCTTAAATCAGATCCTGCTTTTCTAGCTAAGAACCAGTTGGCTTCAGAAGGACCTTCAGTTTTTTCTGAAATTGAAATTCCTGCCTTGACTAATTGTCTTGGGCAAGAGGATAAAGAAGACAGGTCTCTATATGTCCTGTTAGGGCCCTTAGATATTATTTGTCTAGGACTGCTGACCTTAGACAGGGAAGGTCTCTTCTCTTTGTCTCTCTTTTGAAGTCTAAACAGGGTGACATCGCGGCCCGGACGATTTCTAATTGGATTAAAGATTTAATCCACTACACCCTTAAGAACTGTTCCACAAACAATGCATCTCTTCATGGTATTAAAGCTCATGATGTTACGGCCCAGATTGCTTCCTGGTCCTTTAGGGGTGAAGTTTCTCTTTTAGACATCATGAGGACTTGTACTTGGAAGAATCATTCTACTTTTACATCCTTTTACTTCAGGGATGTTTCCCTCAAGAATATGGAAGATTCCTACAGTTTGGGAGATATTGTGGCTGCACAATGTGTAGTCTCCCTAACTGCTTAGTTTTCCTTTCTTAAGTTAATCTGAGGTTTTCTTAGCTTCAGAAAAGGGGGAGGGGATTTCCCTTTTGGGGGACTTCCTTTTCGGAACCGTGCTTGGTAGCCCAAATAGCTCTGACCTCTTGTATCCAGTCTCTTCTGTCAAAGAACGCAATAGAAAGGGTGGAAAATGTAAAATCTCTCGGGTTTTACAGTTGCCTGTTTCTTGTACCAAAGCCTCACCAAAGGTGGAGGCCAGTAATACACCTAAGCAGGCTCAACACCTTCCTACTTGTAGAAAGGTTCAAAACGAAAACACCAGAGTCCATCAGGGCCTCTCTGATTCCAGGGGAATGGATGGCGTCGATAGACTTAGCAGACGCCTACCTTCACATCCCCATTCACCCAAATTCAAGGAAATACCTAAGGTGTTGCCACAGGTCGCAAGTGTTTCAGTTCACTTCCCTTCCCTTTGGACTAGCCACGGCCCTTCAGGTCTTTACAATGATTGTAAAAAAGGTGAAGCTGATGGCCCCTACCTGGACGACTGGCTGATCAGGGCCCAGTCTCAGGAAGAAGCACAAATAAACACTCAGACAGTGGTGGACCTAACACGGTCCTTAGGGTGGATAATAAATCAGGAGAAGTCTGAACTAACGCCAACTCAGGTATTCCTCAAGAGAGATGGCTCAAACTTCAGGATTTGATCATACGACTCAAATCAAAACATGTTTTGACTGCAAAATGTTTGATATCGCTAATTGGTTTGCTTGCCTCAACAGAGAAAATGGTTCCGGAGGGACGCCTTCACATGAGGCCCTTTCAGTTTCATCTCAAGGAGCACTGGAGATTTCCTCAGTCTTTGGACACCCTCCTTCCTTGGACAGAAACGATTTCAGCACACCTAGACTGGTGGCAAAATCCCACAAACGTGATAAGAGGCTCAGACCTTCATCCCAAAGACCACAGTATCCAACTCTTTACAGACGCCTCAAACGAAGGCTTAGGCGCCCTCTTAGAGCAAACCTCTGCAAAAGGTCTGTGGTCAGACAGGGAAAAAAGGCTACACATAAATGTTTTAGAGCTGAAGGCGGTTTCTCTGGCTCTTCAAAGGTTCAAGGACCAGTGTCAAAACCAAACAGTGTTAGTTGCCACAGACAGTGGTAGCACATAAACAAACAAGGTGGAACCCACTCGGCGGAGATGTGCGCTCTCCTGAGGAAGATCATGACCTGGTGCCATCGTTACCAGATAACACTAAAAGCCAGACACATTCCAGGATGTCTAAATGTGATGGCTGACCTGCTGTCCAGCTCGAACCAAGTTCAGTCAACAGAATGGTCACTGCATCTGCAGGTGTTCAGACAGATCTGTCTCAAGTGGTTCACTCCTCCTGTAGATCTATTTGGCACTCGCCTGAACCACAATGTTCCACTTTACGTGTCTCCAGTCCCAGACAAAATTGCTTGGGACATAGATGCTCTGAACATAAAGTGGTCGGGTCTCACTGCTTATGCCTACCCTCCCACGGCTCTCCTCCACAGGGTGATCCAAAAAGTCAGCAATCCAATTGCCTGATCATCATAATAGCCCCAGGCTGGCCAGGGATGCCCTGGATTTGGGACCTAGCTGCAGAGATCCCACAATTATGTGTTCCACAGCATCTCAACCTCCACGCCTGGTGTCTAGGAGTGGCCAGCTCCGAACAACGCTTCTCTGTAGAAGTGGCAGAGAGAATTGCTGCCCCTCAGAGATTGTCAACAAGGACCATCTACAAGTCAAAGTGGGCCATATTTGAGAAATGGTGCAGAGAAAATTTGGTGGATTTCTCCACTGCGTCTATAAAGCAAGTCTCAGACTTCTTTATGTACCTGTACCAAGATCTAAACAGGCGCCCCTCGACCATTGATGGTTATAGGACAGCCATTGTTGACACCTTGGGCCCAACAGGGCTCCATATCTCTCAGAGTTCAGACCTTAACAGGTTACTCTCCAGTTTTCACAGGGATCGTCCCAAAAGTTCCAGGAATCTTCCTAAATGGAACCTTTCTGTTGTTCTCAATGAGTTCACAAAAGCACCCTTTGAGCCTATGAAAGACACAGACCTCCAACATCTTACTCTCAAACTGCTTTCTTTCTAGCCTTGGCCTCCGGCAAGCGCCGCAGCGAAATCCATGCCTGGGTTGCAAGGCCAATGGGAAAAGGTTGCCTTGTTCCCCTCTTCAGATTTCATAGCCAAAAACCAACTAGCAAGAGAAGGTTCCCAAAGTGTGTCTCCGGTGACTATTCCTGCTCTAACTACCATTGTAGATAGACAATTCAAAGAAGACAGGACCTTGTGTCCAGTGCAGGCCCTGAGGTACTATTTGGATCGAACCAAAGACCTGAGAGGGTATCGATCCCTCCTTTTCATCTCCTTCAAGAAAGGACAAACCTCAGACATCAGATCCGCTACTCTTTCTTCTTGGTTGAAACAAACCATTCTACTTTGTTATAAACAAGCAGACCAACAAGCCTTGGACTTGGTCCAAGTTAAAGCGCATGACATTAGGGCCTTTGCGGCCTCTAAGGCCTTTTACGGTGGGGTATCGGTGGACCAAATCATGCAAGCCTGTCACTGGAAAGCTCACAAGACATTCACAAATTTTTACCTAAAAGACCTTACTTGGTCAGACAACGACAACAATATGTATCTGGGTCCATTGGTGGTGGCACAACAAGTCCTAGATCCTTCCCCTCAGACCAGTTATCCTCGGAAAGAAAAGAAGGGGGGGGGGGGGGGTCACATCCACTACAACCAAGTCTTCAGGAGTCTAATCCCAGGGTCTAGGTATAGGTTTACCTCCCAAGATGTTACGGGTAAGGTCATTTTTTATTTTCAGTTATCAAGTATATAATGTAATAAGGACTTATCAAGGTTGTGATTAATCTCATGCTAGGTGGCAAAAATTTATGAGAATTCCAACCATAGAGCTGGTTTTTCACTCGTGGTTGGGCCCTAGGGCCCTTACTCTTCATAAGTGAGCACGGCTGCACTTCTCTCCTACAATCAAAACATCCTGACAGTTTTTAGCACTGTCATTCATTCTATTCAGGTTTTTGACTCTTTACAGGCCCGGTCTTCAGGATTGGGGCACTGTAAATGGGACTCAGACTGGTATTTCTAAACATTTATTCTAATCTATTACTTCAAAATCTTAGAAAAATTGACATATCTTCCAGTCTCAGCTGTAATCCTTCCACCGTGCGGTTGGATTCAGCATTCAGTTCCACATGGTAAGCTATTGTAGCGCAATAAAATTGAATTTTTAATTACTTAAATGTAGCTTTTATAAACTACAAGCATACCATGTGGGACTGAGAAGAGTCCCACCCTGCCTCCCCGCTGTAGTACAGCTGAGGGGTACGGTTAAAAAATTGCAACGAGAAAGTAGGAAGAGATCTCGTAGTGTACCACGAGAGGACAACCTGAGGCTACGGCCAACTATAAATGTCTATTTTTCTTAGACGTTGGCCGTGATGCCTGCGGCCATTCGAGAACAGCATTCAGTCCCACATGGTAAGCTTATAGCTTATAAAAGCTACATTTAAGTAATTAAAATTTTCAAATTCATGCAGATCTGTCTGTTGCCTGTTTCCCAGAGCTGTTAGAAGTGAGGTACCCCCACCCAAAGTGTGAAAATTCCAACACTTTATCACAATTTTCTCATTGTCTATTAAATGGATTTCCCTCTTATCTTGCATATATGTACTAGGCTACAGGTAGATTCCCATTTGTGAGTATAAGACTTGGATCTTTCTTAATTATTTTTTTATAAATTTTTTAAATAATTTTTCCTGCATTAAAATTCATGAAAACCTGCACTAAATCTCTTGTAACTTGAAAAGTATTGCATTTAGAGCATTTTAAAATATGTTATTCAGCTACTTTGTCCATAGCTACAATATGGTGAGTAACTTGGGCGTCTATCCCAATAGCTAAGTGAGTAATAGCTACTTTCTGACTTTTCAGTAACTTCCATAATGAGTAAAATCACTTGTAACTTTAAAACTATTGCATTTAGGGAATTTTCTATGAATGTATTGTTCAGCTACTTTTGGGTCGGCAGTAACATAGTAAAATTGCAGACCTGTAGCTCATTGCATAGCTGAGTAATAGCTACTTGGAGGTATCACTGTCAAGTAAATCAGTTATAACGTAAAAACTATTGCATTTTGAGTATTTTGTTTAAATATGTTATTCACCTACTTTTGGGTCAGCTATAACATAGTAAAATTGCAGACGTGTAGCTCATGGCATAGCTGAGCAATAGCTACTTTGAGGTTATCACTGTTGAGTAAATTAGTTCTAACTCGAAAACTATTGCGTTTACAGTATTTTGTTTAAATATGGTATACACCTACTTTTTACATCTTAATAGTTAACTTTGTACTTTACATCTCAAAACCTGCTGCAGGGCACAACTTTTGTGCCCTTTTCTTCATTCACTTCTACTCTGAAACTCAAAACACTCAGCTGACACAGAGCCTGTTCACGGGCAGTGATTGCTTGTTCAAAATAGTGATCATTTTTGTAGATATTTTATTTTACTGTGCATATTTGTTGTTCCTGGTGTTCTCAGTTAACTTTAATCACCCGGAAAACGTGGAGCATGTGGCCACATTATGGCTATGTTTGCCAAGCATCAAAGATGTGCACGGTGTAGAGACAAAGTCCAGGGTAATGATCCCTGTGTTCTAAACCAAAACTGTGAGTACTGTAACCTTTTAACTCCAGAGCAAGTAACACAATTATCAACTCCTACTTGTAAATTGAGGAAAGAGAAGCAAAAGGAAAATGGCACTTTAGTTGACCCTGCTTCTCTTACAGTTCTGTCTCCAATTGATAAAGATGCTTCAGCTGATTTGTTTTACCTCAACCCTCTTGCCATAAAGAACTACAGGGAATGGGCGAGAAATGGTCTATTAGAATGGCTAGACCGGAAGCTTTGCTTACTCTAGTTCATAGACCTTCACCAAAGCCGTCTTTTTCACCGGTCAAAGCACCGGTAGAACATCAGCCACCAACAGGTGCTCTTTATCAGACTCCATTTCTTCTATCAGCTGTTGGAGTGATTCTGTCAGCTACCAGATGGAGTACAAGCTGACAAGTCACTGGAAATGTCTTCTCCCTTGGAGACCTGGAGCCAGTATTATCTGGCCAGCTTCTGGTTTCTGCCCGGGAAGTTATACCACCGGAACAGTATGAAGAGGGAGAGGTCTCTGACCCGGAGGATCAACCGGATCTGGATACTGGTGACCCGGATCGTGCTATGAGTGATGACCAAAACTATAGAGAAACTGTCTGTGGAGTTAAGGCCTTTATGGGCTGGACGCATATTCCAGACCTGGAATACTCCCCAATATCCAAAGCGGATAATCCATGGATTGGTCACCATTCTCTTGTGAACTGGGTAGATTACATGTAGATCAGCTAAAGATCCAACTAGACCTGGCAAGTATGTGAACACTTGGCCAAATGATGCAGCTAAACTTAACAGTGCCTTTGGATGAATGGTAAAACAGTCTGCTACTTCTTCTCAACCACCATCACCTCCCTTATCTCAGGATACACTACGCAAATGGGAGAAGGCAGCAAAAGAGACAAGCTACATTTGTAACCAATCTGCTGGTTTCAATAGGTGTATCACAAAGATCCAGGACAGTTTACAAGAAAACCTTTAAAGTGCTTCAGGCTGAGCATGGTAAAGGAAAGCACAGGTAACCCTGGATAAACTGCACTACTTGACCTCTTTTAATCAGAATGTCAGCTTTGCCATGGGAAAATTTCTGCAATACCTATCAGATTTCACGTTTGTCCTAATGTCCAACCTTACCTTAGTTCGCAGGGACTCATACCAAGAACATCTCAAGCCTGGATTGAAGCCTGACACCTTTTCAGCTTTGAGAAACTGCCCTTTAAATGGCTATGCTCTCTTCCCAGATGCTGTTATCAGAAAAATGGAAGACAAAATTTGCTCAGTTTGAAACCAACAAGCGTACTTCCCAGCCCAGTATGGGCCATGGGGGTTTGTTAGTCGACATGAGAAGCAAAATCAGGACACTACCCCTTCTTATGGTACAATTGCAAACTTGCCAAATTCGTGTCCCCAGGTCCCGACCCGAAAGCTTGGGTGGTGGACACCCTGACAGTTTACTGGGAGGACCTGGATCTATATGCCTTCCCTCCAGTGTCCCTTCTCGGCCAAGTGATCAGCAAATTATCAGATCACCTATACAAAAGGGTGATCCTGATAGCCCCGGGTTGGCCCAACATGCCATGGTTTGGGGATCTGGTGGATCTGCTATCCCAGATACCCATTTGTCTCCCAAACCATCCCGATTTAGTGACTCAACCTTTCAACGGAGCTCGTCACAGGGATCTGGGCAGTCTCAACCTTCATGCATGGCCCCTGGAGCCAAAGCAATCAAGGATCAAGGGTTCTCTAGCCCAGTGGCAGAACAAATTGAGGTTCCTCAAAGACGCTCAACCAGAGCAGTCTATGAGGTAAAGTGGGCCATATTTGTCAGATGGTGTGAGACAAGTCAGGTGGACTTCAGGTCGACATCAATCAAACAAATAGCTGATTTTCTAGTGCACCTTTTCAGGAGAAAAATCTTCAGCCTAGTACCATTGACGGCAACAGGTCAGCCATCTCAGACAAGCTGGGAAATTCTGCTTTGAACATCAGCAAAGATGAAAACCTAAATCGGCTTTTGGATAGTTTTCACAGTGACAGACCCAAGGGTCGTAGAGGGGTTCCCTTCTGGAACCTCTCTTTGGTTTTGCACCAACTGACCAAACCACCTTTTGAACCCCTCAGAAAAGCTTCTTTGAAATATTTGACCGTCAAAACGGTTTTTCTCCTTGCACTAGGATCTGGAAAACAAAGGAGTGAAACCCACGCTTGGCTAAATAAAAACATCAGACACCAAGCTGATTGGTCAAAAGTATCTCTGTATCCTTCACCAAGTTTTTTCTCTTAAAATTATTTGGTGAAGTAGGTCACAGAGTGTGTAGATCCTGTGGTTATCCCAGCTGTGGCCCCTATTCTGGATAAATCTCTGAAGGATGATAGGTCCCTCTGCGCAATGCGAGCTTCATGCTATTACCTGACCAAGACTCAAAATCTGAGACATGGCAAGGAGTTGGTTTTTGTCTCCAAAATGAGTTTTGCAAAGGATATTTCCCCTGCTACTATCTCATATTGGATTAAGCAGACGATCATCCTTTATTATGAATTATCAGATCAAGAGGCTCAAACCTTGCACCAGGTCAGGGCACATGATGTTAGAGCCTTTGCTGCCTCTAGGGATTTTCAAGGTGGCATCTCCTTGGACCAAATTTTAGCCGCCTGCCACTGGAAATCCCACAACACCTTTACCCAATTCTATCTGAAGGATGTTGCTTGGGCAGATTCGGAGCTTCTTCATTCGGGCCCAGTTGTGGCTGCTTAGCAGATCCACCATTGAGGTTCCTATGCTTCTATTTCCCTTTGTATATAGTGTATATAGTGGTTAAGGTTTGACCTTGTTTCCACTTTTTGGGTAGTATAGGTCTTAGTAGTTAGTTATGACTTAATCTTCCCATTTGGGGCCTTTTAACCTAGGTGCTAGGTGCACAGGATATGAGGCTTTTCTCCACACCTTTATGAGTTTCTTGGAATCTCTAGGGACTTCCTCTAGGAACTTTTCCTCTCCTCCCTTCCTGCGAGCAGGAGAAAGAAAGAGGGGACACATAATTGGGCTTTTCGGGTCTTGATCCTGTGGTCCTCCTATCAACCGGACCAGACCCTTTTTGCCACTATTAAGCGTTCTCCTTAGTCCCAGATAAACTGCCCTCCATCCACTGGGTAGTTGTTCTAGCTATTTTCTGTTAGGTAAGATGTATTAACACAATAAAATTGCAAATTTTAATTAGTAAATTAAATTTTTTAGTTAATACAGTAGAACCTCGATTATCCGAACCCCATGGGAGACATACAATCCGGTCAGATAATTGAGGGGTTCGAATAGGTGAAGGAAACTGAAATTCACCGTCTATGGGTTACCTAGTGGGCGATAATTGAAGAATTGTTGTTTTTATGCAATAAACATAGACATAGGTGGTCGTTAATAAAATAATTTAATATATTTGTGTCATATAGTATAAGTGTACCTTCAGTTGTCGTTCATTTGCTCCATATCCATGGATATTATTATTATTTTTATTTAAAATATTACGCGGACTTGAGCTGGTTGTGTTTGGTTGGTACTTGCATTGTTGACGTTTTATTTTTAGATTAACACTGCCTGCATTTTGTCAATTGAAAAACTTTCGGAGATTATTTATTGTAAAACCCCAAGCGAACACGCCTTCAGTGATACGTATGTTTGATTGGTAATGCATTGTTGCAAAATAAATATATATTGCGAAACCCAATCGAACACAATCGAACACACTTTCATTGATTTGCGCATTATCAAAGAAGTTGTGTAGCAGGGTCGTGTAATTGAATTAATCCCTCCCCTATTGTAACAATGGTGATAAAGATGAAAGATGTTAGGCGTTTCTGTGAATGGTACGTTTTATAAAGCACTGGAATTCATCGTTTCCGAGACTGTGTAAAATCTTGTATTATCTCCCACGCTAGACTGCATTATATCATTTTATATGTAGGGAGACACGATTTCAGTTCGGTTAATCTGGAGATTCGGATAATAGAAGGCCGGATAATCGAGGTTCTACTGTATCTTACCTAACAGACGGGAGATTCCCACCCAGCCTGCCCCACTTTTCACCTTATGCTGGACTTAATCTCTGGAGGAACAAAAAAGATGCTATGGTGTCACGTCCCCCTGGTGAATGAAGCAAGAACTAGGCCACATGGCTAGTGGATTGTAGTGTACTGGTCCTGTCGGAGGTGAAAAATGGAATGTCTTTTCAGCTGGTGCCTGAGTATAGCTATTATAAAATAAGAAGGGGTGGTATATGGACACAATATACTGCTGAGAGGTATTAATTTATACATATTGATTGACACCAATAGTGACAATGGTTGGGACATCCCAGATAAGATTGAGTTCTTGCCTTTTACGACTTCTCAAACATACTGGTAATGTACTGTTTCCAAGCCATTGAATTACACTGAATCTCATGTGTTTGTGGGCGTAACCATCAGTTTAATAGTGCTTTTCATACTGGTTTGACTGTAGAATTGTGTTTCTTAGTGATGGCCGAATGTATCTACATTCTGTGTCCAATTGCTCTTCCTGTTTCGCCTGTGTATTGTTAATAACACTTTATGCAGTGTATTTAATATACTATTATATAATTCACAGGTGAATCATGCTTTTTGGAGGCAAATATTTTTACATAGGTATTAATTACCAGTATGTGCACCAATAAGTTAGATATTTGCTCGTGAGTTGCAGAAGCAGTTTGGTAATAGTAGTAAAATTTCATACTGATGGTGCTTGTTGGGTAAGATGCACCTTTGCCAGATGTAATATTGGTGGCTGATTCTACATCAAGAGTGCCAATGGTTGTCACAAGTGTTCTTCACTGACACTTTTTAACAAGGTGTGTCCGACATAAACATCAGGAAAAAGTTGTTATGGTGTAAGTGAAGAGGTTATTGCCTAGGCAATAACCTCTTCACTTACACCATAACAACTTTTTCCTGAGTATAGCTATTGCCTGATATTAACTAATAAAAATTTTATTTATTTATTTAATTTGCAATTTTGGTACAGATGTTATTATATAGGTTGAATACATGCAACCTAAATTAATATTTATTAATGTATCATATATATATATACCAGGTGTGCTGTGCGGACTTCAACAATCAAACATGTACCACATCCTTCAACAAAGCGAGTTATGCACCAGGTCGAGAGTGGGCATCTGCTTCCATTGTGTCTCACACACCCACTTCAGTCATGCTCTCATGGCAACAACAAAAGGTATAAAATAAACTTATACAAATTTTATAGACCATAATGTTTGCATTAATTAGCAGTTACATCTTTGTGAACATGAATTTTTGGCAAAAAAATCTCAGATTGTTTGACAGAAACTAAATCAAAACCAGCAATGTATGCCCACAATATCTATATGTGGTACATTGATGTGTATAATCAGGGAATTCGCAGAAAATTGCCCTCAATATGCATTCCCTGAATTAAGTTCAACAACATTAAAAAATTTAAGTATGAGTTGTAAATTGTCACTTAAAAAGGCACTTATTTTGTGTCATTTTTAAAAGTACTACGTTTTTACTGTAGTAACCCTTGTACTTGACATCACAATATTACTTGATTTCATGGACACTTGAACTAGCATTTTCAATGCGTTAATAGGTCCTATTCAATAGACAATTGCTAATCCGGTTGGCGGACACTGGCCTGCCAAACGACAGAAAAAGTTGTCCTGTGTTTCCACCGGCTGGCAGGTCCCACATAGCATTCGCCAGGACCCACTATGCACTTTCTTCCTGTCTAGACTCCGTGACGTCATGGCATCTTTTTCGTTTGGCGTGTATACTGTACAGACAGATTTTTGTTAAATTTAAAAGTGAAGAATAGTGTCTTATTTTTGCATTATTCGCAATCTATTTTACTACTAACTGTTTATAGACACTTATAGACCATTATGGCTTCACCTGGGCAGAAACGGGGCCCTTGTGGACACTTAATGGCTGCTTTTGATTCTCATTCCTATTGTGTTCATTGTAGAGACAACGGGAAGGGCACAGACCCCTGTGTTAAACAAGAAGATTGTCAGTTCTGCAATGTTTTAACCCAGGATCAGAAAGCACGTTTGTCAACACCTTCTTATCAGAAGAAAAAGGAAAAACATGACCAGAAAGCCATCCAAGAAGAGTCGAGTAGCACCCTTGTAGATTCAGCTTTAGTGTCAGTGCTGGAGGTAGTGAAAGATGGAGAAGATTTGAACTCAGAAGAGGCAAGTAGTAACCCTGACAAAGAATTCAGAAGAGTTGAGTAGCAGATATGCGAAATACAAGAAAATTGAATCTGCAAAGGATAAGGGCAAGGCTGTGAAAAAGCATGTTTCACCGGCTGAGGTTGCAAAACCTTCAAATGACAAAAAACTGGAGGCAATGAACCAGAAATGGTCGGAAAGTTTTAGCAGAATAGAGACTATGCTTTTATCAAAATCATTCACCCAGCCAGAGCCGGTTTTCCAACCAGTGGTTGTCTCTCCAGCCAAGCCTACACCAGCCGGTGCTGTAGTCAACACCCGGCCCTTCTTTGAGCCTCAAACGACCGACCACCACTCACCAGCAACCGACCAACCCACCGGCCACTCTTCATCAGCTGCCTGCTCACTGGCATAAGTCTGATAACCGGCCTAGTACTACCGACCACCCACATACCGACCAGGTCACTAAGCTTGCACAAAGCACTTCAACTGTGGACAGCCAGCAAACACCAGAGACTTATATGGATACTAGTTCTGACTCTGACTCAGATTCTGTAGTGCATGAGCTCCCTGCTGGCCAGGCAGAGGAAGGCGAGTTGTCGGATCTGGACCAGGATGTTACTGTAACCAACACCAACCAGACCTCTACTGAAGAGCAGAACTACAGAGAAATTATGCGTAGTGTACATTCATACATGGGCTGGACACATATACCAGACATTGATTCAGCTGCTTCCAGTGCTGAGGATAACCCCTTTGCTGCACCTGAACACCAGCCAGTGGGTAAGATTAGTGTTAACCTCCCCACAGATGACTGGCTATGCAGGAAAATGGACAGTTTGAACCTGACACTTGTACCTATTCAGAAGTTCCAAAACAGGGGGTCTGCAGAGGGACCAATTTGTCAAGCCAAGTAAATCACATGCAAAGTGATACGGGCTCCATCCCAACCAGGACAGGCCGGCCTGATCAGTCTCTTACTGGCACTGTGATTCTGCCAAGCTTAATAGTGCATATAGCAAGATTGCAAGGGCATCTGGACTCCCTCAGAAGGTGGGAGAAGGCTGCACGCGAGTCAACTTATGTCTGTAACCAGGCAGCCAGATTCAGCAGGTGTCTCAGTAAAGTTCAACAGGGAATGCAGTCACAGCTGAAAGTTTTACAGTCTGGTCAGACCAAAGCAAAGTCATCTGGTAAAATAGGAACTGCTACAGAAGAGCTACATTACCTGATGAACTTTCATGCCAGTATCACACAGTGTATGGCCAAGGCCATGGAACATCTTTCTGACTTTGCTTTTGTTTCCATGGCAAAGGTGACACTAGTGAGACGGGATTCTTACTTGGCTCATGTAAAGTCCGGCTTGAAACAGGATACCTTGCTGCTTTGCGTCAAGCTCCACTGGACTTACCTACACTGTTCCTGGACTCTGTACTGAGGAAAGCTGAGAAGGACATAAGTATCACGCAGTGTACGGCCAAGGCCATGGAACATCTTTCTGACTTTGCTCTTGTTTCCATGGCAAAGGTGACACTAGTGAGACGGGATTCTTACTTGGCTCATGTAAAGTCCGGCTTGAAACAGGATACCTTGCTGCTTTGCGTCAAGCTCCACTGGACTTACCTACACTGTTCCTGGACTCTGTACTGAGGAAAGCTGAGAAGGACATAAGTAAATTAGAGGACAATGGGTTGGTCTCACTCTGCTGGTTGCAGGGACAGTCTTTTCTACCCCTATAGAATGTCGGATAAACAGACACAGGACCAGAAGTCTGGTAAACCGGCTTGGAAGACACTGGGACGTTTCAGCAAGAAAAAGGTGGTCGTCAACCCAACTAGTACTCATCATGTCCGGCCAAGGGTCAGTTCTCATATAAATGACAATTACTGTGTAAATGCTCCAATTCCAAGATGGCTGACCCGGAGCAAAGAAAATGTAAATTTTATTGTGTTAATACATCCTATCCAATGGACAATTGCTAATCCGGTCGGCACAGACCGGCCCGCCAAACACCAGAAAAAGACGTCCTGTGTCTCCACCGGCTGGCCGATCTCAGTACTGTGCACTCGTAAACTGGCGCATCGTACTTCCTTCCTGTCATAGCATCTTTTTCGTTTAGCACGTGTACTGTGCAGACGTGTTTTCAACATCTCCAGAGTTTTTAAAGGAAAAAATTGTGCATTATGACGGATTTTCAGCCTTATAATTTAGTGTTGAAGTGTTATCTACGTATCAAGCACGGATATACATTAAGAAATCTGCTGGAAACGCTCCCTAGCTGACTCAATATAGTATTGATGATAGGGCAGTACACTACGAGAAATATAAGGCAGATATTTTTCTAGTTTCCTCCCATTCAACAATTGTTGTTAGGGGCAGATCGACAATATAGAAAAATACTGGATACACTATTTACAAGGTAATTTTATCCGTGTCTTTTGTTTGAATGTACCTCTACAGTTCACCAACGAAACGTCAGTCTTAACTATTTACAACTAGAAGGAATCCCCATCAGAAGAGCATGAAGTGCGTTCTTTTGAACGTCTACTGTGATATCAGTCCATACATAGAAGGAATTTCATCTTCAGTCACTCTCAGTCCCACCCTTGTGGACCCGGCACGTGTGTGGGTAATAAGGGCAGTGGATGGCCAGGACACTGTTTTGAGTGCACACCGGCTGAGAAAGAAGAACTGACTTCAGACCAGCACCGACAAGGACTTTCATCTTCAGAGCGCACTGGTCCAGGCTACTCTGCTTTTCAAGCATCAGCCGACCGGCCAGCTCAAAGAACGCGACCTCTGACGTCATCTTCTATACGAAGCTGGTCACGTGAATCCCCGACCAGGTCACGAAGCTAATCACGTGATTCACCGACCAAGAAGGTCGGAAGTTCTTCAGAAATCACGTCTACTGTGATTCCAGTTCCTGCCTTGCAGACCCTGCCCTGTTGTCGGTAGTGGGGTTTGTGGACTAGCAGAATGCTCAGACCGACCAGGTTTTCCTTCTTCAGAGTGCACTGGTACCGACTTCTCTGCTGTAAAGCACCAGTCTACCAGCCAGCTCCAGCCGACCACACAACCAACTGTTGTCGGCAGTGGGATTTTTTGTGGACGGTAAGTTGCCGGTTGAGTTCATTCTTTCTGCTCACGTCTACTGTGATTCCAGTTCTAGTTCCTGAAATTCACCTCCAGAGCGCACTGGTACAGACTTCTCTGCTACAAGCATCAGTCGACCAGCCAGCTCACGTTTACTGTGGTAAAAAGGAAAGAACGTGACCAGTGATGTCATCTCCTAGAATCTGGTCACTTGATTCACCGACCGGCAATTCTTTCTACATATTGCTACTGCGTTCTTCACAACTTACGTCTACTGTGATACCAGTCCCTCTGTCATGGACCCGGCCTTTGTTGTTGGTAGTGGGATTTGTGGATGAGCAGAATACTGCGCATTTGCAAAAGAACGCGACAACTGACAAACTGGTCACGTGACACGCCTACCAACAATTGCTTCTAAAAATAGCTCACAAGGGCTTTCCCAGCAACTGTCAAATCTACAAATAAGACGTGCGCTTAAAAGAAATACTTTAATTAATGGAAGAAACGTACAGTAAACTGAATTCAACACAAAAGATAGTTGTAAACTTCCTTCAGCAACTGGTTACAGAGTGTTCCGACCGGGTACCAGCTACACAGCCTGCACTGAACAGCTTGCTTCATATTATTGCTACACAGCCTTGTACAGTTGCTTCAACAACTGGTTACTGTGTACCGACTGGCTACCGGCTACACAGCCTTGTACAGTTGCTTCAACAACTGGTTACATAGTGTACCGACCGGGTACCAGCTACACAGCCTGCACTGAACAGCTTGCTTCATATTAGCCGGTTACAGAGCCTTCCTGCCTATTACCAACCAGCACCAAAAATCACCAACCCAAAGGTCTTCTACCAGCTGGCCACTCCTCATCAGCAGCCTATTCACCGGCCTAAGACTGATGACAGGCCTAATAATGTGTAGTCCTTGACAGGAAGTTTTTCCTACACAGAAACTGCTTCAACCGGTTACAGAGCTCACCAACCGGTTACCGGCTATACAGTTTTCACTGAGCAGTTTTGCTTCACACCAGCTAGTTACAGAGACTACCAATCTGCTATCAGGTGCAATTACTGTCTTGTCCCTTTTCAATACTGGTTTCAGGGGATGGGAACTGACTGGCAGACCCACCTGGGGATCACCTAGTTAGTAGACCAGTAACTAAATTCAGTGGTCAGCGTAGCCTACCAGTTTTACTGGTTACAGAGTATCACAGGCTACAGGGAATTACTGTGGCCAAAATTGCTGGTTACAGAGAAAACATATGGGTCTTTTGAACAGCAAGAGAAAAGGTGGTCCACACTCAAATGGGTTTTCATTGTGTCCAGTCAAAGGTCAGCCATCATACAAATGACTGTATATGCTCCACCTTACAGGCGGCTGGCCCAGGACTGGACCACAGCAAGAACAGATGGACTGTTAACTGGTTTCATTGTCACCAGGCCGGACCAATGTTTGGAGAGACGGTAAATGTTTCTTTCAGTCTACCAATGTCCCAAATGTTGCACTAAATTTACCTGAAGGGGCCAGACTAAATCACCTTTTGGAACTTAGGAAACCTTGGGAGCTGGACCCTAGGTAGTACAATTTTGAAGGAGGGCTACACCCTCCCTTTGCTGTCCAGACCAGGCTTACAAGGACCCTGAACATCATAAGCTGCTATGTCAATCCCCACAGGAATCTCTTCTGGTTGCAGATATTACATCAGCTTATGGACACAAAAAAAAAAATGGAGACACCGGAAACCATCAGAACCGCCCTCCAACAAGGGGAGTGGGTTACCTCTATAGTTTTCAAGGATGCCTACTTCCATATACCAATACAAGAACAGTCCAGGAAATAACTGAGATTTCATGTACAGGGTCGGACATACCAGTTCAAGGCACTGCCATTCGGTTTGTCCACAGCACCCATGGAGTTCACTGTAGTAGCAAAGGAGGTGAAACTGATGGCCATTCACAAGGGTATAAGAATCCACCATTAGCTAAACGACTGGTTGGTGAGAGCCACATCCCACCAGGTTTGTCTCCAGCATACACAAGGTCTAGTGAAAATATGCCAAGAATTAGGTTGGCTGGTGAATTTAGAAAAATCAGAACATGGAACCAAAGCAGGTCTTCAAACTTGTAGGTTACCAGTTTGACCTCAGGGCCGGTCGGGTCCGACCGACACCGGACTGTTGGCAGAACCTTCAGGACAAATACTAGAAATAATGTCACTACCGGCTTGTCCGGTCCAGCAGTTCATGTCTCTGATAGGATTACTAACAGCCACAGAAAAGCAAGTTCACCTAGGCCGACTTCATATGAGACCCATACAGTGGCATCTCAAAAACAACTGGAGGGTACCAGAGTCACTAAAAAAGGTGATTCCAATACCAAGGTCCTTGTACCCACATTTACAATGGTGGCTGCAAGAGGACAATGTCCTTACAGATGCATCAAAAGAAGGGTGGGGCGCTCACTTAAACGAACGCACTACAAGAGACACCTGGTCAATTCCGGAAAGCAAGTTGCATATCAATTACCTAGAACTCAAGGCAGTCTTTCTTGCCTTAAAAGAGTTCCAAGACCTCTGCATACACAAGATAGTACTTGTAGCGACAGACAACACCACAGTGGTGTCATACATAAACAAGGAAGGAGGCATGAGGTCGGGCCCACTTTGTGCTCTACTATGGAGAAACTTGACCTGGTGCACCAGAAATCAAGTAACTCTCAAAGCCCGACACATTCCAGGCCAGCTGAATGTGGTAGCAGACAAGCTATCCAGGCTAGGCCAGACCATCCAAACAGAATGGGCTCTCCTTCAGTAGGTCTTCCAAGCAATATGCAGCAGGTGGCACCGGCCTCAAATAGATCTATTCGCCACGAGGTTCAACAACACGTTGCCCTTGTTTGTGTCACCGGTACCAGATTCCCTGGCCACAGCAGTGGATGCACTAAGTCTGCCATGGGAGGATCTGGATGCATATGCCTTCCCACCAGCAGCCATCTTGGGCAAAGGGGTGGAGAAGTTGCAGGACTCCCCATGCAAAAGAATCATTCTGATTGCTCCGGGGTGACCCAACATGCCTTGGTGTTAGGACCTAGTTATCATGTCCAGTCAGATCCCACTGAGCCTGCCCTTCTGGCCCAACCTGTTAACTCAGCCCTTCAATCAGATCCCTCACAGAAATCTGACAAACCTAAATCTCCATGCATGGCTCCTAGAGCCACATCAACCAAGGAGCAGGGCTTTTCTGAAGCAGTGGCAGCAAGAATTGAGGCTCCTCAAAGAGGATCAACCAGATCAGTCTATGAGGCAAAGTGGATCATTTTAACAAAGTGGTGCGTCACTAATTAGGTGAACTTCAGGGCACCCCCCTGTAAAGTCAGTTGCTGACTTCCTTATGTACCTATTGAGGACAGGATGCTACAGCCCAGCACCATTGATGGTTACAGGCCAGCCATTGCTGATAAACTGAGATTTTATTGCGTTAATACATCCTATCCAATGGACAAACGCCAGAAAAAGACGTCCTGTATAGAATACCGGCAGGACCGGTCAGGAGTGTGCATTCGCCAGGTGGTGCATCATACTTCCTTCCTGTCTAGACAGCGTGACGTCATAGCATCTTTTTCGTTTGGCTCGTGGAGTGTGCGGACGTGTTTTCAACGAGAGACGTTTTTTTTAACTTCTAAACAAATCCATCTGTTATTATTTCTACTGAAGTATCAACCATCATTTCGTCCCCAGGACAGAAACGAGGCACCTCTGGCCATGTTATGGCTAGTTTTGATGGCCACATGAAATGTGCAAGATGTCATGACAAGGGGATTGGAGAAGACAAGAAAAAGACTAGAAGAAGTCTTTCTCAAGAAAGACTAGTATTTTGTAAAGGTTTTACCCCTGAACAAATCCACCAGGTGTCTACCCCCACTTATAGAGAACGTAAGAGCAAAGAGAAGTTGGTTTCATCCTCTCCTGCTCCCACTCTTGTGGACCCTTCACACGTGAGTGTGCTGGGTAAAGTGGAGGGGGACAAGGCTGTAAAGCCTGAAACCACTCCTGCTGCGAAGAAGAAGAAACGCAGTGATTCACCAAAACCCCCTGCCAGCAAGAAGCCCAGTACCAGTAGCAGACCTTCATCCGAAGACTTAAAGAATCTGGACAATAAATGGGCAGAGAGGTTTTCAAGGCTGGAAGCTATGCTGTTAGCCAAGTCCTTAACCATTCCGGTGGAACCGGTTGTGAAGCCAGCAGCAGAAGTCTACACCAGCCAGAAGCCATTCTTTGATCCTGGTGCCAGCACCAGTAGTTTGGCTAGACCTGCAAGTGTTACGGTCCCAGCCTTGTTCAGGCCACCGGTGAGGCTGTAGATGAGATGCAGACTGCCACCCAGCCTCTTGAGGTTCCCGGTGCCGGGACAGCAACCCAGCCTGTTCAGGCCCCCAGTTCAGTCCCTGATGTACTGCCATCCGGTACCGGTGATGCTGATCTCAGTGCAGAACAGACCCTGACCGGTAGAGTTGTCCAGATCTCCAGTGGTTCTGATAGTGAGGATGACCAGCACAGTGTTATCGGTTCCCTGTTGGAGGGAAACTACCGGGACGGGTCCCCAGATAGAGATCTCACCAGGGACGAGTCTGCAGATCAAGAAGTATCTGAGGAGGCCAACTACAGGGAGACAATTAGAGGAATTAGATCCTTTATGGGTTGGCACAAGGTTCCAGAGTTCTCGAGTGTGTCCTCTTCTGATGACAACCCCTTTGCCGGTTCCCGTGTTCAGCCAACCGGTAAAGTGTCAGTCAAGCTTCCGGTGGACGATTGGCTATGTAAAAAGATGGACAAGCTTAATCTCACCATCACAGAGGGCTACCCTGCAAACAATACTGACACTGCTGGCCTCCCCAAAAATCAGTTCGTCAAGCTCCCCAGGTCATCCAGATGGTACGGGATGCATACTGAGAAGAAGGACTGTGAGAGTAACACAGTATGCACCTGGTCACCGGAACCGGCCAAGCTCAACCATTCCTTCAGTCGAGTTGCAAGACGAAGCTTTCCTACTGCCCCACCCTCCCAGGCCTTCAGCCAGGACATGCTTAGGCGTTGGGAGAGAACAGCTCATGAACAAACTGTCATGTGCAACCAGGCTGCTGGATTATCAAGATGCTTGACCAGAGTTCAGGATGCTATGTCTGCTCAGCTGAAAACCCTACATCTAGACAAGAAGGGCAAGTCGTCTGAAAGAACAAAGCAGGCGGTTGAGGAATTGGACTACCTAGTTACCTTCAACCGGTCAATCTCACAAGCTATGGCCAGGACAATGCAAGACCTTTCAGAAGGGATTTTTATCAGCATGGCTAATTTCACTCTGGCTCGTAGGGACAGCTATTTAGAATACTTACATGCTGGTGTGAAGCAAGACACCCTGAACGCCTTGAGAACGTCTCCTGTCCATCTCAACTCACTGTTCCCGGATCAGCTTATCACCAAGGCTGAAGAGGAAATCTGCAGAAGTGAGGAGAGGCGTTCTTCTGGCCAATCTCACAGACGTCAAGGTCGCTTTCACCCTTATGCTCCCAGTGACAAGTCTGCTAACCATCCGGACCGGAAATCCGGTGTTCCCGCATGGAAGCAAATAAGGGACAAGCAACAGTCAAGGAAAGGTCGTGGCAAGCCCTCGACATTCTCCCAGAAGCCGGCTAAGGGTTCAAAGCCGCGTAAATGACAGTCAATGTGTAGAGTTTGTGACCGGTCAGAAGGATTCTGTTTGCATTACTGGTCAGATAGGCTTGAACCCACCACCACCAGTGTTAGCCGGAGACAAGAAAGTGACTTTAAATTTGAATGTAGACTTTTGTGTTGCAAATACTCATATTTTCACTGGGTTGCCACAAAGGAAAGGCGTAAATCCCAATTGTTGTCAAATGTACACAGAAATAAAATATGTGAAAGATGTTTCCTGTGTAGGTCACTTGAGTTCTGCAAATCTTGTCACAAATGCCCAACCTGTTGTCATGGATCCACCTGTAGGGGCAAGGTTGCACAATTTTTGGGAAAAGTGGGAAGCTCTGGGTTCGAGTCCAAAAGTAGTCACCACACTGAGAGAGGGCTACACCCTCCCCTTCCGGTTCAGACCCAACTTGACCAGGAACTGTAATAAGCAACTATCACAATCCATCCAAACAGGCCCACCTTTTAGAGGCACTGTATCAGCTGGTGAACAAAAATGCAGTAGAACCGGTAGAAAATCAGAATTCCCTGGGTTTTTACAACCGGCTATTTTTGGTACCGAAACCCGACAACCTATGGAGACCTATCATGGATCTGAGCAACTTGAACACCTTTTTAAACACAGAGTCGTTCAAAATGGACACCCCAGAGACAATAAGGACCTCCCTATAGTCAGGGGAATGGGTCACTTCCATAGACTTCAAAGACGCATACTTCCACATACCTATTCTCAGTCAGTCCAGGAAGTACATGCGTTTTCACCTACAGGGTCAGTCCTACCAGTTCAGAGCCCTACCCTTTGGCCTCTCCACAGCTCCAATAGAGTTCACAGTGGTGGCCAAAGAGGTCAAACTGATGGCACTGCAGAGGGGTATAAGAATCCACCAGTACCTAGACGACTGGTTGATGAGAGCCACATCCCATCAAAATTGTCTCCAGCATACACAGATGTTGACAGCTCTTTGTCAGGAACTAGGTTGGCTGGTGAACAAGGTTTTCAACTTCGTAGGTTACCAGTTCGACCTGAAAGAGGGCAAGGTCAGACCCACACCAGAGCATTGGCAGGCCTTGACAGACAAGATTCAGTCACTACTGTCCGGTCGGGTGTGCCCGGTCCGGCAGTTCATGTCCCTCATAGGTCTTCTCACAGCAACAGAAAAGCAAGTCCACCTAGGGCGACTCCACATGAGGCCCATACAGTGGCACTTGAAAAACAACTGGAGGGTTCCAGAGTCACTAGAAAAGGTGATTCCAGTCCCCAGGTCACTCCACCCCCACCTAAGGTGGTGGCTGGAGGAAGACCATGTGCTACCAGGTCAACCATTACACCCTCTAAAACATGCTCTGCAAATATTTACAGACGCATCCAAGGAAGGGTGGGGAGCTCACTTAAACGAGCACACTGCAAGGGGAACCTGGTCCCTTCCAGAAAGCAAGTTGCACATAAATCATTTAGAGCTAAAAGCAGTCTTTCTAGCTCTAAAACAGTTTCAAAACCTCTGCTGCAACAAGTAGCTACAGACAACACAACAGTGGTTGCCTATATCAACAAAGAAGGGGGGATGAAATCAGGCTCTCTGTGTGCCCTACTGTGGAGAATACTGTCCTGGTGTACCAGGAAACAAGTAACTCTCAGAGCACGTCACATCCCCGGCCGTCTGAACGTGATAGCAGACAAGCTATCCAGACTGGGCCAGACCATTCAAACAGAGTGGTTCCTTCACCCAGAAGTATTCCAGGCTATATGCTCCCGGTGGTACCAGCCCCAGGTGGACCAGTTTGCCACCAGGTTCAACAACAAACTCCCACAGTTGGTGTCGCCGGTCCCAGACCCCCAGGCATGGGCAGTGGATGCACTCAGCCTGTCCTGGGAGGACCTGGACCCATATGCCTTCCCACCAGCAGCCATCTTGGGCAAAGTGGTGGAGAAGTTGCAGGACTACCCATGCAACAGAATGATCCTGATTGCACCGGGATGGCCCAACATGCCCTGGTTCTGGGATCTACATCTAACTGGTGTTACACAGGTACTTGATAAGCATGCTCCTATCATTTCACGCAAGGCTAAACAGCAGTCTGATGAGTGGTTGTCTGATTCGTATCGCATGGCTCGATCTCTTAGACAGCAATTTGAACGAAGGTGGAGAAAACATAAGTCAGAGTTGAATAGGTCAAGACTCCGCAGGCAAATTGCCTGGTGTAATCGACTGGCCAATAAAGACAAGGGTTCATACTATACAAATCTCATAACTGCTAATAGTCGTGACCCCAAGAAGCTATGGCAGTCATTGAGGAAGGTGTTGCATCGCACCTCTGAGACTGTTCTGCCTGCTCATAGCTCAGACAAAAGCCTCGCAGACATGTTTGCTTCTTTTTTCTCCAATAAAATAAGCAAAATCAGGGACACCTTTGCTACTTCTGGCTCTTTCAATGATGCACCGGATTCAGTGCCTCCTGCTTTCAATGCCTTTATACCTGTCACTGAAGACGAGGTCTATAAGTGTATTAGTGAATCCCCCACTAAATCTTGCTCACTAGACCCTATACCAACATTCCTCCTTGTCTTGATATCCTCCTCTCTTCCATTACCAAGTTGGTAAATTATTCTCTCATTGAAGGATCCTTCCCAAATTCTTTCAAAAAGGCGGTTGTCACCCCCCTCATAAACAAGAGGAGAGTGCCCGTGAACGGGCACTGTGTCAGCTGACTCAGTGTTTTTGATTTGTGAAGGTGATTAGAGGACAGAATAATTATTAGGAAAAGGGCTGTACAGAAATACAGTAAATGGTAACTGAACAGCAAGTTCGAAAGAAATTCCGAAGCTGACAGAAGAAAAGGATAAAAAAGTTGTGCCCTGTAAATGGTATTATGAAGGAAAATAACAAGGTAATTGTTTAAGTGTAAAAAATAGGTTAAAACATATTTAAAGAAATACTACAAATGCAATATCCTCGTTCGACCTTGAAGAAGGGGTCCAAGGTCAAATCTAACCACACAAATACATTCCCAGCCCATGATTTCCTATGGTTTACCATTCCAAACCTCTAGGACCAATTATAAATGAGTTATAAGCACTTTTAAGCTTGGCTGTCCTCATTTGACTTTGAAGGAGGGGTCCAAAGGTCAAATCTGACCATACCAAAAGATTCCGAGCCAATGATTTCCTATGGGATTAAACCATCCCAAATCTCTGTCACCAATAATAAGCGAGTTGTAGGCACTTTCAATTTTCGCTATCCTCATTTGACCTTGAAGGAGGGTTCCAAGGTCAAATCGGACCATATCAACAGATTCACAGCCCATGATTTCCTGTCTGTTTACCATCCCAAACCTCTGGGACCAATAATAAGCGAGTTATAAGCACTTTTAAGTTTGGCTATCCTTGTTTGACCTTGAAGGAGGGGTCACTGAAGGTCAAATCTGACCACACCAAAAGATTCCCACCCCATGATTTCCTACAGGTTGGTTTATCATCCCAAACCTCTAGGATCAATAATAAGGGAGATATAAGCACTTTTCATGACTGACAAAAAACACCTGTGGCGGCCATCTTGTTTCTCAAAATGAGGCCAAAAATATTCACAGACAACATTTTATGGTTATTAATATATACTGCAAACTTAAGAAAGCTAGCTATAATATTTTTTTTCATCAGAGCAGTAATGGTGAAATCTCTCTCTACACACTGCGGCTATCCAGTGGATACAATGATTTACTCAACAGTGAGAACCTGAAAGTAGCTATTGCTCAGCTATGCCATGACATAGAGGTCTGCAATTTCACTATGTTATAGCTGACCAAAAATTCTGTGAATAACATATTTAACAAATTACTCTAAATGTAGTAGTTTTCAAGTTACAACTGATTTACTCAACAGTGAGAACCTCAAAGGAACTATTACTCAGCTATGCAATGAGCTACATGTCTGAAATTTTACTATGTTATAGCTAACCCAAAAGTAGGTGAACAACATATTTAAGCAAACTACTGTAAATGCAATAGTTTTCAAGCTACAACTGATTTACTCAACAGGTCTGCAATTTCACTATGTTATAGCTGACCAAAAATTCTGTGAATAGCATATTTAACAAATTACTCTAAATGTAATAGTTTTCAAGTTACAACTGATTTACTCAACAATGAGAACCTCAAAGGAACTATTACTCCGCTATGCCATGAGCTATAGGTCTGTAATTTCACTATGTTATAGCTGACCCAAAAGTAGGTGAACAATATTAACAAAATACTCCAAATGCAATATTTTTCAAGTTATAGCTGATTTACTCAACAGTCAGTACCTGAGAATAGCTATTGCTCAGTTGTGCCATGAGCTATAGGTCTATAATTTCACTATGTTATAGCTGACCCAAAAGTAGCTGAATAACATATTTGCACAAATTTCTGTAAATGCAATAGTTTTCCAATTATAACTGATTTACTCAACAGTGAGAACTTCAAAGTAGCTATTACTCAGCTATGAAATGAGCCACAGGTCTGAAACTTCACTATGTTATAGCTGACCCCAAAATAGGTGAATAACATATGAAACAAAATACTCTAAATGCAATAGTTTTCAAGTTATAAGTGATTTACTCAACAGTGATAACCTAAAAGTAGCTATTACTCAGCTATGCCATGAGCTACAGGTCTGAAATTTTACTATGTTATAGCTGGCCCAAAAGTAGCTGAATAACCTATTTATACGAAATTCTCTAAATGCAATAGTTTTTAAGTTACAAGTGATTTTACTCATGATGGAAGTTACTGAAAAGCCCAAAAGTAGCTATTACTCACTTAGCTATTGAGACAGACACCCAACTTACTCACCATATTGTAGCTATGAAAAAAGTAGCTGAATAACATATTTTAACAAAATGCTCTAAATGCAACACTTTTCAAGTTATAAGTGATTTACTCAACAGTGATAACCTAAAAGTAGCTATTACTCAGCTATGCCATGAGCTACAGGTCTGAAATTTCACTATGTTATAGCTGGCCCAAAAGTAGCTGAATAACATATTTATACGAAATTCTCTAAATGCAATAGTTTTCAAGTTATAAGCGATTTACTCAACAGTGATAACCTAAAAGTAGCTATTACTCAGCTATGCCATGAGCTACAGGTCTGAAATTTCACTATGTTATAGCTGGCCCAAAAGTAGCGGAATAACATATTTATACGAAATTCTCTTAATGCAATAGTTTTTAAGTTACAAGTGATTTTACTCATAGTGGAAGTTACTGAAAAGCCCAAAAGTAGCTATTACTCACTTAGCTATTGAGACAGACACCCAACTTACTCACCATATTGTAGCTATGAAAAAAGTAGCTGAACAACATATTTTCACAAAATGCTGTAAATGCAACACTTTTGAAGTTATAAGTGATTTAGTGCATGATTTCATGAATTTTAATGCATTAAAAATTATTAAAAAAATTTATTTAAAAAAAAGTAAGACAGATCCAGGTCTCATACTCACACAAGAGAATCTACCTCTGGCCTAGTACATATATGCAAGATATGAGAGAAATCCCTGCAATAGTCACTGAGAAAATTGTGATAAAAAGTTGAAATTTTCACACTTTTGGTGGGGGTACCCCCCTTGTAATGTCTCTAGCAAACAGACGAACAGACAGATTTGCATGCCTTGAACAATTTTTCATCCTCGATAGATAAGGTATCTTTTAAAAAAAACAGCATGTCTCTAGGCCTTGTAGTTTTGGAGAAGAAGTTGTTCACGCGTACGCCCACGCCGCAGAGTGATGACATAATGTCAGCTGACTGACAAGTCAGCTGACATAAAAAGGCTTCCCTTCCTAGAGACGACCTTAAGAATTATCGCCCAGTGTCTGGTCTTTGTTTCCTGTCAAAGTTGGTTGAGCGAGTCGTTGCCAGGCAGCTGATGTCACACATTAATAACAACAAACTGGACAATCCTCATCAGTCAGCATATAAGCCAGGACATTCCACGGAAACTGTTTTATTGTCTATAAAAAATGAGGTTCATCTCTCTCTGGCATGTGGTGAACCCACAGCTCTAGTACTTCTTGACTTATCAGCCGCATTTGACACTATAGACCATAATATTCTCCTTGGTTACCTTAAATCCTGGTTTGGTCTTGGTGGAACAGCTCTAAGGTGGTTTGCTTCCTACTTAAGAAATCGTTGCCAGGCCATTAAGATAGGCTCCACACTATCTGAATTAAGCAATCTCATCTATGGAGTCCCACAAGGTTCTGTTCTGGGTCCGTTACTGTTTTCACTCTATACAACACCACTTAGTAAAATTATTCGCCTCCACCCGCATATTAAATTCCATTTTTATGCGGATGACACTCAGTTATACATCCATCTCTCCCACAAGAATGCTTCTTCGGCTCTCGCCAAGCTAAATGCCTGCCTTCGGGATGTTCAAGAGTAGATGTCTCTCAGTAAATTGAAGCTCAACCCTGAAAAAACTGAGTTTATTGTCTTTGGTTCCAAGGCTCAACGCACGGTGGCAGAGTGGTAACACTCTAGCCTCCCACCTCTGAGGCCGGGGTTCGATCCCCGCACGGGCTCAAGTGGGAAAGCTGGTAGTTGCTTGCCGTTGGTCGGCAGTTTACAGTACACAACCCTAGCGAACTCTATGTACTGGTTTCCTCTGCCCTTCCAACTACCCGTCGTGATATGACCTGTACAGTGTTGAAAGCGACGTAAAACCCCAAATAAACAAATCCAAGGCTCAACGTCAGAAGATTTCCTCTCACTTTCCTGTTAGCATTCTTGGTAGCCTTCTTCATCCGGTTGATTCTGTCAGAAATCTAGGTGTGTGGTTTGATGCAGATTTTTCATTCTCTGAGCATATCAAGAGGACTTGCAAAGCGTGCTTCCTTCAGATGCGTGACCTCCGTAGAATTAGAAAGTATCTCACTTCTGAAGTGGCAGTCCTTGCTGCAAATGCCTTGGTTAGTAGTCGTCTGGACTATTGTAACTCTCTGTTCAGAGGTTTGTCCGGTTTCAATCAGCACAAATTGCAAAGTATTCAGAACACCCTTGCTCGCATTGTTACAAATCATAGAAAGTATGCTCATGTTACACCCATTCTACAGAAACTCCACTGGTTGCCTGTTAAGTATCGTTGTATTTTCAAAACCGCAACACTTGTGTATAAATTTTTGCATAGTGGTTCTCCTTCTTATTTCGAACCGTTCTTGTCCTTTAGTAGTTGTCCCTATAGTACTAGGCATAGTCACCCAGATCGTCAATACCTTACAGTTCCTCCTTTCCATTCATCAGTCTTTAAGTCAGCCAAACATTTTGGCCATAGTTTTGCCTTTGATGCTCCTAAGATCTGGAATGACCTCCCTCAAGATGTTCGCAGTGCAACATCAGTTGCCTCCTTCAGAAAGAAGCTTAAAACTTACCTGTTTGCAAAAGCCTACCCACCATAGCCTCTCCCGTCAAATCTGTGTCTCCTTGGTACGACCTAGCTACGTCCCTTGATTAACGCTAACTGCCTTGCTTATGTTTAGATGCGCCTTAGAGTCCATCAGTGATGGAGATTAAGCGCTATAAAAGTCCACATTAGATTAGATTAGATCTAGTGGCATTGTCCAGTCAGATCCCACTGTATCTGCCCAGCATACCAAACCTAGTGTCTCAGCCATTCAACCAGGTCCTGTACAGGAACCTGTCAAATCAGAATCTACATGCCTGGCTCCTAGAGCCTCAGCAATCAAGGAGCAAGGCTTCTCTGAGGCAGTGGCAGCACGAATTGAGGCTCCTCAAAGAGGATCAACCAGATCTGTCTATGAGGCAAAGTGGACCATTTTTACAAAGTGGTGCCTCAGTAATCAGGTGGACTTCAGGGCACCACCTCTGAAAGCCATAGCTGACTTCCTCCTGTACTTGTTTCAGGACAAGAAGTTGCAACCAGGCACTATTGATGGCTACAGATCAGCCATCACTGACAAATTAGGCAATGTACCCATTAATGTCAGCAAGGATGAAAATCTCACTCGTCTCCTGTCTCCATAGAGACAGACCCAAGGGCAGGAGGGGTATTCCCTCTTGGAACCTCTCTCTGGTGTTACACCAGCTGAACAAGGCTCCCTTTGAACCCTTAAAAGAGGCCTCACTGAAACACTTGACCTTCAAGACTGTTTTTCTACTGGCCTTAGCTTCTGGCAAACGCAGAAGTGAGATCCATGCTTGGTTACATAAGAACATCAGACACCAGTCAGACTGGTCTAAGGTGTCCTTGTACCCCTCACCCAGCTTTCTATCCAAGAACCAGCTGGCTAAGGAGGGTCCAGATAGTGTAGCGCCAGTGGTCATACCAGCCCTGGCCCCATCTCTGGACAAGTCACTCAAGGGTGACAGGTCTCTATATCCAGTCAGAGCCCTATGCTACCAGTTGGACAGGACCACAGATCTTAGGCAGAACAAGGAGCTGGTCTTTGTCTCCTTCAAAAAAGGGTTTGACAAAGACATCTCACCTGCCACTGACTCAGAGCTTTTCCATTTGGGACCAGTTGTGGCTGCACAACAGGTGCACCACCAAGCCCAAAAATGAGGAGATGTGTAAATATGTACATACTGTAAATAAGTTAAAATGTACATACTGTATATACCTTGTACATATAAAATACAAAAAAAAAAAAAATCTCACTTGTTTCCTTAGGGAAGTTTATTTCTTATGGGACTGAACTCAGCCCCTCTCTCCCTCTTCCTTTTCTCAGAGCACTCCTGAGCAAGAAAAGGGGGAGGGCAACGTCGGTAGACTTCCGGTTAACTGGTTAGTTGGTGGCCGACCTTGACGTCACAGGATTTTCTGACCCTAGGTCAAATGGGCCTTCTCAGTTTTTGTTTTGTTAGGAGTTCACTTGAGTCCCTAGGCTTACCCGCCTTCCAAGCGGTAGTTATTCAGCAATTATCCATTGGATAGGATGTATTAACGCAATAAAATTGCAAATTTGATAAGTAAATTAAATTTTTATAAGTTAATACCCTATCCAATACAATTTTACTATGTTATAGCTGATTCAAAAGTACATGAACAACATATGTAAACAAAATTCTCTAAATACAACAGTTTTCAAGATACAACTGATTTACTCAATAGTGAAAACCTCAAAGTAGCTTTTGCCTGGTTATGCCACGAGCTACAGGTCTGAAATTTATTCACATACACTATGTAAATTGGTCAAATGTATAGACTTGACTTCTTTCAGAAGATCAGATGACTGGAAAAAAAACTTTCCTCCAACTTTGTATTTGCTTTTGTGTGATATCTATCTGGAGGCTGACTCATGGCAAGTCCCACTCATCACAGATGCCCCTCTGTGCTTTGTCTGTTAACATCTGTGTGATTACATAAGGTGTCCACACACTGAGTGAAAAGGTTGATAGGGGATATCAAGATGTACTTATTTCTTTTCATTAAGGGATATGCTTACAGTAAATGTTTTTGGGGGTCAACAATTCAAACACAGACATTTATCTTTAGGTTCATGGAAGTAGAGCCTTGTGGAAAGAATGACTTGTCTGTTTTGAGAGAATGGACAAAGCCTTAATAATGTGTAAAACCCTTGGGCTTTCATGATATTCAAATATAGATTCATCTGTGAATTAAAAATGTTAACAATAACATCTGACAACATGACTTTTTGTATTTTTTTTACAATGGAACAATAAAGGATTTCATGAAAACGACTATCTTAAGCATATTTGTCTTATAAAAATATTAAATAGTAATGAATTTTCAGAGGCATAAAATGCCTCAAAGATATACAACATATGAATGTCCCTATCTGTAGTCAATTATAGTTTACTACAGTGTATCTTTGTCATTATAAATCTAGGATTAAATATCTCCTGGAAAAAAATTTATGATCCCAAATTTACAGCAAAATGATAATTCTTTTCATAAAATATACCACTCTACAAAACACAATAAAGTTCACATTCTGCTTACAGTCTAATACTGCAATTGATGTAGTTTTTAGATAATCACTTTTCCATCAGATACTAAACACTTTAAAGCTTACCTTCTCCTTACAGTCTCATACCACAACTACTTCAGCTTTATTAACTCAAGTCTCCATCCGGGCCGCTCGTTTTTGTTAACAAAAACCTTTTTCTAGTTTAACTTACCTTAGTTAATTTCACACAGCTCCTGCAGTTTTGAACTTATTTCAGTTGATAATCGCACATTTATAAATCCCAATTTTAAATACATTATACAACACTGTCTTCGGAGTTCCATTCTTGTGACTTTTATAATTAAGCATCCCTTGTAAAAGGGGACTCTTATTGTTTTCACCCCCAGTTGTCAGACGGCTGCCACATTATCATCTCTCCTGAATATGTCCCCTGATATTAGGCCTATCAAAATGATACTTGGAATTTATCTTCTATAGCTGTGGGAAAAATTTCCGACAGGCAAAAATTTGACCTTTCTCCTTTATCAAGGTCACATAATCAAAAACAATTTTTTTCTTGTACTTCCGTTTCACCAAATTTTCTCAGAAAGTACAGACTGCAGGTCAACCAATTTTGGTAAGCATATTTATCACATTAAGATCTAGGCGCTGTCGATTTAAAGATCCATCGGGCCATAATTGACTGATTGTTGGGTGATTATCGGTTTGTACAAAACATACTAAAACAGTGCTTATAACTCTAGTGCTTTATTTCCTAGAGGTTTGTGATGTGAAGCCAACCTATAGGAAATCATGGGCTGGGATCCTTCTGATGTGGTCAGATTTGACCTTGGGCCCCTCCTTTAAGGTGAAACGAGGAAAGCCAAACTTAAAAGCACTTGTAACTCGCTTATTGTTGGTCCTAGAGGTTTGGGATGTGAAATGAACTTATAGGAAATCATGGGCTGGGAGTTTCCTGATGTGGTCAGATTCAACCTTGGGGCCCCTCCTTCAATGTCAAACAAGGATAGGAAAACATAAAAGTGGTTATAACTCGCTTATTATTGGTCCTAGAGGTTTGGGATGTAAACCAACCTGTAGGAAATCATGGAGTGGGAGTCTTTTGATGTGGTCAGATTTGACCTTCGATCCCTTCAAGGGACAAATGAGGATAGCCAAAATTAAAAGTGCTTATAACTTGCTCATTATTGGTCCTAGAGGTTTACAATGTAAAAAAAAACATAATGTAATCATGCAGTGGACTTGGATGTGGACAGGTTTGACCTTGGTCCCCTCCTTATTTACCTATTCGCATGAGGGACCTTATTAGTATTTCTTTTGTCTAGTTAGCACAAATTATCAATCTCATGCTAAAAGCTAATCAATTAACAAGGCTTAACTATCAGCCCGCTCAACGATTACATATAATCTCTCCAGACATCAAATGAGTAACATAGCCAATCACGAAAATACAAGCTCATAAACAAAGCTTATTTGTTGGCCACTCACAGATCTCAAACTTGGCTGATTAGGATAAACATATGGGGCCGGTTTCATGAAAAGTCTCAAACTGAGCCAGACTCAAGGCTGAGTCAGGGTCTCAAATCTGAGACTTTTGTCTCAGCTGAGTTTCTGGCTCAAATGGATTTCACAAAGGGTGGATCAGCTGAGACCAGTCTCAAGTTATGGTCTCAACTTTTTAATCTCGTTTCATATATTTAGTGGGCTTATTTTTAGTTTAAAAAGTTATATTTCATGATTATTATCATTTTAAATATCTCTAATACTCATAATACAAAGAAATTATATGATAATATATTATTCTAAGTGATCCATAAGATTGAGACTCAACTGAGGTTGAGTCTGGCTTTGAGTCCACCCTTGAGGCCTGTCACTTGATAATAGCCTATAAAGCATGTCAATTCTATTGACTTTTGTTATTAGTAAATATTGAATATGTGGCTGTAATTACAAAATAAAATGAAAATAGAAGATTTCAAGATTTATCAATTTCATTTTAGAACAAATTGTATCGCTTTATGTATGTGTTTTTTTGCATCAAAGCTTGGACTCAAATTTGGGACACCTCCTTCATGGGCTCAAATTTGAGCCTGTGACTGAGCCAGGTCTCAAGTTGAACTCGTTTGTGAAATGCATTGAGTCTGAGTTCACAGACTCAGCAAAATATTTCCAAAATTTGAGACAAAGTCTCAACTTTTGAGTATGACTCAAGGCTTAAGTCTGTTCATGAAACCGGCCCTAGGACTAGCAACATCTAAATTTTTAATCAAAAATCGTAAACTTTATACATTTGGAACCATATGAATTCATTTTTAACATGTAGAATTCTATCATATTTAGATTTATTAATTGGGAAGTAATAAATTAAGCATTTGAATATTCAGCTACAAATTTTTATTCAATATTTATAAGTGTATTGAAATTGGATGTTATGATATTTCAGTAACTAGTGAATAAAGAATAAGTTCAAGTGTGAAGTAACAAGTTGTAATGAAATAGGAATGACATTGACGTGAACTGTGATTGTATGCGTGAAATTGGATCAAAGACAGTAAAAGATGTCCAGAACTATTTCCAGTACGTTCATTGTATAATTAATCCATAGACTACATGTATATCAAGATCCTGTTGTCCTATGTCCATGTTCATGTTGGATAAGGCAACTAAATGCCACTCCTCCCATAAATCTTAACCAACAATTTTAGCCAAGCGAACATTTACGACTCTACTATCTCAAAAGATTATAAACTTGCAAAGTAAACTTTGAACGCTAACAAAATTATTGAAATTAATAAATTACTTCAGGTATTAATAAGTAGCATAATACATTGTGAACAACTTCTCAAAAGTACAAGGCCCAAAGACATGGTGTTTGTTTTAAAAGATACCTTATCTATCGAGGATGAAAAATTGTTTAAGGCATGCAGATCTGTTTGTTCGTCTGGTCTCCAGAGCCATTTTAAGTGAGGTGCCCCACCAAAAGTGTGCCAATCTCAACACTTTATCACAATTTCTCATTGACTATTGCAGGGATTTTTCTCTTATCTTGCATATATGTACTGGGCCACAAGTACATTCCCTTGTGTGAGTATCAGATGTGCATCTTCCTTAAATTTTTTGGACAATTTTTTAAAATCATTTTTATTCATTAAAATTCATGAAATCATGCACTTAATCATTTATAACCTGGAAAGTAGTTCTTTTATTGCGCTACAATAGCTTACCATGTGGAATCTGGCCAACATTCAAGAAAGATGGATATCCAGTGTTGACCGAATTCCCCTGTCCTGAAGGTGTACCATAGCAGTGCACTCTCGCGATTCGTCTTTCTTTCTCATTGGCCGTGATATGTACAGACATGTTTTATTGCAAGGAAAGAAGTTTAATATTTCATATGGATATACTTGTCTTTGGATAGTGAAACCACATCAGTTTCTTCAGTTATCATAGAATCTTATTTTTGTGACAATTAACAGAACAGATAAGTATATTTAACATACTTCTCAACTTAAATCCAATTCCATTTTCACATTGTAAAGAAATGTGTGGGTGACAACGACTCGTGTATGTAGCTTATATATCAGGATGTTTGCCTGTTGAAATCAAAGAAATATCAGGATGTTTGCCTGTTGAAATCAAAGAAAATAAATATTTTAAGGGTTAATCAACTATCTGCTACATTATTTGACCAGTTTAAGGGTTAAAATATAAAATAAAGCACGGAAACTGACTCCGAGGGGAATCCGTGGAAAACCCCTTTGGTGAGGTCATTGTCTAGACAGCATGTGCTGAGAGACTATGAATCATGGATGTAGCTTATTGCAGGTCCTTTACCTGTCAAAATAAAATAAATATTTTATCCCCTATCTGCTACATTATTTGACCATTTAAATGGTTGAAACATAAAATTAAATACGAGTCCTTGTTCAAAATCGTCTTCGTCTAGACAGCAGGTGCTTGCAAAACTAAGGTCTCCATATTGTGTTGGGGAGACCTTGGTTTGGCAATAAAAAGTCATCCCCCTTTTCTGAGCATTTTATTAAAGATCCAACATAGATTTGATACAAATATAATTATATAAAATATTTAAAATATTTGTGTATATTGTCTTTGTAAAATAGATGAATATTTAATGTACAATGGCAAGGCAGTTATAAATGTAAACAATGGTTTACATAGTGCCTGCCTTGTCTCCAATTTTGCTTCAATTCAACAACCAATGATCATTTTTTAAACTTCTTGAAGCAATAAATGGGGAGGTTCCAGGCTTCTATTATGGAAACACTACAATTCCCAGTGGGGGTGGATCAGATCTCCGCTTGGATCTGAAGCCTGGTCCAACCTACAGACTTGCTTTTCACCCGAGTTGTAACCATCCGAGCAGTTCGGATGTTTGAAGCCTGGTCCCAACCAACAGCTTGACTTATAATCACCCATGTACTAACTTACTACTTGTTCGGATCCAAATTCCAAGCAGTTCAGATGATTGTTTTAGATCAGAACTCCGAAAAATCCTAGTCTGAAGACACACTTGGGCATATAAAAACATAATTCTTGTATTAGATATGTCGCTTTGACCCGTGGCCCAAATTTGTCACTTCATCTGAGGCTTCAATGCAAGTCAAAAAGTCCTCAAAGCCCAAAAGGGCTTCTGAACAATGTACATCAAATTCAAACCCAGACCCTGTACTTTATAGGGAAGTAGATTTGTCTGACTTACCCTCACAACATACCAAGGACATTGGAACTTAGGCAGATTTTGGATCTCCCTGACCCCAGGGACAATATGGCTAGGTCCTCCACCACAGTCTGGGCTCTGAATGATCAAACAGAGCTTAGGCCAAGGGGCCCTTCAGCTAAGCTCCCACTCAGTCCTCAAAAAAGATGTTTCTGATAAATTTAAACAGGACTTTCAGGCTGCTAATTTACTTGAAAATAAATCTATAAAACCCATGGTTCCACTAGGGGGTACAATTGGGACAACTTTGTTTTGAGGACATATTACAAGATTTCAAAATCTATATCTCCCCTAGTCTCTATGGGGACCCTATGGGCTAGGTCCTCTACTGCTAGTCAAAGAGTTTGAGCTTCAGGCAAGGTAAAATCTCTGTACCCTTAATTTTTGGCTGCCCTTACCTAGGTCTTTCCTGAATACAAACTGTTAACACAGTATCAAGGCTACTACCAAACAGGTCAAACTCAGATCCAAAGGGTGCAAAGCAGCCAATAAAAATGATTATTAAAATACCTGTAACTAGATATCCTGTATAAGTGGATCCTTATCCTGTCAAGTAAGGCCTTAGCCCACTTCTCCAGAAAGACTTATACACTATGGGTAATTCAGCGCTTGTTAGATGCAAGGCTGAAATGACCCACCTTCAACCTCACCTTGGAGATACCACATCTTAAGAACTTTGGAGCTCCCTATTCTGTGCCTCTCCTTTGTTCCATTCACAATTAGTTAAGGAGGAACGACAACCAAGAGACTCCTACAGGAAACACCCCTATGGGGGTCAATCCATTCCAAGCAGTAACCATTGTTTTCCCCAGGTAGGGGGAAATCGAGTAGCAGGGGCTCCAGAGGTTGTTTTGACCTCACACAAGGGGATGAGGGCATGAAAACCCCTCATCCCAATGACTCCTTAAAAGCCTCCCTCAGTCCACCAGTAGAAGGTCTCCGTTCTTTCAGATAAGACTGGCAAGCAAATGCTCAAACATATTAGCCAGAGTTCCCCTGATTCACTCAGGATACAAGGCCCATCAAGATCTAGCTCTGGCCTCTTGCATCCAGTCTCTTCTGTCAAAGAACGCAATAGAAAAGGTGGAAAATGTAAAATCACTTGGGTTTTACAGTCACCTGTTTCTAGTCCCCAAGCCTCACCAAAAGTGGATGCCAGTGATAGACCTAAGCAGGCTCAACACCTTTCTACTTGTAGACCTGTCAGTCGCCACCTTCACATCCCCTTCCTGAAAAGCCCAAAGAAGTACCTGACACTGTCCTCAGAGTGGATAATAAATCAGGAGAAGTCCGAACTCAAACCTATTCAGGTGTTTCCGTTCATGGGCTACGAATACCACCTAGATTCAGCCCTTGTAAAGCCCACTCAGAGATATGACTCAATCTTCAGGATTTGATCCTACACTTAAAGCCAAAACATGTTTTGACTTCAAGATGTTTGATGTTGCTAACTGGGTTGCTAACCTCAATGGAGAAGATGGTCCTGGAGGGACGCCTTCACATGAGACCCTTTCAGTTTCACCTCAAGGAGCACTGGAGTTTTTCCTTAGTCATTGGACATCCTCCTTCCTTGGTCAGAGACCATTTCAGCTCACCTAGAGTGGTGGCAAAATCCCACAAATGTGATGAAGTGCGCAGACCTTCACCCCAAAGACCACAGTATACAAATCTTTACAGCCGCCTCAAAAGAAGGTTGGGGCGCTCACTTAGAGCAAGTCTCTACAAAAGGTCTGTGGTCAGACAGGGATATAAAGTGTACACATAAATGTTCTAGAGTTGAAGGCAGTTTTTCCGGCCCTGAAGAGGTTCAAGGACCAGTACCAAAACCAAACAGTGTTGGTTGCTACAGACAGCTCTACAGTAGTAGCCTACAAAACAAACAAGGAGGAACCCACTCAGTGGAGATGCGTGCTCTCCTGTGGAAAATCATGACCTGGTGCCATCATTACTAGATAACTCTTTAAGAGCCAATTTTCAAACAGTCCCACAACCAAGTGTTTCAAAGCAATCCACAACATTTCAACCTCCTCGCCTGGTGTCTGGAAGTGGACAGCTCCAAGGCCAAGACTTCTCTGTGGAAGTGACAGAGAGAATTGCTTCCCATCAAAGGTCATCAACAAGGACCATCTACAAGTCAATGTGGGGCCTAGTTGAGAAATGGTGCAGAGAAAATTCAGTGGATTTCTCCACTCCCTCTGTGAAACAAGTCTCAGACTTTCCATGTACCTGTACCAAGATCTAAACAGGCGTCCGTTGGCCATTGATGGTTACAGGATGGCCTTTGTTGACACCTTGGGCCCAGCAGGGTTCCATATTTCTCAAAGCTCTGACCTTGACAGGTTACTTCCTACCTTTCACAGGGATCTTCCCAAAAGTTCCAGGAATCTCCCAAACTTTGCAACCAAGTCTTTAGTAGTCTAATCCCAGGGTCTAGGTAATTGGTTACCTCCTCAGGATGTTATGGTGAGGTCTTTTATCTATTATTACTGTATTTAACTGTATAATGTATTAAGGTTTTATTCAGGTGTACCATAATCTCGTATTAAGAGTGGCAAGTTAATGAGATTTCAAGCCTAGGGCTTGTGTTCATTCGCAGTGAAGCCCTTGGGACTATACTCCGCATAAGTGAACACGGCTGCACTTACTCCTTTAACCAAAACATCGAGGCAGTATCGGTACTGTCATTCATTAATATTCTGGTTTTTGGCTTCTTACAGGTCCAGTTTCCAGAACTGGGGCTCTGTAAGCGGGACTCAAACTGGTCTTTAAAAAAGACGTAAATGTAATTAAAATTTTCAAATTTATAGCATTTCGTTAAATATGTTTTTCACCTTCTTTTGAGTCAGCTATAACATAGTAAAATTTCAAACCGCTTTACCTTTGTTATGAACCAGGTTCTCTGTAGCTCCTAAGGAAACACCTTAACATTTAAATTTGTACTTTATTTCTCAAAACCATTTGCAGCACACAACTTTTGTGTCCTTTTGTACTTTCACTTGTTCCCTGAAGCTCAAAACTCAAAGTCAGCAGACACAGAGCCCATTCACGGGCACTGATTGCTTGTTTTAAAATCTTGTAAAGGCTGTATCTCAGAAGCTGTAAGGTATAGGAAGTGGATGGTTGGAACGGTCATTATATGTACTTTTACTTAATTGTGCTATATCCGTTGACAGCTATTCTTCAGTTTATAAAATTTATAGCTTCATAATTTTTAGTTTACTGATTAATGCTGTCATCTTGCTATTTAATTATCTTGTTGTAATACTATATATTTACATACATTTTCTCTCTCTCTCTTAAATGTTATTTTCTCTACTTAAACATTGCTTGGACCTTTACATGACTGATACTGTTTGCTCAGAAAGTCTCTTCTGTTTCACACTTCTTCAGTATTTCGTTGCATTGAAAACTGTTTCCCTGTGCTGTGGGGTATGGGCATCCCCTGAGGTATTTTTAGTTATGACATAAAAACTAGATGTCAGAAGCAATTCTACTGGTTGATTGTCCCAACCTGTTTACCCTGTTTTGTTGTATGCTTGTAGGCCTGTGTGGAGAAGTCTGTGGTGGGCCTGCGTTACTTGTGGGGCGAAAAGCCATGCAAGTATCTCAAGTGTCCAGTGTATGATGGTCAGAGTGGGCTGCCAATGCCTCCGTACATCAAACTCAAGTTACAAGATAACAGTGAGCAGCACAGCCTCAGTGCGGACCAGACCTTCTTGCTCTAAAACAGATACTTGCTTGTAGCTGTGAAAGCTTTGCCTGCTTTATTTACACAAATACTCCGTGTGATAGCCTTTGCATGTATATGTATAAAAGTACTTGATTATCAGTATTTGTGCCAACATGTGTGAAATAATTGTATTTTCTACTGTCTTAAACTATAATCTCAAAAGGTAACAACCACATCTTTTGACTGTCATGATAAAATCCTGGTTGTAAATCCTTAAGTTATAGAGTATAGAGAATGAGTCTCGTAATTATTGAGTATTCAGTGCAAAATGTTTCACTTAATGTCATCATAGAAGCATTTAATGTGTTCGTAGATATCACTGTGATAGTATGTAGTCATATAAAAAGTGAATTTCATGGAACTTTTATGGGTGAATCTCAGACTTGTGTGCTCATCTTGTTCATGTGTGTCTTGTGGATAGTGGGGATTCTTTATAAAATATACATGCATGTATTAAATGCTTCTCTGCAGATGTGCAGTTAAAGAAATTATATGTCTAGTTTATTTGTAAGCCTGTGACCCATTTATTACAGCAGCCATTTGACAGTTACATGTATTAAGATTATTATGTCCTGCCGGCCTGCTGAGAGGGAGATTATAAAATGCCTCGAGTGAGTGTGTGTACGTGGCTTAGTGCGTGCGTGTTTTACACAGTCTTATCTAAAGTGGAGGGCTTTGGGGTCTAATGCTTAAATAATGTTAGTTTACTTTCTCATGCCCTCCATTTTTTGCTGCTTTTGCAGATCTAAGTCAATAGCTAAGTGAGCAATAGAGCTAGTAGCTATTTTTGAGTAAATTGCTTATAACTCCGAAACCACTGCATTTAGAACATTTCGAAAAAATACGTTGTTCAGCTACTTTGTCTGTATCTACAAGATGGTAACTGTTTTAGATGTTTACCTCAATAGCTAAGTGAGTTATAGCTATTTTCTGATTTTTACAGTGACCAGAATGAGTAAATAGCTTTTTTATTGTGTTAATACATCCTATCCAATGGACAATTGCTAATTCGATCGGTGCAGACCAGCCCGCCAAACGATAGAAAAAGTCGTCCTGTGTTTCCTCCAGCCGGCTGGTCCCACTGTGCATTTGCCAGGTGGCACATCGTACTTCCTTCCTGTCTAGACAGCATGGCCTCATAGCATCTTTTTCGTTTGGCGCATGTACTGTGCAGACCAATTTTTGTGAAAGTTCTTCAAGTGAATTTTGGTGGCATATTATTGCCTAAACTTACATTTATTTTACGTCAAAGTGTTTCTAACAACTCATAGATCATTATGGCTTCACCTGGGCAGAAACAGGGTCTTTGTGGATATTCAATGGCAGGATTCGACTCCCACGTGTACTGTGCCCATTGCAGAGACAACGGAAAAGGCACTGACCCCTCTATGAAACAAGAAGATTGTCAGTTTTAATATGTTTTAACCCAGGATCAAAAGGTATGTTTTATTGCGCTACAATAGCTTACCATGTGGAACTGGATGCTGATCTTGGATGGCCACAGGCATCTGGCCAACGTCTAGGAAAAATAGACATTTATAGTTGGCCGTAGCCTCAGGTTGTACTGTCGTGGAACTTTTCCTAATTCGTCCTCCTTTTCTCGTTGGCCACGTGATTTGGAAGCGTTTGATTTTTTACTTCTATTTTCCTTCATATCTCAGTATATACGTATTGTTATATGTTTTTTTTAGCCAGTTTTTATTAGTCGAATCTTTGATTCGAGTTATGTACTGAGTTGCGGCCACGATTTTAAATTGGCCGTTTAAGCCCTTAAATACCAAATTCTGCATAATATTTCTTCACATATCTGTACATTAAGGTGTATATTATACACTCTGCCATTTTGAAGATTTTTAATGCCTTTATTAAGTTATATTTTATGAAGTAAAAAGCATGTCTGGCACTTTGTCTGGCTTTCTCCAAGGACCCGTATGTCCTAGAACCTATTGTATTTCCATTGTGATTTTCTACTCGAACGAGTCTTTTTTAACGGTTTCGTCTGCTGGTTTCTAGAGGTGAAACCCCAATTAATTTATTTGTCTGCAGGGTTTACCACGCAGTCACTGTTAATGTAAAATTGCTGTCTGCGCATCTACGTGTACTCAATTATTTGTCAAACAAATAAACCGCAAAGAAATTAATGAATGAAGTGACGTCACGGTAGTACTACACATTTGTTATTCAGCCAATCAAAATCGAGAGCACGTCTGCAAGAGACAATGAAAATATTTAAACTCCGTATATCTACATTCAACCACTAGAAGGCGCTTTTGTATGTCCTAGAAGTTATCACGATGGGGTTTCTAACAATATATAAAACAAATAAAATATCAAATGCTGGTAGTTGTACACCCACAGAATGATGAAAACGTGAGGCTACAATGGGGTTTCTAACAATATTTTAAATATATATAATCCAGCAATATTTTACTGTCACCGCACCTCACTCTGTCTTCTCGCAATATTTAAAACAAAATATCAAATGCTGGTAGTTGTACACCCACAGAGTGATGAAAACGTGAGGCTACGATGGGGTTTCTAACAACATTTTACAAATATATAATCCAGCAATATTTTACTGTCACCGCCCCTCACTCTGTCTTCTCGCAATATTTAAAACAAAATATCAAATGCTGGTAGTTGTACACCCACAGAGTGATGAAAACGTGAGGCTACGATGGGGTTTCTAACAACATTTTACAAATATATAATCCAGCAATATTTTACTGTCACCGCACCTCACTCTGTCTTCTCGCAATATTTAAAACAAAATATCAAATGCTGGTAGTTGTACACCCACAGAGTGATGAAAACGTGAGGCTACGATGGGGTTTCTAACAACATTTTACAAATATATAATCCAGCAATATTTTACTGTCACCGCCCCTCACTCTGTCTTCTCGCAATATTTAAAACAAAATATCAAATGCTGGTAGTTGTACACCCACAGAGTGATGAAAACGTGAGGCTACAATGGGGTTTCTAACAATATTTTACAAATATATATAATCCAGCAATATTTTACTGTCACCGCACCTCACTCTGTCTTGCGGGCGATAATACCAAGTTTACAGATTTCAACACCCACTGCTGTCCTAAGATTCGACGCTGTGGTTGGCAAAAAGCCAACCACTTCGCCCTAGTTGTAATTAATGTTATAGCATATTCTGTGAAAGTCTTGACTTCGAAAGACTTCGACACTGTGAAAGTCTGAAGTCTGACTTAACTTTCAGCTTGTGAGTTTTACGGGGTTTTTTATTGCTGTAAAAATGTCCCACCAAGCAAGCAAAGATAAAACTAGATCCAGCAAATGTCGTCATTTCTGTCTGCCCTTCGACTCTCATAATTACTGCCCCGCCTGTAGGGAAGCTAACAAGGGTGATGATTCCTGTGTTACTTTTGAAAAGCCGTGTGAAATCTGTTCGGGTTTCTCTGAAGAACAATTGCTAAAGATCAAAAACAGGCATAGGTATGTTCAGAAACAGAAGGCTACAGACACATCCAAGGACGACGACTTGGATCTTTTGGGTGATGAGGACGTGGAGTCTTTTTCTGGTTCACACACTGACCTTGAGGGTGCTGCTGACAATCTTTTTGCATCTCCTCCACGCCCTCAACCCCTGCGTTTTGAGGCTTTGTCCTTAAAAGCTCCAGCTAAAACTGTCCCACCAACAACAAAAGATCGAATCTAAACTTGAAAAATCCCTGGGTTCTCAATTGAACATCCAACTTCAACAACAAATGGGGGCTTTCTAGGTTTCTATGCTTGAAGCAATGAAGTCTCTCAGAGACCAAATGCAGTCCATTAAAAAGTCTGCTAAAGAAGTGGAGTTGGATCAGAGCTCCACTTCTGCTTCAAAGCCTGGCCCCAGTAAACAATCTGATAATTTGCCCCCGAACACTGCTCCGAACACTCAATCTGAACATACTGATGAAGCCATGGAGTTGGACTTGTATGGTCCTTCTCTTCCTCCACAGTTAAGAGATGCTCAGTCCAAACATGGCTCTGATCCGAACCATGGATCATCACTCAGATCTTTCCGAACAACCCGAACAGGTGTGTTCGTCCAGAGCCAAAAAACGCAAACACAAGGTTCGGGCCACATTTCTCAGTCGTCATCCTCAGAGGAGGATCAGTCCTCTGCTCACAAGAAAAGGGCAACTTCTGAAGTAGACCAACCTCAACATGACCCAGACCCCCTTTTTACAGGGAAGTAGCCATGGCTGACTTACCCTCTCAATATGCTGAAGAAGTGGAAACCTTCAGACATATTTTAAATCTCCCTGATCCCAGGAAGACTATGCCTAGGTCTTCCACTTCGGTTCTGGGCCTGGATGATCAGAAAGGCCAACAGGAGCTCAGGCCAAGAGGCCCTTCAGCTATGCTCCCTCTCAGCTCTCATATAAAAGATGCCTTTGATAAATTTGAATAAGACTTCCTGGCATCTAATTTACGTGAGGGAAAGTACATTAAATCCCCTCCCTCCACCGCAAAGTGGTACAAAGTGGGACAGCCTTGCTTTGAAGATAAGATGCAAGAATTAAACACAGATTTTTCAAAAATCTGTATCTCTCCCAAGCCCTCTGGAGCCCCTATGGCCAAAGTTCCCCTACCAGTTCTTAAGGAACTGGAACATCAGGCCAGGCAGAATCTCTCTACTACAACTTCACTGCTGCTTTTGCCAAAACTTCCTCTTGCAACACTACCATGGAGAAGTGTCAACACAGTTTGAAGTGGACCTTTGAAAAGGTCAAAACTCAAATTCAGAAAGGTGCCAACCCTGAGAAAGCAGCCAGGCGTGGTTATGACACTGCCTGTGATTATTTTGAAGTTCTGAATAAGACCATTCTTATTCAACAGAGAGCTCTTGCCTGCCTAAGTAAATCTCTGGCCTATATTCTCCAGAGGGAACTCTATTCTATGGGCAACACTGGCCTGCTCAGGCGTGAGGCCGAAATGACCCTCTTACAACCACACTTAGGGGATACGAGACGTCAGGAACTGAGGAACTGGCCCTTTTGGCCTTCCTCATTGTTCAAGTCTCAGCTTGTAAAGGAAGGAGAAGACTTCCTTCTCAAAAAAGGCACCTCTAAAGGAAAACTTTCTAAGGGAAACTGTTGGACCACAAAACGTAAAGTGCTGCAAAACGTAAAGTAGAGCTGCAAAACGTAAAGTTGCAAAATGTAAAGTGCTGCAAAATGTAAAGTAAAGTTGCAAAATGTAAAGTAAAGTTGCAAAACGTAAAGTGCTGCAAAATGTAAAGTATGATGCAGGTTGTCACAATTCGAATTGAAGACACTAAAAGAATAAAATTTCCTCTTTACCTTCCTCATATGGCGGTTTTAATAATGGTGAGAACTAATGGAAATCAATAACAAAACATATAAAGGCAGCATAAATCCACACAGGATTAACCCAGATGGATTTTTGACTTAACGCCTATGCAAGGCTAAATACACCTACATGGGTGCACACATAACTCTGGTGAGTTTTATGTTTATAATGCGTCACAATTGTGACGTCATGTACAAAGGGTTAGTAATTAAAGTATTTCCTTGTTCAGTACTATTTCTGACTTTCATTTAGTATGTACAACACATCATTTGCGTTTTGTAAAGACTGTCAAGATTTGCACTCAGGGTGATAGTGAGAGGTATGTTATTTTATATTTCTGCATTCTAATTTTCCAATTGTGCAAATATACCTCACTATACTTATATATGCATGGACATGTGTGTGTGCAAGAGAAGCTTTGTGGAGGGGTAATACAGCTGTCCAATTTTGCTTCTGAATCTGGCATCCATCATGCATTACAATGTTGTGATAACATTTTTATGTCAGCTGACTTGTCAGTCAGCTGACATTATGTCGTCACTCTGCGGCGTGGGCGTACGCGTACGCGTGAACAACTTCTCCTCCAAAACTACAAGGCCTAGAGACGTGCTGTTTTTTTTAAAAGATACCTTATCTATCGAGGATGAAAAATTGTTCAAGGCATGCAAATCTGTCTGTTCGTCTGTTTGCTAGAGACATTACAAGGGGGGTACCCCCACCAAAAGTGTGAAAATTTCAACACTTAATCACAATTTTCTCAGTGACTATTGCAGGGATTTCTCTCATATCTTGCATATATGTACTAGGCCAGAGGTAGATTCTCTTGTGTGAGTATGAGACCTGGATCTGTCTTACTTTTTTTTTAATAAATTTTTTTAATAATTTTTAATGCATTGAAATTCATGAAATCATGCACAAAATCATTTATAACTTGAAAACTGTTGCATCTAGAGCATTTTGTTAAAATATGTTATTCAGCTACTTTTTTCATAGCTACAATATGGTGAGTAAGTTGGGTGCCTGTCTCAATAGCTAAGTGAGTAATAGCTACTTTTGGGCTTTTCAGTAACTTCCATCATGAGTAGAATCACTTGTAACTTAAAAACTATTGCATTTAGAGAATTTCGTATAAATATGTTATTCAGCTACTTTTGGGTCAGCTATAACATAGTAAAATTTTAGACCTGTAGCTCATGGCATAGCTGAGTAATAGCTACTTTTAGGTTATCACTGTTGAGTAAATCGCTTATAACTTCAAAACTATTGCATTTAGAGAATTTCGTATAAATATGTTATTCAGCTACTTTTGGGTCAGCTGTAACATAGTAAAATTTCAGACCTGTAGCTCATGGCATAGCTGAGTAATAGCTACTTTTAGGTTATCACTGTTGAGTAAATCGCTTATAACTTGGAAACTATTGCATTTAGAGTATTTTGTTTGAATATGTTGTTCACCTATTTTGGGATCAGCTATAACATAGTGAAGTTTCAGATCTGTGGCTCATTGCATAGCTGAGTAATAGCTACTTTGAAGTTCTCACTATTGAGTAAATCGGTTGTAATTGGAAAACTATTGCATTTAGAGAATTTCGTATAAATATGTTATTCAGCTACTTTTGGGTCAGCTATAACATAGTAAAATTTCAGACCTGTAGCTCATGGCATAGCTGAGTAATAGCTACTTTTAGGTTATCACTGTTGAGTAAATCGCTTATAACTTGGAAACTATTGCATTTAGAGTATTTTGTTTGAATATGTTATTCACCTATTTTGGGATCAGCTATAACATAGTGAAGTTTCAGATCTGTGGCTCATTGCATAGCTGAGTAATAACTACTTTGAAGTTCTCACTATTGAGTAAATCGGTTGTAATTGGAAAACTATTGCATTTAGAGAATTTCGTATAAATATGTTATTCAGCTACTTTTGGGTCAGCTATAACATAGTAAAATTTCAGACCTGTAGCTCATGGCATAGCTGAGTAATAGCTACTTTTAGGTCATCACTATTGAGTAAATCAGTTGTAACTTGAAAACTATTGCATTTACAGTATTTTGCTTAAATATGTTGTTCACCTACTTTTGGGTCAGCTATAACATAGTAAAATTTCAGACCTGTAGCTCATTGCATAGCTGAGTAATAACTACTTTGAGGTTCTCACTATTGAGTAAATCAGTTGTAATTGCAAAACTATTGCATTTAGAGAATTTAGTATAAATATGTTATTCAGCTACTTTTGGGTCAGCTATAACATAGTAAAATTTCAGACCTGTAGCTCATGGCATAGCTGAGTAATAGCTACTTTTAGGTCATCACTATTGAGTAAATCAGTTGTAACTTGAAAACTATTGCATTTACAGTATTTTGCTTAAATATGTTGTTCACCTACTTGTGGGTCAGCTATAACATAGTAAAATTTCAGACCTGTAGCTCATTGCATAGCTGAGTAATAACTACTTTTAGGTTCTCACTATTGAGTAAATCAGTTGTAATTGCAAAACTATTGCATTTAGAGAATTTAGTATAAATATGTTATTCAGCTACTTTTGGGTCAGCTATAACATAGTAAAATTTCAGACCTGTAGCTCATGGCATAGCTGAGTAATAGCTACTTTTAGGTCATCACTATTGAGTAAATCAGTTGTAACTTGAAAACTATTGCATTTACAGTATTTTGCTTAAATATGTTGTTCACCTACTTTTGGGTCAGCTATAACATAGTAAAATTTCAGACCTGTAGCTCATGGCATAGCTGAGTAATAGCTACTTTTAGGTTATCACTGTTGAGTAAATCGCTTATAACTTGGAAATTATTGCATTTAGAGTATTTTGTTTCAATATGTTATTCACCTATTTTGGGGTCAGCTATAACATAGTGAAGTTCCAGACCTGTGGCTCATTGCATAGCTGAGTAATAGCTACTTTGAAGTTCTCACTGTTGAGTAAATCAGTTGTAATTGGAAAACTATTGCATTTAGAGTATTTAGTATAAATATGTTATTCAGCTACTTTTGGGTCAGCTATAACATAGTAAAATTTCAGACCTGTAGCTCATGGCATAGCTGAGTAATAGCTACTTTTAGGTTATCACTGTTGAGTAAGTCACTTATAACTTGAAAACTATTGCATTTAGAGTATTTTGTTGCAATATGTTATTCACCTATTTTGGGGTCAGCTATAACATAGTGAAGTTCCAGACCTGTGGCTCATTGCATAGCTGAGTAATAGCTACTTTGAAGTTTTCACTGTTGAGTAAATCAGTTGTAATTGGAAAACTATTGCCTTTACAGAAATTTGTGCAAATATGTTATTCAGCTACTTTTGGGTCAGCTATAACATAGTGAAATTACAGACCTGTAGCTCATGGCACAACTGAGCAATAGCTATTCTCAGGCACTGACTGTTGAGTAAATCAGCTATAACTTGAAAAATATTGCATTTGGAGTATTTTGTTAAAATATATTGTTCACCTACTTTGGGGTTAGCTATAACATAGTGAAATTACAGACCTATAGCTCATGGCATAGTGGAGCAATAGCTATTTTCAGGTTCTCACTATTGAGTAAATCAGTTGTAACTTGAAAACTATTGCATTTACAGTATTTTGCTTAAATATGTTGTTCACCTACTTTTAGGTCAGCTATAACAGTGCAAAAATTCAGACATGTAGCTCATTGCATAGCTGAGTAATAGTTACTTTGAGGTTCTCACTCTTGAGTAAATCAGTTGTAACTTGAAAATTATTACATTTAGAGTATTTTGTTTAAATATGTTATTCACATAATTTTTGGTCAGCTATAACATAGTGAAATTGCAGACCTCTATGTCATGGCATAGCTGAGCAATAGCTTCTTTCAGGTTCTCACTGTTGAGTAAATCATTGTATCCAACCTGTAGGAAATCATGGGCTGGGAATCTATTAATATGGTCCGATTTGACCTTGGAACCCTCCTTCAAGGTCAAATGAGGATAGCCAAACATAAAAGTGCTTATAACTCGCTTATTATTGGTCCTAGAGGTTGGAATGAAAACCAACCTATAGAAAATCATGAGCTGGGAATTTTTTGTTGTGGTCGGATTTCACCTTGGACCCCTCCTTCAAGGTCAAATGAGGATAGCCAAACTTAAAAGTGCTTATAACTCACTTATTATTGGTCCTAGAGGTTTCGAATGGAAAACCAACCTATAGAAAATCATGGGCTGGGAATCTTTTGGTGTAGTCGGATTTGACCTTAGACCCCTCCTTCCAGGTCAAACGAAGATAGCCAAACTTAAAGTGCTTATAACTCGCGTATTATTGGTCTTGGAGGTTTGGCATGGTAAACCAACATATAGGAAATCATGGGCTGGGATTCTTTTGGTGTGGTCAGATTTGACCTGGGACCCCTGCTTCAAGGTCAATTGAGGATAGCCAAACTTACAATTGCTTAGAACTCGCTTATTATTGGTCCTACAAGTTTGGGATGGTAAACAAGCTACAGGAAATCATGGGCTGGGAATTTTTTTGTGTGGTCGGATTTGACCTTGGACCCCCTCCTTCAAGGTCAAACAAGGATAGCCAAACTTAAAAAGTGCCTATGACTCACTTATTATTGGTCCGAGAGGTTTGGGATGGTAAACCATCCTAAATTCTTTGGCTGGGAATCTTTTGGTATGGTCAGATTTGACCTTTGGACCCCTTCTTCATGGTCGAACGAGGATATTGCATTTATAGTATTTCTTTAAATATTTTTAACCTACTTTTTACACTTAAACAATTACCTTGTTACTTTATTTCATAATACCATTTGCAGGGCACAACTTTTTTGTCCTTTTCTTCTGTCAGCTTCGGAATATCTTTCGAACATGCTGTTCAGTTAACATTTACTGTATTTCTGTACAGCCCTTTCCCTGATAATTATGCTTTCCTCTCATTATCACCATCACAATCAAAAACATTCAGTCAGCTGACACAGTGCCTGTTCACGGGCACTCTCCTCTTGTTCATTCACTTTTATGCTCAAGAATAAATCCCATAAACTACTGATATACGTATATTTATGTTGTGTCCTAAAGTCCAAAACAAGCACCAACTCTCCCAGTGGCCAAGTGGTTAGCAAGTTTGGCTCCTAATCAGTAGGCTGTCACTAATGTTGGTTAAAATTCCATTTGTGTCAGATGCTGGGAATGTATAATATCCTCTAGCAGATATAAGCTCTGTTAAAACACTCAAAGCTTATACCTGCTATATGTATAGGATATTACAGAACCTACCCTGCTTTGACCCTGGCTGTTGAAAGGGATGTCACAAGGCATAAAGCAACATAAATAACTTTCCAAAACAAGCACTACTCCAAATCTTGATAATGCGTCAAATTTCGTAGCCGAGAGCAATATGCCATATTGAGGAAGCAATACATTAAGATTCAAGCCAATATGTCTTTAAAACCATGAGCTGAATTTGAAAAAAAAAATAACTGAAAGGGCATATATTTATGCTTCCATATATCACTTGAAACATAGTATCTCAATTTTAGAGCTTGATGAAATTTTTACTTTTAGTGTCTTCAATTCGAATTGTGACAACCTGCATCATACTTTACATTTTGCAGCACTTTACGTTTTGCAACTTTACTTTACATTTTGCAACTTTACTTTACATTTGCAGCACTTTACATTTTGCAACTTTACGTTTTGCAGCTCTACTTTACGTTTTGCAGCACTTTACGTTTTGTGGTCCAACAAAACCCCCCTATGGGGGCAAATCCTCCCAAAGCAGTAATCAATCGTTTTCCTCAGTCAGGGGGAAACCGAACAACAGAGGCTCCAGAGGTTGTTTTTGACCTCATCCCAGGGGGCGAGGGCTTGGAAACCCCTCCCCCAAATGACTCCTCAATAGCCTCCCTCAGACCACTAGTAGGAGGTCGCCTTCGTTCTTTCAGAAGAGACTGGCAAATAAACAAATGTTCAGACAGCGTATTAAACATTAACAACAATGGCTACGTTCTGCCATTCATCTCAAAACCAAAATTGGTCAGAGCTCCCGTGATTCATTCAGAATACAAGGCCCTTCACAAAGAACAAGCTCTGGCTTCTTGCATCCAGTCTCTTCTGTCAAAGAAATAAAGCAAAGGGGAAGGTGGTCTTCCACGAGTGTGAATAAAAAGACCAAAATATGCACAAATTTCAAATAAATTGATTTATGCCTACTGGGTGGATTGCTCCAATATTCCACATTCACCACTGCTCACGCCTCCTTCTGTGGGCTGTAGATGGAGTGTTGTATTTGGGAGTGCACCATTCTAATATAGAAAACTGCATATCCTTAGCTGAGTGTCCTTTTCCAGTAAAATGTTTGGAAACAGGAGTCACTCTACTATCCTTTGGTTTATTTACTGAGAGTTTGTGTTCATAGATTTGTTTTCTGAATGCCCTTCCTGTCTCACCTACATAATATTTATCATACCTTTTACATGTGATTTGATATACAATATCACTTAATTTACATGATATTAAGTTTGGGAGATTTTTGGGTTGGTATATATCTCCACTGATTTTACAGGGAATTTCATTGATTTTTGAAATTAAAGGGCAGTATTAACATTCACCCAGTCTCATGCAGTGATTGGGTATTGGTTTTTTGGTCTCCATATTACTTGATGGGCATGAAATGGAAGCCTTGGTAAGCATATCTCTAAGATTTGGTAATCTTATGAAGCCAATGATAGGTTTGTCTGGAAAGGTGTTGGAACAGTCATTACTATGTTGGATTATGTTCCAGTTATCATGAATGAACCCCTTAATGTTTGGGTTACGCGTGTTGTATTTGGTAGTCATGATTACAGTGGTATCAGGTTCTTTTGTCCTTACCTCTAGTACGTCATTTTGTGTAAACCTACTAGCAAGTCATTCCAGATTTCTAATTTATCTGGTCCCTTTGGTGTGGGGTAGAAAATCAGACCTTTTTCAGGCGCTCCGAGCTGATGTTCATTGAGTTCTTGCTTCTCTGAGATGGATGGTCTCATCAGAGAGTCTCTCCTTAGAGTGGGAGTATTAGCAGTTCTAATATCTAATCCATCACTATGTATGTTCCAATTAGATACGGCAGAAACCAGAGTGGAGTGGCTCACACTTTCAGAAATCACAGCCTCTGATGAGAAAGTTTATCTTACATAAACTTTCGAAACACAATACACATAAGTAGAAGATATTGTGTAAGGCACATCTACAATATCTATTGTGAACTTTTACTTGAGTGAGAATTCACACTTCAACAAACCTTGTTGTAATCTTCTGTCAAAGAACGCAATAGAAAGGGTCAAAAATGTAAAATCTTGGGTTTTACAGTCGCAAGGCCCTAAGCAGGCTAAACGCCTTCCTACTCGTAGAAAGGTTCAAAATGGAAACACCGGAGTCCATCAGGGCCTCTCTGATTCCAGGGGAATGGGTGTCATCGATAGACTTAACAGAGGCTTACCTTCACATCCCCATCCATCCAAACTCAAGGAAGTACCTACGGGTTTGCCACATGTCACAGGTGTTCCAGTTCACCTCCCTTCCTTTCGGACTGGCCACAGCCCCACAGGTCTTTACAATGCTTGAAAAGGAAGTGAAGTTGATGACCCTCGCAAGGGGCATCAGACTTCACCAGTACCTGGACGACTGGCTTTTCAGGGCCAAGTCTCAGGAAGAAGCCCAAGTGAACACTCAGACAGTGGTAGAACTGACTCAGTCCTTAGGGTGGATAATAAATCAGGAGAAGTCAGAACTAAAACCTGCTCAAGTGTTTTCGTTCGTGGGCTACAAATACCATCTAGATTCAGCCCTTGTAAAACCCACTCAAGAGAGATGGCTCAAACTTCAGGATTTGATCCTACGTCTCAAGTCAAAAGATGTTTGATGTTGCTAATTGGGTTGCTCACCTCAACAGAGAAAATGATCCTGGAGGGACGCCTTCACATGAGGCCCTTTCAGTTTCACTTCAAGGAGCACTGGAGATATCCTCAGTCGTTGGACAACCTCCTTCTTTTGACAGAAACCATTTCAGCACACCCTAGAGTGGTGGCAGAATCCCACAAATGTGATGAAAGGTGCAGACCTTCATCCCTAAGACCACAGTATCCAACTCTTTACAGACACCTCAAACGAAGGCTGGGGCGCTCACTTAGAGCAAACCTCTACCAAGGGTCTGTGGTCAGACAGGGGAAAAGGCTACACATATATGTTCTAGAGCTGAAGGCAGTTTCTCTGGCCCTTCAAAGGTTCAAGGACCAGTGTCAAAACCAAACAGTGCTGATTGCTATGACAACTCAACAGTAGTAGCCTACATAAACAAACAAGGAGGAACCTACTCGGCGGAGATGTGTGCTCTCCTATGGAAAATCATGACCTAGTGTCATCATTACAAAATAACATTAAGAGCCAGACACATTCCAGGGTGTCTGAATGTGATGGCCAACCTACTGTCCATGTCAAACCAAGTCCAGTCAACAGAATGATCACTGCATCCGCAGGTGTTCAAACAGATCTGTCAGAAGTGGTTCACCCCCCATGTAGATCTATTTGCCACTCGGCTGAACCACAAACTGCCACTGTACGTGTCTCCAGTCCCAGACCAGAATGCTTGGGATATAGATGCTCCAAACACAAACTGATCGGGTCTTACTGCTTATGCTTACCCTCCGACGGCTCTCCTTCACAGGGTGATCCAAAAGATTAGACAATGCAACGGCCTGATCATTGTTACAGTAGTAGCCCCAGGCTGGCCAGAGATGCCCTGGTTTTGGGACCTAGTGCAACTCTCAACAGAGATCCCACTTCAGCTACCAGTGTCCACCACACTTCTCAAACAGTCCCACAATTATGTGTTCCACAGCAATCCACAACATCTCAACCTCCACGCCTGGTGTCTAGGAGTGGACAGCTCCAAGAACAAGGCTTCTCTGGGGAGGTGGCAGAGAGAATTGCTGCCCCTCAGAGGTCATCAACAAGAACCATCTATAAATCAAAGTGGGCCATATCTGAAAAATGGTGCAGAGAAAATTCGGTGGATTTCTCCACTGAATGTTATAGGACTGCTATTGTTGACACCTTGGGCCCAGCTGGGCACCATATCTCCCAAAGCTCAGACCTTAACAGGTTACTCCAGTTTTCACAGGGATTGCCCCAAAAGTTCCAGGAATCTTCCAAAATGGAACTTTTCTGTTGTACTTAATGAGCTCACCAAAGCACCCTTTGAGCCTATGAAAGACACAGACCTCAAACATTGTACTCTCAAAACTGCTTTCTTGCTAGCTTTGGCCTCCGGCAAGCGCCACACCGAAATTCATGGCTGGGTTGCAAACTAAGTATCTCTTACCTAGGCCAATGGGAAAAGGTTGCATTGTTCCCTTCTTCTGATTTCATAGCCAAAAACCAACTAGCAAGAGAAGGTTCTCAAAGTGTGTCTCCAGTGACTATTCCTGCTTTGACTATCATTGTAGATAGACAATTCAAACAAGACAGGACCTTGTGTCCGGTACGGGCCCTGAGGTATTACTTGGATCGAACCAAAGACCTGAGAGGGTCTCGATCCCTACTCTTCATTTCCTTCAAGAAAGGACACACCTCAGACATCAGACCCGCTACGCTCTCTTCTTGGTTGAGACAAACCATCCTACTTTGTTATAAACAAGCAGATCAACAAGCCTTGGTCCAAGTTAAAGCGCATGACCTTAGGGCCTTCGCAGCCTCTAAGGCCTTTTACGGTGGGGTATTGGTGGACCAAATCATGCAAGCCTGTCACTGGAAAGCTCACAACACTTTTACGGTGGGGTATTGGTGGACCAAATCATGCAAGCCTGTCACTGGAAAGCTCACAACACATTTACAAATTTTTACCTAAAAGACCTTACTTGGTCTGACAACGACAACAATATGTATCTGGGACCAGTATTAGTGGCACAACAAGTCCTAGACCCTTCCCCTCAGACCAGTTATCCTCGGAAAGAAAAGAAGGGGAGGGGGGGGGGGGGGGGGGGCATCTGCTACAACCAAGTCTTTAGGAGTCTAAATCCCAGGGTCTAGGTATGAGGTACCTCATCAGGATGTTTGGGTAAGGTCTTTTTTCTTTTTCAGTGTATATTGTATTATGTATTAACGACTTATTAAGGTTGTCATTAATCTCAGTTTAGGGTGGCAAAAATTATGAGATTCCCAAGCCTAGGGCTTGTTTTCATCGTGGCTTAGCTTTAAGGGCTTTACTCTTCAAGTGAGCATTGGGTGCACTTTCTCCTCCAATCAAAACATCCAGACAGTTTTTTAGCACTGTCATTTTTAATTTTGGTTTTTAGCTTATTACGGACTCAGTCCCCATGACTGGGCTCCGTAAACGGGACTCAGACTGGCATTTTCAAAACATTGATTCTATCTATTAATTCAAATCTAAGAAAAATTGACTACTTCTTCCAGTCTCAGCTGTAATCCCTCCACCAGAGCACAATAAAATTGAAAATTGTGTTTACTTAAATATAGCTTTTATAAGCTACAAGCTTACCATGTGGAACTGAAAGAGAGTCCCACCCTGCCTCCCCGCTGTGTTACAGCTGAGGGGTATGGTTCAAAATTGCAACGAGAAAAGGAGGACGAATTAGGAAGAGTTCCACGAGAGTACAACCTGAGGCTACGGCCAACTATAAATGTCTATTTTTCTTAGACGTTGGCCGGATGCCTGCGGCCATCCGAGATCAGCATTCAGTTCCACATGGTAAGCTTGTAGCTTATAAAAGCTACATTTAAGTAATTAAAATTTTCAATTTTATTTCCCCTATCTTATCAGAAGAAGAAAGAAAAATATGACCAAAAAAACATCCATTAGTGTCAGTGCTGGGGGTAGTGAAAGACAGACAAGATTTTAACTCAGAAGAGGCGAGTAGTACGAGTAGCAGAAATGCAAAAGATACCAGCATCATCAACAACAGCAACCGACCAACCAACCGGCCACTCTTCATCAGCAGCCTGCTCACCGGTCTAAGTCTGATAACAAGCCTAGTACTACCGACCATCCATGTACCGACCAGGTCACTAAGTTTGCACCCAGCACTTCACCTGTAGATGTCGAGCAAACATCAGAGACTGATATGGGTACTAGTTCTGACTCTGATTCAGATTCTGTAGTGCATAAGCTCCCTACTGGCCAGGCAGAGGAAGGCAAGTTGTCGGATCTGGACCAGGACGTCTGTGTAACCGACACTGACTATGCCTCCACTAAAGAGCAGAACTACAGAGAAACTATGGCTGGTGTACGTTCATACATGGGCTGGACACATATACCAGACATTGATTCAGCTATGTCCAGTGCTGAGGATAATCCCTTTGCTGCACCCAAACAACAGCCAGTGGGTAAAGTGAGTGTTAATCTTCCCACAGATGACTGGCTATGCAGAAAAATGGACGGTTTGAACCTGACACTTGTCCAAGGATACCCGTCCCGAAGTTCAGAAACTGAGGGTCTGCAGAGAGGCCAGTTTGTCAAGCCAAGCAAGTCGCATGCCAAGTCATAATCTCGGAAACCGTAAGATGTAGGAAGTTGATACTTGGTAGGGACAATGGTTAGGAGGTGTAGGTGTGTAACTTCATGGTGTGACTTTGATTTGACCTTGCCGTAGTGACCTTGACCTATTAAATCTTGTCTGGGCTATATCTCGGCAACCGTAAGGTGTAGGAAGTTGATACGTAGAGGGGACATTGATTAAGGGGTGTAGATGTGCAACGTCATGATGTGACCTTGATTTGACCTTTGACATTGCTGTAGTAACCTTGACCTATTAAATCTTGTCTGGGCTATATCTCTGCAACCGTAAGGTAAAGGAAGTTAATACTTTCTAGGGACATTGGTTAGGGTGTGTTGGTGTGCAATGTCATGGTGTGAGCTTGATTTGACCTTTGACCTTGCCATAGTGACCTTGACCTATAAAATCTTGTCTGGGCTATATCTTGAAACCGTAAGGTGTAGGAAGTTGATACTTGGTAGAGATATTGGTTAGGGGTTGTAGGTGTGCCACATCATGGTGTGACCGTGATTTGACCTTGTCACAGTGACCAAGAGTTTAAAAATCTTGTCTGGGCTATTTCTTACTTTCCATAAGGTGTAGAAGGCTGACACTTGGTAGGGACATTGGTTAGGGGGTGTAGGTGTGCATCATGGTGTGACCTTTTTGCTCTGCCAAAGTGTCTTCACCTGCCATATTTGAGACACCTTTGTTTTATGACAAAGATATATAGATTGCTGCAACCGATTATTATATGCACTTTAACATAATTATACTATTTCCATTGACAGCTATTCTCCAATTAATAAATTTTACAGCTTCATATTTTTTAGTTTACTGATTAATGCTGTCATCTTGCTATAGAATTGTCTTGTTTTAGTATATTATCTTTACATACATTTTCTTTCTCTTAGATGCTATTTTTTCTGCTTAAACATTATTTGGACCTTTATATAAGTGACACTGCACTGAAAGTATCCAGATCTTTGCACTACTTCTATATGTCATGGTGTTGAAAAGTATTTCCCCAGGGTGTGGGGTATGGGCACCTCTGATGCTATTTTCTATAGTTAAAGACAATTTTTTTCTGGCTCTCAAGAGCTTCTCTGTAGGGATCAGATTGTATTACTGGCAACGGACAACACCACTGTGGTGTCATACATCAACAAAAGGGCGGTATCAAGTTCTCTCTCTGTATGCCCTTCTTTGGTGGGTTCTGTCACTTTACATTTTGAAACTTTACATTTTCCAACCCCACTTTACATTTTACAGCACTTTTCGTTTTGCAACTTTACATTTTACAAGCCCACTTTACATTTTGCAGCACTTTACGTTTTGTGGTCCAACAGATCTAGTGACACAGCCCTTCAACGGGTACCCTCACCGCGATCTTCAGAATCTGAACCTGCAGGCATGGCTCCTCGAGCCTCCACCATTCAGGCACAAGGGTTCTCTAACGAGGTGGCAACAAGAATTGAGGCTCCTCAAAGATCATCAACCAGAGCCTTCTACAATTTGAAGTGGGCCATTTTTGTCAAATGGTGCAGGTCAAACGAGCTGGATTTCCGGTCGCCCTCTGTGAATCAGATTGCTGATTTCCTTTGCACCTTTTCCAGGACAGAGCATTGCAGCTTAGTACTATTGAGGGTGTAGGACGGCCATAGCTGATATGGTAGGCAATGACAAATTGAATATTAGCAAAGATGAAAACTTGACTGCTTGTCAGATAGCTTTCATAGAGATAAGCCCAAAGGCAGCTGGGAGTGCCCAGTTGGAATCTCTCTCTAGTACTTCACCAACTTACTAAGGCCCCTTTTGAACCTCTGCGGAAGGCTTCCCTTAAGCACTTGACGTTTAAGGTAGTCTTCCTTTTGGCCTTAGGCTCGGGTAGGAGACGTAGCGAAATTCATGCCTGGTTTTACAAGAACATCCGACATTAAGAACATTGTAGCAAGGTTTCACTTTAGCCTTTGCCCATTTTTATGTCAGCTGACTTAATGTCATCACCCTGCGGCATGGGCGTACACGTCTGCATCCGCATGAACAATTTCTCCTCCAAAACTACAAGGCCTAGAGATATGCAGTTTTTTTAAAAGATACCTTATCTATCGAGGATGAAAAAGTGTTCAAGGCATGCAGATCTGTGTGTTCATCTGTTTGCTAGAGTCATTACAAGTGAGGTACCCCCACCCAAAGTGTGAAAATTTCAACACTTTATCACAATTTTCTCATTGACTATTGCAGTGATTTCTCTGTTATCTTGCATATATGTACTAGGCCACAAGTAGATTACCTTGTCTGAGTATCAGACCTGTAGCTCATGGCATAGATGAAGAATAGCTGCTATCCAGGCTAGATCAGACAATTCAAACAGAGTGGTGTCTCCTTCCAGAGGTCTTCCAGGCAATATGCAACAGGTCGCACCAAAACAAAATATAACTCTTTGCAACAAGGTTCAACAACAAACTGGCTCAGTTTGTATCACCAGTGCCGGACCCCCTGGCTTGGGCAGTCAATGCACTCAGTCTGCCATGGGAGGATCTGGATCCATATGCCTTCCCACCGGTAGCCATCTTGGGTAAAGCAGTGGAGAAGTTACAAGACTACCTGTGCAAGAGAATCATTCTGATTGCTCCAGGATGACCCAACATGCCCTGGTTCTGGGATCTAGTGGCCATGTCAAGTCAAATCAAATTATGTCTGCCCAACCTGCTCACTGAACCATTCAATCAGACTCAGCACAGGAATCTGTCAAACCTAAATCAGCATGCATGGCTCCTCGAGCCTCAGCAATCAAGGAGCAGGGCTTCTCTGAGGCAGTGGCAGCAAGAATTGAGGATCAACCAGTACAGTCTATGAGGCAAAGTGGACCATTTTTACAAAGTGATGCCTCAGTAATCAGGTAGACTTCAGGGCACCCCCTGTAAAATCAATAGCTGACTTCCTTTTGTACCTGTTCCAGGACAGGAAGTTGCAGCCAAGTACCATTGATGGGTACAGATCACCCATTGTTGACAAACTGGGGAATTTGCCCATCAATGTCATCAAAGATGAGAATCTCACTCGTCTCTTGGACACTTTCCATAGAGACAGACCCAAAGGTCGGAGGGGCATACCCTCCTGGAACCTCTCACTGGTGTTGCACCAGCTGACAAAGGCTCCATTTGAACCGATTAAAGAGGCCTCTTTGAAGCATTTGACCTTCAAGAGTGTTTTCCTCTTGGCCCTGGGGTTGGGCAAACGCAGGAGTGAGATCCATGCTTGGTAAAACAAGAACATCAGACACCAGTCAGACTAATCAAAGGTATCTTTGTACCCAGCACCCAGTTTTCTTTCCAAGAACCAGCTGGCCAGGGAGGGTCCAGACACTGTGGCCCCAGTGGTTATACCAGCCCTGGCCCCAACTCTGGATAGTCAGATAACACCTTCACACAGTTCTATTTGAAGGATGTGGCTTGGGCTGATTCAGAGCTTTTTCACTTGGGCCTAATAGTGGCTGCTCAGCTGATCCACAAATAGCCCTTATATTGAGGAGATTTGTATATATGTACATAGTGTAAATCGTTCATGGAACTAACAAAAAAGTAAAAAAAACAACTGTGTCATGCTTCGTTCAGGAGGTTTATTTGCCTTCTGGGACTGAACTCATCTCATATTAACTTATCAAAATTTAATTTCACTTATTACATTTGCAATTTCCTTTGTAACTGTTGGCTACAGTGCTATGGTCAAACATGTTCTATGTAATGGCGCATTTTCAGAGCTGTAGCTCCATAGCTTACCGAGTAATAATTACTTTAAGATTTTGCTTATGAGTAAATCACTTGTAACTTCAACACTATTAAATTTAGAGTTTTTTTAAATTTTTGTACTGGGGTAAATTATTTTGGCTTGTTGTGTCCTCCATCTTTTTGTTACTTTTGCAGATCTAGGTCAGTAGCTAAATGGGTAATGGGGCTGGTAGCTACTTTGAGTAAATTACACATAACTTCAAAATGACTGCATTTACAGCATTTTGTGAAAAATATGTTATTCAGCTACTTTCTCTGAACCTTCGAGATGGTACCTGGTTTAGAGGTCTACTTCAGTGTAATAGTTATGATGATTTAGTTAAATGTGTTGTTCACCTACTTTTTGATGTTCAGTGTCCTGTCATATTTTCATAGCTCTAGCTTCGTAGCTAACTGAGGGGGCCCGGTGGTGTAGCGGTTCGAGTTCTCGCCTCCAACCTCTGAGGCCGCCGGTTTGAATCTCGGGCTGGGCGCTTCATGTTGGAAAGTTGGTAGTTACTTGCCGATGCCCGGTGGTTTACAGTGCAGTATGCACTGGTTTCCTCCACCTGTAAACTACCCGTCGCAATATGACAATGGCTGTTGAACGCGACGTAAAACAACAAATAAATCTAAATTTAAACCGTAGCTAACGGTAATAGCTAGTTTGACATTTTGCCAATGAGTGAATCACTTGTAACTTCAGTACTATTGAATTTACAGGTTTATTGTGAAATTTGTTGATCAGCTACTTTTGGATGATATGTGTCATGGCAATTTTGGAGCTAAAGCTCTATAGCTGAGTAATAGCTACATTGAGATTTTGCCAATGAGTAAATCACTTGTAACTTTAATACGATGGAATTTAGAGATTTTCTGTGAAACATGTTGTTCACCTACTTTTTGATGATCTGTGTCATGGTAAATTTTCAAAGCTGCAGCTCCATAGCTAACTGAGTAATAGCTACTTTTGACATTTTGCCAATGAGTAAATTATTTGTAACTTCAATACAATGGAATTTATAGTTGTGAAATATATTGTTCAGCTACTTTTTGATGATCTGTGTCACAGCAAATTTTCAGAGCTGTAGCTCCATAGCTAACTGACTAATAGCTACTTTGACATTTTGCCAATGAGTAAACAATTTGTAACTTCTGTGCTATTGAATTTACAGTTTTATTGTGAAAAGCGTTGTTCAGCTACTTTTTGATAATCTGTGTCACGGCAATTTCGGAGCTAAAGCTCTATAGTTAATTGAGTAATAGCTACATTGAGATTTTGCCAATGAGTAAATCACATGTAACTTCAGCACTGTTGAATTTATAGGTTTTTTGGGTTTTTTTGTGAAATATGTTGTTCACCCACTTTTTGATGACTGTAAGAGATAGAGTGTTTCGTGCAAACTTTAGACAGAAATGGGTACTGAGGACCACTCTCTTGTAGCCTCTGAAAAATTGAGAATTTTCCAAATTTTGGCCGCCATCTTGAAATTTGTTGGAAATGGAAAATGTTGTTTATCTCAAAAGCGTAAAAGATAGAGCAATTTTGGGCAAATTTTAGATCCCCTGGGTACTATGGACTACTTCTTTAATGGCCTCTGAAAAATAGAGAAAAATACATATTGTATCTGGCCACAGATGTATCCTAGGTCTAGTTGATGTTCTGTGTCATGGCATATTTTCATAGCTACAACTTCTTATTTGTATATCATTTAGTGTTTAATTCTCGGTGGGATATCATACCACTGGGGTGGTCTTGTTAACCCAGTAACCATTTATAACTATACTTTTAGAGATTCATATCATTAGTTTTATCACAATACCTTTTCGTGAACTGACACTATAATTGACTGGGAATATGTGATATTGTAAGACTGAATCAGTGTATGACTTAAAGTACATCTATAATAAAGAAATAAGGATTATGAAATTATTATACAAATACATAGATAAAACATTCAGAGGCAGTCGTGAATCATGTGATTTATTTGAAAGTATAAAGGCAGACTTTTGTGAGTGTTATGTTGCTTCAAAATAATATTTCTGGTTGAAATCACAACATAAGCATACACAAGTTTACACAAGAAGTCATAACATAAGTTTACACAGGAAATTGGAATAGAAGTTCCAAAAACTAAACAAAATATTATTGGGTCATCTATTTTTTCTGAAAATTTTAAAAAGATTTTTTTCAGGAAATTACTGTGACAAATAGTCTAGCAAATGTATGCCAGGGCTACAAATATTGAAATTCAATTTAGATTGAATTCAATTTAGTGCCATATTTTAACATAAAATTTTGATTTTTCGAATTTTTGCCAAAAATGGCAAAACACAAATTTGCTTCTATCTCCTTAACCGTGCGAGATAGAGTGATTTCGTCGAAATTTTCAACCCACAGGGTATCTAAGGAATGTACTCTTTGCAATTTTCAAAAAATTTTCCCCTCCCCAAAAATGGCGGCCATTTTGATTTTTCGAATTTTTGCCAAAAATGGCAAAACACAAAATTGCTTCTCTCTCCTTAACCGTGCGAGATAGAGCGATTTCGTCGAAATTTTCAATCCACGGGGTATCTTAAGAAATGTACTCTTTGCAATTTTCAAAAAATTTTCCCCTCCCCACATATGGCAGCCATTTTGAATTTTCGAATTTTTGCCAAAAATGGAAAAACACAAATTGGCCTTAACCGTGCAAAATAGAGTTATTTCGTTGAAATTTTCGACCCATAGGGTATCTAAGAAATGTACTCTTGGCAATTTTCAAAAAAAATTTCCTTTTCCCAAAAATGGCGGCCATTTTGAATTTTCAAATTTTTGCCAGAAATTGAAAAACAGGAATTTGCTTCTATCTTCTTAACCGTGCAAGGTAGAGTGATTTCGTCAAAATTTTCGACCCAACCAATGCAAAAAGGCATGAAGCTGAAATAATTTACATCTACACTAATAAATATTTAAGCATCATTGATATATTTTACAAATGAAACAGGGTCTTGTAAGACTACTGTACAATTTTGGCAAAAGGTTCATGGGGTGGACATTACACATGATAATGTGTGTTCTTCTATGCTATCCTGTTTCTATTCGCATCTACTATCAACAGGGCGTCCTATTTCTAGTTTTTCAAGAGTGTGTTTTCTAATCTTATGGGAGCTTCTTTAATTGTATTAGGCAAACTTTGGTGTTAATCATGTTTTTGGAAATAAATTTAGCTGCAATTAGAACTTCCCAAAATCTTTTGCAGTCCAATCACTCATTCTGAGTCTATTTGAGCTAGGTCGGTATTCTACACAAAGACTCCCCAAATGAAAGGAACTGCACATAGTAGCTTTGATTTATGGCAGTGACAAGCTATTTCATGTCAAACGGCTAAAAAGGTGCTAGAATCTGAGAAATTTTATTGAGTTACAACTTACTCCTTAGCAAATTTTCCTTTAAATGCCTGATATATTAGTAAGACATTGATATTCATACTGGCACAATATTTTATCATCAAAGATTGAAGAAGTTTTTCGAGAATTGATTCGGTTTGCAAAAGTTGATTCGCAAATTGATTTGGTTCACAAGTTATGATGCCTTGCACCCCTAGTAGTAAGGACTATTTCTTCTGGAAAAATAATTTGAATTTTCAAAATTCTGACAGGGGCCTTGAATTTTTATGGAAATGGAAAGTGTCATACATTGATTTTAGCAAATTTTAAATTACTGGTTAGTAAAGTTGCTTCAAAGTTCAGTTTGTCATATAGAAAAGGTCTTTTATCTCCCATATTATTGCTTCTTGGACTTTCAGCCCAGTTTCATGGTCACACTACCTCTATTTTTGCTTAATACCAAGCGGGAGAGAAACACCACAGCAGTGGTCCTGTTTGCATATTTTTTTACTACACTGTAATACATATTACATTCATCAAGTTATAAAATATTCCTTCCTGGTATATGTGAGGGGAGTACGCCATCCTTGTACAGATTCTAAGACAGTAATGTATCTTCCCAAAACTCTGGTCCTTTAATTCCCTTCTTGCGACTTCAAAGTTTACAAAACCCATATATCATCATTAAAGTCTGGCAGTCACTATGCACCTCCTTTTTGAATTCTTTACCTTTGTTATGAACCAGGTTCTCAGTAGATCCTTAGGAAGCACCTTAACAGTTAAATTTGAACTTTACTTTTCCATTTGCAGTGCACAACTTTTGTGTCCTGTTGTCCTTTCACTTGTACTCTGAAGTTCAAAACACAAAGTGCGCTGACAGAGAGTCCATTCATGGCCACTGATTACTTGTTTCTATTTATAGAACTGAGTTACTAGCTTAAAGAATAACATTTTTTTAAACTTTACTTTTATTGTGTTAATATATCTTACCTAGTGGACAGATGCATTTGTCCGGCGCACAGCCGGTCCCGCCAAACGTTAGAGAAAAACGCCTCGAGCTGGGCTCTGGCCCGGACCGGTAGTGTCCTGTTTACTCGCCAGGTGGCTGTATAGCCTCCCTGCCGGTGCACTGCGCGTGCGCGCGCATGCGTACTTCCTCCTTTTGTTTGGCGCGAAGACGAGAGGTCGTCTGTTTTTTGGAGAAACTTTTATTTTGATTTATATCTGTTACAGGATATATTTTGATAAATTCTTTGTGTAGAAGTGTTGTTTAATAACTATGGATTCACCAGGACAAAGGCGGGGATCGTGCGGCCATAAGATGGCTGGCTTTGATATGCATGAGAAGTGTGCTCGTTGTCGAGACAAAGGTCTGGGTAAAGATCCCTGCATTGTGGGAGGTGCGATATGCAAGATTTGTGACAATTTTACAGCAATTCAACGTGATATGCTGGCCACTCCACAGTATCAAATTCGCAAGGACAAGAAAGCGGGTTTGCTAGTGTCACCACGAGATGTAACTGTGCTGTCTCCAGTTAATTCTTCTCAACAGCCAGCTAGTACTGCGCATGCTCAGCAGACGATTTCTGAAGATGACAGTGCGCATGCGCAGGACCTCCCTGGGGGTAGCGATAATGTAAGTTCTTCAGATTTTGTTTCCAAAAAAGATTTTGACAAATTAAGTGACCAGCTAGATGAGAAATTCTCTCGGTTTGAAGCACTCTTATCAAGAGGCAATATATTTGCTACCCCCAAAGTACCGGTTCAGGTTTCAAACCCACCGGTTTCTGATCAGCCATTCATAGATCCTGCCTCTGCCCGAACCACCGGTCCGGTGCGGTTTCCGGCAGTACAGGCTAGTACAGGATCAGATGGCAAGAAAGATTCAAAGAAGAAGCACAAGTCTTCTCATCATAAATCTTCCAAAGCAAAACCGGTTCCGGTTGAGGAAAATACCGGTCCGGTACAGAAAAAGCCCTCTGACACTGCACTTCAACAAGCTAAACCGGTACCGGTCGGGGAGATGACCGGTCCGGTCAGGGCATACCAAACTGACACCTTTGTACCCAAGGAACCGGTTCCGGTTGTGGATGGATCTTTTACCGGTCCGGAACCGGCTGCACCGGCTGGGGAGCCGTTTATTAGAAACCTTGCTTCTGCTGGTGGCTCAGATAATATGTCCAATGTTGAACACCCCTTAACAGATGTCTTGCCTGTGGCTTCAGACGAACCACTCTTTGGGGATCATACATCAACAGATGTTGTGGATAGGGATCATACATCACCGGATGTTTTGGATAGCGAGGATGGTGAACTTTCTGAATCAGACACTGATAAACCAGAAAAGAATGAAGAAATGAGTTACAGGGAAACAGTTCGTTCCATCAGGGCCTTTATGGGCTGGAACTTTATCCCTGACTTTGAGTTTGAGTACAGTGACCCGGATAAGTCCAACAATCCGTGGCGTGGAAAAAATCCGAAGACAAGTTCAAAGGTGTCAGTAGCCATGCCAGCAGACGATTGGCTCTGTCAGAAGCTGGAGAGGATTAATCTGACTGTAGCTGAGGGTTACCCTTCCCGAAGTCAAGAAGCTGGTGGTTTGCGTACTGACCAATTCATACGCACCCCTAAACCACAGGATAAATGGTATCCCATGCATAAGTTAAAGACAGATGGTCCCCAGCGACCAGGTAGAAAGCTGTTCAACTGGCATGGTTCTGAGGCGAAACTAAATGCTCAATTCTCAAGAATTGTCAAACCAGCTGCATATCTCGCAACAGGTCCCGTGTCTCGTCCCATATCGCAAGAAGTACTACGCAGATGGGAAAGGTGCGCCCGAGAGGGTACTTACACAGTGAACCATGCAGCTGGTTTCAGCAGATGCACTAGCGAGATTCAAGATCAGATGGCACATCACATAACTTTCCTACAGACTCATCTCAGTAAGGGCAAGTCAGCCAAGGAGGTGTCTGAAGCACTTAAGGAGTTAAGGGATTTATGTGCTTTCCACCAGAATGTATCTGTCTCTCTTGGGACAGCTCTACAGCACCTGGCTGATAGCCTTTTTGTGCAGCTGGGGAACTTCATTCTGATGCGTCGGGACTCTTATTTAGATCATGTTCGTCCCGGTATGAAGATGGACACTTGGAATGAACTGAGGAATGCTGCTCTTTTTGGGTATGGGTTATTTCCCGACGCGGCCTTGAATGTCGCGGAACAAGATATCAACAAGTTTGAGACACAACATGTGTCGGTCCAGTCTCGAGTTGGTCCCCAGCACCAACAGAAGACCAAGTATCGCTATAAACCGTATGAGAAGAAGGAGGCTAAGACCATGGTTCAGCCGTCATCTGCTCCTCAACAACCTTGGCGACAGTTTGGGTCACGAGGTCGTGGCCGTGGGCGTGGTTCTACTAACCACCGTTTTTCCAAGTATGCCCGGGGTGGCAAAAATTATAAATGACAATCATTGTACAAACCCACACAACCAAATAATTCCAAAGATAGTGGGTCAAAACATCAGCCCTCAAAACTTTCCAAAGACTGTATACTCAAGAACTGCTGTAATTCCTGTTCCTATTGTTGTCGGTCCCGGGCAGCCGCAAAAGAAAGGCCTAAGTCCCGATCTTTGTCAGACAGAAATAAAACATGTCAAAAGTGCTTCTTTTGTCTCTCCTTGTCGTTCTGTCCCTCATGTACCAAATGTCCACAATGTTGCAGAAAATCCTCCTGTAGGATGCAGGTTGCACAGGTTCTGGGAAACGTGGCTCAGCCTGGGTTCAAATCCTCGGGTAGTCTCCATCTTGAAGGACGGTTACAACCTCCCTTTCAAGATGAGGCCCCCATTGACCAGGTGTCCTCTGATAATCAGCGGATACGCCAACCCTCGCAGAAACAAGTTTTTGAAGGAGGCGTTGCAGTCCCTGATTACAAAACAGGCCGTAGAAAAAGTAGTGGTTCGGGCTTCTCTGGCCTTTTACAACCGGCTGTTCATAGTTCCCAAACCAAACAACAAATGGCGTCCAATCTTGGATTTGAGCAAACTCAATCTTTTCCTCCACTCGGAAACCTTCAAAATGGAAACTCCGGAGACCATCCGGCTATCCCTTCAAAAAGGCGAATGGGTCACATCGCTGGATTTCAGCGATGCCTATTTCCACATTCCCATCAACCCAAGGTCGAGGAAGTATCTCCGGTTTCACCTGCACGGTCAAACCTTCCAGTTCAGGGCTCTGCCGTTCGGCCTAGCGACGGCTCCTTTGGAATTCACAAAGGTGGTGAAGGAGGTGAAATTGATGGCCCAGTCCAGGGGTATAAGGATCCACCAGTACCTAGACGACTGGTTGCTTCGAGCGCCCTTTCGGGAGGCTTGTGTGAACCAAACGCGGACCCTGATGGCTCTGTGTCAGCAGTTGGGATGGTTAGTCAATTTGCAAAAGTCGGAACTTGTTCCCCAACAGGAGTTCAACTTTGTCGGTTATCATTTCGACCTCTCCAAGGGTCTAGTGAAGCCGACTCAGGAGAGGTGGCAAACCCTAACTCAAAAAATAAAGATGCTAATGAACAGGGACCATTGTTCGGTCCGAGAGTTCATGTCTCTCATAGGTTTGTTGACAGCCACAGAGAAACAGGTGGTTTCGGGGCGCCTTCACATGAGACCGTTTCAGTGGCACTTGAAGAATCACTGGCACGTGCCAGAGGTACTAGAGAAGGAGATTCCTCTTCCCAGATCTCTGTACCCTCATCTGCAGTGGTGGTTGGACGAAAACAATGTGCTCAGCGGCCAACCTCTTCATCCTCTACAACATGCTCTGCAGTTGTTTACCGACGCCTCAAACGAAGGTTGGGGCGCGCACTTAGGAGACCACACGGCAAAAGGAGTTTGGTCGGACTCAGAAAGCCAGTTGCACATAAACTTTCTCGAGCTAAAGGCGGTCCTTCTGGCCCTCAAGAAGTTCGAGCAACAGTGTTGGGGCCAGATCATTTTGATAGCCACGGACAACACAACGGTTGTCTCATACATCAACAAGGAGGGGGGTATGAGATCAGGCTCACTTTGTGCCCTCCTCTGGAGACTGCTTTCCTGGTGCAATCGCAGACAGATAGTTCTAAGGGCCAGGCACATTCCGGGAAGGCTGAATGTGATAGCAGACAAATTGTCCAGGAGCACTCAGGTTATTCAGACAGAATGGTCCCTCCTGCAGGAAGTCTTCGACCACTTATGTGCCAGGTGGCACACTCCCCGAGTGGATCTCTTTGCAACAAGGTACAATCACAAACTACCCAAGTTTGTGTCCCCAGTACCCGATCCACAGGCATGGAGAGTAGATGCTCTCAGCCTGAATTGGGAGAATATGGATGCCTACGCGTTCCCTCCTGTGTCTCTTTTGGGCAAGGTGGTGTCCAAGATCCTAGATCAGGGAGTTCACAGGTTGGTTCTGATTGCTCCAGGGTGGCCCAACATGCCGTGGTTCTGGGATCTAGTCAGCATGTCTGTTCAGATTCCTCTCTCCCTTCCAAACGTGGAGAACCTACTGACCCAACCGTTCAATCAGTGTCCCCACAGAGATCTCCTAGGGCTCAACCTCCACGCCTGGCTCCTAGAGCCTCTAGCATACAGGCACAAGGATTCTCTAATGAAGTGGCAACGCGAATTGAGGCTCCTCAAAGACAATCAACCAGAGCCATCTATGAATCGAAGTGGTCCATATTTGTCAAATGGTGCGAGTCACACAAGGTGGACTTCGGGTCACCTTCTTTAACTCAGGTAGCGGAATTTCTCCTATTCCTTTTCAAGGAGAAAAATCTTCAACCTAGCACCATAGATGGCTATAGAACTGCTATAGCCGACAAAATTGGTTGTGACAAGGTTAATTTTGGTAAAGACGAAAACCTTACCCGCTTGCTAGACAGTTTCCATAGAGATAAACCCAAGGGTCTTCGAGGAGTCCCTAGCTGGAATCTGTCTCTGGTCTTGCATCAATTAACCCAGTCCCCCTTTGAACCCCTTCGAAAGGCGTCTCTGAAACATCTTACCTTCAAAACGGTGTTTCTCCTGGCTTTGGGCTCGGGCAAAAGAAGGAGTGAGATTCATGCCTGGGTACACAGGAACATTAGACATCAGGAAGATTGGGCTAATGTTTCTTTATTCCCTTCTCCTTGTTTTTTGTCCAAGAATCAGTTGGCTAAAGAAGGGCCTTCTTCAGTAGCTCCGGTAATTATTCCGGCCTTGGCCCCTACGTTGGATAAGTCTCTCAAGGAGGATAGAACCTTATGTCCAGTTCGGGCTTTGCGTTATTACCTGGACAAGACCAAAGACCTCCGTTCCGGCAAACAGTTGGTCTTTGTGTCTTTCAAGAAGAACTTCAATAAGGACATCGCTCCTGCTACGATTTCTTCTTGGATTAAACAAACCATCTTGTTGTGCTATCAATTGTCCAATGAGGATGCACAACAATTACATCAGGTCAGAGCCCATGATGTGCGGGCCTTTGCAGCTTCTAAGGCTTTTCAAGGAGGTGTGTCCTTGGACCAGATCCTCTCAGCCTGCCACTGGAAGTCGCACAATACCTTCACCCAATTTTATTTGAAGGATGTAGCATGGGCTGATGCTGACCTGTACCATTTAGGACCAGTGGTCACAGCCCAGCACATACGCGAGTAACTGGTAACCTTGAAAGGATAACTTGTATATAGTGTAAAGCGTTTAGAAGGAGTAGTGGGTTGTTTTAGTTGGCTCCTTCTTTTTTAGTTATCTTGTTTTGTAACCCCAGCGCGCAGTTCTCAACCGGAAGGGCTGGTGTGGGGTATGAGTTATTTCTATTTTATCCTGTTCTGCTTCCTTCGGAATCCTTGGGACTGAACTCTTACCTCCTCTCTCCTATAGTCCTAGCCCAGGTGGCTCGGTAGACGGCAAAAAAAGAGGGGGGGGGAACCAACTATGGTGTAGGGTATGGGAAGGATCCCTAACCCTTGGGCCGGAGGCCCAGAGTTCTGACAAGAGTCCCTGTTGAGTTTAGCTGCCCTCCATCCAATGGGTAGTTATTCTGCATCTGTCCACTAGGTAAGATATATTAACACAATAAAATGGAAAATTTAATAAGTAAATTAAATTTTTATAAGTTAATATCTTACCTAGTGGACAGAGGGATTCCCACCCTGCCTTCCCCGCAACAAACATTCCCAGGGGACTCAAACAGGGTGCAAACAAAAGGAGGAAGTACGCATGCGCGCGCACGCGCAGTGCACCGGCAGGGAGGCTATACAGCCACCTGGCGAGTAAACAGGACACTACCGGTCCGGGCCAGAGCCCAGCTCGAGGCGTTTTTCTCTAACGTTTGGCGGGACCGGCTGTGCGCCGGACAAATGCATCTGTCCACTAGGTAAGATATTAACTTATAAAAATTTAATTTACTTATTAAATTTTCCAATTTAGTTGGCTTTTTTGCATATATATTCAACTGTGTTATTGTCTGCTTTATGTATCTAGTGCATACTTTATGTATTAAGCATATGTTTATTTTAAACTACTTTTTATTGTTCGAACTATTGCCATTTTTACATTATCAAGGTTTAAGCTTTTACTGTATATTTATGTATTTATGAAATTATAGTGAGGCTTTTTTGTGTAATGCATTTTTACCCCACAGCCCTTAAGGGCTGTCGGTGTATTGTTTTCATCCATGGTGTCCGGATGGGTGGGTGGGTGGGCGGCAGGAAAAAGTTGGTCCGGCCTGTATCTCAGAAACCGTAAGGTGTAGGAAGTTGATACTTGGTAGGGACATTGGTTAGGGGGTGTAGGTGTGCAACATCATGGTGTGACCTTGATTTGACCTTTGACCTTGCCGTAGTGATCTTGACCTATAAAATCTTTTCCAGGCTATATCTCGGAAACCGTAAGGTGTAGGAAGTTGATATTAGGTAGGGATATTGGTTAGGGGATGTAGGTGTGCAACGTCATGGTGTGACCTTGATTTGACCTTTGACCTTGCTGTAGTAACCTTGACCTATAAAATCTTGTCTGGACTATATCTCGGAAACCGTAAGGTGTAGGAAGTTGATACATGGTAGGGACATGGTTGGGGGTGTAGGTGTGCAACGTCATGGTGTGACCTTGATTTGACCTTTGACCTTGCTGTAGTGGCCTTGACGTATAAAATCTTGTCCGGGCTATATCTCGGAAACCGTAGGGTGTAGGAAGTTGATATTTGTAGGAACATTGATTAAGGTGTGTAGGTGTTCAACGTCATGGCGTGACCTTGATTTGACCTTTGACCTTGCCGTAGTGACCTTGACCTATAAAATCTTGTCCGGGCTATATCTCGGAAACCGTAAGGTGTAGGAAGTTGCTACTTGGTAGGGACATTGGTTAGGGGTTGTAGGTGTGCAACGTCATGGTGTGACCTTGATTTGACCTTGCCATAGTAACCTTGATCTATAAAATCTTGTCCAGGCTATGTTTCAGAAACCATGAGATGCATGAAGTTGATATTTGGTAGGGACATTGGTCGGGGATTATAGGTGTGTAACGAACGTCATGGTTTGACCCGGATTTGACCTTTGATCTTGCATATCTGATGCTATTTTATCTCTCTACAGTGATATGTGATACTATTTTACCTCTCTTATATCTCTCACATCTTTTTACTTGAATCTTGGTTGCTGAACCTTTGGGTGTCTTTTGATATAGATTAAGTACTGTTAAAGTCATATTAGAATTCATTAAGGGTTTTAGTTTTGCAACTTACCATTATAAGAGATGGTATTGCATCAAGTGAGTCAAAGGTTTTGCCCCAACTCCACATATAAGCATGTATTGCCTCATCTGTATGTATGGGTAATATTCAAAACATTCAAACCATAATTCGACCATACATAATTGTGATATTTTCATTGACAGCTATTCTCCAGTTAAGAAATTTCATAACTTCATAACTTTTAGTTTACTGAATTGTCTTGTTTTAATACATAATCTTTACATGCAGTGCTCTGAAAGTATCCCAGTCTGTGTACTGTTTCACTACTTTTATATCTCATGGTGTTGAAAAATATTTTCCCAGGCTGTGGGGTACGGGCATCTCTGATGCTATTTTGTTCTTTTTAATAGTTACTACACAAGTATACATCTTTCTCAGTATTTAAGACACCATAGTAAATTACATTGATTAAAAACAAAATATCGCAGTACTGAATGTAACTTTCAGATTTTACAAATAACTGACTTATAAAAATCTAATATGCATATTAGATTTCTTCTATTTTTTGTAAATCAGTATTGTTGATCATATATCAACTTTAAGGAACAATAAAACAAAAATGCAAGAGAAAAAAGTTTGTGAGGAAACATATTTCATCCTTAAATTTTCATCCTGTAAAGCATGCAGTTTTTCTTGTATAAACTGCAGTTTTATTGCATTAATATATCTTACTTAACAAACTAATACCATAGGTCCAACATAACCCAGTCCCACCAAACATCAGAAGAAGACGTCCCGTGTCTCCTCCAGCAGAACCGGCCTTGGTGTTTTCCCCAATTTGCTAGGGGGCTAGTGCCTCCCTCAGTTGCAAGGGAGGAAGTCCAAATAATAAAGTTGATTTCAGACAACAATGAGTTTTATTTTTATTGACAACATTTGGAGTTTGTTAAAACTGTTAAAACATACACATTAGTTCTTGGTTAAGACATTTACTGTACAATTAGTTTCCGTTTCCCAATAGTTTCTTTTATCAAAGTCATATTGCTAGAATTTAACATTACTGCACAACATCTGGTTAAGCTATTTCTTTCCAATAAGTCAATAATTTAAGACTGGTAAAAATTGCAGACCTGTAGCTCCTTTGTATAGCCAAGTAATAGCTACTTTGAGGTTCTCACTGTTGAGTAAATCAATTGTAACTTGAAAACTGTTGCAAAAGTGCTTATAACTCGCTTATTATTGGTCCTAGAGGTTTGAAATATCAAAGCAGTGTATAGGAAATCATAGGCTAGGAATCTTCTGATGTGATCAGATTTGACCTTGGACCCCTCCTTCAAGGTCAAACAAGGATAGCCAAATTTAAAAGTGCTTATAACTCACTTATTATTGGTCCTAGAGGTTTGCAATGTGAAGTCAACTTATAGGAAATCATGGGCTAGGAATCCTCTGATGTCTGCAGATTTGACCTTGGGCCCCTCCTTTGAGGTCAAACTAGGATAGTCGAAGTTAAAAGTGCTTCTAACTCGCTTATTATTGGTCCTAGAGGTTTGAAATGTGAAACCAACCTACAGGAAATCATGGGCTAGGAGTCTTCTGAGGAGGTACATTTGACCTTGGGCCTCTCCTTCAAGGTCAGACGAGGATAGCCAAACTTAGAAGTGCTTATAACTCACTTATTATTGGTCCTAGAGGTTTGAAATATGAAACAAACCTATAGGAAATCATAGGCTAGGAATATTTGATGTGATTAGATTTGACCTTGGGCCCCTCCTTCAAGGTCAAATGAGGATAACCAAATTTAAAAGTGCTTATAACTTGCTTATTATTGGTTCTAGAGGTTTAAAATGTGAAACCAACCTATGGGAAATCATGGACTAGAAGTCTTCTGATGAGGTCAGATATGACTTTGGGCCCCTCCTTCAAGGACAAACGGGGATAGCCAAACTTAAAGTGCTTATAACTCACTTATTATTGGTCCTAGAGGTTTGAAATGTGAAAACCTATAGGAAATCATGGGCTAGGATTCTTCTGATGTGATCAGATTTGACCTTGGGCCTCCTTCAAGGTCAAACGAGGATAGCCAAATGTAAAAGTGCTTATAACTCGCTTATTATTGGTCCTACAGGTTTGAAATGTAAAACAAACCTATAGGAAATCATGGGCTGGGAATCTACTGGTGTGGTCTAGGAATCAGATTTGACCTTCGACCCCCTGTTTTTCAAAAATGTGGAAACTTTTCCAGGTTTGAACTTTCCAGGGATTTCTATGCATTTTATCCTTTTTTATACGCCTCCTTGAAGGTGAAACAACATTTCTAAAACCCTAAACTGCCTTGACCTCCTTTGTTATTGCTTCTACAGGTTTGCTATGTTCGGGGATACACCGCCGGCTTGCAATAAAGCGAGCAGCCTTTGTCTAGTTATCATCTGGCTGACAATCATTGAATGAGTCTGGTTCTTTAGGTTGTAAGAAAGCATAATGTAAATAATATTAAGATATTTGACCTTAAAGGTCAATTTCTAACCTGTTACAGGATACCTAGAGACTTTCAAGTGAAATTGCAGTGAAACATGATGTTATATAAACTGCTGAATTGATAACAGAAACTAGGTAAAATGGGAAAGGGAGGGCGGGTGTTTTCATGCGCACTCAAGCCACATGAACCTCACAACTGAGGTTTTAACATTATCAAATGCCTTTTTAAAGACAAATTTGCGGGAGTTTTACAGACACTTCAACCTATTTACTCAACTCTAGAAAGTCATCTCATGAATATTGATGAAGTCACCTAGTTTATTTCTAAAATATTTGTCTGCACTCGTGAACTGAACACCTCTCAAGGTGACCTATTTCTGTCATATCTACAATACTGGTCACAAACCAGTACATACAGTAAACCTTGATTTTAAAGCCTCCCCTTCAACTGGTCTGGTGCGATGTACTGTCTTCACGTCAACCATAACACTATATTTTTGTTAATTCAAGTGTGATTGTGAAGAGTTTTATTATCTCCCGCCGGCCGGGCGGGAGATTATAAAACGCATTCCGTGCGTGTGTTATTGAGTGTGTGTCTGTACATCACACTGGTTGTTTCTCCTTGGCCTTTTCAATGTTTTTTATGACGTTCTTGCTTATGTCCTTTCATTTGATGCTGTTATTTCACACCTAGGACCATAGCTAAGTGAGTAATAGCAATGGTGGCTACTTTGAGTAAAGTGCTCATAACTCCAAAACGACTGCATTTAGAGTGTTTCTGTAAAAATACGTTGTTCAGCTACTTTCTCCATGCCTACAAGATGGTACCATTTTTAGGGTTCTATCTTCATAGCTAAGTGAGTAATAGCTATTTTCTGTTATTAACAATGAGCAAAATGAGTAAATTGATTTTGTCTTTGTAACTGTTACTTACAATATTGGCCTGAAATATGTTGTTCAACAACTCCTTCATGTACTATATCATGGTGAGGTGTCCAAGGTGTAGCACCATAGCTAACTGAGTAATAGCTATACTAAGTTTAACATTTAACCGTTGAGCAAGTCACTTATAACTCAAAAACTATTGAATATAGAGGATTTTTGTCGAATATGTTGTTCACCTATCTTTTGGATATACTGTATTGTGAATTTTCACAGCTGTAACTCCATAGCTAACTGAGTAATAGCTACTTTGATGATAACCATAATGAGTAAATGGCTTATATCTTCAAAAGTATTGCAGCTACACAATTTTGTTCCAATATGTTGTTCAGCTACTATCTCCACAGCTACAACATGGTCACTAGTTTGGAAGTGTATCTCCATAGCTAAGTGAGTAATAGCTACTTTGTCAATTTTTAATGATAACCATAATGAGTAAATGCCTTCTATCTTCAAAAGTATTGCAGCTACACAATTTCTCTCAAATAAGTTGTTCATCTACTTTTTTGTGAACTGTAACATATTTAGGTTTCACAACTGTTGCTCAATGTACAAGTGAGTAATGGCTACTTTATTGCTACTTTTGGTGAAAATGTGAAAAATGACAAATATCTCGCAAACCGTAATAGCTATTTTGTCAATTTTTAATGATAACCATAATGAGTAAATGCCTTATATCTTCAAAAGTATTGCAGCTACACAATTTCTCTCAAATAAGTTGTTCATCTACTTTTTAAGTCATTCATCTACTTTTGGGAGAGCTTTCACATGGTGAAGTTTCAGACTCGTAGCTAATTACTCACCTACTCAAAATGAGTAAATGCGAATTATCGCTAAAAGTATTGCAGATAGCCAATTTTTCTCAAATAACTCACTCACCTACTTTTGGGAGAGCTTTCACTTGATGAAGTTTCAGACCCATAGCTAATTACTCACCTACTCAAAATGAGTAAATGCGAATTATCTGTAAAAGTATTGCAGATAGCCAGTTTTTCTCAAATAACTCCTTCATCTACTTTTGGGAGAGCTTTCACATGGTGAAGTTTCAGACCCATAGATAATTACTCACCTACTGAAAATGAGTAAATGCGAATTATCGCTAGAAGTATTGCAGATAGCCAATTTTTCTCAAATAACTCGTTCACCTACTTTTGGAAGAGCTTTCACATGGTGAAGTTTCAGACCCATAGCTAATTACTCACCTACTGAAAATGAGTAAATGCAAATTATCTCTAAAAGTATTGCAGATGGCCAATTTTTCTCAAATAACTCATTCACCTACTTTTGGGAGAACTTTCACTTGGTGAAGTTTCACACCCATAGCTAATTACTCACCTACTCAAAATGAGTAAATGCGAATTATCGCTAAAAGTATTGCAGATAGCCAATTTTTCTCAACTCATTCACCTACTTATGGGAGAACTTTCACTTGGTGAAGTTTCACACCCATAGCTAATTACTCACCTACTCAAAATGAGTAAATGCGAATTATCGCTAAAAGTATTGCCGATAGCCAATTTTTCTCAAATAACTCATTCACCTACTTTTGGGAGAGCTTTCACTTGGTGAAGTTTCAGACCCATAGCTAATTACTCACCTACTGAAAATGAGTAAATGCGAATTATCTCTAAAAGTATTGCAGATAGCCAATTTTTCTCAAATAACTCATTCATCTACTTTTGGGAGAGCTTTCACATGGTGAAGCTTCAGACCCGTAGATAATTACTCACCTACTCAAAATGAGTAAATGCGAATTATCTCTTAAAAGTATTGTACTTAGCCAATTTTTCTCAAATAACTCATTCACCTACTTTTGGGAGAGCTTTCACATGGTGAAGTTTCAGACCCATAGCTAATTACTCACCTACTGAAAATGAGTAAATGCGAATTATCGCTAAAAGTATTGCAGATAGCCAATTTTTCTCAAATAACTCATTCACCTACTTTTGGAAGAGCTTTCACATGGTGAAGTTTCACACCTATAGCTAATTACTCACCTACTCAAAATGAGTAAATGCGAATTATCTCTAAAAGTATTGCAGATAGCCAATTTTTCTCAAATAACTCATTCACCTACTTTTGGGAGACCTTTCACTTGGTGAAGTTTCACACTCATAGCTAATTACTCACCTACTCAAAATGAGTAAATGCGAATTATCGCTAAAAGTATTGCAGATAGCCAATTTTTCTCAAATAACTCATTCACCTACTTTTGGGAGAGCTTTCACTTGGTGAAGTTTCGCGGCGGGAGATTATAAAACGCATTCCGTGCGTGTGTTCGTGTGTTATTGAGTGTGTGTCACGCTTTTATAAAGGGCTGTACATCACACTGGTTGTTTCTCCTTGGCCTTTTCAATGTTTTTTATGACCTTATTGCTTATGTCCTTTCATTTGAAAACTATTCAATTTAAAGGAGTTTTGTCAAATATGTTGTCTGCCACTGTGGCCTAGCGGGTAACACACTTGTCTAGGAACTCAGAGGACGTGGGTTCAATCCCAGGTACAGGCAGATACATAGTGGCTCGGATGACCACTTAAAATGGCGGTCCTCTGTCATTGGGTCCTATCCCCAGTGGCAGGTTAAAGAACCTCAAGGACGTTGATAAATGGTCATCTTTGAGCCTCTATCTTCCAGTTAGGGGAATGTCAGTTACTTGTGAGTTGGGGCTGTACCTGTACAGTCAGATTGGTTAAATAGCGCTTTGAGTCCTGTAGTATATGGAGATATTGCGCTGAGTATAAATACATAATAATAATAATTGTTCACCTACTTTTTGATGTAGTGCGGCGGGAGATCATACCACGGCAGTGGTCTTGTTTTATAGTGAAATACCCTTACCATTTCCTAACAGTAGCTATTTGTTGGAGCCATCCAACCCAATGGCCAATGTAGAGATGCGATTTTTAAGGTAAAATAACAACCTTAACCAAGCCACTGGGTTACAGTATTCCATCCTCCCGCCAAATAGGTCACATGACCACATTGTTTACCTCATTATTTTTGTTGGCAATCAACAGTATTGTAAACCAATAGATTACTGATTGTCAGCACACCCAGATATCAGTTAAAAGTGCTGTTTGTCATTAAACGGGTATTATCGCCCACTCGATAATTCCCGCGGTAACACTTTCAATGTTCACCCACAAAGCAGATCAAGTGTATTACATGTAAAATAGATATATATCATAAAATATTGTATACATTATCCCTGTCCACTGTTTGTTATATTTTAATCCCACACATCTATCAAACACATGCACTAATCTACTCCTTCCTAACCTACCATCTTTTGATTTTGGTACTGTGATGCTGTAATTAGAAAGGTTTGTACGTGGGAAAGGTAGGTGCACCTATTTCTAAATTTTAATTTTTGGTTTTTATTTCATAAAAATGTAAATATACTATACCATATGAAAACACTTGGGTAAGCTTTGCTTGGCATTCGGTGACCGCCACGTACACCGTACATAGAATTTAAACTATGAGGGGAGACCCTCTTTAAACCTATATACTTGCTACCCTTTGACCCCTGGTGACCTAGTTCACTCTGCCATGCGCATTAATGCAGAAATAGTTCATTCTTTTTGTGGCGGTTGAACTCTCAACTCGGCATTTTTGCTGCCCAAATTTTTAAGACCTGCAGGTGTTGTGGTGCTCTGTAAGTACGTTTATGCTGTTTTTAATCACTTTTCCTTCATTTTTATTCGATTTTATCGATTTCTGGGGTTTTTTATTGCTTGTTTTTGCAATATTTCTTGTCTTCTTCGTAACTTAGCTCATGTGGTCACGTGGTACGGATGTGGGTTTCCCTTCGGAAATAGTCATTTCCTTGGTGGTTTGCATTAGATTTTTAGTTCTAAATGTTTATTTTCACCTATTCAGGGTATTCCTTCATTCATTCTTCGAAATTCTTCGAATCACCGCAATTTTCACATTTATTTAGCTTTTGTACGAAAACTTCACCAGATCACGTGACTGTGACGTCACATCCAAAATGGAGGTTAATCGTGAACTTTCTGAAGAATAGTCATTCTTTCAGTGAGTACAGCATATTTACTTACTCATTTGCTTTATTATACATCTTTATATTGTGTACTTTGTTTTCAGAGCAATACTTTTTCACAAGTGTCACAAAATTCAAATATTTTTGTTTTTTCACAACTACCTACCATACTCGGTTCCTTATGGATCCTCCCCGAACTACCGGTACTTCAGTTTCTTCTGGCTCGTGTTTTTCCACCTTGCCTTCGGGCTTACTGCCTAGTATGACTTCTTTAGAAGCATGCACTAGTTGGCTTTTGGGGGTTACTCAATCCCCACCGGTGGATTCACGTCCAGTTACTGGTGTGCCTTTACCCCCTCAATCCTGTGTTATGTCATCTTGGTCTTCGAATTCTTTGGGTAGACCAATTTCCCAGCAACCGGGTTCTGTGGGTAACTTTCCCTCAGCTCAGCCTATTCAGGCTGTACCGGTGCCGGCAGGCTACCCTTTTTATGACCAATCTTTTCACAGGCCCCCTTATCAGCCTCAGGCTGATTTCTTCAACTCTTTCTCATCTCTCATGTCTTCCATGTTAGATAGGGTACAGGGTATTGCCAACCCTGCTGTTACTCAACAGCCAATGGCCAGTCAGGATCTGTCACAACCTTCGGGTGCGACTTTTAATGATTCCCAGGACTCATTTCAGACTCAGTCTCAGGTTAATCTTGAGGCTGAGCTGCAGGTCGTAGATTCAATGCCAAACATCCCTTACGTCCAGTCGGTCAATAGGGACTACAGGGAGGCTTTAGACTCTGTCTTTGAAGTCTTATCAGATAAGATTTCCAGGCCTTCTGTTCAGAATCACGATCCCGAGGATTGCTCGGACCTCTACCCCGACCAATCAAAATCCTCACCCATGAGTCTCCCCATCAGCTCTAGACTGAGGAGTTCCTTTAAGATGGCTGATGCGTATCTATCTGATTTGCATTCACGCTCTTCTAATTCGGGAGCTTCCCAAACTAAGTTGAGGAAGTTGGGAATTTTCCCTAACAAACCCTCAAAACTTAGCTTTGCCAGGTACAGACCCATGGCTTCTGATGTCTGGACTGATCTTTTGAAGGATCCGGATCAGGGGTCAGGTTTGCCATCTCCTAAAAAGGAGATTTACTTGTCCAGAAGTACAGCTCATGCCCTTGAGAAGAGTCTTAGGTCAGATTTAATGATTCTGAATTCCCTAGACTTCTATCGAGAGGCTTTAGCGGTCAATCATACCAACTTAGTGAAGTTGGTTGACCAAACTGAGTCTAATCTTTCTCTGGACATTCAGCAGGCCTTGGACGTCGATTCTTTGCTGATCAATCAGGTGAAGTTTCACTTAATTGATTTGTTGGCTTCCATCACCCATTCTATCTCTACTGTGACCTTGGCAAGGAGGGATTCCTTCCTTTGCTCAGTCCCTAAACATGTGCCAGATCATATTGTTAGGGACCTTAGGTCTCATCCTATCTATGGTCCTTCCCTCTTTGGTGAATTTGCCCTGAAGGCTCTTTCTTCTCACACTAAAGAGTATAAGCAGGAACAGTTCCAGACTGTCTTGACTAAGGGAGTGTCCAAACAACTTTCTGCTTCTGCATCCAGGGGCAAGTCTTTCAAAAGACTACAATCCCAAGATAGGGATTCTCAAGATAGGAAATTTCAGAAGGGTTCTACTTCTGGTTCTGGTTCCTTTCGAGGTTCCAAGAAACCACGTGGTGGAAAGTCTTCCAGGGGTAGGGACAAAAAGCCCCAACCTCAATCCCAACAATGATGTCCTACAGGAGGTAAGAGTGACCTTGGAACTCTCCAAGGTCCCACTCATACCTCCAGACCCCACCACTTTGCCAGTGGGAGGTCGACTGGGTTATTTCCATCTCAATTGGAAGTTCCTAGGGGCCCATCCTTCTGTTATCCAGACCCTGGAATTTGGACTTCAGCTTCCAATAGGTTCAGTTCGAATTCCGTTATCCAGGGTCCCTTTGATAAACAGTCACTATTCTTCCCTAGAGAAGAATCTAGTTCTTTGCCAAGCTGTTGTGGATATGCTGCTCAAAGGAGCAATCCAGGAGGTCAGGGATTCCTCATCCCTGGCTTTCTACAGCAGACTTTTCCTTGTGGCAAAGAAGACTGGAGGATGGAGGCCAGTAATAGATTTGAGTCATTTAAATCTTTATCTGGACTTCCCCACTTTCAGGATGGGAACTACTCAGTCCATCAGAAACTCCCTTCAAGTTGGCCAGTGGACAACTTCTCTGGACCTCAAGGATGCATACTTCCACGTTCCCATGGCTCCTACGGTTCACAAACTGCTCAGATTTCAAGTCTTGGGCAAAGTGTACCAGTTTGTGGCTATGCCTTTTGGCCTAGCCACAGCTCCCAGGGAATTCACTACCTTAGTCAAGGAAGTGAAAAGGATGGCCTTGAGGTTGGGCATCTCAGTTCACATGTACCTAGACGATTGGCTTATCAAAGCCAACAGTTGTCAAGAGGCTCATTCTGCAACTCTAACTTTGTTGGAGTTGACTCACAAACTGGGGTGGATTGTAAACAGGGAGAAGTCAGATTTGCTTCCAAAGCAAGTTTTCACCTTCCTGGGCCAGGTTTTCGACCTGTCCAAGGGGGTTTGTTATCCAACAGAGGCCAGGTTCCTGTCCATTCAGGAGGCTATTCATCCTCTGCTTTTCAACCCCCTTACTACTCCATGCCAGGCTATGCACCTTTTGGGTCTACTAGCTTCCACAGAGAAGTTAGTACCTCAGGGTCGCCTTCATATGCGACACCTTCAATTTCATCTCAGGAGAAATTACAATTGCCACCTAAAAGGTGCCCTGGATTCTCCATTCACCTTGGACCCTTCAGTGAAGGTTCATCTAAGGTGGTGTTTACTGAGGAACAATGTCATGGCGCAAGCTCCACTGCACCCACCCAAGTATGTAACATCCATTTACATGGATGCCTCAGCTCAGGGTTGGGGAGCTCATTGTGCTCACATGATTGCCCAAGGTCATTGGTCGACTCAGCAGTCCAAACTGCACATCAATGTTCTGGAGCTCAAAGCTGTGCTCCTGGCTCTCAAGACTTTTGTACCTCAGTTATCCCCTCATCAAAGGATTATTCAGGTAGCCTCAGACAACACCACTGTCTGTGCTTACATAAACAAACTAGGGGGCACCCGCTCCTGGGACCTGTTTGCCCTGACTTGGCATCTGTTTGCCTTCTGTCGCAAGAACAAGGTTGTTCTTACAGCAAGACATGTTCCAGGGGTCATGAATCTTGTGGCAGACCAACTCTCCAGGTCTCAACAGACCCTTCATACAGAGTGGTCCCTCAATCCCAAGATCTTCAGGTGGCTGTCACAAATAGACTTCCAACCTCAAATAGATCTTTTTGCAACAAGATTCAATCACAAGCTTCCCCAGTATGTTTCTCCAGTGCCAGATCCCAAGGCTCTGGCAGTAGATGCCCTGGAGATGAATTGATCCGAACTTCATCTCTACTCCTTCCCTCCTACAGCTCTTTGTCCACTTGTGGTCAAGAAGTTAATCAACTCTCAGAGCTGCAGGATGCTTCTTGTGGCCCCTCTCTGGGAAACCAAAGAGTGGCTTCAAGATCTATTGGCACTGTCAATAAGAAGACCAATCGCTCTTCCTCTAAAAGAAAATCTCTTAAAGCAACCTCATCTCGAGGTGTTTCATCAAAATCTAAGGAGTCTAAACCTTCATGCCTTTTGGCTGAAGTCTCCTTAGAGAAAAAAGGGTTTTCTCAGGAAGTGACTTCTAGGATTTTGAGTCCTATTAGAAAGTCTTCTAAATCAGTGTATGAAGCAAAGTGGAACGGCTTCTGCACTTGGTGTGAGGAACATGGCTTCTCTGCCATGCACCCTACTGTCCCCATCATAGCTGAGTTTTTCCTGTTTCTTTTCTCTGAAAAGAAATTACTTCCTCAGACTATAGAGGGATATAGGTCAGCTCTCTCCATGAAGCTTGATGCAGATTTGGAGTTGGGTTCTAATAAGGAGCTCAAAAGACTCATTCAGAGCTTTTACAAGTCCAGGCCTAAGACTTCTCGTCACATTCCTTCCTGGGACTTGACCTTGGTTTTGCAGGCTCTTACCAAGGCTCCTTTTGAACCTTTGTCTCTTGCTGAGCCAAAGTTCCTCACTTGGAAGGCGGTCTTTCTTATTGCCCTTGCATCTGGAAGGAGAAGGAGTGAGATTCATGCCTTTACTTTTAAGGGTTGTTCTCACTCTAAAGGATGGTCAAAGGTCATCCTTAAAACAGATCCTGCTTTTCTGGCTAAGAACCAGTTAGCTTCAGAGGGTGCTTCAATTTTTTCGGAAATTGAAATTCCTGCTTTGACTAAGTGCCTTGGTCAACAGGATACTGAAGATAGGTCTCTATGTCCTGTCAGAGCCCTTAGACATTATTTGTCTAGGACTTCTGACCTCAGGCAGGGTAGATCTCTTCTCTTTGTTTCACTCTTGAAGTCAAAACAGGGTGATATCGCTGCCCAGACGATTTCTAATTGGATTAAAGACTTAATCCATTTCACCCTTAAGAACTGTTCCACTGAGAATGCATCTCTTCATGGTGTCAAGGCTCATGATGTAAGGGCACAGGCTGCGTCCTGGTCCTTTAAGGGTGGAATTCCACTCCTTGATATCATGAGATCCTGCACGTGGAAGAGCCATTCCACCTTTACATCCTTCTACTTTAGGAATGTGGCTCTCAAGAATCTTGAGGATACCTATAGATTGGGAGATATTGTGGCTGCACAACGTGTAGTCTCCCTTTCTACTTGATCTTCCTTTTTCTTGATCCTTTCTGGGGCTTCTTAGCCTCAGAAAAGGGGGGGGGGTATTCCTTTTTTGGGGACTTCCTTTTTTGGGGACTGTGCTTGGTAGTGTACTTTTGGCACATCTTCTGGGTTTTGACACTTTAGTGCTTATCCTCTTAGAGCTGACCTCTTGGGTATAGACAGCAGTGCTGAAGGTAATAAGTAGTTAACTACTTCACACTTAGTCAAGTTGCACCTTCATCACAGGGGTTTCGGTTATGCACCAGGAATTTTCCTTTTTTAGTGCACTTTAACCATGGGTGGTTTCCTCCTTAGTCTGTCTTTTTTCCCACCATCCTTCCATGTGGGCATTCAACCCAAGTGTTTTCATATGGTATAGTATATTTACATTTTTATGAAATAAAATTTCATATTTTTAAATGTAAAATCCATTTTTATGAATAAAAATGTATATACTTACCATATGAAAACAGCAAATCACCCTCCCGCCTGCCCCGCTTTTAGGCCTTTTTCCAGCATCTAGGTTTATTCACAAAAAGAATGAACTATTTCTGCATTAATGCGCATGGCAGAGTGAACTAGGTCACCAGGGGTCAAAGGGTAGCAAGTATATAGGTTTAAAGAGGGTCTCCCCTCATAGTTTAAATTCTATGTACGGTGTACGTGGCGGTCACCGAATGCCAAGCAAAGCTTACCCAAGTGTTTTCATATGGTAAGTATATACATTTTTATTCATAAAAATGGATTTTACATTTAAAAATATGAAATTTCATTGGTCATGCATTGCACTTTTTGGTTCGGTTTTTCCATCCTCTTGACTGTTCGCTCAACAACCCCCACCAAGGAAAATAGTTTCCCATCACCAAAAATTATTCACCCAAGTTTACTCTTCTCTTTGGACAGTTGCAACATTGCTTTTGTCGCCCTGCAGGTCCACTGTCGTCAAGTGACGCACTGTTTCAGAAATGTCAACCCTTGGTGGTCCATCATCCTGATTCTTTCTGGCGACATTAGTTTGAACCCAGGTCCATCAGCCAGAAATATCAAAGCCTGTCATCTGAATGTCCGTTCATTGCGTAACAAAACATCAGCATTTAGTGATTTTGTTTTGTCAAATGATCTCGACATCGTTGGTGTCACTGAGACATGGCTAAGACCGTCGGACATACAAGACCTAATGGATGAGATAACCCCTGCAGGTTTCCAGCTTCACCAGGTCCCACGCGAGAACAAGAAAGGAGGTGGAGTTGCTGTCCTTGTTAGGAATGACATTGATAGCGTGCGTTGTCAAATTGATCGGCGGGAAACGTTTGAACACATTACCGTCAAACTGTCAGATCGACAGTCAAGCCAGCTCCTGGTACATGTAATTTACCGACCTCCAAGTACCAGTAAAAGCAGATTTATCGAGGAATTCAACAGTTTCATGGAAGCAGCTGCTTTGTCACCACATGAAAATATTATCCTGGGAGATGTCAATATCCAGCTTGACAGTCAAAATTGCTGGACAGAAAATTTCAACACAGTTCTATTGGATTTCGATTTTATTCAACATGTGTCAACACATACAAGGACATATCCTTGATGTACTCTGCACTAGTAAATCCCTAACTTCCTCAGTTCACCATTATGTAAAGGACGGCATATCAGACCACCTAGCTGTCTTTTTCACTACAACATTCCCTGTCAAAAATTCCTGCAGAGTAAAACGGTTGAAAATCAGGAAACTTCGCAAGATAAATAAAACTGAATTTATGTCTGACATTGTAAATTCTGAGCTTATCCAGGCTCCTTACAAAACAGCTAGCTTACTTTCACACCAGTACTTTCATACCCTTAGGAACATACTTGACAAGCATGCACCTGTACATGAATGTAAAACCCCACAACATGTCAACAAAGGGTTCATCAACAGTGAGATTTTGGCAGCAAAGAGACGTAAGCGCAAACTCGAAAGGGAGTGGCGAAGGGACAACTCTGCCATAAACCGCAGTAGGTATAGAGCCACTGTGAACCTTTTCAACCGTCTCATGGAATGTGCAAAAACCAAACACTACAGTGATATGGTTAGGGAAAATGAGGATAACCCCAAGGCCTTGTGGAATTCCATAAAGAAAGTCCTCCATAGATCACCAAAAATGGTACTTCCAGATTATACCACCATCAACAGTCTAGTCAACACTTTTGGCAGGTATTTTGCAGACAAAATTGCTAAATTAAGATCTGGATTACTGTCTACTCATGCCGATCCCCCTGTCTCAGGTTCCTACAAAAACAACTTTGTTTCTTTCCGGACCATGTCAGAGGATGAAGTCCTTAAAATCATAAAGTCCACACCAAATAAATCATGTGACTAGGATCCCATCCCAACATCATTGGTCCTTGAATGTATCAGTGTGCTCCTGACTCCTATTACAAATATTGTGAACTACTCTGTACAGGAGGGCAGTTTCCCTTCCTGTTTTAAGACTGCACATGTTACACCCTTGTTGAAAAAAGCTGGCCTTGACAGGAATATTCTCAAGAATTATTGACCAGTGTCCAACCTCAGCTACATCTCCAAACTCAGAGAAAGCTGTGGCTAAGCAGATAAATGAGCATATTGCTCACGAGGGTATATCTAACGAAAACCAGTCCGCATATAGAGCTTTTCACTCAACTGAAACGGCGTTGCTCAAAATACAAAATGACATTGCCACATCAATGGACAAGGGTGCAGCTGTTGGATTAGTCCTTTTGGACTTATCTTCAGCTTTCGATGCAATAGACCACTCAATCCTATTCAACTGCCTTCAGCACTGGTATGGCATTGATGGGGTAGTGCTTAAGTGGGTCCAGTCATACCTCAACTCACGCAAGCAGCGCATCAAAATAGATGGACATCTTTCAGATGCTTTTCAACTCCCTTACGGGGTTCCCCAGGGCTCAGTTCTAGGGCCACTCTTTTTTACCCTATACACAACCCCTCTCAGTTCAGTCATATCTAAATTCAATGTCACCCACCACTTATATGCTGATGACACACAAATTTACTTGGAACTCGACTCTAGGAACTTCGATTCAGTATCACTGAATTAACAAATTGCCTTGAGGCGGTCCAGGCTTGGATGGGAAATAATAAGCTTAAATTAAATCCTGACAAGACAGAATTCATAGTGATTGGTGATGATCAAATTAGAAGTTCCCTGAAGTCATCTTTCCCAGTGAGTTTGCTTGGCAACACCATGGAACCAGCTGAATCGGTAAAAAACCTTGGTGTCATCCTGGATGCTGAAAATTCAATGCAAAGACACGTGGCTAATCTATGTCACATAAGTTACTACCATCTCCGGGAACTACAAAGGGTCTGCAGGTACTTAAATCATGAAACAGCTGTAAAGGTGGCAAATGCCTTGGTAAGCAGTCGTCTGGATTACTGTAACTCACTGCTTTACAACACAAAAAAGGCATATACTAGCAGACTACAGAGAGTTCAAAATGCCTTATGACGGACGGTGTGCAAGCTAAATAAATACTGTCATGTTACACCCTTCCTGCACAAACTACACTGGCTCCCCATTCATTACCGTATACTGTTCAAATATAATCTCCTCATTTATAAAGCAATACATTTCAGCCAACCTCCATATCTCTCCGCTCTAATTAGGCGGAGTGATCTCACACGGGGCAATCGCCTATCAATTTCCTCATCTAAACCAAATAACAATCAGGGCTATGCAGTTTCATAGCAGGGGCTCCCACAGAGTGGAACAAGCTTCCTCAAGCCATCAGAACCATAGAAAGCATTTCTGGTTTCAGGAAACAGTTGAAAACATACCTTTTTAGATTGGCTTATCCTCCACCATAGCCTATCTCCCCTACCGGACGCTAATATGGAAACGGACATCTTTCTGGAACTGGACTATCCCTTTTTGCACATCAGCGCCTTAGAGGATGTTTACATCAAATTTGGCGCTATATAAGTGTTACTTACTTACTTACTTTGGGAATTAGGAGAAGTTTTGTCAGGGTTTTATTTATTTTTTTATGTCATCACTCCGCGTACACGTGAACAACTCCTCCAAAACTACAAGGCCTAGAGACATGCTGGGTTTTTTTAAAAGATACCTTATCTATCGAGGATGAAAAATTCTTCAAGGCATGCAAATCTGTCTGTTCGTGTGTTTGCTAGAGACATTACAAGCGAGGTACCCCCACACAAGTGTGAAAATTTCAACACTTTATCACAATTTTCTCAGTGACTATTGCAGGGATTTCTCTCATTTCTTGCATATATGTACTAGGTCACAAGTAAATTCCCAGAACTGGAGTATCAGAACTGGATCTGTCTTAATTTTTTTATGAATTTTTTAATAATTTTTATTGCATTAAAATTCATGAAATCATGCACTAAATCACCTATAACTTGAAAAGTATAATGCACTGAATCACTTATTTTCTCATTGACTATTGCAGGGATTTCATGCACTAAATCACCTATAACTTGAAAAGTATAATGCACTGAATCACTTATTTTCTCATTGACTATTTCAGGGATTTCTCTCTTCTGCTTATATGTACTAGGCCACTAGTAGATTCCCTTGTGTGAGTATCAGGCCTGGATCCTTTTTAATTATTTTTTATGAATTTTTAAAATAGTTTTTAATGCATTTAAATTCATGAAATTATGCACTAAATCACCTATAACTTGAAAAGTATTGCATTTAGAACATTTTGTTAAAATATGTTATTCAGCTACTTTTTCCATAGCTACAACATGGTGAGTAACCTGGGTGTCTATTCCAATAGCTAAGTGAGTAATGGCTACTTTCTGATTTTATGTCATGGCATAGCTGAGTAATAGCTACTTTCAGGTTCTCAATGTTGAGTAAATCAGTTGTAACTTGAAAACTATTGGATTTAGAGTATTTTCTTTAAATCTGTTATTCATCTACTTTTGGGTTAGCTATAACATTGTAAAATTGGAGACGTATAGCTCATGGCATAGCTGTGTAATAGCTATTCTCAGGTTCTCACTGTTGAGTAAATCAGTTGTAACTTAAAAATATTGCATTTAAAGTATTTTCTATAAATATGTTGTTCACCTACTTTTGGGTCAGCTGTAACATAGTGAATTTGCAGACCTGTATGTCATGGCATAGCTGAGCAATAGCTATTTTTAGGTTCTCACTGTTGAGTAAATCAGTTGTAACTTGAAAACTATTGCATTTAGAGTATTTTGTTTAAATATGTTATTCATCTACTTTTGAATTAGCTATGACATTGTAAAATTGGATACGTGTAGCTCATGGCATAGCTGTGTAATAACTATTCTCAGGTTCAGTTGTAACTCAAAAACTATTGCTTTTATTGTGCTACAGTAGCTTACCATGTGGGACTCAATGCTGTTCTCAGATGGCAGCAAGGCATCAGGCCAACATCTAAGAAAAATAAACTTTTATAGTTGGCCGTAGCCTCAAGTTGTCCTCTCATGGTACACTACGCGATTTCTTCCTACTTTCTCGTTGGCCATGTGATTTGTAGCGTCTGTCATTTACACAGATATTTTCATCTACTTCTCAGCACATATGTATTGCTGGATGTTGATTTTTGGTCATTTCATGTATTATATATCATAGATTATTCTGTAAAATTTCAGTTTTATTGCGTTAATACATCCTATCCAATGGACAATTTGCTAAACCGGTCGGCGCAGACCGGCCGGCCAAACATCAGAAAAAGACGTCCTGTGTTTCCACCGGCTGACCGGTCCGTAGTACTGTGCACTCCCCAGATGGCGCCTCGTACTTCCTTCCTGTCTAGACAACCTGACGTCATAGCATCTTTTTCGTTTGGCGCGTGTACTGTGCAGACGTGTTTTCAACATCTCCAGATATTTTAAGGAAAAGTGTGCATTATGACGGATTTTCAACCTTATATGTGGATATGTTCAGTGTAGAAGTGTTACCTACTGATCAAGCACAGATATACATTTAGAAATCTGCTGGAAACGCTCCCTAGCTGACTCAATTTAGTGTTGATGATAGGGCAGTTACGACGCGAAATATAAAGGCAGCCATTTTACTAGTTTCCTCCCACTCAACCATTGTGTTGTTAGGGGCAGATCCACAATATTGAGGAATTATGGATATACTACAGGTATTTTTATCCGTGTCTTTTGTTTGAAGGTACCTTCTGTAACCTTCCAGCTACAGTCACCATAGAAACGTCTGTTCTTGTACTACAAATAGAATCACGGGGAACTTCAGTCTACGTAGTTTTGAACACTGTAAATAGAAGGATTTCCCCAAGCAAGAGATGCATTCTTCAAGAGCGCACTGGTACTGACTTCTCTGCTATATAGCATCAGTCACACCAGCCTAGCTCGAGTATTTAGTGTTTTTTCATCAGAAGCAAGAGATGAATTCTTCAGTTTTCTTCAGAGTTAAAGTCACTCTCAGTCCCACCCTTGTGGACCCGGCACGTATGTCGGTAATAAGGGCAGTGGATGGCCAGGACACTGGTTTGAGTGCACAGCCGGCTGAGTAACCGACTTCAGACCGGCACCGACCAGGACTTTCATCTTCAGAGCGCACTGGTCCAGGCTTCTCTGCTTTTAAAGCATCAGCCAACCGGCCAGCTCAAAAGAACGCGACCTCTGACGTCATATCCAGTCAGCCAATCGCGTGTCCTTCCGAACAATCACGAAGCAGGTCACATGTTTTCACCGACCAAGAAGGTCGGAAGTGCGTTCTTCAGAACTCACATCTACTGTGACTCCAGCCCCTGCTTTGCAGACCTGGCCTTGTCGGTAGTGAGGTTTTGTGGATTGTAAGTTGCCGGTAAAGCATCACACAAAGAACGCAAATACTGACGTCATCTCCAGTTAGCCAATCGCGTGTCCTTCCGACCAAATCACGAAACTGGTCATGTGTTTTCATCGACCAGGAAGGTCAGAACTGCGTTCTTCAGAACTCACATCTACTGTGACTCCAGCCCCTGCTTTGCAGACCTGGCCTTGTCGGTAGTGAGGTTTTGTGGATTGTAAGTTGCCGGTAAAGCATCACACAAAGAACGCAAATACTGACGTCATCTCCAGTTAGCCAATCACGTGTCCTTCCGACCAAATCACGAAACTGGTCACGTGTTTTCATCGACCAGGAAGGTCGGAACTGCGTTCTTCACAACTTACGTCTACTGTGATACCAGTCCCTCTCTCATGGACCGACCTTCGTTGTCGGTAGTGGGGTTGGTGGATGAGCAGAATACTGCGCATTTGCATGTTTAAGTATCACAAAAGAACGTGACAACTGACGAGCTCCAATCAGCCAATCGCGTGTCTTTCCGTCCAGCAAGCTGGTCACGTGACATGCCGAACAACAAGTGCTTCTAAAAATAGATCACAAGGGCTTTCCCAGCAACTGTCAAATCTACAAATAAGACGTGCAATTAAAGAAATACTTTAATTAATGGAGAAAACCTACAGCAAGCTGAATTCAACACAAAAGATAGTTGTGAGACCTAGAACTACCTCACATGTTGAGGAAATGGAAGTGGACTATGGTCCAACACTTCCTCCACGTCTCGGTTCTGACCTTCATTATGAATCGGATCAGAATTCTAATGCATCCGAGGGGCCTTCTAAGAAGGCCTCGGATAGACCTAAAAACACTCACTCTCACAAAAGGCATGAGGTTGAACCGAGGTCTGCCTCGGATCAATACTATGATGAATCCAAAAAACATGCTGACAAGAGTAGACATAAGGTCAGGTCCAGATACGTGTCATCTTCCTCAGAGGAGGATCGGTCCTCTGCAACCAGACACAGGTCTTCAAAGCCCTCTGGGGCCCAGCCCTCTGAGGCTCTCTCTGACCAAGACCAACCTCAACATGATCCAGACCTCTCTTATTATAGGGAAGTAGCTCTGTCTGACGTTCCCTCCAAATACGCTGAAGAGGTGGACACCTTCAGGCGCATTCTTTCTCTCCCTGACCTCAGGGAGTCTATGCCTAGGTCCTCAACTTCAGCTATGTGTCTGGATGATGAAAAAGGCCATCAAGAGCTCAGACCTAGAGGTCCTTCCTCTATGCTACCACTCAGCTCAGTTATCAAAGATGCTTTTGAAGTTTGAACATGATTTTCAGGCCGATAATTTACCTGAGGGTAAATACATCAAACCTCCTCCTTCCACTGCAAAGTGGTACAAGGTGGGACAGCCCTGTTATGAGGAGAAAATAGTTGAAGAGAGATTTTGCAAAAATCTGTATTACCCCTAAACCCCCTGGGGCCCGTTTGGGCAAGGTTCCCCTACGAATTCTTAAGGAATTGGAACACCAAGCTAGGCAAAACATATCCACTCTCAACTTTACTGCTGCCTTTGCCAAGACTTCATCTTCTTGCAATGCCACTCTTGAAAAGTGCCTGAAGTCAACCTTTAAGAGGGTTAAGTCTCAGATCCAGAAAGGTGTCAATCCTGAGACAGCAGCAAAACGTGGATATGAGCAAGCCTGTGAGTATTTAGACTTATGGAATAAGACTTCTTATTCAGCACAGAGCTCTCACATGCCTCAGCAAATCCTTGGCCCATATACTCCAGAGGGATCTATATTCTATGGGTAACACTGGCTTGCTTAGGCGCGAAGCCAAAATGACCCTTTTGCAACCACATTTAGGGGAAACGAGACGCAAAGAACTCAGGAACTCGCCCTTTTGGCATTCCTCCTTGTTCAAGTCTCAACTTGTGAAGGAGGGGAAAACTTCCTCCTCAAAAAAGGCACCTCTAAAGACTCTCAGGGTTTCATCAAAATAAGCCCTTTCGTGGCCCCCACAACAAGTATAGAGTCTCCTACAGGAAACGCCCCAATTGTTTTCCTCGGGCAGGGGGAAACCGAACTTCAGAGGCTCCAGTGGTCGTTTTCGACCCCACAACAGGGGGCGAGGGCGTGGAAACCCCTCCCCCCCAATGACTCCTTAAAAGCCTCTCTCAGTCCACCAGTAGGAGGTCGCCTCCGTTCTTTCAGAAGAGACTGGCAAACAAATGTTCATCCAACGTGTTAAACATTATCACCAATGACTACATATTGCCTTTCCTTTCAAAACCAAATCTGGTCAGAAGGCCCATCAAAAAGACCAAGCTCTAGCCACTTGTATCCAGTCTCTTCTGTCAAAGAACGCAATCGAAAGGGTGGAAAATGTAAAATCTCTCGGGTTTTACAGTCGCCTGTTTCTAGTACCCAAGCCTCACCAAAGGTGGAGGCCAATCATAGACTTAAGCAGGCTCAACACTTTTCCAGAGGCTACTCCAGAGTCCATCAGGACCTTCCTGATTCCAGGGGAATGGGTATCGTCGATAGATCTATCAGACGCCTACCTTCACATCCCCATCCATCCAGGCTCAAGGAAAAATTTTGCCACAAGTCGCAGGTGTTCCAGTTCACCTCCCTCCCTTTCGGACTAGCCACAGCCCCCCAGGTCTTTACAATGATTGTAAAGGAAGTGAAGCTAATGACCCTCTCAAGAGGACTCAGACTTCACCAATACCTGGATGACTGGCTGATCAGGTCCCAGTCTCAGGAGGAAGCCCAAGTGAACACTCAGACAGTGGTGGACCTAACTCAGTTCTTGGGTTGGATAATAAATCAGGAAAAATCAGAACTGAAACCTACTCAGGTGTTTTCGTTCATGGGCTACGAATACCATCTAGATTCAGCCCTTGTAAAACCCACCCAAGAGAGATGGCTCAAACTTCAGGATTTGATCCTACATCTCAAGTCAAAACATGCTTTGACTGCAAGATGTTTGATATCGCTAACTGGGTTGCTTCCCTCAATGGAGAAAATGGTCCTGGAGGGACGCCTTCACATGAGGCCTTTTCAGGTTCACCTCATGGAGCACTGGAGATATCCTCAGTCGCTGGACAACCTCCTTCCTTGGACAGAAACCATTTCAGCACACATAGACTGGTGGCAAAATCCCTCAAACGTGATGAGAGGTGCAGACCTTCATCCCAAAGACCACAGTATCCAACTCTTTACAGACGCCTCAAACATAGGTTGGGGCGCTCACTTAGATCAAAGTTCTGCAAAAGGTCTGTGGTCAGACCAGGAAAAAAGGCTACACATAAACGTTCTAGAGTTGAAGGCAGTCTCTCTGGCCCTCCGAAGCTTCAAGGACCAGTGCCAGAACAAAACAGTGTTAGTTGCAACGGACAACTCAACAGTGGTAGCCTACATAAACAAACAAGGAGGAACTCACTCATCAGAGACGTGCGCTCTCCTGGGGAAGATCATGACATGGTGTCATCACTATCACATAACTTTAAAAGCCAGACACATTCCAGGGTGTCTGGATGTGATGGCCGACCTCCTGTCCAGGTCGAACCAAGTGCAGTCAACAGAATGGTCACTGCATCCGCAGGTGTTCAAACAGATCTGCCAAAAATGCTTCACTCCTCATATAGATCTATTTGCCACTCATCTGAACCACAAACTTCCACTGTACATGTCTCCAGTCCCAGACCCAAATGCTTGGGACATAGATGCTCTGAACTTAAACTGGACGGGTCTCACTGCCTATGCTTACACTCCGATGGCTCTCCTTCACAGGGTGATCCAAAAAATCAGGCAATGCCATTGCCTGATCATCGTAATAGCCCCAGGCTGGCCAGAGATGCCCTGGTTTTTGGACCTAGTGCAGCTCTCAACAGAGATCCCACTACAACTCCCAGTGTCAACAACTCTTCTCAAACAGTCCCACAATTATGTGTTCCACAACAACCCACAACAGCTCAACCTCCATGCCTGGTGTCTAGGAGTGGACAGCTCCAAGAACAAGGCTTCTCTGTGGAGGTGGCAGAGAGAATTGCTGCCCCTCAGAGGTCATCAACAAGGACCATCTACAAGTCAAAGTGGGCCCTATTTGAGAAATGGTGCAGAGAAAAATCTGTGGATTTCTCCACTCCATCTGTGAAACATATCTAAGATTTTTTCATATACCTGTACCAAGATCTAAACAGGTGCCCCTCGACCATTGATGGTTACAGGACGGCCATTGTTGACACTTTGGGCCCAGCGGCCCACCATATTGCACAAAGTTCAGACCTTCACGGGTTACTCTCCAGTTTTCACAGGGATTGTCCAAAAAGTTCCTTTCTGTTGTTCTCAATGAGCTCAGAAAAGAGTCGTTTGAGCCTATGAAAGACACAGACCTCAAACATCTTTCTCTCAAAACTGCTTTCTTGCTAGCTTTGGCCTCCAGCAAGCGCCGCAGCGAAATCCATGGCTGGGTTGCAAACAAAGTAGCTAATCTAGGCCAATGGGAAAAGGTTACCTTGTTCCCTTCTTCTGACTTCATAGCCAGAAACCAACTAGCAAGAGAAGATTCTCAAAGTGTGTCTCCGGTGACTATTCCTGCTTGACTACCATTGTAGATAGACAATTCAAAGAAGACAGGACCTTGTGTCCGGTGCGGGCCCTGAGGTACTATTTGGATCGAACCAAAGACCTGAGAGGATCTCGATCCCTCCTTTTCATCTCCTTCAAGAAAGGACATACCTCAGACATCAGACCCGCTACTCTCTCTTCTTGGTTAAAACAAACCATTCTACTTTGTTATAAACAAGCAGACCAACAAGCCTTGGACCTGGTCCAAGTTAAAGTGCATGACATTAGGGCCTTTGCGGCCTTTTACGGTAGGGTATCGGTGGACCAAATCATGCAAGCCTGTCACTGGAAAGCTCACAACACATATACAAATTTTTACCTAAAAGACCTTACTTGGTCAGACAACGACAACAATATGTAACTGGGACCAGTGGTGGCGGCACAAGTCCTAGATCCTTCCCATCAGACCAGTTATCCTCGGAAGATGTTACGGGTTAGGTCATTTTGTATTGTTAGTTTATCAAGCATAATATGTATTAAGGACTTATTAAAGTTGTCATTAATCTTATGTTAGGTGGCTAAAAATTTATGAGAATTCCAACAACAGGGCTGGTTTTTCACTCATGGATGGCCCCTAAGGGCCCTTACACCACCTAAGTGAGCACGGCAGCACTTCTCTCCTACAATCAAAACATTTTGACAGTTTTTAGCACTGTCATTCAGTATATTCAGGTTTTTGGCTCTTTACAGGCCCGGTCTGCGGGATTGGGGCACTGTAAACGGAACTCAGACTGGTACTTTCAAAACATTCATTCTAATCTATTGCTTCAAAATCTAAGAAAAATTGACATATCTTCCAGTCTCAGCTGTAACCCCTCCACAGTGCGGTTGGATTCAGCATTGAGTTCCACATGGTAAGCTTTTGTAGTGCAATAAAATTGAAAATTTTAATTACTTAAATGTAGCTTTTATAAGCTACAAGCTTACCATGTGGAACTCAGAAGAGTCCCACCCTGCCTCCCTGCTGTATTACAGCTGAGGGGCAAGGTTTAAAAATTGCAACGAGAAAGTAGGAATAAATCGCGTAGTGCACCACGAGAGGACAACTTGAGGCTACGGCCAACTATAAATGCCTATTTTTCTTAGACGTTGGCCTGATACCTTGTGGCCATCCGAGAACAGCATTGAGTCCCACATGGTAAGCTTGTAGCTTATAAAAGCTACATTTAAGTTATTAAAATTTTCAAATTTGCAGTATTTTCTTTAAATATGTTTTTTATTGCGTTAATACATCCTATCCAATGGACAATTGCTTATCAGGTCAGCACAGACCGGCCCACCAAATGTCAGAAAAAGATGTCCTGTGTTTCCACCGGCTTGCCGGTCCGTAGTACTAGTGCACTCGCCAGATGGCATGTCGTACTTCATTCCTGTCTAGACAGAGTGACGAAATTTTTGGATTGATATTAAATTTTGGAATACTTGGTTATTCTTCAGTTTTTCAACTTCTTGTGTTATCAAAGGAATATTATCTACTCGTAGCTAAGAATGTCTTGGCCTGGACGAAAAAGGGGAGGGTGCGGCCATGCTATGGCCAACTTTGATCAACACACTTTTTGTGAGCGCTGCCGTGAAAAGAATAGAGGGAAGGACCCATGTGTTGAAAACTAGCTCAGATTTCAACTCCATCATATAAAATCAAAAAGGAGAAACGGGAAGCTAGGAAAGCAGATAATGCCACCCCCACCAAGACTTCTGATGAACTTATTGACCCTGCTACTGTTTCGGCCATTGGGGTAGTTGGCCAGCAAGAGACACCTAAATCACAACCTTCTGTATCTGCTCCACCTGAAAAGAAATTGAAGAAATCAGCTTCTGTTGCTAAAGCTAAGAAATCTACAGGGAAATCTTCAGATTCTAGTACCACGGATTCAAAGATCGCCGATCAAAAGTGGTCTGAACGCTTCAACCGCCTTGAGGCTCTTCTGCTAGCTAAGACCCTTCAACAACCAACATTTTCTTCTGACATTAAAGTTAACCCTCCCAGATCTCCACTGCCTAGTATTCCTAGGGATTCTGAGCCATTTTTTCAACCAACCGGGTGCACTGGCAAGGACTCCTCTGCAGAGATGCATCAGTCAGCCAGCCAGCCTGATCCAGACATTAATACATTAATCTCCAAAGCGCACTGGCATAGGTTCCTCTGCTTCATTGCATCATCCGGCCAGCCAGCTTAACATTGACAGAAAATCAGCCCAGTCTTCATCTCCAAAGTGCACTGGCAAGGGTTTCTCTGCTTCACAGCATCAACTGGCCAGCCAGCTTAGTACTGACCAACAGTCTTCAAGGTCTACATCACCCAAGCATGTTGCTTCTAACTCTTCTGCTAACAAACAGCAGCCTACCAGTCAACACCACACGGACCGGAACCGACCGACCTCTCATGGTCTCAGTGTTAGTAAGACTCTCACCGACCGACCTTCTGTCACCACCGACACCGGCTCTCCTTCTTTACAAAGGAAAAGAAAGGACAGTATTTCAAGGTTGAGGGATACCCCTCCCGTAGTTCTGAGTTTTCCGACCACAAAGATGACCCTGCCGCTGTCTCGAACTGGAGTACAGAGTGTTCAAAACTGAACAGTTGCTATAGTAGAATTGCTAGACTGTGCGTAGCGACAACAAAAGGAAGAGTTCAACAAAGGTGTCAACTTCCATGGATGATTTGCAGTACCTCATGGACTTCAAAGCAAGTGTATCTCAGGCTTCAGCTAAGACCATGGAGCACCTGAGTGAATTTGTGTTTATCTCCATGGCCAATCTGACATTGACACGTAGGGACTCTTATCTGACACATGTTAAGACAGGCATCAAAGCAGATACAGTGGCTGCCCTCAGACAGGCTCCCATTCACATTTCTACCCTCTTTCCGGACAACCTGATCATGAGGGCTGAGGAGGAGATCTCTCATCACGAATCTAAAGGACATGCCGGTACATTACGTGGCAAGGGTCGGTTCCACCCTTATGAAAGACCCGAATGCAGATCTGACAAGAAATCAGACAGGAAATCTGATAGACCGGCATGGAAAAATATTGGAAAGGGTCGTTACAGAAAACCCAGAGGGAAAGCTTCAAACTTTTCATCACAACCAGCCAAGGGCCAGCAGTCGTATAAATGACAATCAATGTTTAGACAGGTTACAGGTACGACTGTCTCGAACTGGAGTACAGAGTGTTCAAAACTGAACAGTTGCTATAGTAGAATTGCTAGACAATCCGGCCTGACTTCTACCCCCCCTGCATCACGGCGCATCTCTCAAGAATCCCTGCGAAGATGGGAGAAGTCAGAAAGGGAAGCTATAGTAATCTGCAATCAGGCTGCCAGCTTTAATCGGTGCCTCTTTAAGGTGCAGCAGATATGCAGAGCCAATTGAAGACTGTGCGTAGCGACAACAAAAGGAAGAGTTCAACAAAGGTGTCAACTTCCATGGATGATTTGCAGTACCTCATGTACTTCAAAGCAAGTGTATCTCAGGCTGCAGCTAAGACCGTGGAGCACCTGAGTGAATTTGTGTTTATCTCCATGGCCAATCTGACATTGACACGTAGGGACTCTTATCTGACACATGTTAAGACAGGCATCAAAGCAGATACAGTGGCTGCCCTCAGACAGGCTCCCATTCACATTTCTACCCTCTTTCCGGACAACCTGATCATGAGGGCTGAGGAGGAGATCTCTCATCACGAATCTAAAGGACATGCCGGTACATCACGTGGCAAGGGTCGGTTCCACCCTTATGAGAGACCCGAATGCAGATCTGACAAGAAATCAGACAGGAAATCTGATAGACCGGCATGGAAAAATATTGGAAAGGGTCGTTACAGAAAACCCAGAGGGAAAGCTTCAAACTTTTCATCACAACCAGCCAAGGGCCAGCAGTCGTATAAATGACAATCAATGTTTAGACAGGTTACAGGTACGACTGCTGGCCGGGAGCACACCACCAAGACAGACAATGAACAATTTTTTAAAACCAAGTGTAAATTGTCATGTTGTTCAATTTGTACCTTCTGCGCCCGGGCATTCCCAAAAGAAAGAAATAAGTCCCGGGCAAGCAGAGTGTCATTACAGAAATCACAAATTAAAATATGTGAAAGGTGTTTCGTGTGTTACTCAATTGTCTTGTGTTCTGTAACAAATGTCAAAAATGCTGTATCAAAGCTGCCTGTAGGGGCCAGACTTCTGGCAAACTTGGCTGGACCTAGGAGCCGGTCCGAAAGTTGTTCAAACCCTGAGAGAGGGCTACACCCTCCCCTTTCGGATCCGGCCAAAACTCACGAGATCTCCCAGTCATAAGCTGTTATGTCGATCCCCACAGTGGAGCTGGTAAGAAATCAAACTTCTCTGGGGTTTTTCAACCGCCTGTTTTTGGTCCCAAAACCCAATAACAAGTGGAGGCCCATACTAGATCTGAGCACACTAAATCTTTTCCTCAAAACGGAGAAATTCAAAATGGAGACACCAGAAACCATCAGAACATCCCTCCAACAAGGGGAGTGGGTCACTTCAATAGACTTCAAGGGTGCCTACTTCCATATACCAATACAGGAACAATCCAGGAAATATCTAAGATTTCATGTCCAGGGTCAGACATACCAGTTCAAAGCTTTGCCTTTCGGTCTGTCCACAGCACCCTTGGAGTTCACTGTGGTAGCAAAGGAGGTGAAACTGATGGCCATACACAATGGTATAAGAACCCACCAGTACCTAGACGACTGGTTGGTGAGGGCCAGATCCCACCAGGTTTGTCTCCAGCATACTCAGGATCTAATGAAAATATGCCAAGAACTAGGTTGGCTGGTGAATTTGGAAAAATCAGAGCTGGAACCGAAGCAGATCTTAGATTTTGTAGGCTACCAGTTCGACATCAAGGTCGGTTGGGTCCGACCGATACTGGAACGTTGGCAGAACCTTCAGGACAAAATAGGAGAAATACTGTCACTACCGGGATGTCTGGTCTGGCAGTTCATGTCCTTAATAGGTTTGCTAACAGCCACAGAGAAGCAAGTTTACCTAGGCCGACTCCACATGAGACCCATAGAGTGGCATCTCAAAAACAATTGGAGAGTACCAGAGTCACTAGAAAAAGTGATTCCAATTCCCAGGTCCCTGCATCCCCACTTACAATGGTGCTCACAGGCCAACCATTACACCCAATAAAGTATGCGCTGCAAATCTTTACAGACGCATCAAAAGAAGGGTGGGACGCTCACTTAAACGAACACACTGCAAGAGGGTCCTGGTCTCTACCAGAAAGCAAACTGCATATAAACTATCTGGAACTAAAAAAGGTATTTCTAGCCCTGAAAGAATTCCAAGACCTCTGTACCGACAAACTAGTACTTGTGGCAACCGACAACACTACAGTAGTGTCTTACATAAACAAGGAAGGATGCATGAGGTCGGGCCTACTTTGTGCCCTATTATGGAGAATCTTGACCTGGTGTACCAGGAAACCAATAACTCTCAAAGCTCGACACATTCCAGGCTGGCTGAATGTGGTAGCAGACAAGCTATCCAGACTAGGCCAGACCATTCAAACAGAGTTGTCTCTCCTTCCAGAAGTTTTCCAAGCTATATGCTGCAGGTGGCACCGGCCTCAAATAGACCTATTTGCCACGAGGTTCAACAACAAGTTGCCTCTCTTTGTGTCACCGGTACCGGATCCCCTGGCAACAGCAGTGGATGCACTCAGTCTGCCATGAGAGGATCTGGACGCGTATGCCTTCCCACCAGCAGCCATTTTGGGCAAAGTGGTGGAGAAGTTGCAGGACACTCCATACAAGAGGATCATTGTGACAGCCCTTCAATCAGATCCCTCAAAGAAATCTGTCAAACCTAAATCTTCATGCATGTCTCCTAGAGCCTCAGCATTCAAAGAACAGGGCTTCTCTGAGGCAGTGGCAGCAAGAATTGAAGTTCCTCAGAGGGGATCAACCAGATCAGTCTATGAGGCAAAGTGGACCATTTTTACAAAGTGGTGCCTCACTCATCAGGTGGACTTCAGGGCATCCCCTGTAAAGTCAGTTGCTGACTTCCTTATGTACCTCTTTCAGGACAGGAAGTTACAGCCCAGTACCATTGATGGTTACAGGTCAGCCATTGCTGATAAACTGGGAAATTCACCCTTTATTATAAGCAAGGATGAAAATCTTACGTATCTCCTGGATAGTTTCCACAGAGACAGACCCAAAGGTAGGAGGGGAATCCCTTCCTGGAACCTATCCCTGGTCTTACACCAGCTGACAAAGGCTCCTTTTGAACCTATAAAAGAGGCATCTCTGAAGCATTTGACCTTCAAGACAGTCTTCCTCTTAGCCCTTGGGTCGGGTAAACGTAGAAGTGAGATTCATGCTTGGCAGAACAAAAATATTAGACACCAATCCGATTGGTCAAAGGTGTCCCTGTATCCATCACCCAGCTTTCTCTCAAAGAACCAGCTGGCCAAAGAGGGTCCAGACAGTGTGGCCCCAGTGGTTATACCAGCCCTGGCCCCGACTCTAGATAGGTCCCTGAAGTCTGACAGGTCCCTCTGTCCGGTCAGAGCATTGCGCTACTATTTGGACAGGACCTCAGGCAGAATAAGGAGTTAGTCTTTGTCTCCTTCAAGAAAGGCTTCAACAAGGACATCTCACCTGCCACTATCTCCCCATGGATCAAACAGACTGTGATCCTATGTTATAAGCTCTCTGATCAAGAGGCCCACACCTTGCATCAGGTCAAAGCCCATGATGTCAGGGCCTTTGCTGCTTCTAAGGCCTTCCAATCGGGAGTCTCCTTAGATCAGATTCTATCAGCTTACCACTGGAAATCACATAATACCTTCACTCAATTTTACCTGAAGGATGTGGCCTGGGCTGTCTCAGAGCTCTACCATCTGGGACCTGTTGTGGCTGCTCAGCAGATCCACAAATAACCCAGTAATAGAGGAGATTCTGTACATATGTAGATATCTGTACATATGCAAATATTGTACACAAAAAAAATATCTAATAAAAAAAGCAAAAAAATTCTTGACATGCTTCCTTCGGGAGGTTTATTTTACTTCTTATGGGACTGAACTCACCCCTCTCTTCCCCTACATCAGAGCAGGTCTGTTAAAAAGGGGGGGGGGTAAGTCGGTTTGGACCGGTTAACCGGTCTCTGATAACCGACCATGGCCTTTATGGGTTTCCCGGCCTCAAGGTCTACCCAGGCTAAATAGAAATTTTGTTAGTTCTGTTTATGAGTTCACTTAAGTCCCTAGTAACTTACCCGCCTACCAAGCAGTAGTTCTTCAGCAATTGTCCATTGGATAGGATGTATTAACGCAATAAAATGCAAATTTAATAAGTAAATTAAATTTTTATAAGTTAATACCCTGCCCAATGGACACACAAGACCCTCCCACCGTCCCCGTTATCAGCTTACTAGGGGTCACTTAGGTTTAGACAACGAAAAAGATCCCATGACGTCACGCTGTCTAGACAGGAAGGAAGTACGACACACCATCTGACGAGTGCACTAGTACTATGGACCGGCAAGCCAGTGGAAACACAGGACGTCTTTTTCTGACCTTTGGCGGGCCGGTCTGCGCTGACCGGATAAGCAATTGTCCATTGGATAGGGTATTAACTTATAAAAATTTACTTATTAAATTTGCAATTTAACCTACCTTTTACACCTCAACAGTTACCTTTTACTTTCCTTCTGAATACCATTTGCAGGGTACAATTTTTATGTCCTTTTCTTCTGTCACTCTGAAACTGAAAACACACAGTCAGCTGACACAGAGCCCGTTCATGAGCACTGATTGCTCGTTTAGATTTTAGAGTGAATCTCACTTCATATTTTATATGTATATGATGCAGAACTTCTACATTTATTGAATCTTCGAAGGTATGTCATTATATACAAATAAAGGACTTTTGGATGGTGACATAGAAAGTTTGATCGTCTTCAATCTCTAGGAAATAAATCAACATAAAGAAGGGCATAATGCAATAATAATATATATATATAGCTTGCCAGTGGTTTGGTTCAGTTTGCTGGAGGTTGGAAGCTATAACTTTGCAGCATACATACCACCATCTTGGACGACAATGACAATTCAATTATCACCAATACTGTTTACATGTCGGGTTCTAATAGCCAGGGGTTGGCAGAATTTTATCACAATATGCATCCCAGTCGAATAGACTGTCGACTCGCCAAAAGAAAGAATCTCCCTTGGGGGCAGCAATTATTGTTGCTGTGGACACTGCACCGTGGAGGAGTTTTGAATGCAGGAAAGGACTGCCTCTTCAGAAAACTCTTCCGTTGAGGTCCAGTCGAAACATTTCACACAGCAAAATACCTGCATGACATCATCCAAGCACAATCCAGTTTCTTTTCCTCCCAAAAGGTTTAGAATCCCCCTGTCAGATGACGGGGACTGTCATTCATCTCAGCAAGAAAGGCATTATATTCAATGAATTACATTTGTTGACTATAATAAGTGGCATTTTTAGGATAATCAAGTTTCTATACCTCCCAAAAGGTTTAGAATCGGGTTGTCAGATTACGGGGATTGTGATTCATGTCAAGAATACAAGGATCGTAGTCCATATTTTAAGACACTTGGCTGACTCTTTTTAGTGGCTAGAGATTGATATAACAGACAATAACACTGTGAATGTGCCCTTTCTTTGTCACATTTGTTTATATCGAGGAATTGCCACAAGTTCTTTGGGCTTACAACCAGCAGGAATGTGGCTAATCTTTGGGATTTCAAGGCATTTGAAGCTTCTGGTGATCTAAGATCAAGATGTTGTGAATTACCAGTCATCCAGGGGAATCTTTTGCTTTGGAGTTCATTTCTTATTTAATCACTTCCCATATGCCTTGTAGGAGACTATAAGAGAGAACCAAATGTGTTGACTCACATAATTTTGCTTAGTACAGCTAATCTAAGGGCTCAGCAGGATTTTTTAGACTTCAACGAGGCCTTCGACTTTGTGCAACATGTTTACGCAGTCCCCAGCTTACCAGTCTTTGGCATATGGAATGCCTTTCAATCTTAATGAGGTTTTCCTGCTGAACATATTGTCAGATGTTCAGACGAATTTTCTCCAGTGTTTCATGTCAATGGGGATGATTATAAATCTAGAAATGAGCATACTCCAGTATATGACTAGGAAAGGGACATAGTAGATCTTTTTGTCCCTAGCATTACTTTTACAGCTACAGTGGCCCCTCCTACTCCGCTAGTTACAGGGGAAGAAGATCTTATTTATCCAGGCCCTGTAGAGGCAGGGGTGGTAGGAGGCGATTACTTGTGTTTAGAAAGTATTTGTTTCAGCTTTTGGCAGTTATAAAAGTCTTCATCCTTAGAGTGAGAGGATAATATTCAACCAGAGTTTTAGAGGGGAATATGGGAGGAGAAAGTGACTGTGTCTTTGATGCAGTAATGGACAGTTGTTTGGCAGTTTAAAAATATAAATATACATCGTTAAGTAGACAGTGTGTAAAAACCCAGTTTAAGTCGACACTAACCTATATCTTTCATTTTTAATGATAATAACTTGAAATTTTAAAAATTTCTTATATTTTGAATGAGTTTTAAATATATATCCATGCAATGCTTTCAGTGTGAAATAAAATATATAACTCAAATGTCTACCTAAAAATGTCTACTTAATGTTTTACCCGATTAAAATTATCATTAAGTAGACTGTCCCCTTAAGTGGTGTAAAAACAGCCACATTAAGTAGACGTTTTAATGTGTAGAAATGTGAATTGGAAATCAGATAAAAAGATCCAAAAATAATTGCTTTTGTATTTATTCTAAAATCTATGGCTCTATGTATAAAAATACATGACTTTCTATATGTACTATTAGCTTTATTTTTGGCACAAATTCAATGCAGCACAAGTGACAATTATTAAGTTTGGTTCAACACAACTTATGCTTCTTTTGAAAACAGCCATCTTCTTTTCAAGTGAAAAGTTATGACTTCTACATAAATGTTCCAGTTGAAAATAGAAATCCTTTTGGGGTTTTTTTTAAATTGATATATTTTGTTTTCAGACTTAAATACATGTATCTATACTTCTAAAAATTGGTTTGATTTGGATAAGTTTAGGATTCTTTCAATAGTTTTCTCTTTTTAGTTAGATGATCAATTGAATAATAAATTTCCATGAAAGTTACTACTTGCTAACAGTAATGCCAAATATTTATGTTTATAATGGATGTTTGGTGTAAAGAAAATGTCCTCTTAAGTTGAGAGGGGGCCACGGTGGCAGAGTGGTAACACTCGCCTCCCACCACTGAGGCCGGGGTTCGGTTCCCAGCATGGCCTCAAGTGGGAAAGCTGGTAGTTGCTTGCCGTTGGTTGGCAGTTTACAGTACAGAACCCTGACAAACTGTATGTACTAGTTTCCTCTGCCCTTCCAACTACCCGTTGTGATATGACCTGTACAGTGTTGAAAGCAACGTAAAACCCCAAATAAATAAATCTTAAGTTGAGTGTATCCATCCTAAGATATACTCTAAATGTCCACTTAAGTTGGGTTTTTACATCCTAAAATATATACAAGACGTCCACTTAAGTTTGGGTTTTACCTTCTAAGATGTACATCAAATGTCCACTTAAATTAGGATTTTACATCCTAAAAATATACAAGATGTCCACTTAAGTTTGGGTTTTACGTCCTAAGATATACACTAAATGTCCACTTAAGTTGGGTTTTTACATCCTAAACTATATACAAGATGTCCGGACGCTAATATGGAAACGGACATCTTTCTGGAACTGGACTATCCCTTTTTGCACATCAGCGCCTTAGAGGATGTTTACATCAAATTCGGCGCTACATAAGTGTTTCTTACTTAAGTTAGATTATTACATCCTGAGATATACACTAAGTGTCCACTTAAGTTTGTCAAAATGTTGACAGAGAGATGCACAGACACACAGGTGATAGAAGGAAGCCTCTTCAAGTTAGAGTCAAGAAACCAAAATGTTGACAGACCCACGGACAGATTGACACACTGACTGGCACCAATTTTGAAAGAAAACTAAACAAGGTTATGTCCTATCACCCTGTCAAGTTTAAGCCCATCAGCAGAAACCAAAATGTTGACGAACAGATGGACACACAGATCTACTTTATTATAGCTGACCCCAAAGAAAATGAACAACATATTTAAACAAATTAGTGTAAATGCAATAGATTTCAAGTTACAACTGATTTACTCAACAGTGAGAACCTGAAAGAAGCTATTGCTCAGCTATCCAATGAGCTATAAGTTTGCAGTTTCACTATGTTAAAGCTGACCCAAAAGTAGCTGAATAACATATTTGTACAAAATTCTCTAAATGCAATAGTTTTGAAGTTACCAGTGAGTTTAACTCATTATGAAACTTACTAAAAAGTCAGAAAGTAGCTATTACTCACTTAGCTATTGGGATAGACTATACAATACTTTTCAAGTTATAAGTGATTTAGTAAATGATTTTATAAATTTTAATGCATTAAAGATTATTTTAAAAATTCATAAAAAAATAATTAAGAAAGATCCAGGCCTGATACTCAAGCAAATGAAATCTATTTGTGGCCTAGTACATATATGCAAGATAAGAGAGAAATCTATGCAATAGTCCATGAGAAAATTCTGATAAAGTGTTGAAATTTTCACACCTTGGGTGGGTGTACCTTGTTCTAATGGCTCTAGCAATCAGACGAACAAACACATCTGAATGCCTTGAACAATTTTTCATCCTCGATAGATAAGGTATCTTTTAAAACAAATAGCATGTCTCTGGGCCTTGTAGTTTTGGAGGAGTAGTTGTTCATGAGGTTGCTTACGCCCATGCCACAGAGTGATGACATAAAAAGCTAGGGTTATTTCAGTGTTCTTAATAAAATACTTTAGGACATATTATGCTTACTTTTATGCTATACGTGAGCATTCTGCTTGTGAAAATATTCATTTTGGTGTTTATTTTATCAAAATCGCCCAATTATTAAGCATTTAACAATCTTTTTAACTTAGCCCTTGATTTCTAGTTAATTAGGCAACTTGTTTTCAGGTAATTGGCTCTCAATATCTTAATTACTTTTAAGATATCTTAAGCAAAGTGTCCAGTTAAATTATCTATGGACGAGCATTCTGCACGTAATATTGAACAATTTGGTGCTTGTTGTTGTTCAATATTTTACTTTTAAGATATCTAAATAATGTTAGGTTTCCAGATTAACTAGAATATTGCCTCGCAAGAGAGTATACCGATGAGTATTAATGATTTTGTAGAAATGAGCATTTTCCTGTGTTTAATGTGTTTTTCCATTTGGCCAATGTGCAAGGTTTCAGAGATGAATGTGTATTTTTTGTGTTTTATGCAGAAATTCAAGATGGCCACTAAAAGTGCCAGGAAAACGATTTTGGTGAAAAGTCTCCAGTAGACTCTGCAAATGTCCCTGCGAAAGTTTCGTCAAAATCGCTCTAGCTCGCCATGTTTCTGAGATAATGTGTTTTTGCACTTTTTCGCAGAAATTCAAGATGGCCGCCAAAAGTGGCGGAAACACAATTTCATCAAAAACTCGCTAGTAGACCCTGCAGCTACCTGTGGGTCAAAAATTTCATCGAAAACGCGCTATAAGTATAATCTGCAGATGCCCTGTGGGACAAAATTTTCTTTAAAAGTACTCTAGCTCTCTCTATTTCCAAAATAAACCCGTTTTTGTGTTTTATGCAGAAATTTAAGATGGCTGGCAAAAGTGGCGGGAGAACGATTTCTGCTAAAACTCGTCAGTAGAGTCTACATATATATCCTGTGGATCAAAAATTTCATCAAAATCACTCTGGCTCGCTCCATTTCTGAGATTAAAACATTTTGTGTTTTATCATAGAAATTCAAGATGGCCGCCGAAAGTGGTAGGAAAATGATTTTGATGAAAGGTTGCCGCTAGGCTCTGCAGATACCCTGCGAGTCTAAAGTTTTGTTGAAAACGGTCTAGCTCGATCCGTTTCAGAGATAAATGTATTTTTGCGTTTTATGCAGAAATTCAAGAGGGCCGCCAAAAAATGGCAGGATAACAATTTAGCAAAAACTCACTGGTAGACTCTGCAAATAGCCTGCGGCCAAAGTTTCGTTGAAAACGCTCTAGCTTGCTTCGTTTCCGAGAAAAATGCATCTTTGCATTTTATCCAGAAATTCAAGATGGCCGCCGAAAGTGGCAGGAAATTGATTTGGCAAAAACTCACAGTTAGACTCTGCAGATAACCTGTGGCCAAAGTTTTGTCAAAATCACTCTAGCTCTCTCAGTTTCCGAGAAAAAGGCATTTTACCCAGAAATTTAAGATGGCCGCCAAAAGTGGAATGAAAACGACTATGGCAAAAACTTGCCAGTAGACTATGCAGATACCCTCTCAGTTAAAAATTTTGTTGAAATCGCTCTAGCTTGCTCTGCTTCTGAGATATTATGCAGAAGTTCAACATGGCCGCCAAAAGTGGCGGGAAAACGATTTTGGTGAAAAGTTGACAATAGAATTTCCAGATACCCTGTGGGTCAAAAAATTTGTCGAAATTGCTCTAGCTCTCTTCGTTTCTGAGATAAACGCGTTTCATGCAGAAATTCAAAATGGCAGCCAAAAGTGGCTTGAAAATGATTTTTGTGAAAACTCGCAAGTACTCTCCATATTCCCTGCGGATCAAAAATTTTGTCAAAATCACTCTAGCTCGCTCCATTTCTGAGAAAAACACATTTTTACGTTGTACGCAGAAATTCAAGATGACCGCCAAAAGTGGCAGGAGAACGATTTCGGCAAAAACTTGCCAGTAGATTATTCAGATATCCCTGCGCGACAAAAGTTTCGTCAAAATCGCTATAGCTCGCTCCGTTTCTGAGATAAACGTGTTTTTGCATTTTACGCAGAAATTCAAGTTGGCCGCCAAAAGTGGCGTGAAAACAATTTCAGTGAAAACTCGCCAGTAGACTGCAGATACCCTGCGGGTCAAAAATTTTGTCGAAATTGCTCGACCTCACTCCATTTCCAAGATAAACGCATTTTACACAGAAATTCAAAGTCGCTACCAAAAGTGATAGGAAAACAATTTCAGTGAAAAGTCGACAGTAGAATATGCAGATATCCTGTGAGTCAAAAATTTCCGAGATAAGCATGTTTTTGCGTTTTATGCAGAAATTCAAGATGGCCGCCAAAAGTGGTGGGGGTAACGATTTGTACGAAAGATCACCAGTAGACAGTCCAGATACCCGGGGTGTCAAAATTGTTGAAATCACTCTAGCTCACACCGTTTCTGAGATAAATGCATTTTTGTGTTTTTAGCATGAAGAAAAATCGTGGCATTTAGTTAATAAGTCGGCCATTTTGTATTTGATCACTTTCAAAAGTTAATGATTTCCGGTGTAGCGACAGATTTTACACCCCACATAAAATGCATGGGGGTGTAATATATGGCACACTTGCCATATTTTACACCCCTTGCCATATTCTACACCCCCCTGCCATATTTTACACCCCTTGGTGGATTTCTTTACAGTTACTATATTATGAAATAAGTGAAATTCAACAGCGATAAACGTCCACAAATTAAGCATCAAATCTCAAAGACAATAATTCCTTTGCTTGCAAATTGTTAAATGTCTAAGAACAGCAAACTAAATAAAATAAAATATATTTAGTGTCAATACAGTGGGACAAAATTCTTTCTATATATTTTCCTTTGAAGTGAGAGGTCAACCCGTTGTTGTTGATTTGTATTCACTAGGATAGTCCCTGATTGAAAATATCCCTAATGTTGTCTTAAGCCACAGCTCTTTGATTGGAATCTTGCTACTAGACCTGCAACTATGTGCAAGGCTTTAAACTTCTGTGGCTTCTCACCTGGGGGTTCTTGTTTATAAACTGTTAGTGTTTTTTTACTTTAAAAAGACTTGCAGTAATAGGTGCTACATAGGTTGTTGTTCTAGGATAAGTTAGTGATTAGTTAATTAGATAATCTATGCATTGTTTCTTTTGGTTGGATTTACATCACATAATGAACAAAATGGGTCCATTGACCAACTTAGCTCTGACTTCTCATCTAGAAACCATGAACAAGCAAAAATGACATATGTACATAAATTAAATGAATTGTAATATATTATTGATATCCATGAATATTGAAATATAATATATAAACAATGGTATTTTACAGTTTTCTATGTAATAATAATAATAATGTAATAATAAAGTTCTTCAAGAATGATTTTTACTCTGAATATAATATAAACAATGTTACATTATCAGGGAGGAGAAATATCTCCCAAAATACCTTAAAAAAGAGTTTTTCAACAATACCAATTAATCCTGTTAGCTTAGCTAGTCACTTAACCACAACTGAAACAAATCAAGTTCAAAAGAATGCTAGAACAAAAGGCAAATCTAAGACTAATCCATTTACCAAGTCACATACATAGCCAAACAAATCAACTTAAAGAGTCTTGAAACAATAGACATATCATAATCTAATCCAGTTTCTGTCACACCCCAGAAGTAAAACAAATCAAGTTCCAAGCAGTGGTTAGACAATATACAATTACAAACTCAATTGCAATCTAACCAATAAAAGGTTTGCTCTTAATCCCCAATTGATTTGCTCTGTATGACCCAGTAGGGGGTGTAACTTTTGATGGGGGGTGTAAAATATGGCAGCAATATTTTACACCCCCTAAATCCCCTATTGTTAGGGGTGTAAAATATGATTGCCGTATAATGCACCCCCTAAAAGATCAAAGAGAGGATGTAAAATATGGCAGGGGTGTAAAATATGGCGTTACACCGGACATCTATAAAATGAATCTACCTGCCAAATTTCATGTGAATAGGTAAACTGCTTTTTAAGTTATCATCCGGACAAGCACACCTTTTGAAAAACATGTTTTTGGTCATGTGACTTCTCTGATTGGTTGAAATGTCATGACACCATATTCCAGAATTTTTGTCCCAGGGCTACTGCATACATGTGCTCAATTTTAAGAGAATCCACCCAGTGGTTGCTGAGCTATAAGCAATAGGAAATGGGGGAGCCATCGAAGCCGGCAGATCCACTCTCCCATCTAACCTAAATACAAACAAGTGTCCCTTGCAGGACTCTTAATTATATAAAGATGAACATTGTACATATAATATTGCATAATTTGATGGCTGTTTTAATAAATAATGTCAGATATAAAGCTTTTTACAGGTCTTTTAACATAACCTTGTATTTCCCAGTGTTTTCTAATGACAATTTTTTCTCTGAAATGTGCCCCTCAATATCTTACTTTCTTGGTATCTTATACAAAGTTTCCAGTTAAATTATCTATAGACAAGTATGCAACACATAATTATGAACAATTTTCATAAATTGGTCATCTTCTCAAAGTCAAACAAATATTAAGCATTTTACAGGGATTTTAATAAAGCATTTGATTTCCAATTGTTACTTAATTGGGCGATTTTTTTCGTTGGATGTTGGTGTTCAATATTTTACCTTTAACATATCTTATTTTAGGTTTTCAGATTAATTATCTATAAACAAGCATTTTACACAATACTGGACAATTTGGTGGTAGTCTTATTCAGATCAAGCAAAGATTAAGCATTTCTCAGAGATTTTAACAAAGCTTTTGATTCTCCATTCTAACTTAATTGGGCGATTTTTTCTGTGGATGTTGGTGTTCAATATCTTACTTACTCAATATCTCCCTTATCTTATGTTAGGTTTCAAGATTAATTATCTATAGACGAACATTGTATACATAATAATGAATAATTTGGAGGCTATTTTTATAAAATCTATCAAATATAAAGTATTTTACAGGGCTTTCAACATAACCTTGGATTTCCCAGTGTTTTCCAATGGGGTAATTTTTTTTCGTAGATTTAGTCCCTCAATATCTTACTTTAAAGATATGTTATTTTAGGTTTCCAGTTAAATTATTTATAAACCAATATTCTACACACTATAATGAACAGTTTGGTGGTTGTCTCATTAAAATCTCTCAAATTATTAAGAATTTAACAGTCTTTTTAACAGAGCTTTTAATTTACTACTTATTTTCAATAACAATGGGTGATATTTTTCTGTGCATTTAGTCCCCCAATATTTAGTTTTAAGATATCTTATGTTATATTTCCAGTTTAATTATTCGGCGTTAATTATTTATAGACGAGTATTGTACTTAAAATAATGAATAATTTGGTGGTAGTTTCATGAAAATCAAGAATGATATAAGTGGACACTACAGATGGATACCACATCAGACAATATTTATGTTTGGTGTCACACATATTTTGTACAAAATTAAGAAATGACAAAATGTCAGCTTGTCAACTTGTCAAATATTTTTACAAGTTTGTTTTCTTTATCTTGTTCTTCATTGTAAACATACTCTCTATGTTTAACAAATACCCATCAAAATGTATTCTAGCCTTCCTCAGGGCTACCATTTTATGTACTTATATTACACAAGATTACATTTAAATTGTCAGTATCTCACACTAGTAACTTTAATAATTACATCTTGACATACTTTCAGGTACCTTAGTAATATTGTAGATGGGAGAAAAATTTTACATTATTTCAAATTAAATTTAATTACTTTTATATATCTTACTTCTCTAAAGTCTTGTGCAAGTCTAATAAGTAATTACCCTACTCCTGGCACATGCCATAAACAGACACCCTTCAGATTTCCACAATGGAGAACACAGTTATGCTTGTTTAACACATGCTGTGATGAAATTAGTTCTTATCTCTAACATTGAGTTCCCTGTATGTATTCTGCATATCTAAATGTACCTCCTCTGTTTTATTAAGCTATGTCATATATTTACTGAAACTTGGTTTGAATAAAAATGTGTACAGATGTACATAGAAATGTGAATAAACAAACTGGGTTTTCTAGCCAAAGTTAAGTCAATTTTGAGTCATTTATAAAATGCCTATCAAATGACCAAGAACAAAGCAATGTTAATAATATCAACATCAAATTGCTCATTATTATGTGTAGAATGCTTGTTTATAGATTATTAAACTGGAAACCTAACATATATCTTAAAAGTAAGAAATTTAGCAACTAATTCTACATAAAAAATCGCCCCATTGGAAAACACTGGGAAATCCAAGGATATGTTAAAAGCCCTTTAAAATGCTTAACATTTGGTAGATTTTAGTTAAACAGCCACTATATTATTCAATGATATGTGTACAATGTTCGTCTATAGATAATTAATCTGGAAACCTAACATAAGATATGTTAAAAGTAAGATATTGAACACCAACACCCATGGAAAAAATCGTCTAATTAAGTTATACTGGAGAGTCAAAGGCTTTGTTAAAATCCCTGTTAAATGCTTAATATTTGCTTTATTGTAATGAGACAACCACCAAATTGTTTATTATTGTGTGTAGAATGATCATCTATAGATGATTTAACTGGAAACTTTGTAAAAGATACCGTGAAAATAAGATATTGAGGGGCAAATTCCACGGAAAACTAGACTTACGCATCGGAGAACAGATGCAAATTTGTAACCACCAGAAAGACCACTCACCAAAGCCAGTGAACCATTGGTTGACCTTGAAGGAGGGGCCAAAGGTCAAATGTGACAACATCACAAGATTCCCAGGTCATGATTTCCTATAAGTTGGTTTCACATTGCAAACCTCTAGGAGCAATATTAGGCAAGTTATAAGCACATTTAAGTTTGGCTATCCTCGTTTGACCTTGAAGGAGGGGCCCAAGGTCAAATCTGACCACATCAAAAGATTCCAAGCCCATGATTTCCTATAAGTGTTTGGTATTAAATTGCAAGCCTCTATGACCAATAGTAAGCGTTTTATAAGCACTTTTAAGTTTGCCTATCCTCGTTTGACCTTGAAGGGGGGGTCCAAGGTCAAATCTGACCCCACCAAAAGATTCCCAGCCCATGATTTCCTATAAGTTGGTATTAGATTGCAAACCTCTAGGACCAATAATAAGAGAGATATAGGCCGTTTTAAAGTCTGTTATGTGGGGTACTTTGGCATTCCATAGATGACCTTGAATTAAGAGCTTCAAGGTCAAATGTCTGCAAGGTTGTAGAGGACATATACATGTGTTATACTAATCACCTATGAAAAGATGCAACCTTCTACTTATGAGAACCAGGCAGTAGAAAAAGGTAGATAATTTTCAAACAATTTTTCATCTTGTTTTTCAGAATAAGGCTTATTTCAATTCCAGAGAAGCTTACCTCCCAATGTAGCTATCCTGCAAATTTGGTGAACCTAGGTGTAGTTTTCCTCTGAGAGCGTTAACGCCGAATATCTGTATGTAACATCAAGCAAATTGGTGTTTGTCTTGTTAAAATTTTCTAGTTATTGCGCATTTCATAGAAATTTTAAAATAGCCTTTGATTTCCCAAAGATGTAATACTTACGGAGCCCAGGAAGGGATATAGAAGTGTTTTGTTATCATTTTTTTATCTAGTTCCCACAAGTTAGCATGTTGTTACCACAAGATACTAAGTCAGTCCCCCAACTTAGTAAGTGGTGGTAATGAGATTGAGTTAGCATGTTGTTACCACAAGATACCAAGTCGTTCCACCAACTTAGTAAGTGGTGGTAATGATATGCTAACTTGTGGTAATGAGATACTAAGTCATGGGAATGAGATACTGACTTGTGGGAGCAAGATACTAACTTGTGGGAACAAGATACTAATTGGTTACCTCAAGGTAGTAAACCTTTCATTCATACCCACCCTTACGAACTCATGCCACCACTTACTTACTGGTTCCCACCTCTTCTTAAATCATTCCGACCACTTATAAAGTTGTTCCGACCACTTGCTAAGTCGTTCTCACCACTTAGCAACTCGTTCCCACCACTTACTAAGTCATTCCCACCACTCACTAAATCATTCCCGCCACTTACTAAGCCATTCTCATCACTTGATAACTCGTTCCCACCACTGGCTCAGTCATTCCCACCACTTATTAAGTCGTTCCCACCACTTACTCATTCCTACCACTTATTATGTCATTCCCACCTGTAGTTAAAAAAAATGTAGTTACCACAAGATTTATATGTCATTCCCTCAAGGTCGGTTAGGTATGATATGGAAAGAAATAGCCTGTACATTGGCATCAAAGCATGACTTAGTAACTTGTGGGAATGACTTTCTATCTCGTGGGAACAAGTGAGCACGTTGTGAGCAAGTGGTAGTAATGAGATGCTAAGTTGTGGAAATGATATGCTAAGTCATGCGAATGAGCGACTCACTTGTGGGAACAAGATACTAACTTGTGGGAACAAGATACCAATTGGTTACCATAAGATAGTAAATCCTTGTATTTTCATTCATACCCACCCCTTACTAGCTCATTGCCATCACTTACTTACTGGTTCCCACCACTTATTAAGTCATTCCAACCACTAATTAACTTGTTTCAACCACTTGCTGACTCATTCCCACCAATTACTAAGTCATTCCCACCACTTAGTAACTCGTTCCCACTTATTATGTCATTCCCACCAGTTAAAAAGTTGTTACCACAAGATTTTATGTTGTCTCCTCAAGGTCAGTTAGGTATGATATGGAAAGAAATAGCCTGTACATTGGCATCAAAGCATGACTTAGTAACTCGTGCTATCTCGTAGGAACATCTTAGTAACTTGTGGTAATGACTTGATAACTTAGTATGACAGTCTCTTGTGATAACGACTAACTAACTTGTGGGAACAACTTAGTATCTAGTGGGAATGAGTTACTATCTTGTGATAACGAGATAAAAATGATAGGAAAACTAAGGAAACCTGGAAGGGACATACAACTGTTTTCCTATGATTTTTTTATCTCATTACCACGAGACAGCAAGTGGTTTACACAAGATAGAAAGTCTTTCCCACAAGATAGTAAGTTCTTCCCACAAGATAGAAAGTGGTTCCCACAAGATAGTACGTTGTTACCACAAGCTAGCAAGTTGTTACCACAAGTTACTATTTCATTCCCATGAGTTAGCATGTCAGTATCATAAAATACTAAGTCATTCCCAAAAGTTACTAAGTCATGCTTCGATACCAATGTACCGGCAATTTCTTTGTGTGTCATACCACACTTATCTTGAGAGAACAACATAATATATTGTGGTAACTTTTAACTGGTGGGAATGACTAAACAAGTGATGGGAACGAGTTAGTAAGTGCTTGGAATGAGTTAGTAAATGGTGGGAACAACTTTACAAGTGGTGGGAATGAGTTAATAAATGGTGGGAACGACTTGTTAAGTTATGGGTATGACTTACTTAGTGGTAACAACTTAGTTAGTGATGGAAACGAGTTAGTAAGTAGAAACAGCTTAGTAAGTTGCAGGAACGACTTAGTAAGTGGTAGGAATGAGTTAAAAAGTGGTGGGAATGAGTTAGTAAGGGATGGGTATGACTAAAAACACAAGGATTTACTGTCTTGTGGTAACCACTTAGTATCTTGTTGTTACAACTACTAGGTAAGTGGTTGGAATAAGTTAGTAAGTGGTGGGAACAAGTTAACAAATGGTGGAAACAAGTTAGCAATTGGTGGGAATGAGTGAATAAGTGGTGGAAATGGCTTATTAAGTGGTAGGAACGACTCAGTAAGTGGTGGTAACGACCTAGTAAGTGGAGGAAATGACTTATCTAGTGGTGGGAACAACTTAGTAAGTGATGGGAATGACTTTGTAAGTGGTTGGAACAACTTAATATGTTGTTGGAATAACTTAGTAAGTGGTAGGAATGAGTTAGTAAGTGGTGGGAATGCGTTAGTAAGGGATGGGTATGACTAAAAATACAAGGATTTACTGTCTTGTGATAACTACTTAGTATCTCATTCCCATGACTTAGTATCTCATTACCATGACTTAACATCTCATTACCACAACTTAGTATCTCATCATCATGACTTACTAACTTGTGGGACTAACATAGTATCTTGTGGTAATGACTTAACTAATGGTAATGAAGTAATAAAATTATAGGAAAACAATTTTATGTCTCTTCCTGGGCTCCGTAAATGCTAGTAAATCAAAGGCTAGTTTAAAATTCCTGTTAAATGCTCAGTAATTAGAAAATTTTAACAAGATAAACACTAAATTGCTTGTGATTATGTACAAAATTCTTGTCTGCAGAAAAAAAACTAAACTGAAAATCTAACGCCTGTGGTGGCCATTATGTTTTTTAAAATGAGGCCAAAAATATTCTCAGGCAAACTTTTGTAACAATGAACATATCCTGCAAAAGTAAGAACTCTGCCTCTAATACCTTTTACTCTAGAGGTGAACAGGAAAATCTCTGCACACTGCTTCATGTCTGGCAAATAACCCCCATGGCGGCCATCTTGTTTGTCAAGATGTGGCCAAAATTTTCCTAGCCAAGATTTTGTAATGCTTAATATATCCTGCAAATGTGAGAACTACAGTGGTGGTATTCTCATGCACAATTCATAGTATCCACTGTATGCTATCCTGTGGATAGAAATAGCCTTTGATTTCCAAGTATTGTTTAAGCGGCGATTTTCTTTGGTGGGTGTTGCAGTTTAATATCTTAACTTGAAGCTATTTTAAGTTTTTTCCCCGTTTTGGACTTTAAAAGTGCCTATATCTCCTTTATTATTGGCCTAGAAGTTTGGGACGTGAAACCAACCTATAGGAAATCATGGGCTCTGATGTCATCAGATTTGACCTTGGGCCCCTCCTTCAAGGTCAGACAAAGGTAGCTAAACGTAAAAGTGCTAAAAACTTGCTTATTAGTGTGTTCCTAGAGTTTTAGGATGTGAAACTGACCTATCGGTAATCATAGGCTGGGAGTTTTCTGTTTTGCATGAAAATTCTGATGTTCAAACAGCTATAAGTCAACAGATTTTGGCTCATTGATTGATATTGGACAATGGTTGAAAAAACTGGAAAAAGCAGATTGTAAAAAATTAAATGATCTGACAAAAATTAAAAACAGAAGTACTCGTGTCTGTTCTAAAGCCACACCAAATATGACCACAAAGAGTACCGAAGGTACTGGCCACTCAACAGTTACTTTTGTATTACCTGATACCCTAACTGTGCTGTTGAATTCTCCTAGTATCCCTTCCCTAGCAGATATTAGACAGGATGCATATATTCAACAAAAAGTTGATCAAAGAATCAAGGAATTGCAACAGCTCTCAAATCCAGGTATGGACACAAAAATAAAATCTTTGAGAGGTGGTACCGTTGACATATTTGTAAAGCACCGGGTCAAGTGGCCCCATGAACTTGTCTTAGCGGGTAACATGAAAGAACGAGTTTCACATGATCAGCTCACTATGGGCCAGTAGATGGCTGGCTTTTGTTGCACAATGAGGGAAGAAAAATATTTTAAAAATAAAGAAGATATGCTTGATATTATTTGATAGCACTTTTGGATGATTCAAATGATTTTTCTTGGTCTGCGACAAAAGCCAGCCATGCAGTGCTCTTTTATAGAATGGAGCAAGGCGAGATCACTGATTATACACAGACTGAGTTAGTAGATAGGTTTAAAAGGGCTCATGCACAAAGGCATATTGTACGAACTGCTTGAAATCAAAATCAAAATACCAAGAAATCAAAAATATACAAATCCATGCCCTGTACTTGTTATAATCAAGGTTCTTGCAACTATTCGGCTACTCAGAGACAAAAGGGGTCCTTTACAAGCTGTTCATTTTGCTTTTCAAAAGGGGGAAAAATTTGGCACATGCTGAAACTGATTGTAGAAGTAAAAGTAAGCAAGGAAAAAAACGAGTAAAGCTGGGCGTGGATGGCCATTCCAAGAGGTACACTACTACCAGGTATATTTGGTCAGATAAGACTAATAAGGAAATTATACATCAGGAATTATCACCAGATAAAGATACAATTCCACTTGGTTTAAAACAGGAAATGCTTTTGCAAACACTTGGAATGGCAGATCTTACGCTCAGGTAGTAGCTCAAAAAATACAACTTCCGGTTTCAGCTGCCTGCATCCTCCAAACCCCTGACAGGAATGCAAATGCCAAGAAAGTGAATTACTTTCTTAAAATCAACAAACCTACAGTTTCAAAGGCTGATGCTTCTGCATGCATAGAGTCTTTCACTGAGCACTCTGATAACCTTGTCCGTGCAGAAGATAAACAAGTACATGCTAGTTGTAAACCTTTAGCCAAAAATCATGCTACAACTTTATCTGCTACCGTTATAACACTAAGTAATAGGTTCAATGCTTTGTCTGTAGATGAAGATGTAATTCAAGAACGTTCTGTAGAGAATATTTCTTTGCTTTCAGCATCAAATGCATTGCAATCAAAACATCGTACTTTGGACCACTTACCAAAAATTCTAGCTTCAAATAGTACTAATGGTCAAAAAGTAAATGTTCTTGCATAAAAAAGCCTGTTTCCCCTAAGAAATTTAAAACCCAAGCGGTAGATAGTACTGATGCTGAAAAATTAGATGAAATTCTAATTGATAGAGAAGGTTACTCGCACAATATGTCCAAACACATGCAAACACCGGAAAACCAAATTGATGCAAGTGTTGGAGCCCAACTTAGGAGTCAGCCCATCTTAAGATGGGCTATAGCCCAACTTAGGATCCTAAGTTGGGTAGCCCATTTTAAGATGGGCTAGCCCATCTTAAGATGGGCTAGAACATATCAGCCCAACTTGAGATAATAAAATTCAAAAAATTATTTTTATGCAGAATATAAAATTCACTATTTACAAGGGAATTATTTTTCATGAAAAAAATGATATTAACATTGATAAGTTTAACTGACCATTGTACAGATGTATTTTGCACTTCTTTTTTATTTTATATCAATATGTTTAACATATCTAACCTCAGCAAAACATTGATGTTGATTAATTTGTCTATCATTGGAATGATTTCCTAATTGGATTTGTGCCTATTGTTTGAACATTCTATTGATGTTGATTTGTTTCCCTTGGGGAGGGTGAAGTACACAATAGGAAATACCCCAAATCATAAAGTGAAAGAAAAATCAACATCAAAGTAATCTCTCAATATAATGAGGCTTAATTCTAAAATACACATTGTATATAAAATTGGTGTTTTCTGTTAGGTTTATGGGTAAATGTCCATTTAAGACTTAACATTAAGCATTTGAAAATTATGATTAAATCAATTAGTTTGTTTACAAACATGTAAAATACCACACCCAAATACCTTAAATGAGTCTTACAACAATGCCCAATTAACCCTGTTAGCTAGTCACTCCAGAGGTGAAAGAAATCAAGTACAAAAGAATGCTAGAACAAAAGGCAAATCTAAAACTAATCCAGTTTCCCAAGTCATAGGCAGAGTCAAACAAATCAACTTGAAAGGAATGCTGAAACAAAAGATACATCACAATATAATCCAGTTGCCTAATCACTCCCCACAAATGAAACAAATCAAGTTGAAAGCAGTGGTTCAACAATAGACACTTTATGACCTAATGATCCTCCTATTGTCAAATTAACTGAGATAGAGTCCTGGAACAATAAGGGGATTAAGATTAATCCTATCAATGCATCATGATGTAAATAAAAGAAGTAACATTTAAGTAGAAAAATAAGTAAATAATATCATTTCACTTCAAAAATAAAGACTATGTGTGCAAATTATAAGTTGGGCTAATAACTGTTACCAAATCTAAAGATGAGATAACCACAAAAAATCTAAAATTTAAGTACAAGTATTTAAATAAACTAGCACGGTTATATTCAATTTCATAATTAAAACTACCAATGGAGTATGACATAACAAATTAATATTAAACTAGCTGGTTAATATTAAATTTTAGCTTAAATCAGCCCTGAGTTTAGTTATCCTAAGTTGGGCTAATATGTTCTAGCCCATCTTAAGATGGGCTTAGCCCATCTTAAGATAGGCTACCCAACTTAGGATCCTAAGTTGGGCTATAGCCCATCTTAAGATGGGCTGACTCCTAAGTTGGGCTCCAACACAAGCACTACTGGTGAACAAGTTAAAAATGTCCCTGCAGAAGTCTGGCTTAATAGGTTTCAATGTATATACTACTCTGCGTGCATCAGACAGAATGGCAGTGACTTTGGTTACATTCCATTAACCAATTTAAAGACATACAATGGTCCTTTGATTGAATGGAGTTCTTTACCTGATATATGGCAAGCTAATAAGTTAATTCATGAAAGCAAGGTGCCAAATTTCTTAAATTGTCGTAAGACACAGTTGAATCCAGATAAATGGCGGTCATATTTATCTCAATATTGGGACAAACAACTCCCTGATCTGATAGAGTATGCTTTCGCTCTTGATTTTAACAGGGATTCTCAGCTTATCTCTTCTAAGGTAAACCATACTTAAGCAATTGAACATGAACTACATATTGATCAGTACATTTTTGAAGAACTGCAATATGGTGCCCTTTATGGTCATTTTCAGGAAACTCCTATTCCTGTTCACATTTCTCCACTAATGACCAGGGCAAAACAAAATTCTGACAAGAGGCCCACTATTGTCGACCTTAGTTGGCCAAAAAATGCTTCAGTTAACTGTGCAGTTAGTAAAAATATTTAGTTAGGATCACATTTCTTACTTAAATATCCTTCACTTGATGATATAACCCGAGAATTCAGAAAACTTGATCCAGGAGCTCTAATCTACAAGGTCGACATTAGTAGGGCCTTAAGGCATATCCAGATTGATCTGGGCGACATTGATCTGCTGGGAATTCATCATAAAAACATCTTCCTGGATGGATCTTTGCCGTTCAGATTTCGTCACAGATCCAAAATTCTAGAGAGGTGCTCCGACGCCATAAGATTTATCATGAAAAATTTTGGTTATAATGCCCTCATGAACTACATTGATGACCTCATATATATAGGTCTTCTATCAAAAATTCATGAGACTTATCATAAGCTGTTGTCTCTCCTAGACGAATTAGGTCTGGAGGTAAGTCAACCAAAGCTCGTACACACTTGTACTTCAGTTGTAAAGTGGTTTACTTCTGTTGTACAGTGGTTTGCAGTCTTTTACACCAATTCAGTGGGTTACTTTCTATGACAATAAATTAATATATCATGAAGTTAACCTGGATGCCTCTTTATCTGGGTTAGGTGCATGTTTTGGCAATATAGTTTATGTATTGCCTCTACTTTCTGGTTTAATGAATCTCCACATTGAAATGTTGAATGTGGTGGTATCTCTCAAAGTAGATTTACCACTTGCTGCAGCCCAGTTGACCACCAGTACTGCTCAGAGGTTACTCCAGGCTTTTCGACCTGCTATCCAGAAAACATATCTACGTATGTTAAAAGATTCCTGCTTCTTGGTGGCCACTGGGGGGCTGCATTTATCACAGGTAAACCATGTTATTTTACTGGCTTTCATGGAGTTCTTGATGCAAAATGCTATGACTCCTTCCAACATTGTCAATTATATGGATGGTCTTAGGGCCTCCTTTATTTTATACAACTTAGATACCACTCCTTTTCAAAATCAGCAGCTTCAGTATTTTCACAAAGCTGCTAAGCTTCACATTCAGACTTTCCCAAAAGTCATAATCAACTTGGATGAAAATATATTGATTAGAATTATGGCAGCTTCTGACACATTAGATTTTCCAGTCATATTCAAATCACTATATTTATTAGCTTTCTTTTCTTTTTTACGAATTTTTAACATCTTACTACATGCAATTACTTCTTTTGACCCCACTCGGCAACCAGCCATCTTTTTACATAATGCTGCTAGCATTGTTATAAAATGTAAACTCTGCAAAATATGTTACTCGTACTTCCTGGTGAACCAAATGATCCTCTTTTTAGAATTCCCATGTCCCATGGCCTAGCTCCTTTCATGGATTCAGTCGCCACCTGAAGTCTGTCTCTCAGATATTGGGTTTGAACCCTATTTTGAAATTTCACGATTTCAGAAGGGCTGGGGCTTTTCTTCATGTGGTTAGTATGAAAGACATTATGCATCATAGGACTTGGAAGTCAGATGCTGTATGGTCATATATTCAATCCATTCCTGTTGCCAAATCTCCAGTTAGCTCTACTTTTCAAAATCACCTTACTCTTTAAGATCCCTACTCCACTACTTGGCGGTTTGGTGGTCTTCTTCCCCTTTCCATACTTTGGCTAGTACCCTGGTCATTAGTACTTTTCTTCACATAATCTAATTTATTACTTTTCTTACAACCTTTAATTTCTGACCTACTTTGGTCAAGGTCAGGTATGACCGCTCTTTTGACATTTACCTTGTTTCACAAGGTCAACTATAAAGATTGTCATTGTTAATATTTAATTGTACCGGGGTGGTGGTGTACTAGAAAATAATTTTCATCATTATAAAGATCCTAGTCTGTAATTTATTTTATTCATATATTGCTTAAAGAGAATTTACTATTAATGATTAAATTTATTATGTCAAAATGTTCTCTTAAAAGTTTTAGTAGAAAATAAATGTTATAATTTTTTCCAACTGTTGTGTTTGGTTGGGTTTGGGTCCCCTTGGGAATGTTCATCTTGAGCCCCTCCTTCAAGGTCAAACAAGGACAGCCAAATTTTAAGTTGTTGTGACTCGCTTATTATTGGTCCTAGAGGCTTACAATGTGAAACCAACTTCTAGGAAATCATGGGCTGGGAAGCTTTTGATTTGGTCACCCCTCCTTCAAGGTCAAACGACTGGCTTTGGTGAGTTGTCTTTCCATGGATACAAATTTGCATCAGTTCTCCAATGCATAGGTCTAGTTTTATGTTATTTTGTTCACGACAGGAAACAGTTACACGTGTCTGGCATTCATGTGTAGAAAAAAAATTTGCAGAAAAGCCACAGTAATAGAAAACCCTAGTAGAAAAATAATCCAAAGTGGGTTTAAAAAATACCCAAATCTCTAAAACTTTGACTTTCATGGGACACCGTTACCCATATTATGAGCTTTGAATTTCTCCTAACCCTTCTGTTGTTTTATTATGTTATATCTATGTTATGTGGTACATATTACTTGTGTATTTTAAAACATGGTTAAAACTGATTGTTTATAAGATATTAAAAGGTTGTCTTAGTTCTTTGATCACTATGTATCATTTCATGATTTTTAATAAGGGATTTGTTCAACTTTCGGTTTTATAGAGGTTTTTTTCTTCTAGGGACTTTCCCCATTTAACTGGCAATTGTTAGAAAATTGCTTGTTACGAAATATCCGCAGACGAAATATCAATGCCTCGGACAAGCCACACCCTCTCTTTCAAAAAATTCTGTATCTGCCTCTGGCAATTGTCCGTTGGATAGGGTATTAGCTATTACAAGTTCTGTTTAGTTTTCTGTTCAATCAAAGGAGATATCTTAGCCAAATTTTTGTAGGGAGGATTATAGGGTTCATAACTTGCCTAATATAGCTTTGGGGTGTTATACTTCCACAACTTTGCTCTTAATAGCTAATTTTAGTTAATATCTTATCACTTTTTCATCACACTTTGTTCCGCTAATTTTAAGGAAAAATATTTTAGCCATCTGTATCAAATTTCTTATGCTAGATTATTGGGTAAATAGCTGCTTGGTATTGCTTTTGGAAGTGATAGCTCTATAGCTGAGTGAGTATTAGCCACTTAGCTACTTATTTAGCTATTTTCAGTTACACTTAGTTATCTGCTTACCAGAAGGAAAAGTGCGGGAGATATCTGAACAAAGTTTGGTATAGAGGGTTATAATGTACATCGCCTACTTGGTTGTGCAATAGGTCTATAGCAGTGTTATTATTAGGCTATAAGAGCTTATTGGCTTTATTGAGTAAATATCTTATCACTTTTTCATCACACTTTGTTTCAAGTCTTTGTAAGGATAAGTATTTTACCTTTGTTTACGAAATATGCCATGCAGGGTAATTCAAGGGTAATTAAGCTTGCTTGGTGTTACTATTGGTTACCATAGCTATAGTAAATTAGTAATGGCAAATGCCTATTTTGAGTACCAACTTGGTTTCATACTAATAAGGAAAAGGAATCAAGATATTTGAACAAAATTTTCTATGGAAGATTGTTGGATTAATGGCTTGCTAGGTTTGACTTTGGGGAGCCATAGCTATATAGCTAAATGAGCAATTGCCACTTAGCCATGAAATTAGCTATTTCCAGTAACACATTCTGCTTACATTAAAGAAGGGTGCAGGTGATATCTGAACCACATCAGGTATGGATGAGTCAGCTTGCTTGGTACTGCTTTGGGATGTTATAGCTCCATAGCTATGTTATCAATAGCTAATTAGTTATTTTGAGTAAATATCTGATCATTTTTCAGGTTATTGTAGCTTAAAGTCGCAGACTCAGCTAGTTTCCCCAAGCTACAATGTGTTTACTGTTGTTCAAATCTCTCACTGCAGGTATGCGAGTGGAAGCTATTTTCAATTAAATTAGCTATCAAAGTGAGTAATTCGCAAATATCTTAGAAACCGTTAGAGATAGAGCAATTTCGAGCAAATTTTGGTCCTGTTGGCTACTAGATGTAGTGACCATAGATGTAGTGTCTCTGAAAAATGTTGATTTTCTGAATTTCGGCCTCCATCTTGAATTTTGGCGGAAATTGAAAATGTCGATTTTCTCAAAAACCATTAGAGATAGAGAGATTTCGAGCAAATTTTAGACCCTTTGGGTACTGGAGACCTCAGATTTAGTGCCACTGAAAAAAAGTTGAATTTCCCCAATTTTGTCCACCATCTTAAATTTTGGCGGAAATAAAAAATGTCATTTATCTCGAAAACCGTTAGAGACAGAGTGATTTTGAGCTAATTTTGGTCCCTGTGGGCACTATAGACTTTAAATGTAGTGCCTCAGAAAAATATTTAATTTCCCAAATTTCGGAGGCTATCTTGAATTTTTGCGGAAATTAAAAATGTTGTTTATCTTGAAAACCTTTAGTTATAGGGACTGGATTCGTCTTTGATGACCGCAGATTGTACTGAGTTGTAACTGCCATCCCAGTGACCAGACTAACTACCAGTACAGCAAAGTACAGACCCTAAACATAAAAACTAACTACCAGTACAGCAAAGTACAGACACTAGAACATAAAAACTAAAACCCTAACACTAAAAATTCAGAATTAAATTTTTTTCAATGTGACCCCTTGTGCTGCCAAAGTCGAAGTGGCAGAGGTTTCAGCATGTAAATGCAGGGAGGCCACGTGTGACCAATCAGAGGCCACAGAATTAGTACACAGAAAAATTACAAATTTTTTTATTAAGGTAGCACTCCAAGAGGAATGAACTCACCTGCACCCAAATGCAGCTCCGAAATCTCAAAAACCGTTAGAGATAGAGCAGTTTTGAGCAAATTTTGGACACTTTGGGTACTATAGAGCTTAGATGCATGCAGTGCCTCTGAAAAATGTTGAATTTCCTGATTTTTGGCTACTATCTTGAATTTGTGCGGAAATTGAAAATGTAATTTTATTGCGTTAATACATCCTATCCAATGGACAATTGTTTAACAGTCAGCGTAAGCAGTCCCGCAAAATGGTGTCGCCTCGTAATTCCTTCCTCTCTAGTGTGACGTCATAGCATCTTTTCTGTTTGGCACGTGGAATGTGCAGACGTGTTTTCTACAGGGAGATTTTTTGGAAGTTTTACAACGAATTCAACCACTATTTGAACTTTTATATTTATCTATGTATTTATGCTTAATTACTGATCAACATGTCGTCCGCAGGGCAGAAGAGAGACACTTGTGGCCACGTTATGGCTTTGTTTGATAGCCATCTGAAGTGTGCGCGACCCTTCACAAGTCAGTGTGTTGGGACGGGTAGAGGGAGAGAAGGCTTAGAAGCCGCATACCGCACCCGCGTACATGGACGCCTACACTATGTCATTGTTAACGCTCGATGATAGGAAAGGGTTATTGTAATCAGTTTGTTTCTGTCTGTCCATCTGTCTGTCTGTCTGTGCACCGTTTCGCTCTTATAACTCAAAAACTATAACACCAATCAAGCTCAAATTTGGTGGGCAGGTATTTTATGGGGTACAGACAGATTCTTCTAAATTTGGTGTAATTTGTGTGAAAATTAAAGCCAGGAGAGAGTTTTTTTTATTTTTATTTACGGTGAAAATTCTGCTTCTCTGTCTGTGCACCGTTTTGCCCTTATAAATCAAAAACTATAACATCAATCAATCTCAAATTTGGTGGGAAGGTATTTTATGGGGAACAAACGGATTCTTCCAAATTTGGTGTAATTTGTGTGAAAATTAAAGCCAGGAGAGAGTTTTTCTTATTTTTAATTGGGCTTTTACAGTGAAATCTGCTTCTCTGTCTGTGCACTGTTTTGCCCTTATAACTCAAAAACTATACCATCAATCAATCTCAAATTTAGTGGGCAGGTATTTTATGGGGAACAGACGGATTCTTCCAAATTTGGTGTAATTTGTTTGAAAATTAAAGCCAGGAGAGAGTTTTTCTTATTTTTAATTGGGAATACACAGTGAAACTGCTTCTCTTCATCACATAGGTAAAAAAAATCAATATTTTGCTTTCTGATGATGTCATTACTCCGTGATGTCACAATGCAACTGTCATTGTGAGGTCACAAACTTAGCTTCTTTAACTAAAAATATTTCTTCTCATTTTAATAAACATAATAAAGAGGGAGGTGGTATATTACGGAAGCTCTGAACTGCCAAAGTTTTTTTATTTTACTAACTTGAATATACGAGTTAGTTCACTTGAATATTCAAGTTAATAACTGGAATATTCAAGTTAGTAACTTGAATGTACAAGTTACTAACTTGAAAATACCAGTTACCTAACTTGAATATACCAGTTAACTAACTTGTATATACGAGTTAGCTAACTTGAATATACGAGTTAGCTAACTGGAATATATGAGTTACTAACTGGAATATACGAGTTAGTAACTGGAATATACAAGTTACTAACTTGAAAATACCAGTTAACTAACTTGAATATACAAGTTAGCTAACTTGAATATACGAGTTAGCTAACTTGAATATACGAGTTAACTAACTGGAATATACCAGTTAGCTAACTGGAATATACCAGTTAGCTAACTGGAATATACGAGTTAACTAACTGGAATATACCAGTTACTAACTGGAATATACCAGTTAGTAACTGGAATATACGAGTTAGCTAACTTGAATATACCAGTTAACTAACTGGAATATACGAGTTAGCTAACTTGAATATACGAGTTAACTAACTCGAATATACAAGTTAGCTAACTGGAATATATGAGTTAACTAGAGGAATGCTTTTGCTAACAAAAGCGAAGCGTCCCTTAAAGTTTGAAATGCTTTGTGGTTTTAATAAGCATGCTGTAAAGCTAAGAATGCACAAAGCTGCACCGTATGCTTTCCCAATACCTCTTAATACATTCTGAAGCTATAAAAGCAACGATAAAGGAGATATAAGGCAAAAACTCCAAAGCAGCTATTTATGACCCCAGTTTCGCCCATAAGGGAGGGTCGGTGGGTAAAACTGACCAGCTATTTAGACTCTCCACATATGCTTTCCCAACACCTCTTAATACATTCTGAAGCTATAAAAGCAACAATAAAGGAGATGTAAGGCAAAAACAGCTATTTTATGACCCCGGTTTGACCCATAAGGAAAAGAAAGAAAATTACTCATAAATGAGACATTTTTCAAGGGATTGCTCCCAAAATCTAATCAGCTCGCGTTTTTGATAGTATGAACAGGTGTGTCAAATTATAAGGCTGTGTAGCAAGTAGTTTTTCCTGAACTGCGATGTCGGGGGGGTGTACTTCAAAAAATTGTTTTTGATCATGTGACCTTCATAAAGGTCAAAGGTCAAATTTAAGTATGCAGAAAAATTTTCCCACGCCTAAGGTATATAACTGCCAAATATGGTTTGAAACCTTCTAATAATAAGGGAGATATTCAAGGGAGACCATAATGCGGCGGCGAGGAAACTGAAGCGAAAACAAATAAGCGCCCTTTCAGGGACGCTTAATAACTGGAATATATGAGTTAGTAACTTGAACATTCAAGTTAGTTAACTGGAATATACCAGTTAGCTAACTGGAATATACAAGTTAATAACTGGAATATATGAGTTAGTAACTGGAATATTCCAGTTAGTTAACTCGAATATACCAGTTAGCTAACTGGAATATACGAATTACCTAACTTGAATGTACAAGTTAGCTAACTTGAATATACAAGTTATTAACTTGAATATACGAGTTATTAACTGGAATATATGAGTTAGTAACTGGAATATACCAGTTAGGTAACTGGAAAATACCAGTTAGCTAACTTGAATATACAAGTTAGCTAACTCATATATTCCAGTTATTAACTTGTATATTCCAGTTAGTTAACTGGTATATTCAAGTTAGCTAACTGGTATATTCCAGTTAGTAACTGGTATATTCCAGTTAGTTAACTCGTATATTCCAGTTAGCTAACTCGTATATTCCAGTTAGCTAACTCGTATATTCAAGTTAGCTAACTCGTATATTCAAGTTAGTTAACTGGTATTTTCAAGTTAGTAACTGGTATATTCCAGTTACTAACTGGTATATTCCAGTTAGTAACTGGTATATTCCAGTTAGTTAACTCGTATATTCCAGTTAGCTAACTTGTATATTCCAGTTAGTTAACTCGTATATTCAAGTTAGCTAACTCATATATTCAAGTTAGTTAACTGGTACTTTCAAGTTAGTAACTGGTATATTCCAGTTACTAACTCATATATTCCAGTTACTAACTCATATATTCCAGTTAGCTAACTCGTATATTCAAGTTAGCTAACTCGTATATACAAGTTAGTTAACTGGTATATTCAAGTTAGGTAACTGGTATTTTCAAGTTAGTAACTTGTACATTCAAGTTACTAACTCGAATATTCCAGTTAGTAACTTGAATATTCAAGTTAACTAACTCGTATATACAAGTTAGTTAACTGGTATATTCAAGTTAGGTAGCTGGTATTTTCAAGTTAGTAACTTGTACATTCAAGTTACTAACTCGAATATTCCAGTTATTAACTTGAATATTCAAGTTAACTAACTCGTATATTCAAGTTAGTAAAATAAAAAAACTTTGGCAGTTCAGAGCTTCCGTAGTATATTCATCATTTTTATTAATTATTATTTCTGTTTTATTTTCTCTTTTTTTATTTCAATTCCTTGACAGTCCATCACAAAAAATTACCATGTGTGATTTTCACCAAGTGACCTTTAAGCAATATTTTTACCTCCACCAGCAGTTTAATGTTTTTGTGTGCTTATTGTTTATTTTTTTTATTTTATTTTGTTTATTATTTTGTGTGTGTGTGTGTGTGGGGGGGGGGTGTAGTTACTAAAAGAAAGATCAGGATCTTAATTTGGATACAAAAAATTCATGATTTTTCAGAGGTCCCATTTCAATGTATTTTAAATGACTAGCTTTCTACTTGATATTTCTATGAAGATTAATTTACATGTTTGGTTTTATTTTATTGTCTTCCTTACAATACTTTATATCACTTGATGAACTGGTCACATGGAGTCAAGCGTTTTGCTCTCTCTGAATGCATCTTGTTTTGTATGTTTTGAAAGAGAGGAGTTGGGGTCACGGTTTTGTGATTATGTTTGGTTGAGAGTTGCTTGTGTGCTAGTTCGTTGGTGGGTGCAGGTGAGTGTTATTTGTGATATGATTAAATTTGAATGCTTACTTGTAACCAGTTTGGGCTTTGTAGTTGTAAACATGTTTTAGTTACCCACTGACTGTGATAGGTTTGTTTGGATTACTTATTATTGATAGTTTTCATAGTCCATGTATTTTAGTTGTAGTAAAATTATGTCTGATTAATATTGACTGAATACTGATATGTTTATATGATATGTGATATGTTTATATGATCTGTTCGTTGTCAGAACTTTTGGGGTTATAGTGGCTGTGAGCCGTACAGTTTTATTTTATTTAAATATTTGTTGCTCACTGTGAGGTTTATGTTTGTATACCTTAATCTTGATATTATTTTCAAAGTACTATTACCAATGATTATGTATTTATGTGGATGAAAAATTGTTCAAGGGTGAAAAATTGTTCAAAGGTGTGACTGTATACCAGCCAGGGCGCTGTTGATGCGTGCTTCATGGTATGTGAATAAACATAGTTAAGCCAATCTGTGGTGTCATTCAGCTCACCCTAGTTAAGACCGCTTCCACCCTTTGACCAGATAGGGACCGTGCGGCAACATGTCATTCAGCAACTTTTTTGTCAGCCATAACATAGTAAAATTGCAGACCTGTATCTCATTGCATAACTGAGTAATAGCTACTTTCATGTTATCACTGTTGAGTAAATTGCTTGTAGCTTGAAAACTGTTGCACCTAGAGAATTTTGTTTAAATATGTTATTCATGTACTTGTGAATCAGCTATAATATAGTGAAATTGCAGGCCTGTAGCTCATGGCATAGCTGAACAATAGCTATTTTCAGGTTCTCACTGTTGAGTAAAACAGTTGTAACTTAAAAACTATTGCATTTAGAGTATTTTGTTTGAATATGTTATTCACCTAATTTTCTGTCAGCTATAACATAGTGAACTTGCAAAACTGTAGCTCATGGCATAGCTGAGCAATAGCTATTTTCAGGTTCTCACTGTTGAGTAAAACAGTTGTAACTTGAAAACTATTACATTTAGAGTATTTTGTTTAGATACGTTATTCACCCACTTTTTGATCAGCCATAACATAGTAAAATTGCAGACCTGTAGCTCATTGCATAGCTGAGCAAAAGCTATTTTGAGGTTTCACTATTGAGTGAATCAGTTTATCTTGAAAACTGTTGCATTTAACAAATTTTGTTTTAATATGTTCAGGGTTCGCGAAGTACCTCTAAAATATGGAGTCCAACGGACTACATGACCTCCAAAAAATGGAGTCCCAATTATTTTTTCTGAGTCCAGTGTTTGCGTTATGAAATGTTGGGTACCTTGTATCTTATGGCACATCAAAAATGGGGTGCAAGTAATATTTTTTCTCCCTTATTTCTGGATACATTAAAATATATAGAAGCACTGTTCAATTTCCTTTCTACTGATAAATAATATGTATCTGTCGACAAATCAATTTTAAAAATATTTTAAAAAGCTGAACTTCAGTCAACAAACTTCATTTAGTGAAATTAGAGAGAAATTTTTTGTATGATTATTTTATTTAAGCTACAAATATGGTATTTATATTGTTTGAAAGAAAAATATTTGTAGTTTCTGTTGCTTTTTGTTTGATAAAAATTCATTGGGTAACTCCAGAGATATAGTTCTTTTGTTACATTCCCTATTGAATATTTGTTACGGCTTTTACTTTTTGATGGACTTTCTGGGGTTAAATATCAAGAGTTTCCGAGATTTAGTATAGTTCGTCTCCCACGAAAGTTCACCGTCCTGGCTTGTTGTTTTGATTGTTTCTGTTAAGATATCAGGCTTTCTTTTGATATATAACGTTTTGGGTTGATTTGCTAGTGTACGACACCAGCACTTACTGGCTGTTTTGGAAGGATCTCGCTCAACAATGGTGGACGTAAACAACTTGCCAGGAAATCGCTCGAAACCATTTAATTTTAAAATATAAAGCTTATCTTCAGTGTTATATATATTGCGTGCATATCTACGCTTCCTGCCGACCGAAATTCGCTTCTAAGGCAGAAATATTTTCTACATGAAAATCACGTCCCAATGGAGGCACTGCCAACTGAAATTTGCGTCCAAATCTGAAATACCGCGTGTTTAACATACTCGGACGGCGTAATCGTGAACCCTGATGTTATTTATTTACTTTTGAAACAGCTATAACATAGTAAAAGAGTAGACCAAAGCTCATCCTGTAACTGAGCAATAGCTACTTTCAGGTTCTCACTGTTGAGTAAATCAGTTTTAACTTGAAAACTTTTGCATTTAGAGAATTTCATATAAATACGTTATTCAGCTACTTTTGGGTCAGGTATTACACAGTGAGCTGGACCAGGAACATTCTGAAGAGGCCAACTACAGGGAGACAATGAGAGGGGTGCGTTCTTTCATGGGCTGGCACCAGATCCCTGACTTTGACAGCTTATCTTCAATGGATGACAACCCTTTCGCTTGTTCCTGATCCCGGCTTACCAGGAAAGTATCCATCAAGTTACCAGCTGATGACTGGCTGTGCAGGAATCTGGAGAAATTGAACCTGACCATTGCAGAAGGGTACCCGTCCAGGAATGCTGAGACTGCTGGACTGTTGAGGGACTATTTTGTGAAAACGCCTAGAACTTCCCAGTGGTGTGACATGCACACTGACAAGAAGGACACAGGACCTGGCTAAACTCAACAGTACTTTCAGCAGGGTTCCCAGACACAGATTGCCTTCTGCCCCAGCCTCCCGGAGCATCAACCAGGATACTTTAAGACATTGGGAAAGAGCAGCAAGATGTTGGGAGAGCGCGGCAAGAGAACAAACCTTCATGTGCAATCAAGCTGCTGGCTTGTCTAGATGCCTCACCAGAGTACAGGACGCCATGGTGACACAGCTTAAAACCCTGCATCTGGACAAGAGGAAAGGCAAGGCTCTAGGAAGGTCACAGCAAGCTGTAGACGAGTTGGACCATATATTTGGTAAGCTTCAACAGGTCCATCACCCAGGCTGTGGCCCGTACGATGCAGGACCTTTCAGAGAGTGTCTTTGTTAATATGGCTAACTTCACACTGGCCAGAAGGGACAGTTGCTTGGAGTATCCATGAACTGGTGTAAAGCAAGATTCTGTCACTGCCTTACATACTGGTCCACTGCATACACACTCACTGTTCCTGGACCAGTTGTAGCTGAAAGCAGAAGAGGAAGTCTCAAGAAGTGAGGAGAGGCGTTCTTGTGGCAACTCACACAGGAAGACGGGTCGTTTTCACCCCTGTATTTCTTCAACTACCAAGTCATCTCACCAACTGGACCAAAAGTCCGGTGTACCAGCTTGGAAGCAGATAAGGGACCGACAACAGGGCAATATAGGTTGTGGCAAGGCTTCAACTTTCACAAGGAAATCGGCTAAGGGTTCAAAGCAGCATAAATGACAATTACTGTGTAAAGTGTGTGACCGGACTGAAGGATTGTGCTTATGTGTCCGACAAAACAGGAAGTTTGAACCCTTCGCCAGTGATAGCCAGAGAGAAGGACTTGACTAGTAAGAACAAGACTGTAAATTTACATGTAAACTCTTGTGTTGTAAACCTTTTTGTCAAAGGGTATCTACAAAAGAAAGGTGTAAATCCCAGTTATTGTTATCACTGTCAAAGAATAAGGTGTGTGAAAGATGTTTCCTGTGTAGTTCACTTGTGTTCTGTAAATATTGTCACAAATGTCCCAACTGTTGATCCTGATCTACCTGTAGGGGCCAGATTGCACCAGTTTTGGGAGAAATGGGCAGCCCTAGGGGCCAGCCCCAAATTGTTAACAGTACTCAGAGAAGGCTACATCCTCCCCTTCCGGTTCTGGCCAAATTTGACCAGGTCACTAACTGTCATAAGCTGCTATGTAAATCCCCACAAGAACCTCTACGTGCTGGAGGCTTTGCATCAACTTCTGACCAAAAATGCAGTAGAACTGGTAGCAACTCAAAAATCCCTGGGTTTTTACAACAGACTATTTTTGGTACCCAAACCAACAACCGGTGGAGACGTATCTTGGACCTGAGCACCTTGAACAACTTTCAAAACACAGAGTCGTTCAAAATGGGGACACCAGAACAATACCTCCATAGATTTCAAAGACGCATACTTCCACATACCAATTCACAGTCAGTCCAGGAAGTACATGCGTTTTCACATCCAGGGTTGGTCCTACCAGTTCAAAGCACTGCCCTTTGGTCTGTCCACAGAACCCATGGAGTTCACAGTGGTAGCCAAGGAGGTCAAACTGATGGCTTTACAGAGGGATATAAGGATCCACCAGTACCTAGATGACTGGTTGGTCAGAGCCAGGTCCCACCATACCTGTCTCCAGCATACACAGACATTGGTAGCTCTAGGGTTAGATTGGCTGGTGAACAGGGAGAAATCAGAATTGGACCCAAAACTCTTCTTAAACTTCGTAGGTTACCAGTTTGACCTGAAAGAAGGCAAGGTCAGACCCACACCAGAGCGTTGGCAGGCCTTAACTACCAAAATCCAGACTGTGCTACTACAGCAACAGAAAAAGTCCACCTAGGTCAGCTCCATATGGGACCCATACAGTGGCACTTGAAGAACAACTGGAGGGTCCCAGATTCACTAGAAAAGGTAATACCAGTCCCCAGATCGCCCCAACCTCACTTAAAATGGTCGCTGCAGGAAAGCAATGTGCTTCAAGGTCAACCATTACACCCACTAAAACATGCTTTTACAGACACATCAAACGAAGAGTGGGGCGCGTACTTAAATGAATGCATTGCAAAGGGAACCTAGTCCCTTCCAGAAAGCAACCTACACATAAATCATCTGGAACTAAAGGCGGTCTTTCTGGCCCTAAAAGAGTTCCAGGACCTCTGTTTGAACAGCATAATTTTGATAGCCACAGACAACACTACAGTGGTTGCCTATATAAACAAAGAGGGGGTGTGAAGTCGGGCCCTCTGTGTGCCCTTCTGTGAAGAATCCTTACCTGGTGTGCCAGGAGACAGGTAACTCCCAAAGCTCAACATATCCCAACCAGCTGAACGTAATAGCAGACAAATTGTCCAAACTAGGCCAGACCATTCAAATAGAATGGTCCCTTCACCCAGAGGTCTTTCAAGCCATATGCTCCCAGTGGCACCAGCCCCAAGTGGACCTGTTTGCCACCAGGTTCAACACCAAACCACCACAGTTTGTGTCACCGGCTCCAGACCCCCAGGCCTGGGCAGTGGATGAACTCAGTCTGTCATGGGAAGATCTGGGCCCATATGCCTTCCCACCAGCAGCCATCTTGGGCAAAGTAGTGGAGAAATTGCAGGGACTACCCATGCAACAGGATTATACTGATTGCACTGGGGTGGCCAAACATCCCTTTGTTTTGGGACCTAGTGGCCATGTCCCGTCAGATTTCACTGTGTCTGCCCAATCTGTCAAATCTGGTGAGTCGACCATTCAACAAGACCCTGCACAGGAATCTGTCAAACCTAAACCTACATGCCTGGCTCCTAGAGCCACAGCAATCGAGGAGCAGGGCTTCTTTGAGGCAGTGGCAGCACGAATTGAGGCTCCTCAAAGACGATCAACCACATCCGTCTATGAGGCAAAGTGGACCATTTTAACAAAGTGGTTCCTTAGTAATCAGGTGGACTTCAGGGCACCTCCTCTGAAAGCCATAGCTGACTTCCTTCGGTACTTGTTCATGGACAGGAAGTTGCAGCCAGGCACCTTTGATGGCTATAGATCAGCAATTGCTGACAATTTGGGAAACTTCCCCATTAATGTCAGCAAATATGAGAATCTCACCCGTCTCCTGGATAGTTTCCACAGAGATAGACCCAAGGGTAGGAGGGGCATCCCCTCCTGGAACCTTTCCCTGGTTCTGCACCAGCTGACAAAGGCTCCTTTTGAACCCTTAAAAGAGGCCTCCCTAAAACACTTGACTTTCAAGACTGTTTTTCTGTTGGCCCTAGGTTCTGGTAAATGCAGGGGTGATATCCATGCTTGGCTATATAAGAGCATCAGACACCAGTCAGACTGTTCTAAGGTGTCCTTATACCCTTCACCCAGCTTTCTGTCGAAGAACCAGCAGGCTAAAGAGAGCCCAGACAGTGTAGCCCTGGTGGTTATACCAGCCCAGTCCCTCATTCTGGAAAAGTCACTTAAGGTTGACAGGTCCCTATGTCCAATCAGAGCCCTACGTTATTACTTGGACAGGACCTCAGACTTTAGGCAGAACAAGGAGTTGATCTTTGTCTCCTTCAAGAAAGGTTTTGATAAGGACATCTTACCTGCCACTATCTCCTCATGGATCAAGCAGACTGTGATCATATGCTGCTGACCAGGAGGCCCTCACACCGCATCAGGTTAAAGCCTATGATGTCAGGGCCTTTGCTGCTTCTAAGGCCTTCCAGTCAGGAGTCTTCTTAGAGCAAATTTTCTCAGCCTGCCTCTGGAAGTCAGATAACTTCTTCACACAGTTCTATTTGAAGGATGTGGCTTGGGCTGATTCAGAGCTTTTCCATTTGGGTCCAGTGGTGGCTGCTCAATAGGTCCACCACCAAACCCAAAAATGAGGAGATATGTAGATATGTATATACTTTGTATATAGTACACAAGTATAAATAAAAAAATGACAAGAAAAATAAAAATTTGACAGGCTTCCTTTGGGAAGTTTATTTCTTTTGGGACTGAACTCATCCCTCTCTTCCTCTTTCTCAGAGCAGGTCTGGGAATAAAAGGGGGGAACACATCGGTATATTTCCTGGTAACCAGTGAGTGGTAACTGACCATGGCCTTACAGGGTTCTCTGACCCTAGGTCAACCCGGGCCTTTTCAGATTTTGTTTGTTTATGAGTTCAATTAAGTCCCGATTAACTTACCCGCCAACCATGTGGTAGTTATTCAGCAATTGTCCATTAGATGGGATGTATTATCACAATAAAATTGCAAATTTAATAAGTAAATTAAATGTTTATACATTAATACCGTATCCAATGGACAGGCAAGGCACACCCATCCTGCCCCGCTATCAACTTACTAGGGGTCTTCATAGGACTAGACAATGAAAAAGATGCTATGATGTCACACTGTCTAGACAGGAAGGAAGTATGAGGCGACACCTAGCAAATGCACACTCTGTGACCGGTCCTGCGTGTAGTGTATATAGGACGTCTTTTCTGGCATTTTTTCTGCTGAACGGTAAAGCAATTGTCCATAGGATAGGGTATTAACTTATAAAAATTTATTAAATTTGCAATTTTCTCAAAAACCATAATTTTCAGCAAAGTTTCGACCCATTGGGTACTACAGACCTTAGATATAGTGCCAATATAAAAAGATGAATTTCCTGAATTTATTCCTTGAATTTTGGCTGAAATGAAAAATGTTGTTAATCTCGAAAACCGTTATAGATGAGCAATTTCAAGCAAATTTTGGACCATTTGGGTACTGGAGACCATAGACATATTGCCTCTGAAAAATGTTGAATTTCCCGAATTTCGGCCACCATCTTGAATTTTGGCGGAAATTGTAAAATGCTGCTTATTTCGAAAACTCTAAGGAATAGAGTGATTTCTATCTAATTTTTTGACAATTTGGTTGTGAGAGATATTTGGTATATGTTGGTTATCTGAAATGTTATAAGACAAACTAGTGCTGCTGGTACTGTTGCCAGGTTCTAGATGAGGTGTCTAACTAGCTTTCTACACAGCTTGGACCACACTGTAGGTCTCTTCTAATACTACACTTACTCTTCTATCACTGCTGTGACTACTTTCAGTAACAACTACTGTTACATATATCAGGCCAATCTCTACTATTAAATGTCCATATAATTCTCAATTACACTAAGTAATAACACATGTGCGTTTCCGTTAAACACGTGTATACAGTTCCAAGTCTTACTCTGAAGTGTCACTTTAAACCCCAGTTCCTGTACAACTCCCGCGCATGGGCGCTTACTAAACCTCAGAACTACCGAAACGTCTCCCGGAATATACTACAGTAATACTAATCAAACTAGTAGTAAATTAATTATATAGTATATTTAGCTTTGGGTTATGGGTCTGTATTTACATAATATGTACACGTGTACTTACATATTATTGCCAGTTCCAATAAATTCCTCAATGATGTATGTGTAACTGAATGATAAAACTGCACTAAATGTGTGAAATCAACTGGAGAGGTGCGGCAATCTCTATGTGCTCAAGGTATTGTGCTACATGATATAAATACACTTGGGTGAAATTCTGTGTGGGTTATCTGTGAAAATACAACTGTCTGGTGATATTTCTCACACAAGTTTAAAAGTCTATGTGGATTATCTGCAGGAACACTAATAAATGATATTTTTGCTGAACTGTAGAATCCCCCTGACGGAAGTAGAAATATGCTAATTATGCTTCAAACTTATGAATATATTTATACTTGGGGAATCATGAATACATTAAAATCTATCTTCCTGAATTTGCAATATCCTACATATTTAAATAAAAGTGGACAAGGTACTCAGTAGTGTTTTGTCAATCAGGGTACCTACCGTTAATTTCTTTACCTATATCTCTTTTTATTGGGATTGAAATGGTAAACAGTTTATTACCCTTTCACTGTTTTAGTTTGAATAAACTGAAACACACTTGTAATGAATTTGAGTGTGATGAAAAAGGAAAAATACAAAACAGTAGGTTTAAAACACTCTCACAAGGTACCTACTGTTAATATGAAAACCATTCCATAATCAAAACTTTTTACAAACAGTCCATTCACTACTTTACCCATATGTATATACAGATAAAGACAAAACAGTAAACCACCTACTTCTGTTTTACTGTTTTATGGTTTTGAAATACTATATTCTTAGCCTTTATCTAATGACTGATTATAATTATTAAAACTGTGTAAGGATCAGGATTTGAAACAGAAAAAGGTATTTTTTCCCTTTGACTGTTTATGGTATATTTTGGCCTTCAAAACATCCCACAGCTTATCAGGTGAAGGACATGTCCTTGGCAACCACAGTAGGCCAGATTGTGATGTCACAGTGCAACTTTAAACATGTGAATGGGTTTTAAAGAGTTTATATTGCAAAATAAATGAATTATTCCAAAATTGCTTGATGAATTTAATTTATATTTGGTATGTGGATAACACAAAATATGGAGAGTACTTCCACTTTATGGTGACCTTAAACTCTTGGCAATAATTCCATTTTAGTAACTTTAAGGTTACCACTTGCATGGCAAAGAATTGTAAAAAATACTTGGCGAATTTCAGCTATAATTGGTACTTATATTTTATTTGGACTTTGAAAGCTGTACACTTTAGGGTGGCCTTGTGGAGGTCGAAGCCACACAGAAGTGACAGCCTGTGATTAGATGCTAAACTTGCTAAACATACCTACTACTACTTTAAATAACAATTTACAATGTTTAGTAATCTTAAACTAGTTCTTTGTCTTAAACTGGGATTTTCAACCCTTATGTTGTTAAAGTTGCTTGCCTTAAAGTGCCTTAACTTAAACTCATTTTTTCGAACTAAAGTAACTTAAGCATGCTCAAAGTAAATTAAGATAAGGCCACTTTAGTGTGTAAAGTACGGGCTCTTTGATTCCTCCAATTGCCTTAACATTGGGACAGTAGTAATATACACTGAAAATTCATATATAATTGCTGAAATACCTCATTGTAACAAAATCTTCTTGAAATATATCGAGCAAACTGTCTTGTGACATCACTAACAGGAGTGACGACATAGGGCCTTGATGAATAACCACAAGTGTCTCACCAGTGTGTGACTGCCCCCCCCCACCCCCCAAAAAAGATAACATGGGAAAATATAGTAAAATAATAAAAAAGTATAACATTAAAGAGTAAAAGGCCTGATATTCACTGGTGCTTTATTACAGCATAAAACTGTTAAAATGTGCTTTACACATTTCTCATTGACTTGCTAGAAAATAAAATTAAGTATCTAACCCTTTAACTGTTTCAAAACAGTAAAACAGAAATAAGTGCTTTACCGTTTTGTGTTTGTGTGCATATAAATAGGTAACTCCGTGAAAGGTATGTACCTTGATTTTCAAGTGAACCAGTGTAGAATATATCTGTCATTTTAAAGACAGTAGATTAACAGTTGGTACCACTGAATAAAATCAACTGTTTTGCCTTTCTATCTATTACACTTTAACTGTTTTTTGAAAGTCGAAAGTTTGAAGGGTAAACTGTAGTTTTCAAAGTTTTCAGCTGCAAGTAAAAATTGGTGAAAATTGTATCCTACTCATTATTAATCCATCAAATTGCAAGCATACAATGGTAATGGGTAGTTTTCCCTTTTAAATTTTAGAAAATAGTATTAGGTAAAGAAATTAACGGTAGGTACCCTGATTTTTGTCAATCAGGGTACCTACCGTTAATTTCTTTATCTATGTCTCTTATTAAAATGGTAAACAGTTTGTTACCTTTTTACTGTTTTGGGCTGAACAAACGGAAACACACCTAAAATCAATTTGCATGTGATGTAAATGTAAAAAACACAAAACAGTAGGTATTAAACCCCCAACAAGGTACCTACTGTTAATATGAAAACCATTCCATTTTCAGAACTTTTTACAAACAGTCAATTCCCCTTTTTCTGTTTACTCTTTGAATGTTTTAAGAAATAGTAACACATATTTAAATTGATTCATACCAGTAAATAGAGGGCTGATCAATCAAGGTACATACCATTCACTACTTTACCCATGTACATTTACAGAGAAACACAAAACGGTAAAGCACCTACTTCCATTTTACTGTTTTACTGTTTGACAGTTTTAACTTTCCCTGAGCTCTTTAGTGAAGGCCACAGTAAATCAAGGTACATACCGTTCACTGCTTTACCCATTTGTTTACATAGAAACAGAAAACGGTAGAGCTCCCACTTCCGTTTTACTGTTTTACTGTTTTATTGTTTTGAAATACTGTTTTCTTACCTTTTACCTTATGACTAATTATAATCAGGAAAACTGTATGAGGGTCAAGATTTGAAACAGAAAACGACCTTTTTCCCTTTTATTGTTTATGATATGTTTTGGACTTCAAAGTATCCCACAGCTTATTAAGTGAAGGTTATGTCCCTGGCAACCATAGTAGGCTGGATCGTGACGTCACAGTACAAAATTTTAAATTTTTGTGAATGGGTTTATAGAGTTTATATTGTCAAAATAAATTGAAATACTCCAAAACTGCTTGATGAATTTCACTAATATTTGGTATGGGGATGGCACAAAATATGGAGTGTACTTCCACTTTATGGTGACCTTAAACTCCATATAATAAGTCTATTATAGCAACTTTAAGGTTACCACTTACAGGGCCATTTATAAAAAATACTTGGCGAATTTCAGTTGTAACTGATGCGTAGGTTTTGTTTTGACCTTAAAAGTTCCATACTGTAACCCAGTAAACATTTTTGGGTTTTGCAAACGTTTGAAAGGAAACGTTTGGCAATGGTTAAAAAATGATGGTTGCGAAAACCATTTGTAATAGAATGTTTTTAAAACGTTTTATGCAAACTGTTTATTAAGCGTTTAACCATAAATGTTAGAAAAAACATTATTAATGAACACAATAATGTCTCAATGATAATGGGGTCAGAGGTCAAATTCAACATCTTTGTATGGTTGCTAACTATTAAAAATATTATTTTTATGTCTAAAATGTTTGACAAAGTCCTCTAAAATTCCCTATTATTGCTCACTGCCATGCTTGTTTGGACATGTTTGAAGGTGAAGGTTTAAAATTATAGGTTTAAAAAATGTTTTTGATAGAATGTTTTTAAAACACTTGGCAAGCAATGTTGTTTAAACATTTTAAGTGTACTGTTTATCAAACATTTCATGATGAATGTTTGAGAAATGTTTCCAGCAAAACCTTAATTTCTTCAGCTATTTTATAAATGTTTTAAAAACATTTTCAGTCAAACCTAGTTTCTGGAGTTATAGAAATTTAATAAATGTTTTCAGTAAAACGTTTGCATAGAGAATGTTTATAAAACTTTTTTAAACATTAAAGCATAGAAACATTTAGAAAACCAAAGATATGGTTTAATTAGGCTTTTTAAAACATTTTGTAAATGTTTAAACCATTTAAAAACGTTTCTAATGTTTACTACGAAGGTGTCCTTTAAATATGAGCAATAACGACTTACAAATGACTTAAAGGTTGCCCATTCAAGGGTCAAACAAGAGTGACTTGACAGATTCAATTTATTTTGGTACATGGCTGTGTGTAGACCCAGGGACTGACGCCAACAACAATTTTTTATAGTCATTAATTAATTTGAGATTCATAAATACAATTTTGAGTAGGGTTTATACACAGCTAAATCTTTGAAATAAGTACATGTATTTTCATAGAATAATTTTTTCTGGTAATTTTAAAAGAATGTTTTGTGCATTTATTTATATAGTGTTTTATGTCACTTATAGTACATTATTGGTTATATTGTGAGGGGTAGTTGGGGGCACACAAGAAACCACTACACCCAAGGTAAGACCGGGATTCAAACTATAATCTCAGAGCACCACTGTGTCACCGTGGCCATCTAGTTCTTGTTTGGAATGGGTACTGAGAAATTTTATTTAGCATTAAATTTATAATTTCAAACTATAAGGAAACTTAACTTCATAAATGACACAATATTCAAAATTCTGGAAATGTAGATATTTTTTTCAAAAAGTTTGCTTTACCTCCTGACTCTCCTGACAGAATTGCAAGCCCAACCTACTATAATACGATTAAGTCAAATCATAGAGGTCAGAAGGTACTCCAGACAGATCTTATCACCAATATGTGGATAGTGGGGCTAACAGGCCTATTCCAGTTCTGCATGTCTGAGGGGTCACAGTGGTGCAGCGATAACTTGCCTTCCACCTCTGAGGTCTGTGGTTCAAACCCCAGAACATATGTGGGAAAGTTGGTATTTACTTACCTATGATCAGCAGTTTACAGTAAATAATCTTGATCAACTGCATCTACTGGTTTCCTCTGCCCATAAAACTACCCATCATGATATGACCTATACAGTGTTGAGAGTGATGTTAAAACTCCAATAAATAAATAAGTTCTGAAAGTCTGGTTTACGCTTTGAAGTAATAAAAATGAACAATTCAGGGTATAGTTTATGACAGATTTAAGATGGGTTTAGGATGTGTTCCCAATGTGCAGTATAATTCTTCTGAATTGTTGTATTATGTAGTGCTTCCCAGTCTCTCATTATATTATATATGTTTGTAAACTTTAAACAATCTATAGCCTGGTTTAGGTTTAGTTTGTATTTTTATATGCATTAACTTATCATTTATAAGCACACATTTTAGTATTTATTCTGTTACATATGTATATATTATCTGTCTAGTCTGGTCTGTTTCATAATTCCTTTGTCATCATGATTGAATATGTCTTATTTCACTTATTGCATTAATTAGCTGCTGAAGTTACTGAACAGCCTTTATTGTAACAGTCTATATTTATAACTTGTTAATTGAAACCTCATTTATATTGTTGTCACTGACCATTTATCATAATTTTCATTTGTTATTTTAATTATACCAAATAAATAATTACAGTGAAACATCCTGGACTTATACCACCTCACTTAGCCTGGCTCTTGTCCCTGGTTCAGGGCTTTGCCCTCTGCCTTTAATTTGACATTTTGGTTACTGCAAGTTACAGCAAATTGCTTGACAGTCTCTACCCCCCAAGTCAGAAAGACACACTGCTGTGGGTACCAGGTTTATTACAAGTATATAGTTACTACTAAAAATTATGTACAGATCATAGTAAAATAGATAAAATATGTGTAAAATAAATGCAGATATATATACATGTTGTATTGAATGTAGATAACCATTGAATGTACACATTCAATGGGTTAGTCATTGAATGTGTAGATTCAATGGCTTAGCCACTGAATGTACACATTCAATAGCAAGCAGTCATTGAATGTGTACATTCAATGGATTAACTGTGGAATGTGTACATTCAACAGTCAAAGGCATTGAATGTGTATATGAACTTAGCAAATAAAAATGTGTAATTGATATTGCATAAAATGTAACTTATTTTTACCATTTTCTTTTGCAGTAAATGGATTCTCTATATATAAATGTAGAGCAATGTATAATGACTTTACTTTTTGTCAACAGAGTCTATTGTCCATCTCTCTGACATCAGAACTTCATTGCTCAGTGCTTAGTATAAAGAGTACAAATTAGTAACATTGACCCCTATGGCATCCTATTACCCCGGTAGAAGACAAGGTCATATTCAAGGACAAATGAGGCTAGCAAAGGTCATGCAATTTTTTACTGGGGGGGGCAGCCTCCCGAAACTGCCGAGGAGAGAGGAAACCTTACAATAAAATTGTAAGTAAAAGAACATTTTACAGAGTATGAACTTTAGATAATGAAACATAAGACTGGCCCTATAAGCAAAAGACTGTATTAACTTTATATCACAAGAAAATAGGGAAGGGTGGTGGGAGAAATTTTCATGTTATATCTTGAAAGTCACATTTGAAAGTGACCTCTTATTCCTAGAATTTTCAAGAGCAGGCACACAGAATAATTATGCCTGACCAATAAAATTCTTTGGTTTGACTGGTCACTGGGGCAACCTGGAAGGGGGGTTTAAACCCCAAGGTCAGCTATGTAAGGCTGATGTAATTCTTATATAATTAGACTGGTTACCACACCTCTTACAAATCAGACTGGTGGCCTGACCTACAATAAGGTACCCCAACACTCAAGCCGGCTTGGGAGGAAGCACTGACACCTGGGTCACCTAAACAACCCAAGCGACCTCTTTTCTACCATACTGACCTTTTCCTTTGCTTATTTTTGGTGGGATATAGTCACAGTCAGAATAAAATAATTTACTTGTTTGATTTTTAAATCAAACATGTTATTTATACTGTGCATAAATAATTAGTAGAATAGAATATTTAAAACCCAACCTTGGCATTTCACTAGTGTTGGTGCTCCCTGGGGGCTGTTTAAAATGCCATTTGGTTTCATAATGCTTTATTTTCCGCTGGTGTTCAAAACAATTATATGTCAGATATACAAATAATTTCCTTAAATAAAAGGAAAACTAAAACTACAGTGAACTGTATGCAAAATCAGATACCAGCAACATGTATATAAAGTCTTGTACATTTAAAACAAACAAATTAATAAAATAATGGCTAAATGTAATATATACTGAAATTTTTAAAATAATAATCCAGTTCAACATGCACGCATGCCCCAGTGTTAAAAATATTCATAGGAAATATAAAGCACACTGTTTTGTGACATCATGAAAATGAGTGAGGTCATAGACCTTTGAAGCAAAGCCACAAGTGTCCCTACTGATCACCATGTGGCTGGACCCCCCACCCCCACCCCCCACCCCATGCCTTTTTAGTGAGGCCAAAAATAGGTAAAACAGTCAAAATGTATAACATTAAACAGTAAACGGCCACATATTCATTGACACATATTGCAGGGTATGAAACAGTAAAAATGAACTTTACCCATTTCATATCTACTTTTTAGAAAAGATAAATGAGTATTTAAGGCTTTACCAGTTCCAAAACAGTAAAACAGTAAAACAGAAATAGGTGCTTTACCGTTTTGTGTTTCTTTGTAAATAAATGGGTAAAGTAGTGAACAGTATGTACCTTGATTCACAGTAGTCTTGATTGTGACGTCACAATGCAGAATTAAAAATATGAATGTGCTTTAAAGAATTTATATTGCCACATAACGGACTGTTCCAATGCTGCTTGGTGTATTAACATTTTGTAAGTGGATGACACAAAGTATGGGGAGTATTTCTGCTTTATGGTGACCTTAAACTCCTGGTAATAAGTCTGTCATAGCAACTTCAAGGTTACCACTTGCTGGGCCAAAAGTAATAAAAAGGCTTGGTGAATTTCAGTTATAATTGGTATGGGTGATATTTGCACCCTGAAGCTGTATAATGTAAGGTGGCCTTAAATCTGAACAATAGCAACTTATAAATGACTTTAAGGTTATCCAAACCAAGGGTCATTCAAGCCGAAGGGACTTGACAGATTCAATTCATTCATGGCCGTGAATAGTCCCAGAGAGGGACCCTCATACTACTTTTTGTAGAAATTAATTAATTAAAGGTAAAAAAATACTACTTAAAGTAATGTTTTGCATGCAACTAAATATTTTGAAATAAATGTTTTCATAAAATAATTTATTCTGGTACCTTTTAAAGAAGAGTGTAGCTCTTGTACCAATTGAGTACTTTGAAATTTTAATTAGTATAAGGCGTATAACTTGTAAAGTATAAGGAAACTAAAATACATCAATGAAACAATAAATAAAAGGCTCAAAATGTAGATATCTATGAAATCCTACACATAGACATTTGTAAGTCCTATGAATTATATGTCAAGGACAAGTTCCTGTTTATGTAGGTTTTTTCATCTGGTGTTAATAAGGGAACATGTACCAGTGAAATTCACTGGGTTTCTTATTTTAGGCCCTGTAAATGGTAACCTTAAAGTTGCTATAATAACTTATTGGCTGGAGTTTAAGGTCACCATAAAGTAGATGTACTCGTCATAGTTTGTTTCATCCACTTACCAAATTTTAATCAATTCCTTCAAAATTATATGCCAATATAAAATCTTTAAAACCCAATAATACTTTTAAATTTAGTATTGTGACGTCACAATCAAGACCACTGTGGTTACCAAGTAGTTTATTTGATTGGCTTTGAAAAAGTATAAATATCTAAAATATACCACAAACAGTCTAAATAAAAAAGCCTGTTTTCTGTTTTGAATCTTTACACTTATACAGTTTTCCTAGCTAGATCAAGTCAAAATGTACATAGGAAGAACTCTGTATTCCAAAACCATAAAACAGTAAAACAGTAAAACGGAAGTGGGTGCTTTACTGTTTTGTGTTTCTTTATATATAAATAGTTAAAGTAGTGAACTCTATACACCTTGATTGACTGGTTCACTATACATTAAATCATTTTAAAGACACTAGATTAACAGATGGTACCACTGAAAAATTTCAACTGTTTTGCTTTTTTATCAATTACACATTAACTGTTTTTTCAAAGTCGAAAGTTTAAAGGGTAAACTGTAGTTTTCAAAGTTTTCAGTTGCAAGTTAAAATTCATGAAAATTGTATTCTACTTATTATTAATTCATCAAATTGCTAGCATACAATGGTTTTAGGTAGTTTTCCCTTTTAAATTTTAGAAAATAGTATTAGGTAAAGAAATTAATGGTAGGTACCCTAAATTTGATGAATTAATAATAAGTAGAATATCATTTTCATCAATTTTTACTTGCAAGTGAAAACTTTGAAAACTACAGTTTATTCTTTAAACTTTCGACTTTGAAAAAACAGTTAAAGTGTAAATGATAAAAATGCAAAACAGTTGAAATTTTTCAGTAGTACCAACTGTTAATCTAGTGTCTTTAAAATGATTTAATGTGTAGTGAACCAGTCAATCATAGTACATACAGTTTACTATTTTACCCATTTATACATAAAGAAACACAAAACGGTAAAGCACCCACTTCTGTTTTACTGTTTTATGGTTTTGGAATACAGAGTTCTTCCTATTTGCATTTTGACTTGATCTAACTAGGAAAAGTGTATAAGTGTCAGGATTCAAAACAGAAAACAGCCTTTTTCCTTTAGACCGTTTATGATATATTTTAGCAATTTATGCTTTGTCACAGCCAATTATGTGAAGGTCATTTCCTTGGTAACCACTGTAGTCTTCATTGTGACGTCACAATACAAAATGTTAACATATTATATTGGGTTTTAAAGCTTTTATACTGGCATATAATGAATTATTCCAAAACTGGTTGTTAGAATTTATTAATGTTTGATAAGTGGATGAAACAAAATAAGGACTTTTAAGGTCACCACTGCTTTATGGTGACCTTAAACTCCCAACAATAACTCTATTGCAGCAACTTTAAAGTTGCCACTTATAGGACCAATTATAAAAAAATTACTTTGAGAATTTCAGTTATACTTGGTATAGAAGTGTTACTTGGACCTTAAAAGCTGTATAGTATAGGGTGGTCTTAAACTCTGAACCGTTATGACTTTAAGGTTATATATTCAAAGCTCAATTAAATATAACTGACTTGACAGATTCTACTTTTTTGGTAATGCGAGTGTTCCACTGGAGCCGACCCTACAACTCTATGATCGGCTTTAAAAACCAGGGACAAAAATCCACAAAAAAGTCTTGATCTAAAGGCCTACCTGCCTTGAATTTGGGATATTTTGTACAGGACTAGTCTGGAAACTACCAGGACATGCCCTAAACCCATAACAAACAAGACGTAGCCGACAAGTCATACTGACAAACAGGCAGGACTGTAGAAACATACAGAATCTCCACGACTGGACTTGCAGTCGATATTACCATTACATTTTTTATGAATTTCTGGGCAAAAAGAGGACCAAGTATCGACCAATCAACAAATCTAAAACTAGGTCAAGGCTGAATATTTGGATCCCATCACGTGGCCAAAAGTTCCAAATTGACATTTTTTTTGTTATTTTAATTATTGTTTCAGGTTTCTGCATTAATATTATATAGGAAATAAATCAATGTATTTCTGCTTTAGATCGTGACCAAAAAAGCCACTAAAATAGAAAATTCAATCATAAGTTGTTATCGTTCAGAGTTTAAGGCCACCCTAAAATATACAGCTTTCAGAGTCCAAATGAAATGTAAGTACCAATTATAGCTAAAATTCGCTAAGTATTTTTTCAAGTTTTTGCCTTGCAAGTGGTAACATTAAAGTTGTTAAAAATGGACTTATTGCCAAGAGTTTACGGTCACCATAAAGTGGAAGTACTCTCCATACTTTTTTTAAAATTTGCACTGTAATGTCACAATCTGGCCTACTGTGGTTGCCAGGGACATGGCCTTCACCTGATAACCTGTGGGATGCTTTGAAGGCCAAAATATACCATAAACAGTCAAAGGGAAAAAAAGGCCTTTTTCTGTTTCAGATCCTGACCCTTGTACAGTTTCAATAATTATAATCAGTCATTAGATCAAGGTGAAGAATACAGTATTTCAAACCATAAAACAGTAAAACAGTAAAACGGAAGTAGGTGGTTTACTGTTTTGTCTTTCTCTGTATATACATATGGGTAAAGTAGTGAATGGACTGTTTGTAAAAAGTTCTGGATATGGAATGGTTTTCATATTAACAGTAGGTACCTTGTGAGAGGGTTTAAAACCTACTGTTTTGTACTTTTCCATATTCATCACACTCAAATTGATTACAAGTGTGTTTCAGTTTATTCAAACTAAAATAGTAAAAGGGCAACTAACTGTTTACCGTTTCAATCCTAGTAAAAAGAGATATAGGTAAAGAAATTAACGGTAGGTACCCTGACACATCCAAAATAAATTCTATCATTATTGGATCTGCACTTTCCTGGGTTTGTGGGTTAATTTTAGTGTCCAGCCATTGAATCACACTGAATCTCGTGTGTGAGAGAGCGGTCTTCTTAGTGGTAATGCTTAGATACAGGTGTTATTAAATTCTTAGTGTTCTTGACAGTAGCAAAATATGTTCATAAAATCTGTTTCTAAATGATCTTCCTGTTTATGCTATATATTGTTTCCCACTTTTTGAACAATTTACTAAGTATATAATGTTCGATATCTCACAGGTTATGTATGCAGGTTTGCTGGGCGTTCACACTATGAAATGAACTCGGGATGACACAGATTGAACCAGTTTGGAGACTAGTTTGAACACTCCCAATCCGGGTTGACAAGGGTATATCTCAACCTGACTCAAGAGGTGGATTGAAGCAGATTGGTTCAACCCTCTTTGTAGTGTGAACCCTCTCAATCCGAGTTGACAAGGTTGAGTGTGTTGGTACTGTAACCAATTGACTCACTGCCTTGAAGTGATTGTTTAATTTAAAAAAAACATAAATACCTTAATCCTTTATGTTATGCAGGAGCCCTAATTAACACAAAGGCCACCAGGATGGATTATTGTGTGATTTCTGTATAAGTGCAATTTGACTTAAAATGTTTGATTTTTGTAATAGTACAAAACAGTAATAGGTTAGTTTAACAAGCAGAAAAATTTCAAACAATTGTAATTGGGCTGTGGCTGAATAAGTGGCACAATCTTTAAAATATAACATTCAGTTTAAATAACTTAATAAAGTGTTTAACTTCATGATAGATAACATAACATTGGGATTTTTAACAACATGAAAAAAATATTTGTCATTTAAACAATATACATGTATTACATAATTTTAAATTTAGGGGCTTTACAGTGTCCAGTTTTTGAGACTTTTCAATCCAGATAAAACTCTGTAGTGTGGACACTCAACTCGGATTGAGATGAATCTGCTTAAATCTGCTTCAATCCTCAACCCGAATTGTAGTGTGAACCCCACCTTTAAGTTAGGTAGAATAATGCACCTGTGTGAGTTTTACTATCAAATTAGGATATTTTTTATTATTTTGGGCAGTATGTGCATATTCCCAATCTAGTATAGATCCTCGGGTAGTCCTCTATTATTTTGGTGGGTAGGATATTTTATTTGATTTTAGAATATCCTTAAGGTTGGATAGTCTGAACCCAATCAGGGGTTTGTTTGGACTGATTTGAGAAATCAATGTTTTCAATATTCCAATTGGCGTGGATGAATTTCTTGATGTTTGGGTTATATGTGGGTTGTAATTTGTGATCATGACAGGGGATGTTGTTTTTTTTTAGTCTCAGTGGAAGTGTCCAATAGGTCACTTTGTTTAAATTGTTTGACCCGATTGTAATGTGCTTTCAATTGTTTAATTGGGTAGCCCCTGTCTATTGGGTCAGCTTGTCGGCATTCAGTTTGAAATCTGTATGTAATATGCAGATTCTTCTTAACTGTATTGTCCATATGGACTTTTTTGTGACACTATCTGGGTGAGCAATGGAATGGTGTAAGAACAAGTGGGTGCCTGTATGTTTATTATACAGGGTGGTAATAATGTGTCTGGACTGGTCAAATTTCACGGTAGTGTCCAGGAAATTAATGCTCTTTGTGCTTATCTCGGAGGTTAATATTACTGTAGGATGTAACTGATTTTAAGTAGTTCACAAAATCTTTGAGGTAATTGTCAAGACGGGTCGGTATGAGAAAAACGCCATCAATAATTTTTTTCCAGATTAATGGCTATAATGGCTAATGGTCCAAAGCTTTGGTTTCGAATCTGCCCATAAATAAATGTCATAGTTTGGTACCAAAGCTTTTCCCATTGCAGTCCCTATTTAATACATATTGTGTAATACTAGTTTCAATAAATCTAGTAGGTAATTTGCATTTGGTCTTTTGGACGGATCTTTCCTCATGTGTTAAGCAACTGCAACTAACCCTTCTTTGTTGGGATATTGGTGCATAAGGAGGTGACATCCAAAGTTGCTTAATTTGATGATTTTATTGATGAAATCCTGAGTGTCTCTAATGTGGGATTTAGTTTTTGGCACATCTTCTTTGATGTGTTCATTAACAAATTTACTGATATTGGCAGTAGGGTGATTTACTGAACTGCATATAAGTCTACCTGGAATTCATTTTTTCTGGATTTTAGGTAGTAACTAAAACTGCCCATGTTTGGCATTTATTGGATTCAAGTACTCAAAGTTTTTCTTTGATAAGTGACCTTTGGGGTTTTTTTCATTTGTTCAAGTTTTTCATTAATTGTGTTTGCAACTTCCTGATTTGGGTCATGGTCTATTTTGGTGCAGAATTTATCATTCATCAGCTGTCTATAACCTTCAGTTGAGGGAGACCAAAATGAATTGTATCAAATAAAGAAATATATATATGTAACCAGTTTGGAGTATATTAACATACACAACATTAGTATATTAGTTAACACAATTAGTCTTGTTACAATATATGTTACTCTACTACTGTTGTCAATAATTGTACTTTTACATGTACATCAGCCTAGACCTATCATATGGCAACAACTACTACTATGTTATTACTAACAAGTTATTTACACTAGTTACAAATATAGCTTGTGAAAAAGCGTTCCAAGTTGTTAAAACTGTTTTAGTTTACTGACTTTAAGGGCAACTCTTAAAGTGTTTTACAAACATAACTAAAGAAGATAAGAAATGGCACTAAGAGTGCACATATTGTAAGTTAAAATAATGAAACATCAGTAGGATATAGTGTTAACCCCACATATAAGACAAAGAAAAGCCCATTTATCATAAGCCTGGTAACTAGGGTGAGGAGGGGGGGGAAATTTGTTATGTTCACTGCCCTGACATTAGGCCCCACAACAAATTTTCACTGCTGAACCTTTATCAGCCTTTTTAAGAACTATTACTGCGTTATATTGTAGGTCTGTTAGGCCTGGTCTTTCTGCTTCGGTCAGGTTATTAGTTTTGTCTTATTTTATTATGAAGCAAGTTGCAATGGATTTTGACTCATGAGTTCAAGTTATCTGCTAGAGACCCGTTCTCTATCCTTATCTAAAATATTGTCATTGTAGAAGTGGTGTTGTAAGACCAACCTCCTATGGACGGCCTTAAAGTCTTTCCAAATCAGTGATTTTAGGAGGACCTGGGGCTGGACAAACATTAATCCTTTTTGTGGGGCTTCCGTTTGTGGTGTAGAGAGGTCTATATTTGATATGTTTATGACTGTATGTATGATAAGACTGTCCATAGTTTTACCTGGTGGTAAAATACCAGGTGGCTAGTTCTGGCTATGTTGTTTGAGTCAAGGTCTCCTGAATGTCAGACATGGCTAGTGAGAGGTGTAATCAATAGTGAGATGAATTTATTGAGGTATAATGACTCCGGGGAGCAAAAATAGGTCAACAATATGGCATTAAAGGCTGTTGATCAGTCCAAGGAATAATATCCTTAATTGGTTATTTCGAATTGTTATTCCCTTGGGTTATTCTGGCTTGTTGGAAGTTTTTGGCCCCAGCTTGTTGGGGTTTTCTTGGTGGAGGTCTATTATCCAGTATTTTGTTGAGTGCTTTGTTGAGTGCTGACCCAGCAACTGTATCTGCCATTCAGAAATTTGTAAATGTCCTCAAACTGGGCTCTTGAGAGCATTTTTTAAAGTTCAGCTAAATTAGATTGGATGTCTAATTTTACGATAATGATATTTTGTGTTCAAATAACCTAAAATCAAATTGGCCTTGTTAGTGATATCAGCACATCTCTCTCTGTGAATGCATTGTCTCTAATGGAAGGAGTGATGCAACTGAAGTTTGCCTGAATAGGAAATTTATTGTAATTGTTTCTTAATCTGGTTGATATTGGTTGCTAAAGTCAATTTCTTTCTGTGCATAGACTTAGTTTTGAGATACAAGGCTTTGCTTTCCTTAGGATAATCAGTTCTGCCTTCTTCTCTTTGTGGGTTAGTGCTGACCCAGCAACTGTATCTGCCATTCAGAAATTTGTAAATGACTTTGAAATGTCAAAGCAGCTATACCTCAGTTGTCTATAGAGCTACAGCTCGGAAAATTTGCCATGACACAGAACATCAAAAAAGGAGCTGAACAACACATTTAATCAAGACATTGTAACTATAATTGTTGCAAAGAAAAAAGTCATTTACTCATTTCCCTCACTTTTAAACACAGAAATAGCTATTACTCGTTTAGGTAATCAGTTAGACCTCAACAACAGGTACCATCCTGCAGGTATAGACAAAGTAACTGAACAACTGAACATTTTAGTAAAATGCTGTGAATGCAGTCATTTTGGGATTAAAAGCCATTTACTTAAAGTAGCTACTAGTACTATTACTCACTGAGCTATAGACCTCGATCTACAATAGCAGGACAAATATTGAGGACATAAGAAACTGAACTAAGGACGCATCTGTGGCCAGATTCAAAATGTTTACACCAGAAAAGGAAGCTAACATGGCTTTGAAGATAAATGGCATATTTCATGAGTAAGAATTAATTAAGAAAAGTCTACATTATTATTTGACATTAAACAAGTAGTCATTATTAATCTGTCGGGCCAACATTTAGCCAAAATCACTCTATCTCTTACAGTTTTCGAAATAAATGACATTTTCCATTTGCACCAAAATTCAAGGTGGCGACTGAAATTTGGAAAAGTCTAAAATTTGCAGAAGTCCTAGAGGAGTAGTCCTTAGTATCCTAAGGAACTCGACCGAACCTCTGAATTGAATTATTTTGAAGTTAATAGCAACTTACTCATTGGAAAAATGTCGAAGTAGCTATTACTATACTAGTATTAGCATTATAGCTACAGCTGTGAAAATTTGTCATGACATAAAACACCAAAAAGTCGATAAACAACATATTTGATTAAAAACCTCCAAATTGAATACTTTTGAAGTTACAAGTGACTTACTTATTAGCAAAATAGCAAAGCAGCTATTACTCAGCTGTGGAGCAATATGGTGTGGTAAGCACCAGATGAAGTGAACATAACATAATATAGTGATCACACTAGATCATCTGATGCTCATCACTTATTTTCTTCATGCTAATCAGATGATGCGGAGATCACCAGTTGGTCTTGTGCTGATCAGATGATGTAGTGAGCACTAGAACACTAAAACCACTAACCAAATTGTGATCTTGAAGAGTGAAAGTTGTAACTACAATCTTTATTTTTATTAATACCCCGGGTCGATGCAGTTTTATTAAGTGGGAGTGGGTGGGTGGGTGTGTGTGACTATAACAAGTACAAACAAGCAATCAGTGACCGAATGAATCGGTCACATATCTAGGGTTTGGCAGAGTGGAATGGCTTAATGTGTGTTTCATGTGTGAAAGGTTTACAGAGAGCGGTTGTGCATAAAATCAATATCCCTACAAAGCAGCAACTTCCTACATGCTACGGTTTCCGAGATATAGCCTGGACAAGATTTTATAGGTCAACATCACTACAGCAAGGTCGAAGGTCAAATCAAGGTCACACCATGACGTTGCACACCTACACCCCCGAACCAATGTCCCTACCAAGTATCAACTTCCTACACCTTACAGTTTCTGAGATATAGCCTGGACAAGATTTTATAGGTAAAGGTCACTACAGCAAGGTCAAAGGTCAAATCAAGGTCAGACCATGACGTTGCATACCTACACCCCCGAACCGATGTCCCTACCAAGTATGAACTTCCTACACCTTACAGTTTCTGAGATACAGTCCGGACAAGATTTTATAGGTCAAGGTCACTACAGCAAGGTCAAATTAAGATCACACCATGACGTTGCACACCTACACCCCCTAACCAATGTCCCTACCAAGTATCAACTTGCTACACCGTACGCTTTCCAAGATATAGCCCAGACAAGATTTCCAAACTCAAGGCCACTACGGCAAGGTCAAAGGTCAAATCAAGGTCAGGCCATGATGTTGCACACCTACACATCCAATGTCCCTACCAAGTATCAACTTCCTACACCTTCGGTTTCTGAGATACAGCCGGGACAAACTTTTTCCTGCCACCCGCCCGCCCATCCGGACACCATGGGTGAAAACAATACCCCAACAGCCCTGAAAGTAGCAATTGCTGAGCTATGCCATGAGCTATAGGTCTGTAACTTCGCTATGGTATAGTTGACCCAAAAGTAGGTGCACAACATGTATAAACAAAATACTGTAAACCAATAAATTTCAAGTTACAACTGATTTACTCAACAATGAGAACCTCAAATTAGCTATTGCTCACTATGAAATAACCTACAGATTTGGTATTTTTTCAAGCGTTTTCAAGTGACAACTGATTTAGTCAACAGTAAGAACCTGAAAGTAGCTATTGCTCAGCTATGCAATGAGCTACAGGTGTACAATTTCTCTGTGTTATAGCTGACCCAAAAGTAGGGGAATAACATATTTACAGAAAATAATCTGAATTCCATAGTTTTCAAGTTACAACTGATTTACTGGACAGTGAGAACCTGAAAGTAGTTTTGCTTAACTATGTAATGAGCTACAGGTCTGTGTTTGTAATTATATTTATACTCCGCACAATATCTCCATATACTACAGGACTCAAAGCGCTATTTAACCCATCCGACTGCACAGGTACAGTCCCAACTCACAAGGAACTGGCATTCCCCTAACTGGAAGATAGAGGCTCAAGGATGACCATTTATCAACGTCCTTGAGGTTCTTCAGCCTGCCACTGGGGATAGGATCCAACGGTAGAGGACCGGTATTTTAAGTGGTCATCCGAATCACTATGTATCTGCCTGTACCTGGGTTTGAACACATGCCCTCTGAATTCCTAGACAAGTGTGTTACCCGCTAGGCCACAGTGGCAGATAAGGTCTGCAATTTCATTATGTTATAGCTGACCCATAAGTAAGCGAATAATACATTTAAATAAATTTTCCAAATGCAATAGCTTTGAAGGCCCAAGGACATAGTGGTTCACTTGTAACTTGAAAACTATTACATTTAGAAAATGTTGTATAATATGTTATTCAGCTACTTTTGGGTTAGCTATAATATAGCAATTACTGGCGGCTATTGGTTGCATGTTCACCAGTTTCCTACGGTTGGACCAACGGTGGCTTTCCAAGCAATCTTCAGGCTCTAGAGGGCCATCCTTGGGCCAACAGTGTATAAGGGATTTTGGGAAACTTAGTCAAAATTTAATCATCATTATATATCTTCAGTGATTTCAGTGAGTCCACAATTTTTAACTCACTTTTTAAACATTTTAGAAAATATTTTTATTATAAATAAATAAGAATTTTAACCAGTGTATTTCCAACTGTGGACCAATGTTGAAAATGTTTTGACGGTCAAAGCATATGGATACCGATTAACAAAACTCTTGGCATGAAGCTACAGGACAGTAGTTAACCCCCATCCAAGAAATTCTACTAAGTCATATTTCCTCATTAATATTAATGAGGCAGGTCCGTGGACAGGAAGTGCACTGGTATTTAATCTTAAACCAGCTTTTCTTTAAAATCTATGAAACACTGCTGGATTATGATAAACAAAACTTTTGGTGTGAACTTACAGTACAGTAGTAAACCCTAATTAATGAGGCAGGTCCGTGAATAGGAAGTTCATTGGTATTTAATCATAAACCAGCCTTTTTTTCTATTTATCCAAGAAATTCTGGACCTCATATTTTGTCATTAATATTAATGAGGCAGGTCCGTGGACAGGAAGTTCACTGGTATTTAATCTTAAACCAGTTTTTCTTGGAAATTTATAATATACTACTACTGGGTATCTGGAATATACACGGTCAGGAAGATATGCGGTCAATATTGGAAGATTCGCAGTAAATATTTGAAAGACTCACGGTAAATATATTATAGATTCGTGGTTGATAATCTTTTATAAATTGATATGGTGCTTTAAGATGAAAACTACCAGTACCTGCCTAATTAATATTAATGAGCAAATTTTAGGTCACGGCAGTTATTTGAGGGGGTTTCCTGACAATATTTTATAACAGAAAGCTTTTCTTTAAAATTTATGAAATACTGCTGGATTATGATAAGCAAAACTCTTGGTTTGAACTTACAGTACAGTAGTAAACCCCCATCCAACCCCCATTTAATCATAAACCAGCCTTTTTTTCTATCTATTCGAGAAATTCTGGACCTCATACTTCGTCATTAATATTAATGAGGCAAGTCAGTGGACAGGAAGTTCACTGATATTTAATCTTAAACCAGTTTTTCTTTGAAATTTATAATATACTGGTACTGGGTATCTGGAATATACGCGGTCAGGAAGATACACAGTCAATATTGGAAGATTCGCAGTAGATATTTGGAAGACTCGCGGTAAATATATTATAGTGGTTAATAATATTTTATAAATTAATATGCTGCTTTAAGATGAAAACTACCAGTACCTGCCTAATTAATATTAATGAGCAAATTTTAGGTCACGGCAGTTATTTGAGGGGGTTTCCTGACAATATTTTATAACAGAAAGCTTTTCTTTAAAATTTATGAAATACTGCTGGATTATGATAAGCAAAACTCTTGGTTTGAACTTACAGTACAGTAGTAAACCCCCATCCAACCCCCATTTAATCATAAACCAGCCTTTTTTTCTATCTATTCGAGAAATTCTGGACCTCATACTTCGTCATTAATATTAATGAGGCAAGTCAGTGGACAGGAAGTTCACTGATATTTAATCTTAAACCAGTTTTTCTTTGAAATTTATAATATACTGGTACTGGGTATCTGGAATATACGCGGTCAGGAAGATACACAGTCAATATTGGAAGATTCGCAGTAGATATTTGGAAGACTCGCGGTAAATATATTATAGTGGTTAATAATATTTTATAAATTAATATGCTGCTTTAAGATGAAAACTACCAGTACCTGCCTAATTAATATTAATGAGCAAATACCCAGATAGCATGCCGACGTTGGCCCAATGTCAGCACATCCGTCGGTCTGACATTGGCTGCCGACGTTGGGCCAACAGCTTTTTGACCGTTGGGCCAATGTTGGCATCACGTCGGCAAGCCACCGGTAAAAATTATGTTCTATGTATAGCATCAGCCAATCAGATAATGTTCATAATGAGAATATTAATTTTATGTGTAAAGTTGTTAAATGGTCAGATAAAATTTGTGGGCTCACTGAAATATGATTTTTATACATACCAAAATAAATAATTTTTTTCTAAGATTCCCCAAATCCCCTATTATTGCTCGCCACCATTTTGAATAAAAATTCGCCGTTGGCCCAACGTTGGCAAAATATAGAGAATCTAACCTGAGTAGTGGTTGGCAAGCCAACGTTGGCAAAATATGCCGACCATATGCGACCAACAGCCAACGTCGGCGGAATGCTATTTGGGTATAAGGTCACGGCAGTTCTTTCAGGGGTTTTCCTGACAATATTTTATAACCAAAAGGCTGGTTTAAGATGAAAACTACCAGCATATTTCCTGTTCATGGACCTGCCTCATTAATATTAATGAGCAAATATGCGCGGTCACGGCAGTTCTTTAAGGAGATTTCCTGACAATATCTTACAAATAGAAAGGCTGGTTTAAGATGAATACTACACGGGTGGTCACAAAGATAAACGGTCACGGAGATAAACGGTCCTCAGAAATACCCACATAAAAACAGTTTAAAGGTTTAAACAACAATATAACACAAACCAAAATCATGGAAAGCATTGTTTTAGTCTTATTTGTTGTTTAGTTTCTGCGCTTTTTATATTTACTGCCTGGCGCCATAACTTGGCACACCTTTGACACAAAATCCTTATTTTCGTTTGTTTTAAGTGAAGTTCCGTGAGTTTCTTTTTATTAAAAGATGTATTGACACAAGCGCAAGGTATACAAATACTTTACTGACACAAGGTACACAAAATAAACTGTTTAGAACCGTTTTTAAGGGGCGATAATATAATTTCTACATGAAATCAGCGCCTCAAATTGGCACAATTTGCATACGGAAATGCCGAAGATATTTAAATTATTTCTGTTGTCATTTCAACTTCCTTATTTGGTATATGAAAATCCGCGAGTGTGGGCGATAAAAAAAGAATAATAAGTAATATTTCATCTTCCGTTTTGTGCCAATTTGAGGCGTGTGCCAAGTTATGGCGCCAGGCAGTACACTATTTAAATTTGAGAACTTTGAAGACCGTTTATCTCCGTGACCGTTTATCTTAATGACCACCCGTGTACCAGCATATTTCCTGTACACGGACCTGCCTCATTAATATTAGGGCGTGGCTGTGGTACGGTAAAACTGTTCCGTAGAAAATAAGCTACAGTACGGATTGCCATACTCCAGAACTTTGTCTCGAGTGCGGTTTCAGTAACAATTGTTTTCATTGGGTAATTGAATTAATCACGTTTTCAGACGAAAATAGACTGGTTGTGATATATCGGCTATATATATCCCCCATTTGTAAAATATGGCTAGAAATACCGATCTTAACCTCCTATTTCTTTAAGTCTGTGAGTGCAAGTACTAGCATTTGATATTATATTTGTAAAATATTGCTAAAAAATTTCATCAGTAGTTGAGGTAAGAGTAAAATCTTTATCTCGAGTGAGGTTTCAGTAACAAATTATTTCATTGGTTAATTAAATTAATCACGTTTGCAGATGAAAAGTAAACTGGTTGTCATATTTTCTTAAGCCTTCACGTGTATAAATGCAAGTAGCCTCATATTTCCTTCACTCCATGGGATATTTAGGTTACCAGCTTGAACCGCACTCGAGTCAATTTGCTGGAATACGGCAAATGAATGCTACCGTACTGTAGAATTTCTTCTCGAGTGCCGTGATTTACCGTACTCCAGCCACTTCGTTAATATTAATGAGCAAATATGCGCGGATACGGCAGTTCTTTGAGGGGGTTTCCTGACAATATTTTACAAATGGAAAGGATGGTTTAACTTGTAAACTACCAGTATATTTCTTGTTCATCGCTTCAGCCGTGGGCGATAATAGAAGATTTTAACTAAATATGCAGACTTCGACATTTTTCGTAAATATTTCTTCTTGCATATCAATAACAGACATATTTTATATTTATTTATCATTTTCTTTCATATTTAACCCTTTTCTTACGTCTTCTGGCAATATTTGAAGTTTTGAAGTGACAGATCTCGAAAATAGAGGAATGCGCATGCGTGGATCGTGGGCTTGAACAAGCTTTTCAGACTGGTACCCTGAACAATATTTGGTTTTCAACGAAAACGATTCCCCGAGAAGTGGGTATGCAACCTGGTCATAAAAATCAAAATAAAATTGAAATTTTAACAAGCATTTTAGACTTGTACCTTAAGTTATAATCCCTTTACTTGAAAAAGTTTGGCAATATATTGGCCAAGAAACTACTTTTAAAAGTTAGGTAATCAATAGGTAATGTTGCTTTTGATTTGAGGAAGATTGGTGTCATATTATCCAAGATATTAGTTTCAAAAATTACTGTACACAGCAAATAATAATAAATAATATTCTTCTCTGTGACTTGTGTGTGGAATTTAATGCAATAAAAATGACATCTAACATTTAATATGTGTGAATAACTGAGAGGAAAGGCAGGCTTTATCACTCATGCTACCTTTAGTGGGCAATATCAAAAGGCACTTCTCGATTGAACTGAACAGTTATTCAGCTTTGTCACAAATCTGTGGCAGAATCAGTTGTTTTCATATCACACATACAGAACTTAGAGCACAGTGCTTCAGATATGATTTCTTATGCTTGATAAAATAGAGTGGATTTGTGGGTTAGCAGGTTTGACATCTAATGATAGGCTGCCACCTCTGCGTAGGTATGACTCCCCAAATGACAATGCAGAGTACCTGTCTTAATATGCCCTGGCTGTTGCTATTACATGAGATTTTTGAGAACATGAAATAAATAAATCTGCATATTTAACTATCCCTAACTATATATTATTTAATTTTGTTAATGTATATTAGTCAAATTATATTTATAACAAGAATTGGTTTAGCCTTTTAAATATTTGAAGAAAACGAACACCTGTTGGGATCCACAATCTTACTGGAATTCTGTTTATAAAATTATTTTTGAGATTGTTTCATTGAAGCTAGCAATATAATATCTATACAAATTTAAAGGCAAATTTCTAGAGGTTATGTTCCTTTTGATTTGAGGAAAATTGGTCCAATATTGTCCAAGATACTTGTTTTAAAAATTACTATGCACAGCAAATGATAATAAATAATATTCTTCTCTGTGAGTTGTGTATGGAATTTAATGCAATAAAAATGACATACAACACTATATATGTGTAACTAACTGAGAGGAAAGGCAGGCTTTATCACTCGAGTAACCTTTAGTGGGGAATATCAGAAGGCACTTCTGGATTGACCTGCACAGTTCTTCAGCTTTGTCACAATTCTGTGGTGGAATCACTTTTTTCATATCAAACATAAAGAACTTAGACCACAGTGCTTCAGATATAATTTCTTATGCTTGATAAAATAGAATGACCTAGTAGGTTAGCAGGTTTGACATCCAATGATAGGCTGTCACCTCTGTGTAGGTATGACTCCCCCAAATGACAATGCAGAGTACCTGTCATAATATGACCCTGGCTGTTGCTGTTGCGATGAGACATAAAATCACAACTTTGACCTTTGACAAAATTAAATCCACATAAGAAAGAAGTCCATATTTAAATATCTCTAACTCTATATCATTTTATTGTTACAGTATATTAATCATATCGTATTTATTACAATAACAAGTTTGACTTTTTTAAATATCTGAAGAACATGAACACCTGTTGAGATCCACAATCTTGCACGAACTCTAAAATATGTTTTTATTGTTTTATTGAAACCAGCAATATAATATCTATACCAATTTAATAGCAAAATCAATAGGTTACGTTGCTTTTGATTTGAGGAAGATTGGTGTAATATTATCCAAGATATTAGTTTCAAAAATTACTGTGCACAGCAAATAATAATAAATAATATTCTTCTCTGTGACTTGTGTGTGGAATTTAATGCAATAAAAATGACATCAAACAATTAATATGTGTGATTAACTGATAGGAAAGGCAGGCTTTATCACTCGTGTAACCTTTAGTGGGGAATATCAGAAGACACTTCTGGATTGACCTGCACAGTTCTTCAGCTTTGTCACAATTCTGTGGTGGAATCACTTGTTTTCATATCAAACATAGAGAACTTAGACCACAGTGCATCAGATATGATTTCTTCTGTTTGATAAAATAGAATGACCTAGTAGGTTAGCAGGTTTGACATCCAATGATAGGCTGTCGCCTCTGTGTAGGTATGACTCCCCCAAATGACAATGCAGAGTACCTGTCATAATATGACCCTGGCTGTTGCTGTTGCGATGAGACATAAAATCACAACTTTGACCTTTGACAAAATTAAATCCACATAAGAAAGAAGTCCATATTTAAATATCCCTAACTCTATATCATTTTATTGTGTTATAGTATATTAATTATATCATATTTAGAACAATAACTGGTGTGACCTTTTTTAAATATTTGAAGAACACAAACACCTGTTGCAATCCACAATCTTGCTGGAACTCTGTTTAAAATAATTTGTGATTGTTTCATTGAAGGTAGCAATATAATATCTATACAAATTTAAAGGCAAATTTCTAGAGGTTATGTTCCTTTTGATTCGAGGAAAATTGGTCCAATACTGTCCAAGATACTTGTTTTAGAAATTACTATGCACAGCAAATAATAATAAATAATAATATTCTTCTCTGTGACTTTTGTATGGAATTTAATGCAATAAAAATGACATCAAACACTAAATATGTGTGATTAACTGAGAGGAAAGGCAGACCTTATCACTCGTGCTACCTTTAGTGGGGAATATCAGCAGGCACTTCTGGATTGACCTGAACAGTTCTTCAGCTTTGCAACAATTCTGTGGTGGAATCAGTTGCTTTCATATCACACATAGAGAACTTAGACCAAAGTGCTTTGACCTTCGACAAAATTAAATCCACACAATAAAGAAGTCCATATTTAACTACCCCCCACCTCTATATCAATTTTATTGTGTTATAATATATTTATATGATATATTAACAAATAAATACATAAATATCGACACAACATAAGGGGCTGTAGTCACAAAAGGGATCAAGCTGAAGTTGAGCCAAAAAGTGTCTAGTTGTTTATAATAAGCTTGAGCTGATTTTTGTCTCAAGCTAAAGCCCTGCAGGAGATAATATATATAGACAGATCACCAAGGGCTGTAAGGGATCAAGCTCAAATTGAGCAAAAATCAGCTCAAGTGGCTAGCTATGTATAGTAAGCTTGAGCTGATTTTTTATTCAGCCTGAGCTTGAAAAATTATAGTTGATTAAAGCCTGTAAAAATATGCACTAGTGATTTGTATGCTTAAACATTTCAGAATATAGTATTGCATGATTATTGCCATTGTCTCCTGAAAATATTTTCGGTTCACACAACTTACAATTTCCCAGGGGGTCTCAGAAGAAAAAAAGACAGGGTACCAGACTAATTAAAAGACATTCTTCATAAAGGTTTAGTAAATATTTTCGGTTCAAACAACTCACAATTTCCCGGGGCTCACAGAAGAAAAATAGACAGGGTACCAGACTAATCAAAAGACGGTTTTTTTCCGAGGTTTAGTAGATTTTACTAAATAAAAGATGTTTTCAAGAGAAATGCGGTCCAGATAGATCTTATCAGCACAGTTCATTTCCTGTTTTTAATTAGGTTGCTGAGGTCAACAATAAAAATCCCTCCACAAATCTTAATTACAAAAGATCGAAAACTGTGAAAGTTACAGAACGTTTACTAGCTGAAATTATTCAAAACGATCCGAAAACGGCAATTAGTTCCCACTCGAAACGCCCGAAATTCACGAAAAAAAACTCGCAAAATCCCATAACAGTATCTAGGGTTGGCCCGAGATGACCAACCCTAGATAAAAACAACTCTTAAGTCCAATGGCAGTGGGTGATAATAGACAATTTACAGCCTCACATCTCGATTCCCAGCATGTATAATTGTAGGAGAACCTAAAATATTAGAAACAAACCTTAAATCTGAAGAAATTATAAACTTTTATTTCATATTTTTGTAGATTTGAAATAAAGTATTTTGGTAAAAAAGAAAATGTAGATTTTGTCATTTTAAGTCATTTGTGATCAAAACTACCGTGTTTTGTTTTGATTTCCTTCATTTCCCGTTAGTGATAATTCCATTGGTGAAGTTCTGTAAAGCATTTTTTTTTGAAATCCCAGAATGGAAAAGGTAATGGCTGTTGGGAAGGATGTAACACTACAAAATATGACCTTGGATAAAGAGGAATATTTTGCATATTTCATTTCAAAATAATTGAACTACAACAATGTTTTTGCTTACAAAAACAAAGAGTACCCAAAGGTTAGATGCAATATAGTATAAAAGTAGAAAAATGTTTTTGAAAAGAAAAACCAGCAGCACTAAGAAAAGAAGCGAAAGTTAAGCAGTGTGGAGGTTTATGCATTAATTAACATGAACTAAAAATTGAAAATTTTAATTATTTAAATGAAGCTTTTATAAGCAATAAGCTTACCATGTGGAACTGAATGCTTACTCGGGATGCTGCAGGCATTCGGCCAACGTCTAAGAAAAATGAACACATAATAGTGGCGAGATGCTTTGGAATCGAGGTGACCCCAGTAGTGATGTAGCCATCCACTTCCTCTTTTCGAGTTGGAAATTTGCCCATACCCCCTCACCTGTTATTCAGTGGGGAGGCAGGGTGGGACTCTCTTCAGTTCTACATGGTAAGCTTGTAGCTTATAAAAGCTACATTTAAGTAATTAAAATTTTCAATTTTATTGCGCTACAATAGCTTACTATGTGGAACTGAATGCTGAGTCCAACCGCTCGGTGGAGGGATTACAGCTGAGACTGGAAGTATTAGTCAATTTTTCTTGGATTTTGAATAAATTAGATTAGAATGGATGTATTAGAATGACCAGAAAACTGGGCTTGCAAGAAACCAAAAAAACAGAAGGTAATTGAAATGACAGTACTGATACTGTCTGGATGTCTGGATTTTGGAGGAAGGAGTGAAGCCATGCTCATTAAAAATGGCATAATTATCCCCAAGGGCTACACTACCAATGACGCCAAGCCCTGGGCTTAGTAATATCATCATCTTGCCACCCACGAAAAGATGAAAACTAAAAGGGGATTATGGAGTCACCTGGGGAAAACATAATACATTATATATATTAAGTACTGTCTTAGCTAAAAGACCTTACCAAACATCCTGAGGAGGTAGGCATTTACCTAGACCCTAGATGTGTGTGATCTTTCCAGTGACAGTCTTGCATGATTTGGTCCACCAAAAACCCCACTGTATAAGGCCTTAGAGGCTGTGAAGGCCTAAGTTTGAAAACAAAGTAAGATAGTTATTTTAACCAAGAAGAGAGGGTAGCGGGTCTGATCTCTGAGGTGTGTCCTTTTTTGAAGGAAAAATGGTAGGGATTGAGATCTTTGGTTCGATCCAGATAATACCTCAGGGCCCGTACCGGACACAAGGTCCTGACTTTTTGAATTGTCTATCTACGATAGTAGCCAAAGCAGGAATAGTCACCGGAGACACACTTGGAGAACCTTCTCTTGCTAGTTGGTGTTTTGGCTATAAAATCTGAAGAGGGGAACAAGGTAACCTTTTCCCATTGGCCTATATTAGATACTTGTTGGCAACCCAGGCGTGAATTTTGCTGTGGCACTTGCCGGAGGCAAAAGCTAGCAAGAAAGCAGTTTGAGAGAAAAGATGTTTGAGGTCTGTGTCTCATAGGCTCAAAGGGTGCTTTTGTGAGCTCATTAAGCACAACAGAAAAGGTTCCATTTTGGAAGATTCCTGAAATTTAGGGACGATCCCTGACAAAACTGGAGAGTAACCTGTTAAGGTCTGAGCTTGGGGAATATGGTGCCCAGCTGGGCCCAAGGTGTCAACAATGGCTCTCCTGTAACCGTCAATGGTTGAAGGGCGCCTGAATAGAACTTGGTATAGGTACACAAAAAAATCTGAGACTTGTTTCACAGAGGGAGTGGAGAAGTCCACTGAATTTTATCTGTACCATTTCTCAAATAGGGCCCACTCTGACTTGTAGATGGACTTGTAGCTGACGTGGGATCTCTGTTGAAAGCTGCACTAAGTCCCCAAAGCAGGGCATCCCTGGCCAGCCTGGGGCTATTACAGTGATCAGGCAAATGGACTGCCTGATTTTGGATCACCTTGTGAAGGAGAGCCGTAGGAGGGTAAGCATAATAGTGAGACCCAACCAGTTATGTTTGGAGCATCTATGTCCCAAGCATTTTGATCTGGGACTGGAGACACATACAGTGGAAGTTTGTGGTTCAGACGAGTGGCAAATAGATCTACATGAGGGGTGAACCACTTAGACAGATCTGTTGAACACCTGCGGATGCAGTGACCATTCTGTTGATTGAACTGGGTTTGACCTGGACAGAAGGTCGGCCATCACATTCAGACACCCTGTGAATGTGTCTGGCTTTTAAGGTTAGCTGGTTTATGATGGCACAGGTCATGATCTTCCACAGGAGAGTGCACATCTACTCCTTGTTTGTTATGTAGGCTATCATTGTTGAGTTGTCTGTGAAACCAACACCGTTTGGTTTTGACACTGGACCTTGAAACTTGAAGGACCAGAGAAACCGCCTTCAACTCTAGAACATTTATGCATAGCCTTTTTTCCCTGTCTAACTACAGACCCTTGTAGAGACTTGCTCTAAGTGAGAGCCCCAGCCTTCGTCTGAGGTGTCTGTAAAGAGTTGGATCCTGTGGTCTTGGGATAAAGGTCTGCATCTTTCATCACGTTTGAGGGACTTGCCACCACTCTAGGTGAGCTGAAAAGGACTCTGCCCAAGGAAGGAGACTCATGTGAAGGCATCCCTCCGGGACTATTTTTCCGTTGAGGCAAGCAACGAAATGGGAATGAGAAAGTACGCGTCTGAAAGTACACGTCGACGACACCCATTCCCCTGGAATCAGAGAGGCCCTGATAGACTCTGGAGTTTCCTTTTGAACCTTTCTATAAGTAGAAAGGGGGTGAGCCTGCTTATGTCTGTCATTGGCCTCCACCCTTGGTGAGGCTTGGGGATAGGAACAGGCAATTGTAAAACAAAGAGAGATTCTACATTTTCCACCCTTTCTATTGCGTTCTTTGACAAAGAGACTGGATAAGAGGCCAGAGCTGGATCTTTGATGGGCCTTGGGTCTTGAGAGAATCAGGGGAACTCTGGCAAATTTTGATTGATGATGAATGTTTAACATAATGCTTGAGCATTTGTTTGTTTGCCTGTCTCTTCTGAAAGAACGTAGGCGAGATCCTACTGGTGGACTGAGGGAGGCTTTTAAGGAGTCATTGGAAGGAGGGGTTTTCCCCATAATCATTTTGACTGCTTATATGCACCCTTAAATTGAGTTTGACCCGTCTGGCAGTAGCCTTGCTACTGTCTTAACAGATTTCCATGACCAGGTTGCATTCAGAAAAAACCTGGGGGCTCGGTGGTGTAGTGGTTAGAGTCCTCGCCTCCAACCTCCGAGGCCGCCGGTTCGAATCTCGGGCCGGGTGCTTCATGTTGGAAAGTTGGTAGTTACTTGCCGATGGCCGGTGGTTTACAGTGCATTGTGCACTGGTTTCCTCCACCTGTAAAACTACCCGTCGCAATATGACCCTGGCTGTTGAATGTGACGTAAAAACAACAAATAAATAAATCAGAAAAAACCTAGTAAGGAACAGCCTGAAGCTCAAACTCTTGATTACCATTTGAAGAAAAGCTGATTTAGTTGAGGAAAAACTGAAGGGACCTTGGGCCTAAGCTCTTGTTGGCATCATTCAAAGTTCACACTATAAGGACTCGATATTGAGATTTATTTCATATTTTAATCCTAAAATGGTCAAATAATGTAGCAGATAAGAGATAAAATATTTTATTTTGACAGGTAAAGATCCTGTAATAAGCTGCATATGCGGTTCATAGTCTCCCAGCACATGCTGTCTAGACAATGACGTCACCACACGAGTTTCCCCAAGGATTCCCCCAGTTAGTTTCCGTGCTTTATTTCATATTCCCCTGACAGGGCCATCAGCTTCACCTCTTCTACAATCATTGTAAAGACCTGAGGCTAGTCCGAAAGGAAGGGAGGTGAACTGAAACATTTGCGACCTGTGGTAAAACTTTAGGTACTTCCTCGAGTTTGGGTGGATGGGGATGTGAAGGTAGGCGTCTGATAGGTCTATCGAAGACACCCATTCCCCTGGAATCAGAGAGACCCTGATGGACTCTGATGTTTCCATTTTGAAACTTTCTACAAGTAGGAAGGTATTGAGCCTGCTTAGGTCTATTACTGGCCTCCACCTTTGGTGAGGCTTGGGTACAAGAAACAGGCGACTGTAAAAGCCGAGAGATTTTACATTTTCCACCCTTTCTATTGCGTTCTTTGACAGAAGAGACTGGATACAGGAGCTCAGAGCTAATTCTTTTTGAAGGGCCTTGCAACCTGGAAGAACGTAACCATTGGTGATGTTTAGCACGTATGAACATTTGTTTGAGGCTTGAAAGGAGTCATTGGGAAGAGGGGTTTCCACGCCCTACACCTTACCAATTCCAAGATATAGCCTGGACTTCCACAGACTTTAAAGGTCAAGGTCACTACAGCGAGGTCAAATCAAGGTCACACCATGATGTTGCACATCTACAGTTGCACATCCACCTATGTATCTACCAAGTATCAACTTCGTACACCTTACAGTCTCTGAGATACAGCCCGGACAAACTTTTTCCCGCCACCCGCCCATCCGGACACCATGGGTGAAAACAATACCCCGAGAGCCCTTAAAAAAATAATAAATAAATATAAAAATAAAGGGCTGTGGGGTAAAAATATGTTAAAAATACTTATCTGTTCAGTGAATTGTCACAAAATAAGATTCTATTTTATAAAAAAAAGAAACTGATGTAGTTTTAGTATCCAACAAGTATATCCATATAAAATTCAGATCTCTTTCCTTTGCAATAAAAATGTGTCATCCATATTGTGGTCAATGAGAAAGAGGAAGTAAATGGCTACGTCATTACTGGGGTCGCCTCATTGTCAATATTATGCGTCCATTTTTCTTGGACGTTGGCCACATGCGTGCGGCCTCCGGCGATAGCATTCAGTTCCACATGGTAGGCTATTGTAGCGCAATAAAAACCATATATAAACCAAATACTCTAAATGCAATAGTTTTTAAGTTACAACTGATTTACTCAACAGTGACAAGACCACTGCCGTGCTGTGTATCTCCCGCCAGGCATTAAAGGGGAAGAAATACTTTTTCTGAGATATTCACAATTTTTCATTTTCCGCTAAAATCTAAGATGGCCGCCAAAAGTGGGCAAAAATGAAATTTTTCCCCTAGGCACAGAATACTGTTGTACTACCCTGTGGGTGAAAAAGTTTGTTCCAAATCACTCTATCTTATACGGTTTTAAAGATATTCACACTTTTCCATTTTCCGCTACGGTTTTCGAGATATTCACACTTTTTCATTTTCCGCTAAAATCCAAGATGGCCGCCAAAAGTGGCGAAAATTGAAAATTTTCCCCTTGGCATAAGATACTTTTCTACTACCCTGCAGGTCAAGAATTCGCTCGAAATCGCTCTATCTCTTACAGTCTTCGGGATATTCAACTTTTTCATTTTCCGCTAAAATCTAAGATGGCCGCCAAAAGTGGGAAATTGAAATTTTTCCCTTTGGCATGGGATACTCTGGTACTACCCTGTGGGTAAAAAAAACGCTCGAAATTGCTCTGTCTCTTACAGTTGCGAGAGATTTCAGATTTTTCACATTTTCACTAAAAGTAGCAATAAAATAGCCATTACTCACTTGTACATCGAGCAACAGTTGTGAAACTTAAATATGTTACAGTTCACAAAAAAGTAGATGAAGAACATATTTGAGAGAAATTGTGTAGCTGTAATACTTTTGAAGATACAGGCCATGTTCTCATTATGGTTATCATTAAAAATTGACAAAGTAGCTATTACTCACTTAGCTTTGGAGATACACTTGCAAACTACTGACCATGTTGTAGCTGTGGAGAAAGTAGCTGAACAACATATCGGAACAAAATACTCTAAATGCAATAGTTTGAGAGTTATAAGTCATATAATTATATTAGCTAAAAGTGTTATTACTAACTGAAAAGTAGCCACCAGAAGTAGCGAAAATTAAAATTTTTTCCCCTTAGCATAGGATATTCTTGTACTACCCCGTGGGTCAAAAATTCACTCGAAATCACTCTATCTCTTACAGTTTGCGAGATAATTGTGATTTTTCACATTTTCACTAAAAGTAGCAATAAAGTAGCTATTACTCACTTGTACATTGAGCAACAGTTGTGAAACTTAAACATGTTACAGTTCACAAAAAAGTAGATGAACAACATATTTGAGAGAAATTGTGTAGCTGCAATACTTTGGAAGATATAAGCCATTTACTCACTATGGTTATCATTAAAAATTGACAATAAAGTAGCAATAAAGTAGCTATTACTCACTTGTACACTGAGCAACAGTTGTGAAACTTAAACATGTTACAGTTCACAAAAAAAGTACTTGAACAACATATTTGAGAGAAATTGTGTAGCTGTAATACTTTTGAAGCAAGGTCAAAGGTCAAATCAAGGTCAGACCATGACGTCGCACACCTTCACCCCCTAACCAATGTCCCTACCAAGTATCAACTTCCTACACCTTACAGTTTCCGAGATATAGCCCGGACAAGATTTTTTAGGTCAAGGTCGCTACAGCAAGGTCAAAGATCAAATCAAGGTCAGATCATGACGTTGCACACCTACACCAACTAACCAATGTCCCTACCAAGTATCAACTTCCTACACCTTACGGTTTCCGAGATATAGCCCGGACAAGATTTTATAGGTCAAGGTCACTACAGCAAGGTCAAATCAAGGTCAGGCCATGACGTTGCACACCTACACCCCCTAACCAATGTCCCTTTCAAGTATCAACTTCCTACACCTTACGGTTTCCGAGATCTAGCCCAGACAAGATTTTATAGGTCAAGGTCACTACGGCCAGGTCAAGGGTCAAATCGAGGTCAGACCATGACGTTCCACACCTACATCCCCTAACCAATGTTCCTACCAATTATCAACTTCCTACAGCTTACGGTTTCCGAGATATAGCTTGGACAAGATCTTCAAACTCAAGGTCACTGCGGCAAGGTCAAATCAGGGTCAGACCATGAACGTTGTACACCTACACATCCTAACGAATGTCCCTACCAAGTACCAACTATCTACACCTTACGGTTTGTGAGATAAAGTCTGGACAAACTTTTTCCCGCCGCCTGCCCGCCCGCCCATCCGGACACCATGGGCTGTCGGGTAAAAAATAGATGAACAACATATTTGAGAGAAATTGTGTAGCTGCAATACTTTTGAACATATAAGCCATTTACTCATTACGGTTATCATTAAAAATTGACAAAGTAGCTATTACTCACTTAGCTATGGAGATACACTTGCAAACTACTGACCATGTTGTAGCTGTGGAGAAAGTAGTTGAACAACATATTGCAACAAAATACTCTAAATGCAATAGTTTGAGAATTATAAGCCATATAATTATATTAGGTAAAAGTGTTATTACTCCGTCAAAAGTAGGCCAAAGTTCACCAAACCCAACAGCATAGGATACCGTTGTACTATCCTGTGGCTCAAAAATTCGCTCTAAATTGCTCTATCTCTTATTATCTCATTTTCACTAAACGTAGCATATATAATTATCTATGGGTCTGAAACTTCAAGTGAAAGCTCTCCCAAAAGTAGGTGAATGAGTTATTTGAGAAAAATTGGCTATGTGCAATACTTTTAAGAGATAATTCGCAGTTACTCATTTTGAGTAGGTGAGTAATTACCTACGGGTCTGAAACTTCACCATGTGAAAGCTCTCCCAAAAGTAGATGAATGAGTTATTTGATAAAAATTGGCTATCTGCAATACTTTTAGAGATAATTCGCATTTACTCACTTTGAGTAGGTAATTAGCTATGGGTCTGAAACTTCACCATCTGAAAGCTCTTCCAAAAGTAGGTGAATGAGTTACTTGAGAAAAATTGGCTGCAATACTTTTAAGAGATAATTCACATTTACTCATTTTGAGTAGGTGAGTAATTATCTACAGGTCTGAAGCAACTTCACCATGTCAAAGCTCTCCCAAAAGTAGATGAATGAGTTATTAGGTAACAAGAATTCAACAGAATTGTACTGTGTCACCAGCTTTGGTTAAAGACTGAAGCGGATGAAACTAGAAATAGGACGCCCTGTTGCTTGTAGCTGCGACATATGAATAGAAACAGGATAGCATAGAAGAACACACATTATCATGTGTAATGTCCACCCTATCAACCTTTTGTTAAAAAGATAGAAGCAAATTCCTGTTTTTCTATTTTTGGCAAAAATTCGAAAATTCAAAATGGCCGCCATTTTTGGGAAATAACTCTATTTTGCACGGTTAAGGCCAGTTTGTGTTTTTCCATTTTTGGCAAAAATTTGAAAATTCAAAATGGCCGCCATATGTGGGGAGGGGAAAATTTTTGGAAAATTGCAAAGGGTACATTTCTTAGATACCCCTTGGGTCGAAAATTTCGACGAAATCTCTCTATCTCGCATGGTTAAGGAGATAGAAGCAAATTTGTGTTTTGCCATTGTTGGTAAAAATTCGAAAATTCAAAATGGCCGCCATTTTTGGGGAGGGGAAAATTTTTTGAAAATTGCAAAGATTACATTCCTTAGATACCCTGTGGGTTGAAAATTTCGACGAAATCGCTCTATCTCGCATGGTTAAGGAGATAGAAGCAAATTTGTGTTTTGCCATTTTTGGCAAAAATTTGAAAATTCAAAATGGCCGCCGTTTTAGGGGAGGGGAAATTTTTTTTAAATTGCCAAAAATACAATGCTCAAACACCTGTGAGTCGAAAATTTTGACGAAATCGCTCTATCTCGCACGGTTAAGGAGATAGAAGCAAATTTGTGTTTTGCCTTTTTTGGCAAAAATTCGAAAATTCAAAATGGCCGCCATTTTTGGGGAGGGGAAAATTTTTTGAAAATTGTAAAGATTACATTCCTTAAATACCCTGTGGGTCGAAAATTTCGACGAAATCGCTCTATCTTGCACGGTTAAGGAGATAGAAGCAAATTTGTGTTTTGCCATTTTTGGTGTTTTGCCATTTTTGGCAAAAATTCGAAAATTCAAAATGGCCGCCATTTTTGGGGAGGGGAAAATTTTTGGAAAATTGCAAAGAGTACACTCCTTATATACCCTGTGGGTCGAAAATTTTGACGAAATCACTCTATCTCACACAGTTAAGGAGATAGAAGCAAATCTGTGTTTTGCCATTTTTGGCAAAAATTCGAAAGTTCAAAATGGCCGCCATTTTGGGGGAGGGGAAATTTTTTTGAAAATTGTAAATATTACATTCCTTAGATACCCTGTGGGTGGAAAATTTCGACGAAATCGCTCTATCTCGCACGGTTAAGGAGATAGAAGCAAATTTGTGTTTTGCCATTTTTGGCAAAAATTCAAAATGGCCGCCATTTTTGGGGAGGGGAAAATTTTTTGAAAATTGTAAAGATTACATTCCTTAAATACCCTGTGGGTCGAAAATTTCGACGAAATCGCTCTATCTCGCACGGTTAAGGAGATAGAAGCAAATTTGTGTTTTGCCATTTTTGGCAAAAATTCAAAATGGCCGCCATTTTTGGGGAGGGGAAAATTTTTTGAAAATTGTAAAGATTACATTCCTTAAATACCCTGTGGGTCGAAAATTTCGACGAAATCGCTCTATCTCGCACGGTTAAGGAGATAGAAGCAAATTTGTGTTTTGTCATTTTTGGCAAAAATTCGAAAATTCAAAATGGCCGCCATTTTTGGGGAGGGGAAAATTTTTGGAAAATTGCAAAAATTGCACTCCTTAGATACCCTGTGGGTCGAAAATTTCGACGAAATCGCTCTATCTCGCACGGTTAAGGAGATAGAAGCAAATTTGTGTTTTGCCATTTTTGGCAAAAATTTGAAAATTCAAAATGGCCGCCATTTTTGGGGAGGGGAAAATTTTTGGAAAATTGCAAAAATTGCACTCCTTAGATACCCTGTGGGTCGAAAATTTCGACGAAATCGCTCTATCTCGCACGGTTAAGGAGATATTAAGATTTTTTCGTTTTTCGCAAAAATTCAAGATGGCCGCCAAAAGTGGCGAAAATTGAAAATTTTCAATTTTGTACAGAATACTCTTTTACTACCCTGTGAGTCAAAAATTCTGTCGAAATCGCTCTATCTCTTACGGTTTCTGAGATATTAGCAAATTACTCAAAAGTAGTACTGAAAATACACAATGAAGTACCTAAATGGCTATTACTCATGTACTGACAAAGCCATCAGTCCCAAATGCAATACCAAGTGAGCTATGGACATAACAATCTTGTATTCAAAATTGTAGTAAAATATCTTTAATTATTTTGGCTTAAATGCACGGAAACCAATGGGTACTGAAAATAGCTGTACTTAAGTATTACTCAGTAAGCAAAAGAGGTACAACAGCCAAAAGCAATCCCAAGCAAGCTACTGACCCAATAAGCCTGCATACCAAATTTGGTGACAATAGCTCTAATACTTTTCCTTTAAATGAGCGGAAACCATGCGTGACGCCGGACATCGGACGCCGGACATCGGACATCGGACGCCGGACATCGGACGGCAGAAAAAGCAAAAATAATATATCCACCCCCCAGGGGGGTGGACATAATTCGAAAGGACATAACTTATGCCAGATAGACAAAAATAGTTGACGTGCAGCATTTCTGCAAATCCAGACCATCTTTCAGAAGGACTGAGTCATGGTGAAGCCCCACCTTGTTGAAAAATATAACTTAAACTGCTAGTCATATGACCATACAAATTAATGCATTGTGCAAGATGTCCTGTCTTGTCTGCTTCCTCTCTTCATGGAGGAAAGAAGGACTTACATTTGTTCACATCCTCTCTTCATGGAGGAAAGAAGGGCTTATATTTGTCCGCCATTTTGTGGGAGAGCAAACAAGCAAGATCATTGTCTATCAATTCTGCACTGATAATCCACTAGTAAAGCACGCTCAGCTAGTCGTAATACATGCAAATGCATTGTACAAGATGGGTCATGTCTTGTCTGCCTCGGCTCTTCATTGAGGAAAGAAGGACATCTATTTGTCCACCATTTTGTGGGACAGCAAACGAGCATTGTCTAATCTTGTGGAGTGTTAGGTCACTTTACCATACAGTTTTCTTCAGGACTTTTTATATCCACAATGGATAAACAGAAAAAACTGTTGCCACGGCAACACTAGCAGCCTGATATTGCTGAAAAAGCTAACCAGCTCCTATTCATGCAGGGGTTTGGAATGCAAAAAATCCACAGAAATAGAAGTCACAGAAACAGAAAAAAAGTGTTGCCATGGCAACACTTGTTGCCAGGTGTTACCGAAAAAATTAATCCACTAATCCAGTCTGTGCAGGGGTATGGAAAGCAAAGAACCCATAAAATATTTATAAGTCCAAGAAATAGAAAAAAGTGTTGCCATGGCAACACTTGTTGCCAGTTATCGTTAAAAAACTAATCACCTCCAATCCATGCAGGGGTTTGGAATGCTAAGAACTCCCCAAAAGATATTAAAGCCCAAGAAACATGAACAAGTGTTGCCACGGCACTTGTTGCCAGATATTGCCAAGAAAGCAATCACACACAAACTCTCATGCCATTAAACTTCCACAGCAAATTTAGCTGAGACACATAAAATACTGTACCTGTAAATGAGCAGCAATGAAGGGTGATTCAGATGAAAATAAAAATAATATCCATGTCCAGCAGGATGGATATAATAATTAAAATAAGTTGTAACCGTAAACTTACTTTTCTAACTTTCAGGTTTTTATGGTAACATTACAATAAAGATCCTGTTTTGGTCTAGACACATGCACATGTTTAATTTAAATGAAAAACTCTAACCTATCACTTTAATATTGCCAAAACATCACAGAAATTTGTCCTAACCTTAAACTGAATGTAAGTCAATGTAAATGTTAAGAGTTTAAGTTCATGTTAACAATGTAGACTCTGTTCAAGGCTACTTATAGCCAAAATTTAAATGTGCTTAAAATCTATTGCACATAATTTAAGATATTATCCAAAATTTTAAAATAAAAGTAATTATAATTATGCCATTGCTGAGAGTTAAAGGTCACCTCAATGTAGTCTCAGGGCATTTCTGCAACATCAGTTACATGTACCTGTAAAATATAGATCAAATATGTCATGCCATTTTGGTATACTTTGTGGAATCATAGAAAAAGTTGAGCTCAGTAACATTCTTTTACACATGGGAGTTTAAGGTCACCTTAAAATAGGGCACACCTTCAGGACTAGATACATCAACATACCAAATTTAAATTAAATCTGTCATGCAGAATTGAAATACTCTCCAGAAATTGAAAAACTTAAATTCAATATAGTTATAGTATCAATAGGAGTTTAAGGTCACCTTAAAGTGGGCCACACCTTGATCAGTTACATCCACGTTCCAAATATGATTTGAATCTGTGAAGCCATCTTTAAGCTATTGCCCACAAAGTAAAATTCAATATAAATGTGTTATAAATGGGAGTTTAAGGTCATCTTAAAATAGGGTACATGTGGATGACCAGCAACACCCACATGCCAAATTTGAATTTCATCCTACTTGCAATTTTTGACATATTTTCCAGAAACAAAGTGTGATGACGATGCTGGTCCTATAGGTGATCCATTACAGCTGAGCGACCCCAAACTACTACAACCTTAAACTCATAAGTTTCTAAAATGTCAGCAATTTATTGTAACCTTACATATACATGCAAAACTTGAATGAAATTTCTTGAGTTACCGTCAGTATACTCTATCAAAAAGTAAAAAAACTTAAACTCAATATAATTCTTTTATACATGGGAGTTTAAGGCCACCTTAAAATAGGACACACCATCAATACCAGTTACAACCACATGCCAAATCTGAATTGAATCCATCAACAAATTTTCGAGATACTGTCTGGAAACTGAAAAACTTAAAATCAATATAAATATGTTACTAGTCGGAGTTTAAGGTCACCTTAAAATAGGGCACACCTTGAAAACCAGTTACAACCACATGCCAAATTTGAATTGAATTCATCAACCCATTTTTGAGATACTGTCTGGAAACGGAAAACCTTAATCTTGATATAAATATGTTACTACTGGGAGTTTAAGATCACCTTAAAATAGGGCACATCTTGAGGACCAATTACATGCACATGCCAAATCTGAAGTTAATCCATCATGCCATTTTTGAGATACACTCTGAAAATGAAGTGTGGCAACGACGCTGACCATATTTGTCATCCAACATAGCTGCTAGTGACACCAAGGTAATGCAACCTTAAACTCATAAGTTTATCAAATATCAGGAATTTACTATAACCGTACAAAAGAGATTTTGTCTTGTGTAGACAGATGTATGTGATGAATATCAAAGATTAAAGTCTTAATTAGCACATCAAATATCTTTCAAACACCAAAAATTGTCCCAACCTTAAACTCTAAATTAGTTTCCAGATGTGAGGGAGGAAGTGTTGAAAAATTGCCACACTTAAAGTGAATATAATTCTGTTATTACTGGGAGTTTAAGGTCACCTTATTGAAATGCACTTACCTGTGGCCAGTTACATATACATGCAAAATTTTAATGAAATTTCTCAAGTTATTTCCAGTATACTCTATTGAAAAACTAGAAATAGGACGCCCTGTTGATAGTAGCTGCGACATATGAATAGAAACAGGATAGCATAGAAGATTTATTTATTTATTTGGGGTTTTACGTCGCTTTCAACACTATACAGGTCATATCACGATGGGTAGTCGGAAGGGCAGAGGAAACCAGTACATACAGTTCACTAGGGTTGTGTACTGTAAACTGCCGACCAACGGCAAGCAACTACCAGCTTTTCCACTTAAGGCCGTCATGGGGATCGAACCCCGGCCTCAGAGGTGGGAGGCGAGAGTGTTACTACTCTGCCACCATGGCCCAGAGAACACACATTATTATGTGTAATGTCCACCCCATGAACCTTTTGCCAAAATTGTACAGTAGTCTTACAAGACCCTGTTTCATTTGTAAAATATATCAATGATGCTTAAATATTTATTAGTGTACATGTAAATTATTTCAGCTTCATGCCTTTTTGCATATTTTTGCCGCCATATGTGGGGAGGGGAAAATTTTTTGAAAATTACCAAGAGTACATTTCTTAGATACCCTGTGGGTCGAAAATTTTATACCCCGCCGGTCGAAAATTTCGACGAAATCGCTCTATCTCGCACGGTTAAGGAGATAGAATCAATTTTGTGTTTTGCCATTTTGGGCAAAAATTCAAAATGGCCGCCATATGTGGGAAGAGGAAAATTTTTGAAAATTGCAAAGAGTACATTGCTCAGATACCCTGTGGGTCGAAAATTTCGATGAAATCGCTCTATCTCACACGGTTAAGGATATACAAGGAAATTTGTGTTTTGCCATTTTTGGGAAAAATTCGAAAATTCAAAATAGCCACCATTTTTGGGAGGGGAAAATTTTTTTGAAAACTGCTAAGAGTACATTCCTTACATACCCTGTGGGTCGAAAATTTCGACGAAATCGCTCTATCTCGCACGGTTAAGGAGATAGAAGCAATTTTGTGTTTTGCCATTTTTGGCAAAAATTCGAAAATTCAAAATGGCCGCCATTTTTGGGGAGGGGAAATTTTTCTGAAAATTGCCAAGGTTACATTCCTTAGATACCCTGTGGGTCAAAAATTTCAACGAAATCGCTCTATCTCGCACGGTTTAGGAGATATGAGGACATTTGCCTTTTTCAGTACTCAAAATAGCCAATTACTCATTTATTTAATTAATTACTCACTCATCTATGAAGCAATTCCCCCCAAAAGCAATCCCATATAAGCTATTAACCCAATGAACCTCCATACCAAATTTCAGAAAGATAGGCTTAATAGCATTCCTTAAAATGTCTGGAAACCAAAGAGATACTCAAAAGTAGCAAAGTACCTATTACTCAGTTAGCTACAGAGCTATCATCACCAAAAGCAATCCCATACATTTTAAGTTTGGCTGTTCTCATTTAACCTTGAAGGAGGGGCCCAAGGTCAAATCTGACAACATCAGAAGATTCGCAGCACATGATTTCCTATAGGTTGGTTTCACATTGCAAACCTCTAGCACCAGTAATAAGGGAGATATAGGCACTTTTAAAGTCCGCTATGTGGGTTACTCCGGCACTCCGTGGATGACCTTGAATTAACAGCTTCAAGGTCAAATGTGTGCAAGGTTGTAGAGGATATCTGTTATACAGATCACCTATGAAGAGATTCAACATTCTATGAGAAACAGCCAATAGAAAAATGTATATTATTTTCAAAGAAATCTTGTTGAAATCTTGTTTTTCAGAATGAGGCTATTTTGCTTCCCAGAGAAGCTTACCCCCCAATGAAGGTATCCTGCAAATTTGGTGAACCTTGCTGCTGTCGTTTTCCTCTTAGAGCATTAACGCTGAAAATCTCTCTAAGCGCGGCGGCGTAGCGACCGCTAAACCAAAGTATCCACTGGATGCTTCCGGTGGATACAATTAAAGCCATTTTTGAGATACTGTCTGGAATACAAATTGTGACGACGACAGATGACGCCACAAAATTGGATGACGAAGTGATCCCTATATGCCACTCAGCATAAATGCTGGTGACACAAAAAAACAGCATGTCTCTGGGCCTTGTAGTTTTGGAGAAGTTATTTACACGGATACGGACGCCCACTCAGCAGAGTGATGACATAATGTCAGCTAACCAATTTTCCTACCAAGTATCAATGGAAATGGCACAATTATGTAAAAGTACATATAATAATCAGTTGCAGCAATCCATATGTCTTTGTCATATGAGAAACATGTCTCAAACAAGACCACTGCGGTGTGTATCTCCCACCGAGCATTAAACGGGAGGAAATACCTTTTCCGAGATATTCACAATTTTCCATTTTCCAATAAAATCAAGATGGCCGCCAAAAGTGGCACAGAATACTGTTGTACTACCCTGCAGGTCAAAAATTCGCTTGAAATCGCTCTATCTCATCATTTCGAAGATATTTTCAATGTTCTGTTTTCTGCTAAAATCCAAGATGGCCGCCAAAAGTGGCGAAAACTGAAATTTTTCCCCTTTGCATAGAACACTTGTACTACCCTGTGGGTCAAAAAGTTTGCTCGAAATCGCGCTATCTCGTACGGTTTTTGAGATATTCACACTTTTTCATTTTCCGCTAAAATCCAAGATGGCCGCAAGTGGCCAAAATTGAAATTTTTCCCCTTTGCATAGGATACTCTTCTACTAGAATGTGGGTCAAAAATTCACTCGAAATCGCTCTATCTCTTAATGTTTTCGAAATATTCACAGTTTTTCATTTTTCGCAAAAATCCAAGATGGCCGCCAAAACTGGCGAAAATTTTAAAATTTCAATTAAATGTAGCTTTTTATAAGCTACAAGCTTACCATCTGGGACTCAATGCTGAATCCCATCGTTAGGAGGCAGGGATTGCAGCTGAGACTGTGATTGTCAATAGAACCTCTTTTTAAAAATTTTTTATAGGAGAGCCCCAAGGACAGTCATAACGTATGTGGTCACTCGTAATAGTCCTAATAATTTACAAAATATATTCTCCACACTTGAGACAGCATATGCCTCAGAATATCTGGATTTTAAGGAGGAAGGTGCAATCTAAATTCACCTTAACTGCTGTAATCACAAGGTTACATTATACTGATTAACACTGGCCACTAGGCCAAGGTCACCTGAGGGTACTTTACTTACACAAAGTTTGACAAAACAATACAAGATAATATAAATATAACAACCTTACCAGATATTGTATGTTGGTGTGCAGTACCTGAATGCCTGGGTCCGTTAGGCTCTGGAGGACTTGGTTACAGAGGCTGAGCCCCCCCCCCCCCCCTCCCCCCTTTTCTCTTCCCGAAGATGATCTCGCTGAGGGGAAACGTCGGGACCTGTTGGGCTACGACCACCGGGCCCAGGTATAAGTTGTTATCATTATCTGCCCATGTCAAGTCTTTTAGGTAGAAATTTGTAAACGTGTTGTGTGCTTTCCAATGACATGCCTGCATGATTTGGTCTACCGAAACACCACCGTAAAAGGCTTTAGAGGCTGCAAAGGCTCTGATATCGTGAGCTGTGACTTAGACCAAGTCCAAGGCTTGCTGATCTGCTTGTTTATAACAATAAAATTGTCTGTTTAAGCCATGAACACAGGGTAGCTGGTCTGATGTCTGTTGAATGCCCTTTCTTGAAGGATATGAATAAGAGTAATCTGTCACCCCTAAGGTCTTTAGTTCTATCCAAATAGTATCTCAGGGCACATACTGGGCACAGAGATCTGTCTTGCTTGAACTGTCTATCTACTATTGTTGTTAAGGCAGGTATAACGACTGGTGATACACTTTTATATTTCCTTTGCGAGCTAATTGATTCTTTGCAATGAAGTCAGATGAGGGGATTAAAGCCACTTTTTCCCATTTATCAAGGTTCAACACTTTGTTTGCAACCCAGGCGAAGCTAAGGCCAGTAAAAATGCTGTTTTGAGTGTCAAATGTTTAATGCCAGAGTCTTTCATTGAATCAAAGGGTTTCTTTGTAAGTTCATTGAGCACAACTGATAAGTTCCATTTGGGAATGTTTCTAGTTGCCGTTGGCCTATCTCGGTGAAAACTTGCACCCTGGAATGTGTCTGGCATGTAGCGATATTTTGAATCGATGACACCAGCTCATGATTCTCCATAGAAGGGTGCACATCTCTACTGAGTGAGTCCCGCCCTGTTTGTTGATGTAGGCTACTACCGTTGAGTTGTCCATGGCAACCGGGACTGTTTGATTTTGGCATTGAAGCCTGAAGTGTTTTAGGGCCAAGAACACTGCCTTTAGTTCTAAATGTTTATATGCAATGATTTTTCTAGATCTGACCACAGTCCTTTGATAGAATCTTGATTTAAGTGAGCGCCCCAACCTACGTTTGAGGCGTCTGTAAACACTTGAACGTTGTGTTCTTGGGGGTGGAGATCTGGACCTTTGAGAACATTTTGTGGATTCTGCCACCAGTCCAGATGAGCTATGATGGAGTCTGACCAGGGAAGGAGCTTGTCCAACGACTGAGGAAATGTCCAGTTCTCCTTGAGATGCCACTGAAAAGGTCTCATTGGAAAGCGGCCTTCTGGGACCATTTTTTTCGGTTGATGCTAGCAACCCAATGAGTGACATCAAACGTCTTGCAGTCAAGGCAGACTGGTTGGTTATCCTGAGGAGTAATGCCTGTAGTTTTTGCCACCTCTCCTGAGTGGGCTTTACAAGGGCTGAGTTTAGATGGTATTCGTATCCCACAAGAGAATACCTGAGTTGGAATCACCTCCGATTTGACCTGATTTATCATCCAACCTAGAGATTCGGTTACGTCTACCACCACTTTTGTGTTGTGAGATGACTCCTCCGGAGATTGAGCCCTGATCAGCCAATCGTCCAGATACTGGTGTATCCTTATGCCCCGTGATAAGGCCAGGAGTTTTACCTCTTTTACTATCATGGTGAATACTTGAGGAGCTGGGGCTAGCCCGAATGGAAGAGAGGTGAACTGATATATCTGAGACCTGTGTGCCAATCGCAGGTATTTTCGGGATCTTGGGTGAATTGGAATATGGAGGTAGGCGTCTTGCAGGTCTATTGATGTGACCCATTCCCCTGTATTCAAGGATATTCTTATTGATTCTGGGGTCTCCATCTTGAATCTTTCTATCCTCAGGAATTGATTTAGCCTGCTTAAGTCTATGACTGGTCTCCACTTTAGATGTGGCTTTGGGACTAGAAACAGGCGACTGTAAAAACCAAGAGACTCTGTGTTTCGTACTTTTTCTATCGCATGTTTGTGCAGGAGAGACTGGATACAGGAGGCTAGAGCTCAGTCTTTTTGTTGATTTTTGTATTCTGATATGATCAGTGGATGTCTGGTTAGTTTGGGCTTGAGGTGAAAAGGAAGCACGTAACCATTCGTAATAATGTTTAAGACAGATCTTGAACAATTTTCTTCTATCGAGGCTCTCCTGAACTGCATGAGACGGCCTCCAACTGGTGGGTCTCTGTGTGAGTCATTGTTTGGAGGGGTTTCCATGACCCTGCCCCTGCGATGGGGTCTGAACTGGCCCCTGTTACCTCTGCTACTGAAACTACCTCTGCTTGAATAGGTTGAACTACCAGGGGTAGATTTTCCATAGGGGGATTTTCTGTAGCGTCCTCTGCCTCTCTGAGGGCCACGAAAGGGCTGATTTTGGTAGGGTCTGAAAGTCTGACCTTGAGACTTGGAAGAACCCTTTTTTAGGAGGAACTCCTCGCCCTCTTGAACCAGCATGGCATGCTAGTGCCCTTTGTTGGATCTGGATTCTCTTGTCCCAGATATCCATATAGTCTCTGGTTGTCTCATAGGCATTTTTGATGGCCCTCTCAGGGTCGGCTCCCTTTAAGATCTGATGTTTGGCCTTTTTAACAGTGGACTTCATGCTGTCCTGACAGCGATCCGTAACACTACTGCACTCTGAAATTGTGTGGTTAAATACTGCCGAAAAATTGAGAGTGCAGATGTTTTGTCTGGCTTGATGTTCAAGTTCTTTGGCCACATGAAGGGGGGCCCTTACCCCGGGAGCCGCTTGAGGTCTGGGGGAAATGCAAATATTTCCAAACTTTCTGTTAAGTTCCTGCATTCTTTCCTCAAAATATGGGTCTACCATTTTGTAATACTTTCCTGTGGCTTGAGGAGCTTTAGGGAATTTTCCCTCTATGAGATTTAAGTTCTGAAAATCTTGTTCCCACTTTGTTAGTTCCTCCTTTAAAGCTGGATTAGCAGGTAAAAAGGTAGAAGGACCCTTTGGTCTGGCTTCCTGTTTTTCTTATTCCTCATTAAGACCCATAATCAAATTTGACACTGGCATTGAATGTTTTGGGTCAGGAATATCCAGCACCTGTCTGAAGGTTTCTATGTGTTCAGTGATGGTAAGTCACTTAGGTCCACCTCCCGAGAATAAATTGGGTCAGGGGGCAGCTCCCGCCTGACTTCACGAGACCTCCCTCTTTCTTGGTCCAACTCCCTCACGTCCCTATATACAGTGTTGATTCTAGAAATTTTGAAATGTGGGGGCGGTTCCCCCCCATGCCCGAAAAATGTGGGGGCTTGGTCATTAAAATGGGAACTTGTACCTTCGCCAAAGAAGGATTAACTCTATAACCATTTGTCTGTCCATTATTTTGTTAGCAGGATTATGCAAATGCTATTGTATGGATCTTTAAACTAAAAATTATGAAAAAAGAGAAAATGGCACCTGATCCAACTTAGATACCATTAAATTTTGTTACTTATCTGGATCATTGTTTGGATAGAAAAAATATTAAAGATCTGGGGCCGTGTGTCCAACAATACCTAGATAAGGTGACCTTAGATCTAAATAAGGGAAGGTTTTTTACCTAAGTTTTTCTTGGACTTCGTATTCACGAAACAAAAGTTTTAAAATGTTCAATTTCATAATTTCCTACTAGAAATCTAAGAAATACTTAAAATCTAAGTTAGAAATGTTCTATATATTGTTATAAAATACAACCCCTGGATTTTCCCATTTAAAAAAAATCAAACATGCGTGGGGGAGGTTTGCACTCTCGGGATGCTCTTCATACTATTCTATTACCATTATACATGCAGCAGACGACTTTCAAGTACTGTAGCCTTTCTATGCATTTCTGTATATACATGCTGTACGAATTGGTTCAACAGTATTGTTGTTAGAATAAGGCGTTTGAATCATCCACTTTATAATATCCATTTTGTTTTCATATTAAATCACAGCTTTCACTGAAAAAACGACCAAATTTGGTTAATTTTATTGTAATTGGAATTTTTATAAATAAAAATACTTACATAATCCCAACAGAAGCTTACGTGACCTACCGTTCGGTCAAGGACACAGACAATGTGTCTCGCCATTTTTTTCTCTCTTAATGTACACACGTAAACCCCAGCGGGCACCTGCTGGAGGTTATATCTCCACTGTAAGTTGTCATTCTAATTTTGACCCTACCCCTCAGAAGATGGTAGAGGGGAGGAGGGTGGGACTCTCCCTGTTGGGATTATGTAAGTATTTTTATTTATAAAAATTCCAATTACAATAAAATTAACCAATTTTATTGCATAAAAACGTACTTACATAATCCCAACAGAAGCTTGAATGCAGCCCTGAGGTCCATGGTGGGTAGACTTCTGAGGACTGTCAAGTGCTATAGGAGAGTTCTTTAGGTATACAGATACAAAAAAATGCATACACAATATGTTATACTACAAACACTGTAATATACTACATATATGAAAACTAGTATCATTATTACTGTCATAGTCAATACAAGTACTGTTAAAGTGAAAAGTAATTGTAATAAAGTAGCTGTAAAGTACTCACCCACTTATGAAAGCAGCATGCTGTACTGTACATCAAATAATATGTATGAAACCCTCCACCTTGTCTATACAGTAGTGCAGGGGTCAAAGGTCAGCTGTGCCCAGTTGAATAAAACTCCAACAGTCAGAGTGCAGCTGTCCCTCAAGCCAAGCAGCCATAACATGAAGTCTTATCCATATTCTTGTTCCACAAATCAAAGTCCTAGTACATTCCAGTCCAAATCCATACATCCTGAAAACATAAAGACTGATTATATTATTAAGTCTCAATTGTTCACTACATGCTGTGCAGACACAATGGGACCTAACTTAAAGATATCATCATTTTCCCAGCAAATATCCTTCAAATAAAAGTTTGTAAAGGTATTGTGGGATTTCCAGTAACAGGAGCTCAAGACCTGATCTAAGGAGATACCTCCTTTAAATGCAAGTGATGCAGCCATAGCTCTAACATCATGAGCTCTAACCTGAGTGACCTGTTGATCAGCCGTATCTGAAGACTGATAGCAAGTTTGAATGGTATGTTTAATCCACTGGGAAATGGTTATTCTTGTGATATCCTTAGAATAACCCTCCCTAAGGGATACAAAGAGCAGGGCCTTGCCCTTTCTCATGGATTTGGTCTTCTCTAAATAGACCTTGAGGGCCCTAACTGGACAAAGTGACTTGTCCTCCACCAGTGAGCTGTCCAACATGGTAGTAAGGGCTGGTATCACTACTGGCTTAATGGAATCAGGGCCATCCGAAGCCAATTGGTTTTTAGCCAGGAAGGCCGGAGAAGGAGAGACAGTAACTTCTGACCAATTTCTCCTTGAAGAGACAGAAGAGTGAGTCCAAGCATGTATCTCACTCCTTCTTTTTCCTGAGGCTAAAGCTAACAGGAACACTGTCTTGTAAGTTAGCCACTTCAAAGGAGCCTCTGACAAAGGCTCAAAGGGAGGTTTTGTCAAACCTAAGAGGACCAATGAGAGGTCCCATGTAGGTATGGACCTATCTGGTTTAGGTCTATCCCTGGTGAAGCTGGCAATAAGTCTATTCAGTTCTAGACTTTTTGAAATGAATTCACCCTGTGAACCCAAAGCATCAGCAATTGCTGTTCTGTAACCAGTGATTGTAGCTGGTTTGAGATTTTTGACTGTGAACAGGTAGTTTAAAAATTCTGCTACCTGGGGAACAGCTGTTGAGGTGATGTCCACCTTATTCTCTGTGCACCATTGCCCATAAATGGTCCACCTTGATTGATAGACTTTTCTTGAGGATTCCCTCTGAGGTGCCTTAATTCTTTCTGCCACCTCAGATGAGAATCTTCCAGAATTGGATTCCTGGAATCCAGAAGCCACACATGTAGATTCAGGTACTCCACGTTGTTGTGGAACCTGTTGGAATGTGGTTGCTTCAGAAGTGTCTTCCAGTGAGGGAGCTGTAGGGGTACCCTGGTCGAGAGATCCACCAGATCCCAAAACCATGGCATCCCTGGCCACCCTGGAGCCAGTACTATCATCCTGCATGGGTATGTTATTATTTTTTGAATTACTTGTGGCAGGATGGCTACTGGACAGAAGACATAGCCATCTAGGCCTTCCCAACAGATATTCAATGCATCTATTTTCCAAGCCTTTCTGTCTGGGACAGGAGATACATAAATTGGAAGTTTGTAATTTAGATGAGTTGCAAAAAGATCTACCATTGGTGTGTGCCAAACTTTGCAAATTTGGTTGAATATCTGTTGGTGAAGTGACCACTCCGTCTGTATGACCTTGTCCCTTCGTGATAGAGAGTCTGCTATGACGTTTAGGGATCCAGGTACGTGTCTTGCCCTTATCTGGATTTTTCTGGGATTTGTGAATGCAAGAATTCTCCAGATAAGAGCACACATTTCTATGGAATGTGTGCCTCCTTCTTTGTTCAGATAAGCTACTACTGTGCTGTTGTCTGAACAAATGAGCACTGTTTGACCTTGTAAGTGTTCCTGAAAGCCCTTTAGGGCTAGAAGAACAGCTTTTAGCTCCAATACATTGATGTGGAGCTGGGCTTCCTTGTTTGACCAGAGACCACTTAACACTATCTCGTTTAAGTGAGCTCCCCAGCCTTTTTGTGAGGCATCTGTAAACACCAGTGTGTTGTGTACCTGAGGATGGATAGGAGCACCTGCCATGAGATTTTTGATATCCTCCCACCACTTTAGGTGCTTCAGGAAATTTCCTGTTACCGGAATCCTTATGTCCAATGACTGGGGAAACTTCCAGTGCGACTTTAGGTACCACTGGAAAGGTCTCATGTGTAACCTTCCTAGTGGCACTGTTTTTTCCAAGGAAGCTAAAGTCCCTATGAGCGACATGAGCTTTCTTGGAGTCAAGACTAATGACTTTCTGATGGAAACAGTCTGAGCGTTTAGCCGATCGAGTTTCTTCTGGGTTGGGAACACTAGACCCCTCTGAAGGTCGAAATGATAGCCCAGAAAATCCAGTTTTTGCGTGGGTATCAATTCCGATTTTTGAAAATTGATAATCCAGCCTAGTTCTTGCACCAACTGAACTAACTTTTCCGAATCTTTGAGACATTGATCTTTTGATGGTGACCGAAGAAGCCAGTCGTCCAGATATTGATGGATTCTGAGGTTCCTGGCTTGAGCTATGAGTTTGACCTCTTTGACAATGCGAGTGAACTCTAGGGGAGCTGTCGCGACACCAAAAGGAAGAGCTTGAAACTGAAAAACCCCTTTTTTGGTCTGAAATCTCAGATATTTTTGAGATTGTGGATGAATTGGAACATGGAAATAAGCGTCTGTGAGGTCTATCGAGATGACCCACTCCCCTTTTCGAATCGATTTCCTGATAGATTCGGCTGTTTCCATCTTGAATGTCGGTACATGCAAATGAAGGTTTAACATACTTAGATCTATTACTGGTCGCCAACGATTCATGGGTTTTGGAACCAGAAAAAGTCTGCTGTAATATCCCAGAGTAGTGAGTTTTTTGACAGGAACTATCGCCTTTTTTGTAAGCATGGCCTGAACTGCCTCTTGGAGGGCGCCATCTTTGTTTTTGTTGTGATATTCGCTCAAAATGAGCGGAATTTTCGACAATTTTGGAAGAAACTTGAAATCTAGGCGATAGCCATGTTGCAGTAAACTTACTACTCTGGGATGGGCGTGGTTTTTTGACCATACCTGCCAAAAAGTCCGCAATCTTGCCCCTGGGAAGTCATTTCCTCTTTCCACCTCTGCCTCCTCGCGATGCGCGCGCAGAGAAGTGGCCATAGGTTGAATTTTGCTGCGTTCGTTTGTCACGAAACGACCTGTTACCTTCCTGTGAGGGCTTTGGATGTGAAGACCTCCCGAAATCGAAATTCTTCACAGAGTCTCTGTATGACTTGGAATCAGATTCCTTCATTATTGACAATCTTTTGATCATGTTATCCTCAACCTGGGATAAAATATCCGAGTTGAAGACCTCCTGTTGGTCAAAATGGTCTGTACGCAAGCTTGCCAAGTCCTTAGGACCTAATTTTGAGCTGCAGTCCTTCAATAAGCTGTCTCTCCTTGCAAGTAGCATATTGCAGGCCAGAGTCATATTCTGCTTGAGGACTGTATCCAGAGCTATTTCTAAGGAAGATGTGACAGAAGCCTGGAGTTGAGAGTATTTGATCATGAGATCTGCTGATTCCCTGATGGTTTCCAGATCTTCTGAACATTTGATCTCAGTAGCTAACTCCTGGATCCTATTGTTGAGTTCCTCAATAGCCATTTTAAACCATACAACATGGCCCAGGATTTGAACATTTTCTCTGCAAACTGTCTCCTGTACAATAAACTGCTTGGAAGGTACAGAGATTGAAGATGACAAAGACTTTACTTTAGCTATGTTGAAGTATGAGTCAGGAAGTTTAGGAGCTTTCAGAGGAGTATTTTGAGGAGAAGTGGTGTAATAAATCATGTCAGGCCTCTCAAAGGCCAAAAACTGTCCCTGAGATAAAGATTCAGAGCTGGACTTGTCTTTTACTGTTGTTCCAGAGGCCTTTCTGAATCTATAGTCCCACATGGACTGTATATCTTGAACAGGAGGTAAAGCCAAATTCTGTTTTCTGACCACCTGCTTTGAAGGTTTCTTAGAGAATGCAGAGGGAGCCACAAGGCACTCTACTTGTGGTACCTCTAAATCCAACAGATTCCTGATGGCATTGAGCATTTCCACATAGGAAGGATCTAATTCCTGGGAATGAGTCTCTGAATCACCCTGAGGAGACCTGGATCTATGGCGTTTCGTAGCAGGTAAAGATGATTCCTCATCAGATAATTCCCCCTCTGAGGGGACTGGTCTGCTCTGGGAGGCAGGGGCACACATACCCTGCTCCTGAGAGTGTGGAAGAGTTGTTTTGGAAGCTGAAGGTTTATCCCTGCGCTTGAACTCCTCAAATTGAGAAGCCAGGGAAGATAACTGAGAATTCATAGCCTTTAACATCTTCTGAAGAGATGAATCAGGAGTAGAAGTGGAGGAAGTTGAGGACTTTGAAGGAGTTGGCTCATCCAACAGCGAATCATCAAACTTGTCAGAAACTTTAGTTTTTGAAGATTTCTTTCTATGAGGAATTTTCAAAGCACCAGCACAAATAGTACAGTCACTTTCCTTACCAATGACACACTTATCCTTCCCTTTCTTGTCGTTTCTGCATTTTAAACAGGCCTGATGGTTGTCCCAAGGCAACATATCACCTGCACAAATGGAGCATTTCCTTTGTTTTTCGGACATGGTAAAAAATCTTTGAAGATCCGAAAAGAACGCGTGTGTACTTGACGGCGGTCAAAATAAGAAAGACAACTTACAGTGGAGATATAACCTCCAGCAGGTGCCCGCTGGGGTTTACGTGTGTACATTAAGAGAGAAAAAAATGGCGAGACACATTGTCTGTGTCCTTGACCGAACGGTAGGTCACGTAAGCTTCTGTTGGGATTATGTAAGTACGTTTTTATGCAATAAAAATAGCCTTCATGATGATAAAATTAAAGGATTCTCGCGAAAAGATCAGTGCCCCTCCATTTTGTAAACATGCGGGCTCGCATCTTCTACCGAACGCACCGAATATACCGAATTGCGGGCTAGTACTAAAACTTGCGAGATATCGCATATCCCACGCTCTAGAAGCATCACTGTATATACAATAGTAGAAGCCGTTTTTGATTTTTCCTGATCTCTATCACTGGAGATATTCCCTTGCTTAGGGGAAGATCTGCCAGATTTTTTGGATTTGGAACGGTGAGGGGATGCCTCAGATGAGGAGCTGACATAACGGGAGGACTTGTATTTAGATTAGTCTTATGTTTCTTGACCTTTTCAACTGATTCAGCTCGGGGAGGCTCCATTTCTGGGTCTGAGGGAATATCAGAGTATTGGGCCCGCAATCTGGGAGGCAACTCTGGGCCTACCTGGGCTGTGGTACTGTCCATGGGTTCATGGCTGGGAACTTGCTGATACCGAGGTCTGGGAGGGCTGGGAGCTGAGCTCGGACCTGGTTTTGAATGTGACTTAGTCTGGTCCCCCTGTGGGGATCTGGGGTCCTGGGGATGTTTAGATACAGTCACTGTGGCAGCAAGTTTATTAAAGGCGTCCATCATGGAACGTTGAAAAGAACCGATTTGTTCTTGGAACTGATCACCCAGGGATTTTTCTATCCTCCGTTTTAAAACAGTACCTGGGGTCTCGGGTACATGCTGGGGAGTTTTTAAAGATAAGTGATCCAGTCCCAGCACCTGGGCCCTGGGATCTCCCAGCACAACATTGCTGGGTTTTGGTGGGGATTGATAAATACTACGAGCTGCCTGTTCAAGCTCTTGCTGGGAACCTTCAAAGATATCACCCTGATCCGGCTCTCCCAGAAGCTCGGATTCATCTTTGGAAACGTCGGATATCCCAGCCTTGTCTTTCTTTACATACCGTTTTCTATTTATAATCTTTTGTTTTTGTTCTTCAGTCAATGAAGCACACACCATACATTTTCCCTTGCCAGTAACAATAGTCGTCGCCTTTAGACGATTTCCTACAGGTAGGGCAGTAGTTGTGCAAATCCCACGGATTGCAAAAATGATATTTAAGGGCTCTGGACCTATTGCCAGCACTAGTAGTAGACATTGCAGGATTAAACCAGGGCGATAATAGAGAGATATCCGATTAAAAACTCCAGTAATGCTGTTATGCACACACAATATACACTGGGCGATAACAGGGTGACATCCGATTTTGAACTTCAATAATGCTGTGCTGCACACAAAAAAACATACTAAAGCATTCACTGTGCATATATATATAAAACTACATGCAATTCGATGAGAAACACTGCATATTTCGCTGTTAATGAACATAAAAGTCTTTGAAATATAAACACGATCTTTCCAATATTGGCGGCCAACAAGAAAGACGTACTGTGCATGCTCACTCACCAGGTCACCAGAAGCTGGGTACTAATACTCGGTCATTAGAACTCTTTTTTCGAGAGTTGGCCGTGTCGGGTGCGGCGACCCGAGATAAGCATTGAGTCCCAGATGGTAAGCTGTTGGAGCGTAATAAAAGCAATACTTTTCAAGTTATAAGTGATTTACTCAACAGTGATAACCTAAAAGTAAGTATTACTCAGCTATGCCATGAGCTAAAGGTCTGAAATTTTACTATGTTATAGCCGACCCAAAAGTAGCTGAATAACATATTTACACAAAATTCTCTAAATGCAATAGTCTTCAAGTTACAAGTGATTTTACTCATGCTGGAAGTTACTTTAAAGTCCAAAAGTAGCTATTACTCACTTAGCTATTGAGATAGACACCCAAGTACCATGTTGTAGCTATGGGAAAAGTAGCTGAATAACATATTTTAACAAAATGCTGTAAATGCAATACTTTTCAAGTTATAATTGATTTTAGTGCATCATTTCAATAATTTTAATACATTAAAAATTATTTAAAAAATTCATAAAAAAATAATTAAGAAAGATCCAAGTCTGACACTCACACAAATGCATCTACTTGTGGTCTAGTACATATATGCAAGATATGAGAGAAATCCCTGCAATAGTCACTGAGAAAATTGTCATAAAGTGTTGAAATTTTCACACTTTTGGTGGGGGTACCTCTCTTGTAATGGCTCTAGCAAACAGAAGAACAGACAGATTTGCATGCCTTGAACAATTTTTCATCCTCAATAGATAAGGTATCTTTTAAAACAAGCAATCAGTGCCTGTGAACGGTCTCTGTGTCAGCTGACTGCGTGTTTTGAGTTTCGGATTAAAAGTGACAGAAGAAAATGACACAAAAGTTGTGCCCTGGAAATGGTGTTCAGAAGGAAAGTAAGAAGGTAACTGTTAAGGTGTAAAAAGTAAGTTAAAACATATTTAAAGAAAACATTGCAAATGTAATAGTTTTAATTTTACTATGTTATAGCTCACCCCAAAATAAGTGAATAACATATTGAAACTAAATAATCTAAATGCAATAGTTTTCAAGTTATAAGTGCTTTTCTCAACAGTGACAACCTAAAAGTAGCTATTACTCAGCTATGCCATGAGCTACAGGTCTTAAATTTTACTATGTTATAGCCGACCCAAAAGCAGCTGATTAACATATTTACACAAAATTCTCTAAATGCAATAGTTTTCAAGTTATAAGTGATTTTACTCATGACGGAAGTTACTTTAAAGTCCAAAAGTAGCTATTACTCACTTAGCTATTGAAATAGACACCCAATTACTCACCATGTTGTAGCTATGGAAAAAGTAGCTGAAGAACATATTATAACAAAATGCTGTAAATGCAATACTTTTCAAGTTATAATTGATTTAGTGCATGATTTCATTAATTTTAATGCATTAAAAATTATTTAAAAAATTCATAAAAAAATAATTAAGAAAGATCCAGGTCTGACCTAGTGTGACCTAGTACATATGTGCAAGATATTAGAGAAATCCCTGCAATAGTCACTGAGAAAATTGTGATAAAGTGTTAAAATTTTCATACTTAGGGTGGGGGGTACCTAGTAAACAGACGAACAAACAGATCTGCATGCCCTGAACAATTTTTCATGCTAGGTAGATAAGCTATCTATTTAAAACAAACAGCATGTCTCTGGGCCTTGTAGTTTCGTCGGAGAAGTCGCTCACGCGTACGTGTACGACGCAGAGTGATGCCATAATGTCAGCTGACTGACAAGTCAGCTGACATAAAAAATAGCATGTCTCTAGGCCTTGTAGTTTTGGAGGAGAAGTTGTTCACGCGGACGCCAATGCCGCAGAGTGACGACATAATGTCAGCTGACATAAAAACCTGTTCAAGTGTTGTAGTTAAAAGTAATTTAACGAGTTGCCAAAAATAGACTCGTTCGGGTATTTTAGGAGTCAAGGGCTGATCTTGAAGGACAAACTTCAAGGTCAAATGTCTGTAGGCTATAGAGGACATATATATATCTATTAAAATGTCAACCATAAAGAGATTCAACTTTCTATTGATGAGAAAAAGCCTCAGAATGTGCAAACTCCTTATTGAATTCGAAGAAACATCCATGGCAGCAAATTTGAGAACTCTACCTATAATACCTTTTCATCTAGGGCACTCAAAATGTGTAAAAGTCCTTGCTGACCGTCAAAAAAACTACCTGTGGCATCCATCTTTTTTTTTTAAATGAGGCAAGCTTCAAGGTCAACTAGAGGATTGCTCGCAAAAAAAAAAGAAAAAGGATATAAAGGTGAGTGCTAAAGTATTAAGAAAATGCTTCGTTTCTAGCCTTATACTGTTGTGGCAACCAAAGTCAGCGCAGTCTGCTCGATCTAGCACGGTTTTCACGATATAAGCATTTTTGTGTTTTGCAAAAAATAAAAAAATTAAAAATGTCTGCTATATTTGGCGAGACAAAAATATTTTGAAAATTGGCATGGCTACTCTGCAGAGATACCCAGCAGGTCCAAAATTTTGTTGAGTTCGCTCCATATAGCACAGTTTTCGAGATATAAGCATTTTTGTGTTTTGCAAAAACTTTGAAAATTCAAAATGGCCACCATTTTTGGGGAGACAAAAATTTTTGTCAAGACCACTGCCGTGGTATCTCCCGCCGAGCATTAAAGCAGAAGAAATAGCTTTTCCGAGATATTCACAATTTTTCATTTTCGTGTGTGAAAGGTCTTCCAAAAGTAGGTGAACGAGTTATTTGAGAAAAATTGGCTATCTGCAATACTATTAAGAGATAATTCACATTTACTCATTTTGAGTAGGTGAATAATTATCTATGGGTCTGAAACTTCACCAAGTGAAAGCTCTCCCAAAAGTAAGTGAACGAGTTATTTGAGAAAAATTGGCTATCTGCAATACTTTTAGAGATAATTCGCATTTACTCATTTTGAGTAGGCGAGTAATTAGCTATGGGTCTGAAACTTCACCATGTGAAAGCTCTCCCACAAGTAGATGAATGAGTATTTGATAAAAATTGGGTATCCGCAATACTTTTACAGATAATTAGCATTTACTCATTTTGAGTAGGTGAATAAATAGCTATGGGTCTGAAACTTCACAGAGTGAAAGCTCTCCCAAAAGTAGGTGAATGAGTTATTTGAGAAAAATTGGCTATCTGCAATACTTTTAGAGATAATTCGCATTTACTCATTTTGAGTAGGTGAGTAATTAGCTATGGGTCTGAAACTTCACCAAGTGAAAGCTCTCCCAAAAGTAGGTGAATGAGTTATTTGAGAAAAATTGGCTATCTGCAATACTTTTAGAGACAATTCGCATTTACTCATTTTGAGTAGGTGAGTAATTAGCTATGGGTCTGAAACTTCACAGAGTGAAAGCTCTCCCAAAAGTAGGTGAATGAGTTATTTGAGAAAAATTGGCTATCTGCAATACTTTTAGAGATAATTCGCATTTACTCATTTTGAGTAGGTGAGTAATTAGCTATGGGTCTGAAACTTCACCAAGTGAAAGCTCTCCCAAAAGTAGGTGAATGATTAATTTGACAAAAATTGGCTATCTGCAATACTTTATTAGATAATTCGCATTTACTCATTTTGAGTAGGTGAGTAATTAGCTATGGGTCTGAAACTTCACCAAGTGAAAGCTCTCCCAAAAGTAGGTGAATGAGTTATTTGAGAAAAATTGGCTATCTGCAATACTTTTAGAGATAATTCGCATTTACTCATTTTGAGTAGGTGAGTAATTAGCTATGGGTCTGAAACTTCACAGAGTGAAAGCTCTCCCAAAAGTAGGTGAATGAGTTATTTGAGAAAAATTGGCTATCTGCAATACTTTTAGAGATAATTCGCATTTACTCATTTTCAGTAGGTGAGTAATTAGCTATGGGTCTGAAACTTCACCAAGTGAAAGCTCTCCCAAAAGTAGGTGAATGATTAATTTGACAAAAATTGGCTATCTGCAATACTTTATGAGATAATTCGCATTTACTCATTTTGAGTAGGGGAGTAATTAGCTATGGGTCTGAAACTTCACCAAGTGAAAGCTCTCCCAAAAGTAGGTGAATGAGTTATTTGAGAAAAATTGGCTATCTGCAATACTTTTAGAGATAATTCCCATTTACTCATTTTGAGTAGGTGAGTAATTAGCTATGGGTCTGAAACTTCACCATGTGAAAGCTCTCCCACAAGTAGATGAATGAGTTATTTGATAAAAATTGGGTATCCGCAATACTTTTACAGATAATTAGCATTTACTCATTTTGAGTAGGTGAGTAATTAGCTATGGGTCTGAAACTTCACCAAGTGAAAGCTCTCCCAAAAGTAGGTGAATGATTAATTTGACAAAAATTGGCTATCTGCAATACTTTATGAGATAATTCGCATTTACTCATTTTGAGTAGGGGAGTAATTAGCTATGGGTCTGAAACTTCACCAAGTGAAAGCTCTCCCAAAAGTAGGTGAATGAGTTATTTGAGAAAAATTGGCTATCTGCAATACTTTTAGAGATAATTCCCATTTACTCATTTTGAGTAGGTGAGTAATTAGCTATGGGTCTGAAACTTCACCATGTGAAAGCTCTCCCACAAGTAGATGAATGAGTTATTTGATAAAAATTGGGTATCCGCAATACTTTTACAGATAATTAGCATTTACTCATTTTGAGTAGGTAAATAATTAGCTATGGGTCTGAAACTTCACCATGTGAAAGCTCTCCCAAAAGTAGGTGAATGAGTTATTTGAGAAAAATTGGCTATCTGCAATACTTTTACAGATAATTCGCATTTACTCATTTTGAGTAGGTGAATAATTGGCATGGGTCTGAAACTTCACCATGTGAAAGCTCTTCCAAAAGTAGGTGAATGAGTTATTTGAGAAAAATTGGCCATCTGCAATACTTTTAGAGGTAATTCGCATTTACTCTTTTTGAGTAGGTGAGCAATTAGCTATGGGTCTGAAACTTCACGAAGTGAAAGCTCTTTGGGATAGCTGCTCTGCAGAGATAGCCTGAGGATAAAAAATTTCGTCGAAATCGCTCTATGTAGCACGGTTTTCGAAATATAAGCATTTTTGTGTTTTGCAATTTTTGCGCAAAAATTCGAAAATTCAAAATGGCCGCCATTTTTGGCAAGACCAAATTTTTTTGAAAATTGGCATGGCTACTCTGCAGAGATACCCTGTGGGTCAAAAATTTCGTCGAAATCGCTCTATCTAGCAGGGTTTTTGAGATATAAGCATTTTTATGTTTTGCAATTTTTGCGAAAAATTCGAAAATTCAAAATGGCCGCCATTTTTGGCGAGACAAATTTTTTTTGAAAATTGGCATGGCTACTCTGCACATATATCCCGTGGGTCAAAAATTTCGTCGAAATCGCTCTATCTAGCAGGGTTTTCGAGATATAGCCATTTTTTTATGTTTTGCAATTTTTGCGAAAAATTCGAAAATTCAAAATGGCCGCCATTTTTTGCGAGAAATTTTTTGTTTGAAAATTGGCATGGCTACTCTGTAGAGATACCCTGCGGGTCAAAAATTTCGTCGAAATCGCTCTATCTAGCAGGGTTTTTGAGATATAAGCATTTTTATGTTTTGCAATTTTTGCGAAAAATTCGAAAATTCAAAATGGCCGCCATTTTTGGCGAGATAAAATTTTTTTGAAAATTGGCATGGCTACTCTGCAGATATACCCTGTGGGTCAAAAATTTCGTCGAAATCGCTCTATCTAGCAGGGTTTTCAAGATATAAGCATTTTTATGTTTTGCAATTTTTGCGAAAAATTCGAAAATTCAAAATGGCCGCCATTTTTGGCGAGACAAAATTTTTTTCAAAATTGGGATAACTACTCTGCAGAGATACCCTGAGGGTCAAAAATTTCGTCGAAATCGCTCTATCTAGCACGGTTTTCGAGATATAAGCATTTTTGCGAAAATTTCGAAAATTCAAAATGGCCGCCATTTTTGGCAAGACAAAAATTTTTTGAAAATTGGGAAAAGTACTCCGCAGAGATATCCCACGTGTCAAAAATTTTGTCGAAATTGCTCTATCTAGCACGGTTTTCGAGATATAAGCATTTTTGTGTTTTCCTTATTTGGAAAATTCGTAATGATTAATTAATCATTAATTACTCGGCCATTTCTTGACCAATCAATGCCAAAATCTAATGATTTCCAGATTTTAATAGAATGAATATATTTGCCAAGTTTCAGGTGAATTGATAAAATTCCTTTCAAGTTATCATTCGGACAAGCTTCCCCATCGAAAAAAGACATTTTTGGTCATGTGACCTCTCTGATTGGTTGAAATGTCACTGCAGCATATTCAAAAAAATTCTCTCCCATACACAAACATGGATGGAAAACAGCATATTCAAAAAAATTCTCTCCCATACACAAACAAGCGGGACGCTTAAATATCTGTAGGCTATAGAGGATATATATATTTAATTAAAATGTCAATTATAAAGACATTAAACTTGCCATAGATGCGAAAAAGCCTCAGAATGCATAAAACGCTTGGTGACCATCAAAGCAGCACCTGTGGTGGCCATCTTGTTTTCCGAAACGAGGCCAAAATTTTCCCAGGCAAGGAATAATAGAGAACTCTGTCTATAATACATTTTGCTCTAGAGGGTTAACGGAAAATATCTATCTACACACTGTTGTGGTGGCGTCATACTCAGGTGTAATCCACAGTATGCACGGGATGCTATCCAGTGGATACATACAATAATAGTGTTTTGTTTCAAAAATGTGGCAATATGGGAGACTCCCATGATAATACTTGCAATATTAAGTTTTAACAATATTTATTAATAATTCACTATGGACATAAATGGACTATATTTTCAACACTATAAAGAAATAGAACAAATTTTTACTTCACGAACTTTTCACGCAAACTAAGAATTTTAATTTTATAAATTTCTATTTTAGAATTTGGTTCCCCACATTGCTTTGTTCTAGGGCTAAAATTACCCAGTTGTTTAGTTGCAAGTAAAAAGAGAGGAAATGACTAGATTTAAAGAAATAATCGTGGTGGACAATCAATATTCACTACAAAACCTAATATTTCCCGGTTTAGTTTCCCACACCTATATTTTATAATTTATGGTTAGTACTTTCTTACTAAACTTTCCTATAGGTAATGTTAATTTGTCAACTATGTCTGTTTTTTTCTAACATCAATATCAACTAAAATAAAACATTTATGCACAACAAACTCACATATATGGAATGCCTTAACTTTTTTCAAGTTTACTGACTATCTCGATAAGAACTTTATGTTTTCTAAAACTTTGGCATGGAAATGTAATCTACAAAAAATATGTCCACATAATATACATGCAGCAACTATCCTGACATTCAGACACGGAGTGAAACATATTGTATTTAAACCACCAACCAAATGTATTACTGAATAAATGCACTGCATTACATAACTAGGTGTAAGTTTAAAATGTTTCAAAAACATTAAAAAACACCATAACTTGCCAAGCTACCATGAAAATATTTGATCAATTTATTATCATTATTCAAATGCTGGAAACCTAATCATGTCTGATGAAGTAATTAAGTGAGGAAGTAGGGCATGACTGATTGGTGTCATGTGGTTTATATTACAAGAGGTTACACAATACTCTAAACATTTTTCTTTCAAATGAAGTATCTACAAAGCCCTAGGCCTATTAAATAGATTAGCCATTTCTGGTGGACAGGATCAAAGCCACAATCAGTCCATACAATCCCAGTACTTCAGCAAAGATGAGGATGAGTATCATGCCAACAAACAGCTTTGGCTGCTGTGCTGTTCCTCGCACTCCAGCATCTCCAACAACACCAATTGCAAAGCCAGCTGCAAGTCCAGACAGCCCCACACTGAGACCAGCTCCCATGTGGACAAAACTCCTACAAACAGATAAAATAAGCACTTTTAAAGTCTGCTATGTGGGTTACTTCGGCACTCCGTGGATAACCTTGAATTAAGAGCTTCAAGGTCAAATGTGTGCAAGGTTGTAGAGGACATGTATATCTGTTATATATATCACCTATGAAGAGATTCAACCTTCTACCTATGAGAAACAGCCAGCAGAAAAATGTCGATTATTTTCAAAGAAATGCCCGTGGCGGCCATCTTGTTTTTCAGAATGAGGCTATTTTCCTTCCCAGAGAAGCTTACCCTTCAATGAAGATATCCTTCCTTCGGATGATTCCGGTGGATACAAATAACAACTTTAATTGATATTATGTGACGGAAATAGTGAAATGTAGCATATTTTACACAAGCGTTTGATTATGTGGGCGATAATACAATACCTCGCGAGTAACCGAGTTTTTAAAATGGACTCGAGTACAAGCCAAGACCGCCTCGTACACCGGGGCTCGAGTACTCGTTCACAGCCCTACCAATTACAGGGTTAAATATGTAAAAATTGTAACAAAAAGTCCCATAAGAGGGTCTACATATGCCTAAAACACAGCTTCAACTTCAACTTAAAAGTCTTTATTATTGAGAGTTTAAGGTCAACATCCTTTGACCATCCTTAACACATGTACCAAGTTTGCATTTTTAGCTCTAGCGCACACAAGTACTGATACTTACTTGAATAAAGTATATTCTGGAGCTGCTTTTATATCATTGGCTATAAGGGCTGCCACTACAAGGCCATAAATGGCCAGAATACCAGCCATGACAACTGGGATTACAGACTTCATAATCAGTTCTGGTCTCATCACAGACATCGCAGCAATGCCTGTACCAGATTTTGCTGTTCCATATGCAGCTCCCAAAGCTAAAACACAACACATTCAATACTTACATTCGCCATGATTATCATTAATTAGAACATTTGAACATCAAGCTTAACAAGAAATAAGACAAGCAATCAGTAACTGAAAGAATAGGTCACATATAGAGTTGGTACAGACCTTGATGACCCACAAGAACTTTATACAAGATTTTAAAGGCTACTACGGCAAGGTCAAAGGTCAAATGAAGGAAACACCTCGATGTTGCACGCCTACACCCCTAACCAATATCCCTACCAATTAGTTAGTATCAACTTCCTACACCTTACACTTTCTGGGGTACAGCCCGGACAAGATTTTCAAACTCAAGGCCACTACCGCAAGGTCAAAGTCAAATCAAGGTCACACCATGATGTTGCACACCTAGAAACCCTAACCAATGTCCCTGCAAATTATCAACTACCTACGCCTTATGGTTTCCTAGACATAGCCTGGACAAGATTTTAAAGGTCAAGGTCACTATGGCAAGGTCAGAAGTCAAATTGACGTCACACAACAATGTTGTAGACCTAACCCCCAACCAATGTCCCTTCCAAGCATCAACTTTCTACACCTTACAGTTTCTGAGATATAGCCTGGACAAAATTTTAAAGGTCAATGTCACTACAGTAAAGGTCAGAGGCCAAATTAACGTTACACCAAGACATTGCACACCTACACCTCTCAACCAATGGCCTCCCTACCCAGTATAAAATTGCTACACGTTACAATATCCGAGATACAGCCGAGCCATGATTATTGTTCCCGCCACCTGCCCACCATAGGTGAAAACAAAACATAGCCTGGACAAGATTTTAACGGTCAAGGTCACTATGGCAAGGTCAAATCAAGGTCACAACATGACATTCCTCACCTACACCCCAAATGTCTCAACCAAGTATCAACCTTACAGTTTCTGAGATATATCCCAGACAATATTTTCAAACTCAAGGTCATTACGTCATTGTGAAAGGTCAAATCAAGGCCACACTATGACGTTGAACACTTACACCCCATCCCTACCAACAAGAAAAATGTTCTTGCTAACAAAAACAAAGCGTCCCCAAAGGTTAAATGAAATATAATATAAAGTAGAAAAAGGTTTTTGAAAATAAAAACATGCAGCGCTGAGAGAAGAAATAAGAGTTAAGCAGACAGTGTGGAGGTTTATGCGGATATATTAAAATAAATTCTATAGTTTGTAAGAAGAGTAGTTTTAAAGGAGATATAAGGCAAAAACAAAAAATCTGCTCTTTTATGACAACATTTTGACCCATAAGAGGGGGTCAGGGGGTAAATCTGACCGGCTATCTAGACTCTCCTTATAAAAAATCTATTCTAAAGCTGTAAAAGCAATAATAAAGGAGATATAAAGCAAAAGGATCACATCTGCTATTTTAAGACCCCAGTTTGACCAATAAAGGGGGGTCAGGGCGAAATCTGACCGGCCATCTAGACTCTTCACATATGGTTTCCCAATACCCCTAAAATATTCTAAAGCTCTAAAAGCAAAAATAAAGCAGATTTAAGGCAAAAAGACAAATTGAAAATTTTGATTACTTAAATGTAGCTTTTATAAGCTACAAGCTTACCAAGTGGGACCGAGTGCTGTTCTCGGATGGCCGCAGGCCCGGCCAACATCTAAGAAAAATAGACATTTATAGTTGGCCGTAGCCTTCTTGTGGTACTCTACGAGATCTCGTCCTACTTTCTCGTTGCAATTTTAACCACAACCCTCAGCTGTAATACAGCGGGGAGGCAGGGTGGGACTCTCCTCAGTCCCACATGGTAAGCTTGTAGCTTATAAAAGCTACATTTAAGTAATCAAAATTTTCAATTTTATTGCGCTACAATAGCTTACCATGTGGGACTGAGTGCTGAATCCAACCACTCGGTGGAGGGATTACAGCTGAGACTAGAAGATATGTCAATTTTTCTTAGATTTTGAAGTAATAGATTAGAATGAATGTTTAGAAATACCAGTCTGAGTCCCGTTTACAGTGCCCCAATCCCGAAAACCGGGCCTGTAAAGGGCCAAAAACCTAAATTGAATTAGTGACAGTGCTAAAAAACTGTCTGGATGTTTTGATTGTAGGAGAGAAGCAGTGTTGATTCTAGGAATTTCAAAAAGTGGGGGCGATCCCCCACCACTACACAAAATGTGGGGGAGAGGCTAAAAATTCTGGGGGACGACTTTATGATGAAGTTTAAACTAATAAAAAATACATTTTCAGTTTATTTAGACATTTTTAACTGGGCTTCTATTAATTAGTGGTCAATTTTTATTGTCTTGTCCAATAAAAATAATCTTCAAGGCTAGTGATAGAATTTAAAAAAAATACTGAAAATGGTTATTTACATCAAAGTGCCTCCTTGCCTGTCACGGCATTGTGGTTTTAAGTTTTCATCTAATGTCAGGGCATCACAAATTCAGTCATTACACCATCAATTTGTACAAATATGTTGGAAAACCCCACAGAATACTATGACCTCATGAATATTAATGAGTAGTCCACAAATTCTTCAAGTAAAATATTGTTAAAAAATCCAATGGAATCGTCAAATATTTTTTACGCATATATAAATATTCATGAGCTCTGTACAGTAGTCCATCTAGTGCACTAGTAGATATGATATTTGATCTTAAAGCAGAAAAATATTAAGAAACCACCATCAAAATCTGTGACCTCATTAATATTAATGAGCTGTCCATGAATTTTGATCAAGTAAAATATTTTTCTGCATATACGACGTATATTATACGTATATTATTGGGAAATCCGACAGATACCTACGCCGGGTCAGCACCGGCTTCACTACCATCAATGGCCTGTTGTAACAATCCAGTCTCCTGTAAGTTTCGTTTTTCTTGCAGCCATTTCTTATATAATCATCCACTTTCAGCTTAATTTTATGTTTTTGGTTATAATATGTCCAAATACTGTCTGTACCTCATAATATATTTAAGTTTGTAAACGATCACGAAACCACAATCGTCAACAGGCATTATTCGAAGAACGTTTCGACGGACAAATCAAAACCTCGAAAAACTCTCGATCCGTGCAGTGTTTCGATTTTCTAGATCTCTCGTCTTTTCGCTTCATATATCTCCCGCATCGCCTTGTGTACTACGCGTTCTCGTATAATTTGGTCACCGCAGACTCCAAGAAAATCCGCGTTTGTAGGCGAATTAATGCGCGATCCCGTGGAAAACGCATCCTAGAAGCAACTCTGGAGAAGTGCAGCCATTCTCACTTATGAAGAGTAAGGCCCTTAGGGCCAAACCACGATAGATACCAGCCCTAGGCTTGGAATTCTTATAATTTTTGTCACCTAACACGAGATTAATGACAACCTTAACTAGACCTATCGCATCGGAGAACCGATGCAAATTGTATCCACCAGAAGAAAACTCACCAAAGCCATTCTAACATCGCTTAACCTTGAAGGAGAAGGCCAAGGTGAAATCTGATCATATCAAAAGATTCTTAGCCCATGATTTCCTATAGGTTGGTGTGACACTGCAAACCTCTAGGAATATGAATAAGCAAGATATAAACACTAATTTTGGCAATCCTCATTTGACCTTGAAAGAGTGGCCAAAGGTCAAATCCGATCACACCAAAAGATTCCCAGCCCATGATTTCCTAGATTTTGGTTTACCATTCCAAAGCTCTAGGACCAATAATAAGTGAGTTATAAGCACTTTTAATTTGGGCTATCCTCATTTGACCTTGAAGGAGGGGTCCCAGGTCAAATCCGACCACACCAGAAGATTCCCTGCACATGATTTCCTATAGGTTGGTTTACCATCCCAAACATCTAGGACCAATAATAAGCGAGTTATAAGCACTTTTAAGTTGGGCTATCCTCATTTGACCTTGAAGGAGGGGTCCAAGATCAAATCCGACCACACCAAAAGATTCCCGGCCCATGATTTCCTATAGGTTGGTTTACCATCCTAAACCTCTACGACCAATAATAAGCGAGTTATAAGCACTTTTAAGTTTGGCTATCCTCGTTTGACCTTGAAGGAGGGGTCCAAGTTCAAATCTGACCACTCCAAAAGATTCCCAGCCCATGATTTCCTATAGGTTGGTTTACCATCCCAAACCTCTAGGACCAATAATAAGCGAGTTATAAGCACTTTTAAGTTTGGCTATGCTCGTTTGACGTTGAAGGAGGGGTCCATGGTCAAATCTGACCACACCAAAAGATTCCCAGCCCATGATTTCCTATAGGTTGGTTTACCATCCCAAACCTCTAGGACCAATAATAAGCGAGTTATAAGCACTTTTAAGTTTGGCTATCCTCCTTTGACCTTGAAGGAGGGGTCCAAGGTCAAATCCGACCACACCAAAAGATTCCCAGCCCATGATTTCCTATAGGTTGGTTTACCATCCCAAACCTCTAGGACCAATAACAAGCGAGTTATAAGCACTTTTAAGTTTGGCTATCCTCGTTTGACCTTGAAGGAGGGGTCCAAGTTCAAATCTGACCACTCCAAAAGATTCCCAGCCCATGATTTCCTATAGGTTGGTTTACCATCCCAAACCTCTAGGACCAATAATAAGCGAGTTATAAGCACTTTTAAGTTTGGCTATCCTCCTTTGACCTTGAAGGAGGGGTCCAAGGTCAAATCCGACCACACCAAAAGATTCCCAGCCCATGATTTCCTATAGGTTGGTTTACCATCCCAAACCTCTAGGACCAATAACAAGCGAGTTATAAGCACTTTTAAGTTTGGCTATCCTCGTTTGACCTTGAAGGAGGGGTCCAAGTTCAAATCTGACCACTCCAAAAGATTCCCAGCCCATGATTTCCTATAGGTTGGTTTACCATCCCAAACCTCTAGGACCAATAACAAGCGAGTTATAAGCACTTTTAAGTTTGGCTATCCTTGTTTGACCTTGAAGGAGGGGTCCAAGTTCAAATCTGACCACTCCAAAAGATTCCCAGCCCATGATTTCCTATAGGTTGGTTTACCATCCCAAACATCTAGGACCAATAATAAGGGGGATATAAGCACTTTTCATGACGGCAAAGAAACGCCTGTGGCGGCCATCTTGTTTTTCAAAATGAGGCCAAAAATATTCCCAGTCAAGATTTTATAATGAGGAACATATCCTGCGAATTTGAGATCTCTACCTATAATACCCTTTGCTCTAGAGGGCCACCAAAAGTCCTTGTTTTAAAGTCGAAAAATGCCCGTGGCGGCCATCTTGTTTTTCAAAATGAGGCCAAAAATATTCCCAGGCAAGATTTTATGGCTATGAATATATCCTGCAAATTTGAGAAGGCTAGCTATAACACTTTTTTCGTTAGAGCGGTAACGGTGAAATCTCTCTACACACTGCGGCGGCGGCGGCGTAGGCGTAATGAAGTCAAATCCATAGTATCCACTTAGGATAACTGGTCTGAGGGGAAGGGTCTAGGACTTGTGCCGCCACTACTGGACCCAGATACATATTGTCGTTGTCTGACTAAGTAAGGTCTGTTAGGTAAAAATTTATAAATGTTTTGTGAGCTTTCCAGTGACGGGCTTGCATGATTTGGTCCACCGATACCTCACCGTAAAAGGCCTAATGTCATGTGCTTTAACTTGGACCAGAGGCTTATTGGTCTGCTTGTTTACAACAAAGTAGAATGGTTTGTTTCAACCAACAGGAAAGAGTAGCGGGTCTGATGTCTCAGGCGAGTCCTTTCTTGAAGGAGATGAAAAGGAGGGATTGAGACCCTCTAAGGTCTTTGGTTCGATCCAAATAGAACCTCAGGGCCCGCACCGGACACAAGGTCCTGTCTTCTTTGAATTGTCTATCTACAATGGTAGTCAATAGTGTTAGGAATCGGTCTAAAAAATCAGAATCGATTAATCAGTAATTCTAGGTGATCGATTATCGATTATAATCGTTTTTCTGTTTGCTTTGTAAGACAGAATATTCTTTTTTTACCAAATATAATAACAATAGTCTTCCAATAGGTCACTGGTGAAAAAATCCAGGTTATTTGATTACAGTTTGGCGTAGGGAAGGGGGTATATTAGGGAACCAGTAGGCTGAAGAGTCAACAAGTATGTGTATCAGCAATAATATAATAATCTACTACGGTGGCCTTAACAGTTACAAAAAAAATATTATTTTCATTCTCCCTGTTCATCAGCTAAATCATTTACAGTGTTTGAATGTAACTTCAGCAGATAAGCAACCAATCATGCTTAAAATAAACAATATTTTAACAACTTTTGTTCAACATCACTCTGTGGTACTGTTTTTCATAACACATATCATTTTTCTTTCTTAATTTTACTTCAAACTGAAAGTATCCCCCACCAGCTTCAAGGAAGTCAGATACCCCTCAGTCTTTTTGTGTGTTTATGTTACTGTAAAGCATTTGTCTATTATTCTATTAAATTTCTCTCATCCTGAAAAAAATATTCCATGAATTTCCCTTTTTAAGCAGATCTTCATGATCTGTTCATTTCATATAATTATAATTTCTTAGATACTGTACAATTCTAAGTATGACAATGTAGTAAACATTTCAGTCTTCTTATTCAACAAAATTTGTCAAAAATATTCATGGCAGACTGCTGAAGTATTACAGTAGTGTGATCTCTCTCCACTTGATTTATGGCCAAGGTCGTTCTTCCCCATTTATAGGGAGTATGCATGTTGTGTATGAAGCAGTGAAAGTTAAATTTAATTTATGTTGAACTTAGTTTATTGCATTAAAAGATCTTCTAATACGTACAGAAATTTTGAGTTTTAGTTGTAACCAACAGGAAGTAGATACCAGTGAAAGATACATGGCAGATAATGTAAACAAATGTTACGAAAATAAAATGTTAAATATCTGTAGAAAAAGGGAAAATTACGTGGTTTATAAATCTTACTTTCGATTCTTAAAATGAGAATTGATTTTCTTCATCGAAACTTTTAAATAGACGCCGAATCGATTTTTTCTGTCGAGTCGTAGGACCACTAGTAGTCAAAGCAGGGATAGTCACTGGAGACACACTTTGGAAACCTTCTCTTGCTAGTTGGTTTTTGGCTATAAAGTGAGAAGAAGGGAACAAGGCAACCTTTTCCCATTGGCCCAGATTAGATTCTTTATAACCCAGGCATGGATTTCGCTGCAGCGCTTGCCGGAGGCCAAAGCTAGCAAGAAAGCAGTTTTAAGAGTAATATGTTTGAGGTCTGTGTCTTTCATAGGCTCAAAGGGTGCTGTTGTGAGCTCATTGAGTATAACTGAAAGGTTCCACTCTGGAAGATTCCTGGAACTGTTGGGATGATCCCTGTGAAAACTGGAGAGTAACCTGTGAAGGTCTGAGCTTTGTGAGATGTGGTGCCCCGCTGGGCCCAAAGTGTCAACAATGGCCGTCCTGTAACCATCAATGGTCAAGGGGCACCTGTTTAGATCTTGGTACAGGTACATGAAAAAGTCTGAGACTTGTTTCACAGTGGCAGTGGAGAAACCTTGTTCTTGGAGTTGTCCACTCCTAGACACCAGGCGTGGAGGTTGAGATGTTGTGGATTGCTGTGGAGCACATAGTTGTGGGACTGTTTGAGAAGAGTTGCTGACACTGGAAGTTGAAGTGGGATCTCTGTAGAGAGCTGCACTAGGTCCCAAAACCAGGGCATCGCCTGGCCAGCCTGGGGCTATTACGATGATCAGGCAATGGCATTGACTGATTTTTTGGATTACCCTGTGAAGGAGAGCCGTCGGAGGGTAAGCATAGGCAGTGAGACCCGTCCAGTTTATGTTGAGGGCATCTATGTCCCAAGCATTTGGGTCTGGGACTGGAGACAGTAGAAGCTTGTGGTTCAAATAGATCTACATGAGGAATGGCAAATAGATCCACATGAGTAGTGAACCACTTTTGACAGATCTGATGGAACACCTGTGGATGAAGTGACCATTCTGTTGACTGCACTTGGTTCGACCTGGATAGAAGGTCATCACATTCAGACACCCTAGAATGTGTCAGGCTTTCAATGTTATCTGGTAGTGATGGCACTATGTCATGATCTTCCACAGGAGAGCGCACATCTCTGCTGAGTGAGTTCCTCCTTGTTTGTTTATGTAGGCTACCACTGTTGAGTTGTCTCTTGCAACCAACTGTTTGGTTCTGACACTGGTCCTTGAAGCTTCGAAGGGCCAGACAGACCGCCTTCAACTCTAGGACATTTATGTGTAGCCTTTTTTCCCTGTCTGACCACAGACCCTTTGTAGAGGTTTATTCCAAGTGAGTGCCACAACCTTCGTTTGAGGCGTCTGTAAAGAGTTGGATGCTGTGGTCTTTGGGATGAAGGTCTGCACCTCTCATCACGTTTGTGGGATTTTGCCACCATTCTAGGTGTGCAGAAATGGTTACTGTCCAAGGAAGGAGGCTGTCCAGTGCTCCTTGAGATGAAACTGAAAGGGCCTCATGTGAAGGCATCCCTCCGGGACCATTTTCTCCGTTGAGGCAAGCAACCCAATTAGCGACATCAAACATCTTGCAGTCAAAACATGTTTTGAGTTGAGTTGTAGGATCAAATCCTGAAGTTTGAGCCATCTCTCGAGTGGGTTTTACAAGGGCTGAATCTAGATGGTATTTGTAGGCCACGAACGAAAACACCTGAGTTGGCTTTAGTTCTGAATTTTCCTGATTTATTATCCAGCCCAAGGACTGGGTTAGGTCTACCACTGTCAGAGTGTTCACTTGGGCTTCCTCCTGACACTGGGACCTGATCAGCCAGTCATCCAGGTATTGGTGAAGTCTGAGTTCCCTCGAGAGGGCCATTGGCTTCACTTCCTTTAAAATAAATGTAAAGACCTGGGGGGCTGTGGCTAGTCCGAAAGGGAGGGAGGTGAACTGGAACACCTGTGACCTGTGGCAAAACCTTAGGTATTTCCTTGAGTTTGGGTGGATGGGGATGTGAAGGTAAGCATCCGACAGGTCTATCGATGATACCCATTCCCCTGGAATCAGGGAGGTTCTGATGGACTCTGGAGTTTCCATTTTAACGTAGAAAAGTGTTGAGCCTGCTTAAGTTTATTACTGGCCTCCACCTTTGGTGAGGCTTGGGGACTAGAAACAGGTGACTGTAAAACCCGAGAGATTTTACATTTTCCACCCTTTATATTGCGTTCTTTGACAGAAGGGACTGGATACAAGTGGCCAGAGCTTGATCTTTTTGAAGGGCCTTGTATTCTGACTGAATCACAGGGAATCTGACCGACTTGGTTTTGAAATGAATGGCAGATCATAGCCATTGGTGATAATGTTTAACACGTTAGATGAACATTGGTTTGTTTGCCAGTCTCTTCTGAAAGAATGGAGGTGACCTCCTACTGGTGGACTGAGGGAAGCTTTTAAGGAGTCATTGGGGGAGGGGTTTCCACACCCTTGTCCCCTAGAGTGGGGTTGAAAATGACCCCTGGAGCCTCTGAAGTTCGGTTTCCCCCGCCTGAGGAAAACCATTGGTTACTGCTTTGTGAGGAGTTGCCCCCATAGGGGCGTTTCCTGTAGGAGCCTCTTTTCTTGTTGTGGGGACCACAAAAGGGCTTGTTTTGATAGGGTCCAAAACCCTGAGAGTCTTTAGAGGTGCTTTTTTTGAGGAAATCTTCTCCCTCCTTAACTAGCTGAGACTTGAACAAGGAGGAGTGCCAAAAGGGCGAGTTTCTAAGTTCCTGGCATCTCGTTTCCCCTAGTTCTGGTTGTAAAAGTGTCATCTCAGCTTCGCACCTTCTTAAAGGTTGACTTCAGGCTGTATTGACACTTCTCAATAGTGGCATTACAGGAGGAGGAAGTCTTGGCAAAGCCAGCAGTAAAATTGAGGGTGGATATATTCTGCCTAGCTTGATGCTCCAATTCCTTGAGAATTGGTAGGGGAACCTTCCCAAAGGGGCCCCAGGGGGTTTTAGGAGTAATACAGATTTTGGCAAAATCCGTATTCAACTCCTGAATTTTGTCCCCATAACAAGGCTGTCCCACCTTGTACCTCTTAGCAGTGGAAGGAGGAGGTTTGATATATTTACCCTCAGGTAAATTAGCGACCTGAAAGTCATGCTCAAATTTATCAAAGGCATTTTTGATAACCGAGCTGAGGGGGAGCATAGAAGAAGGGCCTCTTGGCCTAAGCTCCTGATGGCCTTTCTCTCGTGTTTGCTTCTATCTGCATGTTTTTTAGGTCTAGATGATGCAACCCGAGGCTCATCAGATTGACCTGAATACTGATCCGAGGTGGATCTCGGTTCAGTGTCATGCTTTTTATGAGAATGCTTTTTGGGCCTAGCCGATGCCACCTCAGTAGGTTCATCGGATAGACTTGAATGCTGATCCGATGTGTTATCATGTTGAGGGTGATCAGCACCGAGACGTTGTGGTAGGGCTGGACCATAGTCTACTTCCATAGCCTCAACTGAGTCTGAGGTAGGCCAAGCTGCAGCACTCTCAAGGTCTGCCTGAGGTCCAGTTAAGGACTCGACGTCCTCATCCCCTAACTTAGGGGCCCTAAGAGGTTGAGTTTATCATCTTTTGTAGTGTCTTCTGCTTCACTACATAACCTTTTCTATGTGTGATTTTAATTAACTGCTCTTCTGTGAAGGCAGCACAAATACCACAAGGAGATTCGAACGTGACACAGGGGTCATCACCCTTACCAGATTCCCTGCATGTGGGGCAATAGTTATGATTGTCGAAAGAGAAGCAGAAGTGACGACACTTTGCAGATCTGGGCTTGTCTTTATTCGTTTGGTGGTTGGTGGGAGGACATTTTGAAACGCAATAGACAAAGCCTGAACCGAGGAAAACTCAAAACACCTAAATTAAGTAAAAATACTTATCCTGTCGAATCGTAACTTTCACAGAATAATCTATAAGGTATATTAAACAAAATGGCTAAAAATCAACATCCAACAATATGTATGTGCTGAGAAATAGAACAAAATATGACTGTTTATAACAGAAGCTATCAAAGCTAGAAAAATGTTTTTGCTAACAAAAACTAAGTGTCCCAAAAAGTTTCACTGCAATATAATATACAGTAGAAAAAGGTTTTTGAAAATAATAAAAACATGCAGTGCTGAGAGAAGAAGTGAAAGTTAAGCAGACAGTGTGGTTGTTCATACATTAACATGAAAGAAAAATTTAAGCTTTATTTGTTTTCTATGGTCATAAATTGCGAAAAGTTAATTGAATAAATGCTCTGGCTAAGAATGCATAAAGCATCAATACTTATAATAGGTCGAAAGTTACACAATAAAACTACTTAATTAAAGAGTAACAGTGCTTTATAAATGCCATATATCTATTTACATTTAGAAAGGCAAGAAGTTTATGACAATACTTTGAACACATCTATCTGGTAAATATGACCAGCTATCTAGACTCTTCACATAAGGTTTCCCAATACCTCTGAATACATTGCAAATCTCTAAAAGCAAGAATAAAATAGATATAAGGCAAAAACACAAAATCGGCTATTTGATGAATCCAGTTTGATCCATAAAAGGGGTGGGGGGCAGGGGGTAAATCTGACCAGCTATCTAGACTCTTCACATAAGGTTTCTCAATAACTCTCAATACATTCTAAAACTCTAAAAGAATAAAAGAGATAAAAGGCAAAAACACAAAATTGAAAAATTTAATAGTAATTTAAATTTTTATTAGAAATACTTACCATTTCCTAACAGTAGCTATTTGTTGGAGCCATCCAACCAAATGGCCAACGCAGAGATGCGATTTTAAGGTTTACTAACAACCTTAACCAAGCCATTGGGTTACAGTAGTCCGTCCTCCCGCCAAAGAGGTCACATGACTACATTGTTTACCTCATTATTTTTGTTGCAAGTAAAAGAATGACTTGCGGGGAGGCGGGAGGGAAATTTGAGTGTTAGGAAATGGTAAGTATTTCTAATAAAAATTTAAATTACTATTAAATTTTTCAATTTTATAGCGAAATACCCTTACCATTTCCTAACAGTAGCTGAATTCAGCCTTGTAGGATGGAGGGAATTCTTTTTAAGAAAACCACTACCTAACCTACAACTAGACATCATGAGAACTTCATAATGGAATTACATGCATTAATGAACATATAACTTCCAAACATTCACAACATACAACTCCAAAAAATGGCAGTATGTAGCTGTAGTTCTCACAACTGCTGACAATGTTGGTGTTGCAAAAGGATGTCATAAATAGATAGCCCATCTACATTGTAACATCCGACCCCAAAACAAGGTCAAACCAACCTGTAAGTGTCATCAGCATAATGCCAAATCCTTCCCAAGTCAGATTTAGGCAACATTGATATCTAACTACAAATACATCCAGCATTGCAGACATACCAGCCACAAACTGCAAATGTACCAATATAAGTATGAAAAACATACTTATAAAGTAACAAACTGTAACTACAACTGTAGGAACCAATTTCAAAACTGACCCTATGACAACAGAGGTTTTTCAGACAGAAATTGGTATACATACGATGCAATTTCTGAGAAACATGCATCAAGAAACTCATGTAAGGAAATCATCTATAAAAACTAAAAATGCAATCAAAACATACATCAATAGTTACCGTGACTCAATCTTGACTCAATCAAGATGAAATAGATGCCAAAAGATAAGTCTTATTAAGAAACTTTCTTAATGGCAGTAAAACAAAAGATTTTGTTCTATCTCAAACCTTTTGATTACCAACCCCTAACAGGACAGACAGACCCACATTGAGTCAAACTGTTGTCCAAAGAGGCTAAGAGCTGGCATGACCACAGGCTTAATTGCAGTAGGCCCATCCAAAGCAAACTGGATCTGGCAATTGTGACCAATTCTCCTTATAACTAAAGGAAGAATATGTCTAAGCATTAATGTCACTCCTTTACCATGACGCTGCAATCCACAGAGACACAGATCACTGGCTCAGTTGCAGTAATTGCAGTAGGCCCATCTGAAGCCAACTGGTTCATGGCCAAAAAGGCAGTCAATGGGCCAAAGTTACTTGTGACCCATTCTCCCTATAACTAAGGGAAGGGTCCAAACATGACTGTCACTACTTTACCTGAAGCCAAGACCAAAGACTGTCTTGACTCTTGAAAGGTAATAACTTCAAGAAAGCCTTCCTCACAAGATCAAAGGTTGTCTGATAAGAACATTTAGGACCAATGACAAAATCCAAACATTGGTTTGTCTCTTACTAAAAGTTGTTAATGTCTTATTCATCTCAACTTTTAGATACTTCTAGACCCTTTTGGCCCCAAACCATCCGCAATTGCTGTTCTATAGCCCACAATAATGGATGGTATTAGGATGTTTCCTTAAACTAGTATTTCAGGAAATTTGCCCAATGTGGAATGGTACCTGGCTCTTTTCACACCATTTCCCAAAAAAGAACAAATGATTCACAGATTCTCCTTGAGGAGTGCTCCTTCATTGTTTCACCACTTCCTCTGAGAATCTTCCATAATATTCATGCCTGACTTCCAGATGCCAAACATGAAGATTCAAGTAAACTAGATTGTTGTGAAGTCTGTTGCTGAATGGTTGAATCAACAGACTTACCCCCAAGGGAAGTCTTAGAAGAAGTTTTGTGGACAGATTCATCAGATCCCAAAACTAAAAAATCCCTAGCCACCCAATCATGATGGGTGGTCATCTGTTGAATCACCTGAGGGATGAGGGCCACTGGACATAACTGACCAGACCCTCTCCAGAGATGTTCAATGCATCTGTTTCCCAAGACTAACTGTCTGGGACATGAGACACATACATCTTTTGCATCACCTGCAGGATCAAGGTCCTGGGCAAAACACCTGTTTCCCAAGCCTGACAGGAGACCTACAAAGGTCTTTGTTGCAACACATCTCTGTGGAGAAGGAATGTGCTAGAACATTAGATTCTCTGGGATGCACTTCCCCTGAATCTGAATCATCCTGGCATACGTCCAACCCATGATTCTTCAGATTACCTGATAGTGGATGCCTCCCTGGTTGTTCAAATAGGCCACCACTAAAAAATTATCTGTGAAAAACAACAGTTTCTATTCAGAAGCTAATTTCTGAATCATTTTTAAGCTAACCAACATTGCTTTTAGCTGTCAAATGTTATGTGGAGACTTTACTCTTCCTGATTCCATAGACCACTGGCTGTGGATGCCTCAAGTGAGCACCCCAACCCTTAGGTAAGCATCTGCGAAAGGAAGGAGACTGTGCTCCATCTGAAGGAGTGGTGTACACTCCTTACAAATTAACAATTTGTCCACCACTGAAGATGATCCCTGTGAACCAGAGTAGTGGGATATCCAGAGACTAAAGATATCCGCAGCGTTTCCAGATACCATTGGAGAAACTTCATGTGCAGACCTCCCAATGGTGTAGTCTACTCCATTGAAGCCATGCTTTCAAAGTGAAATGAGCTTCCCTGGAAATGAGTGAGAAGCTTCAACATGGTAACTGTCTTTCCAAGAAGACAATCGATTTCCTTTGAGTTGAGAAGACTAGCCCTACCCTGAGGTCGAATTGTAAACCAACAATTCGATTACTGGAGTTGGAAATAATCTGATTTTAGAAATCTGTGATCCAACTCAAGCTTCCAACAAGATGCACCCACCAATAGGTGTTTTCTTGGCATTGCTACCTACCCTGAGGTCGAATTGAAACCATAACTCCGATTAATCTGATTTTTAGAAATTTGTGATCCAACAAGATGCACCCCCAGTGGGTGTATCCCTGGCATTGCTGTTTTGAATTTGTTGTCATTAGCCAACCTTCTATATACTGGCGAATACTGATGCCTTCTGCGAGAGCCATCAGCTTCAACTCTTTTTCTACCTTGGTGAACTCGAGAAAAAGCTGTAGCAATACTGAAGAGTAAGGCAGTGAACTGGTAGAATCTGTAGCCTCCAATGAAGCGAAGATACTTGTTAGCTGAGTCTACCGGTGACGAGTGTGTACCCATAAGGTCGAGTGACGTCATCCACTCGCCTTCTATAGACGAATTCCAAATATTAAGCATTCTATATAAAGTAAGGTACATGCAACCTCATTTACCTGACCTTAACAACTACTGGCTGCCATTTCTTCCTTGCTTGTCACAAGAAATAAACTGTAAACTGAAGCGATGTGACACTGGTGACTGGTGTTATCGCCCTTTTGTCGATCATTCCATAAACAGCTTCTATCAAAACTGCTGTTTCTCTCGTTTTCTTTTTTTTTTTTTTTTACTTCTGCCAACCTCACTTCTGAAAGGTCTGGCTGAATATTATCCTGTTACCAAGACTTGAATACTACCAAAAACTGGGCAAAGGTTCCCTGAAACCACAGGAAGCCAACTACCATCCCTGCTTCCATAGGGCTTGTAAAGTAAGATCCTCTCCCCTTTTAACTAGCTGAGGAGTAGGAAGCACTTGTAACTCTATTTCAAGGTAACTGTCATGATATGGACAAAAAGAATCTGCGCTGAGGCCTGGTGTCCCTTTATTAGTCTAGACTAGGAGCATGCTCACTTCTAGACTTACTAATCATCCTTATTTCCATGAAAACACTAGATGAAAATCCTCTGAACATCTGATATGTCCAGCAAGAGAACCTCATTAGGAGTGAAAAATGCACTGTAGGTTTGCTAAAGGCATTCTAAGTTACATCCCTCCTGTTGAGTCCCATGTTCTTAGACATGGTCAAACTGCAACAAGAAGATTTGAACACAAACTGGTTGACTGGACTGGAAATGCAAACATCACTACACCCAGTCCAAGGCAGGATCATCTAAATTGACCTGAAATGAAGAAGTGAGTCAATACACACTTCCTCTCTCTTACAGTCCCCTACCAGGGACCTTGTTCCCAAAGTGTCTGAAAGGTCATGTTCCTCCTGCAGACCTCCTGCAACTAAGGAGCTGTCCAGGAAAGTGATGTAAGTAAGAAAATCCAAGCAGAAACCTCTTCCTGCATAACTGCTCTATAAAAACACCAGAGGCTTCAAACTCCTTGAAACCCAAAATAAAAGCCACATTCAAAGCTGGCTGTTCACCCAAGGCATATGGAAATTCCAAGATGTAGGTAAAAATGACAAAACGAGGAAGCATTCACACTGCCTGTGACTGTTATATATCAATAACTAGCCACTTAATAATAGTCAGCAACACTCTGAAAACATAAGGACTAAGTTCTTTGTATTCTTGGGAAAAATCACAATCCCCATCACCTGAAAACTTGATTCTAAACCTTTTGAGAGGTATAGAAACCCGAGTGTATTCAAATTCTTGTCCCAAAACCTTGAATCAAAAGCTTTTACTTGTAGATATGAAGGACACTCCCCGCCATCTGACAACCCGAATCTAAACCTTTTGGGAGGAATAGAAAACTCGATTGTCTTTGAATGACGTCATGCAGGTATTTTCCTTTACTGAATGTTTTGACTGGACCTTGACGGAAGAATTTTCCGAAGAGGTAGTCTTTCCTACATTCAAAACTCCTCCACGATGCAGTGTCCACGGCAACGTAAATGGCCGCCTCCAAGGGAGATTCCTTCTGCTGAATCGTCGACAATCTATTCGACTGGGATGTATATTGTGATAAAGAAATTGCTTTCAACGCCTGGCTGTTAGAACCCGACGTGAACAGCATTAACGGCCACTCGAATTATCATTCTCATCCAAGATGGCGCCGTCCAGATCGCTTCTGTAATTGAAGAGTACATTCTTTCTATATACGTATGCTGCAAAATTATAGCTTCCAACGTCCAGCAAACTGAACCAAACGACTGGCAAGCTATAATATTATTATTGTTGCAGTAGGACCTTCTTTATGAAGACTTATTTCCTCGAGGTTGAAGACGATAGAACTTTCGATGTCTCCATCCAAAAATTCCTTTATTTGCATAATAAAATGCATACCTTCGAAGATTCAATAAATGAATCAGTTCTGTATCATATACATATAAAATATAAAGTGAGATTCACAGCAAAATCTCAAAAAATAAATGAAAACCTTGAGAAACTTCTACTAATTCCCAAAGACGTCCATACTGATGATGGCCAACAAAAATAATGAGGTAAACAATGTAGTCATGTGATCTCTTTGGCGGGAGGACGGACTACTGTAACCCAATGGCTTGGTTAAGGTTGTTAGTAAACCTTAAAATCGCATCTCTGCGTTGGCCATTGGGTTGGATGGCTCCAACAAATAGCTACTGTTAGGAAATGGTAAGGGTATTTCGCTATAAAATCTGCTATTTTATGACCCCAGTTTGACCCATAAGTGGGGATCTGGGGGTAAATCTGACCAGCTATCTAGACTCTTCACATAAGGTTTCCCAATACCTCTTAATACATTCTAAAACTCTAAAAGCAAGAATAAAGGAGATAAGAGGCAAAAACACAAAATCGGCTATTTTATGACCCCAGTTTGACCCATAAAGGGGGGGTCTGGGGGTAAATCTGACCAGCTATCTAGACTCTTCACATATGGTTTCCCAATACCTCTTAATACATTCTAAAGCTCTAAAACAAAGAATAAAGGAGATAAAAGGCAAAAACACATAATCGGCTATTTTATAACCCCAGTTTGACCCATAAGGTGGGATCTGGGGGTAAATCTGACCAGCTACCTAGACTCTTCACATAAGGTTTCCCAATACCTCTTAATACATTCTAAACTCTAAAAGCAAGAATAAAGGAGATATAAGGCAAAAACACAAAATCAGCTATTTTATGACCCCCGTTTGACCCATAAGGGGGGTCCGGGGGTAAATCTGACCAGCTATCTAGACTCTTCACATATGGTTTCCCAATACCTCTTAATACATTCTAAAGCTGTAAAAGCAAGAATAAAGGAGATAAAAGGCCAAAACACAAAATCGACTATTTTATGACCCCAGTTTGACCCATAAGGGGGATGCGGGGGTAAATCTGACCGGCTGTCTAGACTCATCACATAAGGTTTCCCAATACCTCTTAATACATTCTAAAACTCTAAAAGCAAGAATAAAGGAGATATAAGGCAAAAACACAAAATCAGCTATTTTATGACCCCAGTTTGACCCATAAGGGGGGGTCCAGAGGTAAATCTGACCAGCTATCTAGACTCTTCACATATGGTTTCCCAATACCTCTTAATACATTCTAAAGCTCTAAAAGCAAGAATAAAGGAGATAAAAGGCAAAAACACAAAATCGGCTATTTTATGACCCCAGTTTGACCCATAAGGGAGGGTCTGGGGGTAAATATGACCGGTGTAAAAGGAAATCCTCCCCCCCCCCCCCCCCCCCCCCCGGGGGAGAATTTCATCATCCCCCCCACCAGGAAATCCCCCCCCCCCCCCGCCTGTTGAAAAACATTTTATATTGAAAAATCTATTCAGCTCAAGTTTCTAAGTTAACCCAAAGTGTAGAACAATGATTGGCAAGTTGGGTTACATAATGAGGTAATAATGCACAGATTACATGAAACTAGATTGGGCCAACTCGGCGCCAACATATCCCCAGACAGGTCATCACTCACGCCACAGGTTTTGATCGGGAATTTTTTAAAACATAATTACCCATTATTATATGAACTTCAGCAAAATTTGTTACATACTAAGATTACACATAGAATATGTATCTAATAAAGTTTGAAACTTCTCAGACTTACCATTTCCAAGTTACAGAGCAAAATATGTGAAAAATGTCTTAAAAGGGTCACTCAGGTGGGTGTTTAAGGTCCTCATACACAGGTTAAATGTCTACTTGAAGCCTTGATTTTTGGCACATGTAAAAAGAACATAATAATGTAGTCCCAGATGAGATTTCAGCTCTATCAGTCACATAGTTTAACAGTCACAGGCCTTAAAATTGGCAAAAAGTCCAAATACTGGGTCTTTATGGGGCCTTCTAGAGACCTAAATGTGGCCTTCAAATTAAAGCTTCAGACTTAAAATTTGTCACATACTAAGATTACACATAGAATATACATCTAATACAGTTTGAAACTTCTTAGACTTACCATTTCCAAGTTACAGGGAAAAATATGTGAAAAATGTCTAAAAATGGTCACTCGGGTGGGGATTTATGGTCCTCATACACAGGTTAAATGTCTTCTTAAAGCCTTAATTTTTGGCACATATAAAAATAACATACTAATATCTTCCCAGATAGGATTTGAGCTCTATCAGTCACATAGTTTGACAGTCACAGGGCTTAAAAGTAGCAAAAAGTCCAAATATTGGGTCTTTGGGAGCCTTTTAGAGACCTCAATTTGACCTTCAAAATTAAAGCTTCAGACTTAAAATCTGTTACATACTAAGATTACACACAGAATATATATCTAATACAGTTTGAAACTTCTCAGACTTACCATTTCCAAGTTACAGGGAAAAAGATGTGAAAAATGTCTTATAAGGGTCACTCGGGTGGGTGTTTATGGTCCTGATACACAGGTTAACTGTCTATTAAAGGCCTAAATGTTGGGGCACATATAAGAAAACACATAGATATATTCCCAGATGATATTTAACTTAGATGAGAGACATAGTTTGAAAGCTACAGTGCTTGAAAGTGGCAAAAAGTGCATAAATTGGGTCTCTGTGGGCACTTTTGAGACCTTAAGTCGACCCCTTTGGGTAAACCCACAGCCCTAAAATTTTCTACAGACAAGGATTACATATCAAAGTTATACCTAGCGCAGTTTGAGACTCATCAGAATTACCACTTCCAAATTATAGGGCAAAATATGTGAAAAGTAAAGCAAAAAATCCCTAAGTGGGGGTATTTATGGGCCTCAAACAATTTTCTCCTCACCTTAAAGTTGTGATTTTCGGCACATGTACTAAGAACATATTACTGTGTTGTCAGGTAAAATTTCAGCCAGCTGAGCATCATAGTTTGTGACCTACAGGGCTCTAAGTGGCCAAAAGTCCAATTTCTGACCTTAAGGTGGCCATAAGTTCTTTTTTACTGGGAGTTTAAGGTCACCTTAAAATAGGGATCTTCCTTTGGGCACCCTTAACATGTGTCCCAAGTTTGAAAAAAAAAATTAATTTGTTTTTGAGTTATCGCGTCCACAAGGAAATTTCTACGGCGGCGGCGGCGCGACGGACCTGAATCCAATATATCCCCGACTTTCGTCTGGGGATATAATAAGAAGAAATACACAAGATATAAATACACAAGATTTAAATATATTTTTTACCTTTCTTGCCAAAGCCCACATAATACAACACTCCATCTTTGATGGTGTAACATTTACATTTCCTCCTGAACTCCTTCTTTTGGTCTCTAGACATCCCCTCAGGATACTTTTGATTAGCCACATAATTGAAAACAAGAATTGTATCTTCCTTAAATTTGACAAACTTGTCTGTGTTAGAAACCAAATTTTGTTTCCCTTCCTCAGAACTTGTGAAATTGTCCTTTTCAGCATCCATTTTACATAATACTCCAATGAGATTATAAAATGATATGATTTTGGTCATCTTCCCCTGGTATTTATACACAAAAATCTGGAAGAAATTGCAATTATACACCATAAATATATCAAACAGTTAGCTTTGTTCTTTAAAGTAGCTATAGGAGGATTAGGTTTCAAAGGCCTGAACAGGTAGGAAATTATGGGAAAGACAGTTGAAGCAACTTTGATGCAATAAACAAAAGCATCCCAGGCTTTGTTGTTTTGTTTTAAGCAGCCTGAACAGGAGTAGAAATCAAAGACCTGAGTAGGTAGCAGATTATGTGAAGTACTTTTAACAATGTAGGGGCAACTGCACTTGTAATCCTTCCAAAGTGAAGACAGGATAACTGTTACACTTTGATCAATTCATAGGAGAATGTAAAGCATACAACAATAAACAAGGAGGGGCAAGAGGGGGCTTCAATTTAAAAAAAATATATCATCAAAGGCTTAGGTTACATGAATCTAACTTAGCCATAAAAAGGTAACTGAAAACTAGATTGGGCCAACTCGGCGCCAACATATCCCCAGACAGGTCATCACTCACGCCACAGGTTTTGATCGGGAATTTTTTAAAACATAATTACCCATTATTATATGAACTTCAGCACATCAATCTACTCTGTTTATATCTCCCCAAGGAAGATGGTTTATCCCCAGACGCCGAATACATACCTCAAATTATATTTTCAATCTTCCTGCAATGATAACTCTAAACCGATTTTCAAAGTATTTAAATGATTGATGATTGAATGTCCATTCTAAAATAATAATCCCAAAAGAGCATATCTGTTTCTATATTTGTTGACAAATAAAATATTATTTTTAACTCAACTCATCATATTTTTCAATCTTCCTTCAAAGTATTTAAATGATTGATGATTCAATGTCCATTCTAAAATTCATAATCCCAAAAGCGCATATCTGTTTCTATATTTGTTCAGAAATAAAATATTATTTAAAAAAAAATTATTTATATTATTATTTTATTATATTATTTTTAGAATTTGCAAATTGTTTTCAGTTATTCATTTCCTCTATACCTATATATGTGGTCCATATATATGCAACCTAAATATGTGACACAATCTCAGTTCTGACTCCCCTTTGTGTTATATGTAATGAAGCCCACCACCTCCCACCCCCACCCCTCTCCCCTTCTCCACACCTCTCTCACTATTACACAAGATCTGCAACCCCATTGAGTTCTTTGTTTCTCATCTGATATCACTAAATACCTTTGTTTATTTAGTGTCACTCAATATAGCTGGAGGTCCCAGAGGTGGGTGGGGGGAATCCGGGTGGGGGATGTGGGTTGAGCATAAATGGTAAACAAACAATCTATATAAAAGGGGTACTCAAATACAAAAAGAATTGAGAATTTTAAGTATGTGATTATCAACTGAAATGAGTTCATAACTGTAGGAGCTGTGCCAAAATTAACTGAGGCAAGTTGAATAAAACTGGGCTAGTTGAGGGTTAAAAATCCCCTAGTTTTACTACATAAGGATATAATTTCACTAATATTGGGACTTAAAGCTCACTTAAAGTGTCCATTTTGTCTACTTGAATATGTTTAACCAGTTTCATTTTAAAAAGTGAAAAACTCAGCAAGCAGAGGTATAACACACAAAAATAAGTTCTTAAAAGACTAAGATAGCCATAACATTATTAATATTCAAAATTTAAATAGACAGGCATTTCCTTTTAAAAATTCAAAGATTTCAGCTCTATAACCCACATAGTTTGACAGTTACTGGGCTTTAAAGTGGCATAATATCCATAAATTGGGTTTCTGTGGGCATTTTACAATTGTTAAAGAGACCTTAGCAATTAAACTACAGATCTGAAACTTTTTGGGGGACATACATAACAAACAAAAATTATATATAATACAGTTTAAGACTTGTCACACTAAGCATTTCCAAATAACAGGGCAAAATACGGAAAAAATGTCAAAAAAGGCACTTGGGCGAGTGTCTATGGCCCTCATACACAGGTTAAATGTCTACTAAAAACCTTGATTTTCGGCATATGTAAAAAGGACATAATAATGCATTCCCAGATGGGATTTCAGCTCCATCAATCACATAGTTTAACAGTTACAGGGCTTAAAGGTGGTAAAAAGTCCAAATATTGGGTCTTTATGGGGCCTTCTAGAGACCTAAATGTGGCCTTCAAATTAAAGCTTCAGACTTAAAATTTGTCACATACTAAGATTACACATAGAATATGCATCTAATACAGTTTGAAACTTCTTAGACTTACCATTTCCAAGTTACAGGGAAAAATATGTGAAAAATGTCTAAAAATGGTCACTCGGGTGGGGATTTATGGTCCTCATACACAGGTTAAATGTCTTCTTAAAGCCTTAATTTTTGGCACATATAAAAATAACATACTAATATCTTCTCAGATAGGATTTGAGCTCTATCAGTCACATAGTTTGACAGTCACAGGGCTTAAAAGTAGCAAAAAGTCCAAATATTGGGTCTTTGGGAGCCTTTTAGAGACCTCAATTTGACCTTCAAAATTAAAGCTTCAGACTTAAAATCTGTTACATACTAAGATTACACACAGAATATATATCTAATACAGTTTGAAACTTCTCAGACTTACCATTTCCAAGTTACAGGGAAAAAGATGTGAAAAATGTCTTATAAGGGTCACTCGGGTGGGTGTTTATGGTCCTGATACACAGGTTAACTGTCTATTAAAGGCCTAAATGTTGGGGCACATATAAGAAAACACATAGATATATTCCCAGATGATATTTAACTTAGATGAGAGACATAGTTTGAAAGCTACAGTGCTTGAAAGTGGCAAAAAGTGCATAAATTGGGTCTCTGTGGGCACTTTTGAGACCTTAAGTTGACCCCTTTGGGTAAACCTACAGCCCTAAAATTTTCTACAGACAAGGATTACATATCAAAGTTATACCTAGCGCAGTTTGAGACTCATCAGAATTATCACTTCCAAATTATAGGGCAAAATATGTGTAAAGTATAGCAAAAAATCCCTAAGTGGGGGTATTTATGGGCCTCAAACACAATTTTCTCCTCAACTTAAAGTCATGATTTTCGGCACATGTACTAAGAACATATTAATGTGTTGTCAGGTAAAATTTCAGCCAGCTGAGCATCATAGTTTGTGACCTACAGGGCTCTAAGTGGCCAAAAGTCCAATTTCTGACCTTAAGGTGGCCATAAGTTCTTTTTTACTGGGAGTTTAAGGTCACCTTAAAATAGGGATCTTCCTTTGGGCACCCTTAACATGTGTACCAAGTTTGAAAAAAAAATATTAATTTGTTTTTGAGTTATCGCGTCCACAAGGAAATTTCTACGGCGGCGGCGGCGGCGCGACGGACCTGAATCCAATATATCCCCGACTTTCGTCTGGGGATATAATAAGTTCTTAAAAGACTAAGATAGCCATAACATTATTAATATTCAAAATTTAAATAGACATGCATTTCCTTTTAAAAATTCAACTCCCACCTCTGCGGCCTGGGTTCGATCCCCGTCATGGCCGTAAGTGGGAAAGCTGGTAGTTGCTTGCCGTTGGTCGGCAGTTTACAGTACACAACCCTAGCGAACTGTATGTACTGGATTCCTCTGCCCTTCCAACTACCCGTCGTGATATGACCTGTACAGTGTTGAAAGCGACGTAAAACCCCAAATAAACAAACCTTTTAAAAATTCAAAGATTTCAGCTCTATAACCCACATAGTTTGACAGTTACTGGGCTTTAAAGTGGCATAATGTCCATAAATTGGGTTTCTGTGGGCATTTTACAATTGTTAAAGAGACCTTAGCAATTAAACTACAGATCTGAAACTTTTTGGGGGACATACATAACAAACAAAAATTATATATAATACAGTTTAAGACTTGTCACACTAAGCATTTCCAAATAACAGGGCAAAATACGGAAAAAATGTCCAAAAAGGCACTTGGGCGAGTGTCTATGGCCCTCATACACAGGTTAAATGTCTACTAAAAACCTTGATTTTCGCCATATGTAAAAAGGACATAATAATGCATTCCCAGATGGGATTTCAGCTCCATCAATCACATAGTTTAACAGTCACAGGGCTTAAAGGTGGCAAAAAGTCCAAATATTGGGTCTCTGTGGGCCTTTTAGAGATCTCGATGTGGCTTTCAAATTAAAGCTTCAGACTTAAAATTTGTTACATACTAAGATTACACATAGAATATGTATCTAATAAAGTTTGAAACTTCTCAGACTTACCATTTCCAAGTTACAGAGCAAAATATGTGAAAAATGTCTTAAAAGGGTCACTCAGGTGGGTGTTTAAGGTCCTCATACACAGGTTAAATGTCTACTTGAAGCCTTGATTTTTGGCACATGTAAAAAGAACATAATAATGTATTCCCAGATGAGATTTCAGCTGTATCAGTCACATAGTTTAACAGTCAAAGGCCTTAAAATTGGCAAAAAGTCCAAATACTGGGTCTTTATGGGGCCTTCTAGAGACCTAAATGTGGCCTTCAAATTAAAGCTTCAGACTTAAAATTTGTCACATACTAAGATTACACATAGAATATGCATCTAATACAGTTTGAAACTTCTTAGACTTACCATTTCCAAGTTACAGCGCAAAATATGTGAAAAATGTCTAAAAATGGTCACTCGGGTGGGGATTTATGGTCCTCATACACAGGTTAAATGTCTTCTTAAAGCCTTAATTTTTGGCACATATATAAATAACATACTAATATCTTCCCAGATAGGATTTGAGCTCTATCAGTCACATAGTTTGACAGTCACAGGGCTTAAAAGTAGCAAAAAGTCCAAATATTGGGTCTTTGGGAGCCTTTTAGAGACCTCAATTTGACCTTCAAAATTAAAGCTTCAGACTTAAAATCTGTTACATACTAAGATTACACACAGAATATATATCTAATACAGTTTGAAACTTCTCAGACTTACCATTTCCAAGTTACAGGGAAAAAGATGTGAAAAATGTCTTATAAGGGTCACTCGGGTGGGTGTTTATGGTCCTGATACACAGGTTAACTGTCTATTAAAGGCCTAAATGTTGGGGCACATATAAGAAAACACATAGATATATTCCCAGATGATATTTAACTTAGATGAGAGACATAGTTTTAAAGCTACAGTGCTTGAAAGTGGCAAAAAGTGCATAAATTGGGTCTCTGTGGGCACTTTTGAGACCTTAAGTCGACCCCTTTGGGTAAACCTACAGCCCTAAAATTTTCTACAGACAAGGATTACATATCAAAGTTATACCTAGCACAGTTTGAGACTCATCAGAATTACCACTTCCAAATTATAGGGCAAAATATGTGAAAAGTATAGCAAACAAGAGGAGAGTGCCCGTGAACGGGCACTGTGTCAGCTGACTGAATGTTTTTGATTTGTGATGGTGATAATGAGAGGAAAGCATAATTAAAAATTCAAAGATTTCAGCTCTATAACCCACATAGTTTGACAGTTACTGGGCTTTAAAGTGGCATAATATCCATAAATTGGGTTTCTGTGGGCATTTTACAATTGTTAAAGAGACCTTAGCAATTAAACTACAGATCTGAAACTTTTTGGGGGACATACATAACAAACAAAAATTATATATAATACAGTTTAAGACTTGTCACACTAAGCATTTCCAAATAACGGCAAAATACGGAAAAAATGTCAAAAAAGGCACTTGGGCGAGTGTCTATGGCCCTCATACACAGGTTAAATGTCTACTAAAAACCTTGATTTTCGGCATATGTAAAAAGGACATAATAATGCATTCCCAGATGGGATTTCAGCTCCATCAATCACATAGTTTAACAGTTACAGGGCTTAAAGGTGGTAAAAAGTCCAAATATTGGGTCATTGTGGGCCTTTTAGAGATCTCGATGTGGCTTTCAAATTAAAGCTTCAGACTTAAAATTTGTTACATACTAAGATTACACATAGAATATGTATCTAATAAAGTTTGAAACTTCTCAGACTTACCATTTCCAAGTTACAGAGCAAAATATGTGAAAAATGTCTTAAAAGGGTCACTCAGGTGGGTGTTTAAGGTCCTCCTATACAGGTTAAATGTCTACTTGAAGCCTTGATTTTTGGCACATGTAAAAAGAACATAATAATGTATTCCCAGATGAGATTTCAGCTCTATCAGTCACATAGTTTAACAGTCACAGGCCTTAAAATTGGCAAAAAGTCCAAATACTGGGTCTTTATGGGGCCTTCTAGAGACCTAAATGTGGCCTTCAAATTAAAGCTTCAGACTTAAAATTTGTCACATACTAAGATTACACATAGAATATGCATCTAATACAGTTTGAAACTTCTTAGACTTACCATTTCCAAGTTACAGGGAAAAATATGTGAAAAATGCTAAAAATGGTCACTCGGGTGGGGATTTATGGTCCTCATACACAGGTTAAATGTCTTCTTAAAGCCTTAATTTTTGGCACATATAAAAATAACATACTAATATCTTCTCAGATAGGATTTGAGCTCTATCAGTCACATAGTTTGACAGTCACAGGGCTTAAAAGTAGCAAGAAGTCCAAATATTGGGTCTTTGGGAGCCTTTTAGAGACCTCAATTTGACCTTCAAAATTAAAGCTTCAGACTTAAAATCTGTTACATACTAAGATTACACACAGAATATATATCTAATACAGTTTGAAACTTCTCAGACTTACCATTTCCAAGTTACAGGGAAAAAGATGTGAAAAATGTCTTATAAGGGTCACTCGGGTGGGTGTTTATGGTCCTGATACACAGGTTAACTGTCTATTAAAGGCCTAAATGTTGGGGCACATATAAGAAAACACATAGATATATTCCCAGATGATATTTAACTTAGATGAGAGACATAGTTTGAAAGCTACAGTGCTTGAAAGTGGCAAAAAGTGCATAAATTGGGTCTCTGTGGGCACTTTTGAGACCTTAAGTTGACCCCTTTGGGTAAACCTACAGCCCTAAAATTTTCTACAGACAAGGATTACATATCAAAGTTATACCTAGCGCAGTTTGAGACTCATCAGAATTATCACTTCCAAATTATAGGGCAAAATATGTGAAAAGTATAGCAAAAAATCCCTAAGTGGGGGTATTTATGGGCCTCAAACACAATTTTCTCCTCAACTTAAAGTCATGATTTTCAGCACATGTACTAAGAACATATTAATGTGTTGTCAGGTAAAATTTCAGCCAGCTGAGCATCATAGTTTGTGACCTACAGGGCTCTAAGTGGCCAAAAGTCCAATTTCTGACCTTAAGGTGGCCATAAGTTCTTTTTTACTGGGAGTTTAAGGTCACCTTAAAATAGGGATCTTCCTTTGGGCACCCTTAACATGTGTACCAAGTTTGAAAAAAAAATATTAATTTGTTTTTGAGTTATCGCGTCCACAAGGAAATTTCTACGGCGGCGGCGGCGGCGGCGCGACGGACCTGAATCCAATATATCCCCGACTTTCGTCTGGGGATATAATTAAGACATATAATCATATTAATATGAGCTGACCTTTCCTTATGACACATATCTTTCCATAAGCTAGTTAATTCACTATTCCAAAATGGTTTATAACTTTTAAATTTTTTACGTAACATCTTTCCTTGAGATTTGTAATTTATATATTTATCCACTTCTGCAATAGTACATTGACAAAATTCAGAATACACAAGATCTAGCTGACACTGTTGATTTTCAGTTTTTTAATACAAAATTTGTGTAGTTACAGTATGGTGGGGGGAGGATTTCCTAGAAGATCTGTTACGAAATCCTCCCCCCCCCCCCCCCCCCGGGGTGGGTTATTTCCTGGTGGGGGGGGGTCATATTCCTAGGAGTTCCTCCCCCCCGGGGTGGAGGATTTCCTAGGAAATTTACCCCCCGGGGGAGGATATCCTAGGACATCCTCCCCCGGGGGGGGGGGGGGGGGGGGGGAGGGGGAGGATTTCCAGGGGGGGGGGGGGGGGGCGACGGACCTGAATCCAATATATCCCAATACCTCTTAATACATTCTCAAGCTCTAGAAGCAAGAATAAAGGAGATATAAGGTGAAAAGATGAAATTGGCTATTTTATGTCCCCAGTTTGACCCCTACAGGGGGGTCGGGGGGAAATTTAACTTGCTTTCTAGACTCTCCACATATGGTTTCCTACTACCTCCCAATACATTTTATGGCTCTCAATGCAATACTTAAGAAGATAATAGGGGGGTTCACATGAATTTTAAGCTTTCTGATTGGTACCTGTGAGAAAATCACTCATAAATCGGTCAATTTTCATCAGATTACTCCCAAAATCTAATCAGTTCACGGTTTTGAAGTATAAACATGTGTATGAAGTTACAAGCCTCTGCGGTCAGTAGATTTTCCTTAACTGCGATGACGGGCGGGTGTACCCGAAAAAAACTATTTTTTGATCATGTGACCTTGATAAAGATCAAAGGTCAAATTTAAGCATGTGGAAAAATTTTCCCACGCCTAAGGTATATAACTGCCAAATATGGTTAAAAAGCTTGCAATAATAAGGGAGATATTCAAGGGAGACCATAATGCGGCGGCGGTGGTGGCGGCAACAAGGAAACCGACGTGAAACCAAATAAGCCCTTTCAGGGACACTTAACAAGTGGCCAACAACAAAGTAGGAAGAGATCTCAGAGTACCACGAGAAGGCAACCTGAGGCTACGGTCAACTATAAATGTCTATTTCTCTTAGACGTTGGCCGGACCTGCGGCCATCTGAGAACAGCACTCAGTCCCACATGGTAAGCTATTGTAGCACAATAAAATCGGCTATTTTATGACCTCAGTTTGACCCATAATAATGGGTCTGGGGGTAAATCTGATGGGCTATCTAGACTCTTCATATATGGTTTCTCAATACCTCTTACTACATTCTAAAGCTCTAAAAGCAAGAATAAAGGCAATATAAGACAAAAAGACAAAATCAGCTATTTTATGACCCCAGTTTGACCATTAGGGGGTCAGGGGGTAAATCTGACTGGCTGTCTACAACTCTTCACATAAGGTTTCCCAATACCTCTTAATACATTCTAAAGCTCTAAAAGCAAGAATAAAGGAGATATGAGGTAACAAGACCACTGCCGCGGTGTATATCTCTGTGTATCTGGTACTGCAAAAGTCTTTACCAGGGATCATAGCCTCTAAACATGCAAATCTCTGAGGCTACTTGTCATCCAGAGTCTTCAGGTTGCCAGGTGTGCTTGCTGGCTTTCTTCTTGCTAGCTTTAGGTGAATCTTCAGGCAGTTTCTTCTTCTTGCTAGCACGGGTCTCTTTAAGGACCTTACCTCCCTCTACCCTCTCTAGGAGCTTGCAATCCATAGGATCGACTAGGGTGGGGGTAGCAGAAGATAGAGAGGCAGTAGAAGTCTTCTTGCTGTGTTCTTTCTATTTGCATGCTCTGTAGGTAGGGGTGGCCAGTTGCAACTTCTGTTCAGCAGTAAACGCTTAACAGATAGGGCAGTCTTTCTTCTGTACACACAAATCTTCGCCAACCCCTTATCACCGCACCTTACATATATGAGATGGCTATCAAAAACTGCCATAATATAGCCACAAGTGCCACGTCTCTGTTCTGGAGATGACATCACCTTAACGGAACACAGCCGTATAAAGTCTTCACACAAGAGGGTCAGAGATGCCTGAAAAGGCGGGTTGCGCAGGCAGCAATAAGGTTAGCAACTGCTGTAATTAAATTTAGAAACAAGGAAAGAAATCTTAGGTCACCCAGTTATGGGAAATGTGTTAGACGTGCTAAGAAATGTAAAACTTATAATCTAGGTTACATAATTGTATCTATGATATAAACGGACAAACGAACATACAGAATTACACCAATTTCGAAAACAACTTGGCTATGATGGTGATCTATCTGTCAAGTTGGAATTTGATTGGACAAAGCGTTTTCGAGTTAGAGTCCGGAAACGGAAATGTTTTCGAATGGAAATGTTTTTGAATGGAATGGAAATGTTGATGGACAGACAAACGGACAAAAAATGGACAAAATTACACTAATTTTGAAAGCAACTTAGCTATGATGGCGATCTATCTACCTGTCCAGTTTGAATTCAATTGGACAAAGCATTTTCGAGTTAGAGTCCGGAAACGGAAATGTTTTCGAACAAACAGGCAAAAAACGGACACATGAACGGACGGAATTACACTAATTTCGAAAGCAACTTAGCTATGATGGTGATCTATCTCCCTGTCAAGTTTGAATTCGATTGGACAAAGTGTTTTCGACAGAAATGTTGACGGACTGACAAACAGACAAATGAACGGACGGAATTACACCACTTTTGATAGCAACCTAGCTATGATGGTGACAGGGTTGGGGTCAAACTCAAGTACATTTAAAATTTGATGTACTTACATTTAAGTCCTTTTTAAGTACTTTTAGTTTAAGTAAATTTTTACTAATTTTTCAAAAGTTTGTGTGTTATATAATCATTACAACAGAATTAAGCTTTTTCCATATCTTTATTGATAAACATTCATTTAGATTAAATTTTCATAAAAGTTTCACTGATATATCTGATTCAATTTGATAACAGTGTTTTAAAAAGTTTAATATAATTGATAATAATAATGAATCAAATTATTTAAGTTTCAATTCAATAAGCCAATCACATCTTAAAAAGAGGGACAACTGTTCCAAGATTGCATATTACTACCCTTCTTTCATCCTCTTGTAACTGTCTACTTTGAACTTGCCTGATCTCAGTTAATAATATCTACCCAGGTAGGAGTATTCTTTGTAAATTGCACCTGGGCATTTAAGATCTTTTAACTGGTCCAAGTAAATCACAAGGACCATATTAACACAGTCTCTGTGATGTAATTGCTCAGGAATGAGGTTTTTCTTCAACGCATGAATAGAGATCAAAAGATTGTTGGAGTAGGTACGACTATTGATTACAGAAAAAAAAACTAGAGGATCCCTCGCAAAAAAAAAAGATAATGTTTTTGCATAGCAAAAACAAAGCGCCCCGAAAAGGATATAAAGGTAAGTGCTAAAGTATTAAGAAAATGCTTTGTTTCTAGCCTTATACTGTTGTGGCAACCAAAGTGAGCGCAGTCTGCTCTATCAAGCACAGTTTTCAAGATATAAGCATTTTTGTGTTTTGCAAAAAATTCGAAAATTCAAAATGTCCGCTATATTTGGCGAGACAAAAGTATTTTGAAAATTGGCATGGCTACTCTGCAGAGATACCCAGCAGGTCAAAAATTTTGTTGGGTTCGCTCCATCTAGCATGGTTTTAGAGATATAAGCATTTTTGTGTTTTGCAAAAACTTTGAAAATTCAAAATGGCCACCATTTTTGGGGACACAAATTTTTTTGACAAGACCACTGCCGCGGTGTGTATCTCCCGCGGAGCATTAAAGGAGAAGAAATAGCTTTTCCGAGATATTCACAATGTTTCATTTTCATGTGTGAAAGCTCTTCCAAAAGTAGGTGAATGAGTTATTTGAGAAAAATTGGCTATCTGCAATACTATTAAGAGATAATTCACGTTTACTCCTTTGAGTAGGTGAGTAATTAGCTACTGGTATGAAACTTCAAGTGAAAGTTCTCCCAAAAGTAGATGAATGAGTTATTTGATAAAAATTGGGTATCCGCAATACTTTTAGAGATAATTCGCATTTACTCATTTTGAGTAGGTGAATAATTAGCTATGGGTCTGAAACTTCACCATGTGAAAGCTCTTCCAAAAGTAGATGAATGAGTTATTTGATAAAAATTGGGTATCCGCAATAGTTTTAGAGATAATTAGCATTTACTCATTTTGAGTAGGTGAATAATTAGCTACGGGTCTGAAACTTCACCGAGTGAAAGGTCTTTGGGATAGCTGCTCTGCAGAGATACCCTGAAGATCAAAAATTTCGCTAAAATCGCTCTATGTAGCACGGATTTCGAGATATTAGCATTTTTGTGTTTTGTAATTTTTGCGCAAAAATTCGAAAATTCAAAATGGCCGCCATTTTGGCAAGACAAAATTTTTTTTTTGAAAATCGACATGGCTACTCTGCAGAGATATCCTGTGGGTCAAACATTTTGTCGAAATTGCTCGATCTAGCACGGTTTTCGAGGTATAAGCATTTTTATGTTTTGCAATTTTGCGAAAAATTCGAAAATTCAAAATGGCTGCCATTTTTGGCGAGACAAAATTTTTTTGAAAATAGCCATGGCTACTCTGCAAAGATACCCTACAGTTCAAAAATTTCGTCGAAATCGCTCTATCTAGTACGGTTTTCGAGATATAAGCATTTTTATGTTTTGCAATTTTTGCGAAAAATTCGAAAATTCAAAATGGCCGCCATTTTTGGAGAGAAATTTTTTTTTTTGAAAATTGGGATAACTACTCTGCAGAGATACCCTGGGGGTCAAAAATTTCGTCGAAATCGCTCTATCTAGCACGGTTTTCGAGATATAAGCATTTTTGTGTTTTCCTTATTTGGAAAATTCATAATGATTAATTAATCATTAATTACTCGGCCATTTCTTAACCAATCAATGCCAAAATCTAATGATTTCCAGATTTTAATAGAATGAATGTATTTGCCAAGTTTCAGGTGAATTGATAAATTTCCTTTCAAGTTATCATCCGGACAAGCTTCCCCATCGAAAAAAGACATTTTTGGTCATGTGACCTCTCTGATTGGTTGAAATGTCACTGCAGCATATTCAAAAAAAATCCCCAAGACTACTGCCTAAACCTGCCAAATTTGAAAAGAATCCGCCTAACGGTTACAGAGTTATAAGGAAAACAAAATGCGGAGCCGGTGGAGCCGCCGGAGCCTGAAGGTCTCCCATACACAAACAAGTGAACATAGTTAATTATTTCTTTCACTGGCCATGATCTCGTCTGACCACTATAAATACTAGGACAAGTGTAAACATTGTACTCAGGTTATAGCAGGCAGCACAAAAGTCACTTCAATTTCTATCAAACATTTGAAGGTGAGGATTAGTTCATTGTTTACTTGTCACTTTTACTGAATAGCAATTTTGGGTGATAACATTATATTCCAAAGAAAGACACCTATTTCATAAAGGAGAATGTAATACAAAGTACACTTTCTGCTTTCTCTCTAATACTTCAATTTATAAAAACTAGTTAACATAAAACTTATTATGTATAGTATTGTATTAGGTTAACTAATTTTCCATCATCACAATACTTAACTAGAGTATTGCTTGCGTTTTACGCAGAAATTCAAGATGGCCGCCAAAAGAAGCGGGAAAACAATTTTTTGCAAAAAGTCGTCAGTAGACTCTGCAGATAACCTGCTGGTCAAAAATTTCGTCAAAATTGCTCCATCTCACTCCGTTTTCGAGATAAACACATTTTTGTGTTCAACACAGAAATTCAAGATGGCCGCCAAAAGTGGCGCGAAAACAATTTTGGGAAAAGTCGTCAGTAGACTCTGCAGACATCCTACGGGTCAAATTTTATTGAAATTGCTCTATCTCACTCCTTTTCCGAGATAAACACGTTTGGGCACATTATGCAGAAATTTAAGATGGGCGCCAAAAGTGGCGGAAAACAATTTTTGTGAAAAGTCGCCAGTAGACTTTGAAAATACCCTGTGGGTAGTGTTGTGGTTGAATGCGAATTTTAGAACCGGTTTCCGAAAGCGGAAATTCGGCGAAAAACCGGGTACATTTGATTTATTAAACGCAAAGAAATAAATTTTCAAATGCGTACATGAGACGTAATTTGTATATAAATAAGAACAATGTCCTTTTTGAAGACTTTCGAGGACAAAATGGGTGATACATTGACAGAATATTATAAAATACCATGAAATATTTGTTTTACTTAAATATTTTAGTAAGCTTAGTTAAAATAATGACTACATGTGGCGAAACCGGTTTTGGTTACAAGAAAACGAAACGTAACCGGATCAGTGTCTTTCGGTCGGCAAATAGGTTTCCGGTTTACCGTCTTCAACACTACCTGTGGGTCAAAAGTTTCAACGAAATTGCTCTATCTCGCTCCGTTTCCGAGATAAATGTGTTTTAGCGTTAAGAAAAATTGTGACGTTTAGTTAATCGTTAATAAGTCGGCCATTTTCTATTGGATCACTTCCAAAAGTTAATGATTTCCAGACATCTATATAATGAACCTACTTGCCAACTTTCATGTGAATAGCTGAAACACTTTTTAAGTTATCATCCGGACAAGCACACCCTTTTGAAAAACATGTTTCTGGTCATGCGACTTCTCTGATTGGTTGAAATGTCATGACACCATATTCAGAAATTTTTCTTTTTTCAGTCGTTTCTGGGCCTTTCAATGTTATAAAGATAGTAATAAGTGGATAACAACCAATAAGGGTAAATTTTTAATTTTGTATAAATGGTTGAATAAACTTGGTGTGTTTTTTTAAAATTTACTTTGTCATTCACAGATGAAGTATTTGTAATTGTACTCAAGTACTTTGATGACTCCAAGAAGCTATGGCAGGTCTTACGTTCTGCACTACACTCTAGTCCTGAAGCAGTACTCCCTTCTCATGAATCTAAAAAAGGTCTCGCTGACCGGTTTGTCACTTTCTTTAGTGACAAAATAGCTAAAATCAGAAACACATTTTCCTCTAGTGACTTATTCACTCTGCCTCCTCCACCTGATGTACCTAATTTCAGCTGCTTTAAACAAGTTTCTCAAGAGGAAATTAGAAAAATTATCATGAAGTCAGCCACTAAATCTTGTTTGTTAGATCTGTGGCCTATATTTCTTGTTAAGGAATGTATAGATATTCTACTGCCCTCTATTACCAGGCTTGTTAACTGCCCATTGTCAGAAGGTGTTGTATCTGATGAGTTTAAGAAGGCTGTTGTAACCCCATTAATTAAAAAGTCATCACTACCACCCAATGACTTAAAAAACTACAGGCCTGTTTCAGGGTTGGGCTTAATTAAAAAGTCATCACTACCACCCAATGACTTAAAAAACTACAGGCCTGTTTCAGGGTTGGGCTTCATATCCAAACTTGTTGAACGTGTTGTTGCTACTCAATTGAACGACCATGTCAGTTTGAACGGACTAGAGAATGTCAGGGAATCTGCCTATAAACTAGGTCACTCAACTGAATCCGCATTGCTTTCAATTAAGAATGTTCATCTGGCTTTTGCTAAAGGTGAGGCTACTGCTGTTGTTCTCTTGGATCAATCAGCAGCGTTTGATACTATTGATCATGATACGCTGCTTGATTCTCTTAGCTCCTGGTTTGGTGTTGGCAGGGTTGTCCTCCATTGGTTCAAGTCTTATCTGTCAGACCGTGTTCAGTGCATTAAGATTGGGTCAATTTTATCTGATGCCAAAAAGTTATTGTATGGTGTGCCTCAAGGCTCTGACCTGGGGCCAATCCTTTTTTCACTCTACACTATTCCGCTGAGTAAAGTCATACAGAATCATCCTGGTATTAGTTTCCAGTTCTACGCTGATGACACACAATTGTATGTGCATCTCACACATAAAAGTGTTGCCTCGGCCCTTGATAAGCAGTCACACTGCCTTGAAGATGTTAAGAGATGGCTCTCTACAAATAAGCTCAAGCTAAATCCTGATAAGACTGAATTCATTGTGTTTGGCTCAAAGTCTCAGTGTGAAAAACTTAATCACTCCTTCCCATTCAACATACTCGGTAATCTTATATCACCAACAGATGCAGTTAGGAACCTTGGTGTCTGGTTTGATTCAGATTTCTCATTCTCTTGCCATGTTATCAAGGTCTGCAAGGCTTGTTTTGCTCATGTCCGGGATCTTAAGCGACTCCGAGGACATCTAACACACGAGGCTGCTCTAATGGCTGCCAATGCTCTGGTCGGAAGTCGTCTTGATTACTGTAACTCTCTGTTCAGAGGTCTCTCAGCTCTGGATCTGCATAAACTTCAATGTGTTCAGAACAGTCTTGCCAGAATCATTGCTAACACCACCAAGTATTCACAAAAAAAAGCACTACATTGGTTGCCGATTAAGTACTGTTCTATCTTTAAGACTGCCATGCTTGTATATAAGTTCCTACACAGTGGTAACCCCAAATACTTTGAACCCTTCCCAATACCCAGACATAGTGCATATAACACTCGTCGAAATCAATCTGATGGCATATTTCTTGAGGTTCCCCACTTTGCTTCAGTTTTCAAGTCTCGAAAGCATTTTGGACTCAGTTTTGCGTATCATGCATGCACCTATAATTTGGAATGACCTTCTTGATCAGGTCTGCTCTGCAAACTCACTTGCCTCTTTCAGGTCAAAGTTTAAGTCATACCTCTTTGGAAAGGCATACCCACCCTACATTTCCAATCTCCTCCTGCTTTCTCTGTGGTGCTGACCTCTGCAATGTCTCTGGTTTATGAACATTGAACAATGTTTTTGTGTGATGCGCCTTAGAGTCCGTCTTTTGACAGAGATTAAGCACTATAAAAGTGCTATAGAATTAGAATGAAAAAAGGACTTGTATTTGTACTTGTACTTGAAAATTAACAAAGTACTTGTACTTAAGTACATTTCAATGTACTTTACCCCAACCCTGGATGGTGATCTATCTCCCTGTCAAGTTTGAATTTGATTGGACAAAGCATTTTTGAGTACGAGTCCAGAAACAAAAATGTTGACAGACAAACGGACAAAAAACAGACGGAATTACACCAATTTCGAAAGCAACCCAGCTATGATTACTCCCTATCTGAAAAAATACACTGTCTCCCCATTTCATACCGTATCCTGTTCAAATATTATCTTATCACATTCAAGGCTATGAAATTCTCCCAACCAACATGCTTATCATCCTTAAACAAATCCAGAAGCCTCACTCGTGGAATTCGGCTTTCTCTTTCTTCAGTTCGTCCCAAGAAGGCCATTGGTAGGCGAGGTTTTGCAATGGCTTCTCCCATTGAATGGAACAGACTCCCACAATCGGTCCGATCACAGGGTTTCAAAGCCAGTTAAAGACCTACTTGTTTAGACTTGCATACCCTTCACCATAGTATATCTCCCCTTGCAGACACTAAATTTGAATTTTGACCCCACATGTCCCTAGACTTTCCCTTTTTTGCCTCAAGCGCATTAGAGGATGTTTCATCAATTTTGCGCTATATAAATGTTTCTATTCTATTCTATTCTACAACTAAGTTTGATTCTTCCTCCACCAGTAGTCGCTGAAAACAAGAACAGTATTTAAAGTACAAAGTAGCAACCATAGTGCAGCGGTATAAATACTGCTTTGGTAACATCTCTTCACATTATTAAAATGCAGATTTGAAATGATGCAATGGAGTTTCTTAATGTCAGTTAATGCAACTGAAATACAAGATTTACCTTCCTTGATCACACCCAAGTTTTACTGATTTTCCAAGCCAAAAAGAAATCTGTACTGCTCAGCCAGTGAATTTCGTCACCTGCCATTTAAACCCACAAAAACCATACTGCTTGTGTTTAAACACATGTAACCACAACTGGCAATATTAATATGTAATTCAGCGATGTAAATTAAGTGTTAAAATGATTTAATATTGTCATGAAATGCAGGTGACGAAATTCACTAGGTGACAAAATTCACTGGCTGAGCAGTAAAACTCCATAATTATTTCAAAATAAATTTTCATAATTTGTTCCTAATTTATGCGAAACAATGTGAAACAAGACTTTCTTTTTTCAGAGAAGACATAGTGGTGGTGGACCAATTCACGCCCGGGTACCAATTCAGGCCCACCCCTAAATTTATCCAAAACAATCACAGTTAAACAATATATTACAAATGTATATGACCAATTTGATGATTATCTATGAAGTGGTAAACATCTTCTCTATGAAAAATTATAAATCTTCAAGAAAAGTGGGGGTGGGCCTGAATTGGTACCCGGGCGTGAATTGGTCCACCACCACTAGGTATTCTAGAAAAGCAGAGGTGTTGTTATAAAAAGGTTTTTTCTTTATTTCCCTGCCAATTTTAAGGATTGGGTTTTTATGGGTTTGCCAAAAACAACGAGGATTTTTATGTTGGGGATTTTGATTTGATCGAATTTCAGAACTAGTTCAGTGTGTATCGCTGAGACAATAATTTTATCGGCGTAATGTAATTGCGACAAATCAGCCACAACTTGTTATTGTTATTGCTATACTTCTTATTATTTGATGGGGTAATCATTTGATTGGTTACGACTTCGCACTGAGCAGAAATTATGATTCTCTGTCATATGACACTGTACTACCGTACCAGTATGGTCAATACTTAAGTGATGCAAAACTAAAACTCACCGCTGAAAACCATTGCAGTAGCTGCTCCAATTACTCCAAAGAATGGAGTGTACGGAGGTGCTCCTTCTGGGTAAATCACGTCAGCCATTGTAAGCTATGTGTGTTATAAATCTTGCAGATTTCCGTAAAAGTTCGCGCGACACCAGCTGTCAATATTCCAGAAATGGCGACTTTGTATAATGATAGTCATATGACCAACAAGGAAGCGAAATATTATTGTCAAAATACTTTCTATTCGTCAAAATTTTAAAAGACTAGGAGAGAAAACCAATTGAATTGTACATAACATCTGATCATAATTTATACATCGCATGCGCAGAATGCCTTTTTGGCGTGCGTTTGAGTGATGTTTGAGAACATGTGGGCCCTGGAAATAAAAGCACCTTAACCAATACTTAACAATGTAATGACACATTTTGGTGGTTTACCGTTTTCTCGGCCCTCTAAGCAAATCGTAAATGTGACGCTAAATGGCAAGTTTTACAATCTTCTAAGCACATTTGATTAAAATAAAAGAATGACATACGCTTAACGTTGAAATATGTTTTATGATTTGTTGAAAAACAAGAATTCTTGCTCTATTTTAATGCCAAAATACACATAATAGGCTGAAAACATGAGTTAGGCCGAAAACATGAGTTAGGCCGAATACGAGGATGAACCATACTAAAGAATTTAGGGATAAATAAAAAAATCATTATTTATGTTGTGGTTACATTACACTTTTGTTTGTGAATTATAGAGTGTCTGTGTGGCTGTGTTTGGTCACTTGCATGTTTGTGTGTAACAGTGCCCTATGCCATAGTACCTTATTAGGTAGATACACGAGAGTGGGGTTTACATATTATATTCAACAACATTGATATAGATCTGAAATACTGGTATAATGAGAGATTAAGGCCACCTTAATAAAAGTATATAGTTAAACATTTTGCATATACTCTATACTGTGCAGAGTTAAAATATATTTACAACAAGGTAACATAAGAAGGGGCGACTGAAGAATCCCCTTGATTGAAGTAAGAATATGGTAATTAGGAAGGTGGAATTAAATTATGTCAATGAGGGCTAATTATGTTCACTAACATGTAGACTAGGTAGACCTGTCTGTAACCCAGATAGCAAGATTCTGTAGGGCCACCACTGGCCCACCAGTGGCATAGCAGTCGGTCCGATATTGGCTGTAGCTGGTGGCTAGCCATTTGCGTGACCAGCTAGTAGACAGTGGTCCACAGGTCCACCATTGGCAGCCGACAATAAAGTTTACTGGTGGTCCATCAGTGGTCCACTGTCGACAGCCAATGATAAGCCTTTCTATTGGTCCACTGGTGGACCACCTTCAGTAGCCAACAACAAGGTTGACTGGTGGCCCACTAGTGGCCCACTGTTGGGTGCCATCAACTTTTTATGGTGGTTCTCTGGTGGCGTGACCAGCTGATAGACAGTGGTCCAACATTGGCAGCCAACAATAAGGTTTACTGGTGGTTCATCACTGGCCAACTGTTGGCAGCCAATGATAAGCTTTTCTATTGGTCCACCAGTGGATCACCTTCATTAGCCAACAACCAAGATAGCATGCAGACGTTGGCCCAACATTGGCGTATCCGTCGGTCCGACGTTGGCAGCCCCTGTTAGCCCAATGGGTTTTTGGCTGGTGGATGTTACGTCGGTCTGACGTTGGCAAGCCACTGGTAAAAGTTACTACCACTATAGCATCAGCCAATCAGATTGCAGCATGGAGTTGTGTGGCCATTGTTTAACAGAAAGCAAATAATTGACAAACTGTGGGTGGATTTTAGTTAAGGGAATCCCTGATAAGTCACATGACCAAACATAAACAATGGTGGAACAGTATCTTAGGATGATATATTCCATAATCAAATAATAAAATTATAATGTTCAGAGACAACTTTTTTTATCATGAATTTATAATGAGAATGTTATTTTTATGTCGAAAATTGTTAAATAGTCAGTAAAAAATTGTGGGCTCACTGAAATATGATTTTTAGACATACCATAATAAATAATCTTTTACTAAGTGTCCCAAAATCCCATATTATTGCTCGCCGCCATCTTGAATAAAAATCCGCCATTAGCCCACCCTTGGCCCAACCTCGGCAGCCTGAGTTTTGGTTGGCAAGTTTTTGTTGGGCCAACGTTGGCATGGGTAATTCAGCCACTGATCAGAATATATTTCAAGGGTAATTCAGCCACTGATTGGAATATGTTTCAGGTATAATTATTCCATTGAATTTAAGAAACTTTATATTTTATCCGAGACATACATATAGCAGGTAGTGGACCAAGGGTAGTCCAGTGGTGGCTACACCTCAACCCCAATTAATAGGGTTTTGGTTTAACAACATATTTTTCACCTGTACATGTTTTATGTTTTGTTTACAGGGGAAACTTTCACTTCTCTTTACTTTTCTGTATAATTGTCAGATGATTTTATTGATTCAGTCTAAAATCCGGGTGAAAAATTAGAAAAGTTCCATCAGTGGCCCATCAATCATAGCTTATATACCACTGATATAGTTGGTGGGCTGCCAGTGGTAAACCTTAGAAGAAATCTGTGGCACAAGAGTGGGAAAAATAGAAATATATATTAATGCAGAGATTAACATCTGTTATTTAAAAATGTTGGTGTCTCAATGATAAACACACATATACATAAAGTATCCAATTACTTTGCCATCTGTGGGCCACTTGTGGACCAACAGTATGTGTACCATTTGGGCAGAAAGTGGACCACTGATGGACCACCAGTGGCAAATCTTACAATTTTTTTGTGTAATAAAATTTGAAAAAGCAACTCACATAATAAGTAATTCACATAAACCAAATGAGTTTAAGCAAAGACATTATTTTTTCAAGGTCTGTCATAACAAATGCTGTTCAGCAGAGCTTGAGGTTTAACCACCAGAGGACCACAATTGGTCCACCTACTAAGTATAACTCTTACAGATCATAGTTGCATGTGTCAGATAAGAATAATTTGGGATAATTATAGGTTTCATCAAAACACAAAATTATATCAAATGGAAAAAATGAAGATATCTTTCTTTAACTTTCACTTTCATTTATGTAGTGGGTGGGCCATTGATGGATCAATGTGGCAAATGTATAAACAAGCAATATGTATAGAAATAAAGTGGAGGAAGGACTGACTTAGCAAAATGAAGGAGTACAGAATAAGTTTGTTTATATAATTGACATTAACTTATGTTTAGTGTAAGAAAATGCACATTTTATCTAATTTTTCCCAGAATTTTACACCAGTGGGCATAGGTTGGTCCCTGAGCTACAGCCACTGACTTTGGTAGTTGGTGGGCCAACACTGGGCCATGCAATATATTTATATTTTGAAATAACATGTTTTTAACATTGAATATTGTTAAATAATATGTCAGAAAACAATAGTTGAGGTTGCTTATGAAGCAGTTTATAATGCTTTAAAATTTTTTAGAAAATGCAGTGAGCGGTCCAGCAGTGGCTCAGTGGTGGCCCACTAGCTATATTTTGCCATCCATAGTCAACGGTGGCAACACAGATACATAAAGTATCCAATTACTTTGCCATTGGTGGGTCACTGTTGGACCAACAGTATGTGTACCATTCAGGCAGAAAGTGGACCACTGATGGACCACCAGTAACAAATCTTACAATTTTTTTGTGAAATAAAATTTACAACTACTACTTGTGGAAAGTAATTCACCTAAACCAAATGAATTTAAGCCAAGACAGTCTCTTTTTCAAGATCTCTTAAAACAAATGCCGTTCAGCAGGGCTTGAGGTGTAGCCACCAGAGGACCACAATTGGTCCACCAACTAAGTACAGCTCTTACAGATCATAGTTGCATGTGTCAGACAAAATAAAATGGGATAGTTTTAGGTTTCATCAAAACACAAAATTATATCGCATGGAAAAAATGAAGATATTTATCTTTAACCTTCAGTAAAACTAAAATATGTGCCACCAGTGGCCCACTGGGTGCCCATCATGGGTCCTGTACTACCCATGTAGTGGGTGGACCATTGATGGACCACCTGTGGCAAATATATAAGTAAGTAATATATAAAGTAATAAAGTGGAGGAAAGACTGACTGAGCAAAATGAAGGAGTGCAGAATAAGTTTGTTATATAAATGACATTAACTTATGTTTAGTGAAAGAAAATGCACATTTTATCTAATTTTTCCCAGAATTTTACACCAGTGGGCGCAGGCTGGTCCCTGAGCTACAGCCACTGACTTTGGTAGTTGGTGGGCCAACAGTGGACCATGCAATATATTTATATTTTGAAATAATATGTTTTTGACATTGAATATTGTTAAATAATATGTCAGAAAACAATAGTTGAGGTTGCTTATGAAGCAGTTTATAATGCTTTTTTAAAAATTTTTTTTAAATGCAGTCAGTGGTCAAGCAGTGGCTCAGTGGTGGCCCACTAGGTATATTTTGCAATCCATAGCCAATGGTTGCCACATGAGTACATAAAGTATCCAATACTTTGCTATCGGTAGGTCACTGTTGGACCAACAGTATGTGTACCATTCAGGCAGAAAGTGGACCACTGATGGACCACCAGTAGCAAATCTTACAATTTTTTTGTGAAATAAAATTCACAACTACTACTGGTGGAAAGTAATTCACTTAAAAAAATGAACTTAAGCCAAGACAATCTCTTTTCAAAATCTGTCAAAACAAATGCTGTTCAGCAGGGCTTGAGGTTTAGACACCAAAGGACCACCATTGGTCCACCAACTGAGTATAGCTCTTACAGATCATAGTTGCATGTGTCAGACAAAAAAAAATTCTGGGACAGTTTTAGGTTTCATCAAAAACACAATTATATCAAAAGGAAAAAAATGAAAATATTTTTCTTTCACCTTCACTAAAAATAAAATATTTGCCACCAGTGGCCCACTGGGTGCCCGTCATGGGTCCTGTACTACTTATGTAGTGGGTCGACCATTGATGGCCATCTGTGGCAAATATAAACAAGTAATATATAAAGTAATAAAGTGGAGGAATGACTGACTGAGCAAAATGAAGGAGTACAGAATAAGTTTGCTTATATAAATGACATTAACTTATGTTTAGTGAAAGAAAATGCACATTTTATCTAAATTTACCAGAATTTTACACCAGTGGGCAGCTACAGCCACTGACTTTGGTAGTTGGTGGGCCAACAGTGGACCACGCAATATATTTATATTTTGAAATAATATGTTTTAACATTGAACATTGTTAAATAATATGTCAGAAAACAATTGTTGAGGTTGCTTAATTTATTAAGTTGTTTATAATGCTTTAAAAATTTTGAAAAAAAAATGCAGTGGTCTAGCAGTGGCTCAGTGATGGCCCACTAGCTATATTTTGCCAGCCATAGCCAATGGTGGCCCACTAGGGTCTTGCTATCTCGAAAGTTATACTAAAGCCAAAATAGACAGGTTCAAAAGGTTGACAAGGTAGACAAAATATACAAACAGTAAGAAACTTTGGGCCAGATTAATGAACAATACTTATGTCACGGTCTGACGGTCTGATGGCTGTCACCGGTACTAATGGGCAATAATAAGGGATTTTATCAATCCTACCTTCTATTTAACTCTAAAAGTTGCGAAAAACAGCGTATTCTAACATGACACGGCTGTGTCCGCGATTCTGATTGGCTAAGACGCGAAAAGTTGCTCTGTAAAACCCCGCATAACATCCCTAGTTCTATTTTATCGCTCACAATGCCGCTCCGCAAAAAGAAAACTTCAAGTAACAGCTTGGATTTTTGTTATTAAATAAACAAATAATGGTAAATACGACATTTATGGATTCTTACATTTGAAAATAGAATATACTGATATGAATGTACAAGATTTTAAGGAGGTTTAACAAAGAAAGGGTTATTTTATTTGTGGCTCTTCCAATATTTCAACTACACCATTTGATAAATAATCTTTATAGAATATTCGTATATTTTTGTACAAAATAGCTTCAAAACTAATTTTTATAAGATAATTTTCAAATGTCATGTTAGAATAGAAATAGACAACTCCAAGCTCGGGGTTATATGCGATTTTACAACGATTAGCGCATTAGGATCACGAAGGCGAAGCGACGGTCTGATGGCTGTCACCGGTACTAATGGGCAATAATAAGGGATTTTATCAATCCTACCTTCTATTTAACTCTAAAAGTTGCGAAAAACAGCGTATTCTAACATGACACAGATGTGTCCTCGATTCTGATTGGCTAAACGATGAAATACTTCCCCGGTAAAATACAGCATAACCCTGTTACTCCCTTTTATCGCTCATTATGGGTGTCGTAACAATGAACATTTTACAGTAAAATTTGGAATAATTATTCATCTTAAAATGATTTGTCATGTTAGAATAGGAATAATCCCTTCCCAAACCACGGTATACGCAGAATTTTACCATGGTTTGAAGCAATTAACCCCTCAGGCTTCGCCTTCGGGGTTTATAACCTCAAACCATGGTAAAATTCTGCGTATACCGTGGTTTGGTCAGGGGTTATTCCTATATTAAAGCTTAAATTCATCTTATTTTATTTAACCTCATGATATTTGGTGTTTTATGCGGCATTTAGGTTATATTTGTATGAATCAATGAATCATCTGTGATTGTGGAGATATGTGACGTCATATAAACTTCAGCCGGGGGTGTTTAGTTTAGTTTAAGCACAGCACCCTCCAATGGGAGGTGGATTCTATTCTATTCTCTTAGAACTGAATCCTGCTCCATTCCACTCATTTATTTCTCCCCCATATTTATGTCCATAGTTAAAACACACTTGTTCCCCTACTACTAATTTTGCATTGCTTCCTTTCCTTTCTTGTTCCTCTTCTACCCTTAATTTTATATGAACTGGTTGAACTGTTTAAAGATCTAGTCCCAAAATAAAACAATAAACACCACCCTTAATCCCTTATTATCGCCCCAAAAGCAAAAACAGGTCACTCTTTCCTGTAAAAACCATGTCAATAATATAGCTGAATTAGGTATTAAAGAGTAAACCACTATTTTTTCTTTCTGATTTTATAATTTATCGCCTGTAATCTGTATTAGAACCCAGTAAACATTACAAACGTTTATAAACGTTTATAAACCTAACTAGCAACGGTTTAGATTAGGTTTAAAATGATGGGTCCCTAAACGTTTGCCCATAAACGTTTATAAACGTTTACGCATAAACGTTTATAAACGTTTATATATAAACGTTTATAAACGTTTATACATAAACGTTTATAAACGTTTATACACGTGTTGAAAATCTGGAGAAATATTTCTGTAAGTATATCTTGCTGTATCACTGTTGTTTGAATCCATCATTACATTCTAAGTAGATATATAGAAGTATGTAATTTGATAATATTATATACTTTTATATCTCTACTTAGAATGTAATGATGGCTTCAAATAACAGTGATACAGCAAGATATACTTACAGAAATATTTCTCAAGTTTCTCTCAAAATGGCTGTGCTGATGTCATTATCCCAAATGAAAGTGAGGTTAAGATATTCTTCACTCTTTGTAAACGTTTAAAAACGTTTATAAACGTTTATGCATAAACGTTTATAAACGTTTATATATAAATGTTTATAAACGTTTATATATAAACGTTTAAAAACGTTTATAAACGTTTATAAACCAAACTAATGTCGCTGAAACGTTTATAAACCCATAATGTTGAATAATTGTCAATATTTAGGTTTATATTTGGTTTAAAAAACGTTTATAGGTTTACTAAACGTTTATAAACGTTTATAAACCTTTGCTATGTTTACTGGGAACTTCAAATATTTTCAAAATATGTCAGATTTTTCTGTAATTTCTTTTGATGGATTTTGGTACTTAAAGCTTTTCAATATAACTGGAAAAAGTAAAGTAATTATATCCCCAGACGAATGTCGGGGATATTTTCGATTCAGGTTTGTCGCACTGCCACAGAAATTTCCTTGTGTACGCAATAACTCAAAAAAGGATCAGTATTTTTTTAAAACTTGGTACACATGTTAAGGGTGCCCAAAGGAAGATCCCTATTTTAAGGTGACCTTAGACTCCCAATAATAAAGAACTTATGGCCACCTTAACATCAGAAATTTGACTTTTGGTCACTTAGAGCCCTCTAGGTCACAAACTATGAGGCTCAGCTGAGAATTTTCCCTGAGAACACATTACTATATTCTTAGCACATGTGCCGAAAATCAAGACTTTAAGTTGAGGAGAAAATTGTGTTTGAGGCCCATAAAGACCCCAGTTAGGGATTTTTTCCTACATGTTTCACATATTTTGCCTTATAATTTGGAAGTGGTAATTCTGATGAGTTTCAAACTGCACTAGGTATAACTTTTATATGTAATTCTTGTCTGTGGATAAGTTAAAGGCTGTAGGTTTACCTGTAAGGTCGACTTAAGGTCTCGAAATTGCCCACAGAGACCCAATTTATTGGACTATTTATGCCACTTTCAAGCACTGTAGCTTTCATGTCTCTCATCTAAGTGAAATATCATCTGGGAATATTTCAATATATTTTTATCTCCCGCCAGCGAGATTATAATTTGCACCATGTGTGTGTGTATGTGCCTGTGTGTGTCTGTGCATGGGTCACACAGTTTTCTCTGAAACTACTACAGTTACACATTTTTGGTAAATTACTTGTCCTAATAAATTTTTACGCTCTTCAATATTTTTTGGGTTTGGTGAACTTTGGCCTACTTTTGAGTGAGTAATAGCACTTTTACCTAATATAATTATATGACTTATAACTCTCAAACTATTGCATTTAGAGTATTTTGTTCAAATATGTTGTTCAGGTACTTTCTCCACAGCTACAACATGGTCAGTAGTTTGGAAGTGTATCTCCATAGCTAAGTGGGTAATAGCTACTTTGTCAATTTTTAATGGTAACCATAATGAGTAAATGGCTTATATCTTCAAAATTATTGCAGCTAGACAATTTCTCTCAAATATGTTGTCCATCTACTTTTTTGTGAACTGTGACATATTTAAGTTACACACATGTTGCTCAATGTACAAGTGAGTAATGGCTACATTATTGCTACTTTTAGTGGAAATGTGAAAAAAATCACAAATATCTCGAAAACCGTAAGAGATAGAGCGATTTCAAACAAATTTTTGACCTGCAGGGTAGTACCAGATATTCTATGGAGAGGGGAAAATATTCAATTTTCGCCACTTTTGGCGACCATCTTGGATTTCAGCGGAAAATAAAACATCGAAAATATCTCGTAAACAGTAAGAGAGAGAGTGATTTTGAGCGAATTCTTGACCCACACAGTAGTATAGGAGCATCCTGTGCCTAAGGAAAAAATTTCAATTTTCGCCACTTTTGGGGGCCATCTGGGATTTTAGTGGAAAATGAAAAAGTGTGACTATCATGAAAACCATAAGAGACAGAGCAATTTCGAGCTAATTTTTGAACCACAGGGGAGTACAGGAGTGCACTGGCTAGGGGAAAAATTTTCATTTTTGCCACTTTTGACAGCCATCTTGGATTTTAGCGGAAAATGAAAAAGGACCTTTCCACGGTGTCAATCAAAATACTGCAAATCGGCAAACATCCTGTTTACTACAATAGCAACAACCAATCATTTCCTCCGGTTTTCATCGGCGCCATTTTGAATTACAAAAACGTGGTGATTTTTAGGGACATATTTGTAAATATTATTGCTTTCCGATAATGGAACCAAATAAAACCAAAGTATAATTTAATAAAAAAATTATATCATCAATCCTACCTACTTTAAAATGTCTGAAATGTATATATATGTCCCCAAGCTGCTATTGTTTACATTTTACTGCAATGCACGAGGATCTGTTTTGATCATTAAATTGTTTATTTATTTATTTTATAATTTTTGTCACAATAAAACAAATATACTTTATTATATAATTTCTTATTCTATGGCCCATCCAATCATTTATAATACATGTTATTTCTCGTATATCTTAAAATACTCAATGTTTACGTTTAATTTCCCGCCATTTTCGCGATTTGTTTGTCAGAAAAAGCCTGACATGGAGACAACTAAAATACCATAAACCAGGAAGTGGGCGTGGCCTATGGAACGGTCCAATGTGAATATCTTGAAAATCATAAGAGATAGAGCAATTTTCAGCCAAGTTTTGACCCACAGGGTAGTACAAGAGTATCCTATTCAAAGGGGAAAAATTTCAATTTTTGCCACATTTGGAGGTCATCTAGGATTTTAGTGTAATATGAAAAAATGTGAATATCTAGAAAACCGTAAGTGATAGAGCGATTTTGAGCAAATTTTTGACCCACAGGGTAGTACCAGAGTGTCCTATACAAAGGGGAAAAATTTCAATTTTCGCCACTTTTGGCGTCCATCTTGGATTTTAACGGAAAATAAAACATTGAAAATATCTTCGAAATTTTTGCCACATTTGGAGGCCATCTAGGATTTTAGTGTAATATGAAAAAATGTGAATATCTAGAAAACCGTAAGTGATAGAGCGATTTTGAGCGAACTTTTGACCCACAGGGTAGTACCAGAGTGTCCTATACAAAGGGGAAAAATTTCAATTTTCGCCACTTTTGGTGTCCATCTTCGATTTTAACGGAAAATAAAACATTGCAAATATCTTCGAAATGGTAAGAGATAGAGTGATTTCGAACGAATTTTTGACCCACAGGGTAGTATAAGAATATTCTGTGCCTAGGGGAAAAATTTCAGTTTTCACCACTTTTGGCGGCCATCATGGATTTTAGTGGAAAATGAAAAGTTGTGACTATCTCGGAAAAGGTATTTCTTCCCCTTTAATGCTCGGCGGGAGATACACACCGCGGCAGTGGTCTTGTCTTATATGTTCCCCCAAATTTAGGCCTTTAATAGACATTTAACCTGTGTATGAGGACCATAAACACCCACCTGAGTGACCCTTTTAAGATATTTTTCACATATTTTGCACTGTAACTTGGAAGTGGTAAGTGTAAGAAGTTCCAAACTGTATTTGATATACACTCTATGTGTAATCTTTGATTGTGAAAGATTTTAAGTCTAAAGCTTTAATTTGAAGGTCACATTGAGGTCTCTAAAAGGCCCACAGAGACCCAATATTTGGACTTTTTTCCACTTTTAAGCCCTGTGACTGTTTAACTATGTGACTGATAGGGCTGAAATCTCAGCTAGGAATACATTATTATGTTCTTTTTACATGTGCCAAAAATCAAGGCTTTTAGTAGACATTTAACCTGTGTATGAGGACCATAGACACTCATCCAAGTGACCTTTTAGACATTTTTTCACCTATTTTGCCCTGTAATTTGGAAATGCTAAGTGTGACAAGTCTTAAACTGTATTATATACAATTTTTGTTTATTATCTATGTTCCCAAAAAGTTTCAGATCTATAGTTTAATTGCTAAGGTCACTTTAACAATTCTAAAATGCCCACAGAGGCCCAATTTATGGACATTGTGCCACTTTCAAGCCCTGTAACTGTTGAACTATGTGGCTCATATAGCTAAAATGCTTGTCTATTTAAATTTTGAATATTAATGATGCTATGGCTATCTTAGGCTTTTAAAAAAGTTTTAAGAACTTATTTTTGTGTTTTTATCCCTCTGCTTGCTGCGTTTTTAACTTTTTATAATGAAACTGGTTATAGTAGGCAAAATGGACACTGTTATTAATAAAATTATAGCCTTATGTAGTAAACACTTATCCTCTTTGTTTAAGCAGTATAATGGTCTTAAAAAGGGCATATGTAAAAGGGCATATGTAGCACTATATAAACTAAAACTTCATTTTGTTTGCAAGGAACTGAGAAGTGATATTGTCAGATTTTACTGTGTCTTCTTATTATAAATGAAACTGCAAAACCAGCTTTAATTGTATCCCCGGACAAAAGTCGGGGATACTTAGGATTCAGTATGGTCACGTTGCTGCCGCAGAGATTTTCTTTTGGACGCGATAACTTATATATTTTAGTTAGACCTTTCAAATTTGGTATGTGGATATATATAGGCAATGCCATGAATGCTATTGTTTTGTGACCTTTACCTTCAATTTCATTGTCACTGGTGGCCTCTTAAAGGTCAGATTTTGCCCATCTTCTCACATTTTGACCCAGTTCTCATATACAGAAAGTTAGATCATCCTATGGTTGGTATATATAATACATATATGTCCTATGTAAGCATGCAGAAATTTGACCTTGAAACTCTTCATTGAAGGTCATCCACAGACGGCCAAAGTACTACTACATCCACTTACTATATTGCATGGAAACTATTGAAAATGGCGTTGGAGGTTGAGTACATGATGGAGTACCAGCATCCAGTTTTCTTGACCTTGGCTATTATAGGACAAATTTATAGGACATGTTTACCCCTAGAGGATCTACAGCTGCTTAGGTTTTGGTGGGTATCTGGCTACCATTGTTGCAACAGTAGCATGCTTAATGGTATGGTGTAAACCAAACTGCAGACTGAAAAACTATTTCCCAAAAGATTCAGAGGAAAGACAACAAACAGAAGAAAAGTTTGCATAGTACAACTCTAACTGATTTGGGGCAAAAATATTTGATAAAGGTTTGTGGCGACCTTTCAGTCAGGTCGCTGGGTCAGATTTGTATGGCCAGTTCAAAATGTATAAGTCTTGCGTTGTGTTCAGAAATTCAAAAGGTGAACCAGGCTCAAAGGCTTCAAAATAAGAGCCACTGACAATGAGGCTTGGTATCAAAAGGACTCCTATATCAATTAAATATTCAGTTGCAATAAAAAAATATGAGTTAAAATCAACAATGTAATTTATTTAATAAATTACACACACACCAATATTAAAATTGGTTAAAATATATTTTATAATAAAATGCACCGGTTCACTCAGACCAATATAAAAATTGGTTTAACCAGTGGTTACCACAATATAAACAATTTCAGTGTTTTTCCACACAATAAATATAGCCAATATCTCTTTAGAACAAATCCACTTAATAAATAATTTACTTCCTGAAGCTATTCATAAATTATAATCCTACATTTGAAAATACCTCACAAAAATTAATATATAAGCATGAATTCTACCTTTCAGTAAAATATCAAAAGCCAAATAGCCCAAATATGTGATCAGATCAACAATATATTTTAAATCTAATCCTAAGTCATTGTAATAATTCAACACAAATGAACTACTTCTTCCCATTCCCAGTTACTACAGATAAATCAAAATATCATAGTAAGATTTCCAAATAAGTAATGATGAGGTGAAGGTCACTTCAAAATCAACATAAATTACCGAAAATCAACCGGTAAATATTAGAAATAAATAATCACCTTTCTGCCTCAAGCAAGATGCTTATTTGGAGTGAATCACAGATGATCAGTATCTTCCAAACAAACGAACTGGTCCAAGCAACTAAGCTGTTTTTAAAAACAGTTCTTGGAACTCCTTCTCAAGGTTGTCAAGCAGCCAAAATCTCTGTAAATCTCCGGATCCGACGTTCTTATATAGACGTTCAAAGTATCCCACAATGCTTTGCGAAAGCACCAGAGTACACCGAAAAACACCGTGTTACACAGAAAAGTGTGACGTCACACTCCGCCGGTGTTTACCATAAACAACGAGAGCAAGTATTTCAAAATCTCGCTGCATAACGTGAATCTCGCGAGAATAAAATAAAATGACAAATATATTTGTTTCTAACATCTCAAACCCAATATTCTGCAATATTTTATTGTAAAATGGCTTTACAACTTCCTAAAAACGTCTTCTATCGTGAGCGATAATATGGTGAGTTTACCGTCTACACCAAGCAACTCGCGATCTACGAGGTTCACCTCGGGTTAAATGATGGGTACTAAACCAATATAGGTTTTCAAAACATTTTATTAATATCATTTTCTAAATGTTTATTGACAGATGTTAGAAAAACGTCCCAAATGAACATTGTAATATCTCAAAAATATTACTTTGTCATTGCTTAGCAATACTAAGCTTAATTGTGGTCAGAGGTCCAATTCAACATGTTTTTGGTTGCTTCCCAATGGAAATATTAGTTTTATGTCTAAAATTGTAAGATTGTAGCTTAATAATTGTGTCCCCATTAAATTCTTACTTTTATTCATTGCACAGGGGTTAATTTGTTTACAAAATCCTCAAAAATCCCTTATTATTGCTCGCTGCCATGTTTGTTTGCAAATGTTTGAGATAAATGAAACTTCCACTGCTAAAACTAAGCCTGGGGTGACTTTCTCCCCCATCTTGAACACACAGATATGGAAAATCACTTTCCAACACAAAACGACTCATATGAAGAGTTGTTACTAAAGCCCTGGTTGCTTGGTTCCCTATACACTTTGGAGCTAACCCAAACCTGACATTGGCAAATAATCCTACCCATGCTTTTCTCACATCCCCTTGAAAACAGTGTACATGTATCATATGATACCTTGGTAAAACTTTATTCAAAATGCCTCAACTATCCCTACCAGCTTTCCCATGACCTGCTGCATTCTCTCTGCAATGTATCACAACTGCTTGAGTCACAGCTCTCCAATGCAACAATTCCTGCAAAACTCTCGAGAAATACCCTTTATTTCATACACTAGTTTCTCAGAAATTAAAGTAGCATTTTTATCAATCACATGAGGTTGCACAGTGTAGAGACGCTTTTCTTTTACATGCATGGCTAGAGCTAACCAATCTACCAGTTCTATTTCCCTACATTGAAAAGACAGGATTTCCCTATAAACACTCAGCAATATGTTATCTTCTACATCATTTACATCTAGTAATTTTGGGAAATGGTATCTCATAACATGTGTCTTTACAACTACAGCACGACATTGGCAAACTGGGCAAGAATACGGTCTATTATGGCCTACCTTAAGGGGCTATCAATGTAACGCATTGTTTTCAAGGCCAGCCAAAGTGATTCACAAGTACAGAAACAGCTACTTCAGGGGTGAAAACTTTGTAGGCTTAAAGTCACAAAATATCCACAAACAGAGATTAGGTTTTTGTGACAATGCAATGGCTCTTATAGCTGATGTTAACAAAGGAAGGTATGAATGAAATAAAGTATTAAAGTAAATTGTTATTTTTATAATTTAATTTTGTGATTTAATATATAAACCATTAATACCAAGGACAAATACAAAATAAATATGGTCCATTTTTGGTCACCTTAATTATAGCACATGCCTTCCTTCTGTGACACAAAAAAAATATAAAAGAAACTCAACTTTTGTTTTTAACACACTACTCCAAAGAAAAATGTCTCACTAAAATTTTGAATGATTTAGATTTTTATTAAATTTAGGTGCTTGGTTGTAGAAATTTAAAGCAAAGTAATTTTTTAATGTTTTTTTTTACTTTTTCTTTACTGTCTAACATTACACTAAATAAAAATTTAAAGAAACTTTTATGGAAAAAAATAAATCATACAAATTAATCTACTTGTTTTTGGTGCATTGTGTATGTCATTATGTCCTCATGCATAACAGTTAAGTATTGATTTTCTGTCATGATAGACAAGAATCTCTCCCTCTTTTGTTTCATCTTTTTGGAACATTTTGGCAGTAACTAAGGGGGTAGTAATTTAAAACATGTGTTTTCATTTACTGACATGTATATATTCAAACATATTAATAATTTTCTGTATTTCTTGTTTTCTAAACTATGCTTGTGATACAAGGCTCTATGCTTGCTGACTTTGTGCATATCTTGAGATCCAGCATTGAGAACTATACTTTTACATGGACCGACTCTGTTATACTGTAACAGGTACAAGGTAGACTTGTAAACAAAGCTCGGTGTAGACTGATAAACATGGAGAGAAATGTTGCTTTACAAGAATTCTAATTAAAATAAATGACTGATACATGTTTGGTCCGAATATATAAAAATAAAAAAATGAAACACTGTATGTGAAAAAAATGTGTATAGAGATGTTTTTTCTCACTTTATGCTCCTCAGAGGAAAACAGACACAACAAAGACACACGCAGAGTTCTAAAATATTGATGTATGTGTAGACACACACCCCACACACGCAGTCATTCACCACAAATAAAAAAATCAAAAGTGATCTCCCCTCTCCCCCATATAACCAGTCACTTGCACTATTGAAAAATCAATACAGCTTGGTACTGAGTTTACTAGCATGGTATGTGCACATGCATGTCTTCTCTCAATGAAGAAAAATAAGTACACTCACAGACAGGGCATGGCCAATGGTGATTAAATGTTTGGCTGTTTGACTGGCTAAATGTTTGTCTTCATAGAAAGAGATTGGGGGTTGTGGTGGGGGAGTTAACAATTAGATCTACAGAAATTTCTTTGTTGTTAATGATGGGAAAAGAAGTCCATGCCTAACAACAGAGGCTGGCTGAGCTAGGCCACCTGCTGAGTGTTACATAAACAAATTTTACGTACTTGCGTTGATAGCCCCTTAACAAGTATAGATTGGCCTCCCACATTTAGGCTATCAATGCTGTCAGAGGAAGTGGCACATTTTCTTTGATCACATTGCAAGGATACCCTTTCTCATAATAATCCAGTTCTATATCCATGCTAAAACATTCCAAAATAATACGAAGTTATATATAGCATTTAACTTCAGTTCACATTACAACATTGTGGCCCAAAAGAAAAATATAAAAGGATGTGTCATTAATCTAAAGAGCAATATGTTCCAACTGTTTCAGCCACAGAACTGATCTTTTTCTACAAATCAAAGATTATGATTTATTATTAAAATGTTGAACAATAATCTTGAGTTTTACTCCAGTGCAAAACTCAAGATACATATAAAATATTACATTTTCCTTGAACAGTAACTCCTATTTTAACAATTAAAACAGAACAACCAGCTATATTTAACTATGAATTACCACAGTTACAATAATTTTACAACTCAAAATCAAGGAGATGGGGGGGTTTCTTAATTTTCCACCCTTTTGATGTGGTAACTGTTGCTGCTGCATTCTCAAATAATTCTTTAACACCATCATAACACATGTCACTGTCTTTTTGTCTGGGATTTCTGCCACACTATTCCCTTGTTCAGTATCTCCTTTACCCTCAAACACAAATTTTCTTTGTTGCTTGACCCAAAGCAAAACATCTCTCTCCAAACATAGTTTCAGTCTGTCATGGTGTTCCTTGGTTCCCTTTATTTGATATAAGGATGGGCTTATTACTTTAACTACGAAGCATGGGCCTTTCCACATTTTGTTCAATTTTCTACTCTGTCCAAGTTTAGTAGAGGAATCTATTTCATACATCAAATCTCCAAGAGAATACTATTGCTGAAACAGTTTGACATCATAGTTCCTCTTTTGTCTTGTTTGGAATTCATTGATATTTTCTCTGGCACACCACAATATCCCTTATTTAGTTTCTACTGCAGCCTATCAATGTAATTTTTGGGTTCTAATTCTTTTCTTAATTCATCCATTCCCAGTATATTGTCAATGGGCATATTCAACTCTCTTTCTAACAGTAGCTTGCTTGCTGTAAATCCTGTTTGTCTGTTTGCAATGGCTCTTATAGCTGATGTTAACAAAGGAAGGTATTTGTCCCACTCAGAGTGTTCTTTGTCCACATGTTTAATGGTATTCCAAATATTGAAAAAAAAACTCATTTAATACTACACCAGCAATGGTTTCTGCTGATTGATTTGGAATTGCAAATGCTTCCACCCACTTGGTAAATTGGTCAATCACCATTAATATGTAATGATTTCCTTGGCTGCTTTTGTTAAAGGGCCCTAAAATATCCATGTGGATCCTTTCCATAGGATAACCTGAATGAAAACTTTTCAGGTGCCGCTTGGCCTTCCTAATTGCTTTTTTGTTTCTTGCACAAACGCAACAGGACTTCACATACTGATCAATGTAAGATGACATGCTATACCAGATATATGACCTTCTAATGTTATTTTTGGTGTTGTTAATTTTTTTTATTGAATAAAACAACAACAAAGCATACAAGTACAATCATAATAATGGTTAAACAATTATGAATTAGGATTAAGGATACTTTTTAAGTACTGATACAAACATTACCTTATTTATACAGATATTGAGTTATTTTTACATTTTGAAAATTAATTTAATCCTGGATCATTTAGTGTAAATTCGCTGAACACTGACCACGACACTTGAAATTTATCATATTTATTGTTTATTTTAGCAAAGTATTCTTGTTCAATGTAGATATTTCTGATATAAACAAAAGAATAAACTGAAGTGCACTATAAGTCACCAAGTAGAGTTCACAATGGTTAATTGACTTCAGTTTATTCTTTTGTTTTTAACTTTGTGTGTGGCCCCCTGAAAGTGTGAGTCACCCTACTTTGTTTACAGCCACCTCTAAACTTGATTTATAAACTGATGGTTTAGAATTGGGATTGGCATATAGTCCTTTGTCTAAAAGAGAAAATCCCTACTACACCCATTCCATGCATCAAATGGGTATATTCACTTATTGCACACTAAACAGCGTTCAGAGCACAAATCTATGAGCGCAGACTCTTTACAATAAATAAAGGATAATAGTAATACCAGCAAAACCAAACATTTATTTGATAAAAGGTTGCTCTATTATGGATACCCAGATCCCTATTAGTGTAGGTTCCCTGAAATAAGCAACTCCCAAACTAGGATCACGAGTAATGTGTACAGTGGTGGATGTTAAAATATGGGGGCAACCGGCACAACTGGCAATAAGCTAATTTATCTTACTAGGTGCATTTTGGTCTTACTTCACACTCATAAGACCCCTTTGTTTCTTGATATTTCTGATATAGTTTTGTAAATCAAGCACATTTAGTGGTTTTGAATTTCGTGAACATTTCCAAATAATTTTTTTTCTCACTAAAGAGTTAAATTTTGGGGGAACATATCTAACTCATTTTCTAAGACACCAAACAAAAGAGTGATTGGTGTCAAATTAATATAAATACCAAGTAATTGGAGCCATTGTCTAACATTTCTCCAGAAGTCAATAACAAAAGGACAAGCAGCAAATAAGTGATAAATTGTTTCAGCGGATGACTGACAGAAAGCACAGAAAGCGCAATTATTTATGTTAATCTTTTGTAAGTGAGCTGTAGTACCTAGAATTCTCTGAATAATATGAAATTGAAACCAAATTAGGTCATTTCTACATATAGTTTTGAAACAATTTCTAAAGATTTTATTCCTTTCATCACCATTTATAGTAGTGTTTAAGACATTATTCCATTTATTTCGTAATGATAAATTTTTATATTGATCATTAAGAGTTTTGTAAAAGTATTTTGAACCTTTTACCCGACTCAATAGTATTTTTAAGTATGATGTTTTATACTGAATTTAAGCAAATGATCTTTTAAGCATCTTTGAACTCTTAAATGTTCAAGAAAGTTAGTTTTGAGACCAAATATCTGTCTTAATTCAAACATACTTAAAACACTACCATCAGGTTTAAGTATGTCTAGTGGATTATTTATTCCAACTCTACACCGATGTGGATAAAAAAGAAGTTCAGCAGAAATGTGGAAATTGTACCACAACGGCACAGTTAATATTTCAGAATGACAAACAGGTAGTCGAGTCAAAAAGGTATACTATGCATTAAATACTTCTTTCCAAAAATATTGGCTGTTCGTTCTGATAAATATTTTGACCACAAAGGACCAAAATTATATAATCTCTCTACATTTGTTGTAGATACCAAGAGTTTTACTCAAGGAGATTCAGAAGTAAACAAGCATTTTATCCAAACTAGTTTTTGAGACATAATGTAATTTTCTATGTTTATTATCTGGAGACCTCCCTCAATGTAGTTGTTAGTCTCTTACTTATTTTATGTGGTTTGTCATCCCAGATAAAGGGGTACATTAGTTGGTTTAACTGACAAATGAATTGCTTGCTTGGAGAGGGAATTGAAGACAAAGTTGTGTAGTTAATCAAAGGGATATCATCAATATCCAATGAAAAATTTAATCCAAGCAACTTAAATTTGGTTGTGCCCCAGTCTAGTTTTTTTCCTACCTAGCCATATTATTTTGGTCTTTTCAGTATTTACTTTTAGCCCAGATAATGATCCAAATATTTCTAACGTGTTTAATGCTGCAACTAGAGAATCCTTGCTCCCATCTAAGAACAGAATAGTATTATCAGCAAACTGTGTCATTTTGTAGTTTATAATATTAAGAGAAATACCTTTAATATATATGTTATTGTCTACCATATAAAATAAAACTTGGGCACAAAGCAAAAACAAGTAAGATGATATGGGATCACCTTGTCTGCATCCCCGTTCTATATTAAAGGTGTGTGATAAAAATCCTGATTGAAGTACTGAAGCTTTAATATCATTATTGAAAATGTTTATCCACTTACAGAAGCTCTTGTCAAATTTCAGTATTTTCAGCAGTTTATACAGGAAGTCCCATGAGACAGAATCAAAAGCTTTCTAGAAGTCGATTAACATTAATTGTCTTGATAGGTTGTTGTGATCAAGATACTGCATAATGTCATACACGAGACATGTACTGTCCCCAATAAAATGTCCTTCTAGAAATCCAGTTTGGGCTTTGGAAACTAATTTGGGTAGAACAGATTTCAGTCTGTTTGCTGTTGCAGCTGAGGCCATTTTATATATAACTGATAATAAAGAAACTGGATGCCAATTCTTAAGAAATTCCCTTGGTTTGTCACCTTATTATGCAAGTTCTCATTGAGATTGACATCTTACCAGATGTATATGCAAAATTGAGAGCCCTCAGCACAAAATATTTCAGTTTACCCCAAAATACCTTGAAAAACTCAGCAGGGAAGCCATCAACTCCTGGGCATTTATTATTTTTCATTTTAAGTAAGACCTGGCTAAGTTCTTCAAGTTTTAATTCCCCTTCTAATGAGGCTGATTCCAAATGGTTTAACTGTCTAAAATTAGCTTTCACAATTATAGATTTCAAGTCGTCGGAATCTAGAGATACATTGCTTTGTGCTGAAAATAGTTTACTGTAAAAATGCTGTAATTCTTTCAAAATATCTTTTTGGTCTGTTGTACTTCTCAAGAGAGCAAAAATATTTAGATGGCCTTTCTCCCTCATTTAACCATTGTGCCCTTGACCTAATGACAGTTCCCTGAATTGCAATTTCCCTAATTTTTTCTAATTCTTTCTTTTTATCCTCTAGTGTGTCTGAATCATGTGGATGTTGATTGGCCTCTAGGAAGGCTATTTCATTTACTATGCTTATTTTCTAACTCACAGGTTTGCCATTTCAGGAAGGAAGCAAATTTGATACTTGCACCTCAAATTCGAAGCAATAGCATTTCTAAAAATTCCCCATCTGTTATGGTAAAGTTAACTAAATTATCTGGTATATTTAATAAGTAATCCAAAGCGTAGACTGGAATAACATATTTTTGTTTTTCCTCTGGTATTATAGAATTCACTAGTTCAAGATAGCTTTTTTTCTTTTAGGAGACTGCAATTAAATTTCCACAGTCCCTTTCCCCTTTCAAATTTGGTCAACATTATTTTAAGCTGAATACTTGAATGATCACTTCTATAGCTAGGATTAATGTTACAGGCAGTTTTGATATCTTGCATGGCATTTGAAACCAAGAAGTAATCAAGTCTTGCTTGTTGAAGTGGATTTTTTCGCCGCCATGTATATCGCTTCAAGGAAGGGTGAAGAAAATGAAAAATGTCATTAAGATTGTAAATATTTATAATGTCCAATAATACTTTTCTAGATCGTGGATTATTAATAAATTCATATTTGTCACAGTCTAACAGAGGGTCTAGAATTAAATTAAAATCACCGACAACCATTGCAAATGTCTGAGTGTTGGATTGTAAAATTCCTTTCACGTTCTCAAAAAACTGTGGACAGTCCTTATTAGGAGCATATATGTTAAGCAATTTAAGTGATATATCCCCTAATTTCAAATCAAGAGATATCATATTACCTTCATTATCTTTATAAACTGCTGTAATTGAATAATCAAATTTTGTGGCCAGTAATATAACAACACCCTTTGAATTTGAAGATTCGCCATTTAAAATACAGTCTCCATTCCACATTGATCTAATTATAGGTTCATCTTTTGGAGCCCAGTGTGTATCTTGCAGACAAATGATACTAGCTTTGGTTTTACTAAAGTAATCTATCACATCAAATCGTTTCTGCTTATTCTGAAGCCCTTGACAGTTTGCCGATAATACTATCAATTCATCACCTTGTGACATTTAAAGACAGCTTGGACCCTCCAGATAGCAGCAGCAGTGATTGAATAAGTAAATTAGATAGCAATAGAAAATGAGTTGAACAATTAATGTAACAGTAAAGCTCATGTGTCGTGGTCTGTATAAACAATATACTGTTAATCTGACAAAGAACCTTCTCAATTTTATCATAGCATCTAACATTGTACAAGTATGCTATTAAAACATATGAACAAAAAGTAACACCACAGAAAAAACTGGAATTGTGACAAGAAGAGAAAGAAAAGGGTGTTTCAAGCAACATATCTATAAAGCATAATGATGTTATTTCAGTAAATGAATTACTTTCTTAAACATTTATACTACACAAGGAAAAGTAACATTTGTAGTATTTAACGTATTAGTCTATATATTTGAAAAATTACCATATGTGATTTAAATGAATACAGTGTAGTTTTCATAAAATACATAATATTCATACAGTTATGAGTAGTAGTATTAAATACATTAGTCTATTTAATACCACGTGATTTATATAACTACAGTGTACTTTTTATAATGCATATATTTCAAGATTTAGTTTTGAATCACCAAAGTTTAACACAACATTATAGATTCTCCCACCCACAGATAGTGGTAGATTAATCTTTGGCCAAAGTAAGTATTTTTTTTTCTTTTGGTTTTTTTTTTTTGTTTAAAAAAGACCAAAAAAACCCCAGTCACTTACATACCATTATAATCAGGCAGCATAGCTCATATATTCACGGAATTGTGCACTTTGTGATAAAAGCTCCAAACTTCCCAAACTTGTAGACCAACATATTACAAAAAAGTCTGGATATTGAGCCATTGATGATTTGGCCTCTGGTAGCCGTGGCAACCATTTTACAAAATGGCCTTCAGCGGATTATAAACTTGCAATCCTCTTAGTCTACCAAGGTAAACTTACAGATATATTTACTACAACAGACCACCCATGCATGCTAGCATTTTGGGAAGATGTTGGCAAAGCTATTACCAAAGCCTGTAAGCTGGACAGTGACAATGATGTGATCCATCTTGCTCGTGCTGCTCAAATTGTGCACCGCAGCATGTTCGAAGAGGCCCAGCCTTTCAGTGGATTCTCTCGAGGCTCTCAAGAGAAGTCAGTGCCACTTTTGCTGCTTGCTTGCTTGGTCAGTGTGATCTTAGATGGACCCAGCATCAAGGACCAGATGACAGACACAACCACTGCAGCAGTTACCATTGCTCAGATGTTGAAGTTCAACAGCATGAAGCACAAGCGAAAGCAGAGCACCTCAGCATCCTCTACTGTAAGACACAGACCTGCACAAGAAACACCTGTCCCCATATACGTATGATGTTGCACACCCACACATGCAAGAGGGAACTGGTAGACAGGCTATCACAGCCTCACAGACCAGGTGGGGAACAGCATCTGCCAGCATTTTAACCTGGAGCAGGTGGTATGTCCACCAAAGATGCGTGGGGCAGTTTTCACTACTGCAGCAATAGATAATATAGATCACAATCCAAGTGCAATGACAGCTAAGTCCTTCTTCCATGGCACAGCTATCTCCCTCATCCTGCACCCCAGTTTCACTGGAGAAGGAGTGGATCGAACCATAGTGTTCACTGGAGGATCTTGGGAAACACTGAAAACCTCTGACAAATATTAATTTGTCAATAATTTGTCAAAATGGTGCCTAAAACAACAAACTTCTCAATTGACAAATTTTAACTTGTCATTTTCTTGTTGGACAAATTAATCGACAAACTTATGACAAGAAAATAACTGTGATAGTCCAATTATTTTGTCTTTTTGGGCACCTGTTACAGATCACATTCTTGTGAAATTAATTTGAAGAGCACAAATATTCGTATCATCAGTTTTCAGTTAATGTGAACAATAAGTTATCAACATTTGGCTATCATCCAACAAGAAATACAACAAATTAAATTACGACAAATTAATAACTTTCAACAAATTAAATTACGACAAATTAATAACTTTCAGTGAAGAAGCTCCACATTAATCTGGCCAGAGAGGTCAAACCGCATAAAGATAAAGAGGAAGAATATCTGTGGCTACAAATGGCAAGGCAGGTTCTACATGGCAATGATGGGGCAGAAGATAACATATCATAGGCCGCATTTCATGCCAGCCATGAGCCACCAGAAGCTCAACCCATCTGTCCCACCGCACTGCTTCTAATGTTCCAGGAAAGTGCCCACACAGTGGCCATGATCCAACACCTCCATAGATGTAGTGAAGAATGCTGTGCAGCATCTGAATCCTAGACAGACACCAGTGGTCACTTTTGATCAGCCTCAGGGGACAGGTGAAGACAAGGTTGTGGTGATGTTTGGTGGTCTCCATATCAAGATGGCTGCTCTGAAAACTATGGGAAACTGGCTGGATGGGAGTGGTTGGGTGCAGGCACTGGTTTAAGCTGAGATTATCACCCCCGGAACAGCTGACTCCTTCTACGTGCAGCCCATGTCACCCACACAAGGCGAGAATCACCCCAATTGATGATACCATTCACCGAAACTAGCTGAAGGTGTTTAAAGCTCTGACCACAAGAAGTGTCAGCAAACAGAAGCAGCAGCTGACCAGCCTCAAAAACAATGCTGAACTCTTCTCATGGCTGTACATCAGTTGCCAGACGAGGGATGGAGACTTGGAAGAGTTCTTCCGTTATGAGAATCAGACATGCCCACCATCACTGTCTGATGCAGGGCGTCTTTGCCAAGGTACAAAATGTGATCTCCTTGCATGCTTAGAAGAGATCTCAGACGCAAGATCAGAGGCTCCTACCACCACCCCTGTGGTCCTTGATGGAGCAGCCATTGTCCAGATGCTGAAGCCTGCTGCTTGCAAGAACTTCAGTGAGTACACATATGAGATCTTCGTCCCCTACATGTCTACAAAGCTTCAGTCATCATCACGCCTGGACTTGGTATGGGACAGCTATCTTGCTGAATCACTCAAAAATAGTGCAAAAGCAAAGTGTGGAAGAGGAGTGTCCAGATGTCTGGTAACAGATGCAGTCATACCAGAAAACTGGCAGAGTTTCCTCCGCGTGGACGCCAACAAAACAAAGTTGTTTCAGTTCCTCTTGAAAGCTTTCATCCAGTGGTTTGACATTGAAGACCAGCAACTTGTAATCACTAATGGGAGGAAGTCTTCAGCAAGCCTCTACTACTGCCAGATGTAACTTCATTAACTCCTTGTAACCATGAGGAAGCAGACAGCCGAATGTTGCTCCATGCATCTCATGCAGCCCAGCATGGCCACCAAAAGATTCTCATCCAAACTGATGATACCAATGTTGTGGTATTGGCTGTGTTGGCTTTTGGAACTGGAAAGGGGTTACGATATCTTGCAGCTCATGAAGTATCTGCGGGACTTGGTCTAGAGAAAGCACGAGCACTCCTGATGTTCCATGCACTCACAGGGTGCGATACTGTGTCCAATTTTGCTGGTCACAGAAAGAAGATACCTAGCCATGTGGAATGTGCTGCCAGAGCTAACTGAAGCTCTGCTGAAGCTATCATCTGCATCAGAGTTCATACCAGGAGATGTTCTACACACCACTGAGAGGTTGGTCATCCTGGTCTATGACAGGACATCCACATGTACAGACATAGACAAGGCTCACAGGAAACTCTTTGCAAACAAAAATATGATGTACAGCTGATTCCTCCAACCAAGGCTGCTCTGGAGGAACATGTATCATACCAGGCTGGTCATGTTTGGGGCCAGATGCTGCTCGGTACTGCGCCAGCAACCAGTTGAGGATGGATCAAGATTGGGGAGGGAGTGTACGAGCCATACTGGACAAGTCTACCTGAAGCAGCCCACATGTGCCATGAACTACTTTCATGCAAATGCAAAAAAAGTTGCGTGAAACGCTACAAGTGCAACAAGGCTGCACTTGACTGCACTGCCCTATGCCAGTGCGAAGGAGAGTGCACACAAAACTGATCATGCTCATTACCATGATAACCTACTGCTGAGAGGTCTACTGGACATTGCACATTATGAGGCCAGTGAGCATTTGTAGATACTAAAGAGAAACCAGCACTATTATCATTTCTTTTGTCCTGAATTAAAACGCAGATATTCCCATTTCTGTTTTAACTGTATTCAGTTTAATATAGTGCATCTCTAATCAACAATATTAATGTTGAGATCATAGAAGACTTCAGTATTCTTTCAAGCAGTACTTGAAAGTACATGTACATGTGAATGTAGGGAGGTTACTACACCAGGTTAATGATAATACATGTATTATTGGTTCTATAAGAGCTTTTCCATAATTTGCTTGTTTCATTGGTTAGTTTTCATGTAAAGAGAGTTTTATCACTAGAATAAAACTGGTTCTTTTTTTGTTTTTTTTTTCGTCCATTTTAATAATGTCAACAGTGAAATTAACACAAGTACACATTGCCTATAACTTAGCATAGTTTACTTGGAGCATATGATGCTAGCTGACTCCATTTGAAATCACATAAGACTTCTTGGGACCCTATTCTGAACATTGGTTTAATTGAACTTGCGGCGATTTTGGAAAATGGCTGCTATGGCCATCAGGGACCAAATCGGCAGTGGCCAAATATCTAGATCTCTTTAGATTATGCTTTTCTACAAATGTGCCAAATTTGGTGCTTTTATCACAAAATACACAATAGGTTAGCTATGCTGCCCGACTAACTGTAGTCACTTAAATCACAGGTGGTAATAATATATTAAATTCATTCGTTATATTATTGACTTTAAATACAAGTTAACACTGGTAATTCAAAAGCATAGTACATAAAAGTGTACATTATGAAAACTACACTGCACTCTTTTAGATCACTCATGGTAACTTAAATATATTGACTAGTATGTTCCATGAATACTATAAATGATACTTTCTTTATAAATGTTGTGGAAACTAACTTATTTTAACATGAGGTATTACAAATAAGTTGCTTGAACAACCCTTTTCATAATGGGATGAATATTGGTATAATTAATATTGTTATTTTACAAAAATATGTAAAACTAATAAGTGTAGTTTTCATAATGTATGCATTTTAACGTTTAGATAATAATGTATATGTTTGAAGATTTAGTTATAAATTGCCAGAGTTAAACACAACATGCGGATTCTCGCACCCATAGATAAGGGTGGCATAATCATTGGCATATGTGAGTATTAGTTTTTCAAAATACCATAAAAAAGTCTTTTTTGAATACAAACTGAACTATACTCTGTAAAAAGGTAAATTTAAATTAGTTACACAACTGATAAACACATTATCTTTATGTACCACAAATTTTACATATATTTATAAAAATAGTATTATTAAGTACTTTTGTAAAATAGCATTTTTAAATATCAGTTTTCATGGACATGAAAATAGAGGTGCTAAACATTAAGTTATAGTTTCTATGAACTTCAAGTACAATTGAAAGTTAGCAAAATGAAAGAAAAATAAAGAATTAAATAAAAAAGACACCTAGTAACATGTAATCAGGCATTTACATAGTGTGTATTATTTTATCACCTAAGTATTTATTTCGCAAACAACACAGAATGTGACAACAAACTTAACCATCATTAGTAAAAAGGTAAATTTGAATTGGTTATATAACTGATTAACACATCCACTTTACATACTATTAATTTTTACCCATTTTTATAAACTAGCCTTATTAAGTATTTTTTAAAAAATAGCATTATTAAGTATCAGTATTCATGGATACAAAAATATAAGTGCTAAATGATCAGTAGTATTTACTATGAACTACAACAGGTAAATCTGAAAGATAGCACTAAAGAGATGTTATCACACACTTACATAGTGTATATTATTTTAGTACCTAATTTATTATTTCTCAAACAAAAGAAAACCCTTTTACTTATTCACAAACTAAATCATTATCACTAGAAAAACAAAGCACTTTTAAAATTAGTATTACTATGTGTACATTGAGGTAATACAACTGTTGCTGCAAAAACATTATTATATTGTAAAATAAAAAGTTTTCAAAAGAATTATAAAATTTGTTTCAGGTAACTTATCAATAAAGTTAGATTAGTAATATGGTGGTCAGTTCTCCAGCTTTAAAGTTATACTCATAGACATAGACTGTCTCTTAATTCAACCAGCATTCTGCCGAGTTTATTTGAGCCCTTCCATTTAGTGAGATTCCAAAGATCGGTGCTTGCTAATGACAATCCAGCACCCCAAAAAGAGTCAAATGGATTGGCTTCAACAAGCATTGAATTGCCTGTTCCCTTTAAAACTTTTGCTAAGTCTGGATTTTGTTCAAATTTGGCACTTATTCCAACTTGCATGTATTGTTCACGGACTTCTTTCCACTCACCACCTTTAAATCCTTTCATGTTTTTTCCTAGTGATTTTGCATTCACTGGGTCATCAGCACTGCGGATTGCTTCAGCTGAATCTTCATCCCCAAAGTGGTTAGCCTTCTGATGCATATAGTATTGTTCCACAGAGGTAAAATCTCCTTCACCAGTGGTAAATTTGCAAGAATAGTAAAATGCTGTTATATTCTCCTTTATAACAGTTGTAAGGGTACTAGGCCTAAGTTCCAGTGGTAGCTTATCCAAGTCATTGTGATTATAAGCCTTACCATTGAGAACAAGTTTGTCCACAGATAGGAAAGCTTTGTATTTCTCTGGCAAATTGTATGCAGCTGCAAGGACAGTTGAAAAAATCCTTCTGCGGCAAACAATTTCAGGTGGGAAATCTTCCAGAACCAAGACACCATCATTTCTAAATTTTTGTTTCTGTTTAAGTATTTTTATTTTGTCCCTATTGTTGAGAAGTCTTGCTATGATTGGAGCATCCTTCGATTTCTTGCCCAACCTATGTGCTATTTCAAAATGGTGTTGTTCTATATCTATGGCATATTTTTTGCACAAACCAGCTACTATATCATCACACTCATCTTTCTGCCAAAGGCTTTTTTCTATCTTATGATTTCTCATCAATAAAAATTTTAGATTGTTCTTTCTTGACCTGGTCTCCAAGGATAGAAGAGAGGTCCTCATTGGCCTAGTGGTTAGCAAGTTTGGCATCTAATCATAGGCTGTCACCTCTGTGGGTTCGAGTCCCACAAGTGGCAATTCTGAGGACCTGTCCCAATATGACCCTGGCTGTTGAACGGGACGTAAAACCCCAACTTTGACCTTTGACCTTTGACCAAAGATAGAAGCCGTTCTTACATTAATTGACACTGATTTTCCGTTTTTTGAAGCTTGTTCTTAAGTTTGATATTTTCATCCTCAAGAGCTTTACATCTTTTAACAACTGATTCAATGCTATCCAACTTCCCAGAGTTTTCCTTTATAGATTGCTTAATGGCATCAAGTTCTTGGGTAACTGGTGCTATGTGTTCTTGAAGCATAATACGAAGGCTGGAGCATGAAACTGGTGAATCTGGTGAAGCAGGGGTTACTTGACTAAAGTCTCTCCTTACACTTTTTGCACTTGGAATCTGAGAACTATCCTTTTTATTACCTCTGGCAGCAAATCCTTTGCCACTGTTGCTGAGCATGTTTGAGCTATTATAAATGACTTGATAATAAGTATAACAGGTCTGTCAAAATATTTAATCACAAATATTTTTCTCACAGTCAATATTACTACTTAAATGTCAATTATCCTATATCTCTTGATTAACTGCTTTTAAGTGTGTGAAATTTCCAAAATATTCAAATAACTAACTAGCAGTGGCATAACCAGATGTTGAGTGCATTGATCTAAACAATGAATATTCATCAATGTCTGGGTGTACTGAATAAATATTCCAACACCAACATTATATTCCCAAAGAACAATTCCTCTCTGTTGACCCTTATATGGAAATCAAGACTTTATTTTGACCACATGAAAACAAATCCACTCTGTTGACCCTTATATGGAAATCACCTTTCCATATTGAAAATGTACTCTGGCCTTTGAATCAATATAAATCCAAAACTTTCTCTGTCTGTATTTCATGAAATCTCATAATTTTTTTACTTTTCCATTTCCATTAGATTCACTGTGTCATATATAAATCATATACCAATTTTCACATTTCAATACCTTCTAAAAACCACATAAAATTGCTTAAAAATCCCTTTGTGATCTAAGTCCTGTCAAGGCATCTCTCTTCTCACACAACCCTCGGCAATAGCAATTTTAATTTCCTGAAGTCCTGATCAATAACGAGCTTCTGGCAATAGCAATTTTAGTTTCCTGAAGTCCTGATCGTGTTCCTTCTTCCATTGAAAATTTGCATTGCTTCCAGTGAATTGATACAATCTGGCAGTAACTTCTGCAAATTATTCAATATGATCCCGATAGTAATTTGCAAAACCTAAGGACTATACCTCTTTGGTACATTTTGGAATTGGCCAATTTTGGACTTTCTCCACTGCTTCATGTGTCATGGACACACCATGTCTACCCATTAATCTTCCCAGAAATGTAAGTTCTGTTTGGAAGAATACACATTTTCTTGGCTTCAATTTTAGGTTATACTGGCGGAATCTAGTAAGTGTTTCTCTGATATTTGTGAGGTGATATTTGAGAAACTACGACCAATGATACAAACATCATCCAAATAGAATATGACTTCTTTCCATTGTAGGCCTTGTAGTACCAATGTCATAGTTCGCATAAATGTAGCTGGAGCATTAGTCAGACCAAATGACATGCACTTATATTCATATAATCCATACTTGGTGATGAAAGCAGTCTTGTGTTGATCATTTTCATCCATCTCTTTTTGTAAGTAACCAGAGTTTAAATCTACACAGGACATGTACTTCAGATTCAAAAATAATTCTGCACACTGCCACTATGAAAATTATGGGATTGGCCAAACCTGTTTCACAGACTTCTCATTAACAACTTAGTAGTCCATATGCACCAGCAAATTGATCTGTCTTTTTGCCGCCCCAACCAGGTGCAGATGCCCATTCAGAAATTGAGGGTGTTATTACACCACACTCTAACATGGACTTCCTGAACTCCAAGAGGTGTACGGCACATTTGTTGTTTCACAATCTCCTGAATCTGAATCTCCTGTGTCAATAGAATGTTTTATGGTCATAAAGCATCCTAAATCAGTGTCACTTTTGGCAAAGACATCTTGGAAATCATCAAGTAAACATGCAAACTGTTTTGACTCACTGTCAGATATATGTTTACATGATTTCCTGAATATCTCTAGCATGTGACATGGAATCTGGCTACAAAGATATTTCTTTTTATCAGTTTCAGTTTTATTTCTGCCCACTTCACTGTCTTCATTAACTGAATTGGAACATTCAGCATTCTGTATTGAAATAATCAAACATGTTGATGAACATTCTTCAGTCAAAATTTGAGCTTCTATCAGTTGTCTATGACTGACCCTTTTTTCAGAGAATGGTACCTTCCAGTAGGATTCCACAAATTGATTTAAATTTCTTTGTCACCATCAACTTTTACCAATGCATAATGTGAGCAAAAATTATCTGAGACAACTTGCAATGGTCTTCCTTGTGATATTATAATATGCCTTTCTCAATTTACATAGTATAAGGTGGTAGTACTACCCTTTTCTTTGTTGTAACTCTGATGATTTTATGTTGAGTTCCCCGGCCATTTGTCTTTAAAATGGCTTGTATAGTTTCACCATTGATGCTAATTGTTTACTTTGCAAGTTCACAATGCCCTTGTTCTCTTTCAAGAAATCAATGCCTAAAATAACTTCATCTACAAGTGGTGCCACATAGATGTTCCAGTCATAGAACTACTTACCTAATATAAAAGAAAGCAACTTTACAACTTTGGCTGGAATATTATTTATGGCAGTAGCGTCTTTCAAAATTACTTCTTCTACCACCCACGGACAAGGTGTCAGGTCTTGAAAGATCTTTTCACTTACAACTATTACTTGAACTGCTGTATCAATGACTGCTTGACACTGGACTCCATTGATTTTGGCGGGAATTACAGGACTCCACCCTTCATTTCTTGCCATATGTATTTCTCTGATGTCACCAGATAATTCAGTTTTTATTCTTTTCTTTCTAAAATTTTGCTTCTTTCCTCCTTCATATGCCATACATCCATTTTGTTGGTTTATTGTTTTAATACCAAAATCAGGAGGCTCACCAGATGGAGGGAAAGCTGTATCAACGACGGAAAAGCAACCACCAAATTAATCTGAACTGACTCTAGTATTCTTTCTTCCACTTGATTTATCAGGGGATGTCAAAATTATATCGTGGACAAAATTGTCATCACCCAACTTATCATCACATATCACAGAACTTGCTTTTGTTGTAGAATCAGTAAGTTTACCAGGTGACACCATAGCTGTATTGTCATTGGAGTTTTGATATTGTCAACAGTAGCTGTATTGAGATTCATTTTGTTGTTCACTTTACTGGTAACTATTGCAATAACTTAACAGATTTAACAATCAGCTATATTCAGACTTATTAAATATAAGTTGGCAAAAAAAGTTGTTTTAAAATCTTTAAAATTAGATATAGAATTATGCAAAATGCCAAAAATATTTCACAATACATTTTTAAAAGGGGGTGGGGGTAATTACTATAGTTAGTTAGTTAAAAATTAAGGTGCAAGAACACCTTAGTCTTATTCTGCACCAATAAAATAAATAAATACTTTGACTAAACGATATGTACAACATGATCAATTGTGTAAAAATAAACCAAAAAAAACAACTCCTGACTAGAAGAACAGATTAAAATTTTTTAAAAAACACATAAAGTAATATTTAAATAGAATCTATGCACAAAAAGAATGGCAAATAAGATAATAAAAATTGACTAGAATATACAACTACAAACTGTACAGAAACAATAAAATGGGTATAAATCATAGATAACACAGAATTCTCAAAAGGAGTAAAATAAACAAAACAAAACATAAAATCCAGTCAAGCTTAGTATTGTGATCTCTACATCTCCTCCATTTAGTTGCCTCTTATGTCACAAAGGAGGACACGTTGGGCCTTTTCTACTTCCCCGCACCCACAGGGGAGGTAATTACTATAAAATTAGAACTATTAGATGTAGATGTATTAGATGTAGAGATTTGCAAAATTTCTAAATATTTCACAATGTTTCAGTGAAGGGGTGGGGGTGGGGGGTGGGGGTGGGGGTGGGGGTTTACAGTTACCAATAATTTAAAACTATTCAGAATTGAATGTAAAGATCTAGAAAGGTTACAGTAAGACTATTAAAGTAAAACTTTCTAGGTCAACATTAACTAATTATACAAATAAAAACAATATTAGGAAGTTAACATACATACCGCTTAAAATGGGTATGCATTAGTTAAATAACAACAATATTGTTAGGCTTTCACGAAATTGTTCAAAACATGTAAATCACAACAGGTTGCGAAATGAAATAGAACACAAACAAAATATACAAAACAATACAATACGGTGAGGCTATCACAATATTGTTCAAAAGTTAAAATTATCTGTTAATAGTAAATCACAACAGGTTTTGTTATGAAATATGGTCAGGTAATCACTAAATAGTAGTCACTAAATGGCGTTCCGGCGTACTAATAGTAGCGTGTACCTGAATCCAGGTGGCGCCGTTATCGATGTGACCTTTGAACCAAACACAGTAACTAATATAAACAAATGAGGATAAATTCTTGTCCTGTTATATACAGCAGAGTTATTCGAAAATATTTATATAATAATTATCAATTGATGCATAATACTTATTTTGATGCAGTTTATGACAGCTGCCATGTTTTATTTTTAGTGTATTTATCATGTGAAATGGGCGATAATAGGGGTATCTGAAACTCCAACAGCCTGTCAGGGGTGCTTACATGTTTTACAATGGTACACCTGTTCGCCATTGCCGGATTATGGCCACCCCTGAATAACTACCGTACTATTTCTTTGGAATTGTTTTTACTTCATTGTACTTTGTTTTAAACTATAGGGATGAGAATTTGGGGGATACATCGATTTTATGGTTACCTTAAATTGTAAATATTACATGGGTTAGCATGAAGTGGGTCGATTCATGAAGTGGGTCAATTTTTCAAGAAATTCTACCAAAATAAAAGTTTGCTGTATTCCTGTATCATGAAATTTTTGGAAAAGTTTTACAGTACATATACTAAATTATAAAAGATCAGATTGTGATGTTTTGATGTCTGTTAAATTTAATAATTTAAATTATTAAAAATAAATTTATTACCCTTCTTATATGAGGGAAAATCCTGACTGCAATTACACCATGGCATATTCACAAACCAGATCTATTTATCATGGATTTATTGCCATTTTCTTTCTGGCAAACATTTTTTGTGAACTTTTAAGTATTATAAATCCAAGAAACACATTGATTTGGTCAAAATATGAATATTGGAAAGGTATTTTTGACTGAAAAATTGGCCCACTTCATGAATGTTTGGCACAGATATTTTTCAATGATTTTGTACTAATTAGGGCAGGGTCGGTAATACCGGTATCTCGGTATCGAGACCAATTCACTTCAACACCGTGGTGACACTTTACAGCCGGTATTTCGATTGTCAGTGTATAATATTGTAAGAAAACGTAAAGTATTAGGAACAAACCTCAAATTTGAAGAAATTACAAACTTTTATCCCATATTTTTTATATATTTTAGCATTTTTATAGTGATTTCTATCAGAACTGTAATGTTTTCTTTTCACAAATTCAACTTCCGGTTGGTGGGCTTATTTGATTGGGTATATACTAGAACAAAATTTCTTCTTTCGGTATCCCGGAATCGGTACGGTTTTACACTGGCGAGATACCGAAATGAAAAATATGCTACCGACCCTGCCCTAGTACTAATTTACATTTGTGGGAAAAAGTTATGAGCCAATTTTTGCATTTTGTTGCTGCTATTACTTTCTTCTGTATGTCTGCTAAACATAATGCTTCTGGCCATTTTACTTTTTACACAGCACTAAAAGCATTTGAAAAATCGACCCACTTCATGCTAACCCATGTAATGTAGCTCTATATGTCGTCCTTAAAGTAATAAAATTTGAATAAAACCCTCTGGCTCCTTTATTTTCCATTTATAAAAGTCTATCTTGTCACTGATATTGAAGAAGACCAAAAAAAAAAAAAAAAATAAATAAATAAAAAGACCCTGGCTACCTTAATATTTCAATATTTATTATGTTATAATTTTGTTATACAGTCAGTGAGTATTTAGTTTATAAAAATGTCCTCAGATGCTTTAAATACCAGTACAATCAGTAAAAAAATTATCCATTATTTGAGACATATTGCTCAAAGGCAAAATATTTTTTAAAGTCATATCAGATTTTTTTTTTTTTTTCATTCTTATAACTTATTTATTTATTTGGGGTTTTACGTCACTTTCAACACTGTACAGGTCATATCACGACGGGTAGTTGGAAGGGCAGATGAAACGAGAACATACAGTTCGCTAGGGCTGTTCATTCTTGTAACAAAATATTTACTGTCCACTCAGACTGGGAGACCTGGGTTTGATTCCCAGTGATGTGGAATGAGACATCATAGCTCAGTGACAGAGCACTCAGTCTGTTATTTTGTTGCTGCAATACTATAACATAAAAAATTATATATATATTTTAAAGAAAATATGCTTTTTTGTATTGGTACATATCTTTTACTGAGGACCTAACATGAGTTTAAAATACCCCTTTTTGACCCCAGCCAGCCATATTCTATTTTGTGTGTATTTAGCTTGTTGCCTGGACTATAATAAGGGTTTCCAAGAGTTATTGAGCAGACTGTTGGGAGTGCTTATTTGTTTTCAGGTTGGTTCGATTGATCGCAGCCACTGGATTATGTGGTAGGGATGTTGGTTGGGGATGCCACCGATTGATCACTGCCACTGGATTATGTGGTATGGATGTCGGTTGGGGGTGTGACCGATCCCACCAAACTCCAAAAAAAGACATCCTGTATATACTACTGGCAGGACCGGTCGCAGAGTGTGCATTCGCTAGGTGTTACCTTGTACTTCCTTTCTGTCCAGACAGCATGACATCATAGCATCTTTTTGTTGTCTAGTGCTATGAAGACCTCTAGTAGGTTGATAGCGGGGCTGGATGGGTGGGCCTTGCGGGTCCATTGGATAGGGTATCAACTTATAAAAATTTAATTTACTTATTAAATTTGCAATTCTGTAAGTGTACCGTCCTGTCGGGGAGGTTCAACCGACCTAGTATTTTCCTGCCCTTTTTTGTGAATTTTTATCCCTGACCACACGACTTTTGTAGCTGACCTGAGTTGTAGGGTCAGCTCAAGTGGAACACCTGCTTACTGAATCCAAGAAATGGGGACAAGATTTTAAATTCATGGCCACTATGACAAGGTCAAATGTCAAATTAAGATCACACCATAACGTTGCATACACCTTACAGTTACAGGATATAGCCCAGACAAGATTTGCAAAGTGAAGGTCACTATAGCAAGACCAAAGGTCAAATCAAACTTTTTCCGACTGTCCACCTGCCCAAATGCCCATCAGGACACCATGGGTGAAAACAATGTCCTGACAGCCCTTAAGGGCGTTGGGGGTAAAGATGTATCATAATTAGTGGTGTTTGACTCATTGGGCTCTTGTTCACTAAAATATTTTATGAAAAAAATTAAAATTAATTAATTGATAATCTATTTCTTCCTAGAACTTTCACTTTCTGAGATGTAGCCAGGAAAAGAATTTTAATCACATGCAGAAACTGTAAGATTTTAAAGTTCAAGGTCACTACAGCAAAGTCCAAGGTCACACCATGACCTTGCACACTATGTAGAAACTGTAAGATTTAAAGTTCAAGGTCACTACAGCAAGGTCAAAGGTCACACCATGACCTTTCACACTATGTAACCCAGAGATGTGTTCTATATATCACTAGTAAGGTATTTCCTCAGTGCTTCTGCTCATATGTAGTCCCTAAAAATCCATGCAGAGTTTATTTTGAATAAATAACAAAAGAGTAACATAACTGACAAACTGAGTGCTTTATCACTAAGCTATGATGTTTTTGAAGGAACACCACTGGGAATCAAACCCAGGTCTCCCAATATGTCAGAATATGCTACTGTATTACTTATTGTTGTAAAATGTAATGTATTGTAAATCCAAGAAGTATACCCTTATCTATTAATTTCCATACAGAATTTTTAGGGGGCTCAGTGGTGTAGCGGTTAGAGTTCTCTCTAACCTCTGAGGCCGCCGGTTTGAATCTCGGGCCGGGCGCTTCATGTTGGAAAGTTGGTAGTTACTTGTTGATGCCTGGTGGTTTACAGTGCAGTATGCACTGGTTTCCTCCACATGTAAACTAGCCGTTGCAATATGACTCTGGCTGTTGAACGCGACGTAAAGCAACAAATAAATAAATAAAATCCATACAGAATTTCCTGGCATTTCTTTGAAAATTTTTTTTATTTGAAATAAACATTAAAATACTAGCTAATAAATTTAGAAAATGGTTGAGAACACCAGTGATTGGTACGTACATGTTAATTAGTTGAAAATATTTGTGTATTTGCCAAAAAAAATCAGTAAAAAATTTTCAGAATATTTTAGATAAAATAATGTACACTACACACACTAAGCTTAATTTTAGGTACATAAATATATGAAACAATATATTGGGTGTTTTATTTATTATCCACCAGTTTGTTTAAATAATAAGTAAAATAAATCCATAAATAAAAAAAAAATTGAAAAAATTTGGGATGAAATTACTAAAAAATTTGTATGAATATAACATAGTTGTGATTTAAATATTTTTTGGAAATATCAAAGGAAATGAGGCCTTATTGATGAAATAAATTTCTTCTAAATATTTCTTTTTTTGATTTCCTCTAAAAATTTCTTTATTAAATTTAAATCAGTATTTTTTTCTGAAACAGATCTTCATTGAAACCAGTAAACGCCCATGCTGAAGTGAATATATTGAATTTAAATTCGATTGACAGCTTTACATTTTATTCTTCTACAACCAGATTGTCTGATGATATACACTACAATTATCATTTGAGGTACATTTTGTTACATTTGTTTCAAAACATTATATTTTAATATTTTTTGTCAATTATCGGCCGTTTTTACCGCAAACCGGAAATACCAGTGAACGCCCATTTTGTTGACATATAAGAGGATTTGTCCTTGACCTCTAACAAAGATATATAAGGCGGGCGTTCACTGGTAGGCTGGCATTCACTGGTAGAATGTCACTACTAGTACTCTGTTTAGCTACAACTGGGCGAAAATAGGGGATTTATGTTAAAACTGCTACAAATATCTCATACAAATTCCATATTCTTCACGGAACTAATTTATATAATTTATTACACTATTTCCATTATAGTTTTTATAAGATAAATGCGTATATATCCAGAAATCAGATAAATTAATATTCGCTACTTCCTGGTTCTTCTGTCACATGTGTTTTTTGTTTAGGTCACATCGATTGTGGCGCCGCCCTGGTGAGTATTTCGTGCCGGAACCCCATTAAAATTATATGCAAAAATTTAGAAATTAGGTTGTTAGTCTATTTAAAAATCTGCAAATTAAATAAATAATCCTAAACTTGTACTAAATCGGTAGCAGTATATTTATTAAATCATTAGAATAACAACCATAATTGCACAATTAATATATCAACCAGCAAATTTTATGACAATAACTATAATGTGAAATTATGTCTAAAATGACACAAAAATTATCATAAACTAGTTAAAATACCATCACAATCACTTTATGCTATTTTATTAATGACAGGAACAATTAAAACTAATCTAAATAAAGTTTAAGCAAAATATGTTAAAGTTGGTAAATGGAATACAAACACCAACTTTCTTAAAAACGCAGATAACAATTTCAAAATGGTAGCAAAATGTTCCTATTACTCTAAAACTAAATACCTATGCTGCTATTTGTTGTTAACTTTAACTAAAACACTAAAATTTGAAATTTCACCAACTTCCAGGATCAGCTGTCAACTATCAAAATTTGAATTCTGTCAGGGCCTCACCTCCAACTTCAAATATTTAACTTCTGACACCAATATAGTGTAAATACCTCGTAGTAGACTGTGCTAGGGGTCCTTGAGCATTCACTGGCCACTTGCTCACTAGAGTAAGTCATGTAGATCCACTGTAGAGCAGAAAATATAAAGACTTCTCTTTCACCATGACATCCGTACAGGCGTCACATAAATCCCGGAAATCTTAACGATTTATTACAATTATGTAGTCCAAATCAAAAAGTTAATCATTATTCCTCAAAATTTATATAAAAAAATCTTCCCTCTTCTAAGCCATCCATTATATTATAAATTGTATTTATATTTAAATACTTTAAAACCTCCCTGGACAGTTGAAGCAGAATAGTAGAGATAAATCAGTAAAAAACAAGCAGTGTAAAATACAGAAACTCCTAATCATCCTGGATTGTTAATCTCAAAGTTACAGAAAACATCAACTAAAAAGTTGGCAGTTCTTACAATTTCATCTTTTGATTGCCAATATAAATCTCTTAAGTTTATATCCTGACCCATGTTCATATTTTTAATTAAACAGCATAACATCATTATTAGTGTAATCAATATCTTTTATTGCAGTTCATACCAGTAATTGTTTTATCATTGTTTATTCTGATTTACAATATATATAAATATGTAAAAAATGAGAGTTTATTCTATAGTTGTACTCAGACAAATATGCCTTATTCAAATCCCATTGGTTGAATAACATATGCAAGTATTGGGGGACATTCCTATTCTCAGTGCTTCTCTGATAAAGAAATTAATTGGGTAAACCCTTAGGAATTACATTTCTTTTTACTGTGTGTGTCTGCAGTCTCCACTAAAGCAGATAATCGAGTAAACACATCAGAAAGTGTTATATCAGTTACATGAATTTTTTCCCAGTGAAGTGATTAAGCAAATTAACCCTTACTATTCATATTTGGTAAATTTTCAGTTGATTAACAATATTAATCTCAAGCGATTGTGTAACTGAATTAACTGAGCATTTACTTCTAGTATTGTGATTTACAACAAATTAAATGTACTAATTTTTATTAAACCCCCAAAAATAAAATGGTTTATTTCCTCTTCAAGTAGTAAACCTTCAAAGAATTCATTAGATCTAAGAAATCATTACTTAAACAAAAAATCGGTTTGTGCATATAAAAAATTATTTACGGGTTATAAAGGTTGACATTTAAGTTGACCGGCTAGGGTGAGAGTTAATTTAGTTGTGTGTAAATAGTTGCTTCTGAACTCATCCATATTAACCTCAGTTCAACTAATCCAAAGACGATGGTTGTTTTAAAAGTTTAACCGTGTAGTATTGTCAATCATTTTGCTTGAGCACTCAGTTATCAAGATGAGCATCACCTGATGTTAGCGGAGACTGTTTTTTCGAAAGAAGTTGCTGTAGTTGTGTAATATTTGAACAGTAATGGGAGACCTTGCTAGTCCCAACAGACTTGCCGTTGTTGCTGATAGGTTACGACGCAGATTTGAAACTTACAAAAGGGATCACAAGAATTCATTTAAAAGAAATGCATGTAATTCAGTCAGACTTTTTGAAACGCAGAGACAGGAAACTCAGTTGATGCACCAAAAATGGCTTGAAAGTAGAGCCAAAAAAGCAGCAAAGAATGTAAGAGTGCCGAGAGATGCAGTCCCCGGACCTCAAGTGCTAGTATGAATATTGATTTATATGCAACTTGTGACCACGCCATCTCGTGACCATCAACTCGTACCCATAACTCATACACAAACATTTTAGTGGTGGTGGACCAGTTCACGCCCGGGTACCAATTCACGCCCACCCTCAATTTTCTTGAAGATTTATGATTTTTCATGGAGAAGATGTTTAGCACATTATAGATAATCACCAAATTGATCATATACATTTGTAATTTATTGTTTAACTGGGATTGTTTTGGATAAATTTAGGGGTGGGCGTGAATTGGTACCCGGGCGTGAACTGGTCCACCATCACTATATTTCTGCTTGAATATCAAATACTTGTATATGCAGCTCATAATATTTATGAAGAAATATTAGATCACCTAATTATGTGGGGCTGTCAAACAATATTTTATATTTAATAAATAGAAATGCTGCTTGAAGACCAAGTATTTTATGTAAGAATGTCTGTTCAGTTGGAGATCAAATACTTCGAATTCTCGTACTTCTGTGGGGGTCTCCTAGCCATATTATGAAATAAAATATGCAAATTAGACGTGAGGTCAATAAATTCTGTGGTAGTTTCCTAGAACTGTGATAAAATAAATTATATAAATTAGAAAAAATACGTGAGGACACAGAAGTCTGTGGGGTTACCTGCAATATTTTAAAATAAAATATGCAAATTAATAAAAAAATGTGAGGAGACAGAAGCCCGTGGGGTTTCCTGCAATATTTAAAAAAATCTTGGGAATGAGTTGTTGGTCACGAGATGTCGTGGTCACCAGATGCTCGTATACCTGAATATTTTGTTGATTTCTAGATTTGCCACATTAAAGAATGAAACCTACATATCGATAACATTTATCTGTTGCAGCTGAGTACAAATTTGTCAGTGCGTTTTTGATCCATCATTTTTTTTACAAAATAGAAGTAGTATGACCTTAGGACAGATCACATTGTGTGCAGTGTTACGAATTCTCTGTATTTGGCCACATCTTGGATCCTGGGTGGTTTTCAATGAAATAAAATACAGAGATGCTGTTCAAATACCTTTCCAACGATGTATTTGTTCCTTCAGCATGTTCATGAAAACAATGGAAACACCTGTTGACACAGTTTTTCTTGGTCTCGGGCTATTGGACAGGATGTAAACATATAACTTGGCTTATATTAATGTTGACTGTCCATCTTTGTGGAATTTGGTTAAATTGTTGTCACCCATGTAAGTTCTTCACCCACCCATGTCCGTCAATTGCATTTTATGACTATTAAACCTTTTCACCATTTCCCTTCTTTAGGATTTGAAATATATTATGCACCAGTTTGACCCTGACGCAGCATTCAGAGACCTTTGAAAACGCTTTGATTTAGTGTTGAATATCGATCCTGATGTTTATATACACTCAGTCAACACTAAATCTAAGTTAGTTTTCTGACATGAAAAAGTAGTCGTATTTTAGACATGAAATGCTGGTAATTAAGCGTCCCTTGAAAAGGGGACGCTTATTGGTTTCACCCCCGGTTTTCAGTCAGCCGCCGCATTATCGTCTCCCTTGAATATCTCCCTTGTTATTAGGCCTATCCAAATGATATGTGGCAGTGTTCTTCTATAGGCGTGGGGAAATTTTTTGACCGGCATAAATTTGACCTTTGACCTTTATCAAGGTCACATTATCAAAAATTCAAAAAAAAATTTACTTCCTTTTCACTAGATTTCCTCAGAAAGTACTGCGTGTGGGTCAACCAAATTTGGTATGCACATTCCTGAGGGAAGAATCTAGGCGCCAGTCGATATTGGGATCAGTCGGGCCATAATTGACCGATTGATGGGTGATTGATTATAAGTTCATAAAAATTTTGCTAAGATTAAGCCTTGAACTCGCTTATTATGTCCACCCCCCTGGGGGGTGGATATATTATTTTTGCTTTTTTCGCCGTCCGATGTCCGATGTCCGGCGTCCGGCGTCCGGCGTCCGATGTCCGGCGTCACGCATGGTTTCCGCTCATTTAAAGGAAAAGTATTAGAGCTATTGTCACCAAATTTGGTATGCAGGCTTATTGGGTCAGTAGCTTGCTTGGGATTGCTTTTGGCTGTTGTACCTCTTTTGCTTACTGAGTAATACTTAAGTACAGCTATTTTCAGTACCCATTGGTTTCCGTGCATTTAAGCCAAAATAATTAAAGATATTTTACTACAATTTTGAATACAAGATTGTTATGTCCATAGCTCGCTTGGTATTGCATTTGGGACTGATAGCTTTGTCAGTACATGAGTAATAGCCATTTAGGTACTTCATTGTGTATTTTCAGTACTACTTTTGAGTAATTTGCTTGTATCTCCTTAACCGTGCAAGATAGAGCGATTTCGGCAAAATTTTCGACCCGCAGGGTATCTGAGGAGTGTACTCTTTGCAATTTTCAAAAAATTTTCCCCTCCCCAAAAATGGCGGCCATTTTGAATTTTCGAATTTTTGCCAAAAATGGCAAAACACTAATTTGCTTCTATCTCCTTAACCGTGCGAGATAGAGCGATTTCGGCAAAATTTTCGACCCACAGGGTATCTGAGGAGTGTACTCTTTGCAATTTTCAAAAAATTTTCCCCTCCCCAAAAATGGCGGCCATTTTGAATTTTCGAATTTTTGCCAAAAATGGCAAAACACAAATTTCCCTCTATCTCTTTAACCGTGTGAGATAGAGCGATTTCGTCGAAATTTTCAACCCACAGGGTATCTAAGGAGTGTACTCTTTGCAATTTTCAAAAAATTTTCCCCTCCCCAAAAATGGCGGCCATTTTGAATTTTCGAATTTTTGCCAAAAATGGCAAAACACAAATTTGCTTCTATCTCCTTAACCGTGCGAGATAGAGCGATTTCGTCGAAATTTTCGACCCACAGGGTATCTAAGGAATGTAATATTTGCAATTTTCAAAAAATTTTCCCCTCCCTAAAAATGGCGGCCATTTTAAATTTTCGAATTTTTGCCAAAAATGGCAAAACACAAATTTGCTTCTATCTCCTTAACCGTGCGAGATAGAGCGATTTCGTCAAAATTTTCGACCCACAGGGTATCTGAGGAGTGTACTCTTTGCAATATTCAAAAAATTTTCCCCTCCCCAAAAATGGCGGCCATTTTGAATTTTCGAATTTTTGCCAAAAATGGCAAAACACAAATTTGCTTCTATCTCCTTAACCGTGCGAGATAGAGCGATTTCGTCAAAATTTTCGACCCACAGGGTATCTGAGGAGTGTACTCTTTGCAATTTTCAAAAAATTTTCCCCTCCCCAAAAATGGCGGCCATTTTGAATTTTCGAATTTTTGCCAAAAATGGCAAAACACTAATTTGCTTCTATCTCCTTAACCGTGCGAGATAGAGCGATTTCGGCAAAATTTTCGACCCACAGGGTATCTGAGTAGTGTACTCTTTGCAATTTTCAAAAAATTTTCCCCTCCCCAAAAATGGCGGCCATTTTGAATTTTCGAATTTTTGCCAAAAATGGCAAAACACAAATTTCCCTCTATCTCCTTAACCGTGCGAGATAGAGCGATTTCGTCGAAATTTTCGACCCACAGGGTATCTGAGGAGTGTACTCTTTGCAATTTTCAAAAAATTTTCCCCTCCCCAAAAATGGCGGCCATTTTGAATTTTCGAATTTTTGCCAAAAATGGCAAAACACAAATTTCCCTCTATCTCCTTAACCGTGCGAGATAGAGCGATTTCGTCGAAATTTTCAACCCACAGGGTATCTAAGGAGTGTACTCTTTGCAATTTTCAAAAAATTTTCCCCTCCCTAAAAATGGCGGCCATTTTGAATTTTCGAATTTTTGCCAAAAATGGCAAAACACAAATTTGCTTCTATCTCCTTAACCGTGCGAGATAGAGCGATTTCGTCGAAATTTTCGACCCACAGGGTATCTAAGGAATGTAATATTTGCAATTTTCAAAAAATTTTCCCCTCCCTAAAAATGGCGGCCATTTTAAATTTTCGAATTTTTGCCAAAAATGGCAAAACACAAATTTGCTTCTATCTCCTTAACCGTGCGAGATAGAGCGATTTCGTCAAAATTTTCGACCCACAGGGTATCTGAGGAGTGTACTCTTTGCAATTTTAAAAAAATTTTCCCCTCCCCATAAATGGCGGCCATTTTGAATTTTCGAATTTTTGCCAAAAATGGCAAAACACTAATTTGCTTCTATCTCCTTAACCGTGCGAGATAGAGCGATTTCGGCAAAATTTTCGACCCACAGGGTATCTAAGGAATGTAATATTTGCAATTTTCCAAAAATTTTCCCCTCCCCAAAAATGGCGGCCATTTTGAATTTTCGAATTTTTGCCAAAAATGGCAAAACACAAATTTCCTTCTATCTCCTTAACCGTGCGAGATAGAGCGATTTCGTCGAAATTTTCAACCCACAGGGTATCTAAGCAATGTAATATTTGCAATCTTCCAAAAATTTTCCCCTCCCCAAAAATGGCGGCCATTTTGAATTTTCGAATTTTTGCCAAAAATGGCAAAACACAAATTTGCTTCTATCTCCTTAACCGTGCGAGATAGAGTGATATCGTCGAAATTTTCGACCTACAGGGTATCTAAGGAATGCAATCTTTGCAATCTTCAAAAAATTTTCCCCTCCCCAAAAATGGCGGCCATTTTGAATTTTCGAATTTTTGCCAAAAATGGCAAAACACAAATTTGCTTCTATCTCCTTAACCGTGCCAGATAGAGCGATTTCGTCGAAATTTTCGACCCACAGGGTATCTGAGCATTGTACTCTTGGTAATTTTTAAAAAATTTTCCCCTCCCCAAAAATGGCGGCCATTTTGAATTTTCGAATTTTTGCCAAAAATGGCAAAACACAAATTTGCTTCTATCTCCTTAAGCGTGCGAGATAGAGCGATTTTGTCGAAATTTTCGACCCACAGGGTATCTAAGGAATGCAATCTTTGCAATTTTCAAAAAATTTTCCCCTCCCCAAAAATGGCGGCCATTTTGAATTTTCGAATTTTTGCCAAAAATGGCAAAACACAAATTTGCTTCTATCTCCTTAACCGTGCGAGATAGAGCGATTTCGTTGAAATTTTCGACCCACAGGGTATCTAAGGAATGTAATATTTGCAATTTTCAAAAAATTTTCCCCTCCCTAAAAATGGCGGCCATTTTAAATTTTCGAATTTTTGCCAAAAATGGCAAAACACAAATTTGCTTCTATCTCCTTAACCGTGCGAGATAGAGCGATTTCGTCAAAATTTTCGACCCACAGGGTATCTGAGGAGTGTACTCTTTGCAATTTTCAAAAAATTTTCCCCTCCCCAAAAATGGCGGCCATTTTGAATTTTCGAATTTTTGGCAAAAATGGCAAAACACTAATTTGCTTCTATCTCCTTAACCGTGCGAGATAGAGCGATTTCGGCAAAATTTTCGACCCACAGGGTATCTGAGGAGTGTACTCTTGCAATTTTCAAAAAATTTTCCCCTCCCCAAAAATGGCGGCCATTTTGAATTTTCGAATTTTTGCCAAAAATGGCAAAACACAAATTTCCTTCTATCTCCTTAACCGTGTGAGATAGAGCGATTTCGTCGAAATTTTCAACCCACAGGGTATCTAAGGAATGTAATATTTGCAATTTTCCAAAAATTTTCCCCTCCCCAAAAATGGCGGCCATTTTGAATTTTCGAATTTTTGCCAAAAATGGCAAAACACAAATTTGCTTCTATCTCCTTAACCGTGCGAGATAGAGTGATATCGTCGAAATTTTCGACCTACAGGGTATCTAAGGAATGCAATCTTTGCAATCTTCCAAAAATTTTCCCCTCCCCAAAAATGGCGGCCATTTTGAATTTTCAAATTTTTGCCAAAAATGGCAAAACACAAATTTGCTTCTATCTCCTTAACCATGCGAGATAGAGCGATTTCGTCGAAATTTTTCAACCCACAGGGTATCTAAGGAATGTAATCTTTGCAATTTTCAAAAAAATTTCCCCTCCCCAAAAATGGCAGCCATTTTGAATTTTCGAATTTTTGCTTAAAATGGAAAAACACAAACTGGCCTTAACCGTGCAAAATAGAGTTATTTTGTTGAAATTTTCGACCCATAGGGTATCTAAGAAATGTACTCTTGGCAATTTTCAAAAAAATTTCCTTTTCCCAAAAATGGCGGCCATTTTGAATTTTCAAATTTTTGCCAAAAATAGAAAAACAGGAATTTGCTTCTATCTTCTTAACCGTGCAAGATAGAGTGATTTCGTCAAAATTTTCAACCCAACCAATGCAAAAAGGCATGAAGCTGAAATAATTTACATCTACACTAACAAATATTTAAGCATCATTGATATATTTTACAAATGAAACAGGGTCTTGTAAGACTACTGTACAATTTGGGCAAAAGGTTCATGGGTGGACATTACACATGATAATGTGTGTTCTTCTATGCTATCCTGTTTCTATTCGCATCTACTATCAACAGGGCGGCCTATTTCTAGTTATTGGTCGTAGAGGTTGGTATACCAACATATAGGAAATCATGTGCTGGGAATCTTCTGGTGTGGTCAGATTTGACCTTGGGCCCCTCGTTCAAGGTCAAGCGAGGATAGGCAAAGTTTAAAGTGCTTATAACTCGCTTATTATTGGTCCTAGAGGTTTGGGATGGTATACCAACATATAGGAAACCATGGGCTGGGAATCTTTTGGTGTGGTTAGATTTGACCTTGGATGTCTCCTTCAAGGTCAAATGAGGATAGGCAAACTGAAAAGTGCTTATAACTCGCTTATTATTAGTCCTAGAGGTTTGGGATGGTATACCAACATATAGGAAATCATGTGCTGGGAATCTTCTGGTGTGGTCGCATTTGACCTTGGGCCCCCCCTTCAAGGTCAAATGAGCATAGCCAAACTTAAAAGTGCTTATAACTCGCTTATTATTGGTCCTAGAGCTTTGGGATGGTATACCAACACATAGGAAATCATGGGCTGGGAATCTTCTGGTGTGGTCGGATTTGACCTTGGGCCTCTCGTTCAAGGTCAAACGAGGATAGCCAGACATAAAAATGCTTATAACTCGCTTATTATTGGTCCTAGAGCTTTGGGATGGTAGACCAACATATAGGAAATCATGGGCTGAGAATCTTCTGGTGTGGTCGGATTTGACCTTGGGCCTCTCGTTCAAGGTCCAATGAGGATAGCCAAACTTAAAAGTGCTTATAACTCGCTTATTATTGGTCCTAGAGGTTTGGGATGGTATACCAACATGTAGAAAATCATGGGCTGGGAATCTTCTGGTGTGGTTACATTTGACCTTGGGCCCCTCCTTCAAGGTCAAACGAGCATAGGCAAAGTTTAAAGTGCTTATAACTCGCTTATTATTGGTCCTAGAGGTTTGGGATGGTATACCAACATATAGGAAATCATGTGCAGGGAATCTTCTGGTGTGGTAGGGTTTGACCTTGGGCCCATCCTTCAAGGTCAAACGAGGATAGCCAAACTTAAAAGTGCCTATAACTCGCTTATTATTGGTCGTAGAGCTTTGGGATGGTATACCGACACATAGGAAATCATGTGCTGGGAATCTTGTAGTGTGGTCGCATTTGACCTTGGGCCCATCCTTCAAGGTCAAACGAGGATAGCCAAACTTAAAAGTACTTATAACTCGCTTATTATTGGTCGTAGAGCTTTGGGATGGTATACCTACATATAGGAAATCATGTGCTGGGAATCTTCTGGTGTGGTTGGATTTGACCTTGGGCCTCTCGTTCAAGGTCAAATGAGGATAGCCAAACTTAAAAGTGCTTATAACTCGCTTATTATTGGTCGTAGAGCTTTGGGATGGTATACCTATATATAGGAAATCATGTGCTGGGAATCTTCTGGTATGGTCGCATTTGACCTTGGGCCCATCCTTCAAGGTCAAACGAGGATAGCCAAACTTAAAAGTGCTTATAACTCGCTTATTATTGGTCGTAGAGCTTTGGGATGGTATACCTACATATAGGAAATCATGTGCTGGGAATCTTCTGGTGTGGTCGGATTTGACCTTGGGCCTCTCGTTCAAGGTCAAACGAGGATAGCCAAACTCAAAAGTGCTTATAAGTCGCTTATTATTGGTCGTAGAGCTTTGGGATGGTATACCGACATATAGGAAATCATGTGCTGGGAATCATCTGGTGTGATTGCATTTGACCTTGGGCCTCTCGTTCAAAGTCAAACAAGGATAGCCAAACTTAAAAGTGCGTATAACTCGCTTATTATTGGTCGTAGAGCTTTGGGATGGTAGACCAACATATAGGAAATCATGTGCAGGGAATCTTCTGGTGTGGTCAGATTTGACCTTGGGCCCCTCCTTCAAGGTCAACCGAGGATAGGCAAAGTTTAAAGTGCTTATAACTCGCTTATTATTGGTCCTAGAGGTTTGGGATGGTATACCAATATGTAGGAAACCATGGGCTGGGAATCTTTTGGTGTGGTCAGATTTGACCTTGGGCCTCTCCTTCAAGGTCAAACGAGGATAGCCAAACTGAAAAGTGCTTATAACTCACTTATTATTAGTCCTAGAGGTTTCGGATGGTATACCAACATGTAGGAAATCATGTGCTGGGAATCTTCTGGTGTGGTCGCATTTGACCTTGGGCCCCCCTTCAAGGTCAAATGAGCATAGCCAAACTTAAAAGTGCTTATAACTCGCTTATTATTGGTCCTAGAGGTTTGGGATGGTATACCAACATATAGGAAATCATGTGCTGGGAATCTTCTGGTGTGGTTGGATTTGACCTTGGGCCCATCCTTCAAGGTCAGACGAGGATAGCCAAACTTAAAAGTGCTTATAACTTGTTCATTATTGGTCCTAGAGCTTTGGGATGGTATACCAACATATAGGAAATCATGGGCTGGGAATGTTTTGGTGTGGTCGGATATGACCTTGGGCCCCTCCTTGAAGGTCAAATGAGGATAGCCAAACATAAAAATGCTTATAACTCGCTTATTATTGGTCCTAGAGCTTTGGGATGGTAAACCAACATGTAGGAAATCATTGGCTGGGAACCTTCTGGTGTGGTCGGATTTGAGCTTGGGCCCCACGTTCAAGGTCAAACGAGCATAGCCAAACTTAAAAGTGATTAGAACTCGCTTATTATTGGTCCTAGAGGTTTGGGATGGTATACCAGCATATAGGAAATCATGGGCTGGGAACCTTCTGCTGTGGTCGCATTTGACCTTGGCCCTCTCATTGAAGGTGAAATGAGCATAGCCAAGCTTAAAAGTGGTTATAACTCGTTTATTATTGGTCCTACAGGTTTGTGATGGTATACCAGCATATAGGAAATCATGTGCTGGGAATCTTCTGGTGTGGTCGTATTTGACCTTGGGCCTCTCGTTTAAGGTCAAACGAGCATAGCCAAACTTAAAGGTCATAGGAAACATTTTTCACAAAAATTATGAAGTTAACTTCATTCAGTAGACAAACAACCTATAAGAATGAAAATGTGGTTTATTTTAAGAAATATATGGTACAAGAGCCATAAATAGCATTATAAAAATAAATATCACGAACGTGGAGTAAATTTATTTATTTGTTGCTTTACGTCGCGTTCAACAGCCAGGGTCATATTGCGACGGGTAGTTTACAGGTGGAATAAACCAGTGCATAGTGCACTGTAAACCACCGGGCATCGGCAAGTAACTACCAACTTTCCAACATGAAGCGCCCGGCCCGAGATTCGAACCGGCGGCCACAGAGGTTGGAGGCGAGAACCGAACATGGAGTAAAAAGTGGACATATTGTTTTTCTCGTAGTAGATGATTGATGACGTTACAGGTTCATAATGAAGTTCTGTGTAGTTGGAGATATAGTGTATATATTTACAAACTGAAGGAAGATAACATTTTCCTTTGCCAAAAAAGCTCACTAGCCTCTATTTTTTCTAGATGCTGTTTTTTTCTCAAGTTTTACCTAACTTTTAACCACTGACAGTTCTAACAAACACAGATATACTGTAAGTAGGCTTGTCTTGGAATGCAGAAAGCGTAAACATATGTATGAGATTTTGCCTCCTTCCATCATTTTTTTCCAGGTTTTTAAACTGTGATGGGAAAGTAGCCTTTCAAGTTAGATAAATTTACACAAAACTAAGAATCTCTTGATAAATTCAAAAGTGGTCATTTGAACTTACTGGATACTGTTTTTTTGCCTTTAATCACCGGCATTTCTATCAAGAAAAGGCATGATGTAAAGTGAAATCAAAATACACAATTTGTTTTCATTTGCATCAATAATTTATAAAAGCATGCTGTTGTAGTCAAATTTATTGAATTTATTCTGAAAGAATCATGTTTGAAGTTCTAACTTTTACATTATCAGTTTATGAAATAATTCAGTATATGAGTTTTCCTTAAGATATTAGTTCAGTATTTCTTGGCCTTAAGTTTGGATAATTTAAAGTTTTGGAAATTAGTTGGTGACATTTTATTCTCAATTTAAGCCTTTGTTGAGACCAAAAAAAAAGGATATGTGTTTAGGGGAACTGTAATCAACACTAGATGGCTAGACGCATTATGTATACTATGAAAGCAGTATTGTTTACAGTTTTGGTGGGAAACTAATTTGGGGAACATATATGATTATCCTTGCTTGAGGCCCAGTTCTAAAGACATTTATGTTGTATTTATTTCATCTCCTGGCAATAGTGTTTTCAAAATTGAAAAAAATAACTATCAAAATTCATCTCAGAGTTGAACCTGGTTGGCTGCATTGTTTGGTGATTTTTATGCAACTTGCTTAATACCTCTCTAAATATTTTTTATCTGAGAACAGATATAAAAGATGTTCTGAAGGCTATTTCAAAAATTTACTGTGGCAGACTGATGTCTTATAAACAAATAAACTTCATAAAAACACATTGTGCAATCTTTTAAATATATATGTATGTATTAAAAGGCTTACGGAAATAATAGTTTGTTTACATTGTCATGAACCTGTGACGTCAAGGCTAGTATTTTCTACGGGAGTTGTCAAGTGAAAAATAATGGCGACAGTTGTGAAAATCTTGAAAAAACAGCCAGAAAGTGATTGAATATACCATGTAACCTTGTCCAGACGCATCTTATTTTCACAGAAATTGAACTTACATATGTATATGTAATCACTAATGAATGATTTGAAAATACTTCCTATGACCTTTAAAAGTGCTTATACTCGCTTATTATTGGTCCTAGAGGTTTGGGATGGTATACCAACATGTAGGAAATCATGGGCTGGGAATCTTCTGGTGTGGTCGGATTTGACCTTGGGCCCCTCCTTCAAGGTCAAACGAGCATAACGAAACATAAAAGTGCTTATAACTCGCTTATTATTGGTCCTAGAGGTTTGGGATGGTAAACCAACCTATAGGAAATCATGGGCTAGGAATCCTTTGGTGTGGTCAGATTTGACCTTGGGCCTCTTCTTCAAGGTCAAACAAGCATAGCCAAACTTAAACGTGTTTATAACTCGCTTATTATTGGTCCTAGAGGTTTGGGATGGTGAACCAACATATAGGAAATCATGTGCTGGGAATCTTCTGGTGTGGTCGGATTTGACCTTGGGCCCCTCGTTCAAGGTCAAACGAGGATAGCCAAACTTAAAGGTGCTTATAACTCGCTTATTATTGGTCCTAGAGTTTTGGGATGGTATACCAACATATAGGAAATCATGGGCTGGGAATCTTTTGGTGTGGTCGGATTTGACCTTGGGCATCTCCTTCAAGGTCAAACGAGCATAGCCAAACTTAGAAGTGCTTATAACTCGCTTATTATTGGTCCTAGAGGTTTGGGATGGTAAACCAACCTGTAGGAAATCATGGGCTGGGAATCTTCTGGTGTGGTGGAATTTGACCTTGGGCCTTTCCTTCAAGGTCAAATGAGCATAGCCAAACTTAAAAGTGCTTATAACTCGCTTATTATTGGTCCTAGAGGTTTGGAATGGTAAATTAATATATAGGAAATCATGGGCTGGGAATCTTCTGGTGTGGTGGGATTTGACCTTGGGCCTCTCTTTCAAGGTCAAACGAGGATAGGCAAACTTAGAAGTGCTTATAACTCGCTTATTATTGGTCCTAGAGGTTTGGGATGGTATACCAACATGTAGGAAATCATATGCTGGGAATCTTCTGGTGTGCTCAGATTTGACCTTGGGCCCCTCGTTCAAGGTCAAACGAGGATAGCCAAACTTAAAAGTGCTTATAACTCGCTTATTATTTGTCCTAGAGGTTTGGGATGGTATACCAACATATAGGAAATCATGGGCTGGGAATCTTTTGGTGTGGTCGGATTTGACCTTGGGCCCCTTCTTCAAGGTCAAACGAGGATAGCGAAACTTAAAAGTGCTTATAAGTCGCTTATTATTGGTCCCAGAGATTTTGGATGGTACATCAATGTATAGGAAATAATGGCCAAGTAATCTTATGGTGTGGTCGGATTTCACGTTGGGGCCCCTCCTTCAAGGTCAAATGAGGATAGCCAAACTTAAAAGTTCTTATAACTCAATTATTATTAGTCCTAGATGTTTGGGATGGTAAACCAACCTATAGGGAATCATGGGCTGGGAATCTTTTGGTGTGGTCGGATTTTAACTTGGGCCCCCTCTTCAAGGTCAAACAAGCATAGCCAAATGTAAAAGTGCTTATAACTGACTTATTATTGGTCCTAGAGGTTTGGGATTGTAAGCCAATGTGTAGGAAATCATGTGCTGGGAATCTTTTGGTGTGGTCGTATTTGACCTTTGGCTCCTCTTTCATGGTCAAACGGTGATAGCCAAACTTAAAAGTGCTTATAACTTATTATTGGTTGTAGAGGTTTTGGGTGTGAAACCAACCTATAGGAAATCTTTTGGCTTTCCTAAAATGAATACTGCTAATATCCTATATTACTTACCTACAGATAAGTTGTGTTATAAATTCAGGTGTAACAAGTCATATCTTCTGTGTAAATGACTAAAGACAAGGTACACATGTTATTCTACTAACACATCTTACAATCACATGGAAGTTTTTTTTTTTTATGTTTTTGAAATGTTTCACAGTTGGCCTTCATATCTCTCGCAAGTGTATTTAGTTTGCAACCTGGTTTTGTAAAAATATACAGGTTCATGCCACCTTAGTAGTAGATTCAACCTTTTTTTAACACTCACTAAATGAGTTAGACCTATTCAACAAACAAATGCACTTTCAGTCACGTGGCCTACAGTTGGTCAACAAAAGATGTGCTGTGTGTTGCCTTTCAATATAGTTTTCCAGTGTACTGCTTTTAACTGTTTTAATACTGGTACTATTAAAGGCACATCCTTTCATTATTTTCCAAGAGATGATAAAACAGTAAAATTGTGTACATTTTTTTATTTACATACATTTAAACACAAAATATGTAAAACTTAAATAAATATAGAATCAAACTATTACACATGGTGGGATATTTTGTGGGAGAAAAAAAGCCTCACCAAGGGGTGGTATCCAAAATATTTTTATGTAATTACTACTGTAGGTTACAACTTTAATGTCACTTTTTCTTAGTTTAGTCATTTATAGCATATATATTTAGTTTTATATATTTTATTTTATTAATGAGACCACAATGCTCTTGCTGGTATTCTAATATCCCATAAGAATACTTTTCCTTGCTACTGATATGAGCATGAACAATTAACATATACATCCCTTAATGTTTATCTAATTACATTCTCTTTTTCTGATATTTAGATTAATATTTACTATAACATTATCATAGGGGGCTTGCCTTTGACCTCTGAGGTATCCAGTTCGAATCTCAGCCTGGGCACTTTGTGTTTGAAAGTATCTACTTACATATCTCTATTTCTGATATTTAGATTAATATTTACTATTACATTATCATGGGGGTGGGGGGCTTGCCTTCAACCTCAGAGGTCTCTGGTTCGAATCTCAGCCTGGGCACTTTGTGTTGGAATGTTAGTAGTTACTTGCCAATGCCTGGTGGTTTACAGTGCAGAATCTTGACCAACTAGTATGAACTGGTTACTCCCCCCATAAACTACCCACCACAATATGAACCTGGCTGTCGGAATACGATGTAAAATAAAAAAAATAGATAAAAGATAACGAAGTGGCTAACATGGGAAAATTATCAAACTCTTCTGCAATTACTTTAACTTTACCCCACTTCTTTTAATTTGTGTCTTTATAAATGAACTTCATCACTATGTACTCACTTGTAAAATATGACCGGAACCAATGGATAGCTAGCATTTCTAATGAATGGGGACCCAATCTATAGACTCTTGCAAAAAGTAAATATTACATTATTTTGAAGAATAAAATTATCTGTAAAATTACTTTATTTTTGTTTATGTTACACTGCTTTGGGGGCTTATGCTGTGTCTGTCTATTACACTGACTTCTGTCAGCTAAGAATTTTAAACCATAATTGAAATAAAATTCTGTTAGTTTGAGAAGAGTACCTTGCCAGTAAGCCTAATTAAAACTAATCCTTCAATGTTTATACCAACATTGGTGCAAACAACAAAATCATACCAATCTAATCCACTCATTGCTAATTGTCCTTGTACTTGAGCAAAATATTTGTTATATTTGTTGCAACAAGATATTCCTTGACTTCTCTGAGGGAATCACAGTTGCGCTTTTTAGTGACACCTGTTTTTGCTTACAATCGACTAGGGGTGTGACGAGTACAAATAATTCGGGTCGATTGCTCGCAGATAAAAACTCGACTCAACATCAAGCCCTCACAACATTTAGTATCCACCATAACAGAAAATGACATCCAATATGGCGGCTTCCGTAAACGAAAAAAATATAAAGATAAAAGCTTTGAATCGCTTGAATTAGCTATTGTCAGCACATAATATCAATAATATTATGTTACAAATGGTGGATTATGCGATGTAATGAAAGTAAGGTATGTTATTTATGTTTTATTAACTAAAAAACATAACCGGTTCTATAGGTTGTTATATATACACAAGCACTTGACCCTAAGAATTGGGGTCGAATTTTCGTTAAATTCGCCTTGCTGGGCGAGTGTCGACTACTCAGTCACCTACAATCAACAGCCTTCCTTTTTAGCTCCATCACTGGTTCAGACTGAATGGAAGGGCCCTTAGGTTCATGCCACCTTTGTCGTAAACCTGTACAGGTTTTGTTCCATGGTATTTTTTCATTTGACTCACTTTAAAGTGACAGATCATATGAAGAAGAGCTATCACATGACTGCAATGTCCACCTTCCGGTAAAAGGCAACAAAAATAAAGATCTCAACAACTGTGGCTTCCTTATTTAGCTTAGGCAATGGTTACTTATGCAATGTTACATTTTTATCATTGCTTAATATTCTTTAATCTATTTTTGAGATAATCCCTACAGCTGACAAAGAGATCTGTGTACTTGTACATGCATACAAAAAACAGTTCAGGGTGTCACTATTTATATCACCATGTCTAGTAGAAAAGTAGAAAAACTACATAATGTTTTTATATATATAATAATAATAATAATAATAACATGGAAAATGTTATTTAAACTTAACCCTGCTTTATAATTGCACTTCCCACTCATAAGAGTCCCATCTTTCCATTTTATTGCACAATGAATTTTAAGAGAGAATGAATGTACATCTTTTTGTGAAGCAAAGTATCTGTCTTTTATGAAGAGTTTCTCCCCTCTCTTGTCATATATCCAGATATCAACAACATACTGCTTAAGAAAGTACTGATAGACCTTTTTATTTATCTTTACCCACTCTTGTTCTGGTATTTTCTGATGATAACTAGAGAAAAATCTAATTGGAGTGTTCTTCCCCAGGTTATATCACTTGGAAAAAAAAGACATTTTTAATAACATAACATAATTAATTTGACAGTTAAAACAAAAAAAAAATTTCAAAAAATTAAATTCATCTAATTAAGTTATTTTAAAATGATGAAGCACCCACACTAATAACTCACATATCAATCTGAATATTAAGTGCTTGGATAAGGAAGGACTTGCTGCTTGCCTGGACTGACTTTGTTTGCCAACTGTAGGTCACATGACACTGGGGAAAAGACACTGTTGTAAACTTCAAGGATGAAAACACCATGTAGCCTTGTTAACATGCACGGATTGTTTCCCCAATTTAATCAGCTGTTTAATATCAGACCAGTTTATATCATTGTCTGATGGTATATTGGTGATCGATGTGCCCAAGATGAATACAAATAATATTTCACAAGTCCATATAATAATATACATTGCATTGTATTCACTTTATTTCCTGTAATATGCCACAGTACATTATAAAAATAATATCCTGTGTTACTGACATTATATACAGATAATATAGGTTTCACATAATTTGTTAATTTATACACCGGACACATTTTTTGTAAATGACCTACAATATTATAATTGCTTCATTTTTAAAGCCGGCAATGTACACAAGTGGAATAGATTGAAATATACCAAGTCTGGGTCAGGTAACATTTTATCCCACTTTATAAAAACAGCTTGTGCACTCTTATTAGCCTTGCCACAGGCATTTATATGTACAATATAGACACAACAGTTTGATTGCATTATAAGTATTTTTCATAATGTTCTCAAATATTTGCTGAAAAATGTGCTGGAAATTATGTTAAAAAAATCAAATCAAATATAATTTAAAATAAAAAAGAAAGTGCATTTGTTTGTCAATGTCTAGCAGTCTACTGATGAAGTCCGATTCTCCAATTTCCAGCACTTCAGTCATGCAGTGTACATACATGGGTTTTACCTATGATTGAGTTTATGAAATCTCATTATTGGTTATTAAGTGGTCCATCTGAGCAGCTCTAATGATCAGTAATGAACAAAAAAAATTATGGTTTCTTTGTTTCTATGTCAGCTGACACGGCATCACTCTGCATTGTCTGGTATGCATCCACATCCTCATGAACAACTCCAAAAGTACAAGGCCCAGAGACATGCTTTTACATTTAAAAGATACCTTGTCTATTGAGGATGATAAATTGTTCAAGGCATGCAGAACGGTCTGTTCATCTGTTAGGAATCTTCTGATGTGGTTAGATTTAGCCTTGGGCCCTGTTTAGAGGTATACAGTTATAAGTAGACTTTGGGAAAGGCTACGACAGTGATAAAGTGGAGTATGCAGTCCAAGTGTACCAGTTTATGGGAATGACCTCCTCTTGAACTGTAGGATCCTTTTATAAAGGTAAACAGCAGTAGTTAAATGTTGGAAACAAGACCAAAAATATGTACCTTTATATATGTGTGTCTGTGATTATACAATAAAATAGAAAGATATAACTTCTATGTAACTATCTCTTGCAATTCTTAAAAAAATATATAAACATGTTGTCAGGTGTGTGACTATTAGAGAGGAATACATCTCATAATAGGATACAAATAGTGATAACAGCATCGATATAATGCACAGAACATTGAAAATATTCTGAATGGCTTTTGTTAATATCCCTTTTCCAGCTCCAATAAAGGTGAAAGGTGACTTATTTAGTAATTGGACATTTTTCATAGCTCAATGGCAAAATAACGAAATTGTCACTGGACTAAGGGAGAAATAAAATAATGTAAGGGTTACAACTTTAAGATCTGTTATGGCTAGAGATTGTTTTAGATTCTTAAGAAATCATGAGATAACAGATGAAAACTGCAAAGATCCAGCAAAGTGCAGAAAGGCACTGGAAAGTTATTTCAAACCAATCCAAAATGAGATTTACGGATTGTATATGTTCTGTTCATGTGATGAAGGACCCAATGAAAATGTGCATCAGTGGGTTAACAGGCCAAGACCACTTTCAAAGTCTTGCAACTTTGAAGCAATGACTGACAGTTTGTTAAAAGACCGTGTGGTTCTTGGGACGAAAGACAAGGCTTACAAGAGCATGGATGTTTAGAGAGAAGGTAAAAAAGTCAATCTGAATGAAGCCGTTGAAATGCTGAGAGCTAGTGAAGTAGCTGCTTAACACATAACATAAAGGAGTTTGACCAAGGGACATCTGAGGAAGTGGTACACTTCAACAATCAGGAGAAGGCTAACAGATGTCCAGCAAAAATTCTCTACTTATAACTGTGTACGCCTAATCAGGCCCCTCCTTCAAGGTCAAATGAGGGTAGGCAAACTTAAAAGTGCTTATAACTTGCTTATTATTGAAAAATGCTGTTTATCTTCAAAACCATGTTAGTTGTCCTTTTCCATTGGATACATCAAATGCGTCCTTGGTCTATTTTTTTAATGAATTTTAACATAATTTTTAAGACATTAAAATTCATGAAATCGTGCACTACATCAATTATAACTAAAAAAGTATTGCATTTAGAGTATTTTGTTAAAGTATGTTACTCAGCTACTTTATCCATAGCTACAACAAGGTGAGTAACTTGGAAACCTTTCCCAATAGCTAAGTGAGTAAAAGCTACTTCCTGACTTTTCATTAGCTTCCATAGTTAGTAAAATTACTTGTAAATTGAAAACTATTGCATTTAGAGAATTTTTTATAAATATGTTATTCAACTACTTTTGGGTGAGCTATAATATAGTAAAATTGCAGACCTGTAGCTCATAGCATAGCTTAGCAATATTTACTTTCAGGTTTTCACTGTTGCATAAATCACTTGTAACTTTAAAACTATTGCTGTTACAGAATTGTTTAAATATGTTATTCACCTACTTTTGGATGAGCTACAGCATAGTAATATTGTAGACCTGTAGCTCATTGCATAGCTGAGCAAAAGCTACCTTCGGGTTCTCACTGTTGAGTAAATCGGTTGTATTTTGATAACTATTACATTTAGAGTTTTTTCTGTAAATTTGTTATTCATCTACTTTTGGGTCAGCTATAACATTGTGAATTTTGCAGACTACTTTATCCATAGCTACAATATTGTCAGTAACTTGGAAACCTTTCCCAATAGCTAAGTTAGTAATAGCTACTTTGTGACCTTTCAGTAGCTTCCAGAATGAGTAAATCATGTGTAACTTGAAACTATTTCATTTACAGCATTTTCTTTAAATATGTTATTCACCTACTTTCTTTGTCAGCTATAAGATACGGTAGTTTAATTTTCAGACCTGTAGCTCATTGCATAACTGAGGAATAGCTACTTCAAGTTTCCACTGTTGAGTAAATCGCTTGTAACTCAAAAATATTACATTAATTTTACAGTTTTTTCTTTAAATGTGTTTTTCACCTACGTTTTACACTGTAACAGTTAACTTTGTACTTTACTTCTGAATACCATTTGCAGGGCACAACTTTTGTGTCCTTTTATGCTTTTACTTGTACTTTGCAGCTGAAAACACACTGTCACCTGATACAGAACCCGTTCACAGGCACTGATGGCTTTTTTCGTTTTAAGGTCACTCTTGTGACCCTAACATGGTTCTTCCAGGAGAATTTCTCTTCACCAATAACATTTACCTCTTCACATTGATCCTTTAGCATTTTATATACAACTTAAAAGCTGTAGGGACGCTTTGTTTTTGTGTACAAAAACCTTTTGTCTAGTTAAACATTATTTGGACCTTCATATAACTTGACACTGCTCTGAAAGTATCCTGATCTTTATACTGTTTTACTACTTCCATATCTCATGGTATTGAAAAATATTTCCCCAGACTGTGGGGTACGGGCATCTTTGATGTATTTACCCCTCGCCATAAAGTTGGTCAATATCTAGTGGGACCAATATTTGGCCAAAATCTATCTATTTATTACAGTTTTTGAGATAAATGACATTTTCCATTTCTGTCAAGATTCAAGATGGTGGCTGAAATTTGGAAAAGTCCTAATTTTTCAGAGGTCCTAGAGGAGTATTCCTTTGTACCTGAGGGGTCCAACATTTGGTTGTAATCGCTAGATCTCTTACAGTTTACGAGATAGTGACATTTTTCATTTACACCAAAATTCAACTTGGCAGCCAAAATTTGGAAAAGTCTTAATTTTTCAGAGGTCTTAGAGGAGTATTCGTTTGTACCCTGAGAGTCCAAAAATTGTCTGAAACTGCTCTATCTCTTACGGTTTTCGAGATAAGTGATATTTTCGCCAAAATTCAAGTTGGCAGCCAGAATTCGGAAAAGCCTAAATTTTTCAGAGGTCCTAGAGGAGTATTCCTTAGTGCCCAGTGCCCAGGGGGTCCAAAATTTGCTCTAAATTGCTCATTGACAAAATCTTTAAATGCTCTGAAAATTTGCAATGATACAGATAATCCAAAAGTAGGTTAACAATAATACTTGACAAAAAGCCTCTAAATTTTATGCATTTGAAGTTGTAATTGATTTACTCATCAGCAAAATAGCAAAGAAGCTATTACTCAGTTAGCTGTGGGGCTATAGCTCTTAAAATTTTCCACAGCACAGATCATCAAAAAGTAGTGAAACAACATATTTTATTAGATGTAACTTGAATAGTTTTGAAGTTACAAGTGATTTACTCATTCGCAAAATGTCAAAGTAGCTATTGCTCAGTTAGCTACTGAAGTACAACTTTGAAAATATGTCATGATACAGATAATCAAAAAGTAGGTGAACAATATATTTTACAAAATCCTCTACATTCAATAGTTGTATCCCCGGACGAAAGTCGGGGATACTTAGGATTCAGTATGGTCACGCTGCCGCCGCCGCAGAGATTTCCTTTTAAAAATATTTTAGTTAGACCTTTCAAATTTGGTATGTGGGTAAATATGGGCAATGCCACGAACACTATTGTTTTCTGACCTTAACCTTCAATTTCAAGGTCACTGGTGGCCTCTTAAAGGTCAGATTTTGTCCATTTTTTCACATTTTGGCCCAGTTCTCATATACAGAAAGTTAGATTATCCTATGGCTGGTATATATAATACATATATATGTCCCTGTAAGCATGCAGAAATTTAACCTTGAAGCTTTTCATTGAAGGTCATCCACAGACCGCCAAAGTACGTGACCGAGGCCATTTTTGGACTTTTTGGAGATATTTTTACAATTAATGCTGACTATATTCCATTGAAACCATTGAAAATGGCTTTGGAGGTTGAGTACATGAATGAGTACCAGCATCCAGTTTGTTGACCTTGGCTATTGTTTTCAAGGTCACCTTAGGCCTGCTAAAATGACTCAAAATGGTACTTTAGACTGTGAGGCCATATACCTCCTTTATTGTGTCACCAGCATTTCTCCTGTATGGCATATAGGGATTGCTTCGTCATCCAATTTTGTGGCGTCGGTGGCGTCGTCTGTCGTCGTCACACTTTGTATTCCGGACAGTATCTCAAAAATGGCTTGTCAGATTTAATTCAAATTTGGCATGTGGATGTAACTGGTCCTGAGGGTGTGCTGTATAGTTTGGTGACCTTAAACTTAAACTCAATTTAAGTTTTTCGTTTCCGAACAGTATCTCAAAAATGGCTTGATGGATTCAGTTCAAATTTGGCATGTGATGTGACTAGTTTTGAAGGTGTGCCCTATGTTAAGGTGACCTTAAACTTCGGAAATTTCATTCAACTTTTGCATGTATATGTAACTGGCCATAGGTAAATGCCATACATTAAGGTGACCTTAAACTCCCAGTAATAACAGAATTATATTCACTTCAAGTTTGGAAATTTTTGAACAGTATTTCAAATATTGTGCAATTCTAGGCATATTTTAATTGTGTGTGTAACAAACCTTGAACAGAACCTTCAGAAAAAGATTACCTTAAACTCGCTACAATATACAGCAGTGCAAACAAACTTTGAGTTTAAGGTTGGGACAATAGTTTTGGTGTTTGGAAGATATTTTATATGCTAATTAGGACTTTTTACATTGATATTCATCATGTACATCTGTCTACACCAAAAAAAGTTTCTTTTGTAAGGTTATAGTAAATTCCTGATATTTCATAAACTTATGAGTTTACGGTTGCATTACTTTTGTGTCACTAGCAGCTATGTTGGAGGACAAGTATGGTCAGTGTCGTTGTCACACTTCCTTTCCAGACAGTATCTCAAAAATGGCATGATGGATTAAATTCATATTTGGCATGTGGATGTATCTGGTACTCAAGGTGTGCCCTGTTTTAAGGTGATCTTAAACTCCCACTAGTAACATACTTTTTAAGTGATTTTAAGTTTTTCGGTTTCCAGACAGTATCTTGAAAATGGATTGACGAATTCAATTCAAATTTGGTATGAGGTTGTAACTGGTATTCAAGGTGTGTCCTATTTTAAGATGACCTAAAAACTCCCATGTATAAAAGAATTATGTTGAGTTTCAGTTTTTTATTTAGTATATAGTAAATTTTGCATGTAAATATAACTGTGGACGTTAAATGGCATGCTTTCTTGGCAATTTCTGTAAAGTGTTTTCATGGCAACACTTTTTCTGTTTCTTGGTCTTTTATTTTGTGGGCATTTAACATTAATCAAAACTTTTAAAATGTGTTCATTACAAGAGGAACTTGTGATTTGGTTTTAGGCAACATTTGCCAACAGCTGTTGCCATGGCGACACTTTTCCTGTTGTTTTTCACTTTTAAATTGGTGGGATCTTTATAAATAAAACCCATGCAAAGATTTTAACCAGTATTTTCAGGATATATTTCTTGCAAGGGGAACTACAAGAGTAGTGATGATGCTTTTTTACAAGTTTTTGGTAACAGCTGTTGCCATGGCAATACTTTTTCTGTACTGTTTTTCAAATTGTGATTTTGTGGGTACTTGGCAACACTTTCTCATGTTTCTTGGGTTTAAAAATCTTTTTGTGGGTTTTTTGCATTCCGAACCCCATGGCAACACTTTATCTTTTTTTTGGACCTATATATAAACATTTTTGTGGGTTCTTTGCATTCCAAACCCCTGCACAGATTGGAGCTGATTAGATTTTCGGCAGTACCTGGCAACTATTGCCATTGCAACACTTTTTTTGTGGTTTTTAGGTTGTGGACATAAACAGTCCTGAAGAAGATCTGTAGTGTTAAGTGACATTTCACTCCACAAGATTAGACAATGATCTGGCTTGTTTGCTGTCCCACAAAATAGCTGACAAATATAAGTAGTTCCTTCTTTCCTCCGTGAACATAGGAGGCAGACAAAACAGGAACCATGTTGCACAGTGCATTAACTTATATGGGCATATGACCAGCAGTTTAATAGTAGGTTACCCAAAAGATACTTTATTGAATTTCCTGCTTAGTGCTGACATCTAGTAATAACTTGGTAAGTGATAACTTCATGTGTTTGTCTCTCTGTCTGCCTGTGTCCATTTGTTATATCCTGTACATTGGATCTAGGTTATATTTTTCAACAAGTTGGAGCCTGACCATGGCTCGGTACTTCTCAAGGATGGTCTGGATCTGCAAATATACTGCCAGTCAGCCAACTGTTTATGTCCATCATAATTTTTGTCCTTTTGAATTTCATCCGCTTCAGTCTTTAACCAAAGCTGGTGACACAGTACAATTCTTCTGAATTCTTGTTAGTAGCTGTTGCCGCTCTAACAAAAAAATATTACAGCTAGCCTTCTCAAACTTGCAGGATATATTCATAACCATAAAATCTTGCCTGGGAATATTTTTGGCCTCATTTTGAAAAACAAGATGGCTGCCAGGGACGTTTATTCGACTTAAAGCAAGGACTTTTGTTGGCCCTCTAGAGCAAAGGGTATTACAGGTAGAGATCTCAAATTCGCAGAATATGTTCCGCATTACAAAATTTTGACTGGAAATATTTTTGGCCTCATTTTGAAAAAAAGATGGCCGCCACGGGCATTTCTTTGTCAGTCATGAAAAGTACTTATATCTCCCTTATTATTGGTCCTAGAGGTTTGGGATGGTAAACCAACCTATAGGAAATCATGGGCTGGGAATCTTTTGGTGTGGTTGGATTTGACCTTGGGTCAAACGAGGATAACCAAACCTAAAAGTGCTTATAACTCGCTTATTATTGGTCATAGAGTTTTGGGATGGTAAACCAACCTATAGGAAATTATGGCCTGGGAATCTTTTGGTGTGGTCGTATTTGACCTTGGGCCCCTCCTTCAAGGTCAAACGAGGATAGCCAAATTTGAAAGTGCTTATAACTCACTTATTATTGGTCCTAGAGGTTTACAATGTGAAACCAACTTATAGCCAAACATGGGTTCGGAATCTTTTGATATGGTCAAATTTGACCTTGGACCCCTCCTTCAAGGTCAGACAACAGCCAAACTTAAAAATACTTATAACTTCAGGAATCTTCTGGCTCTATGTCTTTTATTATTGCTTCCACATGTTTGCTATGTTCGGGGATACACCGCCGGCTCGCAATAAAGCAAGCGGCATAATTCAAATTTTTGGATTGTAGTATCTTTATATATTCTCCCAAAATTAAAATGAAGTGAATCAGGGTTTTTGAGTATTGGGGCATCGTATGCGTAGCAGTACCGACAAGAATATTTCTTCAAAAAAATTCTCGTTTGGTCATGTATCATTGCTCCTGCCAAACAAAAGCAATAGTGATTATAAGGGAACTATTTAACTTAATAAAAGTTAAAAGGCAATAAAATATTTACAATTTAATTGTTTTTAATTAAAATTTCTTTTGATACTTTCAATACCGAAAAAAAAAGGTAAAAAGAATGATCCTCCCTTGAAAATCAAACCTATCATTAATTCTGGTTCCATATTTCATTTTTCTTTCTCATAAACTGTAAATAGGATTAATAAAGGTAAAACAAACTGTTCAAGAGCATATTGCACTGGTCATAATACTGCTTATCGCTCACCATTTGCAAAAGCCACACATATTTTACTCAGTTACATAAAATGACATATCCTTTGGAAGATTTATTGATGTCGAAGGTTTTAATAGCCAAGATCCAACAGCCTACAAAAAAATTTGTATATACTAATTATCTCCTGCTGGCCAATGGGGCGAGAGATTATAAAATGTCTCTTGTGTGTGAGTGAGTGTGTGCATGTTTCTCTTACATGGAGGGCTGTGGGATATTTTACATGTTATAGGTAATAGCACATTTTAACAGCTGTAGCTCCATAACTGAGTAATAGCTGCTTTAAGATTTTGCCAATGAGTAATCACTTGTAACTTCAACACTATTAAATGTACACTTTTTACCACACAGCCCTTAAGGGCTGTCGGGGTATTGTTTTCACCCATGGTGTCCGGGTGGGCAGGCAGGTGGGCGGCGGGAAAAAGTTTGTCTGGGCTGTATCTCAGAAACCATAAGGTGTAGGAAGTTGATACTTGGTAGGGACATTGCATAGGGGGTGTAGGTGTGCAACGGCATGGTGTGACCTTGATTTGACCTTGCCATAGTGACCTTGAGTATGAAAATCTTGTCCGGGCTATATCTCAGAAACCGTAAAGTATAGGAAGTTGATACTTGGTAGGGACATTGGTTAGGGGTGTAGGTGTGCAACGTCATGGTGTGACCTTGATTTGACCTTGATTTGGCCGCCATATCACATGTTTAATGTCAAATGGGGTTATCCTATTAAAAAGGCCTTATATTGCCCCTAATATTGCTCCTAGAAGTTCGGAATGTGAAAACAACTTGTAGGAAGTCATGGCCTGGGAATCTTTTCCAGGTGTTGAATTTGACCTTTGACCCCTGCTTCAAGGTTAAATGGAGCAAACCGACTAAAACATCCTTATTTCTCCCTTATTATTATATCCCCAGACGAAAGTCGGGGATATATTGGATTCAGGTCCGTCGCGCCGCCGCCGCCGCCGCCGTAGAAATTTCCTTGTGGACGCGATAACTCAAAAACAAATTAATATTTTTTTTTCAAACTTGGTACACATGTTAAGGGTGCCCAAAGGAAGATCCCTATTTTAAGGTGACCTTAAACTCCCAGTAAAAAAGAACTTATGGCCACCTTAAGGTCAGAAATTGGACTTTTGGCCACTTAGAGCCCTGTAGGTCACAAACTATGATGCTCAGCTGGCTGAAATTTTACCTGACAACACATTAATATGTTCTTAGTACATGTGCCGAAAATCACGACTTTAAGTTGAGGAGAAAATTGTCCTTGAGGCCCATAAATACCCCCACTTAGGGATTTTTTGCTATACTTTTCACATATTTTGCCCTATAATTTGGAAGTGGTAATTCTGATGAGTCTCAAACTGTGCTAGGTATAACTTTGATATGTAATCCTTGTCTGTAGAAAATTTTAGGGCTGTAGGTTTACCCAAAGGGGTCGACTTAAGGTCTCAAAAGTGCCCACAGAGACCCAATTTATGCACTTTTTGCCACTTTCAAGCACTGTAGCTTTCAAACTATGTCTCTCATCTAAGTTAAATATCATCTGGGAATATATCTATGTGTTTTCTTATATGTGCCCCAACATTTAGGCCTTTAATGGACAGTTAACCTGTGTATCAGGACCATAAACACCCACCCGAGTGACCCTTATAAGACATTTTTCACATCTTTTTCCCTGTAACTTGGAAATGGTAAGTCTGAGAAGTTTCAAACTGTATTAGATATATATTCTGTGTGTAATCTTAGTATGTAACAGATTTTAAGTCTGAAGCTTTAATTTTGAAGGTCAAATTGAGGTCTCTAAAAGGCTCCCAAAGACCCAATATTTGGACTTTTTGCTACTTTTAAGCCCTGTGACTGTCAAACTATGTGACTGATAGAGCTCAAATCCTATCTGGGAAGATATTAGTATGTTATTTATATATGTGCCAAAAATTAAGGCTTTAAGAAGACATTTAACCTGTGTATGAGGACCATAAATCCCCACCCGAGTGACCATTTTTAGACATTTTTCACATATTTTGCCCTGTAACTTGGAAATGGTAAGTCTAAGAAGTTTCAAACTGTATTAGATGCATATTCTATGTGTAATCTTAGTATGTGACAAATTTTAAGTCTGAAGCTTTAATTTGAAGGCCACATTTAGGTCTCTAGAAGGCCCCATAAAGACCCAGTATTTGGACTTTTTGCCAATTTTAAGGCCTGTGACTGTTAAACTATGTGACTGATAGAGCTGAAATCTCATCTGGGAATACATTATTATGTTCTTTTTACATGTGCCAAAAATCAAGGCTTCAAGTAGACATTTAACCTGTGTATGAGGACCTTAAACACCCACCTGAGTGACCCTTTTAAGACATTTTTCACATATTTTGCTCTGTAACTTGGAAATGGTAAGTCTGAGAAGTTTCAAACTTTATTAGATACATATTCTATGTGTAATCTTAGTATGTAACAAATTTCAAGTCTGAAGCTTTAATTTGAAAGCCACATCGAGATCTCTAAAAGGCCCACAGAGACCCAATATTTGGACTTTTTGCCACCTTTAAGCCCTGTGACTGTTAAACTATGTGATTGATGGAGCTGAAATCCCATCTGGGAATGCATTATTATGTCCTTTTTACATATGGCGAAAATCAAGGTTTTTAGTAGACATTTAACCTGTGTATGAGGGCCATAGACACTCGCCCAAGTGCCTTTTTGGACATTTTTTCCGTATTTTGCCCTGTTATTTGGAAATGCTTAGTGTGACAAGTCTTAAACTGTATTATATATAATTTTTGTTTGTTATGTATGTCCCCCAAAAAGTTTCAGATCTGTAGTTTAATTGCTAAGGTCTCTTTAACAATTGTAAAATGCCCACAGAAACCCAATTTATGGACATTATGCCACTTTAAAGCCCAGTAACTGTCAAACTATGTGGGTTATAGAGCTGAAATCTTTGAATTTTTAAAAGGAAATGCCTGTCTATTTAAATTTTGAATATTAATAATGTTATGGCTATCTTAGTCTTTTAAGAACTTATTTTTGTGTGTTATACCTCTGCTTGCTGAGTTTTTAACTTTTTAAAATGAAACTGGTTAAACGCCGGTTAAACATATTCAAGTAGACAAAATGGACACTTTAAGTGAGCTTTAAGTCCCAATATTAATGAAATTATATCCGTATGTAGTAAAACTAGGGGATTTTTAACCCTCAACTAGCCCAGTTTTATTCAACTTGCCTCAGTTAATTTTGACACAGCTCCTACAGTTATGAACTCATTTCAGTTGATAATCACATACTTAAAATTCTCAATTCTTTTTGTATTTGAGTACCCCTTTTATATAGATTGTTTGTTTACCATTTATGCTGTAGCACTCCATCTCTTTGAGAGAACATGTAAACTGTGTAAAAAAGATGTAGAAGATGAGATACATTTTGTTTGTGTTTGTCCAGCTTTAGAGCTGATTCGTATGAAATATTTCAAAATTTTAAATATAGATAAATCTGAATTATTAATAGATCAATTATCAAGGGTATTAACTCATATGAATGTCAATATGGTTATTAATTTTATTTTTGATTTGTGGCAAGAAAGAAAAAGTAAATTATATTGTTAATTTTTATGTATTGAATTGCTGTCTTTATTTACTGTATCTTACCTCAAAATATGTTGGCTCTGTTTGTTATTAACTCTCTATTTAAAGTGACTTATAAGCCCATATAGGGCTGGGTATTACTTCAATAGTTTTTGTATAATCCTTGTCAACATAATACATGTCACTATAATAAACTAATAAACTAAACTAAGTCCCAACCCACATCCCCCACCCGGATTCCCCCCACCCACCTCTGGGACCTCCAGCTATATTGAGTGACACTAAATAAACAAAGGTATTTAATGATATCAGATGAGAAACAAAGACCTCAATGGGGTTGCAGATCTTGTGTAATAGTGAGAGAGGTGTGGAGAAGGGGAGAGGGGTGGGGGTGGGAGGTGGTGGGCTTCATTACATATAACACAAAGGGGAGTCAGAACTGAGATTGTGTCACATATTTAGGTTGCATATATATGGACCACATATATAGGTATAGAGGAAATGAATAACTGAAAACAATTTGCAAATTCTAAAAATAATATAATAAAATAATAATATAAATAATTTTTTTTTAAATAATATTTTATTTGTGAACAAATATAGAAACAGATATGCGCTTTTGGGATTATGAATTTTAGAATGGACATTGAATCATCAATCATTTAAATACTTTGAAGGAAGATTGAAAAGTATGATGAGTTGAGTTAAAAATAATATTTTATTTGTCAACAAATATAGAAACAGATATGCTCTTTTGGGATTATTATTTTAGAATGGACATTCAATCATCAATCATTTAAATACTTTGAAAATATCTTTAGAGTTATCATTGCAGGAAGATTGAAAATATAATTTGAGTTATGTATTCGGCGTCTGGGGATACACCATCTTCCTTGGAAGATATAAACAGAGTAGATTGATGTGCTGAAGTTCATATAATAATGGGTAATTATGTTTTTAAAAATTCCCGATCAAAACCTGTGGCGTGAGTGATGACCTGTCTGGGGATATGTTGGCGCCGAGTTGGCCCAATCTAGTTGGTGCTATGGTTTCAGAATGTAAAGGCAGAAAATGTCAATTATCTCGAAAACTGTTAGAGATACAGCGATTTCGAGCATATTTTGGACTCTTTCCGTATTATTGACCCTGGGTATAATGTCTATGAAAAATTTTTTTATTTTCCGAATTCTGGTCACCATCTTGAATTTTGCCGGAAAATAAAAAATGATGATGATCTTGAAAACTGTTAGAGATATAGCAATTTTGAGCAAATTTGGGATCCGTTACGCGTTGGATACTATAGATCCTGGATATAAGTTCTCTGCAAAATGTCTTAGTTTATAAATTCTGGCAGCCATCTTGAATTTTGCTGGTAATGGAAATTTTGGACCCTTTGGGTACTATAGACCCTGGATATAACGTCTGAAAAATGTTTTATTTTCCGAATTCTGGCTGCTATCTTGAATTTTGCGGTAAATGGAAAATATTGATTATCTTGAAAACCATTGCATATACAGTGATTTTGAGAAAATTTTGGACCCTTTGGGTACCCTAGAAAATGTTTTGTTTTCCATATTCTGACCGCCATTGCCAGAAATGGAAAACATTGATTATCTCAAAAACTGTTACAGATACAGTGATTTTGAGCAAATTTTGGACCCTTTGGGTTCTCTAAGACCCTGGATATAAGGTCTTTAAAAATGTTTTATTTTATAAATTCTGGCTGCCGTCTTCAAGTTTGTCAGGAAAATGGGAAACGTCAATTTTCTTGAAAAGCGTTAGAGATGAGCGATTTCTAGCAAATTTTGGGCTCTTCGGTATTATAGACCCTGGATATAAGGTCTCTGAAAAATGTTTTATTTTCCAAACTCCGGCCGCCATCTTGAATTTTGCCAGAAATGGAAAGTATTGATTATCTCGAAAACCGTTAAAGATATGGTGATTTTGGGCAAATCTTGGACCCATAGGGTCAAAGGACTACATCTCTAGGACCTCATGAAAAATGTACACTTTTTTCCGAATTTTGGCCACCAGCTTGCATTTTGTTGGAAATGGAAAGTGTCGATTATCTCAAAAACCATTAGGGATGGAGGGATTTCAAGGAAATTTTGGGCCCCCTGAATACTATAGACCTTGTATGTAATGGATCTGAAAAATTTTTTAGTTTGCAAATTCTGGCCGCCATCTTGAATTTTTGGGGGGAAATTGAAAATATCCATTATCTCGAAAACTGTTACAGATAGAGCAATTTCAAGCAAATTTTGGACCATTTGGGAATCACAGACTTTGTATATAATCCCTAAAAAAAGTTTATTTTAGGAATTCCAGCCACCTTCTTGAATTTTGCCGGAAATTGAAAATTCAATTATCTCGAAAACCATTACAGACAGAGAAATTTTAAGCAAAATTTTGGATCATTTGGGTACGAGAGAATCTGGATATACTGTCTCTGAAAAATCTTTATTTCTGAGTTGCAGCTGCCATCTTGAATTCTGCTGGAAAGGGAAAATGTCCATTATCTTGCAGACCATTAAAGATACAGCAATTTCAAGCAAATTTTGGACCCCCTAGGTACTAAGGACTACACCTTTAATGGTCTCTGAAAAATAGACAAAAATACATCTTGTATCAGGCCACAAATGTGTCCTTGGTCTAGTTGATATTCTGTTTCGTGACATCTTTTCAGAACATATTTGTTTTATCATTTGGTGTTTAATCCCTGGCAGGAGATCATACCACTTTGGTGGTCTTGTCTAGATAATGCATTTATTTTAACAAAAAAATTTCCAGACATGCAATTCAGACATTTTATTTATTTTAAAAGACTAAAACATGCAAGAAATTCACCATACAACTGGGGCTTACTGTCGTGTTTTCAATATAAATCACACTCACTGTATTTGTTGAAAGATTTACACTTTAAAGGTTCATAGGCTAAAGTAATCATCACTCTGACACTTTTATTACGCTACAATAGCTTACCATGTGGGACTTAATGCTGTTCTCGGGTTGCCACACCCGGGGCCAACGTCTTAGAAAAAAAGACCGTTCTTGTTAGCCACCGGATATACTGGTAGTTGTCGTCACGTGATACCTTCTGACCAATCGTCCTACTTTCTCGTTGGCCACGATTGACTGGTAGCAGTTTGTAAATATACAGACATTTTCATTTATTTCTCAGACTTTACTTATTGTTGGAGGCTAATATTTGCATATTTCTTGTAATATATATCATAGATTATTCTGTTAAAGTTTCATTTCCACAGGATAAGTATTTTTATTGCAGTCGCGTGTTTTGAGTTTTCCTCGGTTCAGGCTATTTCTTTCTACGTCTTTTATTGCGTACAAAATGTCTACACATCAAGCAAATAAAGACAAACCGAGAGCGCAGAAATGCCGCCATTTCTGCTTTAGTTTTGATACACATAATTTCTGCCCTACCTGTAGGGAGGCTGGCAAGGGAGATGACCCCTGTGTCACCTTTGAAACCCCTTGCGAAGTTTGCACGTCTTTTACAGATGAGCAACTTCAGAAAATCCAAAACCGGAAACGGTATTTGAAAAAGCAGAAAGCGACAACTAGTTCCAAAGATGAACTAGATCTTTTGGGTGAAGGCGACGGGGATTCCTTCACTGGGTCTAATGCAGACCTCGAGTGTGCGGCTGATAGCCTTTTTACCTCACCCCCCCGTCCACAACCTCTTGCCTTCAGTTCCCTGTCTTTGAAAACGCCAGCAAAAACCGTCCCACCCACCCCTGGCACTGCTTTGCAAAATAAAATCCAGTCAAATTTAGAGAAATCACTCGGTGATTCCTTAAATATACACTTACAGCAGCAAATGGGTTCCTTTCAGGCATCCATGTTGGAAGCTTTTAGGTCACTCCGAGAGGAGTTGACTGTAAAACAGAAAGTCGAGGCACAGCCCTCGACTCTTGCTTCAAAACCTGGCTTGTCCAGTACTTCTGCTGCCCCTCTGGATTTGCCCCCTCCGAGATCTGGTACTAACATTCCAAGCGAGGATATGGATGTGGACTACGGTCCAACTCTTCCTCCCCGTTTAGTATCTACTCAACCTTCCTCGGATCAGTACGTTGCCCCCTCTTAAGGTCATCCCGAAGAGGTTTCGTACTCTCACAAAAAGCAAAGCCATAGGCAGCCAGTTGACCCGAGCTCTGCCTCGGACCAACTAAATGAGGATTCCGATGAACCTCGGATCCCTTCTTCTAGATCCAAAAAGCACTCTGACAAGAGCAAACATAAATCAAGATCTAGATACGTGTCTTTTACCTCAGAGGAGGACCACTCCCCTGTAGCCAGACACAGGTCTTCTAAGCCCTCTAGGGCTCAGCCCTCAGGAGTTGCTTCTGATCAAGACCTCCCACAACATGATCCAGACCCCCCTTATTATAGGGCAGTAGCTTTGTCTGACATGCCCTCACAATACTCTGAGGAAGTTGATACCTTCAGGCGTATTTTGTCTCTCCCTGACCCCAGGGAATCTATGCCCAGGTCTTCCACCTCGGTGTTGGGTCTGGATGATGAAAAAGGCCGTCAAGAGCTCAGACCTAGAGGTCCCTCCTCTATTCTTCCACTTAGCTCAGTTATCAAGGACGCCTTTGATAAATTCCAACATGACTTTAAGGCTGCCAACTTATCTGAGGGAAAATATGTCAAGCCTCCTCCCTCAACTTCAAAGTGGTACAAGGTGGGACAACCAACTTTTCAAGACAAAATCCAGGAGTTGAATACAGACTTTGCTAAGATCTGTATTACTCCTAGACCGTCTGGGCCCCCAGTAGCCAGAGTTCCCCTTCCAGTCCTCAAGGAGCTAGAACTTCAGGCTAGACAAAATATCTCTACCCTCAACTTCACCGCTGCTTTTGCCAAGACCTCCTCTTCTTGCAATGCTTCATTGGAAAAATGCCAACATAGCATCAAGTCTACGGTCAAGAAGATTAAATCTCAGATTCAAAAAGGTGCCGATCCTGAGAGAGCAGCAAAGCGCGGATATGAGGAAGTAGCTGACTACTTAGATTTTTGGAACAAGACAGTACTTGTTCAACACAGGGCCCTCACTTGTCTCAGCAAATCTCTAGCCCATATTTTGCAGAGGGAATTATACTCTATGGCTAATACCGGCTTGCTTAGGCGCGAAGCCGAGATGACTCTATTACATCCTCAATTAGGAGAAACGAGACGTCAAGAACTCAGGAACTCGTCCTTTTGGGACGCCTCCTTGTTCGAGTCTCAATTAGTGAAGGAAGGTGAGGACTTCCTTCTCAAAAAAGGCACCTCAAAAGATTCTCAGGGTTTTCCACCCTACCAGAATAAGCCCTTTCGTGGTCCCCACAAGAAAAGAGGCTCCTACAGGAAACGCCCCTATGGGGGCAATACCTCTCAAAGCAGTAACCAGTCCTTTCCTTCGGGAAGAGGAAAATCCAACTTCAGAGGCTTCAGGGGTCGTTTTCGACCCCACAATAGAGGAAGGGGGCGTGGAAACCCCCCTCCCCAATGACTCCTCCAAAGCCTCACTCAGTCCACCAGTAGGAGGTCGCCTCCGTTCTTTCAGGAGAGACTGGCTCACAAACAAATGTTCTCAAAACGTGTTAAACATTATCACCAATGGCTACGTTCTGCCATTCCGTTCAAAGCCAAACTTGATCAGATTTCCTCTGATTCTGTCAGAGTACAAGGCCCAACAAAAAGACCAAGCCTTGGCTACTTGTATCCAGTCTCTCCTGTCAAAGAACGCTATCGAAAGGGTAGACAATGTAAAATCTCTCGGGTTTTACAGTCGCCTGTTCCTAGTACCCAAGCCTCACCAAAAGTGGAGGCCAGTCATAGACTTAAGCAGGCTCAATACTTTTCTACACGTAGAAAAGTTCAAAATGGAAACTCCAGAGTCCATCAGGACCTCCCTGATTCCAGGGGAGTGGGTATCGTCGATAGATCTGTCGGACGCCTACCTGCATATCCCCATCCACCCAAACTCAAGGAAATACCTAAGGTTTTGCTACAAGGCTCAGGTGTTCCAATTCACCTCCCTCCCGTTCGGACTAGCCACAGCCCCCCAGGTCTTTACAATGATCGTAAAGGAAGTGAAACTAATGGCCCTCTCAAGAGGACTCAGAATTCACCAATACCTGGACGACTGGCTGATCAGGTCCCAGTCTCAGGAGGAAGCACAAGTGAACACTCAGGCAGTAGTAGAACTGACTCAGTCCTTGGGATGGATAATAAATCAGGAAAAATCAGAACTGAAACCTACACAGGTGTTTTCGTTCGTGGGCTACGAATACCACCTCGATTCAGCCCTTGTAAAACCCACTCAAGAGAGATGGCTCAAACTTCAGGATTTGATCCTACGACTCAAGTCAAAACGTGTTTTGACTGCAAGATGTTTGATGTCTCTAATTGGGTTGCTAGCCTCAACGGAGAAAATGGTCCCGGAGGGACGCCTTCACATGAGGCCCTTTCAGTTTCATCTCAAGGAGCACTGGAGATATCCTCAGTCGCTGGACAACCTCCTTCCCTGGACAGAAGCCATTGCAGCCCACCTAGATTGGTGGCAAAATCCCTCCAAGGTGATGAAAGGTGCAGACCTTCATCCCAAAGACCACAGTATCCAACTCTTTACCGACGCCTCAAACGAAGGTTGGGGCGCTCACTTAGACCAAAATTTTACCAAAGGTCTGTGGTCAGATCGGGAAAAAAGGCTTCACATAAATGTCCTAGAATTGAAGGCGGTCTCCCTGGCCCTTCGAGACTTCAAGGACCAGTGCCAGAATCAAACAGTGTTGGTTGCGACGGACAACTCAACAGTGGTAGCCTACATCAACAAACAAGGAGGAACACACTCGGCAGAGATGTGTGCTCTCCTGTGGAAGATCATGACCTGGTGCCATCACTATCACATAACATTGAAAGCCAGGCACATTCCAGGGTGCCTGAATGTGATGGCCGACCTGCTATCCAGGTCCAACCAAGTGCAGTCAACCGAATGGTCTCTGCACCCACAGGTCTTCAAACAGATCTGCCAGAAGTGGTTCACCCCTCATGTAGACTTGTTTGCCACTCACCTGAACCACAAGCTCCCTCTATACGTGTCTCCTATCCCAGACCCAAAGGCCTGGGACATAGATGCTCTGAACATAAACTGGACCAACCTCACAGCATATGCGTACCCTCCTACGGCTCTCCTTCACAAGGTGATCCAAAAGATCAGGCAATGCCAGTGCCTGATCATCGTAATAGCCCCAGGCTGGCCAGGGATGCCCTGGTTTTGGGACCTAGTGCAGCTCTCAACAGAGATCCCACTGCAACTCCCAGTGTCAACAACCCTACTCAAACAGTCCCACAAGCTGGTGTTCCACAACAACCCCCAGCACCTGAACCTCCACGCCTGGTGTCTAGGAGCGGACAACTCCAAGAACAAGGCTTCTCTGTGGAGGTGGCAGAGAGAATTGCTGCCCCTCAGCGGTCATCAACAAGGACCATCTACAAGTCAAAGTGGGCCCTATTTGAAAAATGGTGCAGAGAAAATTCGGTGGATTTCTCCACTCCATCTGTGAAACAAATCTCAGATTTCTTCATGTACCTGTACCAAGACCTAAACAGGCGCCCCTCGACCATTGATGGCTACAGGACTGCAATCGTTGACACTTTGGGCCCAACGGCCCAACATATTGCACACAATGCAGACCTTCATAGGTTACTCTCCAGTTTTCACAGGGATCGTCCTAAAAGTTCCAGAAACTTACCCAAGTGGAACCTTTCTGTTGTCCTTAACGAGCTCACCAAAGCACCTTTTGAGCCCATGAAAGACTCAGACCTCAAACATCTCACTTTAAAAACTGCTTTCTTGCTAGCCTTGGCCTCCGGCAAGCGCCGCAGCGAAATCCATGCCTGGGTCGCTAACAAAGTATCCAATTTAGGCCAATGGGAAAAGGTTGCCTTGTTCCCTTCTTCTGATTTCATAGCCAAAAACCAACTAGCAAGAGAAGGTTCTCAAAGTGTGTCTCCGGTGACTATCCCTGCTCTGACTACCATTGTGGATAGACAGTTTAAAGAAGACAGGACCCTGTGTCCCGTACGGGCCCTGAGGTTTTATTTGGACCGAACTAAAGACCTGAGAGGGTCTCGTTCTCTCCTTTTCATCTCCTTTAAGAAAGGACATACCTCAGACATCAGACCCGCTACACTCTCTTCATGGTTGAAACAAACCATTTTACTTTGTTACAAACAAGCAGATCAACAAGCCTTGGACTTGGTCCAAGTCAAAGCGCATGACATCCGGGCCTTCGCGGCCTCTAAGGCCTTTTACGGTGGGGTATCGGTGGACCAAATCATGCAAGCCTGTCACTGGAAAGCTCACAACACATTTACAAATTTTTACCTAAAAGACCTTACTTGGTCGGACACCGACAACAATTTGTACCTGGGACCCGTAGTGGCTGCACAACAAGTCCTAGATCCTTCCCCTCAGACCAGTTGTCCTCGGAAAGAAAAAAGGGGGGGGGCACATCCGCTACAACCAAGTCTTCAGGAGTCTTTCCCAGGATCTAGGTATTCCTTTACCTTCAAGATGTTACGGGTAAGGTCATTTTATTCTTTAATTATCAAGTAATTTCTATTAAGGACTTATTTAGTTGTCATTAATCTCATATTCAGCTTGTAAAAATTTTATGAGACGCCCAACCACTGGGTTGGTCAGTCATACGTGAAGGGCCCTTTTGGACCCTCAGACCTCGGAGTGAGCACTGCTGCACTTCCGTCCTACAATAAAACATCTAGACAGTTTTTAGTACTGTCTCTCATTTACTTAGGTTTTTGGTTCGTTACAGGCCCGGCCTTCGGGATCGGGGCACTGTAAATGGGACTCAGACTGGTATTTCTGGCACTATTCTATAAATATTAATTCAAAATCTTAGAAAAAATGACATACCTTCCAGTCTCAGCTGTAATCCCGCCACCGGGCGGTTGAATTCAGCATTAAGTCCCACATGGTAAGCTATTGTAGCGTAATAAAATTGAAAATTTTAATTACTTAAATGTAGCTTTTATAAGCTACAAGCTTACCATGTGGGACTTAGAAGAGTCCCACCCTGCCTCCCCGCTGTTTACAGCTGAGGGGTAGGTTTAAAAATTTCAACGAGAAAGTAGGACGATTGGTCAGAAGGTATCACGTGACGACAACTACCAGTATATCCGGTGGCTAACAAGAACGGTCTTTTTTTCTAAGACGTTGGCCCCGGGTGTGGCAACCCGAGAACAGCATTAAGTCCCACATGGTAAGCTTGTAGCTTATAAAAGCTACATTTAAGTAATTAAAATTTTCAAATTTATGCTGACCGTCTTAAGTATATGTATTGCACTGCAACACACTGGTGGTGAAAATATTGGGTTTTCCCAAGATGAAACATAATTTTACAGTAGTAAACTTTATTAAAAAATAGAGACTTTAATGACACATTTGTTATACATTTAAACATTTAAAAGTGGTCAGATATGGCAAAAATGACCTGTTCCAAAAATTTCTTTCACAGAATAATTTTACAAGACATTTTCTTTTATTTGTAGGCAAAAGTCAAGAGGGCAAAAACAGATGCTTCTGATTCAACAAGTATTAACCTCACTGATGTCTCCACTTCAAATGATCAGAGACAGCAACATACAACAAATATCAATCCAACTAAGCATAGTGTGTCTGTTAATATTGAGCAAATCATCAAAACCCCACAATCAACTGGTAGCCAGATTGAAATCAAGTTAAAGTCAACTGTCCACACTGGGGATAACTCAACAACTGAGATTTCCACCAGCACTAATATTTGCAAAGAAGAACCAAAAGAAGTGAGAGAGACCTCCAACCCTTCAAGCAATGATTCACTGTCAATCGGTATAGACGATGTGGATGAACTTCAAGAGATTCTTGATGCATTGGAAAAAGAACCAGATCTCATCAAAGAACTAGACCCAGACTTAAAAACAGATGATTCTGATATCCTAAATGACTCCAAAAAGCAAACATCAGATGATCAAACCTTTACTAAAAACAAAAGTTTTTGTCAAACAGAAGGCAATATGTTTGGTGACAATAGCAACCATTTGAAAAGCACTGGTGATCAGACACCTGGTGGCAGTGCTGGATACACAAGAACTGGTGCAGCAATACCAGGAAACCAAACTCAAATGTCATCATTTGGAGATGCAGGCCCAGCTGCAAAAACTCTTCAGCAAATGGCTGCTCAGCATCAGAGTCACCAGGATTATATTGAAAAGGTCAATATTGGACACAATTATGGAAATGAAGGATTTGGTGGAGAGAGACCTAATATAGCAAGTTTTAATACTCAACCAAGTCAAAGTTATGTGTCACAACAGAATCGAAATGGTTCATTCAATTACAATCAACATATGGGTAACATGTCCATGTACAGAGGTTCCAGTTCATTGTCCGATTCCAAAATGGAGTCTTTGAATGTTGGGCCATATGGTGCAGATACTGTCTCGAGGCCTCTGTCACATTATGATGGATCTGTTGGAATTAGTACACCATCAGGTGTTCAACACTCCCAACATCAGAAGCCAATGTTTACTGATTCTGGTTCAACATCTGAAGAACAGTTCTCTTTGAGCAATAAACTTAACACAACCCCTAATACAAATATACAGTTTTCACAAAGTCAACAGGTAGTGCTTAATTCCACCGATGTATCCGTATCACCATCACAAAGCCAGACTTTTGGTGTTGAGGTTAGTCGGCAGAGCATTCCACCAAGTCATGTAACTCATGAGTCTGCAAATCAAGCGGAGTCTTGTATGTCTGAACAAATGAAGATACAGATTTATCAGAAAAAAGTTATGCAAGAACAGCACCTGAGAAGTCAAATGCAAAACAATCAAAGGCTATTTCCAGTTCAGGCAAATTCTCAGCAGTTTCAAAATCCGAACATGGTGTCAACATCATTACCATCTGTTAATAGCCAATTAGAAACTATGCAAAATATAGTGACACAAACCAATCCGAGACATCCGACATCTGTATACAGAGGAGGAAAACCAGTAGCCATGTCTTCTCATCCACATAATGCTAATAATTCATCAACAATGCTAGGGCCTAGCGGGTCGCAAACAGTATATCCAGGAACTGCTACAAACAATACAGTAGGTAAAATGGATAACACAGGATTCACGAGCACTTTAATGCGTGGCAATAGACCTCCTAATGTGAATATTGGTCCTGATGGGTTAAACATTAGCCAACCTCGATTGAACAATTGGCGACAGGCAACAGCTCACAGGCTTGTAGACCCTCACCAAATGCCTCAGTGCCAGGTTTATAACCGACATGTAGCCCCAAATGCACACATGTATCGCATCCAGATGTCCCAACAACAAAACATCCACATGGCTTCACATCAAAGACAGATGCAGTATGTGAATCCTGTTGCAGCAGTTCCCAGACATAGTTTTGTGATTAATCAGCAGCAACATGTACATATGACCAGTGGCAGCCAGATCATGGGAAGTACTCATCAGCAAACTTCTCACTCACAGAGCATGCCACCTAATGGCAATCCACACTTCCCAGACTTCATGGACAATGCTCAGCATTCAACAGATTTGTTTGAAGGGGTCCACAGTGGAAACTCTTCTGATTACAACCTAATTGATGATATTCTTAGTGGTAAATAAGTTATTTTGTCAAAAATAATTATTCTATACAAATAAGGGACTGTGTATACAAATACAGTTTGTGAACACTTTTTCAACAATAGTTATTACAATTGCTGCATGTTTCATTACTGTCAAGCTTATTTGTAAGTACTACACTGGTTAGGCAATATAATTTGTATTGAAATTGTTTCTATAATGTATTTCAAGGGAAGTGGCCAAGTGGGGGAAAAGGCCGGTGTGTAATTAGAAGGAATGTATTAATAAGTTGATTACTTACAGACATGGGGTCAAATGCATTTGCATTTCAATGCATTTTAAATACTTTTCGAAAGTATTTGCATTTGCATTTGAATTTTTCAAATGAAAAGTATTTGCTTTTGAAAAAAAGTCAAATACTTTTCAAATACATTTTGCAAATAGTATTTATTCTGCAAGTGACTGAATTTGCTGCTTTTTCATTTTTTTGCAAAGTTATTCTTTTTATTATTATTAATGTTGTGTATCAGTGAACTCAATTTAATTTATATTTGTATAAGTACTTTTTATAAAAGTAATAAGTTAAAAATATTTTATCTTATTGACTTATTAGATATTAGTAATATTATAAACGTGCCTCTTTGAAGATATTTAGCTGATAAGGAAACATTATGTCAAAGACTGATCTCTTAAAGTGATATTGCAATTAACATAAGTCTAAAACCAAACCATTGCCCTGCTTATACAAAAGCAGATTACAAGTGGCAGTCCCATCATTATGGATTTGTGTAAAAATACATAAAGACAAAAACAAACATCCAGGTTACTGGGAAGATTCAAGATGTCAGGAAAGAATAAGCTTAATGTTAGACAACACTCTTCTGTTATGAACTTATGAATGTCCCTGATGAAAAAGGAAAGTATTGTGTGAGGTGCAAGCATTGTTCTACTGAACTCAGTGGCTCAACAAAAGCAACCACTAATCCTCTCACTTAAAGGTTAATATTTTAAGCATTTCTTATAAAAAGTTGTAAAAGTTCAGTCCTTCATAAACAAATTACTTTATTAGAAAATAAATATCTGAGAAGTTCAAATTTTTTTTAAAAAAAATACAATCTTTTTGAACATTGTAAATTAATTCATTTTTTCTACAGATTTTTTTAATATATAATACCAATTGTACTTATCACCACTATGTTTCAAGTAAAGTAATGGTACGCTTCTGCTGTTTTCAATACTTGTTTTTACAAAGTGACACTATTTATATCGCATTTCTATTATTTTGTTTCCAGAGAAAATTTAAATTTTATTTTGTGTGTTTTACAATGTTTAATCTCCACTTAATGTGCGTTATACTTTTCATGTTTAATATATTCATGTATGTTAACATATGAAACTTAAAGTATTTGAAAGTATTTGAAAAAGTATTTGAAATACTTTTGAAAAGTATTTGCATTTGAAGAAAATAAAAGTATTTACATTTGCATTTGAAAAATTGAAAAGTATTTGCATTTAAATACTTTTGAAAGTATTTGACCCCAAGTCTGATTACTTATGTCATTACTATTAGGTTATTTTTTTCTTAGTTTACTGTCCTTATTTATTTCCCATTAATTTTCATAGAACTACTAGTGCTTGCTGACATTATTAGAGGGTAGATATCGCTGAATGTTAGTAGCTACCTGATTGGGGATGGGGGTCTGCTTGAATTTTTGTCAATACATGGTTTTTACTGGATTAATATATCTTACCTATTGCCATATGTCCGGCGCCAGGCGGTCCCGCCAAACGTAAGAAGATGATGTCTTGAGTCTCCCCCAGCAGGATTGGCTCCCATTTCCTCTTTATTCACCAGGGAGTTGAGCCTCCCATACTTGCCAGGTCTCTATGACTTAACTTCCTCTTTTTCGTTTGGCGCATTCCACACAGACGCTTAAAATTTTGAGCATCTTAATTCTAGGATGTTTATGTCAATTAAGTTTATTTGTGTTGTAATTTATATCATTTGTGATGTTAATTAACATGTCGTCTTCGGACAGAAGAAATGATCATGTGGCCATATAATGGCAGTATTCAACACTCATCGAAAGTGTGCACGTTGTAGGGAGAAGGGCAAGGGGTCAGATCCCTCTGTACTTGGACAAGATGATTATCCCGCAAGTTCCATAGTGCTGATTAAGTGCAGCAATTGTCTGTCCAAGTATACAAAAACCGCAAAGAACAGAAAAAGGACAAGGCAGAGAAACCAGAGAAACAGGATAAACTGGTTGATCATCTTCAGTTACAGTCATTAGACCCAATGAGACTGACAAGATGGACACTTCTAAAATCCCTCCAGTCCAAGCTTCAAGTAAAGCTTCGATCAATCCTAAAGCAGTGATTTTGCAGAATTTAAGGACCAGCTCGCTTCAGGCTCGAAGCCTCTGTGGGTGCTCTTCACCTTTTCGCCACAAGACCGTTTTCTCTCCTGTCAGGTTGGAGTGTCTCATCGCCCCCCTAGTGTGGCGGTCTGTACTACTGCCTTTATACTGCAACCTAAACCCCTTACCAGCGTTGCCACATCAGCTACCCCTACAAACCCTGACCTGTTCCCCAGTTCAACTGGTTCAGTTGACCCAGGACTGAAGTCTTTGGGCATTGTGTTTGCAACTAGTCCTGCTGTTTCAGAGGGCACGGTACATGCTCCAATTTCTGCATCCATTCCAGTTAGTTCAGCCGGGCCGGCTGTCCAGTCACCTCTAACTTTCTCTCAGACTGCAGTGGGTAGTGCTACCAGCCTGGTTAGCCTCCAGTAACCTCCTCATTAGGCCTTTCTGCCAGGCCCAGTCCTTTCACAGCTTCTGGTTGCCAGCTCATTAAGTGTCCCGCGAGGGACGCTTGTTTGCATATGGGAGGAATTCTCGCGGAAGGGTCTGCCGGCTCCGCCGTATCCGTCGGCTCCGCAAGTTTGCCTACCTATAGTGTCTTTACTAGTGGATGGAATTTCTTCAAACTTGGCCCATATATTTAGTAGCCCTGGGAAAATTTTCTGAATTTGGTGCCATGACATTTCAACCAATCAGAGAAGTCACATGACCAAAAACAGGATTTTGCTTGTCCGGATGATAACTTAAGAAGCATTTAAAATATTCGCCTGAAATTATATATATGGATGCACGGTATAAAGATCTGCAAATGATTAGATTTTGGTAGACTTCCATTAAAAAATGGCTAATTAATTAAGCATTAAAATTTTTATTAACGAGGAAAATACAAATCCCTTAATAACTTCTAAACCGTGTGAGATAGAGCGATTTCGACCAAATTTTTGACCCACAGGGTATCTCTTCTAAGTACTCTGCTCAATTCCAAAAAACTTTCTTCTCCAAAAATGGCAGCCATTTTGAATTTTGTAATTTTTGACAAAAATGGCAAAAATTTAAAGATCTGCACTCTGTTTTGTGGGAACACAATGCACTCATGTAGTGTTCATCACAAATAATTCACAAATAATTCAGAATTGTCTGATTAATAGCAACACAAATCACTCATGTAGTGTTCATCACAAATAATTCACATATAACTCAGAAATAATTAATTATGTCCACCCCCCTGGGGGGTGGATATATTATTTTTGCTTTTTTCGCCGTCCGATGTCCGATGTCCGGCGTCCGGCGTCCGGCGTCCGATGTCCGGCGTCACGCATGGTTTCCGCTCATTTAAAGGAAAAGTATTAGAGCTATTGTCACCAAATTTGGTATGCAGGCTTATTGGGTCAGTAGCTTGCTTGGGATTGCTTTTGGCTGTTGTACCTCTTTTGCTTACTGAGTAATACTTAAGTACAGCTATTTTCAGTACCCATTGGTTTCCGTGCATTTAAGCCAAAATAATTAAAGATATTTTACTACAATTTTGAATACAAGATTGTTATGTCCATAGCTCGCTTGGTATTGCATTTGGGACTGATAGCTTTGTCAGTACATGAGTAATAGCCATTTAGGTACTTCATTGTGTATTTTCAGTACTACTTTTGAGTAATTTGCTAATATCTCAGAAACCGTGTGAGATAGAGCGATTTCGTCGAAATTTTCGACCCACAGGGTATTTAAGGAATGTAATATTTGCAATTTTCAAAAAATTTTCCCCTCCCCAAAAATGGCGGCCATTTTGAATTTTCGAATTTTTGCCAAAAATGGCAAAACACAAATTTGCTTCTATCTCCTTAACCGTGCGAGATAGAGCGATTTCGTCGAAATTTTCGACCCACAGGGTATCTAAGGAATGTAATCTTTGCAATTTTCAAAAAAATTTTCCCCTCCCCAAAAATGGCGGCCATTTTGAATTTTCGAATTTTTGCCAAAAATGGCAAAACACCAATCTGCTTCTATCTCCTTAACCGTGCGAGATAGAGCAATTTCGTCAAAATTTTCGACCCACAGGGTATCTGAGCATTGTACTCTTGGTAATTTTAAAAAAATTTTCCCCTCCCCAAAAATGGCGGCCATTTTGAATTTTCGAATTTTTGCCAAAAATGGCAAAACACAAATTTGCTTCTATCTCCTTAACCGTGCCAGATAGAGCGATTTCGTCAAAATTTTTGACCCACAGGGTATCTGAGCATTGTGCTTTTGGTAATTTTTCCAAAAATTTTCCCCTCCCCAAAAATGGCGGCCATTTTGAATTTTCGAATTTTTGCCAAAAATGGCAAAACACTAATTTGCTTCTATCTCCTTAACCGTGCGAGATAGAGTGATTTCGTCGAAATTTTCGACCCACAGGGTATCTAAGGAATGCAATTTTTGCAATTTTCAAAAAATTTTCCCCTCCCCAAAAATGGCGGCCATTTTGAATTTTCGAATTTTTGCCAAAAATGGCAAAACACAAATTTGCTTCTATCTCCTTAACCGTGCCAGATAGAGCGATTTCGTCAAAATTTTCGACCTACAGGGTATCTGAGCATTGTGCTCTTGGTAATTTTTACAAAATTTTCCCCTCCCCATGGCGGCCATTTTGAATTTTCGAATTTTTGCCAAAAATGGCAAAACACAAATTTGCTTCTATCTCCTTAACCGTGCGAGATAGAGCGATTTCGTCGAAATTTTCGACCCACAGGGTATCTAAGGAATGCAATCTTTGCAATTTTCAAAAAATTTTCCCCTCCCCAAAAATGGCGGCCATTTTGAATTTTCGAATTTTTGCCAAAAAAGGCAAAACACAAATTTGCTTCTATCTCCTTAACCGTGCGAGATAGAGCGATTTCGTCGAAATTTTCGACCCACAGGGTATCTAAGGAATGCAATCTTTGCAATTTTCAAAAAATTTTCCCCTCCCCAAAAATGGCGGCCATTTTGAATTTTCGAATTTTTGGCAAAAATGGCAAAACACCAATCTGCTTCTATCTCCTTAACCGTGCGAGATAGAGCGATTTCGTCAAAATTTTCGACCCACAGGGCATCTGAGCATTGTACTCTTGGTAATTTTTAAAAAATTTTCCCCTCCCCAAAAATGGCGGCCATTTTGAATTTTCGAATTTTTGCCAAAAATGGCAAAACACAAATTTGCTTCTATCTCCTTAACCGTGCCAGATAGAGCGATTTTGTCAAAATTTTCGACCCACAGGGTATCTGAGCATTGTGCTCTTGGTAATTTTTACAAAATTTTCCCCTCCCCAAAAATGGCGGCCATTTTGAATTTTCGAATTTTTGCCAAAAATGACAAAACACTAATTTGCTTCTATCTCCTTAACCGTGCGAGATAGAGCGATTTCGTCGAAATTTTCGACCCACAGGGTATCTGAGCATTGTGCTCTTGGTAATTTTCAAAAAATTTTCCCCTCCCCAAAAATGGCGGCCATTTTGAATTTTTGAATTTTTGCCAAAAATGGCAAAACACTAATTTGCTTCTATCTCCTTAACCGTGCGAGATAGAGCGATTTCGTCGAAATTTTCGACCCACAGGGTATCTAAGGAATGCAATCTTTGCAATTTTCCAAAAATTTTCCCCTCCCCAAAAATGGCGGCCATTTTGAATTTTCGAATTTTTGCCAAAAATGGCAAAACACAAATTTCCTTCTATCTCCTTAACCGTGCCAGATAGAGCGATTTCGTCAAAATTTTCGACTCACAGGGTATCTGAGCATTGTACTCTTGGTAATTTAAAAAAAATTTTCCCCTCCCCAAAAATGGCGGCCATTTTGAATTTTCGAATTTTTGCCAAAAATGGCAAAACACAAATTTGCTTCTATCTCCTTAACCGTGCCAGATAGAGCGATTTCGTCAAAATTTTCGACCCACAGGGTATCTAAGGAATGCAATCTTTGCAATTTTCCAAAAATTTTCCCCTCCCCAAAAATGGCGGCCATTTTGAATTTTCGAATTTTTGCCAAAAATGGCAAAACACAAATTTCCTCCTATCTCCTTAACCGTGCCAGATAGAGCGATTTCGTCAAAATTTTCGACCCACAGGGTATCTGAGCATTGTACTCTTTGCAATTTTCCAAAAATTTTCCCCTCCCCAAAAATGGCGGCCATTTTGAATTTTCGAATTTTTGCCAAAAATGGCAAAACACTAATTTGCTTCTATCTCCTTAACCGTGCGAGATAGAGCGATTTCGTCGAAATTTTCGACCCACAGGGTATCTAAGGAATGCAATCTTTGCAATTTTCCAAAAATTTTCCCCTCCCCAAAAAATGGCGGCCATTTTGAATTTTCGAATTTTTGCCAAAAATGGCAAAACACAAATTTCCTTCTATCTCCTTAACCGTGCCAGATAGAGCGATTTCGTCAAAATTTTCGACCCACAGGGTATCTGAGCATTGTACTCTTGGCAATTTTTTAAAAAATTTCCCCTCCCCAAAAATGGCGGCCATTTTGAATTTTCGAATTTTTGCCAAAAATGGCAAAACACTAATTTGCTTCTATCTCCTTAACCGTGCGAGATAGAGCGATTTCGTCGAAATTTTCGACCCACAGGGTATCTAAGGAATGCAATCTTTGCAATTTTCCAAAAATTTTCCCCTCCCCAAAAATGGCGGCCATTTTGAATTTTCGAATTTTTGCCAAAAATGGCAAAACACAAATTTGCTTCTATCTCCTTAACCGTGCGAGATAGAGCGATTTCGTCAAAATTTTCGACTCACAGGGTATCTGAGCATTGTACTCTTGGTAATTTAAAAAAAATTTTCCCCTCCCCAAAAATGGCGGCCATTTTGAATTTTCGAATTTTTGCCAAAAATGGCAAAACACAAATTTCCTCCTATCTCCTTAACCGTGCCAGATAGAGCGATTTCGTCAAAATTTTCGACCCACAGGGTATCTGAGCATTGTACTCTTGGTAATTTTTAAAAAATTTTCCCTCCCCAAAAATGGCGGCCATTTGAATTTTCGAATTTTTGCCAAAAATGGCAAAACACTAATTTGCTTCTATCTCCTTAACCGTGCGAGATAGAGTGATTTCGTCGAAATTTTCGACCCACAGGGTATCTAAGGAATGCAATCTTTGCAATTTTCAAAAAATTTTCCCCTCCCCAAAAATGGCGGCCATTTTGAATTTTCGAATTTTTGCCAAAAATGGTAAAACACAAATTTGCTTCTATCTCCTTAACCGTGCGAGATAGAGCGATTTCGTCGAAATTTTCGACCCACAGGGTATCTAAGGAATGCAATCTTTGCAATTTTCCAACAAATTTTCCCCTCCCCAAAAATGGCAGCCATTTTGAATTTTCGAATTTTTGCCAAAAATGGCAAAACACAAATTTGCTTCTATCTCCTTAACCGTGCGAGATAGAGCGATTTCGTCGAAATTTTCGACCCACAGGGTATCTAAGGAATGCAATCTTTGCAATTTTCCAAAAAATTTTCCCCTCCCCAAAAATGGCAGCCATTTTGAATTTTCGAATTTTTGCCAAAAATGGCAAAACACAAATTTGCTTCTATCTCCTTAACCGTGCGAGATAGATCGATTTCATCAAAATTTTCGACCCACAGGTATTTCAGCATTGTATTCTTGGCAATTTAAAAAAAAATTTCCCGTCCCCTAAAATGGCGGCCATTTTGAATTTTCAAATTTTTGTCAAAAATGGCAAAACACAAATTTGCTTCTATCTCCTTAACCATGCGAGATAGAGCGATTTCGTCGAAATTTTCAACCCACAGGGTATCTAAGGAATGTAATCTTTGCAATTTTCAAAAAATTTTCCCCTCCCCAAAAATGGCAGCCATTTTGAATTTTCGAATTTTTGCCCAAAATGGAAAAACACAAACTGGCCTTAACCGTGCAAAATAGAGTTATTTCGTTGAAATTTTCGACCCATAGGGTATCTAAAAAATGTACTCTTGGCAATTTTCAAAAAAATTTCCTTTTCCCAAAAATGGCGGCCATTTTGAATTTTCAAATTTTTGCCAAAAATAGAAAAACAGGAATTTGCTTCTATCTTCTTAACCGTGCCAGATAGAGTGATTTCGTCAAAATTTTCAACCCAACCAATGCAAAAAGGCATGAAGCTGAAATAATTTACATCTACACTAACAAATATTTAAGCATCATTGATATATTTTACAAATGAAACAGGGTCTTGTAAGACTACTGTACAATTTGGGCAAAAGGTTCATGGGTGGACATTACACATGATAATGTGTGTTCTTCTATGCTATCCTGTTTCTATTCGCATCTACTATCAACAGGGCGGCCGATTTCTAGTTCATAGTGTGCTTGTATATTTGTTACAGGTAAGCATTATAAAATTGCACAACACAAAATGCTTGTATCTCCTAAACCATGCGAGATAGAGCAATTTTAATGAAATTTTTGAGCCACACGGCACCTAAGTGAGATACTCTGCCTCTTTCCAAAAATGGCAGCCATTTTGAATTTTCGAATTTTTGACAAAAATGGTAAAACTTAAAATTGCTTGTATCTCCTAAACCATGTGAGATAGAGCGATTTTGGCAAAATTTTTGGCCCACAGGGTATATATACAAGATACTCTGCTCAATTTTCAAAAAATTTTCCTCTTCCCAACCCAAAAATGGCGGCCATTTTGAATTTTCGACAAAAATGATAAAACGTAAGTTGCTTGTATCTCCTAAACCGTGCGAGATAGAGCGATTTCGGCGAAATTTTTGGCCCACAGGGTATATATGCAAGATACTCTGCTCAATTCTCAACAATTTTTCCTCTTTCCAAAAATGGCGGTCGTTTTGAATTGTCGAATTTTTGACAAAAATGGTAAAACTTTAAATTGCTTGTATCTCCTAAACCGTGCGAGATAGAGTGATTTCGACAAAATTTTTGGCCCGCAGGGTATATAAGCAAGATACTCTGCCCAATTTTCAAAAAAATTGTCCTCTTTCCAAAAATGGCAGCCATTTTGAATTTTCGAATTTTTGACAAAAATGGTAAAACTTAAAATTTCTTGTATCTCCTGAACCATTTTAAATTTTCCAATTTTTTTTTCGATATAATTTCAGATTGACAGGGTATCTAGGCAAGATTTTTTTTTTTATAATAGTTTATTCAACAATGAACATAAAGTATATACATACATGTAGAACATTATACAAATAAAACAATTTCAGACAAAATACAAGAACAAGTGTAAATAAAAGACATGCATGAAAGGATTAGTCATGGGCAGAAAAATAATAAACAAAACTGTTTCAAACCAAAAGCAATTTGTAAAAGGCCACTTTGATCTTGCCCCTATCTGTTATAACGGGGTTATCATTTTCCTCAATTTGGACTAATATTTAAGCGCTTGTTGGTGTATGGGAGAGCTTCAGGCTCCACCGGCTCCGCATTTTGTTTTCCTTATAACTCTGTAACCGTTAGGCGGATTCTTTTCAAATTTGGCAGGTTTAGGCAGTAGCCTTGGGGAATTTTTTTGAATATGCTGCAGTGACATTTCAACCAATCAGAGAGGTCACATGACCAAAAATGTCTTTTTTTGATGGGGAAGCTTGTCCGGATGATAACTTGAAAGGAATTTTATCAATTCACCTGAAACTTGGCAAATACATTCATTCTATTAAAATCTGGAAATCATTAGATTTTGGCATTGATTGGTCAAGAAATGGCCGAGTAATTAATGATTAATTAATCATTACGAATTTTCCAAATAAGGAAAACACAAAAATGCTTATATCTCGAAAACCGTGCTAGATAGAGCGATTTCGACGAAATTTTTGACCCGCACGGTATCTCTGCGGAGTAGTTTTCCCAATTTTCAAAAAATTTTTGTCTCGCCCAAAATGGCGGCCATTTTGAATTTTCGAAATTTTCGCAAAAATTGCAAAACACAAAAATGCTTATATCTCAAAAACCGTGCTAGATAGAGCGATTTCGACGAAATTTTTGACCCACAGGGTATCTCTGCAGAGTAGTTATCCCAATTTTGAAAAAAAATTTTATCTCGCCAAAAATGGCGGCCATTTTGAATTTTCGAATTTTTCGCAAAAATTGCAAAACATAAAAATGCTTATATCTCGAAAACCCTGCTAGATAGAGCGATTTCGACGAAATTTTTGACCCACAGGGTATCTCTGCAGAGTAGCCATGCCAATTTTCAAAAAAATTTTGTCTCGCCAAAAATGGCGGCCATTTTGAATTTTCGAATTTTTCGCAAAAATTGCAAAACATAAAAATGCTTATATCTCAAAAACCCTGCTAGATAGAGCGATTTCGACGAAATTTTTGACCCGCAGGGCATCTCTGCAGAGTAGCCATGCCAATTTTCAAACAAAAAATTTCTCGCAAAAAATGGCGGCCATTTTGATTTTTCGCAAAATTGCAAAACACAAAAATGCTTATATCTCGAAAACCGTGCTAGATAGAGCGATTTCGACGAAATTTTTGACCCACAGGGTATCTCTGCAGAGTAGCCATGCCAATTTTCAAAAAAATTTTATCTTGCCAAAAATGTCGGCCATTTTGAATTTTCGAATTTTTGCGCAAAAATTGCAAAACACAAAAATGCTAATATTTCGAAAACCGTGCTACATAGAGTGATTTCGACGAAATTTTTGATCTTCAGGGTATCTCTGCAGAGCAGCTATCCCAAAGAACTTTCACTTGGTGAAGTTTCAGACCCATAGCTAATTGCTCACCTACTCAAAAAGAGTAAATGCGAATTACCTCTAAAAGTATTGCAGATGGCCAATTTTTCTCAAATAACTCATTCACCTACTTTTGGAAGAGCTTTCACTTGGTGAAGTTTCAGACCCATAGCTAATTACTCACCTACTCAAAATGAGTAAATGCGAATTATCTCTAAAAGTATTGCAGATAGCCAATTTTTCTCAAATAACTCATTCACCTACTTTTGGGAGAGCTTTCACTTGGTGAAGTTTCAGACCCATAGCTAATTACTCACCTACTGAAAATGAGTAAATGTGAATTATCTCTAAAAGTATTGCAGATAGCCAATTTTTCTCAAATAACTCATTCACCTACTTTTGGGAGAGCTTTCACTTGGTGAAGTTTCAGACCCATAGCTAATTACTGGTCTACTCAAAATGAGTAAATGCGAATTATCTCTAAAAGTATTGCAGATAACCAATTTTTCTGAAATAACTCATTCACCTACTTTTGGGAGAGCTTTCACTCTGTGAAGTTTCAGACCCATAGCTAATTACTCACCTACTCAAAATGAGTAAATGCGAATTATCTCTAAAAGTATTGCAGATAGCCAATTTTTCTCAAATTAATCATTCACCTACTTTTGGGAGAGCTTTCACTTGGTGAAGTTTCAGACCCATAGCTAATTACTCACCTACTCAAAATGAGTAAATGCGAATTATCTCTAAAAGTATTGCAGATAGCCAATTTTTCTCAAATAACTCATTCACCTACTTTTGGGAGAGCTTTCACTCTGTGAAGTTTCAGACCCATAGCTATTTATTCACCTACTCAAAATGAGTAAATGCTAATTATCTGTAAAAGTATTGCGGATACCCAATTTTTATCAAATACTCATTCATCTACTTGTGGGAGAGCTTTCACATGGTGAAGTTTCAGACCCATAGCTAATTACTCACCTACTCCAAATGAGTAAATGCGAATTATCTCTAAAAGTATTGCAGATAGCCAATTTTTCTCAAATAACTCATTCACCTACTTTTGGGAGAGCTTTCACTTGGCGAAGTTTCAGACCCATAGATAATTATTCACCTACTCAAAATGAGTAAATGCTAATTATCTCTTAATAGTATTGCAGATAGCCAATTTTTCTCAAATAACTCATTCACCTACTTTTGGAAGACCTTTCACACACGAAAATGAAAAATTGTGAATATCTCGGAAAAGCTATTTCTTCTGCTTTAGTGCTCGGCGGGAGATACACACCACGGCAGTGGTCTTGACAAAAATTTTTGTCTCCCCAAAAATGGTGGCCATTTTGAATTTTCAAAGTTTTTGCAAAACACAAAAATGCTTATATTTCGAAAACCGTGCTATATGGAGCGAACTCAACAAAATTTTGGACCTGCTGGGTATCTCTGCAGAGTAGCCATGCCAATTTTCAAAATATTTTTGTCTCGCCAAATATAGCGGACATTTTTAATTTTTTATTTTTTGCAAAACACAAAAATGCTTATATCTTGAAAACCGTGCTAGATGGAGCAGACTGCGCTGACTTTGGTTGCCACAACAGTATAAGGCTAGAAACGAAGCATTTTCTTAATACTTTAGCACTTACCTTTATATCCTTTTCGGGATGCTTTGTTTTTGCTATGCAAAAACATTATCTTTTTTTTTGCGAGCGATCCTCTAGTTTGACTTTATGTTTTATTAAACCAAGGAGTTCAATGAACAAAAAACTTTTATTTTTGTTTCTTCTACCATTAATGTAATGTTTTACATACATGATAATACAGTTCAACACATCAAACAATGGGTCTTCTGTTAATGGTAAGCCAAAAATGACTTCACAAACACTAAATTTAAATTTTACTTGAAACTTTTCATGTATCCAATCCCCAATTTTCATCCAAAGTTTCATACTTTCTTTACACTCATAAAGGTGATGATGAATGGTATCAATTTTTTTAAAGTATATACAGAATGGTGAATCCTTGATGCCCCATTTATGTAAATTATAATTACAATTTAAGATTCTGTTCAAAATTTTATATTGAAAACTTTGAATAGAACTTTCTTTCATAATTTTATATGGTAATCTGAAAACATGACTCCAGTTAAAGTTTTCTGAAAAGGGGTATAATTCGACCCATACATTTAATGATATAGGTGGTTTTGTGTTTTCTTTGATCAAATGAGTGTATACTTCAGGCTCCACCGGCTCCGCATTTTGTTTTCCTTATAACTCTGTAACCGTTAGGCGGATTCTTTTCAAATTTGGCAGGTTTAGGCAGTAGCCTTGGGGAATTTTTTTGAATATGCTGCAGTGACATTTCAACCAATCAGAGAGGTCACATGACCAAAAATGTCTTTTTTCGATGGGGAAGCTTGTCCGGATGATAACTTGAAAGGAATTTTATAAATTCACCTGAAACTTGGCAAATACATTCATTCTATTAAAATCTGGAAATCATTAGATTTTGGCATTGATTGGTCAAGAAATGGCCGAGTAATTAATGATTAATTAATCATTACAAATTTTCCAAATAAGGAAAACACAAAAATGCTTATATCTCGAAAACCGTGCTAGATAGAGCGATTTCGACGAAATTTTTGACCCACAGGGTATCTCTGCAGAGTAGCCATGCCAATTTTGAAAAAAATTTTATCTTGCCAAAAATGGCGGCCATTTTGAATTTTCGAATTTTGGCGCAAAAATTGCAAAACACAAAAATGCTAATATTTCGAAAATCGTGCTACATAGAGCAATTTCGACGAAATTTTTTATCTTCAGGGTATCTCTGCAGAGCAGCTATCCCAAAGAGCTTTCACTTGGTGAAGTTTCAGACCCATAGCTAATTGCTCACCTACTCAAAATGAGTAAATGCGAATTACCTCTAAAAGTATTGCAGATAGCCAATTTTTCTCAAATAACTCATTCACCTACTTTTGGAAGAGCTTTCACTTGGTGAAGTTTCAGACCCGTAGCTAATTACTCACCTACTCAAAATGAGTAAATGCTAATTATCTCAAAAACTATTGCGGATACCCAATTTTTATCAAATAACTCATTCATGTACTTTTGGGAGAGCTTTCACATGGTGAAGTTTCAGGCCCGTAGATGATTACTCACCTACTCAAAATGAGTAAATGCGAATTATCTCTTAAAAGTATTGCAGATAGCCAATTTTTCTCAAATAAATCATTCACCTACTTTTGGAAGAGCTTTGACGTGGTGAAGTTTCAGACCCATAGCTAATTACTCACCTACTCAAAATGAGTAAATGCGAATTATCTGTAAAAGTATTGCAGATAGCCAATTTTTATCAAATAACTCATTCACCTACTTTTGGGAGAGCTTTCACATGGTGAAGTTTCAGACCCATAGCTAATTATTTACCTACTCAAAATGAGTAAATGCTAGTTATCTGTAAAAGTATTGCGGATATCCAGTTTTTATCAAATAACTCATTCATCTACTTGTAGGAGAGCTTTCACATGGTGAAGTTTCAGACCCATAGCTAATTACTCACCTACTCAAAATGAGTAAATGCGAATTATCTCTAAAAGTATTGCAGATAGCCAATTTTTCTCAAATAAATCATTCACCTACTTTTGGGAGAGCTTTTACTTGATGAAGTTTCAGACCCATACCTAATTACTCACCTACTCAAAATGAGTAAATGCGAATTATCTCTAAAAGTATTGCAGATAGCCAATTTTTCTCAAATAACTCATTCACCTACTTTTGGGAGAGCTTTCACTTGGTGAAGTTTCAGACCCATAGCTAATTACTCACCTACTCAAAATGAGTAAATGCGAATTATCTCTAAAAGTATTGCAGAGAGCCAATTTTTCTCAAATAACTCATTCACCTACTTTTGGCAGAGCTTTCACTTGGTGAAGTTTCAGACCCATAGCTAATTATTCACCTACTCAAAATGAGTAAATGCGAATTATCTCTAAAAGTATTGCAGATAGCCAATTTTTTTCAAATAACTCATTCACCTACTTTTGGGAGAGCTTTCACTCTGTGAAGTTTCAGACCCATAGCTATTTATTCACCTACTCAAAATGAGTAAATGCTAATTATCTGTAAAAGTATTGCGGATACCCAATTTTTATCAAATACTCATTCATCTACTTGTGGGAGAGCTTTCACATGGTGAAGTTTCAGACCCATAGCTAATTACTCACCTACTCAAAATGAGTAAATGTGAATTATCTCTTAATAGTATTGCAGATAGCCAATTTTTCTCAAATAACTCATTCACCTACTTTTGGAAGAGCTTTCACACACGAAAAAGAAAAATTGTGAATATCTCGGAAAAGCTATTTCTTCTGCTTTAATGCTCGGCGGGAGATACACACCGCGGCAGTGGTCTTGACAAAAATTTTTGTCTCCCCAAAAATGGTGGCCATTTTGAATTTTCAAAGTTTTTGCAAAACACAAAAATGCTTATATCTCGAAAACCGTGCTATATGGAGCGAACTCAACAAAATTTTTAGCCTGCTGGGTATCTCTGCAGAGTAGCCATGTCAATTTTCAAAATATTTTTGTCTCGCCAAATATAGCGGGCATTTTTAATTTTTTAATTTTTTGCAAAACACAAAAATGCTTATATCTTGAAAACCGTGCTAGATAGAGCAGACTGCGCTGACTTTGGTTGCCACAACAGTATAAGGCTAGAAACGAAGCATTTTCTTAATACTTTAGCACTCACCTTTATATCCTTTTCGGGACGCTTTGTTTTTGCTATGCAAAAACATTATCTTTTTATGTCAGCTGACTTGTCAGTCAGCTGACATTATGTCATCACTCTGCGGCGTGGGCGTCCGCGTCCGCGTCCGCGTGAACAACTTCTTCTCCAAAACTACAAGGCCTAGAGACATACTGTTTTTTTTAAAAGATACCTTATCTATCGAGGATGAAAAATTGTTCAAGGCATGCAAATCTGTCTGTTCGTCTGTTTGCTAGAGACATTACAAGTGGGGTACCACCACCAAAAGTGTGAAAATTTCAACTTTTTTATCACAATTTTCTCAGTGACTATTGCAGGGATTTCTCTCATATCTTGCATATATGTACTAGGCCAGAGGTAGATTCTCTTGTGTGAGTATGAGACCTGGATCTGTCTTACTTTTTTTTTAATAAATTTTTTTAATAATTTTTAATGCATTAAAATTCATGAAATCATGCACTAAATCACTTATAACTTCAAAAGTGTTGCATTTACAGCATTTTGTGAAAATATGTTGTTCAGCTACTTTTTTCATAGCTACAATATGGTGAGTAAGTTGGGTGTCTGTCTCAATAGCTAAGTGAGTAATAGCTACTTTTGGGCTTTTCAGTAACTTCCATTATGAGTAAAATCACTTGTAACTTAAAAACTATTGCATTTAGAGAATTTCGTATAAATATGTTATTCAGCTACTTTTGGGCCAGCTATAACATAGTGAAATTTCAGACCTGTAGCTCATGGCATAGCTGAGTAATAGCTACTTTTAGGTTATCACTGTTGAGTAAATCGCTTATAACTTGAAAACTATTACATTTAGAGAATTCCGTATAAATATGTTATTCAGCTACTTTTGGGTCAGCTATAACATAGTAAAATTTCAGACCTGTAGCTCATGGCATAGCTGAGTAATAGCTACTTTTAGGTTATCACTGTTGAGTAAATCACTTATAACTTGAAAAGTGTTGCATTTAGAGTATTTTGTTTCAATATGTTATTCACCTATTTTGGGGTCAGCTATAACATAGTGAAGTTTCAGACCTGTGGCTCATTTCATAGCTGAGTAATAGCTACTTTGAAGTTGTCACTGTTGAGTAAATCAGTTATAATTGGAAAACTATTGCATTTGCAAATATGTTATTCAGCTACTTTTGGGTCAGCTATAACATAGTGAAATTATAGACCTATAGCTCATGGCACAACTGAGCAATAGCTATTCTCAGGTACTGACTGTTGAGTAAATCAGCTATAACTTGAAAAATATTGCATTTGGAGTATTTTGTTAAAATATATTTTTCATTGCGTTAATACATCTTACCTAACAGACGATAGCTATTGTCCGTCGCCAGCCGGTCCCGCCAAACGCCAGAAAAAGACGTCCTGAGTTTCACCTCCGGCCGGACCGGTACACTCCAATCCACTCGCCAGGTGGCCTAGTTCCTGCTTTACTCGCCAGAGGGACGTGACGTCATAGCATCTTTTTCGTTTGGCGCGAGTTTTGAAGTTGTGTTTTCTCTAAAACTTTCTATTTTGTGGATAATTATATCAATCCTTTTTGTGTGTACTTGAGCTTTGTCAGTTGGAATCTTAATTCATCATGGCATCTCCAGGACAAAGGAAAGGGGCGTGCGGCCATATAATGGCCTCTTTTGACACCCACTCTCGCTGTGCACGTTGCAGGGACAAAGGCATGGGTGAGGATCCGTGTGTGGCTAAGTTACCCTGTGAGTACTGCGATTTGTTAACTCCGGAGCAGGTGATTCAGTTGGCTACACCAACATATAAACTGCGAAAGGAAAAGGCAAAAAGTAAAGAAACTCTAATAGACCCAGCTTCTGTTACGGTTGTTGGCCAAGTAGATTCGCAGGACGTAGAGCCTTCTGTTTCTACTCATGAACCTTCTTCTGACCTTGCTTTACCACAACCATCCTTCCGGAAAGACCTGGATGAAAAGTGGTCAGTTCGCATGGCTCGTCTAGAAGCTCTATTAACTCTAGGACATCGTCCAGCTTCTCAGCCATCTTTCTCCCCGGTGAAAGCACCGGTTTCTCATCAAGCACCTGCCGGATCAATTTCTCAAGCCCCTTTCCTCTTGACTTCAGTTCCTTCCGGCCAAGCCGCCCCGGCTTCTGGTCCGGATAGAACTCAAAGTGCTTCTAATATGGATATGGTGTCTCCTCTGGAACAGTTATACCAGGACCCTGACCCGGAACCGGTTTTTGCTGGACCTACTTCTTCCGGCCCGGTGTCTTATGACCAAGGTGTTGAACCTCTGTCAGTTTCTGCCCGGAATGTTTCACCACCTACTCATGTTGAAGAGGGCGAATTGTCAGAACTGGAGGATCAGCCAGATCAAGACAACGTTGAAAGTGTTGAAAGTGACCGCGCTATGAGCGAGGACCAAAACTACAGGGAGACAGTGAGAGGCGTCCGCGCCTTTATGGGATGGTCACACATCCCGGATTTAGAATATTCTCCTTCTTCCAGGGCTGATAATCCGTGGATAGGTCATAGATCACAGCCAGTAGGAAAGGTATCCGTCAACCTCCCCCCGGAGGATTGGTTATGTAAAAAGTTGGAGAATTTGAATCTGGTACTCATTGAAGGCTACCCTTCAAAATCTGCAGAACCCGGGGGTCTACATATGGACCACTATCTCCGTCCCCCTAAATCACAAGCTAGGTGGTATGGGATACATCCGGCAGAGCCCAAGGACATCTCCAGACCTGGAAAATATGTTACAACTTGGCCGAATGATGCGGCGAAACTTAATAGTGCTTTTGCCCGCATTGCAAAACCCTCTGCTACTACTTCTCAACCTTCTTCCCGGCCCATTGCTCAGGACACGCTCAGGAAATGGGAAAAGGCTGCCAAAGAGACTAGCTATATATGCAACCAATCTGCAGGATTCAACCGTTGTATTACTAAAATACAGGACAGTGTCCAGGAACAGTTAAAAGTTTTACAGAGTGAACTTGGAAAGGGCAAATCATCTCCCAAGGCTCAGGCCGCGTTGGACGAACTTCACTATCTAACATCATTCAATCAGAATGTGAGTTTTGCGGTCGGAAAATCCCTCCGACATCTTTCTGACTTTACTTTTGTTCAGATGGCCAATCTCACCCTAGTGCGTCGAGACTCTTATCTGGATCATTTGAAGCTAGGTATAAAACCAGACACCTTTTCCGCCCTGCGGAATTGTCCTTTGAATACCCATGCTCTGTTCCCGGATGCGGTAATCCGCAAAGCAGAAGATGAAATTGCTCAGTTTGAAACTGTTAAGCGTACTCACCAGCCCGGTCCGGGCCGTGGTGGGTTCGCCGGAAATCAAAAACGACAACAAGCCAGATACCAACCTTACTCTACTAGCTGGAAACCAGGTCAAGATACCTCTCATACCGGAAACCCCACCGGAAAAGACATGCCGGCTTGGAAGTCATTTGGAGGACGCGGTAGAGCAAGAGGCAGAGGCAGGGGAGGTCAGCCCGGACGCGGTACCCGCCCTCCTAGGGATCAGGGGCAGTATAAATGACAATTATTGTGTTCTCAGTCCGGTGGCAGTAGCCCGGCCAAACAAAATTGTGTTAAGTGTGGAAAGACAAAACTTTTCTGTGTCTGTTCAACAAGCTGTGTTATGTCCTGTTGCCAGTCCTGTACCTTTTGTCTTAAGTGTGAGAGGGCAGTCACAAAAGAAAGACACAAGTCCCTCATTAAAAATGAAACAAGAAATAAAGTTTGTCAAAGATGCTTTTTCTGTAGATCATTGCGTTTTTGCCCCGGTTGTTCCAAATGCCCTCAATGTTGTCAATGTTCATCAGATAGGGGGACGCCTCCAAAAGTTTTGGCAAAGGTGGTCCCTCCTGGGTGCAAATCCGAGAGTAGTGTCCATTTTGAAGGACGGCTACATTCTCCCATTCAAGGTCAGACCAAATCTAGTTAGAGATCCGTTGATAGTCAGCGGCTATGCAAACCCCCTCAGGAACCTCTACCTGAAACAGGCCTTGCAGGCCTTACTGCAAAAGGAGGCAGTAGAGATGGTGAGGGTTCGAACATCTCTAGCCTTCTTCAACCGACTGTTCATAGTTCCAAAACCAAACCAGAAATGGCGACCAATCTTGGACCTCAGTGCTCTAAACAAATTTTTGAGCGTAAAAACATTCAAAATGGAAACCCCAGAAACAATTCGGTTGTCCCTGCAACAAGGGGAATGGGTGACATCGCTGGATTTCAGCGACGCCTATTTCCACATTCCAGTCCATGTGACATCCCGGAAATATCTCAGGTTCCATTTCCAAAATCAGTCCTATCAGTTCCGGGCCCTTCCCTTTGGCCTCTCCACAGCTCCAATGGAGTTCACTTGTGTGGTCAAAGAGGTCAAGTTAATGGCTCAATCCCGGGGTATAAGGATCCACCAGTACCTAGACGACTGGTTGATTCGAGCCCCTACCAAAGAATCCTGCCACCAGGGCACTCAATCCCTCCTCGCCCTTTGCCAGGAGTTGGGTTGGATAGTCAACCTCCCAAAGTCAGAACTAGAACCCAAACAGACTTTCGAGTTCGTGGGTTACAAGTACGATCTCTTCCAAGGACTGGTCTTACCGACTCAGAACCGTTGGGAGTCGATCCTCCAAAAGTTGGAATCCATCCTATCCAAGCCAAGTTGCCGAGTCAGGAAATTTATGTCCCTGATAGGCCTGCTTACAGCGACGGAAAAACAGGTTCCACTGGGGAGACTCCACATGAGACCCATCCAGTGGCACCTAAAACGACATTGGAGAGTTCCGGAATCCCTGGAAAAGGAGATTCCTGTGCCAAGGTCACTTCACCCGCACCTTCTATGGTGGACCAAGGAGGCAAATGTCTTGACAGGGCAACCTTTACATCCCTTGAGTCATGCCGTTCAGATCTTTACCGACGCCTCAAAAGAAGGCTGGGGTGCTCATTTAGGAGACGTCACAGCAAGAGGCAATTGGTCAGTTCCAGAAAGTCATCTTCACATAAATTTCCTGGAACTAAAAGCGGTCCTACTAGCCTTGAAAAGATTCCAGTCCTTGGTACAAGGCAAAGTAGTTCTAGTTGCCACAGACAACACCACGGTTGTGGCATACATCAACAAGGAAGGAGGTATGAGGTCAGGCTCACTTTGTGCCCTTCTATGGCGACTCCTGTGTTGGTGCAATCTGAGACAGGTAGTCCTAAGGGCCAGGCACATCCCTGGTCGTCTGAATGTGATTGCAGACAAATTGTCTCGTCAAGGCCAAGTCATTCAGACAGAATGGTCCCTTCACCAGGAGGTCTTCGACCTCCTGACTCAGACCTGGCACCGTCCCCAGGTGGACATGTTTGCAACAAAGTACAATTGCAAACTAGCCCAGTATGTGTCTCCAGTGCCGGACCCCAGGGCTTGGGCAGTGGACGCCCTGACAGTCTCTTGGGAAAACCTGGACATGTATATCTTCCCCCCAGTATCGTTACTGGGCAAGGTGGTCAGCAAACTGTCGGACCATCTTTACAAGAGAGTGATCCTAATAGCTCCGGGTTGGCCCAACATGCCATGGTTCTGGGACCTGGTGGAACTGTCGTCTCAGATCCCTCTTTGCCTACCCAACCATCCCGACCTAGTGACACAGCCGTTCAACAAGGCACGTCACAGGAATCTGACCAACCTAAACCTACACGCCTGGCTCCTAGAGCCGCGGCTATCAAAGAGCAAGGGTTCTCTAGCCCAGTGGCGTCACGAATTGAGGCTCCTCAAAGAAGTTCAACCAGAACAGTCTATGAGGCAAAGTGGGCCGTTTTTGTCAGATGGTGTGAATCAAGTCAGGTGGACTTCAGGTCTCCATCTGTCAAACAGATAGCAGATTTTCTCCTGCATCTTTTCCAGGAGAAGAATCTCCAACCCAGTACCATTGATGGTTACAGATCAGCCATTGCAGACAAATTGGGCAATTCTTCTTTGAATGTGAGTAAAGATGAAAACTTAACCCGCCTTTTGGACAGTTTTCATAGAGATAGACCAAAGGGTAGACGAGGAATTCCTTCATGGAATCTTTCTCTGGTCTTACATCAGCTCACAAAAGCTCCTTTTGAGCCTCTCAGAAAGGCCTCTTTAAAACATCTGACCTTTAAGACGGTGTTCCTCCTCGCTCTGGGTTCTGGAAAGCGTAGGAGTGAAATACACGCTTGGCTGAACAAAAATATTAGACACCAAGCTGACTGGTCCAAGGTGTCCCTTTACCCTTCACCAAGTTTTTTGGCTAAAAATCACTTAGCAAAAGAGGGTCCAGAGTGCGTGGCTCCAGTGGTTATACCAGCCCTGGCTCCTACTCTGGACAAATCCTTGAAAGAAGACAGGTCACTCTGCCCAGTCAGAGCTTTGCGCTACTATCTGGACAAGACTCAAGATCTCAGACAAGGAAAGGAGCTGGTTTTCGTCTCCTTCAAAAAGGGTTTCATGAAAGATATTTCTCCTGCTACGATCTCATCTTGGATCAAGCAGACGGTTACCCTTTGCTACGATCTATCAGATCAGGAGTCTCTAACCCTTCATCAGGTGAAGGCGCATGACGTTAGAGCCTTTCAGGGTGGCATTTCGCTAGACCAGATCTTAGCTGCATGCCACTGGAAATCCCACAACACCTTTACTCAATTCTATCTTAAAGATGTGGCGTGGGCAGATTCGGAGCTTTTTCATCTAGGTCCAGTGGTGGCTGCACAGCAGATCCACCAATGAACCTTCTAGGCTCCTATTTTGTAAATAATGTACATAATAGTTAAGGTTTTTTACTAGGTTGCCTGAGGCAATGAGTATGAAACCTTTATTCCACTCTTACGGTCTCAATGGAATCTCTAGGACTGAACTCTTCTCTCTTCCTCCTCTCAGAGTAGAAAAAGGGGGGGGGGGAGAAGTGGCACTGCTCGGTAACTTAAGGAGCAGTTTTTGAGCTTCTTTATTATCCGGGCCAGAGGTTACGTGCCTATTTATAGAGTTCCTTCTAGTCCTGAGGAAGCTGCCCTCCTTCCACTGGGTAGTTATTCTAGCTATCGTCTGTTAGGTAAGATGTATTAACGCAATGAAATTGCAAATTTTAATTAGTAAATTAAATTTTTATTAGTTAATACCTTACCTAACAGACGGGAGATTCCCACCCGGCCTTCCCCGCTTTTCAGCTTCCATTACCTAATTTGGGGACGAAAAAGATGCTATGACGTCACGTCCCTCTGGCGAGTAAAGCAGGAACTAGGCCACCTGGTGAGTGGATTGGAGTGTACCGGTCCGGCCGGAGGTGAAACTCAGGACGTCTTTTTCTGGCGTTTGGCGGGACCGGCTGGCGCCGGACAATAGCTATCGTCTGTTAGGTAAGGTATTAACTAATAAAAATTTAATTTACTAATTAAAATTTGCAAGTTCACCTACTTTTGGGTCAGCTATAACATAGTGAAATTACAGACCTATAGCTCATGGCATAGCGGAGCAATAGCTATTTTCAGGTTCTCACTATTGAGTAAATCAGTTGTAGCTTGAAAACTATTGCATTTACAGTAGTTTGCTTAAATATGTTGTTCACCTACTTTTGGGTTAGCTATAACATAGTAAAATTTCAGACATGTAGCTCATTGCATAGCTGAGTAATAGTTCCTTTGAGGTTGTCACTGTTGAGTAAATCAGTTGTAACTTGAAAACTATTACATTTAGAGTAATTTGTTAAATATGTTATTCACAAAATTTTTGGTCAGCTATAACATAGTAAAATTGCAGACCTCTATGTCATGGCATAGCTGAGCAATAGCTACTTTCAGGTTCTCACTGTTGAGTAAATCATTGTATCCACTGGATAGCCGCAGTGTGTAGAGAGAGATTTCACCATTACTGCTCTGATGAAAAAAAATATTAAAGCTAGCTTTCTTAAGTTTGCAGTATATATTAATAACCATAAAATGTTGTCTGGGAATATTTTTGGCCTCATTTTGAGAAACAAGATGGCCGCCACAGGTGTTTTTTGTCAGTCATGAAAAGTGCTTATATCTCCCTTATTATTGATCCTAGAGGTTTGGGATGATAAACCAACCTGTAGGAAATCATGGGGTGGGAATCTTTTGGTGTGGTCAGATTTGACCTTCAATGACCCCTCCTTCAAGGTCAAACAAGGATAGCCAAACTTAAAAGTGCTTATAACTTGCTTATTAGAGGTTTGGGATGGTAAACAGACAGGAAATCATGGGCTGTGAATCTGTTGATATGGTCCGATTTGACCTTGGAACCCTCCTTCAAGGTCAAATGAGGATAGCGAAAATTGAAAGTGCCTACAACTCGCTTATTATTGGTGACAGAGATTTGGGATCCCATAGGAAATCATTGGCTCGGAATCTTTTGGTATGGTCAGATTTGACCTTTGGACCCCTCCTTCAAGGTCAAATGAGGACAGCCAAGCTTAAAAGTGCTTATAACTCATTTATAATTGGTCCTAGAGGTTTGGAATGGTAAACCATAGGAAATCATGGGCTGGGAATGTATTTGTGTGGTTAGATTTGACATTGGACCCCTTCTTCAAGGTCAAACGAGGATATTGCATTTGTAGTATTTCTTTAAATATGTTTTAACCTATTTTTTACACTTAAACAATTACCTTGTTATTTTCCTTCATAATACCATTTACAGGGCACAACTTTTTTATCCTTTTCTTCTGTCAGCTTCGGAATTTCTTTCGAACTTGCTGTTCAGTTACTATTTACTGTATTTCTATACAGCCCTTTTCCTGATAATTATTCTGTCCTATAATCACCTTCACTAATCAAAAACACTCAGTCAGCTGACACAGTGCTCGTTCACGGGCACTCTCCTCTTGTTTTTTTGCGAGCGATCCTCTAGTTTCAGATTGTTACCGTATTTGTTTGGAAATTGATTTACTGTGATGGGTCTTTTACCAATTTTAATATTTTTATTGTAAAGTACATATTCATTTAGTATTTCAGAGTTTGACACTGGTTCCATGCCGTAGAAATCATCCCAACATTCAAGTACCTGTTGATGAAAGGGAGACAAGCAGTTTTCTATAAAAGAAAGACCTATTTTTTTGTTCAACATGAATTCATTGATAGATAACATTTAAAAAAACAAAACTTTACTATTAAAATTTTCATTACAAACTAGGCGTTTTTTCCGGCCAAGTGTGGCAGCAATATTTATTTTATGAACATCCACCATTTTTAGTCCTCCATCCTCAATAAGACCTGTTATAGTTTCTTTTTTAACTTTTGGCATTTTGTGTCTCCATAAGAAATCCATGAGTATTTTATTTATTCTATCAAGTACTTCTTTTGGGACATAAACCAAACTCAATAAGAAAATTACCTTAGGCAGAACCAGTGACTTTATGATGGTAATTCTCCCCTTTAAAGACAGATTTCTGGCATTCCATATACACAATATTTTTCTCATGTCTTCTAACCGTTCTTCAAAATTTAAACTAACCATTTCTTTGACATTTTTTGAAAACCATACACCTAAGGTTTTAAAGCAGCCAGTTCTGATTTTAATTTCAGATAATGACAATGGCTTCTTGTGATGTTTCTTAGTATTAACGCCAATTGGTATTATCTCAGTCTTGTCAAGATTGAGTTGTAAGCCTGAAAACTTTGAAAATGCTTGAAATTCTTTTATGTCAAGCTCTATAGAGGCCATATCTTTTAGGATAAGACTGGTATCATCCGCCAACATTTTTATGTCAGCTGACTTTTCAGTCAGCTGACATTATGTCATCACTCTGCGGCGTGGGCGTCCGCGTCCGCGTGAACAACTTCTTCTCCAAAACTACAAGGCCTAGAGACATGCTGTTTTTTTTAAAAGATACCTTATCTATCGAGGATGAAAAATTGTTCAAGGCATGCAAATCTGTCTGTTCGTCTGTTTGCTAGAGACATTACAAGGGGGGTACCCCCACCAAAAGTGTGAAAATTTCAACTTTTTATCACAATTTTCTCAGTGACTATTGCAGGGATTTCTCTCATATCTTGCATATATGTACTAGGCCAGAGGTAGATTCTCTTGTGTGAGTATGAGACCTGGATCTGTCTTACTTTTTTTTTAATAAATTTTTTTAATAATTTTTAATGCATTAAAATTCATGAAATCATGCACTAAATCACTTATAACTTCAAAAGTGTTGCATTTACAGCATTTTGTGAAAATATGTTGTTCAGCTACTTTTTTCATAGCTACAATATGGTGAGTAAGTTGGGTGTCTGTCTCAATAGCTAAGTGAGTAATAGCTACTTTTGGGCTTTTCAGTAACTTCCATTATGAGTAAAATCACTTGTAACTTAAAAACTATTGCATTTAGAGAATTTCGTATAAATATGTTATTCAGCTACTTTTGGGCCAGCTATAACATAGTGAAATTTCAGACCTGTAGCTCATGGCATAGCTGAGTAATAGCTACTTTTAGGTTATCACTGTTGAGTAAATCGCTTATAACTTGAAAACTATTGCATTTAGAGAATTTCGTATAAATATGTTATTCAGCTACTTTTGGGTCAGCTATAACATAGTAAAATTTCAGACCTGTAGCTCATGGCATAGCTGGGTAATAGCTACTTTTAGGTTATCACTGTTGAGTAAATCACTTATAACTTGAAAAGTGTTGCATTTAGAGCATTTTGTTAAAATATGTTATTCAGCTACTTTTTTCATAGCTACAATATGGTGAGTAAGTTGGGTGTCTGTCTCAATAGCTAAGTGAGTAATAGCTACTTTTGGGCTTTTCAGTAACTTTCATCATGAGTAAAATCACTTGTAACTTAAAAACTATTGCATTTAGAGAATTTCGTATAAATATGTTATTCAGCTACTTTTGGGCCAGCTATAACATAGTAAAATTTCAGACCTGTAGCTCATAGTATAGCTGAGTAATAGCTACTTTTAGGTTATCACTGTTGAGTAAATCACTTATAACTTGAAAACTATTGCATTTAGAGTATTTTGTTTCATATGTTATTCACCTATTTTGGGGTCAGCTATAACATAGTGAAGTTTCAGACCTGTGGCTCATTTCATAGCAGAGTAATAGCTACTTTGAAGTTGTCACTGTTGAGTAAATCAGTTATAATTGGAAAACTATTGCATTTACAGAAATTTGTGCAAATATGTTATTCAGCTACTTTTGGGTCAGCTATAACATAGTGAAATTATAGACCTATAGCTCATGGCACAACTGAGCAATAGCTATTCTCAGGTACTGACTGTTGAGTAAATCAGCTATAACTTGAAAAATATTGCATTTGGAGTATTTTGTTAAAATATATTGTTCACCTACTTTTGGGTCAGCTATAACATAGTGAAATTACAGACCTATAGCTCATGGCATAGCGGAGCAAAAGCTATTTTCAGGTTCTCACTATTGAGTAAATCAGTTGTAGCTTGAAAACTATTGCATTTACAGTAGTTTGCTTAAATATGTTGTTCACCTACTTTTGGGTCAGCTATAACATAGTAAAATTTCAGACATGTAGCTCATTGCATAGCTGAGTAATAGTTCCTTTGAGGTTGTCACTGTTGAGTAAATCAGTTGTAACTTGAAAACTATTACATTTAGAGTAATTTGTTAAATATGTTATTCACAGAATTTTTGGTCAGCTATAACATAGTGAAATTGCAGACCTCTATGTCATGGCATAGCTGAGCAATAGCTACTTTCAGGTTCTCACTGTTGAGTAAATCATTGTATCCACTGGATAGCCGCAGTGTGTAGAGAGAGATTTCACCATTACTGCTCTGATGAAAAAAAATATAGCTAGCTTTCTTAAGTTTGCAGTATATATTAATAACCATAAAATGTTGTCTGGGAATATTTTTGGCCTCATTTTGAGAAACAAGATGGCCGCCACAGGTGTTTTTTGTCAGTCATGAAAAGTGCTTATATCTCCCTTATTATTGATCCTAGAGGTTTGGGATGATAAACCAACCTGTAGGAAATCATGGGGTGGGAATCTTTTGGTGTGGTCAGATTTGACCTTCAATGACCCCTCCTTCAAGGTCAAACAAGGATAGCCAAACTTAAAAGTGCTTATAACTCGCTTATTATTGGTCCCAGAGGTTTGGGATGGTAAACAGACAGGAAATCATGGGCTGTGAATCTGTTGATATGGTCCGATTTGACCTTGGAACCCTCCTTCAAGGTCAAATGAGGATAGCGAAAATTGAAAGTGCCTACAACTCGCTTATTATTGGTGACAGAGATTTGGGATGGTAAACCATCCCATAGGAAATCATTGGCTCGGAATCTTTTGGTATGGTCAGATTTGACCTTTGGACCCCTCCTTCAAGGTCAAATGAGGACAGCCAAGCTTAAAAGTGCTTATAACTCATTTATAATTGGTCCTAGAGGTTTGGAATGGTAAACCATAGGAAATCATGGGCTGGGAATGTATTTGTGTGGTTAGATTTGACCTTGGACCCCTTCTTCAAGGTCGAACGAGGATATTGCATTTGTAGTATTTCTTTAAATATGTTTTAACCTATTTTTTACACTTAAACAATTACCTTGTTATTTTCCTTCATAATACCATTTACAGGGCACAACTTTTTTATCCTTTTCTTCTGTCAGCTTCGGAATTTCTTTCGAACTTGCTGTTCAGTTACCATTTACTGTATTTCTGTACAGCCCTTTTCCTGATATATATTCTGTCCTCTAATCACCTTCACAAATCAAAAACACTCAGTCAGCTGACACAGTGCCCGTTCACGGGCACTCTCCTCTTGTTATTTTGTAAGTTTCCCCATTTATGGTTATACCTTTTATGTTATTGCATTGTCTCAGTTTAATGGCTATTATTTCTGCCACAATCAGAAAAAGTAATGCTGATATTGGACCCCCTTGTCTTGTTCCCCTTGTTATTTTGAAATAACCTGAATAATAACCATTGTTTCCTACACAGGAAGAGATATCATTGTAAAGAATTTTGATCCATTTGATAAACTGTGGCCCAAAATTAAATTTGTGTAGTGTATTAAAAAGGAAATCCCATTCTATAGAATCAAAAGCTTTCTTGAAATCAGTAAGAACAAAATATCTAGGCAAGATCTTCTTTCTATTATAAGCAGCCAACACCATCTTTCTTTTGGGACGCTTTGTTTTTGCATGGCAAAAACGATCGCTTTGCTTCGCTAGCGATCCTCTAGTTAATGTTTACTAGCCAGACTCAGCAACCTTCTCAACAAATTTCTCAGGCCTTTTCTACTGGTCCTTCCCCGGCCGAACGCCTTTCAAGGTCAGCTGCGTAGATATCAACCCTCAAACCACAGGTGATCAAGGATACTCTTTACCTCTGGTTAATCTGTACCCGGACTTGTTCAGACCTGGAGGCTTTGTCAGACTCTCACTCAGACCGGGCTCCAGTCTCATATGAGGATCTACAGGAAGTGTCTTCAGACTCAGAAGGTGACCAGGCTGACTCGAGATTTGCCTTATTGTGAAGACCAAAGCTATAGGGAGACAGTGCACGGCATCAGATTCACCATGAAATGGTCCTTCATCCTGAATCATGGATATGTCTGCCCCTCATGCCAAGATAACCCTTGAACAGGAAAGAGGTCTCAGCCAACCAGGAAAGTCTCTGTTGCCTACCTGGTTCTGCTCAAAGTTTGAACAAATGGACCTTCATCTCATCCAGGACCATGTCTAGGGCTGGTGACCAGAACTGGCTTCATACAGGCTAGTTTGTTAAGCCACCTTAATCACAGACCAGATGGTATGCCCTGAACCCTGGACCAGAACCTTCAGGTACTAGACCAGGGATATCAACACATGGTCTGGCGATGCTTCCCTGCTTAAAAGTGCCTTTACTGTGATCTCTAAGCCTCTAATAGGTGTTTCTCCTACCTCTAGACCTCTCTCACAAGAGACCTTATGCAAAAGGGAGCAATTTCTAAGGGATTTGACAGTGGTATTCAACCAGGCTGTAGCCTTTAATAGATATGTTAATAAAGTCCAGGATGAAGTCCAAGAAAACATGAGACTCTCATTAGAAAATTGGGCAAAGGAAAATCGTCACAGAAGGCAGAGAAAGCTTTCCATGACCTTAAAAGACTTGATCACCTTCCAGCAGAATGTCAACTTTGTGCTAGGAAACTCCATAAAGCACATGGTGAACACCCTCTTTGTACAGGCTGCAAACATGACCCTACTTCGTAGGGACTCATAAGTGGAATACCTCAAGCCTAGGGTCAAGCCGGATATTTGGTGTTAACTTACGAAAGCCCTCTTAACAACTCTTTTCCATGATGCACTGATAACCAAGGCTGAGAAAGAGGACATGGCAGAATCAGAGGCTGATGCTAGTCTCTCCAACCTGGTTTGTGTTCTGGCAGGGGCGGCCACACCGGTGGATCTTATCACCCCTACCAAACTAGCTGGTCCAAACGCAAGGATGGCAAGAATAAGTCACCCGAAACTCAGGACCCAAACTAGGAAATGCTCACATGTCGCAGTTTCGGCAACAGAATCAACTACATTAAGAATAGGACCACAGGATCTGGTGCTCAAAAGCCTGGTGGTGGCTGTTTCAGAGGAAAGGGCAAACAAAACAAATGACAATTGCAGTGATTGCAGCAAACTGTCACATCATAATCAGGTTATGTGGACAGAATGGCCTTTTCACCAGCGTATTTTTTACCAGATTTGCCAAAGGTGGCACACACCCTAAGTTGATCAGTTTGCCACCACGTAGAACAAGAAATTGCCCGTTTGTGTTGCTAACCCTGGCCAAGGAACCCTGGGCAGTGGACGCTCTGAGCCTATTGTTGGAGGATATGGACGGCTATGTCTTCCCTCCAATGACTGTTGGAGAATATTAGTGATACCTCAAGGATGGCCAAACATGTTGATGTTTTGGGATCTAGCCTTTCTTTTGGCTCTCCCTCAGGATGGCCCAGCGTGTTGATGTTTTGGGATCTAGCCTTTCTTTTGGCACCCGCTCTGCCTGGCCAACCTGGCCAATCTTCTGACCCAGCCATTCAATGAGAGCCTGCACAGATACCTTCTCAACCTGAATCTCCAAGCTTGGCTCCTCATGCCTCAACCATCAAAGTCTAGGAGTTCTCTGGTCAAGTGGCAGAATGAATTGACACTCCTCAAAGATGCTCAACCAGAGCATCTATGAAGCAAAGTGATCCTGTTTTTGTTGAATGGTGGCAGTTAAATAGGGGGACTTCAAGGGGGCATTTATAAACCAGATAGCTGACTTCCTCCTGTGTCTTTTCCAAGAAAAGAAGCTTCAGCCATCTACTATAGGTGGTTTTAGAACTGCTATAGCAGATAAATTTATCAATTCTTCTGTTGAAGTATATAAGGGTGAGAACCTTACTCTGATACTGGACAGTTTCCATAGGGATATGCCCAAGGGTCATAGGGGCATTCCCTCCAGGAACTTATCCCAAGTTCTTCACCAATAAACCAAGTCGCCCTTCAAACCTCTTAGGAAGGCTTCCTCAAAACATTTAACATTAAAAACCGTCTTCCTGTTAGCAAAAAAAACTGGCTCGTGGGGGTCCAGGTAGTGTGGCCCCTGTGGTCATCCCAGCACTGGATCCCACTCTGGACAAATCCCTCCATGATAGGTCCCTCTGCCAAGTCAGAGCAATGTGCTAACACCTGAACAGGACCAAAGACCTCAGAGAAAACAAGTGTTTTTTGTATCCTTCAAGAAGAATTTTGACAGGGACGTCTCGCCCTCTACAATAACTTCTTGGATCAAACAGTCAGTGCTCCTGTGTTACAAGCTTTCAGACCAAGAAGCACTTAAGTTTCAGTAAAAGTCCATGATGTTGGGGCTCTTGCTGTCTCTAAAGCCTTCTAAGGACGAGTCTCCTTGGATTAGATCCTCTCGGCTTGTCATTGGAAGTTCTACTTAAAGGATGTTGCATGAATACTATGGTTTATTATTACCTCCTATTGTATTTGTTTCAAATATTCGAGATATTTTGTTTATACCCCATTCACACTACAGGCGGTATCACCCGTTTTAGGCCGCGTTTGGGGAAGCGTCCCTGTCCTTGGATCACCGTCTGAAGTCTCTGTGCGACCTTGCGAGTCAGTGGCGAACCGTCCACTACCTTGCGAGTCCTACGGAAGTTTTAAACTGTTTAAAATTTGTGCCTCTGATTTTGATACCATGAGCATGCACGGACGATTTCATGCATGTGTGTATGAATTTCTAACTACGGTAACCGAAGGTGTGGTCCACAGTGTACATAAGGTTGTGATTCGGTCATCTGTCGATGTAATATGGCGACATAAGGTGAGTTAAGGTATTGGAGGTTTTGCCGAAGGTGAGTTAAGGTTAATGGAGGTCACTTCACGGTGACCAACGTTTTTAGTACTGTCATCCGACTGTTATTGACGGTTAAAACACTGTGTCCAATCAGTGGCCGTCCACCTGTAGTGTGAACATCACGGATGAAATGGGGCGACCTGGGAGGCAGTTCCACCTCCGACAAAAGCTTCTAACCTTGGGACCACCGCCTGTAGTGTGAATGGGGCATTAGGCCGCAGTCGAAAGTTTTCCCTCCTTCAGGCCTTGTTTATGTTACAACAGAACCTCACCACCTTCCTAGAGTTCTGTATGAGTTCTGTCTGTGCTTACCTGATCTTCCTCTGGGAATCCCTAAAGACTGAACTCTTTCTCCCTTCTCTTCCCATTCTATGGAGAAAAAATGGGGGATACCCGGTCCAGTCTGATAACCGCTCAACCGGTTGGACCCAGGACCTGATCAGGGAGACTGTTTCTGACTAATTCATCCAGTAAACTACCCACCATCTTCTTGGTAGTTATTCTGGCAATAATCTGTTAGGTAAGATATATTAACAAAATAAATAAATTAATTAAATAAAATGAAATAAATAAATTAAATTTGTATAAGCTAATGTCTCACCTAACAGATGGGAGGGGGGTCCCACCCGGGTCCCACCTTCTGTCTCCCCTTTTTACCTTACTGGGGGCTTTTTAAGGGTTAAGGTTATCAACAGGGTTGGGGCCAGAGTACATTTTTATGTCAGCTGACTTGTCAGTCAGCTGACATTATGGCATCACTCTGCGGCGTGGACGTACACGTACGTGTGAGCGACTTCTCCGACGAAACTACAAGGCCCAGAGACATGCTGTTTTTTTTAAAGCTAGCTTATCTACCTAGCATGAAAAATTGTTCAAGGCATGCAGATCTGTTTGTTCGTCTGTTTGCAAGAGCCATTATAAGTGAGGTACCCCCCCCCCCCCACTCTAAGTATGAAAATTTTAACACTTTATCACAATTTTCTCAGTGACTATTGCAGGGATTTCTCTAATATCTGGCACATATGTACTAGGTCACAAGTAGATTCCCTTGTGTGAGTGTCATACATGGGTCTTTCTTAATTATTTTTTTATGAATTTTTAAATAATTTTTAATGCATTAAAATTAATGAAGTCATGCATTAAATCAATTATAACTTGAAAAGTGTTGCATTTAGAGCATTTTGTTAAATATGTTATTCAGCTACTTTTTCCATAGCTACAACATGGTGAGTAACTTGGGTGTCTATCTCAATAGCTACGTGAGTAATAGCTACTTTTGGATTTTCAGTAACTTCCATCATGAGTAAAACCACTTGACACTTGAAAACTATTGCATTTAGAGAATGTTGTGTAAATATGTTATTCAGCTACTTTTGGGTCAGCTATAACATAGTAAAATTTCAGACCTGTAGCTCATGGCATAGCTGAGTAATAGCTACTTTTAGGTTATCACTGTTGAGTAAATCACTTATAACTTGAAAAGTATTGCATTTAGAGTATGTTATTCACCTATTTTGGGGTCAACTATAACATAGTAAAATTCCAGACCTGTCGCTCATTGCATAGCTGAGTAATAGCTACTTTGAGGTTCTTACTCAACACTAAATCATTTATAACTTGAAAAGTATTGCGTTTAGAGCATTTTGTGTAAATATGTTATTCAGCTACTTTTGGGTCAGCTATAACATAGTAAAATTTCAGACCTGTAGCTCATGGCATAGCTGAGTTATAGCTACTTTTAGGTTATCACTGTTGAGTAAATCACTTATAACTTGAAAAGTATTGCATTTAGAGTATGTTATTCACCTATTTTGGGGTCAGCTATAACATAGTAAAATTCCAGACCTGTCGCTCATTGCATAGCTGAGTAATAGCTACTTTGAGGTTCTTACTCAACACTAAATCAGTTATAACTTGAAAAGTATTGCATTCAGAGCATTTTGTTAAAATATGTTATTCAGCTACTTTTTCTATAGCTACAACATGGTGAGTAACTTGGGTGTGTATCTCAATAGCTAAGTCAGTAATAGCTACTTTTGGACTTTCAGTAACTTCCATCATGAGTAAAACCACTTGACACTTGAAAACTATTGCATTTAGAGAATGTTGTGTAAATATGTTATTCAGCTACTTTTGGGTCAGCTATAACATAGTAAAATTTCAGACCTGTAGCTCATGGCATAGCTGAGTAATAGCTACTTTTAGGTTATCACTGTGGAGTAAATCACTTATAACTTGAAAACTATTGCATTTAGATTATTTAGCTTCAGTATGTTATTCACCTATTTTGGGGTCAGCTATAACATAGTTAAATTAAAACTATTGCATTTGCAATATTTTCTTTAAATATGTTTTTAACGTACTTTTAACACCTGAACAGTTACCTTACTTTCCTTCTGAACACCATTTCCAGGGCACAACTTTTGTGTCCTTTTCTTCTGTTACTTCTACTCTGATACTCAAAACACACAGCTGACACATAGCCTGTTCACGGGCACTGATTGCTTGTTTCCTATACTCATGATGTACTTGTACTCATTGACTCATGAGCAAATGTACTTGTACTCGAGTACATTCAAAAATAGGCTGTACTCGTGAGTACATTCTGAGTACAATATGAGTACTTTTTCTCAGAATATTTCACAAGTTTACACACCTTGACTTTACTGGCATTTGCATTGTTTATATTGTAGCAAATTAGCAAGTATTGATGAAGTAATAACAATTATGGAATCGCTGTACTGTCTTAAGTTGAAATAGCTTTACCTCACAACCTTCTTATTTGTAACTATCAAGACCAAGTTTTAAACTCTGTTTATTATTATATCCCCAGACAAAAGTCGGGGATATACTGGGTTCAGGTCCATCACGCCACTGCCACCACCGCAGCCGCCGCGTAGAAATGTCCTCGTGTACGCGATAACTCATAAACGGATCAGTATTTTTTTTTCAAAGTTGGTACACATGTAAAGGGTGGCCAAAGGAAGATCCTTATTTTAAGGTGACCTTAAACTCTCAATAATAAAGAAAATATGACCACCTTAAGTCTGAAATGGACCTATGGCCACTTAAAGCCTTCTAGGTCACAAACTATGAGGCTAAAATTTTACTTGAGAACACATTAATGTATTCTTATTACATGTGCCAAAAGTTAAGACTTTAATTTGAGGATAAAATTGTGTTTGAGGTCCATAAAGACCCCACTTAGGGATTTTTTGCAACATTTTTCATATATTTTGCTCTATAATTTGAAAGTGGTAATTCTGATGAGTAGCATACTGTACTTTGTATAACTTTCATATGTAATCCTTGTCTGTGAAAAATTTAATGGTTGTAGGTTCAACTATAAGGTCACCTTAAGGTCTCAAAATTGCCCACAGAGACCCAATTTATAGACTTTTTCCCTCTTTCAAGCACTTTAGCTTTCAAACTATGTCTCTCATCTTGGTGAAATATCATCTGGGACTATATTGGTATGTTTTTCTTGCATGTGCCAAACATCTAGGCCTTTGACAGACATTTAATCTATGTATAAGGACCTTAAATACCCCAATCAAGTGATGTTTTTACACATATTTTACATATTTTGCCTTGTAACTTGGAAATGTTAAGTGTGAAAAGTCTCCAACTGTGTTAGATATAACTCCTATATGTAATCTCCCTCTATAGAAAATTGAAAGTCTGTATCTTTAAGTTTAAGGTTACTTTAAGGTTTCTAAAATACCAACAGAGACACAATTTATAGACTTTTTACCACTTTTAAGCCCTATAGCTGTCATACTATGTGGCTGATAAAGCTGAAATCTCATATGCGAAGATATTACTATGTTCTTTTTACATGTGCCGAAAATCAAGGCTTTTAATAGACATTTAACCTGCATAGGAGGACCCTAAACACCAACCTGAGTGACCCTTTTTTGACATTTTTCACATATTTTGCCCTGTAACTTGGAATTGGTAAGTCTGATAAGTATCATATTTTATTAAATATATTTTCTATATGCAGTATTTGTTTGTGAAAAATTTAAAGTCTGTAGCTTTGATTTAAGGTCACCTTGAGATCTCTAAAATGTGTACAGTAACCCAGTTTATAGACTTTTGGCTCTTTTAAGCCCTGTAGCTGTCAAACTATGTGACTGATAGAGCTGAAATCTCATCTGGGAATATATTAATATGTTCTTTTAATTTATCAATGACATTGAAATTTTTCAAAGGAAGGCCTGCCAACTTAAAATTTGCATATTAATAATGTTATGGCTGTATTAAGCTTTAAGAAATTGTGTTTTTATTCCTCTGCTTAAGAGTTTTTAACTTTTTTAAAAGCAAACTGCTTACATATATTAAAACAGGCTAAAGGGACATTTTTATTATCTGGTGAGCTTTAAGTGCTAATATTAATGACATTATGACCTACTTACAGTGAAAAAGGGGATTTTCAGCCCTTAACGAGTCCAGTACAATTTAACTTATTTCAGCTAATTTTGATACAGCTCATGCAGTCATGAACATACTTCAGTTGATAATCACACATATATAAACACAAATTTTAAGTACATTTTACAACACTTTTTTCATGTGGCTTAGTAATTTTTAAATCTTGATGTAATATTTTCCTGATGGGCACCCCTTATTGATATGTTTGATTTTTTTTGATTTTTTTTATTGCTAATATTAGATTAACCGAGCCTTTTGGGGGAAAGTTTGTAAAATGGATATTGACTGGACCATTGATTATTTCTGAGTATTTTTTACCCCTTTTACATATATTAGAGTGGTTAGTAGGGGGACTTCATTGGTAATCATAAAGTTATTAAGCGTCCCGTGAGGGACGCTTGATTGCATATGGGAGGAATTCTCGCGGAAGGGTCCACCGGCTCCGCAAGTTTGCCTACCTATAGCGTCTTTACTAGTGGATGGAATTTCTTCAAACTTGGCACATATATTTAGTAGCCCTGGGAAAATTTTCTGAATTTGGTGCCATGACATTTCAACCAATCAGAGAAGTCACATGACCAAAAACAGGATTTTGCTTGTCCGGATGATAACTTATGAAGCGTTTAAAATATTCGCCTGAAATTATATATATGGATGCACGGTATAAAGATCTGCAAATGATTAGATTTTGGTAGACTTCCATTAAAAAATGGTTAATTAATTAAGCATTAAAATTTTTATTAACGAGGAAAATACAAATCCCTTAATAACTTCTAAACCGTGCGAGATAGAGCGATTTCGATGAAATTTTTGACCCACAGGGTATCTCTTCTAAGTACTCTACTCAATTCAAAAAAAAATTCCTCTCTCCAAAAATGGCGGCCATTTTGAATTTTGTAATTTTTGACAAAAATGGTAAAACTTAAAATTGCTTGTATCTCCTAAACCGTGCGAGATAGAGCGATTTTGGCGAAATTTTTGGCCCATAGGGTATGCATGCAAGATACTCTGCTCAATTCTCAAAAATTTTTCCTCTTTCCAAAATTGGCGGCCATTTCGAATTTTCGAATTTTTGACAAAAATGGTATAACTTAAAGTTGCTTGTATCTCCTAAACGGTGTGAGATAGAGCGATTTCGGCGAAATTTTTGGCCTGTAGGGTATATATTCAAGATACTCTGCTCAATTTTCAAAATTTTTTCCTCTTTCCAAAAATGGCGGCCATTTTGAATTTTCAACAAAAATGGTAAAACTTAAAATTGCTTGTATCTCCTAAACCGTGCGAGATAGAGCTATTTCGGCGAAATTTTTGGCCCGCAGAGTATATATGCAAGATACTCTGCTCAATTCTCAAAAATTTTTCCTCTTTCCAAAAATGGCGGCCATTTTCAATTTTCAAATTTTTGACAAAAATGGAAAAACTTCAAATTGCTTGTATCTCCTTAACTCATGCTGTATAAAATGATTTCGGCAAAAGTTTCGATCCACAGGGTATCTAAGCAAGATACTCTGCCCAATTTTCAAAACTTTTTCCTCTTTTCAAAAATGTCAGCCATTTGAAATTTTCAAATGTTTGTCAAAAAACTTAAAATTGCTTGTATCTCCTAAACCATTTTAAATTTTCCAATTTTTTTTTCGATATAATTTTAGATTGACAGGGTATCTAGGCAAGATTTTCTTTCTATTATAAGTAGCCAACGCAATCTTTCTTTTGGGATGCTTTGTTTTTGCCGTGCAAAAACAATCGCTTTGCTTCGCTAGCGATCCTCTAGTTTCAGTTGATAATCATACATTTATAAACTCCAATTTTAAATATATTATCCCTTATCCAACACTTTGTTTTTGTGGCTTAATAATATATAAGTCTGGATATGTAATTTTCCTGTTAGGAATTCCTCATTGATATTTATTAAGCGTCCCACAAGGGATGCTTGTTTGTATATGGAAGGATATCTGGCTCCGCTGGCTCTGTGAACTCCGCGTTTTCTTTTCCTCATAACACTGTGACCGTTCAGCGGATTCCTTTCAAATTTGGCAGGTGTATGCAGTAGCCCTGGGAAATTTTTCTGAATATGCTGCGATGACATTTTAACCAATCAGAGAGGTCACATGACCAAAAATGTGTTTTTTGGAAGGGCATCCTTGTCCGGATGATAACTTACGAAGCATTTTATCTATCCACCTGAAATTTAGCAAATACCTTCCTCATATAAAGCTCTAGGCGACGTTAAATTTTGGCAGGGATAGGTTAAGAAATGACAGAGTTATTAATGATTAATTAAGCATTAACAATTTTCTTAACGAGTAAAACACAAAACTGCTTGTATCTCCTTAACCATGCGAGATAGAGTGATTTCGTCGAAATTTCGGCCCTCAGGGTATCTAGCCAAACTACTCTCTCCAATTTTCCAAAAGTTTTCTCCTCCCCAAAATTGGGGGTAATATTCAATTTTCGAATTTTTAACAAAAATGCAAAACACAAAATTGGAAATATAGACTCGTAAGGTACACATATAGAACATTACCGATATATGAGCACTTTTTGAAACCATTTTCTTCATAAAATAAAAATTTACTAGTGGGATTTCGGCAAAATTTTTGACCCACAGGGTATCTGTGAAGACTAGCCTTTCCAAGTTTCAACAAATATTTCACTTGCCAAAAATGGTGGCCATTTTGAATTTTCGATTTTTTTTCAAAATGCAAAACACAAAAATCCTTGTATCTCGAAAACCGTGCTAGATAGAGTGATTTTTTGATCCAGAGGATACTTCTTCCGAGTAGCTGACCCAGTTTTCAAAAAAATTTTCTCCCGCCCAAAATGGCGGCCATTTTGAATTTTTTTTGCAAAAATCACAAAAATGCTGGTATCGCGAAAACCGTGATAGAGCGATTTTTGCAAAATTTTTGATCCACAGGATATCTGTGAAGACTAGCCTTTCCAAGTTTCAACGAATATTTCTCTTGCCAAAAAATGGCGGCTATTTTGAATTTTTCGCAAAAATCACATAACCGAAAATGCTTGTATCTAGAAAACCGTGCCAGATAGAGCGATTTCAGCAAAATTTTTGACCCACAAGATATCTGTGAAGACTAGCCTTTCCAAGTTTCAACGAATATTTCACTTGCCCATAAATGGCGGTCATTTTCAATTTTCTTCAAAAATGCTGTTTTGCAAAAATTACAAAAAGACTTGTATTTACAAAAATGCTTGTATCTCGAAAACCATGCTACATAGAGCGATTTTGACGAAATTTTTGATTCGCAGGGTGAACTCTGCTGAGTAGGTGACCCAATTTTCAAAAAAAATTTATCCTGCCAAAAATGACAGCCATTATGAATTTTCCCATTCTTTGCAAGAATTGCAAAACAGAAAAATGCTTACATCTTGAAAACCGTTCAAGATAGAGCGATTTCACAAAAAATTTTATCCACAGGGTATCTGTGAAGACTAGCCTTTCCAAGTTTCTATGAATATTTCACTTGCCAAAAAATGGCGGCCATTTTCAATTTTCGAAATGTTTTCAAAAATGCTGTTTTCCAGAAATTACAAAAATGCTTGTATCTCGAAAACCGTGCTAGATAGAGCGATTTCGATGAAATTTTTGATTCGCAGGGTCAACTCTGCTGAGTAGGCCCAATTTTCAAAAAATGTTTGTCCTGCCAAAAATGACTTGAATTTTCCAATTTTTCACAAAAATTGCAAAACACAAAAATGCTTGTATCTTGAAAACCGTGCAAGATAGAGCAATTTTGGCAAAACTTTTGACCCACAGGATATCTGTGAAGTGTAGCCTTTCCAAGTTTCAACAAATATTTCACTTGCCAAAAATGGCGACCATTTTGAATTTTCAAATTTTTTTTCAAAAATGCAAAACACAAAAATGCTTGTATCTCGGAAACTGTGCTAGATAGAGCAATTTCGACAAAAATTTTGATCTGTAGGGTAACTATGCTGAGTAGCTGACTGAATTTTCAAAAAAAATTTCTCCCACCAAAAATGGCGGCCATTTTCGAATTTTTCGCAAAAAATTGCGTAACACAAAAATGCTTGTATCTAGAAAACCTTGCCAGATAGAGCAAATTTGGCAAACTTTTTGACCCACATAGTATCTATGAAGACTAGCCTTTCCAGGTTTCAACGAATATTCCATTCGCAAAAAATGCCAGCCATTTCTTTGGGTATGTAAGCAGACTACTCTACCCAATTTCTCCCCCAAAAATTACCCTTCCCAAAAATGGGGGTCATTGTCAATTTTCAGATTTGTGACAAAAAGTGCAAAACACCAAATTGCTTCTGTCTCCTTAACCGTGCAAGATAGAGCAATTTCATCAAAATTTTTGAAACACACTGTATCCAAGATAACTACCCTGCCCAAGAACCACTTTTCCTATATTCTGGCTTTGTTGAGCTATAAGCAGAACTTTCTTACATGATTAAGCGGCCATTAGAAAAATATACTTGTACTCGTACATTTTGGATGTACTCATACTCAAGTACATTGACTTGTACTTGGCCCCAACCCTGCTTATTAAACAAAAAAGAGGAAGTTACGCATAGCCACCTGGTGAGTATGAGAGGCACTACCCTCTGGCGAGTGAAGGGAGAAATGGGACCTATGGCAATAGTCTGTTGGGTAAAATATTAACTTATTATAGAAATTAATATATTAGCAGAGTATGTGTTGGTAGCTAATTCTCCACAAGTAAATCGGTGAACTGGTGAAAATGAAAAATGTGAAATAAAAGACATTTACTCTGATCAAAATAAGTACTATATCATATTGTCTGAACAGTGTTGTACTTAAGACACTGAAAGTAAAAAGGTGGATGATCTGTATAACAAAGAAATATCGTATGACGTGTATTCACAAACTGATCTGTGGCTCTAAAGATAAACTATGTACCATTTAATCTCTTTTAGTGTTATTTGAATTGTGCAATTAGTGTGAATTTATGTCTATAGTGCTTGTGTATGCCGCAGAATCGTGACACACTTATGATATTTTGATTCTGTATGTTTTTGTGAAATGCTTTGAAATTTTAGAGATATGTTGTTGCAGAAGTGATGAAGGCTAGGTTGCTTTCGAAATTGGTGCCATTTGGTAAAAACCAGATGGCCGCCATGGCCACCACTTGAAATTCCATTCCCGGACATTAACTTGAAGGTGCTTTATCCGATGGATGTGAAACTAAACAGTTTGGTAGGGCATCACCTTGGCTAGGTTGCTTTCGAAATTGGTTCTGTTAGGAAAAACAGGATGGGCACCAATTGATGCCAATTGATTTGAAACTTAACAGGGTAGTAGGGCACCACGTAGGCAAGGTTGCTTTCAAAATTGATGCCACTTTGTAAAACAAGATAGCTACATCTTGAAATTCCGTTTCTGGACTCTAACTCGAAGATGCTTTGTCCGATCAGTTTGAATTTTTACAGGGTGATAGGACACCACCAGGACTTGGTTGCTTTCGAATTTGAAGTCCTTCTGTTTGCCCGTTTGCACTCATCCTAAAATATTTCGGTTTTCGGACTCTCACTTGAAAATGCTTTGTCCGATCAATTTGAATCTTAACAGGGTGATAAGACACGACTAGAGCTTGGTTGCTTTTGAAATCGGGGTCGGTCTGTTTACCGATTTTGGGAGAGTGCTCATCCGAAATATTTTGGTTTCCAGACTTTAACTCAACGACGCTTTGTTCAATCAATTTTGGGAGAGTGCTCATCCGAAATATTTTGGTTTCCAGACTTTAACTCAAAGACGTTTTGTTCAATCAACTAGGTTGTTTTCAAAATTGATGTCCATCCGTTGGTCTTGTGTGCCCGTCTGTCCGTCCGTTGGTCTTGTGCGCCCGTCTGTCCGTCTTGCCATGTGTGTGTCTGTCAATATTTTTGTTTCCGGACTCTAACTCGAAGATGCTTCCAATGATCGATTTCAAACTAGACAGTGTTGAAGGACAGGACACAGTACTATTTATAAATTTCCAGCACAGTTATCATGTTGCATACATTTGGCACCCTATCCCTAATAGAATAGGTTTCTTGTTTAAGTATGTTATTCATCTACTTTTGGCTCAGCTATAACAAAGTAAAATGACAAGCCTGTAGCTCATTGCATAGTTGTGCAATAGCTATTTTGAGATTCTCACTGTTGAGTAAATCACTTGTAACTTGAAAAGTATTATATTTAGAGTATTTTATTGAAATATGATTCACCTGCTTTTGGGTCACCTATAACATAGATTGCAGACCTGTAGCTCATTCTGCATAGCCAAGCAATAGCTATTTTGAGATTCTCACAGTGAAGCAAACCACTTGTAACTGGGAAAACTATTGCATTTAGAGTATTTTGTTAAAATGTCTCATTCACCTACTGTTTTGGTACTATAGACCCTATATATAATGCCTCTGAATATTTTTAAATTTGTCAAATTTCAGCCATCATCTTGAATTTTGCCTGAAATAAAAAATGTTGATAATCTCAAAAACTATTAGGGATAGAGCAATTTTGAGCAAATGGAAAACCCCATGGTGTTTTAAAGCCTGGATATAATGTCTGAATTCCAGCTGCCATCTTGAATTTTCCGGAACTGGAAAATGTTGATTATGTCAAAAACTGTTGGAAATACAGCGATTTCAAGCACATTTTGATTCCTTTGGGTGTTACAGGCCCTGGATATAATGCCTCTGAAAAATTTTAATTTTCCAAATTTTGATTGCCATTTTTAATTTTGCGGGAAATGGTAAATGTTGATTATCTCAAAAAACGATTTTGACCAAATTTTGAACCCTGTGGGTGTTATAGATCTTGGATATAAAATTTTAATATTCCAAATTCTGGCAGCCATTTCAAATTTTGGTGGAAATCAAAAATGTTGATTATCTTGAAAACCGTTAGACATTGAGTGATTTTGAGCACATTTTGGACCCCTTGGGTGTTATAGACCCTGGATATAATGCATCTTGAAAACCGTTAGAGATAGAGTAATTTCAAGCAATAGACTCAAGATATAATGTCTCTGAAATCTTTTTAATTTTCTGAATTTTGGCAGCCATCTTGAATTTTGGCAGAAGTGAAAATTTCGATTGTCTCAAAAACCATTGCAGATAGAGTGATTTAGGCCTAATTTTGGACCCTTTGGGTACTATAGACATTGGAAAAAATGCCTTTTAAATTTTCCAAATTCTGTTCACCATCTTGATTTTGATTATCTCAAAAAAACATTGGAGATAGAACGATTTTGAACCAGTTGGGACCCTTTGGGCACTATAAACCCAGGATATAATTAAGCGTCCCTGAAAGGTCGCTTATTTGGTTTCGCATCAGTTTCCTCGCCACTGCCGCATTATGGTCTCCCTTGAATATCTCCCTTATTATTGCAAGCTTTTTAACCATATTTGGCAGTTATATACCTTAGGCGTGGGAAAATTTTTCCACATGCTTAAATTTGACCTTTGATCTTTATCAAGGTCACATGATCAAAAAATAGTTTTTTCGGGTACACGCGCCTGTCATCGCAGTTCAGGAAAATCTACTGACCGCAGAGGCTTGTAACTTCATACACATGTTTATACTATCAAAAACGTGAGCTGATTAGATTTTGGGAGCAATCCGATGAAATTGCCCGATTTATGAGTGATTTTCTCACAGGTACCAATCAGAAAGCTTAAAATTCATGTGAACCCCCCTATTATCTTCTTAAGTATTGCATTTAGAGCCATAAAATGTATTGGGAGGTAGTAGGAAACCATATGTGGAGAGTCTAGAAAGCAAGTCAAATTCCCCCCCCCCCCCCCCCGACCCCCCTGTAGGGGTCAAACTGGGGTCATAAAATAGCTAATTTCATCTCTTTCCATTATATCGCCTTTATTCTTGCTTCTAGAGCTTGAGAATGTATTAAGAGATATTAGGAAACCATATGTGAAGAGTCTAGATAGCCGGTCATATTTACTCCCGGACCCCCCCCCCCCCCCCCCCCCCCATGGGTCAAACTGGGGTCATAAAATAGCCAATTTTATTGCGCTACAATAGCTTACCATGTGGGACTGAATGCTTTACTGTTGCCGCGAGGAACTACGACCAACGTCTAAGAAAAAAAGACATTTATTCTTGGCTGTAGCCTCAGGTTGTCGTCACGTGATCTGCACTTATGTTACAACTTTTCTCGTTGGTCGCCGCCATCTTACAATCTTTGGGAAGTATTTACTGCCTTTTTCTTTTTATATCTCTGTGCAGTGTTATTGTTAAACGTTCCCCGTTTATGTATTTCATTTATTACTGTATAAAGCTCATTCTGGCCAATTTTCAGCACTTCCGCTTTTGTAAATTGTCCTTATTTTAAGTTTTATGAACTCGCCTCGACTGGCTTTTCTTCTGCGAGTTGTTGACTCGAGGTCTACTCGCGTTTGTTTTATTACGTTAAAGCATGTCTTCTCATCAAACTAGTAATAAAAATACCTACAGCAAATGCATTTATTTCTTTCCTACCTGCAGAGAGGCAGGTAAGGTCGACGATCCGTGTGTCACAGTTAATCTCGAGAAATCTTTGTCTTCTCGCGTCGACATACATATATTGGAGGCGTTCAATAATTTTCGTGAAGATTTTCAGAAATCTTTACAAAAGCAAAGGGAAATGGATCAGACCTCTTCTTCTGCTCACAAAACGAACGCACCCTCCAAGATCTGGACAAATCCTCGAATCCAGAAGTGCTATCGAGTCACTGGAGGTGGAGTTCGCCTCAGAACTCAACAAATTTCTCACCTCGACTCGTATTCTAGTCACCTCGTAGACGACTCGGGTCAAGTTCGTAGTTCGGCCGAGGATCCCTCGAAGGTTGCCTCGCCAGCCCAAAACTATATTCACACTATTCTAGACTATTCTATGACCCTCAACCAGCCCCTAGTAGGCCCAAAGCACTCTGATAAGCCAACACAAGTCGAGGGCCAGATTCGTACCCTCATCTTCATAGGTTCCCTAAGCCCTCAAGGAAGTCATACCCTGATCAGGACCACTTAATTCACAGTTGGTGAAGGAAACCCCAACATGACCCCTACCCTCCTTATTATAGGGAAGTAGCATTGGCTGACTTCCCATTCCAATATGCTGAGGAGGTGGATACGTTTCAATGCATCCTCAAGTTGCATGAACCTAGGGAATCCTTACCTAGATCTTCAACTGCGGTTATGTGCCTTGATGAGAAAGGCAGGCAAGAACTTAGACCAAGAGGTCCTTCCTCCATGTTGCCTCTCAATTCAATTATTAAGAATGCCTTTGATAAATTTGATCAAGACTTCCAAACAGCAAATTTACCTGAGGGTAAGTACATCCATCCACCTCCTTCCACTGTCAAGTGGTACCAGCTAGACCAGTCTTGTTATGAGGATAAAATACAAGAGCTGAATACAAACTTTGCCAAGATTTGTATTTCTCCTAAGTCATCTGGGCTCCTATGGTCAAGGTTCCTCTTCCATTCTTAAAGAATTGGAACATCAGTCAAGACAGAATTTTTCCACTCTCAATTTCGCTACTACCTTTGCCAAGACTTCCTCTTTCTGTCATGTCACTTTGGAGAAGTGTCAATATAGCCTGAAACACTTTTTAAAACAGGTCAAGTCTCAGATCAGGAAAGGTGCCGACCTTGATAAAGTAGCGAAACGTGGTTATGAGGAAGCCTGTGAGTCTCTGGATCTGTGGAATAAGACCATCCTGATCCAACGCAGGGCCTTGACTTGCCTTAGTAGTCCTTGTCCCATATTGTCCAGAGAAAATCATACTCAATGGGCAATACTGGCTTGATTAGGCTCGAAGCCGAAATGACCCTATTACAACCACACTTAGGAGAAACCAGGCGCCAAGAACTAGTTGGTGAAGGAAGACGAGGACTTCCTTCTTTAAAAAGGCACCTCAAGAGGTTCTCAGGGTTTCGGACCCTACCAGAATAAGCACTTTAAGAACTCCGGAAGGCATCCTTCTGGCCGTCTTCCTTGTTTAAATCATAGTTGGTGAAGGAAGGCAAGGACTTCCTTCCTAAAAAGGCACCTCAAAGATTCTCAGGGTTTCGGACCCTACCAGAATAAGCCCTTTCGTGCTCCCCACAAGAAAAGAGTCTCCTACAGGAAACGCCCCTATGGGGGCAATTCCTCACAAAGCAGTAACCAGTCGTTTTTCTGCCAACAGGGGAAAACAGAACTTCAGAGGCTCCAAGGGTCGTTTTTTCGACCCCACAACAGGGGAAGAGGGCGTGGATCCCTCTTCCCAATGACTCCTTTAAAGCCTCAAGCAGTCCACCAGTAGGAGGTCGCCTCCGTTCTTTCAGCAGAGACTGGTAAACAAACAATTGTTCATCCAACGTATTAAACCTTATCACCAATGGCTACGTACTGCCATTCCTCTCAAAGCCCAACTTGGTCAGTTTTTTCTCTGATAATATCAGAATACAAGGCCCTCCCAAAGGACCAAGCCTGGGCCCATTGCATCCAGTCTCTACTGTCAAAGAACGTTATCGAAAGGGTGGAAAATGTAAAATCTCTCGGGTTTTACAGTCGCCTGTTTCTAGTACCCAAGCCTCACCAAAGGTGGAGGCCAGTTATAGACTTAAGCAGGCTCAACACTTTTCTACATGACTTGTAGAAAAGTTCTAGATGGAAACTCCAGAGCCCGTCAGGACCTCCCTGATTCCAGGGGAATGGGTATCGTCGATAGATCTATCGGACGCCTACGTTCACATCCCCATCCATCCTCACTCAAAGAAATGCCTAAAATTTTGCCACAGGTCTCAGGTGTTCCAGTTCACCTCCCTACCTTTCGCACTGGCCAAAAAGAGGTGAAGCTCATGGCCCTCTGCAGGTCTCAGACTCCACCATTACCTGGTCGACCGGCTGATCAGGTCTCAGTCGCGGGAGGAAGCCCTAGTGAACACTCAGGCAGTGGTAGATCTAACCCAGTCCTTGGGATGGATCATCAATCAATGAAATCAACTGAATCCCACTCAGGTGTTTTTGTTCGTGGGTTACGAGTTCCACCTGGATTCAGCCCTTGTAAAACTCACTCAAGAGAGATGGCTCAAACTCCAGGATTTTATCCTACACCTCAAGTCAAAACATGTTTTTGACTGCAAGATGTTTGATGTCTCTAACTGGGTCGCTAGCCTCAACGGAGAAAATGGTCCCAGAGGGACGACTTCACATGAGGCCCTTTCAGTTTCACCTCAAGGAGCACTGGAAATTTCCTCAACCACTGAACAGCCTCCTTCCTTGGACAGAAGCCATCTCTGCACACCTGGTTTGGTGGCAGAATCCTGCAAACGTGATGAAAGGCTCACACCTTCATCCCAAAGACCACAGTATCCAACTCCTTACAGACGCCTCAAACAAAGGTTGGGGCTCTCACTTAGAACCAAGTTCTACACAAGATCTGTGGTCTCCCCAGGAAAAAGGGCTTCACATAAACGTCCTAGAATTAAAAGCTGCCTTTCTGGCCCTGAGATGCTTCAAAGACCAGTGTCAGGACCAACCGTGCTAGTTGCGACGGACAACTCAACTGTGGTGGCTTACATAAACAAACAAGGGGGAACACACTCAGCGGAGATGTGTGCACTCCTGTGGAGAATCATGACCTGGTGCCATCATTCTCACATCACATTGAAAGCCAGGCACATTCCAGGGTGTCTGAATGTGATGGCCGACCTACTTTCCAGGTCGAATCAAGTACAGTCGACCAAATGGTCTCTACATCCACAGGTGTTCAAACAGATCTGCCAAAGGTGGTTCACTCCCCACGTGGACCTATTCGCCACTTATCTGAACCACAACCTTCCACTGTACGTGTCTCCTATCCCAGACCCGAAGGCCTGGCACATAGATGCTCTAAACATAAACTGGACGGGTCTCACTGCCTATGCTCACCCTCCAACGGCTCTCCTTCACAGGGTGATCCAAAAAATCAGGCAATGCAATTGTCTGATCATACTAATAGCCCCAAGCTGGCCAGGGATGCCCTGGTCTTGGGACCTAGTGCAGCTCTCAACAGAGATCCCACTGCAACTCCCAGTGTCGACAACACTCCTCAAGCAGTCCCACAACTACGTGTTCCACAGCAACCCGCAGCACCTCAACCTCCACGCCTGGTGTCTAGGAGTGGACAACTCCAAGAACAAGACTTCTCTGTGGAAGTGGCAGAGAGAATTGCTGCACCTGAGCGGTCATCAACAAGGACCATCTACAAATCAAAGTGGGCCCTATTTTAAAAAATGGTGCAGAGAAAATTCGGTGGATTTCTCCACTCTATCCCTGAAACAATCTCAGATTTTTTCATGTATCTGTACCAAGACCTAAACAGGCGCCCCTCCACCATTGAGGGTTACAGGACTGCCATTGTTGACACCTTGGGCCCATCGGGCCAACATATTGCTCATAATGAGGACCTTCATAGGTTGCTCTCCAGTTTCCACAGGAATCGCCCCAAAAATTCCAGAAATCTCCCCAAGTGGAACCTTTCTGTTGTTCTCAATGAGCTCACAAAAGCACCCTTTGAGCCTATGAAAGACACAGACCTCAAACATCGCACTCTCAAAACTGCTTTCTTGCTGGCTTTGGCCGCAGCGAAATCCATGCCTGGGTTGCAAACAAAGTTTCTAATCAAGGCCACTGGGAAAAGGTCTCCTAGTTCCCTTCTTCTGACTTTATAGCCAAAAACCAACTAGCAAGAGAAGATTCTCAAAGTGTGTCTCCGGTGACTATCCCTGCTTTGACTACCATTGTGGATAGACAGTTCAAGAAGACAGGACCCTGTGTCCGGTGCGGGCCCTGAGGTACTATCTGGACCGAACCAAGGACCTAAGAGGTTCCCGGTCCCTCCTTTTCATTTCCTTCAAGAAAGGACATACATCAGTCATCAGACCCGCTACTCTCTCTTCTTGGTTGAAACAAACCATCCTACTTTGTTATAAACAAGCAGACCAGCAAGCCTTGGATTTAGTCCAAGTCAAGGCGCATGACATTCGGGCCTTCGCAGCCTCTAAGGCGTTTTACGGTGGGGTATCGGTGGACCAGATCATGCAAGCCTGTCACTGGAAAGCTCACAACACTTTTACCAATTTTACTACAACCAAGTCTTCAGGAGTCTAAGCCCAGGGTCTAGGTATACGTCTACCTCATCAGGGTGTATCCGGTAAGGTGTATCTAATCATTAAGCGTCCCGCAAGGGACGCTTGTTTGTGTATGGGAGAGCTTCTGGCTTCTGGCTCCGCATTTTGTTTTCCTTATAACTCTGTAACCGTTAGGCGGATTCTTTTCAAATTTGGCAGGTTTAGGCAGTAGCCTTGGGGAATTTTTTTGAATATGCTGCAGTGACATTTCAACCAATCAGAGAGGTCACATGACCAAAAATGTCTTTTTTCGATGGGGAAGCTTGTCCGGATGATAACTTGAAAGGAATTTTATCAATTCACCTGAAACTTGGCAAATACATTCATTCTATTAAAATCTGGAAATCATTAGATTTTGGCATTGATTGGTCAAGAAATGGCCGAGTAATTAATGATTATTAATCATTACGAATTTTCCAAATAAGGAAAACACAAACATGCTTATATCTCGAAAACCGTGCTAGATAGAGCGATTTCGACGAAATTTTTGACCCACAGGGTATCTCTGCGGAGTAGTTTTCCCAATTTTCAAAAAAATTTTCTCTCGCCCAAAATGGCGGCCATTTTGAATTTTCGAAATTTTCGCAAAAATTGCAAAACACAAAAATACTTATATCTCAAAAACCGTGCTAGATAGAGCAATTTCGACAAAATTTTTGACCCGCAGGATATCTCTGCAGAGTACTTTTCCCAATTTTCAAAAAATTTTTGTCTCGCCAAAAATGGCGGATATTTTGAATTTTCGAAATTTTCGCAAAAATTGCAAAATACAAAAATGCTTATATCTCGAAAACTGTGCTAGATAGAGCGATTTTGACGAAATTTTTGACCCACAGGGTATCTCTGCAGAGTAGTTATCCCAATTTTGAAAAAATTTTTGTCTCGCCAAAAATGGCAGCCATTTTGAATTTTCGAATTTTTTGCAAAAATTGCAAAACATAAAAATGCTTATATCTCGAAAACCCTGCTAGATAGAGCGATTTCGACGAAATTTTTGACCCACAGGGTATATCTGCACAGTAGCCATGCCAATTTTCAAAAAAATTTGGTCTCGCCAAAAATGGCGGCCATTTTGAATTTTCGAATTTTTCGCAAAAATTGCAAAACATAAAATTGCTTATATCTCAAAAACCCTGCTAGATAGAGCGATTTTGACGAAATTTTTGACCCGCAGGGTATCTCTGCAGAGTAGCCATGCCAATTTTCAAACAAAAAATTTCTCGCAAAAAATGGCGGCCATTTTGAATTTTCGCATTTTTCGCAAAATTGCAAAACACAAAAATGCTTATATCTCGAAAACCGTGCTAGATAGAGTGATTTCGACGAAATTTTTGACCCACTGGGTATCTCTGCAGAGTAGCCATGCCAATTTCAAAAAAATTTTATCTTGCCAAAAATGGCGGCCATTTTGAATTTTCGAATTTTTGCGCAAAAATTGCAAAACACAAAAATGCTAATATTTCGAAAACCGTGCTACATAGAGCGATTTCGACGAAATTTTTTATCTTCAGGGTATCTCTGCAGAGCAGCTATCCCAAAGAGCTTTCACTTGGTGAAGTTTCAGACCCATAGCTAATTGCTCACCTACTCAAAAAGAGTAAATGCGAATTACCTCTAAAACTATTGCAGATGGCCAATTTTTCTCAAATAACTCATTCACCTACTTTTGGGAGAGCTTTCACATGGTGAAGTTTCAGACCAATAGCTAATTATTTACCTACTCAAAATGAGTAAATGCTAATTATCTGTAAAAGTATTGAGGATACCCAATTTTTATCAAATAACTCATTCATCTACTTGTGGGAGAGCTTTCACATGGTGAAGTTTCAGACCCATAGCTAATTACTCACCTACTCAAAATGAGTAAATGCGAATTATCTCTAAAAGTATTGCAGATAGCCAATTTTTCTCAAATAACTCATTCACCTACTTTTGGGAGAGCTTTCACTTGGTGAAGTTTCAGACCCATAGCTAATTACTCACCTACTCAAAATGAGTAAATGCGAATTATCTCTAAAAGTATTGCAGATAGCCAATTTTTCTCAAATAACTCATTCACCTACTTTGGGGAGAGCTTTCACTTGGTGAAGTTTCAGACCCGTAGCTAATTACTCACCTACTCAAAATGAGTAAATGTGAATTATCTCTAAAAGTATTGCAGATAGCCAATTTTTCTCAAATAACTCATTCACCTACTTTTGGGAGAGCTTTCACTTGGTGAAGTTTCAGACCCATAGCTAATTACTCACCTACTCAAAATGAGTAAATGCGAATTATCTCTAAAAGTATTGCAGATAGCCAATTTTTCTCAAATAACTCATTCACCTACTTTTGGGAGAACTTTCACTTGGTGAAGTTTCAGACCCATAGCTAATTACTCACCTACTCAAAATGAGTAAATGCGAATTATCTGTAAAAGTATTGCAGATGGCCAATTTTTATCAAATAACTCATTCACCTACTTTTGGGAGAGCTTTCACTTGGTGAAGTTTCAGACCCATAGCTAATTACTCACCTACTCAAAATGAGTAAATGCGAATTATCTCTAAAAGTATTGCAGATAGCCAATTTTTCTCAAATTAATCATTCACCTACTTTTGGGAGAGCTTTCACTTGGTAAAGTTTCAGACCCATAGATAATTATTCACCTACTCAAAATGAGTAAATGTGAATTATCTCTTAATAGTATTGCAGATAGCCAATTTTTCTCAAATAACTCATTCACCTACTTTTGGAAGACCTTTCACACACGAAAATGAAAAATTGTGAATATCTCGGAAAAGCTATTTCTTCTGCTTTAATGCTCGGCGGGAGATACACACCACGGCAGTGGTCTTGACCTAAATTTTTGTCTCCCCAAAAATGGTGGCCATTTTGAATTTTCAAAGTTTTTGCAAAACACAAAAATGCTTATATCTCGAAAACCGTGCTATATGGAGCGAACTCTGCTGGGTATCTCTGCAGAGTAGCCATGCCAATTTTCAAAATATTTTTGTCTCGCCAAATATAGCGGACATTTTTAATTTTTTTATTTTTTGCAAAACACAAAAATGCTTATATCTTGAAAACCGTGCTAGATAGAGCAGACTGTGCTGACTTTGGTTGCCACAACAGTATAAGGCTAGAAACGAAGCATTTTCTTAATACTTTAGCACTCACCTTTATATCCTTTTCGGGACGCTTTGTTTTTGCTATGCAAAAACATTATCTTTTTTTTTGCGAGCGATCCTCTAGTTATAATTGTACATTGTATTAAGGACCTTAAGGTTGTCATTTTAGTCAGTACCTGAGCCTTAAGCTCAGGTTCTTCCGTGATCGTCCTTGGGACTGACCCCATCTGTGTATCTAGGGTACACATCTCCTTCTCGTCAAACACCCTGACAGTTTTTTAGCACTGTCATTATGTCCACCCCACTAGGGGGTGGACTTATTATTTTTGCTTTTTCCGCCGTCCGCCGTCCCACTTGGTTTCCAGACATTTTAGGCAACAGTTCTTATCCTATCTTTACCAAATTTGGCATGCAGTTTTATTGGGTTAATAGCTTGTATGGGATTGCTTTTGGTGATGATAGCTCTATAGCTAACCGAGTAATAGCTACTTTGCTACTTTTGAGTAGCTCTTTGGTTTCCAGACATTTTAAGGAATGCTATTAAGCCTAGCTTTCTGAAATTTGGTATGGAGGTTCATTGGGTTAATAGCTTGTATGGGATTGCTTTTGGGGGGAATTGCTTCATAGATGAGTGAGTAATTAATTAAATAAATGAGTAATTAGCTATTTTGAATACTGAAAAAGGCAAATTTGCTTCTATCTCCTTAACCCTGCGAGATAGAGCGATTTCGTCGAAATTTTCGACCCACAGGGTATCTGAGCATTGTATTCTTGGCAATTTTCAAAAAATTTTCCCCTCCCCAAAAATGGCGGCCATTTTGAATTTTCGAATTTTTGCCAAAAATGGCAAAACACAAGTTTGCTTCTATCTCCTTAACTGTGCGAGATAGAGCGATTTCGTCAAAATTTTCAACCCACAGGGTATCTAAGGAATGTACTCTTTGCAATTTTCAAAAAAATTTCCCCTCCCCAAAAATGGTGGCCATTTTGATTTTTCGAATTTTTGCCAAAAATGGCAAAACACAAATTTCCTTCTATCTCCTTAACCGTGCAAGATAGAGCGATTTCCTCAAAATTTTCGACCCACAGGGTATCTAAAGAATGTAATCTTTGCAATTTTCCAAAAATTTTCCCCTCCCCACAAATGGCGGCCATTTTGAATTTTCGAAGTTTTGCCAATAATGGCAAAACACAAATTTGCTTCTATCTCCTTAACCGTACGAGATAGAGCGATTTCGTCGAAATTTTCAACCCACAGGGTATCTAAGGAATGTACTCTGCAATTTTCAAAAAATTTTCCCCTCCCCAAAAATGGCGGCCATTTTGATTTTTCGAATTTTTGCCAAAAATAGAAAAACAGGAATTTGCTTCTATCTTCTTAACCGTGCGAGATAGAGTGATTTCGTCAAAATTTTCGACCCAACCAATGCAAAAAGGCATGAAGCTGAAATAATTTACATCTACACTAATATTTTAGCATCATTGATATATTTTACAAATGAAACAGGGTCTTGTAAGACTACTGTACAATTTTGGCAAAAGGTTCATGTTCTTCTATGCTATCCTGTTTCTATTCGCATCTACTATCAACAGGGCGTCCTATTTCTAGTTCATTCAGGTTTTTGGCTTCTACAGGCCCGGTCTTCGGGATTGGGGTCCTGTAGACGGGACTCAGACTGGTACTTTCGATCTTTCATTCTACTATTATTATCAAAATTCTAAGAAAAAACAGATTTATCTGCCAGTCTCAGCTGTAATCCCTCCTCCGGACGGTTGGATTCAGCATTCAGTCCCACATGGTAAGCTATTGTAGTGCAATAAAATTGAAAATTTTAATTACTTAAATGTAGCTTTTATAAGCTACAAGCTTACCATGTGGGACTGAGGAGAGTCCCGCCCTGCCTTCCCGCAGTATTACAGCTGAGGGGTATGGGTTGAAATCTCAACGAGAAAAGTTGTAACATAAGGGGCAGATCACGTGACGACAACCTGAGGCTACGGCCAAGAATAAGTGTCTTTTTTTCTTAGACGTTGGTCGTAGTTCCTCGCGGCAACCAGTAAAACATTCAGTCCCACATGGTAAGCTTGTAGCTTATAAAAGCTACATTTAAGTAACTAAAATTTTCAATTTTGTGTTTTTGCCTTCTATCTCCTTTATTCTTGCTTTTAGAGCTTTAGAATGTATTAAGAGGTATTAGGAAACCATATGTGAAGAGTCTAGATTGCTGGTCAGATTTACCATCGGACCCCCCCTTATGGGTCAAACTGGGGTCATAAAGTAGCCAATTTTGTGTTTTTGCCTTTTATCTCCTTTATTCTTGCTTTTAGAGCTTTAGAATGTATTTAGAGGTATTGGGAAACCATATGTGAAGAGTCTAGATAGCCGGTCAGATTTACCCCCGGACCCCCCCTTATGGGTCAAACTGGGGTCATAAAATAGCCAATTTTGTGTTTTTGCCTTATATCTCCTTTATTCTTGCTTTTACAGTTTTAGAATGTATTAAGAGGTATTGGGAAACCTTATGTGATGAGTCTAGATAGCTGGTCAGATTTACCCCCGGACCCCTCCTTATGGGTCAAACTGGGGTCATAAAATAACCGATTTTGTGTTTTTGCCTTATATCTCCTTTATTCTTGCTTTTAGAGTTTTAGAATGTATTAAGAGGTATTGGGAAACCTTATGTGAAGAGTCTAGATAGCTGGTCAGATTTACCCCCGGATCCCCCCTTATGGGTCAAACTGGGGTCATAAAATAGCCGATTTTGTGTTTTTGCCTTTTATCTCTTTTATTATTTTAGAGTTTTAGAATGTATTGAGAGATATTGGGAAACCTTATGTGAAGAGTCTAGATAGCTGGTCAGATTTACCCCCTGCCCCCCCTTTTATGGATCAAACTGGATTCATCAAATAGCCGATTTTATGTTTTGGCCTTATATCTATTTTATTCTTGCTTTTAGAGATTTACAATGTATTCAGAGGTATTGGGAAACCTTATGTGAAGAGTCTAGATAGCTGGTCAGATTTACCAGATAGATGTGTTCAAAGCATTGTGTCATAAACTTCTTGCCTTTCTAAAGGCTCATATTTTACTATGCCTTTTTCTAAAATGTAAATAGATATATGGCATTTATAAAGCACTGTTACTCTTTAATTAAGTAGTTTTATGGTGTAACTTTCGACCTATTATAAGTATTGATGCTTTATGTATTCTTAGCCAGAGCATTTATTCAATTAACTTTTCGCAATTTATGACCATAGAAAACAAAATAAAGCTTAAATTTTTCTTACATGTTAATGCATGAACTTCCAAACTGTCTGCTTAACTTTCACTTCTTCTCTCAGCACTGCATGTTTTTATTTTCAAAAACCTTTTTCAACTGTATATTATATTGCAGTGAACCTTTTTGGGACGCTTAGTTTTTGTTAGCAAAACATTTTTCTAGTTCTTCTGAAAAATTAACTGAATTTTGGCCACCATCATAAATGGAAAAATTTTGATTATCTCGAAAACCATTACAGATAGAATAAATTTTGGATCTTTTTGGTACTGTAGACCCTGGATAGAATGCCTTTGAAAATTTGAAATTTTCTGAATTCCAGTCACTTTCCTGAAATTGGTGAAATCATATTGTTGATTATCTGAAAAACTGTTAGAGATAGAGTGATTTTGGATCCTTTTGGTAATATAGACCCTGGATATAATGTCTCTAGAAAACGTTTAATTTTCTGAATTCCGGCCACCATGTTAAATTTTGCTGGAAATAAAAAAATGTTGATTATCTGTTAAACCATTAGGATAGAGTGATTTTGAGCAAATTTTAGACCCTGTAGGCACTGTAAACCCTGTATATAATTTTTACTTTTCTAAATTTTGGTCACCATCTTAAATTTTGCTGGAAATCGAAAATGTTGATGAGTGATTCCCAGCAAATTTTGGACCCTTTATGTACCAGAGAACGTGGTTTATAGTGCCTCTGAGAAATTTTTACTTTTCGCAATTCGAGCCGCCATCTTGAATTATGGCGGAAATTTAAACTGTCTCATTTATAAATGGCTGAATAGATTATACACTGTCCCTTCAGGGGATGCACAATTCTGGTTGGTTCTAGAACTTCAAATGTGAAAAAAAAACCTGTAGGAAATCCTGTCCTGTGAATGTTTTGCAAGTATCAATTTGATTTTTGACTCCTGGTTCAAGGTTCAGTTGGGTAATTGTATTGAAAAGGCCTTTTATCTTCCTTGTGGTTACACTACTCCTGTTTCTGCTTAATACACATTGGGACATAAATACCATGGCAGTGGTCTTGTGTTTTTAACCCCAGCCCATAAAGGCTGGGGTTATAGTCGTCCCCTGCGCTGTGGCTTGTGGGTGATTCACGACCTAAACCCCTGCACAGATTTTCACCAGATTTTCAGTGGATGTTTACCCCAAAAGTATCGAGCTGATTAGGTTTTGGGGGTATCCAGTAACAACTGTTGTCATGGCAACACTTTTAATATTTTCGGGTCTTAAAGTTTGTGGGTGTTCCACGGACTAAACCCCTGCACGGATTTTCACCAAATTTTCAGGGTATGTTTACCCCAAGAGGATCTAGAACTGATTAGGTTTTGGGGATATTGGTAACAACTGTTGCCATGGCAACACTTTTAAGAGTTTTGGGTCTTAAACCTTTTGGGTGTTCCACAGACTAAACCCCCGCATGGATTTTCACCAAATTTTCAGGGTATGTTTACCCCAAGAGGATCTAGAACTGATTAGGTTTTGGGGATATTGGTAACAACTGTTGCCATGGCAACACTTTTAAGATTTTTGGGTCTTAAACCTTTTGGGTGTTCCACAGACTAAACCCCCGCATGGATTTTCACCAAATTTTCAGGGTATGTTGACCCCAAGAGGATCTAGAGCTGATTAGGTTTTTGGGGGTATCTGGTAACAACTGTTACCATGGCAACAATTTAAAATTTTTGGGTCTTAAACTTTGTGGGTATTCCACAGACTAAACCCCTGCATGGATTTTCACCAAATTTTCAGGGTATGTTGACCCCTAGAAGATCTAGAGCTGATTAAGTTTTGGGGGTATCCGGTAACAACTGTTGCCATGGCAATACTTGTAAGATTTTCAAGTCTTGAAGTTTATGGGTGATCCATAGCCTAAACCCCTGCACGGATTTTCACCAAATTTTCAGGATATGATTACCCCAAGTGGATCTAGAGCTGATTCGATTTTGGGGTTATCCAGTAACAACTGTTGCCATGGCAACACTTTTAAGATTTTCAAGTTTTGAAGTTTGTAGGTGTTTCACAGACTAAACCCCTGCAAGGATTTTCACCAAATTTTCAGGGTATGTTTACCCCAAGAGGATCTAGAGCTGATTAGGTTTTGGGGGGTATCCGGTAACAACTGTTGCCATGGCAACACTTTTAAGATTTTTGGGTCTTAAAGTTTGTTCTAAAATCTTTAATGTTTTCTTTAACCTAATATATTGCAGCTAGCTTCATCAGATTTGCACAAAATGCAAATGGATAGGAAAGCTTGCCTGAGAGTAATTGTGTCCTTGTTTTGGAAACAAAATAGCCGCCATAACATATCTTTAATGGCAAATAGGAGGGTCATCAAATCAAAAAAGGCTTTATATCACCCTTATAATTGTTTCTTTGGCTTCAAAATATGAAAACTACTTGTAAGAAATCATGGCCTATGAATCTTTTGTAGGAAGTTGTTCCTAAGATTTTCCCAAATCTCAATGTTGTTGGCCATTTAGCTGTACCTGCAGGTTGGGGTTCTTGCCTGCCGAGGCTGGCTATTTTTTTGTTTTGCCATGGTTTCATCCCCTGTTTGTATGCCGCTTGAGCTGTGTTTTCCAAATGGAATATGACCTTAATATTAAGGCCTATCAAAATGATTTGTGGCAGTTGTCACCTATAGGTATGGGAATTTTTCATGACAGATAAAACATTGACCTTTATCAAGTCAAGATCACATGGTCAAAATAAAATTTTCTTGTACTGTTTTGACCAGAAAGTAAAACGTATAGATTAACAAAATTTTAAAAGCACTTTCCTCACATCAAGATCTAGATGCCAGTCAAAATTTCAGATCAGTCGGTCATAATTTACCGATTTAGAGCTGATTGCTTCGCATTTAGTTAAAAATCATGCTGGAATGCACCCCTTTGGACACATATAGTGTATGTCGACTCACAGTAAGGACCTTACACAGGTTGGATGTCTTAATCAAGCAATTAGGTTTATAGCTTCAAAGTTACATCTACATTTTAAGGTTGCCTTAAAATTAGGTTATTCAGGTGTCTTTGGGGGGTGCTGTGTACTGCAGAAGAGATTTGTAAAATCTCAAATGTCTCTTATTTTTGGATTTAGAGCTTTGAAGTGTATTGGAATGTACTAGGAAACCATGGCCTGGGATTCCAAAATCTATCAAATTTGTCACCTGAATGCTATCAGTTTGCTATTTGCTATTTGCCCTTATACCTTCATAGGCGGCTAACCTGGGTGACTTTCTGGTGAGGGTGTTATATCTTTCAGGTGGAAATATTAGAAAATTTTGGTAATAAACTTTGTAAATGTGTGCATCTTTTAATGTTTCTTTTTTCATCCTTGTAATATTCTTAGGCTTGGGCTTCATCCAGAAAAAGGATGTCTTTAATATTGGTCCCAATTGAGAATATGAAATAAATTTAAAATAATCCCATGTTTGTGACCACATATTTATTTGATATGCGGTTTGATGCTATTGTTTAAACTGTTGTTTTTTGTCTTTATTCTCTGTATAATTTTGTGAAGGTTGTTTGGTGAATTGGGCTTGTATTATATTACAATTTGTGGTATTTATACCATCTATATTCCATAAATAAAGAATATTTATAGTATATTTGTAAAAATATTGTATTAACAATTTGTTGAGTATTGTTATTTTCTGTCATGAAAGATATTTCTTGCCAAAAACAGTTTTGTTGGTTGCTTCTTGTAGATTTAAATTATATTTATTATTATTAGTGGTCTTTTTCTCTGAGAAAAAAATAAATGTAAATTAGTATTTTTAATTGCTATTTTATGCCATTTATAAAAGGGTCTTTGTATAACTTGTTTTCCTGAATACGGTGTCTGAAATAGGTTTGTTTGGCCTAGAGTTGCTGTAACCTCACCTAACTCTCATTCAGATTTGTGACTCAGCCATAGCAAATAACAGGGACATTTTACTTAAAATCAAATGATTTTGTGAGGCAGCCAGTGTCCCATATATCACAATTACATGAGATATGTGTTTGATCATAAAGATTCACATTCTTGTGTGCTGTTTCTTTCTCTTTGAAGTTTGTTACCTGTAATAGTAAATATCTGAGAAGTAATGAGAGAATTTTACCTAACTTTTACTAGGATTGATTTTATGTGAAGTATCAATCCTGGATCCTGTCATGTGATATTTTGGTCTGTTGCATGTTTTCTTGTCTCATCCAGTGGTTTTCTAAATTTCATAACATGTACAATGATTGTTTTTATTGCGTTAATATATCTGACTTAACAAATTATTTCCATAGATCTGGTGCAAGCCAGTCCTGCCAAACATCAGAAAAAAATGTCCTGAGTCTCCTCCAGCTGAACTGGCTCCAAATGCCCCTTTTACTCCCATGGGGGTAGTGTGTTCCATACTCCCAGATCGCTATGAGGTCACTTCCTCTTTTTCAGTTGTCACATTCCAAAGTGCTTAAATTTTTTTAGTGCAAGTTTTCATATTTATTCATGTGTTTCAGAAATATTTGTGTGTTAGTGTGAAACAGTTGTGTTAATAAACTTACATAGGGCTACTACTGGACAGTAAAAAAAGGTCGTGCGGCCATATAACGGCCATGTTAGACACACACCAACAGTGTGCACATTGCAGGGAGAAGGGCATGTGGTCAAATCCTTGTTTCCTTGGTCAGGATGATTGCCTGCTTATTCTCTTTTTACCCCTGAACAAAGACAACAATTATCTGTCCCTGATTAGAAAAATTGCAAGGATAAAAAGAAAGACAAAGCAGTGAAGTCAGAGAAAGGGGAGCAGTTTATGGACCCATCGTCTCACTGTTATTGTACCTACTGACACTGACAACTCGGATACGGTGGTATTTCTCCTGTCAAGGCTGTTAGCAAACCCCCAGATCAATCCACAATTAATAAATTTACCGAGTTCAGTAACCAATTGTTTTCCCGCTTAACCATACTTGAAGCTGTTTTAGCTGCTGTTGGTGCCCCCCCCCCCCCCCCCCCTTCTCGAGAACCACCTGTTTTCTTGCCTGTCAAAGTTGGTGTCTCTCATTCCCCATCAGGGTAAATTCCCCCCTCTGCTGCAGGCAGTCTCTTCTGCTCCTTTCATTCTCCAGCCTACTCCCCTCACTGATGTTACCATGTTGACTAACCAAGGGGCCAGTGTTCAGATAGTGTTAAGGTTTCAGACTCAGACAGACTTAGTAATTTGCATGTATGTTGTAAATCATGTACTTAAATATGTTTTTTCAAGGGCATCCACAAAAGAAAGGTGTAAACCCTGCACTGCAAAGGAACAGAATAAAGCTTGTTGGTCATACTTCTTTTCTAGATCTTCCTATAGGTGGCCGTCAGAGAAATACTGGAAAATATGGGCCTTCATGGGTGCAAACCCAAGAATGGTATCACTCCTGAAGGAAGGTTACAACCTTCCCTCCAAGGTCAAACCTCCTTTAACCAGAAATCCAATAGTCAAGAGCGGATATGCCAATGTCCTCAGGAACAGTTACCTGAAGGAGGCATTGCATACCCTTTTAAACAAACAGGCCATAGAACAAGTCAAGGTTCATTCATCTCTGGCCTTCTACAACCACCTCTTCTTGGTTCCCAAACCCAACAACAAGTGGTATCCCATCTTAGACCTCCACCCTCTGAAAAAGTTCCTGAAGGTCCAAAGTTTCAAAGTGTAGACTCCAGAGTCAATAAGGCTATCGCTGCAAACAGGAGAGTGGGTCTCCTCCCTTAGATTTCAGTGACACCTACTTTCACATCCTATAAGTCAGAGCTCAAGGAGTACCTCAGATTCCCCTGTCAGAATTAGACTTTGCAGTTTACAGCCCTACCCGTTGGCCTATCCACAGCTCTCATGGTGTTTACAATAGTGGTAAAGGAGGTCAAACTCATGGCACAAGGTCATGATATTTAGATTCACCAGTACCTGGACAACTGGCTAATGATAGCCTAAGACGGACAGACTTGTTATCAACACACCTAGTCCCTCCTTGCCCTTTGTCAAGAGCTAGGCTGGATTGTCAACCTACAAAAATCAGAATTAGACCCTCAACAGGTCTTCATCTTCGGAGGTTACCAGTAAGACTTAGAAGAAGCTTGATCAGACCCACCCCAGAAAGTTGGAAAACTCTGAAAACCAAGATAAAAAAACCATTTTGGCTCAACCAAAATGTAGAGGGAGGAAGTGTATGTCCCTAATGGGCCTCCTCATTGTTACAAAAATGCAGGTCTCTTCAGGTCGCCTCCCTGTGAGGCCCATATGGTGGCACCTAAAAGCAAATTGGTATGTATCAGAGTCTCCAGAGAAGCACATCCTAGTTCTCAAGTCAGTTCAGAAGCATCTGTACTGGTGGCTCCGAGGGGAAATTGTCCTGATTGGTAGGCCATCCCTTTCACCCACTACAGCACATTCAACAAATCTTTACTGATGCATCAAATATAGGTAGAGGTTCTCACTTGGGTTGCCTACATAAACATGGAGTGGGGTATGAGATCAGGCTCTCTTTGTGCCCTGCTTTGGAGACTCCTCTCATGGTGCAACCTGCGGAACATTGCCCTAGGCATGTCCTATCCTGAGTTTAATGTCATTGTGGACAATCAAGTGATTTAGACGATGGTCCCTTCACCAGGTGATCTTCGCCCAGAAGAAGCTCCAGCTATAGATGGTTGTCATACTGCTATAGCAGATAAGGACGGGAATTCATCCCTAGAGGTAAACAAGAATGAGAACCTTATTCAGCTACTGGACAGTTTCCACAAGGATAAGCCCAAGGGTCGTAGAGGCATCCCTTCCTGGAACTTTTCCCAGGTTCTTCATCAGTTAACCACAACTCCTTTCGAACTGCTCAAAGGCTTCCTTAAAACACCTTCAAAACCATCTTCCTGTTAGCCCTAGCATCATGAAATCGGAGAAGTGAGATCTATTCCTGGATGAACAAGAACATTCACCACTTTGAAAACCGGTCAAAAGCTTTCCTTTACCCCTGGCCCAGCTTTCTCTCAAAGAGTGAACTGGATCGTGAGGGCCCAGACAGTGTGGCCCCCACTCTGGATAGAGTGTTACTACCTGGACAAGACTAAGGATATCAGAGACAATAATTAACTGGTTTTTGTATCCTTCAAGAAGAACTTTGACAGGGATATCTCACCCTGTATTATTTCTTCTTGGATCAAGCAGACAGCCCTTCTGTGTTATAGTGTCAGACCAGGAAACACTTCCAAGTTCACCAGGTTAAAACCCATGATGTTACAGCTTTTGCTGCCTCTAAAGCCTTTCAAGGAGGAGTCTCTTTAGATCAAATCCTCTCGGCTTGTCATTTGAAGTGCTACAACACTTAACCCAGTAGCAAGGGCTGATTCTGAACTTTATCATTAGGTCCCATAGTGATAGCTCAGCAAATTCATCATTACATGCTGAACATTGGGAGTTGCCTACCTCCCATTGTAGACTCAAATATTTGAGGTGTCTTTCCAAGCCCCATTAGAAGGGTTTCCCTTCTCCAGGCCTAAGATACTGCTATAGAACCTCTCAACCTTATAAGTCTGAGAGTCAGAAATTCTGTTTGTGCTTGTCTGATAGTCCTCTCGGAATCCCAAGGGACTGAACTCTTTCTCCCCTCTCTTCTCATTGTAGGAGAGAAAAAATGGGGGGGGGGGGGGGGGGGGGTAAACCAGTTTAACCAGATCCAGGACCAAAGGAGAATATTTCTGACTAAATCTTCTCTAGAGTTCTGGCTAGTCCCTCAACTAAGCTACCCACCATCCTCTCGGTAGTTATTCTGGCATTAATCTGTAAGAAGAGATATATTAACGCAGTAAAATAGAAAATTAAATAAGTAAGTTAAATTTGTATAAGTTAATATTTTACCTATCAGACGGGGGAGTTCTTCCCTCCATCCTCTTTTACCTTACTTGGGGCTAAGGGTCAACCTTCTCAAAAAAAGAGGAAGTGACATCATAGTCGCTTGGCAAGTATGGGAGGCACTACCCCCAGCATGTAAAGGGGCATTGGGAGCCAGTCCAACTTGAGGAGACTCGGGGCGTCTTTTTCTGACATTTGCGGAACCGGCTTTCACCAGGCCTATGGCAAAAGTCTGTTAGGTAAGATATTAACTTATAAAACTGTAATTTACTTAAGAAATTTTCTAAATTGTGATCATAAGCTTACAATTGAAGCGGTAGTTACTAAAACAAATCACGATTCTTGGCTTTTGGATGGCCCCAATAGCCTTTATTACCATGCAATATTCAGTGGGTATGTGAAACAAAAAGCATATCTAAGCAACTAAGAAACCATCTTTTACAATGAAAAGGTACAAGAAGTATTATCATTTGACTTTATTTGTGTCTTCAATAGTTACTTAGATATGAATGTGTATTTTATTTCCATTCCTAATTCATTTTTAACATTCAACAGGTTTTCAAGTTTTGCAGACGATTCTCCACCAATTTCCATAAAATAAGTTTCAAAAAGTGAAAAAAAATTTTAACTGGTACACATGACATAATACAATCAAGTAGAATAATATTCACCCAAATTGCAGCAAGACTGAATGTATAAAGAAATGGACATTTTTACCCACAGCCTCTAAAGGCTGTGCAGTATTGTTTTCACACATGGCATCTGAAAATCAGGGCTATATCTCAGAAACTGTAAGATGTAGAAAGTTAATACTTGGCAGTGACATTTCCATAATGCTCCTGACCTTTGAAATCTTATCTGGACTATATCTCACAAACTGTAACATGTAGAAAGTTGATATTTGATAGGTGTAGGTGTACAGTGTCATGGTCTGACCTTAATTTTACCTTTGACTTTGCTATAGTAACCCTGACCTTAATTCTGGTACAGAAATCTCACAAAAACCATAAAGTATGGCAGGTTAATACTTGGTTGAAACAGTGGTTTGGGGTTATGGCTGCAGCATCACAGAGTCTACTTCAATCGATCTTTGACCTTGCCATAGTGACCCCGACCTTTTAAATCTTGTCCGGGCTACATCTTGGACACCATAATATGTAGGAGTAAGTATGTGGTCAAGACAATCGTCGGGGGTTGTAGTTCTGGAACATCATGGTGTGACTTTGATTTGACATCTGACCATGGCATTGTGACCTTGACCTATCAAATCTTGTCTTGTTTATATCTCAGAAACTGTAAGGTGTAGGAAGTTCATACTTGGTAGAGACATTGGTTGATGGTGTGAGTGTGCATCATGTTGGTGTCACCTTGACTTGATCTTTCACCTTGCTGACTGTTAAGATATTGCCTGGGTTTGTATCTTGAAAACAAGGTGTAACACATTTATTCTTGACAGGGATATTGCTTGACGGGTTTAAGAGTCAGGTCGTATTTCTCCAGGCTGGAGAGTATGGGCATCTGATACTATTTTTTCATAAATGTTTTGAAATCAAGTTTTAACTTTAAAAACCGCAAAATCATCACCATGGTAATATTTATGTTACTATAAATGTATTTGCCTATGACAGAGAATCTATGATATATGCAGTAAAATTTGTAAAAATAGGACCAGTATGTGTACATGTGAAGGGAGTGTGCCAAACATACAGGATCCAAGAGCTGAAAAATCACTATTTTTGTGTGAGTGGCTGTTTACTACTTGACATTGGATTTATACAATGTCAATGTATTGTTTTGACTGTAAAGTTTTGTCCAACATCAGGAAATATTTCATATCTCCATGTATTTTATTTTAGATAACATGTGCCATAATAGTAATATTGTAATTGAAAATATGTTTGTGTTAATCTTTGTATGAGACATAATGAAATATTTATAATTGTGATTTTGCCTTTTGCTTTCTGTAAATTAACTGATGAAAGGGATGTAAAATCCCTTTTTTATTGCATTAATACATCTTACCTAATGCTTTTGTGTGAATTTGCTGGTGTAGGAAGTTATACTGATCATGGCATACCCAGGACAGAAACAGGGTTCTTGTGGACATGTTATGGCTGCCTTTGACCAGCACAGTAGACTGGGCAAAGACCCTTGTGTGAGAAAACAGAACTGTATGTACTTTAACATTCTAACTACTGACCAGTGACAACTTTCAACAACTACATTTAAAGCTAGGAAAAAAAATAAATCTGACAAGAAACATGCCACAGCCAGACCCTCTGTAATAGATGCAGACAGTGTCCTGATTCTAGGGAAGGTTAACAGCAAAGTGTCAGGAAATGTATCAGAAACAGTGTCAGACAAGGTAGTTCCGCCTACCAAAGAGAGCAAGGCTACACCAACCAAAATAAGAAGAAATCTACTTCAACTAAACCAGTTTCAAAGAAGATTTTGAAGCATTGGACAATAAATGAAGTGAGAAGTTCATTTCGCTTGGAAACTCTTATGCTGGCTAAGTCTATTCAACCGGTTGATCAGTCTCAGATCAACCTACCGATCAGCCTCAGACAGCTCAGTATACTGGTCAGCCTACTTTTCAACATATTGTGTCACCAGTCCAGCAGTCTTCTAGACAAGTGTAATCACTTCAGCCCAGCCTTTCTACCACTTACCGGTCTGGCCAGTACAGCAGGTACTATCCTGTCTGACCAAAATATGCCTCCTGTCATTGAGAAGATCTTGCCCTCTAAATAGTTTTCAAGTTACAACTCATTGACTCAGCAGTGAAAACCTTAAAGTAGCTATTGCTCAGCTATGCCATGAGCTACAGGTCTACATTTCCAGTATATTATAGCTAAAGAAGACAAATCTTAAAAAAAGACAGTGAATTAAAGAATATATATTTGGTGACAACAGATCATTCAAGTTCCTTGCAGGCTTTCTAATATTTTATCAAGGAAAGGTTGAAATTCTTTATTTTTTTCTCTAAAAATATCATTCAGTATAATTAACATAATTTATTATCTCCCACCGGGCTTTAGCCCGGGAGGGAGATTATGAAATGATGCCTGTGTGCATGCGTCCGTGCGTGCGTTAGTGTGTCACGCAGATTTCTCCAAAACTACTACAGCAACAGATTTTTTGTAAATTGTCCCAATGAATTTTTACACCCTTGAAATTTTTGGGGGTTTTATGGACTTAGGCCTGAAGATAAGTGAGTAATAGCAATCTTAGCTACTTTGAGTAAAGGACTCATAACTCAAAAACTATTGCACTTACAGGTTTTTACCCCACAGCCGGGGTATTGTTTTCACCCATGGTGTCCGGTCGGGCGGGCGGCGGGAAAAAGTTTGTCCGGGCTGTATCTCAGAAACCGTAAGGTGTAGGAAGTTGATACTTGGTAGGGACATTGGTTAGGGGGTGCAGTTGTGCAACGTCATGGTCTAACCTGGATTTGACCTTTGACCTTGCTGTAGTGACCTTGACCTATAAACTCTTGTCTGGGCTATATCTCGGAAACCGTAAGGTGAAGGAAGTTGATATTTGGTAGGGACATTGGTTAGGGGGTGTAGGTGTGCAATGTCATGGTCTGACCTTGATTTGACCTTGCCGTAGTGACCTTGACCTATAAAGTCTTGTCCGGGCTATATCTCGGAAATTGTAAGGTGTAGGAAGTTGATATTTGGTAGGGACATTGGTTAGGGGGTATAGGTGTGCAACGTCATGGTTTGACCTTGATTTGACCTTTGACCTTGCTGTAGTGACCTTGACCTATAAAATCTTGTCCGGGCTATATCTCAGAAACCGTAAGGTGTAGGAAGTTGATATTTGGTAGGGACATTGGTTAGGGGGTGTAGGTGTGCAACGTCATGGTCTGACCTTGATTTGACCTATGACCTTGCTGTAGTGACCTTGACCTATAAAATCTTGTCTGGGCTATATCTCGGAAACCGTAAGGTGAAGGAAGTTGATATTTGGTAGGGACATTGGTTAGGGGGTGTAGGTGTGCAATGTCATGGTCTGACCTTGATTTGACCTTGCCGTAGTGACCTTGACCTATAAAGTCTTGTCCGGGCTATATCTCGGAAACTGTAAGGTGTAGGAAGTTGATATTTGGTAGGGACATTGGTTAGGGGGTATAGGTGTGCAACGTCATGGTTTGACCTTGATTTGACCTTTGACCTTGCTGTAGTGACCTTGACCTATAAAATCTTGTCCGGGCTATATCTCAGAAACCGTAAGGTGTAGGAAGTTGATATTTGGTAGGGACATTGGTTAGGGGGTGTAGGTGTGCAACGTCATGGTCTGACCTTGATTTGACCTATGACCTTGCTGTAGTGACCTTGACCTATAAAATCTTGTCTGGGCTATATCTCAGAAACCGTAAGTTGTAGGAAGTTGATACTAGGTAGGGACATTGGTTAGGGGGTGTAGGTGTGCAGCATCATAGTGTGACCTTGATTTGACCTTTGACCTTGCCATAGTGACCTTGACCTATAAAATCTTGTCTGGGCTATATCTCGGAAACTGTGAGGTGTAAGAAGTTGATACATACTAGGGACATTGGTTAGGGGGTCTAGGTGTGCAAAGTCCTGGTCTGACCTTGATTTGATCTTTGACCTTGCCGTTGTGACCTTGAACTATAAAATCTTTTCTGGGCTATATCTCGGAAACTGTAAGGTGTAGGAAGTTGATACTAGGTAGGGACATTGGTTAGTGGTTATAGGTGTGCATTATAATGGTGTGACCTTAATTAGACCTTTGGCCTTGTCGTAGTGACCTTGACCTTTAAAATCTTGTTGCACCTTTGGGTCTGTCTTTTGATGCAGATTAAGCACTGTTAAAGTCATATTAGAATTTATTAAGAATTTTACTTTTATAACTTCCCACTGTAAGAGATGGAATTTCATCAAGTGAACCACAGATTTTGCTCCAACACCACACATAAGCATTCATTGAATGCATTACCACTTCTGTATGCATGGCAATATTCAAAACATCTAAACCATAATTCGGCCATGCAGATGTAGATAAAAAGTGTTGTAATTTTAGTTTACTGATTAATGCTGTCATCTTGTTATTGAATTATCTTGTTTTAATACTTCATCTTTACATGCATTATCTTTCTTTTAGACGTTATTTTCTCCATTTAAACATTGTTTGGACCTTTATATAACTGACAGTGCTCTGAAAGTATCCTGAACTTTGTACTGATACAGTACTTCCATATCTCATGGTTTTAAAAGTATTTCCCTAGGCTGTGGGGTACGGGCATCTCTGATGCTATTTTTCTTCAAATATGTTGTTCAGCTACTTTGTCCTTAGCTATAAGATGGTACATAGTTTGGGGTCCCATTGCATGCCATAAGTGAGTAATAGCTATTTTCTTATTTGTAGCAAAATAATGACATAAGTAAATGTCAAATATCTTCAAAAGTATTAAAGTTAGGGAATTCTTTCAATATGTTATTCATCTAGTTTTTGGTAAGCTATCACATAGTAAAGTTTCAGACCTGTTGCACATTGCATAGCTGAGTAATAGCTACTTTGAAATTCTGACTGTTGAGTACATCCATTGTAACTCCAAAACTATTGCAGTTACAGTATTTTCCTAAAATATGTTGTTCAGCTACTTTGTCCTTAACTATAAGATGGCATATAGTTTGGGGTTTTATTGCATGCCATAAGTGAGTAATAGCTATTTTCTTATTTGTAGCAAAATAATGACATAAGTAAATGTCAAATATTTTCAAAAGTATTAAAGTTAGGGAAATATTTTCAAATATGTTATTCATCTAGTTTTTGATAAGCTATCAGATAGTAAAGTTGCAGACCTGTAGCACATTGTATAGCTGAGTAATAGCTACTTTGAAATTCTGACTGTTGAGTAAATCCATTGTAACTCCAAAACTACTGCAGTTACAGTATTTTCCTAAAATAATTTGTTCAGCTACTTTTTCCTTAACTTTAACATGGCATATCGTTTGGGGTTCCATTGCATGTCATAAGTGAGCAATAGCTATTTTCTTATTTGTAGCAAAATTATGACGGAAATAAATGTCAAATACCTTCACAAGTATTAAAGTTAGGCAAATCTTTTCATTTGTTATTCATCTAGTTTTTGATAAGCTTATTTTCCTTTGTCCTTTATATTTTTGTTAGGGGCCACGGTGGCAGAGTGGTAACACTCTCGCCTCCCACCTCTGAGGCCGGGGTTCGATTCCCGGAATGGCCTCAAGTGGGAAAGCTGGTAGTTGCTTGCCGTTGGTCGGCAGTTTACAGTACAGAAACCTGACAAACTGTATGTTCTGGTTTCCTCTGCCCTTCCAACTACCCATCGTGATATTACCTGTACAGTGTTGAAAGCGACGTAAAACCCCAATTAAATAAATAAATTTATATTTTTGTTGCTTTTGCAGATCTAGGTCAATAGCTAAGTGAGTAGATAGCTGAGTAATAGCTACTAAAATGAGTGAATGTCTTTTATCTCTAAAAGTATTATAGGTAGGCAATTTCGTCTAAATAAGTGATTCACCTACTTTGGGGTGATCTACCACATAGTGCAGTTGCAGATCTATAGCTTTTTGCATAGCACACTCGTAGCTACTAAAATGAGTAAATGTCTTTCATCTCTAAAAGTATTGCAGATAGGCAATTTCTTCTAAATAAGTCATTCACCTACTTTTGGCTGATCTACCACAAAGTGATGTTGCACAACTGTAGCTCTTTGCATAACTGAGTAATAGCTACAAAAATGATGTCAATACCCTTTATCTTTAAAAGTATTACAGATAGGCAATTTCTAAATAAGCCATTCACCTGCTTTTGGGTGATCTACCACATAGTGAAGTTGCAGAACTGTAGCTCTTTGGATGGCAGAGTAATAGCTACTAAAATTAGTAAATGTCTTTTATCTCTAAAAGTATTGCAGATAGAGAATTTCTTCTAAATAAGTCATTCACCTACTTTTGGGTGATCTACCACTTAGTGAAGTTGGAGAACTGTAGCTCTTTGGATAGCTGAATAATAGCTACTAAAATGAGCAAATGTCTTTTATCTCTAAAAGTATAACAGATAGGCAATTTCTTCTAAATAAGTCATTCACCTACTTTTGGATGATATACCACACAGTGAAGTTTCAGATCTATAGCTCTTTGCATAGCTCAGTCATAGCTACTTAAATGAGTAAATGTCTTGTATCTGTAAAAGTACTGAATATACGCAATTTCTTCTAAATAAGTCATTCACCTACTTTTGGGTAATCTACCACATAATGAAGTTGCAGAACTGTAGCTCTTTCCATAGCTGAGTAACAGCTACTAAAATGATTAAATATCTTTCATCTCTAAAAGTGTTATGAAAAGGCAAATTCTTCTGAATAACTGATTCACCTTTTGGGTGATCTACCACATAGTGAAGTTGCACATCTATAGCTCTTTGCATAGCTGAGTCATATACCTGCTAAAATGAGTAAATGTATTTTATCTCTAAAAGTATTGCAGATAGGCAATTTCTTCTAAATAAGTTGTTCACCTACTTTTGGGTGATCTACCACATAGTGAAGTTGCACAACTATAGGTCTTTGCATAGCTGAGTAACAGCTACTAAAATGAGTAAATGTCTTTTATCTTTAAAGGTATTGGACAGACAATTTCTTCTAAGTAAGTCCTTCACCTACTTTTGGGCGATCTACCTCATAGTGAAGTTGCAGAACTGTAGCTCTTTGGATGGCAGAGTAATTGCCACTAAAATGAGTAAATGTCTTTTATCTCTAAAAGTGTTACAGATAGGCAATTTCTTCTAAATATGTCCTTCACCTACTTTGGGTTGATCTACTACATAGTAAAGTTGCAGAACTGTAGCTGTTTGGGTGGTAGAGTAATGGCTACTATAATGAGTAAATGCCTTTTGTCTTTAAAAGTATTGCAATCAAACATTAAAGTGCCTCTTGCTTGTTGTCACTTCTACATGTGCCTCCATCTCAAAAGAAAATTTATATTCCACTATCTTTAGTACATCTAATTTATACGGCGGGAGATGCGTCAGAATGTTTGTTATATGTAAAATGGGATCCTCCCTTAACTGAAGACCAAAAAGTACTTCACAAACTGTAAATTTAAATTTGACTTTTAATAAATGCTTAAACATTTCAGATAATTTTTCCCAAAAAATTGTGCTGACATCACAGTAGTACAAGTGATGTTCTAAAGTATCTACAGCTCCACAAAAGCTACAAGTTGAACTTTCAATTATTTTCCATTTAAACAGGTTTTCTTTACGATTCAGAGTCCTGTGTATAATTTTGTATTGAAAGCTTTGATAAAAAGGTTCTACTGAAATTTTAAAGGGTAGTAAAATATTTCCGTTCAGATGGTTTTAAAAAGGGAAAAAGATTTATCCATGTATTTATTGATGGTGTGGATGGAATTTGGTCTCTAGTATTTATTTGGCTTTGTTGGAAAACCAAATGCCTAAAGTTTTGAAACAACCTGTATTTAAATTTATCTTTTTCAGTTCTGATGGTAATTTAATGTTTGACTTCTTTAGCCTTCCTAAGGGAATCACTTCAGATTTTTCAAGATTAATAGTTAATCCTGAAATTGTTTCAAACTTATGAAATAATGCAACACTTTGTGAGACTGACAAAAAGAGACTGTTAAAAAGAGAGTAGTATCATCTGCTAATTGAACAATTTTATATTCTTGATTTTTGTCCTTTCTGAAACCGTTTAGACCGCGAATATTTTTGTTTGGTTGAATATTTATAGCTAGAATTTCAGCTACTATTATAAACAAAAGTGCAGAAATTGGACAGCCTTGTCTAACTGATCGGGACAAGTTAAAAGTTTTAGAATGATATATCCATTATTAGAAACACAAGATTTGATATCAGTATATAAGATCTTTCTTTATCCAAGATATAGACGATTCCCCAAAATTAAATGCTTTAAGGCATTTTAAAAGAAAAGCCCATTCAATACTATCAAAGGCTTTTTCAAAATCTATGAGAGCAATAAAGCCACTCATGTCAAGTTCTTCAGTTATATTTTTAATATCAAATATTGTTCAAATAGTCTCACCTATAGAACGACCTTTTATGTAACCTATTTGATCTCTATCAATTATATCTCCTATTACTTTTTATAACTTTTCTGCCAGAGCTTTTGTAAGAATTTTGTTGTCTGTATTTAACTCACAGGACTCCAATTTTTCAAAAACCTTAGATCTTTGTCCTTTTTGGGAATTAAATTTATTATTCCCAGCTTCTGTTCTTGAGAGAGTTCTTTATTTTTACAAGTGTACTCGTAGCTTTCTATTAACAAGTTATGAATGTCCGGCCAAAAGAATTTATAGAAGTTGTGGTTAAACCATCAGAATCAAGTGACTTATTATTAGCCAACTTCCCATAGTCACAAGCATGTAGTTTTTGATCACAAACTTTAACTTGTTTTTGATCTTCTGTAAGCCTTGGAATAGCAGGGTTTTCTAAAACTTACATTCTGTATCTGCAATCCCATCAAGCTTCTGTTTTGATGTTTAAAGGTTATTAAAGTAATTTTTTGTTCTTTTAAAATTGCCATAGGATCTGTAATAGTATTTTGTCCTATTATTAGTTTTGTTATATGCTTTACATTGTAATTCCACTTTTCAAGGTTCAAGAAATATTTACTATTTTTTTCACCTTCAACCTATTTCATTTTCGATCTTAACTTTGAACCTTTTAATTTTGTTTGTTGTAAACTTTTCCATTCATATTTAGCTTTATGATAATCATCTAAATTTACATTTTCACTGTAACTCGCTAATAATTAAGCGTCCCACAAGGGTCGCTTTTTTGTGTATAGGAGAAAATCAGGCTCTGCGGTTCGTTTTCCTTATAACTCTGTTACCGTTGGGCGGATTCTTTTCAAATTTGGCAGGTGTATGCAGTAGCCTTGGGGAATTCTTTTGAAGATGCTGCAGTGACATTTCGACCAATCAGAGAGGTCACATGACCAAAAATGTCTTTTTTCGATGGGTAAGCTTCTCCGGATGATGACTTGAAAACCATTTTATCAATTTACCTGAAACTTGGCAAATACATTCATTCTATTAAAATCTGGAAATCATTAGATTTTGGCATTGATTCTTTAAGAAATGGCCAAGTAATTAATGATTAATTAATCATTACGAATTTTCCAAATAAGGAAAATACAAAAATGCTTATATCTCGAAAACCGTGCAAGATAGAGTGATTTCGACGAACTTTTTGATCACAGGGTATCTCTGCAGAGTAGACATCTCAATTTTCAAAAAAAATTTTCTCGCCAAAACTGGCAGCCATTTTGAATTTTTCGCAAAAATTGCAAAAGCACAAAAATGCTTATATCTCGAAAACCGTGCTAGATAGAGTGATTTTTACGAAATTTTTGACCCACAGGGCATCTCTGCAGAGTAGCCATCCCAATTTTCAAAAAAAAAATTATCTCGCCCAAAATGGCGGCCATTTTGAATTTTACGCAAAAATTGAAAAACACAAAAATGCTTATATCTCGAAAATCTGCTAGATAGAGCGATTTCGACGAAATTTTTGACCCACAGGGTATCCCCGCAGAGTGGTCATCCCAGTTTTCAAAAAAAATTTATTCCGCTCAAAATGGCGGCCATTTTGAATTTTCGAGTTTTTTGCAAAAATTACAAAACACAAAAATGCTTATATCTCTAAAACCGTGCTAGATAAAGTGATTTTTACGAAATTTTTGTCCCACAGGGTATCTCTGCAGAGTAGTCATCCTAATTTTCAAAAAAAAAAATTATCTCGCCCAAAATGGCGGCCATTTTGAATTTTACGCAAAAATTGCAAAACACAAAACTGCTTATATCTCGAAAACCGTGCTAGATAGAGCAATTTTGACGAATTTTTTTACCTACAGGTTATCCCCGCAGAGTGGTCATCCCAATTTTCAAAAAAATTTTGCTCCGCTCAAAATGGCGGCCATTTTGAATTTTCGAATTTTTCGCAAAAATTGCAAAACACGAAAATGCTTATGTCTCGAAAACCGTGCTAGATAGAGCGATTTCGACGAAATTTTTTACCCACAGGGTATCTCTGCAGGGTAGCCATCCTAATTTTCAAAAAAAATTTATCCCGCCCAAAATGGCGGCCATTTTGAATTTTACGCAAAAATTGCAAAACACAAAAAATGCTTATATTTCTAAAACCATGCTAGATAGAGTGATTTCGACGGAACTTTTTTACCCACAGGGTATCTCCACAGAGTGGTCATCCCAATTTTCCAAAAAAAAAAATTTTCGCCCCATTTTCGGCCATTTTGAAATTTAGAATTTTTCACAAAAATTGCAAAAGACAAAAATGCTTATATCCTGAAAACCTTGCTAGATAGAGCGATTTCGACGAAATTTTTGACCCACTGGGTATCTCTGCAGAGTAGCCATCCTAATTTTCAAAAAATTCTTCTCTCGCCCAAATTGCTGGCCATTTTGAATTTTACGCAAAAATAGCAAAACACAAAAGTGCTTATATCCTGAAAACCGTGCTAGATGAGAGATTTCGATGAAATTTTTGACCCACAGGGTATGTCTGCAGAGTGGTCATCCCAATTTTCAAAAACTTTTTGTCTCCCCCAAATTGGTGGCCATTTTGAATTTTTCACAAAAATTGCAAAACACAAAAGTGCTTTTATCCTGAAAACCGTGCTAGATAGAGCGATTTTGACGAAATATTTGACCCACAGGGCATCTCTGCAGAGTAGCCATCCCAATTTTTAAAAAAATTTTGGTCTCGCCCAAAATTGTGGCCATTTTGAATTTTCGAATTTTTCGCAAAAATTGCAAAACACAAAAATGCTTATATCCTGAAAACCTTGCTAGATAGAGCGATTTTGACGAAATATTTGACCTACAGGGTATCTCTGCAGAGAGGCCATCCCAATTTTCAAAAAAAATTTTTTGTCTCGCCCAAAATTGCGGCCATTTTGAATTTTCGAATTTTTCGCAAAAATTGCAAAACACAAAAATACTTATATCTCGAAAACCATACTAGATAGAGCGATTTCGACGGAATAGTTGACCCACAGAGTATCTCTGCACAGTGGCCATCCCAATTTTCAAAAAAATTTTGGTCTCGCCCAAAATTGCGGCCATTTTGAATTTTCGCAAAAATTGCAAAACACAAAAATGCTTATATCCTGAAAACCTTGCCAGATAGAGCGATTTCAACGAAATTTTTGACCCACAGGGTATCACTGCAGAGTACTGCTTGGCGCCATATAATGGCACACACCTCAAATTGGCACAAAACGGAAGTTAAAATATTCAATAAAACTTGCTTTTTATCGCCCACATTCGCACATTTCCGCATACCATATTAGTGACGATGTATATAACTTAATTGGCTTCGGGAATTTCCGTATGCAAATTGTGCCAATTTGAGGTGCTGATTTCATGTAGAAATTATATTATCGCCCCTCAAAAAACATTCCAACAGGTTTATTGTTTATATTTGATGTTAATAAAATAGTTTAATAGCTTGCGCTTGTGTCAATTCATATTTTAATAAAAAGAAATCCACGAAACTACACTTAACATAAGCAAAAATAAGGCTTTTATGTCCAAGTTGTGCCAAGTTACGGCGGGAGGCAGTAGCCATCCCAATTTTCAAAAAATTCTCTCGCCCAAATTGCCGGCCATTTTGAATTTTTCGCAAAAATTACAAAACACAAAAATGCTTATATCTCGAAAACCGTGCTAGATACAACAATTTCGACAAAATTTTTGACCCACAGGGTATCTCTCCAGAGTGGCCATCCCAATATTTCAAAAAATTCTTCTCTCGCCCAAAATGGCGGCCATTTTGAATTTTACGCAAAAATTGCAAAACACAAAAATGCTTGTATCTCGAAAACCGTGCTAGATAGAGCGATTTCGACGAAATTTTTGACCCACAGGGTATCTGCAGAGTAGCCATCACAATTTTCAAAAAAAAATTGTCTCGCCCAAATGGCGGCCATTTTGAATTTTTCGCAAAAATTGCAAAACACAAAAATGCTTGTATCTCGAAAACCGTGCTAGATAGAACGATTTCGACGAAATCCAAGATGGCCGCCAAAACTGGCGAAAATTGAAATTTTTCCCCTTTGCATAGGATACTCTTGTATACCCTGTGGGTCAAAAATTCGCTCGAAATCCCTCTATCTCGTACGGTTTTCAAGATATTCACACTTTTTCATTTTCCGCAAAAATCCAAGATGGCCGCCAAAAGTGGCGAAAACTGAAATTTTTCCCCTTTGCACAAGATACTCTTGTACTACCCTGCGGGTCAAAAATTTGCTCGAAATCACTCATACAGGTTTTGAGATATTCACACTTTTTTATTTTCCGCAAAAATCCAAGATGGCCGCCAAAACTTGCGAAAATTGAAATTTTTTCCCTTTGCATAGGATACTCTTGTACTACCCTGTGGGTCAAAAATTTGCTCGAAAATGACTCTATCTCTTATGGTTTTCGAGATATTCACACTTTTTCATTTTCCGCTAAAATCCAAGATGGCCGCCAAAAGTGGCGAAAATTGAAATTTTTCCCCTTTGCACAGGAGACTCTTGTACTACCCTATGGGTCAAAAATTCACTCGAAATCGTTACTCCTACGGTTTGCGAGATATTTGTGATTTTTCACATTTTCACTAAAAGTAGCAATAAAGTAGCCATTACTCACTTGTACATTGAGCAACAGTTGTGAAACTTAAATATGTTACAGTTCACAAAAAAGTAGATGAACAACATATTTGAGAGAAATTGTGTAGCTGCAATACTTTTGAAGATATAAGCCATTTACTCATTGTGGTTATCATTAAAAATTGACAAAGTAGTTATTACTCACTTAGCTATGGAGATACACTTCCAAACTACTGACCATGTTGTAGCTGTGGAGAAAGTAGCTGAACAACATATTGGAACAAAATACTCTAAATGCAATAGTTTGAGAGTTATAAGTCATATAATTCTATTAGGTAAAAGTGCTATTGCTCACTCAAAAGTAGGCCAAAGTTCACCAAACCCAAAAAATATTGAAGAGCGTAAAAATTTATTAGGACAAGTAATTTACCAAAAATGTGTAACTGTAGTAGTTTCAGAGAAAACTGCGTGACCCACGTATGGACGCACACACATGGTGCAAATTATAATCTCCCGCCGGCAAGCTGGGCGGGAGATAAAAACAGTTACTTTGCAATGACCTGTGATTTTCATCATATGGCTTTATGGAATTGATTTTAGAAGGAACTGCCACAAAAAGAACAATGACCAAACAGTTATTTGTAATTAGCTGTGATCTTCAGCATGGCTTCTTGTAATTTACTCTGAAAGAGACTTTTATAAACAGAATAGATATACAATAGTTACTCTGGAATGAATTGCAGTTGAGCTGGTGCATGTGCCTTAGCATATGTCTGTTGAAAGTGCTGCTGTCAATGCTGTAAATGCTGCTGCTGTGGAAGTGTTTGTGGTATGTGTGTAAATGTTTGTTGCATCTGCTGCTGTGGGGCCTGCATCAAGGTGTGAACCATGGATATTGGTACCAGGTCGAGGCCTGGCTGTATGTGGCAGTCTGGGCCATACTCGTGCCGATTGCATGTTGGTAAATTTGTTCCTGCGTGTCCCTACGTTTAAGTCTCATCACTAAGTTGAATGTCTTTTGTTGAAACTAGTCATACAAGTCGCTAGTTAAACCACCTCCACCTTTAGAATGTCACACAAGCCCAGTCTTGGGTTTTCTGGCTTCTCATCGCTCAGCTTTTTAACCATGATGTCTTTTAACTCTGCTATTCCCCTCAGAGATTCTGCAAGAGCTGATTGAAGGTCAGGTTTTGCATAGCTTGAGGTCACACTGACGCCACGCGATCTACGAGTAGGGGTATGTGTATCCATGTTGGACAGGTCTGCTGGGTCATTAGTGGATTCTGCACAAAAATTATCCTGGAACAGTTACATTTGCATGTCTGGATGCTGAGTCCGCTGCTGCAGTGGCTTGCGAAGCAGACCCCCTGGGAAACCCTGACTGTGGCCCCTCTCAGGAAGTCAAAATTGTCTCTGATCCATTTCTGCCTCTATGTCAGCTGTGGCTGACTTCATGTGAGTGACCTTTTCAAAGAGTGTGTGCTGGCTCTGAAACCATCTTTGGTAGGCATCTTTGTCCATGTTGTTCTCATCACAAAACCTATCCCACACAGCCTCCCTATTTGACCTATCCTTGTAGTCCATTTAACACTTGTTGTAGAGAATTTCATTGTCACTCAAAAAGTCCACTAATTTCCTCTCCTCCTCAGCAGTGAACAGAACAGCGGGTTTCTTGCTTCTTTTCTCAGCCTTTTCTTCTGATACATGTTGCCCTTCCCTGGTCTTTGACTTGCCCTTGCTTTTGCCCTTCTCTGCCCCCCCCCCCCCCAGCAGCCTGTATGTCAGCAATGCCCTCATCACTTGAATCTGAATCCTGCTGTGTCTCAAGTGCAATCCCAGCAGGCACGCAACTTTGAAATCTGGTGGAAATACGTGTAGATTTTGCAAATCGTTTTTGGTTGGATCCAACCGGTGAAATCAGGTTGAATTCAATCAGTGAAATCAGGTTGAATTCCGTGGGTGAAATCTGGTTGAAATATGTGTAGATTTTGCAAACCGTTTTTGGTTGGATCCAACGGGTGAAATCAGGTTGAATTCAGAGGGCGAAATCTGGTTGAAATACATGTAGATTTTGCAAACCGTTTTTGGTTGGATCCAACTGGTGAAATCAGGTTGAATTCAATTGGTGCAATCAGGTTGAATTCAGTGGGTGAAATCTGGTTGAAATACGTGTAGATTTTGCAAACTGTTTTTAGTTGAATCCAATGTATGAAATAGGGTTGAATTCAATGGGTGAAATCAGGTTGTTTACACTGTCTTCTTTATTTGAATCATTGTAGCTTGTGTGTCATAATTATAGCTTCTTAATAATATTATACAATAACTATCCATATACATATTTTACAATTTGGATACATCTTCAAAGTAATTAATTCCTTCGAAGATGACATGTTTTCATGAATCATTGTATATTCAATATTCTATTTCTGATGACACTGTAATAACACATAATTTTGCATCAGCTTTCAGATATGCTCAAGATATGTAAATCCATATTTTCCAACTAGATATCCATTTTTATGTTATTAATAGGACCGGTATTATTCATTGCCTTCAATTGAAATTCTTTTTGTGAAATTTTAAAATAATTTTTTTTCTTTGTAAATACCAAACAATTGTGACATTATTTATATCTTCAGTATTTTATCCAATCAGTTTCTTTTAATTGTTTTATTAAGTTGGCTATAATTATATTGTAATTATAAAGAAGCTATAATCATGTAGTAAAGTCACAATGCTCAGTTCAGATGCTTGTGTCTCATACAACTTTGTCTTATAAACTGAAAAAAAAAATAGCCACATTTGTAGAACTCCACCCATTACTCCCCACCTTAATTAGTTGTCAGTTCTGACCACAAAAAACAGACATAAAGAAGTAAACACCATGCAAGCAATTGAGCAAGGGTAAACCCCCACCTCCACCCCTACTGTGTTATCTAATTACTTTTAGTCACAGGCCTAATGTTCTGTGTAGCAGGGTACAGATAAGAAAAACCAGGACCCCCCCAACCTCACTGGTGTGTGATAAAATGTTATAGGTTAGGTTCTCTGTATAGAGAAGTTTTCAGTGTAAACTTGCAAACTGAAAACTAGTGATTTGTGTATGGGAGAATTTGAGAAACAAATTCAAATTAGTAAGTTTTGATGAATAAGTTTGAATTTATCTTTTTTTATTTAAGATAAATTTGACTTCAAAATGTTTTTTTAATTATCAGGAATTGCATTAATCAAAATATAATTATAAATTATAAAAATCTTATTTGGGTGCATCGGTTTTGTTGTAAGTTGCTATAAATAAATAAGGAGAATGGATTAAAATGTACAAGTACATGCACACATAATCTTTATCATCTTTACAATCTTTAAAAATTAGTCTTTGCTTTACAAATACCTACAAATTCAAAAACTATTGCAATAATAGTTCTTTCAAAAAATTAGATTTAATCACTATATCACCCTCTAGAAAAAGAATTTTCAATCAATGATCACTAAGTCATTCATTTCCCAATATTCAACCTGGTTTTGGTTCAGTAACATGACTAAGATTTCATGTCAAAAACCTAACTTGATTTAGTGGTGATTTTTTCATGAAGTATCACTATTTTTTCCAGTCAAAAATCCAGCTTTGAAATAGTGTTGAAATTGTGTCAGTGTCAATTTTTCAACCAAAAATCATCATGATTTCTGATCAAAATATCACAACTTTTTCATGTCAGAAAACTAACTTAGATTTAATAGTTGATAATGCGGATTTCAACGTCAGGACCTGTTTTCAACTCTAAATCAACGACATTTCAAGGCGTGTGCCTGCTGGGATGTCACCCTGTTCTGTATCCGACAGCTCCAGAGGATCCTCCACTCCCACCACAAATTCCTCCACCGCAGCTACCTGCTGGCTCTGTTGAGTCTCTGGTATACAACTCAACTCGTCCACCTCTGGACTCCTGGGCTGGGCCTGGGTGGACATCCTCTCCCCTTCATGACTGCTTTGCCTTCACACACTGAAACAAATGCATGATTATCAGCAAGTAGAAAAGATATTAGCTACAAAGAAACATTTTATTGCGTTAATGCATCCTATCCAATGGACAATTTGCTAAACCGGTCGGCGCAGACCGGTCCGCCAAACGTCAGAAAAAGACGTCCTGTGTTTCCACCGGCTGGTCGGTCCGTAGTACTAGTGCACTCCCCAGATGGTGTGTCGTACTTCCTTCCTGTCGTACTGTGCAGACGTGTTTTCAACATCTCCAGATTTTTTAAGAAAAAGTGTGCATTAGGACAGATTTTCAACCTTATATGTGGATATTTTCAGTGTAGAAGTGTTATCTACTGATCAAGCATGGATATACATTTAGAAATCTGCTGGAAACGCTCCCTGGCTGACTCAATTTAGTGTTGATGATAGGGCAGTTAAGAGGAGAAATATAAAGGCAGCCATTTTACTAGTTTCTTTCCATTCAACCATTGTGTTGTTAGGGGCAGATCGACAATATTGAGGAATTATGGATATACTATAGGTATTTTTATCCGTGTCTTTTGTTTGAGGGTACCTTCTGTAACCTTCCAGCTACAGTCACCATAGAAATGTCTTTTCTAGTACTACAAATACAAATCACGGAAAACTTCCGTCTATGTAGTTTTGAACACTGTAAATAGAAGGAATTCCCCATATGAAAGGTGCATTCTTCATCAGAGCGCACTGGTAAAGACTTCTCTGCTGTAAAGCATCAGTCACACCAGCCTAGCTGGAGTATTTAGTGTTTTTTCATCAGAAGCAGGAGATGAATTCTTCAGAGCGCACTGGTCCAGACATCTTTGCTGTAAAGCATTAGTCGACAGGCAAGCTCAAATTCAGCCGACCTCACCTGGTATTTACATAGAAGGAACTTTATCTTTAGTCACTCTCAGTCCCACCCTTGTGGACCCGGCACTTGTGTCAGTAATAAGGGCAGTGGATGGCCAGGACACTGGTTTGAGTGCACAGCCGGCTGAGCAACCGACTTCAGACTGGCATCGACCAGGACTTTCATCTTCAGAGCGCACTGGTCCAGGCTTCCCTGCTTTTAAAGCATCAGCCGACCGGCCAGCTCAAAGAACGCGACCTTTGACGTCATATCCAGTCAGCCAATCGCGTGTCCTTCCGACCAATCACGAAGCTGGTCACGTGTTTTCACCGACCAGGAAGGTCAGAAGTGCGTTCTTCAGAACTCACGTCTACTGTGATTCCTGTCCCTGCTTTGCAGACCCGACCTTGTTGTCGGTAATGGGGTTTTGTGGACTGTACAGTTGCTGGTAAAGCATCACACAAAGAACGCGAATACTGACGTCATCTCCAGTTAGCCAATCGCGTGTCCTTTCGACCAAATCACGAAGCTGGTCACGTGTCTTCATCGACCAGGAAGGTCGGAACTGCGTTCTTCACAACTTACGTCTACTGTGATAGTCCCTCTCATATGGACCGGCCTTCGTTGTCGGTAGTGGGGTTTGTGGATGAGCAGAATACTGCGCATTTGCATGTTTAAGTATCACAAAAGAACACGACAACTGACGAGCTCCAATCAGTCAATCGCGTGTCTTTCCGACCAGCAAGCTGGTCACGTGACACACCAAACAACAATTGCTTCTAAAAATAGCTCACAAGGGCTTTCTCAGCAACTGTCAAATCTACAAATAAGACGTACGATTAAAGAAATACTTTAATTAATGGAGGAAACCTACAGCAAGCTGAATTCAACACAAAAGATAGTTGTTAAATTGCTTTAGCAACTGTTTACATAGTGTACTGACTGGTACTGGCTACACAGCCTTGTACACTTGCTTCAACAACTGTTTACAGAGTGTACCGACTGGTACTGGCTACACAGCCTTGTACACTTGCTTCAACAACTGGTTACAGAGTGTACCAACTGGTACTGGCTACACAGTCTTGTACACTTGCTTCAACCTACCGGTTACAAAGTCTACTGACAGGGTGCTGGCTACACAGTCCTTACTGTACAGTGCTTCACCCCAACTGGTTACATAGAAAAGGCTGGCTAAATATAGACCAGTAGCTGTCTAAATTCATTGGTGACCCCAGTCTGCCAGTTTTGTGCCGATTACAGAGACTTACTGTTTACAGTAAATTACCGGTTATGGAGTCCTGGTACCGGACAGAGTTGCCTAAGGTAGATTTGGTTGATAGTCAGACAAGTTCTTCATCATGTCCGGCCAAGGGTCAGCCATCTCAATTACTGTGTAAATGCTGCACCTTGCAGGATGCTGGCCTGGGGCAAGAGTCTTTTAAATGTGAAAAGTTGTGTCAGCCCCACCGGACCGGACCGGACCACAGCAAGAACAGAGAGACTGTTTTCTTGGATCATTGTCACCAGACCGGACCAGTGTCCGGAGGCCGGAGGGACAAATGTTTGTCAGACTAGCAAATGTCCCAAATGTGGCACACATCTGCCTGTAGGGTCCAGACTAAACCCGTTTCGGAACTTAGGAAGCCTTGGGGGGCTGGACCCTAGGTAGTACAAATGTTGAAGGAGGGCTACACTCTCCCTTTCCAGTCAAGACCAAGCTTGACAAGGTCACCCAAAATTATCAACTGCTATGCACATCTTCACAGGAACCTATATTGGTTAGAGGCATTACATCAGCTTATGGATAAAGAATGGTGCAGTCGAGCCAGTTCAAAATCTCTGGGCTTCTTCAACCTTTCTTGGTTCCAAAACCGCACAACCATTGGAGACCTATTCTAGGTCTGAGCAAACCAAACCTTTCGGAGACCATCAGGACCACCCTCCAACAATGGGAGTGGGTTACCTCAATAGATTTCAAGGACGCCTACTTCCATATACCAATACAGGAACAGTCCAGGACATATCAAATTTCATGTCCAGGGTCGGACATACCAGTTCAAAGCACTGTCTTTCGGTCTGTCCAATGCACCCATGGAGCTCACTGTAGTAGCAAAGGAGTTGAAACTGATGGCCATACACAAGGGTATAATAATCCACCAGTACTTAGACGACTGATTCGTAAAAGCCACATCCCACCAGGTTTGTCTCCAGCATACACTAGATCTAGTGAAAATATGCTAAGTTTTAGGTTGGCTGGTGAATTTTAAAAAAAATCGTCGACCTTGTAGGTTACCAGTTCGACCTCATGGCCGGTCGGGTCCGACCTATACCGGACCATTGGCAGAACCTTCAGGACAAAATACTAGAAATACTGTCACTACCGGTTTGTCCAGTCCAGCAGTTCATGTCTGATAGGTTTACTAACAGCCACAGGAAAGCAAGTTCACCTAGGCCTACTTCATAGGAGACCCGTACAGTGGCATCTCAAAAACAACTGGAGGGTACCAGAGTCACTAGAAAAGGTGATTCCAATACCAAGGTGATTGCACCCACATTTACAAGGGTGGTTGCAAGAGGACAATGTCTTTACAGGCCAACTATTACACCCAAATAAAACATGATCTGCAAATTTTACAGATTCATCAAAAGCAGGGTGGGGTGCTCACTTAAACGAATGCACTGCAGGAGGCACCTAGTCCCTTCTGGAAAGCAAGTTGCATATCAATTACCTAGAACTCAAGGCAGTCTTTCTAGCCTTACAAGAGTTCCAAGACCTCTGCATACAATGCAGCTTTCTATCCAAGAATCAGCTGGCCAAGAGGGTCCAGACAGTGTGGCCCCAGTGGTTATAACAGCCCTGGGCCCCATCTCTGGATAGATCCCTCAAGTCTGACTGGTCCCTTTTTCCGGTTAGAGCATTTCACTACTATTTGGACAGGACCTCAGACCTCAAGTAGAATAAGGAGGTGGTTTTTTGTCTCCTTTAAGAAAGGTTCCTACAAAGACATCTGCCTCTATCTCCTCTTAGATCAAGCAGACAGTGATCCTATGGAGGCCCACTCTTTACATCAGTTTAAAACCCATGATGTCAGGGCCTTTGCTGCTCCTAAGGTCTTTAAGTCGGGAGTCTCCTTAGATCCAATCTTGTCAGCCTGCCACTGAAGTCACATAATACCCTCACACAGTTCTATCTGAAGGGTGTGACTTGGGCTGACTCGGAGCTTTACCAATCGGGCTCGGTATGGGCTGCTCAGCAGATCCACAGGTGCATGCATCCTCTGCATACAATGCAGCTTTCTATCCAAGAATCAGCTGGCCAAGAGGGTCCAGACAGTGTGGCCCCAGTGGTTATAACAGCCCTGGCCCCCATCTCTGGATAGATCCCTCAAGTCTGACTGGTCCCTTTTTCCGGTTAGAGCATTTCGCTACTATTTGGACAGGAGCTCAGACCTCAAGTAGAATAAGGAGGTGGTTTTTGTCTCCTTTAAGAAAGGTTCCTACAAAGACATCTGCCTCTATCTCCTCTTAGATCAAGCAGACAGTGATCCTATGGAGGCCCACTCTTTACATCAGTTTAAAACCCATGATGTCAGGGCCTTTGCTGCTCCTAAGGTCTTTAAGTCGGGAGTCTCCTTAGATCCAATCTTGTCAGCCTGCCACTGAAGTCACATAATACCCTCACACAGTTCTATCTGAAGGGTGTGACTTGGGCTGACTCGGAGCTTTACCAATCGGGCTCGGTATGGGCTGCTCAGCAGATCCACAGGTGGCCCTTAGATTGAGGAGATTTGTATATATGTACATAGTGTAAACAGTTTCTAATGTACATAGTTAAAAATGTGATGTGCTTCCTTTGGGAGGTTTATTGACATTCTGGGACTGAACTCATCCCTCCCTTCCCCCTACCTCAGAGCAGGTCTGTTAAAAAGGGGGGGGTGACGTTGGTATAGCCCCGGGTAACCGGCTGCTGGCAACCGACCATGACCTTACAGGGTTTCCTGACTTTAAGGTCAACCCAGGCCTGGGCCTATTGGTCTCCTGACAAAGTCAGCCTAGACCGTAGGTTAAAATTTGCTATTGTGAGTTCACATATGTCCCTAGTAACTTACCCGCCGACCAAGCGGTAGTTATTCAGCAAATTGTCCAAAAAGGTTGAATTGAAAGGTGAAAACAATACCCAGAGGTCAAGACCCAGGTGAATCAAGGTCAAATGTCAAGGTAACCCATGAAGTAGTATTTACTTATGCTTAGAAATTAAGGGGTGAAAACAATACCTTGATCAATGACAAACAGATGTGAATTAAGGTCAAAGGTCAAGGTCACCCAAGCAGATCATGAACCTCGAGTTAAGAAGTGGAGAGGTCCCACCAGGTGAGGAGGTCATAATATAGTATAAAACATGTAGGATTATGACAGAAATGTGATATAATAATGGAAAGAAGGGCCCCAAACACCCAGTAGAGGTAGGGAGAAGAGGCTAGGAATACAAGTATAATCTGAATGCAGCTGAAACCCGTGACTGGGCAGAAGGAAGGGCAATGTATCGCCAAACACAATTGGATGTCCAGGTACCCTGGGCCTGGATATCCTGAATGGGAACTCCATGCTGAAAAGCCCAAGAGGCCCCTCCCCTGCGAAAGTCATGGAAGGTCAAGGACCTATGTAGGCCCAGAAGTAGGGACACCTGCTGAAGATGTTTTCTAGCAGCCGAATCTGTAAGGGGTCAGCCTGTGGTATCTGAAATAAAGGGGAATCCGGATGAGAGGGATGTGTGGCCAGCATTCTTTCCAGAGCTGCAATTGGGCAAAGGGCAGAAGCCCCTAAGTAAGGCATATCTACTGTAGTGGTCGTCACCCAGTCCTGCAAAGTCTTAGACCATTTCACAACAATAAGCGCCCTCTGAAAAGCAAAGACCATCCCCCACACAGAGATGCCTTGTTTTATCAATGTTCTTAGCAGCATGAGACAGTATGTTGGATATCCTGAGAAAGGAAAAAAACGCCAATAAGTACAATGCTGTATAAACCAAAGGGAATTGTAAGTGGGCTGAAACTGTAACTATTTACAAAAGCAAAGTCTGATCTATGAGTATTTTAACAACAGGAGCCAAAGGACGGTTGATTTTTAAGGATTTAATAAACAAGGGAATCCTTTGGTCTCTGAATGGTGTAGTGTCGATGCCATATACAATGGATATGGATCTGATGCCAGTAATATGGTTAGTGATATTATCAGGAGACATACCAGACTGGGCTAGGTATTCCATAAAGGCAAGCACATCCATAGTTGAGATTCTAGGAAGCGACAGGTCCACCACCACCAGGAAAGCTATGAAGAGTTGGAACATTCGTTCATAGGAAGCCAAAGTATTAGGGCGGAAGCCAAAACGCAACCTTCTGCAAGCCTGGGTAGCCAGTGGAGCTGTCGCCACCTGAGAATCTGAAAAGACATAAGAAAATGTGTCTAAATATCATGATTAAGCAAGGTTAAATCTATTTGTGTATCAATCCATAAAGGATTTTCCACCAAATTATGTAATTCCTGTATATTATGTACAGTTAGGTGCCATCTTGAAAGAAGGTCAGCTATAGAATTATCCCAACCTCTGATATGGCTGACAATAATGTTAACATTAAACATAGCTGCCAACAGCCATACATTTCGAGCACAAGTTGCCATAATAGAGTCCCTTGCTCTGCCACTGGAAAGGACCTCCACCATTGCCATATTATCACACATAATCTGGATGGACTTATTGGCCCTGCAAGGAGCCCAGATTTTAAGGGCTACCACCACATTAAGGATCTCTAGATGTGCTATATTATAGTCCTTGTAACCTCTGGGAATGCGTAGTGCATATACAAAGTTATCATAACAACCACCTAAACCTTCTAAAGAAGCATCTAAATATATACGCTTATGAAGGGGAGGTTGATGGTAGAATGTGATGCCATTGTAAGAAGTTAGGAATACTTGAAACCATTTCAAGTCCTTGAGAAATGCAGCCGTCAGACAGATGTTCTGATCATTATGGCTATCTCTCAGCAGCTGAAGCATACGATTGAGAAAGTATCTGGCTGGTCTAACACATTTTGTAATACATAACAGTAATCCTAATAATGACTGTAACTCATTTTTAGTGACAATTGTCTTATCCGACCATGCATCATATGTTTGACATTTCCTGTAACTTATTATCCAGAATAGAGATACTTCTATTAACAGTGTCAAACATGATACCTAAACAAATGACCTTTGTACTAGGAGGGCACAATTTTTTAGCACTAATATCGAGTCCAAGTTCCTGGAGGAGATCCAACAAAAATTGATAAGAAGAACCTATATTTGAAGGCAAGCCACAGTATATGAGGTCATCAATGTAATTCACGAGTGCATTATGACCATTTTTATTCATAATATACCTTACAGCATCGCTTATCTTACTAAAGAAAAAAGCACCCAAGCGATATCCGAATGGGAGAGAAAGATCCAGATAGAGCTTATCCCTATGCTGCAAGCCAAGTAGGTCAATATCTCCCGGATCTATGCGGATATGCCTAAAAGCTCGGCTAATATCGACCTTAAAAATTTCAGCCGAAGGACCCAGTGCATTAAGTGTTTGTATAATGGAATCAATAGATGGGTAATGCATCTGAAAATTTGTGCCCAAATATGTGTCCTTGAGTACTCCATCGTTAATGGATAAACCTTTTGGAAAACTGAGATCCATAATAGTCCTTCTGGACTCAGAATCCGACTTAGCCCTAGTCATAAAGGGTGATATATGGATATCAAAAGGCTTAGAATCTAGGGGCCTAGCATTGCTTGGAAGCCGACTTCCTCTTCGATATATTTGTCTACATGATCCGGATACATCCTAGCAGAAGCATGGTTGACAAATGTACTTTGGAGGTCTCTGGATCTATCAAAATCGAGAGGGAATCCGAATTCGATCAGGTCCGGAAGCTGTTGGTCGAAATAGTCGACTAGATAATGCCTCCAATTACTGACATTTAAATTGGTTCGAACTGGTATCCTAAGTCCCAAAAAATTAGGGAGTCCAGATTGTCGGATGAGCTTATGAGCAGTTAAGATATCTGGAATGATATCCCAGTGTGTTGTAGGACCTGTATAAACGTATATAGGCGCAAGGGGAATGCAGCCAAACTTGGTGCCAATCTGCTCTTTGCATTTCTGGTATTCTGGAATAACACAAGGGTCAGCTATAGTCCTTTCCGGATCCGGTTGTACAATAGTTTGTGCCATGCTGGGGTGAGTTTGTAGCTGTTGTTTACAGACATAGCCATCTACAATCTGTGAGTCGACCTCACCGGTTGTGTTTACCTGGAGCTCATGATTGTTATCAAGTAACTGAAACCTATTACTTGTAGGTATGGGATAGCATCCCTCCCCTGTCTGCTACTAGGCTGTAGTTGTTTATTTACACTGTGTAAATCCGCCTTACTATTGCCAGCCTTCTCATTGTTTGCCATGTAGTTCTGCCCAACATTATGATAGCTCTGTTTGTTGATACTAACAATACTTCCCTTGACCTTAGAAGTATTGGAATCAGTATTAACCACCAGCTGTTTAAGTGCATTTTGGTCACCGTGTAGTGTTGTATGGTGTGCAGTGGTGCGACCAGTGTCACTTTTATGGCCATTGTCCTGTTTTGAAAGTAAGGCTTGGGCATAGGTTCTATGGTCTCTGACTTTAAAAATTGTCATAGCAGATTCAAACTTTTGCTTTATGTAAGCTTTGGACCAACCGGAAAGTGCCACCAAGTCTTTGTGAGAGTATTGAGAATTAAGTATAGTCCCGACCTTATGGACATGACTCAAACCCAGGGTCATGTCCAGGGTTACTCGTTTTTTGTATTCTTACGACATTCACTTTGTGGGTAAGGGTAAGATTTGCCATCCTTGGTCCAGCATGACATACAAACATGCTTGTATAATACCCCTTTGGTTTCATGAGTCTGTTTGTGAGCACAAGTACCTTTGTTATAAAAGACACAAGTGGTGACCTTGCCAGATGAAGACTTATCTTGACCTTTTTGAGCATTATTTAGAGCAGTAGTATGTCTTGGAGCATGAGCCCTGCGGACTCGATCTATTTTTTCAGTGTCTGACCAACTTTTGATCTCACCTTGCTCCATACGGCATAGCAACACCGCATGGCTGGCCTTTGCCGAAGCCCAGGAGAAGTCAGTGGCGTCATCTAGTAAGTCAATGACATAATCCAACATATGGTCCCTAACAGTGATATCTGACTCCTCCCTGATGGTTCGGCAGAAGCCAGCCATCCATTGAACGGGTGACAGCTGATTATAGGTGACCCTATCATTATTTTGGCCTGAAAGTACAAATTCATGTGGCCACCTGACTTTATGGTTGACGAAAACGTCAACTGATCCACCCCTTTGTGACTTTAATTTGGTCATACCTGGTTTGGCGGTATCTGCCAAGTGTCTGAGCCTACTTTGGACCTCTTCTTGAATCCTAGCCTCTTCTCTCAACCGACTGGGTGGGGGAATAGTATGAGGAACATGAACTGAAGAGGGACGTCCTGGGATGCCACTTGCACGCCACTGACCCTAGCTTTTGTTTTTGACTTTTTAATTTTTGTAACATCATTTGTCTTTCTGACCGTTTTTTTCCTAGAATTTTCCATGCTATCTAGCCTGGCCCCCAACGCGCTGAGTTGGGTCAAAATTTATGCATTAATATGTTGTTGCTCCATAAGGGCAACATTCGAACCCGAGGCCTGTGAAGCCTGACCTTGCCTAGCTTTTTGAACACTGGGACCAGAAAGTACGGGACTAGAGGACAAATTTTGATCAGAATGTTCAATTAATGCTGATATGTCAATATCGGATCCGGAGTCAGATAAATCAGTAACCACTTGCCCGGATTGTTCCTCAGATTGTATCTGGCTTCATTCATATTTACATATAAAAAGCTAAAATCAAATAAAGTATCACAGTAAAAGCAGAAGGAAATTTTTCATGTGTTCAGGTCACCTTCTAAATTCAAAGTGACCAGTTGACCAGCTATTGGGAAGGTCACGCCTCACTGACCAATGACAGAGGTGGTATCAAATGCACATGGGGACAAGAACCTACAATAAAAATTACATTATGGTGGCACCAGGACTGAGCCCCGAGACACCCAAATGTCTCCCAGCATAAATGACTAGGACAAAAAGTAACTAGACAAAAAGTATTGCACACTAGGACAAAAAGTATTTTATGTTTTTATTTGAAACATATTGGAACATATATTAGTATTAACATTAAAAATACATTTTACATTAATATTTATAACTTTTTACACATATATCAGCTGTCCAACTTAACATAGTCTTATAGTATGCCCTAATCCCTTGAGGAAGTCCTCCATACTTTTTCTACAATAAAAAAATAACTTGAATTAATAACTTGAACAAATTGAGCATACTTTAGAAGAATTTTAATCTTCCTGAGTGGTTCCATATGCTTTGAAACCTTTCATGTGTTATTTCTTAGGATAATTACATTTCTTAAATAATTACATATAAGCTATCACTAGAATACCTTTCAAAGATGGCCTTAATGACAATTACATCATTTCCCTCGTCATTCAAACTGTGAAACAGAGAAACCACAGCCCAAGGACTTATGTTAATCTCTAAGCCCAACATAAGATTCTTTGTTGACCCCTTTTATAGTACATGCCAGCATAATAAATGTCACATATGGAAACTATAAAACATATAAAAATATACCAAGTACATGTAACATATTATTTAGTTTATATGTACAAAAATGTTCTAAAAAAATGAAATACTTTAATTTTGTCTTATGTCAGATACTTTTTGTCCAGTTACTTTTTGTCTGGGTGCAATACTTTTTGTCCAGTTACTTTTTGTCCTACAATAATGTAGAGTATTGGATTTGTGATCTTGAGGGCCTGGGTACAAATCCCATGGTCTGTGTGTGTTTTTTATTTCAGCTGACTAGACAGTCAGCTGACATTATGGCATCACTCTGCGGCATCTGTGTCCGCGTATGTGTATGTGTCTGCGTGAACGACTTTTCCTCCAAAACTACAAAGGGCAGAGACGTGCTGTTTTTTTAAAGATAGCTTATCTATTGAGGATGAAAAATTGTTCGAGTATATATGTGTGGTATATGTGTGGTATATAAATTAGCTTCAGGTGTTATAGCAGACAGATTAAAGCCCTCTTTGAACCAAGTCATTTCGAAATGCCAAACAGGTTTTATTAAAAGGAAGACAAATTAGTGACTCGACAAGACTGGTGTATGATCTATTGCACATAACTGAAACTAAAGGAATCCCAGGTTTACTAATGTTAATAGATTTTGAAAAGGCCTTTGATTCACTGTCATGGAATTTTCTTTACAAAGCATTGGCCTTCTTTGGGTATAGTAAAAAGCTGATCAATTGGATAAAAGTTTTTAATAAAGATATCAAAGCTTATGTTTTACAATGCGGGGTACTTTCAAAGGGTTACCAATAACCAGAGGATGTCGTCAGGGCGATCCTATTTCTCCCTACCTGTTCCTAATTGGTGCAGAAATACTGTCACTTTTGATCACATTGAACCCCCATATTGTTGGTATCTTAATTGATGGGATGGAATTTAAGTTAACACAGTTTGCAGATGACACAACTTTGATGCTGGATGGCAGTCAGCATTCCCTACAGGCAGCACTAAATATATTGGAAATATTTGGTAATATGTCTGGTCTTCCTATGAACAAGGATAAAACAAAGACGATTTGGATTGGCAGGAAAAGATTTTGTCGTGAGAAGCTAATTACCTCTGCTAATCTTAATTGGGATGACACTGATTTTACGTTGTTGGGCTTAAGGTTCTCCACAGATTTTAGTAAAATTCCAGAGATGAATTATCATCAAACACTTCAAGATATTAAATGAGATATAAAAAAATGGAGCAGTTGCTATTTAAGTCCCTTTGGAAGAATAACTGTGGTGAAGACAAATATTTTGTCAAAATGTATTCATCTATTTTCCTCATTACCAAGGTCAGATAATTTTCAGAAGCAATTAAACCAAATATTATTTAAATTTGTTTGGGACGGTAAGCCTGACAAAATAAAAAGAACAATTATATGCCATGACTATTTGAAAGGCGGTCTAAAAATGATAAATATAAAAAAGTTTGAGCAGGCCTTAAAACTGAGCTGGGTAAGACAATTTTTATACAGTTCTGATTCACAGTGGTATAGACTCTTTAAGAAATCATATGGAAATCCTGATAAAATTTTGAGCTTTGGGGAAGACTTTAGCAAACTATCTCTGAAAAATATGACAAACCCATTTTGGTATAATGTGATAAATAATTGGATAGATATGCATCATCAAATTCCCATCACGTCAAATAATGAAATTCTTCAAACCTTTATTTGGTACAACTCTCAGATCTTCAAAAGCCCAACATTTTTCCCAGATTGGTTTAAACAAGCAATCCATTTAATTGGAGATATCACTAATAGAAACGGCGGACTCTTAAAATTAGAAGATATAAACCTAAAATTTAATACTAATGTAAACATCTTAAATTATTATACAGTATATCAAAGTGTCAAAAAATTTATTGCAAACCATGAACAACCCGACAAACCATGGATTTTTGAATCTCCTTCTTGCCCACTTCACTTAAAATATCTATTAGGCACCAAAAAACCCTGCAAAATCTTCTACAATATTTTAAACAGCACACAGGAAAAAGAGACACCATTGTGCGAATTTATATGGAATGAATTTTTGTTATCAAGATATCCCAATACTGAATTAACAGATAAATGGGCTATGATTTACAAAATATGCCTTAAAACCATTCAAAATAATAACATACTATGGTTCCAATACCGCATCCTCTATAAAATTTTGGGAACAAAGGAATATTTAAAAAGGATAAATTTATCTCTTGAAAGTGACTGTAATCTATGCAAAAGAAATATTCAAGATGTGAAGCATCTGTTTGCTGAATGTCCTAGTGTTGTCCACCTGTGGGAAAATCTAGGTAAATGGATATTCAACAAAATAGGGCTAAATTTTTACATTGATGGAACTATGAAGATATTAGGTTATTTGACCTTTGACATGCACTTCTGGCCACTTAATTTTTTACTGTTAACTACCAAAAAGTATATTTTCTCCTGTGTTACAAATAATTACCTACCGGACATATACTTTCTACAAAAAAAATAAAAAGAAGATTTATTGAGCAGGAACTTCTGCATACAACACAAAATAAGTCTTTTGCTTTCCACAAAAAGTGGACTATGTGGGGAAACCTTTTTGATGATATTGAAATTTAAAATAACTGGTGATGTAGTATTTGAAGCAAGATCACCATATGTGCATTACTTTACTCTTTATGATATATAGAGGAATACGTTGAATTTCAAGGATATACAGAGTAACATGTTGTATACCTTTCTTCTAGATAATGTAATTTAAACAAATATGTAATATGGTATTCGATGTATGTACTTGTATGTATATTCTGTTTCTAATGTTCAAGAAAAAAAATAAAAATATAAAAAAAAAAATTGTCCGAGAGATAGCTTATCTATTGAGGATGAAAAATTGTTCGCGGCATGCAGATCTGTTTGTTCATTTGTTTGCTAGAGCCATTGCAAGTAAGGTACCCCCACCCTAAGTGTGAACATTTCATCACTTTATCACAATTTTCTCATTGACTATTTAAGGGACTTCTCTTTTATCTTGCATATATATACTAGGCCACTAGTAGATTCCCTTGTGTGAGTATCAGGCCTGGATCTTTCTTAATTTTTTTATGAATTTTTAAATAAATTTTAATGCATTAAAATTAATGAAATCATGCACTAAATCACTTATAACTTAAAAAGTATTTCTATAGCTACATGGTGAGTAACTTCTAGTCTATCCCAATAGCTAAGTGAGTAATAGCTACTTTCTGATTTTTCAGTACCTTCCATAATAAGTAAAATCACTGGTAATTTGAAAACTATTGCATTTAGAGAATTTTGTATAAATATGTTATGCAGCTACTTTTGGATCAGCTATAACATAGTAAAATTTCAGACCTGTAGCTCATTGCATGGCTGAGCAATAGCTATTTTAAGGTTCTCACGGTTGAGTAAATGAGTTGTAACTTGCAAAATATTGCATGTAGAAATTTTCTGTTTAAATATGTTATTCACCTACTTATGGGACAGCTATAACATAGTAAAATTGCAGACCTGTAGCTCATTGCATAGCTGAGCCATACCTACTTTGAGGTTCTCACTGTTGAGTAAATCCGATGCAACTTGAAAACTGTTGCCTTAAAAATATTTTCTTCAAATATCTTATTCACCTACTTTTCAGTCAGCTATAACATAGTGAAATTGCGACCTGTATCTCATAGCACCACTAAGCAATAGCTACTTTCAGGCTCTCACTGTCGAGTAAATGAGTTGAAACTTAAAAACTATTGCATTTAGAGTATTTTCTTCAAAATATGTTATTCACCTACTTTGGGTCAGCTATGACATAGTGAAATTGCAGGCCTGTAGCTCACACCTTTACAGTTAAGTTTGCACTTTGCTTCTGAATACCATTTGCACAACACAACTTTTGTGTCCTTTTCTTCTTTCACTTCTACTCTGAAACTCAAAACACACAGTCAGCTGACACAGAACCCGTTCACCGGCACTGATTGCTTGTTATTGTGTAAAAATCCATATAGAAATGGTCTCAAAATGGCAAGTTAAGTAATGAAGTTGTTATGTATGTGACAAAAGAGAAGCAGATTTCTCTGTATACACCCAATTCAAAATAAGAAACACTCTCCTTACTTTAAGTTTTAATCAAATTTCACCAAATGAAATATCTGCCAACCAAATTTGAGCTTGATTGATGTTATAGTTTTTGGGTTATAAGAGTGAAAATGTGTAGACAGAACTTTTTGACAGAAAGTAAGACAGAACAGAACTGATTACAATAACCCTCTCCTATCGTCGAGCATTAGCAAAATGCTGTAAATGCAATACTTTTCAAGTTATAACTGATTTAGTGCATGATTTCATGAATTTAAATGCATGAAAATTATTTTTAAAATTCATAAAAAATAATAAAAACAAAGATCCAGGCCTGATACTCACACAAGGGAGAATCAACTTGTGGCCTGGTATATATGTAAGATAAGAGAGAAATCCCTGCAAAACTGAATGAGAAAATTGTAGTTAAGTGTTGAAATTTTCACACTTCGGGTGGTGGTACCTTGTAATGGCTCTGTGAAACAGATGAACAAACAAATAGTAACTTAGTATGTGAACAGAAAGTTAGAAATTTTTGAAATAATATAAAGGGGTTGCATTTCAGTACAACACACACAATGGCCAACGTAATATGTAACACTCTGTTCTTGATGTCAATTTGAAATCAGTTGATATTGAAACAACTATTTTTCGTAAGCATGCTATGTGCCAGTTTTAGATTTAATCAAATTCTTAGAATATTCTAAGAATAAGACTCTTTGTGAATAGCAAATTCTTATTCTTAGAAAAATTCTCAGAATAAAAACCATTCTTAGAAAAATTCTAAGAATACGTGAGATTTTAAGAATAAGAATTTTTGTGAATACAGGCCCTGCATGCCTTGACCAACTTTCCATCCTCGATAGATAAGGTATCTTTAAAAAAACAGCATGTCTCTGGGCCTTGTACTTTCGGAGAAATTATTCAAAGTTATTAATATATCTATGAGATCATATGAGGTCATGGATGAGAGAGAATGGGGTTTTCTAGTAATATTTTACAAACAATCAGACTTGCAAGCATACAAGGGGGGACAGCATTTCGCCCATAAAAACACCAAAAATGCAGTTTCTTGAGAACAAATATGCAGTGTGGTTTTTTTAAAGTTATCAGAATGAAAAGAGGTTCCTCAAACTGTAAAATGATAGTAGCATCCTAAAATATATTTACTATAATGAAAATACATACATAGAACTTGTCCCATGGCAATAATATTAGGGCTATCGAAAAGTGGACAGCATTTCACCAATTATTTTATACTGTTCCCAAAAAGTTACAAAGACTGTTTCACGCAAAAAAAAACCTCTAAGCAACTTCTTTCCCTGTGAGCTTATAGTCTTTGGAATAATACATAAATCAGCTGAACATGCGTATTAGTATGCAAAAGCATAGCAAGCAGGAAAAAAAAATAGCTGAGAGAATTCTACAAGCAAACTTTGCACTTCAGGCAAAGATAGAAGCCAAAGCCCTGCCATACAACTTGAACTGGAGAAGCATGAAAGAGAGTGTGGTGTTAGAAATTCTGTCAGAAAAGATGAAGAGCTGTAAGGACTTTTGTGAAGCGCTCATGAATGCAGACAAAGTTCTAGCTAAAGGTGTGCCAGGAGATATGTACTGGTCAACTGGACTTACAAAAGAACAATCCTTACTGGTAAAAAAGAGTAGTTGGCCAGGAAGAACATCATGGGAAAGCTATTGACTGAAAAAAAGAGAAAGCTCCAAGAAAAAGTTGAAACAAAATAAACATTCACAGAAATCAAACTTGACACAGCAAAGTGAGGAAAGTGACTCAGAATGAAAAGTATTTTACCTGCTGTGATACAGTCAGTTTTAGAATGCCTTATTATTTTGTACTAGTATGTCATTCTATTACTGTTTTTGTAAAATTGTGTAAATATGACAATGTCTCAAGAAATTAAAATACTGTCTTACAACTGCCGTGAGTTAAATAATTATGCTAAGAGAAGAAAATGGTTTTCTTGGTTTGAGAATCAAAAATTGGATATTATAATGTTACATGAAACATTCTGTATTGACAAACTAGAACCATATATGAGAGCAAGCTGGGGCTAGTTTTTACTTTACCGGTACGAGATTTAGGCGATAATATAATTCCACATTTTTAATCAATTCCATCTTTTTATTTTTATTGTAAAACACAGGAATACTATTTCTGGGGGATGGGGGCTTGCCCCCATTTATAACTGCTTAAATTCAATTTCATATTTCCTTGACAATTTCCTGCAATTATCAAATATGGTGGATCCCGTACCGGTAAAGTGAAATTGCCCCCAAGCTGGAAATGTAAATTGAAACTATCTTTGACTGATTCCTCTCATAGTAGAGGGGTGGCTATACTGTTTCATAAAAACTTTGCCGGAAATATACTTGATCCTTATTCTTCGAAAGATGGATGACTTAGAATTGTAAATGTTGAGCTTGCTGGAGAAATTTTATCTCTGGTATCTTTGTATGCTCCTAATAATGATCTAACAAAATTAACTTCTTCAAGTTGGTGATAAAATTGATAAAAACACACTGATCATTTAAGCAACTTAATTGTTGGTGGGGATTTAAATACTTGCCTGAGGGTTATTGACAGGTTACCAGTAGCTGCTAAAACAGACCGTAGCACTGGATCACTTTACTAACAACTTGTTACAATCTTGTAACTTAATGGATGGCTGGAATACTAAATACCCATCTAATCCAGGATTTACATACTTTGATACAAAATAAATGTCACAGTAGACTTGACCACTTTATGATAGGCAAAAATTCATCATTTAAATTAAAAAATACACAAATTACCAAACCGGTACAAGATATAAATGTAATTGATCATGGTGCTGTAAAAGTAACATTTTCATTAACAACACATCAGAAAGGAAAGGGATACTAGAAATTAAACAACAGTGTATTAAAATATGTAGAGTATATAAATGGTAACCATGAGATAATAAATTTCACAATGAATATTTACCTGAAATTAGATTCACATCAACTCATGGGAAATTTTAAAGGTTAATATTAAAGAATTTAGTATACATTACTGCAAAGCAAAAGCTAAAATATTGCTAGACAACTGTAATGATATGCAATTAGAATTAGATACTATTAAGGGGCCAGTTACACTTTCATGGATCCCCCATGGATATAGGCCACAGTTCCATATATGGAAACTGCCAAGGATCTGTGGGGTTTGGGGAGGGGAATGTTAAAAAAGTGAGTGATTTATGGACACATCACGGATAACTCTCCAGATGATAGGGATACCACAAGGATGTTAGGGATGCATTGCATTGCTTGCGGATGACCTTCGGATACTCCTCAGTGACCACCCGCAGTGTGGCGTAACGACCCCAGGACATGCCCGGACAACATAGGGATGCCTCAGGACATCTCCAGGACAAGGATGGGTTTAGGGACCTTGCGGACAATCATGGATAGGGTTTACGGATCTTTATTTTTCTCGCGGATGTCAGCTTATCGATCAGGATATTTTATTAACATAACATTACATCAGTCTCCATGAGAGATATTGACCACTGGATATCTGGATGCCAATGGATATAAAAGGGAATAAGGTCCAGCTCACTAGCCAGATACAATGTAGATGCCAATATGGACACACGAAAGAAATCTTGCACAACTTCAACTCTTACTGTTAGAAATGGAGAGGCAGATACTCATCATTGCAGCTATGATAGACCAGTTGAGAAGCAGATGGGGTCTGCCAGGGGGTCTGCAAGTTATTAGACAGAGAAGACACAGAAGATACAGGGTTCAGGCCTTGGCCAACCCAGGCAGAGCTCGAAGAAGAGGGTCAGTACAGCAGACCGATGCCAATGCACCACTTAGATGACCCTATGGCATATAGAAACTTCATCCAGATGCCGCCTGAGCTCTATCAAGAGCTGGAGTAGAGAATCACTGCTGAGTTCCAGAGGGACAGGACCTTGATGAGAGATCAGGAGTCAAGTTGGCAGTAACCCTCAGACATCTCGTCACTGGTGACAGCTACACCACTCTGCAGTATGCTTTCAGGGTGACCAGTCCAACCATCGAGAAGTTTGTGCTGGAGGTCTGTGGCGCTATCACCAGGGCCTATCGAGATCAGGTGATGCGGTGCCCCACATTCCCAGAGGATTCATTGCTGGTCGAGTCCGTCTTCCGCTGGAGGTGGAACTTTCCACATCCCCTTGGTGCCCTGGATGGAAGGCATATTCTAAAAAGATGTCCACAAGGGGGGGCAGCCTGTTCCGCAAGAGCAAGGGCTTCCACTCTATTGTACTCTTGGCCCTGGTGGATGGAGATTCCAGGTGCCTGTGGGTGGACATTGGGGCAGTCGGGTCAACTTCAGATGCTCAGATTTTCAAGCACACCGATTTGAGGCACAAAATAGAGGACGGCAGCATCAGCTCCCCTGACAGCGAATCTCTGGGGATTGGTGGACCAAAGGTGAACTTTTTCCTCCTCGGTATGGACTTCAAGGAGATGGTCTTCAACTATAGGATCAGGCAGGGAAGAACTGTGGTAGAGAATGCATCCGGGATCCTGACGTCTCGCTTTAGGATTTTCTGGAGCCCGCTGCAGCAGGAGCCCCCGGTGGTCAACAGGGTTGTCATGGCCTGCCTAGTACGGCACAACCTACTGAGTATAAGATACCCCACAGCTCAACAGGAAGACTTTGGGGGGGGGAGGGCCAGGGTACGGTAGTGCTCGAGGGAATGACATTCCATATGAGGGCTGTAATGCAATTGGGGTAGCTAAAAGGCAGAGGAATATTCTCAGGGACTGTTTCATGAATGAGGTGCAGCTCCCCGGTGCAATGGACAGCAGTTAAAATGTGATTTATTGTTATACTGTGACTCTCTAAATGTAAATAGAACATTTAAACACTTTTAAGACCAAAACCAGATGAAATGACTAAGAATTGTGATAAAATTGTGATAAAAATGGAATAGTGCTACATGGACTGTGAACTGTGAACTTTTGTACACAACTACATGATTGTTACATTTGAAAGATAATTACTGTCTTCTGCTATTCATATGTCACATATTATTGCTTGTGTATATATCATCATTTTGCTGTTGCATTATTGCCAATAAAAGCTTTAATTTTCTTTGCATTTATTTTATTTGAAAATAGCATCAAGAACAACAGCATCTATTTGGACCTAAATGACATCTTTGCTTTGGCTGAATAATGTAGCATAAACTTTGGTTTGGAAAGGGTTGAAACACAATGATTTAAAAAAATGGACAAGCAAGCAAGAAAGGCCTTGTCCTACAAGGCCCAATTATTTCAGAGAAAGATGCCCCACACCACTACATGAGAGTTGCAGTGAGGGGTCCACAGCATTGTGGGCACAGATTTTAACAAAGTTTGGCTTTCGGGGTGTCAATTGGGTTTTTTTTTTTTTTTTTTTTGGGGGGGGTCCAAGTGACATAAGTCAATTGCCAATTAATACATCAATGTTTGTATTGTTGTATGTATTTGGGTGTAGGGACCTGTGTTTCGGGATGAACTACTATTTTTATTTAACTCTATTTACTATGGGTGAACCATGGGCAATGATTGTGTTATTTGTTTTTTGGTGGTTTTTTTGGTGTTGTGTGGTGTGGGGCAGTTTTTAATTTTTTTTTTTTGAAAACAACAAACAGAGCTCAAATAATTGTTTTTGGAAGATTTGGCGGCCCTGAAAAGGGCCTATAAAAATTATCAACTATTGCTGATCTGCTGGCTGGCTGGCTACTGGTCCCCTGAGGCTGGTTGGTCTGGTTGGGTGGTTGATGAGTTTTCGACTGCCTGTAACTGAGGCGTGTTTATGGTACCGAAGCTGATATCTTGTGACGTGTTTGGAATGTTACTGAAGTACTGTTGCTGTCAACTGAGGGTGGATTAGTTGGTGGTGAGGGGTTGAATCCTGTTGGTGTGCCGGTGAGTGGTGGGCTGTCTTGGCATCTAATGTCTGGCATTGTAACGGGTGGTGACATGACACGCAGCTGTGATGATGAAGCGGTGCTCTGTGACGTTTGCTGCTGTGATGTTTGCTGACTGTGTTGCTGTGTGGGCTGCTGCTGCTGCTGTATTGCCTGATGTGTTAGTATTGTCTGTTGTTGCTGCTGCTGTACTGGCTGCTGTGACTGTATGGAATGCTGTGGTTGAATTGCCTGCTGCTGCTGCATTGGCTGCAAGTATTGCAGTGGCTGCATGCTTTGCTGTGGAGCGTGTCCATGGATCTGCTGCTGAGCTGGTGCATGCGGCTGAGTGAATGTCTGTTAAAAGTGCTGCTGTGACTGCTGCAATTGCTGCTGTGCAAGCCCTTGCGGTATGTGTGTAAAAGTCTGTTGCATCTGGTGATGTGGTGCCTGTATCTGTGTGCGAGACACTGGGTAATGGTGTGACGTTGAGGCTTGGCTGTAGGTGACAGTCTGTGCCATGCTTGTGCCCATTCCATGTTGGTACCTTTGCTGCTGCTTGTCCCTATGTTTAAGTCTCATCAATAAGTTGAATGTCTCTTGTTGAAATTCGTCATATGAGTCGCTTGTCAGTTGTACCGCCTCCACTTTCAGAAAGTCCCAGAAGCCCAATCTTGGGTTATCAGGCTTGTCTTCAAACTTTTTCACCACAATGTCTTTTAACTCGGTTATCCCCCTCTGCGATTCGGCAAGAGCTGCTTGGAGGTCTGAATCTGCTAAACTTGATGTCACACTGACAGCAAGTGATGTGGTGGTAGGCGTATGTGTATCCAGGTGCGAGATGTCTGAGGGGTCACAAGTTGACTCTGGACGAGAAGTATCCTGGAATGGTTCCATGTGCACAGTCTCCCGTCTGGATGATGAGCCTGCTGTGGTCCCTGAGGAAGTCAAAATTGTCTCTGGTCCATATCTGCCTCTCTCAGCACTGGTTCCCCCGGCCGGACTTCATGTGTGTGACTTTCCCGAAGAGTGTGCGCTGGCTCTGGAACCACTTTTGGCAGGCATCTTTATCCAAATTGTTCTCCTCACAAAACTTTGCCCACACAGCCTCCCTCTTGGATCTATCCTTGTAGTCCATTAAATACTTGTTGTAGAGAATTTCATTGTCACACAGAAAGTCCACCGACTTCTGTTCCTGCTCAGCACTGAAGAGAACTGGTTTCTTGCTCCTTTTGTCAGCCTTGCCCTTGCCTGTGCCCTTGCCCTTCTGTGTAGCTGCAGCAGCTTGTGTATCCTTTGTATCCTCATCACTTGTATCCGATTTGTGCAGTGTTTCCAGCCCAATGTCACCCTGTTCTGTATCCGACATCTCCAGAGGATCCTCCACTCCCACTACCAACTCCTCCACCCCAGCTGCCTGCTGCGTCTCTGGTACACAACTCAATTCATCCACCTCTGGACTCCTGGCCCTGGTGGACATCCTCTCTATCTCCTGCCTCTACTCTTGGACCTCTTCTTTGGTGGCATTTACACAAGTATTCACCAAATTTCCTATTTTAAAAAAAACCAAAACCTCCAAAATTTTGACTAAATCTGTATGCCACCAAAAAAATACATCCTCAAACATATACAGTGTAAGCTGTAAACTTCCAAAAATTGATGTATGCACATCAAATTGCAGAAAGTGTATATTAGCAAAAGCCAAGCCAAGTGCCCCTTATATAGGCTTTCATGCATGAGAAAGCGTCTTTCTATAAGTTCCCGAGTGTCATGGGAAACTACAATTCTATCCGTAAACCCCGTCCTTATTGTCCTTGAGGCGTCCTTTTCGTCTGTATACCCCATCCCTATTATCCATGAATAGATCCGTCGAAATTTGTGCATATCCGCAGACAAATAACATATCCGTGACCTTCCTCACTGACCATCCCTATTGGTCCGTGTGTTTGCCGGCAATGTCCGTAAACTTCCGGTGGCATCCTTACAGTCTGCGAACACCCTCCGGGAATATCCATAGAAATTTTCCAAGCCATTATTGGCGCAGATGAATCAAGGATGTCCCGGATGCCACAGGGAGATCTACGGGTGCTGTAAGGACGATACGGATGACATACGGATCAGTCGCGGATATTAATTACACCTGGCATCCGCAAACCTTTTACGAAAAATTCAAGCAGCTTGATTTTTCTGTGGCGGATGCCACAAGGATATTACAAACGTGTTCACGGATGAAAAATATCATCCATAAATCACTCACAATTTTCCATATTTGGTAACCTGCCGCGATCCGGCGGTACATCCGGCCATGTGTAACTGGGGTCAAATAATGAGATTTCTCATTATCTGATTCGAAACACCTTAGATAATGCTGACAGAAATACACTCCACTCATTATATTTAAGAAAGGAAGAATTAGAAATTATTTTAAATAAAATATACAACTAGAGGATCGCTCGCAAAAAAAAAGATAATGTTTTTGCATAGCAAAAACAAAGCATCCCGAAAAGGATATAAAGGTGAGTGCTAAAGTATTAAGAAAATGCTTCGTTTCTGGCCTTATACTGTTGTGGCAACCAAAGTCAGCGCAGTCTGCTCTATCTAGCACAGTTTTCAAGATATAAGCATTTTTGTGTTTTGCAAAAAATTTGAAAATTCAAAATGTCCGCTATATTTGGCGAGACAAAAATACTTTGAAAATTAACATGGCTACTCTGCAGAGATACCCAGCAGGTCAAAAATTTTGTTGAGTTCGCTCCATCTAGCACGGTTTTCGAGATATAAGCATTTTTGTGTTTTGCAAAAACTTTGAAAATTCAAAATAGCCACCATTTTTGGGGAGACAAAAATTTTTGACAAGACCACTGCCGCGGTGTGTATCTCCCGCCAAGCATTAAAGGAGAAGAAATAGCTTTTCCGAGATATTCACAATTTTTCATTTTCGTGTGTGAAAGCTCTTCCAAAAGTAGGTATCCGCAATACTTTTACAGATAATTAGCATTTACTCATTTTGAGTAGGTGAATAATTAGCTATGGGTCTGAAACTTCACCAAGTGAAAGCTCTCCCAAAAGTAGGTGAATGAGTTATTTGAGAAAAATTGGCTATCTGCAATACTTTTAGAGATAATTCGCATTTACTCATTTTGAGTAGGTGAGTAATTAGCTACGGGTCTGAAACTTCACCATGTGAAAGCTCTCCCACAAGTAGATGAATGAGTATTTGATAAAAATTGGGTATCCGCAATACCTTTACAGATAATTAGCATTTACTCATTTTGAGTAGGTGAATAATTAGCTACGGGTCTGAAACTTCACGGAGTGAAAGCTCTCCCAAAAGTAGGTGAATGAGTTATTTGAGAAAAATTGGCTATCTGCAATACTTTTAGAGATAATTCGCATTTACTCATTTTGAGTAGGTGAATAATTAGCTATGGGTCTGAAACTTCACCAAGTGAAAGCTCTCCCAAAAGTAGGTGAATGATTTAATTGAGAAAAATTGGCTATCTGCAATACTTTTAGAGATAATTCGCATTTACTCATTTTGAGTAGGTGAGTAATTAGCTACGGGTCTGAAACTTCACCATGTGAAAGCTCTCCCACAAGTAGATGAATGAGTTATTTGATAAAAATTGGGTATCCGCAATACTTTTACAGATAATTAGCATTTACTCATTTTGAGTAGGTGAATAATTAGCTATGGGTCTGAAACTTCACGGAGTGAAAGCTCTCCCAAAAGTAGGTGAATGAGTTATTTGAGAAAAATTGGCTATCTGCAATACTTTTAGAGATAATTCGCATTTACTCATTTTGAGTAGGTGAGTAATTAGCTATGGGTCTGAAACTTCACCATGTGAAAGCTCTTCCAAAAGTAGGTGAATGAGTTATTTGAGAAAAATTGGCTATCTGCAATACTTTTAAGAGATAATTCGCATTTACTCAATTTGAGTAGGTGAGTAATTATCTACGGGTCTGAAACTTCACCATGTGAAAGCTCTCCCAAAAGTACATGAATGAGTTATTTGATAAAAATTGGGTATCCCCAATAGTTTTTGAGATAATTAGCATTTACTCATTTTGAGTAGGCGAGTAATTAGCTACGGGTCTGAAACTTGACTGAGTGAAAGCTCTCCCAAAAGTAGGTGAATGAGTTATTTGAGAAAAACTGGCTATCTGCAATACTTTTAGAGGTAATTCGCATTTACTCATTTTGAGTAGGGGAGTAATTAGCTATGGGTCTGAAACTTCACCATGTGAAAGCTCTTCCAAAAGTAGAGGAATAAGTTATTTGAAAAAAATTGGCTATCTGCAATACTTTTAAGAGATAATTCACATTTACTCATTTTGAGTAGGTGAGTAATTATCTACGGGTCTGAAACTTCACCATGTGAAAGCTCTCCCAAAAGTAGATGAATGAGTTATTTGATAAAACTTGGGTATCCGCAATAGTTTTAGAGATAATTAGCATTTACTCATTTTGAGTAGGTGAATAATTAGCTACGGGTCCGAAACTTCACCGAGTGAAAGCTCTTTGGAATAGCTGCTCTGCAGAGATACCCTGAAGATCAAAAATTTCGTCGAAATCATTCTATCTAGCACGGTTTTCGAGATATTAGCATTTTTGTGTTTTGCAATTTTTGCGCAAAAATTCGAAAATTTAAAATGGCCGCCATTTTTGGCAAGATAAAATTTTTTTGAAAATTGGCATGGCTACTCTGCAGAGATACCCTGTGGGTCAAAAATTTTATCGAAATCGCTCTATCTAGCAGGGTTTTCGAGATATAAGCATTTTTATGTTTTGCAATTTTTGCGAAAAATTCGAAAATTCAAAATGGCTGCCATTTTTTGCGCGACAAATTTTTTTTGAAAATTGAGATGGCTATTATGCAGAGATACCCTGTAGATCAAAAATTTCATCAAAATCGCTCTATCTAGCATGGTTTTCGAGATATAAGCATTTTTATGTTTTGCAATTTTTGCGAAAAATTCGAAAATTCAAAATGGCCGCCATTTTTGGCGAGACAAAATTTTTTTGAAAATAGGCATGGCTACTCTGCAGAGATACCCTGTGGGTCAAAAATTTCGTCGAAATCGCTCTATCTAGTACGGTTTTCGAGATATAGGCATTTTTATGTTTTGCAATTTTTGCGAAAAATTCGAAAATTCAAAATGGCCGCCATTTTTGGAGAGACAAAAATTTTTTGAAAATTGGGATAACTACTCCGCAGAGATACCCTGCGGGTCAAAAATTTCGTCGAAATCGCTCTATATCTAGCACGGTTTTCGAGATATAAGCATTTTTATGTTTTCCTCATTTCTTAACCAATCAATGCCAAAATCTAATGATTTCCAGATTTTAATAGAATGAATGTATTTGCCAAGTTTCAGGTGAATTGATAAAATTCCTTTCAAGTTATCATCCGGACAAGCTTCCCCATCGAAAAAAGACATTTTTGGTCATGTGAGCTCTCTGATTGGTTGAAATGTCACTGCAGCATATTCAAAAAAATTCCCCAAGGCTACTGCCTAAACCTGCCAAATTTGAAAAGAATCCGCCTAACGGTTAGACAGTTATAAGGAAAACAAAATGCAGAGCCGGCGGAGCCGCCGGAGCCTGAAGGTCTCCCATACACAAACAAGCGTCCCTTGCGGGACGCTTAATGACAAGGCTAAGTGATATTGCATCAGATCAAGGGCCAAATGGATTAAAAAAGGAGAGGTAGGATCTGGCTATTTCTTGGGGTTAGAAAAGCAAAGACAAGCGAGTAGTGTAATATGGGAAATAAAGGATGGCGATAATTATGTAAATGTAGGTAGTAAGATACTTTTGAAAATTGTTAATTTTTACACAAGTTTATACAAGGACAGAAACATTCCAATAGACAAAATAAAGGCCTACTTACATAAAAATGAACCAAGAAGCAAACTTAATGATAAAGATAGGAAGTTTTGTGGTAATACAATTTCAAAAACTGAACTTTGTGAAGTAGCTGAAAGTCTTAAATCTAATAAATCACCTGGTATTGATGGTCTAACTCCTGAATTTATGAGGAATTTTGGGGAAACTTAGAAAAAGCTTATGTGAATATGTTGCAGGAATCATTTGTTAAAGGCATCTTGTCAATCTCAACACGTAAAGCTGTTTTAGCATCAATTTACAAGAAAGGAGATAAAAACCTACTGACTAATTATACACCAATAAGCTTAAGCAATTATTTTACATCGGTATTGGCTAAAAGAATACAACAAACTCTTCCAAAATGAATTTCTAAAGATCAGAGTGGTTATGTAAAGGGAAGATATATAGGACTAAATGCTAGACTAATTAGTGATATCATTGATAATTGTGAAAATAACAACATACCTGGTGCGACTGTTTGCCTGGATTTCAAAAAGACTTTTCATTCATTAAATTAGAATTTTCTCTTTCATGCGTTAGAAAATTATGGCTCTGGAAAATCATTTATACAATGGATCAAAATATTTATAATGAACCCACATTCTGTGTAAAAAATAATGGTGTCCTATCAAAAGAATTAGTCATGGAAAGAGGAATACGACAACGTACGGTGTGCTGTCTCAGCTTTGCTATTCATACTCTGCATTGAATCCATGTCTACTGAAATTACTAAAACCTCCAATGTTTCTGATATAAAGTTACATCAGTTGGAATCCTGTATTACATTATATACTGATGATGCAACACTTACATTGTCAGACAAACGTTCAGTGTCTCAGGCTATTTTTATTTTAAATCAATTTTCATCAGTTTCTGGTCTCTAGCTAAATATTGGAAAGTATAATGGACTGTGGCTTGGTCCATTAAAGAACAATCCCCAATGCGTTGAGGGAATAACTTTCAGCTCCAATCCAATAAAATGTCTGGGAATCTATATTGTAACTGATAAAGAGAATTGCAACACTTTATCTGGAATAGGAAAATTGTTAAACTTCAAGAATTGTTACTGCAGTGGACCACTAGGAAATTGACTTTATATGGGAAAATACAAATTATCAATACCATACCAAATCTGCTATACCTGTTCACGCTTCTACCAGTACCAATTAATGTCATAAAAACTGTAGAAAAGATAATTTTTAAATTTCTACGGGGAAAGGTCGATAAGATAAAAAAGAATGTTTTAATCAATAGCTACAGCAACAGAGAATACGTTTGATAGATATTGAGTCAAAGGTGTTATCATTAAAAGCTGCATGGGTGTCCAAAATAATAAATGATGATAGTAAATTTAAAGACATTGTTAACCTGTACTTATCTAGCACAGGATTAGACCTAACACACATGTTGAAAACAAACTTTAAAAATCTATCAGAACCAATCATTAACAAGAGCACTTGGAGAGCGCAGACCGCCGCCAAGGGAGCACACATCCTTAAAATTTCATCAAATTCCGTCCATAAGTTTTTGAGTTATTTGTCTATAAAAATTACATTTCATGGATCCAGAAGATCCAGATAGTGATCCGGATCACTCCCAAAATTGAATCATTTCTTCCTTTTACCTTTTCAGACATATCCTGAAAATTTTATTGAAATCTGTCCATAAGTTTTTGAGTTATCTTGTTCAAAAAGGCACAAATTCACAAACCCACAAACAAACCCAGGCAAAAACATAACCTCCTTGGCAGAGGTAATAATTTCTCACAATTTTACCAAGATGTTTTTACAGCATACAATACATGCAAAATAATAAAACCCCTAGCTGAATTAAAACCTAGTGATATTATGTCTGAAGTGATCTAGGGCAATGAATATTTTAAATCAAAACATAAGACTTCATTTTTCAAACATTGGATTGAAAGGTGACTTGGTATTTGTAAAAAATTTATTTACTAAAGATGGGAAGTGGCTACAATCTGATGAAATTTTTACAAAACTTATAAACATGAGGAACTGATTGACTGAGTGGACTATTCTAAAGAAAAAAGTTGTCTCCAAAATTGATAGCACTATTTGCAAATACATGCATCAAAAATTATTTCTTAATGCTAACTTCTACCATAGGAAAGTTCTAATTAATCCATATTTAATTAAATCAAGAGATATTTATCGTCTCTTTCTCAAGAAGAAAAGTGTGCGACCTTACTCTCAAAAAAGTGGGAAAGAATTTTAAACATATCATTAAGCCACAATGAATGGTCAAATATTTACTGTAATAATTTTTATCCTATCAAATATAAAAAACTGTGTGAGTTTAAATATAAAATTCTATCAGATATCTTACCATGTGGGTATATTGTTAGTAAATGGAATTCCGCAGTTTCAAGCATTTGCAAATATTGTAATATAAAAGAAAGCATAACTCATATGTTGTATGAATGCAAGAGGATAAAACCAATTTTGGTAACATTCAGTAATTGCCTTAGCATGAACATAAAGTTAAGTCATGTAATTCTGGGAATTAGAAGCAAAGACTATGTAAGCTTGAATAAACATTTTTGTATAGCAATTGTTGCATATTCAATTTTTTGTGTTTGGTGTAAGTCATCATTTGACAATATTCATTGCACTACATGTGACATAAAAAAAAGAAAAAATTAATGTTCTATAAGGAAGTGTATCAACTTGTATATTCTAAATGCCAAAGTCAAAATTTCGAAAATATAATTAACTGTATGCTTCATCTTTTAAATTAAAGGTAATTTGTTTTCTTTTCAAAGTAAAAATAATATGAAAATGTGTATTCAATATTTAAATTAAATATGTAAATACCTATCTTGAAATTGTACTTTTAAAGTTCAGATTGCAGTGTTGTATATCATTTAAAAACAATGCAAATTGTTAGTGTTGCTGAATAAAGTTAAAGATCCAAAGTAACGAGTGATTGCTGACGATTGCAAAAGACTACCTAATGGGAAATAGAATCATGTTATTAGCATTAAAGATATACTGTGTATGAGATTCATAGTTGAAATAATATGAACACAAAAGTATGAATGAAGATGCATATGTATTGTATTGTGTATAATCTTGTGTATATTATGTATCATTGTTTCCTCAATGCTTGCGGCTCTTGTTTTGTTAGATAAATGTTAAAATGTATTGTTGAAGCATCAAAAATTGTCTGTCCACTAATATTATGTGTAAAACTGGCTGGTCGGCCCTCTCTTACACCTGAGGTTGTCCCCCTTGCAGATGGCAGTTTCATGGCTAAAAACATTTTTGTCTTTCACACGTTATATTGATATTTGTTTGTATTTGTCTGAAAATATGTTCTCAACCATGAAAAGTTTCATACTGTGTATGAATGGCACTGTAAGGGGTACTGATGTTGGATTTGCTACCCTCGCCTACCAAGTTCCTAATGCACAAAGGGTAAATAAATTGATTTTGTGAAAAGAAAAGACTGTTTAACACTTCGCATACAATAATTAAAGCTAAAGATTAATTCTTCACATTGTATTCTAGCATATGATGAAGTTATAAATAGTATTTATATTGATCCCAGACACAGTTTAGAGAACATACAGCTCTTTGCATCAGTCAGATGCAGTTTGTATGGCATATTTTTCACTGACATTAACTTTTTTATTAATCTTTATAATCCCGCATACTGCCAGTTCTAAAATCTTAGAAAATTATCAAGATATATTGCACACTTTTCTATGCTATAAAGGTCCTTCAGTATGTCAGTAGATGTTAGTTTTAAATAAAGTATAATAGGATTTGCGAAACACTGTCCACTGCGAAATGCTATCCCCTGCTGTAGACAATGCAACCTTAAAGTTTATAAAAAATATCAGCAATCTACTATAACCTTACAAAAGAGACTTTTTGGGTGTAGACAGATGTACATGATTTATACGAAACAATAAAGTCTTAAATAGAACATCAAATATCTTCCATACATCAAAAAATTGTCCCAACCTTAAACTCAAAGTTAGTTTACAGTTCCGAGGGAGTTAAAGGTAATCTTTTCCTGAAGGTTCTGTTCAAGGTTTGTTACATCCAAAACTTAAGCATGCCTAGAATAGAACAGTATTTGAAATATTGTCCAAAAATTGCCAAACTTAAATTGAATACAATTCTGTTATTACTGGGAGTTTAAGGTCATTTTTGAGATATTGTCTGGGAAAAAACCTCAAACTCAATATAATTATGTTACCACTGGTCCTTTAAGGTCACCTTACAATAGGGCCCACCTTGCAAAATCAGTTACATCCACATGCCAAATTTGATTTTAATATGTCAGGCTATTATTGAGATACTGTCCTGAAACCAAGTGTGACAACGGACAATGACAGAAGATGATGACACTGACACTGGACAAAGCAATCCCTATGGGTCCCCCCAGCAAAGATGTTGGTGACACAATAAAAAGTCCAATGACTCCTTTTTAAACTACAGGGTACAGCTCATGACAGGGCTGATCAACAAATTCTGAAACATGGCCCACCAGTATACCTCTCTGAAAAACTTCATCTAAACACTTTGTCTAGAGATACCAGATGCAGCTGTCCAAACTTAAAGTTCCTTCTGATCCCATCTTTTAACTATAAGTTAATTTTTCCAGATTCTCCAGTCATTAACTCTTGCAACAAGTTCTTTCACCTATGTAAGAACCAGTCCCTCAGTAATATCCTTGATGAAATGTCTCAAGTCTCGCATCTTGAACTGAAAGCCTCCCCACTATATATCTTTCCCTCCATTCACACCTACAACTTGGGATTACTTACATAGAACATCCCTTGACTATCCTTTTTGTCAATTCTTTTGCAACCAATTACACTGAGTTCTCCCCCATGGGGAAAATGTTGTGCCTACAACGCAGTGGATTAGACTAGATAGATATCTGTTATACACATTAACCATGAAAATGATACACGCTATAATTTTTGAGAAATGGGCCAAAATGTACCAAAAAAGCACCAAATATGTACCTTCTAAAGGTTGATCTTCTGCATATGAGCTTGAAAATACAGTTAAAGGTAAGAAAAGGCAATAAATTTTTGCCGGTGACCATACCAAGCCACAAATCAAATTTGAAAGCTATAGTTATACACTCATTAACTTGACATATCCTAAACTAAATCTAAAGTAAGGCCACTGTTGCCAGTTCACTTTCATTTTTCTCTCCAAATTTCATGCAAGGTACAGGTTGAGCTCTCCTTAAAAATCCAGATTCACTTCAAGTTACAATCAAACCTCAACAAGCATAGAGTCTATCCAAACTGATCATAAAAAGTCTTTCAATGCCAACCAATTTCAACTGATGTTTAAATAAAAACCATCAACAATGATAAAATTTTACATTATTACATTAATAAAAGTGGCTGAATAATCTCGAAATACTTTCATTCAATACTATTTTACATTATATGTGGCATAAACAGAAATGGTTACAATAACATAATTTCACCTAAAAATTAGTTTAACTATTCACTACTGTGCTCATCCTTCAAACCAACTGTTAAACATGGCACACACAACAGTGTTGTCATTTAATATTTTAAATACAAAAAGATAAGGTATTCATATGAGCAAACAGCTTCTATAAAATATAAAATCAGTGATACAATCCATATACAGTCAGTGTCACTCTTCCTTTTGCAAGAACTTTAAGAAGTTTAAAATACTATGTACATTAATCATAAAAGCATAAAGCCTGGACATAAGAGCAATCTGATGTAAAATGTAATACCACATCAATGTGAGAATATAAAAATCACCATACTTTTAAATGATCATATTCACACAAATTATTTCTAGCAGCTACAGACAGGTTAAAACTTTTACCCCCAAACTGAATGTAAATGTGAGACAAAGAAATAGCTAAACATAACATCACTAAATAATAAATTCAAATAAATGATACTGCTACATGCCCTATTTTACATTTAAATAGACAAAATCAGGGCTCTGCTCAGTCCAATTCCTTTGTAAATAGAAGGAAGATGATGGGCTTTACATGGACTTCATACATTATCCTGTTTTCTGGTAATCCTGGTTGTAGTTGTGTTTTACTGCTTGGTATTTGACACGACAGTGTTCAACTCTGTAGTGATACCTCATCACAACTTATTTCACTCATGATTAAGTTTGCAGTATTAACCTTCTGCATTGGTCATTGATGATAACATAAAAAGCTTTTCATTTTCACAAAATCTACAAGATTTATTATCCAACACATAATAACGAAACCTAAAAACTGAAATTTTTGTCATTATTTAAGTCGTTGCTGCTCAGCAGTGGTGCTAGTGTTTAGATGACTTGTTTCTCCAGGCGTTTGAGGGCATTAGTGATGCAGTTGAGTTCACCACGGAGTGTGGATGTGATGTTCTGAATGGCATGGGGATTGTCTAACACCTGCAGGGACTGCGTGTATGGATCATAGCGCAGCTCAAATGCCTTCTTGATGCTGTATGCATACCTCCTAAAAACACACAGTACTGGCTGAATTCCAAAAGAAAGAAAGTCTTTACACAGTGTACATTAAGCAATATGAAAACTGGACCTCTTGTCTCAAAGCATCAGAAATATATATGGTCTTGACCAGCATTATCAAAAATCAAAAAAGGGGTTAGTATATCAGGGAAACCCACGCTAAAGAGAAAGATATATTTCAACTTCATATAGAACTCTATTTGGAGATTGATTTTGGGGTGCTGACTGCAGCTGATTGTAAATTTATGAAAGCATGATTCAATTTCATGCAGTATTACCAAATTACATTAAAACTGATAAAATTGAACATTTTAATTAGTTAAATGTAGCTTTTATAAGCTACAAGTTAACCATTTGGGGCTAACTGCCTCAAGGTGACATAGATAATGACATAGTACAACTTCCTCCTTTGAGTTGGAATTTTGCCCTTATCCTCAGCTGTAAGACAGTGAGGAGGTAGGGTGGGACTCTCATTATTCCCAGATGTTAAGCTTGTAGCTTATAAAAGTTACATTTAACTAATTAAAATGTTCAATTTTATTGTGCTACAATAGCTTACACTCTGGGACTAACTGCTGAATTCAACTACAACTAGAGGATCGCTCGCAAAAGAAAAAGATAATGTTTTTGCATAGCAAAAACAAAGCATCCCGAAAAGAATATAAAGGTGAGTGCTAAAGTATTAAGAAAATGTTCCGTTTCTAGCCTTATACTGTTGTGGCAACCAAAGTCAGCGCAGTCTGCTCTATCTAGCACGGTTTTCAAGATATAAGCATTTTTGTGTTTTGCAATTTATGCAAAAAATTCAAAAATTCAAAATGGCCGCTATATTTGGCGAGACAAAAATATTTTGCAAATTGGCATGGGTACTCTGCAGAGATATCCAGCAGGTCAAAAATTTTGTTGAATTCGCTCCATCTAGCACAGTCTAGCACAGATATAAGCATTTTTGTGCTTTGCAAAAACTTCGAAAATTCAAAATCGCCACCATTTTTGGTGAGACAAAAATTTTTGAAAACAAGACCACTGCCGCGGTGTGTATCTCCCGCCGAGCATTAAAGGAGAAGAAATAGCTTTTCCGAGATATTCACAATTTTTCATTTTCGTGTGTGAAAGCTCTTCCAAACGTAGGTGAATGAGTTATTTGAGAAAAATTGGCTATCTGCAATACTTTTAAGAGACAATTCGCATTTACTCCCAAAAGTAGATGAATGAGTTATTTGATAAAAATTGGGTATCCGCAATACTTTTAGAGAGAATTAGCATTTACTCATTTTGAGTAGGTGAGTAATTAGCTATGGGTCTGAAACTTCACCATGTGAAAGCTCTTCCAAAAGTAGGTGAATGAGTTATTTGAGAAAAATTGGCTATCTGCAATACTTTTAGAGATAATTAGCATTTACTCATTTAGAGTAGGTGAGTAATTATCTACGGGTCTGAAACTTCACCATGTGAAAGCTCTCCCACAAGTAGATGAATGAGTTATTTGAGAAAAATTGGCTATCTGCAATACTTTTAGAGATAATTCGCATTTACTCATTTTGAGTAGGTGAGTAATTAGCTATGGGTCTGAAACTTCACCATGTGAAAGCTCTTCCAAAAGTAGGTGAATGAGTTATTTGAGAAAAATTGGCTATCTGCAAAACTTTTAGAGATAATTAGCATTTACTCATTTTGAGTAGGTGAGTAATTATCTACGGGTCTGAAACTTCACCATGTGAAAGCTCTCCCACAAGTAGATGAATGAGTTATTTGAGAAAAATTGGGTATCCGCAATACTTTTACAGATAATTAGGATTTACTCATTTTGAGTAGGTGAGTAATTAGCTACAGGTCTGAAACTTCACCGAGTGAAAGCTCTCCCAAAAGTAGGTGAATGAGTTATTTGAGAAAAATTGGCTATGTGCAATACTAGAGATAATTAGCATTTGCTCATTTTGAGTAGGTGAGTAATTATCTACGGGTCTGAAACTTCACCATGTGAAAGCTCTTCCAAAAGTAGATGAATGAGTTATTTGAGAGAAATTGGCTATCTGCAATACTTCTAGAGATAATTAGCATTTACTCATTTTGAGTAGGTGAATAATTACCTACGGGTCTGGAACTTCACCATGTGAAAGCTCTCCCAAAAGTAGATGAATAAGTTATTTGAGAAAAATTGGGTATCTGCAATACTTTTAGAGATAATTCGCATTTACTCATTTTGAGTAGGTGAGTAATTAGCTATGGGTCTGAAACTTCACATGTGAAAGCTCTTCCAAAAGTAGGTGAATGAATTATTTGAGAAAAATTGGCTATCTGCAATACTTTTAAGAGATAATTCGCCATCTAGCACAGTTTTCGAGATATTAGCATTTTTGTATTTTGCAATTTTTGCGTAAAATTCGAAAATTCAAAATGGCCGGCATTTTTGGCGAGTCAAAATTTTTTTGAAAATTGGCATGGCTACTCTGCAGAGATACCCTGCGGGTCAAAAATTTCATCAAAAACGCTCTATCTAGCACGGTTTTCGAGATATAAGCATTTTTATGTTTTGCAATTTTTGCGAAAAATTCGAAAATTCAAAATGGCCGCCATTTTTGGCGAGACAAAAATTTTTTCAAAATTGGGATAGCTATTATGCAGAGATACCCTGTGGGTCAAAAATTTGTCGAAATCGCTCTATCTAGCACGGTTTTCGAGTTATAAGCATTTTTGTGTTTTCCTTATTTGGAAAATTCATAATGATTACTTAATCATTAATTACTCGGCCATTTCTTAACCAATCAATGCCAAAATCTAATGATTTCCAGATTTTAATAGAATGAATGTATTTGCCAAGTTTCAGGTGAATTGATAAAATCCCTTTCAAGTTATCATCCGGACAAGCTTCCCCATCGAAAAAAGACATTTTTGGTCATGTGACCTCTCTGATTGGTTGAAATGTCACTGCAGCATATTCAAAAAAATTCCCCAAGGCTACTGCATAAACCTGCCAAATTTGAAAAGAATCCGCCTAACGGTTACAGAGTTATAAGGAAAACAAAATGCGGAGCCGGCGGAGCCGCCGGAAACGGCGGAGCCTGAAGGTCTCCCATACACAAACAAGCGTCCCTTGCGGGACGCTTAACTAGGCACTGTAAAAACCAAAAACCTAAATGATAGTCACGAATGGAAGACAGAGCTACTGTCTGGATATCTGGACTTATGAAAGGGGGCAAGACCCATGGTCACCCAAAAGTAGCCTGTCCAGGCTTCACTATGAATACAAGCCCCTTGGGCTTAGATAACATCTGATATAATTCAGTATATTTTGCTTGGAGAGCCACGGTTAAGACATAAAATTACATATTATTATGGATATTATATGTTTGGTCACCTTGAGGAACAAATATTATTGAATATAGACTAATGACAAAAAGAGTGATACGACACTCTTACCAGATACCCTGAGATGGTATCCATGGTACCTGATGTTCCTGGCTGTAGAGGGCCTGCCCACCCCTTTTCTTTTTTCCTGAGGATGACTTGGGGAAATGTTTACGTCTTGTTTGTTGAATTCTCACCACCTGACCCCATACATATTGTTGTCATTATTATACCATGTTAAGTCTTTAGAGTAAAAATTTGTGAAGGTATTATGTGCCTTTCAGTGACACCCATCGTAAAAGGCTTTAAAAGCTGTGAAGGCTCTAATGTCATGTGCTTTGACCTAAACTAAGGCCAGGGGTTGTTGATCCCTTGTTTGTAACAGATGAGGATAGTATGCTTCAACCAAGAAAACAGGGTAGCTGATCTGATATTTGAGGAATGTCCTTTCTTAAAGGATATGCAAAGTAAAGATCTAGCACCTCGCAGATCCTGAGTGCAATCCAGATAGTATCTCAGAGCCTGTACTGGGCAAAGGATCCTGCCTCCTTTGAATTGTCTATCTACTACAGTGGTTAAAGCTGGAATAATCATTAGTGACACTTTATGAACCTTCTCTTGCTAGCTGGTTTTGGCTATGAAATCTGAAATGGGGAATAAGGCTACCCTTTCCCACTGGCCTAAATTCGACACAAAGTTTGCAACCCAGGCATGGATTTCACTGCGACCCTTGCCGGACACCAAAGCTAGCAAGAAGGCTGTGTTTAGGGTTGCATGTTTAAGGTATGTGTCTTTCATAGGCTCAAAGGGTGTTTTAGTGAGCTCATTTCGAACAACAGAGAGGTTCCATTTGGGTAGATTTCTGAAACTTTTGGATCTATCCCTATGAAAGCTGAGGAGCAACCTGTTTAGCTCAGAGCATTGAGAGATATGGAGCCCCACTGGGGCCAAGGATTCAACAAGAGCAGTCCCATAGGCATCAATGGTTGAGGGACATCTTTATAGGTCCTGAAACAGGTACACAAAAGTCTCTGAGACTTGTTTCATAGGTGAGAGGTCCACCAAATTCTTCACCACTTTTCAAATAGGGCACACTTTGACTTGTTGACGGTCCTTGTTGATGGCCCTTGAGGTGGCAGCAATTCTCTCTGTCACTTCTACAAAGAAGTCTGGTTTTTCAAGGCTGTTTGCTCCTAGAAGCCAGGCATTAAGTTTGAGGGTTTTATGGATTGTTGTGAACCACTGGACTGTGAGACTGCTAGAGAAGTGTTGTTGGCATTGGTAATTAGAGTGGGATTTCTGTTGAGAGCTGCAAAAGGTCCCAAAACCAGGGCCTTCCTGGGGCTATCAGGATGATGAGACAATTGCACTGATGGATTTTTCGGATCATCTTGTGAAAGAGAGCCATATGAGGGTAAGTGTAGGCTATGAGACCAGATCAGACCAGAATTTTTATTTTCCATGCTTATTGGTCTAGAACTGGGAGTACACAGTGGATCATTGTGGTTCAGATCAGTGGCAAATAGGCCTATGTGATGCGTGAAGCACTTTGACAGATCCATTTGAATACTTGAGGGTGTAGTGACTATTTTGTTGATTGGATCTGAGTCGACCTGTACAATGAATCGACCATCACATGTAGGCACCCTGGAATGTGCCTGTCACGTAATGATATATTATAATGATGGCACCAAGTCATGATTCTCCACAGGACAGCACACATTTCCACTGAGTATCCTCCTTGTTTGTTTATATAGGCAACCACTGCTGAATTGTCCATGACAATCAAAACTGTCTGATTTTGGCACTGAATTCTGATTCTAAAATGTCTCGCAGCCAGAAAGATTGCCAAATACAACACCATTCAGATTTTTTTTCTGACATCTCAAATGTGGGTTGGGGCATTCATTTACAGTAAGACTCAATAAAAGGTCTGTGGTCAGGAAGGAGCAGGGACCCACAATGGATGAAGGTTGTCCAGCAACTGAGGAAATTTTCAGTTCTCTTTGAGATGCCTCTGAAAAGGTCTCATGTGAAGGCAACCCTCCCGACTATTTTTCTGTTGATGCTAGCAACCCAATTAGCGACATCAAACATCTTACAGTCAAAGCATACTTTGACTTTATTTTGAGGATCAAGTCCTGTAGTTTTTGCCATCTGTTTGAGTGGGATGAATTTAGGTGGTATTCATAGTCCATGAAGGAGCATACCTGAGTCTGTGTCAACTCTGACATTTCCTGACTGAAAATCCATCCCAAGGACTTTGTTAGGTTCACAATGGTCTATGTATTTAGAAGTGCCTCTCCCAAAGATGCATTTTCTTGGCCTAGCCTGATGAGACAGTCGTCCAGTTACTGGTGCAGTCCAGTGTCCCTGAAGCGAGTCATAAACTTCACTTCTTTGACTATCATTGTGAAGATTTGTGTGGTTGTCGCCAGCCTAAAGGGCAGAGAGCTGAATTGGAGAATTTCGGATTTGTGGGTGAACTGTTGGAATTTTCTTTCGCTTGGGTAGATGCAAATGTGGAGATAGGCATCTGAAAGGTCTATTGAGAAGACTCATTCTCCTCAAGTCAGATTTGCCCTATGAACTCTGGAATTTCCATTTTGAATTTCTCCACCTTCAAAAAAGCCTGCTTAGGTTTATGACTGGACTCCATTTCTGGTGGGGATTTGGAACCAGAAAGAGGCGACTGTAAAACCTATACACACTAGCCAATTAATGTCCCTGTCAAGTATCAACTTCCTCCATCTTACAGTTCCATGATATAGCCAAAACAACATTTTAAAGGCCAAGGACAACACGGCAAGGTCAAATCAAGGTCACATTATAACGCTGCACACCTACACCCCCAACCAATGTCCCTACTAGGTATCAACTTCCTATACTTTACGGTTCCTGACAAACATCCCGAACAAACTTTTCCTGCTGCCCACCCATCCGGATGCCATAGGTAAAAAGAATACCTGCACAGCCCTTTAAAGGCTGTGGGGTAACTTTTATTGTTTGGCAATAATAGTAGCAGACCCTACCCCCTGGTGATTCTTTTGCGTTCACATGCTTTTCAGACGACAATTAGATCACTGAAGGGTTTTTAGGATTTCCCTTCACCAAAAAGACTTAATTTGCTTTTCATAGCTTACTTTTATATTTTAACCTTGTAAAAGGTCAAGAAATGTAGCAGATAAGGATTAAACACTGAAATATTTAATTTCAACAGGTGTAGTTCCTGTATGTATGCAACATACATCGAATCCTACTTGCCCAATCTTTACTATTTGGCAATACCCAGGTCCTACCTTACCATTTGCCATTCTTTATAATGTGAATCCGGGATTGAGTTAAGTTGTAAAATATGCTAAAAATTCTTTTCATTTCTGTGATTTCTAACAAATTATAGATTCTGTGTTATTAAATAAGGGAACTGATGTAGTTTCAGTGTCCAATAACAAGCATATCCACATAAAATATTTAATTTCTTTCCTTGCAATAAACTGTGTTTTATCCAATATGGCGCCGAATGAGACGAAGGAAGTCACATACTTCATCACTATCTACATCAATTTGAGGCATCAGTGTTGCCACTGAGCAGACATTTTGATCATTATATGCTCATTTTTCTTGAGGTGGCTGGGCTGTCAGCAGCCACCAAAGACAGGAATTAGTCCCAAATGGTAAGCCACAAATTTATGTTACCTGACTTTTTCTTTCATTTCTTCAAAGCTCTCACAAATAAAATAAGTTGTTTGATAGTTTTGGTCATCATATTTCTGCAAAAAATAAGGATGTACAGTAAACATAAGAATGTGTTTAATACCATCAAATACACTGTGACAAAATTTGCTTTCAATTTAAGATAATTTTTTTTGTGAAAAATATAATGGGAAAATATTGAAATATAATATAACAGTTTATCTAAAAGTTGTCTGGATACTAGTAATTATTTACAATGTTATTAACTAAATTCTCATTTACAATGTTATTAACAATGTTGTGTACTTGTTTTGCATGTTTTAACTTGATAATCACTTCTGAACTTGTAAGCAGATTCTGACTCCTAAACTATTGACTTGTACCTGCACAGCAGTTATTTCTGGGTCAAACGGCTTCTTCTCAGGAGAATCACTAAGGCTGTAATTTAGTTCACCGTATGCCGATAAAAGGCCTGCCCCATATGCACGAATATCTCCAGCCTGCTTGCAGAGACCAAATTCCACAGTGAACCAGTAAATCTACAAAGAGTTTGATAGCACATACTACAATCGATCATTCTTATAAGCTTTATGAATCACTACTATTTTATCCTTTCATATTTACAAGTTCTGCTCAAAATTGCAGTTATTTCTGTTAATGTGTCAGTCTAGGGTTCGAAATCACTTTTTTATATCACACTGGCCTGCTGTGTGTGTGATTTAAGTACAGCTTTTGTGTGTTTTAAACATGTTTTATTATCTTCATCCTTTGCTACAAAACCCTATGGTGGATTTCATTATAGTTTGTTGGAGTACTTAGACCCCAGAAAGATCTCCACTTTTCAGTAATCTTCAAGTCCCATAAATCATTTTATTACAAGCAGTTGGGGATGTCAGTCATTAGAGAGTATTGGCTATAATTGTGTAGTCAGTAACAGACTTGTAACAAAGTAGTAGAAGTAATGGAAAAGTAGGTGATTGGAGTCAACTCCAGTGTTATTGTAATAGTGATAGATTGAAAAATTTCAAATGTAATAGTAATAGATTGAAATTTTGTCAATTACATCTAATACATTCTATTACCTTTCTATTGCAACTTACTTTTCTTATTTTTTTATAGGGAGGCTGCAGAAAAATGAGCACTGAAATGGACTTTAATACTGTAATGAATTAATTCACATGAAATTATTATTTTTAAATGGACTTCAATACAGTAATGAATTCATTTTTAAAAAGGTCACTTTAAAATGGACTTCAATACTATAACGGAATAATTTTCATAAAAATGATCACTTTAATATGAACTTCAATAAACTAATGAATTAATTTGGTTACACTGATAAGTCAACATCATTTTAAAATTTATATATAAACACTTCAAAAATATGGAATGTACTGACATTCATCAAAGTATACAAGAATGGAAACATACAAATGTTGAAACAAATACTTTTAACAATTAAGTGACTTTGATTGTCTCCCTTTGATTATTGTGTATAATCAGTGTTCTAAAACAACTGTGTCTTTAAGGTGGTATTATAGATTCTAAAAGGGCTTAAAAAGGACAGCTTAACCTTTGGAAGGATTAACTTAATGCTTCTGAGTAAAGAGAAACTGTGACACATGAAACACACTCACATAGCTCCCTATTGTGTACAAATAAGGCCAGTATTGTGGCATGTGTCGGCTGTTTCAAAGATTTATATTTAATGTTACCCGAGTTATTATTTTCAAATATAAATATAACTTTTGAATCATTTTGAAGTGGACTCTACGAGCAAAGAAACTGGCTCTTTGAAAGCTGCTCATTAAGCATTTGTTATAAGAGTTCTTCAAATCTGAAAACTCATCATAAAGTGAATACATATGAGAATTGTTTGATTAAGTGAAAAATCCTCAAATAATATTTACTGGTAATATTGCAAATTTAATAAGTAACTTAAAATTTCATAAGTTAATACCCTACCCAATGGCCAATTGCTAAATAAGTTGTCGCGTTTGGCCCATCCAAATGACAGAAAAGGCAATCCTGTGTTATACACCAGCAGGACCAGTCAAGTAAAGTGAATTCGCTAGGTGGTACATGGTACTTCCTTCTTGTCTAGACTGCGTGACGCGAATGCATGTTTTTTGTTCTCTTAACCTGTTTAGACCCCTAGTACACTGATATGAGGTCGGTTGGGAGGGCCTCACTTGCCATTGGGTTAGGGTATTAACTTATAAAAATTAATTTACTTTGCAATTTTATTGTGTTAATACATCCACCGAAATAGAGTTCTGTCCCTGAAGAGGTCCTCATAGAAGGAAGTAACAAGCTGATTGATATTTTTTGTTTCTATCTACAACACAACCGGGTTATTGGTGTATCTGCTGAGCAGCCACCACTGGATGCAGATGGAGGAGGTATGAATCAACCCATGCCACATCCTTAAGTAGAACTTTAGCTGTTAGGTGACTTCCAATGGCAGGCTGATAAAAGTTGTTCTAAGGAAAAAACTACTGACCGGAAGCCCTTAGATGCAGCAAAGACCCTCACATCATGGGCTATAACCTCATGTAAGGTGAGGGCCTCCTGATCAGAGAGCTCATAGTATAGGATCACCATTTGCTTGATCCATGAGGAGATAGTGGTAGGTGAGGTATCTTTGTCAAAACCTTTCTTGAAGGAGACAAATACCACTACCAGCTCCTTGTTCTGCCTTAGATCTGAAGTCCTATCCAAATAGTAGCACAGGACTCTAATTGGGCATAGGGACCCATCAGCATTGTGTGACTTATCCAGATTTGGGCCCAGGGATAGAATAACCACAGGGGCCACACTGTCTGGACCCTTTTTTGCCAGCCGGTTCTTGGAAAGAAAGCTGGGTGAGGGGGAGAGAGACACCTTGGACCAGTCTGACTGGTGTCTGATGTTCTGACTTAGCCATGGAAGGGTCTCACTCCTTTGTTTGTCTGAACCCAAAGCTAAGAGGAAGTCTTGAAGGTCAAATGCTTCAACATGGCCTCTTTAAGGGGTTCAAAGGGAGCCTTTGTGAGCTGGTGCAGAACCGGGGAAAGGTTCAAGGGGGAGATCTCCTATCCTACCCACAGATTCTTTCTCTGTGGAAACTATCCAAGAGACGAATGAGGTTCTAATCTTGCTGACATTAATGGGTGAATTTCCTAGTTTGTCTGCAATGGCCGATCTGTAGCCATCAATGGTACGTGGCCGTAACTGTTGGAACAGATACAGCAGGAAGTCGGTTATGGATTTTATAGGAGGTGCTCTGAAGTCAACCTGATTGCTGCAGAACCACTTTGTAAAAATGGTCCACTCACCTCATAGACTGATCTGGTTGAGACTCTCTGAGGAGCCTCTATTCGTGCTGCCACTGTCTCAGAGAAGTCTTGCTCTTTGATAGCTGATGCTCTAGGAGCCAAGTATATAGATTTGAGTTTAACACATTCCTGTTGGGAGTCTGATCGAAAGGCTGTATCAGTAAACTGGGCAGGTTGGGCAGGCACAGAGGGATCTGGCTTGTCATGGACACTAGATCCCAGAACCAGAGCATGTCTGGCCACCCCAGAACATAAGAATGATCCTACTGCATGGGTAGTCCTGCAACTTTGCCAATAATTTGCCGAAGATGGCTAACAGTGGGAAGGCATATGGATCCAGATCCTCCCAGGACAGTTTGAGTGCATTAACTGCCCAGGTCGGGGGATCTGGTACTGGTGACACAAATTGAGCCAGTTGTTGTTGAACCTCGTAGCAAATAGATCTCAGCTTGGTGCCACCTGTTGCATATCAATTGGAAAACCTCTAAAAGGAGAGACCACTCCGTCTTAATGATCAGGCCTAGCCTGGATAGCCTGTCCAATACCACAGTCAGCCGGCCTGGAATGTGTCAGGCCTTGAGCATCACCTGTTTCCTGGGACATCAGGTCAGGATTCTCCACAGCAGGGCACACAGTGGGTACGACCTCATGCCTCCTTCTTTGTTTGTGTAAGCAACTACTGTTGTATTGTCTGTTGCTACAAGAATTATCTTGTCTAAGAGAGGTCTTGGAACTCTTTTAGAGCCAGAAAGACCACCTTTAGTTTCAGGTAGTTTACGTGCAACTTACTATCTGGCAGGGACAGGGTTCCTCTTACAGTGTGTTCCACCACGTAAGCACCCCACCCTTCTTTTGATGGATCTGTAAAGATTTACACAGCATGATTGAGGGTGTGTAATGTTTGGGCTTGACGAAAAAGTTTTTTTCCTGGAGCTACCATTTTAAGTAAACATGGAGTAACCTTGTGAATGCGATCACCTTTCTAGTGATTCTGGTACCCCCAGTTGTTCCTCAAGTGTCAATGAATCAATCTCATGTGGAGCAGACCTAGGTAGACTTGTTTCCCTGTGGCTGTAATGGGAGTGTTCCCATGGAGTCGACATTTTGGTAACTAGGTTTTATTTTAGGGTCGGGAGCAATGTTTACAGAGTCGTCAAGGATTGGTTGTAGTTTCCCAGCTTGTCACAGTGAATTGGCAAAAGTTCAAACATATTTGATATTTCACCTACCCACCCTGACTCTGTATCCAGATTGCCTGTGCCCATCCAGAAACCATCCTGCCATGAGTCTCTACAGCTTGTCGGTCACAGGCTTGTCCTATAGTGTACCTGTCTCGTCTGGAAGAACTTCCCAGCCTGTCATAGTTAAGTACCTGAATACCACCTCCTGACAGGCCATACACACAAACCGACCATTTGTGAATACAAAGTTGAGACTTGGTCTCAGCTGAGACCAAATCTCAAAGCTGAGACTATTTGTTTTGTCTCAGACTTAAGATCTCTTTGTGAATACAGGCCCAGGAGGGTGGAAACTACACAGTCAAGCAGATGGAGTGGCCGAAAAGCATGCAAGGACAGACAAAAAGGACACAGAAATGGATACAGACACTGGAGGAGAGGCAGGCACATCTCAATCGCACTCAAGGCAAAAGAAGGGGCATATGACAAATATCTACCTGACGGACTCAGACAAGGAGGAGGCTATTGTGGACAAGGTGTTGTACAATAAGACAAATGAACATTTTAAGGACGAGGCCAGGAAGGAATTCTATGGGAGAGCTTCCCCAAAAGTCACAAGCTGGCTGTCAAAGTGTTGCAAAACTTGGTTCAAATCCCAAACGACTCACACAGTCGAAGTCTGGTCAGGTTCCAAAAGAGGTGCCTGAGAGGTAGAACTGGATTCAGGATAAATTTAACTTCTTGAAGACGTACATCAGACACAAGGGACTCAGCAAATCTCCAAAGAGGAGCTAGTGCATCCACTGCCTCAGCACGCGACATCTTCAGAGGTTCAACTGACACAGATAGTATGGAGATCAGTATGCGACTAGACACCACAATACAGCCTTCAGTTGGGACGAATGGGGAGCTCCTAAGTTCTTGATGTCTGGTATCTCCCAAGTGAGGTTGGAGATGGGTCATTTCAGCCTCACACCCAATGAGCACTGAAAAGCCCATAGTATGCATCTCTCTCTGGAGAATGTGGGCTAAGGCCTTACTTTGACATTCAGAAATGTCCTGGGTAAAGGCAGCCGAAAGTTAAAGGTACAGAGATTTGCCTGGCCTGATGCTCAAACTCTTTGACTTCTTGTAGGGAGGCCTTACCCATCGGAGCTCCAGAGGGCTTTGGGGATATACAGAATTATGCAAAGTCTGTGTTCAATCCTTGTAATTTGTTCTCAAAAACATGGCTGACCAATTTTATATCACTTGACAGTGGTAGGGGGGAGTAAGGGGGTTCAATAATTTACCCTCAGGTAGATTTGCAGGCTGAAAGTCCTATTCAAACTTATCTAAAGCTTCCTTGAGGATAGTCTGGCCACCTTGTTCAGACTTACACTGAGGTAGAGTATGCTGGAATACTGTCCTTAGGGTCAGGGAGGTTAGAACCTGCCTTTTTTTAATGTCTCAATGTCCTCAATGTATTGAGAGGGCAAGTCAGGCACATCTACTTTCCTAGAAGAATCCCCCCAGGGTTAGAGGACTTTAGACTTGCACAGAAACTTCTGTTTCCTTTTGTCCAAGTGCTTCTTGGACCTTGATTTTTGAACTGAAAACATGTCCGATTCATGTTCCAAGTGAATCTCTGACAGGGCTTCTGATTCATACATTCGGATGAAGTGTCCATAGGTTTATCCGAGTTTCTCGGAGGATTCGGATGATATTTGCAAGTCAGGTTCTCGGCGTGTACAGAGTTTATGATCTGAATCAGTGATCTGATCTACCATTGATAAATAATTGGAGTCAAATCCAAACTAAGGATCACAAGATTCAGGGGTTAGAACTCTGTACTACTGCATAGATTTATTGCGTCAACAGTTAATTTAAACAAAAAGGCACGTTTGCCAACTGTCTTGTAAGTGTGCATTAAATATTTTACAAATACTAGTGGGTAAAATATTCTAAATATTTAAGTATTCATATGTATATCAAATATATGTTTAATCTTTTATGAAAATGCACAAAAAAGTGAAGAACTTAAAGTATTGCCAAACCAAGGTCTCGGTAACACCTGGGGCCGGTTTCATAAAAAGTCTCAGTTTGAGACCAGTTTTGGGCTGAGTCTGGGTCTCAAATCTGAGACTTTTGTCTCGGCTGAGTTTTTGGCTCAAATGGATTTCACAAAAGGTGGATCAGCTGAGACTGGTCTCAAGTCATAGTCTCAACTTTTAAATTTCATTTAAGACACTTCCTTGGTTTGTTTTTTATGCAAGTGCATTTATTTCATGGTCAATATCGATTTAAATTGCATTAACGCTGATAACACATGAAAAAAATTGATATAATATTATTGGTAACAAGCCAACTGTTTGAGACTCAACTGAGACCGAGTCAAGCTTTGAGTCCCCTCTTGTAACTATTCACTTGACAACGATCAAAAAAGCATGTCAATTCAATTGACTTTTCTTATTATGAATATTGAATATGTAGTTGTAATTAGTAAGCAAAATAAAAATATAATATTTCAAGATTCAACAAATTCATTTTCATGCAAATTATATTGCTTTATACACAAGTATTTGGATGACAAACTTTGGACACAAAATTTGAGACACCTCCTTGGTGGGCTCAAAATTGAGCCCATGACTGAGCCAAATCTCAAGTTGAGCCTGTTTGTGAAATGCTTTGAGTCTGAGTCCACAGACTCAGCAAAATATTTACAACATTTGAGCCCAAAGTCTCAGATTTGAGCCTGAGACCAGACTTAAGTCCTTTCATGAAACCGGCCCCTGCTGTCTAGACGATGAGGTAACGGAAAGGGTTTCCCGAGGATTCCCTTCCACAAGGACTCAGTTGTGTACTTTATTTTATATTTTAACCCTTTAAATAGACAAAGAATGTAGCAGGTAGGGATTAAACCCTTAATATTCATTTTATTTTATTCATTTTATTTTTTTATTCTATTTCTATAAAAGTAAGTTTTATATATAAGCTACAAACACCGAGTCCTGGTCATCCACTCAGAACTTCACAATGTGAACCCGGGATTGAAAAATAAGTTGTAAAATATGTTAATAAATATTTATCTTTTCTGTCAATTGTCACAAAAATATGATTCTCTGTTATAAAAAAAAGAAACTGCATGAATTTTAACATCCAACAATATGTTTATCCAGTATAGGAAATAAAAATTCAAGAGCGACATTCAGACAACTCTTAGCAATGGCGGCGAAGGAGAAGAAGGAAGTATGCACGTCACTATCTGGGTCACCTTGATTTAAAGGCATCGGGCAGTATCATACATCTATTTTTCTTGGACATTGGCCATGATGCCGCAGCCATCCAAGATAGCATTCGGTTCCACATGGTAAGCTATTGTAGTGCAATAAAATATGGGTTTTACTTAATACTGGATTTACCAGGAAACTGAATCAACTTTCAACACTGACAAAAAAAATCATTACTTGGATTTCAGGGTCACGGTGCCTTCACCTTCTTCCTAAATGCCATGATCCTTTTCACAAAATCTTATTTAAATATCTTAAAGAGAGTCATAAACCCACTTTTAATGCATTGCAGTTAAACATCAAGTGTGTCTTTGATGAACAATCACTTGTATGCCATGACAGATTCTAGCATTCAATTTAAAAGAAATTGGATGTTTGTCTCAAACCTAATCCAGACTATGAATTAATTTGCAGTACAAATACATAATAATGAAGATAATGTTGAAAATGACATTATTGGTGGTATTGTATTATTGTGTGGTCATATTTAAAAAAGTATTGTACTGTGTAAATGATGTGTCAAATAATGTAGCCCTGTACACTCATTTGTAATATGTTTATGTTATTAATTGTCATTTTATGTTTAAAAAGAATACATAATAAAAAAAATATCTTCAATGATGACTGCATGGATTTCATTCCTGTTGGGCAGAGAGATATATCCATACCCCAGGAAAGTGGAAAGGAATGCCGGCCAGGAGATAAACACCATGGTTAAATGGTCTGTTATGTATGTTTACCTTATCTATTGCTTATCCATAGAAATGGACACATTCCGTGGGTACATGGTTAAATCATGCAGACTAAATTATGAGAGAAAAGTAGGGGAATGTGTGCAAATTTTTACAAGTTGAAGTTGTGATAGGTGTAAGAAATCTATTACTACTACTTTACAGGCAGTGCAACATGAATGTTTTACGGATATTTGACTTTTTGTGAATTTATATACGCTTTCATATTTTACCTTCAGAACAAAAGATTCAATACGATATGTGAAAAACTTTCTCAAGATAACTGTTATAGTTTGCATATTTTTGTCAAATATAAGGCAAGTTGTATCTGCAAGGAAAATCCGTGCGAAATACAAGGTGAAGATCATATTCACAGAATTTAAATTAAGATTGTAAATTGTTTTAAGTTGGTAAAATTAAAACTATGGTACATTTTAGTACTATTACATATAACAAATGTGATATTTTGATGAAGCAGACATGATGTGTAATGCTGCCCTAATAATTTGTCTCAATTATATGTTTTATAGTGTATTTTCTAAGTGATAATCTTTTCAAATTCTCTAACATTTGAAGGTCTTTAACAGAAATGTTGACAAATTTATCACTACATAAAAATGTTGCAAGATGTGTGAATTGTTTTACCAAAATGGACCAAAAATGACTACAAACAAGAGCACTTGCAGAGTAAATACCTCTGCAAAGGCACATAATAAATAGATAGGAAAATCTGGATCTTTGACAATCAACCTAAAAATTTAATGGGATCTAAGTTGGACCAAGAGCCATCTTCTCATTTTTTATGAAGATCCAACCAGTAGTATTTGTGTCCTGCTATCCTGCTGACAAAAAATAAACTCCTAAATTATCTCTGATGCATTATATGGTGAATACAATAACATAATGGTAACATAATTGGTGATAGAGTTAATACATACAAAAATACATTGACTGTGTTTGTACCACTTACGGTTGCTATCTTCTCTATATCTTCATCTGATGCACCAATGGACGCAAGACCAATTTCTTGTGAGAACTGTGCGAATTCAGGATTACACAGCATCGGTACGTGTCCTAGTAATTCATGCACACAGTCCCTAATGAAGTACAAAATGTCCACTGGTCAATTTTACAAGATTTGTTCAGGACATCAATGACGTATCATTTTCCCTAGAAAGGTAAGTATTGTGTAGCAATGTTATTTCAACATGTAAATTCATTAGCACATTGTGGCATCTTGCTAAAATTGATTTAAACCAAAGTGATATGTGCATAAAAATAGCACAAAACTACACAAGCATTAATCAGTCATGTGCCTCATTTTAATGGTTTTTCAATGTTCAACCTCAATAAAACACTCAGAATTTCATATATATTTACTGTTTAGTGACTTAAGTAATAGCTGTATTATTTTTTTGTCAATGAAACAGGTATCATTTCCTTCACATTTATATAAATATATAAAAATATTACTTTGTCTCTCATTTTGGAAAACCTTGTGATCAATTTATGGCTTTACATTGCAACAATGAAAATGTACCAAAAACCCCAAGCATTTAAACTGAGCCATTTAAGTACTGTAACCTGTGACCAGTGAACAAAATATGAGCATATCATGTCCAAATATAAAGGACTGTCTTCATGTTTTACTTTTAGATAATGAAGCGCTATCTTTACTGTACAATCTTTGGTGTCTTGGGCCCCAGACTGTTTGTGTGTCTACTTTGGCTGCTGGTACACAATAACCAGCAAAAAAAAACTGTTTAAAGTTCTGGACAGTAGGTCATATACAGTGCTTTGATGTGGCTGGTATGAACTGCTGGGCTGTGGCTGGTATTAAGTGCTGGGCTGTGGCTAGTACGAAGTGCTTGGCTGCACTGGTATAAAGTGCTGAGCTGTGGCTGGAATGAAGTGCTTTGATGTGGCGAATATGAAGTGCTGGGTTGTAACTGGTATAAAGTGCTGGGCTGTGGCTGGAATGAAGGGCTTTGATGTGGCTAATATGAAGTGCTGGGCTGTGGCTGGTATGATATGCTGGGCTGTAACTGGAATAAAATGTTGGCCTGAGACTTGAATATTGTTGGACTTGTTCTCATTAGTTTGCTACAGACATCGCATGAAGTTTACAGACTCCATAAAAAAGTTATCTTCTTCACCTTCTCTAGTTCTAAGGTCAACCTAGGACTTTCTCTGATAATGTTGGGCTCTTCAGTGAAACACCTTTACTACTTTGTGTAACAGGGGGCTTACTGGTCGTGAAGTTTCTTGCTGATGTGTTGCATGAGTTCTGAGAAAAATTTGTGTCACTCATTGCAGCCTCTCGCTAAATTTGCGTGCTGCCTGTCCAGACCTGCTTTGCTTAATTTCTTGTACATTGTGCCTGTTGTACTCATTACCTTTGGATTCACTTTCTGTGTTTCATGAAAGTTGGCCCTATGGAAATATTTTTTCAGGTAGTCTTTCTAGTTACTCCCTTTCATGGTTATATTTTTCAGTAAATTAAAAAAACAAGCCATCAGTGCCCATGAATGGGGTCTGTGTCAGATGACTTTGTGATTTGAGTTTCAGAGTAGAAGTGAAAGAAGAAAAGGCCACAAAAATTGTGCCCTGGGAATGGTATTCAGAAGTAAAGTACAAAGTTAACTGTTAAGGTGTAAAATGTTGGTGGAAACATATTTAAACAAAATACTGTAAATACAATAGTTTTTGAGTTACAACTGATTTAATCAACAGTGAGAATCTCAAAGTAGCTTTTTCTCGACTATGCAATGACTAAAGGGCTGCAATTTTACTATGTCATAGCTGACCGAAACGTAGGTGAATAACATATCAAAGAAAATACTGTAAATGCAATAGTTTTCAAGTTAAAACTGATTTATTCAACACTGAAAATCTGAATGTAGCTATTGCTAAGCTATGCCATAAGCTACAGGTCTACAATTTCAAAGTAGGCGAGTATCATATTTAAACAAAATACTCTAAATGCAAAAGTTTTCAAGCTAAAACTGATTTACCCAACAGTGAGAACCTAAAAGTACCTATTTCTCAGCTATGGAATGAGCTACAGGTCTGCAATTTTACTATATTATAGGTAAACATATGTAAACCAAATATTGTAAATGCAATAGTTTTCAAGTTAAAACTGATTTACCCAACAGTGAGAACCTGAAAGTAGCTCTTGCTCAGTTATGTAATAAGCTACAGATCTGCAATTTTACTACATTATGGCTGACGCAAAAGTAGGTGAACAACATATTAAAACAAAATACTGTAAATGCAATAGTTTTCAAGTTACAACTGATTTACTCAACAGTGAGAACCTGAAAACAGCTTTGCTCTTTTGCTCAGCTATGCCATGAGCTACATGTCTGCAATTTTACTTTGTTATAGCTGATTCAAAAGTAGATGAATAACATATTTTAAAAAAATTCTCTAAATGCAATAGTTTTCAAGTCACAACTGATTTACTCAACAGTGAAAACCTCAAAGTATCTATTATTCAGCTATGCAAAATACTGTAAATGCAACAGATTTCAAGTTACAACTGATTTACTCAACAGTGAAAACCTCAAAGTAGCTATTGCTCCGCTATGCAATGAGCTACATGTCTTCGCCTTCGGGGTTTATAACCTCAAACCATGAGCTACAGGTTTGCAATTTTAATATATTATAGTTGATTCAAAATTAGATGAATAATATATTTAAACAATGTACTCTAAATGCAATAGTTTTCAAGTTATATGCAATTTACTCAACAGTGATAACCTAAAGGTAGCTATTCCTCAGCTATGCAATGAGCTACATGTCTTTGCCTTCGGGGTTTATAACCTCAAACCATGGTAAAATTCTGTGTATACCATGGTTTGGTCGGGGGTTATTCCTATATTCAAAGGGGACTCTATGGCACAACAAAACCAAAACAGTCAACCAATTTCAGTATCCAAGTACAGAAGAGGCCAAGCACCATAGACCAAAGAGCTTACTTACTTCACATTAATGTTTATTTTCCAGAATGAAAACAGGCAACATATTCATCAAGATAATCTAGATCTTCATCTATTAATCGTAAATGTTTCACAGTTGGAGATAAAACTGACTTAAGTATCCACATAAATATGAAATTTAAAATAAAAGACAAAATTAGGTTTTGGTCACAGTGAAGCTTTGTGGTATTTTATTGGAATCTTTCTGACACAAATAAACACAAGTCTCATCATACTAGTCTACTAGACTTTAAACAAATTTTTACAATTATGTACCACATTTTACACGCGAAGTCTCAACGGGAAAAGGCTAATCAAGGGGATTGGAAATCAGTAAATGATAATTACAGAAAGAAAATATTACTTTAAAGGATGCACTTTAATAGAAACTGGAAATGGAAAAACATGGCAAACAATTGTAACTTCCAGCAAACACAATTTTACTGGTGCTAACCAGGATACAAATGCTTCATTAACAAATCAGTATGAAGAAAATCTCAGGTAAACAGGTATCACTGTACAGTCTTGGTGATGTCATTTTCACTTTTCCCATTTGGCTATGAGATCACAAATGATATAGTTCCGGCATCATAAGTCCACTAGAGGACCATAAGTCTGTGGTACAGTTTCACTGGAGAGGCTCATCAGATGCTCAAAGATGTTGATGTGTTCATAAAGTAACAAGAATGCCATGATATGTGCAAGTGAAACAGGGATATATGTCTGTGGTATTGTTTGTTAACTAAACCTGTTCTGGGCTCTTCTTGTATCACTGGTGTAAGTTTACAGGGTGTGTTATAGCAAGCAGATGACAGAATCACAGGTCCTGTGATGTGTATACTTACTTGGTACAACTGATCCTTTGATATGGATCAGGATAAAAGTAATAATTTCTTATGGAAACTATTAGGTCATTACACAGTTCTGATCTCACAAGGTGGTGCATGATCAGTCAGGATAAAGACATGTCTGAAAATTTAACTGATGTCTACACCACACAAGTGCGTTATGAGTCAATATCAGGGCAGTCAGAAGGTAATGAGAGTGGAACAGGGATATTAGTGTGAAAATAAATAATAACTGAAATAAATTAAATCAGTCAAAACAACACTTTTAAATGATTTCAGAGGAGAAATGCATTAAACACTCTATTTAGTCACCATTTCATTGACACAAAACAGACTCATAGTTGGATAACTTGCAACAGCAAATATATGAAATTCAAATACTTGAGAATTGAGTTATTCAGTGATAGTCTTTCATTTTTGTAAAAAAACCATAAACTGGTTGCCAGTTTCACTATAAAATGAAACACGGGGCTATTTTCATAAATACTGGGGCTCAATATTAACTTACAATATTATAACTGATGTCTTACTGAGCTTTGAAGTCAAAAATTCACAAAAATTAAGCATATTAATGTTTTTACCATATAATATGTTGGAACGGTTAATCCAACTGAATGCTTCACTGAAATAAAATGTATTTCCAGTTGTCTGAATGGTGTTAGAAATGAAAACATAATTGTGGTAAGATACATAAAAATCACCTGTTTAGAGGCAGTCAAACTTTGTGTCACACTTGGTGTGATGTGGCAACTATACATGACCAGAGATAAATTGCTCATTTGCCTCAAGATGAGCTGATTTCTTTTTAAAACAATCAATCTTAAACTAAATTATTCTTATAAACTATAATAATTGTTGATGTTTTCTCTAACATCTAAAATTGACAGTCACTAGTCCCTATGTAAAGAAACTTAAGTAAGCAACTCACGGTTCCACAGTGTGATGAGGAGACGAGCTATGGCGTATATACTGGGTGCACTGGAACACACGAAAAGCAAGACTTGACAGGAAGTCTCGTGCAGAGAGCAAGCCAGCCACTGGTCTCAGCTGAAACCCGCTCTGCTCTGAAAGTGAACAGGGAATTCAATAGCCAGACAACTGACAGTGTCCTACTCCTCCATGTATGATTAATTGCTGACAACTTGATATTATTTTTAAACAGCATTTTTCACATTTTTGTGTAATAATAACAAAATATACACCAATCCTGAAAAAAAGAAGGTGGCAAATCCAATCAGGGGTTAATAAAACAAATTTTTAGATGATTTTGTTATTTAGCAAGCATATGAAGCATATGAAATTCTCTGACTTCATAACAGCGTATGAAAATTCTGGAAGTTATATATATTTTTTGTATTTATTGATATATATCAAATATTCATTAATTATTCCACAGTTCATACTTTTCACCAGTCGAAATACATAATTTGAGGACGATATCTAGATATTTTGCAAATGTAGATGGCTATGATGAATGGCTGTATTCACTGCTTTTGAGAGTATATGTGAAGCAGCATGTAGTAACTGTTAAGTTGTAAGATCACTCGTTATGAAACTGGTCATTTACACCTGTGGTTGTGTCAATTTCAAAATCTTGTTTAGCCCAACTGAAAAGCCATATACCCTTTTTTCTGTTTGTATTTAAAACAAGGCCAAAAGGTGTTTTGGTCCCCTAGTGCGAGCGCAAAGCCATCAGAAACACGAGTAGTGCACTAGAATTTTGAAAGTCTGGTGACACAAAGAAATTCCAACTCAGACACATCCCACAGCTGGTTTAGAACTGAGACGGTCACCCATCCAAGTACTAATGTAGCCCATTGCTGCTTAACTTCAGTGAGCAGACAAATACTCGTCGCGCTGCACCACAATTCATGAACGTCCGGAGACAAAAAACAAGCAATCAGTGCCCGTGAACGGTATGATCTCCCGCCGCACTACATCAAAAAGTAGGTGAACAACATATTTGACAAAACTCCTTTAAATTGAATAGTTTTGCGGTTATAAATTATTTAAATCAAAAAAGTCAAACTAGCTATTACTGAGTTTGGCCATCGAATGGCCACATTCCAGAGTTAGAGCCACTGAATGTACATATTCCGCAGTTATGTACATGTAAGATATGCACTAAAAAGGTTTGGATATCTTCATTCCACCTCAAAGAAGGGGCCCAAGGTCTTACCCTTACCCTGTGCTTTTCCACAGGTTGGTTTGAAGCTCTCCCAAAAGTAGGTGAATGAGTTATTTGAGAAAAATTGGCCATCTGCAATACTTCTAGAGAAAATTCGCAAAAACTCATTTTCAGTAGGCGAGTAATTAGCTATGGGTCTGAAACTTCACTATGTGAAGGCCCTTGCAAAAGTAGGTGAATGAGTTATTTGAGAAAAAATTGGCTATCTGCAATACTTTTCAGAGATAATTCGCATTTACTCATTTTGAGTAGGTGAGTAATTAGCTATGGGTGTGAAACTTCACCAAGTGAAAGCTCTCCCAAAAGTAGGTGAATGAGTTATTTGAGAAAAATTGGCTATCTGCAATACTTTTAGCGATAATTCGCATTTACTCATTTTCAGTAGGTGAGTAATTAGCTATGGGTCTGAAACTTCACCATGTGAAAGGTCTCCCAAAAGTAGGTGAATGAATTATTTGAGAAAAATTGGCTAAGTACAATACTTTTAAGAGATAATTCGCATTTACTCATTTGGAGTACGTGAGTAATTATCTACGGGTCTGAAACTTCACCATGTGAAAGCTCTCCCAAAAGTAGATGAAGGAGTTATTTGAGAAAAATTGGCTATCTGCAATACTTTTAGCGATAATTCGCATTTACTCATTTTGAGTAGGTGAGTAATTAGCTATGAGTGTGAAACTTCACCAAGTGAAAGGTCTCCCAAAAGTAGGTGAATGAGTTATTTGAGAAAAAATTGGCTATCTGCAATACTTTTCAGAGATAATTCGCATTTACTCATTTTGAGTAGGTGAGTAATTAGCTATGGGTGTGAAACTTCACCAAGTGAAAGCTCTCCCAAAAGTAGGTGAATGAGTTATTTGAGAAAAATTGGCTATCTGCAATACTTTTAGCGATAATTCGCATTTACTCATTTTCAGTAGGTGAGTAATTAGCTATGGGTCTGAAACTTCACCATGTGAAAGGTCTCCCAAAAGTAGGTGAATGAATTATTTGAGAAAAATTGGCTAAGTACAATACTTTTAAGAGATAATTCGCATTTACTCATTTGGAGTACGTGAGTAATTATCTACGGGTCTGAAACTTCACCATGTGAAAGCTCTCCCAAAAGTAGATGAAGGAGTTATTTGAGAAAAATTGGCTATCTGCAATACTTTTAGCGATAATTCGCATTTACTCATTTTGAGTAGGTGAGTAATTAGCTATGAGTGTGAAACTTCACCAAGTGAAAGGTCTCCCAAAAGTAGGTGAATGAGTTATTTGAGAAAAATTGGCTATCTGCAATACTTTTACAGATAATTCGCATTTACTCATTTTGAGTAGGTGAGTAATTAGCTATGGGTGTGAAACTTTACCATGTGAAAGCTCTTCCAAATGTAGGTGAATGAGTTATTTCAGAAAAATTGGCTATCTGCAATACTTTTAGCGATAATTCGAATTTACTCATTTTCAGTTGGTGAGTAATTAGCTATGGGTCTGAAACTTCACCATGTGAAAGGTCTCCCAAAAGTAGGTGAATGAGTTATTTGAGAAAAATTGGCTAAGTACAATAGTTTTAAGAGATAATTCGCATTTACTCATTTTGAGTAGGTGAGTAATTAGCTATGGGTGTGAAACTTTACCATGTGAAAGCTCTTCCAAATGTAGGTGAATGAGTTATTTCAGAAAAATTGGCTATCTGCAATACTTTTAGCGATAATTCGAATTTACTCATTTTCAGTTGGTGAGTAATTAGCTATGGGTCTGAAACTTCACCATGTGAAAGGTCTCCCAAAAGTAGGTGAATGAGTTATTTGAGAAAAATTGGCTAAGTACAATAGTTTTAAGAGATAATTCGCATTTACTCATTTTGAGTAGGTGAGTAATTATCTACGGGTCTGAAACTTCACCACATGAAAGCTCTCCCACAAGTAGATGAATGAGTTATCTGAGAAAAAATTGGCTATCTGCAATACTTTTAGAGATAATTTGCATTTACTCATTTTCAGTAGGTGAGTAATTAGCTATGGGTCTGAAACTTCACCAAGTGAAAGCTCTCCCAAAAGTAGGTGAATGAGTTATTTCAGAAAAATTGGCTATCTGCAATACTTTTAGCGATAATTCGCATTTACTCATTTTGAGTAGGTGAGTAATTAGCTATGGGTGTGAAACTTCACCAAGTGAAAGTTCTCCCAAAAGTAGGTGAATGAGTTATTTGAGAAAAATTGTCCATCTGCAATACTTTTAAAGATAATTCGCATTTACTCATTTTCAGTAGCTGAGTAATTAGCTATGGGTCTGAAACTTCACCATGTGAAAGCTCTTCCAAAAGTAGGTGAACGAGTTATTTGAGAAAAATTGGCTATCTGCAATACTTTTAGCGATAATTCGCATTTACTCATTTTCAGTAGGTGAGTAATTATCTATGGGTCTGAAACTTCACCATGTGAAAGCTCTGCCAAAAGTAGATGAAGGAGTTATTTGAGAAAAATTGGCTATCTGCAATACTTTTACAGATAATTCGCATTTACTCATTTTGAGTAGGTGAGTAATTACCTATGGGTCTGAAACTTCATCAAGTGAAAGCTCTCCCAAAAGTAGGCGAATGAGTTATTTGAGAAAAATTGGCTATCTGCAATAGTTTTAGCGATACTTCGCATTTACTCATTTTGAGTAGGTGAGTAATTAGCTATGGGTCTGAAACTTCACCAAGTGAAAGCTCTCCCAAAAGTAGGTGAATGAGTTATTTGAGAAAAATTGGCTATCTGTAATACTTTTAGAGATAATTCGCATTTACTCATTTTGAGTAGGTGACTAATTAGCTATGGGTCTGAAACTTCACCAAGTGAAAGCTCTCCCAAAAGTAGGTGAATGAGTTATTTCAGAAAAATTGGCTATCTGCAATACTTTTAGCGATAATTCGCATTTACTCATTTTCAGTAGGTGAGTAATTAGCTATGGGTCTGAAACTTCACCAAGTGAAAGCTCTCCCAAAAGTAGATGAATGAGTTATTTGAGAAAAATTGGCTATCTGCAATACTTTTAGAGATAATTTGCATTTACTCATTTTCAGTAGGTGAGTAATTAGCTACGAGTCTGAAACTTCACCATGTGAAAGCTCTCCCAAAAGTAGATGAATGACTTAAAAAGTAGATGAACAACTTCTTCGAGAGAAATTGTGTAGCTGCAATACTTTTGAAGATATAAGGCATTTACTCATTATGGTTATCATTAAAAATTGACAAAGTAGCTACTACGGTTTGCGAGATATTTGTCATTTTTCACATTTTCACCAAAAGTAGCAATAAAGTAGCCATTACTCACTTGTACATTGAGCAACAGTTGTGAAACTTAAATATGTTACAGTTCACAAAAAAGTAGATGAACAACTTATTTGAGAGAAATTGTGTAGCTGCAATACTTTTGAAGATATAAGGCATTTACTCATTATGGTTATCATTAAAAATTGACAAAGTAGCTATTACTCACTTAGCTATGGAGATACACTTCCAAACTAGTGACCATGTTGTAGCTGTGGAGATAGTAGCTGAACAACATATTGGATTAAAATTGTGTAGCTGCAATACTTTTGAAGATATAAGCCATTTACTCATTATGGTTATCATCAAAGTAGCTATTACTCAGTTAGCTATGGAGTTACAGCTGTGAAAATTCACAATACAGTATATCCAAAAGATAGGTGAACAACATATTCAACAAAAATCCTCTATATTCAATAGCTGTTGAGTTATAAGTGACTTGCTCAATGGTCAAATGTTAAACTTAGTATAGCTATTACTCAGTTAGCTATGGTGCTACACCTTGGACACCTCACCATGATATAGTACATGAAGGAGTTGTTAAACAACATATTTCAGGCCAATATTGTAAGTAACAGTTACAAAGACAAAATCAATTTACTCATTTCGCTCATTGTTAATAACAGAAAATAGCTATTACTCACATAGCTATGAAGATAGAACCCTAAAAATGGTACCATCTTGTAGGCATGGAGAAAGTAGCTGAACAATGTATTTTACAGAAACACTCTAAATGCAGTCGTTTTGGAGTTATGAGCACTTTACTCAAAGTAGCCACCATTGCTATTACTCACTTAGCTATGGTCCTAGGTGTGAAATAACAGCATCAAATGAAAGGACATAAGCAATAAGGTCATAAAAAACAAGGAGAAACAACCAGTGTGATGTACAGCCCTTTATAAAAGCGTGACACACACTCAATAACACACGAATACACGCACACATGCATGCACGCACACACGCACGGAATGCGTTTTATAATCTCCCGCCCGCCCAGCGGGAGATAAAAATATTTAAATAAAAGACTGTAAATGCAATAGTTTTCAGGTTACAACTGATTTACTCAACAGTGAGAATTTCAAATTAGGTTTTGCTCAGCTAAACACTGAGCTACATGTCTGCAATTTTAGTATGTTATAGCTGATCCAAAAGTAGGTGAATAACTTATTTAAAGAAAATATTCTAAATGCAATAGTTGTCAAGTTATAACTGATTTACTCAACATTGATAACCTCAAAGTAGCTATTACTCAGCTATGCAATGAGCTACAGGTCTACAATTTTATTATGTTATAGCTGACCCAAAAGCAGCTGAATAACATATTTATACATATTTCTGTAAATGCAATAGTTTTCAAGTTATAACTCATTCACTCAACAGTGATAACCTCAAAATAGATATTGCTCAGCTATGAAATAAGCTACAGCTCTGCAAATTTACTATGTTATAGCTGATCCAAAAGTAGGTGAATAACTTATTAAAAGTAAAATATTCTAAATACAATAGTTTTCAAGTTATAACTGATTTTCTCAACAGTGATAACCTCAAAGTAAATGAAAGTATGAAGTAAGTATGAAATAAGCTACAGGTCTGCAAATTTACTATGTTACAGCTGATTCAAACGTCGGTGAATAACATATTTAAAGAAAAAGCTGTAAATGCAATAGTTTTCAAGTTATAACTGATTTACTCAACATTGATAACCTCAAAATGGCTATTTCTCAGCTATGAAATAATCTACAGGTCTGCAAATTTACTATGTTACAGCTGATTCAAAAGTAGGTGAATAACATATTTAAAGAAAAAATACTGTAAATGCAATAGTTTTCATGTTATAACTGATTTACTCAACATTGATAACCTAAAAGTAGCTATTACTCAATGAGCTACATGTCTACAATTTTACTATGTTATAGCTGACCCCAAAGTAGCTGAATAACATATTTATACAAAATTCTTTAAATGCAATAGTTTTCAAGTTACAAGTGATTTTACTCATTTTGGAGGTTATGGAAAAGTCAAAAAGTAGCTATTACTCACTTAGATATTGGGATAGAGTTCAAAGTTACTCGCCATGTTATAGCTACATAAAAAGTAGCTAAATAACATATTATAAGAAAATGCTCTAAATGAAATACTCTTCAAGTTATAAGTGATTTAATGCATGATCTCATGAATTCTAATGCATTAAAAATTATTTTAAAAATTCATAAAAAAAATTAAGAAAGATCCAGGCCTGATACTCACAGAAGGGAATCTACTAGTGGCCTAGTACATATGTGCAATATATGAGAGAGATCCCTGCAATACTCAATGAGAAAATTGGGATAAAGTGTTGAAATGTTCACACTTTGGGTGGGGGGTACCTCACTTGTAATGACTCTTGGGAACAGACGAACATACAGATCTACAGATCTTGAACAACTTTTCATCGTAGATAGATAAGGTATCTTTTAAAATTAACAGCATGTCTCTGGGCTTTGTAGTTTTGGAGAAGTCGTTCACGCAGACGCGTACACAGACACCGCAGAATGATGCCATAATGTCAGCTGACATAAAAAAGTGATCTGTAGAAGCGCGAGCTCTATCGGGGCTCGCGCTTAAAAAATCAATAATATTGTAAAGCAGAATTTCATGGGAGAAAAAAACTGAAGCCTAGGCAATTAGAATTGGACCCATGAGATATTTCTAGAAGAGATGAAAAAGTGTAAATATAAGGAGTCTTTCAGAACAAACAGTGTTAGTTATGTTTAACAGTGCATGAGATTTAGCAATCAAGAATGAGAAAATGTATGTAAATACAAAGTATTAATATAAGACAATTTCACAGCAAGATTATAGCATTACATTGTACAGTAAAACTTATGAAGTTGTAAAATTTATGTAATGGATCATGGATGATTTATTTATTAACTGAAAAACAGCTGTCAATGGAGATAGCACAATTCGGTATAAATAACAATAATAGCAATTGCAGCAATCAATATATAGCTTCGTCACAGGAGAAATATGTATCAAATGTGGCAGCAGAAAACATCCTTGAGGAATCACAGTGTTGATTCTAGGAATTTCAAAAAGTGGGGGCGATCCCCCACCACTACACAAAATGTGGGGGAGGGGCTAAAAATTCTGGGGGATGACTTTATGATAAGTTTAAACTAATAAAAAATACATTTTCAGTTTATTTAGACATTTTTAACAGTGGATCGACTTCTATTAATTAGTGGTCAATTTTTATTGTCTTGCCCAATAAAAACAAACTTCAAGGCTAGTGATAGAATTTTTAAAAAATACTGAAAATGGTTGTTTACATCAAAGTGGCTCCTGTCACGGCGTTATGGTTTTAAGTTTTCATCTGAAGTCATGGCATCACAAATTCAGTCATTACACCATCAATTCATACAAATATGTTGGAAAACCCCACAGAATACCATGACCTCATGAATATTTATGAGTAGTCCACAAATTCTTCAAGTAAAATATTGCTAAAAAATCCAATGAAATTGTCAAATATTTTTTACGCATACATGAGCTCTGTAGTCCATCTGTCCGTCCATCTAGTAGTGGTGGTGGACCAGTTCACGCCCGGGTACCAATTCATGCCCACCCTCAATTTTCTTGAAAAGTAATAATTTTTCATAGAGAAGATTTTTACCACATCATAGATAATCATCAAATTGATCATATACATTTGTTATTTATTGTTTAACTGTGATTGTTTTGGATAAATTTAGGGGTGGGCGTGAATTGGTACCTGGGCGTGAACTGGCCCACCACCACTATTTGATCTTAAATCAGAAAATATTAAGAATTAAAACCACCACGAAAATCTGTGACCTCATTAATATTAATGAGTTGTCCGTGAATTTTGATCCAGTAAAATATTTTTCTAGGGAATTCCGACAGATACGTACGCCCGTAGGGTCAGCACCGGCTTCACTGCCATGGCCTGTTGTGGTAACAATCCAGTCTAATGTAAGTTTCGTTTTTCTTGCAGCCATTTTTATATAATCATCCACTTTCAGCTTAATTTTATATTTTTGGGTATAATATGTCCAAATACTGTCTGTACCTCATAATATATTTGAGTTTGTAAACGATCACGAAACCTCAATCGTCTACAGGCATTATTCGAAGAACGTTTCGACGGAAAAATCAAAACCTCGACAAACTCTCGATCCGTGCACTGTTCGATTTTCTAGATCTCTCGTCTTTTCGCTTCATATATTTCCCGCATCACCTTGTGTACTACGCGTTCTCATATAATTTGGTTACCGCAGACTCCAAGAAAATCCGCGTTTGTAGGCGAATTAATGCGCGATCCCGCAGAAAACGCATCCTAGAAGCAACTCTGATAATCAAGGTTAAAGGTCACACAAAGGTTACACCATGACCTTGCACATGTACACCTTCCAACCAATATACCTACCATGTAACAACTTCCAACACCTAATGGTTTTTGAGAAACAGCCTGGGAAAGTGTTAAAGGTAAATTTCACCCATGTAAGATTAAAGATAAATCAATAAAGTATAAAGGCCAAGATAAAATCCATGCCAAATATAAATTTTCTAACTCTTATGGTATCAAAGTATAGAGCCTAGTCAAGTTCACTACAGTAAGGCAAAGGTCAAGTCAAGGTCATACCAAGATGTTGCAAATCAGGGTCACTACAGCAGGGTCAAACATCAAATCAAGGTCACGCCATGGCACTGCCCACCTACATCCCTCTAATTAGTCTAGACACTGTCTAGACAAGATTTTTGCAGGGGCCAATTTCACCAAGGGACCTAAGCCCAGACTTAGACTTAAATTTAAGACTTTGGTCTTAAATTTTGTCAACAAAATGGTAAGTCTGTGGTCTTAAACTGGGCAGATTTCACAAAGCAGCTAAGTCCTTGAAATTGCTAAGTCAGTGGACTTAACTTTAAGTCTGGGAGGTAGTGGGCTTAAATTTTGTCAAGAGGACTTAAATATGGCCGCCATAAACTTTTCTCCACTTCAAAATTTGAAATGCCTGTGAATAAATTATAATGATATAGAACACCTCACTAAAGTAGTCTTTGGAAAGTTTATATGTGGTAACAATGTTTTCCATTTCAAAACAGCATCATCCTCAGATAAAATGTATCAAATGAAAGATATACACTTGTATGTCACCAATAGTATGTTTTGAATAGATACAAAAGGTCACACAACAAAGAAAACCACTGTGGTTATTTGATAAGCTTGGACTTAGCTAAGTCACCCTTTGTGAAGCCCATTTAAGTCCCAGACCTAGCTAAGACCAAAGTCTTAGATTTAAGTCCCTGACTTAGCCACAAACTTTTCACGATTACTCCAAAACCAATTCACTCATGTTAATGAAATTTTAAGTGGGTAGGACATCACCAAATAAGAAGATATTAAACTTTGGGAAAGATCCAGATCACACTCTGGACACAAAAAAATCCTGAGTTTTTAACAGACCCATTTTCAGTAATTTTCATAATGGGCATGCTATATGATTAGGAGAAGTAAAGTAATAAGGTATTACTTCTGAAATTACAATATGAGGATACTTGGCTGTCATGGCGGGGGTCTGTGCTCTATGAGTGTTATCTAGTTGTGGATGTCTACACAGTACTGGGTTAGTAACTTAGTAATGTAAGTTGCTTACTCTGTAAGAACTGGGATACATCCTCTAACTGGGGAATGACATCCTCACAGTATCCACACCCTTCCTCTAGCAGTTTCAGAGCAGCCCTGTGCTCCTTACAGGCATGAGTGGGATACAATGTCTTCAGCTTCTTGTATACTTCTCCCCTGTGATACCAAACAAACAATGGCTGAGGTACAAATATATCATATCAAAGAAGAAAACATTCAAAATACTTCAATGGATACAAGAATTAAATGTCTAGCAGTCTCGCGATAAAAAGTTTGCAGTGCAGATAATTGGTCTGCTTGAACCTCTGCTGTAGTAAAGTAAAGCAACTTTTGGACAATAACCAAAAATAATTAATCACAAAGACCAGAAAATGCTGCCAGAAAAAACAGTCATAGAGAATCATATTATAAGACCTTTGTTAATCAAAATTCAATTGTTTATTAAGCAATACATGAATACAAAAATCAGTTACAGTCTGTAATTTTGTTAGTAATTTTGCTGGTAAAATTGTTTAGAGATGCTATTGGATCCAGATCATAAACAGAATATTCAAGATAAATCAGTGCAGCCACAAAACTGTGAGTAAAACAAAGTAAGCTCAGTTACCATGTTCTTGTCTCATCTTCATTGTATTCAACACGAGGGATTGGCATGCCCCTGAAACAAATACATTTTAATAATGAACAAGTACAGGAACAAGCACAGTGAATTGTCCAAATGGATACTACTCTACATCAGCAGTTACCTGGATGTGAACATCACGAGTCTACAGTTTTCACAAGAAGTATAAGAAGTATACAGAATCCACAAAATGTTGTCTGATGTAAGATTCACAGGCCATGATTTCTTAGAAGTTGTTTTCATATTTTGAAGCCCTAGAACCAATTATAAGGGAGATATAAGGCCATTTTAACATGATGACCCTACATGACCTTCAAGGAGGGGTCAAAGGTAAAATTTGACATTGCAAAAGATTTGCAGACCATGATTTTCAATAAGTTGTTTTCTCATTCCAAACCCCTAAGACCAATGATAAAGGAGATATTAGGGCTTTTCGTTATGCCTCCCCCATTTGACATTAAATATGTGATATGGTGGCCAAAATTACTCTCAGGCAAGCTTTCCTAGCCATTTATATTTTGTGCAAATCTGACACAACTAGCTGCAGTACTTTAAATTTTGGAACATATTAGTGATTTTTGAGCAATCGACTATGGGGCCATGTTGTTTTTTAAAATAAGTACAAATTTTTACCGACATGTTTTCACAGCAATAAATATTCTCTGCAAATTTAGTGAAGATATCTTCATAAATGAATGCGACATCCCAGATGGCATTCCACATTCGGACCGACATTGGCTGTTGGTCGCATGGTCGGCAGATTTTGCCAGCGTTGGCCCAACGTTGGCTTGCCAACCACTACTCAGGTTAGATATCTTTATATTTTGCCAACGTTGGGCCAACATTGGGCCAACAGTGGATTTTTATTCAAGATGGCGGCGAGCAATAATAGGGCATTTTGGGAAACTTTTTATTATGGTATGTCTAAAAATCTTATTTTCAGTGAGCCCACAAATTTCAACTAAGTATTTAACAATTTTAGACATAAAATAATATTCTCATATTCTCATTATAAATTCACACTAAAAAAGTTGTTTGTGAACATTATAATTTTATCACTGGATTATGGACTATCACCTTATGACACTGTTCCACCATTGTTAATGTTTGGTCATGTGACTTATCAGGGATGCCATTAACTAAGACACTCCCACAATCTGTCAATCACTTGCCTTATGTTAAACAATGGCCACATAACACCATGCTGCAATCTGATTGGCTGATGCTATACATTGAGAAGAATTTTTACCGGTGGCTTGCTGATGTTGGGCCGTCAATGCCTCCGCCAGCAAAAAAGACCTTGGGCCAACATCGGACCAACGGATGTGCCGATGTTGGGCCAACGTTGGCCACATGTCGGAATGCCATCTGGGATAAAGCTTGATTGTGACAAATGCACACATGCATGTACACACACACAGACATATGCATGCACATAAGGAAGGTTTCATAATCTCCCAAGGGGGATACAAATCCAAATGTAGTAACAGCAGCTTAATAGTGCCCCTTTTTCAATTAGGAAGTTTAAGACCAAAAAATATTGTCATGGCAACAGGTGTTGCCAGATACCCTCCAAAACTTACTATGCTATAGATCAGGTTTCAGTCCCGAACACATCCTGAAAATTTGGTGAAAATCCATGCATGGGTTTAGGCTGTGGAACACCCACAAATTTTAAGACCCAAAAATCTTTAAAAAGTGTTGCTGTGGCAACAGTTGTTCCCGGATACCCCCAAAAACCTAATCAGCTCTACATCCTCTGGGGTTAAATATACCCTGAAAATTTAAAATTGGTGCATGGGTTTAGGCTGTGGAACACCCACAAAGTTTAAGACCCCAAAATCTTAAGTGTTGCCAGGGCAACAGTTGTTGCCAGATACCCCCTAAAACCAAATCAGCTCTAGATCCCCTTGGGGTAAAGATACCCTGAAAATTTGAAGAAAATCCGTGTATGGATTTATGCTTTATGCCCGTCATCACCACCAAAGCCACTGCCACCCGAACGACGCAGGGGTATTTATGGGCTGGGGTTAAAAACTCATATTAGTTCGTACCATGTGTAAAACCCCATCCATACTCTGAACACTACTTGAAAGAGTTTTGAAAAATATTTTTTTGTGATTACATATTGAACTAGAAATAGGACGCCCTGTTGATAGTAGGTGCGAATAGAAACAGGATAGCATAGAAGAACACACATTATCATGTGTAATGTCCACCCCATGAACCTTTTGCCAAAATTGTACAGTAGTCTTACAAGACCCTGTTTCATTTGTAAAATATATCAATGATGCTTAAATATTTATTAGTGTAGATGATTAGATTAGTTTCAGCTTTATTTTCAGCCTTCAGCTTTGAAGGCCAATTTGTGTTTTTCCATTTTGGGCAAAAATTCGAAAATTCAAAATGGCCTCCATATGTGGGGAGGGGAAAATTTTTGGAAAATTGCAAAGAGTACATTTTTTAGATACCCCATGGGTCGAAAATTTCGACGAAATCGCTCTATCTTGCACAGTTAAGGAGATAGAAGCAATTTTGTGTTTTGCCATTTTTGGCAAAAATTCGAAAAATCAAAATGGCCGCCATTTTTGGGGAGGGGAAATTTTTTTGAAACTTGCAAAGAATACATTCCTTAGATATCCAGTGGGTTGAAAATTTCGACGAAATCGCTCTATTTCGCACGGTTAAGGAGATAGAAGCAAGTTTGTGTTTTGCCATTTTTGGCAAAAATTCGAAAATTCAAAATAGCCGCCATTTTTGGGGAGGGGAAAATTTTTAAAAATTGCCAAGAGTAGAATTCTCAGATACCCTGTGGGTCGAAAATTTCGACGAAATCGCTCTATCTCGTACGGTTAAGGAGATAGAAGCAAATTTGTGTTTTGCCATTTTTTGGCAAAAATTCGAAAATTCAAAATGGCCTCCATTTTTGAGGAGCGGAACATTTCTTGAAAATTGCAAAGAGTACACTCCTTAGATACCCTGTGGGTTGAAAATTTCGGAGAAATCGCTCTATCTCGCACGGTTAAGGAGATAGAAGCAAATTTGTGTTTTGCCATTTTTGGCAAAAATTCGAAAATTCAAAATAGCCGCCATTTTTGGGGAGGGGAAAATTTTTTAAAAATTGCCTAGAGTAGAATTCTCAGATACCCTGTGGGTCGAAAATTTCGATGAAATCGCTCTATCTCGCACGGTTAAGGAGATAGAAGCAAATTTGTGTTTTGCCATTTTTGGCAAAAATTCGAAAATTCAAAATGGCCGCCATTTTTGGGAGGGGAAAATTTTTTGAAAATTGCAAAGAGTACATTCCTTAGATACCCTGTGGGTTGAAAGTTTCGATGAAATCGCTCTATCTCGCACGGTTTAGGAGATATGAGCACATTTGCCTTTTTCAGTATTCAAAATAGCCAATTGCTCATTTATTTAATTAATTACTCACTCATCTATGTAGCAATTCCCCCCAAAAGCAATCCCATACAAGCTATTAACCCAATGAACCTCCATACCAAATTTCAGAAAGCTAGGCTTAATAGCATTCCTTAAAATGTCTGGAAACCAAAGAGCTACTCCAAAGTAGCAAAGTAGCTATTACTCAGTTAGCTATAAAGCTATCATCACCAAAAGCAATCCCATACAAGCTATTAACCCAATAAACCTGCATGCCAAATTTGGTAAAGATAGGATAAGAACTGTTGCCTAAAATGTCTGGAAACCAAGTGGGACGCCGGACGCCGGACGGCGGAAAAAGCCAAAATAATATGTCCACCCCACTGGGGGGTGGACATAATTCCATTATGAGCTAGTTTAGGGCTTTCACTTACTGTTTGTAATTGAATGCTATCTGTACAATCTTGCTGCGTCTTTCCCTGTATGTCTTGTCAGAAAAGCCCTGAAATCAGATGAAAACATGCATCTTAATATTTAACTGTTTTTACATTGATGTGCTCAATGTTTATTCAGACAAACCTAATCTATTCATATATTTTCAATGTATATGTTTGTTTACTAAAGTAAAAATGAGTATGAAATTATCTACTTACTGGATGATCTTGATCCAGGTCTGGGTCAAATTTGGTGAGCAGGTGGTGACAATTGTCCAGATCACTTATGTGACGGGGGAACCAGGTCTCTGTGAATACATCAACACTTATCTGTTTTACAAGGAAATGCACAGAAAACCAACAACAAAAGACCTACTAAGTTAACTAAAGACAGCCTGTAACATTTGTATTTCCTGTTATTGTTGTCACCACAATATTTTCAAGCTTTCGCAAAATGTCTGAAGCCCTTTTGGAAAGTAAATACATTTTTTTAATTTATATTACCTTGCACAGATGTTAGAATGTGAACACGACCAAACTATGCACACAAAACTTGTGTTATTGTTCAATTTCCAAATGAATTATTTGGGAGGGGATGGAAATTCACATTTTGGCTATCTCAGATTTTTGCAATATTTTAAAAAAATTGCTTTTTGAGGATTAATTTATCTGTGTGCTATGTGGATACAAACAACTTGTTACATACATTTTGTGATGTACTATTATTGCAGTGAACTGTATATAGTGTAGGGATCTCCCAGAAAGTGGATTTGCTGTATACTGATCTTGGAGCAAACATCACAGTACAGACATTCTGAACACCTGGATACAGACAGTTTGTGGATGCCAAACTGATAACTGGACAGATTGCTGAATAGAGTGGACCAACTTGTTTTAATTGTTAGTTAAGCAGATGGGACTATGGCCAGGTGAGCGTGGTTTCATCATTGTATTATTGTATGATCTATTATGAGCATCTCAGTTGACTGTAATTATTATTTTGGTTGTTAAATAAATTTGTTAAGTAAAACTTTGTCTCTTCCTGTTATAATTTGAAAGCAACCAGTAATAACTACTGTGCATGCCCTGTGAACTATAACAAATAAGAGAAATAAGTTGAGCAATATGGCTAGAACAAGGTTTTGGAACAGACATAGAAAAGATTTGCATTCTGAAGGAATATTGCAGGACTGATGAGGTTTTTACCTTGGCAAATAAGTAAGCATTGTCCTTCCCTAGACTATAACATATCAGAAAGAAGACAATATCCCTTTTCAGGTCCAACTTAATGCTTCAACAACAATTTTTAGGATAGACTTACACCCCAGAAACAACATTCTATAGCACAAAATAACTACACTCATACAATCCCAGCTGGGTTTAAACCCAGGTCCCAACTACAGTTATCAAGACACCCCCTTACCAAAACACAAATAATTAAGGGGCTATCAACGTAGCGCCTTACTTTTACGGCTGACAAACGTGGTTTATTACACGGAAATAATTTTTCCAGGGATGTATATTTCTTAGGCTTAAAGTCACAAATTATTGAGGAGAATATATATGTTTGCTGTGTGATATGTTGAATAATGGAAATGAGGTTATGCAATAAAATGGTTTTGTTGTTTTAAACTTATATATATACACATATAAACAGTAAATAACAAAGATAAATGTGAAATAAATATGTTTTATTTCTGGACACCTAAATTAGAGCACACACCTCCTCTTGTGACACTATTTAGCACACAAAAAGAAAAGAAACACCAGTACTATACACACTATTCCAAAGAAAAATGCCTCACACAAATTTTGAATGAATTAGATTTTTATTTAATTTGGGTAGTTATTTGCAGAGATAAAAAACAAAGAAACATCATATTTTATGTTTTCAATTTTTCATCACTCTTTCACATTACACTCATTTAAAATTTTAAGAAACTACTATTAAAAATTGCAAATCATTCAAATTAATCTGTATGCTTTTGGAGCTTTGTGTATGTACTTAGGTCTTTATTTAGAACTGCTTGGTGTTCACATCTTGTCACAGTTCATGAGCCTCTCCCTTCTTTCTCAAACAACTTTTATAGCCTTTCACCAGTAACTAAGGCGTAGTTATACAAAATATTCTAATTTTAATTTGGTATCCTATCTCAGTATATATGTCTCTAAATAAAAACAAAATTTCCTTACATGTATGTTTATATTTTAAAAGTAAACTACTCCATTCTCATTGAATATATGTACATATTATTTTCCATGAGTGAGAATTATATTTTACATGGACAGATAATCTTTCAATGTAAGAAGTGCCTTCACTAATGTAAACAAAGCTTTGTAAATTATTTTTACAAAACTTTTATCAGAATAGTATAACACTAAATAAATTATTATATTGAAAATTAAGGTGATACAAATATAGATTCAGTGTGAATAAAAGATATGCTTCACTGTAAGTAAGCAGAAAGGCTATATAGACACGCAGTGCATGTTTTAATAAAGTGGTTCATTTTCCGAGTGCAGGAAAAAACAGGGACACATACAGTATTAAACTTGTAAGATCTACAAGACCATAATTCATTTTTTCCAAGGGGAAATTTGCAAATAATTAAGAAGTCAAGAGCAATGTTTACAAAACCTACACGGGTGGCATTGATTTGGGACGGTCACCAATTTGGGACACTTTTTCCCTTTAGGGATAACAAACTGTTTGTTTGACTTGACAGCACAAAAATGAATTTTAGAAGTATTACCTCATTTATAAATATGATTTTATCCCACTGGTACTGTACATTTAGCATTTATATGTGACATTTTACAGAAAAGAAAATTATACACATTCCCCATATCCACCACATGGAAAATGTCCTTGTGTTATCATCAAAGTATGAGGTTAGTCCAGGGGCCGATTTCACTAAAGGACTTAAACTAAGTCCCTTTTTTGGCTAAGTCTTGGACTTAAATCTAAGACTTTGGTCTTAGCTAGAAAAATGGATTTCACAAAGGTGACTTAGCTAAGTCCAGGGGCCGATTTCACAAAGGGACTTAAGTCCAGATTTAGGCTTAAATCTAAGACTTTGGTCTTAAATTTTGTCAAAAAACTGCTAAGTCTGTGGTCTTAGACTTAGCGGATTTCACAAAGCAGCTAAGTCCATGAAATTGCTAAGTCAGTGGACTTAACTTTTAAGTCTGGGAGGTAGTGGGCTTAAATTTTGTAAAGAGGACTTAAATATGGCCGCCATAAACTTTTCTCCACTTCAAAATTTGAAATGGCTGTAAATAAATTATAATTGTGCAGAACACCTCACTAAAGTAGTGTTTGGGAAGTTTATATGTGCTAACAAGGTTTTCAATTTCAAAACAGCACTTATCCTTAGATAAAATACATTAAATGAAGAATATGTGGCACCAATATTATATTTTGAATAGATACAAAAGGTCACATGACACAGAAAACCACTGATCGGCCCCTGATGTCTGTTTACTATTTACAAAAATTTGGGGCCAATGAAAGTGCAGGTCTTAATTCAGTGGATTGTAATTTGGGGGTGTCCCAGAAGCGTCCCAAATTAATGACCCTTTGTTTTGGGTACAACATTCAGTTTTTGTCTAATTTTGGGTTGTACAAACATAGAAAAATGACAAAATGATTACCACACAATGAAATATTGGTGGTGTTCTGTTTATTAATAAGTATGAAACTGTACTTTTATGTTGAAAAGTGGCAAAAAATGGTAAAAACAGAATAAAACTGTCCCAAATTGATGTCACCCGTGTAGTACTGTATGCAGTGTTTTATATTGATCTTTTTTCAACTGCTGAAAGAAAATGACGTAAATATCTCTCGTAAATAATAGTCCGTGCATAGCAACAGTGACTCTGTCTGCTACACCGTCTGGTGGGCGTTACGTAAACAAATTTTATGTACTTACGTTGATAGCCCCTTAAACCAACCTAGACGTGGTTACCTCGGCTCTACTTTACTTGCGTTTAGAGCCGTGGCACGACCCCACATAGAACTGGAGATTTGCATAAAACACAAATATCATACAAATGTGAACACATAACTGTTCCCACAACTATTTTGTTTCATTTTCTTCAACAATCAGTCAACATGCAAACATGTTTGACAAAAAATAAATGACATTTCCTGATTTTCCAGGGTTTTTGGACCATTTCTCCAAAAATTTGAAAATGGTCTTTTATTATAAAAGCTGTGTAAAATAGCATATATTTTGTACACATATTGTATTTGTTGTGTCTTTGGCATAATATCACTGTTTCTAATCATATTAAGCCATTTTTAGTCATTTTATCAAGTTTTATTTAACAGAAAAAAAGATTTTATGCAAATCTCTAGTTCTATGTGGGGTCGTGCCACGGCTCTACACGCAAGTAAAGTAGAGCCGAGGTAACCACGTCTAAAACCAACCAAGTGATATTTCTTTCTCCCAAGATTAAAAAAACTTTCAAGCAGTATTTGAAACAGCTGTTGGCCCGGTGGCCCAAGGCCACCAACTATCGCGGTGGGCCTACATCTTTGAGGACCTCTTGGCACGGCTGGCCAGTAAAATAATTTACAAAATGTAGAATTCTTTAATTTTAAGGAAAATAATAATAAGAATTCGCCTTTTCTGTCCAGATTTCAGCTCACGTTGGCAGCTTCTATTTTTGCTCATCGTAACAACGACTGAAAACATTTTGCTGTTAAATATTATTACTGCCAGTGAATTTCGTCACCCCAGTGAAGTTCGTCACCTGCATTTTATGGCAATATTAAAGAATTTTTCCTGTGAATGTTCGGCATACATGTATACCTTGTTGCTGAAAGCAGCTATTTAATTTATTTAAATATGAATACTGCCTATCCTTGAGCATTTTTACGGCAGGTGACGAACTTCACTGGCTGAGCAGTAGTCATCTAAATCGAACCAAACTTCCATTCGAGGCTGACGATTTCTACTTTTTAAGGGTCGTTGTGATACATTTTGGTGTCTTTTTGGCTTTTTCACTCATTTTTATGTGTCCTTAGAACAATTTGAACATGTCTGATAAATCAAAAAAGAAAAGTGTTTTGCAAGTTTTGCAGAGGCCTTTATCGCCCAACAAGAGAACTGCATGGCAACCTGGGGCCGATTTCACTAAAGGACTTAAACTATAAGTCCCTTTTTTGGCTAAGTCAGGGACTTAAATCTAAGACTTTGGTCTTAACTAGGTCTGGGACTTAAAATGGATTCCACAAAGGTGACTTAGCTAAGTCCAAGCTTATCATATAACCACAGTGGTTTTCTGTGTCATGTGACCTTTTATATCCTTCATTTAATACATTTTATCTAAGGATAAGTGCTGTTTTGAAATGAAAAACCTTGTTGCCACACATAAACTTCCCAAAGACTACTTCAGTAAGGTGTTCTGTGTAATTATACTTTTTTTACAGCCCTTTCAAATTTTCAAGTGGAGAAAAGTTTATGGCAGCCATATTTAAGTCCTCTTTACAAAATTTAAGCCCACTACCTCCCAGACTTAAGTCTAAGTCCACTGACTTAGCAAATCCATGGACTTAGCCCCTTTGTGAAATCCACTAAGTCTAAGCCCGCTGACTTAGCACATTTTTGACAGAATTTAAGACCAAAGTCTTAAACTTAAGCCCAAAACCAGGCTTAAGTCCGTTCGTGAAATCAGCCCCAGGAACTTGGGCAGAGTTGGGACAAGAAACATTTTGAATTCATTATATCGTCAAAGTACTTTCTCAAAGTACTTCCATTTATGTTTTTATCTCATTCTTCAGTAATTTCTGTTAAGTGCTATCATCATGAATACTATCATAACGAAGCTGTAATTACGGCAAAAGAGAGCAAGCGTTTCTTTGAAAGGATTTGGTGCAGAAACAAATCTCCCTGCAATAGATCTCAATACATGCAGAAAGTCCACCAATACAATAGAATCTGCATGCAGGCCAAATCTGAATTCCTTAAGGCAAAAATTCGGGATAATCACCATGACCCCAATAAATTATGGCGAGTACTCGGTGATGTGTTACACAGACTGCCAGCCAGGATGCTACCATCGATAAATTCCCCTCGGCTCTTGGCTGACAGATTTGTGGAGTTCTTCACAGAAAAAATTGAAAAAAAATACGCTCAGCTTTCCCTACTTCTCCGAGGTCACAACACATCACCCCAGACTCTCCTCCCCCCATCTTTTCCACTTTCTCTACTGTAACCGAGAATCAAGTAACCAAAATCATCATCAACTCTCCAAGCAAATCATGTTCCCTTGACCCTTGGCCCACTTTTCTTGTTCTTGACTATCTGGATATTCTCATCACCCCATCACTTCAATAATTAATGCTTCTCTTGAACAAGATAAGTGTCCAAATTTCTTCAAGCAGGCCCATGTTACCCCCATCCTCAAAAAACCATCCTTAGACAAAGAAATCTTCAAAAACTGTAGGTCTGTCTCCAATCTGAACTTCATTTCAAAGATACTGGAAAGGGTAGTAGCAGTCCAGTTACAAACTCATCTTGATGAAGCCGGCCTTATGACTGCCTTCCAATCCGCTTATAGAAAACACCACTCTACCAAAAGTGCCCTCCTTAATATTGAGAATGATATTCTTCTCAATATGGCCAAAGGGTCTGTCATAGCTCTTACCCTTTTGGATATATCCGCCATATTCGATACCATTGACCACACCATTCTCCTGGACAGACTTAATGTTTACTATGGAATCAGTGAACTAGCACTTGGCTGGTTCAAATCATACCTGTCGGGAAGGACACATTTGGTCAAGGTAGGTAGCACACTCTCACATCCTGCTGCGCTCCAGTATGGGGGTTCCCCAGGGCTCCGTCTTTGGTCCAATTCTTTTTTCTCTCTACACTAACCCAATTAGTGCAATCAATTCACCCTCACAGTAGCATTAACTATCATTTCTACGCCGATGACACCCAGCTGTACATAACACTCTCACCAATTTCTCTCACTCTATACAAAAATTAAAGAATTGCCTAAATGACATTCAAAATTTCATGTTCACAAACAAATTAAAACTCAACCCTGACAAAACTGAGTTTATTCTGATAGGCTCCAAATATAACCGTAAACAACTCCTTCCTCACTTTCCGATCAATATTCTCTGTAATCAGGTCTCACCAGCACCACGTGTCACAGGTCATAAAGTCTACCAGACCTCTATAAAATTCATCCCCTTTTAGACCTTAACACATCAGTTCTTTTAGCAAATGCTTTGGTGAGCAGCAGATTTGACTATTGCAATTCCCTGTTCTTATCACTCACTGATTTTGAGTTAAGGAGATTGCAGTTAGTCCAAAATTCACTCTGCAGGGTTGTCACTCGTTCCTCTAAATACTCTCACATTACCCCTCAACTGAAAAAACTTCATTGGCTCCCAGTCAGATACAGGGTACAATTCAAAATAGGTCTCATTACATACAAAATTCTCAACCAGGGCCAACCAGTTTACCTAAGAGAATTAATTCATTCCTACACTTCTTCCAGAAATACAAGGCGAAGCATCCCCAAACTCAAATTCCTTCATACCCCACTTTTGACCGTAAAGTTCATAAATCAATCAAACACTTTTCCAATTCTTTCAGTCACTATGCCCTGGTTCTTTGGAACTCCTTCCCCTTCCAAATAAGAAATAGCCCCTCTGTTGCATCTTACAGGAAACACCTCAAAACCCACCTCTTCAATTCCAGTTTCCCAACTTAGTCTCCTTCCCTCCTGGTCACACCCACAACTCCGGATTACTGACCTTGAACATCCCTCGACCCTCCTTATGATAAATGATTCTGTTAAGTTAGCACACTGAGTTCCCCTTTTGGGGAAGATATTGCGTCTGCAAAGCAGCAGATTAGATTAGATAAGATTAAACCACAAGGAGGGGCCTCAGTGGCGTTATAGTAATATACTTGCCTCCCAACGCTAAGGTCTGTGGTTCAAAGCCTGGACACATATGTGGGAAAGTTGGTAGTTGCTTACCGGTGGTCAGCAGTTTACAGAAACTTGACCAACTGTATGTACTGGTTTCCTCTTCCCATAAAACTAACCGTCGTGATATGACCTATACAGTGTTGAAAGTGAAGTTAAAACCTGAATAAATAAATTAAACTACAAGGTAAAACTCAAGTGAAACGCCATACTGCCTAATAGGCTGATAGCTTGTTTCAACCAATTTTTTACATATTTTTCAGAATATATCTTTCAAATTGTGTTGAATAAAACTTTTTGATTTTCATTTCGCAGGTTCTTTATTTTTAAGTTTTTGAAACTGGGTCAGTAACCTTTCCACTGGGCCATTAACTTTCTGAAGTTACTGGCCCAGTTGGCCAGCAACTATTTTGTACAAGTCATGAACACTGTTTTCAAGTAAGTTTGCCACAGATTTCCTTTCTTTCCAAAAAAAATTCTTATTTCATTTCATGCCACACTTTGCCTCTTTAAACTACTTTTAAAGTTAACTTCATTTGGGGAGAATTTTCATTTTGTTTCGGCCCTTTTAAAAAAGATCCCTCTTTTCATACACTTTTTCTCTCTCTTTTCTTATTTTTTAAATTTCTAGTTTTAATACATATTGAATCATTGTAAATTAAGTTATTTTATTTTGCAGGGAGATATGTATAACAATTCACATATGTGTAGGAAGTACAGTGAAACTTGATCAATTGACCATCTGCACAGAGCAGCTAGCTTTGAAACACCCGTGAGATTTTACATTAACTTGAACCAGTGAAGAGCAACCACCTGCTATCTGTAAACACCTTTTTATGTCCTAACAGACCCCTGAACCTACAAACAGCAACCAGCCCTTCTTTCAAAATATGCAAATGTATCTTAAAGTCATAATGTATTTTACTTATTAACAGCATGTCATTATAAACAGTTATGTGCAATATTAAGACTAGCTTGACTTCATTATTATACTTGGTTTTCTGTAAATTATTACTTTAACAGCGTAAATATAATTTTATTTCAGAACAGGGTGTTTTCAAAAATAAACGATATTGTTTTAGAGTTTATATCAGTTATTGATTGCAGGAATTATCAGTAAAACTGTGTTTTAATGAAGTCGAGATTGTGTTTTATCTACAAAATTACTGAGACTAGGGAAGCATAAGGTGGACAGTTACTGGCAGTTGCTGTTGTGACTTGTGACTGAAACACAATGGCACGATGTTACGTGATTGTTATACAGCCTTTGGTGTCTGGGGCCTCTGTGGTTTTTGCTGTGGCTGCAGGATTACAAAGACTCTCTGTGGGTGATGCTGGGGTTGGTAAATAGCTGTTCCCTTGTGAATTAAGTGCTAGAAGACTGCAGGCACATCACCAAGCAGATGTATAAGCAGCATTCTAGTTGTCAGTATACCATCATCATCTTCCCTTTCTTCTGCCTCCAAAAGAACCTTATAACCTCTGTATCTTCTACAGTGTCATCCTTCTTTGTCTCCAGTGTTCCTGTCTCCTCCTGTGTGATTAGGTCTCAACAACCCTGGTCTGGCTTTCCTGCTTCTGAGCCTCTGGTTCACTTTGATGACAGGAGAGTTCCCAGCTCCTCCTCTGGTGTTAGCAATTGTTGGGACAAATATCCTGATTTTTATTTCAAGGTTGGTTGGGGATAACATGACAAAAATTTCCCAAAACATAGGGGAACCAAAACTAACTAATCCCAACTGAACTTGGCTTCCCCTGGAATTTAGATCCAGACCTATATGATTTCAACATTACATAGCACAGCGGTAGGATTAGACTAATTACTCAAAGACTAAATGTATTGGTGATAATATATGACCAGTCTAGATCCTGTCTTGGAAGCACTGTAGGTCTGGACTGTCATTTCTGATAACCATTTATGATAAGCCTTGACCACATACTAATATGGTCCACATATCTACACTCAGAATGCCAGCACCTCAGCACCTGATCAGCATGAATTTTTCAGGAGACTTAGAGTTTTAGTTTTTTGTTGTTTTTTTAACTATGTCTATATTTTTTTACCAAAACCGAGGCACTCAGCCAACAGGCACTCATGCTCATCAGAGAAAAGCAAACTGGAGAAAAAAACTGCAGACAAGCTGAGTAGATAACCCTGAAAAGGAAATGGATATGAGATCACCAGCACACATAGTATGGCCATGGATTCAAAGGAGGACACTGATGGATGCTACATATCATCAGTCCCAGAGTTTAAGCCTTGGGATGAACATGCCTACAGGAATCTCCTCCAGATGACCCCTGAACTTTTCAATTTTAGTAAGGAGAGAATCACACCTCTGCATCAAAAAAAATCTATCATGATTCTAAGACCCCTTACGGGGGCCATGGTGGCACATTGGTAACAAATTCACCTCCCACATCTGAGATTGGCAGTTCAAACCCCAGACCTTATGTGGGAAAGTTGGTGGTTTCTTACCATGTTCGGCAGTTTACAGTACAGAACCTTGACCAATTGTATGTACTTGTTTCCTCTGCCCATAAAACTACCCGTTGTGATATGACCTATACAGTGTAAAAAGGGACGTTAAAACCCAAATAAATAAAATCTAAAAGCCCTTGTATGTTGAGCTGAAATTTATGGTCACTTTCAGGCACTTGAAAACTAAGGAATGATACAACTCCCTGTACTGTTTGTTTAGAGGTTTTCGGTATGTTTAGAGTTGCGAAGTAATTCATCATTAAGTTAGTGTCAGTGGTGTGTCTACAAATCCTAAATGAACATCAAGAGGAAAACCTACGCTGCCCCTCAACCCCAAATGACTTGAAAAAGTCAAGGTGTACAGGACCAGATAAAACCATATATGGGGTGCACAGGGTAATGTGCAGATCCCAAAATTTTAAAAATCATTCAGAATTAAGGAACCATTTGGATGTTTGATCAATGAGGCTGCACAGACGAGAACAACCAGGAGGGCCAGGATAGCAAATACTCTTTCCAAGGTAATGATGCATTCGTCCTGAAATCATTGTTGATGAACACTTTTTTCAAGGGAAATTCCTCATCAGAAATTAGAGGATTTGTAAATACATAATATCCCGTGGAAGATGGGCAATTAACAGTGCATTTGAAATCCTGCTCCCACCCCCACCACGTAATACACTAGGCTCAAATCCAGATATTTTAAATTGACAGTAAACTATGAGGGCAACATCATCACATGATCATTCACTGATATGGTTTTGTAACAGTAGAACAGAGGTACAACATGGAAAGAATCAATAAGTTAACTAGTGCCCACCTTCAGGCTGATTCATGTCACTTGTTACACGTACTTCCTGCACACTGGAATGCTGACGTAATGACTTCACAAGGATGGCCACAGCGTCTCCTGGTGAGTCAAACAGAATCAACACGTCATGCAGCTTGTCTTTGCCCCTTGTCTCCACGTGTTTAATGCTGGCACGGTTGTTCTGGAGAAGAAAAAAAGGATCAAGTGCCAATTGAAAAAGTGCACCCATTTGGCAATACATGGGTAGTATAGAATTATGTCCACCCCACTGGGGGGGTGGGCGTGTGGACATATTATTTTTGTTTTTTCCGTCGTCTGCCGTCCGCTGTCTGTCATCACACTTGGTTTCCGGTCATTTCAAGGAAAAATATTTATCCTAACTTTACCAAATTTGGTATGGGTGTTTATTGGGTTAATAGCTTGCATGGGATTGCTTTTGGTGAAGATAGCTCTATAGCTAAGTGAGTAATAGCTACTAACTACTTTTGTGTTCTTCTTTGTTTCTGGGCATTTTAAGGAAAAATACTTGACATATCTTTACCAAATTTGGTATGAGCAATAGTTAGGTCAATAACTTGCTTGGGATTGCTACTGTGCTATAAAGCTATTGTGCTATTTTGAGTTGACTCTTTTTCTGGACCTTTTAATGCAACAATGTTTTCTATCTTCACAGAAATTTATATGAAGGATAATTGGGTCAATAGTTTGGCCAGGATAGCTTTTGGTCAATGATAGCTTTGTAGCTATCTGAGTAATAGCTGCTTTGCTACTTTGAGCCTACTCTGAATTGCATTTCTGTTTTCACTCTTTTAAAGGAAACATATTTAACTCATCTTTGTAAAATTTGGTGTGAAGATTCAATTGCTCAATTTTAAAGGAAACATATTTAACTCATCTTTGTAAAATTTGGTGTGAAGGGTCAATTGCTTGCTTGGTATTCTTGTTGATGGTAATGGCTTTAAACTACATAGTTACATAGGAAAAAACATAAATATGTCTATCTCCTAAACAGTGCGAGATAGAGCTAATTTCATCGAAATTTTCGACTCACTGGATATCTAAGCAATGTACTCTTGGCAGTTTTAAAAAAATTTTCCTCTCCCTAAAAATGGCGGCCATTTTGAATTGTTGCAAAAATGGAAAAACACAAATTTGCTTCTATCTCCTTAACCATGTGAGATAGAGCGATTTTGTCAAAATATTCGACCCACAGGGTATCTCAGCAATGTACTCTTGCCAATTTTCAAAAAAAATTGAATTTTCAAACTTTCGCCAAAAATGCAAAAACACTAATTTGCTTCTATCTCCTCAACCATGTGAGATAGAGCAATTTCATCGAAATTTTTAACCAACAGGGTATCCTGAAGATATACTCTTGCCAATTTTCAAAAAAAAAATTCCTCTCCCTAAAAATGGCAGCCATTTTGAAATTTTGAATTTTTGTGAAAAATGCAAAAACACTAATTTGCTTCTATCTCCTCAACCATGTGAGATAGAGCGATTTCGTCGAAATTTTCAACTAACAGGGTATCTCAGCAATCTACTTTTACCGATTTTCAAAAGATTTTCCTCTCCCTAAAAATGGCGGCCAATTTGAATTTTCGAATTTTCGCCGAAAATGGAAAAACACAAATTGGCTTCTATCTCCTTAACCATGCAAGATAGAGAGATTTTGTCGATATTTTCGACCCCCAGGTTGTCCAGAGTGTACTGGCAACTTTTCACAAAAATTACTTTCCCGCCACATTTGGGCGGCCATCTTGAATTTCTGTGTGAAACGTAAAAACACTTTTCTCGGAAACAGTGCACATTTTTGGCCCACAGGGTCTACTGGCGACTTTAAGCAAAAATCGCTTTGCTGCCACTTTTGGCAGCCATCTTGAACTTCTGCGTAAAATACAAAAGCACATTTATCTCAGAAACAGTGGAAGATAGAGCGATTTCAACATAATTTTTGATCCGCAGGGTATATGCAGAGTGTACTGGCGACTTTTCGCAAAAGTCGCTTTCCTGCCACTTTTGGCAGCCATCTTGAATTTCTGCGTAAAGCACAAAAGCGCATTTATCTTGGAAGCAGTGCAAGATAGAGCGATATCGACAAAATTTTGGACCCGCAGGGCATATGCAGAGTGTACTGGTGACATTTTGCAAAATTCATTTTCCCGCTATTTTTTGGTGGCCATCTTGAATTTTTGCATAAAACCCCAAACACATTTATCTGGGAAACCGTTCGAGATAGAGTGATTTCAATGAAATTTCTGACCTGCTGGTTACCTGCAGAGTCTATTGGTGACTTTTCACAAAAATCACTTTCCCGCCAATTTTGGCGGCCATCTTGAATTTCTGCGTAAAACAAAAAAATGCATTTATCTTGGAAACGGTTCAAAATAGAGTTATTTCAATGAAATTTCTGATCTGCAGGTTATCTGCAGAGTCTACTGGTGACATTTCACAAAAATCGCTTTGCCGCCATTTTTGGCAGCCATCTTGAATTTCTGTGTAAAATGCAAGAACACATTTATCTTGGGAACGAGATTTTGGCGGCCATCTTGAATTTTGTGGAAATTGAAAATGTCATTTATCTCAAAAACCCTTAGAGATGAAGTGATTTTGAGCAATGTTTGGACCCTTTGGGTAGTAGAGACCTTGCAAATAGTGCCTGTGAAAAAAGTTGAATTTCCAGAATTTTTCCGCCATCTTGAATTTTGGCAGAAATTGAAAATGTCGTTTACGTTGAAAACCGTAAAGGATAGAGCAATTTCAAGATAATTTTTGACCACTTGGATATTTGGTATATTGCCTCTGAAAAATATCAAATTTCAGTGATTTTGAGCAAATTTTGAACCAATGCAAGAAGGCATGAAGCTGAAATAATTTCCATGTATACTAATAAATATTTATGCAGCATTGATATATTTTACAAATGAAACAGGGTCTTGTAAGACTACATTACAATTGTTGCAAAACGTTCATGGGGTGGACATTACACATGATAATGTGTGTTCTTTTATGCTATCTTGTTTCTTTTCATATGTTGCAGCTATTCTTAACAGGGTGTCCTATTTCTAGTTTATATTTTGTAATTCTAATATATTTTTCCTTCAAAGAAAATAACTCTGAGTTATGTATGTTACTATACTAGAATTAATTCAGATTACTTACAAATTAAGTGTCTACAGCGTGAAATTAGTAAATTGCAGATTACATGAATCACGAATGCCTGCATCACTTCCGAAATCAGTCAGCTTACACTACAAAAATCAGTAAACACGGGGGAATGTGGGAAATGATGGGAGGCAACAGTAAGCTTTTTAGTAATGTACGATAGAGTATAAACACCACAAGATGGTATTTTCGCCAACACAGATGAAAATATAGCCAACACAGATGAAAATATAGCTAACAAATGGTATTTTCGCCAACACATTACAGATGAAAAATTCACCACCACAGACAAGATTTTAGCCAACATAGATAAAAATATAGCCACCACAGATGGTATTTTCGCCAACACATTTGAAATTATGTCCAACACAGAAAAAATATAGCCAACACAGATGATATTTTCACCAACATCTACAGATGAAAAATTCGCCACCACAGACAACATTTTAGCCAACACACGTGAAAACTTTAGCCCAAGCAGATGAATATTTTGTTCAAATCACAGCTTAAAATTAAAGCCTGTCCTAAACGGATATACCAAACATTTGAGTTACTTGAATGCAAATGCAATATTTCTAACAAACAATTGAACATATTTGTGGTCTATCGTCCCCCACCCAGTCAAAAGAATGGATTAAAGACGAGGGATTTCTTTGAGGATTTCACCAACTTCTGCAGTGAGATTGCTGTCTTCCGCGGTGAGGTCTTAATTATTGGAGATTTAAATGTTCAGCTTGACTGTCAAAACTATCCCAATACCCAAGAACTATGCAAGATACTCCAGTCGTATTTTCCGATAATGTTGAAGCTACATATCATCAAACCCTCTCCAGGTGTCAAAAAGACTCTGTATCGTGACTTAAAGTCAATTGACATTGGTAGTTTTAAGACTGAAATAACCCAGCTGTTTGAGTCCAATTTAAATGATCACAATGTGTCTGAACTGTCATCACACTATAATAAAAGCCTCAAGAATTTATTAGATATCCATGCACCTTTGAAAGAGAAAACATTTATCATTAGACCCAACACAAAGTGGTACAATGCGAATCTCCGCCAGGCTAAGGTTTTAAACGTCGCCTTGAGAGAAAATGGAGGAAATTGGGCACCAAAGATGACTGGGTTCTTTATCGCAAGCTGTGCAATGTTGTCAACTTCCTTCTGGGTAAAGCCAAGACTGAATTCTACTCTTGCCAGATCATAAAGTCTGAGAAGGAAAAAAAGGCCCTTTTTCACACAGCCAAAAGCATCCTAAACATGACAAGTGCACCATCTCTCCCCAGTGATGATGAAACAGAGACAAGATTGTAAAAATTAGATCTGCAATTTATTCTGAGTCGGATGTATCTGCAATGCACCTTGCCAAAGAAGACCTGTTTCCTGATCTTAAGAATGATCAGACACTGAAAAATTTCCAACCTGCAACAGAAGAAGAAATTCGGAAGATAATTTTAGCTTCATCATCAGCATCTTGAATCTGGATCCTACCCCTACACCACTTCTCAAAATATGTGTTGAGGAACTACTCCCTACAATCACTAAAATTGTCAATGCTTCTCTATCCAGTTGTACTCTTCCTGACTCTATGAAAGGAGCACTTGTTACACCATTACTGAAAAAAGCATCACTTGACCCTGAAGTCCTAAAGAACCATAGGCCTGTATCTAATTTGAGCTTTGCGTCCAAAATAATAGAAAAAGTAGTAGCTACCCGTCTCAATGAACACTTATCCAGGAATAACCTTATGGAGGATATGCAGTCTGCTTACAGACAGTTTCATTCTACTGAAACAGCATTACTTTGTGTGAAGAATGACATACTTATTGCCCTTGATCAAAGAAAATGGTATCACTGGTTCTTCTTGACCTTTCAGCGGCCTTTGATACGATTGACCATAATATCCTGCTGAGACGAATGGAGTCAAGATTTGGCATTGCTGGTTCCTGCCTAGAATGGTTCAGAAATTACCTCTCCAACAGATGCCAGATTGTCCACATTGACAACAAGGTCTGTGAACCAAAAATTTTCAACTTTGGCGTTCCCCAGGGGTCAGTGCTTGGCCCCATTCTTTTTACCATGTACACTGCTCCTGTTGGTGATATCACAAGACGCCATGGTATCATGCATCATTTCTATGCAGATGCAGCTGTATGTTACTCTCAATCCCAGGCAGGATTTCAGTGCACAGTTGCAGTCACTAAACCAGTGCGTAGATGACATCCGGATGTGGATGCGCCTAAACATGTTAAAACCCAATGATGACAAGACTAAGGTCCTTCTGATTGGTTCTAACAACTCTCTCAATCACCTCAGATCAGTGTCTGTCAAAGTTGGTAATGCCTCAGTAACCTCAAGCCAATCAGTTACAAATCTGGGGTGTATCTTTGACAGCAGAATGAATATGAATGACTTCATAATAAGAAAATGTCAGTCTGCCACCTTTCATCTTCGGTCAATTTACAGGGCCTGTAAATATTTGACCACAGATGCAACAAAATCTCTTATTCATGCATTTGTCACATCACGATCGGACTATGCAAACAGCCTCTTATATGGTGTTCCACTCGCTCAGCTGAACAGACTTCAGAAAATCCAAAACTTTGCAGCAAGAGTCATTTCCAAGACTCATAGATTTGACCATATTTCTCCTGTTCTCAAAGACCTTCATTGGCTTCCAATATCTAAGAGAATTGAGTTTAAAATCCTGGTCCACACATTCAACTCTATTCATCAAACTGCTAAATCCTACCTGACTGACGTAATTTCTCCATACACACCAAGCAGAACACTCAGGTCATCTGATGGGAACCTACTTACTGCTAAACTATCAAACACAAAATATGGACAAGCTGCTTTCCAAAATGCTGGACCCTTCCTGTGGAACAAACTGGGATGTTACATTAGGAACTGTGATTCTTTGTTGGATTTTAAGAAACACCTCAAGACTCATCTTTTTAGAATTAGTTTTACATAGTCTTTTAATATGTTTAAGGGGCTATCAACGTAACGCCTTACTTTTACGGCTGACAAACGTGGTTTATAACACGGAAATAATTTTTCCAGGGATGTATATTTCTTAGGCTTAAAGTCACAAATTATTGAGGAGAATATATATGTTTGCTGTGTGATATGTTGAATAATGGAAATGAGGTTATGCAATAAAATGTTTTTGTTGTTTTAAACTTATATATATACACATATAAACAGTAAATAACAAAGATAAATGTGAAATAAATATGTTTTATTTCTGGACACCTAAATTAGAGCACACACCTCCTCTTGTGACACTATTTAGCACACAAAAAGAACAACAGTACTATACACACTATTCCAAAGAAAAATGCCTCACACAAATTTTGAATGAATTAGATTTTTATTTAATTTGGGTAGTTATTTGCATAGATAAAAACAAAGAAACATCATATTTTATGTTTTCAATTTTTCATCACTCTTTCACATTACACTCATTTAAAATTTTAAGAAACTACTATTAAAAATTGTAAATCATTCAAATTAATCTGTATGCTTTTGGAGCTTTGTGTATGTACTTAGGTCTTTATTTAGAACTGCTTGGTGTTCACATCGTGTCACAGTTCATGAGCCTCTCCCTTCTTTCTCAAACAACTTTTATAGCCTTTCACCAGTAACTAAGGCGTAGTTATACAAAATATTCTAATTTTAATTTGGTATCCTATCAGTATTTTTATGTCTCTAAATAAAAACAAAATGGTATCCTATTTTAATTTGGTATCCTATCAGTATTATATGTCTCTAAATAAAAACAAAATTTCCTTACATGTATGTTTATATTTTAAAAGTAAACTACTCCATTCTCATTGAATATATGTACATATTATGTTCCATGAGTGAGAATTATATTTTACATGGACAGATAATCTTTCAATGTAAGAAGTGCCTTCACTAATGTAAACAAAGCTTTGTAAATTATTTTTACAAAACTTTTATCAGAATAGTATAACACTAAATAAATTATTATATTGAAAATTAAGGTGATACAAATATAGATTCAGTGTGAATAAAAGATATGCTTCACTGTAAGTAAGCAGAAAGGCTATATAGACACGCAGTGCATGTTTTAATAAAGTGGTTCATTTTCCGAGTGCAGGAAAAAGGACACATACAGTATTAAACTTGTAAGATCTACAAGACCATTATTCATTTTTTTCCAAGGGGAAATTTGCAAATAATTAAGAAGTCAAGAGCAATGTTTACAAAACCTAGTACTGTATGCAGTGTTTTATATTGATCTTTTTTCAACTGCTGAAAGAAAATGACGTAAATATCTCTCGTAAATAATAGTCCGTGCATAGCAACAGTGACTCTCTGCTACACTGTCTGGTGGGCGTTACGTAAACAAATTTTATGTACTTACGTTGATAGCCCCTTAAACTTTTTACACTATTTTACTATATTCTTTTATTGATAATGGTATTTTTTGTTTATGTACAGCTTTGTTTTTAAGAATAGGTGCTATATAAATGTATGATAATAATAATAATAATAACAAATAATATTTTAGCCAACACTGTTGGAAATTTAGCCAACACAGATGATGTTTCATTAGTGGTGTACAGGCACCATGCCTGTCGGTCCTCCACCCCGGGAATTTTTTAGCGGGGCAATGTGAAAGAGGTATTAGTAGTTTAAATGCCAGGAATTCCCTAAGGAATTCCCGTTGTTAAGGGCTACTTGAGTGCACCCTAGAGCATTTTAAAATTTTTATAATGCAAGGAACAGGACATGTTACCCTTTAAGATTTTCCCACCCTCCCAAGGCCAGTTTTTATGTGTGTTTTATTTGAATGGTAACTAAAAATACGTTTTAGTCTTTTTGTATATTGGTCACAGGGAATTGTTATGTTTTATATGTATTATATTATCAAATTAACTGTGTTGTGATGTCATTGGTGTGAAGAGATCATATTAAATTGGTGCATAGGTTCATTGAATTATGAACTGGACCTTAAATTATCTTATGGTCACTTTAACTTGCAAAGTACATGCTCTAAAAACTCACATGCATAGCTATTGATATTGTGGTGACCTGGATTATAAACTATTAACTTTAACTTATGGTCACCTTGTAAATAAATTTCTTAAACTCATTCATTATTCACATTTATGTTAACATGACTTTACTGTATAGACTTTGTTAGGACATTACTCAGCAGTAGTCACATTTATAGTTTATGTATTTTATTAATAATACTGTATCTAATCAATATTAAATGTGAACTGTCAACACTTGGTAATTAGTATTGATCTATTCAAGGGCAGACTATTCTATGTACAGTAGACATTTTATTTATAGTAACTGGCAGTATTTTATCTGCCTTGGCGAAAATATCATCTGTCTTGGCTATATTTTCATCTGCGTTGGTGTTGGTGAAAATATAATGTGCGTTGGTGAAAATATCCTCTGTGTTGGCTGTATTTTCTTCTGTTTCGGTGGAAAATTATGTATATTGTAAGTCGCCAAAGCAGATATTTCCAACAAACACAACCCCACTGGTGGCGCTAATACTCTTTCGTAGTAATGGGCGTGTTCCATTGGGGGTGTTCAATTGGGGTCTATAACCAGCTCAACGACTCTAGGGATAAAAATCCAGAAAAAAAGAGTGCAAAAATTTTGGGTCTTTTGCATCTCCACAACAGGACATAATGCATCCAGGCTTGTCTGGATCTACCTAGGCCTGACTTGGGGTCTGGCTGCTTTTCTCCGTCATTAGATGGGAAACTACCAGGACAAGCTGTAAAAGCCAAACAGACAAGCCGCATCTGGCCCTGACAAGCCATACTGACAAAGCAAGAGGACTGGAGCAGTTTCTCGACCCACCTCTACTGAAATGATTAATTTTTGGAGTAGGGGTCGTGAGTTGCGATCAAACCAACACTATATAAATCAATTGTTGCTGCTGTAAATCATCATTCATCACTGCAAAGATGCCAGCTACACATCAGAGAGTCTTTCTACAGAAGCTTAGGGTACTTTTGTTTTTATTGAGTTTAATATTTTGATTTTCATTATGATTTGCAGACAGAAAAGGAAGAATCTGAACTCAAGACCAGCATCTGCCCTACAGCGTGTGCCTTCACTGCAGCCACAGCCACCACCTAGGAAAAAATTAAAGCCACCAAACCCCTGAGTCATACCCTGGATCCTTCAAAGACAAGAAAGGGGATGCTTTAGAACCCACCTGGCTTACTTAATAAACTGATATCCCAGGTTACCAGAATTTTGTCAGGATGCCATATGCATTTTTACCTCATTGATGAACCCTTACACCACCACATCAAGAAGTCACCAGTTTTAGGAAACCCTTAGAAGTCAGATTGAAACTGGCAATAATGCTGAAACACCAGGCAACAGGAGAAACATACATATCCTTAAGTATCACTGACTGGATGGCTGAACCACCATTTGTAAATTTATACCCAAGGTCTGCCAGGCCATCCTTGATGAATTCCATGAAGAGTTTTTAACCTGCCCCAGGGATCCCGAATACTGGAAAAAGGTGGAGGAGAAGTTCAGAACCAGATGGAATCTCCCCCACGCTCTTGGGACACAAGATGGGAGAAATATCGCCATAAAGAAGCCATAGAAATCTGGGAGTGAATATTACATCTACTAGGGCTTCTTTTCTATGGTGCTGCAAGGCCTGGTTGACAGAGAATGCAGATTCCTCTCGGTAGATGATGTTTCAAGTGGATCTTCATCAGTTACAGATGATTACTATTTAACCACAGCAAGTTGACGTAGAAGATCGACGATTGCACCTTGGGGCTTCTGCCACCTGAACCCCTGGGAGAAAGAGGACCAGATTTACATTATTCCGTGCTGGGTGACGATGTCTTTGCCTTGATGCCATAACTAGACAATCCTACACCAGACGACAACTCACAGAAGATGAAAAAATAGCAAACTACAGGATCTCTACAGGCAGAAGGGAAGTGAAGAATTTGATTAGAATCCTGACAAGCAGATTCAGGGTCGAGTACAGGCCAAAGGTTGTCAGAGATATTGGTTTGACATGTGCGGTGTTCACAACATGCTGAGGCCACACCAGGGCATAGCATATAGGGCACCTACCCCAGCAACTGGTATAGCAGCCCTACAAAATCAAAAGGTGGTGTATGTGTCTGATGACAACTACAGGAATCCTTCAAGAAAGGCCAAACATCAGCAAGACCAACTGAAAGATTCCTTCAATCATATTGGTGCATTGGCTGGACGGGAGGACAGGATCTGAGATGTGCCAAGAAACTACCATGGGGACAGAAGAAGTTGGCTTTTCGGGACTACCCAATTATTCCAAGAACTTTTATTTAAGCCAATGTTGCACAAATCCCCCCCCTTCGAATTCCAATACATTTCCAACAAGTTTCCAAACTATTTGCAACGAAATCACAACTCCCAAAATACTGTTGAATAATTTCAACACAAGTTATGTAAAAATGTCCCACATTAAAAGTCCAAACATCAAAAGTAAACAATAAAAGTAAAGAAAAAAAATTTTTCAATTATTTTCTGGCCAGTTTGCACGATAACAAATGTCAAAAGGTCAGATCCAAAGGTCAAAATCATTCCCAAAAATGTCAAAGATTCTTAAAAGTCAAAGTGTTTTCAATCTTTTTTTAAAATTTTTTGACCAAAGTTTCATTTCTTTTGGCCAAAGTTTTATTTATTTACGAAACCATTACATTTTTCTTTGGTCAAGGTCTCTTTTTTGTTCAAGTTCTCATTCAAAAATTTTACTATTTTTTTTCTAAGTTCAAAATCTTTTAAGTCCATGTTTAAATTACTTGAAGTTTTTTAAAACTTTTTTAACACTCACTCATTCACTCATTTTTTTTTTTTTTTTTTTTGCAGCTTATTAATTGTTGCTTTGAAGGTTTGGATGGTCCTGAGAAGGACCTATTAATAAGCAGTTGTCCTACCATTTTACAGCAGTGGTCATGAAAAGGACTGATTATAGGCAAGTGCAGTAGGTACTGATGCTGCTTTGGCTCGGATGACTGCTGGGGGGGGCTGGGGCTGGGCTGGCTGCTGCAGATGTTCTTGCTGCTGGGTGGTTGGAGGAGAGGCAACATGTTGATGCATGACAATTGGTATTAACATTTGAGATTTATCCATCTCAGTTGGAGTCTGTGAGTGGCTCATGACTGACTGTATATTCCCAAAAATACTAGAAAGTTCTGAGATGTTGTGGACACTTTCTTCACCTGTGACAGAGGCCACTGTCAGTTGGTTGAAGTGCTTGGTCGGGCTGACGGTGAAATGTAACTATCTTGAGTTGCCGGATTGTTGCTCATCAACAACTAGATAAGAACTCTGGACTCTGCTGCCCTCTGGACTTCTGCTGTCCTCTGAGTGCCACTTGGCTCTGCTGAGCTGGTTAGATGACCTGGCTTGCTGGCATCAATCTGTGCAAACTGGTCCATGACCTGTTGGTCTACTGTTGAATGCTGGGAAACTATACTAGGGCTTGCAATTGATGGCTGCTGTGTGGTGTCTGATCACATGCTCATCACCATACTATCCATGTCAGTGGAACCATTGGAGATGTCATGGGCTGAGGCTGTGCTTGCATTGGCTCCTAGGGCCAGAGACTTGAATTCTGAAGATTTCCTGAGTCTCTTACTTCTGATGTGTGTCTTCAAGAAGTTAAAGTTGTCCTGAATCCCAGTTCTGCCTCTCATTTCCTTGTGAGCCTGGCAAGACTTGGACTGGGTGAGTTTTCCATAGAGAGTCCTTTGGGATTCAACCAAGTCTTGCACAGGTTGTGGCTGCTGGCAAAACTCTCCCACAGGCATTCGTTTCTGGCCTTGTCCTTAAAGTGCTCGTTGGTCATGTTGTAGACCTCCTAATAATCATTGACAAAGTCCACAATAGCCTCCATATCTGAGTCTGTCAAATAAATGTTTGTTGTATGTCCTTTCTTATACCTGGATTGCGATCGAGATGTACCCGCTCTCCTCTACCCTCTGTGTTAATTTGACTGTGACTCCTCTCAGCTCTTGGTCTCTTTTAGGCCTCCCTTCCTCCCTCTCCTCCCTTTTGCTTCATTCTCTGTATGTTAGAAGTTGTATCTCCCAACTCAAACTCTGTAGGTGTGTCTGTGGGGACCTTTATCTTCCTCACATTCTTTCTACTCTTTTTAGGACCCATCTTATAAATCAAATACAAGAGGGTCAGAGATGCCTAAAAAAAACGGGTTGCACAGGCAGCAATAAGGTTAGCGACTACTGTAATTACATTTAGAAACAAGGAAAGAAATGTTAGGTCACCCAGTTAAGGTAAATGTGTTAGACGTGCTAAGAAATGTAAAACTTGTAATTTAGGTTACTTAATTGTATATATGCTATAAACGGACAAACAAACGGATGGAATTACACCAATTTTGAAAACAAATTAGCTATGATGGCTATCTGTCTCTCTATCAAGTTTGAAGGTAAATGTTTAAAAAACGTGCTGAAAATATGGGGACAAAAAATGTTTGTGAGAGAATGTTGTCAAAACATTTGATAGAAAACATCTCAAAAACATTTTAAAATGATGGGTAGGAAAATCAGTTACTATGGAATCTTGGTAAAATGTTTTCATAGCAAACATTTGCAAAATATTGTCACCAAATTTTGTTTAAGGGTTTATGTATACTGTTTATCACACATTTAATGATGAATTATTGCAAAACATTGCCAGCATAAACTTCATTTCTTGAGCTATTTTTTAAATGTTTAAAAAAGGTTTCCAGTCAAACGTCAGTTTCTTGAGTTATTTTATAAATGATTAAAAATATTTTCAGTAAAAAAAAAATGTGTATACAGAATGTTTATCAAACGTTTTTCAAATATTACAATGTAAACAAAACCCTTAGTAACATTTGGTAACCCCCAAAATAGGGTTTTCAAATGTTTTATAAATGTTTAAACCTTTTAAAAATATTTCTAATGTTTACTAGGGAGTAACTTTTGTATTAAGTCTTGCAAAGGTATAATTAGGCCACAACCAAGTGACCATTACCCACATTATCATACATCTGTACAAATACGTTTAACTTGTCAATTTGTGACTGCAATATAAACATTGTGTAAAGCTTTCTAGTAATTTTATAGACTGTATGCAGCATAATGATTGTGTAATATGTATTTCTTGTCAGTTTGTTAATTGACTAGTACAGTTTAAATGCCATAATGCACAGAATATTTCTATTTGGTTGATTATGTAGTGTGAGGAATCCATCACAATATACAGTCAGAGTATTGCTTTTCGACTGCTTTAATATCAAATCTTATCTTCAGAAATGTGTTTTCAAATGTCTCTCATGACAACATATGCAATGAAATATCTTTAGTTTAAGTAATGTCATTTATTTCTTAAACCGTCCTTCTCCAGAGTTCAAAATCATTCATTAATTTTAAGCAATTCATTTATGGAAGCCCAATAGTAACATACCAGGAAAAAAAATATACTCCAGATTACAACTTAGAAACTTGTTTTTAAAGTGTTAAAATTATGTAAGTTGTGATAACAAGATAACTTTATTTTTTGGGGGGGAAGGGTAACATTTTCTATGTCGTAATAACGACTTACAAATTTTGTTTTTGAAAGGTTAAAAATATCTAAGTTGAGATAACAAAACAATTTTTTTGTTTTGGGAAGGTCAAAAATGTCTATATCAAGATAATGACTTTGAAAACTTTTGTTTGAAAGGTCAAAAATTTCTATGTCATGATAACAACTTACAAATTATGTTTTTGAAAGGCTAAAAATGTATACGTTGTAATAACAAAGTAAGTTTTTTGTTTTGGTGAGTTAAAATTATACTTTTTACCCTCCAAAAAGAAATAAACTATGTCGTAACAACAAGACAAATATTTTTAACTTTTTAATACAAAAAAAATTGTCTCATTTATCTCAACTTCAAAAATTGTAACCGTCCAAAAACAAAAAGGTAAGTTGTGATAATGAGATAATAACTCATTTTTATGACTTAGAAATTTTTAACCTACCAAAAACAAAAGAGCTAAGTTGTGATAACAAGATAGTAACTCGTCATTATTCAGAAATTTTTGACCCACCTTAAACAAAAAACCATATCTTGTCATTATGAGATAAAAATAGTCTTTCAAAAACAAATAAAGTAAGTAGTGATAACAAGATAGTAATTTGTTATCATAATCTATATATTTTTAACCTTCAAAAACAAAGTTTCTAGATTGTTATGACGGATTATATTTTTTCCTGGGATGTTACAATTGGACTTCCATAAAATTCACTATAGTCCTCAGTTGAATAAATAAACTGATTAAAATGCGATTACATCTGTCCTCTGCCATGTGCTGTTTGACGTTGATAATGGCTGTGTATTTGGAGTATTGTGTGTTCTGTTGGGACACCAGGTCTGTTGTGACCTGAAGCTAGCTGCTGACAGGCCGCAATTTGTTAAATGACTTCCCGACAGCTTGTGAATCAATACAGTTAGGGCTTTTGTGTTCTAACATTTATTTATATGGAAATTTCCATTAGAAAAATTGAAGTGCGCTAAATACAATTACTCCAGACAATCATTTAATACATTTTTGATGATGAAAATAAAGATCTTTATGTAAATACACCTGTAATATCTAAGTGTAGTTAATGTTAGGCTAACGTCTCAGCATACTGTCCATCCAATCACACGCTCATAGACAACTGTTAAAATGAAAAACTATCAAAAAATCATCATTAATTTTTTTCAATTTTAAACCCTTGTTGATACTCTGAATTTTGGAATCTCAGAGATTTGTGTTGTTTTTGTAACGAAAAGTTTAATGTAATCTTTCAAACTGTAATGAATCATTCAAATTTATGTGGATATGTTAACAGGGACTGTGATCTAAGTCATAAACTAGTCTCACATCAGTATGGCTGCAGAAAATGGTCTGACTCAGTTACCTCAAAATGTTTGAAGATCCTGGAGAGAGCCATCATTTCCCGCAGTGTGATGATCATACAGCAAGATCGGTATTCCAGCTCAGCAGTCTCCCCATTCTGTACATGGAATACATCATCCTGGAGTACGTTCTCATCACTGGCTGACCTGGTCCTGCTAGACAAACTCTCCCTCTCAGCCCGCACAAACTCCGCATTGGTCACTGTGTCAAATCTAGCATCCTCAATGAGACTGCGTCTGCACCAGGTCCCACCATGCTGCAATGTACACATTAAATAGATCAAGTTCAAATAATGAACCACACCATCGAAAGTGATACAAGAATGAGTTTACCTGCTAAACTGAAATGGAACTTCAATTTTTGAATATGTTAAAGCTGTGTGTTCATGCTGCCCCAGAAACTGAACCGTCAACAGAAATATGCACCTTCCTGAATTCAAACGTTTTTCACTTACAGTGGTCTTTTGGAGAAAAAATAAAGACACAACAAATTGCATTAAGCATCTTAAATCAATGTGGGAGTTATTAAGTGAAAATGAAGGATTTAAAAGTTAGCATGTTTGTCTTATGTTACATAATTAATTTAATTTAATTGATCAAAGTACATGGTAAGATGAGTTTTTAATAACTTGCAAACAATTTATAGCATTGAGGGACATGTTTCAAAATAAACAAGCACTGACAATAGTGTACACTACATAACATAGATATAACATGATACAATAATGGAAGGATCTGGTGAAATCTGAAGCTCGTGACATGGGGAACTGTGTTATAGAATAGTCCAAGATTAGAGATTGGGGTATTTTCTCAACCCATTTGTTTTTTTTTTTCACAAGGGGTTTTTATGCTGTGGCTTTTTCTACAGGAGAGAAACATACTTTAATCTAAATTTGTATGCTGTAATGAGTCTTTTTTAAACTATTTTCTTTTAAAATAATCGATTCTTGCGTTTTCCTTTAAAATTTTTTTCTAATTTTAATTTTCTATCTAATTTTAATCAAGCTAGTGTAGTAAATGGAACTTTAATAGCTTACATATTATATAAATTTACAGGTTCATCAATTGAAAAAGTATATACATGTATAAGTGAAAGATAGAAGCACTAAAGTAAAAAAAAGATGATTGTACTTAAAATTCTGACTAAAACACAGAGAGTGCAGTTCCAAATTATTAATAGATATTTGTACTAAGGGATCCCAATATATGTTTCTTGTTTAAACTGACAAGGTTTACACACCAAGTCATCAACTAAAAATGTAATCCTCACTTTGTTTGCGCATGGCTTTTGTCACATGACCAAACTGTAGTGCTCCATTATGTCACTTCATACATTTACTCTTAAAAAGTATAGGTTTTCTAGTGATGTCATCATGGCCAGTGATTCCAGCAAATCTATTGGCCAGTCGGGCAAAATCACCTTGGTTACCAAATCTTGACCATTCAAAGTCATTCTCAGCACGGTCATGCAACAAGCAAAACGTGCGTTGGAGTCTGAGTAATAATTTGCCATGTTAATATTTACATTTACTCTTAAGCTATCCAAGAAGTTATCACATGACTTCATTTATCTGTCTACGTACAAACATTTGCGACAATAATTTGATTTCTGCACGTTTATCACTATTTCTATTTAACACAAAGATGACCCCAATTGCAATTATATTATTCTGTGTACAATTGAGTAAATAAAAATCATAAAACAGCATTTTTATCAATAAAATATTGTAAAAAATAGCCAACCTATTTCAATCCCAGCATGCAGGTACAACTCAATGGGCAACAACATTGAGATTTGGGGAAATCTAAGGAACAATTTCAGTTGTAAGAAGTGGTATACAGAATCCACAAAATGTTCTCCGATGTAAGATTCACAGGCCATGATTTCTTACAAGTTGTTTCCATATTTTGAAGCTCTAGAACTAATTATATATAAGAGAGATATAAGGCCCTTTTAGCATGATGACCCTACATAACATTGAAATGGGGGTCAATATTTAACATTTTAAAACATATCAATGATTTTCGAGCAATCGGCTATGGCAGCCATGTTGTCTTTTAAAATAAGTTAAAGTACAAAATTTTTTACAGACGTTTTAACAGCCATAACCATTATCTGCAAATTTAGTGAAAATATCTTCATAAATGAATGAAATATAAAGCTTGATTTAAAAATGTGACAATGCACACATGTATGCAGACACACACGCACACACGCACACAAGGAAGGTATTTCATAATCTCCAAAATCCGGCCTTGGCCAGAGGGGGATAAAAATCCAACTGTAGAAACATCGGTTTAATTGCACCCCTTTTTCAATTAAGAAGTTTAAGACCAAAAAGTATTTAAAGCGTTCCCATGGCAACAGGTGTTGCCAGATACCCTCCAAAACTTACTCAGCTCTGGGTTTGAACCCACATCCTCTGAGTTCCTAGACAAGTGTGTTACTCGCTAGGCCACAGTGGCAGATAAAGCTACTCAGTAGGGACATTTGTTAGGAGTGTATGTGTGCAACGTCATGGTGTAATCTTGGTGTAACCTGTGACCTTGGCTCTTCTTAAATGTTTTCTACTAATTTTACATTGGATCCTCCTTTAAAGTCAAATAGGGGAGGTCAAACCTAAAAGTGTCTGTGTTTCACTTATTATTGGTCTTAGGGGTTTGGGGAATGAGACTAACACTTGCTATTTCAACCGTACTGCTTTATTGTTTATTTATTTGGGGTTTTACGTCGCTTTCAACACTGTACAGGTCATATCACGACGGGTAGTTGGAAGGGCAGAGGAAACCAGTACATATAGTTCGCTAGGGTTCTGTACTGTAAACTGCCGACCAACGGCAAGCAACTACCAGCTTTCCCACTTACGGCCATGACGGGGATCGAACCCCGGCCGCCGTACTGCTTTAAAACAAATCCCTATTGGTAGCTGGGGTGTGTGCTACCTGGGATGAGTTGCCTATCTGATGGATACAATGTACATTGGTTCTCCTAAGCTACATGTCTAGTTTTTGTCTCTCTAACTAGTCCTGCAAAGAATAAAAATGACAAGATTCACATGATGGCCAGTAGGAATTATTCCACATTTAAGCATGGTGCTCTACATGTCTATCTGTTCCTTACTCATAATTATGAGTTAAAAAAATTCATTTTTGGTTTTGAAAAAAAATATCTCATAATTATGAGTTATATATTTTGTTTTAAATTTTTTATCTGATAATTGTGAGTTATGAAATTCATTATTCATTTTTAAATTTTGCAATTATGAGCTACATAAGTCATAATTACAAGTTAAATAAATTGTATTGGTAGTTATGATTTTTCCAACATGACCGTATATATTTCCATAGAAAATTTAATTCCATAAAATTACTGGGTTGAAGTTGGAAAATGAATTATATTTCATACTTTTAAATCTGAAAATTTGTCATACTTTGTCATAACAAGATGAACTCGTTTTAAAATAATGTTTAGCTTATTTTCTAACGTAATAAACAATATTTCTATGAATGATTAAGTCCTGCTTCTAGAAATGATTATATAAATGCAAAAGTTCATTTGCAATATTAGTGCTTGTATAATTGTTGTATCTATGTCACATTCTTTAATGATGATATAAGACTGGTATTAGGTATTGCTAATGATGTTATAAGACTGACATTTTCCCTATACCCTATCCCAAAGCTGCCCAGCATTTTGTCCCCCTTGCTATTTTGCCTGGCATTTTGTCCACCAGCATACTGTAGATGTACCACAAAGATCTGTGTTGATTTCCCAACATGTCACTGCATTGATAGACATTGCTTTTTATGTCTGACATAGAATGAGTGAATACATGGATTAAATGTCTGCTAAATGTAACAATAAATACCAGTTCAATGCTAATTTGCCATTCAAGGGGTATTGTGCTTTTATAGTTCCTGTCACGCAATGGGCAAGGAATGTAAAACCATCGATTGTCAGGACAAAATCAAAGCAAAAAACCCTATGGCTACTTTGGTAATAACTTCATCTTACAAGATTTTAGTGATATATTTAAACTTATCCCCAATTTGAATAAATCTATGCATTAAACCAGTGCAACCAATTTTATCCAATACTATGACACACATCCAGTTTTACATTCCATAATAGGTTTTACAACTAATAAATAACTTATTCATCTTTTTTAAGGTTGACATGTAGCTTTTACAACTACTAAGAGCAAACATTAACCCCCAAATATGTATAGTTTATGTTTTATGTTTAATTATTAAGAAGCTACTTAACGGATCAGAGACCATTTAGTGGTTTGACCTTTGAAGGCAGTGTATGTTGTTAAAAATAAAAGGATTTTTGACACTCAAAACATCAGGTTTTAAATATCGTACAGAAAAAGGTGGATCACATGCCCTCCTGTGTGCACTACATGTCAGAATGTTGGTTTACATTGTCACATGTCTAAGTGTTTATGACAAGAGTTCACTGGTATCAGAATAAGGACACTTATAGAAGTATTATGTTGGGGACACAGCAACCTTTTGCATTGGGATCTATGTTATCGTAGTGACACTACATAGTATAGCCTTGTCTCCCATCTCTCATGTTGTTGATTCCAATTGCTTGCCAGTACCCAAAGCTTTACAGTGAACATACAGTGAACAGTCTTGACACTGTGGACTTGGTTTTCCCTGGCTGTTGTGATCTGACCTGAACCGTGTATCCAATGCGATGTTAATCATAAAATGAAACCGACCTTATTGGCAAGTTTCATAGCAGGTTCGTTAATGGCCAAGTTTTTGTCAGTTAAGAAACTTTAAAGTGACTTTAATAGGAAATTTCACAATTTTATCCAAGGATTTTCTTCTTTTCTGTCAAGGTACTTACTGGAGATAATTAAACCAGTAGAATTTACAGATATTTTCACACAACAATAAACCATGCAGTGTGGATATAGTTTCAAAATAAATAAATACACAGATTATCATTTATTTAAACCAGTGTGGAGCTTGTCTACATACTTTTTAGCCAGTTACAAAAATGAGCAGATTTTCGCAGATGTTTGTTTTGTGCTGACTGAACAGGTACAGGACAGACACAAAATGAACAGAACCAATGACTGGGGAAAAAACCTATACACGGAAAAACTAGCCGGTACTATGTCTTCATTTTCACACATGACAATATAAATGTATTCTTCAGGGATATATTAAAATGAATATCACCACGATCCATGCTCTAAGAAATGAAAATGATTCCTGCTCTATGCTTACTGTGGATGTGCTTAAAACATACGCATACTTTCAGGTAAATAGAGAATAAACACAAATCGTGAAATCATGCAAATGACAGGCAATAACAAGGAAAGAAAATGTTGGGTTAATACTGATATATTCTACAAGACCTGGGCTACTTGTAAAACCTTAACAATTTGAACGTGAAAAAATCCACTTGAGATTGTTTGGATTGCAGCCTTTGTTGTGATGTGCGTGAAGTCGTGAAGGGGTATTTTTTGTGAAGGGGTATGTTTTGTTATGTCTGAAGACAAGTCATGTGATGTGTAGCACTTGTCTCAGTGGTCTGTTGGGTGAGATTGTTGTAAGCTGCGTCCACGAACCATGAACTGTACACTAGACTAGCAACCAGCACTCAAACTAGGCTAGTATACAATTTCTGTCTCGAGGGGGCGCTCTGGGGGTCTCCCCAGCCCCAACAGACCGACTGGATATGGATAGAAGTGCAGGGTTTTACATCAATGTCATATTAATATCCCGACCCATTTCCGGCACTGGGAGAGAGAATTAAACGTCATGCAAGGCGGTGATTTGTTTAAAGGTCTGCTAAGAGGATTTCTACAGCACTTGTAATGTCACTGTGATCAAGTGGCCACCTCCCACCTAAGTCACGCCTCTACCGGCCTCAACCCAGCCAACACATGCAACACTTTTATAGGTTTCCCTCAAGTATGTCCTAATCTGGTTGTTCTATAAATGGATACAATTAGTAGAATTTACTGACTAGGTTTTCCTCCAGGCTATACTGTTCCTCCCTGACTATAGCTATGTGTGGAGGGCTGGGACTGTATATATTGTGGCAGTGACTTCCGCCTCGTTACCTTTACATGCAATTAACCGCACACACCTTTCACAAGAACATTTCAGACCATCCAAGTATCGGATGCCCTTTTCAACCGTCACATGAATAGTCTGTGTTTTAAGAAAAACACAGACTTAAAACATCCTTTTATAAATTTTTGAATATTTTCATCCTCTTTGGAAAACATTACTTGAATTTTTGCAGAACAGACAAAAAAAATACTAATTTTGTAGAGTTTTTAAGTATTGCAAAGTCAAGAATTAAGTATTACAAAATAATTTTACAAAAGTCTGTTGCTGATAATAATAAAGAGTTATTAGATAGGATAGAAAACATAAACTGGTCCCCATGATTTTCATTTTCATTTAAGCTGAAATATCTTTCTTGTACAACAAGAACATTATAATGTTATTAATATCACCTTAATGTTGCATCTTTGGTAGTTATAATGTATTAAAGTCAAAAGTTTATGGAGTTTACTGGAGTACTTATAATGTGTACTTTTTGTCTAATATTAAATGTGTTAGTTCTTGTAGCCGTCTGATTGTGTGTTTTTGTCTTGGCACTTCAAGTAATGTATTATGTCTTGTAATCTGACTTCTTGTATTGTAATGTGGTATATATATCCAATAAACACAAAAAAAAAAAAAATAGTCTGTGTTTGTGTCAGTATTTAGTTCAAAGAACAAACTGACTGAAAGGTAACATTGAGTTCACAGCAAAGTAAACAGTTCTCAGAAACTCACATCTTACATAAAGGGTTCACATAGCTGTTTTCACACAAGTAAAACAGTCAATCTTTGATAAGTGTATGTTTGTATAATTATCTAGAACAAATTGACTAGCCAAATAGTTGTAAAACATTTCATAGTTGTGAAAACGTTTCATTACGCATGACACTGAGATGAACCTATAGAGAGGTGAAAGGTTTATTGTGTGTACTGTTAAAGTGTATATTGAACTATTGTGTCATGTACCCAAGTACAACATTGTCCACATGATCTGTACTGATCCATTTCACCCTCTACCCATCATACGCTGACCTGCATTATGTGTCCAAAGAGAGGCTTCCCAAATAAGTTGACTGAACAGAAATTGTATGTAGAAATTGTTGTATGATTTGTCACTCGAGGATTCTGCAGGGTTTCCTTTCTGATGAAATGCATGACTGTGTGTTCACATGATGTAACCACACATGTTGATGACACTGCTTCACCCCGAATCCACCAAAGTGAAAAATCAATGTACAACATCTTCAGCAAATAATTTCAGTATAGCTATTTATTCTTGTATGCCTAGGCCTCGGGGGAATATTTTATATCATCTTTTTATCCATTGAAAACATACACGTCACATGAGTATAAACACACCTTCTTGAGATAACGTACTGCTTTTTTCAAGTGTATTACTATTTATTAATATGGTTATATTAAAGCTAGGGTTGTGATACACATATCTGTATTTAAATACACCCAAAACATTTGCATTTATATTTGTACTGTAAACATCTGCATGTGTGGTCACAATCTGCAAGTAACCAAGTTTCTGTCATGAGAGGAACCTCTTTAGCATTGACTTGCATCCGTACGGCGACAGAGTTTAATTAATATAAAGGAACACGAAACTTAATCTTTACCTTGTTGAGTTTGGGCGTGATTTTGTGACTCTTCTTACAGGTGTTTACAACAACGAAGTTCATCAGTTTGCACAAGTTCAGTAATATTTATTCTGTTTGTAACAAAAGAAGACCTTATAATTGCAAATATGTTATTTAGTGTCCACTTGAGTGAATAAAAATAGCAAAACAGTATCTTATAGATAATGTATTATTAGAAACCCCGCAAAATGTTCAGACTTTTTGGTGCACATATAAGTCGCTTGCTAACCCACAAATATGACCAACAAATGAAGAGAAACTAATGAAATAACCAAATACACAGAAAAAGTCGGCTAGCATCTTCTGTCACGGTGGATAAACACTCGCCTAGGAACAAGAGGACGTGCATTCGAAACGAGGTACATGCAGAAACATTTTGGCTGGGATCCCGACTTGTAATGGTGATCCTCTGTCATTTAATCCTATTCCCAATGGTACACTAAAACACCTCGGGGACGTTGATAAATGGTCATTCCTGAGCCTCTGTCTTCAGTCAGAGTCAGTCACTAGAGAGTCTGAGCTGTACTTGTTCTGTCGGGGTCGATCAAATTGAATTTTGTAGTGCAAAAAGATATGTTTTCTTTCTCCTTTTTACTTCATTGTTTACTACCTTGCTCTCTTTATTGTATGTCATGTATGTTTAAAGTAAGTCTGGAAAAACAATAAAAAGATACAGAAGTAACTATGAAAAACTTAGCAGCTAGAAGGATAAAAACATTTGTCTACAGTTAGTGATCTTCATGTATGGAATGATTATTTAAAAAAATTAACAGATTAATTTGACATAATTTTATTTTATGTTTAGTTATAGTTGGTCTCTTTGCAGTATTGAAAACATTGTAACTCTTTATGTTTTGTGTCTCACTCTCACCTGAGTCCACTTTGAATTATTAATTTTGAACTACTAAATTATAGCACAAGTTAGTGCTACATGTATTTGAACTCTTTATATGTATTTGTATTTTACCTACAGAAATCACCTGTATTTGTATCTGCATTATCTTCTTTATATTTGTACCAACCATGATTAAATGACATATTAATTTGTTTAGCTTACTTGTTCACTGCTCATGTAAAAATGAAAATGAATCTATTCAATGTACTGAGAGCCACAGAAGCCATGTAGAAATACAAAATGTGGTTATTTGAGGACAGTGTCATTAAATTACCTTAAATAGGTGTTCTGAAAGTTGAAACTGTTAAAAAAACATTTTATTTCTTTTTGTTAAGAAACTAGAAAGATGCTTTTCTTCACCATACCTGTTTGTACGTGTTTTTCACTGAAGCTTTCTATTACAGATTCGTAAGGTCTGACCAGTAAGAACTGATTGAATCAAAACAATAAACTTGTATCATTCAAAACAGAATGATATGCCTGAGTGATAAATATGTCTTAAAATCCATAATATACACTCTTTACTCGGGGATGTTTGAATAACAATTCTAGTGATTCTGTTCTTGGCCGTATGAAAACTTCACATGGTTTCAAAAAGCCCTGAGGTTTTTTAACGCTGATTTACTCTTGAAAAAAGATCAATATATATAGGCGAGGACTACATGAGAAATATTCAATGTGATACTTTCTGTACCAGTACACATCAAGGTACATCAAATATACTTCAAAATAATACTTAAAACACTGACTGTTTAAAACCAGTAAGATGGTTTTGGTGTGGCCAGCTATTTTATTTTGGCCGTTTCGAAACGGCCAACTAGTTCAAAACCTTGGTGGGGTTTTGAAATGGCCATCAGATTTACGTGGCCTTTTTGATTCGGCCATGGCTGTTTCGAAATGGCCAATGGTTCAAAACGGCAGGTAACAATACCACATACCCCCAGATCTCTTACAAGTTGGTATTATTTGATTTCATGATCAAAAGAGTTTCGGAAACACTCCCGTTTCAGTGTATCTAACAGAGTTTTTTTTAAAGCAACCCTTTGTGCACTTTATTCTATTCTCGAAAGTTGTTTAAAGTAGTCTATTGAAAAAACAGATTAACAGAAGCATGAAACACAAATGTTATTATTGCAAACAACATTGTGTGAATGTTTTTCTCCAAATGTTGGTGTCTAGTTAAGTTCTCATACATTTTTTAAATTTCTTTTTGTGGTGAAAATAAATAATTTTCTGCGAATTTTCTGCAAGATTAACTCAGTTATGTACCAAGACTTCTCTGAAACAACACCAATTTACAATTACATGGTCATGTGACGCTGACATGTAAACACTGCTGTGAACTAGTCACTTGGATGCTTGCACTTGATCTACTTTCTGAATGTATTCAATCACATGGTCAGTCTGAAGACATTCCAACTAGTAACACACTATCTCAGTTCTTTGTATCAAGTACTGGTATGTAGTTTAGTGTCACATGCAATCAGGTTGATATTTCACAATGTTAGTCGAACTCAACTGTGAACTTTTGAATCTTAAAAAATGTAGGACCAACCCATGTGACTACCCATTGATATGTAATGCTGTAGTGAGTCCACAATAACCTGGTCATGTAGTCTGCTGACTTGTAACATTGCTGTGACGGTACTAGTCACTTGTATCATTCAACTGGATCTACTTTCTGAGTGTCTGAAGGCAATCCAACCAAAAGCGAATTTATTTTAGTTCCTATTTTCCCCTTATGGGCGAGGTCGTCAGTGTCCTACTGGATTAGCAGGTTTGGCAACTGATCACAGGCAGGCTGTCATCTCTGTGTCGGTTCGACCTAACAAGTGGCAATGCTGAGGACCTGTCCCAGTATGACCCTGGCTGTTGAACAGGACGTAAACCCCTAAATTTGACCTTTGTCCCCCAGTGGGCACAGGGTAATAGAATTATCAAAATGTGAATCATAAGATGTGAATTTACGTGGGTAATCTGTTTGGCATGGGATGAGTTGCATTTGAGTGGACTAGAGGATCCTGGTATATTATTATGTGTTCAGAATAGATTTTTCCTCAAAACAACATTGACAAAACATTGACATATCAGTAACTATTTAAGCTAGAGATAGTGAATTTATACATTATGCAATCTCCTTTGTCTGTAAAATAGTTTTGGTCAAGTTATTAGATAAAATATTATGCATATTGGATCTAGGTAACTAGTTGTAAAACAATTTTCCTTGTTTTATTTGTGAGTGGGTTTCAGTGCAAAAATTAAAACTGAGCAGAAGTCCTGTGCAAATACTTGTGCTGAGTAGCTGTGCCTTAAATAGATCTTAAATTACTCCCAAAAGATGATCACCTGTAACCACACCCATCGACTGTACAATTGCAATTTCCTAGTTAAAAATTCCACGAAAGAAATATAAACTCTGCTACCTCTGTTCCATAAATTGGGCTATAAATTTTACAATTATTATAAGAAAGATCTCTTTGGATCCCGCTCATTGCTCGTTTATATGACTGTCTAAATAGGGCTGTTCCATTTCTGCGATATATCGTTACCTTTGCTCCCCAATAAACTGGGATCAGGTGGTAAATGTTTTGAATGAGAACATTCTTAGACCCATCGTACATACATCCTGTATGGAAATACAGAACTCCCCAATATGTGTACGATTACAGCACTCGGGATTCATCACAATTTACAAGAATTTCAAACTATTTGTAATTATCACAAACTTCTCCCGATCCATATCAGATTTATAACACAATAAACCAATGGTATTGTCATCTTTTTAATCTTAAAGCGACCTGAAACGTATCTCACAGTCTCACAGCAATCTTTTCCATCTTATACCGATTGTAAACCTACCTGCATCATCTTAAGAGACTTGTAAACCAATTGGATGGATCGGGAATCTATCGCAAACCTATTAGAAGGATCTTTGAGGCAATGGCAACACCAGTTAGGATGCTATCAAGAAAATATCTTGTACATCGGGAACACATCTTGAACCTATCATAAAACTATACCCTGAATCGTGGTTTTTACAATTTGGAGCAAGGTTCACGATGTATCGTAGAAATGGAACAGCCCTCTTATCTATGGTTTCACTCTAAATTATCCTAAGATAATCACTTTAAAATTCCATATGTGCACAAAATGCTACGTTCTTAAATGGCATGAATGGCTCCCCATAGAGGACAGTTTTAGTACTCTCTCTAACAAAAACAACTATATTTACCACATTCAATCCTCCTCTAAACTACTTGTGCATGCATCCTGTCTATTCATTTTTTATTCTTTGAAATGTCCGATGGTGTTGGAATAGACCTACAAAGTTGGGTAAATTTTGGGACAAGTAATGTTTTTATAAGAGTAATTCTGCCGAGATGAGTCTAGTGGTTAATCTATACACCATGGTTTTATAGTGAGTGCAAAAGGGCTGCTAATGCTTGGCAAAGTGCACCAAAAAAGATGTTCAAACTCTATATCAGAAATATCAATATTAAAAATGCTGGGCCAGTGGTCATGAGTTGGTTACAGAAAAAAATCAGCTCAGTACTTGGAAAACACACACACACACCCCAGCGAATAATGTGTCCTGAACTTTTTAGACATAATCTGCCCTGTCCTTTTTTGGAAACAAGGGGGGGGGGGGGGGGGGTTACTTGTGCAAATCCAACCTGGGAACCTAAACCCACTTGGTCACATGACGTCTGCATGGTCTAGCCATTTAGATAACACTACTGATATCACAAACATCTGCAAAAAGGTTGTTTATGACTTTTTCTTGAAAACGATTCGAGGTCTAATATGTCATGCATCTGATTAAAATGCTGACACATAAATATTTGGTTAATCATATGATCAATGGTTAACTGGGGTGTTTCATTAAAGTTATCGTCATTATTCGTCCCTTGAATTTTCCACAAGTTTACACTGAAGTTTACAAGTTCACATTGCAGGATGAAGGGTAGACAGATTGATTTCATTTTGTATTTAAGATTGTAGTTAGAGAGACTTCCCCAATAAGTAAAACAAACACTGAAAACTTCGAAATAGGTGATATATGTGACCCAAAAAGCGCATGTTTTCTGAGTACCTTAACAGTACGTCTTAGGTTTACGTAAACACTTAAAGATTGTCTGAAAAAGATTCTCAGAAGACCCACTCCAGTGACGGTGTATTTTTATATGGAAATAGACCCAAAGGCAGAGGCGTGGGAAGTAATTTTTGGTGGTGGTGGTGGGGGGGGGGGGGGGGGGGGGGGGGGGCGAGGACCGAATGAATTAAATCTATACAGACAGAGCTCTTGTTTTTATGCCCTCATATATATTACGCACCTCTTTATCTATACTTTGCCTCTCAAAGAAAATGAAAAAAAATAATAAAACGCTAAAGTTTTATGTGGTTCAAAATTTATTATTCTTGTTTCATGTATTTACCTGGGTACTAATAAAATATAATTAGCACATGGTTAATCTAAAGGAGTACAATTGCTCAATGAACTTTGGAAGTTTTTCTTACAGACTGAAGGAGGAACTCTACTCCTGTTTATACCATAATACCCACCAGATTTGATCTGGTGGATATAATCATTAAGTGGAACTTTGATGGTCATTTACTACCTTGACCGATGGAGGAGGGGTTACAGGTCAAATGTGATACCATCAAAAGATATACAGTTTATGATTTCCTTTCCTTATCCTATTTACTTCCCTTGATACCAAACTCTAAACCAATAAAAAGTGAAGTAGAGGCACTTTCATCCACCATAAATAATTCTGAATGTCAGAACTGCCCAAAAAGACTTTTGTCTTAGGCTTAGTGGTATTCACAAAGAATTTAAGATCAGTCTTAGGCTTAGCCAAGGGTAGTGGGCTTAAATTTTGTAAAGAGGGCTTAAATATGGCCACCATAAACTTTTCTCCACTTCAAAATTTGAAATGGCTGTAAATAAAGTATAATTATACAGAACACCTCACTAAAGCAGTCTTTGGGAAGTTTATATATGGTAACAAGGTTTTCCATTTCAAAACAGCACTTTTCCTTAGATAAAATACATTAAATGAAGGATATATGTCACCAATAGTATAGTTTGAACAGAAAAGAAAGGTCACGTGACACAGAAAACTAATTTGGCTTAGGCTTGAAGTTGAGACTTTTGTCTCAAGTTTCTGCCCAAAACCTGCTAAGACTTTTGTCTTAAGCCTAGTGGTATTCACAAAGAATTTAAGACTGGTCTTAGGCTTAGCCAAGGGCTCAACTTTACAACTGGTTAGTAGTGGGCTTAAAGTTTGTAAAGAGGACTTAAATATGGCCGCCATAAACGTTTCTCCACTTCAAAATTTTAAATGGCTGTAAATAAAGTTTAATTATACAGAACACCTCACTAAAGTAGTCTTTGGACGTTTATATGTGGTAATAAGGTTTTCCATTTCAAAACAGCACTTTTCCTTAGATAAAATGCATTAAATGAAGGATGTATGTCACCAATTGTATAGTTTGAATAGAAAAGAAGGGTCACATGACACAGAAAACCACTGTGGTTATTTGATAATCTTGGACTTAGCTAAGACACCCTTTGTAAATACGGTTTTAAGACAAAACGTAGCTGAGACAAAAGTCTTAACTTTAAGACTGGATTTAAGCCTAAGACCTGGCTAAGTCTAAGACCTTTCGTGAATACAGGCCCTGGACTTCCATGTTTTGACCCCAAGTGCATTAGAGGATGTTTTAGCAATTTTGCGCTATATAAATGTTGGTATTCTACTCTATATTGGTAGCAAGTCAAATAAAATATATTAGTCATCTACAAAGTTAAGAAAATGCTAAAATTCCCTACATTAAAACACTACACAACATCTTTGATTTTACCTTATCTAGCTTATTTTTGTGTAATAGAACGTGTTTCACTGAGTACCCTGATGTATATATCAGGGTTATTTGACAACTGTTGTCAGTCAGATTAAATTACCGAAATATTAATATTCTAACTGTCTGAGTCACATACCACTAAAGTCCGAGGATCCCATGTAGATATTAATTAAAAACCACCTATTTGAAATTCGAAGAGAGCTAATGATTTTCAACAAAAAAAAACAAAAAAAAAAAACTTTGACATACCTCTTGACTGTAACCTTTCTGAAAAGCAAGACGTTTCTTGGCTGTTTCTGTGTCACTTGACATTTTCTTGTCTGAAATAGTAAATGATAATGTGACTGAGCAGCAATCAAAAATAATAAAATTGGTGGTGCAGGTAAACTTCAGCTTCCTGTAAAATCAACTCACCAGCACTTCTCATCATATAGCAGTCAATTCTTACTAATACTCTTGAACATGGAGGATTTCCTATCACGATTGACAATTTATAAATTAATCAGAAAATCACTCATAACAGCAAGTTTGAAGTAAGGGTCCTTTAAATATGACAACTTGAACACTGTGAATTTGATATATGATGAATAATGGGGTGGTCAGAATTCCGAGTTTTAATTACAGATATCATTTCGTCAGTGACAAGACTGTCACTGTTTATTTATTTATTTGGGCTTTACATTGCCTTCAACACTGTACAGGTCATATCACAACAGGTTGTTTTGTGGGCAGAAGAAACAAGCACATACAGTTGGTCAAGGTTCTGTACTGTAAACTACCAACTGTCAGTAAGCAACTACCAACTTTCCCCCGTATAATGTCCGGGTTTTCAACTGCCAACCTCAGAGGTGGGAGGCGAGTGTGTTACCATTGTGCTAATGTGGCTCCCCTATATCGCTGTTTGTGTTAATAGTCAATATTGTTCAATAGTCGACTAGAATCCTGGGCTGGTATTCACGAAAGGTCTTAGACTTAGCCAGGTCTTAGGCTTAAATCCAGTCTTAAAGTTTAGACTTTTGTCTCAGCTAAGTTTTGTCTTAAAACCATATTCACAAAGGGTGACTTAGCTAAGTCCAAGATTATCAAATAACCACAGTGGTTTTCTGTGTCATGTGACCTTTCTTTTCTATTCAAATTATACAATTGGTGACATATATCCTTCATTTAATGCATTTTATCTAAGGCAAAGTGCTGTTTTGAAATGGAAAACCTTGTTACCACATATAAACGTCCAAAGACTGCTTTAGTGAGGTGTTCTGTATAATTATACTTTATTTACAGCCATTTAAAATTTTAAAGTGGAGAAAAGTTTATGGCGGCCATATTTAAGTCCTCTTTACAAAATTTAAGCCCACTACCAACCAGTCTTAAAGTTGTGCCCTTGGCTAAGCCTAAGACCGGTCTTAAATTCTTTGTGAATACCACTAAGCCTAAGACAAAAGTCTTAGCAGTTTTTGGGCAGAAATTTGAGACAAAAGTCTCAACTTTAAGCCTAAGCCCTGGCTAAGACTTTTCGTGAATACGGGCCCAGAATCTTAAATACTCATATCCTTAACTTTATTCCATTTGATTCATAAACATCTAATTGAATCTTGTTCAGTGTGGGCTGATTTGAGACAACTTCAATAAGTCGTCATCTTGAACATCAGGAAGGTAATATATGTCAGAATCTGTAATATGGAGGTTGATAAATTTTAATTATATTTTCATTGATTACATCTTCATACATTATTGGCTAGGCCAAGCATTAACCTATGTGCATGAAATACACGCAAAGCTATTAGCTCCCGCTCAGATGCACTCTCAAGGTTATTGCTCTCCATTTACATGTATATGTTGTATTGAATGTGGATAACCATTGAATGTATACATTCAATGGGTCAAACTATTGAATGTGTACATTCAATGGGCAAATTATTGAATGTGTACATTCAATGGCTGAGCTGTGGAATGTGTAGATTCAATGGCTAAAATCATTGAATGTGTACATTCAATAACCCAAGTCATGGAATGTATAAATAATTAAATATGAAATGTTGATATTGATTTCAAAGACTTAATTTATAACCTAGATTGGATAATTTCTAGCATAATAATAAGCAATTAACTGGAATAAAGGAGGTACATTTCACAAATTAACATAAAAAAGTATCAGTCTACAACATTAAAACTAATAAACATATGTCATGACATAAGTTTCAAATACTTCATCACATTATTTTGTTTACTGTCTTTATATTTTGTAAATCACTTATTTTTACAAAATAAGCTTTTGTGGCATTATTCTGCTACTGCATAGAACATTTACCAATTTCTGCACATGAGTCCTTTCTGATCAAAACCATTATGAAAGCTGTATTGTAAGCTCTACTTTTATCCACAAATATTAAAACATTTTGCCTCTCAATCAAAGAATGAAAGAGAAACAGTTCAAGCCTAAGTAGTGATTTTATGGTCTTTAAGTGTTTTATTCTAAAATGCTACATCAATTGTTCATGTAATTATGTTTGGAATTTGGGGATTTAATTGTAATTAGCCCCATGATAGCACCACTATTATATTAGAGAGGTTCATTTGGACAGTATAATTAGAAAACAGATTAAGATAAACATTTTTTTAGAAAAAAGCATTGTTTGTTATAAGACACAGCTGTGTGACTGCCTACAGATAATAAACTTACTGTGAAAGTTTATTTTTAAGTTAACATCAGCAGATGTGACATTAAGAAAATGACAAAAATAAGTAACATTTTATGCAGTGTCAACTGCTTATTTGATTTGTTAAGTTCATATTCACATTCAATGACTTTGCCTGTTGAATGTACACATTCCACAGTTAAACCATTGAATGTACACATTCAATGGCTGCTTGCTATTGAATGTGTACATTCAATGGCCAAGCCATTGAATCTACACATTCAATATACATTCAATGGTTATCTACATTCAATACAACATATATACATGTACTTTTGACAAGGCAATAATCACGTGATATTTTGCCAGGTCATGTGGTTTAATCATTTCTCACACAGGAACAAAGCATTGTTCTCACCTACGTCCTTGACCCTTATGGAATCTCCTCATATTTATTAAATCTATGAGCATGAATCTGTTAAATCAAATTGAAGACCTTGTACTTGGATACAATCAAGAGCGTACCTGAATAACTCTTACACCACTCAATGCAATTTACCATTTTTAGCATTATTTTCCTTCAATATTATTGTATTTATATGTAAAACTGCAAACCAACTTTGTAACTGTGACTGAAATGGGGGTTAAATCGAGATTTTGAGATTCGGAAATGATTAATGCCAGTAACTTACTCATTAACGAATCTTTGCATCCTAGGGTGTGTCATATGTGCCTCAGGATAAATGTGAAATATGTACAAAATAATTTAATACCTTTGAGGAATTGTTATTTCATCTCTGGAGATGTAGGAAATTTTTTTGTATGAAATGTAACATTCCTTTCTTTTCAATTGCTCATTTATAATACAGGGGCCGGTTTCATGAACAGACTTAAGCCTTGAGTCAGACTCAAAAGTTGAGACTTTGTCTCAAATTTTGGAAATATTTTGCTGAGTCTGTGAACTCAGACTCAATGCATTTCACAAACAAGCTCAACTTGAGACCTGGCTCAGTCACAGGCTCAAATTTGAGCCCATGAGGGAGGTGTCTCAAATTTGAGTCCAAGCTTTGATGCCAAAAAACACATACATAAAGCGATACAATTTGTTCCAAAATGAAATTGATAAATCTTGAAATCTTCTATTTTTATTTTATTTTGTAATTACAGCCACATATTCAATATTTACTAGTAACAAAAGTCAATAGAGTTGACATGCTTTATAGGCTATTATCAAGTGACAGGCCTCAAAGGTGGACTCAAAGCCAGACTCAACCTCAGTCTCAATCTTATGCATCACTTAGAATAATATATTATTATATAATTTCTTTGTATTATGAGTATTAAAGATATTTAAAATGATAATAATCATGAAATGTAACTTTTTAAACTAAAAATAAGCCCACTAAATATATGAAATGAGATTAAAAAGTTGAGACCATAACTTGAGACTGGTCTCAGCTGATCCACCCTTTGTGAAATCCATTTGAGCCAAAAATTCAGCCGAGACAAAGTCTCAGATTTGAGACCCTGACTCAGCCTTGAGTCTGGCTCAGTTTGAGACTTTTCATGAAACCGGCACCAGGAATAACCCCCAACCAAATAAGGGTATACGCAGATTTTTAAATTTTACTCAGGCTTCACCTTCAGGGTTTATAACCTCAACCCATGGTAAAATTCTGCAAATACGATGGTTTGGAAGCGGGGTATTCATTTTTTTACATGACAAATTATTTTAAGATGAATAATGATTGCATAATGAGCGATAATAGGGAGCTGCAGGGTTTTGCTGGATTTTACCCGTGAGAATCGAGGACACATCCGTGTCATGTTAGAATATCAAACTATCTCATCATCAAACTATGTAACAATCAATCCCAACATATTTCATATAAAGGTTTGACCAGCAGTCAAACAAAACACTTGGCATTTCTTACTCATAAACTAACCCCTATATCCCCATACTTTCATAAGGGAACAACAACAAAATTTGTAATGCTTATTTAACTCAGAAATATGATCCCTGACCTTACAGACAGGTGACTAACATGCAAAACCATGACCATGTAATCAGTCAAAATAAATAACTACGGATATTTTTCTTCTTTGTTAATTTTCTTTAAAGAGACAGGGCGAAAACCCTGAGTTTTTGTACATAACCCAACCTCCATATTCTTACACTTTTACAATTAAACAGCCTAGTAACTCTCAAGATTATGTTTATAATAAAATATTAAATAGAATTGATGTGTTGCAGAAAATGTACCAACTCACCACCTTAGTATATATCTACTCTAAACCTTGACAGGATTCTACAACCAATCTAAATTTTGAGAAATATATCAGTCAGGGAATGATAGAGTTTTTGTCAATGTTTGGAGAAATCTTTCAAGACTGTCTCGGGATATTAGTAGATCCAAATCTCTTATTAAATATATAATAAAAACAACTGTTTTCATGACCTCATCTTTTATCTAGAAAAATCTGCGTAATAGCTAAATAGTTTTAACAAATATTTTGTAAGCAAGAGGAAAAATAATTTTATTGGATAACACAATCTGCAGATGAAATAAATATACAGCAGTAGATATTTTAAGCTGATAATATTAATTAATATTTTCTAACCTTGTCCTTTTATTTGGAAAGTCCTGCATGTCATCTGACACTACAAACACTGATTGACAATTTGTAAAACAATCAGAACTCGCACCTTTGTTACCTAATAATCTCTAGCACTCATCCATATGATTATATTAAAACGTAAGCCTATGGCTCATATTTAAATTGCCAAATTATATTTGGCAGAAAACTACTAACAATATCACTAGTACTATTATTCCGATATCTCAGAGATGATATATTTTAAGTATCTAATCTGAACACTCTTATCTTTGACTGGAAAATACTACTGGTTATGTACATATATTTAACAAATAATTTCCATTCCATTATCTTTCTGTAGGTTCTCTTGTCACATTCAAAATATCATGTCTTGACTTATCTTACTATAACTAAATATACAATAAATAATACTATATATTAAATAGTGAAAACACAGCTCTAAACAAGTTAAATTTCTCACTTCATCCAGCACCATAGATTCTACCTGAAATTTAACACGAATGATATTTTAGTATGAATACTAGCATTTCAGGTCCCCTTTTTTGACCACACAAAAGCCTAATTCTGAGAAACTTGTTACATATATGGGCACTGTGTCTGTGCATTATTTAGTCTAAGCTTTATATGTATGTATGTATTAGCATTTAAAGTAAAGGAGATTATTGATTATGTGTTATGTGGTACTGGGGCCGTATTCACGAAAGGTCTTATCCAAGTCTTAGGCTTAGCTTTTGTACAAAAATACAACCAAATTAAGCCTGAGACTTGGCTAAGACCTTTCGTGAATACGGCCCCTGATGTTTATTAATCTATTTATAGACTGGGGGAATATCTCTAGGCTAACCCCAGTGATGCTATAAACAGATTTGGGGAAACCCTAAAAGCTACCTGTAGGTTCTAGAATGTCCTCACTGCCTCTGGTGACAGATTTTATGTTCTGTAAGATTCTAGAATTTCTATGAGTATATATAAGGACTGTTCATCTGACCACAAGTGAACTTAGTATTCGCTGGCTATAAGGAAGGCTATTGTGTCTTAGAATTAACATTCAAGTGGATATGTACTGCTTGTGTTGTTGCTGGGGTGAACTTTCTTCAGTGTCTGGATAGATTTGCTGTACTTTGGAGAATACTTATTATATACAGTGTATGATTCTACCAGAGAGTGGATTTACTGCATTTTGGACATTGCCCATATCTTATAGCAGACAGTACAGTTGTGCAAACTCTCTGAATACCTCTATTTTGTGAAATTTGATATCAAAAGGATCACAGGATAAAGACATTTAGTGTTATCGAACATTGAACAGATCATAGCATACAGATATCTGTGTGTCAGTGAACATTGGACAGATCACAGGACAGACCACAAGACAGATCACAGGACAGATTACAGGATACAGTGGACAAACTGAACTGTCAGTTACATGGGTCAGGTCAGATTGTTTTCGTTATTTTATCATTGTATGTACTATTGAGAGCATACCAATTGACTGTAATGTTTATTTTTAATTGTTATATAAATTTGTTAAGTTAAAGTTTTTGTCTTTTGCTGTTGCAACTTAAAAGCAACCGGTAATTGCTACCATGCTTGCCCCGTGTCCATAACCACATGAGCATTGTAAGTTAAGTTATACATACAAAAGTCCATATATAGATTTCTGAAGGTTGTGTAAGCAAATATGTAATAAAGATATCAACGTAGACATCAGCAATAAGATAAACTTATCTAAGGTATTTCATCTGGCAAATAACTTGATCCACTTAGCTGTACATTACAACACGCAGAAAAGAATAAGACACTGTAGACAGCACAGTGTAACTGTACATAATGTTATTGTGAAAGCAACAGCCTTTCTACTCATCTCTGGGGCCGTAATACTTAGATAAGGTGACCTTAGATCTAAGTAAGGGAAGATTTTTCACTTTAGTTTTTCTTGCACGTTGTATTCACGAAAGAAAAGTTAGGAACGTTTAGCTTCATCAATTCTTACTTGAAGTCTAAGAAATACTTGAAATCTAAGTTAGAAATGATCTAAGTATTGTTGTAGAATACGACCCCTGGACTAACCTGAAGTTACACTGATGTCGGAAAGTTGCCACAAATGCGAAAAGACTTTTCATAAATGCCCGAGTGATGTTGGAATTCTTCATCTAATGTCCCCTTACCATAACAACACATAAGTAAATAAAATCACCCTTCTGGCCACTTTTGTAAACTGATTTGTTGTAACTGCATTTGTAGGATTATCCATGGAGCCAGATTCCAAGCAGAACACGATGACACCATGAGCCTTTGAGGGCAAAGTGCCATAAAACAGCTAGCCAAGTGCTGGTTGTAGTCTAGTAACATACGTACACTACTAATGTCTCCCACTCTCACAAATATAGCTGTCACAATATAACTTCAATCGCTGCAAGTAATGAACATGACAAGAATAAGAAAGTCTGATCCTACCTGTAGTGAGACAACAGAGTGAACTGATGGAAGAGCTGTACACAGTGGGGAGTGGGGCACTCAAACAGGCTATTTATTGTGTGTGTAAACTAAAGCAAGGAAAACTGACAATCTATCATGTGCTTAAAATATACAAAACATATTTTACATTTTGTTTTGATTGTTCAGTCAGTGGCAAAATCTGCAAGGATGTCCTTTGTCCCGAAAAGAAATGAGTCTGTCTGCTCTACATAAAACTTGGCGCACTGATTTCACCTATTTCACATTGTAAATAACACGATATTACCCCCTGAATACATAAAAGCCAAAACATGTGAACATATATAAAAGTCTTTACATCTTGAATCCCCCGTCTTAGAATTTCTACATTTTGTTGACACCTACATCCACACGGACTTTTTTTGGGTAAATGAATCTAACTCATATTTTGTATCAATGTATCTTAAAATTCCAAAACGCATGTGTTTTGTAGTTTTGATTGTAAGAAAAAAATAGCTATTGACTAAACTGCCTTTTTTACACAAAACTTCTTATGTCTGTTCTGTTGTTGCGTGTAACTGACACTTTCTCACACATGTTTCTGTTACTTGTCTATAGTATGTGGTTGCCAAACATTCATCCTTAAAGATATTGTAGTGATAGGTCAATGGCACGTTAAGAGACTTTACTGCCTTGCTTGTGCACTGTATGTCCAGTTTCCCCAAACCCCAATTCAACATCTTGTCACAAGCTTAATTAATTTTATCACAACGTTGTCACACATCAGTGACATACTCAACTCATCCAGTGCTTTGTGAACTCACCTCATTTGGACGAAATATACATTTTGAGACAGTACCGAAGATTATTTTAACATTTCTTTGAGCTGAAATTGAATTAATCAAAAACAGAGAATATACATACAAAACACATCAGTGTTAAGAAAGGTTTGTGGATCTTTGACTTAATAGGTAATCCAGTGAATCCATTACTTGGTTTTTGATGCTCTGAAGTAGTTCAGCAATTCCTTTCCTTTGAGGCGAGATCATGCATCTTTCACGTATATCTAGCATGGTCAACAGCTGGTTAATGTAAGTCAGCTTCGAACATTTATCTCTCAATCAAATGTCTTCCATTCATTGCTTCAAATGAATATTTTGGGATCCATTCTTCTGTTTTGTTTCACAGAGTTTTTCCTGCCTCTCTCTCTTAATCACGTTACTGGAAGACATCCACCCAATTTCTCCATAACTTCCATATCCAGGAAGTACAGTGTAGTCATCTGTTCACCCCATTCCTGTAAAATGAAATGAACTTACGAAAGCGACCCAAACCTGGGCTAGTGTCACTAGGATTAGACACAATGTTAAGGTTTACCTATTGAAAGTGACCCACTCTCCCGTATAGTCTTCTCCCCTATAGGACTCTAACACTGAGACAGTCTCGGCTAAAATTGGACTATCTCTTTTTAAATATCAGTACCTTAAAAGAGGTCTACATCGATTTAGCACTTTACAGATACTTATTATATGGGTTCTAAATGGCTGAGTCATTAAAAATAGTAGACCACAGCCCCCCTCAACTTCAAGATGATTTATTGTAATAGCAAAAGAAAAGCTCTGTGATTGTTTATAATTACATTAAATGTTAATCATGAACAAGAGCACTCGGAGAGTAGCACGTAAAAAGACTCCCCTCGAATTCTGATTCCCCTCCTTTGATCTTTTTGTGGAGTCATTATCTTGCAAGGAAAGTTAAAGTATTATGACTACCCCTGCAAGATTTTGAGTCCCTCAACCCCCCATCCCCCCCCCCACCACCACCACCACCACCACCACCATAGGTCTAGTTAGGGAGATTTATCGATATAAAGCAGAAAACATTTGATAACATATAATTTATGTAACAGAGAGTTGAAAGGTTATGGCTTGGTATTACAACTGTGTTTTTATTTCAGTTATTCACACCACAAAAAGAAGCAGAGCAAACCATTGAGAAGGTTGCCAATGTCAACCTTGTAAAGTGACAATATGTATTTAAATAAGCAGGTTTAAAGTATCAAATGTCTGTTCATATTCCCTTGTAAATACATTTATTCCTGGTTATTGATATTTTAAATGTTTAAAGTAATGCTCTAATAAAACACACACTAACTGATCAGTCCTGAGTACATTTCAGCCTGTTAAAGTTACATCTTTGTATGTGGACAGTGAAACAAAAACCAACAAATCCCCAACCCAACCCCCCGCCACAATACTGAGACAATCAATTGAATTGGTACGGAAACAATAGTCTTAATTAAAGCTCAAATTTGTACCATATCTTTTTCAAACACTAGTTTCTTTGTTTATGTTTGGTTTTAGAATGTTACAGATGTCTCAACAAGAAATTCCTCCTGCCCCTCCCTCAAGAATGTAGCAATAGTTCCTTACCCAACTAAGTCGTCTGATGTAGTCATTACGACCAGTATCCCACCTTACCCCAACAGTAAGCTACTAATTCTAGCTTGGTATGCTGTGGAAAAAATATTTGTTATCAACCTTGTAATGCTGCTCAGTTTTAGTAAACTTGACTTTGTAATGTCTTGCAATTTTAACTAAAATTAATTTAACAAACGTGATTTAGCAATATTAGTAATATTCACTTCAGAAATTTTAGTAACTACTAGTGTGACAACTTAGTGATGCTTTGCAGATGTACTAATTTGGATGTTAACAAACTTGATTTAGTGATGTTTCGTAATACTTATCCTGATAACTTTCAGTTGCATGTGTTTATTAATTTTAGTAATTATTAGTGTTTGCATGTGGTTTTAGTAAATGTTAGTATGTGTTTATTTATAATGTGTGCTTACCAATAAATAATTTTAATCTCATCCTGGCTAACTTCTTGGCTTGTACATAAATAAAACGATACTAACGGGACAACCGTATAAAATGTGACCTTAGTTAGTCAGGTCAACTGTCATTTCGATATTTGGCTCTGACGTATATTTAGGTTGTGTCCTAAAAGACCGACACAGTGGCAGAGACTGGGAGCCGAATGGGTGTAAACACATGTAGCTTTGAGTGTCATGGCTAATACATTATATTAATAAGTTTAGATTAGAGACAGGCCTATAGTTTTTGAAAACTTCTTTGTCTAAGGATGATTTTTTGAGGATTGGGGTAACGTGGGCCTGCTTGAAAAAATTAGGACACTTACCTTGTTCAAGAGAGGCGTTAATTATTGAAGTGATGAGGGTGATGAGGATATCCAGGTAATAAAGGACAAGAAAAGTGGGCTAAGGGTCAAGGGAACATGATTTTCTTGGAAAGTTCATAATGATTTTGGTGACTTGATTGTCAGTTACAGTAGAGAAAGTGGAAAACATGGGGTGAGAAGAGTCTGGGGTGATGTGTTGCGAATTCAGGGAAGTAGGGAAAGTTGAGGGTATTTTTCCATTTTTTTCTGTGAAGAACTCTAAAAATCTGTCAGCCAAAAGCGGAGGGGGATATATCGATGGTAGCATCTTGGCTGGTAGTTTGTGTAACAAATCGCCTAGGACTCGCCATAATTTTTGTGGATTTTGGTTATTGTCCTGAATTTTTGCTTTAAGGCATTCAGATTTGACCTGCATACAGATTCTATTGTACTGGTGGACTTTCTGCATGTATTTGGATCTATTGAAGGTAGATTTATTTCTGTGCCAAATGCGTTGGAACAGGGGCTTGGTTTCTTTAGCCGCAATTACAGTTTCGTTAACCCATCCTGGGATCTACTTCACCTTGGTGTGTTTGGTGCATGTTTGTCAATAAGGGTGGACAAGGTAGAGGGCTTGACATAAATCTGTTGTCATCGGACAAGTGTAACTGCACTGGCAACTCCATAACTTCTTCCCTCGACCTCAGGTTGTATGGACGAGTGGCTGCTTCTGCCATATCGTCAATTAACAAACATAAACAATAAAAAACTAAAACCTTAAAATTGAAATGTAAAAGACTTGTAAAACGTTTGTGAAAACTGCAATGTGACCCCGTTCACCTCCAAAATTCAAATGGCAGAGCATGAAGGTCTGCTACAAGGTGACCACTTGACAACCAATGAAATACGAGGTTACATTCTAATTAATGATCAGTACTAATACACCAGCTGACCGAAAATAGGACACCCTCAGGGCTGAACTTGCCGGCACCTTAATGCCGGCCTGAATTGTGAACTTGACCTTCTAAAGTTGAAGGTCAGCTGTGTGACCTTGGAGCTGATTTCAGTTCAACTTCACTTTGCTTAGGAATTTCACTAGGCAGGTTCTTTGGCCAGTTAGGCAAAGTCAAAGTTGGGGTTTAACGTCCCGTTCAACAGCCAGGGTCATATTGGGACAGGTCCTCAGCATTGCCACTTGTGGGACTCGAACCCACAGAGGTGACAGCCTATGATCAGATGCCAAACTTGCTAACCACTAGGCCACCGAGGACCTCTTTGGCCAGTTAGGATATAACATACATTATTAAATTTTTTTTTTTTTTTTTTTAAATGCTTATATTTGTGCCTGGTTAAGATCAGGTAGTAAGTTAGAGAAATAAATATTATATATCCCATGTTGCCTCTCTTGTTACTTCTTGGGAACTGTTGATAAACATTATAACCTGGTGGGGTGATTTCAGACAGATTGGCACTGGTGGTATCAGGTCTAATCCAAGTCTCTGACATGGTGAAGAGATCAGCGTCACTGCCAAAAATTTTGCAATGGTAGGATATTTGTTGTGTATTGACCTAATATTTGCGTAGGTAACCTTTAGATACTTGGGTTTGGGTTGATGTCACTAGCAAGCAGGAGTAGGATGAAAAGGTGGTAGAGCTGGTGGAATTGATATTGAGGATTTCATGATGAAATGCAGACAGAAGGTGGTGGTGGTGGGGGTTGAAGGGACAGAAACTGATAACATCAGGACATTGAATGCTTGAGTTAATGTGGTGCTGGTATGCAGCAATGGCTCTTTGGATTGCCAGTAAGATATGTAGGAAAATCATTTTTGATAACTTGGGGGGGGGGGGGGGGGGGGGGGTTAAAAGTTTGAAACAGAACATAAAATTTTGAGAATTGTGTGGTTAATGGGTGAGTCTTGTGAAAGTGATGGTCCCGATAATGGGGAATGTGGGCGATAAAAGGGGATCAAGCAATAAAATGAGCAGTTTTGATGTGTAATTATCAAATAATTACATCAAAAGGGGATTATAAAGAGATAAGTGTTATTTGTGCTGTCAACAATAGTACTGAGACAGACGTAGAGTGAGTGTAATGAAGATATTGTGTTTACGGTAAAGAATTTTGAAAAATGGTACTTCCCTAATGGAGACACCATGAATCTTTGGTGTTTTAGTCCTGAGTCCTGAGTAGTTATCCTTTATTGAAATAACTATATTAAAGAATCATTCATATAATCCTAATTGCAACTATGAAGAGCACTATTAAGTAAAATTAAACTGGTGTAAAGATTTGGAGCACCCAAAAAAATAGGAGGCCATTTTTCCGACCCCTCAATTTTCAAGGAGATCAATTTTGTAGGAGGCCATTTATCCAGGAGGCCATTTTTCCAGGAGGCCAGTTTTCCGTTTCCCTTGGTAGACTGCTTATTTCTGGAAAAAAAGCCTTATCTAAAGTTGTACGGGTGCATTGCTAAACGGGTTGGAGGGGCATGAACTGATGGGTATGTTCATGCGAGGAAATGTACAATGATTTTGTGATCAGGATACCAGTAAAGATATAGTTTTGAATTGCTGAGACATTTAATAACTCGGCTAACATCTTACACTTTTGCCATTGGCTATTGATAGTAAAAACTTTTGTGCATGGTGTTCAAAATAAACTATGTTAGAAGTATAGTAATGTCTTACGAGATGTACTTGAATACCTAGGAGGTCTCTGAATTATACCAACATGTGGCCTGGCTCACATGACATAATCTGTCTCCAGTGTTTTATGAGTGGCCGACATTGAATGACGAATGTTTGCCCACTTTTTGATGTTATTGAAGAGTTTTTAAAAATATGTAAGTGCGAGGTGGCTGTGAAATTGTTCCGTGTCATTATTGATGGGGTGAATATTTGAATATTTAATTGTTAGAATTCTGACTGAATTCTAGTGTACACCCCGTGAGTCACATTCTTAACAATTGTTTAGACTTTTTTATTTTAGAAAAAGCTTTCAGCTTGTGATTAACACATAGATTAATCAGATACTTTACATGTACCGTAATTGTACTAATAACGAATGCTCTCTTCATTGCTCTCTTTATAATAGTTTGTAGAATAAACTATAAGAGGTGAGAATCATTCCAATGACACGGCCATGTCTTCAGTTGTCATCTTTAACTTTTGTTCTCACTGACGAAGCCCTTTTAAAATAAATATAAAGTGTCTTACCTGTGACTGTTGCTGTTACCGTATCACTGTATCACAAGTTGCTGTAATCTGTGTAACCACTACTGTCTCTGTGTGGAGTTGTCTGCAGCAGACGCCGTATTGACAAGTTAATGGGGTGTGCCCACCACCTTCACGGTAATGGATGTTGCTGAATAGCCATTATGCATGCAAATACCCGTCACTGCTTGTCCTGCCTGCAATCGATGAACACAGCAGATTTCATGAGTAAACAACACGAGTGGGGCTTTTTAACTTGCAGCTTTATGATAAAATGTAAGTCTACAGACGTCAACAGCAAGCTTCTCACATTACTTAGCCTCCATCTAACCAAACACTGCCAGAGGCTGCTACTCAACACTCATTTACTCACATCACTTGTCAAATGTATTTGTTCCACCTAACATGTGTCAAATAAAATGACATTAAAATTATTGACTCACGTCACTCCTTCCTTAGCCTGATCTGACATTAGTTTTTAGCCTGAAATGAGCACGTTTTGGAGGTAGTAGATTGCACGGAAGTGGTTTGAATACAGTGAAATAAGTGGTTTGTGTCAGCAATAGTGTTCCTTTGCTGCCTTCAGTCAGAACACTTCAATCATATGAATACTATTCCTTATTACACAAACATTATAGTAATCTGTTTGATCAGAATAAAGCTATAAACACATTAGGTTGTTACATGATAAAGTGTGGGATTCGACATTTGAAAAAGTTAAATATTTTATTTTAAATCGGTATTTTGATTCGTTGACTCAAACCAACGTTTACTTCCTAAGTTTTATCTATAATTTCGTCACTCTGGTTTCACTACACTCTACTTTGCTCTTTGTATTTCTTATGACCACAACCTGTGTGAATACTGTCAAATGAGCTGATCTGTACTTTTATTTGGGTGTAAGAAATTGTGTCTCAATGTATTCTAAAAGTATACCACTGCAGTTCCAACTTGAGATTGATGCTTCTGAGTCTATCGGATCTGTCGGGTGTGAACAAGTTTTTAGAGGCTGGAAATTATTCCGGCAATTACAATACATCCAACAGCAAACACTGTCAAATATATACATGGACAAGGTGTCAGGTATGGATGGGTGAACACTGCATGTTTCATTGTGTCAGGTGGATGTTTGGACATGTGCTGGGGATTCAGGCAGACAGAATCACACCAGCCTTTAAAGCTGTACATCCACGAAGAGATCAACAGACATCAGTAGAAAGGCAACTCTGGCTTTGGTGAAAGTATTGGGAAAATTGGAATTTACTTCCCTTATGTGAGTGCAGTCTTTTGTTATCAGTTTGAATAGCACTGTACATTATTTACACTTGTCATAATGTACACATATATTCTTAAAATAGGGTCTTTGAAAGCCAAACATTGTGTCCTGTTTTTGTACCATTGGGTAACATTATGATGCTTTCAGTGTTGAATGTGTTGCTGTTCTGGTCTATTGTTGTCTATCATGTATCATTCAGCTAAACATCATGTCCAGAGCAGTACATAACAATAAAACTTATATTTGCAGTAGTAATTTATTCTAGTGCATGGTGAAACATGCTTATTGGTTTTAGCTATTTAAATTGTCATGGTTTTCTGGTAAATAACCTAGTTACAAACTGTGAAGGTAGCAATGACAGATCTGATGCTGAAGATACCATGTTTTATCCCCTTGTTTATGATTCGTGTAGACGTCTACAGGCAATGACACCATACTCCAGCTGATCTAGTTTAGATGCAATGTTGTGGCACTTACAACATTACTCAACGCTATTAAGGTTTTTATGAAATGACCATATTTTACATTGCTTATTTATTTATTTTTTTTTTTTGTTTTACTTCGTATTCAACAGCTAGGGTCATATTGTGACAAGTAGTTTACAGCTTTGAGGAACCAGTGCATACTAGTTGGTCAAGATTCTGCACTGTAAACCACCGGGCATCAGCAAGTAACTACCAACTTTCTAACATGAAGCACCTGGGCAGATATTCTAACCAATGACCTCAGAGGTTGAAGGCAAGCACTCTAACCACTTCACCACTGAGTCCCCATATTGAAGTGTACTACTAAAGAAAGTATCACATGGAATATTTCTCATATAGATGTTACTTTAAGTAAGATTGGCTGTTCTGAAATGACCAAGTAAATGTGATTGCCATTTCAGAATATCTCCCTAAGGTTCTGAACTCGCTTGGCTGTTTCAAAACAACCTAATAAACATAATTTTGAGGAAAACATAATCAACCACCTATATAAGAACTTGAATCTACAATATTTTTATTTTGCAAAGCAAAATTGTATCACCAGATAAGGGATGCGAATCCAGAAACTTTGCCCACTAGAACATTCCCAATGTGAACTCTACCCACAGGAGCTTTACCCACAAGGAACTTTGCCCACAACAATCTTTACAGGGCATGATGTCCACCCACAATACAAATTTTTCTTACTACATAGACATATTCATTTAATCAATCAATCAATCAATCAATCAATCAATCAATCAATCAATCAATCAATCAATCAATCAATCAATCAATACTCTCCTTAGATAACTACTCAGGGCATATGATGTTGAAAGAGATAAACATTAACTGTACTTCCTAAGTATATAAACTATATATGTACATTTCATTAGCATTTAATTCAGTGTTGGTAGATTTACATAGTATTACAAAATGGAAATGATAAAATACCAGAGGATGCCAAAACCTTTGCAATGAAGAATACATGTAAAATAAAAGGGTTTCAAGAAAGTCCAACATTCAGTGAGAATGTTGTTATATTGTAAACATTACATACTTACAATTTATTTATATAATAAGAAGTTGACCTTTAACATGGTAGATATTGTATACTTATACTTCAATCAAACATTAAAACATTGATTTTGTTATATTATTTCATATCATTATTTTGTGCAAAGTTCCTTCCATGTAAAAATGTGGTGGGAAAATACTTTGTGGGCAAATGTCCTGTGGGCTAGAGTCCTTGTGGGCAAAGGTCCACACGGAAGTTTATCTGTTTCTATGTTTTTAATACATGTGGCGTGCTACACATGCCAGTTTTTACAGCACCATGCTGCTTTGTGCAAATGTACTTAAATATGTGACTACTGAAGAGACAGCTACAGAAGATCCCCAACCCCACTGAGCAGCACAGTTCATTTGTTTCTTGCCTGATACAATTTCCATACTTCTGTTTACTTAGTAAAGCTGGGGTGGGGGAGGGGAATCCATTACCTAATAAGACAGGGGGTGAGCAGTGGAAATAAATCCAGTATAATGTTAACGGAATAAGCTAATGAGGTAATGAAGTCCCCACTAACACTTATGACAATAGATACTACATAAATTATATGAGAGAACACACACTGTCATATATATAAAAGGGTAATAAAAATACTTAGAAATCATCAATGATCCAGTCTATCCATTTTACAAACTTCTCCCAAAAAGCTCAGTTAATCTTATATGATCAATAAAAAATTAAAAAAACAGGAAAATTACACCTCCAGATTTATATATAAATTATTAAAGCCACAAGAATTGAACTCTGAAGGCATTTTTGTATAATGCACTTAAAATTGGGATGCACTTAAAATTATTAAAGCCACAAGAATTGAACTCTGAAGGCATTTTTGTATAATGCACTTAAAATTGGGATCCATAAATGTGTGATTATTAACTGAAATAAGTTCATAACTGCAAGAACTGTGCCAAATTAACTGAGGCAAGTTGAATAATACTAGGCTATTTAAGAGATAAAATTCCCTACTTTTATATGTGTAACCAGTTTGATTTTTAAAAGTTAGAAACTCAGCAAGCAGGAGGATAAAAACACAAAAATTATTGCTTTAAATTAATCTTCAAATTTTAAATAGACAGGCCTTTCTTTGAAAAATTTCAATGCTTAGTTAGAAGGCAAAATATGTAGAAAATTGTAGCAGAAAAGTCACCCCATGGGCCTAATACACAGGTTAGATATAGTTTGACAACTATAACACTTAAAAAGTGACACAAAATTTAGAGACATAAAGATGATCCTAAACTTAAGCTACAGATCTCAAATTTCATAAAAGGTCACATATAGAGGTTATATCTAACACAGTTTGAGAGTTGTCAAACTTTCCATTTCTAAATTACAGGGCTAAATATATGAGTCTTTAAAGTGACCTTAAAATTAAAGCTTCAGACTTCAAATTTGTAATATACAAAGATTGCACATATAATTCATATCTAATACAATTTGAGACTTCTCGGACTTACAATTTCCAAGTTACAGAGCAAAATATGTGAAAAATGTGAAAAAGGGTCACTCACGTGGGTGTTTACGGTCCTCATACACAGGTGAAATGTTTATTTAAAGCCTTGATTTCTGGCACATGAAAAAATAATACATTCCCAGATGAGATTTCAGCTCTATCAGTCACATAGTTTGATAGCCATATGGCTTAAAAGTGACAAACAATCAATATTGGGTCTCTGTGGGCCTTTTAGAGACCTCAATGTGACCTTAAAATTAAATCTTCAGGTGTCAAATTTGTGACACACAAATAATACATACAGATTTTATACCTAATAGAGCTTGAGATTTTGGGGCTCGCCATTTCTAAGTTAACTACTCAGTTTCTGAAAAAAGGTCACTCGGGTGGGTGTTTATGGTCCTCATACTAGGGAGGGCTTGGTAACAAAAATGTGTCATCGGGAGATTGCCAATGCAAAACCTTACCCAGGACTCCGTGTTTTAGTACACCCCAACCAAGCATGGACGTTTCCTCTTAATGATATCACAATAAAAGTGGCTAAATGCACAAATTATGAGATAAAAGGATTTAATTTATATTGATATATTTTCAGATTATATTTCACCTAGATGAGAGAAATAGTATGATAGTATGATATAGTTACATGGCTTGAAAGTGGCAAAAAGTCCATAAATTTGGACTCTTGGCAAATTTTGAGACCTTAAAGTGACCTTATAGATAAAGCTACAGCCCTAAAATTTTCATAGACAAAGATTACACAGAAAAGTTATACCTACTACAATTTGAGACTCGTTAGAATTACCACTTCCAAATTATAGGGCGAAATATGTGAAAAATGTAGCAAAAAATCCCTGAGTAGGGCCTTTATGGGCCTAATACACAATTCTATGCTCAACATAACATCTGGATTTTTGGCACCTGTAAATACTGACCAAATTTTGAGTTATCATCCACACAAGGAGATTTCTAAGGCAGTGGCAGCACGACAGACCTGAATCCAGTATTTCCCCAACTTTTGTCTGGGGATATAATTACAATTCATCCACTTAGCCTTAATGCTCTGAGCATAAATGCAAAAGTAAAAAGACATAATTTTTTACAGTTCAGACAGGTTTTTAAATGACCAGGCCATTTCAAAACCATGTAAGGTAAATATTTGGCCTTTGCATGCCGTTTCAAAATGGGCAGAGTTGTGAAATGGTCAGGAATAGTCATATAGTCTTAAATACATTTATTATTTTTTCGGGAGTGTGTGTTTTAGATAGATATCGATTAGGACTGTTACAATAAGTGAAGAAAAAAGACAGTCATACACGGATTTGTTTTATAACCAGAGCACGCCTGACTTGTTTATCAGTACAAATAAGCAAAATACTTATGAGATAAAAGAAGCTGTGTCACAGAAACAATCTACACAGAGTAGATTCATGTTCATGCTATATTCATAAAGCAAGAAAATTGGCCTTTCATTTCTAAAATGGTTTCAAAAACAATACATCAAGTCATTTCAAGAAAACATGGGTGTGAATGTATGAAAACGGCCATTTAAAGTAGTAATCAGTTGATCTAGTATTCAGATACCTGCACAAAGAAACAATCAATAGCTAACACTTCACATAGAATGACAGGACCGCGGTGACTTCATTTTGCCAATACACGTCCAATGTAAACTTGTTAGTTGCACTAAAGTCTTAACACCCTATTCAGACAAACTCAGAGTCTCGTCCTTAATATTAACAATTTTGAATTCTTAGAAAATAGAATTGTACTTTGCACAAAAAAAAACAAAGCCAATTTCAAGCACCTTTTGCACCAAAGAAACATTGTGTGGACATACACGTGCAAAAAATCAGTCATAAAATCTGCAAATTCTGTGGCAATCTGTTGATTTTACATTTAGAATAAATTAAAAACGCCTTGGTTGAGCCATTGCTAATCTTGTAAAACATCTCCACTTCACTTGTTTAAAATATGCATTATACAACCCACTTTTTACTTTTGGAGTATTTACAGCTTTTTATGGAAGCCTGTCTGCATTGCAAAAACAAATGATTTTGTTATTTGGTGACAACAACTTAGAAACTTTGTTTTTGAAAGGTTAAAATATACAAATTGTGATAATGAATTACTATCTTGTCATCACAACTTATTTTATTTGTTTTTGAAAGGATATTTTTTATCCCATAATAAAGAGATAGGGTTTTTGTTTTAGGCGGGTCAAAAATTTCTGAATCGTGATAGCAAGTTACCACCTTAGAAGTTTTGTTTTTGATATTTTAAAAATTATAAGTCATAATAATGAGTTAATATCTTTTTTTTAATATTTTTTTTTTTTTTTTTTTGGGGGGGGGGGGGGGGGGGGGTGTGAAATTTTGAAAGGTTAAAATTTTTGGTCTCATTATTACGACATAGTTTCTTTGTTTTTGTAAGGTAAAAATATAATTTTAACACACCAAGAACAAAAAAAATGTTATCACAACTTATATATTTTCAGCCTTTCAAACACAAAATTTGTAGGTCGTTATCATGACATAGAAGTTTTTGATCTTTTAAAAACGAATTTTTCAAAGTCATTACCACAATATAGAAATTTTTGACCTTCCAAAAACAAAAACAAAATTATCGTTATCTCAACTTACATATTTGTAACCTTTCAAAAACAAAATTTCTAAGTCATTATTACAATACAGATTTTTTTCCCTTCCAAAAGCTATGAAGTCATCTCGTTATTACAACTTACATAATTTTTAAACCTTCAAAAACAAAGTTTCTAAGATGTTATCAAGGAATAGATATTTTCTGCAATGTTACTATCGGGCTTCCATATCTTTTGACAGCACATATGATTAATTGAATTTATTGGAGGATTTACACCAAACTAAGATACACAGTAATATCGCAATTTTGCAATTTATGTACAGTACATGGTTCAGTCTAATCCTTTGATATTTATCAGGTTTCATTGTAAATGAACAAGTGATGCAGGGCAGTTATTGAAGGTTTTTCACAGAATTGTTGGCAATCATTAGTTGTGTGGCTATAGCAGGGTATATACATGAACAACATTCAAGATAGTAACACACACAATCCCTTCAACACTCTATTGCCCAAATAGAATTGTACTTTGCAAAAGCATAGTTTGATTGGGCTTTACTTCCCAAGACATTGTTCTGTAAGAATGCAATTCTTGCTGGCATAGCATGACAGGCACACTGTTCTGTAGAGTCTATGAGCCATATTTGCATTAGCCACACTGTTCACTGGCTTTCTCAGTGTACTCTGGAATCTCCTCAATGCTGTCAGCCTGTCTTCTCTTGTGATGCTGACCTTTACTTCGTGAGCTGCTCTCGCCTGTGGACTCCTCACTGGATCTGGTTAGCTCATTCTGTTGACTGGACACACTGCTGGACCTGCGGCCTGGGATCATTCTTCCCAAACCTTCCATGGAATGAGAGTGGGTAGATCTCAGCAAGTCTTTGTCTAATGTCTCCTCATCTATCTCTTTAATCTCATCAAACGTGATTGGCTGTGTCTTGTAGCGGGCATTGTTTCGGTCTCTCCGTTTCCTTGACTTGCGTTTGGTGGTGGTGGGTTCCTCAGGCCTCAAGCGACACAGTCTCTCTGGAAAGTGGGTGTCCCAGTGAAACATTGGATCCTTTATAGGAGCTTCCACCTCAGCACTGTTAGTCACCTCATTGAAATTCAAAGTGGCCATTGTAGCCTGAAAATAGACAAAAATTCACTTCGTATCTGCATGTATATATTTATATATGCATGTGTGTCCCTAAATATAAGTATAGTCGGGGATTAATTTCTTGAATATTTCACATAATTGATACCCAAAGTCACGGAATATGTGAATATATAGGATGCTTTTTCACATTACACCAAAGTGACAAAATATATATATATATGATCTCCCCTGGAATACAAGTATCACTACAGTTTCAAACAGTTCGTTCATGTAAAAATCTTTTTAAATGAATGTAAATTTTTACTATCTTCAAATTGTTTTGAAATAAATTTGTTATAATGTTAAAAATCAAAAACACAGTTCTACATGCCTATTTCTTTTTTCTGTTTATTTATATACCCTTGCAGTGTACAACTTGTAAAAAACAATAGTAATAAGGTAAGATACATAAATAATCATTTTAATTGAAAATAATCGACTAAAAGTGTTCCATTTTTGTGGAAACACGATTTGTCTCATTTCATCTCAGGATAGGTAATGCTGCTCAATGTATTTTTTCTTGAGGAAAGTTTAACAGTGAAATATTTTCAAATTTCTGTTCTTTCTTGCACTCGTGCAGATGAAGTATTTGGTAATGAAATAAATAACATTTACAGCCAGTAAAATTCTTTTGAGCTAATAATACCAAACATGATAGTGAGTGATCTAAACAGAGATCAAACATGATTGACTGGTAAAGCCATGTTTTAATGTTTTTCTAATACTGAAGCGGATGAAATTCAAAAGGACATAAATTATGCTGGATAGACAAAAATAGTTGGCTGACGTTCAGTATTTTTGCAGATCCAGACCATCTTTCAGAAGGATTGAGTCATGGTGAAGCCCCACATTGTTGAAAAATATAACTTAAACTGCTAGTCATATGACCATATAAGTTCATGCATGGTGCAAGATGTCCTGTCTTATCTGCCTTCTCTCTTCATGGAGGCAAGAAGGACTTCTATTTGTCTACCTCCTCTCTTCATGGAGGAAAGAAGGACTTATATTTGCCCGCCATTTTGTGGCAGACCAAACAAGCAAGATCATTGTCTAATCTTGTGGAGTGTTAGGTCACTTTACCATACAGGTCTTCTTCAGGACTTTTAAAATCCACAACCTAATAAAAACAGAAAAACAATTTTTGCTATGGCAACACTTGCTGCCAGATATTGCTGAAAAGCTAACCAGCTCCTATTCATGTAGGGGTTTGGAATACAAAAAATCCACAGAAATATAAGTCAAAAAACAGAAAAAAGTGCACTTGTTGCCAGGTGTTGCCGGAAAACTAATCAGCAGAAATCTGTGCAAGGGTTTGGAATGCAAACAACCCCCAAAAAGGTATTAAAGCCCAAGAAACATGAAAAAGTGTTCCCATGGGAACACTTGCTGCCAGATATTGCCAAGTGGCAATCACACACAAATTCTCATGCCATTAAACCTCCACACCAAATTTAGCGGAGACACGTAAAAAAACTGTAGCCGTAAATGGGCAGCAATGAAGGGTGATTCAGAGGAAAAGGCAAAAAAATATGTCCAGCAGGATGGATATAATAATTAAAATAAGTTGTAACCTTAAACTCATTTCTTTGACTTCAGTTTTTATGGTAACATTACAATAAAAATCCTGTTTTGGTCTAGATACATGTACATGTTTAATTTAAATGAAAACTCTCAACTATCTCTTTAATATTGCCAAAATATCATAAAAATTTGACCTAACCTTAAACAGAAAGTAATTCAATGCAAATGTTAAGAGTTTAAGGTCATGTTAACCATGTAGACTCTGTTCAAGGTTAGTTATATCCAAAATTTAAATGTGCTGAAAATCTATTGCACATAATTTAAGATATTATCCAAAATTTTAAAAGAAAAGTAATTATTATTATGCTATTGCTGGGAGTTTAAGGTAACCTCAATATAGTCTTTGGGCATTTCTGTAACCTCAGTTACATGTACCTGCAAAATATAGATCAAATATGTCATGCCATTTTTGGGTATACTTGGTGGAACCATAGACAAACTTGAGCTCAGTAACATTCTTTTACACACGGGAGTTTAAGGTGACCTTAAAATAGGGCACACCTTGAAGACCAGTTACACCCACATACGAAATTTGATTTGAATCTGTGAAGCCATCTTTAAGCTATTGCCCACAAATCACACAAGTTAAATTCAATATAAATGTGTTATTAGTGGGAGTTTAAGGTCATCTTAAAATAGGGTACATATCGATGACAGGCAACATGCACACGCCAAATTTGAATTTCATCCTACAAGCAATTTGTGACATATTTTCCAGTAACAAAGTGTGATGACGATGCTGGTCATATATGTGATCCATGACAGATGAGTGACACCAAACTGTTACAACCTTAAACTCATAAGTTTCTAAAATATCAGCAATTTATTGTAACTTTTAAAAAGAGGCCTTTTTCTTTTTATTTAAATATATGTACATGATGAATATCGATGAAAAAATCTCAATTAGCACAACAAATATCTTCCAAACACAAAAATAATTGTTCAAAGCTTAAAGTCAATGTTAGTTTAAGGTAAGGAGTTTAAGTTAATCTTTTCCTGAAGGTTCTGTTCAAGGTTTGTTATATCCACAATTTAAACATGCCTAGAATTGCACATTATTTGATACTTTTCAAAAATTGCCAAACTTAAAGTAAATATAATTCTGTAATTACTGGGAGTTCAAGGTCACCTTATTGTATCACACTTATCTACGGCTAGTTACATATACATGTACATCCAAAATTTGAATGAAATTTCCAAAGTTATTTTCAGTATACTCTATGGAAAAATAACATAAACTCAACATTGACACTCACCATGTATGTTCTCCATCATAGCTGCTAGTGACAAAAACTAATGCAACCTTAAACTCATAAATTTATAAAATATCAGCACAGTATCTAAAACCGCACAGTATTTGAAATACTATTAAAAATTTGCAAACTTATAATTCTGTTATTACTGCTAGTTTAAGGTCAACTTAATATATGACACTTAACTATGGCCAGTTACATATGCATGTAAAATTTGAATGAAATATGTTATTTTCAATATACTGTGTGGAAAAATAAAAAAACGTAATCTCAACATAATTCTTTTAGACATAAGAGTTTAAGGTCACCTTAAAATAGGACACATCTTCAAAACTAGTTACAACCACTTGCTATATTTGAATTGAATCTGTCAACCCATTTTTCAGATATGGTCCAGAAAAGAAGAAAAACTTAAACTCAAGATAAGCAGGTGGCTAGTGGGAGTTTAAGGTCACCAAACTATACAGGACACCCTGGGAACCAGTTACATCCATATGCGACATTTGAATTTAATCTTGCAAGCTATTTTTGAGATAATGTCGGGAATAGAAAGTGTGACGACAACTGATGCTGCCGACGGTGACTACAGACGACAACGCCGACCCCACAACATGAGGTGACAAAGCAATCCCTATATGCCACGCAGCATAAATGCTGGTGACACAAAAATGGCTTCCCTTTTCTTGTCTTAGAATTGATTGTTATGGTGTTGAAGGAGCACATTTGTCACCACTCCATCACAGGAAAGTGTACTGCACCTGTCGTTTGTATTGAGCATTGTATTTCCTAATAAACCAGTAAACATTTTTGAGGTTTTCGAAACGTTTTATTGATATCATTTATTAAAGATTTAATAACAAATGTGAGAAAAACGTTAAAAATGAACACTACAATGTCTAAAAAATATTACTTTGGCAGTTCTTAGCAATAGTAACCTTTATTGGAATCAGAGGTCGTTTGCTCACCAGTGAAAATATTATTATATATTATTATTATATATATATCTAACATTGTAAGATAGTGGCTTAAAAAGGCCATGGCTTTTAGACATTGCATGTGTGGTAATTTTTGACTAAGGCCTCTAAAATCCCCTATTATTTCTCACCGACAGATGTGTTTGCAACTGTTTGAAGGTAAATGTTTAATAAACATTCTAAATATGTGGGAACAAACCGTTTGTGATAGAATGTTGTCAAAACATTTGATAGAAAATATTTCAAATTTTTTTTTAAATGATGGGTATGAAAACTGGTTGATATTAAAAGTTTGTAAAACATTTTCAAAGCAAACATTTACAAAAAAATTGTCAACAAATGATGTTTAAATGTTTGATTTATACTGTTTATCACACATTTCATGATGAATATTTGAAAACATTTCCAACATAACCTTCATTTCTTTAGCTATTTTATTTTATAAACATTTAATAAATGTCTTCAGAAAATAATAATCATAATAAATGTTTTTACACGTTGGTCGCATGGAATTTAGGTGCCATGCACTGCAAGCTGTGGAAGACTTTTGACTGCTACCTTAAGTTGGGTCATTACTTGGGTCACAAGTCACCGGGTGTCACAGCTGATTTAATTTGAATCATTTAGGCGGTTAATGTTGTTTAGATGTAGTCTTTGGAACAATGGATGGAAAAAAATGTTAAATTCTGAAACACGTTGTACATAAGTATTTTTAACCTTTGAAGAAAGTGATGTAACTACACTGTGACATTATAAGTAGTGCATGGAACAATATTGTCAAAAGTGTGATAGTGCTCGTATCACATCTGTCGGCAGGAGATGCACTAGACTGAGTACAACACAATCACAGGCAGTCATGGGTTCTTCGGCTGTACAAAGTACTCAAACAAATGCCAACCCAGTAACCAGCACTAGAACTCAATCCTCAGGTCCCAACCATATTATCAAAGTTACAAGTTTGGCCCAAGCCCAAGAAAACCGGCCATTCAAGGACTGAGGAGCTGATATTAGCTGAATTACAAAGACTTTCCTCCAGAATGTCAAATATGGAGTAAATATTCAATCTACAACATACACCCACAGAAAATGTCAACAAAAGCAGGGACCGATCCATGGCAGGGGTCAGTGGATTGACAGACACACAAACCACAATAGATGAATGTTTGATTGACACCAATCATTAGTGCCAACTAGTAAGAGAATTTTTCATCACCCAGTAGAGAAACTTGTCATATCTGCATCGAGTCTGTTCACCCAAACAAGTGTGGTCACCACAGCAGCATCAGGGTCAGTTAGTGTATATCAGAGGCCAAGAACACAATTACAGTTTCCTCGTGTCAGAAGGGGCACTACAAATTAGCATATTTCCCATGTGTCTCATCCCAGCAGTGGTCATGTGGTACCCATCCCAGCACTCAGTAGCAGGCATAGTGGAACAACTGGGTCGCACCTAGGGCTAGTGTTGGATTCACCACAATTCTTCAAATAATAGACACTTGAATCACCTCACAAAACATCCCTCAGGGAGTACAAGTACAGCATAGTATGTATGACACAGTTAGAAAGCAAGAGTATCCCACAAGTGCGAATCTGTACTCCTTGTGCACATGTGGAGGTACTCGAACACAAACACACCAAGCATTTGCACATCAAGCCTCACCTCACATGCGGACCTACAATGTCAGTGAGGGTCACTGGGTAGGCCCACCAGTTCAAGGAAATGCTCAGATCACCAATACTCTACCAATGCAGCAGACTGATGACCCAGTACTCATAACCTCCATACAGGCCTTGCGGTCAACGGCAGTGAATCAGGGTCTGGTGCAGAGATGCTTTCATCAATCAATCAGTTGTCCAGGTGCTTAATCTCTGTATCTACAGATTCTAAGGCACAACATCCAATTCATTTGGCAAAAAATCATCTAGATGTTAGACCTACCGAGAGAGGCTATCCGATGTTCGGTAGTTAGAAACTAAGGTGGAAATGATTTCTGAAATAACTAGGTTTTTAGTCGACTTTTGAAACATGAGAGATTTGGAGCACTGCGTGTATCATGTGGAAGATCATTCTCATAACTTTTGGGCATCATATGAGAAACTGTTGTTGTAGTGGACCTTTGATTTATGGAGAGAAGAACAATAATGAGGAACCTGAATGAACATATTTTTTTGGAGTCTTGTGTTCACGACAGATTAATACAAGGAGAGATATGGTGCAAAATACTTAGGCTGGCCAGTAGTGAGGTACTTGTACACAAGAACTAAGGTTTTAAAGAAAATTCATTGTCTGATGGGTAGCCAATGAAGTGACTTCAAGCTGGATGTGATGTGAGTGAACTAAGAGGCACTGGTGATAAACCGTGCAAGAGAGTTTTGAACATATTGGAGTCTGGTAGTATGGTAGGATGACAAACAATGAAATAGGGAATTGCAATAATCCAAACAACTGCTGATGATTTGATGAGAGAATTTACGTAATTAGTGAAAAAAAACTTTGCATCAAACAGAACACCCAGATTGCAAGCAACATTTGTGGGGCAGACAATTACCCATGAAATGAGTTGCTGAGCCAGTTGTATCTGTCTTTGGCACCAAGCACTATGAATTCTGTTTTATCAGGGTTTAGCTTTAGTTTATTTTAGTATTATTTAGGCATCCAGACATGTATATCTTTCAAACAGGACTTTAGGCGGTCGAGAGACTTGAGACTATCTTCAGGGGATAGATGAATGAATAGTTGAGTGTCGTCCACATAAAAGTCGTATTTAACTCCAGTATATTTTCTGATGACTTGACTAAGGGCTGTTCTGTAGAGGGAAAACAGAAGAGGACCTAAGACAGAACTTTGAGGAGCGCCAAACTTTAATTTGAACAAATCAGAAAGAGCAGAGCCAATCTTGACTGACTGAAAATGATCGTAGAGGTAGGATCCAAACCATTTTAGAACAGAACCAGCAAAGCCAAACCTTACTGACAAACAGGAAAGGAATGTGTCATGGTCAATCGTATCAATGGCAGAAGACAAGTCGAGCAGCACCAGTGCTGTAGGCATGCCCTTGGATAAATGAATCTCATTTTTGATACACAACAAGGCAATTTCTGTTGAGTGCCCCACCTTATAGGCTGATTGAAAAGTGTTTCCAAGATCATGAGAATCCATATGGGATCTTATTTGGGCAGCTACCATATGCTCACGCAACTTTGATAGAAAACTGAGACCATACATCATTTGATAGCTCTTCAAATCCTCTTTTGAAAGGGTAGACTTTTTAATGAGAGGTGTGACAATAGCAAAGGATCGGGGAAAATACCATTGTGGAGCGACAAATTTACCGGGTTTGTAAATGAAGGAAGGATATCGATACATTTTTTCATGAGATATGTGGGACATGTATCAAGAGAACAGTTTTAGAAGGGGCTTCCTTAATGAACTTGAGAACTTCATTCTAAGTAACACCTTGAAAGAACTGAAAATTGGAGGCTCCTCGTCAGGATGAAGACACTTAGATGGGGTGTGTTTGAAGGTATCTCTGATCGTTTTAATTTTGTCAATAAAAAATGAACCAAATCTATATGCTAATGATTTTTCATCATCAAAGGATGGGAGGACAGTTGCATTTGACCGGATTAATATTCTATTCAGTGCCTGACATAACTTTTTACTATCAACACAATTTTCACTGACTAGATCATGGTATAAACGCCCCTTGTTTTTGTTAAGAATATGGTTGCATCTATTAATTTCCCGTCAAAGATAGGTACAGTTTTCAGGATATTTGTCTCTTCTCCATCCACGTTCATACTGCCTTCTCTTGCACTTTGCAGTTCTGTACTCATCAGTTATCCGGCTTAGCGCTGGTTTTAAGAAGCTGTTTAGTCTTGACTAGTGCATGAATATCTAGAAGGCCAGACAAACCAGACATGTACTGTTCATGCAATAAATCAATGTCATCAGATAGTGAAATTACAAAAAGGATAGCAAGGAGGTCACTTCTGAATTTATCAATATCCAATATATGACACTGATGGAAGGTAACAACTTTCTGCATTGGAGTAACCAAAGATGGAGAGTCATCCACACAAGAAATAATTTTATGATCCTTCATACAGTCTTAACCTTTTCTATCTGAAATTGCAGAAAACTTGGAAGTTGCCATCAACAAGTCTAAGGTATGACCATGAAGGTGAGTTGGAAAATCAATGTATTGAGTCATACAGCAAGAATGACTGATTTATATTCAGAGATTGTTGGAGATATATTTATTTATTTGGGCTTTTACGTCGCTTTCAACACTGTACAGGTCATATCACGACGGGTAGTTGGAAGGGCAGAGGTAACCAGTACATACAGTTCGTTAGGGTTCTGTACTGTAAACTGCCGACCAACGGCAAGCAACTACCAGCTTTCCCACTTGAGACCGTGCAGGGATTGAACCCCGGCCTCAGAGGTGGGAGGCGAGAGTGTTACCACTCTGCCACCGTGGCCCCTGTTGGAGATATAGCATCGGCGTGAATATTGAAGTCAACACAAACCACAAAGGAAGAGGATAGGGAAGACAAAAAACCCTCATATGACAGAAAATCTTCTAAAATTTTCACAACAGGTGAGGCAGGAGGCCAATAAATGCCACCAAGAAACAAGCGATGCCCATCGAGTGTGGAGCAAACACATCAAAATTACTGGTTTTGACTTCACCGCAGAGAATTGGGCCCTTATTCCTAATGGACCGGCAGTTAGCAAAAACCAAGCTTCAGCAGCCTGGGATTGAGTGTGATGTCACCAGACAACAAAACCAGAACAAGCTGCCTGAAGGATGCTTTTTTCATGAAATGTAACTTTGTATGTCTTGATGTAAATGAACAAGAGGGACTTGACAGTAGTTCCATCATATTTACATACATGCAGGTCGATATCACACCTACAGAGTCTTATGGCAGTGCATAAAGAGACCAATAATACAAACAAGGAGTTTAACAATCCACATCATTAAGAAATCAAGAAACCGCAGGAAAAACAAAACAAGTCAAAATTCCCAGCAGACAAAAAGACAATAATTAAGTATGAGGCATCAAGTATCATGTAAATTTAGTGAAATAATGAAGCAAAAATATAAAACACCAAATACTATACACAATTAGTGAAAATAAAAAAACTACAGCTAGGAATATTAAAAATACAAAACAACCAAAAATCACCGAGTAACTCCCGGTAGTGGGCAATAGTACCCACAGTAACAGTTAGTGGACTACAAAACACAACCAAAAATCACCGAGTAACTCCCGGTAGTGGGAAATAATACCAGCAGTATCAACTAAAAGACTATTGTACGATTTAAAGCATTATATCATGAAGGGTAGTTGGAAGGGCGGTGGAAACCAGTACATACAGTTCGTCAGGGTTCTGTACTGTAAACTGCCGACCAACCGCAGGCAACTACCAGCTTTCCCACTTAAGGCCGTGCCGGGCACCAAACCCTCAGAGGTGGGAGGCGAGAGTGTTACCACCCTGCCACCCTGGCCCCCTTAAGACCAACATAAAACAAAAAATAGATTAAGGTTTATCATAGAAAACAGTAATAAGCATTAAGAGTATGACTAAAAAGCCTGAAATGTGTGGTAATATTTATCTTGTTTTACAGTTTTGAAATTCGTGTCCGTTACAGTCCTGCCAAACCCTGAACCGATGAACTTCATCAACAGGCCCTACCCCAGTAAACAACTAACACTTCTGCTCACTTAATACATCAAGACCCCCTTCATAAAAAATCCAGTAAGGTGAAAGGAAAGAAAGATAAAGCTGAGGTTGTTTGGCCCCAAGACTGTGCCTTTGTAGGATACCTATGTGCTAGAGTCACCTAAGAGCAACTAAATCAGTCCCAATTTGTCCTGGGTTTTCTCAGATCCATGCAAGAAGAACCCAACACTCTTATATGCAGTAACATGATAGAGGATTTGACAGAGTTGTTTCAAGATGTATGTGATATAGGATGGCAATCAGCCAAAGGCACTCATCTGATGGTAATGAGTAAAATGGAAGATGGACTAATCACATGGGGGATCTAAAGAAAGTCAATAGGATTCACAAGACATATGTACGGTCAGCCCCAGGATCAACCAACAGCAACAGTCAAGAACAACACACAGGTCCCAGTATGAAGAAAGGTAACAAGAAACCCAGCAAAATTCCATGTAAAGACTTTAATGAAGGACGATGCAGTAAAACTTATGACCATGATTCGGGTTTGATAACTAACAAACATGTTTGTGCATTTTGTTTGTATTAATTACTGTACAATCATTCATAGAGTATATGCAATAAAAAGCGTACAAAACGGCCAGATTCCACACCAGCAGTAAAACTATTACACTGTTGGGTGCTCAGGTACTAGAAACAGCCAAAACTGTAATGAGTTTGGAGACAGTAACTATGTTTTAGGTGTGATAGTACTAGCACAGGAAAAGATGCTAGAGATAAACAAGGCAAATCGAACAAAAGTCACAATAGTAGTCATGACACAGTTTTGTGTGCAGCCCCTTAATGTTCTTGTGACAATGAGCTCCATAGGAGTTATAAAGTCCCGGATTTGGGCCAGAATCATTGAACTAATATCTCTGAGACTCAGTTAGTGAAATTAGATATTTATATTAGATACCCACATATCCCCATTAATCATGAGACACAACCAGACAGTATGTTCTTAAATTCACTCACCATTTCATTGTAGTCACATTGTTGAACTTGACAGGCTTAGGGCCTAGGTTCAAAGATCAAGTGTATCAACACCAATTTACTGTCAATGAAGTCTCTTGTTCTTTCTCTATTGTTAACCTTGTTATGTGGAATGTGTTAGTGGCTATTACAGTGTGGGCTAGTGAATGGGCTGATTGTATAATTGTTATTAAATGTGATAATGAAGCAGTGGTCAGTGTGGTCAACTCAGGAGTGACCAGGGACAGTGCCTTGGCTGCTATGGCACGAAATATCTGGTTTATCACAGCCACACACAACATGAAGTTCAAATTAGTGCATATACCAGGGATTCAAAATGCATGTGCAGATCTTCTGTCCAGGTGGGGGATAGTACCAGTAATAATGTAGGAAAACTTAGACAGTATGTAACAAATCCAGTGTGGGTTAAAGTCAATCTTTCTCACCACTCTGTGCACATTGATGTAAATATATAACTACATAGGAATGACATTTACAACCCCCTCCTTTGTATTGTAGGCCACAGCCGAATGTATGACACTCTAGTTGAAAGAGGAACCTCAAGACTACATCAGGCCTACAGGCCTAAGACCAGAGTAGCACATCTCTCTCACCTTAAACTGGTCCTACGGTTCTCCCTGTATACTTCCTCACCATTTCCCACCCTCCATTTTCTCCTGTTTTGGCCTTTATTGAGATTTTGCAGTTTAATGGTCTCTATTCTCCTACCATTGCTTCATACATTCATTCTCTGCATTCTAAATTTAAAGCCCTGTGCCTGTCCACCCTTCCACTTTATCACCACTCTGTGTTCCTTAGTCTTAGGAGCTTATCCCTTAATGTTCCACACATCAGGTGGATCAAAGGAATTTTTGACATTTCCTAGCCTCACTCTATCATTGCTGCCTTTAACCCCCTTCCTTTAGGCTTCTAGTCCAAGAAATTTCTCCTTCCCCCAAATGCCCCCATGTTTGTCATACCCCAGGTATGACTGAAAATCAGGCGCCAAAACCCTTACTGCCATACTTTACTGCCAGTTCTCACAGCATGTAAATACTTACCTGTAAGAGAACTCGAGTATGGAGCAATCATAGATCATATGAATGTATTCTAAATTTGCAGGGTACTAACATTCTCCTTTTTATGACCAGAGAGAAGGCTGAATTTAAGCATAAAAGGGTCATAACACACTTGGCATAGCCCAAAGAAAGTTTTGTAAATGTGGGTATTGACTTTCACTTACTTCCTTCCATTGACAACATGACCCATGAGTGGAAAAAATTATGGGTGGGTGCTAAACCCTGTAAAATAGATTTTAACTAAATGTTCTGTGACATCAAGATTGATCTTTGCGATTGTAATCGCTTGTGGGACAAAATTTACATTGGTATTACTTTTGGAAACCAGCTCTGTACACTAATTGCAGCAAATTAGTGAGACTGTGTATTCAAAGGTTGATAATGCAATAAATTATATTGACGATTTGGTAGGATTTGGCAATCTACTGTGATTTGATTGTATACAGTTCTCCAAGACCTATGCTTTATTGTCAGTGGAAGAAGTTGGTTGAATCTGCAAACCAAGGCTATGTGATGGGGGTCCTTATTGATTCAGATGTAAAGTTGCTTCAAGTTAATGACTTTATATCTGAATGGCCAGACAAGAAAGGTATTTACACATGAGTAAAGCCAACCAATCTTATTTTAACAGCATGTTGGAGCCACTCTAGTAATTCTGATGCCTAGTTTACATCTTCAAACGGTTTAACAGGGATCCAAAATAGTTCAAAATGTTTTGCTAGTATTTATAATTTATGATCAGAGAGGTCTAATAACCATATATAACCATAGAGTGGAATTTAAAGGTGGTTTGTTTGTCTTTGGGGCAGTTGGCATGATTTTGTGTACTGTCTACTAATTCAAAAGACTGTGTGACCTCAACTTCCACAAGTGACAATGCTGATGATATATGTCCCAATATGCACCTGGCTGTTGAACGGGATGTAAAACCAAACTTTAAACTGATTAAAAAGGGGAAAAAGTCTTATCATGGCTCCTTTGGAAATGGTTAACATTCTTCTAGCAGTTTGGGATTTTCGTTCAGCATATGATAATGCTGGCAGGCACCCTGATGTTTGCGATAAAACTTGTGCTCAACTTTCTGGCTGTATACCAGAAATGTGTGCTATGGTGCAGCAGAATATGAGATCAATAGGACATATACTAATGTGTCTTGGTAAAAACAACCATGTTGCTGATTTTTTTCATAAAGTAGCAGTATAATTGTCACACCTGAAAAATTGTCAAGATATGTAGAAAGTCCTTTATAGATTCCAATAAGCAAAGAACGTCCTATAATCGGACAAGGACATATAATTGATGCTGTGACACTGATATCTTCATAGAGGCCTTGGTCAGGTGGGGGTGTCGGTAGATCTGATTTGAAAGTACATTTCTGACAGAAAGGCAAAATTTTCATGTAGAACTTTGGCTATGGAGTGGTGCTAAGTTCAAAGATAACGTAATTTCTGAATTAACAATTTTTGAATAAACAGGCCTGTGAAGCAATATAACAGACATACAGCAGCTCAATCAGCTCATCTGCACAGGGCTTCACTACAAGATATATGGGTGTTAGACAATTCTGTAAACATAAAATATTAACAGCTATTGTATAATTATTAAATCTGTAAACTAACATCACCTCAAACTCCATCAGTTGAACCTAAGGTTGGGCCCACAATGGCACAGTGGTGACACATTCAGCTCACACCTCTGAGATAAAAGTTCATATCCATGCCTGATCTAACATGGCAAAGCTGGCATTTGTTTGCTGTTGGTCGGCAGTTTATAGTACAGGCGTCACAATATAACCAGTAAGGTACTTGGTATGATGTAATACACTAAATAAATGAACCTAAAGCTGCATTTCAACTTCACCCAAATCTTTACCTAAAATTTTAACCCCAGCTTTGAACTATGTTCTATTCTTAACTTTAACTTTTACCCAAGCTATGGTAACATTCTAAACTTATTGACTTCAACTTAACTAAACTTAACGTAGTTTCTAAAATGCTATGGCAGCATTGCTTGATTTTAGTTGTCCTTAAGTATTTGCATATTCATGTCACTGTATGAATCTAATATGATAAATGTGCAGTTAATTTACAGAGTAATTTAACTAACCAGAGTACAATGTGTAATTTGCATTCTTGTGTTTTTGAGGTTTGGAGTTCATATTGTATTAACATACAAGGCTTTTAAAAGTGAAAACAAAACTGCATTTCTTAATTTTAAATTTTAAAAATTGTTAACTTGACAAAAAGTGACTATTTCGTCCACTTAACTGCTTTTTCCTGGGAAGGGAAGGGGGGGGGGTTAAAGGTTATAGCACCAGCCATTATAAAAATGTGCAGATATTGCCATGGCTCTTGGCCAATCAAATTTGCTGACACAAAGCTCAGACACTCAACAGGATTTTTAATGCAGCATTTATTTTCTTAATATTTTTGGCTTCAAAGTCAAAGTTGGGGTTTACATCCTGTTCAACGACAAGGGTCATATTGGGATAGATCCTCGACATTGTCAGTTGTGCGTGTGTGAAGGATTTTGGTTTGGCTTCAAAACATATATTTAATATACATATATATTAACATTCAGATTTCAAATATACACCAATTTCATTTCAATTATTTCACAGTAAAAAATGATTGTCAGAATATTTAAAGCAATCACATAATTTTAATAGCATGAAAATCCTATGGATCATCAAACCATTTTAGCCCTAGCTAAGAAATAGTTTCTTTCCTTGCCCTAAATACTAATGGTAGTGGTATTTACTCATTATATATCTTTTAAATAATAATTATTACTTTTAAAATATACGTTGTATAATATATTAAAGTCATAATAAGCTATTGCTATGTATACTTTCATATTACATCCAGACCTATTGCCCTCAATGACTTGACAATGTTAACTAGTATAATACGTACAGAAAATAATTATGTACTTGTCAAAATAAGGCAAAAATATTTTGTAGTTTTTATGTCAGCTGACTGCATTATGTCGTCACTGCGATGTGGGTATATGCGTACGCATCCATGTACGCGTCTACGTGAACATCTTCTCCTCCAAAACTACAAGGCCCAGAGACATGCTGATACCTTATCTATCGAGGATGAAAAACTGTTCAAGGCAAGCAAATCTGTCTGTTTGTCGGTTTGCTATAGCCATTATAAGTGAGGTACCCCCACCAAAAGTGTAAAAATTTCAACACTTTATAAAAATTTTCTCATGGACTATTGCAGGGATTTATCTCATATCTTGCATATATGTACAAGCCACAAGTAGAATCCCTTGTGTGAGTTTCAGACCAGAATTTTGTATAAATATGTTATTCAGCTACTTTGGGATCAGCTATAACATAATAAAATTTCAGACATGTAGCTCATTGCATAACTGAGTATTAGCTGCTTTGAGGTTATCATTGTTGAGTAAATCTGTTGTAACTTAAAAACTATTGTTTTTACAGTATTTCTTTAAATATGTTCTTTACCTACTTTTCAGCCAGCTGTAACATACTGCAATTGCAGACCTGTAGCTCGTAGCATAGCTGAGCAATAGCTACTTTCAGGTTCTCACTGTTGAGTAAATCACTTTTAACTGGAAAACTATTGTATTTAGAGTATTTTGTTTAAAATGTTATTCACCTACTTTCAGGTGAGATATAACATAGAAAAATTGCAGACCTGTAGCTCATTGCATAGCTGAGCAGTAGCCATTTTCAGGTTTTCACTGTTGAGTAAATCAGTTGTAACTTGAAAACTATTGCATTTACAATATTTTGTTTAAATATGTTAATCAGTACTTTTCAGTCAGTCATAACATAGTGGAATTGCAGACCTGTAGCTGAGCAATAGCTATTTTCTGGTGAATCGCTTGTAACTTGAAAACTATTGCATTTAGAGAATTTTCTTTAAATATGTTATTAATCTACATTTGGGCAGCTATAACATAGTAAAATTGCAGATATGTAGCTAATTGCAAAGCTAAACAATAGCTACTTCCAGGTTCTCACTGTTGAGTAAATCAGTTGTAACTTGAAAAATATTACATCTACAGTATTTTGTTTAAATGTGTTATTCATCTACTTTTCAGTCAGTTATAACATAATGCAATTGTATACCTGTAGCTCATATCATAGCTCAGCAATAGCTACTTTCTGGTTATCACTGTTGAGTAAATGAGTTGTAACTTGAAACTATTACATTTACAGCATTTGGTTTAAATCTGTGATTCATCTACTTTTTGCTCAGCTATAACATAGTATAATTGCAGACCTGTAGCTCAGAAAAAAAGCTGAGCAAAACCTAATTGGAGATTATCACTGTTGATTAAGTCCATTTTAACTTGAAACCTATTGCATTTACAGTATTTTGTTGAAATATGTTTTCCACCTACTTTTTACACCTTAACAGCTAACTTTGTACTTTACTTCTGAATACCATTTGCAGAGCAAAACTTTTGTGACCTTCTTTCATTTCTACTCTGAAACTCAAAACACAGTCAGTTGAGACAGAGGCCGTTCATGGGCGCTGATTGCTTGTTTGTAACTATTATATTGGTACCATTGGGTGTTGTATCTAGGGCCTTGATGGGGCATCTGATATTTAATACATTTGTTGAAAATACAATAATTTTATGCATACAAAATATTTAAAGATTACATTGTTATAATAAATTAATACACCACATGTAAAACCACAAACAGATAGATAGAAACCATATTGATAAACTGATACAGTGTAAAATACTTTCAAAAGTCAAGGCTTTGTGTCTTTTAAAACCATTGTTACAAAAAAATAACAATCAAGTTAGTTTTTGTTAAGTTAGCATTAATTATTAATTTTGATTATAAATTCCAGTGTTTTTTTTCCTTCAGAAAGCCTCTTATGTTGACAAAATATGTACTGTATCACACACTGTGCAGGTGTTCATATCATTTGCTGTACACATTGAACTGGTATTCATACAGACATTTGGAAAATAATTTGTATTCAACAAAATATTTTTGATATGACTGCTTTTCAAGTATCCTTTCATTAATTTGTCGTATATTCCAGGCCTTGTCATACAAAAACATTCCCAAAACTTATAATTACGGAAATTAAAGTGTAATTGATTTTCTGTAATGTATACCTTAAACATGTTTGAGAGTCGCCGGATGTGTTCATGGATTTTGGTGCATTTGACGACTGTGAGGATTTTTAAGCTGAATAATGTTCTTGAGTATTGCTACTTTGAGTCTCCTTTAGAATAGAAATTAAGTGCTATAAAAGTGGACTATATTAAAAATAGAACTGAGTGGTGTGTTATTGTACCGCGTTTGATATTGTATGTCATATGACGTCTCAGTCATGGTAGTAAATGCATTGGTCAGTAGTCGTTTGGATTATTGCAATTCTTTGTTTCATAGTGTGTCCTCCAAGAATATCACAAGGCTTCAGAGTATCCAAAACTGTTTAGCACGCTTTGTCTCTGGTGCTTCTAGATTCTCTCATGTCACTCCAACCTTAAAAGTCTCTCCACTGGCTTCCTGTTAAAAACGTATCATTTTCAAAACTCTGGTACTCATACATAAGTACCTTACCACTGGCAAGCAAAAATACTTTGCTCCATATTTGTCTTTATATACATCTGCTATTAAAACAAGACATACTAATCAAGAAAAGATGTTTCTCAAAGTTCCCTTCTACAGGTCTTCAGTTCATAAATCTAAAGTTCTTTTCAACAAGTCCTCCTCATATGATACTCCAAAACTCTGGAATGATTAGCCACTGGAAATTCGAACTGCTCCTACACTATCATGTTTCAAAAGGCGACTTAAAATTTATCTATTTCAGAAGTTTTTTCCTCCCTAGGTTTTCTTTCTACTGTACACCCATGGTCCACTGGTGACAACCTTATTATATCTTGCGACTTATGATTTATGCATTACGATTTGGATGGTGTGCCTTAGAATCTGCGAGATCAAAGATTAAGCATTTGGATACCTGATTGTAATTTACTGTCTTCAATTTAGATAATTATTGTATACGTGTTGACTCAGAAAATGTTTCATCACCACCTTTTCAAACTTCTCAGCATCGTTTATGATTCAGTAATTTTATTATTTTGTTTTAGATCTAAAGATATTTATTGTTTTCCAGCTGATGTAGATAAATTGTTTTATTTGGTTTATATCATAGCTATTCTATGTTAGCTGTTCCAGTGTAAAGTTTTTCTGTCAGATTGATGGTCAATTTTCAGATTTATTTTCCACAGACATTTTTCCAGACTTCATAACATAATGTTTTACGGGTCATTAGTATCATTACTTTGTTAGATATTAGGTTCTTTAGTGTACTCCAACTGGTTTGGATTGCTGAATTATTTTTGTACGTACCATTGTCATTAAATGGGATTTGTTCACTGCAACGTTTTTGTTGGGTCTATGGGAAAACAGAAATAAATTATATTATTTCAGTTTCTTATTTCATGGAGCTCAGGGAATTTCAGTATTTCCTGGGTTATTCATGTATTCACTGATAATCTCGTGTGATTTTCCCTGATAATATATACTCACTTTAACATGTAGAAGCGCTTATCAGTTTATGGGTCTAATTTTGGTAAATTTTCTACTTTGAACCTCATTACCACAAACAGTATGTCATAGTTTTAATACTAATAGCTCAAATAATAAGTGTGTAATCCCTTTATCACTGTGCCAAAATATTTCATTGTTTATCTCTGATTGTTAAAAACACTAAGATCAGTTTAGGAGTCAATTTAGAAAAAAAGGTAATACCTACCTGAACCTCCCACCCCAAGCTGTTCCAAGTTCACCATATATGGACTGTAATCCATGGGCAGTGATCAAATTGTAAGCCTATTTTGGCTAGATCTGGGGCCGATTTCGCAAAGGGACTTAAGTCCAGATTTAGACTTAAATCTAAGACTTTGGTCTTAAATTTTGTCAAAAGAATGTGGACTTAACTTTAAGTCTGGGAGGTAGTGGGCTTAAATTTTGTAAAGAGTACTTAAATATGGCCGCCATAAACTTTTCTCCACTTCAAAATTTGAAAAGGCTGTAAATAAATTATAATTATACAGAACACCTCACTAAAGTAATGTTTGGGAAGTTTATATGTGGTAACGAGGTTTTCCATTTCAAAACAGCACTTATCCTTAGATAAAATACATCAAATAAAGAATATGTGGCACCAATATTATATTTTGAATAGATACAACAGGTCACATGACACAGAAAAGCACTGTGGTTATTTGATAAGCTTGAACTTAGCTAAGTCACCTTTGTGAAATGCATTTTAAGTCCGAGACCTAGCTAAGACCAAAGTCTTAGATTTACGTCCAAGACTTAGCCAATAAAGGGACTTACTTTAAGTCCTTTAGTGAAATCGGCCCCAGTTGTGTAGTGGTGTGCTTGATGTATGATTACAAATGTAAGCACAAATCTATGTTCCAAGTGTTTTATAACAATTGTTTTAGTACAATAAGTTATGAAGCTGTAAAATTGATTAATTTAAGTATGGCTGTCGAAGGAAATAGCACAACTAGGTAAAAGTATATATACAAAGAGCTCTCAGATAGTACATACCTCTGTCAAGGCACACAATAATAAGTAAATGGGAAAATCTGGATTATTGTTTTTGTATCCAGACGGTAATCCAGATCACTCTCAAAATTTAATGGGATCTAAAGTGGACCAGGACCAATCTTTACTGGTGTTTTCCAGGAAGATCCAACCAGTAGTATTTGTGTAATCCTGCTAACAAACAAGTAAAGAAATGGTCATGGAAATAATATATCCTTGGGGGAGATAATAATCAGTTGCGGCAACCATATGTGTCTTTGTGATAAGAGAAATATGTCTAAAATACGACTATAGTCAAGGTCAAAGGTCAGACTAAGGTCACACTATGACATAACACGTGTGTAACCCTTAAACCAAGTAGCGGCATCCTATACCTTACTGAGATACTCTCTGAGATACAGCCCAGACAAAATATATACCCTTGCCCACCTGCCCGCCCAACCACCTGCCGGCTCAGCTGGATGTCATGTGTGGAAACAAGTACATACGTAAACACGTAATAGTACATACATAAATCTTTCAAGTAACCAGTCTAGTGTGAGATGTTTTCCAAATAGACCCATAAACTAATCACAGAGTTTTCAGCAATGGGAGACAAACAAACCAATAGTTTTAATAATACCACAAATGGTACACTTCAAATAGATGGAGCATCCATTAAGTTCAGAGGCGGATCCAGTTTTTAAGTAAGGTGGGGGCTCACATCAGACATACCATAACTAAGGGGTTCAGGGGGGGGGGGGGCATGCCCCCGGGGAAAAATTAAGTTTTGGTAAAAATATAGTGCAATTCCTATAAATTTATCACCACTCTCAAGAAATGATTTGGTACTTTGGGTTGAACCCCTTTACATTATTTTTCAATGGGGGGGGGGGGGGGGGGGGGGGAGTTCGAACCCCCTGAACCCCACCCCACCCCCCCACCCCCGGATCCGCTAGTATTTAAGGGTTTATAAATTGGTTCAAAATAGACCCATAAACTGATTCCAGGGTTTCATCAATTAGAGGCAGAAAAAGTAATTTATTTATTATATGCATAAATACTAGGGACATAATGTTTGACACAGTTTTAAATGGATAACAGGCTTACTATTTGACCTATTAACATTAAAATTGTACCAAATACTCTTTGTGTTATTGAGGACTTCGGACCTTTCACCTCCTGCCACGAATCATAAAGATCATTTTCGTAACACGTACTGTTGCAAAGCAGGGAAGAGTAATTAAGACTCTGACAATTGTTTCCTCTACAGACGAGATCATTAGATCCATTTTAGGGAAAGATTGTGTCAGGGAAAGAGTGGACAGGTAGGACTACCCAAAACAGAGGTCACTCTGAACTCACTTCTAAACAGAAAAACTCACTCACAAAGGTAACTTTCTGAGTATTTTTTACCATTGTCTACGATTACTGAGATTAACCCCCCACTTCCGTTTATTAAGTTATAAACCACAGTACTTCCCTCCTTGTCTGGTTCCATACACAAGTCAAAACAATTAATACTGAAGGGAGGGGGGGGGGGGGGGGGGCTAAAACGCTTGAAAAAAAAATCGAACTCTGGTTAATAACAAATATGGGTCGTCAGTGATCAAACGTCTCCCACATGCCATGATAATTGTTTAACCGTTTGAATTCACATTACAGTTTATATGTACTGGCTATAGAAATAACTATAAAATGTATCATACCTTTACATTTTTCTAGTAGTAATATGAAAGCAAACTGATTCTGTATCCAGAAAATAACTACATATTTACTTTTATAAGAAAATAAAATTAACTGATTCTGTATCCAAAAAATAACTATATATTTACCTTTACAAGAAAGTAAAATTAACTGATTCTGTATCCGGGAAATGTTTTACATCCAATAAACCCAATTGTTCTTGCACAATATGCTTTACTTGTGGGTCACAGTGTCTCCATATTTTGGACACTTTTCTTATTTTAAACAGATTGCACTGAGCTATATTGTCCGTTGAAATACGCTCTAAGGACACTTGGAGTTCTTGTTTTAAGAAGTTTGTTCACCATAAAGCTTATCTCAATGTGTTACTGCTGTGTTAGTGCCTGGTTGAGAAGACGAGCGTTACCGTGTAAACAGTATTACTCATTCATCAAGTCAGAATGTAAGTCCAAAATATCATCTTAAGTATAAAGCCAGAGTCTTTTACTTACCTCATAGGGTTCTTATAGCCTAATGACCCGAAATTATACACAGGGTCCTCAAACTTTTGAACATTAAGATGATTTGGATAGTACAATTATTGTGAGTAAATGTTTTCTGTGTTTCAGGTGAAGTCGTAATGCTGTGAAGGGAGGGTGTATGCAAAACAACACAAAGCTAGCCCAAGTAAACAAGCCAGAATCTGAGCAGACTGCTACAGTGTCTGACTACTGCAGAGTGGGCTACCTCTACAGCAGTACACTTGGTGAAATATATTCTACTTAATTGACACGAGTAGTTTAGATAAGCTCAGGCAGCTAGGCATATCTAGACCAGTAAAGCACATCTCACCAAAACATTGCACTAGTTTGAACGATCCAAATACTTGCACAATGAATTCACTCCTATAGTCTTGACGTTTTTTTTGTTTTGTTATGACCACTAAATACTGGTGTTATATTGGGACAGACCATCTTGCTTTAATATATGTCTTTCTTATCTGAAAGCGAAAGTTTTTGTAACAGCTGAATGGTTTACCGAAACATTATATCTGAGCTATTGTGATGGAAAACACAGAGAATTACCTGCTGTGAAATGTGTTCCACTCCCTGTTTGGTCCTTTCAGCATGATGTCCAATGTTTATATATTTCTGTACATGTCATTGCATGTTGTGAGGCATTTGAATCAGTTGAAATCTTTCTTTAGACAAGAAAATACAATGTTTGAATTAACAAATTTATTTAACAATCAAAATAATAATTACAGTCAACTTAATAAGCAATCTGGGAACTGGATGTAGGACATTTCATACCCGGATATTTTGTACCAGGACAATTCGTACCCAGACATTTTGTACCCTGCCTAGGACATTTCGTACCAAAAAGTAAAAAAAAAATATGAATTGTATTGATATTTGGAAGCACTTTCTTATATTTAGTGTCTTCTCATAATTAGTCTTGTAATAAATAATCAGGGTATTAATTGTTAATGGGGTCAAGTGTCACTGACAACAGGATTCCCAGTAATGGCACTGACTATGGCGTCATAACAATAAAAGGAAATGACTGGATATTTTTTTAATAAAATCTTTTTTTAAACGAATAATACAAACCATCTTAGTAATGATATTTTCTCCTCTAAAATAACTATTTTAACAGTAAATATCTTAAATGCCTAGAATTCTACAGTATGTGTGATAGAACATATGGTAAAGGAAAAGATTATAGACAACCCAGAGATTCAGACCTCACAAAACACCATGCCAAATTTTTTAAAAAGACATTTATCACAAGGTTGAAATACAGTTTTTAACAAAATATGTTATTTTACCTTCATAGCATGTAGCAGTTGTTAGAGCATGGCAAAAACTGTGATATTTATAGATTGGGTACGAAATGTCCTAGGCTGGGTACGAAATGTGTGAGTATGAATTGTCCTGGTACGAAATGTACCAGTACAAAATGTCTATACCCCCTTTTAACCATCGTGATACAATTATGTAATATAAATCAGTATTAAGTAATAAGACAAATTAATTTCTGTCCAAAAATTAAACTACATGTTAAGGTGATACACTTCACCCTTCAAGAACAGGCAATTTATCTTTTGCTTAATTTTTGAAGGACATGGTAGTTCCAGACCTTCTTAAAGTGTTGATGAAGGTCAAATTTGGGGTTATACGGTTTTCAACAGCTAATGTCATACCAAGATAGAGCCTTGGTGAAAGCCACATCTTGTCACTAAAAATCTGTACGATTCAACATGACAATTATTTACAGGTATTTAATGAGTATGAGCAAAAGTGGGGACATACCAGATCATTCCATACAGCGTGTAGCTTTGATTCATGACTTTTACATGGGCGTGTGAGAACAAGGTGGATGAATTAACCTAATCCAAAAAGAACAGTAACACCACCTTCATTTGCAGTATGTAATATATGATACCCAGGGGCCGATTTCACAAAAGGACTTAGCCCAGACTTAGGCTGAAATTGAAGACTTTTGTCTCAAAATGAGGCTAAGTCTGTGATCTAATGTGGGTGTTCCACCACACGACTAAGGCTCCCGATTAAGGGTTTTTGGGGGTCGGTTTGAAATATTTGCTTAGTCCCAGGCTTCCTGTAAGGGTCGGTTGTGGTCGGTTGGGGCCGTGTGAAAAATCAAACATGTTTGATATTTCACACGACTACAACCGATTCCTATTTCCCGCCGTCAACAAAATGTCCAGTCCCAGGCGTCCTCAGGCCTCCTCAGACCCAAATTTACAGAGTCGGTTGTTGTCCCAGGCGTCCTGCGACCCTTAGTCCCAGACCTCCGTAGCTTAGTCCCAGGCGGCCGGTTCTTAATCCCAGACTCAAATATGATGCGTATGAATTTCATGCGTCTGAAAGTGAGTCGGTTTCATTAGTCCCCGGAAGCCTCAGACCGTCTGCAGTGTCCTGCGACCCAAAAATCAAGGTCTGGGACTAAGAACCGACTAAGGGTAACCGACCCTAACCGATCCAAACCGGCCTCCCCAGGACGCCTGGGACCACGCATTTTCAGTCTGCGGCGGCCTGAGGACGCCCCAGGCGGCCTGGGACTAACAACCGATTAAGAACCGACTGTTTTCCGCGCGTTGGAAATTAAAACGAGGCAATGAGCAGGTCTGGGACTATATAAGCGACCGCGCACACTTTGTCATTGTTACTGACTGTTTGGCTACTGAGAGACGTGTGTCACTGATTTGTAGGGGTTTTCAATTTTTATTTTACATTTTATATACTTGAGCTTAAGGCAAATTTCACAGTTAGGAGACACATTTTACTATTTTTTTATTATTTTGTCGACTGGATCATGAGAAAAGAGAAAGGAGGGAAGAGAGGAAGGAAAAAGATGGATGAGAGGGAGAAGGAAAGTCAAGTAGAGGAGAGGAGTGAAGTTATTACAGAAGAAGGAAGTGAGAGGAGAGAGGAGGAGGAGATTCAGGAAGATCCAGCTATTGGGGAAGCTGTGGCAGAAGAAGAAGAGAGGTGTGAGGAAGATCCGGAGTGCCATTCTTCAGCCAAGAGAGCCAGGGTGTGTGCCACTTTTACAGACAGTGATGAAGTTTCCATTGTAGAATTCGTCAAGCTGCACCCTGAACTGTATGACAAGGAACATTCACGTTTCCACGACAGGAATAGAAGAGAGGCTCTCTGGGCAGAAATATCTGCAGAACTTAAGCTCCAGCCCTTTGATGTGAGAAAGTGGTTTGAGTCCCAGCGAACCCGTTATGGAAAGCTGTCTAAGCTCCAATCTGGCCAAGCCCCGAGGGAGATGACCAAGAGACAGTCCTGGGTCTACCAACAGATGGGTTTTCTTAAAACCCACATCAGAAGAAAGGGGGCCAATAGAAGTTCAGGTTTTGAGGCCAGTCCAAATACCAGCAAGCAGGACGAATCACGTGGGTCAACTACTGACACAGAACACCTCGAGTCCAGTGTCCTGAGGGAGAGGAGTCAGTCCATCATTACATCAACACCCGTTTCAACTACAGACTCCAAGATTCTCGAACACTTTGAGCAGATGAGGACACTTATCTCAGGTTTTCTGCATCAGAAGTCAGACAGGCAGCCCTTCTTTGACTACGTGGCATCAGAGGCCGAAAAGATGACTCAAGAAGAATTTGAAGAATTGAAGGGCAAGATATTCAGAGATATCGAAAATATTAAGAGTAACCGCAGACGTCAGCCATTGCCCAGAAGATCAGCCACTGTTACCACGGAGTCCCAGAGGGTCGGCCTACTGCCAACAACCACTCCACAGGCGTCAAGTTCCACTCAAGCAGCAGCTAGCAGCAGTTTTGTGTACTATACACCAAGCCCCATTGGCTTCAGCAACCCTACATCTGTCCTAACTGTACAGGACGAAGGGAGCAGACACAATCTGAGTGGAATCTTAAGCCAGCTACCAGATCTGACATCAACACAGATCGTCGAGCAGCCTCAGCAGCAGCAGCAACAACCGCAGCAGCAGCTCTTTACTATCACCACTTCAGCACCGCCTCAACAGCAGCAGCAGCCTCCTCAGTAGCCATCCAGTCAGGGCGGGTCTTTGACCTGCCAGGCCCTTTTCAGGGCCACCAATTCTTCCAAAAACAATTATTCAGCTACGTGTTCTTCCAATTCCCCTCCCAAAACAAAAAAGTTCAGTACAAATACTTATCACAAGAAAAAAAAAATTAAAGTCCAACACTTACACCACCCCAAACATGAAACAAATAACCCATGGTACTACACATAACCAAAAAGGCCACATAAAAAAAATATTAAAAGTAACTCCCAATATGGCCATTAATCAGCCCATTTTTAGATTAAAATCCATGGGATAGTTTAAAATCTGTAATTGAAAAGTCCAACACTTGCACCTTCCCTAGAGTTAAAAGGCATAATTACATACTTACCAACCCACAAACAGACAAACCCAATACCAAACATAACCCCCAAATAACAAACCCAGTACCAAACCTAATACCCAACTACCCCAAAAAAACCCAACCCCAGTAACCACCAACCAACAAACACCCAAACCCAAAAGTAGATAGAACCCATGCCAACGAACTGACAAACTATTTAGCAAACACAATCCCCCATTATTGAAAGCAAAACTAGTTCCATGGTTATATTTTCCAAATTTTTGTGATTAGAAATGAATATTTAAAATTGAATATTTCCATAAAAAAATTTCTGCTACAAATAAGTTTCCCAGCCATGAAAAAAGAAAAATGTTTAAATTATGGTGTGGATTTGAAAATATATAAAATAATTATTCAATTTAGGATATTATGTGTCACTTTGTGTTTCGCTTTTGTTTAACAGTGGGTTTGTCTGTTTGTTGGGTGAGTAAGTTGTGTTTGTCTGTTTGTCTGTCTGAACAAGTTATGTTTGGCATGGGGTTTGTCTGTTTGTCTGTCTGAACAAGTTATGTTTGGCATGGGGTTTGTCTGTTTGTCTGTCTGAACAAGTTATGTTTGGCATGGGGTTTGTCTGTTTGTCCGTCTGTACAAGTTATGTTTGGCATGGGGTTTGTCTGTTTGTCCGTCTCAACAAGTTATGTTTGGCATGGGGTTTGTCTGTTTGTACGTCTCAACAAGTTATGTTTGGCATGGGGTTTGTCTGTTTGTACGTCTCGACAGGTTATGTTTGGCATGGGGTTTGTCTGTTTGTCCGTCTCAACAAGTTATGTTTGGCATGGGGTTTGTCTGTTTGTCCACATAGCTGATTAATTGTTTTTGGAATATTTGGTAGTCCTGAAAAGGACTGTTATAGTTAGTCCTGAAAAGGACTGTTTACTGCAACAGGACTTATATTCTGCCATCTTGCCAGGCCACTGCTCCCTCATTATTGAAGTAGTCCTTCAGGTAATCCCTCTGTCTTTTGGCCTCTCTAGCAGGGTTTCTGTCTTGGCCACCACCAGCAGCACCACCAATCAATCCACAATCACCAGGCACATCATCATCATCCCCCCCAGGCTGCTGACCAGCAGGTTGACCTTGATACTGGCTTCTGAGTATATTGTGCAGAACCACACAGGTCATGACCACTTCTCTAACTGTTTCTGGGGGTAGTTCAATGGTGGTCCTCATGACTCTAAATCTTGACACAAGGATGCCAAAAGCGTTCTCCACAACTCTCCTGCCCCTTGATATTCTGTAGTTGGCAATCCTTTCCTCCCTTGTTAACAGCCTTCTGCCATAGGGTTTCATGAGCCAGGTCTTCAGGGCAAAGGCATCATCTGCCAAAATGAAGTAGGGGACATCTCTACCACCCTGTGTTATAGGAGTTGGGTCAGGGAAGCCTATCCTGCCATCTTCAATCCTCCTCTTCAGCTGAGAGGCATTAAATATCTGGGCATCTGAGCAAGACCCTTCTGTACCCACATCCACCCATCTGAATTTGTACTGCCCATCTACCAAGGCCAACATGACAATGGAAAAGAACCCCTTGTAGTTGTGGTAGAGGGCTCCAGAGTTCTTGGGTTTCTTCAGGGCCACATGCTTTCCATCCAGGGCTCCCAGGGCATGTGGAACATTCCACCTGATCCTGAATTCCCTTTCCAGTTCTTTCCACTCATCTGGAGTAGTAGGACATTTGAGGTACTCTCTGGTGAACTCATCCTGGATGGCCCTGCAGACCTCTGGTAGAAACTTGGAAATGGTGGATCTGCCAACCCTGAACTGACAGGATAATGATGTGTATGACTCTCCAGTGGCCAGATATCTGATGGTGAGGGCTAACTTCTCCCCAACACTGATAGGAGCTCTGTAGTTGGTGGCCTGCCTGGCTAGATGTGGTTCCAGTCTGGTCTTCATCATTTCAAAGAATTCTGGGGTCATCCTCATGTAGTTGGTGAATCCTGGAATGTCTGTGGCATACAGATCAGCCATAATGTTGTGGTAGGCCCCCCTCTCCTCTCTCTGCAGAAGCCATGGCCTGACCCACATGTTGTGCCTTCTTCTAGGTCTCTGTATGGGTGCTGGTGGTGGTGGTGGTGGTTGCTGTGCTTGACGTAAAAAATGGAAATACATGATTATTTGTAACTGAATAAAAACCAAGAAAGCCCTAAGTTGTTGTTGAATCTGTCTTCCATTAAAAGGTGGCATCCTGGTGTGTTCCTAGAAAAGCAATGATGATTAGATCGCAAATTTTATATATATATACCCAGAAAATCCAGCAACTTTGCAAAACAATAATCGGGGATCGTGGTCTGGGGAGGCCTGAGGAGGCCTGAGGACGCCTGAGGACGCCGGTAGTTAATCGTGTGTTAGTCGGCTCTTAGTCCCAGGAGGCCTGAAGCGTCCTGGGACCCAGTCGGTTTGTGTCCGACAGGATCGTGGTTGAAACCGACCCGAAAACTGGCTTAGTCGGTTCTTAGTCCCAGACCAGTCGGGGACTGTCTGCGGCCGCCTGAGGCCTCCTGAGGTGTCCTGAGGCGTCCTGGGGACGATCTGTTCTTAATCCCAGACTTCAGTACCGACCCAGTATTCCCGCCCATTTTTGTCTTTTTTCAACCGACTGTGCACGATTAAGGGTCGCCGACAGGATCGGGGCTTAATCCTTTGGTGGAACAGGGGCATAAGACTTGGAGGATTTCACAGAGCTGCTAAGTCAAGGCTTTAGCTAAGTCTACCCAAGAGTGGGCTTAACTTTTGTAAACAAAGGCTTAAATATGGCCGCCATATATTTTTCTCACTTCAAAATTTGAAATGCTTGAAAATAAAGAATAAATATATAGAACACCTCCCTAAATAATTTTTTGGACATGTCTGTGTGATTATAAGGTTTCCCATTTAAAAATACAGCATTTTTTCAAAGATAAAATGAGCTAAACAAGGGATATATGTTACACTGAAATATTTTGAATAGAAATAAAGGGTCACGACACAGAAAACCACTGTGGTTATATGATAAGCTTGGACTTCGCTAAGTCACCCTTTGTGAAATCCATGTAAGTCCAGGACTTAGCAAAGACAAAAAACTCAGATTTAAGTCCCTGACTTAGCCTAAGTCTGAGACCCTTTGTGAAACCGGCCCCAGGTTTTATCAATGACTTAATATTGTACTGAGTAAATGTCAGCAACATAATGTCTGATGTCAAACGGCAGTACACAACAAAACAGCGCTCGCACGTACTGTATGAATATTTCTCTACAGGCAAATTCGACTGACTGTAACGACTAAGATGTTATTCTAAATGGTGACACAATAATACAATATGTGTTAACTGTAATACTGAGAGTTACCATTATACATCTATACAGCTTGAGATCTTCATTGTAAACTCAGGAGTACGATTACATATATATTAAGTTTCATTTAACATTAAGTTTCTGTACAGTATAAATGGCATTCGAACACTCTCAATTTTGCTTTTAACAACTTAAAGGTCACAAAACAGTACTTGCCCACTGTAAGGTGTCTGGTTGTTAATAAACCACTTTGCCAAGCAACACCATATAATTGAGAATTATTGTTATTATTCATTGTAGAGGTCACCTGGGCACCAAAAACAAAAATTATCTCACATGGAGAAACATTACCTGTGATTCTCTCTCAAGTCTTGAATATACTTTACACCCAAATGCATTTGTATTGTCAAAATGAGAGATGGTCCTTAGTTGTATTAATATTGATATAACAAAAGCTTCAAATACCAATTTCAACAATTCTCCACTTGTCTTCACTTGCCCAAGTAAAAGCCATGAGTCAAGAGAGAGTAATTCGTTATCACAATTTATATTTTTTAACATTTTAAAACAAAGTTTCTAAGTTGTTATCAGGAATTACAAAATCTTTTTAAACAATGTTACTATCTGGCTTCCATACTATTTGTTGTGTATGTGTACAATGTCACTTTCGCCCATTTTGCGTTGTCTATTCACAATACTATTTTGACAAGACCGAGTGTCTCCTTTGTCACTTAATGCAAAACCGCACACCTTGTTTCACACATCTGTGTGCATCAATATGATACAATATCTCTTTCATACCTTTTTAGGGGGATTGCTTGCAGAAATGTTTATCCACATGATGGTCAAAGTATTGTTTTTGGGTTTTTTTCAAAATCAGCAAACCATGATTTCCAGTGCGTTGGTGCAAAACACCTTGTTTGTGTCTGTGATAATTCTGGCGGTTTTTGATGGCATAAACCACATTTTCATTATTTTTGGCTTTTTGATTTCGACTTTCATCAACATTTGTAAATCCCTAGCTGACTCAAGGCCTGAGATTTAACTTTTTTGCACTGCAATATCTCAGTGCACTAATCGCGGTTTTTCCTTGTTTTTCTATTTTTTTTATCAGGCCCTGATTCACAAACAATACTTATAGTCCTATATTCCAGTTCAATGAATTGTTTCCCAAATTATACCCCAACCTAGAACATGTCTGATTTTTTTGACAATCGGGGATATACTGATATGGTTCTTAAATTAACCGGGAGCATTCTGATGATTCCTCTCTCCCTTTCCACCCCATCCGGCAAAGCTCCGGAATATTCGGTATGACATATAATTTTGGGAGTAATCTGGGAGGACAAACATATATCTAGCTAATCCTGGGATGGTACTTATGTAGTACTGGAGCTACAGGGTGTAGTCACAGTGAATACTTTACTGTTATTTAGCATCCCCCACTAAGACAGAAACACTTTTTGCCTTCCAAACTGCTCTTAGAAGTTATTACTTCCCAAATGACAAATATATTTCTCCCATATTAGACTACTACCCGCCAAGGTTATAGATATAGGTACTCTGTGCCCTAGTGGTCAGCAAGTTTGACATCTAATCACAGGCTGTCACCTCTGTGGGTTCGAGTCCCACAAGTAGGAATGCTGAGGACCTGTCCCTATATGACTCTGGCTGTTAAACGGGATGTAAAATCCTAACTTGACTTTGTCAAGGACATACAGGATGTGAATGACCGACTTCTGAATGCGAAGTATTAGTCCCTTCTTTGGACATGTACTTGAATCCTGAATCTCTCCTGGCCAATCAAGTGCCAGCAACACAGTTATCCTGCAAACCCCGAACAGTCATGCTGCCAAAAGGATCCTGAACCTTCCAGTGTTGTCTGTAGTGCTGACGTATCACTTCTGGATGCTCACATTCTTAATATATTTCCCACAGTCGTCACACTAAAACTGATGTACATATCTGGCCACTCTCTTGAACATGTTTAAGATATACATAACAAAAATGAATTAATATTTTATTATGACATGGCCTGAAATATATGACAAATTAATGAAGGGATACTTGAAAACAGTAACATTGTGAAATATTTTGTTGAATACGAATTATAACATTTTCAAAAACAATGCATGCAAAATGTGTGCCAAACACTTGTCCAATGTGTAATTTGCAGGCTGGTCGGGGGGGGGGGGGGGGGGGGATTAAACGCATTTTTTATCAACATAAGAGACTTTATAAAGAAAAAATACTGGATTTTATTATCAAAAATAATAAACAATGCTTACTTAACCACAAGTAACTTTACTGGATTTTTTTTCAAGTGGACGAAACAGCCAATTTTTGCCAAATTGGCAATTGTTATTAATTTTAATTGAGAAATTCGGTGTTTTTTCCTTCAGAAAGTTACATATGCTTACAAAATATGTACAGCAACCCTCAAAAACAAGGTTACAAATCATGCATTGTACAGGTCTTCGTAGCATTTTGATCACATTGAACTGGTATTCTTACAAACTTTTTGAAAATGTTATAATTCGAATACAACAAAATATTTTAAAATGTTGTTGCTTGACAAGTATCCCTTCATTTATCTTATATTTTGGCACTTGCAACACTAAAACGTTTCCTTCCCTTACAATTATGGAATTTAATTGATTTATTTGCGCGAGGATCTAGTACTTGTTGAGCTGCTACTACTGGACCCAGGTAAATAGTTGTCTCATTTGACCAAGGTCTTTTAGGTACAAAATTGTAAGAGTATTGTGAACCTTCCAGTGACAAGGTTGCATGATTTGGTCAACCGAAACCCCACCGTAAAAGGCCTTAGAGGCCGCAAAGGAACTAATATCATGAGATTTGTTGTAATATAGTAGAATAGTTTGTTTTAACCAAAAAGAGAGTGTAATGGGTCTGATGTCTGAGGTATGTCCTTTCTTGAAGGAAATAAAGAGTGGTGATTGAGACCCTCTCCAGGTAGTACCTCAGGGCCCGTACCAGACACAGGGTCCTGTCTTCTTTAAAATGTCTATCCACCATAGTAGTCAAAGCAGGAATAGACACTGGAGACACACTTTGAGAATGTTCTCTTGCTAGTTGGTTTTTGGCTATAAAATCTGAAGAGAGGAACAAAGCGGGAAATTTACTAAGTAAATTAAATTTTTATAAGTTAATACCTTACCTAGTGGACAGATCCATTAGCCCAGCGCGCAGCCGGTCCCACCAAATGTTAGAAAAAAACCATCCTGAGCTGGGCTCTGACTGGGACTGGCAGTGTCGTATCCATTTGCCAGGTGGCCATGAAGCCCACATACGTACTTCCTCTTTTTGTTGCCTACCCTTAGAATGTCCCCTTTGAGCTTAGAATAGCAGGGAAAGTAGGGTGGGAATCCCCCTCTCCACTAGACAAGGTATTAACTTATAAAAATTTTGATCGTTTTGATCTTAAAACTCCCAAAGAAGCCATATAAGGCCTAGAAGTAAGACTCATCTAAACAGATGTCCCAAACCTCCAATTGTTTCCCCCCTTTTTTCTCTATCCCTCGAACCGAGTACTCTGGAGAGGGGAGTAAGGAGTTCAGTCCCTAAGGATTCCTGAGAAAATGAAAATTGAACCTTGATCTGTCATTTTGGATCATGACGGCCTGCAGGGAGACAACTTTTTTTTATGAATGTACACTAAGTATATACACTATGTACAAAATATGGCAAAATTTAGGACCAGTTACTCTCTTATCTGCTGGGCAGCCACTACTGGCCTCAGGGGAAATAGCTCAGAATCTGCCCAATCCACATCCTTTAAATAGAATTGTGTGAAGGTATTATGCGACTTCCAATGATAGACTGAGAGTATCTGATCTAAAGGCATGCCTCCTTGTAAGGCCTTGGATGCCACAAAGGCTCGCACATCATGAGCTCGGACTTGGTGCAATGTTTGATCTTATTCATCTGACAGTTGGTAGCACAAGACTATTGTTTGCTTGATCCAGGAGGAGACAGTGGTTGGAACAATGTCCTTATGGAAGCTCTTCCTGAAAGAGACAAAAACAATTCCTTGCCAGATCGAAGGTCTTTGGTTCTGTCCAAATACTTATGCAAAGCCCTCACAGGGTAGAGCGTTCTATCGTCCTTAAGAGACTTATCCAGAGTAGGAGCCAGAGCTGGAACAATCACTAGAGCCACACAGCTAGGACCATCGTAGCAAGCTGATTCTTAGATATGAAGAATGGATTCTTGGATATCAAGAAGGAAATAATGAAACATTTGACCAATCTTCCTGATGTCTTATGTTCTTGTGCAGCCAAGCATGGATTTTGTTCTTCGTTTTGCAGGAACCTAGTGCTAAAAGGAAGACAGTCTTAAAGGTTAGGTGTTTCAGAGAGGCCTTCTGAAGTGGTTCAACAGGAGCTTTGGTGAGCTGGTGTAGGACCTAGGAGAGATTCCAAGAGGGGACACCTTTATGACCCTTGGGTTTATCCCAATGAAAACTGTCCCACAACTGGTTCAAGCTCTCATCCTTGCTGATATTGAACCTGGAGTTGCCAATCTTGTCGGCTATGGCCGTCTTATAGCCATCAACCATGCAAGGCTGAGGGAGTTTCACCTGAAACAAGTAGAGCAGAAACTCTGCAATTTGTTTTACAGAAGGTGACCTGAAGTCCACCTGACTCGTTTCGCACCATCTGACAAAATTGGCCCTCTTTGACTCATAGATGTTTCTGGTTGAACGTCTCCGAGGAGCTTCAGTTCTTGTTGCCACTTTGTCAGAGAAACCTTCTTGTTGAATGACTGAGGCTCTAGTAGCCAAGCATGCAGATTTAAGTTAGGAGATCCCTGTGTGAACACTTGCTAAATGGTTGAGTCAGAAGGTTCTCCACGTTTGGCAGAGAGAGAGAGGGGAATTTGAACCAACATGTTGACCAGATCCCAAAACAAAGGCATGTTGGACCACCCTGGTGCAGTTAGAATCATTCTGCGATAACCTTGGTCCAACAACTTGGTTGACCACTTATCCCGGAATTGCCACGGGGGAAAGGCATAAGCATCTAGCTGCTGCCACAGAAGACTCAATGAGTCTACCTGCCAGGCCAACTAGTCCGGAACCAGTGACACAAATCTGGGAAGTTTGTGAATGAACTGGGTCACAAACAAGTCCACTTCCGGGATGTGCCATCTCAAGCAGAGGCGGTCAAAAACCTCCGGAAGGAGAGACCACTCTGTCTGAATCACCTGTTTGTGTCTGGACAGCTTGTCGGCAATGATATTTAGGTGACCCGGAATGTGTCTGGCTCTCAATACTATTTCCCTCTGAATGCACCAGGACAGGAGTCTCCACAGGAGGGCACAAAGAGGGGAGCTGGACGAATCGGCCCTTTGCCAAATCGGCCCTCGGCAAATCGGCCCCCTAAAAAAGTCGGCCCTGGACAAATCAGCCCCCTAAAAATTCGGCCCTGGTCAAATCGGCCCCCAGTTGAAAACTTTTCTAATTAAAACTTATTTATAGACCTGCAGAGAGCATTTGACTGGGTTGATAAAGATATTTCTTCAGGATAATAAAAACAGAAAAATAAGGGGTCCTTTTCAACAGAAACTACATGCCTTAATTGAAATGGTGAGAATTTTGGCTAGGTGTGATTGATACACATCAAAGATAGTTGGATGCTGTAATCAAACTCTTTCAACCTATATCCATTACATACTTGTTTATGTAAGAATTATTAAAAGTGCAATTATATTAAATGCATAGCCTCTGCAGATGGGATCATAACTTTTGTGATCTTCTTAAGAACAGCTTATCCATACATAGATCTATTGGTAATTTTTTCTTATAGTGATATCAGGCTACTTTGGACTTCCAAATCTGAATGATGATTGGAGAAAATAAGAAGCCATTTTATAGAGGAAATGTGCCATTTAATTGTAATCAGGCTCTTACTAATGGGTGGATAAATATGCATGACAATCAATCAAGGTACCTACTGTTAATATGAAAACCATTCCATATTCAAAAATTTTCACAAACAGTCCATTTACTACTTTACCCATATGTATATACAGATAAAGACAAAACTGTAAACCACCTACTTCCGTTTTACTGTTTTACTGTTTTATGGTTTTGAAATACTGTATTTTTATCCTTTACCCAATGACCAATTACAATTAGGAAAACTGTATAAGGGTCAGGATTTGAAACATAAAATGGCCTTTTTCCCTTTGACTTTTTATGGTATATTTTGGCCTTCAAAGATCCCACAGCTTATTAAGTGAAGGCCATGTCCCTGGCAACCACAGTAGGCTTGATTGTGACGTCACAATATAATATTTAAATGTGTGAATGGGTTTAAAGAGTTTACATTGCCAAATACATTAAAATACTCTAAAACTGCTTGATTAATTTCATTAATATTTGGTGTGAGGATGACACAAAGTATGGAGCGTATTTCCACTTTATGGTGACCTTAAACTGTTGGCAATAAGTCCATTTTGGCAACCTTAAGGTGACCATTTGCATACAAAATATTGTGAAAATACTTGGCGAATTTCAGCTATTATTGAACTTTGAAAGCTGTATACCTAGGGTGGCCTTGTGGGGGTTGAAACCACACAGAGGTGACAGCCTGTGTTTAGATGCTAAACTTGCTTAAACACTAGGCCACTGAGGACCTTATTTATATACATATACCTAGTACTACTTTAAATAACAATTTACAATGTTTAGTAATCTTAAACTAGTTCTTTGTCTTAAACTGGATTTTTCAACCCTTATGTTGTTAAAGTTGTTTGCCTTAAAGTGGCTTAACTTAAACTCATTTTTTCGAACTAAAGTAACTTAAGTATGGTCAAAGTAAATTAATTAAAGGCCACTTTAGTGTGTAAGGTAAATGCAATCTATTGTATAATCTTCATTTAAGGAGGCCTTTGATTGTTCACTATTGTAAATAAAATTTAGTTATTACTTAGATTAAAATATTACCAGAATGGGGTCTTAGATTCCTCACACTTGCCTTAACATTGGGACAGTGGTAATACACACTGAAAATTCATATATAATTGCTGAAATACCTCAACAAAATCTTCTTGAAATATATCAAGCACACTGTGTTGTGGCATCACTAACAGGAGTGACGTCATAGGCCTTTGATGAATAACCACAAGTGTCTCACCAGTGTGTGGCTGCCCCCCCCCCCCCCAAAAAAAAAAATATATATATAATGTGGGAAAATATAGTAAAAAAGTATTGCGTTAAACAGTAAAAGGCCTGATATTTACTGGTGCTTTATTACAGCATATAAACTGTTAAAAGGTGCTTTACACATTTCTCATTGATGTGCTAGAAAATAAAATTAAATATCTAACCCTTTAACTGTTTCAAAACAGTAAAACGGAAATATGTGCTTTACCGTTTTGTGTTTGTGTACATATAAATAGGTAAAGCAGTGAACGGTATATACCTTGATTTTCAAATGAACCAGTGTACAATTTATCTGTCCTTTTAAAGACACTAGATTAACAGTTGGTACCACTGAAAAAAATCAGCTGTTTTGCCGTTCTATCTATTACACTTTAACTGTTTTTTGAAAGTTGAAAGTTTGAAGGGTAAACTGTAGTTTTCAAAGTTTTCAACTGCAAGTAAAAATTGGTGAAAATTGTATCCTACTCATTATTAATTCATCAAATTACAAGCATATAATGGTAATGGGTAGTTTTCCCTTTTAAATTTTAGAAAATGGTATTAGGTAAAGAAATTAACGGTAGGTACCCTCATTCCACATGCTGGTGAGAAGTGACTTTCGTGGTAATACTTTAAAGGTCTATGACGTCACTCATCTTAGTGACGTCACAACACAAAATGTTTTATATGTTCCACGAAAATTTTGAAACAATTCATTTCAGCAATTATATATACATTTTCAGTGTAATTTCATCAAGACATAACTGATGTCAGTTATTTATTTTAAATATACATTATTTTATACAAACGATGGTTGCTCCTTAATTTTGTATTCAAACTATGACATACAAAAATAATAATGGAGATAAAGGACATTATAAGTACTCATAAACATGGAACTCAGCAAACTTACCCAAGTTAAATCAAACAATAATATGTAATGCAATAAGAATAATTTTATAGTGCTAAATCTCCATCAAAATGATAAGCAATAGAGCCAACAATTATTTATGAATAGTACAGATATTATCAAGTATGCATCGTTAATTCTAACTTTATTTTTAATAATTGACAAAGTGTGGTTAATGTCTATCAAAGATACTAGTATTTGGATGCTGTAATCAAGTCCTTAAATCTGTGTCCTTTATGGTGTGTTTCCACTGGAGGCCAAAAGTCGGGGGGTCAGGGACAAAAATCCCAAAAATAAGGCTGGAAATTTTTAGGTCGGCTTCAACTCCCCGAGAAGACGTGAAACATACATCTAGAGGCCAACCTGCTGTGGGGTCGGGATGTTTTCTACGAGACAGGTCTGGCAACTATAAGGACAAGCCATAAACCCCTAACAGACAAGTCGTATGAAGTCCTGACAAGCCGTACTGACAAACAGACAGGCCTGGAGAAACACTTAAAATGGCGGTCCTCTGTCATTGGGTCCTATCCCCAGTGGCAGGTTAAAGAACCTCAAGGACGTTGATAAATGGTCATCCTTGAGCCTCTATCTTCCAGTTAGGGGAATGTCAGTTACTTGTGAGTTGGGGCTGTACCTGTGCAGTGGTAAATAGCGCTTTGAGTCCTGTAATATATGGAGATATTGCGCTGAGTATAAATACAACAACATAACATAACATAACACATACAGACCCCACGACCAGACTAGAAGTCAGTATTGTAATAATAGTTTTTGATGAATTTATGGGAAAAAAGAGGATCAAGTGTCGACCAATAAACAATACTTAAATTAGGTCAAGGCTAAATATGTGAATCCCACCACATGACCAAAATCTCCAAATTTATTTTTTTGTTATTTTAATTATAGTTTCCACTTTTTTGCTTAAATATTATGTAAGAAATAAAACGATGTATGTCTGTTTCAGATTATGAATGAAAAATAGCATCAGAGATGCCCATACCCCACAGCCTAGGGAAATATTTTTAACACCATGAGATATAGAAGTAGTGGATGAGTACAAAGTTCAGGATACCTTCAAGAGCATTCAATTCAATAACAAGATGACAGCAGTAATCAGTAAACCAAACATTAAGACACTCTCTATCTACATCTGGCATGGTCGATTTTTGTTTGGATGTTTTGAATATTACCATGCATATAGAAGTGACAATATATTCATTGAATGCAGACCCAAAGGTGCAACAAGATTTTAAAGGTCAAAGTCACTACGACAAGGTCAAAGGTCACACCATGACGCTGCACACCTACAATCCCCCTTGAATGTCCCTACCAAGTATTAACTTCCTGCACCTTACAGTTTCTGAGATATGGCCAAGACAAGATTTTATAGGTCAAGGTCAAATCAAGGTCACACCCTGACACTACACACGTACACCCCTAACCAATGTCCCTACCAAGTATCAACTTCCTACACCTTACGGTTTCTGAGATACAGGCTGGACAAATTTCTTCCCGCGGCCCGCCCACCCATCCGGACACCTGACGGGGAGTAAAACTAAAAAGCCACCTAAAATATGAATTTTTCATTTAAAATGTTATAACCTGTGCAAACAAGCATACAGAGGCGTGCTTCTGACAATCTCACAAGTGACAATGAAAACCTTCTGCTTGTTGTTGCCTTTTGTAAGACTGTGCAGTAGTTCTGGTCACGTGATGGGATCCAAATATTTATTATTGACCTGGTTTTCTGATTTGTTTATTGGTCGACACTTGATCCGCTTTTTTCCCCCAGAATTGCTTCTGGGTTTTTACAGTGAGAAGAAATAACTTGTGATTGGATCCAATAGTTTAACCTCTTTTCTCACTGCTCTGGTGAAATATGCCGAGAATTTGTTTATTATGTGACTGAATAAAAACCTTTTAAAGGTTTCTTAATTATTTAAAGCATACATGTGAACCTTTACTATCTCTTAACTTCAAGATTATGATCACTTGCACTGGAATTTGTCATTCCTGACATAATTTTTTTGTCATATTTTCACTTCACATCAGGCTGCAACTTTACATTTTTGTTATTTTAATTATAGTTTCCAGGTTTTTGCTTTAATATTAAACGAAAAATACATCAATCTATATGTCTGCTTCAGATTATGAACTAAAAAGTCATTTATATGGTCTATGGTATCCGCCGCAGGTGGATTAGGACTGACACTTGTGGTAGATTATGAACTAAAAAGTCATTTAAAATTTCCAATTTTAAGTTGTAACCTGTGCAAACAAGCAGAAAGATGTGCTTCTAACAATCTCTCACGTGACAATGAAAACCTTCTGCTTGTTGCTGCCTTTTATACTCCAATTTCGAGCTTCTGGGAAAGACCCTATTCTCATTAAGGTAATAAACTTGCTGTAGTTCTGGTCATGTGATAGGATCCAAATATTTACTGGTAACCTAGTTTTAGATTTGTTGATTGGTCGACACTTGATCCTCTTTTTTCCCAAAAATTGCTTATGAGTTTTCGCAGTGAAAAAAAAAACATCTTGTGATTGGATTCAAATAGTTTGTCAACTTTTTTAAAAAAATGCCCTGGTGAAATATGCCAAGAATTTGTTTATTATGTAACAAAATAAACCCCTTTTTAAGGTTTCTCAATTACTTGAAGCATACCCATGGATCTTCACTATCTGTTAACTTCAAAACTATAATCACTTGCTATGTGTCTTTGTCATTCTTGACATAATTTTTAACCTTATTTTTACCTCACATCATGCTGGAAATGGACTGCAAATGAGCAGTACTTAAGTTACAAAAGACAAGCTGGCTACATATTATGACAGGCCTGCGAGTGATAATGTCAAGCCTGGAAGAGTAACCGACAGGCCCTTAAGTTAACTGACAGGCCTGTTTGCTAGGGGGCTGAAATTAGGGTCAGATACAAGGGTCAGAAATAATCGTAGAAATATCAAACATGTTTGATATTTCACCGACTTTCCCTGACAGGCCGGGAACTTGCCCTGACTCTCCAAAAATGCATAGTTACCAGCCGGTCGGCTCCAGTGGAACACCTGTATTAAATATCTATTTTTTTTCGGGGTTTTGTATATTGTGTCATTTGTGAAGTTTAGTTTAGCTATAGTTTGCAAATTATAAGCTTAGTACTAAGTAAAACTTCCTAGTACTCAATCAATGCAAGATCTATAGATCTGCAACTTGAACAGAACACTCTTCTAAAAAAATACCAGAATTTATTATTCCATGAAAACACTTTTTAGTTTAGTTGTGTGTAAACTCTACTTAAATAGTATTTATAAATCTTACATTAATTATAGACTGCTAAAAATTATTGTTGGTGCCTGTCCTGGGGTTTATGCACAATCATATACATAGAACACACTAAAGTCACTTCTGTTTGATTCCCCTTGAAACGGCAACCTTAAAGTCATTCACAAGTAGTTTTGTTTAGATTTTAAGGCCATCTTAAAGTATACATCTTTCAAGGTCCAAATAGCATCTAAGATTTAATTATAACTAACATTTATCAAATATGTTTTTTTTAAATTTTAGCCCTGCAAGTGGTAGCCTTAAAGTTGCTATAATAGACTTATTGCCTGGAATTTAAGGTCACCATAAAGTGGGAATACTCTCCATTCTTTGTGTCATCCATGTGTCAAATATTAATGAAATTCATTAAGCAGTTTTGGAATAATTCATTTAGTTGACAATATAAACTCTGTAAAACCCATCCACATTTGTAAATTTACGCACTGTGATGTCACAATCCAGCCAAATGTGGTTACCAGGGTCATGGCCTTCACCTCCTTCACTTAATAAGCTTTGGAGGCCAAAATATACCATAAACAGTCAAAGGGAAAAAGGCTGTTTTCTGTTTCAAACCCTGACCCTTATACAGTTTTTCTAATTATAAAGAGTCAATAGGAAAAGGGTAAGAATGCAGTATTTCAATCCCTTAAAACAGTAAAACAGTAAAACGTAAGTGGGTGCTTTACCGTTTTCTGTTTCTCTGTTTATAAATGGATAAAGCAGTGAACGGTATGTACCTTGATTTTTTTGCCTCATACTGCCTTTTTGGGGAGGTAGGGGGAGGGGGGGACAGCCATGTGCTGGTGAGAATTGACCACTTCAAAGGTCTATGATGTCATTCATGTTAGTGATGTCACAACACAGTCTGTTTGATATATTCCATGAAGATTTTGTCACAATGAATCTTTTCAGCACTTATATGTATTTTCAGTGTACAATTCATCTAGTCATAATGTAAATTATTTATTTTAAATAGGGATCATTTTATACAAATGATGGTGGTTCCTCAATTCTGTAGAATAACTTTGACATACATACTTATAATAAAGGAGACACAGCACTTTATAAATACTCATAAACAGGTAGCTGGCCCTTTGTCAAATCAGTCTTCAGCAAATTGGCTTTTGCAAACTTGGCCCCCATTAAAAATAAACAATATGACTTACAATAAGAATATTTTTATGGTGCTTAATCGCTAAATTGTGGGAATGACTTAATATCTTGTGGTAACAACTTATTAACTTATAAAAGAGATAATGAAACAGTCCTGGGTCCCCTCCTGGGCTCCCTACTAATGCTTGACTGACCCTTGACTGAGAAACCTTTAAGTCATTCACAAGTCATTATTTTTCAGATTTTAAGACCACCTTACAGTATACAGTTTTCAATGTCCAAGTAGCACCCAGTGAAATTTACTCAGGTTTTTTTTTTATTTTTGGCCCTGTAAATGGTAACCTTAAAGTTGATATAATAAACCTATTGGCAGGAGTTTAAGGTTACCATAAAGTAGATGTACTGTCCATAGTTTGTTTCATCCACTAACCAAAAATTAATCTATTCTTTCAAAATTATATATAAATATAAAATCTTTAAAACACAATGATACTTTTAAATTTAGCATTGTGACGTCACAAACAAAACTACTGTGGTTACCAAGGAAATGACCTTCACTTAATTGGCTGCAATAAAGTTTGAATTGCTAAAATATACCATAAACAGTCTAAAAGGAAAAGGCTATTTTATGTTTTGAATCTTGACACTTATACACTTTTCCTAGTTAGATCAAGTCAAAATGTAAATAGGAAGAATTCTGTATTCCAAAACCATAAAACAGTAAAACAGTAAAACGGAAGTGGGTGCTTTACCATTTTGTGTTTCTTTATATATAAATGGGTAAAATAGTAAACTGTATGTACAATGATTGACTGGTTCACTACAGATTAAATCATTTTAAAGACACCAGATTAACAGTTTGTACCACTGAAAAATTTCAACTGTTTTGCATTTTTAGCATTTACACTTTCATAATTTTTTTCAAAGTCAAAGGTTTAAAGGGTAAACTGTAGTTTTCAAAGTTTTTCACTTGCAAGTAAAAATTGATGAAAATGATATTCTACTTATTATTAATTCATCAAATTGCAAGTATACAATAGTTTTAGGTAGTTTTCCCTTTTAAATTTTAGAAAATAGTATTAGGTAAAGAAATTAACGATAGGTACCCTCATTACTTATCTATCTATATCTAGGGGGGCGATGTGACCATATGTTATTTTATAGGGGGCCAATTTGACCATTATTTTACAGGGGGCCGATTTGACCAGGTAATTTTATTTTGGGGGCCGATTTGACGGGGGCCGATTTAGCAAAGGGCCGATTTGTCTATGATTCCACAAACAGAACCTGATTTCATACCTCCTTTCTTGTTGATGTAAGAAACCACTGTTGTGTTGTCAGTGCAAATCAGAATGTTCTGTCCCCAACACAAAGGCTAGAACTGCTTGAGGGCTAACAAGACCGCATTGAGCTACAGAAAGTTTATGTGCAAAATGCCCTCTGGTTTTGACCAGAGGCCTTTTGCCGTGTAATTCCCTAAGTGTGTGCCCCAGCCTTCATTTGAGGCGTCTGTAAACAGCTGTAGGGTGTAAAATCTGACCTCTCAAAACGTTGTGCTTGTTCAACCACCATTTCAGGTGAACATGGAGAGACCTGGGGAGGGGAATGAGTTTTTCCAGGACCCCGAGACATGTCAATGCTTCTTTAGGTGCCACTGGATGGGTCTCATATGAAGCCGTCCTGAAACCACTTGTTTTTTTCTGTGGTTGTCAAGAGTCCTATCAGGGACATGAACTACCTGATGGAGCAGGTCTCCTGTCCAATAGAGTCTCTAACTTCTGTACCAAGGTGAGCCATCTCTCTCGAGTGGCTTGACCAGACCTTGAGATAGGTCAAAACAGTATCCGTTAAAGTTGAACACCTGCTGAGGAGTCAGTTCCGACTTTGACAGATTGACCACCTAACCCAGTTCATGGGAAAGGACCAGGAGGGTTTGGGTGTGTTGTAGGCAAGTTTCCTGGCAAGGGGCTCTGAACAACCAGTCGTCTAGATACTGGTGGATTCGAATACCCCTTGGCTGAGCCATTTATTTAACTTCCTTCAGGACCTTGGTAAACTCCAACAGAGCTGTAGACAGGTCAAAAGGAAGGCCAGTCACCTGATAAGCTTGACCATTGAGTTGGAACCTTAAATGCTTCCGTGATCTTTGACTTATTGGAACGTGAAAGTAAGCGTCGCTGAAGTCCAGAGAAGTGACCCACTCCTCTTGTTCAAGAGAGAGCCTGATGAACTCTGGAGTCTCCATCTTGAAGGTACCTGTCGCTAGGAACAAGTTCAAATGACTGAGATCTAGAATGGGCCTGCACTTATTGTTGGGCTTTGGGACGCTTGCTTCAGATGCTTGCTTTTGGCCGGGTTTGCATACCCACTGACTATCACGGGTGGCCTGGTTAGAGAGGTCTCACTTTGAAGGGTGGAACATACCCTTCTCTCAATATGGACACTTCCCTCGAATTTGAAGCCAGGGATAGCCAAACTTACAAAAACTTTTACAGACAGCCCCCCACAGGTGGATTTCTGACATGATGGCCATTGTTGACAACTGGGACAGAAAGACAGTAATTTACACAAGGAACACCTTTCACAAGTTTTATTTTTAGCTTTGAACTGAAGGGACCTACTTCTTTCCTTTATGATTGCCCTGTTACAGAAGGTGCATGAACCACAACATTCAAGTTTACAGTTTTTTGTTTTCTTAACTGACCTGGATCCCTTGACTCTAAAAACACTGAACCTGGGGATCCAGTAAGCTTTGATTGTCATTTATATTGTTTTCCACTGCCAGCAGTCTTAGAAAAATATGGGGAGTTAGATCCACCCTGACCATGGCTTCTACCTTGACCTCGGCCAGAGAACTGGCGCCATGGTTGTTGTGATTGAGTGGATGAATAGCCCGACTGCTTGGAATCATTTCTGTCATAAGGCTGATATCTGTATTGAGACTTTTCATTGGGGTTCTGATATTTGCCCGGACCGGGACCAGAAGCATCCCTAGCAGATTCATGCTTGATGATGTCTCGTCGGCCACTGCTAGTACATCATCCAGAAACAAGCTGGAACTGAAGAGTGGGGCATTACAAAGCCTTTTACAAGTGTCCGGTTTTAATCTGGCCTTCACATGTTCTAGGAATCATGTAGCAATAATACAAAGTTTGCAAGCTGTACAAATAAAAACTCTGCCAAATCCTGGAAAGATGAACCTAGGGCCACTGAAACGCTAGTGTAAAAAGTCAGCCTTGAGCTCTTTTACAACTTCTTTCGGAGCCTTTCTTTTTGTGTCTTGTATCTTGTAGTAAAACCACGCCGCATGATTGGTGACATGGGAACCCTCCAAGGCACATTTCTCCCAGCGGAAAAGAATCTCCTGGGTACTGGTCGAGAGGCTGGTCCAGATTTAGGGTATGCAGATAGTTTAGCCACTCTGGAAACTGGGGACTTAGCCTGGTTTCCGAACTTGACCACCCAAAAATAGTCCTTGCAGGTCGGTGCAGCACATCCTGTCTGATCCGATACTGAGAGTACCATTTTGTCTGGCTTTTAGGTCTTCTAATAAATTGATCTAGTTTTTGGCTAGCTGATTCTTGAGAACACGATGGGTAGCCCTCTGCTGCTCTGGTGTTAAGTTTCTCCATTTTGGAACATAGCCAGTCATCGGCGGGTAGTTCCACAGATACTTTGCCAGTTTTATGCTGATGCTTCCCTTTCCAAGGGTTGTCAGACCTGTCTGCATCTCAAGTGGAGGCTTCAAAATCGGGTATGTATGACCATCCAAGAAAAGCTCTGACAGCCCTAACAGTCTCCCAATAGTTCATTTCTTATAGACTGTCCTGCCTGCTCATAGCTCAGACAAAAGCCTCGCGGACATGTTTGCTTCTTTTTTCTCCAATAAAATAAGCAAAATCAGGGACACCTTTGCTACTTCTGGCTCTTTCAATGATGCACCGGATTCTGTGCCTCCTGCTTTCAATGCCTTTATGCCTGTCACTGAAGACGAGGTCTATAAGTGTATTAGTGAATCCCCCACTAAATCTTGCTCACTAGACCCTATACCAACATTCCTCCTTAAGGATTGTCTTGATATCCTGCTCTCTTCCATTACCAAGTTGGTAAATTATTCTCTCATTGAAGGATCCTTCCCAAATTCTTTCAAAAAGGCGGTTGTCACCCCCCTCATAAAAAAGGCTTCCCTTCCTAGAGACGACCTTAAGAATTATCGCCCAGTGTCTGGTCTTTGTTTCCTGTCAAAGTTGGTTGAGCGAGTCGTTGCCAGGCAGCTAACGTCACACATTAATAACAACAAACTGGACAATCCTCATCAGTCAGCATATAAGCCAGGACATTCCACGGAAACTGCTTTATTGTCTATAAAAAACGAGGTTCATCTCTCTCTGGCACGCGGTGAACCCACAGCTCTAGTACTTCTTGACTTATCAGCCGCATTTGACACTATAGACCATAATATTCTCCTTGGTTACCTTAAATCCTGGTTTGGTCTTGGTGGAACAGCTCTAAGGTGGTTTGCTTCCTACTTAAGAAATCGTTGCCAGGCCATTAAGATAGGCTCCACACTATCTGAATTAAGCAATCTCATCTATGGAGGTTCTGTTCTGTGTCCGTTACTGTTTTCACTCTATACAACACCACTCAGTAAAATTATTCGCCTCCACCCGCATATTAAATTCCATTTTTATGCGGATGACACTCAGTTATACATCCATCTCTCCCACAAGAATGCTTCTTCGGCTCTCGCCAAGCTAAATGCCTGCCTTCGTGATGTTCAAGAATGGATGTCTCTCAGTAAATTGAAGCTCAACCCTGAAAAAACTGAGTTTATTGTCTTTGGATCCAAGGCTCAATGTCAGAAGATTTCCTCTCACTTTCCTGTTAGCATTCTTGGTAGCCTTCTTCATCCGGTTGATTCTGTCAGAAATCTAGGTGTGTGGTTTGATGCAGATTTTCATTCTCTGAGCATATCAAGAGGACTTGCAAAGCGTGCTTCCTTCAGATGCGTGACCTCCGTAGAATTAGAAAGTATCTCACTTCTGAAGTGGCAGTCCTTGCTGCAAATGCCTTGGTTAGTAGTCGTCTGGACTATTGTAACTCTCTGTTCAGAGGTTTGTCCGGTTTCAATCAGCACAAATTGCAAAGTATTCAGAACACCCTTGCTCGTATTGTTACAAATCATAGAAAGTATGCTCATGTTACACCCATTCTACAGAAACTCCACTGGTTGCCTGTTAAGTATTGTTGTATTTTCAAAACCGCAACACTTGTGTATAAATTTTTGCATAGTGGTTCTCCTTCTTACTTCGAACCGTTCTTGTCTTTTAGTAGTTGTCCCTATAGTACTAGGCATAGTCACCCAGATCGTCAATACCTTACAGTTCCGTCTTTCCATTCATCAGTCTTTAAGTCAGCCAAACATTTTGGCCATAGTTTTGCCTTTGATGCTCCTAAGATCTGGAATGACCTCCCTCAAGATGTTCGCAGTGCAACATCAGTTGCCTCCTTCAGAAAGAAGCTTAAAACTTACCTGTTTGTGAAAGCCTACCCACCATAGCCTCTCCCGTCACATCTGTGTCTCCTTGGTACGACCTGGCTATGTCCCTTGATTAACGATAACTGCCTTGCTTTATGTTTAGATGCGCCTTAGAGTCCATCAGTGATGGAGATTAAGCGCTATAAAAGTCCACATTAGATTAGATTTCTTCATTCTTTTCAGCATCCTCCGAGTCAGGAAGTTTACCTTCCTCTCCGGAGTCCTTATCAGATTGATCCAGAAAAATCTCTATGTCAGACAGCACCAAATCAAGGTCAGAGAAAGCAGTAGAACCAGAGTCAGAACTGGTAGGACTGGTACTTGAAGCACTCAGACCGGTAAAAGAATGTAGATCCAGGATACCAGTAGACAAGGTGCTGGTAGTTGTAGTCATAGGCTTGTCCAAAGAAATTGTACATGTAAGTGGACTGGGAGAACCAGTAGAAGAAGACATAGCTGATTTCTTGTTTTTCTCTTTTGTTTTTCCAACACCTTTTTCTTTCTTTTGTTTGAACTGGAGCATCCTGACCTGGTGGTCACACCAGACCGGTGGCTCTGGGATCAGGGGTAGGTTTAATAAATGGTTATCTGAGACCGGTGTATTGGTAACTGCAACCAATACCTTAGGTGTGGAAAAAATGTTGCTCCTGGTGAGCAAAGGTCTTGAAACGGGCAAATTTTTCTTCAAGTTGATTTTTCAAAATGTCAAAATCTTATCTTGAAACAAAATCCCTACCAGTGTTGAAGCAATGGATCTGGTATGTAACTGGGACCTGCTGGTGGTTGTGCATGTGCAGTGTCCAGTTCTGCGTTAGGTCTACCAATGCTAAAGTCAATGCTTGTGCCTCCTCCTGGGATAAGGCCCTGATAAGCCAGTCGTCCAGGTATTGGTGAATTCTGATTCCCTTTGTGAGGGCCATCAGCTTCACTTCCTTTATAATCATTGTAAGGACTTGTGGGGCCGTGACAAGGCTGAAAGGGAGGTTTTTGAAATGGAAAACTTGAGAAACGTGGAAAAACTGTACATCCTTGAGGCTGGATGGAAGGGGATGTTAAGGTATATGGTGCCCTGCTTGTGCCCAAGGTGTCAACAATGGCCATCCTATAGCCATCAATGGTTGAAGGACGCCTATTTAGATCTTAGTACAGGTACTTGAAAAAGTCTGGGACTTGTTTCACAGAGGGAGTGGAGAAATGCAATGGCTGATTTTCCACAGGAGAGCACCTGAGTGGGTTTAAATTCGGACTTCTCTTGATTTATTATCCACCCTAAGGACTGTGTTAGGTCTACCAAGACAGAAGTGTTTGCTTGTGCCTCCTCCTGGGATGAGGCCCTGATAAGCCAGTCGTCCAGGTATTGGTGAAGTCAGATTCCCTTTGTGAGGGCCATCAGCTTCACTTCCTTTATAATCATTGTAAAAACTTGTGGGGCCGTGGCTAGGCCAAAAGGGAGGTATTTGAACTGGAAAACTTGAGAACCATGGAAAAACTGTAGGTACTTCCTTGAGGCTGGTTGGAAGGAGATGTTAAGGTAGGCGTCTGACAGGTCCAGTCTCCCCAAAGTTCCCCAACACAGTGATAACCAACATTTAAGGCATTTATTTTGTATGTAACATTTGCTGAAAAGTAGTAGCAACTTCGGACGCACGAGAGAGGTCATCTGAATGTACCTCCACACACAATCCGACGTCCAGGTGCCCTGAACCTTAATTTCTTGAAGAGGAACATTTGCACTGAAAGCCAAAGAGGCACCTGAATGCCGGAAAGCATGGAAGATGAAAAAATGAGGTGTTAATGCAATTTTTTATTAATAAAAGACAGAGTCTTTCTGATCTTTGAGTCAAGCAATACCTTCCAACCTACAGAATATTTGTATTGAAACAGTGGTTCATTTGCAAAAGGATTGTAGAAGTGATACAGGGCTTTTAAAGCAGCATAAGGACAGACAGGATTCCTGCCCAAACAAGGAAGGGAAATAATTTTGACATGGTCTCTGGTCTGGATGGTCTTAGACCATTTCACAAGAATTTTTACCATCTTTCTGTCAAAAATTATATCACCCCCAGCCAGATGTCTGGTAAAGTCAAAGGTGCTAAAGTAGTGTGGGGCAAGGTTGGATAATTTGAAAAACCCCAAAAATGCCACAAGAAAGACTGCCTTGAAAACCTTGCACATGTATATGTAATCACATTGCTGGACTATTTTAAGTAGAATATCTAAGGAAATGATTTTATGAACAGTAACATTGATTGGTCTATTCAGCTTTAGGGCCCTGACATAGTACTTTATTTTCCTGTCATCCAGAGGTGAGGTATTCAAACCCAGAACCACCAACTTTGCTTTAAAGGTCATATGAAACATTTTCAGATCATTCATCAATAATTACATATACATATGAAAGTTCAATTTTTGTAAAAATAAGATGCATCTGGACAAGGTTACATGGTATATTCAGTCACTTTGTGGCTGTTTTTTCAAGATTTTCACAACTGTCGCCATTATTTTTCACTCGACAACTCCCGTAAAAAGTACTAGCCCTAACGTCACAGGTTCATGACAATGTAAACAAACTATCGTTTTCGTAAGCCTTTTAATACATACATATATATTTAAAAGATTGCATTATCTGTTTTTATGAAGTTTATTTGTATACAAGACATCATTCTGCCACAGTAAGTTTCTGAAATAGCCTTAAGAACATCTTTTATATTTGTTTAGATAAAAAAATATTTAGAGAGGTATTAAGCAAGTTGGATAAAAATCACAAAACAATGCAGTCAACCCGGTTCAACTCTGAGATGAGTTTTGATAGTTATTTTTTTAATTTTAAAAACTAATTACTGCTAGGAGATGAAACAAATACAACATAAATGTCTTTAGAACTGGGCCTCAAGCAAGGATAATCATATATGTTCCCCAAATTAGTTCAGAACTTTCCCACCAAAACTGTAAACAATGCTGCTTTCATAGTATACATAATGCGTCTAGTCATCTAAAGTGTATACTGTTACAATTTCTTTTTCTTGGTCTCAACAAAGGCTTAAATGGAGAAAAAAATGTTACCAAGTAATTTCCAAAACTTAAAATTATCCAAACATAAGGTCAAGAAGTACTAAACTACTATATATCTTAAGGAAAACCCATTATATACTAAATTATTTCATGAACTGATAATATAAAAGTTAGAACGTTAAGGATTCTTTCAGAATATATTTAATAAATTTGACTACAACAGCATGCTTTTATAAATGATTTATGCAAATGAAAACAAATTGTATATTTTGATTTCACTTTACATCATACTTTATCTTGATAGAATTACCGGTGATAAAAGGCAAAAAACAGTATTCAGTACATTTTAATGACAATTTTTGAATTTATCAACAGATTCTTAGTTTTATGTAAATATTTTAACCAGTAAAAGGCTACTTTCCCATCACAGTTTAAAAACCTTGAAAAAATGGGAGGAGGCAATATCTCATACAAATGTTTACGCTTTCTGCATTCCAAGACAGGCCTGTGTTTGTTAGAACTGTTAGTGGTTTAAAATTATGTAATCTTGAGAAAAAAAACAGCATCTGGAAAAAATAAAGGCAAGTGGGCTTTTTTCTGGCAAAGAAACATGTTATCTTCCTTCAGTTTGTAAATATATACATTATATCTCCAACTAAACAACTTCGTTATGAACCTGTGACGTCATCAATCATCTTCTACGAGAAAAACAATATGTCGGCCTTTTACTCCACTTCGTGATATTTATTTTTCTAATGCTATTTATGCCTCTTGTACCATATATTTCTTAACATAAACCACATTTTTATTCTTATAGGGTGTTTGTCTACTGAATTAAGTTAACTTCACAATTTTTTTGAAAAACGTTTTCTATGACCTTTAATAGCAGCCAAATAATTTGATATCATATTTACAGATACTTGATTAGCACTCCATAAAGGTCAGAATATGATTGACATTCAAATTACACATATCTGCATTCAAATAAATGCAGAAACACATGAAAGTTCTAAACATTGTAGCATAGGCTTTGGCAGTAAAAGGTCTGAAGGCGCCTTGAAGCCTATCAGTAGCTCTTGTAGCCAGATTCTTGAGCCTCTTGTTGCCTAAAACAAAGCATAGTAACTGTGATTAATATTATATTTCAACATCAATATCTGTCGCATCTAAGGTGACAGGAACCCAGCATGCACCAGGTATCAACATTTGCAACTCATTTTTATCATTAAAACTATTGGACCATCTTGATAACAAATCCGCAGCCCTGTTATATTTACCCATAACATTTACATAAATTAACTCTATGTCATGAGTGGCTGCCCAGAGCCAAACATTGCGAGCACATGCCCCCAAAAAGGGGTCCTTTGCTTTACCCAACTGTAAAACACACACAACAGCTTCATTATCACAGTGGACTAAGACCCATTTTTTGGCCCATTGGCGACAGAAGACCTTCAAGGCCACTAGGATGTTTACCATCTCCAGGTGTGCAATATTCAAACCTTTGTAGCCATAGTTGATTGAAAGAGGGTAAACTGCCAAACTCCACCTAGGCCCTTTAAACAAGCATCTAAATGGACTTGATGATCACATGTCTTGTGGTCATATAATGATACCCCATGGTAAAGAGGGAGGAATCTTTCAAACCATCTTAGATCCTTATGAAAGTCAGCATCTAACATTATGCTAGCATTGCCATAATTGGACCTAAGAGTTTGCAACATCCTGTTTGGGAAGTAACGAGCAGGCATAACACACTTGTGTATATATAATAAGTGACCTAACAAAGATTGAAGTTGACGCTTTGAGCACATCTTCTTATTCTTCCAATTCCTAACAGTGTCAGAAATTTGATGCAATTTGTCAGCTGGAATGGAAATTGTACCAGCCACAGTGTTAATTTCAACACCTAAGCAAATTACAGAGGTAGCTGGTGGAACCAATTTTTTCTGACTAACAGTAAACCTAGTCTCTGCAAAAGGTCAAATAAGAGGTCAAAGGAGGCCTTTGCATCAGACAGAACGCCGAAACCAACGTAATCATCCACATAGTTTATCACTTTATGACTATGGCGATGCATGATATGATGCACAGCGTCGCTGACACGTTGAAAAATTTGGGAGCCACGAAGACTCCCAAACGGAATGCAAGTGTTGACGTAAACGTCATGCCAATGAAGACCATGAAGGTCATAATCCAATGGATCCACCTTGATGTGTCTGAAGGCCCTACTGATGTCAATATTTTATACAAGTGGGCACCCTTCCCTAAACGTTTAAGTTGGTCAATAATATTGTCAGCTGTAGGAAGGACCAAGGCAAAATCAGTTCCAAGATAAGAGTCCTTATCTATACCTGCATTAACCAAACAGCCAATTGGCCAGCTGAGGTCTATGATCACACACCTATGTTCAGATCCAGGCTTATCTCTGGTCATAAAGGGAGATATGTGGCCATTTTTACAGGGATGTTGCTTAAAGGGGCCTATAATTGCTTTGAACTGAGCCTCTTCCTTCAGATAGGTCTCAATATCATTCGGATACTCAAGTGCCGACCTGTGGTGTTCACCCTCCCAATGAAGTGGAGAATTTCTGTTAAAGTCAAATGGAAACCCAAAAGTAAGAAAGTCTAGGAGCTGTTGGTCCCAGTAATCCCTAAGTTTTTGATACCACATTTGAAGATTTAACTGAGTATCTACCTTTATTCTGGCACCTAAGTAATTGGGTTTGCCATAGCCAGCCACAATTCTATGGGCTTCAATGGTACAGTATTTTTGCAAGTGTTTTATAACTCTAGAATCAGATTCCTGCATATCAGACAGGGGGATGAAACCAAACTGAAAATCTGTCTGGTCTTTCCAGGCTTTGACCATTGGATGATCTGAATTTTCCACAACTTTTTCTTGGAGGTATTAAGCAAGATAGAGGTAAGATATTTTTCATCTAAGCCATTAATGTCAAAAAGCTTACAACTGTCATTAGTTTCTGTGTGTTTTTGGTCTAGCCTTCGTTATCATGGCGTTGGTTTTGGTAAGAAATGGCATTATCCTCAGAACCAACCCCATTCTGAGCTATATCCCCAGGGGCTAAAGCTTTGGGAGTAATGGACACAGGGACCAATGGAGTGGCCATCCCTTGGCCCATAGCTGTTGGTTACTTTCTTCCTGTTAGTGGACATATTTGTGTACAAAGTACCACTAGTATTTGCTTTCTGCTTGAAAACTTTGACACTTTGGTCTTTTGACATAGCTAGCAAATATTGACACTTTTGGATTACATTTTGTTGAATACACATACCTTGTTCGAAATTTGGTATTTCTACGGTTACTGTTTACCATACAGTTTTCGTCATTACTGTTTGTCAAAGAGGGGCATGAGAGAGGCAACTGCTGTCCTGGGCCAATTTGCCCCCAGGACAGCCCATTATTCGTTTTTTGGCTTGTTAGCCCAATTACAATGTTTCTCAGAATGAGGAAGTGTTTTACCTTTCTCTAAACAGGTTGCACAAATATGTCTCTGCCATTTGCCGTTGCTCTCATGATCCCTATTTAAGCTACATACACCAGTTTGAAATGCTTTGCAAAACCATGGCTTTTTACCTGTGCTGGAATCCGAATTTTTGGCCCAAGGTTTAGAATTTTGTGAGTGTTTTTGGGCCTCCTAATCCTGTCAATTTTTGACGTTTCCTGCCAGGATATAGCCCTCCTCTCTATATCACAAAGCAAAACTGCATGTGCAGCTTTTGCATTCTGCCAACTGAAATCAGTGGCATCAGCCAATTTTACAGCACTGTCATCTTGCAATTGCTTCAACCTTTGATCAACTTTTCTCTGTACTGAGTTTTTAGATTTCAAGACACTTAGACTTGGAACTAGTGAATCATCTGATGAATCTTCAGATTCAGACATTGACATTTCACTATCAGACTCTTTTGATTTAGCAAAACTACTTATCTTATGAGTCTGTTTATGTGCGGCTTGCTTGACTGTAACCATGTCCTGCCCCACTATGTCCAGCCTGCTATTGACTTGGTGAAGTTGCTTTAAAATCTCCTGCTGTAGTTCTGTAGCTTGATCTTCAGGCGACGCCTTCTTGGCTGTAAACTGTGACGCTTCTGTAGAAGACATACTGACAGGTGAACTCTGTAGTTGACGCACTGGTGAAGATTTGACACAATTTCTGCCAGTTGGAGGCACATATCTGTCCCCACACTTTTTGCAAAACTTTTTATTTGGCATACTATGATCTATAAATTATCAAATGTATTATAGTCAATGTTTCCTTCTAAAATGAAATAAGCAAAGATACAGCTGAAGTTTGCTGTTACTGACAACTTTAAGCTTGACTTAATGGTGTAACCATTCGATAAATTAATATGTTGGATGACAAATGATAATAAATAGGTTAGATCATCCCTTCTGGGTTGAAAAATCAAGCATAAGGTTGTCAAAGCACTCTGCAGCCGTTCATACTGTACTTTACACAAGTACTGAGTACACAAAGTTCAGTTAATGACGGTTGACACGGGCACACAAAGTCCCATATATTGACACACTGTTCCACAGCTGAGAAGTTCACACACAACATATTAGGCTGTTCATCATATTGAAAAGTTAAAATGACATCATGTTATAATATAGATAAAATTTTCTTCTAAAAATCCATAAAGTTCATTTCTTGTCCAAGATATCGCCTAGATTGTCGACTCCCAGCAAAACAGAGTCCACCAATTTTCATCAATTCATCAACACTTAAAAACTTGCATTTTAAAAAACTGTATATTTTTGGGCTCTTGCTGGGTCGACAATCCAAGAAGGGCTGAAGGGCAAGTTACAATTAGTGCCAAGGTGACCACATGGGCCCACCTGATTTATAATTGGGGAACCCTTATATTTACTCAGCCACCAGACTATGCACATGAAATTGAATCCAAACACCTGGGTTGTCATGACTAGGGAATACCTGCTGCAAAATAAACAATTACACTGGTACCCTGATTCTGAGGGAACTGAGGGACTGACCCCTTTCGTGCCTAAACACCAAGGCTGATACAGACAACACCTATTCCCCTGGAATCAGAGAGGCCCTGATGGACTCTGGTGTTTCCATTTGAACCTTTCTACTAATAGAAAGGTATTGAGCCTGCTGATGTCTATCATTTGCCTCCACCTTGGTGAGGCTTGGGGACTAGAGACAGGCGACTGTAAAACCCGAGATATTTTACCTTTTCCACCTTTTCTATAATGTTCTGTAAGAGAAGAGACTGGATACAAGAGGCCAGAGCTAGATCTTTTTGATGGGTCTTGTATCCTGAGTGAATCAGGGGAATTCTGGTTAATTTCAGTTTGTGATGAATGGTAGAATGTATCCGTTGGTAATAATGTTTAACATGTTGCTTGAGCATTTTTCTGTTTGACAATCTCTTCTGAAAGAATGGAGATGACCTCCTACTGGTGGACTGATTGAGGCTAAGGAGTCATTAGGAAGAGTGGTTTCCACGCCCTCGACCCCTTGGGTGAGGTCGGCAACAACCTCTGTTACTCAATTTCCCCCTGCCTGAGGAAAACAATGGTTACTGCTTGGAGAGGATTGACCCCCATAGATACATTTCCTGTAGGAACCTCTGTTTGTGTGGTGGGGGGACCACAAAAGGGCTGGTTTTAATAGGGCCTAATAACCTGGAGTGTTACAGGGGTGCCTTTGGATGAGGAACTCTACTTCCTCCTTAACCCATTGTGAACAGAACAAAGTAGAGGGATAGAATGGGGAGCTCCTTAGTTCTTCTAAGTCTGGTATCTCCCAGGTGAGGTTGGAGATGGGTCATTTCTGCCTCCCCCCAATGAGCACTGAAAAACCCATAGTATGCATCTCTCTCTGGAGGATGTGGGCTAAGGCCTTACTTTGACATGCTGAGGCTCTCTGTGGAATAACGATCCGCTTATTCTGGTTATCTAGGTAATCACAGGTCTTTTCCTAACCATTTCTGGCTGCTTTTTCAGGATTGGCACCATTTTGAATCTAAGTTTTGACCTGTTGGCAGTAGCCATGATACTATCTTTACAGTTGCATTCAGGTTGCATTCAAAAAGGACCTGGGTGAAGTCAGCCAAAGGTTAAGGGGACAGAGATTTGCCTAGCCTGGTGCTCAAACTCCTTGACTACCTGCATAGGGACCTTACCCATAGGGGTTCTAGAGGGTTATGGTGAGATACAGATACTAGCTTTATTTTTTATGTCAGTACGTTTAACTTAATTTAATTGGTGTAGCACTTTAAAATACTAGGTGATAATAATGTAGCTTTATTTCTTTGAGGTGTATTTGCCATATTATAGCCAATACACAGTATTATATGTAGTCAGAATTAAATAATTGTTTGAATATACTGACGATTTTTTTATATTAACTTATAAAAATTTAATTTACTTATTAAATTTGCAATTTTATTGCGTTAATACATTGTATCCAATAGATAATTGCTGAATAACTACCACTTGGTTGGTGGGAAGTTACTAAAAACTTCAAGTGAACTCAAAAATTTGAGGTCAAATTGACCACCAAACAGGGGTCAGTCCATTAAGCCCCAAAGGTCAGTTACGAGTGAACTGGTAGCCGGTGGTGTACCGATGTTACCCCTAGCCTTTTTAACAAACCTCCTCTGAGGTAGTGGAAGAGAGTTACATGTTTATTCCAAGAAAATCAGCCTGCCTAAGGAAACATGTCACATTTTTTTATATATACAATAAATACACTATGTACATATCTACAAATCTCCTCGGTCATAAAGGGCTACTGGTGGATTTGAATCAGCTCAAGCAACATCCTTCAAATAGAATTGTGTCAAGGTATTGTGTGACTTCCAATGACAGGCTGATAAAATTTGTCCTAATTAGACTGGAAGGCCTTAGAAGCAGCAAAGGCCCTCGCATCATGGGCTTTAACCTGGTGTAGGGTGAGGGCCTCCTGATCAGACAGCTTGAGGAGGGGGAGTTATTGTCGAAACCTTTCTTGAAGGAGACGAAAACCAACGCCTTATTCTGCCTGAGGTCTGAGGTCCTGTCCAAGTAGAAACGCAATGCTCTGACCGGACATAGGGACCTGTCACCCTTGAGTGAATTATCAGGAGTTGGGGCCAGAGCCGGAATAACACTTTTGACCAGTGAGACTGGTGTCTGATGTTCTTGTTTTGCCAAGCATGAATTTCACTCCTGTGTTTGCCGGAGCCCAAAGCTAAGATAATGACAGTCTTGAAGGTTAAATACTTCAGGGATGCCTCTCTTATGGGTTCAAAGGGAGCCTTCGTGAGCTGCTGCAGCAGCAGGGAAAGGATCCAGGAAGGGATGCCCCTCCGACCCTTGGGTCTGTCTCTTTACCTGTGCCTAAGAGAAGCCCTGTTCCTTGATTGCTGAGGCTCTAGCCTAGCATGTAGATTTAGGTTTGACAGGTTCCTGTGAGGGGTCTGATTGAACAGCTGCATGGGCAGTCTTGCAGTTTTGGCACCAATTTGCCCAGGATGGCTACTGGTGGGAAGCCATATGGGTCCAGATCCTCCCATGGTAGGCTGAGTGCATCGAGTGCCCAGGCCAGGGGGGTCAGTTTGTTGTTGAGCCTCGTAGCAAAAGGTCTATCTGAGGTTGATGCAACCTGTTGCATATTGATTGGAAAACCTGTGAGAGGAGAGACCACTGTTTGGATGGTCTGGCCTAACCTGGATAGCTTGCCTGCTACCACATTCAGCTGGCCTGGAATTTGTCTGGCTTTGAGAGTCACCTGTTTCCTGGAGCACCAGGTCAGCATTCTCCACAGAATGGCACACAGAGGGCATGCCATCACCCCTCCTTTGTTTATGTAGGCAACCACTGCGGTGTTGTCTGTAGCTATCAGAACTATGTTGTTCAAGCAGAGGTCTTGGAACTATTTTAGGACTGAAAAGACCACCTTTAGATCCAGATACCTATCCAGAAATCTATGGAGGTGACCTACTCTCTTGCCTGGAGTGAGGCCTGAAGTGGTTTCCAGTGTCTCCATCCTGAATTTCTCTGATTTTACCCCACAGCTCTTAAGGCCTGTTGGGGTATTGTTTTCACCCATGCTGTCCAGATAGGCAGACGGGCATCCGGGTGGGCGGTCGGCGGGAAATTTCATATTTTTAAATATAAAATGAATTTTTATGAAGAAAAATCTATATACCTACCATATGAAAACACTTGGGTTAAGCTTGGCTAGGCTTCCAGTGACCGCCGTGTACACCGTACATAGCATTTAAAATATAAGGGGTAAAACCACCTAAAAGACCAGAATAAAGCCTGAGCAAAAACATCATGGGCCTTCATGTGTGGAACAGAGTTTGAGGGAATAAAGGTTAAAATGTTATCCAAAAAGATATTGTCTGAGCAGCAATATCACCCTCTTTGTACTTCAGAAGAAATCCTCCTAAGAAAGTCAGAGTAGATAGATAGGTAGTATCTAAGGAATCTGACAGTAAGGAAGGAAAAGTCCTCTAAGTCATCCTGACCAAGACAAAAGTCGAAGCCGGAAGAGCCTTCTGAAGGTAACTAGCTTAAGCCAGGAAAGCAAGATCTGACTTAAGGATGACTTAGGCCATCCCTAGAGAAAACGATAAAACCTTTAAATAAAGGAATCAAAATCACTCCTCCTTCCCAAAAGGGAGTAAGAAAGACTGTCTAATATGTGAAAAACTTGGCTTAGCAAGTAAAAAGGGTTCAAGAGGAGCCTTGGTAAGAGCCTGCAAAATCAAGATTTAAGTACCAAGCAAGTAGGTGACAACTACCCTTATTCTGGACTTAAAGAAGCCCTAAATGAGACTTCTAAGCTTCTTATAAGAACCCAACTCCAAGTAGTAAATGGAGAGAGCTGACCTGTATCCCTATTGTCTAAGGAAATAGTTCCTTAAAAGGAACAATCAGCAATAAATGGGACAGTTGAAGCATGGCACTAGAGGCCATGTTTCTCACAAGTTTTTGAAGCAGTTCCACATTGTTTCATAGATAGTTATGGAGGGTAAATATCCTCCAGGAGCCCTCCTCTGAACATTTTCTGTAAGGAGACTTCAGCCACAAGGCTTGAAGAAAGGAACACCATAAAAATTAATTGCAAACCTCTAGATGAGGTTGTTATAGAAGAATAAGAGGAAGAGCCACTGGGTTTCTTAAAAGAGATATTGAAGCCAAACCTTGGCCATTGCCAAGGAAGGCTACAAGAAGCATGGTACAGCTGTGAAAGTTGATTAACTTCCTGGCCATAATAGACAAAGAGCTGTAGGAGGGAAGGAGTAAAACAAGTATTCCGGACCAAAAAAATCCAGGGCATCTCTTTCCAGAGCCTAAGGATCTAGCATAGGAGGCACATGCAAGAGCAGCTTGTGATTGAATCACATGGCAAAGAGATCTAAATCAGATGTGAAGTCTAAGACAGCCATCTGAAGATCCAAGAATTGAGGGACCACTTTATATGAAGGATATAAAGACCTCAAGAGATGGTCTGCCAAGGATTCAAGGCCCTGGAACATGAGTAGGTGGAAGAACAGACTTGTTCTTGTAAGAATAATCGCAAAAGGGTGCCAAAATAGAGACACATGTCCCAAAAGGGGGAGCACTCTTGTTAATAAGAAAGCACAGACAACAGTGTTGCCTGAGACTATCTGAAGTGTCCTTTGAAGAAAGGACAAGTAATGAACAAATGTCTTCAGAACAAGACATCTGTGTTGTCTGAGGCTGTAAGGATGATCCTTTGATGAAAGGATAAAAAAGGGACAAATGTCTGAGCAAAAAGGACAGCTATGAGCTCTAGAGCTGATGAGCAGATTAGACTGCTGCATCAAAGATGGACCTTAGGTGGTCAAAAGAGCACAAAGCTAACCCTAAAGTGAAACATCCATGTAAGTAGACGTAAATACTAGGGAATTAAAGTGAGGTATGCAATGACATAGTTCCCAGGAAAGTACCATCTTAAATGAACCTTCACAGAAGGATCAAAGAATGGACAATCCAAAGCACCTTTGAGAAGAAAAATCAAAGTGTCCTGAGATAACACTGAAGAAGTGTCATGTGCAGCAGACCTTGTAGAAGTGGCTTCTAAGTGGAAGCCAAGAAAATTAAAGGTGCTTAGTTGGAGAGGAAACTTAAAAGTGTTCTAAGGCAGAGAAAGGATGAGCTGCTGAATAGACAGAACCTTGCCCCTGAGAGGAACACCTTTAGACAGGTTGATTACCTGGCCCAGGAAGGAGACTCGTTGTAGTAACATATCTTAATAGTTCCTGCTAAGAACCACTCCAAGTTAAGAGTCAACTCTAAGAGAGTTGCAAAATGAGCCTCTGACAACTATTGGCTCTAATGAGCCAATTTGTAGTCACATGTGCACTGAGATGCTCAACATCAAAGCCAACTTTCTTACTTACTTGACTAAGGAAGTAAATCCTGAAAGGCTAGTGGCTAAACCCAAAGGCATTACCACAAATTGGTACACCCTACGCAAGAGCAAAACCCTGAGCAAGTGTGAACCAAGGGGTCAAAGGAAAGAAAGGCGTTATATAGAGGAAGAGAAGTGGTCCACTGGCCTATTAGAAGGGAGAAAATGATGAAGTGATAAGTTTCCATCCTGATAGTTTGGAAAACCAGGAAAAGATCTAAATCTAGGTGGCTAAATCTAATGGAATTATGCAGGAACATGTATCATTAGACAAATATTTACGAATTCTAGCAATTTTGTAATTGACAGGCTCTGCACTTTTTGATGATAAACTCTCCCATGTTCATCTGTGAATCAAAATGGGCACCTAGGTTGCAAACAGACCTTGTCGGGGTGATTATACAGTCTCCCACCCTGATAGAAATAGAAGGCATTCCTTCCAAATATTTTCTAGATCCAAAAACAATAACTTCCGTTTTGTCTTCATTCAATTTCAAGATGTTATGGGACAGCCAAGATTTTATACCATCAATGCAAAGTTCCAGGTCTTGTAAGGATGCAGCCATTGAGGTTTTGTTGAATTCAACATATAGCTGAGTATCATCTGCATATAGCATGTGACTCACTCCATGTTTTTTTTGCAATGTCTGCCACAGGAGCAACATATAAAGTGAAGTGAATTGGTCCAAGGACAGACCCCTAAGGAACTCCAAAATTAAGATACATCTTTTCAGATGAGCTGTTATTTATTCTCACTGCCTGACTTCTGTTGGAGAGGTAGGATCTAAACCAGTCTAGTGCTGTTCCATTAATGCCAAATCTAGTTTCTAGATGATTAAGAAGTTTTTCATGGTCAATAGCATCAAAGGCAGCACTTAAGTCAAGAAGGACTAAGGCAACCATTTTTCTATTGTTGAAAGAAGACAAGATGTCATTTTGGACACAAAGAAGTGCAGACTTTGTGGAATGGAAAGGTCTATATGCAGACTACAATTTACCCTGCAAAATTACTAGGCACAAGTAAGGAAAATGGATAAAGAAATCTCTCCAAACAAAGTGCAAAGAGAAATAATGGGTGAAAAAGGCCATAGATCAACCAGCTTGAATGGAGCTGATAGATCCATTGAAAAGCTGCCCAAAGCATGGTGGATGAAAAAGACCACTGTCTGGTCAATCAACTTGACTAAGTGATCAATTAAACAGGACTCAAGGAAAAAACCCTAGTCTTAAGGACCATTAGATCCATCCCAAATCTCTCCTATGTCAGATGCTTAGGAAAGAGAAGGTCTTGAAAAACCCACCAGGCTAGATCCGTGGTCCGGAAACCTGATTAAGTTAACCCAAAAACCCCTAAAGAGGGTTTGTACCTGGCAAAACTAAGTTTTAGAAGGTAAATTTTGGTATTTTATCCAACTTATAAAACTTAGAATGAGAAGATCCCAAAATTAATGAGTAACAGAAAATAAAAATCTGACCTCACAAGGAACTTCTTAGCCTGGAAAAAGTGGTTGACTTATAGGAGAAAATTTAAACTGACCAAAAGAGCAGTCAAATATTATCCCCTAAATCTGCTGGACAGGAGGACTTGAAAATCTTCTAAGGAGAAGACTGAAGTACAAAGTCCGAAGCAACCACATAGTCCAACAGACTGGCACAAAAAATGTTGGAATAAGGTCCCTGTAGTCTGCCTGAAGGTTACCTAAAGACAGAGGGACTCCAACATACCCAAAAGGAATATATGCCAATGGTAGTCAGATCTAAAAACTGGTGAAAATGCAATGAAAAGCTGTTGAATAACAGTAGATTTTCACCAAGCCCCAAACAAAAAATTTCTAGATTTAGAAAATGAATGGAGCTGTGTTTTAAAAAGCAACAGCAGTTGGATTCAACTGATAAGAACTTATTCTTAAGAAGGGGTACTGCACAAAAATAGTCTTAAGAAGGTAATCACAGCACCAAAAAGCAGCCTGATTAGGCTGAGTCTTAGGCACAAAAGAGGCCAAAGGACTAAAAACGGACTGAGAAACCAAATGACCAAATTGACATAAAATTGGAATGAAGGAAACCGCTAACAGTGAGATGGATCTCCAAAGGTGGAAGACCAAGTCAGCCCCAAGAGCCGTTTACCACCATCCTCCAGACTTGAAGGTAGCAAAAGGCTAAAAATGGAGACCCTAGGTTCCGAATTGAACCCAAAACACTGTAACCAGGATCTCTATCCCAGAAATGTCAAAAAGAAAGGGCCTGTACAAGCAATGAACTGTGATTGGTAGGTACTAAATACTGTGTTACGGTATGAAATATGCATTAACAATGGGAAATATTACACATTATGCTCTGAAAGAATAATACTCCAAGAATTATGAAAAAGGAATGCATACACACACCTGGAAATGCTGTAATCACTGAGAAACTGAATATTTTATAACAACCGATTGGTTGACCTCCATTTTGGATGTGACATCAATGTCACATGACCTGGTAAATGATTCGTAAAAAATACATGGTGAAACGAAGAATTTCATGTAAAGAATGATGGAAAACAGTAAATTGCCAATTATAATGCCAATAGTAGTGAAAAAATGAATTAATTCACTGCGGAAATTATTATTAGGAAATCCCACATTCTGACAGCACGTGACCAGATGAGCAAGAATACAAATTTCGAAAAATACGTACAAATATTGCACAAAGAAGACAATAAATTCACCAGAAATCGAAGTAAAAGGTAAATAAAATGGAGGAAGAGTGAATAAAACAGCTTAAGGGTAATTACAGAGCACCAAAAACGTGTAAATGGAGGTCTTAATGAGGTAGCAAAAACGCCTGTTGAGACAGAAAGAAAGAACTATTTCTGTATTACTTCGCATGGCAGAGTGAATTAGGTCACCAGGGGTCAAAGGGTAGCAAGTACATAGGTTTAAAGAGGGTCTCCCCTGATATTTTAAATTCTATGTACGGTGTATGTGGCGGTCAGCGGACGCCAAGCCAAGCTTAACCCATGTGTTTTCATATGGTAGGGTATATTACTTTTATTGCGCTACAATAGCTTACCATGTGGAACTGAATGCTTACTCGGCCAAACGTCCAAGAAAAATGGATGAAATAATGATGGTTCGATGCCTAATTAGTACTGTAGGTGAACCCCCAAGTGAAAAACCGCATGCTCTCATCTTTTCTCGTTGGCCACGATATGTACAGTCATGTTTTTTATTGCAAGGAAAGAAATGTATATTTTATGTGGATATGCTTGTCGTTGGATACTGAAACTACATCAATTTCTTTATTTTATAACATAGAATCTTATTTTGTGACAATTCACAGATCAGATATGTATATTTAACATATTACAACTTAAACACTTCCGGGTTTACGTTGTAAAGAATGGATGACCAGGACTCATGGTGTAGCTTATATTCTGCACAGTACGTTGGACTGCCAAAATAAAATATTTAACCCCTATCTGCTTCATTATTTGACAATTTTAAGTGATTAAAATATAAATTAAGCACAAAACGAGTCCTTGTTGAAAGAAATAGTCGGAAACAACTTCCATCTTTGTCTAAACAGCAATTGCTTACAAAACTAATGCACAACTTGTGCATGTAGTTTATATACAGGAATATATGCTTGTTGAAATCAAATAAATAAATATTTTAAGGGTTTATCCCCGTTCTGGTACAGTATTTGACCATTTTGAAGGTTAAAATATGAAATAAAGCACGGAAACTAACTTGGGGAATCCTTGGGGAACCCCCCTGTGGTGATGTCATCATCTAGAGAGCATGTGCTGAGAGACTATGTGTATGTAGTTTTATACAGGACCTTTACCTGTCGAAATAAAATAAAATATTTTATCCCTTATTTGCTACATTATTGACCAATTATAGGGTTAAAACTTAAAAATAAAGGAGTAAAACGAGTCCTTGTCGACGATTTCGTCTAGACAGCAGGTGCTTGCAAAACTAGGGTCTTCAATGCAGTTTGGGAGACCTTGGTTTGGCAATATTTTAAGTCGTCCTCTCTTTTCTCCAATTTTATATTTTGCATTCAGTTTTTATCTTGTTTAATAAATTCTCCGTGTATTAAATGCTTCCTTATCTCACAACTAGGCCTACCTGCAGTGAGGATGACATTTAAGATCCAGTTCGGATCTGAAGCCTGGTCCAAGCAATAACCTGTCTTGCAACCATCCGAAAGTGGTTTTCGGAACCTCGGTTCCCAACAAGTTTCACACGGGTCCGAACACTTGGATCTGCTCCCCACATCCGAACTCACGGATCCCCACAGCATGCACGGGTCCTGAACCCTTGGGTCCCGAACACATGGACCTGGCCAAGTCTTTTGCTTGTGCATCTGAAGACTCTTGATGATAATAAGGTTTAGACACTATTGGGGCCAATTTGGGGATCTATGTCATCTATGCAAGTCTTTTGCTGTGGCAAAGTGAAGACTCTTAAATCTTAATAAGGTTCGGACACAATTAATAGGGTAGTCCATGTCATCTATGCAAGTCAAAGTCCTCAAGCCCAAAAAGGGCTTCTTCTGAACCAAGGTATTTCAACCAGACCCAGATCCTGTCTTTTATACGAAAGTAGACTTGTCTGACTTACCCTCGGGACATACCGAGGACATTAAAACTAAGGCAGTTTTTTTAATCTCCCTGTCCCCAGAGACAGTATGCCTAGGTCCTCTTCCAAAGTCTGGACTCTGAATTGTGTAGCAGGTCAACATGAGCTTAGGCCAAGGGGTACTTCAACTACTCTCCACTCAGTCCTCAACTAAAGATGCCTTGTTTAATTTAGAGGACTTGCAGGCTGCTAGTTCACCTGAAAGTTTATATATAAACCCCCTGGTCCAATCTTAAGTAGTACAAATTGGGACAACAGTGTTTTTAGGACAAAATTTCAAGATTTTTAATTCTGTATCTCCCCTAGTCCCCCTGGGGCCTCTATGGGTTAGGTCCCCTACCATTAGTCAAGACTTTGAGCTTCAGACAAGCAATTTCTGTTCCCTATTTTTACTGTCCTTAACTAGGTCATTCCTGAATGCAACCTGGTCATGAAACTCAAGGCTACTGCCAGACAGGTCAACTTAAATTACAAAGGGTGCAGAATGATTACTCGAGACCTGTGACATAATATCTTGAATAAGAGGATCCTTATCCAACAGAGTTCCTAAGTCTATAAAATAGACCTCAGCCCTCTCCTCCAGAGAGACCCTTTGGGAAATTCGTAATTAGTTCAGGAGAGACAAGAGTTCCTCCTCCAAGCCACCCTTGAAACCCTTAGGGATTAGACCCTATCAAATCAGCCCTTTCATAATTCCCACAACCAAGAGGAAACAACCCATAATGGGGTCTATGCATTCCAAGCAGTAATCATTGTTTTCCCCAGGTAGGGGGAAATCAAGTAGCAGAGGTTTGGTAAAGGTATGAGGGTGTGAAAACCCCTCCTCCCACTGATTCCTTAAAAGCTTCATTTAGTCCACCAGTAGGAGGTCTCCTATACATTCCTTCATACTGAGATACAAACAATGCTCAAACAACATGTTAAACATTATTACCAATGGTTAATTGCTACCATTTATCACAAACCAAAATTAGCCAGAGTTTTTCCTTGATTCGGTCAGGATACAAGGCCCTTTCAAGATCTAGCTATGGCTGCTTGTATTCAGTATCTCCTGTCAAGAACTTCATAGAAAGGGTGGAAAATGTTCAATCTCTCGGGTTTTACAGTCACCTGTTCAACCCCCCAAGCCTCACCCAAGGTGGAGGCCAATGATAGGTCTAAGCATGCTCAACCCCTTTCTACTTGTAGGAAAATTCAAATAGATAACCAATCAGTAGAAGTCTGAACTCAAATCTACTCGGATGTCAAACATGTTTTGACTGCAAGATGTTTGATGTCACTAATTGGGTTGCTTGCCTCAACAGAGATGGTCGCGGTCTATTTCTATTTCAGTTTCATCTCAAGGAGCACTGGAGATAACCTCAGTCATTGGACAGCTTCCTTCCTTGGTCGCAGACCATTTCAGCTCATCTAGGGTGGTGGCAGATTCCCACAAACCTGATGAAGGGTGCAGACCTTCAACCATAAGACCACAGTATCCAAATCTTCACAGAAGCCTCAAACAAAGGTTGGGGTGCTCATTTAGAGCAAGCTCTGCAAAAGGTCTGTGGTCGGACATGGAAAAAGGCTACACATAAATGTTCTGGAGCTGAAGGCGGTCTCTGGCCTTGAGAAAGGCCACAGACAACTCAACAGTAGTAGCTTATATAAACAAAGAGGAACAAACTGAGCAGAGATGAGTGCTCTCCTTTGGAGACTCGTTACATGGTGCCATCCCTACAAGATAACCCCCAGGGCCAGGCACATTCCAGGGTGCCTGAATGTGATGGCCGACCTTCTGTCCAAATCAACCAAGTCCAATCAACAGAATCGTTACTGCATCCGCTGGTGTTCAAACTGATCTGTCAAGTGGTTCACTCCTTATGTGGACCTATTCGCCACACCTCTGAACCACAAATTTTCCATTGTACGTATCTCCTGTCCCTGATCAACCTGCCTGGGACATAGATGCTCTGAACATAGTTTGGTCGGTCTCACTGCCTATGCTTACCCTCCCAAGGCTCTCCTTCACAGGGTAATCCAAATCAGGCAACCCCATTGCCTCATCATTGTAATAGCCCCAGGCTGGCCAGGGATACCCTGGTTCTGGGACCTAGGGCAGCTCTCAACGGAGATCCCACTCCAATTACCAGTGTCAACAACACTTCTCAAACAGTCCCCCAACCAAGTGTTTCACACAATCCACAGTTTCTCAACCTTCACGCCTGGTGTATAGGAGTGGCCAACTCCAAGAACAAGGCTCCTCTGTGGAAGGGGCAGAGAGAATTGCGGTCCCTCAAAGATAGTCAACCAAGACCATCTACCAATCAAGTGGGCCCTGTTTCAGAGATGTTGCAGAGATAATTCAGTGGGTTTCTCCTCTCCCATTGTAAAACAAATTTCAGACTTTTCATATATCTATACCAAGATCTAAACAGGCGCCTTTGACCAATGATGGTTACAGGATGGCCATTGTTGACCCTTTGGGCCCAGTGAGGCCCCACTTTTCTCAAAGCTCTGACCTTAACGGGTTACTCTCCAGCTTTCACAGGGATCATCCCAAGGGGTTCCAGAAACTTTCTCAAGTGGAACCATCTGTGGTATTTAATGAGCCTATGAAGACACAGACCTAAAAAATATTACCCTCAAAACTGCTTTCTTGCTACCTTTGGCCACCGGCAAGCACCACAGCAAAATCCACTTCTACGTTGCAAACAAAGTATCAAAACAAAGGAAACAATTTAGGCCAATGGGAAAAGGTTACCTTGTTCCCCTCTTCAGATTTTATAGCCAAAAACCAACTAGCGAGATAAGGTTCGTAAGTGTGTCTCCAGTGACTATCCCTGCTTTGACTACCATTGTCGATAGACAATTCAAAGAAGACAGGACTCTGTGTCCAGTACGGGCCCTGAGGTATTACCTGGATCGAACCAAGGACCTAAGGAGTTCTCGATCCCTACTCTTTATTTCCTTCAAAAGGTCATACCTCAAGACATCAGACCCACTACTCTCTCTTGGTTAAAACGACTATCCTATTTGTTACAAACAAGCAGATGAACAGTCCTTGGTTCAAGTTAAACCTCATGATATCAGGGCCCTCACGGCCTCCCAGACCTTTTTATGGTTGGGGTTTTGTTGGACCAAACCATGCAAGCCTGTCACTGGAAAGCTCACAATACATTTACCTAAAAGACTTTACTTTGTCAGATTATGACAATAATATGTATCTGGGTCCATTTGTAGTGGCACAGCAAGTCCTAGACCCTTCCCCTCAGACCAGTTATCCTTGGAAAGAAAAGAAGGGGGGCACCTCCGCTACAGTCAAGTCTTCAAGAGTTTAAACCCAGAGTCTAGGTATAAGCATACCTTCTCAGGATGTTTGGTAAGGTCTTTTATCCTTTATGTTAAAATAGTGTTATGTATAAATATTATGTGTTTAAGCTAGGTAACCCATAATCTCAGTTTTTATTCTTATCTTGGTTTCCAGTAATAAAGATTTCAAGCCCAGGGCTTGTAATGTTGTAGTGAAACCCTTGGGGCAATACATACCATTTAAGTGAGCATCGCTGCACTTTCTCCTTCAAAATCTAGACATCCTAACAGTATCTGTACTGTTCTTTGATAAATTCTAGTTTTTGGCTTCTTACAGGCCCAGTTTCCAAAACCGGGGCACTGTAAGCGGGACTCAGACTGGTAATTTGGAAAATACTTTGGTATATATATATATATTAGTTCAAAATCCAAGAAAAATTGACAAAATACTTCCAGTGTCAGTTGCAACACCTCTGCCTAGTGGTTGGATTCAGCATTCACTTCCGCATGGTAAGCTATTGTAGCGCAATAAAATTAAAAATTTTAATCACTTAAATGTAGCTTTGATAAGCTACAAGCTTACCATGTGGAACTGAGCATAGTCCCACCGTGCCTCCCCGCTGTGTTACAGCTGCGGGGGTATGACTAATTTCAACGCGAAAACATGAGAGCATGCAGTATTTCACTACAGGGTTCACCTACAGTATTAAGGCATCGAGCCATCATTATTTCATCAATTTTTCTTGGACGATGGCCAATTGCCTGCGGCCATCTGAGTAATTCTAATTCTAATTGGACTTTTATAGAGCTTAATCTCTGTCATAAAGACAGACTCTAAGGCGCATCACACAAAAAACATTGTTCAATATTCATAAAGCAGAGACATTGCAGGGGTCAGCACCGGCGAGAAAGCAGGAGGAGATTGGAAATTTAGGGTGGATATGCTTTTCCAAAAAGGTATGACTTCAGCTTTGACCTGAAGGAGGCAAGTGAGTTTGCAGAACGAACCTCGTCAGAAAGGTCATTCCAAATCATAGGTGCGTCATACGCAAAACTGAGTCCAAAAGGGTTTCGAGACTTGAAAACTGAAGCAAAGTGGGGAACCTCAAGAAACATGCCATCAGATTGACTTTGACGAGTGTTATTATCTCCCGCCGGGCTTTAGCCCGGGAGGGAGATTATGAAATGATGCCTGTGTGTTCGTGCGTGCGTGCGTGCGTGCGTGTGTGCGTGTGTTAGTTAGTCACGCAGATTTCTCCAAAACTACTGCAGCTACAGATTTTTTGTAAATTAATAGTCCCAATGGATTTTCATGCCCTTGAAAATTTTTTTGGTTTTATGGACTTAGGCCTAAAGATAAGTGAGTAATAGCAATCATAGCTACTTGGAGTAAAGGGCTCATAACTCAAAAACTATTGCAGATACAACTTTTTCTTGAAATATGTTGTTCAGCTACTTTGTCCTTAGCTATAAGATGGTACATAGTTTGGGGTTCTATTGCATACCGTAAGTGAGTAATAGCTATTTTCTCATTTGTAGCTAAATAACGACGTGAGTAAATGTCAAATATCTTCAAAAGTATTAGAGTTACAGAAATCTTTTCAAATATGTTGTTCATCTACTTTTTGGTAAGCTATCACATAGTAACGTTTCAGACCTGTTGCACCTTGGATAGCTGAGTAATAGCTACTTCGAAATTCTGACTGTTGAGTAAAGCCATTGTAACTCCAAAACCATTGCAGTTAGAGTGTTTTCCTAAAATATGTTGTTCAGCTACTTTGTCCTTAGCTATAAGATGGTACATAGTTTGGGGTTCTATTGCATGCCATAAGTGAGTAATAGCTATTTTCTCATTTGTAGCTAAATAACAAAAGAAGTAAATGTCAAATATCTTCAAAAGTATTAAAGTTAGGGAAATCTTTTCAAATATGTTGTTCATCTACTTTTTGGTAAGCTATCACATAGTAAAGTTTCAGACCTGTTGCACCTTGGATAGCTGAGTAATAGCTACTTCGAAATTCTGACTGTTGAGTAAAGCCATTGTAACTCCAAAACCATTGCAGTTAGAGTGTTTTCCTAAAATATGTTGTTCAGCTACTTTGTCCTTAGCTATAAGATGGTACATAGTTTGGGGTTCTATTGCATACCGTAAGTGAGTAATAGCTATTTTCTCATTTGTAGCTAAATAACGACGTGAGTAAATGTCAAATATCTTCAAAAGTATTAGAGTTACAGAAATCTTTTCAAATATGTTGTTCATCTACTTTTTGGTAAGCTATCACATAGTAACGTTTCAGACCTGTTGCACCTTGGATAGCTGAGTAATAGCTACTTCGAAATTCTGACTGTTGAGTAAAGCCATTGTAACTCCAAAACCATTGCAGTTAGAGTGTTTTCCTAAAATATGTTGTTCAGCTACTTTGTCCTTAGCTATAAGATGGTACATAGTTTGGGGTTCTATTGCATGCCATAAGTGAGTAATAGCTATTTTCTCATTTGTAGCTAAATAACAAAAGAAGTAAATGTCAAATATCTTCAAAAGTATTAAAGTTAGGGAAATCTTTTCAAATATGTTGTTCATCTACTTTTTGGTAAGCTATCACATAGTAAAGTTTCAGACCTGTTGCACCTTGGATAGCTGAGTAATAGCTACTTCGAAATTCTGACTGTTGAGTAAAGCCATTGTAACTCCAAAACCATTGCAGTTAGAGTGTTTTCCTAAAATATGTTGTTCAGCTACTTTGTCCTTAGCTATAAGATGGTACATAGTTTGGGGTTCTATTGCATGCCATAAGTGAGTAATAGCTATTTTCTCATTTGTAGCTAAATAACAAAAGGAGTAAATGTCAAATATCTTCAAAAGTATTAAAGTTAGGGAAATCTTTTCAAATATGTTATCATCTACTTTTTGGTAAGCTATCACATAGTAAAGTTTCAGACCTGTTGCACCTTGGATAGCTGAGTAATAGCTACTTTGAAATTCTGACTGTTCAGTAAAGCCATTGTAACTCCAAAACTATTGCTGTTAGACTGTTTTCCTTAAATATGTTGTTCAGCTACTTTGTCCTTAGCTATAAGATGGTACATAGTTTGGGGTTCTATTGCATACCATAAGTGAGTAATAGCTACTTTCTCATTTGTAGCTAAATAATAGAAGGAGTAAATGTCAAATATCTTCAAAAGTATTAAAGTTAGGGAAATCTTTTCAAATATGTTATCCATCTACTTTTTGGTAAGCTATCACAGAGTAGAGTTTCAAATTTCAAAGTTTACAACTTTTGGTGGCCATCTTCAATTTTTGCGGAAAATGAAAAATGGCAAATATCTCTGAAACTGTCAGAGAAAGAGCGATTTCGAGCAAGTTTTGGACCCGCAGTGTAGTAGAAGGGTATTCTGTTGAAACATGAAAGTTTTCAATTTCACATGGTGAAGTTTCAGACCCATAGCTAATTACTCACCTACTCAAAATGAGTAAATGTGAATTATATCTAAAAGTACTGCAGATAGCCAATTTTTCTCAAATAACTCATTCACCTACTTTTGGGAGAGCTTTCACTTGGTGAAGTTTCAGGCACGTAGCTAATTACTCACCTACTCAAAATGAGTAAATGCTAATTATCTCTAAAAGTATTGCAGATAGCCAATTTTTCTCAAATAACTCATTCACCAACTTTTGAAAGAGCTTTCACATGGTGAAGTTTCAGACCCGTAGCTAATTACTCACTTACTCAAAATGAATAAATGTGAATTATCTCTAAAAGTATTGCAGATAGCCAATTTTTCTCAAATAACTCATTCACCTACTTTTGGGAGAGCTTTCACTTGGTTAAGTTTCAGACCTGTAGCTAATTACTGACCTACTCAAAATGAGTAAATTTGAATTATCTCTAAAAGTATTGCAGATAGCCAATTTTTCTCAAATGACTGATTCACCTACTTTGGGAAGAGCTTTCAGTTGGTGAAGTTTTAGACCCATAGCTAATTACTCACCTACTCAAAATGAGTAAATGCAAATTATCTCTAAAAGTACTGCAGATAGCCAATTTTTCTCAAATAACTCATTCACCTACTTTTGGAAGAGCTTTCACATGGTGAAGTTTTAGACCCATAGCTAATTACTCACCTACTCAAAATGAGTAAATGCGAATTATATCTAAAAGTACTGCAGATAGCCAATTTTTCTCAAATAACTCATTCACCTACCTTTGGGAGAGCTTTCACTTGGTGAAGTTTCAGACCCATAGCTAATTAATCACCTACTCAAAATGAGTAAGTGTGAATTATCTCTAAAGGTATTGCAGATAGCCAATTTTTCTCAAATAACTCATTCACCTACTTTTGGGAGAGCTTTCACATGGTGAAGTTTTAGACCCATAGCTAATTACTCACCTACTCAAAATGAGTAAATGCGAATTATATCTAAAAGTACTGCAGATAGCCAATTTTTCTCAAATAACTCATTCACCTACCTTTGGGAGAGCTTTCACTTGGTGAAGTTTCAGACCCATAGCTAATTAATCACCTACTCAAAATGAGTAAGTGTGAATTATCTCTAAAGGTATTGCAGATAGCCAATTTTTCTCAAATAACTCATTCACCTACTTTTGGGAGAGCTTTCACATGGTGAAGTTTTAGACCCATAGCTAATTACTCACCTACTCAAAATGAGTAAATGCGAATTATATGTAAAAGTACTGCAGATAGCCATTTTTTCTCAAATAACTCATTCATCTACTTTTGGGAGAGCTTTCACTTGGTGAAGTTTCAGACCCATAGCTAATTACTCACCTACTCAAAATGAGTAAATGCTAATTATCTCTAAAAGTATTGCACAGAGCCAATTTTTCTCAAATAACTCATTCACCTACTTTGGGAAGAGCTTTCACTTGGTGAAGTTTCAGACCCATAGCTAATTACTCACCTACTCAAAATGAGTAAATGTGAATTATATCTAAAAGTACTGCAGATAGCCAATTTTTCTCAAATAACTCGTTCACCTACTTTTGGGAGAGCTTTCACTTGGTGAAGTTTCAGGCACGTAGCTAATTACTCACCTACTCAAAATGAGTAAATGCTAATTATCACTAAAAGTATTGCAGATAGCCAATTTTTCTCAAATAACTCATTCACCAACTTTTGAAAGAGCTTTCACATGGTGAAGTTTCAGACCCGTAGCTAATTACTCACTTACTCAAAATGAGTAAATGTGAATTATCTCTAAAAGTATTGCAGATAGCCAATTTTTCTCAAATAACTCATTCACCTACTTTTGGGAGAGCTTTCACTTGGTTAAGTTTCAGACCCGTAGCTAATTACTCACCTACTCAAAATGAGTAAATTTGAATTATCTCTAAAAGTATTGCAGATAGCCAATTTTTCTCAAATGACTGATTCACCTACTTTGGGAAGAGCTTTCAGTTGGTGAAGTTTTAGACCCATAGCTAATTACTCACCTACTTAAAATGAGTAAATGCGAATTATCTCTAAAAGTACTGCAGATAGCCAATTTTTCTTCAATAACTCATTCACCTACTTTTGGAAGAGCTTTCAGTTGGTGAAGTTTCAGACCCATAGCTAATTATTCACCTACTCAAAATGAGTAAATGCGAATTATCTCCAAAAGTACTGCAGATAGCCAATTTTTCTCAAATAACTCATTCACCTACTTTTGGAAGAACTTCCACATGGTGAAGTTTCAGACCCATAGCTAATTACTCACCTACTCAAAATGAGTAAATGTGAATTATCTCTAAAAGTACTGCAGATAGCCAATTTTTCTCAAATAACTCATTCACCTACTTTTGGGAGAGCTTTCACTTGGTGAAGTTTCAGGCACGTAGCTAATTACTCACCTACTCAAAATGAGTAAATACGAATTATCTCTAAAAATACTGCAGATAGCCAATTTTTATCTCCCGCCAGGCTTTAGCCCGGGAGGGAGATTATGAAATGATGCCTGTGTGTGCGTGCGTGCATTAGTTAGTCACGCAGATTTCTCCAAAACTACTGCAGCTACAGATTTTTTGTAAATTAATTGTCCCAATGAATTTTCACGCCCTTGAAAATTTTTTTGGTTTTATGGACTTAGGCCTAAAGATAAGTGAGTATTCCACTATCTTTAGTACATCTTATTTATACGGCGGGAGATAAATGCATGCGTCAGAATGCTTGTATGCACTATGTCTGGGTATGAGAAAGGGTTCAAAGTATTTGGGGTTACCACTGTGTAGGAACTTATAAACAAGCACGGCAGTCTTAAAGATAGAACGGTACTTAATCAGCAACCAATGTAGTGCTTTTCTAACTGGAGTGATGTGTGAATACTTGGTGGTGTTGCAACAATTCTGGCAAGACTGTTCTGAATACATTGAAGTTTGCGCAGATCCAGAGCTGAGAGACCTCTGAACAGAGAGTTACAGTAATCAAGACGACTTCTGACCAGAGCATTGGCAGCCATGAGGGCAGCTTCATGTGTCAGATGTCCTCGGAGTCGCTTAAAATCATGAACACTAGCAAAACAAGCCTTGCAGGCTTTCATAACATGGCAAGAGAATCAGAAATCTGAATCAAACCAGACACCAAGGTTCCTAACTGCATCTACTGGTGATATAAGATTACCGAGTATGTTGACTGGGAACGACTGATTAAATTTTTCCACACTGAGACTTAGAGCCAACACAATAAATTCGGTCTTATCAGGATTTAGCTTAAGCTTATTTGTAGAGAGCCATCTCTTAACGTCTTCAAGGCAGCGTGACAGTTTATCAAGGGCTGAGGCAGCATTTTTTATGTGTGAGATGTCATCAGCATAGAACTGGAAACCAATACCAGGATGATTCTGTATGACTTTTTACTCAGCGGAGTGGTATAGAGTGAAAACAGGATTGGCCCCAGAACAGAGCCTTGAGGCACACCATACAATAACTTTTGGCATCAGATAAAATTGACCCTATCTTAATGCACTGTACACGGTCTGAGAGATAAGACTTGAACCAGTTGAGGACAACCCCGCTGACACCGAACCAGGAGCTGAGAGAATCAAGAAGCGTATCATGATCAATAGTATCAAACGCTGCTGATTGATCCAAGAGAACGACAGCAGTAGCCTCACCTTTAGCAAAAGCCAGATGAACATCATTCTTAATTGAAAGCAATGGAGATTCAGTTGAGTGACCTAGTTTATAGGCAGACTGCCCGACATTCTCTAGTCCGTTCACACTGACATGGTCATTCAATTGAGAAGCAACAACACGTTCAACAAGTTTCGATATGAAGCCCAGCCCTGAAACAGGCCTGTAGTTTTGTAATTCATTTGGTGGTAGTGAAGACTTTTTAATCAATGGGGTTACAATAGCCTACTTAAACTCATCAGGTACAACACCTTCTGACAATGAGCAGTTAACAAGCCTGGTAATAGAGGGCAGTAAAATATCTACACATTCCTTAACAAGAAATGTGGGCCATGGATCTAATAAACAAGATTTAGAGGGTGACTCTAAAGAGTAAGCACTCAGTTCCACATGGGTAAGCTTGTAGCTTGTAAAAGCTACATTTAAGTAATTAAAATTTTCAAATTTTTATGAAATAAAAAGGGTTTGTCTGGGCTGTATCACAGAAACCGTTAGGTGTCGGAAGTTCAGGACTTCAACATAAAGACTACATCAACATAAAGTTCCCCTGCCAGTCCTTAGAATAGATGTTGTCACTAGTCACTGACAAGGACGCAGACACTGGTTGAAGTCATAGACACTTACTTATTAACATGTACTAGGCTTGGAATTTATTTTTATTGCACCAAGTGGGCTTGATAAGTAACAGAAGTCCACTGTTAACAATTACTAAATAAATAGAAGTGTTTTTCATTAGTTTCAACTTATCATAAAATCATCCCCGAAATTTTTTTAGCTCCTTCCCCACATTTTGTGCAGTGGTGGGGAATTGCCCCCACTTTTTGAAATTCCTAGAATCAACACTGTATCTCGGAAACCGTAAGGTGTAGGAATTTGATACTTGGTAGGGATATTGGTTAGGGGGTGTAGGTTTCTATCATGGTGTGACCTTCATTTGACCTATGACCTCCCTGTAGTAACCCTGACCTTTAAAATCTGGACCGGGCTATATCTTGAAAACTGTAAGGTGTCGGAAGTTGATATTTGGTAGGGACATTGGTTAGGGCGTGTAGATGTACAACTTCATGGTGGGATATTGATTTGACCTTGCCATAGTGACCATGAGTTTTAATATCTTGTCTGGGCTATTTCTTGGATTCCATGAGGTGTAAAAGGTTGACACTTGGTAGGGATATTGGGTAGGGGATGTATGTATATGTATGTGTGCATCATGGTGTGACTTTTTTGCTCTGCCAAAGTGTATTCACCTGCCGTATTTGAGACATCTTTCTCTTATGACAAAGATATATGGATTGCTGCAACTGATTATTATATGCACTTTTACAAAATTGCAAATTTAATAAGTGAATTAAATTTTTATAAGTTAATACCCTATCCAATAGACAATTGCTAATCCATTCGGCGCAGACCAGCCCGCCAAATGACAGAAAAAGTAATCTTATATGTGTCCATTATGAAGCACACAATCTGGCTGGTCCCACTGTGCACTCGCAAGGTAGCGCATTGTACTTCCTTCCTGTCTAGACAGTGTGACGTCACTTAATACATCGTTAATACATCCCATCCAATGGACAATTGCTGAATAACTACCGCTTGGTCGGCAGGTAACTTACTAGGGACTAAAGTAAACAAAAAATTAACCACATCCTTTTCAGGCCTGGGTATGACCTTGAAATCAGGAGACCCTTTAGGCCATGGTCAGTTATCAGCAGCCAGTTACCTGGGGATATACTGACGTTGCCCCCCCTTTTCTTAGAGACCTGCTCTGAGGTAGGGGAAGAGAGGGATGAGTTCAGTCCCATAAGAAGTAGAAATAAACCTCCCAAGGAAGCACGTCAGAGTTAAGTAGAATTGTGTGAAGGTGTTATGTGATTTCCAGTGGCAGGCAGACAAAATTTGCTCAAAGGAGATTCCAGACTGGAAGGCCTTAAAAGCAGCAAAGGCCCTGACATCATGGGCTTTAACCTGATGCAAGCTGTAGGCTTCCTGGTCAGAGAACTCACAACATAGGATCACAGTTTGTTTGATCCATGAGAAGATAGTGGCAGGCGAGATGTCCTTGTGAAAGCCTTTCTTAAAGGAGACAAAGACTAACTCCTTGTTCTGCCTGAGGCCAGAGAGGTCCTGTCCAAATAGTAGCGCAATGCTCTGACCGGGCAGAGGGACCTGTCAGACTTGAGCGACCTATCCAGGGTTGGGGCCAGGGCTGGTATAACCACTTGGGCCACACTGTCTGGACCCTCCTTGGCCAGCTGATTCTTTGAAAGAAAGCTGGGTGATGATACAGAGACATCTTTGACCAGTCAGATTGGTGCCTAATATTTTTGTTCTACCAGGTAGAGGTTCCAGGAGGGGATTCACCTCCGGCCTTTGGGTCCGTCTCTGTGGAAACTATCTAGGAGACGAGTGAGCTTTCATCTTTGCTGATGTTAATGGGTGAATTTCCCAGTTTATTAGCATTGGCTGACCTGTAACCATCAATAGTACTGGGCTGTATCTTCCAGTCCTGAAAGAGGTACATAAGGAAGTCAGCAGCTGACTTCAGAGAGGGTGCCCAGAAGTCCACCTGATTAGTGAGACACCACTTTGTCAAAATGGTCCACTTTGCCTCATAGACGGATCTGGCTGATCCTCTTTGAGGAGCCTCAATTCTTGCTGCCACTGCCTCAGAGAAGCTGATTGCTGAGGCTCTAGGAGCCATGCATGGAAATTAAGATTGTCAGATTCCAGTGAGGGATCTAATTGAAGGGCTGTTAAAAGGTTGGGCAGATTGGGCAGGCTCAGTGGGATTTGGCTGGACATGGCCACTAGTAGGGATGAGACGGGCCTAGAATTATGGGACCGGGAGCTCGTTACGTAAAACCCAGACCGATTTCGAGTACCCGCAATATTCATGCAAGTGGATAAAAAATCAAGGAAAATTGCATTAAACCTCAGAATATAACATATAAAGCAACTTACCCCCAATAATTATCCATAAATGTGTCAGTATCATCCATTTAATCTTTCACCAAGGTATGTTTACATATGCACAGGAAATAAGTATCTGATTCCAAAGTGAGGCTCAGGTGATTTATACCGTAATACAGGAAATGGGTGCTGAGGCTTCTATTCTCTTACGGTAGTTTGACAACAGTGCCACTGATTCAACTTCTGTGAACCTTTTTCTTTTGTCTTTTGTATGGTACAATTGATTTTTGCTGTATGTTTAAAGACTAATAAAAGCATGAAAATACAAATTGTTGCTGTTTATATTATTTTAGCAGTATTCTACATGGGACACATCAATAGAAGATTGGAAGGTCTCAATGGCCTGGTACTTTACAAAATATAACTTTTTAGTAGGTCACTTGTGTTTTTTCTGTGTTTGTGGATTCAAATCAGGCTTATGAGAACATGTAGAAGATTCAGTGAATCCTGATATGACCTTACTGTTGGAAGAGGGATTACCATCCCATATATAACTTAGTAGCGTTTCCCTCCAAAATTTTACATGCAAAGTAGTTAAACAAAAGAATGAAACAAGCTATTCAAAAATGTTTATTTTAGTCTTTTTAAACTGCAAAACAGTCCATAACATTCACATCAGCATGCCACTACTAAAAGCTTAAGATATACTTTCATCATTTAGTTTATCTCAACTAAATATAATGAAGTTTATTCATTCTATATTGTCACAAACAATGTCTGTAAGCATTCAAAATATAAAGTTTATGAACTTTCAGTTTTGATCTTAACATTTTCAGATACTGACTCCTCAGAGGTTATATTTTGTCCAGGTATTCCTGAACCATCAGCATCCTGAGTGGTATCCACTCTGTTCAAAAAGTCTTTGGCATGTTTTTTGACATCAGATTTCAAATTTTTGTTCAAGAAAATTATCTGGTCTACACTATCTGGATCTAAATTTGTCCTCAAATTTGAAACAGCAAGTCCTGCAACTGAAAATGTTCTTTCAGCTGGAATTGAAGTTGCTGGGACTGACAAAAATCTTTGGGCAAGTTTTGCTAATCTTGGGAATTTGCATTCATTTTCCACCAATCAAGTGGATTGCTAACCCTTACAACCTCCCTCATGTATTCATTAAGCTCATCAGCTGCTGATGCAGCAGTATTACAACCATCAGTCAAATCAACCACTCCTCCCTGTAAGACACTACTCCATGACACAATGTTTGAATCTTCCTTCCAATCATATTTGGCCTGTTTTGCTATTGGCTCAGATCTGTTTACCTGACCACTCTCATCATTAGACAAATCCCCTTCATCAATCAAAACCATCTGATTCAATATTTCTCCCTGAATCCTACCCATGTAAACCTCACATAGAAGTTCCCCCTGTAAAATATTTTTGTACCTGGGATCTAGAAAGCTAGCATAAAGTAAACAGGGGATGGTGTCTTCAACATTTGGTTTGCCATCATCAGTAATGCAAAATCGTTTTTGAAGCCCTACCTTGATTCTTTTTTTCATTGATTTTACTACCTGTGAATCACTTTCTAATTCAGAAAGAGGTCCCCTAAAGATATTGTACAAAACAATATGCACAGAACTACCTGTAGGAACATCTTCTTTCCCCAGGATCTCAGTAATTTCAGCCAGGGGACCTAAAATAGAAACTATTGCCTCCATGATTGACCAATAGTTATCCTTCAAATCAAGTTTGACCCTATCCCCAGGTTTGGTGATATTGTCATCAAAAATGACTGAATATATGGGCACTCTTAACCTTAAAAGGCATTCAATCATTTGGAAACTAGAGTTCCATCTTGTTGGAACATCTTGCACCAACTTTAGTTTACTTTCCCCTTGTTCTTTTTCAAAGAGGGCATTTAGGGCAAGGGAACTATGGCTGAAATGACCAACTAACTTTCTGGACACACTTAGAGTTTTGGATATCTGATCAATTTTGAGGCCATCCTCAACTGCCAACTGCAGAGTGTGAGAAAAACAATTAACATGGGTCATGTCACATTCTTTGGCAGCAATTGCCATGTTTGATGCATTGTCAGTGACCAATGCAACTTTTGTGCCAACATCAAACTCATCACATATACCTAAAATTTCTTGCCCTATATTCACCCCAGTATGTCTCTCAGTCATGTTTCTTGTTGCCAGGACCTTATTTTGAATTTTTCAGTCATGGATATAATGACCTGTTACAGTTAAATAGCCTTGAACACAAGCACTGGTCCACAGATCAGAAGTCATAGATATGGGCATGTCATGGAAACTCTCAATCAAAGCTTGCTTGGCTTCCTCATAAATAACTTGCAGATATCTGGAAACCGTCTTCCTACATGGTACTCGGTAACTTGGATTCAAGCTGTGGACTAACATCTTAAAACCTGCCCCCTCAACAATGCTTATGGGTTTTAAATCAATAGCACACATCATAGCAATCTTGCGTGTGATGCTTTCCTGCTGGGTGATTGTAAATGGTTTTTGACCAAAGCTTAATGGAGCTTGCTTCATAACTTTGGCTTTGGGCAAGGTAGGCTGGCTTGGTCCCTCAAATATAATCGCTGGGTGTCTACTAGTAAGGTGCCTTCTCATAGTAGTGGTATTTCCACCTAAAATATAAATTATGAAATTGGCCTAAATGATTTTTGTACTGTACCAAAATATAGGATATTTGATGTTTAAATTAAATTTCAGCTACTTTAGAAAATATGGTATTCAATTCACCTACCTTTATAAGACAGTTGCATCTGGCAAAGCTGACAAACAACTTTCGTTTTGTCCAAAGCTGATATTTCAAAGTGCTTCCAAACAACACTTTTATTTTTTTCCATCTTTTAAAAGCTTTAAATGACTAAAAAAATAATAGAATTGGAATGAATTTGAAAATTCAAAAAAAAAAAACGAATGTCAGTTAAAACATTACGTAGCACATATATATTACGTCATCTATTCGTCATTATACGGTAAATTGTGATGTCACAGGAAATGAAATGCCGATACTCTAGAAACATCACAAATGGTGCAAAAACTCAGTAAAACAACAAAATAAGGCTTTGGTTTTATTTATTTTGCTACATTAGCACATTCAAGTAATGTAAGTACTTGTATTTTGTGATATACGGCAAATTTTGGGTCCCCGACGTCAGTATTAGGCCCGGGCACACAAATGTGACCGCTCGATTTCGGGTACCCGGGTTGCCCGTCTCGTCCCTAGCCACTAGATCCCAGAACGAAGGCATGTTGGGCCACCCCGGCGCAATCAGAATGATTCTGTTGGATGGGGAGTCCTGCAACTTCTCCACCACCTTGCCCAAGATGGCTGCTGGTGGGAAAGCGTACGCGTCCAGATCCTCCCACGGCAGACTGAGTGCGTCCACTGCTGTGGCCAGGGGATCCGGTACAGGTAACACAAACAGAGGCAACTTCTTGTTGAACCTCGTGACAAACAGGTCTGAGGCCTGTCCCACCTGCTGCATATAGACAGGAAAACCTCTTGAAGGAAGGACCACTCTGAATGGTCCGGCCTAATTGGGATAGCTTGTCTGCTACCATGTTCAGACGGTCCGGAATGTGCCGGACTTTGAGAGTTACTTGATGTCTGGTACACCAGGTCAAGATTCTCCTTAATAGGGCACACAATGGGCCCGACCTAATGCCTCTTTCCTTGTTTATGTAGGAAACTACTGTAGTGTTGTCGGTTGCAACAAGTACTATCTTGTCGGTACAGAGGTCTTGAAACTCTTTCAGTGCTAGAAAGACTGCTTTTAGTTCCAGATAGTTTATATGCAGCCTGGAAATCACCAGGACCCTCTTGCAGTGCGTTCGTTTAAGTGAGCGCCCCACCCTTCTTTTGATGCGTTTGTAAAGATTTGCAGAGCATGCTTCATTGGGTGTAATAGTTGGCCTGTGAGAACGTTGTCTTCTTTTAGCCACCATTGTAAGTGGGGTGTAGGGACCTGGGAATTGGGATCACTTTTTCTAGTGACTCTGGTATTCTCCAATTGCTTTTGAGATGCCACTGTATGGGTCTCATGTGTAGTCGGCCTAGGTGAACTTGAGACATGAACCTTCGGACCGGACAAGATGGAAGTGAAAGTATTCCCTAGATCCTGAGTATGCTGGAGACAGACCAGGTGGGATTTGGCCCTCACCAACCAGTCGTCTAGGTACTGGTGGATCCTTATACCCTTGTGTATAGCCATCAGTTTTACCTCCTTTGCTACCACAGTGAATTTCAATGGTGCTGTGGACAGGCCGAAAGGCAGAGCTTTGAACTGGTATGTCTGCCCCTAGACGTGAAATCTCAGATATTTCCTGGATTGTTCCTATATTGGTATATAAAAGTAGGCGTCCTTGAAATCTATTGAGGTAACCCACTCCCCTTGTTGGAGGGATGTCATGATGGTTTCCGGTGTCTCCATCTTGAAATTCCCTGTATTGAGGAAAAAATTCAGTTTGCTCAGATCTAATATAGGTCTCCACTTGTTGTTGGGTTTTGGGACCAAAAATAGTCGGTTGAAAAACCCTAGAGATGTTTGATTGTGAACTAGTTCCACTGCATTTTTGTCCATAAGCTGATGTAATGCCTCTAGCAGGTAGCTGTTCCTGTGGGGATTGACATAGCAGCTTATGACTGTGGGAGACCTTGTGAGTTTTGGTCGGATCTGAAAGGGGAGGGTGTAGCCTTCTTTGAGGATGTGTACTACTTTCGGCCCGGCACCTAGCTTTAACCAAGTTTTCCAAAAGTTTTGAAGTCTTGCCCCTACAGGCAAATTTGAGACAACATTTGGGACACATGTTACAGACTTGACACAAGACAATTGAGTGACACAAGAAACACTTTTCACATATTTTAATTTTTGATCTTTGTACTGACAATCTGCTGCCCCGGGACTTATTTCTTTCTTTTGGGAATGCCTGGGCGCAGAAATGGCAACTTTCACAACAGGAAAGTTTACAGTTAAAGTGTTCAATGTCTGTTCTTGTGGAGTGCTCCCAGCCAGCTGTCGTCCCTGTAACTGGGTTATACAGTGATTGTCATTTATATGACTGCTGGCCCTTGGCAGGTCGGGATGAAAAATTTGCAGACCTTCCCTTGCCTTTATTGAATTGTCGTCTCCCTATGTTTTTCCAAGTGGGTCTATCCTGTTTACTCTCCGACCGACCTTCAGATTTCTTATCCACTCTTTCATAAGGATGGCAACAACCCTTACTCCGGCCATAAGAGGAAGAAGACTGTCCTTTGCTGTCATAATGGGCGATCTCCTCCTCCGCCCTTTTGATCCGGTCCGGAAACAAGGTTCCAATCTGTAATGGAGCCGTCCTGAGGGCAGCTAGCGTATCTGGCTTAATACCATTCTGAGATGGCTGAGATAAGCGTCACGGTGGGCCAGTGTAGTATTCCACATGGTGATAAAAACAAAGTCCGTTAGAGGCTCCATAGCTTTAGCAGCTGCTTGGGTAATACTTCATCAGGAACTGTAGTTCATCAGACGCTTCAGAGATCTTCTTGGATGCTTTGCCTTTAGATTCACCACGGATAGTCTTTAACTGTGACTGCATCTCCTGCTGAACCAGATCCAGCAAGACAAGAGGAGCTTGGTCGGTCGGTGCGTGGTAGGTTGGAGAAAGGTTGGTTGGAGGATAGTTTGCTAGATGACTGATGCCTGGTAGATGCTAGGTCGGAGTCTGAGGGCAAACAATCTGGTCGGTGTCAGTCAGATGTAGGCTTGCCGGTCGACTGATGCTTTGAAGCAATGTCTGGACCAGTGCTCCCTGATGTAGATGGCTTGGGTCGGTGAGGATCTGACTTGAGCTTACCGGCCGACTAATGCTGTGAAGCATATGCATCTGGACCAGTGCGCTCTGCAGGTACCTGTCCTTGATCCTTGTCTGGTTGAAGCTTACCGGTTGACAGCTGCATGGCAGCATGAGTGTCTGGACCAGTGCGCTTAGCAGGTGAGACATCCACAGGCCTGTGGGTCGGCTGGAAAAAGGGTTCTGAGTCCTTTGACACTATAGCAGGTGGAGAGTGTGTAGGTGTAACCCTAACCTCTGAAAAAAAGGTAGGTTGGAAGGATTTTGACATAATGAGAGCCTCAAGTCTGTTGAAGCGTTCCGACCACTTCTGGTCCAATCCTGAGATCTTACTATCAGCTGAAGAAAATTCAACAGACTTCTTGGGTTTAGCTGGTATCTTATCCTTCTTTGGTTTCTTCTCCGGGGGGGCAGAAGACGCTTGGGTGCTACTAGAATCACCAACAACCCCAATAACTGACACACCAGAAGGATCCACAAGGGAACTGACATCCGTGGGGTTGGAACTATCAGTACATTTTGCCTAGCGTTTTTCCTTTTTTAGTTTGTATGAGGCCGTGGCCAGCTGAACACGTTGATCTGGGGTGAGGGCGTTACAGAACTTACAGTCTGATGTCTCTTTGTTTGAAATGCAAGGCTCATCGCCCTTCCCTTTGTCACGGCAACGTGCACAATATGAATGCCCATTGAAACTAGCCATTGCATGGCCGCAACTTCCCCTCTTCTGTCCTGGGGATGACATAATCTTCTACACACTCTTAGAAATAAAATGTGATAGTAAATATGAGAATTCTTACAAAAAACAAACAATAATCCACAAATTTCTGGCAATCAGAAAAACTCTGTGTGCACTAGTTCGCGCCAAACGAAAAAGATGCTATAACGTCACACTGTCTAGACAGGAAGGAAGTACGACACGCCATCTGGTGAGTGCACTAGTACTAGGGACCAGCTGGCCGGTGGAAACACAGGACGTCTTTTTCTGACGTTTGGCGGGCCGGCCTGCGCCGACCGGATAAGCAATTGTCCATTGGATAGGATGTATTAACACACACACAAAAAAAAGTATTCATCATATCTTAGTATTCTTTCTTAAATTCTAATATTCTCTTTCAGGCAGCTCGGCATATATCAGTGTTAAAATGGTGTGCACAATGTACCAGTAATTAGTGCAGACCTAACTGTGCCTCAATTAGTGCCATATACTGAAAACATGTGACGTCACACTTTATATACTTCAGCATGTGTACCAGTGATGTATACACCTGGGCTGCTTTCACAGCGCAGACATCACTATGCCTAATAGTATACATTAACATGTGTGCTTTAAGCAAACTAAATCAAATATTCCAATAAGTACCTCAGCATGATCGTGTTAAAACGGGGAGCACAAAATTCCTGGCATTGACCTTACTACCTGCCTCAACAGCACTATATGAACCTAGAAGATTTCTCATGAGTTGATCTATCCTAGAGGCAGCATGCAGCTAACATAAAAGGGAAAGGTTTGTGTAATTAGTAACAAGAAATTTATTAGTAATATTAAAAGTGCATTAAAAGGTAGAAAACCAACAAACCAACTCTATACAACTACATAGTGGTGAATTAATTGACATATAAGAGCAAGGCATACAAAACAACTAAAAGCAGCAATAAATAAAATAAATATTGCCAACTACAGGGCAAGGAAAAACTACATGCTGACATCTAAAGACAACAAATAAAAGGATATTCATGCAAAGAACCTACACCCATAAATAAGACCATACTACTGGATATAAAACTCACACTCCAAAAACAAAGCGTCCCAAAAAGGATATAAAGGTGAGTGCTAAAGTATTAAGAAAATGTTCCGTTTCTAGCCTTATACTGTTGTGGCAACCAAAGTCAGCACAGTCTGCTCTATCTAGCACAGTTTTCAAGATCTAAGCATTTTTGTGTTTTGCAATTTTTGCAAAAAATTCAAAATGGCCGCTATATTTGGCGAGGCAAAAATATTTTGAAAATTGGCATGGGTACTCTGCAGAGATATCCAGACGGTCAAAAATTTTGTTGAATTCGCTCCATCTAGCACAGTTTTCGAGATATAAGCATTTTTGTGTTTTGCAAAAACTTCGAAAATTCAAAATCGCCACCATTTTTGGTGAGACAAAAACTTTTGAAAACAAGACCACTGCCACGGTGTGTATCTCCCGCCGAGCATTAAAGGAGAAGAAATAGCTTTTCCGAGATATTCACAATTTTTCATTTTCGTGTGTGAAAGCTCTTCCAAATGTAGGTGAATGAGTTATTTGAGAAAAATTGGCTATGTGCAATACTTTTAAGAGATAATTCGCATTTACTCCCAAAAGTAGATGAATGAGTTATTTGATAAAAATTGGGTATCCGCAATACTTTTAGAGATAATTAGCATTTACTCATTTTGAGTAGGTGAGTAATTATCTATGGGTCTGAAACTTCACCATGTGAAAGCTCTTCCAAAAGTAGATGAATGAGTTATTTGATAAAAATCGGGTATCCCCAATATTTTTAGAGATAATTAGCATTTATTCATTTTGAGTAGGCGAATAATTAGCTACGGGTCTGAAACTTCACCGAGTGAAAGCTCTCCCAAAAGTAGGTGAATGAGTTATTTGAGAAAAATTGACTATCTGCAATACTTTTAGAGGTAATTCGCATTTACTCATTTTGAGTAGGTGAGTAATTAGCTATGGGTCTGAAACTTCTCCATGTGAAAGCTCTCCCAAAAGTAGATGAATGAGTTATTTGAGAAAAATTGGCTATCTGCAATACTTCTAAAGATAATTCGCATTTACTCATTTTGAGTAGGTGAGTAATTAGCTATGGGTCTGAAACTTCACCATGTGAAAGCTCTTGCAAAAGTAGGTGAATCATTTATTTGATAAAAATTGGCTATCTGCAAGACTTTTATGAGATAATTCGCATTTACTCATTTTGAGTAGGTGAGTAAATATCTACGGGTCTGAAACTTCACCATGTGAAAGCTCTCCCAAAAGTAGATGAATGAGTTATTTGAGAGAAATTGGCTATCTGCAATACTTCTAAAGATAATTCGCATTTACTCATTTTGATAATTAGCTACGGGTCTGAAACTTCACCAAGTGAAAGCTCTCCCAAAAGTAGATGAATGAGTTATTTGAGAAAAATTGGCTATCTGCAATACTTTTAGACATAATTCCCATTTACTCATTTTGAGTAGGTGAGTAATTACCAACAGGTCTGAAACTTCACCATGTGAAAGCTCTCCCACAAGTAGATGAATCAGTTATTTGATAAAAATTGGGTATCCCCAATACTTTTAGAGATAATTAGCATTTACTAATTTTGAGTAGGTGAATAATTAGCTACAGGTCTGAAACTTCACCATGTGAAAGCTCTTCCAAAAGTAGGTGAATGAGTTATTTGAGAAAAATTGGCTATCTGCAATACTTTTAAGAGATAATTCACCATCTAGCACAGTTTTCAAGATACTAGCATTTTTGTGTTTTGCAATTTTTGCATAAAATTTGAAAATTCAAAATGGCCGCCATTTTTGGTGAGTCAAAATTTTTTTGAAAATTGGCATGGCTACTCTGCAGAGATACCCTGTGGGTCAAAAATTTCGTCGAAAACGCTCTATCTAGTACGGTTTTCGAGATATAAGCATTTTTATGTTTTGCAATTTTTGCAAAAAAATCGAAAATTCAAAATGGCCGCCATTTTTGGCGAGAGAAATTTTTTTCCAAAATTGGGCTAGCTACTCAGCAGAGATACCCTGTGGGTCAAAAATTTTGTCGAAATCGCTCTATCTAGCATGGTTTTCGAGTTATAAGCATTTTTGTGTTTTCCTTATTTGGAAAATTCATAATGATTAATTAATCATTAATTACTCGCCATTTCTTAACCAATCAATGCCAAAATCTAATGATTTCCAGATTTTAATAGAATGAATGTATTTGCCAAGTTTCAGGTGAATTGATAAAATCCCTTTCAAGTTATCATCCGGACAAGCTTCCCCATCGAAAAAAGACATTTTTGGTCATGTGACCTCTCTGACTGGTTGAAATGTCACTGCAGCATATTCAAAAAAATTCCCCAAGGCTACTGCATAAACCTGCCAAATTTGAAAAGAATCCGCCTAACGGTTACAGAGTTAACAAAATGCGGAGCCGGCGGAGCCTGAAGGTCTCCCATACACAAACAATTATTATTATTATTATGTATTTATACTCAGCGCAATATCTCCATATACTACAGGACTCAAAGCGCTATTTAACCAATCGGACTGTACAGGTACAGCCCCAACTCACAAGTAACTGACATTCCCCTAATTGGAAGATAGAGGCTCAAGGATGACCATTTATCAATTTAGACAAGTGTGTTACCCGCTAGGCCACAGTGGCAGATATTAATCCTTAATTATCCTTGACTTTCCTGACCTAAAATATTTATCAACAAAGTAGCATGTCAAAACAAAAACAATTAAAATCTATTAAGATATCAATAAAAAATAGCATCAGAGATGCTTGTACCCCACAGCCTGGGAAAATAGTTTTCAACACCATGAGATATAGAAGTAGTGAAACTGTATACAGATTGGGATACTTTCAGAGCAGTGTCAGTGTCCAAATAATGTTTAAGTACAAAAAATAACATCTAAGAGAAAGAAATTGCATGTAAAGATTAAGTATTAAAACAAGACAATTCGGTAAACTAAAAATTATGAAGCTTTAAGACTTTTCCCATTTTGATTTTCATTTGTATGGTCGAATTATGGTTTGGATGTTTATAATGTTATCCATACATACAGATGTAGCAATACATGCTTTTATGTGGAATTGGGGCAAAACCTGTGGCTCACCTGATGCAATACCATCTGTTAGAATGGGAAGTTGCAAAAGTAAAACAGTTAATGACTTCTAATATGACTTTAACAGTGCTTAATCTACACCAAAAGACACCCAAAGGTGCAACAACCAAGATTCAAGTAAAGAGATACGAGAGATATAAGAGAGATAAATAGTATCAGATATCCTTGTAGAGACATAAAATAGCATCAGATATGCAAGATCAAAGGTCAAATCCAGGTCACACCATGACGTTGCACACATATAACCCTTGACCAAGGTCCCTACCAAATATCAACTTCCTACATATTATGGTTTCCAAAATATAGCCCAGACCAGACATTATAGGTCAAGGTCAGTACGGCAAGATCAAAGGTCAAATCAAGGTCACACCATGACGTTTTACATCTACACACCCTAGCCAATGTCCCTACTCAGTATCAACTTCCTACACCTTACGGTTTCTGAGATATACCCCAGACAATATTTTATAGGTCAAGGTCACTATGGCAAGGTCAAAGGTCAAATCAAGGTCACACCATGACATTGCACACCTACAACCCCTAACCAATGTTCCTAACAAGTATCAGCTTCCTACACCTTACGGTTTCCGAGATATAGCCCGGACACGATTTTAGAAGTCAAGGTCACTACGGCAAGGTCAAAGGTCAAATCAGGGTCACACCATGACATTGCACCCTACACCCCCTAACCAATATTCCTACCAAGTATCAACTTCCTACACCTTACGGTTTCCGAGATATAGCCCGGAAAAGATTTTCAAACTCAAGGTCACTACAGCTAGGTCAAAGGTCAAATCAAGGTCAGACCATGACGTTGCAAACCTATACCTCCTAACCAATGTCCCTACCAAGTATCAACTTCCTACACCTTACGGTTTCTGAGATACAGCCCGGACAAACTTTTTCCCGCCACCCGGCCACCCATCCGGATACCATGGGTGAAAACAATACCCCGACAGCCCTTAAGGGTAAAAATTAGATAACTATTCAGAAATAATAAATAAACTACTTTATTCCAATTTAATATATTCCCGAATAAGCACTTTCTCTTCTAATATTAAATTAAGCAGTAAATATCAAACATTCCTGTACTGAAGGGGAACATGGAGCAGGTACCAGGGGGAATAAAGGGGAGAGCCAAAACAAGGGGGACAAGAAGACGAGGGACAAAGGAGGATTTGAATACATTAATTTCCTGTTAAGTAACCATGCTTAGATTTCCATCACAACTGTTCATATATTAAATATGGTACATACTTGTCCAGTAACCGTCTTTTAAAAGTGGTTCCTTTGCAAAGAAAATCCTCCTACTTCCAGGTTAACTTTAATCAAGGGAACCCCCCCCCCCCCCCCCCCCCCCCTTCAATTCAGGACAAGGTATATCTATGCACTTATTCAAATATCACTACATTGTGAAGAGGCTGACATGCTCAGTGGAGCACAACTGATAATTATCACTAAGAAACACACATATAAGTTAAGAAACATATTCATTACATTTAATCAACAGTCCCTCCCTAAATAAATACTTTTTAAATAAGAATTGAGTGTAAAATACAAAGCAATAATACCATTCCCCAGGAACTATTTGCAGGTGCTCTGACCTCTAAAATTTCATATTTTTAAATGTAAAATGCATTTTTATGAATAAAAATGTATATACTTACCATATGAAAACACTTGGGTAGGCGTGGCTTGGCGTTCGGTGACCGCCACGTACACCGTACATAGAATTTAAATATATGAGGGGAGACCCTCTTTAAACCTATATACTTGCTACCTTTGACCCCTGGTGACCTAATTCACTCTGCCATGCGCAGTAATACAGAAATAGTTCATTCTTTTTGTGAATAAACATAAATGCTGGAAAAAGGTCTTTAAAAGCGGGGCAGGCGGGAGGGTGATTTGCTGTTTTCATATGGTAAGTATATACATTTTTATTCATAAAAATGCATTTTACATTTAAAAATATGAAATTTTATTTCATAAAAATGTAAATATACTATACCATATGAAAACACTTGGGTTGAATGCCCACATGGAAGGATGGTGGGAAAAAGACAGACTGAGGAAAACCACCCTAAGGTTAAATTGCTACAAAAGGATACTTCCTAGTGCAATGCAATAGAACCCAAAACCTCTGTGCTGAAGCAATAACTCGAGTGAGCTAAGTGAGTAGCATTAACCACTGCACTAACTTCAGCACTGCTGTCTACACCCTATTAGGTCAGCTCAAAGGAGAAGGCATAAGTATGCCCTGTGCTCAGAATAGGAACATGCCCAGAGGCACTAAGAAGCACGGTTCTGAAAATAGAGATGAAGAATAGATTCCCTAAAAGGGAAATGCCACCCCCCTTTTTCTGAAACTAAAAGTTTCAGATGGACTTAAATTGAGGAATTTAAGTAGAAGAGAGAGAAATGGCTGAGTGGAAAAGGATGTCCACTCCACTTAAGAAATCATAAGAGATTCTTAAGAACAACATCTCTGAAGGAAATACATTCCTAAAATAGAAGGATGTAAAAGTGGAATGGCTCTTCCACGTGCAGGATCTCATGTTGACTAGGAGTGGGATTCCACCCCTAAAGGACCAGGAAGACCCCTGTGCCCTGACATGATGAGCCCTGACACCATGAAGAGATGCATTCTCTGTGGAACAGAGATTGAGGGAATAAAGGATAAAGTGCTATCCAAAAAGATATTGTCTGAGCAGCAATATCACCCTCTTGGACTTCAGAAGAAAGACCAAGAAGAAATCCTTGTAAGTCAGAATAGCTAGATAGAAAGTATCTTAGGAATCTGACTGTAAAAAAGGAGAGGTCTTCTAAGTCATCCTGACCAAAGACAAAAAGTCAAAGCAGGAAGAGCCTTCTGAAGATAACTGGCTTAAGCCAGGAAAGTAAGATCTGACTTAAGGATGACTTAGGCCATCCCTAAAGAGTGAGAGAAAACCTTTAAATAAAGGAAACAAAATCACCCCTTCTCCTTCCCAAAGAAAGGGAGTAAGAAAGACTGTCTAAAATGTGAAAAACTTGGCTCAGCAAATGAAAAGGGTTCAAGAGGAGCCTTGGTAAGAGCCTGCAGAACCAAGGATTAAGTACCAAACAGGTAGGTGACGACTACCCTAATTCTGGACTTAAAGAAGCTCTAAATGAGACTTCCTAGCTCCTATAAGAACCCAACTCCAAGTAGTACCTGGAGAGAGCTGACCTGTATCCCTATTGTCTGAAAAATAATTCCTTAAAAGGAACAAACAGCAATAAATGGGACAGTTGAAGCATAGCAGAGTGGCCATGTTTCTCACAAGTTTTTTGAAGCAGTTCCACATTGCTTCATAGACAGTTATGGAGGATAAAAATCCTCCAAGACCCCTCCTGTGAAAATTCTTGTTAAAGGAGACTTCAGCCAGAAAGCTTGAAGAAAGGAACTCCATAAAAATAAATAACAAAACTCTAGATGAGATTGTTATAAAAGAATAAGAGGAAGAGCCAATGGCTTTCTTAAAGGAGATCTTGAGGCCAAACCTGGCAATTACCAGGAAAGGCTACAAGAAGCATGATACAGCTCTGAAAGTTGATTAACTTCATGGCCATAGAGGACAAGGAGCTGGAGGAGGGAAGGAGTAAAATAAGTACTCCGGACCAAAACACTCCAGGGCATCTGTTGCCAGAGCCTAAGGATCTAGCACAGGAGGCACATGTAAGAGCAGCTTGTGATTGAATCACATGGCAAAAGAGATCTAAATAAGATGAGAAGTCTGAGACTACCATCTGAAGATCCAAGAATTGAAGGGCCACCTTATATGAAAGGTGAGAAAAGACCTCCAGAGATGGTCTGCCAAAGATTCATGCCCCTGGAACATGAGGTGGAAGAACAGACTTGTTCTTGTAAAAATAATGGCAAAAGATGCCAAAATACACATGTCCCAAGAGTGGAAGCTGTCTTGATAAAAAGAAAGCCCAGACAACAGTGTTACCTGGACTATCTGAAGAATCCCTTACAAATGAGGAACAAATGTCTTGAGAACAAGACATCTGAGTTGTTTGAGGCTGAAAGGATGATCCTTTGATGAAAGGATAAAAGAGGAACAAATGTCTGAGCAAAAAGGACAGCTATGAGCTCTAGAACTGATGCACAGACTGGACTGCTACATCAAAAATAGACCTTAGGTGGTCCACAGAGCACAAAGAACTCCCAAACCCCGCAGTGAAACATCCATGAAAGTAGATGTAAAAACTAGGGAATTAAAGGGAGGTATGCAAAGACATAGTTCCCAGGATAGTACCATCTTGAATGAACCTTCATAGAAGGATCAAGGAATAGAAAATCCAGAGCACCTTTGAGAAGGAAAATCAAGTGTCCTGAGATGACACAGAAGAAGTGTCATGTGTAGGGACCTTGAAGAAGCGGCTTCCAAGTGGAAGCCAAAAGAAATAAGGAGCCCAGTTAGAGAGGTAATTAAGAAACAGGTTAAGAACCTGACCCAGGAAGGAGACCTGTTAAAGAAACAGATGTAAATACTTCCTGCTAAGAACCACTCCAAGATGAAAGTCAACTCTAATAGAGTTGAAAAAAGAGCCTCTGACAACTATTGGCTCTAATGAGCCAATTTGTAGTCACATGTGCACTGAGATGCCCAACCTCAAAGCCAACTTTCCTTACTTCCTTGACTAAGGAAGTAAATCCTGAAAGGCTAGTGGCTAGACCATAAGGCATTGCCACAAAGTGGTACACCTTGCCCAAAAGCAAAACTATGAGCAAGAGTGAACCAAAGGAGCCAAAGGAGAGAAAGGAGGCAAATTGAGGAAGAGAAGTGGTCCACTGGCCAATTGAGAAAATGATCAACTGATAAGTTGCATCCTGATAGTCTGGAAAACCAGGAAAAGATATAAATCTAATTGTGGTTTCCAGTATATCTTTGTCAAGGATAATGCCCTGAAAAATCAGGAAAACAGGAGCTCAAGATACTTGAACTGCTCATGTGAACAGACAGTGTGAGACTGAATGACAAAGAACAGCATTCTTCTGTGGAGAAGAGCTGAAAGAATCAGGAAAGTGGAATCTGAGAGACCACTGGAATCAGTTGACCTCCCACTGGCAAGTGGAGGGATCTGGAAGTAAGAGTGAAAATTTGAGTAAAACAACACTCTTATCTCCTGAAGGACACCATAATAGAGGTTGAGGCTGAGCCTCTACCTCTGGAAGGCATTCCACCATCAGAATGTTGGAACCTGGAAAGGAACCACATCCTAAAAGCACTAAGTTAGAGAGAAAACTCCCTGGATGGGAGGAAAAAAGGTCTTAATTGGTGTGCCTCAAGAGGCTAATGCAGATAGCTTAAAAGAGGCACCTTGAGTAAGGGCCACATGAAAACCTTCTGCTTATACTGTTATATGTGAGAAGAAATGGTCTCCCAAGAGAGACATCACAAGAAACAGCATAAGACCAAAAAAGGACCAATTAACCCTACCAAGTGACTAAGCACAAGTGAGGGAAATGGATAAAGAAATCTCTCAAAATAAAGTGCAAAGATGGCTGAAAAAAGGCCATAGATCAACCAGCTAAAATGTAGCTAGAAGACCCATTGAAACAGATGTCCAAAGAATGGTGGATGAAAAAGACCACTGAGAAAGTATTGCCTTGTCAATCAACTTGAATAAGTGATCAACAAAACAGGACTGAAGGAAAAAATCCCACAGAAATAAGGACCCTAAGGTCCATCTCAGATCTCCCCTAATAGCAGAGGAACTCTACCTAGGGAAGAGAAGGTCTTAAGAACCCCTTCAGGCTAGATCCCAGGTCCGGAAACCTGAAGAAGTCAACCCAAAAAACCCTCTGAAGAGGATTTTGTACTTGGCAAAACTAAGTTTTAGAAGGAAAATTGGGTAATTACCCAACCTACAAAACTTAGAATAAGAAAATCCCAAAATGAATGAGTGACAGAAAGTAAGAATCTGGCCTCATGAAGGAACTTCTAAGCCTGGAAAAGTGGTTGACTTAGAGAAAAATAAGACTGATCAAAAGAAAAGAGCAGTCAAATTTATTCCCTAATTCTGTTAGACAGGAAGCTTGAAAATCTTCTGAGGAGAAGATTAAAGGATGAAGTCCTAAGCACCCATATAGTCCAACAGACTGGCACAAAAAAATTGGAATAGGGTTCCTGAAGTCTGCCTAAAGGTTAACTGTAGACAGAGGAACCCCCAACATACCCAAAAGGGAGATGTGCCCATTGATCGTCAGATCTAAAAAATGGTGAAAACACAATAGAAAGCTGTTGAGTAACAGAAGATTTCCACCAAACCCCAAACAAAAATTTTCTAGATTTAGAAAATGAATGGAGTAGAGTTTAGGAAGTAGCAAAATCAGTTGGATTCAACTGATAAACTCTTCTAATTAAGGGACCCTGAACATGAATGGTCTTGAGAAGGTAATCCCAGTCCAAAAAGCAGTCTGATTAGACTGAAGCCTAGGCACAAAAGAGGCCAAAGGACTAAAAATGGACTGAGAAACCAAATGACCAATTGACATAAAATTGGAATGTAGGAAACCAGCAACAGTGAAATGGATCTCCAAAAGGTGGAAGACAAAGTCCTCCCCAGAAGCCGTAAACCCCCAACCTCCAAAATTGAAGGTGGAGAAAGGCTAAAATGGAGACCCTAGGCTCAGAATTGAACCCCAAAACACTGAAACCAGGATCCGAATTCCAGAAATGTCAAATGAAAGGGCCTGAACAAGTAAAGAACCGTGAATGGTAGGCAGTAGATACCGTAATGTTACGCTATGAAAAATGCGTTAACAATTGAAAATATTACACATTATGCTCTGACATAATAATATTCAAAGAAATATGTAGAAGGAATGTATAAACAAACCTGGAAATGCTGTAATCACTATGAAAATGAATATTTTCTGACAACCGATCGGTTGACCTCCATTTTGGATGTGACGTCATCGTCACATGACCTGGTGAATGATTCGTAAAAAGCTCAAAAATATGGTCAAAATACGCGGTGAAACGAAGAATTTCGTAAAAAGAATGAAGGAAAACCGTAAAAGGTGAATTATAATGCCTGTATAAGTGCATAAATGAATTAATTCACCGCGGAAATGATTATTTCCAAAGGAAGTCCAACATTCTGACACCACGTGACCCGATGAGCGAAAATACCAAATAGGTAACTACGTGAAAAACAATGCACAGTCAATACGGTCAAAATACGTGGAGAAACGAAGAATTTCGTTGAAAGAATGAAGGAATACCGTAAATTAAAATAAAAATGCCTGTAGAAGTGCATAAAAAGAATTAATTTACAAAGGAAATGAATATCTCCAAAGGTAATCCGACATTCTAACACCACGTGACCAGATGAGCGATAATACGAATTATGAAGAAATACGTAAATAATGCCCAAAGTATACAATAAATTCACCAGAAATTGAAGTAAAAGGTAAATAAAATGGAGGAAAAGTGAATAAAACAGCAAAGAAGTACTCACAGAGCTTCAAAAACGTGTAAATGCAGGTCTTTTAAAAGGTAGCAAAACGCCTGTTGATAGTTCAACCGCCACAAAAAGAATGAACTATTTCTGTATTACTGCGCATGGCAGAGTGAATTAGGTCACCAGGGGTCAAAGGTAGCAAGTATATAGGTTTAAAGAGGGTCTCCCCTCATATATTTAAATTCTATGTACGGTGTACGTGGCGGTCACCGAACGCCAAGCCATGCCTACCCAAGTGTTTTCATATGGTATAGTATATTTACATTTTTATGAAATAAAAATTATAAATTCAAAAATCATTACACCTGACCCACTTCCTGACATGCTCACTGAGTTTTATAATAAAAACATTCTCAAAACTCACATTATCCAACTCAATAATTAAATCCCTGGCCCTAAGTAAAATGCCCTAAATTACCAATATAATTTTGAAATAAAATTATCAAATATCTTAATGAAAAAAATAAAAATACCTGGGAACTAGATCTTACATGATAATACAAAAACAGCAGTGATGAGTTCCCACCACATTTTAACTTCCGTCAAAATAAAATGATGACTGTTTATGATAATATAGTGCAGTGAAACAAAATAATACTGCCAAAACGTGGATATATAACACCAAATCACTTTAACCCCGAAATTTTGTAAGTATTACAAGTATTTAGTGTTAAAATAAGAGTTTAATGGGCAATAATATAAGAAATTAGGGTCCGTGAATTCGGCCATCATTATTTATTACATTATCATAGGGAGAGTTGAGGGGCGTTCAAGGTCAGTAATCCAGGATTGTGGATGTGATCAGGAGGGAAGAAGAAGGGTAAACTTCTTTTAAGGCAGCTGGTGTGGATGGTGACAGCTTCATCCAGACAGGTCAGTGGCTCAGTGTTTACATGTGTGCTATTTAATATCTCTCACCTCTGTGGTTGTGGGTTTGAATCCAGCTCATGACAAGATTTGGGATGCACTCAGCATCTGTCCCAATATGACCTTGGTGTATGACCCCAAAATGTCTCATTGTTAATTAGGACAGTTTCACCGTATTAGTTGAATGAAAAATAAAACCACCATGCAGAACTGCATATTTATTAAGTAAAACGATAAAACTCCAAAATATCAATCACAGTTTGCTTTGTCAGACCTATGTTGACAAAAGTGAAACAAATAAAACACTTAACCAAATGAATTTTTAAATATTTAAACCTACAATTTATGCATCTCTATGGTATGTCTTTAAAATATGATTGAAAATCAAGAATTACAATTAATAAAATGCACAACTACACACAAGTTCAATAACAGTTCAACATCCACCATGATAATGTAGAGCATTACAGGAAACATCTGGATAGTGACTGGCTCCTTTTGTTGGTGACATGGGTTATGCTGAAAATAAACATAGTTTTTAAAAATATTTCACTGTGGCATTTTTCAAATTTGCAAGAACTGACGTGAAAACATCAAAGGGCACAATATATTGTTTGTCATATAATAATTGGATTCTTTTGATCCTTTACAATTCATAATCCATCAATGAGCCTAGGCCATGATGAATCCCGCATTCGCTATTTAGCAGAAATACCCAGTATTTGGCGTTTGTGCTTACCAGATAAAGTTTCAGAAGGCTAGGGTGTACTTACATTCTGTGTCTCTAAGGGATTGGATTTGTAATAATAGTCTCTGTCTCTAAGGGATGGGGTTTGTAATTGCAGACTATCTCTGATGGCTGGGGTTTGTATTTACAGTCTGTATCTCTATGGGCTGGGCTTTGTACTTACCAGATAAAGTGTCTGAAGGCTGGGTTTTTAATTAACAGTCTCTGTCTCTGAGGGCTGGGATTTGTACTTACCAGATAAAGTATCTGAAGACGGGGGATTTTATTAACAGTCTCTGTCTCCGAGGGCTGGGATTTGTACTTACCAGATAAAGTGTCTGAAGGCTGGGTTTTTATTAATAGTCTCTGTCTCTGAGGGCTGGGGTTTGTACTTACCAGATAAAGTATATGAAGACTGGGTTTTTTATTAACAGTCTCTGTCTCCGAGGGCTGGGATTTGTACTTACCAGATAAAGTATCTGAAGGCTGGGGTTTTATTAACAGTCTCTGTCTCTGAGGGTTGGGATTTGTACTTACCAGATAAAGTATCTGAAGGCTGGGGTTTTATTAACAGTCTCTGTCTCTGAGGGTTGGGATTTGTACTTACCAGATAAAGTATCTGAAGGCTGGGATTTTATTAACAGTCTCTGTCTCCGAGGGCTGGGATTTGTACTTACCAGATAAAGTGTCTGAAGGCTGGGTTTTTATTAATAGTCTCTGTCTCTGAGGGCTGGGGTTTGTACTTACCAGATAAAGTATATGAAGACTGGGTTTTTTTATTAACAGTCTCTGTCTCCGAGGGCTGGGATTTGTACTTACCAGATAAAGTATCTGAAGGCTGGGGTTTTATTAACAGTCTCTGTCTCTGAGGGTTGGGATTTGTACTTACCAGATAAAGTATCTGAAGGCTGCGGTTTGTACTTTACAGTCTGTGTTTCTATGGGCTGGGATTTGTACTTGCCAGATAAAGTATCTGAAGGCTGAGGTCTGTACTTACAGTCTTTGTCTCTAAGGGCTGGGGTTTGTACTTACCAGATAAAGTATCTGAAGGCTTGGGTTTGTACTTACAGTCTCTGTCTCTGAGGGGTGGGGTTTTTACTTACCACATAAAGAATCTGAAGACTGGGGTTTGTACTTACAGTCTGTGTCTCTGAGGGCTGGGTCTGTACTTACCAGATAAAGTATCTGAGGCTTGGTTTGTACTTACAGTCTGTGTCTCTGAGGGTTGGGGTTTGTACTTACCAGATAAAGTATCTGAAGACTGGGGTTTGTACTTACAGTGTGTCTCTGAGGGATGGGTTTGTACTTACCAGATAAAGTTTCAGAGGGTTGGCGTTTGTACTAACCAAACAGCTTTTCTGTGGACTTGGGTTTATACTCACCACACAGCTTCTCAGGAGACTTGAGTTTGCACTTACCTAACAGCGTCTACAAGGGCTAGGGTTTATATTTAACAAACAGTGTATCCAAGGTCTTAGATCTGCACCAACCATACAGCAGCTCTAATGGCTTGTGCTATACTTACACCTGTATTGTGAACTTCGGACACATTACAATAAACAGTGTAAATATACAACAAAGAAGAACAGAATGTCTGTTTCTGATTATCATACATGAAGAGCTGTTGCTGTTAAGCATTTGCTGAAAATTGTCCTGTATAAATTGGCCTTTTGTGAACTTAAACAACTAGACCTAACGCAATGCAAAACCGATGCCACTTGTATCCACCGGAAAGACAGCTGACCAGAGCCAGTGACCCATCGTTTGACCTTAAAAGAGGGGCCCAAGGTTAAATCTGATCACATCAAAAAATTCCCAGCCCATGACTTCCTATAGGTTTTTTGACATGCCAAACCTCAAGGAGTAATAACAAGCAAGTTATAAGCACATTTAAGTTTGGCTACCCTCGCCTGACCTTGAAAGAGGGTCCCAAAGTCAATCTGAACACATCAGAAGAATCCCAGCCCATGATTTCCTATAGGTTGGCTTCACATTCCACACCTCTAGGACCAATAATACGGGAAATATAGGCACTTTTAAGTCTGCTATGTGGGCTACTGTGGTACCCAATGGATAACCTTGAATGAAGAGCCTCAAGGTCAAATGTCTGCATGCTTGTAGAGGATCACGGAGTCATCATTTTTTCGAATAAACAAATTATAACCTTCAATTCTAACACTAATTCAACGTATTAGTACACATTTTTCAGTCCACCCGTGTTAATTCTTCCTATTTCACACCATGTTTTAATTTTATTACCCTTCTATGTAGTTTTATGTAGTTTTATGTAGTTTACCCCTTTATGTAGTTTATTGCAGTCTTCTCTATCATTACCTCCAAACCGGGTATTATCGCCCACTTTACCGGGTAATTTATCATGTCACTGTCCAACTTACTATTAATACCATCTTGTGATTTTATGAAAACAGAATTAAAATGCAATTGAACTAAATATGTGATAAATATTGCTCTCTTACTGCACTTGTGATGCCTGTGGTGCCCTCACTTTTCCCTATGTGATAAATATTGCTCTCTTACTGCACTTGTGATGCCTGTGGTGCCCTCACTTTTCCCTATGTGATAAATATTGCTCTCTTACTGCACTTGTGATGCCTGTGGTGCCCTCACTTTTCCCTATGTGATAGATATGGCTCTCTTACTGCACTTGTTATGCCTGTGGTGCCCTTACTTTTCCCTTGTGATTTTATGACCTTTTATGTGGTTTATTGCTGTTTTATCCCCATTTCCTTTAAACTGTGTATTATAGTCCACTTTATTCAGAATTACTGAGTCACTGTCCAACTACTTTGTGTTTTATCTGTTTTAGTGTCATTCCTGGAATTAGTGTTTGTGCTAGGTGTCCTCACTTTCTTTCGGTCTCAGTCATAAAGCTGTCTGGCATATTATTTTTCAGTTTCCTCTTCTGGCTTAAAGTGGAGTACCAAAGTCACTTATCTGTTACCCCCCTTGCCATCCAGGCTCCTGGCTCAGTTAGGGATCACTCCTACAGGCTTTACTCATATAGGTTCCCTGCATATGCCAATGTCAGGTGACTTTCAATCCTGTTGATGTTATCCGGTAATATTGCCCTGAATCCAGGGCCTGTTAATCTTGGCTTTGTGAACAGTTGTTCTATCAGAAATAAAGGGCGCCTGATAGGTGACACGGTTGTCTCAAATAATCTTGACATTCTGGCCCTTGCACAAACACATTCAATTCTCCGACACTGATAGCCTCCTGAAGTCTGTGGCTCCACCCGCGTTTTGACTTACTCATAGGCCCAGGACAAACATTAAATTAAAACAAGCAAAATTGCAAATTTAATAAGTAAATTAAATTTTTATAAGTTAATACCCTATCCAATGGACAATAGCTTATCCGGTCGGCGCGGACCGGCCCGCCAAACGTCAGAAAAAGACGTCCTGTGTCTCCACCGGCTAGGCCGGCCCAGTACTGTGCACTCGCCAGATGGCGTGTCGTACTTCCTTCCTGTCTAGACAGAGTGACGTCATAGCATCTTTTTTGTTGTCTAAACCAATTAGACCCCTAGTAGACTGAAAGCGGGGTCGGTGGGAGGGTCTTGTGTGTCCATTGGATAGGGTATTAACTTATAAAAATTTAATTTACTTATTAAATTTGCAATTTTATTGCGTTAATACATCCTATCCAATGGACAATAGCTGAATAACTACCGCTTGGTCGGCGGGTAAGTTACTAGGGACTTGTGTGAACTCATGTTAGGTAATGAAATTTCCTTCTTTAAGCCTGGGGTGGACCTTGAAGTCAAACACCCTTAAGGCTATGGTCGAATATCATCATCCGGTTAACCGGGATGGAACCGTCAGAGTCGACCCTGCGCCCCCCCCCCCCCCCCTTTTTTTTACAGACCTGCTCTGAGGTAGGGGAAGAGAGGGATGAGTTCAGTCCCATAGAAATAAGTCTCCCGGAGGAAGTACTGAGATGTGCAATATATACAAATATGTACAAGTATTTACATATGTACAGATCTCCTCTAGGTACCGGTTTGCTGGTGGATCTGCTGAGCAGCCACAACCGGACCAAGATGGTAGAGCTCTGAGTCGGCCCAGGCCACATCCTTCAGATAGAATTGAGTGAAGGTATTATGAGATTTCCAGTGGCAGGCTGATAAGATCTGCTCTAAGGAGACTCCTGACTGGAAAGCCTTAGAGGCAGCAAAAGCCCTGACATCATGAGCTTTAACTTGATGCAGGGTGTGGGCTTGATGATCAGAGAGCTCATAGCATAGGATCACAGTCTGTTTGATCCATGAGGAGATAGTGGCAGGTGAGATGTCTTTGTCGAAGCCTTTTTTGAAGGAAACAAAGACTAGCTCCTTATGTTGTCTGAGGTCTGAAGTCCTGTCCAAATAGTAGCGCAAGGCTCTGACTGGACACAGGGATCTGTCAGACTTGAGGGATTTATCCAGGGTAGGAGCCAGGGCTGGTATGACCACTGGGGCTACACTCTCTGGACCCTCTTTGGCCAGCTGATTCTTGGAAAGAAAACTGGGAGATGGAAACAGGGACACCTTAGACCAATCGGATTGGTGTCTGATGTTCTTGTGCTGCCAAGCATGGATCTCACTCCTTCTTTTGCCAGAGCCTAGGGCTAAAAGGAAGACAGTTTTGAAGGTCAGGTGCTTCAGAGATGCCTCCCTAAGAGGTTCAAAAGGAGCCTTTGTCAGCTGGTGTAGCACCAGGGAAAGGTTCCAGGAGGGAATCCCCCTCCGCCCTTTGGGTCTATCTCTGTGGAAACTTTCCAAGAGACGAGTGAGATTATCATCTTTGCTGATATTGACTGTTGTAGGACCTAGTTTATCAGCAATGGCAGATCTGTATCCATCAATGGTGCTGGGCTGTAACTTCTTGTCCTCAAAGAGGTACATTAGGAAGTCAGCCACCGACTTTACAGGTGGTGACCTGAAGTCCACCTGATTAGTGAGGCACCACTTTGTAAAAATGGCCCACTTTGCCTCATAGACTGATCTGGTAGATCTTCTTTGAGGAGCCTCAATTCTTGCTGCCACTGCCTCAGAGAAGCCCTGTTCTTTGATTGTTGTGGCTCTAGGAGCCAGGCATGGAGATTTAGATTTATCAGATTTCTGTGAGGGATCTGATTGAAGGGCTGTGTCAGCAGATTGGGCCGGTTGGGCAGGCTGAGAGGGATCTGACTGGACATGGTCACCAAATCCCAAAACCAAGGCATGTTGGGCCACCCCGGGGCAATCAGAATGAGCTTCTTGCACGGGGAGTCCAATAGCTTCTCCACCACTTTGCCCAATAAGGCGGTCGGTGGGAAGGCATATGCGTCCAGATCCTCCCATGGCAGAGTGAGTGCATCCACTGCTAGAGCCAGGGTATCCGGTACTGGAGAGACAAATAGAGGTAACTTGTGGTTGAACCTCGTGGCAAATAGGTCTATCTGAGGCCGGTGCCATTTGCTGCATAAGCTTTGAAAAACGTCCGGAAGGAGTGACCATTCTGTTTGGATGGTCTGATTGAGCCGGGATAGCTTGTCTGCTATCACATTTAGTCGGCCAGGGATATGCCGGGCTTTTAGAGTCACTTGTCGCTGGGAACACCAGGTCAAGATTCTCCACAGTAGGGCACACAGTGGACCCGACTTCATGCCTCCTTCTTTGTTTATGTAGGCCACCACTGTGGTGTTGTCTGTGGCCACTAGGACTATTTTGTCGGTGCATAGGTCTTGGAACTCTTTTAGAGCCAAGAAGACTGCTTTCAGTTCCAAGTAATTTATGTGCAGTTTGCTTTCCGGCACTGACCAGGAGCCCCTTGCAGTGAGCTCGTTTAAATGAGCGCCCCACCCTTCTTTTGATGCGTCTGTAAACATTTGCAGAGCATGTCTTATGGGGTGTAATGGTTGACCTTGAAGTACATTGCTTTCGTTCAGCCACCATTGTAAGTGCGGGTGCAAGGATCTGGGTAGCGGGATGACCTTTTCCAGAGATTCCGGTACCCTCCAATTGTTTTTGAGGTGCCACTGTATGGGTCTCATGTGTAACCGGCCTAGGTGAACCTGTTTTTCTGTGGCTGTCAACAGACCTATCAAGGACATGAACTGTCGGACCGGACAGGCCGGTAATGACAGCAGTGTTTGTATTTTTCCTTGAAGACTTTGCCATCGGTCCGGTGTCGGTCTGACCCGGCCGGACCTGAGGTCGAACTGGTAACCTACGAAGTTGAAGACCTGTTTGGGCTCCAATTCTGACTTTTCTAAGTTCACCAGCCAACCCAGATCCTGGCACATCTTGACCAGAATTTGGGTGTGATGGAGACAATCTTGGTGGGATCCGGCTCTCACCAACCAGTCGTCTAGGTATTGGTGGATCCTTATACCCTTGTGTATGGCCATCAGTTTCACCTCCTTTGCTAACACAGTGAACTCCATGGGCGCTGTGGACAGACCGAAGGGCAGTGCCCTGAATTGGTAAGTCCGGCCCTGGACATGGAACCTTAAGTATTTCCTGGACTGTTCCTGTATCGGTATATGGAAGTAGGCATCCTTGAAGTCTACTGAGGTTACCCACTCCCCTTGCTGGAGGGATGTCCTGATGGTTTCCGGTGTCTCCATTTTGAATTTCTCCACCTTGAGGAAGAGGTTTAATTTGCTTAGGTCCAGAATGGGTCTCCACTTGTTGTTGGGTTTGGGTACCAGAAAAAGTCGGTTGAAAAACCCTAGAGATGTTTGATTGTGGACCAGTTCTATTGCATTCTTGTCTATAAGCTGATGCAATGCCTCCAGCAGGTAACTGTTCCTGTGGGGATTGGCATACCGGCTTATGACAATGGGAGACCTTGTGAGGTTTGGCCGGATCCGAAAGGGGAGGGTGTAGCCCTCTCTCAAGATTTGAACTATTTTGGGTCCGGCACCTCTTTCCAGCCAAATTTGCCAAAAGTTTTGAAGTCTGGCCCCTACAGGTAGATTTTGTACAACAAGAGGGACATTGGTCACAGTTTGGACATAAGGCAATTGAATGACAGAAGAAGCACCTTTGACATGTTTTAATAGACAATCTTTTGAAATTACAGCTGACAAGCCAGGACTTATTCCTTTCCTTTGCGGATGCCCGGTTGCAGAATGAACATGGTTTACAACATTTAAATTTACATGTCTCTCTAAAGATTGAATAGTCAATGTCTCTCTGGGAGTGCTCCCGGCCAGCAGCCGTGCCCGTAACTTTGTTACACAGTGATTGTCATTTATACGGCTGCTGGCCCTTGGCTGGACGTGAGGAATACTGGTGTTTTCCCTTCCCTCGTCTGTATTGGCTGTGTGAGATGTTCTTCCAGGCCGGTCGGTCCTGCTTCTTGGGGTCAGATTTTCTGTCCTGTTTTTCATAGGGATGGTATCTGCCCTTCTTGTAGGCCGATCCAGACCGGTTTCTATCAAAGTTAGCAATCTCCTCCTCAGCCTGCTTAATCACTGAGTCTGGGAACAAGGTGTCCAATTCTAGTGGAGCAGATCTGAGAGCATTCAAAGTGTCCGCCTTTACTCCAGACTTGAGGTACGATAAGTATGAATCACGCCTTAAAAGGGTGGTGTTGGCCATGTTGACAAATACGTAGTCCGTTAGATGCTCCATAGCCTTAGCCATGGCCTGGCAAATACTGGAGTTAAAGTCCAACAGGAACTGAAGTTCGTCTGTTGCTGCAGAAACCTTGCTTGCTGTTTTGCCCTTGGAATCAGCCCGGATAGTACGGAGTTGGGAGTGCATATTCTGCTGTACTTTAAGTAGGCAGCGGTTGAAGCCGGCTGCTTGATTGCAGATTGTAGATGATTCCCGAGCTGATCTCTCCCATTTTCTTAGGCTTTCCTGGGAAATGGGTCTGGACAAAGGTGGATTTGATGCAATGCCAGCCTGACGAGCTATCCTCAAGTAAGTACTATTAATGCGGGAAGAGCCAGTGTTCCAAGTTTTAGCTGTGGAGCTAGTGTCCTTCTTGCTTTCTGAGTGTACACCGTACCATTTGCTTTGGGACTTGGCTGGCCGGACAAACTGATCTCGTTGAAGAGAGCCGGCTTCAGTGGTACGAGAAGGGTAGCCCTGTACTAGGGTGAGATTGAGCTTTGACAATTTGTTGGAAAGCCATTCGTCCACGGGTAGATTAACCGAAACTTTGCCCGGCGTCTGGAGTTTCGGTCCGGCAAAAGGGTTATCATCTGAGGTCTTGGTACCTGAATCCATGTCGGGTACATGAGTCCACCCCATGTAGGACCGTATACCCCTCATTGTCTCTCTATATGATTGCTCTTCAGTGAGGGATTGGTCGGGGTCGGTCAGTGACACTTCCGGGTCATCAGAAAGTTCACCCTCTTCCGGGTACAAATCAATAGGAGGTCTATCTGAACTAGTACTATCAGAGTCCGACTCACTGGACGAGGTATCCCTTCTAGTGTCAAAGGCAGTGGAGAACGACCTCTTAGCAGGTTGGTCGGTTGTCTTTGAAGTCCCTGGTCGGTGGGCAGGCTGAGAAGAGTCAGATCCGGCCTTGGAGGCAGGCACACTAATAGTGGGGCCGGTGGCCGGTGACATAGAAGCAGCCGGTGGCTGTGAGGATGAAGAGGGTTGGCCAGGTGGTCTGATGAAGGGCTCAGAGCTGATAGCAGTGGCCGGAGGAGCATGTGTCGGTGCAACCTTGACAGTACTGAAAGTAGGCTCCCGGTCCAGAGTTTTGGCCAGTAGAAGTGCCTCCAACCGGTTAAACCGGTCCGACCATTTTTGCTCCATGACCTCAAGCTTCTGGTCGGTACACTCTGCAGAGGGCCGGTGAGATGACTTGACCGGCTTGGAGCTGGAGACCTTCTTATCCTCATTCTTCTTTTTCTTCTCAGCTGGTTTCTCACTCAAATCAGACGGCCCGGAGGCCGGCTGACCATCCACAACCCCCATTACCGTCACTAAGGACGGGTCCACAAGGGTGGGACTGAGAGCGACATCTGAAGGATTCTTTGCTGGTGTTGAAGACTTTTGCTCCCGCTTCTCCTTCTTATTCTTGTAAGTTGGGGTTGACAGTTGTGTTAATTGTTCTGGGGTAAAAGAATTACATATAGGGCAGTCACCTTCAGGTTTTTCCACACAGGGATCCTTCCCTTTCTTCTTGTCGCGACAGCGCGCGCAAACCCCATGCAAATCAAAACCTGCCATCATGTGGCCACAACTTCCCCTACGTTGACTGGGAGAAGACATAATAAGCTATAAGTCTTCTAGAATCCGTATATATAAAATGTAAATGAAAAAAGGTAAGAGTTCTTACAAAGACCTGAATTAAAACTTCACTGTGAAAATCCGTGCAACATGTACATGCGCCAAACGAAAAAGATGCTATGACGTCACTCTGTCTAGACAGGAAGGAAGTACGACACGCCATCTGGCGAGTGCACAGTACTGGGCCGGCCTAGCCGGTGGAGACACAGGATGTCTTTTTCTGACGTTTGGCGGGCCGGTCCGCGCCGACCGGATAAGCTATTGTCCATTGGATAGGATGTATTAACGCAATAAAATACACACAAGTAACCACAAATATAAATAAAATATAACCTAAGAACTTCACCCTCACTAACAGACCATGCTATATGTATCCTCACTTGTGATTGGCTGATTTTATGATTACCTTGACAATAATGGGAAAATCCCAAATGATTTTTTGTTTATGTGACATTTTTCCATTTAAGGCTTTGTGATTTTAACTAATGAATGTTACAGATTTTTGCAAAATATTATTCCAGTTAGTGTTTTACTGTGATAAAAAGGCTACATAGAAATGAGTTTAGCAAATATCGGTTGCACTTAAATTGTACCGATCATTGATCGGCAATGAGGCAGCAAGCGATAATACCGAAGTTTGCAAACATTGTCCCAGCATTAATGATCACTATGTACATGACCCTGGTTGCTTTATAGACAGACATGCACCACTGATTTGTGGTAGAATTAAGAAAGAACCAGCTGACTGGTTGTCAGATACATATCTCAAGGCCAAATCAGTTAGGCATCAGTTTGAGCATATGTGGCGCAAAGACAGATCTCAGTTGAGCAGAGCCAGATTGCACACACAGATTGCCCGTTGCAACACAATTATCAACAGAGATAAGGCTGAATACTACAGCAATGTCATCAATGACAACAGCTGTGATCCAAAGAAGCTACGGCAGGCACTACGACAAGTTCTCAATAAGGGTCACAAGATTACTCTTCTTCCTCACCAGTCTGACAATTCCTTGGCTAATCAATTTGCCTCTTTTTTCACTCAAAAAATGAAGAGAATCCAAGATATGTTCTTGGCATCTACCACAACCATTGTACTACCCACGGATTTACCCCCAACCTGTCGCATTTCTGTGAGGTCTCCGAGAATGACGTATTGAAGATTATCAAAAATTCTCCTACTAAATCATGTCTTTTAGACCCAGTGCCAACTTTTCTTCTCAAAGACTGTGTGGATATTTTACTCCTATCCATTACAAGGTTGTCAGTTTGTCTTTGGTCGATGGTGTTTTTCCCAAACAGTTCAAGAAGGCAGTTGTTCCCCCCTTATTAAGAAAGCATCACTTCGTAATGAAGACTTAAAGAATTATCGTCCGGTATCAGGATTGTGTTTTATGTCAAAATTGTTCGAGTGGGTGGTTGTTAAACAGCTTATGCAACACATCAATAGTAACAATCTAGACAATCCTCATCAATCAGGGTATAAAACTGGTCACTTCCACTGGAACTGCCCTACTGCATATTAAAAATGAAATCCATACCTCACTGTCACGTGGCGAGCCTATGGCACTTGTCCTACTTGATTTATTGGCCGCCTTTGATACAATCGACCATGATACTCTTCTGAAATGTCTTAAGTCATGGTTTGGTGTGTGCAGCATGGCCCTAAAGTGGTTCTCCTCCTATCTCAACCTTCGATTCCAGGCAATTAAAATTGGGTCAACCCTCTCAGAATTGCATGAGTTATTGTTTGGAGTACCCCAAGGCTCTGTCCTCGGCCCTCTGCTTTTCTTTCTATACACCACTCCTTTGAGTAAGGTTATTAGATGGCACTCCGATATCAAATTCCATTTTTATGCCGACGACACTCAGTTGTTCGTTCATTTGTCCTACAAAAATGCCACCTCCGCCTTTGATAAATTAAATTCTTGTCTTCAGGATGTTCCAGAATGGATGTTGTCAAGCTTGTTTAATTTCCCCGAAAAAACAGAGTTCATCATATTTGGATCTCATGCCCAGCTAAAGGAACTAGATTCTCACCTCCCTGTTAGGATATATGGTAAACTTTTGCATCCATCAGCTGTTGTAAAGAGTGTCTGGTTTGATGTTAATTTTTCCTTTGCTGATCATGTTTGCAATATTTGTCAGACTTGTTTCATTAAAATGCCTGATCTCAGGTGGGTCAGGTAGTACCTGACGGATGCTGCTGCTGCTGCTGTCCTAGCGGCAAATGCCCTGGTGAACAGTTGTCTTGACTACTGGAACTCTCTTTTCAGAAGTCTATCTAGTTTCCATATGCGAAAACTGCAGTGTATTCAAAATATACTCGGGAGGATTGTCACAAATTGCAATTGATACTCACAGGCTAGTCCTATTCTCAAAAAACTCCACTGGTTGCCAGTTAAATTTCGGTGTATTTTCAAAACAGACACTTTGGTTTATAAGTTTCTTCACAGTTGTCACCCAAACTATTTCAGCTCTCATCTGTCTGTTCATTGCGGAAGGTATGGCACAAGATACAACTGCCCAATTTTGCTTTTGATGCTCCCACACTCTGGAATGATTTGCCTGATGATGTACGTTCTGCTTCAACTCTTGCCTGTTTCAGGAAAAAACTAAAATCTGATCTCTTGGATAAAGCTTTCCCACCTTAGTATCTAAATTTCCAGGCGTCTCCGTGGTTTCGACCTGGCTATGTCTCTGGAATGATGATTATTGAATTGGACTTGGTGTCAATGTTTTATGACCTTACTGCTTATGTCTTTTCATTTGATGCTGTTTTTTCAGACCTAGGTCCATAGCTAAGTGAGTAATAGCAATGGTGGCTACTTCGAGTAAAGTGCTCATAACTCCAAAACGACTGCATTTAGAGCATTTCTGTAAAATACGTTGTTCAGCTACTTTCTCCATGCCTACAAGATGGTACCATTTTTAGGGGTCTATCTTGATAGCTAAGTGAGTAATAGCTATTTTCTGTTTTTAACAATGACCAAAATGAGTAAGTTGCTTTTATCTTTGTAACTGTTACTTACAATATTGGTCTCAAATATGTTGTTGAACAACTCCTTCATGTACTATATGATGGTGAGGTTTCCAAGGTGTAGCACCATAGCTAGCTGAGTAATAGCTACACTAAGTTTAACATTTGACCATTGAGCAAGACACTTATAACTCAAAAACTATTGACTATAGAGGATTTTTGTCAAATATGTTGTTCACCTACTTTTTGATGTACTGTGTCGTGGTGAATTTTCAGAGCTGTAAGTCCATAGCTAACCGAGTAATAGCCACTTTGAAATTTCTTAATTTCAACATTGAGTAAATCACTTATAACTCCAAAACTATTGAATTTAGGGAATTATTGTCAAATATGTTAATCAGTTACTTTTTAATGTTCTGTGTCATGGCTAAGTTTCAGAGCTGTATCTCCATAGCTAATTGAGTAATGGCTACTTTGAATTTCAACATTGAGTAAATCACTTATAACTCCAAAACTATTGAATTTAGAGAATTATTGTGAAATATGTTGTTCACTTACTTTTTGATGTACTGTGTCATGGGAAATTTTGACAGCTGTATCTCTATAGCTGCCTGAGTAATAGCTACTTTGAGGGTTTTCCATTGAGTAAATCACTTAGAACAGCAAAACTGTTGAATTTAAAGGATTTTTGTGAAATATGTTGTTCACTTACTTTTTGATGTACTGTGTCATGGGAAATTTTCACAGCTGTATCTCCATAGCTACCTGAGTAATAGCTACTTTGAGGGTTTTCCATTGAGTAAATCACTTAGAACAGCAAAACTGTTGAATTTAAAGGATTTTTGTCAAATATGTTGTTCACCTACTTTTTGATGTACTGTGTAATGGCAAATTTTGAGAGCTGTAGGTCCATAGCTAACTGAGTAATAGCTACTTTTATGGTTCTCCATTCAGTAAATCACTTATAACTGCAAAACTATTAAATTTAGAGGATTTTTGTCAAATATGTTGTTCACCTACTTTTTAATGTTCTCTGTCATGGCAAAGTTTCACAGCTGTAAGTCCATAGCTAACTGGGTAATAGCTACTTTGATCGTTTTTCTTTGAGTAAATCACTTTTAACAGCAAAACTGTTGAATTTAGAGGATTTTTGTCAAATATGTTGTTCACTTACTTTTTGATGTACTGTGTAATGGCAAATTTTGAGAGTTGTAGGTCCATAGCTGAGTAATAGCTACTTTGATGGTTTTCCATTGAGTAAATCACTTATAACAGCAAAACTGTTGAATTTAGAGGATTTTTCTCAAATATGTTGTTTAGCTACTTCTTATGTACTGTGTAATGGCAAATTTTGAGAGCTGTAAGTCCATAACTAACTGAGTAATAGCTACTTTGATGGTACTCAAATTGAGTAAATCATTTATAACTACAAAACTATTACATTTAGAGGATTTTTGTCAAGTATGTTGTTCACCTACTTTTTAATGTTCTGTATCGTGGCAAAGTTTCACAACTGTAAGTCCATAGCTAACTGAGTAATAGTTCCTTTGATTGTTTTCCTTTCAGTAAATCACTTTTAATGGCAAAACTTTTGAATTTAGAGGATTCTTGTCAAGTATGTTGTTCACCTACTTTTTGATGTACTGTGTAATGGCAAATTTTGAGAGCTGTAGGTCCATAGCTAACTGAGTAATAGCTACTTTGATGGTTCTCCATTGAGTAAATCATTTATAACTGCAAAACTATTACATTTAGAGGATTTTTGTCAAGTATGTTGTTCACCTACTGTTTAATGTTCTGTATCGTGGCAAAGTTTCACAGCTGTAAGTCCATAGCTAACTGAGTAATAGCTACTTTGATTGTTTTCATTTCAGTAAATCACTTTTAATGGCAAAACTTTTGAATTTAGAGGATTCTTGTCAAGTATGTTGTTCACCTACTTTTTGATGTACTGTGTAATGGAAAATTTTGAGAGCTGTAGGTCCATAGCTAACTGAGTAATAGCTACTTTGATGGTTCTCCATTGAGTAAATCATTTATAACTGCAAAACTACATTTAGAGGATTTTTGTCAAGTATGTTGTTCGCCTACTTTTTAATGTTCTGTATCGTGGCAAAGTTTCACAGCTGTAAGTCCATAACTAACTGAGTAATAGCTACTTTGATTGTTTTACTGTGAGTAAATCACTTTTAACAGCAAAACTTTTGCCCGGGAGATTATAAAATGCAGATATTTAACACATATATATACCCTCTATAAGCATGCAGACATTTGACCTTGAAGCTCTTCTTGAGCCCTTGTTGAAGGTCAAACGAGGATGGCCAAACTTAAAAGTGCATATATCTTGCTTATTATTGGTCCTAGAGGTTTGGAATGTGTAACCAACCTATAGGAATTCATGTGCTGGGAATCTTTTGCTGCGGTCAGATTTGACCTTGGACCCCTCGTTCATGGTCAAACTGCTGTGGCCAAACTTAAAAGTACCTATATCTCGCTTATTATTGGTCTTACTATTGGTCAAACGAGGATGTCCAAGCATAAAAGTGCCTATATCTAGCTTATTATTGCTTCCAGAGGTTTGGGATGTAAATCTCACTTTAAACAGCACATCTTTGCTACCCGGTGGGAGATCATACCACTGCAGTGGTCTTGCTTTTAGCTTTGAGATAAAACTTAGCAATAATTACAACATAATTAATCGCATTGTAAAAGTCGAAATCATAATTCAAGGAACCTAGTGGTACTCTAGTACCGTTAATTTTACTTTACTTGTGATTATGTTACTTAACAAGTTTTCAACTTGCCTCCAAAAGTGTTCTACATCGCATCAGTTATAAAAGTAGTGCTCCAAATTATCTACTTTTTGGCTGGCATCACAATTTGGAGAGGTTTTAATATTCCATAAAAATAATTTTTAGTGTAGTGACAAGAGAAGACCCCATGCAAATCTTAAAAATTGCATTGTTATTAAATAAGTATCTATTATTATTTTTGATGGCAGTAAAAAATTAATATAGGTTTTCCCAGTTTGCTGCCATCAAAAATAGATAAAATTCTATATCCATTTGTTTGGGCTGTTTGGTATAACTCTTATCTTAGAAATCAGGTTCTGATACACTTTTGCAGTTGTAATTTTCTCAAAAACTCTCTAAGCCTTGCAACAGTGTCACCTTTTTCGGGTGAATAATATAACCTGATTTCTTGTTTTTGGGAAGCCTCCTCTAGATAGAAGATAGTACGCTGTCTATCTAATTATTAAATTTTAGGTCACTGAATACAATATCAAAACGATTTCCTATTTCCTGTTTAGTTTTAAAAGACATTTGGGTTTCATTAAAAAAATCAGTCGCATCTTCAAAACCTGACTTTGTCCAGTTATCTGATTCTGGTGGGACAGATTTATTATTAATTGTGATAGCTGGATTATTAAACAACTTGAGAGTTGAGATTCAACCTTCTAGTTAGGGGTCACGGTGGCAGAGTGGTAACACTCTCGCCTCCCACCTCTGAGGCCGGGGTTCGGTTCCCAGCAAGGCCTCAAGTGGGAAAGCTGGTAGTGGCTTGCCGTTGGTCAGCAGTTTACAGCACAGAACCCTGACAAACTTTATGTACTGGTTTCCTCTGCCCTTCCAACTACCCGTCGTGATATGACCTGTACAGTGTTGAAAGCGACGTAAAACCCCAAATAAATAAATCAACCTTCTAGTTACAAGAACCAGCTAGTAGAAAAAGGTAGATAATTTTCAAAGAAATGTCCATTGCGGCCATATTGTTTTTCAGAGTGAGGCTAATTTCAGTTGCAGAGAATGTAGATACCCCAATGTAGATATCAATCATGCAAATTTGGTGAAGCTAGTTGGTCCAGTTTTCTGCTGAGAGTGTTAAAGCCGAAAATCTCTCTAGGCACAGTGGTAGTGTTATGAACACTAAACAAAAGTATCAACTGGTTGAATCCGGTGGATACAATGAACATGTATTCCTGGGATTTCCAAACAGTGTCTTTAACAGCTTAGGCTTGTACTTTCCCAACAGTGTTTCTGGCGGCTTGGGTTTATACTTGCCACACAGTATCTCCAAGGGTTTGTTTTATACTTACCAAACCATGTCTCTCACAGCTTTGTTTTATACTTTCCAAATAGTGTCTCTAACGGCTTGAGTTTATACTTAACAGTGTCTGTCATGATTTAAGTTTGTACATACTAAACATTTTCTCTTTTGGTTTGTACACTTACCCAGGCTGCCTCTCTGAGGCCTGACAATACTCTGGGTGGTGGGTGGCTTGCTGGTAAGGTAGGCAACACCAGGAGCCAGTGAGCGTACTCCTTGCTGATCATACTCATGCACGGTCATCACCTTTGCCTTGACAGGCAGGTAGAGGTGGTCAGTCTCTGTGATGATCTCCACGTTGTGGGAGATGCTCCCCACTCCCTGTCCTCCCTCCACTCCTACAGCAATGGCATAGATCTGCACCTTCAGCTCAGCCTTCATGCCAGCAGCAACCTGCACAGCCACACACTTCAAGTCAAATTTAAACATGTAATACAGACTTCCATGGTGGCATTGGGTGACACACTCTCACCTCTGATATCAGAGTTTGAATCAAGGCCTGACCTTAACTGGGAAAGCTGGTAGTGTTTTTGCCGTTGGACAGCAGTTTACAAGGATTGCTATCAAGACCCATAAATAAGTGTTAAATGATAGTATTATTTTAAGAATACTTCAGAAACATGTAGTACCATTAGGACAAAGAAGAAAACAGCAGAAACTTTTTTGTCTGCACCACTACTCCCTAACAATAACCTACCCCTAAGTATAACTTTCAAAATTTACAGTAGCAACTCTAATTACAAGAGACCATGAAACTACTGTTATGCCACCAAATTTGCAGCTGTACTTCAATTTAAAGTTTTTACCAAAACTTAAATGTTAAGGTTGAAATAACGTAATGACAGGACCATACTTAAGTTTCCGATTTAAATAAGAGTTCAGATCAAGGAGATTCTGACCCACACACTTTATTGTATTGGCCTAAATATAAATCTTGTGCATTGTGTCAACAAAAAATTGTTTAATTTTGCGATAATTAGATATAAGTATATTATACATTATGTGAGACTTGATCTTAAACAGTTTGATTTATAAAGATAAAAATACACATGCACTCACAGGTCCAGGGTTGAAGAGGACTTTGAGGCCTGTTGATGGTGGTGGTTGCTTGAGTTTAAATCTGCAGGCATCAACTCCAGTGTTCTTGATGCTGACAACTACTTGGTAGGTGTTGCCCTCTCTGAGAAGGCCAAAGTTCACCTGATTGGGCAGCAATTCGAAGCCCCTCATACGGGCAAGAATGTCTGCTCCCTGCTGAGTGGCCCCTGCCACTGATGAATTGTTCACCTTACGTCGCACGGAGTCCTCGATCACAGAAAACTAAAATATGTTGACAAAAATACTCATAAAAACAATGCTTTACAGTGTACTCAGTAACAATGCTTTTCCAAAACATGCATAATAAAAATAATTCAGCAAGTATTTGGGGAATAGAAAGACAATTAATGGTTGCACACCATGATTGAAAACACTAAATTCTTGTAGAAGCATCCAGTGACTGATTTGGTTTCAGTCACATATCGAGTCCTATATATTCTGGCAAAGTGAAAAATGTCAAAATCACTTAAGTTGTGGGGGGAGGTAATCCTGCATATGAATTCACTCTGTAAGCATTAGGCTTAGTTGTCATCAGTGCCACTCTCTACAGTTTGCTAGATCATCATATTTTTACCTAGTATGCCTTGAATAAATGTGTACCAGCAATTTGAAACCACTTTTGGAGAATATTGGAGAATTTGGTGTGGCTGATACCAAAAAATTTTAACCAGTTGTTGAAAAGAGTATGAAATGAAAAGCATCCTGCTCCAGGGAGTTAAAGGTTTATGAAAATAATGAAAGCATGTATGCAACAACTAAAAGTAAAACTGTATGAATAATTTCAAGTCTTTAAAAAAGAACGGGTTTTGGGGTGATGTGACCTGGAGAAAGGTCAAATGTCAAGTAAATGCATGTGAAAAAGTTTTCCACTGCAAAAGAAGAGACACACAAAAAGAAATAATAATAATTTTCATCCTATAAATACTAAAGGAGACATTAAATACCATTGTATGATGTTGGTAGTGAGAAAACCAGACCCTAAACCAAATGACACTTTTAGAATCAATAGTTTAGCAACAAAATTACGAGACCTCACACATCACAGAACCAATACACATTTTGCATCTTATTTGAAAATGCATATGGATTCTTTTCAAAAATGATTAAATAATGGCAAAACAAAGCACCTTAGCATGGCACTTTGAAACTCTCTTGATGATCTTGAATAAAGTGACTGAAGTTGAATTTCAAAAAAATTATAGAAAATATAGAAAACCTGAAAGCACTGTATCACTGACTTCTGTCGGAAGGGGGGAGGGGGGGAATGAAAAGGATTAAATATGCAATCAATTACATAAATCAATGAGAAAAATTTATGTTTGCGTAAATTTTATTTGAACAGAATTTAAGGAGGGATGAATGAGACGTAGAGTGCACTAAGTTGGATGAACATAACAAATCTCACCCGCATGTTTGGGGCAGCAATGGATCTGTCTGCATGTATGTAGCTGGGCAGTTTGACAGAATCCTGTCTGAGCTGTCCAGTCACAGTGGTCAGCAATGGAGATTTCTTACTGCTGCAGTTATCATCTACATCTGCAATTACAGCGCTTAACACAATGTCACTGGGAAAAACCTGCGATTGAATTTCAGAGGATCACTCGTGTTGAATGTACATGTACAGTCAGTATCAGCATTCTCACTATCCCCAGCAATTCTAAGATGCTGGAGCTAGTCTTACACCATAGTTCAGTGAGGCTGGGGTACAAGATTGTGTTAGAGGTGTCACAATGAACAGGAGTAGCAGTGTATTATACTTAACCTTTCTGCAAGTCCTGGGATGCCAAGGTGAATGTTGTGGTATCACACTGAACAGTGTTTTTAGATGCTCGGTGAGGTGGGGTGACTGGGGTATTACACTGTACAGTGTTTTAGGATGTGTTTGAATATAATCATCTGTTTACTACTCACCCTCTTCTGGTAGTTCTGGGATGCTGGGGTGAGTGTTGGGAGACTCATACTCCATCCCATTAGCTGCAGCCTCTTTCGGTGTAGGGTTTCCGGGTCTGTCTGGCACGGTCTTGGTGGCATGGGCTGGAGTGGGGTTCTTTGGTCTCACAGAGGATGGTGACCCACTGCCTTGAGCATGTCCTGGAGTTGGATTGCCTGGCCGAAGGTTAGAGGGGGTATGTCCAACATCACCTAAAGAACAGACTACTACCATAAAAGCAGAAGATGACTTTTTAAAAACATACCATTGAAGACACCAACTCATTTGTAAATTCTATAGTTTACAAATCCCATGAATGAATATTTACCAGTCTTCCCATAAATTTGTTATTGGGTGTATGACAAAGTAAACTGTGTCAATTTTTCTGTATTGGGATAAAATAGAAAATTTTCATTTGTAAATTCAATTTTATAAGTTAGCATCTAACCTAACAGACATAAGCTATGAGGTGGCACAAGCTGGTCCTTCCAGATATCATATCTCTTTTTCATAGACGCCTATTGGTGGAAGGGCTCCAGAAGATGAATCCTGCTTCGATGGTAGGGTGGAAATACCCTGTCTGTTAGGCAAGATATTAATTTGTAAAACTTTAGTTTACAATTAAAATTTTATACTTTACTGCGTTATTACGTCTTACCTAACAGGCATAAGCTACCCAATGGCTGGAGGGCAGCTCCTAGGGGACTCTAACAGGAAAGTTAATGCCAGAATAGGCACCATTATTAAAAAGTCAGGTCTCAAAGGCTAGCTGGTTAAACCGGGTGACCGGCCATAGTGTACCCCTCTTTTCTCCTTGGAGAGGGGGAAGAGGGAAAAGAGTTATGTCCCAATGGATCCCTGACCCAGACCAGGAAGTGAGAAGGGATGTGGACCCAAAACGTGTGCTAACAACACCTGGGTAAAAGGTAAATAGAAAGATTAAGTCCCTTACCTAAAAAGGATCTAAACTTAAAACATGCATGTGACTTCCAGTGACAGGCTGAAAGGATCTGATCTAAGGAGATCCCTCCTTGGAAAGCCTTACAAGCAGCAAAAGCTCTAACATTATGAGCTTTTACCTGCGGCTTTTACTTGATTTCTGGTCTGAGAGCTGGTAATACAGTCGCTGTCGGCCTGATCCAAGAAGAAATAGTTGAAGGAGATATACCCATACTAAAATTCTTCTTAAAAGACACACACACCACTTCCTTGTTGTGTCTACAGTCCTTTTTCTTTTCTATATAATATCTCAAGGTTGACAGGACTGAGCATCCAATCCTCCTTGAGATCTATCCAAAGTGGTAGCCCTGGCCAAAATAATAATAATAATATAATAATAACAAGCATTGTGACGCATGCAGTTATCTCCCGCCAAGAGAAAGGTAAAGGTCTGCAATATGTCACATGCACGATTCGTAGTCTCTGAGCACTGGCTGTCTAGACGATGACGTCACTGGACAGGTTTCCTAAGGATTCCGTTCGGAGTCACTTTTCGTGCTTTCTTCCATATTTTAACACTTAAAATGGTCAAATAACGTAGCAGATTAGGTATAAACCCTTAAAGTATTTATTTTATTTTATTTCTACAGGCACATATTCCTGTATATAAGCATAGTCGTTGTCGCCCACTCTTTTCTTTACAACGTGAGCCCGGAAGTGGATTTAACTTTTAAAATATGTTAAATATACTCATCTGTTCTGTGAATTGTCACAGTTCTGTGAACAGTCAACAGTGATAATCTCCACTTAGCTTTTGCTCTGCTTTGTACTGAGCTACATGTCTGCAATTATACTATGTTATAGATGAGCAAAAAGTAGGTGAATCACACATTTAAACGAAATACTGATTTATTCAACAGTGAGAACCTAAAAGTAGCTATTGCTAATCAATGCAATAAGCTACAGGTCTGAAACTTTACTATGTTATAGCTGTTCAAAAAGTAGTTGAATAACATATTTAAAGGAAATTCTCTAAGTGCAATAGTTTTCAAGTTACAATTGATTTACTCAACACTGAAAACCTGAAAGTAGCTACTGCTCATGTATGCAATGAGTTGCAGGTCTGCAGCTTTACTATGTTATAGCTGACCCAAAAATAGGTGAACAACATATTTAAAACAAGCTTTCTGATGCATGCAGTTATCTCCCGCCGTATAAATTAGATGTACTAAAGATAGTGTAATATAGCTTGTGAGATGGAGGCACATGTAGAAGTGACAATAAGCAAGAGGCATTTTAATATTTGATTGCAATACTTTTAAAGATAAAAGGCATTTACTCATTTTAGTAGCTATTAGTCTGCCATCCAAAAAGCTACAGTTCTGCAACTTTACTATGTACTAGATCACCCAAAAGTAGGTGAAGGACTTATTTAGAAGAAATTGCCTATCTGTTACACTTTTAGAGATAAAAGACATTTACTCATTTTAGTAGCTATTACTCTGCCATCCAAACAGATACAGTTCTGCAACGTCACTATATGGTACATCACCAAAAGTAGGTGAATGACTTATTTAGAAAAAATTTCCTATGTGCAATATTTTTAAAGATAAAATGTATTTACTCATTTTAGAAGCTATTACCCAGCTATGCAAAGAGCTACATTTGTGCAAAGTCACTATGTGGTAGATCACCCAAAAGGTGAATGACTTATTTGGAAGAAATTGCATATCTGCAATACTTTTAGTGACTAGAGGAGTAGTTTTAGTACACAAATATTGCTTAAATCTCTCTATCTCTTACGGTTTTTGAGATAAATTATATTTTCCATTTCCCCCAAAATTCAAGATGGCAGCCGAAATTAAGAAAAGTCAAAATTTTTCAGATGTAGCAGGAGTACTCCTTGGTACCCTAGGGGTCCAAAATTTGCCTGAAATCCCTCTATCTCTTACAGTTTGTGAAATAAACGACATTTTCCACTTCCCCAAAATTCACGATGGCGGCTGAAAATTGGAAAAGTCTAAATTTTTCAGAGGTGCTAGAGGAGTAGTCCTTCTTACTCTGGGGATCCGAAATTTGCCCAAAATCACTGTATCTCTCACAGTTTTTGAGATAAATGATATTTTCCATTTCTGCCAAAATTCAAGATGGCGGTAAAAATTCAAAAAAGTTTAAACATTTAAGAGGTCCTACTGGAGTAGTTCTTAGTACCCTGGGGGTCCAACATTTGTCTGAAATTGCTCTATCTCTTACGGTTTTAGAGATAAATGGCATTTTCTATTCCTGTAAAAATTCAAGATGGCAGCCATAAATCAGAAAAGTCTAAATTTTTCAGAGGTCCTAGAGGAGTAGTCCTTAGTACCCTGGGGTACAAAATTTGCCCAAAGTCGCTCTATCTCTTACACTTTTTGAGATAAACGGATTTTCCATTTGCGCCAAAATTCAAGATGGCAGCTGAATTTCGGACAAGTTGAAATTTTTGAGAGGTCTTACATTAGTCCTTCGTGCCATAAGGATAACATATTTTATACCAAACCTCTATACTGAATACTTTTGAACTTACAAGTGACTTACTTACTTGCTTATCCTCTTCACTCCTTCTGGATCATAAGGCGGTAAACAATTTCCTCCAGTTTTCTCTGTCTTTGGCCTTGCACTGAACTTCATGCCAGCTTGACCACCCCATCTCTTGTTTCTCTCATTCTACTGTTCTCCGCCATGTTTCTTTTGGCCTGCCCTTCTTCCTTTTCCCTTTAGGAGCCCATGTCATTGCTACCTTAGTGTTTTCCTCTCTCCTTAATATGTGCCCAATATATGACCATCAAGTGACTTACTCAGTGACAAAATGCCAAAGTAGCTATTACTCAGTTGGCATTATAGCTTCAGCTCTGAGAATGCGCCATGACACAGAACATTAAAAAGTAGATGAACAACATATTTGATTAAAAAACCTCTAAATTTAATACTTTTGAAGTGACAAACAATTTACTCATTGGGAAAATAGCAAAGCAGCTATTTCTCAGTTAGCTGTGGAGCTATAGCTCTGAAAATTTACCATGGCACAGAACATGAAAAAGTAGCTAAACAACATAATAGATAAAAAACCTATAAATTTGGAAAATTTAATGGTAATTTAAATTTTTATTAGAAATACTTACCATTTCCTAACAGTAGCTATTTGTTGGAGCTATCCAACCCAATGGCCAACGCAATGATGCAAATTTAAGGTTATATAACAACCTTAACCAGGCCACTGGGTTACAGTAGTCCATCCTCCCGCCAAATAGGTAACATGACCACATTGTTTACTTCATTATTTTTGTTGCAAGTAAAAGAATGACTTGCGGGGAGGCGGGAGGGAAATCCATTTGTTAGGAAATGGTAAGTATTTCTAATAAAAATTTAAATTACTATTAAATTTTCCAATTTTATAGCGAAATACCCTTAACATTTCCTAACAGTAGCTGAATCCGGCCTTGTAGGATAAAGGGAATTCTTTAAAGAAAATCACAACCTAACCTACAACTAAACATCATGAGAACTTCGTAATGCGATTTACATGCATTAGTGAACATATAAACTTCCAACATACAACTCCCAAATGGCAGTATGTAGCTGTAGTTCTCACAAATGCTGACACTGTTGGTGCTGCAATTGGATGCCATAAATAGATAACCCATCCACATTGTAACATCTGACCCCAAAACAAGGTCAAACCAACCTGAAAGTGTCATCAGCGTAATGCCTAATCCTTTCCAAGTCAGATTTAGGCAACATTGATGTCTACTACAAATACATCCAGCATTGCACACAGGACCCAATTTCAAATCTGACCCTATGACAACAGAGGTTTTTAAGACAGAAATTGGTGTACATACAATGGAATTTCCAATAACATGTATCAAGAACACATGTAAGGAACTCACCTATAAAACTAAAGATGCAATCAAAAACATACATCATTAGCTTCTGTGACTCAATCTTGACTCAATCGAGATGAAAAAGTTGCCAAGAGATCAGACTTTTAAGAAACTTTCTTAATGGCATAGATTATGTGCTATCTCAAACCTTTTGATCATCCAAATATATATCAAACCCCTAACAGAACAGACAACCCCATATTGAGTCAAACTGTTGTCCAAAGAGGCTAAGAGCTGGCATGACCACAGGCTTAATTGCAGTAGGCCCATCCAAAGTCACCTGATTCTGGCAATTGATGGGGCCTGAATTACTTGTGACCAATTCTCTTGAATTTCACTCCTTTCCCATGAATCTGTAGTCCACAAAGACTAAGACCACCGGCTGAATTGCAGTAATTGCAGTAGGCCCATCTGAAGCCAACTGGTTCTTGGCCAAAAAAGGCAGTCAATGGGCCAGTGTAACTTGTGACCAATTCTCCCTATAACTAAGGGAAAGGTCCAAAAATGAATGTCACTCCTTTACCTGAAGCCAAAATCAAAGACTGTCTTGATAGGTAATAACTTCAAGAAAGCCTTCCTCACAAGCTTGTTTGTTTGCAAGGTTGTTTGATAAGAGCATGTAGAACCAGTGAAAAAATCCAAAATTATTGGTTTGTCTCTTACTAAAAGTTGCTAATCCTTATACAACTCAACTTTTAGACACTTCTTGACCCTTTAAGCAGCCCCAAACCATCTGCAATTGCTGTTCTATAGCCCGCAATAGTGGATGGTATTAGGATGTTTTCCTTAAACTAGTATTTTAGAAAATTTGCTCCATCTGGAAGAGTGGGGTCTGAGATATATACCTGGCTTTCTTCACACCACTTCCCAAAATAGACCAACTGATTCACAGATTCTCCTTGAGGAGTACCCCTAAGGCTCCTTAATTTGTTTTAGCAACTTTCTCTGGGAATCTTCCTGAATGTTCATGACTGACTCCAGATGCTAAGCATGAAGAATCAAATAAGCTAGATTGTGAAGTCTGTTGCTGAATGGTTGAGTCAACAAATTCACCCACAAGGGAAGTCTTAGATGAAGTTTTGTGAACAGATTCACCAGATCCCAAAACCAAGACATCCCTGGCCACCCAATCATGATGATTCTGCACCTGTAGGTAGTAGGTGCATCACCTGCAGGACCAAGGCCCTGGGCAAAACACATGTCCGTCCAGACCTTCACAAGAGATGTTCAAGCATCTGTTTTCCCAAGCCTGACAGGTGCCCTACATAGGAATCTTGTGATTCATCTTTGTTGCAAACACATCGACCACTGGTTTGATGGCAGCAATGTCCAATTTGATTGAAAACCTGATGATTCAACGCCCCTTTGGTTTGAAATACCTTATCTCTCTCGACAAAGAATCTGTCAGAACATTAGTTTCCCTGAGATGCACTTTCTTGAATCTGAATCATTCTAGCATTCGACCAAACCATGATTCTACAGATTAAGCTACATATTACCTGAAAGTGGATGCCTCCCTGGCTGTTCATATAGGCAACCACTAATGAATTGTCTGTGAAAATCAACAGATTTCAATTTAGAAGCTGATTTCTGAATCATTTTAAAGCTAACAACATTGCTTTTAGCTGTAGAATGTTATCTTATGTGGAGCCTTGACTCTTCCTGATTCCATAAACCACTGGCTGTGGATGCTTCAGGTGAGCATTCCAACCCTTTAGGGAAGCTTCTGTGAAAGGAGAGAGACTGTGCTCCTTCTGAAGGAGTCGTGAGTCCTCCTTCAAAATTGAACGATTGGTGCACCACTGAAGATGATCCCTGTGAACCAAAGACACAAGAAGTGGGATATCCAGAGACTGAAGATATCAGCAGTGTTTCCTGAACGCCTTCTGCGAGAGCCATCAGTTTCACCTCTTTTGCTACCATGGTGAACTGGAGAGGAACTGTAGCAATATTGCAGGGTAAGGCAGTGAACTGGTAGAATCTGTAGCCTCCAATGAGGTGAAGATACTTTGTTAGCTTGATCTATCGGAGAAGAATATACACCCATAAGATGGAGTGACGTCATCCACTCGCCTTCTATAAACGAATACCGAATATTGTAACAGTTTCCATATTAAAAAATAGGCCAAGGCCTGCTGCTTACTGGCGACCCACATGTTGTTGTGTTTTTCCATTTTTGGCGAAAATTCGAAAATTCAAAATGGCCGCCATTTTTGGGGAGGGGAAAATTTTTTGAAAATTGCCAATAGTACATTCCTCTTATACCCTGCGGGTCGAAAATTTGGACGAAATCGCTCTATCTCGCATGGTTAAGGAGATAGAACCAATTATGTGTTTTTCCATTTTTGGCGAAAATTCGAAAATTCAAAATGGCCGCCATTTTTGGGGAGGGGAAAATTTTTTGAAAATTAACAATAGTACATTCCTCTTAGACCCTGTGGGTAAGAAAATTTCGACGAAATGGCTCTATCTCGCACGGTTAAGGAGATAGAAGCAATTTTGTGTTTTTCCATTTTTGGCGAAAATTCGAAAATTCAAAATGGCCGCCATTTTTGGGGAGGGGAAAATTTTTTGAAAATTAACAATACTACATTCCTCTTATACCCTGTGGGTCGAAAATTTCGACGAAATGGCTCTATCTCGCACGGTTAAGGAGATAGAAGCAATTTTGTGTTTTTCCATTTTTGGCGAAAATTCAAAATGGCCGCCATTTTTGGGGAGGGGAAAATTTTTTGAAAAGTAACAATAGTACACTCCTTTTATACCCTACGGGTCGAAAATTTCGACGAAATCGCTCTATCTCGCACGGTTAAGGAGATACAAGCAATTTTGTGTTTTTCCATTTTTGGCGAAAATTCAAAATGGCCGCCATTTTTGGGGAGGGGAAAATTTTTTAAAAATTGCCAATAGTACATTCCTCTCATACCCTCTGGGTCGAAAATTTCGACGAAATGGCTCTATCTCGCACGGTTAAGGAGATAGAAGCAATTTTGTGTTTTTCCATTTTTGGCGAAAATTCGAAAATTCAAAATGGCCGCCATTTTTGGGGAGGGGAAAATTTTTTGAAAATTAACAACACTACAATCCTTCTCATACCCTGCGGGTCGAAAATTTCGACGAAATGGCTCTATCTCGCACGGTTAAGGAGATACAAGCAATTTTGTGTTTTTCCATTTTTGGGGAGGGGAAAATTTTTTGAAAATTAACAATACTACATTCCTTTTATACCCTGTGGGTCGAAAATTTCGACGAAATGGCTCTATCTCGCACGGTTAAGGAGATACAAGCAATTTTGTGTTTTTCCATTTTTGGCGAAAATTCGAAAATTCAAAATGGCCACCATTTTTGGGGAGGGGAAAATATTTTGAAAATTAACAATACTACAATCCTTCTTATACCCTGTGGGTCGAAAATTTCGACGAAATGGCTCTATCTCGCACGGTTAAGGAGATACAAGCAATTTTGTGTTTTTCCATTTTTGGCGAAAATTCGAAAATTCAAAATGGCCACCATTTTTGGGGAGGGGAAAATTTTTTGAAAATTAACAATACTACAATCCTTGTTATACCCTGTGGGTCGAAAATTTCGACGAAATCGCTCTATCTCGCACGGTTAAGGAGATAGAAGCAATTTTGTGTTTTTCCATTTTTGGCGAAAATTCGAAAATTCAAAATGGCTGCCATTTTTGGGAAGGGGAAAATTTTTTGAAAATTAACAATACTACATTCCTCTTATACCCTGGGGGTCGAAAATTTTGACGAAATCGCTCTATCTCGCACCGTTTCTGAGATAAACGCGTTTTTGTTTTTTCAACGTTAAGAAAAATCGTGACATTTAGTAAATCATTAATAAGTCGGCCATTTTGTATTGGATTGTTTCGAAAAGTTATTGATTTCCAGACATGTATATAACGAACCTACTTGCAAAATTTCATGTGAATAGGTGAAGCGCTTTTTAAGTTATCATCCAGACAAGCACACCCTTTTGAAAAACATGTTTTTGGTCATGTGACTTTTCTGATTGGTGGAAAAACATGCAATGAGGAAAAATGATAGTCCTCCACCCAAGGAAGCTCCATACCAAATTTCAAAGAAATCGGTGCAGTAGTTTCTGAGGAGAAGAGGCTGGAAAAAAAATTGTTGACGACGCCGACAACAACCACAACAACAACAACAACGACAACAACAACAACAACGAAGACGACGCCAGGCCATGCCATTAGCTTACTGGCCAACGGCCAGTAAGCTAAAACGGTCAGTAAGCTAAAAAGGTACATGCAAAACTTGTTTACCTGACCTTAATTATTACTGGCTGGCATATTCCTTGTTTGTCACAAGAAATAAACTGTAAACTTCCAGCGATGTGACACTTAGACTGGTGTTATCGCCCTTTTGTCGATCATTTCATAAACAGCTATCAAAACTGCCATTCCTCTTGTTTTTTCTTCTTCGTTTTTTTTTTACTTCTGCCAACCTCACTTCTGAAAGGTCTGGCTGAATATTATCTTCTTACTCTAAGGATGAGAACATGCAAGCCTGGGCAAACTGAACAAAGGCTTCCTAAAAATGCCAGCAATGACCTCTTGCCACACCTGCGTCTACAGAGCCTAGAACATTAAATTCATCACCTCATTACTAGCTGTATGAGGAATTTCATAACAAGGAACAAAAATCCACTCTGAGGCCTGTTGTCCCTTTCCTAGCCATATATAGGAGCATACTCCTTTCTCGACTATAATAATCCCTATTGGCATGAATTTACTGGATAAAATTCCTGTGAACATCTTAACATGTCCAGCAGAAACTCCTAAATAGGCGTGAAAATGTATTCCTAAGATTCCTAAACACAAATTCCCCAAGATTTGGCAAAGACTGGTTTACTGAGGACTGCAATGTAAACATATTGCACACCGTCCAAGGCATTATTGAAGTCCATAAAATAACCTGCTAATCCCTTGATCCTGAAGATTAGCTGAACTACTCCAAAAATCAACACACTGATACCCTTTTACAGAGTCCTACAAGACATTTTTGGCAAAGCGATTGAAAAATGTGGTAAGATGATTACCCTCCAGGCCTCCTGCAACTAAGGAGCTGTCAAGGAATGATTTGAAGATATGAATCTCAAAGCAAAATAATCTCCTAGATGACTAGCAGTTCAAACATCACGATCTTAAGAAGCATCAGAAGCTTGAAATGTCTTGAAATCCCAAAGATTGGTCACAATCTCTGCTGGTTGAAAAGTCAACAGAATCTTGACAATTCCTTGAAATAGAAAATGTAACAAACAGAGGGAACAATCCCAGTGTCCATGTTTGTTATCTCAATCTGTAGCCCCTTTATAACAATCAACCAAGTCTATGGAAATATAAGGACTAGAATGTTATTCATTCATTTACAAATTCGCTGAATCAAAAGCCTTTCCTTTCACCAGTTCCCGTCACCCGACAAACGGATTCTAAACCTTTTGGGAGGTATAGAAACTCGATTGTGCTTGAATGACGTCATGCAGGTATTTTCCTCCACGGAATGTTTTGACTGGACCTCGACGGAAGTGTTTTCCGGAGAGACAGTCATTCTCTGCATTCAAAACTCCTCCACGATGCAGTGTCCACAGCAACAATAATGGCGGCCCCCATGGGAGATTCCTTCTTCTGGCGAGTCGAAATCTATTCGACTGGGGTGCATGTTGTAATAAAACTGCTGCCAATGCCTGGCTAATAGAACCCGACGTGTGACCAGCACTGGTGACAATCGAATTGTCATTGTCTTCCAAGATGGCGTCATCCATAACTGGTTTCGTTCATCAAAGAGTACATTCTTCTAGGTATGTATGCTGCAAAATTATAACTTCCAACATCCAGCAAACTTAACCAAACGACTGGCAAGCTATATAAATATATTTATTGCATTATGCCCTTCTTTATGTTGATTTATTTCTAGAGATTGACGATGATCGAACTTTCGATGTCACCATCCAAATGTCCTTTATTGACATACCTTCGAAGATGGCCTGGTTAAGGTTGTTATATAACCTTAAATTCGCATCTCTGCGTTGGCCATTGGGTTGGATGGCTCCAACAAATAGCTACTGTTAGGAAATGGTAAGGGTATTTCGCTATAAAATGAATACTTTTGCAATTACAAGTGAGTTACTCATTGGCAAAATGAGTATAGCTCTGGTGGATACAATAAGCCAAAAGTAGTAAATGATATATTATTAAAAACTCAATAAATAACATATTTCAAAAGACTGGCCTAACTGTAAAACTTTTAAAGATATTTGACATTTACTTCTTCTGTTATTTAGCTACAAATCAGGAAATAGTTATTACTCATTTATTATATGCACTGGAGCTCCATATTATGTATCATCTTATAGTTAAGGACAAAGTAGCTGAATAACATATTTTAGGAAAATACTGTAATTGCAATAGTTTTGGAGTTACAAAGGCTTTACTCAATAGTAAGAATTTTAAAGTAGCTATTACTCAGCTATTCAATGTGTAACAGCTGTAAACCTTTACTATGTGATAGCTTATCAAAAACTAGATGAATAACATATTTGAAAAGATTTGCCTAACTTTAATATTTTTTAAAATATTTGACATTTCTTGCTACAAATAAGAAAATAGCTATTACTAACTTATGGCATGCAAATTCAAGAATAACAAAGTAGCTATTACTCGGCTATACAATGTGCAACAGTACTAAAACTTTATTATGTGATAGCTTATCAAAACTAGACAAATGACATACTGAAAATATTAACATAAGTTTAATACTTTTGAAGATATTTGACATTTGCTTCTTTCATTATTTTGCTACAAATAAGAAAATAGCTATTACTTATGGCATGCAATGGAACCCCAAACTATGTATCATCTTATAGCTACAGATAAAGTAGCTGAACAACATATTTCAAGAAAAATCTTTAACTGCAATAGCTTTTGAGTTATGTGTCCTTTACTCAAAGAAGCTACAGTTGCTATTACTAAATTATCTTTAGGCCTAAGTCCACAAAACCAAAAAAATTTTCAAGGGCGTGGAAATCCATTAGAACAAATAATTGACAAAAAATCTGTAGCTGTGGTAGTTTTGGAGAAAACTGCATGACACACTAACATACGCACGCGCACACACAATGCATTTTATAACCTCCCTTTTGTGATAAAGCCCGGTGGGAGATAATAATGAATCTTTATTTAAGACATATGCAAAAGTGGTCCATAGCAGTAAAGTAAAAAAAAAATGCATAGGCAATACATAAATATTGTTGGTAAAAGAATGTAAAGAATTTAAAAATACAGAAATTGATCAAATATATTCATAAAAAAACTATGCAAAAAGCACTAAATTTTGTAAAAACCAAGTTACATTGTCACCTAGACATAAATAATTTTATTCCAACATTTTGAAAGTTTGGAACACTTTGATACTTTACAATTAATACAGGCAATTAACAACTTATTTTCATTTTAACATATTTGATTACTAATCCCTGAAAACAAATTCCTGTTGGTTTCTGTGAAAGATGTCATGTTATTTTTTCCAAACATTTGTGAGGCTCTACAATTCATTGGATAATCCCAAAATCCTAAAAGCATCATTGTATGTAGATATCAGTTTTGAGTAATGGCTCTTGGTGTATGAGCACTACAATGTACCACAGAACATGTTACAAAGTGCCATAGCCAACATCTCAAATGTGAGGTATTTAAGTGAAGCATCCTTTAGCAGTTCAAAAGGAGGCTTTGTCAAATGATGCAGGACTAAGGAGAGGTTCTAGCTAGGGAACCCCCAACGACTCTTAGGCTGTCCCTATGGAAACTATCCGGTAGCCTATTCAGATTTTCATCTCAACTTTTATTAAGATGGCTATTTCTAATGTAATCCATATTTCTATTTTCTAATCAGCAATGGCTGACCTATAGCCATCAATAGTACTTGGTTGCAGGTGCTAATTCTAAATTCTAATAGTACTTTTATAGCACTTAATCTCCATCAATGGATAGACTCTAAGGCACATAATACCAGAAAGCCGAGATTCATAATCATTAAGATAGAAACATTGCAGGGGTCAGCACCACAAACAAAGAGCGGGACAAGGTTACACTCCTGGAAGAGGTAAATGAGGAAATCTATAATCTGTTTTATAGATGGTGAGGTGAACTCCATCTTTTTGATTTGCACCATCAGACAAAAATATACCACTTTACTTCATAGACTGTTCTAGTTGAACGTCTCTGAGGATCCTTAATTCATACTGCCTCTTGGTCAGAGAAACCTTGCTCCTTGATGGCCATGACTCCAGGAGCCAAGCATGGAGGTTCAGGTGGGAGGTCCCTGTGGAGATTCTAACTGAAGGGCTGAGACAGCAGATTGTGGGATTTGTGAGGACATCATGACCACATCCCAAAACCATGTCATGTTGGGTCAACCTGGCGCTATCAACTTCCTTACTACTTGACCCAGAAGGAAGATTGGGAGAAAGACATAAAGATGCTGGTCTTCCCATGACAGACTTAGAGCATCCACTGCCCAAGCATGGTAGCTTGTTGTCGTAATATATGGGAAAAAAGTCCACCTGGGGATGATGCCACTGAAACATATCAGTTCAAACACCTCCTGAAGAAGGGTCATTCTGTCTAAAAGACTTGTCTGTACCTCAATAGCTTGTCTGCAATAACATTCACATGACCTGGAATATGAAGGGCCTTCAGCACAATCCATCTTTGATTGCACAAGGACAGGAGTTTCCACAGGAGGGCACAGCTATAGACTGATCTCATACCCCGTCCTTGTTTACATAAGAGACAACCATTGCGTTGTCTGTGGCAACCAGTATTGTTAGGCCCCAGCACAAATGCTTGAATCCTTATGAAAAATTATGTGAAATTGGCTTTCCAGAAAGGGCAACACCTCTTGTGTAGAAATCTCCTAAATGAGCACCCTAACCTTCAATTGGTGGCATCTGCAAAAATTTGCAGAGCATGTTGATGTGGGTGCAATCATTGACCTGGAAGAATATTTCTTCTTTTACCCACCACTGTAGGTAAACAAGGAGAGATCTGGGGACAGGAATGTCATTTTCCACAGACTCTGGGGTGTGCCAATGCTCCTTGAGGCGTTACTGCAGTAGTCTAATATGTAGTCAACCTAAAGGAACCTGTTTTTCTGGTACTGTCAGGAAACCTATCAGGGACATGGAATGCTTGACTGTTCAAGAGGTACTGAATTTTAAGGTCAGGGCCTGCCACATTTCTGGGGTAGGACTGACCTGACCTGCCTGTTGGTCATACCAGCAGCCTATGAAATTGAAAACCTGTTTTGGTTTTGATTCTCATTTTTGCATATTGACCAACCAACCCATGTCCTGGCAAAGACTCAGAAGAAGGGTTTGAGTGTTCTGGTGGAAAGTTTATTTGATCCAGCTTTGATCAACCAGTTGTTTAGGTACTGGTAGAGCTTCATCTCCTTTACCACAACAGTGAATTCCATTTGAGCTGTCGACAACCTGAAGAGGAATGCTCTGAATTGAAAAGTTTGAGGTACTTTCTTGAGTTGGGTTGATGGGGATGTGGATGTTGCAAAGACTGTTTTATGGATTCTTGGGTTTTCATCTTAAAAGTTTGACCTTTAGAAACACTCTTTCTGAACACTGCAATCCAAGATGGGCCTCCATTTATTGTTGGGCTTTGGTACCAGAAAAGCCTGTTGTAAAAAGATAAGAAGATGGGATTTTGACCTTTCTATAGCCAGTTTTTGTAGGAGAATGCAATTCCTCTTTAGGTAGCTGTTTCTGAGGGGATTGGCATATCTTTTTTTTCAAATTTCATTTTTAAGTAACACATATACAAAAAAATGGCATACATGAATTTCATAACATATATTGGCCACACATAAATAATAAAAATCAATCAGAACACAGACACAACTTTTCGCAATGGAAATATTATGTAAATACAGGAATACAAAGCAAAGAATACTGAATACTACTCAAATATTCTTCAATCTGTGAAATACAGACCAACTTGCTTAGAATTTTTAAGTGTTACAATTAATTTTAGCAATATATTCCTGGTCACTAAATATACTTTTAAAGTAGGCTCTAAATTTATTCAAATTCAGTACTTTAGAATTTTAATTTTTTGCACTGTCAAAAATAAATTTTTTAGCAGTCAGAATAATACAATTTTGGGGTAAAAAATCTAAATCATGTTCCACAACACCAAATATAATCAACTGTGGATTGAGTTCAAGGTATAGACTGAAAGTTTGCTGGTGCCAAGTTTTTAAGCTATTCCAAAATTCTGTTACAACAGGACATGATGTAAAAAGATGGAGAATTGTCTCTTCAGACAAGTTACAGCAAAAATTACAGGAAGAAGTGGCACAAATATTTAGTTTTTTCAAATATGCCTTAGTTCCAAGTAATCTGTGAATAATCCTGTATTGAAACCAAACTATGTCATTTCTTTGCAAAGTTTTGAAGCAAATTTTGTATATATTAGTCCATTCATTTTTGCTTATATCAATGTTTAAAATGTTACACCATTTATTTCTGAGAGTGTGATTATCAAACTCCTCAAGCAAAATTTTGTAGAATTGCTGACAGCCTTTATTCTGATAAAGAAGCAGTTTTATGTAGGGAGGCAAAAAAGGTCTTGCAACATCGCGCTCACTGAGATCATAGTTATTTAAAAACCCTTTCAAAGATCTTTGAATTCTCAAATACTCCAAAAAATTTGATTTAACTCCATATTGAAGCCGGATTTCCTCTAAGGTTTTTAGGTTACCATCATTATTGATTAAATTGAGAGGTGTTAGAATACCAGCCTTGTACCAATGGGGGTAGAGGAGTGGCTCAGTTGAAATCCTGGAATTGTACCAGATTGGACACAATAGCAATTCAAATTTAGCAGGCTCCCTCTTATCAAGCAAAGAGCCCCATGCCATTAAAACTTCCTTCCAGAAATTATTTGAAATATTACTAGCTGTGATTTTGGTCCAAAGTGGGCCCAGTAAATAGAACTTTTCTGTACAGATTAAACTTGAAAAGAGTTTAGCCCAAGGCGCACCATGGGATTCTCACAAGTATCATACATGTCTGTTGAACGTTTCTTTTTCCCCAACCAAATAAGTTTTGTTTTATCTTTGTTAACTAGACCTGAAAGGGAGCCAAAAATTTCAAGAGTATTGAGTGCTGCCTTAAGAGAGTCACTCGTGCCATCGAGAAACAATGTAGTATGGTCAGCAAACTGTGAAATTTTGTATTGATTATTATTAATGTTAATACCATTAATTCTACAATTATAAAATATCATAAGATACAAAATCTATGCAGAAAATAGAAATAAATATGAAGCAATAGGGTCACCTTGTCGACATCCTCTTTGTAGAAATAAATATGAAGCAATAGGGTCACCTTGTCGACATCCTCTTTGTATGGCAAAAAATAGGATAAGTGACCAGACTGAATAATTGAAGCATGAATATTTTTATTCATAACATTTATCCAGTGACAAAAATTCCTTCCAAAATTGTAAAACTTGAGCAAATTATTCAGAAATAATCAAGAAACAGAGTCAAAAGCCTTTTGGAAGTCAACCAACATTAGCAGGCCTGGTAGTTGGTTCTTTTCTAGGTAATGCACGATATCATACACAAGACATGTATTTTCTCCAATGAACCCCCCACTTATGAAACCAGACTGGGTATCAGATATTAGTTTATAAGGACAGTTTTTAATCAATTTGCAATTGTGGCAATTGCGGTAGAAGCTACTTTATACAGGACAGATAAGAGCAAGATGGGGCCAGTTTTTAAAATTTTTTCGTTGTTTATCACCTTTTGGTAGGCAGCATTTTACACATGTTCTAGGGGAAACAGACAATTCTGTATCAAAAGCAAAATTTAAGGCTCGCAGAACAAAGTATTTTAGTTTATCCCAGAAAGTTTTGAAAAATTCTGCCGGAAATCCATCGACACCAGGACACTTATTGTTTTCATTTGTTTTAAAGCACTTATTGTTGGGCTTTGGTACCAGAAAAGCCTGTTGTAAAAAGATAAGAAGATGGGGTTTTGACCTGGTCTATTGCCAGTTTTTGTAGGAGAGAATGCAATGCCTCCATTAGGTAGCAGTTTCTGAGGGGATTGGCATATTTACTCCTGATGAGAGGATGTCTGGTCAGATTTGGTATGATTTTGAGTGGTAGCGTGTAACCCTCCCTCAAAATTGAGACTACTCTTACACTCAAAACCCTTATGGGCCCAGACTTGCCAAAAGTTTTGCAGTCAGCCACCCACAGGATGAAGACCCACAGCATTGAGGACATTGTTTGGTTAACGAGGAGAAGGACACTGATCTACTAAAAAAACATCTTTCACAAACTTTTACAACTGGGACTTAAACCTGTAGGGGCAATTTTACTTTACCGGTACGGGATCCGCCACATTTGATAATTGCAGGAAATTGTCAGGGATATATGAAATTAAATTAACAGAGTTATAAATGGGGGCAAGCCCCCAACCCCCTTAAATAGTATTCCTGTGTATTACAATTGAAAGAAAAGGATGAAATCACTAAAAACGTTTTATTATATTATCGCCCAAATCTCGTATCGGTAAAGTAAAAACTAGCCAACCTGTAAGAGGAGGCCCTTTCAAAAAGACTAAACGTATGACTGTTACAACAGACCTGTAATTTGCATTGTCTTGAGGAACAAAAAGAATATTTATGACAAAGAATTGGTTCTTCAGTCACAACATTGGCACAGAAATAGTTATTTAAAGAAGCTTTTTCCTGGACCTGTTTGTAGATCCAGAGCTTCTACCTCTACCCCTGGATTTTCCCTGTATCAAAAGGAAAGCCAGGAAGGTTGATCAAACTGTTGACCTAACTGGTGAGAAGTCATGTTCTGATCTTGATATTGCTTCCAACCACTAATATGTTAGGGGTGATATTTATTTTGATTCTTTCCAGCAATGATGGTCTTTTTAGCAATAGCTGTTTCTGGAAAGAGGTGGATTATCACTTGGGTTGTTTAGGCAACCCGGGGGTCAGTCCTCCCCCCAAGGCTTGGTTGGCTGATTAAATTCTATACCACCTAAGTACTAGGTTTGGGTACCAGTCTGACCGTTTTCATCCTGGCTTCCAAGAAGTTTTGCTCAGTAACCTGGCAACCTGTAAACAACTTGAATTCATTGGTGGGGTTCCTCACCTCAGTTCTTTTCCTGGCATTGAACTTCAGTTTAAATTTGACTCTTGAAGGAGAAACATGAAAAACTTTCCCACCCTCCCACCCAGTCATGTAAGATCAGTTCCTTAGGGTGGGTGTTTTCCTATGTTATATTATGTCAGCTTTTTGGCAAACATGTTACAAATTCATTCACATTCTTCAATTATTAGTGCTTTTAATGTAAACTCTGGGGGTCCCTTCCTCTTCAGCAGTCTAGGGGGCTTTGCTTTGACCTTTGTGTGACCTCAGTCTAAATTTGCTATGCATCACCTCTTTGGTTATAGATATGTCCCTCTTAACTAATCTCAAAGCCTGCCCTTCAGCTGGGGTTCAAGGTCACCCCAGGGGTCAGTAGGTCAAGTCAACTGTCAGGTTGATCTATCAAACTTTATCATCAATTCAGGGCTGTCTTGTTATAGCAATTTCTCTGTGCAGCCCATATCAGTATTTTAACCATCATTATTATGGCATATTTATAACAAGGTTTTTTATATACGTACTTTTAGTTGACATGTAAATATTATTAGTATTAGTATTTACAATTTTTTATAGTAATTTTTATATGTATTAATAAAATGGTACCCGCAGTCATTTGTCTGTCTTGGGGGGGCTGGCGTAAAAACTTGCAACACTTTATCTGGCATTAAAATGGACAGTCCTGACATACTTTTTGACCTTGTACACAGAGGTCATTACCCTGTCCCTTCTTACGATAACATGTGCATCTACTATTGGGGTTAAAACCTGCAATTACATGACCACATACACCAAGCTTTTGTCCAGAAAAACAATACAAATACTACAGTAACGTTGGAATCTGTATGCAGAGATAAAATCCAAAAAATAATCACAACTTTCAAAAACACAACTTGTACTTTCATGCCAAACAAAAAAGGTGAAGTGATGTCACAGTCTACCTAGTGAGTAAATGAGGCATTAACCACCTTGCGATTCAGAGGAATCTTACATTTCCAGCTAAAATACAACTCAGGACTATCTTTTTCTGATGTTTGGCGTTAACAGCTTGCACAGGCACATAGCTTATATCTGTTAGGTAAGATGTATTAATGCAATAAAATTACTAATTACTTGTAGGGAGAGATGTGGATGAAGTACCTGGTGTTGTGGAATTACTTCTAATGGCTTTTGATGCATCAGTTCTTGGGTCTTCTTTTAATTGCTTTCTCATTGTGTCTAAATCTGGGGCCTGCAAAAAAGTGACAATATTAACAACAAAACATAAATTATTGAAGCTTTGAACTGATTAATTATGCAAAAACATTTTTGAAGTGTAATACTATCCACCTTGTACACTTTTTACCATGCTGGAATGCACTGAAGCTGAGAATACAAAATGATCAAAACTTTCATATCTTGCCAAATACTTCCAAAAATTTAGATCTGCACAAAGGAAAAATATTTGTGCATGTATTTTGTGTGTATATGTGTATTTTTTTATACTCAGCGCAATATCTCCATATACTACAGGACTCAAAGCGCTATTTAACCCATCTGACTGCACAAGTACAGTCCCAACTCACAAGTAACTCACATTCCCCTAACTGAAAGATAGAGGCTCAAGGATGACCATTTATCAACGTCCTTGAGGTTCTTTAGCCTGCCGCTGGGGATAGAACCCAATGACAGAGTACCGCCATCTTAAGTGGTCATCTGAGTCACTATGTATCTGCCTCTACCTGGGATTGAACCCACGTCCTCTGAGTACCTAGACAAGTGTGTTACCCACTAGGCCACAGTGGCAGATGATTTAAAAACAAAAGAGAGATTTTATTAAAAGGGAAAAGAATGTTAAAGAAGAGATTGCTTAATGGGGGTTATCTTTTTATTCTGAATGATTAAGTCCACAAAACATATGTAAAACATTGTATGAACTATATTTCTGTCGCCCAACGTCAGAAGACAGATGTCCTGAGCAATGCTCCGACTGGACCGGCCTCATCCCAAGGGTTCGCCAGATGGCAGCACCCTCCGTTCTCCACCAATCACAGTGTGCGGGCGGGTCATGTGACTACCTTGTCTGTTACGCAAGATATTAATTTATAAGAATTTAATTTAATTGTTCTGTTTTATTAAAATATTTTACCTTACAGACATTAGCTAGAATAACTACCCAATGGAAGGAGAGTAGCTTATTGGAGGCCTGCATCAATAAAAAAGAATGTCTAAACTATTAAGGTCCCTATTGTAACCGGATGACTGGTTACCGGACCGGAACATGCCCCCCCCCCCCATTTTTTTTCCCTCTGAGCTGAAGGAAGAGAGGAAAAAACAAGAAACAGGCCCCCAAGGAGAGAGAAGACAAAGCCCATATAACTTTGGGACAATTAGACCTCAAGCCCTACACCTGTAGTATGTGGGTAAAAGATCCTGAAAAGAAGGATTAAGGATGTTAGATAAAAAAAACCTTAAACCAATAAACAAAACAATACTATAATACAATATATATAAACACAACTGTACAAGGCCTAATGGTGGATCTGCTGAGCAGCCACCACCGGTCCCAAATGTTTTATAGTTTGGACTCAGCCTAAGCAACATCCTTCAAGTAGAATTGAGTGAAGGTGTTGTGAGATTTCCAATGAAAGGCTGAAAGGATCTGTTCCAAGGAGATGCCTCCCTGTGAGACCCTGGATGCAGAGAAGGCCCTGACATCATAAGTTTTCACCTGGTGCAAAGTGAGATTCTGATCTGCAAGTTCCATGCATATAATCACCGTCTTCTTGATCCAGAAAGAAATGCTAGCTGGTGAAATATCTTAAGTGAAACCTTGTTTGATGGAGACAAAAAACAGCTCCTTATTTTCTAACTAGTCCTTGGTTTTACCCAAGTAATACCGGAAAGCTCGTATCGGGTGGAGAGATCTGTCCTCTTTGAGATATTTATCTAAAGCTGGGGCCAAAGCTGAAATAAAAACCGTGGGCCACACTTGTAGCACCCTCTCTTTCCAACTGATTTTTTTGTCAAGAAGCTAGGACGATAGAGACACCTGAGCCAATCTGCCTGATGCTGTATGTTCTTTCCCGAGGTTCCTTTGAGAGATTCAAAAGGAGCCTTGGTCCACTGACGTAGAACCAAAGAAAGGTTCCAACTAAGAATACCCTAGGGGCCTTAGGTCTTGTCTTTGTGGAAACTATCAAGAAGATGGTTGAGATTTTCTTCCAGACTGATGTTGAGGTTGATATTGCCAAACTTATCAGTAATGGCAGTCCTATAGCCATAAATTGTGCTGGGCTGAAGATTTTTCTCCCGAAAAAGGTGTGGGAGGAAATCAGAAATCTGCTTTATAGAGGGTGAACTAAAGTCCAGCTGGTTTTAGTTACACCATCTGACAAAATTGGCCCACTTTGCTTCATAGATTGCTCTAGCAGAGCTTCAATGAGGAGCCTTAATTCTTTCTGCCACTGGGCTAGAGAAGCCTTGTTCCAGGATACACGAGGCTCTAGGCCAAGCATGTATATTCAGATTTGGGAGATCTCCGTGGATGGTCCCATTGAATGGTTGAGTCAAGAGATTGTCTGACAACGGAAGATGTAGGGGTGTCAAGGAGGACATTGTGACCAGATCCCAGAACCAAGGCATGTTGGGCCACCCAGGGTTATCTAGAATATTCTTTGATAGTTGTGTTGTAGTACCTAACTGACTTCCTTTCCCAGAAAATACTGGAGAAAGGCGTAAAGAACCAGTCTCTCCAAGGAGAGGCTGATGGTGTTGAACTGAACCGATGAGACAAACTAAGGCAACTTATTATTGTACCTGGTGGCTAAAAGGTCTATCTGGGGCTGGTGCCACCTGTGACAGATCTGGTCGAACACCTCCTAATTGAGAGACCACTCTGTCTGAATCACTTGTTTGTGTCTTGACAACCTTCAGGTAACACGAAATGTGATGGGCTGACAGTAGGGCACAGAGAAAGCCTGATCTCACATTGCCCTCCTTGTTGATGTATGAGACAACTGTATCTGATATAACCAGAATGGTTTGATCCCGATACAGGGGCTCGAATCTCTTCAGGGCCAGGAGGATGACTTTCAGCTCCAGATACTTTATGTGAAGCTTGCTTTCCAGAACTGCGGTAAAGTCCCTTAAATGAGCGCCCCAAACTTTGTAGAGGATGAAGATGTTGACCAGGGAGGACATTGGCATCCTCTGTCCACCATTTTAGATAGACGTAGAGGGACCTGAAAAGTGGAATCTGTTTCTCTAGGGACTTGGGTACATGTCAATTCCGCTTCAGATGCCATTGATTTGGGCACATGTGAAGGTGGCCTGAAGGTACCTGCTTCTCTCTGGCCGTTAGCAGACCTGTGAGGGACATCAGTTGCCTGACCGAACAAGATGTAGTGTTTAGGAGAGATGTTACCTTTTGTATCTTGGCTTGCCACCTTTCTAGAGTGGGCCTGACTACACCTTGCACCAGATTGTACTGATAACCTTCGAAGTTGAACATAAGTTTTGGGATCTCGACCTGATACGTCCCTGGACTTTCCCTTTTTGACCTCAAGCGCATTAGAGGATGTTACATCAATTTTGATGTTTATATTCTATTCTATCAGCTCTGACTTTGAACATTTACGATCCAGCCTAGCTATGGAGAGGGAGCCAGAAGAGTCTGTGTGTCGTGCAAGCATTCTTCTTGAGAGGTTGACTAAATCTATTGTGAATTCCATAGGAGTGGTCAAGAGACCAAATGGAAGAGCTTTGAACTGAGAAATTTGACTTTTTAAAGCAAATCTTTTTTTTATATTTATTTATTTTTATTACACTCCAAAAATATACATACATCAGTATACAATATAAAGGTTATTGCTTTATTCCAACATTTATATTATTCTGTTTACTCAGATTAGCATATTATATACTCTTATTATAATAAAAGGTTATTGTCATCTGGTATGAGTGCTGCCTTACCAACAACTTCCTTACTATATGTCCTCAAATAAAGGTTCCCATGTAAACCAGTTATTTAGTGACACATTTTTTTCAATTTGTTTTAGTTTCAAGAGTGTGATCTGTTCAGCAAAGGCTGACTTGTACTTTTTTTGAAAATTGTAAATATTAAAGATTTTATTATTTTTTGCGCATTGGAAAATGTACCACTTTGCACAAAGAATTAACAAATTTATTTGGTCACCGTTTCTATCATTAGACAGGTACCCAAACATAACTTGCTCCTCGTCAAAAAACTACGGCAGTTTAAGTTTAATTCTCATCCAATTGGAAATATTTTCCCAGAAGTCTTTAGTTTTGATACAGTTATAAAAAAGATGTAAAATGGTTTCTTCATTGTTTGTGCAAAGTCTGCATGTGCTAAGTTCTTCAATTTTTGTTAATTTTAAATACTTTCTCACTCCTATAATCCTAAAAAGAATTCTATATTGAAACCATGCAAGTGAGGCATCACTTTTAAATTTGAAAGAGACTTTAAAAATCTGTCTCCATTTACTCTCCTCAATACCCTGACCTAATTCAATTGACCACTTAAGCTTCATCTTTGGTTGGAAATCAGTTTTGTTTAATACTTTATACATATCAGAAGCGCCGCTCTTGCTCTTCAATAGAATATTCAAATGGGCTGATCTGCCTGGACCTATTGGTTTGGCCAGATTGGAACAGCCACATTTGTTTATAAATGTCTGTACAAATTTTTTTATTTTATAATACTCCAGTATATTTACAGAATCCAACTTGAAATTTTTTTAAAGTTCATTGAATGTGCAAAAATTGCCTTTTGTATCCAGAAGATCTCCAACAAAAAGAATACCTTTTTTGTACCACTTTGGGTAGTACAATGCCGGTTGTCCTATTTTGTTATTAAACCAAAGGGGAGTGTAAAGGATATCCAGGGTATGTTTCTCAAATTTTGTTTCTGTAATGTTTTTCCAAGCTGTTAGAACATCAAGCCAAAAAGGATTTTTCACCTTTAGTGGTAATGTGTTGTACCAACAGGGACCAAAATTAGTAATGTAGTTCAAAGGACCCAAAATATATGCAGCAAGGTGAACCCATGGTGCATTTTGATCAACTAGTAGACGCCTGATCCAAGTTGATTTAATGGCCAAGATAAAATTTTGAAGATCTATCATTTTAAGCCCTCCTTCTATGTGTTCTTTGCATATTTGCTTTCTTGCAATTTTATCTGTCTTGCTACCCCATACAAATTTGTATAGGATATTAGATATCTCCTTAATTGTAGTTGGGGTTGGACTAGGCAGTGATATAAAGAGATGGTTAAACTTAGAAATCACAAATGTTTTGATTATTGTAATCTTGCCGAATGGTGTTAGATACCTATTTTCCCATCTATTGAGTAAATGTTTCGACCGCAAGATTGCAATATCATAATTTATTTTTGGCATTTTGTCTAATTCGACATTGAATTCTATACCCAACATATTAAAGTCAGTGATGCCCCATTCTAGTCTCGGATCAACATTTAATTTATCCTTACTATATCTTTTCCTACCAATCCAGATGATTTTTGTTTTTGAAGTGTTCATTTTCAAGCCAGACATGGAACCAAACATTTCAATTGTATTTAAAGCTGCTTCCAAGGAGTCTCGGGACCCATCCATTATTATTGTATTATTTTAAAGCAAATCTTAGCTATTTTCTTGACTTTGATTGATGGAGATATGAAAATAGGCATCACTGAAGTCCAGTGCCAGTGATGTGATACATTTGCCTTTTTGGAGAGAGACACTTATGGTCTCCAGTATTTCAATCTTGAATCTTTTGACCTAATTCATGTAGCTCTTACTGTGATGATTGGCACACCCACTGAGGATGAGATTAATCCTGGACAGCGGTGGTTTGACTTTGAAGGAAAGTATATAGCCCTCCCACAGAATGGATACTACTCTTGGACTGAAACCGTTGGCAGCCCAAACTTGCCAAAATTGGTGAAGACTACAGGAGGAGCCTGACCAACAAGAGGGACATTTGGAACACTTTGCGCAGAGACAGTGATTTACAGAAAAAGCATTTTTTACATATTTTGCTCTGAACTTGACCTGGTCTTAGGCCATTCTTTTGCGGCTGCCCACTTGTAAACACAGTACATGTACTTACAGAGTTGGAACAAAATTTGAGCATATACCAACTTTTAAAACAGGCTTCACAACATTTACAAACTGAACATCTTGATAAGTGTTGATATGTGGTATAGAAAACTACCTCACACAACTGTCCACATGGTTCACACTTTAATTTTAATTGTCATTTAAATGACCCAGAACCCCGGGAGGATTTGGAATCATGACAGGCCCCCTGCCCGGCCTCTAGGACAGACAGAACCTCTACTTCCAAAAGAACACCAAGCTGGAGCGTCAGATCACTCATTCTGCTAGTTTTGTTGACCTCTGTTATCCTGATTTTGTCTCACAGTGTCAGGGTTAAAATACGGCTGGAACCTGTGTATCCCTGTCTATTGCCAAATCCCCTAGAACCTGATGCAGATTAGAAGGTATGGTGTGAAATCTCAAACTTTTGGATATCACCTTCTACTGTTCTCAAAGCATCATCTGGGAACAAAGCTTGTAGGTGAAGAGGTGTCTTCTAATTCTAATTGGACTGTTATAGCGCTTAATCTCCTAATACAAGAGGACTCTAAGGCACAATAAACCAGAAGAGCAGCAGACCAAATTTCAGGGGATAATGCAGACCAAAGTGGGTATGCTTTTGTGTACAGGTAGGTTTTAAGCTGCTTTCTGCAAGAGGCTAAGGATGAAGAGGCACGAATCTCACCTGGAAGAGCATTCCAAACAGTGGGAGCATCAAAAGCAAAACTATTACCGAACTGCTTGATAGATTTATGAACAGAAGGGTAGAACTTTGGAATGACAAGGAAATCGGCACCACTTTGGCTGTGCCTGGTGCCGTACAAACTGCTGTAGGAAGAAAGATATGGAGCAAAATACCAAAAATCTGTGTGAAGAAACTTTTAAACAAGTGTGGCTGTCTTAAACACCATGCGCTGTTCAACAGGAAGCCAATGCAATTACTTAAGCACAGGAGATATACTGGTGTATCCACTGGTGTTAGATACAATTCTGGCTGCACTATTTTGGGTGCACTGTAATTTGCGTACATTGAACTTGGAGAGGCTCCTGAAAAGTGAGTTGCAGTAATCCAACCAACTACTAACAAGAGCATTAGCCACAAGTACAGAAGCATCATGAGTAAGAAACTGCCTGTCATGTCTGAAATCACAGAGTTTGACAAAACAACTTTTGCAGACATTCTGAACATGCTTGGACACACTGGGTTCTGTTTCCTGTGGCTGGTCAGGTTCCCAACTGGTCAATTCGCCTTCTTCCTGTTTAGGAGCTGGTGGGGCTGGAGAAGAATCAGCTGGAGCCGGTAGACTGGTATTGAAAACTGGTTCTTGGTTCACCAGAAACCGGATCAGAAGCGTAGAGATCAGCCAAAGGAGATTTCATGTTCATGTTAGACTCACTACTGGCCAGTGCTGGTCCATCTTGGTCCTGCATCCATGTGGCTGGACTGGAAGTCATTGCACTGGAACCAAAAACGGAGTGTTCAAAATGGGAACACAAGTAGAAGAGTGAGGAACTTGAACTTTCACCAGAGAAAAAAATGGTTTCTCCAAATTTCTAGTACTAAGGGTTAATAATTCCTCCAAGTGTGTGAATTTCGTAGCCCATTCCTCTTGCAGACTATCCATATGTTTCTGAACATCCACGGATTTGTTAGTAGATGGAGTTTTAGAAGAAACAGGGGCCATAGCTGGATTAGCAGGGTAGACAGACATATTTGATTTTTCAGAGTCAGCAGTTCAGTGTTATTATCTGTGTGAGATGTTCACAGTGTTGTCACCTGTGTGAGCAGTTTACTGAGTGATTACCTATGTGAGCAATTTACTGTGTAATCACCTGTGTGAGGATTTCACTGTGTTATTACCTGTATGAAATGTTTACTCCATGATTACCTGTGTGAAATGTTCACTCCGTGATAACCTGTGTGAGATGTTCACTCTGTCAATACCTATGTAAGATGTTCGCTCCAGGATTACCTGTTTGAAATGATCACTCTGTGATTACCTGTGTGAGATGCTCACTCCATGATTACCTGTGTGAAATGTTCACTATCTGATTACCTGTGTAAGATGTTCACTCCACGATTACCTGTGTGAGATGTTCACTCCACGATTACCTGTGTGAAATGTTCATTCTGTGATTACCTGTGAGATGTTCGCTCCATGATTACCTGTGTGAAATGTTCACTCCGTGATTACCTGTGCAAGACATTCACTCCATGATTACCTGCATGAGATGTTCAATCTGTGAATACCTGTGTGAAATGTTAACTCCATAATTATCTTGTGAAATATTTACTCTGCTCTGTGATAACCTTTGTGACAAATTCACTCTGTGATCAAAATTCACTCTGTGATCACCTGTGCGAGCAGTTCACCTTGCTATTACATCTTTATTTACCCGTCTGGGTAGTTTACCATTTGATTACGTGTCTGAGCAGCTCTCACTGTTTACCTGTGTTAGTAGGAAGGCTTTGCCCAGCTCACTCTGAAAATACGGAGGCACCTCTCTGGCCTTGAGGATGCGCCTGTTCTCAATCTCTTCTGCCTTCTCTCGCTGGTCACGTTCCCAGTCTGCTTTGGTCCTCTTGGGTTGAGGTGTGGGTGGTGGGCTGGGAATAGGAGGGGCCAGGGCCACCTCATATTGGTGACGAATGTTGTCTGTAACACAGAACAGCATGCCATTATTAACCATATTGAGTTGATGGAAAATACAAATGAATATGGTTTCACATAAGTGTACTGTAATTCAGAGAAATAAAAGCTATTTCTGAAGATTTTATAGCTTTCACTAAAACTGAAAAACCCTCATCTAAGAATAGGTGATCAGGCTAGGTGAAGAATTTTATTATACCTGGTGCAGGCTGCATGGCCTCCACAGGCAGGGTGGCCTGCCTCTGAAGCGCCAGCTCTTGTAGTTTCCTTGCCATTGCCTTCTCCTTGAGACTGCGGGGATCATCTAGCAGAAGACCTTCCAGACCCTGCAGCTTAGTACGTACAAACTCCCCATACTGCTTCAAACCATCCCATAACCTGAAAAACAAGCAATCAGTGCCCGTGAATGGACTCTGTGTCAGCTGACTGTGCATCTTTGAGTTTTAGAGTACAAAGAAAGGAAGAAGAGGACACAAAAACTGTATTCTGCAAATGGCACTCCAAAGTAAAGTACCATGTTTGAGTAAAATGTCGGTGGAAAACATATTTAAACAAAATACAGTAAATGCAAAAGTATTTGGGTTACAACTGATTTATTCAACAGTGAGAATTTGAAAATAGCTATTGCTCAGCTATGCCACGAGCTACACATCTGCAATTTTACTATGTTCAGTGTTGATTCTAGGAATTTCAAAAAGTGGGGGCGATCCCCCACCACTGCACAAAATATTGGGGAGGAGCTAAAAAATCTGGGGGATAATTTCATGATAAGTTTAAACTAATGAAAAACACTTTTCTATTTATTTAGTCATTTTTAACAGTGAACTTCTGTTACTGATCAAGGTCACTTGGCTCACTGTGAACACCTATGTACAAAAGTAAATGTTAGTTGATAGTCTGGTGTAATAAAAATTTAAAAAAAAATTGAAAGCTCAAGAAATTATTTAAGGGAGACCATAATCTAGTGGTGGTGGTGATCACTCGAACCTACATGAAAACAAGTTACATGCAACTCGTGACCACAGCATCTCATGACCAACAACTCGTACCCACAACTCATACACAAACATTTTATAATAATAAATATTATTTCTACTTGAATATCAAATACTTGCATACACAGGACATAATATTAATGAAGAAATACGAGATCACCCAATTAGGTGGGATTTTCTAACAATTTTTTATAATATTTAATGAATAGAAATGCTGCTTTAAGTCTGTTTAAAGATCAAATACTTCAAATTCTCTTACTTCCGTGGGGGGTTTCCTAGCAATATTATGAAAAGCAATATTATGAAATAAAATATGCAAATTAGAAAATGTGAGGTCGTGGAATTCTGTGGGGGTTTCCTAGAACTATTATAAAATATGTAAATAAGAAAATGTGAGGGGATAGACGTCTGTTGGGTACAAGTTGTTGGTCACGAGCTGCCATGGTCACGAGATGCTCGTATCCCTGTGAAAGCAAATAAGCACCCCTGACGGGCTGGTTAATTGTTTTAGCTGTACCTTAATTTTGATATAGGGGCCAAAAGTTGGATCTCTTTTACGGTTCAGGGGACATAATAATTGACCCAATTAAATAGAAACAAAACAAAATTTTGAACAAAAAATGATTCAAAAATAACAATCAGTTGTTTGCATTATATCTTGACCATAAAGTGACACAGAAAAGCAGCTTAATTGTAGTTTATACAAGTATTTATACCATTTGACAGCCGAATCATGGCTCTGGGATGTATTGGTAAAGTACACTGTCAGTAGGGTCAGCACCGGCCAATTGTTGCTACAATCCTGTCAATATTGTTTTCCTGCCTCCATTTTTGAAGTAACAATCTGCTGTATGCTTGATTTTATATTTTTGGATGTAATATACGTAAATAGTGTTAATAGTACACATTATTTATAGTACGCACAAGAAATCAAACCCTCGACAAACTCTCGATCCGTGCACTGTTTTGATTTTTTAGATCTCTCATCTTTTCGCTTTATATATTTCCCGCATCACCTTGTAAAATACATGTTCTCATATAATTTAGTTGACGCAGAATCCAAGAAGATTTAAACTAAATTCTCCAAATGCAATAGTTTTCAAGATACAACTAATTTACTCAACAGTGAAATAGCAAAGTAGCTATTGCTCAGCTATGCAATGAGCTACACGTCTGCAATTTTACTATGTTATAGCTGACACAAAAGTAGCTGAATAACATATTTACACAACTTTCTGTAAATGCAATAGTTTTCAAGTTATAACTAATTTACTCAACAGTGATAACCTCAAAATAGCTATTGCTCATCTATAAAATAAGCTACATGTCTGCAAATTTACTTTGTTACAGCAGATCCAAAAGTAAGTGAATAACATATTTAAAGAGATACTCTAAATGCAAAAGTTTTCAAGTTCTAACTGATTTACTCAACACTGATGACCCCAAAGTAGCTATTACTCAGCTATGCAATAAGCTACAGGTCTGAAATTTTACTATGTTATAGCTGACCCAAAAGTAGTTGAATAACATATTTATACAAAATTCTCTAAATGCAATAGTTTTCAAGATACAAGTGACTTTACTCATGATGGAATTTACTGAAAAGTCAGAAAGTAGCTATTACTCACTTAGCTATTGGGACAGACACCCAATTTACCCACCATGTTGTAGCTATGAAAAAAGTAGCTGAATAACATATTTTAACAAGTTATAAGTGATTTAGTGCATGATTTCATGAATTTTAGTGCATTAAAAAAATTATTTAAAAATTTCATAAGAAAATAATTAAGAAAGATCCAGGCCTGATACTCACACAAGGGAATCTACTAGTGGCCTAGTACATATTTGCAAGATAAGAGAAAAATCCCTTCAATAGTGAATGAGAAAATAGTGATCAAGTGTTGAAATTTTCACACTTTTGGTGGGGGTACCTCACTTGTAATGGCTCTGGAGAACAGACTAACAGACAGATCTGCATGAATTTTATGATTTATCATCCCCGATAGTTAAGGTATCTTTTAAAAAACAGCATGTCTCTGTGTCTTGTAGTTTTGGAGAAGAAGTTGTTCACGCGGATGCGTACGCCGCAGAGTGATGCCATAATTCCAGCTGACTGACAAGTCAGCTGACATAATAAAATCAAGAATTTGAATGATACCAACAATAACTAGAAAAAGGTTTTTGCTAACAAAAATGAACAGCCCGGATGGAGACTTAAGTTAATAAAGCTGAAGTAGTTGTGGTATGAGACTGTAAGGAGAAGGTAAGTTTTCCTGTGTTTTGTATCTGATGAAAAAGTGGATGATCTAAAACTGTATCAGTTGCAATATTAGACCGTAAGCAGAATGTGAGCTTTATTGTGTTTCGTAGAGTGGTATATTTTATGAAAAGAATATATCATTTTTGATGTAAATTTTGAATCATTAATATTTTCCAGGAGATATTTAACCTAGATTTATAATGATAAACATACACTGTAGTAAACTATAATTGGCTATAGATAGGGACATTCATATGTTGTATATCTTTGAGGCATTTTATGCCTCTGAAAATTCATTCCACACGGCTCTACTTCCATGAACATAAAGATAAATGTCCTTGTTTGAATTGTTTACCCCCTAAAAGATTTACTGTAAGCATATCCCTTGATGAAAAGAAATGAATACATCTTGATATCACTTCTCAACCTTTTCATTCAGTGTGCAGACACATTATGTAACACACAGATGTTAACATAAAGCACAGTGGGGCATCACTGCCCCATCAGTGTGTGAGTGGGGCTTGCCATGAATCTGCCTCCACATAGATATCACACAAAAGCAAATACAGAGAAAAAAAGGAGATGAGAAAAAAAGAGAACTCATTCATTTTCAATTAACTGGAGATACATATAATACTATACAAGAAAATAGCATCAGAGATACCCGTACCCCACAGCCTGGGGAAATACTTTTGAATACCATGAGATATAGAAGTATTGAAACAGTACAAAGATCGGGATATTTTCAGAGCAGTGTCAGTTATATAAAGCTCCAAATAATTTTTAAATAGAGAAAACAACATCTAAGAGAATGAAAATGTATGTAAAGATAAAGTATCAAAACAAGACAATTCAATGGCAAGATGACAGTATTAATCAGTAAACAAAATATTATAAAGCTGTAAAATGGATTAATTGGAGAATATCTGTCAATGGAAATAGCACAATTATGTAAAAGTGCATATAGTAATAAGTTGAAGCAATCCATATATTTTTGTCATATTAGAGAAAGATGTCTCAAATATGGCGGGTGAACATACTTTGGCAGAGCCAAAGTTAAAGGTCACACCTTGATGGACACCAAAACCCCCTAACCAATGTCACTACTAAGTGTCAACCTTCTACACCTAATTGAATCCAAGAAATAGCCCAGATAAGATGTTAAAACTCATGGTCACTATGACAAGGTCAAAGGTCAACTCAAGGTCACACCATGACATTGCACACCTACAACACCAATGAATGTCCCTCCAAGTAACAACTTCCTACACCTTACAGTTGCCAAGATATAGCCCGGACAAGATTTTAATGTTCAAGGTCACTGTGGCAAGGTCAAAGGTCAAATCAAGGTCATACCTACAACCCCTAACCAATGTCCCTGTCAAGTATCAACTTCCTACACCTTACAGTTTCTGAGATACAGCCCAGACAAACTTTTCCTGCTGCCCACCCATCCGGACACCATGAGTGAAAACAATATCCCTTAAGGGCTGTGGGATAAAAAAGCAATAGGTGAATCAATCACAGTTGTATTTATTACACTGCCAGCACAAGCAAAGATCTTTTGATGTTAAGTTAAATGATGGCACAACCAGCAAAAAGAAATAGAATGGTTTTACAACAGCACCGCCAAAAGAATAAACCAAACAGCTTAACAATGATACAATCACAAGAAAACAAAATAATTGGGTTAACAATGGCACAAACACAAGAATAAACCAAATGGTTGAACAGTGGGAGAATCACATACAGCAAATAGTTTAACAATGGCACAATATCAAAAATAAACACGAGCACTCAGAGAGCGCAGACGTCCGCCAAGGCAGCTCAGTCCCCCAATGCTGTGTCTACTCCATAAAATAATTGCTGGGCTTTGAAAACCTACCATTAGCATTGATATTGTGCTTTTTATGCTTTGTTCCTTGTCCCATTTCAGACATTTAATGAAAATTTCATCCAAATCCATCCATAACTTTTTGAGTTAAGTTCCTTTAAAAAATACCTGGATCCAGAAGATCCAGACAAAGATGAAGATCACACCCAAAATCTAATCACTTCTTCCTTGTCCCATTTTGGACATGTCCTGAAAATTTTATCGAAATCTGTCCATAACTTTTCGAATTATCTTCCTTTAAAGAATTCAGGGATCCAGAAGATCCAGATGGTGATCCAGATCACTCCCAACATCTAATCACTTCTTCCTTTACCAATTCCTCATATATCCTGAAAATTTCATGAAAATCCCTCCATAACATTTTGAGCTATCTTTCTTTAAAAATTAAATTTCATGGATCCAGAAGATCCAGACAATGATCCAAATCACTCCCAAAATCTAATCACTTCTTCCTTTTGACCATTTCGGACATATCCTGAAAATTTTATCAAAATCCGTCAATAAGTTTTTGAGTTATCTTGTTCACAAACAAACGGACAGACAAACCCAGTCGAAAACATAATCTCCTTGGCGGAGGTAAATATTTGGTTTAACAATGACACAATGTATAAACCAAATGGTTAAACAGTGGCACAATCACAGGAATAAACCAAATTGTTTAATAATGACGTCAGACTATGACGTTGCACAACTACACCCCCTAACCAATGTCCCTACCAAGTATCAACTTCCTACACCTTACAGTTTCCGAGATATAGCCCGGAGAAGATTTTCAAACTCAAGGTCACTACGGCAAGGTCAAAGGTCAAATCAAGGTCAGACCATGACGTTGCACAGCTACACCCCCTAACCAATGTCCCTACCAAGTATCAACTTCCTACACCTTACGGTTTCTGAGATACAGCCCGGACAAACTATTTCCCGGCGCCCACCCACCTGCCCATCCAGACACCATGGGTGAAAACAATACCCCAACAGCCATTAAGGGCTGTGGGGTAAAAAACTGTTTATAGGAAAGTGTTTTTTCCAGTCATCTTATCTTCTGAAAGAAGCCAAGTCTAAACATTTGACCAATTTACATAGCGTATGTGAATAAGTAGCTAGATCAACAACTCCTGCTGCTAAACAAAAGCTGAATTAATTGAAGCTTTCTTTCCCAAAAAGGAAAAGTCATAAAAAGTCATATCCACACAGTTGCACAAGAATGGAATCAGAAGAATGTGGGATTTTTTAATGTGCCTAAAATTGAGAATTCATATTATATGAACACTGATCAGCTGTAATATATTAATAACCACACCACTGCATGCTAAATATCTAATTTTTTTAATTGAAGATGCCATAACTTCAAAAACACAAGGTTAGCTTTGCCAGATAACAGATGTTTTTTTTAAGTATACATGTGGCAGGTGTGGTTTTAAAAAGTCTTAAAATAAATGAGGTGGGAGCAAAAACTACATATTTATTATGTTAAGATGGCCAAAGTGCCTTAAATACAGGAATTTTAAGTAAACAGGTCATTAGTAGTCTTCCTTAAACTTAATCAATGTGTCAAGTTGAAGTGACGTCATTGAACAGTAAGTCAGTTGGGAGCTGAAACCCCTCATTTTTACTTCAAGATGGCCATGACTGTACCTCTATTGGAAATCCAAGGTGGAAAGAAAATTAGAATGTCCCTATTGTCATCTTTAATAAGTGTGTGCAAAATTTAACTGAGGTCAGCTGAACAATATGATAGCTGGAGATTCAAAACTCAATAATTTCATTGCAAGGTGGCCATAACTTCATTGATACTGGGACTATAAGGTGACCATAAAATAATAATGTCCCTTCTGCCAACCTTTATAAATGGGCCAAGTTTTACTTTAAAAACTTAAACATTAACTGAGCTAAGGGTTGAAAAACCCTACATTTTAAGTTTAAGATGGGCATAACATCATCAATATTTAAATCATAAGGTAGTAAGAGTCTTCTTTTGATCAACTCCAATATCAAGCTACGTTAGATATGGAAAAAGAAAGGGGCCAGATGGGTTTATTCCAATTTTATAACTTGGGGGGGGGGGGGGGGGGGCATAGCTGCAAGTATATTAACAGTTTAAGGTCACCATAAAGTCAGGATAATCTTTTTGGTAAATCTTAATATATATGCCAAGTTTGGGAAAAACTAAGTGAACTGGAGGGCTAAACCCCCCTTTTTTGACATTAAGGTGACCTTAAGATTGCAGATACAGGGCTAAAACGCCGAAATTCTGACCATTTTGAGATACAGACCAAGCACCAATTTTTAAGAAATTTATGAAAGTAAAATGCCTCCCATTCAGACGTCTATAGTCCGATTGATCAGAAAATCCTTTCTGACCTGCGGATTTAGGTCTAGAATGTACCTGATAAATTTTATAGCACAGGTGTGTGTGGTTTTTTTCTGAAACATGATGACAGGGTTAAAATGCTTAAAGTTATCTTAAGTAAAGGTCTCCGCAAAGTAGGGGTGCGACCGAATAGTCGACACTGGCTGAGCGAGGCGAATTTCATGAAAATTCGACCCAAATTCTTAGGGTCGAGTGCTCGTGTATATATAACAACCTATAGAACCAGTTATGTTTTTTAGTTAATAAAACATAAATAACATACCTTACTTTCATTAAATCGCATAATCCACCACTGGTAACATAGTATTATTGATATTATGTGCTGACAATAGCTAATTCAAACGATTCAAAGCTTTTATCTTTATATTTTTTTCACTTAAGGGAGCCACCATATTGGATGTCGTTTCCTGTTATGGTGGATACTAAATGTCGCGAGGGCTCGATGTCGAGTCGAGTTTTTATCTGCGAGCAATCGACCCGAATTATATGTACTCGTCACACCCCTACCGCAAAGAATCCTAAAAAATTTTCCCAACCCTACAGTTTTAAAGAAAGATAAGGAAAGAAAAATTTGAGAGCCCAAGAAGTTATTCAAGGGAGACCATAATCCGGTGGCGGTGGCAGCGGCGGTGATAAGTTGAACTTACGTGAAAACAAATAAGTGCCCCTGACGGGCGGCTTAATTATGAAAACATACTCAAAATACAAAAAATGTAGATCTGATCATAACCGCACAATACCTTCACACCCTATATTTCAATGATAATGTTTTGAACTTATAAGTGTACACAAAATGCAACATTCTTCTTTGTAAGAATACTTGTTTTTCTAAATAAATAATAGTACAAAGATGTGGTTAAGTTGTGATATTACAATTTTATGATTTTATTGCTAACAACCAATAACAATACTTACAGACTCCTTAATTCCTCTGTGATTGGCTTGTATTGAAGGATTTGTCTGATCTGGAGGACACTGGGACACTTGAGTAAGCTGGGCACTGTGTTTCCCCTCACTGCACTTCCTACAGCCAGTCCTTGGCCCACATTAGTTCCAAAACTAGGACCCTCTTTCACATCTTCAAAAGCTGGTAAAGTAGTGAGATCACGGGAGACCAAGCCAGGAGGGACAATGGTGTCTTGGAGGTATGGCTTAAGCCACTGCTCAGACACACCTTTGTGGTAAGGCTTCAGCACTGTGATACCCATGACCCCAGGTGAGTCTGGCAGGGAATCCATGAGAATTGCTGTACTAAGATCATCCTCTGCATTGGCCATGTACTCTGCAATATCCTGATACCTCAACAGTTCTGTGCCACTGCCATCTGGGTGCACCACAAACAGGCGTGGGGCATGCTGCTTGTAAAATTTCAGCCCAGGAAGTGCTTCATTCTCACCCGCCCTCATCACTTCATTGTCTCCTGTATTCTTCACATGAAAAACATTGCCTTCATTGTCCACAGTTTCCACTATCATATCACTGAAGTGCTTTATGCAGTATTGCAGTTGATGGTTGGGATTGTACACTTCCAGATCATTGTTTGGGCGTGGGAAGTAAACTGCTGTGCCATCAGTGGCCACCTGTAGGTAACCTCCATCACTGAAGTAACAATCATAGCTGCTGTCCACAGAACAATGGATCACTGCACCATTCCCAAACTCTGTACTGCACTGCAACATAGAGGTCTGATCAAACTTCACAGTGGCAAAGCCTGGACACTCCACCACAATCACCTGCACATCCTTGGTCTCTGATGGACTTGTTTCACCTGCAATGTTGCAAGATTTCATACAATACACTGCAAACTGGAAGGCAGTCCTATTCTTGATATGTTGATGACACATAGAGAATGCATTCACTGCCAATTTAATTGGTGAACTTTTCACAAATCACAATTTTCTTTGAATAGTTTTATCCTAAAACAACCCGACCTGAGGGTAAAAGTGATGTGACCAACTTCAGTGATGAAAAAGTTGACCTTTAAATGCAATCAACTGATATTAAAATGAAAGTCTAAATCACAAAGTGTCAAATTTGACCTGTATATGCAAAAAGCTGATCTTAAAATAAAAGTCTAAATCACAAATCAATAGATTTTCATGTCAACCTACAGAAATTAAATTTCAAAAAGTTCTGTGTAACATAGTCTTCTAGGCCATTTCGTTACAATAAAAAAGGGAGAAAAAAAAGAAAACCTCTGGTGGTGATGTAGCAAAAATAAAATGATAAGGTATAGGTTTACCTCAACTATTTAACACAATTTATGCCTCTACCCTTAATTAACATCTACATATTACAACATTCCAAAGATCCTTTCAAATAACATTGGAGATGCCCATACCCCAGAGCCTGGAGAAATAGTTTTCAACACTATGTGAAACAGTTCAAAGAAGAGGAGACTTTGAGAGGAAACAGTGTCAGCTTAGTAAAGGTCCAAATGACATTTAAATAGCGAAAATAATGTTTAAGAAAGACAAAATTTATGTAAAGATAAAGTATTAAAATGACAATTCAACAGTAAGATGATGCCAGTACTCTGTAAACTAAATTATAAACAGCTGTAGCAATCCACATATCTTTGTTATAAGAATAATATATCTCAAATATGGCAGGTCAACACACATTGGCAGAGCCAAGGTTAAAGATCAAACCATGACGATACACACCTGCACCCCATAATCGATGACCCTACCAAGTATCAACTTCCTGTGAGTTATAGTTTCCAAGATATAGCCCTGACAAGATTTTAAGGGTCAAGGTCACTACAGCAAGGTCAAAGGTCAAATCAAGGTCACACCATGACGTTGCACACCTACAACCCCCAACCAATGGCCCTACAAAGTATCAACTTCCTACACCTTACGCATGTCAAAATATATCCTTGACAAGATTTTAAAGTTCAAAGTCACTACAGCCAAGTCGAACGTCAAATCATGGTCACACCATAACATTGCACACTTACACCCCCTAACCAATGTCCCTACCAAGTTACGGTTATGAGATATAAACTGGGCAAACTTTTCCTGCTTCCTGCCTGCCAATCCGTATGCCATGGGTGAAAACTACCCCGATAACCCTTAAGGGCTGTTGGGTAAAAACACAAAACTCTGGATTCCACTTGAAAACTAACCTGTTACAAGTGTTACCCTATTAATATATTTTTACAATTTTCATAAAATATAGCTTTGAAGAGCAAAAACTTGCAAATTTAATAAGTAAATTAAATTTTTATAAGTTAATACCCTATCCAATGGACAATAGCTTATCCGGTCGGCGCAGACCGGCCCGCCAAACGTCAGAAAAAGACGTCCTGTGTCTCCACTAGCAGGTCGGTCCGTAGCACCAGTGCACTCGCCAGATGGCGTGTCGTACTTCCTTCCTGTCTAGACAGAGTGATGTCATAGCATCTTTTTTGTTGTCTAAACTTATTAGACCCCTAGTAAGCTGATAGCGGGGTCGGTGGGAGGGTCTCGCGTGTCCATTGGATAGGGTATTAACTTATAAAAATTTAATTTACTTATTAAATTTGCAATTTTATTGCGTTAATACATCCTATCCAATGGACAATAGCTGAATAACTACCGCTTGGTCGGCGGGTAGGTTACTAGGGACTTGTGTGAACTCGTGGAAATTCCTTCTTAAAGCCTGGGTAAACTTGAAGTCTAAAAAACCCTTAAGGCTAAGGTCGAATATCATCATCCAGTTAACCCGGTTGGAACCGTCAGAGTCGACCTTGTCTTTCTCCCCCCCCCCCCCCCCCCTTTTTTAAACAGACCTGCTCTGAGGTAGGGGGAAGAGAGGGATGAGTTCAGTCCCATAAAATTAAGTCTCCCGGAGGAAGTACGTGAGATTTTTTTTTTTTTTTTTTGTGTTGCTCCTTAACTATGTGTAGTATATACAAATATGTACAAGTATTTACATATGTACAGATCTCCTCTAGGTACCAGTCTGTTGGTGGATCTGCTGAGCAGCCACAACCGGTCCGAGATGGTAGAGCTCTGAGTCAGCCCAAGCCACATCCTTCAGATAGAATTGGGTGAAGGTATTATGAGATTTCCAGTGGCAGGCTGATAATATCTGCTCTAGGGAAACTCCCGACTGGAAGGCCTCAGAAGCAGCGAAGGCCCTTACATCATGAGCTTTAACTTGATGTAGAGTGTGGGCTTGATGATCAGAGAGCTCATAGCATAGGATCACAGTTTGTTTGATCCATGAGGAGATAGTGGCAGGCGAGATGTCTTTGTCGAAGCCTTTCTTGAAGGAGACAAAAACTAATTGTTTGTCCTGCCTAAGGTCTGAAGTCCTGTCCAAATAGTAGCGTAAGGCTCTGACTGGACAAAGAGACCTATCAGACTTGAGGGATCTATCCAGAGTAGGAGCCAGGGCTGGTATTACCACCGGGGCTACACTCTCCGGACCCTCCTTGGCCAGCTGATTCTTGGAGAGAAAGCTGGGAGATGGAAACAGAGACACCTTAGACCAGTCCGACTGGTGTCTGATGTTCTTATGTTGCCATGCATGGATCTCACTCCTTCTTTTGCCAGAGCCGAGGGCCAAAAGGAAGACAGTTTTGAAGGTCAGATGCTTCAGAGATGCTTCCCTAAGAGGTTCGAAAGGGGGCTTTGTGAGCTGGTGTAGTACCAGGGAAAGATTCCAGGAAGGTATTCCCCTCCGCCCTTTGGGTCTGTCTCAGTGGAAACTTTCCAAGAGACGAGTGAGATTATGATCTTTGCTGATATTCAGTGTTGTATCACCTAGTTTATCAGCAATGGCAGACCTGTATCCATCGATGGTGGTGGGCTGCAACTTCTTTTCCTCAAAGAGGTACATCAGGAAGTCAGCCACCGACTTTACAGGTGGTGACCTGAAGTCCACCTGATTAGTGTAGCACCACTTTGTAAAAAGGGTCCACTTTGCCTCATAGACTGATCTGGTTGATTTTCTTTGAGGAGCCTCAATTCTTGCTGCCACTGCCTCAGAGAAACCCTGTTCTTTGATTTTTGCGGCTCTAGGAGCCAGGCATGGAGATTTAGATTTGTCAGATTTCTGTGAGGGATCTGATTGAAGGGTTGTGTTAGCAGATTGGGCAGGTTGGGCAGACTGAGAGGGGCCCGACTGGACATGGCCACTAGGTCCCAAAACCAGGGCATGTTGGGCCACCCCGGAGCAATCAGAATGAGTCTTTTGCACGGGGAGTCCAGCAGCTTCTCCACCACTTTGCCCAATATGGCGGTCGGTGGGAAGGCGTATGCATCCAGATCGTCCCATGGCAGAGTGAGTGCATCCACTGCTACAGCCAGGGTGTCCGGTACTCGAGAGACAAACTGAGGTAACTTGTGGTTGAACCTCGTGGCAAATAGGTCTATCTGAGGCCGGTGCCATTGTGTGCATAGCTGTTGAAAAACTTCTGGTAGGAGGGACCATTCGGTTTGGATGGTCTGACCCAGTCTGGATAGCTTGTCTGCTATCACATTGAGGTGGCCCGGGATATGCCGGGCTTTTAGGGTCACCTGTCTGTGGGAACACCAGGTTAAGATTCTCCACAGGAGGGCACAGAGTGGGCCTGACCTCATGCCTCCTTCTTTGTTTATGTAAGCGACCACCGTAGTATTGTCGGTTGCCACTAGGACTATTTTGTCCACACATAGACTTTGGAACTCTTTGAGGGCTAGAAAAACCGCTTTGAGTTCTAGGTAGTTTATGTGCAGCTTGCTTTCTGGCACCGACCAGGACCCTCTTGCCGTGAAATCGTTTAAGTGAGCGCCCCACCCTTCTTTTGAGGCGTCTGTAAATATTTGCAGAGCGTGTCTCATGGGGTGTAAGGGCTGTCCTTGGAGGACATTGCCTTCTTCCAGCCACCAGTATAAATGTGGGTGCAGGGACCTGGGTAGAGGGATGATCTTTTCTAAGGATTCCGGTACCCTCCAGTTGTTTTTGAGATGCCACTGAATGGGTCTCATGTGTAATCGGCCTAAGTGAACTTGCTTCTCTGTGGCTGTTAACAGACCTATCAAGGACATGAATTGCCAGGCCGGACAGGCCGGTAGTAACAAAAGTGTATGTATCTTTCCCTGGAGGCTTTGCCACCGGTCCGGTGTCGGTCGGACCCGACCGGACTTGAGGTCGAACTGGTAGCCTACGAAGTTGAAGACTTGTTTGGGTTCCAGCTCTGATTTTTCCAAATTCACTAACCAGCCTAGATCCTGGCATATTTTGACCAGCATCTGAGTATGTCGGAGACAAGCCTGTGGGGATTTGGCTCTTACTAACCAGTCGTCTAGGTACTGGTGGATTCTTATACCCTTGTGCATGGCCATTAGCTTGACTTCCTTTGTGATTACAGTGAATTCCATGGGTGCTGTGGATAGACCAAAGGGAAGAGCTTTGAACTGATAGGTTTGGTCCTGGACCTGAAATCTGAGGTATTTCCGGGACTGTTTCTGTATCGGTATGTGGAAATAAGCATCCTTGAAGTCCACCGACGTTACCCATTCCCCTTGTAGGAGGGAGGTTCTGATGGTTTCCGGTGTTTCCATCTTGAATTTTTCTACTTTGAGAAATTGGTTCAGATGGCTGAGGTCCAATATAGGTCTCCATTTGTTTTTGGGTTTGGGGACTAAAAAGAGTCGGTTGTAAAACCCCAACGAGGTCTGATGGGAAACCTGTTCTACAGCATTTTTGTCGATAAGCTGATGCAATGCCTCTAACAGGTAGCTGTTCCTGAGAGGATTGGCATAGCAGCTTACGACTGTGGGAATTCTTGTGAGGTTTGGTCGGATCCGGAAAGGGAGGGTGTAGCCCTCTCGCAGGATTTGAACTACTTTGGGACCGGCCCCCCCCGGTCCAGCCAAGTCTGCCAAAAATTTTGCAGTCTGGCCCCTACAGGCAGAGTGAGGGCAGCATTTGGTACATTTGAAACAGAATTGGCATAAGACAATTGAGTGACACAAGAAACACTTTTCACAGATTTTAATTGACACTTTTTTACTTGACATTCTGGCACTCCAGGACTTATCCCTTTCCTTTGTGGAAGCCCGGGTGCAGAAGGAACAAATTTGACAACAAGAGGCTTTACATTTAAAGTCAATAAATTGTTCAATGTATGGTCTGTGTGTAAAGTCCGGGTCATCAACTGGCTTGTATCCTTGTGTACATAATAATTGTCATTTATAGTGTTGGTGACCGCGGGAAGGTCGGGAAGAGAAGTTAGAGGCTTTTCCCCTGCCTCGCTTGAAAGGTCGCCTGTTGATATTCTTCCAGGCGGGTCTGTCCTGTTTTCCCTCCGACCGACTCTCCTGTTTCTTATCAGGGCATTCATATGGGTGGAAACGTTGCCTAGTATGTGAAGTGGTGGCCGTTGGGTGACTCTTGCTATCATACAGGGCAATCTCTTCCTCAGCCTTTTTAACAACTGTTTCTGAAAACAAAGTGGCTATATGGAGTGGGCCAGTCCTAAGGGCAGCAAACGTGTCTGGTTTCACTCCGTTCTTTAGATGGCTGAGATATGAATCCCGACGGGCCAAGGCAAGGTTCCCCATGGTAATGAAGACAAAGTCTGTCAAGTGTTCCATTGCCTTGGCTGTGGCCTGTGTGATGCTAGAGTTGAATTCCATAAGGAATTGTAATTCTTCAGAGGCGTCGGATAGTTTCTTGGAGACTTTGCCTTTATTGTCTGAACGTATAACTTTCAACTGTGCTTGCATGTCCCCTTGTACTTTAAACAAACAGCGATTGAAGCTGGCCGTTTGATTGCACACTACTGAGGCCTCTCTGGCCGTCTTCTCCCAATGCCTAAGCGTATCTTGAGAAATTCTACGCGAAGCTGGGGGTGTAGCTGCCAAGGCGGCTTTCCTGGCAATTCTCCCAAAGCTGTTATTCAATTTAGCCGGGCCTGTATGCCAACTGGTGACTGTGGCTGGATCTAACTGCTGGTCAGAGTAAAGACCATACCATTTAGTCTGTGGTTTTGGAGGCCGGAGGAAATGGTCCATGGGAAGGCTACCGGCTTCAGTGGTTCTGGAGGGGTATCCCTCAGTCATATTAAGGTTGAGCTTAGATAACTTTCGGCAGAGCCAGTCCTCTGTAGGCATTTGTACTGAAATCTTGCTGGGTGCCGGAGCCTTGGGACCCGCAAAGGGGTTGTCGTCCGAAGGGTTTGAGCTGTCCATATCAGGAATATGCGACCACCCCATGAAGGAACGTATGCCTCTCATAGTTTCCCGGTAGGTTTGCTCTTCTGACGTCGGGAGTTCTTGATCAAATTCCTGGTCGTCGGACAAATCTCCCTCCTCTACAAAAAGTTCCACCGGAGGAGTGTCAGACAGCTGACTCTGGGTATCCGAGTCCAAACTAGAAATACTGTCCTTTCTGCCCGCCTGAGGGGTCGGTGAAAATGAGCCGGTTGAACTCAAAGGTCGGTCGGAAGGAGGGTGGTCGGATGTCTCAGCAGGAAGAGTTGAAGGTCGGTGAGAGTCTGAGCTAGGCTTACCGGTCGACTTATGCTTCTGAGAAGCGGTGTCTGGACCAGTGCGCCCTTGTGTAGCAGTGTTAATCTTAGATTTCAGCTTACCGGCCGACTTTTGCTGTGAAGCAATAATGTCTGGGCCAGTGCGCTTTACAGTTGAAGAACCTTGTGATGCATGTTCTGAGTGTAGCTTACCGGCCGACGGCTGCAAGGCAGCACTAGAGTCTGGGCCAGTGCGCTGAGAGATGTCCAGAGACTTATCAGTTGGATGAAAAAAGGGTTCAGAGTCACGTGAAACATTTCCTGGTGGAGGGTGATCTGGAGCGACCCTGACATCTGAAGAGAAGGTAGGTTCTATGGATCTGGCTAAGAGTAAGGCTTCTAGCCTGTTGAAACGATCCGCCCATTTGTCCTCAAGGGCTGAAAACTTTTCTTCCGTGGCAGAAGAGAGAGTTGAAGATGAAGATGATTTCTTTGTTTTAGCAGGGGGCTTTTCCTTTTTGAGTTTCTTATCAGGTGGGGCAGGCGATTTATCAGCACAAGGCCCACTAACAACCCCAATGACGGAGACACTGGAAGGGTCTACAAGTTCGTCCGTGGGTTGGGGATTATCCAAACGTTTTGACTCCCTTTTCTCTTTCTTGATTTTATAAGATGGAGTAGAGATCTGGGCACGCTGCTCAGGGGTGAATGAATTACAGAGAGTACAGTCTGCAGTGTCTTTGTTAGCAATACACGGTTCCTCACCTTTCCCCTTTTCCCTACAACGTGCGCAGAAGGCATGTCCGTCGAAAATAGCCATTGCATGGCCACAACTCCCCCTCTTCTGGCCAGGTGAAGACATAGTTCATAAAACAGAGATGTAACTTAAGAATACTAAGATTCAAGACGATTTCCAAGCAATAAATTCCAAAAAACACAATTTCTGGCAGAGATAAAATTTTCCACTGTGCACTGGTTCGCGCCAAACGAAAAAGATGCTATGACATCACTCTGTCTAGACAGGAAGGAAGTACGACACGCCATCTGGCGAGTGCACTGGTGCTACGGACCGACCTACTAGTGGAGACACAGGACGTCTTTTTTGGCGGGCCGGTCTGCGCCGACCGGATAAGCTATTGTCCATTGGATAGGATGTATTAACGCAATAAAAATAAAGACTGTACACATATAGAATATTCCTGTTCCCACTTATTAATTGTTATATTCTGAGTATGGGTGTGCTGTAGTCTACCTGTCTCCTCTGAATTGAGGCCGGGCAATGTGATTTGCCTCCAGAAGCTGGTAATGCGTGTCCCGTCAGCATGCTCCACTACAGTGGTGCCATCTGGGTGCTTCACACACACAACATGGTCCTCGCGTGTCTGCATAGACTGGAAAAACAACAAAACCTCAGAAGGCACGCTTATATGCACAATTGTACATCTTACATAGTTTTAAAAAACAAGACTATTGTATTTTTTATAGCTCTGCGCTGGCACTTAACAATTATTACATTTAACTTATTGATTAGATATTTACATGTCAGCTTTAGAAGTCTGCTAGTTGAAGACAACCCAGTGTGGTCATTAGTGGTCCTACCATTCCACGGAAAATCGATTCGATGTCTATTTAAAAGTTTCGATGTAGAAAATCAATTCTCATTTTAAGAATCGATTGTGAATTGAAAGTAAGATTTATAAACCACCTAATTTTCCCTTTTTCTACAGATATTTAACATTTTATTTTCGTAACATTTGTTTACATTATCTGCCATGTTACTTTCACTGGTATCTACTTCCTGTTGGTTACAACTAAAACTCAAATTTTCTGTACGTATTTAGAAGATCTTTTAATACAATAAACTAAGTTCAATCTAAACTAAATTGAAAATTTTAATCACTTAAATGTAGCTTTTATAAGCTACAAGCTTACCATGTGGGACTCAATGCTGTTCTCCGATGGCCATAAGGCATCAGGCCAATGTCTAAGAAAAATAGACATTTATAGTTGGTCGTAGCCTCAAGTTGTCGTCACGTGATAACCTTTGACCTCTCGACCTACTTTCTCATTGAAACTTTTTTAAACCTGACCCCTCAGCTGTAATACAGTGGGGAGGCAGGGTGGGACTCTTCTCAGTCCCACATGGTAAGCTTGTAGCTTATAAAAGCTACATTTAAGTAATAAAAATTTTCAATTTTATTGCGCTACAATAGCTTACCATGTTGGACTGAATGCTGAATCCAACCGCCCGGTGGCGTGATTACAGCTGAGACTGGAAGATATATCAATTTTTCTTAGATTTTGAAGTAATAGATTAGAATGAATGTTAGAAATACCAGTCTGAGTCCCGTTTACAGTGCCCCAATCCCGAAGACCGGGCCTGTAAAGAGCCAAAAACCTGAATAGAATGAAGGACAGTGCTAAAAACTGTCGAGATGTTTTGTTTTGGTACTAGGACAGCAGTGCAGCCGTGCTCACTTAGAGGTGTAAGAGCCCTTAGGACCCATCACGATTGAAAAACCAGCCCAATGGTTGGAATTCTCATAAATTTTTGCCACCGAATATGAGATTAATGACAACTTGCTAAGTCCTTAATACATATACACTTGATAACTAAAAATAAAAAATGACCTTACCCGTAACATCTTGAGAGGTAAACCTATACCTAGATCCTGGGATTAGACTCCTGAAAACTTGGTTGTAGTGGATGTGCCCCCCTCCCCCACCCCCCCACCCCTCTTTTCTTTCCGAGGATACCTGGTCTGACGGGAAGGATGTAGGACTTGTTGTGCCGTCACCACTACAATGGTAGTCAAAGCAGGAATAGTCACCGGAGACACACTTTGAGAACCTTCTCTTGCTAGCTGGTTTTTGGCTATGAAGTCAGAAGAAGGGAACAAGGCAACCTTTTCCCAATGGCCTAGATTAGATACTTTGTTTGCAACCCAGGCATGAATTTCGATGCGGTGCTTGCCGGAGGCCAAAGCTAGCAAGAAAGCAGTTTTGAGAGTAAGATGTTTGAGGTCTGTGTCTTTTATAGACTCAAAGGGTGATTTTGTGAGCTCATTGAGAACAACAAAGGTTCCATTTTGGAAGATTCCTGGAACTTTTTGGACGATCTCTGTGAAAACTGCCTATTTAGATCTTGGTATAGGTACATGAAAAAATCTGAGATATGTTTCACAGATGGAGTGGAGAAATCCACCAAATTTTCTGTGCACCATTTCTCAAATAAGGCCCACTTTGACTTGTAGATGGTCCTTGTTGATGACCTCTGAGGGGCAGCAATTCTTGCACAGAGAAGCCTTGTTCTTGGAGCTGTCCACTCCTAGACACCAGGTGTGGAGGTTGAGATGCTGTGGATTGCTGTGGAACACATAATTGTGGGACTGTTTGAGAAGAGTTTTTGACACTGGAAGTTGTAGTGGGATCTCTGTTGAGAGCTGCACTAGGTCCCAAAACCAGGGCAACCTTGGCCAGCCTGGGGCTATTACGATGATCAGGCAATAGCATTGTCAGATTTTTTGGATCACCCTGTGAAGGAGAGCCGTTGGAGGGTAAGCATAGGCAGTGAGACCCGTCCAGTTTATGTTCTATGTCCCAAGCCTTTGGGTCTGGGACAGGAGATACGTACAGTGGAAGTTTGTAGTTCAGATGAGTGGCAAATAGGTCTACATGAGGTGTGAACCACTTTTGGCAGATCTGTTTGAACACCTGCGGATGCAGTGACCATTCTGTTGACTGCACTTGGTTCGACCTGGACAGTAGGTCGGCCATCACATTCAGACACCCTGGAATGTGTCTGGCTTTCAATGTTATGTGATAGTGATGGCACCAGGTCATGATCTTCCACAGGAGAGCACACATCTCTGCTGAGTGAGTTCCTCCTGGTTTCTTTATGTAGGCTACCACTGTTGAGTTGTCCATTGCAACTAGTACTGTTTGGTTCTGGCACTGGTCCTTCGAAAGGGCCAGGGAGACCGCATTCAATTCTAGAATGTTTATGTGTAGCCTTTTTTCCCGGTCTGACCACAGACCCTTTGTAGAACTTTGATCGAAGTGAGCGCCCCAACCTTCATTTGAGGCGTCTGTAAAGAGTTGGATACTGTGGTCTGTGGGATGAAGGTCTGCACCTTTCATCACGTTTGAGGGATTTTGCCACCAGTCTAAGTGTGCTGCAATGGCTTCTGTCCAAGGAAGGAGGCTGTCCAGCGACTGAGGATATCTCCAGTGCTCCTTGAAGTGAAACTGAAAGGGCCTCATGTGAAGGCGTCCGTCCGGGACCATTTTCTCCGTTGAGGCAAGCAACCCAATTAGCGACATCAAACATCTTGCAGTCAAGACATGTCTTGACTTGAGTCTTAGGATCAAATCCTGAAGTTTGAGCCATCTCTCTTGAGTGGGTTTTACAAGGGCTGAATCTAGATGGTATTCGTAGCCCACGAACGAAAACACCTGAGTAGGTTTCAGTTCTGATTTTTTCTGATTTATTATCCAAGGACTGGGACTGGGTTAGGTCTACCACTGCCTGAGTGTTCACTTGGGCTTCCTCCTCAGACTGGGACCTGATCAGCCAGTCGTCCAGGTATTGGTGAAATCTGAGTCCTCTAGAGAGGACCATTAGCTTCACTTCCCTTACAATCATTGTAAAGACCTGGGGGGCTGTAGCTAGTCCGAATGGGAGGGAGGTGAACTGGAACACCTGGGACCTGTAGCAAAACCTTAGGTATTTCCTTGAGTTTGGATGGATGGGGATGTGAAGGTAAGCATCTGATAGGTCTATCGACGATACCCATTCCCCTGGAATCAGGGAGGTCCTGATGGACTCTGGAGTTTCCATTTTGAACTTTTCTACATGTACAAAAGTGTTGAGGCTGCTTAAGTCTATGACCGGCCGCCACCTTTGGTGAGGCTTGGGTACTAGAAACAGGCGACTGTAAAACCCGAGAGATTTTACATTTTCTACCCTTTCGATTGCGTTCTTTGACAGAAGAGACTGGATACAAGTGGCCAGAGTTTGGTCTTTTTGATGGGCCTTGTATTCTGACAGAATCAGAGGGAATCTGACCAAATTTGGTTTTGAAAGGAATGGCAGTACGTAGCCATTGGTGATAATGTTTAAACACATTTGATGAACATTTGTTTGTTTGTCAGTCTCTTCTGAAAGAACAGAGGCGACCTCCTACTGGTGGACTGAGGGAGGCTTTTAAGGAGTCATTAGGGAGAGGGGTTTCCATGCCCTTGCCCCTTGTTGTGGGGTCGAAAATGACCCCTGGAGCCTCTGAAGTTCGGTTTCCCCCTACTTGAGGAAAACAATTGGTTATCGCTTTGTGAGGAGTTGCCCCCATAGGGGGGTTTCCTGTAGGAGCCTCTTTTCTTGTTGTGGGAAAGGGCTTATAGGGTCCAAAACCCTGAGAGTCTTTAGAGGTGCCTTTTTTGAGGAGGAAGTCTTCACCTTCCTTCAGAAGATGAGACTTGAACAAGGAAGAGTCCCAAAAGGGCGAGTTCCTGAGTTCTTGACGTCTCGTTTCCCCTAAATGTGGTTGCAAAAGGGTCATTTCGGCTTTGCGCCTAAGCAAGCCAGTGTTACCTATACTCCCTCTGGAGTATATGGGCTAGGGATTTGCTGAGGTATGAGAGCCCTGTGTTGAATAAGAACAGCCTTATTCCAAAAGTCTAAGTACTCACAGACTTGCTCATATCCACGTTTTGCTGCTTTTTCTGGATTGGCACCTTTTCGGATCTGAGACTTAACCCTCTTGAAGGTTGACTTCAGACTATGTTGGCACTTCTCCAGAGATGCATTGCAGGAGGAAGAAGTCTTGGCAAAGGCAGCAGTAAAATTTAGTGTGGAAATGTTTTGCCTAGCTTGGTGTTCCAATTCCTTAAGAACTGGCAGGGGAACCTTGCCCATAGGAGCCCCAGGGGGTTTAGGAGTAATACAGATCTTTGCAAAATCTGTATTCAACTCTTGTATTTTCTCCTCATAACAAGACTGTCCCACTTTGTACCACTTTGTAGTGGAAGGAGGAGGCTTGATGTATTTACCCTCAGGTAAATTAGCGGCCTGAAAATCATATTCAAACTTATCAAAGGCATCTTTGATAACTGAGCTGAGTGGTAGCATAGAGGAAGGACCTCTAGGTCTGAGCTCTTGACGGCCTTTTTCATCATCCAGACCCATAACTGAGGTTGAGGACTTACGCATAGACTCTCTGAGGTTAGGGAGGGAAAGGATACACCTGAAAGTGTCCACCATTGCGTATTGGGAGGGAACGTCAGACAGAGCTACTTCCCTATAATAAGGGGGGTCTGGATCATGTTGAGGTTGGTTTTGATCAGAGACAGCCCCAGAGGGCTGAGCCCCAGAGGGCTTTGAAGACCTGTGTCTGACTACAGAGGACTGATCCTCCTCTGAGAAAGATGACACGTATCTGGACCTCACCTTGTGTTTACTCTTGTCAGCATGTTTTTGGGATTTGGATTTAGAATATGCAATCCGAGGTTCATCGGACTCATCAGTTAGTTGATCTGAGGAAGACCTCGGGTCAACAACATGCCTTTTGTGAGAATGAGTTTTAGGTCTAACCGAAGCCTTCTTAGAAGGCTCCTCGGCTGGACTAGAAGGCTGATCCGATGTCATGTGATGATCAGCACTGAGATGAGGTGAAAGTGCAGGACCATAGTCTACTTCCATTTGCTCAAGATTTGAGGCAACCTGAGGTTGACTCAGAGGGGGTAGGTCCAGATTTACAGCAGCTTGAGAAGATCCAGGCTTAGAAGCTGAAGCCGAGGTCTGATCCACCTCGACTTGCTTTTTTGCAGTTAGTTTGTCTCGGAGTGACTGGAATGCTTCTAACATTGAAGCCTGAAAGGAACCCATTTGCTGCTGTAAATGGATGTTAAGTGAATCACCCAGTGATTTTTCTAATTTAGCTTCAATTTTCTGCTGTAAGGCAGTACCTGGGGTGGGTGGGACAGTCTTAGCTGGCGTTTTGAGAGACAATGAACTGAAGGGTAGGGGCTGTGGACGCGGGGGTGAGGTAAATAAGTTATCAGCAGCACTCTCAAGGTCTGCATTGGAGCCAGTAAAAGAATCCATGTCATCCCCTAGGAGATCTAGTTCATCGTCATTTTGAAGTGGAAGTGAGGGCTTTTTGCTTTTTAATATAATGTTTCTTTTGAGAGATTTTCAGCATTTGTTCTTCAGTAAAAGAACCACATATCTAACATAAAAGAACCACATAAAAAAAAGAATATTCTGTCTTTCTTACAAAGTAAGCAGAAAAACGATTATAATCTATAATCGATTACTTAGAATTACCGATTAATCGATTCTGATTAGAGAGGTTTAGTGTTACGTTTTGGTTATGAAAACGTAAACGCAAACTTATTTACGTCAGCAGTAGAAGTGTATCAGGTGACTTTTAGCGTTTTTGGAGTTTATTAGGTTACGTTTTATACGTAAAGGGTGCCTCCCTTACGTTCACTCACCCCTATCTTTTTTATTTTAAAACTACACACTACAAATAAATATGACACAACCCCATAGGCAGATAATATGTACACCACGTTTTGGTCAGGTTTCAGTTCATTATATTTTCCCATATGAATACCAGAGGTCTGTTTACAAATGATGCTTCTTTTTTATCACATCAAAGAAACTACATTGACCTGCACTCGTTCATATGGACGTATTGCTAAACCCTTATTTGACAAACGTATCCTCTTCAAACTTAACGTATCTCTTACGGAAATTATTTTACGTTAGGTAGCTGTCAAACACATCACTAAACCTCTCTATTTTTTAGACCGATTCCTAACACTAGCGGTCATGCTTCATGGTACATGTGTTTTTTCAGTACCTGGTTGGTGGAGGGATCAGAGGCCACACTGATGAGGGCTGGTTTAATGGGTATTTTGCTGCCATCCAGACGTGTGCATATCCTTTCTCCAGTGGGGCGGGTGGTGATCCAGAAGCCAGAAGGTACTGGGTCTGTCTCCACTGCCTCCTCCTCCTCTGCCTTCTTCTTGGCACTGCGCCTAGACCCGCGACTGGCTGGAACAACCAACATTAATACCATACACCACTGTTAAAGTTTATAGATTCTTCAGGCAATATCATAAACGTTTCATACAAGGTGATTTTCATATTTCAAAGATCAGCCTAGAAGGGATTATGAAACGAAAAAAACATAGCAGAAAAATCTAAATTATATCAATAGTACATGTGAGTGGTTGTAGCATTCACCTTTCTTTGTTGGTGAGGGGGTATCTCTCTCTGGACTCTTGCCACTACCTGGCCTCTGTGGTGACACGTTACGACTGCCACTAGGCAGGATAGGTGATTTCTGCACAAACTCACTCACAGAGCCATCACTGCACAGCACCTGTATATAAGCAAGTCAATAGTTCATGGTGTTTATGTACAAATCACTTATCTTTTAAATTAAATGATCAAGTGTTGGTGTAAGGCTGTTACCAGCCAGTGTATGTATTTCTCACAATTTTGTGAGAGTTACCACTTGCCAAAATTGCCAATCGAAAAATAGCATCGGAGCCCACAAAAATGCCTGTACCCCATAGCCCAGGGAAATAGTTCTCAACACCATGAGAGATAGAAATAGTGAAGCATTACAAAGATCAGGAGACTTTCAGAGCAGTGTCAGTGATATAAAGGTCCAAATAATGTTTCCGTAGAAAAAATAAAGTCTAAGAGAATTAAAAATGTATGTAATGATAAACTATTAAAACAAGATAATTCAATAGCAAGATGACAGCGTTAATCAGTAAATTAAAAATTATGATGCTGTAAAATTTCTTAATTGAAATATTGCTGTCAGTGAAAACAGCACAATTAAGTAAAAGTAAATAATCAGTTGTAGCAATCTTTAACATAACAAAAATATGGCAGGTGAACACATTTTGGCATAGCTAAGGTTAAAGGTCACACAATGATGATGCATAACCTACACCACCTAACTACTACCCCTACCAAGTATCAACTTCCTACACTTTATGGTTTCTGAGATAAGGACCAGACAAGATTTTAAAGAACAAGGTCACTCTGACAAGATCACCGGTCAAACCAAGGCCACATCATCACATTGCACACCTGCACCCCTAACTAATGTCCCTATCAAGTACGATTTCTGTGATATGGACCGGACATAATTTTAAAGGTCAAAGTTACTCTAGCAATGTGCACACCTACAACCCTTAACCAATGTTCCTACCAGGTATCAATGTCCTACACCTTACGGTTTCCCAAGATATAGCCTGGACAAGATTTTAAAGGTCAAGGTTACTATGGCAAGGTGAAAGGTCAAATCAAGGTCACACCATGACGTTGCACACACACACACCCCAACCAATGTCCCGACCAAGTATCAACTTCCCACACCTTACTGTTTATGAGATATATCACGGACAAAGATTTTAAAGGTAAAGGTCAGTAAAGGAAGGTCAAAGGTCAAATCCAGGTCACACCATGATATTGCACACCTACAACCCCCAACCAATGCCCTACCAAGTATCAACTTCCTACACTTTACAGTTTCTGACATATAACCCAGACAAGTTTTTCAAACTCAAAATCACTACAAGGTCAAAGGTCAAATCAAGGTGACATCATAACCTTGCACACCTATACGCCCAATCAATGTCCCTACCCAGTATCAACTCCATACACCTTACAGTTTCTGAGATACAGCCCAGACAAACTTTTTCCCACCGCCTGCCAAACCATGCGGACACCATGGGTGAAAACAATACCCCCAACAGCCCTTAAAGGCTGTGGGGTAAACAGTCTTCTATTATTGCTTGTAAAGGTCAATTTTAATATTATACATTTTCAAAATTTTGTTTTTTTGCAAATTCCTTGAACTAAATCTCAAGACTTCACTTGTGTTCCTACATGCATCCTACATTTTCTCTTGTTACAAAAAATATGTGCACTGGATGAAGTAAACACTTCCAAAACACTCTAAACTTTGAATAATTTTCCCTTCATTGTGGATGGAATTTACTACAGTTTAATCCATAGTGTTAGTGATATATTATGTATACATATGTGTGTGTGTCTACAGCAGTTTTTCTAAACATTTGCAAAAAGTTAGCACCAACTTTGCTATTCTACGTCACAAAATAATATGTCACAACAATATGATATTAATAGCACTCTAAAGGCAAAAATAAATATCGTAGTTTCAAAATGTTTTCTCCCCAATACAGGTGCTGAAAATTGGACTTTTGCAATAAAAGTAAATAGATTAAAATTATATCTGACCAACTTAAATATTAAATTAATACCACATCAAAGCCAACTTATTGTAGGTTATTGCACTTCTTAGTTAAAAAATCCTTTCAGTAGAAAGCATGTTGATTTTTGTGTGTGTGTGTGTGTGTATGCACACTACTGTTATCATGGTTTGGTTGTTTTTAACTTTTTACTCCCAAATTTACAGGATAAGATAAATTTACTAAAATCACAAAATATCACCATAACAGCAAGTTGTTTTTTTTTTTGCTAAAGTTTTGCTTAAAATTGTTTCATGTTGTTTTTAGAATAATATATAATTTAGAAGGCCAAACATTTTAGTTAATCAGACTTTACACTTGAAAGAATTAATGAATTTAATATCCAAGAAATGTAAAAAACGTCTTTGACTGGCCCTTTTATATCTTTAAAACAGGATGGCAACTGTCAAGTGAACTGGCACAGTGTCCCTTCAAAATCATTGCTTACTTGTTTTTTATTTGCTTTCCAAACACACAAACACGCTTTTATCTGTACAACTGCTGTAGTTCATCCTCACCTGAATGACTCCATCTTGCATGGTTTTCACCACAGTGCCATCAGTGCAGATCACACGTGACATTTCCATCATAGCACGACTCCGACTGGACTCGCAGTCCTGTACCCCACGTGTTTTGAAGGGATAACACTGTCTCACCACTATATTACGATCTTCTGCACTTTCAGGTTGGATCCCTTAATGAAGACAAGACACTGTTAATATAACAAAACTCCACAGGGAGTAGTGTGTCCAATGTGACTATGTTAATGTCATCATATCTTCCAGATGCTAAAATAATGTGGTCTATATTGACAAAATAACAGCTAGCAGTGATCACTAAAAACATGCAATAACATTACGTAGCCAATGTGACATGTGTTTGGTTTGCTCAATAACCAGACACTTAAGAGATGACATACCCAGAGCACTCTGTAACATGTAGGAGACCTGAAGGCCATCAGGACAGGTGACATGCAGCTGGTTGAAGTTCTGCACAATGGGAGGTGGAAGCTCCAGCTCCACCACTTCCTCCTCCTCCTCCTGAAGTCACAACAACACTACTTACTGCTATACTAGTCACAGCCCATGCTTTTATACAATGATATACACCTTGAGATACCCTGTTACCAATATACTGGAATATAATAGGAAAACTTCCCGAATGACATATACAGAAAAAATATATCACGAATGAAGATTAACAATATAATACTCGTGCTACGCACTCGTATAATATTGTTAATCTTCATGAGTGATATATTTTTTCTGTATATGTCTGATGAGGGGGTGTTTTACTTTTATTATCCACCATTTTGTGTGATTTATCGGTTAAATAATACGAATATTTAATGACAGGACGTGAAAAAGGCTTTGAAAAGCATGAGCAACACTGAATATAAAAACTTCAATCTTTAACTTGCAATATCTCAGTCATTTCTGCATGGATTTTTATGCAACATACATCAGCAGAAGCGCTACAATAATGATATATTATATATATTTGTAAGTTGAATACTTTCCGAGATATTGTTGAAAAACCGGAAGTTATTCACACTCATTATCCATAGTACCGGGGTGCCGGTGTATACAAAAAAAATACATCCCGGTCTGTATTTCCCCGTATTTAGGGCAAATACGTCGCGTGGTGGATAATAAAAGCCATTCACCACTGTAAAAACCGCATGTATGATAAATAATCCCGACAAAGTGTGCCTGTCATGTGCTTTACGCTACCAATATCTGGGTTTATGTACTCACCACTAGATGCTGCGGTTCTGGGGTGGCAGATTTGCCTTTGTCTTTCTTACTCTTTCCTGGAGAACCCTTACCATCAGTGGTAGCTGCAGGAGTGGGTGGTGGGGGAGGTTCATATGCTTCAGGTTCATATTTCTTCCCATTGGTTGGCTCACCAGATCCACCTGTTCAGACAGGTAAAGGTATGATACACTGCTGTACCAATGCTTATATATAAAACACTTTTATAAAATGCTCTACAGCTGTCACATTAAACCACTATACCACAGAATAATGCACAAACATGCAAATACTTCACTGTTTTTATGTGCACAATGTATATCAAAGTTAACTGATGCTTACCATAGACACTGAGAGACAGAGACATTCCATCCTTCATTTTAGCAGAAAAGGACCCAAAGGAACCGACACAAGGCTTGTTTTCTTCTCTGGATAAAAAAAACAGAGAGCCAATGATTAACTATGAACAAACAACTTTGTTTGTAGACACAAGCAAGTGACAATGTTTCCTTAAAAATTATAAGGTCATAGAATTCTGTTAGGTTTTCAAACAATATTTTACAAATAAAAATGCTACTTTATGATTTTTATTTACGTAATAAAGATGTATTGTATCTACTTCAATATTGACCTTCAAACTCTTTCAAAAATTAATTCAAAAGACAAAATGTTTTCTAAAAGGTGGCAAATGTGGGAAGGTATTTTTCAAAACATATAATTAGCAGTAATTGATATTTCATAATAGTATATTTTATGTTAAAGAAATTCTAGTAATCCAAAGACAAATTCTTATACCAGTAAGCCAAGGGTTGGATGTATGAAAAGGGATAGTTCTAAATACATGTCATATCCTTGTTTGTAAAGAAAAAGGTATTTTGATATATTTAGACTAGAGTTTTACAAAGTTTTTACAGTTAATTATCAGGAAAATGTCATGTTACACAAGTGTTCATTCCAAATGATGTTATTATGAAGTGTACATTTGTAATGTTTGAGAACCACCTCACTTCCTGTGTTGTTATATGTATTTGATGTTTAAAAAGAGAAATAAAAAAAACAAAAAAACCCAGGCTTGTTATGTTTGGTTAATAGATTTTGTGGTGAAAACACCAGACTAATAGCTGTTATTATTGAATACTGTAAAATTAACCAAAAGCCTTGTATAATTTTATTAGCCAACTTTGAGAAGGCTTTTGATTCTATAAATTGGAGTTTTTTAAAATCTTGTATTAAGCGTTTTGGATTTGGTCCCAACTTTCAGACATAGATAAATGTAATGTATTGTAATATTCAGAGTTGTGTGTCCAACAATGGTTATCAAACACCATATTTTAGATTATATAGGGGAATTAGACAGGGATGCCCTTTAAGTGCTCTTTTGTTTTTGTTGGCTGCAGAAGTTGTTGCTACAGTCTTAAGAAATACAGATAGTATTAAAGGAATTACTGTTAATGGCATTTCAATAAAATTATGTCAATTGGCTGATGATATGACACTTTTCCTAAGTAATTATAGTTCTGTTTGTCATGCTCTACAGATTTTTGAAGAATTCTACCGTTATGCAGGGTTAAAACTTAACAAGAGTAAAACTGAGGCAACTATAATTTATGACAATGGTTCTCTACATTCTGATGACAATTTAGGTATTACTTGGAACAATAAACCCTTTAAGATGTTGGGTATCTGGTTTGCACTTGAAAGCAGAGAAATGGTAAGATTAAATGTTTCAGAAAAAATGGATAAAATAAGAGACATGCTAAATATCTGGCAATCTAGATCCCTGACACTTAAAGGAAAAATAATAGTTTTAAAATCCCTTATTATACCTCAAATTCTACAACTAGCCTATGTTTCACCTTTTAGCAATGCCCTATTAAATGAGCTAGATGATATGTGTTTTTCTTTCTTGTGGAGTAAAAAAAAAGCACAAGATTGCAAAAAGAGTCATAATTCAGCCTTTTGATCTTGGTGGCTTAAAAATGGTATCTGTATTTGCTTTATATAATTCTTGTAAAATCATGTAGATGCGAAGGTATTGTAATAGTATTAAAGCAAAGTGGAAAGTTTTATCTGAATGCTTAATGAATATTGAAAATAAGATGATATATCAAAAGAAAATCTACAAAAATATTAAACATAAACCTTTCAGCACCTTTTATGCTGATCTACTTACTGTTTGGTACAATTTTATAACGGCTGAACCAAAAACTTTTGACGATCTTTTAGAAGAGCCTCTTTATAACAATGACCTTATTACAATAGACAATAAGGCTATTTCTACCGAATATTTGGATTGGAAAGATCTTGGTATTTTAAAAGTTAAAGATATAATAAATAGTGATAAGACTTTGATTGATAAATTAAACTTAGAGGAAAAACTTGGAAAGCAAATTCCGGACATGAAATACTATAAATTTAGCAGTACCATACGATCCAAAATTTAAAATCTCCCCAAAACAAGCCTACTTGATAATTCAATTCCAAATTTATGTCTTACAAACTTTTGTAAAGTTAATAAAAAGGAGGTATATATGCACTATGTGAAAGCATTGTATAGTACTCCCACAAGTCAACATAAATGGGTAGAGTACTACCCTTTCTTAGAAATGAATGACTGGAAACAAAATTATCTTCTACCATCTAAATTGGTTTCAAACTCTTACTTAATAAATTTACAGTTTAAAATAATTCATAGATTTTTCAATTGCAATTATAAATTATATATATGGAAGATCAAAGATTCCCCAGATTGCAGTCTATGCTCTGACACTGACAATCTTGAGCATTATTTTTTCTATTGTCATTTTGTAAAACACTTCTGGGACCAAGTTGAAAGTTGGTTGTTCAGCAAATTTCAAATACAAATTAAGTTTACTGTTTTAGAAGTACTACTTGGTGTAAATACCACTGAAAATCACTTTTATTTTCCTGGTAACATTTATTATATTAATTGGAAAATACTTTATTTACAAATGTAAAAAAAATTACAGAGATTTGATTTTTAACTGCTTTTTATATACTTTGAAATATCATCTTAGCATTGAAAACATCAGTATCAACCAAGGAAATATAGAAAAATTCAATTTAAAATATGGTAATCTGTATGCTGTCTTATAATCTTGCAGTAATGTAAGTTGTATGTGTTATCGTTAATGCTCTACTTTTTCTGTAATGATTTCATACTGCCCCTTTTTGTGTTAAAAATTGTATAATGTATTTTATAGTTGTCAACTGTGTAACTGTTCAATGTATGCAACCAAAAATATTAATAAAAAAAATTTAAAAAAAAAATGTTTGGTTACCAGATCGATGTTACTTTCACGGCACCATCATATTGCATCAATATGTTAAAAGTTAAATAAAAGTTTATCGGTCATTTATAAAGTGAAAATATATTATATGTTGATACTTTGAAATATCTTTTAGAAAGTGTAATGTGTCATTTTATTGTTATTCATGCATAAAGCCAAAGAAGGTAATTGACCTGATAATATTCAACTGTTTTTATTATTTTTTTAATTAAACTAAATATTAATGTTATGATAGACAAGAAAGAAATATTTTTTTTGTTTTATTTTTACATGCACAAAAAATGTATTTCCATCTGTGGTGTGAAGTTCTGGAATAAATTAGACTGTGGTATCAGTTCAATAAAGCCTTGATAGAACTTAAAAAATTGTGCATTTTTGATATATATTTTTAGTGTATGTGTTTCTCGATCGCAAGTAAAAACTAACAAAAGCTCCTATAAAATATCAAAATAATGATCAAATACAAACTAATATATTTTCAAAGGCTGTACCTTCATGAAGGAAATATATTTAGAATTATTTCCCTTTTTACAAAACTCAAATATATGCTTAATAATGGCATTAGTTTAATTTTTTGTCGAAGTACAGTAGTAATAATCTGTGCTTTTGCTGTCCAAAATGGGAGTTGTTTACTGAAAACGTCATCCTGACGTCACATAATGACGTCGATGCAAAAGGTCAATTCCACATATGAAAGTACTAGCATGTACTGGTCTGCCTGATACTCTTTACAAACAACTTCTTCTTGAAGGGTTTAAAACAGTGCATTAAAATTTGCTCAATTTTAGGGAAAAACCATAAAAAAGCTATTTTGTGTGAACTGAGTTTTAAATAATACTTTCTGATGGTCAATTTATATTCAATATGTGAAGAACTGTTGTCAGCAAATGGTCAACAATAGAAAGTTTAATTTACAGATTTTTTTTTTTGATCTGTGGATTCTGGATGGATTTAAATGCAATAAAAATTAGCACAAACATTACATAAATACCTTCATGTTTTACTGATATTTATTGTGTATGAATAGGTTTTTAAAGGTTTGTTTGTGAAATTTGTTTTTGCTTTTTTAAATGTACATATCTTTTATTTATTTATTTTTTATTAATGCTCAACGATAGAGAGGGTTATTGTAATCAGTTTCGTTCTGTCTTTCTGTTTGTGTACTTTCTTCTCCTTATGACTCAAAAACTATAATATCAATTGAGTGAGTTCAAATTTAGTGGGGATATATACTGAATAGGGTACTTATGAATTCCTCCAAATTTGGTGAAATTTGAGTGAAAATAAACTCAGCAGATAGTTTTTCTTACTTTCAATTGGACATACATGCATAGAAAGAAATCTGCTTTTCTTCCTCAAATACATAAATCAATATGTTGCTTTCTGATGATGTCATCACTTAATGATCTCACAATACAATTCTGAGGTCATAAACCTAGCTTTTCTTTTTATCTTGAAATCATTGTCTTGAAATTGACAAAAATAATCAAGAGAGTGGTGGTGTATTAATGATTTTTACATTATAATTAATTTCTGTTTTTCTTTTTTTTCTTTTTCCTTCATTTCCGTGACAGGCTATCATGAAAACCTGAGAGATTTTCACCAAGAAGTGGTTTTTATAAAATAATTTACCTCCACTAGGAGTTTATGTTTTTGTGTGTTTGTCTATTTTTCTGTCTGCTTTTGTATTTTTTTTTCATGTTTAGATTTCGTGAAATAGTCTGTTATGATCTGACGCTAAATGGGAGCCTCTTCCATTCCACTGGTGCAGCAGTGGCAAAACCACAACTGCCTTGTAATGGCCTTTCTGGAAAGGACTGAGTAAACTGATAGTCTTCCCACATGCCAGACTACTAGACTCGATCAGGGATGACAAATAGGGGGGTTGAGAGGGGATCAGGGCTTTATAAATGAGGAGGCTGCATTTGAAAAGGATACAATATGAAATGGGAAGCCAGTGGAGTTTTTCTAGGTAGGGTTTGACATGACTCATGGCTCCATACAGTAGAGAATTACAACAGCCTAATTTTACTACTGACCATAGCATTTGCCAAAATAATTGCAGAATCAATAGTTAGGAATATACGAATGTCACAAATCAATAAGGTGATAATAGCAAGCATGGCGGACCTTACCTAGATGACTGTCAAAGGTGTTTTCTGAGTCAAAAGTGACACCTTGATTTTTTTACTTCTTCTGTTGGAGTTATAGAACTTTGAAGGAGTATAAAAGGAAATTTTGGTATAAGTAATTCTCTGGTATGTTAATCCCAATGATGATGAATTCAGTCTTGTCATGATAGTTTAAGTTCACATCGTTCATCCACTCCTGAACAGAGGTGTGTGACCTTAAAACCTGAAATGACTTGACTGAGGGAGAAGTATAGAGAGTAACAAGAGGGTCAAAGATGCCCCAAAAGGCGGGTTGCGCAGGCAGCAATAAGGTTAGTGACTGCTGTAATTAAATTTAGAAACAAGGAAAGAAATGTTAGGTCACCCAGTTAAGGTGAATGTGTTAGGCGTGCTAAGAAATGTAAAACTTGTAATCTAGGTTACATAACTGTATCTATGCTATAAACGGACAAACGACAATATGAAATCACAGCAATTTCAAAAGCAACTTAGCTATGATGGTGATCTATCTCCCTGTCAAGTCTGAATTCGATTGGACAAAGTGTTTTCGAGTTAGAGTCCGGAAACAGAAATGTTGACGGACAGACAAACAAACGGACGGAATTACACCAATTTCGAAAGGAACCTAGCAATGATGGTGATCTATTTCCCTGTCAAGTTTGAATTCGACTGAACAAAGCATTTCCAAGTTAGAGTCCGGAAACAGAAATGTTGACAAACGGACCGAAAACCGACAAACGAACAGACAGAATTACACCAATTTTGAAAGGAACCTAGCTATGATGGTGATCTATCTCCCCATCAAGTTTGCATTCGATTGGACAAAGCATTTTTGAGTTAGAGTCCGGAAACGGAAATGTTGACGGACAGACAAACAGACAAAACAGACAAACGAACAGACGGAATTACACCAACTTCGGAAGGAACCTAGCTATGATGATGATCTATCTTCCTGTCAAGTTTGAATTCGATTGGACAAACCGTTTTCAAGTTAGAGTCCGGAAACAGAAATTTTGACGGACAAACATTCAAAAAACGGACAAACAAACAGATGGAATTATACCAATTTCGAAATAAAACCTAGCTATGAGGGTGATCAATCTCCCTGTCAAGTTTGAATTTGATTGGACAAACCGTTTTCGAGTTAGAGTCCGGAAACGGAAATGTTGACGGACAGACGGACGTCGGACACATCAATCTAATAGGCGGGTTGGTTACACGCAACCCGCCTAAAAAGGAGGGGACCTGGAACTGAACTTTGGGTATACCAAAAGAGAGATAGAAAGTCCCCTAATTAAGTTTCTGTTTGCGATTGGTAAGAATCTATCCATGTCAACACAGTACCATCAACACCAAACCACTCTTTTAGGCAATCATGTAAGACAGAGTGGTCAGTCGTGTCAAAAACTGTGGACTGATCTAACAATGTTAGTGCAACTGCCTTCCCTGAATCCACAGATGACGATATACCATTTTAGATCTCGAGCATGGCCGCCATAGCTAATTGTTTAAAAATCGTAAAGGTGCTCTAAATCTTGAAATATTCCAGCTAGCTTCATCAAATTTGCACAAAAGCTATATGGCTATAAAAGCTAGCCTGATAGTAATTTTGGCCTAGTTCAAAAAACAAAATGGCCGCCATATCACAAGTTTAATGTCAAATGGGATTATCCTATTAAAAAGGCCTTATATCTCCCCTAATATTGCTGCTAGAGGTTCGGAATGTGAAAACAACTTGTAGGAAGTCATGGCCTGGGAATCTTTTCCAGGTGTTGAATTTGACCTTTGACCCCTGCTTCAAGGTTAAATGGGGTCGTCACATTAAAACCTCCTTATTTCTCCCTTATTAGTGGTGCTATGGCTTCAGATTGTAAAGACAGACCATGAAAAGCATAGGTTGTGGTCGAGAGATTGTAAACACCTTCCATACGTGTGTCTGTTTGTGTATCCGTCCGTGCATCCGTTTCTCAGGTTTTAATATAAACCTTAACATCTCATTCATTTATACAGATATCTTCATTAAATTTGCAGGGAATGTTTATGGCTACAAAAACCTGTCTCTGCAAAATTTTGGCCTCATTTTGAAAAACAAAATGGCCGCCATAGCCAACTGTTTAAAAATCATAAAGTTGTTCTAAATCTTGAAATATTTCAGCTAGCTTCATCATAATTGCAGAAAAGATATATGGCTAGAAAAGCTAGCCTGATAATAATTTTGGCCTAGTTCAAAAAACAAAATTGAAAATTTTAATTACTTAAATGTAGCTTTTATAAGCTACAAGCTTACCATGATGTGGGACTGAATGCTTTACTGGTTGCCGCGAGGAACTACGACCAACGTCTAAGAAAAAAAGACATTTATACTTGGCCGTAGCCTCAGGTTGTCGTCACGTGATCTGCCCCTTTGTAAGCACTTTTCTCGTTGAGATTTAAAGCCATACCCCTCAGCTGTAATACAGTGGGGAGGCAGGGTGGGACTCTCCTCAGTCCCACATGGTAAGCTTGTAGCTTATAAAAGCTACATTTACGTAATTAAAATTTTCAATTTTATTGCGCTACAATAGCTTACCATGTGGGACTGAATGCTGAATCCAACCGTCCGGAGGAGGGATTACAGCTGAGACTGGCAGATAAGTCTGTTTTTTCTTAGAATTTTGATAATAATAGTAGAATGAAAGATCGAAAGTACCAGTCTGAGTCCCATCTACAGTGCCCCAATCCCGAAGACCGGGCCTGTAGAAGCCAAAAACCTGAATAAATGACAGTGTTAAAAAACTGTCAGGGTGTTGGACGAGAAGAGATGTGTACCCTAGATACACAAAAGGGGACAGTCCCCAGGACGATCACGGAAGAACCTGAGCTTAAGGCTCGGGAATTGAGTAAAATGACAACCTTCAGGTCCTTAATAATGTACAATTATAATGATTTAAAGATTAGATAGACCTTACCGTATACACCCCGATGAGGTAGACGTATACCTAGACCCTGGGCTTAGACTCCTGAAGACTTGGTTGTAGCGGATGTGCCCCCCCCCCCTTCTTTTCTTTCCGAGGATGACTGGACTGAGGAGAAAGGTGTAGGACCTGTTGAGCCGCTACTACTGGTCCCAGATACAGATTGTTGTCATTGTCCGATCAAGTAAGATCTTTTAGATAAAAATTGGTAAAAGTGTTGTGAGCTTTCCAGTGACAGGCTTGCATGATCTGGCCCACCGATACCCCACCATAAAACGCCTTAGAGGCTGCGAAGGCCCGAATGTCATGTGCCTTGACTTGGACTAAATCCAAGGCTTGCTGGTCTGCTTGTTTATAAGAAAGTAGGACGGTTTGTTTCAACCAAGAAGAGAGAGTAGCAGGTCTGATGTCTGAGGTATGTCCTTTCTTGAAGGAGATGAAAAGGAGGGACTGGGAACCTCTTAGGTCCTTGGTTCGGTCCAAATAGAACCTCAGGGCCTGCACAGGACACAGGGTCCTGTCTTCTTTGAATTGTCTATCCACAATGGTAGTCAAAGCAGGAATAGTCACCGGAGACACATTTTGAGAACCTTCTCTTGCTAGTTGGTTTTTGGCTATGAAGTCAGAAGAAGGGAACAAGGCGACCTTTTCCCATTGGCCTAGATTAGATACTTTGTTAGCGACCCAGGCATGGATTTCGCTGCGGCGCTTGCCGGAGGCCAAAGCTAGCAAGAAAGCAGTTTTGAAAGTGGGATGTTTGAGGTCTGTGTCTTTTATAGGCTCAAAGGGTGCTTTTGTGAGCTCATTGAGAACAACCGAAAGGTTCCACTTGGGGAGATTTCTGGAACTTTTGGGGCGATCCCTGTGGAAACTGGAGAGCAACCTATGAAGGTCCTCATTATGAGCAATATGTTGGCCCAATGGACCCAAGGTGTCAACAATGGCAGTCCTGTAACCATTAATGGTGGAGGGGCACCTGTTTCAGTCTTGGTACAGATACATGAAGAAATCTGAGATTTGTTTCACAGATGGAGTGGAGAAATCCACCGAATTTTCTCTGCACCATTTTTCAAATAGGGCCCACTTTGATTTGTAGATGGTCCTTGTTGATGACCGCTGAGGTGCAGCAATTCTCTCTGCCACTTCCACAGAGAAGCCTTGTTCTTGGAGCTGTCCACTCCTAGACACCAGGCGTGGAGGTTGAGGTGCTGCGGGTTCCTATGGAACATGTAGTTGTTGGGCTGCTTGGGGAGTGTTGTCGACACGGGGAGTTGTAGAGGGATCTCTGTTGAGAGCTGCACTAGGTCCCAAAACCAGGGCATCCCTGGCCAGCCTGGGGCTATTAGTATGATTAGACAATTGCATTGTCTGATTTTTTGGACACCCTGTGAAGGAGAGCCGTCAGGGTAAGCATAGGCAGTGAGACCCGTCCAATCTATGTTTAGAGCATCCTTGTCCCAGGCCTTTGGGTCTGGGATAGGAGAAACGTACAGTGGAAGCTTGTGGTTCAGATGAGTGGCAAATAGGTCCACGTGGAGAGTGAACCACTTTTGGGAAATCTGTTTGAACACCTGTGGATGTAGTGACCATTCGGTCGACTGTACCTGATTCGACCTGGAAAGTAGGTCGGCCATCACATTCAGGCACCCTGGAATGTGCCTGGCTTTCAATGTGATGTGAGAATGATGGCACCAGGTCATGATTCTCCACAGGAGTGCACACATCTCCACTGAGTGTGTTCCCCCTTGTTTGTTTATGTAAGCAACCACAGTTGAGTTGTCCATTGCAACTAGCACTGTTTGGTCCTGGCACTGGTCTTTGAAGTGTCTCAGGGCCAGAAAGACAGCTTTCAATTCTAGGATTTTTGTGTGAAGGCCTTTTTCCTGGGGAGACCACAGACCTTTTGTAGAACTTTGTTCTAAGTGAGCGCCCCAACCTTCGTTTGAGGCATCTGTAAAGAGTTGGATACTGTGGTCTTTGGGATGAAGGTCTGAGCCTTTCATCACGTTTGCAGGGTTCTGCCACCATTCTAGGTGTGCAGAGATGGCTTCTGTCCAAGGAAGGAGGCTGTCCAGTGGTTGAGGAAATTTCCAGTGCTCCTTGAGGTGAAACTGAAAGGGCCTCATGTGAAGTCGTCCCTCCGGGACCATTTTCTCCATTGAGGCTAGCAACCCAATTAGAGACATCAAACATCTTGCAGTCAAAACATGTTTTGACTTGAGGTGTAGGATAAAATCCTGAAGTTTGAGCCATCTCTCTTGAGTGGGTTTTACAAGGGCTGAATCTAGGTGGTACTCGTAACCCACAAACGAAAACACCCGAGTGGGATTCAGTTCTGATTTTTGTTGATTGATGATCCATCCCAAGGACTGGGTTAGATCTACCACTGCCTGAGTGTTCACTAGGGCTTCCTCCCGGGATTGAGAAATGATCAGCCAGTCGTCCAGGTATTGGTGGACTCTGCGGCCTTTGGAGAGGGCCATGAGCTTTACCTCCTTTACGATCATGGTAAAGACCTGGGGGGCTGTGGCTGAACTGGTGTGGTGTGAACTGGAACACCTGAGACCTGTGGCAAAATCTTAGGTATTTCCTTGAGTGAGGATGGATGGGGATGTGAAGGTAAGCGTCCGATAGGTCTATCGACGCTACCCATTCTCCTGGAATCAGGGAGGTCCTGATGGATTCTGGAGTTTCCATCTTGAACTTCTCTACGTGTAGAAAAGTGTTGAGCCTGCTTAGGTCTATTACTGGCCTCCACCTTTGGTGAGGCTTGGGTACTAGAAACAGGCGACTGTAAAACCTGAGAGATTTTACATTTTCTACCCTTTCAATAGCGTTCTTTGAGAGCAGAGACTGGATGCAATTGGCTAAGGCTTGGTCTTTTGGAAGGGCCTTGTATTCTGATATTATCAGAGGAAATCTGACCAAGTTTGGTTTTGAGAGGAATGGCAGAACGTAGCCATTGGTGATAATGTTTAACACATTGGATGAACAATTGTTTGCTTGCCAGTCTCTGCTGAAAGAACGGAGGCGAGCTCCTACTGGTGGACTGTTTGAGGCTTTGAAGGAGTCATTGGGAAGAGGAGTTTCCACGTCCTCTTCCTCTATTGTGGGGTCGAAAACGACCCCTGGAGCCTCTGAAGTTTTGTTTTCCCCTGTTGGAAGAAAACAATTGGTTACTGTTTTGTGAGGAATTGCCCCCATAGGGGCGTTTCCTGTAGGAGCCTCTTTTCTTGTGGGGACCACGAAAGGGCTTATTCTGGTAGGGTCCGAAACCCTGAGAATCTTTTGAGGTGCCTTTTTTAAGAAGGAAGTCCTCGCCTTTAGCAACTGTGATTTAAACAAGGAAGGCGGCCAGAAGGACGCATTCCTGAGTTCTTGGCGCCTGGTTTCTCCTAAGTGGGGTTGTAAGAGAGTCATTTCGGCTTCGCACCTAAGCAAGACAAGATTGCCCATTGAGTACAATTCTCTCTGGAGAATATGGGCCAGGGATTTACTAAGGCAAGTTAAGGCCCTGTGTTGGATTAGGACGGTCTTATTCCACAATTCCAAATAATCACAGGCTTCCTCATGTCCACGTTTCACTGCTTTTTCAGGGTCGGCACCTTTCCTGATGTGAGACTTGACCTTTTTGGAGGTCGCTTTCAAGCTATGCTGACACCTCTCCAAGGTGGCATTACAGGAGGAAGAGGTTTTGGCTAAAGTAGTAGCGAAATTGAGAGTAGAAATATTCTGTCTTGCCTGATGTTCCAATTCTTTCAGAATTGGCATAGGGACCTTGCCTATAGGAGCCCCAGATGGTTTAGGAGAAATACAAATCTTGGCAAAGTCTGTGTTCAGCTCTTGTATTTTGTCCACAAAACAAGGCTGGCCTACCTTGTACCACTTGGCAGTGGAGGGAGGTGGTTTGATGTATTTACCCTCAGGTAATTTTGCTGCCTGGAAGTCCTGATCAAACTTATTAAAGGCATCCTTGATGACTGAATTGAGAGGCAACATGGAGGAAGGACCTCTTGGCCTAAGTTCTTGCCTGCCTTTCTCATCATCAAGGCCCATGACTGCTGTTGAAGATCTAGGTAAGGATTCCCTAGGATCTGGAAGTTTTAGGATGCGTTGGAACGTATTCACCTCCTCGGCATATTGGGATGGGATGTCAGACAAGGCTACTTCCCTGTAATAAGGAGGGTCAGGGTCATGTTGGGGGTGGTCCTGATCAGAGTAGGACTTCCCAGAGGGCTTAGGGGACCTATGCTTATGTTCAGGGGACTGATCCTCCTCTGAAGATGAGGGTAAAAATCTGGCCCTCGACTTATGTTTTGATTTATCAGAGTGCTTTTTGGGCCTACTAGGGGCTGGCTGAGGGTCAACAGAATAGTCCGAATAGTGGTCTGAGGTAGAGCTCGGATCCACAACATGATACCTAGAAGAGTGTGTAGATTTTTTTGGTTTGGTCGAGGCAACCTTCGAGGGTTACTTGCCAGAACTACGGACTTGAGCCGAGTCGTCTTCGAGGCGACTGGAGTACGAGTCGAGGCGAGGCGGAAGCTCTGGGCCATATTCGACCTCCATAGACTCGAGAGCACTACTGGACTGCGAGGATTTGGCTAGATATTTGGAAGGTGCGTTCGTTTTAGAAGCAGAAGATGAGGTCTGATCCACCTCTCCTTGCTTTTGTAAAGATTTCTGAAAATCTTCACGAAGATTATTGAACGCCTCCAACATACTGGCCTGAAAAGCCCCCATTTTCTGATCCATTTGTATGTCAATGCGAGAAGACAAAGATTTCTCGAGAGTAGCTTGTACAGCCGTACCTGGTGTAGGCGGGATAGTACGAGCTGGAGTTCGTAGTGATAATGCCTCGAATGAAAGAGGTTGAGGACGAGGCGGGGATGAAAAGAGGCGATTTGCAGCAACTTCTAATTCTGCTTGCGAGCCTCCATAAGATTCTGAAGAATTGTCACCCAATAGTTCAGAATCTATGTCTTCTGCTTTATTTTTATCAGATTTTTTAGAATAGCGTTTCCTGTGGGTGATTTTTGCTAGTTGTTCTTCAGTGAAAGAGGAGCAAATGGTACAGGGAGACAATAAAGTGACACACGGATCGTTGCCTTTACCTGCCTCTCTGCAGGTAGGGCAGTAGTTGTGATGATCAAATGGGTGGCAGAAATGGTTACATTTTGCTGCACGAGGTTTGTCTTTGTTAGACTGGTGAGAAGACATGTTTTTAAAGCAATAAAAAGAACGTGAGTAAATCCTCGACTAAAATTCTCGCAGAAGAAAGCCAGTCGAGGCGAGCTCACAAAACTCAAAATAAGGACAAATTACAAAAGCGGAAGTGCTGAAAATTGGCCAGAATGTGCTTTATACAATAATAAATAAAATACATAAAAAGGGACATATAACAATAAAACTGCACTGAGATATAGCTAGAAAACGGCAGTAAATACTTCCCAAAGACTGTAAAATGGCGGCTACCAACGAGAAAAGTGCTTACAAAGGGGCAGATCACGTGACGACAACCTGAGGCTACGGCCAAGTATAAATGTCTTTTTTTCTTAGACGTTGGTCGTAGTTCCTCGCGGCAACCAGTAAAGCATTCAGTCCCACATGGTAAGCTATTGTAGCGCAATAAAATGGCCGCCATATCACGTTTAATGTTAAACCGGGTTATTCTATTAAAAAGACCTGATATCTCCCCTAATATTGTTCTTAGAGGTTCAGAATGTGAAAACAACTTGTACGAAGTCATGGCCTGGGAATCTTTTCCAGGTGTTGAATTTGTCCTTTGATCCCTGCTTCAAGGTTAAATGGGGTCGTCACACTAAAATGTCCTTATTTCACGCTTATTATTGGTGCTATGGCTTCAGAATATAAAGACAGACCATCAAAAGTCCTGGCCTTCAAATGTTTTGCTTGAGAAAAATTTTGGCCTTAATTTGAAAAACAAAATGGCCGCCATAGCCAATTATTTAAAAATCATTAAGATACTCTAAACCTTGAAATATTGCAGCTAGGTTCATCAAATATGCGCAAAATATATATGGCTAGGAAAGTTAGCTTCAAAAACAAAATCATTAAGATGCTCTAAAACTTGAAATATTGCAGCTAGGTTCATCAAATATGAGCAAAATATATATGGCTAGGAAAGTTAGTTTCGAAAACAAAATGGCCGTCATATCACATGTTAAATGGGATTATCCTATTAAAAAGGCCTTATCATTGCTACTAGGGGTTCCAAATGTGAAAACAACTTAAAGGAAGTTAAGGCCTGAGACTCTTTTCCAATTGCTGACTTTTACCTTTGAACCCTTCTTCAATGTCGAGTGGGGTTATCTTACTACAAAGGCTTTATATCTCCTTTAGTTCTCCATTATTACTGATTTTAAGGCGGGAGATAACCACTGCGGCAGTGGCCTTGTTTTGATATAAAACTGAGATTGGACACAGGTCTATTAATTTTCAGAACATTTTGTCCATACTTGGTTTTTTGAGACGGGGAGTAACATACGCAGTTTTGAAGCAATTGGGAAAGCTACCCTCCTTGAGCCAGTGATTAGAATGTTAGAAATAAGAGTTTTACGTACACCAGCATATTCCTTAACCATTGAGGTTAATGGACTATGATCAAGGTCATACATTTTAGTTTAAGAGGTTAAAAGAATTTTTATTACATTGTCCTCGCATACTGGATGAATGAAGAGCTTCAAGGTCAAATGTCTGCATGTTTGGAGAGTACATACATATCTGTCATACAAATCAACTATAAAGAGATTTTACATTCTAGTTACGAGAACCAGTCGGTAGAAAAAGGTTGATAATTTTCAAAGAAATGCCAAGAATGGCCATCTTCTTATTCAGAATGAATCTAATTTCAGTCACAGAAAAACTTACCCTATAATGAAGATATCCTGCAAATTTAGTGAAGCTAGCTGTTCTAGTTTTCTGCTGAGAGTGTTAGCATCGAAAATCTCTCTACTTGTGGTGGCAGCGGCAGTGTAGCGAACACTAAAGCCAAAGGATCCACTGAATTGGTGGATACAATGACATATTTGATTTCCATCAATATTTAAGATAGCAGCCCAAATTTGAAAAAAATTAAAAAATTTTCAGGGAGCAAAAATAAATAGTGCTTACCAGTTAAAATTAACTTGAAATCGCTCTTATTCTAATGGTTTTTGAGATTACATTTTTTACTTCCACCAAAATTGATTATGGCAGAAATCGGGAAAATTAAATATTAATAAGAGGTGTTAAATTGTCATTACTACTCAAAGGGTTTCAATTTTGCTCAAAATGCTCTATCTCAAATAGTGTTAGAGATAAATGACATTTTTTATTTCTGCCAAAATTCACGATGCGGGCTGAAATTCAGAAAATTTAAGAATTTTCAGAGCCCTAAAATAAATAATGCTTATTATACAGATGGTCTAATATTTGCCCCAAATCACTTTATCTCTGACAGTTTTCAAGATAAATGACACTTCTGATTTTTGCCAAATGGTGGCCAAAATTGGGACAATTAAAAATTTTTCACAGGTGTCAAATATATTGTCCTAAATACCAAGGGAGACCGAAATTTGCAGTCTCTAGAGGAGGGCACAAAGAGAACCTGATCTCATACCCCTCTCCTAGTTTAAGTACGACACAATTGTTGTGTTGTCTGTCACCACCAAAATAGTCTGGCCCCAATACAAGTGCTCGAATTTCTTTCTCTTGAACTGCTTTCAGTTTTGGAAAATTTCTGTGCAATTTGCCTTCTGGCTTTCACCAGTGGCCTTTCACCATGCAGTCCCCTTAGTGAGCACCCCAATCTTTGTTTGATGCATCTGTAAACAGTTGCAGAGCGTGCTGAATGGGGTGCAGAGTTTAGCCATGAAGCATGTGAAATATTGCTTAAGCCCAAGAAAGCGACCCACTCTCCTTGCTGAAGAGAGAGTATTATGGTTTCTTGAGTTTCCATTTAGAAAGTCTCTGTTTTCAGAAATGGTTTCAATTGGCTGAGATCTAGAATGGGCCTCCACTTGTTGTTTGGTTTGGGAACCATGAACGACCTGCAGTAGAAGGCCAGGGAGGACTGAACCACTATCTTTTCCACAGCCTGTTTTTGGACTGAGAATGCAAAGGCTCCTTCCTATAAGTAGCTGTTCTTGAGAGGATTTGCATATCCACTGACTATCAGTGGTGACCTTGCCAGGGGGAGTGTCATCCTGAAGGGTAGAGAGTACCCTTCCTTAAGATGGAAACTATTCTTGGATTTGATCCTAGGGGTGCCAGTCCTGCCAAAACTTTTGCAGATTGCCCTCTACAACTGGATTTTCTGCAACAGTGTAAACATTTTATATATGGTGGACAAAAAGGCAAGGGCTGACAAAACAAACAGCTTTCACATGCTTTATTTCTTTCAAATCTGGATTAGGACTTAAGTCTTTCTTTTGCCACTGCCCATGACATGTTACAGTATGTGCATGATATACAATTTTGAGTTTAATTCTATTTCTAATTCGACTTTTATAGCACTTAATCTCCCCATACAAGAGGACTCTAAGGCGCAACAAAAACAGAAGAGCAGTAGACCAAATTTCAGTATCCAGAGGCAGAAGAGGTGTCAAGCACCACAGAGAACACCAGGGGATGATCCAGATTAAGGTGGGTATGCTTTGGTGTACAGGTAGGTTTTAAGCTGCTTTCTGAAAGAGGCCAAGGATGGAGGCACGAATCTCATCTGGAAGAGCATTCCACACAGTGGCGGCATCAAAAGCAAAACTATAACCAAACTGTTTGGTAGATTTATGAACAGAAGGGTAGAACTTTGGAATGACAAGGAAATTGCCACCACTGGTGCTGTAAGAACTGGTGTAGGAAGAAAAGATATGGAGCAAAATACCCAGGAAAACCTGTGTGTAGAAACTTGTAAACAAGTGTGGCTGTTTTAAACACCATACGCTGTTCAACAGGAAGCCAATGCAATTTCTTAAGCACAGGAGTTATACTGGTGTATCAACTGGTGTTAGATACAATTCTGGCTGCACTATTTTGGATGCACTGTAATTTGCGTAGATTGAACTTGGAGAGGCTCCTGAAAAGTGAGTTGCAGTTATCCAACAGACTACTAACAGGAGCATTAGCCACAAGTACAGAAACATCATGAGTAAGAAACCGCCTGACATGTCTGAAATCACAGTTTGACAAAACAACTTTTGTAGACATTCTGAAGGTGCTTGGACAAGGAAAAATCTGAATCGAACCACACACCCAAATTCTTGACAGAGTCAACGGGGCAAAGTGGACTACCCAAGATATCAATTGTCCTTTCTAAACACAATTAAACTAGATCCACTGGTTTCTCACTTAACTGTTCTTTGGGATCTCGATAATAATTGTCATTTATATTGTTTGCTTCTTCTGTCCTATTTTGTTTCTTGTGGCACAGGATAGGAAGCTGGACCAGACTGAGAATAAGCTCCTGTCTTCACAGTACAAGAGAACTGAGCATTCACATGACCTTTCCAATCACTCCAGCTAAAAACTGACTTGCCCGGTCTCTTGAAGGATCTTCTTCAGCTACATTACAAATCAAACGTTCCATTTTCTCGCAAAGCGAGTCATTTGGAGGCTTTTCTTGACTTCCTGGGATGTTTACCCTTTCAGTGATTATTCTATCTGTCCTCACACTAGTCTCAATTTTAAAATATGGGATATGATGCCATCCTAAAAAGGCCCGGACCAACCTGACAGTCTCCTGGTAGTTCATGTCATTTTTTTCTTTTTTGTCAAGAATCTCACTTCTAGAGACCTCGCCTTCCTCATAAGATTCAATGTCAGAATGTGGATCAGTACCAAATATGGGTTCGTCTAGAAATCCTGAAGAATCAACACTAATCTCCAGCTTGTCACCACCAGAAGAGGCAGGATCCGAACTGCAACACAGGCTTAACGGCATTGTTGGTTGAATGGTTTGACTGGCAGGACAAGCAGCAGCTTTAACTTCAACAGGAGTCACAGTAGAGCTGGTAAATTGTTTGTCCTTAGGTTTTGATGCTGAATCTGACCCCGGACCAGGGATATCTGGCTGTATGGTAAACTTAGGTAAGTTAGTTGTAGAGGTACCAGTAGTATCAGCAAAAGTAGAACCTTTTGGCTTGGAGTATTTGTCATCCTTGTGAGTCTTCTTTGTCTTTTCTTTTGATTTTAATTTTGAAGACTCCTTGGTTACAGACTCTTCTGCTGGAGGCCTCACCAGACTGGTGGCTTGGGCAGAGAGGGAAGGATTTATACAAAGCGTGTCTGACACTGCTGGATTAACCACTGAAACTGGGACCTTAGGTGAAACAAATATGCTACCTCTGGTGAAAAGAGCCTCAAAACGGGTGAAACATTCTTCCAGGTCACGATTCATTTAATCAAAGCCTTTCTTGGACACAAATTCCAGTCGGACTGGTACATCCAATTGGGTGCTAGTACCAGGAACTAACACTGCACATGCACAGTGTATTCTGGTTGAAATTTCTCCAGATTTCTACAGTACACACAATTGACAACTAATATGTAACACTCTGTTCTGAATGTCGATTTGCAATCACTTGCTGCACTATAATCATCAAAACAACTATTTTTCTTAAGTTAAGCATGCTATGTGTCATTCTTAGATTTAAACAAAATTCTTAGAATATTCTAAGAATAAGAATTTTGTGAATAGCAAATTCTTATTCTTAGAAAAATTCTAAGAATAAAAACCATTCTTAGAATAATTCTAAGAATAAGTATAATTCTAAGAATAAGAATCTTTGTGAATAGAAAAATTCTTATTCTTAGAATTTTTCTAAGAAAAATTCTAAAGAATAAGACTAATTCTAAGAATAAGAATCTTTGTGAATACAGGAATTGTATTCTTAGAATTTTTCTTAGAATTACACTTAGTCTAAGAAAAATTCTAAGAATTGCATACATTTCCTTTTACTCTATTCTTAGAATTATTCTTAGCTAAGAATTGTTTTGTGAATAGGTTTTTATTCTAAGAATAAGAAATTCTTAGCATAGAATTTTTCTTAGACTTAAGTGTAATTCTAAGAAAAATTCTAAGAATGTTTGTGAATATGGGCCCTGATCTCCATGTTATGAGGCCGAGGAGGGGACTGATACAAGCCGAATACTGCTTACCCTGCACAGGGATCGCCAAGTAATTCAGATTCTTCATCCAAATCTTTTTTTTTTGTTTGTCTTTTTTTGTTAATAATCTTTTTGTTTTTCAGTGAAATTATTATCCTTTTGGTGATTTGAGAATGAGGCACACAGTGGGCATATCCTTTGACCAGCTACACAGGGATCATCATGTTTACAATGCTTTGAAAGTTTTCTTGTGACTTGTTAATGCACACTAAATCACTTCTGAGTACAAATACAGTGGGTTTTAGGATTGATATGCACAAAATTGAAAATTTTAATTACTTAAATGTAGCTTTTATAAGCTACAAGCTTGCCATGTGGGACTGAATGCTATTTCGGGGGGCCGCAAGATCCCGGCCAACGACCAAGAAAAATGGACATTTGGATTTGACCGAGTCTGCGCTTTAGTGTGTTGTTTGGTGATTCGTCCTTCTTCTCTCGTTATAAATTTAGCACGTAGCCTCTCAGCTAGAATACAGCGGGGAGGCAGGGTGGGACTTTCTTCAGTCCCACATGGTAAGCTTGTAGCTTATAAAAGTAGCATCTCAAACTCCCATTCCAATATTCTTATATTGCCATCTGCTACTTAATGCTATATTCAAGAGCTGCCTTCTGACTCAGCCAACATTAAAAGAAAAGAGTTCAGTGGTCTGAGTGGATTGTCAGGGTGATACAACCCCGAAGTGACCTGGATAGTGTGACATATACGTACTTCTTCCCCATTGGCCACCATTGTATAGGCTACAGATGAAAAAGCCTTCATTTTATTGTGCTACAATAGCTTACCATGTGGGACTGAATGCTGAATGCAACCGCCTGGTGGCGGGATTACAGCTGAGACTGGAAGTGTTTCGTCCATTTTTTTTAATTTAAAGTTAAAAAATATACCAAAGTATTGCCAAATTACCAGTCTGAGTCCCGGTTATAGAGCCCTAGTTCTAAAGGCCAGGCCTGTAAGTAGCTAAAACCCAAAATTTTAATGAATGACAGTACGGGTACTGTCTGGATGTTTTGAGAGAAGAGAGTGCAGCTGTGTTTACTCAAGATAGTAGCCCCCAAGGGCATCACTGCCATGAATACCAGCCCTAGGCTTGAATCTCATCAATTTGCCACCCTAAATATGAGATTATGGTACACTACACTGATAAACACTAAATACATTATACAGTTAAAAACATAAAGATAGATAAGAGACCTTACCATAAAACATCTTGAAGAGGTAACCAATACCTAAACCCTGGGAATAGACTCCTGAAGACTTGGCTGCAGCGGGTGTGCCTCCCCTTCTTTTCTTCCCAAAGATGAGTATGTTGAGGGGAAGGGTCTAGGACTTGTTGTGCCGCTACCACTGGTCCCAGATACATATTGTTGTCATTGTCTGACCAAGTAAGGTCACACCATAAAAGGCCTTAGAGGCCGCAAAGGTAATGCGCTTTGACTTGGACCAGGTCCAAGGCTTGTTGATCTGCTTGTTTATAACAAAGTAGAATAGTTTGTCTTAGCCAAGAAGAGAGAGTTGTGGGTCTGATATCTGAGGTATGTCCTTTCTTAAAGGAGATAAAGAGAAGGGATTGAGACCCTCTTAGGTCTTTGGTTCGATCCAAATAGTACCTCAGGGCCCGTACCGGACACATGGTTCTGTCTTCTTTGAATTGTCTATCCACAATGGTAGTCAGAGCAGCAATAGTCACTGGAGACACACTTTGAGAACCTTCTCTTGCTAGTTGGTTTTTGGCTATGAAATCTGAAGAGGGGAACAAAGCAACCTTTTCCCATTGGCCTAGATTAGATACTTTGTTTGCAACCCAGGCATGGATTTTGCTGTGGCGCTTGCCGGAGGCCAAAGCTAGCAAGAAAGCAGTTTTGAGAGTAAGATGTTTGAGGTCTGTGTCTTTCATAGGCTCAAAAGGTGTTTTGTGAGCTCATTGAGAACAACAGAAAGGTTCCACTTAGGAAGATTCCTAGAACTTTTGGGAAGATCCCTGTGAAAACTGGAGAGTTACCTGTTAAGGTCTGAAGTTTGAGAGATATGGAGCCCGATGGGCCCAAAGTGTCAACAATGGCCGTCCTATAACCATCAATGGTCGAAGGGAACCTGTTTAGATCTTGGTACAGGTACATAAAGAAATCTGAGACTTGCTTTACAGAGGGAGTGGAGAAATCCACTGAATTTTCTCTGCACCATTTCTCAAATAGGGCCCACTTTGACTTGTAGATGGTCCCTGTTGACGATCTCTGAGGGGCAGCAATTCTCTCTGCCACCTCCACAGAGAAGCCTTGTTCTTGGAGCTGTCCACTCCTAGACACTAGGCGTGGAGGTTGAGATGCTGTAGATTGCTGTGGAACACATAATTGTGGGACTGTTTGAGAAGAGTTCTTGGCACTGGAAGTTGAAATGGGATCTCTGTTGAGAGCTGCACTAGGTCCCAAAACCAGGGCATCCCTGGTCAGCCTGGGGCTATTACAATAATCAGGCAACTGGATTGCCTGATTTTTTGGATCACCCTGTGAAGGAGAGCTGTGGAAGGGTAAGCATAAGCAGTGAGACCCGACCAGTTCATGTTCAGAGCATCTATGTCCCAAGCATTTTGGTCTGGGACTGGAGACACATATAGTGGAACTTTGTGGTTCAGGCGAACCACTTGAGACAGATCTGTTGAACCCCTGCGGATGCAGTGACCATTCTGTTGACTGGACTTGGTTCGACCTGGACAGAAGGTTGGCAATCACATTCAGACACCCTAGAATGTGTCTGGCTTTCAATGTTATCTGGTAATGATGGTACCAGGTCATGATCTTCCACAGGAGAGCGCACATCTCCGCCGAGTGGGTTCCTCCTTGTTTGTTTATGTAGGCTACTACTGTTGAGTTGTCTGTAGCAACCAACACGGTTTGGTTTTGACACTGGTCCTTGAACCTTTGAAGGGCCAGAGAAACCGCCTTCAGCTCTAGAACATTTATGTGTAGCCTATTTCCCTGTCTGACCACAGACCTTATGTAGAGGTTTGCTCTAAGTGAGTGCCCCAGCCTTCGTTTGAGGTGTCTGTAAAGAGTTGGATACTGTGGTCTTTGGGATGAAGGTCTGCACCTTTCATCACGTTTTTGGGATTCTGCCACCATTCTAGGTGTGCCGGAATGGTTTCTGTCCAAGGAAGGAGGCTGTCCAACAACTGAGGAAATCTCCAGTGCTCCTTGAGGTGAAACTGAAAGGGTCTCATGTGAAGGCGTCCCTCCGGGACAATCTTCTCCGTTGAGGCAAGCAACCCAATTAGCGACATCAAACATCTTGCAGTCAAAACATGTTTTGACTTGAGTCGTAGGATCAAATCCTGAAGTTTGAGCCATCTCTCTTGAGTGGGTTTTACAAGGGCTGAATCTAGATGGTATTCGTAGCCCACGAACGAAAACACTTGAGTAGGTTTTAGTTCGGACTTCTCCTGATTTATTATCCACCCTAAGGACTGAGTTAGGTCCACCACTGTCTGAGTGTTTACTTGTGCTTCTTCCTGAGACTGGGCCCTGATCAGCCAGTCGTCCAGGTACTGGTGAAGTCTGATTCCCTTTGACAGGGCCATCAGCTTCCCCTCTTTTACAATCATTGTAAAGACCTGAGGGGCCGTGGCTAGTCCGAAGGGAAGGGAAGTGAACTGAAACACTTGCGACCTGTGGCAAAACCTTAGATACCTCCTTGAGTTTGGGTGGATGAGGATGTGAAGGTAGGCGTCTGATAGGTCTATTTTGAACCTTTCTACAAGTAGGAAGGTGTTGAGCCTGCTTAGGTCTATTACTGGCCTCCACCTTTGGTGAGGCTTGGGTACAAGAAACAGGCGACTGTAAAACCCGAGAGATTTTACATTTTCCACCCTCTCTATTGCGTTCTATGACAGAAGCGACTGGATACAAGAGGTCAGAGCTAGTTCTTTTTGAAGGACCTTGTAACCTAATCGAATCAGTGGGGCTCTGACTAAATTTGGTTTTGAGATGAATGGAAGAACGTAACCATTGGCGATAATGTTTAACACTTTGTTTGAACATTTGTTTGTGAGCCAGTCTCTTCTGAAAGAACGGAGGCAACCCCCTAAGGTGGACTGAGGGAGGCTTGGAAAGAGTCATTGGGAGGAGGGGTTTCCACGCCCTCGTCCTCTTGAGTGGGGTCGAAAATGACCCCTGAAGCCTCTTGAGTTTGATTTCCCCCAACCTGAGGAAAACGATTGGTTACTGTTTTGAGAGGAATTGCCCCCTCTTTTCTTATTGTGGTGGGGACCACGAAAGGGCTTGTTTTGGTAGGGTCCAAAACCCTGAGAGTCTTTAGGGGTGCCTTTTTTAAGGAGGAAGTCTTCTCCATCCTTCACTAACTGAGACTTGAAGAGAGGAGAAGGCCAGAAGGGCGAGTTCCTCAGTTCTTGATGTTTCGAGTCCCCTAGATGTGGTTGAAGAAGGGTCATTTCGGCCTCTCGTCTCACAAGGCCAGTGTTGCCCATAGTATACAGCTCCCTCTTGAGTATGTGGGCTACAGATTTGCTGAGGCAGGATAAGGCTCTTTGTTGAATAAGAATTCTCTTATTCATGATTTCAAAATAATCACAGGTGTTACCATAACCACGTCTGACAGCTCTTTCGGGATTGGCACCCTTTTGAATTGGCTCTTGACCCTTTTAAAGGTATCCTTGATACTGTGCTGACACTTCTCCATAACAGTGTTACAGGAAGAGGCAGTCCTAGCAAAAGTAGCTGTAAAATTGATGGTAGATAGATTCTGCCTAGCTTGATGTTCAAGTTCCTTAAGAACTTGTAGGGGAACCTTACCCACAGGGGCCCCAGAGGGCTTAGGGGAAATACAGATTTTAGCAAAATCTCTACGGAGTTCTTGAAGCTTATCTTCAAAACAAGGTTGTCCCACCTTGTAGTACTTGGCTGTTGAAGCTGGGGGTTTTATGTATATACCCTCAGGTAAATTAGAGGCCAAAAAATCTTGTTCAAACTTCTCAAAAGCATCTTTGAGAATGGGGTTTAAAGGGAGCATAGCAGAAGGGCCTCTTGACCTAAGCTCCTGTTGGCCTTTCTCATCTTCCAGGCCTAGCACAGTGGTAGAGGACCTAGGCAAGGTCTCCCTGGGATCAGGGAGATCCAGAATTTGCCTAAAAGTTTCCACTTCCTCAGCATATTGTGAAGGGTGGTCAGACATGTCTACCTCCCTGTAGAAGACTGGATCTGTGCTATTCTGTGTCAGAATGATTTTTTGGCTTTTGAACACACCCTTTTACGTTGTTCTGACTGGGAATGATGATCCGAGTGGTCGGATTGAAGATCCAAGTGCCTGGAAGCATGCTCGGACTGGACACTTTGAGAGGACTTTGGAGGAAGTGGAGGTCCATAATGGTTTGTGTCCATTGGTTAAGCATCCCCGAGTTGTGGAAATTGAAGTCCGAGTCAAAATCGGGTCAGGCTGTTTACTGGGTCCAGCTTTAGGTAAAGAGTCGGACGTCTGACCTACATCCAACTCAGAGGCTTTTTTCATGGAGTGCATATCGTCTCTGAAAGACTTCATAGCCTCCAGCATGGACACCTAAAAACACCCATTTGTTGTTGAAGTTGGATGATAAATTGACTACCCAGGGATTTTTCTAGTCTACTCTCTATTTTGTTCTGCAATGCAGTACCTGGGGTGGATGGGACAGTTAGTGGAGTCTTTAATGATAAAGATTCGAAACGTAGGGGTTGGGGGCGGGGAGGTGAAGAAAATTAATTTTCAGCAGCACACTCAAGGTCTGCTTGAGAGCCAGAAAACACCTCCACATCGTCACCCAGTAGGTCCAGATCATCTTCCTTGCTAGTATTACAAGGATCCGATGCCTTCTGTTTCCGGACGTACCAACGTCTATGTTTAATCTTAATTTGCTGTTCCTCAGAGAATAGTCTATATAATAAAAAGAAGCAAATAGCTGAAAATTAACATCCAACAGTACCTATATTCTGAGAAAACAGTAAAAATATTGAGAGATATATTTCAAACGCTTTCTAATATGGCGGCCAATGAGAGAAGAAGGACGAATCACCAAACGACACTGCTATGGTACACACTAAAACGCGGACTCGGTCAAATCCAAATGTCCATTTTTCTTGGTCATTGGCCGGGGTCCTGCGGTCTCCTGAGATAGCATTCAGTCCCACATGGTAAGCTATTGTAGCGCAATAAAATTGCAAATTTAATAAATAAATTAAATTTTTATAAGTTAATACCCTATCCAATGGACAATTGCTAACTCCGGTCGGCGAGACCGGCCCGCCAAACGTCAGAAAAAGACGTCCTGTGTCTCCACCGGCCAGCCGGTCCTTACTCTGTGCACTCGCTAGGTGGCGTGTCGTACTTCCTTCCTGTCTAGACAGAGTGACGTCATAGCATCTTTTTCGTTGTCTAAACATAATAAAGACCCCTAGTAAGTTAAAAAAGCGGGGTCGGCGGGAGGGTCTTGCATGTCCATTGGATAGGGTATTAACTTATAAAAATTTAATTTATTTATTAAATTTGCAATTTTATTGCGTTAATACATCCTATCCAATGGACAATTGCTGAATAACTACCGCTTGGTCGGCGGGTAAGTTACTAGGGACTAGAAATTGAACTCCTGCTAAGGAAAGCCACAACTCCCTTAATACCGGGTAGCAATGTGCCAACTACCCTTAAGGGTATGGTCGAATATCATCATACGGTTATTCAGATGGAACCGTCAGAACGACCTTGTTGCCCCCCCCCCCCCCCCCTTTTGTTACAGACCTGCTCTGAGGTAGGGGAAGGGAGGGATGAGTTCAGTCCCATAACAAATAAAGACCTCCCGAAGGAAGTACGTCCCAGTTTTTTTTTTTTTTTTTTTTTGCTTCTTAACTATATGTGTACTATTTACATATGTACAGATCTTCTCTATTTACTGGTCTATCGGTGGATCTGCTGAGCAGCCACAACCGGACCCAGATGGAAAAGCTCTGAGTCAGCCCAAGCCACATCCTTCAAGTAAAACTGGGTGAAGGTGTTATGTGATTTCCAGTGGCAGGCTGATAAGATCTGTTCCAGGGAAATTCCTGACTGGAAGGCTTTTGAGGCCGCAAAGGCTCTAACATCATGAGCTTTGACCTGGTGTAAGGTGTGTGCCTCTTGATCCGAGAGCTCATAACATAGGATCACTGTTTGCTTGATCCAGGAGGAGATGGTGGCAGGAGAAATATCTTTGTCAAAACCTTTCTTGAAGGAGACAAAAACTAATTCCTTGTTTTGCCTGATATCTGAGGTCCGGTCTAAATAGTAGCGAAGTGCTCTAACCGGACATAGTGACCGATCCGATTTGAGGGACTTATCCAAGGTTGGTGCCAGGGCTGGAATAACCACCGGGGCAACACTATCCGGACCCTCTTTGGCCAGCTGATTCTTGGAGAGAAAGCTGGGAGATGGATACAGTGACACCTTCGACCAATCTGATTGGTGTCTGATGTTTTTGTTTTGCCAAGCATGTATCTCACTCCTACGCTTGCCCGACCCCAGGGCTAGAAGGAAGACTGTCTTGAATGTCAAGTGCTTCAAGGTAGCGTCCTTAAGTGGCTCAAAGGGGGGTTTAGTGAGCTGATGTAAAACCAGCGAAAGATTCCAGGAGGGGATACCTCTCCTGCCCTTGGGCCTGTCTCTATGGAAGCTGTCCAGGAGACGAGTGAGATTTTCGTCTTTGCTGAAATTGTTGGGCGAATTCCCTAACTTGTCAGCAATGGCAGATCTGTAACCATCAATGGTACTTGGCTGAAGTTTCCTGTCCTCAAAGAGGTACAAAAGGAAGTCAGCAACTGATTTTACAGGGGGTGCCCTGAAGTCCACCTTATTAGTGATGCACCATTTTGTAAAAATGGTCCATTTTGCCTCATAGACTGATCTGGTAGAGCCCCTCTGAGGAGCTTCAATTCTTGCCGCCACTGCCTCAGAGAAGCCTTGTTTTTTGATTGCAGTGGCTCTAGGAGCCAGGCATGGAGATTCAGGTTTGTGAGACTCCTGTGCGGCGCTTGGTTGAACGGCTGAGACAAGAGGTTGGGTAAGTGAGGCAAACTCAGTGGGATTTGGCTGGACATTTCCACCAGGTCCCAAAACCAAGTCATGTTCGGCCACCCTGGGGCAATGAGAATCATTCTTTTGCACGGGCAGTCCAGAAGCTTCTCCACCACTTTGCCCAAGATGGCTGCTGGTGGGAAAGCATAAGCGTCCAGATCCTCCCATGGCAGACTCAGTGCGTCCACTGCAGTGGCCATCGGATCTGGAACCGGTGACACAAACACAGGGAGTTTGGTGTTGAATCTGGTGGCAAACAGATCCATTTGAGGTCGATGCCACCTGCTGCATATCAGGTCGAACACGTGGGGGAGTAGTGACCATTCTGTTTGAATAATCTGCCCTAGCCTGGATAGCTTGTCTGCTACTACGTTCAATCGGCCTGGAATGTGGCGGGATCTCAGAGTCACCCCGTTCCGGGTGCACCAGGTCAGGATCCTCCAGAGGAGGGCGCATAGTTGACCTGATCTCATGCCTCCTTCCTTGTTTATGTAGGCTACCACAGTGGTGTTGTCTGTGGCCACCAGGACTGTCTTGTCCGAACAGAGGTCCTGGAATTGCTTTAAGGCTAGGAAGACGGCTTTGAGCTCCAGATAGTTTATATGCAGTTTGCTTTCCGGGATGGACCATACACCTCTTGCAGTACGCTCGTTTAAGTGAGCGCCCCAGCCTTCTTTTGACGCGTCGGTAAAGATTTGTAAGGCGTGTTTTGCTGGGTGTAAAGGCTGACCTGTGAGAACGTTTTCTTCTCTCAGCCACCACTGCAAGTGTGGGTGTAGGGGTCTCGGAAGAGGAATTGTCTTTTCTAACGATTCTGGTATCCTCCAATTGTTCTTTAGATGCCACTGAATTGGCCTCATGTGCAACCGACCCAAGTGGACCTGCTTTTCTGTGGCTGTCAGTAAGCCTACTAAGGACATGAAGTCCCGGGCTGAACAAACCGGTCTGGAAAGTAGCTGTAGTACCTTGTCCTGTAGACTCTGCCACCGGTCCGGAGTGGGTCTGACCCGGCCGGCTTGAAGGTCGAATTGGTAGCCTACAAAATTGAAGACTTGTTTGGGGTCCAATTCGGATTTTTCTATGTTCACCAGCCAGCCTAGCTCCTGGCATATCTGCATTAGTTTCTGTGTGTGATGCAGACAGACCGGTTGGGAGGAGGCTCTCACCAACCAGTCGTCTAGGTACTGGTGGATTCTTATACCCTGCTTTAGGGCCATCAATTTCACCTCCTTTGCTATTACAGTGAACTCCAAGGGTGCTGTTGAAAGCCCGAAAGGGAGAGCCTTGAACTGGTAGGTTCGTCCCTGGACATGAAATCTCAGATATTTCCTGGATTGTTCCTGTATTGGTATGTGGAAGTAGGCGTCCTTGAAGTCTATTGAGGTCACCCACTCCCCTTGCTGGAGGGAGGTCCTGATGGTTTCCGGTGTCTCCATTTTGAATTTCTCCACCTTGAGAAACTGGTTTAGATTGCTCAGGTCTAGGATAGGTCTCCACTTGTTTTCCGGTTTGGGGACCAAGAATAGTCGGTTGAAGAAACCTAATGACTTTTGTTTGTTTACCAGTTCTATGGCGTTTTTGGTCATAAGCTGATGTAATGCCTCTAACAGGTAGCTGTCCCTGCGAGGATTGCCATAACGGCTTATGACTATCGGAGACCTTGTCAATTTTGGCCGGATCCGAAAGGGGAGGGTGTAACCCTCTCTCAATATTTGTACCACTTTCGGCCTGGCACCCAGATCCAACCAAGTTTGCCAAAAATTTTGCAGTCTGGCCCCTACAGGCAGATTTGTGACAACATTGGGGGCATTGACAACAGGTTTGACATAAGACAGTGGAATGACAGAAAAAGCACTTTTCACAAATTTTAATGTGTCTTTCTTGTCTTGACAATCTGGACGCCCGGGACTTACGTCTTTCTTTTGTGATTGCCCGGGCGCAGAATGAACATGATAAACAACACTGGATTTTACATTGATAAAAGTGTCTATTGTCTTTGAAAACTGGTTCCCGGTCAGCAGCAGACAACTGGGGTTTACAACACAGTAATTGTCATTTACGCTGCTGCTGACCCTTGGCATGGTGGGAGGAGTACTGCTGCTTCTGTCCTTTCAGTCTCCTTCTCTGAGAGCGTGACAGGCTTTTCCATGCTGGTAGCCCTTGAGGCTGTGTACTCTGTCCCTGTGGCTTTGTTTCCTGACGTTCGTAAGGGTGGAACCTCCGACCCTTATAACTAGAACCGGAACGTCCTTTCTCTGAGTCTGCGATGTCCTCTTCCGCTCGTTTCACCACAGAGTCTGGGAACAAAGTTTCTAAATGCAGAGGAGCTGAACGTAAGGCATTTAGCGTGTCGGCTTTTACTCCGGCTTTGAGGTACTCTAGGTAAGAATCCCTTCTCAAAAGGGTCGTATTTGCCACACTCACAAAAACAAACTCTGTTAAATGTTCAACTGCCTTGGCCATCGCCTGACATACTCCGGCGTTGAAATCAAGGAGGAACTGAAGTTCGTCTACTGCAGCAGAGGTTTTCTGGCCAGACTTCCCTTTTGACTCTGTTTTAATTGCTTTTAGTTGGGAGCTCATATTGTCCTGTATTTTTACCAAGCAACGGTTAAACCCAGCAGCGTGGTTGCAGATGAGGGTAGATTCCCGTGCGGATTTCTCCCATTTCCTCAAATTCTCCTGTGTCACCGCCCTAGACATAGGGGGGGAGGTAGCAATACTGGCTCTTCGGGCTATCCGTAAGTAAGTACTATTTAACTTGGAAGAGCCGGTGTGCCATGACGTGACCGAGCTATCTGAGTCCTTCATATCTGCGTCCTTCCTTTGAGAGTGTGCCCCGTACCACTTTTGCTGCGACTTCGGAGGCTTAACAAACTGGTCTCTCAGTAACCCTCCGGATTCAGCACTTCGAGTGGGATAGCCTTGAGCAAGGGTGATATTCAAACGAGCCATTTTCCGGCATAACCATTCGTCGGTCGGAAGTTGAACTGATACTTTCCCGGAGGGCTGTACTTTGGGTCCCGCAAAGGGATTGTCTTCAGATGTAGAAGTACCCGAGTCGACATCAGGAATATGAGTCCAGTTCATATAGGAGCGTATGCCCCGCATTGTCTCCCGGTAGGACTGTTCCTCGGACAATGACTGGTCATGCTCAGAGTTGCGTTCTACGTCGTCTGAAAGTTCACCCTCTTCCGGCAAAAGTTCTATCATGGGCTGGTCTGAAGAGAGGGAATCACTGTCTGAATCACTAGATGACTCAGTGTCCTTCTTAGGGTTAAAAGGGTCTGTAACTACTGTCTGTGCCGGAGCAGAGGCAGATGAAGACGCCTTGCCAAGTGACTTTTCTTGTTGAGGAAGGTCGGCGGTTGGTATATTGGCAGTAATCTGGCTATGAGAGGCCGGCTTCAAGAAGGGCTCTTCTCTAATAGCAGTAGCAGCCGGTGTATGTGCAGGTGTGACTTTGACTGTCTCAAAAACCGGCTCCTGGGGCTTCTCTAGTGTCCTTGCTAAGAGTAATGCCTCCAGGCGGTTGAACCTGTCCGACCACTGTCTGTCCAGGTCGGTAATCCGGTCATCAGCAGATGAGGACTGACTGGTAGAGGTGGTCGGTACCTTACTAGATGATGCCTTGGCCGACTTGTCCATCTTGGCCGGCTTGGGTGCAGATTTCTTAGTTTCTGATTTCTTTTTCCTCTCCACCGGCTCACTTGTCTGAGCTGATGTCTGGTCGTCTACCACGCCTACCACCGTCACTAAGTCCGGATCAATAAGGGTGGTATCAGCAGAGTCCTTGGTGGGGGTAGCAGAAACTTTAGAGTCCTTTCTCTCCTTTTTTAATTTGTAAGATGGTGTTGAAAGTTGTTCCTTCTGTGCAGGGGTTAAGGTATTGCATAAAAGACAATCCTTGTTAGGGTGCTCTACGCATGGGTCTTGTCCTTTCTTCTTGTCGCGGCAACGCGCGCAGACCTTATGCGGATCAAACCCTGACATCATATGGCCACAAATACCCCGTCGCTGGCTAGGAGAGGACATTATAGTCTATGGACCGTTAGAAACAATATAGCAAAGTTGTGACAACAACTCACGACAATAAATCACAAAATCCTTGAAAATAAGATTCCACAAAAAATTCCGTGCAGCAGAGCATGCGCCAAACGAAAAAGATGCTATGACGTCACTCTGTCTAGACAGGAAGGAAGTACGACACGCCACCTAGCGAGTGCACAGAGTAAGGACCGGCTGGCCGGTGGAGACACAGGACGTCTTTTTCTGACGTTTGGCGGGCCGGTCTCGCCGACCGGAGTTAGCAATTGTCCATTGGATAGGATGTATTAACGCAATAAAATGAAGGCTTTTTCATCTGTAGCCTATACAATGGTGGCCAATGAGGAAGAAGTATGTATATGTCACACTATCCAGGTCACTTCGGGGTTGTATCGCCCTGACAATCCACTCAGACCACTGAACTCTTTTCTTCTAACGTTGGCTGAGTCAGAAGGCAGCTCTTAAATATAGCATTAAGTAGCAGATGGCAATATAAGAATATTGGAATGGGAGTTTGAGATGACAGAACAGGAATTGGCTTTTTGAGGTGACATGTTTTGTGGTTCTGAGCTGACATGTATAGCAGTTTTGAACTGACATGTGTTTAAGTTTTGAACTCACAACGCCTGTATTTTGCGGTGATGGGTATAAGTATTTTAAGTTGATATGTGCAACAATTTTGGGCTGACAACACTTACATTTTGAGCTGATGTGTGTTAGTATTTTGATGGTATATGTTTTGAGCTAACATATGTTGGAGTTTTGAGCTGACAACACATACTGGGAGGGATTTTTGATGACTCACGTATTAGAGTCTGTATGCTGGGGCTGAGTGGAGGACTCCAGCACTTGGCTCTTGGGTGTGTCTGTTTCTGCAGCAAGCTGCTCTTTGCTGGTATGAGGATCTAACACGTGCACCAGAAATGTGTGTTCATCCTTTAACACAGAGCACTTCACAATGTTGGTCCCTACACAAAATACAAACATTTTTACTTTGTACCTATAAGTGACAAGATTAAATAGCTAAATAACTTGCCTACAATCAAAGTATTGTAGACATTTTACCCTGTCATACTCTCATCACTGAATGTTATCACAAAAAACTAACCTGATGATCTCAAATGAAAACTCTCCAACGTATCACCATCTGGGCCATTTGTCATGCCACATGCATTGATTGGAGTATTTTCTGTGGGATCCATTTTCTGTATTCCCCAACTAATATAAAATTAACTAGAAAAGAAAGGTTTTGCCAAAGCAAATACTAAGGGTCCCACAGCATTAAAGCGTCAAAATTGTAAAAATAAAGCTTGTAAAAATACATTATCAGTATACAGTCCTTGGAATTATACCATCCAAGTCCCTCAAATCTGAGGGAAGGTCTATCTGCTCCCCCTCTGACTGTGTTTATTTTAACTAGGTAGGGTGCTGATAATAAATTGCCACAAACCACAAATGATTTCACATCTGGGTTTTCTTGTCAAACTGTAATCCAGTATTTCACATAGTACACCACACTAAATAGCCTTTTTTATAAAGTTGTGTACAGGAATATTTCATGTACCATTTTACTTTCTCCATCTTTCTGCAACCATGCAAGCTTTTTAGTTTGAAGCTTAATTAAACAAAGTCGTATAAAACATTTGGGGCAATTTTTAATTTAAGGAATAGATGAATTTGTGCAGTGGTTAAGGATGTAATATTTTCTTTACTGATTTTTTTAGGGGGGGAGGGGGGGTCATCCACAGATGATAGGATGCAAATTTGAACTTAAGAAAATGTGCCTAGCCCGGAAGATTCTCGGGAAGATATTAATTAATGACAATGAAAGCTTTTTGTCCTTCAACCAAATTTAATTAGTGCTCATAGGAATGCATTGTGTTATACACAGATAGAGCAATGTTGGTCCATTTGTCACTAGCATCTTGTAATGTAAACAATAGCATTCAGAGAACACAAACCTCTGCCAAGGCATGTAATAATAACTAGAAAATGCATTGATTTGAGCCAGTGTATCCCCTGGTTGACATGGCAAAGTACCATGAAAAGCTTTGTGATCTTGATCAGATCAAAATTTACAGGGATCTAAGTTGGACCTAGACCAATGTTCAAATTTTTTCATGAATATCCAAGCAGCATAATCCAGCTAACACAAACAAAGAAAGAAAAAGACAAAAGACTGATTTACAATTGCAAAGATTGAGTTATCATTTGAAAGATTTACTTGCAATTCTTAATAAGATTGATGTCCAATCCATGCAAATGTGTAAAGTTCAACTTACAGTGAATATAATGGTAAAAGAACAAATTACGATTGCAAAAGATTGACTTCTGATCAATTTACAATTACAAATTCGTGGAAACAGAAATGTCTGACACATATATGAGCCCTCCCTACTGTTGCAAAGATTAAACAATGTGCAACTATGATTAAACTGGATCCCTATATATTGGGGTCACGGGCAGGTCAAATTCATTGCAATAATCACAACTTTTCACAAGCCAATCTGTTTAATCCTAAGTCAATCGCATTACAATCCTATTCACTGCAATCCCAATATTTGTATCCACCGGATGCTATACTATAGATTTCGCTTCGTTATGCTGCTGCCGCAGTGTGTAGAGAGATTTCACCGTAAATTACCGCTCCAACGAAAAAAAATATTAAAGCTAGCCTTCTCAAATTTGTTCAATATATTCATGACCATAAAATCTTGCCTGGGAATATTTTTGGCCTCATTTTGAAAAACAAGATGGCCACCACAGGCAATTTCTCGACTTTCAGCAAGGATATTTGGTGGCCCTCAAGAATAAAGGGTATTATAGGTAGAGATCTCAAATTTGCAGGGTATGTTCCTCATTACAAATTCTTGACTGGGAATATTTTTGGCCTCATTTTGAAAAACAAGATGGCAACCACAGGCATTTCTTTGTCAGTCATAAAAAGTGCTTATATCTCCCTTATTATTGGTCCTAGAGTTTTGGGATGGTAAACCAACCTATAGGAAATCATGGGCTGGGAATCTTTTGATGTGGTCAGATTTGACCTTGGACCCCTCCTTCAAGGTCAAACGAGGATAGCCAAACTTAAAGTGCTTATAACTCGCTTATTATTGGTCGTACAGGTTTGGGATGGTAAACCAACATATAGGAAATCATGGGCTGGGAATCTTTTGATGTGCTCAGATTTGACCTTGGGCCCCTCCTTCAAGGTCAAATGACAATAGCCAAATTTAAATGTGCTGATAACTGGCATATTATTGGTCCTAGAGGTTTGCAATATGAAACCAACCTATAGGAAATCATTGGCAAGGAATCTTTTGATGTGCTTAGATTTGACAATGGGCCCCTCCTTCAAGATCAAATGAGGAAAGCCAAACTTAAAAGTGCTTATAACTCACTTATTATTGTTGCTAGAGGTTTCAATGCGAAAACTTAAAGGAAATTATGGGCTGGAAATCTTTTGATTTGGTCAGATTTGGCCTTAGGACCCTCCTTCAAGGTCAAACGAGGATAGTCGAACTTAAAAATGCTTATAACTCGCTTATTCTTGGTCATAGTGGTTTGCAATGTGAAACCAACATATAGAAAATCATGGGATAGGAATATTTAACCTTGATCTCTTTTATTATTGCTTCTACAGGGATCAATAACACCGCCGACTCGCTATAAAGTGAGCGGCATAATGGTAGATACATAAGTAATGTCCTTGAATGGGCTATGTGTCAGCTATCAGCTGACTTTGTGTTTTAAGCTTCAGTATGCAAGTGAATATATTTTAAATGAAATAGTTTTCAAGTTACAAGTCATTTACTCAACAGTGAGAGTCCTGAAGTAGCAATTGCTTAGCTATGCATTACAGGTCTGCAATTTTACGATGTTACAGCTAATGTAATAGTTTTTGAGTTACAAATGATTTAGTAACAGTAAGAGACTCAAGGTAGTTATTGCTCAGCTATGCAATGAGCTACAGCTTTGCAATTTTACCATGTTAGAGCCGACCCAAAAGTAGGTTACTAACATACTCAAACAAAATACTGTAAATGTAATAGTTTTCAAGTTACAAGTGATTCACTCAACAGTGATAACCTCAAAGTAGCTATTGCTCAGCTATACAATGGGCAACAGGTCTATAATTTTACTATGTTATGGCTGACTCAAAAGTGGGTGAAGATCATATTTAAACAAAATACTCTAAATGCAATAGTTTTCAAGTAACGTGTGATTTACTCAATACTGAGAACCTCAAAGTAGCTATTGCACAGCTGTGCAACGAGCTACAGGTCTGCAGTTGTACTATGTTATAGCTGATCCAAAAGAAGGTGAATAACATATTTCAACAAAATGCTACAAATGCAATAGTTTTTAAGTTACAAGTAATTTTACTCATTATGGAAGGTACTGAAAAGTCAGAAAGTAGCTATTACTCACTTATCTATTGGGATAGACTCCCAAGTTACTCTTAATAAGGTTAGCAACTGCTGTAATTACATTTAGAAATAACAAGGAAAGAAATGTTAGGTCACCCAGTTAAGGTGAATGTGTTAGACATGCTAAGAAATGTAAAACTTGTAATCTAGGTTACATAATTGTATCTATGCTATAAACGGACAAACGAAAGGACGGATTTACACCAATTTTGAAAGGAACCTAGCTATGATGGTGATTTATATCCCTGTCAAGTTTGAATTTGATTGGACAAACCGTTTGCAAGTTAGAGTCTGGAAACGAAAATATGGACGGACAGATGAATGGACAGGCAAATGGACAAAAAACAGACAAACAAAAGGACGGATTAACGTCAATTTTGGCAGGAACCTAGCTATGATGGTGATCTATGTCCCTGTCAAGTTTGAATTTGATTGGACAAACCGTTTTTAAGTTAGAGTCCGGAAACAAAAATGTGAACGGACAGATGGATGGACAGACAAACGGACAAAAACGGACAAACAAACAAACAGAATAACGCCAATTTCGAAAGAAACCTAGCTATGATGGTGATCTATCTCCCTGTCAAGTTTGAATTCGATTGGACAAACTGTTTTCGAGTTAGAGTCAAGAAACAAAAATGTGGACAGACAGATGGTTGGACAGACAAACGGACAAAAAAACGGACAAACGAAAGCACAGAATTACACCAATTTCAAAAGGAACCTAGCTATGATGGTGATCTATCTCCCTGTCAAGTTTGAATTTGATTGGTCAAACCATTTTCGAGTTAGAGTCCGGAAAAATGTGTGCCTAAAAATTCATAAAAATAATTAAGAAACACCCAGGTCTGATAATTTAATGGAATCTAAGTTGGACCATGACCCAGCTTTTGACATTTTAAAGGAAGGTCCAAGCATTAGTACTTGTGTAATCCTGCTGACAAACAAATGGTCATGAAAATAATACCTCCTTGGTGGAGATAATAAATGTGTGTAACAATAAAACTACAAGTCGTTCATCACATAGTGAATGAAAAAGCTAGAAACACTGTACATGCTTGTTTTTATATACACTTATTCAACAACTAAATGTGGTTTCATAAGTATACTTACTTTCTCCCAGTACTGGCAACACATTTTGTATGAGAGAGCAGTCATTTACAACCACAAGACACATGCAGATGATGGGCTATTAATTACATGGTCTTCAGATAACATAAACACTTGCAGTGGGGGAGCAGATAAGCCTTCCCTCAGATTTGAGGGGTTGAGATGGGATAATTCCTAGGACTGTATAAGTGGTAACAGATATACGAGCAGAAGTTATATCAAAAAGCACAAAATATGCTGCAGCTGTGTATAGTATCATGATCAGAAAATCAATATCTTGTTCAACTAAATAAACACAACAGTACACATCATTTATAACATGTAGCCCATTTCAATGTGGAAACACAAAGACCATAATATTTACTAAAGCAAACTAGATATTATTAAAGGCACTCAATAAATTGATACATTTCACTGTTTGATAAAAAGAGATAACAAGGAGAATGTTTATGTTGTGAAGGTGGAGGCTCCAACAGGTATCCCTGGGACTTCATCATGCAATAAGACTAATGTAAGGTGCATAAGACAATGATATTGTGTCAGATATTTAAGTAGACATGTACAAAGCATTTATAACGGTAAAACTGTATACAAGTAGTGCTTGAAGTTCAAGAACTGTCCTTTGATCAAGACTCTCTCAATACAATGTCTTCAAGAAATAACTAGACCTAGCACATCAGAGAACTGGTGCAAACTGTATCAACCAGTAAGACAACTCACCGAAGCCAGGGAGCAGTTGAACTAGCACTGAAGGCTCAATGCAATTAAATGTTCCAAGTAAAGTCAAATCTGACCATATCAGAAGATTCCTAGTCACTGATTTCCTAAAGGTTGGTTTCACATCCCAAACCTCTAAGAGCAGGAATAAGTGAGTTATAAACACTTTTAAATTCAGTTACCCTTGTTTGACCTGGAACTAGGGACCAAAGGTCAAATCTGACCACATAGAAGAGTCCCAGCCATGATTACTATGAGTTGGTTTCACATTGCAAACCTCTAGGATCACCCAGACAGCAAGACTCTGTAGGGCCACCACTGGCCCACCAGCGGCATAGCAGTCGGTCTGATATTGGCTGTAGCTGGTGGCTAGCCATTGGCATGACCAGCTGGTAGTCAGTGGTCCACCATTGGCAGCTGACAATAAGGTTTACTGGTGGTCCATCAGTGGCCCACTGTCGGCAGCCAATGATAAGCTTTTCTATTGGTCCACCGGTGGACCACCTTCAGTAGCCAACAAGGGTGACTGGTGGCCCACTAGTGGCCCACTGTTGGGAGCCATCAACTTTTTATGGTGTTTCTCTGGTGGCGTGACCAGCTGATAGACAGTGGTCCACTGTTGGCAGCCAACAATAAGGTTTACTGGTGGTCCATCAGTGGCCCACTGTTGGCAGCTAATGATAAGCTTTTCTATTGGTCCACCGGTGGATCACCTTCATTAGCCAACAACCCAGAGAGCATGCAGACGTTGGCCTAACATTGGTATATCTGTCGGTCTGACATTGGTAGCCACCATTGGCCCAATGGCTTTTTGGCCATCGGTCTGACGTTGGCAAGCCAATGGTAAAATTTTACTACCACTATAGCATCAGCCAATCAGATTGCAGCATGGAGTTATGTAGCCATTGTTTAACAGAAAGTAAATGACTGACAGACTGTGGATGGATTTTAGTTAAGGGAATCCCTGATAAGTCACATGACCAAACATAAACAATGGTGGAATAGTATCTTAAGATGATATAGTCCATATAATGAAATAATTAATCATTTTTTACTAAGTGTCACAAACTCCCCTATTATTGCTCGCCGCCATCTTGAATAAAAATCCACCATTGGCCCACCGTTGGCCCAACCTCGGCAGCTTGAGTTTTGGTTGGCAAGCCTTCATTAGGCCAACATTGGCCAATAGCCATGTTTGCCCAACGTTGGGCCAATTTTATTTTCAGACAATGCAATAAACAATACGGTGATACAATAATACAGAGTAAATAGAAAAATAAAGTGCTTAAAATGCCAAAATTGTGATATCTGTTACTTAGCTTGGACTCCAAAAAAAAAACTAGAAATAGGACGCCCTGTTGATAGTAGATGCGAATAGAAACAGGATAGCATAGAAGAACACACATTATCATGTGTAATGTCCACCCCATGAACCTTGCCCAAATTGTACAGTAGTCTTACATGACCCTGTTTCATTTGTAAAATATATCAATGATGCTTAAATATTTATTAGTGTAGATGTAAATGATTTCAGCTTCATGCCTTTTTGCATTGGCTGGGTTGAAAATTTTGACGAAATCACTCTATCTTGCACGGTTAAGAAGATAGAAACAAATTCCTGTTTTTCTATTTTTGGCAAAAATTTGAAAATTCAAAATGGCCGCCATTTTTGGGAAAAGGAAATTTTTTTTGAAAATTGCCAAGAGTACATTTCTTAGATACCCTATGGGTCGAAAATTTCAACGAAATAACTCTATTTTGCACGGTTAAGGCCAGTTTGTGTTTTTCCATTTTGGGCAAAAATTCGAAAATTCAAAATGGCCGACATATGTGGGGAGGGGAAAATTTTTTGAAAATTCCAAAGAGTACATTTCTTAGATACCCCTTGGGTCGAAAATTTCGACGAAATCGCTCTATCTCGCACGGTTAAGGAGATCGAAGCAAATTTGTGTTTTGCCATTGTTGGTAAAAATTCGAAAATTCAAAATGGCTGCCATTTTTCGGGAGGGGAAAATTTTTTGAAAATTGCAAAAATTACATTCCTTAGATACCCTGTGGGTCAAAAATTTCGACGAAATCGCTCTATCTCGCATGGTTAAGGAGATAGAAGCAAATTTGTGTTTTGCCATTGTTGGCAAAAATTCGAAAATTCAAAATGGCCGCCATTTTTGGGGAGGGGAAAATTTTTGGAAAATTGCAAAGATTACATTCCTTAGATACCCTGTGGGTTGAAAATTTCGACGAAATCGCTCTATCTCGCATGGTTAAGGAGATAGAAGCAAATTTGTGTTTTGCCATTTTTGGCAAAAATTTGAAAATTCAAAATGGCCGCCATTTTAGGGGAGGGGAAATTTTTTTTAAAAATGGCAAGAATACAATGCACAAATACCTGTGGGTCGAAAATTTCGACGAAATCGCTCTATCTCGCACGGTTAAGGAGATAGAAGCAAATTTGTGTTTTGCCTTTTTTGGCAAAAATTCGAAAATTCAAAATGGCCGCCATTTTTGGGGAGGGGAAAATGTTTTTTAAATTGCAAAGAGTACACTCCTTAGATACCCTGTGGGTTGAAAATTTCGACGAAATCGCTCTATCTCACACAGTTAAGGAGATAGAAGGAAATTTGTGTTTTGCCATTTTTGGCAAAAATTCAAAATGGCCGCCATTTATGGGGAGGGGAAAATATTTTGAAAATTGCAAAGAGTACACTCCTTAGATACCCTGTGGGTTGAAAATTTCGACGAAATCGCTCCTTAACTGTGTGAGATAGAGCACAGGGTATCTAAGGATAAAAATTCTAAGAGCAAAAATTCGAAAATTCAAAATGGCCGCCATTTTTGGGGAGCGGAAAATTTTTTAAAAATTACCAAGAGTACAATGCTCAGATTCCCTGTGGGTCGAAAATTTCGACGAAATCGCTCTATCTCGCACGGTTAAGGAGATAGAAGCAAATTTGTGTTTTGCCATTTTTGGGAAAAATTCTAAAATTCAAAATGGCCGCCATTTTTGGGGAGGGGAAAATTTTTGGAAAATTGCAAAGAGTACACTCCTTAGATACCCTGTGGGTTGAAAATTTCGACGAAATCGCTCTATCTCGCATGGTTAAGGAGATAGAAGCAAATTTGTGTTTTGCCATTTTTGGCAAAAATTTGAAAATTCAAAATGGCCGCCATTTTAGGGGAGGGGAAATTTTTTTTAAAATTGACAAGAATACAATGCACAAATACCTGTGGGTCGAAAATTTCGACGAAATCGCTCTATCTCGCACGGTTAAGGAGATAGAAGCAAATTTGTGTTTTGCCATTTTTGGCAAAAATTCGAAAATTCAAAATGGCCGCCATTTTTGGGGAGGGGAAAATTTTTTTTAAATTGCAAAGAGTACACTCCTTAGATACCCTGTGGGTTGAAAATTTCGACGAAATCGCTCTATCTCACACAGTTAAGGAGATAGAAGGAAATTAGTGTTTTGCCATTTTTGGCAAAAATTCGAAAATTCAAAATGGCCGCCATTTTTGGGGAGGGGAAAATATTTTGAAAATTGCAAAGAGTACACTCCTTAGATACCCTGTGGGTTGAAAATTTCGACGAAATCGCTCCTTAACTGTGTGAGATAGAGCACAGGGTATCTAAGGATAAAAATTCTAAGAGCAAAAATTCGAAAATTCAAAATGGCCGCCATTTTTGGGGAGGGGAAAACTTTTTAAAAATTGGCAAGAGTAGAATTGTCAGATACCCTGTGGGTCGAAAATTTTGCCGAAATCGCTCTATCTCACACGGTTAAGGAGATAGAAGCAAATTAGTGTTTTGCCATTTTTGGCAAAAATTCGAAAATTCAAAATGGCCGCCATTTTTGGGGAGGGGAAAATTTTTTAAAAATTACCAAGAGTAGAATGCTCAGATTCCCTGTGGGTCGAAAATTTCGACGAAATCGCTCTATCTCGCACGGTTAAGGAGATAGAAGCAAATTTGTGTTTTGCCATTTTTGGCAAAAATTCGAAAATTCAAAATGGCCGCCATTTTTCGGGAGGGGAAAATTTTTTAAAAATTAACAAGAGTACAATGCTCAGATTCCCTGTGGGTCGAAAATTTCGACGAAATCGCTCTATCTCGCACGGTTAAGGAGATAGAAGCAAATTTGTGTTTTGCCATTTTTGGCAAAAATTCGAAAATTCAAAATGGCCGCCATTTTTGGGGAGGGGAAAATTTTTGGAAAATTGCAAAGACTGCATTCCTTAGATACCTTGTGGGTCGAAAATTTTGACGAAATCGCTCTATCTCGCACGGTTAAGGAGATAGAAGCAAATTTGTGTTTTGCCATTTTTGGCAAAAATTCGAAAATTCAAAATGGCCGCCATTTTTGGGGAGGGGAAAATTTTTGGAAAATTGCAAAGATTGCATTCCTTAGATACCCTGTGGGTCGAAAATTTCGACGAAATCGCTCTATCTCGCACGGTTAAGGAGATAGAAGCAAATTTGTGTTTTGCCATTTTTGGCAAAAATTTGAAAATTCAAAATGGCCGCCATTTTTGTGGAGGGGAAAATTTTTGGAAAATTGCAAAGATTACATTCGTTAGATACCCTATGGGTCGAAAATTTCGACGAAATCGCTCTATCTCTTACGGTTTCTGAGATATTAGCAAATTACTCAAAAGTAGTACTGAAAATACACAATGAAGTACCTAAATGGCTATTACTCATGTACTGACAAAGCTATCAGTCCCAAATGCAATACCAAGCGAGCTATGGACATAACAATCTTGTATTCAAAATTGTAGTAAAATATCTTTAATTATTTTGGCTTAAATGCACGGAAACCAATGGGTACTGAAAATAGCTGTACTTAAGTATTACTCAGTAAGCAAAAGAGGTACAACAGCCAAAAGCAATCCCAAGCAAGCTACTGACCCAATAAGCCTGCATACCAAATTTGGTGACAATAGCTCTAATACTTTTCCTTTAAATGAGCGGAAACCATGCGTGATGCCGGACATCGGACGCCGGATGCCGGACATCGGACATCGGACAACGGACATCGGACAACGGACGGCGGAAAAAGCAAAAATAATATATCCACCCCCCAGGGGGGTGGACATAATTACTGGGACTCCCATTTTTGGTATTATTTTTTCAAGGTCTGTCAAAACAAATGCTATTCAGCAGAGCTTGAGGTTTAGCCACCAGAGGGCCACCATTGGCCCACCAACTACGTATAGCTCTTACAGATCATAGTTGCATGTGTCAGATAAATATAATTTTGGGATAGTTTTAGGTTTCATCAAAACACAAATTATAGCAAAGAGAAAAATGAAGATATCTTTAACTTTAACTAAAAATAAAATATTTGCCACCAGTGGCCCACTGGATGCCCATCATAGGTCCTGTACTACTTATGTAGTGGGCTTGCTATCTGGGCAATAATATGCAAGTTATAAGCAGTTTTAACTTTTAAGTTTGGCTATCCTTGTTTGACATCCCAAAAACCTAGGACCAATAATAACCAAGTTATAAGCACTTTTAACTTTGGCTACCCTCATCTAACCTTGATGGAGGGGTCCAAGGTCAAATCAAACCACATTAGAAGATTCCAAGCCCATGATTACCTATTAGTTGGTTTCCCATTGCAAACCTCTGGTACCAATAATAAGCAAATTATAAGCACTTTTAAGTTTATTTATCCTCATTAGACTTTGAAGAAGAAGAGGCCCAAGGTCAAATGTGAGCACATAAGAAGATTCCCAGCCCATGATTTCCTACAGGTTGGCTCCACATGCCAAACCTCTAGGACCAATAACAAGGGAAATATAACCACTTTTTAAAGGTCACTACATGGGGTACTTTGCCACTCCATAGATGACCTTGAAGAGCTTCAAGGTCAAATGTCTGCATACTTGTAGATGACATATATATCTGTTGTAGATATCACCCATGCAGAGATTCAACATTTTAGCTACGAGAACCAGCCAGTAGAAAACGATAGATAATTTTCAAAGAAATGCCCAGGGCAGCCACCCTTTTTTTTTTTTTACAATGAAGTTACTTTCAGTCGCAGAGAAGATTCTGTGTGTAGGGGGTGTGTAACATGTATAACAGTATTCAACCAAATGTGTGGGTTTGAATGAGTCATCATACAGCACAGGAAATAAGGGTAATAAATCACTGGACAGTAGCATCACTACAAAGAGAGGTTAAACAGTTTAGTCCTGTATTAGCAGTTCAAGCATGTGCTGGTTATTTTGTGATCTCTGTTTTAAATGCTGAAATAATAACATTTGTAAAGACTTTATATTTTATTTCTCATAAAATATCAACAAGTCATACAACTTGTTACATGGTGTCAGATGTGTATATTGCACTAACTCTGGAATATTAAAATAAAAGGATACATCCATCTTAATTACTGTAAACAGAACAATCTCTGTTCTAAAACAAAGCCAGTAATTAGGATATTTCTGTTTTTGGAACAAAACATTTGTTCTAGGAAGCAAACAGGGTTTTTTAATATGGATCCAGAAGGTGAGCAAGCAGAAAATCAACAGGCAGAAAATCAACAAGCAGAAAATCAACAAGCACCAGCAGCAGCTTCAATAATGGCTACCTCTGCGGCTTCAATCAACAGCCAGGTACCACTACCCCCAAATTTTGTGACAACAGGTGACCTAGCTTCTCAATGGAAGAAGTAAAAACAAATCTGGGACAGTTTTGAGATTGTAACAGGACTCAAAGAAAAGACAAGTGCATATCGAACAGCCACGTTCATTACGTGTATTGGATCAGAAGCGCTGGAAATATTCAATGGACTACCCTTTGAAAATGAAGAGGATAAAAATGACATTGATAAAGTGCTTGAATTATTTCAGAACTATTGCATAGGTGAAACAAATGTGATATACGAAAGATATATCTTCAACAACAGAGTTCAAGAAAGTGGTGAGTCTTTTGATTCTTTTGTTTCTCATCTCCGCCTACTTTCACTATCATGCAACTATAATGCAATGCGAGAAGAGATGATTTGAGACAGAATAGTGATGGGGATATCTGACGCACGACTGCGGCGCAGCATGCTTCAAGAGCCAAAGCTGACATTAAAGACAGCAATAGAACGTGGAAGAGCCTCAGAAACGACGACAAGACAGCTGAAGACAATGGCTCCCACTGAAGAAGTGAGTGCAGTTAGAAAGAAAGGAAAAGCTCCAAGTCACAGAACTGGACAAACTTCATCCTGGCCCAAAAACTGCAAATATTGTGGCCGAAGTCACCCAAAAGGCAAAAGCAAATGCCCAGCTTATGGAAAAACCTGCACTTACTGCTCCAAAAAGAACCACTTTGAATCAATGTGCATGGCCAAGAAGAATCAAGTGAAGGGAAACCCGCGAATGAAGAAAGTGAATTTGTGTGATGAAAGTGAAGACAGTGATAGCCAATACGAATATATTGAAACTGTGAATGTAGACACAGTTAATGCAGCGACCATGAACAGTTATGATGATACAAAATTGTTCACAAACATGCGCATTCAACAGAAGACTGTAAGATTTCAAATCGATACAGGAGCTACAGTGAATGTCATTGGTAAATCTCTGGTTCCCAGCAAATGTACAATAGAGCCTACAACCACTAAGTTGAAAGTGTACAACAACACCACATTGACTGCTAAGGGAAAAACCCGCATTCCCATGAAGAACCTGAAAAACAACAGGAAATACAGTGTGGCGTGCATAGTTGTAAATGATGATAAAGTACAGCCTATCTTGGGGTTGTGTGCAGGCAAACAGATGAACTTAATCACAGTCAACACTGAGAATATTGCAGCCATTAGTAGCAAAAGCGAAACAAAACCACTCACAGTAGCACAGATCACATCTGAATACCCATCGCTTTTTGATGGCAAACTTGGACTGATAAAAGACAATGTAGACCTGAAAACTGACTCTACAGTAAAGCCAGTTCAAAACCCAATCCGACGTGTCCCACATGCTCTCATGGACAGTTTGAAAGCAGAACTGGACCGTTTGCGGACACTAAAAGTGATAGAAAGTGTGAATGAACCAACAGAGTGGCTATCGAGTCTTGTGACAGTGAAGAAACCAAGTGGGAAGATAAGGACTTGCATTGATCCACAACCACTTAATGCAGCACTCAAACGAGCACCTCTGTTAACACCGATCCTTGATGATGTACTGCCGAAATTAGAAGGTTCAAAGATATTCTCAGTTATTGATGTTAAAGATGGCTACTGGAATCTGAGACTTTCAAAAGAAGCAAGCTACTTGACAACAACAAGTACACCATTTGGAAACATACGCTTCCTACGACTACCATTTGGACTGAAGGTATCAAGCGAGTTATTCCAATCAGCTCTAAATGAAGCACTGCATGGCTTAAATGGTGTCCATATCATAGCAGATGACATACTTGTTGTTGGAAAAGGTGACAGTGATGACGCAGCCACACATGACCATGACAAAAACCTTCGAGCACTGCTACAACGATGTGTAGAAAAATCGATCAAGCTAAACAAAGACAAAATCAAATTAGGACGCAAAGAAGTGCCATATATGGGAAATACGCTGACCCCTGGTGGCCTGAAAGCTGACAAATCAAAGATCAATGCAATTGTTGAGATGCCTCCACCAAATGACATTAAGGGTGTACGACGACTGATGGGAATGGCAAATTATTTGATGAGATTCTTGCCAAATCTCTCATCAATGCTGGAGCCAATCCGCAAGCTAACCCTGAAAGATGTAAAGTTTGAGTGGACAGAAGAGCAGCAAAAAGCTTTTGAAGACATCAAAGAAGTCATAACAAGCAGACAGGTTTTAAAGTTTTTTGATCCGAAAAACACAAACCTAATGTTGCAGACTGACAGCTCAAGATCAGGCCTTGGAGCTGTATTACTACAAGACAACAGACCAGTTGGATTTGGATCAAGATCCCTGACATCTAGTGAAAAAACTATGCCCAAATAGAGCTTGAACTACTTGCTGTTATATTTGGCCTACAACATTTTCATCAGATGACATATGGCAGACATGTGGAAGTGCAGACCGATCACAAGCCACTAGAAAATATCGCCATAAAGCCTCTGATCAAGGCACCAAGAAGACTGCAAAGAATGCTACTCCAAATGCAAGACTATAACACCACCATTGTGTACAGGAAGGGCTCAGATCTATATGTGCCAGACACATTATCCAGAGCTAGTCTACAAGAGACTACTGGCCCATCTGCTGATAGACATACTCATGTATTCTATCTAGAACTTGACAGCATTAATTTGACTGAGACTCAAGAACTAAAAGATGAAAAGCTACACAAGATCAAGCAGGCAACCATGGAAGACAAAACTCTGCAAATTCTAAAACAGACTATCATTCATGGATGGCCAGAGCAAAAACAACTTATACCGATGGAAATTGCACCATACCAGCGTGAAAAACACAACTTCACAGTGCAAGATGGAATCATTTTTGTGGGAGACCGTGTTGTGATCCCTAGCAGGATGAGAAAAGAAATTATCCAGGACATCCACCTTGCCCATGCTGGAATTGAATCTTGTCTGAGAACAGCAAGAGAATATGTATATTGGCCACAGATGTCAGCACAAATTAAAGAACATTGCCAAAAGTGTGATACGTGCCGAGCCACTGATGATAACAGCCAGCAAAAAGAAACCCTCATCAGCCATGAAATCCCTGAACGACCCTGGCAACATATATCCACTGACATATTCACATTAGACGGAGTCAACTACCTGATAACATTAGACCAGTATTCCAACTTCTGGGAAGTTGACAAGATTGCCACAATGACAGCAAAAACCGTCATACATAAACTCAAACACCACTTTGCCAGATATGGAATCTGTCAAACACTCATCTCTGACAACGCACCAATATTTCACAGTGCTGAATTCAAACAATTTGAAAAGCTATACAAATTCCATCACAAATATACTTCACCATATCACCAATCTGCAAATCCTGCAGAGAGAGCTGTGAAGACCTGCAAGAACTTGATGAAAAAAGCAAAGACAGAGCATCAAGATATATATTTAGCTTTGCTTCTGCACAGAAACATCCCCATGCAAGCCTTTAATAGCAGTCCAGCACAAAAGTTCCTGGGGAGAAGAACAAAGACTACAATTCCAACAAAGGACAAACTACTCCAGCCAAAAACAGTTGACCCAACAGTGCAGAAAGAAAGGACACAAACACACCGTGCAAAACAACAGTTTTATTACAATCGTACTGCGAAAGACCTACATCCTCTAAAAAATGGTGACACTGTGAGAATGCAGCCATTGGTGAATAAAAAGGCTGACTGGGAAAAGGGGACTGTAATTAGAAAGAGTGGAGAAAGATCCTATGAAGTATTGAGAGAGGATGACATGGTACTCCGGAGAAATAGAAAACATCTTAAGAAGACTCAGGAAGATCCAGGTCAGATCACACAAGAGGACAATTACATCCATGCAACACCTCAAACGCAACTGCCAGCTATCAATCTAGAAGCAGATGTGACACCCTTACCAAAAATGCAACACACACCACCGAAGTCTCCTAAAAAGAGCCAACCCCGCAGAAGTGCCAGAGAAAGACACCAGTTTACACCATATGAACATATGCCATAGCTTTAATTTTTCAAAATTAAACAATAAACAAAAAAAGACCAAGAATAATGGTCGTTTATTGTTATGGTTACTGGGCAGTCTACCTCAGAAACCAGAAATTTGATATTATTTTTGGATGTAAAGATATAATTATTAGCCATGAAGCAAAATGGACAAGAATTCTTATATGTAATAACAATGCATTTTATAATGATAACAGTTGTGTGTTTTTTGTGTACTTTTATACTAAAATTTATATTTTAGAAGAGTGGACTTCATTTCATAAATTAAAACACAAAAAAAGGAAAAAGCATGTAACATGTATAACAGTATTCAACCAAATGTGTGGGTTTGAATGAGTCATCATACAGCACAGGAAATAAGGGTAATAAATCACTGGACAGTAGCATCACTACAAAGAGAGGTTAAACAGTTTAGTCCTGTATTAGCAGTTCAAGCATGTGCTGGTTATTTTGTGATCTCTGTTTTAAATGCTGAAATAATAACATTTGTAAAGACTTTATATTTTATTTCTCATAAAATATCAACAAGTCATACAACTTGTTACAGGGTGTTAAGCCAAAGTAGCCACCAGATGCTTCCAGTTGATGCATTTAAAGCAATATCCAGAACAAGAAAGTCTTTCTAATGTACAAAATACAAATCAAGAATTCACAAAGAAATTGTGAACCTAGAAAACTTCTTTCCTTGATGTTTAGTTTTTCAAAATAAAAACACTGATTCAATGAAATATGATAAAGAATTTTTTTATGAATTATAATTTGTCCACTATATAATGTACATAAAATCAAAATCGAGATATCAAGATAAGTAGAAGTATTTCTTGATATTCTTAAGGTCACATGAAGCTACTCATCACTGTAAAATTTGTTATGTAAAACCAGTCAACGCTATTCAGGTAGGCTGCTAAAATATAATTCTATTTTACTTGCTCAGTGAGACTGAAGCAATGTTAACCTTTTTTGTGTGAAAAGATAATGACACTTATGCAAAAAAATTTACAACTGTATTTTGACCTTTCACTATGTGTGAATAGCCCTGAAGAATATTTCAATGTCGTTTTATACAATTCCAGGCAATAATAATGAAGACACACTATAAATAAATATAAAATACAAGAAATGCAAATTTATGAGAACAGTTTCACCAAATAAAAGGCAGGGGGGGGGGGGAGATTTGATCAAAAAATTATATCCCCCGTCAAAGCATGTAATGTACACCAAATAACAGAAATAATAATATATTGATACTGAAAAAGTTATAAACAGTTGTAAAGGGAAACTCTGGTGGTGTAACAATTATTCAGAATGAAGAATGTATAAATAATAATAATAAAATTAACTGAAATAGATTTCTAAATTGTGACTCCAGAGTATGCATACCAGTTTTTTTAAAACAATGCCAATATGGTCATATGGCAATATGTGTATGGTAAGTGAAACACATCAGTTTCAGCATCAGTGCAAAAGGAAGTAAAGATCAGGTTTATAGTTTTGCCTGCATAATTACTTGGCTCCATAATCCACTGGTACAAAGAAAGCTTTTGACACATTCGTCAAATGCAATCCTCATCTGGAGTCATATTAAAGTCACTTCTAAGCACAAAACTGACTGTTGATGGTATTTCTTAGGGAAATTTCAAGGTCTGAGAAGCATTTATTATTTTTGTTTGGTGGGTTCTATTCCATTTTATTATGTACTAAAAAACTAAAAAGAAAAAAAACATGTCAGGTGGTTTCCAGTGAATCAAAAAATTGAAAATAAACAGAAAACACAAAAAAATTCATAGTAAAATGGTCACCATGGCAACATCATTGCCAAAATTTCTTGAAAACATCGAAAGATAATCCTTCTATAACACTGTTAAAGTTTAATAGCAAATGATGCTTCAGGTTTGATGTCAGGAGCATACATAAAGTTGGAGAAAATGGCTAAAATTTCCAAAGAAAAATGGTTGCCATGGCTACATTTCTCATCCAATCTAGGGAAAACTGTTCCAGTTAAGATATTGATAGAGATCATCACACTTTAAAAATTTCATAAGAATATGTCAAGCGATTTGTTTTCTAGTGAAGGAAAAACTTGAAAATGAACAGATTGTTAAATATTATCCAAGTTCAAGTATTTTCTAGTTTAAACATATTACGTGTTAAGAAAGGCTAACACTGTTTCACTTAATTATGTTCAGTTATTTCACCAGCAGAAGTTAATACAATCATTATTATGCTGGTGTTTTTGAAAAAGACAAAGAATGAGTGGACATCTGCCTATGTTCCCTGTTTTTCTTTGAGTTTATAAAACAGAGAGAATGGAGTTTGTAAATATCTTCTAGAGAAATAAAATGTTTTAGAAAGAAGTCCAGTTTTTTGTTGTTAAGAACTTAAGATTAAGAACCCGGGGATTTAAGACTAAGAAAGTAATATGGTGCCGGAACCCGGGACTTAAAAGTGTAAAGTAAAATAAGAAAGAAAAAAGAAGAAAAAAGAAAGAAAAGATTGGATATAGATTTAAATCTGTGTCTATAGAACTTCCAAGAACAAAGGATCTATTTTCCTGCCTAATGGTATTCATTTCAACTGGATATCATTACCAATAGTATCAGAGAAATGTATTGAGATAATAGAAATAACATTTTGTGTTATTTATCAAGAAGTATAATCAAGAAATATAACAAGATTTAATGTTATATTAAGAAATTCCAAGAATACAAGTACAAGAACTAAAGGATTTCAAAAATGAGTGATAAGGATTTAATAGAAAAGAAAAAAAGGTCACTGACCGCACAAAAAGGACAAGTTACTAAAGCACTTCAAAGATTAGAGGACACATTATCTCAGCCTGAAGCTGATAATGATGTTATTCAAGAACTGTTGGAAAACCTGAACAAAAGATATGAGAAAGTTGAAGGGATCTATGATACCCTGTCAGAGCTGATTGAATCTGGAGAACAAATAGAACAAATGGCAGTGGAGATTGAAAGCTGTCTCGCCAAAGTACAAGACACAAGAATCAAGGCTAAGAAGAAAATGAGTAAGAAACCACCACCAACATCAAACGTTGGTGCCAACACTTCACAAGCTCATGTCAACCTCCCTGAACTGCACCTACCAAAGTTCAAGGGTGACATACTAGAATTCCCACGGTTTTGGGATTTATTCAGCAACACAGTCGACAAGGATCCAAAGCTGTCTCCAGTGCACAAGTTTACTTACTTGACTGGCTATCTTGAAGATGAGGCAGCAGATGTTGTTAAAGAACTGAGAGTCACAGAAGAAAACTATCAAGAAGCGAAGGAGCTCTTAAAAGAAAGATACCATCGACCAGATGCCTTAATCTTTCGACATATACATTGCCTTCTGCACCTAGAGACAGATAAAAGCAAGAACAAGGACAATCTGAGCAAACTAAGATCAGTGATGGACCAAGTCAACATACATGTGAGATCACTTGATACTTTAGGAATAAAAGGTGCTGACTATGGTGTAATTCTAGTACCACTGATTTTGTCAAGACTTCCACATGAAATTGTTTGTGAATGGTCCCGAAAATCAAAGAACAAAGAAAGAGATCTACAGTATCTGTTAGATCTGTGCAATGAAGAAATTCATATTAAAGAAAGGACCCAAAGTGTACGGATCACAAGTCTTGAAAAACCAGCAGATAAAACAACAGCCAATCTTGACCGAGAAAGGCGTCGACCAAAGCCAAACCTCAGTCGAGCAACTGCAGCTGCCCTGACCACAGTGGAGAATAGATGCATTTTCTGCAACAGAAATGGCCATGATGCTAGTGTATGCAGGACAGTAAGAAGTTTCACATGGGATCAAATTAAAGAAGCTATACAGAAGGCTGGGGTATGTTACAAATGTCTCAACAGTGGGCATATTGCAAAGACTTGCAAAGTGACATGCTCATCGTGTGGAAGAGGACACCACAGTAATATATGTCGTCCTAAACAAGAAACTGAGTCACCAGGCCAAAGTAACAGTTATCAGTCAAGACAACCAATAATTCAGAAAAGTCTGAGCCAAGACAAGGAGACAAAAACACAGCCTCAACAAGATGATACAAGTGCCTCCTTGAATGTTTCATGCACTGCACATGCAAGTAAAGAAACCATCATGCAGATGACCAGAGTTGAAGCCAGTGGACTTAAAGCTCACAGTTCAGTGAACATTCTGTTTGATTCAGGCAGCAATTGCACCTACATAAAGAAGGAATTAGCAGACAAGCTTGGTTGTAAGAAAGTAAGAAGTGTTCAACATCAAGTGTCTATGTTTGGTGGTCATAAGACCAAATCTACTCTCAAAATGGTAAGAGAAGTTCAACTAACTGATCAATGTGGCAATCTACATAAGATTGAAGCTATAGAGACAACAGAAGTCTGTGCTCCTCTTGTGCAGCCAAAGATAAACACTGATAACCTTCCACAAGAACTCAAATTAGCAACTATACCATTTGGGATGGTGAAGATTGAAATCCTGATTGGGTTGGATAATTATTACAAATTTCTGGGAGATCAAGTGATCAGACTGAATGAGAACCTTGTGGCACACAAAACTCCATTTGGTCACATAGTGAGTGGTGTAGTTGGAACATCAAGCGACAAGGCTGTTCTCTCGCATCAGCTATTTGTAAGGTCATCCTCTGAACAGTGCAATAACTACTGGGAAAATGATTTTAATCTACATTGTCAGTCAACCCAAGTTCAAAAGGACAATGAGTGTTCAGCCCAAGAGGACATAGCATGTTTGTGGAACCTAGAATGGTTAGGAGTTGATGAAAATGTGGTGGAAGAAGACAGCATCTTTACAAAGTTCAAAAGGCAATTAAGATTTGATGAAGATGAAAGGAGATATGCTGTGAAGCTTCCATGGAAACCACTTTCAAGCCAGCTCCAAAGTAATGAAGAAACGGCGAAGAAAAGATGTATCAAACAAATCACCAAACTGTCACCTGAGCAGCACAGTTTATACATGAATGTCTTCAAAGAATGGGAAGACAACAAAATAATAGAAGATGTGCCTGTGGAGGAAATGAATCTCCCCAAAGAAAGAAAAGTCTTCTATCTTCCTCACAGGCCAGTTATAAGAGAAGAAAGTATCACAACTAAAATCCGCCCAGTCTTTGATGGCAGTGCTACTGATCAAAATGGCTTATCAATCAATGATGCCCTGTACACTGGACCAAAGCTCCAGAATGACATAGTTGACATCTTGATAAGATTCAGAACACACCAAGTAGCATTAACAGCAGATATTTCAAAGGCATTTCTTCAAATTCAACTGAGTGAAGAAGACAAAGACAGCTGCAGATTCTTCCTACCAACTGAAAATGGTTCCCTGAGAGTTATGCGATTTAGGCGACTTCCCTTTGGACTGAACTCATCTCCATTTATCCTGAATGGAACATTAAAGGTCCATCTGTCTAAGTACAATAGTAAAACAGCAGAAGAACTGAAAAGGAACCTGTATGTAGACGACTTATTGACTGGTGAGGATAATGCCACTGCAGCAAATCTTCTTTACAGAGAGGCAAATCAGATCATGCAAGATGCCTCCATGCCTCTTGCAAAATGGAGGTCAAATGTCAAAGAATTCAAAGATAGCAACATTCCAGAAACAAAAGTGCTGGGATTATTCTGGGACAGTGAGACTGACGAGTTTCATTATGGAGGAATCAAGATTCCTGTTGAAGTTGTTGTAACCAAACGTCTCATCTTGTCCTGCATTGCAAGAGTGTTTGATCCATTGGGATACATTAGCCCTTATATCATTAAGGCAAAGATTTTGTTCCAAGAAGCTTGGTTTCAAGGACTGGAATGGGATCAAGAAGTAACACCACAGATCAATGAAGAGTTTAAGAAATGGATTGAAGGCCTCCAAGAAATTAAGGATCATTTCAAAGTTAAAAGACAGTATATACAAAATAGGTACACAGATGAAGACAAGAGTTTGACAGTTTTCTGTGATGCTAGTGAAAAGGCATATGGTGCAGCAATCTACCTGAAGTCCAGCCAAGGTTTCTCCTTGATCATTGCTAAAGCAAAGGTAGCACCAATCAAAAAGGTCAGTTTACCAAGACTTGAGTTGATTGCGTGTGTTATGGGATCACTATTGCTGAAGAAGGTCAAGACAGCATTAAGCCTTGAGAAAACTAACTACCAATGTTATACTGACAGTGAAATTGCCCTGCAATACATCAAGCAAAGTCCAGACAAATGGAAACCATTCATAGCCAATAGAGTTATGGCTATTCAAGAAACAACTGATCCCTCACTTTGGCGCCATATACCAGGAGAGAAGAACCCTGCAGATGCTCTGACAAGAGGAGTACCTGCTACAAAGTTTATAAGATGTGTAAATGCATATGTCAGTCCTGCAATGGATTTGCTCCCACATCAGAATCCAGACTCTTCAGACATTAACTCAGCTCCGAACAGCCCCAGCTGGCCTGTGTCTTATTATGCCCATCAGGAAGACATAAAATCAGATGATAGAGATGATTCACGAACATTAATAGAGAATAGGTTCACAAAGCCATTCATTTCATGTGAAAGATGGTCAAAGTTCACTAAAGCTATGAGAGTCATGGCTTTTGTGTTACGCTTCATAGCAAACTGCAGATCCAAAGCAAAGAAAATGGTGGGTCACATATCCCCTACAGAGTTAGCAATGTCAAAAGAAACTTTGATCAGGTGCACCCAGAAAGCTTACTTTCAAGATGAGATCAAGCTTTTGCAGAAAGGAAGCTCAATTCCAAAAGGTTCAAAGTTGTACCCATTGACCCCCTTCCTGGACAACACAGGAATCATGAGGATCAAGGGACGCTTGGAAAACTCTGATCTTTCCTATGAATCTGTCCATCCTGTTATCCTTCCAGGATGTTGGTTAGCCAGACTTGTAGTGAGAGACTATCACAAATCCATGCATCATGCAGGCATATCAACTTTGTTAAATGCTATCCGTCAGAAGTATTGGATCATAGGCCTCAGAAGAATGGCCAAGTCAGAAGTAAAGCTGTGTTTCCAATGTCAGAGAATTCAAGCAACTGCTTGCAATCAACAGTCACCCAATTTGCCCAAAGAGAGAGTTACCAAACAACATCCCTTTGCAGTCACTGGTGTAGACTTTGCCGGACCATTATATGTAACAGACACAGATGAGAAACATTATATATGTTTGTACACTTGCATGACTATCAGAGCTGTGCATCTTGAGCTTACTTCAAGTTTAAAACATGAAGACTTCCTGAAGTCCTTCCGGCGCTTCTCAGCCAGAAGAGGTATACCACAAACAATGTATTCTGATAATGCATCAACGTTTGTTAAGGCTAGAGACAAAATTAATATTATGTATGGAGACCAAGCACCCCAGTGGAAGTTTATCACACCAAGATCACCTTGGAAAGGGGGCTGCTGGGAGAGAATGGTTCGCACAGTAAAATCACATCTGAAAAAGGTGTTAGGAAACCAGACAATTACTAAGGATGAACTTGAAACTGTCTTACCTGAAATCGAGTATGTGGTGAACACAAGACCATTGACTACAGTTACTGATGCACCAACTGACATTCGACCACTAACACCAGCTGATTTTGTGTTAAACAGAGAAAACCTTGATTTCTCCACACCAAAATCAATACAAAAATCCTTAGTTACTGGAACACAACAGCTACACAAGTTCTGGAAGTTGTGGAGTAATTCATATCTAAAAGGACTTCCAAGGATGGTTCCTACATTTAAAGAGAAAGGTAATTTACTATTGGGATCTGTTGTTCTCATTAAAGAAGACAATCTTCCAAGACTCCAATGGCCATTAGCCAGGATTATTGACCTCATGCCATCAGACGATGGACGTATCAGGACTGTAAGATTAAAGACAGCAAAGGGCAGTTGTGTTCGGCCTGTACAAAAACTCCACCTTCTTGAAAGTGCAAAGGATGAAGCACTGCCCAGTGATGATTGCCAAATGTCTCCTGTAATAACTAAACACAGGAAATCCAAGACTGCACATTTGGTAAAGCCTTCAGTAAGGTCTTCTGTGAAACCTGTCAAAGAAATCCATGTAACCACACGTACAGGTCGGGTTGTACGAAAACCACACACATATGGCTCACAGTAAATACCTTAGTGCCTTGAAGGAGTATTATCATTCAGATTGGGGCCAGAATAATGCCCAAGTAATGCAAAGGGTGAGGGACAGTCTACCCCAATGACCCCTTCATATCATGTTTAAGACTATTGAACATTATATTGGACATATACTTGTATAAACAGTTTTGTGTTTCATACACTTTTGTATAAACTTATTCTTATGTTTATTGAAACAGAGTGTAAAGATTTACTTTGCATGTGTATTTTCATTTAAGTAAGAGTTTTTTGTTTAGATAGAAGAAGATTTGATTTATAGAGTCTTAAGAGACAACTTAGATTAAGCACAAGAAAAGTCACAGTTGCTATACTGTTTAATTCCCTACTTTGTAAAATGTGTAATCAGAAACTGATCATTGTACTAGTTGCTCCAGTCTTCTTTAGATTCTGGCCAGCTGTTAAGGTTTACGAAATGTAAAATTATATGTTAAACTTAAATGTTCAAAGTTAAAAACCACAGTTACTTTCTGAGATTGTTGGAGCCTCTTCTCCGATCCACGTCTCCAACTGGGGGGAATGTTAAATATTATCCAAGTTCAAGTATTTTCTAGTTTAAACATATTACGTGTTAAGAAAGGCTAACACTGTTTCACTTAATTATGTTCAGTTATTTCACCAGCAGAAGTTAATACAATCATTATTATGCTGGTGTTTTTGAAAAAGACAAAGAATGAGTGGACATCTGCCTATGTTCCCTGTTTTTCTTTGAGTTTATAAAACAGAGAGAATGGAGTTTGTAAATATCTTCTAGAGAAATAAAATGTTTTAGAAAGAAGTCCAGTTTTTTGTTGTTAAGAACTTAAGATTAAGAACCCGGGGATTTAAGACTAAGAACTAATACAGATGATATAAAAACAAGCATTCTGACGCATGCAATTATCTCCTGCCGTATTAATTAGATGTACTAAAGATAGTGGAATATAAATTTTCTTGTGAGACGGAGGCACATGTAGAAGTGACAACAAGCAAGAGGCAGGTGAATGACTTATTTTGAAGAAATAATGTATCAGCAACACTTTAGAGATAAAAGACGTTTATCCATTTAGTAGCTATGACTCAGCTATTCAAAAAACTATAGATCTGCTTCACCATATAGTACATCACCCAATAGTAGGTGAATGACTTACTTATCACTGAAATTGCTCTGTCTTGCATATCCTGAAAATTTCCTCAAAATCTGTCCATAAGTTTTTAAGTTATCTGTCTTTAAAAATTATATTTCATGGATCCAGTAGATCCAGATAGTGATCCGGATCACTCCCAAAATTGAAACATTTCTTCCTTTTACCTTTTCAGACATATCCTGAAAATGTCATTGAAACCCATCCATAAGTTTTTGAGTTATCGGTCTTTAAAAATCACATTTCATTGATCCAGAAGATCCAGATAGTGATCCGGATTAATCCCAAAATTGAATAATTTCTTCCTTTCACCTTTCCAGACATATCCTGAAAATTTCATCAAAATCCGTCCATAAGTTTTTGAGTTACCTGTCTTTAAAAATTACATTTCATGGATCCAGAAGATCCAGAGAGTGTTCCAGATCACTGCCAAAATTGAATAATTTCTTCCTTTCACCTTTTCAGATATGTCCTGAAAATTTCATCAAAATCCGTCCACACGTTTTTGAGTTACCTGTCTTTAAAAATTACATTTCATGGATCCAGATCACTCTAAAAATTGAATCATTTCTTCCTTTTACCTTTTCGGACATATCCTGAAAATTTTATCGAAATACGTCCTTGGATCCAGAAGATCCAGATAGTGATCAGGATCACTCCCAAAATTGAATCATTTCTTCCTTTTACCTTTTCAGACATATCCTGAAAATTTCATCGAAATCTGTCCATAAGTTTTTGAGTTAGGTCTTTAAAAATTACATTTCATGGATCCAGAAGATCCAGATAGTGATCCAGATCACTCCCAAAATTGAAACATTTCTTCCTTTTACCATTTCAGACATATCCTCAAAATTTCATCGAAATCCGTCCGTAGGTTTTTGAGTTATCTGTCTCTAAAAATTAAATTTTATGGATCCAGAAGATCCAGATAGTGATCTGGATCACTCCCAAAATTAAATCATTTCTTCCTTTCCAGACATATCCTGAAAATTTCATCGAAATTCGTCCATAAGTTTTTGAGTTATCTGTCTTTAAAAATTACATTTCATGGATCCAGAAGATCCAGATAGTGATCCAGATCACTCCCAAAATTGAAACATTTCTTCCTTTTACCATTTCAGACATATCCTCAAAATTTCATCGAAATCCGTCCGTAGGTTTTTGAGTTATCTGTCTCTAAAAATTAAATTTTATGGATCCAGAAGATCCAGATAGTGATCTGGATCACTCCCAAAATTAAATCATTTCTTCCTTTCCAGACATATCCTGAAAATTTCATCGAAATTCGTCCATAAGTTTTTGAGTTATCTGTCTTTAAAAATTACATTTCATGGATCCAGAAGATCCAGATCGTGATCCGGAGCAATCCCAAAATTGTATAATTTCTTACTTTTCCCTTTTCAGACATATCCTGAAAATTTCATTGAAATCCGTCCATAGGTTTTTGAGTTATCTGTCTTTAAATATTACATTTCATTGATCCAGAAGATCCAGATAGTGATCCGGAACACTCCAAAAATTGAATCATTTCTTCCTTTTACCTTTTCAGACATATGAACAACATATTTGAAAAGATTAGCCTAACTTTAATACTTTTTAAGATATTTCACATTTACCTTTCACATTTATATTTCACATTACAAATAAGAAAATAGCTATTACTCACTTATGGCATGCTATGAAACTCCAAACTATATGTCATCTTATAGTTAAGGACAAAGTAGCTGAACAACGTATTTTAGGAAAATACTCTAACTGCAATAGTTTTGGAGTTACAATGGCTTTACTCAACAGTCAGAATTTCAAAGTAGCTATTACTCAGCTGTCCAAGGTGCTACAGGTCTGAAACTTTACTATGTGATAGCTTACCAAAAAGTAGATGGATAATATATTTGAAAAGATTTCCCTAACTTTAATACTTTTGAAAATATTTGACATTTACTTCTTTCATTATTTTGCTACAAATAAGAAAATAGATATTACTCACTTATGGCATGGAATAGAACCCCAAACTATGTACCATGTTATAGCTAAGGACAAAGTAGCTGAACAACATATTTTAGGAAAATACTCTAACTGCAAGAGTTTCGGAGTTAACAAAGGCTTTACTCAATGGTAAGAATTTCAAAGTAGCTATTTCTCAGCTATACAATGTGGGACAGCTCTGAAACTTTACCATGTGATAGCTTACCAAAAACTAGATGAACAACAATTTGAAAAGATTAGCCTAACTTTAATACTTCTTAAGATATTTCACATTTACCTCTGTCATTATTTTGCTACAAATAACAAAATAGCTATTACTCACTTATGGCATGCAATAGAACCCCAAACTATTTACCATCTTATAGCTAAGGACAAAGAAGCTGAACAACATATTTCAAAAACTCTAACTGCAATACTTTTTGAGTTACGAGTACTTTACTCAAAGTAGCTAAAATTGCTATTATTCACTTATCCTTACGCCTAAGTCCACAAAACCAAAAAATTTTTCAAGGGCATGAAAATTCATTGGGACAATTAATTTACAAAAAATCTGTAGCTGTGGCAGAGAAATCTGCATGACACACTAACGCACACACGCACGCATGCACGCACGCACAGGATGCATTTCATAATCTCGCTTCCGGGTTAAAGCCCAGCGGGAGATAAAAATTTAAAGTGCAATGGTTACCGTGACAACATAACATTTCTTCTAGTTTTGCAATCAGGAGTATGCATAAGCATTCATGTGCTAGAAGTTCCAAAGAAAAACAGCAGCAATGGCAATGGTGTTTTTGTCAAATCTTGGCAACAATATTTGTGGTAAAATTCTTCACCAGGATATACTGACAGACGGACACTAAAAATTCCTATATTCCCCTTCAACTTTTGTTGACAGGGGGTAAAAATACTGCAGTGGTGGTGGATGGCAATGTAGGCAGTCTTAAAACAGGGGGCAAAACCAATTAATTAAAAGTAGCCGCAATACTTGAAAAATAATAGGATGGCATTGAAAAAAAATATATATATAATGGCTGGTTTCGCACATTGCCTGTAACATAGACACGGCATCATTCTACGTTCATACAGCTACATTGACTGAATTATTGTTGTCTCATACTTTGCCAGTAGAAAATAAAATACAAGATATTCAATATAAAATTCTATTTAGGTTTCTTACAACTAATAAGCTTTTGTATAAAATCAAGAAAATAAACAATCCAAATTGCAGATGGTGTTTGTTTCAAGTTCAAACAATTGAACATCTAATTTTAGAGTGCCCATACATCAAAAATTTTTGGATTAAATTGCTTGAATTTTGGAATGTTTGCAATAATGAATATAATATACAATATAGTATGAAAGATATTTTGTTTGGCTATAATACAGATGACATTACTATGCACAAACCTTTGAACTTGCAAATTTAATAAGTAAATTAAATTTTATAAGTTAATACCCTATCCAATGGACAATATGCTAAACCGGTCGGCGCAGACCGGCCCGCCAAACGTCAGAAAAAGACGTCCTGTGTTTCCACCGGCCGGCCGGTCCTCACACTGCACTCGCCAGGTGGCGTGTCGTACTTCCTTCCTGTCTAGACAAGCTGACGTCATAGCATCTTTTTTGTTGTCTAAACCTAATAGGCCCCTAGTAACCTGATAGCGGGGTCAGTGGGAGGGTCTTGTGTGTCCATTGGATAGGGTATTAACTTATAAAAATTTAATTTACTTATTAAATTTGCAATTTTATTGCGTTAATACATCCTATCCAATGGACAATATGCTGAATAACTACCGCTTGGTCGGCGGATAAGTTACTAGGGATTATATGAACTCAGAAGAAAACTAAAACCATTAAGCCGGGTCGACCCTAAGGTCAGGAAAACCCTTAAGGCGTATGGTCGGTCTACAGAAACCGGATGACCGGTCCAAAACCGACCTACCTCCCCCCCCCCCTTTTTTGTCTAATGACAGACCTCCACTGAGGTAGGGAAGGGATGAGTTTAATCCCTGAGGATTTATAAACCTCCCTAAGGAAGCACGTCAGGTTTTTTTTTTTTTTTTTTTTTTTTAAAGTTGCTTCTTAACTATATATACAGTATATACAAATGTGAACTATATACATATGTACAAGGGGGCATCTCCTCTATGTACCGGTTAGTGATGGATCTGTTGTGCAGCCACCACCGGTCCCAAATGAAAGAGCTCTGAGTCGGCCCATGCCACATCCTTCAGATAGAACTGTGTGAAGGTATTATGAGATTTCCAGTGGCAGGCCGAGAGTATTTGATCTAAGGAAGCTCCCAACTGGAAAGCCTTAGAAGCAGCGAATGCCCGCACATCATGAGCTTTGACCTGGTGTAGGGTCAAGGCCTGTTGATCAGAGAGCTCGTAACACAGGATCACTGTTTGTTTGATCCAGGAGGAGATAGTAGCGGGGGAGATGTCTTTGTCAAAGCCTTTCTTGAAGGAGACAAAGACTAACTCCTTGTTCTGTCTGAGATCTGCGGTTTTGTCCAAATAGTAGCGTAAGGCTCTGATTGGACAAAGAGATCTATCAGATTTGAGGGTTTTATCCAGAGTCGGAGCCAGGGCTGGAATGACTACTGGGGCCACACTACTGGGCCCTTCTTTGGCCAGCTGATTTTTGGATAAAAAGCTGGGTGAAGGGTACAGAGATACCTTCGACCAGTCTGACTGGTGCCTAATGTTTTTATGTTGCCAGGCGTGTATCTCAGGCCTTCTCTTGCCTGACCCCAAGGCAAGAAGAAAGACAGTTTTGAATGTCAGATGTTTTAGGGAGGCCTCTCTTAGAGGTTCAAATGGGGGTTTTGTAAGCTGGTGTAGTACCAGTGACAGGTTCCACGAGGGAACTCCCCTTCTACCCTTTGGTCTATCCCTGTGAAAACTATCTAGGAGACGAGTAAGATTTTCGTCCTTACTGATGTTGTTGGGAGAATTTCCCAGCTTATCAGCGATGGCAGACCTGTAACCCTCAATGGTACCAGGTTGTAATTTCCTGTCCTGAAAAAGGTATAGCAGGAAGTCTGCTATGGATTTCAGAGGTGGTGACTTGAAGTCCACCTGACTAACGAGGCACCATTTCTTAAAAACGGTCCACTTTGCCTCATAGACTGCTCTGGTTGATCCTCTTTGAGGAGCTTCAATTCTTGCTGCCACAGCCTGAGAGAAACCTTGTTTTTTGATGAGTGTGACTCTAGGAGCCATGCATGAAGGTTCAGGTTCGACAGACTCCTGTGGGTGGTCTGATTGAACGGCTGAGTCAAGAGATCGGGCCTCTGAGGAAGTAGTAAGGGAATTTGGCTGGACATCTCCACCAGATCCCAGAACCAGGCCATGTTGGGCCAACCCGGTGCAATGAGAATTAATCTCTTGCAAGGGCAGTTCTGCAACTTTTCCACCACTTTGCCCAAGATGGCCGTCGGTGGAAAGGCATAGGCATCCAGATCCCTCCAAGAAAGGGTCAGTGCATCTATTGCGGTAGCCTTGGGATCCGGAACTGGAGAGACAAAGAGGGGCAGTTTGCTGTTGAACCTTGTGGCGAACAGATCTATTTGAGGTCGGTGCCACCTGTGGCATATCCTTTGAAAAACTTGTGGAGACAGGGACCACTCCGTTTGAATGGTTTGGCCCAGTCTGGATAGTTTGTCGGCTACCACATTCAGTCTGCCTGGAATGTGTCGTGCCCGGAGTGTGACCTGCTTGCTGGTACACCAGGTTAATATCCTCCATAGGAGGGCACAGAGTGGGCAGGACCTCATACCTCCCTCTTTGTTTATGTAAGCTACTACTGTGGTGTTGTCGGTTGCTATCAGAACCATTTTTCCGCACAGATCCTGAAACCCCTTTAAGGCTAGTAGAACTGCCTTGAGCTCCAGATAGTTTATGTGTAACTTGCTTTCCGGTAGGGACCAAGTGCCCCTGGCGGTGAAGTCGTTTAAGTGAGCGCCCCAGCCTTCTTTTGACGCGTCTGTAAAGACTTGTAGCGTGTGTTGTATTGGGTGTAATGGTTGGCCGGTGAGGACATTGCCTTCCTTTAGCCACCATTGTAGATGAGGGTGTAAATATCTGGGTAGAGGAATCTTCTTTTCTAATGATTCCGGAATTCTCCAGTGGCTTTTGAGATGCCATTGAATGGGCCTCATGTGTAACCTGCCTAAATGGACTTGTTTTTCGGTGGTCGTCAGTAGGCCTATCAGAGACATGAACTCTCTCACCGAACAAACTGGGATGGCAAGAAATTCCTGTATCTTGGTTTGCAAATTTTGCCATCTGTCCGGTGTCGGTCTGACCCGACCGGACTGTAGGCCGAACTGGTAACCTACAAAATTGAAGGTTTGTTTTGGGTCTAGCTCCGACTTTTCTGTGTTCACCAACCAACCTAGGCTCCGGCACATCTCCAGCAAAAGTTGGGTATGTCGGAGACATTCCTGGTGGGATGTGGCTCTCACCAACCAGTCGTCTAGGTACTGGTGGATCCTTATACCTCTTTGAGTGGCCATCAATTTCACCTCCTTGGCTATTACAGTGAATTCCATCGGAGCTGTGGATAAGCCGAAGGGGAGAGCTTTGAATTGATAGGTCTGCCCCTGGACGTGAAATCTTAGGTATTTCCTGGACTGTTCCTGTATTGGAATGTGGAAATAAGCGTCCTTGAAGTCTATGGAGTTACCCATTCTCCCCGTTGGAGGGAGGTTCTGATGGTTTCCGGGGTCTCCATTTTGAATTTTTCTGTTTTTAGGAAAAAATTCAGATTGCTCAAATCTAGGATTGGCCTCCATTTGTTGTTGGGTTTGGGTACCAAGAATAGTCGGTTGAAGAACCCTAGTGAGGTCTGTTTGTTTACCAGTTCTATAGCATTTTTTGTTGTAAGCTGATGTAATGCCTCTAACAGTTTGAGGTTCCTGCGAGGATTGCCATAACAGCTTACAACTGTGGGAACTCTTGACAATTTTGGCCTGGTCCGGAAGGGGAGGGTGTAACCCTCCCTCAGGATTTGAACTACTTTCGGACCAGCGCCCAGATCTAGCCACTTTTCCCAAAAGTTTTGAAGTCTGGCCCCTACAGGAAGATTTGGGACAACATTGGGAGCATTTCTTACAATATTTACATAAGACAATGGAATGACACAAGAAGCACTGTTCACATATTTTAATTTGTGACTGTATGGATGACAAACTGCTGCCCCGGGACTTATTTCCTTCTTTTGAGAATGCCCGGGCGCAGTAGATACAGAATTTACAACATCTAGCTTTACAGTACAAGTGTCTTTTGTCTCTAAGGTAGGGCTCCCGGCCAGCAGCAGTGAGTTCAACTGAGTTACATATTGATTGTCATTTGTACTGCTGCTGACCCTTGGCCGGTCGGGAGGAGTACTGTGACTGTTTTCTCTGCTTTCTACGTTGAGTGCGTGAAAGATTTTTCCATGCCGGTCTTTCCTGTTGTTTCTCAGACTTTTGCTCATGGCGTTTATACGGATGGAATCTCCTGCCTTTATAGGAAGCTGAGCCGGACCGACCCTTGTCAAAGCTGGTAATATCCTCCTCTGCTCTCTTTATTATACTGTCTGGGAACAAGGTGTCCAGATGGAGTGGGGCTGTGCGTAGAGCATTGAGTGTGTCAGCCTTAATGCCTGCCTTGAGATAGGCGAGGTAGGAATCCCGTCTGAGAAGCGTGGTGTTGGCCATGTTTACAAATATGAACTCTGTAAGGTGTTCCATGGCCTTGGCCATGGCCTGGCAAATACTTGAATTGAAGTCCAACAGGAACTGGAGTTCGTTAACTGCGTCTGTAACCTTTGCTGCAGTCTTTCCTTTAGACTCTATCCTGACGGCTTTAAGTTGAGAGTTCATATTTTGTTGTACTTTCAGTAAACACCGGTTGAAGCTGGCCGCGTGGTTACATATGACGGTAGATTCCCGGGCTGATCTCTCCCACTTGCGCAATGTCTCTTGGGATATAGGGCGCGACATGGGAGGCTGGGAGGCAATACCGGCCTGTCTTGCAATCCTAAGGTATGTGCTATTCAGCTTCGAAGAGCTGGTATGCCAAGATGAAACAGTCTGCTCAGTGTCTTTTTTAGGGTTGGAGTGGAACCCGTACCATTTCTGCTGGGATTTTGGTGGTCGGACAAATTGGTCTCTCTGAAGTCCGCCGGCTTCAGAAGTTCTGGACGGATAGCCCTGGGTGAGGGTGATGTTTAATTTGGCCATCTTCCGGCACAGCCACTCGTCAGTGGGTAGGTTGATAGAGACTTTACCAGGTGCATGCGGTTTGGGGCCTGCAAAGGGATTATCCTCCGACGTGGTAGTCCCTGAGTCAATATCTGGTATGTGATCCCACCCCATATAGGATCTAATACCCCGCATCGTCTCCCGGTAGGACTGCTCTTCCGACAGAGACTGTTCCTGATCAGAGAAGTTTGCCTCCAGTTCGTCCGACAATTCTCCCTCTTCTGGCAGAATGTCCAGTAGGGGTTGATCTGAGGATGAGTCGGAGTTGGAATCACTGGAAGAGGATTCTTTGCGGGAGACGTCGAAGGCAGATGACAAATGTCTTTTAACAGTAGCTGAAGCCGGAGGGTCCGGTTGAGCAGATGATGCCTTAACGTCCGACTTGTGGAGGGAAGAGTCGGTGGCGGAATCTCCAGCAGGGTCGGTCGGTTGAGAGGTCTGATTCTGAGGTTTAATGAAAGGGTCAGTCCGGACCACGTTGGCAGGTGGAGCGTGTGCTGGCGTCACCTTAACAGTGCTGAATACTGGGTCCCTAGGTGGATCAACAGTTTTGGCTAAAAACAAGGCCTCCAGTCTGTTAAACCTTTCAGCCCACTTTTTGTCCATGTCGAGTAGCTTAGTGTCGGTGGCTGAGCTAGAAGGCCTAGATTCAGATGAAGTGGTAGTCGGTCGGTTGGATGACTGTTTAACTGACTTCTCCGACTTGGTAGACTTGGAGTGTTAAGGGTCAGTTTTCTTCTTTTTCTCTACCGGCTCACTTGATGCAGAAGCACCTGGGGTGCTTTGTTTATCCACTACACCTAAGACAGAGACCAATGCCGGGTCTACAAGGGTGGGATTGTCTGAATCTTTTACTGGAGTTGACTTGGCATCCTTCTTCTCCTTTTTTAACTTATAAGAGGGAGTTGCAATCTGGGTTCTCTGGTCTGGCGTTAAGGCGTCGCAGTGTTGACAATCTTCAGGTGGAGTTTTAGTACAGGGATCAGAGCCCTTCTTCTTATCTCTACACCTTGCGCAGACAGAATGGAGGTCGAACCCCGCCATCATGTGGCCACAGCCCCCCTCGACGTTGACTGGGAGAAGCCATGACACAAGCGAAAGTGAGGAAGTGATACGTGAAGGTTATATAAACCGCACTTCTTAACTCACTAATACGTTCCAAGTCTCAAAATGTTGACAAAAAAGGTCTATAACCTGTGAGGAAGTGATACACAACTTATTCTAAAATGGTACGCTGCGCAGTGACCTTGGACACGTCTTTTGCGCAATGCTTGAACGGCGAATATAGAACGGTAAATAAAGCACGCTGTTGAAATCTCGTACATCGTCCCTTCGCGTACAAATGTAAACAAACGACTCGCGGTTAAAATATTCATAAAATTGTTATTTTTTGCTTGATTTTAATAAATAGCATATCGTTTTAAAGCTTACAACAAGGTGAAAGCATCTACAGTGACAATCTCCCAATATTTCTTTACAGATTCTGTGAAAATAGAGTAACAAATATCCTATATTTTTACAATAGATATCACTATGTATGTGGTATTGATGGAACAGCCAACATGGCGTCAGATTTGTTTTGATTTTTGCGTAAGATTTACCATTTATTTTGACCAAATTATTAATATAACCATTTTAGAATAGGAATAAAAGACAAATTCTCGTGCTTTATGATGGTTTTAAACTATCGATCGGCTGTATTAAAGCACTCAGCCCTTCGGGCTTCGTGGCTTTAATATTCAGCCGCTCGATAGTTTAAAACCATCATAAAGCACTCGAATATGTCTTTTATTCCTATAATAAAGTCCCGCACTTCAAATAACTCACATATAAATTAAATATTCCAAAACTTCTAAAAAATTTGTTCAAGCAGTGCATGCGCCAAACGAAAAAGATGCTATGACGTCAGCTTGTCTAGACAGGGAGGAAGTACGACACGCCACCTGGCGAGTGCAGTGTGAGGATATTCCAAAACTTCTAAAAAATTTGTTCAAGCAGTGCATGCGCCAAACGAAAAAGATGCTATGACGTCAGCTTGTCTAGACAGGAAGGAAGTACGACACGCCACCTGGCGAGTGCAGTGTGAGGACCGGCCGGCCGGTGGAAACACAGGACGTCTTTTTCTGACGTTTGGCGGGCCGGTCTGCGCCGACCGGTTTAGCATATTGTCCATTGGATAGGATGTATTAACGCAATAAAAACTCTAATTTTGCAAGCAAAAGCATACATTTACAATTGTCATTTAAAAGAAAAAAGTGTCAATTTGCCGGAATTCTTTGTCCATTTGAAATATTACGTCTCAATATATATCTTAGCAACAAAAAACACATCGGAATACAAAATAGTACAGGAAATTAAAAAGTTTGTGAGTAAAGTGTAAAGGAAATTGAATAATAAACACACCTATTGTTGTTCTCCGTGTTTTGTCCTGTCTTGTATGAGTGTATCTGTGTTTAGTGTATATATATATATGTAAAAAAAAAAAAAAAAAAAAGCTCTATTTCCCAGTTAAAAGTGTATTCTAAAGTTGAAAAAAAGTGTAAATAAATTAACAATTAGTTGACATCATACTGTGTATGATAAACACTGTAAGGTTTCTGATGGGGGGGTTCGCTTCCCTCGCCCCTCCAGAAACTGTTGCACCTGTGTATAAAAAAGGGAAAATAAAGAGTTTGAAAAAAAAAAAAAAATACAACTGACTTTTCTTGGTCAAATATCATGCTTTACCTAAATCACCTGATGTAACAATTAACTTTTGTATGGTGAAAAAATGACATATAATATAAGAGCAGTTTCACGTAAGTCTATGATCCTCAGCAAGTAATAGCTGATCATAGGGTTATCTTCTTGAAGCTGTTAGTGTGTTTTGTTTTTGCATGTGGTCCAGAACAATGCTGTGGACTTACTTTTAATGTGTATACCCACCCTGTTCATAGCTGATGCGCTCGGTACGGATGATACCCCCATCTGAGGGCAGCATAGTGCTGATCTCTCCAGACACATGGATGAGCTTGTTGCCAACATCATAACCAGTGAATGGCCAGTACTGCTCAGTCTCTTTCTCCCCCTCAGCCTCCTGCAATACACCACCACTTAACAGCATGACTAAATCAACGCCTCAGGGCACACAGAATGTTTCAAGTAAATCAAGTGTTTTGAGTCATTCAGTTTTAGTCTTTATGTAATCTAATAACTTTTACAACACTTAATCTCCATCACTTGACAGATTTTAAGGTGAAACTATACAGGCACATATTCAATAAGGGTTAGCTAATTAGCACAACCAGGTCATACCACAAAAAACACATGTATATATTGTCAAGAAGGTCATCCTGAATTTTACATGGATCATAGTGAAACTGGCCAAAATATCTGACGTATGGATAGATGTTCGGAAATACAGAACGTCTAAGTACTTCTGATCATGGTGACCTTGTCTGGTCTTAGGAGCAATACTAGAGAGACAAAAATAGTCAAAATATAAAGAGAGACTGTATGAACAATATGTAGACCAATGTAGTCATTTTAAACACACAATTTGAACATACAACACCCAACAGACAAACAGTGGATTTTTCTTTTTTTTTTTTTTTTTTGAAGGTGAGGGTTACACGAGCAAAATTACTGTGATTTATATAATCTGCACATGGGCGTTTTTGAGTACACTGGAGTTTATTTAGGTTAAATCTAGGTAAACCTGTAGTGAGTTACAGTAGTCCAAACAACTACTAACAAAGGCATTTGCTGCAAGAAAAGTGTGGGATTTCAAAAATAATGTTGCCATCAGTATAACTGTTATTGTTTTATGGCAAAGAATGTATATGTTCCTGTGCATCCTGAGCATTCAATCTAAGGAAAAAGAGTACAAATTCAATCAATATTCATTGGCGGTAGGGGGTGTTGCGGTAGTTGCGATTTTACACAGCTTGCTGGTCTGTATCTGTTTTTATTGTCATTTTATACAATTTTAGTCTAGCAATATTCATTGTCTGCACATACTACCTCTCTGAACATTTCAGAATTGTAAATAGTGGCTCTTTCGGGTATTATCGCTCACCGGACATTTCCCGCGGATTTCACATACTGTTTTAACATTCTCAATTACTGTAGTAATTCAACCTGATAATTTTAAACAACCTAATAACATTAAACAAATCATACAAATTGTTTAGATATTCCCTGTAAAACACTGTAGAATTTCAACCTAACAATATCATACCTTGTCCATACTAATCTTGCACCAATCTTTTACTGTTCTCAAACTTACTCATCTATGCTTTGCTGTTTAGACAGGTTAGTACATAGGAAAGGTAGGTCCATCTTTCTCTAGTTTCTTTATTTTGGTATTCCTTTTTGGTCATGCATTGCACTTTCTGACTCTGTCTTTACTTTTTGATGGTTGCTCGGGCAACCAACATCACCAATGACGACCCTTCCATAACACCAATTCCTGTTGCCTCAAGTTTGCATTTTTCTTTCTCCGCCTTTTCCACCATACATTTTGAGTCTGATGTTCACCCATGTCTCAACAGGGTCAAATATGCCTTTTTGGCTATATAAGGACATATTCGTAGGGTAACACATTCTTACAAACATGTTAGCCCATGGGTGTCCCTCTTGTTAATCCTCTCAGGGGATGTCAGTATTAATCCTGGCCCTAACACTAGCCTCTTAACCGGGAGTCTGATAAACATCAGATCCATCAGAAACAAGTCTGTTGCTCTTGCAGACTTCATTAATAGCAATAAGACTGATATTGTTGTGGTCACTGAGACCTGGCTTCGACCAGATGACACAGACAGCTTTATAGCAAGTGTCACTCCTCCGGGTTACAAATGTACTCATGTTCCACGCCCGGAGAGGAGAGGTGGTGGTGCCGGGTTTTTCATCTGTGATGACATTGATTTTAAGGTCCTACCTCAACCGTGTTTCAATACTTTTGAGTCCATATCTGTTCACCTATCCACGGGCAATGCCCTGGACATTGTTTTTCATACTGTGTATAGGCCCCCCAATGTTTCCAAAGCCAATTTCATTCAGGATTTCAGTTCCTTCGTCGAAGGTGCTGCTTTATCATGTTGTGAAAATATAATATTGGGTGATTTAAATCTACACTTGGATAAACAGGATGGTTGGTCACGGAAATTCAATGACTCCCTCTGTCAATACAATTTCACCCAAATTATTGGTTCCCCAACGCACATTCACGGCCATATATTAGATGTCGTATGTGTGAGGGACACCTTCTCAAAGGCGGTTTGCGCCATGGTTACAGCTGGGCTGTCTGACCATCTTGCCATCACTTTCTCGGTCAATATACCTATCAAGGCTCCTTGCAAATTTAGGCAAGTTAATACTCGGAAAATTCACAAGATAAACATCACTGACTTCAGAGAGGGCATCCTGAATTCTGATCTAATCAAACATCCTCACAAAACAGCCAGTTTGCTCAGTCACCAATATTTCAACACCTTGCGCAACATTCTAGACAAGCATGCCCCAATCAAGAGGAAAATGGCTCCATCGTACCCTGACAAAGGCTTTGTGATTTCGGACATCCTCTCAGCAAAGTGTCTGAAGCGCAAGTGTGAGCGAGTATGGCGCAGTAACAATTCTGCAATTAACCGGAGTAGATATCGAGCTGCTGTAAATCACTACAATTTCCTACTGGAACAGTCAAGACACAGGCACTATTCTACAGTTATTGCTGAAAATAATGGGAACCCCAAGGCTCTGTGGAACACTTTCAAGAAAATCTTGCACAAATCCTCAACTATCATCCTACCTGATCATATTAGTCCTATCAACTTAGCTAACACTTTTGGTCATTTTTTTAGTCACAAAATTGCGAAAATCAGAGTTGCACTATAGTCATCAGTGCCTGTTTCCCTCACAAGACCGAATAGTAACAGCACCGCCCTGTCCTCTTTTGAGCCTGTATCTGAGGGCGACATCCTCAAAATCCTAAAATCATCCACCACCAAATCATGCGACCTGGACCCAGTACCAACCGCACTAGTCAAAGAGTGTGCGGACATTTTGGTTACTCCAATAACCAATATTATAAACTACTCACTCAGAAAAGGGAGCTTCCCAACCTGTTTCAAAACCGCATATGTCACCCCCCTTCTCAAGAAACCTAATTTAGACAGAAATCTCCTCAAAATTACAGACCGGTATTCAACCTCAGTTTTATTTCCAAACTGATTGAAAAAGTAGTGGCTAAACAGTTAAATAATTATATCGATAGTGAGGGGCTCTCCAATGTCAACCAATCCGCCTACAGGAGACTCCATTCCACAGAATCAGCACTCATAAAAATCCAGAATGACATTGCTGCTTCGATGGACTCTGGTAAGGCTGTTGCACTCACATTGCTGGACCTCTCAGCGGCATTCGACATTATCAACCATGACATTCTTTTTAATTCCCTCAGGGATTGGTTTGGGGTTGATGGCACTGTGTTGAGGTGGGTCAAATCCTATCTTTCAAACCGCAAACAGAAGGTTAAACTAGGTAATACCTTTTCAGATGCTTTCTCACTCCCATATGGTGTGCCCCAGGGCTCTGTCCTGGGCCCCCTCCTTTTTACCCTCTATACTACCCCTCTCAGTAATATCATTTCCAATTTCAATGTCACCCACCATCTATATGCTGATGACACCCAAATATATCTAGCACTGGACCATAGGAACTTTGATTCCAGTTTTGCTGAGCTTACTGAGTGTCTCACATGTGTCCAAAACTGGATGGCTGGTGTGAAACTTAAACTCAACCCCGAGAAAACTGAATTTATTATCATTGGTGATACACAAGCCAGAGAGTCCCTCATCAACAAATTCCCGACTCCCGACTCAACTTCCCCTACCGATACAGTCATGAACCTAGGTGTTACTTTTGACTCTGGAAACACCTTTACCAGCCACATAACCAATATGTGCTGCACCTGTTACTACCACCTTAAGGACCTAAGACGCATCCGTAAATTCCTCAGTGTGGAGACTGCAGCCTTGCTTGCAAACTCAATGATCAGCAGTCAAATTGACTACTGCAATTCCCTACTTTATGGTGTGAATAAATACAATGTGGCTAAACTCCAAAAGATTCAAAATGCCCTTTGTAGAATTGTTTTTAGACTTGATAGAACTAGCCATGTCACTCCCTTTCTTCAAAAACTACACTGACTCCCGATCACATATCGCATCTTGTTTAAGTACAATCTAATTACTTTCAAGGCTATCAAATTCTCTCAACCCATATACCTATCATCCTTGATCAAAATCAGTTGTTTAACGTGTGGAAATCATCTTTCTCTTTCCTCAGTCTCTCACAAAAAGGCCATTGGTAGGCGAGGTTTTGCAATGGCTTCCCCTACAGAATGGAACAGACTCCCACAATCAGTACGATCACAACAAACAATAACAGGTTTCCGTAGCCAGCTAAAGACTTATTTGTTTAGACTAGCATATCCTCCATCATAGTACATCTCCCTGGCGGGCGCTAATTTTGGATCTTGACCTGATACGTCCCTGGACTTTCCCTTTTTGAGCTCAAGCGCATTAGAGGATGTTACATCAATTTTGCGCTATATAAATGTTTCTATTCTATTCTAGTACCGGTATCGTCGGTATGGTAAATAAATTAGTGTAAACCGTCATAAGCTCAGCTACAGGTTTTCCGCTTTCACCTCAATATAAAGTAACTTTACTAACCTTACATACAAAATAAATGTCATAATCCATGTTTATTTGCTTTTTACTGTAACAAGATGGCCATAATGAGCAATAATTTGTATTTCCTTGTTTAGCCAATCAGAATCAAGGACACATCCGTGTCATGTTAGCATTCAGCATGGAAGACTATTTGGTTCTCATGTTTTGTTAAATAAGAGACGGTTAACCGGTAACCGACCGGGAAGTGCTAGACATGAAACCGGAAGGAAAAAATCGCTACCGCAACACCCCTAATTGGAGGTCACTCCATATGATGAGACTTGCTTACTTCAATAATGCATGTGCCTATATATTTATAACTGCTACTTATTATCATTTCTTATACAACAATATAAATTTCACTCAATCTATTACAACTTTAAGGTAAAGGTTTTCAATTTTGCTCTGTGTGTTTCATTCCTGACTTGAGATTACGACCATTGTGATTTCGAATCCCTGAGTCTAATGAATTATTTAATCATTTTAAAAGGCAGCCAGAATACAAACCTCAGGTAGCTCTTCTTTGGACACCTTGGACTTGGCACTGCCACGCGAGGAAGGTCTCTTCTTTTTGTCATCCTTCTTTTCATCTTCTTTTGCCTGATAAAAAAAATGCCTCAAAACATAGAAATAATAATGCAAGAACTTTCGTAACCTCGAGAAAATAAAATAAGCTTAAGAATTAATTCAAAATTTTAATTTTCACGGTAGCTTTTATAACCCACAAGCTTTCCATCTGGGGCTCAGTATAAATTAATTCTGTTAATTTTGAATTTTAAGATAGGTGGAGCTCACAGGAGTCAATGATAGCATTCCTGTAGCAATGATGGAATCCTGTTTAAGTCTTTTACAGATGCATACAGAAGTCTGAAACTTGTTTTACAGATGTTTTGGAGAGGCCCACCAAACTCTCTCCACACCATTTCTCAAATAAGAAGCACTTTGACTAGTTCTTTGAAGGTCAGCAATTCTTTCTGCAACTTCAATAAACAAACCTTGTTATTGGAGCTGTTCACTCCTAGAACCCAAGCATGAAGGTTCAGATGTTGTGGTTTGTTGTGAAACACTTGGCTGTTGGACTGTTTGAGTGGTGTTGGATACACTAATGTCTGGTAATTTGAGTCAGACTTCTGTTGATAGTTGCACTAGCTCCAAAGACATGGCATGCCTGGTCATCCCAGGGTTATTATTATTGCGAAACAATTGCAAGGACATATGTTTTGTATCACTTTGAGTAGTAGAGCAGCAGCAGGGTAGCTATATGCTATGAGCCCTGACCAATTTATGTTCAGAGCATCTATTCCCCAAGCTTATTGATCTGGTACTGGAGACATATACAGTGGCAGTTTTGTAATGTAGGCAATATGGTAAATAGGTCCACCTGCGGAATGAACCACTTTTGAAGACTTGAGGGTGCACTGACCACTCTGTTAAATGCAAAGTTGATCTGGAGAATCTGCAATTACCTTTAGACATCCTGGCATGTATCTGTTGTGTAGTGAGATTTTGTGTAGGTAGCACCAGCCAAAGATTCTCTACAGGAGAGCTTATCTCTGCTGACTGGGTTCCTCCCTGCTTGTTGACGTAAATTACTACTGTTGAACTGTGCATGACAACACTGCTTTTGACACTGATTCTTGATCTGTGTTAGGGCTAAGGACACTACTTTCATTTCTAATATGTTTCCATACACTTTTTTTTCTAAATTTGACAACAGGCCTTTTACTGAGTCTTTCACCCAGGCTGCGTTTGAGGCATCCATAATTATTTGAACATTGTGCACTTCTGGATGAAGGTCTGCCCTTTTCAATACATCCTGAAGATTCTGCCAACAGTCCAGATGACCTAGTTTGGTGTCCACCCAGGGAAGGAACTTGTTTTGGCAACTGGGGAAATTTCTAATTCTCCTTGTGGTGTCACTGAAAGGGTTTTATGTGAAGGCAACCGTTTGGTACCAACATTTTTTTTTATGCTAGCAAGTTGCTAGTAGCAACCCAATTAGTGACAACAAACATCTTGCAGCCAAAGTATACTTTTTTATCCGTAGGATTAAAGATTGTAACTTCTATCATCTCCCCAAGAGGGCTTCTCAAGTGCTGAGTTTAGATGGTAATTGTATCCGACAAATAAAAACACCTAGGTTTAGTATAACTCAGATTTGGTTTATCATCCATCCCAGAGGTTGTGTTAGGCTCAACATAATCTTTGTGTTGTGTAGAACCTCTCTTTGAGACTGTGCCCTTATCAGCCAGCTTTTCAGGTACTGGGGGAGTTTGATTCCTCTTGAGAGGGCCATAGGTTTCAACCCCTTGACTATCATGGTTCACTTGTGGGGTTGTTGCCAGACTGAAGGAAATAGAGGTGAGCTGGTGATTTTGAGATCTGTGAGCAACCTGCAGATATTTCATTGATCTGGGATGGATGGGGATGAGTAGACAATTATCTTGTATATCTATTGATGACACCTACTAACCTTGGTTCAATGATGTTCTTATTGATTTTTGCGTCTCTATTTTGAATTTTTCTACCAACTCAGGAAAATGTTTAATCTGATCAAATCTATAACTGGCCTCCATTTTGTGCTTCAATATAAGAATAGTCAAGAGACTTTTCCTTTTCTACTTTCTCTACTACTTGTTATGTCATGGCAGACTGTATAAAGTCTGCCACTGTGGCCTAGCGGGTAACACACTTGTCTAGGAACTCAGAGGACATGGGTTCAATGACTTCAATCCCAGGTACAGGCAGATACATAGTGGCTCGGAGGACCACTTAAAATGGCGGTCCTCTCACTCCTCTGTCATTGGGTCCTATCCCCAGTGGCAGGTTAAAGAACCTCAAGGGCATTGATAAATGGTCATCCTTGAGCCTCTATCTTCCAGTTAGGGGAATGTCAGTTACTTGTGAGTTGGGGCTGTACCTGTACAGTCGGATTGGTTAAATAGCGCTTTGAGTTCTGTAGTATATGGAGATATTGCGCTGAGTATAAATACATGATAATAATAATAATAATAATAAAGTAGGCAAAGGCTGATCAGAGGCTGTTGGGTAACTATGGCTTACACTAAAATAACAGTGCGTAGCCATTTCTTATAATATTTAACACATTTTTACTTTTTTTAGAGCAGTTTTCTTCTAGCCAGCCTCTCTTGAAAGCCTTGAAGTGACCTCGTACTTGTAGACATTCTACTGTTTGACAGAAAAATGCTATTAGCACTACAAACTTTCACACAATGTTCTATATACTTTGTTAAATTTATTAATTTTCTTTTCTTTACTGTATAATTTTTCAAGAATTTCTAATTTGGATCTGATTTTTTTTTCAAAAAATCATTTATGAGAACTACCTTACGTAAACTTTTGTTTTTATTAATATACCATTTTTCCCAGATAATTACTCTATTAATACAATGTGACAATGAGGAATTTTCTAAATTTAAACCTAGCAATATTTCACATATTGAGAGCTTTAATTCTCTGTCATATATGTCTTTAAGTTTCATTTCTAAATTTTTGCCAAAAAGCCTGACTTACTTCACAATAACAGAAGTGATGTTCTCCTGTATCAATAAGGGTACAGTAATAGCATTTTGGACTATTATATTCCACTTAAATAGATTATCTCCACAATTAACAATTTGATGAAAGATTTTATAACTAGAGATTGCGTCTCGACGCAGTGTATCCCCGGACGGGACATAGTTAAGGCGTGAATGTGTCGGGCTTGAGCCTGTTTCCTGGAGCACCAGGTCAGGATTCTCCATAGTACCAGATTACTTCCAAAAGCTAATCACTAGTTGTTTCACTTATATCTGTCTTTAAAAATTACATTTCATGGATCCAGAAGATCCATATAGTGATCCGGATCGCTTCCAAAACTCAATCATTTCATCCTTTTGAGACATATTCTAAAAATTTCATCGAAATCCATCCATAAGTTTTTGAGTTATCTTGTACACAGACACATCTGGCAGCCTGGACCCACATGATCCAGACAGTGATCCAGATTACTCCCAAAATCTAATCACTTGTTCTTTGTCCCATTTAAAACATTTCCTGAAAATTTCATAAAAATCCATTCATGACTTTCTGAGCTATTTGTCTTTAAAAATTACATTCACGGATCCAGAAGATCCAGATAGTGGTCCAGATCACTCGCAAAATTGAACCATTTCTTCCTTTTACCACTTCTTCCTTTTACCATTTGTAACATATCCTGAAAATAGTAAAATCCATTCCAAGATTACGTGCAAGCCTGGATCCAGATGATCCAGATCACTCCAAAAATGTAATCACTTGTTCCTTGTACCATTTAGGCCATTTGCTGAAACAATCCATCCATAACTTTTTGAGGTATCTGTCTTAAAAAATTACATTTCATGGATCCAGAAGATCCATATAGTGATCCGGATCACTTCCAAAATTCAATCATTTCATCCTTTTACCACTTCTTCCTTTTACTATTTGTAACATAGCCTAAAAATATCATCAAAATTCATTGTAAAATTCAGTTATTTCATCCTTTTACCTTTTCAGACATATCCTGAAAATTTCATCAAAATCCGTCCATAAGTTTTTTTGCTACAATGTACACAAACACATCTGGCAACCTGGATCCAGATGATCCAGACAGTGATCCAGATCACTCCCCAAATCTAATCACTTGTTCCTCGCACCATTTAGGTCATTTGCTGAAAATGTCATCACAATCCATCCATAACTTTTTGAGGTATCTGTCTTATTACATTTCATGGATCCAGAAGATCCATATAGTGATCCGAATCACTTCCAAAATTCACCCATTTCATCCTTTTACCTTTTCAAGTTTTTTTTGCTACAATGTACACAAACACATCTGGCAACCTGGATCCAGATGATCCAGACAGTGATCCAGATCACTCCCCAAATCTAATCACTTGTTCCTCGCACCTTTTAGGTCATTTGCTGAAAATGTCATCACAATCCATCCATAACTTTTTGAGGTATCTGTCTTATTACATTTCATGGATCCAGAAGATCCATATAGTGATCCGGATCACTTCCAAAATTCAGCCATTTCATCCTTTTACCTTTTCAGACATATCCTGAAAATTTCATCAAAATCCGTCCATAAGTTTTTTAGCTACAATGTACACAAACACATCTGCAACCTGGATCCAGATGATCCAGCCAGTGATCCAGATCACTCCCCAAATCTAATGACTTGTTCCTCGCACCATTTAGGCCATTTGCTGAAAATGTCATCACAATCCATCCATAACTTTTTGAGGTATCTGTCTTTAAAAATTCATCTTTTTACCTTTTCAGACATATCCTGAAAATTTCATCAAAATCCGTTCATAAGTTTTTGAGCTATATTGTACACAAACACATCTGGCAGTCTGGATCCAGATGATCCAGACAGTGATCCGGATCACTCCCAAAATCTAATCACTTGTTCCTCGTCCCAATAAGGACATCTCCTGAAAATTTCATCAAAATGCACCCATAACTTTTTGAGCTATCTGTGTTTAAAAATTAAATTTCATGGATCCAGAAGATCCAGACAGTGATCCGGATCACTCCCAAAATTTAATCACATCTTCCTTTTACCAATTTGGACATATCCTGAAAATTTTATCAAAATCCGTCTGTCAGTTTTTGAGTTATCTTGTTTACAAACAAACAAACAAATAGAGGGCCCAAAATGACCCTCGGTCAGGTACTTTGGCGGTCAGTGGATGACCTTCAACGAAGATCTGTAACCGGTCAGCCTGGATGCTGGTACTCCGTCATGTACTCAACCTCAAAAGCCATTTTCAATAGTTTCCACGCAATGTAGTCAGCATTAAGTGTGAAAATATGTCCAAATATGCCAAAAATGACCCTTGGTCAGGTACTTTGGCGGTCAGTGGATGACCTTAAATGAAGATCTGTAACCAGTAAACCTGGATGGCAGAAGTCCATCATGTACTCAACCTCCAAAGCCATTTTCAATAGTTTCCATGCAATATAGTCAGCGTTAAGTGTGAAAATATCTCCAAAAAGGCCAAAAATGCCCCTCGGTCAAGTACTTTGGCGGTCAGTGGATGACCTTCAATGAAGAGCTTCAAGGTCAAATTTTTGCATGCTTATAGAGGACATATATATGTATTATATATACCAGCCATAGGATGATCTAACTTTCTGTCTTGGAGAACTGGGCCAAAATGTGCAAAAATGGCCAAAATCTGACCTTTAAGTGGCCACCAGTGACCTTGAGATTGAAGGTCAAGGTCACAAAACAATAGCATTCGTGGCATTGCCCATATATACCCACATACCAAATTTGAAAGTTCTAACTAAAATATTTTTTAAGTTATCGCGTCCAAAAGGAAATCTCTGCGGCGGCGGCGGCGGCGTGACCGTACTGAATCCTAAGTATCCCCGACTTTCGTCCGGGGATACAATGAAAACTCTGAAAATAAGGTTCTCTTAAAATTTTATATGGTAGTTGAAAAGAGACAGAACACTCATGCTTTTCCAAAAAAAAGGAAACAAGTTTACCCATATTGCTGTTGATATTGGTGGCTTTGTTACTCTTGTAACAAGTTCTTGATAGATTTCAACAGTTTTCACTTTTATAATTGCTTTCAACTTGTTATTAACTTTTATATAAACTTCATTTGGCAATTTTTTTCCTGTAGCTATTTTAAGTATTAATAAATTTTCTATCCATGGAACGGAGATAAAGCTTTTAATCCTAATTTATTGGAGAAAGTTTAGATCCCAGTTCATTTTCTGATTCAAGGTTGCAACATCTAAAATCTTATCTTGTGGTTGAGTCTAACAAATCAATTAGTTTCATTTCATAATTATCATTAGTATTAGCCAGGCCAAATGAGCTTGGTTTCAGTACTTTATTTTCACAGAGAAACAGATTTGAATTGAAAATATATTCATTTAATACCTCTACATCATCTACGGAAGCTCTGAACTGCCAAAGTTTTTTTATTTTACTAACTTGAATATACGAGTTAGTTAACTTGAATATTCAAGTTAATAACTGGAATATTCGAGTTAGTAACTTGAATGTACAAGTTACTAACTTGAAAATACCAGTTACCTAACTTGAATATACCAGTTAACTAACTTGTATATACGAGTTAGCTAACTTGAATATACGAGTTAGCTAACTGGAATATATGAGTTACTAACTGGAATATATGAGTTAGTAACTGGAATATACAAGTTACTAACTTGAAAATACCAGTTAACTAACTTGAATATACGAGTTAGCTAACTTGAATATACCAGTTAACTAACTGGAATATACGAGTTAGCTAACTGGAATATACGAGTTAACTAACTGGAATATACCAGTTAGTAACTGGAATATACCAGTTAATAACTGGAATATACCAGTTACTAACTTGAAAATACCAGTTAACTAACTTGAATATACGAGTTAGCTAACTTGAATATACGAGTTAACTAACTGGAATATACGAGTTAGCTAACTGGAATATACGAGTTAACTAACTGGAATATACCAGTTACTAACTGGAATATACTAGTTAGTAACTGGAATATACGAGTTAGCTAACTTGAATATACCAGTTAACTAACTGGAATATACGAGTTAGCTAACTTGAATATACGAGTTAACTAACTGGAATATACGAGTTAGCTAACTGGAATATACGAGTTAACTAACTGGAATATACCAGTTACTAACTGGAATATACGAGTTAGCTAACTTGAATATACCAGTTAACTAACTGGAATATACAAGTTAGCTAACTTGAATATACGAGTTAACTAACTGGAATATACGAGTTAGCTAACTTGAATATACGAGTTAACTAACTGGAATATACGAGTTAGCTAACTGGAATATACGAGTTAACTAACTGGAATATACCAGTTACTAACTGGAATATACGAGTTAGCTAACTTGAATATACCAGTTAACTAACTGGAATATACGAGTTAGCTAACTTGAATATACGAGTTAACTAACTGGAATATATGAGTTAGCTAACTGGAATATACGAGTTAATTAACTGGAATATACCAGTTACTAACTGGAATATACGAGTTAGTAACTGGAATATACGAGTTAGCTAACTCGTATATTCAAGTTAGGTAATTCGTATATTCCAGTTAGCTAACTGGTATATTCGAGTTAACTAACTGGAATATTCCAGTTACTAACTCATATATTCCAGTTATTAACTTGTATATTCCAGTTAGCTAACTGGTATATTCCAGTTAACTAACTTGAATATTCAAGTTACTAACTCATATATTCCAGTTATTAAGTGTCCCTGAAAGGGCGCTTATTTGTTTTCACTTCAGTTTCCTCGCCGCCGCATTATGGTCTCCCTTGAATATCTCCCTTATTATTAGAAGGTTTCAAACCATATTTGGCAGTTATATACCTTAGGCGTGGGAAAATTTTTCTGCATGCTTAAATTTGACCTTTGACCTTTATGAAGGTCACATGATCAAAAACAATTTTTTGAAGTACACCCCCCCGTCATCGCAGTTCAGGAAAAACTACTTGCTACACAGCCTTATAATTTGACACACCTGTTCATACTATCAAAAACGCAAGCTGACTAGATTTTGGGAGCAATCCCTTGAAAAATGTCTCATTTATGAGTAATTTTCTGACACCTTCCAATCTGAAAGCCTTAAATTTAGGCCAACCCCCCTATCATCTTCTTAAGTATTGCATTTAGAGCTATAAAATGTACTGGGAGGTAATAGGAAACCATATGTGGAGAGTGTAAATAGCCAGTCAGTTTTACCCCACGGCCCCCCCCCCCTTATGGGTCAAACCGGGGTCATAAAATAGCTGTTTTTGCCTTATATCTCCTTTATTGTTGCTTTTATAGCTTCAGAATGTATTAAGAGGTATTGGGAAAGCATACGGTGCAGCTTTGTGCATTCTTAGCTTTACAGCATGCTTATTAAAACCACAAAGCATTTCAAACTTTAAGGGACGCTTCGCTTTTGTTAGCAAAAGCATTCCTCTAGTTAACTCATATATTCCAGTTAGCTAACTTGTATATTCGAGTTAGTTAACTCGTATATTCAAGTTAGCTAACTCATATATTCCAGTTAGTTAACTGGTATATTCAAGTTAGCTAACTCGTATATTCCAGTTACTAACTGGTATATTCCAGTTAGTAACTGGTATATTCCAGTTAATTAACTTGTATATTCCAGTTAGCTAACTCGTATATTCAAGTTAGCTAACTCGTATATTCCAGTTAGTTAACTGGTATATTCAAGTTAGCTAACTCGTATATTCCAGTTACTAACTGGTATATTCCAGTTAGTAACTGGTATATTCCAGTTAGTTAACTCGTATATTCCAGTTAGCTAACTCGTATATTCCAGTTAGTTAACTCGTATATTCAAGTTAGCTAACTCGTATATTCCAGTTAGTTAACTGGTATATTCAAGTTAGCTAACTCGTATATTCCAGTTACTAACTAGTATATTCCAGTTAGTAACTGGTATATTCCAGTTAGTTAACTCGTATATTCCAGTTAGCTAACTCGTATATTCCAGTTAGTTAACTCGTATATTCAAGTTAGCTAACTCGTATATTCAAGTTAGTTAACTGGTATTTTCAAGTTAGTAACTTGTATATTCCAGTTACTAACTGGTATATTCCAGTTAGTAACTGGTATATTCCAGTTAATTAACTCGTATATTCCAGTTAGCTAACTCGTATATTCCAGTTAGTTAACTCGTATATTCAAGTTAGCTAACTCGTATATTCAAGTTAGTTAACTGGTATTTTCAAGTTAGTAACTTGTATATTCCAGTTACTAACTCGTATATTCCAGTTAGTAACTGGTATATTCCAGTTAGCTAACTCGTATATTCAAGTTAGCTAACTCGTATATACAAGTTAGTTAACTGGTATATTCAAGTTAGGTAACTGGTATTTTCAAGTTAGTAACTTGTACATTCAAGTTACTAACTCGAATATTCCAGTTATTAACTTGAATATTCAAGTTAACTAACTCGTATATTCAAGTTAGTAAAATAAAAAAACTTTGGCAGTTCAGAGCTTCCGTAATCATCAATCGGAGTGAAATTATTGAACTTTATCCAACTCTTCAATATTTGTTTGTGAAAACTACTTTTACCCTTTTCAATAAAACATTAGTTTAATTTATGTTTCAACTCTATAGGATTCAGGCTAAATAGACTCAGCATAAGACTTGCCCATTTACAATTTAAATTGTTTGATATTTTTTTAATCCACAAAATTTTGCTTGTTTCATTTATTGAATATATATCTTTTAAGCCACCATTTCGTATGCTACTTACTATAGCACTTCTTTTAATTTGGGCTGTTTTATTATTCCATTAAAAAGAAAATATTACTTTATCTATTTTATGTAGAATTTCCACTCGGGTATATATAGTACTAAATAAGAAGGAAAACTGTGAGACTATAATTAAGGATTTTAAAATTGTAACTTTTCTGTTTAGGGACAAATTTTGTGTTGACCATATGTTCAGAAGTTGCTCAATCTTTTTTATATTTCAAAATTTAAAAGCTTACATTTTTATGGGTCATTTGAAAACCATATGACCAATGTTTTAAAGGGGCCTTTGTTGTATTTCAGTTTATTTAGCTCATGTGGGAGTTTAATATTTTTTTGAAGATTGAAACCTATTGGTATAATTTAAGTTTTTCCTAAATTTAACCGTATTCCTGAAATAGTTGCAAAATCATTAAATAGGGAAATACTTTCTAACACAGACCTTAAATCTTGCAAAAACAAAGTACTGTCATCTGCAAATTGGGCAATTTTGAATTCATAATTTTGGAACTTTAAACCTTTGATATTCTTTGTTTTCCGTATCGAAACAGATAGGATTTCTGCAACTAAAATAAACAGTAAAGCTGAGATAGGGCCGCCTTGTCTAATCAATCTGGAAATTTCAAACATTTCTGAGTAATGTCCATTATTTCCGACACAAGATTTTATGTTTGTACATAAGATACGAATCCATGATGTGAAAACAGGGCCAATAAATTGTTCTAGGCATTTAAGGAGGAATGGCCATTCTATACTATCAAACGTTTTTTCAAAAAGCCTGGTGTGTTTTGTTCTTTTGTTAAAAGCATAATATCTTCAATTGTTCTTATTGCTTCTCCATGTATCTTCCTTGAATGTAGCCAACTTGATCTTCATATATTAGGTGTCCAATAACTTTTTGCAATCTATTAGCTAGAATGTTTGACAGTCACTGTTTTGGCGAGTGGCCATGTCCCCTACCTCTGCAGTACGGCTTGAACTGACCCCTACCACTTCTGCTGTTTGAGCACCTCTGCTTGAGGAGAAATGATGAGTAGTGCTGGGATGTGGTATCCACCACAAGGGCATCTTATGTAGTTGCTTCTCCCTCTGTTGGGGCCACAAAAGGGCTGGTTTTGATACATCCTGAAGACCGAGTTTGAGAGACTTGGAGGTATCTTTCTTAGCTTTGTCATATGTGTTCCTTGTGAAACTTTCTTGATCAGCCCCTCGCTGTATTTGTTGCTTGCCTGTTTTAATGACAGACTTAATGCTGTCTTGGCAGCAGTCAATGACTCAGTTATATTCAGAGATGACTATATAGAAAACAGCTAGTTAATGGAATGATATCCTTGGCAAAGTTCTTCTTGAATGAGACAAAGGTCAAATCCTTGCCATCCTGGAGGTCATTGGTTTTGTCCAAGTAATAATGCAATGCCCTGACTGGGTAGAGCGTTCTATTTTCCTTTAGGGGCCTATCAAATGTAGGCACCAAAGCTGGAATAATCACTGGAGCTACACAATCTGGTCCATCTCTGACATGCTGATTCTTAGATAAGAAGCGGGGTGAATGATATAAGGAGACATTAGACCAATACTCTTGATGTCTAATGTTTCTGTGGAGCCAAGCATGAAGTTCACTCCTTTGTTTGACAGAACCTAGTGCAAGGAAAGAGATAGATTTTCTGAGAGGTTCAAAAGGAGGCTTGGTCAACTGATGAAGGACTGGGGACAGATTCCAACTGTTTCTCTGTAGCTGTCTAAAGAACTATCAGGGACATGAACTGCCTGACTGAGCAGGTTTTCTGGTCAGTGAGGGTCTTTATATTCTGCATCAGGGCTTGCCACCTCTCCTGAGTGGATTTTAAATGACCTTGGCAGAGGTCAAAAGGATATTCTACAAATTTGAATACTTGTCGGGGATTTCCACAAAACACACAAAGTTATCACTTATCAAGTTTTCACTAGATGTCAGCAGTCAGCAGAAAATTCAATAAAGTATCATTTTGGTAACCTACTGTTACATTGCTAGTCATATGCCAGTCACAACCAGCTCCTATCCATGCAGGGGTTTGGAATGCAAAGAACCAACAATAATGTAAGTCCATGAAACAGAAAAAGGTGTACCATGGCAACACTTGGTGCTAGGTGTTACTGAAAAGCTAATCAGCTCCAGCCCGTGCAGTGGTATGGAATGCAAAGAACCAATAAAAATATTTTATAAATCCAAGAAACAGACAAGCAATCAGTGCCCGTGAACGAGCTCTGTGTCAGCTGACTGTGTGTTTTGAGTTTCAGAGTAGAAGTGACAGAAGAAAAAGACACAAAAGTTGTACCCTGCAAATGATATTCAGAAGGAAAATAACAAGGTAACTGTTTAGGTGTAAAAAGTAGGTTAAAAACATATTTAAAGAAACTACACGTACTGCAAATGCAATAGTTTTTGAGTTGCAACTGATTTACTCAACAGTGAGAATCTCAACTAGCTTTTGCTCAGCTATTCAATCAGTTAAAGGGCTGCAATTTTAGTATGGTATAGCTCACACAAAGTAGATGAATAACATAATTTAAAGAAATACTGTAAATTAAATAGTTTTCAAGTTACAACTGATTTACTCCACGGTGAGAACCTGAAAGTAGCTATTACTCAGCTGTGCAAGGAGCTACAGGTCTGCAATTTTACTATATTATAGCTGACCCAAAAGTAGGTTAATAACTTATTAAAACAAAATACTGTACATGCACTAGTTTTCAAGTTACAACCGATTAACTGAACAGTGAAAATGTAAAAGTAGGTATTGCTCAGCTATACCATGAGCTACAGGACTACAAATTCAGTATGTTATAGCTGACCCATAAGTATGTGAACAACATATTTAAACAGAATACTCTAAATGCAATAGTTTCCAGTTACATCTGATTTACTCAACATAAGAACCTGAAAGTAGGTCTTGCTCGGCTATGTCATGACATACAGGTCTGCAATTTTACTATGTTATAGCTGACCCAAAAGTAGATGAATGACATATTTAAAGAAAATATTCTAAATGCAATATTTTTCAAGTTACAAATGATTTACTCAACAGTGAGAACCTATATGTAGCTATTGCTCAGCTATGCCATGAGCTACAGGTCTGCAATTTCACTATGTTATACCTAACCCAAAAGTAGGTGAACAATATATTTAAACAAAATACTCTAGGTACAATACTTCTCAAGTTACAACTGATTCACTCAACAGTGGGAACCTTAAAGTAGCTATTATTCAGCTATGCCATGACATACAGGTCTGCAATTTTACTATGTTACAGCTGACCAAAAAGTTGGCGAACAACATTATTTAAACAAAATACTGTAAATGCAATAGTTCTCAAGTTATAACTGATTCACTCAACAGTGAGAACATAAAAGTAGCTGTTACTGAGCTATGGCACAACATACAGGTCTGCAATTTGACTATGTTATAGCTTACCCAAAAGTAGGCGAACAAGATATTTATAGAAAATACTTTAAATGCAATATTTTTCAAGTTACAACTGATTTACTCAACAGTGAGAACCTGAGAATAGCTATTACACAGCTATGCCATGAGCTACACGTCTCCAATTTTACAATGTTATAGCGAAGTCAAAAGTAGATGAATACCATATTAAAACAAAATTCTTTAAATGCAATTAGTTTTCAAGTTACAACTGATTAACTCAACAGAGAAAACCTCAAAGTAGCTATAGCTCGGCTATGGGATGACCTACAGGTCTGCAACTTTACTATGTTATAGCTGACCCAAAAGTAGGTGAACAACATATTTAACGAAAATACTCTAAATGCAATAGTTTTCAAGTTACAACTGATTTACTCAACAGTGAGAACCTGAAGGTAGCTATTACTCAGCTATGCCATGACATGCAGGTCTGCAATTTCACTATGTTATAGCTGACCCAAAAGTAGGTGAACAAAATATTTAAACAAACTACTCTAAATGCAATAGTTTTCAAGTTACAACTGATTTACTTAACAGTGAGAACCTGAAAGTAGCTATTAGTCAGTTATGCCATGACATACAGGTCTGCAATTTCAGTATGTTATAGCTGACCAAAAATTACCTGAATAACATATTCAAACAAAATACTCCAAATACAATAGTTTTCAAGTTACAACTGATTTACTCAACAGTGATAACCTCAAAGTAGCTATTACTCAGCTATGCAATGAGCTACAGGTCTGAAATTTTACTATGTTACAGCTGACCCCAAAATAGGTGAACAACATAATTTAAGTAAAATACTGTAAATGCAATCGTTTTTAAGTTACAACTGATTTACTCAATAGTGAGAACCTGAAAATAGCTATTGCTCAGCTATGCCATGAGCTATAGGTCTGTAATTTCACTCTGTTACGGCTGACCCAAAAGTAGGTGAACAACATATTTTAACAAAATACTCCAAATGCAAAATTTTTTAAAGTTACAACTGATTTACTCAACAGTGAGAACCTCAAAGCAGCTATTGCTCATTTATGCCATGAGCTACAGGTCTGCGATTTCACTATCTTATAGCTGACCCAAAAGTAGGTGAACAACATATTTAAACAAAATACTCTAATTGCAATAGTTTTCAAGTTACAACTGATTTCAACAGTGAGAACCTGAAAGTAACTATTGATCAGCTATGGCATGGGCTACAGGTGTGTAATTTCACTATGTTATAGCTGACCCAAAAGTAGGTGAACAACATATTTAAACAAAATACTCTAATTGCAATAGTTTTCAAGTTACAACTGATTTCAACAGCGAGAACCTGAAAGTAACTATTGATCAGATATGCAATGAGCTACAGGTTTGCAATTTTACTATGCTATAGATAAACCCAAAGTAGGTGAATAATATACTTAAAGAAAATACCCTAAATTTGAAAATTTTAATTACTTAAATGTAGCTTTTATAAGCTACAAGCTTACCATGTGGTACTGAATGCTTACTCGGGAGGCCGCGACTCCAGCCAACGACCAAGAAAAGTGGACGTTTGGAACTGGCCGAGTCCGTGGTTTGGTATGTAACATAGCAGTATCGTTTGGTAATTCGTCCTTCTTCTCTCGTGGTAAATTTAGTCCATACCCCCTCAGCTGAAATACAGTGGGGAGGTAAGGTGGGACTTTCTTCAATCCCACATGGTAAGCTTGTAGCTTATAAAAGCTACATTTAAGTAACTAAAATTTTCAATTTTATTGCGCTACAATAGCTTACCATGTGAGAAAGAATGCTGAATTCAACCGCCCGGTGGCGGGATTACAGCTGAGACTGGAGGAATGTTGTGCATTTTTCTTGAATTTAGAATTACAAAATATACCAAAAAATATACCAAATATTGTCAAAAAATACCACTCTAAGTCCCAGTTACAGAGCCCCAGTTGGGTCTATAAGTAGCCAAAAACCAATATTTAATGAATGACAGTATGGATACTATCTAGATGTTTTGAGAGAAGAGGGTGCAGCCGTGCTCACTCAAGAATCTCACTGAATTTGCCACCCTGAAAATGAGATTATGGTACACTGACAAACTAAATACATTATACAGTTAAAAATATAAGAGACCTATACCCTGGGATAGACTCCTGAAGACTTGGTTGCAGCTGGCGTGCCCCCCCCCCCCCCTTCTTTTCTTCCCGAAGATGAGGATGCTGAGGGGAAGGGTCTAAAACTTGTTGTGCCGCTACTACTGGTCCCAGATACATATTGTTGTTGTCTGCCCAAGTAAGGTCTTTTAGGTAAAAATTTGTAAATGTGTTGTGATCTTTCCAGTGACACGCTTGCATGATTTGGTCCACCGATACCCCACCGTAGAAGGCCTTAGAGGCCGTGAAGGCCCTAATGTCATGCGCTTTGACTTGGACGAGATCCAAGGCTTGTTGGTCTGCTTATTTATAACAAAGTAGGATAGAAGAGAGTGTAGCAGGTCTGATGTCTGAGGTATGTCCTTTTTTAAAGGATATGAAAAGAAGGGGTCGAGACCCTCTTAGGTCTTTGGTTTGATCCAAATAGTACCTCAGGGCCCATACCAGACACAAGGTGATGTCTTCCTTAAATTGTCTATCTACAATGGTAGTTAGAGCAGGAATAGTCACCGGAGACACACTTTGAGAACCTTCTCTTGCTAGTTGGTTTTTGGATATGAAATTTGAAGAGGGGAACAAGGCAACCTTTTCCCATTGGCCTAGATTAGATACTTTGTTTGCAACCCAGGCATGAATTTCGCTGCGGCGCTTGCCGGAGGCCAAAGCTAGCAAGAAAGCAGTTTTGAGAGTAAGATGTTTGAGGTCTGTGTCTGTCATAGGCTCAAAGGGTGCTTTTGTGAGCTCATTGACAACAACAGAAATGTTCCACTTAGGAAGGTTCCTGGAACTTTTGGGAAGATCCCTGTGAAAACTGGAGAGCAACCTGTTAAGGTCTGAACTCTGAGAGATATGGAGCCCCGTTGGGCCCAGAGTGTCAACAATGGCTGTCCTGTAATCATCAATGGTCGAAGGGCGCCTGTTTGGATCTTGGTACAGGTACATAAAGAAGTCTGAGACTTGCTTTATAGAGGGAGTGGAGAAATCCACTGAAATTTCTCTGCACCATTTTTCAAATAGGGCCCACTTTGATTTGTAGATGGTCCTTGTTGACGATCTCTGAGGGGCAGCAATTCTCTCTGCCACTTCCACAGAGAAGCCTTGTTCTTGGAGCTGTCCACTCCTAGACACCAGGCGTGAAGGTTGAGATTCTGTGGATTGCTGTGGAACACATAATTGTGGGACAGTTTGAGAAGAGTTCTTGACACTGGAAGTTGAAGTGGGATCTCTGTTGAGAGCTGCACTAGGTCCCAAAACCAGGGTATCCCTGGCCAGCCTGGGGCTATTATGATGATCAGGCAATTAGATTGCCTGACTTTTTGGATCACCCTGTGAAGGAGAGCCATGGGAGGTTAAGCAAAAGCAGTGAGACCCGACCAGTTTATGTTCGGAGCATCTATGTCCCAAGCATTTGGGTCTGGGACTGGAGACATGTACAGTGGAAGTTTGTGGTTCAGATGAGTGGCAAATAGATCTTACATGAGGAGTGAACCACTTGAGACAGATCTGTTTGAACACCTGCGGATGCAGCGACCAGTCTGTTGACTGAACTTGGTTTGACCTGGACAGTAGGTCAGCCATCACATTCAGACAACCTGGAATGTGTCTGGCTTTTAGTGTTATCTGGTAACGATGGCACCAGGTCATGATCTTCCACAGGAGAGCGCACATCTCCGCCGAGTGAGTTCCTCACTGGAGATATACAGATTTTTGCAAAATCTGTGTTAAGTTCTTGAAGCTTATCTTCAAAACAAGGTTGTCCCACCTTGTAGTACTTGGCTGTTGAAGCCGGGGGTTCGATGTATTTACCCTCAGGTAAATTAGAGGCCAAGAAATCTTGTTCAAACTTCTCAAAAGCATCTTTGAGAATAGGATTCAAAGGGAGCATAGCAGAAGGGCCTCTTGGCCTTAGCTCATGTTGCCCTTTCTCGTCGTCCAGGCCTAGCACAGTGGTAGAGGACCTAGGCAAAGTTTCCCAGGGGTCAGGGAGATCAAGGATTTGCCTGAAAGTTTCCACTTCCTCAGCATATTGGGAAGGGAGGTCAGACATATCTACCTCCCTATAAAAGACTGGATCTGTGCTGTCCTGATGTTGAGGTTCTTAATGAACCTTATGTTGAGGTTTTGTAGGCTTTTTAGTAGAAACAGAGGACTCATCTTCCTCTGAAGAAGATGACTGATAATAATATTTTGCCCTTGACATGTGTTTCCTTTTATCAGAATGCTTCTTTGTTTTAGGATGCACTACTTGAGGGTGGTCCGACTCGGAACGATGTTCCGAGTTGTCGGATTCAACATCCGATTGCTTGGAAGCATGCTCGGACTGGACATTTTGAGAAGACTTGGGAGGAAGCTGGAGGTCTATAATGTTCAGTGTCCATAGGTTGAACATCTGAGTGGTCGGATGTCACTGGATTAAAAGTCCGAGTCGGAATAGGGTCCGGCTGATTACTTGTTCCAGGTTGAGGTCCAGCTTGGGTAGAGTCAGATGTCTTAACTACATCCGACTCGGATGCTTTTTTGAAGGAAAGCATTTCGTCTCTGAGAGACTTCATTGCCTCAAGCATGGATGCCTGGAAAACCCCCATTTCTTGTTTAAGTTGGATATTAAATGTACTACCCAGGGATTTTTCAAGCCTACTTTCTATCTATTTCTGCAAAGCAGTACCTGGGGTTGGTGGGACAGTTTGAGGAGTCTTCAAAGACAAAGACTCGAAACGTAGGGGTTGGGGACGTGGACAATTGCTGAATAACTACCGCTTGGAAGGCAGGTAAGCTGCTAGGGACATGCATGAACTCAGAAAAGAACAAAACTGAGAAGGCCCAATTTGACCTAGAGAGCATCCACTGCCCAAGCCTGGGGGTCTGGAACCGGTGACACAAACTGTGGAAGTTTGTTGTTGAATCTGGTAGCAAACAAGTCCACTTGGGGCTGGTGCCACCGGGAGCATATAGCTTGGAACACCTCTGGGTGAAGGGACCACTCCGTTTGGTTGGTCTGGCCAAGTCTGGATAGTTTGTCTGCTATCATGTTCAGTCAGCCAGGGATGTGACGTGCTTTGAGAGTTACCTGATTCCTGGTGCACCAGGACAGGATTCTCCACAGTAGGGCACACAGAGGGCCCGACTTCATCCCCCCTTCTTTGTTTCAACCACTGTTGTGTTGTCTGTGGCTACCAGAACTATGTTGTTTGAGCAGAGGTCTCGGAACTCTTTTAGGTCCAGAAAGACCGCTTTTAGTTCCAAGTGGTTTATATGCAACTTGCTTTCTGGAAGGGACCAGGTTCCCCTTGCATATTGTTGTTGTCTGCCCAAGTAAGGTCTTTTAGGTAAAAATTTGTAAATGTGTTGTGATCTTTCCAGTGACACGCTTGCATGATTTGGTCCACCGATACCCCACCGTAGAAGGCCTTAGAGGCCGTGAAGGCCCTAATGTCATGCGCTTTGACTTGGACGAGATCCAAGGCTTGTTGGTCTGCTTATTTATAACAAAGTAGGATAGAAGAGAGTGTAGCAGGTCTGATGTCTGAGGTATGTCCTTTTTTAAAGGATATGAAAAGAAGGGGTCGAGACCCTCTTAGGTCTTTGGTTTGATCCAAATAGTACCTCAGGGCCCATACCAGACACAAGGTGATGTCTTCCTTAAATTGTCTATCTACAATGGTAGTTAGAGCAGGAATAGTCACCGGAGACACACTTTGAGAACCTTCTCTTGCTAGTTGGTTTTTGGATATGAAATTTGAAGAGGGGAACAAGGCAACCTTTTCCCATTGGCCTAGATTAGATACTTTGTTTGCAACCCAGGCATGAATTTCGCTGCGGCGCTTGCCGGAGGCCAAAGCTAGCAAGAAAGCAGTTTTGAGAGTAAGATGTTTGAGGTCTGTGTCTGTCATAGGCTCAAAGGGTGCTTTTGTGAGCTCATTGACAACAACAGAAATGTTCCACTTAGGAAGGTTCCTGGAACTTTTGGGAAGATCCCTGTGAAAACTGGAGAGCAACCTGTTAAGGTCTGAACTCTGAGAGATATGGAGCCCCGTTGGGCCCAGAGTGTCAACAATGGCTGTCCTGTAATCATCAATGGTCGAAGGGCGCCTGTTTGGATCTTGGTACAGGTACATAAAGAAGTCTGAGACTTGCTTTATAGAGGGAGTGGAGAAATCCACTGAAATTTCTCTGCACCATTTTTCAAATAGGGCCCACTTTGATTTGTAGATGGTCCTTGTTGACGATCTCTGAGGGGCAGCAATTCTCTCTGCCACTTCCACAGAGAAGCCTTGTTCTTGGAGCTGTCCACTCCTAGACACCAGGCGTGAAGGTTGAGATTCTGTGGATTGCTGTGGAACACATAATTGTGGGACAGTTTGAGAAGAGTTCTTGACACTGGAAGTTGAAGTGGGATCTCTGTTGAGAGCTGCACTAGGTCCCAAAACCAGGGTATCCCTGGCCAGCCTGGGGCTATTATGATGATCAGGCAATTAGATTGCCTGACTTTTTGGATCACCCTGTGAAGGAGAGCCATGGGAGGTTAAGCAAAAGCAGTGAGACCCGACCAGTTTATGTTCGGAGCATCTATGTCCCAAGCATTTGGGTCTGGGACTGGAGACATGTACAGTGGAAGTTTGTGGTTCAGATGAGTGGCAAATAGATCTTACATGAGGAGTGAACCACTTGAGACAGATCTGTTTGAACACCTGCGGATGCAGCGACCAGTCTGTTGACTGAACTTGGTTTGACCTGGACAGTAGGTCAGCCATCACATTCAGACAACCTGGAATGTGTCTGGCTTTTAGTGTTATCTGGTAACGATGGCACCAGGTCATGATCTTCCACAGGAGAGCGCACATCTCCGCCGAGTGAGTTCCTCACTGGAGATATACAGATTTTTGCAAAATCTGTGTTAAGTTCTTGAAGCTTATCTTCAAAACAAGGTTGTCCCACCTTGTAGTACTTGGCTGTTGAAGCCGGGGGTTCGATGTATTTACCCTCAGGTAAATTAGAGGCCAAGAAATCTTGTTCAAACTTCTCAAAAGCATCTTTGAGAATAGGATTCAAAGGGAGCATAGCAGAAGGGCCTCTTGGCCTTAGCTCATGTTGCCCTTTCTCGTCGTCCAGGCCTAGCACAGTGGTAGAGGACCTAGGCAAAGTTTCCCAGGGGTCAGGGAGATCAAGGATTTGCCTGAAAGTTTCCACTTCCTCAGCATATTGGGAAGGGAGGTCAGACATATCTACCTCCCTATAAAAGACTGGATCTGTGCTGTCCTGATGTTGAGGTTCTTAATGAACCTTATGTTGAGGTTTTGTAGGCTTTTTAGTAGAAACAGAGGACTCATCTTCCTCTGAAGAAGATGACTGATAATAATATTTTGCCCTTGACATGTGTTTCCTTTTATCAGAATGCTTCTTTGTTTTAGGATGCACTACTTGAGGGTGGTCCGACTCGGAACGATGTTCCGAGTTGTCGGATTCAACATCCGATTGCTTGGAAGCATGCTCGGACTGGACATTTTGAGAAGACTTGGGAGGAAGCTGGAGGTCTATAATGTTCAGTGTCCATAGGTTGAACATCTGAGTGGTCGGATGTCACTGGATTAAAAGTCCGAGTCGGAATAGGGTCCGGCTGATTACTTGTTCCAGGTTGAGGTCCAGCTTGGGTAGAGTCAGATGTCTTAACTACATCCGACTCGGATGCTTTTTTGAAGGAAAGCATTTCGTCTCTGAGAGACTTCATTGCCTCAAGCATGGATGCCTGGAAAACCCCCATTTCTTGTTTAAGTTGGATATTAAATGTACTACCCAGGGATTTTTCAAGCCTACTTTCTATCTATTTCTGCAAAGCAGTACCTGGGGTTGGTGGGACAGTTTGAGGAGTCTTCAAAGACAAAGACTCGAAACGTAGGGGTTGGGGACGTGGACAATTGCTGAATAACTACCGCTTGGAAGGCAGGTAAGCTGCTAGGGACATGCATGAACTCAGAAAAGAACAAAACTGAGAAGGCCCAATTTGACCTAGGGCAAAATAACCCCAAAGGTCAAGGTTGGCTAAGACTAATCGGTTACCCGGAAGTCCAAGGTTGCCCCCCCCCCTTTTTTCTCAGACCTGCTCTGAGAATAGGAAGAGAGGGCTGAGTTCAGTCCCATAAGAAATAAACTTCCCAAAGGAAGCAAGTCAAAAAATTATATAAGCAAGTCAAAAAATTATATACAAATGTACAGGCTATGTAGATATATACATATCTCCTCATTTTTGGGGTTGGTGGTGGACCTGTTGGGCAGCCACCACTGGCCCTAAATGAAAGAGCTCTGTATCAGCCCAAGCCACATCCTTCAAATAAAATTGTGTGAAGGTGTTATGTGATTTCCAGTGGCAGGCTGACAGAATCTGCTCTAAGGAGACCCCCGACTGGAAGGCCTTAGAAGCAGCAAGGCCCTGATATCATGGGCTTTGACCTGATGTAGTGTGAGGGCCTCCTGGTCAGAGAGCTCATAACAAAGGATCACAGTTTGTTTGATCCATGACGAGATGGTGGCAGGTGAGATGTCCTTATCAAAACCTTTCTTGAAGGAGACAAAGACCAACTCCCTGTTCTGCCTAAGATCTGAGGTCCTGTCCAAGTAATACCAAAGGGCTCTGACTGGACACAAGGACCTGTCACCCTTGAGTGACTTATCCAGAGTGGGGGTCAGGGCTGGAATGACCACTGGAGCCACACTATCTGGAGCCTCCTTAGCCAGCTGATTCTTGGATAGAAAGCTGGGTGAGGGGTATAAGGACACCTTAGACCAGTCTGACTGGTGTCTGATGTTCTTATGTAGCCAAGCATGGATCTCACTCCTAGAACCCAGGGCCAGCAGAGAAACAGTCTTGAAGGTCAAGTGTTTTAATGAGGCCTCTTTTAAAGGTTCAAAGGTCTGAGGTCATTGGTTAGCTGGTGCAAGACCAGGGACAGGTTCCAGGAGGGTATACCCCTCCTACCCTTTGGCCTGTCTCTATGGAAACTATCCAGGAGACGGGTGAGATTCTCATCTTTGCTGACATTAATGGTAGAGTTGCCCAACTTGTCAGCAATGGCTGATCTGTATCCATCAATGGTACCAGGTTGTAGCTTCCTGTCCTGAAACAAGTGCAACAGGAAGTCAGCTATGGCTTTTAGAGGTGGTGCCCTGAAGTGCACCTGATTACTGAGGCACCACTTTGTAAAAATGGTGCACTTTGCCTCATAGACGGATCTGGTTGATCCTCTTTGAGGAGCCTCAATTCGTGCTGCCACTGCCCTGTTCCTGTGCAGGGTCTGGTTGAATGGTTGAGAGACCAGATTGGGCAGGTTGGGCAGACACAGAAGGATCTGACTGGACATTGCCACTAGGTCCCAGAACCAGGGCATGTTGGGCCACCCTGGTGCAATCAGAATGATCCTGTTGCAGGGGTAGTCCTGTAATTTCTCTACCACTTTGCCCAAGATGGCTGCTGGTGGAAAGGCATATGGGTCCAGATTTTCCCAAGACAGACTGAGAGCATCCACTGCCCAAGCCTGGGGGTCTGGAACCGGTGACACAAACTGTGGAAGTTTGTTGTTGAATCTGGTAGCAAACAAGTCCACTTGGGGCTGGTGCCACCGGGAGCATATAGCTTGGAACACCTCTGGGTGAAGGGACCACTCCGTTTGGTTGGTCTGGCCAAGTCTGGATAGTTTGTCTGCTATCATGTTCAGTCAGCCAGGGATGTGACGTGCTTTGAGAGTTACCTGATTCCTGGTGCACCAGGACAGGATTCTCCACAGTAGGGCACACAGAGGGCCCGACTTCATCCCCCCTTCTTTGTTTCAACCACTGTTGTGTTGTCTGTGGCTACCAGAACTATGTTGTTTGAGCAGAGGTCTCGGAACTCTTTTAGGTCCAGAAAGACCGCTTTTAGTTCCAAGTGGTTTATATGCAACTTGCTTTCTGGAAGGGACCAGGTTCCCCTTGCAGTGCGCTCGTTTAAGTGAGCGCCCACCCTTCTTTTGATGCATCTGTAAATATCGGCAGAGCATGTTTTAGTGGGTGTAATGGTTGACCTGAAAGCACATTACTTTCCTCCAGCCACCACCTTAGATGGGGGTGGAGCGACCTGGGGATGGGTATCACCTTTTCCAGTGATTCCGGTACCCTCCAGTTGTTCATCAAGTGCCACTGTATGGGTCTCATATGAAGTCGACCTAGGTGGACTTGCTTTTCTGTGGCTGTTAGGAGCCCTATGAGGGACATGAACTGCCGGACCGGGCACACCGGACTGGACAGAACTGACAATATTTTGTCTTGTAAGGTCTACCAACGATCTGGTGTGGGTCTGACCTTGCCCTCCCTGAGGGCGAACTGGTAAAGTAGGAAGATGTAAACCTGTTTGGGATCCAGTTCTGACTTTTCCCTGTTCACCAGCCAACCTAGCTCTAGACAGAGAGCTACCAAGGTCTGTGTATGCTGGAGACAAGTTTGGTGGGATGTTGCTGTCACCAACCAGTCATCTAGGTACTGGTAGATTCTTATACCCCTCTGTAAAGCCATCAGTTTGACCTCTTTGGCCACCACTGTGAACTCCATGGGTGCTGTGGACAGGCCAAAGGGTAGGGCTTTGAACTAGTAGGACTGGCCCTGGATGTGAAAACGCACGTACTTCCTGGACTGACTGTGAATTGGTATATGGAAGTATGCGTCCTTGAAGTCTATGGAGGTGACCCACTCCCCTGTCTTTAGGGAGGTGCTTATTGTCTCTAGAGTCTCCATTTTGAACGACTCTGTGTTTAGAAAGGTGTTCAAGGTGCTCAGGTCCAGGACCGGTCTCCACCGGTTGTTGGGTTTGGGTTCCAAAAATAGCCGGTTGTAAAACCCTAGTGAGTTTTGGTTTGCCCCCGGTTCCACTGCATTTTTGTTCACCAGCTGATACAGTGCCTCTAAAAGGTGGGCCTGTTTGGATGGGTTTTGATAGTTGCTTATGACAGTTGGTGACCTGCATAGGTTCGGTCTGAACCGGAAGGGGAGGGTGTAACCCTCTCTGAGTGTGGTGACTACCTTTGGACTCGAACCCAGAACTTCCCACTTCTCCCAAATATTGTGTAGCCTTGCCCCTACAGGTGGATCTATGACAACAGGTGGGACATTTGTGACAAGATTTGCAGAACTCAAGTGACCTACACAGGAAACATCTTTCACATATTTTATTTCTGTGTACATATAACAACAATTGGGAATTACGCCTTTCTTTTGTGGCAACCCGGTGACAGAATGAGCATTTGCAACACAAAAGTCTACATGGCAATTTACAGTCACTTTCTTGTCTCTGGCTAACACTGGAGGTGGGTTCAAGCCTATCTGACCGGAAACATAAACAGAGTCCTTCTGTCTGGCCACAAACTCTACACACTGATTGTCATTTATGCGGCTTTGAACCCTTAGCCGGCTTCTGGGAGAATGTTGAAGGCTTGCCACGGCCTTTCTTGGCTTGTTGTCTGTCCCTTATCTGCTTCTATGCTGGATTACCGGACTTCCGGTCCGGATGGCTAGCAGACTTGTCACTGGGAGCATAGGGGTGAAAATGACCCTGACGTCTGTATGACTGGCCAGAAAAACTCCTCTCTTCACTTCTGCAGATTTCCTCTTCAGCCTTGGTGATAAGCTGGTCTGGGAATAGTGAGCTGAAATGTACCGGAGACATTTTCAGAGCGTTCAGGGTGTCCTGGTTCACACCAGCATGCAGATATTCGAGGTAACTATCCCTGCGAGCAAGGGTGAAGATGGCCATGCTGATGAATACCCCCTCAGATAGATCTTGCATAGTCCTGGCCATGGCTTGAGAGATAGACCGGTTGAAGGTAACTAGATAGTCTAGCTCATCCACTGCCTGCTTCATTCTTTCAGACGACTTGCCTTTCGACCTGTCCAGGTGTAAAGTTTTCAGCTGAGCAGACATGGCATCCTGAACTCTGGTCAAGCATCTTGATAACCCCGCAGCCTGGTTGCACATGACAGTTTGTTCACGGGTTGCTCTCTCCCAACGCCTAAGCATGTCCTGGCCCGGGAGGGTGGGGCAGTAGGAAGACTACATTTGGCAACTCTGCTAAATGAATGGTTGAGCTTAGCCAGTTCCGGAGACCAGGTGCATACAGTGTTCTTCTCACAGTCCTTCTTATCAGTATGCATCCCATACCATCTGGACGACCTAGGGGGGCTTGATGAACTGATCCTTGACGAGGCCAGCAGTGTCAGTATTTCTTGCAGGGTATCCCTCTGTGATGGTGAGATTCAGCTTGTCCATCTTCTTACACAGCCAATCATCCACTGGAAGCTTGACTGACACTTTACCGGTTGGCTGGACACGTGAACCGGCAAAAGGGTTGTCACCAGAAGAGGACACACTCTCGAATTCAGGAACCTTGTGCCAACCCATAAAGGATCTATCTCCTCTGATCGTTTCCCTGTAGTTAGCCTCCTCAGACTGTTCTTGATCTGCAGACTCGTCCCTGGTGAGCTCTCTGTCTGGAGACCCGTCCCGGTAGTTTCCTTCCAATAGGGAACCGGTCACACTGTGCTGGTCATCCTTACTATCAGATCCACTGGAGCTATGGACGACTCTACTACCGGTCAGGGTCTGGTCTGCATTAAAATCCACATCACCGGTACCGGATGGCAGTACATCAGGGACTGAACCGGGGGCCTGAACAGGCGGGGTTGCTGTCCCGGCACCGGGAGCCTCAAGAGGCTGGGTGGCAGTCTGCATCTCATCTACAGCATCACCTGTGGCCTGAACAAAGCTGGGACCGGAATTTCCTGTAGATCTAGCCAAACTACTGGTGCTAGCACCAGCGTCAAAGAATGGCTTCTGGGTGGTGGTGACTTCTGCTGCTGGCTTCACAACCGGTTCCACCGGAACGGTGAAAGACTTGACTAACAGCATTGCTTCCAGCCTTGCAAATCTTTCTGCCCATTTATCATCTAAGTTCTTTAAATCTTCAGATGAGGGTCTGCTACTGGAACTAGATTTCTTTTTGCTGGATCTGGGAGAAGGCTTTGGTGAATCACTATGTTTCTTCTTCTTCCCAGCAGGGGTGGTTTCAGGCTGAACTACAGCCTTCTCTCCCTCCACTTTACCCAGCACACTCACGTGTGAAGGGTCCACGATAGTGGGAGTAGGGGAGGATGAAACCATTTTCTTGTCTTTGTTCTTCCGTTCTCTGTAAGTGGGGGCAGCTAATTGTTGAACTTGCTCTGGTGTAAAACCTTTTCAAATAGGACAGTCTTTCTTGAGAACGCAGTTGTCTTCTCCAACCCCCTTGTCCCGACATCTTGCACACTTCAAATGGCCATCAAAACTCGCCATAATATGGCCACAGGTGCCTCTCTTCTGTCCTGGGGACGACATGATGGTAGGTACCTCAGTAGCAATACGTAGAAATAAAAAAAATGGATGAATTTGCAGTAAACTTCAAAAAATGTATCTTGTTGAAAACACGTCCGCACACTCCACGCACCAAACAAAAAAAATGCTATGACGTCACACTGTCTAGACAAGAAGGAAGTACGATGCGCCACCTAGTGAATGCACACTCTGTGACTGGTCCTGCTGGTATTATATACAGGACATCTTTTTCTGGCGTTTGGCGGGACCGGTCACACCGACCGGTAAAGCAATTGCCCATTACCAGCTACATCCACATGCCAAATTTGAATTTGATCTGACAAGCCATTTTTGAGATGCCATTAGGAATACAAAGTGAGACAACGTCATTGATGCCAGAAGAGGACAAACCATCCCTGTATGCCATGCAGCATACATGCTGATGACACAAAAAGGAAGTAGGTTGCTCCATCTAGTGAGAGCTTGGAGCTACACAGCCACCTGGCGAGTGAATACCATACTACCCATCCTGGCCAAAGCCCACAACAAGATGTTTTTTTTTCCTAACATTTGGTGAAACTAAAAGCACACAGGGCAAATGCATTTGTCCACCAGGTAAGATGTATTAACACAATAAAAATTAACTTAAAGATTCTATATCCACACAAAAGGGGAATTTTTACTTTAACACTCTTTGTTTACGAGATTTTAAGTGATCTTTCTGAGGGCTTTTTGGGTTCACCAAAGGCCTCAAATTGTTTCAAATTGCTTTCAATTCAGATTTTAAACAGTCGTGTGGTAAAATAACAATGCACATTGGGGGCAATGTCCCTACCCTTTCTTTGTTTTTATAGGTAGGGCAGTACCTGTGTTGTAAAAGTTATTGTAAATAAATGGATGCATGTCCAAGTCCTTTGTTGAGGATGTTATATAATTTAAGATTGTATACTTACACACACTATGTATCCTTATACACACAATCACACACAAAATTTATACATTTGAGGTTTATATCTCCTTTTAAAACTTTTGATCCATCACAGATAAATGTGTAAAGAAGAACTATGTTCATCACTGTCTAGGTCACCTCACACTGCTAGCACCACCTAGAAGCCCAGATTGGTCATCATGACCTCTTTTCTCTAAATGGTGGCTGAGTTAGGAGCTGCCTCCCCACATACCACTCAATCCCAGATAGTAAGCTATAGTAGCTTTGTAACATTAAAAATAAAAAAAACTGAATCTGTCACCTTCATATATCCATCAGCAGTTGCACAAGTTGAATTATTATTTTTGGGCTTTTTTTTTTTTTTTTTTTTTTTTTAAATTTAATCTGGGGAGTATTTTGAAATGTAGCCTACCTTTTTCTTTTCTGCACTCTTGATACGTTTCAGCTCCTTTTCCCTCTCCTTCTCCTCTTCCTCCGCTTTCTGTCGCTCCAGGTCCTCTTTGTAGGCTTTCAGTGAGTTGGCCCGCACAAACGGATTCTCATTTGCCTGCCTCTCCTGGCTACTGGATCTAGAATGGCTGCGACTACGGGGTGACTTGCCACCCTTTTTATCCTTACCTGTTGCTCCCTTGCCTCCTTTCTTTTCTCCCTTCTCTGGAATGGGCAAAGATTAAAAGATATAATATGGCACAAAAATCAACTCTGCCTGTTAAAGTTAAAATAATACAACAGTATCACTAACTTCTAACAGGTCCATCTATCCTTTCTGTTAAATTATATAAAAGCCAGGTTTTTACAGATACATGCTACCAGAGTTGAAAGACACAAGTTTTTTGTCAAAAGTTAAAACCATCAAAAAACAACTCTATGATACAAAGCATATTTAATACCTTTGTCAGTTTCTGTTACATATTCAATGTTTTTCCATTTACAAATCCTAGATATGCACACTATTTTGAAATATAACATATAGATCTTAATCTATTGAATATAAAAAGCAAAACACACATTTTGGAAATCAAAAAAACTGTTAAAAAAACCCTTGTTTATAAACAGCCTGGATTATGGCATAAACTTGAATGAATAACCACATTCAAGTTTATAAATTGTGTTCATCTGCAAAAAAACGAGGTTTTTAGTTAAAGTAGTCTAAAGCCCATTGTACACTAGCGCGGCGCGATGTGGCACGGCTAAATAAACTAGAAATAAAATAGTTCACTGCTTATACACATATGCGGCGCGGCAGCTAGCGGTGCGGATTTTTTCATTTAGAAAATTTTCTAGTTTTCCAAAAAACTGCGCGGCTTTTTCACTGTTTTCCCCCAAGTTTTCATAGATATTTGGATTTCCCACATGTTAAATATGGTAGTATATCACAGAACTCTACACAAATATATTAATTAGAAACCAAAATGCAAGGACACAGGCTCATTATGAAGGGATTAACTACTGGCAAATAGATGACAAAATATGGTGTGTGTCAATATAGACACATAAAAGGGTTAATTTAATGAAGATTGCAATTAACAGTAATTCTAGAAAGGACACACAGGCCAAGGGTCTTGTTTGTAGATGGATTAAGTACTTAAGTGGAGAAAGGGATGTCAAGTTAGGTGTGTGGCAATATATGTAGAGAAAACCCTGCCAAAAGTTAATTGAAAGGGTTGTAATCACCAGTACTATAAAAGGACACTGGTAAAGGGCAAGGCTCTTCATTTTGGAGAGATTAAATTGCATTTAAGGGTATGATAGGTGTAGAAATGTACTGTGGGGTATAGATGTTTAATTATATGTGATTAGTTTAACTAATCTAGCCACTTTTGCTGTAGTTTAAAAAAATTTTTTTTTTTAATTTACTGAAAACCGCTAGGAAAAATCGCCCAAATGTGCAAAGTAAAGAAAATTCGCCTGCTTAGCATGTAGTAAAAATCGTGTTGCGCCGCACCGCGCCGCACCGCGCCGCGTAAATGTGCAACACCCTTAAGAGTGGGTTCTGTATAACTAGACCCTCCAATATTAACTGGATATTGTTCTAGTTATGGCAAACCACAAACTTGCACCTTTTATTTTTTGGAACTTAAAACTGGTTCTGTGCAAGCCAAACTTCAACTTGTACTTTTAAGATACACTGTGCACATGTTTGGTAATGACATAATACATCAGAAAAAGCTATTTTTGTCTTGGATACTGTATGTCATTATTTCAATCTGAAATTAAGTTAATGAGTATTATAATCAAGTCTGCTTGTTTGTTTGTCTGTTTGTATAACTGAAAACTGATTAATCAAATTTGGGTCATACACAAGGCTTGGTCCTACTGAAAGATGGTCTGGATCCGGATACGTATCACCAATCCAGAATTTTCCTTTTTAGCTTTTTAGTACTACATGGGCAAGGGTTTTTTTTTTTGCATTACCTGGCTCTGGTTTTGTGTTTTACCAATTATTGGTTGTATAAATTCTGTGTGAGTTGGGCCTTAAAAACTGCATGAAACCATGTATATAACCTTCATACAAAAAATAACAATGACCAAGGAAAGGTATCTCATAGATTGAGGGCTAAAGAATTTGATGTAGAATTACCAGTGCTGACCCCTGCAATGTCTCTGGTTTATGAATATTGAACAATGTTTTTGTGTGATGCGCCTTAGAGTCTGTTTTTTTTTACAGAGATTAAGCGCTATAAAAGTGCTATTAGAATTAGAATTACAAACGACACACTTAATTTTTGCACTTAACACACTGTAAACACTGTTACTCCTGTATTCCTCAAAAACTGCTTTACCCAAATGTGCATCGCTGGAAGATATGTGAGTGCTTCTGGCCATTTTTATGACAGTAAAAGGCAGTAACAAAAATGAAAGAAAAAAGTGTTTATAAAAAATTATTTTTGAACTATCTACTTAACTCTTCTAATCCAACTGGAGAAAAAAGTAGAACTTTTAATAAAAACATACTCTTTCAACAGAGAAACTGATTTAAATGAAATAACCAAATTCATCAGATGCACCAACAAACAAAACTAACTTGTGTGGTTTTTTTCACTCAAAGGCCTTAGATATTATCAGATAGTCAAGCTCATTATCCACACTTTTCACAAATTCGAACCCCTCTTCACAGAGTAGCAAACAAAAATGATAATTTTCCATCAAGTAATCAAGTTAACAACAATTACTCACTCAATCAATGAACTGATTATATTTCACAGTGTAGCAAACCAAAACAATGAATTTCCATCAAGTTAGGAATTCCACAGCTATTATTCACTCAATCAACAAATTGATAATATGGAATAGTACCAGCTAAAGCTACAGTGAAGCTAAGGCATAATATATACATGTACTTTGTCACAAAAATTATACATAGAGGTACTACATGCTTGGTCACTATTTTTTCAAGTTTGAAATTACAAGAATCCTTGAAATAATCCAAAAATAGTACAGGTACACAAGAAAGTAATTAAACTGTGATATGTGTGACTAGAATCAGTGAGCACATGGTGACAACAGCATGGCATGCACAAAGCAGCCCTGTATATTATTATTGCTAGAATTAATACCAGTGTATCGACAAGAAGCAATCACTGAATAGATAAACACATTTAACTGAATGAGAGTACTATGGTACCTATGTGTAAAGATATGGGGAGTGAGTATATGATATAAAACCTAGCTCACTTGCTTTTGCTATTAAAACATGGTTGCACACTAAGGATATTACCTAAGAATAATTTTTCAATCTGTGATAACAGCATCACTTTTATGTTTTTGGAAAAACTAGCATCAGAGATGCCCGTACCCCACAGCCTAGGGAAATATTTTGAACACCATGATATAGAAGTACTGTATCAGTACAAAGTTCAGGATACTTTCAGAGCACTGTCAGTTATATAAAGGTCCAAACAATGTTTAAATAGAGAAAATAACGTCTAAAAGAAAGATAATGCATGTAAAGATGAAGTATTAAAACAAGATAATTCAATAACAAGATGACAGCATTAATCAGTAAACTATTACCATGCATACAGAAGTGGTAATACATTCAATGAATGCTTATGTGTGGTGTTGGAGCAAAATCTGTGGTTCACTTGATGAAATTCCATCTCTTACAATGGGAAGTTATAAAAGTAAAATTCTTAATAAATTCTAATATTACTTTAACAGTGCTTAATCTGCATTAAAAGACAGACCCAAAGGTGCAACAAGATTTTAAAGGTCAAGGTCACTACAACAAGGTCAAAGGTCAAATTAAGGTCACACCATGATAATGCACACCTATAACCCCTAACCAATGGCCCTACCAAGTAACAACTTCCTATACCTTACGGTTTCCGAGATATAGCCCAGACAAGATTTTATAGGTCAAGGTCACTACGGCAAGCTCAAAGGTCAAATCAAGGTCAGACCATGACGTTGCACACCTACACCCCCTAACCAATATCCCTACCAAATATCAACTTCCTACACCTTACAGTTTCCGAGATGTAGGCCAGACAAGATTTTATTGGTCAAGGTCACTACAGCAAGGTCAAAAGTCAAATCAAGGTCAGATCATGACGTTGCACAACTACACCCCCAAACCAATGTCCCTACCAAGTATCAACTTCCTACACCTTACGGTTTCTGAGATATAGCCCGGACAAGATTTTATAGGTCAAGGTCACTACGGCAAGGTCAAAGGTCAAATCAAGGTCAGACCATGACGTTGCACACCTACACCCCCTAACCAATGTCCCTACCAAGTATCAACTTCCTGCACCTTACGGTTTCTGAGATATAGCCCGGACTAGATTTTCAAACTCAAGGTCACTACGGCAAGGTCAAATCAAGGTCAGACCATGACGTTGCACACCTACACCCCCTAACCAATGCCCCTACCAAGTATCAACTTCCTACACCTTATGGTTTCTGAGATACAGGCCGGACAAACTTTTTCCCGCCGCCCACCTGCCCACCCATCCGGACACCATGGGTGAAAACAATACCCCGACAGCCCTTAAGGGCTGTGGGGTAAAAACTATGGCACCAATCCATTGAAGACAGAGTAAAAAAATACTTCAACGTTCTTCATGGGTGAAAAACTAGAGAGCGTGGCTACATTTACATATTTTTTGCACCCTTTAAAGCTACTGTGAAAATAAGCATACACTTAATATTTGGGGCATGATAAATATTGGTTATTACATAAAGTACCAAGCACAGTATATAGTGGTGAATATTTTATTTCCAGAGGGAGCCATAATTCAACCACAATTTTTGTACCAATAGACATTCAAAATGGCGAGTTCAACATGTTGCAAGTAATCTTGTCCTCAGATACACTTGTGTTGAATAGGCCAAACAGAATATCCTGGTAAGGGGTGGTGGGTTGTTGGTCTGTCACAGCAGTAATAGGTTTACCTGTCAGGGTGCGCAATTAATCACTTGTATCACCTACATATCCAGTGTCACTATCTGTAAAAATGTTTTTGCTTACAAAAACAAAGTGTCCCCAAAGGTTAGATGCAATACAGTAGAAAAGTAGAAAAAGGTTTTTGAAAAGAAAAACCAGCAACACTGAGAGAACAAGTGAAAGTTAAGCAGACAATGTGGAGGTTTATGCATCAAAATGAAAGAGAACTGTCAGTTTTATTTTGTTTTCTATGGTCATAAATTGTGAAAAGTTAATTTAATAAATGATATACTTTGTAAGAAGAGTTGTTTTAGATGTAAAATATGCCTACTAAAAAGAATACTTATGTTAAATATGACCAGATATCTAGAATCCCTGTGTAGGGTTTACTATAACCTGACAATACATTCTAAAGCTGTAAAGGCAATAATAGATTATGGCAGGGTCAGTAGCAGATTTTCCATTTCATTATCTCGCCAGCACAGCAAAGCTTATCCCCAGTCGAATAGGCCCATTAAAGGAAGTAAATTTCGTGAAAACAAAACATTGCAGTACTTCCTAAAGAAATCGCAAAAAAAGAACAAAAATATGAGATAAAAGATTATAATTTCTTCAGATATGAGGTTTGTTTCTAGTATTTCCCAATATTATATCCTGACATTTGAAATACCAGATGTAAAGTGTCGTCACGGTATTCAAGTGAATTGGTCTAGATACCGAGATACCGGTATTACCAACCCTGTGCTAAAGGAGATATAAGGCAAAAACACAAAATCTGCTATTTTATTACCCCAGTTTGACCCATAAGGGGAAAAAATCTGACTGGCTATCTAGACTCTCCACACATGGTTTCCCAATACCTCTTGATACATTCTAAAGCTGTAAAAGCAATAACAAAGGATATATAAGGCAAAATGTCAAAATCTGCTATTTTATGACCCCATGTTGACCGGTACAGGGTGGTCAGGGGGGAAATGTGACTCGCTTTCTACACTCTGTACATATGATTTCTTACCACCTCCCAATACATTTTATGGCTCCAAATGGTATATAACTGCCAAATATGGTTAGAAAGCTTTCAATAATAAGGGAGATATTCAAGGGTGACTATAATGCGGTGGTGATGGCAGCGAGAAAACTGAAGTGAAAACAAATAAGCGCCCTTTCAGGGATGCTTACTTAAAAAGTAGCTTGGGGGTTCAGAGCCCAAAGCCAGAAGGATTATTTGCAGAGAATATTAATAAATTGTCAAGGAAATAATTTCTAATCACACATTGTTGATATATGACTGGTTATTATTAGTGCTGCCACGACACTTGCTACTTCTGATACTATCATTTGCTATGTCTATTATAAGCAATAATGGGATACATTTTTTCAAATCGGATTATAAAGATATAAGCATATTTATATAAAATGATAGAATATCTTTTAACAATGAAGGATTACTAGGCAATCTAAAATATATTTTCGGCCTTTTTACAACCCAGCCCATACAAATAGAGTCACAAGGCCTATCATTAGCATTAAGCCATTGTCGAATAGCATGTTTATTTTTTTGGTTAAGTTGATAAGTTCGTAAGTCAAATTAATTGACATAAAGCTTTCAAATAATATGTAACAAGAAACTGGGGTTGTAGACCAAAAAGGTGGGTTGTGCAATCAGTATCATGGATGGTAACACATACATAGTACTTGCCATCTCTACAGGATGGATGTATGCCAGATGTATGCAACATGATAAGTGTGATACTGGTTCTGGACATGTCAAAATAGTGCTGGCTTCTGTCCTTTCATTTAATATTTGGTTCAGTTTGAAATCGATAAGCAGAAGCATCTTTAAGTTATAGTCTGGAAACAGAATTTCAAGATGGTGGCCATCTTCTTTTTTCCAAAGGGGACCAATTTCAAAACAACCTAGCCTGGGTGCTATCCTACCACTTTGGTCAATGAAAAAGTGAACTTATTTTCCTTGCTGTGATGATTAAAATTAAACGTTAAAGGTTAAAAAGTTACAAAGTTACAGTGAACATGTGCAGATCTCTGGTCTTACTTTCCGGAAATAGAATTTCAAGATGGCAACCATGTTGGCAATCTTGTTTTTAGAAATGGCATCAATTTTGAAAGCAACCTAGCCGAGGTGGTGTCCTACCACCCTGTTAGGTTTCATATCAATCGGCAAAAGTGTCTTTGAGTAAGAGTCCAGAAACAGAATTTCCAGATGAAAGCCATGGTGGCCATCTTGTTTTTCCTAATGGTACCAACTTTAAATCAACCCAGCCTAGGTGGTGCCCTAAGTTTCAAATAGATCAGCCGAGGCATCTCCGAGTTAAAGCCTGGAAATGGGAATTTCCAGATGACGGCCATGGAGGCCATCTTGTTTTTTTAAATGGCACCAACGTTGAAAGCAACCTAATCTAGGTGGTGCCCTACCACCCTGTCAAGTTTCATATCGACTGTAAGAAGTATCTTCAAGTCCAGAAATGGAATTTCAAAATGGAAGCCATCTTGTTTTCCAAATGACACCAATTTTGAAAGCAGCCTAGCCTGGGTGGTGCCCTACTACCCTGTTAAGTTTCAAATCGATCCGCGGAAGCGTGTTAAGTTAGAATCCAGAAACCAAAATGTTGACAGACGGCGGACACATCAATCTAATAAGTGGGTTGGTTACAGCAACTGTGTAAATGTTATAATATAACCAATATGTAACACTGTTGTCAGAATTAGTTAATTCCTTTAATGTACTGACGATTTTCGAAGGACCCTTCAATTGACAATTCATAAACAACCAAATAAAAAGACAAATATAACATTATAGATGGTGTATACAGATAAGAAAACAATATTATTGTACATTTTAATTGAATAGTTTCGTTTTGGGCTGAGTTTATGAAGTCGACATCTGTCGGTACTCGGTTGCCAATGTGGACGATATTCAATTTAAATTTGCAGTGGCGAGTGACAGCACTAGTTATTATCCATTTAATTCACAGGCTGAGAGGAAGATTTATATACATAGAACATGTACACCATCCGATAAATCACAATTATTTACAACACAAGTTATATGGATGTGATAGGTACACAATCAGTAGCATACACAACAGTCATATAAATACCCACACTGATAATACTCTGAAAAACAAGATAAAGTATAATTATCACAAAGGATCTACACTTAAACCAGTGACATGATATATTCACTCAATCTTAATATTTGCATATAAAACAAAAATGTGTTCTAATTCTGTTTTCAAAATTTTAATTTATTCACCTTCTCATTTAAAATCAAATGGGTCAGTTTTAACAGAAATATATGTGGGATTGTGACCAACTGACTCCAACATGAGGCTTAGAGAACCCAAAGCTTATATCATGTTTCATGAAAGTGGATAATAAAGTGGAGAATCACTGGGCACCTTATTTGTGATAAAATACTGTAAATTGAAACTTGAGACACAAAGAAAAGTACATACCACTGCCTGGTCTTGAGGCTGCCTCTTCTGCCTCTTTGTTGATTTTTTCCACCTCCTGAGCCAGCAAAAAGGCTTCATACTTGGCCTCTTCCTCTTCAGTCCAGTCTGTCACCAAATCAGCAATATGTTCCAAATAGTTCCTGTAAAACATTCCAGTACAATCACAGCTAGTTTCTCTCAGCATCAGATTCTATGCTTAGGTCTGAGTTGTACTGTCTCAGCATCTCTTACACAAAACCTTTAACCAAGAATGTCTATTATTATGTGCATCACTCACTCAAATAATATTCTTGGGATGTGGTATCTATGTCCCGACAAAAAGTGAAATCTATAGAGAAATAGACGAGAAAAGTCGGACTATATACCTGAAGCCCACATTGGAGTGTAGTTTGGTTGTCCAGCTGGTGAAACTGGAGTGCTCCTGATTGGCGGGGTTTTGTAAGACGACCATTAATGTGTGGTCTCTCTTGTGATAGTATGTGTCCAAAACTGCATGTGTGTGCTGGGCTTTCTGTAGCACCTGTAACAATAGACAAACCATGTAAAAACAGTGAGACACAACACACAAACAAGACCACTGCCGTGGCGTGTATCTCCCGCCGAGTAGTAAAGGGGAAGAAATACGGTTTTCAAAACATCCAAAAGAAAGGAAAATGTATACTAGAAATATGAAGCCCTGTTAAAAAAGTAGCTTGATGAATAGAGAAATTAGAGGATAGCATACAGGAAAACATATTATCATGTGTATTGCCTACTCATGAGTACTGAGTACAAGTCTCTGTCACGGTTTCCAAGATATTTACATTTTTTTGTTTTCTGCTAAAATTCAAGATGGCCTCCAAAAGTGTTGAAAAAAATGAATTTTCTCCTTTTTGTGCAGGATACTATTGCACTATCCTATGGGTAAAAATTCACTCGAAATTGCTCTATCTCTTTCAGTTTCCGAGATATTTACTTTTTTTAATTTTCCACTAAAATCCAAGATGGCCACCAAAAGTGGCGAAAATTGAAATTTTTCCCTTTTGTACGAAATACCCTTATACTACCCTATGGGTCAAAAATTTGCTAAAAATCGCTCTATCTCTTACGGTTTCTTAGATATTTACAATTTTTTTTTTCCGCTTAAATCCGAGATGGCCACCAAAAGTGGCGAAAATTGAAATTCTTCCCTTTTGTACAGAAATGAAAAATTTTGTTGTAATTTTAACTTTTACTAGATAAATACTTACCATTTCCTGACCATTGCTATATGTTGGTGCCATCCAACTCACTGGCCAACGTTGAGAAACGTTTTAAGCTACCTTAAGAGGCCAGTGAGTGAGTGTGAACTAGCATGTCCCCCTAGTGGTCATGTGACCACGCCAATAAAGAATCATCATTATTTTTGTTGCAGAACTCCCCTAGTACTAAATCTGCGGGGAGGTAGGGGGGGGGACTATCCTGGTCAGAAAATGGTAAGTATTTATCTAATAAAAATTAAAATTACAACAAATTTTTTTCAATTTTATTGCGAAAAATACACTTACCATTTCCTGACCATTGCTGAATGCAGCCTTCATGGAAGGAGGGCAGTGCTATTATATAAAGACCCAGTACACCACCCTGCAGAGTAACCATACACAGCACAGTCCTACAGGCATTCAGACCCAAACCTCACCTGCCAGATGAGGCAGTGGAACTGTTAAGCACTGCAAGACAACACAGCCTTGTTGTTGTTGTTGTTGTTGTAGGAAGGAAGGAATTATTACAGAAACCCACTACCTAGCCTACAACTTAAACATAATGAGAAGTTTACATTGAAAATTACATGCATACAACAACATAAACTTCCAACATACACCACATATCATACAAATCCCCTAAATCATAGTATGTAGTTGTAGTTCTCACAATGCTGACACTTATTGTGCAACAGTTAAATGTTGCATATAGACGAACATCCAACACCCACACAGGTGACCCAAACTTGGAAGTGTCATCAGCATATTGTGTAATTCATTCCAAGTGTGAATGAAGTCAACAACGCTGCCTAATATAAATACAGACAGTATGACAGACATACATATGCAAATGCATACAAAAGTATCAATATAAGTATCACACATATACCAATTTCAAAGTCTGACCACAAGCAAACAAAGAACTTGAGACAGAAAATTTGGTAAAAATGTCATGGTATCCAGTAACATGCATCTAAAAGTTCATGTACAGAAAGACGACCTTAAAAAGCTAAAGATGCACTCATTCTTGCTTTGACCCGCTACTGTTGAGAGTCAGAATTTGACTTCTCATCAGTCAAAAGGATAGTATGCCTTAAGTAAGACGAGACAGTTGTCCTGAAGATATCTCCTGTAAAGCCTTCCTAAATAGCTACAGACAAGAAATAGAAATTCTTCATTGAATCCTTTGTCCTATGTAAAAGTATTTCAAACCCAAACCAGACAAAGAGATCTAGCTTGAGTAAACCTGCTGTCCCAATGATTGAGAACTGGCATGACCACCGGCTTAAGTGAAGTAGGCCCATCCGAAGCCAACTGATTCTTGGCTAAAATGGCCAGAGCCACTTGTGACCAATTCTTCTTTAAAGTAAGGGAAGAAAATGCCAACATGAATTTCACTTCTTCCTTTCCTTGATGCCAAAGTCAAAAGAAAGACTGTCTTGAAAGTTAATAACTTCCAAGAAACCTTCCCCAAAAGCTCAAAAGGCTATTTGGCGGGACCAAGCAAGACCAAAGACAAAAGGCAAAGAAGGCTAAACCCATAGGCAACTGGTTTGTCTCTATAAAACATCTTTTTTTTTTTTTTTTTTTTTTTTTGTGCTTCATTTATTTTATTGTTTTAAATAAAACATCTTAACAATCTATTCAGCTCAAGAGTTCTAGAGACTCATTCCCCTTCAAGCAAAGCAATCTGCAATTGTTATTCTGTAACCAGCAATAGTACATGGCTCAAGATTCTTTTCCTTAAAGAAGTAATTAAGGAAATTTGCTACATCTGGAAAAGTATTATCTGAGATGTTCACCACAAGGAAGCCTCAGAAGGAGGTTTGTGGATAGATCTACCAGGTCCTACAACCAAGACATCCACCATGACCACCATGATGTAGTCATGGTGAATCTGCACCTGAAGGCGGTTATCCTTTAAATCACCTGAAGAATCCCTGGCCACCCTAGTGCAATCAGAATGATTCTGCACATGTAGGTGGTCATCTTGAATCATCTGAGGAATGAGAGCCACTGGACAAACACAGCTGTCCAGACCCTCCCAAGAAATGTTCAATGCATCTGTTCCCCAGGCCTCACAGTCTAGGACAGGAGACACATACATTGGAAGCTTATGATTCAATTTGTTGGAAACAAATCTATCATTGGTCGATACTAATGGCAGATCGATTGACCACACATACAAGGGAAGCCTTAAAAGGAAACTATGTGGAACAGATCCACCAGATCCCAAACCAAGACATCCCTAGCCACCCTGATGCAATCATGATGATTCTGCACCTGTAGGTGGTCATCCATTGTATCACCTGAAGAATCAAGGCCACAGGACTAAACCAAACTGTCCAGTCCACCCCAAGAAATGTTGAAGGAGACACATACATTGGAAGCTTGTGATTCAACTTTGTTTCAAACAAATCCATCATTGATAGATGCCAGCAATAGCAGATTTGATTCAGAACACCTGATTCAGAACAGATGATTCAAAACTCATTCAATTTGAATCACCCTGTCCTTATGGACAAAGAATCTACTAGGACATTTGGATTCCCTGGGATGAGATCTGCCTGAATCTGAACCCCCCTGGCATTCGTCCCAGGGATGATTCTTCAGATAAGGACACACATTATGAGAGTGGGTACCTCCCTGCTTGCTCAGATAGGAAGCCACTGATGAACTGTCTGTGGAAATCAACAGATTCAGATTCAGAATCTTCTAAATCAAGTAATCCTGTTAATGTGGAGTCTTGACTCTTCATGATACCACAGACCACTGGCTGTTTGATGCCTCAATTGAGCATCCCAACCCTTAAGAAAGCATCTATGAACAGGAGATTGAGCTCCTTCTGATGAAGTAGTGGGCCCTCCTTCAAACTTGAAAAGTTGGTCCACCACTGAAGATGATCCCTTAGAACGTAAGACACATAAACTGGGATATCACAAGACTGAGGATATCTGGTATATTTGCAGATAGCCTTGGGGTCACCTGATAAACAAATGACCCAATAGCATTGTCCTCTACCATGAAGCCATGCCGCCAACCTGAGACATGGCTTCCTTGGAAACCATTTACTCACGAAAGTGTCTTGTTTTGAGTAAAAGACATGCCTAAGATTGAATTTGCAACCTAAAATTAAACTCTGGTGCTGGAAGTAAATCTGATTTCCTAATAACTAATGATCCGACCCTAGCTTTAGACAAGACGAACCAACCCTTGGTATTGTCTTGGCATTGCTGTTTGTTTGTTTGATTGTTATTATAACCTTGCTCCCATGTATATAAACTGTTGACCCCCAATGCTTTCTATGGCCTGCAGCCATCAGTTTCCCTTTGATACCATAGCAAAGTCAAAAAAAGTCTGTTCAAAGGGCAAGGCAATGAAAAGGTCTATAAACTGGTGGATCATGATGCGTTCTTTTACATCCACAAGTCTCATCATTATCTACTAACATAGTAAACAGGCAGTGAACTGGTATGATGTGTCCTCAACACTGAAGTGAAGATTAAAAAATCGTGTGAATCCGGCTACGAAAAAATGCAACTGTAAGGAAACGAGTAAACACACCGATCAATTTACTAGCAACAAATTGCAAATATCCCAATACTTGTGAAATTAAGGTACATGTAAAGGCCTGTTTACCTGACCTCAACTATTAGTGGTAGCCATCTCTTCCCAGCTTCTCACAACCGATAAACTGTAAAATTGCAGCAACATCACCATCCAACTGGTGTTATCGCCCTTTGTCGATCATTTCATAAAACAGCTTTTATCAAAACTGTTGTCTCTAGCATTCTTTTTTTTTTTTTTTTTTTTTTCAAAACACAAGTCCACTAGACTTTCATCAAGTCCTTTTGTCTAAGGTATTATATGAGGACTGAACGATTTCATATATGACAGATTTGCTGGAATGAGAAATACAAAGACTTGGAACAAGTCTACATGTCCACAACTGCTTCAGGAACATGGATAAGCAATCCATCCTGCTACTGTCGTTTCTGTGAAAATATATAGTTGAAAAATATCCTCTTACTATCTCAAGATGTAAGGAGTTGTATATCTGCCAAAAACTGGAACATCATTCCTCCTAAAAGATTACTCCTAACTCCCCTATGTGAAACTGAGGAGGAGACACCCAAAACAGTAAAAGTGGAAGAATTGTCATAAAAGGGACCAAAATATGTGTCCTAAGGCCCTTTATGCTATTTCAAGCCATATGTAGGAGTTTGCTCCTAGACATAAGAACCCCTATACACATGAGATCACAAAATGAAGTTTTTTCGGGACATCTGACCATGTGTCCATCAAAAAAAACCTCATTAAGAGTGAAAAATGCATTCTTATTCCACTAAAAATATCTCAAGAGATAAGTTAGAAACATGTAACACTTTTGATGAGAAACAAGCTTAAGAACTGATCAAGCACTTCCCAACAAAAAATCCAGGATCATTGTGGACTGTAAATGCAAAAACTCTGCACATATCTATCTATGAGATCCTGTTAATCCCTAGATCCTTGAAGACCTCCTACCAGAGGTCCTGCTAGGCAAGTTCAAATGATTATTATCCAAAATATGACAAGCTCTTTGCTGCAAGAATCCCAGAGAACCGGTACTCTTGAATAATGAAATTAGACAATGGATACCTAGTTTATATGTACTGGTTTCCAGCAAAGAAACCAGTATGAATCCACAAAGCTAATTACTGAGATGAATCACAACTCCGGTCATCTGTCAAACCAATTCCAGACCTTTTGGGAGGTATAGAAACTTGATTGTACTAGGATGACGTGATGCAGGTATTTTCCTCCGTGAAAAGCTCCGACTGAACCTCACCAGAAGAATTAAATGGTGTAGCAGATCAATTCTGCATTCGGAACTTGTCCACGATGCAGCATCCAAGAGAAATTTTGATGTCTGCCCCCATAGGGGATTCCTTTTGGCCACCCATTCGACTGAGATTGACATGGTGAGATATTTGCTACCAACGCCTGGCTATAAGAACCCGACGTGTGATAAGCTTTTGTGTCAATCAAATTGTCTCCATTTTATAGGGTGCCTCCTTTGTCACCTAGCAACATGTAAACTATCCCTGTCGGAGCTAGTATGACTGCCGACAGTTTCAGAATAAAAATGTATCAAATCTTCCAGATTTGTGCAAAATTGTATAAATATAAAAGCACTTGTACAAATTCTGAACTCCTGGTATTTAAGAAATCTGAATTGAAGACTCCTCTTCCTTCAACAACGAAAAACAGTGCCACCATGTTTCAAGAAAGAAGGTCATTTAAAAACGTCCATAAAATAATACTTCCTCTGTAGTTCCTTAATTTTGTCCTGAGAAGATATTGTCCAAACATATGTCTCACCACAGAATTCAAAAAAGGTTCAAAAACTTAATAAAAATCCGAAATAAAAAATATACATCCACACTCTAGGATGGCCAACAAAAATAATGATGATTGTTTATTGGCGTGGTCACATGACCACTAGGGGGACAGTTCACACTGGATAGCACCAACATATAGCAATGGTCAGGAAATGGTAAGTGTATTTTTCGCAATAAAATACTATTGTAGTACCCTACTGGTAAAAAATTCACTCAAAATCGCACTATTTCTTACGGTTTCTGAGATATTTGCAATTTTTTATTTTCCGCTAAAATTCAAGATGGCTGCCAAAGTGGCGAAAATTGAAATTCTTCCCCTTTGCAGAGGATACTCTTGTAGTGCCCTATGGGTAAAAAATTCTCTCGAAATCTCTCTATCTCTTACCGTTTCCCAGATATTTACAATTTTTTATTTTCCACATAAATTCAAGATGGCCGCCAAAAGGGGGGGGGAATTGAAAATTTTCCCTTTTGTACAGAATACCAGAATACTATTGTACCCTCCCATGGGTCAAAAATTTGCTCAAACTTGCTCTATCTCTTGCGGTTTCCAAGATATTTACAATTTTTTATTTGTCGCTAAAATCCAAGATGGCCGCCAAAAGTGGCAAAAGCTGAAATTTTTCCCTTTTGTAAAGAATACTCTTGTACTGCCTAACGGGTCAAAAATTAACTCGAAATCACTCCATCCCTTTCGGTTTCGGAGATATTTACAATTTTTATTTTTTGTTAAAATCCAAGATGGCCACCAAAAGTGGCAAAAATTGAAATTTTTCCCCTTTGCTCTATCTCTTACGGTTTTCGAGATATTTGTGATTTTTCACATTTTCACTAAAAGTAGCAATAAAGTAGCCATTACTCACTTGTACATTGAGTAACAAGTGTGAAACTTCAATATGTTACAGTTCACAAAAAGTATATGAAGAACATATTTGAGAGAAATTGTGTAGCTGCAATACTTTTGAAGATATAAGCCATTCATTAGTTGCATTCATTACCAAATTTAGTAAAACTTTAACAAGCGATGACACAGTCAGTTTTACAAGGAGACCTCACACAGTGGACAGGAGATTAGAACCTTGGAGCAGTCTTCCAAGCAGACCTCACCCATAGAAGACAGGAGATTAGAACCTCAGAGCTGTCAGTGACAAGAAGACCTCACACATAGTGAACAAGAGATTAGAATCTTGAAGCAGTCAGTCTTACAAGGTGACCTCAGACAAGTGTAGCAGTCTTCCAAGAGATGAAAGACTGGGCATTATGACAGACCTGCAGAAAGACAGCAGGCTCCATGTGCTCTGCAAAACACCACTGGTCCAGATTTCTGTGCTGCTTTTCATTGATGTCACTCCATTCTGGGTCACCAGGTCCTGGCACCCATGGCTTATCAGCAGCCCCATCCTCAGACCCCTCCTCATCAAAGCGTACTGCAAATATCCAGAACCTTCAATGAAACTTCTTTGACCACACATGAAAACATAAAAGAATATTTAAATAGCAAATATATCAAAAAAAATAATGTAACAAGCGGGGTTTAGATAGCCAATTTATTCCTTATCAACACATACAATATACAGTGCAACAGTTATAATTTGATATAGCAAGAGCCATCACATTGTTCAATGATCTGAATGAGAAGCCACAATGGACACCAACCCATGGAAGAAACAGTAAATAGGACTGTAATGTTTTCTTTGGTCACTTGGAAATGAAACGATTCAGTTTAAAACTTGATCCAAAGAATCATTCCAAGTAAATCTCATAATTTAATGAATAATTAATATTCTTTACCACTTTATAAATTTTGGCCATTTTATAAAGAATAATATGTAAAATACAAAACAATTTAAACCTACATTCAACAAAGTGAGACATGATATACCCCAACTCGCCAAAGTGAAATATTTTGAATACCTGTAACAAATTAAAATTTCTAAATTAACAAGAAACCGTTACAACTGTACTGTGTCACCAGCTTTGGTTTTACACTGAAATAGATGAAACCTGAAAACACACACATTTTGCTAGACTGGTACAAACAGATGGGTGACTAGCAAGAGTCCAACCATATTTGAGGAGGACTGTGTCATGGTTAGACACTATCTTGTGTAAAAAAGGACCCTTACCTGATGTTAAGTTTCTAAATTGTGAGCACAGAGAGACAAAAACGCAGATATGCAGAAATTATACGAAACCTTCACTTGCCAAATACATATCAGCATTTAGCAATAAATTTGAATGTGAATAACTTTGGTGACCCACTTTTAAGATGCTTGTTATATGCCTGTATAAGGTAATGCATTGTGCTAGATGGCTCCACTTTGTCTTGTCCGGCTCCTCCCTTTATGAAGGAATAAAGAGTCTGCAATTGTCAGCAATTTCATGGGGCAGCAAACAAGTGAGTTCATTCTCTGATTATGTGGAGTGCAGGGTCACCTTGCACTGTGGGTCGTCTTTGTGAATTTTCACATCAACAATACAAAAATGTGGATAATCCATAAAACTGTATTGGACTTATTCCTGAAAACCCTAGACTTTCCTAAAGTCTTTTTGTCTTAGGTATTATATGAGGACTGAATGACTTTAATCAAGAATTTGGTGCTGACACTTTGTATTTCATCATAGAGTTATATCCACACTCATCATGATCGATGCATAATGATTCCAATTTCCATGTATGTCAGATTTGGTTCTATGAAAACCCCTGAAACTCAAAATATTTTATTATTACTGGAACTTTAATGTCACCTTAAGCTACAGCACAACTTTATGATCAGTTATAGCCATATACCAATTTTAAATGAAATAAATGAAGCTGTGTTTAAATAAATTCTACCAATATTAAAATAAGCAATCAGTGCCTGTGCCTACAAGTGGAAGTAGAAAAAGATTTATCTGAAAATAGCTATTGCTCAGCTATGCAATGAACTTCAGTATTGCAATATTATTATGTTATAACTGATGAAAAGTAGACGATAAACATATTTCAACAAAACACTGTAAATGCAATAGTTTTCAAGCTACAAGTGATTCACTAACAGTGAGAACCTGAAAGTGGCTATTGCTCAGCTGTGCAATAAGCTACAGGTCTGCAATTTTACTATGTTATGCCTGACCCAAAAGTAGGTGAATAACATATTTTAAAAAAATACTGTAAAAGCAATAGTTTTCAAGTTACAAAATATTTACTCAACAGTGATAACCTCAAAGTACCTATTGCTCAGCTATGGAATTAGGCACAGATCTGCAATTTAACTATATCGTAGATGACGCAAAAGTAGGTATAATAACATATTTAACAAAAATATTCTAACTGCAATAGTTTTCAAGCTCCAAGTGATTTTACTCAACAGTGACAACCTCAATGTAGCTATTGCTCAGCTATGCAATGAGTTATAGGTCTGCAATTTTACTATATTATAGCTGACTCAACAGAAGGTGAATGACATATTTAAATAAAATACTCTAAATGCAATAGTTTTCAAGTTACAAGTGATTTACTCAACAGTGAGAACCTCAATATAGATATTACTCAGCTGTCCAATATGCTACGGGTCTGCAATTTTATCATGTTATAGCTGATCCAAAAGTAGGTGAATAACATATTAAAACAAAATACAAAATAACTTGTTTAAAGATAAACTGTAAATGCAATAGTTTTCAAGTTACAAGTGATTTACTCAACAGTGATAACCTCAAAGTAGCTATTGCTCAGATGTGCAATGAGCTACAGGTCTGCAATTTAACTATATTATAGCTGACCTAAAAGTAGGCGAATAACATATCAAAACAAAATACTCTAAATGCAATACTTTTCAAGTTACAAGTGACTTACTCAACAGTGAGAACCTCAAAGTAGCTATTACTCAGCTATGCAATAAGCTACAGGTCTGTAATTTTACTATGTGTATAGCAGACCAAAAAGTAGATAAATAACATATTTTTACAAAATATTGTAATTGCAATAGTTCTTAAGTTAAAAGTGTTTTACTCATTATGGAAGGTACTAAAAAGTCAGAAAGTAGCTATTAGTCATTTAGCTATTAGGATACAATCCTAAGTAGTCACCATGTTGTAGCTATGGAAAAAGTAGCTGAACAACACATTTCAACAAAAACCTCTAGAATGCAATACTTTTGAACTTATAAGCGATTTACTGCATGAATTCATGAATTTAATGCATTAAAAATTATTTTAAAATTATTCATAAAAGATAATTAAGAAAGATCCAGGCCTGATACACACACAAGGGAATCTACTAGTGGCCTAGTACAGATAGGCAAGATAAGAGAGAAATTCCTTCAATGGTCAATGAGAAAATTGTGTTAAAGTGTTGAAATTTTCACACTTTGGGTGGGGGTTCTTCACTTCTAATGGCTCTGGGGAACAGAACGTACAGATCTCAATGCCTTGAACAATTTTTCATCCTCGATAGATATCTTTTAGAAGTAACAGCACGTCTCTTGGCCTTGTACTTTTGGAGAAGTTGTGGACGTGGACATATACGCGGACACCGCAGAGTGATGCAATAATGTCAACTGACTGACAAGTCAGCCCTTAAAATCACACCAAATCTATTTGTATTAGAAGATTAAGATCATCTTAAAAAGGACACATCTGTAAAGCCGTTTACTTTCCATGGCAAATTTGAATTTATGCAAAGCCCTATCAGAGACACTGTTCACAGGAAAAACAAAACTTTAAACTCAACATTCTATCATACCTGAGAGTTTAAGGCCTTCCAAAAAATAAGGCACTTCTCTGGGACTAGTTTTATCCACATGCCATATTTTAAGTAAATCCATGGAAAAATTTTTGTTTTGAGATATTGTCCAGAAACAAAAAGCCTTTCAGTATTTATATTTCTGTTATTTCTGGGAACTTAAGATCATCTTAATCTAAGGCACACCTTAAAGATCAGTGACAACCTCAGGCAAAATTTGAACTTCATCCATGAAGCTTAATTAGAAATACAATCCAGAAACAAAAAACTCAACATCAATTTGATAGTGGTGAGAGTTTGAGGCTATGTTAATAAAATTAAATCCATATACCAAATTTGAATTACATCCGTCAGGATATTTCTGAAATACTATACAAAACAAAAAAAAAAAAAAAAACTTTCATCATAGTCACCTTAATGTAGGGCACACATTTACAATCAGTTATATCCAAATCCCAAATTAAATTTAATAAAAGAAAGTCTGAGATACTGTCTGGAAACATGAAAAAAATAACATAATTATTATTGGGAGTTTAAGGTCCCCTTAAGATATGGCACTCCCCCCAAGAGAAGTTAAATCCATATAGCAAACTAGGATTACATCTGACAAACTATTTTCGAGATACTGCCAAGAAATGAAAAACCTTAAAGACGATAAATTTATATAATTAATCAGAGTTTGAGGTAGGGAATGGTCTAATTTTTTATTAGAATTAATAAGTCAAGCCCTATTCAAGATACAAAACAAAGAAACCCTGATAATGTCTTACTATAACTGCCAACACAATAATTTTCAGTTGTGATAAAATGTTCTAAACTTAAATCATCTAAACATCAAAAAAAAAAAAAAGTCCTTACCTTAAACTCAATATTACTTTGCCACTGTGCAGAGTTGAAGGTCATCATGCCATGTAGGTTCCATTCAAACTTTGTTATGTCCAGTTAAAAAAAATCCACATGGCAAACTTGAATTTAATTCATCAGGCAAATTTTGAGATACTGCCAGGAAAGAAATTTGATGATAACACTGACCCTATCTGCCCAAGCAGAGCTGCTGGTGACACAAGAAGTTGTTACCTACTCAAGTTTTTTGACAGAAAGTTCATAAATGGGTCCCTGTTGGCTCTTTTAGAGACATTAAAATGCTCCTAAACTTAAGCTACAGATCTCAAAGATGTCATATAGAAGTTATTCCAAACACAGTTTGAGACTTGTCAAACTTACCATTTCAAAATTACAGGGCAAAATATGTGAAAAATGTAGGAAAAAGGTCACTCAGGTGGGGCATTTATATGGCCTCCTGCACAGGCTAAATGTCTAATAAAGCCTTGAATTTTTGAAAAGAACATATTAATATATTCCAAGATGAGATTTTGGCTCTGTAAACCACATAGCTTTATTTTGTTTTCTATGGTCATAAATTGCGAAAAGTTAAATGCTATAGTTTGTAAGAAGAGTATATAAGGCAAAAACACAAAATCTGCTATTTTATGACCCCAGTTTGACCCATAAGAGGGGGTCAGGGGGGTAACTCTGACCGGCTTATATCTAGACTCTCCTTATATGAAATCCAGTCTAAAGCTGTAAAAGCAATAATAAAGGAGATATAAGGCAAAATGATCAAAACTTCTATTTTATGACCCCATTTTGACCCATAAGGGGGAGGTCGGGGTAAATCTGACTTGCTTTCTAGACTCACCACATATGGTTTCCTACTACCTCCCAATACATTTTATGGCTCTAAATGCAGTACTTAAGAAGATAATGGGGGGTTCACATGAATTTTAAGCTTTCTGGTTGGTATCTGTGAGAAAATTTCTCATAAATCAATCAATTTTCATCGGATCACTCCCAAAATCTGATCAGCTCGTATTTTTGTTTGAACATGTGTGTAAAATTACAAGCCTCTGCGGTCAGTAGATTTTGCTGAGCGGCGACAAAGGGCGGGTGTACCCCAAAAAACTTTACTTTTCTCCTTAATTGAAGAAATCGTAGCTGTTTTGATGTGAGGAACAAAGAAAATCAAAAGTATAAAATTTAATAACTACAAATATTCACAATTACCCAACTTCCAGATAATACTCCTTTATTTCTGCAAGATATAATGCTGAGTCAGAAAGTATTTCCCTATTAAATGGTTTTACAACTGTGTTACAATTGATTAAATTTGGAAAAGACTGAAATTATAAAAATGGGATTTAATCTTCAAAAAGATATTAAACTGCCAAATGAGTTAAATAAACTAAAATACAACAAAGGCTCCTTTAAAACATTGGTCATATGGTTTTCAAATAACCCACAAAAATGTAAACTTTTAAATTTTGAGACACACAAAAAGTTGAGCAATTTGAACATATGGTCAACTTGAAATCTGTTCCTAAAAAGTCAAAATCACAATCTTAAAATCCTTAATAATCTCACAGTTTTCCTTCTTATTTAGTACTCTATACATCCTTGTGGAAGTCCTCCATAAAACACATAAAGCATTTGAAACAGAATTGTAAAAGTGTACAATATCAAATGCAATATGTTATGCTCAGTAATATTCTCTTTTTTATGGAAAATTAAACCAGATAAAGCTAAAAGCAGTCAGTACCATAATTAGTAGCATTTGAAATGGTGACTTGAAAATGCCAGATATATATTTCAATAAATCAATAAATGCAACAAGTAAAATTTTGTGGATTAAAAAGATATCAGACAATTTAAATTGTAAGTGGGTGTATCCTCATCCACCCAATACAGCTGCACAATCGCTAGAAAAGGATAACTTAAAAAAAAAATTGTTGTAACATAAAAAAAAAAAAATTGTCCTAACCTTAAACTCAATGTTAGTTTGCAATTGTGGCTGTTTTAAGGTTATCTTGCCATTTATGTTCTGTTCAAGATTTGTCGCAACCACAACATAAATATGTTTAGAATCAATTGCAAAGTATGTGACATATTGTCCAAACATTTCCAAACTTAAAGTGAAAATAGTTCTATTATTTTACTGGAATTAAAGATTACCTAAATATGCAGCACTTTCCTAAGGCCAGTTACATAAACATGCAAAATGTGGACCAAATAGGTCAAGCCACTTTTGGTATCCTCTGTGGGTAAATAAAAAAAAATTAAACTCAATATAATTCTTTTTCAAATGGAAATTTAAGGCCACCCTAAAATACAGCATATCTTTAGGACACAGATGCACTGACATGGCAAATCTGAACTGAATCTGTCTAGCTTTGCAAGCAAATTGCCTTGTGCAACCAACTGACAACAAAGACAATGGCTCCTTTTATACCAATCTCATCACCGCAAACAGTTGATGACCCCAAGAAGCTTTGGGTGTCCATAAGAAAGGTACTTTACCACAAACTCGGAGACTACACTGCCTGCTCATAGGTCAGATAAAAGCCTGGCAGACAAGTTTACTGTATTTTTCTACAAGAAAATAAGAAAAATTAGGGACTACTTCAGGCTCTTTCTACTGATGCACCTACTTTGGCACCTCCTGCTTTTAATGCCTTTGAGTCCGTAACTGAAGATGACATCCACAAGATTATCAATAATTCTCCCACTAAATCACGCTTACTGGACCATATACCCATATTCCTTGGTTAAGTCACACCCATCCTAAAGCAACTCCACCGGCTGCCTGTCAATTATCCTGATGTTAAAAATTGCAACATTGGTTTACATATTTCTCCACAGTGGTTCTAGCTATTTTTGACGATCCTTGTCTCAGAGCAGTTGCTTCTACACTACAAGGTGTAGTCACTCTGACCATCAAAACAGGACAGTTCCTCCTTTCCACTCCTCACACTACAAGTCTGTAAAACACTTTGGCCATAGTTTTACCTTTGATGCTCCTAGGATTTGGAATCTATTTTTCTGATAATGTACACAGTGCATGATCTACTACCCCTTCTGGAATAAGCTCAAAATTTACCTGTTTGCAAAAGCCATAGCCTCCCCTGTCACCCCTGTGTCTCCTTGGTAGCCTTCTTGTCACCCCCGCGACTTCTCTAGTAAAACTTGGCCACACTAGACTTATGATTATTCAACTTACTTATGTTCAGCTGCATCTTACAGTCTGTCATCTGATTGAGATTTAGTGCTATAATAGTCCGGATATGATTAGATTAGCTGTTTTGAGACACTCTCAAAAAAAAAAAAAAAAAAAATTAAATTCAATTCAATGCCAATAATTTATTAACTGGAGTTAAAGGTCACCGTAAACTAGGGCACATCTCTGGAAGCAGTTACATCCACATGTCATATTTTAATTTAATCCCCGAAGCCATTTTAACATACTCTGTGGAAACAAAGTGTGGTGATGACAATCACAACAACCTATGGAGGACACAGCAATGTGCTCCTCATCTCAGGTACTGGTGACATGAAAATAGTAAGTATGGGAGCAGTTTATACTAGAATTTTGGTGCAAACTATTCAGCTTTTCCTGGACACAAACATATCCAACATATTGTTTGATGTTACTAATAACCTAGTTAAACCTACTTCGCATTTACTAATTTGAAAAACAAATCCAAAATGTTTGGTGAAAGTTTTTGTATGGGTTTCAACTAATGAGCTCCTTCAAATTTATACTGAAAAAATGGAAAAGTTGATTCTATGGCTAGAGTTAGTGCAAGATATTGCACAAAAGCTCAACAGTACTATTCCTATGTTCTCATTCAACTTTTGTTTCCGGAGTATACTCCAACCATCTCACTGGTTTTTGAGCACCAAACTTTTGTCATCTTTCTCACTGACTTAGTTCATGCAGTACCTGAGCTGCTCTTTCTGGAATCTCTGGAACTGGCAGATGCAGAGCGCTTCAATATTCCAGGTGTTGATGGACGGGAGTTGTCACTCTCTGAAAAGCCTTCTCCATCTTGTGTTTTAGGATGTGGAGTCTCATCTTTCTCTAATAAACGAAAAATGTGATAGCACCAAATGGAAACTACACTCCAACATTGCAAAAACAAACTGACACTAACCACAATGTTAGTATATGCCTATTTTTTAAAGAATATAAAATGACTATTTCAGAAAAGAAAATGCAGTTACCGTCATTGTTTCTGAATATTTTAGAACTTGTATCTACACAGACGAAGACAATTGAATATCAAGTAATAATATCGCACAAACAATACTGAAATAAGAATTAGATTTTCACATTTTTTCTTTTTTTAAAATATACTTCAAATAAATTCTGTTCAAAAACTGATTGCAAATGTGGAACACACTGTTTTGAAGAATGACTATGAAGAATAACTGTGTTTTCTAATTTAAAAGACCATAATCCAAAAACATTTAATAAAGTTCATTACTTGAAAAATATTTGTCTCAATTGGTGTCTGTTAAAAATCACTGAATCTGACTAGTGATGAATAATCAAAGCAGACCAGCTTACTGTGTTGTAGCTCATTGCTGCAAGTGTAATATTTATATGAAATTATCGTAACTATTTAAAATGAGCATATGAGATGTCTGTATCCCATAGCCTGGAGAAATACTGTTGGACACCACGAGATATAGAAGAGGTGAAAAAGTGCAAAGATGAGTCATTCAAAACAGTGTAAGTTATGTAAAGGTGCAGGAGAAATAACACTAAAGAGAAAAAGCATATAAAGTATGATAACAAGACAATTTTATAGCTAGATGATAACTAATTTGTAAACTAAAAGATATAACGCTCTAAAATTTAATTACCTCCTTAAAAATAGCAATAATGGCACAAGGAACAGACGGTTAAATTTTGGTGGTGATCTGGATCATTGCACTCATAAGTAATATTGGAGGTGTTGGGCCATGGTAGAAATCCATTTATTAACTAAAGTATAGCTGTCAATGGAGATAGAGTAATTAGGTAAAAGTATATATTATAGAAAGTTGCAGCAACCCATATATCAAATGTGGTGTTGAAAACACTCTGGCAGAGCCAAGGTCAAAAGTCACACTGACGTTGCATACCTATAACCTCCAGCCAATAAACCTATCAATTAAAATTTTCTTACACCTTATGGTATCAAAGATATATCCCTGACAAAATTTTAAAGGTCAAGGTCACACCATGACATCACACATTTACACTTCCAACCAAGGTCCCTACCAAGCATCAACTTCCTGCATTATACAATTATTATTACAATTTTTAAAAGGTTAAGGTCACTACAACAAGGACTAAGGTCAAATCAAGGCCACACCATAACATTACACACCTACACCCCCCAATCAATGGTCCTAACAAGGATCAACTTCCTACACCTTACAGTTTGTGAGATATAGTGAAGTCAAGACTCTAGGTCATCCCAATATCCCTATTAATTTTCAACTTCCTACACATTACAGTTTCTGAGATACAGCCAAAAAGATTTCAACAGTCAAGGTCACAACACAAGGTCAAATCAAGGTCAAACCATGATGTTGCACTCCACTCGCCCCAACCAATGTCCCTACCAAATTTCAACTTCTTATACCTTGCAGTTTCTGAGATAAAGCCCAAGCAAGATTTTTCCTTCTGCCAGCCCATCTGCAAGACAGCCCGGACTGTCCAGCCAGATACAATTCATGAAAATATTACCCGTGCAGCCTTTTAACATGCATGAACAACTTCTTTGGAAAAAAATGAAAGCAGAAGCCATAGTTTTATGCTTAACAAGTTGGTCTTATTTCTTTAATGTTGACATACTTTCAAATTTTGCCATTTCATAAAAAGTGTGTGTGTGATCCCATTTAATGCGGAAGTGTAATGGATTATTATGGCATATTGTGCTGAGGTATGATTTGGTTTTAAAAATTCTCTCTCGGTTCATGGGTTTATCAGAATAATCATGTCATATATTTTTCCATGAACAATGCAGATCATTTAAAACATAACAACAATGGCAGTAATTAATTAAATTGTGAAAAGTAAGAAATTTATAAACTGGTGAAATACATTTTTCATAAGCATTGTCAAAGGTAAAATGGTCACACTATACACATTTCTGTAAACTGAAGCAGATTAAAAAAATCTAAATTTTACTAAAAGTATGTATTCTTGGCAAATGTTATATCTATCTTAATTGAATACTCAGATTTTACTCAACTGAATCCAATTTATCTAATTTTTATGCCTAGCTTATTCTTCTCAAGCAAAATCTAAGGGGCAAAAATAAAAAATTTAAAAAAGCCTATTCTGGGTCACACAAGGGTCATCAGCACATTTGGACAACTGGCTGAGGACTATGTTATGGTGGAAAAGCTAAGTCAGATATGTAAGTTTTGAGGCATGAAAGAAATACCCGGAGTGTGGAAGCACATTTAACATGTTTGAGCAAGGAATTCCAAAGTCTAGGACCTGAACAGTAAAGATAGCATCAGGGATGCCCGTACCCCACAGCCTGGGGAAATATTTTTCCACACCATGAGATACAGAAGCAGTGAAAAAGTACAAAGATCATGATACTTTCAGAGCAGTGTCAGTTATGTAAAGGTCCAAATGATGTTTAAGTAGAGAAGATAATGTCTAAGAGAAAGAAAATGCATGTAAAGATGAAGTATTAAAACAAAGCAATTCAATAGCAAGATGACAGCATTAATCAGTAAACTAAAAATTATGACGCTTTAAAATTTAGTAACTGGAGAATAGATATCAATGGAAATAGCACAATTATGTACAAGTACATCAGTAGCAGCAAACCATGTATCTTTGTCATCAGAGAAACATGTCTCAAATATGGCAGGTCGCACCATGATACACATCTACACCCCCGAACCAATGTCCCTGCCAAGTGTTAACCTTCTACACCTCACAGAATTCAAGAGCCTGGACAAGATTTTAAAACTCATGGTCAACACGACAAGGTCAAAGGTCAAATCAAGTTCATACCATGATGTTACACACCTACAACCCCCAACTAATGTCCTTACCAAGTATCAACTTCCCAAACCTTACGGTTTCTATGATATAGCCCGGACAAGATTGTATAGGTCAAGGTCAATACAGCAAGGTCAAAGGTCAAATCAAGGTCACAGCATGATGTTGCACATCTACAACCCATAACCATTGTCCCTACCAAGTATCAACTTCCTACACCTTACAGTTTCCGAGATATAGCCTGGACAAAATTGTATAGGTCAAGGTCACTACAGCAAGGTCAAAGGTCAAATCAAGGTCACACCATGTTGTTGCAGATCTACAACTCCCAACAAATGTCCTTACCAAGTATCAACTTCCTACACCTGATGGTCTCTGAGATATAGCCAGGACAAGATTTTATAGGTCAAGGTCACCACAGCAAGGTCAAAGATCAAATCAAGGTCACGCTATGACAATGCACACCTTCAACTCCCAACCAATGTCTCTACCAAGTATCAACTTCCTACACCTTATGGTTTCCTAGATTACGCCCAGACAAGATTTTATAGGTCAAGGGCACTACGGCAAGGTCAAATCAAGGTCACACGATGACGTTGCACACCTACACCCCCTAACCAATGTCCCTACCAAATATCAACTTCCTACACCTTACGGTTTCTGAGATACAGCCCGGACAAACTTTTTCCCGCCACCTGCCCATCCGGACACCATGGGAAACAATACCCTGATAGCCCTCAAGGGCTGTGGGGTAAAAACTATTGATGAAATGAGCAGCAGAACTAAACTTTGAGCCATAAATATAGAAGTGTCAAAAAGGAATATATGTGGGCCACTGTGTCCAATATTGTACTTATTTTATAAATATTGAAGTAACAAGCAAGGGAAGAAGGTTTGGACATGCTGATTGCCTTACACACAGGTACAGAATGTTTGAAGGTAACCCTAAAGTACACAGGCAGAAAATGAAGGCCCTTCAATTTGCCACTGATACTAGTCATGTGAGGAGTTTGACTTACAACTGAAAAGAGAACATTTGGGATTTTGGGGAGATGACTCAGTTTTGTTTTATTGTGTGTGTGTCCAACTGAACAGGAGACAGTTACAACTAGATTCCCCAGACAGGTCATCACTTATACCACCTGTTTTGATGGGTATTTTCCATGGGACCCATCTTCTGTATGCCACAAATTTTAGGGAAACAGAATCACCCATTATTAAAAGAATCTACAATATATTTATTTTGACAAGCAAAATTGTATACCCAGACAATGGATACTTAACTATTATGAAAATTTTGTATTTATCAGATTTTTAATCTTCCTGCAATGATAACTCTGATCTCTTTTTTCAATGTATTTAAATGAATGACTGTCCATTCTAAATTAGTAACCCCAAAAGAGTTTATCTGTTTCTATGATTGTAATATGTAAGTGGATAAATGAAATGTTATGAAATAAATGCGGTATGTGATTGATCTTAACAGATCAACTTTTGATTTTTTTAGTTAATCAGTTATTCATTACCTATGTGTATGTTTTGTGCATATCTAATTAAATATCTGACACAATATCACTCCTCACTCCTCTGCACCCTTTGTCTTATCAGGTAATGAACTCAACTCCCCCGAACCCCCAGTTCTTTCACTGACACTATGTCAATAGAAGTATAAAAATGGTATAAGATAAAACCATTGAACTGTGCTGCCCAGTGGGGGTTGGGCATTGGATTTCTTTTCTGTAGCTGTCTACTCAGTATTAACTAAATTGCACCAACTTGATGTCAACATACCCCCAGAAAGGCCATACCTCACACCAAAGGCATTCATTGGGTATATTTCGTAGCGCTCATTTTGTGTAATTCACAATTATTATAAGTTATTTCATTATTTTTTGGCCAATCTTCCCATAATGATAAGATTGATCCTTTTTCAAAGTAATGAAATGGTTTATTATACATTTTAAAAAAATAGCACAAAAGTTTTGTAGGACTGCATGCCTTTAATATATTAGTGGAGAGATGAAATATCATAAAACTAGAAATAGGAAGCCCTGTAAAAAGAGAAAGTGGAACAATACAGAAATAGGTGGATTGCATATAGGAAAACACATTATCATGTGTAATGTCCACCCATGATACTTGGAAAGGCTATATTTACATTTTTCATTTTCCGCTAAAATGCAAGATGGCTGCCAAAAGTGACGAAAATTGAAATCTTTCTCTCTTTCACAGATATTTACAATTTTTTATTTTCCGTTAAAATTATCTTTTGCACGGGATACTCTTGCAATACCCTGTGGATCAAAAATTTGTTCGCAATGACTCTCTCTCTAACGGTTTCTGAGATATTTACACTTTTTTATTTTCAGCTAAAATGCAAGGTGGCCTCCAAAAGTGGCGAAAACTGAAATTTTCATCTTCTGCATAGAGTAAACTTATACTACCCTGTGGGTCAAAAATTTACTCAAAATGGCTCCATCCCTTATGCTTTACGAGATATTTACAATTTTTTATTTTCCACTAAAATCCAAGATGGCTGCCAAAAGTGGTAAAAACTGAAATTTTTCTATTTTCAATAGGACACCCTTGGACTACCCTGCGGGTCAAAAATTCACTCGAATTGGCTCTATCTCGTACAGTTTCCAAGATATTTACACTTTTTTATTTTCCATTAAAATCCAAGATGGCCGCCAAAAGTGGCGAAAATTGAAATTCTTCCCCTTTGCAGAGGATACTCTTGTAGTGCCCTATGGGTAAAAAATTCTCTTGAAATCTCTCTATCTCTTAGTTTTTATCTGTTACACAGGATACCCTTGTACTACTCTATGGGTGAAAAATTCGCTCAAAATTGCTCTATCTCTAACGGTTTCCGAGATAGTTACAATTTTTTTAGTTTCAGCAAAAATCCATGACGGCTGTCAAAAGTTGTGAAAATTTAAACTTTTCCCTTATACATAGGATATATCTACTGCTGCCGTACTAGTCAAAATTTCACTGGAAATGGCTCTATCTGTTATAGTTTCCTAGATATTTACAATTTTTTATTTTCCCGCTAAAATTCCAGATGGCCGCGAAAAGTGGCGAAACTTGAAATTTTTCCCTTTTGTACCCTTGTACTGCCCTGTGGGCTAAAAATTTGCTCAAAATTGCTGTCTCTTACGGTTTCTGAGATATTTTCACTTTTTTATTTACTGTTAAAATCCAAGATGCCAAAAGTTCCATAAATTTAAATTTTTCGTTTATACACAGGATAATCTTCTATTACCCTTTGGGTCAAAAATTTACTCAAAAATGTTCTATCTGTAATGGATTCTGAGTTAAAAGCAAATTACTCAAAAGTACTATTGAAAATAGCCAATAAAGTACCTAAATGACTATTACTCACTTACAGATCTATCCGTCCCAAATGCAATACCAAGGGAGCTATAAACATAACAATCTTGTATTCCCAATTTTAGTAAAATATCTTGAATCATTTTCCCTTAAATGCACGGAAACCCATAGGTACTGAAAAATAGCTGTACTTAGATATTACTCAGTAAGCAAAAAAGCTACAACAGCTGAAAGCAATCCCAAGCAAGACACTGACCCAATAATACTGTGTACCAAATTTGGTGAAGATAGCTCTAATACTTTTCCTTAAAATGAGCGCAAACGATGTGTGATGCTGAACACAGCAGAAGTCATATATAGTACAGTCTGATATAAGTTAGACTTTTTATTTCAAATTTACCATGCCAAATATGTGCAAAATGTAAAAAAGTCCCTGGAGGAGGGTTTTATGTACTGAATACATAGTTAAGTGTCTATGTAAAGCCTTGCGTTTTGGCACATGTAAAAATAACATCTCAATGTATTCTCAGGTAAGACATTAGGTAAGCAAATTAATTTAGTTTGCAAGGTACAGGGCTTAAAATGAAAAAAGTGCATACAGTTTGTCCTTGCGGACATCCTTATAGACCTTAAAATGACCTTAAAATTTAAGTTATTGGGCTAAAATTTTCCGCAGACAAAGATTACATACACAAGCAATATTTAATACAGTCTGATGCTGGGAAGACTCTCCATTTCACATTACAAAGTAGAATTTGTGAAAAAGCAGAAAAAGTCGTCCTGATGGGGCCTTAATGAGCATCATCAACAGGTTAAATGTCAAATTAAAGCACTCTTTTTTGGTATATAGAAGCAGCAGTGTGGACATTTCTGGCAGGCTGGACAAAAGACAAGTGATCTACACAGGAAACACCTATCACAGAATTTATTGACTTTATAGTGGGTCTTAAGCCTTTCTTTTGTGGCTCTCTGGTGACAAAATGTACATGATAGACAAGACAATTTATATTAAAGTCTGAACATTCACTACATTTAAGGCACTGTTTACACATGTTAAAAGTCTTGCATTAGGTACAAAAGTCCCCGTCTTCCTGGCTCACCTTACAGCACCCACTTGGGTTATACAGTAATTGTCATTTATATGAAGACTCAGCCTTGGCTGATTGAGATGATTGCCCCGACCTTTCTTACTCTGGCCAAGTGAGCTTTGTGGAGTGAGCATAAGGGTAACAATGACCCTTCTTGTGCAAAGATCCACTACAGTAGTCCCTGTTCTCAAACTGAGATATTTCATCCTCAGCCTTTTTGAAGTACAGAATCAGGAAACAGTGTGGCCAGATGCAGAGGGGAACTTCAGAGGGCTGCCAGAGTGTCCTGTTTGATCTCAAATCTTAAATGGTTGAGATATATGTCTGTCCTTGCCAGAGTGATGTTGGCAAAGAAACAAACTTGAAAATTTTAATTACTTAAATTTGAAAATTTTTAATTTCTTAAATGTAGCTTTTATAAGCTACAAGCTTACCATGTGGAACTGCATGCTGATCTCAGATGGCCGCAGGCATCCGGCCAACGTCTAAGAAAAATAGACATTTATAGTTGGTCATAGCCTCAGGTTGTACTCTCGTGGAACTATTTACAACTCTTCCTCCTTTTCTCGTTGCAATTTTGAACCATACCCCTCAGCTGTAATACAGCGGGAAGGCAGGGTGGGATTCTCTTCAGTTCCACATGGTAAGCTTGTAGCTTATTAAAGCTACATTTAAGTAATTAAAATTTTCAATTTTATTGCGCTACAATAGCTTACCATGTGGAACTGAATGCTGAATCCAACCGTACGGTGGAGGGATTACAGCTGAGACTGGAAGAAGTTGTCAATTTTTCTTAGATTTAAATAAATAGATAGAATGAATGTTTTTAGAAAAATGCCAGTCTGAGTCCCGATTACAGATACCAGTCACGGGGACTGAGTCTGTAATAAGCCAAAAACCAAAAAAATAATCAATGACAGTGCTAAAAAACTGTCTGTATATTTTGATTGGAGGGGAGAAGTGCAGCCTATGCTCACTTGAAGAGTAAACCCCCCAGAGGTAAGCCACGATAAAAACAAGCCCTAGGCTTGGGAATCTCATAATTTTTGCCACCCTAAAATGAGATTAATGACAACCTTAATAACTTCTTAATACATAATACAATATATATACTGAAAAAATAAAAATATCTTACCCAAACATCCTGATGAGGTACCTTATACCTAGACCCTGAGATTTAGATTCCTGAAGACTTAGTTGTAGCAGGTGTGCCCCCCCCCCCCCCCCCTCCCCCTACTTTTCTTTCCGAGGATAACTGGTCTGAGGGGAAGGGTCTAGGCCTTGTTGTGCTGCTACTACTGGTCCCAGATACATATTGTTGTCTGACCAAGTAAGGTCTTTTATGTGGGTGTTCTACCACATGACTAAGCTCCCCGATTAAGGGTTTTTGGGAGTCGGTTTCAAATATTTGCTTAGTCCCAGACGGCCTGTAAGGGTCGGTAGTTGTCGGTTGTGGCCGTGAGAGAAATCAAACATGTTTGATATTTTTCATGACCCAAACCGATTCTCATTTCCCACCGACAACAAAATGTCCAGTCCCAGGCTTTCTCAGGCCTCCTCAGACCCAAATTTACACAGTCCTATGTTGTCCCAGGCGTCCTGCGACCCTTAGTCCCAGGCCTCCGTAGCTTAGTCCCAGGAAGCCTGTTTGGCAGTCCCCGACTCATAACAGATCTTTGAAGTTTCATGCGTGTGAAAGTGATTCGGTTTCATTAGTCCCGGGAAGCCTCAGACTGTGTCAGGTGTCCTGGGACTAAGAAATCTGGGTCTGGGACTAAGCCCCGACTAAAGCCGACCGTAACCGATCCAAGCCGGCCTCCTCAGGCCGCCTGGGACAACACAAATTTAGTCCGCGACGGTCTGAGGACGCCCCAGGAGGCCTGGAACTAAGAACCGATTAAGAGGCGACTGTTTTCCGCACGTCTGAAATTAAAACGAGGCAATGAGGGGGTCTGGGACTATATAAGCGACCGCGCACACATTCTCATTGTTACTGACTGTTTGGCTACTGAGAGACATGTGTCACTGTTTTGTAGGGGTTTTTAGTTTTTTAAATATCATATAATACTTGAGCTTAAGGCAAATTTTACAGTTAGGAGACACATTTTACTTTTTTACTTTTTTTATTGCTATTGACTGGAGTTATGAGGAAAGAGAAAGGAGGGAAGAGAGGAAAGAAGAAGATGGATGAGAGGCAAGAGGAGAGGGAGAAGGAAAGTGGAGAGGTGGAGGAAAGGATTGAGGAAAGGATGGAGGAGGGTACAGAGGAGGGTACACAAGAGACTGAGGAGCGATTGGAACTTACTGAGGAAGCTTGCGAAGAAGAAGAGAGGTGTGAGGAGGATTTAGAGAGTCACTCGGCAGCCAAGAGAGCCAGGGTCTGTTCAACTTTCACTGACAGCCAAGAAACTGCAATTGTGGAGTTTGTGAAGGAGCCTCCAGAGCTCTATGACAAGGAGCATGCACGTTTCCACGACAGACAGAAGAAGGAGGTAGAAACTTGGAAATGGTGGATCTGCCAACCCTGAACTGACAGGATAATGATGTGTATGACTCTCCAGTGACCAGATATCTGATGGTGAGGGCTAACTTCTCCCCAACACTGATTGGAGCTCTGTAGTTGGTGGCCTGTCTGGCTAGACGTGGTTCCAGTCTGGTCTTTATCATTTCAAAGAATTCTGGGGTCATCCTCATGTAGTTGGTGAATCCTGGAATGTCTGTGGCATACAGTTCAGCCATAATGTTGTGGTAGGCCCCCCTCTCCTCTCTCTGTAGTAGCCATGGCCTGACCCACATGTTGTGCCTTCTTCTAGGTCTCTGTATGGCTGGTGGTGGTGGAGGTGCTGCTTGTGGTGGTTGCTGTGGTCGACGGAGAAATAGGAAATACATCATTATTTGTAACTGAATAAAAACTAAAAAAGCCCTAAGTTGTTGCTGAAGTTGTCTTCCATTAAAAGGTGGCATCCTGCTGTGTTCCTATAAAAGTAATGATAATTAGATTGCGGAATTTATATATATATACCCAGAAAATCCAGCTTTTTTGCAAAACAAGAATCGGCGATCGTGGTCTGGGGACGACTGAGGAGGCCTGAGGACGCCGGGACTTAATCGGGGGTTAGTCGGGGCTTAGTCCCAGGAGGCCTGAGGCGTCCTGGGACCCAGTCGGCATGTGTACGACAGGATCGTGGTTGAAACCGACCAGAAAACTGGCTTAATCGGTTCTTAGTCCCAGACCAGTCGGGAACTGTCTGGGGCCGCCTGGGGCCTCCTCAGGCTTCCTGAGGCTGATCTGTACTTAATCCCAGGCTTTGATACCGATTTAGTATTCCCTCCCATTTCACCATTTTCTTTACCGACTGTCCACGATTAAGGGTCGCCGACAGGATCGGGCCTTAGTCCTTTGGTGGAACAGGGGCATTAGGTAAAATTTATAAATGTGTTGTGGGCTTTCCAGTGACAGGCTTGCATGATCTGGTCCACCGATACCCCACCGTAAAAGGCCTTAGAGGGCGCGAAGGCCCTAATGTCATGCACTTTAACTTGGACCAAGTCCAAGGCTTGTTGGTCTGCTTGTTTATAACAAAGTAGAATGGTTTGTTTTAACCAAGAAGAGAGTAGCGGTTCTAATGTCTGAGGTGTGTCCTTTCTTAAAGGAAATGAAAAGCAGGGATCGAGACCCTCTCAGGTCTTTGGTTCGATCCAAATAATACCTCAGGGCCTCAGCAATAGTCACCGGAGACACACTTTGAGAACCTTCTCTTGCTAGTTGGTTTTTGGCTATGAAATCAGAAGAAGGGAACAAAGCAACCTTTTCCCACTGGCCTAGATTAGATACTTTGTTTGCAACCCAGGCATGAATTTCGCTGAGGCACTTGCCGGAGGCCAAAGCTAGCAAGAAAGTAGTTTTGAGGGTAAGATGTTTGAGGTCTGTGTCTTTCATAGAATTAAAGGGTGCTTTTGTGAGTTCACTGAGTAAAATAGAAAGGTTCCACTTAGGAAGATTTCTGGAACTTTTGGGACGATCCCTGTGAAAACTGGAGAGTAACCTGTTAAGGTCTGAACTTTGGGAGATATGGAGCCCCATTAGGCCCAAGGTGGCAACAATGGCCGTCCTATAACCATCAATGGTCAAAGGGCACCTGTTTAGATCTTGGTGCAGGTACATAAAGAAGTCTGAGACTTGCTTTACAGAGGGAGTGGGGAATCCACCGAATTTTCTCTGCATCATTTCTCAAATAGGGCCCACTTTGACTTGTAGATGGTCCTTGTTGATGACCTCTGAGGGGCAGCAATTCTCTCTGCCACCTCCACAGAGAAACCTTGTTCTTGGAGCTGTCCACTCCTAAACACCAGGCGTGGAGGTTGAGATGTTGTGGATTGCTGTGAAACACATAGTTGTGGGACTGTTTGAGAAGAGTTCTTGACACTGGTAGTTGAAGTGGGATCTCTCTTGAGAGCTGCACTAGGTCCCAAAACCAGGGCATTCCTGGCCAGCCTAGGGCTATTACAATGATCAGACATTTGGATTGCCTGATTTTTTGGATCACCCTGTGAAGGAGAGCTGTGAGAGGGTAAGCATAAGCAGTGAGACCCGACCAGTTTATGTTCAGAGCATCTATGTCCCAAGCATTTTGGTCTGGGACTGGAGATACATACAGTGGAACTTTGTGGTTCAGACGAGTGGCAAATAGATCTACATGAGGATTGAACTACTTGTGCCAGATCTGTTTGAACACCCGCAGATGCAGTGACCATTCTGTTGAATTGGTTCTTGGTTCGACCTGGACAGAAGGTCGGCCATCACATTCAGACAACCTGGAATGTGTCTGGCTTTTAAGGTTATCTGGTAATGATGGCACCAGGTCATGATCATCCACAGGAGAGTGCACATCTCCGCAGAGTGAGTTCCTCCTTGTTTGTTTATGTAGGCTACTACTGTTGAGTTGTCCGTAGCAACCAACACTGTTTGGTTTTGACACTGGTCCTTAAACCTTTGAAGGGCCAGAAAAACTGCCTTCAACTCTAGAACGTTTATGTTTAGCCTTTTTTTCTCTGTCTGACCACAGCCCTTTTGTAGAATTTTGATCTAAGTGAGCGCCCCAACCTTCGTTTGAGGCGTCGGTAAAGAGTTGGATACTGTGGTCCTTGGGATGAAGGTCTGCGCCTTTCATCACATTTGAGGGGTTTTGCCACCAATCTAGGTGGGCTACAATGGCTTTTGTCCAAGGAAGGAGGTTGTCCAGCGACTGAGGATATCTCCAGTGCTCCTTGAGATGAAACTGAAAGGGCCTCATGTGAAGGCGTCCCTCTGGGACCATTTTCTCCGTTGAGGCTAGCAACCCAATTAGAGACATCAAACATCTTGCAGTCAAAACACGTTTTGACTTGAGTCGTAGGATCAAATCCTGAAGTTTGAGCCATCTCTCGTGAGTGGGTCTTACAAGGGCTGAATCTAGGTGGTATTCGTAGCCCACGAACGAAAACACCTGAGTAGGTTTCAGTTCTGATTTTTCCTGGTTGATTATCCAACCCAAGGATTGGGTTAGGTCTACCACTGCCTGTGTGTCCCTTTGAGATTCCTCCTGGGACTGGGACCTGATCAGCCAGTCGTCCAGGTATTGGTGAATTCTGAGTCCTCTTGAGAGGGCCATTAGTTTCACTTCCTTTATGATCATCGTAAAGACCTGGGGGGCTGTGACCAGTCCGAAAGGTAGGGAGGTGAACTGGAACACCTGGGCCTTGTAGCAAAACCTTAGGTACTTCCTTGAGTTTGGATGGATGGGGATGTGAAGGTATGCGTCCGACAGGTCTATCGACGATACCCACTCCCCTGGGACCAGGGAAGTCCGGATGGACTCCGGGGTTTCCATTTTGAACTTTTCTACATGTAGAAAAGTGTTGAGCCTGCTTAGGTCTATGACTGGCCTCCACCTTTGGTGAGGCTTGGGTACTAGGAACAGGCGACTGTAAAACCCGAGAGATTTTACGTTTTCCACCCTTTCGATGGCGTTCTTTGACAAGAGAGACTGGATACAAGTGGCCAAGGCTTGGTCTTTTTGTTGGGCCTTGGAAATCTGATCAAGTTTGGCTTTGAACGGAATGGCAGAACGTAGCCATTGGTGATAATGTTTAACACGTTTTGAGAACATCTGTTTGTTAGCCAGTCTCTCTTGAAAGAACGGAGGCGACTTCCTACTGGTGGACTGAATGAGGCTTTGGAGGAGTCATTGCGAAGGGGGGTTTCCACGCCCCCTTCCCCTATTGTGGGGTCGAAAACGACCCCTGGAGCCTCTGAAGTTGGATTTTCCTCTTCCCGAGGGAAAGGATTGGTTACTGCTTTGAGAGGTATTGCCCCCATAGGGGCGTTTCCTGTAGGAGCCTCTTTTCTTGTGGGGGCCACGAAAGGGCTTATTTTGGTAGGGTGAAAAACCCTGAGAATCTTTTGAGGTGCCTTTTTTGAGAAGGAAGTCCTCACCTTCCTTTACAAGTTGAGACTCGAACAAGGAGGAGTCCCAGAAGGACGAGTTCCTAAGTTCTTGGCGTCTCGTTTCCCCTAGCTGGGGATGCAATAGAGTCATTTCGGCTTCGCGCCTAAGCAAGCCAGTATTAGTATATAATTCCCTCTGGAGAATATGGGCTAGCGATTTGCTGAGACAGGTAAGAGCTCTATGTTGAACAAGAACCGTCTTGTTCCAAAAATCCAAGTACTCAGCAACTTCCTCATATCCGCGCTTTGCTGCTTTCTCAGGATTGGCACCTTTCTGGATCTGAGACTTTATCTTCTTGACAGTTGATTTGATGATATGTTGGCACTTCTCCAAGGAAGCATTGCAAGAAGAAGAGGTTTTGGCAAAGGCAGCGGTGAAATTGAGGGTTGAGATATTTTGTCTAGCCTGATGTTCCAGCTCCTTAAGGACTGGCATAGGGACTTTGGCTACTGGTGCCCCAGGAGGTCTAGGAGTAATACAGATCTTGGCAAAGTCCGTATTCAACTCCTGGATTTTGTCTTGAAAAGTGGGCTGTCCAACCTTGTACCACTTAGAAGTGGAAGGAGGAGGCTTGACATATTTTCCCTCAGATAAATTGGCAGCTTTGAAATCATGTTGAAATTTATCAAAGGCGTCCTTGATAACTGAGCTAAGTGGTAGGATAGAGGAAGGACCTCTAGGTCTGAGGTCTTGACAGCCTTTTTCGTCATCCAGACCCAACACTGAAGTTGAAGACCTAGGCATAGAGTCCCTGGGGTCAGGGAGAGAAAGAATGCGCCTGAAGATGTCTACCTCTTCAGAGTATTGGGAGGGAATGTCAGACAGGGCTACGTCCCTATAATAAGGGGGGTCTGGATCATGTTGTGGGAGGTCTTGATCAGAAGCTGCGCCTGAGGGCTGAGCCCTAGAGGACTTAGAAGACCTGTGTCTGGCCACAGGGGAGTGATCTTCCTCTGAAGATGACACATATCTGGACCTAGATTTATGCTTGCTCTTGTCAGAGTGTTTCTTAGGTCTAGGATGGATCCGAGGTTCGTCGGAATCCTCATCCAGATGATCCGAGGCAGAGCTCGGTGTTACTGTTTGCCTGTGGCTTTGTTTTTTGTGTGAGTACGAGGAATCCTTCGGTATTGCTTCAGAAGGGGCAACGTCCTGATCCGAGGAAGTTTGATTAAGTACTAGTCGAGGAGGGAGTGCTGGACCAACGTCCACATCCATTGCCTCGGACTGTGCATTAGTACTTGACCTCGGAGGGGGTAGGTCCAGATGAGCAGCAGAGTTGCTGGATGGACCAGCTTTTGAAGCATGAGGCGAGGGATCAACCTCGGCAGACTTTTTAACTGCTAACTCCTCTCGGAGTGATTGAAATGCTTCTAACATGGATGCCTGGAAGGAACCCATTTGCTGCTGGATATGTATATTTAAGGAATCACCCAGGGATTTCTCTAGATTTCTTTGAATTTTGTTTTGTAAAACAGTACCTGGGGTGGGAGGAACAGCCTTGGCTGGGGTCTTTAGTGATAAAGAACTGAAGGCGAGAGGTTGAGGACGGGGGGGTGAGGTAAAGAGGTTATCGGCAGCACTCTCAAGGTCTGCATTAGAACCAGTAAAAGAGTCCCCATCGCCTTCACCCAAGAGATCTAGTTCATCTTTGGAACTAGTTTCCGCTTTTTGCTTTTTTAAGTACCGCTTCCTGTTTTGAATTTTTTGCAATTGTTCATCAGAGAGAGACGTGCAAATATGGCAGGGTGCTTCAAAAGTGACACAGGGGTCATCTCCCTTGCCAGCCTCCCTACAGGTAGGGCAGTAATTATGAGTATCAAAACTGATGCAAAAATGGCGGTATTTCTGAGCTCTCGGTTTGTCTTTGTTTGCTTGATGAAGAGACATTTTAACGCAATAAAAAGACGTACAATTGAAATTGCCTGAACCGAGAAAACTCAAAACACGCGGATTGTAAGGAAAATACTTAAGTTGTGAAATTAAAAATTTTACAGTATAATCTATGAAATATATTTAAAGAAATATCCAAATATTAGCCTCCAACAATACGTGAATACTGAGAAATAAATGAAAATGTCTGTATATTTACAAACTGCTACCAGTCATCGTGGCCAACGAGAAAGTAGGGCGATTGGTCAGAAGTTATCACGTGACGACAACTACCAGTATATCCGGTGGCTAACAAGAACGATCTTTTTTTCTAAGACGTTGGCCCCGGGTGTGGCAACCCGAGAACAGCATTAAGTCCCACATGGTAAGCTATTGTAGCGTAATAAAAGTCTATTTTTTGGCTGGATGCCTGCCTCCTCCCAAGAAAGCATTCAGTTCCACATGGTAAGCTACTGTAGTGCAATAAAATGGAAAATTTAATAAGTAAATTAAATTTTTATAAGTTAATACCTTACCTTGTAGACAGATGCATTTGCCAGAAGAGCTGCTGGTCTCACCAAATGCAAGAAAAAAAATGTAGAAAAGAAGCTACCCGGGTGTGGTGTTTATATATAGGTTAAATGTCTACTTGAAGCCTAGATTTTTGGCACAGGTAAAAAGACCCTATCAATATATTCCCAGATTAGATTTCACATAGATGAAAGGCATAATTTGACAGCTACTGTGCTTACAAGTGGCAAAAAGTCCATAACTTGGGGTGTCTGTATGCATTTAAGAGACCATAAAGTGACCTTAAAATTGACACTACGGACCTGAAAGTTTCCAAAAAACAAAGATTACAAAAACAAGTTATATCTAACACAGTTTGATGCTGGTGAGACTTACGATTTCTAAGTTACAAGACAATATATTTCAAAAATAAACAAAAAAGTTTTCAGTCGGGGTCTTTATGTGCCTCAAATACAGTTTTGACCTCCCCTTAAAATCTTGATTTTTGACATAATTAAGAAGAATGAATTATTGTACTCTTAGCCCTTAGGTAAAGTTTTATCTTGATTAGCCTCATAGTTTAGGACCTAGAGGACCTGAAGTGACCAAAAGATCCATTTCTGACTTAATGTGGCCAAAAGTTCTTTATTATTGAGAGTTGAAGGTATAATTAAAATAGCGATCTTCCTTTGGCCATCCGTAAACATGCACACCAAGTTTTTATAAAAAAATTTGATTCATTTTGACTTATCGTGTACACAAGGAAATTCCTATGGTAGCGACAGCACGATAGAACTGCATCGTATTACTGTCAACAAATGCTGAAAGAGGACATTTGAAATTTGATAAACAGAATTTTGAATTTTGTTAAAGACCTCAGAAAAAATAAAGAACATTTTCATCACAACAATTCACAGAATGGTTTTACTTCAGCATCTTTTATATTAGCCCTTTATGTATGCATAAAATATCAGCACACATTTCTCAAACAGTATACATTAATGGAAATAAGTCATTAAAAGCAACTGAAGAATGGGATACAAAAAATATACTTTACTTTGTGCACTCCAACCATTAGTAAAGAAAATCTTTAAGCAGTTTAATGAGTAGTAAACTAAGCAAAATGGTATTGCAGTTATTCCAAGATGTGACATCAGCAGTGACCTGCAAACCTACAAATTATCAAAGAGCAGCTAAAGAACCACACATTTGTTAGAACAAAACATCGTAAGATATAACTTTTTTTTTTTAAATAATCTCTAGTAAAAATTATAAAGAAAGTAAAATGGTGTAAGTTGAGACTTCAAACGTAAGCAATTTCCTAGAAATGCAACCAAGTGTACTTTTCTTCTTGGATTTTTTGTGAGGAGGACGTTCAGAAGTGTCAGACACATTACTTGCTTCTGCACCCAGATGAAAGGCATCATCATCAGAAAAAAAACTGGTATCTGTGCAAAGATAACAGCACAACAAATGCTTGCAAACACATAAGCAACTTGTGAACAGACATGTACACAAAGACAACAGAGAATGCACTAAGAAACAAGACCACTGCCGCGGTGTGTATCTCTCGCTGAGCATTAAAGGGGAAGAAATACCTTTTCCGAGATATTCACAATTTTTCATTTTCCGCTAAAATCCAAGATGGCCGCCAAAAGTGGCGAAAACTGAAATTTTTCCCCTAGGCACAGAATACTGTTGTACTACCCTGCAGGTAAAAAATTCGCTCGAAATCGCTGTATCTCTTACCATTTCGAAGATATTTTCAATGTTTTGTTTTCCGCTAAAATCCAAGATGGCCCCCAAAAGTGGCGAAAACTGAAATTTTCCCCTTTGCATAGGACACTCTTGTACTACCCTGCGGGTCAAAAAGTTCGCTCGAAATTGCTCTATCTCGTACGTTTTTTGAGATATTCACACTTTTTCATTTTCCACTAAAATCCAAGATGGCCGCTAAAAGTGGCGAAAACTGAAATTTTTCCCCTTTGCATAGGACACTCTTGTACTACCCTGCGGGTCAAAAAGTTTGCTCGAAATGCTCTATCTCGTACGGTTTTTGAGATATCCACACTTTTTCATTTTCTGTAAAAATCTAAGATGGCTGCCAAAAGTGGCGAAAATTGAAATTTTTCCCCTTTGTATAGGATACTCTTGTACTACCCTGTGGGTCAAAAATTCGCTCGAAATCGCTCTATCTCGTACGGTTTTCGAGATATTCACACTTTATCATTTTCCGCAAAAATCCAAGATGGCCGCCAAAAGTGGCAAAAATTGAAATTTTTCCCCTTGGCATAGGATACTCTTGTACTACCCTCCAGGTCAAAAATTCGCTCGAAATCACTCTATCTCATACGGTTTTCGAGATATTCACACTTTTTCATTTTCCGCAAAAATCCAAGATGGCCGCCAAAAGTGGCGAAAATTGAAATTTTTTCCCCTTTGTATAGGATACTCTTGTACTACCCTGTGGGTCAAAAATTCGCTCGAAATCGCTCCATCTCGTACGGTTTTCGAGATATTCACACTTTTTCATTTTCCGCAAAACTCCAAGATGGCCGCCAAAAGTGGCAAAAATTGAAATTTTTCCCCTTGGCATAGGATACACTTGTACTACCCTCCAGGTCAAAAATTCGCTCGAAATCGCTGTATCTCATACGGTTTTTGAGATATTCACACTTTTTCATTTTCCGCAAAAATCCAAGATGGCCGCCAAAAGTGGCAAAAATTGAAATTTTTCCCCTTGGCATAGGATACTCTTGTACTACCCTCCAGGTCAAAAATTCGCTCGAAATCACTCTATCTCATACGGTTTTCGAGATATTCACACTTTTTCATTTTCCGCAAAAATCCAAGATGGCCGCCAAAAGTGGCGAAAATTGAAATTTTTTCCCCTTTGTATAGGATACTCTTGTACTACCCTGTGGGTCAAAAATTCGCTCGAAATCGCTCCATCTCGTACGGTTTTCGAGATATTCACACTTTTTCATTTTCCGCAAAACTCCAAGATGGCCGCCAAAAGTGGCAAAAATTGAAATTTTTCCCCTTGGCATAGGATACACTTGTACTACCCTCCAGGTCAAAAATTCGCTCGAAATCGCTGTATCTCATACGGTTTTTGAGATATTCACACTTTTTCATTTTCCGCAAAAATCCAAGATGGCCGCCAAAAGTGGCAAAAATTGAAATTTTTCCCCTTGGCATAGGATACTCTTGTACTACCCTCCAGGTCAAAAATTCACTCGAAATCGCTCTATCTCATACGGTTTTCGAGATATTCACACTTTTTCATTTTCCGCAAAAATCCAAGATGGCTGCCAAAAGTGGCGAAAATTTAAAATTTTCCCCTTTCCATAGGATACTCTTGTACTACCCTGCGGGTCAAAATTTCACTCAAAATCCCTCTCTCTCTGACGGTTTTCGAGATATTCACACTTTTTCATTTTCCGCTAAAATCCAAGATGGCCGCCAAAAGTGGCAAAAATTGAAACTTTTCCGCTTTGCACAGGAGACTCTTGTACTACCCTGTGGGTCAAAAATTCACTCGAAATCGCTCTATCTGTTACGGTTTTCGAGATATTCACACTTTTTCATTTTCCGCCAAAATCCAAGATGGCCGCCAAAAGTGGCGAAAATTGAAGTGATATAATTATATTAGGTAAAAGTGCTATTACTCACTCAAAAGTAGGATAAAGTTCAGCAAACCCAATGAACTTTTTCCCCTTAGCATAGGATACTCTTGTACTACCCTGTGGGTCAAAAATTCGCTCGAAATTGCTCTATCTCTTATGGTTTGCGAGATATTTGTGATTTTTCACATTTTCACTAAAAGTAGCAATAAAGTAGCCATTACTCACTTGTACATTGAGCAACAGTTGTGAAACTTAAATATGTTACAGTTCACAAAAAAGTAGATGAACAACATATTTGAGAGAAATTGTGTAGCTTCAATACTTTTGAAGATATAAGCCATTTACTCATTATGGATATCACTAAAAATTGACAAAGTAGCTATTACTCACTTAGCTATGGAGATACACTTCCAAACTACTGACCATGTTGTAGCTGTGGAGAAAGTAGCTGAACAACATATTGGAACAAAATACTCTAAATGCAATAGTTTGAGAGTTATAAGTCGTCTAATTATATTAAGTAAAAGTGCTATTACTCACTCAAAAGTAGGCCAAAGTTCACCAAACCCCCAAAATATTGAAGAGCGTAAAAATTTATTAGGACAAGTAATTTACCAAAAATGTGTAACTGTAGTAGTTTCAGAGAAAACTGCGTGACCCACGCACGCACGCACACACATGGTGCAAATTATAATCTCCCGCCGGCGAGCCGGGCGGGAGATAATAAACTCAAAGACACTCACATTTCACTGAATACACAGATGACTAAATGCATATCACATACTAGACTACAGACATTAATTCCAAAGCAACTACACTCATACCTAAACAAGAGCACTCGGAGAGTGCAGGCGTCCGCCAAGGGAGCACATATTCTGCTGAAAATTTCATCAAAATCTGTCCATAACTTTTTGAGTTATCTGTCTTTATAAATTACATTTCATGAATCCAGATAGTGATCCGGATCACTCCCAAAATTGAATCATTTCTTCCTTTTACCTTTTCAGACATATCCTGAAAATTTCATCAAAATCTGTCCATAAGTTTTTGAGTTATCTTGTTCACAAACAAACTCACAAACCCACAAACAAACCCAGGACAAAAACATAACCTCCTTGGTGGAGGTAATGAAGCAATATATGCAAACAATAAATCTCACAATAGAGTTACTTGTAGAAGAGCAGCCAATGTAATTCAGTATATAATGCAACTGTTTCCATCTTGGTTAAGCATCAAATGTCTGATGGACTTATGATATCACCCAACAGCCTTTCTGGTGAACAAACTACCCAAATTATTCATGGAACCCTCTCAGGCTCCCACTACTGTGCATCTCCAAAAGTTTACAAATATGTATAAATTCAACAAGTTCTGTTACCATTCTAGCAATTTAGACTTTTGGTCAATGCTTTAAACAGAGAGAAAGGTTAAATGTATGTTTCCCAATCGACATCTTGGGCAACCCCCTTCACCCCACCGAGTCAGTCAGGAACCTGGGTGTGTGGTTTGACTCTGATTTTTCTTCCTCTAAAAATGTCCAGAATGTTTGTAAAAGCTGCTTTATTCAACTGAGGGATTTTAGTAATATTAGGCAGTTCTTGACTCAGGATGCAGCTGTGTTGGTTGCCAATGCTTTTGTTAGTAGTCGGTTGGACTACTGTAACCCACTTTTCAGGAGTCTCTCCATATTCAATCTTCATAGATTACAGTCTATCCAAAACAGTGCAGCTAGAATTGTTACAAATTCGAGTAAATATACTTGGATAACTCCAGTACTTAGGAAACTCCATTGGCTCCCTGTTTAGTTTCGCTCAGAGTTCAAACTGGCTACCCTGGTGTACAAGTTTATTCATACTGGTTTCCCTAAATATTTTGCTCCATATCTATCCACATACCGCACTACTTACAATACTAGACGCAGTCAGAGAGTTGCCAGTTTCCTTAATGTGCCAAAATTTCAACCTACAATTCACAAGTCCACTAAGCAGTTTGGCTTCAGTTTTGCCTTTGATGCTCCCACTGTTTGGAATTCACTTCCTGAAGACATTCGTGCATCACCCACTATTGCCTCTTTTAGAAAGAAGCTCAAAACCTATCTCTACGCAAAGGCATATCCTCCTTAGCTCATTTTCTCTTATGGCTTCTCCATGGTGCTGACCTATTTCTGTCCCTGGACTTTGAATTTGCATGTTGCTATTGTCTTGTTGTGCCTTAGCATCCACTACTCAGTGGAGATTAAGCACTATAAAAGTCGAATTAGAATTAGATTCACAAAAAACATACAACATTCAAATTAGCAGAAGTTACATATAGTTGAGCTGTTGTTCTAATGTCAACTTGGTAATAGCCACAAACTGATGATTTAAATATAAACTTATATAAACTTTGGAGATAGTATAGACATACTTTTCAAACTTTTCCCTTTTTAATGCAATTCTTACAATTATCCATGTAGAACATGTTTTTATGCAGCAGAATTGCAAATTTAATAAGCAAAGTAGATTTTTATAAGTTTAAATACCTTACCCACTGAACAATTGCTATACCGGTCGGTGCAACCAGTCCCGCCAAATGACAGAAAACACTGTCCTGTATTTCCAGTGGCAGGACTAGTCTAGTAGTGTGTATTTGCTAGGTGGCGCATCAAACTTCCTTCTTGTCTAGACCACTTGACACCCCAACATTCTACTGTATTTGTATTTATACTCAGCGCAATATCTCGATGTACTACAGGACTCAAAGCGCTATATGACCAATTCGACTGAACAAGTACAGTCCAACTCTCAAATTACTGATATTCCCCTAACTGAAAGACAGAGGCTCAAGGATGACCATTTATCAATGTCCTTGAGGTTCTTTTACCTGTCACTGGGGATAGGGAGCCAATGACAAAGACCGCCATTTTAAGTGGTCATCCGAGCCACTATGTATCTTACTATACCTGGGATTGAACCCACATCCTCTGTGTTCTTAGGCGAGTGTGTTACCCACTAGTCCACAGTGGCATCTTTTTTCATTGTCTAAACCTATTTAGACCCGTAGTAAGCTGATAGCTTGATCGGTGTGTTTTACACATCTATTGGGTAAGGCATTTACTTATAAACATTTCATTTACTTCTTATTTAAATTTCCAACTTCATGCTGTTAATACATCTTACCCAATTGACAATTGCTAGAATAACTACCGCATGGTAGGCAGGTCAGTTACTAAGGACTATGACAAAACTCAAAATTAAGGCAATGATGGCCTTGAATGGGACCCCAAACGGTCTTCAAGGTCAGTTGCCAATATCCGGGTGGCCAGAAGCATACGTGCCCCCCCCCTCCCCCTTTTAAACAGAAGAGAAGGTATGAGTTCAGTCCCAGGAAATAAGAAAGAAACCTCCCAAAGGAAACACGTCAGTGTTTTTTTTTAAATTTATCACTACATGTATTATCACTACATGTATTATGTCACTTCCAATGGCAAGCTGATAGCAGTTGCTCTAAGGAGACTCCAGACTGAAAGGCCTTAGAAGCAGCAAAGGCCCTCACATCGTGGGCTTTAACCTGATATACGGTGAGGGACTCTTGGTCCGAGAACTCACGGCATAGGATCAGTCTGCTTGATCCATGAGGAAATAGTGGCAGGAGAGATATCTCTGTTGAAGCCCTTCTTGAAGGAGACAAAGACCAGCTTCTTGTTTTGTCTGAGGTCCTATTCAGATAAGGCTCTGACCAGGTATAGGGACCTATCAGCCTTGAGTGACTTATGCAGTGTTTCCACTGGAACTGACCCTGTAACCGACCCTACGACCCTAAGCAAAAGTTGTAGGGTCGTAGAAAAAAGGCATGAAAATGATGAGTCGGTTATGAAATCCCCGACAGGACGGTAAAGTTCCAGACAGGTCATAATCAGGTCATACTTTAACAAAGTTGAAGGCTTGTAGAAGTACTAGTTCTGATTTTGCAGGTATAAAATCAAACCCAGGTCCTGGCAAAGGGGGTCAGAAGGGACTGGGTATGTTAGTGACAAGTTTTCTCGTCCTTTGTCCGGATGAGCCAGTCGCCTACGTACTGGTGAATCCTGATGTGATGGCTTTGACCATTAGCTTTTCTACTTTTATCACAATGGTGAACTCCATGGGAGCTGTGGAGAGGCCGAATGGCAGAGCTGTGAATTGGATGGTCTGATTTTGCCAGTGAAACCTGAGGTACTTTTAAGAGTTTTGGCTTATAGGTATGTGAAAGTAAGCGTCGCTAAAATCTAGAGAGACCCACTCTCCTGTTTGCAGTGACAGCCTTATAGAGTCTGGAGTTTCCATTTGGAATGTCTTGACCTTCAGGAACTTGTTCAGGGAACTGAGGTCTAGAATTGGTCGCCACTTGTTGTTTGGCTTGAGAACTAAAAAGAGGTGATTGTAAAAGACCAGAGAGGATTGAATCCTATGCCCATTCGTTGAAAGGGGAATACAAAGCCTCCTGCAGGTAGCTGTTCCTGAGAGGGTTTGCATATATGCTTTTGACAAGTGGGATTCTGGTTAGGAGGTTTGACCTTGAATGGAAAGTTGTAACCGTTAGCAGACAAGCTATCCAGGCTAGACCAGACAATCCACATGGCAAACAGATTCTGGAAGGCTGCAAACTCGAGGAATAGCAGGCTGAAAGACTGAGGGTTGAGGAATAGCAGTCTGGAGTGGTTTAGCATCAGTCTGTTAGGTAACATACATTAACGCAATAAAAAGCTATATGCTCATTTTTGTCACTGTAAAAAGCAGAAAATAGCTATTACTTAGCTATTGAGGTAGACCTCTAAAACAGGTACCATCTTGTAGGTACAGAGAAAGTAGCTGAACAACATATTTTTGTGAAATGCTCTAAATGCAGTGGTTTTGGAGTTATAAACAATTTACTCAACACTTCCTAACAAAGGCAAGGCACCAGAAAATAACAATATGTATCACGAGTCCATTTTTTTTTTAGAATTTGGGCTTGTCTCTATGGAAACTGTCCAAAAGGCAATCCAGGTTTCCATCCTTACTAGTATCTGAGGAAGAACTCCCAATCTTGTGAGAGATGGCAGACCTATAGCCAGTAAACATTAGAAATGTTTTAAAATGGTTTAAACGTTTAAAAAATGTTTTTTAAACCATATTAAACCCTTTCTTATAGTTTTCTTAACATTTCCAAGTAAACATTTACGTTGTAATGTTTAAAAAAATGTTTTATATAAAGGTTTTTACTGGAAATGATTATTAAACGTTTATAAAATAACTCAAGAAGGTAGGTTTGACTGGAAATGTTTTTTAAACTTTTATAAAATAGCTGAAGAAATTAAGGTTATGCTGGAAATGTTTTTTTTAAACATTCATCATGAAATGGTTGATGAACAGTACACATAAAATGTTTAAACATCATTGTTGATCAAATGTTTTTAAAAACATCAAAACTGTTTTATTAAACCCATATTTTCAGAATGCTTATAAAACCTTCACCTTCATATATGTCCAAATAAAGATGGTGGTGAGCAATAATAAGGGATTTTAGAGGACTTTGAATTGAATGGGGGCACAATTATTAAGCCATTATCTTACAATTTTAGACATGAAAATAATATTTTCAGCAACGTTAAAAAGATATTGAATGTGACCTCTGACCACATTATTTTTGAGACATTATTATGTTCATTTGTAATATTTTTCCAACATTTTCAACGATACACATAAAATGTTTTAAAAACAAATGGTTTTTGTACCCATCATTTTTTATCCTTTGCCAAATATTTATGTTTGCAAAACCTAAAAATGTTTACTGGGTAGTCATCAATAGTGCTAGGCTGGAGATTTTTATCCTGGAATAGGTGCAGGAGAAAATCTGCTATATCTTTGATAGATGGTGACCTGAAGTTCACCTGACTTGCTTTGCACCACTGAACAGAAATGGCCCACTTTGCTTCATAAACTCCTGTGGTTGAGCATCTTTGAGGAGCCTCAATTTTTGCTGGCAATTGCTCAGAGAAACTTTGTTTGAAACAGCTATAGGAGCCAGGCATGGAGATTGAGTGTCACCAGATCTCTGTGAAGGGCTCCATTGAAGGAATGGCTCACTAGACTGGGTTGGTGGGGAAGGCATATGAGAATTTGGGACAACAGATTGACCAGGTCCCACAACCATGGCATGTTGGTCCAACCCAGTGCTATCAGATCTGAATTACCCTCTTGCACAAGTGATCTAAGATCTTGCTGATCACCTTTCCTAGGAGAGGAACTGGAGGAAAGGCATAGAGATCCAGATCCTCCCAGGACAAAGACAGAGCATCTGCCCCAGGCTTGGGGTCCAGAATTGGGGACACAAACTTGGCCAGCTTGTTGTTGTATCTGGTAGCAAAGAGACCCACCTCTGCACGGCCCCACTCCAGGCAAATCTGGTTGAACATGTCCTGCAGAAGAGACCATTCTGTCTGAATGACCTAACCTTCATGGGAAAGTTTGTCTGCAATGACATTCACATGATCTGGAACATGCCTGGCTTTCAGAACAATCAGATTGCACCATCAGGAGGGTGTTGCCATAGAAGGGCATAAAAGAGAGCCTGATCTCATACCACCCTCCTTGTTTATGTAGGCTACAACTGTGGTGTTGTCTGTTTTAATCAACAATGTTTTTCCCCAAAACCAGGAGCTAGATCAATTTTAGAGCTAGCAGCAGTGTAAGGCTGATAGCGGTGCTGCTGCCATTTTTGACTTGGGAGGTATGCCTAGCAGTTTCAAACTGGATTATCTTGTCTTCAGCTTTCCTGATGGTAGCATCAGGAAAAAGAGCATAGCCATTCAGAGGGCAATTTTCTGTTACACGCTTGAAAGAGCTTAAGTTAATCTTGAATGATGTCCTGGATTTTTGTGATATAATGGTTGAATCCCGCTGACTGGTTACATATGTAACTAGTTTCTGTCAACTCCAACTTGCGTAATGTATCCTGTGACAGTGGATGCAGAGGAGGTGGAGCAGAACCAGAAGCTTTAATGATACTGGTGTATTTGCTGCTCAATTTGGCCGCATCATTGGGCCATGTATTGACATATTTCCCCAATCTGGCTCTTTTGGATCCTTTGGCTCAGCAGGATGAATCCAATACCATCTGCTCTACAACTTTGGAGGATGTAGATACTGATCCATGTGTAGCCCACTGGGCTCACTAGCTTTAGACGGATATCCTTTGACTAACACAAGATTTAAGTTCTCAAGTTTCTTACACAACCAGTCCTCAGGAGGTAGCAACACTGAAACTTTTCCCACTGACTGTGTCTTGTGACCAGTTCAAGGGTTATTGGCCCAGAGGGTTGGAGTTTACTCAAAGTCTGGGATTTGGGTCCAACCCATAAATGATCTAACACCCCACACTATTTCTTGGTAATTCTGATCCTCGCTTGAAGTCTTTTCAGAGCCATTGGTATCCGGTTCTTCATCTGGTGCAAAAATCTTTCCCTTTTCTCCAGCCTGTTGGTTCGAAGGTAGAGGGTCTTCTTGAGCAGATCAAGGCACCAAATCGGGGCTGGCAGTGCTTGGATGAGCGAACACTGGTTCCAGATCAGGATCAGGGTAAAGATTTTGCAGAGGAGATGACATGTCCATTGACTGAGTTCCATGAGCACTATCAAGGCCAGAATCACAGCTGGCTTGGTTAGAAAGAACTGTAAAGAACTTGGTGAGAGCACCTGGTGCTGGATGAGAGACTGGTGCTTTTACTGATGAGAAGGCTGGCTTGGGTGAGAGCATTGATCCAAAACCTCAGATTCTACTGGAGCAAGAACTGTAAAAAAGGAAGGGTCAAAATGTGAGTCTTTTTTCTTTTATTTTTCCTCTCTAAGTTTGTAAGTAGGGGTTGAAATTTATGCCACTTGATCCGGTGTAAGCAACTGACTACCCTGATTACCCTGACCCTTCCCTCTACATCTAACACAACGTTGATGTTGGTCAAATATAGCCATGGTGTGCCCACAGGCACCTCAGTGTTGACCAAGTAGCTGAATAATGCACAAATTAAAAAACTTTCACCAAAAGCTTGACTTCAAAACACCCACCAAACACAAAAGATGCTATGACATCACATCCCTCTAGCAAGTGAGGCGGGACCTAGGCTGTACTGGCCTGGCCAGAAGTGAAACTCAGGGCGTCTTTTTCGGGGATTAGGCAGGATCGGCCGACACCAGACAAATAGCTGTTGTCTGTTAGGTAAGACGTATTAATGCAATAAAAATATGTATAGCAAGTTCAATTTTTTTAGAATTTACCTATGCCAGATGAAATAATTTGCTGTAAAAAGAACAGCACCACACACTCTATGTGAGCTGAAAATGTCAACTTTTGAGGGAGTTTAAGAAATACAAGTTGGATATCAGTAAAAAGAACAAAAAGAAGTTACATTATACAAATGCCATTTAAACAATTACTGAGTCACCTACATCCCATACCTTGCCTAGAACTCAGCCACCTATCCTAGTACCAACGTAGCCCATTTCCAATGAAGAGACAGCTACTGATCATGCTAAGTCACAATTCATGAAAGTCCGGTGACAAAGAAAACAACGTCGAAAGGGGTTTCAGTCTACTAGCACTGGCCGAAAAGCATGACATGAGTAGTGTACTGAAGCTAGTCACACTTCCCAGTACTAACGTAGCCCATTGCCACTTAACTTCCGTGAAGAGACAGATACTCATCAACCTACACCACAAAAAAAGGGATCTCTAGAAGTGAGAGCTTCGCCAGAGTTCATGCTTAAAAAAAGTGATCTCTAGCCCTAGAGAGGCTCGCACTTAAAATCAACATCACTGCTAGAGTTGTAGTTTTGGAGAAGTTGGCAGCACAGACATCTACAAGACAGCTACAGACAGCTAAAATAAAAAACAGTTCATCATAATGAGAAGAATTTACCTGGTTGGGAAAGCTCAGCAGCTTCAGATGGCATTTTCTCTTCTTCAGGACTTATTTCCACTTCATCTGAAGCTGTTGGTATCATACCCTGATTTATAAGGAAAACAAAAGCACCAGAATTATTAAATTTATGGGGGATATGGCTAAATCAATAAATAAATACTAGGACATCTACAATGGTCACTACCATTAGTTTTATTTAGGCTAAACATGAAAAACATGTCTTCAAAAATACCTTGAAGTATGGGTATGGATCATCCCAAGAAATGTCCTTTTGTACACTTTCTTTTGGGTTCAACCAGCCATCCCCTTCTGCTTCTGTCCAGTCCATGCACTCAAACACAAACTGCTTGAAGGCCCGGTCTATTTCTGTCAAAACAACCATACCTTGTGCTCACTGGACTCACAATACATTACATTTAAAGGCCTTTTGTATCATATTACAACATTACTAATAAACTTGCAGAAACTTGTAAAAGGTTAATTGTTTGTTTATGAATGTAGTACTGTACATTGCTTATGTGTATGCACTGGAAAGAAATTGAATGCAACAAGCAATACCTGGACAACAAAGAAACGCATCAACAAACTAAAATCCCTAAGCAAGATAAGTCACCAACTCAGGAGCATTGATTTGTACAATGAAATCTATATAATACACACATACAAGAATACAGTGCCAAACAGGAACTATGACTGACACAGGAAGCAGCTTTAACTGTTTGCTTGGATGGATAAAAAATTTTTCCCTCAAATCAAAGCCATGCATGGATAAAAAAATGCAGTGGCGGCAGTGGGGAAGCTCAACATGAAAACAAATAAGCACCCTTTTCAAAAGGACACTTAATTATGTTCATCAAATTGATCTTATATTCTATCAATTTATTTGGAATGGTAAACCAGAAAAAAATAACTACTGTAATTTATGTCAACCACATAAGGAAGGTGGAATGAAAATGATAGATCCAAAATGTTTCATTAAACCTTTAAAAATAACATGGATATGCAGATTATACTACAGTTTAGGGTCAACGTGGGTGGCAAAACACTTTATTGGTGAAAGTAAAAATGAAATTTACTTGCATTCACAATGGACACATGAATATGCATATCAGATGAGTAAACCTTTTCGGAAAGATTTTCCTTTTGAATTTGGTTTTTAACTCTTTTGGCAGTAGACTTGATACTGTCCTGGCACTTTTCCATGGTGGAATTACAAACAGAAGCAGGAGGTAGCAAAGTAGCTGCAAAATTAACAGTACAGAGGTTTTGACTTGCCTGATGCTCAAACTCTTTGACTACCTGTAGGAGAACCTTGCCCACAGGGGCCCCAGAATGTTTAGGGAAGATACAGATTTTGCATCTGTGTTCAATTCCTGCAATCTGTCCTCAAAACAAGGTTTTCCCACTTTGTACCACTTCGAAGTGGAAACAGGGGTTTTTATATATTTACCATTAGGTAATTTAGTGACGTGAAAGTCCTGTTCAAATTTTTCAAAAGCATCTTTTAGATAAGGACTGAGTGGGAACATAGCTGAAGGGCCCCTTGGCCTAAGCTCCAGGCGTGTTGGCCTTTTTTGTCATCCAGAGCCAAGATAGTGGTAGAGGACCTAAGCATAGTGTCCTTGGGGCCAGGGAGATTTAAAATTTGCAAAAACGGATCTATATCCTCTGCATATTGTAAGGGCAAGTCAGACATATCTACCTCCCTATAAAAACAGGATCTGGATCTGTTTGCTGTTTGTCTTGTTCAGAAGTAGCCCGTTTGGGCTTAGAAGACTTTTTTACTTGCACAGAGGCCTCAGATTTCTCTGAGGAAGAAGGAGTAACATATTTGGCCCGAACTTTCTCTTACTTATTTTGTTTTCTCTTATCCGAGTGTCTCTTTGGTTTAACCGAACAAACACGCTCGGATTGTTCAGAGTTTTGGATCTGATCCGAACTCGGACTGAACTTTCTGACCAAACTGTGGTGGTAAAGCAGGCCCAAAAAAGTCTGTCTCCATGGGCTCATCCGAAGTTCAGTTGAGTGTTTGGTTGAGTGTTCAGTTGTGGGTTCAGGGATAAGGGCAAGTCATCTGGTTGTTTATTGGACCACACTTCGGATCTGAAACGGAGATCTGATCCACCTCCACTTTGGAAGTTGTCTTTTTGACAGATTTAATTTCATCTCTGAGAGACTGCATTGCTTCCATGATCGAAGCCTGGAACACCCCCATTTGTTGTTGAAGTTGGATGTTTAATTGAGAACCCAGATTTTTTTCTAGTTTGTTTTCAATTCAATTTTGAAGAACTGTGCCTGGTGTGGGTGGGTCAGTTTGAAGCGTTTTCAGAGGCAAAGTTTCAAAACGTAGGGGCTGGGGGTGTGGAGGAGTGGAATATAACTGTTCAGCAACATTTTCAAGGTCTTCATGAGAGCCTGAGAACGCCTCCACTTCATTTCCCAGTAAATCCAATTCATCGTCTTTAGACAAATTCAATTTCTGCTTCCAAACGTATCTTCCTATGGGATACAGGCATCTCTGATGCTATTTTTCAGCAATACCATGGCCATGGCCAAATGACTTGCATAAGTTGCATTGCTGCTCATTTGTGACACAAGGGCCATCACCTTTACCTGCCTCTCTGCAGGAGGGACAATAGTTATGCAAATCAAATGGCAAGCAGAAATGACGGTGCTTCAAAGATCTGGGTTTATTAGTGTTAGCTTGGTGAGACAACATAATGCAAGTTTGTCCGAACAATCCGAACCGGAAACTTACAAACACTGAAAATAAGAAAAATACTTATCCTGTAACTCCAAAAACAATACAGAATAAACTATGACAATTAATTAAGAAAATGGCTAAATAAAAACATCCAACAATACGTACATCCAGAGAACTTCAATAATATATCAGTGAGCAAAGACAGGTGCTTCATAGTCATGTGGTCAATGAGAAAGAAGGGGATTAAGCGGTATTTCACTACAGGGTTCACCTTCCTGTGAGACACTGGCCAGTATTAAATGTCTAGATAGGATTCAGTTCCACATGGTAAGCTATTGTAGCACAATAAATTTCATATTTTTAAATGTAAAATACATTTTTATGAATTTTTATGATTTTTATGTTCTAAGGCAGAGGAAGGATGAACTGCTGAGTAGACAGAAAATCTTGCCACTGTTAGGAACACCTTTGGACAGGTTGAGAACCTGGCCTGGGAAGGAGATCTGTAGTAGGAACAGATAAAATTTTTCCTGTAAAGAACCACCCCAAGTTAAGAGTTGGAAAATGAAAGTCAACTCTAATAGAGTTAATAGAGTTGAAAAAAGAGCCTCTGACAACTATTGGCTGTAATGAGCCAATTTTGTAGTGACATGTACACTGAGATGCCCAACCTCAAAGCCAACTTTCTTACTCCCTTGACTAAGGGAGTAAATCCTAAAAGGCCACCCTGGTACACCCTGCCCAAGAGCAAAAATCTGAGCAAGAGTAAACCAAATGAGCCAAAGGAAGAAAGAAGGCATAAAGAGGCAAAGAGAAGTGGTCCACTGGCCAATTGGAAGGGAGAAAATGATCAACTGACAAGTATCCATCCTGATAGTTGGAAAACCAAGAAAAGATCTAAATCTAATGCTGGTTTCCAGTCTTCTATCTCTTTGTCAAGGAAAAAGGGCCCGAGAAAATCAGGTAAAAGGGAGTCCAGGCACTTAAACTGCTCCTACAAACAGCAAGTGTAAGGCTAACTGACAGCATCCTTCTAAAGAGAACAGAAAAGCTGAAGAAGATGAAATCAGGAAAGTGGAATCTAGGAGACCACTGGAATGTGAAACCAAGATCCAGATATCTGTAAAAAGAAAGGCTGCACCCAAACATTTCAATTGAAATGGAAGAAATCAGTTGACCTCCCACTGGAAAGTGGAGGGATCTGCAAGTAAGAGTGAAAGTTTGAATGATACAAACACACTCTTATCTCCTGAAGGACATCATAAAAGAGTTGGAGGCTGAGGCTCTTGCCCCTGCCTCTGGAAGGCATTCCACCATCAGAATGTTGGAACCTGGAATGGAACCACATCCCTTAGCACTAAGTTAGAGAGGAAACTCCCTTGTAGGGAGGAGAAGACCTTTATTGGTTTGCCTCTAGAGGCCAAAGCAGAAAGCTTACAAGAGGCACCTTTAGTAAGGGCAGTAGAAAGCTCCTGCTTTTGTATGTGAGGAAGAAGTCTCTCAGGAGAGACAACACAACAAACAGTATAAGATCAAAAAAGGGCCCAATTTCCCCTACAAAGTGACTTGGCACAAGTGAGGAAAAAGAAATCTCTCCAAACAAAGTGCAAAGAGAACTGATGGCTGGAAAAGGCCATAGATCAAACAGCTGAAATGGAGCTGAAAGATCCATTGAAAAGATGTCCAAAGCATGGTGGTTGGTAAAGACAACTGAGAACAAGAATTCAATAGAATTGTACTGTGTCACCAGCTTTGGTTAAAGACTGAAGTGGATGAAATTCAAAAGAACAAAAATTATGCTGGATAGACAAAAATATTTGGCTGACTGGCGGTATTTTTTGCAGATCCAGACCATCTTTCAGAAGGATTGTGCCATGATAGATCATACAAGTTAATGCATTGTGCAAGATGGGTCCTGTCTTGTCTGTCTCCTCTCTTCATTGAGGAAAGAAGGACGTATATTTATTCACCTCCTCTCTTCATGTAGGAAAGGATTTATATTTGTCCACCATTTTGTGGGACAGGAAATGAGCAGGATCATTGTCTAATATTATGGAGTGTTAGGTCACTTTACCATACAGGTCTTCTCCAGGACTTTTTATATCCACAACCTAGAAACAGAAAAAAGTTTTGCCGTGGCGACACTTGCTGCCAGATATTACTGAAAAGGTAACCAGCTCCTATTCATGCAGGAGTTGGAATGCAAAGAACCCACAAAAATATAAGTCCAAGAAACAAAAAAAGTGTTGCCATTGCAACACTTGTTGCTATGTGTTGCCTAAAAACCAATTAGCTCCAATGTGTGCAGGGGTTTGGAATGTAAAGAACCCCCAAAAAGTTTTTAAGCCCTTGTTGCTATGTGTTGCCTAAAATCTAATCAGCTCCAATGTGTGCAGGGGTTTGGAATGTAAAGAACCCCAAGAAATATTTTTAAGCCAAAGAAACATAAAGTGTTGCCATGGCAACACTTGTTGTCGGTTGTCTCCAATCTTTGCAGGGGTATGAAAAGCAAAGAACCCATAAATATATTTGTAAGTCCAAGAAACAAAAAAAAAGTTTTGCCATGGCAACACTTGTTGCCAGGTATCATTGAAAAGCTAATCAGCTACAATCAATGCAGGGGTTTGGAGTGTAAAGAACTCCGAGAAAGAGTTTTAAGTCCAAGAAACATGAATTGTTGCCAGGTGTTGCCAAAAAACTAATCAGCTCAAATCTGCGCAGAGGTATGGAAAGCAAAGAACCCATAAAAATATTTATAAGTCCAAGAAACAGAAAAAAAGTGTTGCCATGGCAAAGTGTTGCCAGTTATTGTTAAGCTAATCAGCTCCAATCCATGCAGGGGTTTGGAATGCAAAGAATCCCAAAAAAAAAGATTTTTAAGCCCAAGAAACATGAAAAAGTGTTGTCACGGCAATACTTGTTGCCAGATATTGCCAAGAAAGCAATTACACAGAAATTCTCATTCCATGAAACCTTCACACCAATTTTAGCCAAGACACGTAAACAACTACCTGTAAATGAGCAGCAATGAAGGGTGATTCAAAGGGAAAGAAAAAATAATATCCATGTCCAACAGAATGGATATAACAATTAAAATAAGTTGTTACCTAAAACTCATTTCTTTAATGAACAGGTTTTTATGGTAACATTAAAATAAAGATCCTGTTTTGGTCTAGATACATGTACATGTTTAATTTAAATGAAAATAGCATCAGAGATGCCCGTACCCCACAGCCTGGGGAAATAGTTTTCAACACCATGAGATACAGAAGTAGTGAAACAGTACACAGATTGGAATACTTTCAGAGCAGTGTCCGTGTCCAAATAATGTTTAAGTAGAGAAAATAACATCTAAGAGAAAGAAACTGCATGTAAAGATTAAGTATTAAAACAGAACATTTCAGTAAACTAAAAATTATGAAGCTTTAATACTTCTCCCATTTTGATATTCATTTGTATGATCGAATTATGTTTTGAATGATTTAAATATTACCCATACATACAGATGTGGCAATACATGCTTTTATGTGGAGTTGGGGCAAAACCTATGGCTCACTTGATGCAATACCATCTGTTACAATGGGAAGTTGCAAAAGTAAAATGGTTAATGAATACTAATATGACTTTAACAGTGCTTAATCTACATCAAAAGACAACCAAAGGTGCAACAACCAAGATTCAAGTAAAAAAGATATAAGAGAGATATAAGAGAGATAAAATAGTATCAGATATCCCTGTAGAGAGATAAAATAGCATCAGATATGCAAGATCAAAGGTCAAATCCAGGTCACACAAAGATGTTGCACACATATAACCCCCGACCAATGTCCCTACCAAATATCAACTTCCTACACCTTATGGTTTCCGAAATATAGCCCAGACAAGGCATTATAGGTCAATATCACTATGGCAAGGTCAAAGGTCAAATCAAGGTCACACCATGACATTTTACATCTACACACCCTAGCCAATATCCCCACCAAGTATCAACTTCCTACACCTTACGGTTTCCAAGATATACCCCGGACAAGATTTTACAGGTCAAGGTCACTACAGCAAGGTCAAAGGTCAAATCAAGGTCACGCCATGACATTGCACACCTACACCCCCTAACCAATGTCCCCACCAAGTATCACCTTCCTACACCTTATGGTTTCCGAGATATAGCTCGAACAAGATTTTCAAACTCAAGGTCACTACGGCAAGATCAAAGGTCAAATCAAGGTCACACCATAACGTTGCACACCTACACACCTAACCAATGTCCCTACCAAGTATCAACTTCCTGCACCTTACCGTTTCCAAGATAAGATTTTATAGGTCAAGGTCACTCAACAAGGTCAAAGGTCAAATCAAGGTTACACCATGACATTGCACACCTACACCCCCAACCAATGTCCCTACCAAGTATCAGCTTCCTACACCTTACAGTTTCCGAGATACAGCCGGACAAACATCTTCCCGCCACCTGCCCGCCCACCCATCCGGACACCATGGGTGAAAACAATACCCCGACAGCCCTTAAGGGCTGTGTGGTAAAAAGTCTTAAATACGTCTTTAATATTACCAAAATATCATAAAAATTAGTCCTAACCTTAAACTGAATGTAAGTCAATACAAATTTTAAGAGTTTAAGGTTATGTTAACCATGTAGACTCTGCTCAAGGTAACTTATATCCAAAATTTAAATGTGCTTAAAATCTATTGCACATAATTTAAGATATTATTCATTATTTTAAAAGAAAAGTATTTATAATTATGCCATTACTGAGAGTTAAAGGTCACCTCAATGTAGTCTTAGGGCATTTCTGTAACATCAGTTACATGTACCTGCAAAATATAGATCAAATATGTTATGCCATTTTTGGTTTTTGCCATTTTGAGCTGACTGAGTGTTTTTGATTTGTGAAGGTGATTAGAGGACAGAATAATTATCAGGAAAAGGGCTGTACAGAAATACAGTAAATGGTAACTGAACAGCAAGTTCGAAAAAAATTCCGAAGCTGACAGAAGAAAAGGATAAAAAAGTTGTGCCCTGTAAATGGTATTATGAAGGAAAATAACAAGGTGATTGTTTAAGTGTAAAAAATAGGTTAAAACATATTTAAAGAAATACTACAAATGCAATATCCTCGTTCGACCTTGAAGAAGGGGTCCAAGGTCAAATCTAACCACACAAATACATTCCCAGCCCATGATTTCCTATGGTTTACCATTCCAAACCTGTAGGACCAATTATAAATGAGTTATAATCACTTTTAAGCTTGGCTGTCCTCATTTGACCTTGAAGGAGGGGTCCAAAGGTCAAATCTGACCATACCAAAAGATTCCGAGCCAATGATTTCCTATGGGATGGTTTACCATCCCAAATCTCTGTCACCAATAATAAGCGAGTTGTAGGCACTTTCAATTTTCGCTATCCTCATTTGACCTTGAAGGAGGGTTCCAAGGTCAAATCGGACCATATCAACAGATTCACAGCCCATGATTTCCTGTCTGTTTACCATCCCAAACCTCTGGGACCAATAATAAGCGAGTTATAAGCACTTTTAAGTTTGGCTATCCTTGTTTGACCTTGAAGGAGGGGTCATTGAAGGTCAAATCTGACCACACCAAAAGATTCCCACCCCATGATTTCCTACAGGTTGGTTTATCATCCCAAACCTCTAGAATCAATAATAAGGGAGATATAAGCACTTTTCATGACTGACAAAAAACACCTGTGGCGGCCATCTTGTTTCTCAAAATGAGGCAAAATGAGGCCAAAATATTCCCAGACAACATTTTATGGTTATTAATATATACTGGAAACTTAAGAAAGCTAGCTATAATATTTTTTTTCATCAGAGCAGTAATGGTGAAGTCTCTCTCTACACACTGCGGCTATCCAGTGGATACAATGATTTACTCAACAGTGAGAACCTGAAAGTAGCTATTGCTCAGCAATGCCATGACATAGAGGTCTGCAATTTCACTATGTTATAGCTGACCAAAAATTCTGTGAATAACATATTTAACAAATTACTCTAAATGTAATAGTTTTCAAGTTACAACTGATTTACTCAACAGTGAGAACCTCAAAGGAACTATTACTCAGCTATGCAATGAGCTACATGTCTGAAATTTACTATGTTATAGCTAACCCAAAAGTAGGTGAACAACATATTTAAGCAAACTACTGTAAATGCAATAGTTTTCAAGCTACAACTGATTTACTCAACAGGTCTGCAATTTCACTATGTTATAGCTGACCAAAAATTCTGTGAATAACATATTTAACAAATTACTCTAAATGTAATAGTTTTCAAGTTACAACTGATTTACTCAACAGTGAGAACCTCAAAGGAACTATTACTCCGCTATGCCATGAGCTATAGGTCTGTAATTCACTATGTTATAGCTGACCCAAAAGTAGGTGAACAATACATTTTAACAAAATACTCCAAATGCAATATTTTTCAAGTTATAGCTGATTTACTCAACAGTCAGTACCTGAGAATGGCTATTGCTCAGTTGTGCCATGAGCTATAGGTCTATAATTTCACTATGTTATAGCTGACCCAAAAGTAGCTGAATAACATATTTGCACAAATTTCTGTAAATGCAATAGTTTTCCAATTATAACTGATTTACTCAACAGTGAGAACTTCAAAGTAGCTATTACTCAGCTATGAAATGAGCCACAGGTCTGAAACTTCACTATGTTATAGCTGACCCCAAAATAGGTGAATAACATATTGAAACAAAATACTCTAAATGCAATAGTTTTCAAGTTATAAGTGATTTACTCAACAGTGATAACCTAAAAGTAGCTATTACTCAGCTATGCCATGAGCTACAGGTCTGAAATTTTACTATGTTATAGCTGGCCCAAAAGTAGCTGAATAACATATTTATACGAAATTCTCTAAATGCAATAGTTTTTAAGTTACAAGTGATTTTACTCATGATGGAAGATACTGAAAAGCCCAAAAGTAGCTATTACTCACTTAGCTATTGAGACAGACACCCAACTTACTCACCATATTGTAGCTATGAAAAAAGTAGCTGAATAACATATTTTAACAAAATGCTCTAAATGCAACACTTTTCAAGTTATAAGTGATTTACTCAACAGTGATAACCTAAAAGTAGCTATTACTCAGCTATGCCATGAGCTACAGGTCTGAAATTTTACTATGTTATAGCTGACCCAAAAGTAGCTGAATAACATATTTATACGAAATTCTCTAAATGCAATAGTTTTCAAGTTATAAGCGATTTACTCAACAGTGATAACCTAAAAGTAGCTATTACTCAGCTATGCCATGAGCTACAGGTCTGAAATTTCACTATGTTATAGCTGGCCCAAAAGTAGCTGAATAACATATTTATACGAAATTTCTCTAAATGCAATAGTTTTTAAGTTACAAGTGATTTTACTCATAATGGAAGTTACTGAAAAGCCCAAAAGTAGCTATTACTCACTTAGCTATTGAGACAGACACACCCAACTTACTCACCATATTGTAGCTATGAAAAAAGTAGCTGAACAACATATTTTCACAAAATGCTGTAAATGCAACACTTTTGAAGTTATAAGTGATTTAGTGCATGATTTCATGAATTTTAATGCATTAAAAATTATTAAAAAAATTTATTAAAAAAAAAGTAAGACAGATCCAGGTCTCATACTCACACAAGAAAATCTACCTCTGGCCTAGTACATATATGCAAAATATGAGAGAAATCCCTGCAATAGTCACTGAGAAAATTGTGATAAAAAGTTGAAATTTTCACACTTTTGGTGGGGGTACCCCCCTTGTAATGTCTCTAGCAAACAGACGAACAGACAGATTTGCATGCCTTGAACAATTTTTCATCCTCGATAGATAAGGTATCTTTTAAAAAAAACAGCATGTCTCTAGGCCTTGTAGTTTTGGAGAAGAAGTTGTTCAGCGGACGCGTACGTCCACGCCGCAGAGTGATGACATAATGTCAGCTGACTGATAAGTCAGCTGATATAAAAACTCCATAAATTTGGTCTCTGTGGGGATTTTAAAAACTCAAGGTGACCTTAAAACAAGAGCACTCGGAGAGCGCAGACCTCCGCCAAGGGAGCTTAATTCCTGGACTATCATCAAAATCCACCCTAAAATTATCTGGCTATAACTTCCTTTAAAAAAGCCTTGAGCCAGATGATCCAGACAGCTATCTAGATCACTCCCACAATCTAATCACTTGTTCCTTGTCCCATTTAGAACATTTCCTAAAAATTTCATCAAAATCAATCCATAACTTTTTGAGTTATCTGTCTTTAAAAATTACATTTCATGATTCCAGAAGATCCAGATAGTGATCCGGATCAGTCCCAAAATTTAATCATTTCTTCCTTTTACCTTTTCAGACATATCCTGAAAATTTCATCAAATCTGTCTATAAGTTTTTAAGTTATCTCCCCCACAAACACATCTGACAGCCTGGATCCTGATGATCCAGACAGTGATCCAGATCACTCCCAAAATGTAACCACTTGTTCCTTGTCCCATTTAGGACATTTTCTGAAAATTTCATCAAAATCAATCCATAACTTTTTGAGTTATCTGTCTTTAAAAATTACATTTCATGGATCCAGAAGATCCAGATCACTCATTTCTTCCTTTTCAGACATATCCTGAAAATTTCATGAAAAATCTGTCCATAAGTTTTTGAGTTATCTTGTTCACAAACAAACAAACAAATGTACAAACTAACTCTCATGAAAACATAACCTCCTTGGCGGAGGTCATTAAAGCTACAGGCTTCAAATTATATCTAACACAGTTTTAGACTTGTCAGACTTACCATTTCCATGTTACAGGGCAAAAAACGTGAAAAATGTTGAAAAAGGGTCACTAAAATGGGTGTTTAGGGTCCTCTTACAAAGGATAAAAGTCTATTTAAAACCTTGGTTTTTGGCACACATAAAAAGAAGATATTGATACATTCCTAGATGAGATTTCAGCTCTATCAGTCACATAGTTTGACAGCTATAGGGCTTAAAATTGGCAAAAAGTCAATAAATTGGGTCTCTGTGGGCATTTAATGTGATCTTAAAATTAAAGCTACAGACTTCAAAATTTCTACAGAGATTACATGTTGAAGTTACACATGTATATCTAACACAGTTTGAGACTCATCAGACTTACTATTTCTAAGTTACAATGTAAAATATGTGAAAATGTCGAAAAAAAAGTCTATGTAGGGTTTTTATAGACCTCAAACACAATTTTAACCTCACCATAATGTCTTGATTTTGGCGTATGTATGGAGAATATAGTAATGTTTTCCCAGGTAAAATTTGAGTCGGATAAACCACATAGCTTAAGGAGTTTAAGGTCACCGTACAATAGGGCACACCTTGAGGACAAGTTACATCCGCATGCCAAATTAAAATTTAATCTGACAAGCCATTTTTGACATACTGTCTGGAAACAAAGTGTGATGAAGACAGATGATGATGCGGACGACACCAGACAAAAGAGGACAAAGCAATACCTATATACCACGCAGCATAGATGCTGGTGCTGCTCTTCCCTCCCAGACTACTGCACCTTTCATTGAAAAAAAAAGTAACTGAATAACATATTTGATTTAAAAAATTCTAAATTGAATAGTTTTGAAATTACAATTGATTTACTCATTGGCAAAATGTCAAAGTAGCTACATGTATTACTTAGTTAGCTATGGAGCTACAGTTTTGAAAATTTGCAATTACACAAAACATCAAAAAGGAGGCAAACAACATATTTCACAATAAACTCCACTTTAGAGAAACCTGTGTGACACATGCACACACACAAGAGGGATTTTATATTCTCCCATCCAGCAGACCAACAGGAGATAGATCACCATCTCAGTAGTTGTTGTACTCTCTGAAAAGTTGATGATGCGCATGATGTGAATTTTTGTCCCCAACTCTGTTTGCCAAGACAAAAATTATCACACAATATTGCTACATACCAGCTTGTGTAAGCCCTCCACTGGACACAAAATGTATCATCTCCTGCAGCCTTGCTGCCCTTTCCATGAAAATTTTTGGTAGGGGTTGTGAGAATTCATTGAGAGTGGCTAGGGGCAAAAAGCCCATCATCTCCAATTCGGCTTTAATTGGATTAAAGCCATCTACAGACTTCAGGTGTCGGAGACGCATAGTGACATCATCTTGGTGATTGATCAGAAGTGGCTCCTTGGGCATAGGTTGAGGTGGATGAGGGCGATGAAAGCTCTCTGACAAATGCTGAAAACCAAGAAAGGCAGCTAATGACAAATCTGCACCTGTTGACAAATTCTTGGACACACTTAGGCCACTTCCCGGATCTTAATTTCAGCAAATTTTGTCTCTCACTGCTTAATTTTAAGGGGTGGTCCCAGTGGCAAATGTACAGTGGCAAATAACACATTTCTCAATTTACAGCATATAACCATTTGCACATTTCTCAAATACATATATCTCCAAGTCAAGCAAACAGTCCACACTTTAACAAATAAAATTATATAATTTATAGCATATATAACAGCTGTGAAAAGAAACCTTATAGTGAATTTAACAGCTGTGAATAGAAACCAGCTTTATGTTCAGCCTTGATGATACCTTATATAAACAAGCAAACAGTGCCCGTGAATGGACTCTGTGTCAGGTGTCTGTGTGTTTTGATTTTCACATTAGAAGTGAAAGCAGAACAGGACCGAAAAGTTGTGCCCTGCAAATGGTATTCAGAAATAAAGTACAAAGTTAACTGTTGAGGTTTAAAAAGTAGGTGAAAACATATTTAAACAAAATACTATAAATGCAATGGATTTCAAGTTACAACTGATTTACTCAACGGTAAGTCTCAAAGTAGCTTTTGCTCACCTACTCAACAGTGAGAACCTGAAAGTAGCTATTTCCCAGCTACGCAATGAGCTACAGGTCTGAAATTCTACTATGTTATAGATGACCCAAAAGTATATGAATAACATATTTCAACAAAATACTGTAAATAAAGTAGTTTATAAGTTATAACTGATTTACTTAACAGTGAGAACCTGCAAGTAGCTATTGCTTAGCTATGTAATGAGGTACATGTCTGGAATTTCACTATGTTATAGCTGATTGAAAAGTAGCCCCAATATCATATTTAAAGAAAATACTGTAAATACAATAGTTTTCAAGTTACAAGTGATTTACTCAACAGTGAGAACTTGAAAGTAGCAATTGATCAGCTGTACAATGAGCTTCAAGTCTGCAATTTTACTATGTTATAGCTGTGCCAAAAGTAGATGAAGAACATATTTAAACAAAATACTTTAAATGCAATAGTTTTCAAGTTACAAGTGATTTTGCTCAATATGAAAGGTACTGAAAAGTCAGAAAGTAGCTATTACTCACTTAGCTATTGGAAAAGACTTCCAAGTTACTCACCATGTTCTAACTATGGAAAAAGTAGCTGCATAACAAATTTTAACAAAATGCAATACTTTTTAAGCTATAAGTGATTTAGTGCATGATTTCATGAAATTAATGCATTAAAAATTATTTCAAAAATTCATAAAAAAAATAAGTAAGACAGATCCAAGCCAGCCCTAATACTCACACATGGGAATTTACTTATGGCCTAGTAAATATATGCAAGATAAGAGAGAAATCCCTGTAATAGTCAATGAGAAACTTGTGATAAAGTGTTGAAATTTTCTCATTTTGGGTGACTTGTAATGGTTCTGGGGAACAGATGAATGGACAGATCTGCATGCCTTGAACAATTTTTATCCTCGATAGGTAAGGTATCTTTTAAAAAAAGCATATCTCTGGGCCTTGTAGTTTTGGAGAAGTTGTTCACACGTACATGGATGCTTACACCAACGCCGCAGAGTGGAAAATTTATTAAGTAAATTAAATTTTTATAAGTTAATACACCTTACCTAGTGGACATATGCAATATATCTACCCAATGAATCAAGGGTAGCAAAAAACAGGGACATCCAAGTACTCCAGTCCAGGCCATCCAGGCCCTAAGGATAATGAGAAACTACCGAAGTCCTAAAAAGTGCTCTTCCCCCTGTTTTTCACCCCGAACCGGGTACCTGCAGGATAGGGTAGACAAGAGTTCAGTCCCTAAGGATTCCCAAGGAAGCAGAACAGGAGTTGATATCTTGCAGCTGACCTTCCTAGAAGACAGTCTGCCACATGACAAAGAAGTGGAAGAGGCAAAAACAAAGGGTCCCTTCTTGCTTAAACCACCTACACAATAAAAACCCAACTATAAGGTCCAGTCACTTGCGGATTTGTTGAGCCCGCCACGACCAGACCTAAGTGGTACAATTCCGAATCAGCCCAAGCCATGTTCTTCAAATAGAATTGGGTGAAGTTGTTGTGAGACTTCCAATGACAGGTTGAAAGGATTTGGTTCAAAGGTACCCCTCCTTGGAAGGCCTTGGACGCTGCAAAGGCCCTAACATGAGCCTTTACCTGATGCTGCCGTTGAGCAATGTTATCTGAAAGTTGGTAACACAAAAGCACGGTCTGCATGATCCAGGAAGAAACAGTTGCAGGAACAATGTCCTAATTGAAGTTCTTCCTAAAGGAGACTAATACCAACTCCTTACCCTGTCGGATGTCCTTGGTTTTTGTCCAAATAACAATGCAATGCCCGTACTGGGTAGAGAGTCCTATCCTCCTTAAGAGACTTATCAAGTGTTGGAGCCAGGGCTGGGATAATCACTAGCACAACACAAGAAGGTCCCTCCCGAGCCAACTGATTCTTGGATAAGAAGTCTGGGGAGGGGAATAAGGAGACATTCGACCAATCCTCCTGATGTCGAATGTTCTTATGTAACCAAGTATGAATTTCACTCCTTCTCTTGCCTGAACCTAAAGCCAGAAGGAAAACAGTTTTCAAGGTCAAATGCTTCAGAGAAGCCTTCCTACGAGGCTCAAAAGGAGGCTTCGTCAACAGGTGTAATACCAAAGAAAGATTCCAAGTAGGTACACCCCTCCTTTCCTTAGGTTTATCTCAATGAAAACTGTCCAATAAGTGAGTCAAGTTTTCATCTTTGCTGATATTGACCTTATCACTTCCGATTTTATCGGCTATAGCCATCAATTGTGCTAGGCTGGAGATGCCTCTCCTGAAACAAGAACAGGAGGAAGTCTGCGATTTGCTTTATGGAAGGTGATCTGAAGTCCACCTGATTTGACTCGCTCCATTTGACAAAAATGGACTCTCTGAGGAGCTTCAATTCTTGTTGCCACTTCCTGAGAGAACCCTTGCTGTTGGGTGCTCGTGGCTGGAGGAGCCAAGTATGCAGATTCAGGTTGAAAGGGTCCCTGTGAGGGCACTTGCTGAAGGGTTGCGTCGGCAGATTTTCCACCTGTGGCCATCCTGGGGAAATCAGGATCATCCATCGACAACCTTGGAGACCACCTGGCCGAGGAGAGATACTGGAGGAAACATCCAGCTCCTTCCACTGAAGACTCAACACATCCACCCTCCAACCTGTCTGATCCGGAACCGGAGACACGAACAGGGGGAGCTTGTTGTTGAATCTGATGGCAAACAGATCCACCTGAGGTGTGTGCCATCTTGAACATAGTTGGTCAAACACCTCTTGTAGGAGGGACCACTCTGTCTGGATCACCTGTCGATGCCAGGACAGCTTGTCCGCTATCGCATTCAGATGACCCGGTATGTGTTTGGCCCCCAACAATATATGCGTGAGGTTGCGCCAGGAGAGCAGTTTCCAGAGGAGGGAACAAAGTAAGCCTGATCTCACACCCTGCTCCTTGTTTATGTAGGCAACAACTGTGGTGTTGTCCATCGCCACTAACACAGTCTGGCCCATGCACAAAGGCTCAAACTTCTTGTGGGCCATGCCTTCAATCCTAGGAAATTTATGTGCAAATTGCTTGTGACCAGTGCCTTTGTGGTGCAGTCCCCTAAGTGTGCTCCCCAACCTTTGTTTGATGCATCTGTAAACAACTGCAGAGCGTGACATAGAGGATGTAGGGGCTGTTCTTGGAACACATTCACCTCATCCAGCCACCAAACCAGGAGGGAATGGATTCACCTGGGCAGAGGGATGGTCTTCTCCAAAACCTCTGGCACATGCCAATATTTTTTCAAGTGCCACTGGAGAGGCCCCATGTAAAGACGACCCAAGTGAACCTGTTTCTCTGTGGCAGGAGCCCTGTTAGGGACATGAATTGCCTGACTGAGCAGGTACTGCTCCCTTTTAGGGTCTGAATTTTCTGTCCTGCGTTGGTTTCACGGGGCCTGGAGAGAGGTCGTAATGATAACCCACAAAGTTAAAAATAGCATCAGAGATGCCCGTACCCCACAGCCTAGGGAAATATTTTCAACACCATGAGATACAGAAGTACTGTACCAGTACAAACTTCAGGATACTTTCAGAGCACTGTCAGTTATATAAAGGTCCAAACAATGTTTAAATGGAGAAATAATGTTTAAAAGAAAGATAATGCATATAAAGATGAAGTACTAAAACAAGATAATTCAATAACAAGATAACAGCATTAATCAGCAAACTAAAATTCAACACTCTTTATCTACACCTGCATGGCCCAATTATGGTTTAGATGGTTTGAATATTATCATGCATACAGAAGTGGTAATACATTTAATGAATGCTTATGTGTGGTGTTGGAGCAAAATCTGTGGCTCACTTGATGAAATTCTATCTCTTACAATGGGAAGTTATGAAAGTAAAATTCTTAATAAATTCTAATATGACTTTGACAGTGCTAAATCTGCATCAAAAAAACAGACTCAAAGGTGCAACAAGATTTTATAGGTCAAGGTCACTACAGCAAGGTCAAAGGTCAAATCAAGGTCAGATCATGACGTTGCATAACTACACCCCCTAACCAATGTCCCTACCAAGTATCAACTTCCTACACCTTGCGGTTTCCGAGATATAGCCCGGACAAGATTTTCGAACTCAAGGTCACTACGGCAAGGTCAAAGGTCAAATCCTTGTCAGACCATGACATTGCACACCTACACCCCCTAACCAATATCCCTACCAAGTATCAACTTCCTACACCTTACGGTTTCTGAGATATAGCCCGGACAAGATTTTATAGGTCAAGGTCACTACGGCAAGGTCAAAGGACAAATCAAGGTCAGACCATGACGTTGCACACCTATACCCCCTAACCAATATCCCTACCAAGTATCAACTTCCTACACCTTACAGTTTCTGAGATATAGCCCGGACCAGATTTTATAGGTCAAGGTCACTACGGCAAGGTCAAATCAAGGTCAGACCGTGATGTTGCACACCTACACCCCCTAACCAATGTCCCTACCAAATATTAAATTCCTACACCTTACGGTTTCTGAGATATAGCCCGGACAAGATTTTATAGGTCAAGGTCACTACGGCAAGGTCAAAGGTCAAATCAAGGTCACACCATGACGTTGCACACCTACACCCCCTAACCAATATCCCTACCAAGTATCAACTTCCTACACCTTATGGTTTCCGAGATATAGCCCGGACAAGATTTTATAGGTCAAGGTCACTACGGCAAGGTCAAAGGTCAAATCAAGGTCACACCATGACGTTGCACACCTACACCCCCTAACCAATATTCCTACCAAGTATCAACTTTCTACACCCTACGGTTTCCGAGATATAGCCCGGACAAGATTTTATAGGTCAAGGTCACTACAGCAAGGTCAAAGGTCAAATCAAGGTCAGACCGTGATGTTGCACACCTACACCCCCTAACCAATGTCCCTACCAAATATTAACTTCCTACACCTTACGGTTTCTGAGATATAGCCCGGACAAGATTTTATAGGTCAAGGTCACTACGGCAAGGTCAAAGGTCAAATCAAGGTCACACCACGTTGCACACCTACACCCCCTAACCAATATCCCTACCAAGTATCAACTTCCTACACCTTATGGTTTCCGAGATATAGCCCGGACGAGATTTTCAAACTCAAGGTCACTACGGCAAGGTCAAAGGTCAAATCAAGGTCAGACCATGACGTTGCACACCTACACCCCCTAACCAATGTCCCTACCAAGTATCAACTTCCTACACCTTACGGTTTCTGAGATACAGCCCGGACAAACTCTTTTCCCGCCGCCCGCCCACCCACCCGCCCGGACGCCTGCCCGCCCATCCGGACACCATGGGTGAAAACAATACCCCAACAGCCCTTAAGGGCTGTGGGGTAAAAACTTGTTAAGGAGTGTGTTCCAACTTGGCCAGGTTCATTACCCAACCCATATCTTGGCACAAAGTCAAAAGAGTTTGAGTATGCTACAAGCAAATTTCCCGACAAGGAGCTCAGACTAACCAGTCTTCTAGGTACTGTGGATCCTTATACCCCTTGCCTGGGCCACAAGTTTCACTTCCTTTACAACCTTCATGAACTCCAACGGAGCCATCACTAGGCCAAAAGGTAGAGCCGTGAACTGAAAAGTTTGCCCATTTAGGTGAAACCTGAGAAACTTCCTTGACCTGGGACTTACGGGAATGTGAAAATAGGCATCGCTGAAGTCCAGGGATGTGTCCCACTCTCCTTGCTGCAAAGAGAGCCTGATGGTCTCTGGTGTTTCTATTTTGAACGTGTCCACTTTCGGAACAAGTTTAAGATGCTTAGGCCTAAAATTGGTCTCCACCGGTTTTGGGGTTTTGGAACTAGGAATAACTAGTTGTAAAAGGTTAGTAAAGATTGAACCACGACCTTTTCTACCAAATCCTGCTCTGCTGTGGCTAACACTGCATCTGGGAACAAACCACCATGAAACGAAGGAGCATTGCATAGTTGGTTCCAGGTATCCTGTCTCAACCCACTTTTGACATGATCTAGATACAAGTCCCGTCTAAGGAGAACAAAGTTCCCTAACTGGACAAACAAACTATCCACCAAATGTTGTAGGGAGGTACCAAAGGCAATAGAGACTCCTTGGTGAAAAGCTGTCAGATCCTTAAGGTCCTTCACAGCATCCATAATTTCTTTGGCAACCTTGCCCTTAACCAAGGAATCCTGCAAAAGGTTGATATGGTCGGACATGTGCTCCTGGATTTCTCTGGTGCAACAACTAAAACCAGCAGCGTGGTTGGTGATGTAGGTCCCCCTCCAGGGCACATTTCTGCTATCTACGCAAAGTTTCCTGAGGAATGGGCCTTGATGGGAACCCAGGAGGTGGGTAACCATTGGGCCTGACATTATGTGAAAACGGAGAGTTCAGTCTCACCTCATGGTCTGTCCTGCCAAAAATTGTCCTGCCCGGTCGGTGAGGTTCATCCGTCCTGGGGCAATGTTGACAATACCACTTGCTTTGACTTTTTGGCATCCGGATGAATTGGCCGGTCTTAAGACCCCTGCATCCTGAGACCTAAATGGGTAGCCGTCTGCTGCCACACAATTTAGGCGTTCCATTTTTTGACACAACCAGTCATCAGCTGGCATTTCCACTGACACTTTACCGGTTTTCTTGGAATTTTTTTTTCCTTTCATTGGGTTATTGGAACTATCTGTACCACCAGTGTCCAGTTCAATATCTGCAATAAAATTCCAGCCCATAAAAGCAAGTACAGATCTGACTGTCTCTCTATAGTTCATGTCCTCACTAAGCTCTTACTTTTCTTCAGACTCAAATAGCTCCCCTTCTTCACCAAACACTGGGATATCCAAACCCAATAAAGGTTCATCATCCCTGTCAGATTTATCCAGTCCACTCTCTGGTCGGTCCCGCGCACCGGTAGAGGTGAGGGCTGGTAGAGAAGAAGTTAGCACAGTAGAACAAGTAGGACTGGTAAAACTGAAGTGGTAAAAAATGGGTAAAAATAGCATCAGAGATGCCTGTACCCCACAGCCTGGGGAAATATTTTTCAACACCATGAGATATAGAAGTAGTGAAACTGTGCACAGATTGGGATACTTTCAGAGCACTGCATGTAAAGATTAAGTATTAAAACAAGACAATTTAGTAAACTAAAACTTATGAAGCTGTAAAATTTCTTAACTGGAGAATAGCTGTTAATGAAAATATCACAGTTATGTATGGTTGAATTAAGGTTTGAATGTTTTGAATATTACCCATACATACAGATGTGGCAATACATGCTCATATGTGGAGTTAGGTCAAAACCTGTGACTCACTTGATGCAATACCATTTGTTACAATGAGAAGTTGCAAAAGTAAAACCCTTAATGAATTCTAGTATGACTTTAGCAGTGCTTAATCTACATCCAAAAACACCCAAAGGTGCAACAACCAAGATTCAAGTAAAAAGATATGAGAGATATAAGAGAGATAAAATAGTATCCAATATCCCTGTAGAGAGAAAAAAATAGCATCAGATATGCAAGATCAAGGGTCAAATCCAGGTCACACCATGATGTTGCACACCTACAACCCCTGACCAATCTCCCTACCAAATATCAACTTCCTACACCTTATGGTTTCCGCAATATAGCCCGGATAAGGCATTATAGGTCAAAGTCACTATGGCAAGGTCAAAGGTCAAATCAAGGTCACACTATGATATTTTACATCTACACACCCTAGCCAATGTCCCTACCAAGTAACAACTTCCTACACCTTACGGTTTCCGAGATATAGCCCGGACAAGATTTTATAGGTCAAGGTCACTACGGCAAGGTCAAAGGTCAAATCAAGGTCACAGTATGATGTTGCACACCTACAACCCCTAACAAATGTCCCTCCCTAGTATCAACATCCTACACCTTACGGTTTCCGAGATATAGCCCGGACCAGATTTTATAGGTCAAGGTCACTACGGCAAGGTCAAAGGTCAAATCAAGGTCACGCCGTGACGTTGCACACCTACACCCCCTAACCAATGTCCCTACCAAGTATCAACTTCCTATACCTTACGGTTTCTGAGATATAGCCCAGACAAGATTTTATAGGTCAAGGTCACTACGACAAGGTCAAAGGTCAAATCAAGGTCACACCATGACGTTGCACATCTACACGCCCTAACCAATAACCAAGTATCAACTTCCTACACCTTACGGTTTCTGAGATGCAGGCAGGACAAACTTTTTCCTGCTGGCCGCCCATCCGGACACCAAAACAATACCCAGACAGCCCTTAAGGGCTGTGGGGTGAAAACGGAAGTAGAACCGGTAAAACCGGAAGTAGAACTGGTAGAAAAACTAGTTTGAGATGTTTTGACAACTTTGCATATGTAGGCTGTATAGATTAGGTACCCAGACCAGGTACGACTAGCTGAATAACAGTATCAGAAGAAATATAGCTCTCGACATCTACCAGACCGGTAACCAGGGAGAGCAGACTTCTTTGAAGATTTGGATTACTTTTTGTGTTTATGTTTATCAGACCTGGAAGTTTTAACTGAAGTTGAAGGCAATATCGGACAGGTGGCTTGTATAACAGAAGGATCAATGAAAGGCCGGTCAGAAACCGGTGAAGGAAAACATTCACTGGCATTTAAGGTGTAGTAAAAATGTTACCTCTGCTCAGAAGTGCTTCAAACCTTGCAAAACGTTCATCCAATTGAGAACTCAGTTTATCAAGGTCTTGTTTGGAAATGAACTCCTGACTACCAGTACTATTGCTTGCTACCGGCAGCGCATGGGCAGAGGCCTCAAGATGCACTTCCTCCTCAATGAGATCACTTGTCGAACCCAACACTGTCACATCTTTGGGGGAGACAAGCAAACCTGCATTTTTGTCCTTCCTTATTTGGTACTGAGGCGTGGCCAGCATCTCACGCTGTACTGTTGAAAAACTGTCACAAACGGAGCATATCGCCCTACCCACAATGCTGGGATCATTACCCAGTTCTTTGTCCCTGCATTGTGCACATTTATCATGCATATCGAAACCAGTCATTAAGTGGCCACAAGAGCCCCTTCTTTGGCCAGACGATGCTATGACAATATATTAATATCTTCACCACAAATATTTCACTAACACACAAATAAAATTATTATTTTTTATAAAATTGTTTCTCTTCAAATAAACATGTTCCAATAGCTTTCGCGCCAAATAAAAAGAGCAAGCGGTCCAAGGAGGGGTCCAAGGTCAAATCTGACAACATCAGAAGATTCGCAGCACATGATTTCCTATAGGTTGGTTTCACATTGCAAACCTCTAGGATCAATAATAAGGGAGATATAGGAACTTTTAAAGTCCACTATGTGGGGTACTTTGGCACTCCCTGGATGACCTTGAATTAAGAGCTTCAAGGTTAAATGTCTGCAAGGTTGTAGAGGACATGTATATCTGTTATACCTATCACCTATGAAGAGATTCAACCTTCTACCTATGAGAAACAGCCAGTAGAAAAATATAGATAAAAAAATGCCCGCGGCAGCCATTTTGTTTTTCAGAATGAGGCTAATTTCAGTCCCAGGGAAGCTAGTTTTTCAGAATGAGGCTAATTTCAGTCCCAGGTGAACCTAGCTGGTGTAGTTTTCCTCTGAGAGGGTTAACAGCGAAAATCTCTCTACACGTGGTGGTGGAGGCGGCGTAGCAAACGCTAAACCAAAGCATCCACCGGAGGCATAATAAAGGAAGTATATGGCCTCACAGTCTTATATAGGCATATATGTGCAGTAAAAGTACCATTTTGAGTCATTTTAGCAGGCCTAAGGTGACCTTGAAAACAATAGCCAAGGTCAACAAACTGGATGCTGGTACTCCATCATGTACTCAACCTCCAAAGCCATTTTCAATAGTTTCCATGCAATATAGTCAGCATTAAGTGTGAAAATATCTCCAAAAAGGCCAAAAATGGCCTCGGTGAGGTACTTTGGTGGTCTGTGGATGACCTTCAATGAAGAGCTTCAAGGTCAAATTTCTGCATGCTTACAGAGGACATATATATGTATTATATGTACCACCCACAGGATGATCTAACTTTATGTATATGAGAACTAGGCCAAAATGTGAAAAAATGGCCAAAATCTGACCTTTAAGAGGCCACCAGTGACCTTGAAATTGAAGGTCAAGGTCACAAAACAACAGCGTTCGTGGCATTTCCCATATATACCCACATACCACATTTGAAAGGTCTATCTAAAATATTTTTTAAGTTATCACGTCCGAAACGAAATCTCTGCGGCGGCGGCATGACCGTACTGAATCCTAAGTATCCCCCACTTTTGTCCGGGGATACAATGATACCATAATGTCCAGTCAGCTGACATAAAAAGGAACATTTCCGTTAAGTCTTTATAAGTCCCCAAACAAAAAGTGTGAATTAATGCAAGGATACTCGATTAGTTGTAAATAATTAAGCACAAAGTACACAACAAATGTTAAAGAATCCAATAATGTGCAAAATGGCAGAGAGCTCACCGCCTGCTCATCCTGTGTGAGGGCTAACTTGAAGACCATGGTGCTCACATGCTTGGCCAGCTGGTCATCCAGCCCATCCGGTCTGTGTGGCTTTGGTGTCTCACTCGGTGGCTCTAAGCCCTCCTCACTTGCCACGACCTGCCACACACATCACCAACATGTAAAATGTGTAAATACTAATCGCTAATGTCAAATGAATAAGTAGATCTGACTCAAGCCACAAAAATAGTGATATATATAACTTTTTGTATGCAAACACCAATACAAAATCAACATACACTTGTACAATTACAATTACCTTCAACAAATGGCAAACTTTTTCTAAGAAAATAATTATGTAACATTGCATATAGATGTTAAAATGTTCCAATTCTTTAAACGTTTTTCTGGAATACCTAGCTTATGCAAAACATTAAAACTGTCAATGTTATGATGATATTTATCAAACTGTTAAAACCTTTCAAACATAAATGGAAGCTGCATGATTTTATCACAAAAATATATTTCTATATTTTATATGTAACTCTGCACATAATAAATTTAGGCTCCCTTATTGGGACTATTCATCTCTCTAAATAACAAGAAAATTGGGGTTATGTACCCCAACAGGCAGATTGCGCAATCCGTATCAGGGATAGGGTCCGGCAACAAATTTCAAGTTTATTGTTTGTTTATAAAAAGGAATCTTGTTCTATTATACTGTCAAGTTTGAAATCAATAGGTGAAAGTGTCTTTGAGTTAGAGTCCAGAAACTAAAACGTTAATGGATGAACAGACAGACAGACACATGGACATTGGGCACATCATTCTATTAGGCAGGTTAGTTAAACGCAATCAGTGTGACCAACAATGTCCAGAAATAGATTACGAAAATGGAATTTCAACATGGCAGCCATGGCACCAGTTTTAAAAACAATCTTGCCCAGGTGGTGTCCCTGCCAACCTGTTGAGCATCAAATCAGTCAAGGGAAGCATCTTTGAGACACAGTCCAGATACCAAAATATTGACAAACAGATGTGTAGAGACATGGACGCACTGACTGGCACAAATTTTGAAAACAACCTAGTCCAGGTTGTGTTCTTTCAAACTGTTAAATTTCAAATTGATCAGAAGCATCTTCCAGCAAAATAGCACAAGTGATGTCCTACCATCCTCTGAAATTTCAAATCGATTGGTGGAAGCCTCTTTGGTTAGAGTCCCGAAACCAAAATGCGGACGGACAGACAGACAAGCAGACATTGAATACATTTATCTAATATAGGCGGGATGGTTACATGCAACCGGCCCCCAAAAATTAAAATAAATGGATATCCTATAAGTCTTTCAATGTACTGAAGATAAAATTACTAACAACAGGGCAGGACATAGTATAGTTTGTATTTATCTGACAGAACAGCAAGCTTTGGTTTTCGCTAATTTACACCTAAGCAGGTACTTATTTGTTGGTAATGTTCTAAAAAGAGTATTATACTTGAAAGCTCTAAAAAAGCTTTCTACACAACTTTCAAGTTATTGTATATAATGTTCCATCTTCATTGCTGTATTTCCAAATTAACTACTGTTTCCCAGTTTTTTTCACGATCTCTTTTAAAAAATGTACCTGTCATCTTTTGATACACAAACTTGCATACTTTTGCTACAGTAACTACTAAAGACTCCTCCAAGACTTTTTGGTTGTTTAACACTTTATTTATTTTCTGGCTCTGATTAACCCCTCAATTTCTGGGGATACTGTATGTGGTATTATAAAACCTACAAAGTTCAGATCCACACTATAAGTATATCTGAAATCCTGGTATTGATAATAGCCCCTTTACTCATAACAAATCACTGATGTGTTGAATTCCTACATTTACTAACTTAGAAATTACTTTGATTAAATCACCAATATGTTTATGATCAAGCACGTGGATTGGAGTTGCATATGGATCAATTTCTTCTCAGAAGGACTCTTTGAATTCTTTGCAGATACTTATAATGTTTTTCCAAAACTGATTCTTAATTCCAACTTATGTATATAAGTTGAATGTCGAGATTAGTTATTTATGCGTATTTATATCAGAGATAAAGCTATTTTTCCAGTTTCCAGAAGTTTCAATAATCTCCCAATCTACATCAGCTTGAATAATTTGTCAAAGAGATCAATATTTATCAGTTTTAAACCACCTTCCTAAATATTTTTTTCAAGTTGCCTTTCATTTTTACTCTCCCTCTTCCCCAAAGAAAATCATTAACAAGAATTCAGTAGAATTATACTGTGTCACCAGCTTTGGTTAAAGACTGAAGTGGATGAAATTCGAAAGGACTAACATTATGCTGGCTGACTGGCAATATTTTTGCAGATCCAGACCACCTTTCAGAAGGAATGAGCCATGGTGAAGCCCCAACTTGTTAAAAAATATAACCTAGATCCAATATACAGGCACACAGGTAGACAGAGAGGCAAACACATAAAGTTATCACTTGCCAAGTTTTCACTAGATGTCAACAGTCAGCAAAAAATTCAATACAATATCATTTTGGTAACCTACTCTTAAAATGCTAGTCATATGCCCATATAAGTTAATGCATTTAGCAAGATGGGTCCTGTCTGCCTCCTCTCTTCATGGAGGAAAGAATTACTTATAATTGTTCACCATTTTGTGGACCAGCAAACAAGTGACATCATTGTCTAATTTTGTGGAGTGTAAGGTCATCTTACCCTACAGGTCTTCTGCAAACTTCGGTATTATCGCTCGCTGGCTCATTGCCGATCAATGATTGGTAAAATTTAAGTACTACTGATATTTGCTAAACTCATTTCTTTGTAGCCTTTTGGTCACAATAAAACACTAACTGGAATAAAATTTTTAAAAATCTTAAATATTCATCAATAAATTCACAAAACTAGCCGTGAATATAATAAAAAATAACGTAAATAGAAACACCTTGTGGTGTTCTTTATTTATTTATTTGGGGTTTTACGTCGCTTTCAACACTGTACAGGTCATATCACGACGGGTAAATGGAAGGGCAGAGGAAACCAGTACATACAGTTGGTCAAGGTTCTGTACTGTAAACTGCCAACCAACAGTAAGCAACTACCAGCTTTCCCACTTGAGGCAATAACAAAATCAGCCAATCACAAGTGAAGATACATCAAGCATGGCCCGTGAGGGACGGAGACATCTGTGAATGGCTTTTAGGTTATATTTGTGGTAATTTGTGTGGATATTACTTCTTATTATTTAATATTTGATTTTTCTGTCTGGTTTACACTTTTGACTCCATGATCGGAAACGTTCAAAGTTTGTTTAAAAATTTCCGATACAAACATCGACAGGTAAAATCATGACAATCTCCTAGCACTACAGACAGATCTGCATGAATTTTTTTTATTTATCATCCTCGATAGATAAAGTATCTTTTAAAAGTAACAGGATGTCTCTGGGCCTTGTACTTTGGAGTTGTTCAGCTTACATAAAAATGGTGTCCCAGTAATTTTTTTTTCGGAGTCCTATGTTACAGATCACAACATTTTGCATTTAAAGTACTGTATTATTCTATTTATGCTGTATTATTGCATCACTGTATTGTTTATTACATTGTCTGAAAATAAAATTATGAGTCTTATATCTCTCTTAATTCTTTTTACTTGAATCTTGGTTGTTGCACCTTTGGGTCTCTTTTGTTGCAGATTAGATATCAAAATTCATTAAGCATTTTACTTTTGCAAGTTCCCATTGTAGCAGATAGAATTTCAAGTGAGTCACAGGTTACAAATAAGTATGTTTGGGCAATATTCAAAACATCCAAACCGTAATTTGATCATGTGATATGTGTATTAAAGCTTTCCAAAAACAAAAAGACTGAGAAGGTCATGGACTGGTGGATTGGCACTAGTAAATTTTTAGTCCTGTGCAGGACTGCCAGTCCAAGTGGAAACAAATTCTCCATACCACATATTTGCCAGCCTCGGTCTGCTGGTCTTGCCAAATTTGCCACACTGCCAGTCAATGCAGTGATGTGGAATGTAAAGCACTGATAAAAATATTTATAAGTCCATGAAACAGAAAAAAGTGTTGATGTGGCAATCATTACTGGGAGTTTAAGATCACCTCAATGTAGTCGTAGGGCATTTCTGTAACATCAGTTACATGTACCTGCAAAAGATAGATCAAATGTGTCATGCTATTTGTGGTATATTATGTGGAATCAGAGAAAAACTTGAGTTCAGTAAAATTCTTTTCCATATGGGACATTATGTGGGTGTTCCACCACACGACTAAGGCTCCCGATTAAGGGTTTTTGGGGGTCGGTTTGAAATATTTGCTTAGTCCCAGACCTTCTGTAAGGGTCGGTTGTGGTCGGTTGGGGCCGTGTGAAAAATCAAACATGTTTGATATTTCACACGACTACAACCGATTCCTATTTCCCGCCGTCAACAAAATGTCCAGTCCCAGGCGTCCTCAGGCCTCCTCAGACCCAAATTTACAGAGTCGGTTGTTGTCCCAGGCGTCCTGCGACCCTTAGTCCCAGACCTCCGTAGCTTAGTCCCAGGAGGCCGGTTGTTAATCCCAGACTCAAATATGATGCGTATGAATTTCATGCGTCTGAAAGTGAGTCGGTTGCATTAGTCCCCGGAAGCCTCAGACCGTCTGCGGTGTCCTGCGACCCAAAAATCAAGGTCTGGGACTAAGAACCGACTAAGGGTAACCGACCCTAACCGATCCAAACCGGCCTCCCCAGGACGCCTGGGACCACGCATTTTCAGTCTGCGGCGGCCTGAGGACGCCCCAGGCGGCCTGGGACTAACAACCGATTAAGAACCGACTGTTTTCCGCGCGTTGGAAATTAAAACGAGGCAATGAGCAGGTCTGGGACTATATAAGCGACCGCGCACACATTGTCGTTGTTACTGACTGTTTGGCTACTGAGAGACGTGTGTCACTGATTTGTAGGGGTTTTCAGTTTTTATTTTACATTTTATATACTTGAGCTTAAGGCAAATTTCACAGTTAGGAGACACATTTTACTATTTTTTTATTATTTTGTCGACTGGATCATGAGAAAAGAGAAAGGAGGGAAGAGAGGAAGGAAAAAGATGGATGAGAGGGAGAAGGAAAGTCAAGTAGAGGAGAGGAGTGAGGTTATTACAGAAGAAGGAAGTGAGAGGAGAGAGGAGGAGGAGATTCAGGAAGATCCAGCTATTGGGGAAGCTGTGGCAGAAGAAGAAGAGAGGTGTGAGGAAGATCCGGAGTGCCATTCTTCAGCCAAGAGAGCCAGGGTGTGTGCCACTTTTACAGACAGTGATGAAGTTTCCATTGTAGAATTCGTCAAGCTGCACCCTGAACTGTATGACAAGGAACATTCACGTTTCCACGACAGGAACAGAAGAGAGGCTCTCTGGGCAGAAATATCTGCAGAACTTAAGCTCCAGCCCTTTGATGTGAGAAGGTGGTTTGAGTCCCAGCGAACCCGTTATGGAAAGCTGTCTAAGCTCCAATCTGGCCAAGCCCCGAGGGAGATGACCAAGAGACAGTCCTGGGTCTACCAACAGATGGGTTTTCTTAAAACCCACATCAGAAGAAAGGGGGCCAATAGAAGTTCAGGTTTTGAGGCCAGTCCAAATACCAGCAAGCAGGACGAATCACGTGGGTCAACTACTGACACAGAACACCTCGAGTCAAGTGTCCTGAGGGAGAGGAGTCAGTCCATCATTACATCAACACCCGTTTCAACTACAGACTCCAAGATTCTCGAACACTTTGAGCAGATGAGGACACTTATCTCAGGTTTTATGCATCAGAAGTCAGACAGGCAGCCTTTCTTTGACTACGTGGCATCAGAGGCCGAAAAGATGACTCAAGAAGAATTCGAAGAATTAAAGGGCAAGATATTCAGAGATATCGAAAATATTAAGAGTAACCGCAGACGTCAGCCATTGCCCAGAAGATCAGCCACTGTTACCACGGAGTCCCAGAGGGTCGGCCTACTGCCAACAACCACTCCACAGGCGTCAAGTTCTACTCAAGCAGCAGCTAGCAGCAGTTTTGTGTACTATACACCAAGCCCCATTGGCTTCAGCAACCCGACATCTGTCCTAACTGTACAGGACGAAGGGAGCAGACACAATCTGAGTGGAATCTTAAGCCAGCTACCAGATCTGACATCAACACAGATCGTCGAGCAGCCTCAGCAGCAGCAGCAACAACCGCAGCAGCAGCTCTTTACTATCACCACTTCAGCACCGCCTCAACAGCAGCAGCAGCCTCCTCAGTAGCCATCCAGTCAGGGCGGGTCTTTGACCTGCCAGGCCCTTTTCAGGGCCACCAAATCATCCAAAAACAATTATTCAGCTACGTGTTCTTCCAATTCCCCTCCCAAAACAAAAAAGTTCAGTACAAATACTTATCACAAGAAAAAAAAAATTAAAGTCCAACACTTACACCACCCCAAACATGAAACAAATAACCCATGGTACTACACATAACCAAAAAGGCCACATAAAAAAAATATTAAAAGTAACTCCCAATATGGCCATTAATCAGCCCATTTTTAGATTAAAATCCATGGGATAGTTTAAAATCTGTAATTGAAAAGTCCAACACTTGCACCTTCCCTAGAGTTAAAAGGCATAATTACATACTTACCAACCCACAAACAGACAAACCCAATACCAAACATAACCCCCAAATAACAAACCCAGTACCAAACCTAATACCCAACTACCCCAAAAAACCCAACCCCAGTAACCAACAAACACACAAACCCAAAAGTAAATAGAACCCATGCCAACGAACTGACAAAGTATTTAGCAAACACAATCCCCCATTATTGAAAGCAAAACTAGTTCCATGGTTATATTTTCCAAATTTTTGTGATTAGAAATGAATATTTAAAATTGAATATTTCCATAAAAAAATTTCTGCTACAAATAAGTTTCCCAGCCATGAAAAAAGGAAAATGTTTAAATTAGGATGTGGATTTGAAAATATATGAAATAATAATTTAATTTAGGATATTATGTGTGACTTTGTGTTTGGCTTTTGTTTAAGAGTGGGTTTGTCTGTTTGTTGGGTGAGTAAGTTGTGTTTGTCTGTTTGTCCGTCTCAAGAAGTTATGCTTGGCATGGGGTTTGTCTGTTTGTCCGTCTCAAGAAGTTATGCTTGGCATGGGGTTTGTCTGTTTGTCCGTCTCAAGAAGTTATGCTTGGCATGGGGTTTGTCTGTTTGTCCGTCTCAAGAAGTTATGCTTGGCATGGGGTTTGTCTGTTTGTCCGTCTCAAGAAGTTATGTTTGGCATGGGGTTTGTCTGTTTGTCCGTCTCAAGAAGTTATGTTTGGCATGGGGTTTGTCTGTTTGTCCGTCTCAAGAAGTTATGTTTGGCATGGGGTTTGTCTGTTTGTCCATCTCAACAAGTTATGTTTGGCATGGGGTTTGTCTGTTTGTCCACATAGCTGATTAATTGTTTTTGGAATATTTGGTAGTCCTGAAAAGGACTGTTATAGTTAGTCCTGAAAAGGACTGTTTACTGCAACAGGACTTATATTCTGCCATCTTGCCAGGCCACCGCTCCCTCATTATTGAAGTAGTCCTTCAGGTAATCCCTCTGTCTTTTGGCCTCTCTAGCAGGGTTTCTGTCTTGGCCACCACCAGCAGCACCACCAATCAATCCACAATCACCAGGCACATCATCATCATCATCATCATCCCCCCCAGGCTGCTGACCAGCAGGTTGACCTTGATACTGGCTTCTGAGTATATTGTGCAGAACCACACAGGTCATGACCACTTCTCTAACTGTTTCTGGGGGTAGTTCAATGGTGGTCCTCATGACTCTAAATCTTGACACAAGGATGCCAAAAGCGTTCTCCACAACTCTCCTGCCCCTTGATATTCTGTAGTTGGCAATCCTTTCCTCCCTTGTTAACAGCCTTCTGCCATAGGGTTTCATGAGCCAGGTCTTCAGGGCAAAGGCATCATCTGCCAAAATGAAGTAGGGGACATCTGTACCACCCTGTGTTATAGGAGCTGGGTCAGGGAAGCCTATCCTGCCATCTTCAATCCTCCTCTTCAGCTGAGAGGCATTAAATATCTGGGCATCTGAGCAAGACCCTTCTGTACCCACATCCACCCATCTGAATTTGTACTGCCCATCTACCAAGGCCAACATGACAATGGAAAAGAACCCCTTGTAGTTGTGGTAGAGGGCTCCAGAGTTCTTGGGTTTCTTCAGGGCCACATGCTTTCCATCCAGGGCTCCCAGGGCATGTGGAACATTCCACCTGATCCTGAATTCCCTTTCCAGTTCTTTCCACTCATCTGGAGTAGTAGGACATTTGAGGTACTCTCTGGTGAACTCATCCTGGATGGCCCTGCAGACCTCTGGTAGAAACTTGGAAATGGTGGATCTGCCAACCCTGAACTGACAGGATAATGATGTGTATGACTCTCCAGTGGCCAGATATCTGATGGTGAGGGCTAACTTCTCCCCAACACTGATAGGAGCTCTGTAGTTGGTGGCCTGCCTGGCTAGACGTGGTTCCAGTCTGGTCTTCATCATTTCAAAGAATTCTGGGGTCATCCTCATGTAGTTGGTGAATCCTGGAATATCTGTGGCATAAAGATCAGCCATAATGTTGTGGTAGGCCCCCCTCTCCTCTCTCTGCAGTAGCCATGGCCTGACCCACATGTTGTGCCTTCTTCTGGGTCTCTGTATGGGTGCTGGTGGTGCTGGTGGTGGTGGTGGTGGTTGCTGTGCTTGACGTAAAAAATGGAAATACATGATTATTTGTAAGTGAATAAAAACCAAAAAAGCCCTAAGTTGTTGTTGAATCTGTCTTCCATTAAAAGGTGGCATCCTGGTGTGTTCCTAGAAAAGCAATGATGATTAGATCGCAAATTTTATATATATATACCCAGAAAATCCAGCAACTTTGAAAAACAATAATCGGGGATCGTGGTCTGGGGAGGCCTGAGGAGGCCTGAGGACGCCTGAGGACGCCGGTAGTTAATCGTGTGTTAGTCGGCTCTTAGTCCCAGGAGGCCTGAGGCGTCCTGGGACCCAGTCGGTTTGTGTCCGACAGGATCGTGGTTGAAACCGACCCGAAAACTGGCTTAGTCGGTTCTTAGTCCCAGACCAGTCGGGGACTGTCTGCGGCCGCCTGAGGCGTCCTGAGGTGTCCTGAGGCGTCCTGGGGACGATCTGTTCTTAATCCCAGACTTTGAAACCGACCCAGTATTCCCGCCCATTTTTGTCTTTTTTCAACCGACTGTGCACGATTAAGGGTCGCCGACAGGATCGGGGCTTAATCCTTTGGTGGAACAGGGGCGTTAAGGTCACCTTAAAATAGGGCACACCTTCAGGTCTAGACACATCAATATACCAAATATAAATTAAATCTCTTATGCAGCTTTCAAATACTCTCCAGAAATTAAATTCAATATAATTATGTTATCACTAGGAGTTTAAGGTCACCTTAAAATAGGCCACACCTTGTAGACCAGTTACACCCACATACCAAATTTGATTTGAATCTGTGACCGTTTTTAAGCTATTGCCCACAAATCACAAAAGTTAAATTCATTACAAATATGTTATTAGTGGGAGTTTAAGGTTATCTTAAAATAGGGTACATATTGATGACTGGCAACATCCACATACAAAATTTGAATTTCATCCTACAAGAAATTTTTGACATATTTTCCAGAAATAAAGTGTGATGACGATGCTGGCCCTATATGTGATTCATCATCGCTGAGTGACACCACACTGTTAGAACCTTAAACTCATAAGTGTCTACAATATCAGCAATTTATTGTAACCTTACAAGAGACCTTTTTCTTTTTGTCTAAATATATGTACATGCTGAATATCAATGAAAAAATTTCAATTAGCACATCAAATATCCTTAAAAGACCAAAAAAATTGTCCCAATCTTAAACTCAATGGTAGTTTGCAGTTGTGATGAAGTTTAAGGTAATCCTTTACCAAAGGTTCTGTTCAAGGTTTGTTACATCGTCAACTGAAACATGCCTAGAATTGCATAGTATTGAAATACTGTTCAAAATTGGGCAAACTTAAAGTGAATATAATTCTACGCTAATTAGGACTTTTGACATTGATATTCATCATGTACATATATCTCCACCAAAAATGGTCTCTTTTGTAAGGTTATAGTAAATTGCTGATATGTTATAAACTTATGAGTTTAAGGTTGCATTAGTTTGTATCACTAGCAGCTATGATGGAAGACATACATTGTCAGTGTCATCTTCACACTTACTTTAAAGACAGTATCTCAAAAAATTGCTTGATGAATTAAATTCCAATTTGGCATGTGCATGTAACTGTTCCTCAAGGTGTGCCAAATTTTAGGTGACCTTAAACTCACACTGATAAGATACTTATATTGAGTTGAAGGTTTTTCGTTTACGGACAGTATCTCAAAAATGGGTTGACGGATTCAATTCAAATTTGGTATGTGGTTGTGACTGGTTTTCAAGGTGTGCCCTATTTTAAGGTGACCTTAAACTCTCAAGTATTAAAAAGTTATGTTGAGTTTACATTATTTTTCCATAGAGTATGCTGAAAATAACTTGAGAAATTTCATTCAAATTTTGCATGTATATGTAACTGGCCACAGGTAAGTGCCACACAATAAGGTGACCTTAAACTCCCACTAATAACAGAATTATATTTACTTTAAGTTTGGCAATTTTTGAACAGTATTTCAAACACTGTGCAATTCTAAGCATCTTTCAAGTTGTGGATGTAACAAACCGTGAACAAAACCTAAAGGAAAACATTACCTTAAACTCCCTCACAGCTGCAAACTAACTTTGAGTTTAAGGTTGGGACTATTTTTTGGTGTTTGAAAGATATTTGATGTGCTAATTAAGACTTTATTTTTTGATATTCATCATTTACATCTGTCTACACCAAAAAGTTTCTTTTGTAAGGTTATAGTAAATTCCTGATATTTTATAAACTTATGAGTTTAAGGTTACATTACTTCTGTGTCACTAGCAGCTATGTTGGAGGACAAATATGGTCAGTGGGTTGATGGATTCAATTCAAGTTTGGTGTGATGTGTCCTATTTTACTGTGACCTTAAACTCGCAAGTATTAAAAAGTTATTTGTTGAGTTTACATTTTGTATTTTCCATAGAGTACACTAAAAATAACTTGAGAAATTTCATCCAAATTTTGCATGTACATGTAACTGGCCATAGATAAGTGTCATAAAATAAGATGACCTTAAGCTCCCAGTAATAACAGAATTATATTCACTTTAATTTTTGAACAGTATTTCAAATTCTGTGCAATTCTATGCATGTTTCAGTTGTGGGTGTAACAAACCTTGAACAGAACCTTCAGGAAAAGATAACCTTAAACTCCTTAACTTAAACTAACAGTTACTTTAAGGTTGGAACAATTGTTTTGGTGTTTGGAAGATATTTGATGTGCTGACATTTTTTCATCGATATTCATCATGTACATATATTTAGACAAAAAGAAAAAGGTCTCTTTTGTAAGGTTACAATAAATTGCTGATATTTTAGAAACTTATGAGTTTAAGGTTGTAACAGTTTGGTGTCACTCAGCTGTGATGGATCACCTATAGGACCAGCATCGTCATCACACTTTGTTTCTAGAAAATATGTCAAAAATTGCTTGTAGGATGAAATTCAAATTTTGCATGTGGATATTGCCAGTCATCGACACATGTCCTATTTTAAGATGACCTTAAACTCCCATTTATAACACATTTGTATTGAATTTTCCTTTTGCAATTTTTGGGCAATAGTAACTGATGTTGTAGAAAGGCCCTGAGGCTACATTGAGGTGACCTTTACCTCTCAATAATGGCATAATTATAATTACTTTTCTTTTAAAATTTTGGATAATATTTCGCTACAAGTAGCCTTGAACAGAGTCTACATGGTTAACATGACCTTAAACTCTTAACATTTGCACCGACTTACATTCAGTTTAAGGTTAGGACAAATTTCTATGATGTTTTGGCAATATTAAAGTGATAGTTTAGAGTTTTCATTTAAATTAAACATGTACATATACAATTCTACTGAATTCTTGTTTATATACTGTCTGGAAATAAAGTGTGATGACACAGACCATGTATGTCCTCCATCATAGCTGCTAGTGACACAAAAATGTTGCAACCTTAAAGTCATAAGTTTTAAATATCAGCAATTTACTATAACCTTACAGGAGATACCTTTTTTGTTTAGCTATATGTACATGATGAATATAAATAAAAAAAGATCTCAATTACCACATGAAATATCTTCCAAACACAAAAATGTTGTCCCAACCTTAAACTCAATGTTAGTTTGCAGTTGTGCGGGAGTTAAAGGTAATCATTTCCTAAAGGTTCTGTTCAAGGTTTGTTACATCCACAACTTAAATATGCCTAGAATAATTATTGTAAAATATTTAGAAAACTGTTAAAAAATTTGCAAACTTAAAGTGAATATAATTCTGTTATTAGTAGGAGTTTAAGGTCACCTTAATGTATGACACTTATCTATGGCCAGTTACATATACATGCAAAATTTTAATGAAATCTGTCAAGTTATTTTCAGTATACTTTATGGAAAAATAAAAGACGTAATCTCAACATAATTATTTTATACATGGATGTTTGAGGTCACCTTAAAATAGGGTACACCTTCAAAACTAGTTACAACCACCTGCCAAATTTGAATTGAATCCGTCAACCCATTTTTCAGATATGGTCCAGAAAAGAAAAAACTTAAACTCAAGATAAGTATGTTACACCCTACGGACCAGTTACATCCATATGCCAAATTTGAACTTAATCTGGCAAGCCATTTTTGTGATACTGTCCGGAATAGAAAGTGTGACGATGACGACGATGACGCCACAAAATGAGATGACGAAGCAATCCCTATATGCCACGCAGGATAAATGCTGGTTACACAAAAATGGGAGGTACAATGCCTTTATTGTAAGTGAAATCTATTCATACTCTAAGCAGTGATAATTCTAACTATACGATGACATTCATAGCTCTTTATTTCTTACAGTTTCTTAACATTGAAACTTCTTTGACCAACAAAAAAAGTCCAAGGTTGAAATATTGGACTCAAAAGTAGGATTCAAAGGAGACAAATTGAATCTACTTCAGATGGTTTTCTGTAGGCTATTTTGACACTCAACAAAAAGCTTTGAACTTTCAAATATGATCCTACCTATGATATATACAAGGATTGGGCCAAAGAGTGTGAAAAATGGCAAAAAAAAGACTTCCTCAACTCAAACATTGACCTTAAATTGAAGGTTAAGGTCACAAAGAAATAGCCTTCAATACTGTAGGAAGTGATAAATGTATTGGGGTTGTATTAGTATTATTAGTATGTTCATCAACTGGCAGCATACACACTTGTTCTAGGATGGAGTGCAGGATGAGAGGCACACTGGCACTCTCACATGGGACACAATTCATGAGGTCATTGTAGTAGCGCATGTCTACTTCCTGTGGTGGCTTTTCACTCTCTGCCATCACACTTTTCTCCCCTTCTGTTCGGGAATCTTCTGGTGCAGCCTGGCCCTTCTTTGATGGGGTCTGAGGAGGGGGGGCCAGTGATGTAGAGTCTGAAACACCAAACACTAATCAGCTTGAATTTATCTTCAGATAACACCAATAAATGTCTTAATTTTTTCACATTAGCAAGGGTTGTAGGATATTAAATAGATACAAGTGTTTGATACAAGCATCAAACACTTTGCAAAATATACTTCAAATAGAATTGGGAAAATAAATGATATGTAAGCACAATGTCAACAAAAAATCTGAATGAAATACAAAAGTAACTGACTTCAAATGCTTATTCATTATATCCCTGGTGCTTTTTAAAATAATTATAAATTGATCATCTTTTATCAATTAAATGGCTTTGATTGTTAATTTCACTTCAAAATAGTAGGTATTGTTTTTGTTTTTTTTTGGGTTTTGTTTCTTTTTTTTTTTTTTTTTTTTTTTTTTTTTTTTTTTGTAACTGAAAATGTTCAGTGGTTGTTTTCTTTTTAATTAATAATAAATATAATGTCTTACTATTTAAGTATTAAATTCAGCGGCCAATAATTCTCATTATATTTTGTATGTCCCAAAACATTAATACTTTCTGTAAACAGTAAACACTAGAGTAATCTTTGTTCAAATAAAAATCCAGTATTTGATATTTTTTTCAGTTTCTTTCAGATACAGTTTCTTTACACTGTGAGAGGATGATTTATAGTTTCTGGGTGAGAGTTACAGAGATGGCACTTTCCACTTTTAGAAAGGTTAACGTTATACAGGTAGTGGCCAAAATATTAATAACACTTTTGTATTGGAACCACTTAAGTGGAGTATCCATATTCCCAACTTTATCCCGAAATGGGACCAAATCATAAAAGTTGGGATACAAAATCATGAAAGTCTTTAAAGTTGGGAGAATATCAAACTTGGAGATAATTTTGGTCTTTTCAGCGACTTTGCTTCCACACCCCCAAAGATGGAATCTTTAGCAAGGCTTACCCTAATGTCATTAAATCAATCGGTAGGGGTTGTGACTCACAACAGAATAGGGAAACATGCTTTCTACATATCCCACTTTTTTAACCTATGATTTAGTCACAGCACTGAAATATATTATACTCTGTGGTAAAAGTTATTCTCAAAAAGAGTCTTAAAAAAATAGAAGAAAGAAGAGGTGACTGCTGAGTGCAATACAGTCAGGATAATAGCCATAAATCTTCACACAAATTGGTTGATGCCAATAGGGGATAGAGAGTGCAATTTAAATATCCAACACAACTCAATACGTCTTCTCTTGGAAGTGTTGTCAGATTCAAATTTAGGTGTGCACCACTCTAACACAGAGAACTGCATATGTTTCTGGCTGTGTCCATCACTAGAGAAGTGACGTGATACTGGGGTTGATTTTTTGCTGTCCTTAGAGACTGATGATTTATGCTCATACATTCTCATTCTAAATGCTCTACATGTTTCCCCCACATAGTGTTTGTTACATTTAGTGCAAGAAATCAGATATATGATATTTGATAATTCACAGGTGATGTGTTTTGGTAAGTCTATAGGTTGATATGACTTTTTAGTGAAGTTACAAGTAATACTGTCTATTTTCTTAATGAGAGGGCAGTATTTACACCTACCGGGTGTAGTGGTGGAGTCTTCATTAGCATTTTGGTTCATGAAATCAATAATACTTTGGCTTATTTGTGGGTCATCTGTATAATTATCTGTCTTATCTCTGCTGAAGAATTCCATTAGTTCCAGTCTTCTATGGAATTCTTTGAAATCTAACCAAATTTGAGATTTGTCAGGTTGTCCAGGGGTGGGACAAAATGTAAGACCTTTTTCTAGGGCTTTGATTTGGTATTGATCTAATGAAATGTCAGAGATATTGATAACAGTATGACCAATGTAACTTTCAAACTTGGTATTCTTTGGTAAGATACCAGGTTGTGAATGTTTTGCCTCATTTCTGAGGGTTTCCAAGAAGTTTGGACACTCAATGCTGGACATTACTTAAGGGAGTATATCCAATGGTAAGTTGATATATTAGGACCTCTTTGCATCCTTAAGGTAGTTTTCACAAGCTGGTGGTGTACCACTTGCAGAACCAGCTGTTTGGTGGTTTAACCGGTTACTGGAAGTGGTTTGAAGTGGTATGGGGTACCAGCAATTTGGTGGTAGGAAAATTGCTTTTCAATATTTAATATGTTTTATTTAAGGTAACAATGACATTGATATATGTATTGACAAATAAGAAAATAACTAGGTGGGTATTTTTTAATCAAACTTTATATGGTGGTAAATTGTGTCTAGTTTTTTTTAATTTTTAAATAGAGCTCTCAAAGTTGTGAAAAGAGTGTCTATTTTAGGGTCCTTCTTCGGTTTCCTTTTGGTAGCACCTGTTCTTCTAACTGCTTGTGCTGGTCTCCTTTTGGAGGTGGCGTTGGTTCCTCTAAACTGGTTCTGTTTCTTCTCCATCAATATTGGTGCCATTTGCTTAAATTTTGTGGAGAGGGAATCTTTGATCTCCTGGAACTGGTCCCTGCTAAGGAGAGTCTCTAGCTCTGACATGTCCTTTGATATAGAAGCTTTAGTTCTGTTGTAGGTGCGTTGAATGTCTTCAATAAGAGCAAGTGTCATTTCAGTTTTGCACTTCCTGACAGCTTTCGACCATGCATCTTTTAAGATGGGATTTCTGGTGCTGTTAATATTGAATTTGAAGTCTAGACTGGTTGGGTAAAGGTTTTTGGCTAGTTTACCCTCCATAACTTTAATGGTGGATGCAAGGGAGAGTTTCTTTTTGTGAAGGGTCTTGAGTCTCAAGTAGATTGGCTTGGACTGTTCTGGATAAGTATCCCTGGAATTTGTCGGGTTGGTCTTAGATTTGGGCTCTGAATGGTTGGGAGAGCTCTGTCTAGCACGTTTCCTTGGGTTGGAAGTACCTGCTTCTAACCTAATACTGACCTCATTGAGAGTATCAAGTGTCTCTGCTGAAATTTTGCTGATAGGGACAGGTGTGTCACAGCCACTAGGTGGTTCAGAATATATATGTACTTTAGACATAGCATCACTGAATTCTGTCTGACTGGCAGTGGTTGAAGGAGCACTCATAGTGGTAAGATACTAGAAATTCTGCTTCCTGCCACAATGTAAGACAATAAATAAATAAAGTGTGACAAATGCCTGATACAATTTGCACTTAGGCTCAATTATATTTCGACTGGTATAGTATTAGTCAGTCTCTTCAGAGGCTTATTGTAATGGTGTAGTGGTGGTTCAGGGTCCCTAAGGTACTTTTTGGGATCCTGGTGTGTACCACCGGTGAGAACCGGCATAGAGCCGGTTCTAGAACCGGTTCCCATTTTGAGGAACCTGCAAAGTGGTGGTACAAATCTATTTAATCCAAATTGTAATTATATAGATAGGTAAGACTGTCAATAAAGTGCTATTTAAGTCTTTTATATAAATAAAATCTATTTTTAATAATTTATATCATATAGGGAAGTAATGCCCTTTCTAAAGATATTCTTTTTTAGAATATTTGTTTTTTATATATACAAATTATTTTTAGAAGTATTTATTAATTATAATATTTGTAATTATGTTTATAATAATGTTACTATATTCATGTGTGAATAAAGTACATTAAACAAACCATACCACAGTTATTTATGTGTATTATTCATTTTATTATAATTAATATTACTGTTCACTTCCTTTATATGGAAAGTTGATAGTTATTTAATCACTATAGGAATAAAAGATTTGATACCTTTCTGCAGTGATTTTTGTTTGTGCATTATATATTATGCGTTTATTTTATGAATAAAGGTATTTACTGGCATATTAAATTATTTTTTAATATACAAAAAATAAAGTAATAAAAACAAATATTGGTTTATTTTTTACAAAGTCTAGGTCTTTTTAGAATTTAGATGTTCTGTATGACCATGCTCCATTGGATGGTGGAGGTGGTAAGAATATACGCTTTGGGCTCGTCACCAAGGTTGGCTGGGTTCTCTTTCTGCTACATATTGCAGTATAAACCTCATTGTCAATGGTGAGGGCTGTTGGCTTCTTTGGCTTCAAGGGTGACCTTGGTGACGAGCCCAAAGCGTATATTCTTACCACCTCCACCATCCAATGGAGCATGGTCATACAGAACATCTAAATTCTAAAAAGACCTAGACTTTGTAAAAAATAAACCAATATTTGTTTTTATTACTTTATTTTTTGTATATTAAAAAATAATTTAATATGCCAGTAAATACCTTTATTCATAAAATAAACGCATAATATATAATGCACAAACAAAAATCACTGCAGAAAGGTATCAAATCTTTTATTCCTATAGTGATTAAATAACTATCAACTTTCCATATAAAGGAAGTGAACAGTAATATTAATTATAATAAAATGAATAATACACATAAATAACTGTGGTATGGTTTGTTTAATGTACTTTATTCACACATGAATATAGTAACATTATTATAAACATAATTACAAATATTATAATTAATAAATACTTCTAAAAATAATTTGTATATATAAAAAACAAATATTCTAAAAAAGAATATCTTTAGAAAGGGCATTACTTCCCTATATGATATAAATTATTAAAAATAGATTTTATTTATATAAAAGACTTAAATAGCACTTTATTGACAGTCTTACCTATCTATGTAATTACAATTTGGATTAAATAGATTTGTACCACCACTTTGCAGGTTCCTCAAAATGGGAACCGGTTCTAGAACCGGCTCTATGCCGGTTCTCACCGGTGGTACACACCAGGATCCCAAAAAGTACCTTAGGGACCCTGAACCACCACTACACCATTACAATAAGCCTCTGAAGAGACTGACCAATACTATACCAGTCGAAATATAATTGAGCCTAAGTGCAAATTGTATCAGGCATTTGTCACACTTTATTTATTTATTGTCTTACATTGTGGCAGGAAGCAGAATTTCTAGTATCTTAAAAAAAATAGCATAAGAGATGCCCGTATCCCACAGCCTGGGGAAATACTTTTTTTTTAATTAAGGGAAAGAGATTAAAAGTAACAGGGGTTAATTTGACCTTTAAGGGAACCAACAAAAAGATCCAGGACACATGATTTCAAATGAGCTGTCTTCACCTCCTAAATCTCTAAGACCAATGATAAAGGGTATTACAAGTATCAATGACCCATTTGACCTTAAAGGAAGGGTCAAATCAGACCAACCAAAAGATTCAGGACACATGAATTTCTTAAAGCTGTCTTCACATCACAAAACTGTAGGACCAATTATAAAGGAGACATTTGATCTTAAAGGAAGGGTCAAAGGTCAAATCCAATCCCACCAAAATATGCAAGCCACATAATTTCCCATAAGTGTTCTTTAAATCCAAAACCTCTAGGATCAATAATAAAGGAGATAAAAGATATTAAAACTGATAAAACTCAGTAAGTAGGTATTACTCATTCATGCATTGAGAAACCAGTCTGAAACTTTACTTTGTTATAGTTCACAAAAAAGTAAATGAACGACACCTTGGACAGAAATTGTGTACCTTCAATAATTTTGAAGAAAGAAGCCATTTACTCATGGTGGTAACTGCTAAAAGTGAGAAAGTAGCTATTTGTTGTTTAACAGAGATGTGTAGTTGCCTGTAAATCAGTAATAAAATTCCAATTTGCTAGTTCTACTTTTATTTACAGTGAAATTACATTAATAATCCTGATACATATATTTTAGGTCTACCTAATTAAATACTTCCTAAAGAATTACAAAACTGTTAAGATAAAAATTACTTAGGTCTGCCTAAATAATAATATTTTTACATTTATCTAGCTCTATGGCTGAAAACACTTCTTACTGCATCAAAACTAACTCAGAAAACTGTACCAAGTGTACATTGCTGTAACAACCTAATACACATTCAAAATCTGCCCTGTGGGAAGGGAAAGATCTACAATAACAGAAGGGTTGAACATAACAGTTAAACTGTCAAAGTGATAAGTTGCATACAGCTGGAGAACCACATAAATGTGTCAAGGAGTGAAAATGACAAAGAAGATGTCTTAGCCTTGCAGTGGCTATGTTTTAACATTACATTAATTGACTTAATAAATCACAATAAACTTGTTTATATCTAAAATTGTTTATATCTCAATTTTACACATATATTCCAAATGTGTAAAGGTGAGGGTAGACTACCTCCCTTTACTTTTACAGCAGTTCCCCTGTGTATTATTCTGACACATAGCAGGAAACTGCCATTTTGGGCAAAAATTCGAAAATTCAAAATGGCCGCCATTTTTGGGAAGGGGAAAATTTTTTTAAAATTGCCAAGAGTAGAATTCTCAGATACCCTGTGGGTCGAAAATTTCGACGAAATAGCTCTATCTCGCACGGTTAAGGAGATAGAAGCAAATTTGTGTTTTGCCATTTTTGGCAAAAATTCGAAAATTCAAAATGGCCGCCATTTTTGGGGAGGGGAAAATTTTTTGAAAATTGCAAAGAGTACATTCCTTAGATACCCTGTGGGTTGAAAATTTTGACGAAATCGCTCTATCTCGCACGGTTAAGGAGATAGAAGCATATTTGTGTTTTGCCATTTTTGGCAAAAATTCGAAAATTCAAAATGGCCGCCATTTTTGGGGAGGGGAAAATTTTTTAAAAATTGCCAAGAGTAGAATTCTCAGATACCCTGTGGGTCGAAAATTTTGACGAAATCGCTCTATCTCGCACGGTTAAGGAGATAGAAGCAAATTCGTGTTTTGCCATTTTTGGCAAAAATTCTAAAATTCAAAATGGCCGCCATTTTTGGGGAGGGGAAAATTTTTTGAAAATTGCAAAGAGTACATTCCTTAGATACCCTGTGGGTTGAAAATTTCGACGAAATAGCTCTATCTCGCACGGTTAAGGAGATAGAAGCAAATTTGTGTTTTGCCATTTTTGGCAAAAATTCGAAAATTCAAAATGGCCGCCATTTTTGGGGAGGGGAAAATTTTTTGAAAATTGTAAAGATTACATTCCTTAGATACCCTGTGGGTCGAAAATTTCGACGAAATCGCTCTATCTCGCACGGTTAAGGAGATAGAAGCAAATTTGTGTTTTGCCATTTTTGGCAAAAATTCGAAAATTCAAAATGGCTGCCATTTTTGAGGAGGGGAAAATTTTTGGAAAATTGCAAAGAGTACATTCCTTAGATACCCTGTGGATCGAAAATTTCGACGAAATCGCTCTATCTCGCACGGTATAGGAGATATGAGCACATTTGCCTTTTTCAGTATTCAAAATAGCCAATTACTCATTTATTTAATTAATTACTCACTCATCTATGAAGCAATTCCCCCCAAAAGCATTCCCATACAAGCTATTAACCCAATGAACCTCCATACCAAATTTCAGAAAGCTAGGCTTAATAGCATTCCTTAAAATGTCTGGAAACCAAAGAGCTACTCAAAAGTAGCAAAGTAGCTATTACTCAGTTAGCTATAGAGCTATCATTACCAAAAGCAATCCCATACAAGCTATTAACCCAATAAACCTGCATGCCAAATTTGGTAAAGATAGAATAAGAACTGTTGCCTAAAATGTCTGGAAACCAAGTGGGACGCCGGACGGCAGACGGCGGAAAAAGCAAAAATAATATGTCCACCCCCCCAGTGGGGTGGACATAATACTCTGCTACAACCCTACGGGTCAAAAATTCTGTCGAAAACGCTCTATCTCTTACGGTTTCCAAGATATTAACATTTTTTGTTTTTCCGCAAAAATTCAAGATGGCCGCCAAAAGTGGCGAAAATTGAAATTTTTCAATTGTATATAGAATACTTTCCTACTACCCTACGGGTCAAAAATTCTGTCCAAATCGTTCTATCTGTTACGGTTTCTGAGATATTAAGATTTTTTCGTTTTTCGCAAAAATTCAAGATGGCCGCCAAAAGTGGCGAAAATTGAAATTTTTCAATTTTGTATAGAATACTTTGCTACTACCCTATGGGTCAAAAATTCTGTCGAAATCGCTCTATCTCTTACGGTTTCTGAGATATTAATATTTTTTGTTTTTCGCAAAAATTCAAGATGGCCGCCAAAAGTGGCGAAAATTGAATTTTTTGAATTTCACATAGAATACTCTGCTACAACCCTATGAGTCCAAAATTCTGTCGAAATCGCTCTGTCTCTTACGGTTTCCGAGATATTAACATTTTTTGTTTTTCCGCAAAAATTCAAGATGGCCGCCAAAAGTGGCGAAAATTGAAATTTTTCAATTGCACATAGAATACTCTACCACTACCATGCGAGTCAAAATTTCTGTCAAAATGGCTCTATCTGTTACGGTTTCCGAGATATTAACATTTTTTGTTTTTCCGCAAAAATTCAAGATGGCCGCCAAAAGTGGCGAAAATTGAAATTTTTCAATTTTGTATAGAATACTTTCCTACTACCCCACGGGTCAAAAATTCTGTCCAAATCGCTCTATCTCTTACGGTTTCTGAGATATTAAGATTTTTTCGCTTTTCGCAAAAATTCAAGATGGCCGCCAAAAGTGGCGAAAATTGAAACTTTTCAATTTTGTATAGAATACTTTCCTACTACCCTACGGGTCAAAAATTCTGTCCAAATCGCTCTAGCTCTTACGGTTTCTGAGATATTAAGATTTTTTCGTTTTTCGCAAAAATTCAAGATGGCCGCCAAAAGTGGCGAAAATTGAATTTTTTTTATTTTGTACACAATACTTTTCTGCTACCCTGTGAGTCAAAAATTCTGACCAAATCGCTCTATCTCTTACGGTTTCTGAGATATTAAGATTTTTTCGTTTTTCGCAAAAATTCAAGATGGCCGCCAAAATTGAAAATTTTCAATTTTGTACAGAATACTCTTCTACTACCCTGTGAGTCAAAAATTGTGTCGAAATCGCTCTATCTCTTACGGTTTCTGAGATATTAGCAAATTACTCAAAAGTAGTACTGAAAATACACAATGAAGTACCTAAATGGCTATTACTCATGTACTGACAAAGCTATCAGTCCCAAATGCAATACCAAGCGAGCTATGGACATAACAATCTTGTATTCAAAATTGTAGTAAAATATCTTTAATTATTTTGGCTTAAATGCACGGAAACCAATGGGTACTGAAAATAGGTGTACTTAAGTATCACTCAGTAAGCAAAAGAGGTACAACAGCCAAAAGCAATCCCAAGCAAGCTACTGACCCAATAAGCCTGCATACCAAATTTGGTGACAATAGTGTGAGACTCTGTATATATATCCACCCCCCAGGGGGGTGGACATAAAAAACACATATATTACACTATTACTCACTCATACACTGAGCAACAACTTTGAAACTTAACTATGTTATACCTTACAAAAAGTAGATGAACAACACCTTTGAAAGAAAATACACAGCTGCAACACTTTCGAAGGTAAGAGCCATTTACTCATTATGCTAACTGCTGAAAAAAATGAGAAAGTGGCTGTTACTCACTTATCTATTGCGATTGTAATGACCAACTCTTAACTAAAGAGAAAGCATCTGGGCAATCCATTTCATGAGAATTATTTATTACTTTTCAAGATATATCCAATTTATTCAACTATCATATAATAAAAGTACTTGTTACACACTTATATATTGAGCAACAAGTTTGAAAATTCATTTTGTTATACTTCATCAAAAGTAGATAAACAACACCTTCAAAAGAAATTGAGTAACTGCAATACTTTTGAAGATACAAATCATTTACTCATAAGGTAATTGCTAAAAAGTGGTTCCAAAGTAGCCATTACTCACTTAACTATAGAGATAGACTTCAAAACTTCTCACCATGTTGCAGCTATGGAAAAAGTAGCTGAACAACGGTTTTCAACAAAACGCTCTATCTGCAACATTTTTCAGGTTATTAGTGATTTAGTGATAGCTGACCCAAAAGTAGGTGAATTATATATTTAAACAAAATATTCTAAATGCAAAAGTGATTTTCTCAACAGTGAGAATCTCAAAATAGCTATCGCTCAGCTATGCAATGAGCCACAGGTCTGCATTTTTACTTTGCTTAGCAACGACACATTCAACCAGATTTGATATGAAACTAAGGTCAGATACAGGTCGATAGTTCTGAGATCATCAGCTGGAAGAGGAGCCTTCTCAATAAGAGGAGTAACCACACCAATTATGAAGCCATCAGAGACAAGAGCAGATGAGTGAACAATTCATCAACCTTGTGATTGAGGGCAGCACAACATCACTGCATTCCTTGATGAAAAATGTTGACCATGGGTCCAACGACAGGATTTTGTTGGTGAGTTTCCAGTAATTTTATAAACAGCATCATCTAAGACTTGAGTAAAGGTAGTGACTTTTTGGAGGATCAGAAAGAGGATGAACATCATCATCTGTGTCAGAAGAACAAACGTGTCCCTAATTTTCGTAATTTTGTCTGAGAAAAAGGATGTAAACTGGTCAGCCAATTACTATCAAACTGGTGGGATGGTAGTGTCACTTCAGAAACCCTGTTCAGGGTTTTGTGTAGCTCCACCATTAACTTTCTAGAATTGTTACTGTTATCTGTGATTAGTTTACTATAATAGTCTGACTTATCCTTGGAGCAATCTGGAGACAGAGTTGACTTTTAGTGAGTGGATTCTTTGCCAGGTTTTTCACACAATGAATGCTTAGGGACTATGCAAGTCAATAAAAATCAGACAACCAATCTGTAGAATCTATTTTAGTCTGGATACTAGTGGTTGCATGCCTGTCAAGAATGTCACCCTCATCATGAACATATTGTTCAAAAAGATCACATACAGAATTTGCAAGGGGGTACCTTTCAGATCAGACTGGAGGGCCAGACATGTTGATACCATGGTCCCTCCTGTACAACACTCGTTTTGGTTTATGAGCCACTGCAAGAGAAAAGTCAACAGAAAATTTTACTACTGCATGATCAGATACAAAAAACACAGATTCCGACATCAGCAATAGCATCCTGATCACTGGGAGATAGAATGAGGTTGAGTATGTAACCATGCAGGTTGGTAGGTTGACCCAAGTCACACAAGACCTCTCTCAGTAACTGAGGGTTGCAAATTTATGACATAAACAGGTGTAAGAAAATTTTTTCCAGCTTTAGATTAGGTGGTGGTTGACATATGGGAATCCCTCCCAGTAAACATTAAAAACGTTTTAAAATGGTTTAAAAGTTTACAAGGCATTAGAGTTTTTAAACCCTATTTAAACCCTATCTTAAGGTATACTAAATGTTTCCAAGTAAATGTTCACATTGTAATGTTTAAAAAGCATTTTGACTGAAAACGCTTTTTAAACATTCATAAAATAGCTGAAGAAATGAAGGTTATACTGGAAATGCTTTTCAAACATTTATTATGAAATGTTTGATAAACAGTACACATAAAACATTTAAACAACATTTGTTGACAATGTTTTGTAAATGTTTGCTCTGAAAATGTTTTAAAAAACCCATATTTTCAGAATGCTTATTAAACATTCAACTTCAAACATATCCAAACAAACAAAACAAAAAAGATGGCAGTGAGCAATAATAGGGGATTTTAGAGGACTTTTTTGTCAAAAATTGCTCCACATGCAATCCCTAAAAGTAAGAATTGCATGGGGGCACAATTTTTAAGCCCTATCTTTCAATTTTAGACATAAAAATAATATTTTCATAAGTGTGCAACTTAAAAAGATATTGAATTTGACCTCTGACCCCATTATTATTGAGACATTATTACGTTCATTTGTAATGTTTTTCTAACAATTGTCATTGAACATTTTATAAACAGTTTACATAAAACATTTTGAAAACATTCTATTATAAATGGTTTTCGTACCCATTATTTTCAAATGTTCACTTCAAATGTTTGAAAACTTAAAAATGTTTACTGGGCTAGAGTTGATCCACTCTATCCTATGAGTGAGTGCAGAAAAAAGCAAAACCAAAAGAACAAACATGACTAGTGGGGTTGATAAACTGTCGGGTCTCAAAAAGAAAAGATATCCCTAATCAACACACAATCTGCCGTCTAAGTCCCATGGTTGACTCAGACACTGCTTAACGACCCACACTATAACCTGTGTAGTGAATGTGAACAGATTAAAACATAAATGAGAGTACAAACTGCTTAACTGTGTACAAAATAACCTACACGGTCTCAATTTGATACAAAATATGTAGAATACATCTCAAAAACCAATGTTATGATTGTAAAATTTTCATAGCATTGTCTCTGTGTGATTGCTTGGGTGCAATTACAAACCTGAAAAGGTACTTTATTGGGGAGCATTATGTTCATACTCCAGCCTCTGATTAAAGATCCTTAATAATTGCAAATACAGCTGCAACTATAAATTGCACCAGTATAAGGCCATTGTAAATTTGTTTCCACAGTGAACTTTCAGCTGTGACTTCTAGACACATCTGGGTTATTTTGGAGGTGAAAAGAACTCGCACCACAAACCCAAGAGAAAGGATTTCTAATGAAACCCTTTGAATTTCTTGGTAGCAACTAGCACCAAGATAGCGAGTGATGCACAATCATATATCTCCCTTCACAAGTCAATTGTTAACTATCAACCTGACAAGTTACCAGAGTTTGTGTATGATGGAGACAGGTTTGGTGGGATCTGGTCCGGACCAACCAGTCGTCTAGGTATTGGTGGATCCTTATATCTTTCTGTAAAGCCATCAGTTTGACTTCCTTGGCCACTATAGTGAACTCCATGGGACCTGTGGACAGGCCAAAAGGTAGTGCTTTGAACTGGTATGTTTGACCATCGACGTGAAACCTTAGGTACTTCCTGGACTGGCTTGCAATTGGTATGTGCAAATATGCATCCTTAAAGTCTATGGAAGTCACCCATTCCCCTGTCTGGAGGGAGGTCCTTGTTATTTCCGGTGTCTCCATTTTGAATTTCTCTGCCCTGAAGAATTTGTTCAGATTGCTGAGATCTAAGATGGGTCTCCACATGTTGTTTGGTTTTGGGACCAAAAATAGTCGGTTGAAAAATCCAAGAGATTTTTTATTTCTGACCAACTCTACTGCATTTTTGTTCATAAGCTGATGTAAACATTGTACACATATTTTAATAACTGATGTTGTCTTACAGCAGCCAGACTTATGCCTTTCTTTTGTAGCTGCCCTTGTACAATATGTGCATGATTTACAACAACTGAGTTTACAACATTTGTTACTGTCTGGCAAATTTTTAATGTCTCTCCAAACACTGGTCCAGTCTGGTGACACTGATACAAGTTTACAGTCTCTTGGTTGTTCAGGTTGTCCGGTGGAGCGGACACAAATTTACAAACTTTAGAGTCTCTTTGCTCCAGGTCAGCCATCTTGGTACTGGAGCATTTACATAGTAATTGTCACTGATACGACAACGGACCCTTAGCCGGACGTGATGAGTACTTGTTGGGTTGTTGACCACCTTTTATATTGCTGAAACGTCCCAGAGTCTTCCAGGCCAGCTTACCACACTTCTGGTCCTGTGTCTGTTTATCTGACCTTCTGTAGGGGTGGAAGCAACTGTCCTTGCAACCAGCAGACTGTGCATGAGACCAACCTCTATCTTCAAAACTTGCTAATGTCCTCCTCAGCTTTTCTCAGTACAGAGTCTGGAAACAGTGTAGGCAAGTCCAGTGGAGCCTGACGTAAAGCAGCTAGTGTATCCTATTTCAAAGCGGACTTTACATGGGCCAAGTAAGAATCCCATCTGACCAGTGTCATTTTTGCCATGGAAAAAAAAACAGAGTTAGATAGGTGTTCCATGGCTTTGGCCATACAATGTGTGATACTGTTTTTTTTTTGTTTTTTTTTTTTTTTTAAATTATTTGTGATACTGGTATTAAAGTTCATCAGGTACTGGAGCTCTTCTGTAGCAGTCCACACTTTTCCAGCCGACTTTCCTTTGGTCTGTTGAGACTGTAATACTTTCAGCTGTGACTGTATTCCTTGCTGAACCTTACTGAGGCACCTGTTGAGTCTGACTGCCTGGTTACAGACATAAGTTGACTCTTGTGCAGCCTTCTCCCATCTTCTGAGAGTGTCCTGTGATAAGGTGCACAAGGTCGGTGCCGGTGTAGTGAATCCGGATGCGCTTGCTATCCTACTATATGCACTGTTCAACTTAGCCTAATCACAATGCCAGAAGGAAACTGATCCGGCCGGTCTGTCCTGGTTGGGGTGGAGCCCATACCACTTTGCGTATGACTTAATCTCTTAAGTCACACATGTTACTACCATCTCCAGGAACTAGGAAGGGTCCGCAGGTATCTATATCATGAAACAGCTCTGAAGGTGGCAAATGCCTTGGTAAGTAGTTGCTGGGATTACAGTAATTCACTGCTTTATCACACAAAGAAGGCATATACTGTCAGACTACAAAGAGTTCAAAAAGCCTTAAATCATACTGTGTACAAACTAAATAAATTTAGTCATGTCACACCCTTCCTGCACAAACTACACTGGCTCCCCATATATTACCGTATATTGTTCAAATACAACCTCTTTACTTATAAAGTCATAAATTTTAGCCAACCTCCATATCTCTCCTCTCTAGTTAAGCGGAGTGATCTCACATGGGGCAATCATCTATCAATTTCCTCATCTAAACCGAATAAATGCTCAGGGTTGCGCAGTTTTGCAGTAGCTGCTCTCACAGAGTAGAACAAGCTCCCTCAAGCTATTACAACTGTGGAAAGTATCTCTGGTTTCAGAAAACAGTTGAAAACTTATCTTTTCAGATTAGCCTATCCTCCACCATAGCCTGTCTCCCCTATCAGACGCTAATATGGATACTGACCTCCTTCTGGATCTGGATGATCTCTTTTCGGACATCCGTGCCTTAGAGGATGTTTACATCAATTTCAGCGCTTTATAAATCCTTACTTAGCCCGCTTCACATACTGATCTCTGTAAACCTCCTGCCTCCAAACTTCTGGATGGATATCCCTGTACAAGTGTGAGATTCAAACTATCCATTTTACGACACAACCAGTCATCAGTAGGGAGGTTTACACTGATTTTACCAGCAGGTTGCTCTTTGGGTGCAACAAATGGGTTGTCCTCAGCTCTAGATGTAATAGAATCCATATCCAGTATGCGTGACCAGCCTATGTAAGAACTCATGCCACACATTGTCCCTCTATAGTTCTGCTCTTCAGTGGCAGCCTGGTTAGTGTCGGTAACAGAGATGTCCTGGTCCAGGTCTGACAACTCTCCTTCTTGTGCCTGGCCAGTAAACTGAGGACACAGTCTGATCCTGGCTGGTTCACTTCAACAGTAGATGTACTGGGAGCCTGTTTGGAGACCTAGTTGGTAGCTGGCTGGTCGGTGACAACAGGCCCGTAATCAGAATTGAGGCAGTAAGCAGGCTGCTGCTTAAGAGTGGCCAGTCGGTTGGTCGGTTGCTAGTGAGTGGTGGTTGGTCAGTCGGTCGGTTGAGGCTAAAAGAAGGGCTGAGTGTTATCAACAACACAGGCTGGTGGAGGCTTGGCTGGAGAGATGACCACTGGCTGGAAAACCGGTTCTGGCTGGGTAAACGCCTTTGACAAAAGCATAGCCTCCAATTTACTGAAACGTTCCGACCATTTCTGATCCAACTGCTCCAGCTTACTGTCTGTAGAAGGTTTTGCGACCTTAGCCCTTGAGCCATGCTTCTTGATAGTCTTGCCCTTGCCTTTGGTTGTTTCTGTGTTGTCTTTCGCATTTCTGCTACTTGACTCTTCTGAACTCTGTGTCTTCTTGGCTTTCGCACCAGGGGTACTGACACTAAAGCTGGATCTACAAGGGTGCTACTTGACTCTTCTTCGATGGCTTTTTATTCACGTTTCTCCTTCTTCTTCTGTTAAGAAGGGGGTGATAAACATGCTTTCTGATCCTGGGTTAAAATGTTGCAGAACTGACAGTCTTCATGTTTAATGCAGGGGTCAGTAGTGCCTTTTCCTTTGTCACTGCAATGGGCAGAGTAAGCTTTGGAGTCAAACCCCGCCATTAAATGTCCGCAAAGACCCCATTTCTGTCCACGTGGAGCCATAATGATCTATAAGTTGTCATCAACACTTTGGTGTAAAATAAACTTAAGTTTATGCAACAAGCAATCAGTGACCTATATGAATCGGTCACATATAGAGTTGGCACTCACCTTGGTGAGTGACAGGATAAGTCAGGCAACAAAAAGGTCAAATCTAGGTCACACTTTGATGTTGCACACCTACACCCCCAAACCAATGTCCCTACCAAGTATCAACTTCCTACACCTTACCGTTTCCGAGATATAGCCCGGACAAGATTTTATCTCAAGGTCACTGCGGCAAGGTCAAAGGTCAAATCAAGGTCACACCATGATACTGTCCACCTACACCCCCTAACCAATGTCCCTACCAAGTATCAACTTCCTACATCTTACCTTTCCGAGATATTGCCTAGACAAGATTTTATAGGTCAAGGTCACCATGGCAAGGTCAAAGTTCAAATCGAGGTCAAACCATGATGTTGCACACATAGAGCCAATAACCAATATCCCTACCAAGTATCAACTTCTAACACCTTACGGTTTCCGAGATATAGCCCAAACAAGATTTTATAGGTCAAGGCCACTACGGCGGCAAGGTCAAATAAAGGTCACACTATGACGCTGCACACCTACACCCCCTAACCGATGTCCCTACCATGTATCAACTTCCTACACCTTACAGTTGCGGAGATATAGCCCAGGCAACATTTTATGGATCAAGGTCACTACGGCAAGGTCAAAGGTCAAATCAAGGTCAGATCATGATGTTGCACACCTACACCCCCAAACCAATGTCATATCCGGGATTAAATTCATCCTTGATGAATATTCTGTTTTCATCTGTAGCCAGCCCATATAGATCTTATCAGTGGTGTTTCAGTTCAAAAGGTTATATTTAAATTAAGAGGTCAGTGTGTTATGCATGTCAAAAAAAGAAATTCGTTTACATATTTTTATTAAAGTGACGAAAGAATGGTCAAGAAACCGAACGATCCTTGAATTAAAGTTATTCAAAACTCACCAAAAACGGCAATCAGTAAGCACTCTAAACGCCAGAAATTCGAGGAGAAAGACAGGCAAAAACACAAAGTATAATAGAGTTGGACGCGCATGTGTTATAATATAAGCTCTATAATAACACACTACCAAAATTCACTTGAAAAACTTTCAAAAAAATCTGTCTGCACAGTACACGCACCAAACAAAAAAGATGCTATGTCTAGACAGGAAGGAAGTACAATGCGCCACCTGGCGAATACACAGTGGGACCGGCCAGCCGGTGGAAACACAGGACGACTTTTTCTGTTGTTTGGCGGGGTGGTCTGTGCAGACGGGATTAGCAATTGTCCATTGCATAGGATGTATTAACGTAATAAAAATTTATTTTCCTGACATCAAGTTCCTTTTCTTTGCAATGTATCACATTTGCAACTTGCATTTGTGTGGAAAAAGTATAACATAAAATGTACCTGGCATTTGTGAGATGGAGGACACATCACCAAACACTGGAACATGTTGCAACTTCAGATTTTTCACATAGTTCTGCCATTGTCGTTTGTGATCTACCATATCATAGATCATACATGCCACATCTTCAAACATATTCTTGCCAAATTCTACCTATAATGGAACAAAATGCAATAGTTATTGTACCATAAACTATATGGTAATAACTAGGACTCAATATAATTGTGCCTTTACGATTGTTGTCCAATTGCAAATAAATTTGTTTAAATAAAAAAATATTTTTCAAGAAAGTTTGGTCACACAAGGAAGTGTTAGAAGGAAGAAGTTTTGAAGGCATGTGATTCTTGAAAATGGTAAGGTCAAGTTAAAAAATAAAATGCAAAAACAAAAATTTCATAGAAGCTCTGTAAACCTTCAAATATCAAATATATAAGAGAGCATTGATAGGCCTGGGGCATAAAATAGGTCCCCGTGAGCATTTTCACAGACCTCAATGCAGCCTTAAAATTAAAACTACAGCACTCAAATTTTCCACCAGCAATGATTACATGCAGATGTTACATCGATCCAATACATTTTGAGGCTAGTTAGTCTTACCACTTCTAAATCAAAATGCTAAACATGTGAAAAATGTAGAACTAAGGCCCCAAATGAGGTCTTTTTGGGCCCTACATACAGTCCAAGTGTCAAATTAAAGGGTTGATTTTGGCATAGGTTAGTAGAAAACTTGATTTTTTTACCTTTAAATGGCAATAATTTAATATCACCTAAAAATATTATTGTTTCATTTGACACTTTTTATGTGAATGAAACCAGTGCCGTAACATTCAAGAAACATGAAAAAAAATTGACCACAACTAAAAAAACAGAGCAGTCTTGATAAAGAAATGAGTTTAAGTTATTAAAAGGAAATTGTTTTCTAGTGCTGTTATCTTCAGGAAGAACTCACATCTATTATTTTGACAAAGTCACATAATCTACATGAATAAGTAGATCAACAACTCATTTTGCAAAACAAAAGCTCAATTAATGTTACCCTGGAAATTATAAATAAGGAAAAAAAACATAATTTTTTTTATTAAAAAACTCCCAGTAACCTTAGAACTCAAATTTAACCTAAAAGAGATGAATTTTCAAAGAGGAAACCTGTATCAATGAACAAGCTGTACATAACTACATAAGAATGGCATTAGAAAAATTTTCCAAACTGAATGAACTCGCAGTTAAAACTCCATACTTATTATCTTATGGTAGCCCTAACTTCTTAAATAATATGACCTAAGTTGAACAGATCATAGAAATCTTCTTTTGGGTAAGCTTAATCAATGTAGTAAATTTAACTGGATTGGACAAACTCGGCGCCAATATATCCCCACACAGGTCATCATCACACACACCACAGGTTTTGATTGGGTATTTTCGATAGAATCCATCTTCTGTGTGACATAAATATCAGGAAACATAATCACCCACTATTATATGATCTTGTATGTATTTATTTTGCCAAGCAAAAATTGTATATCCCTGACAACAAATACATAACTATTATTTTTTTTATATTTAATTTTCTGTTTATCACATTTTTAATCATCCTGCAATGATAACTCTGAACCTTTTTCAAAGTATTAAGATGATTGTGTCTGACTTTCCATTCTAAATTAATAATTCCAAAAGCATTTATCTGTTTCTATGATTGTAATATATTTGTGGACATATTAAATACTATAAAATAAATATATGATTAGATCTTAAAAGATCAACTTTTATATTTAGAACTTTTTTTCCGGTTACTCAGTTCCTCATTACCTACATTTGTGGTCCATATATGTATGCTTTGTGCACACCTAAATATGTGACATAATAAGAGTCCTCACTCTCGTTTATCTTATTAGGTAATGAAGTCCCCCCCCCACCAATGTCCCTACTAAATATCAACTTCCCACACCTTATAGTTTCTGAGATATAGCCCGGACAAGATTTTATAGGTCAAGGCCACTACAGCGGCAAGGTCAAAGGTCAAATCAAGGTCACACTATGACGTTGCACACCTACACCCCCTAACCGATGTCCCTACCAAGTATCAACTTCCTACACCTTACAGTTGCGGAGATATAGCCCAGGCAACATTTTATGGGTCAAGGTCACTATGGCAAGGTCAAAGGTCATATCAAGGTCACACCATGATGTTGCACACCTACAAACTTTAACCTATGTAACTACTAAGTATCAACTTCCTGCACCTTACAGTTTTCGAGATATAGCCCGGACAAGATTTTATAGGTCAAGGTCACTGCGGCAAGGTCAAAACTCAAAAGTCAAATCAAGGTCACACCATGACGTTGCAGACCTACACCCCCTAACCAATGTCCCTACCAAGTATCAAATTCTTACACCCGATCTGATCTAAGGGTACACCTCCTTGAAAGGCTTTGGAAGCCGCAAAGGCACGGACATCATGTGCCCAAACTTGGTGCAAGGTTTGAGCCTGTTCATCCAATAGTTGATAGCATAAGACAATTGTCTGTTTGATCCAGGAGACAGTGGCAGGGACAATGTCCTTATTGAAGCTCTTCCTGAAGGAGACAAAACCAATTCCTTGCTGGCCCAGAGGTCCTGTCCAAATAATAACGTAAGGCCCTCACCGGACAGAGCGTCCTATCCTCCTTCAGTGACTTGTCCAGAGTAGGAGCTAGAGCCGGAATAATAACCGGGGCTACACAATTCGGTCCCTCCTTCGCTAGATGGTTCTTTGAAATGAAACCGGGGGAAGGGTACAGAGAAACATGAGACCAATCCTCTGGATGCCTAATGTTCCTGTTGACCCAGGCATGAATCTCACTTCTTCTTTTGCCAGAACCCAGTGCTAAGAGGAAGACTGTCTTAGAGGTAAGGTGCTTGAGTAAAGCCTTCTGAAGCAGTTCAAAGGGGGCTTTGGTAAGCTGATGTAAAACCAAAGAGAGATTCCAGTAGGGGACACCCCTTCTTTCTTTTGCTTTATCCTGATGACAACTATCCAACAATCTGGTTAAGTTTTCATCATTGCTGACAATAATTTTGCTATTGCCTACCTTGTAGGCTATAGCAGCTCTATAGCCATCAATAGTGCTAGGCTGAAGGAGCTTCTCCTGAAACAAGTAGAGAAGGAAGTCCGCAATCTGTTTTATAGAGGGAGACCTGAAGTCCACCTTATTCTTCTCACACCATCTGACAAAAAACGATCCAGTTTGACTCATAGACAGCTCTGGTTGAGCATCTCTGATGAGCCTCAATTCTTGTTGCCACTTTTGTCAGAGAAACCTGCTTGTTGAATGGCTGTGGCTCTAGGAGCTAAGCATGTAGATTCAGGTTGTGAAGATCCCTGGGCGGACACTGATTGGAAAATTTAATAGTAAATTAAATTTTTATAAGTTAATACATCTTACCTAGTGGACAGGTGCATTTGTCCGGCGCTCTGCCGGTCACGCCAAACATTAGAAAAAAACGTCCTGAGATGGGCTCTGGCCGGGACCGGTAGTGTCCTGTTCATTTGCCAGGTGGCTGTGTAGCCTACCTGCCGGTGTACTTCGCATGCTCGCGCATGTGCTCTTCCTCTTTTTGTTGTCTACCTTAGAAACTCCCCTTTTTTGGCTTAGAATAGCGGGGAAGGTAGGGTGGGAATCCCCCTGTCCACTAGGTAAGGTATTAACTTATAAAAATTTAATTTACTATTAAATTTTCCATTTTATTACGTTAATATATCTTACCTAGTAGACAGATGCAGAATAACTACCCAGTGGATGGAGGGTAGTCCAGAAAAGGGGATTCCTGAGAACTCTGGGCAATAACAGGATGGTTCCGGTAATGGTTAAATAAACCAACCTATAGGAAAACACCCTTGCTCTCCCCCCCCCCCCCCCCCCCCCCTATGGGACCCAAATGGTACAGTTCCGAATCTGCCCAGGCCAAGTCCTTTAGATAGAACTGTGTAAAAGTGTTGTGGGCCTTCCAATGACAGGCTGAAAGGATTTGTTCTAAAGACACCCCTCCTTGAAAGGCCTTGGAAGCCGCAAAAGCCCTGACATCATGAGCCCTGACCTGATGCAAATTTTGGGCTTCCTCATCTGACAGTTGGTAACACAAAACCACTGTTTGCTTAATCCAAGAGGAGATAGTGGCAGGAACAATATCCTTCTGAAAACTCTTGCGGAAGGATATGAACACCAGATCTTTACCTTTTCTCAGATCCTTGGTTCTATCCAAATAGTAACGCAAGGCTCTGACTGGACAAAGGGACTTATCTTCCCTAAGAGACTTGTCCAAGGAAGGAGCCAAGGCTGGGATAACTACAGGAGCCACAGCTGCAGGACCCTCCTTGGCCAATTGATTCTTGGAAATGAAAATGGGAGAAGGATGAAGAGAAACCTGACTCTAATTTTCCTGGTGCCTGATGTTCTTGAATAACCAAGCATGAATCTCATTCCTCCTTTTGCCTGAACCCAGAGCTAAGAGAAACACTGTCTTAAAGGTCAAATGTTTCAGAGAAGCCTTTCTCATGGGCTCAAAGGGAGCCTTCGTCAACTGGTGGAGAACCAGGGAAAGATTCCAAGAAGGAACTCCTCGTCTGCCTTTGGCAATTGGGCTTATCCCTATGAAAACTGTCCAACAGACGGGTCAAGTTTTCATCCTTACTGATGTTCACCCTATCATTGCCTACCATATCCGCAATAGCTGTTCTATAGCCTTCAATGGTGCTAGGCTGGAGTTTTCTCTCCTTGAAAAGATACAAGAGAAAATCCGCAATCTGGGCCACAGAGGGCAACCTGAAGTCCACCTTGTGTGAGTCACACCATTTAACAAAAATGGTCCACTTTAACTTGTAAACGGCTCTGGTTGAAAGTCTCTGAGGAGCCTCAATTCTTGCCGCCACTTCGTCATTGAACCCTTGTTCCTGAATGGCCGAGGCTGTAGGAGCCACGCATGCAGATTCAGATTGCTGAGGTTCCTGTGCAACAGTCCGTTGAATGGCTGACTCACCAGATCCTTTTGAGGAGGAAGCTGAAAGGGAATCTGCACTGAGAGATTGACCAGGGGCCGGTTTCACGAAGCCTCCTTAAGATAAAGGTCACCTTAAATTCTAGGATTTCCTTGATTTTCTCCCTCCTTTAAAAAATCTCAGTTTCACAAAGCCTCCTTCCTTAAAGGAGACCTTGAAAACTCCCTTGAATTTCAAGGAAGCTAAGGACCTACCTTAGATTTAAGGAAGTGTCCTTCAAGGAATGTTTATTAACTTTAATGAACATTTTAAGGTGAATCCACCTAAATATATAGAACTTGAAACATTATTGTCAAACCTACATCCACAAACAATGTTTTGCTGTTTATTTCATACAATTTGGTTGTTTAAATCTTGAAAAATTGATGTTCAAACTTTTGAAGTGAGAAACATATTCATGGATTTTCCTTGAACATAAAGGGCCCCTCCCTTAATTTAATTTATTAATTTGCAAAATATAATCACAACCTATCTGCATTTTACAAAATTTATTAAAATATAGTAAAATATATATTTACTGACTTTACTGATCTTTAACAGTGTTACAATAAGGACATTGCCTCCATAAGGTAATTTAGGTACAAAATAAGTGCACAAGTACACATGTACTTACAGTGAAAGAAATCATTGGTGTGGTTATAGGTTTTGGAAACAACTCCCAAAAGAAATAAAAATGCAAATAATGTATCTGGAAATTAAAATGTACCTAATGTACCAAGATTAAAATAGTTAAAATGCTAAAATGCAATTTACTCTCTTAATATTTAAAATTAATTGTGTGAAGGTTATATAGGCAATGGAGGGGAAATTCCAAGCAGTGTGGTTATACAGGGAATCGCCCTTCCTTTGTTTTAAGGAAAATCTTTGGTAAGGTGGAATAAAGGAGGCTTTGTGAAACAGGATTTAAGGGAAGCCTTGCCAAAGGTTACAAATCCCCCTTCCTTTACTTTAACGAAGGAAAAAACAAAGGAGGTTTTGTGAAACCTTCCCCCTTCCTTTACTTTAACGAAGGAAAAAACAAAGGAGGTTTTGTGAAACCGGCCCCTGGGGCCGGTTTCACGAAGCCTCCTTTGTTTTTTCCTTTCTTAATGTAAAGGAAGGGGGATTTTTAACCTTTGGCAAGGCTTCCCTTAAATCCTGTTTCACAAAGCCTCCTTTATTCCACCTTACAAAAGATTTTCCTTAAAACAAAGGAAGGGCGATTCCCTGTATAACCACACTGCTTGGAATTTCCCCTCCATTACATATATTACCTTCACACAATTTAGTTTAAATATTAAGAGAGTAAATTGCATTTTAGCATTTTAACTATTTCAAACTTGGTCCATTAGGTACATTTTAATTTTCAGATACATTATTTGCATTTTTATTTCTTTTGGGAGTTGTTTCCAAAATCTATAACCACACCAATCTTTTTCTTTCATTGTTAGTACATGTGTACTTGTGCACTTATTTTGTACCTAAATTACCTCATGGAGGCAATGTCCTTATTGTAACACTGTTAAAGATCAGTAAAGTCAGTAAGTCTATATTTTACTATATTTTAATAAATTTTGTAAAATTCAGATTGGTTGTGATTATATTTTGCAAATTAATACAGTAGGTCACATGACAATTTTTTACCCAAAGTAAGGGAGGGGCCCTTTATGTTCAAGGAAACTCCATGAATATGTTTCTCACTAAGTTTGAACATTAATTTTTCAAGAATTAAACAACCAAATTGTATGAAATAAACAGCAAAACATTGTTTGTGGATGTAGGTTTGACAATAATGTTTCAAGTTCTATATATTTAGGTGGATTCACCTTAAAATGTTCATTAAAGTTAATAAACATTCCTTGAAGGACACTTCCTTAAATCTAAGGTAGGTCCTTAGCTTCCTTGAAATTCAAGGGCTTTTTCAAGGTCTCCTTTAAGGAAGGAGGCTTTGTGAAACTGAGATTTTTTAAAGGAGGGAGAAAATCAAGGAAATCCTAGAATTTAAGGTGACCTTTATCTTAAGGAGGCTTCGTGAAACCGGCCCCAGGTCCCAAAACCAAGGCATGTTGGGCCAACCTGGAGCAATCAGGATCATTCTGAGACAGCCCTGATCCATCACTTTTGAAACCACCTGATTGAATAGAGAGACTGGAGGAAAAGCGTAAACGTCCAGATTCTCCCATGGAAGGCTCAGGGCGTCTACTGCCCAGGCTGTTGGATCCAGAACCGGTGAGACAAACTTGGGAAATTTGTGATTGAACCGGGTTGCAAACAGATCTAACTGTGGTCGGCCCCAGCTCGAACACAAGTGATTGAATACTGGTTGAGACAGGGACCACTCTGTCTGGATCACTTGAATGTGTCTGGAGAGCTTGTCCGCTATCACATTCAAGCGACCTGGAATGTGCCTTGCCCTTAGGACTATCCCCCTGGGGTGGCACCACGATAGAAGTCTCCATAGGAGGGCACAGAGAGAGCCTGATCTCATACCTCCCTCCTTGTTGATGTAGGAGACCACAGTTGTGTTGTCTGTAGCTATCAGAACAATCTGGTCCCTGCATAGATACTCGAAACTCCTGAGGGCCAGAAACACTGCTTTTAGCTCCAAAAAATTTATGTGGAGGCAACTTCCTGGTTCTGACCAAACGCCTCTCTTCGTTTGATGCGTCTGTAAACACTTGCAGAGCGTGACGAAGAGGGTGCAAAGGTTGGCGTCGCAGCACATTTCTCTCGTCCAGCCACCAATCCAGGTGAAGGTGGAGAGCAGGGGGAACCGGAATGATCTCGTCCAGAATCTCCGGAACATGCCAATGTCGCTTCAGGTGCCACTGAATGGGCCTCATGTGAAGCCGACCTGACCAAACTGTCGCTGTAAGAAGGCCTATAAGGGACATGAACTGTCTGACCGTGCAAGAGTTCCGGTCCTTGATGAATTTCACCTTCTGCTTCACAGTTGACCACCGGTCCTGAGTGGGCAAGACCCGGCCGGTTATCAGGTCGAATCAGTAACCGACGAAATTGAAAACCTGCTGAGGAGTCAGTTCCGACTTTTCCATGTTTACCATCCAACCCAACTCTTGGCAGAGGTCCAAGAGGATCCGGGTATCTCGTAGGCAAATTGCCTGGGAAGGGGCTCGTAACAACCAGTAGTCTAGGTACTGGTGGATCCTGATACCCCTTGCTTGAGCCATTAGCTTGACCTCCTTGACCACTTTGGTGAATTCCAACGGGGCCGTTGCCAAACCAAAGGGAAGGGATGTGAACTGATAATTGACCTTGTTTAGGTGAAATCTTAGGTACTTCCTGGACCTCTGGGCTATGGGAATGTGGAAATACGTGTCGCTGAAATCCAACGATGTGACCCATTCCTCTCTTTGGAGAGAGCACCGGATAGTCTCTGGGGTTTCCATCTTGAAAGTACTTGTGGCCAGGAAAAGATTGAGTTTGCTTAGGTCTAAGATTGGACGCCAGTTGTTGTTGGGCTTTGGGACCTGAAAAAGTCGATTGTAAAAAGCCAGGGAGGACTTGACAAGCACCTTTTCTACGACTTGTTTTTGTTTTAGAGAGGCCAGAGCTTCCAAAAGAGCCTTGCATTTGAGGGACTTGCATATTTGCTCACAATTAAGGGAAAGCGGCTGAGTTGTGGCCTTTCCCTGAAGGGGAGTTGGTAACCATCTCTCAAAACTGACACTACTCTGGGGTTTGAACCCAATCTTTACCAAACTTGCCAGAAGCTCTGTAGCCTTCCCCCAACACTGATCTCTGTGACAATGAGGGGCATTTAGAACAGAGGGGGCAGAAAGACAATGATTTGCACAAGAAACACCTTTGACAAACTTTATTTTTCTCAGAACATGACCGGGACTTAAGCTTTTCTTGTGCAGCTGCCCATGAGTAGTTGCAATAGGAACACAACTGACAACATCTATACAAAATACATTTTGTTTGCAAACTTGACTCAACAACGCCAGATCTTGAGGAGTCTCTTGAAACACTGAATTCAACCCTTGACTGCTGGGAGTCAGATTGGTTGGAAACACACTGTAATTGTCATTTATACGATTTGAGGCCTCTTGCCTTGGAAAAACGAGGCGCCCGGACCGGACCCTGGAGCAACTCCAGCTGACTCATACTTATTTATGTCTTGTTCAGCAGTGTTAAGTACTGAGTCGGGGAACAGGCCATAACGAAACATAGGTGCGTTCCTGAGCATATTCCAAGTGTCCGGTTTGGTGCCGGGCTTCACATGTTGTAGGTAAGAGTCACGGCGGAGTAAGATGAAATTGGAAAGATGCACAAAGAGGCTATCCGCCAAGTGTTGCAATGCAGTACCCATTGAAAGAGAAACATTGTGATGGAAGGCCAAAAGATCTTTAATGTCCCTAATAGCTTCAGTCACGTCCTTCGGAGCCCTGCCTTTGTGAACCTTACTGCCCAGAAATGCAACTGTGGAAGTGATACGCTCCTGCAACTCTGAGGCACAACGGTTAAACCCCGCAGCACTATTAACCACATAAGTTCCTTCCCTGGCACAACACTTCCACCTTCGCAGGTACTCCTGTGAAATGTGCCTGGATGGTGGGCCAGATGGTGAGTATGAAGCAGCCTTGATAATCCGTGGAAACTGAGAGTTCACCTTAGCCTCACTGCCACTCCAACTGAACAAGTTCTTCCCTGGTCGGTGAGGTCCATCTTGTTTAATTGTGTACATTTGATACCAATGACTTTGTGACTTGGGGATCTTAATAAATTGATCCTTCTTCAGTCCGGCTGAATCTTGTGCCCTAGAAGGATATCCTTCAGCTACTGTTGTGTTAAGTTTCTCCAATTTTTGGCAAAGCCAATCATCTGGGGGCATTGAGACAGAGATCCGCGCTGGCTTTCTAGGGTGCTTGCCCCCCCACGGATTGTTTGATTTATCTGTCTCAGCTAGGTCACTCTCGAAGACCGGAATATGATCCCAGCCGGACAGTTTCACGAAAGGTCAAATCTTCTGTCTGTTCTTGGCTCTCTATATTATCAGAAGACACTTCACCTTCTTCAGCTCCTGAAAAATCTTCATCTGAAAAGTCCTCATCCGACAACTGTTGCTCCGGTGAATCCCTATAGTCCTGTTCAGGAGGGAAAGTGATTTCACCGGCACCGGCAAAACTATTAGCAGAAGCAGTAGAGGCCAGTTGAATGTTCTGATGAGATGAAGGAACAGTAGCAATATTTCCTGGACCAGGCTGAGAAGCCGGTGGCAAAGTTTGTTCAGATGGACTGGTAGATGTTAATTTTTGACCGGTAGAAGATGAAGAAACAGAGGAAACTGGTCTGAACACTGGTTCCTGCATAAAATCTCCCGGACCGGGAATGTTTGAAGCAGGGACCGGTTGATCCGGTACAACAGTTTCTTTGCTCTTGTCACCCTTAGTAGACTTGCGGCTTTTCTTTTTTGGTTTAGTCTCAGTCAGTTTTACTTTACTATCCTGCTCTGCCAGGTTCACTACCGGACCGGTAGGCCGGGCAGAGGAATTTAACAAAGGTTGATCAGAAAGCACAGGGTGAGAGGATACTGGTGCAGATGATTTTGGGGTACTGAAGACATTTCCCCTTGATAAAAGAGCCTCAAACCTTGCAAAATGTTCTGCCCACTTGTCATTCATCTCTTCAAATTGGGCAGAAGTGACGTAAGACACCGGTTGAGAAGAGGTAGATGGAGCAGGTGCCTGCGCGGGGGGATGCGCAGTAGGATGAGAAGACGCTTGCTCTTTCAAATCTACAGAACTAATGACCGTTACGTCTTTTGGGGACACAAGAGTACCCGTCCTCTTGTCTTTACGGATCTTATATGATGGTGTTGAAAGAATCTCACGCTGAGAATCAGAAAAGCCTCCACAAATAACACAATTCTGTCCCTTGACACACAGATCATCACCCACCTTTTTCTCGCGACAACGCTAGCACTTTTCATGTAAGTCAAAGGCGGCCATTGCATGTCCGCATGTACCACGCCTCTGTCCTTTTAAGCTTCTTGGTGATGCCATGATAATGAAATATTCCAATCACAAGGGATTCTTTGTAAAACAACTCGTCTAACACGCAAATAAAACAAATTTGTGAACTCTGTCAAAAAATTGACTAACTCCTTTCGCGCCAAACAAAAAGAGGAAGAGGGCATGCGCAGTACACCGGCAGGTAGGCTACACAGCCACCTGGCGAATGAATAGGACACTACCGGTCCCAGCCAGAGCCTAGCTCAGGATGTTTTTTTCTAACGTTTGGCGTGACCAGCAGAGCGCCGGACAAATGCACCTGTTGACTAGGTAAGATGTATTAACGTAATAAAATGAATGGTTGAGTTAATAAATTCTCCGCCTTTGGCAGGGAGAGGGGAATTTGAACTGACATGCTGACCAGGTCCCAAAACCATGTCATGTTGGGCCATCCCGGCGCAATCAGGATCATTCTGCGACACCTTTGGTCCAACAGTTTGGTGACCACTTGTCCCAGAATTGCTACTGGAGGAAAGGCATAAGCATCCAGATCCTCCCACAGAAGACTCAAAGCATCTACTTTCCAAGCCAAACGGTCCGGAACCGGTGACACAAACCTGGGAAGTTTGTGATTGAATCTGGTTGCGAATAAGTCCACTTCCGGTGTGTGCTACCTCCGGCAGAGTAGGTCGAAAACCTCCTGCAGGAGAGACCACTCTGTCTGAATCACCTGTTTGTGTTTGGACAGTTTGTCGGCAATGAGATTTAGGTGACTCGGAATGTGTCTGGCCCGTAACACTATTTGTTTCTTGCTGCACCATGACAGGAGTCTCCAAAGGAGGACACAAACAGAGCCTGATTTCATATCTCCCTCCTTGTAGGAAACCACTGTTGTGTTGTCTGTGCAAACCAGGATGGTCTGACCCCAACACAAAAGCTCGAACTGTTTCAGGGCCAACAAAACCGCTTTGAGCTCTAGAAGGTTTATGTGCAAGGCGCCTTCTGACTTGGACCAGAGGCCTTTTGCAGTGTGCGCCCCAGCCTTCATTTGAGGTGTCTGTAAACAGCTGGAGGGCGTGACATAATGGGTGTAATGGTTGACCTTTCAGAACCTTGTTTGGGTCCAACCACCACCTTAGATGGGCATGGAGGGATTTTGGCAGGGGAATAAGCTTTTTCAGGGCTTCCGGGACATGCCAATGTTTCTTTAAATGCCATTGAATGGGTCTCATATGAAGTCGTCCCAACACCATCTGTTTTTCTGTGGCTGTCAGAAGCTCTATTAGGGACATGAACTACCTGACAGAACAGGTCTCTTGTCCCAACAGAAGGTTGATTTTCTGTGACAGAGCTATCCACCTCTCCTGAGTGGGTTTGACCAGATCTTGAGAGAGGTCTAAACAATAGATGACCAACTTGAATACCTGCTGGGGAGTCAGTTCTGACTTTGAAAGATTTACCACCCAACCCAGGTCGCGACATAGGCCCAATAAGGTCTGGGTATGTCGTCGGCATGTTTCCCGGCAGGGGGCTCTGAGTAATCAGTCGTCTAGGTACTGGTGGATTCGAATACCCCATGCTTGTGCCATCAACTTGACTTCCTTGACGACCTTTGTGAACTCCAACCTAGCCGTCGACAGGCCAAAGGGAAGGGCAATGAACTGAAAGGTTTGACTGTTGAGATGGAATCTTCTGCGACCTTCGACTTATCGGAATATGAAAGTAAGTGTCGCTGAAATCCACCAAAGTGACCCACTCCCCTTGTTGAAGGAGGAGTCTAATGGTCTCTGGAGTTTCTTGAAGGAAGATGGTGCTAGGTATAAGTTCAGTTGACTGAGATCAAGAATGGGCCTCCACTTATTGTTCAGCTTTGGCACCAGAAACAACCGGTTGTAGAAGGCTAGAAATGACGGAACTATCACTTTTTCTACTGCCTGTTTTTGGATCAGTGCCTGTAAGGACTCTTTTAGGTGCTTGTTTTTGACTGGGTTTGCATAACCACTGACTATCAAGGGCGACCTTGTCAGAGGGGGTCTTACTTTGAAGGGTAGGGTGTACCCTTCCTTTAGTATGGACACTACTCTTGGATTTGAACTGAGGAAGAGCCAGACCTGCCAAAACATTTGCAGACGGCCTCCCACAGGTGGATTTCTGACAACATGATTGACATCTTTGACATTCTGGGCACAAAGACAGTGACTTACACAGCAAGCATCCTTGACACACTTTATTTCGTTTTGAACCTGAGAGGGACTTATGTCTTTCTTTTGTGACTGGCCGATTACATAAGGTGCAGGAAAAACAACATTTAAGTTTACAGTCTGATCTATTTGACTTGGCTTTTGACCCTGTAAAAAGTTTGTCACAGGAGGATCTATTTTGCAATAATTGTCATTTATACTGTTGTTGAGAGCGGGGTGTCTTGGAAAGATAAGATGAGTTGCCACCTCCACACCCGCGACTGCGTCCTCTACTCTTATGCAAAAATTGCCTCCAAGCCTGGGTAGTTTAAGATGAGGAGTAACTAGCTTGCCTACTGTCCTTCTTGTCATAAGGTTTGTAATGATAATGTTGTTGCTTTCTGCCAGAGTGCTGGAATGTGCCCGGACTGGGACCTTGAGCACCTGGTGCATTTTCATGCTTGAGAATGTCTTGCTCCGCAGTAGCTAGGATATCATCAGGGAATAAGGCAGAGCTGAATAATGGGGCGTTTCTGAGCCTATTCCAGGTATCAGTTTTCAACCCTGCCTTCACAAATTCCAAGTTTGAATTTCGCCTAAGGTGAATGAAGTTTGCAAGTTGAACAAATAAACTATCAGCTAAGTGCTGTAAAGCTGTTCCCAATGCCACGGAAACGCTGGAATGGAAGGACAAATCTTTCAATCCTTGATGGCTTCAACTACTTCTTTTGGCGCTTTCCCTTTGACAATGGTTTCATTCAAAAGGTTAATATGAGAGTTAATTTTGTCTTGAATTTCGCTTGTACAACGGTTGAAGCCAGCCGCATGATTTGTCACATAAGTGCCCTCCCTGGCACACTTTTCCCACCTGCGCAGGATGTCCAGTGGTACCGGCCTGCACGCAGAAACCAACTGGGGGTAAGCTGAAACCTTGGCCACTCTTGAAAACTGGGCGTTAAGACGAGCCTCAGAATCCGACCAGCTGAAAATGGTTCTACCGGGACGCACATTTGTATCCTGTCACAACCGTTATTGTCTGTACCACTTGGATTGACTCTTTGGGGTACGCACAAATTGGTCCAATTTGAGTCCCGCAGATTCCTGTGAGCGTGAAGGGTATCCTTCAGCCACCCTGGTGTTAAGCTTTTCCATTTTGTGAGCCAATCATCCGCTGGGAGCTCTACTGATACTTTGCCCATCTTGCATGGATGTTTACCTTTCCAGGGATTGTCTAATCTATCTACATCTCCCACTGAACACTCAAAGTCCGGGAAATGTGACCATCCTAAGAAGGCCCGGACTGCCGTAACTGTCTCCCGGTAATTCATTTCTTCATTTTGCTCTTGAGTCTCTGAATCAGAAATCTCTCCATCCTCAGAGTCTTTGTCGGACCGACCGGGGAGAGAGTCGACATCAGAGAAATCTTGAGCTGGTGAGAGATCCTGACCGGTTCCGGTATCACCGGAAGTAGCAGTTGGTTGAAGGTCAGAAGTGGACGTCTTGTTGAGCTTGTAGCAGAGACCTGACCAAGGGACGTAAAAACTCCTGGACCGGGCATGTCCACCTTGGTAGGATTAAGAGGTACTGCAATTTTCAAAGAACTGGTCTGTGGTTTTTCTGGTACTGGTACTTTAGTAGTGATGGTAGCAGAAGGCACAGTCTTGGCTTTCTTGCCTTTTGTTTTACCGGAACCTTTGTTCTTCTTTTCCTTTGGTTTGTCTACTTGTATTTCCTCATCTAGACCCGGAGACCTCACCGGACCGGTGCCTCTAGGGTCAGACGGGTTGAAGAATGGCTGTTCAGAGACAGGGACAGTAATGGTAGATACCGGTACTTTAGGCGTGGAAAATATATTAGTACGTGTCAACAGTGCCTCAAATCTGGCAAACTTTTCTTCCAATTGATTGCTCAGTAAATCAAAATCCTGCTTGGACACAAATTCATCCGCAGAGTGATGAGAAACTATAAATACCTCTTGTTGACCAGAACCGGTCGAAGTATGTGCCGGTACATCATCCTCCAGTTCAACAGTGTCCTGATCCACGACAACTGTAACTTTGGAAGGGGAGACAAGTAAGCCAGATTTTTTGTCTTTACGTATTTGGTACTGAGGAGTAGAAAGCATACTTCTCTGCTGATCTGTCAGCTTATCACAAATACCACACGGCTTGTCATTCACACAGGGATCTTAACCTAGCTTTTTATCCCTGCAACGGGCACATTTTTCATGCTGGTCGAGCCCAGCCATTATATGTCCACAATTTCCTCACCTTTGGCCTGGTGATGCCATGATAGTTAAACTTATGAAATATCCACAAATAAACACAAATAAGGTAGTAAAACAAAAACAAAAAAACACTTTCACACCAAACAAAAAGATGAAGTACGCATGCGCGCACACGAATAGTAAGGAGGCTGGGTGTTGAGAGGACACCTGGCAAATGGATACAACACTACCGGTCCCGGTCAGAGCCCAGCTCAGAGCACTTTTTTCTAACGTTTGGTGGGACCGGCTGCACGCCGGACTAATGCAGTTGTCCACTAGGTAAGATATATTAACGCAATGAAATGAAAATGTTGATTACTTCGAAAACTGTTGGAGCGATTTTGTGCAAATTTTAGACCCCTTTGTGCACTAGAGACCCTGGATAAAGACCCTAGAAAACTTTTACTTTTCAGAATTCCAGACACCATTTTGGCGGAAATCGAAAATGTTGCAAATTGAAAATGTTGGATTTCAGAATGGCTGGATTTCCTATATATTACCGTACATTATACCATGTCCCACCCGGGGATGTAGTGCATTTATCTGAGCTTTTCATGTGTCTATGTATACACTTACAATCACTTATGGCTGGCTTTACAAGACAACTCATTTCACTTGTGTGTGTGGGGTATTCACCTTCTTTTCTGTGTCCTCCAAGTCATCTGGAATGATGACATGCAGCACCGTGTACTGCAGCCTTGCTACATCATGCAGAGAAGATGTGGGTGCAGCAGCACGCAGATTCAGCAGAATGTCCCGCCAGAACTTATCTAATTGCCTCCTCTCTACCTCTCTCTGTTCATACAATTCCTCCTGAAGTACTAGAAAACACAATGGCTCTATTTAACATTTTCAAAAAATAAACATTTTAAAGCAGGCATCTCAAGAAATATTATGAGTTTACATACTTTAGAATACAGAGTTTGACATATGAGGAAAAAGTGTAAAAAAATTGATGAAGTACCTAAAGCCTTCTCATCTTTTTCTGTTTCATCATCTGCGACATTTGGTTGGAATCTTGAGTAATTGTTACATCCCATTTGTATCAATGCATCAACATTTACACCTGCATAAGAAAATACAACATATTTTAAAAATAGTATCAGAGATGTCAGTAGATATTTAAGTAGAGAAAAATGATGTCTAAGAGAAAGAAAATGTATGTAAAGATGAACTATTAAAACAAGACAATTCAACTGGAGAATAGATGTCAATGGAAATAGCACAATTATGTAAAATTGAAAATTTAAATTACTTAAATGTAGCTTTTATAAGCTACAAGCTTACCATGTGGAACTGAATGCTGATCTTGGATAGCCGCAGGCATCCGGCCAACGTCTAAGAAAAATAGACATTTATAGCTGGCCGTAGCCTCAGGTTGTACTCTCGTGGAACTCTTCTCAACTCTTTCTCCTTTTCTCGGTGCAATTTTGAACCATGCCCCTCATCTGTAATACAGAGGAGAGGCAGGGTGGGACTCTCTTCAGTTCCACATGGTAAGCTTGTAGCGTATAAAAGCTACATTTAAGTAATTAAAATTTTCAATTTTATTCTGCTACAATAGCTTACCATGTAGAACTGAATGCTGAATCCAACCGTCCGGTGGAGGGATTACAGCTGAGACTGGAAGAAGTCAATTTTTCTTAGATTTGAATTAATAGATAGATTGTATGTTTTTTTTTTAAAATGCCTGTCTGAGTCCCGTTTCCAGAGCCCAGTCACGGGGACTGAGTCTGTAATAAGCCAAAAACCAAAAATAATAAATGACTGTGCTAAAAACTGTCTGGATGTTTTGATTGGAGGAGAGAAGTGCAGCCTATGCTCACTTGAAGAGTAAAGCCCCTAGAGCTAAGCCACGATGACAACAAGCCCTAGGCTTGGGAATCTCATAATTTTTGCCACCCTACAATGAGATTAATGACAACCTTAATAAGTCCTTAATACATAATACAATATATACTGAAAAAGTAAAAAGACCTTACCCAAACATCCTGATGAGGTAAACTTATACCTAGACCCTGGGATTTAGACTCGTGAAGACTTGGTTGTAGCAGATGTGCCCCCCACCTCTTCTTTTCTTTCTGAGGATAACTGGTCTTAGAGGAAGGGTCTAGGAGTTGTTGTGCCGCTACTACTGGTCCCAGATACATATTGTTGTCGTTGTCTGACCAAGTAAGGTCTTTTAGGTAAAAATTTGTAAATGTGTTGTGAGCTTTCCAGTGATAGGCTTGCATGATTTGGTCCACCGATACTCCACCGTAAAAGGCCTTAGAGGCCGCAAAGGCCCTAATGTCATGCGCTTTCACTTCGACCATGCCAAGGCTTGTTGGTCTGCTTGTTTGTAACAAAGTAGGATAATTTTTTTGTCTGTGGAATGTCCTTTCTTGGAGGAGATAAAGAGAGGGGATCGAGACCCTCTTAGGTCTTTGGTTTGATCCAAATAATACCTTAGGGCCCGCACTGGACACAAGGTCCTGTCTTCTTTGAATTGTCTATCTACACTGGTAGTCAAAGCAGGAACAGTCACTGGGGACACACTTTGAGAACCTTCTCTTGCTAGTTGGTTTTTGGCTATGAAATCAGAAGAGGGGAACAAGGCAACCTTTTCCCATTGGCCTAGATTAGATACTTTGTTTGCAACCCAGGCATGAATTTTGTTGCGGTGTTTGCCGGAGGCCAAAGCTAGCAAGAAAGCAGTTTTGAGAGTAAGATGTTTGAGGTCTGTGTCTTTCATAGGCTCAAAGGGTACTTTGGTGAGCTCATTAAGTACAACAGAAAGGTTCCATTTTGGAAGACTCCTGGAACTTTTGGGACAATCCCTGTGGAAACTGGAGAGTAACCTGAAGGTCTGAACTTTGGGAGATATGGTGTCCGGCTGGGCCCAGAGTGTTAACAATAGCAGTCCTATAACCATCAATGGTCGAAGGGCGCCTGTCTAGGTCTTGGTACAGGTACATGAAAAAGTCTGAGACTTGTTTCATAGAGGGAGTGGAGAAATCCACCAAATTTTCTCTGCACCATTTTTCAAATAGGGCCCACTTTGATTTATAGATGGTTCTTGTTGATGACCTCTGAGGGGCAGCAATTCTCTCTGCCACCTCCACAGAGAAGCCTTGTTCTTGGAGCTGTCCACTCCTAGACACCAGGCGTGGAGGTTGAGATGTTGTGGATTGCTGTGAAACACATAGTTGTGGGACTGTTTGAGAAGAGTTCTTGACACTGATAGCTGAAGTGGGATCTCTGTTGAGAGCTGCACTAGGTCCCAAAACCAGAGCATCCCTGGCCAGCCTGGGGCTATTACAATGATCAGGCAATTGCCAGTTTATGTTTAGAGCATCTATGTCCCAAGCATTTGGGTCTGGGACTGGAGAGACATACAATGGTAGTTTGTGGTTCAGACGAGTGGCAAATAGATCTACATGAGGAGTGAACCACTTATGACAGATCTGTTTGAACACCTACGGATGCAGTGACCATTTTGTTGACTGGACTTGGTTCGACCTGGACAGTAGGTCGGCCATCACATTCAGACACCCTGGAATGTGTATGGCCTTTAAGGTTATTTTGTAATGATGGGACCATGTCATGATTTTCCACAGGAGAGCACACATCTCTGCCGAGTGGGTTCCTCCTTGTTTTTTTATGTAGGCTACTACTGTAGAGTTGTCTGTAGCAACCAGCACTGTTTGGCTTTGACACTGGTCCTTGAACCTTTGAAGCGCCAGAGAAACCGCCTTCAGCTCTAAAACATTTATGTGTAGCCTTTTTTCCCTGTCTGACCACAGACCCTTTGTACAGGTTTGCTCTAAGTGAGCACCCCAGCCTTCGTTTGAGGCATCTGTAAAGAGTTGGATACTGTGGTCTTTGGGATGAAGGTCTGCACCTATCATCACATTTGTGGGATTCTCCCACCAGTCTAGGTGTGCTGAAATGGTTTCTGTCCAAGAAAGGAGGCTGTCCAGTGACTGAGGATATCTCCAGTGCTCCTTGAGGTGAAACTGAAAGGGCCTCATGTGAAGGCGTCCCTCCGGGACCATCTTTTCCGTTGAAGCGAGCAACCCAATTAGCGACATCAAACATCTTGCAGTCAAAACATGTTTTGACTTGAGATGTATGATCAAATCCTGAAGTTTGAGCCATCTCTCTTGAGTGGGTTTTACAAGGGCTGAATCTAGGTGGTACTCGTAGCCCACGAACGAAAACACTTGAGCAGGTTTTAGTTCGGATTTCTCCTGATTTATAATCCACCCTAAGGACTGAATCAGGTCTACCACTGCCTGAGTGTTTACTTGGGCTTCTTCCTGAGACTGGGCCCTGATCAGCCAGTTGTCCAGGTATTGGTGAAGTCTGATTTCCCTTGTGAGGGTCATCAGCTTCACCTCCTTTACAATTGTTGTAAAGACCTGAGGGGCTGTGGCTAGTCCGAAAGGAAGGGAGGTGAAATGGAACACCTGTGACCTGTTGCAAAACCTTAGGTACTTCCTTGAGTTTGGGTGGATGGGGATGTGAAGGTAGGCGTCTGATAGGTCTATCGACGACACCCATTCCCCTGGAATCAGAGAGGCCCTGATCGACTCTGGAGTTTCCATTTTGAACCTTTCTATAAGTAGGAAGGTGTTGAGCCTGCTTAGGTCTATCACTGGCCTCCACCTTTGGTGAGGCTTGGGGACTAGAAACAGGCGACTGTAAAACCTGAGAGATTTTACATTACCACCCTTTCTATTGCATTCTTTGACAGAAGAGACTGGATGCAAGAGGCCAGAGCTTGTTCTTTGTGAAGGGCCTTGTAACCTGATCGAATCAGGGGAGTTCTGACCAATCTTGGTTTTGAGATAAATGACAGAACATAGCCATTGGTGATAATGTTTAATATGCTGTCTGAACATTTGTTTATTTTCCAGTCTCTTCTGAAAGAACGGAGGCGACCTTCTTCTGGTGGACTGAGGGAGGCTTTTGAGGAGTCACTGGGGGAGGGGGGAGGTTTCCACACCCTTGTCCCCCAGAGTGGGATTGAAAACGACCCCTGGAGCCTCTGAAATTCGGTTTCCCCCTACCTGAGGAAAACGATTGGTTACTGCTTTGAGAGGAGTAGCCCCATAGGGGCGTTTCCTGTAGGAGCCTCTTTTCTTATTTTGGGGACCACGAAAGGGCTTGTTTTGATAGGGTCCAAAACCCCGAGCATCTTTAGAGGTGCCTTTTTTGAGGAGGAAGTCTTCACCCTCCTTTACTAACTGAAAGTTGAACAGCAAGGAAGGCCAAAAAGGCGAATTCCTGAGCTCTTGGCGTCTTGTATCCCGTAGTTATGGTTGAAGTAGGGTCATTTGGCCTCGCGCCTTAGCAGGCCGGTGTTACGCATGGTGTAAAGTTCCCTCTGGAGGATATGGGCCAGGGATTTGCTTAGGCAGGCAAGAGCTCTTTGTTGGATAAGAATGGTCTTATTCCAAATCTCCAAATATTCACAGGCCTCTTCGTAACCACGCCTGGCTGCTTTTTTAGGATTGGCACCTTTTTGAATCTGAGATTTAACTTTCTTGAATGAAGACTTAAGACTGTGTTGACACTTCTCTAAAGTGGAATTACTGGAAGACAAAGTCTTGGCAAAAGCAGCCATGAAGTTAATAGTGGAGAGGTTCTGCCTAGCTTGATGTTCCAGCTCCTTAAGAACTGGAAGGGGAACCTTGCCCTATAGGGGCTCCAGAGGGTTTAGGAGAGATACAGATCTTCGAAAAGTCTGTCTTCAACTCCTGGATTTTGTCTTCATAACAAAGCTGTCCCACCTTGTATCACTTTGCAGTGGAGGGAGGGGGTTTAATATATTTACCCTCAGTAAGTTAGAGGCCAAAAAATCATGTTCAAACTTATCAAAAGCATCTTTGATGTGAGAACTAAGTGGGAGCATAGCAGAAGGGCCTCTTGGCCTAAGCTCCTGTTGGGCTTTTTGGTCGTCCAGACCCGGAACAGAGGTGGAAGACCTGGGCATAGTTTCCCTGGGGTCAGGGACATTTAGAATAAAGGTTTCCACTTACTCAGGATATTGTGAGGGTAAGTCAGCCATGGCTACTTCCCTATAGAAAAGAGGATCTGGGTCGTGTTGAGGTTGGTCTTGATCAGAAAGGGCCCTAGAGGGCTTGGAAGACCTATGTTTGTGTACAGGGGACTGATCTTCCCCTGAAGATGAGGACTGAGATGGGTATCTGGACCTAACCTTGTGTTTGTGTTATCTGCATGTTTTTTGGGTCTAGCCGAGACTACCCGAGAGGGACCTGAATGTTCATCCGAGACATGTCTCGGGTCAGATTCATGCATAGATTGTTGATCTCCAAGATGATGTCTCGCGACACAGTCCTGAATGGACTGTTTATCTCCCGAGATGAGGAGGAAGGGGTGGACCACATCCATAGCCTCATCCGCCCGAGAGGAAGATTGAGTTCTCGGAGGGGTTGGGTCCAGGTTCTCGGGCTGTTTACTAGTACCAGGCTTAGAGGCAGAAGAGGAGGTCTGATCCACCTCCCCTTTAGACATCTTTTTGAGACTGAAATTTGTCTCGGAGAGACTTCATTGCCTCAAGCATAGAAGCCTGGAATACAACCGTTTGTTGTTGTAATTGGATGTTAACGTGAGAACCCAGGGATTTTTCAAGTTTGGACTCGATTTTCTGTTGTAAAACAGTACCTGGGGTAGGTGGGACAAATTCGGCTGGAGTTTTGAGAGACAGTGACTCGAAACGCAGGGGCTGAGGACGTGGTGGGGATGCAAATAGCTGTTCAGCAGCACCCTCAAGGTCTGCCTGAGATCCTGTAAATGAATCCACGTCCTCATCACCCAGCAAGTCAAGCTCATTGTCTCTGGAAGTGTCAGCTTTGTGCTTCCACATAACGTTTCCTGTTTTTGATTTTTGTCATCTGTTCATCTAAGAAGCTAGCACAGATCTCACATGGAGATTTGAGAGTAAACAGAGTTTCATCACCTTTATTTGCTTCTCTACAGGAAGGGCAATAGTTATGGCTATCAAAGGGAAGACAGAAATACCAGCACTTCACAGATCTAGGTTTATTTTTGCTTGATCTTTGGGTATTGGAAGACATTTTTATGCAATAAAATGTATGTGTACAAGAATTCAAAAGAATTGTACTGTGTCACCAGCTTTGGTTAAAGACTGAAGCGGATGAAATTCAAAAGGACAAAAATTATGCTGGACATAAATAGTTGGCTGACTGGCAGTATTTTTGCAGATCCAGACAATCCTTGAGAAGTACTGAGCCATGGTGAGGCTCCAACTTGTTGAAAAATATAACCTAGATCCAATGTACAGGATATGACAAATGGACACAGGCAGACAGAGAGGCAAACACATGAAGTTATCACTGACCAAGTTTTTACCAGATGTCAGCACTAAGCAGGAAATTCAATAAAGTATCTTTTGGGTAACCTACTATTAAACTGCTAGCCATATGCCCATATAAGTTAATGCACTGTGCAACATGGTTCCTGTTTTGTCTGCCTCCTCTGTTCACGGAGGAAAGAATGAGAAAGAACTTATATTTGTCAGCTATTTTGTGGGACAGCAAACAAGCCAGATCATTGTCTAATCTTGTGGAGTGAAAGGTCACTTAACCCTAAAGATCTTCTTCAGGACTGTTTATATCCACAACCTAAAACCAGAAAAAAAGTGTTGCAATGGCAATAGTTGTCAGGTACTGCCGAAAATCTAATCAGCTCCAATCTGTGCAGGGGTATGGAATGCATAAAACCCATAAAAATATTTGTAAGTCAAAGAAACAGAAACAAAGTGATGCCGTAGCAACACTTGTTGCAAGTTATTGCCGAAAACTAATCAGCTCCATCCTGTGCAGGGGTATGGAATGCAAAGAACCCATCAAATTATTTATAAGTTCAAGGAACAAACAAGAATTCAGAATAATTGTACTGTGTCACCAGCTTTGGTTAAAGACTGAAGCGGATGAAATTCAAAAGGACAAAAATTGTGCTGGACATAAATAGTTGGCTAACTGGCAGTATTTTTGCAGATCCAGACAATCCTTGAGAAGTACCGAGCCATGGTGAGGCTCCAACTTGTTGAAAAATATAACCTAGATCCAATGTACAGGATATGACAAATGGACAAAGGCAGACAAAAGAGGCAAACACATGAAGTTATCACTTACCAAGTTTTTATTAGATGTCAGCACTAAGCAGGAAATTCAAGAAAAAGATAAAGTGTTGCCATGGGGTTTGGAATGCAAAGAACCCACAAAAAGATTTTTAAACCCAAGAAACACGAGAAAATGTTGACAAGTACCCACAAAATCACAATTTGAAAAACAATACAGAAAAAGTATTGCCATGGCAGCAGCTGTTATCAAAAACTTGCAAAAAAGCATTATCACTACTCTTGTAGTTCCCCTTGCATGAAATATATCCTGAAAATACTAGTTAAAATCTTTGCATGGGTTTTATTTATAAAGATCCCACCAATTTAAAAGTGAAAAACAAAAGGAAAATGTTGGCAAATGTTGCCTAAAACCAAATCACAAGTTCCTCTTATAATGAACATATTTTGAAAGTTTTGAATAATGTTAAATGCCCACAAAATAAGAGACCACGAAACAGAAAAAGTGTTGCCATGAAAACACTTGTTGCAGAAATTGCCAAGAAGGCAATCACATACAAGTTCTCATACCATTAAACCCCCACTGTTATATATACATGCAAAATTTTAATGAAATTTCTTAAGTTATTTTCAGTATACTCTATACTATACTATATACTAAACAAGCATTCTGACGCATGCATTTATCTCCCGCCGTATAAATTAGATGTACTAAAGATAGTGGAATATAAATTTTCTTGTGAGATGGAGGCACATGTAGAAGTAACAACAAGTTTAATGTTTGATTGCAATACTTTTAAAGACAAAAGGCATTTACTCATTTTAGTAGCTATTACTCTGCCATCCAAAGAGCTACAGTTCTGCAACTTTATTATGCAGTAGATCAACCCAAAGTAGGTAAGGACGTATTTAGAAGAAATTGCCTATCTGTAACACTTTTAGAGATAAAAGACATTTATTTATTTTAGTGACTATTACTCAGCCATCCAAAGAGCTACAGTTCTGCAACTTCACTATGTGGTAGATCACACAAAAGTAGGTGAATGACTTATTTAGAAGAAACTGCCTACCTGTAATACTTTTAGAGATAAAAGACATTTACTCATTTAGTAGCTATTACTCAGCTATCCAAAGAGCTACAGATCTGCAACTTCACTATGTGGTAGATCACCCAAAAGTAGGTGAATGACTTATTTAGAAGAAATTGCCTACCTGTAATACTTTTAGAGATAAAAGACATTTACTCATTTTAGTAGCTATTACTCAGCTATCCAAAGAGCTACAGTTCTGCAACTTCACTATGTGGTACATCACCCAAAAGTAGGTGAATGACTTATTTAGAAGAAATTGCCTACCTGTAATACTTTTAGAGATAAAAGACATTTGCTCATTTTAGTAGCTATTACTCAGTTATCCAAAGAGCTACAGTTCTGCAACTTCACTATGTGGTAGATCAGCCAAATGTAGGTGAATGACTTATTTAGAAGAAATTGCCTACTTGTAATACTTTTAGAGATAAAAGACATTTACTCATTTTAGTAGCTATTACTCAGCTATACAAAGAGCTAAAGTTCTGCAACTTCACTATGTGGTACATCACCCAAAAGTAGGTGAATGACTTATTTAGAAGAAATTGCCTACCTGTAATACTTTTAGAGATAAAAGACATTTGCTCATTTTAGTAGCTATTACTCAGTTATCCAAAGAGCTACAGTTCTGCAACTTCACTATGTGGTACATCACCCAAAAGTAGGTGAATGACTTATTTAGAAGAAATTGGCTACCTGTAATACTTTTAGAGATAAAAGACACTTACTCATTTTAGTAGCTATTACTCAGCTATCCAAAAAGCTACAGTTCTGCATCTTCACTATGTGGTAGATCACCCAAAAGTAGGTGAATGACTTATTGAGAAGAAATTGCCTACCTGTAATACTTTTAGAGATAAAAGACATTTACTCATTTTAGTAGCTATTACTCAGCTATCCAAAGACCTACAGTTCTGCAACTTCACTATGTGGTACATCACCCAAAAGTAGGTGAATGACTTATTTAGAAGAAATTGCCTACCTGTAATACTTTTAGAGATAAAAGACATTTGCTCATTTTAGTAGCTATTACTCAGTTATCCAAAGAGCTACAGTTCTGCAACTTCACTATGTGGTAGATCAGCCAAATGTAGGTGAATGACTTATTTAGAAGAAATTGCCTACTTGTAATACTTTTAGAGATAAAAGACATTTACTCATTTTAGTAGCTATTACTCAGCTATCCAAAGAGCTACAGTTCTGCAACTTCACTATGTGGTACATCACCCAAAAGTAGGTGAATGACTTATTTAGAAGAAATTGCCTACCTGTAATACTTTTAGAGATAAAAGACATTTACTCATTTAGTAGCTATTACTTGGCTAGCTATTATTCGCTTATGGCATGCAATAGAACCCCAAACTATGTACCATCTTATACCTAAGGACAAAGTAGCTGAACAATATATTTTAGGAAAATACTGTAACTGCAATAGTTTTGGAGTTACAATGGCTTTACTCAACAGTCAGAATTTCAAAGTAGCTATTACTCAGCTATCCAAGGTGCAACAGGTCTGAAACTTTACTATGTGATTGCTTACCAAAAAGTAGATGGACAACATATTTGAAAAGATTTCCCTAACTGTAATACTTTTGAAGATATTTGACATTTGCTTCTTCTGTTATTTAGCTACAAATGAGAAATAGCTATTACTCGCTTATGGCATGCAATAGAACCCCAAACTATGTACCATCTTATACCTAAGGACAAAGTAGCTGAACAATATATTTTAGGAAAATACTCTAACTGCAATAGTTTTGGAGGTACAATGGCTTTACTCAACAGTCAGAATTTCAAAGTAGCTATTACCCAGCTATCCAAGGTGCAACAGGTCTGAAACTTTACTATGTGATAGCTTACCAAAAAGTAGATGGACAACATATTTGAAAAGATTTCCCTAAGTTTAATACTTTTGAAGATATTTGACATTTACTTCTTCTGTTATTTAGCTACAAATGAGAAAATAGCTATTACTCGCTTATGGCATGCAACAGAACCCCAAACTATGTACCATCTTATAGCTAAGGACAAAGTAGCTGAAGAACATATTTCAAGAAAAAACTCTAACTGCAATACTTTTTGAGTTATGAGTCCTTTACTCAAAATAGATAAAATTGCTATTACTCACTTATCTTTAGGCCTAAGTCCACAAAAAAAAAAATTTCAAGGGCATGAAAATTCATTAGGACAATTAATTTACAAAAAATCTGTAGCTGTAGCAGTTTTGGAGAAATCTGCGTGACACACTAATGCACGCACGCACGCACGCACCCACGCACAGGATGCATTTTATAATCTCCCTCCCGGGCTAAAGCCCTGGAGGTACAATGGCTTTACTCAACAGTCAGAATTTCAAAGTAGCTATTACCCAGCTATCCAAGGTGCAACAGGTCTGAAACTTTACTATGTGATAGCTTACCAAAAAGTAGATGGGAGATAATAAAAAACTGAAACTCAACATAATTCTTTTATACATTGGAGTTTATGGTCATCTTAAAACAGGACACACCTTGAATACCAGTTACAACCACATGCCAAATTTGAATTGAATCCGTCAACCCATTTTTGAGATACTGTCTGGAAACGGAAAAACTTAAAATCAATATAAGTTTGTTACTAGGGGGAGTTTAAGTTCATCTTAAAAAATAGGCCATATCTTGAGGACCAGTTACATCCACATAACAAATTTGAATTTAATCCATCATGCCATTTTTGAGATACTGTGTGGAACGGAAGTGTGACGACACTGACAATGTGTTATTACTGGGAGTTTAAGGTCACCTTAATATATGGCACTCACCTATGGCCAGTTACATATACATGCAAAATTTCAATGAAATTTCTCAAGGTATCTTCAGTATACTCTATGGAAAAATTAAAAACCTAAACTCAACATAAAACTTTTATAAATGGGAGTTTAAGGTCACCTTAAAATACGACACACCTTGAATATCAGTAGCAACAACATGCCAAATTTGAATAAATCTGTCAACCCATTTTCGAGATACTGTGAGGAAACAGAAAAACTTAAAATCAATATAAGTATGTTACTAGTGGTACTTTAAGGTCACCTTAAAACAGGGCACACCTTGAATATGAGTTACATCCACATGCCAAATATGAATTTAATCCATCATGCCATTTTTGAGATACTGTGTGCAAAGGAAGTGTCACAACGACACTCACAATGTGTTATTACTGGGAGCTTAAGGTCACCTTAATGTGTGGTACTTATCTATGGCCAGTTACATATACATGCAAAATTTGAATGAAATTTCTCAAGGTATCTTCAGTATACTCTATGGAAAAATTAAAAACCTAAACTCAACATAAAAACTTTTATAAATGGGAGTTTAAGGTCACCTTCAAATACGACACACCTTGAATATCAGTAGCAACAACATGCCAAATTTGAATAAATCTGTCAGCCCATTTTCGAGATACTGTGAGGAAACAGAAAAACTTAAAATCAATATAAGTATGTTACTAGTGGTACTTTAAGGTCACCTTAAAACAGGGCACACCTTGAATATGAGTTACATCCACATGCCAAATATGAATTTAATCCATCATGCCATTTTTGAGATACTGTGTGCAAAGGAAGTGTCACAACGACACTCACAATGTGTTATTACTGGGAGCTTAAGGTCACCTTAATGTGTGGTACTTATCTATGGCCAGTTACATATACATGCAAAATTTGAATGAAATTTCTTGAGTTATCTTCAGTATACTCTACAGTAAAATAAAAACTTAAACTCAACATAATTCTTTTATACATAGGAGTTTAAGGTCACCTTAAAATAATACACACCATGAATACCAGATACATCTACATGCCAAATTTGAATTTAATCCATCATGTCATTTTTGAGATACTGCCTGGAAAGGAAGTGTGATGACGATACTGACAATGTGTTATTACTGGGAGTTTAAGGTCACCTTAATGTATGCACTTGTCTATGGCCAGTTACATATACATGTAAAAATTTGAATGAATTTTCTTAAGTTATTTTCAGTATACTCTATGAAAAAATAAAAAGCTTAAACTCAGCAAATAATTCTTTTATACATTAGAGTTTATGGTCACCTTAAAATAGGACACACCTTAAATACCAGTTACAACCACATGCCAAATTTGAATTAATTCCGTCAACCTCTTTTCGAGATACTGTCTGAAAATGGAAAAAATATAAGGATGTTACTAGTGGGAGTTTAAGATCACCTTAAAACAGGGCACACCTTGAGTACCAGTCACATCCACATGCCAAATTTGAATTTCATCCATCATGCCATTTTTGAGATACTGTCTGGGAAGGAAGTGTGACAACGACACTGACCATACTTGTCCTCCAACATAGCTGCTAGTGACACAAAAGTAATGTAACCTTAAACTCATAAGTTTATGAAATATCAGGAATTTACTATAACCTTATAAAAGAAACTTTTTTGGTGTAGACAGATGTACATGATGAATATCAAAGAATAAAGTCTAAATTAGCACATCAAATATCTTTTAAATACCAAAAAATTGTCCCAACCTTAAACTCAAAGTTAGTTTGCAGCTGTGAGGAGTTTAAGAGAATCTTTTCCTGTAGGTTTTGTTCACGGTCTGTTACATTCACAACTTGAAAGATGCTTAGAATTGCAAAGTGTTTGAAATACTGTTTGCCAAACTTAAAGTGAATATAATTCTGTTATTACTGGGAGTTTAAGGTCACCTTAACGTGAGGCACTTATCTATGGCCAGTTACATATACATGCAAAATATGAATGAAGTTTCTAAAGTTATCTTCAGTATACTTTACAGAAAAATAAAAAACTTAAACTCAACATAACTTTTTAATACATGAGAGTTTAAGGTCAGTTACAACCACATGCCAAATTTGAATTGAATCTGTCAACCCAATTTGAGATACTGTCCGGAAACGAAAAACCTTCAACACAATATAAGTATGTTACTACTGTGAGTTTAAGGTCACCTCAAATAGGGCACACATTGAGGAACAGTTACATCAACATGCCAAATTGGAATTTAATTCATCAAGCTATTTTTGAGATACTGTATGGAAAGTAAGTGTGACAACGACACTGACCATGTATGTTTTCCATCAGAGCTGCTAGTGACACAAACTAATGCAACCTTAAACTCATAAGTTTATAAAATATCAGCAATTTACTATAACCTTACAAAAGAGACCATTTTTGTGGAGATATATGTACATGATGAATATCAATGTGAACAGTCCTAATTAGCATATAAAATATCTTCCAAACACCAAAAATATTGTCCCAACCATAAACTCAAAGTTTGTTTGCACTGCTGTATATTGTAGCAAGTTTAAGGTAATCTTTTTCTGAAGGTTCTGTTCAAGGTTTGTTACATCCACAACTAAAATATGCCTAGAATTGCACAATATTTGAAATACTGTTCAAAAATTACCAAACTTAAAGTGAATATAATTCTGTTATTTCTGGGAGTTTAAGGTCACCTTATTGTATGGCACTTACCTATAACCAGTTACATATACATGCAAAAGTTGAATGAAATTTCTGAAGTTATTTTCAGTATACTCCATGGAGAAAGAAAAAACGTAAACTGGACATAAGTTTTTTATACGTGGGAGTGTAAGGTCACCTTAAAATAGAGCACACCTTCAAAACTAGTTACAACCACATGCCAAATTTGAATTGAATCCATCAAGCCATTTTTGAGATACTGTCCGGAAACGAAAAAACTTAAATTAAGTTTACTTGTCTTACTAGTGGGAGTTTAAGGTCACAAAACTATACAGCACATCCTCAGGACCAGCTACATCCACATGCCAAATTTGAACTAGAGGATCGCTAGCGGAGCAAAGCGATTGTTTTTGCATGGCAAAAACAAAGCGTCCCAAAAGAAAGATGTTGTTGGCTGCTTATAATAGAAAGAAGATCTTGCCTAGATGCCCTGTCAATCTAAAATTATATCCAAAAAAAAATTGGAAAATTTGAAATGGTTTAGAAGATACCAGCAATTTTAAGTTTTTTGGCAAACATTTGAAAATTTCAAATGGCTGACATTTTTGAAAAGAGGAAAAAATTTTGACAATTGGGCAGAGTATCTTGCTTAGATACCCTGTGATCGAAACTTTTGCTGAAATCATTTTATACCGCATGATTTAGGAGATACAAGCAATTTGAAGTTTTTCCATTTTTGTCAAAAATTGAAAATGGCCGCCGTTTTTGGAAAGAGGAAAAATTTTTGAGAATTGAGCAGAGTATCTTGCATATATACCCTGTGGGCCAAAAATTTCGCCAAAATCGCTCTATCTCGCATGGTTTAGGAGATAGGAGATACAAGCAATTTTAAGTTTTACCATTTTTGTCCAAAATTCGAAAAATTCAAAATGGCCGCCATTTTTGGAAGGAGGAAAAATTTTTGAAAATTGAGCAGAGTATCTTGCATATATACCGTAAGGGCCAAAAATTTCGCCGAAATCGCTCTATCTCGCACGGTTTAGAAGATACAAGCAATTTTAAGTTTTACCATTATTGTCAAAAATTCGAAAATTCAAAATGGCCACCATTTTTGGAAAGAGGAAAAATTTATGAGAACTGAGCAGAGTATTTTGCATGAATACCCTTTGGGCCAAAAATTTCGCCGAAATCGCTCTATCTCGCACAGTTTAGGAGATACAAGCAATTTTAAGTTTTACCATTTTTATCAAAAATTCGAAAATTCAAAATGGCCGCCACTTTTGGAAAGAGGAAAAATTTTTGAGAATTGAGCAGAGCATCTTAAATATATACCCTGTGGGTCAAAAATTTCGCCGAAATCGCTCTATCTCACACGGTTAAGGAGATACAAGCAATTTTAAGTTTTACCATTTTAGTCAAAAATTCAAAATGGCCGCCATTTTTGGAAAGAGGAAAAATTTTTGAGAATTGAGCAGAGTATCTTGCATATATACCCTGTGGGCCAAAAATTTCGCCGAAATCGCTCTATCTCGCACGGTTTAGGAGATACAAGCAATTTTAAGTTTTACCATTTTTGTCAAAAATTCAAGAATTTTAACCTTCTAAATTTTTGACATCCCTAGAAAACAAAGGATATATAGACAAAACTATCAAAAGGTTACAAAAATCAGACGGTCAATATGTATCCAACCAGGAAGATATTCTAAAGGAAGTTCAAATCTTTTATAAAAGACTTTTTTCGCAACCAAAAAATGAATATGAACCCCAGTTGAAAAGAATTATGAGTAATTTAGAAGCAGTAAAGCTCTCCCCAGTGGAAGCTTTGGGTTTAGAACATGAACTATCCATTGAAGAAATAGGTCAGGCTTTGAAACAAATGAAAAACGTCCAGGCATCAATGGCTACCATGCTGAGTTCTTCAAGATTTTTTGAAAAAAATTAAAGTTTTTTGTTCTAAAAGCATATAATTGGTCTTTATACTAAAGGTGAAATGTCCGTATAATTGTGGCAGTGCCTAATATCATGTATTCCAAAAGGTAACAAACCTAGAATATTTCTTAAGAACTGGAAACCAATCTCCCTTTTATCTTGTGTCTACAAAATTGTGTCATCAGCAGTAGCAAATAGACTCAAGGGTGTTCTGGACAAATTGATTTCCAGAACACAAACTGGTTTCATAAGTGGAAGATATATTGGAGAAAACATTCGTTTGATCTACGACCTACTTCATTATACAGACAAAGAAAATATTCCCAGCCTAATAATGCTGGTCGACTTTGAAAAGGCATTTGACTCAGTTTCATGGACATTCTTGTACCAAGTTCTAGAATTTTTTAATTTTGGCACTAACTTTAAAAAATGGATCAAACTGTTTAACACTAATATAGTAGCTTCCGTTAGCCAATGTGGAAACCCTTTCCCTATTGAAAGGGGATGTAGACAGGGAGACCCCATCTCCCCCTATCTTTTTATCTTGTGTGCCCAAATTTTATACATGATGGTTATGAATGATAAAAATATAAAAGGCATCACAATTAGACAAAAGGAAATAAAGATAACACAGTTTGCTGACGATACCACTATTATACTAAATGGAACTGAAGACTCCCTTCAAGCTGCTCGCAATGTACTTGAAATTTTTGGTAATATATATGGTTTAAGAGTCAACACTGAAAAAACCCAAATAGTCTGGATTGGGAAGAAAAAGGGAGTTAAGGACAAACTAAAGGTAAACAAGAAACTACACTGGGGTAGCGAATGCTTTTCACTTCTAGGTATTAATCTCTCAGTGAACCTGCAACAAATTCCAAGCCTTAATTACGAACCTGCATTAAAAAACATACGAGCGTCACTTACCCAATGGCAACGGCATATGTTGTCCCCCAATAGGAAAGATAACTGTCCTGAAATCCTTTATAATGTCAAAGCTAAATTATCTGTTCTTATGTATTCCAGATCCCAGTAAATATTTTATAAAGACTTTGGAGAGATTATTCTTTAAATTTATTTGGAATAATAAGCCTGATAAAATAGAAGAAATACCATCTGCATGGATTATAAATGGGGGGGCTTGAGAATGTTTGATATAAGTGTACAGATATTGGCCCTCAAACTGACATGGTTGAGAAAACTAGTTAAAAACCAAAATTCCGACTACTATGATTTTTGTATATATAATATAAAATCTTTGGAAAAACTTTTGCATATGGGACCGTTGTGGTGTGAAAATATTTCAAACAAGATTTCGAACAAATTTTGGGGGGATATCGTGTTAAATTGGAAAAAGAGTACTCCAAGCAGTACTGAATAATGCACAATCACATAGTCTAACTTGGCCCCTATGGTACAATCCTTATATCTCAAAAGAAACCCTCTTCCTGCCACAGTGGTACAGAGTGGGAATTATTTACCCAGCTGATTTATATAATAGTGAAGGTAACATGTTGACATTAGAAGAAGTGAGGAATACTTTTGGAACTAATCTTAATTTCCTTGACTATAACAGAGTACGGTTAGGAATAAAAAAACTAAAAAATAAAAATGGTGCCGGATTTCAGACTAGATTAACAGAGAAACCAATATGGCCAGACACTATATCATTGATAAATAAATCAAAGAAAGGTTGTAAAGACTTTTACAATGTGCTCACAGAATGTGATGCTCCAAAGGACTTAGTCCATCTGAAAACTTGGGAAAATCTACTTCAAATAAATATAGAATTAAAAGAATGGAAAAAACATACATTTGGCCTGCTTTAAAATGATTCTTGATAACCAGATTATCTGGTTGCAATATAGGATACTTCATAATATATTAGGAACAAAGGCTTTATTGTATAAAATGAAAAAAGCTGAGAACAATCTTTGTCGCTTCTGTAATAATATGCCTGAAACAATAACTCATGTCTTTGTAGACTGCCTATATTCTACCGAAATATGGGACTTACTTAAAAACTGGATTTACCAGGAAACTGGTTCAACATTTGACATTGACAAAAAATCAATATTACTTGGATTTCAGGGTCGCAGTGCCGTCACCTTATCCATAAATGCCATAACCTTTATAGCAAAATCCTATTTATTTAAATGTCTTAAAGAGAGTCGTAAACCAAGTTTTAATGCATTACAGTTAAACATCAAACAAGTCTTTGATGAACAATCATATCTGTATGCCATAACAGATGCTACCGCTCGTTTTACAAGAAATTAGATGCTTGTTTCAAACCTAATCCAGACTATAACTTAAATAACTTAAATTGCAGTACAAATGCATAATGCCAGTTGTATCAAAAATAAGCATTATTCAGTGGTTATGTACTATTATTTGGTCATATCAAGCAAAAAAAAAATATATATATATATATATATATACATCATGCTAGTGTGATGATGTGACAAATATCGTAGCCATATATTCTCTGTTGTAATATGTTTTGTTATCATCATTGTATGTCTTTATGTTCAAAAAAGAAATTAAATTAAAAAAAAAAAATTCAAGAATTCAAAATGGCCGCCATTTTTGGAAGGAGGAAAAATTTTTGAAAATTGAGCAGAGTACCTAGCAGAGATACCCTGTGGGTCAAAAATTTCGTCGAAATCGCTCTATCTCGCACGGTTTAGAAGTTATTAAGGGATTTGTATTTTCCTCATTAATAAAAATTTTAATGCTTAATTAATTAGCCATTTTTTAATGGAAGTCTACCAGAATCTAATCATTTCCAGATCTTTATACCCTGCATCCATACATCAAATTTGAGGCAAATATTTTAAACGCTTAAGTTATCATCGGGAGAAGCAAAATCCTGCTTTTGGTCATGTGACTTCTCCGATTGGTTGAAATGTCATGGCACCAAATTCAGAAAATTTTCCCAGGGCTACTAAATATATGTGCCAAGTTTGATGAAATTCCATCCACTAGTAAAGACGCTATTGGTAGGCAAACTTGTGGAGCCGGCGGATACGGCGGAGCCGGCGGAACCTTCCGCGAGAATTCCTCCCATATGCAAACAATTAAATCTGACAAGCCATTTTTGAGATACTGTCTGGAATACAAAGTGTGACGATGACAGACGCCGATGACGACAGACGACGACACTGCAAAATTGGATGACGAAGCAATCCTTATATACCACGCAGCATAAATGCTGGTGCACAACAAACAAGCCTGAACCGATAAAACTCACAAAATGCAAAAAAGTAAAGAAATACTTATCCTGTCGAAACGGAACTTTCACAGAATAATCTAAAACATTAATTAAGCAAAATAGCCAAGTAATAACATCCAACAATATGTAAAAACTGGGAAATAGAGTAAAATATGACTACAAATAGTAGACGCTTCCAAATCATGCAGCCAACGAGAAAAGGAGGAAGAGTTGAGAAGAGTTCCATGAGAGTACAACCTGAGGCTACGGCCAACTATAAATGTCTATTTTTCTTAGACGTTGGCCAGATTGCCTGCGGCCATCCGAGATCAGCATTCCGTACCACATGGTAAGCTATTGTAGCGCAATAAAAGTACATAATTACAATAATCAGTTGCAGCAATCTATATATCTGACCGGCTATCTAGACTCTTCACATAAGGTTTTCCAATACCTGTTAGTACATACTAAAACTGTAAAAGCAATAATAAGAGAGATATAAGTCAAAATCCACTATTTTATGACCCCAATTGACCCTACAAATTTGACTTTGAAATTTGCTTTCTAGACTCTCCACATATGGTTTCCTACTACCTCCCAATACCTTTTATGGCTCTAAATCCAATACTTAAGAAGATAATAGGGGGGTTCACATGAATTTTAAGCTTTCTGGTTGGTACCTGTGAGAAAATCGCTCATAAATCAAACAGTTTTCATCGGATCGCTCCAAAAATCTAATCAGCTTGTGTTTTTGATAGTATAAACATGTGTATGAAATTACAGGCCTCTGGGCTTAGTAGATTTTGCTGAGCGGCGATGACGAGCGGGTGTACCCCCCAAAAATTTTTTTGACTGTGTGACCTTGATAAAGGTCAAAGGTCAAATTTAAGCACATGGAAAAATTTTCCATGCCTAAGGTATAAAACTGCCAAATATGGTTAGAAAGTTTCCATAAATAAGGGCGATATTGAAGGGAGACCATAATGCGGTGGCGGTGATGGCAGTGAGTAAACTGAGGTGAAAATAAGCGTCCCTGAAGGGACGCTTAATAATCAGTTGCAGCAATCCATAGAGTTTTGAGATAGGAAAAATATGCCTCTAAGGTGGCAGCAGAAAACACTCTGGCACAGTCAAGATCAAAGGTCACCCCAAGGTCACAACATTACACTACATAACTACACCCAACCAATATCCCCACCAAGTATCAACTGCCTACATCTTATAGTTTTCAGATAGAGCCCTGACAACATTTTAAAGGTCAAGGTCTGTAGGGCAAGGTTAAAGCTCACACCATTACTGTGGACAACTGCATTCCCCATCCATTATTCCTGCTAAGTATCAAATTCCTACACCTTTTGCTTTCCAAAATCTTGCCCGGACAAGATAATAAAGCTCAAGGTCACTGTGACTAGGTCAAAGGTCAATCAAGGTCACACCATAATGTTTCACACCTAAACTCCAAACCTATGTCCCTGCCAAGTAACAACTTCCTTCACTTAATGGTTTCTGAGATATAGCCCTAACAAGATTTTAAAAGTCAAGTGTACTATAGCAAGATCAAAGGACAATATAAAGTCATACAATGATGCTGCACACCAGCAACAGGGTTCGCGATTACATCGTCCGAGTATGTTAAATACGCGGTATTTCAGATTTGGATGCAAATTTCGGTTGTCAGTGGGTCCGTCAGGACGCGATTTTTACGTAGAAAATATTTCTGCTTTAGAAGTGAATTTCAGTTGGCAGGAAGCGTAGATATGCACGCAATATATATAACACTGAAGATAAGCTTTATATTTTAAAATTAAATGGTTTTGAGCGATTTCCTGGCAAGTTGTTTACGTCCACCATTGTTAAGCGAGATTTCATGCGTGACGAGATCCTTCCAAAACAGCCAGTGGGTGCTGGTGTCGTACACTAGCAAATCTACTCAAAACATCATATATCGAAAGAAAGCCTGATCTCTGCACGGAAACAATCGAAACAACAAGCCAGGACGGTGAACTTTCGTGGGAGACGAACTATACTAAATCTCGGAAACTCTTGATATTTAACCCCGGAAAGTCGATCGGAAAATAAAAGCTGTAACAAATATTCAATAGGGATTGCAACAAAAGAACTATATCTCTGGAACTACCCAATGAATTTTTATCAAACAAAAAGCAACATAAACTACAATTTTTTTCTTTCAAACAGTATAAATACCATATTTGTAGCTTATATAAAATAATCATGGAAAAAAACAAAAAAACAATTTCACTCTAATTTCACCAAAATGAAGTTTGTTGACTGGAGTTCAGCTTTTAAAATATTTTTGAAATTGATTTATCGACAAATACATATTATTTATCAGTAGAAAGGAAATTGAACAGTTCTTCTATATATTTAAATGTATCCAGAAATAAGGGAGAAAAAATATTATTTGCACCCCATTTTCACACAATGGTACCCCATTTTTGATAATAAGATACAAGGCACCCAACATTTCATTACCCTAATACAAACACTGGACTCGGAAAAAAATGATTGGGACTCCATTTTTTGGAGGTCATGTAGTCCGTTGGACTCCATATTTTAGAGGTACTTCGCGAACCCTGAGCAACCCCTAAACAATGTCTCCACTAAATGTAAACTTCCTATACTTTACAATGTCTGAGATATATCTTGGTAAACAATTTTTCCCATCGCTGGCCTGCCCAGCCTAATACCATGGGTTAAAACGGTGCTTGCACATTGTTTAAAAAAGTACAAAATTTGCTTGAACTTGCTGTAACAGTTTTTGAGAAAAACAACATTTTTAACCTTTCTCTTTATGTGATATGTAACATTACAATAACATACAATATGATGCACATAATAATACCAAGACAAATATAGGTACGTTGTAAAATGAAAAATATATTAGTATATATGTATACATAATAATGATAAAATGAACAAATATTTTACACATACAAAATCCTAAATCTAAGAAGACTTACATGAAGGACAGTTCCACATTGGTATTCAAAGTGATGCATACACTGTCTTACCTATTTCAGCCAGCTGGCCAATGAGGTGGGGCTGATGGAAGCCTGTGATAATGATATAATGTTGTGGTCCATCATCTGGTTCATCATCTACACAAACAAAAACAAACCCAAACACAAATAACAAGAGGTCATTTGATTTACATGAGTGAGATGTGACAAAGAAAGAGCGGTTTCCAAAGCTGTGACTATGAAATTATTCATGTGGGAGTATTTTGCCTACAAGATTTTTTTCCACTGAATGCAATTCAATATTTCTCCATGTAGTTATATACATCTAATTTTAAATTACGCATATTGAATATTTTACAAACCGCGAAATTTTGGAAAAAATAGTTTAACCAACAAAAGACTGAGTAACAAAATCCACTATGATAACACCTAAAGAATTCATATTCTTCAATAAACGTGTTTGTAAAAGATTACCAATATATTTTCCTGTTTCATCTTCTTCTCCTCTCTTCCTCAACTTGCTTTCATTCTTAGCTGATGGAGGTTCTGGTGTTTTCTTACCACCTTTGCCTTTCCCTGCAGACTTGGCACGATCTCCACCCTTTTTGTCACCTTTGCCTCCTTTCCCAGCAGCACTTTTGGGACCATCACCTGCAGACTACACAGTTTTTCACACATACACATTTTTTCCTTTCTTTTTCATAATAAAGGTACAAAAGTTTATGTATAGATTGTATTCATAAATTTGTCACAATTTAACAAAAAATAATGATGAAATTTTTTTTTTTTTGTATTTTCTTTTACTGTTTTAGAATAGGGGCACAAAATTTTTCCCCTGTCATTTTAAAGCATTAACTACGCTTTCTAGTAACTTTATTCAACATACATTACGTGGTCTTGAGTTGGGTGTGTTCAGTGTTGTACACGCATCAAAGACGTTTAATTTTCGACTCACATTGTTATACATTTTGTCAATTGAATAACTCCAGGAGATTATAAATCACACCCCAAGCAAACACGCCTTCAGTGACTGGGTACATTTGGATGGTAATGCATTGTTCACGCTTTTTCTTTTAATACATGTCAGTCTATGAAACAACCAACTCCGGGAGATTACAAACTGCAAACCCAATCAAACACGCATTTAGTGATTGGCGCATTAATTATCAAAGAAGTTGTGCAGCAGAATCGTGTAAATGAATTGATCCCTCCCCAAATGAAACAATGGTATTAAAGATCAAAGAAGTTAGGCATTTCTGTGGACAATGCATTTTATAAAGCACTAGAATCAAAAGCACTAGTATTATCACTGATGGTAGACCTTGCTTTTAAACTGAATGTAGGGAGACAAGGTTTTGGATCGGTTAATCCGGAGATTCGGATCATAGAGGGCAGGATAATTGAGGTTCTACTGTATATATACATATATTTGTTCCTGTTAGGAAAATAAAGATTACAAAATATTTTTATATACTTTTCACTTAACTTTTCAGAATAAGGGCACAAAAGTTGATACTTAAATATTGTAATATTCACAGTTGGTGTGAACAGCTGGAGGGTTGTGTGTATTGAAAATGTTTCACTGGTTTATTTGTGCTGATATCTGAGTTTTACCAGCAATAAAGATCATATATATTAACTTTCAATCCTTATTCAGAGACAGAAACAGGTGGTAATGATGTGAATCAAATCTAAGTATTATTATGTGAATCAGGTCCGAGTATTATTATCCAAGCTCTGTGCATATTGTCACTTCAACCTGCTAACCCCACAGGTAAGGTTGCCAGTTAAAGTAGCAGCACACCAAAGATTGGATAACAGTTGATCACACAGAAGGAAAATCACCTGCCTCCCACAGGTAGATTCTAAGTCACTGTGTCATTCTCTAAGAATTGAAATAACTCCCACTTCTATTTGTTGTATTTTATCAATACCGGGTCTCAGGTCAGACTCAGGCATGTACTTTAACAACTAAGGGAATTGCAACTCAACCAGTAACTTTATTTAACTCATCCTAACAGTAACATTAATACTATAATATTCAATAAATCATGCATGCAGTTCTATCATGCCACTACAGAATACTAACAAGCTTTTGACAAACATGTACATAAAGTCTATGTTCAGTTACTCAAAATTATAAAAATGTAACCTCATAAATAATCAAAGAAGAAAATATTCAGTATCTAAGTAATTCATCCCCAGTAAACATTGGAAACATTTTTAAAAGGTTTAATTGTTTATAAAACATTTCTAAACCCTATCTTTGGGGTAACTGAACATTTGCAAGATGTTAGTTTACGGTATGACATTTAAAAAACTTTTTATAAACATTTTCTTCACAACAGAGATGCCCGTACCCCGCAGTCTGGGGAAATAGTTTTCAACACCATAAAATATAGAAGCAGTGAAACAGTACAAAGACCTGGAAACAGTCTCAGTTATATAAAGCTCCAAATAATGTTTAAGTAGAGAAAATAACATCTAAAAGAAAGAAAATGTATGTAAAGATAAAGTATTAAATCAATAGCAAGATGACAGCATTTATCAGTAAACTAAAAACAAGAGGGTCAAAGATGCCCCAAAAGGCGGGTTGCGCAGGCAGCAATAAGGTTAGCGACTGCTGTAATTACATTTAGAAACAAGGAAAGAAATGTTAGGTCACCCAGTTAAGGTGAATGTGTTAGACATGCTAAGAAATGTAAAACTTGTAATCTAGGTTACATAATTGTATCTATGCTATAAACGGACAAACGAAAGGACGGAATTACACCAATTTCGAAAGCAACTTAGCTATGATGATGATGTATCTCCCTGTCAAGTATGAATTCGATTTGACAAACCGTTTTCGAGTTAGAGTCTGGAAACGGAAATGTTGACGGACAAACAAACGGACGAAATTACACCAATTTTGAAAGGAACCTAGCTATGATGGTGATCTATCTCCCTGTCAAGTTTGAATTCGATTGGACACAGTGTTTTCGAGTTAGAATCCGGAAACAGAAATGTTGACGGACAGACAAACGGACAAAAAACAGACAAACAAACAGACAGAATTACACCAATTTTGAAAAGAACCTAGCTATGATAGTGATCTACCTTCCTGTCAAGTTTGAATTCGATTGGACAAACCATTTTCGAGTTAGAGTCCGGAAACGGAAATTTTGATGAACAAACGGACAAAAAACGGACAAACGAACAGACGGAATTACACCAATTTCGAAAGGAACCTAGCTGTAATGGTGATCTATCTCCCTGTCAAGATTGAATTCGATTGGACAAACCATTTTCGAGTTAGAGTCCGGAAATGGAAATGTTGACGGACAGACAAACGGACAAAAAACAGACAAACGAACAGACGGAATTACACCAATTTCGAAAGGAACCTAGCTGTGATGGTGATCTATGTCCCTATCAAGTTTGAATTCGACTGGACAAAGCGTTTTTGAGTTAGAGTCCGGAAACGAAAATGTGGACGGATAGACAGACGTCGGACACATCAATCTAATAGGCGGGTTGCATGTAACCAATTACAAAGCTGTAAATTTTATTAATTGGAGTATAGCTGTCGATGGAAATAGCACAATTATACAAAAGTACATAAACTAATCAGTTGCAGTAATCTATATATCTTGGTCATAAGAGAAACATGTCTCAAATCTTGCAAGTGAACACACTTTGGCAGAGCCAAAGTTAAAGGTCACACCATGAAGCACACCTCCACCCTCTAACCAATGTCCCTACCAAGTGTCAACCTTCTACACCTTATCGAATTCAATAAATAGCCCAGACAAGATTTTCAAACTCATGGTCACTACGAATAGGTCATAGGTCAAATCAAGACTACACCATGATGATGCACACCTACAACCCCCAACCAATGTCCCTACCAAGTATCAACTTCCTACACCTTACGGTTTCCGAGATATAGCCTGGACAAGATTTTAAAGGTCAAGGTCACTATGGCAAGGTCAAAGATCAAATCAAGGTCATACCATGACGTTCCACACCTACAACCCCTAACTAATATCCCTGCCAAGTATCAACTTCCTACACCTTACAGTTGCTGAGATATAGCCTGACAAGATTTTCAAACTCAAGATCACTACGGCAGGTTCAAAGGTCAAATCAAGGTCAGATCATGACGTTGCACACCTACACCCCCTAACAAAGGTCCCTACCAAGTATGAACTTCCTACACCTTACGGTTTTGAGATACAGCCCGGACAAACTTTTTCCCGCCGCCCGCCCGCCTGTCCATCCCGACACCATGGGTGAAAACAATACCCCGACAGCCCTTGAGGGCTGTGGGATAAAAATTCATCAATACTTCACAAAATAACCCAAGAAAGTAAGGTATGATTGAAACATTTTTAAAACATTTTTTTTTTCAAAATCATTGAAGATTAAAAATCTACAGTGACACATGTGATTAAACTTGATTAAACAACATTTGTAGGGAATATTTTGTAAATGTTTGCTCTGAAATGTTTTTATAACATTCCACATCAGCTGGTTTTCATACCAATCATTTTTAAATGTTTTGAATGTTTTATATCAGATGATTTGACAAGATTTTATCCCAAACGGGTTTAGTACCCATAGTTTCAGAATGCTTATTGAATGTTTGCCTTCAAACATGTGCAAACAAACATGGTGGCAAACAATAATACAGAATTTTAGAGAACTTTGCCAAACACTAAACAAGGGAACAAGTGGCTGTCTTTCAGACAACCACAAAGTCGAATCTTTAGATTAAAGTTGAGTTAAACCCAGAATAATAGATATCAATTTATTTTGTTTAGATAACAATATACATATACCACAAGGGTAACAAGGAAAAAAAAAAAAAAAATGAAACTTATCATGTAGGGCCAATTAAGATAATGTAACAAAAAAATTTTTCTTGTCCACAACTCCAACTAGCCAGTATAATATGGACAAAAAATTGTTGTTTTCAAATGTTGTTGATTGTTTTTCTGTTTTGTTTTTCTGTTTTTCTGTTTGTAATTGGTCAGATATAACTCATATTCAAAATGAAGCACAATTGCTCGAAAGTGTATGTCATGGAGGCTACTTGGGAAACATAATTTCAAAAGATAGCTATGTATGTTCATTGAAGGTTCCAAATGTGCGAGGAGGTCGTTGCTATTTGTTTAGATATGGAGTTACATAATATTCTTAAAGTGTCATCAGCAAATGTGCAGGGAATAAGAGATAAACTTAAACGAATAGATGTCTTATCATATCTTCTTGTTGACTCTAATATTCTATGCCTTCAAGATACACATCTTACTCCTACGGATGTCAACAGCCTAATGTTACAATTTCCGGATCATGAGATTCTAGTAAGTGGCTCTAAAACTAATTCTAGAGGCGTAGCAATTTTTATCAAAAAAAATTTTGAATACAAAATTAAATACTCGAGCATTGATCAAAAAGGTAACCTGATTTTAGTAGATTTGCAGTTGGGGGAAATATCTCTGAGGCTATTAAATGTGTACGCTCCCAACATCGATAACCCTGCTTTCTTCATAAAAATTAGAGAATATATGGAAGATTCGACAGAAATGTACACCCTATTATGTGGTGATTTGAATCTGGTGCTTGACCCCAAGATGGATTCTCAGAATTATTTACACCTCAATAATCCTAAATCACGATCTATACTAATAGAATCGATGCAAGCACTAAATCTTTCTGATATTTTTAGACAGGTAAATCCGGGTGTGAGGCGCTACACTTGGCGCAGGAAAAATCCAGTGAAACAAGCTTGTCTTGACTATGCAATTGGAACTAACAGTTTGCTAGATATAGTGCATTCTTGTAATATACTACCTGGCTATAGAAGTGATCATTCTCGAATAGAAATAGGATTATTGCTAGACTCTTTTAAAAAAGGGAAAGGCATATGGCGTTTCAATTGTAGCCTGCTGAAAAATCTTGAATACTTACAACATGTTCAAGAGTGGATCAAAGAAGTTAAAGTACAATATGCCGTACCAATTTACCAACCAGATAGCATACATAAAGTGGAGGACACTGATATTCACTTTACAATTCCAGATGCTATGTTTTTAGAGATGCTATTACTAAATATAAGGGGCAATACAATAAAATATTCCAGTAAACTTAAAAAACAATCAAATCAAAAGGAAAACAAACTAATTAAAGAAATTGAATATCTTGAAAGTCTATCAAATAACAGTGATGCAAACTTAATCTGCTCTAAGAAGGATGAGTTACAAAAACTAAGAGAGGTTAAGTCAAGGGGATTTATGATAAGGTCTAGAGTGCAAGACATCCAAATGAATGAAAAACCTACTAAGTTCTTTTGTAACTTAGAAAAAGTTAAATATGTTGATAAAACAATAAAGAAGATTATACTTCCTAATGGAAAATTAGTTCAGTCACAAAAGGAAATATTGGCCCAAATCAGACAGTACTATGCTAATCTTTTTTCCTGTAAAGATGAAAAATGCATTGATGAAGAAAATTTGGAGAATTTGTTTACTACCAAAAGAAAACTTACAATGGTTGAATCTGAAGCTCTAAATGGACCAATTACTATAACAGAGTTAGGCAGCATAGTTAAAAGCATGAAAAATAATAAAACACCAGGCATAGATGGTTTCCCTGCTGATTTTTTCAAAGTTTTTTGGAAAGATTTTAAAACATATATACTGAGAGCTCTAAATGAAAGTTATGTAAGTGGAATCTTACCACCTAGTCTAAGACAGACTGTTATATGCTGTCTGCCTAAAGGTAACAAACCGAGGGATAATATGAAAAACTGGCGGCCAATTTCTCTAACAAGTGTACTGTATAAAATGGCAACAAATGTGATTGCTTCTAGACTTAAGAAAGTCCTCCCAGATTTAATTTCGCAATCTCAAACAGGTTTCATTAAAGGGAGATTTATTGGGGAGAGTACCAGACTTGTCTACGATGTTATGAATTATACTGAAGTTAAAAAAATCAAAGGATTGTTGATGTTTATTGATTTTGAAAAAGCTTTTGATTCGGTATCATGGAAATTTATGTACAAGGTACTACGTCACTTCAACTTTAGTGAGGAATTTGTCAATTGGATAACTCTCTTTAATAATAAAATAACAGCCTCAGTACTCCAAGTTGGTGTTTTATCGGAATTTTTCCCAATTGAAAGAGGATGTAAACAAGGGGACCCCATATCTCCATATCTCTTTCTGTTATGTGCCCAGGTACTGTATGAAATGATCCAAGGTAACACTATGGTCAAAGGTATAAAAATTGGTCAAGAAGAAATCAAAATTTCACAATTTGCTGATGACACTACAATTTTTATGGATGGTTCAGAGAGCTCCTTGCAACAAATATTAAATATCTTAGAAGTCTTTGGATCTCTATCAGGTCTGAAAATGAACATGTCTAAAACAAAAATGGTATGGATTGGACAAAGGAAATACTCCAAGGAAAAACTTTGCTGTGCTAGCGCCTTAAACTGGGGTACAAATTTTTTCACCTTGCTGGGGATAGATTTTGATGTTAATTTACAAAATATACCAGCTCACAACTACTCCAAAGCACTTACCAGAGTCGAGGAAATAATTTCTGCTTGGAAAAAAAGAGCCTTGACACCTCTAGGCAAAATTACTGTTATTAAATCATTAATATTATCCCAACTGAATCATTTGTTCATGGCTATTCCACTTCCAAATAATAATTTTTGTGCAGATTTGAATAAAAAACTTTATAAATTTTTGTGGGATGGGAAACCAGAAAAAATAAAGCGTACAACTATCTGCCAAAACAAAATAGATGGTGGTCTAAAAATGCCAGACGTAGAGAAATTTATCAAATCCTTAAAATGCACTTGGATAAGGAGACTTATAACCTCTCCGACCAGCCCATGGGCTAAATTAGTTGAAAGATCATATGGACCTATTGAATCATTGTTCAAAGTGGGTCCTTTTTGGGGGATAAAAAGTAACAAAAGAGTACCCAATGACTTCTGGAAAGAGATCTTTGTATCGTGGAACATAATAGATCAATCAGTTCAAACAAGAACTGAACAAAGTGTGCTTTCAACCTGTCTGTGGTATAATAGTAAAATAGGAAATCCTAATATATTTTGGAAAACATGGTCTGACAAAGGGATATCTGTGATCGGGGATATTGTTCATCAAAATCTTAAAATGATGAGTAGTAAAGAAATTGAGGTAAAGTTTGGCTTTCACATAAGAAATTTCTTGGAATACTTTCAAGTCAGTTCAATGGTACAAAGATACATTAATGATAATAAACATTTATTCATTCAAGTTTATCAACTAGAGAGACCATTCATCCCACAACATATATCCCTTTTTTTCCAATGTAAACAAGGATGTAGAAATATCTACAATAAGGTAAAGACAAAAGAAGTAAAATGCGGATATAGAGCCAAATGGAATAAAGATCTTGGTATACAGATAGACAATACAACATGGAGAAGAGTCTTTTATCTTATATTTAATGTAGAACAGGATAATAACTTGATCTGGTTTCAGTATAAGTTGATACATAGAATACTTGGTACAAACAGTCAAATGTATAAAATGTCCATTGAGAAATCAGACAAATGTAGAGTTTGTCAATCTGATTCTGAAACATTTATCCATCTCTTTGTGAAATGTCGCTATGTAGTAGACTTATGGAAAGATCTAGAAATCTGGATACATTCCACTTTGGGGAAATTAATAAATTTTTCACCCCTGGATATAATCTTAGGATATTTACACAGGGACAATCAGTATATTCCAATCAACATATTAATTGCTACTACTAAATACTATATTTTCAAAAGTGCTTTAAATAAAAGTGTTCCAAATATATCAGGGCTTAAAAATAAATTAAAGAAAAAATATGAGGAACAATTTTATATTAATTCAGAATGTGATTTTGGAGAAAAACTCTATACTAGTTGGGGTATTTTTAACAATCTGTTTGAATTAGCCTAATAATTCATACCAAGTATAAGGTCAGATTCCATTCATCAGATATGTAGCCTTATAATGTTAACATATTCAGTGCAAATAGTAAAATTTTGTTAAAAAGTTTTTTGTGTTATGTAACATCATTTATATTGTGACATTATTTATATTGTGACATTATTTATATTGTGACCAATAAAAAAAAAAAAAAAAAAAAAAAAAAAAAAAAATGTGTTTTTATGATAGACTTACAAATGAAAATCCTAACAGAGAAGGCAATAACCTTTTCTGAAGGAGAAATTCTAAATAGATTTGCAGAACCCAAATAACTTTATTAAATTAGTCATGTGGTGTCTGCCATCTATGAAACTGTTACTGTCCACATGCTTTCATGTGTAGAGCCACCAGATGAATACTTTTTTGTAATCCAAAATAAACTGTATCTCATCATAAAAACATGTAATCCCCATGCATGGCTTTTTCATTATGCATTTTAAACAGTGACCTATAAATGAAGATAAATAGTGACCATTACATATATTTTCTAATTAATGCCCCTTTGCTTTAATACCAAATTTATAATGAGAGTGTCTGCGATATATACACCAGACAACACTGTTCCATGCTAACTTTTGATTCACTATGAGCCAAAAATATTTGAATCATGTATTTTAATTTCTGCCTCATTTATGGTAGAAATTGATGCTGAATGCATGGGATTTTGTTGACACATGTTACATACAGTTAGTTAAGATTTATCTTTATACATGACACTTTCAAGACATATAGTTGGCTCAGTTTCTGTTACGCCTATTTGCAGAGTAATCAACACTAGGTAATTCTAACTCTAATAGTATTTCTCAGTATTTAATCTCTATCTAAAGACAGTTACTGGGTTGAAGTATGGATGGACTGGACCCCAGATTCCAAGACATATTAAACAGATTCTGAGGAACATCAAACAAGAAAAATCAGAGATCAACAATTATTAAGGATGAGACAATGCAGGTGAAAAGCTGAAGGTTGTGACGTAAGCTTCAAATTTGTAAAATAAGATTATAGGAGACATGGTGGGTGAGCTATAAATCATAGTTCTCACTATCAAAAATATAAGTAGATTTCTGATACAAGAGTTAAAGGTACATTTGTCTTTTATTTCTATATGGTTAACTTGCATGAATAATATAATTGACTTTAAATTATTCAATAAAACAGAATTTATAAATATTGTATGATCAGGAAGCCAATAATGTGAAGGCCTTGTTCCAAGATTACATCATGAGTCAAATGTTAGTTTTCCCCATTTCATCATGTATTGTCATAAGGTTGGTACTTGCTTGCCTTGGCCTTCATGGGCATATGTTCTACTTCCCTTTCCACATCCAAAGATTACCTATACAATGGTGCAAGTGAATTTTAAACCAACACCATTTAAATTAGTACTTAAATTGTACTTAAGTTGTCTTAACATGGCTGATGAAAGACAGATTTTGGAGCTGTCTAATGCTTCAAACCGTAACTTAGAGAATGCCTTAACTTTGCACAAAACAGAAGACAATTTATATCTTCACATTCACTTGCCAAAATTTACATGTTGGGACATAACAAAGATTGATTTATTGCCTTGTCTCTTGTAATAGTTACATTTGTACTAGAGCTAGAGCCAATATTAGTGTCACTATTTTGGAAAATTTAATAGTAATTTAAATTTTTATTAGAAATACTTACCATTTCCTAACAGTAGGTATTTGTTGGAGCCATCCAACCCAATGGCCAACGCAGAGATGCAAATTTAAGGTTATATCACAACCTTAACCAGGCCACTGGGTACAGTAGTCCGTCCTCCCATCAAATAGGTCACATGACCACATTGTTTACTTCATTATGTTTGTTTCAAGTAAAAGAATGACTTGCGGGGAGGCGGGAGGGAAATCCATTTGTTAGGAAATGGTAAGTATTTCTAATAAAAATTTAAATTACTATTAAATTTTCCAATTTTATAGCAAAATACCCTTACCATTTCCTAACAGTAGCTGAATCCAGCCTTGTAGGATGGAGGGAATTCTTTTAAGAAAACCACTACCTAACCTACAACTAAACATCATAAGAACTTCTCAATGGAATTTACATGCATTAATGAACATATAAACTTCCAACATTTACAACATACAACTCCCCAAAAATGACAGAATGTAGCTGTAGTTCTCACAAATGCTGACACTGTTGGTGCTGCAATTGGATGTCATCAATAGATAACCCATCTACATTGTAACATCCGACCCCAAGACAAGGTAAAAAAAAACCTGAAAGTGTCATCAGCATAACGCCTAATCCTTTCCAAGTCAGATTTAGGCAACATTGATGTCTACTACAAATACATCCAGCATTGCAGACATACCAGCCCAACCTGCAAATGTACAAATATAAGTATCAAACACATACTTAGAAAGTAACAAAATGCTGAGCGTAAACTGAAGGAACCAATTTCAAATCTGACCCTATGACAACAGAGGTTTTTAAGACAGAAATTGGTATACATACAATGGAATTTCCAATAACATGTATCAAGAACTCATGTATGGAAATCACCTATAAAACTACAGATGCAATCGAAAACATACATCAATAGCTTCTGTGACTCAATCTTGACTCAACCAAGATGAAATAGTTGCCAAGAGATAAGTCTTTTAAGAAACTTTCTTAATGGGAGCAAAACAAAAAATTTTGTTCTATCCCAAACTTTTTGATCATCCAACTATATATCAAACCCCTAGCAGGACAGACAGACCCATATTGAGTCAAACTGTTGTCCAAAGAGCTGGCATGACCACAGGCTTAATTGCAGTAGGCCCATCCAAAGCCAACTGGTTCTGGCAAATGATGGGGCCAGAGTTACTTGTGACCGATTCTCCTTATAACTAAAGGAAGGATATATCCAAGCATTAATGTCACTCCTTTACTATGAATCTGTAGTCCACGGAGACTAAGACCACCGGCTTAATTGCAGTAATTGCAGTAGGCCCATCTGAAGCCAACTGGTTCTTGGCCAAAAAAGGCAGTCAATGGGCTAGAGTTATTTGTGACCAATTCTCCCTATAACTAAGGGAAGGGTCCAAACATGAATGTCACTACTTTACCTGAAGCCAAAATCAAAGACTGTCTTGAAATGTAATAACTTCAAGAAAGCCTTCCTCACAAGCTCAAAGGTTGTTCGATAAGAGCATGTAGAACCAATGACAAAATCCAAACTATTGGTTTGTCTCTTACTAAAAGTTGCTAATCTCTTATTCATCTCAACTTTTAGACACTTCTTGACCCTTTAAGCCCCAAACCATCCGCAATTGCTGTTCTATAGCCGGAAATAGTGGATGGTATTAGGATGTTTCCTTAAAGTAGTTCAGGAAATTTGCTCCATCTGGAATAGTGGGGTCTGAGATATATACCTGGATCTCTTCACACCACGTCTAAAATAGACCAATTGATTCACAGATTCTCCTTGAGGAGTACCCCTAAGGCTCCTTAATTAGTTTCGCCACTTCCTCTGGGAATCTTCCTGAATGTTCATGACTGACCCCAGATGCCAAACATGAAGATTCAGGTAAGTTAGCTTGTTGTGAAGTCTGTTGCTGAATGGTTGAGTCAACAGATTCACCCACAAGGGAAGTCTTAGAAGGAGTTTTGTGGACAGATTCACCAGATCACAAACCAAGACATCCCTGGTCACCCTGGTGAAATCATGATGATTCTGCACCTGCAGGTGATCTTCTTTTGCATAACCTGCAGGACCAAGGCCACTGGACAAAACACATGGCCGTCCAGACCTTTCCAAGAGATGTTCAATGCATCTGTTTTCTAAGCCCGACAGGAGACATTCATTGAAGTTTGGGATTCAACTTGTTGCAAACAAATATACCACTGATTGATGCCAGCAATGGCTAATTTGATTGAAAACCTGATGGTTCATAGCCCCTTCGGTTTGAATCACCCTGTCTCCCTGGACATGGAATCTGCTAGAACATTGTGATTCCTGGGATGTACTTCCCCTGAATCTGAATCATCCTGGCATTTGTCCAAACCATGATTCTTCAGACTACAGATACATATTACCTGAGAGTGGATGCCTCCCTGATTGTTCATATAGGCAACCACTAATGAATTGTCTGTGAAAATCAACAGATTTCGATTCAGAGGATGATTTCTGAATCATTTTTAAGCTAACAACATTGCTGTAGAATGTATGTGGAGCCTTGAATCTTCCTGATTCCATAAACCACTGGCTGTGGATGCTTCAAGTGAGCATCCCAACCCTTTAGGGAAGCATCTGTGAAAGGAAGGAGAGTGTGCTCCTTCTGAAGGAGTGGTGAGTCCTCCTTCAAAAATGAATGATTGGTCCACCACTGAAGATGATCCCTGTGAACCAGAGACACAAGAAGTGGGATATCCAGAGACTGAGGATATCCATAGTGTTTCCTGATACCATCGGAGTGTCTTCATGTGCAGACAACCCGATGGTATAGTCTTCTCCATTAAAGCCATGCTTCCAAAGTGACATGAGCTTCCCTGGGGATGAGTGAGAAGCTTTCAACATGGTAACTGTCTTTCCAAGAAGACAATCGATTTCCTTTTGAGTTGGGAAGACTGGCCCTACCCTGAGGTCGAATTTGTAACCAAAAATTTGATTACTTGAGCTGGAAATAAATCTGATTTTTAGAAATTTGCGATCCAACCTAGGCTTTCGACAAGATGAACCAACCAGTGGGTGTTTTCTTGGCATTGCTGTTTTGAGTTTGTTCTCATTAGCCAACCATCAATATACTGGCGAATACTGATGATGGTGAACTCGAGAGAACTGTAGCAATACTGAAAGGTAAGGCTGTGAACTGGTAGAATCTGTAGCCTCCATTGAAGCAAAGCTTTGACAGCTGGGTGCATCGGTAAAGGATGTAAACTATAAGGTATACTATGACGTCACCCACTCACCTTCTAGTAACAAATTCCAAATATTCCAACAGTTTCACATTAAGGAAAACACATGCAAAGGCGTGTTTATGCCCAGGTCACACAGTGGCGAGGGTGCTACGATGATATCTGCGAATATAGAAGAACAGAGGCGACTTCAAATTCGCCAGAATTCGCCCAAAAAAAGCAACAAAGTGCAGTCACGTGATAAAAGATCTTCATACTTCTATGACCCCTCTACGATGTTCTACGATGCCTTTCGAATGTCCTGAGACAAAGCAAGAATATACAAAGAATACCCTACGAACTGGTGAAGATATCTGGCGAATTTACCCATGAATCAGCTACAAGTAGGGGAGAATGAATGCGATACTTGAGGAAGCTTCTACGACAAAGGAAGTACCAGTTGAGAATAAGGAAGAATATTTGGCGAATTTACTGAGACCAAGAAGGTAGTACGATTTGCTGGAGAATGTCCTATCACAGAGCTACGATGTAGAAGAATCTGCTACCAATAGTGGCGAATTCTAATGGCGAACTAAAAAATGGCCACGAATCGGCGAATACCGGCGATAGTTTTGAACAGTTTGAAACTGTCGTAGCTAGATGACGATCCATGGAGAATGGTGGAGAACAGTGAAGATGGACCAAGAATATGCTACCAACAAGGACGAATTTTAGGATCGCGCATATTCGCCACTAAACATCGCCACAGTGTGACCTGGGCATAACCTTAATAATTACTGGCTGCCATTTTCATTGCTTGTCACAAGAAACAAACTGTAAAATTCCAGCGATGTGACACTTTGACTGGTGTTATCGCCATTTTGTCGATCATTCCATAAATAGCTTTTATCAAACTGCTGATTGTCGCGGGTTTTTTTTTTCTTTAATCCTGCCAACCTCAATTCTGAAAGGTCTGGCTGAATATTATCCTCTTCTGCCAAGAATGAGGTCCGAAATTATAGATATTATTATTATTTTTAAACTGCCAAACAACTGTCCATAACTGCATCAAAGGCACAGACAGTCACTTCCTCCTGCCGCAATCGCCTATAAAAAACACTGGTTGAATATTATCCCCTCACTCTAAAGATAAAGACTTATACCTGCCTAAAGCTGGAACAAATGCTTTTTAAAAACACAGGTAATCACCTACCACCCCTGCCTCTACAGGGCCTGGATAAGCAAGATCCTCAGCCCTTGTAACTAGCTGAGGAGGAGCAGCCACTGTAGGTGTATTGTAGGAGAAAAAATAATCCTAAGGACAAAAAGATCTACTGTGAGGCCTGTTGTCCCTTTTTCAGTCATGTCTAGGAGTATGCTCATTTCTAGACTTGTAATCATCCCTATTGGCATGAAAAAACACTGGATAAAAATTCCTCTAAACATCTGACAATATGTCCAGCAGGAAAACCTCATTAGGATCCACCTACTTGAGGACATGGTCAAAGTACCACTCAACAAAAAATCCAATGATTTTTTCCTGGATGACCAGATTCAAAACATCTTGATTTTAGTGCACCAGAAGTTTCAAAGATTAGCCACACTTTCTGCTGGTTGTAAGCCCAAAGAGCTTGTGGCAATTATATATTATATTATTATTATAGATAAATGTGACAAAACAAAGGGAACATCCACAGTGTCCATGTCCGTTATATCAATCCTAGCCACTAAATAACAGTCAGCCAAGTGTCTGAAAAACTATGGACTAGGTTCCTGTATTATTGAGATGAATCACAATCCCCAACATTTGACAACCCGATTCTAAACCTTTTGGGAGGTATAAAAATCCAACTCTCCTAAAATGTCAGCCTTCATTATTATTTTGCAAATTCATAGAATCCAAAGCCTTTTATTCTTTTCCTCAGTTCCCGTCACCCGACAAACAGATTCTAAACCTTTTATGAGGTATAGAAACTCGATTGTACCTGGTTGACGTCATGCAGGTATTTCCCAGTGTGAAACGTTTTGACTGAATCTCGACGGAAGAGTTTTCCGAAGAGGCAGTCCTTTCCTGCATTCAAAACTCCTCCACGGTGCAGTGTCCACAGTAACAATAATGGCTGCCCCCAAGGGAGATTCCTTCTTCTGGCGAGTCGACAACCTATTCGACTGGGATGCATGTTGTGATAAAATTGCTGCCAACGCCTGGCTATTAGAACTCGACGTGTGAACAGCATTGGTGACAATCGAATTCTCATTGTCTTCCAAGATGGCGTCATCCATAACTGGTTTTGTTCATCAAAGAGTACATTCTTCTAGGTATGTATGCTGCAAAATTATAGCTTCCAACGTCCAGCAAACTTAACCAAACGACTGGCAAGCTATATAAATATATTTATTGAATTATGCCCTTCTTTATGTTGATTTATTTCTTAGGTTGGCGATGATCGAACTTTCAATGTCACCATCCAAAAGTCCTTTATTTGCATATAATGACATACCTTTGAAGATTCAATAAATGTATAAGTTCTGTATCATATACATGTAAAATATGAAGTGAGATTCACTGTAAAATCTCAAAAAATAAATAAAATCCTGACAAAACTTCTCCTAATTACCAAAGACATCCATACTGTTGATGGCCAACAAAAATAATTAGTGATCTCAACGGGTATCCGGATATCCGGGTACCCGAACTTTGAACATCTACCCGAATCCGAAATCAGATACCCGAGTACCCTCATCTAAGCTTAAGTGCTTCCAATATCGCCCATGATGGCCGACAGAGTCCCGATATGTCCCAACTTCATAAAGTCACTTCAAAAAGAAACTGTTCAGTTAATTTGTACAATAATATTGTTTTCTCACCTTTTTGCTCCATTTATAGCGTCATATTTATCCTTTATTTTTGTTGTTTATACATTGCCAAATGCAGGAATGCTTTGAAATTCGAAAACAACTGTTGTGATTTTCAGTAACAATTCTACAATAAAATATGTGATTGCTTCCCTTCTACTTTATTCTATCACGTGACTTACTTACTACAAAATCAGAGGAGATATGTCGATCACTTCAGTACTTACTTGTTTACCAAGCTACCACACAAATAGAAAAAAGTATCTTCCAGTAACTTCTGTTAAGTATAGTAAGTACTGAAACGCCCACCCGAACGTGGTAATTAACAACCGTGTTTTGAATTTACAAAAGTCTTTTTATAAACATTTCTTCCGTCTCCTGGTGTTTTGAATGCACCAACGAGTGAAGCAAAAAACAATATTATCCCAATATATACGATTATTTTGTCATTTGTTAAATAAAAAGCTTGACAGATAAGGAATAAAGCAAATGGTTGGATCCCGTGCTTTATGTGGGTTTTAAGTCTTTAAATGTGGAGATTTTTGTTGTAATACCTATTATCGCCCATCGGAACGAGTACCCGGGTACCCGCCCGTTAAAATTACTACCCACCCGGTCCCAGATAACTGGAAATATTGAGAACACTAAAAATAATGAAGTAAACAATGTGGTCATGTGACCTATTTGGCGGGAGGACAGACTACTGTACCCAGTGGCCTGGTTAAGGTTGTGATATAACTTTAAATTCGCATCTCTGCGTTGGCCATTGGGTATATTGACCCTGAATATTGCACACAACATTAAGTATAGACTTTGGTTTTCCCTTTGGAATATTTTTACCAGGAGACAGATACAGGCTGTCAAGGACAAAGGACATTCCCTAAAATGCAAATTTTAAACACAACAGGAATGAAAAAGTTCATGTTATGTACTATATGTGACTTGTAAAACTGATGAAATACCAACTAAGAGTACATGTGTCACACATACAGATTGATACCATTCCCATGTAAATGATTTTCAATTAATTTTCTGACTTTGTATTCATGACAAAGGCCACTTTTCTGAACTTTTATTTGTGCAAAAACTTGCACCCACATAATTAAAATTGCCATTTCCAAATATGTAAATGGTGTTTCTACCAGTGTTTTGAATAACCACCAACACAAGCATAAAAGACTGTTTATTGAATAATGTCTATTGAACCTATTAGTATGTCTGGAAGACATGTCTGGAAGTCATGTGTTGAAGAACCAGACATTTATATTGGGAAAAATTACTCCACTGAGCACCAGAAGACAAAGAAAAAGACAAAAGATTTTCTACATCCTGGTACTTTGCAAGAAGCTAGACAAAGGCTAGACAGTGTATGCATTTCATAAACTGCACATTAAAGAAAATATTAAACAAAAACAAAATGACAGAGTATATACAGTACCTCTTATATTTAATATATGTGTACAGATATTGCATATATCTTTAGCTTTTAGAGGATAAAATGAAGCTTTTAAAATAACAATCAGAACCCAGTACATAACTCGAATCCAAGATTCGACTAAAAAAGGATTTTCTTAACAAAAATGAAGCAGCCCTGATGGAGACATATGGAATTAAAATCTGTAGTACTTGCAGCATCAGAATGTAAGCAGAATGTAAGCTTTATTGTGTTTTGTATCTGATGGAAAAGTTGGTTATTTAACAACTGCAGCAGTTGCGGTATTAGGCTCTAAGCAGAATGTGAGCTTTATGGTGTCTTGCAAGGTAGTATATTTTACAAAGTTAACCTACACAAGAATTCAGTGGAATTGTACTGTGTCACCAGCTTTGGTTAAAGACTGAAGCGGATGGAATTCGAAAGGACACAAATTATGCTGGATAGACAAAAAATGTTGGCTGACTGGCACTATTTTTGCAGATCCAGACCAACTTTCAGAAGGACTGAGCTATGGTGAAGCCCCATCATTTTGAAAAATATAACCTAGGTCAAATGTTCAGGTTTTGATGAATGCAAACAGGCAGGCAGAGAGGCAAACACACAAAGTTACTACTTACCAAGATTTCATTAGATGTCAGCAGTCAGCAGAAAATTCAATAAAGTATCATTTTGGTAACCTACTGTTAAACTGCTTGTCACATGCCCATACAAGTTAATGCATTGTGCAAGATGGGTCCCATCTTGTCTGCCTCCTCTCTTCATGGAGGAAAGAAGGAATTACTTATATTTGGCCGCCATTCTGTGGGACAGCAAACAAGTGAGATCATTATCTAATCTTGTGGAGTGTAAGGTCACTATACCATACAGGTTTTCTTCAGGACTATTATATCCCCAACCTAGAAATAAAAACAAAGTGCTTTCATGGCAACACTTGTTGCCAGATACTGCCGAAAAGCTAACCAGCTCCTATCCATGCAGGGGTTTGAAATACAAAGAACCCACAAAAATATAAGTAAAAGAAACAGAAAAGAGTGTTGCCATCCCTGCAAAGCAAGTTATCCATAAGAATATATATCTATAAGTCCAAGAAAAGAAAGTTTCCCATGGCAACAAAAAGAAAAGTTCCCATGGCAACACTTGTTGCCAGATATTGCCAAAAAGTTAATCAGCTTCAGTCCGTGCAGTGGTACGGAATACTGAGAAAACATAAAAATAATTTAAGTTCAAGAAACAGAAAAGTGTTGCCATGACAACACTTGTTGCCAGGTATCGTTGAAAAGCTAATCACTCTTATCTATGCAGGGATTTGGAATGTAAAGAACCCAGAGAAAGCCTTTTAAGCCCAACATAAAAGGTGTTGCCATGGCAACACTTGTTACCAGTTATTGCCGAAAAGCTAATCAGCCTCAGTTCCCTTTGCAACATATCCTGAAAACTTGGTTAATATCTGTGCACAGGTTTTAAATATAAAGTACCCACAAAATCACAAGTTCAAAAACAATGCAGAAAAAGTGTTGCCATAGCAACAGTTGTTACCAACAAGAGGGTCAAAGATGCCCCAAAAGGCGGGTTGCGCAGGCAGCAATAAGGAGAGAAATGTTAGGTCACCCAGTTAAGGTGAATGTGTTAGACGTGCTAAGAAATGTAAAACTTGTAATCTAGGTTACATAATTGGCAACACTTGTTGCCAGGTATCGTTGAAAAGCTAATCACTCTTATCTATGCAGGGATTTGGAATGTAAAGAACCCAGAGAAAGCCTTTTAAGCCCAACATAAAAGGTGTTGCCATGGCAACACTTGTTACCAGTTATTGCCGAAAAGCTAATCAGCCTCAGTTCCCTTTGCAACATATCCTGAAAACTTGGTTAATATCTGTGCACAGGTTTTAAATATAAAGTACCCACAAAATCACAAGTTCAAAAACAATGCAGAAAAAGTGTTGCCATAGCAACAGTTGTTACCAACAAGAGGGTCAAAGATGCCCCAAAAGGCGGGTTGCGCAGGCAGCAATAAGGAGAGAAATGTTAGGTCACCCAGTTAAGGTGAATGTGTTAGACGTGCTAAGAAATGTAAAACTTGTAATCTAGGTTACATAATTGTATCTATGCTATAAACGGACACACAAAAGGACGGAATTACACCAATTTCGAAAGCAACTTAGCTATGATGGTGATGTATCTCCCTGTCAAGATTGAATTCGATTGGACAAAGCGTTTTCGAGTAAGAGTCCGGAAACAGAAATGTTGACGGACAAACGGATATACAAATGGACGGAATTACACCAATTTCGAAGGGAACCTAGCTATGATAGTGATCTACCTTCCTGTCACGTTTGAATTTGATTGAACACAGCATTTTCGAGTTAGAGTCCGGAAACAAAAATTTTGATGGACAAACGGACAAAAAAGGGACAAACGAACATACGGAATTACACCAATTTTGAAAGGAACCTAGCTATGATAGTGATCTACCTTCCTGTCAAGTTTGAATTCGATTGGACACAGCGTTTTCACGTTAGAGTCCGGAAACAGAAATTTTGATGGACAGACAAACGAACAAAAAACGGACAAATGAACGGACGGAATTACACCAATTTCGAAGGAAACCTAGCTATGATAGTGATCTACCTTCCTGTCAAGTTTGAATTTGATTGGAAACAGCGTTTTCGAGTTAGAGTCCGGAAACGAACATACGGAATTACACCAATTTTAAAAGGAACCTAGCTGTGATGGTGATCTATCTCCTTGTCAAGTTTGAATTTAATTGGACAAACCTTTTTCCGAGTTAGAGTCCAGAAACGGAAATGTTGACAGACAGACAGACAAAAAACGGACAAACGAACGGACGGAATTACACCAATTTCGAAAGGAACCTAGCTGTGATGGTGATCTATGTTCCTGTCAAGTTGGAATTCGATTGGACAAAGCATTTTTGAGTTAGAGTCTGGAAACGATAATGTGGACGGACGGACAGACGGACAGACAGACGGACGTCGGACACATCAATCTAATAGGCGGGTTGGTTCAATCTAATAGGCGGGTTGGTTACACGCAACCCGTCTAAAAAGTTGCCTAAGGCTTAATTTCTATGTTTCTAGTTCTCCTTGTAAGAAATATATCCTGACAATATTGGTTAAAATCTTTGCATGGTTGTTGTTCATAAGGAATCCACCAAATTAAAAGTGAAAAATAACGGGAAAAGTGTTGCCATGGCAACAGATGTTGGCAATGATGCCAAAAAGCAAATGACAAGAAGTTCCTCTTATAAGAAACATATTCTGAAACCTTGGAATAATGTTAAATGCCCACAAAATTACAAGACAAAGAAACAGGAAAAGTGTTACCATGGCAATACTCATTGCCAGATATTGCCAAGAAAGCCATCACACACAAACTATCATGTCATTAAACCTCCACACCAAATTTAGCTGACACATGTAAAAAATGTACCTATAAATAACCAGCAATGAAGGGTGATTCAGAGGGAAAGGCAAATTAATATCCTGCTGGATGGATATAATAATTAAAATAAGTTGCAACCTTAAACTCATTTCTTTAATTATCAGGTCTTTATGGTAACATTACAATAAAGATCTTGTTTTGGTTTAGCTATATGTACATGTTTAATTTAAATGAAAACTCTAAACTACCACTTTAATATTGTCAGAATATCATAAAAGTTTGTCCTAACCTTAAACTGAATGTAAGTTAATGCTAATGCAATGCAAATCTGTCATGCAGTTTTGAGATACTCTCCAGAAATTAAAAAAAATAAATTAAATATAAGTATGTTATTACTAGAAGTTTAAGGTCACCTTAAAATAGGCCAAACCTTGAAGACCAGTTACACATACCAAATTTAATTTGAATCTGTGAAGCCATTTTTAAGCTACTGCCCACACATCGCAAAAGTTAAATTCAATATAAATGTGTTATTAGTGGGAGTTTAAGGTCATCTTAAAATAGGGGACATATTGATGACCAGCAACATCCACATGCCAAATTTGAATTTCATCCTACAAGCAATTTTTGACATATTTTCCAGAAACAAAGTGCGACAACGATGCTGGTTATATAGGTGATCCATCACAGCTGAGTGACACCAAACTGTTACAACCTTAAACTCATAAGTTTCTAAAGAAGTCAGCAATTTATTGTAACCTTACAAGAGAGACCTTTTTCTTTTTGTCTAAATATACGTAAAAAAATCTCAATTGGCACATAAAATATCTTCCAAACACCAAAACAACTGTCCCAACCTTAAAGTCAATGTTAGTTTGTAGCTGTGAGGGAGTTTAAGGTAATCTTTTTCTGAAGTTTCTGTTCAAGGTTTGTTACATCCACAACTGAAACATGCCTAGAATTGCACAGTATTGGAAATACTGTTCAAAAATTGCCAAACTTACTTAAAGTGAATTTAACTAGAAATAGGACGCCCTGTTGATAGTAGCTGGAACATATGAATAGAAACAGGATAGCATAGAAGAACACAGATTATCATGTGTAATGTCCACCCCATGAACCTTTTGCAAAAATTGTACAGTGGTCTTACAAGACCCTGTTTCATTTGTAAAATATATCAATGATGCTTCAATATTTATTAGTATACATGTAAATTATTTCAGCTTCATGCCTTTTCGCATTGGTTGGGTCAAAAATTTCAACGAAATCGCTCTATCTTGCACGGTTAAGGAGATAGAAGCAAATTTGTGTTTTTCAAGTTTTGGCAAAAATTCGAAAATTCAAAATGGCCACCATTTTTGGGAAGAGGAAAATTTTTTGAAAATTGCCAAGAGTACATTGGTTAGATACCCTGGGGGTCGAAAATTTCGACGAAATCGCTCTATCTCACACGGTTAAGGAGATAGAAGCAAATTTGTGTTTTTCCATTTTTGACAAAAATTCGAAAATTAAAAATGGCCGCCATTTTTGGGGAGAGTAAATTGCCAAGAGTGCATTTCTCAGATACCCTGTGGGTCGAAAATTTTGACGAAATCGCTCTATCTCACACGGTTAAGGAGATAGAAGCAAATTTGTGTTTTGCCATTTTTGGCAAAAATTCGAAAATTCAAAATGGCTGCCATTTTTGGGGAGGGGAAAATTTTTGAAAATTGGCAAGAGTAGAATTCTCAGATAGAAGCAAATTTGTGTTTTGCCATTTTTGGCAAAAATTCGAAAATTCAAAATGGCTGCCATTTTTGGGGAGGGGAAAATTTTTTGAAAATTGCCCAGAGTACATTATTGAGATACCCTGGGGGTCGAAAATTTCGACGAAATCGCTCTATCTCACACAGTTAAGGAGATAGAAGCAAATTTGTGTTTTGCCATTTTGGGCAAAAATTCGAAAATTCAAAATGGCCGCCATTTTTGGGGAGGGGAAAATTTTTGAAAATTGCCAAGAGTACATTGCTCAGATACCCTGGGGGTCGAAAATTTCAACGAAATCACTCTATCTCGCACGGTTAAGGAGATAGAAGCAAATTTGTGTTTTTCCATTTTTGGCAAAGTAGCTAAGTAGCTATTACTCAGTCAGTTATATAGCTATTATCACTAAAAGCAATCCCAAGCAAGCTATCAACCTAAGTAATGCTCATACTAAATTTGGTAAAGATATGTCAAATGTTTTTCCTTAAAATGCCCGGAAACAAAAGAAGTACACAAAAGTAGCTAAGTAGCTATTACTCAGTTAGCTATAGACCTATCTTCACCAAAAGCAATCCCATGCAAGCTATTAACCCAATAAACACCCATACCAAATTTGGTAAAGATAGGATAAATACTTTTCCTTCAAAGTGAGCGGAAACCAAGCGTCCGGACGCCGGACTGGGGGTGGACATAATTCTTTTATAATTGGGAATTTAAGGTAACCTTTTTGTATGGCACTTATCTATGGACAGTTACATATACATGCAAAATTTGAATGAAAATATCAAGTTACTTCGGGTATACGCTATGGATGAAAAACGTAAACTCAATATAATTTTTTCATACATGGGAGTTTAAGGTCACCTTCAAATAGGGCACACCTTGAAAACCAATAACAACCACATGCCAAATTTGAATTGAATCCATCAACCCATTTTTGAGATACTGTCCGGAAATGAAAAACCTTAAACTCAATATAAATATGTTACTACTGGGAGTTTAAGGTCACCTTAAAATAGGGCACAACTTGATGAACAGTTATACGCACATGCCACATTTGAATTGAATCCGTCAACCCATTTTTCAGATACTGTCTGGAAATGAAAAAAATTAAACTCAATATAAGTATGTTACTACTGGCAGTTTAAACCACCTTACAATATGGCACACCTTGAGGACCAGTTATATCCACATGCCAAATTTGAATTTAATCTGTCAAGCCATTTTTGAGATACTGTCCGGAATACAAAGTGCGAAGACGGACGTGGACACTGACACCACACGAAAAAAGGGGAGTGATCCCTATATGCCACGCAGCATAAAAGCTAGGGACACAAAAAGGCTATAGATTGCCAGAAGAGAAATTCTAGCTGTAAAACTGCACCTAGAAAGTTTGCATTTTACATATTTGTATTCTACAGATCAAAATTATGCCCCTTGAGAAATAACCAACAAGTCAGTCTAGAGGGCTAGAACATGTTAAGTATTTGTGGTGAAAAGGAAAGTATGGGTTTATTAAACATTAGTGACTTTTTTCTGTTTAGGTGGTTTTGCAAATTGTACAATATTCACGATATTCAAGAGGGATGATTTGGAGAGGCCTTTTTTCCTGGTAGAAAATTTTCCAGGAGGACTCTTTTTCAAGAGATATTTAATCCTAGATTTACAATGATAGAGATTAATTTTAGTAAAGTATAATTTAAAACAGATGGGGACATCCATACACTGTATATCTTTGAGGCTTTTTATGCCTGTTATTTTTGTGTAATTCTGACAACACGAGGAAATTACTGCCTTTCTTTTGTGGCAACCCAGTAACAGAATGAACATTTACAACACAAGAGGTTACATGTAAATTTACAGTCTCAATCTTGCTCGTCAAGTCCTTCCTTCCAGCTATGACTGGTGAAGGGGTTCAAGCTCTCTAACTGGCTGGACACATATACAGTCCTTCAGACCAGCCACATTCTGAACAAAGTAATTGTCATTTACCCTGCTTGGAATCCTTAGCCGGTTTCTGTTGGAAATTTGAGGGCTTGCCCCGTCCTTTCTTTCCCTGTTGCCGCACCCGGATCTTCTTCCAAGCAGGTACAGTGGACTTCCGGTCTGGTTGACGTTCTGGCTTTCAAGTTCAGGAAGCATACAGATGAAAACGACCGGGCTTCCTGTGTGAGCTGCCAGAAGAACGCCTCTCCTCACTACGGAAAATCTCATCTTCAGCCTTTACCAGCAACTGATCAGGAAACTGAAAAGTTAAGTGGACCGGTGCAATACACAAGGCAGTGAGAGTATCTTGCTTCATACCCACCACGTAAATAGTCCAGGTACCTGTCTCTATGTGCCAGAGTGAGGTTTGTCATGCTGATAAAAACACCTTCAGATAGATCCTGCATGGTATGTTGCATGGCCTGGGAGATGGACTGGTTAAAAGTCACCAAATACTCCAGCTCTTCAACAGCTTGCTCCGTTCTTTCTGATGCCTTGCCCTTTCCTTTATCAGTAAACAGTGTCTTTAAGTTCTGGCTGATATTTCTGGCTGATAGTACGGGAAGCTGGAGCAGAGGGCAAAATGCATCTGGCAACCCTGCTGAATGCACTGTTCAGACCAGGAACACACAGTAGATCTATCAGAGTCCTTCTTATCTGTATGCATCTCGTACCATCTGGAAGGCCTGGGTGTCTCTAAGCAGACCACCAGTCTCTGTATTTCTGGAAGGGTAGCCTTCAGACACAGTGAGGTTTAACTTCTCAAACTTCCTACACAGCCACTCATCTACCGGTACTTTCACTGACACTTTCCCGGTGGGCTTGACTCGGGAACCGGCAAATGGATTGTCATCTAAGGTAGATGAAGCACTGTCGAAATCAGGAATCTGGTGCCAGCGCATGAATGATCTGACCCCTCTGACAGTCTCTCTGTAATTGGCTTCTTCAGAGAGGTCCTGGTCAGCTGTGTCATCCCTGTCTGGGGAGCCGTCCCGGAAGTTGCCAACAGTAGGGGAGCCCGGTTCACTGTGCATCTTCCTCACTCTCAGATCCACCGATGACGTCAGGAAGATTTCCACCGGTAAGTGACTGGTCTAACTGTACAGTATCACTACCGGTACTGGAAAGCAGATTTTCAGGACCTGCATCAGGAGCCTCAACAGGCTGGGTGGCCGTCCCTGCCTCAACAGGCTGGGTGGCATTCTTCTGGATCACATCTCCCCTTCTCGTACCGGGAGCCTCAACAGGCTGGTCAGCTTTGATGACAGCACCTTCCCCGGGGGCCTGAACAAGGCTGGGACCGTAAAACTTACATCTGAGACCCCACCAGAAGTAGACTGGCTGGAACCGGCACCAGGGTCAAAAGAAGGGCTTCTCACTGGTGATAACTTCTGCATACTTCCCACCGGTTCAACAGGAACTGCAAACAACTTTGCAAGAATCATAGCTTCCAGCCTTGCAAAGCGTTCAGCCCACTTGTCGTCCAGACTCTTCAGATCTTCAGTAGAGGGTTTACTGCTGGACCTTTTCTTGCTGGGTTTGGGAGATTCATCAGAACGCTTCTTCTTTCCAGCAGGGGTGGTTTCAGGCTTCTTAACAGCCTTCTCTCTGTCTACCCGTCCCAACACACTGACTTGTGAAGGGTCCACGAGAGTGGGGGTAGGGGAGGCAGAAACCATCTTCTTCTCTCTATTCTTCCTATCTCTGTAGGTGGGGGTGGTTAGTTGTTGTAGCTGCTCTAGAGTAAACACCTTACAAATGGAGCAGTCCTTCTCCAGGACACACGAATCGTCTCCAACCCCCTTGTGTCTACATCTCGCGCACTTGAGGTGACCATCGAACACAGCCATAACATGGCCACAAGTGCCTCTCTATCCTGGGACGACATGATGATCAGTATTCTAGTAGAATTACATAGATATTAAATAAAAGTTCACTAAAAGGTTGAATTTCAAAAAAGTCTCTCTGTAGAAAACATGTCTGCGCCAAACGAAAAACATGCTATGACATGGAATGTCTAGACAGGAAGGAAGTAAGATGTGCCACCTAGCGAATGCACACTCTGTGACCGGTCCTGCTGGTAGTATATACAGGACATCTTTTTCTGGCATTTGGCGGGACCGGTCGCGCAGACCGTTAAAGCAATTGTCCATTGGATAGGATGTATTAAAAATAAAATAAAAACCCTTGTTCACCATTTATAGTATTTTATTTGTCTTTTATTTTGGTTCTTTATGCATTGTCAAATACTGGAACCCTTTGAAAATCGTCAGTATGTTAACACACTTACCTAATTCCGAGTTCATAAAATGCTGTATATTATATATATATTGTGACATGCACTCCTTAAATAAAAAGTACAATATTTTCACACAGTATTTGATAATTTTGCATCAATAAAAAATTACTTACCTATCTGAAAAAATTTTAAGTTTCAATTCCGAAGCAACATTCAAGCAACAGTGTAATGCTGTCCTAATAGGTCATTTGACTCCATTTTTATGGACACTGTAAAAAACAACCGTGTTTTGGATGTATGTACAGAAGTCTTTTTTATTTAACATTTCTTCCGTGTCCTACTGTTTTGAATGCAAAAACGGCAGCCTACAACAAATAAACCATTATTTGTGAAAGTTTTAAGTTTGTAAATGTGGACATTTTTGTAGTATCAGCTATTATTGCCTATAGGCGCGAGTACCCGGGTACCTGCCCATTGAAATTGCTACCTTTTTAACTTGCATAGAGGACTATGATTCCTCTGAAGATTACTCAGACACATTTTGGACCGAACTTTATGTTTTCTTTTGTCCGAGTGCTTTTTGGCTCTGACCGAACAAAAACGTTCACACTGTTCGGAATTTGATCTGTTCAGATCTGATCCAAGCTCAGACTGGACATTTTCACCGAACCTGGGTGGTAAGGTAGGCCCACAGAAGTCTGTCTCAATGGGCTCATCTGTGTGTTCGGATGTTTGGATGTTCGGCTGAGTGTTCAGGTGAGAAGGGAAGTCATCTGTTTGTTTACTGCTTCCAGGCTTCGGATCTGAACAGGAGATCTTATCCACCCCCGCTTCTGAGGGTTTTTTTTTCTTTTTTTTTTTTTTTTTTGCTGAGGTCTATTTAACAGATTTAACAACGGCTTTAAAAGAGTGCATTGCCTCTAACATAGAACCCTAGAACACCCCCATTTGTTGTTGCAGTTGGATGTTAAAATGAGAACCGAGAGTTTTCTCTAGTTTACTTTTGATTCTATTCTGCAGGGCTGTGAATGGAGTGGGTGGGACAATTTGAGGAGTTTTAATTAACAACGCTTCAAAACGTAAGGGTTGGGGGCATGGAGGAGAGGAATATAACTGCTCAGCAGCATTCTCAAGGTCTGCATGAGTATCTAAAAAAAGCCTCCATGGCATCCCCCAGTAAATCTAATTCATCTTTGGAAGTGTCAGCCTTCTGCTTCCGAACATACCTTCTTCTGTTTTTTATTTTAAGTAACTGTTCTTCCGAAAAAGAACTGCAAATATTACAACATTTCTCAGTAGTTGTGAAGATCAAAGAGCAAGCAGAAGTGATGACACTTCAAAGATCTAGGCTTATTTGTGTTAGCTTGGTGTGAGGACATTTTTACTGTAAGATTATCCGAACAATTTGAACTGGAAACTCACAAACACAAAATAAAGAAGAGATACTTATCCTGTAAGGTTAAAAATTATACAGACTGAACTATGACAATTAATAAAGCAAATGGCTAAATAGCTGTGAACAAAAAAAAGAAGCTTCCTAGTCATGCGGCCAACAAGAAAGAAGGAGGCTTCAACGGAAGTACACTACGGGTCTCACCTACAGCACTGGGAATTCGGTTAACACTAAACATTTATTTTTCTTGGGACGTTGGCCGCATTCCTTGTAGCTGCCTGAGACAGCATTCAGTTCCACATGGTAAGCTATTGTAGCGCAATAAAATGTCCTTTTTATGACACAACCAGCTGTCTGTGGGGAGGTTGACACTAATCTTTCCTGCTGGTTGTTGTTTGGGGGCTGCAAAAGAATTATCATCAGCACTGGATGCAGCATAGTCCATATCTGGAATGTGTGTCCAGCCCATGTAGGGATGTATGCCATGCATTGTCTCCTCACAGGCAGCCTGGGCCCGTATTCACTAAACCTCCTTTATTCCAAGGAACCCTTAAAAAGTAAGGATTTCCTTTATTTCTTGCCCCTTCCTTTGTTTTTGTATTCATTAAACTTCCCTCAAACAAAGGAGCCTAACTTTCTTTCCTTGACTTTCAAGGAAACCTTAAAAATCTAGGAAATCCTTAACTTTCAAGGGAATCTTGAATTTTGATATTCACTAACCTTCCTTTACTGAGGAATCATTGGTTTTTCCCCTTAATTTTCAAGGTAAGTGTGTGACTACCTTTATGATAAAGGGGAGTTTTGGTGGTTTGACTTTTTAAGTAAAAATTGAGGTAATTGGTGAAATGCTATGACATTTGCACCTTTTTTGTCCATACTACATCATTTATATCACCATAGGTCTTTCTTTGAAATTTTTGGGATATTCAGTTAATATGTCGTCAAACCCAATGAAAATGTATTTGACGTGTGTCACAATATCTCTGTGAAAAGTGGCTCTTACCACAATAGGAAAACTTCCAGAATGACTATTTTATTGTTTATCTTCATGAGTGATATATATTTTTTCTGTGTATGTCTGATGGGGGATGTTTTACTTTTATTATCCACCATTTTGTATGATTTATGGGTTAAATTGTATGAATATTTAATGAGAGGATGTGAAACAGCATGTCAAAAGGCATGGCCACCAGTGAATATAAAAACTGCAATCTTTAACCTGCAATAGCTCAGTCATTTCTGCATGGATTTTAATGTAACATACATGAGCAGAAGTGCTATAAGACAACCTTTCTAATGATATGTAGATAAAATATATCCCCCTCCGTATGTCCCTCTATATGGGTCAAATAGTTTTTGCCTATGGTGGATAATAAAATGTGGTATGCAGTACAAAAATCTTTAAAAGTTACATATTTATTTCTTAAAATCTGAAATCTCATCTTAAACTGCAATAGAAAATACATCACAACACTAATCTTAAACATATAATAAACATGGAAAGAAGAAAATACATAAGGGAACAAACGTTTGAACAAACGTTTTTAACCAATCAGATGACTGAATTCACTCCTTTAATAAAGGATCCTTTATTTAAGGTCTCCTTTGGTAAGGAAACCATAAAGGAGGTTTAGTGAATAGCATTTTAAAGGTCACCTTACCAAAGGAGATTTTTCACCTTCCTTTAATAAAGGCACCTTAAAAAATATAGGAGGTTTAGTGAACACGGCCCCTGGTCGGTGTCGGTTACAGAAATGTCCTGATCCAGGTCTGATAACTCCCCTTCCTCTGCCTGGCCATATAAGTGAGGATGCACTATCGAGTCCGAGTCAAATTCAGAAGGCATGTCCATGTCAGAGTCTAATCCTGGCTGGGTAACCTCCACAGCTGATGTAGTAGGGGCCTGTTTGGAGACCTGGGGCCGTATTCACAAAAGGTCTTAGCCAAGTCTTAGGCTTAAGTTGGCTATATTTTTATACAAAACTTAAGCCTAAGACTTGGTTAAGACCTTTCGTGAATACGGCCCCTGGCCCGGTATTCATAAAACTTGCTGAGACCAAATTTTGTCTCAAGTCTCAAGTTTTGGTCTCAAATCTGAGACTGCTTTTGGTCTCAAACTTGTTAGCTATTCACAAAATAGTTGAGACCAAATTTAGTCTCAGATTTGGTCTCAAACTTAAGACTGGTATATAGTTGGCTCAAATATTTTGGTAAGAGTCTCAAGCATTATTTCACCTTAACTGAGATTCATGTTTTTACTTTTTATGGCTTAATGTAAAGTAGAAATAATTTACAACATATATAATACTTGGCCTAAACTTTTGTAACAACGGATAGCCCAAACTTTGGGTTCAAAAGTACCTTACTTTGAGACACTTTTCAACAGAGTTTTCTGACTGCATAGCAACAAAGAAATAGATCATGTGACATGAAAAATAAAAACACAGTTGACACAATTTTCTGTTTATTTTTTATTTTAATAGATAGTATAATTAAAACACACAAAAACTATTGATTTTTAAAATATATTGATATATTTGCAAGTTTATGGTTTGTTTACATTGGAAAGACTTGAGACTGGTCTCAGCTTGGTCTCAGCTGAGAACCTGTTTGTGAATACAAAGTTGAGACTTGGTCTCAGCTGAGACCAAATCTCAAAGCTGAGACTATTTTTTGTCTCAGACTTAAGATCTCTTTATGAATACGGCCCCTGGTTGGTAGCTGGTCGCTTGGTGATTAAAGGCCGGTTGTCAGACTTAGGCCGGTTAGCAGCTGCAGATGAAGAGTGGCCGGTCGGTTGGTTGGTTGCTGGTGAGTAGTCGGTCGGCTGAGGCTCAAAGAAGGGCTGAGTGTTGTCAACAGCACCGACTGGTGGAAGCTTGGCTGGAGAGATGACCACTGGCTTGAAATCGGCTTTGGCTGGGTGAACGCCTTTGACAAGAGCATAGCCTCCAATCTACTAAAATGTTCAAACCATTTCTGATCCAACTGCCCCAGCTTACTGTCTGTACAACCTTAGCCAGTGAGCCATGCTTCTTGGTAGTCTTGCCCTTGTCCTTCGTTGTTTCTGTCTTCTTGTCTTTCGCATTTCTGCTGCTCGACTCTTCTGAACTCTGTGTCTTCTTGGCATTTGCACCGGGCATACTACTCTCCTCTTCTGAGTTCAAATCTTGTCCGTCTTTCGCTACCCCCAACACTGACACTAAAGTTGGATCTACAAGGGAGTTACGTGACTCTTCTTGGATGGCTTTTTGTTCATGCTTTTCCTTTTTTTCTGGTAAGGAGCCGACAAACGTGCTTTTTGATCCTGGGTTTAAACGTTGCACAACTGACAGTTTTCTTGTTTAATGCAGGGGTCAGTGCCTTTTCTTTTGTCTCTGCAATGGGACATTAAGCGTGGGAGTCGAACCCCACTATTAAATGTCTACAAAGACCCTGTTTCTGCCCAGGTGAAGCCATAATGATCTATAAGTTGTTATCAACCATTTAGGTGTAAAATTAACTTAAGTTTATGCAATAATACGCCACCAAAATTCACTTGAAGAACTTTCACAAATATCCATCTGCACAGTACACCCGCCAAACAAACCGACGTTAAGATTAAGAACAATAATCTCTCATTTTTGTTGCATTTTACATTCTCACTCATACTTTGATTTCATTGATGTGTTTGTGTTTATCACCATATATATAAAATGTGGCTTTTCAATAGGTAATATCAAATGTCAAACCAGCAGATTTACTCAATTTTTGCTCGCTTTATTGATATTTAATATCTGAAATTCTACTGCACCATACTGACCAATGAAATAGTAAAGTTAAGGGAAAACTGAGTGTGGGTCAAATAATTTATTTATCAATCCTCAAAAATTAGGGTGGAGTCCTAACACAATATTTCTGATAAATTTGCATACCTTTTTCTCAGCTTCTCTTCTTTTTTGATCTGTAGTCTTTATGTGTAACATTCTATATTTCAGTAGCTTGGCCAAAAGTGGAAGTGGTATTTCTTCATTATTGTCCAAAAATGTTTTGCAAGGTTCACATATTTCTGAATATTGTGGAATTTCCTTTGTCTTTTTGGGTGCCTTGGTATTTCCTAAATCCTTCACCTAAAAATACAGAAAATAACAAAGAATACAGTCAATTATTGCAATGCAATACAAAGACAAATGGGAAACTCTTTAAAAACTACTTCCAATGTAAGGAAAGTATTCAACACCATGACATATAGAAGTAGTGAAACAGTACAAAGACCAGGATTCTTTCAGCCCAGTGTCACTTATATAAAGGTCCAAATAATGTTTAAGTAGCGAAAATAACATCCAAGAGAAAGACAATGTATGTAAAGATAAATTAATCCAATCTAATCTAATGTGGACTTTTATAGCGCTTAATCTCCACCACTGATGGACTCTAAGGTGCATCTGAACATAAAGCAATGCAGTTAACTTTAATCGAAGGACATAGCCAGGTCATACCAAGGAGACACAGGGGTGACGGGGGAGGCTATGGCGGATAGGCTTTTGCAAACAGAAACATTTTGAGCTTCTTTCCGAAGGAGGCAACTGATGTTGCACTGCGCACATCATGAGGGAGTTCATTCCAGATCTTAGGAGCATCAAAGGCAAAACTATGGCCAAAATTTTTGACTGATTCAAAGACTGATGAGTGGAAAGGAGGAACTGTAAGGTATTGACGATCTGGGTGACTATGCCTGGTACTATAGCTAGGACAACTGCTGAGAGACAAGAATGATTCAAAATAGGAAGGAGAACCACTATGCAAAAATTTATACACTAGTGTTGCAGTTTTGATAATACATCAATACTTAACAGACAACCAGTGGAGTTGCTTTAGAATGGGTGTAACATGAGCATACTTTCTATGATTTGTAACAATACGAGCAAGGGTATTCTGAATACTTTGCAATTTGTGCTGATTAAAACATGACAAACCTCTAAACAGAGAGTTACAATAGTCCAGAGGACTACTAACCAAGGCATTTGCAGCAAGGACTGCCACTTTGGGAGTAAGATACTGACTTATTCTACAAAGGTCACACATCTGAAGAAAGCACGCTTTACAAGTCATCTTGATATGTTCAGTGAAGGAAAAATCTGCATCAAACCACACACCTAGATTTCTGACAGAATCAACCGGATGAAGAAGACTACCAAGAATACTGACAGGAAAGTGGCAGGAAATCTTCTGACGTTGAGTCTTAGAACCAAAGACAATAAATTCAGTTTTTTCAGGGTTGAGCTTGAGTTTACTAAGAGACATCCATGTTTGCACATCCTGAAGGCAGGCATTTAGCTTGGTGAGAGCAGAAGAGGCATTCTTATGGGAGAGATGGATGTATAACTGAGTCTCATCCGTATAGAAATGGAATTTAATATGCAGATGGAGGTGGATGATTTTGCTAAGTGGTGTTGTATAGAGTGAAAACAACAATGGACCCAGAACAGAACCTTGGGGAACCCCATAGATGAGATTGCTTAATTCAGATCGTGTAGAGCCTATCTTGATGGCCTGGCAACAATTACTCAAGTAGGAAGCAAACCACTTTAGAACAGTTCCACCAAGACCAAACCAGGATTTAAGGTAACCAAGGAGAATATTATGATCTATAGTGTCAAATGCGGCTATTAAGTCAAGTAATACTAGAGCTGTGGGTTCATCATGTGCCAGAGAGAGATGGACCTCGTTTTTTATCAAAATAAAGCAGTTTCTGTGGAATGTCCTGGCTTATATGCTGACTGATGAGGATTGTCCAGTTTGTTGTTATTGATGTGTGATGTGGGAAGAGAAGGCTTTTTTTATGAGGGGGGTGACAACCGGCTTTTTGAAAGAATTTGGGAAAGAGCCTTCAATGAGAGTATAATTTACCAACTTGGGTAATAGATGAGAGGAGGATATCAAGACAATCTTTAAGGAGGAATGTTGGTATAGGGTCCAGTGAGCAAGATTTAGTAGGGGATTCACTAATACACTTATGGACCTCATCTTCAGTAACAGGCATAAAGGTATTGAAAGTAGGAGGCACCGAATCAGGTGCATCATTGAAGAGCCAGAAGTAGAAAACATATCCCTGATTTTGCTTATTTTATTGGAGAAAAAAGAAGCAAACATGTCAGCAAGGCTTTTGTCTGAGCTATGAGCAGGTAGAACAGTATAAGAGGTACGATGCAATACCTTCCTTAACGACTGCCATAGCTTCTTGGGGTCATCACTGTTTGCAGTTATAAGATTAGGATAGTAGGAACCCTTGTCTTTGTTGGCCAGTCGACTGCACCAGGCAATTTGCTTACGGAGCCTTGAACTATTGAACTGTGTCTTATGTTTTCTCCACATTCGTTCAAATTGCCGCTTTAGAGAGCGAGCCATGCGGTATGAATCAGACAACCACTCATCTGACTGCCGTTTTGCCTTGCGTGAGATGATAGGAGCATGCTTATTAAGTACCTGGGTTACACCAACCATGTACTGATCATACAGTTCTGCACCAGTTCCTTCAGGGAACCGTACAAACGGTATATTATTAAGGTCATTGCGGAACTGGTAAATATTGATCCTGTGATACCAACGATAAGAGACCCATTTTTCAATACTGGTTGATGGGTGGAGAAATCAAGTTGGCATCTTATAGCAGCATGGTCAGATATGAAATCTCCAACACTAACATTACGGACAAAATCGGAATCACAAGGAGATATCAAAATGTCCAGAGTATGACCCAGTATATGAGTTGGGCCACACTTTGAACCAAACCGCAACACTGAGGGATGAAAGTACTAAAACAAGACAATTCATTAGCAAGATGACAGTATTAATCAGTAAACAAACAAGCAATCAGTGCCCGGGCTCTGTGTCAGCTGACTGTGTGTCTTGAGTTTTAGAGTAGAAGTGAAGGAAGAAAAGGACACAAAAACTGTACCCTGCAAATGGCACTCCAAAGTAAAGTACCATGTTTGAGTAAAATGTCGGTGGAAAACATATTGAAACAAAATATTGCAAATGCAATAGTATTTGGGTAACAACTGATTTATTTATCAGTGAGAACCTGATAATAGCTATTGCTCAGCTATGCCACGAGCTACACATCTGCAATTTTACTATGTTATAGCTGTTTCAAAAGTAGATGAAAACACATTTAAACAAAATTCTCCAAATGGAATAGTTTACAAGATACAACTAATTTACTCAACAGTGAAAACCTCAAAGTAGCTATTGCTCAGCTATGCAATGAGCTATAAATCTGCAATTTTACTATGTTATAGCTGACCTAAAAGTAGGTGAATAATATATTTAAATAAAATACTGTAGATGCAATAGTTTTCAAGTTATAACTTATTTACTCAACAGTGATAACCTCAAAGTAGCTATTGCTCAGCTATGCCATGAGATACAGGTCTGCAATGTTACTATGTTATATGTGACCCAAAAGTGGGTGAATAACATATTTTAAAAAGTACTGTAAATGCAATAGTTTTCAAATTAGAACTGATTTACTCAACAGTGAAACTGCAATCGTAAAGTAACTATTACTCAGCTATACAATAAGCTACAGGTCTACAACTTTACTATGTGATAGCTGACTCATAAGTAGGTCAATATCATATTTTAAAACAAAATTCTCTAAATTTACAACTGATTTACTAAACATTGAGAACCTCAAAGTAGCTATTGCTCAGCTATGCCATGAGCTACAGGTCTACAATTTTACTATGCTATAACTGACCCAAAAGTAGGTGAAGAACATATTTTAAGAAAACATTCAAAATGCAGTAGTTTTCAAGTTATAACTGATTTACTCAACAGTGAGAACTTCAAAGTAGCTATTACTCAGATATGGAAAGAGCTACAGGTCTGCAACGAAAAACTAGGTGAATAACATACTATAACATACTAAAAAAATATTGTAAATGCAATAGTTTTCAAGTTACAACTGATTTACTAAACATTGAGAACCTCAAAGTAGCTATTGCTCAGCTATGCCATGAGCTACAGGTCTGCAATTTTACTATGCTATAACTGTAGCAGCCTCTTTTCTTATTGTGGTGGGGACCACGAAAGGGTTTTTTGATAGGGTTCAAACCCTGAGATTCCTTAGGGGTGCCTTTTTTAAGGAGGAACTCTTCCCCATCTTCAACTAATTGAGACTTGAACAAAGGAGTAGGCCAAATGGGAGAGCTCCTGAGTTCCTGGCATCTCGAATCCCCTAAATGAGGTTCAAGAAGGGTCATTTCAGCCTCGCGTCTTAGCAGACTGGTGTTACCCATGGTGTATAACTCTCTCTCTGGAGAATATGGGCTAAGGACTTACTTAGGCAGGCTAAAGCTCTCTGGCCGGATTCCTGTGGCCTCCCGAGATAGCATTCAATTCTACTGTAGCGCAATAAAATAACTAGTTTTCAAAAACATGGATACTTTGTAGATAACTAGACTAAGGGCATAACTGTGGCACTTTGAGTCATGCAGTAAAAGAGAAACTGCACTAGTATAAATATACAAAAAAAATTTTTTTTTTTTGGCTGTCTCACAACTTCCAAATATTGTTTGAATTGTTTTGCTCACCAGGCTACCAGTACTGAAAAACACAGATTCATGCATAAAGTAATTTTTACAATTGGGGTATCAGAAGAAAAAGCTTTCTGAAAAAGCTTTCTGAAAACCAATTTTCAGCAAAGGCATGATATAAACTTGTATCATTCAAGTTAAAGCTACCACCACTACCACGACCATCCTAGCACAATAAGAAATTAGGTACAAAACCTCATCCCTTCAAAATTTTCAGTTTATATTATTTATTAATAAGTAATGAACTTACTGTTGCAAACAATTCATCCTTTGTAATAACACTGTACAATTTCCTGATGCCACTCCCAACTGATTCTGCCAACACTGTTATGTTCACTGCATCTTCCGCTTGTTTACCTACTATAAATACAATGCTGGCTTTCCATGTGGCCTAAAATATAAAAAAACGTGCTATTGTAAAATAATAACAAGCACTCAGAGAATGCAGGCCTCTACCAAGACACACAATATAAGTAAATGGAAAGATCAGGATTATTTTTTTTTATCCAGACGGTGATCTAGATCACTCTCACATATTTATTGGGATGTAAGTCGCACCAAGACACATCTGATTTTTTTTCATTAAGTTCCAACTAATAGTATTTGCATAATCCTGCCGACAAACAAACAGACCAGACAGACAAACATTCATAAAAATAACACCTCCTGGGCAATGATAATAAGAACAACACAGATACATAAAGCTTATCAGATGAAATGGCCCATCAAACCTAATTCATTAGAATTGCAAATTTAATAAGTAAATTAAATTTTTATAAGTTAATACATCCTACCCAATGGACAATTGCTGAATAACTACCGCTTGGTTGACGGGTAAGTTACTTAAGACTTAAGTAAACTCACAAACAAACAAATTCTTTAAAAAAAGGCCTGGGGTCAGGAGACCCTATATGGCCATGGTCGGTTACCAATAACCGGTTACCCGGAGGTATACCGACGCTGCCCCCCCCCCCCTTTTCCCCAGACCTGCTCTGTGAAAGAGGAGGAGAGGGATGAGTTCAGTCCCACAAGAAATAAACTTCCCAAGAGAAGCAAGCCACAGTTTTTTTTTGGTTTTGTTTTATTTTTATTTTGTTTATACTTATGTACTATATAGTATATACAAGGTATATATATTATACATATATATACACATCCCCTCATTTTTGGGTTTGGTGGTGGACCTGTTGAACAGCCACCACTGGAGCCAAATGGAAAAGCTCTGAATCAGCCCAAGCCACATCCTTCAGATAGAACTGTGTGAAGGTGCTATGTGACTTCCAGTGCCAGGCTGACAAAATTTGCTCCAAGGAGACTCCTGACTGGAAGGCCTTAGAAGCAGCAAAGGCCCTAACATCATGGGCTTTAACCTAATGTAGTGTGAGGGCCTCCTGGTCAGAGAGCTCATAGCATAGGATCACAGTCTGCTTGATCCATGAGGAGATAGTGACAGGTGAGATGTCCTTGTCCAAACCTTTCTTAAAGGAGACAAAGACCAACTCCTTGTTCTGCCTAATATCTGAGGACCTGTCTAAGTAAGAACACAGGGCTCTGACAGGACACAGGGACCTGTCACCCGTAAGTGACTTATCCAGAGTGGGGGCCAGGACTGGTATAACCACTGGGCCACACTGTCTGGACCCTCTATAGCCAGCTGGTTCTTGGAAAGAAAGCTGGGTCAGGGGTACAAGGACACCCTTGACCAGTCTGACTGGTGTCTGATATTCTTATGTAGCCAAGCATGGATCTCACTCCTGCATTTCCCTGAACCCAGGGCCAACAAGAAAACAGTCTTAAAGGTCAAGTGTTTCCGGGAGGCCTCTTTCAGGGGTTCAAAGGGGGCCTTTGTCAGCGGGTGTAGTACCAGGGAAAGGTTCAAGTAGGGGATGCCCCTCCGACCCTTGGGTCTGTCTCTGTGGAAGCTATCCAGGAGACAGGTGAGATTCTCATCATTGTTGACATTAATGGGGAAGTTTCCCAACTTGTCAGCAATGGCTGATCTATAGCCATCAATGGTGCCCGGTTGCAACTTCCTGTCCCGGAACAAGTACAGAAGGAAGTCAGCTATGGCTTTCACAGGTGGTGCCCTGAAGTCCACCTGACTACCGAGGCACCACTTTGTAAAAATGGTCCACATTGCCTCATAAACTGATCTGGTTGATCCTTTCTGAGGAGCCTCAATTCGTGCTTCCACTGCCTCAAAGAAGGCCTGCTCCTAGATTGCTGTGGCTCTAGGAGCCAGGCATGTAGGCATGATCCTGTTGCATGGGTAATCCTGCAAGTTCTCCACCACCTTGCCCAAGATGGCTGCTGGTGGGAAGGCATATGGATCCAGATCTTCCCAGGACAGACTGAGTGCATCCACTGCCCATGCCTGGGGGTCCGGAACCGGTGACACAAACTGTAGTAGTTTGTTGTTGAACCTGGGGCCAAACAGGTCCACTTGGGACTGGTGCCACCAGGAGCATATTGCTTGGAAGACCTCTGGGTGAAGGGCCTAGCCTGGATAGATTGTCTGCTATCACGTTCAGCCGGCCTGGGATGTGTCGAACTTTGAGGGTTACCTGTCTCCTGGCACACCAGGTTAGGATTCTCCACAGAAGGGCACACAGAGGGCCCGACTTAATCCCCCCTTCTTTGTTTATATACGCAACCACTGTAGTGTTGTCTGTGGCTACCAGAACTATGTTGTTCAAATAGAGGTCTTGGAACTCTTTTAGGGCCAGAAAGACCGCCTTTAGTTCCGGATGGTTTATGTGTAGCTTGCTTTCTGGAAGGGACCAGGTTCCCCTTGCAGTGCGTACCTTTCAGGGAACGCCCCACCCTTCTTTTGATGCGTCTGTAAAGATCTGCAGAGCATGTTTTAGTGCGTATAATGGTTGAACTGAAGCACATTGCTTTCTTTTTTTGGATACCCTTTTTCAAAAAGAACAGGATTTACAACACAAGAGTTTACATGTAAATTTACAGTCTCGCTCTTGCTGGTCACAGACAAGTCCTCCTTTCCGGCTATCACTGGTGAAGGGTTCCAAGTTTCTATCTTGTCAGACACATATGCACAGTCCTTCAGTCTGGTCACAAACTTCACACAGTAATTGTCATTTATACTGGTTGGAACCCTTAACCGGTTTCTGTTGGAAGGTTGAGGCATTGCCACAACCTTTCTTGCCCTGTTGCCGGTCCCTTATCTGCTTCCAAGATGGTACACCGGACTTCCGGTCTGGTTGGTGAGATGGTTTGGTAGATGAACAAGCATAGGGGTGATAACGACCGGGCTTCCTGTGAGAGTTGCCAGAAGAACGCCTCCCCTCTCGTGATACTTCCTCTTCTGCTTTAACCAATAACTGGTCTGGGAACTGGGACTTCAAGTGAATGGGAGCAGTATGCAAGTTTGTGAGGGTGTCCTGTTTTACACCAGCTCGTAGATACTTCAGGTAACTGTCCCTTCTGGCTAGTGTAAGATTAGCCATGTTGGTGAGGATACCCTCTGAGAGGTCCTGCATCGTACGAGCCATAGCCCGGGTGATGGACCTGTTAAATGTCACCAGCTAATCAAGTTTGTCTACAGGATGCTGTAACTTCCCTAAAGTCTTGCCCTTGCACTTATCAGAGTATCTGTCCAGGAATGCTGAAACTGCTGGACTGTTGAGAGACCAGTTCGTGAAGACGCCTAGAACTTCTAGATAGTACAGCATGCACACTGACAAGAAGGACTCAACAGTGTGTTACTGGTCACCGGACAAATGGGACAGTCTTTTCTTCAGCACACAAGGGTCGGTACCCACCCCCTTGTCCCTGCATCATGCGCACTTCAAGTGGCCATCAAAAACAGCCATAATGTGGCTCGCTTCTGTCCTGGTGAAGACATATTGATCAGGAAAATGGCAGAAATACGTAGATATCAGTAAAAGTTCAAATAAAGGTCAATTCGTTGAAAACTTATAAATCTTCTCTGTTGAAAACATGTCCACACACTCCATACGCCAAACGAAAAAGATGCTATAACGTCACACTGTCTAGACAGGAAGGAAGTACGATGTGCTACCTAGCGAATGTACACTCCGTGACCGGTTTATACAGGACGGCTTTTTCTGTCATTTGGCAGGACCAGTCACGCCGACCGGTAAAGCAATTGTCCATTGGATAGGATGTACTAACGCAATAAAAAATCATTTATCTGTTGCTATCTTGATACAAGAATTCAGTAGAATTGTACTGTGTTACCAGCTTTGGTTAAAGACTGAAGCAGATGAAATTCAAAAGAACAAAAATTATGCTGGATGGACAAAACTAGTTAACTGACTGGCAGTATTTTTGCTGATTCAGAACATCTTTCAGAAGGATTGAGCCATGGTGAAGCCCCATGAAAAATCATCTCCAATCCATGCAGGGGTTTGGAAGGCAAAGAACCCCAAACAGGATTTTTAAGCCCAAGAAACATGAAAAAGTGTTGCCACGGCAATACTTGTTGCTAGATATTGCCAAGAAAGCAATTACACATAAATTTGGATGCCATGAAACCTTCACAACACTTTTAGCTGAGAAACGTAAACAACTACCTGTAAATCAGCAGCAATGAAGGGTGATTCAAAGGGAAAGGCAAAATAATATCCATGTCCAGCAGCATTGATATAACACTTAAAATAAGTTGTAACCTAAAATTCATTTCTTTAATGAACAGGCTTTTATGGTAACATTACAATAAAGATCCTGTTTTGGTCTAGATATGTGTACATGTTTAATTTAATTTAAAAGTCTTCACTACCACTTTAATATTGCCAAAATATCATAAAAATTTGTCCTAACCTTAAACTGGATGTAAGTCAATGCAAATGTTAAGAGTTTAAGGTCATGTTAAACATGTAGACTCTGTTCAAGGTTACACATATCCAAAATTTAAATGTGCTTAAAATCTATTGCACATAATTTAAGATATTATCCAAAATTTTAAAAGAAAAGTAATTATAATTATACCATTACTGAGAATTAAAGGTCACCTCAACATAGTCTTAGGGCATTTCTGTAACATCAGTTACATGTACCTACAAAATATAGATCAAATATGTCATGCCATTTTTGGTATACTTTGTGGAATCGTAGAAAAAGTTGAGCTCAGTAACATTCTTTTACAGATGGGAGTTTAAGGTCACCTTAAAATAGGGCACACCTTTAGGACTAGATACATCAACATACCAAATTTAAATTTAAACTTTCATGTAGATTTGAAATACTCTCCAGAAATTGAAAAATTTAAATTCAATATACATGTAGTTATGTTATCACTAGGAGTTTAAGGTCACCTTAAAATAGGCCTCACCTGGAAGACCAGTTACACCCACGTACCAAATCTGATTTGAATCGGTGAAGCCATCTTTAAGCTATTGCCCACAAATCACAAAAGTAAAATTCAATATAAATGTATTATAAGTGAGAGATTAAGGTCATCTTAATAGGACACATATCGATGACCGGCAACACCCACATGCAAAATTTGAATTTCATCCTACAAGCAATTTTTGGCATATTTTCCAGAAACAAAGTGTGATTACGATGCTGGTCCTATAGGCGATCCATCACAGCTGAGTGACACCAAACTGTTACAACCTTAAACTCACTAAAAACTAAATTTCTAAAATATCAGCATTGTAACCTTACAAAAGAGACCTTTTTCTTTTTGTCTAAATATATGTACATGATACATATCAATGAAAAAAACCTCAGCACGTCAAATGTCTTCCAAACACCAAAACAATTGTCCCAAACTTAAAGACAATGTTAGTTTAAGGTAAAAAGTTTAAGGTAATCTTTTCCTGAAGGTTCTGTTCAAGGATTGTTACATCCACAACTGAAACATGTATAGAATTGCACAGTATTTGAAATACTGTTCAAAATTATCAAACTTAAAGTCAATATAATTCTGTTATTACTGGGAGCTTAAGGTCACCTTATTGTATGACACTTATCTTTGCCCAGTTACATATACATGCAAAATTTGAATGAAATTTCTCAAGTTATTTTCAGTGTACTCTATGGAAAAATAAAAAATGTAAACTCAACAAATAACTTTTTAATATGTCGGATTTTAAGGTCACCTTAAAATAAGGTACACCTTGAAAACCAGTTACAACCACATGGCAAATTTTGATTTGAATCCATTAACCCATTTTTGAGACACTGTCTGGAAACGAAAAACTTTAACCACAAAATATAAATATGTTACTACTCAGAGTTTAAGGTCACCTTAAAATAGGCCACACCTTGAGGACCAGTTACATGCACATGCCAAATCTGAATTTAATCCATCATGCCATTTTTGAGATACTCCCTGGAAAGCGAGTGTGACAACGACACTGACCATATTTGTCCTCCAACATAGCTCCTAGTGGCACAAAAGTAATTCAACCTTAAACTCATAAGTTTATGAAATATCAGGAATTTACTGTAACCTTACGAAAGAGACTTTTTTGGTGTAGACAGATGTACATGATGAATATCAAAGAATAAAGTCTTAATTAGCACATCAAATATCTTTCAAAAACCAAAAAATTGTTCCAACCTTAAACTCAAAGTTAGTTTGCAGCTGTGAGGGAGTTTAAGGGGATCTTTTCCTGTAGCTTTTGTTCACTGTTTGTTACATCCACAACTTGAAAGATGCTTAGAATTGCACAGTGTTTGAAATACTGTTGAAAAATTACCAAACTTAAAGTGAATATAATTCTGTTATTACTGGGAGTTTAAGGTAACCTTATTGTATGGCACTTACCTGTGGCCACTTACATATACATGCAAAATTTGAATGAAATTTCTCAAGTTATTTCCAGTATACTCTGTGGAAAAATAATGTAAACTCAACCTAACTTTTTAATACATGAGAGTTTAAGGTTACCTTAAAATAGCGCACACTTTGAAAACCAGTTAAACCACAGGCCAAATTGGAACTTAATTCATCAAGCCATTTTTGAGATACTGTCTGGAAAGTAAGTGTGACGACACTGACCAGGTATGTCTTCCATCATAGCTGCTAGTGACACAAACTAATGCAACCTTAAACTCATTATAAAAATCAGCAATTTACTATAACCTTACAAAAGAGACCATTTTTGGTGGAGATATATGTACATGATGAATATCAATGTAAAAAGTCCTGATTAGCATTTAGAATATCTTCCAAACACATAAAATATTGTACCAACCTTAAACTCAAAGTTTGTTTGCGCTGCTGTATATTGTAGCGACTTTAAGGTAATCTTTTTCTGAAGGGTCTGTTCAAGGTTTGTTACATCCACAACTGAAATATGCCTAGAATTGCACAATATTTGAAATACTGTTCAAAAATTACCAAACTTAAAGTGAATATAATTCTGTTATTAATGGGAGTTTAGGATCACATTATTGTATTGCACTAACCTATGGCCAGTTACATACACATGCAAAAGTTGAATGAAATTTCTGAAGTTATTTTCAGTATACTCCATGGAGAAAGAAAAAATATAAACTGGACATAAGTTTTTTTATACGTGGGAGTTTAAGGTCACCTTAAAATAGGGCACACCTTCAAAAAATAGTTACAACCACATGCCAAATTTGAATTGAGTCCAGCAAGCCATTTTTGAGATACTGTCCGGAAACGAAAAAACTTAAATTCAACAGACAGACAATGCCGACGCCACAAAATGAGATGACGAAGCAATCCCTAATGCCACGCAGCATAAATGCTGGTGATACAAAAAGTACATAAACTAATCAGTTGCAGCAATCTATATATTTTTGTCATCACAGAAACAGGTCTCAATTCTTGCAGGTGAACAAGTATCAACTTCCTACACCTTAGAGTTTCTGAGATATATCCCGGACAAGATTTTATAGGTCAAGGTCACTACAGCAAGGTCAAAGTTCAAATCAAGGTCACACCATGATGTTGCACACCTATAACCCCCAACCAATATCCCTACAAAATTGCAAATTTTAATTAGTAAATTAAATTTTTATTAGTTAATACCTTACCTACCAGACGATAGCTATAGCCCGGCGCCAGCCGGTCCCGCCAAACGAAAGAAAAGACGTCCTGGGTTTCACCCCCGGCAGGACCGGTACACTACACTCCACTCGCCAGGTGGCCTAGTTCCTGCTTCACTCGCCAGAGGGACGTGACGTCATAGCATCTTTTTCGTCCCTAAGGTTGAATTGTAAGGCTGAAAGCGGGGAAGGCTGGGTGGGAATTTCCCGTCTGGTAGGTAAGGTATTAACTAATAAAAATTTAATTTACTAATTAAAATTTGCAATTTCATTGCGTTAATACATCTTACCTACCAGACGATAGCTAGAATAACTACCCAGTGGAAGGAGGGCAGCCTTCTGAGGATTAGAGAGAGAACTCTTATATTGTGCTTAGGTGCGAGGTTCTAGCCCCTTTTGCGGAGACCTGTTAGTCTCGAGGGTAACTAGACCCACCTGCTCCCCCCCCCCCCCCCCCCCTTTTGACTGCTCTGAGGGGAGGAAGAGAGTAAGAGTTCAAGGCAAAGAAATTCCACGGTTAACCTGGAAGAGTGGGGAAAGTCCTATACCCAGAGGATTATTCTGAAGTAAACGACTTTGAGGAGCCAAGGTCAAGGCTAAAGGTGAGCCTATACCTAAAACTAACTAGTATGTACACTATATAAAATTATATACAAAGAAGCTTAGGGGACTAGTGGTGGATCTGCTGGGCAGCCACCACAGGACCCAAGTGAAAAAGCTCCCTATCTGCCCAGGCAACATCCTTAAGGTAAAACTGTGTAAAGGTGTTGTGGGACTTCCAGTGGCATGCTGCTAGAATCTGGTCCAGAGATATGCCACCTTGAAAGGCTTTGGAGGCCGCAAAGGCCCTAACATCATGGGCCTTAACCTGATGTAAGGTCAAGGAATCTTGGTCAGAGAGATCATAACACAACACTACTGTTTGTTTGATCCAGGATGAGATAGTGGCAGGAGAGATGTCCTTGTTAAAACCTTGTTTGAATGAAACAAAAACTAACTCCTTTCCCGTTCTTAGGTCCTGCGTTTTGTCCAGGTAGTAGCGAAGAGCCCGAACGGGGCAAAGGGATCTGTCTTCCTTTAAAGACTTATCCAGAGTGGGGGCTAAGGCCGGGATGACCACAGGGGCCACGCACTCTGGTCCCTCTTTTGCCAAGTGATTTTTCGCCAAGAAGCTTGGTGAAGGGTAGAGGGAAACTTTGGACCAATCAGCTTGGTGTCTGATATTTTTGTTTAACCAAGCATGAATCTCACTCCTGCGTTTTCCCGAAGCCAGGGCTAGGAGAAAAACAGTTTTGAAAGTAAGGTGCTTCAGAGAAGCCTTTCTGAGTGGTTCAAAAGGCGCTTTTGTAAGCTGGTGTAAAACCAGGGAGAGGTTCCAAGCAGGAACCCCCCGGCGCCCTTTGGGTCTATCTCTGTGAAAACTGTCTAACAGTCTAGTCAAATTGTCATCCTTGCCAACATTAACCGAGGCATTTCCCAGTTTGTCTGAAATGGCTGACCTGTAACCATCGATAGTGCTGGGCTGGAGATTCTTCTCCTGGAAAAGATGCAGGAGGAAATCTGCTATTTGTTTTATAGATGGGTTCCTGAAGTCCACCTGACTTGTTTCGCACCATCTAACAAAAAGGGCCCACTTTGCCTCGTAGACTGCTCTGGTTGAACGTCTTTGAGGCGCCTCAATTCTTGCCGCCACTGGGCTAGAAAACCCTTGCTCCTTGATGGTCTGGGCTCTAGGAGCCAGGCATGGAGGTTTAAGCTTGTCAGATCCCTGTGACGTGCCTTGTTGAAAGGTTGGGTCACTAGATCTGGATGGTGTGGAAGACAAAGAGGAACCATGGCCGACAGCTCCACTAGGTCCCAAAACCAAGGCATGTTTGGCCATCCCGGAGCAATCAGGATTGCTCTGTGATACCAATGGTCTGACAGCTTGCTGACCACCTTCCCCATCAGAGACACTGGGGGAAAGAGGTACATGTCCAGGTTTTCCCAGGACAGCGTCAGAGCGTCCACTGACCAGGCCTTCGGGTCTGGAATTGGGGACACAAACCGGACTAGTTTGCAGTTGTACCTTGTTGCAAACATGTCCACTTGGGGATAATGCCAAGTTCGGCAAAGGGTGTCGAAGATCTCCTGATGGAGGGACCACTCTGTCTGAATGACCTGTCCCTGGCGAGACAACTTGTCTGCAATTACATTCAGACGGCCCGGAATATGTCTGGCCTTCAGTACTGTTTGTCTGAGATTGCACCAACATAGGAGCCGCCAAAGAAGGGCACACAGTGAACCTGACCTCATACCTCCCTCCTTGTTGATGTATGCCACAACTGTGGTGTTGTCTGTGGCAATCAGGACGACCTTTCCTTGCACTAAGTGTTGGAATCTTTTTAGTGCTAACAACACGGCCTTTAGCTCTAAGAAGTTTATGTGTAATTTGCTTTCGGGTACTGACCAAGTCCCGCTTGCTGTGAAGTCGCCTAAGTGAGCACCCCAGCCTTCTTTTGAGGCGTCTGTAAAGATTTGTATTGCGTGTTGTAGGGGGTGTAAGGGTTGACCCTTTAGGACCTTTGACTCCTGGGTCCACCACTGCAGGTGCTGATGGAGAGACCTCGGAATTGGGATCTCTTTTTCCAGAGATTCCGGGACTCTCCAGTGCTTCTTGAGGTGCCACTGAATAGGTCTCATGTGCAGTCTGCCTAGGGTCACCTGTTTTTCTGTCGCAGTGAGAAGGCCTATAAGAGACATGAAAGTTCTCACTTGGCAAGATCTCCTCTGCAATAGCCCTGTTATTTTTTGTTGAAGGGCTTCCCAACGGTTTTGAGTCGGTCTGACCAGTCCGTTGAGCAGGTCGTACTGGTAGCCTACAAAGTCGAAGACTTGTTGGGGTTCCAGTTCTGATTTTTGCATGTTTACCATCCAGCCCAACTCCTGGCAAAGGGCTAGGAGGGACTGGGTTCCCTGGTGGCAAGATTCTTTGGTAGGGGCTCGAATCAACCAGTCGTCTAGGTACTGGTGGATTCTTATACCCCGTGACTGAGCCATTAACTTGACCTCTTTGACCACAGCAGTGAACTCCATGGGAGCTGTTGAGAGGCCAAAGGGAAGAGCCCGAAACTGGTACGACTGGTTCTGGAAGTGGAACCTGAGGAATTTTCGGGATGTGAAGTGGATTGGAATGTGGAAGTAGGCGTCGCTGAAATCTATTGATGACACCCACTCGCCTTGTTGTAGAGAGGTCCGGATTGTCTCTGGAGTCTCCATTTTGAATGTTTTTACGCATAAAAACTGATTTAGAGTACTGAGATCCAAGATTGGCCGCCACTTTTGGTTCGGCTTTGGGACAATGAACAATCTGTTGAAAAAGGCTAGTGAGGTTCGAACCCTGACCCTCTCTACTGCCTTTTTCTTGATCAGAGCTTGCACTGCTTCTTGTAAGTGGGAGTCTCTGGTGGGGTTTGCATAGCCGCTTACTATCAGGGGTTCCCTTATTAAGGGAGGTCTGACCTTGAAGGGAAGCACATAGCCCTTTTTCAAAATGGATACTACCTTCGGGTTTGCACCCTTGAGAGCCCATATTTTCCAAAAATTTTGTAGGCGTCCCCCTACTGATTGGACATTTGCAACACTGAGGACATTTGACACACTTGGGGCAAAGACACAGTGATTTACAAAAGAAGCACTTTTCACATACTTTATTGTATTTTGTGAGTTTAAGATTGGACTTATGCCTTTCTTTTGTGGCTGCCTGATGTTTTTTACAGAAAGTACATGATGAACAACATTGTGACAATTTACAGAGTCTTTCACAAGAACAGGAAGACTTGTCTTTGTTACATTTACAACACCAAACTCCGGACAGGATGTTACTTCCGGAGGAACTTTGCAGTGATTGTCATTTATACGCCTTAGCATCTCTGGCAGGGCGCGAACCGCGACCGGGTTGACCACCCCTGCCTCTGCCACGGGCTCTCCCGCGATTGCCAAATGTTTTCCATGCAGGCATCTCTTTGCCGGGAGCCCCGGAGTTTCCAGAATCGTCCTGTTTCCATGTTGAATATGGCTGGTAACGGTGTTGCTTTTTCTGAGTGCCGGCGAACCCACCACGGCCCGGACCGGGCTGGTTGGTACGCTTATGTGACTCAAATGCTGCTATTTCATCTTCCGCCCTCCGGATAATGTCGTCCGGAAACAAAGCCCTGGTTTGCAGGGGACAGTTCCTGAGAGAGGAAAAGGTATCTGGCTTGACGCCAGCTTTTAGGTGCTCAAGATAAGAATCCCTCCTGACCAGAGTTAAATTAGCCATTTGTATAAAAGTGAAATCTGAGAGGTGTTGGAGGGATTTGCCAACCGCAAAACTCACATTTTGGTTGAATGCAGACAGGAAATGTAATTCATCAAGTGCACCTTGAGCTTTTGTGGAAGATTTTCCTTTTCCCAACTCTGTCTGAAGAATTTGTAACTGTTCTTGAAACGAGTCCTGTATCTTGGTGATGCACCTATTGAAACCAGCGGACTGGTTACAAATATAACTGGTCTCTTTTGCTGCTTTCTCCCACTTCCGGAGCGTATCCTGAGCAATAGGGCGGGAGGCGGGTTGGGATGAAGCAAGAGCAGGTTTACCAATTCGGGCAAAGGAACTGTTCAACTTCGCCGCGTCATTGGGCCAAGTAGTAACATATTTTCCCGGCCTAGTGATGTCTTTGTTTTCAGCGGGATGAATACCGTACCACCTTGCCTGAGATTTGGGGGGGCGGAGATACTGATCAACATGAAGTCCACCCGGTTCCGTAGACTTGGACGGGTAACCTTCTATGAGGACGAGATTTAAATTTTCAAGCTTCTTACAAAGCCAGTCCTCTGGTGGTAAGTCGATAGAGACCTTGCCTACAGGTTGTGCCCGGTGGCCAATCCAGGGATTGTCTGACTTGGAACTTGGAGTATACTCAAGATCTGGGATATGCGACCAGCCCATGAAAGCACGTACTCCCCTAACAGTCTCTCTGTAATTTTGATCTTCGCTCAATGTCTTATCCAAATCTGGAGATTCTTGATCAGGATGGTCAGTGACGTCTTCTTGGTCAGATACCTCACCTTCTTCAAAGTGCTCCGGAGCTGACTTGAACAAGCTGGATTGCGGAGGGGGTTGAGGCAAAGCAGAGGCCACCGGGCCGGAAGAACTCTGTTGAGAGAATACCGGTTCCGGGTCCTGTTCAGAGTAAAGGCCTTCTAGAGGAGACGTCCTAGATATTGAGCTGGTAGTGACAGTGGCACTAGGTTTTATCCTATCCGGGCCAAAAGCCGGGGCGGCTTGGCCGGAAGGGACAGATGATAAGAGAAAAGGTGCCTGAGAAAGAGCTCCCGCGGGAGCTTGGTGCGGTACCGGTGCCTTGACCGGTGAGAAGGAAGGTTGAGGTGAAGGACGCTGCCCCAAAGTAATGAGTGCTTCCAGACGGGCCATACGTACTGACCACTTTTCGTCCAAGTCTTTTAACTCTTGGCGGAACATAGGTGGAGGTAAAGAGAGATCTTGTTCAGCAACATGGGGTGGAGAAGTTGAAGCAACTTCCTGAGCTTCCACCTGAGACACGATAGTGACAGTGGACGGATCCACAAGGGCTTCTTTGGATTTAGATTTCTCCTTCCGCAGTTTGTACGTAGGGGTTGAAAGCTGGAGCAATTGTTCAGGGGTTAAAGTGTCACAAAACTCACACTGCAACTTTAAAACACACGGGTCTTGGCCCAACCCTTTATCCCTGCATCTGGCACAACGAGAATGAGGGTCAAAATTAGCCATGATATGCCCGCAGGCTCCTTTCCTTTGTCCTGGAGATGCCATGGTAGTTTATCCAACTAACTGACAAATCGTAACACAAAACACACTGTATAAATTAAGAACTACTCAAAATAAAAAGAGTTTCCAAAAATTCAAACTTTGAATATCGCGCCAAACGAAAAAGATGCTATGACGTCACGTCCCTCTGGCGAGTGAAGCAGGAACTAGGCCACCTGGCGAGTGGAGTGTAGTGTACCGGTCCTGCCGGGGGTGAAACCCAGGACGTCTTTTCTTTCGTTTGGCGGGACCGGCTGGCGCCGGGCTATAGCTATCGTCTGGTAGGTAAGATGTATTAACGCAATGAAATATCAACTTCCTACACCTTACGGTTTCTGAGATATAGCCTGGACAAGATTTTATAGGTCAAGGTCACTACAGCAAGGTCAAAGGTCAAATCAAGGTCACACCAAGACGTTGCACACCTGCAACCTTCAACCACTGCCCTTCCCAAATATCAACTTCCTACACCTTACGGTTCAGAGAAGATTTTATAGGGATATAGCCCGGGCAAACTTTTCCTGCCGTCTGACCGCCCGGCCATCCGGACAATATGGGTGAAAACAATACTAAATAGCACTCAAAACAGCTAATTAAGTAGCTAAATGGCTCTTACTCATTTAGCAAAACAACATGACTCCCAAAAGCAATACCAAGCAAGCTATTAACCCAATAATCTTCCATATGTAATTTTATTCAAATATCTTGATTTCTTTTCCTGTAAATGCACTGATGCCAAATAGCTACTCAAAGTAGCTAGCTAGGTATTGTTTAGCTATAAAGCTATAATAACCAAAAGCATTACCAAACAAGCTATTGACCAAATAAACCTGTATATTTTGGTAAAGATAGCTAAAATACCATTCCTTAAAATGAGCAGAAACCAAGTGTGACAAAAGTGCTGAAAATTTACTAAAAACAAGACCACTACCGCAGTGTGTATTTTAATGCCCAGCATTAAAGGGGAAGAAATACCTTTTCCGAGATATTCACAATTTTTCGTTTTCCACTAAAATCCAAGATGGTCGCCAAAAGTGGCGAAAACCGAAATTTTTCCCCAGGCACAGAATAGTCTTGTACTCCCCTGTGGATCAAAAATTCGCTCAAAATTGCTCTTTCTAACATGACACGCTTGTGTCCGCGATTCTGATTGGTCAATCTCAGTGGTAAAACAGAGCATAACCTCCCGGCTAGTTTTACATAGGTGGGCGATAATCCCACTTCAGTTTTTTAAAGTCAAATTAAAATATGCATCATAAATCTTCATGAAAACAGAATAAAATATAAAATGTCATGTTAGAATAGCAATAATACACTCCTAGCGTAGGGTTATGCAGGGTTTTACAACTCATAGCGCATTAGAAACACTCAGGCTTCGCCTTCGTGTTACTAATATCGCTATTCGTTGTAAAACCCTGCATAACCCCACGCTAGTCGTGTGTTATTTCTACAATCTCTTACCATTTCGAAGATATTTTCAATGTTTTATTTTCCACTAAAATCCAAGATGGACGCCAAAAGTGGCGAAAATTGAAATTTTTCCTGTTTGCATAGGATACTCTTGTACTACCCCTGTGGATCAAAAATTTGCTCAAAATCGCTCTATCTCTTACGGTTTTCGAGATATTCACACTTTTTTATTTTCCGCTAAAATCCAAGATGGCTGCCAAATGTGGCGAAAATTGAAATTTTTCCCCTTTGCATAGGATACTCTTGTACTACCCTGTGGGTCAAAAATTTGCTCAAAATTACTCTATCTCTTACGATTTTAGAGATATTCACACTTTTTCATTTTCCGCTAAAATCCAAGATGGCCGCCAAAAGTGGCGAAAATTGAAACTTTTCCCCTTTGCATGGGATACTCTTGTACTACCCTGTGGGTCAAAAATTTGCTCGAAATCGCTCTATCTCTTACAGTTATCGAGATATTCACAATTTTTCATTTTCCGCTAAAATCCAAGATGGTTGCCAAAAGTGGCGAAAATTAAAAATTATCCCCTTTGCATGGGATACTTTTCTACTACCCTGCGGGTCAAAAATTAGCCCGAAATCGCTCTATCTTGTACGATTTTTGAGATATTCACACATTTTCCGCTAAAATCCAAGATGGCCGCCAAAAGTGGCGAAAATTGAAATTTTTTCCCTTCGCATAGGATACTCTTGTACTGCCCTGTGGGTCAAAAATTTGCTCGAAATCACTTTTTTCACATTTCCACTAAAAGGAGCAATAAAGTAGTCATTACTCACTTGTACATTGAGCAACAGGTGTGAAAGTTAAATATGTCACAGTTTACAAAAAAGTAGATGGACAACATATTTGAGAGAAATTGTGTAGCTGCAATACTTTTGAAGATATAGGCCATTTACTCATTTTGGTTACCATTAAAATTAACAAAGTAGCTATTACTCACTTAGCTATGGAGATACACTTCCAAACTACTGACCATGCTGTAGCTGTGGAGAAAGTACCTGAACAACATATTGGAACAAAATACTCTAAATGCAATAGTTTGAGAGTTATAAGTCATATAATTATATTAGGTAAAAGTGCTATTACTCACTCAAAAGTAGGCCAAAGTTCACCAAACCCAAAAAATATTGAAGAGCATAAAAATTCATTAGGACAAGTAATTTACCAAAAATGTGTAACTGTAGTAGTTTCACAGAAAACTGTGTGACACACTCATGCACGCACGCACATACGCACACACACATGGTGCAAATTATAATCTCCCGCCGACGAGCCGAGCGGGAGATAAAAAATAACAAATCAGCTATTTATAACATAGCTATTGATTTTTGGCACCCCCAAAACTATACTAAGCAATCTATAGACCGTATAATCCTTCCTATTAAATTTGGTTAAGATACCTCCTGTACTTTTCATTTTAGTGAGCAGAAAACTATAGTGTATTACTCCAAACAGCTAATTAAGTAGTTAAGTGGCTATTACGTACCTATACAGCGATGACTCCCAAAAGCAATACCAAGTAAGCTATAAACCCACTAATCTTCCATAGCAAATTAGGCTTTAATATCTTGATTCCTCTTCCTTTAAATGCACAGAAACCAAAGAGCTACTCAAAATAGCCAATTAGCTATTACTCAGCTTTACAGCTAAAATAACCAAAAGCAATACCAAGCAAGGTACTGAACCCATAATCCTATATACCAAATTTGGTAAAGATAGCTAAAACACTTTTCCTAAAAATGTGTGGAAACGAACGTGTGAGGGCCGATAACAAAAAAAAGCAAAACTAGAGGATCGCTCGCAAAAAAAAAAGATAATGTTTTTGCATAGCAAAACCAAAGCGTCCCGAAAAGGATATAAAGGTGAGTGCTAAAGTATTAAGAAAATGTTCCGTTTCTAGCCTTATACTGTTGTGGCAACCAAAGTCAGCGCAGTCTGCTCTATCTAGCACGGTTTTCTAGATATAAGCATTTTTGTGTTTTGCAATTTTTGCCAAAAATTCAAAATGGCCGCTATATTTGGCGAGACAAAAATATTTTGAAAATTGGCATGGGTACTCTGCAGAGATATCCAGCAGTTCAAAAATTTTATTGAATTCGCTCCATCTAGCACAGTTTTCGAGATATAAGCATTTTTGTGTTTTCCAAAAACTTCGAAATTCAAAATATTCACCATTTTTGGTGAGACAAAAATTTTTGAAAACAAGACCACTGCCGCGGTGTGTATCTCCCGCCGAGCATTAAAGGAGAAGAAATAGCTTTTCCGAGATATTCACAATTTTTCATTTTCGTGTGTGAAAGCTCTTCCAAACGTAGGTGAATGAGTTATTTAAGAAAAATTGGCTATCTGCAATACTTTTAAGAGATAATTCGCATTTACTCCCAAAAGTAGATGAATGAGTTATTTGATAAAAATTGGGTATCCGCAATACTTTTAGAGATAAATAGCATTTACTCATTTTGAGTAGGTGAATAATTAGCTATGGGTCTGAAACTTCACCATGTGAAAGCTCTTCCAAAAGTAGATGAATGAGTTATTTGAGAAAAATTGGCTATCTGCAATACTTTTAGAGATAATTCGCATTTACTCATTTTGAGTAGGTGAGTAATTACCAACGGGTCTGAAACTTCACCATGTGAAAGCTCTCCCAAAAGTAGATGAATCAGTTATTTGATAAAAATTGGGTATCCGCAATACTTTTACAGATAATTAGCATTTACTCATTTTGAGTAGGTGAGTAATTAGCTACAGGTCTGAAACTTCACCAAGTGAAAGCTCTCCCAAAAGTAGATGAATGAGTTATTTGAGAAAAATTGGGTATCTGCAATACTTTTACAGATAATTCACATTTACTCATTTTGAGTAGGTGAGTAATTAGCTATGGGTCTGAAACTTCACCATGTGAAAGCTCTTCCAAAAGTAGGTGAATGAATTATTTGAGAAAAATTGGCTATCTGCAATACTTTTGAGATAATTCGCCATCTAGCACAGTTTTCGAGATATTAGCATTTTTGTGTTTTGCAATTTTTGCGTAAAATTCGAAAATTCAAAATGGCCGTCATTTTTGGTGAGTCAAAATTTTTTTGAAAACTGGCATGGCTACTCTGCAGCGATACCCTGTGGGTCAAAAATTTCGTCGAAAACGCTCTATCTAGCACGGTTTTCGAGATATAAGCATTTTTATGTTTTGCAATTTTTGCGAAAAATTCGAAAATTCAAAATGGCCGCCATTTTTGGCGAGACAAATTTTTTTTCAAAATTGGGATAGCTACTCTGCAGAGATACCCTGGGGGTCAAAAATTTTGTCGAAATCGCTCTATCTAGCACGGTTTTCGAGTTATAAGCATTTTTGTGTTTTCCTTATTTGGAAAATTCATAATGATTAATTAATCATTAATTACTCAGCCATTTCTTAACCAATCAATGCCAAAATCTAATGATTTCCAGATTTTAATAGAATGAATGTATTTGCCAAGTTTCAGGTGAAGTGATAAAATCCCTTTCAAGTTATCATCCAGACAAGCTTCCCCATCGAAAAAAGACATTTTTGGTCATGTGACCTCTCTGATTGGTTGAAATGACACTGCAGCATATTCAAAAAAATTCCCCAAGGCTACTGCATAAACCTGCCAAATTTGAAAAGAATCCGCCTAACGGTTACAGAGTTATAAGGAAAACAAAATGCGGAGCCGGCGGAGCCTGAAGGTCTCCCATACACAAACAAGCGTCCCTTGCGGGACGCTTAAATAATATGTCAACCCCCAGCAGGGTGGACATAATTATTAAATAATTGGAACCGGAAAAGCATCCACTAGAAATATTAATGAATATTTCAAGTGGTCAAATTTGAGATATGTCCCTGCCTACCAGTGAATGCAAACCTTATATTTCTTTGTTATAGGTCAAGGACAAATGTAACAAACTTTATTTATTAAAGTGATTAGACATCGGGTGCTGTATTACATAATGTTGGTAATGCATGTCCGGTCCCCGATGTATATTTGCTTTATTATGTGTCTGGTCATGAAAAAAATAAACCCAGGCATCCCAGTGACTTTTAAGGAAAAAAAGGTTTTTAAAGGGCTATTTTGGAAGAAAAAAAGGTTTTTAAATCCGAAAAAAAAGGTTTTTCCTATTAATATTGCGCTCACATTGTTCTGAAATAACAGTTCTAAAAAATATTCACTTTATAAGTATTAAGGTGATAAGTAAAATTTTTGAAAGAGAAAGTCAACAAATATCAAGACAGCCATCTCTCACACCACAGATATTCATTAGACATTGGGTTCCTGATGCGTAATCTCTGCTTTATATATACTCCAATAATTAATTATAGTGCATTTCATTGGATAAATTTGTCACACAAGGACTTAATATAAAGCTGTTAATATAATTTAAATTACAAATTATTACTATTATTTGTCTTTGAAATGATACATTTGTCATATCTGTAGTTGAATCAGGTACTGGGATATCAATTATCAAATTCCTTTAGTCCTTATTTTAGGTTCAAACAATACTTTGTATTACCAATAAATTTTTATCCATGCAATGTAAAATTTTGTTAATCTTAATTGCTTGTAAATCTGTCAATACATAACCATTTTTTATGATTAAAACACTATTGGAAAGGTTATTGCATACAGAGTTTAACAATAATGTCTTTCTTTGTATATTATTATGTGAAAACTATTTAAATTTTAAAGTTTCTGAAATAGCCAACAGATAGCATGAAAAGTAGGTCAGTAACCCTGTGACATATAACCTTTGATATTCAAATTTAAATGAATGAAACAAATATTTTTCAGCATTTTAGTGGATATTTTCTTCATAATTTGGCATAAATAATGGCTGAAGTATTTTATAGTTGTAGAGAACTTCTGTGTAGTTTTTTTTATCGTCTACTTTATTGATGTATTGTAGCATAATTACTAGTGCAAGTTTTGAAATGTAGCTGCTGTTTTGCAGTGGTAGATCAATTTACACAACAATAGAAATAAATTATGACACAGATATCACGCTAAACTTCAGAGTTTTAAATTTAGAAATAAACTTAGAAAAACATGTGGGCAAGTAATTATGGTCACCCCACGTTTTATATAACATGCTGTTTATATACGAGTGTCTTCGGTATAGTCAAGAACAGGTCATATTTCTCTTGATTTCAGAACCGTCATGTTGGTTTAGAAGGCCATTCCCATCATTTTGTTTCAAGAGGAAACATGCTGATTTTTTATTTCAACTTTCATATTATAAAATACTTTACCGTAGGGATGGGTAGGTACGGGAGGTCGTCAATGAAAAACTATACTGATTCCGGGAGTCTGCATTTTAGTACACCCCAAACATGGATGTTTCCTCTTCACAACATCGCAATAAAAGTGGCCAAATGCACAAATATGAGATAAATACTTCTAATGTTTTTTCAGATTTCTTGTTTGTTCCCAATACTTTAAGTTTTCCTTCAATTATATGGGCTGACAAGTGAGATTGAGGTCAAAATTGTCGTAACCAAAACATGGCAGTTCTGCTCAATGTAATAGCTAGTACTGTAGCCTTACGCCTTGATGATTCGCGAGTTTTAACGTTTTAGTTACGAGCTTATTTCACGTCTAAATATTTTATTTTGTAGCAATTTGGATATGTTTTATAAAACTATAAACACCAAAGCACCTTTATATGTTATAAAAAGTGAAAGTAGATGCTCTTATATCCAAGAAAAATGGCAATACTCGAATCAACAAGACCCTCGAATCAAGGATGCTTGACTATATAAAGTCTGCAAATGCATGAAAATTGGTGATAAATGCTTATAATTTATTCAGATTTAGGTTATGTTTATAATATTTCTACTTTTCCTTACATTATAGTCAAGTATCCTTGATTCGAGGGTCTTGTTAATTCGAGTATGGCCGTTTTTCTTGGATATAAGAGCATCTATTTACAAATTGCTGCAAAATAAAATATTTAGACGTGAAATAAGCTCGTAACTGAAACGTTAAAACTCGTGAATCATCAAGACGTAAGGCTATATGTGTTCCCAATAGGGGTGTCATGAGTAGCCGACTAATCGACAACGGTTAGAATAGTGTTAATAACCGGTTCATATTTTTAAGTATTAATAATCGCTCAATGTAGTAAAAGATGGCAGGTCAGAATCCGTAAAATATGTCCATATTGTCACATAAAATATGTTAAAATCCAACAACAGCCACATTTTCTGTACAGTACACGGGTGGTCATGAAGATAAACGGTCATAGAGATAAACAGTCTTCAGAATTGTTCAAATCTAAGTGGTGTAAACAACATAATCACACAAACTAAATAAGAAAATACAATCAAAGAAAGCTTGTCAAGACATCTGGTATTTGGTTTGTGGTATGTTGCTCTTTCGACTACTTATATTTGAAGAATTCTGAAGACCGTTTATCTCTATGACCGTTTATCTTCGTGACCACCCGTGTACAGTACACGGGTGGTCACGAAGATAAACGGTCACGGAGATAAACGGTCCTCAGAAATGCTCACATAAAAACAGTTAAAAGGTTTAAACAACAATATAACACAAACCAAAATCATGAAAAGCACTGTTTAAGTCTATTTTGTTGTTTAGTTTCTGCGATTTTGCTATTTACACTATTTAAATTTGAAAACTTTGAAGACCGTTTATCTTAGTGACCACCCGTGTACTGTTTATACATTCACGTAAAACGCCGAAACACCATATCCTATACCTCCTGGACTGTAGCTAACATAATAGCTTGTTCCCATTTTTGTCCTGATGCAGAACCTGTTTGACTTTTGGACCGCTTTGGTGGCATGGTGCTTTTTATTCATCCACACACATATATCTAACTGTAACAGTTCAACTATTATCAGATATATTTTTAGGAGTCAGTCTTGTTTACATGACCGTTACCAAGGGTTCTTACCAAGCGCCAGGACCATTTTCACGTTAACTTATAAGATATTCGAATAATATCGCCCGGAAAAGAAAAAAAATATATATATATATAGTATGTCGTATCAGAAAGTCCAGTCCATCAGTGGTTTCTAATAAGACATATGTGACGTATCAAGAAGTCCAATCCATCAGAATTTCAAATCCTGATATCACAAACTCCATTTGGATGGTCTTATGTCAGAAAGTCCTATTGGAGTTTTTGATGGTTTTTTTCTGTTACAATTTGAAATTCAGACAAAATTATTTTCTTTCTGACATCAGAATTTTAAATCCTAGTATTCAAGTAAAAATTTTCTTTATTCTCTTTTATGTTTCTATTTTTTCCAAGATCAAGCTCAAGCCCTTTTGATAAGTTATCACACATACTACTTTAAATCAAGTTAGTTAGCAACCATTTATGCCTATGTTTTCTCTTTTTGGTAGGCCTAAGTAAATACTAACGATTTTTCTGTAATCAAGTCAACTAGCCGATGCTACCTTTTATGTTTATGTCTTTTTGCTGAGAACCAAAATCCTCTTTCACAGGTGTAACTACCTACTCACTACTTTCTTTTATTTCAGGCAGTTACACATTGTTATCTTTTATGTTCATGTTATTCCTGAGTAGTAAAACCTTCTTTGATAAGCTTAACTATCTACAATAACTAACTATTCTCAACCGAATTAGCCCATGCACTTTTGATACTTAATTCTGAGATTAAGAAATGTGGTAAATGAAGTTGTGTATTAAATATACAGTTGAGCAATTAAAAAAGTTCACTTAAACAGTCTTTTTTTTTATCTTTATACATAATAGTTGCAATCCCTCAATAAAAATAACAGTATTAGACATTATGAAAGATGAAACTTTCTGGTTCATGGAGCTCAGAAACTCCAGTCCATAAGAATTTAAATTCTTGCTATCAGAACTTAAAATTTCTACCTCAGAGAAATCTCAGAATAAAGGAAGAATTAAATTCTTCTTGCTGATGGATTAGACTTTCTGATAAAAGTGAATCAGAAAGTCAAATCAATCAGAATTTGAAATTCTGATGTAAGAACTTCAAATTCGTACCTCAGAGTAATTTTCTATTTAAATAACAGAATTGGACTTACTGACATCAGAACTTACAATTGGAGATTCTGAGGTCAGCAGTTGAAATTCCGATGGATTGGACTTTCTGATAACACATATATATTATATATCTTACAAAATTACCCTGTTTTGTTATTTAGTTTACTTTTTTTGTTGTTGTTTTTTTTTTAGTTGTTTGCTTGTTTAATTGATACTTTTTATTTTGAAACATTTCATAATAGCCATTTAAGTCAGAAAAAAATAAATTATTTGCTGTTAATCAATCGAATTAATGAAAACAATAATGAATTAGCTATTTTTGTATATTTTTTGATTGATATCATTAAAATAAAATGGCTTTGAAGCAGAAACCGCCTGTTGAGATTATCAATCAAAAATAGGGGATTTTTATTTATTTTTTAGCTTTTTGAAAGTGGGTGTGGGGTAGAGTATAGGAAGAGATGTGTTTGTGATTTGCACATATATAGATTTTTCCACCACAGAAGTAAATTCTACCAAATATCCATAGTAGTTGGGAAGAGTAATTATTTATCAATTTTTTATACATAAATACAATGTAATACACCACAGGTAGACATTTGAAGAAAAACAAAGAAAGAAAAAAGGGACTGGGTGTGTGTTTTGCTGCAATTTTTTGATAGAGTTGGGGGCGCGCATGTCCAACTATATAATACTCTGTGTTTTTACGAGTCTTCGTCCTCGAATTTCTGGCGTTTACCCTTATTTTATGTAATAATATCTTCAAAGATATGACCAGCACTCGGGATTGCTTTGTCCATCATATAGCAGTTCGCCTTTGAACTTAAACGGAAACGTGAAATACTAACAGGAGTCGTGAGGAAAGCGTAGAAGACACACAAAAAAATGTCCATCTTTGCAAATATTTAGATGGCTTCTGTACGCAATCAAAATCGGGGATACAAATGTGTCATTTGCAGACAATGAACTCTTTTCTTCACGAGAAATGAAATTGAAGTTTATAAACTTTAAATACTGCCAGGATTCACAAGGAAAGGTATATATATCATTGAACAAAAATATTAATAAATATAAAATATGTAGTTGAAATTATATACAGGAAAAAATATTGAGGAAAATATAATTCTGCATGTTTTCTTCGAAGTCTTCAATATCAATCATTCACTCGTACCCACTTAAACAGCAAGTATGGTCATCTGTGGTATTTTCGTGTCAATGGTGTTTTTATGCATCTTGTTTTCTGTGGGTTTGAATTTAAATTATACTGTAATATTCTGAAATTTTCCTTTCATTAATATTTTTGTTATTGGAAATAGGTGTTTTATTAAAAATGTCACGGAAAAACGATATTACAGACAAGTGGTGCTTGACACATTGATTTTCATGTGTTTAACAGGTGCTTAGCTTAAATAAGAAAACTGTATTTTTGCTGGTGTCAAATGGCTCCATATCATACGGATAGTATATTAATCTACATGAATTACATTTTTATTAGCAATATTTTCAAAGATACAATCCAGAGCGCCTGCAAATTGATTGATTAGCATGTAACATGAAAACTCCACAGTAACTATTTTTATCTGTCAATTATTCTCATTATATTTTTGTCTTCAAAATATGTTGTGAAACTAAAAATAATTATTTCTCTTATGTAGCTTTGAAATATGTACAAATTTCTATTCATAAAACATGTTATATATTTGAAATTAATTTGTAAGAGTAAATATGGAAACCAAACATTTTTAATGGCATGAAAACCCCATGAAATGGCATGAAAACAACAATATTTGCTAGAAAACTCCAATAATATGTGCACTTATTTGTTTTCACGTGGGGTTGACAGATCACCGCCACTGTATTATGGTGTCTCTTAAATAACCTCTTTGGCCTTAGAATTTTTTTCCTTCCTATCTTGCAAACAAGAGCACTCTAAGAGTGCAGACTTCCACCGACACCCAGTAGCTCCAATATTGTGTATTTGTGCATTGATAAAAAGCCCATAAAAATTAGTTCATCCAAATTGTGATCCGGTTCACGTTTAATATTTTATCATCCGTAGGTAGTGGCACAGTACACAACTTTCTTCTTGTTGGCCGCCATATTGCTAGGAACACACAAATTTACATATGATTTTCATCTTTTTTTTGTGGATATATGTGGTGTTGAATACTTATATTTGATCAGTTTAGTTATATAACCTCATGGGATAATACAATGATTAGGGTTGTGAACGGGTACCCAAGCCTCAATAGACAAGTCGGTCATTGCTGGGACTCGAGTCCATTTTAACTACTTGATAACTCACAGCATATTGTATTATCGCCCACGAAATGAAATGTTTGTGTAAAATATGCCATATTTTGGCATTTCTGCCACAACATATAATTTCATCAGATTTAAGGTTTGTTTCTAATATTTATATTTCTCCTACAATTATACATGCTGGCAATTCAGATGTAAGGCTGTAAACTACCCAATATCGCCCACTGCCACTGGACTTGAGAGTTGTTTTATGTACGTGTAATAGTCGCCCCCCCTTAACAAAAATTCATCCCCATATCAACTGGTGAGCACAAATACTTTTCCAATGATATATAAAATGTGCATATTGTTGAAGTAGTTTTTACCCCACAGCCCCTGGGTGTGTGGGTATTGTTTTTATACATGGGGTACGGATTGGCGGTGGGAAAAAGTTTGTCCAGGCTGTGTCTCAGAAACCAAAACGTGTAGGAAGTTCATAATTGGTGGTGATGGGATGTAGGTCTGCAACATCATGGTGTGATCTTGATTTGAGATTTCACCTTGACATAGTGACCTTGAGTTTGAAAATTTGTCTGAGCTATATCTCAAAAACCGTAAGAGGATATTTGGTAGGGATATTTGGAGGTGTGGGTTTGCAATGTCATGGTGTGACCCTGATTTGATTTTTGACCCTGCCATAGTGACCTTGACCTTTAAAATCTTGTCTGGCCTATGTATTGTTTTCACCTATGGTGGTGGGGTGGCGGGAACAATAGTCAGGTCTTGGCTGTATTTCAGATACTGTAAGGTGTATAAATTTAAAACTGGGTAGGGACATTGGTTGGGAGGTGTAGATGCGCAATTTCATGGTGTAACATTGATTTGACCTCTGACCTTTGCTGTGGTGATGTTGACCTTTAAAATTTATCGGGGCTATATCTCAGAAACTGTAAGGTATAGGAAGTTAATGCTTGCGAGGGACCTTGGTTAGGGGTTAGGTCTGCTATGTTATGGACCTTTAAATCCTGTTTGTGCAATATCTCAAAAACTGTGAGGTGTAGGAAGTTGAGACTTGGTAGGGGCATTGCTTGGGGGGATGTAGGTGTGCAACGTCATGATGTGGTCTTGATTTGAACTTAGACATTACCATAGCGACCTTCACCTTAAAAATCTTGTTCGGGCTATGTCTAAGAAACCGTAAGGTGTAGAAAGCTGATACTTGGTAGTTATATTGGTTACAGTTTGTAGGTGTGTTACATCATGCTGTGACTTTGATTTGACTTTTACCTTGCAGTAGTGATCTTGAGGTTAAAATCTTGTCCTTGCTATATCTCAAAAAGTGTTAGGTGTAGGAAGTTGATACTAAGTAAATGGTGGGGATGTTGGTTGGGGGGTGTAGGTGTGCAACATCATGGGGGTTGACCTTGATTTGAACTTTGACCTTGCCATGGTAATTTTGACCTTAAAAATCTAGTCCAGACTATGTATAGGGAACTGTAAGGTGTAGGAAGTTGATACTTAGCAGGGACATTGGTTAGGCTTTTTAAGGGTGCTACATCATGGTGTGACCTTGATTTGACTTTAAAATTGTGGTAGTGACTTTGAGTTTGGAAATCTTATCTGGGCTGTATCTCAGAAAGCGTAAGGTGTAGCAAGTTGATACTAAATAATTGGTGGGGATATTGGTTGGGGGTCATGGTATGACCTTGATTTGACCTTTGACCTTGCCATGGTGACTTTGACCTTTTCTGGTCTGTATCTCTGTAATGTGTAGGAAGTTGAGATTAGGTAGGGACATTGGTTAGGCTTTGTAGATGTGCAACATCATGGTGTGGCCTTCCTTTGACCTTGCTGTAGTGACCTTGACCATTAAAAGGCATCCAGGCTATATGTCGGAAACTAAGGTGCAGGAAGTCATCAAGGTCTGTACCAAATCTATATGTGACCGATTCATTCGGTCACTCATGGCTTGTTTATCATATAAAGGTAAGATTTTTGCACAGCTGTAACTTGTGAAACAAGTATACAGTAAAAGATTGTTTTAATCCAAAATGTTTATTCATAATTCTATTTAATTTGTCTATACCAGAAAAAATTACATGAAATATACTTTTGGAAACTGATCGATATGATCACAATTTATTTCATAGAAATAGGTTTCTTAAATGTATTACAATTCAGAATAGTGTTACTGAACAAAACATTTACCTACTCGATAAAATATGCTTAAACTTCATGGCAAACCACTGAAGTTTTAAAGCATGCACAGTGATTGCTATTACTTCATGTCTTGATTGATATCCAAGGTTATTATTCACAGATTAACAGAGAGCCTGTATGTTTTGTGCTTGAAAAAGTGAAAGGTCAACCTAGTGATGGATAATAGTGTTAGCCTATCTTCTGAAACTGGATAGAAACATTAATGACAATGTAAAAAGAAATCTTCATAAAAAGATGTACTTTTTCTAAATTTTAAAGAAAAATACTGGAAAATTTAGACATAGAATTTTTTTTATAAAAAGCAATTTAAAAACCAAGTATTTCTGATAAGGGACACATACCAATAATAAAAATGAGCAAGCATTTGGGTAATTTTGACAAGTGTAGAACAAGGAATATCTAGAGTCAGAACAGTGTAACCATAAAATGTAAAGCTGACTTGAATCTACAGTACAAATTTCTTCCAGACAAGTAATACAACCAAATGTATGCCACAACAAATGAGGTAGACACAAAATAAGATTATCCAATGCACTTTTTCACTTCATGGTTATCCAAATACTCCAGCAAAATGTTTTTAATATCAATAAAGTAAATGTTCTGAATTTTAAAAATTTCTGATTATCAAACAGCAGTAACAGCGCAAAGGCAAAATTATTACTTTTTCGAAAATCTTAATTGGATGCCACTGCAGTCTATTTACTACCCATTAAAAGTGTTAATTATACATTTTTATAATTTCTAGAAGAAAGAAGAGGTGACTGCTGAGTGCAATACAGTCAGGATAATAGCCATAAATCTTCACACAAATTGGTTGATGCCAATAGGGGATAGAGAGTGCAATTTAAATATCCAACACAACTCAATACGTCTTCTCTTGGAAGTGTTGTCAGATTCAAATTTAGGTGTGCACCACTCTAACACAGAGAACTGCATATGTTTCTGGCTGTGTCCATCACTAGAGAAGTGACGTGATACTGGGGTTTATAACCACACATGGTTTACCCAATGAGGCTAAAACAGACTTTAAAATCATCCCTAAACCCAGTACCCAGATAGGATGTGTACCCTCAGTCCTATGTAAAACCAAAGAGATACAGACTGACCCAACTAACCATCCTAATAAAACCACAAGTCAAATTCAGACAGATAATCCGCCCTGCAAACAGTGTTACTATGAGGAACACCAAATTCTAAAAAGGCAAAGTTACATTATACAAGACGCCATCCTTAATACACAAGCAGGCTACACACCCCCTACAACCTCTAGAGAGGATAGAAGTAGGATGCCATTACCAGGGACAACTAAGCATGAGAAAAGGGCGCATAAACTTGCCCCCCAACTGAAACCCAGGAGCCCACAGGACTTCCCGAGGTACAAGAGCCCAGCTCAGTTCACCAAACCAGAACTGTTAATCACCAGTACGCCACAACCTACATCCTCAAGGGTGAAGAAGCCAACAGCCCTCACCATTGACAATGAAGTTTATACTGCAATATGTAGCAGAAAGAGAACCCAGCCAACCTTGGTGACGAGCCCAAGGCGTATATTCTTACCACCTCCACCATCCAATGGAGCATGGTCATACAGAACATCTAAATTCTAAAAAGACCTAGACTTTGTAAAAAATAAACCAACATTTGTTTTTATTACTTTATTTTTTGTATACTAAAAAATAATTTAATATGCCAGTAAATACCTTTATTCATAAAATAAACGCATAATATATAATGCACAAATAAAAATCACTGCAGAGAGGTATCAAATCTTTTATTCCTATAGTGATTAAATAACTATCAACTTTCCATATAAAGAAAGTGAACAGTAATATTAATTATAATAAAATGAATAATACACATAAATAACTGTGGTATGGTTTGTTTAATGTACTTTATTCACACATGAATATAGTAACATTATTATAAACATAATTACAAATATTATAATTAATAAATACTTCTAAAAATAATTTGTATATATAAAAAACAAATATTCTAAAAAAGAATATCTTTAGAAAGGGCATTACTTCCCTATATGATATAAATTATTAAAAATAGATTTTATTTATATAAAAGACTTAAATAGCACTTTATTGACAGTCTTACCTATCTATATAATTACAATTTGGATTAAATAGATTTGTACCACCACTTTGCAGGTTCCTCAAAATGGGAACCGGCTCTAGAACCGGCTTTATGCCGGTTCTCACCGGTGGTACACACCAGGATCCCAAAAAGTACCTTAGGGACCCTGAACCACCACTACACCATTACAATAAGCCTCTGAAGAGACTGACCAATACTATACCAGTCGAAATATAATTGAGCCTAAGTGCAAATTGTATCAGGCATTTGTCACACTTTATTTATTTATTGTCTTACATTGTGGCAGGAAGCAGAATTTCTAGTAATTTTTATAATTTCATTGCAATTTAAATTATTCAAAGGATTGACAAATGTAGATAAAACTTTCTTAAATGAGGCATCTCTGAATCACCTTTATGTGAAGTATGTGATGAAACAGATAACCTGGAATATTTTTTTATTACTCTCAATACAGTAAGTTCTATTGGGTCCAAAGAAATATTGGTTAACAATTATATTATCATATAGTTTTGATTCCACTTTTTTGGAAATACTCTTGGGTATTATAAATATTGACCGTCAAATTTGGTATACTTTGAAATATGTCATCCGGTATGAAAAAAAATTCTTTTACATAATACCCGGTGGGAGATAAACACCGCGGCAGGGATCTTGTTTAATTTGAATTATAATTCTAATTTTTATAAGATTTTATAGCATTTACTCTAAGAGACTCTAAGACAGACTCTAAGGTGCAACAACCAAGAAACACGTCCAAAGAATTTATCTATTGGTCAGAAAGTTTGGCATCTAAAATCAGAGGCCCGGTGGGCGCTAATTTGGATCTCGACCTGGCACATCCCTGGACTATCCCTTTTTGGTCTTGAGCGCAATAGAGGATATTGTGTCAATTTTGCGCTAAATAAATATTTCTATTCTACTATATTCTGTCACCTCTGGATTTGAGTCCAACAAGTGGCAATGCTGAGGACCTGTCCCAATATGACCCTGGCTCTTGAATGTGACGTAAAACTCCAAATTTAACTTTGATTGTCTCTTTGGTGTGGATCCCACTTCTGTCTCTTTGGATAAGGCCACTGAGGACCTCCAGAGACTATCAGAAAAAAACCCAATAAAACCTAGGATGGGAAGTTTTTTTATGAAGAGATAAGCACACAACCAATGAAAACTCTTAAATACTGGAGTTATTTGTAAATATCTGGTTGTGTTGGTGACAATCACACAGCTGTTCTGTACACTTTGGATCTTCTTAACACTAAATCCTAATAGACTCCTGAACAAGGAATTACATAGTCAAGTTGATTGTTCACAAGAGCATTTGCAGGCTTCACAGCCGCAACCTGTGTAAGATTGTCTGAGTCTCCTATGATCCCTTAATTGTAGAAAAGAGACCTTACAGACACTCTGAACATGTCAAGAAAAAGAGAAATCAGAGTTAAACAATACTTCAAAAATTTTTACCACTTTTTCAGAATGCAATGGATCGTTGAGAATATGGGCTGGTAAAAGGGCTGAAATTTTTTCATAATGTAGCTTTGTACCCAAAGTGATAAGTTTGGTTTTATCAGGACTGAGTTTCAAATTATTTCCTAATAAACATTTTACACCATCTAAGTATCTCTTTAGTCTTTCAAATGACTGAATCACGTTTTTATTAGGAAGGTGTATGAAGAGCTGAGTGTCACCAGCATAAAAATGAAACTTTATAGATGAGTGCTTGCCAATGACCTTACTGAGAGGTGTAGTATATAAGGAGAACAGTATGGGAACCAGGACTGAATGTAGAGGGACACCATACAAAATATCCTTACTTCTGAAAATGTTGAACCAATCTTGATACATTGGAAATGGTCAATGAGATAGGATAGGAACCATCTTAATATGGTGCCATTAGTACCAAACCATGTCTGTAAGCAACTCAGAAGTGTAGAATGGTCTATAGTTTTAAAGGGCCACTGCAACCAAATTGGCCAAGTGTAGTTTTCAGATGAAAAACACAGTGTTATTCATACAACACTGCTGACATAAATAACCAAGCCAAAATGTACCCATTTGTTTATTATCAGCTCTTGTATCTGTTGAAATGTGCTTTACTGCTACAGACCAGGAGAAATTGGGTCAGGTTACATAGTACTGTGAACACGTCATCAACAGAAGCAGTACTGGCTGTTCTGTTGTTTATGTATGCAGAGAGCAGTTGCTTTGTCAGTGTATACTCTTCATTTTACATTTATTTAGAACTCTTTTGGAATACCTAACAATGGATGAACTATACTTTGAGACTAGTCATATAAGTTTAATTGATGGGGAATATAATATTAGATACACAGATATAATTGCATACAGTTTGTAAGATGGTGCTGGGGATATCTAGGAAAAACATAAGAATCCCTCTCCCTTCTTGTGTGTTATAACTGTCATTAGGCAAAAATTAATTCTCCTGACTTTGTTGGATTCAAATAGCCACAAATATGAACATTTCAAATTGACACTGTTTTACATCGACACATGTTTTTATTATACATTATCATTCTGTTGGTGAAAAACACAAAAATTTTTACACAAAAAACAAACAAGCTGTGAAATGTTTTCTTTTCATGATATTCATGATATTCCAGCATTGTTACAATAGTTTTCATGAATCTAAATGGACTGACTGTTTCTAATCAATTGTGAGATCATTGCTTGCAATCTTTTATGTTCCAAATATGTGGCTGTCAAATAAAATTCATCTTTTAGCTGCTCTTTTGACTGCTCTGACTTATTTAATAATTTTATTGCTTTTAAAAATATTTTAAGAATAAAGACATATGCATATGTGAGGTCCAATCCATGAAATTGCCCATTTGTGAAATAGGCAAGAGTTTTAGTCAAATAAGAGTAGTGTGGCGACCCAGCAGATATGTCAAGCCTTCCAAATAGCCTGTTAACCATACAAATTGACCAAATCAATATAAAGCCTCGCGTTGTGTTCAAATTTGAATTAGATTATTAGCAAACCGTCACTAACATTAACTCCTGTTGTTAAAGGGACGAATTTGTGGTGTATTAAGAATTTCACAGCAAATTCAACAATGAATATTTATTTTAAAATATATCAAATTCAACAGGTAATTTACAAAATAAGACAAAATATCACCAATAAACCCTCTATATATAGCAGTAGTATTTACTCGAATTAATCAGCTAGAATACAAATTAGCTTTCCATTAGTGCACAAATAGCTAATTGCCTAATATTTGTTTTCATAAAATACCATCCTACAATCATCTAACTACAAACCCCTATTGCTGCCATATGTAGTAAATGTCTTACCATGTTTGGTAGTTCTACTACTGAGCAGTTTTACTACTCAGCTGCTTCATTCAACTGATTGGTTCAGCTTTTGGTCCTTCTGGAATCCTTTAAATCCAATCCAATTGAATTTCTTCTTACATTCAACCCACCTCACACCGTTTCTAGGTCCCTGAAGTACTATGTGATGGTGCAACACCGTAATGACGTCACTCCAAACTTTGTCACGTATACTAGCGATCACCATTATAAACGTCTCTGCACCATGACAAATATACATAAATATGAGGCACTCTGTCGCCCCCTAGTGATGGATATATGAACTAAAACATTTGACAATAAGTGTAGGGGCCCATGTACACGGCTGCGGTATGTGGCTTGCGGGTGCCGCTTGCGTTTATGTTTTGTAGAATTTCGCCGTTGTTTGAAAAAACTGTTTTTCAAGCATAATACCTACCATGCTGTAAAAAATTTAAGCTAAATAATTATTATAATTTTCTTTTCTAGCCAAAAATTATTATTAACATAGATGTAAATTTTCAAAAGTTTGTCCGAGAGAAGTTTAAAATGTTGGTTTGTATTTGTTAAAAATTGCATAATTTACACTCTCTAAAGTCATTTGTAAAAATGTATTATTCAAAAATATACTTAATACTGTGAAAATATAAAAAGTTGGACTATGAAATCTTGTACTGCAATAGATAAGTATTTTTTCTATGTATATGCCACAAAATTATGACATGTTTTCCATATTTGTGCTGTTAAATTGACAAAAACCCAAAAGTGGCAAATTTACATCCACTGGCGAATTTACATCACTTGCTCTAGATAACAAGATTTCTTTAAATGGCTGTAATTTCCTTGTTTGTGGTTGGATTTTAATAATTTTTCACTATTGTGTCCAGTTTAATCAGACGCAAATTTTGATACCAAATAACCTGATGGTTATTCCAACCTAGAATCAAGAGAAAAGGCTACAGAAGACTTATTTTGGAAGTATAGAAAGGGTATTATGAAACAGTATGCTGATATTTTGACAACACTGCACAATTTGAAAAAGAGTATGATTCACTGGAAAGTTATGCAACATATCCAAAGATTAATGGATGAAAAACATTACCAATTTGCAAAGGCTTTAAAATTAGTTTTACAATGGAACTCATCATTGTTTGATGAACTTATTGACAGCGAAGAAGAGGATGACAATAGCAGTTCTGATTCAGAAAGTATGGACAGGGAATCGGATTCGCACACTGAGGTTGAAAGACCTTAAGGAAATTAAAAGACCTTTTAAAATTGGACAATACTTTGCAGAGTTTATTTAATATACAATTTTTTATGCATACTCACATTAACATATGTTTACACTTGCACATTGATGGGTTTGCTGCTGTGTATTTAGCTACTAACAGGTCTTAAATAGCTGTTGTCATTATCACTGGTTGTAAAACAGTTGCAAATTTCTACTTCACTATTTGAAAAGAAAGAAAATCATTGATGGTTACTGTTTTATTCATTCCCTGAAATATTTGATAAATATATTATTTGCACTAAAATTAACATAATGCACTTGTCCAGGATACTTCTTTTGCATGATTGATTAAATTATTTCAAGTCACTACAGCTAAAGTACTATTTGATATATTGTCACGTTGCTCACTAGAAACAAGACGTCTGCTGAAAGCTATGATAAAAGTTGAAAGCACTCGTAGAGCACAGAACTCTGTTGCAGTAGAGGGAAGTATTTCTGAAAATTAAGGATATTTATTAGTATCAAGAATATGATCTGGATCTTTCCCTAAATCTAATTTTTACTTCATTTTGCCAGGATGTACCCATGTAAAAATATCACCAAGACCTGTTCATTACTTTTACAGTAAGTGCAAACACAAACAAGCGAATGCACCCAAAACCATAAGCTCAAAATACAGTTGATCTATTTATTTATAGCCACCCATAGCCTCCCCCATCACCCCTGATAAAATTTGAAACCATTCGTAGAGTGCAGACCTCTGTCAAAGTGGAGAGGGAATTTCTAAAAATTAGGGTTTTTATTGGAATATTGTAAAGATCTGTTCATTATTTTGCAGCAATCACAAACACAGACCAACAAACAAATGCACTAAAAACTTAAGCTCAAAATACAATCCTTCAAACTTTAACTTTTAATTAGACATCGAAAATATCATAGCTTTTAACTGTTTTATGTCAAAAGTGCAGAGAAGAAAATCCTCAAATATATGAAAAATTAACAGAAAAACTAAACAGAAAAACATTCCATAAACACAGAATGTTGACATACGATACACAATATCTGCACACTCAAACAAGCTCAAGAGTTGTATTTATCATAATTTGTAAGTGTACTAAAACTTTGAAAGTACTGGTAATGGGAAATAACTAAATTTAGGTTCAGTACTTACATTTAATTTTTGTTTCCAACCAAGGCAATATTTGCTGTGAATTTTATAACAATTTCCTGTATATGTTGTATAATTGTGGTAAGTTTAAACACTAATCTTGTCTAACATTTACAGTAGAGATGTGGTAAAATAAACTTACTATCATACTTACTATCGAACATATCCTAACAGACACGATAATTTTGTACTGTCAATGTTCGGTATAATGTAACTTGACAATGTTTACCCAAATATTAAGACTTTAAATCATTCTTTTCTTGCATGTTATTATTAAATATAAAATATTATATTCTGTAGATAACACAACAATAATATACACAGAAAGTTAAAGTGACTCCACAAGACACTTTTATGAAAAATCCTTTAACCATTTTGTTAACAGACACAAAACCCCATTCAGTGTGGGATGAAATTCAAACTTAAGAGGACACAGGTGTTGAGATTCTGGTAGAAATTTATAGGTTGCAGATCAATTAGTGAGGGTGTTAATCAATTGGGTAGGCTCATAATAATTTCTGTCAATAAACCAGTCTGGTGTTTCATTTTATGCTTGGAGCTCAACCAGTAAGTATGTGCTTTTTTTTTCTCTGGAAAAAAAAAGTTATTTGGTTGAATCAGTTGAAAAAAGAATAATTAGAATTTTATAACTTATTCTGATAATTATGGAATGACTCAAGAAAGAAAAAGGTTATAAATCGGACAAATAATTAAAAAAAAATGAATATCTTGGTTTTCATATAAATATTCTGAAATTTTATGGTTAAACCAATAAATTGATTAAAAAGGCGGAGAAGCAGTGAAAACAGAGATTCACAATATGCTTTAGAAATAGATTTTAACCAGAAAAAATACACAGGATAATTTCAAATAAAAGGCACAACAAAGTTCAAACCCCCAGTGGTGCTTCGCACCATTGTGGGAGGGGAAGCATGTCCTCAGCATGTCCTCAGTCTCACAATTTCCTTCTCCTCAATCCCTTACTCAAAACACACATGCCACCACACTTACTCCCCCAAAACCCCCTCCCCATTAATCTGTAACCTATAAATTATAAAACCCCTTAATCCCATAAACCAATACACGTGTCACCAGGATTCCCCCACAAATCCCCTCTCCCATTGATCTGCAACATATAAATTCACCCCATTTTACCCCCTCCTCAAATATTGATCTGCCCTCTATCTGCAACCTATACAGACCCTACGGTAGTTAAATCAACGACATTTCAAGGCGTGTGCCTGCTGGGAAGGGATCCAACTTCTGGCCCCCTGTTTCAAAATTAAGGTACAATTAAAAAATAATATATTTTGAGTTATTTTTTTCCAATGTTTCACTTAATTAACCTGAAAGCATGTTTGATGGTACATTTGATGGGCAAGATCTTTGTAATTGTACAGTTATAAACCAAACACTTATGACAGCCTGCTGCCTGTTTGAAAATTCAGTGTAAAAATATATAATGTACGATAAAACAAATAATAATATGCAAACTGTAAAGGGACTGTAAACATGATAGTTATGATCCTAATTTTGATACTTTTCTCATAAATAATCACATCATAGGCTTATGAGGATTGACTTTATGATCATGTGATAAATCTGTCTAGACGGCCAAATCGTGGCTCCCGGCCGAATCGTGGCTCCCCGGTGTATGTGTTGGAGCCGAACTTAGGAGTCAGCCCATCTTAAGATGGGCTATAGCCCAACTTAGGATCCTAAGTTGGGTAGCCTATCTTAAGATGGGCTAGCCCATCTTAAGATGGGCTAGAACATATCAGCCCAACTTAAGATAATAAAATTCAAGAATGATTGTTATGTTGAATATAATATAAACCATTTACAAGGAAATTATTTTCATGAAAAAGATGACATTGATATACTTAACTGACCCTTGTACAGAAGTACTTTGTACTTATTTTTTATTTTATATAAATATGTTTAACTTATCTAACCTCAACAAAAAGTGTTTAATTGCAGAAACTAAAATGAATTGTGTTTCCTGAGCCTCAAAAGCATTAAAATATTCCTGAAGGTGAAGTATACAATAGGGAATACCCCAAATCATAAAGTGAAACAAATCAACATCAAAGTAATCTCCAAATATAATGAGGCTTAATTCTATCAAACCTATGAGGGGGAAAGACAAATATAGTGAGTGATTTTATGGGTGAGCCTGGTTGTATATTTTAAGTTTAAAGAAGAATTATAAAATTACGTTTTTATATTATTAGACAGTATTTAAACAGGATTTATAAAGCACTTTATCTTTGGAGCTCAGTACCGCTAATTAATGGGAAAATGTAATTAAATTCAAACAAGTTAATTTGATGAATTTAGTCAAACACAGTGATGCATGAACCTGATAAAAATTGATAAAATACACATTCCATATAAAAATGGTGTTTTCTATTACCTTATATGGCTAAATGTCCATTTAAGAACTTAACATTAAACATTTGAAAATTATGATTAAGTTAATCAGTTTGTATACAGTCTTACAACTATGAATAATTAATCTTGTTATTTGAAAAATAAGTAAATAATATTTCAATTTCAAAAATAAAAACTATGTGTGCAAATTATAAGTTGGGCTAATACCTGTATTTAAAGTATTTAAATAAACTAGCATGGTTATATTCAATTTCATGATTAAAACCAACAATGGAGTGTGACATAACAAATTAATATTAAACTAGCTGGTTAATATTGAATTTTAGCTTTAAAATCATTCCTGAGTTACTTATCCTAAGTTGGGCTGATATGTTCTAGCCCATCTTAAGATGGGCTGACTCCTAAGTTGGGCTCCAACATATGCACCGCGAAAATCTACAAAAAAATAAATGCAAACCACACCCGCAAGCCGCATACCGCACCCGCGTACATGGACGCCTACACTTAGGTTATTTTATTTTACTGGCAAAAAGCACTAGATTTCTGACACTGCATATATATTTTATTTTATAAAACGTTTGCGGTGGGCGATAATGCACCGCGATTACACTAGCGACCGCAGAGACTCTTCAACGCTGTCCAATAACCGAGACCGCGCATGCGCAGACGTAACATGCAAGCTAGGTCATCTCAGTAGTATTAGCTGAGTCTGGTGAGCTATATAATGACCATTATACAAACCTTTTATAGGATTCTAGACAACAGACGGGCAATCATGAAATGACATCATGCATGATATTTATTGGTTTATAGTGAACCAAAATATCTATAAATTTATAAACAAGTCCTAATTCCCCATAAACTCATTCATGTGATCAGATAATCGTCAGTTTTTATCAAGTAGGATACAGCGGGGGTCACGTTAGCGAACGTAAAATCGTTTGTTTTGACGTATTTATACAAAATTATTGGGCCACATACCTTAAAAGCAGCTTAAATCTGGAGGAGAATATTCGAACTAAATATATTGATACTTTTGAAAAATTAATCTGTCACTCCATTAAATATTTAACATAAACAATACAATGTGTGTCTCTGTTCTATTTTGGAACAAGTGGACAGCCATAGCGAACACAAACAAAGTCACATGACTAGCTTTCTGGGGGTCATGTAGTATTTCAAAAAGTTAAGGTGCACAAAAATTATTTCCTTCTCTAATCAAATTAATAGAGATTTATTACCATGGGACAAGTTCTATGGTTGTATTAGTACTTATCACAAAATATATTTTATGATGCTACTGTCATTTTACAGTTTGAGGAACCTCTTTTCATTCTGATAACTTTTATAAAACTACATTGCATATTTGTTCTCAAGAAACTTCATTTTGCTGTTTTTATGGGCGAATCGCTGTCCCCCCCTGTACTAAATATGTTTAAAGCAGCCATTTTAAAAAAGAAAGAAATGTATACTTACTATGGATTTCCATGTTACAGTCCAGAAACATGTCAATAGAAAAGTCATTAGAATAAGTGGTTTTACATAATATATTCAGCTGTTTATTTAATGTAAGATTGGCAATCAATATTTCTACAGTTATTGTATGGAAACAAATTGAAATATATCTATTTGCACATAACAAATTACATATTTCATATACAAATATTTATAAATGATGTAATGTAAAAATAACGATAAATGAAGGTACACAATAATTGAAATATATATCCAGTTTTTGCTAATTAGAGACATTTTTGAGAAGACGTGTATAAACTTATAAAGAAATAATATACAGTAATTTAATAACATAACTGACACTTAGCAGAATGAATAATAATAATAATACATATTTACATATTTCTACATATGTAGTGAACTCTTCATTAAGAATTCATTGTCATATTACATTATAAGTAGGAATAGAAGAGTAAGTTATAGTGTGCATGATGCTAATAAACATTTTTTAACTGTGCATCTTTTAAATAATGGTGAAACAAGTGAAATATCTGTAAACGTAATGAACATATTTCAGCATGACTTTCAATAAAAAAATTAGAGTGACACATTTTTGGGGCAAGTCATCTTTGAATAAATTAAATCAAATTCCAATAACCCACTGATAAGACCCAGTAGTTGATGTTTGTAAAACAGTATAACGACTATGCTTATAAATAAATAAGTATCAGATCACTAGCTTGCCCATGTAGAAAGGTCAATCTTTATTGAAATTAGTTTTCTATATCGCATTTAAAGCAAAACCATTTTGCCCCAGACTGTGAATATGCAAGATATTCCACTAAATGATTTTTGGGCAAGCATGATTTGTGATAGATAGCACAGCAATTGTCACAAATTGCAAAAATATCTCTTTCAGCATTTGTTGTAAAGCATACTTCACAAAGAAGCATCTCTGGGCAAGCTGGGCATCTGAAAATTGTAGCCTTATCAATACAAGATAAATCCGCAAGTGTTTGTGCATCAGATGGTAAGCAATGTCTGTGCCACCACCTCTCACAGATATCACACCCATACCAAATGACCTCTAAGAGAGAATCATCTGGTTGCTCTGGAATGTGGCATTTGGGACACTGAATGCTAGGAATGGAGGCAATGCAGTCATTGTCAAAGCCTTGGATGTCTAATGTAGCATAGTTGATGCGACTGGAGCTTCTTCTACTTTGTCTCTTTGTGGTTAGTATTTGAGAAGTAACTGAAAATTACAGAAGAAATTGAGATATGCCCAATGATATTAATTCATAGGAACATAGTTTTTCTGCACTGTACATGTATATGTTTATATGTATAAATGTTATATAAATTGTACTTTAAAACATTCCAAAAGGAAAGAAAAGAAATTAGTTATAACGTCTTAGGTCAAATTAACTGCAAACAGTACTGTATGTAGTATCAAAAAATTGTCATAGCAGTATGCAACTTTAGTACAAGTTTAACCTGGAGTGCTAGATGTAGATGGCTGACTCCTCTCTTGTAAAGTTGAAAGCAAGGCCTCCATGTCATCACCTATAATATTGTTATATCTTGTGTAATTATGCATGGCACTTTAAGATGAGTCTTGTATCATGATATATTATTTACATTGACAATCAGAAAAACATATCTGCAACCCAAAGCAGTAAAATAAAGGTAATGTGATGTAACAAATGGAATATCATAAATTTTCCTGAATTAGATTTTTATTTTTATTATTCCACACATATGTAATTTTCATTGTAACATGCTGTAAGTGCATTGTAAGAGGGAGTAAGATTACCAAGAGTGATGATAAGTCCATATAACATTTATTTGTATTTAACTAATTATTATTACCAAGTGACTTTGGTGCTGATTTTCTAGGTGGAATAAATTTTGGCCTTTTGTGTTTTCCAGAAGCATATGTAATTTTCATTGTAACATGCTGTAAGTGCATTGTAAGAGGGAGTAAGATTACCAAGAGTGATGATAAGTCCATATAACATTTATTTGTATTTAACTAATTATTATTACCAAGTGACTTTGGTGCTGATTTTCTAGGTGGAATAAATTTTGGCCTTTTGTGTTTTCCAGAAGCAGTTTGGGTTGACAGATTAGCTGAAAGAAAAATTCTACACAGTAACATTACAAAATTTTGGTTAATGAGACATTTGGAATAAAGTTCTAGGCTATAGGGTTGTGCATCACACTGAACAGCCACAGAGCCCATACAGTGGTGACAACCTGTAATTATTTGTCAGATTTGCTAGCCCATTAGGGACCTTTAACATGAAAGATAACGTTATTCATTTTTACAGTTTATACTCATTCGCATAGGATTTACCAAGGAGTTACAGTCTGTGAAAGTTTCAGTATACATCTTAAAATTGGTACCTCTACTGTATATTAAACTTTAATGTCATGTCTCAAAAATGAACCCTTCAACAAAAAAGAGAGGAAATGATATAAGAACACAAAACCAACTAACTAAATAATAGAGATAACAGCAAGAACTATGTTGCATGGTACAGGACAAAACACTTGGCATACTATTCCTATTTACATTTAGTTTGTGATTTCTTTGTTGCAATTCTTTCTCTCCTGCGCTTTGGTGGATTAATGTTGGGCAATTCAGGCAATTCTTCACCTAAAAATGACATTCCAATTCTGATTCAATTAAGGAATTTTTCTTCATAATTGCGATAGTATTTTAAAGTTTGCAAGGTTCAAAGTTAGTGTTTTACATCCTGTGCAACAGACAGGGTCATACTGGGACAGGTCCTAAGCATTTAGTACTTATTTGTTTACAAATAATATGTTCAGACTTCATTATAATTTATTGTATAGTTATACATGCTTGTACATAGCCAATTACAGTTTACATTATCAAGGTCAAAAAGTAAAGTACCAGCATTTGTATTGTCATCAATGTCAGTGCTCTGGGTTGGGCCATCTAAAGGAATGCTGTTTGGTTTGCCTGTACAAGTTTTCCTTGCAGAAAATGTGCTATCTGTTAGGAAAGGTGTCACATTATATAATACACATCATATGCATACATTTATTTAATTTCCAATTCATGTATTAATGCTATGTGCATATCATGGTGTCACAATACTTAGTCTTAATAGTGCACTAATTTCATATTTGTACCTCTTGCTGTTGTTGCTTCAGTTTAAATTTTTCTTTAAACTTTAATACAAAAGGTTATCTATTTTCATCTTTTCATTTACATCAACATGTCTTTTATATATGCTGAAAATATATGCATGTATGTAGTGACGCATGTTTTATAATTATATGAAAGGTATATGCACATAGTAATATAACTGTAAACAGGTAATATACCTGTAATACACTGACTGGAAGACCAAAGACTGCCTTTTTTCTTAGTCACATTTTGTGTAGAGGTATCAGTACTAGGCATGCAGATATTATAAAGGGCTGGGTCAACAAGACCTCTTTTCACCAAGACATTCTGGTTGGCAGCAAACACTTTAAAGCATGTACTACAGGGTGTAGATCTTCCACACTCCGTGCAAGAGGATGAACTTTGATCTACTGCAACCACAGGTTCAAAGTAGACCTGAGGTGTAGACCGATGTGCATCTTTTGACCTCAAGATATCCAAGTTAACACTTGTGAAATCAAGAGGGTAAATACCTGTATAGGAAATTATAAATTATTTCAAAATGAAGCTGAAAATATGATATGTTTCTGACCTAATGTACATGATCATGAAGTTTATTTTTATAACATGATACCACTATTTATCAGGTTTTTGGCCCTTTACATGCCATTTGAAAAATAAGGAATAAGATGTTACAGGGTTGTTCAGGAAATGCATTGTGAAAAAACTCATACATGCTACTTTTTTATGAACTACTGATTATTTTGTCTTAAGCCACCAACAAATAAGTTTGAAACAATTTTTTTCAAAGATATAGGATTAAATTCTGAAATATAGCTGAAGTTTTTTACAGTGGAGTCAAATATGACTGTTCATATTAAACATTAGTAATTTTGTCCATACCATACATATTACACATAAGCATATATAAGTTATGTAACCCACACCTTTAATTTGTTGTATAAATATTTTAATCTGACACATTTAAGATCACAATTGAAATATCTTATGTAAAAGGGATTTTATAGCACTAAATTTCTATCAATGGAAAACTCTTAAGGCACAGTTTTGTACAGTATAACGTGAATGATAGCTTTAAGTCAAATAAAACTAACGTTCTTGGGTGACACAATGAAGAGAACTCCAACAAATACAAAATTAAAAAATTAAAAACTTAACGAACAAAAAAGACAGGATTGTGGAATGAAAATGCAAAGAAAATCTGAAGTGTAAGCAATTTTGTAACTTGTGTATGATTTCCTTGCAATCATATATGAACAGTATCTTACAAACAATCAACAAACTGAATGAATTATTTGTAAAACATGTTTACCATGAACATTTCATATGCTATAACATAACTTAAGTAAAGTGTAATTATATGTATATATGTGCATGTACCAGTTCTCTGAAATGCCATTTTTATGACATATGTTGACCATGCTTTTTCCATTGCAATCCTTAGTAAGTAAGGTAATTTACTGGTGTTGGTGAGGACGTCACTATTGACATACTTGAGGGAAATAGCAAGTTCAGCAAAATTTTCTTTCATGGAATGGAATATTTGGTCAAGAGGCTGCAGAAGGTGTGAAGATTTTGCAGGGATTGTTACTAGTTCAACCTGATTAATTTTGGCAGTTTCAACTACTTTATGAGTCACATGTGTGCTATGTGCATCCATGATGAGCAGAGATGGTGAATTTTGTGGTTTGTTTTTCAAAAATATTTGGTCAAACCATTCACAGAACAAGTCGGAATTAATAAAACCAGATGGGGTAGATTTGTACAACCAGCCACTAATTTCTTTTTCCTGTAATTCTCTAGGTACCCTTTTGCTAAAAATGACCATAGGTGGCATATTCTGCCCATCTGCAGAAATGCAGTTGACAGAGGTGACATGGTCATTTGTAAATATCTTCTTGGTAATAGCCCGGCACCCGACTGGAGCTATTACAGGTGCTTGAATTTCGGTTTGCCTAGAAAAACCGGTTTCGTCCACATTGAAGATGCATTTTGGGTCAAATTGATCAATTTTTGTCCTGAGTTTGTCAAAGAATGTTTTAACTTGCACTTCAGTTACAATGCGGTCAGGTTCGGTCTGACGTGCTTTCTTTGATTTCAACTGATGTTGTTTCAAGAAGTGCTGACACCACTTCTTAGATGGTGTCTTCTTTGGATTGAATTTTATTTTCTTTTGCAACAAAATTTCTTGCACCACAATTTTTAGTACCTTTCTAGTCACCGGAAGTGCCTGTGATGCCATCCATTTTACATAGTTAACAACAGAAACTTCCTCATTTTGACTTAATAGTTTGTTTGGTACAATTTTTTTTGAAGAGGACCTATCCAAAATGTTATTCTTATTGTGTAAATGGTCATGTATGGTGGTTTTGGGGATGCAATAATGTTTGGCTGCTTTGGCATATGACCACCCTCTTTGTACAGCCTTGATAGCTGCCTTCATTGTGTCATCATCAGGGCGCTTCCTTACAGGCTGCAATAAAATTTTCCTATTTTCAAATTTGAAGACAATTTAGTAGTTCAAGTTTTACTAAATATTTATCATTACTACTTTTTACTTGTAAACAACTTTGGTTTAAAATTTATTTAAAGTGTAATTGCCTTAAAATGTCAGGATCAACAATTTCATGGCAAAAAAATGTGTAAAATATTTCAGCTAAATTTAAAATCTGATGTAGTTACATTCAAACAAATTTTAAGTCATCTATGTCACATGCCAAGGAAAAAATCTCAGTATCTGTTACTTAGAAATTACCACAAATATATATTTTCTGCAGTAAAACTCAATAATATCCTCAAACTAGCATTATCAGTAATAATTTATAATCTAACTTTTAAACATTACAAAAAACATTCACATAAATCATGATTTGACAACTTGCACATACAATTTCAACTTTCATTGGGGTTGACCTTAATTTTTCCTAGTACTAAATAATGCATGCTCCCGGAACTCCCTTTTGTTGACAAAATAGCAGACGACCTACTTCTGTCAAACTTTCACAGGCAAAATATAATTAATATACTGCACAAAAAAAAACACAAAACATTACAAAATGCTCTTTAATATTTAACTCACCTTCGCTGATGTACTCATAGCAAACAGTGGATGTTTCCAGTCATGAAAAAACAAATATTCAGAGACAGAGAAAAAAACAACCCAAAGTGCACTGATGTCGTAACTAGGTCAGAAAGTCATGTGACAAAAGTGGGTCATTATTGGGAAAAACCCAAACAGATAATGGAGGGAAAAAATATGTGGTGGTGATGAATAGACGTTAATAAGGATATATATAGACTAATTTGTTTCTGTTACATCTAATGAATGTAAGTAGTATATGTTTATATATGTTTTCATGTTTAATGCGTTCAAAAACGGCCACTTTATCAGTTGTGATAGTGTATGTTCGCTATGGCGGTCCCGTTCGCTAACGTGACCCCCGCTGTATACTCTCAAAAGTCAAGGATAAAATGGCTGATGCATTTCTGAATGTAACGACTGAACCTCAGCAAATGAAGAGGAAGTCAAATGATCCTGGACATCAGAAGAATAAGAAGTCAATGGACTTAGTCTCAGTAATGCTACCTCCATTGTCCGCAACCCTCAACCACAGAATTAGAGGAACCACCAGATAAAGGTCATACAGAGGTCATCAAAAAGAATTATCATATAGAGAAAGAGATATTTTGTGTTTTATGGGAGGTATGGTCAAATTGAAGATATCATTGTTACAGAATGGGATGGTGGGTCACCAACCGAGGAGTAAAACTCAACATTTCGAGATTTCTCATGGTTCTCCACAATGTGGAGGTAATTAATTGATCTATGGATAAGATTTTTAAAGCAGAAAGGGAAATTTCACAAAGAATACATTTAGGTGGTGGTTATTAGTTAACCTGTAACTCGCCATACAAAACCATAGGAATTAAGTTATAGAAGAATAATGCATCAGGAGACCTATATCCAACTGAAGGTCAAATGCTTAAATTTAAAGAATGGGAAGAGTTTGTAAAGATAGGCAATAAAATGTTTTCTGAAAGGGTGGAGCTTTTAACCCATAACCCCTGTCTTATTCGGGGGGATAAAGAAGGTCATAATAAATTAACATGTTCTGAATTCGGGCATTTTGACCCCAAACCTCAGGGAGAGGTGACATTTGATATTCTCACTTAATTAGAGGGCATGGCAAACTTGTACAAAGAATCTTTTTTAACCAACTAACCTGATACCTTGCTCCTAAACCATCCATTTAAATCTAACCTGCATTCTCTATAAGTAGATTTAATATCTCAGAACCTGGCCAGATCTGATGTTCAAGCAATTTGAAATAGATCTCTTGTACCTTCTTAGGTTCAACTACTAGAATCTACAAAATGCAATTTGATATAAACTGTCTAATAATAGTCCTTTAAATATTTCTAATAAACCTTTAACTGTCACAACAAAGTTTATAAAATGTAAAAGTTACATTGTACATGAGCTAATCTGAAAAAAAGTATGTTTGCTCTGTATAATCTATGTATACTGAATATATGATATAATTACGTCTAAGCAACGTCTTAGTAATAAACCTCTTACTACTAAAATTCAACATTTTCCATTGTGTACATTTTCTTTTAGAAATTCTAAAACTTGTTTTATCTGTTACCAGATCTTGTCTCAATAAAACTTGTCTATTGTTTTATTGCAAGTCCCTCTCATTATTGTCAAAAACATCTTGCTGGTCTATGGCTACATTAATAGTTATCTCCTGTAATGGGATAGTTTCCATAACTATACTCGCCTGAGTACAGACATCAACCATACATTTAATGTTTGGCTCTGCATGGACTGAACTGTTATTCAAAGATTCCCTCATATCGGAACTCCTTTTGGCCTCCCCTAATTCAATCATCTGATTAGAATTCAGATAAGAGGAATCAGATTCCATGAAGGTATGATTCTTTATATTTCGATATATCTTTTCAGCATCTACATAAATTCTATTTGTCTAAATAGCACCGTCAGATTGTGTGGAACTTGATGAATTTTCATACAAGGAGAACTCATCTTCAGTTATCCGAATTTCATCCCTTCTAACTTTCACTAAAGTGGTATCAGCACTTGTAGTTGTGGTGCTGGGTAAAGTATTTTAAGGTTTGCCCTCATCTATCCAATCGAATAAACGTGTCAACAGTCCAAGTCAAATTCTGTTCTTATATCTATTGAACAAAAAATTGAAAACACCACAAATCACCCCAAGTACTGGAATGCTGAATAATCCATAGAGGTTGTCATTAGTGTCATCTGAATCATACATGCAGTTAGAAAGTCTTTATTTCCAATCAGCTGAATATTATTAGCACATTCTCCAAAATCCTCATATATATGTTCATCAAGATCATCATTGAAACTAAGATCTGAAGTGATAGAAATATTGAAATAGCCCAGCAGAAGTGTTGTATCTCTTATCTGTGTAGTTTTTATCTCTATACTGGGGTCTCAGTTCTGAAGCCACCAGTTAAATTTAATCTGGTTGAGTGTCACAAATTAGAGTTGTCTCAATGCATACAGTAACCAGATTCTAATCGGTCTTGATCACAGTCTAAGTCTTAATATCAAAGTGTAAGGGTATTATGTGGTCAGGGGTACTAGCTAGTACTTATATAACAGTAATATCTCTTCAGCAGATTCCACAGCTTTGGTCAGTATTTTTAAATAGAAGTATGAGCAAGTGTCAAGATAGTAGTGAAAAGAGCCAAATATATAACTACAAAGTCAGTTTATTAAAAGAAAACAATAACCTATCCTATGGTGAAATTATATAACTGTACAGACAGGTTACACAGTATTCAGTAAAAGATTATATACAGTGTAATACAGAATCAATGTAACATTTAGTCAGTGAAAAAGAAAACAGCAACCTACGCTATGGTGAAACTATATATCTGTACAGATAGGATACACAGTATTCTATAAAATATTATGTACAGTGTAATATATATAACGGTCCATGCAGAATCAATGTAAAGTTTAGACAATGACAAGAAAAAAAAATCCTTGAGTTAAATGGTCCAATTGAATTGTACTATTCAGTTATTCATACAGATATTCCGGTACTATTAATATGCTCAGCCAAATTTATGAGTAACCCAGAAAAACTGTGACCTACTCAAAGGGGTATTTTAGCTTGTGCCAAGTTTCTCTTAGTGCTTGTTAATTATCAATGAGCACTCTGTCTGGCCTTATAATTACTGCTGATAAATATCAGTATACCAAAATTGTCCCTCTAAAATAATTAATATCACCTATTAAGTAACTGGGTAAAATAATAAAGGCACTTACAGTGATTTCCAACAGTATTCTGATAAGATATCTGTGATACTATAAGTTTATAGCTGTCACAACCATGTAGTAAGTTGGAGCCAAATATGGAAAATCTCATCTGCCAATTATAATATGTAAACAAAGAATGAGGGGTGATAGCTTTCTAGCAAGTTGTGGTTGTAGATTACCACAGTGGATCAGTGTGGAATTATCAGAGTGGAGTGAACTAATCTGCTGGTAAATTCTCAGGAGAGATGTTTACACAGTGGAGTTCTGAGCTAAACTCCACAAATTACCCATTTTACTCTCAATTTATAATGCCTACTCTGACTTACTCTGGTTTCCAGAGTACACTGATACCCACAATGCCTAGAAGCCATTTGATTGGCTGAGCCTACTCTGACATACTCTGACTCTACTCTGACATTCAGAGTAATTATTTGCACAAAGTTTCTCCCCAAAATATAGTAAAATTACATTACATTAAAATTACATTATCTGTGATACTATAAGTTTATAGCTGTCACAACAATGTAGTAAGTTGGAGCCAAATATGGAAAATCTCATCTGCCAATTATAATATGTAAACAAAGAATAGAGGGGTGATAGCTTTCTAGCAAGTTGTGGTTGTAGATTACCTCAGTGGATCAGTGTGGAATTATCAGAGTGGAGTGAACTAATCTGCTGGTAAATTCTCAGGAGAGATGTTTACACAGTGGAGTTCTGAGCTAAACTCCACAAATTACCCATTTTGCTCTCAATTTATAATGCCTACTCTGACTTACTCTGGTTTCCAGAGTACACTGATACCCACAATGCCTAGAAGCCATTTGATTGGCTTAGCCTACTCTGACATTCAGAGTAATTATTTGCACAAAGTTTCTCCCTGAAATATAGTAAAATTACATTACCATAGATTATTAAACATGTCCCAATACATCAAGAATATGTAAGTACAATTTTATACACATGTATAAATAACTTTTGAGACATAATAAAGACATTCAGTTTTATACTAAACTATCCCCAGAATAAATTCCTCACTCTGCACAAATGTGTGTACTGAAACAAAAACACTGAAAGATCGAGATTTACTGAATTAACAGAGCACACACACACACACATTCCAGGAAAGCATGTTCAGCCTAGAAAATCAATAAAGTGAGTGCAGAGTTAAAATATCCCCCCTCTCAAAGTCCTGCATTACAAGAATGCTTTACTTAGTGGTGACCCTTATTTGGGTCACAAATATTTATACACCTTAGTGGGGAAAGTGCACCCCTCCCTGGCTGTAAGACAACATTTTAAAACTGTTTGGTGAAAAATAACCAGAAAAACCTATTCTGTAACTTGGATAAACTTTATATGTTCCTTTAGTCATGAATTAATTAAATTCAAAAGAGAAAAAAAGAGTTCTACCCCAGGCTCATTACAATATATATAATTTATATTTACCTGGAGTAGAGCCAATGATATCTACACAGGTATCTGGTTTATTGCAGTTTCCATCACAATTCCAACATAACAACTTATGATTTGAGTAATTATCCAGGATATCAGATATTGGTATCAATATGTCTCCACCATAACATTTACTATATATCAGAACTACAGCATTTTCCTGTCCACATCTCAGTAAATAATCGACAAACTCTAATTTTGTTCTCAAGTTTTCAATGATCATCGTTTTATGACTTTCATTATAATTGCATGTAACACCATAACATATAGCAGTATTCAGTGTCATTGCAAAGCAATATAATATGATAAAGAAGCTCAACATCTTTATTTCATTAATAAAACCTGTACTTGAATTATGTGAATGAAAGTGATAGTACTATCGATTCCCTCAGTACCAGTGAATGATATCACAACATTATTTACATCACAGATATGCAAATTGTCTTGTGATGTCATACTCCCAGAGCACAGAAATAGTCTAGTGAATTCATTTTACAATTCATTAATTAGATGCATAATTGTCCTGAATAATAGTATTATATTGTTATTACTATTCCCATTATTTCATTGTTTCTTTATTTTAATATTAGAATCTTATTACCTATACTGGATGAAAATTCAGATATGTTCTTTGTGACAGCTCCATGATGACAACACATTGGAGTAAGGTATTGGCTATAACTCCGGAAAATAAATATTAATGGATTCTTGAGGAACAAATAGTATACCTCGATGTTAGTATTAGGTTAGAAATGTGAATATAATAATATAAATTAGTATTGGATGGTTTGAACAACAGATTGCTATTATTATCAAAATAAAAAAATGAAATACCTGCTTGTCTCATCTGGTCCTATGTATTGGTCATTAACTAAACTGGACATCTGCATTATGCCCAGATCTATCACAATTCTACTCCTTCGTTGTCTCCTTTTTCTTTTTCGATGAATTTTGCATCTCAAAAGGATTATCGACATAATTAGGAGTACTAAGACAAAGGAAGGAATACTAGCTAATAAATAAACTCCTGTTTTGGAATAAGTTTTAGAAAAATCGTTTTTTGGAAAGAAATTGTAGGGCTGAATGTATCTTTATAGCAAATTGCATTATCAATTTTCGTTGAGATAGAAAGGCTAGAAAAAAACTCCTTTGAGAACGCTGATGAATAGATTGAAAGGGAGGAGGGGAGAGGAAAGGAAGATGAGATCAGGAGGGGTGAGAGAGAGGGTGATGGAGACTCATATGAAATGAAAAATGTAATTAATAAACATTAGTGCCACAATTACCCAAAACTCTATCATACGAAATTTTAATTAACCATCCCCAAATCCAATGTCCATAATCCTTTCAAAGTTTTATTTCTGTTTTTCTGTTAACAGAATTTTACCTTCCAGAGTTGTGGTTAATATTGACTCTGGTGTAATTATTTGTAAATTTTATTCTTTAAATTCTATTTATTAATTTTTAAATTCATGTTTATCACTAACCTTTGCTGGTGGAGGAAGGTTCTGATATTGTGGATGACAATATCCTGAGGAATATCCATCAACCAGGCACAGTTGAAGTGCAACACATCAACCATAGTCAGATATTTTAAATTAGATAACATTTCGAATAAATGTACAACTTCCTGCAACTGTACTCTTTCTAAGTACAGAGTAGTGATCTCTAGTCAATATTTAAAGCTTGGAGTCATCACGTCAATGTATACTGCTATTGTATTGTCGCAAGGACATATTCTTTGATTGCAACTTATGGTGCCTAATCCTTATACTAGTAAACCAATCAGTAGAAATGTTATTTTAAGCTCCATTTTTTCTGAAAAGGCTTATAATAGCACAAAAACATTATTTATATAGGAGCTGCAAGAAAATTGCTGTCTAACTGTCAGATTGCAATAGGTAACTAAATGCTAATATCATGTTAAAAACTTATTCAGTCTGTTATCAAGCTCGCTAGAAATAGAGTATAAATAAACATGGTCAATTGTGACATTAATGTGTTTATTTTGGACAGACTGTAAAACCTGTAAGTGTTTCCAGAATCCAGCAGTTATCCACCATGAGTTGCATAGCCTTTGAATCACCTTGCACAATAATTATATGTGGACCAACTGGATCCGGGAAATCTACAGTTATATTCAATCTTTTCGAAAATATAAATCAAATGTTTACAAAGAATCGAAACAAGATTTATTATTTCTATAGCACCTAGCAGGAATTATTTGACAAATGTCAAATAGAAAATGTAGAATTTATTAAAAAATTCTGGATGAAACTTTCATAGAAGATATTACTGATGAATCACACCATTTGTTGATTATAGATGACCTTCAAATCTCTGCATTAAATGATAGATTCATTGCAAATCTTTTCAGGAGAGAATCTCCTCATAGAAATCATAGTGTCATCCTTATTTTCCCAAATTTATTTCATCAAGGTAAATATGTTAGGGACATACTCATTATTTCATTTTATTCAAAAATCCGAGGGAAAAAGTCAAATTAAGATTTTAGAAAATCAATTAGGCATTAGAAGTAAAATTGAGGAAACAAATTCATCAGCCACAGAAAGGCCATTTTTTTATCTATTGATAGATTTATCAACAAGGACTGAGAGCGACTACATGTTAGTGCCTGGCAAATACAGAGTGGTGTATAAATAGGAGTGCATCAATATATTGTGTTATTGTGAGGTTTAGAGTGCAGATTCCCTCATAAAATGCCATTTTAATATGTGTAAAATTTACTAAGATCAGCTCCCTTTTTACGAATTATACTTGAGAATAATCGGAAGTTAAACAAACATTTGTTTATTCATTATCATCATTAGCTGAAAACACTTGTTTAGTCAGTTATCATCATTAGCTGAAATTTTTACAATGTTTTTTGTTTACCTCTGTCTAATAAAAAAAAGAAAACTATTCCAAAAGAACATTGGTGTATTGAAGAGATATATTCAAAATAAAAATCGTAGACAAGGAATTGCTGTTAAAAAGTATAAACTTATTTCCGATCTACTGTTATTGTTAAAACCCTATATCAAAACCATTTTAACATGAACAAGTTTGTCTTGATGCCAAGAGAACAATATGACAAATTTAAAGAGTTCCTATTATCCAAAAGCAACCAAAATAACAGGAGAGATCATAGATGAGAACATGCAACAGAAATCCTTACCCCAAAATCACTCAGATGACAACCAGCAAGATGAGGAAATGCAGGAGAAATCATTATCAAAAGATCAGTTAAGTTAGATAATAGTATGATAACAGGTGATAATATGAAGTTCAATTCTGTAAAATTAGATTTAAAACAAGTGAATAAGGGAATGATCCCATGCCTGCCTGGTGTACCAGAGGCTGAATCATTAACTCCAGTTGCTAAAAATAGTAAAATGGCAAGAAAAAACAGGCAGGATATGGCGAGAAACCAGAATGGTTCAAATATTAGAACAAAATTGTCAGATGATGTTGAAAATAAGTTAAGTCAGCTCTACTACAACCCAAGAAGTCCTGTGCCATTCAATGGAATTGATACAATATATAACTATTTAAAAGATAAGAAGGGATTCGAGAAGTTGAGCCAATTATCTAGGAGAGATGTCAAAATTTGGTTAAGCAAACAGGAGGCCTATACCTCCCACCATCCAGTCAGAAGAAAATTCCCTAGACCTAAGGTGATATCATTCTCCTTAAATTATTAATGGGATACTGATACTGCTAATATTGTGAAATATAAAGATCATATGGAGGATTTAGCTATTTTGCTACGCAGTTTAGAAAACAATATTAAACAGTATTAAGCAATATTAAAGGGTTTTTGGAATAATGAGGGGGGATAATTTTGTAATACTGGGGGAATTTTACAACATAGAGGGGGTCTGTAGGGGTTAATTACTCTCTATTAAAATGCCTCCCAGGAGATCTGGATACAAATCACAAAGGATATTCACTGGATAAATGCTTGGGGGAAGTTTGGGGAAAAAAAACGATGACCAAACACTTTGCTTGCATTTAGACCTGTACAATTTCAGATATCTTCTCCTCACCAAGTATATGATACTTAGAATGTATATTGAAAATATAACAGAGGTGATTTGTTTTTATCTAATTCTATTGAAATTAAATATTATATTTAAAGGATATAATAAATATAAGCATTTGGATATCTTGTAAAAAAACCCAAGGATTTCAAAACTAGCCAACACAATGGACATACATATCTGGATACCTTGTCATTTGGATACAATAACCAATTAGCTGCAAAATGGATATGAAAATTTTAATTTGTGTATGTTATCACACAGGATATAATTATATGATTAATTATTTGGATATATTATGAAATAAATTGAGTATTTTAAATACATTTTGTAATGAACAAAGGTAAGATAAATTTGGAGAAATTTCTCTCAGAACACTGCCACAGCAATTATTCCCAGGCCTTGACTGCCTAAAAATTGTTTTCACATCCCAAACCCCTAGGAGTAATGGTAAGGGAGATATAATAATTTTTAATAGGATAACCCCATTTGACATTAAGCATGTGGTATGGCGGCCATTTTATTTTGCAAATTAAGCCAAAACTAGAAAAATGTTTTTGCTAACAAAAACTAAGCGTCCCAAAAAGGTTCACTGCAATATAATATACAGTAGAAAAAGGTTTTTGAAAATAAAAACATGCACTGCTGAGAGAAGAAGTGAAAGTTAAGCAGACAGTGTAGAAGTTCATGCATTATTTAACATGAAAGAAAAATTTAAGCTTTATTTTGTTTTCTATGGTCATAAATTGCGAAAAGTTAATTGAATAAATGCTCTGGCTAAGAATGCATAAAGCATCAATACTTATAATCGGTCGAAAGTTACACCATAAAACTACTTAATTAAAGAGTAACAGTGCTTTATAAATGCCATATATCTATTTACATTTTAGAAAAAGGCATAGTAAAATATGAGCCTTTAGAAAGGCAAGAAGTTTATGACACAATGCTTTGAACACATCTATCTGGTAAATCTGACCAGCTATCTAGACTCTTCACATAAGGTTTCCCAATACCTCTGAATACATTGTAAATCTCTAAAAGCAAGAATAAAATAGATATAAGGCAAAAACACAAAATCGGCTATTCGATGAATCCAGTTTGATCCATAAAAGGGGTGGGGGGCAGGGGGTAAATCTGACCAGCTGTCTAGGCTCTTCACATTAGGATTCCCAATACCTCTTAATACATTCTAAAACTCTAAAAGAATAAAAGAGATAAAAGGCAAAAACACAAAATCGGCTATTTTATGACCCCCAGTTTGACCCATAAGGGGGGGATCCAGGGGTAAATCTGACCAGCTATCTAGACTCTTCACACAAGGTTTCCCAATACCTCTTAATACATTCTAAAACTCTAAAAGAATAAAAGAGATAAAAGGCAAAAACACAAAATCGGCTATTTTATGACCCCAGTTTGACCCATAAGGAGGGATCCGGGGGTAAATCTGACCAGCTGCCTAGACTCTTCACACAAGGTTTCCCAATACCTCTTAATACATTCTAAAACTCTAAAAGCAAGAATAAAGGAGATAAGAGGCAAAAACACAAAATCGGCTATTTTATGACCCCAGTTTGACCCATAAGGAGGGATCCGGGGGTAAATCGGACCAGCTATCTAGACTCTTCACGTATGGTTTCCCAATACCTCTTAATACGTTCTAAAGCTCTAAAAGCAATAATAAAGGAGATAAAAGGCAAAAACACATAATCGGCTATTTTAACCCCAGTTTGACCCATAAGGGGGGGATCCGGGGGTAAATATGACCAGCTGCCTAGACTCTTCACATATGGTTTCCCAATACCTCTTAATACATTCTCAAGCTCTAGAAGCAAGAATAAAGGAGATATAAGGGGAAAAGAAGAAATTGGCTATTTTATGACCCCAGTTTGACCCCTACAGGGAAATTTGACTTGCTTTTTAGACTCTCCACATATGGTTTCCTACTACCTCCCAATACATTTTATGGCTCTAAATGCAATACTTAAGAAGATAATAGGGGGGTTCACACGGATTTTAAGCTTTCTGATTGGTACCTGTGAGAAAATCACTCATAAATCGGTCAATTTTCATCGGATTGCTCCCAAAATCTAATCAGCTTACATTTTTGATAGTATAAATATGTGTATGAAGTTACAAGCCTCTGCCGTCAGTAGATTTTTCTGAACTGCGATGACGGGCGGGTGTACCCGAAAAAACTATTTTTTGATCATGTGACCTTGATAAAGATCAAAGGTCAAATTTAAGCATGTGGAAAAATTTTCCCACACCTAAGGTATATAACTGCCAAATATGGTTTAAAAGCTTGCAATAATAAGGGAGATATTCAAGGGAGATCATAATGCGGCGGCAGCGACGAGGAAACTGACATGAAACCAAATAAGCGCCCTTTCAGTGACACTTAATTGCTGTCAGACTAGCTTTCCTAGCCATATATCTGTTGTGCAAATCTCATGAAGCTAGCTGCAATATTTCAAGTTTTAGAGCATCTTTATGATCTTCAAAAAACCTGCTATGGCAGCCATTTTACTTTTCAAAATGAGGCCAAAATTTTGCACAGACATGTTTTCATAGCCATAAACATTCCCTACAAATTTGGTGAAGATATCTTTATAAATGAATGAGACATTAAGGTTTATATAAAAACGTGACGAATGGATGGATGGACGGACACGCACGTACGGAAGGAATTTTATAATCTTCCAGCCACATAAAAATAAGTAATATCATTTTAATTTCAAAAATAAAACAAAATCTGCAAATTCGAATAAGATAAGCACAAGAATAAGCCTTATTGGAGTTCTGAGTGCGCATGTGCACCAATCCTGTTTACAATCGAGAATGTGGAAAAACAATGGCCACGTGTGGACAAGAATAGTCTCTAATTACCCGGTTAAAATATATGAAAAAAATTATTCCTTAATTTTAACAAATTGTACATCATTTTGAAGCATAAAATACACATAATTTAAATGTCTTTTGTGTTTTTATGACTTTGTGATGATTTTGATCCTTGCTTTAATGCACTTCACAGAACAAAATATGAATTCATGTAAATGCCTTAGAATAGTTTTTAATGTAAAATCCTATTTAAAGCCTGAATATCTTTATATATATTTTGAATAAGAAGAATGAAATAAATAGATCAGATTTTTATTTCATATACCTTGACAAGTAAACCACTTTAGAAATTGAAAAAGATAAAATAATCATTATAGAGTTGTCATGCTCAGATGTTCATAAACCAGCTTTTTGGGGTACTAACAAGCCTTAGGCTTAACTTTTGTTTTACAAGTTTGGCCAAGTTAAGACTACATGTATAAATTATAATTGTAAACATATACATATAAATTTTAAAAGGGGTTAAGAGATGTGCAAAGGTCACAGATTCATCGACCCTATTTTTAAAGAATTATAACAATAATATTATGATCTGCAATATTTTGACAGTATTATTTCCCATGTAAAATCATTTAGTCACATTTTCACCAATACAAAGCAAATAGTCATATTAGTACAGTCTAATTTCTAGACAAAGAAAATAGGGAACATGAAGACACAATTTTAAAAATAGGCACAGGTGACAAATGGTTTCCTCTCATAAAGGGATTCTCCAAGAATGTAGATGAATTCACAGTTTAGTGCAAAAAGAATACTGTAGAATGATTCAATCTAAAATCTACTTCAAAATAAAATTAATGGCACTGAATATAATAATGCTAAAATAAGATAATCCATTTAACAAGAAAATTATGAACATATTTTACAGAGCTGACATGCCATTGTGACCTCACCCAATGGATCACAATTACTGTTTTACCGGGGATTATCCTCCCTCACCTATCTTAAAAGATAATTTATATCTTACGGCCACTTTCAAAATCAAATGTACCTAGGAATGTTTGGGGGTGGACAGTCACCAGTCAAAACCATTTAATAATTGACCTCTGACAGGTTTTGATACAAGCAATATTGAAGTGAATGACACCTCAGGAACATAGTTCTTGGGTGCTTTGATAATGTATGAAACTTCAAAAATTTCTTGTAAATTGGCCAGAAAAATTATATCCAGGTCCTTGACCATGTTTACTGTGGTGACCATGGTAGTTTATTGAACTGCCATGAACGTGAGAGATCGCGAATCCACGTTTTCTTTATTTTATATATTTGTCTGGTAATCACTTTAAATACTTTAATATTTAAAGTATTTTGTCCTTACATTTTAAAATAAGGTTGTTAGAAGAAAAATCCACCATATTGTCTTCTTAATTTCTGGCATTTCATATCGAGAGTGACATCATCACTTTGTGTGTATAGATCGGCCGGAGTTTATATGTGCTGGAACTGATTGGAAGCTGAATCGGGAAGTTTTGTTGGCCGAATGCTGCATTATGGGATATGTTTTATGCGGTGGACGTTCCGAATCTGCATTGAATCCTTGCTATATAAGGAACTGAAATTGAATTGTTCTTCAGTGCACTGAGCTGCTCTAACAGAAAGGTACACTCATTGGTTCTAACTTTTGCTAATATTTATTCGATTTTATTTGGTTTCTTTTATTTATTTTCAGATCCGGTTGCATTAAATTATTGCTTTTATCTTACTGCAAGTTTGTAGGAAGTTTCAGTAAATTTGGTTCTGTAATTTATTAATATTCTGTCATTTAACAGATGGGAGTGTTTCCCTCCCATTTGTTTACAAACAAATACTCATGTTTTTGATAGTTCTTACAACTGATAGTAAATAATATGAACTTGTAATGGAATAATTTCAAGCTGTGGTTTTGCAACCATGCGGGTGTAGATATTATTTTAACTGCAGTTTATATATTTTGTTTCATGTTTCTCATATTTCATTTTGACTGCTAACTGCAGTATTTTTGTGATAGTTAGGATGTACATTTGACTGAATATTGCAGTATCATTATTATTCACTGCCTGCAATATCATTTTCTATTATTATTCACTGCCAGCAGTATTAATAGAGAGTTTAAGATACACGTTTTGGAAATTACGTGTACTGCAAAATCTATAAGTACACGTAGACGTTTCATGTTTGTCATTTCTGATTAAGATACAAGTACTACGTGATGAAGGCAGGCTCTCTCCCCATTTGGTTGTTTATGCTTGGAAACAGAGTCAATTTCATTGGAAGGAAAACATGGTAGAGGGATTGACCGTTTGTCACTTCATGACCTACTGTGATTCAATATAAATTCAATATACAATACAATATAACTTACTCAAGCATTTACAGTTACCTAAAATCATCCACTTGTTAAATAAAGATTAGCAACAGAATTGGCCATATATATTACATGTATAACCTATTGAATGTTAATTTTTCCATTGTTTTTTTTAAAAAATTACTTCCCATAAAGGTAAATACGATACAGCATGATAAGGAATGGTCCGTCCCTAATCTGTGGAATATGGCAAAAATTAGAGGCTTTTCAAGTGCAATTTTTTTATCTAAATCTGCATTTTAACAGCATATATATAATGTACGATACTTGAATATATCATTGCTAAAAAGTTGATTATATAAAATGAAGATTTAATAATAAAAATTTTAGGTAAACCCTCACGTTTTGTTCTTACTTGCAGAACTGGTTTTTCACGTTGTGAACTTGTAGCTTAACGTACTGAGGTTGGAAAAAACGTCTAAGATGACATCATCCGTTCTCTTTGCAGTACGCATCACGACGTGTACTTGTATCTTAAACTCTCTATTGCTATTCTTGTTTCTTAAGTCTTGTATAGTCATTCATATGCAACAGTAACTTCGTTCGTCATGTTGTTCTGATATTTTGCTGAACAGCATTATACTATTGTTGTTACATTCTGTCACACAGTATTTACAAATACATGTTATTTAAAATAAAACGCACATTTAAGATTACATTATTCATTGTTCTTTCCAACTTTTAACTTATAAAATATCATCAACTGGGTCTATTGGCACAGGCATCAAAAATAACAACTTGGTTGGTGATCTTGCCAATCCGAATCTGATATCTGGCGATCTGCCAAGTTGAACACGACGTGAACTAACTACTTTTGAACTGCAAATTTACTTATCTGGCTCAGGGTTGTTACAGAATTTTTGGCGCCATGACCAGGATTGGCATTTTAGTTCGTAAATTTTGTTGAACAAGTAATAATCTGGTGTGATTGTTTTTTTTGTTTTGTTATGTTTGTGAATTGCTGTTAACATTTGGCAACAACACAGTGGTGTACTGCCTTGATGATAGACAGTGATTGAATGTTTGTATATTTACTGTGACACATTTACACTTTGGTGATCAGGTGACTGCAGTAAATAGCGTGCATGTGTTTTCATATCATTGTTAACATAGGTATGGACACTTTTGGTGATTTTTAACTGGTGATATAAAGCAATGATGTTATGAATGTGTATGAATCAGTGACACAATACAAAATGTTGCACAGCAAACTAAATTGTATGTTTGTTAGGTAAATGTATTACTGTTAATACATGGTATTCAAATAGCCAAAAAGGGTTTTCTTTCCTCAGGTGAATATTGGTGATGTAAGACAGTAATTATATGCATGGCTACTGTTAACACGAGTATTTAACTTATGCAAGGTTGATACTTGGTGGTATAAAACTGTACTTGATTGTGGTACACACACATACACACAACTGAAACTACTCAAGTATTAGCACAAAAGTGACAACACAAAAGTTATTCTAAATAACTGAGGTGAACACTTGTGTGAAACTGCCATCGTAACATTTTGTGGGTCATTCTTCAAAATTGAGCTGGTCGTCTAAATATAGTTTGAACTATTTCATTGCCTGAGGTAGTTATAGTTTTAGTATGACAAGTAGAAAAGCCAAAAGTTCGATCCAGGTCATGTCTGACTAGATGCCAAAGTGGCCAGAGAAAAACTGTGAATCAATTGACTGTATCTGGTCTTGATGATGAAATTTAGTTTAGTAAAGTTCCAGACAGATATGCAAAAGGTGGTTTGAATAAATCAGCACCAGCTGTATGTATTGAGAATCAGAAAGGTTACTCTGGGAGTAATATGGCTGAGAAGTTTCCTATTGGTAAAGGGGATGATTCTGATGATGAGTATTATGATACTTCCGATGAATTTAGTCCTGTTATCAAACTAAAACATTCCACTCCGTACCAAGGTAATAGGGATAGGAAAATTATTACCAATGGGGTTGGCAACAATGATATGAGGTTGAGACCTGAGGCTAAAGAGTGGGTTCCTGATAGACCAAGAGTGGTTAAAAAGGTAAAATCGGGTGGTACTATTGAAAACAAGGTTGACCGAGTTGAGTTGGGTGAACCATCTAACTATGGGAGTGATTATAACCAAATGCCCAGGGGTAATGATAATCTTCCTGAGAGGGTTGACTATAGGAATAAGATGACTGCGAGGCCCAACAAGAGAAAACAGTGTGATCCTGATAAGTTTGATGGGAAGAAAATTGATCGGACTGATTATCTGAAACATTTTGAAACTGTTTCTGACTGGAATAACTGGAATTACAGAGAAAATGGAATGCACTTAGCCATGAATTTGTTGGGTCAGGCTCAGACGGTGCTGGGTGATCTATCTTTTTATGGAGCTGTTGATAGAAAGAGAGACTAGCTATAGATTAGAGTTTTGTAACTGTGTCCAGCAATCACAAGAGTCAGTGATGCAGTTTGTTAATGCTCTTAGGTGTTTAGTTAGTAAGGCATTTCCCAGTATACCTAATGATTGTCAGGAGCAGTGGGTTTTGGATCAGTTTGTGATTGGATTGAATAATTTGAATAATCATGGGCTTAAGAGACATGTTCAGTTTGGACACTCAAAGAACTTGAATGAAGCTATTGCTTTGGCTCTCGAGTATGAAACTTTTGAAAGTGGGGATAGTAAGTATAGGTCAAAGCAAGGGAAATGTCATAATGTGGAAGTTGCTGATGACCAAGGGAAGGCTGACAACCAAGTATTGAGAGAGATTTATTCGATGGTGCGAAACAGCACAAAGGAACTACAATCGATCAACAAAGAGGTGCAAAAGTCTTCTCAGTATTTATGCGAAGGTCAGGAAAGTCAAATCAGGTAACTAGTGACAAGTCAAACTTGAGAAATGTCCAGTGTTTCAAGTGTAAGGGATTATCAGAAATATTGTCCACTAGTAAAATCAGGTCCTGGTTTTTCTAGAATGGGGGACTCAAAAACAAAGTTAAAATAGAAATGGCTGGGATGGGGCCAATTCTCAGGTAGTCTGAATATAAGGCCAATTGAAGGTGTTGTAGAACTGTTAAGTTGGCATATTCATGGTGAAGTTGAGGGAATTGAAACTGAGTTTCTAGTAGATACAGGTTCTACTTACACTATTCTTGATATAGGCTTCTATAAGAACATTGAGTCACAAAATAGTAAGCCACTTAAGGAAGTAAACTTAAGCTTGAGCAGTGCCAATGGTAACTTGCTTAAGGTTTATGGACAAACTGTTGTAAACATAATTATTAGAAATAGGTCATTTGAAACTTTGGTGAAGGTTGTTGACCTAGGTGACAAAACTACAGTTCTTGGTCTTGATTTTATGACAACTGTATTTTGAACATGGGGCAGGACTTCATAAGAATAGAAGGTCATAAAGTAAGGCTAGAACAGAAAAATGGTGCCAAATGTACCTACATTAAGGTGGCTAAAGAATTCTGTGTGCCACCAAATCATCAGATGATTGTGAAATGAACTCTTGACCAAAGCTATTGGAATACTAACTGTGAGATTGGATTTCTGGAACTACAATGAGGGAATTGTTACCAGCTGTAGTTTTTATGAGACAGTTTCACCATTATCTTTGGGGTAGACATTTTATTTTGAGAACTGATCATGCATCATGTAGGTGGTTAGTGAACTGTAAGAAACCTGTTGGCTAGGTGGCTTTCAGTTCTTAGTACATATGATTATGAGGTTCAGCACAGAAAAGGGATATTACACAGTAATGCCGATAGCTTGTCTAGGATGCCTCCAAGACAGTGTAAATGTGAAGACTGTGAAGAATGTGCTCTGAGAGTGTCTGAATGTGTTTGTGTGGTGGTCAGGGTAAGGGGAACCCAAGGAGACCTTGTTAGCACTAATGAGTTTAGTGAGGATTCCAGCGTGGTGACTGGGACTGGACTGGGTGTCTCCTTAGACTCCGGTGTAATACATAATGACTCTACTCAAAGTAAAGCAGGCTGTAGTTACCAATCGGCAAATGGTTTTAACTGTAGGAGATCAACTGCAAGGAATAAGGATTTCCATAGGAGTAATTGGGCTCCAAAAACTGAAATCTGAGGGAAGTGAGAAACCACTTAAAGCAGAAATTAGTGATTGTAGTAGTCAATATAAGATACTTTTTGTTCAATGGTCATTATTAGAATTTCATGATGGAATTCTGTATAGGAAATGGGTTCCAGAATGTTCTAAGGAGGTTCCTGTTTTACAATACCTAGTACCTGAAAGCTTAAGGAGGCAGATGTTTGAGCTCTTGCATTGTAGTAGGACTAGTGGTCATTCAAGTTGCGTAGAATTTTGGATAGTATCAGTAGAAGGTTCTATTGGCCATGTTACAACCGGGATATAGCTCAATGGTGTCAAACTTGTAAGGTCTGTGAAAGTTATAAAGCAGGGCATAATCCTAGGAGAGCTCCTCTTAAGCAACAGTTAGTGGATGCACCTCTTGAGAGAATTGCTTGTGATATAGCAACTAGTAGGAATGGAAATAGGTACATTCTTGTAGTGTCAGACTATTTTACTAAGTTTGTAGAAGCTTATCAACTGATAGATCAGACAGCGCAGACTGTTGCAGATACATTAGTAACACAATGGGTGTGTAGATATGATGTGCCCTTAGTTATTCACACAGATCCACGTTGAAACTACGAGTCTGTACTTTTCAAAGAAATGTGTAGGTTATTAGATATAGAGAAGACCAGAACTTCTAGGTATGGGCTTGTAGAAAGAATGAACAGAACTTTGAGGCAAATGTTGAGAGCTGTAGTTAGTGGTTTTGGAAGTGATTGGGATTATCATTTACCATACATACTTTTGGCTTATAGATCTACTGTACATGAGAGTGTTAACTTTACACCTAATTTCTGGATGTTTGGTAGGGAAGTAAGGTTACCTGTTGATATTAAGTATGGGGATAGACAGTCTAATGTTGGAATGTGTTATGCAAAATGCGTATCGAATGGTTAGAAAAAACTTACAGAAGAGTGCTGTTAGATAAAAATGGGAATATGACCTAAATACTTAGACACAAAGTTTCAAGCGTGGGTATGGGTGTTCTGCCAGATAACACAAAGACAAATTTGGTCAAAGGTGGAAGGGACCTTATTTGTTTCTAGGCTGGGGGATGTTAATTATCAGATCCAAAAAGAAGAAACTACTTAGCCTATTACTGTCCACATAGACTATATCAAGACCTATACACACAGTGATACAGCAGTTAGTTGGTTATCACAAGGTGATTATTGGGACAAGTCCGTACAAGTAGGCATAAGGTTAGCATTTATTTTTTTATCATTTTACTGCAGAGAGAAAATGTCTGTAGATGAATTCATTTTTGATTTGGGAGAGTTTGAGGAGGAGGTAGTGGAAGAACATGCTACTCAAGAGAGAGTAAGGAAATCAGGATGGAGGAAAGAAAAGGGAAGATATTTGTGTCTGGTACCGAACTGCAGAGAACGAAAGTTAGATTTCGTGAGGAAGTTTGCCTTGGTCCGACACTGGGAGGAAGTCCATGTTAGTACTATTGAACTATCAAAGTCTACCGTCCAATCATCTTGCCAGAGTTTAAAGAGGGCCTATGATCTGGAAAGGCACTACAGACGGAAGCATGAGCTGAACCACCTCCAAGCCAAACCTCTATCTCAGGGTGAAAAGCTGAAAAGGAAGGTGGTTGAGAACAGAAACTATGTTGCACCAGGTACACTTGTGGGGCCTAAGGACAAATTGGGGACAGGTCTTGGGAAGCCGTTTACGGAGACCAGACCTGGTCCAAACGAGATGGAGGTAACCCTAGCAGTAGTGAGAGTGGAAATAGATAATGTTCTTGATGAAGAAGTGGATATGATCTTGCAATCAGTTCCAGAACCAGAAATCAAGAAGGTCATTGGTATAAACTTATCACATAAAGAACAGGAGAGAAAGAACAAATTGATTAAAGATATCTGGACTGCAAGAGTGCTTATAAGGGAATGGACAAGGAGAGAAAAAGAGGCAAAGGATGAACTGAAAAGATTGGAGGTCAAGGAACAGAGATTGAGGGAGAAGGTGTTGCAAGAGCAGTTGAGAGGTGAAAGATCAGAAAGGAGAAAGATGGAGGTTGTGATGCGTCAGTTGAAAGGACAGATGGACAGGAGGAAAAGTGTGTTTGACTATATAGATGTGCTTAAATATGAAGTGTCTATGTGTGTTTATGTGTATTTTATACTAATTTGGCATTTGATTTATGAAATGGTTTCAATTTTCATTTTTATTGAATTTCACTCAACACTTACATTTATTATTTCATATTACATTTTAGTTGTAATATGTGCTTCATATTTATTAGGTAGCAAAGTTAAATCTGCTATGATGTTTAACTGTATTCTACATATGTCTTTTATTGTTCTTTTTGTTAGCATTAAAATGTGTATATGCTCTATATGGGACATTTACATTGAAATGCAGTTTTAATGGACATTTTATAATGAAATACATTATACAGTGGACATTTTACATTATTAATTTCATTGATATTCACATTATTATTTTAGCTCTGAATACTTTTGATGTAGTTTTATTAGTATTAGTACCTTAGTTACTGGAAGTAACTTGAGTCATTGAAGTCACTTGATGTGTAATTTTACTTTTATCTGCAGTTGCTGTGTAAGTAACTTGAGTTCCTGAAGTAACTTGATATGTAATTTTACTGTGATTGTATTTACTGAAGTGAGTAATGTGATATGATGTAGTTCACATATAAATTTTCTCTTTTGTGGAAGTTGCTGAAGTCAGTGACTGGATTGTATATTCATTATAGTTGTAGTATGTTCTTGGTATTATGGTATTGAGATGACCTCGCTTGCGTATTGCGTCTGCGCATGTGCGAACTCGGTATTTGATCCGCGAGATCGTTGAAGAAGTGTCTCCGCGGTCGCTAGTGTAAATGCGGTGCATTATCGCCCACCGCAAACGTTTTATAAAATAAAATATATACAGTGTTAGAAATCTAGTGCCTTTTACCAGTAAAATAAAATAAGCGGAACGATTGCAGAATTCCCCTCCCGGAAGTAGAAAGGCGTAGGAATATAAGTGAATTTATTTTCTGCAATAATATAGTTCCTGTTTAAATGGAAAATAAGATAAGTGGCAGGTAGACATGTAGGCAGGTAGACATGTAGGCAGGTAGACAGGTTGGCTGGTAGGCAGGTCGGCTGGTAGGCAGGTCGGCTGGTCGTCAGGTCGGCTGGTCGGCGGGTCGGCAGGTCGGCGGGTCGGCAGGTCACCAGAACAAATATCCACACCTTTATGGCAGTATAATGCATGGTTTTTTTTGTGTGATTAACCAATCAGAAACTATGTTATATTGTTCCTTTATTTTATAATCTCCAAATATGAAATTATTTTTTGTCAATTACTTTTATTATGTTCTTTTATAATTTTTATAATAACTGTGTACCTGCCGACCTGTCTACCTGCCGACCCGCCGACCTGTCTACCAGCCGACCTGTCTACCTGTCTACCTGCCTACATGTCTACTTACTAATCTACATATTTATTGTGTATTTATTTTATTTCATTTTTTTAAATTTTATTTTTGCATATATATATATCTAGATATATATATATATAGGTATATGACGGAACTACTTTCAGCTATATCCGGGAGGGGAATTCTGCAATTTAGCCAAATAAGCTTATTGTTAAACCTTTTAGTTCAAATATCCATCACTAGGGGGCGACAAAGTGCCTTATATTTATGTATATTTTATCACGATGCAGAGATGGTTATAATAAGCGAGTTCACAGTTTCGAAGTGCGCATGCGGTAACAGGTCGTATCGTTTCCGGGTCAAAGTTCGAGAGGTGTAGGAAGTAACTTGGAATAACAGAAACCAGTTTTAAATTTTTCTTTAATGTAAACAAAGTATTGATTGTTTGAAAAGTATTTTAATACAAAACGTTGTATGATATACTAAACCAATGCAATCCACATCACTTTGCTTGTGTCATTTTGTAAAAGGAAACTTTTGACCATTGATAACCGATTATCGCTCAGTGCATATAAGGTTATGTTTACTCTTTTTGCGACAGGGTGTTGTAAAATCTTAAATAACTTTGGCATTTCTGAATGGATTTTCATGAAATAAAAACCAGAAGAAAGGTTATTTTCATAGCTTTCCAATGATATAAGTTTAATGGATGTAGGTTGAACGACTGATTTTTGACAATTTTTTGAAAAGCGAAAATGTCAGATTTTAATACATTTTTTGAAATACCAGGGCCATTAAATCCTGAATTACTTTGGCATTTTCCAGCAGATATATTTAAAATTAAGGCCACCTGAGAGTCAGAATCATAGCTTTTCACTGATTTAAGGCCATTTATGTCTGAGCATTTTCCTGATTTTCTAGAATTTTGTAAATATGCAAAAAGTATATGATCGTAGTACTGCTGTTATTAAGGGCTTACAAATGCCCTTGTAAATTGTTGGACGAGTTTTTGTCAGTTATAGATTTAACTGTACTCCTTCATTAATCTTAAGATTGCCATTAAATTTCAAAAATGTTTTTTTTTGTCATTGCACTCAGTATTGCAATACAGGTGACATTGAACCTAGGCAGAGGTATGCAAGCTCGGAGTGCTCTTATTTACCCAGATACAATTCCACTGTTGGACTGATGTATGTTGGTTATTGGTCTATGGCTAGCAGTTATTGCTACCCGTAAATTTAGATTTATTTTTTTGTCTTATGTCATGTTCAACAGCCAGGGTCATATTGTGACGGGTAGTTTACGGGTGGAGGAACCAGTACATACTAGTTGGTCAATATTCTGCACTGTAAACCACTGGGCATCAGCAAGTAACTACCAACTTTCTAACACCTGGGCCGAGATTCAAAGTTTCGAACCAGCAACCTCAGAGGTTGAGTGCTTTTGTTCATCTAACCTTTGACTCTTGCCTCAAGGTCAGACAGGATCGACTAATCAAAAAATCATGCCATGTATCTCCCACAGTTTTGTTTATTAGTATCATTACAGCCACCAGCTGAGGTTATGTAATCATTGGAGTTTGTCCGCCTGTTAGTGAACCGCGTAACTCAAAAAGTTGTGAATGGATTTTCTTCAAGTTTTCAGAGTTTCCATATATTTTTAAGTAAGAAGTGAATTAATGTTGGAGGTGTCAATACCAATGCCACTAGTGTTAGGGCCACCTTAAATTTAAAAAAATGAGGTTTTTATCTCAGAATTCGCACTGTGGCTCATTTTGGTGTATTATACCTGGTGTATATGCCACAGTATCAGAATAAATATGTAAATATGACTTTATGGTGACCTTAAATGTTCCATTTTTATCAAGTTATGGCCACCTTAAAGTCACACAATTTGTTGTTTTCATAATTTTTCTAGCAAACATGGTGTTTGTGTATGCAGGTCAGCATGTGGGAACATTTCTATTATCTTCTGACATTTAATTCCTATAGGTATTTTCTTGCTTTTCATTCGTATTGGTCCAATTTGGAATTGCAGGGGCCATGGTGGAGCAGTGGTAACACACTGGCCGTCCATCCCTGAGGTCTGCTGTTCAATCAGACACTATGTGGGGAAATTGGTGGTTGCTTACCAATGGTTGGCAGCTAATTACAGTACAGAACCTTGCACAACTGTATGTGCTGGTTGTCTCTGCCCAAAAAACACTCATCGTAATATGACCTATACAGTGTTGAAAGTGACGTTAAAAAGCCCAAATAATTGGGAATTGCAAAATTGTTTTGACTGGGGACCACCCACCTTCACTATGTTTGTTGGGTTTACTCCAGGTTTGTATGGAGCTGCTTGATGTAGGGGTGAAATGTCTTTTTGATTTCATGTAATTTGTTTATTCATATTCACACTCCATTTGTGTTGTTTATTTCACAAGTCCTTTACATTAATATTCTTTTTTTATAAAATATATCAATATTATTAAAACAACATGAACAGTGCATAAAATATGACTTAATCCAATACATAGCTAATGGTTGTGCAAATTATAACTATACATATAAAGACAACTCTTATTACATTAAAATAATTTCTAAAGCCAATTTCATTCGATTTCATTAAATGGTTTATCATTATCTGGTCATAGTAATGGGGTTTTATCAGTCAATCAGCCTTGAAAAAATATCCATTCTGTGGGACAGCAAAGTCATTCAGGATAATTTAGGATAAGACACAATTGTATATGTATCTGGCATCTTCATTTGGATATTTGTTCTTCATGTTATGCCTCATATTTACCTGAAAATACATAAAAAAATTAAATGTTGGAAGACAACTGTTGCAGAAATAAATACTTTGTATATAACAACTGAATGAACCACAATTGTATGGAAAAGCATTGTTATGCACATTTTTAAAAATACCTCAAAATTCTGCCAATCTATATATATTGTTACACATATATGTTTCACATATTGTTATATATTCGGCGGTGGCGATGGCGGACTGATAACATGGCGAGAAACAAGTAATTCCTTTGGTGAAGGGGTTCAAGTGACAGAGTAGTGTAGTTTAATGCTTGTATCGGGCTATTTCTTTCACAAACAACCAGGAATGATGTTTTTGAAGTGATAACAGAAATATATAATACATATTATCATCTATTCCTGCAAAGGCAGAAACGACCTGCAGCAGTGGATGTATATTTCCATCTTATGTGGCAATTAATAAGTGTCATGTTTACAAAAAGAAATACATATATATTTTTTAAAAAAGCAAAGAGTAATTATTCAGATCATATACACCGATATGATAATTGTTATTTTTCTGAAGTTTATTTATTTTCCTAAACTGATATCTGTCTTTCTTTCCTTTCTATTATATATTTGTCAATCATAACTCTAAATAATCCAAATAAACTCTCATCTTATTTTAAATATGGTCATCAAGAATGTTGCTCATGAATATTCATATTCTGATAAGGTAAAATAGTTATAAAATCAGCCCAGTTCTCCAGACAGCATACGGCTTTGTATTACTTGCAATGAACTTTAAGGCTCTAAAATAAAATAGATAAGCAGATAACACAGGGATTCAGATGAAATTTATTGAATAACATTTTCTTGTCTGGTTCAGTGAATAATCATAATATTTTAAGTTTGTAAACATGCTTTTAAATAGAAATATTAACTATTGCATTTGTTTATTGTCATATTTTGGTGGGATTTTAAAATAACTTTGGAGAGATTTTCAACAAACCATTGAGATGTAGCACCAACCACAATGATGGCAGTATTTAACTTTATTTTTCATCTAAATCCGTCCATTATCTGTGGAGCAATTTGCATGTAAAGTTGCAGAAAACTGTCAAAAATATATGCATTTTTAAGATTGCTGAGCTTTAAAAACCCCTATTTTCGCCCATCTAAGAAGACTAAAAACGGTATTTTAAAATATTTTTTCCCAACATAAAACGCATATTTTGTAAATCTATATGTATAGTTTTATGTCCACTTACCACTCTAATGAAATATGTCCCTTAATGCAGGTATTTACATAAATTAATTTCGCTAACTTCTTATCCGTAGATTTACTTCCTACACCTCTTGACCTTTGACCTATCGTCCGAGATCTACAACGAGAACGAGACGTCTGAAACTGTGAACTCGCTTATGGCGATCGCTAGTATACGTCGCAAATGTGTACTGACGTCATTGCGGTGTTGCACCGTCATATAGTACTTTAGGCACTTAGAAACGGTGACGTAAAGGGGGATTGAATGTAAGGAGCAATTCAATTGGATTGGATTGAAAGGGTTCCAGAAGGACCAAAAGTTGAACCAATCAATTGAATGAACCAGCTCAGTAGTAGAACTGCTCAGTAGTAGAACAGCCAAATATGGTAAGACATTTACTACACATAGCAGCAATAAGGGTTTATTATTAGATGATTGTAGGCTAAATACTAGAGATAAATGGTATTTTTATTAAACCCAATATTAGACAATTGGTTATTTGTGTGCTAATTAAAAGCTATACATTATATTCAAGCTGATGAATTTGAGTAAATACTTTTGTAATTGTTACTTATGTACCGGTGATATTTTGTCTTATTTTGTAAATTATCTGTTGAATTTGATATATTTTAAAATAAATATTCATCGTTGAATTTGCTGTGAAATTCTTAATACACCACAAATTTGTCCCTTTAACAACAGGAGTTAGTGTTAGTGACGGTTTGCTAATAACCTAATACAAATCTGAACACAACGCGAGGCTTTATATTGATTTGGTCAATCGGTAGGGTTAACAGGCTATTTGGAAGGCTTGACATATCTGCTGGGTCGCCACAGATATTTTTGGTGCCGTGACCAGGATTAGGTTATTTGGTGTATTAACTTGATTGGAAGCACTTTTTTTTAATATTTCAAATATTTTGAGTATTGAAATTGCATAGTAGTTGTAGTTTTTTTTTGTTTTTTTTTTTGGTAGAAAAATAAAATGACTAGTGTCAGGTCAAGGAGTTGGATGCAAACTGTCCGAGACTGGATTCCTTAATGGCCTAATCCAAGGCGTGATAGAGAATCTAGTGAGACAAGGCCTCAATCTGAAATACAGTTTAACTCTGTGCCAATCAGATACAAAAGACCTACATCGGCAGCCACAGCTCCACCTGATATCTATGATGATAAGCTCACAAACATGAATAACTGTAACATATTACAGAATGAACGTGACAATGAGTTTATTGATTCATGTGAAGAAATAAATTCCGGAATCGTTCACTCAACACCAAATGTTTACATGACCGAAAAACCCCGAGTGGTTAAAAAGAGTGCAAGTAACCCAGGTGTTTATAAGGCTCACGATGATGAACCAGTTAGGTTGCCAAGACCCGAGTTGAGATATTATGATCCTGATTTGAACAAAAATCAGGACAGGGCAAGATTTCAAGGTCAAGGTGACAGGGCAACAAAAGACTTCAATTCTGGCTCAAATAGGCAACCACAAAACCAAGGGTATGGTGATAGGTTGTACCCGCAGAGTGAATTTTGGTCAAGGCCCACTGAAGGACAAGTGTCCTAGCCCAATACAGGTCCAAAGTATAGTCATAGACAAAGAGATCCGGACAAATTCAACGGCCAAACGGTTGAATGGAGTGATTATTTGACTCATTTTGAAACTGTCGCTAACTGGAATGGGTGGAATGACTATGAAAGGGCTACACAGTTGATAATGAGTTTGCAGGGCGAGGCTCAAAGGGTATTCAGTGACATTTCCCCATACATTGACACTCGAAACTATGGAGCCCTAATTGCCGAACTTGAAAATAGGTTCAATCCAGCAGAAAGAGAGGCCACTTTCCGAATTGAGTTCAGAAATAGGGTGAAAAAGGATAATGAAACCCCAATGCAATTTGGCTATGCTTTGAGGAGATTAGCATCTAAGGCGTTCCCAGGAATTAGTTTAAATGCACAAGAACAATGGATTCTTGATCAATTTATCAATGGTCTGGGAAATGCTGAAATTAGAAAACATGTTCAATTTGCACATCCCAAAAATTTGCATGAAGCAATCTCACTGGCCACTGAGTACGAATGTTTTGAAAACAATTCAAACAAGAAACTTTCAAAGCCAGTCAATGGTAAAGTTTGTGCCATTGAAAATTCAGAAAGTCAAATTTTAAAGAACATTTTGACCACCCTTCGGAAAAACTCTGACCAGATAAACCAATTATCCAATGAATTGGGTCATATTAAGGAATCAAAGCACACTGATTCGAGGTCAAACAAAGCTCAAACATGGGACAAGGGTAAAATGTCCAAGGACATAGAGTGCTATAGGTGCCATGAGAAAGGTCACTATTCACGGGACTGTCCTAAAAATCCAACTGCTGCAGGGAAAACCAGTGGTAGTTCAAATTCACCCAAAAATTTTAATTAAGGCAAGCTGAGGATGGGGCCGCATTCTCAGCAGATACCTACAAAGGGCCACTTGAGGGAGTGATTGAAACTATTAACTCGTCGTGTTGGTATGTTGAAGGAAGTGTAATGGGTAATGAAACTGAGTTTCTTGTGGACACTGGTTCAACATACACTATAGTGGATAGTTTGTTCTATGATTCATTAAATGACAAACCATCATTAGAGAAGATCAATTTGATATTGAAAAATGCTAATGGTGAGGTCATGAATGTATGTGGACAAACTAACCTGGATTTTGAAGTTCAAGGTCATAAGTTTAGAATGCCAGTGAAAGTGGTGTCACTAGGTGACAAGAGTACTATTTTGGGTTTGGATTTCATGGAGGACCAAGAGTGCATGTTTAATGTAGCCAAAGGTACCATGAAATTCAATGACAAACTTATAAAAATGCACAAGAAAGATAGCACAAGGTGTGCACGGATTCAGGCACAACAAAACTTTTGTGTACCTCCTCAGCATGAAATGATTATAAGTGGTAATGTGAAATCTAATCAATGGGTTTCTGGTTGGACAACTGGCTTAGTTGAACCTTTAGTTTCAGTTACTGAGAAGACTGGTCTTGCAGTGGCAAAATCTCTAGTGAAAGTAGGAGACAGTGCCATACCTGTAAGAGTTGCCAATTTTGGACTTGATCCTATCAAGATAAGTAAGAATAGTGTGGTAGCTATGCTTGAACCAGTAACACAAGTAAAACACTTTGACAATGACAAATCTTTATTTCAAAACACTGAAGCTGGAACTTTAAATATGATAGAAGAACAGAACATACCTGAGTTGCCAGAATTCTTGAAACCTTTGGTTGAAAATACATCTGGTGATCTGAAAGAAACTGAGTTGTTTGGACTTACCAGACTGTTGTATCAATATCAGGACATTTTTAAGAGTCCTGATGGACAACTTGGTCGGACAAATTTGGTGCAACATAGGGTACACACGGGCAATGCCGTACCAATCAAACAGCATCCCAGACGTTTACCTGTCTCACAACAAGAACTTGTTGATAAGGAACTTGACAAAATGGAAGCACAGGGTATTATTGAGCCCAGTGATAGTCCTTGGTCATCTCCTTTAGTGATAGTAACCAAGAAAACCGGAGATATAAGGGTGTGTGTTGATTATCGTGCCATCAATAGTGTCATGAGAAAATCAGCCATTCCTTTGCCCAAAATCCAGGAGTGCTTGGATTCTCTATCTGGATCAAAATACTTCTGTACTATGGACTTGGCACAGGGATACTATCAGGTTGCTATGCACCCAGATGACAAAAGTAAGCTGCATTTACTTCTAAAAGAGGTCTTAGGCAGTTTACAGTCATGCCTTTTGGGTTGACAAATGCACCAGGCACTTTTATGCATTTAATGCAATTAGTGTTAAGTGGGTTGCAATGGTCAAAAGCAGTACTGTACCTTGATGACATAATAACATTTGGAAAGACTTTTGATGAAACCTTGTTGAATCTTGAATTGGTATTTGAAAGATTACGCAAAGCAGGGTTAGTTCTGAAGCCATCCAAATGTAGACTATTCCGAGAGTCAGTGGAATTTTTAGGTCATGTAGTATCTCAGGAGGGGATATCTTGTGATCCCAACAAACTTGAGGCAATCAAAAACTGGCCAAAGCCACAAAAGGTCAAGGATGTTCGTAGTTTCCTTGGACTGGCTTCGTACTACAGGAAACATATAAGGTCATTTGCTACAATAGCAGCACCCTTGAATGCTCTGACAAAGAAGAATGCAAAGTTCATATTTGATGAACAATGTGAAAAGGCGTTTCAAACATTGAAGGACAAACTATGTACTGATCCAATAGTTCTGGCTTATCCAAACAAAGAGGGAACCTTTGTACTGGATACAGATGCTAGTTTATATGGAGTTGGTGGAGTTTTGTCACAGATTCAAGATGATGGTCAAGAAAAGGTCATTTCATATGCAAGTAAGACACTAAGCAAAACACAACAAAACTACTGTACAACTATGAGAGATCTGTTGGCAGCAGTGGCTTTCATAAAACATTTCCATCATTACTTATGGGGAAGAAGGTTTATTCTGAGAACTGACCATGCTTCGTTGAAGTGGTTAGTCAATTTCAAGGAACCAGAGGGTATGTTAGCAAGGTGGCTAGCACTACTCAGTTCCTATGATTTTGAAACACAGCATCGCAAGGGAGTGATACATTCTAATGCTGATGGTCTTTCTAGACAGCCACCTAGAAAGTGTAAAAGAGGTGACTGTGAGGATTGTGCATTGGAAAGTGAGCACTGTGTTTGTGTTATAACTAGGGGTCAGGCTGAGAAAAGTAGGAGTCAAGGACAAAATGGTCAATCCATGAGGTCAGCTAGTATGGATACTAGCAAGATGACTCAAGAATCTCAGGCGCCTAGTTTTGGTGATAGAGTAAATCTTCCTTCACATAGTAAAGAGCAGACTTTTGAGAGTCCCCCTACTAGCATTGTGACTAGTCAACATCGTGGTGAAAGTCCACGGGGGATAAGTAAAAGGTCTCGAGGGAAATTCAGTAACTGGGCGGACAGTTACACAGTAGATCAGTTACTGCAAGCACAAAAGAATGATGCTGTTGTGTTGAAAGTAGTACAGTTGAAGTGTCAAAGTGACATACTTGACAAGGCCAAACTTTGCCAAGAGAGTCATGAGGTCAGAACATTGTGTTCTCAATGGTCACAGCTTGAGTTAAGACGAGGACTACTGTACAGAACGTGGGTTCCTAGTAATACAAAGGACAAATCTGTAAATCAGTATGTTGTACCTCAAGCATTACGGCAGGAAATCTTGCACCAATTACACAATCATAAAACTTCTGGTCATCTTGGGGTCAGAAGGACATTGTGTAAGGCGAGGGAAAGATTTTACTGGCCAGGGTATAAGCAGGACATTACCAGATGGGTGAGCAAATGCAAAGTCTGTAGTAGTCATAAGGCTGGGTACATGCCAAAGAAAGCTCCTCTCAAGCAGGATTTTATTTCTGCGCCAATGGAGAAAATAGCCTGTGACATTGTAGGGCCTTTACCTGAAAGTGAAAAACACAACAATTGCATATTAGTGGTATCAGATTACTACACAAAGTATGTGGAGGCTTATGCCTCGCCTGATCAAACAGCACAGACTGTTGCTGAATGCTTGGTAACAGAATGGATCTGTAGGTATGGAGTACCTTCAGAGATACTTTCTGACCAAGGTAGGAACTTTGAGTCCACACTGTTTCAGGAGATGTGTGGATTGCTTGACATGAAGAAAGTGAGGACATCTCGTTATAGGCCCCAATCTGATGGTTTGGTCGAGCGCTATAACAGAACACTTAAGTCAATGCTTAAATCTTTCACTGAATCTGAAAATCTGATTGAGATGAACACTTGCCTTATGTGATGATGGCATACAGAGCCACCATACATGAAAGCACAAAGTGTACCCTAAATTTGTTGATGTTTGGTCACGAGGTAAGACTGCCAGTTGACATCATGTATGGAACAAACAAGAGCGAATTTGTTCCTCAATGTCCCAGCGAATATGTAGAATGGGTCAGACAAACGATGGCAGATGCATTTGACAAGGTTAGAGACTCTGTAAAATTGAGTGCAACTCGACAAGCAAAATCTTATAACAGAAACACTCAAACAAGGTCATTTAAAGTAGGACAATGGGTTTGGGTTTATCACCTACCTTCAGACAAACAAAAGTTTGGTAGAGGTTGGAAGGGCCCATATTTGGTTCTGGATAAATTAGGGGAGTTAAACTATAGGGTTCAAGAAAAGCCTGAATCAAGAGTGTTGACACTGCACATTGACCATATCAAGAGTTATGAACATGAAACACCTCCTAGTTGGTTAGAACCAAAAGTAAAAGAGATTGGTGTTCAAACTGAGAATAGTGATAAATCATGTTAAACCAGTAAAATAAAATAAGCTTATTGTCAAACCTTTTAGTTCAAATATCCATCACTAGGGGGTGACAGAGTGCCTTATATTTATGTATATTTATGACGGTGCAGAGATGGTTATAATGGCGATCGCTAGTATACGTCACAAATGTGACTGACGTCATTGCGGTGTTGCACCGTCATATAGTACTTTAGGCACTTAGAAATGGTGACGTAAAGGGGGATTGAATGTAAGGAGCAATTCAATTGGATTGGATTGAAAGGGTTTCAGAAGGACCAAAAGTTGAACCAATCAATTGAATGAACCAGCTCAGTAGTAGAACTGCTCAGTAGTAGAACAGCCAAATATGGTAAGACATTTACTACACATAGCAGCAATAAGGGTTTATTATTAGATGATTGTAGGCTAAATACTAGAGATAAATGGTATTTTTATTAAACCCAATATTAGACAATTGGTTATTTGTGTACTAATTAAAAGCTATACATTATATTCAAGCTGATGAATTTGAGTAAATACTTTTGTAATTGTTACTTATGTACCGGTGATATTTTGTCTTATTTTGTAAATTATCTGTTGAATTTGATATATTTTAAAATAAATATTCATCGTTGAATTTGCTGTGAAATTCTTAATACACCACAAATTTGTCCCTTTAACAACAGGAGTTAATGTTAGTGACGGTTTGCTAATAACCTAATACAAATCTGAACACAACGCGTGGCTTTATATTGATTTGGTCAATCAGTAGGGTTAACAGGCTATTTGGAAGGCTTGACATATCTGCTGGGTCGCCACAGTATCATATGGTCACCATAGTATAACTAAAGTAGCTGTTATGAGGACATAACATATTGTAAGAAGGGGGGAGTGTGGTGACCAAGGTAGTTTATTGAACTACCATGACCGTGAAAGATCACAAATCCACGTTTTCTTTATTTTGTATGATATTCGTCTGACAATCACTTCAAATACTTTAATATTAAGTATTTTGTCCTTTGTTTTAAAATAAGGATTTTGGAAGACAAATCTGCCATATTGTCTTCTTGATTTCTGGCATTTCATATCGAGAGTGATCCGCCATTGCTTGTGACGTCATCACTTCGTGTGTATACACCTGAGGGAGTTTCTATGTGCTGGAAGCGATTTGGAAGCTGAGTCAGGAAGTTTAGTTGGCCGAATGCTGTATTATGGGATATGTTTTATGCGGTGAACGTTCCGAATCTGCACCGAATCCTTGTTATATAACGAACAGAAATTGAATTGTTCTTCAGTGCACTGAGCCACTCTAAGGGACAGGTACACTCATTGGTTCTGACTTTTAATGATATTTATTCGATTTTATTTGGTTTCTTTTATTTATTTTCAGATCCGGTTGCATTAAATTATTGCTTCTATCTTATTGCAAGTTTGTAGAAAGTCTCAGTAAAGTTGGTTCTGTAATTTATTAATATTCTGTCATTTTGACAGATGGGGGTGTTTCCCTCCCATTTGTTTACAAACAAATACTCATGTTTTTGATAGTTCTTACAACTGATAGTAAATATGAACTTGTAATGGAATAATTTCAAGCTGTGGTTTTGTACCCATGCGGGTGTAGATATTATTTTAACTGCAGTTTATATATTTTGTTTCATGTTTCTCATATTTTATTTTGACTGATAACTGCAGTATTTTTGGGATAGGATGCACATTTGTCTGAATATTACAGTATTATTATTATTCACTGCCTGCAGTATTATTGCTATTCTTGTTTCTTAAGTCTTGTATAGTCATTTATATGCTACAGTAACTTGGTTAGTCATGTTGTTCTGATATTTTGCTGAACAGCATTATACTATTGTTGTTACAGTCTGTCACACAGTATATACAAATGTATGTGTATTTAAAATAAAATGCACATGTAAGATTACATTATTACTTGTTCTTTCCAACTTTTAACTTATAAAATATCATCAACTGGGTCTATTGGCACAGGCATCAATAATAACAATTTGGTTGGTGATCTTGCCAATCCAAATCTGATATCTGGCGACCTGCTAACTTGAACACAACGCGAACTAACCACTTTTGAAGTGCAAATTTAGTTATCTGGCTCAGAGTCATTATATTTATCAAAGATTTCGGACGTAAACAACCAAACATTTTCAATTTAAAACTATCAGAAACATTAATTGGCTTTTAAAAATGATATTCGAACATGACACGGATGTCTCTTCTGATTGGCTAAACGACAAAATACTTTAAAAGAAATAAAAGAAAATACAGCATAACCCTGTAGCTCTCTAATATTGCTCATTATGGCTCTCGCAACAATAAATGTTTTCCCACAAAATTTGCAATAATTATTCATCTTAAAATAATTTGTCATGTTAGAAGAGGAATAACCCCCTCCAAAACCAGGGTATACGCAGAATTCTACCATGGTTTGAGGCAATATGCAGAATTTTACTATGGTTTGAGGCAATAAACTCCTCGGGCTTCACCTTCGCCTTATAGCCTCAAACCATGGTAAAATTCTGTGTATGCCCTGGTTTGGTCAGGGGTTATTCCTATATTAAATTTTCAACTGTCATATGATAACTTATTTTAAAAATATGTTTTAGTCTAAACTTGACAAAATGTTTTTGGTGTTAACAAGTGCTCATTTTTCAAAAATATTCTAAAAATACCATGTATTATTGGAAAGGGATTCTAACAGTGCCTATGCTCATTTTATTGTATGAAAATCCACACATAAAGAATATAAAAAAGAAAAAAAATTCTTTCTTCGGTTTCATAATACCTTACTATGCTTTGGTGTATAAAACTTGTATATCTTATCATACACAAGTAATTTCCTTAAACTGAAGTAAACTTTACAATAAAATGTATGCACAATCATATAAATATCAAATTTTTACTTCAGTAATTATGAATGTCTAATATATGTTATTTCATAGTTTTCTTCCCTCCTGGTCACACCCACAATCTTGGATTACTGACCTTGAACGCCCCTCGACTCTCCCTTTGATAATGATTTTGTTTAATTAGCACACTGAGTTCCCGTTTGTGGGGAAGATATTGCGCTTGCAAAGCAGTAGATTAGATTAGATTGAAAAAATAGTTTTTCAACATGTAATTTCTAATGTTTCTAATGCTTTAAAATTTATTTGTCAACAGCCCACAACTTTTTAAAAATTAAAACAACACAAATTGCAGTGATGTCCTTTTTTAAAGTAATAAAATATGAGTCAAAAATAGCTTCATGCAGTTCTAAACATCCCCATTTTCGCCACACCTTAGAAGACTTAAAATAATAGTTTTAAGGGGCTATCAACGTAACGCATCATTTTTAAAGCCATCCAAGTGGTTTACAAGCACTCAAATAACTTTTGCAGGGTCATAAATTTAGGAGTCTTAGTGTCACAAAATATCTACAGGTAGACATTTGTTTTTCTACTATATATCTTTTAAATGAAATAAAAAATTAAAATAAATAGTTATTGTTGTCTTTACCTCATCATACAAATATATAAATAACAAATACCAAAGTCATGTACAGCAATAAATGTGATCCATTTTTGGTCACCTAAAATACAACGCATGCCTTCTTTTCGTGACATAAAACACAGAAAAAGGAAAAACAAATGCCACTTTTTCACACACTACTACAAAGAAAAATGTCTCACTAAAATTTTGAATGATTTAGATTTTTATTAAATTTAGATATTTGGTTACAGAAATGAAAAATAAATAAACATTATATTGTATGTTTTTACTTTTTTAACTATCTAACATTACACAGCATTAAAATTCAAAAATACTTTTATTGAAAAAAGTAAATCATACAAATTAATCTGCTTGTTTTTGGAGCATTGCGTATTACATTATGTCCTCATGTATAACAGTTAAGTATTGATTTTCTGTTATGATAGATGGGCTTCTGTTTTCTTTTTTTCACTCATCTTGCACCTGTTTTGCCAGTAACTAAGGTGTAGTAATATGATGAAATTACTATAATATATTAACATACATATCTTTGATTGAGCTATGACTTTTTTTGCAAATGTTGTGTCTTAACTTTACTTGTAATATTCATCTCTATACTTGGTAACTTATGTATATCTTATGGTCCAGCATTGAGAACTATATTTTTATATGGACTGATCTTAATACTGTAACACACCACAGGAAATGTAAACAAAGCGTTCAGTTGACTGACAAGCATGAAGAAGATACATGAAATTTACAAGAATTTTGATCAAAATGGCAAGAGTAATAAATATTAAATAATATGTTTTGCTGAGAATATCAACAAAAAAAAGAAGGAAAACAAAATCCCAGTATACTTTAAAAAAACCCCTATATCTTATATCACTACATGAGTTAATAGAAAAAAACTTGCAGTGCCAAACTTGTGAATTCAGTGCACAGCAAGTATTGATTTTTTCCCAAGTGACAGTAGTATCAGTGGGGAGGAGAAAGCCAGTAAATTATATTGATTTTTTTTGCTCATGGCTTGGTTGACTGTTTCTGTGTGTCCATTTTCTAAGCAAAATACAAAAGGGATTCCCAAGTTTTTATATAAGGCCTGAAATAAGGTGTACATTTTCAAGCAGTTGTCAGTTTATTTCATGCAGGAAATAAATATTATAAACCAAGAATAGTGAACAAGAACTGTCTGGTACAAAGTACTCCCACAGTACACACCCTCCCCCCCCTCCCACTCCCCTCAGTAACCAGTGATTTAGTAAAAATCAATACCATGTGCATGTTTCAACTGAGAAGAGATACACCCATACACACAGTGTGAGTTGTGGCCAGATAGACAGGCAGAAATACACTTATTAACTTTACATATACATTTGTACTTGATGTTCAAGGGAATAAAAGCAAAGGCCAATGTTGATTTTGTGTGGTTGGCTGTGTGGATGGCTGATTTTATTTTTTGTCTTATAGAAACACATTGGGAATTGCAGCTATGTAAAACTCTAATTGTAAACAATTGCAAAAAAGAAGTCCGTGCCTAACAACAGAGGCTGGCTCTGCTGGGCCACCTGGTGAGCGTTATGAAAACAAATTTTACGTACTTGTGTTGATAGCCCCTTAAATATATTTTAGCTTTGAAAAATGATGATTCGGTGGATCCAGATGTATATCTTTATAAAAATTAAACATGATGTCTGATATACAAGGAAATAGGTATATTCTTGCATTTTTATCATGTTTAATCACTTCCTGGTTTAGATCTACATAGATTTATTTATCTACATACATTTTCCATGAACGAAACTCCAATGAGGCTTATTCTTAAATAATATTTGACAAATATTTACTGTATAACTGAATTTTCAGTATTTAAATAAACTAGCATGGTTATATTGAATTTCATGATTAAAACCACCAGTGGAGTGTGACATAATAAATTAATATTCAACTAGCTGATTAATATTGAATTTTCCCAGAAGGCACACGCCTCGAAATGTTGTTGATTTAGAGTTGAAAACAGGTCCTGACATTGAAATCCGCAATACCAATTACTAAAGCTAAGTTAGTTTTCTGACCTGAAAAAGTAGTGATATTTTGACCAGAAATCATGGTGATTTTTGGTTGAAAAATTGACACTGACATAATTTCAACACTATTTCAAAGCTGGATTTCTGACTGGAAAAAGTAGTGATACTTTATACAAAAATCAACACTAAATCAAGTTAGGTTTTCTGACATGAAATCTTAGTCATGTTATTGAACAGAAAATGGGTTGAATGTTGCGAAACGAATGACTAGGGATCATTGATTGAAAATTATTTTTGTAGAGGGAGATATAGTGATAAGTCTAACTTTTTAAAAGAACTATTATTGCAATAGTTTTTGAATTCGTAGATATTTCTAAAGCAAAGACTAATTTTTAGACTTAAGATTATAAAGATGATAAAGATTATGTGTGTATGTACTTGTACATTTTTATCTATTCTCCTTATTAATTTACAGCAACAACTAAACTGATGCACCCAAATATAAATTTTATAATTATATTTTGATAAATGCAAAAAGGTTTTTGAAGTTAAACTTATCTTAAGTAAAATAAAAAGATAAATTCAAACTTATTCATCAAAACTTAGTAATTTGAATTTGTTTCTCAAATGCTCCCATGCTCAAATAACTAGTTTTCAGTTTGCAAGTCTACACTGAAAACTTCTCTATACAGAGAACCTAAGCTATAACATTTTATTACACAGCAGTGAGGTCATGGGGGTTCCTGGTTTTTCTTACCTTTACCCTGCTACACAGAACATTAGGCCTGTGACTAAAAGTAATTCGATAACACAGCAGGGGTGGAGGTGGGGGTTTACCCTTGTTCGATTGCGTGCATGGTGTTTACTTCTTAAGGCCTGTTTTTGTGGTCAGAACTGACAACTAATTAAGGTAGGGAGTAATGGGTGGAGTTCTCCAGATGTGGCTATTCTTGTGTATTTTTCAGTTTATATGACAAAGTTGTATGAGACACAAGCATCTGAACTGAGCATTGTGGCTTTACTACTGTTGTGTAAACACAGATGAGCAGTTGCCTGGTAATCAGTGATAAAGTTCCAATTTGCTAGTTCTACTTTTATTTACAGTGAAATTACATCAATAATCCTGATACATATATTTTATGGTAATTAATTAGGTCTGCCTAATTAATACTTCTTTAAGAATTTCAAAACTGTTCAGATAAAAATTATTTAGGTCTGCCTAAATAATATATTTCTACATATATCTAGCTCTATGGCTGAAAACACTTCTTACTGTCTCAAAATAACTCAGAAAACTGTCTCCTGTGTACATTGCAGTAACCAACTAATACACAATCAAAATCTGCCCTGTGGGAAGGGAAAGATCTACAATAACATAAGGGTTGAACATAATAGTTAAACTGTCAAAGTGATAAGTTGCATACAGCTGGAGAAACACATAAATGTTTCTAGGAGTGAAAATGACAAAGAAAATATCTTAGCCTTTGCAGTGGCTATGTTTTAACATTACATTAATTGACTTAATAAATCACAATAAACCGTTTATATCTCAGTTTTACAAATATATTCCAAATGTGTAAAGGTGAGGGTGGACTACCTCCCTTTACTTTTACAGCAGTTCCCTGTGTATTATTCTGACACGTATGGGGAACTGGAAATTTTGAAACCACAACTTCCAGGAAACTAGTAATATAAACTTTCAAGAGAATGAATCATTATTTTACATACATAAATCACAAAAAACAAAAAAATATTTATATAACAGTGATACAACATCCTAATAAAAATATATATATTACAACTACATGATTATAGCTTCTTTATAATTACAGTATAATTATAGCCAACCTAATAAAACATTTAAAAGAAAGTCATTGGATAAAACACTGAAGATATAAATAATGTCACAATTGTTTGTTTTTATAAAGACAAAAGTATACATTTATTTTAAAATTTCACAAAAATAATTTCAATTGAAGACATTGAATAATACTGGTCCTATTAATGACATAAAAATGGATATCTAGTTGGAAAATATGGATTTACATACCTTGAGGAGTTATATTTGAAAGCTGATGCAAAGTTATGTGTCATTACAATGTCATCAGAAATAAAATTTTGAATATATAATGATTCATGAAAACATGTCATCTTGGAAAGAATTAATTACTTTGAAGTTGTATCCAAATTGTAAAATATGTATGTGGATAGTTATTGTATAATATTATTAAGAAGCTATAATTATGACACACAAGCTACAATGATTCAAATAAATAAGACAGTGTGAACAACCTGATTTCACCCATTGAATTCAACCCTATTTCATACATTGGATTCAACCGAAAACACTTTGCACAATCTACAAATATTTTAACCAGATTTCACCCACTGAATTCAACCTGATTTCAACATTGGTTTTAACATGATTTCACCGGTTGGATCCAACTAAAAATGGTTTGCAGAATCTACACTATTTCAACCAGATTTCTACGTTGGATTCAACCAGATTTCAAACTTGTGGGTTAGCTTTAAAATTATTTTTGGGGTTATAGTATTTACAAAATCCATAACATTAAAATGCTTTACCTAACTTATTTTTATAACGAAAGCACGTGCATTCTGCAACTTTGTTGTCATTAGAAGTGAAGGTCACAAATTGGAATGTTTCTGAAGATACCCTACTCACGGGGGGGGTAAATACCACAGCTGACACCACCTATGCAAATTAGGCCGTAAACTATAGGAATATATCACGAAAAAAACGTCCAAACGCAGAACTTTATCACGGGTGGCGTTGTCAAAGCACTCCCCAGCAGGCACGCAACTTTGAAATCAGGTTGAATCCAACGGTGAAATCTGGTTGAAATACGTCTAGATTTTGCAAACCGTTTTTAGTTGGATCCAACCGGTGAAATCATGTTGAAACCAACTGTTGAAATCTGGTTGAATTCAATGGGTGAAATCAGGTTGAAATACGTGTAGATTTTGCAAACCGTTTTTGGCTGGATCCAACCGGTGAAATCATGTTGAAACCAACTGTTGAAATCTGGTTGAATTCAATGGGTGAAATCAGGTTGAAATACGTGTAGATTTTGCAAACCGTTTTTGGTTGGATCCAACTAGTGAAATCATGTTGAAACCAACTGTTGAAATCTGGTTGTATTTATGTGTGAAATCTCGTTGAAATACATGTAGATTTTGCAAACAGGTTTTGGTTGGATCCACTGTATGAAATACGGTTGAATTCAATGGGTAAAATCAGGTTATTTACATTGTCTTCTTTATTTGAATCATTGTAGCTTGTGTGTCATAAGTATAGCTTCTTAATAATATTATACAATAACTATCCATATGCATATTTTAAACTTTGGATACAACTCAAAGTAATTAATTCTTTCCAAGATGACATGTATTCATGAATCATTGTATATTTAATATTCTATTTCTGATGACATTGTAATGATACATAATTTTGCATCAAATATAATTATAATTGCTCAAGAAATAAATCCATATTATCCAGCTAGATATCCATTTTTATGTTTTTAATAGGACCAGTATTATTCAATGTCTTCAATAGAAATTCTTTTTGTGAAATTTTAAAATAATTTTTTTCTTTGTTAAAAACAAACAATTGTGACATTATTTATATCTTCAGCATTTTATCCAATCAGTTTCTGTTAAATGTTTTATTCAGTTGCCATAATTATATTGTAATTATAAAGAAGCTATAATCATGTAGAAAAGCCACAATGCTCAGTTCAGATGCTTGTGTCTCATACAACTTTGGCATATAAACTGAGAAAAATAACACAAGAATAGCCACATTATTAGAACTCCACCCATTACTCCCCACCTTAATTAGTTGTCAGTGCTGACCACAAAAACAGACTTAAAGAAGTAAACACCATGCATGCAATTGAGCAAGGGTAAACCCCCACCTCCACCCCTGCTGTGTTATCTAATTACTTTAGTCACAGGTCCAGTGTTCTGTGTAGTAGGGTACAGATAAGAAAAACCAGGAACCCCCCAACCTCACTGTTGTGTGATAAAATGTTATAGCTTAGGTTCTCTGTATAGAGAAGTTTTCAGTGTAAACTTGCAAACTCAAAACTAGTTTTTTGTGTATGGGAGAATTTTGAGAAACAAATTCTAATTACTAAGTTTTGATGAATAAGTTTGAATTTATCTTTTTTTTATTTAAGATAAGTTTGACTTCAAAATATTTTTTTTTTAATTATCGGGAATTGTATTGATCAAAATATAATTATAAATTATAAAAATTATATTTGGATGCATCAGTTAATTAATAAGGAGAATGGATAAAAATGTACAAGTACATGTACACATAATCTTTATAATCTTTAAAAATTAGTCTTTGCTTTACAAATACCTACAAATTCAAAAACAATTGCAATAATAGTTCTTTCAAAAAGTTAGACTTAATCACTATATCACCCTCTAGAAAATGAATTTTCAATCAACCAGTCATTCATTTCCCAATATTCAACCTGTTTTCTGTTCAATAACATGACTAAGATTTCATGTCAAAAAAACCTAACTTGATTTAGTGGTGATTTTTTATGAAGTATCACTACTTTTTCCAGTCAGAAATCCAGCTTTGAAATAGTGTTGAAATTGTGTCAGTTTTTCAACCAAAAATCACCATGATTTCTGGTCAAAATATCACTACTTTTTCATGTCAGAAAAATAACTTAGATTTAGTAGTTGGTAATGTGCATTTCAACGTCAGGACCTATTTTCAACTCTAAATCAACGACATTTCAAGGCGTGTGCCTGCTGGGTCAGGCGAAGCGTTTGGACGTTTTTTTTGTGATATATTCCTATTCTAACATGACTGTTTAAAATAAAATACCCTAAAACACTTGTAAATTTAACAAAATTATCCAAGTGAACGCAATAGGGCGCCGCCATGTTGGATGTTCCATCAAGTGAACAGGGGTAATTTTTTTCCAAAAATATACTGTAAACTTTTTCTGAATCAAGGTACAAGCAGACAATTTAAAAATGCACAACTTTATACACTATCTCATAGTATTTTAAATATAATTATGAAAACAAACTTATAGACTATTGTTTTTCAGCCAATAATTATGCATGGGGAAGTTGATAACGGCCGTAATGTTGATGCAGAAATTTAGACGGTTTAGAAATCGCTCTCGACCAATCAGAATGACGAACACATCCGTGTCATGTTAGAATTATATTTATGACCCTCCTAAAGAACGCTGCATAAGCCACTGGGCGTTGCGCTGGTTAACTGCAACTTGGAAAGGGAAAATCTGAGAACTCTGGTGTTGTCATCGTATTTGCTTCATCGATTTCAATAGTTAAAAGTATACTGTAGTGCTGCAATAACTGGAGTTAAAAGTGGTTTATTCCTTTCCAGCGACAAAAAGAAGAAGAAAAAAAACGTGGGCGACAATGCAGAATACGCCCTCATGTGGCGTTTGTTGCCTACCCTTTTCATTGAAAGGTAATTGTCTTCACCCAGTCGATGCGCCTCTTTCTTCACTTGATCCCATATTTCGTGCCGTTCTCATAATTGTCTTAACAGCCCTACACACATGAGAACCAGACCTGCTCGTTTGCAGTAGTACTGCATCCCAGCTAAAACAAATAAACTGTGGTCTGTTGTCATTCTAGTGAAAGGTAATCTCGCCATACACTCTTCTGTGATTTTATAAAGTGAATATACCAGTAACTGCTTTATCAACATTAGCTGTGGAATATGTGAAGGTCACACCCTAAAAGATTTATAAATCCCAGCTCCGAGCCCCCACCTAACAATTTGTTAGGACAAAACTTTAATTACCAGTAGTATATTACAACCTCAAAATTTGCCTGGGTTCATTGGCCTAGCTACTCCTAATGGAGGAAGATTTACCTTAATTGTTGCAAGAGAATAATACCAATAAAATCTTTAGATTTAATGTAACAATGGTTGTTTTATGTTATTTCGACGCATATATTATTTCGTCGTATTTCGCATATGCGATAACGGAACGTTTGTTTACCGTAATCACTTTGGTTACCTAAAGGAATCACTTCCTGATTCGAATAAAAGATGGAATAAATACCAACTTTCACAGAAATCAGCAAGATGAGGAGTAAAATGGTAAGAATTTATCATTATGCATATTATTAAACCACCCGTGCATGTTAATTTTGCTATATAAATCCATTAAACAGTGATTTGATACTTTTGTCACAAAACTGCCACTCCGTGATTCTCTTGGTACTTGTTTCCTGTGTACTCATTACTGTAGTACCCTGATGTTTTGCTGTAGCCGGCAATTAGTAGTGTATATTTAATTTGACTGAGCACAGAAAATTTCAATTAATTATCCAAAAAGGGGTTTGCTTTTCTTTATGCCCTGTTAACCAGTACTATCCCCTCAGAAATGCTAATCATGTTGCGTTGAGGCAAATGTAATTTTGAAAATGTGTCATTTGTAGGTAAATCCCCAAAAATGTAAGGGTGGTTATAGAAATTACACCAAAGAAAACTTGATAGAAGCATTGAAGCTTATAGATAGTGGTTTATCTGCTTACAAAGCATCAAAATTGACTGGTGTGCCAGAAACAACCATAAAAGATAGGCGATTGGGAAAAGTCAAAAGAGACACATTTGGTGGTGGTCATGGTCCAATTTTTACTGAATCACAGGAGCAAAGATTGAAGGAGCATGCAGTTGACATGATGCATATGGGCTATGGGTACACCAGGAGGGAACTGATTAATTTAGCTACAGATATGGCACACTCTTTGAAAAAACTCCCTGAAGATAAAAGCCTTTCTGAGGCATGGTTGTATCTTGGGTTTTTGAAAAGACATTCAGATATTACATTTTTAAAACCACGTTCCCTATCTATGTCAAGAGCCAAGGCAGTCACCAAAGAGAACATTGATACATATTTCTCCAACCTCAAAAATATTATGGACAAGTACAGCCTACATGATCAACCGGAACTCATTTATAACATTGATGAGACAGGTTTCTCACCAGAACATTCCCCCCCCCAAGAATAGCCACTATAAAAGGACATACACCACAAGCAGTGACTTTCCCAAGATCAACTATGGTTACATGCATTGGAGCATGCAATGCCTTCGGTACAGCGATCCCCCCCTACTTGATCCACAAAGGGAAGAGGCTGATGGATGACTTACAGATTGGCTGTTCTCCAGGGTGTGGCTTCAATATATCTCAATCTGGGTGGTCCAACAGTTCCATATTTATCTATATTATATGCCACTGTGGTCTAGCGGGTAACACACTTGTCTAGGAACTCAGAGGACGTGGGTTCAATCCCAGGTACAGGCAGATACATAGTGGCTCGGATGACCACTTAAAATGGCGGTCCTCTGTCATTGGGTCCTATCCCCAGTGGCAGGTTAAAGAACCTCAAGGACGTTGATAAATGGTCATCCTTGAGCCTCTATCTTCCAGTTAGGGGAATGTCAGTTACTTGTGAGTTGGGGCTGTACCTGTACAGTCAGATTGGTTAAATAGCGCTTTGAGTCCTGTAGTATATGGAGATATTGCGCTGAGTATAAATACATAACATAACATAACATAACATATTTCAGACTTATTTGCCGACACATTTCCTGAGATATGTTCAGAGACAAAAGGGCAACCATGTTTTATTACTGTATGATGGGTCAACAACACACATTAACAGAGAGCTTGTAGAGTGGGCTCTGAGTGAAGAAGTCATTCTTTTTGTTTTGCCACCACACTCCAGCCATCACTTACAACCACTGGATGTTGGATGTTTCAAGCCACTGAAAAGTGCTTATGACAGTTATGCCCATCGCTTTTTGAAAGAGCATCCAGGCTTAAACATCACAAGGTACAACATGACAGCTCTGATCTGCAAATCATATACAGCAGCCCTCACTCCTGATAATGTACAAAACTCCTTCAGGAAAACTGGAATTTGGCCTTTTAATTCAGGTGTCATTCATGCATCCAACTTCAAACCAGCTGATGCAACAGTAAAGAAGACTGATGAAAATCCAGCTGTAGATGTCACAGACTTTTTGCATGCCAAAGTTGTCACGCCATCCCCACCAAAACAAAAATGTGCCAATAAGAGGAACCAAATTGGAGGAATGGTTATCACTGAGGGTGAAGGTATATGTGCATAAAAATAATTTACAAAACTATAAATAACAGTAAAAAAATGATACCAAAAAGATTTTGTTTGACAAGTTAGAATATTTCTATAGCAAAATACTTTTTCATCCATATTTATCAACCACCATGCACTATGCTGTATGCAAATGTATGTATCATATAAATTAAACTACGTCTGTGCATTATAAAAGACTAGTGTAATATATGTTCATATTTCAGGATACAAAAACATCTGCGACAGAGAAAAACAAAAGAAATGCAAAGTCAAAGAATCTACCACCAAATCTCAATCAATTTTAATTGATGATATTGTGATTGAAGAACTTGATGCTCCTGTCCTTGATGATTTTGATCAAATTCCAACAAAAAAGCAATGTTCTGCATTACCCCACTCAAAATCTGGTCGTAAGATTATTCCAAAACTACCATGGTCACCATCAAAGCCCGGCCCTTCTGCCTACAATATAGATATTAGATAATAGTCCTGATAATGATTCTGACAATGATGATGACACTGCAGAGCCTTGTTGTGTTTGTAATCAGCAAAGTCCCCCCAAACTTAAAAGTTCCAAGCAATTGGTCATTGTAAATTGGGCGAAATGTTCCAATGATGTCTGTCCACATTGGGTTCATCTAAAATTTTGCCACAAAAAAAATTCAGTGTCAAAAAATGATATCTTCTTGTGTCCCTGTTGTGACCAAGGAGAAAGTGAGCAGTAGAGATAAACTCCAAACCTAAATTTTATTTAAGAATAGTTATTTTAACAGCTTAATTAATAATGGGTTTAAATATGTATATATTTATAATTTACCATAACTTTACACATGGGGAGGGTTTTGGTGACTGTTGGTAGTAATCTGGGCAATTATATGAACACTAGATTTAGTAAAAGTCATGAACACGACTTTGTTAATCATCTTTGTACATTGTACATTTTAAGCACAAATGTTCACTTTCAACAGCATTTTTATCACACAGTCCAACTAATTATTGTGTTTATTGTGTTGCCGATGAGTAATTTCACGTTTTATTCTTATTGCGTCGAAATAACATCGTACCACCAAACTTATTAATAACACCGTATTAAAACAAATTTGACATTTATTAAATCTAATATAAAATATCAAGCAATACAAGTACAATGATACACAGCAAATCTAAATTAAATTGTATTACTGTATTACAGATACGAAATATAAATATTCCTAGAAAGCAAGTTTTAAACTACAAAATTACTACTGCTAGTGATAATAGTAATAACCACTAATTAAAAACCCGAATATATATGGTGATCCATGGGGTTTTCATGCTATTAAAAATGTCCGAGTTCCATTAGTGCTCTTACAAATTAATTTCAAATATACAACATATTTAATGAATATAAATTTGTATATATTTCGAAGCTACAGAATAGAAATACCCCGTAAATATTTTTACTTTTAAAACCTATTTTGAAGCCAAAAATATTATGAGAATAATTGACATATAAAAATATTTACTGTGGAGTTTTCGTGTTACATGCTAATTAGTCAATTTGCAGGTGCTCTGGATTGTATCTTCCAAAAATATTGCTCATCAAAATGTAATTCATATAGATTAATATACTATCCGAATGGCATGGGGTCATGTGACAACAGCAAAAATAGAATTTTCTTATTTAAGTTAAAGCATCCATTAATCACATGAAAAACAATGTGTCAAGCAGCACTTGTCTGTAAAATTGTTTTTCCGTGATATTTTTATTGAAACTGCTATTTCCAATGATAAAAATATTAATGCAAGCAAAGTTTCAGAATATTACAGTATAATTTATATTCAAACCCACAGAAAATGGGATGCACGAAAACACCATTGACACGAAAATACCACAGATGACCATATATTACCCAGGGTTGGGGTCAGTGTACGTTGTACTTAAGTACATTTGTACTTAGTACATTTCTCAAAGTATTAAAATGTACTTAAGTACATTTCCAAATTTCAAGTACATGTACTTGAATTGTACTTAAGTACATTTTAAATCTGATGTACTTACAAGTACATTTAAGTCCTTTTTAAGTACTTTTAGTTTTAATAAATTTTAACTAATTTTTCAAAAATTCGTGTGATCATAACACTTTATACTATGATTGTATAATCATTACAATTGAATTTAGCCTTTTCCATATCTTTATTGATAAACTTTCTTTCATTTAGATTAAGTTTCACTGATATTTTTGATTCAATTTGATAACACTGTTTCTTTTAAAAAGTTTAGTATAATTGATAATAATAATGCATCAAATTATTAAAGTTTCAATCCAATAAGCCAATCACATCTTAAAAAGAGGGACAATTATTCCACGATTGCATATTACTCCCCCTCATTAATCCTCTTATAACTGTTTACTTTGAACTTGCCTGATCTCAGTTAATAATATCTACCCAGGTATGAGTATTCTTGGTAAATTGCACCTGGGCATTTAAGATCTTTCAATACGTCAAAGTTAATCACAAGGACTAGATTAACACAGTCTGTGTGATATAATTGCTCAGGAATGAGTTTTTTTCAATACATGAATAGAGATCAGCAGATTGTTGGAGTTGGTAAGACTGGCCATGAGCTTGTCTGACCACTGTAAAGTGTAAATACTGGGACAGGGGGATTGACAAACAACTCACTTTATGGTATTCACATTGTGTTATCACAATGGCTGCTGCTGTAAAGTATTGTGAGATTCCAGCTAATACAGAAGGGAATGTCAGAGGAAAGTGTAAACATTGTACTCAGGTTATGACAGGAAGCACAAAAGCCACTTCAAATTTTGTCAAACATATTGAATAGCAATTTTGGGTGATAACATTGTATTCCAAAGAAACATATATATTTCATAAAGGAGAATGTAATACACAGCAAGCTTTCTGCTTTCTCTCTTATACTTTATTTACAAAAACTAGTTAATATAAAACTTATTATGTATAGTATTATTGTATTAGGCTAACTGGTTACATGTATTTACTTATTTGTAAGTAAATATCATGTTCTGTAAAAGTTTCCATCATCACAACACTCAAGTGACTTATAAGCCCCATAACAGGCTGGGTATTGTTTTATTTGTTATATCTGTTGTTTTGGGAATCATCTGTTGTCACTTAAATAGAATAAACAATAATAATAGTGGGCCTTTTAATGTTATAAAGATAATAATAAGTGGATAACAACCAATTAGTGATTAAGCTTTGTATTAATACATGCCCCAATGTAATAACCAGAGATTAATTGTATCCCCGACGCAAAGCGGGGATACTATGGATTCATCAACGTTGTCGTCCGCGTCCGCAGAGATTTCTTGTTAGCGACCTACAGTCCACATTTCTTTCCGGATTTCTTTCATATTTGGCAGGTGGCTTGATATGGTAGAGGACTCGCCACCCTATCTTTTTGGTAGGCTTTATGTCTAAATTAGGCCTGTGGTAGACAAAAATGTCTAAAATGTGGAATATTGCTTGTTAGCGACCTACAGTCCACATTTCTTTCCAGATTTCTTTCATATTTGGCAGGTGGCTTGGTATGCTAGAGGACTCGCCACCCTATCTTTTTGGTAGGCTTTATGTCTAAATTAGGCTTGTGGTAGACAAAAATGTCTAAAAAGCATTAAAAGTCATGAAATCATGCACTAAATCACTTATAACTTGAAAAGTGTTGCATTTAGAGCATTTTGTTAAAATATGTTATTCAGCTACTTTTTTCATAGCTACAACATGGTGAGTAACTTGGGTGTCTATCTCAATAGCTAAGTGAGTAATGGCTACTTTTGGGCTTTTCAGTAACTTCCATCATGAGTAAAATCACTTGTAACTTGAAAACTATTGCATTTACACAATTTTGTATAAATATGTTATTCAGCTACTTTTGGGTCAGCTATAACATAGTAAAATTTCAGACCTGTAGCTCATGGCATAGCTGAGTAATAGCTACTTTTAGGTTGTCACTGTTGAGTAAATTACTTATAACTTCAAAAGTATTACATTTAGAGTATTTTGTTTCAATATGTTATTCACCTATTTTGGAGTCAGCTATAACATAGTGAAGTTCCAGACCTGTGGCTCATTGCATAGCTGAGTAATGGCTACTTTGAAGTTCACACTGTTGAGTAAATCAGTTGTAATTGGAAAACTATTGCATTTACAGAAATTTGTGTAAATATGTTATTCAGCTACTTTTGGGTCAGCTATAACATAGTGAAATTACAGACCTGTAGCTCATGGCACAACTGAGCAATAGCTATTTTCAGGTACTGACTGTTGAGTAAATGACTTGTAACTTGAAAAATATTGCATTTGGAGTATTTTGTTAAAATATGTTGTTCACCTACTTTTGGGTCAGCTATAACATCGTGAAATTACAGACTTATAGCTCATGGCATAGCTGAGCAATAGCTATTTTCAGGTTCTCACTATTGAGTAAATCAGTTGTAACTTGAAAACTATTGCATTTACAGTATTTTGCTTAAATATGTTGTTCACCTAATTTTGGGTCAGCTATAACATAGAAAAAATTCAGACATGTAGCTCATTGCATAGCTGAGTAATAGCTACTTTGAGGTTATCACTGTTGAGTAAATCAGTTATAACGTGAAAACTATTACATTTACAGTATTTTGTTTAAATATGTTATTCACATAATTTTTGGTCAGCTATAACAGAGTGAAATTGCAGACCTCTATGTCATGGCATAGCTTACCAATATCTACTTTCAGGTTCTCACTGTTGAGTAAATCAGTTATAACGTGAAAACTATTACATTTACAGTATTTTGTTTAAATATGTTATTCACATAATTTTTGGTCAGCTATAACAGAGTGAAATTGCAGACCTCTATGTCATGGCATAGCTTATCAATATCTACTTTCAGGTTCTCACTGTTGAGTAAATCATTGTATCCACTGGATAGCCGCAGTGTGTAGAGAGATTTCACCATTACCGCTCTAACGAAAAAAAAATATTATAGCTAGCCTTCTCAAGTTTGCAAGGTATATTAGAGGGTGCACCACAGTATTCTATTGGTAGGCTTTATGTCTAAATTAGGCCTCTGGCTAAATTACTTGCCTACTAAAAATGAGTAATTCTGCATTTTCTCTAAAAGTATTGCAGATAGCAAATTTTTCTTAAATAACTCATTCACCTACTTTTGGGAGAGCTTTCACATGCTGAAGTTCCAGACCTGTAGGTAATTACTCACCTACTCAAAATGAGTAAATGCGAATTATCTCTAAAAGTATTGCAGATAGCCAATTTCTTTCAAATAACTCATTCACCTACTTTTGGGAGAGCTTTCACTTGGTGAAGTTTCAGACCCGTAGGTAATTACTCACCTACTGAAAATGAGTAAATGCAAATTATCTCTAAAAGTATTGCAGATAGCCAATTTTTGTCAAATAACTCCTTCACCTACTTTTGGGAGAGCTTTCACTTGGTGAAGTTTCAGACCCGTAGGTAATTACTCACCTACTGAAAATGAGTAAATGCAAATTATTTCTGAAAGTATTGCAGATAGCCAATTTTTGTCAAATAACTCCTTCACCTACTTTTGGGAGACCTTTCACTTGGTGAAGTTTCAGACCTGTAGCTAATTATTCACCTACTCAAAATGAGTAAATGCTAATTATCTCTAAAAGTATTGCAGATATCCAATTCTTATCAAATAACTCATTCATCTACTTTTGGGAGAGCTTTCACATGGTGAAGTTCCAGACCCGTAGGTAATTACTCACCTACTGAAAATGAGTAAATTCGAGTTATCTCTAGAATTATTGCAGATAGCCAGTATTTCTCAAATAACTCATTAATATGAAAACAACTTAGAGGAAGTCATGGGCTGCAAATCTTTTCATGTGGTCAGATTTCACCTTGGGCCCCTCCTGCTTATTATTGGTCCTAGAGGTTTGCAATGTGAAAACGACTTATAGGAAATCATGCGCTGCGAATCTTTTGATGTGGTCAGACTTCACCTTGGGCCCCTGCTACAGGGTCAAATAAGGGTAGCCAAACTTAAAAGTGCTTTCAGCTTGCTTATTAACGAAAAATGCTGTTTATCTTCTAAACTATGTTAGTTGGCCTTTGTCGGTGGATACATCCAGCATCTGGCCACAGATGCGTCCTTAGTCTAGTTTAGTCTTGTTTTCCGTCAACTTTGTCATTCTCGGTTGAAAAGTACTTGTACTTTGAAAAGTACTTGTACTTAAGTACTTTGATGGAAAAAGGAGTTGTATTTGTACTTGTCCTTGAAAATTAACAAAGTACTTGTACTTAAGTACATTTCAGTGTACTTGACCCCAACCCTGATATTACCGTTACTACAATATACTACCGTTACCACAATATATTGTGACGGCGAGAGCCGATGTAACGCAAAGTATGGGCTAGCAGTTTGGTTTGGAATCGTGGACCACGGCTAACTTAGCGATAATTCAGCCATTTGAGCTGAGAAAAGTGGTTTTTCACATGAGATTCCAACAAAAAGACTAAGAAATGGCCGAAAATCTATTACACACTCACCTTTCACACTAACAAACCACGAATTATCCTCATATTTTGTTTATATTTTAAAGAACTGTAGCTTTTCAAGTATTTCAACTGTCAAACTAGCCGCCATTGTTGTAGAAGTATATCCCGTCTGAAAGACTTTAAAGTAGGCGACAAACCATTGTTTTAAAATATTTGCAATGTTATAATTTATTTAATTTGCATATTTTATCCTTTTTTAGGCGATAATTTGCTGAATTTGAGTTAAAACGAACAGATTTGCTTTGGAACTACTTGCGGTAGGCTGGCGTACGGATACGCGGCAACGGTCCAGAAATCTATATAAGGAAGCACGGTCAGTGGCTTTCTGGCTTTCGTTTGACAAAGCCGCATTTGCGTTACGCGAAAGCCCAAAATCAATAAACAACCACAAAATGATTGTGTAATCACCGCAACCGCATAGTAATTGCAGAACTCATATACACTTACTGTGTAATCACCGCAACCGCATAGTAATTCTAGCCGCAACCGCAAATCATTAGAAATCTCCAAATTTACCCTTTTTAAGCTGGTACCTGGATTTGTATTAAATTATCTTCCATGTTTGTTAGTTTTGATGTTACAATTTAAGAACTTAGCTGTAGTAGAGGGAAACAATGGTTAGACAGCAAATTACATAGATTTTCACAGAATAATCTATGCTGACTGAATAGAACCAGTTTCTTGAACTTTACTATTTTCAGTGATAGTTCTGAAGTAATCCTTGTAAGTAACATGTAAAAGTTACTCATAGAGGTTATACTTTGTGGGTTAAGAATTCTTCTTAGTCTTACTAAACTGTACATGATATCACATGTAAATAAATTAAGTTCAGTTATATAAAATCTATTTGTCTTTCTCTTTGCCAAGTTGATTATTACTTCAATTTAGTGCATACTTTCAATCTTTGGATGACAGCTATTTTCAAGTTTAGACTCTATAGCAAGATTGAATATCTTGCATATACTCACATACAGTTGAATATTACACATTGTGTGACACAACAAGAGTATAAAGTAACATGATTAACCTTGCTGATTGAACCTTTGGACTTTGTCATATCGAATTGCCCACTTGTTGACTGATATGTTTGAGAGTTTATTTTGATATTCATATGGAATCTGAGACTTGGACTGAAACATTTTGGACTGAAGGTACTTCAGGGTTTCTGCATGGTAATGCAAGGCAAATGAGCTACTTCAGGTAGAGAAGTAGTAGGGACATATAAATTATTTGGACTAATTTACAAACTGGTTTCGGGCTCTCCAGTATTTTTAGTCTCAGGCCACACGCTACCAACCTCTTTCCTTGAGTGAAATACTGAGACCCGCTACAATATTACCATTATTACAACAATCTGTTGTAATTTCAAACAAATACAATACCTGTTTTCTAGACCCAAGAAAACTGTGTAAATTCTGTACACAAATATTATAAATTAAACCAAATACTTGGTCTTGAGCCGAAATGTGATAGTTACCAGATAAAGTACTACCAATACAACACGGAATGTATTACAAACTATAGCGATAAATATACTGAAACAATAATTAATCACGTATACCACCGGCACAGTCTCCGACTTTACGGTCTCTGATACCGAATATATAGCCAGTCTCCGACTTTACGGTCTCTGTCTATGATTACCAATATACTGATTGACACCCTATTAAACAGTATCTGACTTTACGGTTTCTGAATAATACACAATATATTATCACTAAGAATAATTAACAATTCCGGATGTAAAATTACTAACCTAAATCTGGTACTCTTCAATCCTCCGATAAAACACCTTCTGGTGAAACACTTCACAACTGGTATAACACTTCAAATAAAATCAAACTCCAAGTCTAACTATTAACAACCTGGTAAAACACTTCGTGTAACCTCAAGATTTGAACCCAAACTCAGTCTGTTAAAACAATACTTCCTACCACTTAGAGATTCAAACCCAGAGTTAGCATGCTAAAAATACTTCTTATCACTTCAAGATTCAAACCCAGACTGATTTTAAAATGAAATCACCCTACGACTTAATCATGGTTGTTAAGCCTACAGCTGACAACAACTTGACAACTGGTAAACTGTATTATGACATCACTAATTATGTCCACCCCACTGGGGGGTGGACATATTATTTTTGCTTTTTCCGCTTGGTTTTTCCACTTGGTTTCCAGACATTTTAGGCAACAGTTCTTATCCTATCTTTACCAAATTTGGCATGCAGGTTTATTCGGTTAATAGCTTGTATGGGATTGCTTTTGGTGATGATAGCTCTATAGCTAACTGAGTAATAGCTACTTTGCTACTTTTGAGTATCTCTTTGGTTTCCAGACATTTTAAGGAATGCTATTAAGCCTAGCTTTCTGAAATTTGGTATGGAGGTTCATTGGGTTAATAGCTTGTATGGGATTGCTTTTGGGGGGAATTGCTTCATAGATGAGTGAGTAATTAATAAATAAATGAGTAATTGGCTATTTTGAATACTGAAAAAGGCAAATGTGCTCATATCTCCTAAACCGTGTGAGAAAGAGCGATTTCGTCGAAATTTTCAACCCACAGGGTACGTAAGGAATGTACTCTTTGCAATTTTCAAAAAAATTTTCCCCTCCCCCAAAATGGCGGCCATTTTGAATTTTCGAATTTTTGCCAAAAATGGCAAAACACAAATTTGCTTCTATCTCCTTAACCGTGCGAGATAGAGCGATTTCGTCGAAATTTTCGACCCACAGGGTATCTATGGAATGTACTCTTTGCAGTTTTCAAAAAATTTTCCCCAACCCAAAAATGGCGGCCATTTTGAATTTTCGAATATTTGCCAAAAATGGCAAAACCCAAATTTGCTTCTGTCTCCTTAACCGTGCGAGATAGAGCGATTTCGTCGAAAGTTTCAACCCACAGGGTATCTAAAGAATGTACTCTTTGCAATTTTCAAAAAATTTTCCCCTCCCCAAAAATGGCGGCCATTTTGGATTTTCGAATTTTTGCCAAAAATGGCAAAACACAAATTTGCTTCTATCTCCATAACCGTGCGAGATAGAGCGATTTCATCGAAATTTTCGACCCACAGGGTATCTAAGGAATGTAATCTTTGCAGCTTTCAAAAAGTTTTCCCCTCCCCAAAAATGGCGGCCATTTTGAATTTTCGAATTTTTCCCAAAAATGGCAAAACACAAAAATGCTTATGTCTCGAAAACCGTGCTAGATAGAGCGATTTCGACGAACTTTTTGATCCGCAGGGTATCTGCAGAGTAGCCATTTTAATTTTGAAAATTTTGTCTCACCCAAAATGGCCGCCATTTGGAATTTTCAAATTTTTCGCAAAAATTGCAAAACACAAAAATGCTTCTATCTCGAAAACCGTGCTAGATAGAGCGATTTCGACGAAATTTTTGACGCGCAGGGTATCTGCAGAGTAGCCATCCCAATTTTCAAAAAAATTTTATCTCGCCAAAAATGGAGGCCATTTTGAATTTTAGAATTTTCGCAAAAAATGCATAACACAAAAATGCTTATATCTGGAAAACTGTGCTAGATAGAGCGGACTACGCAGACTTTGGTTGCCACAACAGTATAAGGCTAAAAGCAGAGCATTTTCTTAATACTTTAGCACTCACCTTTATATCTTTTTCGCTTTTTCGCTTTGTTTTTGCTGTGCAAAAACATTAACTTTTTTTTGGCAAGTGATCCTCTAGTTATATTTTGGGAGCGATCCGATGAAAATTGACCGATTTATAAGTGATTTTCTCACAGCTACCAACCAGAAAGCTTAAAATTCATATGAACCCCCCTATTATCTTCTTAAGTATTGCATTTAGAGCCATAAAATATATTGGAAAGTAGCAGGAAACCATAAGTGGAGAATCTAGAAAGTCGACCCCCTGTAGGGATGAAACGGGGGTAATAAAATAGCCGACTTTGACATTTTGCCTTATATCTCCTTTTTGCAATTTGATATCCTGTCAAGTGTAAACATCTTTTCATATTTTTTGTAGATCCAAAGAAAGATCGAGTGCCATTACTTTTATTATGTGGGCATTCTTTCTGCCAGAGCTGTCTCATTAAACATGAAAAAAATCAAGCATCAAGTGTGACATGTCCAGAATGCAGTGTAAGTAACATTAAAGGTGAATTTTTGTACTCTTTTGTCAGCCAACAAAGTTAAGGGCATAGTTTCAAGCTCTTGGGACATTCACATCTTACCTGATACTTAACATTTACAAGGATGTCACCGGTGGATACTATGGATTACGCATGAGTACTCCGCCACCGCTGCAGTGTGTAGGTATTTTCTTGTTGCCCCTCTAGAGGCCAGGGTATTGGAGGTAGGCTTCTCAAATTTTCAGGATATATTTATAACCATGAAATCTTGCCTGAGAATATGTTTATCCTCATTGTCAACTGACTTGTCAGCTCTTACTTTTAAAAGATACCTTATCTATCGAGGATGATAAATCATAAAATTCATGCAGATCTGTCTGTTCGTCTGTTTCATAGAGCCATTAGAAGAGATGTAAACCAACCCAAAGTATAAAAAATTCCCACTCTTATTGTATCCCTGGATGAAAGTCGGGGATACTTAGGATTCAGTAAGGTCACGCCGCCGCCACAGAGATTTCCTTTCGGACGCGATAACTTGAAAAAATATTTTAGACCTTTCAATATAGGGGACTCGGTGGTGTAGTGGTTAGAGTGCTCGCCTCCAACCTCTGAGGCCGCCGGTTCGAATCTCGGGCTGGGCGCTTCATGTTGGAAAGTTGGTAGTTACTTGCCGATGTCCGGTGGTTTACAGTGCAGAATCTTGACCAACTAGTATGCACTGGTTCCTCCACCCGTAAAACTACTCGTCGCAATATGACCCTGGCTGTTGAACGCGACGTAAAACAACAAATAAATCTAAATCTAGACCTTTCAAATTTGTGGGTATATATGGGCAATGCCAGAAACGCTATTATTTTGTGACCTTGACCTTCAATTTCAAGGTCACTGGTGGCCTCTTAAAGGTCAGATTTTGGTCATTTTTGTCACATTTTGGCCCTGTTCGCATATACAGAAAAAAAGTTAGATCATTGTATGGGTGGTATATATAATATATAATACATATATATGTCCTCTGTAAGCATGCAGAAATTTGACCTTGAAGCTCTTCATTGGTCATCCACAGACCGCCAAAGTACCTCACCGTGTCCATTTTTGGCCTTTTTACCCCACAGCCCTTAATGGCTGTTGGGGTATTGTTTTCACCCATGGTGTCCGGATGATCGGGCGGGCGGGCGTCCGGGCGGGCGGGCGTCCGGGACATTGGTTAGGGGGTGTAGCTGTGCAACGTCATGGTCTGACCTTGATTTGACCTTTGACCTTGCCGTAGTGACCTTGAGTTTGAAAATCTTGTCCGGGCTATATCTCGGAAACTGTAAGGTGTAGGAAGTTGATACTTGGTAGGGACATTGGTTAGGGGGTGTAGTTGTGCAACGTCATAGTCTGACCTTGATTTGACCTTTGACCTTGTTGTAGTGACCTTGACCTATAAAATCTTGTCCGGGCTATATCTCGGAAACTGTAAGGTGTAGGAAGTTGATACTTGGTAGGGATATTGGCTAGGGGGTGTAGGTGTGCAACGTCATGGTCTGACCTTGATTTGACCTTGCCGTAGTGACCTTGACCTATAAAATGTTGTCCGGGCTATATCTCAGAAACCGTAAGGTGTAGGAAGTTGATACGTGGTACGGATATTGGTTAGGGGGTGTAGGTGTGCAACGTCATGGTGTGACCTTGATTTGACCTGTGACCTTGCCGTAGTGGCCTTGACCTATAAAATGTTGTCCAGGCTATATCTCAGAAACCGTAAGGTGTAGGAAGTTGATACTTGGTAGGGATATTGCTTAGGGGGTGTAGGTGTGCAGCGACATGGTCTGACCTTGATTTGACCTTTGACCTTGCCGTAGTGACCTTGACCTATAAAATGTTGTCTGGGCTATATCTCAGAAACCGTAAGGAGTAGGAAGTTGATACTTGGTAGGGATATTGATTAGGGGGTGTAGGTGTGCAATGTCATGGTCTGACCTTGATTTGACCTTTAACCTTGCTGTAGTGACCTTGACCTATTAAATATTGTCCGGGCTTTATCTCGGAAACTGTTAGGTGCAGGAAGTTGATATTTGGTAGAGACATTGGCTAGGGGGTGTAGGTGTGCAGCATCATGGTGTGACCTTGATTTGACCTTTGACCTTGCCATAGTGACCTTGACCTATAAAATCGTCAGGGCTGTATCTCGGAAACCGTAAGGTGTAGGAAGTTGATACTTGGTAGGGACATTGGTTATTGGCTATAGGTGTGTATTATCATGGTGTGACCTTAATTTGACCTTTTACCTTGCTGTAGTGACATTGACCTTTAAAATCTTGTTGCACCTTTGGGTCTGTCTTTTGATGCAGATTAAGCAAAAGTCATATTAGAATTTATTAAGAATTTTACTTTCATAACTTCCCATTGTAAGAGATAGAATTTCATCAAGTGAGCCGCAGATTTTACTCCAACACCACACATAAGCATTCATTAAATGTATTACCACTTCTGTATGCATGGTAATATTCAAACCATCTAAACCATAATTCGAAAATGCAGATGTATATAAAGAGTGTTGAATTTTAGTTTACTGATTAATGTCATCTTGTCATTGAATTATCTTGTTTTAATACTTCATCTTTATACACATTATCTTTCTTTTAAACATTATTTCTCCATTTAAACATTGTTTGGACCTTTATATAACTGACAGTGCTCTGAAAGTATCCTGAAGTTTGTACTGGTACAGTACTTTTATATCTCATGGTGTTGAAAATATTTCCCAAGGCTGTGGGGTACGGGCATCTCTGATGCTATTTTTGGAGATATTTTCACACTTAATGCTGACTCTATTGCACGGATTTTCACCAAATTTCAGGGTATGTTTATCCCAAGAGGATCTAGAGCTGATTAGGTTTTTGGGGGTATCCGGTAACAACTGTTGCCATGGCAACAATTTTAAGATTTTTGGGTCTTAAAGCTTGTGGGTGTTCCACAGCCTACACCCCTGCTTGGATTTTCACCAAATTTTCAGGATATGTTTACCCCAAGAAGATCTACAGCTGATTAGGTTTGGGGGGGGGGGGTTACCACTGTTGCCATGGCAACACTTTTTAAGATTTTCGGGTCTTAAACTTGATGGGTGTTCCACAGCCTACACCCTGCATGGATTTTCACCAAATTTTCGGGATACGTTTACCCCAAGTGGATCTAGAGCTGATTAGATTTTGAGGGGTATCCAGCTACCACTGTTGCCATAGCAACACTTTTAAGATTTTCAGGTCTTAAAATTTGTGGGTGTTCCACAGCCTAAAGCCATACATGGATTTTCACCAAATTTTCAGGATATGTTTACCCCAAGAGGATCTACAGCTGATTAGGTTTTTGGGGGGTATCCAGCGGCAACTGTTGTCATGGCAACACTTGTAAAATTTTCGGGTCTTAAAGTTAGTTTTAAAATCTTTAATGTTTTCTGTAACCATAAATATTGCAGCTAGCTTCATCAGATTTGCACAAAATGCTAATGGATAGGAAAGCTTGCCAGAGAGTAATTGTGTCTTTGTTTTGGAAACAAAATGACCACCATATCACATCTTTAATGGCAAATAGGAAGGTCATCGTACCAAAACGCCTTATATCTCCCTTATAATTGTTTCTTTGGCTTCAAAATATGAAAACTACTTGTAAGAAATCATGGCCCGTGAATCTTTTGTAGAACATCTCGTGGGTTCTCTATACTTCTTACAACAGAAGTTGTTCCTAAGATTTTCCCAAATCTCAATGTTGTTGGCCATTTAGCTGTACCTGCAGGCTGGGGTTCTTGCCTGTCGAGGCTGGCTATTTTTGATGCACAGTGTCATGGCAAATTTTCAGAGCTGTAGGTCCATAGCTAACTGAGTAATAGCTACCTTGACCATTCACCATTGAGTAAATCACTTATATCTGCAAACCTATTAAATTTAGAGGTTTTTATGTCAGCTGACATTATGTTGTCACTCTGCGGCGTGTACGTATGCGTACGCGTGAGCGACTTCTCCGAAACTACAAGGCCCAGAGACACGCTGTTTATTTTAAAAGATAGCTTATATATCTAGGATGAAAAATTGTTCAAGGCATGCAGATCTGTTTGTTAGTCTGTTTGCTAGAGACATTAAAAGTGAGGTACCCCCCACCCTAAGTTTGAAAATTTCAACACTTTATCACAATTTTCTCACTCACTATTGCAGGGATTTCTTTCATATCTTGCACATCTGTACTAGGCCACAAGTAGATTTCCTTGTGTGAGTATCAGACCTGGATCTTTCTTAATTAAGCGGCCCGTCAGGGACGCTTATTTGTTTTCACCGAAGTTCGACTGATCGCCGCCGCCGGATTATGGTCTCCCTTGAATAACTTCTTAGCCTTTCAAATTTTTCTTTCCTTATCTTTCTTTAAAACTATAGGGGCGGGAAAAATTTTTGAGATACTTTGCACAGACCTTAAGCTTTACTTAAGGTAACCTTAAGCATAAGTCCAAAACACCTCGTCATCGCGTTTCGGAAAAAACCACACACACCTGTGCTATAAAATTTATCAGGTACATTCTAGACCAAATTTCCAAGGTCGGAAAGGATTTTCTCATCAATCGGACCATAGATGCCTGAATGGGAGGCCCAGCCCACCTATTAGATTGATGTGTCCGACGTCTGTCTGTTCGTCCACATTTCCATTTCCGGACTCTAACTCGAAAATGCTTTGTCCAATCAAATTCAAACTTGACAGGAGATAGATCACCATCATAGCTAGGTTCCTTTCGAAATTGGTGTAATTCTGTCTGTTTGTCCGTCTTTTGTCCATTATCTGTCCGTCAACATTTCCATTTCCAGACTAACTTGAAAACACTTTGTCCAATCAAATTCAAACTTGACAGGGAGATGCATCACCATCATAGCTAAGTTCCTTTCGAAATTGGTGTAATTCCGTCTGTTTGTTTGTCCGTTTATAGCATAGATACAATTACTTATGTAACCTAGATTACAAGTTTTACATTTCTTGGCACGTGTAACACATTTACCTTAACTGGGTGACCTAACCTTTCTTTCCGTGTTTCTAAATTTAATTACAGCAGTTGCTAACCTTATTGCTGCCTGTGCAATCCGCCTTTTGGGGCATTTCTGACCCTTTTGTTAAGGTATTTTCAACAACTTGGGCTTTCTGGTTGACATAACTCTAAAAGTAATGAGTGGATCTCCATGAACTTTTTTACATGTGTAGGACCTTGCCAAAGGAAAAATTAAACATTTTTGGGGTAAGATTCAGGTCATATTCTTGATACAAAAGAATGTAATAAAAGGCCCCCTGCAGGAAGTTTGTGCTCTATGAGTGCTTCTAAATTCAAAAGTTTGTTAAAGAGAAATGATGGTGTTATTAGGATATATACTATTTTTAAATTGAAATTTGATGTTAAATTAGTTCTTATACTTAAAAATATACTTTTTGTGGCACTTTGCAAAAATACTGAAATTTACATATTGGCTTAGTTTTCGATATATTTTGGATATATAGTATGTAAATTTAGAATGAATTTGAGTAAACGATTAACTAGACAAAGGACACATCTGTGGTAAAATGCAATCCGCCAGAAAAGGATAATTAACATGGTTTTGAAGATAAACGGCATTTTTGAAGATGGTGACCAAAATTAAGAAAATTCTAATTATTCATAGGAATTATAGCACTTTTAAGTTTGGCTACCCTCATCTGACCTTGAAGGAGGGGTCCAAGGTCAAATCTGACCACGTCAAAGGATGCCCAGCCCATAATTTCCTGTAGGTCAGTTTCACATTCCAGAAACTCTAGGACCAGAAATAAGTGAGTTAAAAGCACTTTAAGTTTGGCTACCCTTGTCTGGTCAGTGTGGTCTTGAAGGAGGGGCTGAAGGTCAAGTCTGACCACACGAGAAGATTCCCAGCCCATGATTACCTATAGGTTGGCTTGACGTTGCAAACCTGTAGTACCAATAATAAGCGAGTTATAAGCACTTTTAAATCTGTCGATCCTCACCTGACCTTGAAGGAGGGACCTAGGATCATATCTGAACACGTCAGAACATTCACATCCCATGATTTCCTATAGGTTTGCTTCACATGTCATATCTCTAGGACCAATAACACAGGAGATATATGCACTTTAAAGTCAGCTACATGGAAAAAAAACCTGTGACAGATATCTTGTTTTTCACAATTAGGCCAAGAATAGTCCTGAAGGACTGAATGACTTTATTTCCAGAATTGGGTGCTGACAAAAAGTATTTCATCAGACAGTAAGATCCCAATATATCAGATGGATTTATGATGATTCCATGTATGTCAGATTTTTTGGTAAAAGAAATACAAAGACTTGGAGCAAGTCTACTTCATGACTGACAAAGAAACGCCTGTGGTGGCCATCAGATTTTGTTAAGATGAACCTTCCCCTGCGAATTTGAGATCACTTTCTATAATACCCTTGCTCTAGAGGGCCACCAAAACTCCTTCCTGAAGTCGAAATACGCATGTGGTGGCCATCTTGTTTTTCACAATGAGGCCAAAAATATTTGCAGTCAAGATTTTGTAATGAGAAATATATCCTGCAAATTTGAGAACTCTACCTACAATACCTTGACCTCTAGATGGGTAGCAGGAAAATCTCTACACACTGCAGTGGCAGAGGCATACTCCTGTGTAATCCACGTTTCCACAGGATGGTACCCGGTGGATACAAAATTTTAACAAGATGAATCTGGTTATAGTAGTTTGATCAAGTTTTGTGAATTTATATCATTCATGCGCTGTAATGTCAGTGTACTGGATAAAATTTAATAAAAATCTCTTACAGCGAAACGTCAATCAGGTGACATTTCAGACAAATAAGGCCTTATTGTATCCAGAATATGACCTGGTCTTTCCTAGAACATAAACACTTCTTTCCTTTGGTCAAGCCCTACTCACAAAAAAAATTATAGAAATATGCTCATACTTTTGGAGCAATTTCAAATACAGATACACAGGAAACAATAAATCCCATACTTTTGGGAAAAAACCTGGTGGAGGTCTGTGCTCTATGAGTGCTTTCCAGTTTGCAGAATGAAAATATAATAAACAGTTTTGTCAAATAATCCTAAAAATATGTTATGTTAGATAATATAAGAATTTTGATGCAATAAATGTTCCTCTTTGTATTAATACATTCAATCAGTGGCAAGTGATTTTCTGCTGTTTAGGACAGTTCCAAGTTATATCCTAAATATATGCAACATGTACAAGTGAATGAATATTCCAAAACTTTTACTTTTCTGATAAAGGGTGCACACACATTGGTAACACTAGCCTCAGCAATGCATGTATATACCCAGATAACTTGGATAATCAACTTGATAGAAACCACAAGATATAAATTTCACTTTCTTGACAGTTGTAAAACATATAAAACAGTAGGGGGTAATGCGGGGAGAGATGGGGTGGGGGAAGCAGTTAAAGGGACCAGTTGCAGATTTTCCTTAGATTGTAAATCAGTTATAACTTGAAAACTATTGCATTTAGAGTTTTTATTGCGTTAATACATCCTATCCAATGGACAATTGCTTTACCGGTCGGCGCGACCGGTCCCACCAAACACCAGAAAAAGACGTCCTGTATATACTACCGGCAGGACTGGTCACAGAGTGTGCATTTGCTAGGTGTCGCCTCGTACTTCCTTCCTGTCTAGACAGCATGACGTCATAGCATCTTTTTCGTTTGGCGCGTGGAGTGTGCGGACGTGTTTTCAACTAAGAGACGTTTTTGAAGTTTATCAACGAATTTTACCATGTTGTGATCTTTTAAGTATTCCTACTTAATTCTATGAGTTGTATCATCATTATGTCGTCACCTGGATAGAAAAGAGGAACCTGCGTGCATGTTATGGCTGTTTTTGATAACCACAAGAAATGTGCACGTTGCAGGGACAAGGGAGTGGGTGATGATCCGTGTGTTAAAAAGCAGGAATGTAAGATCTGTCAGGCTCTCACTCCTGCGCAGTTGAAGCAGCTTTCCACCCACACCTACTAGTCCAGGAAAGAACGTGAATTGAAGAAGTCGTCTTCAGATTCCCCTTCTGGTGCTACCCCCACTCCCGTGGACCCAGCAGACGTTAGTGTCTTGGGACGGGTACACAAGGAATCTGATGGAAGTTCACCTGCTAGCAAGAAGAAGAGGGCAGACCCTTCCCCTACCCCCAAGGCTAGCAGTAAGAAGAAATCCAGCAGCAAGTCGAGATCTGATGATCTGAAGGAACTGGATGAGAAATGGTGTGAACGTTTTGCCAGACTGGAGGCTGTGCTGGTGTTCAAGACGTTTACGGTTCCTGTGAATCCTGTACAGAACCCACCCACAGGTTATCGCAGAAATGCACTCTCAGCAATTTTCCAAAAAATTTCCCCTCCCCAAACATGGCGGCCATTTTGAATTTTCGAATTTTTGCCCAAAATGGCAAAACACGAATTTGCTTCTATCTCCTTAACCGTGTGACACAGAGCCATTTCGTCGAAATTTTCGACCCACAGGGTGTCCGAGCAATGTACTCTTGGCAATTTCCAAAAATTTTCCCCTCCCCAAAAATGGCGGCCATTTTGAATTTTCGAATTTTTGCCAAAAATGGAAAAACAGAAATTTGCTTCTATCTTCTTAACCGTGCAAGATAGAGTGACTTCGTCAAAATTTTCGACCCAACCAATGCAAAAAGGCATGAAGCTGAAATAATTTACATGTACACTAATAAATATTTAAGCATCATTGATATATTTTACAAATGAAACAGGGTCTTGTAAGACTACTGTACAATTTTGGCAAAAGGTTCATGGGGTGGACATGATAATGTGTGTTCTTCTATGCTATCCTGTTTCTATTCATATGTCGCAGCTACTATCAACAGGGCGTCCTATTTCTAGTTTTAATGAAAATATCTAGAATATTGTATGTACAATTCTTGGTGAGAAGACGTATATTTTATATTTTATTACGTTATTTAGTGCACTCTTTCAGTTCAGGAAGTGTCATTCTTTTGCATTCTCCTCCTAATTTGCTTCAATGGGGTTCCCCTTTTAACTTATTCTCTGCATTAGTTCAGAGTTTCGAACCCTAATCCTGGTCAATCTTTGACTTTGGAAGGGAGGTGGACCAGATCTCCCTTCCAATATGATGCCTGGTTTAATTTCCGATTGCATCCGATCACTCGGATGGTCGGATCCACAATCCGACCATGACTCCAAGCACTCGGATCCTGAATCCAATCATTCGGATGGTCGGACCTAACTTGCAACTTTACTTGCATAATCACCCAGAGTGTTCAATCCGACCATGGCTCCAAGGACTCGGATCCTGAATCCAGTCACTCAGATGGTCGGACCCAATTTGCATGTTACTGGAATAATCTCCCAGCACTCGGATCTTCAATCCGATTACTCGGATCCTCAATCCGATCACTTGGAACGACCTCAAGGGGTGCGTTCCTCTAAAGCCTCAACAGGCTCCTGCTGAACATGACCAGCAACAGGGAGGTAGATATGTCTTACCTCCCTTCATAGCATACAGGAGTAGATCTTTGGCACGTTCTTCCTTTTCCTGACCCAGGAAAACTTTGCCTAGGTCCTCTTCTACCGTGCTGGTACTGGGTGATGAAAGGCCAACAGGAGCTCAGGCCAAGAGGCCCTTTAGGTATGCTCCCTCAAGTCCATACCTCAAAGATATCTTTGAGAAATTTGACTATCACTCCCTGGCCTCTAATTTACCTGAGGGTAAATTTGTCAACAGCAGCGGGCCACAGTGGCAGAGTGGTAACACTCTCGCCTCCCACCTCTGAGGTCGGGGGTTCAATCCCCATAACGGCCTTAAGTGGGAAAGCTGGTAGTTGCTTACCGTTGGTCGGCAGTTTACAGTACACAACCCTAGCGAACTCTATGTACTGGTTTCCTCTGCCCTTCCAACTACCCGTCGTGATATGACCTGTACAGTGTTGAAAGCGACGTAAAACCCCAAATAAATAAATAAATACAGCCCACCTAGATTGGTGGCAAAACCCCGCAAACGTGATGAAAGGTGCAGACCTTCATCCCAAAGACCACAGTATCCAACTCTTTACCGACGCCTCAAACGAAGGTTGGGGCGCTCACTTAGATCAAAATTCTACAAAGGGTCTGTGGTCAGATCGGGAAAAAAGGCTACACATAAATGTCCTAGAATTGAAGGCGGTCTCCCTGGCCCTTCGAGACTTCAGGGACCAGTGCCAGAACCAAACAGTGCTAGTTGCGACAGACAACTCAACCGTGGTAGCCTACATCAACAAACAAGGAGGAACTCACTCAGCAGAGATGTGTGCTCTCCTGTGGAAGATCATGACCTGGTGCCATCACTACCACATAACATTGAAAGCCAGGCACATTCCAGGGTGCCTGAATGTGATGGCCGACCTCCTGTCCAGGTCGAACCAAGTGCAGTCAACAGAATGGTCTCTGCATCCGCAGGTGTTCAAACAGATCTGCCAGAAGTGGTTCACACCTCATGTAGACTTATTTGCCACTCACCTGAACCACAAACTTCCACTGTACGTATCTCCTGTCCCAGACCCAAAGGCTTGGGACATAGATGCTCTAAACATAAACTGGACGAACCTCACGGCCTATGCTTACCCTCCTACGGCTCTCCTTCACAAGGTGATCCAAAAGATCAAGCAATGCCATTGCCTGATCATCGTAATAGCCCCAGGCTGGCCAGGGATGCCCTGGTTTTGGGACCTAGTGCAGCTCTCAACAGAGATCCCACTACAACTCCCAGTGTCAACGACCCTACTCAAACAGTCCCACAAGTATGTGTTCCACAACAACCCACAACAGCTGAACCTCCACACCTGGTGTCTAGGAGCGGACAACTCCAAGAACAAGGCTTCTCTGTGGAGGTGGCAGAGAGAATTGCTGCTCCTCAGCGGTCATCAACAAGGACCATCTACAAGTCAAAGTGGGCCCTAATTGAAAAATGGTGCAGAGAAAATTCGGTGGATTTCTCCACTCCATCTGTGAAACAAATGTCAGAATTTTTCATGTACCTGTACCAAGACCTAAACAGGCGCCCCTCGACCATTGATGGTTACAGGACTGCAATCGTTGACACTTTGGGCCCTACGGCCCACCATATTGCACATAATGCAGACCTTCATAGGTTACTCTCCAGTTTTCACAGGGATCGTCCAAAAAGTTCCAGAAATTTACCTAAGTGGAACCTCTCTGTTGTCCTCAACGAGCTCACAAAAGCACCCTTTGAGAACATGAAAGACACAGACCTCAAACATCTTACTCTCAAAACTGCTTTCTTGCTAGCTTTGGCCTCCGGCAAACGCCGCAGCGAAATCCATGCCTGGGTCGCAAACAAAGTATCTAATCTAGGCCAATGGGAAAAGGTCGCCTTGTTCCCTTCTTCTGATTTCATAGCCAAAAACCAACTAGCAAGAGAAGGTTCTCAAAGTGTGTCTCCGGTGACTATTCCTGCTTTGACTACCATTGTAGATAGACAATTTAAAGAAGACAGGACCCTGTGTCCGGTGCGGGCCCTGAGGTATTATCTGGACCGAACCAAAGACCTGAGAGGGTCTCGTTCCCTCCTTTTCATCTCCTTTAAGAAAGGAGATACCTCAGACATCAGACCCGCTACTCTCTCTTCCTGGTTGAAACAAACCATCCTAATTTGTTACAAACAAGCAGATCAACAAGCCTTGGACTTGGTCCAAATTAAAGCGCATGACATCTGGGCCTTCGCGGCCTCTAAGGCCTTTTACGGTGGGGTTATTGGTGGACCAAATCATGCAAGCCTGTCACTGGAAAGCTCACAACACATTTACAAATTTTTACCTAAAAGACCTTACTTGGTCAGACACCGACAACAATATGTATCTGGGACCCGTAGTGGTGGCACAAGTCCTAGATCCTTCCCCTCAGACCAGTTGTCCTCGGAAAGAAAAAAGGGGGGGGGGGGGGGGCACATCCGCTACAACCAAGTCTTCAGGAGTCTCTCCCAGGATCTAGGTATTCCTTTACCTTCAAGATGTTACGGGTAAGGTCATTTTTGTTTTTTAGTTTATAAAGTAATTTGTATTAAGGACTTATTAAGTTGTCATTAATCTCATATTCAGGTGGCAAAAATTTATGAGATTTCCAACCATTGGGCTGGTCTGTCACTCGTGAAGGGCCCTTAGGGACCCTTAGACCTCTAAGTGAGCACTGCTGCACTTCCGTCCTACAATCAAAACATCTAGACAGTTTTTAGCACTGTCCCTCATTCTATTTAGGTTTTTGGCTCTTTACAGGCCCGGTCTTCGGGATTGGGGCACTGTAAATGGGACTCAGACTGGTATTTCTAACACTATTTCTATATATACTAATTCAAATCTTAGAAAAAAAAAGACATATCTGCTAGTCTCAGCTGTAATCCCGCCACCGGGCGGTTGAATTCAGCATTAAGTCCCACATGGTAAGCTATTGTAGCGTAATAAAATTGAAAATTTTAATTACTTAAATGTAGCTTTTATAAGCTACAAGCTTACCATGTGGGACTTAGAAGAGTCCCACCCTGCCTCCCCGCTGTTTACAGCTGGGGGGTAGGTTTTAGAAAATTTCAACGAGAAAGTAGAGCGATTGGTCAGAAGTTATCACGTGACGACAACTACCAGTATTTCCTGTGGCTAACAAGAACTGTCTTTTTTCTAAGTGTGGCAACCCGAGAACAGCATTAAGTCCCACATGGTAAGCTTGTAGCTTATAAAAGCTACATTTAAGTAATTAAAATTTTCAAATTTACATTATTTTCTTCTAGTATGTTATTCACCTAGTTTTCTGTTAGCTATAAAAAACATAGTGAAATTGTAGACCTGTAGCAGATTGCATAGCTGAGCAATAGCTACTTTGAGGTTTTCACAGTTGAGTAAATCAGTTATAACTTGAAAATTATTGCATTTGGAGAATTTTGTTTTAAAATATGATATTCACCTACTAATGGGTCAGCTATCACATGGTAAAATTGTAGACCTGTAGCTTATGTAGAGCTGAGTAATAGGTACTTCACGATTGCAGTTACAGTGTCACTGTTTAGTAAATCAGTTCTAACTTGAAAACTATTGTATTTACAGTATTTGCGTTGGTTTAGCATTCGCTACGCCGCTGTGCATAGAGAGTAATAGCTACTAAAATGAGCAAATGTCTTTTATCTCTAAAAGTATTACAGGTAGGCAATTTCTTCTGAATAAGTCATTCACCTACTTTTGGGTGATGTACCACATAGTGAAGATGCAGAACTGTAGCTCTTTGGATAGCTGAGTAATAGGTACTAAAATGAGTAAGTGTCTTTTATCTCTAAAAGTATTACAGGTAGGCAATTTCTTCTAAAGTCATTCACGTACTTTTGGGTGATCTACCACATAGTGAAGTTGCAGAACTGTAGCTCTTTGGATAGCTGAGTACTAGCTACTAAATGAGTAAAAGTATTTTATCTCTAAAAGTATTACAGGTAGGCAATTTCTTCTAAATAAGTCATTCACCTACAGTTGGGTGATCTACCACATAGTGAAGTTGCAGAACTGTAGCTCTTTGGATAGCTGAGTAATAGCTACTAAAATGAGCAAATGTCTTTTATCTCTAAAAGTATTACAGGTAGGCAATTTCTTCTAAATAAGTCATTCACCTACGTTTGGGTGATATTCCACACAGTGAAGTTGCAGAACTGTAGCTCTTTGGATAGCCGAGTAATAGCTACTAAATGAGTAAATGTCTTTTATCTCTAAAAGTATTACAGGTAGGCAATTTCTTCTAAATAAGTCATTCACCTACTTTTGGGTGATCTACCACATAGTGAAGTTGCAGAACTGTAGCTCTTTGGATAGCGGAGTAATAGCTGCTAAAATGAGTAAATGTCTTTTATCTCTAAAAGTATTACAGGTAGGCAATTTCTTCTAAATAAGTCATTCACCTACTTTTGGGTGATCTACCACATAGTGAAGTTGCAGAACTGTAGCTCTTTGGATGGCACAGTAATAGCCACTAAAATGAGTAAATGTCTTTTATCTCTAAAATATTACAGGTAGGCAATTTCTTCTCAATAAGTCATTCACCTACTTTTGGGTGATCTACCACATAGTGAAGATGTAGAACTGTAGCTCTTTGGATAGCTGAGTAATAGCTACTAAAATGAGTAAGTGTCTTTTATCTCTAAAAGTATTACAGGTAAGCAATTTCTTCTAAATAAGTCATTCACCTACTTTTGGGTGATCTACCACGTAGTGAAGTTGCAGAACTGTAGCTCTTTGGACAGCTGAGTAATAGCTACTAAATGAGTAATTGTCTTTTATCTCTAAAAGTATTATAGGTAGGCAATTTCTTCTAAATAAGTCATTCACCTACTTTTGGGTGATGTACCACATAGTGAACTTGCAGAACTGTAGCTCTTTGGATAGCTGAGTAATAGCTACTGAAATGAGTAAATCTCTTTTATCTCTAAAATATTACAGGTAGGCAATTTCTTCTAAATAAGTCATTCACTAAAATAAATAAATGTCTTTTATCTCTAAAAGTGTTACAGATAGGCAATTTCTTCTAAATACGTCCTTACCTACTTTGGGTTGATCTACTGCATAATAAAGTTGCAGAACTGTAGCTCTTTGGATGGCAGAGTAATAGCCAATAAAATGAGTAAATGTCTTTAAAAGTATTGCAATCAAACATTAAACTTGTTGTCACTTCTACATGTGCCTCCATCTCACAAGAAAATTTATATTCCACTATCTTTAGTACGTCTAATTTATACGGCGGAAGATAAATGCATGCATCAGAATGCTTGTTTAAATATGTTATTTGCCTACTTTTGGGTCACATATAACATAGTAAAATTGCAGACCTGTATCTCATGGCATAGCTGAGCAATAGCTACTTTGAGGTTTTCACTGTTGAGTAAATTAGTTGGATCTTGTAAACTATTGCATTTGGATAATTTTTTTAAAATGTGTTTTCATCTACTTTTGAATCATCTAACATAGTAAAATTGCAGATGTGTAGCTTGTGGCATAGCCAAGCAATAGCTATTTTCCAGTTCTCACTGTTAAATAAATCAGTTGTAACCCCAATACTATTGCATTTACAGTATTTTGTTTTGATATGTTTTCCACCGACATTATACACAAACATGGTACCTTACTTTTTATAGTGCCATTTGCAGGGTACAGTTTTTGTGTCCTTTTCTTCCTTCACTTCTACTCTAAAACTCAAGACACACAGTCAGCTGACACAGAGTCCGTTCATGGGCAATGATTGCTTGTTTGTCAAATGTATTGTTCATGTACTTTTAAATGTACTCTGTCATGGCAAATTTTCAGAGCTGTAGGTCCATAGCTGAGTAATAGCTACTTTGACAGTTCACCAATGAGTAAATCACTTATAGCTGGAAATTTTTTGCACCTATCCTTATCAAGGTTTCAAGATATCTTCCCTGCTATGAAATCTGACCTGGCTAACATTTGGTCCAGTTTGTTCAATTTGGTTGGTTGCTATGGGAACAAATTTGAAAATCTGATCTGACCAAACTTAAAGGAGCCTATATCTCCCTTATTATTGGTCGTAGAGGTTTTGGATGTGAAGACAACTTATAGGAAATCATGTCCCCCGAATCATTTGGTGGGGTCAGATTTGAACTTGGATCCCTCCTTCAAGGTCGAATGTGGTACTTGATACCTATGATGGACTATATCTCCCCTATTATTGGTCGTAGAGGTTTTGGATGTGAAGACAACTTATAGGAAATCATGTGACCCGAATCTTTTGGTGGGGTCAGATTTGACCTTAGATCCCTCCTTCAAGGTTGAATTGTGGGCCTTGATACCTCTAATGGTCTATATCTCCCTTATTGTTGGTCGTAGATGTTTTGGGTGTGAAGACAACTTATAGGAAATCATGTGCTAAATATAGAAGCAACTGCTGGCCGGAAGGTCAAGTTGCTTTGCTATTTTGCGAATGAGTAAATCCCTTGTAACTTCAAAAGTTTTAAATTGAGAGGTTTTTTTATCAAATAATTATGTTGTTCATCTACTTTTTGATGTTCTGTGTCATGATGAATTGTCAGAGCTGTAGCTATTATGCTGAGTAATAGCTGCTTTGACATTTTGCCACTGAGTAAGTCACTTTTAAGTTCACGAGTATTCAGTTTAGAGGTTTGCTGTAAAATATGTTATCCTTAGGGTACCAAGGACTACTCCTGTAGGACATCTGAAAAATTTAGACTTTTTCGAATTTCAGCCGCCATCTTGAATTTTGGCGGAAATGGAAAATATCATTTATCTCAAAAACTGTAAGAAATAGAATGATTTCGGGCAAATTTTGGACCTCCAGGGTATTAAGTATAACTCCTCTACCACCTCTGAAAAATTTAGACTTTTCCGATTTTCAGCCGCCATCTTGAATTTTAGCGGAAATGGAAAATGTTGTTTATCTCGAAAACCGTAACAGATAGAGCAATTTTGCGCAAATTTTGGATCTCCAGGGTACCAAGGACTACTCGTCTAGGACATCTGAAAAATACTGACTTTTCCAAATTTCAGCCGCCATCTTGAATTTTGGCGGAAATGGAGAATGTCGTTTATCTCGAAAACCGTAAGAGATAGAGCGATTTCGGGCAAATTTTGAACCCCCACCCAACGCTTGTAGCTCTTTGCAAAGCTGATTAATAGCTTCTAAAATGAGTAAATAGCTTTTATCTTTAAAAGTATTGCACATGGGCAATTTCTTCTTAATAAGTCCTTCACCCACTTTTGGGTGATCTACCACATAGTGAAGTTGCAGAACTGTAGCTCTTTGCATGGCAGAGTAACAGCTACTAAATGAGTAAATGCCTTTTATTTTTGAAAGTCTTGTAGTCAAACATTAAAGTGCCTCATGCTTATTGTTCTACATGTGCCTCCATCTCACAAGAAAAGCATATTACACTGTCTTTAGTACATCTAATTTATATGGCGGGAGATAATTGCATGCGTAAGAATGCTTGTTTGTTAATTGATGGCACCGTGATATTGCTCATGGTTTTGTTCACGGTATTGAGACCTTATATACCCTGATGGTCACACCACTACACCCCGGACCAAATTTTTTCTGTTGCCTGACTTCTCTTGTCACCCACCAAGGTCTGTACTAACCCACTATGTGACTGATTCATATGGGTCACTGTTTGCTTGTTTAAAGAGTGTTTTTTTTTCTTCCTCAGGAAACAACTGAATTGAAGCCTGGTGAATCTTGGTCAGAAAAGTTGAAGCCAGATGTATATCTGATTGGCCTTCTGACATTGCATGAATTAGAAATGGCCAATATTACTGAGTAAGTATACTATGACTTTTATGTCAGCTGACTTGTCACCGGAAACCTCACCGAGGCCATTTTTGGCCTTTTTGGAGATATTTTCACACTTAATGCTGACTACATTACATGGAAACTATTGCAAATGGCTTTGGAGGTTGAGTACATGATGGAGTACCAGCATCCAGTTTGTTAAACTTGGCTATTGTTTTCAGGGTCACCTTAGGCATGCTAAAATGACTCCAAATGGTACCTTTTACTGCATATATATGCCTATATAAGACTTTGAGGCCATATACCTACTTTATTATTGTATCCACTGGAGGCATCCGGTGGATACTTTGGTTTAGCGTTCGCTATGCTGCTGCGGCCGCCACCGCTGCTGCCGCCACCACGCGTATAGAGATTTTCGGCGTTAACGCTCTCAGAGGAAAACTACGCCAGCTAGGTGCACCAAATTTGCAGGATATCTTCATTGGGGGTAAGCTTCTCAGGGATTGAAATTAGCCTCATCCTGAAAAACAATATGGCCACCGCGGGCATTTCTTTGAAAATTATCTACAATTATTTGTCAGCTGACTTGTCAATCAGCTGACATTATGGCATCACTCTGCGGCGTCCGTGCCCATGTGAACAATTCTCCAAAACTACAAGACCCAGAGACATGCTGTTTTTGTGTCACCAGCATTTATGCTGCGTGGCATATAGGGATTGTTTCGTCATCCAATTTTGTGGCGTTGTCGTCGTCTGTCATCGTCGGCGTCACACTTTGTATTCCGGACAGTATGTCAAAAATGGCTTGTCAGATTTAATTCAAATTTGGCATGTGGATGTAACTGGTCCTGAGGGTGTGCTGTTTTTCGTTTCCGGACAGTATTTCAAAAATGGCGTAATGGATTCAATTCAAATATGGCATGTGGTTGTAACTACTTTTGAAGGTGTGTCCTATTGTAAGGTGACCTTAAACTCCCATGTATAAAAAACTTATGTCCAGTTCACCAGTTCTCCATGGAGTATACTGAAAATAACTTAAGAAATTTCATTCAACTTTTGCATGTATATGTAACTGGCCATAGGTAAGTGCCATACAATAAGGTGACCTTAAACTCCCAGTAATAACAGAATTATATTCACTTTAAGTTTGGTAATTTTTGAACAGTATTTCAAATACAGTAGAACCTCAATTATCTGAACCCCATGGGAGACGTACAATCCGGTCGGTTAATCGAAGGGTTCGGATAGATGAAGGAAACCGAAATTCACCGTCTATGGGTTACCGAGTGGGCGATAATTGAAGAATTGTCATTTTTATGCAATAAACATAGACGTTGGTGGTCGTTAATAAAATAATTTAATATATTTGTGTCATATAATATGAGTGTACATTCAATTGTCATTTATTTGCTCCATATCCATGGATATTATTATTTTTATTTAAAATATTAAGCAGACTTCAGCTGGTTGTTTTCGGTTGGTACTTGCATTGTTGACGTTTTAATTTTAGATTAACATCGTCCCGTATTTTGTCAATTGAAAAACTCCAGGAGATTATTTATTGTAAAACCCCAAGCGAACGCGCCTTCAGTGATACGTGTGTTTGATTGGTAATGCATTGTTGACGTCTTTTCTTTTCTACACGTTGTCAGTCTGTGAACCTACTCCGGGAGATTATAATTCTGCGAAACCCAATCGAACACACTTTCATTGATTAGCGCATTATCAAAGAAGTTGTGTAGCGGGGTCAGGTCATTGAATTAATCCCTGCCTATTGTAACAATGGTGATAAAGATGAAAGAAGTTAGGCATTTCTGTGAATGGTACATTTTATAAAGCACTGGAATTCATTGTTTCCGAGACTGTGTAAAATCTTGTATTATCGCTCACGCTAGACTGTGCATTATATGTAGGGGGACACGATTTCGGTTCGGTTAATCCAGAGATTCTGATAATAGAAGGCCGGATAATCAAGGTTCTACTGTATTGTGCAATTCTAGGCATATTTTAGCTATGGATGTAACAAACCTTGAACAGAACCTTCAGAAAAAGATTACCTTAAACTCGCTACAATATACAGCAGTACAAACAAACTTTGAGTTTAAGGTTGGGACAATATTTTTGGTGTTTGGAAGATATTTGATATGCTAATTAGGACTTTTCACATTGATATTCATCATGTACATATATCTCCACCAAAAATGGTCTCTTTTGTAAGGTTATAGTAAATTCCTGATATTTTATAAACTTATGAGTTTAAGGTTGCATTAGTTTGTGTCACTAACAGCTATGATGGAAAACATACGTGGTCAGTGTCGTCACACTTACTTTCCAGACAATATCTCAAAAATGGCTTGATGAATTAAATTCCAATTTAGCAGGTTGATGTAACTGTTCCCCAATGTGTGCCCTATTTAAGGTGACCTTAAACTCACAGTAGTAAGATACTTATATTGTGTTGAAGGTTTTTCGTTTCCGGACAGTATCTCAAAAATGGGTTGACTGATTCAATTCAAATTTGGCATGTGGTTGTAACTGGTTTTCAAGGTGTGCCCTATTTTAAGGTGACCTTAAACTCTCATGTATTAAAAAGTTATGTTGAGTTTAAATTTTTAACTTTTCCATAAAGTATACTAAAGATAACTCAAGAAACTTCATTCAGATTTTGCATGTATATGTAACTGGCCATAGATAAGTGCCTCACATAAAGGTGAACTTAAACTCCCAGTAATAACAGAATTATATTCACTTTAAGTTTGGCAATTTTTCAACAATATTTCAAACAAGACCCAATGAAGGCTCGGGAAAATTTCCACGGAGGTTCCCAGAGGCTACAAGGATGCCTCCGGATGTTAACGGACATTCCCTGAAACTCCACGGACCAATCAGAATGGTTCTGGAAGAAGGTCACGGAAATGAAATTTTCTTGCGGATATACATACATTCGCTGATGTGTCCTAGGACAATAGGGACAGGGTTTATGGATGATAAGGACGCCTCAAGGACAATAAGGATGGGGTTTACAGATAGATATGTAGTTTCCCACGCTCCTTGTGAAGTTACAGAAAGACGCTTTCTCATGGATGAAAGCATATATAAAGGGCACTTGGCTTGGCTTTTGTTCATACACATTTTGCATTTCGATGAGGATACATCAATTCAACAACTTTACAACAGATACTGGAGTAATTTGAGGATATATTTTGCTGAAATATTAAGTCAAAGTTGAGTGTGACATTGCGCTTGAGACACAGCAGGATTCGGATTCAAGTGATGAGGACATTGGTGACACACAAGACACACAGGCTGAAGGCAAAGGCAAGGGCAAGGGCAAGTCAAGGACCAGGGATGATAAAAGAAGCAAGAAACCTGCTGTTCTGTTCTGAGGTGGATCAGAAATTAGTGGACTTTTTGCGTGACAATGAAATTCTCTAGAACAAGCAACAAGGGGGCAACAAGGATAGGTCAAAGAGGGAGGCTGTGGGATAAGTTTTGTGAGGGGAAATACATGGACAAAAATGCCTGCCAAAGATGGTTTCAGAGCCAGCGCACACTCTTCGGAAAGGTCACTCACATGAAGTCTGGGCAGGGGGAACCACAGCTGACAGAGAAGCAGAAATGGACCAGAGACAAGTTTGACTTCCTGGGGGATCACATTGTGCGCCATCTTACAGCAAAAAATGTATTCAGGATTCCCAGGGGTTCTGCTTCCCAAGCCACTGCAGCAGCAGGCTCAGCATCCACACAGGAGACTGTGCACATGGAACTGTTCCAGGATACTTCTCACCCAGAATCCACTGATGAACCAGCAGACCTGTCCAACCAGGATACACAAATTACCCTTACTCCTAGATCTTGTGGTGTCAGTATTTAACTTCAAGCTCAGCAGAATCTGACGTCCAATCAGCTCCTGCAGAATCTGAGAGGGTGATAACAGAGTTAAAAGGCATTGTGGTTAAAAAGCTGAGTGATGATAAGTCTGATAACCCAAGACTGGGCTTTTGTGACTTTCTAAAGGTGGAGGTGGTACACCTAACAAACTACTCGTATTACGAGTTTCAACAAAAGACATTCATCTTAGAATGAGACGTACATGTAGGGACAAGCAGGAACAAATGTACCAATCGGCACAAGTATGGCCCAGTCCACCACATACAGCCAGGCCTCTACCTCACACGAGTATCCTCTGTCTTATACCCAGATGCAGGCCCCACAGCAGCAGATGCAACAGACATTAACACATATACCACAAGCACTTCCAAAGCAGCAGCATTTACAACATTCACAGCAGCACTTTCAACAGACATTTACTCAGGCATATGCACCAGATCAACAACAGATCCATGGCCAGGCTCTACAGCAAAGCATACAGGTATCTGATCCTCAGTAGGTTGTGCAGCACAAGGCACGCCATGACCACCCTGGTCACCACCGGGGGCTCCTGCTGAATCGGCCTCTGGAAGATTTTAAAGCGAGATGTGAGGATCCCGAAGGCGTTCTCGACCACCCTTCTTCCGCAGCTGATCCTGTAGTTGAAGACTCTCTCCTTCAAGTCCATACCATGTCTTGAGTAGGGCTACATTGTCCAGAGCCTGAGGGGGAAAACATCCCCGAGGATGAAAAAGTTCACCTTTGGTCCACCAGGGATTTACTCTCAGGGAAGCTGATACTGCAGTCCTGATTTGTGCCTCAAATCAGAGTGCTTGAAAATCTGAGCTTGACCAGGGTTGCCACTGGTCAGGGAAAAGTCAGGGAAATTCAAGGTCAGGGAAAAGTCAGGGAATTCTGTTCTGGGTCAGGGAATTTTGGAATTTTGAAAAAAGTCAGGGAAATTTGAAGAAATGCTCAGAAAGTCAGGGAAAATTGACTTTTATGAGTCGCGCGCGTTGGTTTAAGGGAAGCTATGATGCCACTCATTGGTAATGTTTGCATAGCATGAATAATTTAAAAATACAATGTTGATATAAACATCTCAAGTAATATAGTCATTGAAGTACATTACCTGGCATTTTTTTCTTGTAAAAATTGGCTATGGCAGTCTTCTGCACAGTAAAAACTATACCTAAATTCATTAATGAAATCACTGTTCACACATAGAGAAATATGTGAAGAAAACCATACAACTACCAAAGAGTTGCATACCCAAAATCCGGAGCTTCACCACTGTACAGCAATGTATAAGTGATCCACTGTTCCCTGCAAAACTGAAGTTCTTTATCACTCAAGCACGAACTGTGAAACCATATCTTGAGAAGTATCAAACAGAGAAACCAATGGCCGTTTTTATGGCTAAAGATTTGGAAAGCATTCTTGACACACTCATGCGCAAGTTTGTTAAGAGAGATGTCATGGGTGATGCTAGTGGATCAAAGCTGGCAAGAATAGACCTGGACAAAAAGGAGAATCTGCTAAATGCAAAGAAGACAGATATAGGATTTGCTTCAAGGGTCATCATTGAAAAGCTGGAGAAGGACAAAAAGGCATCACAGATGCAACTACTTGAATTCTATACTGAATGTCAAACTTTTCTGAAGGTAATGGTTGAGAAAATGATTGAAAGATGTCCTCTCAAATACAACACTGTTGGATTTCTTAGTTGCCTAGATCCACGAACCATGATACACCATGCTGAAACTGCAGGAACAAAGTTTCAAAACCTACTTTCAAAGTTGCTGTCCCTTCGCAGGTTTAGTGCCCAGGAGTGTGACGATGCAAAGCGACAGTTTGAACTGTTTCTTAGAAAGATAAAGAGGTACAACAAAGATGAGTGTAAGAAGTTTGATCCTGCAAGCCAGAGGTTGGATACATTTTTTTTTGAGCTGCTTGGTCACGAAGATGAATTTGCTGTTCTATGGCAGGTGGTGAAGTTGGTACTCATCCTTTCTCATGGACAAGCTGATGTGGAAAGAGGGTTTTCCATTAACAAAGATGTGGTTTCCTTCAACATGGACACAGAAACATTATGTGCATACCGTACAGTTTATGATGCTTTAAAGCAGATGGCATGCAAAGTTCATGAAGTGGTGGTTGACAAAGAGATGTTGCAGTCATGCAAATTTTCCCGTCAGCGGTATTGTGCTCACATGGAAGAACAAAAGGAGAAAAGCAAAGCAGTTGCTGCAGCGTCAAAGATAACAGAGGCCAAGCATGAAGTGGATGAATGCAAGAAAAAGGAACGTAGACTAGAGGAAGAAGCAAACAGGCTAATCACTAAAGCTGACAAGTTATGCTATGATGCAGAAGCCAAGAATAGCATGGCTTTGGTAACAGAAGCTAATGCTTTGAGAGCAAAGAGCAAGTTGAAGAGAAAGGAGTTGGACAGTGCCAAGAACCAAACAGAGTTGGCAGAAAAAAAACTGAAGCTTATACAAAAAGAGTAATTGAGGCAGAGACAAAATTTGTGCAGTAATCACTAATCAGTAATTTTAATTGTTGGTCGTATACATTGTTTTATCATGTTTATGGTGTTAAATAACATTGAGCCCTACATCATAAAGCCCAGGGTTTGTATACCACAATTATTCAATTTTATTTGTGTTTTTATTTGCCTATAATACTTCTGGTAATTATGCCATAAACCGAAATATCACTGTTCAAATTGTAATTTTATTTTCCCCTCAACTTAGTATTGACTGAAAAAAAGGGAGGCTTTTGTTCATAGTATTGCTATCATTGATCGATAATGTACAGGTTTTTGTTGAACAAGCAGGACTTAAAGTATTAATAATTTGCATTACAGGCAGGGTGTTGTTTTTTTCAACTTAATTTGTGAAAGTAACATATTTATGACCTTTTCTTTCATCAATCTTTGCTTTTCCCCCCAAAAAATATGCCTTGCTACTTGACAAATTATTTTCTGTGACGATACCTGTAATTTTACTTTGACATTTCTGGTGGGCTTAATTAAAACGGCAAGTAATTATAAATGTATTTCAAATAAAACTGCATAAAAGAATTCTTGTTCTTTGACATTTACATGATTGCATCATGGATTGATTATTGCTTATTATTGATTAGAAAAGGTTTTAACACATTGATCTCTGCTACAGTTTTCATTCTAAATTCATCGCGGTGGTCAGGGAAATTTGGCTTTGAGTCAGGGAAAAGTCAGAGAAAAGTCAGGGAATTTTAAAAACAATCATGAGTGGCAACCCTGTTGACCTGGCAGCCCCCACCTCCACCCAGAGGAACTTGTAGTCTCCATCCACCAGGGCCAAGAGTACTATAGCCCTTGAAATTGTGGTAGAGGCTGCCACTCCCTTGTGGAGATATGTTGGAATATGCTTTCCATCCAGGGCACCTAGGGCATGCGGAATGTTCCACTCAACCTGCAATCAGTCATCTGGGAGTGTGTGGCAGCCTCTCTATCATAGCTGAAATGATGAATGCCTCTCAATTTCTAAGAGTTGAATTTGTCCAAGATTTCTGCCCTGTCTGTTCATATTGGCATCAAAATTCTATCTGGCTAGTGCCCTGACCTTTACCCCTTTTATAGCCATTGGGATCCAGGTATCCAGTGGTCACTAGCTCCCAGCAGGACACCTGCAGTGTTTTCTTAAAACTCCCTTATTGATAAGCTGACAACTGAGAGAAAAATTTTGATCCTTAAACCCCATCTGCGAATGTCCGCAACCCATCCGGGGGGAGTGTTTCCGCTACACTGCTGCTGGTCATGGAAGTGTATCCACGAGTGATCCGCAGGCGATGATAACGAGTCCCTAATGTCCTTGTGGCATCCTTATCATCTGTAGAATTTGTCCAAAATCCCCCCCCCCCCCAAAAAAAAAAAAAAAAAAAAAAAAAAAAAACCAACCCCCCCCCCCCCCCCCCTTGATCCGCAGGAGATCCATGTCAGTTACCATATATGGAACTGTGGTCTATATCCGTGGGGTATGCTCGGATGTGTAACTGCCAGATAAGGGGTGGAGGAGGCCATAATATTAAAAAAAGCATGCATTTCTCATCAGATTTATAAGTGAAATAGGGCATTAGATCTCCTATATTTTGCTCCAAACCTCCTATATTTTCATCAGGTAACTTCCTATATTCCTATATTTTGAGAACCAAAAATCCCTTGACGCCATGCCCCAGGTCTTTACAATGATTGTAAAGGAAGTGAAGCTAATGGCCCTCTCAAGAGGACTCAGACTTCACCAATACGTGGACGACTGGCTGATCAGGTCCCAGTCTCAGGAGGAAGCCCAAGTGAACACTCAGGCAGTGGTAGACCTAACCCAGTCCTTGGGTTGGATAATAAATCAAGAAAAATCAGAACTGTTTTCGTTCGTGGGCTACGAATACAATCTAGATTTAGCCCTTGTAAAACCCACTCAAGAGAGATGGCTCAAACTTCAGGATTTGATCTTATATCTCAAGTCAAAATATGTTTTGACTGCAAGATGTTTGATGTTGCTAATTGGGTTGCTTGCCTCAACGGAGAAAATGGTCCCGGAGGGACGCCTTCACATGAGGCCCTTTCAGTTTCACCTCAAGGAGGACTGGAGATATCCTCAGTCGCTGGACAGCCTCCTTCCTTGGAAAGAAACCATTTCAGCACACCTAGACTGGTGGCAAAATCCCTCAAACGTGATGAGAGGTGCAGACCTTCATCCCAAAGACCACCGTATCCAACTCTTTACAGATCCCTCAAATGAAGGTTGGGGCGCTCACTTAGATCAAAATTCTACCAAGGGTCTGTGGTCAGACTGGGAAAAAAGGCTACACATAAACATTCTAGAGTTGAAGGCGGTCTCCCTGGCCCTTCGAAGCTTCAAGGACCAGTGCCAGAACCAAACAGTGCTAGTTGCAACGGACAACTCAACAGTGGTAGCCTACATAAACAAACAAGGAGGAACTCACTCAGCAGAGATGTGTGCTCCTGTGGAAGATCATGACATGGTGTCACCACTATCACATAACATTAAAAGCCAGACACATTCCAGGGTGTCTGAATGTGATGGCCGACCTCCTGACCAGGTCGAACCAAGTGCAGTCAACAGAATGGTCACTGCATCCGCAGGTGTTCAAACAGATCTGCCAAAAGTGGTTCACTCCTCATGTAGACTTATTTGCCACTCATCTGAACCACAAACTTCCACTGTATGTGTCTCCAGTCCGAAATGCTTGGGACATAGATGCTCTGAACTTAAACTGGACGGGTCTCACTGCCTATGCTTACCCTCCGACGGCTCTCCTTCACAGGGTGATCCAAAAAGTCAGGCAGTCCAATTGCCTGATCATCGTAATAGCCCCAGGCTGGCCAGGGATGCCCTGGTTTTGGGACCTTGTGCAGCTCTCAACAGAGATCCCACTACAACTTCCAGTGTCAACAACTCTTCTCAAACAGTCCCCACAATTATGTGTTCCACAGCAATCCACAGCATCTCAACCTCCACGCCTGGTGTCTAGGAGTGGACAGCTCCAAGAACAATCCTTCTCTGTGGAGGTGGCAGAGAGAATTGCTGCCCCTCAGAGGTCAACAAGGACCATCTACAAGTCAGAGTGGGCCCTATTTGAGAAATGGTGCAGAGTAAATTCGGTGGATTTCTCCACTCCATCTGTGAAACATATCTCAGATTTTTCATGTACCTGTACCAAGTTCTAAACAGGCGCCCCTCGACTATTGATGGTTACAGGACGGCCATTGTTGACAATTTGGGCCCAGCGGGCCACCATATTCCACAAAGTTCAGACCTTCACAGGTTACTCTCCAGTTTTCACAGGGATCGTCCAAAAAGTTCCAGGAATCTTCTAAAATGGAACCTTTCTGTTGTTCTCAATGAGCTCACAAAAGCGCCCTTTGAGTCTATGAAAGACACAGACCTCAAACATCTTACTCTTAAAACTGCTTTCTTGCTAGCTTTGGCCTCCGGCAAGTGCCGCAGCGAAATCCATGCCTGGGTTGCAAACAAAGTATCTAATCTAGGCCAATGGGAAAAGGTTGCCTTGTTCCCTTCTTCTGACTTTATAGCCAAAAACCAACTAGCAAGAGAAGGTTCTCAAAGTGTGTCTCCGGTGACTATTCCTGCTTTGACTACCATTGTAGATAGACAATTCAAAGAAGACAGGACCTTGTGACCGGTGCAGGCCCTGAGGTACTATAAGGACATACCTCAGGCATCAGACCCGCTACTCTCTCTTCTTGGTTGAAACAAACCATTCTACTTTGTTATGAACAAGCAGACCAACAATCCTTGCACCTGGTCCAAGTTAAAGCGCATGACATTAGGGCCTTCGCAGCCTCTAAGGCCTTTTATGGTGGGGTATCGGTGGACTAAATCATGCAAGCCTATCACTGGAAAGCTCACAACACATTTACAAATTTTTACCTAAATGACCTTACTTGGTCAGACAACGACAACAATATGTATCTGGCACCAGTGGTGGCGGCACAACAAGTCCTAGATCCTTCCCCTCAGACCAGTTATCCTCGGAAAGAAAAAGGGGTGGGGGGGCACATCTGCTACAACCGAGTCTTCAGGAGTCTAATCGCAGGATCTAGGTATACGTTTACCTCTCAAGATGTTACGGGTAATAAGGTCATTTTGTATTGTTAGTTTATCAAGCATAATATGTATTTAAGGACTTATTAAAGTTGTCATTAATCTCATGTTAGGTGACCAAAAATTTATGAGAATTCCAACCATAGGACTGGTTTTTCATTCGTGGACAGTCCCTGAGGACCCTTATACTACCTAAGTGAGCACGACTGCACTTCTCTCCTACAATCAAAACATCTTGACAGTTTTTAGCACTGTCATTCAGTATATTCAGGTTTTTGGCTCTTTACAGGCCTGGTCTTCGGGATTGGGGCACTGTAAACGGGACTCAGACTGGTACTTTCAAAACATTCATTCTAATCTATTACTTCAAAATCTAAGAAAAATTGACATATCTTCCAGTCTCAGCTGTAATCCCTCCACCGTGCGGTTGGATTTAGCATTGAGTCCCACATGGTAAGCTATTGTAGCGCACCCTGCCTCCTCGCTGAATTATATCTGAGGGGTAAGGTTTAAAAATTGTAACGAGAAAGTAGGAAGAAATTGCGTAGTGTACCACGAGAGGACAACTTGAGGCTACGACCAACTATAAATGTCTATTTTTCTTAGACGTTGGCATGATGCCTTGTGGCCATCCGAGAACAGCATTGAGTCCCACATGGTAAGCTTGTAGCTTATAAAAGCTACATTTAAGCAATTAAAATTTTCATATTAAATATTGCATTTAAGGTTTTATGTTATTTAATAAATATTAATGCTTTCCTTTTCACACAACTAGGCCTACCTGCTGTGAGGCAGATGGGGGAGATGACCATGTGTCACTCGGGAATAAAATAATTACAGTTGTGTAGTTCTTTTCAAAGAACTATAGAATCAAGGAAAGCCTACATAAAAATTGCATATCCAACTTCACCTACAGTTTTCTTCAGGCTTCAATTATGATTTATAGTCCTTGTGGGACTAGTTTTAAGATCCATCTTTGATCTGAAGCCTTGTATTATCAATACCTGATTGGCATTCCAGGCCAGCCTGGAATGCCAGTCAGGTATTGATAATACAAGGCTTACGGGCCCCTAACCTAGGGTCTCATCCCTCTCAGACCCTAACCTAATGTCTCGGCCCTCTCGGGTCCCTAACCTCGGGTCTGGGGCCCCTAACCTTGGGTCTCGGCCCTCTCTCGGGTCCCGAGTACATGGCCCTGTCCAAGTCTTTTGCTGCTACATCTGAAGGCTCTTGGATGATATTAAGTTCAGGCACATTAGAGGAATCCATGTTATCTATGCAAGTCAAAAAATTCCTCACGGCCAAAGGGCTTCTGGACAGGTTTTCAAACCAGTCCCTGTATTTTTATAGGAAAATAGACTTGTCTGACTTCCCTCAGCACATACCGAGGACTTTAAGATTAGGCGTTTTTTTTAACCACTCTGTCCCCAGGGACGGTATGCCTAGGTCCTCTTCCAGTCTGAACTTTGAATGATGTAGCAGTCCAACAAGAGCTTAGGCCCAAGGGGCCCTTCAACTTTTTCCTCAACTAAATATGCTAGTTTAAATTTAGAGGATTCGGTTTTCAAATCTGTATCTCCCTAGCCCTGCTGGGGCCTTTATGGGTAAGGCCCCCTTCTGGCAGTCATGACTTTGAGCTTCACGCTGCTCTTTACTAGGTCTTTTCTGAATGCAACCTGGTCATCGAAATCTGTTAAGACAGTAGCAAAGCTACTGTCAGATGGGTCAAACTCAATTTAAGGTTGCATAGAAGCAGTCAGAATGATTATGGGGAATTCAGGGGAGATACCAGATCTTAAGAACTTAAGAGTTCCCCATTCACAATTAGTTTAGGAGGGACAGGAGTTTCTCCTCAAGTAACCCGTAAAAAACACTTAGGGTTTAGGCCCTATCAAATCAGCCCTTTCACGCTCCCCACTATATAGAGGCTGCTACAGGAAACACCCCAATGGGGGTCATTCCGTTCCAAGCAGTATACTTCGTTCTCCCCAGGTAGGGGGAAATTGAGTAGCAGAGGCTCCAGAGGTCGTTTTTGACCTCACTCAAGGTGAAGAGGGCATGGAAACTCTTTTTAATGACTCCTTAAAAGTCTCGCTCAGTCCACCAGTAGGAGGTCGCCTGCGTTCTTTTAGAAGAGACTGGCTAACAAACAAATGCTCAAACATTATGTTTAACATTCTTACCATTCATCTTCAATGAAAATTTGCCAGAGTTCCCCTGATTCTCTCAGCACCCAAGGCCCATCAAGATCCAGCTCCGGCTTCTTATCCTATCTTTTCTGTCAAGAACGCAATAGAAAGGGTGGGAAAATGTAAAATCTCTCTGGTTTTTGCAATCGCCTGTTCCTAATCCCCAGGCCGAACCAAGGGTGGAGGCCAGTGACAGACATAAGCAGGCTCACACCCCTTTCTACTTGTAGAAAGGGTGAAATGGAAACTCCAGAGTCCATCAGGGCCTCTCTGATTCCAGGGGAATGGGTGTCGTGTCAAACCTGTCAGACGCGTACTTTTTCTCATTCCCATCCTCCAAGCTCAAGGAAGTTCCTGACACAGTCCTTAGGGGGCATAATAAATTAGGAGAAGTCCGAACTCAATCTACTCAGGTGTTTCTGTTTGTGGGCTATGAATTTCACCTAGATTTAGCCCTTGTTATCCCACTCAGAGAGATGGCTCAATTTTGTTTTGATTTCAGGATGTTTGATGTCGCTAATTGGGTTGCTTGCCTCAACGGAGAAAATGGTCCCGGAGGGACGCCTTCACTTGAGGCCCCTTTTCAGTTTCACCTTAAGGAGCACTGGAGATATCCTCAGTCATTGCACAGCCTCTTTCCTTGGACAGAGTCTTTTCACCTCGCCTAGAGTGGTGGCAAGTCCCTCAAACGGGATGAAAGGTACAGACCTTTATCCCAAGACCACAAGGTCCAACTCTTTACAGACGCCTCAGACGAAGGCTGGGGCTCTCACTCAGAGCAAGCCTCTACAAAGGTCTGTGGTCAGACAGGGAAAAAAGGCTATACATAAATGTTCTAGAGTTGAAGACGGGTTTCTCTGACCCTTCAAATTTCAAGGTCCAGTGTCAAAACCAAACAATGTTGGTTGTAATGGACAGCTTAACAGTGGTAGCCTACATAAACAAACAAGAAGGAAGCCTCTCGGCGGAGATGTGCACTCTCCTGTTGAAGATCATGACCTGTGCCATCATTACCAGATAACCTTAAAAGCCAAACACATTCACAGGGTGTCTGAATGTGATGGCCGACCTTCTGTCCAGGTCAAACCCAGTTCAATCAACAGAATGGTCACTGCATCCGCAGGTGTTCAACAGATCTGTCTAAGTGGTTCATCCCTCATGTATATCTATTTGCCACTCGTCTGAACCACAAACTTCCACTGTATGTGTCTCCAGTCCCAGACCAAAATGCTTGGTACATAGATGCACTAAACATAACTGGTCAGGTCTCACTGCTTATGCTTACCCTCCTATGGCTCGCCTTCACAAGGTGATCCAAAATCAGGCAGTTCATTTGCCTGATCATTGTAATAGCCCCAGGCTGGCCAGGGATGCCCTTGTTTTGGGACCTGGTGCAGCTCTCAACAGAGATCCCACTTTAGCTTTTAGTGTCAACAACTCTTCTCAAACAGTCCCACAATTATGTGCTTCACAGCAATCCACAGCATCTCAACCTCAGCGTCAACCTCAACCTGGTGTCTAGGAGTGGACAGCTCCAAGAACAATCCTTCTCTGTGGAGGTGGCAGAGAGAATTGCTTCCCCGCAAAGGTCTTCAACAAAGACCATCTACAAGTCAAAGTGGGCCCTATTTGAGAAATGGTGCAGAAAAAATTCGGTTGACTTCTCCACTCCCTCTGTGAAACAAATCTCAGATTTTTTTCGTGTACCTATAACAAGTTCTAAACAGGCGCCCTTCAACCATTGCTGGTTACAGGATGGCCATTGTTGACTCCTTGGGCCCAGCTGGGCACCATATTCCCGAAGCTGAGATCTTAACTGGTTACTCTCAGTTAGTTATATCCCCAGACGAAAGTCGGGGATATATTGGATTCAGGTCCGTCGCGCCGCCGCCGCAGAAATTTCCTTGTGGACGCGATAACTCAAAAACGGATTAATATTTTTTTTTCAAACTTGGTACACATGTTAAGGATGCCCAAAGGAAGATCCCTATTTTAAGGTGACCTTAAACTCCCAATAATAAAGAACTTATGGCCACCTTAAGGTCAGAAATTGCACTTTTGGCCACTTACAGCCCTCTAGATCACAAACTATGAGGCTTATCTGCCTCAAATTTTACCTGAGAACACATTAATATATTCTTAGTACATGTGCCGAAAATCAAGACTTTAAGTTGAGGAGAAAATTGTCTTTGAGGCCCATAAAGACCCCACTTAGTACTTTTTTCCTATATTTTTAACTTATTTTGCCCTATAATTTGGAAGTGGTAATTCTGATGAGTCTCAAACTGCACTAGATGTAACTCTTATATGTAATCCTTGTCTGTGAAAAATTTAAAGGCTGTAGGTTTACCTGTTAGGCCGACTTAAGATCTCAAAATTGCCCACAGAGACCCAATTTATGGACTTTTTGCCATCTTCAAGCACTGTAGCTTTCAAACTATGTCTCTCATCTAAGTGAAATATCATCTGAGAATATATCAATATGTTTTTCTTGTATGTACTCCAAAATTTAGGCCTTTAATAGACATTTAACCCATGTATGAGGACCATAAACACCCACCTGAGTGACCCTTTTAAGACATTTTTCACATATTTTGCTCTGTAACTTGGAAATGGTAAGTCTGAGAAGTTTCAAACTGTATTAGATATATATTCTGTGTGTAATGTTAGTATGTAACAGATTTTAAGTCTGAAGCTTTAATTTGAAGGTCAAATTGAGGTCTCTGACGGGCTCCCAAAGACCCAATATATGGACTTTTTGCCACCTTTAAGCCCTGTGACTGTTAAACTATGTGATTGATGGAGCTGAAATCCCATCTGGGAATGCATTATTATGTCCTTTTTACATGTGCCGAAAATCAAGGCTTTAAGTAGACATTTAACCTGTGTTTGAGGACCATAAATCCCCACCCGAGTGACCCTTTTTAGACATTTTTCACATATTTTGGCCTGTAACTTGGAAATGGTAAGTCTGAGAAGTTTCAAACTGTATTAGATACATATTCTATGTGTAATCTTAGTATGTGACAAATTTTAAGTCTGAAGCTTTAATTTGAAGGCCACATTGAGGTCTCTAAAAGGCCCCATAGAGACCCACTATTTGGACTTTTTGCCAGTTTTAAGGCCCATGACTGTTAAACTATGTGACTGATAGAGCTGAAATCTAATCTGGGAATACATTATTATGTTCTTTTTACATGTGCCAAAAATCAAGGCTTCAAGTAGACATTTAAACTGTGTATGAGGACCATTAACACCCACTCGAGTGACCGTTTTAAGACATTTTTCACATATTTTGCTCTGTAACTTGGAAATGGTCAGTCTGAGAAGTTTCAAACTTTATTATTAGATACATATTCTATGTGTAGTCTTAGTATGTAGCAGATTTTAAGTCTGATGCTTTAATTTGAAAACCACATCGAGATCTCTAAAAGGCCCACAGAGACCCAATATTTGGACTTTTTGCCACCTTTAAGCCCTGTGACTGTTAAACTATGTGATTGATTGAGCTGAAATCCCATCTGGGAATGCATTATTATGTCCTTTTCACATGTGCCGAAAATCAAGGCTTTTAGTAGACATTTAACCTGTGTATGAGGGCCATAGACACTTGCCCAAGTGACCTTTTTTGACATTTTTTTCTGTATTTTGCCCTGTTATTTGGAAATGCTTAGTGTGACAAGTCTTAAACTGTATTATATATAATTTTTGTTTCTTGTGTATGTCCCCCAAAAAGTTTCAGTTCTGTAGTTTAATTGCTAAGGTCTCTTTAACAATTGTAAAATGCCCACAGAGACCCAATTTATGGATATTATGCCACTTTAAAGCCCTGTAACTGTCAAACTATGTGGCTCATAGAGCTGAAATCTTCGAATTTTTCAAAGGAAGTGCCTGTCTATTTAAATTTTGAATATTAATAATGTTATGGCTATCTTAGGCTTTTAAGAACTTATTTTTGTGTGTTATCTCTCTGCTTGCTGAGTTTTTAACTTTTTAATATGAAACTGGTTAAACATATTCAAGTAGGCAAAATGGACACTGTTATTTTCTGGTGAGCTTTAAGTCCCAAATATTAATGAAATTATAGCCTTATGTAGTAAAAATAGGGGATTTTTAACCCTCAACTAGCCCAGTTTTATTATATCCCCAGACGAACGTCGGGGATATATTGGATTCAGGTCTGTCGCGCCGCCGCCGCCGTAGAAATTTCCTTGTGGACGCGATAACTCAAAAACAAATTAATATTTTTTTTTCAAACTTGGTACACATGTTAAGGGTGCCCAAAGGAAGATCCCTATTTTAAGGTGACCTTAAACTCCCAGTAAAAAAGAACTTATGGCCACCTTAAGGTCAGAAATTGGACTTTTGGCCACTTAGAGCCCTGTAGGTCACAAACTATGATGCTCAGCTGGCTGAAATTTTACCTGACAACACATTAATATGTTCTTAGTACATGTGCCGAAAATCACGACTTTAAGTTGAGGAGAAAATTGTGTTTGAGGCCCATAAATACCCCCACTTAGGGATTTTTTGCTATACTTTTCACATATTTTGCCCTATAATTTGGAAGTGGTAATTCTGATGAGTCTCAAACTGCGCTAGGTATAACTTTGATATGTAATCCTTGTCTGTAGAAAATTTTAGGGCTGTAGGTTTACCCAAAGGGGTCGACTTAAGGTCTCAAAAGTGCCCACAGAGACCCAATTTATGCACTTTTTGCCACTTTCAAGCACTGTAGCTTTCAAACTATGTCTCTCATCTAAGTTAAATATCATCTGGGAATATATCTATGTGTTTTCTTATATGTGCCCCAACATTTAGGCCTTTAATAGACAGTTAACCTGTGTATCAGGACCATAAACACCCACCGAGTGACCCTTATAAGACATTTTTCGCATCTTTTTCCCTGTAACTTGGAAATGGTAAGTGTGAGAAGTTTTAAACTGTATTAGATATATATTCTGTGTGTAATCTTAGTATGTAACAGATTTTAAGTCTGAAGCTTTAATTTTGAAGGTCAAATTGAGGTCTCTAAAAGGCTCCCAAAGACCCAATATTTGGACTTTTTGCTACTTTTAAGCCCTGTGACTGTCAAACTATGTGACTGATAGAGCTCAAATCCTATCTGGGAAGATATTAGTATGTTATTTATATATGTGCCAAAAATTAAGGCTTTAAGAAGACGTTTAACCTGTCTATGAGGACCATAAATCCCCACCCGAGTGACCATTTTTAGACATTTTTCACATATTTTGCCCTGTAACTTGGAAATGGTAAGTCTAAGAAGTTTCAAACTGCATTAGATGCATATTCTATGTGTAATCTTAGTATGTGACAAATTTTAAGTCTGAAGCTTTAATTTGAAGGCCACATTTAGGTCTCTAGAAGGCCCCATAAAGACCCAGTATTTGGACTTTTTGCCAATTTTAAGGCCTGTGACTGTTAAACTATGTAACTGATAGAGCTGAAATCTCATCTGGGAATACATTATTATGTTCTTTTTACACGTGCCAAAAATCAAGGCTTCAAGTAGACATTTAACCTGTGTATGAGGACCTTAAACATCCACCTGAGTGACCCTTTTAAGACATTTTTCACATATTTTGCTCTGTAACTTGGAAATGGTAAGTCTGAGAAGTTTCAAACTTTATTAGATACATATTCTATGTGTAATCTTAGTATGTAACAAATTTTAAGTCTGAAGCTTTAATTTGAAAGCCACATCGAGATCTCGAAAAGGCCCACAGAGACCCAATATTTGGACTTTTTGCCACCTTTAAGCCCTGTGACTGTTAAACTATGTGATTGATGGAGCTGAAATCCCATCTGGGAATGCATTATTATGTCCTTTTTACATATGCCGAAAATCAAGGTTTTTAGTAGACATTTAACCTGTGTATGAGGGCCATAGACACTCGCCCAAGTGCCTTTTTGGACATTTTTTCCGTATTTTGCCCTGTTATTTGGAAATGCTTAGTGTGACAAGTCTTAAACTGTATTATATATAATTTTTGTTTGTTATGTATGTCCCCCAAAAAGTTTCAGATCTGTAGTTTAATTGCTAAGGTCTCTTTAACAATTGTAAAATGTCCACAGAAACCCAATTTATGGACATTATGCCACTTTAAAGCCCAGTAACTGTCAAACTATGTGGGTTATAGAGCTGAAATCTTTGAATTTTTAAAAGGAAATGCCTGTCTATTTAAATTTTGAATATTAATAATGTTATGGCTATCTTAGTCTTTTAAGAACTTATTTTTGTGTGTTATACCTCTGCTTGCTGAGTTTTTAACTTTTTAAAATGAAACTGGTTAAACGCCGGTTAAACATATTCAAGTAGACAAAATGGACACTTTAAGTGAGCTTTAAGTCCCAATATTAATGAAATTATATCCGTATGTAGTAAAACTAGGGGATTTTTAACCCTCAACTAGCCCAGTTTTATTCAACTTGCCTCAGTTAATTTTGACACAGCTCCTACAGTTATGAACTCATTTCAGTTGATAATCACATACTTAAAATTCTCAATTCTTTTTGTATTTGAGTACCCCTTTTATATAGATTGTTTGTTTACCATTTATGCTGTAGCACTCCATCTCTTTGTAGTCCCAACCCACATCCCCCACCCGGATTCCCCCCACCCACCTCTGGGACCTCCAGCTATATTGAGTGACACTAAATAAACAAAGGTATTTAATGATATCAGATGAGAAACAAAGAATTCAATGGGGTTGCAGATCTTGTGTAATAGTGAGAGAGGTGTGGAGAAGGGGAGAGGGGTGGGGGTGGGAGGTGGTGGGCTTCATTACGTATAACACAAAGGGGAGTCAGAACTGAGATTGTGTCACATATTTAGGTTGCATATATATGGACCACATATATAGGTATAGAGGAAATGAATAACTGAAAATTTGCAAATTCTAAAAATAATATAATAAAATAATAATATAAATAATTTTTTTTAAAATAATATTTTATTTGTGAACAAATATAGAAACAGATATGCGCTTTTGGGATTATGAATTTTAGAATGGACATTGAATCATCAATCATTTAAATACTTTGAAGGAAGATTGAAAAGTATGATGAGTTGAGTTAAAAATAATATTTTATTTGTCAACAAATATAGAAACAGATATGCTCTTTTGGGATTATTATTTTAGAATGGACATTCAATCATCAATCATTTAAATACTTTGAAAATAGGTTTAGAGTTATCATTGCAGGAAGATTGAAAATATAATTTGAGTTATGTATTCGGCGTCTGGGGATACACCATCTTCCTTGGGAAGATATAAACAGAGTAGATTGATGTGCTGAAGTTCATATAATAATGGGTAATTATGTTTTAAAAAATTCCCGATCAAAACCTGTGGCGTGAGTGATGACCTGTCTGGGGATATGTTGGCGCCGAGTTGGCCCAATCTAGTTCAACTTGCCTTAATTTTGACACAGCTCCTACAATTACGAACACATTTCAATTGATAATCACATACTTAAAATTCTCAATTCTGAATTATTATTATAAATCTGTTCTTGTCATTTGATAATTGTATCCACCGGAAGCATCCGGTGGGTACTTTGGTTTAGCGTTCGCTACGCCGCCGCTGCCGCCGTTGCCGCCGCGCGTAGAGAGATTTTCGGCGTTAACGCTCTCAGAGGAAAACAACAGCAGCTAGGTTCACCAAATTTGCAGTATATCTTCATTGGGGGGGGTAAGCTTCTCTGGGAAGGAAAATAGCCTCATTCTGAAAAACAAGATGGCCGCCACGGGCATTTCTTTGAAAATAATCTACATTTTTCTACTGGCTGTTCCTCATAGGTAGAAGGTTGAATCTCTTCATAGGCGATATGTATGACACATATACATGTCCTTTACAACCTTGCACACATTTGACCTTGAAGCTCCTAACTCAAGGTCATCCACGGAGTGCCGAAGTAACCCACATAGAGCACTTTAAAAGTGCCTATATCTCCCTTATTATTGGTCCTAGAGGTTTGCAATGTGAAGCCAACCTATAGGAAATCATGTGCTGCGAATCTTCTGATGTGGTCAGATTTGACCTTGGACCCCTCCTTCAAGGTAAAATTAGGATAGCCAAACTTAAAAGTGCTTATAACTCGCTTATTATCGATCCTAGAGGTTTGGGATGGTAAACCAACATATAGGAAATCATGTGCTGCGAATCTTCTGATGTGGTCAGATTTCACCTTGGACCCCTCCTTCAAGGTCAAACGAGGATAGCCAAACTGAAAAGTGCTTATAACTCGCTTATTATCGATCCTAGAGGGTTGGGATGGTAAACCAACATATAGGAAATCATGGGCTGGGAATCTTCTGGTGTGGTCAGATTTGACCTTGGGCCCCTCCTTGAAGGTCAAATGAGGACAGCCAAACTTAAAAGTGCTTATAACTTGCTTATTATTGGTCCTAGAGGTTTGGGATGGTGAACCAACATATAGGAAATCATGGGCTGGGAATCTTCTGGCGTGGTCGGATTTGACCTTGGGCCCCTCCTTCAAGGTCAAACGAGGACAGCCAAAGTTAAAAGTGCTTATAACTCGCTTATTATTGGTCCTAGAGGTTTGGGATGGTAAACCAGCATATAGGAAATCATGGGCTGGGAATCTTCTGGTGTGGTCGGATTTGACCTTGGGCCCCTCCTTCAAGGTCAAATGAGGATAGCCAAAGGTAAAAGTGCCTATAACTCACTTATTATTGGTCCTAGAGGTTTGGGATGGTAAACCAACATATAGAAAATTATGGCCTGGGAATCTTCTGGTGTGGTCGGATTTGACCTTGGGCCCCTCATTCAAGGTCAAACGAGGATAGCCAAACTTAAAAGTGCTTATAACTCGCTTATTATTGGTCCTAGATGTTTGGGATGGTAAACCAGCATATAGAAAATCATGGGCTGGGAATCTTCTGGTGTGGTCGGATTTGACCTTGGGCCCCTCCTTGAAGGTCAAATGAGGATAGCCAAAGGTAAAAGTGCTTATAACTTGATTATTGGTCCTAGAGGTTTGGGATGGTAAACCAACCCATAGGAAATCATTGGCTGGGAATCTTCTGGCGTGGTCGGATTTGACCTTGGGCCCCTCGTTCAAGGTCAGATGAGGACAGCCAAACTTAAAAGTGCTTATAACTCACTTATTATTGGTCCTAGAGGTTTGGGATGGTAAACCAACACATAGGAAATCATGCGCTGGGAATCTTCTGGTGTGGTCGGATTTGACCTTGGGCCCCTCCTTCAAGGTCAAATGAGGACAGCCAAACTTAAAAGTGCTTATAACTTGCTTATTATTGGTTCTAGAGGTTTGGGATGGTAAACTAACCTATAGGAAATCATGGGCTGGGAATCTTCTGGCGTGGTTGGATTTGACCTTGGGCCCCTCCTTCGAGGTCAAACGAGGATAGCCAAACTTAAAAGTGCTTATAACTCGCTTATTATTGATCCCAGTGGTTTGGGATGGTAAACCAACATACAGGAAATCATGGGCGGGGAATCTTCTGGTATGGTCGGATTTGACCTTAGGCCCCTCCTTCAAGGTCAAACGAGGACAGCCAAACTTAAAAGTGCTTATAACTCGCTTATTATTGGTCCTAGAGGTTTGGCATGGTAAACCAGCATATAGGAAATCATGGGCTGGGAATCTTCTGGTGTGGTCGGATTTGACCTTGGGCCCCTCCTTCAAGGTCAAACGAGGATAGCCAAAGGTAAAAGTGCCTATAACTCGCTTATTATTGGTCCTAGAGGTTTGGGATGGTAAACCAACATATAGAAAATCATGGGCTGGGAATCTTCTGGCGTGGTCGGATTTGACCTTGGGCCCCTCCTTGAAGGTCAAATGAGGACAACCAAACTTAAAAGTGCTTATAACTTGCTTATTATTGGTTCTAGAGGTTTTGGTGCATTGTCTTTACGGTGGATACAATTTGCATCGGTTTTCCGATGCGCTAGGTCTAGTTTATATTTAATTCTGGAGGTATATAATCTTCCTGTTGGACATTCCTTATTTTTATATTTTATTTTATTTTAGTGATAAGATTAACTGAGCTTTTTGTATTTGATTACCCCTTTTATATTATAAGTGTTTGTTTACCATTTGTGCTGCAGCACTCCATCTCTTTGTAGTCCCACCCCCCATCCCCCACCCACCTCTGGGACCTCCAGCTATTGAGTGACACTAAATAAAGGTATACAGATCTTCTGTAATAGTGAGAGAGGTGTCGAGAAGGGGAGAGAGGTGGGGTGGGGGTGGGAGGAGGTGTTTGCTTCATTATCTAATTATCTAAGACAAAGGGAGTCAGAACTGAGATTGTGTCACATATTTAGGTTGCATATATATGGACCATATATATAGGAATTGAGAAAATGACTAACTGAAAAACAATGCAAATTCTAAAAATAATATAATAAAATAATAATATAAATAATATATGATTTTTAAATAATATTTTATTTGTGAACAAATATAAAACAGAGATACGCTTTTGGAATTATGAATTTAGAATGGACATTCAATCATCAATCATTTAAATACTTTGAAAATAGGTTCAGAGTTACCCTTTGCAGGAAGATTGAAAAGTATGATGAGTTGAGTTAAAAATAATATTTTATTTGTCAACAAATATAGAAACAGATATGCTCTTTTGAGATTATTAATTTAGAATGGACATTCAATCATCAATCATTTAAATACTTTGAAAATAGGTTCAGAGTTATCATTGCAGGAAGATTGAAAATATGATCTGTTGAGTTATGTATTCGACGTCTGGGGATACACCATCTTCCTTGGGAAGATATAAACTTAGTAGATTGATGTGCTGAAGTTCATATAACTTTTCCCAATATTTATGGCATACAACAAATGGATTAAATAAAAAATTCCCGATCAAAACCTGTGGCGTGAGTGATGACCTGTCTGGGGATATGTTGGCGCCGAGTTGGCCCAATCTAGTTTCAGTTAGTTAGTTTCAGGAATCTTCCACAATGGAACCCTTTCTGTCGTGCTTAATGAGCTCACAAAAGCACCCTTTAAGCTTATGAAGAACACAGATCTCAAACATCTTTTCTCTCAAACTGCTTATTCTTCCTAGGTTTGGCCTCTGGCAAGCGCCGCAGCGAAATCCATGCATTGGCTGCAAAGAAGTATTTAATTTAGGGCAATGGGGAAAAGGTTACCTTGTTCCCCTCTTCAGATTTCTTAGTCAAAAACCAGGTAGCAAGAGAAGGTTCTCAAAGTGTGTCTCCAGTGACTATTCCTGCTTTGACTATTATTATAAATAGACAATTCAAGAAGTCAAGACCTTGTGTCTGGTATGGGCCTGAGAGGATCTCGATCCCTACCATTTAGTTCCTTCAAAAAGACACACCTCAGACATCAGACCCGCTATGCTCTCTTCTTGGTTGAAAAAACTATTGTACCTTGTTTTCAAACATGCAGACCATCAGCCTTGGACTTGGTACAAGTTATAGCACATGACATTAGGGCCTTCACAGTCTCTAAGGCCATATACGATGGAGTTTTGGTGGACCAAATCATGCAAGCCTGTCACTGGAAAGCTCACACACATTTACAACTATTTTCCTAAAAGACCTTCCTTGGTCAGATAGCAGTATATATCTGGGTACATTAACAGCGGCTTAACAAGTCCTAGACCCTTCCCCTCAGTATAGTCTTCCTCGGGAAGGAAAAGGGGGGGGGGGGGGGGGCACACCCGCTACAACCGAGTTACAGGAGTCTAAATCCCAGGGTTTAGGTAAATTCCTAGCTCCTCAGGATCTTTGGTAAGGTCTCTTTTAGCTTTTGGTTAAGACAGTAGTTAATAAATATAATGTATTATGTTTTCCCCAGGTAACCCCATAATCTTTTAGTTTTTAGGTGTGCAACGTCATGGTCTGACCTTGATTTGACCTTTGACCTTGCCGTAGTGACCTTGAGTTTGAAAATCTTGTCCGGGCTATATCTCGGAAACCATAAGGTGTAGGAAGTTGATACTTGGTAGGGATGTTGGTTAGGGGGTGTAGGTGTGCAACGTCATGGTGTGACCTTGATTTGACCTTGCCGTAGTGACCTTGACCTATAAAATCTTGTCCGGGCTATATCTCAGAAACCGTAATGTGTAGGAAGTTAATATTTGGTAGGGACATTGGTTAGGGGGTGTAGGTGTGCAACATCACGGTCTGACCTTGATTTGACCTTTGACCTTGCTGTATTGACCTTGACCTATACAATCTTGTCCGGGCTATATCTCGGAAACCGTAAGGTGTAGAAAGTTGATACTTGGTAGGAATATTGGTTAGGGGGTGTAGGTGTGCATCGTCATGGTCTGACCTTGATTTGACCTTTGACCTTGCCGTAGTGACCTTGACCTATAAAATCTTGTCCGGGCTATATCTCAGAAACTGTAAGGTGTAGGAAGTTGATGCTTGGTAGGGATATTGGTTAGGGGGTATAGGTGTGCAACGTCATGGTCTGACCTTGATTTGTCCTTTGACCGTGCCGTAGTGACCTTGACCTATAAAATCTTGTCCGGGCTATATCTCAGAAACCGTAAGGTGTAGGAAGTTGATACTTGGTAGGGATATTGGTTAGGGGGTGTAGGTGTGCAATGTCATGGTCTGACAAGGATTTGACCTTTGACCTTGCCGTAGTGACCTTGAGTTCGAAAATCTTGTCCGGGCTATATCTCGGAAACCGCAAGGTGTAGGAAGTTGATACTTGGTAGAGACATTGGTTAGGGGGTGTAGTTGTGCAACGTCATGATCTGACCTTGATTTGACCTTTGACCTTGCTGTAGTGACCTTGACCTATAAAATCTTGTTGCACCTTTGAGTCTGTTTTTTTGATGCAGATTTAGCACTGTTAAAGTCATATTAGAATTTATTAAGAATTTTACTTTCATAACTTCCCATTGTAAGAGATAGAATTTCATCAAGTGAGCCACAGATTTTGCTCCCAACACCACACATAAGCATTCATTAAATGTATTACCACTTCTGTATGCATGATAATATTCAAACCATCTAAACCATAATTGGGCCATGCAGGTGTAGATAAAGAGTGTTGAATTTTAGTTTGCTGATTAATGCTGTTATCTTGTTATTGAATTATCTTGTTTTAGTACTTTATCTTTATATGCATTATCTTTCTTTTAAACATTATTTCTCCATTTAAACATTGTTTGGACCTTTATATAACTGACAGTGCTCTGAAAGTATCCTGAAGTTTGTACTGGTACAGTACTTCTGTATCTCATGGTGTTGAAAATGTTTCCCTAGGCTGTGGGGTACGGGCATCTCTGATGCTATTTTTCATCTTTTCGTGGGTGGCAAGATGATGAGATTTCCAAGCCAGGGCTTGGTGTCATTGGTAGTGTAGCCCTTGGGACTATTTATGCCTTTTTTAGTGAGCATGGCTTCACTCCTTCCTCCAATATCCAGACATTCAGACAGCATCGGTACTGTCATTTCAATTACTTTCTCTTTTTTGGCTTCTTACTGGCCCAGTTTTCCGAAACCGGGGCACTGTAAGCAGGACTCAGACTGGTCATTCTAATTCATCCATTCCAATCTAATTCTTTCAAAATCTAAGAAAAATTGACAAATACTTCCAGTCTCAGCTGTAATCCCTCCACCGGACGGTTGGATTCAGCATTCAGTTCCACATGGTAAGCTATTGTAGCACAATAAAATTGAAAATATTAATTACCTAAATGTAGCTTTTATAAGCTACAAGATTACCATGTATAACTGAAGAGAGTCCCACCATGCCTCCCTGCTGTATTCCAGCTGAGGCGCTGTGGTCTACATTTACAACGAGAGCAGAGGGGAGAAACGTGGGATTACACTGTTATGGTACACTCTCAGCACGGGATCTGGCCACTATTTTGCGTCTATTTTTCTTGGATGTTGGCCGGATGCCTGCAGCCTCCCGAGAAAGCATTCAGTCCCACATGGTAAGCTTGTAGCTTATAAAAGCTACATTTAAGTAATTAAAATTTTCAAATTAATATTTTTGAAATTTTTCATAAACAGTAGGTAAATAATATATGGTACAGTGATAAAGGGATAACACACCTATTATTTGGGCTAGTAACATTAAAAATATACAAAATACTCTTTGTATGATTGAGGTTCAAAGTCAAATATTCACCAAAATTAGACCCATAAACTGATCAACGCTTGTAGCTCTTTGCAAAGCTGATTAATAGCTACTTAAATGAGTAAATAGCTTTTATCTTTAAAAGTATTGCATATTGGCAATTTCTTTTAAATAAGTCATTCAGCTACTTTTGGGTGATCTACCACATAGTGAAATTGCAGAACTGTAGCTCTTTGCTTAGCTGAGTAATAGCTACGAAAATGAGTCAGTGTCTTTTATCTCTAAAAGTGTTACAAATATGCAATTTCTTTTGAATAACTCATTCACATTTTGGGTGATCTGCCACTAGTGAAGTTACACATCTATTGCTCTTTGCATAGCTGAGTCATACCTGCTAAAATGAGTAAATGTCTTTTATCTGTAAAAGTATTGCAGATAGGCAATTTCCTTTAAATAAGTCGTTCAACTACTTTTGGGTGATCTACAACATAGTGAAGTTGCACAACCGTAGCTCTTTGTATAGCTGAGTAACAGATACTAAAATGAGTAAATACCTTTTATCTTTAAAAGTATTGCACATGGGTAATTTCTTGTAAATAAGTCCTTCACCTACTTTTGTGTGATCTATCACATAGTGAAGTTGCAGAATTGTATCTCCTTGGATGGCAGAGTAATAGCTACTAACATGAGTAAATGCCTTTTACCTATGAAAGTATAGCAGTGAAACATTAAAGTGCCTTTTGCTGATTGTTACTTCTGTATGTGCCTCCATCTCACAAGAAAAGTTGTATTACACTATCTCTAGTGCATCTAATTTATAAGACGGGAGATAATTGTATCCACCGGATAGCATCCGGTGGATACTATGGCTTACGCATGAGTACCCCACCGCCGCAGTGTGTAGAGATTTTCACGTTACCCCTCTACAGGGCAGGGTATTATAGGTAGACTTCTCAAATTTTCAGGATATATTCATAACCATAAAATCTTGCCTGGGAATATTTTTGACCTCATTTTGAAAAACAAGATGGCTGCCACGGGCGTTTTTCGACTTTTAGCAAGGAGTTTGTTGGTCATCTAGAACAAAGGGTATTATAGGTAGAGATCTCAAATTCACAGGATATGTTCATCATTACAAAATCTTTTTTTTATTTTTTTTTATTTTTTCATATTTTTATTTATTTTTTGATACCTTGCCATTTACATCAATAAGCAAAGATCCCTGGCAGGAAAGATCTTGCCTTTTTTAACTTACATTTTTATAACCCCAACATTTCATAATATCTAAGATGCCAAATGGCATGGTTTTTCTAGAACACTATTTACATATATATACAACCGATGTCTCTGCCAAACCTATATATATATATATATATCTTCAGAAGCATATTTTATAGAAATATTACTTATACATCACATACTGTTAATATTTATTACACATATCTTAAATCCTTTGCATTTGTAACACATGCAAATCTTAACTCACAAGAAAATTTCATTTGAATGCTGTGTTAAGGCAATAGTATTTATTACACAATTTTTCCCCATTTTTGGGGCACATGCAAATCGTACCACGCCAGAAATTGTCTGTTTAATGGCTATATTACATCAGTAGTTCTTTTTTAATTATGCCCACCCCACTGGGGGGTGGACATATTATTTTTGCTTTTTCCGCCGTCCGGCGTCCCACTTGGTTTCCAGATATTTTAGGCAACAGTTCTTATCCTATCTTTACCAAATTTGGCATGCAGGTGTATTGGGTTAATAGCTTGTATGGGATTGCTTTTGGTGATGATAGCTCTATAGCTAACTGAGTAATAGCTACTTTGCTACTTTTGATTAGCTCTTTGGTTTCCAGACATTTTAAGGAATGCTATTAAGCCTAGCTTTCTGAAATTTGGTATGGAGGTTCATTGGGTTAATAGCTTGTATGAGATTGCTTTTGGGGGGGAATTGCTTCATAGATGTGTGAGTAATTTTACTTAAATAAATGAGTAATTGGCTATTTTGAATACTGAAAAAGGCAAATGTGCTCATATCTCCTAAACCGTGCGAGATAGAGCGATTTCGTCGAAATTTTCGACCCACAGGGTATCTAAGGAATGTACTCTTTGCAATTTTCCAAAAATTTTCTCCTCCCCAAAAATGGCGGCCATTTTGAATTTTCGAATTTTTGCCAAAAATGGCAAAACACAAATTTGCTTCTATCTCCTTAACCGTGCGAGATAGAGCGATTTCGTCGAAATTTTCGACCCACAGGGTATCTAAGGAATGTAATCTTTCAATTTTCAAAAAATTTTCCCCTCCCCAAAAATGGCGGCCATTTTGAATTTTCGAATTTTTGCCAAAAATGGCAAAACACAAATTTGCTTCTGTCTCCTTAACCGTGCGAGATAGAGCGATTTCGTCGAAATTTTCGACCCACAGGGTATCTGATCATTGTACTCTTGGCAATTTTCAAAAAATTTTCCCCTTCCCAAAAATGGCGGCCATTTTGAATTTTCGAATTTTTGCCAAAAATGGCAAAACACGAATTTACTTCTATCTCCTTAACCGTGCGAGATAGAGCGATTTCATCGAAATTTTCAACCCAGAGGGTATCTAAGGAATGTACTCTTTGCAATTTTCCAAAAATTTTCCCCTCCCCAAAAATGGCGGCCATTTTGATTTTTAGAATTTTTGCCAAAGTGGTTGATAGAAGGTGAAAGGCCAACAAGGTACTTCTGTAATTTGGAAAAAAGACAATTTGTGGAAAAAACAATAAAAAAACTGGAAACATATGGTGGTAAAATTTTGCAAGATCAGAAAGAAATTTTGAAAGAAATCACTGATTATTATACTAATCTTTTTAAAAATAAAGATAATGAACTTGAAAAAGTTGATTTTACAGTGCTTTTAAAGGATGCAATGATGCCAAAGATTGATGAAGCGGACCTAGGAAAACCCTTGATGACTAAAGAACTAGAAAATGTTTTAAAAAAGATGAAAAATAATAAAACTCCAGGTATTGATGGCATAAGCTGTGAATTTTTGAAAGTTTTTTGGTCCAAACTGAAAAATTTGGTTACTAGGGCTTTGAATCATTGTTTTGAAAAAGGTATGTTATCTACAACATTGCGTAAATGTGTTATAACATGTATTCCTAAAGGGAATAAAAGTAGAACACAACTGAAAAATTGGCGCCCGATATCTTTGCTGTGTGTAACATATAAACTTGCCTCCGGAGCTATAGCAAATAGACTTAAACGAACACTAAAGCATGTAATATCACAATCACAGACTGGATTTATAGAAGGAAGGCAAATAAGTGACAGCACTCAACTAATTTATAATATAATGCATTTTGCAGAAGTTAAAAATAAAACGGGCTTATTAATGATGATAGACTTTGAGAAAGCGTTCGACTCAATATCATGGGATTTTCTCTACAAAGCTCTTTCTTACTTTGGTTATTGTGAGAGCTTTATCAAATGGGTCAAAGTTTTTAACACAAATGTAAATGCTCACGTTACTCAATGTGGTCATCTATCAAATGAAATACCCATTGAAAGGGGCTGCCGCCAAGGTGACCCATTATCACCCTTTTTGTTTTTAATTGGAGCAGAAATATTATCAATACTTATTAAAATTAATCCAGATGTAGTTGGTTTTCTTTTTTATACAGAACAGATTAAGTTAACACAGTTTGCGGATGACACCACACTTATTTTGGATGGCAGTGACCACTCTCTGCAATCAGCCCTAAATGTTCTGGAAATTTTCGGCAACTTTTCAGGTTTAAAGATGAATATGGAAAAAACTAAAGTCATATGGATAGGGAGGAAACGCTATTCAAAAGACAAGCTGAATGTTACTGCACAACTTGATTGGGGAAATGTTGAATTTAATCTCTTAGGAATAACGTTTTCTGTGAACTTGGATACAATGGTAGAACTGAACTACAACAAAGCAATAGATAAAGTTACTAAGGATGTAGTAAAATGGCAAAATCGAAATTTAACCCCAATTGGTAGGGTGACAGTAATAAAGTCATTACTTTTACCAAAATTTATCCACCTATTTACATCTTTGCCAACTCCAAAATCTAAAATAAAGGAAATAAATAACATTTTTTTAAAATTTTTATGGAATAAAAAACCGGACAAAGTCAGCAGAACAACTGTTTGTATGGAGTATCATGAAGGAGGTCTCAATATGATCAATCTTTTTTCCTTTGTACATGCCCTGAAACTTTCATGGATCAAAAGAATAATATACAAAGATGATTTACAATGGCTTACATTATTAAAACATACCTATGGCGAACTTAATTCCTTGTGTTGTAAGGGCGGTGAATGGTGTAAGAAAAACAATTTTAAGGGCCGCTTCTGGAAAGAAATATTTGATTACTGGCAAGCTTTTTGCAGCAACCTCAACGTGAGAAATAATTATGACATTACACAGTCTTGTCTCTGGTACAACACTAAATTATCCTCCATGACATTATACTTTCCAGACTGGTATAAACATAATATATATCTTGTAGGTGATGTAATAGATCCTGAAGGAAACATACTAAGTTTTGAGGATATTACAGAGAAATACAATTTTAAGTCTTAGTAGCTTAAGCAAAGGGTGTAAATCACTCTGTAAAATGTTGCAAGAAAAAGCTGAACCTTTGTATAAAACAAAATGGTCTCAATTAATTAAAGTAAATATAAATGTAAAATATGAAACTGATTTCTTATGGAAACAAATTTTTAAAGCTTGTTTTAAAAGTGTCACGGACCACTCAATCATATGGTTTCAGTATAAAATTCTGTACAATATTTTAGATACCAGGGAATATCTATTTAAATTGAAAATAAATGACTCCAGTATCTGCTCATTTTGTCAAAGCAACCCCGAAAGTATCAGCCACCTTTTTACCCAATGTCCTTATGTTAAAGAACTATGGAAAAATGTCAGTATTTGGATAGAAAAAAAATTACAAGTTGGCATAACATTATATGATAATGTTAAAATACTTGGCTATCATGTACATGATGAGCACTTCTGGCCCGTGAACTTTGTCTTGATGATATCTAGATACTACATTTATATCTGTTCAAAGAGGCGTTTTAATTTAAATATTTTTCATCTGCAAGAAATGGTCAAAAGAAAATATGAGGAAGAAAAATATGTGTGGGAAACCAAATCTTCAACCGATTTCTTTACAAATCGTTGGCTTATTTGGGAACAGCTTTTCATCAATTAACAAGTTTACTTTTACATGATTATATCTTTAAACCTGATAATCACTAAATATTGTACTATTGAAATTCTTAGTCCTCTATATATGGCATCTTTTGAATTTCAAACATTTGGATCAATGGATCTGATTGAGTAATACAGCTTTCTATATATTAAATAGTCTAACTCGGTAAAAATAACCTTTTTGTACTGTCTATTGTTATTTAAATGTTGTTTAAATACCACCATTGTAAACTTTATTTGTATGCATGAACATGTATGTAACAAAAAGAAATAAAAATATAAAAAAAAAAAAACTTTCCTAGCCATATATCTCTTGTGCAAATTTGATGAACCTAGCTGCAGTATTTCAAGTTTTACAGTATCTTAATGATTTTCAAACAATTGGCTATTGTGACCATTTTGTTTTTTAAAATGAGGCCAAAATTGTTCACAGGCAAAACATTTGCAGACCAGGACTTCCCATAGGCTGTTTTTAAATTCTAAAGCCCTAGCAGCAATAATAAGGGAGATCTAAAGAAGTTTTAGTATGATGACCCCATTTAACCTTGAAGCAGGGATCAAAGGTCAAATTCAACACCTGGGAAAGATTCCCAGACCTTGGCTTCCTACAAATTGTTTTCACATCCCAAACCCCTAGGAGCAATGGTAAGGAGATATAAGGCCTTTTAAAAGGATAACCCCGTTTGACATTAAACATGTGATATGGCAGCCATTTTGTTTTGCAAACTAGGTCAAAATTACTATCAGACTAGCTTTTCTAGCCATATATCTTTTTTGCAAATTTGATGAAGCTAGCTGCAATATTTCAAGATGTAGAGCATCTTTATGATTGTCAAACAATTGGCTATGGTGGCCATTTTATTTTTCAAAATGAGGCCAAAATTTTCCACAGACATGTTTTCATAGCCATAAACATTCCATGCTAATTTGGTGAAGATATCTTTATAAATGAATGAGATATTAAGGTTTATGTGAAAACGTGACGAACGGACGTGCAGATGGACGGAGTCACACATATGGAAGACATTTTATAATCTCCCGACCACGGCCTTCGACTGCTGGTGGGAGATAATTAAGAGGCTCTTTGGGGCACTTGCTTGTTTTCATGCAGTTTCAAGTGATCATAACTGACATTGCCACTGGATTATGGTCTCCGTTGAATGACTTCTTCGGCTTTAGATTTTTTTCCCCAATCTTTCTTTCAAACTATAGCCACAGAAAAAAGCTTTGGGATACTTTGAGGATACCTTAAACTTCAATTAAGGTAACCATAAGCATATTTCAAAATTGCCCTATCATCGCATTTCAGATAAGGAAAAAAAAACACTTGCACCAGTGATATAAAATTTTACAGGTACATTCTAGAACAATATCCATACATCCGAAAGGATTTTCTGATCAATCCGACCATAGATGCCTTAATGGGAGACGTTTTATTTTCGTAAATGTTTTAAAAATGGGTACTTTGTATCTCAAAAATGGTCAGGCTTTCAGCATTTTGTTGGAATAAGTTATTCAGCTACTTTTTGATAATCTTTTACATGGCTAAGTTTTAGCCCTGTATCTGTAATCTTAAGCTAACCTTAATGTCAAAAAGGGGGCTTTTTGAAAAAGAATGTCAAAAAATGATCTTTTCAACCAAACTTGGCACATATATTAGGATTTGCCTAAGAAATATCCTTACTTTATGGTGACCTTAAACTGTAAATGTTAATTGAGCTATGGCGTCCTTAATAAAGTGATAAAATTGAAATAAAACCCTCTGGCTCAAAAAAAAAAAAAAAAAAAAAAAAAAAAAAAAAAAAAAAAAAAGGCAAAAGGCAAAAGGCAAAACACAAAATTGCTTCTATCTCCTTAACCGTGCGAGATAGAGCGATTTCGTCAAAATTTTCGGCCTGTGGGGTATCTAAGAAATGTACTCTTTGCAATTTTCAAAAAATTTTCCCCTCCCCACATATGGCGGCCATTTTGAATTTTCGAATTTTGGCCCAAAATGGAAAAACACAAATTTGCCTTAACCGTGCAAAATAGAGTTCATTCGTTGAAATTTTCGACCCATAGGGTATCTAAGAAATATATTCTTGGCAATTTTCAAAAAATTTTCCTTTTCCCAAAAAAGACGGCCATTTTGAATTTTCAAATTTTTGCCAAAATTAGAAAAACAGGAATTTGCTTCTATCTTCTTAACCGTGCAAGATAGAGTGATTTCGTCAAAATTTTCGACCCAACCAATGCAAAAAGGCATGAAGCTGAAATAATTTACATCTACACTAATAAATATTTAAGCATCATTGATATATTTTACAAATGAAACAGGGTCTTGTAAGACTACTGTACAATTTTGGCAAAAGGTTCATGGGGTGGACATTACACATGATAATGTGTGTTCTTCTATGCTATCCTGTTTCTTTTCGCACTTACTATCAACAGGGCGTCCTATTTCTAGTTGGAAACATCTTTCCATCTGTTCCATTTTTTACTAAAATCTGGTTCAGAAAATGTTGTTCTTGAAAGGTGCTCTTGTTCAATATATTTCTTTTTAATTTCAGTTTTGAGAAGATTAATCTTAGGATCAGTTTTTTTTAGAACACCAGAATATATATTTTCTTGCTATTAGAAGGATGAACTTTAATGGACAGAAGTTTTGGTCCTGAATAAGATAGCCCAAAATTTTTAATATATTACTTGTCTCAATCTCTATATGAATTTTAGTAAAAAGCCATTGTTTCAAATTTTCCCACAGGGCATTCACTTTTGGGTATTCTGTGAATAGATGTAGAATGGTTTCTATACTTTCTCCACAAAGGCCGCATAAGTCAGACAAAATCTTGACTGAAAATATTTATTGGTCCTAGAGGTTTGGGATCGTAAACCAACCTATAGGAAATCATGGGCTGGGAATATTGTGGTGTGGTCGGATTTGACCTTGGGCCCTCCTTCAAGGTCAAATGAGGATAGCCATATTTAAAAGTGCTTATATCTCGCTTTTTATTGGTCCTAGAGGTTTGGGATGGTAAACCAACCTATAGCAATTCATGGGCTGGGAATCTTTTGGTGTGGTCAGATTTGACCGTGGGCCTCTCGTTCAAGGTCAAACGAGGATAGCCAAACTTAAAAGTGCTTATATCTCGCTTTTTATTGGTCTTAGAGGTTTGGGATGGTAAACCAACCTATAGGAATTCATGGGCTGGGAATCTTTTGGTGTGGTCGGATTTGACCTTAGGCCTCTCCTTCAAGGTCAAACGAGGATAGCCAAACTTAAAAGTGCTTATAAGTCGCTTATTATTGGCCCTAGATGTTTGCAATGTGGGACCAACCTATAGGAAGTCATGGGCTGCGAATCTTCTTATGTGGTTAGATTTGACCTTGGGCCCCTTCTTCAGGGTCAAATGAGGATAGGCAAACTTAAAAGTGCTTATAACTCGCTTATTATTGGTCCTAGAGGTTTGCAATGTGAAACCAACCAATAGGAAATCATGGGCTGCAAATCTTCTGATGTGGTCAGATTAGACCTTGGGTCCCTTCTTCAAGGTCAAATGAGGGTAGCCAAACTTAAAAGTGCTTTCAAACTTTATTGAAAAATACTGTTTATCTTCAAAACTATGTTAGTTGGCCTTTTCCGGTGGATACATCTTGCATCTGGCCCCAGATGCGTCCTTGGTCTAGTTACATGCATCGGAATGCTTGTTTTCTGTGTCTTGAACTTGTAAATAAATATTTTTATTACGCTACAATAGCTTACCATGTGGGACTTAATGCTGTTCTCGGGTTGCCACACCCGGGGCCAACGTCTTAGAAAAAAAGATCGTTCTTGTTAGCCACCGGATATACTGGTAGTTGTCGTCACGTGATATCTTCTGACCAATCGCCCTACTTTCTCATTGGCCACGAAGACTGGTAGCAGTTTGTAAATATACAGACATTTTCATTTATTTCTCAGTATTCACGTATTGTTGGAGGCTAATATTTGGACATTTCCTTAAATATATTTCATAGATTATACTGTAAAATTTGTTCCAGTTCACCTCCCTACCTTTCGGACTGGCCACAGCCCCCCAGGTCTTTACGATGATCGTAAAGGAAGTGAAACTAATGGCCCTCTCAAGAGGACTCACCAATACCTGGACGACTGGCTGATCAGGTCCCAGTCCCAGGAGGAATCTCAAAGGGACACACAGGCAGTGGTAGACCTAACCCAATCCTTGGGTTGGATAATCAACCAGGAAAAATCAGAACTGAAACCTACTCAGGTGTTTTCGTTCGTGGGCTACGAATACCACCTAGATTCAGCCCTTGTAAGACCCACTCACGAGAGATGGCTCAAACTTTAGGATTTGATCCTACGACTCAAGTCAAAACGTGTTTTGACTGCAAGATGTTTGATGTCTCTAATTGGGTTGCTAGCCTCAACGGAGAAAATGGTCCCGGAGGGACGCCTTCACATGAGGCCCTTTCAGTTTCATCTCAAGGAGCACTGGAGATATCCTCAGTCGCTGGACAACCTCCTTCCTTGGACAGAAGCCATTGTAGCCCACCTAGATTGGTGGCAAAACCCCTCAAATGTGATGAAAGGTGCAGACCTTCATCCCAAGGACCACAGTATCCAACTCTTTACCGACGCCTCAAACGAAGGTTGGGGCGCTCACTTAGATCAAAATTCTACAAAAGGGCTGTGGTCAGAGCGGGAAAAAAGGCTACACATAAATGTCCTAGAATTGAAGGCGGTCTCCCTGGCCCTTCGAGACTTCAAGGACCAGTGCCAGAATCAAACAGTGTTAGTTGCGACGGACAACTCAACAGTGGTAGCCTACATCAACAAGCAAGGGGGAACTCACTCAGCAGAGATGTGCGCTCTCCTGTGGAAAATCATGACCTGGTGCCATCACTACCATATAACATTGAAAGCCAGGCACATTCCAGGGTGTCTGAATGTGATGGCCGACCTCCTATCCAGGTCCAACCAAGTGCAGTCAACAGAATGGTCTCTGCACCCTCAGGTCTTCAAGCAAATCTGCCGAAAGTGGTTCACCCCTCATGTAGACTTATTCGCCACTCACCTGAATCGCAAACTCCCTCTATATGTGTCTCCTATCCCAGACCCAAGGGCCTGGAACATAGATGCTCTGAACATAAACTGGACCAACCTCACGGCCTACGCCTACCCTCCTACGGCTCTCCTTCACAAGGTGATCCAAAAGATCAAGCAATGCCATTGCCTGATCATCGTGATAGCCCCAGGCTGGCCAGGGATGCCCTGGTTTTGGGACCTAGTGCAGCTCTCAACAGAGATCCCACTACAACTCCCAGTGTCAACGACCCTACTCAAACAGTCCCACAACTATGTGTTCCACAACAATCCACAACAGCTGAACCTCCACGCCTGGTGTCTAGGAGCGGACAACTCCAAGAACAAGGCTTCTCTGTGGAGGTGGCAGAGAGAATTGCTGCCCCTCAGCGGTCATCAACAAGGACCATCTACAGGTCAAAGTGGGCCCTATTTGAAAAATGGTGCAGAGAAAATTCGGTGGATTTCTCCACTCCATCTGTGAAACAAATCTCTGATTTTTTCATGTACCTGTACCAAGACCTAAACAGGCGCCCCTCGACCATTGATGGTTACAGGACTGCCATCGTTGACACTCTGGGCCCAACGGCCCAACACATTGCGCACAATGCAGACCTTCATAGGTTACTCTCCAGTTTTCACAGGCATCGTCCTAAAAGTTCCAGAAATTTACCCAAGTGGAACCTTTCTGTTGTCCTTAACGAGCTCACCAAAGCACCATTTGAGCCCATGAAAGACTCAGACCTCAAACATCTTACTCTTAAAACTGCTTTCTTGCTAGCCTTGGCCTCCGGCAAGCGCCGCAGCGAAATCCATGCCTGGGTCGCTAACAAAGTAGCTAATTTAGGCCAATGGGAAAAGGTTGCCTTGTTCCCTTCTTCTGATTTCATAGCCAAAAACCAACTAGCAAGAGAAGGTTCTCAAAGTGTGTCACCAGTGACTATCCCTGCTTTGACTACCATTGTAGATAGACAGTTTAAGGAAGACAGGACCCTGTGTCCCGTGCGGGCCCTGAGGTTCTATTTGGACCGAACTAAAGACCTGAGAGGGTCTCGTTCTCTCCTTTTCATCTCCTTTAAGAAAGGACATACCTCAGACATCAGACCCGCTACACTCTCTTCATGGTTGAAACAAACCATTCTACTTTGTTACAAACAAGCAGATCAACAAGCCTTGGACTTGGTCCAAGTCAAAGTGCATGACATCCGGGCCTTTGCGGCCTCTAAGGCCTTTTACGGTGGAGTATCGGTGGACCAAATCATGCAAGCCTGTCACTGGAAAGCTCACAACACATTCACAAATTTTTACCTAAAAGACCTTACTTGGTCGGACACCGACAACAATATGTATCTGGGACCCGTAGTGGCGGCACAACAAGTCCTAGATCCTTCCCCTCAGACCAGTTGCCCTCGGAAAGAAAAAAGGGGGGGGGGGGGGGGGGGGGGGCACATCCGCTACAACCAAGTCTTCAGGAGTCTCTCCCAGGATCTAGGTATTCCTTTACCTTCAAGATGTTACGGGTAAGGTCATTTTATTTTTTAATTATCAGGTAATTTCTATTAAGGACTTAGTCAGTTGTCGTTAATCTCATATTTCAGGTTAAAAATTTCATGCCCAACCACTGGGTTGGTCAGTCACACGTGAAGGTCTAATAGGGACCCTTAGACCTCGAAGTGAGCACCGCTGCACTTCCGTCCTACTACCAAACATCTGGACAGTTTTAGCACTGTCCCTTTTTTACTCAGGTTTTTGGCTCGTTACAGGCCCGATCTTCGGGATCGGGGCTCTGTAAAAGGGACTCAGACTGGCATTTCTGGCACTATTCTGTATATATATATTAATTCAAATCTTAGAAAAAAATTACATATCTTCCAGTCTCAGCTGTAATCCCGCCACCGGGCGGTTGAATTCAGCATTAAGTCCCACATGGTAAGCTATTGTAGCGTAATAAAATTGAAAATTTTAATTACTTAAATGTAGCTTTTATAAGCTACAAGCTTACCATGTGGGACTTAGAAGAGTCCCACCCTGCCTCCCCGCTGTTTACAGCTGAGGGGTAGGTTTAATAAAAAATTTCAACGAGAAAGTAGGGCGATTGGTCAGAAGATATCACGTGACGACAACTACCAGTATATCCGGTGGCTAACAAGAATGATCTTTTTTCCTAAGACGTTGGCCCCGGGTGTGGCAACCCGAGAACAGCATTAAGTCCCACATGGTAAGCTTGTAGCTTATAAAAGCTACATTTAAGTAATTAAAATTTTCAAATTTATGGGTTCTTTACTCTCTATACCACTACACCGATAGAAGCTGGTAAGCTTCTTGGCACTATCTGACAACAAGTGTTGCCATGACAATACTTTTTCTTTATCTAGGTTGTGGATATAAAAAGTCCTGAAGAATACCTTTAGGGTAAAGTGACCTTACACTCCATAAGATTAGCCAATGATCTCCCTTGTTTGCTGTCCCACAAAATGGCGGACAAACTTTAAGTAAGTCCTTCTTTCCTCCATGAAGAGAGGAGGCAGGCATTAACTTGTATGTGCATTTGACTGTGTATTTAGCAGTAGGTTACCAAAATGATGCTTTTCGGCCCTGGTGTCCAGGCACCGGGGGGTCAGTCCCTCAGTTCCCTCTTGAAGGCTAGGTTACCAGTCTAAAGTGTTAGTCCTTCAGTGAGGGTACCCTTGTCCCTAGCAACTAAAGTGTATTGATACAAAATCATTGGTCCAGCAATATAACTCACATTATGTAAGGGGTTTCCCCCAAGAATCACACCAGGAAATCCTTGCATTTCTAGGTAACCATATAAACATCTTGTACCATTGGTTCCCTATATTCCAAGCCAGGAAAATATGTAAACCTCCATCATTCCTACTTGGTTTCTTGAACCAGTAAGATCAAAAACTGAAAGCTTTTACTGGGCAATAAATCAGGCGGTATCTTGGAAAACTAATGAACTTTTTATGTGATTTTATGATTTTAAAGATACAGAGATTTTAATTTGTTGTTATGCTATATTTTACACGAACTGGACTGCATGTGGAGGGATTTGTGTCATTGTAAAAAAACTGACTTTAAGAGTGGACTTAAAGTGCTGCAATGTGTCACCTTGTCAGATTTATTGAACTCTGTGTCTAGACGGTGGAGTGGGTCTACCAAAGTGTCACCTTGATTGGGAGCTGTCACACAACCTTATGCTTGACTTTCATGCCTATGAGGGACGGTCTAACCTATATTTTGTCATCCTTTTCCAAAAAATTTTGACAAAAAATTCGATTTTTTATGGGTATTCTGAAATTTTCGAATCAAAACTTGCCCTCCTGTTAAGTCAAGTCTAATGTTGTAGTGGCAGCGTTCTTCAAAAGTTTCTGTGTTTCAGATCTATAGGACATAGACTTAATAAATTAATAAGTAAAAAGTAGAACTAAAAATTGGGAAAAATGCCAAATAAGAAGTTCTACAGAAAGTGTGACTTTAGACATGTTCCGCCAACTGGTAGAAATTGTAAGAGAACTGAAGATTCAAAAGTACAAGTGTCAACTTCCCCAGCTAGTGTCAAAGTGTCAAATGATTCGTCCTCTGACATGTCCTTGGTGTCCTCTGACGGGGAAGATGTGCAGTATCAAGCTACCACAGAAAGTATTCAACTGAAGATACTGGAGGAACTTCAAAAAGTAAACAGAAGGCTGGACTCAGTGGAAGAAGACGTGGCTACTGTCAAGAAGACGACACATCAAAAGACTGGGAAGTTAAGTAACTTTTCAAAAAGTAAATCAAAACAAAGTAAAAGTAGTATTGTATCAGAGTCTGATTCGTCCTCTGATGAGTCAATTGTTCCTAGTTTAAGTGTTTTGAAAACTTCTTCTGACATCCAAAAGCAAGTAGATAAAAGGTTGCGTCAATTGCAGGAAGCCAGTGCTTCCACCTCAGGTAAAAATGATTTTAAATCAAAAAGAGGTGGAAATATTGATTGTGTGGTGAAACATAAGGTGGCGTGGCCACAAGACACAGTACTGGGAGGTCACAATCATCAGAGAGTGACCTATGATCAGCTGAATTTGACCCAATGGGTTCAGGGATTTGCCCAAAATATTCTTGATGAAAAATCACAAAAAACCAAAGATCAAATGTTACAGTATCTTACAGATATAATGTCAGATGCAAATGATTTTTCATGGCAAAATGCCAAGGCCGCACACGCGGTCCTGTTATGTGACATGGAAAGGGGGGCTGTAACTTGGGATAATTCTGACAAAATTGATAGGATTAGAAGGGTGCATGCCCAAAGACATACACAAAATTCAAAATCCTGGGCAAAAACCTCTGAACAAGGAAGTATAAAAAAACCATGGTTTTGTAAACCATTTCAAAATGGGTCTTGCACTTTTCAGAGGGACCATGAGAGCAATGGTAAGTGGCAAAGGCATGTGTGTGCTACATGTTTGGAAAGGGGGAAGATACTGAATCACTCTGAAAAAGAATGCACTTGGGCTAAACGTTCAAAAAACAAATAATGGGCTGTCCTGATCCAAAAATTCATCAGGACAGCAAACATAGCTCTCATGTTTTATCTGAAAGTGTTGTTTTTGAAAAATGTAATGTTGACTCTACTAAAAATTTGACAAATAGTGGTTCAAATAGTCGTGCATTCAGAACTAGGTTCATATATGCATGTAAACAAAAGGTAACTAACATTGAAGCCTTGTTGGCCATGTCAAAGCAAAAAGCTGTACAAATTGGGTTGTGTGCACTCAAGAGAATGTCCTTTGACAGAGTGCAGGCAAAAAAGAGTGTCCCTCGTGGCAGCAAAGTTAATGCATGTGAAGTGAATCACAGATCTTATGCTGATGTTGTGAAAGCAGGTAACAATTGGTTTAACACAAAGTGTAAACCCAGAGACAACAATACCAATTTTCCTACCTGTGACCAAAAAACTAAAAACGTGAATATAACTGTCACCAATGCTAACCATAGGGTTAATTTTGTTGACGTAGTTCCCAATCCTGTGTGTAAGGCAGTACTTAACAAAGGCAGTAACATCCACAAAAGTGACAAAGAAAATGCTAGTAACAATTATGACCACTCCCAAGAATGCAAAATCTTTGACATAAATGGCATGAATGACAAATATTTGCATTCCATTTTGACTGGTTCTCATGACAAAAAGCCATGGAAGAACGCTAACAATGAAATCACTAGGGCTTGGAGAAGTCAAACTGAGTATGAATTTGACTTTATTCCTCTGAGTGAGTTACAGGAAGCCATATCTGCTGTCATTAATGAAATGTCTGATTACTGTCCAATAAAAGCTCATAAAATTGTTGCACAATCTGGTAAGCCAAATTTTTTACAGGCAAGAATCAGAGTTGATACCCAACTTAATCTAGACGAATGGCAAAAACAATTAGAGGGCTATTGGGAAACCCAGCTAATGGATCTACTCAGATTTGGCTTCCCTTTAGATTTCAACAGATTATCCCCCTTACAGTGGGAAGGTCAGAATCATAAGTCTGCAATTGATCATCCCAATGACATAGAAACATACTTGGCTGAGGAAAGAAGCTTTAACGCCATTGTAGGACCTTTTAAAAATCATCCCTGTCCTAATGGTCATATATCCTCTTTTATGTCAAGGGAGAAGCCAGATTCTAGCAACAGGCGGGTTATAATTGACCTCAGCTGGCCTTTGGGTCAGTCTGTGAACTCAGGCATTGCCAAAACCTCTTATCTGGGCACAGATTTTACTCTAGTCCTCCCAACAGTGGATCACATCACAGATAGGCTAAAAATCTTAGGCAGAGGAGCCCATATATACAAGATAGATATTAGCCGGGCCTTTAGGCATATCAAAGTTGATCCCCTGGACTATAATCTGCTAGGTTTACAGTGGCGTGGGGTCTACGTAGACACCTGTGTTCCATTTGGGAGTCGACATGGCTCCCAAATCTTTCAACGCGTCAGTGACGCCTGCGTTATATGATGCGTCGCATGGGCCATAGCGTCATTCCCTACATCGATGATTACGTTGGTTTCGGTGTTCTGTCTGAAGCAAAACGTTCGTATGACCACTTATATGACCTTCTTGAGCGCCTAGGTCTCACCATCAGCAAGAAAAAGCTGGTACCTCCCAGCACTTCAGCTGTATGTCTGGGTGTTGAAATCAACACAGAGAAGGGTTCAATCTCAATTCCTCAGGCAAAACTGCGTCAGATTTGTGACACTGTTAATGAGTGGAAACACAGAAAATCCTGTACAAAGCGTCAGCTTCAATCACTTTTAGGCCATTTACTGTAAATTCATAAGTGTGTGAAGCCAGCTCGCTATTTTTTGAATAGAATGCTCCAATTACTCAGGGAATATCATGGCGAAACACGAATCCATTTGAATCCTGAATTCCACAGAGATCTGAGATGGTTTGAGAGGTTTTTGCCTCTTTATAATGGGATCTCATTGTATGACCACCCAAAAACTAACCATCAGGTACATTTAGATGCATGTCTTCAAGGTCTAGGGGGCGTCTGGCAAAATATGGTCTACCATCTCCCCATACCCCTGGGGTTCAAAGGATTGAACATAGTGCATCTTGAGATGCTAAACATATTAGTAGCAATAAAGTTATTTTGTACCCATTGGAAAGAAATGAACATTCTCATTCATTGTGACAACTTTGCAGTTGTTAATGTCCTTAGGTCAGGCAAGGCCTGAGATCCCTACCTGGCTGCTTGTGCCCGCAATATCTGGCTGTGGGCAGCTACCCATGATATACATTTTACATACACTCATGTTGCAGGTAAAAACAACAGAACTGCTGATTTACTATCTAGGTGGTGCAACAGTCCTTCAAATGTAGCTGAACTAAATGTGCTGGTTCCTAACCCAATATGGGTCTTGGCGGGCCTAGAGGCCCTAGAAATTGACGCTGAAATCTAACATATGCTATACTTTGTTTCAGATGACCAAAAACTGAAGAGGCTCTCCACAAAGGCAAATGCAAGGCTTAAAGGGGCGTTCAGACCTTCCACAGCCTATAGTTTAGAACTTTTGTCAGTTTCTGTGTATACATGAGTATTGCTGTGGAAAGTGTTGATGTAAATGGCCTGTTGGCCTTTTTGGAGTGTTTGAAATATAATAAAACATCTGTAAATATGTTAGCAAATTACCTGGCTGCAATCAGAGCCAATTTTAATGTACTGGGCCTCAATGCTCGTATATTGGAGGATAAAAGGTTAAAATATTACCTCAAGTCCATAAAACTGAACAGACCAGTATGTGTATCCACCAAAAATGTCATTTCGCTAGAAAATCTCCATAAAATAGTGCATGACACTTTGTACATGGGCCCCATTTTCAAAGCTGTGTTTCTTGTGGCCTTTTTCGGCTTTTTCCGATTATCAAACCTGGCTCCTCATTCATTTTCTTCCTTTGACATATCCAGGCACCTGGCTGCTGGTGATATTTTCTTTTCTAAAAAATTTGTAAAAATTCTGGTCAAATGGACAAAGACTCTTCAGACTCATGACCAAATCAAAATTATCTCCTTACCAAAATTGGGCAAAAGCCCCCTGTGCCCCTATCGTGCTTTAAAGGCAGTATTAGCCATGTACAATCCCTCAGAAAATCAACCTCTTTTTCAGTACAAATATGCTGCTGGCTGGAAACCCCTCATTGACTCAAAAATTCGAAAAACCCTGTCCCTGATTAATGTAAAGCTTCAATTCCCACCTCATTTCTTTAGCTTTCATGCCTTCCGGCGTTCAGGTGCCTCCCTGGCTTTCAATGCCAATGTCCCCTTGCAAGATATCAAGGTGCAGGGCACCTGGACGTCGGATTGCGTCTGGCGTTATGTACAGGAAGATAAGACTACACAATCCTTGGTTTCCTCTACTTTTCAAGATATGTTGGCTGTTTCATAACTGCTTATAAATGTGTCTTTGGGTTTGAGGGATTTTTTCATAATATGTAAAGTCTCATAGGGACTCATTGCCTAGGAATATATACATGAAAAATAAATCACTTGATACACTTTCATATAACATGTGAAGGAATCTCATTTCGGTAAAATCTCCCAGTTTTATCAGTGTGACCTTGTTCTGACCTTTTCAAAATATGACTAGGGGTCAGACTGACAGCAGTCTGACCTTTCACCTCATATGACCTTTTGACCTTCCAAGGGTCACACTTAGGTTCTGTTTACATATGACCTTTTGACCTTCCAAGGGTCACTTAGGTTCTGTTTATAACTAAATGTTCATTATACTGTATTATTGTTAAAACCATACATATGTAATTGTACTTTGTACCTCATGCATACAAAATTTTACATGTGTAAAAAGTAATATGTGTAACTTTTGGGACCTGTAAATATTATTTAGTATTAGAGTGTATTACAGTATGTATATCCTATAACTATACATTTGTTATGTAATAAACATGAGTACCCTCATCTCTTGTCACTGTGTTGGGGAACTTTGGGGGGACTGATTGAATTTTCTGCAGAGTGCTGATATCTAGTGAAAACTTTTTAAGTTATAAATCTGTGTGTTTGTCACTCGGTCTGCCTGTGTGCATTTCTCATGACCTGTACATTGGATCTATGTTATATTTTTCAACGAGGTGGGGTTTCACCATGGCTCGTTCCTTCTGAAAGATGGTCTGGATCAGCAAAAGTGCTGTCAGCCAGCCAACTATTTTTGTTTATCCAGCATAATTTTTCTCGTTTTGAACTTGATCTACTTCAGTCTAACCAAAGCTGGTGACACAGTACAATTCTACTGAATTCTTGTTTAAAAGATATCTTTTCTATCGAGGATGGAAACTTGTTCAAGGCATGCAGATCTGTTCATTTGTCTCTTCCCGAGAGCCATTACCAGTGAAGTACCCCCAGCCAAAGTGTGAAAATTTCAACACTTTATCACAATTTTTTTCATTGACTATTGAAGGGATTTCTCTCTTATAGTTGTACTTAGGCCATAAGTAGATTCCATTGTGTGAGTATCAGGTCTGGATCTTTCTTAATCTTTTTTATGAATTTTAGAAATAACTTTTAATGCATTTAAATTCATGAAATCATGCACTAAACCACTAATAGCTTGAAAAGTATTGCATTTAGAGCATTTTGATAAAATATGTTATTCAGCTACTTTTTCCATAGCTACAACATGGGATGTAACTTGGGTGTCTATCCTCAGAGCTAAAGGACTAATAGCTACTTCTGACTTTTCAGTAACTTTCATTATGAGTAAAATCACTTGATAACTATTATATTATGGCATTTTGAGTTTATAGAGCACCAAAGAGGAAACCCTTTTATAGATTTCAGTTATTTATGGTTATGTTATGGTAAATAAATTTATTGTATCTAAATAAACTGGTGCTAAAGAAACATGTAACAAGGTGATAATTGTTCAGATTTATCCTAAACCAGGGGACCACAGCTCTGTGAATATGCTTGTTTTTATCTCCCGCTGGGCTTTAGCGCGGGAGGGAGATTATGAAATGATGCCTGTGTGTGCGTGCGTGCGTGCGTGCGTGCGTGCGTTAGTTAGTCACGCAGATTCCTCCAAAACTACTACAGCTACAGATTTTTTGTAAATGTCCCAATGAATTTTCACGCCCTCGAAAATTTTTTTGGTTTTATGGACTTAGGCCTAAAGATAACTGAGTAATAGCTATCTTAGCTACTTGGAGTAAAGGGCTCATAACTCAAAAACTATTGCAGTTACAACTTTTTCTTCAAATATGTTGTTCAGCTACTTTGTCCTTAGCTATAAGATGGTACATAGTTTGGGGTCCCATTGCATGCCATAAGTGAGTAATAGCTATTTTCTCATTTGTAGCTAAATAACAAAAGGAGTAAATGTCAAATATCTTCAAAAGTATTAGAGTTACAGAAATCTTTTCAAATATGTTGTTCATCTACTTTTTGGTAAGCTATCACAGAGTAAAGTTTCAGACCCGTTGCACCTTGGATAGCTGAGTAATAGCTACTTTGAAATTCTGACTGTTGAGTAAAGCCATTGTAACTCCAAAACTATTGCAGTTAGAGTGTTTTCCTAAAATATGTTGTTCAGCTACTTTGTCCTTAGCTATAAGATGGTACATAGTTTGGGGTTCTATTGCATGCCATAAGTGAGTAATAGCTATTTTCTCATTTGTAGCTAAATAACAAAAGAAGTAAATGCCAAGTATCTTCAAAAGTATTACAGTTACAGAAATCTTTTCAAATATGTTATTCATCTACTTTTGGGTAAGCTATCACATAGTTAAGTTTCAGACCTGTTGCACCATGGATAGCTGAGTAATAGCTACTTTCAAATTCCGACTGTTGAGTAAAGCCATTGTATCTCCAAAACTATTGCAGTTACAGTGTTTTCCTAAAATATGTTATTCAGCTACTTTGTCCTTAGCTATAAGATGGTACATAGTTTGGGGTTCTATTGCATGCCATAAGTGAGTAATAGCTATTTTCTCATTTGTAGCTAAATAACAAAAGAAGTAAATGTCAAATATCTTCAAAAGTATTAAAGTTAGTGAAATCTTTTCAAATATGTTGTCCATCTACTTTTTGGTAAGCTATCACATAGTAAAGTTTCAGACCTGTTGAACCTTTGATAGCTGAGTAATAGCTACTTTCAAATTCCGACGGTTGAGTAAAGCCATTGTAACTCCAAAACTATTGCAGTTAGAGTGTTTTCCTAAAATATGTTGTTTAGCTACTTTGTCCTTAGCTATAAGATGGTACATAGTTTGGGGTTCTATTGCATGCCATAAGTGAGTAATAGCTATTTTCTCATTTGTAGCTAAATAACAAAAGAAGTAAATGTCAAATATCTTCAAAAGTATTAAAGTTAGGGAAATCTTTTCAAATATGTTGTCCATCTACTTTTTGGTAAGCTATTACATAGTAAAGTTTCAGACCTGTTGAACCTTTGATAGCTGAGTCATAGCTACTTTCAAATTCCGACTGTTGAGTAAAGCCATTGTATCTCCAAAACTATTGCAGTTACAGTGTTTTCCTAAAATATGTTGTTCAGCTACTTTGTCCTTAGCTATAAGATGGTACATAGTTTGGGGTTCTATTGCGTGCCATAAGTGAGTAATAGCTATTTTCTCATTTGTAGCTAAATAACAAAAGAAGTAAATGTCAAATATCTTCAAAAGTATTAAAGTTAGGGAAATCTTTTCAAATATGTTGTCCATCTACTTTTTGGTAAGCTATCACATAGTAAAGTTTCAGACCTGTTGAATCTTTGATAGCTGAGTAATAGCTACTTTGAAATTCTGACTGTTGAGTAAAGCCATTGTAACTCCAAAACTATTGCAGTTAGAGTGTTTGCCTAAAATATGTTGTTCAGCTACTTTGTTCTTAGCTATAAGATGGTACATAGTTTGGGGTTCTATTGCATGCCATAAGTGAGTAATAGCTATTTTCTCATTTGTAGCTAATTGAGAGCTTTCACTTGGTGAACTTTCAGACCCTTAGCTAATTACTCACCTACTCAAAATGAGTAAATGCGAATTATCTCTAAAAGTATTGCAGATAGCCAATTTTTCTCAACTCATTCACCTACTTTTGGAAGAGCTTTCACATGGTCAAGTTTCAGACCCGTAGCTAATTACTCAAAATGAGTAAATGCTAATTATCTCTAAAAGTATTGCAGATAGCCAATTTTTCTCAAATAACTCATTCACCTACTTTTGGGAGAGCTTTCACTTGGTCAAGTTTCAGACCCGTAGCTAATTACTCACCTACTCAAAATGAGTAAATGCAAATTATCTGTAAAAGTATTGCAGATAGCCAATTTTTCTCAAATAACTCATTCACCTACTTTTGGAAGAGCTTTCACTTGGTGAAGTTTCAGATCCGTAGCTAATTACTCACCTGCTCAAAATGAGTAAATGCGAATCATCTCTAAAAGTATTGCAGATAGCCAATTTTTCTCAAATAACTCATTCACCTACTTTTGAGAGAGCTTTCATTTGGTGAAGTTTCAGACCTGTAGCTAATTATTCACCTACTCAAAATGAGTAAATGCTAATTATCTCTAAAAGTATTGCAGATAGCCAATTTTTCTCAAATAACTCATTCACCTACTTTTGAAAGAGCTTTCACTTCGTGAAGTTTCAGACCCGTAGCTAATTATTCACCTGCTGAAAATGAGTAAATGCTAATTAGCTCTAAAAGTATTGAAGGCAGCCATTTTTTCTCAAATAACTCCTTCAGGTACTTTTGGAAGAGCTTTCACATGGTGAAGTTTCAGATCCGTAGCTAATTACTCACCTACTCAAAATCAGTAATTGCTAATTATCTCTAAAATTATTGCAGATAGACAATTTTTCTCAAATAACTCGTTCATCTACTTTTGGGAGAGCTTTCACTTGGTAAAGTTTCAGACCCGTAGCTAATTATTCACCTGCTGAAAATGAGTAAATGCTAATTATCTCTAAAAGTATTGCAGGTAGCCAATTTTTCTCAAATAACTCCTTCACATACTTTTGGAAGAGCTTTCACATGGTCAAGTTTCAGATCCGTAGCTAATTACTCACCTACTCAAAATGAGTAAATACGAATTATCTCTAAAAGTATTGCAGATAGCCAATTTTTCTCATATAACTCATTCACCTACTTTTGGGAGAGCTTTCACTTGGTGAAGTTTCACACCTGTAGCTAATTACTCACCTACTCAAAATAAGTAAATGCCTATTATCACTAAAAGTATTGCAGATAGCCAGTATTTCTCAAATAACTCATTCACCTACATTTTGGAGAAGTTTCACATGCTTAAGTTTTTTTATGAATTTTTAAAATAAATTTTAATACATTAAAATTAATTAAATCATGCACTAAATCAATTATAACTTGAAAAGTACTGCATTTAGAGCACTTTGTGCAAATATGTTATGCAGCTACTTTTGGGTCAGCTATAACATAGTAAAATTTCAGACCTGTAGCTCATGGCATAGCTGAATAATAACTACTTTTAGGTTATCACTGTTGGGTAAATCACTTATAACTTGAAAACTTTTGCATTTACATTATTTAGTTTCAGTATGTTATTCACCTATTTTGAGGCAGCTATAACATAGTAAAATTCCAGACCTGTGGCTCATTGCATAGCGGAGTAATAGCTACTTTGAAGTTCTTACTCAACACTAAATCATTTATAACTTGAAAAGTATTACATTTAGAGCATTTTGTTAAAATATGTCATTCACCTACTTTTTCCATAGCAACAACATGGTGAGTAACTTGGGTGTCTATCTGAATAGCTAAGTGAGTAATAGCTACTTTTGGGCTTTTCACTAACTTCCATCATGAGTAAAATCACTTGTAACTTGAAAACTATTGCATTTAGAGAATCCTCCATCTCGCAGGAAAATTTATATTCCACTATCTTTAGGACATCTAATTTATACGGCGGGAGATAAATGCATGCGTCAGAATGCTTGTTATTAATGCCTCACTTTGTTTAGAGGCAGGAGGCATCCAACTTTGCAAAGTTTCTTGATTTCTGAAATAATTGTTATGTTACCTCTTTTAGTGAAATAATACAGCATACAGAAAGGAAAGATACCCCACATGCTCAAGGAATCACAGATGTGTGCAGAAATGAAGGTATCTATGTCATTTGTGACTATAACTTTGGTTATTGTTTTATTGTATCCTTGGATGTGTGTCAGGGATACTTGTGTCTTAGCATTAGTGGTGTGGCGATTGGACGTATTGTCGTTTAATCGTCGGTGACGGTGTAGAATCGCGGTCGGTCACTAACGTTTTCTAATGATCGATTATTAAGCTTATATCTTACCTTTCCTGATTTATATCAATATCCACATATTTTAAAAATATTTTAGATATTTTTACTTAATAAACTGACAGTTTTGTCTTGAATTTCAAGTTTGTTTATGTCTACTGCCATATTTACAGGAAGTGGGTGCTTTCGGTAGATTCTAAATGTCGGAACACCGTTATTTTTACCGGATTGACCTATACTTTATCCCGGAAAGTGTTTCTTAAATAATAAACAATAATGGAGTAAAATAATCGATTATGGGTCGATCATTTCTCGGAAAAATGGACGAATAATCGACCATGCAAATTGGAGGCGATTCCCAGCACTACTTAGCATGGATTTCCTTTCATGTTTGGGAAAACCATAATTTGATATGTGTATCCATATGGGCCAGGTCTCAGAGCATATTGTTTTGTGGCTTGGGCCTTCCAGTAGAAGACTAATGGCAGCCTTCTAAATATCAAATTTAGGGTATTTCTTCAGATTTTGGCCTTTAACTATATATATGTTACAGTAAATATGTAAAATCAGTAATACGTGTACTGAAATTTTCAGTAAATACGCGTATTTACTGATTTGGTCAGTAAATACGCGTATTCCCTCAAGCTACTTTATCTTGTTCACCTACTATAACATAGTGAAATTACATACCTGTAGCTCATGGCATAGCTGAGCAATAGCTATTTTCAGGTACTCACTATTGAGTCAATCATTTGTAACTCGAAAACTATTGCATTTACAGTATTTTGTTAAAATATGTTGTTCACCTCCTTTTGGGTCAGCTATAAGATAGTGAAATCGCAGACCTGTAGCTCATGGCATAAATGAGCAATAGTTGCTTTAAGGTTCTCACTGTTGAGTAAATCAGTTGTAACTTGAAAAATATTGCATTTGGAGTATTTTATTAAAATATGTTGTTCACCTTCTTTTGGGCCAGCTATAACAGTGAATTTGCAGACCTGTATGTCATGGCATAGCTGAACAATAGCTATTTTCAGGTTCTCACTGTTGAGTAAATCAGTTGTAACTTGAAAACTATTGCATTTAGAGTATTTTCCTTAAATATGTTGTTCACCTTCTTTTGGGTCAGCTATAACATAGTAAAGTTGCAGACCTGTAGCTCATCCCATAGCCGAGCTATAGCTACTTTGAGGTTTTCTCTGTTGAGTTAATCAGTTGTAACTTGAAAACTATTGCGTTTAAAGAATTTTGTTTAATTATGTTATTCATCTACTTTTGAATTAGGGATATCATTGTAAAAATGGAGACGTGTAACTCATGGCATAGCTGTGTAATAGCTATTCTCAGGTTCTCACTGTTGAGTAAATCAGTTGTAACTTGAAAAATATGGCATTTAAAGTATTTTCTATAAATATTTTGTTCACCTACTTTTGGGTAAGCCATAACATAGTCAAATTGCAGACCTGTATGTCCTGCCATAGCTGAGTAATAGCTACTTTCAGGTTCCCACTGTTGAGTGAATTAGTTATAACTTTAAATATATTGTTCACCTACTTTTGGGTTAGCTATAACATAGTGAAATTGCGACCTGTAGCTCATGGCATAGCTGAGCAATAGCTACTTTCAGGCTCTCAATGTTGAGTAAATCATTTGTAACTTTAAAACTATTGCATTTAGAGTATTTTCTTTAAATATGTCATTCATCTACTCTTGGTAAGGCTGAAACGATTAGCAAATTTTGGTAGCCGGGTAGTCGCTTGCATTAACCGTCGACTAATCGATTAATTGTTTCTGACGTTTAGCATGTATGAGAAATACCGAAAACGTGTGTGTTCCGGATGGTTCCCGATGCAAACAAACAAAATGGCGGATCGCGAGATGCTTAAAAGCAAAGAATTCACCAGATTATTGGATAATTGGCCAATAATGTAATATTTTGATATTTTAAAAATAAAATACCTATAAAATGCTTTAATTTGATACGTTTTAAGGTCTTAACTCGAGATACTCATAGTTCCAACGATCGCATAAATCCGCTATATGGTGATATATAAGGAAAACAATTAACCGACTTCACAACATTGGCATCGACTAGTGCTTTGATAACCTACTAATCGACTAGTACGAATAATCGTTTCAGCTTTAACTCTTGGGTCAGCTATAATATAGTAAAGTTGCAGACCTATAGCTCATTGCATAGCTAGGCAATAGCTACTTTGAGGTTTTCTCTGTTGAGTAAATCAGTTGTTACTTGAAAACCATTGCAATGAGAGAATTTTGTTTAAATATCTTATTCATCTACTTTTGAATTCGATATAACATTGTAAAATTGCAGACGTGTAGCTCATGGCATAGCTATGTAATAGCTATTCTCAGGTTCTCACTGTTTGGTAAATCAGTTGTAACTTGAAAACTGTTGCTTTTATTATGCTACAATAGCTTACCATGTGGGACTTAATGCTGTTCTCGGGTAGGCACCCCACGGCCAACGTCTTAGAAAAAAAGACACTTCTTGTTAGCCGTAGAATATACTGGTAGTTGTCATCACGTGATAACTTCTGACCAATCGCCCTACTTTCTCGTTGGCCACGTTGACTGGTAGTAGTTTGTAAATATACAGACATTTTCATTTATTTCTCAGCATTTACTTATTGTTGGAGGTTCTTTTTTGGATATTTCTTTTATTATATAACATAGATCATTCTGTAAAATTTTTTTTTGACAGGATAAGTATATTTCTTGCTTTCGCGTGTTTTGAGTTTTCCTCGGTACAGGCACTTTACATTGCACGTCTTTTATTGCGTTTAAAATGTCTCTCCATCAAACGAATAAAGACAAACCTGAGAGCTCAGAAATGCTGTCATTTTTGTTTTAGTTTCGACCTACACAACTATTGCCCTACCTGTATGGAGGCTGGCAAGGGTGATGACCCCTGTGTCACCTTCGAAACTCCCTGTGATATCTGTGCATCTTTTACAGATGAACAGATGAAGAAAATTCAGCACAGGAAACGTTATCTTAAAAAACAAAAGGCGGAAACTAGTTCCAAAGATAATGAACTCGATCTTTTGGGCGAAGACAACGGGGATTCCTTCACTGGCTCAAATGCAGACCTCGAGAGTGCTGCTGACAATCTTTTTACCTCACCCCCCCGTCCTCAACCACTTGCCTTCAGTTCCTTATCTCTAAAAACTCCAGCCAAGTCTGTCCCACCCACCCCAGGTACAGCTTTACAACAAAAAATTCAAACAAATCTTGAAAAAATCCCTGGGAGATTCCTTAAATATCCATTTTATTGCGTTAATATATCTTACCTAGTGGACCGGTGCAATAGTCCGGCGCTTAGCCGGTCCCGCCAAACATTAGAAAAAAATGTCCTGAGCTGGGCTCTGGCCTGGACCGGTAGTGTAGTATTCACTCGCCAGGTGTCACCGGACACCCAGCTCCCCTACTGCGCATGTGCGTGCATGCGCACTTCCTCTTTTTGTTTGGCGCCATTGTGTTTAAAATCGTGGAATTTATAAGAGAAACTTTTGTTGTTCTACAAAGTGACTTAGTGTTTTATTGGTGATTTATTGTGGATTATTAGTTTATATATATATCATGGCATCTCCAGGACAACGAAGAGGAAACTGCGGGCACATCATGGCCGCATTTGATGGACATAAAAAATGTGCTAGGTGTAGAGACAAAAAATTGGGAGATGACCCTTGTGTGAAGGATCAAACTTGCCCCATTTGCGATTCTTTTACAGAGCAACAACGTACCATGCTCTCCACCCCTCAGTATAAAATCCGCAAGGATAAAAAGTCGGGTCTGTTAGTTTCTCCCTCAAAGGTCACCGTTGTGGGTGTAGTTAACCAGGAAGAATTGGCTGAAGATGACGACGACTTAGATGATGTTCCGGTTCTAGCTTCCGGTTCCGGTGATCAAGAAGTCTTTGCTGTATCTCATCATACCCCGGAGGATTTTGTCTCTAAGCGTGATGTTGATGCACTCAGTAACCAACTGGAGGAAAAGTTCGCCCGTTTCGAGGCATTACTCACTCGCACAAATATCTTCTCTACACCCAAGGCCCCAGTTTCCGCTGTTGCTATTACTACTTCGGAGCAGCCCTTCTTCAATCCCTCTGAGTCTGGAGCCACCGGTCCGGTGAGGTCTCCGGCTACAGACGGGCAAAATTTGCAAAGAAAGGATAAGAAAAATAAGGGCACGGGCAAGAAAGTTAAAAAGACCAAGGTTGCCCCTACTGCTACAGTTGTGTCTGAGGCACCGGCTCCGGTGAAGGACCAAACTGTAACTATTGCTCCGCCTTCTCAAAAACAGGACAAACCGGTTGAAGTGGACGCTCCCGTTCTGGGACCTGCCTTGTCTCTTTCCTCCGGTGTGGACTCTAGTCCCAAACTTACTACTTCAATGTTCACTACATTGCCTCCAGCTACCACCGGTTCTTCCGGTGCCGGTCAATCTTTCTTTCATGAACAGGACGTGTCTGATGTCGATTCTAATCCCGACCGGTCTGATAAAGTTTCTGACGAAGGGGAGATCTCAGACTCAGACAATACAGAACAAAACGAAGAAATGAACTACCGGGAAACATGCAGGGCGGTCAGAGCCTTTTTAGGATGGAATCACATCCCGGATTTTGAACTGTCTGTATTGGACGGGGATCGTTCAGACAACCCGTGGAAAGGGAAACATCCAAGGAAAACAGGCAAAGTTTCGGTAGAATTCCCTCCGGATGACTGGCTTTGCCATAAAATGGAGAAGTTAAATTGTCGGGCTGCTGAAGGTTACCCTTCCCGCTCTCAGGATTCTGCTGGTTTGAAAGTTGACCAGTACATTCGTACACCAAAGAGTCAATCCAAATGGTAAAGCAACATAGACTTAGACAGGATTCAAACTCTAGACCAGGAAAGACCATTTTCAGCTGGTCGGACTCTGAGGCCCGCCTCAACGCACAGTACTCAAGAGTCGCTAAAGCCTCTTCCTACCCTCAGTCTGGTCCCGCATCCTGACCTGTTCCCCAGGATATCCTACGCCGATGGGAAAAGTGTGCTAGGGAGGGATCATATATTACTAATCACGCAGCAGCTTTCAATAGGTGCACCAGTGAAATACAGGACAAAATGAACAATCACATTGGTTTACTTAATGATGTGATCGTTAAGGGAAAAGCTCCCAAGGAGGTTGTAGACGCCATCAAAGACCTCAAGGATTTATCCGCTTTTCATGCCAATGTTTCCGTGGCTCTAGGAACTTCACTACAACACCTGGCTGACAGCCTGTTCATTCAGCTTGCCAACTTTGTGCTTTTGCGCTGGGATTCATATCTGGAATTTGCTAAAACCAGACACTTGGAATAGGTTACGCAATGCTCCCTTATTTAGTTCCTCCCTGTTTCCAGATGACATACTCGCCACAGCAGAACAGGACATAGCAAAGTTTGAGGCTACACCAAGTGCTCAAGGTCCCGGTCCGGGCACAGGGCAGCACTTTGGTAAGAAACATCAGTCGTACCGGTATAGACCGTACGATAAAAAGGATAGCCGACATTCAGGTCATTCTTCCTCCCAATCTAGCCAGTCTTGGTGTCAGTTCTCTCATAGAGGGAGGGGTCGCGGCCACGGACGTGGAGGGAACAATGCCAGTTATTTCTCCAAATCGTCCCGTCAACAGGCATATAAATGACAATCATTGTTTGCTAGATCCTCAGTTAGAGATAAGTGTGGAGGATCCAATATCTCAAGATTCAAGACAATGTTTAAACAAGACTGTAAACTTAGATGTTGTTTGTCGTGTACCTTGTGTAACAGGGCAGTCAGAAAACAAAGACATAAGTCCCAATCAGTCTCAAACAAGAATAAAGTGTGTGAAACATGTTTACTGTGTAAATCATTGTCTTTATGCTCCAACTGTTCAAAATGTCCCTCATGTTGTAGGCAATCCACCTGTGGGGGCCCGTCTGCAAAGGTTTTGGCAGGTCTGGCACTCCCTGGGTGCAAACCCAAGGGTTGTTTCAATTCTTCAGGAGGGGTACAACCTACCCTTCAAAGAGAAACCTCCTCTAACAAGGTCACCGGTCATTATCAGTGGATATGCAAATCCGGTCAAAAGCAAACTCATAAAGGACTCCTTACAAGAGCTCATTCAGAAACAGGCTGTAGAAAGGGTGATAATCCCATCCTCCCTAGCTTTCTACAACCGGTTGTTTCTAGTTCCAAAACCCAACCTAAAATGGAGACCCATCTTGGACTTAAGTCAGCTGAACTATTACCTAGCAACTGCATCCTTCAAGATGGAGACACCAGAGACCATCCGACTCTCCCTTCAAAGGGGAGTGGGTGACGTCTCTGGATTTCAGCGACGCTTACTTCCATATTCCAATAGGACAAAGGTCGCGGAAATTCCTCAGGTTCTTCCTCCACAGTCAAGCTTATCAGTTCACAGCCCTCCCCTTTGGCCTCTTAACGGCTCCGTTGGAGTTCACAAAGGTGGCCAAGGAAGTCAAGTTAATGGCACAGGCTCGGGGTATCAGGATCCACCAGTACCTCGACGACTGGTTGTTGAGAGCCCCGTGCCCGGAAACGTGTCTACTTCATACCCGGACCCTCTTGGACCTATGCCACAGGTTAGGGTGGGTAGTCAATATGACCAAGTCGGAGTTGGTGCCTCAGCAGGTCTTCAACTTTGTAGGTTACCGTTTCGACCTCTCTCAGGGGCTGGTCAAACCGACCCAGGAGAGGTGGATGGCTCTGTCCCAGAAGATCAACGACCTCCTCAATCAACAGGTGTGTTCGGTCCGACAGTTCATGTCCCTTATAGGACTGCTAACAGCCACAGAGAAACAGGTAGTGGCCGGGCGACTTCACATGCGCCCTATCCAGTGGCATCTGAAGAGGCATTGGCATGTCCCGGAGTCATTGGAAAAGGTTATCCCTCTGCCTCAGTCCCTTCATCCACACCTGAGGTGGTGGTTGACCCCAAGCAATGTCCTAAAAGGTCAGCCTTTACACCCACTTCAACACGCTCTTCAGCTGTTTACCGACGCCTCAAACGAAGGTTGGGGTGCTCACTTAGGCGACTTCACAGCAAGAGGCCTTTGGTCCAAACAAGAATGCGCCTTGCACATAAACTTGCTGGAACTCAAGGCCGTCTTACTAGCCCTAAAACAGTTCGAGCGATTGTGTTGGAACCAGACCATTCTGGTGTGTTCCGACAACACAACAGTGGTCTCTTACATAAACAAGGAGGGCGGTATGAAATCCGGCTCTCTCTGTGCTCTCCTCTGGAGGCTGCTGATGTGGTGCAACCAGAGGCAGATGGTATTAAGAGCAAGGCATATTCCGGGTCACCTCAATGTCATTGCGGACAAGTTGTCCCGGCACGGTCAGGTGATACAAACGGAATGGTCCCTCCTGCAGGAAGTCTTCGACCAGATTTGCAGAAGGTGGCACAAACCGGAGGTGGACCTATTTGCGACCAAGTTCAATCGCAAACTTCCCAGATTTGTGTCCCCGGTTCCGGATCTACTAGCCTGGAAAGTGGATGCTCTAAGCGTTCCCTGGCAAGATCTGGATGCCTATGTTTTTCCCCCGGTGGCTCTTCTGGGGAAGGTGGTCTCCAAGTTGATGGATCAAGGATTCCACAGAGTCATTCTCATTGCACCAGGGTGGCCCAACATGCCATGGTTTTGGGATCTGGTCAGCATGTCAATACAGATTCCCCTAAGTCTGCCGAGAGTAGGGAACCTATTGACTCAACCCTTCAATCAGTGTCCTCACAGGGACCTTCACAGTCTGAACCTGCATGCATGGCTCCTAGGGCCTTTGCCATCCAACAGGCAGGCTTCTCTGAAGAAGTGGCAACACGAATTGAAGCTCCTCAGAGACGTTCAACCAGAGCCATCTACGAATCAAAGTGGTCCATTTTTGTCAGATGGTGTGAAGAACATCAGGTGGACTTCAGGTCTCCTTCTATAAGGCAGATCGCTGACTTCCTGCTCTACCTTTTTCAGAAGAAACATCTGCAACCTAGCACGATAGATGGCTATAGGACTGCTATATCCGACAAGATAGGAAATGGCCGGGTAAACATTGGTAAGGATGAGAATCTTACCAGACTGTTGGACAGTTTCCATAGGGACAAGCCTAAGGGTAGGAGGGGTGTTCCTTCCTGGAACCTTTCCTTGGTTCTTCATCAACTCACGAAACCTCCCTTTGAACCTCTTCGGAAGGCTTCCCTCAAACACCTTACCTTTAAGACAGTCTTCCTTCTTGCCTTAGGGTCGGGCAAAAGAAGAAGCGAGATTCATGCCTGGGTACATAGGAACATCCGGCATCAGGAGGATTGGTCTAATGTCTCCCTGTACCCTTCCCCAAGTTTCATCTCCAAGAACCACCTGGCTAAGGAGGGTCCAGGTTGTGTAGCCCCGGTTATAATCCCGGCTCTTGCTCCGACCTTGGACAAGTCTCTTAAGGAGGACAGGACCTTGTGTCCAGTGAGATCCTTGCGTTAGTATCTAGACAAAACCAAGGACCTTCGGTCAGACAAGGAGTTGGTTTTCGTCTCTTTTAGGAAGAGCTTCAAGAAAGACATTGTGCCAGCCACTGTCTCTTCCTGGATCAAACAAACGATTGGCTTATGTTACCAACTCTCGGATGAGCAGTCTCAAAATTTGCATCAAGTTTGGGCTCATGATGTCCGGGCTTTCGCGGCTTCCAAAGCTTTTCAGGGAGGCGTACCCTTAGATCAAATTCTATCAGCCTGCCATTGGAAGTCTCATAACACATTCACCCAGTTCTACCTAAAGGATGTAGCCTGGGCAGACTCTGAGCTATACCACCTGGGCCCTGTGGTAGCAGCTCAACAGATTAGAGATTAAGTTTGAGTCTTCGTTGTAAATATGTAAAAAAAAAAAAAAAAAAAAAAAAAATGTCTCTGCAGTCTACCTTACCTCTCAGGATAGATGAGGGACCAAATGGATTTTCCCCTATTACTTCCTCAGGACTCATTGGGACTCCTCTCTCCTCCCCTCTTCATGAGTGTCAGATTTCTGAAAAAAAAAAAGGGGGGGGGGGGGGGATAATGGAATGTAACCGAGAGGGTTAGGAACCGGTCTAGGTTTGTTACCTCGGTCTATATGAGGTTTGGGAGTTATCTCCCATAGTGAGTCCCCTGAATTTTTGTTTGATCTACCCGCCATCCAATGGGTAGTTATTCTGCACCGGTCCACTAGGTAAGATATATTAACGCAATAAAATGGAAAATTTAAGAATTAAATTAAATTTTTATAAGATAATATCTTACCTAGTGGACAAGGAGAGTCCCACCCTACCTTCCCCGCTTAGATCAAGGGGACTTTACTTGGTAGGCAACAAAAAGAGGAAGTGCGCATGCGCGCACATGCGCAGTAGGGGAGCTGGGTGTCCGGTGACACCTGGCGAGTGAATACTACACTACCGGTCCAGGCCAGAGCCCAGCTCAGGACATTTTTTTCTAATGTTTGGCGGGACCGGCTAGGCGCCGGACTATTGCACCGGTCCACTAGGTAAGATATTATCTTATAAAAATTTAATTTAATTCTTAAATTTTCCATTTTATTGCGTTAATACAACTTACCTAGTGGACAGATGCATTTGTCCGGCGTCCTGCCGGTCACGCCAAACGTTAGAAAAAAACGTCCTGAGCTGGGCTCTGGCCGGGACCGGTAATGTCCTGTTCACTCGCCAGGTGGCTGTACAGCCTACCTGCCGGTATACTGCGCATGCGTGCTTCCTCTTTTTGTTTGGCGCGTGAGGATTTGAAACGCTTGAAGTTTAAGAGAAACTATTTTAATTTTTTTATGTGTTATACAAGTGAATTCTTGATAAATTTGTAGTGAGTTATTGTGTTCATATATCATGGCATCCCCTGGAGATAAAAAAGGACAGAGGCATCCATGTTGGAAGCTTTTCAGTCACTTAGAGAGGAGTTGACTGCTAAAAAGCAAACAGAGGTGGATCAGACCTCGTTTCTTGCTTCCAAACCTGTTATTTCCAGTAATTCTGCTGTAAATCTGGACCTACCCCCTCCGAGACCTAGTACTAACATTCAAACCGAGGCTATGGATGTGGACTACGGTCCAGCACTCCCGCCTCGCCTAGTACTTGACCAGCATAATCCCTCGGATCAGTACATTGCTTCGTCTGAACTACCACCGAAAGAGGTCTCGTACTCACACAAAAAGCAAAGCCACTCTCGTAGTAGGCAGGAAATTGATCTGGGATCTGCCTCGGACCAACCATATGAGGAATCCGATGAACCTCGGATCCCTTCTACCAAACCTAAAAAGCACTCTGATAAGAGTAAACACAAGTCAAGGTCCAGATATGTGTCATCTTCTTCAGGGGAGGATCAGTCCCCTGCAACCAGACACAGGTCTTCTAAGCCCTTTAGGGCTCAGCCCTCAGGGGCTGTTTCTGATCAAGACCTTCCACAACATGATCCAGACCCCCCTTATTATAGGGAAGTAGCTCTGTCTGACATGCCCTCACAGTATGCTGAAGAGGTCGACACTTTTAGGCGTATTCTTTCCCTCCCTGACCCCAGGGAGTCTATGCCTAGATCTTCAACTTCAGTGATGGGTCTGGATGATGAAAAAGGCCGTCAAGAGCTCAGACCTAGAGGTCCTTCCTCTATTCTGCCCCTCAGCTCAGTTATCAAGGATGCCTTTGATAAATTTCAACATGACTTTAAGGCTGCTAATTTACCTGAGGGTAAATATGTCAAACCTCCTCCTTCCACTTCTAAGTTGTACAGGGTGGGACAGCCCTGTTTTCAGGATAAAATTCAGGAGTTGAATACAGACTTTGCCAAGATCTGTATTACTCCTAAACCCTCTGGGGCCCCTATGGGAAAGGTCCCCCTTCCAGTTCTCAAAGAATTGGAGCATCAGGCTAGACAAAATATCTCAACCCTCAATTTCACCGCTGCCTTTGCCAAAACTTCTTCTTCTTGCAATGCTTCCCTGGAGAAGTGTCAACATAGCATCAAGTCAACTGTCAAGAAGGTCAAGTCTCAGATTCAAAAAGGTGCCAATCCTGAGAAAGCAGCAAAGCGCGGATATGAGGAAGTCGCTGAGTACATGGATTTTTGGAATAAGACCATTCTTATTCAACACAGGGCCCTCACATGTCTCAGCAAATCCCTAGCCCATATTCTCCAGAGGGAGTTATATTCTATGGCTAATACCGGCTTGCTTAGGCGCGAAGCCGAGATGACTCTCTTACAGCCACATTTGGGGGAAACGAGACGTCAAGAACTTAGGAACTCGTCCTTTTGGGACCCGTCCCTGTTCGAGTCTCAACTTGTAAAGGAAGGTGAAGACTTCCTTCTCAAAAAAGGCACCTCAAAAGACTCTCAGGGTTTCGCACCCTACCAGAATAAGCCCTTTCGTGGTCCCCACAAGAAAAGAGGCTCCTACAGGAAACGCCCCTATGGGGGCAATTCCTCACAAAGCAGTAACCAATCTTTTCCCTCAGGAAGGGGAAAACTGAACTTCGAGGCTCCAGGGGTCGTTTTCGACCCCACAATAGGGGAAGAGGGCGTGGAAACCCCCCTTCCCAATGACTCCTCCAAAGCCTCACTCAGTCCACCAGTAGGAGGTCGCCTCCGTTCTTTCAGGAGAGACTGGCTAACAAACAAATGTTCTCAAAACGTGTTAAACATTATCACCAATGGCTACGTACTGCCATTCCTTTCAAAGCCAAATTTGGTCAGATTCCCTCTGATTCTGTCAGAGTACAAGGCCCAGCAAAATGACCAAGCCTTGGCCACTTGTATCCAGTCTCTCCTGTCAAAGAACGCAATCGAAAGGGTGGAAAATGTAAAATCTCTCGGGTTTCACAGTCGCCTGTTCCTAGTACCCAAGCCTCATCAACGATGGAGGCCAGTCATAGACCTAAGCAGGCTCAACACTTTTCTACTCGTAGAAAAGTTCAAAATGGAAACTCCAGAGTCCATCAGGACTTCCCTGATTCCAGGGGAGTGGGTATCGTCGATAGATCTGTCGGACGCTTACCTACACATCCCCATCCACCCAGACTCAAGGAAATACCTAAGGTTTTGCTACAAGTCTCAGGTGTTCCAGTTCACCTCCCTCCCATTCGGACTAGCCACAGCCCCCCAGGTCTTTACAATGATTGTAAAGGAAGTGAAACTAATGGCCCTCTCAAGAGGACTCAGAATTCACCAATACCTGGACGACTGGCTGATCAGGTCCCAGTCTCAGGAGGAAGCCCAAGTGAACACTCGGGCTGTGGTAGACCTAACCCAGTCCTTGGGGTGGATAATAAATCGGGAAAAATCACAACTGAAACCTACTCAGGTGTTTTCGTTCGTGGGCTACGAATACCATCTAGATTCAGCCCTTGTAAAACCCACTCAAGAGAGATGGCTCAAACTTCAGGATTTGATCCTACTCCTGAAGTCAAAACGTGTTTTGACTGCAAGATGTTTGATCGTACGACTCAAGTCAAAACATGTTTTGACTGCAAGATGTTTGATGTCTCTAATTGGGTTGCTAGCCTCAACGGAAAAAATGGTCCCGGAGGGACGCCTTCACATGAGACCCTTTCAGTTTCATCTCAAGGAGCACTGGAGATATCCTCAGTCACTGGACAACCTCCTTCCTTGGACAGAAGCCATTGCAGCCCCCCTAGATTGGTGGCAAAATCCCTCAAACGTGATGAAAGGTGCAGACCTTCATCCCAAAGACCACAGTATCCAACTCTTTACCGACGCCTCAAACGAAGGTTGGGACGCTCACTTAGATCAAAATTCTACAAAGGGTCTGTGGTCAGATCGGGAAAAAAGGCTACACATGAATGTCCTAGAATTGAAGGCGGTCTCCCTGGCCCTTCGAGACTTCAAGGACCAGTGCCAGAACCAAAGAGTGCTAGTTGCGACGGACAACTCAACAGTGGTAGCCTACATCAACAAACAAGGAGGAACTCACTCAGCAGAGATGTGTGCTCTCCTGTGGAAGATCATGACCTGGTGCCATTACTACCATATAACTTTGAAAGCCAGGCACATTCCAGGGTGCCTGAATGTGATGGCCGACCTACTGTCCAGGTCCAACCAAGTGTAGTGAACAGAATGGTCTCTGCATCTGCAGGTGTTCAAACAGATCTGCCAGAAGTGGTTCACACCTCATGTAGACTTATTTGCCACTCACCTGAACCACAAACTTCCACTGTACGTATCTCCTGTCCCAGACCCAAAGGCTTGGGACATAGATGCTCTAAACATAAACTGGAAGAACCTCACGGCCTATGCTTACCCTCCTACGGCTCTCCTTCACAAGGTGATCCAAAAGATCAAGCAATGCCATTGCCTGATCATCGTAATAGCCCCAGGCTGGCCAGGGATGCCCTGGTTTTGGGACCTAGTGCAGCTCTCAACAGAGATCCCACTACAACTCCCAGTGTCAACGACCCTACTCAAACAGTCCCACAATTATGTGTTCCACAACAACCCACAACAGCTGAACCTCCACGCCTGGTGTCTAGGAGCGGACAACTCCAAGAACAAGGCTTCTCTGTGGAGGTGGCAGAGAGAATTGCTGCTCCTCAGCGGTCATCAACAAGGACCATCTACAAGTCAAAGTGGGCCCTATTTGAAAAATGGTGCAGAGAAAATTCGGTGGATTTCTCCACTCCATCTGTGAAACAAATTTCAGATTTTTTCATGTACCTGTACCAAGACCTAAATAGGCGCCCCTCGACCATTGATGGTTACAGGACTGCAATCGTTGACACTTTGGGCCCAACGGCCCACCATATTGCACATAATGCAGACCTTCATAGGTTACTCTCCAGTTTTCACAGGGATCGTCCAAAAAGTTCCAGAAATTTACCTAAGTGGAATCTTTCTGTTGTCCTCAACGAGCTCACAAAAGCACCCTTTGAGCCCATGAAAGACACAGACCTCAAACATCTTACTCTCAAAACTGCTTTCTTGCTAGCTTTGCAAACGCCGCAGCGAAATCCATGCCTGGGTCGCAAACAAAGTATCCAATCTAGGTCAATGGGAAACGGTCGCCTTGTTCCCCTCTTCTGATTTCATAGCCAAAAACCAACTAGCAAGAGAAGGTTCTCAAAGTGTGTCTCCGGTGACTATTCCTGCTTTTTGTTTTTTAGTTTATAAAGTAATTTGTATTAAGGACTTATTAAGTTGTCATTAATCTCGTATTCAGGTGTCAAAAATTTATGAGATTTCCAACCATTCGGCTGGTCTGTCACTCGTGAAGGCCCTTAGGGACCCTTAGACCTCTAAGTGAGCACTGCTGCACTTCCGTCCTACAAGCAAACATGTAGACAGTTTTTAGCACTTTCCCTCATTCTACTTAGGTTTTTGGCTCTTCACAGGCCCGGTCTCTGGGATCGGGGCACTGTAAATGGGACTCAGACTGGTATTTCTAACACTATTTCTATATATATTAATTCAAATCTTAGAAAAAAATGACATATCTTCCAGTCTCAGCTGTAATCCTGCCTGTATGTCATGGTATAGCCGAGCAAGAGCTACTTTCAGGTTCTCACTGTTGAGTAAATCAGATGTGACTGGAAAACTATTGCATTTAGAGTATTCTGTTTAAATATGTTTTTTATTGCGTTAATACATCCTATCCACTGGACAAATGCTATTCCGGTCGGCGCTGACCGGCTCGCCAAACGTCAGAAAAAGACGTCCTGTGTTTCCACCAGCTAGCCGGCTAGTACTAGTGCACTCGCCAGATGGCGTGTCGAACCCCCTTCCTGTATAGACCGCGTGACGTCATAGCATCTTTTTCGTTTGGCGCGAACTAGTGCACACGGAATATAAATTGAGCTGTAAAAAGTGTTATTTATCTTCGGATATTTCATCTTTTGTGAACAATTATTGTATCATCAAGGATTATAGACTTTATAGACCATTATGTTGTCTCCTGGCCAAAGAAGGGGAACGTGTGGCCATGCTATGGCCAGCTTTGATAGTCACTTGGCATGCGCACGCTGCAGGGATAAAGGAAAGGGTAAGGACCCCTGTGTCGAAAAACCTGATATTGAATATGCTATCTGTAATAGTTTTTCCCCTGAACAACGTTTACAACTAGCTACGCCTTCATATAAGATAAAGAAGGACAAACGAGAAGCTAAGAAGCTTGAATCCACCCCATCTAAAGACACGGAATCGCTTGTCGAACCATCTGCTGTTACTGTATTAGGGGCTGTTGATAAACAGGGTGCTGTTAAATCTTCACCTCCTGTCGCCCCTCCTGAGAAGAAAGTTAAGAAGGATAAGGCTCCCACGTCTAAGTCGGTGAAATCTACTACCAGTAGTTCTGCTGTGGATTCTAAGCTTGCTCAACTGGATGAAAAATGGTCCGACAGATTCAACAGGTTGGAAGCCATTTTATTGGCCAGGTCTATTGAACCGACATTTTCATCTGCTGTGAAGGTGACTCCGACTCATTCTCCACCAGCTTCTACAAGTCACACCACTGAACCTTTCATCAGACCGGTTCCTGCTGCTACAGAGTTTACTGGTACTGGCTTCTGCATCAGCCGGCCAGTCAAACTGAGATCAACCGACCGACCACTACTTCCATGCTTCCTGGTACAGGCTTCTCTGCTGTAAAGCATCAGCCGACCAGTAAAGCGAAATCTAGCCAGCCAACTTCATATACACAGCTTCCTGGGACCGGCTCCTCTGCTGCAAAGCATCAGCCAACCAGTAAAGCACAGGCTGTACGACAGTCCTCTGACCGACCTGCTGCTACCGACCGGCCACTGTCATCTGAACCGGCTGACACCGGCTCCCCTGCTCTTCACAGATCAAGGCGAGATAGCATTTCCAGTCTTTCTTCTGAGGCCGGTAGCATGTTGTCGGATAACCCACCATTGGATTTATACACTGAAGAAGGGGAGTTATCTGAGGATCAGGATCAGCCTGTAACCGACCCGGACCAACCAGTGTCAGAAGAGCAGAATTATAGGGATATGCAGGGTATCCGTTCCTTCATGGACTGGTCACACATTCCAGAGCTGGACAGTACAGCTTCCACTTCAGATGATAACCCTTTTGCAGGGCCCAAGACTGTAACTCCTGGCAAAGTGTCAGTTAAAATGCCCACTGAAGACTGGTTATGTAGGAAACTGGCCAAATTGAATCTCACCTTGGTTGAGGGTTATCCCTCCCGTGGATCAGAAGCCGGTGGCCTAGCTAAAGATGTTTTTATGAGGCCGGCCAGAACACAGTCCAAATGGTATGGACTTCACTCCGACCCTAAAGCTGAATCCTCACAGATTTCATCTTGGAATATAGATGCTTCAAAACTCAACAGCAGCTATAGTCGGATAGCCAAATACACTGGGCTGTCGTCTACTCCACCAGCATCTCGCAGAATATCACAGGAAACACTGCGCAGATGGGAGAGATCTGCCAGGGAGACTTCAGTTATATGCAATCAAGCTGCAAGCTTTAACCGTTGTCTGTTCAAGGTACAACAGAACATGATGGACCAGCTGAAGATTTTGAAGGCGGAAAACAAAGGAAAGGGCTCGTCCAAAGCATCTGCAGCAGCTGAGGAACTGACCTATTTGATGGACTTTAACTCAAGCATTACACAGGCGGCTGCAAAATGCATGGAACATTTGTCAGAATTTGTTTTTGTTACTATGGGTAACTTAACCCTAGTACGCCGAGATGCATACTTGAGCCACCTTAGAACCGGTATCAAGCCAGATACTCTCACAGCATTGAGGTCAGCCCCCCTTCATATCTCAACTTTGTTTCCAGACTCAGTTATTAAGCGGGCAGAGGAGGATATAGCCCAGCTTGAGTCCAAGGGACATGCTGGTGGGTCACATAACAAAGGTCGGTACCACCCTTATGAAAGGCAAGACAAGAGGTCGGTTAACCGGGACTCCAGATCTGAGAAACCCGCCTGGAAAACCATTGGCAGGAAACAGTTCAAGAGAGGTAGAGGACGTACCACCACCTTCTCATCACGACCAGCCAAGGGCCAGCAGTCGTATAAATGACAATTATTGTGTAACCAAGTTACAGACACGACTGCTGGCCGGGAGCATACCACAGACAATAAACACTGGTTTAAATTTAAATGTAAAGCTTCCTGTTGCATCACATGTTCATTCTGCACCCAGGCATTCCCAAAAGAGAGAATTAAGTCCCGGGTCAGCAGGTTGTCATTACAAAAATTGCAAATTAAAGTCTGTGAAAAGTGTTTCTTGTGTCACTCAATTGTCTTGTGTTCAACCTGTAACAAATGTCAAAAATGCTGCACCAAATCTGCCTGTAGGGGCAAGACTTCAGAACTTTTGGCAAACTTGGCTGGACCTGGGAGCAGCTCCAAAAGTAGTTCAGATCCTAAAAGAGGGTTACACCCTTCCCTTCCGGATCCGGCCAAGGCTCACAAGGTCACCCAAGGTTGTCAGCTGCTATGTCAATCCCCACAGGAACAGCTACCTGTTGGAGGCATTACATGAGCTCATAGCCAAAAATGCTGTAGAACTAGTAAGAAACCAAACTTCTCTGGGGTTTTTCAACAGACTATTTTTAGTCCCAAAACCCAACAACAAGTGGCGACCTATCCTAGATCTGAGCAAACTGAATCTTTTCCTCAAGGCGGAGAAATTCAAGATGGAAACACCAGAAACCATCAGGACGTCCCTCCAACAAGGGGAGTGGGTCACCTCAATAGATTTCAGGGACGCCTACTTCCATATACCAATACAGGAACAGTCCAGGAAATATCTGAGATTTCATGTCCAAGGTCAGACATACCAGTTCAAGGCCCTGCCCTTTGGTCTGATCACAGCACCCTTGGAGTTTACTGTGTTAGCAAAGGAGGTGAAACTGATGGCCAGTCACAAGGGTATAAGGATCCACCAGTACCTAGACAACTGGTTGGTGAGAGCCACATCCCACCAGGCTTGTCTTCAACATACTCAGAGTCTGGTGAAAATATGTCAAAAATTGGGCTGGCTGGTGAATTTGGAAAAGTCAGAACTGGTTCCAAAGCAGATCTTCGATTTTGTAGGTTACCAGTTCGACCTCAGGGGAGGTCGGGTCCGACCGACCCCAGACAGGTGGCAGAACCTTCAGGACAAAATATTAGAAATAATGTTACTACCACACTGTCCAGTTCAACAGTTCATGTCCCTGATAGGGTTGCTAACGGCCACAGAAAAGCAAGTTCACCTAGGCCGGCTACATATGAGGCCCATACAGTGGCACCTCAAGCAGCACTGGAGAATACCAGAGTCACTAGAAAAAGTGATTCCAATTCCCAGATCCTTGTACCCTCATTTGCAATGGTGGCTACAGGAAGAGAATGTTCTCACAGGCCAACCATTACACCCAATAAAGCATGCTCTGCAAATCTTTACAGACGCATCAAAAGAAGGGTGGGGCGCTCACTTAAACGAATTCACTGCCAGAGGGACTTGGTCACTGCCAGAAAGCAAGTTGCATATAAATTATTTAGAACTCAAGGCAGTGTTTCTTGCCTTAAAAGAGTTTCAAAACCTCTGTGCAAACAAGATAGTACTTGTGGCTACCGACAACACTACAGTGATGTCGTATATAAACAAGGAAGGAGGCATGAGGTCGGGCACACTCTGTGCCCTACTATGGAGAATCTTGACCTGGTGTACCAGACATCAAGTAACTCTAAAAGCCCGACATATCCCCGGGCGGCTCAATGTGGTAGCAGACAAGCTATCCAGACTGGGCCAGACCATTCAAACAGAATGGTCCCTCCTTCCCGAGGTTTTCCAAGCTATATGCAGCAGGTGGCACCAACCTCAGATAGATCTATTTGCCACGAGGTTCAACAACAAGTTACCTCAGTTCGTGTCACCAGTACCGGACTCCTTGGCAGTAGCAGTGGATGCACTCAGTCTGCCATGGGAGAATCTGGACGCATACACCTTCCCACCAGCGGCCATCTTGGGCAAAGTGGTGGAGAGGTTACAGGACTCCCCTTGCAAGAGAATCATTCTGATTGCTCCGGGGTGGCCCAACATGCCTTGGTTTTGGGATCTAGTGACCATGTCCAGTCAGATCCCACTGAGCCTGCCCAACCTGCCCAACCTGTTGACACAGCCTTTCAATCAGATCCCTCACAGAAATCTGACAAACCTAAATCTCCATGCATGGCTCCTAGAGCCACAGCAATCAAGGAGCAGGGCTTCTCTGAAGCAGTGGCAACAAGGATTGAGGCTCCTCAAAGAGGATCAACCAGATCTGTCTATGAGGCAAAGTGGGCCATTTTTACAAAGTGGTGCATCACTAATCAGGTGGACTTCAGGGCACCCCCTGTAAAGTCGGTTGCTGATTTCCTTATGTACCTTTTTGAGGACAGGAAGTTACAGCCCAGCAGCATTGATGGATACAGGTCCGCCATTGCTGATAAACTGGGAAATTTAACCCTCAACATCAGCAAAGATGAAAATCTCACTCGCCTCTTGGATAGTTTCCATAGAGACAGACCTAAGGGTAGAAGGGGTATCCCTTCCTGGAACCTATCTTTGGTTTTACACCAGCTGACCAAGGCCCCCTTTGAACCAATCAAGGAAGCTTCCTTGAAGCATTTGACCTTCAAGACTGTTTTCCTATTAGCCCTGGGTTCAGGCAAACGCAGAAGTGAGATTCATGCCTGGCAACACAGAAATATCAGACACCAATCTGACTGGTCAAAGGTGTCCCTGTACCCATCTCCCAGCTTTCTTTCCAAGAACCAGCTGGCCAAGGAGGGTCCAGAGTGTGTGGCCCCAGTGGTGATACCAGCCCTGGCCCCAACTCTGGATAGATCCCTCAAGTCAGATAGGTCACTCTGTCCAGTCAGAGCCTTGCGTTACTACTTGGACAGGACCTCAGACATCAGGCAGAATAAGGAGTTGGTCTTTGTCTCCTTCAAGAAAGGTTTCGACAAGGATATCTCACCTGCCACTGTCTCCTCATGGATCAAGCAGACTGTGATCCTATGCTACGGGCTTTCAGACCAGGAGGCCCACACCTTGCATCAGGTCAAAGCCCATGATGTCACGGCCTTTGCTGCTTCTAAGGCATTCCATTCTGGAATTTCCTTGGAACAAATCTTGTCAGCCTGTCATTGGAAGTCACATAATACCTTCACACAATTTTATCTGAAGGATGTGGCTTGGGCTGACTGTGAGCTCTATCACCTGGGACCTGTAGTGGCTGCTCAGCAGATCCACAAATAACCCGGGGGGGAGGAGATTCTGTAAATATGTAAATAATGTACATATATATATAAAAAAAACAACAAAAAAAAACTGTGCTTTGCTTCCTTCGGGAAGTTTATTTATTATGGGACTGAACTCAGCCTCTCTTCCCCTACCTCAGAGCAGGTCTGTGAAAAAAAGGGGGGGGGGGGGGGGGGGGGGGGGGGGGGTTTGGGGGGGGGGGTAAATTGGTTGACCGGTTTCCGGTAATCTACTGTAGCCTTATGGGTCTGACCTCAAGGTCGATCCAGGCCTGAAAGGAAATTTTTAGTTCTGTTATGAGTTCACCTAAGTCCCTAGTAGCTTACCCGCCGACCAGGCGGTAGTTATTCAGCATTTGTCCATTGGATAGGATGTATTAACGCAATAAAATTGCAAATTTAATAAGTAAATTAAATTTTTATAAATTAATATCCTATCCAATGGACACACAAGACCCTCCCACCGACCCCGCTATCAGCTTACTAGGGGTCTAATAGGTTTAGACAACGAAAAAGATGCTATGACGTCACGCTGTCTATACAGGAAGGGGGTTCGACATGCCATCTGGCGAGTGCACTAGTACTAGGGACCGGCTAGCCGGTGGAAACACAGGACGTCTTTTTCTGACGTTTGGCGAGCCGGTCAGCGCTGACCGGAATAGCTTTTATTACGCTACAATAGCTTACCATGTGGGACTTAATGCTGTTCTCGGGTTGCCACACCCGGGGCCAACGTCTTAGAAAAAAAGACAGTTCTTGTTAGCCACCGGATACACTGCTAGTTGTCGTCACGTGATAACCTCTGACCTCTCGCCCTACTTTGTCGTTGGCCACGCGAATTAGCAATGCTTTATTTTGCAAGGAATATTATTTCATTTTTACAAGGATATACTTATTGTTGGATATGGAAACTACACCAGTTTCTTTATTTTATTGCATAGAATCACAATTCGATGCCTTTTCATAGTTCAGATAAGTATCTTTACTATATTTTACAACTGAAGTCCACTTCCGGATTCACGTAAAGCAATGGCGACTCGTTTATGGGGTTTCTAATACAGGATATTTATATATGCCTGTCAGTAAAATAAAATAAAACAAAATATTTAAGCCCTATCTGCTTCATTATTGGACCCCTTTTAGGGTTTGAAAGTGTATAAATGTAACACAAACGAGTCCTGGCCGAGTAAAATCTCCGGAAACAACTTCCGTTTTATTGTCGAGACAGCATTTTCTTGTAATGCGCGTCTCGCGTTGGTAGTTTTTATACAGGAATATATGCCTGTTGAAATCAAATTAAATAGATTTTGCAAGGGTTTACCCCCGTTCTTTTACTCTATTGGTCCATTTTAAGGGTTAAAATATGATATAAAGCACGATTCTAACTGGGGGAATCCTCGGGGAAACCCCTGTGATGACGTCACGTCTAGCCGCATGTGCTGAGAGACGCGGGTTTCTTACAGTACGTTTATAAATATAAATAAAATAAAGTAATATATTTTATCCCTTCTTCCCTGTATTATTGACCATTTATAAGGTTAATACTTAAATAAACAGGAATAGAATTCTTCATTAATCGTCTAGACATTACGTGTCTCTTTAGGCTATAAGGTAACCTTGGTTACCCATTATTTTAATTATATTTTAATTCATCCAGTTTTAAATTATAATTACTTGTTTTTTAGATTCTATGTTATTTAATAAAATTCTGTGTAATTTCTGCTTTCATTATCTCACAACTAGCCCTACCTGCAGTGAGGTGGGTGGGGCAGGTGACCTTGTGTCACAGTTGATTTACTTACGTAAATCTAGTTGTGTAGTTCCTTCGAAGAAGGAAAGGCAAAGCTTCCTTGGAAGCTTACCTTAAAGAAAGCTTACATAGAAATTATAATATCCAACTTCTTTCTCCAGGGTGGATCAGATCCCTGCTTAAATTCAGATAAGATCTTAGTTCATCCGAGATTTTTAATGCATCCGAGAATCGGATGCAGTATTCTCAACTTCTATTCAACCCAGTATGATTTGATACTCGGTTTTCATTGCATCTCTCGGATCATCTGAAATCTAATGCTTGGTGGATTGTATGTAGATCTGATCCTCGGATGATCGGATCATCTACTCTGATGTTCGGATGTTGATTCCAGATCAGAACACTAACAATCCTCACACACACACAAAAAAAAAAAAAAAAAAAAATAAATAATAAATAAATAAATAAATAAATAAAACTTGGAGTAATAGTTCACCAGCCTGGCAGTAGATATCACCTATTGGAGGCTTGGGTCCAAGTTCAAAAAGTCCAAGTCCTCAAGCCCAAGAGGCCTTCTAAACAAGGTCCTTCATTCAGTCCTGGCTCTATATTTTAGGGAAGTAGGTTGCCTGACTTCACCCTAACCAATTTTTGAGGACATTGAAACTTAGGCAGTTTTTTGAACCTCCCTGCCCCCAGGGAATTTATGCCTAGATCCTCCACAGTCTGGACTCTGAATGATTTACTAGACCAACAGGAACTTGGGCAGTTTAATTTCCCTTAAAATGGAACAAGTTTTCAAATTTGTATCTCCTTAGGGGCCTCCTTGGGTAAGCCCCTCCTCCCCTTCTGGTCAGCAAGAGTTGAGCTTCAGGCTGCTCTTCACTAGGTTTTTTTCTGAATACAACCTGGTTATATATATATATGTTAAGACAGTAGCAAGGCTACTACCAGACAGGTCAAACTCAATTCCATGGTGCATATAAGTAGTCAGAAGGGGTATGGTGAATTCAGGTGAGATACTGGATCTTTAGATCTTAAAGTTCCCCATTCACAACTACTTTAGGAGGGACAGGAGTCCCTCATCAAGGCACCTGTAATAACACTTAGGGTTTAGGCCCTGTTAATCAACCCTTTCCAATTCCCCACATCTAGAGGCTCCTACAGGAACCACCCCAATGGGGGTCATTCCATCCCTAGCAGTATCCATCGTTTTCCCCAGGTAGGGGGAAATCGAGTAGCCGAGGCTCCAAGGTCCCTTCCCCCCAATGACTCCTCCAGCCTCACTCAGTCCACCAGTAGGAGTTCTCCGTTCTTTCAGATTAGACTGGCAAACAAATCCTGTCATTCTTTTTAATCCAAGTCCAGTCAGGCTCCTGACCCGGTCAGAATACAAGGCCCTTCAAAGACCAAGTCCTGGCCTCTGTATCCAGTCTCTTATGTCAAGAACGCAATAGAAAGGGTGGAAAATGTAAAATCTCTCGGGTTTTACAGTCGCCTGTTCCTAGTACCAAGCCTCACCTAAGGTGGAGGCCAGTCATAGACCTAAACAGGCTCAACACTTTTCTACACGTAGAAAAGTTCAAAATGGAAACTCCAGAGTTCATCAGGACCTCCCTGATTCCAGGGGAGTGGGTATCGTCGATAGATCTATCGGACACTTACCTACACATCCCCATCCATCCATACTCAAGGAAATACCTAAGGTTTTGCTACAAGTCACAGGTGTTCCAATTCACCTCCCTCCCATTTGGACTAGTCACAGCCCCCCAGGTCTTTACAATGATCGTAAAGGAAGTGAAACTAATGGCCCTCTCAAGAGGACTCAGAATTCACCAATACCTGGACGACTGGCTGATCAGGTCCCAGTCTCAGGAGGAAGCCCAAGTGAACACATAGGCAGTGGTAGACCTAACTCAGTCCTTGGGGTGGATAATAAATCAGGAAAAATCAGAACTGAAACCTACTCAGGTGTTTTTCGTTCATGGGCTACGAATACCACCTAGATTCAGCCCTTGTAAAACCCACTCAAGAGAGATGGCTCAAACTTCAGGATTTGATCCTACTACTCGAGTCAAAACGTGTTTTGACTGCAAGATGTTTGATGTCTCTAATTGGGTTGCTAGTCTCAATGGAGAAATGGTCCCGGAGGGACGCCTTCACAGGAGGCCCTTTCATTTTCATCTCAAGGAGCACTGGAGATATCCTCAGTCGCTGGACAACCTCCTTCCTTGGACAGAAGCCATTGCAGCCCACCTAGATTGGTGGCAAAATCCCTCAAACGTGATGAAAGGTGCAGACCTTCATCCCAAACACCACAGTATCCAACTCTTTACCGTCGCCTCACACGAAGGTTGGGGCGCTCACTTAGACCAAAAATTCCACAAAGGGTCTGTGGTCAGATCGGGAAAAAAGGCTACACATATATGTCCTAGAATTGAAGGCGGTCTCCCTGGCCCTTCGAGACTTCAAGGACCAGTGCCAGAATCAAACAGTGTTAGTTGCGATGTACAACTCAACAGTGGTAGCCTACATCAACAACAAGGAGGAACACACTCAGTAGAGATGTGCGCTCTCCTGTGGAAGATCACGACCTGGGGCCATCACTACCTCATAACATTGAAAGCCAGGCACGTTCTAGGGTGCCTGAATGTGATGGCCGACCTACTGTCCAGGTCCAACCAAGTGCAGTCAACAGAATGGTCTCTTCACCCCCAGGTGTTCAAACAGATCTGCCAGAAGTGGTTCACACCTCATGTAGACTTATTTGCCACTCACCTGAACCACAAGCTCCCACTGTACGTGTCTCCTATCCCAGACCCAAGGGCCTGGGACATAGATGCTCTAAACATAAACTAGACCAACCTCACGGCCTAGGCGTACCCTCCTACGGCTCCTTCACAAGGTGATCCAAAAGATCAGGCAATGTTATTGTCTGATCATCGTAATAGCCCCAGGCTGGCCAGGGATGCCCTGGTTTTGGGACCTAGTGCAGCTCTCAACAGAGATCCCACTACAACTCCCAGTGTCAACGACCCTACTCAAACAGTCCCACAACTATGTGTTCCACAACAATCCACAACAGCTGAACCTCCACGCCTGGTGTCTAGGAGTGGACAACTCCAAGAACAAGGCTTCTCTGTGGAGGTGGCAGAGAGAATTGCTGCCCCTCAGCGGTCATCAACAAGGACCATCTACAGGTCAAAGTGGGCCCTATTTGAAAAATGGTGCAGAGAAAATTCGGTGGTTTTCTCCACTCCATCTGTGAAACAAATCTCAGATTTTTTCATGTACCTGTACCAAGACTTAAACAGGCGCCCCTCGACCGTTGATGGTTACAGGACTGCAATCGTTGACACTTTGGGCCCAACGGCCCAACACATTACACACAATGCAGACCTTCATAGGTTACTCTCCAGTTTTCACAGGGATCGTCCTAAGAGTTCCAGAAATTTACCCAAGTGGAACCTTTCTGTTGTCCTTAACGAGCTCACTAAAGCACCATTTGAGCCCATGAAAGACACAGACCTCAAACATCTTACTCTAAAACTGCTTTCTTGCTAGCTTTGGCCTCCGGCAATCGCCGCAGCGAAATCCATGCCTGGGTCGCAAACAAGTATCTAATCTAGGCCAATGGGAAAAGGTTGCCTTGTTCCCCTCTTCTGATTTCATAGCCAAAAACCAACTAGCAAGAGAAGGTTCTCAAAGTGTATCTCCGGTGACTATTCCTGCTTTGACTACCATTGTAGAAAGACAATTTAAGGAAGACAGGACCCTGTGTCCCGTGCGGGCCCTGAGGTTTTATTTGGACCGAACAAAGACCTGAGAGGGTCTCGTTCTCTCCTTTTCATCTCCTTTACCAAAGGACATACCTCAGACATCAGACCCCCTACTCTCTCTTCATGGTTGAAACAAACCATCCTACTTTGTTACAAACAAGCAGATCAACAAGCCTTGGACTTGGTCCAAGTCAAAGCGCATGACATCCGGGCCTTCGCGGCCTCTAAGGCCTTTTACGGTGGGGTATCGGTGGACCAATCATGCAAGCCTGTCACTGGAAAGCTCACAACACATTTACAAATTTTTACCTAAAAGACCTTACTTGGTCGGACACCGACAACAATATATATCTGGGACCCGTAGTGGCGGCACAACAAGTCCTAGATCCTTCCCCTCAGACCAGTTGTCCTCGGAAAGAAAAAAGGGGGGGGGGGCCACATCCGCTACAACCAAGTCTTCAGGAGTCTCTCCCAGGATCTAGGTATTCCTTTACCTTCAAGATGTTACGGGTAAGGTCATTTTTGTTTTTCAGTTATCAAGTAACTTCTATTAAGGACTTATTTAGTTGTCATTAATCTCATATTCAGGTTGTAAAAAATTTATGAGATGTCCAACCATGGGTTGGTCAGTCACTAGTGAAGGGCCCTCAGGGACCCTTAGACCTCGAAGTGAGCACTGCTGCACTTCCGTCCTACAATCAAACATCTAGACAGTTTCAGCACTGTCTCTCATTTTATTTAGGTTTTTGGCTCATTACAGGCCCGGTCTTCGGGATCGGGGCACTGTAAATGGGACTCAGACTGGTATTTCTGGCACTATTCTATACATATTAATTCAAAATCTTAGAAAAAATGACATACCTTCCAGTCTCAGCTGTAATCCCGCCACCGGGCGGTTGAATTCAGCATTAAGTCCCACATGGTAAGCTATTGTAGCGTAATAAAATTGTAAATTTTAATTACTTAAATGTAGCTTTTATAAGCTACAAGCTTACCATGTGGGACTTAGAAGAGTCCCACCCTGCCTCCCCGCTGTTTACAGCTGAGGGGTAGGTTTTAGAAAATTTCAACGAGAAAGTAGGGCGAGAGGTCAGAGGTTATCACGTGACGACAACTAGCAGTGTATCCGGTGGCTAACAAGAACTGTCTTTTTTTCTAAGACGTTGGCCCCGGGTGTGGCAACCCGAGAACAGCATTAAGTCCCACATGGTAAGCTTGTAGCTTATAAAAGCTACATTTAAGTAATTAAAATTTACAAATTTGTCCATTGGATAGGGTATTAACTTATAAAAATTTAATTTACTTATTAAATTTGCAATTTTATTGCGTTAATACATCCTATCCAATGGACTGGTCCCGCGAAACGCCAGAAAAAGACGTCCTGTATATACTACCGGCAGGACCGGTCATGGAATGTGCATTCGCTAGGTGGCGTATCATACTTCCTTCCTGTCTAGGCATCGTGACATCATAGCATCTTTTTAGTTTCACGCATCGAGTGTGCAGACGTGTTTTCTACAGAGAAACGTTTTTGAAGTTTTACAAATTCAACCATTTTATTGCGTTAATACATCCTATCCAATGGACAATTTCTAATTCGGACGGCGCAGACCGGCCCGCCAAACGCCAGAAAAAGACGTCCTGTGTTTCCACCGGCTGGCCGGTCCGAGTACTGTGCATTCGCCAGGTGGCGCATGGTATTTACTTCCTGTCTAGACAGTGTGAGGTCATATCATCTTTTTCGTTTGGCGCGTGTACTGTGCAGACGTGTTTTTTTCAACAATGCCCAGAAGTTTGAAGAAAAGTGTCTAATTTTCAACCTTGTTTGCAAATATTTTATTGTAGAATTGTTATCTACATATCGACCATGGATATACATTGAAATATGCTGGAAACACTCCCTAGTTGATTCATTTTAGTGTTGATGATAGGGCAGTAAGCAACGAGAAATATGCAGCCATGTTGCTAGTTTCCTCCCTAGTAGATTAAACCCTTGTGATTATAAGGGCAGAAAGAAAATATAAGGAAATATACTGGATATGTTGTTTTTAAAAGGTAAGAGAATTAACCTTGTGTAAAATTGTAAATGTACCTTCTGTAACGTCTTCTCCCAGTTACAGTCACCAAGGAAACGCAAGTCTTTCCAAGAATTTACAACTATAGCCAGGAAGCAATAAGTCTCCTGGTTCAGATATTTCTAACAATAATTAAGCGTCCCGCGAGGGACGCTTGTTTGCATATGGGAGGAATTCTCGCGGAAGGTTCCGCCGTCTCCGCAAGTTTGCCTACCTATAGCGTCTTTACTAGTGGATGGAATTTCTTCAAACTTGGCACATATATTTAGTAGCCCTGGGAAAATTTTCCGAATTTGGTGCCATGACATTTCAACCAATCAGAGAAGTCACATGACCAAAAACAGGATTTAAAATATTCGTCTGAAATTTGATATATGGATGCAAGGTATAAAGATCTGGAAATGATTAGATTTTGGTAGACTTCCATTAAAAAATGGCTAATTAATTAAGCATTAAAATTTTTATTAACGAGGAAAATACAAATCCCTTAATAACTTCTAAACCGTGCGAGATAGAGCGATTTCGACGAAATCTTTGACCCACAGGGTATCTGTGCTAAGTACTCTGCTCAATTCCAAAAAAATTTCCTCTCTCCAAAAATGGCGGCCATTTTGAATTTTTGACAGAAATGGCAAAAATTTAAAGGCCTGCACTCTGATTTGTGGGAACACAATGCACTCATGTAGTGTTCATCACAAATAATTCACAAATAATTATTTTGGCAAAATTTTTGGCTCACAGGGTATCTAAGCACGATACTCTGCACATTTTTCAAAAAATTTTTTCCTCTATCCAAAAATGGCAGCCTTTTTGAATTTTTGATAAAAATGGTAAAACTTAAAATTGCTTGTATCTCCTAAACCGTGCGTGATAGAGCGATTTCGGCGAAATTTTTGGCCCACAGTTTATATATGCAATATACTCTGCTGAATTCTCAAAATTTTTTCCTCTTTCCAAAAATGGCGGCTATTTTGAATTTTCAAATTTTTGACAAAAATGGTAAAACTTAAAATTGCTTGTATCTCCTAAACCGTGCAAGATAGAGCAATTTCGGTGAAATTTTTGGCCCATAGGGTATATATCCAAGATACTCTGCTCCATTCTCAAAAATTTTTCCTTTTTCCAAAAATGGCGGCCATTTTGAATTTTCGAATTTTTAACAAAAATGGTAAAACTTAAAATTGCTTGTATCTTCTAAACCGTGCGAGATAGAGCGATTTCGGCGAAATTTTTGACCCAGAGGGTATATATGCAAGATACTCTGCTCAATTTTCAAAAATTTTTCCTCTTTCCAAAAATGGCGGTCATTTTGAATTGTCGAATTTTTGACAAAAATGGTAACACTTAAAATTGCTTGTATCTCCTAAACCATTTTAAGTTTTCCAATTTTTTTTCGATATAATTTTAGATTGACAGGGTATCTAGGCAAGATTTTCTTTCTATTATAAGCAGCCAACACCATTTTTCTTTTGGGACGCTTTGTTTTGGCCACGCAAAAACAATCGCTTTGCTTCGCTAGCGATCCTCTAGTTTTAGAAGGTTTTTTACACTAGTTTCCTCCCCCATGTACCCGTCCCTGGAGTCAGTAGTGGGGGTTGTAGACTACCAGTAATTTATTGCTTTAAAATCAGCTGGTAAAGTGTTTTTTTAATCAGAAGAGTGGAAGTGCGTTCTTTAGAAGTCACATCTTCTGTGATACCAGTCTCTCCCTTGCGTACCCGACTTTGTTGTTGGTAGTGGGGGTTGTGGATGGCCAGGTCACTGTATAAGTTTCCTGGTTATGTGTCACGAAAGAATTGGACCACTGTTCTCAAGTAGTGCGTTCTTCAAACTCACGTCTACTGTGATTCCAGTCCCAACCTCATGGACCCGGCCTTTGTTGCCGGTAGTGGGGTTTGTGGACAACCAGAATACTATAAAGTTTTCCTGGTTAAGTATCACGAAAGAACTCAACCAATGACATCATCTTCTCTACAAGTTGGTCACGTGACTATCGACCGACAATTACTTCAACAGTGCGTTCTTCAGATTCACATTCTAGTGTGACATCAGTCCCTCCCTCATGGACTCGTCCTAGTTGTCGGTAGTGGGGTTTGTGGACGAGCAGAATACTGCACAGTTACCTGTTTAAGTATCGCAAAAGAACTCCACCAATGACATCATCTCCAATAAGCTGGTCATGTGACTTCCGACCGGCAATTGTTTCTAAATATAGCTCGGAAGGGCTATCCCACCATCTGTCAATCTTCAAAATAAGACATGCACTTAAGAGATGGTTATAAATTGTTGCAACAATATATTCTTCAGAATTCACGTTCTACTGTGATACCAGTCCCTCCCCCATGGGCCCGACCTTGTTGTCGGTAGTGGGGTTTTGTAGATGGCCACAATGCTGTACAGTTGCCTGGTTAAGTATCACGAAAGAACTCGACCGACTAACGTCATCTCTAGCAAATTGGTCATGTGATTCACCGACCAGCAATTCTTTCTAAATATAGCTCACAAGGGCTTTCCCCGCAACTGTCAAATCTTCACAATTATAATGTTCACTTAAAGACAGTTTAAAAAAGGTCTTTTTAGACCAGTTACCGGCTACACAGCCTGGTTACAGAGTGATTGCAGCACCAACAACTGGTTACAGAGTCCACCGACTGTTTACAGAGCCTAACGACCAGGTACCGGCTATACAGCCTTGCTTCATCAAAACCAGTTACAGAGTCTACCGACAGCCCCTTCAAATCTGTTGGTTCTGGGGCAGGTAGATTTGAAAGTATCTACAAAAATCTCAACCAACCGGTTACAGAGTCTACCGACCGGGTGCCGGACTTGAAGCCCTTATTGTACAGTGCTTCACCCAAACCGGTTACAGAGCCTTCCAACCCAGTCCATTCAACTATGTGTTGATTCTGGGGTAGGGAGATAGGAAGTATCTATAAAGAAATTGCTTCAACCAACCGGCTACAGAGTATACTGACCAGTTGTCGGCTACACGGCTTTCATTGGAAAGTTTTAACCAAGCTGGTTACAGAGCCTACCGACCTAGTCCATTCAACTTGTGTTGATTCTAGGGTAGAGGGACAGGAAGTAGCTACAAATTCCCTTTAACAGGTGGCTCCAACTGTTGACAGAGACTACTAACCTCGTGCCAGCCACACACTGGTTCACAAGAACTCCAGGTCCTCAAGGGTGCCATCCTGTTATCAGCTACACAATTGACTGACAATTGCTGTCAAGTGGCAGGGTTACAGAGAGACACCCGGCTACGGGCCTGGCAGGTCTATTATGGGATTGACTAGCACTACTACTGACCAACTGCTGTCTGACTTCATTGGTTACAGAAAAACTCTTACCAGACTGGCAGAGGAGCAATAAGGGGTTACCCTTGCTCCTTGAAAATTTTGGTTACAGATAAACACAAGCCCAATGGACTGGCAGATAATCAACACTAACCTGTCAGCCTGGCTCCTTAACCACTGAATACTTGGTTTACAGAAGAACACCAACCAACCAGTCCTAACATGACAGCTGAAACTTATTAAGGTGACCAAAGGAAGTGTTTTTCAAGCATATCTACATCACCTAGGAGCCATCATAAATTAAATTCACTTAATGCATGCAGCACTGCACCCATTAACCTGGGTAAACCCCCAAGGAAGTGTACTGAAAAGAACAGGTCTTGCCACAATCTGTAAAACTAAGGCTAGTCAGGATTGTGATGTCATAGGGTCCTGACCACCTTTATGAGAGACAACAAAATCCTTCCAAGGACACTGACGTTCTGACCGACCATCATGTAAGACTGACCAGAGAGCAAAGACTGTGTTAAATAGTTTTCAGACTCTTCAGACAGAATTATTAGGACAATTGTTTTCCTGTCCAAACTCACCAATGTCTGAGTGGCTGCTTTCGGATCTGCCTAGACAGGCCAGATTGCACCAGTTGGGGAATATGAGAAGCCCTAGGGGCCGGCCCCAAGGTCAGAAGAATCCTCATGGAAGACCACACTGTTCCCTTCCAGATCCGACCAAATTGATCAGATCACTGACCGTCATAAGTGGCCATGTTCTTCCTCTCAGGAACAAATAGCTGATTTGAGGGATGCCATGCTTTCTCCAGGAATGCAGTAGCATTGGTCAGTCTACCAGTTCGACCTCAGGGCAGGTTGGGTCCCACCGACACCAGACAATTGGCAGAACCTTCAGGACGAAATACCGTCACTACCGGCTTGTCTGGTCTGGCAGTTCTTGTCTCTGATAGGTTTACTAACAGCCACAGAAAAGCAAGTTCACCTAGGCCGACTGCACATGAGACCCATACAGTGGCATCTCAGACAACTGGAGGGTACCAGAGTCACTAGGAAACGTGTTTCCAATACTAAGGTCCTTGCCCCCACACTTACAATGGTGGCTTTAAGAGGACAATATCCTTACAGGCCAACCATTACACCCAATAGATCATGCTCTGCTAATCTTTACAGACGCATCGACAGAAGGGTGGGGCGCTCACTTAAACGAACGCACTGCAAGAGGAGCCTGGTCCCTTCCAGAAAGCAAGCTGAATATCAATTACCTAGAACTCAAGGCAGTCTTTCTAGTTTTTAAACGAGTTCCAAGACTTCTACCTTCACAAGATAGTACTTATACCAACAGACAACACCACAGTAGTGTCATACATAAACAAGGAAGGAGGCATGAGGTCGGGCCAACTTTGTGCCCCACTATAGAGAATCTTGACCTGGTGTACCAGGAGAAAAGTGACTCTAAAGCCTGACACATTCCAGAATGTGGTAGCAGACAAGCTATCCAGGCTAGGCCAGACCATCCAAACAGAGTGGTTTCTCCTTCCAGAGGTCTTCCACTCAATATGCAGCAGGTGGCACCGGCCCAAAATAGACTTATTTGCCACGAGGTTCAACAAGTTGCCTCTGTTTGTGTCACCGATACCGGATCCCCTGGCATCAGCAGTGGATGCGCTCAGTCGGTCATGGTAGGATCTGAAAGCATACACCTTCCCACCATCACCCATATTGGGCAAAGTGGTGGAGAAGTTGCAAGACTCCCCATGCAAGAGAATCATTCTGATTGCTCCGGGGTGGCCCAACATGCCTTGGTTTGGGATCTAGTGGCCATGTCCAGCCAAATCCCACTGAGCCAGCCCAATCTGTCCAACCTGTTGACAGCCATTCAATCAGATCCCTCACAGAAATCTGACAAATCTTAATCTCCATGCAGGGCTCCTAGAGCCTCAGCAATCGAGGAGCATTATTGCGTTAATACATCTTATCCAATGGACAATTGCTTTACCGGTCGGCGCAACCGGTCCCACCAAACGCCAGTAAAAGACGTCCTGTATATAATACCGGCAGGACCGGTCAGTAGTGTGCTAGGTGGCGCATCATACTTGCTTCCTGTCAAGACAGAATGACGTCAGTTCATCTTTTTTGTTTTGCGCGTGTAGTGTGCAGACGTGTTTTTGAAGTGATCTCGAAGTTTGAAGAAAAGATGGATTTTTCTACGAATTTAAAGCTTATTTCATCTGAAATATAAATATTGTGTTACTTACATATCATAGCCTCTCCAGGACTTAAACGAGGCAGTATCCAGCATTTTATAGCCAGTTTTTGAAGATTTTCTTTGTACTTGTCGTTGTGACTAGCCGTGGGTGAGAGCTCATGTGTCATCCCTGCAGCATTCCTTCTTCTGAACAGAAGTGTATATTTCCACGATTCACCCGCCATTTAATTCTACATAGTCGAGTAACACTGTGTGTATGTCGACGAGAAGAAATTAGAAGAAAAGAAGAATGCATCATCTGACATCATCATTTTATTGCGTTAATACATCTTACCTAGTGGACAGATGCAATTGTCCGGCGCCCTGCCGGTCTCGCCAAACATTAGAAAAAACGTCCTGAGCTAGGCTCTGGCCGGGACTGGTAGCGTCCTGTTCACTCACCAGGTGGCTTTGTAGCCTACCTGCCGGTGCACTGCGCATGCTCACGCATGCACTCTTTCTCTTTTTGTTTGGCGCATGAAGGAAGGCTTGAAGTTTAAGAGAAACTTTAAAATTTTAATTTATATATGTGTTGACTACAGTTTGTTGAAAACTTTTGTAGTAATATTGTGTATTAAGTATCATGGCATCTCCAGGAGATAAAACAGGTCAACGGAGGGGTTTGTGTGGCCATGTTATGGCAAGCTTTGATTTGCACGACAAGTGCGCAAGGTGTCGTGATAAGCTTATTGGAGAAGACAATTGTGTTGTGGATAAACCTTGTAAGATATGTGACGGATTCTCTGATACAGAAGGAAATGCTGGCAACTCCATCTTACAAGATCAGAAAAGACCAGAAGGCTGGTTTGCTTGTCTCCGTTAAAGAGGTTACTATTTTACAGCTGGTAGATAATGAGCCAACTTTTCAGTCACCAAGTGGTCAATCTACGCAGCCTTCTGCGCACCCCTCTTATTCTTCTCAGTCGGCTAGTTTTGTTACTGCAGATCAGTTAGCCGCTATCTCAGATAAATGGGCGGAGCAATTTGCACGTATGGAGGCTCTTCCTTCACGAGGCAATGTCTTTTCCACCCCTGTGTCGGCAGTTAAGCTGGTGGATACTCAACCTCTCATCTCTCAGACTCCATTTTTAGCACCAGCTACCTGTCCCACCAGACCGGTTGAGGTTCCGGTAGCTGTTGATGCATCAGTTAAAACTAAATCTGTGGACCAAAAAGAGAAGAAGTCTCACAAATCTAGAAAGGACAAACATTCAGATAATTCTGTCAAGACTGATCATGAAGTTGCTTCCTCTGACCCTAAGTCAGAAAAGAAAGGTGATTCTAGCAGATCTGAGAAAAAACGTTACCGGTCTGCCTCACCAGCTCCACGACCAGTGACTAAAAAAACAGGAACATACTTCTGCCCCTCCGGCTGATACCAGCTCCGGTCCGGAGTCTGCTCATCAGCCCGGTATGTTTAAAGGGGACAATAACCAGCCTGCTTCAGGCCATGACAAGAGTACTACCGGTTCTCTTTTCCGGTCAACCTCAGCGGTTTCTCAGCCGGATCAAGATCAAGGCTTTACCGGTTCCGGTGCCTGTGCGTACCCACCGGCTACAGAAGTAGACCCTTATGAGCAAGTCTCTGAAGATGATATGGAACGTTCAGTGACATTTTCCAGTTCAGACAATGGACAGTTGTCCGATTCCACTGAAACTCCGGAACAGACGGAAGATATGTCTTATAGGGAAACAGTCCGGTCTATTAGATCTTTCATGGGCTGGCATCACATCCCCGCTTTTGAGACCGATTATTATGAGCCTGACAAATCCAATAATCCCTGGAAGGGCAAAAACCCAAGGAAACCTAAAAGGATATCTGTGGCTATGCCCCCGGATGACTGGCTGTTTGGAGAGACTAAATTTGACTGTGGCAGAGGGCTACCCCTCAAGATCCCAAGATTCGGCAGGTCTTAAGCGTGACCAGTTTATCAAGGTGCTGAAGTCACAGGAGAAATGGTACAAGATGCACCTGTTGAAATCTGATGGTCCCCAAGGTCCAGGTCGCTCAGTTTTTAATTGGAGAAACACGGAGGCAAAGGTGAACTCTCAGTTCCCTAGGATCTCTAGGGTTTCAGCTTACCCGTCAACAGGTCCACCTTCTATACCTGTCGCCCAGGAGGGAGGGCTGCTAGGGAAGACAGCTACATTATTAATCATGCAGCCGGTTTTAGTTGATGCTCAACTGAACTGCAGGATAAGATGTCTCAGAATATTGCCCTTTTGTGTTCCCGCCTTAACAAGGGCAAGGCACCCAAAGATGTTTCCAATGCTTTAAATGACCTGCGTGACCTCATGGCCTTCCATCAACGGGTATCCGTGGCCATGGGCACGTCTCTTCAGCATTTGGCGGACAGTTTGTTTGTGCACATGTCAAGGATAGGAAACCTGCTACCTCATCTGAACAGACGTCTCAACAGCAACATCAGCCTTGGAGACAGTTCAGCAGGAGTCTTTTCAGGGGACGTGGACGGGGCTCCAACCCTCGTTTCTCCAAGTCGCAGTCATACAAGCCATATAAATGACAATTATTGTGTTGTTCCAACCCCCAGTCTTGTAAGGACAGTTCAGTTGGACTCAAGAGTGTCAAACCAAGGTTATGGAAAAGTCTCTAAGACTTAGACAGTTCGGTTACACAGACAATAAACAGTTCAGTTGTGTCAAAGACTTTAAATCCCCAGGATGTGTGTTGTCATGCTGTAAGTCATGTTCGTACTGTTCATTCACACGGGCCTCCACAAAGGAAAGGAGTAAGTCCCGGTCATTGTCTGAGCAAAATAAAGCACGTCAAAGGTGTTTTTTGTGTAAATCCATGTCTTTCTGTCCCATCTGTTCCCAATGTCCCCAGTGCTGTTGCCGGACAGACTGTAGGGGGACGATTACAACAGTTTTGGCATATTTGGCAAGAAATGGGTGCGAATCCTCGGGTGGTCTCTGTACTGAGGGATGGTTATTCCCTCCCTTTCAGTCAGAGGCCCCTTAATTCACAGTGGTTACACAAATCCTACAAAAAGCCGTTTCCTCAAAGAGGCTTTGCTAAATCTCATAGGAAAACGGGTAGTGGAAAAGGTGGTTATCAAGTCGTCTCTGGCTTTTTACAACTGGCTCTTTCTTGTCCCCAAACCAAACAGAAACTGGAGGCCAATCTTGGATCCAAGTCAGTTAAACCTGTATTTGAAGACCAGTTCCTTCAAGATGGAAACTCCGGAGACGATCCGGTTATCCTTGCAGACAGGGGAATGGGTAACCTCGCTGGACTTCAGAGATGCATATTTCCACATTCCAATCAACCAAAGGTCAAGAAAGTATCTCAGGTTCTTCCTGAACAACCAAACCTTCCAATTCACAGCTCTCCCCTTTGGTTTGGCCAAAGCTCCCCTCAAGTTTACAAAGGTGGTCAAAGAAGTGAAGCTGATGGCTCAGGCCAGGGGTATCCGAATCCACCAATACCTAGACGACTGGTTGCTGAGAGCCCAGTGCCGGGAAACCTGCCTACAACATACCCAGATCCTCTTGGCCCTTTGCCAACAGTTAGGATGGGTAGTCAACATGAAGAAATCAGAGTTGGAACCCCAGCAAATTTTCAATATTGTAGGCTACCGGTTCGACCTTGTATCCGGTCGGGTCCTTCCCACTCAGGACCGGTGGATAGCTCTCCAGGAGAAATTAAATTTCATCAAGAACCGGAGCAGCTGCACAGTCAGACAGTTCATGTCCCTGATAGGGCTGCTGACAGCCACAGAGAAGCAAGTTTTGTCGGGACGTCTTCATATGAGGCATTTGAAACGTCACTGGCATGTCCCCGAAGTTCTAGAGAAGGTCATTCCGGTTCCCCCGTCACTCCATCCACACCTAGACTGGTGGTTAGACGAAAGCAATGTACTGGGGAGCCAACCTTTGCACCCTCTTCAACACGCTCTTCAGCTGTTTACAGACGCCTCAAACGAAGGCTGGGGCGCACACTTAGGGGACTCCATTGCAAGAGGCGCTTGGTCTCCCATAGAAAGTCGCCTTCACATAAACTTCTTAGAACTGAAGGCAGTCCTCCTGGCCCTGAAGAACTTCGAGCATCTTTGCAGGGACCAGATTGTTCTTGTTGCGACGGATAATACAACAGTGGTCTCCTACATCAACAAGCAGGGCGTATGAAGTCAGGCTCTCTGTGTGCCCTCCTTTGGAGGCTCCTATCCTGGTGCCATCCCAGGGGAATTGTCTTGAGGGCAAGACGCATCCCAGGTCACTTGAATGTGATAGCGGACAAGCTTTCCAGACACAATCAAGTGATCCAAACAGAGTGGTCCCTATCTCAGCAGGTGTTCAATCTTTTGTGTTCCAGATGGGCCCAACCACAGGTAGACTTGTTTGCAACCCGGTTCAATCACAAACTTCCTCAGTTTGTATCACCGGTACCGGATCCGACAGCCTGGGCAGTAGACGCCCTCAGTCTTCCATGGGGGAATTTGGACGTGTACGCCTTTCCGCCAGTCTCCCTGATTCCCCCAGGTGGTGGCCAAAATGATAGATCAGGGCTGTCGGAGGATGATTCTCATTATTATTATTATTATTATGTATTTATACTCAGCACAATATCTCCATATACTACAGGACTCAAAGCGCTATTTAACCAATCCGACTGTACAGGTACAGCCCCAACTCACAAGTAACTGACATTCCCCTAACTGGAAGATAGAGGCTCAAGGATGACCATTTATCAACGTCCTTGAGGTTCTTTAACCTGCCACTGGGGATAGGACCCAATGACAGAGGACCGCCATTTTAAGTGGTCATCCGAGCCACTATGTATCTGCCTGTACCTGGGATTGAACCCACGTCCTCTGAGTTCCTAGACAAGTGTGTTACCCGCTAAGCCACAGTGGCAGATAATCTCATAACCTCATTGCGCCAGGTTGGCCGAACATGCCCTGGTTTTGGGACCTGGTAAATTTGTCGATGCAGATTCCCTTCACTCTTCCAATGGTAAAGGACCTGGTGACTCAGCCGTTCAACGGACTAGTTCACAGGAACCTAGGCAATCTGAATCTGCATGCTTGGCTTCTAGAGCCTCTGCCATCCACAAACAAGGTTTCTCTAATGAGGTGGCAGAAAGAATTGAGGCTCCTCAGAGTCTCAACAAGTCAAAGTGGGCCATTTTTGTTAAGTGGTGTGAGTCACACGAGGTGGACTTCAGGTCGCCCTCTGTGAACCAAATTGCGGATTTCCTTTTACACCTTTTCAAAGAAAGGAATCTGCAGCCCAGTACCATTGAAGGCTATAGAACAGCCATTGCGGACATGGTGGGCAATGTTGAACTGAACATTAGCAAGGATGAAAATCTCACTCGTCTCCTGGACAGTTTCCATAGGGATAAGCCTAAAGGAAGACGGGGTGTGCCCTCGTGGAACCTATCTCTGGTACTCCACCAGTTAACTAAGGCTCCTTTTGAACCCTTGTGAAAGGCCTCGCTCAAGCATTTGACTTTTAAAAAGGGTGTTAGTCCTATACGTTAGCTAACTTGGATTAAACAGACAGTGCTGTTGTGTTATCAGCTCTCAGACCAAACGACCCAAGATTTTCATCAAGTTAGAGCTCATGATGTTCGGGCCTTTGCAGCTTCTCGGGCTTTTCAGGGAGAGGTGAACAGGACGCTACCGGTCCCGGCCAGAGCCCAGCTCAGGACATTTTTTTCTAACGTTTGGCGAGACCGGCAGGGTGCCGGACAATTGCATCTGTCCACTAGGTGAGGTATTAACTTATAAAATTTAATTTACTTATTAAATTTTCCACTTCCAGCTTATGCTTGTCACGTGACACGGACCTGGTCACGTGATACGCATTCAACAATGGAGGAATCGTGTTTTCAACAGAAGTTTTTATCAGAAAAAGACGACCATTTATTCCTCAACACCCACTTTTAACTGGCAAGAAGAAATCCAGCAACTCGTCTGTTGGCCTGAAGAATTAGATGACAAGTGGTCACAGAAATCTGCTATTTTTTGAAGTGCCGGTCATGTGACTTCACAGATCTCAACACAACTACCGGCAAGCAGATCCCCAAGTGTGACTGGTTCATTTAACAAGAAGTGATGAGTTTTACCGGTACCAGTTCTGTTCAGACCACTGGTGGGGACCCCTAGTGATGAGTTTTGCCGGTACCAGTCTGTTCAGACTACCGGTGGGGTCCCCTGCTAGCTAGCAAGAAGTGATAGTGTGTTTTACCAGTACCAGTTCTGTTCAGACTACCGGTGGGGACCCCTAGTGATGAGTTTTGCCGGTTCCAGTCCGTTCAGACTACCGGTGGGGTCCCCTGCTAGCTAGCAAGAATTGATGGCTGTTTTACCGGTACCAGTTCTGTTCAGACTACCGGTGGGTGCTGTTCCTGTGAAGAAACCCCCTTCAGTGGTTACCAGTGATCAGCCCTTTTTGATCCTGGAACCTCCACCAGTGGCCTGTCCTCTGGTGTGACTGTTGGGGGTACCAGTTCCAGTGATGTTTTTCCTTCAATGGTTACCAGTAATCAGCCCTTTTTTGATCCTGGAACCACCACCAGTGGCCTGTCATCTGGTGTGACTGTTGGGGGTGCCGGTTCCAGTCTTGTTCAGACCACCGGTGAGGCTGCTCAGAGGGTTCACCCACCAGAAGTTGCTGTGACCATTGAGACCCTTATCTCCCCAGTGCAGATTTTTGGACCAGTACCAGTCCTGTTCAGGCTACCGGTAGGGTCTCTAGCCAGCCAGTGATGAGGGATACCGGCACCAGTTCTGCTCAGATTGCTGGTTGTGGTCACACAGAGATCCAGCAAGGGCTACCGGTTAAACAGGATTACTGGTTACAGATAGTTGCTGTGACACACAGCAGGGCTACCGGTTACAGAGAATTACCGGTTACAGAGTAACCCGCTATTCCCACCATTACTGGCAAGAAGGCAGCTACAGTGAACAAGTCAAGTGAGGACAGCAGGTCTACCGGTTACAGAGTATTGCCGGTTATAGAGAAATCTGCTGTTCCCATCCTTACTGGCAAGAAACCAGCTTCAAATCCAGTGCGGACAACAGGTTCACCGGTTACAGAGGTTTCCCGGTTACAGAGAATTGATGGTGACAAGTTAGTTGGACAGGAAGTTTCTTCAGAAAAATTCCTTTAACCAACCGGTTACAGAGCCTACTGACTGGGTGCCGGCTTACACAACCTTCAGTGACAGTTGCTTCACAAGAAGTACAGATACTGGTGAAGTAACCAGGTACAGACCTGTGCTGCCCCAATTCTTTGGTAACAGAGCTTTGTCCCAGAAAACTTTGGTTACAGAGAGACACCAGCCTACCGGTTTGACCAGTTACAGAGATTGTTGGTTGCAGAGAAAAGCTGCTGAACCACCACTGTGGACAGGAAGAAGGCAGCTTCATATGAGCCTATCCCTACTAAGAAGTAGTTCAGTTCACCCAGTTCTGCCAACTCCAGTGAGTTTATGCAGAACTGTGGAGCCACCAGGAACTGGTTACAGAGCATTGCTTAATGTAGAACCGTTTAGGGCCTGGTACTGGTCAGGTCTCCAGGACTGACCAACAGACCAGCAGAAGTTCTTTAAGGGTCCAAGTAGCTGTTTAGGCCAACCAGTGGCTGCCTAAGGAAACCGGTTAAAGAGGAATTCTTGGACCAGTCACTGGTCCCGGTGAAATGTCTGTCAATCTACCGGACCAGTCAGCCAGCCTACCTTTTCAGGACCTAGCTGGTCAGACAGTGGCCATAGATAAGAGGAAGACTGTCAAGCAAGACTTGTCTACCAACTACCAGTCAACCTCCCCTTATCAGACCTCACACCTATTAGACTGGCCATCCAGTTTGCCTTTTTACCCAGCCTGTGACCAGTGTTAGCTGCCACAAGGGGGGCCTGAGTTTGCAAGCTCAGTTTTCCCCTCAAGATTATAACCCGTTTTGCCAGTTTTCAAAACTCAAGCAATGGGAAAAATATCTGTTAATCAGACCAGGGGTCACCGATGTTATAAATGGCTACGTGGATCAGTGAGGTCCAGCCTGTCACCCGTGTTGACACTGTTTTTTGGCTAAATCTGCCTGCTCAAAACTTGGGCCGTCCTAGGGGCTAGCCCAAGTTCATAAGAAATCTCTCAGGAAGGCTACACCTTCACCTTCTGGAAATGACCGGCTTGATCAGATCTCCAGGCAGCAGAAGTGGCCCAGTGCCCTGAATAATTCAGATTGGAAAACATTGGGAACCATATTAACCTCTCTTCAGCAAGGGGAGTGGATAACTTCAAGGTTCCCTACTCCCTCACCCCTTTCCACCAACGAGGAACTACCGGAGTTTTTCATGTCCAGGGTCTTCCCCACCAGTTCAGTCACTCCCCTTTGGTCTGTTCACAGTACAATGGGAGTTTTCTCTCGGTGGTGACGAAGGAGGTCTAACTATGGCATTACAAAGTACCACAATCCACCAGTACGACTGGTTGGTGAAAGCCAGTTCCCACCAAGCCTGTCTCCAGCATACACAGTCTCTAGGAGCTCAGTGTCAGGAGTAAGTTTTAATGGTAAACATGAAAAATTAGAACTGGACCTCGAGCAAGTCTTCGATTTGGTAGGCTGCCAGTTAGCTTGGAAGAGCGTAAGGTCAGACCCACCCTAGAGCGTTGGTAGACCTTGAATGCTTATCCAGAAACTTTTCCCCGGACCTACATGCCCGGTTTGGCAGCTGATGCCCCTGATAGGGTTACTGACAGCCATAGAGAAGCAAGTGCACCTAGTTCACCTCCACATGAGACCGATAAAGTGGCACTAGAAGAACAGCTGGAGGGTACCAGAATCACTAGAAAAGGTGACCCCAGTTCCCTCCACCCCCATCTTAAATGGTGGCTGCAGGAAGACAATGTGCTTCAAGGTCAACCATTACACCTGCTAAATATGCTCTTCAATGGTTACAGATGCATCAAGAAAGGTGGGGTTCTCACTTAGGAGAACACACTGCAAGGAGAACCTGGTCCCTTCCAGAAGCAGGTTACACATTAAACTATCTGGAACTAAGGCGGTCATTTGGCCCTTAAAGAATTCCAAGACCTCTGGTTGAACAATATTGCTGTCATAACTACAGACAACATAACAGTGGTTGCCTGTATGAAGAAAGGGGGGGGGGGGGGGGGGGGGGATGAAGTCAGGCCCTCTTTGTGCCCTACTATGGAGAATCCTGACCTGGTATTCCAGGAAATAGGTGACTCTAGCCCAGCACATTCCAGGCGGCTGAATGTCATAGCAGACAAGCTATCCAGTCTCACGCAAACTAGACAGAGCTGACAGAATGTTCCCTCCTGTCAGAGTTTTTCCAAACAATATGCTTCTGGTGGTACCAGCCCTAAGTGGGCCTGTTTTTGCCACCTGGCTCAACAACAAACTGTCTCAACTTGTATCACCGGGGCCAGATCCCCCATGATACAATCAGTCTGCCATGGGAGGATCTGGACCTATATGCCTTCCCATTGGTAGCCATCTTGGGCAAGTGCTAAAGTTGCAGGACTACCCATGCAGGGGAATCCCTATGATTGCTCCAAAGTGGCCCAACATGCCTGGTTTGGGGATCTCTTGATCATGTCAAGTCAGATTCCTTGGTACCTGTCCAACCTGCTCTCTCAACCATTTAATCAGACTCCTCACAGGAATCTGTCAAAATTAGATCTGCATGCATGGCTCCTAGAGCCTTAGCAATCAAGGAGCAGGGCTTCTCTGAGGCAGTGGCAGTAGGAATTGAGACTCCTCAAAGAGGATCAACCAGATCAGTCATTGCTGACAACTGGGTAATTCAGGAATAAATTTCAGCACAATGAGAATCTTGCTCGTCTCTTGGACAGTTTACAGAGACAGACCTAAGGGTCGGAGGGGCAGCCCCTCCTGGAGCCTCCCCCTGGTGTTGCACCAATTGGCAAGGCTCCATTGGAACCCCTTAAAGAGGCCTCTTTGAAGCATTGACCTTCAAGACTGTTTTCCTCTTGACCCTGGGTTCTGGCAAACACAGGAGTGATATCCATGCTTGGCAAAACAAAACATCAGACACCAATCAGACTGGTCAAAGGTGTCTTTGTACCCAGCACCCAGCATTTTTTTCCCAAGAACCAGCTGTCCAAGGAGAGTCCGGACAGTGTGGCCCCAGTGGTTATACCAACCCTGGCCCCAACTCTGGATAAATCTTTCAAGTCTGATGAAAGGTCCTGTGTCTGTTCAGAGTACTGTGCTACTTATTGGGACAGGATCTCAAGCAGAACAATGAGTTAGTCGGTCTCCCTTTAGAAAGGTTTTGACAAGACTTCTCACCTGCCACTATCTCCTCATGGATCAAGCAACGGTGATCCTATGTTATGAGCTCTCTGGTCAGGAGGCCCTCACCCTATATCAAGTAAAAGCCCATGTTGTCAGGGCCCCTTGCTGCTTCTAAGGTATTCCAGTTGGGAGTCTCCTCAGAACAATTTTTCAGCTGGCCACTGGAAATAACATAACACCTTCACAGTTTTTTTTGAAGGATGTGGCTTGGGCTGGTTCAGAGCCCCTTCAATTGGGCCCAGTAGTGGCTGCTCCGCAGATCCACAATAAAATTATTAGCCCTTATATTGAGATTTGTATACATGTAGTGTTAATAGTTCATGGAACTAACTACATGCCTTCCTTCAGGAGGTTATTGCCTTCTGGGACTGAACTCATCCCTCTCTTCCCCTACCTCAGAGCTGATCTGTCACTTAATTTTATCCTTTAATAACAAATACTTTTCAGTATTTAAACTGGAATTACTTCAATAATAATTTATTATTGTCAACATCTAAAGATCCTCTGCCAATCGTTCTGCCTTCTCGACCACTTCTTCAATAGGCCCCACCATGTAGAAAGCAACTTCAGGCAGATGGTCTAATTAAATGGGGCAAGGTCGGTATACGCTCCGGGCACTGGTATCTGACCATAGGCCTACAGGTTTCCTGACTAAAAGTCAACCTAGGCCAGAGGGAATTAAGGGCTTGTTTGTGTATGGGAGACCTTCAGGCTCCGCCGGCTCCGCATTTTGTTTTCCTTATAACTCTGTAACCGTTAGGCAGATTCATTTCAAATTTGGCAGGTTTATGCAGTAGCCTTGGGGAATTTTTTTTAATATGCTGCAGTGACATTTCAACCAATCAGAGAGGTCACATGACCAAAAATGACTTTTTTTCGATGGGGAAGCTTGTCCGGATGATAACTTGAAAGGGATTTTATCAATTCACCTGAAACTTGGCAAATACATTCATTCTATTAAAATCTGGAAATCATTAGATTTTGGCATTGATTGGTTAAGAAATGGCCGAGTAATTAATGATTAATTAATCATTAAGAATTTTCCAAATAAGGAAAACACAAAAATGCTTATATCTCGAAAATCGGGCTAGATAGAGCGATTTCGACAAAATTTTTGACCCACAGGGTATCTCTGCAGAGTAGCTATCCCAATTTTGAAAAAAATTTTCTCTCGCCAAAAATGGCGGCCATTTTGAATTTTCAAATTTTTCGCAAAAATTGCAAAACATAAAAATGCTAATATCTCGAAAACTGTGCTAGATGGCGAATTATCTCTTAAAAGTATTGCAGATAGCCAATTTTTCGCAAATAATTCATTCGCCTACTTTTGGAAGAGCTTTCACATGGTGAAGTTTCAGACCCATAGCTAATTACTCACCTACTCAAAATGAGTAAATGCGATTTTATTACACTACAATAGCTTACCATGTGGGACTTAATGCTGTTCTCGGGTTGCCACACCCGGGGCCAACGTCTTAGAAAAAAAGATCGTTCTTGTTAGCCACCGGATATACTGGTAGTTGTCGTCACGTGATAACTTCTGACCAATCGCCCTACTTTCTCGTTGGCCACGATGACTGGTAGCAGTTTGTAAATATACAGACATTTTCATTTATTTCTCAGTATTCACGTATTGTTGGAGGCTAATATTTGCATATTTCTTTAAATATATGTCATAGATTATCCTGTAAAATTTTTAATTTCTCAACTTAAGTATTTTCCTTACAATCCGCGTGTTTTGAGTTTTCTCGGTTCAGGCAATCTTAATTGTACGTCTTTTTATTGCGTTAAAATGTCCCTTCATCAAGCAAACAAAGACAAACCGAGAGCTCAGAAATGCCGCCATTTTTGCTTCAGTTTTGATACTCATAATTACTGCCCTACCTGTAGGGAGGCTGGCAAGGGAGATGACCCCTGTGTCACTTTTGAAGCGCCCTGCCATATTTGTACGTCTCTCTCTGATGAACAATTACAAAAGATTCAAAACAGGAAGCGGTACTTAAAAAAGCAAAAAGCGGAAACTAGTTCCAAAGATGAACTAGATCTCTTGGGTGAAGGCGATGGGGACTCTTTTAATGGTTCTAATGCAGACCTTGAGAGTGCTGCCGATAACCTCTTTACCTCACCCCCCCCCCCCCCCCCGTCCTCAACCTCTCGCCTTCAGTTCTTTATCACTAAAGACCCCAGCCAAGGCTGTTCCTCCCACCCAAGGTACTGTTTTACAAAATAAAATTCAAAGAAATCTAGAGAAATCCCTGGGTGATTCCTTAAATATACATATCCAGCAGCAAATGGGTTCCTTCCAGGCATCCATGTTAGAAGCTTTTCAGTCACTCCGAGAGGAGTTAGCAGTTAAAAAATCTGCCGAGGTTGATCCCTCGCCTCATGCTTCAAAAGCTGGTCCATCCAGCAACTCTGCTGCTCATCTGGACCTACCCCCTCCGAGGTCAAGTACTAATGCACAGTCCGAGGCTATGGATGTGGACATTGGTCCAGCACTCCCTCCTCGTCTAGTACCAAATCAAACTTCCTCGGATCAGTACGTTGCCCCTTCTGAAGCTATACCGAAGGATTCCTCGTACTCGCATAAAAAACAAAGCCACAGACAAACAGTAACACCGAGCTCTGCCTCGGATCATCTGGATGAGGATTCCGACGAATCTCGGATCCATCCTAGACCTAAGAAACACTCTGACAAGAGCAAGCATAAGTCTAGGTCCAGATATGTGTCATCTTCAGAGGAAGATCACTCCCCTGTGGCTAGACACAGGTCTTCTAAGCCCTCTAGGGCTCAGCCCTCAGGCGCAGCTTCTGATCAAGACCTCCCACAACATGATCCAGACCCTCCTTATTATAGGGAAGTAGCCCTGTCTGACATTCCCTCCCAATACTCTGAAGAGGTAGACACCTTCAGGCGCATTCTTTCTCTCCCTGACCCCAGGGACTCTATGCCTAGGTCTTCAACTTCAGTGTTGGGTCTGGATGACGAAAAAGGCCGTCAAGAGCTCAGACCTAGAGGTCCTTCCTCTATCTTACCACTTAGCTCAGTTATCAAGGACGCCTTTGATAAATTTCAACATGATTTCAAAGCTGCCAATTTATCTGAGGGAAAATATGTCAAGCCTCCTTTTCAAGACAAAATCCAGGAGTTGAATACGTGTTAAACATTATCACCAATGGCTACGTTCTGCCATTCCGTTCAAAGCCAAACTTGATCAGATTCCCTCTGATTCTATCAGAGTACAAGGCCCAACAAAAAGACCAAGCCTTGGCCACTTGTATCCAGTCTCTCTTGTCAAAGAACGCCATCGAAAGGGTGGAAAACGTAAAATCTCTCGGGTTTTACAGTCGCCTGTTCCTAGTACCCAAGCCTCACCAAAGGTGGAGGCCAGTCATAGACTTAAGCAGGCTCAACACTTTTCTCCATGTAGAAAACTTCAAAATGGAAACCCCGGAGTCCATCCGGACTTCCCTGGTCCCAGGGGAGTGGGTATCGTCGATAGACCTGTCGGACGCATACCTTCACATCCCCATCCATCCCAACTCAAGGAAGTACCTAAGGTTTTGCTACAAGGCCCAGGTGTTCCAGTTCATCTCCCTACCTTTCGGACTGGCCACAGCCCCCCAGGTCTTTACGATGATCGTAAAGGAAGTGAAACTAATGGCCCTCTCAAGAGGACTCAGAATTCACCAATACCTGGACGACTGGCTGATCAGGTCCCAGTCCCAGGAGGAATCTCAAAGGGACACACAGGCAGTAGTAGACCTAACCCAATCCTTGGGTTGGATAATCAACCAGGAAAAATCAGAACTGAAACCTACTCAGGTGTTTTCGTTCGTGGGCTACGAATACCACCTAGATTCAGCCCTTGTAAGACCCACTCACGAGAGATGGCTCAAACTTCAGGATTTGATCCTACGACTCAAGTCAAAACGTGTTTTGACTGCAAGATGTTTGATGTCTCTAATTGGGTTGCTAGCCTCAACGGAGAAAATGGTCCCGGAGGGACGCCTTCACATGAGGCCCTTTCAGTTTCATCTCAAGGAGCACTGGAGATATCCTCAGTCGCTGGACAACCTCCTTCCTTGGACAGAAGCCATTGTAGCCCACCTAGATTGGTGGCAAAATCCCTCAAATGTGATGAAAGGCGCAGACCTTCATCCCAAGGACCACAGTATCCAACTCTACCGACGCCTCAAACGAAGGTTGGGGCGCTCACTTAGATCAAAATTCTACAAAAGGGCTGTGGTCAGAACGGGAGAAAAGGCTACACATAAATGTCCTGGAATTGAAGGCGGTCTCCCTGGCCCTTCGAGACTTCAAGGACCAGTGCCAGAATCAAACAGTGTTAGTTGCGACGGACAACTCAACAGTGGTAGCCTACATCAACAAGCAAGGGGGAACTCACTCAGCAGAGATGTGCGCTCTCCTGTGGAAAATCATGACCTGGTGCCATCACTTCCATATAACATTGAAAGCCAGGCACATTCCAGGGTGTCTGAATGTGATGGCCGACCTCCTATCCAGGTCCAACCAAGTGCAGTCAACAGAATGGTCCCTGCACCCTCAGGTCTTCAAGCAAATCTGCCGAAAGTGGTTCACCCCTCATGTAGACTTATTCGCTACTCACCTGAATCACAAACTCCCTCTATATGTGTCCCCTATCCCAGACCCAAGGGCCTGGAACATAGATGCTCTGAACATAAACTGGACCAACCTCACGGCTTACGCCTACCCTCCTACGGCTCTCCTTCACAAGGTGATCCAAAAGATCAAGCAATGCCATTGCCTGATCATCGTGATAGCCCCAGGCTGGCCAGGGATGCCCTGGTTTTGGGACCTAGTGCAGCTCTCAACAGAGATCCCACTACAACTCCCAGTGTCAACGACCCTACTCAAACAGTCCCACAACTATGTGTTCCACAACAATCCACAACAGCTGAACCTCCACGCCTGGTGTCTAGGAGCGGACAACTCCAAGAACAAGGCTTCTCTGTGGAGGTGACAGAGAGAATTGCTGCCCCTCAGCGGTCATCAACAAGGACCATCTACCGTCAAAGTGGGCCCTATTTGAAAAATGGTGCAGAGAAAATTCGGTGGATTTCTCCACTCCATCTGTGAAACAAATCTCAGATTTTTTCATGTACCTGTACCAAGACCTAAACAGGCGCCCCTCGACCATTGATGGTTACAGGACTGCTATCGTTGACACTTTGGGCTCAACGGCCCAACACATTGCGCACAATGCAGACCTTCATAGGTTACTCTCCAGTTTTCACAGGGATCGTCCTAAAAGTTCCAGAAATTTACCCAAGTGGAACCTTTCTGTTGTCCTTAACGAGCTCACCAAAGCACCATTTGAGCCCATGAAAGACTCAGATCTCAAACATCTTACTCTCAAAACTGCTTTCTTGCTAGCCTTGGCCTCCGGCAAGCGCCGCAGCGAAATCCATGCCTGGGTCGCTAACAAAGTAGCTAATTTAGGCCAATGGGAAAAGGTAGCCTTGTTCCCTTCTGATTTCATAGCCAAAAACCAACTAGCAAGAGAAGGTTCTCAAAGTGTGTCACCAGTGACTATTCCTGCTTTGACTACCATTGTAGATAGACAGTTTAAGGAAGACAGGACCCTGTGTCCCGTGTGGGCCCTGAGGTTCTATTTGGACCGAACTAAAGACCTGAGAGGGTCTCGTTCTCTCCTTTTCATCTCCTTTAAGAAAGGACATACCTCAGACATCAGACCCGCTACACTCTCCTCATGGTTGAAACAAACCATTCTACTTTGTTATAAACAAGCAGACCAACAAGCCTTGGACTTGGTCCAAGTCAAAGCGCATGACATCCGGGCCTTCGCGGCCTCTAAGGCCTTTTACGGTGGCGTATCGGTGGACCAAATCATGCAAGCCTGTCACTGGAAAGCTCACAACACATTCACAGATTTTTACCTAAAAGACCTTACTTGGTCGGACACCGACAACAATATGTATCTGGGACCCGTAGTGGCGGCACAACAAGTCCTAGATCCTTCCCCTCAGACCAGTTGTCCTCGGAAAGAAAAAAAAAAGGGGGGGGGGGGGGGGGGGGGGGGGGGGGGGGGGGGCACATCCGCTACAACCAAGTCTTCAGGAGGCTCTCCCAGGATCTAGGTATTCCTTTACCTTCAAGATGTTACGGGTAAGGTCATTTTATTTTTCAATTATCAGGTAATTTCTATTAAGGACTTAGTCAGTTGTCGTTAATCTCATATTTCAGGTTAAAAATTTCATGAGATCCCCGACCACGGGGCTGGTCACTCACACGTGAAGGTCTAATAGGGACCCTTAGACCTCGAAGTGAGCACTGCTGCACTTCCGTCCTACTACCAAACTTCTGGACAGTTTTAGCACTGTCCCTTTTTACTCAGGTTTTTGGCTCCTTACAGGCCCGGTCTTCGGGATCGGGGCTCTGTAAAAGGGACTCAGACTGGCATTTCTGGCACTATTCTGTATATATATTAATTCAAATTTTAGAAAAAAATTACATATCTTCCAGTCTCAGCTGTAATCCCGCCACCGGGAGGTTGAATTCAGCATTAAGTCCCACATGGTAAGCTATTGTAGCGTAATAAAATTGTAAATTTTAATTACTTCAATGTAGCTTTTATAAGCTACAAGCTTACCATGTGGGACTTAGAAGGTAGGTTTAATAAAATTTCAACGAGAAAGTAGGGCGATTGGTCAGAAGTTATCACGTGACGACAACTACCAGTATATCCGGTGGCTAACAAGAACGATCTTTTTTTCTAAGACGTTGGCCCCGGGTGTGGCAACCCGAGAACAGCATTAAGTCCCACATGGTAAGCTTGTAGCTTATAAAAGCTACATTTAAGTAATTAAAATTTACAAATTATCTCTAAAAGTATTGCAGATACCCAATTTTTCTCAAATAACTCATTCATCTACTTTTGGGAGAGCTTTCACTTGGTGAAGTTTTAGACCTGTAGCTAATTATTCACCTACTCAAAATGAGTAAATGCTAATTACCTCTAAAAGTATTGCAGATACCCAATTTTTATCAAATAACTTATTCATCTACTTTTGGGAGAGCTTTCACATGGTGAAGTTCCAGACCCGTAGGTAAATACTCACCTACTCAAAATGAGTAAATGCGAATTATCTCTAGAAGTATTGCAGATAGCCAATTTCTCTCAAATAAATGATTCACCTACTTTTGGGAGAGCTTTCACATGGTGAAGTTTCAGACCCGTAGATATTTACTCACCTACTCAAAATGAGTAAATGCGAATTATCTCTAAAAGTATTGCAGATAGCCAATTTTTATCTCCCGCGGGAGGGAGATTATGAAATGATGCCTGTGTGTGCGTGCGTGCGTGCGTGTGTTAGTTAGTCACGCAGATTCCTCCAAAACTACTACAGCTACAGATTTTTTGTAAATTAATTGTCCCAATGAATTTTCACGCCCTCGAAAATTTTTTTGGTTTTATGGACTTAGGCATAAAGATAACTGAGTAATAGCTATCTTAGCTACTTGGAGTAAAGGGCTCATAACTCAAAAACTATTGCAGTTACAACTTTTTCTTCAAATATGTTGTTCAGCTACTTTGTCCTTAGCTATAAGATGGTACATAGTTTGGGGTCCCATTGCATGCCATAAGTGAGTAATAGCTATTTTCTCATTTGTAGCTAAATAACAAAAGGAGTAAATGTCAAATATCTTCAAAAGTATTAGAGTTACAGAAATCTTTTCAAATATGTTATTCATCTACTTTTGGGTAAGCTATCACATAGTTAAGTTTCAGACCTGTTGCACCATGGATAGCTGAGTAATAGCTACTTTCAAATTCCGACTGTTGAGTAAAGCCATTGTATCTCCAAAACTATTGCAGTTACAGTGTTTTCCTAAAATATGTTGTTCAGCTACTTTGTCCTTAGCTATAAGATGGTACATAGTTTGGGGTTCTATTGCATGCCATAAGTGAGTAATAGCTATTTTCTCATTTGTAGCTAAATAACAAAAGAAGTAAATGTCAAATATCTTCAAAAGTATTAAAGTTAGGGAAATCTTTTCAAATATGTTGTCCATCTACTTTTTGGTAAGCTATTACATAGTAAAGTTTCAGACCTGTTGAACCTTTGATAGCTGAGTCATAGCTACTTTCAAATTCCGACTGTTGAGTAAAGCCATTGTATCTCCAAAACTATTGCAGTTAGAGTGTTTTCCTAAAATATGTTGTTCAGCTGCTTTGTCCTTAGCTATAAGATGGTACATAGTTTGGGGTTCTATTGCGTGCCATAAGTGAGTAATAGCTATTTTCTCATTTGTAGCTAAATAACAAAAGAAGTAAATGTCAAATATCTTCAAAAGTATTAAAGTTAGGGAAATCTTTTCAAATATGTTGTCCATCTACTTTTTGGTAAGCTATCACATAGTAAAGTTTCAGACCTGTTGAATCTTTGATAGCTGAGTAATAGCTACTTTGAAATTCTGACTGTTGAGTAAAGCCATTGTAACTCCAAAACTATTGCACTTAGAGTGTTTGCCTAAAATATGTTGTTCAGCTACTTTGTCCTTAGCTATAAGATGGTACATAGTTTGGGGTTCTATTGCATGCCATAAGTGAGTAATAGCTATTTTCTCATTTGTAGCTAATTGAGAGCTTTTACTTGAAGTTTCAGACCCTTAGCTAATTACTCACCTACTCAAAATGAGTAAATGCGAATTATCTCTAAAAGTATTGCAGATAGCCAATTTTTCTCAACTCATTCACCTACTTTTGGAAGAGCTTTCACATGGTCAAGTTTCAGACCCGTAGCTAATTACTCAAAATGAGTAAATGCTAATTATCTCTAAAAGTATTGCAGATAGCCAATTTTTCTCAAATAACTCATTCACCTACTTTTGGGAGAGCTTTCACTTGGTTAAGTTTCAGACCCGTAGCTAATTACTCACCTACTCAAAATGAGTAAATGCGAATTATCTCTAAAAGTATTGCAGATAGCCAATTTTTCTCAAATAACTCATTCACCTACTTTTGAGAGAGCTTTCACTTGGTGAAGTTTCAGACCTGTAGCTAATTATTCACCTACTCAAAATGAGTAAATGCGAATTATCTGTAAAAGTATTGCAGATAGTCAATTTTTCTCAAATAACTCATTCACCTACTTTTGGAAGAGCTTTCACTTGGTGAAGTTTCAGACCCGTAGCTAATTACTCACCTGCTCAAAATGAGTAAATGTGAATCATCTCTAAAAGTATTGCAGAGAGCCAATTTTTCTCAAATAACTCATTCACCTACTTTTGAGAGAGCTTTCACTTGAAGTTTCAGACCTGTAGCTAATTATTCACCTACTCAAAATGAGTAAATGCTAATTATCTCTAAAAGTATTGCAGATAGCCAATTTTTCTCAAATAACTCATTCACCTACTTTTGAAAGACCTTTCACTTCGTCAAGTTTCAGACCCGTAGCTAATTATTCACCTGCTGAAAATGAGTAAATGCTAATTATCTCTAAAAGTATTGCAGGTAGCCAATTTTTCTCAAATAACTCCTTCAGGTACTTTTGGAAGAGCTTTCACATGGTGAAGTTTCAGATCCGTAGCTAATTACTCACCTACTCAAAATGAGTAAATGCTAATTATCTCTAAAATTATTGCAGATAGACAACTTTTCTCAAATAACTCGTTCATCTACTTTTGGGAGAGCTTTCACTTGGTAAAGTTTCAGACCTGTAGCTAATTATTCACCTGCTGAAAATGAGTAAATGCTAATTATCTCTAAAAGTATTGCGGGTAGCCAATTTTTCTCAAATAACTCCTTCACATACTTTTGGAAGAGCTTTCACATGGTCAAGTTTCAGATCCGTAGCTAATTACTCACCTACTCAAAATGAGTAAATACGAATTATCTCTAAAAGTATTGCAGATAGCCAATTTTCTCAGATAACTCATTCACCTACTTTTGGGAGAGCTTTCACATGGTGAAATTTCAGACCCATAGCTAATTACTCACCTACTCAAAATGAGTAAATGCTAATTATCTCTAAAAGTATTGCAGATAGCCAATTTTTCTCAAATAACTCATTCACCTACTATTGGGAGAGCTTTCACTTGGTGAAGTTTCGGACCCGTAGCTAATTGTTCACCTACTCAAAATGAGTAAATGCTAATTATCTCTAAAAGTATTGCGGATAGCCAATTTTTCTCATATAACTCATTCACCTACTTTTGGGAGAGCTTTCACTTGGTCAAGTTTCAGACCTGTAGCTAATTACTCGCCTACTCAAAATGAGTAAATGCTAATTATCTCTAAAAGGATTGCAGATAGCCATTTTTTGTCAAATAACTCATTCATCTACTTTTGGAAGAGCTTTCACATGGTGAAGTTTCAGACCCGTAGATAATTACTCACCTACTCAAAATGAGTAAATGCTAATTATCTCTTAAAAGTATTGCAGATAGTCAATTTTTCTCAAATAACTCATTCACCTACTTTTGGAAGAGCTTTCACATGGTGAAGTTTCAGACCCATAGCTAATTACTCACCTACTCAAAATGAGTAAATGCTAATTATCTCTAAAAGTATTGCAGCTTGGCCAATTTTTCTCAAATAACTCATTCACCTACTTTTGGGAGAGCTTTCACTCGGTGAAGTTTCAGACCTGTAGCTAATTACTCACCTACTCAAAATGAGTAAATGCTAATTATCTGTAAAAGTATTGTGGATACCCAATTTTTATCAAATAACTCATTCATCTACTTGTGGTAGAGCTTTCACATGGTGAAGATTCAGACCCGTAGCTAATTACTCACCTACTCAAAATGAGTAAATGCTAATTACCTCTAAAAGTATTGCAGATACCCAATTTTTATCAAATAACTTATTCATCTACTTTTGGGAGAGCTTTCACATGGTGAAGTTTCAGACCCGTAGATAATTACTCACCTACTCAAAATGAGTAAATGCGAATTATCTCTAAAAGTATTGCAGATAGCCAATTTTTCTCAAATAACTCATTCACCTACTTTTGGGAGAGCTTTCACTTGAAGTTTCAGACCCATAACTAATTATTCACCTACTCAAAATATGTAAATGCTAATTATCTGTAAAAGTATTGCGGATACCCAATTTTTATCAAATAACTCATTCATCTACTTTTGGGAGTAAATGCAAATTATCTCTTAAAAGTATTGCAGATAGCCAATTTTTCTCAAATAACTCATTCACCTACGTTTGGAAGAGCTTTCACACACGAAAATGAAAAATTGTGAATATCTCGGAAAAGCTATTTCTTCTCCTTTAATGCTCGGTGGGAGATACACACCGCGGCAGTGGTCTTGTTTTCAAAAAATTTTTGTCTCACCAAAAATGGTGGCGATTTTGAATTTTCGAAGTTTTTGCAAAACACAAAAATGCTTATATCTCGAAAACTGTGCTAGATGGAGCGAATTCAACAAAATTTTTGACCTGCTGGATATCTCTGCAGAGTACCCATGCCAATTTTCAAAATATTTTTGTCTTGCCAAATATAGCGGCCATTTTGAATTTTTGAATTTTTTGCAAAAATTGCAAAACACAAAAATGCTTCTATCTTGAAAACCGTGCTAGATAGAGCAGACTGCGCTGACTTTGGTTGCCACAACAGTATAGAAACGGGCTAGAAACGGAACATTTTCTTAATACTTTAGCACTCACCTTTATATCCTTTTCGGGACGCTTTGTTTTTGCTATGCAAAAACATTATCCTTTTTTTTTTGCGAGCGATCCTCTAGTTTTCTTATCATTTATGAGTTCACCTAAGTCCCTAGTAACTTACCCTCCGACCAAGCGGTAGTTATTCAGCAATTGTCCATTGGATAGGATGTATTAACGCAATAAAATTGCAAATTTAATAAGTAAATTAAATTTTTATATTAATACCCTATCCAATGGACAGGCAAGACCCTCCCAACCAACCCCGCTACCAGCTTACTAGGGGTCTAAATATATTTAGAGAACGAAAAAGATGAACTGACATCACTCTGTCTAGACAGGAAGCAAGTATGATACGCCACCTAGCGAATGCACACTACTGACCGGTCCTGCCGGTATTATATACAGGACATCTTTTTCTGGCGTTTGGCGGGACCGGTCGCACCGACCGGTAAAGCAATTGTCCATTGGATAGGGTATTAACTTATAAAAATTTAATTTACTTATTAAATTTGCAAAAGTTTTAGTTTACTGAAATGTCCTGTTTTCATACTTAATGTTTACATGCAGTTTCTTTCTCTTAGATGTTATTTTCTCTACTTAAACATTATTTGGACACCGACACTGCTCTGAAAGTATCCCTGTGTGCTGTTTCACTACTTCTATATCTGATGGTGTTGAAAACTATTTCTCCGGGCTGTGGGGTACGGGCATTTCTGATGCTATTTTTTTACACCTTAATTTTGTACTTTACTTCTGAATACCATTTGCAGGGCACAACTTTTGTGACCTTTTCTTCTGTCACTTCTACTCTGAAACTAAAAACACACAGTCAGCTGTCACAGAGCCGGTTCAAGGGCACTGATTCCTTGTTTTAAGATTTAATACTTTTGACTTTTTAAAATTATTGGGACACTATATTTTTATTTTCAGAAATCTTTTTCTAATAAATTATTGGTTTTTGGCAAGATTATCAGCCGGAAATGATTCATCGATACTGAAACATGAAACACTAAGTCATAAAAAATTTGATAAGGCTATAGATGTCAGAACAAACTATTTAATGCTTGGCTTACTTCTTATCTTGCTGATTTTACTTTTTCCTTTAATTTCAGAAGTGTGTGATGAATGCTCTTCACAGACAGCTGTGTGCCATTGTTCTAAGTGTGATGTGAATTTGTGCAAGTCTTGTTTTGAAAAGGTACTACTTTAGTTTTGTTGCTATAAGCACCCACTGAAAACGGCAGGGATGTACTAATTTACCCCTTTTGCCCCCTGTCATACGTTCGACTTGTGTCTGTGTGAACTAGAAAGGCTGCAACATATTTTATTGTATCCCCAAGAATTGGGGATACTGTGGATCATGCACGGTCATCGTCCTCATCCGCGTCTGTATACGCGTCTGCATGAGCAGAGATTTTCTTGTGTTCAACCTACAGGCCGCATTTCTTTTGAATTATGTCCACCCCACTGGGGGGTGGACATATTATTTTTGCTTTTTCCGCCGTCCGCCGTCTGCCGTCCGGCGTCCCACTTGGTTTCCAGACATTTTAGGCAACAGTTCTTATCCTATCTTTACCCAATTTGGCATGCAGGTTTATTGGGTTAATAGCTTGTATGGGATTGCTTTTGGTGATGATAGCTCTATAGCTAACTGAGTAATAGCTACTTTGCTACTTTTGAGTAGCTCTTTGGTTGCCAGACATTTTAAGGAATGCTATTAAGCCTAGCTTTCTGAAATTTGGTATGGAGGTTCATTGGGTTAATAGCTTGTATGGGATTGCTTTTGGGGGGAATTGCTTCATAGTTGAGTGAGTAATTAATTAAATAAATGAGTAACTAGCTATTTTGAATACTGAAAAAGGCAAATTTGCTTCTATCCCCTTAACCGTGCGAGATAGAGCGATTTCGACGAAATTTTCGACCCACAGGGTATCTAAGGAATGTGCTCTTTGCAATTTTCAAAAAATTTTCCCCTCCTCAAAAATGGCAGCCATTTTGAATTTTCGAATTTTTGCCAAAAATGGCAAAACACAAATTTGCTTCTATCTCCTTAACCGTGCGACACAGAGCGATTTCGTCGAAATTTTCGACCCACAGGGTATCCGAGCATTGTAGTCTTGGCAATTTTCCAAAAATTTTCCACTCCCCCAAAATGGCGGCCATTTTGAATTTTCAAATTTTTGCCAAAAATGGCAAAACACAAATTTGCTTCTATCTCCTTAACCGTGCGAGATAGAGCGATTTCGACGAAATTTTCGACCCACATGGTATCTAAAGAATGTACTCTTTGCAATTTTCAAAAAATTTTCCCCTCCCCAAAAATGGCGGCCATTTTGAATTTTCGAATTTTTGCCAAAAATAGCAAAACACAAATTTGCTTCTATCTCCTTAACCGTGCGAGATAGAGCGATTTCGTCGAAATTTTCGACCCACAGGGTATCTAAGGAATGTAATCTTTGCAATTTTCCAAAAATTTTCCCCTCCCCAAAAATGGCGGCCATTTTGATATTTCGAATTTTGGCCCAAAATGGCAAAACACAAATTTGCTTCTATCTCCTTAACCGTGCGAGATAGAGCGATTTCGTCGAAATTTTCGACCCACAAGGTATCTGAGCATTGTAGTCTTGGCAATTTTCAAAAAATTTTCCCCTCCCCAAAAATGGCGGCCATTTTGAATTTTAGAATTTTTGCCAAAAATGGCAAACACAAATTTGCTTCTTAAGGAATGTAATCTTTGCAATTTTCAAAAAATTTTCCCCTCCCCAAAAAGGGCGGCCATTTTGAATTTTCGAATTTTTGCCAAAAATAGCAAAACACAAATTTGCTTCTATCTCCTTAACCGTGCGAGATAGAGTGATTTCGTCGAAATTTTCGAGCCACAGGGTATCTGAGCATTGTACTCTTCGCAATTTTCAAAAAAATTTCCCCTCCCCAAAAATGGCGGCCATTAGGAATTTTCAAATTTTTGCCAAAAATGGCAAACACAAATTTGCTTCTATCTCCTTAACCGTGCGAGGTAGAGCGATTTCGACGAAATTTTCGACCCACAGGGTATCTAAGGAATGTACTCTTTGCAATTTTCAAAAAATTTTCCACTCCCCAAAAATGGCGGCCATTTTGATATTTCGAATTTTTGCCAAAAATGGCAAAACACAAATTTGCTTCTATCTCCTTAACCGTGCGAGATAGAGCGATTTCGTCGAAATTTTCGACCCACAGGGTATCTGAGCATTGTACTCTTGGCAATTTTCAAAAAAATTTCCCCTCCCCAAAAATGGCGGCCATTAGGAATTTTCGAATTTTTGCCAAAAATGGCAAACACAAATTTGCTTCTATCTCCTTAACCGTGCGAGGTAGAGCGATTTCGACGAAATTTTCGACCCACAGGGTATCTAAGGAATGTACTCTTTGCAATTTTCAAAAAATTTTCCCCTCCCCAAAAATGGCGGCCATTAGGAATTTTCAAATTTTTGCCAAAAATGGCAAACACAAATTTGCTTCTATCTCCTTAACCGTGCGAGGTAGAGCGATTTCGACGAAATTTTCGACCCACAGGGTATCTAAGGAATGTACTCTTTGCAATTTTCAAAAAATTTTCCACTCACCAAAAATGGCGGCCATTTTGAATTTTCGAATTTTTGCCCAAAATGGCAAAACACAAATTTGCTTCTATCTCCTTAACCGTGCGAGATTGAGCGATTTCGTCGAAATTTTCGACCCACAGGGTATCTGAGCATTGTACTCTTGGCAATTTTCAAAAAAATTTCCCCTCCCCAAAAATGGCGGCCATTAGGAATTTTCGAATTTTTGCCAAAAATGGCAAACACAAATTTGCTTCTATCTCCTTAACCGTGCGAGGTAGAGCGATTTCGACGAAATTTTCGACCCACAGGGTATCTAAGGAATGTACTCTTTGCAATTTTCAAAAAATTTTCCACTCACCAAAAATGGCGGCCATTTTGAATTTTCGAATTTTTGCCCAAAATGGCAAAACACAAATTTGCTTCTATCTCCTTAACCGTGCGAGATTGAGCGATTTCGTCGAAATTTTCAACCCATAGGGTATCTAAGGAATGTATTCTTTGCAATTTTCAAAAAATTTTCCCCTCCCCAAAAATGGCGGCCATTTTGATTTTTCGAATTTTTGCCCAAAATGGTAAAACACAAAATTGCTTCTATCTCCTTAACCGTGCGAGATAGAGCGATTTTGTCGAAATTTTCGACCCATAGGGTATCTAAGAAATGTACTCTTGCCAATTTTCAAAAAATTTTCCTTTTCCCAAAAATGGCAGCCATTTTGAATTTTCAAATTTTTGCCAAAAATAGAAAAACAGGAATTTGCTTCTATCTTCTTAACCGTGCAAGATAGAGTGATTTCGTCAAAATTTTCGACCCAACCAATGCAAAAAGGCATGAAGCTGAAATAATTTACATCTACACTAATAAATATTTAAGCATCATTGATATATTTTACAAATGAAACAGGGTCTTGTAAGACTACTGTACAATTTTGGCAAAAGGTTCATGGGGTGGACATTACACATGATAATGTGTGTTCTTCTATGCTATCCTGTTTCTATTCGCATCTACTATCAACCGGGCGTCCTATTTCTAGTTTCTTTTAAACTTTGCAGGTAGCTTGCTATGGCCACCCTATCCTTTTGGTTGCCCAGGAGTTAAAATTATGCTCTGGGGAGTCAAAAACGTCAAAAGTTTTGATTATTGTTTGTGTTCAAGGTATAGGGCACAGTTTCTTTCAGATTTATTGTATATTTGGTGCATAAGTTGGTGGGTATGATGTCTCGCCGCCCTATTTTTATGTCAGCTGACTTGTCAGTCAGCTGACATTATGTCGTCACTCTGCGGCGTGGGCGTACGCGTACGCGTCCGCGTGAACAACTTCTCCTCCAAAACTACAAGGCCTAGAGACGTGCTGTTTTTTTAAAAAGATACCTTATCTATCGAGGATGAAAAATTGTTCAAGGCATGCAAATCTGTCTGTTCGTCTGTTTGCTAGAGACATTACAAGGGGGGTACCCCCACCAAAAGTGTGAAAATTTCAACACTTAATCACAATTTTCTCAGTGACTATTGCAGGGATTTCTCTCATATCTTGCATATATGTACTAGGCCAGAGGTAGATTCTCTTGTGTGAGTATGAGACCTGGATCTGTCTTACTTTTTTTTTAATAAATTTTTTTAATAATTTTTAATGCATTAAAATTCATGAAATCATGCACAAAATCATTTATAACTTGAAAAGTGTTGCATTTAGAGCATTTTGTTAAAATATGTTATTCAGCTACTTTTTTCATAGCTACAATATGGTGAGTAAGTTGGGTGCCTGTCTCAATAGCTAAGTGAGTAATAGCTACTTTTGGGCTTTTCAGTAACTTCCATCATGAGTAAAATCACTTGTAACTTAAAAACTATTGCATTTAGAGAATTTCGTATAAATATGTTATTCAGCTACTTTTGGGTCAGCTATAACATAGTAAAATTTTAGACCTGTAGCTCATGGCATAGCTGAGTAATAGGTACTTTTAGGTTATCACTGTTGAGTAAATCGCTTATAGCTTCAAAACTATTGCATTTAGAGAATTTCGTATAAATATGTTATTCAGCTACTTTTGGGTCAGCTATAACATAGTAAAATTTCAGACCTGTAGCTCATGGCATAGCTGAGTAATAGCTACTTTTAGGTTATCACTGTTGAGTAAATCGCTTATAACTTGGAAACTATTGCATTTACAGTATTTTGTTTCAATATGTTATTCACCTATTTTGGGATCAGCTATAACATAGTGAAGTTTCAGATCTGTGGCTCATTGCATAGCTGAGTAATAGCTACTTTGAAGTTCTCACTATTGAGTAAATCACTTGTAACTTAAAACCTATTGCATTTAGAGAATTTCGTATAAACATGTTATTCAGCTACTTTTGGGCCAGCTATAACATAGTGAAATTTCAGATCTGTAGGTCATGGCATAGCTGAGTAATAGCTACTTTAAAGTTCTCACTATTGAGTAAATCAGTTGTAATTGGAAAACTATTGCATTTAGAGTATTTCGTATGAATATGTTATTCAGCTACTTTTGGGTCAGCTATAACATAGTAAAATTTCAGACCTGTAGCTCATGGCATAGCTGAGTAATAGCTACTTTTAGGTCATCACTATTGAGTAAATCAGTTGTAACTTGAAAACTATTGCATTTACAGTATTTTGCTTAAATATGTTGTTCACCTACTTTTGAGTCAGCTATAACATAGTAAAATTTCAGACCTGTAGCTCATTGCATAGCTGAGTAATAACTACTTTGAGGTTCTCACTATTGAGTAAATCAGTTGTAATTGCAAAACTATTGCATTTAGAGAATTTCGTAAAAATATGTTATTCAGCTACTTTTGGGCCAGCTATAACATAGTGAAATTTCAGATCTGTAGGTCATGGCACAGCCGAGTAATAGCTACTTTGAAGTTCTCACTATTGAGTAAATCAGTTGTAATTGGAAAACTATTGCATTTACAGAATTTCGTATAAATATGTTATTCAGCTACTTTTGGGTCAGCTATAACATAGTAAAATTTCAGACCTGTAGCTCATGGCATAGCTGAGTAATAGCTACTTTTAGGTCATCACTATTGAGTAAATCAGTTGTAACTTGAAAACTATTGCATTTACAGTATTTTGCTTAAATATGTTGTTCACCTACTTTTGGGTCAGCTATAACATAGTAAAATTTCAGACCTGTAGCTCATTGCATAGCTGAGTAATGACTACTTTGAGGTTCTCACTATTGAGTAAATCAGTTGTAATTGCAAAACTATTGCATTTAGAGAATTTAGTATAAATATGTTATTCAGCTACTTTTGGGTCAGCTATAACATAGTAAAATTTCAGACCTGTAGCTCATGGCATAGCTGAGTAATAGCTACTTTTAGGTCATCACTATTGAGTAAATCAGTTGTAACTTGAAAACTATTGCATGTACAGTATTTTGCTTAAATATGTTGTTCACCTACTTTTGGGTCAGCTATAACATAGTAAAATTTCAGACCTGTAGCTCATGGCATAGCTGAGTAATAGCTACTTTGAGGTTATCACTGTTGAGTAAATCGCTTATAACTTGGAAATTATTGCATTTAGAGTATTTTGTTTCAATATGTTATTCACCTATTTTGGGGTTAGCTATAACATAGTGAAGTTCCAGACCTGTGACACATTGCATAGCTGAGTAATAGCTACTTTGAAGTTCTCAATGTTGAGCAAATCACTTATAATTTGAAAACTATTGCATTTAGAGAATTTAGTATAAATATGTTATTCAGCTACTTTTGGGTCAGCTATAACATAGTAAAATTTCAGACCTGTAGCTCATGGCATAGCTGAGTAATAGCTACTTTTAGGTTATCACTGTTGAGTAAATCACTTATAACTTGGAAACTATTGCATTTAGAGTATTTTGTTGCAATATGTTATTCACCTATTTTGGGGTCAGCTATAACATAGTGAAGTTCCAGACCTGTGGCTCATTGCATAGCTGAGTAATAGCTACTTTGAAGTTCTCACTGTTGAGTAAATCAGTTGTAATTGGAAAACTATTGCCTTTACAGAAATTTGTGCAAATATGTTATTCAGCTACTTTGGGGTCAGCTATAACATAGTGAAATTACAGACCTGTAGCTCATGGCACAACTGAGCAATAGCTATTCTCAGGCACTGACTGTTGAGTAAATTGGCTATAACTTGAAAAATATTGCATTTGGAGTATTTTGTTAAAATATATTGTTCACCTACTTTTGGGTTAGCTATAACATAGTGAAATTACAGACCTATAGCTCATGGCATAGTGGAGCAATAGCTATTTTCAGGTTCTCACTATTGAGTAAATCAGTTGTAACTTGAAAACTATTGCATTTACAGTATTTTGCTTAAATATGTTGTTCACCTACTTTTAGGTCAACTATAACAGAGCAAAAATTCAGACATGTAGCTCATTGCATAGCTGAGTAATAGTTACTTTGAGGTTCTCACTCTTGAGTAAATCAGTAGTAACTTGAAAACTATTACATTTAGAGTATTTTGTTAAATATGTTATTCACAGACATTTTGGTCAGCTATAACATAGTGAAATTGCAGACCTCTATGTCATGGCATAGCTGATCAATAGCTTCTTTCAGGTTCTCACTGTTGAGTAAATCATTGTATCCAACCTGTAGGAAATCATGGGCTGGGAATCTGTTAATATGGTCCGATTTCACCTTGGAACCCTCCTTCAAGGTCAAATGAGGATAGCCAAACATAAAAGTGCTTATAACTCGCTTATTATTGGTCCTAGAGGTTTGGAATGAAAACCAACCTATAGAAAATCATGAGCTGGGAATTTTTTGGTGTGGTCGGATTTGACCTTGGACCCTCCTTCAAGGTCAAATGAGGATAGCCAAACTTAAAAGTGCTTATAACTCGCTTATTATTGGTCCTAGAGGTTTGGAATGGAAAACCAACCTATAGAAAATCATGGGCTGGGAATCTTTTGGTGTGGTCAGATTTCACCTTAGACCCCTCCTTCCAGGTCAAACGAAGATAGCCAAACTTAAAGTGCTTATAACTCGCGTATTATTGGTCTTGGAGGTTTGGGATGGTAAACCAACATATAGGAAATCATGGGCTGGGATTCTTTTGGTGTGGTCAGATTTGACCTGGGACCCCTCCTTCAAGGGCAATTGAGGATAGCCAAACTTACAATTGCTTAGAACTCGCTTATTATTGGTCCTACAGGTTTGGGATGGTAAACAAGCTACAGGGAAATCATGGGCTAGGAATTTTTTTGTGTGGTCGGATTTGACCTTGGACCCCTCCGTCAAGGTCAAACAAGGATAGCCAAACTTAAAAAGTGCCTATGACTCACTTATTATTGGTCCGAGAGGTTTGGGATGGTAAACCATCCTAAATTCTTTGGCTGGGAATCTTTTGGTATGGTCAGATTTGACCTTTGGACCCCTTCTTCATGGTCGAACGAGGATATTGCATTTATAGTATTTCTTTAAATATTTTTAACCTACTTTTTACACTTAAACAATTACCTTGTTACTTTATTTCATAATACCATTTGCAGGGCACAACTTTTTTGTCCTTTTTTTCTGTCAGCTTCGGAATATCTTTCGAACATGCTGTTCAGTTACCATTTACTGTATTTCTGTACAGCCCTTTCCCTGATAATTATGCTTTCCTCTCATTATCACCATCACAAATCAAAAACATTCAGTCAGCTGACACAGTGCCCGTTCACGGGCACTCTCCTCTTGTTATAGAGTTGGAGCCCGCATGTGTTTTTGCGAGTCTTTTTCCTCGAATTTCTGGCATTTTGAGTGGTCACTTACTGCCGCTTTCAGTATATTTATATCCCCAGACGAAAGTCGGGGATATATTGGATTCAGGTCCGTCGCGCCGCCGCCGCCGTAGAAATTTCCTTGTGGACGCGATAACTCAAAAACGGATTAATATTTTTTTTTCAAACTTGGTACACATGTTAAGGATGCCCAAAGGAAGATCCCTATTTTAAGGTGACCTTAAACTCCCAATAATAAAGAACTTATGGCCACCTTAAGGTCAGAAATTGCACTTTTGACCACTTAGAGCCCTCTAGGTCACAAACTATGAGGCGTATCTGGCTTAAATTTTACCTGAGAACACATTAATATATTCTTAGTACATGTGCCGAAAATCAAGACTTTAAGTTGAGGAGAAAATTGTGTTTGGGGCCCATTAAGACCCCACTTAGGACTTTTTTCCTAGATTTTTAACATATTTTGCCCTATAATTTGGAAGTGGTAATTCTGATGAGTCTCAAACTGCTCTAGGTGTAACTCTTATATGTAATCCTTGTCTGTGAAAAATTTAAAGGCTGTAGGTTTACCTGTTAGGCCGACTTGAGGTCTCAAAATTGCCCACAGAGACCCAATTTATGGACTTTTTGCCACCTTCAAGCACTGTAGCTTTCAAACAATGTCTCTCATCTAAGTGAAATATCATCTGAGAATATATCAATATGTTTTTCTTGTATGTACTCCAAAATTTAGGCCTTTAATAGACATTTAACCCATGTATGAGGACCATAAATCCCCACCCGAGTGACCCTTTTTAGACATTTTTCACATATTTTGCCCTGTAACTTGGAAATGGTAAGTCTGAAAAGTTTCAGACTGTATTAGATACATATTCTATGTGTAATCTTAGTATGTGACAAATTTTAAGTCTGAGGCTTTAATTTGAAGGCCACATTGAGGTCTCTGACGTGCTCCCAAAGACCCAGTATTTGGACTTTTTGCCACCTTTAAGCCCTGTGACTGTTAAACTATGTGATTGATAGGGCTGAAATCTCATCTGGGAATACATTATTATGTTCTTTTTACATGTGCCAAAAATCATGGCTTCAAGTAGACATTTAAACTGTGTATGAGGACCATAAACACCCACCCGAGTGACCCTTTTAAGACATTTTTCACATATTTTGCTCTGTAACTTGGAAATGGTAAGTCTGAGAAGTTTCAAACTTTATTAGATATATATTCTATGTATAATCTTAGTATGTGACAGATTATAAATCTGAAGCTTTAATTTGAAGGCCACATCGAGATCTCTAAAAGGCCCACAGAGACCCAATATTTGGACTTTTTGCCACCTTTAAGCCCTGTGACTGTTAAACTATGTGATTGACGGAGCTGAAATCCCATCTGGGAATGCATTATTATGTCCTTTCTACATGTGCCGAAAATCAAGGCTTTTAGTAGACATTTAACCTGTGTATGAGGGCCATAAACACTCACCCAAGTGACCCTTTTTGACATTTTTTTCCGTATTTTGCCCTGTTATTTGGAAATGCTTAGTGTGACAAGTCTTAAACTGTATTATATATAATTTTTGTTTGTTATGTTTGTCCCCCAAAAAGTTTCAGCTCTGTAGTTTAATTGCTAAGGTCTCTTTAACAATTGTAAAATGCCCACAGAGACCCAGTTTATGGATATTATATCACTTTAAAGCCCTGTAACTGTCGAACTATGTGGGTCATAGAGCTGAAATCTTTGAATTTTTCAAAGGAAGTGCCTGTCTATTTAAATTTTTATTAATAATGTTATGGCTATCTTAGGCTTTTAAGTACTTATTTTTGTGTGTTATCTCTCTGCTTGCTGAGTTTTTAACTTTTTAATATGAAACTGGTTAAACATATTCAAGTAGGCAAAATGGACACTGTTATTTTCTGGTGAGCTATAAGTCTAATATTAATGAAATTATAGCCTTATGTAGTAAAAATAGGGGATTTTTAACCCTCAACTAGCCCAGTTTTATTCAGTTTGCCTCAGTTAATTTTGACACAGTTCCTACAGTTACTAACTCATTTCAGTTGATAATCACATTCTTAAAATTCTCAATTCTGAATTATTATTATAAATCTGTTCTTGTGGTTTGATAATTTATATTTAATTCTGGAGGTATATAATTTTCCTGTTGGACATTCCTTATTTATATATTTTATTTTATTTTAGTGATAAGATTAACTGAGCTTTTTGTATTTGATTACCCGTTTTGTTTGTTTACCATTTGTGCTGTAGCACTCTATCTCTTTGTAGTCCCACCCCCCATCCACCTCTGGGATCTCCAGCTATTGAGTGACACTAAATAAACAAAGGTATTGAATGATATCAAATGAGAAACAAAGAACCAGACTTTTCAGTGGGGTTGCAGATCTTCTGTAACAGCGAGAGAGGTGTGGAGAAGGGGAGAGGGGTGGGGTGGGGTTGGGAGATGGGGTTTGCTTCATTATCTAATAAGAGAAAGGGGAGTCAGAACTGAGATTGTGTCACATATTTAGGTTGCATATATATGGACCACATATATAGGAATTGAGGAAATGAATAACTGAAAAACAATGCAAATTCTAAAAATAATATAATAAAATAATAATATAAATAATATATAATTTTTAAATAATATTTTATTTGTGAACAAATATAGAAACAGATATGCGCTTTTGGGATTATGAATCATTTAAATACTTTGAAAATAGGTTCAGAGTTACCCTTTGCAGGAAGATTGAAAAGTATGAAGAGTTGAGTTAGAAATAATATTTTATTTGTCAACAAATATAGAAACAGATATGCTCTTTTGGGATTATTAATTTGGAATGGACATTCAATCATCAATCATTTAAATACTTTGAAAATAGGTTCAGAGTTATCATTGCAGGAAGATTGAAAATATTCTCTGTTGAGTTATGTATTCGGCGTCTGGGGATACACCATCTTCCTTGGGAAGATATAAACTTAGTAGATTGATGTGCTGAAGTTCATATAACTTTTCCCAAGATTTATGGCATACAACAAATGGCTTACATAAAAAATTCCCGATCAAAACCTGTGGCATGAGCGATGACCTGTCTGGGGATATGTTGGCGCCGAGTTGGCCCAATCTAGTTTGAATTATTTTAACTAATCGATCATTCGGTTTCTTTGCAATGCTTTCTTGACTTTAATAAAAATTTGTGGAGGAATTTCTTTTTTTGGACATGCATAACACAATAACCTCTTGAACTTAAAATATAACCTTTTATTGCATTAATACATCCTATCCATTGGACAATTGCTATTCCGGACAGCGCAGACCAGCCCGCCAAATGTCAGAAAAAGACGTCCTGTGTTTTCACTGGCTGGCCGGTCCCGGTACTGTGCACTCGCCAGGTGGCGCATCGTACTTCCTTCCTGTCTAGACAGCGTGACATCATATCATCTTTTTCATTTGGCGCATGTGCTGTGCACACAGATTTTTGTGATTGCCAGTTTTTTGTGGATTTCTGCAAAACTATTGAGGATTTTGTTATTTATTGTGTGTTCTCACATATTTGAGAGGATATAGAACATAATGTCATCACCAGGACAGAAGAGGGGTAGTTGCGGTCATGCTATGGCTAGTTTTGATGGACACTCCTTCTGCTCACGTTGCAGAGACAAAGGGGAAGGGGAAGCACCCCTGTGTGGAGAACAAGGACACCACTGATTGTAAGCTTTGCAACTCTTTAACCCCTGAACAACGTGCCCAGCTTGTCACCCCTTCATATAAAATCGAGAAGGAAAAATGTGAGGCTAAGAAACTGGAAACGGACACCCCTTCTCAGGACACTGCCCTCGTGGATCCTTCAACTGTTTCTGTCCTTGGGGGTTGTGAACGAAACTAGTACTGTTATATCTCCTGCTTTGCCTCCAGAAAAGAAAGCTAAGAAGGAAAAGACTATGTCTAAGGCCAAGAAACCTACTGCATCTTCTACTACAGACGGTAAGATAGCCGAACTTGACCAGAAATGGTTGGATAAATTTAACCATCTTGAAGCTTTGCTTATGGCCAAGTCTTTCCAGCCCACATTTTCTTCTGATGTTAGGGTGACGCCATCTCATTCACCCCCTGCTAATGTGGGTAAGGATACTGAACCCTTTTTCGAGCCTACCTCTTCAGTTGCTTCTCACCAACCTTTGTCGGACAGATCTCTGCATAGATCTCCATCTACAGAGTGCACTGGCCCAGGCTCTCCTGCTATAAAGCACCGTCGGCCGGCAAGCTCCAGTCAGACCGACCTCTACATGGATCTTCAGAGTGCACTGGCCCAGGCGTTTATGCTGTAAAGCATCAGTCGGCTGGCAAGCTCCACTCTGACTGACACCAGCCAAGACCTTCAACTTCAGGGCGCACTGGTCCAGACACATCTGCTTCTAAGCACCAGTCGACCAGGAAGCGTCGGACCGACCGAGCACACACAGACTGACCACACACCGACCGACCCAAGCCTTCTCAAATCACTGACACCAACTCACCGACTCTACGCAAGGCAACTAGGAGGGACAGTATCTCCCGCTTGGAATCAAGGACAGAGAGTGAACTCTCAGACAGACCACCAGTAGAACTGTTTGTAGAGGAGGGTGAACTGTCGGACGAGGATAGCAGGATTGCAAGGAAGGCCGGTAGTTCGTCTACCCCACCAGCATCGTGTCGGATATCTCAGGATACCTTGCGAAGATGGGAACAGTTATTTGCAACCAGGCATCGAGTTTTAATAGGTGCCTATTTAAGGTACAACCGTACATGCAAACTCAGCTGAAGACTTCGCAGTGAGAGTAAAGGAAAGAGTTCTACCAAGGTGTCTGAGGCAACAGATGAACTGCAGTATTTGATGAACTTTAATGCCAGCATCACCCAAGCTGCATCTAAAGCCATGGAACACCTGACAGACTTTGTGTTCATATCTATGGGTAACCTCATTCTTGCTCGCAGAGATGCATATCTCACCCACTTGAAGAATGGCATTAAACAGGACACTTTGTCAGCTTTGAGGACAGCACCTTTACAGTTTGCTACACTCTTCCCAGACGCAGTCATCAAGCGACCAGAAGAGGAGATAGCCCACTATGATAGCAAAGGACAGCAAGCTTCTTCATCGTCACGTGTTAAAGGTCGGTATCACCCTTATGAGAGAAGTGACAAGAGGTCGGAGGATTGGTCGGATACCAGGACGGACAATCCAGCCTGGAAGAATATTGGTAGGAAGCAGTTCAGGAAAGGCAAAGGAAAGTCTTCCAACTATTCCTCACGACTAGCCAAGGGCCAGCAGTCGTATAAATGACATTTTATTGCGTTAATATATCTTACCTAGTGGACCAGTGCATTTGTCCGGCGCGCAGCCAGTCCCGCCAAACGTCCTGAGCTGGGCTCTGACCGGGACCGGTAGTGTAGTATCCATTCGCCAGGTGTCCCCTCTGCACCCAGCTCCCCTACTGCTCATGCGCACGCCTGCGTACCTCCGCTTTTTGTTTGCCGCCATAGTGTTTGCTGCGAAAATTTTTTACAAGAGAAAATTTTGGATATTATTGTGTACTTATCAGTGAATTTCAGTTATTATATATATATTTGTAGAGAACAATTGTCATGGCATCTCCCGACCAAAGAAGAGGTAGTTGTGGCCATGTTATGGCAGGATTCGACCTCCACAAAAAGTGCGCCCGCTGCAGGGATAAAAAGTTGGGTGATGGTCCCTGTGTTAAAGACAAGGATTGTTCTGTGTGTGACAATTTGATGGAAGTTCAAAAATCTATGTTATCTACCCCTCAATACCAAATCAGGAAAGACAAGAAATCGGGTGTCCTTGTGTCCCCAAGTAAAGTGACAGTTGTCGGTCCTGTTGAAGCTTCTGAGGTATATCCCATGCCTGACGACAGTGCACATGCGTAACTACAGGCTGGTTCCGGTCGATCACCGGTTCCTTCTGATCAACAATTCTCTGGAGGTTTTGTTTCCCGTCAAGACTTTGACGTTTTCAATAACCAACTGGAAGAAAAGTTTGCACACTTTCAAGCTTTGCTCTCCAGGTCAAATATTTTCTCCACACCCAAGCTACCGGTTAATGTTGAGAACCCACCGGTATCAGACACTCCATTTATAAATCCCTCTCCGGTGCGGACTCTGGGTCAGGACACAGAGGTATACTTAAAGAAAAAGGACAAGGGAGTGGGCAAATCAAAACAAAAGAAGAAATCAAAACCAGCTGCTGCTGCCGGTTCTGCAGATCAAATTGCTACTTCTGCATACGACCTTCCTATCAAGAAAGATGTCCCCGGTCCGGGGGTTAAACCTCTTGATAGTTTGACGTCAACTGACTCCAATCCTTATTTTGTCTCCAGTGTTTCATCTACCGGCGCATCTGACCAACCGGTTCTCACCGGTCTAGGTAGTTCTAGTGTCACCGGTACTTCTACACATCTTGGTAGTTTCTCTCAACAGGACGGGCGAATGTTGATCCTTCTCATGACCAATCTGACAGAGATTCCGGTGAGGAAGGCGAGTTGTCTGATTCTGAAGTAACAGAAAAGAATGAAGAAATGAACTATGGAGAAACTGTCCGGGCAGTTATAGCTTTCTTAGGTTGGACATTTATCCCTGACTTTGAACCGGTGGTTGGAGATACTGATAATAAATCTGATAACCCATGGAAGGGTAAACATCCCAGACGAACCGGGAAAGTTTCTATTGAGTTACCCGCCGACGATTGGCTCTGTTATAAAATGGAGAAGCTCAACACCAGAGCAGCGGAAGGCTATCCATCACGTTCTCAGGAGGCGGCGGGACTCAAGATTGACCAATTCATTAGGACTCCCAAGAGTCTGTCAAAATGATATGCTCAGTCTAGACTCAGACAGGAGGGTTCACAGAGACCGGGGAAGACTATTTTTGGTTGGTCCGGGTCAGAGGCCAGATTAAACTCGCAGTTCTCTAGAATTGCAAAGGTGTCAGCATACCCCACTTCTGGACCAGCTTCCAGACCGGTCCCACAGGATATTTTAAGACGTTGGGAGAAGTGTGCTAGAGAAGGATCTCTCATTACAAACCATGCTGCCGGTTTTAACCGGTGTGTTAGTGAAAAACAAGAGAAGATGAACCAACACATTTCCTTGCTCAATGACACTATAGTTAAAGGGAAGGCCCCCAAGGAGGTAGTGGATGCCATAAGGGACTTAAAAGACCTATCAGCCTTTCATTCAAGTGTGTCAGTTGCTCTAGGCACAGCATTCCAACACTTGGCGGACAGTCTCTTCGTCCAGCTGGCCAATTTTATTCTTCTGAGGCGGTACTCGTACTTAGAACAGGTGAAGCCGGACACATGGAACAAGCTTAGAAACGCGCCTCTGTTCACATATGGACTGTTCCCCGACGATGTTCTAGCAACAGCTGAACAGGACATTCTTAAACACGAGTCCTCTAGGGGTGCTCCTGGTCCCGGTTCGGGCACATATCAGCACCCCAAGAAACAACACTTCAGGTATCACCTGTATGACAAGAAGGACAAACAGTCTGGCTATTCCTCCTCTCAAACTCAACAGTCCTGACGTCAGTTTTCAGGAAGAGGCAGGGGGAGAAACCATGGTCGGGGTGGTTCTAGTTCCCTGTACTTCTCAAAGACTGCCAGGAGTTCCAAGTAGTACAAATGACAATCAATTTCTATTGAATCCCCCAGTTCAGTTAAGTATAAGTCAAGGGGATATAAGTCAGTGTCAAGGATCAAAAACAATGGACTGTCAAGAGACTGTAAATTGTCGTGTTGTGGCTCCTGCAGTTATTGTAACCGGGCAGTCGCAAAAGAAAGACGTAAGACCCTTTCAGTCAAATGTACAAATAAAATCTGTGAAAGGTGTTTTGTGTGTAAGTCATTGTCTCTCTGCCCCAGTTGTCAGAAATGCCCTTCATATTGTCAGAGATCCACCTGTGGGAGGCCGTCTGCAAAAGTTTTGGCAGGTCTGGTTCTCCCTGGGTTCAAATCCAAGGGTAGTGTCCATACTAAAAGAAGGTTATTCCCTACCCTTCAAAGTAAGACCCCCCTTGTCAAGGTCACCGGTCATAGTCAGTCATTATGCAGATCCGGTCAAAAGCAAAAACCTGAAGGAATCCTTACAGGCCCTGATCCAAAAACAGGCGGTAGAAAAGGTGCTGGTCCCTTCATCTCTGGCCTTTTACAACCGGTTATTTCTGGTACCAAAGCCCAACAACAGATGGAGACCCATTCTAGACCTCGGTCAACTGAACTTATACCTAGCGTCAGCCTCCTTCAAAATGGAAACTCCAAAGACCATCAGGCTCTCCCTTCAGCAAGGGGAGTGGGTCACCTCAGCTGGATTTTCATATCCCGATCAATCCAAGATCACGGAAGTACTTAAGGTTCCATCTCAACAATCAAGCTTACCAATTCACCTCCCTTTCTTTCGGCCTGTCGACGGCTCCGTTGGAGTTCACCAAGGTCGTCAAGGAAGTCAAGCTTATGGCACAATCTCGGGGTATCCGAATCCACCAGTACCTAGACGACTGGTTAGTGAGAGCCCCTTGCCAGGAAATGTGCCTATGACATACCCAGACCCTTTTGGACCTATGTCACAACCTGGGCTGGGTAGTCAACATGTCAAAGTCGGAACTGTTTCCCCAACAGGTGTTCAACTTTGTAGGCTACCGTTTCGACCTCTCTCAAGGCCTGTTCAAACCCACGCAGGAGAGGTGGATATCCCTGACTCAGAAAATCAACTTCCTCTTGGGACTAGAGACCTGCTCAGTCAGGCAGTTCATGTCCCTAATTGGTCTTCTGACAGCCACGGAAAAACAGGTGGTGTCGGGACGCCTTCACATGAGACCTATCCAATGGCATTTAAAGAGGTGTTGGCACGTCCCGGAAACTCTAGAGAAGATGATTCCCCTTCCAAAGTCTCTCCATGTTCACCTAAGGTGGTGGTTGGACCCAGACAAAGTTCTGAAGGGTCAACCCTTACACCCATTACAGCACGCCCTCCAGCTGTTTACAGATGCCTCAAACGAAGGCCGGGGCGCACACTTGAGACTAGCCCGCCAGAGGCCTCTGGTCCAAGTCAGAAGGAAACTTGCACATAAATTTGCTAGAACTCAAGGCGGTCCTTTTGGCCTTAAAACAGTTCAAGCAATTGTGTTGGAACCAGACCATCTTAGTGTACACGGACAACACGACTGGTTTCGTACATCAACAAGGAAGGGGGTATGAGATCAGGCTCTCTTTGTGCCCTCCTTTGGAGACTTCTTCTCTGGTGCAACCAAAGGGAGATTGTGTTACGAGCCAGGCACATCCCGGGTCACCTGAATGTCATTGCCGACAAACTGTCCCGACACAAACAGGTGATTCAAACAGAATGGTTTCTCCTTCAGGAGATTTTCGACCTTCTCTGCCGGAGGTGGCACAAACTAACAGTCGACTTATTTGCAACCAGATTCAATCACAAACTTCCCAGGTTTGTGTCTCCAGTTCCGGACAGGTTAGCCTGGAAGGTAGATGCGTTGAACCTCCAGTGGGAGGACTTGGATGCGTATGCCTTCCCTCTGACAGCTCTGCTAGGACAGGTGGTCTCCAAGCTTTTGGACCATGGTTCTCGTCGACTCATTCTGATTGCTCCAGGGTGGCCAAACGTGCCATGGTTTTGGGACCTGGTCAGCATGTCGGTTCAAATTCCTCTCTCTCTTCCCAAGGTGGAGAATTTGTTAACCCAACCTTTCAATCAGTGCCCACACAGGGACCTCTTCAACCTGAACCTCCATGCGTGGGTCCTAGAGCCACAGCCATTCAACAAGCAGGGTTCTCTGATGAAGTGGCAGCATGAATTGAAGCTCCTCAGAGACTCTCAACCAGAGCTGTCTACGAGTCAAAGTGGGCCGTTTTTGTCAGATGGAGTGAGGAAAATAAGGTGGACTTCCGGTCTCCCTCTATAAAACAGATTGCGGACTTCCTCCTTTTCCTTTTTCAGGAGAAGCACCTCCAACCTAGCACTATTGATGGCTATAGAACTGCCATAGCTGACAAGATCGGCAATAACAAAGTAAACATCAGCAAGGATGAGAATTTGACTAGATTGCTGGATAGATTCCATAGGGATAAACCCAAAGGTAGACGAGGTATTCCTTTGTGGAATTTGTCCCTGGTCCTCCACCAGCTAACTAAACCTCCCTTCCAGCCTCTTAGGAAGGCGTCTCTCAAACATCTCACATTTAAGACGGTTTTCCTTCTAGCTCTGGGCTCTTGAAAAAGAAGGAGCGAGATCCATGCCTGGGTCCACAAAAGCATCAGGCATCAAGAGGATTGGTCAAATGTTTCACTCTATCCTTCACAAGGTTTTATTTCCAAGAATCACCTGGCTAAGGAGGGTCCAGGTTGCGTAGCTCCGGTTATCATCCCAGCTTTAGCTCCTACTCTGGACAAATCTCTGAAGGAGGATAGGACTCTTTGTCCAGTGAGGGTCTTGCGTTATTATTTAGACAAGACCAAGGAGCTCCGGACCGGCAAAGAATTGGTCTTTGTCTCCTTCAGGAAGAGTTTTCAGAAGGACATTGTTCCTGCCACCATCTCCTCCTGGATTAAGCAGACCATTGTTTTATGCTATCAACTTTCTGATGAACCGGCTCAAACCTTGCACCAAGTCCGGGCACATGATGTCCGTGCCTTTGCAGCTTCCAAAGCCTTTCAAGGAGGAGTGCCTTTAGATCAGATCTTGTCAGCTTGTCATTGGAAATCTCACAACACTTTTACTCAGTTTTATCTGAAAGATGTAGCCTGGGCGGACTCCGAGTTGTACCATTTGGGACCTGTAGTCGCTGCTCAGCAAATTAGGGAGTAGGTTTGAGGCTTCCATGTACATATGTATAGATGTACAGTTGTTTTAAAAAAAAACAAAAAAACACGTCCCTGCAGTCTATCTGGCTCCTACTGGATGGATGAGGGATCATTATAAATTCTTCCCCTATTCCACCTCCTTGGGAATCCTTGGGACAGAACTCCTATTCTCTCCCCTCAAGTCTAGTTGATTTTTATGTCAGCTGACTTGTCAGTCAGCTGGCATTATGTCGTCACTCTGCGGCGTGGGCGTCCGCGTCCGCGTGAACAACTTCTCCTCCAAAACTACAAGGCCTAGAGACGTGCTGTTTTTTTCTATCGAGGATGAAAAATTGTTCAAGGCATGCAAATCTGTCTGTTCGTCTGTTTGCTAGAGACATTACAAGGGGGGTACCCCCACCAAAAGTGTGAAAATTTCAACTTTTTATCACAATTTTCTCAGTGACTATTGCAGGGATTTCTCTCATATCTTGCATATATGTACTAGGCCAGAGGTAGATTCTCTTGTGTGAGTATGAGACCTGGATCTCTCTTACTTTTTTTTAAATAAATTTTTTTAATAATTTTTAATGCATTAACATTCATGAAATCATGCACAAAATCATTTATAACTTGAAAACTGTTGCATCTAGAGCATTTTGTTAAAATATGTTATTCAGCTACTTTTTTCATAGCTACAATATGGTGAGTAAGTTGGGTGCCTGTTTCAATAGCTAAGTGAGTAATAGCTACTTTTGGGCTTTTCAGTAACTTCCATCATGAGTAGAATCACTTGTAACTTAAAAACTATTGCATTTAGAGAATTTCGTATAAATATGTTATTCAGCTACTTTTGGGTCAGCTATAACATAGTAAAATTTTAGACCTGTAGCTCATGGCATAGCTGAGTAATAGCTACTTTTACGTTATCACTGTTGAGTAAATTGCTTATAACTTCAAAACTATTGCATTTAGAGAATTTCGTATAAATATGTTATTCAGCTACTTTTGGGTCAGCTATAACATAGTAAAATTTCAGACCTGTAGCTCATGGCATAGCTGAGTAATAGCTACTTTTAGGTTATCACTGTTGAGTAAATCGCTTATAACTTGGAAACTATTGCATTTAGAGTATTTTGTTTCTATATGTTATTCACCTATTTTGGGATCAGCTATAACATAGTGAAGTTTCAGATCTGTGGCTCATTGCATAGCTGAGTAATAGCTACTTTGAAGTTCTCACTATTGAGTAAATCAGTTGTAATTGGAAAACTATTGCATTTAGAGAATTTCGTATAAATATGTTATTCAGCTACTTTTGGGTCAGCTATAACATAGTAAAATTTCAGACCTGTAGCTCATGGCATAGCTGAGTAATAGCTACTTTTAGGTCATCACTATTGAGTAAATCAGTTGTAACTTGAAAACTATTGCATTTACAGTATTTTGCTTAAATATGTTGTTCAGCTACTTTTGGGTCAACTATAACATAGTAAAATTTCAGACCTGTAGCTCATGGCATAGCTGAGTAATAGCTACTTTTAGGTCATCACTATTGAGTAAATCAGTTGTAACTTGAAAACTATTGCATTTACAGTATTTTGCTTAAATATGTTGTTCACCTACTTTTGGGTCAGCTATAACATAGTAAAATTTCAGACCTGTAGCTCATGGCATAGCTGAGTAATAGCTACTTTTAGGTCATCACTGTTGAGTAAATCAGTTGTAACTTGAAAACTATTGCATTTACAGTATTTTGCTTAAATATGTTGTTCACCTACTTTTGGGTCAGCTATAACATAGTAAAATTTCAGACCTGTAGCTCATGGCATAGCTGAGTAATAGCTACTTTTAGGTTATCACTGTTGAGTAAATCAGTTGTAATTGGAAAACTATTGCATTTAGAGAATTTAGTATAAATATGTTATTCAGCTACTTTTGGGTCAACTATAACATAGTAAAATTTCAGACCTGTAGCTCATGGCATAGCTGAGTAATAGCTACTTTTAGGTCATCACTATTGAGTAAATCAGTTGTAACTTGAAAACTATTGCATTTACAGTATTTTGCTTAAATATGTTGTTCACCTACTTTTGGGTCAGCTATAACATAGTAAAATTTCAGACCTGTAGCTCATGGCATAGCTGAGTAATAGCTACTTTTAGGTCATCACTATTGAGTAAATCAGTTGTAACTTGAAAACTATTGCATTTACAGTATTTTGCTTAAATATGTTGTTCACCTACTTTTGGGTCAGCTATAACATAGTAAAATTTCAGACCTGTAGCTCATGGCATAGCTGAGTAATAGCTACTTTTAGGTCATCACTATTGAGTAAATCAGTTGTAACTTGAAAACTATTGCATTTACAGTATTTTGCTTAAATATGTTGTTCACCTACTTTTGGGTCAGCTATAACATAGTAAAATTTCAGACCTGTAGCTCATGGCATAGCTGAGTAATAGCTACTTTTAGGTCATCACTATTGAGTAAATCAGTTGTAACTTGAAAACTATTGCATTTACAGTATTTTGCTTTAATATGTTGTTCACCTACTTTTGGGTCAGGTATAACATAGTGAAATTTCAGACCTGTAGCTCATTGCATAGCTGAGTAATAACTACTTTGAGGTTCTCACTATTGAGTAAATCAGTTGTAATTGGAAAACTATTGCATTTAGAGAATTTAGTATAAATATGTTATTCAGCTACTTTTGGGTCAACTATAACATAGTAAAATTTCAGACCTGTAGCTCATGGCATAGCTGAGTAATAGCTTCTTTAGGTCATCACTATTGAGTAAATCAGTTGTAACTTGAAAACTATTGCATTTATAGTATTTTGCTTAAATATGTTGTTCACCTACTTTTGGGTCAGCTATAACATAGTAAAATTTCAGACCTGTAGCTCATGGCATAGCTGAGTAATAGCTACTTTTAGGTCATCACTATTGAGTAAATCAGTTGTAACTTGAAAACTATTACATTTACAGTATTTTGCTTTAATATGTTGTTCACCTACTTTTGGGTCAGCTATAACATAGTGAAATTCAGACCTGTAGCTCATTGCATAGCTGAGTAATAACTACTTTGAGGTTCTCACTATTGAGTAAATCAGTTGTAATTGGAAAACTATTGCATTTAGAGAATTTAGTATAAATATGTTATTCAGCTACTTTTGGGTCAACTATAACATAGTAAAATTTCAGACCTGTAGCTCATGGCATAGCTGAGTAATAGCTTCTTTAGGTCATCACTATTGAGTAAATCAGTTGTAACTTGAAAACTATTGCATTTACAGTATTTTGCTTAAATATGTTGTTCACCTACTTTTGGGTCAGCTATAACATAGTAAAATTTCAGACCTGTAGCTCATGGCATAGCTGAGTAATAGCTACTTTTAGGTTATCACTGTTGAGTAAATCGCTTATAACTTGGAAATTATTGCATTTACAGTATTTTGTTTCAATATGTTATTCACCTATTTTTGGGTCAGCTATAACATAGTGAAGTTCCAGACCCGTGACTCATTGCATAGATGAGTAATAGCTACTTTGAAGTTCTCAATGTTGAGTAAATCACTTGTAATTTGAAAACTATTGCATTTAGAGAATTTAGTATAAATATGTTATTCAGCTACTTTTGGGTCAGCTATAACATAGTAAAATTTCAGACCTGTAGCTCATGGCATAGCTGAGTAATAGCTACTTTTAGGTTGTCACTGTTGAGTAAATCACTTATAACTTGAAAACTATTGCATTTAGAGTATTTTGTTTCAATATGTTATTCACCTATTTTGGGGTCAGCTATAACATAGTGAAGTTCCAGACCTGTGGCTCATTGCATAGCTGAGTAATAGCTACTTTGAGGTTCTCACTGTTGAGTAAATCAGTTGTAATTGGAAAACTATTGCCTTTACAGAAATTTGTGCAAATATGTTATTCAGCTACTTTTGGGTCAGCTATAACATAGTGAAATTACAGACCTGTAGCTCATGGCACAACTGAGCAATAGCTGTTCTCAGGCACTGACTGTTGAGTAAATCAGCTATAACTTGAAAAATATTGCATTTGGAGTATTTTGTTAAAATATATTGTTCACCTACTTTTGGGTTAGCTATAACATAGTGAAATTACAGACCTATAGCTCATGGCATAGCGGAGCAATAGCTATTTTCTGGTTCTCACTATTGAGTAAATCAGTTGTTAATTGAAAACTATTGCATTTACAGTATTTTGCTTAAATATGTTGTTCAGCTACTTTTAGGTCAGCTATAACAGAGCAAGAATTCAGACATGTAGCTCATTGCATAGCTGAGTAATAGTTACTTTGAGGTTCTCACTCTTGAGTAAATCAGTTGTAACTTGAAAATTATTACATTTAGAGTATTTTGTTAAATATGTTATTCACAGACGTTTTGGTCAGCTATAACATAGTGAAATTGCAGACCTCTATGTCATGGGATAGCTGAGCAATAGCTTCTTTCAGGTTCTCACTGTTGAGTAAATCATTGTATCCAACCTGTGGGAAATCATGGGCTGGGAATCTGTTAATATGGTCCGATTTGACCTTGGAACCCTCCTTCAAGGTCAAATGAGGATAGCCAAAAATAAAAGTGCTTATAACTCGCTTATTATTGGTCCCAGAGGTTGGAATGAAAACCAACCTATAGAAAATGAGCTGGGAATTTTTTGGTGTGGTCGGATTTCACCTTGGACCCCTCCTTCAAGGTCAAATGAGGATAGCCAAACTTAAAAGTGCTTATAACTCACTTATTATTGGTCCTAGAGGTTTCGACTGGAAAACCAACCTATAGAAAATCATGGGCTGGGAATCTTTTGGTGTGGTCGGATTTGACCTGGGACCCCTCCTTCAAGGGCAGTTGAGGATAGCCAAACTTACAATTGCTTAGAACTCGCTTATTATTGGTCCTACAAGTTTGGGATGGTAAACAAGCTACAGGAAATCATGGGCTGGGAATTTTTTTGTGTGGTCGGATTTGACCTTGGACCCCCTCCTTCCAGGTCAAACGAAGATAGCCAAACTTAAAGTGCTTATAACTCACGTATTATTGGTCTTGGAGGTTTGGGATGGTAAACCAACATATAGGAAATCATGGGCTGGGATTCTTTTGGTGTGGTCAGATTTGACCTGGGACCCCTCCTTCAAGGGCAGTTGAGGATAGCCAAACTTACAATTGCTTAGAACTCGCTTATTATTGGTCCTACAAGTTTGGGATGGTAAACAAGCTACAGGAAATCATGGGCTGGGAATTTTTTTGTGTGGTCGGATTTGACCTTGGACCCCGTCCTTCAAGGTCAAACAAGGATAGCCAAACTTAAAAAGTGCCTATAACTCACTTATTATTGGTCCGAGAGGTTTGGGATGGTAAACCATCCTAAATTCTTTGGCTGGGAATCTTTTGGTATGGTCAGATTTGACCTTTGGACCCCTTCTTCATGGTGGAACGAGGATATTGCATTTATAGTATTTCTTTAAATATTTTTAACCTACTTTTTACCCTTAAACAATTACCTAGTTACTTTATTTCATAATACCATTTGCAGGGCACAACTTTTTTGTCGTTTTCTTCTGTCAGCTTCGGAATATCTTTCGAACATGTGTTCAGTTACCATTTACTGTATTTCTGTACAGCCCTTTCCCTGATAATTATGCTTTCCTCTCATTATCACCATCACAAATCAAAAACATTCTGTCAGCTGACACAGTGCCCGTTCACGGGCACTCTCCTCTTGTTAGATTATTCTGAAAAAGAGGGGGTGTGTGTGTGTGTGTGTGTGTGTGAACGACTTAGCCAGTTTGTAGGGATACCTGTCTAGGTGTGTTAATACTCTGGCTTTGGGATATGATTCAGGAGTTCGGGCTTTAGTCCCCTTTCTTCTTAGAGCTACCCTCCAACCAATGGGTAGTTATTCTGCACTGGTCCACTAGGTAAGATATATTAACGCAATAAAATGGAAAATTTAATAGTTAAATTAAATTTTTATAAGGTAATATCTTACCTAGTGGACCAGGGGATTCCCACCCTACCTTCCCCGCTAATAGCTCAAAAAAGGCGACATTCTAAGGTAGGCAACAAAAAGAGGAGGTACCCATGCGCGCGTACGCGCAGTAGGGGAACTGGGTGCAGAGGGGACACCTGGCGAATGGATACTACACTACCAGCTGCGCGCTGGACAAATGCACTGGTCCACTAGGTAAGATATTACCTTATAAAAATTTAATTTAACTATTAAATTTTCCAATTATTGTGTAAACAGGTTACAGGAACAACTGCTGGCCGGGAGCCATCTTCCGGAACAGACAATAAACATTTGTTACACCCAAATGTAACCTTTCCTGTTGTAAAAGTTGTTCATTCTGCACCCGGGCTTTCCCAAAAGAAAGAAGTAAGTCCTGGCATGTCAGATTGTTATATGAAAGAGTACAAATTAAAATTTGTGAAAGGTGTTTCTTGTGTCACTCATTTGTCTTATGTCAAACCTGTAACAAATGTTCAAAATGCTGCCTCAAATCTGCCTGTAGGGGCCAGACTTCAAAACTTTGGCAAACTTGGCTGGATCTGGGTGCCAGTCCAAAAGTAGTTCAAATCCTGAGAGAGGGCTATACCCTTTCCTTTCAGATCCGGGCAAAACTTGTAAGGTCTCCCACAGTCGTAAGCTGTTATGTAAATCCCCACAGGAACCTCTACCTGCTGGAGGCATTACATCAGCTTATAGACAATTCATGCAAAAGAATTATTCTGATTGCTCCGAGGTGGCCCAAGATGCCTTGGTTCTGGGACCTAGTGGCCATGTCCAGCCAAATCCCACTGAGCCTTCCCATTCTGTCCAACCTTTTGACACAGCCTTTCAATCAGATCCCTCACAGAAATCTGACAAACCTAAATCTCCATGCATGGCTCCTAGAGCCTCAACATTCAAAGAACAGGATTTCTCTGAGGCAGTGGCAGCTAGAATTGAGGCTCCTCAAAGAAGATCAACCAGATCAGTCTGTGAAGCAAAGTGAACCTTTTTTTACAAAGTGGTGCCTCAGCAATCAGGTAGATTTCAGGGCACCCCCTGTAAAGTCAGTTGCTGACTTCCTCATGTACTTTTTTCAGGACAGGAAGTTACAGCCCAGCACCATTGATGGTTACAGGTCAGCCATTGCTGATAAACTGGGAAACTCACCAATTAATGTCAGCATAGATGAAAATCTCACTTGTCTCCTGGATAGTTTCCATAGAGACAGACCGAAAGGCCGAAGGAGAATCCCCTCCTGGAACCTCTCCCTGGTTTTGCACCAGCTGACAAAGGCTCTGTTTGAACCAATTAAGGAGGCATCCTTGAAGCATTTGACCTTCAAGACGGTTTTCCTCTTGGGCTTTGGGCCAGGTAAACGTAGAAGTGAGATTCATGCTTGGCAAAACAGAAACATTAGACACCAATGTGACTGGTCTAATGTTTCCCTGTATCCATCGCCCAGCTTTCTCTCCAAGAATCAGCTGGTCAAAGATGGTCCAGACAGTGTGGCCCCAGTGGTTATACCAGCCCTGGCCCCAACTCTGGATAGATCCCTCAAGTCTGACACGTCTCTCTGTCTGGTCAGAGCATTGCACTACTATTTGGACAGGACCTCAGACAGAATAAGGAGTTGGTTTTTGACATCTCACCTGCCACTATCTCCTCATGGATCAAACAAACTGTGATCCTATGTTATGAGCTCTCTGACCAGGAGGCCCACACATTACATCAGGTTAAGGCCCATGATGTCAGGGTCTTTGCTACTTCCAAAGCCTTCCAGTTGGGAGTCTTTTTAGAGCAAATCCTATCAGCCTGCCACTGGAAGTCACATAACACCTTCACACAATTTTATCTGAAGGATGTGGCCTGGGCGGATTCAGAGCTCTACCACCTGTGGCCAGTATTGGCTGCTCAGCAGATCCACAAGTAGCCCAGGATATAGAGGAGATTTGTACATATGTAAATAGTACGATGTGCCACCTGGCGAGTGCACAGTGCTGGGACCGGCCAGCTGGTGGAAACACAGGACGTATTTTTTTGACGTTTGGCGGGCCGGTTTGCACACCGGATTAGCAATTGTCCATTGGATAGGGTATTAACTTATAAAAATTTAAGTTACTTATTAAATTTGCAATTTTGAACTAAAACAGTACTGATAAGATCTATATGGGCCCGCTACAACCAAAACCACTTTTTTAAAACTTTTTAATGTTCTGTGCCGTGGCTAAGTTTCAGAGCTGTATCTCCATAGCTAACTGAGTAATGGAATTTTAACATTGAGCAAATCACTTATAACCCCAAAACTATTGAATTTAGAGAATTATTGTGAAATATGTTGTTCACTTACTTTTTGATGTACTGTGTCATGGGAAATTTTCACAGCTGTATCTCCATAGCTACCTGAGTAATAGCTACTTTGAGGGTTTTCCATTGAGTTTGTCAAATATGTTCTTCACCTACTTTTTGATGTACTGTGTAATGGCAAATTTTGAGAGCTCTAGGGCCATAGCTAACTGAGTAATAGCTACTTTGATGGTTCTCCATTGAGTAAATCACTTATAACAGAAAACTGTTGAATTTAAAGGATTTTTCTCAAATATGTTGTTTAGCTACTTTTTTATGTACTGTGTAATGGCAAATTTTGACACCTGTAGGTCCATAGCTAACGGAGTAATAGCTACTTTGATGGTTCTCCATTGAGTAAATCATTTATAACTGCAAAACTATTACATTTAAAGGATTTTTGTCAAATATGTTGTTCACCTACTTTTTAATGTTCTGTATCGTGGCAAAGTTTCACAGGTGTAAGTCCATAGCTAACTGAGTAATAGCTACTTTGATTGTTTTCCTTTCAGTTAATCACTTTTAACGGCAAAACTTTTGAATTTAGAGGATTCTTGTCAAGTATGTTGTTCACCTACTTTTTGATGTACTGTGTAATGGGAAATTTTCACAGCTGTATCTCCATAGCTACCTGAGTAATAGCTACTTTGAGGGTTTTCCATTGAGTTTGTCAAATATGTTCTTCACCTACTTTTTGATGTACTGTGTAATGGCAAATTTTGAGAGCTGTAGGTCCATAGCTAACTGAGTAATAGCTACTTTGATGGTTCGCCATTGAGTAAATCACTTAGAACAGCAAAACTATTGAATTTAAAGGATTTTTATGAAATATGTTGTTCACCTACTTTTTGATGTACTGTGTAATGGCAAAGTTTGAGAGCTGTAAGTCTATAGCTAACTGAGTAATAGCTACTTTGATGGTTCTCCATTGAGTAAATCACTTAGAACAGCAAAAACTGTTGAATTTAAAGGATTTTTATGAAATATGTTGTTCACCTACTTTTTGATGTACTGTGTAATGGCAATTTTGAGAGCTGTAGGTCCATAACTAACTGAGTAATAACTACTTTGATGGTTTTCCTTTGAGTAAATCATTTATAACTGCAAAACTATTAAATTTAGAGGATGTTTGTCAAATATGTTGTTCACCTACTTTTTAATGTTATGTATCGTGGCAAAGTTTCAGAGCTGTAAGTCCATAGCTAACTGAGTAATAGCTACTTTGATGGTAAACCACTTTTAACAGCAAAACTTTTGCCCGGGAGATTATAAAACGCAGATATTTAACACATATTTTTATTGCGTTAATATATCTTACCTAGTGGACCGGTGCAATAGTCCGGCACCTAGCCGGTCCCGCCAAACATTAGAAAAAAATGTCCTGAGCTGGGCTCTGGCCTGGACCGGTAGTGTAGTATTCACTCGCCAGGTGTCACCGGACACCCAGCTCCCCTACTGCGCGTGTGCGCGCATGCGCACTTCCTCTTTTTGTTTGGCGCCATTGTGTTTAAAATCGTGAAATTTATAAGAGAAACTTTTATTATTATATCAAGTGTTATAGTGTTTTGTTGGTGATAATTTGTGGATTATTACTTCATATATATATCATGGCATCACCAGGACAGCGTAGAGGTAACTGCGGGCACATTATGGCTGCGTTTGATGGACATAAAAAATGTGCAAGGTGTAGAGACAAAAAGTTGGGGGATGACCCTTGTGTTAAAGATCACCCTTGTTCCATTTGTGACTCTCTTACAGTTCAACAACGCTCCATGCTCTCCACCCCTCAATATCAGATCCGGAAGGATAAAAAGTCGGGTCTCTTAGTCTCTCCCTCCAAAGTCACTGTTGTTGGTGTAGTTGACCAGGAGGTTTTGGGCGAAGAAGAAGAATTACCGGTTCAAGCTTCCGGTTCCGGTGAGCAAGAAGTTTTTTCTGTCTCTCATCATAGTGCTGAAGAATTTGTGTCAAAACAGGACTTTGATACACTTAGCAATCAACTAGAAGAAAAATTCGCCAGATTCGAGGCACTGCTCACTAGGACAAACATTTTCTCGACCCCGAAAGCCCCAGTTACCACATCATCTTTTTCTACTTCCGATCAGCCCTTCTTCAACCCTGCTGAGTCTGGAGCCACCGGTCCGGTGAGGCCTCCGACTTCAGCTAAGGATACTTCACAGAAAAAAGATAAGAAGAATAAGGGCACGGGCAAGAAAGGTAAAAAGGAAAAACCTATCCCTTGTACCACAGTTACGTCTGAGGCACCGGCTCCGGTGAAGGACAACACTGTAAATATATCTCTGCCCCCTCAGGATATTGAACAGCCGGCCAAGGTGGATGTACCCGCTCCGGGTTTTGATTTGTCCCTTGGCTCTGGCGTTGATGCTTCTATCTCCAAGCCAGCACCGGCTACACATCCTAACACCTTGTCTGCTTCTGCCACCGGTACTTCCGGTCAGTCTTTCTTCACCGACCCGGACGTTTCAGATTTTGACTCTGCTCAAGACAAAGATTCAGAGGAAGGTGAAATATCAGATTCAGAAGCTACAGAGCAGAACGAGGAAATGAATTACCGTGAAACCTGCAGAGCTGTTAGGGCTTTTCTAGGATGGGATCACATTCCGGACTTTGAACTTTCTGTTTCGGATGGTGATAGATCTGACAACCCTTGGAAGGGCAAACACCCACGAAAGACCGGCAAGGTGTCTGTCGAGTTTCCTCCAGATGATTGGCTCTGCCATAAGATGGAAAAACTAAATTGCCGCACTGCTGAAGGTTACCCTTCACGTGCACAGGAATCTGCTGGCTTGAAGGTCGACCAATTCATCCGCACGCCTAAAAGTCAATCGAAGTGGTATAGACAACATAGACTGAGACAAGACTCCAGTTCCAGACCAGGTAGAACCATTTTTAGTTGGTCAGACTCTGAGGCACGCCTCAATGCCCAGTATTCTAGAGTCGCAAAAGCATCAGCTTACCCTCAGTCTGGTCCGGCATCACGTCCAGTACCTCAGGATATTTTGCGCCGGTGGGAGAAGTGTGCTAGGGAAGGGACATGCATCACTAACCATGCGGCAGCATTCAATAGATGCACAAGTGAAATACAGGAAAAAATGAACAGTCACATCAGTTTGCTCAGCGATGTTATTGTCAAAGGGAAAGCTCCCAAAGAAGTGGTCAATGCCATCAAGGACCTTAAAGATCTATCCGCCTTTCACTCCAATGTTTCTGTGGCACTAGGCACTTCCCTTCAACATCTAGCAGACAGTTTATTTATCCAACTGGCAAATTTTATCTTACTCAGAAGAGATTCTTACCTTGAGTTTGCAAGAGCCGGCTTGAAACCGGACACCTGGAACAGGCTGCGTAATGCTCCTCTGTTTAGCTCTTCCCTGTTTCCGGATGATATTTTAGCCACAGCGGAGCAGGACATAGCAAAGTTTGAATCTGCACCAAGTGCTCAAGGTCCCGGTCCGGGCACAGGGCAGCACTCTGATAGAAAACACCAGTCGTACCGGTACAAACCGTACGAAAAGAAGGATAACAGACAGTCAGGCCATTCTTCTTCCCAGTCTAGCCAGCCATGGCATCAATTTTCTCATAAAGGGAGGGGTCGCGGCCGCGGACGTGGAGGTGGCAACTCCGGTTATTTCTCCAGATCGTCCCGTGGACAACACTTTAAATGACAATTATTGTTGGACAGATCCTCATTCAGAGTTAATAGTAAAGGATCCAATAGTTCAGGACATAAACCAAAATGTAAGCTTACGTGTTGTATGTCGTGTACCTTGTGTAACCGGGCTGTCAGAAAACAAAGACATAAGTCCCTCTCAGGCTCAAATGAAAATAAAGTGTGTGAAGCCTGTTTACTGTGTAGATCATTGTCTTTATGCTCCAACTGTTCAAAATGTCCCTCATGTTGTAGAAGGTCCTCCTGTGGGGGCCAGGCTGCAAAGGTTTTGGCAGGTCTGGCACTCCCTAGGTGCAAACACAAGAGTAGTTTCCATTCTTCAGGAAAGGTACAACCTACCCTTCAAGGAGAAACCTCCTCTGACAAGGTCACCGGTAATTATCAGTGGATACGCAAATCCGGTCAAAAGCAAGCACATAAAGGACTCCTTACAAGCTCTCCTTCAAAAACAAGCGGTAGAAAAGGTGACAACTCCGTCCTCCCTGGCCTTTTACAACCGCTTGTTTCTAGTACCAAAACCCAACAACAAATGGAGGCCCATCCTAGATCTAAGTCGGCTGAACTGTTACCTAGCAACCTCATCTTTCAAGATGGAGACACCAGAGACCATCCGACTCTCCCTTCAAAAAGGGGAGTGGGTGACGTCTCTGGATTTCAGCGATGCTTATTTCCATATTCCAATAGGACAAAGGTCGCGGAAATTCCTCAGATTTTTTCTCCACAGTCAAGCTTATCAGTTCACAGCTCTCTCCTTTGGCCTCTCAACGGCTCCGTTGGAGTTCACAAAGGTGGCCAAAGAAGTCAAGTTAATGGCACAGGCTCGGGGTATCAGGATCCACCAGTACCTCGACGACTGGTTGCTGAGAGCCCCGTGCCCGGAAACGTGCCTACTTCATACCCGGACCCTCTTGGACCTATGCCACAGGTTAGGGTGGGTAGTGAATCTAACCAAGTCGGAGTTGGTGCCTCAGCAAGTATTCAACTTTGTAGGTTACCGTTTCGACCTCTCTCAGGGGCTGGTCAAACCGACCCAGGAGAGGTGGATGGCTCTGTCCCAAAAGATCAACGCCCTCCTCAATCAACAGGTGTGTTCGGTCCGACAGTTCATGTCCCTTATAGGACTACTAACAGCCACAGAGAAACAGGTAGTAGCCGGGCGACTTCACATGCGCCCTATCCAGTGGCATCTAAAGAGGCATTGGCATGTCCCGGAATCTTTAGAGAAGATTATTCCGCTTCCTCAGTCCCTTCATCCACACCTGAGGTGGTGGTTGGACCCAGGCAATGTCCTAAAAGGTCAACCGCTACACCCGTTACAACACGCTCTTCAGCTGTTTACCGACGCCTCAAACGAAGGTTGGGGTGCTCACTTAGGCGACTTCACAGCAAGAGGCCTTTGGTCCACACAAGAAAGCGCCTTGCATATAAACTTGCTGGAACTCAAGGCCGTCCTGCTAGCCCTAAAACAGTTCGAGCGATTGTGTTGGAACCAGACCATTCTGGTGTGTTCCGACAACACAACAGTGGTCTCTTACATAAACAAGGAGGGCGGTATGAAATCCGGCTCTCTCTGTGCTCTCCTCTGGAGGCTGCTGATGTGGTGCAACCAGAGGCAGATTGTATTAAGAGCAAGGCATATTCCGGGTCACCTCAATGTCATTGCGGACAAGTTGTCCCGGCACGGTCAGGTGATACAAACGGAATGGTCCCTCCTGCAGGAAGTCTTCGACCAGATTTGCAGAAGATGGCACAAACCGGAGGTGGACTTATTTGCGACCAAGTTCAATCGCAAACTTCCCAGATTTGTGTCCCCAGTTCCGGATCTACTAGCCTGGAAAGTGGATACTCTAAGCGTTCCCTGGCAAGATCTGGATGCCTATGTTTTTCCTCCGGTGGCTCTCCTAGGGAAGGTGGTCTCCAAGTTGATGGATCATGGTTTCCACAGAGTCATTCTCATTGCTCCAGGGTGGCCCAACATGCCATGGTTTTGGGATCTGGTCAGCATGTCAGTACAGATTCCCCTAAGTCTGCCGAGAGTAGGGAACCTCTTGACTCAACCCTTCAATCAGTGTCCTCACAGGGACCTTCACAGTCTGAATCTACATGCATGGCTCCTAGGGCCCTTGCCATCCAACAGGCAGGCTTCTCTGAAGAGGTGGCAACACGAATTGAAGCTCCTCAGAGATGCTCAACCAGAGCCATCTACGAATCAAAGTGGTCCGTTTTTGTCAGATGGTGTGAGGAACATAAGGTGGACTTCAGGTCTCCTTCTATAAAGCAGATCTCTGACTTCCTGCTCTACTTATTTCAGGAGAAACATCTGCAACCCAGCACGATAGATGGCTATAGGACTGCTATATCTGACAAGATAGGAAATGGCCAGGTAAATATCGGTAAGGATGAGAATCTTACCAGACTGTTGGACAGTTTCCATAGGGACAAACCTAAGGGTAGGAGGGGTGTTCCTTCCTGGAACCTTTCTTTGGTTCTTCATCAGCTCACCAAACCTCCCTTTGAACCTCTTAGGAAGGCTTCCCTTAAACACCTTACCTTTAAGACGGTCTTCCTTCTTGCATTAGGGTCGGGCAAAAGAAGAAGCGAGATTCATGCCTGGGTACATAGGAACATCAGGCATCAGGAGGATTGGTCTAATGTCTCCCTGTACCCTTCCCCAAGTTTCATCTCCAAGAACCACCTGGCTAAGGAGGGCCCGGGTTGTGTAGCCCCGGTTATAATCCCGGCTCTTGCTCCGACCTTGGACAAGTCTCTTAAGGAGGACAGGACCTTGTGTCCTGTGAGGTCCTTACGTTACTACCTAGACAAAACCAAGGACCTGCGTTCAGACAAGGAGTTGGTTTTCGTCTCTTTTAGGAAGAGCTTCAAGAAAGACATTGTGCCTGCCACTGTCTCTTCCTGGATCAAACAAACAATTGGCCTATGTTACCAACTCTCAGATGAGCAGTCTCAAAATTTGCATCAAGTTCGGGCTCATGATGTCCGGGCTTTCGCGGCTTCCAAAGCTTTTCAGGGAGGCGTACCCTTAGATCAAATTCTATCAGCCTGCCATTGGAAGTCTCATAACACATTCACCCAGTTCTACCTAAAAGATGTAGCCTGGGCAGACTCTGAGCTATACCACCTGGGCCCGGTGGTAGCAGCTCAACAGATTAGAGATTAAGTTTGAATCTTTGTAAATATGTATATAAAAAAAAAAAAAAAAAAAAAAAAAAAAAAAAAAAAAAAATACAAATAAATAAATAAATAATAATGTCTCTGCAGTCTACCTTACCTCTCAGGATAGATGAGGGACCAAACTGGAATTTTTCCCTATTGCTTCCTCAGGACTCATTGGGACTCTTCTCTCCTCCCCTCTTCATGAGTGTCAGATTTCTGAAGAAAAGGGGGGGGGGGGGGGGGGGGGGGGTAATGAACTGGAATTTTTCCCTATTGCTTCCTCAGGACTCATTGGGACTCTTCTCTCCTCCCCTCTTCATGAGTGTCAGATTTCTGAAGAAAAGGGGGGGGGGGGGGGGGGGGTAATGTAATGTAACCGAGAGGGTTAGGAACCGGTCTAGGTTGGTTACCTCGGTCTATATGAGTTTTGGGAGTTATCTCCCGTAGTGAGTCCCCTGAATTTTTGATTGATCTACCCGCCATCCAATGGGTAGTTATTCTGCACCGGTCCACTAGGTAAGATATATTAACGCAATAAAATGGAAAATTTAAGAATTAAATTAAATTTTTATAAGATAATATCTTACCTAGTGGACAAGGAGAGTCCCACCCTACCTTCCCCGCTTAATTCAGGGGGACTTTACTTGGTAGGCAACAAAAAGAGGAAGTGCGCATGCGCGCACACGCGCAGTAGGGGAGCTGGGTGTCCGGTGACACCTGGCGAGTGAATACTACACTACCGGTCCAGGCCAGAGCCCAGCTCAGGACATTTTTTTCTAATGTTTGGCGGGACCGGCTAGGCGCCGGACTATTGCACCGGTCCACTAGGTAAGATATTATCTTATAAAAATTTAATTTAATTCTTAAATTTTCCAATTTGCCCTCTATAAGCATGCAGACATTTGACCTTGAAGCTCTTCGTTCAAGGTCATCCACAGACTGCCAAAGTACCCTACTTAGCTGATTTTGGCCAAACTTAAAAGTGCCTATATCTCGCTTATTATTGGTCCTAGAGGTTTGGGATGTGAAACCAACCTATAAGAAATCATGTTCTGCGAATCTTTATGTGTGTGTTCCACTACACGACTAAGCTTCCCGATCAAGGGTTTTTTGTAGCCAGTTTCAAATATTTGCTTAGTCCCAGGCATTCGGTATGGATTGGTAGTTGTCGATTGGGGCCGTGAGAAATATCCAAACCGATTCTCATTTCCCGCCGTCAACAAAATGTCCAGTCCCAGGCTTCCTCAGGCCTCCTCAGACCCAAATTTACACAGCCCTATGTTATCTGAGGCTTCCTGCAACCCTTAGTCCCAGGCGTCCGTAGCTTAGTCCCAGGAAGCCTGTTTGTCAGTCCCCGACTCATAACAGATCTTTGAAGTTTCATGCGTGTGAAAAGGAATCGGTTTCATTAGTCCCAGGAAGCCTCAGACCGTCTCAGGTGTCCTGGGACTAAGAAATCTGGGTCTGGGACTAAGCCCCGACTAAGAGAAGCCGATCCAAACCGGCCTCCTCAGGCCGCCTGGGACCACACAAATTTAGTCTGCGACGGTCTGAGGACGCCCCAGGAGTCCTGGGACTAAGTACCGATTAAGCACCGACTATTTTCCGCGCGACTGAAACCAAAAAGAGGCAAGGGGAGGTCTGGGACTATATAAGCGACCGCGCACACGCTTTCTGTGTTTAGACTGGTTGGCTACTGAGAGACGTGTGTCGCTTACTGCTTAGGGGTTTTCAGTTTTTATGTCGTCACTCTGCGGCGTGGGCGTCCGCATGAACAACTTCTCCTCCAAAACTACAAGGCCTAGAGACATGCTGTTTTTTTAAAAAGATACCTTATCTATCGAGGATGAAAATTGTTCAAGGCATGTAAATCTGTCTGTTTGCTAGAGACATTATACGGGAGGTACCCCAACCAAAAGTGTGAAAATTTCAACACTTTATCACAATTTTCTCAGTGACTATTGCAGGGATTTCTCTCATGTCTTGCATATATGTACTAGGCCAGAGGTAGATTCTCTTGTGTGAGTGTGAGACCTGGATCTGTCTTATTTTTTTTTTAATAAATTTTTTTAATAATTTTTAATGCATTAAAATTCATGCTATCATGCACTAAATCACTTATAACTTGAAAAGTGTTGCATTTAGAGCATTTTGTTAAAATATGTTATTCAGCTACTTTTTTCAGAGCTACAACATGGTGAGTAACTTGGGTGTCTGTCTCAATAGCTAAGTGAGTAATAGCTACTTTTGGGCTTTTCAGTAACTTCCATCATGAGTAAAATCACTTGTAACTTGAAAACTATTGCATTTAGAGAATTTCGTATAAATATGTTATTCAGCTACTTTTGGGTCAGCTATAACATAGTAAAATTTCAGACCTGTAGCTCATGGCATAGCTGAGTAATAGCTACTTTTAGGTTATCACTGTTTTTTTTTTATATTTATTTTATTTTTCATAACAAGTGCAAATGTATAGCAGGGAAATAATATACATATATATATGTCACTCATATGGAAATATTGAAAACACAATCAACAAAAACTCTAAATATAGAGCAACTATATCAAATACCTTAAGTATGAAAAAGATCACATAGTACAGATATTAGTGGTATCTCCCGCATGGAACACATTATAATACAACATTTGTTTTACTACTATATACTTAAACAGAAAACAGAAGCCCATCTGTCCCAGACCCGTGAAAAGATTAACTCTTTTCCATATAAATGTGCCCGGTGTTCTTCATCTCTAAAGAGCCTATTTAATCTATGTTGCAAAGACCTTAGGATCAGTCTCTTGCCATCTCTAGAGGCATCAAATATATACTTTTTAGTGATAAGTATTAAGCTATTTATTGGTATATGATTTTGATCTTTATTTATATACCCAAACACAACATTAAAGCATGAAAATTTTATGCTTAACCTAATTCTCTCTTCCAATAGTTTCTCAATGTCTTCCCATAATTGTATTGAGTTTGGAGTAAAGAATCAGGCTGATGGCAAAAAAGACAGTTGGGATTATTTTTGATGCCTAATTTAAATAGATAATTATTGGTTCCTAAAATTCTGTAAATCAATTTTAACTGAAACCATATTAGATTATTATTCGCTACTGTTTTGAAACATATAGAGAATAAGGTTTTCCAAGTGTTATTGTCAATTTGAGTTTGGAACTCTTCATTCCATCTGAGTTTCATGCTATGGTTATTTTGAAGATTGACCAGAAATACTGAATAAATTGATCTTACCCCCTTTTTATCTTTCAAAGTGGATCTCAAATTAAAAGAAACAAAGGGCCTTTCAAGAGTAATATTTTCAAATGTAAAACCATATTTTATCAAAAAAATGTTTATTTTAAATTTCAATGTCAGGTAATTAAGATAATTGAAATGGCACGAAAACATTTGACAAAGTTCATCATAGCCAGCTATCTTATTGTTGGATATAACATCTGAGACTGTGATAACTCCTTTGTAAAACCAGTCTGGAAAGTACAATGGTCTATCAGAAATTAATGGATTATACCATAATGGAGCTTTTAGAATGTCCTCAATGTTTTGAATTTGTGAGTTTGTTAACATAGTTTTCCAGCACTCAAAAACATCCTGCCAAAATGGGTTTAGTTTGCTTTTCAACATAGACAAATACTGTGGACCAAAGTTTGAAAGTTTATTTAGACATATGGATGTGTCAGCTAGTAAAAGGTTTACCCATGGGGCATTGCTAGATATAAACAGTCTCCTTATCCATGTAATTTTCATAGATTTCATGAATAAATCAATATCTATCATTTTTAATCCTCCTGCTAACGGTGGTAGTCTGACAACATCTCTTTTAATTTTGTCTGGTTTATTAGACCATAAAAAGCTATACAATATACTATTAATTTTTGAAAGCAGATAAGGGTTAGGGTTAGGCAAGGACAAAAGCAAATGATTTAATTTTGACAATATGAATGTCTTTATTACGGTGATTTTCCCTATGGGAGTTAAATGTCGTTTGTTCCAATTATTTATAATTTTTTGAATTTCTACTATTTGATTAGAAAAATTAATTTCAGTACATTCAAGCAAATCCACAGAAAAAGATAACCCCAACATATTAAAATGAGTAGTGTCCCACTTAAGATTTAATTTTAACAGTTTTTCATTGCAGCGTTTCTTCTTCCCAATCCACACTACTTGGGTTTTTTCAGTGTTAACTCGAAGACCTGAGACTGACCCAAAGATTTCTAAGACATTAAAAGCAGCCTGCAGTGATTGAGGTGTTCCATCTAATATTAATGTTGTGTCATCAGCAAACTGACTGAGCTTGATCTCGGTACTTCCACAAAAAATACCCTTAATATTTGGATTATTTAAGAAAAGTATTGTGAGGATTTGGGCAGCAAGAATAAATAAATATGATGAAATGGGGTCACCTTGACGGCAGCCCCTCTCAATATCAATAAATTTTGACAAGAAGCCACATTGAATTATGGTAGCTTTGACATCTGTGTTAAATAATTTTATCCAATTAATAAATGATTCACCAAATCCCAGAAATTCTAAGGTTTGGTAGATAAAGGTCCATGAAACAGAGTCAAATGCTTTTTCAAAGTCGATAAGGATTAACATTCCAGGAACGTTATTTTTTTCAGCAAAACTCATTATATCATATACAAGTCGAGTACACTCACCAATGTATCTTCCTGGAACGAATCCATTTTGAGTTTTAGAGATGAGATGATCAAGATATGGTTTTAGTCTATTGGCTATTGCAGCTGAAGCCAGTTTATACAAGACTGACAGCATTGACAGTGGGCGCCAATTTTTAATCATATCACGGTCTTTCCCCTTCTTGGGTAAACATGTTATAACACACTGGCGCAGTGACAAAGGTAGTCTTCCTCTGGCAAGGCTATCATTTAATGCATTTAAGACACAAAATTTCAAACGTTTCCAGAATACCTTATAAAATTCAGATGGAAAACCATCTATACCAGGGGTTTTGTTATGTTTCATATTCTTTAGTGCCTTTCCTAATTCAATTTCAGTCAAAGCTCCTTCTAATGTGCTTGCTTCGTTTATATCTAATTTGTTAATTGAGTATTGTCCTAACATATCCGAAAGACAATATTCCGATAAATTTTGATCTTTTGATTTGAAGAGAGTCTGGTAATAATGAGCAATTGAATCTAAAATTTCTTTTTGATTAGTTAAAAAACTACCATTAGACTGTTTTAGACGTTTAATAGTTTTGCTTAAGTAATTTTTTGTTTCTAAGGAGCAAAAATATTTAGTCGGCTTTTCACCTTCAATATTCCACTGAGTACGTGATCGAACCCATTGACCTTTTAGCCTTTCGCTTCTAATTTCCTCCAATTCTGTCTTTTTCATTTCTAGGACAGGAGATTGGATATCAACAGGCTTAGACTCTAACACTTCTATTTCAGATATTAAAAGGTTTTCTTTATTGCATTCTTTTCTTTTAGCTTTACTTGCATATTTAATTGTTTCACCCCTTAATCTTAATAGCATTGCCTCCAGAAACTTTTCACTGTTAATAGTAAGAGCTATTTCAGGAAAAGCATCTACAGTTATATATGTTACATTATAGACTGGGACTGCATACTTAATATATTCGTCCCTGATTGCATCATTTATTTTAAGAAGATACTCAGGATCACTTAAGTATCTTGTGTTAAATTTCCATATCCCTTTTCCATTATTAAATTTTGCTAAGTTAAGTCGTAGATATAAAGAGGAATGATCTGATTTATAACTGGGTTTAATATCCATAACATCAACAAAGTCAACCGTAGTATCGGACATCAGGATGTAATCTAATCGAGCCTGCTTTAGAGGGTTACGGCGACGCCAAGTGTATCTTGTTTTGTTGGGGTTCAAATATCTATAAAGATCAATCAGTCCATACTCTTCAATAATATTGATCATGCTTGACCTTGCTCTAGGATTGTTTAAGTTTGAATAATTATGACTGTCTAAATTAGGATTCAGGGTCAAGTTAAGATCACCGCATAACAGCAAATGGTCCTGTTCATTTTCATGTATTTTGTATTTAACATTATGATAAAAGTCAACATCATCCATATTTGGGCCATAGACATTTATGATTCGAAATTTTGTATCTTCGATCGCAAGATCCATGACCAATAAATTACCTTCAGTGTCTTTTTCTGTTTTAATCACTTTGTATTCAAAATTATTACTTAATAATATTGCTACACCTCTAGCATTACTACGACGACAATTGAGAAAAACTTTCCCATCCCAATAATTTTTGAGAACATTTTCCATTGACTCTACTAAGTGAGTGTCTTGGAGACATGCTATGTTAATTTTCATTTCTTTAATGTAAGTTAGAACGTCATATCGTTTTTTCTTATTATTCAAGCCCCGACAGTTTGCTGACAACAGAGATATTTCATTACTAGGATTCACAATTGAAATGGAACACTGGTTAAATCTTTCCAACATTTACACAAGTCTGAAACAGGAAGGCTCCCACAACTCTGCCTATAGCAATTTTCAAAAAAACTCTTTTTGCTTTTATGCATCCTACTAAGAGTGACAAAAGATCGAAAACAAGATACATTTATCTGCACTTGATATAAAGAAAAATAGAAAGATATTATGCAAGGTATTATCATGGGACAAAAGCAAAATAAAAAATAAAAAAATAAAATAATTTGATGAGAAAAGTAAGAACAAAAAAAAGAAAATTCAATGTAAGTGAAAAAACACATATTTACAGTGCATTGGATTTGAAATTTAGAAAAAAAGGCGAAATATACCAAAAAAAAAAAAAAAAAAAAGAAAAAAAGAAAAAAAAGGAAGATTTTACCAGACTATTAGAAGAAAGAAAAACTAGGAATGCTGGTAAAATATGTAGCATTTACAGAGTGGATATATTCTGGTATATTGATTAGAGTCTAGTATTTCATTCAAGCAAAGAAACTTGGAGACACTCCTCAAAAAAAAATGACCAAATAGATATTTCACACAATTTTACATTTATTTGGAATATCTGATACACAGAGGTGCCCTTGATTAAAGTTCAAGCTTGTATGAAAGAGTGTCAGCATTAAAGTGCTTTTAGTATTCACAGACCCTGTGTTTAGTACTTGATATAATTAATGACTGATTGGGGTGGTATACAATATGAATCTAACAGAGGGAGATACTGAGATTGGAATATATTGAAAACAACAACCCAAACTTAGGTGGATTATTAAACTAGGGACTGTGTCAAAAATCATGGTTAGGGTTACTCAAGAACATAATGTTTAAATCAATTCTGTCAATGAGAAAATAGAATTCAGTTTGGGGGGGGGGGGGGGGGGGGGGGGGGGGGGGGGGGGGGGGGACGGGACAGCTTATTATTTAAGATGACTAAACAAGACATACACATTAGAATTACCATTGAGGATGTCAGTATGCCAGTTTCTTTAACTTTTATTAAAAATAACACAAGAATGATAGGGAATGTGACAGGCATACATGTAACTGAAAGAATGGAGCTTCAAAATTTTAAAGTAACTGATATAATCTAGAACAGGTATATATACCGTTATTGGTATTTTCCACCAATATGGTAACTGTTCTGTAGAAATCACAGAATAATTTCACTTGATTATAACAACAATAACATTTTTACAAAAAAAAAAAAAAAAAAAAAAATTCCTGTATTTTTCTACAATAGCTATCAAGAATAATAGTCGCATAATGGACTTGATTTTGAAAACTATCATTGATTTGCTTTGAACATACAAGTGAACATGGCAATACAGCTTTTATGCAAAGAGTCTTTTAACTCTTGAAAGTACTATATGTGATATAAGAAGTAAAGTTTCAATCTGTTACTTTACCTATACCTTTATTGGTATTTCACGCCAATAAAGTAATTGTTCTACCAATTATAACACATCACATAAAAAATTTCATTTGATTATAACAACAATCTAATTTTTACAGAAAGAAATATGTTCGTGTATGAACACCATGTTTTACTACTGTAACAATACTTATCATGAATAATAGTTACATAATGGACTTAATTTTTAACTATCAGTAAATTGCTTTAAAACAGACAAGTGAATATAACAATATAATCTTAATGCAGTCTTTTACCTCCTGAAGTACTATATATGATAAAAATGATAAAAATTTCATTCTACTGCATCACCTATATTACCAATTAATTTCTTTGAATGTGAAACTAATAGGCTCTTTAATTAGTACAATATATAAAAAGGTCAAATTTTAATGTTCATTGATTCACATTAGAATCTTTAACTTAGAGTTTGTCTCACCCTTGTAAGTACCTTCCCTGCTTTGTTTTTGCCTCTCCATTTGGTGGGATCAAATAGGTTTTTACTGCGAAGTGATATTCCTACTCCCCAATAAGTGTCTGAAGAACTGGCCTCCACTAACTGTCCCATTGGTGTTTTTCAGAAATAGTGCTAAGTCTTCATTTTGTCTGAATTTCAAATACATAGCTGTGTACATGTGATCTTCAGCAACTTCTTTCCATACTGCTGCATTGAAATTGGAGATTTTTTTCCCAATTAACTTTGCTTCAACTGGTGATTTTGTGCTTAGTATTCTTTGTGCGGATTCATCATCTTTGAATTGTTTTGCCTTCTTATACATTAGATATTGCTCACTGCTATAGAACACTTGGCCCTCACTTTGAAATTTTGCTGGAAAGTGATTGCTCAGCGGCGAATATTTACTAAAGAATGCTGTTACTCCATTTTGAGTTGGAGAAAAAACATACTGTGGGTGTAGTTCTGGGACTGGAATTGACGTGATGTTGTTGATTGTATACTCTCGGCCTCCCAGTATTAAGCTATCAACTCGAAGTTTGGGGTTTAGGTTTGGACATTTATCCAGAGCCTTGAAGAATGTAGGAAGTATAAGTTGCCTACGCTGATGTACCTCCTTTGGATAGTCATCTGATATGTTAATATGGTCATCTTTCAGAGTACCTTTTTTATCCATAATGGCTTGCTTAACTTTGTAGCTGCATAGCTTCATAAGGATCGGCCTTGGACGCTTATTAACTGCTGGCCCAGCAAAATGTACCCTTTCAACGTCGCTTGGGCTTATCTCTAGTCCATTTTCATGAAAAGTTTTCAAAACTGCAGCTTCAATATCATCATTTCTGTCTACTTTTATGCCCCACACTTTCAGATTATTCCTTCTTGAGAACATCTCCTGCTTGATCCATTTTTCTTTCAGCATCCTGTTTTCAGATTTTAATTCATTAAGTTCTTCATCCATAACTTTCACGTCACTACTTAAATGCTCAACTGTCACCTCTAGATCTGTAAGCCTTCGAAGTTCCTCCAATGCATTGCCTACTGAGGTTTCAATGGAATCCAACTTCTCTAACTTTAGTGTTATAGGGTCAATTTTGTCATTTAACAATTGTGTCAGTGTATTTACAATTTCTCCACGTTCTGTGGACCCTCTAGTTCCTGCTGCCATTTCAAGTAGTTTTATATATAAGTAGTATCACAAGAATCAGATTTTTAAGCACAGCTATATGCAGTCAAATGTTTATTACAAACAGAGGAAACACACACTTTTATGTAACTTGTCAACTATTTATTTATATTTCTCTATAATGTTTGCCTCTGTGTATCTGTCTTAGTCTTTAAACTCTGTATTGTTGTTTACTCACTGGCTCCATGTCATGTTGTTGTAGATGAAAACTGTCATGTGTACAGGATATTGAAAACCATATTAGTCTAGGCTTCCACTCACCAAGGGAATTAGTTTCAAATATTATCCATATCCAAGATTTTTTTTTTCTAAATAAGTGTCACTATCATTCTATATCATTTGATTAATATACCCAGTCACTATCCAGACAAGTTTAACTCCTATTTCTTGTAAAAAAATGCATTTTATCCACAAACTGCAACACAACACACACTAGCTTGTTAAGGGGTCATGTCAAAATCCTGTTGAGTAAATCACTTATAACTTGAAAACTATTGCATTTAGAGTATTTTGTTTCAATATGTTATTCACCTATTTTGGGGTCAGCTATAACATAGTGAAGTTCCAGACCTGTGGCTCATTGCATAGCTGAGTGATAGCTACTTTGAAGTTCTCACTGTTGAGTAAATCAGTTGTAATTGGAAAACTATTGCATTTACAGAAATTTGTGTAAATATGTTATTCAGCTACTTTTGGGTCAGCTATAACATAGTGAAATTACAGACCTGTAGCTCATGGCACAATTGAGCAATAGCTATTTTCAGGTACTGACTATCTAACGAAAAAATATTATAGCTAGCCTTCTCAAGTTTGCAGGATATATTAATAACCATAAAATGTTGCCTGGGAATATTTTTGGACTCTTTTTGAAAAACAAGATGGCCGCCAGGGATGTTTATTCGACTTTAAACAGGGACTTTTGTTGGCCGTCTAGAGCAAAGGGTATTATAGGTAGAGATCTCAAATTCGCAGGATATGTTCCTCATTACAAAATTTTGACAGGGAATTCTTTTGGCCTCATTTTGAAAAACAAGATGGCCGCCACAGGTGTTTCTTTGTCAGTCATGAAAAGTGCTTATATCTCCCTTATTATTGGTCCTAGAGGTTTGGGATGGTAAACCAACCTGTAGGAAATCATGGGCTGTGAATCTTTTGGTGTAGTCAGATTTGACCTTTGACCCCTCCTTCAAGGTCAAACAAGGATAGCCAAACTTAAAAGTGCCTATAACTCGCTTATTATTGGTCCTAGAGGTTTGGGATGGTAAACCATCCTATAGGAAATCATGGGCTGGGAATCTTTTGGTGTGGTCGGATTTGACCTTGGACCCTGCCTTCAAGGTCAAACGAGGATATTGCATTTGCAATATTTCTTTAAATATGTTTTAACCTACTTTTTACACTTAAACAGTTACCTTGTTACTTTCCTTCATAATACCATTTGCAGGGCACAATTTTTTGTCCTTTTCTTCTATCAGCTTCGGAATTTCTTTCGAACATGCTGTTCAGTTACCATTTACTGTACTTCTGTACAGCACTTTCCCTGATAATTATGCTTTCCTCTCATTATCACCTTCACAAATCAAAAACACTTGCAGCTGACACAGTGCCCGTTCACGGGCACTCTCCTCTTGTTTTACATTTCACATTTTACTTGAGCTTAGGGCAAATTTAACAGTTAGGAGACACATTTCAGTTTTTTTACTTTTTTTTGAGATATTCACTGGAGTTATGAGGAGAGAGAAAGGAGGAAAGAGAGTAAAGAAGAAGATGGATGAGAGGCAAGAGGAGAAGGAGAAGGAAGGTGGAGAGTTGGAGGAGATGACAGAGGAAAGGACAGAGGAAAGGATAGAGGAGGGTACAGAAGAGAGAGAAGAAAGGATAGAGGAGAGAGAGGAAGGCTTACAAGTTACTGAGGAAGCTTACGAAGAAGATGAGAGGTGTGAGGAAGATTCAGAGTGCCACTCAGCAGCCAAGAGAGCCAGGGTTTGTGCTACATTCACTGACAACCAAGGAAACGTCATTCTTGAGTTTGTGAAGGAGCACCCAGAGCTGTACGACAAGGAGCATGCACGTTACCACGACAAACATAGGAAGGCGGCTCTGTGGGCAGAAATTTCTGCAGAACTGAAGCTCCAGCCCTTTGATGTCAGAAGGTGGTTTGAGTCACAGAGAACTCGCTATGGAAAGCTCTCCAAGCTACAGTCTGGCCAAGCCCCAAGGGATATGACCAAGAGACAGTCCTGGGTCTACCAGCAGATGGGTTTCCTTAAGACCCATATCAGACGCAAGGGGGCCAACAGAAGTTCTGGGTTCGAGGCCAGTCCCAACACCAGCAGGCATGAAGAATCGCGTGGATCTACTACTGATACAGAACATCTCGAGTCCAGTGTCCTGAGGGAGAGTGCAAGTCAACCAATTATTACATCTACACCAGTTTCCACAGATTCAAAGATACTCGAGCACTTCGACCAGATGAGGACCCTGATCTCAGGTTTCCTGCAGCAGAAGTCAGACAGGAAGCCCTTCTTTGACTATGTGGCATCAGAGGCTGAAAAGATGACCCAAGAGGAATTTGAGGACCTCAAGGGCAGAATTTTTAGAGACATTGAAGAAGTAAAGAACACTCATAGACGTTAAGTTCTACCCAAGAGATCAGCCACTATTACCAGGGAGTCACAGAGGGTTGAGATACTGCCAACAACCACTCAACAGGAGTCTAGTTCCACCCAGGCTGCAGCGGGCAGCAGTTCCAGCAGTTATGTCTACTATACACCCAGCCCCATTGGCTTTGGAAACCCTCCATCAGTGCTGACAATACAGGACGAGGGCAGCAGACACAACTTAAATGGAATACTAAGCCAGCTACCAGATCTAACAACACAGATCACTTAGCAGCCTCAGCAGCAGCAGCAGCTCCACACCATCACCACCACAGCACCGCCTCAATAGCAGCAGCCTCCTCAGTAGCCATCCAGTCCGGGTGGGTCTCGTACCCCCCATAGGCCCTTTTCCGGGCCGCCCAAATCTTCCAAAAACAATTATTCAGCTGCAAGTTGTTCAAATTCCCCTCCCAAAACATAACAGTTCAGTATAAATACTTATCAAAAAAGGCGCCCAACACCCACACCACCCCAAACATGAAAGAAATAACCCATGGTAATACACATAACAAAAAAAGGCCACATAGAAAAATAGATAAATGAACTCCCAATATGGCCAATAGTCTGCCCATTTGTAGTTTAAAATCCATGGGATAGCTTTAATTCTGTAATGAAACAGTCCAACACTGACACCGTCCCTAGAGGAAAAAAAAAATGTTATGACATGTCCACAAACCTACAAACAGACAAACCCAATAGCAAACATAACCCCCCAACCAACAAACAGACAAACCCAATAGCAAACATAACCTCCAACCAACAAACTGACAAACCCAATAGCAAACATAACCTCCAACCAACAAACTGACAAACGAATTTGCAAACATAAATCCCCACAACAAACAGGAATTTTGTAAACAGAACCACTTGGGTGGTTATTTTTTGTAAATTTCCCTGAAGTAGAATAAAAAAATTTAATTAAGCGTCCCTGAAAGGGCGCTTATTTGGTTTCGCCTCAGTTTCCTCGCCGCCGCCGCTGCATTATGGTCTCCCTTGAATATCTCCCTTATTATTGCAAGCTTTTAAACCATATTTGGCAGTTATATACCTTAGGCGTGGGAAAATTTTTCCACATGCTTAAATTTGACCGTTGATCTTTATCAAGGTCACATGATCAAAAAATAATTTTTTTCGGGTACACCCGCCCGTCATCGCAGTTCAGGAAAATCTACTGACCGCAGAGGCTTGTAACTTCATACACATGTTTATACTATCAAAAACGTGAGCTAATTAGATTTTGGGAGCAATCCGATGAAAATTGACCGATTTATGAGTGATTTTCTCACAGGTACCAATCAGAAAGCTTAAAATTCATGTGAACCCTCCTATTATCTTCTTAAGTATTGCATTTAGAGCCATAAAATGTATTGGGAGGTAGTAGGAAACCATATGTGAAGAGTCTAGATAGCCGGTCATATTTACCCCCAGACCCTCCCTTATGGGTCAAACTGGGGTCATAAAATAGCCGATTTTATTACGCTACAATAGCTTACCATGTGGGACTTAATGCTGTTCTCGGGTTGCCACACCCGGGGCCAACGTCTTAGAAAAAAAGACAGTTCTTGTTAGCCACCGGATATACTGCTAGTTGTCGTCACATGATAACCTCTGACCTCTCGCCCTACTTTCTCGTTGGCCATGCGAATTAGCAATGCTTTATTTGCAAGGAATATTATTTCATTTTTACAAGGATATTCTAGTCGTTGGATATGGAAACTACACCAGTTTCTTTATTTTATTACATAGAATCTTAATTCGATGTCTTTTCATAGTTCAGATAAGTATTTTTAGCATATTTTACAACTGAAGTCCACTTCCGGGTTCACGTTGTAAAGAACAGCGACTCGTTTATGTGGTTTCTGATACAGGATATATATATATGCCTGTCAGTAAAATAAAATAAAATATTTAACCCCTACCTGCTTCATTATTTGACCATTTTTAGGGTTTAAAAGTGTATAAATGTAACACAAACGAGTCCTTGTCAAGTAAAATCATCGAAACCACTTCCGTTTTTAATCGAGACAGCATTTCTTGCAATTTGCACGTCTCGTGTTGGTAGTTTATATACAGGAATATATGCCTGTTGAAATCAAATCAAATAAATTTTGCAAGGGTTTATCCCCGTGCTTCTATTCTATTGGTCCATTTTAAGGGTTAAAATATGATATAAAGCACGAAACTAACTTGGGGGAATCCTCGGGGAAACCCCTGTGATGACGTCACGTCTAGACATGTGCTGAGAGACGCGTGTTTCTTACAGCACGTTTATCAATGAAATTAAATAAAATTAATAAATAAATAAAATAAAATATTTTACCCCTTCTTTCCTGTATTATTGTCATTTAAAATGTTAATACTTAAAATAAACAGGAATAGAATCCTTCCTCAAATCGTCTAGACTATGTGTTGCTTTAAACTAAGGTAACCTCGGTTTCCCATTATTTTAATCATATTTTAATTCATCCAGTTTTATAATATAATAAATTTTGTACTTGTTTTTTAGATTCTATGTTATTTAATTAAATTCTGTGTAATTATTGCTTTCCTTATCTCACAACTAGCCCTACCTGCAGTGAGGCGGGTGAGCCAGGTGACCTTGTGTCACTGTTGATTTACTTACGTAAATCCAGTTGTGTAGTTCCTCCAAGAAGGAAAAGCAAGCTTACATGTAAGCTTACTTTTAAGGAAAGCTTACATAGAAATTATAATATCCAACTTCTTCTCCAGGGTGGATCAGATCCCTGCTTGAATCTGAAGCCAGATAAGATCTTAGTTCATCCGAGATTGATAATGCACCCGAGAATCGGATGCAGTATTTTCATTGCACCTCTCGGATCATCTAATCTGAAATCCAATGCTCGGTTGATTGTATGTAGATCTGATCCTCGGATGATCGGATCATCTAATCTGATGTTCGGATGTTGATTCCAGATCAGAACACTGAACAATCCTCACACACAAAAAAAATTGGACTAATTGTTCACCAGCCTGGCAGTAAATATCACTTATTGGAGGCTTGGGTCCAAGTCCTCAAGCCCAAGAGGCCTTCTAAAGAAGGTCCTTCATTCAGTCCTGGCTCTGTATTTTTAGGGAAGTAGGTTGCATGACTTCACCCTAACCATTTTTGAGGACATTGAAACTTAGGCAGTTTTTTGAACCTCCCTGCCACCAGGGAATTTATGCCTAGATCCTCCACAGTCTGGACTCTGAATGATTTACTAGGCCAACAGGAACTTGGGCAGTTTAATTTCCCTTAAAATGGAGCAAGTTTTGTATCTCCCTAGGGGCCTCCTTGGGTAAGCCCCTCTTCCCCTTCTGATCAGCAAGAGTCGAGCTTCAGGCTGCTCTTCACTAGGTTTTTTCTGAATACAACCTGGTTATATATATGTTAAGACAGTAGCAAGGCTACTACCAGACAGGTCAAACTCAATTCCATGGTGCATATAAGTAGTCAGAAGGGGTATGGTGAATTCAGGTGAGAAACTGGATCTTTAGATCTTAAAGTTTCCCATTCACAACTACTTTAGGAGGGACAGGAGTCCCTCATCAAGGCACCTGTAATAACACTTAGGGTTTAGGCCCTATTAATCAACCCTTTCCAATTTCCCACATCTAGAGGCTCCTACAGGAACCACCCCAATGGGGGTCATTCCATCCCTAGCAGTATCCTTCGTTTTCCCCAGGTAGGGGGAAATCGAGTAGCCGAGGCTCCAAGGTCTTTTCGACCCACTCCAGGGGATGAGGGCATGAAAACCCTTCCCCCCAATGACTCCTCCAGCCTCACCCAGTCCACCAGTAGGAGGTCACCTCCGTTCTTCAGATAAGACTGGCAACAAATCCTGTCATTCCTTTCAAATCCAAATCCAGCCGGACTCCTGACCCGGTCAGAATACAAGGCCCTTCAAAGACCAAGTCCTGGCCTCTGTATCCAGTCTCTTCTGTCAAAGAACGCAATAGAAAGGGTGCTAAATGTAAAATCTCTCGGGTTTTACAGTCGCCTGTTCCTAGTACCAAGCCTCACCTAAGGTGGAGGCCAGTCATAGACCTAAACAGGCTCAACACTTTTCTATATGTAGAAAAGTTCAAAATTGAAACCCCAGAGTCCATCAGGACCTCCCTGATTCCAGGGGAGTGGGTATCGTCGATAGATCTGTCGGACACTTACCTACACATCCCCATCCATCCAAACTCAAGGAAATACCTAAGGTTTTGCTACAGTCACAGGTGTTCCAGTTCACCTCCCTCCCATTCGGACTAACCCCAGCCCCCAGGCCTTTACAATGATTGTAAAGGAAGTGAAACTAATGGCCCTCTCTAGAGGACTCAGAATTCACCAATACCTGGACGACTGGCTGATCAGGTCCCAGTCTCAGGAGGAAGCCCAAGTGAACACACAGGCAGTGGTAGACCTAACTCAGTCCTTGGGGTGGATAATAAATCAGGAAAAATCAGAACTGAAACCTACTCAGGTGTTTTTCGTTCATGGGCTACGAATACCACCTAGATTCAGCCTTTGTAAAACCCACTCAAGAGAGATGGCTCAAACTTCAGGATTTGATCCTACGACTCAAGTCAGGGGCCACGGTGGCAGAGTGGTAACACTCTCGCCTCCCACCTCTGCGGCCGGGGTTCGATCCCCGTCATGGCCGTAAGTGGGAAAGCTGGTAGTTGCTTGCCGTTGGTCGGCAGTTTACAGTACAGAACCCTAGCGAACTATATGTACTGGTTTCCTCTGCCCTTCCAACTACCCGTCGTGATATGACCTGTACAGTGTTGAAAGCGACGTAAAACCCCAAATAAACCTACGACTCAAGTCAAACGTGTTTTTGACTGCAAGATGTTTGATGTCTCTAATTGGGTTGCTAGCCTCAATGGAGAAAATGGTCCCGGAGGGACGCCTTCACATGAGGCCCTTTCAGTTTCATCTCAAGGAGCACTGGAGATATCCTCAGTCGCTGGACAACCTCCTTCCTTGGACAGAAGCCATTGCAGCCCACCTAGATTGGTGGCAAAATCCCTCAAACGTGATGAAAGGTGCAGACCTTCATCCCAAAGACCACAGTATCCAACTCTTTACCGACGCCTCAAATGAAGGTTGGGGCGCTCACTTAGACCAAAATTCCATAAAGGGTCTGTGAAAAAAAGGCTACACATAAATGTCCTAGAATTGAAGGCGGTCTCCCTGGTCCTTCGAGATTTCAAGGACCAGTGCCAGAATCAAACAGTGTTAGTTGCGATGGACAACTCAACAGTGGTAGCCTACATCAACAAACAAGGAGGAACACACTCAGCAGAGATGTGCGCTCTCCTGTGAAAGATCATGACCTGGGGCCATCACTACCTCATAACATTGAAAGCCGACCTACTGTCCAGGTCCAACCAAGTGCAGTCAACAGAATGGTCTCTGCACCCACAGGTGTTCAAACAGATCTGCCAGAAGTGGTTCACACCTCATGTAGACTTATTTGCCACTCACCTGAACCACAAGCTCCCACTGTACGTGTCTCCTATCCCAGACCCAAGGGCCTGGGACATAGATGCTCTAAACATAAACTGGACCAACCTCACGGCCTATGCTTACCCTCCTACGGCTCCTTCACAAGGTGATCCAAAAGATCAGGCAATGTTATTGCCTGATCATCGTAATAGCCCCAGGCTGGCCAGGGATGCCCTGGTTTTGGGACCTAGTGCAGCTCTCAACAGAGATCCCACTACAACTCCCAGTGTCAACGACCCTACTCAAACAGTCCCACAGGTATGTGTTCCACAACAACCCCCAGCACCTGAACCTCCACGCCTGGTGTCTAGGAGCGGACAACTCCAAGAACAAGGCTTCTCTGTGGAGGTGGCAGAGAGAATTGCTGCCCCTCAGCGGTCTTCAACAAGGACCATCTACAAGTCAAAGTGGGCCCTATTTGAAAAATGGTGCAGAGAAAATTCGGTGGATTTCTCCACTCCATCTGTGAAACAAATCTCAGATTTTTTCATGTACCTGTACCAAGACCTAACCAGGCGCCCCTCGACCTTTGATGGTTACAGGACTGCAATCGTTGACACTTTGGGCCCAACGGCCCAACATTTTGCACACAATGCAGACCTTCATAGGTTACTCTCCAGTTTTCACAGGGATCGTCCCAAAAGTTCCAGAAATTTACCCAAGTGGAACCTTTCTGTTGTCCTCAACGAGCTCACAAAAGCACCATTTGAGCCCATGAAAGACACAGACCTCAAACATCTTACTCTAAAAACTGCTTTCTTGCTAGCTTTGGCCTCCGGCAAGTGCCGCAGCGAAATCCATGCCTGGGTCGCAAACAAAGTATCTAATCTAGGCCAATGGGAAAAGGTTGCCTTGTTCCCTTCTTCTGATTTCATAGCCAAAAACCAACTAGCAAGAGAAGGTTCTCAAAGTGTATCTCCGGTGACTATTCCTGCTTTGACTACCATTGTAGATAGACAATTTAAGGAAGACAGGACCCTGTGTCCGGTACGGGCCCTGAGGTATTATCTGGACCGAACCAAAGACCTGAGAGGGTCTCGTTCCCTCCTTTTTATCTCCTTCAAGAAAGGACATACCTCAGACATCAGACCCGCTACTCTCTCCTCCTGGTTGAAACAAACCATCTTACTTTGTTACAAACAAGCAGACCAACAAGCCTTGGACTTGTTCCAAGTTAAAACTCATGACATCCGGGCCTTCGCGGCCTCTAAGGCCTTTTACGGTGGGGTATCGGTGGACCAAATCATGCAAGCCTGTCACTGGAAAGCTCACAACACTTTTACAAATTTTTACCTAAAAGACCTTACTTGGTCAGACACCGACAACAATATGTATCTGGGACCCGTAGTGGCGGCACAACAAGTCCTAGATCCTTCCCCTCAGACCAGTTGTCCTCGGAAAGAAAAAAAAAGGGGGGGGGGGGGGGGGGGGGGGGGGGCACACCCGCTACAACCAAGTCTTCAGGAGTCTCTACCAGGATCTAGGTATTCTTTTACCTTCAAGATGTTACGGGTAAGGTCATTTTTGTTTTTTAGTTTATAAAGTAATTTGTATTAAGGACTTATTAAGTTGTCATTAATCTCATATTCAGGTGGCAAAAAATTTATGAGAATTCCAACCATTGGGCTGGTCTGTCACTCGTGAATGGCCCCTAGGAACCCTTAGACCTCTAAGTGAGCACTGCTGCACTTCCGTCCTACAAGCAAAACATCTAGACAGTTTTTAGCACTGTCTCTCATTCTACTTAGGTTTTTGGCTCTTCACAGGCCCGGTCTTCGGGATTGGGGCACTGTGAATGGGACTCAGACTGGTATTTCTAACACTTTTTCTATATAATTATATTACTTCAAATCTCAGAAAAAAATGACATATCTTCCAGTCTCAGCTGTAATCCCGCCACCGGTTGAATTCAGCATCAAGTCCCACATGGTTGTTGGCCGTGGCGAGTGGCCACCCGAGAACAGCATTAAATCCCACATGGTAAGCTTGTAGCTCATAAAAGCTACATTTAAGTAATTAAATTTTCAATTTTGTGTTTTTGCCTTATATCTCCTTTATTCTTGCTTTTACAGTTTTAGAATGTATTAAGAGGTATTGGGAAACCTTATGTGATGAGTCTAGATAGCCGGTCAGATTTACCCCCGCATCCCCCCTTATGGGTCAAACTGGGGTCATAAAATAGTCGATTTTGTGTTTTGGCCTTTTATCTCCTTTATTCTTGCTTTTACAGCTTTAGAATATATTAAGAGGTATTGGGAAACCATATGTGAAGAGTCTAGATAGCTGGTCAGATTTACCTCCGGACCCCCCGTTATGGGTCAAACTGGGGGTCATAAAATAGCTGATTTTATTGCGTTAATACTTCCTATCCAATGGACAATTGCTAATCCGGTCGATGCAGACCGGCCCGCCAAACGCCAGAAAAAGATGTCCTGTGTTTCCACCGGCTGGCCGGTCCCAGTACTGTGCATTCGCTAGGTGGCGCATGGTATTTACTTCCTGTCTAGACAACATGACGTCATAGCATCTTTTTCGTTGTCTAAACCTATTCGACCCCTAGTAAGCTGATAGCGGGGTCGATGGGAGGGTCTTGTGTGTCCATTGAATAGGGTATTAACTTATAAAAATTTAATATACTTATTAAATTTGCATTTTTATTGCGTTAATACTTCCTATCCAATGGACAATTGCTGAATAACTACCGCTTGGTCGGCGGGTAAGTTACTAGGGACTTATGTGAACTCACAAGTAATAGCAAATTTTAACTTACGGTCTAGGCTGACTTCGTCAGGAGACCTATAGGCCCAGGCCTGGGTTGACCTCAAGGTCAGGAAACCCTGTAAGGCCATGGTCGGTTGCCAGCAGCCGGTTACCCGGTTACCCGAGGTAGGGGAAGAGAGGGATGAGTTCAGTCCCAGAATGCAAATAAACCTCCCGAAGGAAGCACGCCACACTTAATTCTTATGTACATGAAGAACTGTTTATACATATATACAAATCTCCTCAATCTAAGGGCCACTTGTGGATCTGCTAAGTAGCCACTACCGAGCCCAATTGGTAAAGCTCTGAATCAGCCCAAGCCCCGCCCTTCAGATAGAACTGTGTGAAGGTATTATGTGACTTCAGTGGCAGGCTGACAAGACTGTATCTAAGGAAACTTCCGAACCGGAAGACCTTAGAAGCATCAAAGGCCCTGACATCATGGGCTTTAACCTGATGTAAATTGTGGGCCTTCTCGTCAGAGAGCTCATAACATAGGATCACAGTCTGCTTGATCCAAGAGGAGATAGTGGCAGGTGAGATGTCTTTGTCAAAACCTTTCTTAAAGGAGACAAAAACCACCTCATTATTCTCCCAAAAGTTTCCGACAGTCATAACTTGTCAAACAGAATAGTCCCTCCTTCAAGAGGTTTTCCAAACAATATGCAGCAGGTGGCACCGACCTCAAATAGACTTGTTTGCCACAAGGTTCAACAACAAGTTACCTCAGTTCGTGTCACCAATACCGGATTCCCTGGCAGTAGCAGTAGATGCACTCAGTCTCCAATGGGAGGATCTGGACGCTTATGCCTTCCCACTAGCAGCCATCTTGGGCAAAGTGGTGGAGAAGTTACAGGACTCCCCTTGCAAGAGAATCATTCTGATTGCTCCGGGGTGGCCCAACATGCCTTGGTTTTGGGATCTAGTGACCATGTCCAGTCAGATCCCACTGAGCCTGCCCAACCTGCCAAACCTGTTGACACAACCTTTCAATCAGATCCCTCACAGAAATCTGACAAACTTAAATCTCCATGCATGGCTCCTAGAGCCTCAGCAATCAAAGAGCAGGGCATATCTGAAGCAGTGGCAGCAAGGATTGAGGCTCCTCAAAGAGGATCAACCAGATCAGTCTATCAGGCAAAGTGGACCATTTTTACAAAGTGGTGCATCACTAATCAGTTGGACTTCAGGGCACCCCCTGTAAAGTCAGTTGCTGACTTCCTTATGTATCTTTTTGAGGACAGGAAGTTACAGCCCAGCACCATTGATGGTTACAGGTCTGCCATTGCTGATAAACTGGGAAATTCAACCCTCAACATCAGCAAAGATGAAAATCTCACTTGTCTCTTGGATAGCTTCCATAGAGACAGACCCAAGGGTAGAAGGGGTATCCCTTCCTGGAACCTATCTCTGGTTTTACACCAGCTGACAAAGGCTCCCTTTGAGCCAATTAAAGAGGCTTGCTTGAAGCATTTAACCTTCAAGACAGTTTTCGTCTTAGCCCTTGGTTTAGGCAAGTGCAGTGGTGAGATTCATGCTTAGCAAAACAAAAATATCAGACACCAATCTGACTGGTCAAAGGTGTCCCTGTACCCATCACCCAGCTTTCTTTCCAAGAACCAGCTGGCAAAAGAGGGTCCAGACAGTGTGGCCCCAGTGGTTATACCAGCCCTGGCCCCAACTCTGGATAGGTCCCTCTGTCTGGTCAGAGGATTACGCTACTATTTGGACAGGACCTCAGGCAGAATAAGGAGTTGGTCTTTGTCTCCTTCAAGAAAGGTTTCGACAAAGACATCTCACCTGCCACTATCTCCTCATGGATCAAACAGACTGTGATCCTATGTTATGAGCTCTCAGACCAAGAGGCCCACACCTTACATCAGGTTAAAGCCCATGATGTCAGGGCCTTTGCTGCTTCCAAGGCCTTCCAGTCGGGAGTCTCCTTGGAACAGATCTTATCAGCCTGCCGCTGGAAGTTTTTTATTATGGTTGTTTATGCATTGTGAAATGCCGATACCCTTTGAAAATCGTCAGCATATTAACACAGTTAAATAATTAATAAGTACATGAAACGTTGTATATATTGCCTATATATAGTTCAATTCCGAAACTGCTTTACTGATAGGTCATGTGACTCCACCTTTATGGACACAACGGTGTTTTAAATGTACAGAAATCTTTTCTAGGTTAACATTTCTTCTGTGTCGTACTGTTTTGAATGCAAAAAAGGTGGCCGACGAGAAATAAAGTAAATGGTTGGACCCCATTATTTGTGTATGTTTTAAGTTTGTAAATGTGTAGATTTTTGTAGAATCACCTATTATCGCCCATCGGCGTGAGTACCCGGGTACCTGCCCGGTGAAATCAATACCTACCCGGTCACACCAAAAAGGGTATTTTGAGAACACTAATATATATATAAGGAAAAAAAAACCCAAAACTGTGTTGTGCTTCCTTCGGGAGGTTTATTTGTACTTCTTATGGGATTGAACTCACCCCTCTCTTTCTTCCCCTACCTCAGAGCAGGTCTGTTAAAAAGTAAAGGGGGGGGGGGGGAATCGGTTGGACGAGAAAAGGAGACGAATGTGAGAGTGTACCGCGAGACGACAACGAGAGGCTACGGCCAACTATAAATGTCTATTTTTCTTAGACGTTGGCCATGATGCCTTGCGGCCATCTGAGAACAGCAATCAGTCCCACATGGTAAGCTTGTAGCTTATAAAAGCTACATTTAAGTAATTAAAATTTTTTATTTTCTTCACCTCCACGTCCGAAACCCTTGCGTTTTGAATCTTTGTCATTAAAACGCCTCATACTGTTCCACCCACCCCAGGTACTGCATTGCAGAATAAAATAGAAAGTAGGCTTGAAAAATCCCTGGGTAGTACATTTAACATCCAACTTAAGCAAGAAATGGGGGTGTTCCAGGCCTCCATGCTGGGGGCAATGAAGTCTCTCAGGGACGAAATGCTTTCCTTCAAAAAAGCATCCGAGTCGGATGTAGTAAAGACATCCGCCTCTGCCCAAGCTGGACCTAAACCTGGACCAAGTAATCAGCCCGATCCTGTTCCGACTCGGACTTCTACTTCCAGAGCATCTGACGCTCGGATGTTCAACCTATGGGCACTGACTTTTATAGACCTCCACTTCCTCCCAAGTCTTCTCAAAATGTCCAATCCCAGCTTGCTTCCAAGCAGTCGGATTTTGAATCCGAACACTCAGAACATCATTCCGAGTTGGACCACCCTAAAAAGGTGCGTCCTAAGTCAAAGAAGCATTCTGATAAAAGAAAACACAAGGCAAGGGCAAAATGAGCAAGATGAGTCCTCTGCTCCAACTAGAAAGCCTACTAAACCTCAAGATAAGGTTCCTCAGGAACCTCAACAGCAGGACACAGATCCAGTCTTTTATAGGGAGGTAGACATGTCTGACCTCCCTTCTGAATATGCTGAGGAAGTGGAAACTTTCAGGAAAGTTCTAGATCTCCCTGACCCCAGGGAAATTTTGCCTAGGTCCTCTACCACTGTGCTAGGCTTGGACGACAAGAAAGGCCAACAGGAGCTAAGGCCAAGAGGCCCTTCTGCTATGCTCCCTTTAAACCCCATTCTCAAAGATGCTTTTGAGAAATTTGAACAAGATTTCTTGGCCTCCAATTTACCTGAGGGTAAAATACATCAAACCCCGGCTTCAACAGCCAAGTACTACAAGGTGGGACAACCTTATTTTGAAGATAAGCTTGAAGAACTTCAATACAGATTTATCTCTCCAAAGCCCTCTGGGGCCCCTGTGGGCAAGGTTCCGCAGAATCATTCTACCATCAATTTTACAGCTATTGTCGCTAGGACTGCCTCTTCCTGTAACACTGTTATGGAGAAGTGCCTACACAGTGCCAAGGCTACCTTCAAAAGGGTCAGAAATCAAATTCTAAAGGGTGCCGACCCCGAAAGAGCTGCCAGATGTGGTTATGAAAATGCATGTGATTATTTTGTACTCATGAATAAGAGGATTTTTATTCAACAGAGAGCCTTAGCCTGCCTTAGTAAATCTGTATCCCACATACTCCAGAGGGAGCTATACACCATGGGCAACACTGGCCTTCTGAGAAGAGAGGCTGAAATGACCCTTCTTCAACCACATCTAGGGGACTCGAGACCCCAGGAACTGAGGAACTCGCCATTTGGTCTATTCCTCTTTTCAATTCTCAACTAGTGAAGGATGGAGAGGACTTCCTCCTTTAAAAAGGCACCCCTAAAATCTCTCAGGGTTTTGGACCCTGTCAAAACAAGCTCTTTCGTGGTCCCCACCACAAGAACAAAAGAGGCTCTTACAGGAAAACGCCCCTATGGGGGCAATTCCTTACAAAGCAGTAACCATCCGTTTTCCTCAGGTAGGGGAAAACCGAACTTCAGAGGCTCCAGGGGTCATTTTCGACCCCACACAAGGGGACGAGGGCGTGGAAACCCCTCCTCCCAATGACTCCTTTCAAGCCTCCCTCAGTCCACCAGTAGGAGGGTACCTCCGTTCTTTCAGAACAGACTGACTCACAAACAAATGTTCAGACGTGTTAAACATTATCACCAATGGTTATGTTCTTCCATTCATCTGAAAACCAAATTCAGTCAGGTTACAAAGCCCAAAAAGAACTAGCTCTGACCTCTTGTATCCAGTCTCTTCTGTCAAAGAATGCAATAGAAAGGGTGGAAAATGTAAAATCTCTCGGTTTTTACAGTCGCCTGTTTCTTGTACCCAAGCCTCACCAAAGGTGGAGGCCAGTAATAGACCTAAGCAGGCTCAACACCTTCCTACTTGTAGAAAGGTTCAAGATGGAAACTCCAGATTCCATCAGGGCCTCTCTGATTCCAGGGGAATGGGTGTCATCGATAGACTCAGCAGACGCTTACCTTCACATCCCCATCCACCCAAACTCAAGGAAGTACCTAAGGTTTTGCCACAGGTCGCAACTGTTCCAGTTCACCTACCCTGCCCTTCGGGCTGGCCACGGCCCCTCAGGTCTTTACAATGATTGTAAAGGAGTTGAAGCTGATGGCCCTGCCAAGGGGAATTAGACTTCACCAGTACCTGGACGACTGGCTGATCAGGACCCAGTCTCAGGAAAAAGCACAAGTAAACACTCAGACAGTGGTGGACCTAACACAGTCCTTTGGGTGGATAATAAATCAGGAGAAGTCGGAAGTAAAGCCAACTCAGGTGTTTTCGTTCGTGGGCTACGAATACCATCTAGATTCAGCCCTTGTAAAACCCACTCAAGAGAGATGGCTCAAACTTCAGGATTTGATCCTACGACTCAAGTCAAAACATGTTTTGATTGCAAGATGTTTGATGTCGCTAATTGGGTTGCTTGCCTCAATGGAGAAAATGGTCCCGGAGGGACGCCTTCACATGAGGCCCTTTCAGTTTCACCTCAAGGAGCACTGGAGATTTCCTCAGTCGTTGGACAACCTCCTTCCTTGGACAGAAACCATTTCAGCACACCTGGATTGGTGGCAAAATCCCACAAACGTGATGAAAGGTTCAGACCTTCATCCCAAAGACCACAGTATCCAACTCTTTACAGACGCCTCAAACGAAGGCTGTGGCGCTCACTTAGAGCAAACCTCTGCAAAAGGTCTGTGGTCAGACAGGGAAAAAAGGCTACACATAAATGTTCTAGAGCTGAAGGCGGTTTCTCTGGCCCTTCAAAGGATCAAAGGCCCTTCAACATTGGTAGCCTACATAAACAAAAAAGGTAAAACCCACTCGGCGGAGATATGCTCTCTTCCGTGGAAGATCATGACCTGGTGCCATCGTAGCCAGATAATACTAAAAGCAAGACACATTCCAGGGTGTCTGAATGTGATGGCCGACCTGCTGTCCAGGTCGAACCAAGTTCAGTCAACAGAATGGTCACTGCATCCGCAGGTGTTCAGACAGATCAGTCTCAAGTGGTTCACTCCTCATGTAGATCTATTTGCCACTCGCCTGAACCACAAAGTTCCACTGTATGTGTCTCCTGTCCCAGACCAAAATGCTTGGGACATAGATGCTCTGAACATAAACTGGTCGGGTCTCACTGCTTATGCTTACCCTCCCACGGCTCTCCTTCACAGGGTGATCCAAAAAGTCAGGCAGTCCAAATGCCTGATCATCGTAATAGCCCCAGGCTGGCCAGGGATGCCCTGGTTTTGGGACCTAGTGCAGCTCTCAACAGAGATCCCACTTCAACTTCCAGTGTCAAGAATTCTTCTCAAACAGTCCCACAATTATGTGTTCCACAGCAATCCACAGCATCTCAACCTCCACACCCGGTGTCTAGGAGTTGCCAGCTCCAAAAACAAGGCTTCTCTGTGGAAGTGGCAGAGAGAATTGCTGCCCCTCAGAGATCATCAACAAGGACCATCTACAAGTCAAAGTGGGCCCTTTTTGAGAAATGGTGCAGAGAAAATTCGGTGGATTTTTCCACTATATATATAAAGCAAGTATCAGACTTCTTTATGTAAATGTACCAAGATCTAAACAGGCACTCTTCGACCGTTAATGGTTATAGGACAGCCATTGTTGACACCCTGGGCCCAACAGGGCTCCATATCTCTCAGAGTTCAGACCTTAACAGGTTACTCTCCAGTTTTCACAGGGATCGTCCCAAAAGTTCCAGGAATCTTCCTAAGTGGAACCTTTCTGTTGTTCTCAATGAGCTCACAAAAGCACCCTTTGAGCCTATGAAAGACACAGACCTCAAACATCTTACTCTCAAAACTGCTTTCTTGCTAGCTTTGGCCTCTGGCAAGCGCCGCAGCGAAATCCATGCCTGGGTTGCAAACAAAGTATCTAATCTAGGCTAATGGGAAAAGGTTGCCTAGTTCCCCTCTTCAGATTTCAGAGCCAAAAACCAGGTAGGAGGAGAAGGTTATCCAAGTGTGTCTCTGGTGACTATTCCTGCTCTAACTACCATTGTAGATAGACAATTCAAGGAAAACAGGACCTTGTTACCGGTACGGGCCCTGAGGTACTATTTGGATCGAACCAAAGACCTAAGAGGGTCTCGATCCCTTCTTTTCATCTCCTTTAAGAAAGGACATACCTCAGACATCAGACCCGCTACACTCTCTTCCTGGCTAAAACAAACTATCCTACTTTGTTAGAAACAAGCAGACCAACAAGCCTTGGACCTGGTCCAAGTGAAAGCGCATGACATTAGGGCCTTCGCGGCCTCTAAGGCCTTTTACGGTGGGGTATTGGTGGACCAAATCATGCAAGTGTGTCACTGGAAATGTCACAACACATTTACAAATTTTTACCTAAAAGACCTTACTTGGTCAGACAACAACAATATGTATCTGGGACCAGTAGTAGCGGCACAACAAGTCCTAGACACACCCACTGCAGCCAAGTCTTCAGGAGTCTAATCCCAGGGTCTAGGTATTGGCTACTTCTCCAGATGTTTACGGTAAGGTCTCTTATATTCTTAACTGTATAATATATTAGTGTCTATCAGAGTATCATAATGTCATATTTAGGGTGGCAAAATTGATGAGATTGAAGCCTAGGGCTGTATTATTATAGCAGTGATGCCCTTAGGGGCTACTATCTTGAGTGAGCACGGCTACACTCTCTTCTCTCAAAACATCCAGACAGTACCCGTACTGTTATCCATTAATTTTCGGTTTTTGGCCACTTACAGACATGACTTTAGAACTGGGGCTCGGTAACTGGGACTTAGACTGGTAATTTGGCAATATTTTGGTATATTTTTAATTCTAAATTCAAGAAAAATGAACAATACTCTTCCAGTCTCAGCTGTAATCCTGCCACCGGGTGGTTGAATTCAGCATTCAGTCCCACATGGTAAGCTATTGTAGCGCAATCAAATTGAAAATTTTAATTACTTAAATGTAGCTTTTATAAGCTACAAGCTTACCATGTGGGACTGAGGAAAGTCCCACCCTACCTCCCTGCTGTATTCCAGCTGAGGGGGTATGGACTAAATTTACCACGAGAGAAGGACGAATTACCAAACGACACTGCTATGGTACATACTAAACCACGGACTCGGCCAAATCCAAACGTCTATTTTTCTTGGTCGTTGGCTAGAGTCCTGCGTCCACCCGAGTTAGCATTCAGTCCCACATGGTAAGCTTGTAGCTTATAAAAGCTACATTTAAGTAATTAAACTTTTCAAATTTACAGTATTTTGTTTAAATATGTTATTCATCTACTTTTGGGTCAGCTATAACATAGTGTAATTGCAGACCTGTAGCTCATTGCATAGATGAGCAATAGCTATTTTCTGGTTTGCAGTATTGATTAAATCAGTTGTAACTTGAAAACTATTGCATTTACAGTATTTTCTTTAAATATGTTATTCACCTACTTTCCATATAGTGAAATTGTATAGCTGTAGCGTTTAGTGTAATTGCAGACCTGTAGCTCATTCCATAGATGAGCAATAGCTACTTTCTGGTTATCACTGCTGAGTAAATCAGTTGTATCTTGATAACTCTTGCATTTAGAGTATTTTCTTTAAATATGTTATTCACTTACTTGCTCAGCTATAATATAGTAAAATTGCAGACATGTAGCTCATTGCACAGCTGAGCAATAGCAACTTTACGGTTCTCACTGTTGAGTAAATCACTTGTAACTTGAAAACTATATTTTTATTGCGTTAATACCTCCTATCCAATGGACAATATGCTAAACCGGTCGGCGCAGACCGGCCCGCCAAACGTCAGAAAAAGACGTCCTGTGTTTCCACCGGCTGGCCAGTCCTCACACTGCACTCGCCAGGTGGCGTGTCGTACTTCCTTCCTGTCTAGACAAGCTGATGTCATACCATCTTTTTCGTTTGGCGCATGCACTGCTTGAACGAATATTGGAAATTGTTTTTAATTGTTAATTTGTGTGAGTTTGAAGAAGTGCTGAATTGTGGAACTTTGCGTATCACTTCCTCACATATTATAGAACATTATTACAGTAATTTTAGTTCTTGGAACTTGTTGTGAGTTTTTAGAAGTGCGGTTTTTATACCTTACGGATCACTTCCTCACGTTTTATGTACCATCATGTCTTCTCCAAATCAACGTAGGGGGGGATGCGGCCATATGATGGCTGGCTTTGACCATCACTCTGTGTGTGCAAGGTGCCGTGACAAGAAGAAGGGCTCTGACCCTTGTATTAAGTCTCCGCCTGAGGCTTGCGGACATTGCGACCTTTTGACACCAGAACAAAGGACTCAGCTGTCAACCCCCTCCTACAAGCTTAAAAAAGAAAGGAAAGAAGCCAAGTCATCAACACCCATCAAAGATTCAGACACTCTCAGTCCCACCCTTGTGGACCCGGCACTTGTGTTGGTAGTGGGGGTAGTGGATGGCCAGGGTACCTCTGGTGCCTCTGGTTTGAGTGGGCCGGAAGAAAAGAGGAGGAAATCTGAGAAGAAATCTGATAAGAAGTCTACATCTTCCAAGCTGGTGAAACCAGACAAGTCGGGGAAGTCTCCCAACCGACCTGCCTCCTCATCTTCAACTACCGGACAGGGGAAGTCCTCTGCCCCCTCTACCGCCTCAAAAATATCAGATTTGGACAAAAAATGGTCGGATCGGTTCAACAGGCTGGAGGCCCTACTTATGGCGAAGATGTTGGACCGACCTCAGGAGCCAGTATTTGGTACTGTCCAGGTGACCCCTTCACATGCTCCACCGGCTGATTTGATCCGACCGGAACCCTTCATTCAACCTGCTACTCTTCCTCAACCCACCGACCCTGCTCTTGCCTCACCGGCCACCGACCCAGTTCTTCACGGGTCTACTTCTACTTCAAAAGCTTCTTCATCAGGTCTATCAGAGCTGGCACAACCAAGGCAGAGACATTCAGTTACGGCCTTTGATACAACTAAGAAAGACGCTTCTCCCTCTAGTGACTCTGAGTCGGACAGTCTGTCTTCAGACCAACCTCTTGTTCATATTTTTCAGGAGGAAGGGGAATTGTCAGACGATATGGAAGCCAATTTATCCGACCATGATCAATCCCTCTCAGAAGAACAATCTTACCGAGAGACTATGAGGGGGATTAGATCCTTCATGAACTGGTCTCATATTCCGGACATAGACTCTGGTGCTACAACTTCTGAGGACAATCCCTTTTCCAGCCCCAAGATGCACACTCCAGGGAAAGTTTCTGTTATTCTACCGACAGATGAATGGCTCTGCAAGAAACTGTCAAAGCTGAATCTTACTCTAACCCAAGGCTATCCCACACGAGCTTCTGAAGCAGGGGGCCTCTTGAGAGACCAATTCGTCCGCCCACCTAAATCACAAACCAAGTGGTATGGGTTCCAGGCAAACCCAAAGAAAGACTCTGACCAAGTAGTGACATCGTGGCACACCGGATCTTCACGCCTAAACAGTGGATATTTGAGAATCGCCAGACAGGCCGGCATAGCAAGTGCTCCACCCATGTCGAGGCCTATCTCACAAGAAAACTTGCGTAAATGGGAGAAATCCGCACGCGAGTCCACTGTTATATGTAACCAGGCGGCTGGTTTCAACCGGTGTTTACTGAAGGTCCAACAGAATATGAGTACACAGTTAAAGGCAATACGGGTGGAATCCAAGGGAAAGGCACTGGCCAAGGCTTCAGCTGCTGTTGACGAGCTACAGTTTTTACTGGATTTCAATGCAAGTGTGTGTCAATCCATGGCGAAAGCAGTGGAACACCTGACTGAATTTGTGTTCGTCAACATGGCAAATGCAACCCTTCTGAGGCGAGACACTTATTTGGCATACCTTAAAGCTGGTGTTAAGGCGGACATCCTTAACGCCCTGCGTACTTCACCCCTTCATCTGGATACCCTTTTTCCGGACTCTTGTGTGAAGAAGGCGGAGGAGGACATTACTGACTTTGAGAGGAACAGATCTAGTTCCGTATATAAGAGTCGCCGCTACCACCCATATGACAGGCAAGAGCAGAGGTCGGACAGAAAACAAGACAAGCCCGCCTTGAAGAACTTGTCTCGCACTCAACGCCGAAAGAACAGAGGAAAGCAACAGTATTCCTCGCGACCGGCCAAGGGTCAGCAGCAGTACAAATGACAGTCAATATGTTTTTCAGTTGAAACCCCTGCTGCTGACCGGGAGCCCACAAGAGACAATGAACACTTTAATTGTAAAGCCACATTTTGTAAATTCTGCTCATACTGCTCCCGGGCATTCTCAAAAGAACGAAATAAGTCCCGGGGCAGCAGTTTGTTATCCAGATTTAAGTTCATTAAAATCTGTGAAAGGTGTTTCTTGTGTCATTCCATTGTCTCATGTAAATATTGTAACAAATGCTCCCAATGTTGTCACAAATCTACCTCTACGGGCCAGACTGCAAAGGTTTTGGGAAAAGTGGTCAGAACTGGGTGCCGGTCCGAAAGTAGTTCAAATCCTGAGGGAGGGTTACACCCTTCCCTTCCGGACCCGGCCAAAGTTATCAAGAATTCCAACAGTTGTAAGCTGCTATGGCAATCCTCACAGGAACCTCAAACTGTTGGAGGCATTACATCAGCTTACGGCAAAAAATGCTATAGAACTGGTACACAAACAAACCTCACTAGGGTTCTTCAACCGACTATTCCTGGTTCCCAAACCCAACAACAAATGGAGGCCAATCCTAGATTTGAGCAATCTGAATTTTTTCCTCAAAACCGAAAAATTCAAGATGGAGACTCCGGAAACCATCAGGACATCCCTCCAACAGGGGGAATGGGTAACCTCCATAGACTTCAAGGACGCTTATTTCCACATTCCGATACAGGAACAGTCAAGGAAATATCTGAGGTTTCACGTCCAGGGACAGATCTACCAATTCAAAGCTCTCCCTTTCGGTCTATCCACAGCTCCCATGGAGTTCACTATCATAGCGAAGGAGGTAAAGTTTATGGCCACTCAGAAGGGTATAAGGATCCACCAATACCTAGACGACTGGTTGGTGAGAGCCACATCCCACCGGGTCTGTCTCCAGCATACACAGGTCCTAGTACAAATATGCAGACATTTAGGTTGGCTGGTGAATATAGAAAAGTCGGAATTGGAACCCAAACAAGTTTTCAACTTCGTAGGTTACCAATTCGACCTCCAGTCCGGTTGGGTCCGACCGACACCGGACAGGTGGCAAAGCCTACAGGGAAAGATACTAGAACTCGTCTCCCGACCGGCTTGTTCAGTCTGGGAGCTGATGTCCTTGATAGGCCTGCAAACAGCTACAGAGAAGCAAGTTTATCTGGGCAGATTACACATGAGGCCTATTCAATGGCACCTCAAAAGAAATTGGAGAATACCGGAATCGTTAGAAAAACGGATTCCTCTGCCCAGATCTCTACATCCTCACCTTCAATGGTGGCTGGAAGAAGACAACGTTCTCACAGGCCAACCACTACACCCTCTACAGCATGCGCTGCAAATCTTTACAGACACATCAAAAGAAGGGTGGGACGCTCACTTAAATGAGCACATTGCCAGAGGAACCTGGTCCCTACCGGAAAGCAAATTGCACATAAATTACTTGGAACTAAAAGCAGTCTTCCTGGCTCTAAAAGAGTTCCGAAAGCTATGCATAGGCAAAATGGTGCTGGTTGCGACCGACAATACCACCGTAGTGGCCTATATCAACAAGGAAGGAGGCATGAGGTCGGGCCCACTTTGTGCCCTACTCTGGAGAATCTTGACCTGGTGCACCGGGAAGCAAGTGACTCTGAAGGCACGACACATTCCCGGCCACTTAAATGTAGTGGCAGACAAACTGTCCAGATTAGGTCAGACCATCCAAACAGAATGGTCCCTCCTGCCAGAAATATTCCAAGCCCTATGCGACAGGTGGCATCAACCTCAGATAGATCTCTTTGCTACGAGGTTCAACAACAAGCTGCCCCTGTTTGTGTCACCGGTTCCGGACCCCATGGCCACTGCAGTGGATGCACTCAGTTTGTCATGGGAAGATCTGGACGCATACGCCTTCCCACCGACAGCCATATTGGGCAAAGTGGTGGAAAAGTTGCAAGACTCCCCATACCGGAGGCTGATCATTATTGCCCCGGGTTGGCCCAACATGACATGGTTTTGGGACCTAGTGGAAATGTCCAGCCAGATCCCATTGCTTCTGCCTCAATTGCCAAACCTACTGACTCAGCCCTTCAATCAGACCCCTCACAGAAGTCTGACAAACCTAAATCTCCATGCATGGCTCCTAGAGCCACAGCTATCAAGGAGCAGGGCTTCTCTGAGGCGGTGGCAACGAGAATTGAGGCTCCTCAAAGAGGATCAACCAGATCCGTCTATGAGGCAAAGTGGGCCATTTTTACAAAGTGGTGCATCACAAATCAGGTGGACTTCAGGGCACCTCCTGTAAAGTCAGTTGCTGATTTCCTTATGTACCTTTTTGAAGAAAGGAAATTGCTGCCTAGCACCATTGATGGTTACAGGTCTGCCATTGCTGATGAATTGGGAAGTTCAACTCTCAACATCAGCAAAGATGAAAATCTCACCCGCCTCTTGGATAGCTTCCACAGAGACAGACCCAAGGGCAGAAGAGGTATCCCCTCCTGGAACCTATCTCTGGTTTTACACCAGTTAACAAAGGCTCCCTTTGAGCCACTTAAGGAGGGCTCCTTGAAGCACTTGACCTTCAAGACAGTTTTCGTCTTAGCCCTGGGATCAGGCAAACGCAGAAGTGAGATTCATGCTTGGCAACATAAGAATATCAGACACCAGTCTGATTGGACTAAGGTATCTCTATACCCGTCACCCAGCATCCTCTCCAAAAATCAGCTGGCTAAAGAGGGTCCAGACAGTGTGGCCCCAGTGGTTATTCCAGCCCTGGCCCCAACTCTGGATAGGTCCCTCAAGTCTGACAGGTCCCTCTGTCCGGTTAGAGCCTTGCGTTACTATTTGGACAGGACTTCAGACTTCAGGCAGAATAAGGAGTTGGTTTTTGTCTCCTTCAAAAAAGGCTTCGACAAGGACATCTCACCTGCCACTATCTCCTCTTGGATCAAACAGACTGTGATCCTATGTTATGAGCTCTCGGACCAGGAAGCTCACAAGTTACATCAGGTTAAAGCCCATGATGTCAGGGCCTTTGCTGCTTCCAAGGCCTTCCAGTCGGGGGTCTCTTTGGAACAGATATTATCGGCCTGCCAATGGAAGTCCCATAACACCTTCACACAATTCTATTTGAAGGACGTGGCATGGGCTGATTCTGAGCCTTACCACCTGGGTCCTGTAGTGGCTGCTCAGCAGATCCACAAATAACCCAGGCCAGAGAGGAGATTTGTACATATGTATATAGTGTATATATAGTTAAGCAGCATTAAAAAAAAAAAAAAATCAGACGTGCTTCCTTCGGGAGGTTTATTTCTTGGGACTGAACTCATCACCTCTCTTCCCCTACCTCAGAGCAGGTCTGTAAAAAAAAAAAAAAGGGGGGGGGGGGGGGGGGGGGGGGGGGGGGGGAGTCGAGTCGGTTTGGACCGGTTAACCGGTTTCTGTTGACCGACCATAGCCTTAAGGGTCTTGACAATCTTAGATCGACCCAGGCTTAGAGTTGTTAGTTATTTTCTGAGTTCGCATAAGTCCCTAGTAACTTACCCGCCGACCAAGCGGTAGTTACTCAGCATATTGTCCATTGGATAGGATGTATTAACGCAATAAAATTGCAAATTTAATAAATAAATTAAATTTTTATAAGTTAATACCCTATCCAATGGACACGCAAGACTCTCCCACCGACCCCGCTTTCAGTTTACTAGGGGTCTAATAGGTTTAGACAACGAAAAAGATGCTATGACGTCAGCTTGTCTAGACAGGAAGGAAGTACGACACGCCAGCTGGCGAGTGCAGTGTGAGGACCGGCCAGCCGGTGGAAACACAGGGCATCTTTTTCTGACATTTGGCGGGCCGGTCTGCGCCGACCGGTTTAGCATATTGTCCATTGGATAGGGTATTAACTTATAAAAATTTAATTTATTTATTAAATTTGCAAGTTATTCACCTACTTTTGGGTCAGCTATAATGTAGTAAAATTGCAGACCTGGGGCCGGTTTCATGAACAGACTTAAGCCTTGAGTCAGACTCAAAAGTTGAGACTTTGTCTCAAATTTTGGAAATATTTTGCTGAGTCTGTGAACTCAGACTCAATGCATTTCACAAACAAGCTCAACTTGAGACCTGGCTCAGTCACAGGCTCAAATTTGAGCCCATGAAGGAGGTGTCTCAAATTTGAGTCCAAGCTTTGATGCCAAAAAACACATACATAAAGCGATACAATTTGTTCCAGAATGAAATTGATAAATCTTGAAATCTTCTATTTTCATTTTATTTTGTAATTACAGCCACATATTCAATATTTACTAATAACAAAAGTCAATAGAATTGACATGCTTTATAGGCTATTATCAAGTGACAGGCCTCAAGGGTGGACTCAAAGCCAGACTCAACCTCAGTTGAGTCTCAATCTTATGGATCACTTAGAATAATATATTATCATATAATTTCTTTGTATTATGAATATTAAAGATATTTAAAATGATAATAATCATGAAATATAACTTTTTAAACTAAAAATAAGCCCACTAAATATATGAAATGAGATTAAAATGTTGAGACCATAACTTGAGACTGGTCTCAGCTGATCCACCCTTTGTGAAATCCATTTGAGCCAAAAACTCAGCCGAGACAAAAGTCTCAGATTTGAGACCCTGACTCCGCCTTGAGTCTGGCTCAGTTTGAGACTTTTCATGAAACCGGCCCCTGTAGTTCATTGTATAGCTGAGCAATAGTTACTTTGAGGCTTTCACTTTTGCATAAATCAGTTGTAACATGAAAACTATTGCATTTAGAGAATTTTGTTTAAATATATTATTCACCTTCTTTCAGGTCAGCTGTACCATAGTAAAATTGCAGAACTGTAGCTCATGACATAGCTGAGAAAAAAACACTTTGAGATTCTCACTGTTGAGTAAATCAGTTTTAACTCAAAAACTATTCCATTCATAGTATTTTGTTTAAATATGGTATTCAGTAGTGCTGTCGCGACACTCACTACTTCCGATACTATCGTTTGCTAGTTCTATTATGAGCGATAATCGGATGCGTTTTTTCAAGTCCGATAGCAAAGATATTGGCATATTTATATAATAAAGATAGAATATCTTTTAAAAGTGAAGGATTATTCAGCATTTTAAAATATATTTTCGGCCTTTTGACAACACAGTCCATACAAATATTGTCACATGACCTATCAGGAAAGCATTAAACCATTGGTCGAATGTAGTTTCGGAATTGCATCTTTATTTTTTCACACTTGGTAAGTCAATTTAATTGACGTAAAGCTTTCAAATAATCTTTAAAAACACTGTAGTTCTGTTTATTTGAGGCGTACATGATATTATATAGCCATTATGCAGCACTTTATAAAGTCGGAATTAGATAATTATTTTAATATACTGACAGTTTTCAAAGTGTTCCTACGTTTGACAATGCATAAACAACCGAAATAAAAGGACAAATATGACCCTAAAATGATGTATTCGGGTGAGAAACAATATATTATTTTACATTTTAATTAAATAGTTTCTTTTTGAGATGAGTTTATGAAGTCGACATATGTCGGTACTCGGTTGGCCAACGTGGGCGATATTCGATGTTAATATGCACTAGCGAGTGGCAGCACTAGTATTCACCTACTGTTTACACCTTAATAGTTCACTGTGTACTTTACTTCTCAAAACCAGTTGCAGGGCACAACTTTTGTGTCCTTTTCTTTCACTTCTACTCTGAAACTCAAAACACACAATCAGCTGACACAGAGCCCATTCAAGGGCACTGATTACTTGTTTAAGGCTAAAATCGAGAACTTACCCAATGGACAGGCAAGACCCTTACGACTGACCCGGCTATCAGCTTATTATGGGTCTAAATAGGTTTAGATAATGAAAACGATGCTGTGATGTTACACTGTCTAGACAGGAAGGAAGTACGATGCGCCACCTATCGAGTGCATACTACCCGACCGCTCCTGCTGGTGTATAACACACGATTGCTTCTTCTGCTGAAAAAGAGCGTAAAAATTCATTAGGACAAGTAATTTACCAAAATTATCTATGAGCTACAGGTCTGCAATTACACTAGACAGGAAGGAAGTACGATGCGCCACCTATTAGTGGTCGTACGATTCGACGGAAAATCGATTCGATGTCTATTTAAAAGTTTCGATGTAGAAAATCAATTCTCATTTTAAGAATCGATTGTGAATCGAAAGTAAGAGTTATAAACCAGCTAATTTTCCCTTTTTCTACAGATATTTAACATTTTATTTTCGTAACATTTGTTTACATTATCTGCCATGTTTCTTTGACTGGTATCTACTTCCTGTTGGTTACAACTAAAACTCAAAATTTCTTTACGTATTTAGAAGATCTTTTAATACAATAAACTAAGTTCAACCTAAATTAAATTTAACTTTCACTGCTTCATACACAACATGCATATTCCCTATAAATGGGGAATAACAACCTTGGCCATAAATCAAGTGGAGAGAGGTCACACTACTGTAATACTTCAGCAGTCTGCCATGAATATTTTTGACAAATTTTGTTGAACAAGAAAACTGAAATGTTTACTACATTGCCATACTTAGAATTTTACAGTATCTAAGAAATTATAATTATATGAAATGAATAGATCATGAAGATCTGCTTAGAAAGGGAAATTCGTGGAATATTGTTTTCAGGATGAGAGAAATTTAACAGAATAATAGACAAATGCTTTACAGTAAGAGAAAGAGTGAGGGATATCTGACTTCATTGAAGCTGGTGGGAGATACTTAGCCTTGCCACAGGCATTTATATGTATAAAGAAGGCACAACTGTTTGACTGCATTATGAGTATTTTTCATAATGTTCTCATACACTTACTTAGGCTAGCTTGCTGAGGAGACTCCCAGATGAGAAAGGCCTTTGATACAGTGTGCATTATGGCAAAAATATTTCACGTTTGCATTATGGTTCAGACAGCCTGGAAGGCCAGGCTAGGAGATATTTTCAGTTTGAAGTAAAATTAGGAAAGAAAAAAGATATGTGTTATAAAAACAGTACACCTGTGTTGCTAACTTGGGAAGGTTTTAACTCAGGACACCCATGTACTGAAACATATACAAGTGCTAAATACATAAAATAACTGCACCATCCATGTATCAATGATATACAACTATTTATGTCATATATATGCTGCTTTGAGAAATTATTATCATATTATTCCTGAGATAAGAGTCCCATTTTCCAGACCCCATCTAACACGCATATATTTGAGTGACAATGCTGAAATACATGTTCACTTGTGCCAGACTGTTTCATATAATCTAGTATATATTACAAAATATCAATATTGACCAGAAAAAAAAAAGTCACTCTTCCATTTGATTAATGAAAATAGCATGTCTTTGAAAAGTGTCCCGAGTTAAAAATAGAAGGAAAGTTCCATGAATACATGTCTAGCTGTTTAGTTCCCAAAGAAGCATTTTATGCAGGATAATTTTCAGAAGCTGCTTGGCAGTCACTGTTCTTGACATATGATAAGGATAAGCAGATATTCTATTCTTCTTTGTTGTATATGTACATATACACTGTTTGTTAAAAAAAGTGTCCTGAGTTCACAACACCGGTGTACCACAAAGTGATGTTGAACAAAAGGGGTTGAAATATTGTTTATTTTAAGCATGATTGGTTGCTAATCTGCTGAAGTTACATTCAAACACTGTAAATGATTTAGCTGATGAAAAGGGAGAATGAAAATTGCTAAGGTCACCTTAGTAGATAATTATATTATTGCTAACACACATATTTGTTGACTCTTCAACCTATTGGTTTCCTAACATAGCCCCTTCCCTACCCCAAACTGTAAACAGATAACCTGGATTTTTTCACCACTGACCTATTGGAAGACTATTGTTATTATATTTGGTTAAAAAAGAATATTCTGTCTTTCTTACAAAGCAAGCAGAAAAACGATTATAATCGATAATCGATCGCTTAGAATTACCGATTAATCGATTCTGATTTTTTAGACCGATTCCTAACACTACCACCTATCGAGTGCACACTACCCAACCGCTCCTGCTGGTGTATAACACACGATGGCTTCTTCTGTTGTTTAGCGGGACCGGTCACATACCCAGTGAATGCCTGTGGCATGACAGATGATCTGTCTGGGGGGATAAGTTGGCGTCAAGTTTGCACAATCTAGTTGGTCCTGCTTAGACAGCTTATAGGAAATCATGTGCCCCGAATCTTTTGGCTGGTTTGATTTGACCTCTGACCCTTTAATGTCAAATTTGGTCATTGCTTCCTTGTTTTAGTTGTATTTAAAGAATATTTTCTTTTGTAGGTGCATTATTCCTCAAAAATTTTGAGAAAACATGAGGCTTCACCTCTTCCTTCTGCATCAAAGTAAGTTAATATATCTAATATATCATGTCAGACCATCAGTGTTTCACACTATGTGGTCACTCTGATGGGTTTTTACCCCACAGCACCTTAAGGGCTGTTGGGGTATTGTTTTCACCCATGGTATCTGGGTGGGCGGGCATTTGGGCGGCGGTAAAAAGTTTGTCCGGCCTGTATCTCAGAAACCGTAAGATGTAAGAAGTTGATACTTGGTAGGGACATTGGTTAGGGGGTGTAGGCGTGCCACTGTGGCCTAGCGGGTAACACACTTGTCTAGGAACTCAGAGGACGTGGGTTCAATCCCAGGTACAGGCAGATACATAGTGGCTCGGATGACCACTTAAAATGGCGGTCCTCTGTCATTGGGTCCTATCCCCGGTGGCAGGTTAAAGAACCTCAAGGACGTTGATAAATGGTCATCCTTGAGCCTCTATCTTCCAGTTAGGGGAATGTCAGTTACTTGTGAGTTGGGGCTGTACCTGTATAGTCGGATTGGTTAAATAACCCTTTGAGTCCTGTAGTATATGGAGATATTGCGCTGAGTATAAATACATAATAATAATAACGTCATGGCGTGACTTTGATTTGACCTTTGACCTTATGGTAGTGACCTTGACGTATAAAATCTTGTCCGGGCTATATCTCGAAAACCGTAAGGTGGTGGAAGCTGATACTTGGTAGGGACATTGATTAGGGGTGTAGGTGTGCAACGTCATGGTGTGACCTTGATTTGACCTTTGACCTTGCTGTAGTGACCTTGACGTATAAAATTTTGTCCTGGCAATATCTCGGCAACCAGAAGGTGTAGGAAGTTGATACTTGGTAGGGCCATTGGCTAGGGTGTGTAGATGTAAAATGTCAGTCTGACCTTGATTTGACCTTTGACCTTGCCGTAGTGACCTTGACCTTTCATGCCTTGTTCAAGCTATATTTCGGAAACCATGAGCTGTAGGAAGTTGATATTTGGTAGGAACATTGGTCAGAGGTTATAGGTTTGCAATGTCATGGTGTGACCTGGATTTGACCTTTGATCTTGCATATCTGATGCTATTTTATCTCTCGACAGGGATATGTGATACTATTATCTCGAGCCAGGCGGGAGATAATAATTTGCACCATGTGTGTGTGTACATGCGTGCGTGTGTCACGCAGTTTTCTCTGAAACTACTACAGTTACACATATTATCTCCCGCCCGGCTCGCCGGAGGGAGATCATAATTTGCACCATGTGCGTGTGTACGTGCGTGCGTGCGTGTCACGCAGTTTTCTCTGAAACTACTACAGTTACACATTTTTGGTAAATCACAAGTCCTAATGAATTTTTTTGCTCTTCAGTATTTTTGGGGTTTGGTGAACTTTGGCCTACTTTTGAGTGAGTAATAGCTATTTTAGCTAATATAATTATATGGCTTATAACTCTGAAACTATTGCATTTACAGTATTTTGTTCTAATATGTTGTTCAGCTACTTTCTCCACAGCTACAACATGGTCAGTACCGGGTAGTTTGGAAGTGTATCTCCATAGCTAAGTGAGTAATAGCTACTTTGTCAATTTTTAATGATAACCATAATGAGTAAATGGCTTATATCTTCAAAAGTATTGCAGCTACACAATTTTGTTCCAATATGTTGTTTGGCTACTTTCTCCTCTGCTACAACATGGTCAGTAGTTTGGAAGTGTATCTCCGTAGCTAAGTGAGTAATAGCTACTTTTTCAGTTTTTAATGATAACCATAATGAGTAAATGGCTTATATCTTCAAAAGTATTGCAGCTACACAATTTTGTTCCAATATGTTGTTCAGCTACTTTCTCCACTGCTACAACATGGCCAGTAGTTTGGAAGTGTATCTCTATAGCTAAGTGAGTAATAGCTACTTTTTCAATTTTTAATGATAACCATAATGAGTAAATTGCTTATATCTTCAAAAGTATTGCAGCTACACAATTTCTCTCAAATATGTTGTTCATGTACTTTTTTGTGAACTGTAACATATTTAAGTTTCACAACTGTTGCTCAATGTACAAGTGAGTAATGGCTACTTTATTGCTACTTTTAGTGAAAATGTGAAAAATCAGAAATATCTCTCAAACTGTAAGATATAGAGAAATTTCGAGCAAATTTTTGACCCACAGGGTAGTACTAGAGTATCCTATTGCTAAGGGGGAAAAAGTTTGGTGAACTTTGGCCTACTTTTGAGTGAGTAATAGCGCTTTTACCTAATATAATTATATGACTTATAACTGTCAATGAGTAAATGGCTTATATCTTCATAAGTATTGCAGCTACACAATTTTGTTCCAATATGATGTTCAGCTACTTTCTCAACAGCTACAACATGGTCAGTAATTTGGAAGTGTATCTCCATAGCTAAGTGAGTAATAGCTACTTTTTCAATTTTTAATGATAACCATAATGAGTAAATTGTTTATATCTTCAAAAGTATTGCAGCTACACAATTTCTCTCAAACATGTTGTTCATGTACTTTTTTGTGAACTGTAACATATTTAAGTTTCACAACTATTGCTTGATGTACAAGTGAGTAATGGCTACTTTATTGCTACTTTTAGTGAAAATGTGAAAAATCAGAAATATCTCTCAAACCGTAAGATATAGAGCAATTTCGAGCAAATTTTTGACCCACAGGGTAGTACTAGAGTATCCTATTGCTAAGGGGGGAAAGGTTTGGTGAACTTTGGCCTACTTTTGAGTGAGTAATAGCGCTTTTACCTAATATAATTATATGACTTTTAACTGTCAATGAGTAAATGGCTTATATCTTCAAAAGTATTGCAGCTACACAATTTTGTTCCAATATGATGTTCAGCTACTTTCTCAACAGCTACAACATGGTCAGTAATTTGGAAGTGTATCTCCATAGTTAAGTGAGTAATAGCTACTTTTTCAATTTTTAATGATAACCATTATGAGTAAATGGCTTATATCTTCAAAAGTATTGCAGCTACACAATTTCTCTCAAATATGTTGTTCATGTACTTTTTTGTGAACTGTAACATATTTAAGTTTCACAACTGTTGCTCAATGTACAAGTGAGTAATGGCTACTTTATTGCTACTTTTAGTGAAAATGTGAAAAATCAGAAATATCTCTCAAACTGTAAGAGATAGAGAAATTTCGAGCAAATTTTTGAACCACAGGGTAGTACTAGAGTATCCTATGCTAAGGGGAAAATGGTTTGGTGAACTTTGGCCTACTTACTCACCTCCTCAAGATGAGTAAATGCGAATTATCTCTAAAAGTATTGCAGGTAGCCATTTTTTCTCAAATAACTCATTCACCTACTTTTGGGAGAGCTTTCACTTGGTTAAGTTTCAGATGCGTAGCTAGTTACTCACCTACTCAAAATGAGTAAATGCTAATTATGTCTAAAAGTATTGCAGATAGCCAATTTTTCTCAAATAACTCATTCATATACTTTTGGAAGAGGTTTTACTTAGTGAGGTTTCAGACCCCTAGCTAATTTCTCACCTACTCGAAATGAGTAAATGCGAATTATCTCTAAAAGTCTAGAAGATAGCCAATTTTTCTCAAATAACTCATTCACCTACTTTTGGGAGAGCTTTCACTTGGTGAAGTGTCAGACCTGTAGCTAATTTCTCACCTACTCAAAATGAGTAAATACTAAATATCTCGAAAAGTATTGCAGATAGCCAATTTTTCTCAAATAACTCATTCATTTACTTTTGGAAGAGCTTTCACATGGTGAAGTTTCAGACCCATAGCTAATTACTCGCCTACTCAAAATGAGTAAATGCGAATTATCTCTAAAAGTATTGCAGATAGCCAATTTTTCTCAAATAACTCATTCATCTACTTTTGGAAGAGCTTTCACATGGTGAAGTTTCAGACCCATAGCTAATTACTCACCTACTCAAAATGAGTAAATGCGAATTCTCTCTGAAAGTATTGCAGATAGCCAATTTTTCTCAAATAACTCATTCACCTACTTTTGGGAGAGCTTTCACTTGGTGAAGTTTCAGACCCGTAGCTAATTACTCACCTACTCAAAATGAGTAAATGCTAATTATCTCTAAAAGTATTGCAGATAGCCAATTTTTCTCAAATAACTCATTCATCTACTTTTGGAAGAGCTTTCACATGGTGAAGTTTCAGACCCATAGCTAATTACTCACCTACTCAAAATGAGTAAATGCGAATTTTCTCTAAAAGTATTGCAGATAGCCAATTTTTCTCAAATAACTCATTCACCTACTTTTGGAAGAGCTTTCACATTGTGAAGTTTCAGACCCATAGCTACTTACTCGCCTACTCAAAATGAGTAAATGCTAATTATGTCTAAAAGTATTGCAGATAGCCAATTTTTCTCAAATAACTCATTCATATACTTTTGGAAGAGCTTTCACTTAGTGAGGTTTCAGACCCCTAGCTAATTTCTCACCTACTCAAAATGAGTAAATGCGAATTATCTCTAAAAGTATAGAAGATAGCCAATTTTTCTCAAATAACTCATTCACCTACTTTTGCGAGAGCTTTCACTGGTGAAGTTTCAGACCTGTAGCTAATTTCTCACCTACTCAAAATGAGTAAATGCTAAATATCTCGAAAAGTATTACAGATAGCCAATTTTTCTCAAATAACTCATTCATTAAGCGTCCCTTGTTTGTGTATGGGGGAGCTTCCGGCTCCGCCGGCTCCTGCGGCTCCGTCGGCTCCGCATTTTGTTTTCCTTATAACTCTGTAACCGTTAGGCGGATTCTTTTCAAATTTGGCAGGTTTAGGCAGTAGCCTTGGGGAATTTTTTTGAATATGCTGCAGTGACATTTCAACCAATCAGAGAGGTCACATGACCAAAAATGTCTTTTTTCGATGGGGAAGCTTGTCCGGATGATAACTTGAAAGGAATTTTATCAATTCAACTGAAACTTGGCAAATACATTCATTCTATTAAAATCTGGAAATCATTAGATTTTGGCATTGATTGGTCAAGAAATGGCCGAGTAATTAATGATTAATTAATCATTACGAATTTTCCAAATAAGGAAAACACAAAAATGCTTATATCTCGAAAACCGTGCTAGATAGAGCGATTTCGACGAAGTTTTTGATCCGCAGGGTATCTCTGCGGAGTAGTTTTCCCAATTTTCAAAAAATTTTTGTCTCGCCCAAAATGGCGGCCATTTTGAATTTTCGAAATTTTCGCAAAAATTGCAAAACACAAAAATGCTTATATCTCAAAAACCGTGCTAGATAAAGCGATTTCGACAAAATTTTTGACCCGCAGGATATCTCTGCGGAGTACTTTTCCCAATTTTCAAAAAATTTTTGTCTCGCTAAAAATGGCGGCCATTTTGAATTTTCGAAATTTTCGCAAAAATTGCAAAACACAAAAATGCTTATATCTCGAAAACCGTGCTAGATAGAGCGATTTCGACGAAATTTTTGACCCGCAGGGTATCTCTGCACAGTAATTATCCCAATTTTGAAAAAATTTTTGTCTCGCCAAAAATGGCGGCCATTTTGAATTTTCGAATTTTTCGCAAAAATTGCAAAACATAAAAATGCTTATATCTCGAAAACCCTGCTAGATAGAGCGATTTCGACGAAATTTTTGACCCGAAGGGTATCTCTGCAGAGTAGCCATGCCAATTTTCAAAAAAAAAATTTCTCACAAAAAATGGCGGCCATTTTGAATTTTCGAATTTTTCGCAAAATTGCAAAACACAAAAATGCCTATATCTCGAAAACCGTGCTAGATAGAGCGATTTCGACGAAATTTTTGACCCACTGGGTATCTCTGCAGAGTTAGCCATGCCAAATTTCAAAAAAATTTTGTCTTGCCAAAAATGGCGGCCATTTTGAATTTTCGAATTTTTGCCCAAAAATGCTAATATTTCGAAAACCGTGCTACATAGAGCGATTTCGACGAAATTTTTTATCTTCAGGGTATCTCTGCAGAGCAGCTATCCCAAAGAGCTTTCACTTGGTGAAGTTTCAGACCCATAGCTAATTGCTCACCTACTCAAAAAGAGTAAATGCGAATTACCTCTAAAAGTATTGCAGATAGCCAATTTTTCTCAAATAACTCATTCACCTACTTTTGGAAGAGCTTTCACATGGTGAAGTTTCAGACCCATAGCCAATTACTCACCTACTCAAAATGAGTAAATGTGAATTATCTCTAAAAGTATTGCAGATAGCCAATTTTTGTCAAATTAATCATTCACCTACTTTTGGGAGAGCTTTCACTTGGTGAAGTTTCAGACCCATAGCTAATTACTCACCTACTCAAAATGAGTAAATGCTAATTATCTGTAAAAGTATTGCGGATACCCAATTTTTATCAAATAACTCATTCATCTACTTGTGGGAGAGCTTTCACATGGTGAAGTTTCAGACCCATAGCTAATTACTCACCTACTCAAAATGAGTAAATGCGAATTATCTGTAAAAGTATTGCAGATAGCCAATTTTTGTCAAATTAATCATTCACCTACTTTTGGGAGAGCTTTCACTTGGTGAAGTTTCAGACCCATAGCTAATTACTCACCTACTCAAAATGAGTAAATGCGAATTATCTCTAAAAGTATTGCAGATAGCCAATTTTTGTCAAATAACTCATTCGCCTACTTTTGGGAGAGCTTTCACTCTGTGAAGTTTCAGACCCATAGCTAATTACTCACCTACTCAAAATGAGTAAATGCGAATTATCTCTAAAAGTATTGCAGATAGCCAATTTTTCTCAAATAACTCATTCACCTACTTTTGGCAGAGGTTTCACTTGGTGAAGTTTCAGACCCATAGCTAATTACTCACCTACTCAAAATGAGTAAATGCGAATTATCTCTAAAAGTATTGCAGATAGCCAATTTTTCTCAAATAACTCATTCACCTACTTTTGGGAGAGCTTTCACTTGGTGAAGTTTCAGACCTATAGCTAATTACTCACCTACTCAAAATGAGTAAATGCTAATTATCTGTAAAAGTATTGCGGATACCCAATTTTTATCAAATAACTCATTCATCTACTTGTGGGAGAGCTTTCACATGGTGAAGTTTCAGACCCATAGGTAATTACTCACCTACTCAAAATGAGTAAATGCGAATTATCTCTAAAAGTATTGCAGATAGCCAATTTTTCTCAAATAACTCATTCACCTACTTTTGGGAGAGCTTTCACTCTGTGAAGTTTCAGACCCATAGCTAATTACTCACCTACTCAAAATGAGTAAATGCGAATTATCTCTAAAAGTATTGCAGACAGCCAATTTTTCTCAAATAACTCATTCACCTACTTTTGGGAGAGCTTTCACTTGGTGAAGTTTCAGACCCATAGCTAATTACTCACCTACTCAAAATGAGTAAATGCGAATTATCTCTAAAAGTATTGCAGATAGCCAATTTTTGTCAAATTAATCATTCACCTACTTTTGGGAGAGCTTTCACTTGGTGAAGTTTCAGACCCATAGCTAATTACTCACCTACTCAAAATGAGTAAATGCGAATTATCTCTAAAAGTATTGCAGATAGCCAATTTTTCTCAAATAACTCATTCACCTACTTTTGGGAGAGCTTTCACTTGGTGAAGTTTCAGACCCATAGCTAATTACTCACCTACTCAAAATGAGTAAATGCGAATTATCTCTAAAAGTATTGCAGATAGCCAATTTTTCTCAAATAACTCATTCACCTACTTTTGGAAGAGCTTTCACTTGAAGTTTCAGACCCATAGCTAATTACTCACCTACTCAAAATGAGTAAATGCGAATTATCTCTAAAAGTATTGCAGATAGCCAATTTTTCTCAAATAACTCATTCACCTACTTTTGGGAGAGCTTTCACTTGGTGAAGTTTCAGACCCATAGCTAATTATTCACCTACTCAAAATGAGTAAATGTGAATTATCTCTAAAAGTATTGCAGATAGCCAATTTTTCTCAAATAACTCATTCACCTACTTTTGGGAGAGCTTTCACTTGGTGAAGTTTCAGACCCATAGCTAATTACTCACGAATTATCTCTAAAAGTATTGCAGATAGCCAGTTTTTCTCAAATTAATCATTCACCTACTTTTGGGAGAGCTTTCACTTGGTGAAGTTTCAGACCCATAGCTAATTACTCACCTACTCAAAATGAGTAAATGCGAATTATCTCTAAAAGTATTGCAGATAGCCAATTTTTGTCAAATTAATCATTCACCTACTTTTGGGAGAGCTTTCATTCTGTGAAGTTTCAGACCCATAGCTAATTACTCACCTACTCAAAATGAGTAAATGCGAATTATCTCTAAAAGTATTGCAGATAGCCAATTTTTCTCAAATTAATCATTCACCTACTTTTGGGAGAGCTTTCACTTGGTGAAGTTTCAGACCCATAGCTAATTACTCACCTACTCAAAATGAGTAAATGCGAATTATCTCTAAAAGTATTGCAGATAGCCAATTTTTGTCAAATTAATCATTCACCTACTTTTGGGAGAGCTTTCATTCTGTGAAGTTTCAGACCCATAGCTAATTACTCACCTACTCAAAATGAGTAAATGCGAATTATCTCTAAAAGTATTGCAGATAGCCAATTTTTCTCAAATTAATCATTCACCTACTTTTGGGAGAGCTTTCACTTGGTGAAGTTTCAGACCCATAGCTAATTACTCGTCTACTCAAAATGAGTAAATGCGAATTATCTCTAAAAGTATTGCAGATAGCCAATTTTTCTCAAATAACTCATTCACCTACTTTTGGGAGAGCTTTCACTTGAAGTTTCAGACCCATAGCAAATTACTCACCTACTCAAAATGAGTAAATGCGAATTATCTCTAAAAGTATTGCAGATAGCCAATTTTTCTCAAATAACTCATTCACCTACTTTTGGGAGAGCTTTCACTTGGTGAAGTTTCAGACCCATAGCTAATTACTCACGAATTATCTCTAAAAGTATTGCAGATAGCCAGTTTTTCTCAAATTAATCATTCACCTACTTTTGGGAGAGCTTTCACTTGGTGAAGTTTCAGACCCATAGCTAATTACTCACCTACTCAAAATGAGTAAATGCGAATTATCTCTAAAAGTATTGCAGATAGCCAATTTTTGTCAAGTTAATCATTCACCTACTTTTGGGAGAGCTTTCACTCTGTGAAGTTTCAGACCCATAGCTAATTACTCACCTACTCAAAATGAGTAAATGCGAATTATCTCTAAAAGTATTGCAGATAGCCAATTTTTCTCAAATTAATCATTCACCTACTTTTGGGAGAGCTTTCACTTGGTGAAGTTTCAGACCCATAGCTAATTATTCGTCTACTCAAAATGAGTAAATGCGAATTATCTCTAAAAGTATTGCAGATAGCCAATTTTTCTCAAATAACTCATTCACCTACTTTTGGGAGAGCTTTCACTTGAAGTTTCAGACCCATAGCAAATTACTCACCTACTCAAAATGAGTAAATGCGAATTACCTCTGAAAGTATTGCAGATAGCCACTTTTTCTCAAATAACTCATTCACCTACTTTTGGCAGAGCTTTCACTTGGTGAAGTTTCAGACCCATAGCTAATTATTCACCTACTCAAAATGAGTAAATGTGAATTATCTCTAAAAGTATTGTAGACAGCCAATTTTTCTCAAATAACTCATTCACCTACTTTTGGGAGAGCTTTCACTCTGTGAAGTTTCAGACCCATAGCTATTTATTCACCTACTCAAAATGAGTAAATGCTAATTATCTGTAAAAGTATTGCGGATACCCAATTTTTATCAAATACTCATTCATCTACTTGTGGGAGAGCTTTCACATGGTGAAGTTTCAGACCCATAGCTAATTACTCACCTACTCAAAATGAGTAAATGCGAATTCTCTCTAAAAGTATTGCAGATAGCCAATTTTTCTCAAATAACTCATTCACCTACTTTTGGGAGAGCTTTCACTTGGTGAAGTTTCAGACCCGTAGCTAATTACTCACCTACTCAAAATGAGTAAATGCTAATTATCTCTAAAAGTATTGCAGATAGCCATTTTTTATCAAATAACTCATTCATTTACTTTTGGAAGAGCTTTCACATGGTGAAGTTTCAGACCCATAGCTAATTACTCGCCTACTCAAAATGAGTAAATGCGAATTATCTCTAAAAGTATTGCAGATAGCCAATTTTTCTCAAATAACTCATTCACCTACTTTTGGGAGAGCTTTCACATGGTGAAGTTTCAGACCCATAGCTAATTTCTCACCTACTCAAAATGAGTAAATGCGAATTATCTCTAAAAGTGTAGGAGATAGCCAATTTTTCTCAAATAACTCATTCATCTACTTTTGGGAGAGCTTTCACTTGGTGAAGTTTCAGACCTGTAGCTAATTTCCTTCCCGCTCAAAATGAGTAAATACTAATTATCTCTAAAAGTATTGCAGATAGCCAATTTTTATCAAATAACTCATTCATCTACTTTTGGAAGAGCTTTCACATTGTGAAGTTTCAGACCCATAGCTACTTACTCGCATACTCAAAATGAGTAAATGCGAATTCTCTCTAAAAGTATAGCAGATAGCCATTTTTTCTCAAATAACTCATTCATCTACTTTTCGAAGAGCTTTCACATGGCAAAGTTTCAGACCCATAGGTAATAACTCACCTACTCAAAATGAGTAACTGCGAATTATCTCTAAGAGTATTGCATATAGCCAATTTTTCTCAAATAACTCATTCACCTACTTTTGGGAGAGCTTTCACTTGGTGAAGTTTCAGACCCATAGCTAATTACTCACGAATTATCTCTAAAAGTATTGCAGATAGCCAGTTTTTCTCAAATTAATCATTCACCTACTTTTGGGAGAGCTTTCACTTGGTGAAGTTTCAGACCCATAGCTAATTACTCACCTACTCAAAATGAGTAAATGCGAATTATCTCTAAAAGTATTGCAGATAGCCAATTTTTGTCAAATTAATCATTCACCTACTTTTGGGAGAGCTTTCACTCTGTGAAGTTTCAGACCCATAGCTAATTACTCACCTACTCAAAATGAGTAAATACGAATTATCTCTAAAAGTATTGCAGATAGCCAATTTTTCTCAAATTAATCATTCACCTACTTTTGGGAGAGCTTTCACTTGGTGAAGTTTCAGACCCATAGCTAATTACTCGTCTACTCAAAATGAGTAAATGCGAATTATCTCTAAAAGTATTGCAGATAGCCAATTTTTCTCAAATAACTCATTCACCTACTTTTGGGAGAGCTTTCACTTGAAGTTTCAGACCCATAGCAAATTACTCACCTACTCAAAATGAGTAAATGTGAATTATCTCTAAAAGTATTGCAGATAGCCAATTTTTCTCAAATAACTCATTCACCTACTTTTGGGAGAGCTTTCACTTGGTGAAGTTTCAGACCCATAGCTAATTACTCACGAATTATCTCTAAAAGTATTGCAGATAGCCAGTTTTTCTCAAATTGATCATTCACCTACTTTTGGGAGAGCTTTCACTTGGTGAAGTTTCAGACCCATTGCTAATTACTCACCTACTCAAAATGAGTAAATGCGAATTATCTCTAAAAGTATTGCAGATAGCCAATTTTTGTCAAATTAATCATTCACCTACTTTTGGGAGAGCTTTCACTCTGTGAAGTTTCAGACCCATAGCTAATTACTCACCTACTCAAAATGAGTAAATGCGAATTATCTCTAACAGTATTGCAGATAGCCAATTTTTCTCAAATTAATCATTCACCTACTTTTGGGAGAGCTTTCACTTGGTGAAGTTTCAGACCCATAGCTAATTACTCGTCTACTCAAAATGAGTAAATGCGAATTATCTCTAAAAGTGTAGGAGATAGCCAATTTTTCTCAAATAACTCATTCACCTACTTTTGGGAGAGCTTTCACTTGAAGTTTCAGACCCATAGCAAATTACTCACCTACTCAAAATGAGTAAATGCGAATTACCTCTGAAAGTATTGCAGATAGCCACTTTTTCTCAAATAACTCATTCACCTACTTTTGGCAGAGCTTTCACTTGGTGAAGTTTCAGACCCATAGCTAATTATTCACCTACTCAAAATGAGTAAATGTGAATTATCTCTAAAAGTATTGTAGATAGCCAATTTTTCTCAAATAACTCATTCACCTACTTTTGGGAGAGCTTTCACTCTGTGAAGTTTCAGACCCATAGCTATTTATTCACCTACTCAAAATGAGTAAATGCTAATTATCTGTAAAAGTATTGCGGATACCCAATTTTTATCAAATACTCATTCATCTACTTGTGGGAGAGCTTTCACATGGTGAAGTTTCAGACCCATAGCTAATTACTCACCTACTCAAAATGAGTAAATGCGAATTATCTCTAAAAGTATTGCAGATAGCCAATTTTTCTCAAATAACTCATTCACCTACTTTTGGGAGAGCTTTCACTTGGTGAAGTTTCAGACCCATAGATAATTATTCACCTACTCAAAATGAGTAAATGTGAATTATCTCTTAATAGTATTGCAGATAGCCAATTTTTCTCAAATAACTCATTCACCTACTTTTGGAAGACCTTTCACACACGAAAATGAAAAATTGTGAATATCTCGGAAAAGCTATTTCTTCTGCTTTAATGCTCGGCGGGAGATACACACCACGGCAGTGGTCTTGACTAAGGCTGCAACGATTCTTCGGTTACTCGGAAGCGAAACGATTCACTTCAATACTCGAGGCAAGAAAAGTGAACCGGGTCTTCGAAAACAACTAAACATTGACGAAAATCTACTACAAAATTCATTTTTTTCTTTAAATATTTATATATTTTACAAATATAAGGCATTTCCATTTCAGTATTTTATATTTTAAGTATTTGCAAACTTTAGTTCTTTGTGTAACAACGTTTTATAAGACGGCATTTTATATAACGTATTTCGAAGACGCCTCAAATCTCGCAATAAATAAAGATGGTTAAAGTTTCTTATATTTTGCATTATAAATGCGTCTTTTCCCCAAAATTCAATAAATTATCAAAATTCTTTCCTGTTGTGTGGTTTGTAACTATTTAATAAGGCGTGGTATTGCAAAATATGAAGCAGTTTATTTCGTGGGCGATAATCAAGCGATTAACCGAGTCCGAGTCGAATCTCATAAAACGAGGAATCGAGGCGCATTTTCCGGCTCGCTTGCAGCCCTAGTCTTGACAAAAAATTTTGTCTCCCCAAAAATGGTGGCCATTTTGAATTTTCAAAGTTTTTGCTAAACACAAAAATGCTTATATCTCGAAAACCGTGCTATATGGAGCGAACTCAACAAAATTTGGGACCTGCTGGGTATCTCTGCAGAGTAGCCATGCCAATTTTCAAAATATTTTTGTCTCGCCAAATATAGCGGACATTTTTAATTTTTTTATTTTTTGCAAAACACAAAAATGCTTATATCTTGAAAACCGTGCTAGATAGAGCAGACTGCGCTGACTTTGGTTGCCACAACAGTATAAGGCTAGAAACGAAGCATTTTCTTAATACTTTAGCACTCACCTTTATAGCCTTTTCGGGACGCTTTGTTTTTGCTATGCAAAAACATTATCTTTTTTTTTGCGAGCGATCCTCTAGTTTTTAAATTGTTTTTGGCGAAGTATTAACCAGTAGAAAGGCCAATGTAATGACATTTTCAATAAGTGGTACTTGAATATTATTTACGGTTTTTTTCATTTTTACCTAAACAAAACAAAATGTGGTATGCTTGATTACCATTTACACCACTAAGTTTTATAGCGCTTAATCGCCTCCAGTTGAAAGAGCCTATGGCACAACTGAGCATAAACAATGTGAATAATTACCAATTCTGCTCAACTTGTTCACGGCCATAATAAATATATACAACTGTGGGTGAATTCAGAGTTAAAAGTTTCCATTTATTGTGTTTTTTCAGGGTTACAGCTTTGGGAAATCAATGCAGTATACATGAACGTCTGATTGAGTACTTTTGTGAAGAAGACCAGGTACCAATATGCTCCCATTGTGTAATTGTAGGCACACACAAAGATCATGTCATTTCAGCCATGGAAGAAAAGGTGATACACATTTTTGATCTCAGAATCCACTGGCTGAAAGTGGAGTATAACACTGGTATCTGGGGCTTTGGGAATGATACTTGCTTTTACCTTAGGGGTGTGACCGAGCAGTCGACACTCGCCAAGCGAGGCGAATTTCATGAAAATTCGACCCCAATTCTTTAGGATCGACTACTCGTGTGCATAAAACAACCTATAGAACCGGTTACGTTTTTTAGTCAATAAAACATAAATAACATACCTTACTTTCATTAAATTGCATAATCCACCATTTGTAACATAATATTATTGATATTATGTGCTGACAATAGCTAATTCAAGCGATTCAAAGCTTTTATCTTTATATTTTTTTGTTTACGGGGGCCGCCATATTGGAGGTCGTTTCCTGTTATGGTGGATACTAAATGTCGTGAGGGCTCGATGTCGAGTCGAGTTTTTATCTGCGAGCAATCGACCCGAATTATTTGTACTCGTCACACCCCTATTTTACCTTATTGTAAGAGGTTAATGACTCTTACTTGGGTAACTTGATGCGGTGCAAGAGTAGCTTCTGACACTATGTCGGTCATCTCACAGCCAGTAATATTTTCATCCATGTCAGCCAGCTGGGTGGTTGGTTGGACAAACAACTGAGCAGAGGGAAAAATCTTGCCTGGACTGTATCTCAGAAAATAGGTATAGGAAGTTCACATTTGGTGGGAACATTGTGGGTGGGTTGTAGTGATGGTTGTTTGTATGTGTGCAGCACTATGGTGTGACGTTTATTTGATCTTTGACCTTAACGCAATGGCTTTAGCCTCTAAAATTTGTCCAGGCTGAACTCTGGGTAGTTGAAACTTTGCAGTGATATTAGTTTTTGGAGGGTTTGGTGGGGGTGCAATGTCATTTTGGGCTATATCTGGGGAACCATAAGCTGTAAGAAATTGATAAAAATCTTTTGTGGCTAATATCAGGGAAATCATGACGTGTAGGAAGTTGATATTTGGTAGGGACATTGCCTGCGGATTGCTTGATTTGACCCTTGACCTTGCCAAAGTGACCTTGCCCTTTACAATCTTGTCTGGGCTATATCTCAAAACCGTAATTTGTAGGAAATAGAAACTTGGATTATTGGATGGGTATTGTAGGTGTGCTTACGCTATGGTGTAACCTTGATATGATTTTGCTGTAGTGACCTTGACCTTTACAATGATATCTCTGCTATATTGCGGAAACTGTATGGTGCAGGAAGCTGAAACTTTTGCAGGGATATTGGTTGGTTGGTGTGGGTAACCTTGATTTGATCTTTGAACTTGTTGCCCCTGACCTTGACCTTTTCTTGGCTATATCTTGCAAAATATGAGGTTTAGGAAGTTGGTATTCAGTAGGAATATTGGCCGGGGATGTCGGTGTGCAATATCATGATGTGACTTTGGTGTAAACTTTGACCATGGCTCTGCCAGTGTTTCTACTGCCATATTTATGTCCACCCCACTGGGCGGTGGACATATTATTTTTGCTTTTTCCGTCGTCCATCATCTGTCGCCGGTTGTCTGCCGTCCGGCGTCCAGACGCTTGGTTTCTGCTCATTTGATGGAAAAGTAGTTATCCTATCTTTACCAAATTTGGTATGGATGTTTATTGGGTTAATTGCTTGCACGGGATTGCTTTTGGTGAAGATAGGTCTATAGCTAACTGAGTAATAACTACTTAGCTACTTTTGTGTACTTATTTTGTTTCTGGGCATTTTAAGGAAAAATATTTGACATATCTTTACCAAATTTAGTATGAGCATTACGTAGGTCGATTTTTCAAAAAATTTTCCTCTTCCCACATATGGTGGCCTTGTTAAGCAGAGGCAATGTCTTCTCTACTCCCAAAGCGCCAGTGAATCCTGTAAGGTCCGGAGGGTGTAGGGCAGGTTCCGGTACACAAGAAAGTTGTTCCACCGGCTTCTTCAGTCTCTGTCCCACCGGAAGATCTTCAAGCCGGTGCCCCTGATGATAGTGCTGTGACTAAACCTTCATCTTCAGTTATGGCAGAGTCCTTCACCGGTAGCTTCAATCTACCACCGGAACCGGATGAAATAGACTTTGATGACCCTCTTGCTGGTTCTTATGTCTCAACCGATCATTCTGACTATGATGAAGGTGAAATATCTTCAGATACTGTGGAACGTTCTGATCAAACAGAAGAAATTAACTATAGGGAAACTGTGAGATCCATCCGGTCATTCATGGGCTGGACGCACATACCTGATTTCGAGAGTGATTTGAATGAACCCGATAAATCAAATAACCCATGGAAGGGTAAGAACCCCAGAAGACCAGCTCGTATCTCTGTGGACATGCCTCCAGACGACTGGCTTTGCCAAAAATTGGAGAGACTTAACACTGTTGTTGCTGAAGGATATCCTTCCAGAGCACAAGATTCAGCAGGACTAAAAAGAGATCAATTCGTTAAAGTACCGAAGTCACAGGCCAGGTGGTATCAAATGTATACCATCAAACAGGATGGTCCTCACCGGCCCGGGAAGAAACTTTTCAGTTGGCATAACACAGAAGCAAAGTTAAACTTTCAATTTCCGAGAATTACTAAGGCTTCGGCCTATCCTGCTGCTGGACCGCCTTCTAGGCCAATATCACAGGAATACCTCAGGAGGTGGGAAAAGTGCGCTAGGGAGAACTCCTACATCATCAACAGCGCAGCTGGCTTCAACAGGTGTACTAGCGAACTGCAGGAGAAAATGTCTGGGAATGTGGCCATGTTGTACTCACGTTTCAATAAGGGCAAGGCCCCTAAGGAAGTTACCAGTGCCCTGAACGATTTGAAGGACTTGATGGCTTTTCACCAAAACATCTCGGTTGCTATGGGGACTGCTTTGCAACATTTAGCGGACAGTTTATTTGTTCAATTGTCAAACCTCATTTTGATTCGCCGTGATGTTTATCTTGAACATGTTAAACCAGGCATCAAGCAAGACACATGGTTACACCTCAGGAATGCCCCGATGTTTGGCTACGGCCTCTTCCCTGACGCAGTCATTGCGACTGCAGAACAGGACATCATTAAACAGGAGGCTACCGGCACTGCTCTGAGACCCGGATCGGGTGCTTCACAGCAGGCCGGTTGGAGGACAGCCAACAGGTATCGTCCTTATGAAAGGAAGGATAACAGATCTACTGCTACGGACCAACTGCACCAGCTATGGCGTCAGTTTAGCAGGTCTAGAGGCAGAGGACGTGGACGAGGTAGAGGGGTAAATCCTCGTTTCTCTCGTTCAAAAGGTTACAAGTCCTATAAATGACAATTATTGCATAACTCCTCCAGATCTTTGTCAGGTGTTGGTGGAGGAAAAGTCAGATCAAAATGTGCAACACCTAGTTCAAGACAGTTTAAGTTGTCGGAATATAGTCAAGTTTCCAAGTGTAAACCCTACTCAGAAACATTCAAACCAGACTGTATTTTGTCATGTTGTAAATCCTGTTCAATATGCAATTTCAAAAGGGCTTCCACAAAAGAAAGGTGTAAGACCCGATGTAGCAAAAACAGAAATAAAGTATGTCAAAGGTGTTTCTTTTGTAAATCATTGTCTTTCTGCCAAATCTGTTCCAAATGTCCCCAATGTTGTCACAGAGCTGGGTGTAGGGGGCAGACTTCAAAAGTTATGGCCGAAGTGGGAAACACTGGGAGCGAATCCAAGGGTGGTCTCCATCTTGCGGGAAGGCTACACACTTCCATTCAAGATGAGACCCCCACTGACCAGATTTCCTCTCATCACAAGTGGGTATGCAAATCCGGCAAGATGTCGAGCTCTCTCACAGGCTCTAGGTGCCTTGGTAGAAAAGTTGGTGGTCGAAAAGGTGGTGGTGCGGACCTCCCTGTCCTTTTACAACCGCCTGTTCCTGGTCCCAAAGCCCGGCAACAAGTGGCATCCAATCTTGGATCTCAGTCAACTCAATCGTTTTCTCAAAACAAACACCTTCAAGATGGAGACCCCAGAAACCATCAGGGTATCTTTACACAAAGGGGAGTGGGTCACGTCGCTGGACTTGAGCGACGCCTATCTTCATATTCCCATTCACCCCAGATCCAGAAAATACCTCAGGTTCTTTTTGAACAGCAAGGCATATCAGTTCACAGCCCTTCCTTTCGGACTGGTCACTGCTCCACTGGAATTTACCAAGGTGGTCAAAGAGGTGAAATTGATGGCTCAGGCTAGGGGTATAAGAATCCACCAGTACCTAGACGACTGGTTGCTCAGAGCCCCGGACCCGGGAACTTGCCAAAACAATACCCAGACCCTCTTGGACCTGTGCCGTGAATTGGGTTGGGTGGTAAACATGAAGAAATCCGAACTGGTTCCTCAACAAAATTTCAATTTTGTAGGTTACCGGTTCGATCTCCTAACCGGACGGGTGTACCCACTGTGGGGCGTTGGGAGGCTTTGAGGGCAAAACTTCTCTTTATCAAGAACAAGGACCTTTGCACCGTCAGACAGTTAATGTCTCTCATAGGTCTATTGACAGCAACAGAGAAACAGGTGTGGTTAGGTCGCCTACACATGAGACCGATCCAATGGCACCTCAAGAGGCATTGGTATGTACCGGAGGTTTTGGACAAGGAGATTCCGGTCCCCCCTGCTCTCCATCCTCACCTGGATTGGTGGTTGGACGAAAAGAATGTGCTTCGCGGCCAACCATTGCATCCTCTGCGTCACGCTCTGCAAGTTTTTACAGACGCATCAAACGAAGGTTGGGGTGCTCACTTAGGGGACTACATAGCAAGAGGCGTTTGGTCAGAACCAGAAAGTCACCTCCATATAAACTTTTTGGAACTAAAAGCAGTGTTCCTGGCTCTCAAGAGTTTCGAGCATCTCTGCAGGGATCAGATTGTCATAGTAGCCACGGACAACACAACTGTGGTCTCCTACATCAACAAGGAAGGAGGTATGAGATCAGGCTCTCTTTGTGCCCTCCTGTGGAGACTTCTGTCCTGGTGCCATCCCAGGGGAATAGTCCTGAGAGCAAGGCACATTCCGGGTCGCTTAAATGTGATAGCGGACAAACTGTCCAGGCACAACCAGGTGATCCAGACAGAATGGTCCCTGTCTCAGCAAGTGTTTCGTCTCTTGTTTTCCAGCTGGGCTCTCCCACAACTCGACCTCTTAGCCACCCGGTTCAATCACAAACTTCCCAGGTTTGTGTCACCGGATCCGACAGCCTGGGCTGTCGATGCCCTCAGCATATCATGGGAAAATCTGGATGTGTACGCCTTTCCCCCAGTTGCATTGCTCAATCAAGTGGTTTCGAAAGTCATGGACCAGGGGTGCCGCAGAATGGTGCTAATTGCACCGGATTGGCCCAACATGGCTTGGTTTTGGGATCTGGTGACTCTGTCCGTGCAAATCCCTTTCCAGCTTCCACTTCTCAAGGATCTGGTGACTCAACCTGTCAACGGCCTCCTACACTGGGGCCGGTTTCATGAACAGACTTAAGCCTTGAGTCAGACTCAAAAGTTGAGACTTTGTCTCAAATTTTGGAAATATTTTGCTGAGTCTGTGAACTCAGACTCAATGCATTTCACAAACAAGCTCAACTTGAGACCTGGCTCAGTCACAGGCTCAAATTTGAGCCCATGAAGGAGGTGTCTCAAATTTGAGTCCAAGCTTTGATGCCAAAAAACACATACATAAAGCGATACAATTTGTTCCAAAATGAAATTGATAAATCTTGAAATCTTCTATTTTCATTTTATTTTGTAATTACAGCCACATATTCAATATTTACTAATAACAAAAGTCAATAGAATTGACATGCTTTATAGGCTATTATCAAGTGACAGGCCTCAAGGGTGGACTCAAAGCCAGACTCAACCTCAGTTGAGTCTCAATCTTATGGATCACTTAGAATAATATATTATCATATAATTTCTTTGTATTTTGAGTATTAAAGATATTTAAAATGATAATAATCATGAAATATAACTTTTTAAACTAAAAATAAGCCCACTAAATATATGAAATGAGATTAAAAAGTTGAGACCATAACTTGAGACTGGTCTCAGCTGATCCACCCTTTGTGAAATCCATTTGAGCCAAAAACTCAGCCGAGACAAAAGTCTCAGATTTGAGACCCTGACTCAGCCTTGAGTCTGGCTCAGTTTGAGACTTTTCATGAAACTGGCCCCAGGAATCTCACCAATCTAAACCTACATGCGTGGCTCCTCGAGCCTCGGTCATTCAGGAGCAAGGATTCGCTGATGAAGTGGCAGCAAGAATTGAGGCTCCTCAGAGAAGTTCAACCAGAGCCGTTTATAAATCGAAGTGGACCATTATTGTCAAATGGTGTGACTCACATAAGGTGGACTTCCGGTCGCCCTCTGTGAACCAGATTGCCGATTTTCTCCTCTATCTCTTCAAGGAGAGGAAACTGCAACCTAGCACCATTGATGGATATAGGACAGCTATTGCTGACATGGTAGGAAACCAGGAGGTGAACGTCAGTAAGGATGAAAATTTGACCCATCTGTTAGACAGTTTTCATAGAGATAAACCTAAGGGCAGGCGTGGTGTCCCTTCCTGGAATCTCTCCCTGGTACTTCACCAATTGACTAAGGCTCCCTTTGAGCCTATGAGAAAGGCTTCGCTTAAACATCTGACCTTTAAGACGGTCTTTCTGTTAGCCCTGGGATCAGGCAAGCGGAGATTCATGCTTGGTTGTTCAGAAATATTCATCATCAGGAAAACTGGAGTCAGGTTTCCCTATACCCCTCTCCCATGTTCATTTCCAAAAACCAGTTGGCTAGGGAGGGTCCGACGTCAGTGGCTCCGGTAGTGATCCCTGCCTTGGCCCCTTCTTTGGACAGAGACCTTAAAGAAGATCGATCTCTGTGCCCAGTCAGGGCTTTGCGTTACTATCTGGATAGAACCAAGGACCTGCGCAAAGGGAAAGAGCTAGTATTTGTATCCTTTCGAAAGAGTTTCCAGAAAGATATAGTCCCTGCCACTATCTCTTCGTGGATTAAACAGACAGTTCTCCTGTGTTATCAACTGTCGGATGAGGATATGCAGAATTTGCTTCAGGTCAAGGCACATGATGTCAGGGCATTTGCGGCTTCCAAGGCTTTTCAAGGAGGAGTGTCCTTGGATCAAATTCTCTCAGCCTGTCATTGGAAGGCCCATAATACTTTTACACAGTTCTATCTGAAAGACCTAGCTTGGGTAGATTCTGAACTGTACCATTTGGGGCCCATTGTTGCTGCTCAGCAGGTCCATGATGATTGTAAATAAGTCCAATTCTATGTACATATTGTAGATAGTGTTTAAAAAAAAATTGCCATGATCCTAAGTGGTTCCGGGGGTGGTTAGGTTTCTTCAGTTCCTGTACTTCTTCCTCGCTAGATGACGAGCTCATCCCTCTCTTTCCCTCTGTACCCTCGCCTTGAGTTGGTACAAGGAAATTTTCAAAAACAGAAGGGTGTGTGTGTGTGTGTGTGTGTGTTGTGTGTTGGTGTGTGTGTGTCTGTGTGTGTGTGTGACCATTGCCGGAATCACCCTATATGTTTTAGAGCTCTCTGGAATTCCCCTTTCTAGACTAACCGGAATCACCCTATATGTTTTAGAGCTCTCTGGAATTCCCCTTTCTAGACTACCCTCCATCCATTGGGTAGTGATTCTGCATCTGTCCACTAGGTAAGATGTATTAACGCAATAAAATGGAAAATTTAATAGTAAATTAAATTTTTATAAGTTAATACCTTACCTAGTGGACAAGGGGATTCCCACCCTACCTTCCCCGCTAATCTAAGCCATAGGGGAATTTCTAAGGTAGACAACAAAAAGAGGAAGAGCGCATTTTCATCTAAATTTTTATAAGTTAATACCTTACCTAGTGGACAGATGCATTTGTCCGGCGCCCTGCCGGTCTCGCCAAATGTTAGAAAAAATCGTCCTGAGCTGGGCTCTGGCTGGGACTGGTAGTGTCCTGTTCATTCGCCAGGTGGCTGTGCAGCCTCCCTGCCGGTGTACTGCACATGTGCGCGCATGCGCACTTCCTCTTTTTGTTGTCTACCTTAGAAAGTCCCCCTTTTTTAGCTTAGAATAGCGGGGAAGGTAGGGTGGGAGTCCCCCTATCCACTAGGTAAGGTATTAAACTTATAAACATTTAATTTCATTGCGTTAATACATCTTACCTACCAGACGATAGCTATAGCCCGGCGCCAGCCGGTCCCGCCAAACGAAAGAAAAGACGTCCTGGGTTTCACCCCCGGCAGGACCGGTACACTACACTCCACTCGCCAGGTGGCCTAGTTCCTGCTTCACTCGCCAGAGGGACGTGACGTCATAGCATCTTTTTCGTTTGGCGCGATATTCAAAGTTTGAATTTTTGGAAACTCTTTTTATTTTGAGTATTTCTTAAGTTATACAGTGTGTTTTGTGTTACGATTTGTCAGTTAGTTAGATAAACTACCATGGCATCTCCAGGACAAAGGAAAGGAGCCTGCGGGCATATCATGGCTAATTTTGACCCTCATTCTCGTTGTGCCAGATGCAGAGATAAAGGGTTGGGCCAAGACCCGTGTGTTTTAAAGTTGCAGTGTGAGTTTTGTGACACTTTAACCCCTGAACAATTGCTCCAGCTTTCAACCCCTACGTACAAACTGCGGAAGGAGAAATCTAAAACCAAAGAAGCCCTTGTGGATCCGTCCACTGTCACTATCGTGTCGCAGGTGGAATCTCAAGAAGTTGCTTCAACTTCTCCACCCCATGTTGCTGAGCAAGATCTCTCTTTACCTCCACCTATGTTCCGCCAAGAGTTAAAAGACTTGGACGAAAAGTGGTCAGTACGTATGGCCCGTCTGGAAGCACTCATTACTTTGGGGCAGCGTCCTTCACCTCAACCTTCCTTCTCACCGGTCAAGGCACCGGTACCGCATCAAGCTCCCGCGGGAGCTCTTTCTCAGGCACCTTTTCTCTTATCATCTGTCCCTTCCGGCCAAGCCGCCCCGGCTTTTGGCCCGGATAGGATAAAACCTAGTGCCACTGTCACTACCAGCTCAATAACTAGGACGTCTCCTCTAGAAGGCCTTTACTCTGAACAGGACCCGGAACCGGTATTCTCTCAACAGAGTTCTTCCGGCCCGGTGGCCTCTGCTTTGCCTCAACCTCCTCCGCAATCCAGCTTGTTCAAGTCAGCTCCGGAGCACTTTGAGGAAGGTGAGGTATCTGACCAAGAAGACGTCACTGACCATCCTGATCAAGAATCTCCAGACTTGGATAAGACATTGAGCGAAGATCAAAATTACAGAGAGACTGTTAGGGGAGTACGTGCTTTCATGGGCTGGTCACATATCCCAGATCTTGAGTATACTCCAAGTTCCAAGTCAGACAATCCCTGGATTGGCCACCGGGCACAACCTGTAGGCAAGGTCTCTATCGACTTACCACCAGAGGACTGGCTTTGTAAGAAACTTGAAAATTTAAATCTCGTCCTCATAGAAGGTTACCCGTCCAAGTCTACGGAACCGGGTGGACTTCATGTTGATCAGTATCTCCGCCCCCCCAAGTCTCAGGCAAGGTGGTACGGGATTCATCCCGCTGAAAATAAAGACATCACTAGGCCGGGAAAATATGTAACTACTTGGCCCAATGACGCGGCGAAGTTGAACAGTTCCTTTGCCCGAATTGGTAAACCTGCTCTTGCTTCATCCCAACCCACCTCCCGCCCTATTGCTCAGGATACTCTCCGGAAGTGGGAGAAAGCAGCAAAAGAGACCAGTTATATTTGTAACCAGTCCGCTGGTTTCAATAGGTGCATCACCAAGATACAGGACTCGTTTCAAGAACAGTTACAAATTCTTCAGACAGAGTTGGGAAAAGGAAAATCTTCCACAAAAGCTCAAGGTGCACTTGATGAATTACATTTCCTGTCTGCATTCAATCAAAATGTGAGTTTTGCGGTTGGCAAATCCCTCCAACACCTCTCAGATTTCACTTTTATACAAATGGCTAATTTAACTCTGGTCAGGAGGGATTCTTATCTTGAGCACCTAAAAGCTGGCGTCAAGCCAGATACCTTTTCCTCTCTCAGGAACTGTCCTCTACAAACCAGGGCTTTGTTTCCGGACGACATTATCCGGAGGGCGGAAGATGAAATAGCAGCATTTGAGTCACATAAGCGTACCAACCAGCCCGGTCCGGGCCGTGGTGGGTTCGCCGGCACTCAGAAAAAGCAACACCGTTACCAGCCATATTCAACATGGAAACAGGAGGATTCTGGAAACTCCGGGGCTCCCGGCAAAGAGATGCCTGCATGGAAAACATTTGGCAATCGCGGGAGAGCCCGTGGCAGAGGCAGGGGTGGTCAACCCGGTCGCGGTTCGCGCCCTGCCAGAGATGCTAAGGCGTATAAATGACAATCACTGCAAAGTTCCTCCGGAAGTAACATCCTGTCCGGAGTTTGGTGTTGTAAATGTAACAAAGACAAGTCTTCCTGTTCTTGTGAAAGACTCTGTAAATTGTCACAATGTTGTTCATCATGTACTTTCTGTAAAAAACATCAGGCAGCCGCAAAAGAAAGGCATAAGTCCAATCTTAAACTCACAAAATACAATAAAGTATGTGAAAAGTGCTTCTTTTGTAAATCACTGTGTCTTTGCCCCAAGTGTGTCAAATGTCCTCAGTGTTGCAAATGTCCAATCAGTAGGGGGACGCCTACAAAATTTTTGGAAAATATGGGCTCTCAAGGGTGCAAACCCGAAGGTAGTATCCATTTTGAAAAAGGGCTATGTGCTTCCCTTCAAGGTCAGACCTCCCTTAATAAGGGAACCCCTGATAGTAAGCGGCTATGCAAACCCCACCAGAGACTCCCACTTACAAGAAGCAGTGCAAGCTCTGATCAAGAAAAAGGCAGTAGAGAGGGTCAGGGTTCGAACCTCACTAGCCTTTTTCAACAGATTGTTCATTGTCCCAAAGCCGAACCAAAAGTGGCGGCCAATCTTGGATCTCAGTACTCTAAATCAGTTTTTATGCGTAAAAACATTCAAAATGGAGACTCCAGAGACAATCCGGACCTCTCTACAACAAGGCGAGTGGGTGTCATCAATAGATTTCAGCGACGCCTACTTCCACATTCCAATCCACTTCACATCCCGAAAATTCCTCAGGTTCCACTTCCAGAACCAGTCGTACCAGTTTCGGGCTCTTCCCTTTGGCCTCTCAACAGCTCCCATGGAGTTCACTGCTGTGGTCAAAGAGGTCAAGTTAATGGCTCAGTCACGGGGTATAAGAATCCACCAGTACCTAGACGACTGGTTGATTCGAGCCCCTACCAAAGAATCTTGCCACCAGGGAACCCAGTCCCTCCTAGCCCTTTGCCAGGAGTTGGGCTGGATGGTAAACATGCAAAAATCAGAACTGGAACCCCAACAAGTCTTCGACTTTGTAGGCTACCAGTACGACCTGCTCAACGGACTGGTCAGACCGACTCAAAACCGTTGGGAAGCCCTTCAACAAAAAATAACAGGGCTATTGCAGAGGAGATCTTGCCAAGTGAGAACTTTCATGTCTCTTATAGGCCTTCTCACTGCGACAGAAAAACAGGTGACCCTAGGCAGACTGCACATGAGACCTATTCAGTGGCACCTCAAGAAACACTGGAGAGTCCCGGAATCTCTGGAAAAAGAGATCCCAATTCCGAGGTCTCTCCATCAGCACCTGCAGTGGTGGACCCAGGAGTCAAAGGTCCTAAAGGGTCAACCCTTACACCCCCTACAACACGCAATACAAATCTTTACAGACGCCTCAAAAGAAGGCTGGGGTGCTCACTTAGGCGACTTCACAGCAAGCGGGACTTGGTCAGTGCCCGAAAGCAAATTACACATAAACTTCTTAGAGCTAAAAGCCGTGTTGTTAGCACTAAAAAGATTCCAACACTTAGTGCAAGGAAAGGTCGTCCTGATTGCCACAGACAACACCACAGTTGTGGCATACATCAACAAGGAGGGAGGTATGAGGTCAGGTTCACTTTGTGCCCTTCTTTGGCGGCTCCTATGTTGGTGCAATCTCAGACAAACAGTACTGAAGGCCAGACATATTCCGGGCCGTCTGAATGTAATTGCAGACAAGTTGTCTCGCCAGGGACAGGTCATTCAGACAGAGTGGTCCCTCCATCAGGAGATCTTCGACACCCTTTGTCGAACTTGGCATTATCCCCAAGTGGACATGTTTGCAACAAGGTACAACTGCAAACTAGTCCGGTTTGTGTCCCCAATTCCAGACCCGAAGGCCTGGTCAGTGGACGCTCTGACGCTGTCCTGGGAAAACCTAGACATGTACCTCTTTCCCCCAGTGTCTCTGATGGGGAAGGTGGTCAGCAAGCTGTCAGACCATTGGTATCACAGAGCAATCCTGATTGCTCCGGGATGGCCAAACATGCCTTGGTTTTGGGACCTAGTGGAGCTGTCGGCCATGGTTCCTCTTTGTCTTCCACACCATCCAGATCTAGTGACCCAACCTTTCAACAAGGCACGTCACAGGGATCTGACAAGCTTAAATCTCCATGCCTGGCTCCTAGAGCCCAGACCATCAAGGAGCAAGGGTTTTCTAGCCCAGTGGCGGCAAGAATTGAGGCGCCTCAAAGACGTTCAACCAGAGCAGTCTACGAGGCAAAGTGGGCCCTTTTTGTTAGATGGTGCGAAACAAGTCAGGTGGACTTCAGGAACCCATCTATAAAACAAATAGCAGATTTCCTCCTGCATCTTTTCCAGGAGAAGAATCTCCAGCCCAGCACTATTGATGGTTACAGGTCAGCCATTTCAGACAAACTGGGAAATGCCTCGGTTAATGTTGGCAAGGATGACAATTTGACTAGACTGTTAGACAGTTTTCACAGAGATAGACCCAAAGGGCGCCGGGGGGTTCCTGCTTGGAACCTCTCCCTGGTTTTACACCAGCTTACAAAGGCGCCTTTTGAACCACTCAGAAAGGCTTCTCTAAAACACCTTACTTTCAAAACGGTTTTTCTCCTAGCCCTGGCTTCAGGAAAACGTAGGAGTGAGATTCACGCTTGGTTAAACAAAAATATCAGACACCAAGCTGACTGGTCCAAAGTTTCCCTCTACCCTTCACCAAGCTTCTTGGCGAAAAATCACTTGGCAAAAGAGGGACCAGAGTGCGTGGCCCCGGTGGTCATCCCGGCTTTAGCCCCCACTCTGGATAAGTCATTACAAGAAGACAGATCCCTTTGCCCCGTTCGGGCTCTTCGCTATTACCTGGACAAAACCCAGGACCTAAGAACGGGAAAGGAGTTAGTTTTTGTTTCATTCAAACAAGGTTTTAACAAGGACATCTCTCCTGCCACTATCTCATCCTGGATCAAACAAACAGTAGTTTTGTGTTATGATCTTTCTGACCAAGATACCTTGACCCTACATCAGGTTAAGGCCCATGATGTTAGGGCATTTGCGGCCTCCAAGGCCTTTCAAGGTGGCATATCTCTGGACCAGATTCTAGCAGCATGCCACTGGAAATCCCACAACACCTTTACACAGTTTTACCTTAAGGATGTTGCCTGGGCAGATAAGGAGCTTTTTCACTTGGGTCCTGTGGTGGCTGCCCAGCAGATCCACCACTAGTCCCCTAAGCTTCTTTGTATATAATTTTATATAGTGTACATACTAGTTAGTTTTAGGTATAGGCTCACCTTTAGCCTCGACCTTGGCTTCTCAAAGTCGTTTACTTCAGAATAATCCTCTGGGTATAGGACTTTCCCCACTCTTCCAGGTTAACCGTGGAATTTCATTGCCTTGAACTCTTACTCTCTTCCTCCCCTCAGAGCAGTCAAAAAAAGGGGGGGGGGGGGGGGGGGGGGGGGGGGGGGGGGGGGGGGGGGGGGGGCAGGTGGGTCTAGTTACCCTCGAGACTAACATGTCTCCTCAAAAGGGCTAGAACCTCACACCTAAGCACAATATAAGAGTTCTCTCTAATCCTCAGAAGGCTGCCCTCCTTCCACTGGGTAGTTATTCTAGCTATCGTCTGGTAGGTAAGATGTATTAACGCAATGAAATTGCAAATTTTAATTAGTAAATTAAATTTTTATTAGTTAATACCTTACCTACCAGACGGGAAATTCCCACCCAACCTTCCCCGCTTTCAGCCTTACAATTCAACCTTAGGGACAAAAAAGATGCTATGACGTCACGTCCCTCTGGCGAGTGAAGCAGGAACTAGGCCACCTGGCGAGTGGAGTGTAGTGTACCGGTCCTGCCGGGGGTGAAACCCAGGACGTCTTTTCTTTCGTTTGGCGGGACCGGCTGGCGCCGGGCTATAGCTATCGTCTGGTAGGTAAGGTATTAACTAATAAAAATTTAATTTACTAATTAAAATTTGCAATTTACTATTAAATTTCCATTTTATTACGTTAATAAATCTTACCTAGTGGACAGATGCAGAATAACTACCCAGTGGATGGAGGGTAGCTGAATAAGGGGGAATTTCCCAGAACTCTGACTAGCAATAAAGGTGACTGAGGCAATGGTTAAGTAGACCAGCCTTAAGCACCCCCCCCCCCTCTTTCTTTGTACAAACTCGACCCGAGTGTACAGGGAGAACTGAGAGGGAGATTAGAGTTCTAACCCACCTTGTAGAATAAGAAGAACAGGAACTGAAATTACTATCACTATACTGCTGGGTCCACTTGGGATTATGGCAGCCCAGAAGCCAGGATAGTAGAAGTTTTTTTGTTTTTATGTCGTCACTCTGCGGCGTGGGCGTACGCGTACGCGTGAACAACTTCTCCTCCAAAACTACAAGGCCTAGAGACGTGCTGTTTTTTTTAAAAGATACCTTATCTATCGAGGATGAAAAATTGTTCAAGGCATGCAAATCTGTCTGTTCGTCTGTTTGCTAGAGACATTACAAGGGGGGTACCCCCACCAAAAGTGTGAAAATTTCAACTTTTTATCACAATTTTCTCAGTGACTATTGCAGGGATTTCTCTCATATCTTGCATATATGTACTAGGCCAGAGGTAGATTCTCTTGTGTGAGTATGAGACCTGGATCTGTCTTACTTTTTTTTAAATAAATTTTTTTAATAATTTTTAATGCATTAAAATTCATGAAATCATGCACAAAATCATTTATAACTTGAAAACTGTTGCATCTAGAGCATTTTGTTAAAATATGTTATTCAGCTACTTTTTTCATAGCTACAATATGGTGAGTAAGTTGGGTGTGTCTGTCTCAATAGCTAAGTGAGTAATAGCTACTTTTGGGCTTTTCAGTAACTTCCATCATGAGTAGAATCACTTGTAACTTCAAAACTATTGCATTTAGAGAATTTCGTATAAATATGTTATTCAGCTACTTTTGGGTCAGCTATAACATAGTAAAATTTTAGACCTGTAGCTCATGGCATAGCTGAGTAATAGCTACTTTTAGGTTATCACTGTTGAGTAAATCGCTTATAACTTCAAAACTATTGCATTTAGAGAATTTCGTATAAATATGTTATTCAGCTACTTTAGGGTCAGCTATAACATAGTAAAATTTCAGACCTGTAGCTCATGGCATAGCTGAGTAATAGCTACTTTTATGTTATCACTGTTGAGTAAATCGCTTATAACTTGGAAACTATTGCATTTAGAGTATTTTGTTTCAATATGTTATTCACCTATTTTGGGATCAGCTATAACATACTGAAGTTTCAGATCTGTGGCTCATTGCATAGCTGAGTAATAGCTACTTTGAAGTTCTCACTATTGAGTAAATCAGTTGTAATTGGAAAACTATTGCATTTAGAGAATTTTGTATAAATATGTTATTCAGCTACTTTTGGGTCAGCTATAACATAGTAAAATTTTAGACCTGTAGCTCATGGCATAGCTGAGTAATAGCTACTTTTAGGTCATCACTATTGAGTAAATCAGTTGTAACTTGAAAACTATTGCATTTACAGTATTTTGCTTAAATATGTTGTTCACCTACTTTTGGGTCAGCTATAACATAGTAAAATTTCAGACCTGTAGCTCATTGCATAGCTGAGTAATAACTACTTTGAGGTTCTCACTATTGAGTAAATCAGTTGTAATTGCAAAACTATTGCATTTAGAGAATTTCGTATAAATAAGTTATTCAGCTACTTTTGGGTCAGCTATAACATAGTAAAATTTTAGACCTGTAGCTCATGGCATAGCTGAGTAATAGCTACTTTTAGGTTATCATTGTTGAGTAAATCGCTTATAACTTCAAAACTATTGCATTTAGAGAATTTCGTATAAATATGTTATTCAGCTACTTTTGGGTCAGCTATCACATAGTAAAATTTCAGACCTGTAGCTCATGGCATAGCTGAGTAATAGCTACTTTTAGGTTATCACTGTTGAGTAAATCGCTTATAACTTGGAAACTATTGCATTTAGAGTATTTTGTTTCATATGTTATTCACCTATTTTGGGATCAGCTATAACATAGTGAAGTTTCAGATCTATGGCTCATTGCATAGCTGAGTAATAGCTACTTTGAAGTTCTCACTATTGAGTAAATCAGTTGTAATTGGAAAACTATTGCATTTAGAGAATTTTGTATAAATATGTTATTCAGCTACTTTTGGGTCAGCTATAACATAGTAAAATTTCAGACCTGTAGCTCATGGCATAGCTGAGTAATAGCTACTTTTAGGTCATCACTATTGAGTAAATCAGTTGTAACTTGAAAACTATTGCATTTACAGTATTTTGCTTAAATATGTTGTTCACCTACTTTTGGGTCAGCTATAACATAGTAAAATTTCAGACCTGTAGCTCATGGCATAGCTGAGTAATAGCTACTTTTAGGTTATCACTGTTGAGTAAATCGCTTATAACTTGGAAATTATTGCATTTAGAGTATTTTGCTTCAATATGTTATTCACCTATTTTGGGGTCAGCTATAACATAGTGAAGTTCCAGACCTGTGACTCATTGCATAGCTGAGTAATAGCTACTTTGAAGTTTTCAATATTGAGTAAATCACTTGTAATTTGAAAACTATGGCATTTAGAGAATTTAGTATAAATATGTTATTCAGCTAATTTTGGGTCAGCTATAACATAGTAAAATTTCAGACCTGTAGCTCATGGCATAGCTGAGTAATAGCTACTTTTAGGTTATCACTGTTGAGTAAATCACTTATAACTTGAAAACTATTGCATTTAGAGTATTTTGTTGCAATATGTTATTCACCTATTTTGGGGTCAGCTATAACATAGTGAAGTTCCAGACCTGTGGCTCATTGCATAGCTGAGTAATAGCTACTTTGAAGTTCTCACTGTTGAGTAAATCAGTTGTAATTGGAAAACTATTGCATTTACAGAAATTTGTGCAAATATGTTATTGAGCTACTTTTGGGTCAGCTATAACATAGTGAAATTACAGACCTGTAGCTCATGGCACAACTGAGCAATAGCTATTCTCAGGCACTGACTATTGAGTAAATCAGCTATAACTTGAAAAATATTGCATTTGGAGTATTTTGTTAAAATATATTGTTCACCTACTTTTGGGTTAGCTATAACATAGTGAAATTACAGACCTATAGCTCATGGCATAGCTGAGCAATAGCTATTTTCAGGTTCTTACTATTGAGTAAATCAGTTGTAACTTGAAAACTATTGCATTTACAGTATTTTGCTTAAATATGTTCACCTACTTTTAGGTCAGCTATAACAGAGCAAAAATTCAGACGTGTAGCTCATTGCATAGCTGAGTAATAGTTACTTTGAGGTTCTCACTCTTGATTAAATCAGTTGTAACTTGAAAATTATTACATTTAGAGTATTTTGTTAAATATGTTATTCACAGACGTTTTGGTCAGCTATAACATAGTGAAATTGCAGACCTCTATGTCATGGCATAGCTGAGCAATAGCTTCTTTCAGGTTCTCACTGTTGAGTAAATCATTGTATCCAACCTGTAGGAAATCATGGGCTGGGAATCTGTTAATATGGTCCGATTTGACCTTGGAACCCTCCTTCAAGGTCAAATGAGGATAGCCAAACATAAAAGTGCTTATAACTCGCTTATTATTGGTCCTAGAGGTTGGAATGAAAACCAACCTGTAGAAAATCATGAGCTGGGAATTTTTTGGTGTGGTCGGATTTCACCTTGGACCCCTCCTTCAAGGTCAAATGAGGATAGCCAAACTTAAAAGTGCTTATAACTCACTTATTATTGGTCCTAGAGGTTTGGAATGGAAAACCAACCTATAGAAAATCATGGGCTGGGAATCTTTTGGTGTGGTCGGATTTGACCTTAGACCCCTCCTTCCAGGTCAAACGAAGATAGCCAAACTTAAAGTGCTTATAACTCGCGTATTATTGATCTTGGAGGTTTGGGATGGTAAACCAACATATAGGAAATCATGGGCTGGGATTCTTTTGGTGTGGTCAGATTTGACCTGGGACCCCTCCTTCAAGGTCAGTTGAGGATAGCCAAACTTACAATTGCTTAGAACTCGCTTATTATTGGTCCTACAACTTTGGGATGGTAAACAAGCTACAGGAAATCATGGGCTGGGAATTTTTTTGTGTGGTCGGATTTGACCTTGGACCCCCTCCTTCAAGGTCAAACAAGGATAGCCAAACTTAAAAAGTGCCTATGACTCACTTATTATTGGTCCGAGAGGTTTGGGATGGTAAACCATCCTAAATTCTTTGGCTGGGAATCTTTTGGTATGGTCAGATTTGACCTTTGGACCCCTTCTTCATGGTCGAACGAGGATATTGCATTTATAGTATTTCTTTAAATATTTTTAACCTACTTTTTACACTTAAACAATTACCTTGTTACTTTATTTCATAATACCATTTGCAGGGCACAACTTTTTTGTCCTTTTCTTCTGTCAGCTTTGGAATATCTTTCGAACATGCTGTCCAGTTACCATTTACTGTATTTCTGTACAGCCCTTTCCCTGATAATTATGCTTTCCTCTCATTATCACCATCACAAATCAAAAACATTCAGTCAGCTGACACAGTGCCCGTTCACGGGCACTCTCCTCTTGTTTTGTGTTTTTTGTTTGTTTTTGTTCTTTTTTTTGTTTTTTTTTTACATATGCACACTATATACCTGTGCTTTGCTACAATACTATATTATTCGTGGACCTGTTTAGCAGCTACCACAGGGCCTAAGTGGTACAGTTACGAATCTGCCCAAGCCGCGTCTTTCAGATAAAAATGTGTAAAAGTATTATGTGCCTTCCAATGGCAGGCTGAGAGAATCTGTTCCAAGGACACATCCCTTTGGAATGCCTTGGAAACAGCAAAGGCCCTAACATCATGGTCTCTGACTTGAAGCAAACTCTGGGCTTCCTCATCAGAGACCTGGTAGCATAACAACACAGTTTGCTAGATCCAGAAAGATATGGCAGCAGGAATAATATCCTTATGGGAACTCTTCCAGAAGGACACAAAAACCAGATCTTTACCTTTGGGGAGGTCATTGGACCTGTCTAAGCAGAAACGTAAGGCTCTAACTGGACAGTGACTTGTCCTCCTTCAGAGTCATCCAAAGATGGGACCAAAGCTGGGATAACTACTGGATCCACACAGGAATGACCCTCCTGAGTCAACTGATTCTTGGAGAGAGGAATGGGTGGAGGGAAGAGAGACCTTACACCAATTTTCCTGAAGTCGGATATTTTTTTTAAATTTAAAGCCAGGCAAAAGAAAGACTGTCTTGAATGTCAAGTATTTAAGAGAAGCCTTTGCATGGGTTCAAATGGAACCTTAGTCAGCTGGTAAAGTACTAGTGAGAGGTTCCAAGTGGGCACATCCCACCTGCCCTTGGGCTTATTTCTATGGAAGCTCGCCAACAAGCGGGTGAAGTTCTCATCTTTACTGATATTCAGTCTATCATCACCCGCTATATCAGTGATGGCCCTACTATAGCCTTCAATAGTACTGGGCTGCAATTCTCAAGAGGTGCTCACAAAGGGGGACCATAAGTCCACCTCGTGGACTTACACCATTTGACAAAAATGGCCCACTTGACCTGTATCCGGCTATGAAGAAGAGTCTCTGAGGAGTCTCAAATTGCTGCCACTTCTTAAGAGAACCCTTTTCCTTGAATGACAGAGGCTCTTGGAGCCAAGCATGCAGATTCAGGTTCTTGAGATCTCAGTGAGGGAGCCCGTTGAAAGGCTGTGTCACTAGATATTGCTGCAGTAGGAGAATAAATGGAACCTGAGCCGACTGATTGACCAGGTCCCAAAACCAAGGCCTGTTGGGCCAACCCGGTGCAATCAGTATCATTCAGTGATAGCCCTGATCCATCACCTTGGAAACTACCTTGTTGAGTAGAGATACTGGTGGAAGGATGTAGCCATCCATGTTCTCCCATGGGGGCTCAAGGCGTCTACTGCTCAGGCTCTTTTATCCAGAACTGGTGACACAAACTTGGAAAGTTTGCGGTTGAACCGGGTTGCAAACAGATCTACATGTGGCCGGGCCCATCTTGAGCACAAGAGATTGAACACCTGCTGAGACAGGGACCACTCTGTCTGGATCACTTGGTTGTGTCTGGACAGCTTGTCTGCTATTACATTCAAGCGGTCTGGGATGTGTCGAGCCCTCAGAACTATTCCTCTGGGGTGATACTAGGACAGAAGTCTCCCAAGGAGGGCACAAGGAGAGCCTGATCTCATACCGCCCTCCTTGTTGATGTAAGAAACCACAGTTTTGTTGTCCGTTGCTAGCAATACAATCTGGTCCCTGCAAAGATGCTCGAAACTCTTAAGGGCCAGGAAGACTGCCTTTAACTCCAAACAATTGCTGTGGAGGCGACTTTCTGTATTTGACCAAACGCCTCTTGCAGTGGAACCCCAGCGCCCCAGCCTTCGTTTGAGGTGTGTGTAAACATTTGAAGAACATTTTTATTGCGTTAATACATCTTACCTAGTGGACCAATGAATTTGTCCGGCGCTCTGCCGGTCTCGCCAAACGTTAGAAAAAAAACGTCCTGAGCTGGGCTCTGGCCGGGACCGGTAGTGTCCTGTTCACTCGCCAGGGGGCTGTACAACCCACCTGCCGGTATACATGCGCTCTTCCTCTTTTTGTTTGGCGCATCCATATTGTAAACGCTTGAAGTTTAAGAGAAACTTTTAAAATTTTTACTAGTGTTATACTGGATATTTTGTCAAAGTGTGTTAGTAGTGTTACTCTTCTAATATCATGGATTCACCAGGAGAAAAGAAGGGACAAAGGCGGGGGTCATGTGGCCATGTTATGGCCGCCTTTGATCTACATAAGAAATGCACGCGCCGATAAAGACATTGGGTATGATCCTTGTGTGAAAGACAAGCAATGTAGTGTGTGTGATTCATTTTCGGATGAACAGAGGGAGTTGATATCTACCCCATCGTATAGGATCAGAAAGGAGCGAAAGGCAGGTATTTTAGTTTCTCCCAAAGAAGTGGAGGTTATTGCTCCTATTGATTCATCTTTCACTGCTGAACCAACCTTTTCTGCTCCGCCTCCAGGACCTTCTCAGTCTTCTACATCTAACTTTGTTACTGCAGAACAATTGTCTTTAATGAACGATAAATGGGCTGAACATTTTGCTCGGTTTGAGGCTTTGTTAAGCAGAGGGAATGTCTTTTCCACCCCAAAAACTGCGGTGAATCCTGTGAGTGCCAAAGTTGTAGTTTCTGATTCCCCCTTTATCGCTCCGGCTGCCCGGCCCACCGGTTTGGTGGAGACCACGGCAGTGCAGGAAGCTGTTAAAAAATCTGGGGAGGTTAAACCTAAGAAATCCAAAGACAAAAAGAAGAAACCGGCCCAATCTGATAAACCGGTTCATGTTGAGCAACTGGTCCCTGCTTTGAGCACCTCCGGTCCGGAGTTTGTGAGTCAGGTACCGGCCCGCAAGAAAATCATACCACCGGCTTCCTCAGTCTCCATTCCACCGCAGGATCTTCAAGCTGGTCCTACTGATAGTGCGTTTTCCAAGCCCTCATCCTCACTTATGGCAGGGTCACTTACCAGTGCATTCAACCTTCCACCAGAACCTGATGAAATAAACTTTGATGAACCTCTTCCCGGTTCGGATGTCTCAACTGATAGTCTGACTATGATGAGGGTGAAATAATAGGGAAACTGTGAGATCCATCCGTTCTTTCATGGGTTGGACGCACATACCTGATTTCGAAAGCGACCTAAATGAGCCAGATAAGTCCAATAACCCTTGGAAGCGTAAGAATCCCAAAAGACCAGCTCATATTTCTGTAGACATGCCACCAGATGACTGGCTTTGCCAGAAATTGGAGAGACTTAACACGGTAGTTGCTGAAGGGGATCCTTCCAGAGCACAAGATTCAGCAGGCTTGAAAAGAGATCAATTTATTAAAGTTCCGAAGTCACAGGCTCGGTGGTATCAAATGTATACCATCAAACAGGATGGTCCACACCGGCCCGGGAAGAAGCTTTTCAGTTGGCATAACACCGAAGCAAAGTTAACTCCCAGTTCCCAAGGATTACCAAGGCTTCGGCCTACCCTGCTGCTGGACCACCGTCTAGACCACTATCACAGGAATATCTTAGAAGGTGGGAAAAGTGTGCGAGAGAAAACTCTTACATCATCAACAGCGCAGCTGGCTTCAACAGGTGCACTAGTGAATTGCAAGAGAAAATGTCCGGGAATGTAGCCATTTTATATTCACGCCTCAATAAGGGCAAAGCCCCTAAGGAAGTTACCGGTGCCCTGAACGATTTGAAGGACTTGATGGCTTTTCATCAAAATGTCTCTGTGGCTATGGGGACAGCCTTGCAACATTTAGTGGACAGTTTATTGTATCCCCGGACGAAAGTCGGGGATACTTAGGATTCAGTACGGTCACGCCGCCGCCGCAGAGATTTCCTTTTGGACGCGATAACTTAAAAAATATTTTAGTTAGAACTTTCAAATTTGGTATGTTGGTATATATGGGCAATGCCACGAACGCTATTGTTTTGTGACCTTGACCTTCAATCTCAAGGTCACTGGTGGCCACTTAAAGGTCAGATTTTGGCCATTTTTGCACATTTTGGCCCAGTTCTCCAAGACAGAAAGTTAGATCGTCCTATGGCTGGTATATATAATACATATATATGTCCTCTATAAGCATGCAGAAATTTGACCTTGAAGCTCTTCATTGAAGGTCATCCACTGACCGCCAAAGTACTTGACCGAGGGGCATTTTTGGCCTTTTTGGAGATATTTTCACGCGTAACGCTGACTATATTGCATGGAAACTATTGAAAATGGCTTTGGAGGTTGAGTACATGATGGACTTCTGCCATCCAGGTTTACTGGTTACAGATCTTCATTTAAGGTCATCCACTGACCACCAAAGTACCTGACCAAGGGTCATTTTTGGAGATATTTTCACACTTAATGCTGACTACATTGCGTGGAAACTATTGAAAATGGCTTTTGAGGTTGAGTACATGACGGAGTACCAGCATCCAGGCTGACCGGTTACAGATCTTCGTTGAAGGTCATCCACTGACCGCCAAAGTACCTGACCGAGGGTCATTTTGGGCCCTCTATTTGTTTGTTTGTAAACAAGATAACTCAAATTGGTAAAAGGAAGATGTGATTAAATTTTGGGAGTGATCCGGATCACTGTCTGGATCTTCTGGATCCATGAAATTTAATTTTTAAACACAGATAGCTCAAAAAGTTATGGGTGCATTTTGATGAAATTTTCAGGAGATGTCCTTATTGGGACGAGGAACAAGTGATTAGATTTTGGGAGTGATCCGGATCACTGTCTGGATCATCTGGATCCAGACTGCCAGCTGTGTTTGTGTACAATATAGCTCAAAAACTTATGAACGGATTTTGATGAAATTTTCAGGATATGTCTGAAAAGGTTAAAAGATGAAATGGTTGAATTTTAGAAGTGATCCGGATCACTATATGGATCTTCTGGATCCATGAAATGTAATTTTTAAAGACAGATACCTCAAAAAGTTGTGGATGGATTGTGATGACATTTTCAGCAAATGGCCTAAATGGTGCGAGGAACAAGTGATTAGATTTGGGGAGTGATCTGGATCACTGTCTGGATCATCTGTATCCAGGTTGCAGATGTGTTTGTGTACATTGTAGCTAAAAAACTTACGGACGGATTTTGATGAAATTTTCAGGATATGTCTGAAAAGGTAAAAGGATGAAATGGCTGAATTTTGGAAGTGATCCGGATCACTATATGGATCTTCTGGATCCATAAAATGTAATAAGACAGATACCTCAAAAAGTTATGGATGGATTGTGATGACATTTTCAGCAAATGACCTAAATGGTGCGAGGAACAAGTGATTAGATTTGGGGAGTGATCTGGATCACTGTCTGGATCATCTGGATCCAGGTTGCCAGATGTGTTTGTGTACATTGTAGCCAAAAAACTTATGGACGGATTTTGATGAAATTTTCAGGATATATCTGAAAAGGTAAAAGGATGAAATAGCTGAATTTTGGAAGTGATCCGGATCACTGTATGGATCTTCTGGATCCGTGAAATGTAATAAGACATACCTCAAAAAGTTATGGATGGATTGTGATGACATTTTCAGCAAATGACCTAAATGGTACAAGGAACAAGTGATTATACTTTTGGAATGATCTGGATCACCGTCTGGATCATCTGGATTGAGCCTGCAACATGATTTTACGATGAATTTTGATGATATTTTTAGGCTATGTTACAAATAGTAAAAGGAAGAAGTGGTAAAAGGATGAAATGATTGAATTTTGGAAGTGATCCGGATCACTATATGGATCTTCTGGATCCATGAAATGTAATTTTTTAAGACAGATACCTCAAAAAGTTATGGATGGATTGTTTCAGCAAATGGCCTAAATGGTACAAGGAACAAGTGATTACATTTTTGGAGTGATCTGGATCATCTGGATCCAGGCTTGCACATAATCTTGGAATGGATTTTACTATTTTCAGGATATGTTACAAATGGTAAAAGGAAGAAGTGGTAAAAGGAAGAAATGGTTCAATTTTGCGAGTGATCTGGACCACTATCTGGATCTTCTGGATCCGTGAATGTAATTTTTAAAGACAAATAGCTCAGAAAGTCATGAATGGATTTTTATGAAATTTTCAGGAAATGTCTTAAATGGGACAAAGAACAAGTGATTAGATTTTGGGAGTAGATTTTTTTCACGCCTTAACTATGTCCCGTCCGGGGATACACTGCGTCGAGACGCAATCTCTAGTTTGTGCAGTTGTCAAACCTCATTTTGATCCGCCGTGATGCTTATCTTGAACATATAAAATCAGGCATCAAACAGGACACATGGCTCCACCTCAGGAACGCTCCTATGTTTGGCTATGGCCTCTTTCCTGACGCGGTCATTGCTACTGCTGAGCAGGACATCATTAAGCATGAGGCTGTCGGTACTGCTCTGAAACCCGGTCCGGGTGCTTCACAGCAGTCCGGTTGGAGAACAGCCAACAGATATCGCCCTTACGACAGGAAAGACAACAGGTCTGCTGGTACAGAACAGGAGCAACAGCCCTGGCGTCAGTTTAGTAGGGCTAGAGGCAGAGGACGTGGACGGGGTAGAGGTTTCAACCCTCGTTTCTCTCGTTCAAAGGGATACAAATCTTACAAATGACAATTATTGCATAAGCCCTCCAATACCATGTCAAGTGTTAGTGTAGAGAAAGTCAAACCAAACTGTACAACATTTAGTTCAAGACAGTTTAAGTTGTCAAAATGTAGTCAAGTTGCCAGTTTTAAACACAGTTCAGAAACATTCAAACCAGATTGTATCTTGTCATTTTGTAGGTCATGTTCAATCTGCAATTTTAAAAGGGCTTCTGCAAAAGAAAGGTATAAGACCCGTTGTGACAAAGACAGAAATAAAGCATGTCAAAGATGTTTCTTTTGTAAATCCTTGTCTTTCTGCCAGGTCTGTTCCAAATATCCCCAATGTTGTCAAAGAGCTGGGTGTAGGGGGCAGACTTCAGAATTCTGGTCGAGGTGGGAAACACTGGGAGCGTGCCCAAGGGTGGTCTCCATCTTGCGGGAAGGTTATACCCTTCCATTCAAAATGAGGCCCCCCCCTGGTCACATTTCCTCTCATCAAAAGTGGTTATGCAAATCCGACCAGAAGTCGAGCTCTTTCAGAAGCTCTAAGTGCCTTAATAGAAAAGTTGGTAGTCGAAAAGGTGGTTGCATTGGGAGACTCTGGACGTGTATGCCTTTCCACCTTTCTCTCTCCTGGGAAAGGTTCTGTCCAAGGTGAGAGATCAGGGTTGCCGCAGGATGATCCTCATTGCCCCAGGTTGGCCAAACATGTCATGGTTTTGGGACCTGGTCAGCATGTCCAGTCAGATACTGTTGACCCTTCCGGTCCAGGAGGATCTGGTGACTCAACCCTTCAACGGGACTTACCACCGGGACCTGACAAATCTGAATTTACATGCATGGCTCCTAGAGCATCCAAAATTCACGACCGGGGATTCTCAGAGGAAGTGGCAGCAAGAATTGAGGCGCCTCAAAGATCTTCAACCAGAGCCATCTACAAGTCAAAGTAGGCCATTTTTGTTAAATGGTGCAAGTCGAATCAGGTGGACTTCAGGTCGCCCTCTGTGGCTGAATTCCTTTTACATCTTTTCCAAGTTAGGAAATTACAGCCTGGTACCATTGACGGTTATAGAATGGCCATTGCTGATATGGTGGGCAATGACAAATGGCATATCAGCAAGGACCAGAATATAACTCGGCTTCTAGATAGCTTTCATCAGGACAAACCCAAAGGTCGACGGGGTGTTCCCGCTTGGAACCTTTCCTTGGTCCTTCATCAGCTTGGTAAAGCTCCTTTCGAGCCTCTAAGAAAGGCCTCTTTGAAACATTTGACTTTTAAAACAGTTTTCCTCTTGGTCTTGGGTTCAGGCAAAAGACGGAGTGAGATCCATGCTTGGATGTATAGGAACATCCGACATCAAAACAATTGGACCAAAGTGTCTTTGTATCCTTCCCCCGGTTTCTTATCTAAGAATCAACTGGCCAGGGAGGGCCTGTCTTCAGTAGCTCCGGTGGTTATCCCGGCCTTAGCTCCTACTCTAGACAAATCTCTGCAGCAGGACAGATCCCTTTGTCCAGTCCGGGCCTTAAGGTATTACTTGGATCGTACCAAAGACTTACGAGATGGTAAAGATCTGGTGTTTGTCTCTTTTAGGAAGAGTTTTCAGAAAGATATTGTACCAGCAACCGTCTCTTCCTGGATTAAACAAACTGTCTTGCTATGTTATCAACTAGCAGATGAGGAGGTTCAGAATCTCCATCAGGTTAGAGCCCATGATGTTAGGGCTTTTGCTGCTTCGACAGCCTTTCGAGGTGGGGTTTCTATGGACCAAATCCTCTCGGCTTGTCATTAGAAGGCCCATAATACCTTCACGCAATTTTACTTGAAGGATGTATCCTGGGCGGATAGTGAGCTGTACCATTTGGGTCCAGAAGTAGCCGCACAACAGGTTCACCAATAGTTTGATGTGGGCTGTTTAATGTAAATATGTAAATGAAATACTCTTAAATGTACATATAAAAAAAAAAAAAGGTTCTGTTCTTCCATTTCCTCTTGGTGGGTTAGAGCTCTATCTCCTTCCCTTTGTCTCTGTACACTCAGCCCGAGTTTGTACAAACAAAAAAAAAAAAAGGGGGGGGGGGGGGGGGGGGGGGGATATTTGGTGTTCATGGGTTCTTACCCAGTTTAACATGTACATAATCACCTATTGGTCTGGTAGAGAGTCTTTAACCTTAGTCCCCCTTTTTCTTGGAGTTACCCTCCATCCACTGGGTAGTTATTCTGCATTGGTCCACTAGGTAAGATGTATTAACGCAATAAAATGGGAAATTTAATAATAAATTAAATTTTTATAAGTTAATATCTTACCTAGTGGACCAGGGGACTCCCACCCTACCTTCCCCGCTTCTATCAACTCAAAGTGGGACCTTCTAAGGTAGACGACAAAAAGAGGAAGATCTTTTAGGCAGTACAGTATACCGGCAGGTGGGCTGTATAGCCCCCTGGCGAGTGAACAGGACACTACTGGTCCCGGCCAGAGCCCAGCTCAGGACGTTTTTTTCTAACGTTTGGCGAGACCGGCAGAGCGCCGGACAAATGCATTGGTCCACTACGTAAGATATTAACTTATAAAAATTTAATTTATTATTAAATTTCCCAGTTGAAAGGGATGCAACGGTTGGCCCCGCAGTACATTGCTCTCGATTAACCACCAATCTAGATGTGGATGGAGAGACTTGGGCAATGGAATGATCTTCTCCAGACTCTCGGGCACATGCCAATTTCACTTCAGATGCCATTGTAAGGGTCTCATGTGAAGGCGACCCGACCAGACCTGCTTCCCTGAGGTCGTCAGTAGGCCTATCAGGGACATGAACTGCCTGACTGTACAACTTTCCCGGTTCTTGACAAACCGGAGTATTTAATGTAATGTCAACCATCTTTCTTGAGTTGGTAGCACCTGACCAGTCAAGAGAACAAACTGGTAACTGATGACAATGTAATTCTGCTGAGGGATCAGTTCTGATTCCTTCATATTTACTGCCTACCTACTGTAAGCGTCTCATATGAAGGTGTCCCAACACTACCTACTTTTCTGTGGCCCTCAACAGGCCGATTAAGGGCATGAACTGCCTGAGTAGGTCTCTTGTCCCATGAGTCTGTATTGTATATGTCAGAGTTTTCCGTCTCTCGTGCGTCGGCTTAGCCAGGCCTTGAGAGGGGTCGAAACGGTATCTTACAAAGTTGAACACTTGCTGATGGATCAGTTCTGACTTGAGCAAAATTACTACCCAACCCAGTTTTTGCAAAGGGCCAAAAGGGTCTGGGAATGTTGGAGGCAAGTCTACTGGCACGGGGCACTGAGTAACCAGTCGTCTAGATACTGGTGGTCAGTATACCCTTTGTTTGAGCCATGAGTTTCGCTTCCTGTACAACCTTGGAGAACTCCAAAGGAGCCATCAACAAGCCGAAAGAAAGGCAGTGAATAGGTCGGTTTAATATTTTAATATTTTCGCAACCTTGACCCCGAAACAACCTGTTGTAGAAGGCCAAGGAGATTGAACTACGACCTTTTCCACTGTAGTATAAAAACAAACCTCAGACTTGAACCCAGGGACTGCCAGATCTGAAAAAAAAATTCGCAGACAGCTCCTCCCTCAGGTGGATTTGTGACAAACAGGGACCACCTTTCACAACTCCATTTCTGTCTCTGACATAACAGGACTTAAGTCTTCTTTGCGAAAACCCTGTTACAGAATGTGTAGGATCTATAACATGTAAGTTTACGATTCTGTTTGATCCCACTTGATCCGTACCCTCTTACTGCATATATACAGGTAACTGAACTTGAGGGTCTGTACCAATAATTTCACTTATATTGTTAGCTACCACATGAAGGCCTGGTGAAAGAAGGGCAGTTGGAACCCCATGACCATGGCCGCGACCTCTGACCTCAGAAAGTTGAGCCAAACATGGTGGAGATGAGAAGTAGCATATCCGGACTGCTTGGTGTCCTTTCTGTCATATGTTTGTACTGGTACTGGGACTTCTTACCAGGGTGCTGAAATGTGCCCAAACTCTGTGATGGGACCACTTGCTTGAAATCTAGGAATGCACATTAAATGGTCAGTTCACAAACCTCCTGCCTTGTAAACCCGGGATGGGTAACCTTAGGCAACTATTAGATTAAGCCTTCCCACTTTTTGGTAGAGCCTGTCATCTGGTGGCATAGTAACTAATATTTTTGTGAGAAGTATAGCTGGCACCAGACCAGTAGGTTCTGGATCTCTATGTATGTGTATGAGGGGTCTAATGTAACCAACCCCTGACTGGTCAGTGCTGAGGTAATTGGAAACCTGTTCATTTTCTAGGTAGGGTTGAAGGAAAAAAACCCATTAAACAACCTTCAGGTGGAGGGCACCTATACCCACTACCGGACTGGTAGGCTCTGGCACCCTTTGAATGATAAAAAGTGTCACATGACCAGAGGTTGACAATTATTTAAAAGTCTGGGAATGTAAGAGGGTAACTATGGAACCCTATGGAACCACCCAACCAGTGGTTAACCAACAGAAATTAATCTGGCAATGCAAGGGGTAACAGCAACAAATACCAGACTGGTAGGCTCTAGAACCCTTGTATGATTGTGTTTTGTCACATGACCGGCACCAGACTGGTGGTAGGTGGTGACTTTGGAATATTAGTAAATTGAAAAATAGTGATCTGTGAGATGGCAAATGTGGTACCCTGTGTTTTTGAGTGTTGTCACATGACCTCTACCGGATCAGCCAGGGAGTTAGTGACAAAACAATACAAAAATTTCTTCCTGTGACAGGGCAACTGTAACCAGCACTGGACCAGTATGGTCTGGCCCCCCGTGTATGCTGATATGTTGTCACATGACCAGTACCGGAGCAGTAGGAATTGGTGGCAACATAACTGGAAAATCGATGAGAGCAACTGTAGACGGTACCGGACTGGTATGCTCTGGGGCCCTGTGTATGTGTTGTCACATGACCAGTACCGGACCGGTGGAATTGGTGACAACTGTTTAGGACAACTGTAGCCAGTACCGAACCGGTAGGATCTGGTACCCGGTGTATGCTGATATGATGTCACATGACCCGGACCGGTAAAAATTGGTGGCAACATAATTTGAAAAATCTATGAGGGCAACTGTAGCCAGTACCGGACCGGTAGGCTCTGGCACCCTCTATGTTTATTTTGTCACATGACCAGCACCAGACCGGTGGCAATGGGTGACAAAATAATAGGACAATCTGTACAAGGGTGACTGTAGCCGGTACCGGGTAGGCTCTGGCACCCTGTGTAGGTTTATTTGAGTAGTCACATGACCAGCACCGGACCGGTGGGGATTGGTGCCAAATTATTAATGGGTATATCTGTGAGGGCAACCATAACCAGTACCAGACTGGCAGTCTGTATGTTTATTTTTTGTTGTCACATGGCCAACACCGGACCGGTGGGCTTGGTGACAAATAATTTCAAAACAGTTACAAAGATAAGTAAGTATTCTGCAATTTGCTGTTTCCTCAAATTATAATTACTACCTGTAACTATTCTTCTGTATAAAACTGCAGCACATTTCCAATATCCTCAATAAATTTATTTCTCGTAAGCGATAGAAGCTTACATTAACTGTTCATAGATGAAAACAGGAAATCCGCTTGCAGTGTCACGCGACCAGTTTATTTTATTGTCACGTCACAATGATGACGTCATATGGAGACGATGCATTCTCTGTAGATATGAAGGAAACTCACTTCTAAAATATTTTATATAGCGATGTGGCCAGGAAACAGTAGTTCTTTGTAAAAATCCACACAATAAAAGCTTGCAGTATGCAATAAAACTAATGAGGTTAGACTGTATAAGCTTAGTGAGACAACCCCTTCCCAGGACTCTGAGCAACTTGTCGACCCATCAAGCGTGTCTGTTATTGGGGCTATAGATGACCAGGGATCTGTTAAATCTCCTGCTCCCGTTCCCCCACCTGATAAAAAGCCTAAGAAAGACAATAAGAAAGACAATAAGAAGGAAAAATCTCCCTCTACAAAGGCTTCTAAGTTGCACAGTCCTAGTACTGATGCTAAGATTACAGAGCTGGACAACAAATGGTCGGTACGCTTCAGTCGCTTAGAAGCTTTGATAATGGCCAAGAGTTTTGAACCAACTTTTTCATCAAAAGTGAAAGTCGCACTGACCCATTCACCTCCACATGATGTTGAAAATGTGTCTGAACCTTTCATCCGACCTTCTACTTCAACAACGCTTCCTGGATCTGGCTTCTCTGCTGAAAAGCATCAGCCGACCAGTAAAGCAGTGACCAGTCAACAGACGTCTACAACCAGGTTTCCTGGTACGGGCTCCTCTGCTAGCAAGCATCAGCCAGCCAGTCAAACTAAAACTAACCGACCGACCTCAACTGCAAGGTTTCCTGGACAGGGCTCCTCTGCTACTGTGCATCAGCCTACCAGTCAAACCGAAACCAACCGGCCCACAACTACAACCGACCCTTCATCAAAACTACAGGCTACAAGTGAACATGATCTCCACTGACCTCACTCTGCTACCGACCGGCCAATCTCATCGACCGACCCTCTGCTACCGACCGGCCAATCTCATCTGAGCCTGCTGACACCGGCTCCCCTGCTCTTCACAGGTCAAAGCGAGATAGCATCTCCAGCCTCTCCTCTGACGGCGGTAGTGTGTTGTCTGACAACTCAGACAGTGCAGCATCCACCTCAGACGACAACCCTTTTGCAGGGCCAAATACTGTAGCTCCAGGCGAAGTGTTGGTTATATTGCCCACTGAGGACTGGTTATGTAGGAAGTTGGCCAAATTAAATTTCACCTTGGTTGAGGGTTATCCCTCCTGTGGATCAGAAGCTGGTGGCTTAGCCAAAGATGTCTTCCGGAGACCGGCCAGATCACAGTCCAAGTGGTATGGATTTCACACCGACCCTAAGACTGAACCTTCACAAATCTCCTCTTGGAATACAGACACTTCAAACTCAACAGCAGTTATGGCCGGATAGCTAGATACACTGGACTGTCATCTACTCCACCAGCATCTCGCAGGATATCCCAAGAGACACTGCGCAGATGGGAGAGATCTGCCAGGGAGACTTCAGTTATATGTAATCAAGCGGCCAGCTTTAACCACTGCCTCTTCAGGGTTCAACAAAACATGAAGGACCAACTTAAAGTTTTGAAGGCAGAAAACAAAGGGAAGGGTTCCACAAGGCGTCCACAGCAGCTGATGAACTGAACTACCTGATGGACTTTAATTCGAGCATTACACAGGCGGCTGCTAAATCAATGGAACACTTGTCAGAGTTCATTTTCATCACTTTGGGTAACCTCACCCTAGTCCGCCAGGATGCATATTTGAGCCATCTTAGGACCGGTATCAAACCGGATACACTCACAGCACTGAAGTCAGCCCCCCTTCACATCTCAACCTTGTTTCCCGACTCAGTTATTAAACGAGCAGAGGAAGACATAGCTCCGTTTGAATCCAAGGGACATTCTGGTTCTACACAAAGCATGGGTCGGTACCACCCTTATGAACGCCAAGATAAGAGGTCAGTCAACAAGGACTCGAGATCAGACAAACCTGCCTGGAAAATTATTGGAAGGAAACAGTCCAGGAGGGGAAAAGGTCACAATGCATCTTATTCATCATGACCAGTCAAGGGCCAGCAGTCGTATAAATGACCACTATTGTGTAACCAAGTTACAGACACGACTGCTGGCCGGGAACACACCACAGACAATAGACACTTGTATAAAGTCAAATGTAAAACTTCCTGTTGTTTCACATGTTCATACTGCGCCCGGGCATTCCCAAAAGAGAGAATTAAGTCCCGGGTCAGCAGGTTGTTATTGCAAAAATTACAAATTAAAGTCTGTGAAAAGTGTTCCTTGTGTCACTCAATTATCTTGTGTTCAACCTGTAACAAATGTCAAAAATGCTGCACAAAATCTGCCTGTAGGGGCCAGACTTCAAAACTTTTTGGCAAACTTGGCTGGATCTGGGGGCTGGTCCGAAAGTTATTCTCCCACGGTCATAAGCTGCTATGTCAATCCCCACAGGAACAGCTACCTGCTGGAGGCATTACATCAGCTTATAGCCAAAAATGCTGTAGAACTAGTAAAACATCAAACATCTCTGGGGTTTTTCAACTGCCTATTTTTAGTCCCAAAGCCCAACAACAAGTGGAGACCCATACTAGATTTGAGCAAACTGAATCTTTTCCTCAAGACGTAGAAATTCAAAATGGAGACACCAGAAACCATCAGAACGTCCCTCCAACAAGGGGAGTGGGTTACCTCAATAGATTTCAAGGACGCCTACTTCCATATACCAATACAGGAACAGTCCAGGAAATACCTGAGATTTCATGTCCAGGGTCAGACATACCAATTCAAAGCACTGCCCTTTGGTCTGTCCACAGTACCCTTGGAATTCACTGTGATAGCTAAATAGGTGAAACTGATGACCATACACAAGGGTATAAGGATCCACCAGTACCTAGACGACTGGTTGGTGAGAGCCAGATCGCACCAGGCCTGTCTCCAGCACACCCAAATTCTAGTGAAAATATGCCAAACCTTAGGCTGGCTGGTGAATTTGGACAAGTCGGAACTGGATCCAAAACAGATCTTCAATTTTGTAGGTTACCAGTTCGACCTCAAGGCTGGTCGGGTCCGGCCGACTCCAGACCAGTGGCAGAGCCTTCAGGACAAAATATTGGAAATACTGTCACTACCGGCTTGGGTATAAGAATCGACCAGTACATAGACGACTGGTTGGTCAGAGCCATATCCCACCAAACCTTTCTCCAGCATACACAAACTCTTGTAGTAATTTGCAGGAGTTTGGCTGGTTGGTCAACATGGAGAAATCGGAACTGGACCCCAAACAAATCTTCGACTTTGTATGCTACCATTTCGACTTGAAAGAGGGCAAGGTCAGATCCCCCTAGAGCATTTGCAGACCCTAAACCTCTTCGGACCCACCTGTCCAGTCCAACATCTGATGTCCCTGATAGGATTACTAACAGCCACAGAGAAGCAAGTTCATCTAGGTCTACTCTGTATGAGGCCGATACAGTGGCACTTAAAAAACAATTGGAGGTTACCAGAATCACTAGGAAAGGTGATCCCCATCCCCAGGTCGCTCCACCCCACCTAAAGTGGCGGCTACAGGAAGATAATGTGCTTCAAGGTCAAACATTACACCCACTAAAACATGCTCTGCAAATCTGTACAGATGCATCAAAAAAAGGGTGGGGTGCTCACTTAGGGGAACACACTGCAAGAGGAACCTGATCCCTTCCATAAAGCAAGTTACACATAAATTATCTGGAGCTAAAGCTGGTTTTTATTGCATTAATATATCTTACCTAGTGGAATAGTCCGAATAGTCCCGCCAAACATTAGAAAAAAATGTCCTGAGCTGGGCTCTGGCCTGGACCGGTAGTGTAGTATTCACTCGCCAGGTGTCACCGGACACCCAGCTCCCCTACTGCGCGTGTGCGCGCATGCGCACTCCCTCTTTTTGTTTGGCGCCATTGTGTTTGAAATCGTGAAAGTTATAAGAGAAACTTTTTATTATTTTATAAGTGACATATCGTTTGGTGATTGTTTAAACGTGGATTATTAGTTCATATATATATCATGGCATCACCAGGACAACGTAGAGGTAACTGCGGGCACATTATGGCGGCATTTGATGGACATAAAAAGTGTGCCAGGTGTAGAGACAAAAAGTTGGGGGATGACCCTTGTGTGAAGAACCAGTTATGTACTATTTGTGATTCTTTCACCGAACAACAACGTTCTATGCTCTCCACCCCTCAGTATAAAATCAGAAAAGACAAAAAGTCCGGACTTTTGGTATCTCCCTCCAAGGTTACCGTGGTGGGTGTAGTTCCCCAGGAAGATTTGGGTGGAGATGAACTAGAGGAAGAGGACGTTCCGGTTCAAGCTTCCGGTTCCGGTGATCAAGAGGTTTTCTCTATTACCCATCATTCTCCCGAAGAATTTGTCTCAAAGCAAGACTTTGACAATCTTAACAACAAATTAGAGGAAAAGTTCGCCCGATTCGAGGCATTACTTACTAGAACAAACATCTTCTCTACTCCTAAAGCCCCAGTTACCAATACTGCCGTTACTACTTCTGAACAACCATTCTTCAATCCCTCTGAGCCTGGAGCCACCGGTCCGGTGAGGCCTCCGGCTTCAGACGGGCAAATTTCACATCCAAAGGATGCAAAGAATAAGGGCACGGGAAAGAAGCTGAAAAAGAAAAAGACTGTTCTTACTGCTACAGTTGTGTCTGAGGCACCGGCTCCGGTGAAGGAACACACTGTAAGCACTTCCCTGCCTACTCAACATACTGAGCAACCGGAGAAAGTGGACATACCCGTTCCGGGCCCTGCTTTGTCACTTTCTTCCGGTGGTGATTCCATCTCCAAGCCAGCTACCCTTTCAGGCTCTTCCACCTTGTCGGCTTCGGTCACCGGTGCTTCCGGTGTCGGTCAGTCCTTCTTTGCTGATCCGGATGCTTCTGATGTTGAATCAAACCATGACCAGTCTAACAAGGACTCTGATGAAGGTGAGATATCAGACTCCGAAACCACAGAGCAAAACGAAGAAATGAACTATCGCGAAACGTGTAGAGCTGTCAGGGCCTTTTTAGGATGGACTCATATCCCAGATTTTGAACTTTCAGTATCGGATGGGGATACCTCAAACAACCCGTGGAAAGGCAAACGACCTAGAAAGACAGGCAAGGTTTCAGTGGAATTTCCCCCAGATGACTGGCTCTGTCACAAGATGGAGAAGTTGAATTGCAGGGTCGCTGAGGGTTATCCCTCAAGGTCACAGGAATCAGTGGGCTTGAAGGTTGACCAGTTCATCCGTACACCTAAAAGCCAATCCAAATGGTACAGACAGCATAGACTTAGACAAGAATCCTCTTCTAGGCCAGGTAGAACCATCTTTAGTTGGTCGGACTCTGAGGCCCGCCTGAATGCTCAGTACTCTAGGGTAGCCGAAGCCTCATCTTATCCTCAGTCTGGTCCTGCTTCTCGCCCGGTACCACAGGATATTTTACGCCGGTGGGAAAAGTGTGCAAGAGAAGGGACATACATTACCAACCACGCGGCAGCATTTAACAGATGCACCAGTGAGATCCAAGACAAGATGAACAATCACATCAGTTTGCTTAATGACGTTATTGTGAAGGGGAAAGCCCCTTAAGAGGTTGTAGATGCCATCAGAGATCTTAAAGACTTGTCTTCCTTTCATTCAAGTGTCTCTGTGGCACTCGGAACTTCACTCCAACACCTTGCGGACGGCTTGTTCATTCAACTAGCTAACTTCATCTTACTCCGCAGGGATTCTTATCTTGAGTTTGCTAAACCCGGTTTGAAACCGGATTCTTGGAACAGATTATGTAATGCTCCTCTGTTCAGTTCGTCCCTGTTTCCAGATGACATCCTAGCTGCAGCAGAACAGGATATAGCAAAGTTTGAGTCTACACCAAGTGCTCAAGGTCCCGGTCTGGGCACAGGGCAGCACTCTGGAAACACCAGTCATATCGTTACAAGCCGTATGACAAGAAAGATAGTAGGCAATCAGGCCACTCTTCCTCTCAGTCTAGCCAGCCTTGGCGCCAGTTTTCTTATAGAGGAAGGGGTCGCGGTCGCGGACGTGGAGGCAGCAATTCCAGTCATTTCTCCAGATCGTCCCGTCAACAGTCTTATAAATGACAATTATTGTTTAGTAGATCCTCAGTTAAAGTCAAGTGTGGAGGATCCAATGTGTCAGGACTTAAACAAACATGTAATCAAGACTGTAAACTTAAATGTTGTCTGTCATGCACCTTCTGTAACCGGGCTGTCGGAAAACAAAGACATAAGACCCAATCAGACCCAAACAGAAATAAAGTGTGTGAAACCTGTTTGCTGTGTAAATCCTTGTCTTTATGTTCCAACTGTTCAAAATGTCCCTCATGTTGTACCAAATCCACCTGTGGGGCCCGACTACAAAGGTTTTGGCAGGTCTGGCACTCCCTGGGTGCAAACAAAGGAGTAGTTTCAATTCTTCAGGAAGGGTACACCATACCCTTCAAAGAGAAACCTCCCCTGACAAGGTCACCGGTAATTATCAGTGGATACGCAAATCCGGTCAAAAACAAGCACATAAAGGACTCCTTACAGGCACTCCTTCAGAAACAGGCGGTAGAAAAGGTGACAACTCCATCCTCCCTGGCCTTTTACGACCGCTTGTTTCTTGTACCAAAACCCAACAGGAAATGGAGGCCCATCCTAGATTTAAGTCGACTGAACTGTTACCTAGCAACTTCATCTTTCAAGATGGAGACACCAGAGACCATCCGACTCTCCCTTCAAAAAGGGGAGTGGGTGACGTCTCTGGATTTCAGCGACGCTTATTTCCATATCCCAATAGGACAAAGGTCGCGGAAATTCCTTAGGTTCTTCCTCCACAGTCAAGCTTATCAGTTCACAGCCCTCCCCTTTGGCCTCTTAACGGCTCCGTTGGAGTTCACAAAGGTGGCCAAGGAAGTCAAGTTAATGGCACAGGCTCGGGGTATCAGGATCCACCAGTACCTCGACGACTGGTTGCTGAGAGCCCCGTGCCCGGAAACGTGCCTACTTCATACCCGGACCCTCTTGGACCTATGCCACAGGTTAGGGTGGGTAGTCAATATGACCAAGTCGGAGTTGGTGCCTCAGCAGGTCTTCAACTTCAAGGTTACCGTTTCGACCTCTCTCAGGGGCTGGTCAAACCGACCCAGGAGAGGTGGATGGCTCTGTCCCAAAAGATCAACGACCTCTTCAATCAACAGGTGTGTTCGGTCCGACAGTTCATGTCCCTTATAGGACTTCTAACAGCCACAGAGAAACAGGTAGTAGCCGGACGACTCCACATGCGCCCTATCCAGTGGCATCTGAAGAGGCATTGGCATGTCCCGGAATCATTGGAAAAGATTATCCCTCTGCCTCAGTCCCTTCATCCACACCTGAGGTGGTGGTTGAACCCAAACAATGTCCTAAAAGGTCAGCCTTTACACCCACTTCAACACGCTCTTCAGCTGTTTACCGACGCCTCAAACGAAGGTTGGGGTGCTCACTTAGGCGACTTCACAGCAAGAGGCCTTTGGTCCACACAAGAAAGCGCCTTGCATATAAACTTGCTGGAACTCAAGGCCGTCTTACTAGCCCTAAAACAGTTCGAGCGATTGTGTTGGAACCAGACCATTCTGGTGTGTTCCGACAACACAACAGTGGTCTCTTACATAAACAAGGAGGGCGGTATGAAATCCGGCTCGCTCTGTGCTATCCTGGAGGCTGCTGATGTGGTGCAACCAGAGGCAGATTGTATGAAGAGCAAGGCATATTCCGGGTCACCTCAATGTCATTGCGGACAAGTTGTCCCGGCACGGTCAGGTGATACAAACGGAATGGTCCCTCCTGCAGGAAGTCTTCGACCAGATTTGCAGAAGATGGCACAAACCGGAGGTGGACCTATTTGCGACCAAGTTCAATCGCAAACTTCCCAGATTTGTGTCCCCGGTTCCGGATCTACTAGCCTGGAAAGTGGATGCTCTAAGCGTTCCCTGGCAAGATCTGGATGCCTATGTTTTTCCCCTGGTGGCTCTCCTAGGGAAGGTGGTCTCCAAGTTGATGGATCAAGGATTCCACAGAGTCATTCTCATTGCACCAGGGTGGCCCAACATGCCATGGTTTTGGGATCTGGTCAGCATGTCAGTACAGATTTTCCTAAGTCTGCCGAGAGTAGGGAACCTATTGACTCAACCCTTCAATCAGTGTCCTCACAGGGACCTTCACAGTCTGAATCTGCATGCATGGCTCCTAGGGCCTTTGCCATCCAACAGGCAGGCTTCTCTGAAGAAGTGGCAACACGAATTGAAGCTCCTCAGAGACGTTCAACCAGAGCCATCTACGAATCAAAGTGGTCCGTTTTTGTCAGATGGTGTGAGGAACATAAGGTGGACTTCAGGTCTCCTTCTATAAAGCAGATCGCTGACTTCCTGCTCTACCTATTTCAGGAGAAACATCTGCAACCTAGCACGATAGATGGCTATAGGACCGCTATATCCGACAAGATAGGAAATGGCCGGGTAAACATGGGTAAGGATGAGAATCTTACAGACTGTTGGACAGTTTCCATAGGGACAAGCCTAAGGGTAGGAGGGGTGTTCCTTCCTGGAACCTTTCCTTGGTTCTTCATCAGCTCACGAAACCTCCCTTTGAACCTCTTAGGAAGGCTTCCCTTAAACACCTTACCTTTAAGACGGTCTTCCTTCTTGCCTTAGGGTCGGGCAAAAGAAGAAGCGAGATTCATGCGTGGGTACATAGGAACATCAGGCATCAGGAGTATTGGTCTAATGTCTCCCTGTACCCTTCCCCAAGTTTCATCTCCAAGAACCACCTGGCTAAGGAGGGTCCGGGTTGTGTAGCCCCGGTTATAATCCCGGCTCTTGCTCCGACCTTGGACAAGTCTCTTAAGGAGGACAGGACCTTGTGTCCGGTGAGATCCTTGCGTTACTATCTAGACAAAACCAAGGACCTTCAGTCAGACAAGGAGTTGGTTTTCGTCTCTTTTAGGAAGAACTTCAAGAAAGACATTGTGCCAGCCACTGTCTCTTCCTGGATCAAACAAACGATTGGCTTATGTTACCAACTCTCGGATGAGCAGTCTCAAAATTTGCATCAAGTTCGGGCTCATGATGTCCGGGCTTTCGCGGCTTCCAAAGCTTTTCAGGGAGGCGTACCCTTAGATCAAATTCTATCAGCCTGCCATTGGAAGTCTCATAACACATTCACCCAGTTCTACCTAAAGGATGTAGCCTGGGCAGATTCTGAGCTATACCACCTGGGCCCGGTGGTAGCAGCTCAACAGATTAGAGATTAAGTTTGAGTCTTCTTTGTAAATATGTAAAAAAAAAAAAAAAAAAAAAGTCTCTGCAGTCTACCTTACCTCTCAGGATAGATGAGGGACCAAATGGAATTTCCCCTATTGCTTCCTCAGGACTCATGGGGACTCTTCTCTCCTCCCCTCTTCATGAGTGTCAGATTTCTGAAAGAAAGGGGGGGGGGGGGGGGGGTAGGGTAGGGTAATGTAATGTAACCGAGAGGGTTAGGAACCGGTCTAGGTTTGTTACCTCGGTCTATATGAGGTTTGGGAGTTATCTTCCATAGTGAGTCCCCTGAATTTTTGATTGATCTACCCGCCATCCAATGGGTAGTTATTCTGCACCGGTCCACTAGGTAAGATATATTAACGCAATAAAATGGAAAATTTAAGAATTAAATTAAATTTTTATAAGATAATATCTTGCCTAGTGGACAAGGAGAGTCCCACCCTACCTTCCCCGCTTAAATCAAGGGGACTTTACTTGGTAGGCAACAAAAAGAGGAAGTGCGCATGCGCAGTAGGGGAGCTGGGTGTCCGGTGACACCTGGCGAGTGAATACTACACTACTGGTCCAGGCCAGAACCCAGCTCAGGACATTTTTTTCTAATGTTTGGCGGGACCGGCTAGGCGCCGGACTATTGCACCGGTCCACTAGGTAAGATATTATCTTATAAAAATTTAATTTAGTTCTTAAATTTTCCATTTTCTGTCCCTAAAAGAGTTCCAAGACCTTTGCTTGAACAATATAGTTCTCTTTGCTACAGACAATACCACAGTGGTTGTCTATATAAACAAGGAGGGGGATGATGTCAGGCCCTCTGTGTACCCTACGGTGGAGAATCCTGACCTGGTTTTCCAGGAAACAGGTGATTCTCAAAGCCCGACACATTCCAGGCCAACTGAATGTCTTAGCAGACAAGCTATCCAGGCTAGGCCAGACCATCCAGGCTGAATGGTCCGTCCTTCCAGTGAATATGCTTCCGTTGGCACCAGTTCAAGTGGACCCGTTTGCAACCAGATTCAACAACAAACTGCCTCACCTTATCACCAGTGCCAGACCCTCTGGCATGGGCAGTGGATGCACTCAGCCTGCCTTGGGAGGATCTGGACCCTTATGCCTTCCCATTGGTAGCCATCTTGGGCAAAGTGGTGGAGAAGTCGCAGGCCCACCCATGCAGGAGAGTCATTTTGATTGCTCTAGGATGGCCCAACATGGTTTTGGGACTTAGTGACCATGTAAAGCCAAATCCCATTGTTCCTGCCCAACCTGTCCGACCTGTTTACTGAGCCATTCAATCAGATCCTTCACAGACGGTGGGCCCAGTGATTATTCCCCCCTGGCCCCAACTCTGGACAAGTCACTCAAGGTCTATGATAGGTCCACTATTTGGAAAAGACCTCAGACCTCAGGCAAAACAAGGAGCTGGCCTTTGTCTCCTTCAAGAAAGGCTTTGACAAAGATATCTTGTATTCTATGAGTTCCTTAATCAAGAGACCCTAACATCAGGTTAAAGCCCATGATGTGAGGGCCTTTGCTGCTTCTAAGGCCTTCCAGTCAGGAATCTTCTTGGAAATTTTGTCAGACTTTCATTGGAAGTCTCAAAACACTTTCACACAATTCTATTTGAAGGATGTAGCCTTTGCTGATTCAGAACTTTTTAATCTGAGCCCAGTAGTGGCTGCTCAGCAGATGCACCAGTATCTCTCATGACTGAGGAGATCTGAATATATGTACATATTGGATATTTTTGTAAATAGTCGAAAAAAAAAACACTTAAAAAAACTTTGACGTGCTTTCTTCGGGAGGTTTATTTTCTGGGAGTGAAGTCATACCTATCTTTCCCTACCTCAGAGCAGGTTTGTAAAAGGGGGTGGGTGGGCAACATCGGTACACTGCTGGTGACTGGGTCACTGGTAACTGACCTTTAGGACCCGCTGGAGTCCGGTTAGGGTGATTTTTTACCTTAGTTTTTGAGTTTACTTAAAGTCCCTAGTAATTGACTCACCTACCAGGTGGTACTTATTCAACATTTGTCCATTGGGTAAGAAGTACTAATGCAATAAAATAGCAAATTTAATAAGTAAATTAATAATAATAAAAGTAATAAGTAAATTAATACCTTACCCAATGGATAGGCAAGGCCCTCCCAAATGACCCCACTATCAGCTTACTAGGTGTCTAAATAGGTTTAGACAATGAAAAAGATTTGACCTTTGACCTTGCCTTAGTGACCTTGACCTATAAAATCTTGTCCGGGCTACATCTCGGAAACCGTAAGGTGTAGGAAGTTGTTATGAGGTAGGGACATTGGTTATGGAGTGTAGGTGTGCAACGTCATGGTCTGACCTTGATTTGACCTTTGACCTTGCTGTAGTGACCTTGACCTATAAAACCGTCTCCGGGCTATATCTCAGATACTGTAAGGTGTAGGAAGTTGATACTTGGTAGGGACATTGGTTAGTGGGTGTAGGTGTGCAACGTCATGGTCTGACCAGGATTTGACCTTTGACCTTGCCATAGTGATCTTGACCTATAAAATCTTGTCCGGGCTATATCTCAGAAACCGTAAGGTGCAGGAAGTTGATATTTGGTAGGGACATTGGTTAGGGGGTGTAGGTGTGCAACGTCATGGTCTGACCTTGATTTGACCTTTGACCTTGCCGTAGTGACCTTGACCTATAAAATCTTGTCCGGGCTATATCTTGGAAACCGTAAGGTGCAGGAAGTTGATATTTGGTAGGGACATTGGTTAGGGGGTCATGGTGTGACCTTGATTTGACCTTTGACCTTACTGTAGTGACCTTGACCTATAAAATCTTGTTGCACCTTTGAGTCTGTCTTTTGATGCAGATTAAGCACTGTTAAAGTCATATTAGAATTTATTAAGATTTTTACTTTTATAACTTCCCATTGTAACAGATGGAATTTCATGAAGTGAGCCACAGATTTTGCTCCAACACCACACATAAGCATTCATTGAATGTATTACCAGTCCTGTATGCATGGTAATATTCAAAACATCTAAACCATAATTCGGCCATGCAGATTTAGATAAAGAGTGTTGTAATGTTTAGTTTACTGATTAATGTTGTCATCTTGTTATTGAATTATCTTGTTTTAATACTTCATCTTTACATGCATTATCTTTCTCTTAGACATTATTTTCTCTATTCAAACATTGTTTGGACTTTTATATAACTGACAGTGCTCTGAAAGTATCCTGGACTTTGTACTGATTAGTGAGTGGAATTGCTTCAATTTTTATTGGCTGATTATTCGTCCATTTTACCGACCGATGATCGACCCATAATGGACTTTTTAACTCCACTGTCATGAAACACTTTCCGGGATAAAGTATAGTTCAATCCGGTAAGAAAAACGGTGTTTCCGACATATAGAAGCTACCAAAAGCACCCACTTCCGGTAAATATGGCGGTAGTTGTAAACAAACTCAAAATTCGCGAGAAATCTGTTAATTTATTGAAGGAAAGTTCTGGAAACTGCCCAAAATATAAAAAATATGTGGATATTGAGACACATAAAGAAGGGTGAGAGGTAATCGATTTCTAGAAGTTATCAGTGACCGAACGCAATTGTACCATGACACCGACGATTGATCGAACGTTGGTCTAATCGTCCACCCACTAGTACTGATACAGTACTTCTATATCTCATGGTGTTAAAAATATTTCCCTCGGCTGTGGGGTACGGGCATCTCTGATGCTAATTTTAGGGGTCTATCTTGATAGCTAAGTGAGTAATAGCTATTTTCTGTTTTTAACAATGACCAAAAAAAAAATGAGTAAGTTGCTTTTATCTTTGCAACTGTTACTTACAATATTGGTCTCAAATATGTTGTTGAACAACTCCTTCATGTACTGTATCATGGTGGGGATTCCAAGGTGTAGCACCATAGCTAGCTGAGTAATAGCTACACTAAATTTTACATTTGACCATTGAGCAAGTCACTTATAACTCAAAAACTATTGAATATAGAGGATTTTTGTAAAACATGTTCTTCACCTACTTTTTGATGTACTGTGTCGTGGTGAATTTTCAGAGCTGTAAGTTGAAGTTCATAGCTAACTGAGTAATAGCTACTTTGAGATTTCTTAATTTCAACATTCAGTAAATCACTTATACCTCCAAAACTATTGAATTTAGGGAATTATTGTCAAATTTGTTAATCAGTTACTTTTTAATGTTCTGTGTCGTGGAAAAGTTTCAGAGCTGTATATCCATAGCTGAGTAATGGCTACTTTGAATTTCAACATTAAATAAATCACTAAAAACTCCAAAACTATTGAATTAAGAGAATTATGGAAAAATATGTTGTTCACTTACTTTTTCATGTACTGTGTCATGGGAAATTTTTACAGCTGTATCTCCATAGCTATCTGAGTAATAGCTACTTTGAGGGTTTTCCATTGAGTAAGTCACTTAGAACAGCAAAACTGTTGAATTTAAAGGATTTTTGTCAAATATGTTGTTCACCTACTTTTTGATGTATTGTGTAATGGCAAATTTTGAGACCTGTAGGTCCATAGGTAACTGAGTAATAGCTACTTTGATGGTTCTCCATTGAGTAAATCATTTATAACTGCAAAACTATTACATTTACAGGATTTTTGTCAAATATGTTGTTCACCTATTTTTTAATGTTCTGTATCATGGCAAAGTTTCAGAGCTGTAAGTCCATAGCTAACTGAGTAATAGCTACTTTGATTGTTTTCCTGTCAGTAAATCACTTTTAACGGCAAAACTTTTGAATTTAGAGGATTCTTGTGAAGTATGTTCTTCACCTACTTTTTGATGTACTGTGTAATGGCAAATTTTGAGAGCTGTAGGTCCATAGCTAACTGAGTAATAGCTACTTTGATGGTTCTCCATTGAGTAAATCATTTATAACAGCCAAACTGTTGAATTTAAAGGATTTTGGTCAAATATGTTGTTCGCCTACTTTTTGATGTACTGTGTAATGGTAAATTTTGAGAGCTGTAGGTCCATAGCTAACTGAGTAATAGCTACTTTGATGGTTCTCCATTGAGTAAATCACTTATAACTGCAAAACTATTAAATTTAGAGGATTTTTGTCAAATATGTTGTTCAGGTACTTTTTAATGTTCTGTGTCATGGCAAAGTTTCAGAGTTGTAGGTCTATAGCTAACTGAGTAATAGCTACTTTCATGGTTTTCCATTGAGTAAGTCACTTAGAACAGCAAAACTGTTGAATTTAAAGGATTTTTGTCAAATATGTTGTTCACCTACTTTTGGATGCAGGGTTCGCGATTACGCCGTCCGAGTATGTTATATACGCGGTATTTCAGATTTGGACGCGAATTTCGGTTGTCAGTGCGTCCATCGGGACGCGATTTTTATGTCTGCTTCAGAAGCAAATTTCGGTTGGCTGTCCAACTAGGAAGCGTAGATATGCACAGAATATACATATATAACACTAAAGATAAGCCTTATATTTTAAAATTAAATGGTTTCGAGCGATTTCCAAGCGGGGTTGTTTACATCCACCATTGTTATGCGAGATTTCATAAGAGACGAGAGCCAGGCGAGATCCTTCCGAAATGGCAGTGAGTGCTAGTATTGTACACTAGCAAATCCACTCGAAACATTATACATCTGATCGAAGAAAGCGTGATCTCTGCACGGAAACAATCAAAACGACAAACCAGAATGGTGCTTCTTGGGGAGACGCATTATACTAAATCTCCGAAATTCTTTATATTTTTAACCCCGGAAAGTCCCCAGGAAAAACAGTATACCTCTAGAACTACTCGATGAATTTTTGTCACACACAAACTGCAAATATTCGTCTTTCAAACAGTAAAAATATCATATTTGTAGCTTAAATAATATAATAAAAAAATAAATAAATAAATTTCACCAGAATTACAACAAAATGAAGTTTGATGACTGGGGTTCATCTTTTTGATTTTCTAATATTTTAAAAACTAATAAATATCCATAGATGCATATTATGAAATAAAATAAAAAAACTGGAGCTATCTATAAAAGAATTAATTGAGGAATATGTGAAGATTATTACTTCTACCCCATTTTCACACCATGGTACCCCCTTTTTGATGTGCCAAAGGTACAAGGTACCCTATGTTTCATAACCCTAACGCAAACGTTGGACTCCGAAAAATAAGATCGGGACTCCATTTTTAGGAGGTCATGTAGTCCGTTGGACTCCATTTTTCAGAGGTACTTCGCGAACCCTGGGATGTATTGTGTAATGGCAAATTTTGAGACCTGTAGGTCCATAGGTAACTGAGTAATAACTACTTTGATGGTTCTCCATTGAGTAAATCATTTATAACTGCAAAACTATTACATTTACAGGATTTTTGTCAAATATGTTGTTCACCTACTTTTTAATGTTCTGTATCATGGCAAAGTTTCAGAGCTGTTAGTCCATAGCTAACAGAGTAATAGCTACTTTGATTGTTTTCCTTTCAGTAAATCACTTTTAACGGCAAAACTTTTGAATTTAGAGGATTCTTGTGAAGTATGTTCTTCACCTACTTTTTGATGTACTGTGTAATGGCAAATTTTGAGAGCTGTAGGTCCATAGCTAACTGAGTAATAGCTACTTTGATGGTTCTCCATTGAGTAATCATTTATAACAGCCAAACTGTTGAATTTAAACGATTTTGGTCAAATATGTTGTTCACCTACTTTTTGATGTACTGTGTAATGACAATTTTGAGAGCTGTAAGTCCATAGCTAACTGAGTAATAGCTACTTTGATGGTTCGCCATTGAGTAAATCACTTAGAACAGCAAAAACTGTTGATTTTATTACGCTACAATAGCTTACCATGTGGGACTTAATGCTGTTCTCGGGTTGCCACACCCGGGGCCAACGTCTTAGAAAAAAAGACAGTTCTTGTTAGCCACCGGATACACTGCTAGTTGTCGTCACGTGATAACCTCTGACCTCTCGCCCTACTTTCTCGTTGGCCACGCGAATTAGCAATGCTTTATTTTGCAAGGAATATTATTTCATTTTTACCAGGATATTCTAGTCGTTAGATATGGAAACTACACCAGTTTCTTTATTTTATTACATAGAATCATAATTCGATGTCTTTTCATAGTTCAGATAAGTATCTTTACTATATTTTACAACTGAAGTCCACTTCCGGGTTCACGTTGTAAAGCTGGCGACTCGTTTATGTGGTTTCTAATACAGGATATATATATATATGCCTGTCAGTAAAATAAAATAAAACAAAATATTTAAGCCCTATCTGCTTCATTATTGGACCCCTTTAGGGTTTAAAAGTGTATAAATGTAACACAAACGAGTCCTGGCCGAGTAAAATCTCCGGAAACAACTTCCGTTTTATTGTCGAGACAGCAATTTCTTGTAATGCGCGTCTCGCGTTGGTAGTTTTTATACAGGAATATATGCCTGTTGAAATCAAATTAAATCAATTTTGCAAGGGTTTACCCCCGTTCTTTTACTCTATTGGTCCATTTTAAGGGTTAAAATATGATATAAAGCACGAAACTAACTAACTAACTAACTAACTAACTAACTAAGTTTGGCATCTAATCATAGGCTGTCACCTCTGTGGGTTCGAGTCCCACAAGTGGCAATTCTGAGGACCTGTCCCAATATGACCCTGGCTGTTGAACGGGACGTAAAACCCCAACTTTGACCTTTGTCATTGCATCTCTCGAATCATCTGAAATCTAATGCTTGGTGGATTGTATGTAGATCTGATCCTCGGATGATCGGATCATCTACTCCTTCATTCAGTCCTGGCTCTGTATTTTAGGGAAGTAGGTTGCCTGACTTCACCCTAACCAATTTTTGAGGACATTGAAATTTAGGCAGTTTTTTTAACCTCCCTGCCCCCAGGGAATTTATGCCTAGATCCTCCACAGTCTGGACTCTGAATGATTTACTAGGCCAACAGGAACTTGGGCAGTTTAATTTCCCTTAAAATGGAGCAAGTTTTCAAATTTGTATCTCCTTAGGGGCCCCCTTGGGTAAGCCCCTCCTCCCCTTCTGGTCAGCAAGAGTTGAGCTTCAGGCTGCTCTTCACTAGGTTTTTTTCTGAATACAACCTGGTTATATATATATGTTAAGACAGTAGCAAGGCTACTACCAGACAGGTCAAACTCAATTCCATGGTGCATATAAGTAGTCAGAAGGGGTATGGTGAATTCAGGTGAGATACTGGATCTTTAGATCTTAAAGTTCCCCATTCACAACTACTTTAGGAGGGACAGGAGTCCCTCATCAAGGCACCTGTAATAACACTTAGGGTTTAGGCCCTATTAATCATCCCTTTCCAATTCCCCACATCTAGAGGCTCCTACAGGAACCACCCCAATGGGGGTCATTCCATCCCTAGCAGTATCCATCGTTTTCCCCAGGTAGGGGGAAATCGAGTAGCCGAGGCTCCAAGGTCTTTTGACCCACTCCAGGGGACAAGGGCATAAAAACCCTTCCCCCCAATGACTCCTCCAGCCACACTCAGTCCACCAGTAGGAGTTCTCCTCCGTTCTTTCAGATTAGACTGGCAAACAAATCCTGTCATTCTTTTAATCCAAGTCCAGTCAGACTCCTGACCCGGTCAGAATACAAGGCCCTTCAAAGACCAAGTCCTGGCCTCTGTATCCAGTCTCTTATGTCAAAGAACGCAATAGAAAGGGTGGAAAATGTAAAATCTCTCGGGTTTTACAGTCGCCTGTTCCTAGTACCAAGCCTCACCTAAGGTGGAGGCCAGTCATAGACCTAAACAGGCTCAACACTTTTCTACACGTAGAAAAGTTCAAAATGGAAACTCCAGAGTTCATCAGGACCTCCCTGATTCCAGGGGAGTGGGTATCTTCGATAGATCTATCGGACACTTACCTACACATCCCTATCCATCCAAACTCAAGGAAATACCTAAGGTTTTGCTACAAGTCACAGGTGTTCCAATTCACCTCCCTCCCATTTGGACTAGCCACAGCCCCCCAGGTCTTTACAATGATCGTAAAGGAAGTGAAACTAATGGCCCTCTCAAGAGGACTCAGAATTCACCAATACCTGGACGACTGGCTGATCAGGTCCCAGTCTCAGGAGGAAGCCCAAGTGAACACATAGGCAGTGGTAGACCTAACTCAGTCCTTGGGGTGGATAATAAATCAGGAAAAATCAGAACTGAAACCTACTCAGGTGTTTTTCGTTCATGGGCTACGAATACCACCTAGATTCAGCCCTTGTAAAACCCACTCAAGAGAGATGGCTCAAACTTCAGGATTTGATCCTACTACTCAAGTCAAAACGTGTTTTGACTGCAAGATGTTTGATGTCTCTAATTGGGTTGCTAGCCTCAACGGAGAAAATGGTCCCGGAGGGACGCCTTCACAGGAGGCCCTTTCATTTTCATCTCAAGGAGCACTGGAGATATCCTCAGTCGCTGGACAACCTCCTTCCTTGGACAGAATCCATTGCAGCCCACCTAGATTGGTGGCAAAATCCCTCAAACGTGATGAAAGGTGCAGACCTTCATCCCAAACACCACAGTATCCAACTCTTTACCGAAGCCTCACACGAAGGTTGGGGCGCTCACTTAGACCAAAAAATTCCACAAAGGGTCTGTGGTCAGATCGGGAAAAAAGGCTACACATATATGTCCTAGAATTGAAGGCGGTCTCCCTGGCCCTTCGAGACTTCAAGGACCAGTGCCAGAATCAAACAGTGTTAGTTGCGATGTACAACTCAACAGTGGTAGCCTACATCAACAACAAGGAGGAACACACTCAGTAGAGATGTGCGCTCTCCTGTGGAAGATCACGACCTGGGGCCATCACTACCTCATAACATTGAAAGCCAGGCACGTTCTAGGGTGCCTGAATGTGATGGCCGACCTACTGTCCAGGTCCAACCAAGTGCAGTCAACAGAATGGCCTCTTCACCCCCAGGTGTTCAAACAGATCTGCCAGAAGTGGTTCACACCTCATGTAGACTTATTTGCCACTCACCTGAACCACAAGCTCCCACTGTACGTGTCTCCTATCCCAGACCCAAGGGCCTGGGACATAGATCAGGGTTGCCACTGGTCAGGGAAAAGTCAGGGAAATTCAAGGTCAGGGAAAAGTCAGGGAATTCTGTTCTGGGTCAGGGAATTTTGGAATTTTGAAAAAAGTCAGGGAAATTTGAAGAAATGCTCAGAAAGTCAGGGAAAATTGACTTTTATGTGTCGCGCGCGTTGGTTTAAGGGAAGCTATGATGCCACTCATTGGTAATGTTTGCATAGCATGAATAATTTAAAAATACAATGTTGATATAAACATCTCAAGTAATATAGTCATTGAAGTACATTACCTGGCATTTTTTTCTTGTAAAAATTGGCTATGGCAGTCTTCTGCACAGTAAAAACTATACCTAAATTCATTAATGAAATCACTGTTCACACATAGAGAAATATGTGAAGAAAACCATACAACTACCAAAGAGTTGCATACCCAAAATCCGGAGCTTCACCACTGTACAGCAATGTATAAGTGATCCACTGTTCCCTGCAAAACTGAAGTTCTTTATCACTCAAGCACGAACTGTGAAACCATATCTTGAGAAGTATCAAACAGAGAAACCAATGGCCGTTTTTATGGCTAAAGATTTGGAAAGCATTCTTGACACACTCATGCGCAAGTTTGTTAAGAGAGATGTCATGGGTGATGCTAGTGGATCAAAGCTGGCAAGAATAGACCTGGACAAAAAGGAGAATCTGCTAAATGCAAAGAAGACAGATATAGGATTTGCTTCAAGGGTCATCATTGAAAAGCTGGAGAAGGACAAAAAGGCATCACAGATGCAACTACTTGAATTCTATACTGAATGTCAAACTTTTCTGAAGGTAATGGTTGAGAAAATGATTGAAAGATGTCCTCTCAAATACAACACTGTTGGATTTCTTAGTTGCCTAGATCCACGAACCATGATACACCATGCTGAAACTGCAGGAACAAAGTTTCAAAACCTACTTTCAAAGTTGCTGTCCCTTCGCAGGTTTAGTGCCCAGGAGTGTGACGATGCAAAGCGACAGTTTGAACTGTTTCTTAGAAAGATAAAGAGGTACAACAAAGAGGAGTGTAAGAAGTTTGATCCTGCAAGCCAGAGGTTGGATACATTTTTTTTTGAGCTGCTTGGTCACGAAGATGAATTTGCTGTTCTATGGCAGGTGGTGAAGTTGGTACTCATCCTTTCTCATGGACAAGCTGATGTGGAAAGAGGGTTTTCCATTAACAAAGATGTGGTTTCCTTCAACATGGACACAGAAACATTATGTGCATACCGTACAGTTTATGATGCTTTAAAGCAGATGGCATGCAAAGTTCATGAAGTGGTGGTTGACAAAGAGATGTTGCAGTCATGCAAATTTTCCCGTCAGCGGTATTGTGCTCACATGGAAGAACAAAAGGAGAAAAGCAAAGCAGTTGCTGCAGCGTCAAAGATAACAGAGGCCAAGCATGAAGTGGATGAATGCAAGAAAAAGGAACGTAGACTAGAGGAAGAAGCAAACAGGCTAATCACTAAAGCTGACAAGTTATGCTATGATGCAGAAGCCAAGAATAGCATGGCTTTGGTAACAGAAGCTAATGCTTTGAGAGCAAAGAGCAAGTTGAAGAGAAAGGAGTTGGACAGTGCCAAGAACCAAACAGAGTTGGCAGAAAAAAAACTGAAGCTTATACAAAAAGAGTAATTGAGGCAGAGACAAAATTTGTGCAGTAATCACTAATCAGTAATTTTAATTGTTGGTCGTATACATTGTTTTATCATGTTTATGGTGTTAAATAACATTGAGCCCTACATCATAAAGTCCAGGGTTTCTATACCACAATTATTCAATTTTATTTGTGTTTTTATTTGCCTATAATACTTCTGGTAATTATGCCATAAACCGAAATATCACTGTTCAAATTGTAATTTTATTTTCCCCTCAACTTAGTATTGACTGAAAAAAAGGGAGGCTTTTGTTCATAGTATTGCTATCATTGATCGATAATGTACAGGTTTTTGTTGAACAAGCAGGACTTAAAGTATTAATAATTTGCATTACAGGCAGGGTGTTGTTTTTTTCAACTTAATTTGTGAAAGTAACATATTTATGACCTTTTCTTTCATCAATCTTTGCTTTTCCCCCCAAAAAATATGCCTTGCTACTTGACAAATTATTTTCTGTGACGATACCTGTAATTTTACTTTGACATTTCTGGTGGGCTTAATTAAAACGGCAAGTAATTATAAATGTATTTCAAATAAAACTGTATAAAAGAATTCTTGTTCTTTGACATTTACATGATTGCATCATGGATTGATTATTGCTTATTATTGATTAGAAAAGGTTTTAACACCTTGATCTCTGCTACAGTTTTCATTCTAAATTCATCGCGGTGGTCAGGGAAATTTGGCTTTGAGTCAGGGAAAAGTCAGAGAAAAGTCAGGGAATTTTAAAAACAATCATGAGTGGCAACCCTGATAGATGCTCTAAACATAAACTGGACCAACCTCACGGCCTAGGCGTACCCTCCTATGGCTCCTTCACAAGGTGATCCAAAAGATCAGGCAATGTTATTGTCTGATCATCGTAATAGCCCCAGGCTGGCCAGGGATGCCCTGGTTTTGGGACCTAGTGCAGCTCTCAACAGAGATCCCACTACAACTCCCAGTGTCAACGACCCTACTCAAACAGTCCCATAACTATGTGTTCCACAACAATCCACAACAGCTGAACCTCCACGCCTGATGTCTAGGAGTGGACAACTCCAAGAACAAAGCTTCTCTGTGGAGGTGGCAGAGAGAATTGCTGCCCCTCAGCGGTCATCAACAAGGACCATCTACAGGTCAAAGTGGGCCCTATTTGAAAAATGGTGCAGAGAAAATTCGGTGGATTTCTCCACTCCATCTGTGAAACAAATCTCAGATTTTTTCATGTACCTGTACCAAGACTTAAACAGGCGCCCCTCGACCATTGATGGTTACAGGACTACAATCGTTGACACTTTGGGCCCAACGGCCCAACACATTGCACACAATGCAGACCTTCATAGGTTACTCTCCACTTTTCACAGGGATCGTCCTAAGAGTTCCAGAAATTTACCCAAGTGGAACCTTTCTGTTGTCCTTAACGAGCTCACTAAAGCACCATTTGAGCCCATGAAAGACACAGACCTCAAACATCTTACTCGAAAACTGCTTTCTTGCTAGCTTTGGCCTCCGGCAATCGCCGCAGCGAAATCCATGCCTGGGTCGCAAACAAGTATCTAATCTAGGCCAATGGGAAAAGGTTGCCTTGTTCCCTTCTTCTGATTTCATAGCCAAAAACCAACTAGCAAGAGAAGGTTCTCAAAGTGTATCTCCGGTGACTATTCCTGCTTTGACTACCATTGTAGATAGACAATTTAAGGAAGACAGAACCCTGTGTCCCGTGCGGGCCCTGAGGTTTTATTTGGACCGAACAAAGACCTGAGAGGGTCTTGTTCTCTCCTTTTCATCTCCTTTACGAAAGGACATACCTCAGACATCAGACCCCCTACTCTCTCTTCATGGTTGAAACAAACCATTCTACTTTGTTACAAACAAGCAGATCAACAAGCCTTGGACTTGGTCCAAGTCAAAGCGCATGACATCCGGGCCTTCGCGGCCTCTAAGGCCTTTTACGGTGGGGTATTGGTGGACCAAATCATGCAAGCCTGTCACTGGAAAGCTCACAACACATTTACAAATTTTTACCTAAAAGACCTTACTTGGTCGGACACCGACAACAATATGTATCTGGGACCCGTAGTGGCGGCACAACAAGTCCTAGATCCTTCCCCTCAGACCAGTTGTCCTCGGAAAGGAAAAAGGGGGGGGGGCACATCCGCTACAACCAAGTCTTCAGGAGTCTCTCCCAGGATCTAGGTATTCCTTTACCTTCAAGATGTTACGGGTAAGGTCATTTTTGTTTTTCAGTTATCAAGTAACTTCTATTAAGGACTTATTTAGTTGTCATTAATCTCATATTCAGGTTGTAAAAAATTTATGAGATGTCCAACCATGGGTTGGTCAGTCACTAATGAAGGGCCCTCAGGGACCCTTAGACCTCTAAGTGAGCACTGCTGCACTTCCGTCCTACAATCAAACATCTAGACAGTTTTAGCACTGTCTCTCATTTTATTTAGGTTTTTGGCTCATTACAGGCCCGGTCTTCAGGATCGGGGCACTGTAAATGGGACTCAGACTGGTATTTCTGGCACTATTCTATACATATTAATTCAAAATCTTAGAAAAAATGACATACCTTCCAGTCTCAGCTGTAATCCCGCCACCGGGCGGTTGAATTCAGCATTAAGTCCCACATGGTAAGCTATTGTAGCGTAATAAAATTGTAAATTTTAATTACTTAAATGTAGCTTTTATAAGCTACAAGCTTACCATGTGGGACTTAGAAGAGTCCCACCCTGCCTCCCCGCTGTTTACAGCTGAGGGGTAGGTTTTAGAAAATTTCAACGAGAAAGTAGGGCGAGAGGTCAGAGGTTATCACGTGACGACAACTAGCAGTGTATCCGGTGGCTAACAAGAACTGTCTTTTTTTCTAAGACGTTGGCCCCGGGTGTGGCAACCCGAGAACAGCATTAAGTCCCACATGGTAAGCTTGTAGCTTATAAAAGCTACATTTAAGTAATTAAAATTTACAAATTTAAAGGATTTTTATTGAATATATTGCTACTTTGATGGTTCTCCTTTGAATAAATCATTTATAACTGCGAAATTATTAAATTTAGAGGATTTTTGTCAAATATGTTGTTCCTCTACTTTTTAATGTTCTGTATTGTGGCAAAGTTTCAGATCTGTAAGTCTATAGCTAACGGAGTAATAGCTACTTTGACTGTTTTGATTTTTTTTTTTTTTGACTGTAAACCACTTTTAACAGCAAAACTTTTGCCCGGGAGATTATAAAACACAGATATTTAACACATATATATGCCCTCTATAAGCATGCAGACATTTGACCTTGAAGCTCTTCGTTCAAGGTCATCCACAGACTGCCAAAGTACCATACTTAGCTGATTTTGGCCAACCTTGGAAGTGCCTATATCTCGCTTATTATTGGTACTAGAGGTTTGGGATGTGAAACCAACCTATAGGAATTCATGTGCTGGGAATATTTTGCTGTGGTCAGATTTGACCTTGGACCCCTCGTTCAAGGTCAGACTGCTGTGGCCAAACTTAAAGTGCCCATATCTTGCTTATTATTGGTCCTAGAGGTTTGGGATGTGAAAACAACCTATAGGAAAACATGTGCTGGGAATCTTTTGATGTGGTCAGATTTGACCTTGGGGCCCTTGTTCAAGGTCAAATGACGATGCCCAAACTTAAAAGTGCTTATATATCGCTTATTATTGGTCCTAGTTCCAATATGTTGTTCAGCTACTTTCTCCACAGCTACAACATGGTCAGTAATTGGAAGTAACCGTAAACCGTAAGAGATAGAGCGATTTCGAGCGAATTTTTGACCCGCAGGGTAGTAGAAGAGTGTCCTATGCAAAAGGGGAAAATTTTCCATTTTTGCCACTTTTGGCGGCCATCTTGGATTTTTGCGGAAAATGAAAAAGTGTGAATATCTGGAAAACCGTAAGAGATAGAGCGATTTCAAGCGAATTTTTTTTTCCCGCAGGGTAGTACAGGAGTGTCCTATTGAAAAGGGAAAAATTTCAATTTTCTCCACTTTTGGCGGCCATCTTGGATTTTAGCGAAAAATAAAAAAGTGTGAATTTCTCGAAAACCGTAAGAGATAGAGTGATTTTGAGCAAATTTTTGACCCGCAGGGTAGTACAGGAGTGTCCTATGGAAAAGGGAAAATTTTCAAGTTTTGGGAAATTTTAGCGGCCATCTTGATTATTGCAGAAAATGAAAAAGTGTGAACATCTCAAAAACCGTAAGAGATACAGCGATTTTGAGCGAATTTTTGACCCGCAGGGTAGTATAAGAGTATCCTATGCAAAGGGGGAAATTTCAATTTTCGCCACTTTTGCTGGCCATCTTGGATTTTAGCGGAAAATGAAAAAGTGTGAATATGTCGAAAACCGTAAGAGATAGAGTGATTTCGAGTGAATTTTTTACCTGCAGGGTAGTACAAAAATATCCTATGCAAAGGGGGAAAATTTCAATTTTCGCCACTTTTGGTGGCCATCTTAGATTTAAGTGGAAAATGAAAAAGTGTGAATATCTCGAAAACAGTAAGAGAGAGAGCCATTTCGAGCAAATTTTTGACCCGCAGGTTAGTACAGGAGTGTCCTATGGAAAAGGGAAAAATTTCAATTTTTGCCACTTTTGGCGGCCATCTTGGATTTTTGCGGAAACTGAAAAAGTGTGAATATCTCGAAAACCGTAAGAGATAGAGCGATTTCGAGCGAATTTTTGACCCGCAGAGTAGTACAAGAATATCCTAAGCAAAGGGGGAAAATTTCAGTTTTATTTGCGTTAATACATCCTATCCAATGGACAATAGCTTATCCGGTCGGCGCAGACCGGCCCGCCAAACGTCAGAAAAAGACGTCCTGTGTTTCCACCGGCCAGGCTGGTCCAGTGCTGTGCACTCTCCATATGGCGTGTCGTACTTCCTTCCTGTCTAGACAGCATGACGTCATAGCATCTTTTTCGTTTGGCGCACATGCTGTGTACACGGAGTTTTTATCAGGAATTTTAGTTTAAGTCCTTGGACTTTATTTCTTCAGAGTGTGTTTATTTAGTGATTTGCGGGGTGTTTATAGACCTTTCTGGACAAACTTTAGATTATTACATCAGTTACTATGTCTTCCCCAAGACAGAAACACGGGAGCTGTGGACATATCATGGCTAGCTTCGACAGCCATTGTTTCTGTGCCAGGTGCAGGGAAAAAGGTAAGGGCTCTGACCCTTGTATCGCCCATCTTAATTGTAACACGTGTAATTCACTTACTGAGGAACAACGTATCCAGTTGTCCACGCCTTCTTATAGGCTCAAAAAAAAAAAAACGTGACTCCAAGAAGGTTTCTGACACTCCTAAGCAGGACTCCAGTTCCTCTCTCATAGACCCGTCTGTAGTTACGGTAGTGGGAGCAGTGGACGACCAAGGGATTGTAAAGTCCCCTGGTTCTAGTTCCGATAAGAAGAAAAAGCAGAATGTGGATAAACCAAAAGCTCAGACTTCTAAGGACTCAAAAGCTGACAAGCCATCTAAGTCGCTCAAACCTACCAAATCTTCTCAAGATTCCAGATTTGATCAGTTGGACAAGAAATGGTCTGAACGCTTTAACAGACTTGAGGCTCTGCTGTTAGCAAAATCCTTAGAACAACCAGGACCGGCTTTTACGACTGTGAAGGTTACACCTACACACTCTCCACCTAAAACAGTTGTCTCTTCAAAGCCTTTCATCAGACCTCAACCGACACCGACCACACCTCCGGTATTATCTGCAGATTTGCCTGGTAGTGTTCAGACTGCTTTCAAGTCGACCAGCAAATCGACCACAGGAAAAGTGTCCACCGACCAACCTACAGATCTGGCTGGTGCTGATTCACCGTTATCTCACCAAGTACCAAGCAGGTCGTCATCACCCCCTACAAGGAGGCAGAGTACATCTTCCATGGACACGGATTCCGACACAGATATCTCTGACCGTCCCCCAGTAGACCTCTTTGTCGAGGACGGGGAGTTGTCCGACCAGGACCTTGAGGTTTCTGCTGCTGATCCAGATTTGATCCTATCCGAAGAACAAAACTATAGGGAAACGATGAGCGGCATCAGGTTGTTCATGGGGTGGAGTCACATCCCAGAAATGGATGCAACAACATCTAGGTCAGAGGATAACCCCTTCGCGGGCCCTAAGACACAACCCACAGGAAAAATTTCAGTTTCCATGCCAACAGACGAATGGCTGTGTAGCAAGATAGGTAAACTCAATATCACTCTTACAGAGGGGTACCCGTCGCATAGCTCAGAGGCCGATGGCCTGTTAAAAGACCAATTTGTCCGCCCCCCAAGATCTCAGGCAAAGTGGTACAGCTTTGTTCCGAACCGACCTTCTGGTGAGCAGGATCCTAAGACTGTACACTCTTGGAATACGGACTCGTCAAAGGTTAATAGCACCTACAGCCGTATAGCCAAGGCTGCCGGTATGGCATCAACAGCTCCAGCTTCAAGACAGATCTCTCAAGACAACTTGAGACGCTGGGAAAGGTCGGCACGCGAGGCTTCTATCACTTGCAATCAAGCTACCGCCTTTAACAGGTGTATATATAAAGTACAGGACAATATGCAGACCCAACTTAAAGTAGTGAAGTCGGAGTTAAGCAAAGGAAAGTCCTCGGAGAGGGTCTCACAGGCTGCTAGTGAACTGCAGTTCTTGCTCAGCTTCAACTCCAGCATCACACAGGCCATGGCCAAGACACTTGAACATTTGACAGATTTCGTCTTTGTCACAGTGGCCAACACTACCCTGATAAGGCGTGACTCCTACCTTTCCCATCTTAAGATGGGCATCAAGCCGGATACTCTGACTGCACTACGCACTGGACCCCTGCATACTGCCACCTTATTTTCAGACACTGTGTTGAAACAAGCGGAACAGGACATTGCCAATTTTGAGAGTAAGGTGCAGATCCATTCAGGAAAGAAGGGTCGTTTCCACCCCTACGAGAGACAGGATAAACGCTCCGACTACAAGAAGTCCGACCGTCCCGCTTGGAAAAACATTGGCAACAGAGGACAGAGTAAGAAGAACAAAGGCAAGGCCTCTTACTACTCCTTGCGACCAGCCAAGGGCCAGCAGTCCTTTAAATGACAATTACTTTGTAAACAGTTTACAGGAAGGACTGCTGGCCGGGAGCCAGACATTGCCACAGAAAGAGACATTAAACTTTGCAAGTTTTCATGTTGTAAAAAGTGTACCTTCTGCGCCCGGGCACTCCCAAAAGAGAGAGTTAAGTCCCGGGGCAGCAGATTGTCAGACATCAAGAAATTACAAATTAAAATATGTGAACAGTGTTTCTTGTGTCACTCAGTTGTGTTCTGTCCAACCTGTGGTAAATGCCCCCAATGTTGCACAAAATCTACCTGTAGGGGCCAGACTTCAAAGCTTTTGGAAAACTTGGCTAAATCTAGGGGCTGGTCCGAAGGTACTTCAAATCCTGCGAGAGGGTTACCCCCTCCCCTTCTGGATCCGGCCCCAACTCACAAGGTCTCCTACAGTCATAAGCCGTTATGTCAATCCCCACAGGAACAGCTACCTGCTGGAGGCATTACATCAGCTTATAGACAAAAACGCAGTGGAAAGGGTTCAAAATCCCAAATCCCTAGGGTTTTTCAACTGACTATTTCTAGTCCCAAAGCCCAACAACAAATGGAGGCCAATACTGGACCTAAGCAAACTAAACCTTTTCCTCAAGGTGGAAAAGTTCATAATGGAGACACCGGAAACCATCAGAACATCCCTCCAACAAGGGGAGTGGGTCACCTCAGTAGATTTCAAAGATGCCTACTTCCACATACCAATACAAGAACAATCCAGGAAATACCTACGATTCCATGTCCAGGGCCGGACTTATCAGTTCAAAGCACTGCCCTTTGGTCTGTCCACAGCGCCCATGGAGTTCACTGTGTTAGCAAAGGAGGTGAAACTGATGGCCATACACCGGGGTATAAGGATCCACCAGTACCTAGACGACTGGTTGGTGAGAGCCAGGTCTTATCAAATTTGTCTCCAGCACACCCAAAGCTTAGTCCAAATATGCCAGGAACTAGGTTGGGTGGTGAATTTAGAGAAATCAGAACTGGAACCCAAACAGGTCTTCGACTTCGACTTTGTCGGTTACCAGTTCATCAAAAGAAGGGTGGGGTGCTCACTTAAACGAGTTCACTGCAAGAGGGTCCTGGTCGGTGCCGGAAAGCAAGCTGCACATAAACTATCTGGAACTCAAAGCAGTTTTTCTAGCCTTAAAAGAGTTCCAAGATCTCTGTGTAGACAAAATAGTTCTAGTAGCAACCGACAATACTACAGTGGTAGCTTACATAAACAAGGAAGGAGGCATGAGGTCGGGCCCGCTGTGTGCCCTACTCTGGAGAATCTTGACCTGGTGTTCCCAGCGACAAGTAACTCTAAAAGCCTGACACATCCCAGGCCGTTTAAATGTGATAGCCGACAAACTATCCAGGCTGGGTCAGACCATCCAAACAGAGTGGTCCCTCCTTCCGGAGGTTTTTCAACAAATCTGCAACCAATGGCACCGGCCTCAAATAGATCTATTTGCCACGAGGTTCAACCACAAGTTACCTCAGTTTGTCTCTCCAGTACCGGACTCCCTGGCTGTAGCAGTGGATGCACTTACTCTGCCATGGGACGATCTGGATGCATACGCCTTCCCACCGACCGCCATATTGGGCACAGTGGTGGAGAAGCTACTGGACTCCCCGTGCAAGAGACTCATTCTGATTGCCCCGGGGTGGCCCAACATGCCTTGGTTTTGGGACCTAGTGACCATGTCCAGTCAGGTCCCTCTCAGCCTGCCCAACCTGCCCAAGCTGCTCACACAGCCCTTCAATCAGATCCTTCACAGAAATCTGACAAATCTAAATCTCCATGCCTGGCTCCTAGAGCCACGAAAATCAAAGAACAGGGCTTCTCTGAGGCAGTGGCAGCAAGAATTGAGGCTCCTCAAAGGAGATTGACTAGATCAGTCTATGAGGCAAAGTGGGCCATTTTTACAAAATGGTGCATCACTAATCAGGTGGACTGTAAAGTCGGTGGCTGACTTCCTAATGTACCTCTTTGAGGACAAGAAGCTACAGCCCAGCACCATTGATGGCTACAGGTCTGCCATTGCTGATAAACTAGGTAATGCAACACTCAATATCAGCAAAGATGATAATCTCACTCGTCTCTTGGAAAGTTTCCACACAGATAGACCCAAAGGGCGGCAGGGAATACCCTCCTGGAACCTTTCCTTGGTACTACACCAGCTAACAAAGGCTCCTTTCGAACCTCTTAGGGAGGCATCTCTGAAGCACCTGACCTTCAAAACTGTCTTCCTTCTGGCCCTGGGCTCTGGTAAAAGAAGGAGTGAGATCCATGCATGGCAACACAAGAACATTAGACACCAAGCCGATTGGTCTAAAGGGTCCCTGTTCCCATCTCCCAGCTTTCTCTCCAAGAATCAGCTGGCCAAAGAGGGTCCAGAGAGTGTAGCCCCAGTGGTCATACCAGCCCTGGCTCCTACTCTGGATAGGTCCCTCAAGTCTGATCGATCCCTTTGTCCAGTCAGAGCCTTGCGCTACTATTTGGACAGGACATCAGACCTCAGGCAGCACAAGGAGCTAGTTTTTGTCTCCTTCAAGAAAGGTTTCGACAAAGACATCTCCCCTGCCACTATCTCCTCTTGGATCAAGCAGACTGTGATCCTATGCTATGAGCTCTCTGATCATCAAGCCCACACCCTGCATCAAGTTAAAGCTCATGATGTCAGGGCCTTTGCTGCCTCTAAGGCCTTCCAGTCCGGAGTTTCCTTAGAGCAGATCTTGTCAGCTTGCCACTGGAAATCTCATAACACCTTCACACAGTTTTATCTGAAGGACGTGGCCTGGGCTGATTCAGAGCTCTTCCATTTAGGTCCGGTAGTGGCTGCTCAGCAGATCCACCAACCAACTAGGACCTAGAGGAGATTTGTAAATATGTAAATAGTGTATATACAGTTAAGCAAAAAAAAAAAAAAAACTCAGACGTGCTTCCTTCGGGAGGTTTATTTCTTCTCAGGGGACTGAACTCAGCCCTCTCTTCCCCTACCTCAGAGCAGGTCTGTCAAAGGGGGGGTAAGTCGGTTGGACCGGTTAACCGGCATCTTTTGACTGACTATAGCCTTAAGGGTTTCCTGACCTCAGCGTCGACCCAGGCCTGAAAAGTTGTTATTTTATTCTTGAGTTCACTTAAGTCCCTAGTAACTTACCCGCCGACCAAGCGGTAGTTATTCAGCTATTGTCCATTGGATAGGATGTATTAACGCAATAAAATTGCAAATTTAATAGTAAATTAAATTTTTATAAGTTAATACCCTATCCAATGGACACACAAGACCCTCCCACCGACCCCGCTATCAGCTTACTAGGGGTCTAATGGTTTAGACAACGAAAAAGATGCTTGCGAATTTTTGACCCACAGGGTAGTAGAAGAGTGTTCTATGCAAAGGCCAAAGGGGAAAAATTTCAATTTTCGCCACTTTTGGCGGCCATCTTTGAATTTTGCGGAAAATGAAAAAGTGTGAATATCTCAAAAACCGGACCAGATAGAGGTATTTCGAGCGTATTTTTTGACCCGCAGGGTAGTACAAGAGTATCCTATCCAAAGGGGAAAAATTTCAATTTTCCCCACTTTTGGCGGCCATCTTTGATTTTTGCGGAAAATGAAAAAGTGTGAATATCTCTTAAACCGTAAGAGATAGAGCAATTTCGCGTGAATTTTTGACCCGCAGGGTAGTACAAGAGTATCCTATTGAAAGGGGAAAAAATTTCAATTTTCGCCACTTTTGGCGGCCATCTTGGCCATCTTTCCATCTTAGCGGAAAATAAACATTGAACATATCTTCGAAATGGTAAGAGATAGAGTGATTTCGAGCTAAATTTTGATCCACAGGGTAGTACAACAGTATTCTGTGCATAGGGGAAAAATTTCAGTTTTCACCACTTTGGGCGGCCATCTTGGATTTTAGCGGAAAATGAAAAATTGTGAATATCTCGGAAAAGGTATTTCTTCCCCTGTAATGCTCGGCAAGAGATACGTACCGCGGCAGTGGTCTTGTTATGAAGTATTTTGGATGCAAGAGTATTATAATGAAGGTGTTTTTTTTTTTTACAGACTGCTGAATTTTTGAATGAAATAAAGACTTCACTGTGGCAAACAGAAAATGTTTTAGTGCTGTTAAAGAGATCTGATATGGTAAAATGTTCACAACTTGTTCATCAGTGGTTTTTTATCTATTCTTTACTGTTGCACATTTACTTTTTACCTGACAGCCTTTAAGGGAAGTATGGGTATTATTTTCACGTACATGTTTTCATCTGGATGGATGGGTGGCTGGTGGTAAAAAGTTTGTCCCGGCAGTATCTCAAGAACCAGTGTGTGTAGGAAGTTAAAACGTTGTACAGACATTGGGTGGGAGGATGTAGGTGTGCAACATCATGGTGTGACCTTGATGTGACCTTTGACCTACTGTAGTGGACATGACCTTTAAAATCATGTCGGGAATATATATGGGAATTTGTAAGGTGTACAAGGTTGATACTTATTATGTCATTGTCATGGTACCACCTTGATTTAACCTTTGACCTTGCCATAGTTGCCATAGTGGCTAGTGTTGGGACTCGCCTCCAACTTTCATGGTTGATTATTTATCTATTTTTCTGACCAATGATCGGCCCCTTATCATATGGAACTGAATGCTATCTCGGGAGGCTGCAGGCATCCGGCCAACATCCAAGAAAAATAGATGTTTAGTGTTGACTGAATCCTATACTGTAGGTGAGCCCTTATGTGTACTTTCACCACAAATGAAAAGTTCTGCAATATTTGCAGTTCTTTCTCTGAAGAACAGCTTCAAGAAATCAAAAATAGGTGTAGATATGTTTGAAAGCAAAAAATGGTTGATACGTCTAAAGACTACCTGGACTTGTTGGGGGATGACGTGGAGGCATTTTCTGGTTCACAAGCAGACCTTGAGGGTGCTGCTGAAAATTTATTTTCATCTCCTCAAAGTCCTCAACCCTTACGTTTTGAAACGTTCATCATTAAAAACTCCACAAACTGTCCCACCCACCCCAGGCACGGCTTTACAAAATAAGATTGAAAGTAAACTAGAAAAAAGCCTGGGTACACATCTAAACATCCAACTTCAAGAACAAATATGGGCGTTCCAGGATTCTATGCTTGAGGTAGTGGTGGGACCGTTTGCAGAAATCAAAACTGGTTACCGGGGCTTTGAAACGGAACGAAATCCGGTATTTCGTATGCCTTATAATGTGCAGTAAAATTATCTGCAGAGTGTGCATGAGGCAGAACTCGAAACTGGAAATGGCTTTCGCGAGATATTAATAAGTATATAAACATGATTTTTGCTCAATAAAATGTAAAAATGTGACATATTTGTCAAAATATGTATATTTTTTGTCGTTTTGAAGAAGTATCAGCCATTAAGTGGTCTAAAATGGTGACGTTTTCAATTACCGGTTCCAAATAGTCTTTGCGAATTTCGTTATTTCTGCCAGAAACGAACGAAAAACCGGTTACTGGTTAACCGTTCCCACCACTAGCTTGAGGCTATGCAGTCTCTCAGATACAAATTTAAAACCATGAAAAAGGCCTCAGAAGCACGGGTGGATCAAATCTCAGCTTCAAATTCAAATCAAAAACCTGGAACAAGCAAGCAAAGTGATGACTTGCCAGCTAATCCGAACCCAAATCCGAGCACTGAACAACCGAACACCCAAGCATCCGAACATACAGATGAACCTATGGAGATGGACTTCTGTGGTCCTTCTCTTCCTCCACAGTTCGGACAGAGTGCTCAGTCCGAGCATAGATCAGATCCGAGCAGATCGGATCATTCATCCGAACACTCTGAATAGCCTGAACGGGTGTTTTTATTTCATAAAAATGTAATATACCTACCATATGAAAACACTTGGGTTACGGATGGTATGTACACCATACATAGAATTTAAAATATGAGGGGAGACCCTCTTTAAATCCATATACTTGCTACCCCTGGTGACCTAATTGAAGTCTCAACAGGCGTCTTTGCTACCTCTCAAAAGACCTGCATTTACACGTTTTTGATGCTCTGTGAGTACTTCTTTGCTGTTTTATTCACCTTTTATCCATTTTATTTTCCATTTCTGGTGAATTTATTGTCTATTTTGTGCAATATTTTACGTATTTTGCATTGTTTTCGTATTATCGCTCATCTGGTCACGTGGTGTCAGAATGTCGGATTTCCTTTGGAAATATTCATTTCTTTGGTGAATTAATTCGTTTATGCAATTCTACAGGCATTATAATTCCCCATATATGGTTTTCCTTCATTCTTTCCATGAAATTCTTCGTTTCACCACGTATTTTGACCGTATTTTTTTTAGCTTTTTACGAATCATTCACCAGGTCATGTGACGATGACGTCATGTCCAAAATGGAGGTCAACCGATCGGTTGGTAGAAAATATAAATTTTCTCAGTGATTACAGCATTTCCAGGTTTGTTTTCTACATTCCTTTTACATAATTATCTCCCGCCGGGCTTTAGCCCCGGAGGGAGATTATGAAATGATGCCTGTGTGTGCGTTAGTTAGTCACGCAGATTTCTCCAAAACTACTACAGCTACAGATTTTTTGTAAATTAATTGTCCCAATGAATTTTCACGCCCTCGAAAATTTTTTTGGTTTTATGGACTTAGGCCTAAAGATAAGTGAGTAATAGCAATCTTAGCTACTTGGAGTAAAGGGCTCATAACTCAAAAACTATTGCAGTTACAACTTTTTCTTCAAATATGTTGTTCAGCTACTTTGTCCTTAGCTATAAGATGGTACATAGTTTGGGGTCCCATTGCATGCCATAAGTGAGTAATAGCTATTTTCTTATTTGTAGCAAAATAATGACATAAGTAAATGTCAGATATCTTCAAAAGTATTAAAGTTAGGGAATTCTTTTCAAATATGTTGTTCATCTACTTTTTGATAAGCTATCACATAGTAAAGTTTCAGATCTGTTGCACATTGGATAGCTGAGTAATAGCTACTTTGAAATTCTACAGTTGAGTAAATCCATTGTAACTCCAAAACTAGTGCAGTTAGAGTATTTTCCTAAAATATGTTGTTCAGCTACTTTGTCCTTAATTATAAGATGCCATATAGTTTGGGGTTCTATTGCATGCCATAAGTGAGTAATAGCTATTTCCTTATTTGAAGCAAAATAACGACATGAGTAAATTTCAAATATCTTCAAAAGTATTAAAATTAGGGAATTCTTTTCAAATATGTTATTCATCTAGTTTTTGGTAAGGTATCACATACTAAAGTTTGAGACCTGTTGCACATTGGATAGCTGAGTAATAGCTACTTTGAAATTGTGACTGTTGAGTAAATCCATTGTAACTCCAAAACTATTGCAGTTAGAGTATTTTCCCAAAATATGTTATTCAGCTGCTTTTTCCTTATCTATAAGATGGCATATAGTTTGGGGTTCTGTTGCATGCCATAAGTGAGTAATAGCTATTTTCTTATTTGTAGCAAAATAACAACATAAGTAAATTTCAAATATCTTCAAAAGTATTCAAGTTAGGGAAATATTTTCAAATATGTTATTCATCTAGTTTTTGATGAGCTATCAGATAGTAAAGCTGCAAACCTGTTGCACACTGGACAGCTGAGTAATAGCTACTTTGAAATTGTGACTGTTGAGTAAATCCATTGTAACTCAAAAACTACTGCAGTTACAGGAATTTCCTAAAATAATTTGTTCAGCTACTTTTTCCTTAACTATAATATGGCATATCGTTTGGGGTTCCATTGCATGTCATAAGTGAGCAATAGCTATTTTCTTATTTGTAGCAAGATTATGATGGAAATAAATGTCAAATACCTTCACAAGTACCAAAGTTAGGCAAATCTTTTCATTTGTTATTCATCTAGTTTTTCAAAAGCTTACTTTCCTGTGTCCTTTATATTTTTGTTGCTTTTGCAGATGTAGGTCAATAGCTAAGTGAGTAGATAGCTGAGCAAGAGCTACTAAAATGAGTAAATGTCTTTTATCTCTAAAAGTATTACAGGTAGGCAATTTCTTCTAAATAAGTCATTCACCTACTTTTGGGTGATCTACCACATAGTGAAGTTGCAGAACTGTAGCACTTTGGATAGCTGAGTAATAGCTACCAAAATGAGTAATTGTCTTTTATCTCTAAAAATATTACACATAGGCAATTTCTTCTAAATAAGTCATTCACCTACTTTTGGGTGATCTACCACATAGTGAAGTTGCAGAACTGTAGCTCTTTGGATAGCTGAGTAATAGCTACCAAAATGAGTAATTGTCTTTTATCTCTAAAAATATTACACATAGGCAATTTCTTCTAAATAAGTCATTCACCTATTTTTGTGTGATCTACCACATAGTGAAGTTGCAGAACTGTAGCTCTTTGGATAGCTGAGTAATAGCTACTAAAATGAGTAAATGTCTTTTATCTCTAAAAGTATTACAGGTAGGCAATTTCTTCTAAATAAATCATTCACCTACTTTTGGGTGATCTACCACATAGTGAAGTTGCAGAACTGTAGCTCTTTGGATAACTGAGTAATAGCTACTAAAATGAGCAAATGTCTTTTATCTCTAAAAGTATTACAGGTAGGCAATTTCTTCTAAATAAGTCATTCACCTACTTTTGGGTGATCTACCACATAGTGAGGTTGCAGAACTGTAGCTCTTTGGATAGCTGAGTAATAGCTACTAAAATGAGCAAATGTCTTTTATCTCTAAAAGTATTACAGGTAGGCAATTTCTTATAAATAAGTCATTCACCTACTTTTGGGTGATCTACCACATAGTGAAGTTGCAGAACTGTAGCTCTTTGGATAACTGAGTAATAGCTACTAAAATGAGCAAATGTCTTTTATCTCTAAAAGTATTACAGGTAGGCAATTTCTTCTAAATAAGTCATTCACCTACTTTTGGGTGATCTACCACATAGTGAAGTTGCAGAACTGTAGCTCTTTGGATAGCTGAATAATAGCTACTAAAATGAGTAAATGTCTTTTATCTCTAAAAGTATTACAGGTAGGCAATTTCTTCTAAATAAGTCATTCACGTACTTTTGGGTGATCTACCACATAGTGAAGTTGCAGAACTCTAGCTCTTTGGATAGCTGAGTAATAGCTACTAAAATGAGCAAATGTCTTTTATCTCTAAAAGTATTACAGGTAGGCAATTTCTTCTAAATAAGTCATTCACCTACTTTTGTGTTATCTACCACATAGTGAAGTTGCAGAACTCTAGCTCTTTGGATAGCTGAATAATAGCTACTAAAATGAGCAAATGTCTTTTATCTCTAAAAGTATTACAGGTAGGCAATTTCTTGTAAATAAGTCATTCATGTACTTTTGGGTGATCTACCACATAGTGAAGTTGCAGAACTCTAGCTCTTTGGATAGATGAGTAATAGCTACTAAAATGAGTAAATGTCTTTTATCTCTAAAAGTATTACAGGTAGGCAATTTCTTCTAAATAAGTCATTCACCTACTTTTGGGTGATCTACCACATAGTGAGGTTGCAGAACTGTAGCTCTTTGGATAGCTGAGTACTAGCGACTAAAATGAGTAAATGTCTTTTATCTCTAAAAGTATTACAGGTAGGCAATTTCTTCTAAATAAGTCATTCACTTACTTTTGAGTGATCTACCACATAGTGAAGTTGCAGAACTGTAGCTCTTTGGATAGCTCGGTAATAGCTACTAAAATGAGTAAATGTCTTTTATCTCTAAAAGTATTACAGGTAGGCAATTTCTTCTAAATAAGTCATTCACCTACTTTTGTGTGATCTACCACATAGTGAAGTTGCAGAACTGTAGCTCTTTGGATAGCTGAGTAATAGCTATTAAAATGAGTAAATGTCTTTTATCTCTAAAAGTATTGCAGGTAGGCAATTTCTTCTAAATAAGTCATTCACCTACTTTTGGGTGATCTACCACATAGTGAAGTTGCAGAACTGTAGCTCTTTGGATAGCTGAGTAATAGCTACCAAAATGAGTAATTGTCTTTTATCTCTAAAAATATTACAGGTAGGCAATTTCTTCTAAATAAGTCATTCACCTACTTTTGTGTGATCTACCACATAGTGAAGTTGCAGAACTGTAGCTCTTTGGATAGCTGAGTAATAGCTACTAAAATGAGTAAATGTCTTTTATCTTTAAAAGTATTACAGGTAGGCAATTTCTTCTAAATAAATCATTCACCTACTTTGGGTGATCTACCACATAGTGAAGTTGCAGAACTGTAGCTCTTTGGATAACTGAGTAATAGCTACTAAAATGAGCAAATGTCTTTTATCTCTAAAAGTATTACAGGTAGGCAATTTCTTTTAAATAAGTCATTCACCTACTTTTGGGTGATCTACCACATAGTGAAGTTGCAGAACTGTAGCTCTTTGGATAGCTGAATAATAGCTACTAAAATGAGTAAATGTCTTTTATCTCTAAAAGTATTACAGGTAGGCAATTTCTTCTAAAATCATTCACGTACTTTTGGGTGATCTACCACATAGTGAGGTTGCAGAACTGTAGCTCTTTGGATAACTGAGTAATAGCTACTAAAATGAGTAAATGTCTTTTATCTCTAAAAGTATTACAGGTAGGCAATTTCTTCTAAATAAGTCATTCACTTACTTTTGGGTGATCTACCACATAGTGAGGTTGCAGAACTGTAGCTCTTTGGATAGCTCGGTAATAGCTACTAAAATGAGTAAATGTCTTTTATCTCTAAAAGTATCACAGGTAGGCAATTTCTTCTAAATAAGTCATTCATGTACTTTTGGGTGATCTACCACATAGTGAAGTTGCAGAACTGTAGCTCTTTGGATAGCTGAGTAATAGCTATTAAAATGAGTAAATGTCTTTTATCTCTAAAAGTATTACAGGTAGGCAATTTCTTCTAAATAAATCATTCACCTACTTTTGGGTGATCTACCACATAGTGAAGTTGCAGAACTGTAGCTCTTTGGATAGGTGAGTAATAGCTACCAAAATGAGTAATTGTCTTTTATCTCTAAAAATATTACACATAGGCAATTTCTTCTAAATAAGTCATTCACCTACTTTTGTGTTATCTACCAAATAGTGAAGTTGCAGAACTGTAGCTCTTTGGATAGCTGAGTAATAGCTACTAAAATGAGTAAATGTCTTTTATCTCTAAAAGTATTACAGGTAGGCAGTTTCTTCTAAATAAATCATTCACCTACTTTTGGGTGATCTACCATATAGTGAAGTTGCAGAACTGTAGCTCTTTGGATAACTGAGTAATAGCTACTAAAATGAGCAAATGTCTTTTATCTCTAAAAGTATTACAGGTAGGCAATTTCTTCTAAATAAGTCATTCACGTACTTTTGGGTGATCTACGACATAGTGAGGTTGCAGAACTGTAGCTCTTTGGATAGCTGAGTACTAGCTACTAAAATGAGTAAATGTCTTTTATCTCTAAAAGTATTACAGGTAGGCAATTTCTTCTAAATAAGTCATTCACGTACTTTTGGGTGATCTACCACATAGTGAAGTTGCAGAACTGTAGCTCTTTGGATAGTTCGGTAATAGCTACTAAAATGAGTAAATGTCTTTTATCTCTAAAAGTATTACAGGTAGGCAATTTCTTCTAAATAAGTCATTCACGCACTTTTAGGTGATCTACCACATAGTGAAGTTGCAGAACTGTAGCTCTTTGGATAGCTAAGTAATAGCTATTAAAATGAGTAAATGTCTTTTATCTCTAAAGTATTACAGGTAGGCAATTTCTTCTAAATACGTCCTTACCTACTTTTGGTTGATCTACTGCATAATAAAGTTGCAGAACTGTAGCTCTTTGGATGGCAGAGTAATAGCTACTAAAGTGAGTAAATGCCTTTTGTCTTTAAAAGTATTGCAATCTAACATTAAACTTGTTGTCACTTCTACATGTGCCTCCATCTCACAAGAAAATTTATATTCCACTATCTTTAGTACATCTAATTTATACGGCGGGAGATAAATGCATGCGTCAGAATGCTTGTTCTTTGAGTATTATTGTATCAGAGCATATTGTGTAATTATTTGCATTTTTAATGCATATTATATAACGTATGCTTACGGTACTTATATGTGCCTTCCATTCACGGTTCTTTGTTTGTACAGGCCCTTTCATTTGACATTTCTGGGATATGGATGATGGTTTCAGTGTTTTGGGTTCAATTCTGAACCTAGGGTCTCCACTTTCAGCCTTCCCCACCTTCAAGTGTGGAGGATGGTGGTAAACGGGGTTCATGGGGTTGACTTGTTCTTCCCCTTTGCAGATCCATATCACTGTTACCGGTTTCCTACATTCCAATTTTATGTCGTTATGTCCACCCCACTGGGGGGTGGACATATTATTTTTGCTTTTTCCGGCGTCCGGCGTCCATCACACTTGGTTTCCGCTCATTTCAAGGAAAAGTATTTATTCTATGTTTACCAAATTTGGTATGGGTGTTTATTGGATTAATAGCTTGCATGGGATTGCTTTTGGTGAAGATAGCTCTATAGCTAACCGAGTAATAGCTACTTAGTTACTTTTGTGTACTTCTTTTGTTTCTGGGCATTTTAAGGAAAAATATTTGACCTATCTTTACGAAATTTGGTATGAGCAATAGTTAGGTCAATAGTTTGCTTGGGATTGCTTTTAGTGATAATAGCTGTATAACTCACTCAGTAATAGCTACTTAGCTATTTTTAGTAGCTTTTTTATTTTAAGCATTTTAAAGGAAAAGTATTTCACCTATGTTCAGGAAAAGTATTTATCCTATCTTTACCAAATTTGGTATGGGTGTTTATTGGGTTAATAGCTTGCATGGAATTGCTTTTGGTGAAGATAGCTGTATAGCTAATTGAGTAATAGGTACTTAGCTACTTTTGTATACTTCTTTTGTTTCCGGGCATTTTAAGGAAAAATATTTGACATATCTGTATGAAATTTGGTATGACCAATAGTTAGGTCAATAGCTTGCTTGGGATTGCTTTTAGTGATAATAGCTATATAACTGACTGAGTAATAGCTACTTAGCTACTTTTAGTAGCTTTTGTATTTTAAGCATTTTGAAGGAAAAGTATTTCACCTATGTTCATAAAATTTGGGATGGAGGATTATTGGATCAGTAGCTTGCTTGGGATTGCTTTTGGTGATAATACCTTTATAGCTAACTGAGTAATAGCTACTGTGCTATATAGCTATTGTGCTATTTTTAGTTGACTTTTTCTGGACATTTTAATAAAACAATGTTTTCTATCTTCACAAAAATTTATGTGAAGGATAATTGGGTCAATAGTTTGGCCAGGATAGCTTTTTGTCAATAATAGCTTTGTAGCTATCTGAGTAATAGCTGCTTTGCTACTTTGAGCCTACTCTGAATTGCATTTCTGTTTTCACTCTTTTAAAGGATACATATTTAACTCCTCTTTTTACCCCACAGCCCTTAAGGGCTGTCGGGGTATTGTTTTCACCCATGGTGTCCGGATGGGCGGGCGTCCTGTCGGGCGGACGGGCAGGTGGGCGGCGGGAAAAAGTTTGTCCGGGCTGTATCTCAGAAACCGTAAGGTGTAGGAAGTTGATACTTGTTAGGGACATTGGTTAGGGGGTGTAGGTGTGCAACGTCAAGGTCTGACCTTGATTGACCTTTGACCTTGCCGTAGTGACCTTGAGTTTGAAAATCTTGTCCGGGCTATATCTCGGAAACCATAAGGTGTAGGAAGTTGATACTTGGTAGGGACATTGGTTAGGGAGTTTAGTTGTGCAACGTCATGGTGTGACCTTGATTTGACCTTTGACCTTGCTGTAGTGACCTTGAGTTTGAAAATCATGTCCGGGCTATATCTCGGAAACCGTAAGGTGTAGGAAGTTGATACTTGGTAGGGACATTGGTTAGGGGGTGTAGTTGTGCAACGTCATGGTGTGACCTTGATTTGACCTTTGACCTTTCCGTAGTGACCTTGACCTATAAAATCTTGTCCGGGCTATATCTCAGAAACTGTAAGGTGTAGGAAGTTGATACTTGGTAGGGATATTGGTTAGGGGGTGTAGGTGTGCAACGTCATGGAGTGACCTTGATTTGATCTTTGACCTTGCCGTAGTGAACTTAACCTATAAAATCTTGTCCGGGCTATATCTCAGAAACTGTAAGGTGTAGGAAGTTGATATTTGGTAGGGACATTGGTTAGGGGGTGTAGTTGTGCAACGTCATGGTCTGACCTTGATTTGACCTTTGACCTTGTCGTAGTGACCTTGAGTTTGAAAATATTGTCCGGGCTATATCTCTGAAACCGTAAGGTGTAGGAAGTTGATACTTGGTAGGGACATTGGTTAGGGGGTGTAGTTGTGCAACGTCATGGTCTGACCTTGATTTGACCTTTGACCTTGCCGTAGTGACCTTGACCTATAAAATCTTGTCCAGGCTATATCTCGGAAACTGTAAGGTGTAGGAAGTTGATACTTGGTAGGGATATTGGTTAGGGGGTGTAGTTGTGCAACGTCATGGTGTGACCTTGATTTGACCTTTCACCTTGCCGTAGTCACCTTGACCTATAAAATCTTGTCCGGGCTATATCTCGGAAACCGTAAGGTGTAGGAAGTTGATACTTGGTAGGGACATTGGTTAGGGGGTGTAGTTGTGCAACGTCATGGTGTGACCTTGATTTGACCTTTGACCTTGCCGTAGTGACCTTGACCTATAAAACCTTGTCCGGGCTATATCTCTGAAACTGTAAGGTGTAGGAAGTTGATATTTGGTAGGGACATTGGTTAGGGGGTGTAGGTGTGCAACGTCATGGTCTGATCAGGATTTGACCTTGCTGTAGTGACCTATAAAATCTTGTCCAGGCTATATCTCAGAAACCATAAGGTGTAGGAAGTTGATACTTAGTAGAGACATTGGTTAGGGGGTGTAGTTGTGCAACGTCATGATCTAACCTTGATTTGACCTTTGACCTTGCCGTAGTGACCTTGACCTATAAAATCTTGTCCGAGCTATATCTCGGAAACCGTAAGGTGTAGGAAGTTGATACTTGGTAGGGACATTGGTCAGGGGCCATAGGTGTGTATTATCATGGTGTGACCTTAATTTGACCTTTGACCTTGTCGTAGTGACCTTGACCTTTAAAATCTTGTTGCACCTTTGGGTCTGTCTTTTGATGCAGATTAAGCACTGTTAATTCATATTAGAATTTATTAAGAATTTTACTTTCATAACTTCCCATTGTAACAGATAGAATTTCATCAAGTGAGCCACAGATTTTGCTCCAACACCACACATAAGCGTTCATTAAATGTATTACCACTTCTGTATGCATGGTAATATTCAAAACATCTAAACCATAATTCGGCCATGCAGATGTAGATACAGAATGTTGAATTTTAGTTTACTGATTAATGCTGTCATCTTGTTTTGAATTGACTTGTTTTAATACTTCATCTTTACATGCATTATCTTTCTTTTAAACATTATTTTCTGCATTTAAACATTTTTTGGAACTTTATATAACTGACAGTGCTCTGAAAGTATCCTGAACTTTGTACTGGTACAGTGCTTCTGTATCTCATGGTGTTGAAAATATTTCCCTAGGCTGTGGGGTACGGGCATCTCTGATGCTATTTTTAGGCGGGTTGCATGTAACCAACCCGCCTATTAGATTGATGTGTCCGACGTCCGTCTGTCTGTCTGTCTGTCTGTCTGTCCGTCTGTCCGTCCACATTTTTCGTTTCCGGACTCTAACTTTAAAACGGTTTGACCAATCAAATTCAAACTTCACAGGGAGATAGATCACCATCATAGCTAGGTTCCTTTCGAAATTGGTGAAATTCCGTGTGTTCGTTTGTCCGTTTTTCGTCCGTTTGTCTGTCCATCCATCTGTTTGTCCACATTTTCGTTTCCGGACTCTAACTTTAAAACGGTTTGACCAATCAAATTCAGACTTCACAGGGAGATAGATCACCATCATAGCTAGGTTCCTTTCGAAATTGGTGAAATTTCGTCTGTTTGTTTGTCCGTTTTTCCGTCCGTTTCTTCGTTTTTGTCCGTTTTTCTGTCCATCCATCTGTCCGTCCACATTTTTGTTTCCGGTGAGTTTCGTTCTTAGTTCTTACAAACAGAAACCTTACAACTAGATCATCTGTGGATATTTCAATTTCTGGTGAAAATAAGTGGTAAAGTAATGGTCTTCATTTACTTAGTTTTAGTTCTATATTTATTATAGTATAGATACAATAATGTAACTTAGATTAGAAGTATTACATTTCTTAGCACGTCAAACACATTTACCTTAAGTGGGTAACCTAACATTTCTTTCCTTGTTCCTAAATTTAATGAGAGCAGTTGCTAACCTTGTTTCCTGCGTGCGCAACCCGCCTTTTGGGGCACCTCTGACCCTCTTGTTAAAATTTGGTGTGAAGGTTTATAGCGTCAAGTGCTTGCTTGGTATTGTTGTTGGTGGTAATAGCTTTAACCTCCTATATAGCAAAAAACATAAATATGTCTATCTCCTAAACCGTGCGAGGTAGAGCGATCTCGTTGAAATTTTCGACCCACAGGGTATCTAACCAATGTACTCTTGGCAATTTTCAAAAAATTTTACTCTCTCCAAAAATGACGGCCATTTTGAATTTTTGCCGAAAATGGAAAACACAAATTTGCTTCTATCTCCTTAACTGTGCAAGATAGAGCGATTTCGTCAAAATTTTCGATCCACAGGGTATCTAAGAAATGTACTATTGGCAATTTTCAAAAAATTTTCTCTCCCCAAAAATGGCAGCCATTTTGAATTTTTGCCAAAAATGGAAAAACACCAATTTGCTGCTATCACCTTAACCGTGCGAGATAGAGCGATTAAAATGGCGGTCATTTTGAATTTTTGCCAAAAATGGAAAACACAAATTTGCTTCTATCTCCTTAACCATGCGAGATAGAGTGATTTCGTCGATATTTTGGACCCACAGGATACCTAAGAAATGTACTATTGGCAATTTTCAAAATATTTTCCTCTTTTCAAAAATTGCGGCCATTTTGAATTTTCGAATTTTTGCCAAAAATGGAAAAACACAAATTTGCTTGTATCTCATTAACTGTGCGAGATAGAGCGATTTCGTCGAAATTTTCGACCCACAGGGTATCTAATCAATATACCCCTGGCAATGTTTAAAAAATTTTCATATCACCAAAAATGGCGGCCATTTTGAATTTTCAAAATTTTTGCCAAAAATGCAAAAACACTAATTTGCTTCTATCTCATTAACCGTGCAAGATAGAGCGATTTCGTCGAAATTGATACCTAAGAAATGTACTATTGGCAATTTTCAAAACATTTTCCTCTTTCCAAAAATGGCGGCCATTTTAAATTTTCACATTTTTGCGAAAAATGGAAAAACACAAATTTGCTTGTATCTCCTTAACTATGCGAGATAGAGCAATTTCGTCGAAATTTTTAACCCACAGGGTATCTAATCAATGCACTCTGCAATTTTCAAAAAAATTTAGTCTCTTCAAAAATGGCGGCCATTTTGAATTTTCGAATTTTTGCCAAAATTGGAAAAACACAAGTTTGCTTGTATCTCCTTAACCGTGCGAGCTAGAGCGATTTTCGTTGAAATTTTCGACCCACAGGGTAGCTAAGAAATGTACTCTTGGGAATTTTCAAAAAATGTCCTCTTCCCAAAAAATGGCGGCCATTTTGAATTTTCGAATTTTTGCCAAAAATGGAAAAACACATATTTGCTCAAATATTCTCCTTAACCATGCGAGATAGAGCAATTTCGTTGAAATTTTCGACCCACAGGTATCTAAGAAATGTACTATTGGCTATTTTCAAAAAATTTTCCTCTCCCCCCAAAATGGCAGCCATTTTGAATTTTAAAATTTTTGCCAAAAATTGAAAAAAACAAATATGCTTCTATCTCCTTAACCGTGCGAGATAGAGCGATTTCAGAGCGATTTCATCAAAATTTTTGACCCACAGGGTATCTTAGCAAACTATTCTTTTACTACTCAATTTTCAAAATTTTTTACTCTCTTCAAAAATGGCGGCCATTTTGAATTTTCGAATTTTCACCAAAAATGCAAAAACACTAATTTTCTTCTATCTCTGTAACCATGCAAGATAGAGTGATTTCGTCGAAATTTTCGACCCCCCAGGGTATCTCAGCGAACTAGTCTGTGCACTTCTCAAAAAATTTTACTCTCTTCAAAAATGGCGGCCATTTTGAATTAACCGTTCGAGATAGAGCGATTTTGTAAAAATTTTCGACCCCCAGGGAGTGTACTTGTGACACTTTGCCGCCACTTTTGGCGGCCATCTTGAATTTCTGCGTGAAACGTCAAATACACTTATCTTGGAAACGGTGCGTGATAGAGCGATTTTGATGAAATTTTTTGTCCCACAGGATATATGCAGAGTCTACTGGTGACTTTTTAACAAATTCGCTTTCCCACCACTTTTTGCAGCCATCTTGAATTTCTGGGTAAAGCGCAAAAGCGCATTTATCTCGGAAACTGTGAGACAGGGCGATTTCGAAAAAATTTTGGACCCACAGGGTATCTGCAGAGTGTACTGGCGACATTTTGCAAAAATCACTTTCCCGCCATTTTTTGGTGGCCATCTTGAATTTATGCGTAAAAAGTAAAACACTTTTATTACGCTACAATAGCTTACCATGTGGGACTTGATGCTGTTCTTGGGTTGCCACACCCGGGGCCAACGTCTTAGAAAAAAAGATCGTTCTTGTTAGCCACCGGATATACTGGTAGTTGTCGTCACGTGATATCTTCTGACCAATCGCCCTACTTTCTCGTTGGCCACGATTGACTGGTAGCAGTTTGTAAATATACAGACATTTTCATTTATTTCTCAGTATTCACGTATTGTTGGAGGCTAATATTTGGATATTTCCTTAAATATATTTCATAGATTATTCTGTAAAATTTTTAATTTCACAACTTAAGCATTTTCCTTACAATCCGCGTGTTTTGAGTTTTCTCGGTTCAGGCAATTTCAATTGTACGTCTTTTTATTGCATTAAAATGTCCCTTCATCAAGCAAACAAAGACAAACCGAGAGCTCAGAAATGCCGCCATTTTTGCTTCAGTTTTGACAATCATAATTACTGCCCTACCTGTAGGGAGGCTGGCAAGGGAGATGACCTCTGTGTCACTTTTGAAGCACCCTGCCATATTTGCACGTCTCTCTCTGATGAACAATTGCAAAAAATTCAAAACAGGAAGCGGTACTTAAAAAAGCAAAAAGCGGAAACTAGTTCCAAAGATGAACTAGATCTCTTGGGTGAAGGCGATGGGGACTCTTTTACTGGTTCTAATGCAGACCTTGAGAGTGCTGCCGATAACCTCTTTACCTCACCCCCCCGTCCTCAACCTCTCGCCTTCAGTTCTTTATCTTTAAAGACCCCAGCTAAAGCTGTCCCACCCACCCCAGGTACTGCTCTGCAAAACAAAATTCAAAGAAATCTAGAGAAATCCCTGGGTGATTCCTTAAATATACATATCCAGCAGCAAATGGGTTCCTTCCAGGCATCCATGTTAGAAGCTTTTCAGTCACTCCGAGAGGAGTTAGCAGTTAAAAAATCTGCCGAGGTTGATCCCTCGCCTCATGCTTCAAAAGCTGGTCCATCCAGCAACTCTGCTGCTCATCTGGACCTACCCCGTCCGAGGTCAAGTACTAATGCACAGTCCGAGGCTATGGATGTGGACATTGGTCCAGCACTCCCTCCTCGTCTAGTACTAAATCAAACTTCCTCGGATCAGTACGTTGCCCCTTCTGAAGCTATACCGAAGGATTCCTCGTACTCACATAAAAAACAAAGCCACAGACAAACAGTAACACCGAGCTCTGCCTCGGATCATCTGGATGAGGATTCCGACGAATCTCGGATCCATCCTAGACCTAAGAAACACTCTGACAAGAGCAAGCATAAGTCTAGGTCCAGATATGTGTCATCTTCAGAGGAAGATCACTCCCCTGTGGCTAGACACAGGTCTTCTAAGCCCTCTAGGGCTCAGCCCTCAGGCGCAGCTTCTGATCAAGACCTCCCACAACATGATCCAGACCCTCCTTATTATAGGGAAGTAGCCCTGTCTGACATTCCCTCCCAATACTCTGAAGAGGTAGACACCTTCAGGCGCATTCTTTCTCTCCCTGACCCCAGGGACTCTATGCCTAGGTCTTCAACTTCAGTGTTGGGTCTGGATGACGAAAAAGGCCGTCAAGAGCTCAGACCTAGAGGTCCTTCCTCTATCTTACCACTTAGCTCAGTTATCAAGGACGCCTTCGATAAATTTCAACATGATTTCAAAGCTGCCAATTTATCTGAGGGAAAATATGTCAAGCCTCCTTTTCAAGACAAAATCCAGGAGTTGAATACGTGTTAAACATTATCACCAATGGCTACGTTCTGCCATTCCGTTCAAAGCCAAACTTGATCAGATTCCCTCTGATTCTATCAGAGTACAAGGCCCAACAAAAAGACCAAGCCTTGGCCACTTGTATCCAGTCTCTCTTGTCAAAGAACGCCATCGAAAGGGTGGAAAACGTAAAATCTCTCGGGTTTTACAGTCGCCTGTTCCTAGTACCCAAGCCTCACCAAAGGTGGAGGCCAGTCATAGACTTAAGCAGGCTCAACACTTTTCTCCATGTAGAAAAGTTCAAAATGGAAACCCCGGAGTCCATCCGGACTTCCCTGGTCCCAGGGGAGTGGGTATCGTCGATAGACCTGTCGGACGCATACCTTCACATCCCCATCCATCCCAACTCAAGGAAGTACCTAAGGTTTTGCTACAAGGCCCAGGTGTTCCAGTTCATCTCCCTACCTTTCGGACTGGCCACAGCCCCCCAGGTCTTTACGATGATCGTAAAGGAAGTGAAACTAATGGCCCTCTCAAGAGGACTCAGAATTCACCAATACCTGGACGACTGGCTGATCAGGTCCCAGTCCCAGGAGGAATCTCAAAGGGACACACAGGCAGTAGTAGACCTAACCCAATCCTTGGGTTGGATAATCAACCAGGAAAAATCAGAACTGAAACCTACTCAGGTGTTTTCGTTCGTGGGCTACGAATACCACCTAGATTCAGCCCTTGTAAGACCCACTCACGAGAGATGGCTCAAACTTCAGGATTTGATCCTACGACTCAAGTCAAAACGTGTTTTGACTGCAAGATGTTTGATGTCTCTAATTGGGTTGCTAGCCTCAACGGAGAAAATGGTCCCGGAGGGACGCCTTCACATGAGGCCCTTTCAGTTTCATCTCAAGGAGCACTGGAGATATCCTCAGTCGCTGGACAACCTCCTTCCTTGGACAGAAGCCATTGTAGCCCACCTAGATTGGTGGCAAAATCCCTCAAATGTGATGAAAGGCGCAGACCTTCATCCCAAGGACCACAGTATCCAACTCTTTACCGACGCCTCAAACGAAGGTTGGGGCGCTCACTTAGATCAAAATTCTACAAAAGGGCTGTGGTCAGAGCGGGAAAAAAGGCTACACATAAATGTCCTGGAATTGAAGGCGGTCTCCCTGGCCCTTCGAGACTTCAAGGACCAGTGCCAGAATCAAACAGTGTTAGTTGCGACGGACAACTCAACAGTGGTAGCCTACATCAACAAGCAAGGGGGAACTCACTCAGCAGAGATGTGCGCTCTCCTGTGGAAAATCATGACCTGGTGCCATCACTTCCATATAACATTGAAAGCCAGGCACATTCCAGGGTGTCTGAATGTGATGGCCGACCTCCTATCCAAGTCCAACCACGTGCAGTCAACAGAATGGTCCCTGCACCCTCAGGTCTTCAAGCAAATCTGCCGAAAGTGGTTCACCCCTCATGTAGACTTATTCGCTACTCACCTGAATCACAAACTCCCTCTATATGTGTCTCCTATCCCAGACCCAAGGGCCTGGAACATAGATGCTCTGAACATAAACTGGACCAACCTCACGGCTTACGCCTACCCTCCTACGGCTCTCCTTCACAAGGTGATCCAAAAGATCAAGCAATGCCATTGCCTGATCATCGTGATAGCCCCAGGCTGGCCAGGGATGCCCTGGTTTTGGGACCTAGTGCAGCTCTCAACAGAGATCCCACTACAACTCCCAGTGTCAACGACCCTACTCAAACAGTCCCACAACTATGTGTTCCACAACAATCCACAATAGCTGAACCTCCACGCCTGGTGTCTAGGAGCGGACAACTCCAAGAACAAGGCTTCTCTGTGGAGGTGACAGAGAGAATTGCTGCCCCTCAGCGGTCATCAACAAGGACCATCTACCGGTCAAAGTGGGCCCTATTTGAAAAATGGTGCAGAGAAAATTCGGTGGATTTCTCCACTCCATCTGTGAAACAAATCTCAGATTTTTTCATGTACCTGTACCAAGACCTAAACAGGCGCCCCTCGACCATTGATGGTTACAGGACTGCTATCGTTGACACTTTGGGCCCAACGGCCCAACACATTGCGCACAATGCAGACCTTCATAGGTTACTCTCCAGTTTTCACAGGGATCGTCCTAAAAGTTCCAGAAATTTACCCAAGTGGAACCTTTCTGTTGTCCTTAACGAGCTCACCAAAGCACCATTTGAGCCCATGAAAGACTCGGACCTCAAACATCTTGCTCTCAAAACTGCTTTCTTGCTAGCCTTGGCCTCCGGCAAGCACCGCAGCGAAATCCATGCCTGGGTCGCTAACAAAGTAGCTAATTTAGGCCAATGGGAAAAGTTGCCTTGTTCCCTTCTTCTGATTTCATAGCCAAAAACCAACTAGCAAGAGAAGGTTCTCAAAGTGTGTCACCAGTGACTATCCCTGCTTTGACTACCATTGTAGATAGACAGTTTAAGGAAGACAGGACCCTGTGTCCCGTGCGGGCCCTGAGGTTCTATTTGGACCGAACTAAAGACCTGAGAGGGTCTCGTTCTCTCCTTTTCATCTCCTTTAAGAAAGGACATACCTCAGACATCAGACCCGCTACACTCTCTTCATGGTTGAAACAAACCATTCTACTTTGTTACAAACAAGCAGATCAACAAGCCTTGGACTTGGTCCAAGTCAAAGCGCATGACATCCGGGCCTTGGCGGCCTCTTAGGCCTTTTACGGTGGCGTATCGGTGGACCAAATCATGCAAGCCTGTCACTGGAAAGCTCACAACACATTTACAAATTTTTACCTAAAAGACCTTACTTGGTCGGACACCGAGAACAATATGTATCTGGGACCCGTGGTGGCGGCACAACAAGTCCTAGATCCTTCCCCTCAGACCAGTTGTCCTCGGAAAGAAAAAGGGGGGGGGGCACATCCGCTACAACCAAGTCTTCAGGAGTCTCTCCCAGGATCTAGGTATTCCTTTACCTTCAAGATGTTACGGGTAAGGTCATTTTATTTTTTAATTATCAGGTAATTTCTATTAAGGACTTAGTCAGTTGTCGTTAATCTCATATCTCAGGTTAAAAATTTCATGAGATGCCCAACCACTGGGTTGGTCAGTCACACGTGAAGGTCCACTAGGGACCCTTAGACCTCGAAGTGAGCACCGCTGCACTTCCGTCCTACTACCAAACATCTGGACAGTTTTAGCACTGTCCCTTTTTACTTAGGTTTTTGGCTCGTTACAGGCCCGATCTTCGGGATCGGGGCTCTGTAAAAGGGACTCAGACTGGCATTTCTGGCACTATTATATATATATTACATGTAATTCAAAATCTTAAAAAAAAGACATATCTTCCAGTCTCAGCTGTAACCCCGCCACCGGGCGGTTGAATTCAGCATCAAGTCCCACATGGTAAGCTATTGTAGCGTAATAAAATTGAAAATTTTAATTACTTAAATGTAGCTTTTATAAGCTACAAGCTTACCATGTGGGACTTAGGAGAGTCCCACCCTGCCTCCCCGCTGTTTACAGCTGAGGGGTAGGTTTAATAAAAAATTTCAACGAGAAAGTCGGGCGATTGGTCAGAAGATATCACGTGACGACAACTATCAGTATATCCGGTGGCTAACAAGAACGATCTTTTTTTCTAAGACGTTGGCCCCGGGTGTGGCAACCCGAGAACAGCATCAAGTCCCACATGGTAAGCTTGTCGCTTATAAAAGCTACATTTAAGTAATTAAAATTTTCAAATTTATCTGGCAAACCATTCGAGATAGAGTGGCTTCGACGAAATTTCTGACCTGCAGGTTATCTGCTGAGTCTACTGGTGGCTTTTCACAAAAATCACTTTCCCGCCATTTTTGGCGGCCATCTTAAATTTCTGTGTAAAATGCAAAAACGCATTTATCTTGGGAACGAGATTTTGGCTGCCACCTTGAATATTGGTGGAAATTGAAAATGTCATTTATCTCAAAAACCCTCAGAGATAAAGTGATTTCGAGTAATGTTTTGGACCCTTTGGGTACTAGAGACCTTAGATATAGTGCCTGTGAAAAAAGTTGAATTTCCAGAATTTTGTCAGCCATCTTGAATTTTGGCGGAAATTGAAAATGTCGTTTATCTTGAAAACTGTAAGGGATAGAGCTATTTCAAGCTAATTTTTGACCATTTGGATGTGAGAGATCTTTGGTATATTGCCTCTGAAAATGTCAAATTTCTCAAATTTCGCCCACCATCGACTTCAATTTTATCAGAAATCAAAAATGTTGGTTATCTCAAAAACCTTTACAGACAGAGTGATTTTGAGAAAATTTTGAACCAATGCAAAAGGGCATGAAGCCGAAATTATTTACATGTATACTAATAAATATTTAAGCATCATTGCTATATTTTACAAATGAAACTGGGTCTTGTATGACTATTGTACAATTGTTGCAAAATGTTCATGGGGTGGACATTTCACATGATAATGTGTGTTCTTCTATGCTATCCTGTTTATTTTCATATGTTGCAGCTACTGTTAACAGGGCGTCCTATTTCTAGTTTGGTCATTTGGTTTCTCAGTCCATTTTTAGTCCTTTGGCCTATTTTGTGCCTAAAGCTCAGCCTAATCAGGCTGCTTTTTTGGACTGGGATTTCCTTTTTGTAGACATTTTTGTTCAGGGCCCATTCTTATCAGCTGAATCCAACTGGTTCATTACTTGTACGGGCCCTTTCATTTGACATTTCTAGGGTGTTGATCCTGGTTTCAGTGTTTTGGGTTCATATTTGAACCTAGGGTCGCCACTTTTAGCCTTTTCCCACCTTCAAGTCTGGAGGTTGGTGGTGGCTTGTAGGGTTGACTTTGTCATCCTCTGTTGTGGCCCATCTCACTGTTACCTGTTTCCTTCATTCCAATTTTTTGTCATTTTGGTCTTTTGGTTTCTCAGTCCAATTTTAGTCCTATGGCCTCTATTGTGCCTTAGGCTCCTTGTTGGGCTAGGATTACCTTTTCAGGACCATTTTTGTTAGGGCCTCTTCTTAAGAAGTTATCAGTTGAATCTGACTGATTTTGCTTCTTCTGCTCCAATCTTTTTCTATTCTAGAAAAACATTTGGAGTTTGGTGAACATCTACTGTTATTCAACATCTTTTTATTGCATTTTCACCATTTTTAGATCTGACTACCTACTGGTACATCTCCCTTTTAGGGAGGTTGGGGTCCCTCTGTCTTTAGTTAATCTTCAGGCAGACTATTGGGACTTTATTCCAACTTTTTATGTGCCAGTCTATTGGACTATATGGATCCTCAATCTTCTCCACAGAAGATTTTCAAGGCTTCCTGTCCAACAGAATAAGAGGATAACAAATGACTGGTCTTGTTCATTTTGATCAGTCTCAGTCTTCTCCTATGAGTCAACCACTGTTTCCATGCTCAGAAGTCGCTTTGTGAAGTCAGATTCTTACCTTTCTGTCACTCATGAATTTTCTGTCTTAAGTTTTACAGGCTGGGTACTTACCCAAATTTACCTTCTAAAACTTAGTTTTGCCAGGTTTAAACCCTCTTCCGGGGTTTTTTTTTGGTTGGCTTACTCAGGTATCTGGACCTGGGATCCAGCCTGGTGGGTTTATCACCCACCATGCTTTTGACATCTTTTAAATGGATCTTTCACCTCTACTTTAGCTGGTTGATCTATGGCCCCTTCCAGCCATTAGTTCTCTTTGCACATTGTTCACAGAGACATCTTTATTCATCTCCCTCACTTGTGCCTAGTCACTTTGTAGGGGAGATTGGGCCTCGTTTGGTCTTACTGTTTGTTGTGGGGTCTCTCTTGAGAGACATTTTTCTCATATATAACAGTATAAGCAGAAGCTTTTCATTCTGCCCTTACTAAAGGTGCCTCCTTCAGCCTTCTGCTTTAGCCTCTTGAGGCAAAGCAATAGAGGCTTTTCTCCTTTCAACTAGGGAGTCTTCTGTCTAACTTAGTGCTGAGGGGATTTGGTTCCTTTCCAGGTTCCAACATTCTGATGGTGGAATGCTTTCCAGAGGCAGGGACAATTGCCTCTGCCTCCCCCTCTGTTTTGATGTTCATCAGGAGGTAGGAGTGGTCTGTTTCATTCAAACTTTCACTCTTACTTCCAGATCCCTCCACTTGCCAGTGGGAGGTCAACTGATTTCTTCCACTTCAATTTAAGTGCTTGGGTCCCAACCTTTCTGTTTCCAGAATCTGGAAAACCATTTTTTCCTGGTTTTCCAAACAATCAGGGTGGAAACTTATCAGTTGATCATTTTCTCAGTTCTTATTGGCCAGTGGACCACCTCTCTTCCTCTATATGCCTCCTTTCTCTCCTTTGGCTCCTTTGATTCACTCTGGCTCAGAGTTTTGCTCTTGGGCAGGGTGTACCAGTTTGTGGCAATGCCTTTGGGCCTAGCCACTAGCCTTGCAGGATTTACTTCCTTAGTCAAGGAAGTAAGAAAGTTGTCTTTGAGGTTGGGCATCTCAGTGCACTTGTGACTACAAATTTGGCTTATTAGAGCCAATAGTTGTCAGAGGCTCTTTTGGTAACTCTCTTAGAGTTGACTATTAACTTGGAGTGGTTCTTGGCAGGAAGCATTTAGATCTGTTGTTACAACAGGTCTCCTTCCTGAGCCAGGTTCTTAACCTGTCTTTAGGTGTTCTTCACAGGGGCAAGGTTCTGTCTATTCAGGCTCATCCTTCTCTGCCTTAGATCACCTTTTAATTTCCTCTACAACTAGGCACCTTTAATTCTCCTGGCTTCCACTTGGAAGCCACTTCTTCAAGGTCGCCTGCACATGACACTTTTTCAGTGTTATCTCAGGACACTTTGATTTTTCCTTCTTAAGGGGGTGTTGGATTGTCCATTCTTTGATCCTTCTGTGAAGGTTCGTTTAAGGTGGTACTTTCCCAGGAACTATGTCTTTGCATTCCTCCCTTCCGACACCCTAGTGGTTACATCCGCTTACATGAATGCTTCATTTCAGGGTTCGGGAGTTTTTTGTACTCTCTGGATCCCCTAAGATCCAAGATTGCTGTAGCAGTCCAATCTGCTCATCAGTTTCTAGAGCTCATAGCTGTGCTTTTCTGCTCTCAGACTTTTGTTCCTGTATTATCCTTTCATCAAAGGATCATCCATACAGCCTCAGACAACATGGATGTCTTGTTCTCAAGTCATTTGTTCTCACTTTAGATAGTCTCAGGCAACACTGTTGTCTGTGCTTTCTTTTATTTCAAGAGGGCTTGCACTCTTGGGACATGTGTCACTCTTTTGGCACCTGTTTGCCATTTTTTCCACAAGAACAAGTCTGTTCTTCCACCTACTCATGTTCCAGGGGCATGAATCTTTGGCAGACCTTCTCTGGAGGTCGTATTAGACCCTTCATATGGAGTGGTCTCTAGTTTTGAATCATCAGTTGGTTGTCTCGGACTTCACATCTGATTTAGATCTCTTTGCCATGTGATTCAATCATAAGCTGCTCTTGCATGTGCCTCCTGTGCTAGACCCTTAGGCTCTGGCAACAGATGCCCTGGTGTTCATTTGGTCCGGAGTACTTGTTTTCTCCTTTCTTCCTGCAGCTCTTTGGCCACTAGTGGTTTGAGTTAGTCAACTATCAGGGCTGTAGGATGCTTCTTGATTCCTTCCTTGGCAAACCAAGGTTTGGTGTAAAGATATCCTTAAGAAAACCAGTGGCTCTTCTTCTAACCCCTTTGTAACAACCTCATCTGCAGGTTATTTATTTTATGGAGTTCCTTTCTTCATGCCTTGTGGTTGAAGTCTCCATACAGAAGAATGTTCTGAGGAGGTGTCCAGGAGGATTTTTGATCCTCTGATACTGTCTGTGAAGCAAGGTGGAACTGCTTCAAAAACTTGTGAGAAACATGGCCACTCTGCCATGCTTCAACTGTCTCGTTTATTGCTGGATTTTCCTATTAAGGAACTTTTTCCTGAGGCAGCAGGGAGACAGGTCAGCTCTCTACATGTAGTACTAGGAGTTGGGTTATTTTAAGGAGCATAGACTCTTTTAGAGCTTCTTTAAGTCCAGGATAAGGATGGTCATCACCTATCTGCTTGGTACTTAAACCTTGGTTCTGCAGGCTCTCACCAATGCTCCTTTTGAACCCTTTCTCTTGCTGAGCCAAGTTTTTTCATATATAAGACACTCTTTCTTACTTGTACCCTTGTTTCAAGGGAACGAGAAGGAGTGATTTTGATACCTTAACGGTCTCTTCTCACTCTAGGAGTGGCCTAAGTCATCCTTAAGTCAGATCTTACTTCCTGGCTTAAGCCAGTTTCCTTCAGAAGGGTCTTTCTGCTTTGACTTTTTTGTCTTAGTCAGGATGACTTAGAGAAAAATTCCTTCCTTTCTGTCAGATCCTTTAGATACTGTCTAACTATTCTGACTATCTTAAGAAGGATTTCTTCTTTGTCTTTCTTCTGAAGTCCAAAGAGGGTGATATTGCTGCTGAGACAATATCTATTTGCATTAGCATTTTTACTTTATTCCCTCAAACTCTGTTCCACTTCTTGTGAAGGTCCATGATGTTTTTTCTCAGGCCAATTCCTGGTCTTTTAGGTGGTATTCCACTGCTTTACATCATGGGGGATTCCTCTCGGAATTCCTGTTCTTCACTTATTTTTCTTTTGGAGATGTTGCACTTAGAATCTTTATGATTTCTTAAGTGTAGTGGACTTTGTTTCCACTCAGCCTCTCTTTTCCACTTAAATTCCTTAATTTAATTCCAAAAGAATAAGGGGGGTGGCATTTCCCTTTTAGGAAATCTGTTCATCTCCATTTTCAGAACCGTGCTTCTTAGTGCCTCTTGACATGTTCCTATTCTGAGCACAGTGGCATATTTATGCCCTCTCCTTTGAGCTGACCTAATAGGGTGTAGACAGCAGTGCTGGGGTTCTTGCAGTGGTTAATTCTACTCATTTAACTCAGTAGAGTTATTTCTTCAGCACAGAGGTTTTGGGTTCAATTGCACCAGGAAGTATCCTCTTTATGCAATTTAACCTTAGGGTGGTTTTCCTCAGTCTGTCTTTTTCCCACCATCCTTCCATGTGGGCATTCAACCCAAGTGTTTTCATATGGTAGGGGATATTACATTTTTATGAAATAAAATTTCATATTTTTAAATGTAAAATACATTTTTATGAAGAAAGGTGTATATACCTACCATATGAAAACAGCAAATCACCCTCCCGCCAGCCCCGGATTTCAAAAAGACCTTTTTCCAGCATTTATGTTTATTCACAAAAAGAATTAACTATTTCAGTATTAATGCGCATGGCAGAGTGAATTAGGTCACCAGGGGTCAAAGGGTAGCAAGTATATGAATTTAAAGAGGGTCTCCCCTCATATTTTAAATTCTATGTATGGTGTACGTGGCAGTCACTGGACGCCAAGCCATCCGTAACCCAAGTGTTTTCATATGGTAGGTATATACATTTTTCTTCATAAAAATGTATTTTACATTTAAAAATATGAAAGTTCGGGGAAAGCTAAAAAAACACTCGGACAAAAGAAAGCACAAGGTTCGGGCTAGATATATTTCACAAACATCTTCAGAGGAATCAGAGTCGTCTGTTCAAATTAAAAAGTCTTCTTAGCCCAAGAGGGCTCCCTCTAATCAAGAAAAAACAAAAAACAAAAAAATAGATCCAGACCGGCTTTTTTATAGGGAGGTAGACATGTCTGACTTGCCCTCACAGTATGCAGAGGAAATAGAAGCTTTTCGGCATGTTTTGAAGCTTCTTGACCCTAAGGACAGTATGCCTAGGTCCTCCATTACTATCTTGGGTCTGGATGATGAAAAAGGCCAACAGGAGCTTAGGTCAAGAGGCCCTTCAGCTATGCTCCCCTCAAGTCCATATCTCAAAGATGCCTTTGAGAAGTTTGAGCAGGATTTCTTTGCCTCTAATTTACCTGAGGGTAAATATATAAAAACCCCTGCTTCAACAGCAAAATGGTACAAGGTGGGACAGCCTTGTTTTGAGGACAAACTACAGGGGCCAATTTCACAAAGGGACTTAAGTCCAGATTTAGACTTAAATTTAAGTCTTTGGTCTTAAATTTTGTCAAAAGACTGTTAAGTCTGTGGTCTTAGACTTAGCGGATTTCACAAAGCAGCTAAGTCCATGAAATTGCTAAGTCAGTGGACTTAACTTTAAGTCTGGGAGGTAGTGGGCTTAACTTTTGTAAAGAGGACTTAAATATGGCCGCCATAAACTTTTCTCCACTTCAAAATTTGAAATGGCTGTAAATAAAGTATAATTGTACGGAACACCTCACTAAAGTAGTCTTTGGGAAGTTTATATGTGGTAACAAGGTTTTCCATTTCAAAACAGCCCTTATCCTTAGATAAAATACATCAAATGAAGGATATATGGCACCAACATTTTACTTTGAATAGATATAAAAGGTCACATGACATAGAAAACCACTGTGGTTATTTGATAAGCTCGGACTTAGCTAAATCACCTTTATGAAATCCATTTCAAGTCCAAGACCTAGCTAAGACCAAAGTCTTAGATTTAAGTCCCTGACTTAGCCAATAAAGGGACTTGGTTTAAGTCCTTTAGTGAAATCGGTCCCAGGAGCTTAATTCAGATTTTGCCAAGATCTGTATTTTTCCTAAACCCTCTGGGGCTCCTATGGGCAAGGTTCCTCTACAAGTTCTAAAGGAACTTGAGCACCAAGCTAGGCAGCATCTCTCTACCATCAACTTTACAGCTACCTTTGCAAAGACTGCTTCCGCTTGTAACATTACTATGGAAAAGTGTCAGCACAGTCTTAAGGCTGATTTTTATTGCGCTACAATAGCTTACCATGTATAACTGAATGCCTATTTGGGAGGCTGCAGGCATCTCGTCCAACGTCCAAGAAAAATGGACGCATAATAGTAGCGAGATGCCTTGGAATCGAGGTGACCCCAGTAGTGATGTATGCTTCCGCTTCCTCTTTCGAGTTGGCTGCGAATATGGAAGCAATGCCTTTTTATTGCAAGGAAAGAGATTTAATTTTATATGGATATACATGTTGTTGGATACTGAAATTACATCAGTTTCTTTATTATATATCACAGAATCTTAATTTTATATCAATTCACAGTACAGATAAGTATTTTTAACATATTTTACAACTTAAAATCGACTTCCGGGTTCACGTTGTAAAGAAACAGTGACTGACATCGACTCGTGTATGTGGTTTTTATACAGGAATATATGACTGTCGAAATAAAATAAAATATTTAACCGCTATGTGCTTCATTATTTGACCATTTTAAGGGTTTAAAATATATAAATTAACGACAAATCGAGTCCTTGTTGAAAGATATCATTGGAGACAACTTCCGTTTTTATGTCGTCACTCTGCGGCGTGGGCGTACGCTTACGTGTCTGTGTCCGCGTCCACGTGAACAACTTCTCCAAAACTACAAGGCCTAGAGACATGCTGTTTTTTTTAAAAGATACCTTATCTATCGAGGATGAAAAATTGTTGAAGGCATGCAAATCTGTCTGTTCGTCTGTTTGCTAGAGACATTATAAGGGAGGTACCCCCACCAAAAGTGTGAAAATTTCAACACTTTATCACAATTTTCTCCGTGACTATTGCAGGGATTTTTCTCATATCTTGCATATATGTACTAGGCCAGAGGTAGATTCTCTTATGTGAGTGTGAGACCTGGATCTGTCTTATTTTTTTTTGATAAATTTTTTTAATAATTTTTAATGCATTAAAATTCATGAAATCATGCACTAAATCACTTATAACTTGAAAAGTGTTGCATTTAGAGCATTTTGTTAAAATATGTTATTCAGCTACTTTTTTCAGAGCTACAACATGGTGAGTAACTTGGGTGTCTGTTTCAATAGCTAAGTGAGTAATAGCTACTTTTGGGCTTTTCAGTAACTTCCATCATGAGTAAAATCACTTGTAACTTGAAAACTATTGCATTTAGAGAATTTTGTATAAATATGTTATTCAGCTACTTTTGGGTCACCTATAACATAGCAAAATTTCAGACCTGTAGCTCATGGCATAGCTGAGTAATAGCTACTTTTAGGTTATCACTGTTGAGTAAATCACTTATAACTTGAAAACTATTGCATTAGAGTATTTTGTTTCAATATGCTATTCACCTATTTTGGGGTCAGCTATAACATAGTGAAGTTCCAGACCTGTGGCTCATTGCATAGCTGAGTAATAGCTGCTTTGAAGTTCTCACTGTTGAGTAAATCAGTTGTAATTGGAAAACTATTGCATTTACAGAAATTTGTTTAAATATGTTATTCAGCTACTTTTGGGTCAGCTATAACATAGTGAAATTACAGACCTGTAGCTCATGGCACAACTGAGCAATAGCTATTTTCAGGTACTGACTGTTGAGTAAATCAGTTGTAACTTGAAAAATATTGCATTTGGAGTATTTTGTTAAAATATGTTGTTCACCTACTTTTGGGTCAACTATAACATAGTGAAATTACAGACCTATAACTCATGGCATAGCTGAGCAATAGCTATTTTCAGGTTCTCACTATTAAGTAAATCAGTTGTAACTTGAAAACTATTGCATTTACAGTATTTTGCTTAAATATGTTGTTCACCTACTTTTGGGTCAGCTATAACATAGTAAAAATTCAGACATGTAGCTCATTGCATAGCTGAGTAATAGCTACTTTGAGGTTATCACTATTGAGTAAATCAGTTGTAACTTGAAAACTATTGCATTTAGAGTATTTTGTTTAAATATGTTATTCACGTAATTTTTGGTCAGCTATAACATAGTGAAATTGCAGACCTGTATGTCATGGCATAGCTGAGCAATATCTACTTTCAGGTTCTCACTGTTGAGTAAATCATTGTATCCACTGGATAGCCGCAGTGTGTAGAGAGTTTTCACCATTACCGCTCTAACGAACAAAATATTATAGCTAGCCTTCTCAAGTTTGCAGGATGTATTAATAACCATAAAATGTTGCCTGGGAATATTTTTGGCCTCATTTTGAAAAACAACATGGCCACCAGGGACGTTTATTCGACTTTAAACAAGGAATTTTGTTGGCCCTCTAGAGCAAAGGGTATTATAGGTAGAGATCTCAAATTCGCAGGATATGTTCGTCATTATAAAATCTTGACTGTGCATATTTTTGGCCTCATTTTGAAAAACAAGATGGCCGCCACAGGTGTTTCTTTGTCAGTCATGAAAAGTGCTTATATCTCCCTTAGTATTGGTCCTAGAGGTTTGGGATGGTAAAGCAACCTGTAGGAAATCATGGGCTGTGAATCTTTTGGTGTGGTCAGATTTGACCTTTGACCCTCCTTCAAGGTCAAACAAGGATAGCCAAACTTAAAAGTGCTTATAACTCGCTTATTATTGGTCCTAGAGGTACGGATGGTAAACAGACATATAGGAAATCATGGGCTGGGAATCTGTTGATGTGGTCCGATTTGACCTTGGACCCCTCCTTCAAGGTCAAACGAGGATACCCAAACTAAAAAGTGCTTATTATTGGTCCTAGAGGTTTGGAATGGAAAACCAACCTATAGAAAATCATGGGCTGGGAATCTTTGGGTGTGGTCGGATTTGACCTTGGACCCTGCCTTCAAGGTCAAACGAGAATAGCCAAACTTAAAGTGCTTATAACTCGCTTATTAATGGTCCTAGAAGTTAGGGATGGTAAACAGACATATAGGAAATCATGGGCTGGGAATCTGTTGATGTGGTCCGATTTGACCTTGGACCCCTACCCAAACTAGAAAGTGCTTATAACTCACTTAATTTTGGTCCTAGAGGTTTGTAATGGAAAACCAACCTATAGAAAATCATGGGCTGGGAATCTTTGGGTGTGGTCGGATTTGACCTTGGACCCTGCCTTCAAGGTCAAACGAGGATAGCCAAACTTAAAAGTGCTTATAACTCGCTTATTAATGGTCCTAGAAGTTTGGGATGGTAAACCAACATATAGGAAATCATGGGCTGGGATTCTTTTGGTGTGGTCAGATTTTACCTTGGACTCCTTCTTCAAGGTCAAACAAGGATAGCGAAACTTAAAAGTGCCTGTAACTCGCTTATTATTGGTCCTAGAGGTTTGGGATGGTAAACCATCCTATAGGAAATCATGGGCTGGGAATGTTTTGGTGTGGTCGGATTTGACCTTGGACCCTGCTTTCAAGGTCAAACGAGGATAGCCAAACTTAAAAGTGCTTATAACTCGCTTATTATTGGTCCTAGAGGTTTGGGATGGTAAACCAACCTATAGGAAATCATGGGCTGGGAATGTTTTTGTGTGGTTGGATTTGACCTTGGACCCCTTCTTCAAGGTGGAACGAGGATATTGCATTTGCAGTATTTCTTTAAATATGTTTTAACCTACTTTTTACACTTAAACAGTTACCTTGTTACTTTCCTTCATTATACCATTTGCAGGGCACAACTTTTTTGTCCTTTTCTTCTGTCAGCTTCGGAATTTCTTTCGAACATGCTGTTCAATTAACCATTTACTGTACTTCTGTACAGCACTTTCCCTGATAATTATGCTTTCCTCTCATTATCACCTTCACAAATCAAAAACACTCAGTCAGCTGACACAGTGCCCATTCATGGGCACTCTCCTCTTGTTTTTCTGGACGGCAATTGCTTGCAAACTTATGCACGACTCGTACATGTAGCTTATATACAGGAATATATTCCTGTTGAAATCAAATAAAATAAATACTTGTATTTGTCCATTTTAAGGGTTCAAATATTAAATAAAGGACGAACCTAACTTGGGGAATCCTTGGGGAAACCCTTGTGGTGACGTCATCGTCTAGACAGCATATGCTGAGAGACATGTGTATGTAGTTTTTTATACAGGATCTTTACCTATCGAAATAAATAAAATAAAATAGTTTCTCCCTTATCTTCTACTTTATTGACCATTAAGGGTTAAAAACTGAAAAAAATAAAGCAGTAAAACGAGTCCTTGTTCAATTTCTTCGTCTAGACAGCAGGTGCTTGCAAACCTTATTTTGGCAATTCAGCAAGTCGTCCCCCCCCCCCCCCCCCCCCTTTTTTTCTGTACATTTTATTCAAGATTAAATATATTTTATATGAACATTTAAATATTTTCTTATATAAGTATTTGTATTATAGACAATATTCAACAACAGAAATGGTTGTTAAACTAATTTGCAATAATGGGGAGGTTCCAGGTTTCTGATAGATTAAATCTGTCAGCCAATTCTGAATCTTCCTGTCCCCAGGGACACAATATGCCTTGTTCCTCCTCCACAGTCTGGGCTCTGAATGATGTAGCAGGCCAACAGGAGCCTGGGCCAAGAGCCCTTCAGCTATGCTCCCACTATGGGGATCAATCCATTCTAAGCAGTAACTATCGTTTCCCCAGGTAGGGAGAAATCGAGTAGCAGAGGCTCCAGAGGTCATTTTTGACCTCACCTAAAGACTGGCAACAAACAAATGCTCAAACAATATGTTAAACATTCTTACCATTCATCACCAGTTAAAACTAGACCTACGCATCGGAGAACCGATACAAATCTGTATCCACAGGAAAGACAACTCACCAAAGCCACTGAACCATCGTTTGACCTTGAAGGAGGGGCCAAAGGTCAAATCTGACATCAGAAGATTCCCAGCCCACAATATCCTGCAAGTTGGTTTCACATTGCAAACCTCTAGGATCAATAATAAATGAGTTATAAGCCCTTTTAAGTTTGACTGTCCTCGTTTGACCTTGAAAGAGGGGCTCAAGGTCAAATCTGACCACATCAGAAAATTCCCAGCCCATGATTTCCTATAGGTTGGTTTACCATCCCAAGTGTCTTGAACCAATAATAAGCGAGTTATAAGCACTTTTAAGTATGGCTATCCTCGTTTGACCTCGAAGGATGGGCCCAAGGTCAAATCCGACCACACCAGAAGATTCCCAGTCCATGATTTTATATAGGTTGGTTTACCATCTCAAACCTCTTAGACCAATAATAAGCGAGTTATAAGCACTTTTAAGTATGGCTATCCTTGTTTGACCTTGAAGAAGGGGCCCAAGGTCAAATCCAACCACACCAGAAGATATCCAGTCCATGATTTCCTATAAGTTGCATTGCCATCCCAAACTTCTAGGACCAATAATAAGCGAGTTATAAGCACTTTTAAGTTTGGCTATCCTCGTTTGACCTTGAAGGAGGGGCCCAACGTCAAATCCGATTGCACCAGAAGATTCCCAGCCCATGATTTCCTATAGGTTGGTTTACCATCCCAAACCTCCAGGACCAATATTTAGAGAGTCATAAGCACTTTTAAGTTTGGCTATCCTCATTTGACCTTGAAGGAGGGGTTCAAGTTCAAATCCGACCATACTAGAAGATTCCCAGTTCATGATTTCCTATAGGTTGGTTTACCATCCCAAATGTCTTGGACCAATAATAAGCGAGTTATAAGCCCTTTTAAGTTTGGCTGTCCTCGGTGACCTTGTCAAATCCGACCACACCCGGGCCGGTATTCACGAAAGGTCTTAGCCAGGGCTTAGGCTTAAAGTTGAGACTTTTGTCTCAAGTTTCTGCCCCAAAACTGCTAAAACCCTTGTCTTAGGCTTAGTGGTATTCACAAAGAATTTAAGACCAGTCTTAGGCTTAGCCAAGGGCTCAACTTTAAGACTGGTTGGTAGTGGGCTTAAATTTTGTATACAGGACTTAAATATGACCGCCATAAACTTTTCTCCACTTCAAAATTTGAAATGGCTGTAAATAAAGTATAATTATACAGAACACCTCACTAAAGCAGTCTTTGGGAATTTATATGTGGTAACAAGGTTTTCCATTTCAAAACAGCACTTTTCCTTAGATAAAATGCATTAAATGAGGGATATATGTCACCAATAGTATAGTTTGAATAGAAAAGAAAGGTCACATAACACAGAAAACCACTGTGGTTATTTGATAATCTTGGACTTAGCTAAGTCACCCTTTGTAAATACGGTTTTAAGACAAAACTTGGCTGAGACAAAAGTCTTAACTTTAAGACTGGATTTAAGCCTAAGACCTGGCTAAGTCTAAGACCTTTCGTGAATGCGGGCCCAGAAGATTTCCAGTCCATGATTTCCTATAGGTTGGTTTACCATCCCAAACCTCTTGGACCAATAGTAAGCGAGTTATAAGCACTTTTAAGTTTGGCTGTCCTCATATGACTTTGAAGGAGGGGTGAAAGGTCAAATCTGACCACATCAAAAGATTCCCAGCCCATGATTTCCTATAAGTTGCTTTACCATCCCAAACCTCTAGGACCAATAAAAAGCGAGTTATACACACTTTTAAGTTTGGCTATCCTCGTTTGACCTTGAAGGAGGGGCCCAAGGTCAAATTTGACCACATCAAAAGATTCGCAGCACATGATTTCTTATAGGTTGGGTTACCATCCCAAACCTCTAGGACCAATAATAAGCGAGTTATAAGCACTTTTAAGTTTGGCTATCCTCGTTTTATCTTGAAGGAGCGGTCCAAGGTCAAATTTGACCACATCAAAAGATTTGCAGCACATGATTTCCTATAGGTTGGTTTCACCTTGCAAACCTCTAGGACCAATAATAGAGATATAAGCACTTTTAAAGTCCGCTATATGGTTACTTTGGCACTCCATGGATGTCCTTGAATTAAGAGCTTCAAGGTCAAATGTCTGCAAGCTTGTAGATGACATATATATCTGTTATACATATCACCTATGAAGACATTCATCCTTCTACAGCCAGATGAAAAATGTAGATAATTTTCAAAGAAATGCCCACGGCGGCCATCTTGTATTTCAGAATGAGGCTAATTTCCTTCCCAGAGAAGCTTAACCCCCAATGAAAATATCCTGCAAATTTGGTGAACCTAGCTGACATAGTTTTACTCTGAACGCCGAAAATCTCTACGCGTGGCGGCGGTGACATAGCGAACACTAAACCAAAGTATCCACCGGATGCCTCCGTGGTCGTGCAACTTCTCCACCACTTTGCCCAATATGGCTGATGGTGGGAAGGCGTATGCGTCCAGATCCTCCCATGACAGACTGAGCGCATCCACTGCTGTGGCCAGGGGATCCGGTACCGGTGACACAAACAGAGGCAACTTGTTGTTGAACCTCGTGGCAAATAAGTCTATTTTGGGCTGGTGCCACCTGCTGCATATTGAGTGGAAGACCTCTGGAAGGAGAGACCACTCTGGATGATCTGGCCTAGCCTGGATAGCTTGTCTACTACCACGTTCAGCTGGCCTGGATTGTGTCGGGCTTTAGAATCACTTGTTTCCTGGTACACCAAGTCAACATTCTCCATAGTAGGGCATAAAGTGGGCCCGACCTCATGCCTCCTTCCTTGTTTATGTATGACACTACTGTGGTGTTGTCGGTTGCTACAAGTACTTTCTTGTTTGAGCAAAGGTCTTTGAATTCTTTTAAAGCCAGAAAGACTGCTTTTGGTTCTAGATAGTTTATATGCAGCTTGCTTTCCGGAAGGGACCAGGTCCCTCTTGTAGTGTGCTTGTCTAAGTGAGCACCCCACCCTTCTTTTGATGCGTCTGTAAATATCTGCAGAGCATGTTTTATTGGGTGTAATGGTTGGCCTGTGTGTACATTGTCTTCTTCCAGCCACCATTGTAAATGGGGGCGCAGGGACCTGGGGATTGGGATAATCTTTTCTAGTGATTCTGGTACCCTCTGGTTGTTTTTGAGATGCCACTGAATGGGTCTCAAATGCAGTAGGCCTAGATGAACTTGTTTTTCTGTGGCTGTTAGTAAACCTATCAGAGACATGAACTGCCGGACCGGACAAGCCGGTGGTGATAGCATTTTCAATATTTGTTCTGTAGGTTCTGCCATCGGTCCGGTGTCGGTTGGTGTGACTGACAGGTTACTTCATTGCCATCTTCTGCCGGCGAGGTAGGCTGGCGTTTTTGTGTAACCAATGTTTTCAGCGAATAGAGGTAACCCCTTATTGCTCCCCTGGGGGTTCAGTAGAACCCTGCTTCTCTATAACCAATGAGTTCAGACAGCAAATGGCCTGTATAAGCCAATCCAAACCACCTGACAGCAATTTAGGATCTGTAGCGGGTTGGAGCCACCGGTTACCAGGATTTCTTGTAATATTTGTTTGCATATGTGTTTGAAAACTAACAGGCTTCCATTACCTTTGCTATAAAATGTGTGATACTGGTGCCGAAGTTCATCAATACTGAAGCTCTTCTGTAGCAACTCCTACTCTGTAACCTGTAACCAGTAGTTGATGGTTCCACGGTTCTGAAAACATCACTGGGGTTGGCAGAGCTTTTTTTTTTTTTTTGTTTTGTTTGTGTGTATAACCAGCCAACTTCCTCTGTACCTGGTCAGCTTTTCTTGCTGTAACCGGTTATCTGGGATTCCTCTGTAACCACATACATCATAGGGAGCCTTCTAAGCCAGTCCTGTAAAATTATTTCTCTGTAACCAGAGATCTAATGATTCTCCGGGTTTTGGACCAAATCAAAACAAGCCCTTTTGTGGGCCCCACAATAAGAAAAGAGGCTCCTACAGAAAGTGTCCCTATGGGGGACAATCCACTCCAAGCAGTAACCAATTGTTTTCCTCAGGTAGGGGAAAATCAAATAATGAGCCTCCATAGGTCGTTATCGACCTCACTCAAGGGTACGAGGGCGTGGAAACCCCTCCTCCCAATGACTCCTTAAAAACTTCCCACAGTCCAGCAGTAGAATGTCGCCTCTGTTATTTTAGAAAAGAATGGCAAACAAACAAATGTTCAAACAACCTGTTAAACATTATCAACAATGGTTATGTTCTACCATTCATCTCAAAACTAGCCAGAGTTCCCCTGATTACTCAGGATACAAGGCCCATCAAAAAGATCAAGCTCTGGCATTTTATATCCAGTCTCTTCTGTCAGTGAACGGAATAGAAAGGGTGGAAAATGTAAAATTTCTTGGGTTTTACAGTCGCCTGTTTCTAGTCACCAAGCCTCACCAAATGTGGATGCCAGTGATACTTGTAGAAATGTTCAAAATGGAAACTCCAGAGTCCATCGGCGCCTATCTCATTCCAGGGGAATGGGTGTCGTCGATAGACTTGTCAGATGCCTATCTTCACATCCCTATCTACCAAAACTCAAGGAAATACCTAAGGTTTTGCCACAATTCACAGGTGTTCCAGTTCACCTCTCTCCCTTTCGGCCTAGCCATGGCCCCACAGTTCTTTACGATGACGTAAAGGAAGTGAAAGTGATGGCCCTTACAAGGGGAGTCAGGCTTCACCAATATCTGGACGACTGGCTTATCAGGGCCTGATCTCAGAAGGAAGCACAAGTAAATACTCAGAATGTGGTAGACCTGACACAGTCCTTAGGGTGGATTATAATTCAGGAGAAGTCAGAACTCAAACCTACTCAGGTGTTTTTGTGGGCTACGAATACCACCTAGATTCAGCCCTTGTAAAACCCACTCAAGAGAGATGGCTCAATCTTTAGGATTTGATCCTACGCTTAAAGTTAAAACATGTTTTGACTGCAAGATGTTTGATGTCCAGTGTTCGACATTGGCGCTTACCCGGCGATCTGAGTCCACGAATTTCATCTCCGGACTGAAAATGTTGTGCACTGCGTCGGTCCCGATGTCCACAAACTTTTAAAATAAGATATATGCACGTATATGGCTTCATTTTTCAAGATATTAGTGGGTTTTATAGTGGTAGCCATTAGTAAGCGTCCCTGAAAAGGTCGCTTATTTGTTTTCGTGTCAGTTTTCTCGCCGCCGCCGCTGCATTATGGTCTCCCTTGAATACCTCCCTTATTATTGGAAGCTATTTAACCATATTTGGCAGTTCTATACCCTGTAGGGGTGAAACGGGGGTCCTAAAATGATTTTGACATTTTGCCTTATATCTCCTTCATTATTGCTTTTAGAGCTTTAGAATGTATTAAGAGGTATTGGGAAACCATATGTGAAGAGTCTAGCTAGCCGGTCAGATTTACCCCCTGACCCCCCCTTGTGAGTCAAACTGGGGTGATAAAATAGCTGATTTTATTGTGCTACAATAGCTTACCATGTGGAACTGAATAGTGATCTCGGGAGGCTGCAGGCCCCAGCCAACGTCCAAGAAAAATAGACGTACAGTGTTGGCCGTAGCCTGAGCTTGTACTCTCGTAGAACTCTTCTCAATTTGTCCTCCTTTTCTCATTGGCCGCGTGATTTGAAAGCGTTCATATTATATACTATTTCCCAGTTTTTACATATTGTTGGATTTTAACACTTGGATATTTTGCTTAATTAATGTTATAGAATATTCTGTGATAGTTCCGTTTCGACAGGATAAGTATTTCTTTACTTGTTTGTGTTTTGTGAGTTTTCTCGGTTCAAGTTTACTCGTTTACACCTTTTTTATTGCTGTAAAAAGGTCCTCCCACCAAAGATCGAGCAAAGATAAACCTAGATCTTTTAAGTGTCGTCAGTTCTGTTTCCCATTTGATAATCACAATTTCTGTCCTTCCTGTAGAGAAGCCAATAAAGGGGATGACCCCTGTGTTTCTCTCGAATCTCCATGTGAAATTTGTTCTGGGTTCTCGGAAGAACAAATACTAAAAATTAAAAACACGAAGCGTTATGTGAGGAAACAGAAAGCAGACACTTAAAAGACGATGAGCTAGATTTGCTAGAGGACGAGGACATGGAGTCCTTTACTGGATCGCAGGCAGACCTTGAGGGTGTTGCTGACAATTTATTTGCTTCTCCACCATGTCCTCAGCCCCTACGTTTTGAATCATTGTCTCTTAAAACTCCAGCTAAATCGGTCCCAGCAACCCCAGGTACAGCTTTACAACAGAAAATCTAGTCCAAATTCGAGAAATCCCTGGGTTCTCAGTTTAACGTCCAATTGCAACAGCAAATGGGGGTTTTCCAGGCTTCTATGCTTGAGGCCATGAAGTCTCTCCGAGTCAAATTTCAGTCTTTCAAAAAGACGTCTAAAGAAGTGAAGGTAGATCAGACCTCCACTTCAGCCTCTAAGCCTGGTACCAGTAAACAAACTGAGAATCTGGACCCAACCCCTCCTCCGAGACCTCAGCCATCCTCACATACGGATTAGGCTATGGAGGTGGACTTGTATGGTCCAGCTCTTCTGCCTCATCTCGGAGATGATCAGTCTATGCATGACAATGACCCAAGACATGTCTTGGATCAACATTCAGGTCAGTCCCACGAACCCTCTCGGGTGGTCTCGGCTAGACCCAAATAACATGCAGATAAAAGAAAGCACAAGGTTAGGTCCAGATACTTGCCTCAGTCATCATCTTCAGAGGAAGATCAATCCTCTGTACACATGCATAGGTCTTCCAAGCCCTCTAGGGCCCCTTCTGATCAAGACCAACCTCAACACGATCCAGACCTACTTTTTATGTCAGCTGACTTGTCAGTCAGCTGACATTATGTCATCACTCTGCGGCGTGGGCGTCCGCGTGAACAACTTCTTCTCCAAAACTACAAGGACATGCTGTTTTTTTTAAAAGATACCTTATCTATCGAGGATGAAAAATTGTTCAAGGCATGCAAATCTGTCTGTTCGTCTGTTTGCTAGAGACATTACAAGGGGGGTACCCCCACCAAAAGTGTGAAAATTTCAACTTTTTATCACAATTTTCTCAGTGACTATTGCAGGGATTTCTCTCATATCTTGCATATATGTACTAGGCCAGAGGTAGATTCTCTTGTGTGAGTGTGAGACCTGGATCTGTCTTACTTTTTTTTTAATAAATTTTTTTAATAATTTTTAATGCATTAAAATTCATGAAATCATGCACTAAATCACTTATAACTTCAAAAGTGTTGCATTTACAGAATTTTGTTAAAATATGTTGTTCAGCTACTTTTTTCATAGCTACAATATGGTGAGTAAGTTGGGTGTCTGTCTCAATAGCTAAGTGAGTAATAGCTACTTTTGGGCTTTTCAGTAACTTCCATTATGAGTAAAATCACTTGTAACTTAAAAACTATTGCATTTAGAGAATTTCGTATAAATATGTTATTCAGCTACTTTTGGGCCAGCTATAACATAGTGAAATTTCAGACCTGTAGCTCATGGCATAGCTGAGTAATAGCTACTTTTAGGTTATCACTGTTGAGTAAATCGCTTCTAACTTGAAAACTATTGCATTTAGAGAATTTCGTATAAATATGTTATTCAGCTACTTTTGGGTCAGCTATAACATAGTAAAATTTCAGACCTGTAGCTCATGGCATAGCTGAGTAATAGCTACTTTTAGGTTATCACTGTTGAGTAAATCACTTATAACTTGAAAAGTGTTGCATTTAGAGCATTTTGTTAAAATATGTTATTCAGCTACTTTTTTCATAGCTACAATATGGTGAGTAAGTTGGGTGTCTGTCTCAATAGCTAAGTGAGTAATAGCTACTTTTGGGCTTTTCAGTAACTTCCATCATGAGTAAAATCACTTGTAACTTAAAAACTATTGCATTTAGAGAATTTCGTATAAATATGTTATTCAGCTACTTTTGGGCCAGCTATAACATAGTAAAATTTCAGACCTGTAGCTCATGGCATAGGTGAGTAATAGCTACTTTTAGGTTATCACTGTTGAGTAAATCACTTATAACTTGAAAAGTGTTGCATTTAGAGTATTTTGTTTCAATATGTTATTCACCTATTTTGGGGTCAGCTATAACATAGTGAAGTTTCAGACCTGTGGCTGATTTCATAGCTGAGTAATAGCTACTTTGAAGTTCTCACTGTTGAGTAAATCAGTTATAATTGGAAAACTATTGCATTTACAGAAATTTGTGCAAATATGTTATTCAGCTACTTTTGGGTCAGCTATAACATAGTGAAATTATAGACCTATAGCTCATGGCACAACTGAGCAATAGCTATTCTCAGGTACTGACTGTTGAGTAAATCAGCTATAACTTGAAAAATATTGCATTTGGAGTATTTTGTTAAAATATGTTGTTCACCTACTTTTGGGTCAGCTATAACATAGTGAAATTACAGACCTATAGCTCATGGCATAGCGGAGCAATAGCTATTTTCAGGTTCTCACTATTGAGTAAATCAGTTGTAGCTTGAAAACTATTGCATTTACAGTAGTTTGCTTAAATATGTTGTTCACCTACTTTTGGGTTAGCTATAACATAGTAAAATTTCAGACATGTAGCTCATTGCATAGCTGAGTAATAGTTCCTTTGAGGTTCTCACTGTTGAGTAAATCAGTTGTAACTTGAAAACTATTACATTTAGAGTAATTTGTTAAATATGTTATTCACAGAATTTTTGGTCAGCTATAACATAGTGAAATTGCAGACCTCTATGTCATGGCATAGCTGAGCAATAGCTACTTTCAGGTTCTCACTGTTGAGTAAATCATTGTATCCACTGGATAGCCGCAGTGTGTAGAGAGAGATTTCACCATTACTGCTCTGATGAAAAAAAATATTATAGCTAGCTTTCTTAAGTTTGCAGTATATATTAATAACCATAAAATGTTGTCTGGGAATATTTTTGGCCTCATTTTGAGAAACAAGATGGCCGCCACAGGTGTTTTTTGTCAGTCATGAAAAGTGCTTATATCTCCCTTATTATTGATCCTAGAGGTTTGGGATGATAAACCAACCTGTAGGAAATCATGGGGTGGGAATCTTTTGGTGTGGTCAGATTTGACCTTCAATGACCCCTCCTTCAAGGTCAAACAAGGATAGCCAAACTTAAAAGTGCTTATAACTCGCTTATTATTGGTCCCAGAGGTTTGGGATGGTAAACAGACAGGAAATCATGGGCTGTGAATCTGTTGATATGGTCCGATTTGACCTTGGAACCCTCCTTCAAGGTCAAATGAGGATAGCGAAAATTGAAAGTGCCTACAACTCGCTTATTATTGGTGACAGAGATTTGGGATGGTAAACCATCCCATAGGAAATCATTGGCTCGGAATCTTTTGGTATGGTCAGATTTGACCTTTGGACCCCTCCTTCACGGTCAAATGAGGACAGCCAAGCTTAAAAGTGCTCATAACTCATTTATAATTGGTCCTAGAGGTTTGGAATGGTAAACCATAGGAAATCATGGGCTGGGAATGTATTTGTGTGGTTAGATTTGACCTTGGACCCCTTCTTCAAGGTCGAACGAGGATATTGCATTTGTAGTATTTCTTTAAATATGTTTTAACCTATTTTTTACACTTAAACAATTACCTTGTTATTTTCCTTCATAATACCATTTACAGGGCACAACTTTTTTATCCTTTTCTTCTGTCAGCTTGGGAATTTCTTTCGAACTTACTGTTCAGTTACCATTTACTGTATTTCTGTACAGCCCTTTTCCTGATAATTATTCTGTCCTCTAATCACCTTCACAAATCAAAAACACTCAGTCAGCTGACACAGTGCCCGTTCACGGGCACTCTCCTCTTGTTTTACTTGGAAGTAGCCTTGGCTGACTTACCCTCTCAATATGCTGAGGAAGTGGAGACCTTTAGGCGTATTCTTGATCTCCCTGACCCCAGGGAAGCTATGCCCAGGTCTTCCACTTCTGTTCTGGGCCTGGACAACAAAAAGGGCCAAGAGGAGCTTAGGCCAAGAGGCCCTTCTTCTATGCTCCCCCCTTAACTCTCACATCAAAGATGCCTTTTATAAGTTTGAGCATGATTTTCTGGAGGGTAAATATGTTAAACCCCCTCCCTCCACTGCAAAGTGGTACAAGGTGGAACAGCCTTGTTATGAGGACAAAATCCAGGAGTTGAATACAGACTTTTCCAAGATCTATATCTCTCCTAAATCCTCTGGGGCCCCTATGGGCAAGGTTCCCCTACCAGTTCTTACAGAACTGGAACATGAAGCTAGGCAAAACCTTTCCACTATCAATTTCATGGCTGCATTTGCCCAAGACTTCTTCTTCTTCCTGTAACTCCACTTTAGAGAAGTGTCAACACAGTCTGAAGTCTTCCTTCAAAACGGTTAAATCTCAGATCCAGAAAGGTACCAATCCTGAAAAAGCAGCCAGGCGTGGTTACGAACAGGCCTGTGAATATTTGGAGATTTGGAATAAGACCATTCTTATCCAACAAAGAGCACTTGCCTGCCTAAGCCAATCTCTAGCCTATATACTCTAGATGGAGCTGTACACCATGGGTAACACTGGCCAGCTAAGGCACGAGGCCAAGGTTCAACCACATTTCAGGGATCTGAGACGCCAAGAACTCAGGAATTCGCCCTTTTGGCCTTCCTTGTTGTTCATGTCTCAATTAGTCGAGGAGAGAGAAGACTTCCTCCTCAAAAAAGGCACCTCTAAAGACTCTCAGGGTTTTGGACCGATCAAAATAAGCCCTTTTCAACATCCCACCACAATAAGAAAAGAAGCTCGTACAGGAAATGCCCCTATGGGCTCCTGACAAAGCAGTAACCAATCGTTTTCCTCAGGTAGGGGGAAATCAAATTTCAGAGGCTCCAGGGGTCGTTTCCGACCCCACTCTAGGGGATGAGGGCATGGAACCCCCCCCCCCCCCCCCCCCCCCCTCCCCCCCCCACACACACACACACACACACACACACCCCCATGACTCCTTAAAAGCCTCCCTCAGACCACCAGTAGGAGGTCACCTCTGTTCTTTCAGAAGAGACTGGCAAACAAACAAATGTTCAAACAACATGTTAAACATTATCACCAATGGTTACAGTCTTCCATTCATTTCAAAACCAAATCTTGCCAGAGTTCCTCTGATTCAGTCAGGATACAAGGCCCTTCAAAAAGACCAAGCTCTGGCCACTTGTATCCAGTCTCTTCTGTCAAAGAACGCAATAGAAAGGGTGGAAAGTGTAAAATCGCTCAGGTTTTACAGTCGCCTGTTTCTAGTCCCCAAGCCTCAACAAAGGTGGAGGCCAGTAATAAACCTAAGCAGGCTCAACACCTTCCTACTTGTAGAAAGGTTCAAAATGGAAACTCCAGATTCCATCAGGACCTCCCTGATTCCAGGGGAATGGGTGTAGTCGATAGATCTATTGGACGCTTACCTTCACATCCCCATCCACCATATCTCAAGGAAGTACCTAAGGTTTTGCCACAGGTCACAGGTGTTCCAGTTCACCTCTCTTTCATTCGGCCTGGCCACAGCCCCTCAGATCTTTACAATGATTGTAAAGGAAGTGAAGCTAATGGCCCTCACAAGGGGACTCAGACTTCACCAATACCTGGACGACTGGCTGATCAGGTCCCAGTCTCAGCAAGAAGCACAAGTGAACACTCACTCCGTGGTAGACCTAACCCAGTCCTTGGGGTGGATAATAAATCACTAGAAATCCGAATTAAAACCAACTCAGGTGTTTTCGTTCATGGGCTACGAATACCATCTAGATTCAGCTCTTGTAAAACCCACTCGAGAGATGGCTCAAAATTCAGGATTTGATCCTACGTCTCAAGTCAAAACATGTTTTGACTGCAAGATGTTTGAATTTGCTAATTGGGTTGCAGATCTTCAAAACTTTATTGGTCAATAAAATTCTCTGGAGTATTTAAAATTGGAAGCTCCTCAGTCTAAAACCAATGTTTCAGTCATCCAATTTCTGTCTTAAGTTTGTAATTTTTATTCATCTTGGCCTTGGAAAAGAGGGGATAAGTGAGTAAAAAAAAAGAAAGTTTATTTTCATGTTAAATTTTTCCACAAAAGTGAAAGTACCCAAGGAAATTCCAGAATCAAAATATAAGTTATTTCGTAATGAATACCTTTGTAAATTTTTTTTCTTTCTTCAACATCAGATTTTGATGCACCAAGTAGAAATATTCCATAGAGGGTAGTTTCAAACATCTATTTCATTTTCAAAACTGAGCTAATATCCTTTTTAGAACTTGCGAATCTCTTCCCAAAATGACATGTCCATTCCTTTGATCGCATACTCCAGAGAAGAATCATCCATTTCAGAAAGTTGATTTTTGTCCATATCTGTCAATTATTGATCGCATACTCCAGAGAAGAATCATCCATTTCAGAAAGTTGATTTTTGTCCATATCTGTCAATTATTTCAAATTTTTTTTGCCAATCACCACATTAAAAATGGTTTAATCCGTGCTATCTGTAAGGCATCATTTGAACATAACACATTTGTTAACTTCAGTGCCCCTTCTGGAAGATCTTGCTCCAGTTGTGACAGTATTGTTCTTGATTTTTGATGTGCTCCAGAAGACACATGAAGTATTTGGAAAGATTAATGTTGGGTAACTAAGTTTTGGGATAGTCAGAGACTTGATAACCATTATTTTACCAATAAAATGATTTTACTCTGCATAAGAATTTTTCATTGCCCGCTTGCCTTGGGTTACAGTATATTTCTTTCATTAACTGTACATTATTAGTAAATTGAACTGCAAGGAGCTTAAAATGTTTTACCTAAATTAAATATAAATCTGGATATAACATTGTATTTACATTTTAAGGGAACATTTAATGGTCAATTAATTGTTTTGATTTGGTGATATTTGAGTGTATGTTAATATTCAAGGTTTGTAAGTGTTAATCAAATTTTTGGCAATTAAGCAAGCGTTTCCTGCAATTCTGATATTTTTGTTCTGTTTAAATCTTATATTACATGTACATCATAAATAGATTTCTTGACCCCAAAAACCTAGGCTTAGACACCTAGTTTGTGTCTTTAAGTACAATAGAAGTGAAGATATGTGTAAAAATAGAATTTTCCATTATTCATGGTGGCCATTTTGTTTTTTGCTTTAAAATTTTTTTTTCAAGGGTGCCAAGCCGGCACCCGGCTGATTTTTCATTAGGACACCTCAGAGATACTGAATCCACAAAAAAACTTCATAATAGCAATAAAACACACTTGGACCTAATATGGCCATTTGGCATCTGGACTATCTGGCAAGCACCACAGCGAAATCCATGCCTGTGTTGCAAAGTATATAATTTTGGCAAATGGGAAAGGTAACTTTGTTCCCCTCTTCAGATTTCATAGCCAAAAGCCAACTAGCAAGAGAAGGTTCTCAAAGTGTGTTTCTGGTGACTATCCCTGCTCTGACTACCATCGTGGATAGACAATTAAAAGAAGACAGGACCCTGTGTCCGGTATAGGCCCTGAGGTACTACCTGGATCGAACCAAAGACCTGAGAGGGTCTCGATCCCAACTTTTTATTTCCTTCAAGAAAGGACATACCTCAGACATCAGAACCGCTACTCTCTCTTCTTGGTTAAAACTAACTATCCTACTTTGTTACAAACAAGCAGATCAACAGTCCTTGGACTTGGTCCAAGTTAAAGCGCATGACATTGGGACCTGTAAGGCCTTTTACGGTGGGATTTCGGTGGACCAGATCATGCAAGCTAGTCACTGGAAAGCTCACAACACATTTACAAATTTTTACCTATAAGACCTTAAATTGGGTCCTATCCCCAGTGGCAGGTTAAAGAACCTCAAGGACGTTGATAAATGGTCATCCTTGAGCCTCTATCTTCCATTTAGGGGAATGTCAGTTACTTGTGAGTTGGGGCTGTACCTGTACAGTCAGATTGGTTAAATAGCGCTTTGAGTCCTGTAGTATATGGAGATATTGCGCTGAGTATAAAAACATAACATAACATAACCTTACTTGGTCAGATGACGACAACAATATATATCTGGGTCCAGTAGTAGCGGCTCAACTAGTCCTAGACCCTTCCCCTCAGACCAGTCATCCTCGGAAGCAAGGGTGGGTGGGGGTGTCACATCTGCTGCAGCCAAGTCTTCAGGAGTCTAAATCCCAGGGCCTAGGTATATGACTACCTCCTCAGGATGTTTGGTACGGTCTTTTATCTTTTTTGATTTAACAGTGTTTAACATGTATAATGTATTAGGTACTTATTCAGGTGATCCCATAATCTCATCATAAGGGTGGCAAGTTAATGAGATTTTCAAGCCTAGCGCTTGTTTGTGTATGGGAGACCTTCAGGCTCCGCCGGCTCTGCATTTTGTTTTCCTTATAACTCTGTAACCGTTAGGCGGATTCTTTTCAAATTTGGCAGGTTTATGCAGTAGCCTTGGGGAATTTTTTTGAATATGCTGCAGTGACATTTCAACCAATCAGAGAGGTCACATGACCAAAAATGTCTTTTTTCGATGGGGAAGCTTGTCCGGATGATAACTTGAAAGGGATTTTATCAATTCACCTGACACTTGGCAAATACATTCATTCTATTAAAATCTGGAAATCATTAGATTTTGGCATTGATTGGTTAAGAAATGGCGGAGTAATTAATGATTAATTAATCATTATGAATTTTCCAAATAAGGAAAACACAAAAATGCTTATAACTCAAAAACTGTGCTAGATAGAGCGATTTCGACAAAATTTTTGACCCGCAGGGTATCTCTGCAGAGTAGCTATCCCAATTTTGAAAAAATTTTTATCTCGCCAAAAATGGCGGCCATTTTGAATTTTCGAATTTTTCGCAAAAATTGCAAAACATAAAAATGCTTATATCTCGAAAACCATGCTCGATAGAGCGTTTTCGACGAAATTTTTGACCCACAGGGTATCTCTGCAGAGTAGCCATGCCAATTTTCAAAAAAATTTTGACTCACCAAAAATGGCGGCCATTTTGAATTTTCGAATTTTACGCAAAATTTGCAAAACACAAAAATGCTAATATCTCGAAAACTGTGCTAGATGGCGAATTATCTTTTAAAAGTATTGCAGATAGCCAATTTTTCTCAAATAACTCATTCACCTACTTTTGGGAGAGCTTTCACATGGTGAAGTTTCAGACCCGTAGCTAATTATTCACCTACTCAAAATGAATAAATGCTAATTATCTCTAAAACTATTGCCGATACCCAATTTCTATCAAATAACTCATTCATCTACTTTTGGAAGAGCTTTCACATGGTGAAGTTTCAGACCCGTAGATAATTACTCACCTACTCAAAATGAGTAAATGCTAATTATCTCTTAAAAGTATTGCACATAGCCAATTTTTCTCAAATAACTCATTCACCTACTTTTGGAAGAGCTTTCACATGGTGAAGTTTCAGACCCATAGCTAATTACTCACCTACTCAAAATGAGTAAATGTGAATTATCTCTAAAAGTATTGCAGATGGCCAATTTTTCTCAAATAACTCATTCACCTACTTTTGGGAGAGCTTTCACTTGGTGAAGTTTCAGACCCGTAGCTAATTATTCACCTACTCAAAATGAGTAAATGCTAATTATCTCTAAAAGTATTGCGGATACCCAATTTTTATCAAATAACTCATTCATCTACTTTTGGGAGTAAATGCGAATTATCTCCTAAAAGTATTGCAGATAGCCAATTTTTCTCAAATAACTCATTCACCTACGTTTGGAAGAGCTTTCACACACGAAAATGAAAAATTGTGAATATCTCGGAAAAGCTATTTGTTCTCCTTTAATGCTCGGCGGGAGATACACACCGCGGAAGTGGTCTTGTTTTCAAAAATTGTTGTCTCACCAAAAATGGTGGCGATTTTGAATTTTCAAAGTTTTTGCAAAACACAAAAATGCTTATATCTCGAAAACTGTGCTAGATGGAGCGAATTCAACAAAATTTTTGACCTGCTGGATATCTCTGCAGAGTACCCATGCCAATTTTCAAAATATTTTTGTCTCGCCAAATATAGCGGCCATTTTGAATTTTTGAATTTTTTGCAAAAATTGCAAAACACAAAAATGCTTATATCTTGAAAACCGTGCTAGATAGAGCAGACTGCGCTGACTTTGGTTGCCACAACAGTATAAGGCTAGAAACGGAACATTTTCTTAATACTTTAGCACTCACCTTTATATCCTTTTCGGGACGCTTTGTGTTTGCTTTGCAAAAACATTATCTTTTTTTTTGCGAGCGATCCTCTAGTTTTCATTTGTGGTGAAGCCCTTGGCCTATATACCGTATAAGTGAGCACGGTTGCACTTACTCCTTCAAAATCCAGACAGTATCAGTGCTGTCATTCATTCAAGTATTCTGGTTTTTGGCTTCTTACAGGGCCGGTTCCTGGAACTGGGGCACTGTAAACGGGATTCAGACTGGCCTTTTATAACATTCATTTTAATCTAATTAATTCAAAATCCAAGAAAAATTGACAATGCTTCCAGTCTCAGCTGTAATCCCTCTAAATAGCAGTTGAATTTGGCATTCAGTTCCACATGGTAAGCTATTGTAGCACAATAAAATTGAAAATTTTAATTGCTTAAATGTAGCTTTTATAAGCTACAAGCTTACCATGTGGAACTGAAGAAAGTCTCACCCTGCCTCCCCATTGTATTACAGCTGAGGGGGAACAGGGAAAATTACAACTCGAAAGAAGGGGGATTAAGCGGTATTTCAAAACAGGATTAACTTTCCTGTGAGGCACCGGCCAGTACTAAACATTTATTTTTCTTGGACGTTCGTCGGGCCTGCGGCCTCCTGAGATAGCATTCAGTTCCACTGGGTCAGCTTGTAGCTTATAAAAGCTACATTTAAGTAATTGAAATTTTCAAGTTAAGGTGAGCTTAACAACCCAATAATGGCATAATCATAGTTACTTTTTTCTTCTTCAGGTTATTGATGACATTTTGGCTGAATTAAGAAGATCTGGGATTCGGTTAATTAATCATATCAAATCACATTTCACTGCTATACACAGCTCAGTACAATTGAGGTAAATAGTACTTTCACTTCATTTTGTGTACTTTAGTTGTCCTTTTGTATTCACCGGATAGCATGGAGTGGATACTATGGATTATGCATAAGTACACCGCTGCCACTGCAGTGTGTCGAGATTTTCTCGTTAACCCCTAGAGGCCGGGGTATCGTAGATAGACTTCTCAAATTTGCAGGATATATTCATAACCATCATCTTGCCTGGGGATATTTTTGGCCTTATTTTGAAAAACAAGATGGCCGTCACGGATGTTTTTCAACTTTCAGCAAGGAGTTTTGTTGTTTCTCTAGAGAAAAGGGTATTTAGGGTAGAAGTCTCAAATTCGCAGAATATGTTCATCATTACAAAATCTTGCCTGGAATATTTTTGGCCTTATTTTGGAAAACAAGCTGGCTGCCACAGGCATTTCTTTTCAGTCATGAAAAGTGCTTATATCTCCCTTATTATTGGTCATAGAGGTTTGACATGTGAAGCCAACCTATAGGAAATCATGGGCTGGGAATCTTCTGATGTGGTCATATTTGATCTTGGGCCCAACTTAAAGTGCATATAACTCGCTTATTATTGGTCCTAGAGGTTTGGGATGTAAAACCAACCTATTAGAAATCATGGGCTAGGAATCTTGCAGGGTGTTAAGTTCCTATTTTTTTTTTAGAAATTTCTATTTTATTGCGTTAATACATCCTGTCCAATGGACAATTGCTAATCCGGTTGGCACAGACCGGCCCGCCAAACGCCAGAAAAAGACCTCCTGTGTTTCCACCAGCTGGCCGGTCCCAGTACTGTGCATTCGCCAGGTGGCGCATGGTATTTTCTTCCTGTCTAGACAACATGACGTCATATCATCTTTTTCGTTTGGCGCGTGTACTGTGCAGACATATTTTTCAACATCTCCAGAGTTTTTAAAGGAAAAAGTCTGCATTATTACGGATTTTCAACCTTATTTGTGAATAGTTTAATGTAGATGTGTTATCTACATATTAAACACAGATATACATTAAGAAATCTGCTGGAAACGCTCCCTAGTTGACTCAATTTAGATAGGGCAATAATCGACGAGAAATATGAAGGCAGCCAATTTACTAGTTTCCTCCCATTCAACAATTGTGTTGTTAGGGGCAGATCGAAAATATTTAGAAGGAAATGGATATACTACTTACAAGGTATTTTTATCTGTGTCGTTTTTGAATGTACCTTCTGTAAGCTTCCAGCTACAATTACGAAAGAAACGTCAGTATTTATAACTATAAATAGAAGGAATTCCCAAATAGAAGAGGTGCATTCTTCAGAGCGCACTGGTACCGACTTCTCTGCTGTATAGCATCAGTCACACCAGCCAGCTCGAGTATTTAGTGTTTTTTCAACAGAAGCATGAGATGCATTCTTCAATTTCTTCAGAGCGCACTGGTACCGACTTGTCTGCTGTAAAGCATCAGTCACACCAGCCTAGCTCAAGTCTTTAGTGTTTTTCATCAGAAGCATGAGATGCAGACTTCAGTTAATCTTCAGAGCGCACTGGTCCAGACTTCTTTGCTGTAAAGCATTAGTCGACCGGAAAGCTCCAGTTCAGCCGACCTCACAATAGAACGCGATCACTGACGTCATCTCAAGATTAAAAATTGCGCTCTTTCTGCTCACAGAGCGGTGATATCAGTCCCTCCCTTGCAGACCCAGCTTTGTTGTCGGTAGTGGGGGTTGTGGATGGCCAGGTCACTGTTTAAGTTGCCTGGTTTTATCACGAAAGAAAGAAATTCATCTACAAAGATGCCTACCCCTTCAGAGTGCATTGATACCGACTTCAGACCGGCACCGACCAGGACTTTCACTTCCAGAGCTCACTGGTCCAGGCTTCTCTGTTTTAAAGCATCCGCCGACCGGCCAGCTCAAAGAACGCGCCCTCTGACGTCATCTCCACGAAGCTGGTCACATAATTCCCCGACCAGGAAAGTCGGAAGTGCGTTCTTAAAAACTCACATCTACTGTGATTCTAGTTCCTGCCTTGCAGACCCGGCCTTGTTGTCGGTAGTGGGGTTTTGTGGACAGTTAGTATACTGTAAAGTTGCTGGTTAGGTATTACACAAAGAACAAGCTCACAAGGGTTTTCCTAGCAACCGTCAAACCTACAAATAAGACGTGCGCTTAAAAGAAATACTTTAATTAATGGAGGAAACCTACAGTAAGCTGAATTTAACACAAAAGATAGTTGTAAAATTGCTTCACCAATTGGTTACAGAGTGTACTGACCGGGTACCGGCTACACAGCCTTGTACAGCTTACCCGACCCAACTGGTTACAGAGTCATCTGACGCATTCCATTCAACTCTGTTGATTCTGGGGCAGGTAGACAGCTAGTATCTACAAGATATGGCTACAACCGACTGGTTACAGAGCCTACCGACTGGGTACCGACTACACAGCCTTTCACTTTACCTCACCCTGCCGGTTACAGAGTCTACCTACTTGGTCCTTTCAACTTTGTCTTGATTCTGGGGCTCCATATGGCTGCAACCTACTGGTTACAAAGTCTACTGACTGTGTGCCGGCTACACAGTCATTACTGTACAGTGCTTCACCCCAACCAGTCACATAGAAAAAGCTAGCTAAATATAGACCAGTAGCTGTCTAAATTCATTGGTGACCCCCAGCCTGCCAGTTTTTTGCCGGTTACAGAGAATTACTGGTTACAGTAAATTACCGGGTATGGAGACCTGGTACTGGACAGTGTTGCCTAAGGTAAATTTGGTTACAGAGAATTGTTAGACCAGTCAGTGGTCTTTGTGATATGACAGTGTCCCGAGCTACTGCCAAGCAACCTTCCCTTATCACACCTCTCAACAGCCTGTTATCAGTGCTGGACTTGATGGGAGAGATAATGGATTTCTTACAAACACAGATGTGAATAACCAGCATGAAAAGAAATAGGTCTTGTATAAAAAGAAGGAAAAAAAAAAAAAGTGGTCCACAGTCAAACAAGTTTTTCATTTTTCAAGTTTTTCCGGACCGGACCGGACCACAACAAGAACAGGGAAACTGTTAACTTGGATCATTGTCACCAGACCGGACCAGTGTCCGGAGTGACAGATAATGTTTATCAGATTACCAAATGTGACACACAATCTGCCTGTTGGGTCCAGACTAAACCCTTTTTGGGAACTTAGGAAGTCTTGGGGCTGGACCCTAGGTAGTACAAATGTTGAAGGAGGGTTACACTCCCTTCCCACAAACTTGGTCACCAAAATTGACAAGTACATCCTCACAGGAACCTATATTGGTTAGAGGCATTACATCAGCTTATGGACAAAGATGTAGTCAAGCTTTTTTTTTTCAAAATTGAGCCAGTTCGAGCCAGTTCAAAATCACTGGGCTTCTTCAACCTTTCTTGGTTCCAAAACCAAACGGGGGCCATCAGGACCACCCTCCAATAAGGGGAGTGGGTTACCTCAATAGATTTCAAGGAAGCCTACTTCCATATATCAATACAGGAACAGTTCAGGAAATATCTGAGATTTCATGTCCAGGTCCGACATACCAGTTCAAAGCTCTGCCTTTCGGTCTGTCGGTCTGTCTACAGCACCCATGTAACTGACTGTTGAAACTGATGGCCATACACTCAAGATCTAGTGAAAATATGCCAAGAACTAGTTTGGCTGGTGAATTTAGAAAAATCAGATCTGGAACCAAAGTAGGTCTTCGACTTTGTAGGTTACCAGTTCGACTTCAGGGCCGGTCGGATCCGACCAACACCAGACCCTTGGCAGAACCTTCAGGACTAGAAATACTGTCACTACCGATTTGTCCGGTCAGGCAGTTCAGGTCTCTGATAGGTTTACTAACAGCCACAGAAAAGCAAGTTCACCTAGGCCGACTTCATATGAGACCCATACAGTGGCATCTCAAAAACAACTGGAGGGAACTAGACTCACTAGAAAAAGTGTTCCCAATACCAAGGTCCTTGCACCCACACTTACAATGGTGGCTGCTAGAGAACAATGTCCTTACAGGCCAACCATTACACCCAATAAACATGCTCTGCAAATCTTTACAGACGCATCAACAGAAGGGTGGGGCGCTCACTTAAACGAACGCACTGCAAGAGGAACCTGGTACCTTTCCAGAAAGCAAGCTGCATATCAATTACCTAGAACTCAATGCAGTCTTTCTAGCCTTAAAAGAGCATACACAAGATAGTACTTGTAGCAACAGACAACACCATAGTGGTGTCATACATAAACAAAGAAGGAGGCATGAGGTCGGGCCCTCCTTGTGCTTCACTGTGGGGAATCTTGAGCTGGTGCACCAGAAATCAAGTAACTCTCAAAGCCCGACACATTCCAGGTCGGCTGAATGTGGTAGCAGACAAACTATCCCGGCTAGGCCAGACCATCCAAACAGAGTGGTCTCTCCTTCAGGAGGTCTTCCAGGCAATATGCAGCAGGTGGCATCAGCCTCAACTAGACCTATTTGTCACGAGGTTCAACAACAAGTTGCCTTTGTTTGTGTCACCGGTACCAGATCCCCTGGCCACTGCAGTGGATGCACTCAGTGTGCCATGGGAGGATCTGACACATATGCCTGTCCCACCAGCAGCCATATTGGTGAAGTGGTGGAGAAGTTGCAAGACTCCCCATGCAAGAGAATCATTCTGATTGCCCCGGGGTGGCCCAACATGCCTTTTTTGGGGGACTTGGGACAGATCCCACTGAGCCTGTCCTTCTTGCCCAACCTGTTAACGCAACCATTCAATCAGATCCCTCACATGAATCTGACAAACCTAAATCTCCATGCATGGTTCCTAGAGCCGCATCAATCAAGAAGCAGGGCTTCTCTGAAGCAGTGGCAGCAAGAATTGAGGCTCCTCAAAGAGGATCAACCAGATCAGTCTATGAGGCACAGTGGACCATTTTTACAAGTGGTGCGTCACTGATCAGGTGGACCTCAGGACACCCCCTGTGAAGTCAGTAGCTGACTTCCTTATGTACCTATTGCAGGACAGGAAGCTACAGCCCAGCACCATTGATGGTTACAGGTTAACCATTGCTGATAAACTAGGAAATTCACCCTTCAGCATCAGCAAGGACGAAAATCTCACTCGTCTTCTGCATAGTTGCCAGAGACAGACCCAAAGCCAGGAGGGGCGTACCCTTGCACCAGCTGACTAAGGCAGCGTTTGATCCAATCAAGGAGGCCTCCCTGAAGCATTTGACCATCAAGACGGTATTCCTCTTGGCCCTTGGGTCGGGCAAGCTCAGAAGTGAGATTCATGCTTGGTAAAACTGATATTTTTATTGCGTTAATATATCTTACCTAGTGGACCAGTGCATTTGTCCGGCGCGCAGCCGGTCCCGCCAAACGTTAGACAAAAACGTCCTGAGCTGGGCTCTGACTGGGACCGGTAGTGTAATCCTCACTCGCCAGGTGTCGTGACTGCACCCAGCTCCCCTACTGCGCGTGCGCGCGCATGCATACTTCCTCTTTTTGTTTGGCGCCATAGTGTGTTAACGGATAAATTTCAGTGGAATAAACTTTGAATTATATTGTTTCTTTTGCAAACGTGTTAGAAGGAAAGTTTTGGATATTTGCAAAATATATTTGTCATGGCATCACCAGGACAGAGGCGTGGTAGTTGTGGCCATGTTATGGCGGGGTTTGACCTTCACAAAAAATGTGCCCGCTGTAGGGACAAAATGGTGGGAGATGACCCCTGTGTCAAAGGTCAGGACTGTGAATTGTGTGATACATTGTCGGACTCTCAAAAAGGTATGCTAGCAACTCCACAATATCAAATCCGAAAGGACAAAAAAGCAGGGATCTTAATCTCTCCTAGTAAAGTTACTGTTGTGGGTCCGGTGGAGGATCAAGATGAAATTGAGATGTCCCCGGACGCTGCGCATGCGCAGGGACGGGTTGTTACCGGTGCTTTCCCGGTTTCTGATCAGACAAGTCCTGGAGACTTTGTCTCCCGTCAGGATTTTGAACTCTTAAACAATCAGTTGGATGAAAAATTCGCCCGTTTTGAGGCTCTCCTTACTAGAACCAACATATTTTCTACTCCCAAGATGCCTGTGTCAACGAGTCAAGCCCCTATTTCTGACACCGGTGAGGCCTCCGGGTCAGGACGTAGAGGATTCTTCTTCTTCTTCTGTTAAGAAACAGAAAGGCAAATCAAAACACAAGAAGTCTATCAAACCGGCCGCTGCTGCCGGTTCTTCAAGTCAAATTGCTAGGGACCCTACTACTCCCAAGACAGTGGTACCCGGTCCGGGTTTACAAGTTCTTGGCCAACCGGAGGAAACTGTGCCTGCTATCTCCAGTGTCTCTTCCCTAGGGTCCGCCTCTCAACCAGTCATCACCGGTCCGCAGTATACCAGTACTTCTGCCTCCTTTGCACCGGATACTTTTGCTCAGCCGGATCCGGCTCTGTCAGACGGGGAACCTCTTCCGGACCGGTCAGATAAGGAATCTGGTGAGGAGGGTGAACTTTCAGATACTGAGGTCACTGAGAAAAACGAGGAAATGAACTACAGGGAAACGGTCCGGTCGGTCCGGTCTTTCCTTGGCTGGTCTCACATACCAGATTTTGAAGCTTCAGTCAGTGATACAGACAACCGTTCTGACAACCCTTGGAAGGGAAAACACCCTCGTCGCTCAGGCAAAGTTTCAGTGGAGTTACCAGCTGACGACTGGCTTTGCTATAAGATGGAAAAACTGAACACTCGTGTTGCAGAAGGTTACCCTTCTCGTTCCCAGGAGGCCGCAGGTCTGAAACAAGACCAATTTATCAGAACACCCAAAAGCCAGGCAAAGTGGTATACACAGTCACGACTCAAACAGGATGTCAATCAAAGACCTGGACGAACAATCTTTGGCTGGTCGGGTTCCGAAGCACGCCTGAACTCTCAATTCTCCCGTATTGCCAAGACTTCCTCATATCCATCTTCAGGACCAGCATCTAGGCCTGTCCCTCAGGAGATACTTAGAAGGTGGGAGCAATGTGCTAAGGAAGGCTCTTTGATTACCAACCACGCAGCGGGGTTCAACAGGTGCGTGAGTGAAATTCAGGACAAGATGAATCAATGTTACGCTTATGTATCGTATAGTGGTGTTTGTAGATTAAGAAATACTGTAGTTTCATTAACTAAGAATTTATTACATTTTACAACAGAAAGTAAATAGTTTACCCCAATATAAGTACACAACTGAATTAACATTCAACCATAAACCACCTAATAGCATGAGTTAAGTCTTACTAATGTTCTTTGTGTTCTCCACTTGCCTTTGATGTAATGAAAACTGTAATAGTAAGATACGCGTCCATTGATGAAACGGTGTCTCTGATTCTCACTTCAATGTTAAGTCCATCCTTTATAGCAACGAGGAAATGATGTCATATAACGTGTGTTATGTTGAATGAATTGGCAATGTCTCTGATGTTAACAAATCCAGTCCTAATGTGGTCAACGTACATGTGACTCCCGAGCTCCTCCATCCACAGTAACCATAAGCATGTTGACATGGAATGGGCTCCAGTGGTCCCTAATGGGTTGTACTGCACTCGTGCTAAATAGAATAGTATACACCTCTTATAATACCCATTTAATAACTAATGTCTTTGATTCCATTTAAGTAAAACCACATTGCAGCTAGTAGTTTACAGTTGTACAATCGAGAATACTATTCTACACAACAGGGTTTTACTATTACTGTATTTTCCTGTTACGAAAACATGTGTTAAAGTCAAAAGTATTCTAATGTCAATATCTCTAGAAATATTTTTTAATGTTTAAAATATATTAACCAATACAATCTTGCTTTAACATACATCATTAAAGAAATATACAATAAGACACATTTAAATACAATTACTTTGATAACTCTGCAAATCATTAACAAAGAAATAAAACTTCACTTACAGTGTGTCCACTGTCCAATGTTTCAGAACAAAAAAAACAACAGCCTCTCACATGGGCTTCCAAAATCACACTAAAGTTGCCAAAACTATTTCCTAAATCTACAGAGTTTGACTTTTCAATATTGAAATCAAGATGTGCAAACTGCATTGAACAGATGTCTGTCAATCACAAATTATAATAGGGTTTGGTTACACTCAACAGTTTAATCAGCAATGGTCAGTTCTTGAATTTGAAAATATTTGACACTTGTACTCAGATTATTATAACCAATAATAATATTACTCTAATTTCCAACTATTTAGGCTACTATAAACTTATCAAAATTTGAACTTTTAAACAATCTTATTCATATTTAACCACAATATACATTGCTGATGAAATCATCAGATGTGTAACTACTTTTTCATACATCTACATACATGACTGCTTTGAGTAAATCACCTGACAGTGTCTAGAGTCTCTATATACACATAAACCCTTTTAACAAGAATAAAGTCACCATTTGGACAGTATTGAAAATTTCCTACACTACTGTACATAAAACTATTACTTCAAATACACTACTCTACATAAAATGATCACTTCAAATGTAACAATCAACATATTTCATTTTTGAACGCTACCATTGTTCAGGGCAAGGCCCCAAAGGAAGTCACTGACGCCATCAAGGACTTGAAAGACTTGTCAGCTTTCCACAGTAGCGTTTCTGTAGCCTTAGGTACTGCCTTCCAGCACCTCGCGGACAGCTTGTTTGTTCAGCTAGCCAATTTCATTTTGTTGAGGAGAGATTCTTATCTCGAGTACGTTAAACTAAGCCTGAAACCTGATACCTGGAATAAACTACGAAATGCTCCCCTGTTCACTTACGGGCTATTCCCGGATGATGTACTGGCAGTAGCGGAGCAAGATATTCAAAAGCATGACTCAAACAAGAGTGCTACTGGTCCCGGCCCGGGCACATATCAGCACTCTAAGAAGCATCAATTCCGGTACCAGCCATATGAAAAGAAAGAGAGTCGTCAATCCGGCTTCCCCTCTTCCCAAAATCAACAACCTTGGAGGCAATTCTCGGGCAGAGGCAGGGGTAGGGGTCGTGGTAGAGGTGGATCTGGTTCTACATACTACTCCAAGCCTGCCCGTGGTACCAAACCATATAAATGACAATCAATATCTACTGAGTCCCCCAGTTGTGTTAAGTTCAAGTTTAGGGGATCTCAATCTAGTGTCATCAGAAAGCAAAGGGACTTTTCCAGAGACTGTAAATTTGCATGTTGTTCTTCCTGCACCTTCTGTAAAAGGGCTGTTACAAAAGAAAAACGTAAGACCCTCTCATTCTCAAATAGAAATAAAATCTGTGAACAGTGCTTTGTCTGTAAATCAGTGTCTTTTTGCCCCAAATGTAACAAATGCCCCATGTGTTGCAAAAAATCCACCTGTGGGAGGCCGTCTGCAACTGTTTTGGCAGGTTTGGCTCTCCCTGGGTTCAAATCCAAGGGTAGTCTCCATCCTCAGGGAAGGGTATCAACTACCCTTCAAGGAGAGACCACCTCTGGCAAGATTTCCTGTGATAGTCAGTGGTTCATTAAATCCCTCACGAAACAAAAATCTGAGCGAGGCATTGCATTCTCTAGGTCAAAAACAGACTATAGAAAAGGTGTCCGTTCAGTCATCTCTAGGTTTCTACAATCGGTTGTTCCTGGTTCCAAAACCCAACGGGAAATGGAGGCCCATTCTAGATCTAAGCCAACTGAACCTTTACCTTGCTCCAGCAACGTTCAAGATGGAAACTCCGGAGACCATCAGACTCTCCCTGCAACAGGGGGAGTGGGTCTCTTCGCTGGATTTCAGCGACGCTTATTTTCACATTCCCATAAACCACAGGTCGCGAAAATATCTCGGGTTCCACTTAAAAGGTCAGACCTTTCAGTTCACAGCACTTCCCTTTGGCCTGTCGACGGCTCCGTTGGAGTTCACAAAGGTGGTCAAGGAGGTAAAACTCGTGGCTCAATCGAGGGGTATTCGAATCCACCAATACCTAGACGATTGGTTACTGAAAGCCCCATGCCGGGAAATTTGCCTACGTCATACGCAGATCCTTTTGGACCTTTGCCGCTCTCTAGGTTGGGTAGTCAACATGGACAAGTCAGAGCTGGTTCCCCAACAAACCTTCGACTTCGTAGGTTATCATTTCGACCTATCTCAGGGGTTAGTCAAACCAACTCAGGACAGGTGGAGAAGTCTATCTCAACCTTCTCCTGGGACTGGAATGTTGCTCAGTCAGGCAGTTCATGTCTTTGATCGGCCTTCTGACAGCAACAGAAAAACAAGTAGTATCGGGGCGGCTGCATATGAGGCCCATTCAATGGCACCTGAAAAAGCATTGGCATGCCCCGGAATCTCTGGAAAATGTCATTCCAATTCCTTCATCTCTCCATGTACATCTAAGGTGGTGGTTGGACCCGGCTAAGGTGCTCTCCGGTCAACCCTTACACCCTCTTCAACACGCCCTTCAACTGTTTACAGACGCCTCAAATGAAGGTTGGGGCGCTCACTTAGGCGATTACATGGCAAAAGGAGTCTGGTTAGAGTCAGAAGGCACCTTGCACATAAATTTGTTGGAGCTCAAGGCAGTCCTGCTGGCCTTAAAACGGTTCGAGCGGTTATGTTGCAACCAGATAGTTCTTGTTTGTACAGACAACACCACTGTGGTTTCTTACATCAACAAGGAAGGGGGTATGAAATCAGGCTCACTCTGTGCCCTCCTTTGGAGACTGATGCTTTGGTGCAATCAAAGGCAGATTGTCCTGAGGGCCAGGCATATTCCGGGTCACCTGAACGTCATAGCCGACAAGCTGTCCAGACTCAATCAGGTGATCCAAACGGAATGGTCCCTCCTCCCGGAGGTGTTTGCTCAAATATGCCGGCGGTGGCACCGCCCGTCTGTAGACCTATTTGCCACCCGGTTCAATCACAAACTTCCCCGGTTTGTATCGCCAGTTCCAGACCGATCAGCGTGGGAAGTGGATGCCTTAAGTCTCCCTTGGGAGGACCTGGACGCTTATGCCTTTCCACCGATGGCCCTTCTTCATCAGGTGGTAACGAAACTTTTGGACCACGGATTCTGTCGTCTCATCCTGATAGCACCAGGTTGGTCCAACATGCCTTGGTTTTGGGACCTGGTCAACATGTCAGCTCAAATTCCCCTCCAGCTCCCTCAGGTGTCGAATTTGATAACTCAACCGTTCAATCAGTGTCCTCACCGGGACCTTCCCAATCTGAACCTTCATGCTTGGCTCCTAGAGCCTCTGCCATCCAGCAAGCCGGGTTCTCGGCAGAAGTGGCAACAAGAATTGAGGCACCTCAAAAACGCTCTACCAGAGCCATTTATGAATCAAAGTGGTCCGTTTTTGTCAGATGGTGTGAGAAGAATCAGGTGGACTTCAGAACTCCCTCTATAGAGCAAATTGCGGATTTTCTCCTTTCCCTTCTTCAACCTAGTACCATAGAAGGCTATAGGACTGCCATAGCCGACAAAGTGGGGAATTCCAGAATTAACATCAGCAAGGATGAAAACTTGTCCAGGTTGTTGGACAGTTTTCATAGGGACAAACCAAAGGGCAGGCGTTGGGTTCCTACGTGGAATTTGTCTTTGGTCCTTCACCAACTTACACAACCTCCTTTCGAACCTCGTAGGAAGGCTTCGCTGAAATACCTCACTTTTAAGACTGTCTTCCTTCTAGCCTTGGGCTCTGGGAAACGGAGGAGTGAAATTCATGCTTGGGTTCACAGGAACATTAGGCACCAAGAAGATTGGTCGAATGTTTCCTTATCGCCTTCTCCTAGTTTCATCTCTAAGAACCACCTGGCTAAAGAAGGTCCCGCTTGCGTGGCCCCTGTTATCATTCCAGCCTTGTCTCCTTCATTGGACAGATCCCTCAAGGAGGATAGGAGTCTGTGCCCGGTCCGGGCACTACGTTATTACTTAGACAAAACCAAAGATCTCCGTTCAGGCAAGGAATTGGTTTTTGTTTCCTTTAGGAAGAGCTTCCAGAAGGATATTGTCCCTGCTACCGTTTCCTCCTGGATCAAACAAACCATAGTCCTTTGTTACCAGATGTCAGACCAACAGGCTCAACAATTGCATCAGGTTCGGGCTCATGACGTTCGCGCGTTCGCGGCGTCCAAAGCCTTTCAGGGGGGTGTTCCCTTAGACCAGATTTTGGCAGCCTGTCACTGGAAGTCTCATAATACCTTCACCCAATTTTACCTGAAGGACTTGGCCTGGGCGGACTCGGATGTGTACCATTTGGGTCCTGTGGTAGCCGCCCAACAAATTAGGGACTAAATAGAAGCTCCCATGTATATAGTTATGTATATATGTATTCATACATGTTAAAAAAAAAAAACAAAAAAAAAACGTGGACTCGTCAGCTACAAAACTAGGGGTGCGGGGGGTGGGGGGGTGGGGTGGGGGGAGAGACTGTACCTATCCAGGGTAGTTAGAAACCCTTCCCGGGTGATTCCCTCTGGAGTTACGGAGTATATATGTAGATCTTAGAGTCTCTGTCCCCCCTTTTTTCCATAGCTACCCTCCAACCACTGGGTAGTTATTGTGCACTGGTCCACTAGGTAAGATATATTAACGCAATAAAATGGAAAATTTAATGGTTAAATTAAATTTTTATTAGTTAATATCTTACCTAGTGGACCAAGAGAGTCCCACCCTACCTGCCCCGCAATAGCTAAAAGGGGGACATTCTTAGGTAGGCCACAAAAAGAGGAAGTACGCATGCGCGCGCACGCGCAGTAGGGGAGCTGGGTGCAGTCACGACACCTGGCGAGTGAGGATTACACTACCGGTCCCGGTCAGAGCGCAGCTCAGGACGATTTTGTCTAACCTTTGGCGGGACCGGCTGCGCGCCGGACAAATGCACTGGTCCACTAGGTAAGATATTAACTAATAAAAATTTAATTTAACCATTAAATTTTCCAATTAGACACCAATCCGATTGGTCAAAGGTGTCCCTGTATCCATCACCCAGCTTTCTATCCGAGAATCAGCTGGCCCAAGAGGGTCCAGACAGTGTGGCCCCAGTGGTTATACCAGCGCTGGCCCCAACGCTGGATAGATCCCTCAAGTCTGATAGGTCCCTCTGTCTGGTCAGAACTTTGCGCTACTACTTGAACAGGTCCTGAGACCGCAGGCAGAATAAGGAGTTAGTCTTTGTCTCCTTCAAGAAGGGGCTTTGACAAGGACATCTCACCTGCCACCATCTCCTCATGGATCACACAGACTGTGATACTATGACACGAGCTCTCTGACCAGGAGGCCCACACTTTATATCAGGTTAAAGCCCATGGTGTCGGGTCCTTTGTTGCTTCTAAGGCCTTCCAGTTGGGAGTCTCCTTAGATCAAATCTTGCCAGCCTGCCACTGAAGTCTCATAATACCTTCACACAGTTCTATCTGAAGGGTGTGGCTTGGGCTGATTCAGAGCTTTTTCAATTGGGCTCGGTAGTGGCTGCTCAGCAGATCCACAAGTGGCCTTTAGATTGAGGAGATTTGTATATATGTACACAGTGTAAATAGTTCTACATGTACATAATAATAATAAAAAAAAGTATGACATGCTTCCTTAGGGAGGTTCATTTGCGTTCTGGGACTGAAGTCATCCGTCTCTTCCCCTACCTCAGAGCAGGTCTGCTAAAAAAAAGGGGGGGTGGGGGTGGGGGTGGGGGGGGGGGCTACGTCGGTATAGCCCCGCGTAACCGGCTGCTGGCAACCGACCATGGCCTTAGAGGGTTTCCTGACCTTAAGGTCAACCCAGGCCTGGGCCTATAGGTCTCCTGACGAAGTCAGCCTAGACCGTAGGTTAAAATTTGCTATTACTTGTCCCTAGTAACTTACCCGCCGACCAAGCGGTAGTTATTCAGCAATTGTCCATTGGATAGGATGTATTAACGCAATAAAATTGCAAATTTAATAAGTAAATTAAATTTTTATAAGTTAATACCCTATCCAATGGACACACAAGACCCTCCCACCGACCCCGCTATAAGCTTACTAGGGTGTAATAGGTTTAGACAACAAAAAAGATGATATGACGTCATGTTGTGTAGACAGGAAGCAAATACCATGCGCCACCTGGCGAATGCACAGTACTGGGACCGGCCAGCCGGTGGAAACACGGGACGTCTTTTTCTGGCGTTTGGTGGGCCGGTCTGCGCCGACCAGATTAGCAATTGTCCATTGGATAGGGTATTAACTTATAAAAATTTAATTATGTCCACCCCACTGGGGGGTGGACATATTATTTTTGCTTTTTCCGCCGTCCGGCGTCCCATTTGGTTTCCAGACATTTTAGGCAACAGTTCTTATCCTATCTTTACCAAATTTTGGCATGCAGGTTTATTGGGTTAATAGCTTGTATGGGATTGCTTTCGGTGATGATAGCTCTATAGTTAACTGAGTAATAGCTACTTTGCTACTTTTGAGTAGCTCTTTGGTTTCCAGACATTTTAAGGAATGCTATTAAGCCTAGCTTTCTGAAATTTGGTATGGAGGTTCATTGGGTTAATAGCTTGTATGGGATTGCTTTTGGGGGGAATTGCTTCATAGATGAGTGAGTAATTAATTAAATAAATGAGTAATTGGCTATTTTGAATACTGAAAAAGGCAAATTTGGTTCTATCTCCTTAACCGTGTGAGATAGAGCGATTTCGTCGAAATTTTCGACACACAGGGTATTTAAGGAATGTACTCTTTGCAATTTTCCAAAAGTTTTCCCCTCCCCAAAAATGGCGGCCATTTTGAATTTTCGAATTTTTGGCAAAACACAAATATACTTCTATCTCCTTAACCATGCGAGATAGAGCGATTTCGTCGAAATTTTCGACCCACAGGGTATCTAAGGAATGTAATCTTTACAATTTTCAAATAATTTTCCCCTCCCCAAAAATGGCGGCCATTTTGAATTTTCGAATTTTTGCCAAAAATGGCAAAACACAAATTTGCTTCTATCTCCTTAACCGTGCGAGATAGAGTGATTTCGTCGAAATTTTCAACCCACAGGGTATCTAAGAAATGTACTCTTTGCAAGTTTCAAAAATTTTTCCCCTCCCCAAAAATGGCGGCCATTTTGAATTTTCGCATTTTTGCCAAAAATGGCAAAACACAAATTTGCTTCTATCTCCTTAACCGTGCGGGATAGAGCGATTTCGTCAAAATTTTTGACCCACAGGGTATCTAAGGAATGTACTCTTTGCAATTTTCAAAAAATTTTCCCCTCCCCAAAAATGGCGGCCATTTTGAATTTTCGCATATTTGCCAAAAATGGCAAAACACAAATTTGCTTCTATCTCCCTAACTGTGCGAGATAGAGCGATTTCGTCAAAATTTTCAACCCACAGGGTATGTAAGGAATGTACTCTTTGCAATTTTCCAAAAAATGTTCCGCTCCTGAAAAATGGCGGCCATTTTGAATTTTCGCATTTTTGCCAAAAATGGCAAAACACAAATTTGCTTCTATCTCCTTAACTGTGCGAGATAGAGCGATTTCGTCGAAATTTTCAACCCACAGGGTGTCTAAGGAATGCAATCTTTGCAATTTTCAAAAAATTTTCCCCTCCCCAAAAATGGCGGCCATTTTGAATTTTCGCATTTTTGCCAAAAATGGCAAAACACGAATTTGCTTCTATCTCCTTAACCGTGCGAGATAGAGCGATTTCGTCGAAATTTTCAACCCACAGGGTATCTAAGGAATGTACTCTTTGTGATTTTCAAAAAATGTTCCGCTGCTCAAAAATGGCGGCCATTTTGAATTTTCGCATTTTTGCCAAAAATGGCAAAACACAAATTTGCTTCTATCTCCTTAACTGTGCGAGATAGAGTGATTTCGTCGAAATTTTCGACCCACAGGGTATCTAAGGAATGTAATCTTTACCATTTTCAAAAAATTTCCCCCTCCCCAAAAATGGCGGCCATTTTGAATTTTCGAATTTTTGCCAAAAATGGCAAAACACAAATTTGCTTGTATCTCCTTAACCGTGCGTGATAGAGCGATTTTGTCAAGATTTTTGACCCACAGGGTATGTGAGCAATGTACTCTTGGCAATTTAAAAAAATTTTCCCCTCTTCAAAAATGGCGGCCATTTTGAATTTTCGAATTTTCGCAAAAAATGGCAAAACACAAATTTGCTTCTATCTCCTTAACCGTGCGAGATAGAGCGATTTCGTCAAAATTTTCGACCCACAGGGTATATGAGCATTGTACATGTGGCAATTTAAAAAAAATTTTCCCCTCCCCAAAAATGGCGGCCATTTTGAATTTTTGCCAAAAATGGCAAAACATGAATTTGCTTCTATCTCCTTAACTGTGTGAGATAGAGCGATTTCGTCGAAATTTTCAACCCACAGGGTATCTAAGGAATGTACTCTTTGCAATTTTCAAAAAAATTTTCCCCTCCCCAAAAATGGCGGCTATTTTGAATTTTTGCCAAACATGGCAAAACACGAATTTGCTTCTATCTCCTTAACCGTGCAGGATAGAGCGATTTCGTCAAAATTTTCAACCCACAGGGTATCTAAGGAATGTACTCTTTGCAATTTTCAAAAAATTTTCCCCTCCCCAAAAATGGCGGCTATTTTGAATTTTTGCCAAACATGGCAAAACACGATTTTATTGCGTTAATATATCTTACCTAGTGGACCGGTGCAATAGTCCGGCGCCTAGCCGGTCCCGCCAAACATTAGAAAAAAATGTCCTGAGCTGGGCTCTGGCCTGGACCGGTAGTGTAGTATTCACTCGCCAGGTGTCACCGGACACCCAGCTCCCCTACTGCGCGTGTGCGCGCATGCGCACTTCCTCTTTTTGTTTGGCGCCATTGTGTTTAAAATCGTGAAATTTATAAGAGAAACTTTTATTATTATATCAAGTGTTATAGTGTTTTGTTGGTGATAATTTGTGGATTATTACTTCATATATATATCATGGCATCACCAGGACAGCGTAGAGGTAACTGCGGGCACATTATGGCTGCCTTTGATGGACATAAAAAATGTGCAAGGTGTAGAGACAAAAAGTTGGGGGATGACCCTTGTGTTAAAGATCACCCTTGTTCCGTTTGTGACTCTCTTACAGTTCAACAACGCTCCATGCTCTCCACCCCTCAATATCAGATCCGGAAGGATAAAAAGTCGGGTCTCTTAGTCTCTCCCTCCAAAGTCACTGTTGTTGGTGTAGTTGACCAGGAGGTTTTGGGCGAAGAAGAAGAATTACCGGTTCAAGCTTCCGGTTCCGGTGAGCAAGAAGTTTTTTCTGTCTCTCATCATAGTGCTGAAGAATTTGTGTCAAAACAGGACTTTGATACACTTAGCAATCAACTAGAAGAAAAATTCGCCAGATTCGAGGCACTGCTCACTAGGACAAACATTTTCTCGACCCCGAAAGCCCCAGTTACCACATCATCTTTTTCTACTTCCGATCAGCCCTTCTTCAACCCTGCTGAGTCTGGAGCCACCGGTCCGGTGAGGCCTCCGACTTCAGCTAAGGATACTTCACAGAAAAAAGATAAGAAGAATAAGGGCACGGGCAAGAAAGGTAAAAAGGAAAAACTTATCCCTTGTACCACAGTTACGTCTGAGGCACCGGCTCCTGTGAAGGACAACACTGTAAATATATCTCTGCCCCCTCAGGATATTGAACAGCCGGCCAAGGTGGATGTACCCGCTCCGGGTTTTGATTTGTCCCTTGGCTCCGGCGTTGATGCTTCTATCTCCAAGCCAGCACCGGCTACACATCCTAACACCTTGTCTGCTTCTGCCACCGGTACTTCCGGTCAGTCTTTCTTCACCGACCCGGACGTTTCAGATTTTGACTCTGCTCAAGACAAAGATTCAGAGGAAGGTGAAATATCAGATTCAGAAGCTACAGAGCAGAACGAGGAAATGAATTACCGTGAAACCTGCAGAGCTGTTAGGGCTTTTCTAGGATGGGATCACATTCCGGACTTTGAACTTTCTGTTTCGGATGGTGATAGATCTGACAACCCTTGGAAGGGCAAACACCCACGAAAGACCGGCAAGGTGTCTGTCGAGTTTCCTCCAGATGATTGGCTCTGCCATAAGATGGAAAAACTAAATTGCCGCACTGCTGAAGGTTACCCTTCACGTGCACAGGAATCTGCTGGCTTGAAGGTCGACCAATTCATCCGCACGCCTAAAAGTCAATCGAAGTGGTATAGACAACATAGACTGAGACAAGACTCCAGTTCCAGACCAGGTAGAACCATTTTTAGTTGGTCAGACTCTGAGGCACGCCTCAATGCCCAGTATTCTAGAGTCGCAAAAGCATCAGCTTACCCTCAGTCTGGTCCGGCATCACGTCCAGTACCTCAGGATATTTTGCGCCGGTGGGAGAAGTGTGCTAGGGAAGGGACATACATCACTAACCATGCGGCAGCATTCAATAGATGCACAAGTGAAATACAGGAAAAAATGAACAGTCACATCAGTTTGCTCAGCGATGTTATTGTCAAAGGGAAAGCTCCCAAAGAAGTGGTCAATGCCATCAAGGACCTTAAAGATCTATCCGCCTTTCACTCCAATGTTTCTGTGGCACTAGGCACTTCCCTTCAACATCTAGCAGACAGTTTATTTATCCAACTGGCAAATTTTATCTTACTCAGAAGAGATTCTTACCTTGAGTTTGCAAGAGCCGGCTTGAAACCGGACACCTGGAACAGGCTGCGTAATGCTCCTCTGTTTAGCTCTTCCCTGTTTCCGGATGATATTTTAGCCACAGCGGAGCAGGACATAGCAAAGTTTGAATCTGCACCAAGTGCTCAAGGTCCCGGTCCGGGCACAGGGCAGCACTCTGGTAGAAAACACCAGTCGTACCGGTACAAACCGTACGAAAAGAAGGATAACAGACAGTCAGGCCATTCTTCTTCCCAGTCTAGCCAGCCATGGCATCAATTTTCTCATAAAGGGAGGGGTCGCGGCCGCGGACGTGGAGGTGGCAACTCCGGTTATTTCTCCAGATCGTCCCGTGGACAACACTTTAAATGACAATTATTGTTGGACAGATCCTCATTCAGAGTTAATAGTAAAGGATCCAATAGTTCAGGACATAAACCAAAATGTAAGCTTACGTGTTGTATGTCGTGTACCTTGTGTAACCGGGCTGTCAGAAAACAAAGACATAAGTCCCTCTCAGGCTCAAATGAAAATAAAGTGTGTGAAGCCTGTTTACTGTGTAGATCATTGTCTTTATGCTCCAACTGTTCAAAATGTCCCTCATGTTGTAGAAGGTCCTCCTGTGGGGGCCAGGCTGCAAAGGTTTTGGCAGGTCTGGCACTCCCTAGGTGCAAACACAAGAGTAGTTTCCATTCTTCAGGAAGGGTACAACCTACCCTTCAAGGAGAAACCTCCTCTGACAAGGTCACCGGTAATTATCAGTGGATACGCAAATCCGGTCAAAAGCAAGCACATAAAGGACTCCTTACAAGCTCTCCTTCAAAAACAAGCGGTAGAAAAGGTGACAACTCCGTCCTCCCTGGCCTTTTACAACCGCTTGTTTCTAGTACCAAAACCCAACAACAAATGGAGGCCCATCCTAGATCTAAGTCGGCTGAACTGTTACCTAGCAACCTCATCTTTCAAGATGGAGACACCAGAGACCATCCGACTCTCCCTTCAAAAAGGGGAGTGGGTGACGTCTCTGGATTTCAGCGACGCTTATTTCCATATTCCAATAGGACAAAGGTCGCGGAAATTCCTCAGATTTTTTCTCCACAGTCAAGCTTATCAGTTCACAGCTCTCCCCTTTGGCCTCTCAACGCCAAAGAAGTCAAGTTAATGGCACAGGCTCGGGGTATCAGGATCCACCAGTACCTCGACGACTGGTTGCTGAGAGCCCCGTGCCCGGAAACGTGCCTACTTCATACCCGGACCCTCTTGGACCTATGCCACAGGTTAGGGTGGGTAGTGAATCTAACCAAGTCGGAGTTGGTGCCTCAGCAAGTATTCAACTTTGTAGGTTACCGTTTCGACCTCTCTCAGGGGCTGGTCAAACCGACCCAGGAGAGGTGGATGGCTCTGTCCCAAAAGATCAACGCCCTCCTCAATCAACAGGTGTGTTCGGTCCGACAGTTCATGTCCCTTATAGGACTACTAACAGCCACAGAGAAACAGGTAGTAGCCGGGCGACTTCACATGCGCCCTATCCAGTGGCATCTGAAGAGGCATTGGCATGTCCCGGAATCTTTAGAGAAGATTATTCCGCTTCCTCAGTCCCTTCATCCACACCTGAGGTGGTGGTTGGACCCAGGCAATGTCCTAAAAGGTCAACCGCTACACCCGTTACAACACGCTCTTCAGCTGTTTACCGACGCCTCAAACGAAGGTTGGGGTGCTCACTTAGGCGACTTCACAGCAAGAGGCCTTTGGTCCACACAAGAAAGCGCCTTGCATATAAACTTGCTGGAACTCAAGGCCGTCCTGCTAGCCCTAAAACAGTTCGAGCGATTGTGTTGGAACCAGACCATTCTGGTGTGTTCCGACAACACAACAGTGGTCTCTTACATAAACAAGGAGGGCGGTATGAAATCCGGCTCTCTCTGTGCTCTCCTCTGGAGGCTGCTGATGTGGTGCAACCAGAGGCAGATTGTATTAAGAGCAAGGCATATTCCGGGTCACCTCAATGTCATTGCGGACAAGTTGTCCCGGCACGGTCAGGTGATACAAACGGAATGGTCCCTCCTGCAGGAAGTCTTCGACCAGATTTGCAGAAGATGGCACAAACCGGAGGTGGACTTATTTGCGACCAAGTTCAATCGCAAACTTCCCAGATTTGTGTCCCCGGTTCCGGATCTACTAGCCTGGAAAGTGGATGCTCTAAGCGTTCCCTGGCAAGATCTGGATGCCTATGTTTTTCCTCCGGTGGCTCTCCTAGGGAAGGTGGTCTCCAAGTTGATGGATCATGGTTTCCACAGAGTCATTCTCATTGCTCCAGGGTGGCCCAACATGCCATGGTTTTGGGATCTGGTCAGCATGTCAGTACAGATTCCCCTAAGTCTGCCGAGAGTAGGGAACCTCTTGACTCAACCCTTCAATCAGTGTCCTCACAGGGACCTTCACAGTCTGAATCTACATGCATGGCTCCTAGGGCCCTTGCCATCCAACAGGCAGGCTTCTCTGAAGAGGTGGCAACACGAATTGAAGCTCCTCAGAGATGCTCAACCAGAGCCATCTACGAATCAAAGTGGTCCGTTTTTGTCAGATGGTGTGAGGAACATAAGGTGGACTTCAGGTCTCCTTCTATAAAGCAGATCTCTGACTTCCTGCTCTACTTATTTCAGGAGAAACATCTGCAACCCAGCACGATAGATGGCTATAGGACTGCTATATCTGACAAGATAGGAAATGGCCAGGTAAATATCGGTAAGGATGAGAATCTTACCAGACTGTTGGACAGTTTCCATAGGGACAAACCTAAGGGTAGGAGGGGTGTTCCTTCCTGGAACCTTTCTTTGGTTCTTCATCAGCTCACCAAACCTCCCTTTGAACCTCTTAGGAAGGCTTCCCTTAAACACCTTACCTTTAAGACGGTCTTCCTTCTTGCATTAGGGTCGGGCAAAAGAAGAAGCGAGATTCATGCCTGGGTACATCAGGCATCAGGAGGATTGGTCTAATGTCTCCCTGTACCCTTCCCCAAGTTTCATCTCCAAGAACCACCTGGCTAAGGAGGGCCCGGGTTGTGTAGCCCCGGTTATAATCCCGGCTCTTGCTCCGACCTTGGACAAGTCTCTTAAGGAGGACAGGACCTTGTGTCCTGTGAGGTCCTTACGTTACTACCTAGACAAAAACAAGGACCTGCGTTCAGACAAGGAGTTGGTTTTCGTCTCTTTTAGGAAGAGCTTCAAGAAAGACATTGTGCCTGCCACTGTCTCTTCCTGGATCAAACAAACAATTGGCCTATGTTACCAACTCTCAGATGAGCAGTCTCAAAATTTGCATCAAGTTCGGGCTCATGATGTCCGGGCTTTCGCGGCTTCCAAAGCTTTTCAGGGAGGCGTACCCTTAGATCAAATTCTATCAGCCTGCCATTGGAAGTCTCATAACACATTCACCCAGTTCTACCTAAAAGATGTAGCCTGGGCAGACTCTGAGCTATACCACCTGGGCCCGGTGGTAGCAGCTCAACAGATTAGAGATTAAGTTTGAATCTTTGTAAATATGTATGTATATATATTTAAAAAAAAAAAAAAAAAAAAAAAAAAATGTCTCTGCAGTCTACCTTACCTCTCAGGATAGATGAGGGACCAAACTGGAATTTTTCCCTATTGCTTCCTCAGGACTCATTGGGACTCTTCTCTCCTCCCCTCTTCATGAGTGTCAGATTTCTGAAGAAAGGGGGGGGGGGGGGGGGGGGGGGGGGGGTAATGTAATGTAACCGAGAGGGTTAGGAACCGGTCTAGGTTGGTTACCTCGGTCTATATGAGTTTTGGGAGTTATCTCCCGTAGTGAGTCCCCTGAATTTTTGATTGATCTACCTGCCATCCAATGGGTAGTTATTCTGCACCGGTCCACTAGGTAAGATATATTAACGCAATAAAATGGAAAATTTAAGAATTAAATTAAATTTTTATAAGATAATATCTTACCTAGTGGACAAGGAGAGTCCCACCCTACCTTCCCCGCTTAATTCAGGGGGACTTTACTTGGTAGGCAACAAAAAGAGGAAGTGCGCATGCGCGCACACGCGCAGTAGGGGAGCTGGGTGTCCGGTGACACCTGGCGAGTGAATACTACACTACCGGTCCAGGCCAGAGCCCAGCTCAGGACATTTTTTTCTAATGTTTGGCGGGACCGGCTAGGCGCCGGACTATTGCACCGGTCCACTAGGTAAGATATTATCTTATAAAAATTTAATTTAATTCTTAAATTTTCCAATTTGCTTCTATCTCCTTAACCGTGCAGGATAGAGCGATTTCGTCAAAATTTTCAACCCACAGGGTATCTAAGGAATGTACTCTTTGCAATTTGCAAAAAATTTTCCCCTGTTCAAAAATGGCGGCCATTTTGAATTTTTGCCAAACGTGGCAAAACACAATTTCATTGCGTTAATACATCTTACCTAACAGACGATAGCTATTGTCCGGCGCCAGCCGGTCCCGCCAAACGCCAGAAAAAGACGTCCTGAGTTTCACCTCCGGCCGGACCGGTACACTCCAATCCACTCGCCAGGTGGCCTAGTTCCTGCTTTACTCGCCAGAGGGACGTGACGTCATAGCATCTTTTTCGTTTGGCGCGAGTTTTGAAGTTGTGTTTTCTCTAAAACTTTCTATTTTGTGGATAATTATATCAATCCTTTTTGTGTGTACTTGAGCTTTGTCAGTTGGAATCTTAATTCATCATGGCATCTCCAGGACAAAGGAAAGGGGCGTGCGGCCATATAATGGCCTCTTTTGACACCCACTCTCGCTGTGCACGTTGCAGGGACAAAGGCATGGGTGAGGATCCGTGTGTGGCTAAGTTACCCTGTGAGTACTGCGATTTGTTAACTCCGGAGCAGGTGATTTAGTTGGCTACACCAACATATAAACTGCGAAAGGAAAAGGCAAAAAGTAAAGAAACTCTAATAGACCCAGCTTCTGTTACGGTTGTTGGCCAAGTAGATCCGCAGGACGTAGAGCCTTCTGTTTCTACTCATGAACCTTCTTCTGACCTTGCTTTACCACAACCATCCTTCCGGAAAGACCTCTAAGAACTGGATGAAAAGTGGTCAGTTCGCATGGCTCGTCTAGAAGCTCTGTTAACTCTGGGACATCGTCCAGCTTCTCAGCCATCTTTCTCCTCGGTGAAAGCACCGGTTTCTCATCAAGCACCTGCCGGATCAATTTCTCAAGCCCCTTTCCTCTTGACTTCAGTTCCTTCCGGCCAAGCCGCCCCGGCTTCTGGTCCGGATAGAACTCAAAGTGCTTCTAATATGGATATGGTGTCTCCTCTGGAACAGTTATACCAGGACCCTGACCCGGAACCGGTTTTTGCTGGACCTACTTCTTCCGGCCCGGTGTCTTATGAACAAGGTGTTGAACCTCTGTCAGTGTCTGCCCGGAATGTTTCTCCACCTACTCATGTTGAAGAGGGCGAATTGTCAGAACTGGAGGATCAGCCAGATCAAGACAATGTTGAAAGTGTTGAAAGTGACCGCGCTATGAGCGAGGACCAAAACTACAGGGAGACAGTGAGAGGCGTCCGCGCCTTTATGGGATGGTCACACATCCTGGATTTAGAATATTCTCCTTCTTCCAGGGCTGATAATCCGTGGATAGGTCATAGATTACAGCCAGTAGGAAAGGTATCCGTCAACCTCCCCCCGGAGGATTGGTTATGTAAAAAGTTGGAGAATTTGAATCTGGTACTCATTGAAGGCTACCCTTCAAAATCTGCAGAACCCGGGGGTCTACATATGGACCACTATCTCCGTCCCCCTAAATCACAAGCTAGGTGGTATGGGATACATCCGGCAGAGCCCAAGGACATCTCCAGACCTGGAAAATATGTTACAACTTGGCCGAATGATGCGGCGAAACTTAATAGTGCTTTTGCCCGCATTGCAAAACCCTCTGCTACTACTTCTCAACCTTCTTCCCGGCCCATTGCTCAGGACACGCTCAGAAAATGGGAAAAGGCTGCCAAAGAGACTAGCTATATATGCAACCAATCTGCAGGATTCAACCGTTGTATTACTAAAATACAGGACAGTGTCCAGGAACAGTTGAAAGTTTTACAGAGTGAACTTGGAAAGGGCAAATCATCTCCCAAGGCTCAGGCCGCGTTGGATGAACTTCACTATCTAACATCATTCAATCAGAATGTGAGTTTTGCGGTCGGAAAATCCCTCCAACATCTTTCTGACTTTACTTTTGTCCAGATGGCCAATCTCACCCTAGTGCGTCGAGACTCTTATCTGGATCATTTGAAGCTAGGTATAAAACCAGACACTTTTTCCGCCCTGCGGAATTGTCCTTTGAATACCCATGCTCTGTTCCCGGATGCGGTAATCCGCAAAGCAGAAGATGAAATTGCTCAGTTTGAAACTGTTAAGCGTACTCACCAGCCCGGTCCGGGCCATGGTGGGTTCGCCGGAAATCAAAAACGACAACAAGCCAGATACCAACCTTACTCTACTAGCTGGAAACCAGGTCAAGATACCTCTCATACCGGAAACCCCACCGGAAAAGACATGCCGGCTTGGAAGTCATTTGGAGGACGCGGTAGAGCAAGAGGCAGAGGCAGGGGAGGTCAGCCCGGACGCGGTACCCGCCCTCCTAGGGATCAGGGGCAGTATAAATGACAATTATTGTGTTCTCAGTCCGGTGGCAGTAGCCCGGCCAAACAAAAGTGTGTTAAATGTGGAAAGACAAAACTTTTCTGTGTCTGTTCAACAAGCTGTGTTATGTCCTGTTGCCAGTCCTGTACCTTTTGTCTTAAGTGTGAGAGGGCAGTCACAAAAGAAAGACACAAGTCCCTCATTAAAAATGAAACAAGAAATAAAGTTTGTCAAAGATGCTTTTTCTGTAGATCATTGCGTTTTTGCCCCGGTTGTTCCAAATGCCCTCAATGTTGTCAATGTTCATCAGATAGGGGGACGCCTCCAAAAGTTTTGGCAAAGGTGGTCCCTCCTGGGTGCAAATCCGAGAGTAGTGTCCATTTTGAAGGACGGCTACATTCTCCCATTCAAGGTCAGACCAAATCTAGTCAGAGATCCGTTGATAGTCAGCGGCTATGCAAACCCCCTCAGGAACCTCTACCAGAAACAGGCCTTGCAGGCCTTACTGCAAAAGGAGGCAGTAGAGATGGTGAGGGTTCGAACATCTCTAGCCTTCTTCAACCGACTGTTCATAGTTCCAAAACCAAACCAGAAATGGCGACCAATCTTGGACCTCAGTGCTCTAAACAAATTTTTGAGCGTAAAAACATTCAAAATGGAAACCCCAGAAACAATTCGGTTGTCCCTGCAACAAGGGGAATGGGTGACATCGCTGGATTTCAACGACGCCTATTTCCACATTCCAGTCCATGTGACATCCCGGAAATATCTCAGGTTCCATTTCCAAAATCAGTCCTATCAGTTCCGGGCCCTTCCCTTTGGCCTCTCCACAGCTCCAATGGAGTTCACTTGTGTGGTCAAAGAGGTCAAGTTAATGGCTCAATCCCGGGGTATAAGGATCCACCAGTACCTAGACGACTGGTTGATTCGAGCCCCTACCAAAGAATCCTGCCACCAGGGCACTCAATCCCTCCTCGCCCTTTGCCAGGAGTTGGGTGGGATAGTCAACCTCCCAAAGTCAGAACTAGAACCCAAACAGACTTTCGAGTTCGTGGGTTACAAGTACGATCTCTTCCAAGGACTGGTCTTACCGACTCAGAACCGTTGGGAGTCGATCCTCCAAAAGTTGGAATCCATCCTATCCAAGCCAAGTTGCCGAGTCAGGAAATTTATGTCCCTGATAGGCCTGCTTACAGCGACGGAAAAACAGGTTCCACTGGGGAGACTCCACATGAGACCCATCCAGTGGCACCTAAAACGACATTGGAGAGTTCCGGAATCCCTGGAAAAGGAGATTCCTGTGCCAAGGTCACTTCACCCGCACCTTCTATGGTGGACCAAGGAGACAAATGTCTTGACAGGGCAACCTTTACATCCCTTGAGTCATGCCGTTCAGATCTTTACCGACGCCTCAAAAGAAGGCTGGGGTGCTCATTTAGGAGACGTCACAGCAAGAGGCGATTGGTCAGTTCCAGAAAGTCATCTTCACATAAATTTCCTGGAACTAAAAGCGGTCCTACTAGCCTTGAAAAGATTCCAGTCCTTGGTACAAGGCAAAGTAGTTCTAGTTGCCACAGACAACACCACGGTTGTGGCATACATCAACAAGGAAGGAGGTATGAGGTCAGGCTCACTTTGTGCCCTTCTATGGCGACTCCTGTGTTGGTGCAATCTGAGACAGGTAGTCCTAAGGGCCAGGCACATCCCTGGTCGTCTGAATGTGATTGCAGACAAATTGTCTCGTCAAGGCCAAGTCATTCAGACAGAATGGTCCCTTCACCAGGAGGTCTTAGACCTCCTGACTCAGACCTGGCACCGTCCCCAGGTGGACATGTTTGCAACAAAGTACAATTGCAAACTAGCCCAGTATGTGTCTCCAGTGCCGGACCCCAGGGCTTGGGCAGTGGACGCCCTGACAGTCTCTTGGGAAAACCTGGAGATGTATATCTTCCCCCCAGTATCGTTACTGGGCAAGGTTGTCAGCAAACTGTCGGACCATCTTTACAAGAGAGTGATCCTAATAGCTCCGGGTTGGCCCAACATGCCATGGTTCTGGGACCTGGTGGAACTGTCGTCTCAGATCCCTCTTTGCCTACCCCAACCATCCCGACCTAGTGACACAGCCATTCAACAAGGCACGTCACAGGAATCTGACCAACCTAAACCTACACGCCTGGCTCCTAGAGCCGCGGCTATCAAAGAGTAAGGGTTCTCTAGCCCAGTGGCGTCACGAATTGAGGCTCCTCAAAGAAGTTCAACCAGAACAGTCTATGAGGCAAAGTGGGCCGTTTTTGTCAGATGGTGTGAATCAAGTCAGGTGGACTTCAGGTCTCCATCTGTCAAACAGATAGCAGATTTTCTCCTGCATCTTTTCCAGGAGAAGAATCTCCAACCCAGTACCATTGATGGTTACAGATCAGCCATTGCAGACAAATTGGGCAATTCTTCTTTGAATGTGAGTAAAGATGAAAACTTAACCCGCCTTTTGGACAGTTTTCATAGAGATAGACCAAAGGGTAGACGAGGAATTCCTTCATGGAATCTTTCTCTGGTCTTACATCAGCTCACAAAAGCTCCATTTGAGCCTCTCAGAAAGGCCTCATTAAAACATCTGACCTTTAAGACGGTGTTCCTCCTCGCACTGGGTTCTGGAAAGCGTAGGAGTGAAATACACGCTTGGCTGAACAAAAATATTAGACACCAAGCTGACTGGTCCAAGGTGTCCCTTTACCCTTCAAGTTTTTTGGCTAAAAATCACTTAGCAATAGAGGGTCCAGAGTGCGTGGCTCCAGTGGTTATACCAGCCCTGGCTCCTACTCTGGACAAATCCTTGAAGGAAGACAGGTCACTCTGCCCAGTCAGAGCTTTGCGCTACTATCTGGACAAAACTCAAGATCTCAGACAAGGAAAGGAGCTGGTTTTTGTCTCCTTCAAAAAGGGTTTCATGAAGGATATTTCTCCTGCTACGATCTCATCTTGGATCAAGCAGACGGTTACCCTTTGCTACGATCTATCAGATCAGGAGTCTAACCCTTCATCAGGTGAAGGCGCATGACGTTAGAGCCTTCGCGGCTTCAAAAGCCTTTCAGGGTGGCATTTCGCTAGACCAGATCTTCGCTGACCAGATCTTAGGAGAGGTGGCACTGCTCGGTAACTTAAGGAGCAGTTTTTGAGCTTCTTTATTATCCGGGCCAGAGGTTACGTGCCTATTTATAGAGTTCCTTCTAGTCCTGAGGAAGCTGCCCTCCTTCCACTGGGTAGTTATTCTAGCTATCGTCTGTTAGGTAAGATGTATTAACGCAATGAAATTGTAAATTTTAATTAGTAAATTAAATTTTTATTAGTTAATACCTTACCTAACAGACGGGAGATTCCCACCCGGCCTTCCCCGCTTTTCAGCTTCCATTACCTAATTTGGGGACGAAAAAGATGCTATGACGTCACGTCCCTCTGGCGAGTAAAGCAGGAACTAGGCCACCTGGCGAGTGGATTGGAGTGTACCGGTCCGGCCGGAGGTGAAACTCAGGACGTCTTTTTCTGGCGTTTGGCGGGACCGGCTGGCGCCGGACAATAGCTATCGTCTGTTAGGTAAGGTATAAACTAATAAAAATTTAATTTACTAATTAAAATTTGCAAATTTCCTTCTATCTCCTTAACCGTGCGAGATAGAGCAATTTCGTCAAAATTTTCGACCCACAGGGTATCTCAACATTGTACACGTGGCAATTAAAAAAAATTTTCCCCTCCCCAAAAATGGCGGCCATTTTGAATTTTCGAATTTTTGCCAAAAATGGCAAAACATAAATTTGCTTCTATCTCCTTAACTGTGCGAGATAGAGCGATTTCGTCGAAATTTTCAACCCACAGGGTATCTAAGGAATGTACTCTTTGCAATTTTCAAAAAATTTTCCCCTCCCCAAAAATGACGGCCATTTTGAATTTTCGCATTTTTGCCAAAAATGGCAAAACACGAATTTGCTTCTATCTCCTTAACCATGTGAGATAGAGCGATTTCGTCGAAATTTTCAACCCACAGGGTATCTATGGAATGTACTCTTTACAATTTTCAAAAAATATTCCGCTACTCAAAAATGGCGGCCATTTTGAATTTTCGAATTTTCCCCACAAATGGCAAAACACAAATTTGCTTCTATCTCCTTAACCGTGCGAGATAGAGCGATTTCGTCAAAATTTTCGACCCATAGGGTATCTGAGAATTCTACTCTTGGCAATTTTTAAAAAAATTTCCCCTCCCCCAAAAATGGCGGCCATTTTGAATTTTCGAATTTTTGCCCAAAATGGAAAAACACAAATTGGCCTTAACCGTGCAAAATAGAGTTATTTCGTTGAAATTTTCGACCCATAGGGTATCTAAGAAATGTACTCTTGGCAATTTTCAAAAAACTTTCCTTTTCCCAAAAATGGCGGCCATTTTGAATTTTCAAATTTTTCTTCTTAACTGTGCAAGATGGAGTGATTTTGGTCAAAATTTTCGACCCAACCAATGCAAAAAGGCATGAAGCTGAAATAATTTACATCTACACTAATAAATATTTAAGCATCATTCATATATTTTACAAATGAAACAGGGTCTTGTAAGACTACTGTACAATTTTGGCAAAACGTTCATGGGGTGGACATTACACATGATAATGTGTGTTCTATGCTATCCTGTTTCTATTCGCACCTACTATCAACAGGGCGTCCTATTTCTAGTTTACTTATTAAATTTGCAATTTATTCCTATTTTCCAGGATAATTCCTATTTTTTCCCTATTTTTGGTGATGTTAATATGTTTCAACACTATTTTTTGTTGATCACATGCAAAATGACTTTTTATTGCGTTAATACATCCTATCCAATGGACAATTGCTTTACCGGTCGGCGCGACCGGTCCCGCCAAACGCCAGAAAAAGACGTCCTGTATATAATACCGGCAGGACCGGTCAGTAGTGTGCATTCGCTAGGTGGCGCATCATACTTGCTTCCTGTCCAGACAGAGTGACGTCAATTCATCTTTTTCGTTTGGCGCGTGTAGTGTGCAGACGCGTTTTGAAGTTATCTCCAAGTTTGAAGAAAACGCGGTTTATTCTATGAAATTAAAGCTTATTTTCATCTGAAAATATATTTATTGTGTTACATACATTTTATGGCCTCTCCAGGACTGAAACGAGGCATTATCCAGCGTTTTATAGCCAGTTTTGAAGAATTTCTGTGTATTTGTCGTCGAGAGGAATTGTGGGTGAGAGGTCGCGTGTCATCCCTGCAGCATTCCTTCTGCTGGTCAGAAGCGTGTAATTACCACGATTCACCCTCCATTTAATTCTACATTGTCGAGTAACACTGCGTGTATGTCGACGAGAAGAAATTAGAAGGAAAGAAGAATGCATCGTCTGACGTCATCACTTTCAGCTTATGCTTGTCACGTGACACGGACCTGGTCATGTGATACGCATTCAACATGGAGGAATCGTGTTTTTCAACAGAAGTTTTAGAAGAAAAGACGAGTATTTATCACTCTACACCCACTTTTTAACTGGCAAGAAGAAATCCAGCAACTCGTCTGTTGACCTGAAGAAGTTAGATGTCAAATAGTCTTTGAACTCTGCATATTTTGCCGGTGCCGGTCATGTGACTTCACAGATCTCAACACAACTACCGGCAAGCAAATCCCCAAGCGTGACTGGTTCAGCTGACAAGAAGTGATGAGTTTTACCGGTACCAGTTCTGGTCAGACTACCGGTGGGGAGCACTAGTGATGAGTTTTACCGGTTCCAGTCTGTACAGACCACCGGTGGGTCATGTTCCTGTGAAGCTGTCAGGAAACCCCCCTTCAGTGGTTCCAGTGATCAGCCCTGTGTTGATACTGGAACCTTCACCAGAGGCCTTTCCACTGGTGGGACTGTTGGGGGTACCGGTTCCGGTCTGTACAGACTACCGGTGGGTGCTGTTCCTGTGAAGCTGTCAAGAAACCCCCCTTCAGTGGTTCCAGTGATCAGCCCTGTGTTGATATTGGAACCTTCACCAGAGGCCTTTCCACTGGTGGGACTGTTGGGGGTACCGGTTCCGGTCTGTACAGACTACCGGTGGGTGCTGTTCCTGTAAAGAAACCCCTTCAGTGGTTGCCAGTGATCACCCCTTTTTGATCCTGGAACCTCCACCAGAGGCCTCCCCACTGGTGGGACTGTTGGGGTACCGGTTCCAGTCATGTTCCTGTGAAGCTGTCAAGGAACCCCCCTTCAGTGGTTACCAGTGATCAGCCCTGTTTTGATACTGGAACCTCCACCAGACTGTTCAGACTGCCGGTTGTGGTCACAGAAATCCAGCAAGGGCTACCGGTTAAACAGGATTACCGGTTACACAGAGTTGCTGGTGACATACAGCAGGGCTACTGGTTCAGAGAATTACCGGCTCCTGAGTGTTGCCGGTTCCGGAGTCTTGCCGGTTGCAGAGGAATCTGTACCCATCCTTAAGGGCAAGAAACCAGCTCCAAATCCAGTGCTGACAACAGGTTTGCCGGTTACAGAGAATTGCCGGTTCCGGAGTGTTGCTGGTTCCGGAACCGTAGTGCTGCTGGTTACAAGAAATCTGCTGTTCCCATCCTTACTGGCAAGGAACCAGCTTCAAATTCAGTGCTGAGAACAGGTTCAACAGTTAGCCTTCTCTCAGAGCCTACCGGTTTGACCGGTTACAGAGCCTGTTTGATTGCAGAGAAAAGCTACTGAACCACCACTGTGGACAGGAAGAAGGCAACTTCATATGAGCCTATCCTTGCTAAGAAGCAGTTCACCCAGTTCTGCCAACTCCGGTGAGTTTATGCAGAACTGTGGAGCCACCAGGAACCGGTTACAGAGCATTGCCTCGCGTATAACCGTTTAAGGCCTGGTACTGGGCAGGTCTCCAGGACTGACTGACAGACCGGCAGAAGTTCCTTAAAGGCCAAAACAGCTGTTTAGGCCAACCAGTGGCAGCCTAAGAAACTGGTTACAGAGGAATTCTTTGATCAGTCACTGGTCCCGGTGAAATGCCGGTCAAGCTACCTGACCAGTCAGCCAGCCTACCCTTTCGGGTCCCAGCTGGTCAGACAGTGGCTAGAGATTGAGGGAGGGTTACACTCTCCCCTTCCGGTTCAGACCCCACTTGACGAGGTCACCGACTGTAATAAGCAACTACCACAATCCAACCAAACAGTCCTTCCTTTTAGAGGCACTGTATCAGCTGATAAACAAGAATGCAGTCGAACTGGTGGAAAATCAAAACTCACTGGGGTTTTACAACCGGCTTTTTGGTACCCAAACCCAACAACCGGTGGAGACCGATCCTAGACCTGAGCACCTTGAACACCTTTTTGAACACAGGGACGTTCAAGATGGAAACCTCAGAGACAATAAGAACCTCCCTCCAAGCAGGGGAGTGGGTCACACCTCCAGGGTCGGTCCTACCAGTTCAAAGCCCTTCCCTTTGGCCTGTCCACAGCTCCCATTGAGTTCACAGTGGTGGCCAAAGAGGTCAAACTCGTGGCCTTTCAGAAGGGTATAAGGATCCACCAGTACCTAGACGACTGGCTGGTGAAAGCCTCTACCCACCACACCTGTTTCCAGCCTACTCAAACCCTAGTCACACTTTGTCAGGAATAAGGGTGGCTGGTGAACAAGGAAAAGTCAGAGCTGGTTCCCAAACAGGTCTTCAACTTTGTAGGTTACCAGTTCGACCTGAAAGAGGGCAAGGTCAGACCAACAGAAGAACGTTGGCAGACCTTGACACACAAGATCAGATCAATATTGTCGGATCCGCTTTGCCCGGTCCGACAATGCATGTCCCTCATAGGTCTACTCACAGCAACAGAAAAGCAAGTCCACTTAGGGCGACTAACATGAGACCCATACAGTGGCACAACAAGTGGAGGGTCCCAGAGTCACTGGAAAAGGTGATCTCGGTCCCCAAATCCCTCCACCCCCATCTAAGGTGGTGGCTGGAGGAAAGCAATGTGCTTCTAGGTCAACCATTACACCCTCTAAAACATGCTCTGCAAATCTTTACAGACGCATCAAAGAAGGGTGGGGCGCTCACTTAGACGAGCACACTGCAAGGGGACAGTGGTCCCTACCAGAGAGCAAGTTACACATAAACCACTTGGAGCTGAAAGCAGTATTTCTAGCTCTAAAAGAGTTTCAAACCCTAGTCTTCAACAAGACAGTGTTGGTAGCTACAGACAACACAACAGTGGTTGCCTATATCAACAAAGAAGGGGGGATGAAATCGGGCTGTCTGTGTGCCCTACTGTGGCGAATTCTGTCCTGGTGCACCAGGCAGAAAGTAACCCTCAGGGCACGTCACATCCCCGGCCGGCTGAACGTGATAGCAGACAAGCTATCCAGGCTTGGCCAGACCATTCAAACAGAGTGGTCACTTCATCCAGCAGTGTTCCAAGCTGTATGTTCAAGGTGGCATTAGCCACAAGTGGACCTGTTTGCCACCAGGTTCAACAACAAACTACCACAGTTTGTATCACCGGTACCAGACCCCCAGGCTTGGGTAGTGGATGCATTCAGCCTGTCCTGGGAGGACCTGGACCCATACGCCTTCCCACCGGCAGCCATCTTGGGCAAAGTGGTGGAGAAGCTCCAGGACTACCCCTGCAACAGAATAATTCTGATTGCTCCAGGGTGGCCCGACATGCCCTGGTTTTGGGACCTGGTAGCAATGTCAAGCCAGATCCCACTGTGTCTGCCCAGCATACCCAACCTAGTGTCTCAGCCATTCAACCAGGTCCTTCACAGGAACCTGTCGAATCTGAACCTACATGCCTGGCTCCTAGAGCCTCAGCAATCAAGGAGCAAGGCTTCTCTGAGGCAGTGGCAGCACGAATTGAGGCTCCTCAAAGAAGGTCAACCAGATCTGTCTATGAGGCAAAGTGGACCATTTTTACAAAGTGGTGCCCCAGTAATCAGGTGGACTTCAGGGCACCACCTCTGAAAGCCATTGCTGACTTCCTCCTGCACTTATTTCAGGAGAAGAAGTTACAACCAAGCACTATTGATGGCTACAGATCAGCCATTGCTGACAAACTGGGCAATTCCACCATTAATGTCAGCAAAGATGATAATCTCACTCGTCTCCTGGATAGTTTCCATAGAGACAGACCTAAGGGCAGGAGGGGCATCCCCTCCTGGAACCTTTCACTGGTTTTACATCAGCTCACAAAGGCTCCCTTTGATTCCCTGAAAGAGGCCTCCTTGAAACATCTAACTTTCAAAACTGTTTTCTTGCTGGCTTTGGGTTCAGGTAAACGCAGGAGTGAGATCCATGCTTGGTTACATAAGAACATCAGACACCAGTCGGACTGGTCTCAGGTGTTTTTGTACCCCTCACCCAGCTTCCTATCCAAGAACCAGCTGGCTAAGGAAGGTCCAGATAGTGTGGCACCAGTGGTCATCCCAGCCCTGGCACCATCTCTGGATAGGTCACTCAAGGGTGACAGGTCCCTATGTCCAGTTAGAGCCCTGCGCTACTACTTGGACAGGACTGCAGACCTCAGGCAGAATAAGGAGTTAGTCTTTGTCTCCTTCAAGAAGGGTTTTGATAAAGACATCTCACCTGCCACCATCTCCTCATGGATCAAACAGACTGTGGTTCTGTGCTATGAGCTCTCTGACCAGGAGGCCCTCACCTTACATCAGGTTAAAGCCCATGATGTTAGGGCCTTTGCTGCCTCTAAGGCTTTCCAATCAGGGATTTCCTTAGATCAGATCTTGTCAGCCTGCCACTGGAAATCTCACAACACCTTCACCCAATTCTATTTGAAGGATGTTGCCTGGGCTGACTCGGAGCTTTTCCACCTGGGACCTGTAGTGGCTGCCCAGCAGGTGCACCACCAGGCCCAGAAGTGAGGGGATGTTGTATATATGTAAATATGTACATATTGTTAAAAAAAACAAAAAAAACAAACTGTGACTTGCTTCCCTTGGGAAGTTTATTTCTTCTGGGACTGAACTCGGCCCCTCTCTCTCTATCTTTCCCTTCTCAAACCGACTCTGGAAGGAAAGAAAAAAAGGGGGGGAGGGGGGGGGGGGGGGCAACGTCGGTGGACTCCCGGTTAACCGGTGAGTTAGTGGCCGACCTTGACCTGTCAGGGTTCTCTGACCCTAGGTCAAATGGGCCTGCACTATTTTGTTTTGTTATGAGTTCACAGAAGTCCCTAGCTGCTTACCCGCCTACCAAGCGGTAGTTATTCAGCAATTGTCCATTGGATAGGATGTATTAACGCAATAAAATTGCAAATTTAATAAGTAAATTAAATTTTTATAAGTTAATACCCTATCCAATGGACAGGCAAGGCCCTCCCAACCGACCCCGCTACCAGCTTACTAGGGGTCTAAATCTGTTTAGACAACGAAAAAGATGAATTGATGTCACTCTGTCTGGACAGGAAGCAAGTATGATGCGCCACCTAGCGAATGCACACTACTGACCGGTCCTGCCGGTATTATATACAGGACGTCTTTTTCTGGCATTTGGCGGGACCGGTCGCGCCGACCGGTAAAGCAATTGTCCATTGGATAGGGTATTAACTTATAAAAATTTAATTTACTTATTAAATTTGCAAAATTTTCTCACGATAAAGTATAAATTTTACAATTATGTGATTTTAACTGGTAAAGTTAAGTACATGGTTCAAAAAGTTTAGTCAAATAACTTTTAGTTATAGCTTCTGGAAAATATGATCTAAACTATTACATATCTTCATTGTGCCTGAACCCAGTTATGTTATTATGTTAACCTATGTTTATTTGGTCGTGCTTCTGAAATAGGTTGTTCGGCATTGATAGATATTGAACTGAGTCAATACCACTGCCTGTTGAGTGGTTACTTTGACGAGGCAAATTATCTTTGGCTACAGCTGTACTTGGCTAACTCAGTGTGGCATTATTTCATTGGGAGCTATGCAGAACTATTCTCAGGTCAGCTAGTAGTGGTGTAACGATTCCCCGAGAACTCGATTTCCGAACTCGAGTCTGTGTTTTAGCATGTACATCGATCCCATTGGAAACGTCGGTGACGAAAAAAACGCATGAAACCATGGAAGACATTTTGAGTGGACGATAATAGAAATACTTGCTACAATGGCGATCGTTTTTATAAATCTTATGGACTTTCATTGTATAATAAAAATACTAGCTACAATGTGCGATAGTTTTTACCCCACAGCCCTAAAGGGCTGTCGGGGTATTGTTTTCACCCATGGTGTCCGGAAATTTGAAGCAATTTGAAAACATCACAGAAACCGTTAGAGATAGAATGATTTTGAGCATATTTTGGGCCTGTTGAGTACTAGAAACTTTTGATGTAGTGCCCCTGAAAAAAAGTTGAATATTCAGAATTTTGGCAGCCATCTTGAATTTTGGCAGAAATAAAAAATGTTGTTTATTTCTAAAAAATTTGGACTGTTTTTGTACTAAAGACCTTAGATATAAAGTTGAATTTCCCGAATTTCATCTGCTATCTTGAATTTTGGTGGAAATTGAAAATAAAGTTTATCTTGAAAACTGTCAGAGATAGAGGGATTTTGTGGAAATATTGGACACTGTGTACTAAAGACCTTAATATGTCTCTGAAAAAAGTTGAATTTCCCGAATTTCGTCCACCATCTTGAATTTTGACGGAAATTAAAACTGTCATTATGTCGAAAACAGTTGGAGACAGAGCGATTTCAAGCAAATTTTGGGCAATTTGGGTATTAGAGACGTTATATAGTGCCTCTGAAAAAGTTTTAGTTTTTATGTCAGCTGACTTGTCAGCTGACATTATGTCGTCACTCTGCGGCGTGGGCGTACGCGTACGCGTGAACAACTTCTCCTCCAAAACTACAAGGCCTAGAGACGTGCTGTTTTTTTTTAAAAGATACCTTATCTATCGAGGATGAAAAATTGTTCAAGGCATGCAAATCTGTCTGTTCGTCTGTTTGCTAGAGACATTACAAGGGGGGTACCCCCACCAAAAGTGTGAAAATTTCAACACTTAATCACAATTTTCTCAGTGACTATTGCAGGGATTTCTCTCATATCTTGCATATATGTACTAGGCCACAGGTAGATTCTCTTGTGTGAGTATGAGACCTGGATCTGTCTTACTTTTTTTAAATAAATTTTTTAATAATTTTTAATGCATTAAAATTCATGAAATCATGCACAAAATCATTTATAACTTGGAAAGTGTTGCATTTAGAGCATTTTGTTAAAATATGTTATTCAGCTACTTTTTTCATAGCTACAATATGGTGAGTAAGTTGGGTGCCTGTCTCAATAGCTAAGTGAGTAATAGCTACTTTTGGGCTTTTCAGTAACTTCCATCATGAGTAGAATCACTTGTAACTTAAAAACTATTGCATTTAGAGAATTTTGTATAAATATGTTATTCAGCTACTTTTGGGTCAGCTATAACATAGTAAAATTTTAGACCTGTAGCTCATGGCATAGCTGAGTAATAGCTACTTTTAGGTTATCACTGTTGAGTAAATCGCTTATAACTTCAAAACTATTGCATTTAGAGAATTTCATATAAATATGTTATTCAGCTACTTTTGGGTCAGCTATAACATAGTAAAATTTCAGACCTGTAGCTCATGGCATAGCTGAGTAATAGCTACTTTTAGGTTATCACTGTTGAGTAAATCGCTTATAACTTGGAAACTATTGCATTTACAGTATTTTGTTGCAATATATTATTCACCTATTTTGGGATCAGCTATAACATAGTGAAGTTTCAGATCTGTGGCTCATTGCATAGCTGAGTAATAGCTACTTTGAAGTTCTCACTATTGAGTAAATCACTTGTAACTTAAAACCTATTGCATTTAGAGAATTTCGTATAAATATGTTATTCAGCTACTTTTGGGCCAGCTATAATATAGTGAAATTTCAGATCTGTAGGTCATGGCATAGCTGAGTAATAGCTACTTTAAAGTTCTCACTATTGAGTAAATCAGTTGTAATTGGAAAACTATTGCATTTAGAGAATTTCGTATAAATATGTTATTCAGCTACTTTTGGGTCAGCTATAACATAGTAAAATTTCAGACCTGTAGCTCATGGCATAGCTGAGTAATAGCTACTTTTAGGTCATCACTATTGAGTAAATCAGTTGTAACTTCAAAACTATTGCATTTACAGTATTTTGCTTGAATATGTTATTCACCTACTTTTGGGTCAGCTATAACATAGTGAAATTTCAGACCTGTAGCTCATTGCATAGCTGAGTAATAACTACTTTGAGGTTCTCACTATTGGGTAAATCAGTTGTAATTGCAAAACTATTGCATTTAGAGAATTTAGTATAAATATGTTATTCAGCTACTTTTGGGTCAGCTATAACATAGTAAAATTTCAGACCTGTAGCTCATGGCATAGCTGAGTAATAGCTACTTTGAGGTTATCACTGTTGAGTAAATTGCTTATAACTTGGAAATTATTGCATTTAGAGTATTTTGTTTCAATATGTTATTCACCTATTTTGGGGTCAGCTATAACATAGTGAAGTTCCAGACCTGTGACTCATTGCATAGCTGAGTAATAGCTACTTTGAACTTCTCAATGTTGAGTAAATCACTTATAATTTGAAAACTATTGCATTTAGAGAATTTAGTATAAATATGTTATTCAGCTACTTTTGGGTCAGCTATAACATAGTAAAATTTCAGACCTGTAGCTCATGGCATAGCTGAGTAACAGCTACTTTTAGGTTATCACTGTTGAGTAAATCACTTATAACTTGCAAACTATCGCATTTAGAGTATTTTGTTGCAATATGTTATTCACCTATTTTGGGGTCAGCTATAACATAGTGAAGTTCCAGACCTGTGGCTCATTGCATAGCTGAGTAATAGCTACTTTGAAGTTCTCACTGTTGAGTAAATCAGTTGTAATTGGAAAACTATTGCCTTTACAGAAATTTGTGCAAATATGTTATTCAGCTACTTTTGGGTCAGCTATAACATAGTGAAATTACAGACCTGTAGCTCATGGCACAACTGAGCAATAGCTATTCTCAGGCACTGACTGTTGAGTAAATTGGCTATAACTTGAAAAATATTGCATTTGGAGTATTTTGTTAAAATATATTGTTCACCTACTTTTGGGTTAGCTATAACATAGTGAAATTACAGACCTATAGCTCGTGGCATAGCGGAGCAATAGCTATTTTCAGGTTCTCACTATTGAGTAAATCAGTTGTAACTTGAAAACTATTGCATTTACAGTATTTTGCTTAAATATGTTGTTCACCTACTTTTAGGTCAGCTATAACAGAGCAAAAATTCAGACATGTAGCTCATTGCATAGCTGAGTAATAGTTCCTTTGAGGTTCTCACTGTTGAGTAAATCAGTTGTAACTTGAAAACTATTACATTTAGAGTATTTTGTTAAATATGTTATTCACAGACGTTTTGCTCAGCTATAACATAGTGAAATTGCAGACCTCTATGTCATGGCATAGCTGAGCAAAGCTTCTTTCAGGTTCTCACTGTTGAGTAAATCATTGTATCCAACCTGTAGGAAATCATGGGCTGGGAATCTGTTAAGATGGTCCGATTTGACCTTGGAACCCTCCTTCAAGGTCAAATGAGGATAGCCAAACATAAAAGTGCTTATAACTCGCTTATTATTGGTCCTAGAGGTTTGGAATGAAAACCAACCTATAGAAAATCATGAGCTGGGAATTTTTTGGTGTGGTCGGATTTCGCCTTGGACCCCTCCTTCAAGGTCAAATGAGGATAGCCAAACTTAAAAGTGCTTATAACTCGCTTATTATTGGTCCTAGAGGTTTGGAATGGAAAACCAACCTATAGAAAATCATGGGCTGGGAATCTTTTGGTGTGGTCGGATTTCACCTTAGGTCAAACGAAGATAGCCAAACTTAAAGTGCTTATAACTCGCGTATTATTGGTCTTGGAGGTTTGGGATGGTAAACCAACATATAGGAAATCATCGGCTGGGATTCTTTTGGTGTGGTCAGATTTGACCTGGGACCCCTCCTTCAAGTTCAATTGAGGATAGCCAAACTTACAATTGCTTATAACTCGCTTATTATTGGTCCTACAAGTTTGGGATGGTAAACAAGCTACAGGAAATCATGGGCTGGGAATTTTTTTGTGTGGTCGGATTTGACCTTAGACCCCTCCGTCAAGGTCAAACAAGGATAGCCAAACTTAAAAAGTGCCTATGACTCACTTATTATTGGTCCGACAGGTTTGGGATGGTAAACCATCCTAAATTCTTTGGCTGGGAATCTTTTGGTATGGTCAGATTTGACCTTTGGATCCCTTCTTCATGGTCGAACGAGGATATTGCATTTATAGTATTTCTTTAAATATTTTTAACCTACTTTTTACACTTAAACAATTACCTTGTTACTTTATTTCATAATACCATTTGCAGGGCACAACTTTTTTGTCCTTTTCTTCTGTCAGCTTCGGAATATCTTTCGAACATGCTGTTCAGTTACCATTTACTGTATTTCTGTACAGCCCTTTCCCTGATAATTATGCTTTCCTCTCATTATCACCATCACAAATCAAAAACATTCAGTCAGCTGACACAGTGCCCGTTCACGGGCACTCTCCTCTTGTTTAAATTTGGCAGCCATCTCAAATTTTGCCGGACATTGAAAATATAGGTTATCTCAAAAACTGTTTGAGATACAGTGATTTTGAGCAAATTTCGAACCAATGAAATAATGTGTGAAGCTAAAATAATTTACATGTAATAATTATCCAATCATCTTTCATATATATTACAAACAAAACAGAGTATTTAAAGACAATTTTACAATTGTTGCAAATCAATCATGGGGTGGACATGACACTTGATAATGTGTTTTCTTCTATGCTAACTTGTTTCTTTTCACATGTTGCAGCTTCTCTAAACAGAGCGTCCTATTTCTAGTTTTGTTGATAAATGTTATTGCATTTAGAGTATTCCATTTGTATATGATATTCATCTACTTTTCGGTCAGCTATAACATTGTAAAATTGTAGACCTGTAGGTCATTGGATAGCTGAGCAGTAGAAATTGTCACTGTTTTTGAGTTAATGGCTTGTATCATAGGTAATTTGAAAAGTGTTGAATTAAGAGCATTTAAACAAGAGTTAAAATATGTTGTTCAGCTACTTTTTCATAGCTACAACGTGTTGAGTAACTTTTGACTCTGTCCCCATAGCTAAGTAGGTAATAGGTACTTTCTGACTTTTCATTACCTTCCATAGTAAGTAAAATCACTTACAACGTGAAAACTGTTGCATTTAGAGCATTTTGGTAAAATACATTGTTCAGCTATTTTTCCCATAGCTACAACATGGTCAGAAGTTTGAAATAGATCTCCATAGCTAAGTGAGTAATATCTACTTTCATATTTTACTGCAGTTACCTAATGAGTAAATGGCTTCTATCTTCAAGAGTGTTGCATCTACACAATTTCTTTTGAAAGAGTTGTTCATCTACTTTTTGATGAACAATAGTATAATGATGTTTCAAACTTGTTGGTCAATATACAAGTGTCTAACAGCTACTTTTATTGTGTCATAGTTGAATAAATTGCATACATCTTGAACAACCAGGTCCTGAGTAGCTTCTTAGGAAACAACCTGACAGTTTCCTTTGTACTTCACTTTTGAATACCATTTGCAGCGCACAACTTTTGTGTCCTTTTTTACTCTCACTTGTACTCTGATGGTCCAAACATAAGGTCAGCCAACATAGAGCCTGTTCATTCATACTGATTGCTTGTTATGTTTATGTTCAGAGAGCAGCTGCTGGTGAAGCAAGTTCAAGAGCTTTTCAGAAAACAAAGATTGCCAGTGGAAGATTTGGTACAGTCTAATATTAAAACTACTTGAGTGACCTTTATTTTAAGTTTTTGGATGGGTTTTGTGTACACCAACCCACCTGTTAGATTGACGTGTCCGATGTCCGTCCATTCATCCGGCACATTTTGGTTTCCGGACTCTAACCAGAACACACTTCCATCGATCGATTTGAAACTTATCAGAATGGTAGGGCACCATCTAGGTTAGGTTGCTTTCGAAATTGGTGCCATTTTGAAAAACAAGATGGCTGATGTCTTGAAATTCTGTTTCTGAACTCTAACTCGAAGACACTTGTGCCAATCAATTTGAAACTTGACAAGGTGTTGGGGCATCACCTAGGCTAGGTAACTTTTGAAATTGGTGCCATTTTGCAAAAAAGATGGCTGCCATCTTGAAATTCTGTTACCTGACTCGATCTCAAAGACGCTTCAGCCGATCGATTTGAAACTTAACAGGATGGTAGGGTACCACCTAGGCAACGTTGCTTTCGAAGTTGGTGCCATCTTAAAATTCTGTTAGCAGACTTTTACAGAAAGATGCTTCTTCTGATTGATTTCAAACTTAATAAAGTGGTAGGACAGAATCGTATTTTGATATGACCAGGACCAATATCACAGCTGTCGTGTTGCATACATCTGACATACATACATCCTATAGACGTGGCAAGTGCTAGTATGTGTTACCCTCCCTGATGCTGATTGCGTAACCCGCCTTTTGGTGTCTACAACCCCAGTTTCTTGTATATGTTTTGATGTGTGAGAAAGCTGAAAATATAGCAAATTTTTACCATATAGGATTTTTGCCCCACAGGTGGTGGTGGAGGGGATGTCTGTGTGGGTATTGTTTTCACCCATTGCGTCCGGGTGGGCAGCGGGAAAAAGCTTATTAGGGCTATATCTCTGAAAACATAAGGTTTTTGAAGTTTAAACAATGGCGGAACATTGGTTGGCGGGGTGTAGGTGTGCAAAGCCATAGTGTGACCTTCATTTAACGTTTGACCGTGCTGTAGTGACCTAGACTTTTTAAATCTTGTACGGGCTATATATTGGAAATCATAAGGTGTAGGAAGTTGATCCTTTGTAGTAACATTGGTAAGGGAGTATAGGTTTGCAACGTTGTGGTGTGACCGTGATATGATATCTTGTCTTAGACTATATCTCAGAATCTGTAAGGTGTAAAAGGTTGATATTTGGTATGGGCCTTTGACCTTTGCCATAGTGACCTTGAATTTAAAAATCTTGTCTGGGCTATATCTTAGAAACTGTAAGATGTAGGAAGTTAGGGGATATTTGTTAGGGGAATTGGCTAGAGGGTGTAGGTGAGCAATGACCTTGTTGTAGTGATCTTGACCTTTAAAATCTTGTCCAGCCTATATCTCAGAAATCATAAGGTGTAGGAAGTTGATACTTAAGGGGTGTAGGTGTGCAACGTCATGGCTTAACCTTTGTGGGTGGACAATTAGACCTGTGCTCGATTAATCGTCGGCGGTCGGTCATTAACGTTTTCTAATGATCGACTATTCAGCTTAAATCTTACCTTTCCTGATTTGTCTCAATATCCACATATTTGTATCCCCGGCGCGAAGCGGGGATACTATGGATTCGTCGTCGTCGTCCGCGTCCACAGAGATTTCTTGTTACCGACCTACAGTCCACATTTCTTTCCAGATTTCTTTCATATTTGGCAGGTGGCTTGATATGGTGGAGGACTCACCACCCTATCTTTTTGGTAGGCTTTATGTCTAAATTATGCCTGTGGTAGACAAAAATGTCTAAAATGTGGAATATTGCTTGTTAGCGACCGAAAGTCCACATTTCTTTCCAGATTTCTTTCATATTTGGCAGGTGGCTTGATATGGTGGAGGACTCGCCACCCTATCTTTTTGGTAGGCTTTATGTCTAAATTTGGCCTGTGGTAGACAAAAATGTCTAAAATGTGGAATATTGCTTGTTAGCGACCTACAGTCCAGATTTCTTTCATATTTGGCAGGTGGCTTGATATGGTGAAGGACTCGCCACCCTATCTTTTTGGTAGGTGTTATGTCTAAATTAGGCCTGTGGTAGACAAAAATGTCTAAAATGTGGAATATTGCTTGTTAGCGACCGACAGTCCACATTTCTTTCCAGATTCCTTTCATATTTGGCAGATGGCTTGGTATGCTAGAGGACTCGCCACCCTATCTTTTTGGTAGGGTTTATGTCTAAATTAGGCCTGTGGTAGACAAAAATGTCTAGAATGTGGAATATTGCTTGTTAGCGACCTACAGTCCACATTTCTTTCCAGATTTCTTTCATATTTGGCAGGTGGCTTATCGCTTAAAAGTATTGCAGATAGCCAATTTTTCTCAAATAACTCATTCATCTACTTTTGGGAGAGCTTTCACATGGTGAAGTTTCAGACCCGTACATAATTACTCACCTACTCAAAATGAGTAAATGTGAATTATCTCTTAAAAGTATTGCAGATAGCCAATTTTTCTAAATAACTCCTTCACCTACTTTTGGGAGAGCTTTCACTTGGTGAAGTTTCAGACCCGTAGCTAATTATTCACCTACTCAAAATGAGTAAATGCTGATTATCTCTAAAAGTATTGCGGATACCCAATTTTTATCAAATAACTCATTCATCTACTTTTGGGAGAGCTTTCACATGGTGAAGTTCCAGACCCGTAGGTAATTACTCACCTACTCAAAATGAGTACATGCGAATTATCTCTAAAAGTATTGCAGATAGCCAATTTTTGTCAAATAACTCCTTCACCTACTTTTGGGAGACTTTCACTTGGTGAAGTTTCAGACCCGTAGCTAATTACTCACCTACTCAAAATGAGTAAATGCGAATTATCTCTAGAAGTATTGCAGATAGCCAGTATTTCTCAAATAACTCATTCACCTACATTTTGGAGAGCTTTCAATTAGTGAATTTTCAGATCCGTAGCTAATTACTCACCTACTCAAAATGAGTAAATGCCTATTATCACTGAAAGTATTGCAGATAGCCAGTATTTCTGAAATAACTCATTCACCTACATTTTGGAGAGCTTTCAATTAGTGAATTTTCAGATCCGTAGCTAATTATTCACCTACTCAAAATGAGTAAATGCCTATTATCACTGAAAGTATTGCAGATAGCCAGTATTTTTGGAGAGCTTTCACATGCTAAAGTTTTTTTATGAATTTTTAAAATAATTTTTAATGCATTAAAATTAATGAAATCATGCACTAAATCAATTATAACTTGAAAAGTATTGCATTTAGAGCACTTTGTTAAAATATGTTATTCAGCTCCTTTTTCCATAGCTACAACATGGTGAGTAACTTGGGCATCTATCTCAATAGCTAAGTGAGTAATAGCTACTTTTGAAAACTCATTCACCTACTTTTGGTAGAGCTTTCACTTGGTGAAGTTTCAGACCCGTACCTAATCACTCGCCTACTCAAAATGAGTAAATGCTAATTATCTCTAAAAGTATTGCGGATACCCAATTTTTATGAAATAACTCATTCATCTACTTTTCGAAGAGCTTTCACATGGTGAAGTTTCAGACCCATAGCTAATTACTCACCTACTCAAAATGAGTAAATGCGAATTATCTCTAAAAGTATTGCAGATAGCCAATTTTTCTCAAATAACTCATTCACCTACTTTTGGGAGAGCTTTCACTTGGTGAAGTTTCAGACCCGTAGCTGTTCGCATTTTTTGGCCTGTGGTAGACAAAAATGTCTAAAATGTGGAATATTGCTTGTTAGTGACCTACAGTCCACATTTCTTTCCAGATTTCTTTCATATTTGGCAGGTGGCTTGGTATGCTAGAGGACTCGCCACCCTATCTTTTTGGTAGGCTTTATGTCTAAATTAGGCCTGTGGTAGACAAAAATGTCTAAAATGCATTAAAAGTCATGAAATCATGCACCAAATCACTTATAACTTGAAAAGTGTTGCATTTAGAGCTTTTTGTTAAAATATGTTATTCAGATACTTTTTTCATAGCTACAACATGGTGAGTAACTTCGGTGTCTGTCTCAATAGCTAAGTGAGTAATAGCTACTTTTGGGCTTTTCAGTAACTTCCATCATGAGTAAAATCACTTGTAACTTGAAAACTATTGCATTTACACAATTTTGTATAAATATGTTATTTAGCTACTTTTGGGTCAGCTATAACTAAGGCCGCAACGATTCTTCGGTTACTCGGAAACGAAACGATTCAGTTCAATACTCGAGTCAAGAAAAGTGAACCGGCTATTCGAAAACAACTAAAAATAGACGTAAAATCTACTGCAAAATTATTTTTTTTCTTTAAATATGTGAATATATTTATATATTTTACTAATATAAGGTGTTTCCGTTTCAGTTTTTAAGTCAGTCAGTCAGCTGACATTATGTCATCACTCTGCGGCGTGGGCGTACGCGTTCGCGTACGCGTACACGTCCGCGTGAACAACTTCTTCTCCAAAACAAGGCCTAGAGACATGCTGTTTTTTTTTAAAAGATACCTTATCTATCGAGGATGAAAAATTGTTCAAGGCATGCAAATCTGTCTGTTCGTCTGTTTGCTAGAGACATTACAAGGGGGGTACCCCCACCAAAAGTGTGAAAATTTCAACTTTTTATCACAATTTTCTCAGTGACTATTGCAGGGATTTCTCTCATATCTTGCATATATGTACTAGGCCAGAGGTAGATTCTCTTGTGTGAGTATGAGACCTGGATCTGTCTTACTTTTTTTTTAATAAATTTTTTTAATAATTTTTAATGCATTAAAATTCATGAAATCATGCACTAAATCACTTATAACTTCAAAAGTGTTGCATTTACAGCATTTTGTGAAAGTATGTTGTTCAGCTACTTTTTTCATAGCTACAATATGGTGAGTAAGTTGGGTGTCTGTCTCAATAGCTAAGTGAGTAATAGCTACTTTTGGGCTTTTCAGTAACTTCCATTATGAGTAAAATCACTTGTAACTTAAAAACTATTGCATTTAGAGAATTTCGTATAAATATGTTATTCAGCTACTTTTGGGCCAGCTATAACATAGTGAAATTTCAGACCTGTAGCTCATGGCATAGCTGAGTAATAGCTACTTTTAGGTTATCACTGTTGAGTAAATCGCTTATAACTTGAAAACTATTGCATTTAGAGAATTTCGTATAAATATGTTATTCAGCTACTTTTGGGTCAGCTATAACATAGTAAAATTTCAGACCTGTAGCTCATGGCATAGCTGAGTAATAGCTACTTTTAGGTTATCACTGTTGAGTAAATCACTTATAACTTGAAAAGTGTTGCATTTAGAGCATTTTTATCTCCCGCCCGGCTCGCCGGAGGGAGATTATAATTTGCACCATGTGCGTGTGTGCGTGCGTGCGTGCGTGTGTCACGCAGTTTTCTCTGAAACTACTACAGTCACACATTTTTGGTAAATCACAAGTCCTAATGAATTTTTTTGCTCTTCAATATTTTTGGGGTTTGGTGAACTTTGGCCTACTTTTGAGTGAGTAATAGCTATTTTAGCTAATATAATTATATGGCTTATAACTCTGAAACTATTGCATTTACAGTATTTTGTTCTAATATGTTGTTCAGCTACTTTCTCCACAGCTACAACATGGTCAGTAGTTTGGAAGTGTATCTCCATAGCTAAGTGAGTAATAGCTACTTTTTCAATTTTTAATGATAACCATAATGAGTAAATGGCTTATATCTTCATAAGTATTGCAGCTACACAATTTTGTTCCAATATGTTGTTCAGCTACTTTCTCCACAGCTACAACATGGTCAGTAGTTTGCAAGTGTATCTCCATAGCTAAGTGAGTAATAGCTACTTTTTCAATTTTTAATGATAATCATAATGAGTAAATGGCTTATATCTTCAAAAGTATTGCACCTACACAATTTTGTTCCAATATGTTGTTCGGCTACTTTCTCCTCTGCTACAACATGGTCAGTAGTTTGGAAGTGTATCTCCGTAGCTAAGTGAGTAATAGCTACTTTTTCAGTTTTTAATGATAACCATAATGAGTAAATGGCTTATATCTTCAAAAGTATTGCAGCTACACAATTTTGTTCCAATATGTTGTTCAGCTACTTTCTCCATTGCTACAACATGGCCAGTGGTTTGGAAGTGTATCTCTATAGCTAAGTGAGTAATAGCTACTTTTTCAATTTTTAATGATAACCATAATGAGTAAATTGCTTATATCTTCAAAAGTATTGCAGCTACACAATTTCTCTCAAATATGTTGTTCATGTACTTTTTTGTGAACTGTAACATATTTAAGTTTCACAACTGTTGCTCAATGTACAAGTGAGTAATGGCTACTTTATTGCTACTTTTAGTGAAAATGTGAAAAATCAGAAATATCTCTCAAACTGTAAGATATAGAGCAATTTCGAGCAAATTTTTGACCCTCAGGGTAGTACTAGAGTATCCTATTGCTAAGGGGGAAAAAGTTTGGTGAACTTTGGCCTACTTTTGAGTGAGTAATAGCGCTTTTACCTAATATAATTATATGACTTATAACTGTCAATGAGTAAATGGCTTATATCTTCAAAAGTATTGCAGCTACACAATTTCGTTCCAATATGATGTTCAGCTACTTTCTCCACAGCTACAACATGGTCAGTAATTTGGAAGTGTATCTCCATAGCTAAGTGAGTAATAGCTACTTTTTCAATTTTTAATGATAACCATAATGAGTAAATGGCTTATATCTTCAAAAGTATTGCAGCTACACAATTTCTCTCAAATATGTTGTTCATGTACTTTTTTGTGAACTGTAACATATTTAAGTTTCACAACTGTTGCTCAATGTACAAGTGAGTAATGGCTACTTTATTGCTACTTTTAGTGAAAATGTGAAAAATCAGAAATATCTCTCAAACCGTAAGATATAGAGCAATTTCGAGCAAATTTTTGACCCACAGGGTAGTACTAGAGTATCCTATTGCTAAGGGGGGAAAGGTTTGGTGAACTTTGGCCTACTTTTGAGTGAGTAATAGCGCTTTTACCTAATATAATTATATGACTTTTAACTGTCAATAAGTAAATGGCTTATATCTTCAAAAGTATTGCAGCTGCACAATTTTGTTCCAATATTATGTTCAGCTACTTTCTCCACAGCTACAACATGGTCAGTAATTTGGAAGTGTATCTCCATAGCTAAGTGAGTAATAGCTACTTTTTCAATTTTTAATGATAACCATAATGAGTAAATGGCTTATATCTTCAAAAGTATTGCAGCTATACAATTTCTCTCAAATATGTTGTTCATGTACTTTTTTGTGAACTGTAACATATTTAAGTTTCACAACTGTTGTTCAATGTACAAGTGAGTAATGGCTACTTTATTGCTACTTTTAGTGAAAATGTGAAAAATCAGAAATATCTCTCAAACTGTAAGAGATAGAGAAATTTCGAGCAAATTTTTGAACCACAGGGTAGTACTAGAGTATCCTATGCTAAGGGGAAAATGGTTTGGTGAACTTTGGCCTACTTACTCACCTCCTCAAAATGAGTAAATGCGAATTATCTCTAAAAGTATTGCAGGTAGCCAATTTTTCTCAAATAACTCATTCACCTACTTTTGGGAGAGCTTTCACTTGGTTAAGTTTCAGACACGTAGCTAGTTACTCACCTACTCAAAATGAGTAAATGCTAATTATGTCTAAAAGTATTGCAGATAGCCAATTTTTCTCAAATAACTTATTTATATACTTTTGGAAGAGGTTTCACTTAGTGAGGTTTCAGACCCCTAGCTAATTTCTCACCTACTCAAAATGAGTAAATGCGAATTATCTCTAAAAGTATAGAAGATAGCCAATTTTTCTCAAATAACTCATTCACCTACTTTTGCGAGAGCTTTCACTTGGTGAAGTTTCAGACCTGTAGCTAATTTCTCACCTACTCAAAATGAGTAAATGCTAAATATCTCGAAAAGTATTGCAGATAGGCAATTTTTCTCAAATAACTCATCCATTTACTTTTGGAAGAGCTTTCACATGGTGAAGTTTCAGACCCATAGCTAATTACTCGCCTACTCAAAATGAGTAAATGCGAATTATTTCTAAAAGTATTGCAGATAGCCAATTTTTCCCAAATAACTCATTCATCTACTTTTGGAAGAGCTTTCACATGGTGAAGTTTCAGACCCATAGCTAATTACTCACCTACTCAAAATGAGTAAATGCGAATTCTCTCTAAAAGTATTGCAGATAGCCAATTTTTCTCAAATAACTCATTCACCTACTTTTGGGAGAGCTTTCACTTGGTGAAGTTTCAGACCCGTAGCTAATTACTCACCTACTCAAAATGAGTAAATGCTAATTATCTCTAAAAGTATTGCAGATAGCCAATTTTTCTCAAATAACTCATTCATCTACTTTTGGAACAGCTTTCACATGGTGAAGTTTCAGACCCATAGCTAATTACTCACCTACTCAAAATGAGTAAATGCGAATTCTCTCTAAAAGTATTGCAGATAGCCAATTTTTCTCAAATAACTCATTCACCTACTTTTGGGAGAGCTTTCACTTGGTGAAGTTTCAGACCCGTAGCTAATTACCCACCTACTCAAAATGAGTAAATGCTAATTATCTCTAAAAGTATTGCAGATAGCCAATTTTTCTCAAATAACTCATTCATCTACTTTTGGAAGAGCTTTCACATGGTGAAGTTTCAGACCCATAGCTAATTACTCACCTACTCAAAATGAGTAAATGCTAAATATCTCTAAAAGTATTGCAGATAGCCAATTTTTCTCAAATAACTCATTCAGTTACTTTTGGAAGAGCTTTCACATGGTGAAGTTTCAGACCCATAGCTAATTACTCGCCTACTCAAAATGAGTAAATGCGAATTATCTCTAAAGGTATTGCAGATAGCCAATTTTTCTCAAATAACTCCTTCATCTACTTTTGGAAGAGCTTTCACTTGGTGAAGTTTCAGACCCATAGCTAATTACTCACCTACTCAAAATGAGTAAATGCGAATTCTCTCTAAAAGTATTGCAGATAGCCAATTTTTCTCAACTCATTCACCTACTTTTGGGAGAGCTTTCACTTGGTGAAGTTTCAGACCCGTAGCTAATTACTCACCTACTCAAAATGAGTAAATGCGAATTATCTCTAAAAGTATTGCAGATATCCAATTTTTCTCAAATAACTGATTCATCTACTTTTGGGAGAGCTTTCGCTTGGTGAAGTTTCAGACCCGTAGGTAATTACTCACCTACTGAAAATGAGTAAATGTGAATTATCTCTAAAAGAATTGCAGATACCCAATTTTTCTCAAATAAGTCATTCATCTACTTTTGGGAGAGCTTTCACTTGGTGAAGTTTCACGCCCGTAGCTAATTACTCACCTACTCAAAATGAGTAAATGCAAATTATCTCTAAAAGTATTGCAGATAGCCAATTTTTCTCAAATAACTCATTCATCTACTTTTTAAAGAGCTTTCACATGGTGAAGTTTCAGACCCATAGCTAATTTCTCACCTACTCAAAATGAGTAAATGCGAATTATCTCTAAAAGTATAGGAGATAGCCAATTTTTCTCAAATAACTCATTCATCTACTTTTGGGAGAGCTTTCACTTGGTGAAGTTTCAGACCTGTAGCTAATTTCTCACCTGCTCAAAATGAGTAAATACTAATTATCTCTAAAAGTATTGCAGATAGCCAATTTTTCTGAAATAACTCATTCATCTACTTTTGGAAGAGCTTTCACATTGTGAAGTTTCAGACCCGTAGCTACTTACTCGCCTACTCAAAATGAGTAAATGCGAATTCTCTCTAAAAGTATTGCAGATAGCCAATTTTTATCAAATAACTCATTCATCTACTTTTGGAAGAGCTTTCACATGGCAAAGTTTCAGACCCATAGGTAATAACTCACCTACTCAAAATGAGTAAATGCGAATTATCTGTAAGAGTATTGCATATAGCCAATTTTTCTCAAATAACTCATTCACCTACTTTTGGGAGAGCTTTCACATGGTGAAGTTTCAGACCTGTAGCTAATTACTCACCTACTCAAAATGAGTAGCTGCGAATTATCTCTAAAAGTATTGCAGATAGCCAATTTTTCTCAAATAACTCATTCATGTACTTTTAGGAGAGCTTTCACTTGGTGAAGTTTCAGACCTGTAGCTAATTACTCACCTACTCAAAATGAGTAAATGCGAATTATCTCTGAAAGTATTGCAGATAGTCAATTTTTCTCAAATAACTCATTCATCTACTTTTGGAAGAGCTGTCACATGGTGAAGTTTCAGACCCATAGCTAATTACTCACCTACTCAAAATGAGTAAATTAGAATTATCTCTAAAAGTATTGCAGATAGCCAATTTTTCTCAAATAACTCACTTCACCTATAATTTGGGAGAACTTTCAATTAGTGAATTTTCAGATCCATATCTAATTACTCACCTACTCAAAATGAGTAATTGCCTATTATCACTAAAAGTATTGCAGATAGCCAGTATTTCTCAAATAATTCATTCACCTACATTTTGGAGATATTTCATGTGCTAAAGTTTTTTTATGAATTATTAAAATAATTTTTAATGCATTAAAATTAATGAAATCATGCACTAAATCGATTATAACTTGAAAAGTATTGTATTTAGAGCATTTTGTTAAAATATGTTATTCACCTACTTTATCCCACAGCAACAACATGGTGAGTAACTTGTGTGTCTATCTCAATAGATAAGTGAGTAATAGCTACTTTTGGATTTTTCACTAACTTCCATCATGAGTGAAATCACTTGTAACTTGAAAACTATTGCATTTAGACCTTCAGGGTAGTACAAAAGTGTCCTATGCAAAGGGGAAAGATTTCAATTTTCGCCACTTTTGGCGGCCATCTTGGATTTTAGCGGAAACAAACGAAAAAGTGTGAATATCTTGAAAACCATAAGAGATAGAGCGATTTCGAGCGAATTTTTGACCTGCAAGGTAGTACAAGAATGTCCTGTGCAAAGGGGTAAAATTTCAATTTTCACCACTTTTGGCAGCCATCTTGGATTTTTGCGGAAAATAGAAAAGTGTGAATATCTCTAAAACCGTAAGAGATAGAGCGATTTCAAGCGAATTTTTGACCAGAAGGGTAGCACAAGAGTGTCCTGTGCAAAGGGGAAAAATATCGATTTTCACCACTTTTGGCGGCCATTTTGGATTTTTGCGGAAAATAGAAAAGTGTCAATATCTCGAAAACCGTAAGAGATAGAGCGATTTCGAGCAAATTTTTGACCTGCAGGTTGGTACAAGAGTCTCCTGTGCAAAGGGGGAAAATTTCAATTTTCGCCACTTTTGGCGGCCATCTTAGATTTTTGCGGAAAATGAAAAAGTGTCAATATCTCGAAAACCGTAAGAGATCGAGCGATTTCGAGCGAATTTTTGACCCACAGGGTGATACAAGAGTGTCCTGTCCAAAGGGGAAAAATTTCATTTTTCGCAACTTTCGGCGGCCATCTTGGATTTTTGCTGAAAATGGAAAAGTGTCAATATCTCGAAAAGCGTAACGGATAGAGCAATTTCAAGCGAATTTTCGACCTGCAGGATGGTACAACAGTGTCCTATGCAAAGGGGAAAAATTTCAATGTAGTATTTCTTCCCCTGCGGTACTCGGCGGGAGATACATACCGCGGCAGTGGTCTTGTGTTAAAATATGTTATTCAGCTACTTTTTTCATAGCTACAATATGGTGAGTAAGTTGGGTGTCTGTCTCAATAGCTAAGTGAGTAATAGCTACTTTTGGGCTTTTCAGTAACTTCCATCATGAGTAAAATCACTTATAACTTAAAAACTATTGTATTTAGAGAATTTCGTATAAATATGTTATTCAGCTACTTTTGGGCCAGCTATAACATAGTAAAATTTCAGACCTGTAGCTCATGGCATAGCTGAGTAATAGCTACTTTTAGGTTATCACTGTTGAGTAAATCACTTATAACTTGAAAACTATTGCATTTAGAGTATATTGTTTCAATATGTTATTCACCTATTTTGGGGTCAGCTATAACATAGTGAAGTTTCAGACCTGTGGCTCATTTCATAGCTGAGTAATAGCTACTTTGAAGTTCTCTCTGTTGAGTAAATCAGTTATAATTGGAAAACTATTGCATTTACAGAAACTTGTGCAAATATGTTATTCAGCTACTTTTGGGTCAGCTATAACATAGTGAAATTATATACCTATAGCTCCTGGCACAACTGAGCAATAGCTATTTTCAGGTACTGACTGTTGAGTAAATCAGCTATAACTTGAAAAATATTGCATTTTGGAGTATTTTGTTAAAATATATTGTTCACCTACTTTTGGGTCAGCTATAACATAGTGAAATTACAGACCTATAGCTCATGGCATAGCGGAGCAATAGCTATTTTCAGGTTCTCACTATTGAGTAAATCAGTTGTAGCTTGAAAACTATTGCATTTACAGTAGTTTGCTTAAATATGTTGTTCACCTACTTTTGGGTTAGCTATAACATAGTAAAATTTCAGACATGTAGCTCATTGCATAGCTGAGTAATAGTTCCTTTGAGGTTCTCACTGTTGAGTAAATCAGTTGTAACTTGAAAACTATTACATTTAGAGTAATTTGTTAAATATGTTATTCACAGAATTTTTGGTCAGCTATAACATAGTGAAATTGCAGACCTCTATGTCATGGCATAGCTGAGCAATAGCTACTTTCAGGTTCTCACTGTTGAGTAAATCATTGTATCCACTGGATAGCCGCAGTGTGTAGAGAGATTTCACCATTACTGCTCTGATGAAAAAAAATATTATAGCTAGCTTTCTTAAGTTTGCAGTATATATTAATAACCATAAAATGTTGTCTGGGAATATTTTTGGCCTCATTTTGAGAAACAAGATGGCCGCCACAGGTGTTTTTTGTCAGTCATGAAAAGTGCTTATATCTCCCTTATTATTGATCCTAGAGGTTTGGGATGATAAACTAACCTGTAGGAAATCATGGGGTGGGAATCTTTTGGTGTGGTCAGATTTGACCTTCAATGACCCCTCCTTCAAGGTCAAACAAGGATAGCCAAACTTAAAAGTGCTTATAACTCGCTTATTATTGGTCCCAGAGGTTTGGGATGGTAAACAGACAGGAAATCATGGGCTGTGAATCTGTTGATATGGTCCGATTTGACCTTGGAACCCTCCTTCAAGGTCAAATGAGGATAGCGAAAATTGAAAGTGCCTACAACTCGCTTATTATTGGTGACAGAGATTTGGGATGGTAAACCATCCCATAGGAAATCATTGGCTCGGAATCTTTTGGTATGGTCAGATTTGACCTTTGGACCCCTCCTTCAAGGTCAAATGAGGACAGCCAAGCTTAAAAGTGCTTATAACTCATTTATAATTGGTCCTAGAGGTTTGGAATGGTAAACCATAGGAAATCATGGGCTGGGAATGTATTTGTGTGGTTAGATTTGACCTTGGACCCCTTCTTCAAGGTCGAACGAGGATATTGCATTTGTAGTATTTCTTTAAATATGTTTTAACCTATTTTTTACACTTAAACAATTACCTTGTTATTTTCCTTCATAATACCATTTACAGGGCACAACTTTTTTATCCTTTTCTTCTGTCAGCTTGGGAATTTCTTTCGAACTTGCTGTTCAGTTACCATTTACTGTATTTCTGTACAGCCCTTTTCCTGATAATTATTCTGTCCTCTAATCACCTTCACAAATCAAAAACACTCAGCTGACACAGTGCCCGTTCACGGGCACTCTCCTCTTGTTATATTTTAAGCATTTGCAAACTTAATTGTATGTGCAACAATGTTTTTAATAGACGGCAATTTTATATAACGTATTTCGAAGACGCCTCAAATCTCGCAATATAAAAATGGATAAAATTTTCTTATATTTTGCATTATAAATGCGTCTTTTCCCCAAAATTCAATAAATTATCAAAATTCTTTCCTATTGTGTGCCTTTTAACCATTTTACAATGTGTGATATATCAAAATATGATGTAGTTTATTTTGTGGGCGATAATCAAGCGAATAACCGAGTCCGAGTCGGTTCTTTTAAAACGAGTAATCGAGGTGCATTTTCGGACTCGTTTGCAGCCCTAGCTATAACTTAGTAAAATTTCAGACCTGTAGCTCATTGCATAGCTGAGTAATAGCTACTTTTAGGTAATCACTGTTCAGTAAATTACGTATAGCTTCAAAAGTATTACAGTTAGAGCACCTACCTCTTTTTCCCAGCAATCTCGTCGGTGACAGTGCACAATATCCACATATTTTTCATACATTGTACGTATTTTTACTTAATAAATTGAATTTTTTGTCACGACTTTCGAGTCTGTTTTCATCTACCGCCATATTTACAGGAAGTGGGTATTTCTAAATGTCGAAACACCGTTTCTCTACCGGATTGACCGAAATTTCATCCCGGAAAGTGTTTCATGATGGGTGCGCTAAAAGGGACATTTTTTCCCAACAAATATTGAATAAAAATAGACTTTGCTTAGCGCACTGTGCGCTAAATAGGTCATTTACGGTATGTTATTCACCTATTTCGGAGTCAACTATAACATAGTGAAGTTCCAGACCTGTGGCTCATTTCATAGCTGAATAATAGCTACTTTGAAGTTCACACTGTTGAGTAAATCAGTTGTAATTGGAAAACTATTGCATTTACAGAAATTTGTGTAAATATGTTATTCAGCTACTTTTGGGTCAGCTATAACATAGTGAAATTACAGACCTGTAGCTCATGGCACAACTGAGCAATAGCTATTTTCAGGCACTGACTGTTGAGTAAATGACTTGTAACTTGAAAAATATTGCATTTGGAGTATTTTGTTAAAAGATGTTGTTCACCTAATTTTGGGTCAGCTATAACATCGTGAAATTACAGACTTATAGCTCATGGCATAGCTGAGCAATAGCTATTTTCAGGTTCTCACTATTGAGTAAATCAGTTGTAACTTGTAAACTATTGCATTTACAGTATTTTGCTTAAATATGTTGTTCACCTAATTTTGGGTCAGCTATAACATAGAAAAAATTCAGACATGTAGCTCATTGCATAGCTGAGTAATAGCTACTTTGAGGTTATCACTGTTGAGTAAATCAGTTATAACGTGAAAACTATTACATTTACAGTATTTTGTTTAAATATGTTATTCACATAATTTTTGGTCAGCTATAACAGAGTGAAATTGCAGACCTCTATGTCATGGCATAGCTTACCAATATCTACTTTCAGGTTCTCACTGTTGAGTAAATCATTGTATCCACTGGATAGCCGCAGTGTGTAGAGAGATTTCACCATGACCGCTCTAACGAAAAAAATATTATAGCTAGCCTTCTCAAGTTTGCAAGGTATATTAGAGGGTGCACCACAGTATTCTATTGGTAGGCTTTATGTCTAAATTAGGCCTGTGACTAAATTACTTGCCTACTAAAAATGAGTAATTCTGCATTTTCTCTAAAAGTATTGCAGATAGCAAATTTTTCTTAAATAACTCATTCACCTACTTTTGGGAGAGCTTTCACATGCTGAAGTTCCAAACCTGTAGGTAATTACTCACCTACTCAAAATGGGTAAATGCGAATTATCTCTAAAAGTATTGCAGATAGCCAGTATTTCTCAAAGAACTCATTCACCTACTTTTGGGAGAGCTTTCACATGCTGAAGTTTCAGACCCGTAGGTAATTACTCACCTACTGAAAATGAGTAAATGCAAATTATCTCTAAAAGTATTGCAGATAGCTAATTTTTCTCAAATAACTCCTTCGCCTACTTTTGGGAGAGCTTTCACTTGGTGAAGTTTCAGACCCGTAGGTAATTACTCACCTACTGAAAATGAGTAAATGCAAATTATCTCTAAAAGTATTCCAGATAGCCAACTTTTGTCAAATAACTCCTTCACCTACTTTTGGGAGACCTTTCACTTGGTGAAGTTTCAGACCCGTAGCTAATTATTTACCTACTCAAAATGAGTAAATGCTAATTATCTCTAAAAGTATTGCAGATATCCAATTCTTATCAAATAACTCATTCATCTACTTTTCGGAGAGCTTTCACATGGTGAAGTTCCAGACCCGTAGGTAATTACTCACCTACTCAAAATGAGTAAATGCGAATTATATCTAAAAGTATTGTAGTCTTTGTAGATAGCCAATTTTTCTCAAATAACTCATTCACCTACTTTTGAGAGAGCTTTCACTTGGTGAAGTTTCAGAGCCGTAGCTAATTATTCACCTACTCAAAATGAGTAAATGCGAATTATCTCTAGAAGTATTGCAGATAGCCAGTATTTCTCAAATAACTCATTAATATGAAATTAACTTATAGGAAGTCATGGGCTGCAAATCTTTTCATGTGGTCAGATTTGATCTTGGGCCCCTCCTGCTTATTATTGGTCCTAGAGGTTTGCAATGTGAAAACGACTTATAGGGAATCATGGGCTGCGAATCTTTTGATGTGGTCACACTTCACCTTGGGCCCCTGCTACAGGGTCAAATAAGGGTAGCCAAACTTAAAAGTGCTTTCAGCTTGCTTATTAACGAAAAATGCTTTTTATTGCGTTAATACTTCCTATCCAATGGACAATTGCTAATCCGGTCGGCGCAGACCGGCCCGCCAAACGCCAGAAAAAGACGTCCTGTGTTTCCAACGGCTGGCTGGTCCGTAGTACTGTGCACTCCCCAGTTGGCGCCTCGTACTTCCTTCCTGTCTAGACAACCTGACGTCATAGCATCTTTTTCGTTTGGCGCGTGTACTGTGCAGACGTGTTTTCAACATCTCCAGAGTTTTTAAAAGGAAAGTGTGCATTATGACGGATTTTCGACCTGGAAACGCTCCCTAGCTGACTCAATTTAGTGTTGATGATAGGGCAGTAATCGACGAGGAATATGAAGGCAGCCATTTTTTTCTAGTTTCCTCCCATTCAACCATGGTGTTGTTAGGGGCAGATCGACTATATTAAGGAAATAATGGATATTCTACTTACAGGTATTTTTATCCGTGTTCGTTTGTTGAATGTACCCTCTGTAACTTCCAGTTCAATCACCATAGAAACGTCTTTTCTAGTACTACGAATAGTAATCACGGAAAACTTCAATCTACGTAGTTTTGAACACTGCAAATAGAAGGAAATCCCCAAGAGGTGCATTCTTCAGAGCGCACTGGTACTGACTTCTCTGCTGTAAAGCATCAGTCACACCAGCCTAGCTCGAGTATTTAGTGTTTTTTCATCAGAAGCAATAGGTGAATTCTTCAGATTTCTTCAGAGCGCACTGGTCCAGACATCTTTGCTTTAAAGCATTAGTCGACCGGTAAGCTTATATATATATGTACATCAGCAGCAAGAGATGAATTCTTCAGATTTCTTCAGAGCACACTGGTCCAGACATCTTTGCTGTAAAGCATTAGTCGACCTGCGTTCTTCACAACTTTCATCTATTGTGATACCAGTCCCTCTCTCATGGACCGACCTTCATTGTCGGTACTGGGGTTGGTGGATGAGCAGAATACTGCGCATTTACAGGTTTATATATCACAAAAGAACGCGACAAATGACGAGCTCCATTCAGCCAATCGCGTGTCTTTACGACCAGCAAGCTGGTCACGTGACACGCCGACCAACAATTGCTTCTAAAAATAGTTCACAAGGGCTTCCCCAGCAACTGTCAAACCTACAATTAAGACGTGCGATTAAAGAAATTCAACACACAGATAGTGGTAAAATTGCTTTAGCAACTGTTTGCAGAGTGTATACTGACTGGTACTGGCTACACAGCCTTGTACACTTGTTTTCACAAACTGGTTACAGAGTGTACCGGCTGGTACTGGCTATACAGCCTTGTACACTTGCTTCAACAAGTGGTTACAGTGTACCGACTGGTACTGGCTACACAGCCTTGTACACTTGCTTCAATGACAACTGGTTACAGTGTACTGACTGGTACTGACTACACAGCCTTGTGCACTTGCTTCAACAACTGGTTATAGAGTGTACCGGCTGGTACTGGCTACACAGCCTTGTACACTTGCTTCAACAACTGGTTACAGTGTACCGACTGGTACTGGCTACACAGTCGTGTACACTTGCTTCAACAACAACTGGTTACAGTGTACTGACTGGTACTGACTACACAGCCTTGTACACTTGCTTCAACAACTGGTTATAGAGTGTACCGGCTGGTACTGGCTACACGGCCTTGTACACTTGCTTCAACAACTGGTTATAGAGTGTACCGGCTGGTACTGGCTACACAGCCTTGTACACTTGCTTCAACAACGGGTTACAGAGTGTACCGACTGGTACTGGCTACACAGTCTTGTACACTTGCGTCAACCTACCGGTTACAAGTCTGCTAACAGGGTGCTGGTTACACAGCCTTCACCCCAAGTAGTTACAAAAAAAAAAAAAAAAAAAAAAAAAAAAAAAAATTAGACCAGTAGCTGTCTAAATTCATTGGTGACTCCAGCCTCCCAGTTTTTTGCCGGTTACAGAAAATTACTGGTTACAGTAACGTACCAGGTATGGCGTCCTGGTACTGGACAGAGTTGCCTAAGGTAAATTTGGTTACAGAAACTTCCCAAGCTGCCAGGCAACCTTCCCTTATCACACCTCTCAACAACCTGTTATCGGTGCTGGACTTGACTGGAGAGATAGTAAATTTTGTCATCATGTCTGGCCAGGGGTCAGACATCTCACAAATGACAATTGCTCTGTAAAGGCTGCACCTTGCAGGCTGCTGGCCCGGGGCAAAGAGTCTTTTAATGTGAAAAGTTGTGGCAGCCCCACCGGACCACAATATGAACAGGGAGACTGTTAACTTGGATCGTTGTCACCAGACCGGATCAGTGTCCGGAGGGACAGAAAATGTTTGTCAGAATACCAAATGTCCCAAATGTGGCACACAATCTGCCTGTAGGGCCCAGACTAAGCCCTTTTTGGGAACTTAGGAAGCCTTGGGGGCTGGACCCTAGGTAGTACAATTGTTGAAGGAGGGATACCTACGTCCATATACCTATACAAGGTCAATCCAGGAAAGGCCTGAGATTTCACATCCAAGGTCGGGCATACCAGTTCAAGACCCTGCCATTCGGTTTGTCCACAGCGCCTTTGGAGTTCACCGTGATACCAAAGGAGGTGAAATTGATGGCCATACACAAGGATTTAAGAAACCACCAGTACCTAGACGACTGGTTGGTGAGAGCCAGATCCCACCAGGCTTGTCTCCAACATACACAGGAACTAGTAAATAATGTGTCAGCAACTAGGTTGGCTGGTGAACTTAGAGAAATCAGAGCTGGAGCCCAAACGAGACTTCAATTTTGTAGGCTACCAGTTCGACTTCAGGTCTGATCCGGTCCGACTGACTCCAGACCGGTGGCAGAACCTTCAAGAGAAAATGCTGAAATTGCTATCCCGGGAATTCAGGTCCGTGATAGGCTTACTAACAGCTACAGAAAAGCAAGTTCATGTAGGCCAACTTCATATGAGACTCATTCAGTGGCTTCACAAACACAACTGGAGGGTCCCAGAATCACTGGAAAAGGTGATCCCAACCCCCAGGTCCTTGCTCCCCCATTTACAATGATGGCTGAAGGAAGACAATGTACTTACAGTCCAACCATTACACAAATAAAACATGCGCTGCAAATAATTACAGACGCATCAGTAGAAGGGTGGGGCGCTCGGTTAGGCGAGCACCTTGCAAGAGCAACCTGGTTCCCTCCGGGAAGCAAGCTGCATATAAACTATCTAGAACTTAAAGCAGTCTTTCTGGCTTGAAAAGAGTTCCAGGACCTTTGCTCAACAAGATAGTACTTGTAGCACTGACAACACCACAGTAGTGTCATACATAAACAAGGAAGGAGGCATGAGGTCGTGCCCACTTTGTGCCCTACTATGGAGAATCTTGACCTGGTATACCAGGAAACAAGTGACTCTGAAGCACGACACATTCCAGGCCGGCCGAATGTGGTAGCAGACAAGCTATCCAGGCTAGGCCAGACCATCCAAACAGTGGTTTCTCCTTCCAGAGGTTTTCCACTCTATGCAGCAGGTGGCACCAGCCCAAAATAGACTTATTTGCCACGAGGTTCAACAACAGGTTGCCTCTGTTTGTGTCACCGGTACCGGATCCCCTGGCCACAGCGGTGGATGTGCTCAGTCGGCCATGGTAGGATCCGAAAGCATACACCTTCCCACCATCGGCCATATTGGGCAAAATGGTGGGGAAGTTGTAAGACTCCCCATGCAAGAGAATCATTCTGATTGCTCCGGGGTGGCCCAACCTGCCTTGGTTTTGGGATCTAGTGGCCACTTCCAGCCAAATCCCACTGAGCCTGTCCAATATGCCCAACCTGTTGACAGCCATTCAGTCAGATCCCTCACAGAAATCTGACAAACCTTAATATCCATGCGGGGTTCCTAGAGCCTCAGCAATCGAGGAGCAGGGCTTGTCTGAGGCAGTGGCAGCAAGATTTGAGGTTCCTCAAAGGGGATCAATCAGATCAGTCTATGAGGCAAGTGGGCCTTTTCTTACAAGTGATGCACCATTCATCAGGTGGACTTCAGGGCACCCCCTGTAAAGTTAGTTGCTGACTTCCTTATGTACCTATTTCAGGACAGGCAGTTGCAGCCCAGCACCATTGATGGTTACAGGTCAGACATTGCTGATAGACTGGGAAATTCGCCCATCAATATCAGTAAGGATGAAAATCTCACTCGTCTCCTGGATAGTTTCCACTGAGACAGACCCAAAGGCCGGAAGCGAATCCCCTCCTGGAACCTCTCCCTGGCTTTTGCACCAGCTGACAAGGGTCATTTTGAACCAATTAAGAGGCCTCCTTGAAGCATTTGACCTTCAAGACAGTTTTCCTCTTGGCCCTGGGGTCGGGCATGAGTAGAAGTGAGATACATGTTTGGCAAAACAGAAATATTAGACACCAGTCCGACTGGTCAAGGTGTCCCTGTACCCGTCACCCAGCTTTCTCTCCCAAGAATCAGCTGGCCAAAGAGGGTCCAGACAGTGTGGCCCCAGGGGTATAACAGCCCTGGCCCCCAACTCTGGATAGATCCCTCAAGTCTGACAGGTCCCTCTGTCCAGTCAGGGCATTGTGCTACTATTTGGACAGGACCTCGGGCAGAATAAGGAGGTGGGTTTTGTCTCCTTTAAGAAAGGTTTTGACAAAGACATCTCACCTACCACTATCTCCTCTTGGATCAAGCAGACTGTGATCCTATATTATGAGCTCTCTGACCAGGAGGCCCACACTTTACATCAGGTTAAAGCCCATGATGTCAGGGCCTTTGATGCTTCTAAGGTCTTCCAGTCGGGAGTTTCCCCTGGATACAGTCTTGTCAGCCTGCCTCTGAAGTCACATAATACCTTCACATAGTTCTATATGAAGGGCGGGGCTTGGGCTGATTCAGAGCTTTACCAATTGGGCTCGGTAGTGGCTGCTCAGCAGATCCACAAGTGGCCCTTAGATTGAGGAGATTTGTATATATGTATAAACAGTTTCTTCATGTACATAAGAATTAAGTGTGGCCTGCTTCCTTCGGGAGGTTTATTTGCATTCTGGGACTAAACTCATCCCTCTCTTCCCCTACCTCAGAGCAGGTCTGTAAAAAAAAGGGGGGGGGGGGGGGGGGCAACGGCGGTATAGCCCCGGTTAACCGGCTGCTGGCAACCGACCATGGCCTTACAGGGTTTCCTGACCTTAAGGTCAACCCAGGCCTGGGCCTATAGGTCTCCTGACGAAGTCAGCCTAGACCTTAGGTTAAAATTTGCTATTACTTGTGAGTTCACATAAGTCCCTAGTAACCTACCCGCCGACCAAGCGGTAGTTATTCAGCAATTGTCCATATTAACGCAATAAAATTGCAAATTTAATAAGTAAATTAAATTTTTATAAGTTAATACCCTATCCAATGGACACACAAGACCCTCCCACCGACCCCGCTATCAGCTTACTAGGGGTCTAATAGGTTTAGACAACGAAAAAGATGCTATGACGTCAGGTTGTCTAGACAGGAAGGAAGTACGAGGCGCCATCTGGGGAGTGCACAGTACTACGGACCGGCCAGCCAGTGGAAACACAGGACGTCTTTTTCTGGCGTTTGGCGGGCCGGTCTGCGCCGACCGGATTAGCAATTGTCCATTGGATAGGGTAATCTTGGTTACCCATTATTTTAATTATATTTTAATTCATCCAGTTTTAAATTATAATTACTTGTTTTTTAGATTCTATGTTATTTAATAAAATTCTGTGTATTTTCTGCTTTCATTATCTCACAACTAGCCCTACCTGCAGTGAGGCGGGTGGGGCAGGTGACCTTGTGTCACAGTTGATTTACTTACGTAAATCTAGTTGTGTAGTACCTCCAAGAAGGAAAGGCAAAGCTTCCTTGGAAGCTTACCTTAAGGAAAGCTTACATAGAAATTATAATATCCAACTTCTTTCTCCAGGGTGGATCAGATCCCTGCTTAAATTCAGATAAGATCTTAGTTCATCCGAGATTTTTAATGCATCCGAGAATCGGATGCAGTATTCACCCAAGTATGATTTGATACTCGGTTTTCATTGCATCTCTCGGATCATCTGAAATCTAATGCTTGGTGGATTGTATGTAGGTCTGATCCTCGCATGATCGGATCATCTAATCTGATGTTCGGATGTTGATTCCAGATCAGAACACTAACAATCCTCACAAAAAGAAGAAATAAATAAAATAAAATAAATAAATAATTAATAAATAAATAAATAATAAATAAATAAATAAAACTTGGACTAATAGTTCACCAGCCTGGCAGTAAATATCACCTATTGGAGGCTTGGGTCCAAGTTCAAGTCCAAGTCCTCAAGCCCAAGAGGCCTTCTAAACAAGGTCCTTCATTCAGTCCTGGCTCTGTATTTTAGGGAAGTAGGTTGCCTGACTTCACCCTAACCAATTTTTGAGGACATTGAACTTAGGCAGTTTTTTGAACCTCCCTGCCCCCAGGGAATTTATGCCTAGATCCTCCACAGTCTGGACTCTGAATGATTTAATAGGCCAACAGGAACTTGGGCCGTTTAATTTCCCTTAAAATGGAACAAGTTTTCAAATTTGTATCTCCTTAGGGGCCTCCTTGGGTAAGCCCCTCCTCCCCTTCTGGTCAGCAAGAGTTGAGCTTCAGGCTGCTCTTCACTAGGTTTTTTTCTGAATACAACCTGGTTATATATATATGTTAAGACAGTAGCAAGGCTACTACCAGACAGGTCAAACTCAATTCCATGGTGCATATAAGTAGTCAGAAGGGGTATGGTGAATTCAGGTGAGATACTGGATCTTTAGATCTTAAAGTTCCCAATTCACCACTACTTTAGGAGGGACAGGAGTCCCTCATCAAGGCACCTGTAATAACACTTAGGGTTTAGGCCCTATTAATCAACCCTTTCCAATTCCCCACATCTAGAGGCTCCTACAGGAACCACCCCAATGGGGGTCATTCCATCCCTAGCAGTATCCATCGTTTTCCCCAGGTGGGGTAAATCGAGTAGCCGAGGCTCCAAGGTCATTCGACCCACTCCAGGGGACGAGGGCATAAAAACCCTTCCCCCCCCAATGACTCCTCCAGCCTCACTCAGTCCACCAGTAGGAGTTCTCCGTTCTTTCAGATAAGACTGGCAAACAAATCCTGTCATTCTTTTCAATCCAAGTCCAGTCAGACTCCTGACCCGGTCAGGATACAAGGCCCTTCAAAGACCAAGTCCTGGTCTCTGTATCCAGTCTCTTCTGTCAAAGAACGCTATAGAAAGGGTGGAAAATGTAAAATCTCTCGGGTTTTACAGTCGCCTGTTCCTAGTACCAAGCCTCACCTAAGGTGGAGGCCAGTCATAGACCTAAACAGGCTCAACCCCTTTCTACACGTAGAAAAGTTCAAAATGGAAACTCCAGAGTCCATCAGGACCTCCCTGATTCCAGGGGAGTGGGTATCGTCGATAGATCTGTCGGACACTTACCCACACATCCCCATCCATCCAAACTCAAGGAAATACCTAAGGTTTTTGCTACAAGTCACAGGTGTTCCAATTCACCTCCCTCCCATTCGGACTAGCCACAGCCCCCCAGGTCTTTACAATGATCGTAAAGGAAGTGAAACTAATGGCCCTCTCAAGAGGACTCAGAATTCACCAATTCCGGGACGACGGGCTGATCAGGTCCCAGTCTCAGGAGGAAGCCCAAGTGAACACACAGGCAGTGGTAGACCTAACTCAGTCCTTGGGGTGGATAACTAATCAGGAAAAATCAGAACTGAAACCTACTCAGGTGTTTTTCGTTCTGGGCTACGAATACCACTTAGATTCAGCCCTTGTAAAACCCACTCAAGAGAGATGGCTCAACTTCAGGATTTGATCCTACTACTCAAGTCAAAACGTGTTTTGACTGCAAGATGTTTGATGTCGCTAATTTGGTTGCTAGCCTCAACGGAGAAAATGGTCCCGGAGGGACGCCTTCACATGAGGCCCTTTGAGTTTCATCTCAAGGAGCACTGGAGATATCCTCAGTCGCTGGACAACCTCCTTCCCTGGACAGAAGCCATTGCAGCCCACCTAGATTGGTGGCAAAATCCCTCAAACGTGATGAAAGGTGCAGACCTTCATCCCAAAGACCACAGTATCCAACTCTTTACCGACGCCTCAAACGAAGGTTGGGGCGCTCACTTAGACCAAAATTCCACAAAGGGTCTAAGTCTACACATATATGTCCTAGAATTGAAGGCGGTCTCCCTGGCCCTTCGAGACTTCAAGGACCAGTGCCAGAATCAGTGTTAGTTGCGATGGACAACCCAACAGTGGTAGCCTACATCAACAACAAGGAGGAACACACTCAACAGAGATGTGCGCTCTCCTGTGGAAGATCACGACCTGGGGCCGTCACTACCTCATAACATTGAAAGTCAGGCACGTTCTAGGGTGCCTGAATGTGATGGCCGACCTACTGTCCAGGTCCAACCAAGTGCAGTCAACAGAATGGTCTCTGCACCCACAGTTGTTCAAACAGATCTGCCAGAAGTGGTTCACACCTCATGTAGACTTATTTGCCACTCACCTGAACCACAAGCTCCCACTGTACGTGTCTCCTATCCCAGACCCAAGGGCCTGGGACATAGATGCTCTAAACATAAACTAGACCAACCTCACGGCCTATGCGTACCCTCCTACGGCTCCTTCACAAGGTGATCCAAAAGATCAGGCAATGTTATTGCCTGATCATCGTAATAGCCCCAGGCTGGCCAGGGATGCCCTGGTTTTGGGACCTAGTGCAGCTCTCAACAGAGATCCCACTACAACTCCCAGTGTCAACGACCCTACTCAAACAGTCCCACAGGTATGTGTTCCACAACAACCCCCAGCACCTGAACCTCCACGCCTGGTGTCTAGGAGCGGACAACTCCAAGAACAAGGCTTCTCTGTGGAAGTGGCAGAGAGAATTGCTGCCCCTCAGCGGTCTTCAACAAGGACCATCTACAAGTCAAAGTGGGCCCTATTTGAAAAATGGTGCAGAGAAAATTCGGTGGATTTCTCCACTCCATCTGTGAAACAAATCTCAGATTTTTTCATGTACCTGTACCAAGACCTAAACATGCGCCCCTCGACCTTTGATGGTTACAGGACTGCAATCGTTGACACTGGGCCCAACGGCCTAACATGTTGCACACAATGCAGACCTTCATAGGTTACTCTCCAGTTTTCACAGGGATCGTCCCAAAAGTTCCAGAAATTTACCCAAGTGGAACCTTTCTGTTGTCCTCACCGAGCTCACAAAAGCACCATTTGAGCCCATGAAAGACACAGACCTCAAACATCTTACTCTAAAACTGCTTTCTTGCTAGCTTTGGCCTCCGGCAACCGCCGCAGCGAAATCCATGCCTGGGTCGCAAACAAGTATCTAATCTAGGCCAATGGGAAAAGGTTGCCTTGTTCCCTTCTTCTGATTTCATAGCCAAAAACCACCTAGCAAGAGAAGGTTCTCAAAGTGTATCTCCGGTGACTATTCCTGCTTTGACTACCATTGTAGATAGACAATCTAAAGAAGACAGGACCCTGTGTCCCGCGCGGGCCCTGAGGTTTTATTTGGACCGAACAAAAGACCTGAGAGGGTCTCGTTCTCTCCTTTTCATCTCCTTTAAGAAAGGACATACCTCAGACATCAGACCCGCTACTCTCTCTTCATGGTTGAAACAAACCTTCCTACTTTGTTACAAACAAGCAGATCAACAACCCTTGGACTTGGTCCAAGTCAAAGCGCATGACATCCGGGCCTTCGCGGCCTCTAAGGCCTTTTACGATGGGGTATCGGTGGACCAAATCATGCAAGCCTGTCACTGGAAAGCTCACAACACATTTACAAATTTTTACCTAAAAGACCTTACTTGGTCGGACACCGACAACGATATGTATCTGGGACCCGTAGTGGCGGCACAACAAGTCCTAAATCCTTCCCCTGAGATCAGTTGTCCTCGGAAAGAAAGGGGGGGGCACATCCGCTACAACCAAGTCTTCAGGAGTCTCTCCCAGGATCTAGGTATTCCTTTACCTTCAAGATGTTACGGGTAAGGTCATTTTTGTTTTTCAGTTATCAAGTAACTTCTATTAAGGACTTATTTAGTTGTCATTAATCTCATATTCAGGTTGTAAAAATTTATGAGATGTCCAACCATGGGTTGGTCAGTCACTAGTGATGGGCCCTCAGGGTCCCTTAGACCTCGAAGTGAGCACTGCTGCACTTCCGTCCTACAATCAAACATCTAGACAGTTTCAGCACTGTCTCTCATTTTATTTAGGTTTTTGGCTTGTTACAGGCCCGGTCTTCGGGATTGGGGCACTGTAAATGGGACTCAGACTGGTATTTCTGGCACTATTCTATACATATTAATTCAAAATCTTAGAAAAAATGACATATCTTCCAGTCTCAGCTGTAATCCCGCCACCGGGCGGTTGAATTCAGCATTAAGTCCCACATGGTAAGCTATTGTAGCGTAATAAAATTGTAAATTTTAATTACTTAAATGTAGCTTTTATAAGCTACAAGCTTACCATGTGGGACTTAGAAGAGTCCCACCCTGCCTCCCCGCTGTTTACAGCTGAGGGGTAGGTTTTAGAAAATTTCAACGAGAAAGTAGGGCGAGAGGTCAGAGGTTATCACGTGACGACAACTAGCAGTGTATCCGGTGGCTAACAAGAACTGTCTTTTTTTCTAAGACGTTGGCCCCGGGTGTGGCAACCCGAGAACAGCATTAAGTCCCACATGGTAAGCTTGTAGCTTATAAAAGCTACATTTAAGTAATTAAAATTTACAATTTTGAGTTTTTGCCTTATATCTCCTTTATTGTTGCTTTTATAGCTTCAGAATGTATTAAGAGGTATTGGGAAAGCATATATGGAGAGTCTAAATAGCCGGTCAGTTTTACCCCCCGACCCCCCCTTATGGGTCAAACTGGGGTCATAAAATAGCTGATTTTGAGTTTTTGCCTTTATCTCCTTTATTGTTGCTTTTATAGCTTCAGAATATATTAAGAGGTATTGGGAAAGCATATGTGGAGAGTCTAAACAGCCGGTCAGTTTTACCCCCCGAACCCCCCTTATGGGCCAAACTGGGGTCATAAATAGCTGCTTTGGAGTTTTTGCCTTATATCTCATTTATTGTTGCTTTTATAGCTTCAGAATGTATTAAGAGGTATTGGGAAAGCATTTGTGGAGAATCTAAATAGCCGGTCAGTTTTATCCCCAACCCTCCCTTATGGGTCAAACTGGGGTCATAAAATAGTTGCTTTGGAGTTTTGCCTTATATCTCCTTTATTGTTGCTTTTATACCTTCAAAATGTATTAAGAGGTATTGGGAAAGCATATGTGGAGAGTCTAAATAGCCGGTCAGTTTTACCCCCGGCCCCCCCTTATGGGTCAAACTGGGGTCATAAAATAGCTGATTTTGAGTTTTTGCCTTATATCTCCTTTATTGTTGCTTTTATAGCTTAAGAATGTATTAAGAGGTATTGAGAAAGAATATGTGGAGAGTCTAAATAGCCGGTCAGTTTTACCCCCTGACCCCCCTTTATGGGTCAAACTGGGGTCATAAAATAGTTGCTTTGGAGTTTTGTCTTATATCTCCTTTATTGTTGCTTTTATACCTTCAGAATGTATTAAGAGGTATTGGGAAAGCATATGTGGAGAGTCTAAATAGCCAGTCAGTTTTACCCCCGACCCTCCCTTATGGGCCAAACTGGGGTCATAAATAGTTGCTTTGGAGTTTTTGCCTTATATCTCCTTTATTGTTGCTTTTATAGCTTCAGAATGTATTAAGATGTTTTGAGAAAGCATACGGTGCATCTTTGTGCATTCTTAGCTTTACAGCATGCTTATTAAAACAACAAAGCATTTTAAACTTTAAGGGACGATTCGCTTTTGTTAGCAAAAGCATTCCTCTAGTTTTTTGCCTTTTTGTGAGTTTCTTGGTTCAGGCTTGCTTGCACACGTACATTTTAATGCATAAAAATGTCCTCCAATACGCAAAGAACAAGCAAAGATAAACCTAGATCTGTGAAGTGCCGGCACTTCTGCCTTCCCTTTGATAGCCATAACTATTGCCCTTCCTGTGAAGAAGCAAATAAAGGTGATGATCCCTGTGTTACTCTCGAATCTCCCTGTGAGATCTGTGCTAGCTTCTGGGATGAACAAATGAATAAAATAAAAAAAAACAGGAAATGTTATGTAAGGAAGCAGAAGACTGACACTTCTAGAGATAATGAACTTGATCTTCTGGGTGATGAGGACGTTGATTCCTTTACAGGATCTCAGGCAGACCTTGAGGGTGCTGCTGCTCAACTATTTGCCTCCCCTCCACGTCCTCAACCCCTGAGATTTGAGTCACTATCTCTCACAACTCCAGCAAAATCTGTCCCACCAACCCCAGATACTGCCTTACAGCAGAAATTTAATCTAAACTTGAAAAATACCTGGGTTCTCAATTTAATGTCCAATTACAACAATGAATGGGTGTATTCCAGGCTTCTATGCTTGAGGCAATGAAGTCTCTCCCAAACGAATTCCAGTCTCTTAAAGAGACGTCTAAAGGGGAGGTGGATCAGACCTCTTCTGCCTCTAAGCCTGGTACTAGTAAACAGCCCGAGAACCTGGACCAACCCCTCTGAGAACTCAATCTTCATCTTGGGCGGATGAGGCTATGGATGTGGACCTATATGGTCCATCCCTTCCTCCTCATCTTGGAGGTAAACAGTCCATTCAGGACTCTGACCCGAGACACCATCTCTGAGATAATCAATCTATTCATGAATCTGTCCCGAGACATGTCTCGGATGAACATTCAGGTCACTCGGAGGAACCCTCTCGTGTAGTTTCGGCTAGACCCAAAAAACATGCAGATGAAAGAAAACACAAGGTTAGGTCCAGATACCCATCTTCATCTTCAGAGGAAGATCAGTCCTCTGTACACAAACATAGGTCTTCCAAGCCCTCTAGGCCTCCTTTTGATCAAGATCAACCTCAACATGACCCAGATCCTCTCTTCTATAGGGAAGTAGCCATGGCTGACTTACCCTGACAATATGCTGAGTAAGTGGAAACCAAATTTTATGCCCAGTTTCTAATTTTTAACCCCACCAAGATCTCAAATATGATATGCCTATATTTTTTACTGGCAATCCAACCAGTCATTGCTGCATATCAGCACCACAGTAACTCAAGCATTCAGTGTCCTGGTCTTGTCAGTTTCTGCCCCTTCAAACCCCCCACCACCACTTTTTGCCTACATTTTTTCATCAAATCCTCAATGTCAATTCCACCAACCCTACCACCTTTCCGTCTTTTAATCCTACTCCTGCTTGCTGGTGACATAAACCCAAACGCAAGACCACTCAGTGGTCCAAACGTCACCTATGCAAATATAAGGTTAATACACAACAAATATCCTGCCATTGCAAAATTTATTTCTGACAATGACACTGATCTCTTCGCCATGACCGAGACTTGGATTAGACCTGACACCACAAGTGCAAATCTGTCCGAAATCACCCCACCAGGCTACAATCTCTATCAACAGCCACGAGAGGTCCGTCGCTTTGGAGGATATGGCTTTTTCGTCAAAGATGGATTGGATCCTTCCGTTGTTCCAACAAAGACCTGCACCACCTTTGAAAATTTCCTCCTCAAGATATCCCTTCATAAAGAATCCATTTACTTTCTGAATATATATAGACCACCGTCCTCCAGTACCACATCCTTTTTTGAACAGTTTCAGTCACTTCTGGAGGATATTCATCATACCACGGAAAATCTGGTGATCATCGGCGACTTCAATTTTTACCTTGAAACAACATGTTCAAATTCGAAAACCTTTCATTCATTGATTGATTCATTTGATTTAATTCAGAAAGTTAACTTCCCAACTCACATTCATGGACATACACTTGACCTGGTTTTAACCAAATCCAACAATGACAATATTTCCATTGTCTATACCACTGATGCCGTTTCCGACCATTTTTACCCCACAGCCCTTAAGGGCTGTCGGGGTATTGTTTTCACCCATGGTGTCCGGATGGGTGGGCGGGCGGGTGGCGGGAAAAAGTTTGTCCGGGCTGTATCTCAGAAACCGTTAGGTGTAGGAAGTTGATACTTGGTAGGGACATTGGTTAGGATGTGTAGATGTGTAGACAATCACCACAACCCATAAAAATTATGGCGAGTCCTGGGTGATGTGTTAGAAAGAATCCCAGCAAAGATCCTCCCATCGATAAATCCCCCTCAGCTTTTGGTTGACAGATTTGTGGAGTTCTTTACAGAAAAAAATTGAAAAAATACACTCAACTTTCTCTGGTTTACTGAATTTCTAACACATCACCCCAGACTGTCCTCCACCCATGTTTGCCTCTTTCTCTACTTTAACTGAAGATCAAGTTACCAAAATCATTATAGATTCTCCAACTAAATCATGTTCCCTTGACCCTTGGCCCACTTTTCTTGTATATCTGGATATTCTCATCACCCCCATCACTTCAATAATCAGCGCCTCTCTTGAACAAGGTAAGTGTCGTAATTAAGTGGCCCGTCAGGGACGCTTATTTGTTTTCACCGAAGTTCGACTGATCACCGCCGCCGCCGGATTATGGTCTCCCTTGAATAACTTCTTAGCCTTTCAAATTTTTCTTCCCTTCTTATCTTTCTTTAAAACTATAGGGGCGGGAAAAATTTTTGAGATACTTTGCGCAGACCTTAAGCTTTACTTAAGGTAACCTTAAGCATACCTCCAAAACACCTCGTCATCGCGTTTCGGAAAAAACCACACACACCTGTGCTATAAAATTTATCAGGTACATTCTAGACCAAATTTCCAAGGTCGGAAAGGATTTTCTCATCAATCGGACCATAGATGCCTGAATGGGAGGCGTTTTATTTTCGTAAATTTTTTAAAAATGGGTACTTGGTCTGTATCTCAAAAACGGTCAGGATTTCGGCGTTTTGTTGGAATAACTTATTCAGCTACTTTTTGATAATCTTTCACAAGCCGAAGTTTTAGCCCTGTATCTGCAAGTTTAAGGTCACCTTAATGTCCAAAAACGGGGTTGTAGCCCTCCAGTTCACTTAGTTTTTCACTTTTTTCAACCAAACTTGGCACATATATTAAGATTTGCCAGAGGAATATCCTGACTTTATGGTGACCTTAAACTCAAAATGTTAATGGACATTTGGCCTGCTTAAAGTCATCAAATTGGAATAAAATGCTCTGGCTCCTTTCTTTTTCCATTTTTTATATCGCAATTATCACTGGTATTAAACTAGATAAAAATAATACTTATGGTCACCTTAAACTCTCAGTATGAATGGAGTTGTAGCCACCTTAAAGTGAAATAAGGGGGTTTTCAGCCTCCAAGTATCTTATTGTTCGACTGACCTCAGTTAAACTTTGCACACTTATAAAGGATGGCAAATCAAAGGGTTATCCTGACTTTAAGGTGACCTTAAACTGTTATTAGAGAGTTGGCGAACAACGTTTCATAAACGTTCCTTGTAAAAACACGCAACATAATTAATCAATACGGGAGAAAGCCATTAAGGGGGACAGTTTTGTTTGCGAACAGCGTTTGAACTATGATTTTTACAAGTATTTCTTTTAAATGAATTGGGAATTATACAAGTCAATAAAGATAAATACACTGGTTTTAATCATATACAGTACTGAATGAACTGGGTACTGATATATATTACAGACTTTATTGACCCAACAACCAATGAACCCACAACTTAAATAGTTTATAAAACACACGTACATAACACTTTGGAGGATTGTGTTCATTACTTCAAAAACATTTAGGACAGGGGATGAAAAAAGGCTGGTCGTTGTACACTTGGCTTTTTCAAAAATTGGCAAAGTTGCTAAAAATAATCTACAGTCTCTCAAGAACTCTGTACTGACATTTATAACACACTTTATTGCTCCAATAATTAATAAATCCACAAGGGAAACAAATTACGTGGTGAAGTCATTTGCCACGTAAAAAACGTAACCTTGTGCAGTTAAAACCTTATGAAATTATGTCACACACAGAAATCAATGACGTGTAACGTAGCGGGAAGTAGATACGGGCATCAAAAACGTTGTTCGCAAACTCTCTAATATAATTTTGGCCCCCCTAAAGTCATAACATTTGAATAAAGCCATCAGCTAAACTTTGTACACTTATAAAGGATGACAATACGGATATTCTCATTTTACGGTCACCTTAAAGTCGCAATATGGATGAAGTTATGGTCACCTTGCAGTGAAATTATGGAGTTTTTAATCTCCAGCTATCGTATTGTTCAGCAGAGCTCTGTTAAATTTGTACACTTTTAAAGATGACATTAGGGACATCTTATTTTCTTTCCACCTTGGAGTTCCAATACAAGTACAGTCATGGCTATCTTGACGTGAAAATGAGGATTTTCAGCCCCTAACTGATTTACTGTTCAGTAACATCAGTTTAACTTGACATTGATTATACTAAAGTAAGATTTTGTATAACATTTCACTTATAATTCCTGTACTTAAGAGGCTTTGGCCATCTTAACATGATAAGTATATACTTCTTGCTCCCTCCTCATTTATTTTAACACTTTTTAAAACCACACCTGGCATATGTATGCTTAAAAATGTTTATGCTGTCTGGCAAACCTAATCTCTTAGTGTTTATGAAGTTATGACATCTTCAAAGAAAAAAAATTAGCTATTTATGATGCACTGATGTGGTTATTAACATATTGCAACTGATCAGTGGTCACATAATATAAATTCCCAATTTTAGGCAGATTAAAAAAACCACATTCTTCTGATTCCATTCATTTGGAAATGTCGGGATATAACTGTTCCTTTTTGGAAAAAAAGCTTCAATTGATTCAACTTTTGTTTTGTAGAAGGAGTTGATGATCTAGCTACTTGTTCACATAGACTATATAAATTGGTGAAATGTATACACGTGACTTCTTTCACAATATAAGATGCTTGAAAAAAAACCACTTTCTCATAAACAGTTTTTCTTGTACAGCATTTTCTGTATCTCCAGCTGAGTGGAAATGAATGACTTGTCCTTTTCTTCTTCCTCCCCAACTCTGTTGTGTGATATCTATGAAAAGGCACATTCATGGAAAGTCTTTCTATGCAGAAAGAAGCCCCCCCCCAGCTCCCCTTTAGTGCACACAAAAAGCAAGTGGAAAAAGGAATGGCCTCAGTGGGGGAGGGGGGGGGGGGTCATGGAGGGAGATGATAGATAGAGAGATATATATATCAGTGGCAGATCTAGGGGGGGGCGTGGAGGGCGCACGCCCCCCCTTTCAGAGTTGGAAACTTTAGTCATGGGGCTTTTTGTCTCTGTCCACGCCCCCCTTCAATCCCCCACCCCAAGATCTGTCTTTACTAGGGTAATATACCTGTTTAAAGTGACAGTTATTATACCTGTGTCACTGTCCAGTATCAAAGGGGATTAGGCTCTTTTGTGTGTATACTAAGTTAGGTCTCATCCTCAAACAAACTGAGGATTACATCTTTTGTGGATAACTTTGTTTATAAACCTTTTTTGTACAAAAGTGTATGTTTACAAAACTGGAATCACTCACCCCAATTAATTATTAATTACTTCACTTATGTGTTTCAGTTTTAATTTGCTACAGTGGCTATGATAAGATTAAATTCCAAAAAAAGAGTTAAATTCTGAAAACATTTCATCAAATTTAATGAATTGGTTTATGTGTTGTTAAAGACACATAATGAAAGAATCAGTTATTTTAAAATAAAGATGTTGAAGAAACATTGTGGCATATAAATTTAGATTTCAAGTATGTTTCCCTCCAATTTAATTTTCTTCACAGTTATACCATTGTTTATTGGGGGAAGCCCCTTTGAAGTTTATTTTAGGTTTCATGTATTTGTATTCATGTCAGTAAACTGCTGTATATGTCTGACAATTGAGTGCACAAAAAGCCCCAACAGAAAAAAACTGCAGAAAAAGTCACAGTAGAAGACTGTGTGTAAATGCGTCATGTACAATTTAGGGATTTTATACTGAGGTATTTTCTGCTGCAGGTTTTTACATAGGCTTTTTTCTGCTAGAGGCTTTTTCAGTTTACTTGATCATCAGTGTCAAAAATAATATGTTTTGATAATATTGGCATTTTACCCTCCCTGTCCCATAAAATGGCCGGCATTTTGTTCCCCCTTGCAATTTCGACTGGCATTTTGTCCCCCAGTATTTTGTCCGTGCACCGCACAATATGTCCCACTACAAAATGTCCAAGTATGAAATATCCATACCCGCGACACCCCACGCCCCCCCTTTCGGGAAATCCTGTATCTGCCTCTGTATATATACAGTACACTCTCGCTTATCCGAACCCCGATCATCCGAAAATCCGGCTTAACCGCACTTTTATGATGTCTCCCATATTTTAGTTTCGTTGACAACCGAGTCCGATGGGCGATAATAGGTGATTTTAATAAAATCTTCATATTTACCTACCTAAAAATCGCGAAAGCTATTATATCCATCTATTTAACCCAGTTCCTTGATCTGCCACCTTTTGTTTAACATAACACACAGTAAGCCTTCCATGCTGAGCCCTTTCTCAATGCCAGGATTAAGTGCAATTAAGGCGTCTTCTAAATTCAAAACAAAGGGGACCCAGTTTTGCAGTGATCAGCTTGGTTTACAAAGTGAGGCATTCAGAGGGGTAATTAACCCCCTGTACACAATAAAGTGACAATGTCCACTGAATTTATTGTTTTTGAAAGGGCAGTGTCTTAAATTGGTGGTCATTGTGTTAGGAAATCAACAAAAAACATAGGTTCAGATGCATTGTTCTAGTTTATAGGCTAGAGAAGAAAAGCCTTCACAAATAAGCCTGGAACTTGGCCTTTGATCATAACAATAGTGTGATGGGCCATAAAACATTCATAATTCAATAATGTACCAAAAAGACTGGCTGTTTGGCTGGTAAAATATATTGTCAGTTCATGTACAAAAACGGACCAACATGCTGCACTATTTTATTTAATAGAGGTTATGACAGTGGATTTTAGGCATTCATTTAAAAAAAAACAAGTCAATGGTGAATGAATAATGTGTCAAAACATTAAAAAAAACCCTATAAATCTTCCAAACTTTCGGGACAACTAGGTACCCCTATGATTCTCCTGTAATTCTAATTTTAGAAATCTCCAAAATTTACATTTTTTCCACACAGTCTTCATGAAATCTTGTGAGATAAAGCACCTATTGACATCTTTTATTGCCCCAATATTGTGGATTATTTATTTAAAACAGAATAGCATAAGTATTTACATCTTTTATTATTTCATTTTTATATAGGTAACAGTAATATTGACAAAATCATTATATTATCGACCATTGGTGTTACCGCTAATGCATGAAGAGCTCACTCTCGGCTATCCGAACCTCCCGATTATCTGAACTTCAGGGATGTCTCCCAACAGGTTCGGATAATCGAGAGTTTACTGTATGTGTGTGTGAAGCAAAAGTGGAACAAAAAAAAAGTGGAATATTTATGCTGCTCTTTCGAATGTATATTGTTTTCTTTTCTTTTACTTTCTTCCATTTCACTTAGACTTCTACATTTAATTAATTTTAGCTCAAGTGGGAAATGAATTTTTGAAACTTTAATGCATTCAAATTCCTGAAGTGATGCACTAAGTCACTTATAACTTGAAAAGTATTGCGTTCACAGCATTTTCTTAAAATATGTGATTAGGCTACTTTTTCCACAGCTACACCAAGTTCAGTAACTTGTTTGGTCTTAATTTTGTGCATTATTGAAGTGTGGAATGGATCATGATCTCCTTTTATTCCTAAGCCTAGATTTTTAATTTCAATTGCTAAATCATTCATAAATATTGCAATATATAAACTCATACTTTTCTTTCCCAATAAATCCAGTAACATTTTTCTAGCACTATAGCTTCAGTTGTTTGTAACTTGATTTTTCTTGTAAGCAATAACTGTGAAGCAAAATCAGTAATTTTTGAACAAAAAGTCTAACACACTTTGGTTCACTGGATTTTATTAGTGCTTTTGTTAAGTTTTTAGTGGAAGCACAACCAGTAATTTTAAACAATAGTTCTTAAGCATCTTAAGTTAGTCCACTGCATTCAATTAGTGTTTTATACTTAAGTCTGATACTAATGACATTTTGAACAGAAATGTCTCTGGTCAGTGTACCCTTTCACTTGAGACCTCTTCTCTGAGAACATTACCAAAGAATGTAGGACATACAGAATCCGGGGAAAAAAATGCCTCCTGGACAAAATGCCTCACAGAAAAAAATGCCTCCTAGAAAAAATGCCTCCTAGAAAGAATGCCTCCTGGATATTTTGTGACTAGGAAAAAATGGCTCCTGAGAAAAAAAAATTATTTCAACTTGTAAACATGTTACATATGAAACCTATAACGTATAATATCAAAAACATGTTCATTTCAGATATGTACAGTCAAAACCAGAACGTACAATATCGTGAAGTACAAATTACAAATATCTTCTTGAAAGGGTATCCCTTCAGCTGTACTCTGGAGCAGTTTAAAAGCAGGATTTATGGCTGTGAGGTTTCTTGATGAAATAGTTGTGGCCTTTATGGCTTACAATATGCATTCTTATCAAATTACAACATAGGTTATCCCCTCTGTAAGGAGTTGATCGCAGTTACATGCACTAGGAGGGGCAGAAATGTAATTACAAGAAAAACACGACCCCTGTCATAATGGAAACCAGGGATGAGCAGCCAGCCAAAAGAGTGAGAAGCACCAGCAAAACCTTACAAGAGAAACTTACATACCTTTGTACAGCTAAGCAAAATGGGTAAAAGACTGTGAATTTTTGACAGGCATTGGCGACTATAAGACTCAAGTGGAAAAAATGAAGATGCCTCTGAAGATGTAATGTGAACCTGTAGTGTTATAATACTTGAAAGAACTTTTTTTTCTTAGGAGGTATTTTTCCTGGTCACAAAATATTCAGGAGGCATTCATTCTAGAAGGTATATTTCCTAGGAGGCATATTTTCTAGGAGGCATTTTTTCCAGGAGGCACTTTTTCTACGCATCGGACATACATTCTTTTGAGAAGTAAATTTCACACCTACAATTTCTCTTCTGCCAAGCTGTGGTCGTTCTTTCATTTGTTAAATATGGTAACATACACAATGCAATAAACTTTACATTTTCTATTCCTTGTGATGCATATCTTCACATCTTTTACGGCTTACTTCACACTTTTTCATCAGGGCCGCTTCGTTTTTGTCAGCAAAAACATTTTTCTAGTTTTTTTAAGCAGACCCATGTAACCCCAATCCTCAAAAAATCATCCTTAGACAAAGAAGTTTTCAAAAATTACAGACCTGTCTCCAATCTAAACTTTTATTGCGTTAATACAACTTACCTAGTGGACAGATGCATTTGTCCGGCGCTCTGCCGGTCACGCCAAACGCTAGAAAAAAACGTCCTGAGCTGGGCTCTGGCCGGGACCGGTAGTGTCCTGTTCACTTGCCAGGTGGCTGTACAGCCTACCTGCTGGTATACTGCGCATGCGTGCGCATGTGCTCTTCCTCTTTTTGTTTGGCGCGTGAGGATTTGAAACGCTTGAAGTTTAAGAGAAACTATTTTATTTTTTTTATGTGCTTTACAAGTGAAATCTTTTCAATTTGTATTTAGTTATTGTGTTCATATATCATGGCATCCCCTGGAGATAAAAAAGGACAGAGGCGAGGCGTATGCGGTCACATTATGGCCTCCTTTGATTTGCACAAACGTTGTGCCAGATGCCGTGACAAGGGCCTTGGGGATGATGACTGTGTGGCTAAAAGACCTTGTGTTATTTGTGATGGGTTCACTGATACCCAAAAGGATATGCTTGCTACCCCTACATATAAGATACGCAAGGACAAGAAGTCAGGTGTTTTGGTATCTCCGGAGCAAGTTACAGTCATTGCTTCTGTCGAAGATAAAGAGCCCATTTTTCAACCGTCTCCGTCGGCAGCTCAGTCTTCTGCGCATGCGCAACCAGAGGATTCAAGTGCTAGTACGTCTTTTGTTACCTCTGATCAACTCCAACAGATGTCGGATCAATGGGCTGAACAATTCGCCCGGTTTGAGGCATTACTCTCCAGGGGCAACGTTTTCTCTACCCCTAAATCTACTGTCCAGCATGTGTCTTCCCATGCTGCCATTTCAGAAACTCCTTTTATTCCCCCTTCTGCCCGGCTCACCGGTCCGGTGGAGTTCCCGGCAGAAGGTGAGGTTGACAAACAACAGGACAGTAACATTGTTCAAAGGGATGTTAAGGAACAGAAGAAGTCACGCAAGTCCCGTAAGGACACTAAAGATGATAAACGTTCAAAGAAAAGACAAGTGTCTCCTTCTCCGGATGTTAGTACCCTTCATCCTAAATCAGCACCGGTACCTGTTAAGCCACCGGTTCAGGCTCAAGTCACCTCCGGTCCGGAGGTAGTGCCTAAACTGAAACCTAAGCCTGCTCCACTGTCTACTGTTGCTTCCGACCCGGAACAGTCAGAACTCTTTCTTCCCGGTACAACCGGTCAAGGTTTTGCTCAACCCGGTCCATCCAGTCAAGCTCCCCCAGTAGATCAACCGTCGTCTCTCTTTGGGGACTCCACTGCTTCGGATGCTTACCGGGCTCCACCGTAGCCGGATACTTTGGACATTGACCCTCCACATTCTGAAGCTAGCTATTCCGAGGATCAAGTGTCTGATGAAGGTGAGATATCTTCTGATACCCTGGACAGGCCTGAACAAACAGAAGATATGAACTATAGAGAGACAGTTAGATCCATCCGGTCTTTTATGGGATGGAATCATATCCCTACATTTGAAAGTGACCTCAGTGAGCCTGATAAGAGTAATAACCCCTGGAAAGGGAAGCTACCAAAGAGGCCTGCCCGCATCTCTGTAGCCATGCCGCCGGACGACTGGCTCTGTCAAAAGTTGGAAAAGTTGAACACAGTGGTGGCGGAAGGTTACCCTTCCAGGTCCCAAGATTCGGCTGGCTTAAAAAAGGATCAATTTGTGAAGGTTCCGAAATCGCAAAATAGATGGTACCAGATGCATATGATCAGACCGGAGGGCCCGCATAGACCGGGAAAGACTTTGTTTAGTTGGCACAACTCAGAGGCAAAGGTGAATTCTCAATTCCGGCGCATTGTGAAAGCGTCTGCTTACCCTGCCACAGGACCTCCCTCGCGTCCTATTTCTCGGGAATACTTGCGCCGGTGGGAAAGGTGCGCCAGGGAAAATTCATACATAGTGAATCACGCAGCAGGCTTTAACCGTTGCACTAGTGAGTTACAGGAACGCATGACCGGCCATGTCAATATACTTCATTCTAGGATTAACAAGGGAAAAGCACCCAAAGAAGTATCTGCTGCCCTCTCAGACTTGAAAGACCTTACTGCCTTTCATCAAAATGTTTCCGTGGCCATGGGCACTGCGCTTCAGCATCTGGCGGACAGTCTTTTTGTGCAAATGTCCAACTTGATTTTACTACGTCGGGACTCTTACCTTGATCATGTCAAGAACGGGATTAAACCTGATACCTATAACCAGTTGCGTAATGCTCCGTTATTCGGACATGGACTGTTCCCTGATGCCGTTATACGTACAGCAGAACAAGATATTGCCAGTCATCACTCCTCCGGTTCTGTTCCCAGACCCGGTCCGGGTGCTGCCCAACAGACCGGATGGAGATCTTCTCACAGGTACCGTCCCTATGAAAGCAGAGACAGTAGGAATACCGGTACCGGAGATCAGGACCGTCAGGCTTGGAGACAGTTTAGCCGCTCTAGAGGTCGGGGTCGTGGCAGAGGACGTGGTTCCAATCCCCTTTTCTCTAAATCGAGAGGTTACAAGCAATATAAATGACAATTACCTATTGTGTCCAACTCCCTCAACATCAGTAATTGCAAAGTTGGACCACATGACCTTAAACAAGACTCAGCAGACACCAAGTTTAACTTTTCAAAATGTGTCTTATCTTGCTGCCGATCATGCTCATTCTGTTTGTTTCCAAGGGCAACCGCAAAAGAAAGGTATAAGTCCCTGTATACCAAAGATAGAAATAAAAGATGTGAAAGGTGTTTTTTGTGCAAATCAATGTCTTTTTGCCCCACATGTTCCAAATGTCCCCAATGTTGCCCCAAGTTTGGCTGTAGGGGGCAGACTGCAGAAGTTTTGGAAAGTTTGGCTCAATCTGGGGGCAAATCCAAGCGTGGTCTCGATTTTGTGAGAGGGATACACGCTACCCTTCAAAATCAGGCCACCTCTGACCCGATCCCCTGTGATCAAGAGTGGTTATGCTCGCCCAGGGAAAAGCAAGGCCTTGTTCCAAGCATTGACAGAACTCATAAACAAGCTGGTAGTAGAAAAGGTGGTAATAAGATCCTCCCTGGCCTTTTACAACCGCCTCTTTCTGGTACCAAAATCCAATCAGAGATGGAGGCCTATCTTGGACCTCAACCATCTAAATCTTTTCTTGAAACCAGGCACCTTCAAAATGGAAACTCCGGAAACAATAAGGTTGTCTCTCCAAAGGGGGGAGTGGGTAACGTCGCTGGACTTCAGCGACACTTATTTTCACATCCCCATCAGTCAGAGGTCCCGAAAGTACCTCAGGTTTTTTCTAGGGAAGAAAGCTTATCAATTCACGACCCTTCCTTTCGGGCTCGCCACAGCTCCACTGGAATTTACCAAGGTAGTCAAGGAGGTGAAACTGATGGCTCAAGCACGGGGTATCCGGATCCACCAGTACCTCGACGACTGGTTAGTCAGAGCCCCGGACCAGGAAACTTGCCAATTACATACCCAGACCCTCTTGGCCCTGTGCCACGAACTAGTGTGGGTGGTAAACATGGAGAAATCGGAACTTACGCCTCAACAGGTTTTCAATTTCGTAGGTTACCGGTTCGATCTACTGTCGGGTCGAGTGTTGCCCACTTAGGACAGATGGATCGCTCTGCAGCAGAAACTACAGTTCATCAAAGGCAGGGACAGTTGTTCAGTCCGACAGTTTATGTCCCTAATCGGGCTGCTTACTGCCACAGAAAAGCAGGTTTGGGCCGGCCGTCTTCACATCAGACCGGTTCAGTGGCATCTAAAAAGACACTGGCATGTGCCCGAGAGCCTGGAAAAGATTATTCCAATCCCCCTCTCTCTTCATCCACACCTGGATTGGTGGTTGGAAAAGAGCAATGTACTAAAGGGGCAACCTTTGCACCCCCTTCAGCACGCCCTACAAATATTTACAGACGCCTCAAACAAAGGCTGGGGCGCACACTTAGGGGGATCCACAGCAAGAGGCGTTTGGTCGGAATCCGAAAGTCGCCTCCATATCAACTTCTTGGAACTCAAGGCAGTTCTTCTGGCTCTCAAGAGTTTCGAGCAGCAGTGCAAGGGACAGTTTTATTGCGTTAATACAACTTACCTAGTGGACAGATGCATTTGTCCGGCGCTCTGCCGGTCACGCCAAACGTTAGAAAAAAACGTCCTGAGCTGGGCTCTGGCCGGGACCGGTAGTGTCCTGTTCACTCGCCAGGTGGCTGTACAGCCTACCTGCCGGTATACTGCGCATGCGTGCGCATGCGCTCTTCCTCTTTTTGTTTGGCGCGTGAGGATTTGAAACGCTTGAAGTTTTAAGAGAAACTATTTTAATTTTTTTATGTGTTATACAAGTGAATACTTGGTAAATTTGTAGTGACTTATTGTGTTCATATATCATGGCATCCCCTGGAGATAAAAAAGGACAGAGGCGAGGCGTTTGCGGTCATATTATGGCCTCTTTTGATTTGCACAAACGCTGTGCCAGATGCCGTGAGAAAGGGCTTGGAGATGATGACTGTGTTGCTAAAAAATCGTGTTTTATTTGTGATGGTCTCACAGATTTACAAAAGGATATGCTTGCTACCCCTACTTATAAGAATCGCAAGGAAAAGAAGGCTGGTGTTTTAGTATCTCCGGAGCAAGTGACTGTTATTGCTTCTGTTGACGACAAAGAACCCGTTTTTCAGCCGTCTCCTTCGGCAGCTCAGTCTGCTGCGCATGCGCATCAAGAGGATGCAAGCACTAGTGCGTCTTTTGTTACCTCTGATAAACTCAAACAGATTTCAGATCAATGGGCTGAACAATTCGCCCGGTTTGAGGCATTACTCTCCAGGGGCAATGTGTTTTCTACCCCAAAATCGTCTGTACAGCATGTGCCTTCCCATGCTCCAATTTCAGACACTCCTTTTATTCCCCCTTCTGCCCGGCTCACCGGTCCGGTGGAGTTCCCGGCAGAAGGTGAGGTTGATAAACAACAGGTTGATACCACTGTTCAAAGAGATGTAAAGGAACAGAAGAAGTCACGCAAGTCCCATAAAGACACTAAAGATGATAAACGTTCAAAGAAAAGACAAGTGTCTCCTTCCCCGGATGTTGGGTCTCTTCATTCTAAATCAGTACCGGTTCCTGTTAAACCACCGGTCCAGGCTCAAGTCACCTCCGGTCCGGAGGTTGTGCCTAAACAAAAATTGAAACCTGCTCCACTGTCTGCTGTGGCTTCTGACCCGGAACAGTCAGAACTCTTTCTTCCCGGTACAACCGGTCCAGTTTCTGCTCAACCCGGTCCGTCCGGTCAAGTTCCACCCGTAGTTCAAACTTCATCTCTCTTTGGGGATTCCACTGTTACTGAAGCTTACCGGGCTCCACCGGAGCCGGATTTCCTGGACATTGACCCCCCTCAGTCTGAGGCCAGCTATTCCGAAGATCAAGTGTCTGATGAAGGTGAAATCTCCTCTGATACTCTGGACAGGCCTGAACAGACGGAAGATATGAACTACAGAGAGACAGTTAGATCCATCCGGTCTTTTATGGGATGGAATCATATCCCTACGTTTGAAAGTGACCTCAGTGAGCCTGACAAGAGTAATAATCCCTGGAAAGGGAAACTACCTAAAAGACCTGCCCGCATCTCTGTAGCCATGCCACCGGATGACTGGCTTTGCCAGAAGTTGGAAAAGTTGAACACAGTGGTGGCGGAAGGGTACCCTTCCAGGTCTCAAGATTCGGCTGGCTTAAAGAAGGATCAGTTTGTGAAAGTGCCGAAATCGCAAAGTAGATGGTACCAGATGCATATGATCAGACCGGAGGGCCCGCATAGGCCGGGAAAGACACTATTTAGTTGGCATAACTCAGAAGCCAAGGTAAATTCTCAGTTCCCCCGCATTGTGAAGGCATCTGCTTACCCTTCTACAGGCCCCCCGTCGCGTCCTATTTCTCAGGAATACTTGCGCCGGTGGGAAAGGTGCTCCAGGGAAAATTCATACATAGTAAATCATGCAGCAGGCTTTAACCGTTGCACCAGTGAATTACAGGAACGCATGACCGGCCATGTCAATATGCTTCATGCCAGAATCAACAAGGGAAAGGCCCCCAAAGAGGTTTCTGCTGCCCTTTCCGACTTAAAAGATCTGACTGCCTTTCATCAAAATGTTTCTGTGGCCATGGGCACTGCGCTCCAACACCTGGCGGACAGCCTCTTCGTGCAAATGTCCAACTTGATTTTACTACGTCGGGACTCTTATCTTGATCATGTCAAGAACGGGATCAAACCTGATACTTACAACCAGCTGCGTAATGCTCCGTTATTCGGACTTGGATTATTCCCTGACGCCGTTATACGTACAGCAGAGCAGGATATTACCAGTCATCACTCCGCTGGTTCTGTTCCCAGACCCGGTCCGGGTGCTGCCCAACAGACCGGCTGGAGATCTTCACAGAGGTACCGTCCCTATGATAACAGAGACAGTAGGAATACCGGTACCGGAGATCAGGATCGTCAGGCTTGGAGGCAATTTAGCCGGAATAGAGGCCGGGGTCGTGGCAGAGGACGTGGTTCCAACCCCCGTTTCTCTAAATCGAGAGGATACAAGCAATATAAATGACAATTACCTATTGTGTCCAACTCCCTCAACATCAGCAATTGCAAAGTTGGACAAAATGACCTTAGAAAAGACTGTAAACTCAGTAGTAATAGACAGTCCATGTTCAAAGACTTTTCATCAGACACCAAGTTTACCTTCTCAAAATGTGTCCTATCTTGCTGTAAATCATGCTCATTCTGTCTGTTTCCAAGGGCAACCGCAAAAGAAAGGTTTAAGTCCCTGTATACCAAAGAGAAAAATAAAAGATGTGAAAGGTGTTTTTTGTGCAAGTCAATGTCTTTTTGCCCCACATGTTCCAAATGTCCCCAATGTTGTCCCAAGTTTGGCTGTAGGGGGCAGACTGCAAAGGTTTTGGCAAGTTTGGCTCAGTCTGGGGGCGAATCCAAGGGTGGTCTCGATTTTACAAGAGGGATACACGCTACCCTTCAAAATCAGACCACCTCTGACCCGATCCCCGGTGATCAAGAGTGGTTATGCTCACCCCCACAAAAGCAAAGCCTTGTATCAGGCGGTAACAGACCTCATAAACAAGTTGGTAGTCGAAAAGGTCATCATCAGATCCTCCCTGGCCTTTTACAACCGCCTCTTTCTGGTGCCAAAACCGAATCAGAGATGGAGACCTATCTTGGACCTCAGCCATCTCAATCTCTTTTTGAAACCAGGCACCTTCAAAATGGAAACTCCGGAAACTATAAGGTTGTCTCTCCAAAAGGGGGAGTGGGTAACGTCACTGGATTTCAGCGACGCTTACTTTCATATCCCTATCAGTCAAAGATCCCGAAAGTACCTCAGGTTTTTTCTAGGAAGAAAAGCTTATCAATTCACGGCCCTTCCTTTCGGGCTCGCCACAGCTCCTCTGGAATTCACCAAGGTAGTCAAGGAGGTGAAACTGATGGCTCAAGCACGGGGTATCCGGATCCACCAGTACCTCGACGACTGGTTAGTCAGAGCCCCGGACCAGGAAACCTGCCAATTACATACCCAGACCCTCTTCGCCCTGTGCCACGAACTAGGGTGGGTGGTAAACATGGAGAAATCGGAGCTTACACCTCAACAGGTTTTCAATTTCGTAGGTTACCGGTTCGACCTGCTGTCCGGTCGAGTGTTGCCCACTCAGGACCGATGGATCGCTCTTCAGCAGAAACTACTGTTTATCAAAGGCAGGGACTGTTGTTCAGTCAGGCAGTTCATGTCCCTCATCGGGCTACTTACTGCCACGGAAAAGCAAGTGTGGGCCGGCCGGCTTCACATGAGACCGGTGCAGTGGCACCTAAAAAGACATTGGCATGTGCCGGAGAGCCTGGAAAAGATTATTCCGGTTCCCCTTTCTCTTCACCCACACCTGGAATGGTGGCTGGACGAGACCAATGTGCTAAAAGGGCAACCTTTGCACCCTCTTCAGCACGCCCTACAGATTTTTACAGACGCCTCAAACGAAGGTTGGGGCGCACACTTAGGGGGATCCATAGCAAGAGGCGTTTGGTCAGAAACCGAAAGTCGCCTCCACATCAACTTCTTGGAACTCAAGGCAGTTCTTCTGGCTCTCAGGAGTTTCGAGAAGCAGTGCAGGGGACAGATTGTCCTCATAGCAACCGACAACACGACTGTAGTGTCTTACATCAACAAAGAGGGCGGTATGAAATCAGGGTCTCTCTGTGCCCTACTTTGGCGGCTGCTAGCCTGGTGTCACCCCAGGAAGATAATTCTGCGGGCCAGACACATTCCGGGTCGCTTGAATGTCATAGCAGACAAGCTGTCCCGGCACAACCAGGTGATCCAGACCGAGTGGTGCCTGTCTCAACAGGTGTTCAATCGCTTATGCTCCAACTGGGGCCAGCCGCAGATAGATCTGTTTGCCACCCGCTTCAATCACAAGCTTCCCAAGTTTGTCTCTCCAGTTCCGGACTCGACAGCTTGGGCGGTGGATGCTCTCAGTCTACCATGGAGCAACCTGGACGTGTACGCCTTTCCTCCAGTCTCCCTTCTCAGTCAGGTCACATCCAGACTGGTCAATCAGGGCTTTCACAGAATGATCTTAATCGCTCCGGGTTGGCCCAACATGCCTTGGTTTTGGGATCTGATCAGTCTTTCAAGTCAAATTCCCTTCAGTCTTCCCTTGGAGAGGAACCTGTTAACTCAACCGTTCAACGGCCTTCTCCACAGGAACTTGAATCATCTGAATCTGCATGCTTGGCTCCTAGAGCCTCGTCCATCAGGCGACAAGGGTTTTCTGAGGAGGTGGCAGCAAGAATTGAAGCTCCTCAGAGAAGTTCAACCAGAGCGGTCTATAAGTCAAAGTGGGCCATTTTTGTTAAGTGGTGCGACTCCAACCAGGTGGACTTCAGGGCGCCCTCTCTGAAACAGGTGGCCGACTTTTTGTTGTATCTCTTTAAGGAGAGACAGTTACAACCCAGTACTATAGAAGGCTACAGAACGGCTATTGCCGATATGGTGGGTAACGACCCGGTTCATTTTGGCAAGGATGAAAGCCTGACTCGCTTACTGGACAGTTTCCATAGAGACAAGCCGAAAGGCAGGCGGGGAATCCCTGCGTGGAATCTTTCATTAGTGCTCCACCAGTTAACTAAAGCTCCATTCGAACCCATGCGGAAGGCCTCTCTTAAACATTTGACCTTTAAGACGGTTTTCCTTTTGGCTTTGGGTTCAGGCAAAAGGCGGAGCGAAATCCATGCATGGTTATACCGCAACATCAGGCATCAGGAGAACTGGAGTCAGGTCTCCCTATACCCCTCTCCCAGTTTTCTATCGAAGAATCAGCTAGCACGGGACGGACCGGCTGCTGTGGCACCGGTTGTCATTCCCGCGTTGTCTCCATCTTTGGACAGGTCCCTCAAGGAGGACAAGTCTCTTTGCCCGGTCAGGGCCTTGCGTTACTATTTAGACAGAACCAAGGACTTACGCTCGGGCAAAGATCTGGTGTTTGTGTCTTTCCGGAAGAGTTTTCAGAAGGACATTGTTCCGGCTACTGTCTCTTCCTGGATCAAGCAAACTGTGTTGTTGTGTTATCAGCTTTCCGATCATGAGGCTCAAACTATACATCAAGTTCGAGCCCATGATGTGCGGGCCTTTGCCGCATCCAAAGCTTTTCAGGGCGGGGTTTCCTTGGACCAGATCCTATCAGCTTGCCATTGGAAGGCCCACAACACTTTTACACAATTCTACCTGAAGGACCTAGCCTGGGCAGATTCAGAGTTGTACCACCTAGGTCCTGTGGTAGCTGCTCAACAGATCCACGAACATCAGTGATAGTCTTATTGCTGACTGTATATAGTGTACACATGTTTTTTGGGTTTAGTGTGTATAAAAAAAAAAAAAAAAAAAAAAAAAAAAAAAAAAAAAAAAAAAAAAAAAAAACACACACACACACACACACACACACACCTCCACTATCCTTTGCGACTGGATTGCCATGATCCAAAGTGGATCCAGGAGTTTCTCAAGGATGGTGTTTCTTTGCTCCTGTTCTTCTTCCTCATTCATAAAATTGTTAGTTCATGCCCTCAGTAGTCTTCCTGCACAGTCGGGTCGAATTGGTGCATAGACTTTCCCTTTGGAAAAAATCAGGGGGGGGCAAGGGTGTTTTGGTCCTTAAAGGTTGGTTTATTTAACCAGTACCGGACACACCCGCTATGCTATTGTCTATATGGGTTCCCCTTGTTTGGCTACCCTCCATCCAATGGGTAGTCATTCTGCATCTGTCCACTAGGTAAGTTGTATTAACGCAATAAAATAGAAAATTTAATAGTAAATTAAATTTTTATAAGTTAATACCTTACCTAGTGGACAGGGGGAGTACCACCCTACCTTCCCCGCTATCATAACCAACAAGGGGTCATAAGGTAGACAACAAAAAGAGGAAGAGCGCATGCGCACGCATGCGCAGTATACCGGCAGGTAGGCTGTACAGCCACCTGGCGAGTGAACAGGACACTACCGGTCCCGGCCAGAGCCCAGCTCAGGACGTTTTTTTCTAACGTTTGGCGTGACCGGCAGAGCGCCGGACAAATGCATCTGTCCACTAGGTAAGGTATTAACTTATAAAAATTTAATTTACTATTAAATTTTCTAATTGTTCTCATAGCAACGGACAACACGACTGTAGTCTCTTACATCAACAAAGAGGGCGGTATGAGATCAGGTTCTCTCTGTGCCCTACTTTGGCGACTCCTATCCTGGTGTCATCCCAGGAAGATAATTCCGCGGGCCAGACACATCCCGGGTCGCTTGAATGTCATAGCAGACAAGCTATCCCGGCACAATCAGGTGATCCAGACCGAGTGGTGCCTGTCTCAACAGGTATTCAATCGCTTGTGCTCCAACTGGGTCCAACCGCAGATAGATCTGTTTGCAACCCGATTCAATCACAAGCTTCCCAAGTTTGTCTCTCCGGTTCCGGATTCGACAGCTTGGGCAGTGGATGCTCTCAGCCTATCATGGAGCAACCTGGACGCGTATGCCTTTCCTCCAGTATCCCTTCTCAGTCAGGTCATATCAAAACTTGTGGATCAGGGCTGTCGCAGGATGATATTAATCGCTCCGGGCTGGCCCAACATGCCTTGGTTTTGGGATCTGATCAGTCTGTCAAGTCAGATTCCCTTCAGTCTTCCCTTGGAGAGGAACCTGTTGACCCAACCGTTCAACGGCCTTCTCCACAGGAACCTGAATCATCTAAATCTGCATGCTTGGCTCCTAGAGCCTCGTCCATCAGACGACAAGGTTTTTCTGAGGAGGTGGCAGCAAGAATTGAAGCTCCTCAAAGAAGTTCAACCAGAGCGGTCTATAAATCAAAGTGGGCCATTTTTGTTAAGTGGTGTGAATCCAACCAGGTGGACTTCAGGTCGCCCTCTCTGAAACAAGTGGCTGATTTTTTGTTGTATCTCTTTAAGGAGAGAAATTTACAACCCAGTACTATAGAAGGCTACAGGACAGCCATTGCTGATATGATAAGTAACGACATGGTTCAATTTGGCAAGGATGAAAGCCTGACTCGCTTGTTAGACAGTTTCCATAGAGACAAGCCGAAGGGCAGGCGGGGAGTCCCTGCGTGGAACCTTTCGTTAGTTGTCCATCAATTGACGAAAGCTCCTTTCGGGCCCATGCGGAAGGCCTCTCTTAAACATTTGACTTTTAAGACGGTTTTCCTTTTAGCGTTGGGTTCCGGTAAAATGCGGAGCGAAATCCATGCCTGGTTATACCGCAACATCAGGCATCAGGAAAACTGGAGTCCGGTCTCTCTATATCCCTCTCCCAGTTTTCTGTCTAAGAATCAGCTAGCGCGGGACGGACCGGCTGCTGTGGCACCGGTTGTCATTCCCGCATTGGCCCCATCATTGGACAGGTCTCTCAAGGGGGACAAGTCACTTTGCCCGGTAAGGGTCTTGCGTTACTATTTAGACAGGACCAAGGACTTACGCACGGGCAAAGATCTGGTGTTTGTGTCTTTCCGAAAGAGCTTTCAGAAGGACATTGTTCCGGCTACTGTTTCTTCCTGGATCAAGCAAACTGTGTTGTTGTGCTATCAGCTTTCCGACCATGAGGCTCAAACTATACATCAGGTTCGGGCTCATGATGTTCGGGCCTTTGCTGCCTCCAAAGCCTTTCAAGGCGGGGTTTCCTTGGATCAGATTCTATCAGCTTGCCATTGGAAGGCCCACAACACTTTTACACAATTCTACCTGAAGGATCTAGCCTGGGCAGATTAAGAACTGTACCATCTAGGTCCTGTGGTGGCTGCTCAGCAGATCCACGAGATAAGTAGTAGCCTTATTGCTGAGTGTATTTTGTGTACATATGTGTTAGGGTTTTCTCATTCAGTGTATATATAAAAAAAAAAAAAAAAAAAAAAAAAAAACCTCCACTCTCCTTAGCTGCTGGATTGCCATGATCCAAAGTGGATCCGGGAGCTTCTCAAGGGTGGTGTTCTTTGCTCCTGTTCTTCTTCCTCATTCATGAATATTCTTAGTTCATTCCGTCCTTAGTCTCCCTGCACAATCGGGTCGAATTGGTGCACAGGCTCTTTCCTTTTGGAAACTTCAGGGGTGGGGGGGGGGGGGGGGGGGGGGGGTGGGGGGGGGGGGGGTGGGGGGGGCAAGGGTGTTTGGTCCTTAAAGGTTGGTTTATTTGACCAGTACCGGACTCACCCGTTTTACTATTGTCTTATGGGTTCCCCTTATTTGGCTACCCCCCATCCAATGGGTAGTCATTCTGCATCTGTCCACTAGGTAAGTTGTATTAACGCAATAAAATTGAAAATTTAATAGTAAATTAAATTTTTATAAGTTAATACCTTATCTAGTGGACAGGGGGAGTCCCAGCCTACCTTCCCCGCTATCATAACCAAACAAGGGGTCGTAAGGTAGACAACAAAAAGAGGAAGATTGCATGCGCAGTATACCGGCAGGTAGGCTGTACAGCCACCTGGCGAGTGAACAGGACACTACCGGTCCCGGCCAGAGCCCAGCTCGGGACGTTTTTTTCTAACGTTTGGCGTGACCGGCAGAGCGCCGGACAAATGCATCTGTCCACTAGGTAAGGTATTAACTTATAAAAATATAATTTACTATTAAATTTTCTATTTATTTCAAAGATACTTGAAAGGGTAGTAGCAGCCCAGCTACAATCTCACCTTGATGAAGCCGGCCTGGTGACTGCCTTCCAATCGGCTTATAGAAAACACCATTCTACTGAAAGTGCCCTACTTAATATTCACAATGATATTCTTCTCAATATGGCCAAAAGGTCTGTTACAGCCCTTACCCTTCTAGATCTCTCCGCTGCGTTCGATACCATTGACCACACCATTCTCCTGGACAGACTTAATGGTTACTATGGAATCAGTGAACTGGCACTCGGCTGGTTCAAATCATACCTGTCAGGAAGGACACACTTGGTCAAGGTAGGCAGCATACTCTCACATCCTGTTGCCCTCTAGTATGGGGTCCCCCAGGGCTCCGTCCTTGGTCCAATTCTTTTTTCTCTCTACACTAATCCAATCAGCTCAATCATTCACTCTCATAGTAGTATTAATTACCATTTTTATTGCGTTAATACATCCTATCCAATGGACAATTTGCTAAACCGGTCGGCGCAGACCGGCCCGCCAAACGCCAGAAAAAGACGACCTGTGTTTCCACCGTCTGGCCGGTCCGTAGTACTGTGCACTCCCCAGATGGCGCCTCGTACTTCCTTCCTGTCTAGACAACCTGACATCATAGCATCTTTTTCGTTTGGCGCGTGTACTGTGCAAACGTGTTTTCAACATCTCCAGAAATTTTAAGGAAAAGTGTGCTTTATAACGGATTTTCAAATAATGGAAATAATGGATATACTACTTACAGGTATTTTTATCCGTGTTTTTATGTCAGCTGACTTGTCAGTCAGCTGACATTATGTCATCACTCTGCGGCGTGGGCGTCCGCGTCCGCGTGAACAACTTCTTCTCCAAAACTACAAGGCCTAGAGACATGCTGTTTTTTTTAAAAGATACCTTATCTATCGAGGATGAAAAATTGTTCAAGGCATGCAAATCTGTCTGTTTGCTAGAGACATTACAAGGGGGGTACCCCCACCAAAAGTGAAAATTTCAACTTTTTATCACAATTTTCTCAGTGACTATTGCAGGGATTTGTCTCATATCTTGCATATATGTACTAGGCCAGAGGTAGATTCTCTTGTGTGAGTGTGAGACCTGGATCTGTCTTACTTTTTTTTTAATAAATTTTTTTAATAATTTTTAATGCATTAAAATTCATGAAATCATGCACTAAATCACTTATAACTTCAAAAGTGTTGCATTTACAGCATTTTGTGAAAATATGTTGTTCAGCTACTTTTTTCATAGCTACAATATGGTGAGTAAGTTGGGTGTCTGTCTCAATAGCTAAGTGAGTAATAGCTACTTTTGGGCTTTTCAGTAACTTCCATTATGAGTAAAATCACTTGTAACTTAAAAACTATTGCATTTAGAGAATTTCGTATAAATATGTTATTCAGCTACTTTTGGGCCAGCTATAACATAGTGAAATTTCAGACCTGTAGCTCATGGCATAGCTGAGTAATAGCTACTTTTAGGTTATCACTGTTGAGTAAATCACTTATAACTTGAAAACTATTGCATTTAGAGTATTTTGTTTAAATATGTTATTCACCTATTTTGGGGTCAGCTATAACATAGTGAAGTTCCAGACCTGTGGCTCCTTGCATAGCTGAGTAATAGCTACTTTGAAGTTCTCACTATTGAGTAAATCAGTTGTAATTGGAAAACTATTGCATTTAGAGAATTTCATATAAATATGTTATTCAGCTACTTTTGGGTCAGCTATAACATAGTAAAATTTCAGACCTGTAGCTCATGGCATAGCTGAGTAATAGCTACTTTTAGGTTATCACTGTTGAGTAAATCACTTATAACTTGAAAAGTGTTGCATTTAGAGCATTTTGTTAAAATATGTTATTCAGCTACTTTTTTCATAGCTACAATATGGTGAGTAAGTTGGGTGTCTGTCTCAATAGCTAAGTGAGTAATAGCTACTTTTGGGCTTTTCAGTAACTTCCATCATGAGTAAAATCACTTGTAACTTAAAAACTATTGCATTTAGAGAATTTCGTATAAATATGTTATTCAGCTACTTTTGGTCCAGCTATAACATAGTAAAATTTCAGACCTGTAGCTCATGGCATAGCTGAGTAATAGCTACTTTTAGGTTATCACTGTTGAGTAAATCACTTATAACTTGAAAACTATTGCATTTAGAGTATTTTGTTTCAATATGTTATTCACCTATTTTGGGGTCAGCTATAACATAGTGAAGTTTCAGACCTGTGGCTCATTTCATAGCTGAGTAATAGCTACTTTGAAGTTCTCACTGTTGAGTAAATCAGTTATAATTGGAAAACTATTGCATTTACAGAAATTTGTGCAAATATGTTATTCAGCTACTTTTGGGTCAGCTATAACATAGTGAAATTACAGACCTATAGCTCATGGCATAGCGGAGCAATAGCTATTTTCAGGTTCTCACTATTGAGTAAATCAGTTGTAGCTTGAAAACTATTGCATTTACAGTAGTTTGCTTAAATATGTTGTTCACCTACTTTTGGGTTAGCTATAACATAGTAAAATTTCAGACATGTAGCTCATTGCATAGCTGAGTAATAGTTCCTTTGAGGTTCTCACTGTTGAGTAAATCAGTTGTAACTTGAAAACTATTACATTTAGAGTAATTTGTTAAATATGTTATTCACAGAATTTTTGGTCAGCTATAACATAGTGAAATTGCAGACCTGTATGTCATGGCATAGCTGAGCAATAGCTACTTTCAGGTTCTCACTGTTGAGTAAATCATTGTATCCACTGGATAGCCGCAGTGTGTAGAGAGAGATTTCACCATTACTGCTCTGATGAAAAAAAATATTATAGCTAGCTTTCTTAAGTTTGCAGTATATATTAATAACCATAAAATGTTGTCTGGGAATATTTTTGGCCTCATTTTGAGAAACAAGATGGCCGCCACAGGTGTTTTTTGTCAGTCATGAAAAGTGCTTATATCTCCCTTATTATTGATCCTAGAGGTTTGGGATGATAAACCAACCTGTAGGAAATCATAGGGTGGGAATCTTTTGGTGTGGTCAGATTTGACCTTCAATGACCCCTCCTTCAAGGTCAAACAAGGATAGCCAAACTTAAAAGTGCTTATAACTCGCTTATTATTGGTCCCAGAGGTTTGGGATGGTAAACAAACAGGAAATCATGGGCTGTGAATCTGTTGATATGGTCCGATTTGACCTTGGAACCCTCCTTCAAGGTCAAATGAGGATAGCGAAAATTGAAAGTGCCTACAACTCGCTTATTATTGGTGACAGAGATTTGGGATGGTAAACCATCCCATAGGAAATCATTGGCTCGGAATCTTTGGTATGGTCAGATTTGACCTTTGGACCCCTCCTTCAAGGTCAAATGTGGACAGCCAAGCTTAAAAGTGCTTATAACTCATTTATAATTGGTCCTAGAGGTTTGGAATGGTAAACCATAGGAAATCATGGGCTGGGAATGTATTTGTGTGGTTAGATTTGACCTTGGACCCCTTCTTCAAGGTCGAACGAGGATATTGCTTTTATTGCGCTACAATAGCTTACCATGTGGGACTGAATGCTTTACTGGTTGCCGCGAGGCACAGACGACCAACGCTCGAGAAAAACAAGCATGTAGTTGGTTCGGCCTCATAGGTTGTTGTGACGTCATCACTTCCTGTGTATCAGCCTCCTTTTCGTTGGTCGCCGCCATATTGGATGCTCTGCTAAGTTTTCAAAGCTGTTTTCTATTATATCTCTGGATATATTGTTTGTCATTCGTCCATAATTCGGCTTTTCCTTTATTTAGCAGTATAGAATCTTATACCCAATTTTCAGCACTTCCGGTGCTGTATTTTGTCAGTTTTTTAACGTCTTCTTAATTCACGTGTTGTGTGCTCGCCACTACACTAGTACTGCTCGAATCTACGGTTCGGAGTATTTCATATTTTATTGCATTAAAACATGGCCACCGCCCACCAGTCTTCTAAAGATAAACCCAGATCCAGCAAATGCAATCATTTCTGTCAGCCATTCGACAGTCATGGCTATTGCCCCTCCTGCAGAGATGCAGGGAAGGGCGATGATCTGTGTGTTACAAAAGCTGGTACTTGTCAAATCTGTGCGTCTTTCACAGACGAACAGTCCACTAAAATTGCTAATAGAAGACGATACAAGAAAAAACATCCCTCTTCACAGGCATCGGACAAAGATCGGGACGAGGTACTTGGCGATTCTTTTGAATCGTTTTCTGGATCGCAAGCCGAACTTGAGGCTGCAGCCGATCATTTGTTTACTTCACCTCCACGTCCCAGACCCTTATCTTTCGATCCTTTGCCTCTTACTACACCAGGGCGTACTGTTCCTCCCACTCCCAGTACAGCCTTACATCATAAAGTCCATTCTTCTGTAGAAAAGTCTTTGGACCAAAAATTTGATCAGAAATTTGGTGTTTTTCAAGCCAACATCTTTGATGCCCTTAAATCTATGCGTGAAGATTTCCTAAAATCTCAACAAGGGCTGGCTGATAAGATCGCCTCTTCGGCTGTTCGCACCGAACCTCAGACCTCTGTCAGTGCTTCAGAACCCATGGATATTGAATATGGCCCTTCTCTTCCTTCTCGCCTTCAGGCCGAGCAAGGTTCGGACGTTCGTCTTAGCTCTTCCGAACATACACAGTCTGTTCGCCCCAAGATGTCCACTCACAAGGTTAGCCATGCTCCAATCTCAGGTTCGGGATCTGATTCCGATCATGATCGCCCTTCATATTCTAGACCTAAAAAGCACTCTGACAAGTCTAAACATAAGTCAAGGTCCGCATATTTGCCCTCATCGTCAGGGGAGGATCAGTCCCCTAGACGTAGACACAGGTCCCCCAAGCCCCAGAGAATGGCCTCTGATGATCAGGAACATCCTCAAATTGACCTTGATCCGCCCTACTATAGGGATGTGGCTCTGGCTGACATCCCAAATCAATATGCGGAGGAGGTAGATACTTTTCGACGTATCCTCAAATTACCTGATCCGAGGGATTCAGTCCCCAGACCTGCTACTGCTATCATAGGTATCGATGACGAGGTGGCCGTCCAAGAGCTGAGACCTACGGGTCCATCAGCTATGTTGCCCCTCAACTCTGGTATAAGAGATGCCTTTGACAAATTCAACAATGACTTTATGGCTGCAAACCTGGCAGAGGGCAAATACCCAAAGCCCCCCCTTCCACTTCTAAGTGGTACAAGGTTGGACAACCTTGTTTTTCGGAGAAACTCCAAGATTTAAATGCAGACTTTGCCAAGATCTGTATATCTCCTAAACCTTCGGGGCCCCTTTAGGCAAGGTCCCACTCTCTGTCCTCAAGGACTTAGAACAACAGGCAAGGTACAATCTAACCACATTGAATTTCACGACCACTTTTGCCAAGACATCCTCCTCCTGCAACTCTACCATGAGGAGGTGTCGTTATGGACTAAAAGAAACCTTCAAGAAGGTCAAGTCCCAGGTCAGGAAAGGTGCCGACCCTGAAAAAGCAGTAAAACGTGGTTATGATGAGGCCTATGACTACTTTGATCTCTGGGAGAAGACCCTCACTATTCAACATAAGGCCATAACCTGCCTGAGCAAATCCCTTGCCCATATTTTACAAAGGGAACTTTACACAATGGCAACTTCCGGCTTGCTTAGACGCGAAGCCGAAATGTCCCATCTGCAGCCACAATTAGGGGAAACCAGACGTCAAGAGCTAAGGAATTCCTCTCTCTGGACTCGTTCCCTGTTCAACTCCCAGTCAGTGAAGGAAGGCGAGGACTTCCTTCTCAAAAAAGGCACCTCAAAAGATGCTCAGGGTTTCGGACCCTACCAAAATAAGCCCTTTCGTGGTTCCCACCACAATAAGAGAAGAGGCTCCTACAGGAAACGCCCCTTTGGGGGCAATTCCTCCCAAAGCAGCAACTATTCGTTTCCCTCTTCTAGAGGAAAACCAAACTTCAGAGGCTCCAGGGGTCGTTTTCGACCCCACAACAAAGGAAAAGGGCGTGGAAACCCCTCTTCCCAATGACTCCTATCAAGCCTCAATCAATCCACCAGTAGGAGGTCGCCTCCGTTCTTTCAGGAGAGACTGGCACGCAAACAATTGCTCAGCCAACGTGTTAAATATTATCACCAATGGCTACGTTCTGCCATTCCTCTCAAGGCCAAACTTGATAAGATTTCCTCTGATTGTGTCAGAGTACAAGGCCCCTCAAAAAGACCAAGCCTTGGCCGATTGCATCCAGTCTCTCCTGTTAAAGAACGCTATCGAAAGGGTGGAAAATGTAAAATCTCTCGGGTTTTACAGTCGCCTCTTTCTTGTACCCAAGCCTCACCAAAGGTGGAGGCCAGTAATAGACCTAAGCAGGCTCAACACTTTTCTACACGTAGAAAAGTTCAAAATGGAAACGCCAGAGTCCATCAGGACTTCTCTGATTCCGGGGGAATGGGTAGCGTCAATAGACCTGTCGGACGCTTACCTCCACATCCCCATCCATCCAAACTCAAGGAAGTATCTAAGATTTTGCCACAGGTCACAGGTGTTCCAGTTCACCTCGCTCCCATTCGGACTAGCCACAGCCCCCCAGGTATTTACCATGGTCGTAAAAGAAGTGAAACTCATGGCCCTCAGCAGAGGACTCAGACTTCATCAATACCTGGACGACTGGCTGATCAGGTCTCAGTCCCAGGAGGAAGCATTAGTGAACACTCGGACAGTGGTAGATCTCACCCAGTCCTTGGGATGGATCTTAAACCAAGAGAAATCAGAACTGAAACCAACTCAGGTGTTCTCGTTCGTGGGCTACGAATACCACCTAGATTCAGCCCTTGTAAAACCCACTCAAGAGAGATGGCTCAAACTTCAGGATTTGATCCTAAGACTCAAGTCGAAACATGTTTTGACTGCAAGATGTTTGATGTCTCTAATTGGGTTGCTAGCCTCAACGGAGAAGATGGTCCCGGAGGGACGCCTTCACATGAGACCGTTTCAGTTTCACCCGAAAGAGCACTGGAAATTTCCTCAGTCGCTGGACAGCCTCCTTCCCTGGACAGAAGTCATTTCTGCTCATCTGGACTGGTGGCAGAATCCTGCAAAGGTGATGATAGGCGCCGACCTTCATCCCAAAGACCACAGTATCCAACTCTTTACAGACGCCTCAAACGAAGGCTGGGGCGCTCACTTAGAACAAAGTTCTACAAAAGGTCTGTGGTCACCTCAGGAAAAAGGACTTCACATAAACGTCCTAGAATTGAAAGCTGTCTTTCTGGCTTTGAGACACTTCAAAGACCAGTGTCAGGACCAAACAGTGCTAGTTGCCACGGACAACTCAACTGTGGTAGCTTACATAAACAAACAAGGGGGAACACACTCGGCGGAGATGTGCGCACTCCTGTGGAGACTCATGACCTGGTGCCACCACTATCACATAATCTTGAAAGCCAGACACATTCCAGGGTGCCTGAATGTGATGGCCGACCTACTTTCCAGGTCGAACCAGGTTCAGTCGACCGAATGGTCACTCCATCCACAGGTGTTCAAACAGATCTGCCGAAAGTGGTTCACTCCCCACGTGGACCTTTTTGCCACTCATCTGAACCACAAGCTCCCTCTGTACGTGTCTCCTATCCCAGACCCCCAGGCCTGGGACATAGATGCTCTAAACATAGACTGGACGGGTCTCACTGCTTATGCTTACCCTCCAACGGCTCTCCTTTACAGGGTGATCCAAAAAATCAGGCAATGCACCTGCCTGATCATACTAATAGCCCCAGGCTGGCCAGGGATGCCCTGGTTCTGGGACCTAGTGCAGCTCTCAACAGAGATCCCTCTGCAACTCCCGGTGTCGACAACACTCCTCAAGCAGTCCCACAACTTCGTGTTCCACAGCTCCCCGCAGCACCTCAACCTCCACGCCTGGTCTCTAGGAGTGGACAACTCCAAGAACAAGGCTTCTCTGTGGAAGTGGCAGAGAGAGAATTGCTGCACCTCAGCGGTCTTCAACGAGGAACATCTACAAATCAAAGTGGGCCCTATTTGAAAAATGGTGCAGAGATAATTCGGTGGATTTCTCCTCACCATCTGTGAAGCAAATCTCAGATTTCTTTATGTATCTGTACCAAGACCTAAACAGGCGCCCCTCTACCATTGATGGTTACAGGACAGCTATTGTTGACACTCTGGGCCCTACGGCCCAGCATATTGCCCATAATGAGGACCTTCACAGGTTGCTCTCCAGTTTTCACAGGGATCGCCCCAAGAGTTCCAGAAACCTTCCTCAGTGGAACCTATCTGTTGTCCTCAATGAGCTCACAAAAGCGCCCTTTGAGCCTATGAAAGACACAGACCTCAAACATCTCACTCTCAAGACTGCTTTCTTGCTAGCTCTGGCCTCCGGCAAGCGCCGCAGTGAAATCCACACCTGGGTCGCAAACAAAGTATCTAATCTAGGCCAATGGGAAAAGGTAGCCTTGTTCCCTTCATCAGATTTTATAGCCAAAAACCAGCTAGCAAGAGAAGGTTCTCAAAGTGTGTCTCCGGTGACTATTCCTGCATTGACTACCATTGTAGATAGACAATTCAAAGAAGACAGGACCTTGTGTCCTGTACGGGCTTTGAGGTACTATCTGGACCGAACCAAGGACCTGAGAGGGTCCCGGTCTCTTCTTTTCATCTCCTTTAAGAAAGGACATACCTCAGATATCAGACCCGCTACTCTCTCTTCATGGTTGAAACAAACCATTCTACTTTGTTATAAGCAAGCAGACCAGCAAGCCTTGGACTTAGTCCAAGTTAAAGCGCATGACATTAGGGCCTTCGCAGCCTCTAAGGCTTTTTACGGTGGGGTATCGGTGGACCAGATCATGCAAGCGTGTCACTGGAAAGCTCACAACACGTTTAGCAATTTTTATCTAAAAGACCTTACTTGGTCGGACAACGACAACAACATGTATCTGGGACCAGTAGTAACGGCTCAACAGGTCCTAGACCCTTCTCCTCAGTGATGTCTTCTTCGGAAAGAAAAGGGGGGGGGGGCACGTCCGCTACAGCTAAGCCTTCAGGAGTCTCCCCAGGTCTAGGTATAAGCTACCTCATCAGGGTGTTACAGGTAAGGTCTCACATATTAAATTTACATTAACTTTAAATTCTTGGGACCATAAGGTTGTCTTATAAATAAGGTTGCAAATAGCAATTCTCGAACCTTGACCTCATTTCTGACGTCATAGCCCTTAGGGGTTCTTCCTATCTGTGTACTCCGGGTACACAATCCTCCTTCCAAACACCCTACAGTGTACGACACTGTGTATTCTCATCAGGTTTTTGGCTCTTTACAAGTCCGACCTTCAGGATTGGGACTCTGTAAATGGGACTCAGACTGGAAATTTTTTGGAACTATTTTTTATTACTCTCAATTCGAGAAAAACAACATTCAGACCTTCCAGTCTCAGCTGTAATCCCGCCACCGGGCGGTTGAATTCAGCATTCAGTCCCACATGGTAAGCTATTGTAGCGCAATAAAATTGAAAATTTTAATTACTTAAATGTAGCTTTTATAAGCTACAAGCTTACCATGTGGGACTGAGAAGAGTCCCACCCTACCTCCCCGCTGTATTACAGCTGAGGGGACATGGGTTTAATCTCAACGAAAAGGAGGCTGATACACAGGAAGTGATGACGTCACGACAACCTATGAGGCCGAACCAACTACATGCTTGTTTTTCTCGAGCGTTGGTCGTCTGTGCCTCGCGGCAACCAGTAAAGCATTCAGTCCCACATGGTAAGCTTGTAGCTTATAAAAGCTACATTTAAGTAATTAAAATTTTCAAATTTGTAGTATTTCTTTAAATATGTTTTAACCTATTTTTTACACTTAAACAATTACCTTGTTATTTTCCTTCATAATACCATTTACAGGGCACAACTTTTTTATCCTTTTCTACTGTCAGCTTCGGAATTTCTTTCGAAGTTGCTGTTCAGTTACCATTTACTGTATTTCTGTACAGCCCTTTTCCTGATAATTATTCTGTCCTCTAATCACCTTCACAAATCAAAAACACTCAGTGAGCTGACACAGTGCCCGTTCACGGGCACTCTCCTCTTGTTTGTTGAATGTACCTTCTGTAACTTTCCAGTTCAATCACCATAGAAACGTCTTTTCTAGTACTACGAATAATATCACGGACAACTTCAGTCTACGTAGTTTTGAACACTGCAAATAGAAGGAATTCCCCAAGAGGTGCATTCTTCAGAGCGCACTGGTACTGACTTCTCTGCTGTAAGCATCAGTCACACCAGCCTAGCTCGAGTATTTAGTGTGTTTTTCATCAGAAGCAGATGATGAATTCTTCAGATTTCTTCAGAGCACACTGGTCCAGACATCTTTGCTGTAAAGCATTAGTCGACCGGCAAGCTCATGTTCAGCCGACCTCACTTAGTATTTACATAGAAGGAACTTCATCTTTAATCACTCTCAGTCCCACCCTTGTGTACCCGACACTTGTGTCGGTAGTAAGGGCAGTGGATGGCCAGGACACTGGTTTGAGTGCACAGCTGGCTGAGCAACCGACTCCAGACCGGCATCGACCAGGACTTTCATCTTCAGAGCGCACTGGTCCAGGCTTCTCTGCCTTTAAAGCATCAGCCGACCGGCCAGCTCAAAAGAACGCGACCTCTGACGTCATATCCAGTCAGCCAATTGCGTGTCCTTCCGACCAATCACGAAGCAGGTCACGTGTTTTCACCGACCAGGAAGGTCGGAAGTGCGTTCTTCAGAACTCGCGTCTACTGTGATTCCAGTCCCTGCCTTGCAGACCCGGCTTTGTTGTCGGTAGTGGGGTTTGTGGATGAGCAGAATACTGCGCATTTGCATGTTTAAGTATCACAAAAGAACGCCACAACTGACGAGCTCCAATCAGCCAATCGTGTGTCTTTCCGACCAGCAAGCTGGTCACGTGACACACTGAACACAAAGTGTTTCTAAAAATAGATCACAAGGGCTTTCCCAGCAACTGTCAAATCTACAAATAAGACGTGCGATTAAAGAGATACCTTAATTAATGGAGGAAACCTACAGCAAGCTGAATTCAAAACACAAGATAGTTGCAACATTGCTTTAGCAACTGTTTAGTACTGGCTACACAGCCTTGTACACTTACTTCAACAAACTGGTTACAGAGTGTACCGACTGGTACTGGCTACACAGCCTTGTACACTTGCTTCAACCTACCGGTTACAAGTCTACTAACAGGGTGCTGGCTACACAGTCCTTACTGTACAGGACTTCACCCCAACTGGTTACATAAAAAAGCTGGCTAAATATAGACCAGTAGCTGTCTAAATTCATTGGTGACCCCAGCCCGCCAGTTTTTTTGTGCCGGTTACAGAGACTTAGCTGTTTACAGTGAATTACCGGTTATGGAGTCTTGGTACCGGACAGAATTGCCTAAGGTAGATTTGGTTACAGAAAATTCTTAGACCAATCAGTGGCCTTAGTGATATGACAGTGTCCCCAGCTACTGCCAGGCAACCTTCCCTTATCACACCTCTCAACAGCCTGTTATCGGTGCTGGACTTGACTGGAGAGGTAATAGATTTCACCTTGACAAACACAGACCTGAATAACCAGCATGAAAGGAAATAGGTCTTAATAAAAAAAAAAAAAAAAAAGTGGTCGATAGTCAGACAAGTTCTTCATCATGTCCGGCCAAGGGTCAGCCATCTCAATTTCTTGTAAATGCTGCACCTTGCAGGATTCTGGCCTGGGGCAAGAGTCTTTTAAATGTGAAAAGTTGTGTCAGCCCCACCGGACCGGACCACAGCAAGAACAGAGAGACTGTTTTCTCGGATCATTGTCACCAGACCGGACCAGTGTCCGGAGGCCGGAGGGACAGAAATGTTTGTCAGAGTAGCAAATGTCCCGAATGTGGCACACATCTGCCTGTAGGGTCCAGACTAACCCCGTTTCGGGACTTAGGAAGCCTTGGGGGGCTGGACCCTAGGTAGTACAAATGTTAAAGGAGGGCTACACTCTCCCTTCCCAGTCAAGACCAAGCTTGACAAGGTCACCCAAATTATCAACTGCTATGCACATCTTCACAGGAACCTATTGGTTAGAAGCATTACATCAGCTTATGGACAAGGAATGGTGCAGTCGAGCCAGTTCAAAATCTCTGGGCTTCTTCAACCTTGCTTGGTTCCAAAACCACACAACCATTGGAGACCTATTCTAGGTCTGAGCAAACCAAACCTTTTGGAGACCATCAGGACCATCCTCCAACAATGGGAGTGGGTTACCTCATTAGATTTCAAGGACGCCTACTTCCATATACCAATACAGGAACAGTCCAGGACATATCAAATGTCATGTCCAGGGTCGGACATACCAGTTCAAAGCACTGTCTTTCGGTCTGTCCACTGCACCCATGGAGCTCACTGTAGTAGCAAAGGAGTTGAAACTGATGGCCATACACAAGGGTATAATAATCCACCAGTATTTAGACCACTGGTTGGTGAAAGCCACATCCCACCGGGGTTGTCTCTGGCATACACTAGATCTAGTGAAAATATGCCAAAGTTTAGGTTACCAGTTCGACCTGATGGCCGATCGGGTCCGACCTATACCGGACCATTGGCAGAACCTTCAGGACAAAATACTAGAAATACTGTCACTACTGGTTTGTGCGGTCCAGCAGTTCATGTCTGATAGGTTTACTAACAGCTACAGGAAAGCAATTTCAGTGGCATCTCAAAAACAACTGGAGGGTACCAGAGTCACTAGAAAAGGTGATTCCAATACCAAGGTGATTGCACCCACTTTTACAAGGGTGGTTGCAAGAGGACAATGTCATTACAGGCCAACCATTACACCCAAATAAAACATGATCTGCAAATTTTACAGATTCATCAAAAACAGGGTTGGGTGCTCACTTAAACGAACACACTGCAGGAGGCACCTAGTCCCTCCTGGAAAGCAAGTTGCATATCAATTACCTAGAACTCAAGGCAGTCTTTCTAGCCTTACAAGAGTTCCAAGACCTCTGTATACACAAGATAGTACTTGTAGAGACAGACAACACCACAGTGGTGTCATACATAAACAGGGAAGGAGGCATGAGGTCGGGCCCACTTTGTGCTTTACTATGGAGAATCTTGACCTGGTGCGCCAGAAATCAAGTAACTCTAAAAGCCCGACACATTCCAGGCTGGCTGAGTGTGGTCGCAGACAAGCTATCCAGGCTAGACCAGACCACCCAAACAGAGTGGTCTCTCCTTCAGGAGGTCTTCCAAGCAATATGCAACAGGTGGCACCGGCCTCAAATAGACCTATTTGCCACGAGGTTCAACCTCAAGTTGCCCTTGTTTGTGTCACCGGTATTGGGTAACCGTATGTGAAGAGTCTAGATAGCCGGTCAGATTTAACCCCATTTATCACTGTTATTCTTGCTTTTACAACTTTAGAATGTATTAAGAGGTATTGGGAAACCTTGTGTGAAGAGTCTAGGTAGCTGGTCAGATTTACTCCCGGATCCCCCCTTATGGGTCAAACTGGGGTTGTAAAATAGCCGATTATGTGCTTTTGCCTTTTATCTCCTTTATTCTTGCTTTTAGAGCTTTAGAATGTATTAAGAGGTATTGGGAAACCATATGTGAAGAGTCTAGATAGCTGGTCAGATTTACCCCCTGATATGCCCCCCCCCCCATGGGTCAAACTGGGGTCATAAAATAGCCGATTTTGTGTTTTTGCCTTATATTTCCTTTATTCTTGCTTTTAGAGTTTAGAATGTATTAAGAGGTATTGGGAAACCTTATGTGAAGAGTCTAGATAGCTAGTCAGATTTACCTCCGGATCCCCCCTTATGGGTCAAACTGGGGTGATAAAATAGCCGATTATGTGTTTTTGCCTTTTATCTCCTTCATTCTTGCTTTTACAGCTTTAGAATGTATTAAGAGGTATTGGGAAACCATATGTGAAGAGTCTAGATAGCTGGTCAGAATTACCCCCGGACCTCCCCCCCCCCCCTTCATGGGTCAAACTGGGGGTCATAAAATATTCTTGCTTTTAGAGTTTTAGAATGTATTAAGAGGTATTGAAAACCTTATGTGATGAGTCTAGATAGCTGGTCAGATTTACCCCCGGATCACCCCTTATGGGTCAAATTGGGGTCATAAAATAGCCGATTTTATTGCGTTAATACATCCTATCCAATGGACCATTGCTTATCCGGTCGGCGCGGACCGGTCCGCCAAACGTCAGAAAAAGACGTCCTGTGTTTCTACCGGCTGGGCCGGTCCAGTACTGTGCACTCGCCAGGTGGCGTGTCGTACTTCCTTCCTGTCTAGACAGAGCTGACGTCATGGCATCTTTTTCGTTTGGCGCATGTATTGTGTACACGAATTTTGTTACTGGAAAAAGTTTTCTGGATTTTCATCTTTAATTCTCAGAGTGTGCTTTCTACTTTTATATTATATTGTTCAAGAGTGTTTATAGATCATTTTGACTTTGATTTATTTTCGGATCGTCATGTCTTCATCCAGCCAAAAGCATGGAAGCTGTGGACATATCATGGCTAGCTTTGACAGCCATAACTTCTGCGCACGCTGCAGAGAGAAGGGTAAGGGCTCAGATCCGTGTAATTCCAAAAATGACTGTAACTCTTGCAATGTGTTAACTGAAGAACAACGCTTACAGTTGTCCACGCCTTCTTATAGGATTAAGAAGGAGAAGAGGGATCTTAAGAAATCCTCCGATACACCCAAACAAGACTCATCCAGTTCCTCTCTCATAGACCCGTCCTCTGTGACGGTAGTGGGAGCTGTGGACGGCCAGGGGATTTTGCAGTCCCCTGGTTCGAGTGCAGGGAAGAAAAAGAAATCTACTTCATCAGACAAACCCAAGGTTGCTTCCAAGGACAGTAAAGCTAATGTGGAGAAACCTTCTAAATTGTCTGTCAAACCTCATAAGTCTTCAGTTGATTCCAGGATCGACGACTTAGACCTTAAGTGGTCAGACAGATTTAATAGAATTGAAGCTCTGCTGCTAGCAAGGTCTTTGGAGAAACCTGAACCAACCTTTACTTCTGTAAAGATCGCTCCAGCACACTCACCCCCTGCCAGTTCGGTCATCTCGTCCAAACCCTTCATCAGACCTTCTGATGCTTCTCAGGGATCAGACTCATCGGTCACCGACCTCACTTCACAGAAACAGGTTACCGACCAGTCAACTGGACCGGACAAACACTCAGATTTGCATGGTTTTACTCAGACTGCCTCCAAGTCGGCCAGCAAGTCGTTAAAGGGAAAAGCCTCTACCGACCGACAATCAGATCTGGCTGGTACTGAATCTCCAGTGTCTCAACAAGTACCCAGCAGGTCGTCATCGGCACCGGCCAGACGGCTTAGTACTTCCTCTACGGATACCAATACTGACACCGACCTTTCTGATCGTCCCCCAGTGGACATTTTTGTCGAAGAGGGAGAACTCTCAGATCAGGAACAGGACAACACCGCTGCCGACCCCGACCAGACCCTCTCAGAGGACCAAAATTACAGGGAAACTATGAGAGGGATCCGGTCGTTCATGGGGTGGACCCATATCCCTGATATGGATACGGCAGCATCAACGGCGGACGACAATCCATTTGCAGGTCCGAAAGCCCAGCCTACAGGCAAGATCTCAGTGTCAATGCCCACCGATGAGTGGCTCTGTAGTAAGATGGGTAAACTAAATCTAACACTCACAGAGGGTTACCCGTCGCGAAGCTCAGAGGCTGGTGGCCTACTTAAAGAGTTCATACGCCCCCCGAGATCACAAGCTAAGTGGTACAGCTTTACACCGAACCAAGAGAATGTAGGGAAGGATCCTAGCAAGACCGTATCTGCATGGAGCACGGACTCTTCCAAGATTAACAGCACCTACAGTCGCATTGCCAAGGCTGCAGGCATTGCATCCACCCCACCACCTTCTCGTCAAATCTCCCAAGACAACTTACGAAGGTGGGAGAAGTCTGCCCGCGAAGCCTCTATTATATGCAACCAGGCGGCAGGCTTCAACCGGTGTCTGTACAAGGTGCAGGACTCTATGCAATCCCAACTGAAAGTGATTAAAGCTGACTTTAGTAAAGGAAAGTCTTCCTCCAAGGTATCTCAGGCAGTGGATGAGCTGCAGTTTTTGATGGAGTTTAACTCAAGTATCACTCAATCCATGGCTAAGACATTAGAACATTTGACGGACTTCGTCTTTGTCACTGTCGCTAACACCACCCTGGCCAGACGAGATTCTTACCTGTCTCACCTCAAGTTGGGTGTCAAACCGGATACCTTTGCTGCCTTGCGAACGGGCCCCCTGCATATACCTACACTGTTCCCGGACTCAGCTCTTAAGCAAGCAGAACAAGATATCGCCAACTTCGAAAGCAAGGGACAGACCCATTCTGGGAAGAAAGGTCGCTTTCACCCTTATGAGCGTCAGGACAAACGCTCAGACTTCAGAAAGCCGGACCGCCCTGCTTGGAAGAATATTGGTAACAGGGGCCAACAGAAGAAAGGAAAACCCAAAGCCTCTTACTACTCATCGCGACCAGCCAAGGGCCAGCAGTCCTATAAATGACAATTACTTTGTAAACAGGGTACAGGAAGGACTGCTGGCCGGGAGCAAGACATTACCACAAGATCTGACATTAGACTCTGTAAAATGTGGTGTTGTAAAAGTTGTACGTTCTGCGCCCGGGCATTCACAAAAGAAAGAAATAAGTCCCGGGGCAGCAGTTTGTCAAGTATCAGAGAAACACAAATTAAAATATGTGAAACCTGTTTCTTGTGTCACTCACTTGTCTTGTGCCCAACCTGTAACAAATGCCCAACTTGCTGCACAAAATCTACCTGTAGGGGCCAGACTACAACAATTTTGGCAAATTTGGCTGGATCTAGGAGCCGGTCCGAAAGCTATTCAGATTCTGAAAGAGGGCTATACCCTGGGGTTTTTCAACCGACTCTTCCTAGTACCAAAACCCAACAACAAATGGAGACCCATTTTGGACCTAAGCAATCTAAATGTCTTTCTCAAGGTGGAGAAATTCAAAATGGAAACACCAGAAACCATCGGAGCTTCTCTCCACCAGGGGGAATGGGTCACCTCCATAGATTTCAGGGATGCTTACTTCCACATACCCATACAGGAACAATCCAGGAAGTATCTCAGGTTTGATTTCCGAAACCGGACATACCAGTTCAAGGCTCTGCCCTTTGGTCTCTCAACGGCACCTTTGGAATTCACTGTGATAGCCAAAGAAGTGAAACTGATGGCCACACACAAGGGTATAAGGATCCACCAGTACCTAGACGACTGGTTGGTGAGAGCCAGATCCCACCAGGCCTGTCTCCACAACACTCAGACCCTAGTACAAATGTGCCAGGATATAGGTTGGTTGGTGAACTTGGAAAAGTCAGAACTGCAACCCAAACAAATCTTCGAATTTGTAGGCTACCAGTTCGACCTCACGATCGGTCGAGTCCGACCGACACCGGACCGGTGGCAGAGCCTCCAGGACACCATAACCAAAATCCTGTCTTCATCGGCATGTCCGGTCAGACAGTTCATGTCCTTGATCGGTCTCTTAACAGCCACAGAAAAACAAGTCCACCTAGGCAGACTGCATATGAGGCCCATACAATGGCACCTCAAAAACAACTGGCATGTACCAGAATCTCTACAAAAAGTGATTCCAATTCCCAGATCTCTGCATCCTCACTTAAGATGGTGGCTTCAAGAAGACAATGTTCTCACAGGCCAACCATTACACCCCATAAAACATGCTCTGCAAATCTTTACAGACGCATCAAAAGAAGGGTGGGGCGCTCACTTAAACGAACGCACTGCAAGAGGTTTGTGGTCCCTACCGGAAAGCAACCTACACATAAACTACCTGGAATTAAAAGCAGTGCTCCTAGCACTGAAGGAATTCCGGGATCTATGCTCCGGACAGATAGTACTGGTGGCAACCGACAACACTACAGTAGTGTCGTACATCAACAAGGAGGGAGGAATGAGGTCGGGCCCGCTTTGTGCTTTACTATGGAGAATGCTGACTTGGTGCACCAGACATCAGGTCACTCTCAAAGCCCGACATATACCAGGCAGGCTGAACATGGTAGCAGACAAGCTATCTCGACTAGGCCAGATAATTCAAACCGAATGGTCCCTCCTCCAAGAGATTTTCCAGGCGATATGCGACAGGTGGCACCGGCCCGATATAGACCTATTCACCACGAGGTTCAACAACAAGCTACCTCAGTTCATTTCACCAGTACCGGACACACTTGCAGTAGCAGTGGATGCACTCAGTCTTCAATGGGAGGGAATGGATGCTTATGCCTTCCCACCAGCAGCCATCTTGGGCAAGGTGGTGGAGAAATTACAGGACTCCCATTGCAAGAGAATCATTCTGATTGCTCCAGGATGGCCCAACATGCCTTGGTTTTGGGATCTTGTGACCATGTCCAGTCAGATCCCTCTGAGCCTACCCAACCTACCCAACCTGCTGACCCAGCCTTTCAATCAGATCCCTCACAGGAATCTGACAAACCTGAATCTCCATGCATGGCTCCTAGAGCCACAGCAATCAGGAAGCAAGGCTTCTCTGAGACAGTGGCAGCAAGGATTGAGGCTCCTCAAAGAGGATCAACCAGATCGGTTTATGAGGCAAAGTGGACCATTTTTACAAAGTGGTGCAACACTAATCAGGTGGACTTCAGGGCACCCCCTTTAAAGTCCATTGCTGACTTCCTTATGTACCTTTTTGAGGACAGAAAGTTACAGCCCAGCACCATTGATGGTTACAGATCGGCCATTGCTGATAAACTGGGCAGTTCAACCCTCAATGTCAGCAAAGATGAAAATCTCACTCGTCTCCTGGAGAGCTTCCATAGAGACAGACCCAAGGGCAGACGGGGTATCCCGTCTTGGAACCTATCTCTGGTCTTACACCAGTTAACAAAGGCTCCTTTTGAACCTATCAAGGAGGCCTCCTTGAAGCATTTGACCTTCAAGACAGTCTTCCTACTTGCCCTAACGCAGAAGTGAGATTCATGCTTGGCTAAACAGGAATATTAGTCACCAGTCTGACTGGTCAAAGGTGTCCCTGTACCCATCACCCAGCTTTCTCTCTAAAAATCAGCTGGCCAAGGAGGGTCCCGACAGTGTTGCCCCAGTGGTTATACCAGCACTGGATAAATCCCTGAAGTCTGATAGGTCACTCTGTCCGGTCAGAGCTTTACGCTACTATTTGGATAGAACCTCAGACATCAGGTAGAATAAGGAGCTAGTCTTTGTCTCCTTCAAGAAGGGTTTCGACAAAGATATCTCCCCTGCCACTATCTCCTCATGGATCAAGCAAACTGTGATCCTATGTTATGAGCTCTCTGATCAACAAGCCCACACCCTGCATCAGGTTAAAGCCCATGATGTCAGGGCCTTTGCTGCCTCTAAGGCCTTCCAGTCGGGCATCTCCTTAGACCAGATTCTTTCAGCTTGCCACTGGAAGTCACATAATACCTTCACACAATTCTACTTGAAGGATGTGGCCTGGGCTGACTCTGAGCTCTATCATTTAGGTCCTGTAGTGGCTGCACAGCAGATCCACAAATAACCTGGGACCTAGAGGAGATCTGTAAATATGTAAATAGTTGTACATATATTTAAGTTAAAAAAAAAAACAAAAAAAAATACTGTGTTGTGCTTCCCTCGGGAGGTTTATTCCTACTATTCTGGGACTGAACTCACCCCTCTCTTCCCTTACCTCAGAGCAGGTCTGTTACAAAAAAGGGGGGGGGGGGGGGGGGGGGGGGGTGGCAGGTCGGTTAGGACCAATGGACCGGTCTCTACTAACCGACTAGGGCCCTCAAGGTATCTGACCACAGGGTCTATCCGGGCCTGAAAGAAATCAATTGTTATCTTGATTATGAGTTCACCTAAGTCCCTAGTAACCTACCCGCCGACCAAGCGGTAGTTATTCAGCAATGGTCCATTGGATAGGATGTATTAACGCAATAAAATTGCAAATTTAATAAATAAATTAAATTTTTATAAGTTAATACCCTATCCAATGGACACACAAGACCCTCCCACCGACCCCGCTATCAGTTTACTAGGGGTCTAATTTGTTTAGACAACAAAAAAGATGCTATCACGTAACTCTGTCTAGACAGGAAGGAAGTACGACACGCCACCTGGCGAGTGCACAGTACTGGACCGGCCCAGCCGGTAGAAACACAGGACGTCTTTTTCTGACGTTTGGCGGACCGGTCCGCGCCGACTGGATAAACAATGGTCCATTGGATAGGGTATTAACTTATAAAAATTTAATTTATTTATTAAATTTGCAATTTTATTGCGTTAATACATCCTATCCAATGGACAATTGCTAAACCGGTCGGCGCAGACCAGCCCGCCAAACGCCAGAAAAAGACGTCCTGTGTTTCCACCGGCTGGCCGGTCCCAGTACTGTGCATTCGCAAGGTGGCGCATGGTATTTACTTCCTGTCTAGACAACATGACGTCATAGCATCTTTTTCGTTTGGCGCGTGTACTGTGCAGACGTGTTTTCAACATCTCCAGAAATTTAAAGGAAAAGTGTGCTTTATGACGGATTTTAAACCTTATATGTGGAGAGTTTCTTTGTAAAGTGTTACCAGCTGGTCAAGCATGGATATACATTTAGAAATCTGCTGGAAACGCTCCCTAGTTGGCTCAATTTATTATTGATGATAGGGCAGTAATCGACGAGATATATGAAGGCAGCCATTTTACTAGTTTCCTCCCATTCAACCTTTGGGTTGTTAGGGGCAGATCAACAATATTGAGGAATTATGGATATACTTCTAACAGGTATTTTTATCCGTGTCTTTTGTTTGAATTTTTCATCTATAACCTTCCAGCTACAATCACCATAGAAACGTCTCTACACGAGATCTTCAGTCTACGTAGTTTTGAAATCTGTGAATGGAAGGAATTCCCCATCACAGATGCATTCTTCAGAGCGCACTGGTACCGACTTCTCTGCTGTAAAGCATCAGTCACACCAGCCCAGCTCGAGTATTTGGTGCTTTTTAATCAGAAGCATGAGATGAATTCTTCAGATTTCTTCAACCGACCTCTCAAGTATTTTCTACAGAGAAGGAACTTTTGTCACTCTCAGTCCCACCCTTATGGACCCGGCACGTATGTCGGTAGTAAGGGCAGTGGATGGCCAGGAAACTGGTTTGAGTGTACAGCCGGCTGGGAAGAAGAACCGACTTCAGACCGGCCAGGAATTTCATCTACAGAGTGCACTGGTCCAGGCTTTTCTGCTTTTAAAGCATCAGCCGACCGGCCAGCTAAAAGAACGCGACCTCTGACGTCATACCCAGTCAGCCAATCGCGTGTCTTCACGAAGCTGGTCACGTGTTTTCACCGACCAGTCACGAAGTTTATCACGTGATTCACCGAACAAGAAGGTCGGAAGTACATTCTTTGCACTCACGTCTACTGTGATTCCAGTTTTTAGTTCCTGTAATCCACCTCCAACGTACTGGTACAGACTTCTCTGCTACAGACATCAGTCGACCAGTAAGCTTACGTTTACTGTGATATAAGGAAAGAACACCTCTAGTGAGGGCGTGTCCCCGAAGTTGGTCACGTGATTTTCCGACCAGTTCACGAAGCTGATCGTCATCTCCAACCAGCCAATCACGTTGTCCCTCCGACCAGCAAGCTGGTCACGTGACACACCGACCAACATTTGTTTCTAAATATAGCTCACAAGGGCTTCCCCAGCAACTGTCAAAATCTACAAATAAGACGTGCGTTCAAAGATAGTTGAGAAATTTTGTTTCAACAGCTGGTTACAGAGTGTATCGACCAGTACCGACTATACAGCCTTGTACACTTGTTTTCAACAACTGGTTACAGAGTGTACCGGCTATACAGCCTTGTACACTTGCTTCAACAACCGGTTACAGAGGAATTAATGGAGGAAACTGAATTCAACACAAGATAGTTGTAAACTTCATTCAGCAACTGGTTACAGGGTGTACCTACTGGCTACATAGCCTTGTACACTTACTTCAACAACTGGTTACAGAGTGTACCGACTGACTACCGGCTAAACAGCCTTGTACAGTTACTTCAATAACTGGTTACAGTATGTACCGACCGGCTACCGGCTTCACAGCCTTATACAGTAGCCTCAACTAGTTACAGTGTACCGGCTACACAGCCTTGTACACTGGCTTCAACAACTGGTTACAGAGTGTACCGGCTGGTACTGGCTACACAGCCTTGTACACTTCAGCCACTAGCTACAGAGTGTACCGACTGGTACTGGCTACACAGCCTTGTACACTTGCTTCATTCTATGGGTTACAAGTCTACTAACAGGGTGTTGGCTACACAGTCCTTACTGTAGTACTTCAACCAAACTGGTTTTAAAAAAAAAAAAAAAAAAAAAAAAAAAAAAAAAAAAAAAAAAAAAAAAAAAAAAAGCTGGCTAAATATAGATCAGTTTGTTGACCCCAACCTGCCAGTTTTTGCCGGTTACAAGAATTACTGGTTACAGTAAAGTACCGGGTATGGAGTCCGGGTACCGGACAGAGTTGCCTAAGGTTAATTGGGTTACAGAGAATTCTTAAACTGGTCAGTGATCTTGATGATAGGACAGTCTCCCAAGCTACTGCCAGGCAACCTTCCCTTATCACACCTCTCAACAACCTGTTATCGGTGCTGGACTTGACTGCAGAGATAATAATCAATTTTGTCATCAGGTCCGGCCAGGGGACTGACATCTCACATATTACAATTGCTCTGTAAATGCTGCACCTTGCAGGCTGCTGGCCCGGAGCAAAGAGTTTATTAATGTGAAAATAAGACTACAATAAAAACAGAGAGACTGTTAACCTGGATCATTGTCACCAGACCGGACCAGTGTCCGGAGGGACAGGAAATATTGTCAGAATACCAAATGTCCCAAATGTAGCACACAATCTGCCTATAAGGTCCAGACTAAGCCCTCTTTTTGGGAACTTAGGAAGCCTTGGGGACTGGACTTTAGGTAGTACAACTGTTGAAGGAGGGATACCTACGTCCATATACCTATACAAGAACAATCCAGGAAATGCCTGAGATTTCACATCCAAGGTCGGGCATACCAACTCAAGGCCCGGCCATTCGGGTTGTCCACAGCACCTGTGGAGTTCACCGTGATACCAAGCAGGTGAAATTGATGGCCAACTGGGTTGGCGAATGAACTTAGAGAAATCAGAGCTGGAGCCCAATCAAGACTTTGATTTTGTAGGCTACCAGTTTCGACTTCAGGTCTGATCGGTTCCGACCGACCCTGGACTGGGTACAGAACCTTCAAGAGACTGTTAAAACTGCTATCCCTACCGGCTTGCCCGGTCCGGGAATTCATGTCCTTGATAGGTTACTAACATCTACAGAAAAGCATGTTAATCTAGGCAGACTTCATATGAGACCCATACAGGGCATCTCAAAAACAGCTGGAGGGTACCAGAATCACTGGAAAAGGTGATCCAAGTCCCCAGGTCCCTGCACCCCCATTTACAATGGTGGCTGAAGGAAGACAATGCACTTACAGGCCAACCATTACACCCAATAAAACATGCTCTGCAAATATTTACAGACGCATCAATAGAAGGGTGGGGCGCTCACTTAGATGAGCACTTGGCAGGAGCAACTTGGTCCCCTCCGGGAAGCAAGTTGTATATATAAACTATCTAGAACTTTAAGCAGTTTTTCTGACTTTAAAGAGTTCTAAGACCTTTGCTTAAACAAGATAGTACTTGTAGCAACTGACAACACCACAGTAGTGTCATACATAAAGGAAGGAGGAATGAGGTCGGGCCCACTTTGTGCCCTACTATGGAGAATCTTGACCTGGGTACCAGGAAACAAGTGACTCTAAGCACGACACATTCCAAGCCGGCCTAATGTGGTAGCAGACAGGCTGTCCAGGCTAGGCCAGACCATCCAAACAGTGGTTTCTCCTTCCAGAGGTCTTCCACTCTATGCAGTAGGTGGCACCGGCCCAAATAAACTTATTTGCCACGAGGTTCAACAACAAGTCGCCTCTGTTTTTGTGCCACCGGTACCGGATCCCCTGGCCACAGCAGTGGATGTACTCAGTCGGCCATGGTAGGATCTAAAAGCATACACCTCACCATCAGCCATATTGGGCAAAGTGGTGAAGTTGCGAGACTCCCCATGTAAGAGAATCATTCTGATTGCTCCGGAGTGGCCCAACATGCCTTGGTTTTGGGATCTAGTGGCCATGTCCAGCCACATCCCGCTGAGCCTGCCCAATCTGTCCAGCCTGTTCACAGCCATTCGATCAGATCCCTCACAGAAATCTGACAAATCTTAATCTCCATGCAGGGCTCCTAGAGCCTCAGCAATCGAGGAGCAGGACTTGTCTGAGGCAGTGGCAGCAAGAATTGAGGCTCCTCAAAGGGGGGTCAATCAGATCAGTCTATGAGGCAAATGGGTCATTTTTACCAAGTGATGTATCATTCATCAGGTGGACTTCGGGCACCACCTGTAAAGTCAGTTGTTTACTTCCTTAGGTACCTGTTTCAGGACAGGAAGTTGCAGCCCAGTACCATTGATGGTTACAGGTCAGCCATTGCTGATGGTCTAGAAATTTGCCCATCAATTTTAGTAAGGATGAAAATCTCACTCGTCTCCTGGATAGCTTCCACTGAGACAGACCCAAAGGCCGGAGGGTAACCCCTTCCTGGAACCTCTCCCTGGTTTTTGCACCAGCTGACAAGGTTCATTTTGAACCAATTAAAGGCCTCCTTGAAGCATTTGACCTTCAAGTCAGTTTTCCTCTTGGCCCTGGGTTCGGGCAAGCGTAGAAGTGAGATACATGCTTGGCAAACAGCCCAACACCATTGATGGTTATAGGTCACTCATTGTTGATAAACGGGAAATTCACCTTTTAACATCAGTAAGGACGAAAATCTCGCTCGTCTCCTGGATAGTTTCCTGAGAGACAGACCCAGAGGCAGGAGTGGCATACCCTCCTGGAACTTCTCACTGGCCGTGCACCAGCTGAGACTCCTTTTGATCCAATCAAGGAGGCCCCCTTGAAGCATTTGACCTTCAAGACGGTATTCCTCTTGGCCCTTGGGTCGGGCAAGTGCAAAGTGAGATTCATGCCTGGCAAAACTGATATATTGGACACCAATCCGATTGGTCAAAGGTGTCCCTGTATCCATCACCCAGCTTTCTATCCTAGAATCAGCTGGCCATAGAGTGTCCAGTGTGGCCCCTGGGGTTATAACAGCCCTGGCCTCGACTCTGGATAGATCCCTCAAGTCTGACAGGTCCCTCTGTCCGGTCAGAGCATTATGCTACTATTTGGACAGGACCTCAGACATCGGGCAGAATAAGGAGGTGGCTTTTGTCTCCTTTAAGAAAGGTTTCAACAAAGACATCTCACCTGCCACTATCTCCTCTTGGATCAAGCAGACTGTGATCCTATGTTATGAGCTCTCTGACCAGGAGGCCCACATTTAACATCAGGTTAAAGCCCATGATGTCAGGGCCTTTGCTGCTTCTAAGGCCTTCCAGTCGGGAGTCTCCTTAGATCCAATCTTGTCAGCCTGCCACTGAAGTCACAATACCTTCACACAGTTCTATATGAAGGGCGGGGCTTGGGCTGATTCAGAGCTTTACCAATTGGGCTCGGTAGTGGCTGCTCAGCAGATCCACAAGTGGCCCGTAGATTGAGGAGATTTGTATATATGTATAAACAGTTTCTTCATGTACATAAGAATTAAGAGTGGCGTGCTTCCTTTGGGAGGTTTATTTGCATTCTGGGACTGAACTCATCCCTCTCTTCCCCTACCTCAGAGCAGGTCTGCAAAAGGGGGGGGGGGGGGCGACGGCGGTATAGCCCTGGGTAACCGGCTGCTGGCAACCGACCATGGCCTTGCAGGGTTTCCTGACCTTAAAGTCAACCCAGGCCTGGACCTATAGGTCTCCTGACGAAGTCAGCCTAGACCGTAGGTTAAAATTTGCTATTACTTGTGAGTTCACATAAGTCCCTAGTAACTTACCCGCCGACCAAGCGGTAGTTATTCAGCAATTGTCCATTGGATAGGATGTATTAACGCAATAAAATTGCAAATTTAATAAGTAAATTAAATTTTTATAAGTTAATACCCTATCCAATGGACACACAAGACCCTCCCACCGACCCCGCTATCAGCTTACTAGGGGTCTAATAGTTTTAGACAACGAAAAAGATGCTATGACGTCATGTTGTCTAGACAGGAAGTAAATACCATGCGCCACCTTGCGAATGCACAGTACTGGGACCGGCCAGCCGGTGGAAACACAGGACGTCTTTTTCTGGCGTTTGGCGGGCCGGTCTGCGCCGACCGGTTTAGCAATTGTCCATTGGATAGGGTATTAACTTATAAAAATTTAATTTACTTATTAAATTTGCAATTTTGTGTTTTTGCCTTTTATCTCCTTTGTTCCGATTTTCAATTATATCTAAATAGAAATGAGCATTATTCATAAGATATAAGTAGGCTTGTGGGAACATTGACCTTTTATTTACTCATTGGGATAGATGTGGTCACAGCATTGTGTCATAAACTTCTTGCCTTTCCGAAGGCTCAAATTTTACTATGCCTTTTTCTAAAATGTAAATAGGTATATGGCATTTATAAAGCACTGTTACTCTTTAATTAAGTAGTTTTATGGTGTAATTTTCAACCTATTATAAGTATTGATGCTTTATGCTTTCTGAGCCAGAGCATTTATTCAATTAACTTTTCACAATTTATAACCATAGAAAACAAAATAAAGCTTGAATTTTTCTTTCATGTTAATGCATAAACTTCCACACTGTCTGCTTAACTTTCACTTCTTCTCTCAGCACTGCATGTTTTTATTTTCAAAAACCTTTTTCTACTGTATATTATATTGCAGTGAACCTTTTTGGGACGCTTAGTTTTTGTTAGAAAAAACATTCTTCTAGTTTATTTGTGAACATGAACACCCACTAAAACATGCTCTGCAGATATTTACAGACACATCAAAAGAAGGGTGGGGCGCTCACTTAAACGAAATCACTGCAAGGGCAACCTGGTCCCTTCCAGAAAGCAAGTTACACATAAACCACTTGGAACTAAAGGCGGTCTTTCTGGCCCTAAAAGAGTTCCAAGACCTCTGTTGCAACAACATAGTCCTGGTAGCCACAGACAACACAACAGTGGTTGCCGATATCAACAAGGAAGGGGGGATGAAGTCGGGCTCCCTGTGTGCCCTACTATGGAGAATCCTGTCCTGGTGCACCAGGAAACAGGTAACTCTCAAGGCATGTCACATCCCCGGCTGGCTGAACGTGATAGCAGACAAGCTATCCAGACTTGGCCAGACCATTCCAACAGAATGGTCCCTTCACCCAGAAGTTTTTCAAGCTATATGCTCCCGGTGGCACCAGCCCAAAGTGGACTTGTTTGCCACCAGATTCAACAACAAACTCCCACAGTTTGTGTCACCGGTTCCAGATCCACAGGCTTGGGCAGTGGATGCACTCAGCCTGTCTTGGGAAAATCTGGACCCATATGCCTTCCCACCAGCAGCCATCTTGGGCAAAGTGGTGGAGAAGTTACAGGACTACCCCTGCAACAGGATCATTCTGATTGCAAGAGGATCAACCAGATCCGTCTATGAGGCAAATGGACCATTTTTACAAAGTGGTGCCTCAGTAATCAGGTGGAGCAATCTGGACCCATATGCCTTCCCACCAGCAGCCATCTTGGGCAAAGTGGTGCAGAAGTTACAGGACTACCCCTGCAACAGGATCATTCTGATTGCAAGAGGATCAACCAGATCCGTCTATGAGGCAAATGGACCATTTTTAGAAAGTGGTGCCTCAGTAATCAGGTGTACTTCAGGGCACCACCTCTAAAGGCCATAGCCGACTTCCTGTTGCACCTGTTTCAGGACAGGAAGTTGCAACCTGGTACCATTGATGGATACAGGTCAGCCATTGCTGACAAATTGGGCAATTCTACCATTAATGTCAGCAAAGATGAGAATCTCACTCGTCTCCTGGATAGTTTCCATAGGGACAGGCCCAAGGGCAGGAGGGGAATACCCTCCTGGAACCTGTCCCTGGTCTTGCACCAGCTGACTAAGGCTCCCTTTGAACCTTTAAAAGAGGCCTCACTGTACCTTCAAGACTGTTTTTCTGCTGGCCCTGGGTTCTGGTAAACGCAGGAGTGAGATCCATACTTGGCTACATAAGAACATCAGACACTAGTCAGACTGGTCTAAGGTGTCCTTGTACCCCTCACCCAGCTTTCTATCCAATAATCAGCTGGCTAAGGAGGGTCCGGATAGTGTGGCTCCAGTAGCCCTGGCCTCCACTCTGGATAAGTCACTCAAGGGTGACAGGTCCTTGTGTCCAGTTAAGCCCTTCGCTATTACTTGGATAGGACCTCAGATCTGAGGCAGAACAAGGAGTTGGTCTTTGTCTCCTTGAAGAAAGGTTTTGATAAAGACATCTCACCTGCCACCATCTCCTCATGGATCAAGCAGACTGTGATCCTTTGTCATGAGCTCTCTAACCAGGAGGCCCTCACACTGTAACAGGTCAAAGCCCATGATGTCAGGGCCTTTGCTGCTTCTAAGGCCTTCCAATCAGGGGTCTCCTTAGAGCAGATTCTCTCAACCTGCCATTGGAAATCCCATAACACCTTCACACAATTTTATTTGATGTGGCTTGGGCAGATACAGAGATTTTTCATTTAGGGCCGGTGGTGGCTGCCCAACAGGTCCACCACCAAGCCCCAAAATAAGGAGACATGTAAATATGTATATATGTACATAGTATAAAAAAAACCCAAAAAAACCCACAAAAACTGTGACTTGCTTCCTTTGGGAAGTTTATTTCTTGGGACTGAACTCAGCCCCTCTGTCTTCTTCCTCAGAGGAAATCTGGGAAAGAAAAAAGGGGGGGCACAACGTCGGTTGACTTCTGGGTAACCAGTTAGTTAGTAGCCGACCTTGACCTCACAGGGTTCTTTGACCCTAGGTTTTTTTTCTGTTATGAGTTCACTTATGTACTTAGCAGCTTACCCGCCTTCCAAGCGGTAGTTATTCAGCAATTGTCCATTGGATAGGATGTATTAACGCAATAAAATTTCAAATTTAATAAGTAAATTAAATTTTTATAAGTTAATACCCTATCCAATGGACAGGCAAGGCCCACCCATCAGCTTACTAGGGGTCTTAATATGTTTAGACAAGGAAAAAGATGCTATGATGTCACGCTGTGTAGACAGGAAGGAAGTATGATGCGCCATCTAGCGAATGCACACTCCGTGACTGGTCCTGCCGGTATTATATACAGGACGTCTTTTTCTGGCGTTTGGCGGGAAAAGCAGTTGTCCATTGGATAGGGTATTAACTTATAAAAAGTTAATTTACTTATTAAATTTGCAATATTCCTAGACTTGACTAGAAAAGGGACAACGACAACAAAATGCCTCAGCATGTGGCTCCTCAGCTAGTAACAGGGGTTAGGACCTTCTTATCTGGGCCCTGTAGAAGCAGGTGTGGCAAGAGGTCTTTGTCCTGTGTTTAATAAGCCTTTGTTCAGTCTTTAGCAGGCTTACAAGTTCTCATCCTTAGAATAAAAGGTTAATATTCAGCCAGACTTTGCAGAAGTGAGGTTGGCAAGGAAAAAAATGCAACAGACAGCAGTTTTGATAAAAGCTGTTTATGAAATGATCGAGAAAAGGGCGATAACACCAGTAAAAGTGTCACATCGCTGGAATTTTACAGTTTATTTCTTGTGTTAAGCAAGGAAGAAATGGCAATCAGTGATAGTTAAGGTAAGGTAAACAAGATTTACATGTACCTTACTCAATATTATTATTATTATTATTATGTATTTATACTCAGCGCAATATCTCCATATACTACAGGACTCAAAGCGCTATTTAACCGTTGCAATATTCGACATTCATTTATGGAAGGCATGTGGATGACGTTACTCAAAATTATGGATCTACACATTCTTCACCGATACACCCAGTTCACCATGGTAGCAAAAGAGGTGAAACTGATGGTTCTCACAGAAGGCATCAATCAGGTCACCATGGTAGCAAAAGAGGTGAAACTGATGGTTCTCACAGAAGGCATCAATCAGGTCTAGTCTTCCCAACTAGCATGACAATACCATTGGGTTGTCTGCACATGAAGTCATACCAATGGTATCCGAAAACACACTGCAGATATCCTCAGTCTCTGGATATCCCACTTCTTGTGTCTCTGGTTCACAGGGATCTTCTTCAGTGGTGGATCAATCTTTCAATTTTGAAGGAGGTCTCACCACTCCTTCATCAGGAGCACAGTCTCCTTCCATTCACAGATGCCTCCCTAAAGGGTTGGGGTTGCTCACATGAAGCATTGAACATCCAGTGGTCTGTCGAATCAGGAAGAGTCAAGGCTACTCATGACATTCTAGAGCTAGAAGGAATGTTGTTAGCTTTAAAATGATTCAGAAATCAGCTGCTAATTCAAAATCTGTTGATTTCCACAGACAGTCCTTTAGTGGTTGCCTATATGAATAAGCAGGGAGGCACCCACTCTCAGGTAATATGTGCCTTAATCTGAAGAATCATGGTTTGGACGGATGCCAGGGGCATTTAGATTCAGGAAAAGTGCATCCCAGGGAATCTCAATGTTCTAGCAGATTCCTTCTCTAGAGAGACAAGGTGATTCAAACCGAAAGGCTATGAATCATCAGGTTTTCAATCAAATTAGCCATTGCTGGTAGTGGTAGTTTGCAACAAAAATTGAATCACAAGCCTCCTATGCATGCCTCCTGTCAGGCTTGGGAAACAGATGCAATGAACATCTCTTGGAAAGGTCTGGGCGGTCATCTGTTTGGTCCAGAGGCCTTGGTTCTGCAGGTGATGCAAAAGATGATCACCTACAGGTGCAGAATCATCATGATTGCACCAGGATAGCCTGGGATGACTTGGGTTTGGGATCTGGTGAATCGGTCCACAAAAACTCCCTCTAACACTTCCATTGTGTGTGAATCTGTTGACTCAACCATTCAGCAACACACTTCACGACAATCTAGCTTACTTGAATCTTCTTGCATGGCATTTGGAATCAATCATGAACCTTCAAAAAGATTCTCAGAGGAGGTGGCTAAGCAATTAAGGAGCCTCAGAGGCACTACTCAAGGAAATTCTATGAATCAAGGTGGTCCAAATTTGGGAAGTGGTGTGAAGAGAGCCAAGATGGACATCTCGCACCCCACTAGTCCAAATGTGGCAAATTTCCTCTACTACAAGTTTAAGGAAAAGAGCCTAATACCATCCTCTATTGCAGAGTATAGAACAGCAATTGTAGATGGATTGGGGCTTAAAGGGTGAAGGAGTGTCTACAATTCTTGGGCTGAATAGACTATTGCCAAGTTTCTATGGACACTGATCAGTACTCAATAGATCCAATACTACTTTGCGTTTGGAACTGGTCCTTCATACTCATCAAACACATTTTGAGCTTTTGGGAGAGGTTTCTTTGAAGTTACTAACTTTCAAGACAGGCTTTCTTTGTTTTTGACTTCAGGCAAAAGAAGAAGTGAAATTCTTGCTTGGAGATATTCTTCATTTGTTATATGGAGAATTGGTCACAAGTAATTCTGGCCCCATCAACAGCCAGAAGCAGTTGGCTTTGGATAGGCTTACTACAATTAAACCTGTGGTCATGCCAGCTCTTAGCCTTTTTGGACAACAGTTTGACTTAATATGGGTCTGTCTGTCCTGTTAGGGCTTTGTTATATAGTTGGATGAGACGAAAGGTTTGGGATAGAACAAATCTTTTGTTTTGGTGCCATTCAGAAAGTTTCTTTAAAAACTTATCTCTTGACAACTATCTCATGTTGATTGGGTCAGTTTATTTGGCTTATAAGATGTTCGTTTTTAATCTCATCAATGGTGTTAGTCCGAAGCTATTGAGCCAAGAACCAGTTGGCTTCAGATGGGCCTACTGCAATTAAGCTGGTGGACTCAACATAGAGATCTCTCTGTCTTGTTTGGGCTTTGAGATATTTGGGTTGGATTAGACAAAAGATTTCAGATAGAACAAGATCTTTTGTTTTGCTGCCATTAAGAAAGTTTCTTAAAAAACTTATCTCTTGGCAACAATCTCATCTGGATGGAGTCAGATTATTTGCCTTATGAGATGTCCCTTTGGAGTCTCATCATTGGTGTTAGATAGAAGCTAATAATGTATGTTTTGATGGCATCTTTAGTTCTATAGATGATTTCCTGACATGAGTTCTTGATACATATTATTTGAAATTCCATTGTATGTATACCAATTTCTGTCTTAAAAACGTCTGTTGTCATAGGGTCAGATTTGAAATTGGGTCCTACAATTTATGCTCAGCATTTTGTTACTTTATAAGTATGTGTTTGATACTTATATTTGTACATTTGCAGGTTGTGGCTGATATGTCTGCAATGCTGGGTGTATTTGTAGTAGACATCAATGTTGCCTAAATCTGACTTGGAAAAGACTAGGCATTATGCTGATGATACTTTCACGTTGGTTTGACCTTGTCTTGGGGTCGGTTGTTACAATGTAAATGGGTTATCTATTTATGACATCAAATTGCAGCACCAAGAGTGTCAGCATTTGTGAGAACTGCAGCTACATACTGCCATTTTTGGGAGTTGTATGTTGTGAATGTTGGAAGTTTATATGTTCATTAGTGCATGTAAATTCCATTGAGAAGTTCTCATGATGTTTAGTTGTAGGTTAGGTAGTGGTTTTCTTAAAAGAATTCCCTACATCCAACAAGGCTGGATTCAGCTACTGTTAGGAAATTGTAAGGGTATTTCGCTATAAAATTGGAAAATTTAATAGTAATTTAAATTTTTATTAGAAATACTTACCATTTCCTAACAAATGGATTTGCCTCCCGCCTCCCGCAAGTCATTCTTTTACTTGCAACAAAAACAATGAAGTAAACAATGTGGTCATGTGACCTATGTGGCAGGACGATGGACTGCTGTTACCCAGTGGCCTGGTTAAGGTTGTTATATAACCTTAAAAATCACATCTCTGCGTTGGCCATTGGTTTAGATGGCTCCAACAAATTAGCCACTGTTAGGAAATGGTAAGTATTTCTAATAAAAATTTAAATTACTATTAAATTTTCCAAATTTGTCATCCTCTCACTTATACAGCAAGTTTTACAACAGTGCATTAATGCCTGTAATGCAAATGGAAAATTAATTTAAATTTGTCTTCTTGTTAATATTACCCAACTAAAATCAATATTAGATAATAGATGTTCTATTGTCGTCTTTATGACTTTGTCTTTTGGTAGAGAAGAAAACTCCTGGAAGATGTAAAGACTTTGGAGCATATCATTGCAGGTATGTACCATTATGTTGCTGCAAAAGTTTGCGAGAAACTTTTGCTCAGACGAATAGCTATATCCCCAGATGAAAGTCCGGGATATACTGGTTTCACATCCGTTGTGCTGCCTTACGTTTTAACTTGTGTGCACGATGACTCAAAAAGCCTTCATGAATTTTGTTCAAACTTTGCACACATGTGTTTTTGGGTCAGGAGAGAAACCTTACTTTAATGTGACGTTATAGTCACAATAGTAAAGAAGTTATGACCACCCTAATGTCAGAAATCCATCTTTGGCCACATAGTACCTTCTAGGTCACAAACTATGTGGCTCATCTGTCTAAAATTTTACCTAAGAACAAATTGATATATTCTTCTTACATATGCCAAGAATCAAGACTTTTTGTTGAGGTTAAAATTATGTTTGAGGCCCATAAAGACCCTACTTAAGAGATGTGTTTCCACATTTTTCACATATTTTGTGTTGTAGTTTGGACATGGTTATTCTAATGAATCTTAAACTGAACTATGTATAACTTTTATATGTAATCTTTGACTGGAAAGTCTGTAGCTTTAATTTAACATTCACCTTTATTTCTCTAAAATCCCAACAGAGACCCAATTTATAAACTTTCTTGCCACCTTTAAGCCCTATAGCTGTCATACTGTGTAATATGTAGAGCTGTAATCTCATCTGGAAATTATCTAAAATATTCTTTTTATTACGCTCCAATAGCTTACCATCTGGGACTCAATGCTTATCTCGGGTCGCCGCACCCGACACGGCCAACTCTCGAAAAAAGAGTTCTAATGACCGTCCGAGTATTAGTACCCAGCCTCTGGTGACCCGGTGAGTGAGCATGCGCAGTACGTCCTTCTTCTTGTTGGCCGCCATATTGGAAAGATCGTGTTTATATTTCAAAGACTTTTATGTTCATCTACAGTGAAATATGCAGTGTTTCTCATCGAATTGCATGTAGTTTTATATATATATATATATGCATAGTGAAAGCTTTAGTATGTTTTTTGTGTGCAGAACAGCATTATCGAAGTTTAAAATCGGATATCACCCTGTTATCGCCCAGTGTATATTGTGTGTGCATAACAGCATTACTGGAGTTTTTAATCGGATATCTCTCTATTATCGCCCTAGTTTAATCCTGCAATGTCTACCGCTAGTGCTGGCAATAGGTCCAGAGCCCTGAAATGTTGTCATTTTTGCAATCCGTGGGACTACTCACCTACCTGTAGGGAATCGTCCAAAGGCAACGACTATTGTGTTACTGGCAAGGGAATATGTATGGTGTGTGCTTCATTTACTGAAGAACAAACACAACAGATTATAAATAGAAAGCGGTGTGTAAAGAAAGACAAGGCTGGGGTATCCGACATTTCCAAAGATGAATCCGAACTTCTGGGAGAGCCGGATCAGGGTGATATCTTTGCGGGTTCCCAGCAAGAGCTTGAACAGGCAGTTCTTAGTATTTATCAATCCCCACCAAAACCCAGCAATGTTGTGCTGGGAGATCCCAGGGCCCAGGTGCTAGGACTGGATAACTTATCTTTAAGAACTCCTCAGCATGTGCCCGAGACCCCAGGTACTGTTTTACAACGGAGGATAGAAAAATCCCTGGGTGATCAGTTCCAAGAACAAATGGGTTCTTTTCAACGTTCCATGATGGATGCCTTTAATAAACTTGCTGCCACAGTGACTGTATCCAAACATCCTCAGGACCCCAGCTTCCCACAGGGGGATCAGAGTAAGCCAAATCCTAAACCAGGTCCGAGCTCGGCTCCCAGCCCTCATAGACCTCGGTATCAGCAAGTTCCCAGCCATGAACCCATGGACACTACCACAACCCAGGTAGGCCCAGAATTACCTCCCAGGTTGAGGACCCAGTATTCTGATATCTCCTCAAACCCAGAAATGGAGCCACCCAGACCTAAAACAGTTGAAAAGGTCAAGAAACATAAAGACAAATTTAAATACAAGTCCACCCGTTATGTCAGCTCCTCATCTGAGGCATCCCCTCACCGCTCCAAATCAAAATCGGGCAAATCTTCCCCTAAGCAAGGGAATATTTCTAGTGATAGAGATCAAGAACAGTCAAAGCAGTCAGCTTCCACTATTGTATATAGGGATGTGAGGGAGTTGGACAAAGAAAGAAGGAGGTCTCATGAAGTCAGGAGGGAGCTACCCCCGACCCAATTTATTCACGGGAGGTGGACCTTAGTGACTTACCATCACAATATACTGAAGACATAGAAACCTTCAGACAGGTGCTGGGTATTCCTGACCCAAAACATTCAGTGCCAGTATCAAACTTAGTTATGGGTCTTAATGAGGAGCAAGAGAAACAGGAAGCCAGAACAAAGGGTCCATCTACCTTTTTACCTGCTAATCCAGCTTTAAAGGAGGAACTAACAAAGTGGGAACAAGATTTTCAAAACTTAAATCTCACCGAGGGAAAATTCCCTAAAGCTCCTCAAGCCACAGGAAAATATTACAAAATAGTGGACCCATGTTTTGAGGAAAGAATGTAGGAACTAAACAGAAGTTTGGGAATATTTGCATATCCCCCAGACCTCAAGCGGCTCCCGGGGTAAGGGCACCCCTTCATGTGGCCAAAGAACTTGAACATCAAGCCAGGCAAAATATCTGCACTCTAAATTTTTCGGCAGTGTTCAACCGCACGATTTCAGAGTGCAGTAGTGTTATGGATCGCTGTCGGGACAGCATTAAGTCCACTATTAAAAAGGCCAAACATCAGATCCAAAAGGGAGCCGACCCTGAGAGGGTCATCAAAAGTGCTTATGAGAAAACCAGAAATTACATAGATATCTGGGACAAGAGAATCCAGATTCAACAGAGGGCATTAGCATGCCAAAGCAAGGCCATGACCCATTTGTTATGCCGAGATTTACATGTCATGGTCTGTGCAGGTCTCATGAGGTGAGATGTTGAGATAACCAATCTTCACCCAGATTTGGGGGAAACTAGAAGACAAGAGCTACGCAACTCTCCCTTCCTCCCCTCTCCCTTGTTTCACTCTCAGCTGGTTCAAGAGGGCGAGGAGTTCCTCCTAAAAAAGGGTTTCTCCAAGTCTCAAAGTCAGACTTTCAGACCCTACCAAAATCGGCCCTTTCGTGGCCCTCAGAGAGACAGAGGACGTTACAGAAAACGCCCCTATGGACAATCTATCCCTGGTAGTTCAACATCTTCAAACAGAGGTAGTTTCAGTAGCAGAGGTAGCAGGGGCCAGTTCAGACCCCATCGCAGGGGTAGGGGTCGTGGAAACCCCTCCAAACAATGACTCACACAGAGACCCACCAGTTGGAGGCCGTCTCATGCAGTTCAGGAGAACCTGGGTAGACGAAAATTGTTCAAGCTCCTTCTTAAACATTATTACGAATGGTTACGTACTTCCATTTCACCTCAAGCCAAAACTGACCAGACATCCACTGATAATATCAAAATACAAAAATCAACAAAAAGACCGAGCTCTAGCCTCCTGTATCCAGTCTCTCCTGCACAAACATGCGATAGAAAAAGTACCAAACACAGAGTCTCTTCGTTTTTACAGTCGCCTGTTTCTAGTCCCAAAGCCACATCAAAAATGGAGACCAGTCATAGACTTAAGCAGGCTAAATCAATTCCTGAGGATAGAAAGATTCAAGATGGAGACCCCAGAATCAATAAGAGCATCCTTGAATACAGGGGAATGGGTCACATCAAGACCTACAAGACGCCTACCTCCATATTCCAATTCACCCAAGATCCCGAAGATACCTGCGGTTCGCACACAGGTCTCAGATATATCAGTTCACCTCTCTTCCATTCGGGCTAGCCCCAGCTCCTAAAGTATTCACCATTATAGTAAAAGAGGTAAAACTCATGGCCTTATCACAGGGCATAAGGATACACCAACATCTGGACGATTGGCTGATCAGGGCTCAATCTCCGGAGGAGTCATCTCACAACACAAAAGTGGTGGTAGTCCTAACCGAATCTCTAGGTTGGGTGATAAATCAGGTCAAATCGGAGTTGATTCCAACTCAAGTATTCTCTCTTGTGGGGTACGCATACCATCTAAACTCAGCCCTTGTAAAGCCCACTCAGGAGAGGTGGCAAAAACTACAGGCATTAATCCTCAGGATAACCAACCAGTCTGCCCTGACTGCAAGACATTTGATGTCTCTCATTGGGTTGCTAGCATCAACCGAAAAAATGGTCCCAGAAGGCTGCCTTCACATGAGACCTTTTCAGTGTCATCTCAAGGAGAACTGGACATTTCCTCAGTCGTTGGACAAGCTCCTTCCCTGGTCAGACTCCATAATAGCTCATCCGGACTGGTGGCAGAATCCACAAAATGTTCTCAAAGGTGCAGATCTCCACACCCAAGAACACAACGTTCAAGTGTTTACAGACTCCTCAAACGTAGGTTGGGGTGCTCACTTAAATCAAGATTCTATCAAAGGACTGTGGTCAGATCTAGAAAAATCATTGCACATAAACATTTTAGAACTAAAGGCAGTGTTCTTGGCCCTAAAACACTTCAGGCTTCCATGCCAAAATCAAACAGTCCTGGTTGCCACGGACAACTGAACGGTAGTAGCCTACAAACAGGGCGGGACTCACTCAGTAGAGATGTGCGCCCTTCTAAGGAGGCCCATGAGCTGGTGTCATCGATTCAAAATATCTCTACGTGCCAGACACATTCCAGGGTGCCTAAATGTGATCGCGGACTCCCTGTCCAGATCAACTCAAATTCAGTCAATGGAGTCACCCTCAGGTGTTCAAAAGAATTTGCACAAAGTGGTTCACACCTCAGGTGGATCTGTATGCCACTCAGCTAAACCACAAGTTGCCACTATATGTCTCTCCAGTTCCAAATCAAAACGCATTGAACATAGATACTCTAAACATAAGCTGGTCAAGCCTTGTTACTGTAGCCTATGCTTACCCTCCAACAGCTCTACTTCCAAAAGTAATGCAAAAGGTCCGCCAGTACAACTGCCTCCTAATCCTGATAGCCCCGGGCTGGCCGGGCATGCCCTGGTTCTGGGATCTGGTCCATCTATCAGTGGAAATTCTATTTCAGTTGCCTGCATCTCCAAATCTACTCAAGCAGTCAAGCAACCAGGTGTTTCACAACAATCCGCAATATCTCCATGCTTGGTGTCCAGGAGTGAGCAACTGCAAGAACAAGGTTTCTCTTCTGAAATGCAGAGAGAATTGCTGCCCCTCAAAGGTCATCAACAAGATCTATTTACCAAGCAAAGTGGGCCAAGTCCTCCAGAGCCTAACGGACCCAGCTATTCAGGTACTGCACACCAACATACAATATCTGGTAAGGTTGTTATCTTATATTTCTCGTATTATCTTGTATTGTTTTGTCAAACTTTGTGTAACTTAAGTACCCTCAGGTGACCTTGGCCTAATGGCCAGTGTTAATCAGTATAATGTAACCTTGTGATTACAGCAGTTAAGGTGAATTTAGATTGCACCTTCCTCCTACTGTCTCAAGTGTGGAGAATATATTTTGTAAATTATTAAGACTATTATGAGTGAACACATATGTTATAACAGGCCTCGGGACTCTCCTGTAATTTAAAAAAAAAAAGGTTCTAATGACAATCACAGTCTCAGCTGCAATCCCTGCCTCCTAACGGTGGGATTCAGCATTGAGTCCCAGATGGTAAGCCATTGGAGCATAATAAAATTGAAAATTTTAATTTAAATGTAGCTTTTTATAAGCTACAAGCTTACCATCTGGGACTCACGAGAGTCCCCCCCTACCTCCCCGCTGGAAATTGCAGCTGAGGGGTGGGGCCAACAAGAAGGAGGACGTACTGCGCATGCTCACTCACCGGGTCACCAGAGGCTGGGTACTAATACTCGGATGGTCATTAGAACTCTTTTTTCGAGAGTTGGCCGTGTCGGGTGCGGCGACCCGAGATAAGCATTGAGTCACAGATGGTAAGCTTGTAGCTTATAAAAAGCTACATTTAATTAAAATTTTCAATTTTATTGCGCTAATACATCTATTGTAATGGACAATTAGCTATATTACTGGTGGCTGTTGACCTTGACAAACATCAGAAAAAAAGACATTTTATTGCGTTAATACATCCTATCCAATGGACAATTGCTAAACCGGTCGGCGGAGACCGGCCCGCCAAACGCCAGAAAAAGACGTCCTGTGTTACCACTGGCTGGCCGGTCCGTAGTACTGTGCACTCCCCAGATGGCGCCTCGTACTTCTTTCCTGTCTAGACAACCTGACGTCATAGCATCTTTTTCATTTGGCGCGTGTACTGTGCAAACGTGTTTTAAACAATCTCCAGATATTTTAAGGAAAAGTGTGCATTATGATGGATTTTACACCTGAATTGCAAATATTTTAGTTTAGAAGTGTTATCTACATCTGAAGCACGGATATACATTATTAAATCTGCTGGAAACGCTCCCTAGCTGACTCAATTTAGTGTTGATGATAGGGCAGTTACAACGCGAGATATAAAGGCAGCCATTTTACTAGTTTGCTCCCATTCAACCATTGTGTTGTTAGGGGCAGATCGACAATATTGAGGAATTATGGATATACTACAGGTATTTTTATCCGTGTCTTTTGTTTGAGGCTACAGTCACCATAGAAACGTCTTTTCTAGTACTACAAATAGAAATCACGGGGAACTTCAGTCTATGTAGTATTGAACACTGTAAATAGAAGGAATTCCCCAAGCAAGAGATGCATTCTTCAGATTCGTCAGAGCGCAGTGGTACCGACTTCTGTGCTGTAAAGCATCAGTCACACCAGCCTCGCTTGAGTATTTAGTGTTTTTATCAGAACTTCATATCTACGACATAGAAGGAATTTCACTCTCAGTCCCACCCTTGTGGACCCGGCACGTGTGTCGGTAGTAAGGGCAGTGGATGGCCAGGACACTGGTTTGAGTGCACAGCCGGCTGAGAAGAACTGACATTAGCATTAGTCGACCGGCAAGCTCCAGTTCAACCGACTTCACAATAGAAGGTGATATCAGTCCCTCCCTTGCAGACCCGGCTTTGTTGTCGGTAGTGGGGGTTGTGGATGGCCAGTTCGCTGGTTTTATCACGAAAGAAAGAATGATTTTCATCTACACATCTACAGAACGCACTGGTCCAGGCTTCTCTGCTTTTAAAGCATTAGCCGACCGGCCAGTTCGAAGAACGCGACCTCTGACGTCATATCCAGTCAGCCAATCACGTGTCCTTCCGACCAATCATGAAGCAGGTCACGTGTTTTCACCGACCAGGAAGGTCGGAAGTGAGTTCTGAAGACTACAGTCCCTGCTTCGCAGACCCGGCCTGGTTGTCGGTAGTGGGGTTTTGTGGACTGTAAAGTTCCCGGTAAGGCATCACACAAAGAACGCGAATACTGACGTCATCTCCAGTCAGCCAATCGCGTGTCCTTCCGACCAATCACGAAGCAGGTCACGTGTTTTCACTGACCAGGAAGGTCGGCGGTGCGTTCTTCAGAACTCACGTCTACTGTGATTCCAGTCCCTGCCTTGCAGACCCGGCTTCGTTGTCGGTAGTGGGGTTTGTGGATGAGTAGAATACTGCGCATTTGCATGTTTAAGTATCACAAAAGAACGCCACAACTGACGAGCTCCAATCAGCCAATCGTGTGTCTTTCCGACCAGCAAGCTGGTCACGTGACACACCGAACACCAAGTGTTTCTAAATATAGCTCACAAGGGCTTTCCCAGCAACTGTCAAATCTACAAATAAGACGTGCGATTAAATAAATACTTTAATTAATGGAGGAAACCTACAGCAAGCTGAATTCAACACACAAGATAGTTGTAAAATTGATTTAGCAACTGTTTTTAGTACTGGCTACAACTGGTTACAGAGTGTACCGACTGGTACTGGCTACACAGCCTTGTACACTTGCTTCAACCTACGGGTTACAAAGTCTACTAACAGGGTGCTGGCTACACAGTCCTTACTGAAAAGTGCTTCACCCCAACTGGTTACATTAAAAAAAAAGAAAAAAAAAGCTGGCTAAATATAGACCAGTAGCTGTCAAAATTCATTGGTGACCCCAGCCTGCCAGTTTTTTGCCGGTTACAGAGAATTACTGGTTACAGTAAAGTACCGGGTATGGAGTCCGGGTACCGGACAGAGTTGCCTAAGGTTAATTTGGTTACAGAGAATTCTTAGACTGGTCAGTGGTCTTGGTGATATGACAGTGATATGACAGTGTCCCAAGCTACTGCCAGGCAACCTTCCCTTATCACACCTCTCAACAACCTGTTATCGGTGCTGGACCTGACTGCAGAGATAATAAATTTTGTCATCATGTCCGGCCAGGGGTCAGACATCTCACAAATGACAATTGCTCTGTAAATGCTGCACCTTGCAGGTTGCTGGCCCGGGGCGAAGAGTTTATTAATGTGAAAATAAGACCACAATAAGAACAGAGAGACTGTTAACCTGGATCATTGTCACCAGACCGGACCAGTGTCCGGAGGGACAGAAAATGTTTGTCAGAATACCAAATGTCCCAAATGTGGCACACAATCTGCCTATAGGGTCCAGACTAAGCCCTTTTTGGGAACTTAGGAAGCCTTGGGGGCTGAACCCTAGGTAGTACAACTGTTGAAGGAGGGATACCTACGTCCATATACCTATACAAGAACAATCCAAGAAATGCCTGAGATTTCACATCCAAGGTCGGGCATACCAGTTCAAGGCCCTGCCATTCGGGTTGTCCACAGCACCTTTTGAGTTCACCGTGATACCAAAGGAGGTGAAATTGATGGTCATACACAAGGTTTTAAGAAGCCGCCAGTACCTAGACGACTGGTTGGTGAGAGCCAGCTCCCACCAGGCTTGTCTCCAACATGCACAGGAACTAGTAAATAATGTGTCAGCAACTAGGTTGGCTGGTGAACTTAGAGAAATCAGAGCTGGAGCCCAAACAAGACTTCAATTTTATAGGGTACCAGTTAGACCTCAGATCCGATCAGGTCCGGCTGACTTCAGATCGGTGGCAGAACCTTCAAGAGAAAATGCTGAAACTGCTATCCCTACCGGCTTGCCCGGTCCGGGAATTCATGTCCTTGATAGGTTTACTAACAGCTACAGAAAAGCAAGTTCATCTAGGCCAACTTCATATGAGACTCATTCAGTGGCATCACAAACACAACTGGAGGGTCCCAGAATCACTGGAAAAGGTGATCCCAATCCCCAGGTCCTTGCACCCCCATTTACAACGAGGGCTGAAGGAAGACAATGTCCTTACAGTCCAACCATTACACCCAATAAAACATGCTCTGCAAATATTTACAGACGCATCAATAGAAGGGTGGGGCGCTCACTTAGATGAGCACTTTGCAAGAGCAACCTGGTCCCCTCCGGGAAGCAAGTTGCATATAAACTATCTAGAACTTTAAGCAGTTTTTCTGACTTTAAAGAGTTCCAAGACCTTTGCTCAAACAAGATAGTACTTGTAGCAACCGACAACACCACAGTAGTGTCATACATAAAGGAAGGAGGCATGAGGTCGGGCCCACTTTGTGCCCTACTATGGAGAATCTTGACCTGGTGTACCAGGAAACAAGTGACTCTAAAGCACGACACATTTCAGGCCGGCCTAATGTGGTAGCAGACAAGTTATCCAGGCTAGGCCAGACCATCCAAACAGTGGTTTCTCCTTCCAGAGGTCTTCCACTCTATGCAGTAGGTGGCACCGGCCCAAACTAGACTTATTTTCCACAAGGTTCAACAACAAGTTGCCTCTGTTTTGTGTCACCGGTACCGGATCGCTTGGCCACAGCAGTGGATGTGCTCAGTCGGCCATGGTAGGATCTAAAAGCATACACCTTCCCACCATCAGCCATATTGGGCAAAGTGGTGGAGAAGTTGCAAGACTCCCCATGTAAGAGAATCATTCTGATTGCTCTGGGGTGGCCCAGCATGCCTTGGTTTTGGGATCTAGTGGCCATGTCCAGCCAAATCCCGCTGAGCCTGCCCAATCTGCCCAGCCTGTTCAGAGCCATTCGATCAGATCCCTCACAGAAATCTGACAAATCTTAATCTCCATGCAGGGCTCCTAGAGCCTCAGCAATTGAGGAGCAGGACTTGTCTGAGGCAGTGGCAGCAAGAATTGAGGCTCCTCAAAGGGGGGTCAATCAGATCAGTCTATGAGGCAAATGGGTCATTTTTACCAAGTGATGTATCATTCATCAGGTGGACTTCGGGCACCCCCTGTAAAGTCAGTTGCTGACTTCCTTAGGTACCTGTTTCAGGACAGGAAGTTGCAGCCCAGTACCATTGATGGTTACAGGTCAGCCATTGCTGATAGTCTGGAAAATTTGCCCATCAATGTCAGTAAGGATGAAAATCTCACTCGACTCCTGGATAACTTCCACTGAGACAGACCCAAAGGCCGGAGGGGAATCCCCTCCTGGAACCTCTTCCTGGTTTTTGCACCACCTGACAAGGTTCATTTTGAACCAATTAAAGGCCTCCTTGAAGCATTTGACCTTCAAGGCAGTTTTCCTCTTGGCCCTGGGGTCGGGCAAGCGTAGAAGTGAGATACATGCTTGGCAAACAGCCGAGCACCATTGATGGTTATAGGTCACCCCTTGTTGATAAACTGGGAAATTCACCCTTCAACATCAGCAAGGACGAAAATCTTGCTCGTCTCCTGGATAGTTTCCTCGGAGACAGACCCAAAGGCAGGAGTGGCATACCCTCCTGGAACTTCTCACTGGCCGTGCACCAGCTAAGACTCCATTTGATCCAATCAAGGAGGCCTCCTTGAAGCATTTAACCTTCAAGACGGTATTCCTCTTTGGCCCTTGGGTCGGGCAAGTGCAGAAGTGAGATTCATGCTTGGCAAAACTGATATATTGGACACCAATCCGATTGGTCAAAGGCGTCCCTGTATCCATCACCCAGCTTTCTGTCCTAGAATCAGCTGGCCATAGAGGGTCCAGACAGTGTGGCCCCTGGGGTTATAACAGCCCTGGCCCCAACTCTGGATAGATCCCTCAAGTCTGACAGGTCCCTCTGTCCGGTCAGAGCATTGTGCTACTATTTGGACAGGACCTCAGACATCAGGCAGAATAAGGAGGTGGTTTTTGTCTCCTTTAAGAAAGGTTTCAACAAAGACATCTCACCTGCCACTATCTCCTCTTGGATCAAGCAGACTGTGATCCTATGTTAGGAACTCTCTGACCAGGAGGCCCACACTTGACATCAAGTTAAAGCCCATGATGTCAGGGCCTTTGCTGCTTCTAAGGTCTTCCAGTCGGGAGTCTCCTTAGATCCAATCTTGTCAGCCTGCCACTGAAGTCACAACACCTTCACACAGTTCTATATGAAGGGCGGGGCTTGGGCTGATTCAGAGCTTTACCAATTGGGCTCGGTAGTGGCTGCTCAGCAGATCCACAAGTGGCCCTTAGATTGAGGAGATTTGTATATGCGCATAATAGTTCTTCATGTACATAAGAATTAAGTGTGGCGTGCTTCCTTCGGGAGGTTTATTTGCATTCTGGGACTGAACTGATCCCTCTCTTCCCCTACCTCAGAGCAGGTCTGCAAAAGGGGGGGGGGAGCGATGGTGGTATAGCCCCGGGTAACCGGCTGCTGGCAACCGACCATGGCCTTAGAGGGTTTCCTGACCTTAAAGTCAACCCAGGCCTGGACCTATAGGTCTCCTGACGAAGTCAGCCTAGACCGTAGGTTAAAATTTGCTATTACTTGTGAGTTCACATAAGTCCCTACTAACTTACCCGCCGACCAAGCGGTAGTTATTCAGCAATTGTCCATTGGATAGGATGTATAAAGGCAATAAAATTTCAAATTTAATGAGTAAATTAAATTTTTATAAGTTAATACCCTATCCAATGGACACACAAGACCCTCCCACCGACCCCGCTATCACCTTACTAGGGGTCTAAGAGGTTTAGACAACGAAAAAGATGCTATGACGTCAGGTTGTCTAGACAGGAAGAAAGTACGAGGCGCCATCTGGGGAGTGCACAGTACTACGGACCGGCCAGCCGGTGGAAACACAGGACGCCTTTTTCTGGCGTTTGGCGGGCCGGTCTGCACCGACCGGTTTAGCAATTGTCCATTGGATAGGGTATTAACTTATAAAAATTTAATTTACTTATTAAATTTGCAATTCTGTGTCTCTGCCGGCATTTGAAAGAAAGTTGACTATTTCTACTGTTATACACTTTATTTGCTTAATTGTATCCACCGGTGGTTTAATGTTCGCTACGCCACTGCCAGCACCGCTGCTGCGCATAGAGAGATTTTTGGCTTTAACGCTCTCAGAGGAAAACTACACCAGCTAGGTTCACCAAATTTGCAGGATATCTTCATTGGGAGGTAAGCTTCTCTGGGACTAAAATTAGCCCCATTCTGAAAAAGAAGATGGCCGTCGTGGGCGTTTCTTTGAAAATTATGTACCTTTTTCTACTGGCTGGTTCTCATATGTAGAAGGTTGAATCTCTTTATAGGTGATAGGTATAACACATATACATGTCCTCTACAACCTTTCAGACATTTGACCTTGAAGCTCTTAATTCAAGGTCATCCATGGAGTGCCAAAGTACCCCACATAGCAGACTTTAAAAGGCTTATTACTCCCTTATTATTGGTCCTAGAGGTTTGCAATTTGAAACCAACCTATAGGAAATCATGGGCTGGAAATTTTCTGATGTTGTCAGATTTGATCTTGGACTGCTCCTTCAGGGTCAAACGAGGATAGCCAAACTTAAAAGTGCTTATAACTCGCTTATTATTGATCCTAGAGGTTTCCAATGTGAAACTAACCTATAGGAAATCATGCCCTGGGAATCTTCTGATGTCACATTTAACCTTGGACCCCTCCTTCAAGGTCAAACGATGGTTCACTGGCTTTGGTGAGTTGTCTTTCTGGTGGATACAAATTTGCATCGGTTCTCCGATGCGTAGGTTTAGTTTTGTATTGGTTCTCCGATGCGTAGGTCTAGTTTCTTTGTGTAAAGGAACTCTATTCTCATCATGGCATCACCAGGCCAGAAACAAGGGGCTTGTGGCCTCCTTATGGCAGAATTTGACCAGCACTCAGACTGTGCATGTTGTCATGAAAAGGGTCAAGGGCCTGATCCCTGTGTGAGGCAACAAGACTGTACCTTTTATAATATTTTGACCACTGACCAGAAAGCACAGTTTCCACACCCTCATACCAGCTGAAGAAGGATAAGATGGCTGATAAGAATGACTATGGTAACAACAGTTCCACCCTTATAGATCCAGACCACCTGTTTATTTTAGGTGGTCAACGATAAACAGAAATTAAAGAAATCTACTCCAACCAAGTCTTCCATTGACAAGGACGTGAAAGCATTGATTCAAAAGTGGTCAGAGAGATTCTCAAGACTATAAGCTATGTTGGTGGCCTAGACCTTGTAAAAGCCGACAGAACAGACCATACCGACCAAAAAGCCACCGGCTGTTGAATTGAAGTCTGCTAGACCATTCTGTCAGCTGACGAACCCTACCAACCAGACCAGCACCGACCAGGCTCCTGCACAGCAGACGCAAGTGCCCTCTACATCGGTTGTTATCTCACCTCATGAACCAGAAATCAAATTTGACCTGGAGACCGAGATGGAGACTGATCCCACTGACGCTTTTGATGTCAGAGACTCTGTGAGGAAGGCTAGTCATCAGACCAGGACAAAGATTCTTTTACTGCAGAACTGGACCAGGTGCTTTCTGAAGGACAGACTACCGGGAGACTGTAAGAGGCATCATGTCGTATATTGACAGGAATCACATTCCCAACTTTGACACTCATCCTCTTTAGCTGACAACAACCCTTTGCCAAGCCAAAGCAGCACTCTACTGGGAAGATCTTAGTTAACTTATTCACTGACGAGTGGCTTTGCAAAAAAAAAAAAAAAAAAAAAAAAAAAAAAAAAAAAAAAAAAAAAAAAAACCCTGGACAGACTGAACATTATATTGGTAGAGGGATATCCCTCAAGAACCTCTTAAGCGGGTGGGTTACAATGTCAGTGTTGCTTCTAGGACGTGCATTAATTTGACTACAAATGCGGATTTTATTGAAGTCTGCGTTGACCAAATTATACGAGAAGGTGTAGTTCGCTAGGCGATGTGGGAAATATATAAAGTGAAAGACAAGAGATCTAGAAAATCGAAACACTGTTTACAATGTCGTTTCGTAATCATTTGCATGTTTGAAAGATCTCAAATATATTATGTGCTACAGGCAATATTTAGTTATGTTATACCCAAACACATAAAACTTTGTGTGTAGTGGATGGTTACATCAAAAATGGAGGCAGGAAAAAATGACACTGACAGTAGTCTGGATTTACATCTACTTCCTTATTTGGCATGCGAAAATGCATGAATTTTACCGATGGCAATTATATGACAATAAATATTCTTTCCTCAGTTTTGTGCCAAGATGAGGCTTGTGCCATGGTATGGCGCCAAGCAGTACACGTGTACAGCATACTGGCAATCTACCACCATATACCCAAAATCAATATTTAATATAGGAATAAAAGACATATTCGAGTGCTTTATGATGGTTTTAAACTATCGATCGGCTGAATATTAAAGCCACGAAGCCCATAGGCCACGAAGCTGACATTATGGCATCACTCTGCGGCATCTGTTTACGTGTGAACGACTCTTTTCCTCCAAAACTACAAGGCCCAGAGACATGCTGTTAATTTTAAAAGATACCTTATCTATCTAGGATGAAAAATTGTTCAAGACATGCAGATCTGTTCCTTCGTCTGTTCCCCAGAGCCATTAGAAGTGAGGTACCCTCCACCCAAACTGTGAAAATTTCAACACTTTATCCCAATTTTCTCATTGACTATTGCAGGGATTTCTCTCTTATCTTGCATATATGTACTAGGCCACAAGTAGATTCCCTTGTGTGAATATCAAGCCTGGATCTTTCTTAGTTATTTTTTTATGAATTTTTAAAATTATTGTAAATGCATTAAAATTCATTAAATTATGGACTAAATCACTTGTAACTTGAAAAGTATTGCATTTAGAGCATTTTATTAAAATATATTATTCAGCAATTTTTTCTATAGCAACAACATGGTGAGTAACTTGGGTGTCTATCCCAATAGCTAAGTGAGTAATAGGTACTTGCTGACTTTTCAGTACCTTCCGTAATGAGTAACATCATTTGTAACTTGAAAACTGTTGCATTTAGAGAATTTTGTATGAATATGTTATTCAGCTACTTTTGGGTCAGCTATGAAATAGTAATATTGCAGAACTGTAGCTTGTTGCATAGCTGAGTAATAGCTACTTTTAGGTTATTACTGTTGAGTAAATTGCTTGTAACTTGAAAACTATTGCATTTAGGGTACTTTGTTTCATGTATTCTTCATGTATTTATGAATCAGCTATAACATAGTAAAATTGCAGACCTGTAGCTGACAGCATAGCAGAGTAATAGCTACTTTGAGGTTTTCATTGTTGAGTAATCAGTTGTAACTTGAAAACTATTGCATTTAAAGAATTTTGTTTAAATATGTTTTTATTGCGTTAATACATCCTATCCAATGGACAATTGATAAACCGATCGGCGCAGACCGGCCCGCCAAATGCCAGAAAAAGACGTCCTGTGTTTCCACCGGATGGCCGGTCCGTAGTACTGTGCACTCCCCAGATGGCGCCTCGTACTTCCTTCCTGTCTAGACAACCTGATGTCATAGCATCTTTTTCGTTTGGCGCATGTACTGTGCAGACGTGTTTTCAACATCTCCAGATTTTCAAAGGAAAAGTGTGCATTATGACAGATTTTCAACCTTATTTGTGGATATTTTCAGTGTAGAAGTGTTATCTACTCTTCAAGCATGGATATGCATTTAAAATCTGCTGGAAACGCTCCCTAGCTGACTCAATTTAGTGTTGATGATAGGGCAGTTACGTAAGACGAGATATATGAATGTCGCCATTTTACTAGTTTCCATTCAACCCTTGTGTTGTTAGGGGCAGATTGAAAATATTGAGGAATTATAGATATTCTACTTACAGGTATTTTTATCCGTGTCTTTTGTCTCTCCTATTACTACAAATAGAAATCACGGGAAACTTCAGTCTACGTGTTTTTGAACTCTGTAAATGGAAGGAATTCCCCATGAAGAGTTGCATTCTTTCAGAGCGCACTGGTACCGACTTCTCTGCTGTAAAGCATCAGTCACACCAGCCTAGCTTGATTTTCAGTGTTCATCAGAAGCAATAGATGAATTCTTCAAATTTCTTCAGAGCCCACTGGTCCAGATATCTTTGCTGTAAAGCATTAGTCGACCGGTAAGCTTATATATATGTACATCAGCAGCAAGAGATGAATTCTTCAGATTTCTTCAGAGCGCACTGGTCCAGACATCTTTGCTGTAAAGCATTAGTCGACCGGTAAGCTTATATATATGTACATCTACATAGAAGGAATTCCATCAGAAGAGCAGAAAGTTTGAACTCACGTCTACTGTGATATCAGTCCCTCCCTTGTGGACCCGGCTTTGTTGTCGGTAGTGAGGGTTGTGGATGGCCAGTCAGCCAGCTGAATTCAACACAAAATATAGTTGTAAAATTGCTTTAGCAATTGGTTACAGAGAGCACCGACTACACAGCCTTGTACACTTGCTTCATCAAACAGGTTACAGAGTGTACCGACCAATACTGGCTACACAGCCTTATACCCTTGCCTCAACAACTAGTTACAGAGTGTACCGACCTGTAGCGGCTACACAGCCTTATACCCTTGCCTCAACAACTGGTTACAGAGTGTGCCGACCTGTACCGGCTACACAGCCTTGTACACTTGCCTCAACAACTGGTTACAGAGTGTACCGCCCGGTACCGGCTATACAGCCTTGTACACTTGCTTTAGCAATTGGCTACATATGGCTTCAACCTACCGGTTACAAGTCTACCGGCAGGGTACTGGCTACACAGTCCTTACTGTACACTGTTTTTCACCCAACTGGTTACATAAACTGACTAAATATAGACCAGTGGCTGTCTAAATTCGTTGCTGACCCCAGCCTGCCAGTTTTTTGCCAGTTACAAAAAATTACTGTTTACAGTAAATTACCGGTTATGGAGACCTGGTACTGGACAGAGTTGCCCAAGGTAAATTTGGTTACAGAGAATTCTTAGACCAGTCAGTGGTCTTGGTGATATGACAGTTTCCCAAGCTACTGCCAGGCAACCTTCCCTTATCACACCTCTCAACAGCCTGTTATCGGTGATGGACTTGACTGGAGAGATAATAGATTTCACCTTTACAAACACAGACCTGAATAACCAGCATGGAAGAAATAAGAAAAAAAAAAAAATTTTCTGCGTAAATACTGCACCTTGCAGGATGCTGGCCTGGGGCAAGAGTCTTTTAAATGTGAAAAGTTGTGTCAGCCCCCACTGGACCGGACCACAGCAAGAACAGAGAGACTGTTTTCTCGGATCATTGTCACCAGACCGGACCAGTGTCGGGAGGCCGGAGGGACAGAAATGTTTGTCAGACTAGCCAAATGTCCTGAATGTGGCACACATCTGCCTGTAAGGTCCAGACTAACCCCGTTTCGGGACTTAGGAAGCCTTGAGGGGGCTGGACCCTAGGTAGTACAATGTTGAAGGAGGGCTACACTCTCCCTTTCCAGTCAAGACCAAGCTTGACAAGGTCACCCAAATTATCAACTGCTATGCACATCTTCACAGGAACCTATATTGGTTAGAAGCATTACATCAGCTTATGGACAAGGAATGGTGCAGTTGAGCCAGTTCAAAATCTCTGGGCTTCTTCAACCTTGCTTGGTTCCAAAACCACACAACCATTGGAGACCTATTCTAGGTCTGAGCAAACCAAACCTTTCGGAGACCATCAGGACCACCCTCCAACAATGGGCGTGGGTTACCTCAATAGATTTCAAGGACGCCTACTTCCATATACCTATACAGGAACAGTCCAGGACATATCAAATGTCATGTCCAGGGTCGGACATACCAGTTCAAAGCACTGTCTTTCGGTCTGTCCACTGCACCCATGGAGCTCACTGTAGTAGCAAAGGAGTTGAAACTGATGGCCATACACAAGGTATAATAATCCACCAGCACTTAGATGACTGGTTGGTGAAAGCCATATCCCCCCTGGGTCGTCTCCGGCATACACTAGATCTAGTGAAAATACGCCAAAGTTTAGGTTACCAGTTCGACCTCATGGCCGGTCGGGTCCGACCTATACCGGACCATTGGCAGAACCTTCAGGACAAATACTAGAAATACTGTCACTACCGGTTTGTCCGGTCCAGCAGTTCATGTCTGATAGGTTTACTAACAGCTACAGGAAAGCAATTTCAGTGGCATCTCAAAAACAACTGGAGGGTACCAGAGTCACTAGAAAAGGTGATTCCAATACCAAGGTGTTGCACCCACATTTACAAGGGTGGTTGCAAGAGGACAATGTCCTTACAGGCCAACCATTACACCCAAATAAAACATGATCTGCAAATTTTACAGATTCATCAAAAGCAGGGTGGGGTGCTCACTTAAACGAACACACTGCAGGAGGCACCTAGTCCTGGAAAGCAAGTTGCATATCAATTACCTAGAACTCAAGGCAGTCTTTCTAGCCTTACAAGAGTTCCAAGACCTCTGTATGCACAAGATAGTACTTGTAGAAACAGACAACACCACAGTGGTGTTATACATAAACAGGGAAGGAGGCATGAGGTCGGGCCCACTTTGTGCTTTACCTTTGAGAATCTTGACCTGGTGCTCCAGAAATCAAGTAACTCTAAAAGCCCGACACAGGCTGGCTGAGTGTGGTCGCAGACAAGCTATCCAGGCTAGACCAGACCACCCAAACCGAGTGGTCTCTCCTTCAGGAGGTCTTCCAAGCAACTAGACCTATTTGCCACAAGGTTCAACAACAAGTTGCCCTTGTTTGTGTCACCGGTACCGTATCCCCTGGTTACAGCAGTGAATGCGCTCAGTTTGCCATGGTAGGATCAGGAAGCATACACCTTCCCACTGTCAGCCATATTGGGCAAAGCGGTGATGTTGCAGGACTCCCCATGTAAGAGAATCATTCTGATTGCTCCGGGGTGGCCCATTATGCCTTGGTTTTGGGACCCAGTGGCCATGTCCAGCCAAATCCCACTGAGCCTGCCCAATCTGCCCAACCTGTTCACAGCCATTCGATCAGATCCCTCACAGAAATCTGACAAATCTTAATCTCGATGCTCGGCTCCTGGAGCCTCAGCATTCGAGGAGCAGGGCTTCGCCGAGGCGGTGGCAGCAAGAATTGAGGCTCCTCAAAAGGGATCAACCAGATCAGTCTTTGAGGTAAAGTGGACCATTGTTACAAGTGGTGCGTCACTAATCAGGTGGACCTCAGGGTACCCCTGTAAAGTCAGTTGCTGACTTCCTTATGTACCTTATGAGGACAGGAAGATACAACCCAGCACCATTGATGGTTACAGTTCAGCCATTGCTGATAAACTGGGAAATTTAACCTTTAACATCAGCAAAGACAAAAATCTCGCTCGTCTCCTGGATAGTTTCCACAGAGACAGACCCAAAGCAGGATCCACAGAGACAGACCCAGAGGCAGGAGGGGCATACCCTCCTGGAACTTCTCACTGGCCGTGCACCAGCTAAGACTCCATTTGATCCAATCAAGGAGGCCTTCTTGAAGTATTTGACCTTCAAGACGGTATTCCTCTTGGCCCTTGGGTCGGGCAAGTGCAGAAGTGAGATTCATGCTTGGCATAAAAACTGATATATTGGACACCACTTCCTTACGTACCTGTTCAGGACAGGAAGTTGCAGCCCAGCACCATTGATGGTTACAGGTCAGCCATGGCTGATAGACTGGGACATTCGCCCATCAATATCAGTAAGGATGAATATCTCACTCGGCTCCTGGATAGTTTCCACTGAGACAGATCCAAGGCCGGAAGGGAATCCCCTCCTCAAAGCTCTCCCTGGTTTTTGCACCAGCTGACAAGGTTCATTTTGAACCAATTAAAGAGGCTTCCTTGAAGCATTTGACCTTCAAGACTTTTTTCCTCTTGGCCCTGGGGTCGGGCAAGCGTAGAAGTGAGATACATGCTTGGCAAAACAGAAATATTAGACACCAATCCAACTGGTCAAAGGTGTCCCTGTATCCATCACCCAGCTTTCTATCCTAGAATCAGCTGGCCATAGATGGTCCAGACTGTGGCCCCTGGGGTTATAACAGCCCTGGCCCCAACTCTGGATAGATTCCTCAAGTCTGACAGGTCCCTCTGTCCGGTCAGAGCATTGTGCTACTATTTGGACAGGACCTCAGACATCAGGCAGAATAAGGAGGTGGTTTTTGTCTCCTTTAAGAGAGATTTCAACAAAGACATCTCACCTGCCACTATCTCCTCTTGGATCGAGCAGACTGTGATCCTATGTTATGAGCTCTCTGACCAGGAGGCCCACACTTGACATCAGGTTAAAGCCCATGATGTCAGGGCCTTTGCTGCTTCTAAGGTCTTCCAGTTGGGAGTCTCCTTAGATCCAATCTTATCAGCCTGCCACTGAAGTCACAATACCTTCACACAGTTCTATATGAAGGGCGGGGCTTGGGCTGATTCAGAGCTTTACCAATTGGGCTCGGCAGTGGCTGCTCAGCAGATCCACAAGTGGCCCTTAGATTGAGGAGATTGGTATATGCGCATAACAGTTCTTCATGTACATTAGAATTAAGTGTGGTGTGCTTCCTTCGGGAGGTTTACTTGCATTCTGGGACTGAACTGATCCCTCTCTTCCCCTACCTCAGAGCAGGTCTGCAAAAAAAGGGGGGAGGGGGGGGGGGGGGGGGGGGGCGACGGCGGTATAGCCCCGGGTAACTGGCTGCTGGCAACCGACCATGGCCGTAGAGGGTTTCCTGACCTTAAAGTCAACCCAGGCCTGGGCCTATAGGTCTCCTGACAAAGTCAGCCTAGACCGTAGGTTAAAATTTGCTATTACTTGTGAGTTCACATAAGTCCCTAGTAACTTACCCGCCGACCAAGCGGTAGTTATTCAGCAATTGTCCATTGGATAGGATGTATTAACGCAATAAAATTGCAAATTTAATGAGTAAATTAAATTTTTATAAGTTAATACCCTATCCAATGGACACAAGACCCTCCCACCGACCCCGCTATCAGCTTACTAGGGGTCTAAGAGGTTTAGACAACGAAAAAGATGCTATGACGTCAGGTTGTCTAGACAGGAAGGAAGTACGAGGCGCCATCTGGGGAGTGCACAGTACTACGGACCGGCCAGCCGGTGGAAACACAGGACGCCTTTTTCTGGCGTTTGGCGGGCCGGTCTGCACCGACCGGTTTAGCAATTGTCCATTGGATAGGGTATTAACTTATAAAAATTTAATTTACTCATTAAATTTGCAAATTCATCTACTCTTGAATCAGCTATAACATAGTAAAATTGCAGACCTGTAGCTCATGGCATAGCTGTGCAATAGCTGTTTTCATGTTCTCACTGTTGAGCAAATCAGTTGAAACTTGAAAAGTATTGCATTTACAGTATTTTGTTTAAATACGTTGTTAACCTACTTTTGGATAAGCCATAACATAGTAAAATTGCAGACCTGTAGCTCATGGCACAGCTGAGTAATAGCTTACTTTGAGGTTTTTACTGTTGAGTAAATCAGATGTAACTATAATATTATGGCATTTACAGTATGTTGTTCACCTACTTTTGGGTCAGCTATAATATAGTAAAATTGGAGACCTGTATCTCTTTGCAAAGGGGAGAAATAGCCACTTTGAGGTTCTCACTGTTGAGTAAATCAGTTGAAACTTGAAAACTATTACATTAAGAGAATTATGTTTAAATATTTTGTTCAGCTACTTATGATTCAGATATAATATAGTGAAATTGTATACCTGTAGGTCATGCCATAGTTGAGCTTTCAAGTTCTTGCTGTTGATTAAATAAGTTGTAACTTAAGAACTATTGCACTTTCATTATAAAGTGTCTCTTGTTTGTATTTAGGGGAGAGGGGAGAGAGAGTGGGTCATTCGGCTCCCGCATTTTCTATTGCTTATAACTCAGCAACCAGAGGGCCGATTCTCTTCAGATTTAGCCCTGGGAAATTTTTTTGAATATGGTGTCATGACATTTTAACCAATCAGAGAGGTCACATGATCAAAAACAAAGGTTTTTTTAAAGGGGTGTACTTGTTCGAAAGATAACTTAAAAAGCGCTTCACCTATTCACATGAAATTTGACAAGTAGGTTTGTTATATAAATGTCTGAAAATCGATAACTCTTGGAAGTGATTCAGTAGAAAATGGCTGACTTATTAACGATTAACTGAACGCCACGATTTTTCTTAACGATGAGAATGAAAATCTTTAATATCTCAGAAACAGTGCAAGATAGATCGATTTTGACAAAATGTTTGACCCACAGGGTATCTGAAGAGTCTACTGGCGATTTTGCCCGAAAATTGTTTTACCATCATTTTTGGCAGACATCTTGAATTTCTGCGTAAAATGCAAAAATATATTTATCTTGGAAACGGTGCGAGATTTTTGACCCGCAGGGTATCTACAGAGTATACTGGCGACTTTTGCCAAAAATCATTTTTATTGTGTTAATACATCCTATCCAATGGACAATTGCTTTACTGGTCGGCGCGACCGGTCCCGCCAAATGCCAGAAAAAGACGTCCTGTATATAATACCGGCAGGACCGGTCACGGAGTGACCGGTTATGCTGTTCCACCCAGAGGAGATGAGATGCAACAGAATGCCACCCAGCCTGTTGAGGCTCCCGATGCAGGGACGGCCACCCAGCCTGTTCAGGCTCCCGGTGCAGGTCCTGATGTACTGCCTTCCGGTACCGGTGATGCTGCCTTCAGTGTGGACCAGACCCTGACTGGTCCTAGAGCTGTCCAGAGTACTAGTGGGTCTGAAAATGAAGATGAACAGCACAGTCAGACCGGTTCCCTGTTGGACGGAAACTACAGGGATGCTTCCCCAGCCAGAGAACTAACCACGGACGAATCTACAGATCAAGAACTCGCTGAGGTGGCCAGCTATAGAGAGACAATGAGAGACGTGAGATCCTTCATGGGTTGGCACAAGGTCCCTGAGTTTGAGAGTGTTTCATCTTCTGATGACAACCCTTTTCCCGGTTCACGTGTTCAGCCAACCGGTGAAGTGTCAGTCAAGCTTCCGGTGGACGATTGGCTGTGTAAGAAGATGGAAAAGCTTAAACCTCACCATCACAGAGGGCTACCCTGCAAGAAACTCAGAAACTGCTGGCCTCCTCAAAGATCAATTCATCAAGCCTCCCCGGTCGTCCAGATGGTATGGGATGCATGCTGAGAAGAGAGACTGTGACAATGTTACTATATCTTCCTGGTCTCCGGAACCGGCCAAGCTTAACAATGCTTTTAGCCGGGTTGGCAGACGCACCCTTCCTACTGCCCCACCCTCCCGGGCACTCAGCCAGGACATGCTCAGGCATTGGGAGAGAGCAGCCAGAGAACAAACTGTCATGTGCAACCAGGCTGCTGGACTTTCACGTTGCTTGACCAGAGTTCAAGATGTCATGTCTTCTCAGCTGAAGTCTTTACATCTGGATAGTTCCAAGGGCAAATCGTCTGAAAATGAGGCAGGCCGTAGATGAACTTGACTATCTGGTGACCTTCAACAGGTCAATATCTCAAGCAATGGCCAGGACTATGCAAGATCTATCTGAAGGCGTGTTTATCAGCATGGCGAACTTCACTCTTGCACGCAGGGACAGTTATTTGGAATATTTGCATGCTGGTGTGAAGCAGGACACCCTTACTGCTCTGCGTACGGCCCCTGTTCATCTACACTCACTCTTCCCTGACCAGTTTATCACCAAAGCTGAAGAGGAGATCTGTAGAAGTGAGGAAAGGCGTTCTTCTGGCCAGTCTCACAGACGTCAAGGTCACTTTCACCCTTATGCTCCCAGTGACAGATCTGCTAACCAACCGGACCGGAAGTCCGCTAACCCAGCATGGAAGCAAATAAGCGATAGACAGCAAGCCAAGAAAAGTCGTGGCAAACCTTCAACCTTCTCCCAGAAACCGGCTAAGGGTTCCAAGCCCCGTAAATGACCATCAATGTGTAATTTCTGTCATGTCAGATAGGCTTGAACCCTTGCCAGTGATAGCCGGGGACAAGAAAGTGACTGTAAATTCTCATGTAGACTTTTGTGTTGCAAATGCTCATTCTGTTACTGGGTTGCCGCAAAGAAAGGCGTAAATCCCAAAACTCACTAGGGTTTTACAACTGGCTATTTTTGGTATTCAAACCCAACAACCGGTGGAGACCGGTCCTGGACCTGAGCACCTTAAACACCTTTCTAAACACAGAGTCATTCAAAATGGAGACCCCAGAGACAATAAGGACCTCACTACAGTCGGGGGAGTGGGTCACATCCATAGACTTCAAAGACGCATACTTCCATATACCAATTCACAGTCAGTCCAGGAAGTACATGCGTTTTCACATCCAGGGCCAGTCCTACCAGTTCAAAGCCCTACCCTTTGGCCTGTCCACAGCACCCATGGAGTTCACAGTGGTGGCCAAAGAGGTCAAACTGATGGCTTTACAGAGGGGTATAAGAATCCACCAGTACCTAGACGACTGGTTGGTGAGAGCCACATCCCACCAAACTTGTCTCCAGCATACACAGACATTGGTAGCTCTCTGTCGACAACTAGGTTGGCTGGTGAACAAGGAGAAGTCAGAACTGGAGCCAAAACAGGTTTTCAACTTCGTAGCTTACCAGTTCAACCTCAGGGAGGGCAAGGTCAGACCCACACCAGATCGTTGGCAGACCTTACAAGACAAGATATTGTCAATCCTGTCCGGTCCGGTGTGCCCGGTCCGGCAGTTCATGTCCCTCATAGGACTTCTAACAGCCACAGAAAAGCCAGTCCACTTAGGTCGACTTCACATGAGACCCATACAGTGGCACTTGAAGAACAACTGGAGGGTACCGGAATCACTAGAAAAGGTGATACCCGTTCGCAGGGCCCTCCACCCCCACCTAAGGTGGTGGCTGGAGGAAAGCAATGTGCTTCCAGGTCAACCATTACACCCTCTAAAACATGCTCTGCAGATATTTACAGACGCATCAAAAGAAGGGTGGAGCGCTCACTTAAACGAACGCACTGCAAGGAGAACCTGGTCTCTTCCAGAAAGCAAGTTACACATAAACCACTTGGAACTAAAGGCGGTCTTTCTGGCCCTAAAAGAGTTCCAAGACCTCTGTTCAAACAACATAGTCCTGGTAGCCACAGATAACACAACAGTGGTTGCCTATATCAACAAAGAAGGGGGGATGAAGTCGGACACCCTGTGTGCCCTACTGTGGAGAATCCTGTCCTGGTGCACCAGGAAACAGGTAACTCTCAAGGCATGTCACATCCCCGGCCGGCTAAACGTGATAGCAGACAAACTATCCAGACTTGGCCAGACCATTCAAACAGAATGGTCCCTTCACCCAGAAGTGTTTCAAGCTATATGCTCCCGGTGGCACCAGCCTCAAGTGGAATTCAACAACAAATTGCCACAGTTTGTGTCACCGGTCCCAGACCCCCAGGCATGGGCAAGTGGATGCACTCAGCCTGTCTTGGGAAAATCTGGACCCATATGCCTTCCCACCAGCAGCCATCTTGGGCAAAGTGGTGGAGAAGTTATAAGACTACCCCTGCAACAGGATCATTTCGGTCGCCCCAGGGTGGCCCAACATGCCCTGGTTTGGGGATCTAGTGGCAATGTCCAGTCAGATCCCTCTGTGTCTGCCCAACCTGCCCAATCTGGTGTCTCAACCATTCAACCAGACCCTGCACAGGAACCTGTCAAACCTGAACTTACATGCCTGGCTCCTAGAGTGACAGCAATCAAGGAGCAGGGGTTCTCTGAGGCAGTGGCAGCACGAATTGAGGCTCCTCAAAGAGGATCAACTAGATCCGTCTATGAGGCAAAGTGGACCATTTTTACAAAGTGGTGCCTCAGTAATCAGGTGGACTTCAGGGCACCACCTCTAAAAGCCATAGCTAACTACCTGTTGCAGCTGTTTCAGGATAGGAAGTTACAACCTGGTACCATTGATGGTTACAGATCAGCCATTGCTGACAAGTTGGGCAACTCTACCATTAATGTCAGCAAAGATGAGAATCTCACCCGCCTCCTGGATAGTTTCCATAGAGACAGGCCCAAGGGCAGGAGGGGTATACCCTCCTGGAACCTGTCCCTGGTCTTACACCAGCTGACTAAGGCTCCCTTTGAACCTTTAAAAGAGGCCTCACTAAAACACTTGACCTTCAAGACTGTTTTTCTGCTGGCCCTGGGTTCTGGTAAACGCAGGAGTGAGATCCATGCTTGGCTACATAAGACCATCAGACACCAGTCAAACTGGTCTAAGGTGTCCTTATACCCCTCACCCAGCTTTCTATCAAAGAATCAGCTGGCTAAGGAGGGTCCAGATAGTGTGGCTCCAGTGGTCATACCAGCACTTACAAATTCAAATTTAATAAGTAAAGTTAATACCCTATCCAATGGACAGGCAAGGCCCACCCATCCGGCCCCGCTATCAGCTTACTAGGGGTCTTAATATGTTTAGACAACGAAAAAGATGCTATGATGTCACGCTGTCTAGACAGGAAAGAAGTATGAGGCGACACCTAGTGAATGCACACTCCGTGACCGGTCCTGCCAGTTTTATATACAGGACGTCTTTTTCTGGTGTTTGGCGGGACCGGTCGCGCCGACCGGTAAAGCAATTGTCCATTGGATAGGGTATTAACTTATAAAAATTTGATTTACTTATTAAATTTGCAATTTTATTTCGTTAATACATCCTATCCAATGGACAATTGCTAATCCGGTCGGTGTGGTCCGGCCCGCCAAACATCAGCAAAAGACATCCTGTGTTTCCACCGGCAGGCCGGTCCCAGTACTGTGCACTCACCAGGTGGCGCATCATACTTTCTTCCTGTCTAGATATCGTGACGTCATAGCATCTTTTTCGTTTGGCGCATGTACTGTGCAGACATGTTTTCAACAATCTCCAGAAAATTGAGGAAAAGTGTGGATTATGAAGGATTTTCAACCTCATTTGCGAATAGTTTAGTATAGAAGTGTTATGTACATATCAAGCATGGATATACTTTAAGAAATCTGCTGGAAACTCAATTTAGTGTTGATTATAGGGCAGTAAGCGACGAAATATGCAGGCGGCCATGTTGCTAGTTTCCTCCCTAGTTCTTTGTACAGTTATTTTTATTGCGTAAAATACCATTACCTTATCCGGGAGCAAACATCCACGACCAACTCAAATATTTTTAAAAGAAATATTCTTGTTAGTGCACCATGCATATGTGAACTGCGCATGCGCCGCGTCCCTAGTTCCCCTTATAGTTCATATTTTATCTGGTCGTCGGAGAGTAGACATGGTCTAGAAACCATTTGCTCTTTTGTTTATTTAAAAATGGCGTACGCAGTATATGACAGATTTTCACTTACATTAGATTAGATTAGATGGATGCACGTAGCTGTGCATTATTGAAGATCCATATCTACAAAAGAATGCAGCAGATAACCTTTTTATTGCGTTAATACATCATATCCAATGGACAATAGCTTATCCGGTCGGCGTAGACCGGCCCGCCAAACGTCAGAAAAAGACGTCCTGTGTTTACACCAGCCGGCCAGTCCCTAGTACTAGTGCACTCGCCAGATGGCGTGTCGTACTTCCTTCCTGTCTAGACAGCGTGACGTCATAGCTTCTTTTTCGTTTGGCGCGAACTAGTGCTCACGAATTTATTTCTGCGAAGTTTTTTCAGATTTTCATCAGCCATTTTGATTAATTCTTCATTTTTTTACACTCAATATATATCAGACACATCATGTCTTCTCCTGGCCAACGTCGAGGGAAATGTGGACACGTTATGGCTAATTTTGACACACATTCTCATTGCGCATGATGCAGGGACAAAGGGAAGGGTAAGGAACCTTGTGTTCAAGATCCCCAATCTTCTGACTGCCAGATATGTAATAGCCTCAAGTCTGATCCATCACGCCAGCAATTAGCTACACCTTCCTACAAATTGAAGAAGGAGAAACGTGAAGCAAAGCTTAGTGAGGCAACCCCTTCCCAGGACTCTGATCAACTTGTCGACCCTTCAAGCGTGTCTATTATTGGGGCTGTAGACGACCAGGGATCTGTCAAATCTCCTGCTCCCATCCCCCCACCTGATAAAAAGCCTTAGAGAGACAATAAGAAAGACAATAAGAAGGAAAAATCTCCCTCTACAAAGGTTTCTAAGTCGCACAGTCCTAGTACTGATGCAAAGATTACAGAGCTGGACAATAAGTGGTTGGAACGCTTCAGCCGCTTAGAAGCTTTGATAATGGCCAAAAGTTTTGAACCAACTTTTTCATCCAATGTGAAAGTCGCACCGACCCATTCACCTCCACATGATGTTGAAAATGTGTCTGAACCTTTCATCCGACCTTCTACTTCAACAACGCTTCCTGGATCTGGCTTCTCTGCTGAAAAGCATCAGCCGACCAGTAAAGGAGTGACTAGTCAACAGACTTCTACAACTAAGTTTCCTGGTACAGGCTCCTCTGCTAGCAAGCATCAGCCGGCCAGTCAAACTAAAACCAACTGACCGACTTCAACTACAAGGCTTCCTGGACAGGGCTCCTCTGCTACTGTGCATCAGCCTACCAGTCAAACCAAAGCCAACCGGCCCACAACTACAACCGACATTGGTACCGACCCTTCATCAAAACTACAGTCTACAAGTGAACGTGATCTCCATCGACCTCACTCTGACCGACCCTCTGCTACCGACCGGCCAATTTCATCTGAGCCTGCTGACACAGGCTCCCCTGCTCTTCACAGGTCAAGACGTGATAGCATTTCCAGCCTCTCCTCTGATGCCGGTAGTGTGTTGTCTGATAGACCTCCCCTGGATGTATATACTGAAGAACAGGAATTATCTGAGGACCAGGATCAGACTGTAACCGACCCGGATCAGCCAGTTTCTGAGGAGCAGAATTATATAGACACTATGCAAGGCATCCATTCCTTCATGGGCTGGTCACACATACCAGAAATGGACAGTGCAGCATCCACCTCAGACGTCAACCCTTTTGCAGGACCAAAGACTGTAGCTCCAGGCAAAGTGTTGGTTAAAATGCCCACTGAGGACTGGTTATGTCGGAAGTTGGCCAAATTGAATCTCACCCTGGTTGAGGGTTATCCCTCCTGTGGATCAGAAGCCGGTGGCTTAGCCAAAGATGTCTTCCTGAGACCGGCCAGATCACAGTCCAAGTGGCATGAACTTCACACTGACCCTAAGACTGAACCTTTACAAATTTCCTCATGGAATACAGATGCCTCAAAACTCAACAGCAGTTATGGCCGGATAGCTAGATACACTGGACTGTCGTCTACTCCACCAGCATCTCGCAGGATATCCCAAGAGACACTGCGCAGATGGGAGAGATCTGCCAGGGAGACTTCAGTTATATGTAATCAAGCGGCCAGCTTTAACCACTGCCTCTTCAGGGTTCAACAAAACATGAAGGACCAACTTAAAGTTTTGAAGGCAGAAAACAAAGGGAAGGGTTCCAAAAGGCGTCCACAGCAGCTGATGAACTGAACTACCTGATGGACTTTAATTCGAGCATTACACAGGCGGCTGCTAAATCAATGGAACACTTGTCAGAGTTCATTTTCATTACTATGGGTAACCTCACCCTAGTCCGCCGGGATGCATACTTGAGCCATCTTAGGACCGGTATCAAACCGGATACACTCACAGCACTGAGGACAGCACCCCTTCACATCTTAACCTTGTTTCCCGACTCAGTTATTAAACGAGCAGAGGAAGACATAGCTCATTTTGAGTCGAAAGGGCACTCTGGTTCTACACAAAGCAAGGGTCGTTACCACCCATATGAACGCCAAGACAAGAGGTCAGTCAACAAGGATTCAAGATCAGACAAACCTGCCTGGAAAACTATTGGAAGGAAACAATCCAGGAGGGGAAAAGGTCGCCCCTCTTACTCATCACGACCAGCCAAGGGCCAGCAGTCGTATAAATGACATGACTGCTGGCCGGGAGCACACCACAGACAATAGACACTTCTATAAAGTCAAATGTAAAGCTTCCTGTTGTTTCAACTGTTCATACTGCGCCTGGGCATTCCCAAAAGAGAGAATTAAGTCCCGGGTCAGCAGGTTGTTATTGCAAAAATTACAAATTAAAGTCTGTGAAAAGTGTTTCTTGTGTCACTCAATAATCTTGTGTTCAACCTGTAACAAATGTCAAAAATGCTGCTTCAAATCTGCCTGTAGGGGCAAGACTTCAAAACTTTTGGCAAACTTGGCTGGATCTGGGGGCCCGTCCGAAAGTTGTTCAAATCCTGAGAGAGGGTTACACCCTCCCCTTTCGGATCCGGCCAAAACTCACAAGGTCTCCCACAGTCATAAGCTGTTATGGCAATCCCCACAGGAATAGCTACCTGCTGGAGGCATAACATCAGCTTATAGACAAAAATGCAGTGGAGCTAGTACAAAACCAAACATCTCTAGCATTTTTCAACCGACTATTTTTAGTCCCAAAACCCAACAACAAGTGGAGACCTATATTAGACCTGAGCAAATTGAATCTTTTCCTCAAGGTGGAAAAATTCAAAATGGAGACTCCGGAAACCATCAGGACTTCCCCTCAGCAAGGGCAGTGGGTTACCTCGATAGATTTCAGGGACGCCTACTTCCACATACCTATACAGGAACAGTCCAGGAAATACTTGAGATTTCATGTCCAGGGTCAGACTTACCAATTCAAAGCACTACCTTTCGGTCTATCCACTGCGCCCCTGGAGTTCACTGTGATAGCAAAGGAAGTAAAACTGATGGCCATACACAAAGGTATAAGAATCCACCAGTACCTAGATGACTGGTTGGTGAGGGGGACATCCCACCAGGCTTGTCTCCAACACACTCAGGACCTAGTAAGAATATGCCAAAAACTGGGTTGGCTAGTGAATTTGGAAAAATCAGAGCTGGAGCCCAAGCAGATCTTCGATTTTGTAGGTTACCAGTTCGACCTCAAGGCCGGTCGGGTCCGACCGACACCGGATCGTTGGCAGAACCTTCAGGACAAAATATGGGAAATACTGTCACTACCAGCCTGTCCAGTCAGGCAGTTCATGTCCCTGATAGGTTTACTAACAGCCACAGAAAAGCAAGTTCACCTAGGCCGGCTACACATGAGACCCATACAGTGGCATCTCAAAAACCACTGGAGAATACCCGAATCACTAGCAAAGGTGATTCCAATTCCCAGGCCCCTGCATCCTCATTTACAATGGTGGCTACAGGAAGACAACGTTCTCACAGGCCAACCATTACACCCAATAAAGCATGCTCTGCAAATCTTTACAGACGCATCAAAAGAAGGGTGGGGCGCTCACTTAAACGAACGCACTGCAAGAGGGTCCTGGTCACCTCCAGAAAGCAGGCTGCATATAAACTATCTGGATCTTAAAGCAGTGTTTCTGACTTTAAAAGAGTTCCAAGACCTTTGCTCAAGCAAGGTAGTACTTGTAGCAACCAACAACACCACAGTAGTGTCATACATAAACAGGGAAGGAGGGATGAGGTCGGGCACACTGTGTGCCCTACTATGGAGAATCTTGATCGGGTGTACCAGGCCTCAAGTAACTCTAAAAGCCCGACACATTCCGGGCCGGCTGAACGTGGGAGCAGACAAGCTATCCCGTTTAGGCCAGACCATTCAAACAGAATGGTCCCTCCTTCAAGAGGTTTTCCAAGCTATATGCAGTAGGTGACACCGTTCCAGATAGACCTATTTGCCCAGAGGTTTAACAACAAGTTACCTCAGTTTGTGTCACCAGTACCGGATCCCTTAGCAGTAGCAGTGGATGCACTCAGTTTCCAATGGGAGGATCTGGACGCATATGCCTTCCCACCAGCAGCCATCTTGGGCAAAGTGGTGGAGAAGTTGCAGGACTCCCCATGCAAGAGAATTATTCTGATTGCTCCGGGGTGGCCCAACATGACTTGGTTTTGGGATCTAGTGGCAATGTCCAGTCAGATTCCACTGAGCCTGCCCAACCTGTTAACACAACCATTCAATTAGATCCCTCACAGAAATCTGACAAATCTAAATCTCCATGCATGGCTCCTAGAGACACAGCAATCAAGGAGCAGGGCTTCTCTGAAGCAGTGGCAGCAAGGATTGAGGCTCCTCAAAGAGGATCAACCAGATCAGTCTATGAGGCAAAGTGGACCATTTTTACAAAGTGGTGCATCACTAATCAGGTGGACTTCAGGGCACCCCCTGTAAAGTCAGTTGCTGACTTCCTTATGTACCTTTTTGAGGACAGGAAGTTACAGCCCAGCACCATTGATGGTTACAGGTCAGCCATTGCTGACAAACTAGGTAATTTTCCTGTCAACATCAGCAAAGACGAAAATCTCACTCGTCTCCTGGATAGTTTCCATAGAGACAGACCCAAAGGTAGGAGCGGGATTCCCTCCTGGAACCTATCCCTGGTTTTACACCAGCTAACTAAGGCTCCCTTTGAACCAATCCAAGAGGCTTCCTTGAAGCACCTGACCTTCAAGACTGTTTTCCTCTTGGCCCTTGGGTCAGGCAAGCGCAGAAGTGAGATTCATGCTTGGCAAAACAGAAATATTAGACACCAATCTGGTTGGTCAAAGGTGTCCCTGTATCCATCACCCAGCTGTTTTTCAAAGAGGGTCCAGACAGTGTGGCCCCAGTGGTTATACCAGCCCTGGCCCCGACTCTGGACAGGTCCCTCAAGTCTGACAGGTCCCTCTGTCCTGTCAGAGCATTACGCTACTATTTGGACAGGACCTCAGACCTCAGGCAGAATAAAGAGTTGGTTTTTGTCTCCTTCAAGAAAGGTTTCGACAAGGACATCTCACCTGCCACTATCTCCTCATGGATCAAGCAGACTGTGATCCTTTGTTATGAGCTCTCTGACCAGGAGGCCCACCCTTTACATCAGGTTAAAGCCCATGATGTCAGGGCCTTTGCTGCTTCCTAGGCCTTCCAATCAGGAGTCTCCTTGGAACAAATATTGTCAGCCTGCCACTGGAAGTCACATAATACCTTCACACAATTTTACCTGAAGGATGTGGCATGGGCTGACTCAGAGCTCTACCATCTGGGACTTGTAGTGGCTGCTCAGAAGATCCACAAATAACCCAGAAATGGAGGAGATTTTTGTATATATATAAATAGTTGTACATATGTAAATAGTTGTAGATAAAAAAAACCCAAAAAACTGTGACGTGCTTCCTTCGGGAGGTTTATTTTACTTCTTATGGGACTGAACTCATCCCTCTCTTCTACCTCAGAGCAGGTCTGTAAAAAAGGGGGGTAAGACGGTTTGGACCAGTAAACCGGTCCCTGATAACCGTCTATGGCCCTGAGAGTTTCTGACCACAAGGTCAACCAAGGCCTGGAAGAAAAATTGTTTATGAGTTCACGTAACTCCCTAGTAACTTACCCGCCAACCAAGCGGTAGTTATTCAGCTATTGTCCATTGGATAGGATGTATTAACGCAATAAAATTGCAAATTTAATAAGTAAATTAAATTTTTATAAGTTAATACCCTATCCAATGGACACACAAGACCGTCCCACCGACCCCGCTATCAGCGTACTAGGGATCTAATAGGTTTAGACAACGAAAAAAGATGCTATGACGTCACGCTATCTATGTAGCCGGACCCTCTATAACGGCTCGGGTTGAGCTGTCCGGACTCTCAGGGGATGAGGTGTCAACACAGGCAAACTTGACTAACTTGACTAAAATCTTTATTCAGATCCTACCAGCAATACTGACATCAGACGCTCACATCAGCGCCCAACCAAATGACACATCACTGCATCAGACAAGCTGTATTCAATACATCACAGTTCACCGAAGAAAGTCTGTACTCAACACGTCACTGATTCACCAAGTAAAAACACCTGCAAATTCAATTACTTTAAATTACCAGGTGAGCTTAACACCATAGGAAATGATAACTACGGATCAGATAATACATGCTATTCTAGTTACTGCCTGAAAGATACATCACTTTCAAACTGATAGTACCAATTAGTACAATTAATTTGTCACAAATAATTTACAGAAATAATATAAATTATAACTACAACTAACCGACAACTACACACGACAACTACAAACTACAACCGTGAAATGACTGGTTAAATCATAAATACTGATTACTTCCTATAGTATCAATCCACATAACTGTATCATTGTTACTGTACACATTTAACTGACTAGAAATAAAAAGCAAATTACTTCAGTATCACAATATAAGCACAGATATTCAATAATATGCAACTTTGATTCTATTTAGATCATATGCAACTAACTCATAGAAACTAAAAAGCAACAATGATTAAAAGTCAATCACTCAATCACAATCAATCAAATCAACCACCAACCTGCAAGTGTCCCATCAAACAATCACACCAAGCTCATCATGAAATTATGAAAATCATAACGAAATCAGTCATCAACATGACTGCTTCAGTTTATCATACTAAAATCCCAACCCAACAGTCACGGACTCAACTCCCAAACATGGCTGCTTCAGTTAAAATTCAAACTCTTTGTCCACGAAGATCTCGCGCCACGGCTATTTATATTCTACAAACTGGCCGTCAATAAGCTAGCCGCAAATATGAAATATTACGGTCGACAATAAATTATCGATCTCCCGAAGACGTCCACACTCGCTGTCACATCTAGACAGGAAGGAAGTAAGACACGCTATCTGGCGAGTGCACTAGTACTAGGGACCGGCCGGCCGGTGAAAACACAGGACATCTTTTTCTGACGTTTGGCGGTCTGGTCTGCGCCGACAGGATAAGCTGTTGTCCATTGGATAGGGTATTAACTTATAATAATTTAATTTACTTATTAAATTTGCAATTTACACTGTCTTGGGTAGTGTTAGGTTGTTTTTGAAATGATCAACGCTTACAGGGACACAGTAATGCGCATCCATTGTTGTGTCATTTCATAGTGGTGCAGAAGGTTAAATTGGTGTTTCTGATGAACACCCAATCGAATAGGGACAGGAAGTGGTTCAGACAGGAAGTTAATTATTATTATTATGACAGATTGTGTGTTAAACTAAATAAATCATGGATTCTCCAGTAAAGGGCTGCATAGTTCCTGGATATACAACAGCTTATGTGACATTTTTTATGGGTTAGAAAGAAATATTTGCCTCTTTTCAGTTGCACGGATGCGTTTTCTTCTGTCTTTACGTGTTCCTTCTTCAACATTGCAGTCGACGCGTCAGTTCACGATGGACAAAAACAACCTAAACTCTGGCCAGATTGTGAGGAGATGGCCAGTAATAGATGGAATATTTGTTTCTTCTCAGTTTATTGCGCTTGATATATCTGTAGTTGAGTCGTTTTCCTCTGTAATAATGGAAGTATACGATCTTGGCTCTCACCAACACATCCTGAATGGCAGTTTTGCAGTGCATTATGACACCACTGGCCACGGTATTTGGATATGGCCGTTTCCTTCCTTCCAGTTTTCATAGCTTTGTTGCTTTGGTGGTAGTACAGCTTTATGTGCAGGTTTCATCACAGAAGTTAAGCAGCATTGGCCATGGTTAGTGTGTGGATGGGTGACCATTTCTCCATTTCCTCATTAACAGATTGAATAGGTGTAGCCTCCATGTCTTCAAATCTGTTTTAAAAGGAAAAAGAAGATGGTTAATATACTTTGTCAGGACCACACGGGAGGATCTTTAAAGTTACAATAACAGTTCCTGGATAAAGCTTTCTACCATTTTAAGGTATGGTTACAAAAGGTTGTCCGCCTAGAGTTAAACACATTCAGCAATGGGGTTAACAGACAGTTCTGTGATAATCAAATTGTCAAGTACACCCACATGTCGACGTAAATCCTGAATAAGGGAAACAAGCATAGTGATTATAGGGGTTTGTTTTTCCTCAAATGCTACATAAAGGCCGATAACCCCAGTAAGAATGTGTATAAGCTTGGGATTTTTAACAGCATGTTTCTTGTTACAAAACCAGGGTATTGAGGGCTGGTTAAAGTTTTAAGTATATTTTACTAGCTTATCACCATGCAGTCTTTCAGAGTGGTACAAGTTTGCAGTAATACCATTTGTGAAGGGGACTGGTAGTTGTAATAGACTTATCAGATGGCGACTTACATATCCTACTAACAAGATATAAAAAATCTTCTGTTGCAGTTCATATTGGGGCAGGGTCCTTCCCTTCAGTTTGCTACAGCTCTTCACGTTCATGAAGTATATGGAGGTTCTGGTTGTTCCGAGTCCATCATAGTAGATTATCTGGGTATACTTGGAATAGGTGTTCATGTTTGGCGATTAACTTTCTAAAGTTCAAGGTTTGTCTTGCTGCTTTATAGATTCAATATACACAAGGGTGTTGTGTCCCTAATGTAAAGAAGGAGGTACCCTATTAAGAAATTGAGAATCTACAAATATGTTTGCTAGTCATTCTCATGAATCTATCCTGTAATCTTGGAATAGTCATAATGGGCAGTTTCACATGACAGAACCCATTTGAAGTATATTTTATTGCGTTAATACATCCTATCCAATGGACAATTGCTAAACCGGTCGGCGCAGACCGGCCCGCCAAACGCCAGAAAAAGACGTCCTGTGTTACCACTGGCTGGCCGGTCCGTAGTACTGTGCACTCCCCAGATGGCGCCTCGTACTTCCTTCCTGTCTAGACAACCTGACGTCATAGCATCTTTTTCGTTTGGCGCGTGTACTGTGCGAATGTGTTTTCAACAATCTCCAGATATTTTAAGGAAAAGTGTGCATTATGACGGATTTTACACCTTAATTGCAAATAATTTATTGTAAAAGTGTTACCTACATATCAAGCACGGATATACATCAAGAAATCTGCTGGAAACGCTCCCTAGTTGACTCAATTTAGTGTTGATGATAGGGCAGTGATCTAAGAGAAATATGAAGGCAGCCATTTTTCTAGTTTCCTCCCATTCAACAATTGTGTTGTTAGGGGCAGATCGACAATATTTAGAAATATAATGGAATATACTACTTACAAGGTATTTCTATCCATGTTTTTTGTTTGAATGTACCTGCTGTAACCTTCCAGCACTTTCTAGTACACTACAATAGAAATCACGGGAAACTTCAGTCTGGGAAGGTGTCATCTTGGGTGCCACCTTATTCAGTGGCAATTTGCTTCAGTAGTTCTTGTGTCAATTGTCATTGGTCACCTCTGACCTGGTTATTTTAATTTTCCCGCAAAAAGTTGTGTAACCTCAGTTTAAAACTAGAACTTGAAGAGGCTACACGCCATTTTACTTAAAATTTGTTTTAGTGTTATTTACATCGCATTTTAACTATTTTCAACTTATGTGTTTTACATTGGACTAAAAATGAATTGCCTGGAAGGAGATATGCCACTGTGTTGGGTCTACTAGACAGCTTCATGCGTACTTGTGGCTGGCCAGTTCGCTGGTTTTATCACGAAAGAAAGAATGATTTTCATCTACACATCTACAGAACGCACTGGTCCAGGCTTCTCTGCTTTTAAAGCATTAGCCGACCGGCCAGTTCAAAGAACACGAATACTGACGTCATCTCCAGTCAGCCAATCGCGTGTCCTTCCGACCAATCACGAAGCAGGTCATGTGTTTTCACCGACCAGGAAGGTCGGAAGTGCGTTCTTCAGAACTCACGTCTACTGTGACTACAGTCCCTGCTTTGCAGACCCGGCTTCGTTGTCGGTAGTGGGGTTTTGTGGACTGTAAAGTTGCCGGTAAAGCTTCACACGAAGAACGCGAATACTGACGTCATCTCCAGTCAGCCAATCGCGTGTCCTTCCGACCAATCACGAAGCAGGTCATGTGTTTTCACCGACCAGGAAGGTCGGAAGTGCGTTCTTCAATCTACTGTGATTCCAGTCCCTGCCTTGCAGACCCGGCTTCGTTGTCGGTAGTGGGGTTTGTGGATGAGCAGAATACTGCGCATTTGCATGTTTAAGCATCACAAAAGAACGCCACAAGTGACGAGCTCCAATCAGCCAATCGCGTGTCTTTCCGACCAGCAAGCTGGTCACGTGACACACCGAACACCAAGTGTTTCTAAATATAGCTCACAAGGGCTAACAGGGTGCTGGCTACACAGTCCTTACTGAAAAGTGCTTCACCCCAACTGGTTACATTAAAAAGCTGGCTAAATATAGACCAGTAGCTGTCAAAATTCATTGGTGACCCCAGCCTGCCAGTTTTTTGCCGGTTACAGAGAATTACTGGTTACAGTAAAGTACCGGGTATGGAGTCCGGGTACCGGACAGAGTTGCCTAAGGTTAATTTGGTTACAGAGAATTCTTAGACTGGTCAGTGGTCTTGGTGATATGACAGTGTCCCAAGCTACTGCCAGGCAACCTTCCCTTATCACACCTCTCAACAACCTGTTATCGGTGCTGGACTTGACTGCAGAGATAATAAATTTGTCATCATGTCCGGCCAGGGGTCAGACATCTCACAAATGACAATTGCTCTGTAAATGCTGCACCTTGCAGGCTGCTGGCCCGGGGCGAAGAGTTTATTAATGTGAAAATAAGACCACAATAAGAACAGAGAGACTGTTAACCTGGATCATTGTCACCAGACCGGACCAGTGTCCGGAGGGACAGAAAATGTTGGTCAGAATACCAAATGTCCCAAATGTGGCACACAATCTGCCTATAGGGTCCAGACTAAGCCCTTTTTGGGAACTTAGGAAGCCTTGGGGGCTGGACCCTAGGTAGTACAACTGTTGAAATGTTGAAATGCCTGAGATTTCACATCCAAGGTCGGGCATACCTGTTCAAGGCCCTGCCATTCGGGTTGTCCACAGCACCTTTTGAGTTCACCGTGATACCAAAGGAGTTGAAATTGATGGCCATACACAAGGTTTTAAGAAGCCACCAGTACCTAGACGACTGGTTGGTGAGAGCCAGCTACCACCAGGCTTGTCTCCAACATATACAGGAACTAGTAAATAATGTGTCAGCAACTAGGTTGGCTGGTGAACTTAGAGAAATCAGAGCTGGAGCCCAAACAAGACTTCAATTTTATAGGCTACCAGTTAGACCTCAGATCCGATCGGGTCCGGCTGACTCCAGATCGGTGGCAGAACCTTCAAGAGAAAATGCTGAAACTGCTATCCCTACCGGCTTGCCCGGTCCGGGAATTCATGTCCTTGATAGGTTTGCTAACAGCTACAGAAAAGCAAGTTCATCTAGGCCAACTTCATGTGAGACTCATTCAGTGGCATCACAAACACAACTGGAGGGTCCCAGAATCACTGGAAAAGGTGATCCTAATCCCCAGGTCCTTGCACCCCCATTTACAATGAGGGCTGAAGGAAGACAATGTCCTTACAGTGCAACCATTACACCCAATAAAACATGCTCTGCAAATATTTACAGACGCATCAATGGAAGGGTGGGGCGCTCACTTAGATGAGCACTTTGCAAGAGCAACCTGGTCCCCTCTGGGAAGCAAGTTGCATATAAACTATCTAGAACTTTAAGCAGTTTTTCTGGCTTTAAAAGAGTTCCAAGACCTTTGCTCAAACAAGATAGTACTTGTAGCAACCGACAACACCACAGTAGTGTCATACATAAAGGAAGGAGGCATGAGGTCGGGCCCACTTTGTGCCCTACTATGGAGAATCTTGACCTGGTGTACCAGGAAACAAGTGACTCTAAAGCACGACACATTCCAGGCCGGCCTAATGTGGTAGCAGACAAGGTATCCAGGCTAGGCCAGACCATCCAAACAGTGGTTTCTCCTTCCAGAGGTCTTCTACTCTATGCAGTAGGTGGCACCGCCCCAAACTAGACTTATTGGCCACGAGGTTCAACAACAAGTTGCCTCTGTTTTGTGTCACCGGTTCCGGATCGCTTGGCCACAGCAGTGTATGTGCTCAGTCGGCCATGGTAGGATCTAAAAGCATACACCTTCCCACCATCAGCCATATTGGGCAAAGTGGTGGAGAAGTTGCAAGACTCCCCATGTAAGAGAATCATTCTGATTGCTCCGGGGTGGCCCAACATGCCTTGGTTTTGGGACCTAGTGGCCATGTCCAGCCAAATCCCGCTGAGCCTGCCCAATCTGCCCAACCTGTTCACAGCCATTCGATCAGATCCCTCACAGAAATCTGACAAATCTTAATCTCCATGCAGGGCTCCTAGAGCCTCAGCAATCGAGGAGCAGGACTTGTCTGAGGCAGTGGCAGCAAGAATTGAGGCTCCTCAAAAGGGGGGTCAATCAGATCAGTCTATGGGGCAAATGAGTAATTTTTTACCAAGTGATGTATCATTCATCAGGTGGACTTCGGGCACCCCCTGTAAAGTCAGTTGCTGACTTCCTTAGGTACCTGTTTCAGGACAGGAAGTTGCAGCCCAGTACCATTGATGGTTACAGGTCAGCCATTGCTGATAGTCTGGAAAATTTGCCCATCAATGTCAATAAGGACGAAAATCTCACTCATCTCCTGGATAGCTTCCACTGAGACAAACCCAAAGGCCGGAGGGGAATCCCCTCCTGGAACCTCTTCCTGGTTTTTGCACCAGCTGACAAGGTTCATTTTGAACCAATTAAAGGCCTACTTGAAGCATTTGACCTTCAAGGCAGTTTTCCTCTTGGCCCTGGGTTCGGGCAAGCGTAGAAGTGAGATACATGCTTGGCAAACAACCCAGCACCATTGATGGTTATAGGTCACCCATTGTTGATAAACTGGGAAATTCACCTTTCAACATCAGCAAGGACGAAAATCTCGCTCGTCTCCTGGATAGTTTCCTCGGAGACAGACCCAAAGGCAGGAGTGGCATACCCTCCTGGAACTTCTCACTAGCCGTGCACCAGCTAAGACTCCATTTGATCCAATCAAGGAGGCCTCCTTGAAGCAGTTGACCTTCAAGACGGTATTCCTCTTGGCCCTTGGGTCGGGCAAGTGCAGAAGTGAGGTTCATGCTTGGCAAAACTGATATATTGGACACCAATCCGATTGGTCAAAGGTGTCCCTGTATCCATCACCCAGCGTTCTATCCTAGAATCAGCTGGCCATAGAGGGTCCAGATAGTGTGGCCCCTGGGGTTACAACAGCCCTGGCCCCAACTCTGGATAGATCCCTCAAGTCTGACAGGTCCCTCTGTCCGGTCAGAGCATTGTGCTACTATTTGGACAGGACCTCAGACATCAGGCAGAATAAGGAGGTGGTTTTTGTCTCCTTTAAGAAAGGTTTTAACAAAGACATCTCAACTGCCACTATCTCCTCTTGGATCAAGCAGACTGTGATCCTATGTTATGAGCTCTCTGACCAGGAGGCCCACACTTGACATCAGGTCAAAGCCCATGATGTCAGGGCCTTTGCTGCTTCTAAGGTCTTCCAGTTGGGAGTCTCCTTAGATCCAATCTTGTCAGCCTGCCACTGAAGTCACAATACCTTCACACAGTTCTATATGAAGGGCGGGGCTTGGGCTGATTCAGAGCTTTACCAATTGGGCTCGGTAGTCGCTGCTCAACAGATCCACAGGTGGCCCTTAGATTGAGGAGATTTGTATATGCGCATAACAGTTCTTCATGTACATAAGAACTAAGTGTCGCGTGCTTCCTTTGGGAGGTTTATTTGCATTCTGGGACTGAACTCATCCCTCTCTTCCCCTACCTCAGAGCAGGTCTGCAAAAAAGGGGGGAGGGGGCGACGGCGGTATAGCCCCGGGTAACCGGCTGCTGGCAACCGACCATGGCCTTACAGGGTTTCCTGACCTTAAAGTCAACCCGGGCCTGGACCTATAGGTCTCCTGACGAAGTCAGCCTAGACCGTAGGTTAAAATTTGCTATTACTTGTGAGTTCACATAAGTCCCTAGTAATTTACCCGCCGACCAAGCGGTAGTTATTCAGCAATTGTCCATTGGATAGGATGTATTAACGCAATAAAATTGCAAATTTAATAAGTAAATTAAATTTTTATAAGTTAATACCCTATCCAATGGACACACAAGACCCTCCCACCGACCCCGCTATCAACTTACTAGGGGCCTAAGAGGTTTAGACAACGAAAAAAAGATGCTATGATGTCAGGTTGTCTAGACAGGAAGGAAGTACGAGGCGCCATCTGGGGAGTGCACAGTACTACGGACCGGCCAGCCAGTGGTAACACAGGACGTCTTTTTCTGGCGTTTGGCGGGCCGGTCTGCGCCGACCGGTTTAGCAATTGTCCATTGGATAGGGTATTAACTTATAAAAATTTAATTTACTTATTAAATTTGCAATTTAATCTCTATACATTCGATTTCCTTGTTTAGAGATTTTGAAAAGGCATTTAACTTGGTGGACTGTCCAAAAGAATGTCTTCACATTGTCTCCCTTGCATACACAAGAATGCAGGCAAGGTTAGCATTCAATTCCAGGATTCTCATGATTTGCATAGGGTTCCGTGTATTGCTAGTATTATTCAGTTCTATCAATGATTGAATATGCTTCTTTTAAAGGTATTTGGAAGTATCCAAATCTTTAGATATACAAATTCCTTGTTAGGAGACCATGAAAAGGCTTTTGATTTGGATAAATGTGTTAGTATTTGTGTAATCAGTAAATGTGTGTATAAGATCACAATCTATTGTTATGCAGGTGTATCCATAAGGCTACCTAATGCTTTTTGCGGGTATCCTAGTATGGTGTTTGGACAACTACATAATTACATTATTTATGTGTAATCGAATGAAGTCTGTTTTCAAATGTAATTAAAAGCAACAGAGTGGCTGGTTTGAGATAAGTCATTGTTGTATGTGTTCTCATTGGTGTGGAGGTTTATGTCCCGGGGAAAGTCCATACCAATTTTGCTGAGATGTTGCCAATGTAAGGCTGTTTATCCATCATGACATTACTCCAGCACCAAATAGTGTGTTCACAATGGTCCAAAATCATAGGATTTTATGATGGAACTTACGTTTATGTCATGGTAAACAGCAAGTTACTTCTGTATGTCCCATCTCAATGCAGTGGACATAGTGTTGAATATTTCCTGGGGAATATTGACATTTATGATTGCTTTTTAGCTATCATCCTCAAGTTGCTTCATTGAAAGACATTATGGAATGATAGTGATAGCAAGAATGTATGGGTGGGAATGGTTAGTGTTGGGTTGTCTTACAATCGTTCCACAAAACCTTCTCTGCTCCTTACACCTGGGAAAATCTCATCTAGCAAGCTTACAGTCTGAGAGTTTTCACCAGATCCATTATGAGAGCAAGATTATTACTCAGATGATAGCATAGCCCCCTGTCAGCAGCGAGTTACTTGTATTGTAGCTATCTCAACATGGAGCAGTTGTATAAAGGCTTAAGAGCGGAAAGTTACGTATAAAATTTGATAAAACAGATAAAATAAGACTAAAATATATAAAACAAGTGTGTAACGTAAAGAATTTTAAAATAAAATCAAATAAAACTCATTCCTTTCATTTGGCTCCAGCAACCCAGAGCTAGTTTCGCATTAAACAAAGCACTAAATCCAACTTCTGTGCTCAGGCAAGTCCGTCCACATCCAGCAGGAACCACAAAAATTCGCAACTGTTCTTCTAATAGATGCTTACATAATATACACTTTCTTATACTGTATAATAAAATCTCGCCAGAGCATATATATTCAACACTGCGGGCTAAAAACTTAAAAGTTCTGGCATAAAAATTCACAAATTATGTAACATACGTGTTGCCCCTTTGACATTGCCGTGTTGAATGAAGAAAGGGATATTTTTGGCGGTAAGGGGGTAGCAATACATCAATACCCAATCCAAGGTATTGATGACAAGAAGAGTCACTGGGGGTGCACTGAATAAGGTGGCGCCTAATGCTCCACCCCCTAATCTTTTGTTTAGTTAACTGAGATGATTTTGATATCACTTAGTCTAGTACCTTTCTCACAAGAAGGTTTTGTATTAGTACTGTGGCTTTGGATGGGGATTGTTTTCTGACAAGTTATAACTTATATAGGTTATACTTTTTTTAGTTAACTAAGATGTTTTATGTACCATTTAGTCTAGTACTTTATCTTCTAAAATTATCCCGGATATTGATACTTTGGCTTATTGGTTTCTACCTACTCTTGGTGTGTCAAAAATTTAAACCCACCACCTGTATGGTTGAAATCAAGCAATAGTGAGGATAAGGTAATGGTATTTTACGCAATAAAATGTAAAAATTTTATTGTAATTTAACTCCTTGTAAGTTAAATACTTACCTTATCCTCACTATATTCGGATTCCCACCCATCCATCCCCACATATAATTTTTGATTTGGTACTCGCAAATTAAAATATAAACTATAAGGGGAACTAGGGATGTGGCGCATGCACAGTTCACATATGCACGGTGCGTTAACAAGAATATTTCTTTTAAAAATATTCGAGTTGGTCGTGGATGTTTGCTCTCGCCAACACATAGTAATAGTGAGGATAAGGTAAGTATTTAACTTACAAAAAGTTAAATTACAATAAAATTTTTACAGTTGTTAGGGGCAGATCAACAATATAAAGAAAAACTACTGGATATCCTACTTAAAGTGTAATTTTATTTGTGTTTTTTAATTTGTAAATGTACCTTCTGTAACCTTCCAGCAACATATCATGAAAGAAACGTCAATCTTTTCTAGTATTTGCAACTATAAATAGAAGGAGTTCCCCAATAGACTATCATGAAAAACCTCAGTCTATCTAGTATTAAACACTGTAAATAGAAGGAATTCCCAACAGAAGAGATGTGTTCTTCAGATTTCTTCAGAGTGCACTGGTCTCAGTATACCAGCCGGCTCGAGCATTGGGTGTTTTCAACAGGAAGCAAGAGACGCGTTCTTCAGATTTCTTCAGAGCGCACTGGTACCGACTTCTCTGCTGTATAGCATCAGACTCACCAGCCAGCTCCAGTCCAGCTGACCTCACAATAAGAACGTTCACTTCAAAGAACTCGACCGACTGTCTTCATCCAAACAGGCTGGTCACGTGACACACCGACCAGCATTGCTTCTAAATATAGCTGACCTCACAATAAACACGTGCATCAACACTGCGTTATTCAGAACTCGTGTCTACTGTGATACCAGTCCCTCCCTCATGGACCTGGCCTGGATAGGTCCCTCAAGTCTGACATGTCCCTTTGTCCGGCCAGAGGATTGCGCTACTATTTGGACAGGACCTCAGACCTCAGGCAGAATAAGGAGTTGGTTTTTGTCTCCTTTAAGAAAGGTTTCGACAAAGACATCTCACCTGCCACTATCTCCTCATGGATCAAGCAGACTGTGATAATATGTTATGAACTCTCTAACCAGGAGGGCCACACTTTGCATCAGGTTAAAGCCCATGATGTCAGGGCCTTTGCTGCTTCTAAGGTCTTCCAGTCTGGAGTCTCCTTAGAGCAAATCCTATCAGCCTGCCACTGGAAGTCGCATAATACCTTCACATAATTTTACCTAAAGGATGTGGCTTGGGCTGATTCAGAGCTCTACCACCTGGGACCTGTAGTGGCTGCTCAGCAGATCCACCAGTAGTCCAGGATATAGAGGAGATTTGTACATATGTAAATAGTTGTACATATATACATATAAAAAGAAAACTCTTGACGTGCTTCCTTCGGAAGGTTTATTTCTGCTTCTTACGGGACTGAAGCGGCTGAAGCGGTAAGCGGCTGCTGATAACCGATCATGGCCTTAAGGGTTTCCTGACCTCAAGGTCGACCCAGGCCTGTAGAAAATTTTGTTTTTGTTTTTAAGTTCACTTAAGTTCCTAGTAACTTACCCGCCTACCAAGCGGTAGTTATTCAGCAATTGTCCATTGGATACGGTGTATTAACGCAACAAAATTGCAAATTTAATAAGTAAAGTAAAAATTTTTATAAGTTAATACCCTATCCAATGGACAAAGAAGACCCTCCCACTGACCCCGCTATGAGCTTACTAGGGGTCTAATAGGTTTAGACAACGAAAAAGATGCTATGACGTCACGCTGTCTAGACAGGAAGGAAGTACAATGCGCCACCTGGCGAGTGCACAGTACTGGGACCGGCCGGCCGGTGGAAACACAGGACGTCTTTTTCTGATGTTTGGCGGGCTGGTCTGCGCTGACCAGATTAGCAATTGTCCATTGGATGGGGTATTAACTTATAAAAATTTATTTTATTGCGCTACAATAGCTTACCATGTGGGACTGATTGCTGTGCTCGGATGGCCGCAAGGCATCATGGCGAACGTCTAAGAAAAATAGACATTTATAGTTGGCCGTAGCCTCAGGTTGTTGTCTCGCGGTACAGTCTGACATTCGTCTCCTTTTTTCTCGTTGGCTGCGTGATTTAACAATGCTTTATTTTAGAAGGAAAGTTTTTTCATTTTTACAAGGATATACTTGTCGTTGGATATGGAAACTACATCAGTTTCTTTGTTTTATTACATAGAATCATAATTTGGTGACTTTTCATAGTTCAGATAAGTATTTTTAGCAGATTTTACAAGATTTTTGGGTCTTAAAGTTTGTGTTTGTTCCACAGTCTAAACCCCTGCACGGATTTTCACCAAATTTTCAGGAGATGTTTAGCCCAAGGGGATCTAGAGCTGAATAGGTTTTGGGGGGTATCTGGTAACAACTGTTGCCATGGCAACACTTTTAAGATTTTCGGGTCTTAAAGTTTGTGGGTGGTCCATAGAGTAAACCCCTGCACGGATTTTCACCAAATTATAAGGAGATGTTTACCCCAAGAGGATCTAGAGCTGATTAGGTTTTGGGGGGTATCCGGTGACAATTGTTGCCATGGCAACACTTTTAAGATTTTCAGGTCTTAAAATTTGTGGGTGTTCCACAGCCTAAAGCCCTGCACGGAATTTCACCAAATTTTCAGGGTATATTTACCCCAAGAGAATCTCGAGCTGATTAGGTTTTGGGGGGTATCTGGCAGCAACTGTTGCCATGGCAACACTTAAAATATTGCAGCTAGCTTCATCAGATTTGCACAAAATGTAAATGGACTCTAAAGCTTGTCTCAGAGTGATTGTGTACTTGTTTTGGAAACAAAATGGCTGCCATATCACATCATTAATGCCAAATAGGAGGGTGATCATGTCAAAAAGGCCTTATATCTCCCTTATAATTGTTTCTTGGCCTTCAAAATATGAAAACTACTTATAAGAAATCATGGCCTGTGAATCTTTTGTAGAACATCTTGTGGGTCCTCTATACTTCTTACAATGGACGTTGTTCCTAAGATTTTCCCAAATCTCAATGTCATTGGCCATTTAGCTGTACCTGCGGGCTGGGGTTCTTGCCTGCCGAGGCTGGCTATTTTTTCCAACTTAGAGAGCAGTAAGTTTTGAGTGATCTGGATCATCATCTGGACACACACAAAAAAAATAATCTGATTTTCCTGTTTACATGTATTATTATATCCCCAGACGAAAGTCGGGGATATATTGGATTCAGGTCCGTCGCGCCGCCGCCGCCGCCGCCGTAGAAATTTCCTTGTGGACGCGATAACTCAAAAACAAATTAATATTTTTTTTTCAAACTTGGTACACATGTTAAGGGTGCCCAAAGGAAGATCCCTATTTTAAGGTGACCTTAAACTCCCAGTAAAAAAGAACTTAGGGCCACCTTAAGGTCAGAAATTGGACTTTTGGCCACTTAGAGCCCTGTAGGTCACAAACTATGATGCTCAGCTGGCTGAAATTTTACCTGACAACACATTAATATGTTCTTAGTACATGTGCCGAAAATCACGACTTTAAGTTGAGGAGAAAATTGTCCTTGAGGCCCATAAATACCCCCACTTAGGGAATTTTTGCTATACTTTTCACATATTTTGCCCTATAATTTGGAAGTGGTAATTCTGATGAGTCTCAAACTGTGCTAGGTATAACTTTGATATGTAATCCTTGTCTGTAGAAAATTTTAGGGCTGTAGGTTTACCCAAAGGGGTCGACTTAAGGTCTCAAAAGTGCCCACAGAGACCCAATTTATGCACTTTTTGCCACTTTCAAGCACTGTAGCTTTCAAACTATGTCTCTCATCTAAGTTAAATATCATCTGGGAATATATCTATGTGTTTTCTTATATGTGCCCCAACATTTAGTCCTTTAATGGACAGTTAACCTGTGTATCAGGACCATAAACACCCACCCGAGTGACCCTTACAAGACATTTTTCACATCTTTTTCCCTGTAACTTGGAAATGGTAAGTCTGAGAAGTTTCAAACTGTATTAGATATATATTCTGTGTGTAATCTTAGTATGTAACAGATTTTAAGTCTGAAGCTTTAATTTTGAAGGTCAAATTGAGGTCTCTAAAAGGCTCCCAAAGACCCAATATTTGGACTTTTTGCTACTTTTAAGCCCTGTGACTGTCAAACTATGTGACTGATAGAGCTCAAATCCTATCTGGGAAGATATTAGTATGTTATTTATATATGTGCCAAAAATTAAGGCTTTAAGAAGACATTTAACCTGTGTATGAGGACCATAAATCCCCACCCGAGTGACCATTTTTAGACATTTTTCACATATTTTGCCCTGTAACTTGGAAATGGTAAGTCTAAGAAGTTTCAAACTGTATTAGATGCATATTCTATGTGTAATCTTAGTATGTGACAAATTTTAAGTCTGAAGCTTTAATTTGAAGGCCACATTTAGGTCTCTAGAAGGCCCCATAAAGACCCAGTATTTGGACTTTTTGCCAATTTTAAGGCCTGTGACTGTTAAACTATGTGACTGATAGAGCTGAAATCTCATCTGGGAATACATTATTATGTTCTTTTTACATGTGCCAAAAATCAAGGCTTCAAGTAGACATTTAACCTGTGTATGAGGACCTTCAACACCCACCTGAGTGACCCTTTTAAGACATTTTTCACATATTTTGCTCTGTAACTTGGAAATGGTAAGTCTGAGAAGTTTCAAACTTTATTAGATACATATTCTATGTGTAATCTTAGTATGTAACAAATTTTAAGTCTGAAGCTTTAATTTGAAAGCCACATCGAGATCTCTAAAAGGCCCACAGAGACCCAATATTTGGACTTTTTGCCACCTTTAAGCCCTGTGACTGTTAAACTATGTGATTGATGGAGCTGAAATCCCATCTGGGAATGCATTATTATGTCCTTTTTACATATGGCGAAAATCAAGGTTTTTAGTAGACATTTAACCTGTGTATGAGGGCCATAGACACTCGCCCAAGTGCCTTTTTGGACATTTTTTCCGTATTTTGCCCTGTTATTTGGAAATGCTTAGTGTGACAAGTCTTAAACTGTATTATATATAATTTTTGTTTGTTATGTATGTCCCCCAAAAAGTTTCAGATCTGTAGTTTAATTGCTAAGGTCTCTTTAACAATTGTAAAATGCCCACAGAAACCCAATTTATGGACATTATGCCACTTTAAAGCCCAGTAACTGTCAAACTATGTGGGTTATAGAGCTGAAATCTTTGAATTTTTAAAAGGAAATGCCTGTCTATTTAAATTTTGAATATTAATAATGTTATGGCTATCTTAGTCTTTTAAGAACTTATTTTTGTGTGTTATACCTCTGCTTGCTGAGTTTTTAACTTTTTAAAATGAAACTGGTTAAACGCCGGTTAAACATATTCAAGTAGACAAAATGGACACTTTAAGTGAGCTTTAAGTCCCAATATTAATGAAATTATATCCGTATGTAGTAAAACTAGGGGATTTTTAACCCTCAACTAGCCCAGTTTTATTCAACTTGCCTCAGTTAATTTTGACACAGCTCCTACAGTTATGAACTCATTTCAGTTGATAATCACATACTTAAAATTCTTAATTCTTTTTGTATTTGAGTACCCCTTTTATATAGATTGTTTGTTTACCATTTATGCTGTAGCACTCCATCTCTTTGAGAGAACATGTAAACTGTGTAAAAAAAATGTAGAAGATGAGATACATTTTGTTTGTGTTTGTCCAGCTTTAGAGCTGATTCGTATGAAATATTTCAAAATTTTAAATATAGATAAATCTGAATTATTAATAGATCAATTATCAAGGGTATTAACTCATATGAATGTCAATATGGTTATTAATTTTATTTTTGATTTGTGGCAAAAAAGAAAAAGTAAATTATATTGTTAATTTTTATGTATTGAATTGCTGTCTTTATTTACTGTATCTTACCTCAAAATATGTTTGCTCTGTTTGTTATTAACTCTCTATTTAAAGTGACTTATAAGCCCATATAGGGCTGGGTATTACTTCAATAGTTTTTGTATAATCCTTGTCAACATAATACATGTCACTATAATAAACTAATAAACTAAACTAAGTCCCAACCCACATCCCCCACCCAGATTCCCCCCACCCACCTCTGGGACCTCCAGCTATATTGAGTGACACTAAATAAACAAAGGTATTTAATGATATCAGATGAGAAACAAAGACCTCAATGGGGTTGCAGATCTTGTGTAATAGTGAGAGAGGTGTGGAGAAGGGGAGAGGGGTGGGGGTGGGAGGTGGTGGTCTTCATTACATATAACACAAAGGGGAGTCAGAACTGAGATTGTGTCACATATTTAGGTTGCATATATATGGACCACATATATAGGTATAGAGGAAATGAATAACTGAAAACAATTTGCAAATTCTAAAAATAATATAATAAAATAATAATATAAATAATTTTTTTTTAAATAATATTTTATTTGTGAACAAATATAGAAACAGATATGCGCTTTTGGGATTATGAATTTTAGAATGGACATTGAATCATCAATCATTTAAATACTTTGAAGGAAGATTGAAAAGTATGATGAGTTGAGTTAAAAATAATATTTTATTTGTCAACAAATATAGAAACAGATATGCTCTTTTGGGATTATTATTTTAGAATGGACATTCAATCATCAATCATTTAAATACTTTGAAAATAGGTTTAGAGTTATCATTGCAGGAAGATTGAAAATATAATTTGAGTTATGTATTCGGCGTCTGGGGATACACCATCTTCCTTGGAAGATATAAACAGAGTAGATTGATGTGCTGAAGTTCATATAATAATGGGTAATTATGTTTTTAAAAATTCCCGATCAAAACCTGTGGCGTGAGTGATGACCTGTCTGGGGATATGTTGGCGCCGAGTTGGCCCAATCTAGTTATTGTGTGCCTTTGTGGAGGCATGCGCTCGTTGAACTTGTTTAAAATGTTTTAAAATGGAATTTACAGAATCTCAGAGAGTGGTACAGCACAATGAAGAAGGGTTTGTTCATGCCCAGATCTTAGTACAGAAGTTGAAGCATTCTGCAGAAAAGGCATGCTATCTGGAATATAAGCAAACTAGTGAGGCAGAAGAACAGTTGAAGTCATTGATGTTAGTATATCAGTTTTTGTGTCACCAGCATTTATGCTGCGTGGCATATAGGGATTGCTTCGTCATCCAATTTTGTGGCGTCGTTGTCGTCACACTTCGTATTCTGGACAGTATTTCAAAAATGGCTTGTCAGATTTAATTAAAATTTGGCATGTGGATGTAAGTGCTTATCAGGGTGTGCTGTATAGTTTGGTGACCTTAAACTCCCACTAGTAAGATACTTATTTTAAGTGTAAGTTTTTTCGTTTCGCGACAATATCTCAAAAATGGCTTGATGGAATCAATTCAAATTTGGCATGTGGTTGTAACTAGTTTTGAAGGTGTGCCCTATTTTAAGGTGACCTTAAACTCCCACATTTAAAAAACTTATGTCCAGTTTATGTTTTTTTCTTTATCCATGGAGTATACTGAAAATAACTTCAGAAATTTCATTCAACGTTTTCATGTATATGTAACTGGCCATTGTTAAGTGCATACAATAAGGTGACCTTAAACTCCCAGTAATAACGGAATTATATTCACTTAAGTTTGGTAATTTTTGAACAGTGTTTCAAATATTGTGCAATTCTACGGATGTTTCAGCTGTGGATGTAACAAACCTTGAACAGAACCTTCAGGAAAAGATTACCTTAAACTCATTACAATATACAGCAGTGTAAACAAACTTTGAGTTTAAGGTTGGGACAATATATTTGGTGTTTGGAAGATATTTTATATGCTAATTAGGTCTTTTTACATTGATATTCATCATGTACATATATCTCCACCAAAAATGGTCTCTTTTGTAATGTCATAGTAAATTGCTGATATTTTATAAACTAATGAGTTTAAGGTTCTATTAGTTTTTGTCACTAGCAGCTATGATGGAAGACATACATGGTCAGTGTCATCTTCACACTTACTTTCCAGACAGTATCTCAAAAATGGCTTGATGAATTAAATTCCAATTTGGCATGTTGATGTAACTGTTCCTCAAGGTGTGCCCCATTTAAGGTGACCTTAAACTCACAGTAGTAAGATACTTATATTGAGTTGAAGGTTTTTCATTATGTCAGCTGACTTGTCAGTCAGCCGACATTATGGCATCACTCTGCGGCGTGTAAGTACGCGTACGCGACTTCTCCTCCGAAACTACAAGGCCCACAGACATGCTGTTTGTTTTAAAAGATAGCTTATCTACCTAGCATGAAAAATTGTTCAAGGCATGCAGATGTGTTTGTTTGTCTGTTTGCTAGAGCCATTATAAGTGAGGTACCCCCCCACCCTAAGTATGAAAATTTTAACACTTTATCACAATTTTCTCAGTGACTATTGCAGAGATTTCTTTATTATCTTGCACATATGTACTAGGTCACAAGTAGATTCCCTTGTGTGAGTGTCAGACCTGGATCTTTCTTAATTATTTTTTTATGAATTTTTAAAATAATTTTTAATGCATTAAAATTAATGAAATCATGCACTAAATCAATTATAATTTGAAAAGTATTGCATTTAGAGCATTTTGTTCAAATATGTTATTCAGCTACTTTTTCCATAGCTACAACATGGTGAGTAACTTGGGTGTCTATTTCAATAGCTAAGTGAGTAATAGCTACCATTGTAACTTCCATCATGGGTAAAATCACTTGAAAAGTAACTTGAAAACTATTGCATTTAGAGAATTTTGTGTAAATATGTTATTCAGCTACTTTTGGGTCAGCTATAACATAGTAAAATTTCAGACCTGTAGCTCATGGCTTAGCTGAGTAACAGTTACTTTTAGGTTATCACTGTTGAGTAAATCACTTGGAACTTCAAAAGTATTGCATTTTAGAGTATTTAGTTTTAATATGTTATTCACCTATTTTGGGGTCAGCTATAACATAGTAAAATTCCAGACCTGTGGGTCATTGCATAGCTGAGTAATAGCTACTTTGAGGTTCTTACTCAACACTAAATGATTTATAACTTGAAAATTATTGCATTTAGAGCATTTTGTGTAAATATGTTATTCAGCTACTTTTGGGTCAGCTAAAACATAGTAAAATTTCAGACCTGTAGCCCATGGCATACCTGAGTAATAGCTACTTTTAGGTTATCACTGTTGAGTATATCACTTATAACTTGAAAAGTATTGCATTTAGAGTATTTAGTTTCAATATGTTATTCACCTATTTTGGGGTCAGCTATATAACATAGTAAAATTCCAGACCTGTGGCTCATTGTATAGCTGAGTTATAGCTACTTTGAGGTTCTTACTCAACACTAAATCATTTATAACTTGAAAAGTATTGCATTTAGAGCATTTTGTGTAAATATGTTATTCAGCTACTTTTTCCATAGCTACAACATGGTGAGTAACTTAGGTGTCTCTCTCAATAGCTATGTGAGTAATGGCTACTTTCGGACTTTTCAGTAACTTCCATTATGAGTAAAATCACTTGTAACTTGAAAACTATTGCATTTACAGAATTTTGTGTGAATATGTTATTCAGCTACTTTTGCGTCAGCTATAACATAGTAAAATTTCAGACCTGTAGCTCATGGCATACCTGAGTAATAGCTACTTTTAGGTTATCACTGTTGAGAAAATCACTTATAACTTGAAAAGTATTGCATTTAGAGTATTTAGTTTCAAATATGTTATTCACCTATTTTGGGGTCAGCTGTAACATAGTAAAATTCCAGACCTGTGGCTCATTGCATAGCTGAGTAATAGCTACTTTGAGGTTCTTACTCAACACTAAATCATGTATTACTTGAAAAGTATTGCATTTAGAGCATTTTGTGTAAATATGTTATTCAGCTACTTTTGGGTCAGCTAAAACATAGTAAAATTTCTGACCTGTATCTCATGGCATAGCTGAGTAATAGCTACTTTTATTTCATAAAAATATAATATACTCTACCATATGAAAACACTTGGGTAAGCGTGGCTTGGCGTTCGGTGACCGCCACATACACCATACATAGAATTTAAAATATGAGGGGAGACCCTCTTTAAACCTATATACTTGCTACCTTTGACCCCTGGTGACCTAATTCACTCTGCCATATGCAGTAATACAGAAATAGTTCATTCTTTTTATGGCGGTTGATGTCTCAACAGGCGTTTTTGCTACCTCTCAAAAGACCTGCATTTACACGCTTTTGATGCTCTGTGAGTACTTCTTTGCTGTTTTATTCACCTTTCCTCCATTTCATTTACCTTTTACTTCGATTTCTGGTGAATTTATTGTATATTTGTGTAATATTTTTACATATTTTTCACAATTCGTATTATCGCTCATCTGGTCACGTGGTGTTAGAATGTCGGATTGCCTTTGGAAATATTCATTTACTTTGTAAATTAATTCGTTTTATAAAGTTCTACAGGCATTATTATTTTAATTTACGGTTTTCCTTTATTCTTTCCACGAAATTCTTCGTTTCACCACGTATTTTGACCGTATTATCAACTTGAGTGTGCATTGTTTTCACATAGTTACAAAGATTTTATTATCGCTCATCGGGTCACGTGGTGTCAGAATGTTGGATTTCCTTTGGAAATAATTATTTCCGCGGTGAATTATTTCATTTCTTCACTTCTACTGGCTTTATAATTGCCAATTTAGGTTTTCCATCATTCTTAACACGAAATTCTTCGTTTCACCACGTACTTGACCTTATTTTTGAGCTTCATACGAATCATCTCACCAGGTCACATGATGATGACGTCATACTTAAAATGGAGGTCAACCGATCGGTTGTTTGAAAATATTCATTTTCTCAGTGATTACAGCATTTCCAGGTTCGTTTATGCATTCCTTTTTCATAATTCTTTGATTATTATTCTTTCAGAGCATTATGTGTAATAATTCCCGTTGTTAACGCATATTTCATAGCGTAACATTACGGTATTTACTACCTACCATTCACGGTTCATTATTTGTACAGGCCCTTTCATTTGACATTTTGGGGATACGGATCCTGGTTTCAGTGTTTTGGGTTTCAATTCTTAGCCCAGGGTCTCCATTTTCAGCCTTTCCCCACCTTCAATTTTGGAGGATGGTGGCTTACGGCTCTTGGGGATGACTTTGTCTACCAACTTTGGAGATCCATCTCACTGTTACTGGTTTCCTACATCCGCATACTTCCATATACCAATTCACAGTCAGTCCAGGAAGTACATGCGTTTTTATCTCCAGGGTCGGTCCTACCAGTTCAAAGCCCTACCCTTTGGTCTATCCACAGCTCCCATGGAGTTCACAGTGGTGGCCAAAGAGGTCAAACTGATGGCACTTCAGAGGGGTATAAGGATCCACCAGTACCTAGACGACTGGCTGGTGAGAGCCTTTACCCACAACACTTGTCTCCAGCATACACAAACCTTAGTGACCCTTTGTCAGGAACTAGGGTGGCTGGTGAACAAGGAAATGTCAGAACGTCGTATGTTACCAGTTCGACCTGAAAGATGGCAAGGTCAGACCAACAGCAGAACGTTGGCAGACCTTGACAGACAAGATCAGATCAATACTGTCGGATCCGGTATGCCCGGTCCGACAGTTCATGTCCCTCATAGGTCTACTCACAACAACAGAAAAACAAGTCCACCTAGGGCGACTTCACATGAGGCCCATACAGTGGCACTCAAAACAAAACAACTGGAGGGTCCCAGAGTCACTAGAAAAGGTGATTCCGGTCCCCAACTCCCTCCACCTCCATCTAAGGTGGTGGCTGGAGGAAATCAATGTGTTATTAGGTCAACCATTACACCCTCTAAAACATGCTCTGCAAATATTTACAGTCGCATCAAAAAAGGGTGGGGCGCTCACTTAGACGAGCACACTGCAAGGGGAACTTGGTCCCTTCCAGAAAGCAAGTTGCACATAAACCACTTAGAGCTAAAAGCAGTTTTTCTAGCTCTAAAAGAGTTTCGAACCCTCTGCTGCAACAAGACAGTACTGATAGCTACAGACAACACAACAGTGGTTGCCTATATCAACAAAGAGAGGGGGGGGGGGGGGGGGGGGGGGGATGAAGTCGGGCTCTCTGTGTGCACTACAGTGGAGAATCCTGTCCTGGTGTACCAGACAGCAGGTAACTCTCAGGGCACGTCACATCCCCGCCCAGCTGAATGTGATAGCAGACAAGCTATCCAGACTTGGCCAGACCATTCAAACAGAGTGGTCACTTCATCCAAAAGTGTTCCAAGCTATATGCTCCCGGTGGCACCAGCCCCAAATGGACCTGTTTGCCACCAGATTCAACAACAACCTGCCACAGTTTGTGTCACCGGTCCCAGACCCCCAGGCATGGGCAGTGGATGCACTCAGCCCAGGGTGGCCCAACATGCCCTGGTTCTGGGATCTAGTGGCAATGTCCAGTCAAATCCCACTGTATCTGTCCAACATACCAAACTTAGTGTCTCAGCCATTCAACCAGGTCCTTCACAGGAACCTGTCAAATCTGAACCTACATGCCTGGCTCCTAGAACCTCAGCAATCAAGGAGCAGGGCTTCTCTGAGGCAGTGGCAGCACGAATTGAGGCTCCTCAAAGAGGATCAACCAGATCTGTCTATGAGGCAAAGTGGGCTATTATTACAAAGTGGTGCCTCAGTAATCGGGTGGACTTCAGGGCACCACCTCTGAAAGCCATTGCTGACTTCCTCCTGCACTTGTTTCAGGACAAGAAGTTGCAACCAGGCACTATTGATGGCTACAGATCAGCCATTGCTGACAAACTGGGCAATTCCACCATTAATGTCAGCAAGGATGAGAATCTCACTCGTCTCCTGGACAGTTTTCATAGAGACAGACCCAAGGGCAGGAGGGGCATCCCCTCCTGGAACCTTTCCCTGGTGCTTCACCAGCTGACAAAGGCTCCCTTTGAACCCCTAAAAGAGGCCTCCTTGAAACATCGTGACTTTCAAGACTGTTTTCTTGCTGGCCTTAGGTTCTGGTAAACGCAGGAGTGAGATCCATGCTTGGTTACATAAGAACATCAGACACCAGTCAGACTGGTCTAAGGTGTCCTTGTACCCCTCACCCAGCTTCCTATCCAAGAATCAGCTGGCTAAGGAGGGTCCAGATAGTGTGGCACCAGTGGTCATTCCAGCCCTGGCCCCATCTCTGGATAGGTCACTCAAAGGTGACAGGTCCCTATGTCCAGTTAGAGCCCTGCGCTACTACTTGGACAGGACTTCAGATCTTAGGCAGAATAAGGAGTTGGTCTTTGTCTCCTTCAAGAAAGGTTTTGTTAAAGACATCTCACCTGCCACCATCTCCTCATGGATCAAACAGACTGTGATTCTGTGCTATGACCTCTCTGACCAGGAGGCCCTCTCCTTGCATCAGGTTAAAGCCCATGATGTTAGGGCCTTTGCTGCCTCTAAGGCCTTCCAATCAGGGATCTCCTTAGAGCAGATATTGTCAGCCTGCCACTGGAAATCTCACAACACCTTCACTCAGTTTTATTTGAAGGATGTTGCCTGGGCTGACTCAGAGCTTTTCCACCTGGGACCTGTAGTGGCTGCCCAACAGGTGCACCACCAGGCCCAGAGGTGAGGAGATGTTGTATATATATGTAAATATGTACATATTGTAAATATGCTAGATATGTACATAGTGTAAATTTTGAAATGTACATATGTTTTATAAAAAAAACAAAAACAAAAAAAACTGTGACTTGCTTCCCTTGGGAAGTTTTATTTCTTCTGGGACTGAACTCACCCCCTCTCTCTCTCTCTCTCTCTCTCTCTCTCTCTCTCTCTCTCTCTCTCTCTCTCTCTCTCTCTCTCTCTCTCTCTCTCTCTCTCTTTCCCTTCTCAGACCAACCCTGAGAGGGAAAGAAAAAGGGGGGGGGGGGCAACGTCCCACCCAACCAGCCCCGCTATCAGCTTACTAGGGGTCTTACTAGGACTAGACATGAGAAAGATGCTATGACGTCACAATGTCTAGACAGGAAGAGGAAGTACGATGCGCCACCTGGCGAATGCACTCTCCTGGCCGGTCCTGCCTGTATTACATACAGGACGTCTTTTTCTGACGTTTGGCGGGATCGGTCGCGCCGACCGGTAAAGCAATTGTCCATTGGATAGGGTATTAACTTAATTTTATTAACTAATTTACTTATTAAATTTGCAAAATTATAAAGGTTATGTAAATCTATGAGAATTTTATTCTTGGAACCCCTAATGTAATATACAGAAAGATAGCTATTGTATGTTGCTACAAGCAGCCAGATATTTCTGGCACATATGGCCAGGGTAATATTTCTGGTCATGCCAGTATCTTATATTATAAAGCCCAAAATGGGTTGATTTAGAGCTGATTTTTCACTCGGCCTGAGTCATGTTAGTGATACGAACCCTGGTATTTTATTGATCGGGTGAAAAGCCTATTATCTGGCCTTCATTTTGCTTTTTACGGATTGAAAATCGATGCAATATTCACTGAGATATTGGCATTTAAAGTATGACCATGTTACAGCATATTTTGATCACAATCACAAGATGTTGTAATATTCCAATATGGCGGCCGTATTTCCCGGAAGTGAGATGCCGATGTCCGTTTTAGCTTTTTTATATGATTTCTATGCCAGATATGTTTCATCTTCCTCAGAGGAAGATCAGCCCTCTGTGGCTAAACATAGGTCTTCTATGCCCTCTGGGGCTAACTCTGATCAAGACCAACCTCAGCATGATCAGACCCCCCTTATTATAGGGAAGTAGCCCTGGCTGACGTTCCCTCCCAGTGTGCTGAAGAGGTGGACACTTTTAGGCGTATCCTTTCCCTCCCTGACCCCAGGGAGTCTTTGCCTAGGTCATCTACTTCAGTTAGCTCTGTTATCAAGGATGCCTTTGATAAATTTGAGCATGACTTCAAGGCCGCTAATTTACCAGAAGGTAAATATATCAAACCTCCTGCCACTACAAAGTGGTACAAGGTGGGACAGCCCTGTTATGAGGAGAAAATGCAGGAGTTGAATACAGATTTTTCAAAAATCTGTATTACTCCAAAACCCTCTGGGGCCCCTATGAGCACGGTTCCCCTACCAATTCTTAAGGAATTGGAACACCAAGCTAGGTAAAATATATCCACTCTTAACTACACTGCTGCCTTTGCCAAGACTTCATCTTCTTGCAGTGTCACTCTTGAGAAGTGCCAACATAGTCTGAAGTCGACCTTCAAGAAGGTCAAATCTCAGATTCAGAAAGGTGCCAATCCTGAGAAAGCAGCCAAACGTGGATATCAAGAAGCCTGTGAATACGTAGATCTATGGAATAAGACTATTCTTATTCAGCACAGAGCTCTCACATGCCTTAGCAAATCCTTGGTCCATATACTCCAGAGGGAGCTATATTCCATGGGTAACACCGGCTTGCTCAGGCGCGAAGCCGAAATGACCCTTCTGCATCCACATCTAGGGGAAACGAGACGCCAGGAACTCACCCTTTTGGCATTCTTCCTTGTTCAAGTCTCAACTTGTGAAGGAGGGAGAGGACTTCCTCCTCAAAAAAGGCACCTCTAAAGACTCTCAGGGTTTCGTTTGTGGTCCCCACAATAAGAAAAGAGGCTCCTACAGGAAACGCCCGTATGGGGGCAATTCCTCACAAAGCATAACCAATCGTTTTCGTCAGGAAGGGGGAAACCAAACTTCAGAGGCTCCAAGGGTAGTTTTCGACTACACAATAGGGGACGAGGGTGTGGAAACCCCTCCCCCAATGACTCCTTCAAAGCCTCCCTCAGTCCACCAGTAGGAGGTCGCCTCCGTTCTTTCAGAAGAGACTGGCAAACAAACAAATGTTCATCCAACGTGTTAAACATTATCACCAATGGTTACGTACTTAATGCAAGGCTAAGTTACACTTAATACGTTACAGAATACAAGGCCCTTCAAAAAGACCAAGCTCTGGCCGATTTTTATGTCAGCTGACTTGTCAGTCAGCTGACATTATGTCGTCACTCTGCGGCGTGGGCGTACGCGTACGCGTCCGCGTGAACAACTTCTCCTCCAAAACTACAAGGCCTAGAGATGTACTGTTTTTTTTAAAAGATACCTTATCTATCGAGGATGAAAAATTGTTCAAGGCATGCAAATCTGTCTGTTCGTCTGTTTGCTGGAGACATTACAAGGGGGGTACCCCCACCAAAAGTGTAAAAATTTCAACACTTAATCACAATTTTCTCAGTGACTATTGCAGGGATTTCTCTCATATCTTGCATATATGTACTAGGCCAGAGGTAGATTCTCTTGTGTGAGTATGAGACCTGGATCTGTCTTACTTTTTTTTTAATAAATTTTTTTAATAATTTTTAATGCATTAAAATTCATGAAATCATGCACAAAATCATTTATAACTTGAAAAGTGTTGCATTTAGAGCATTTTGTTAAAATATGTTATTCAGCTACTTTTTGCATAGCTACAATATGGTGAGTAAGTTGGGTGCCTGTCTCAATAGCTAAGTGAGTAATAGCTACTTTTGGGCTTTTCAGTAACTTCCATCATGAGTAAAATCACTTGTAACTTAAAAACTATTGCATTTAGAGAATTTCGTATAAATATGTTATTCAGCTACTTTTGGGTCAGCTATAACATAGTGAAATTTCAGACCTGTAGCTCATGGCATAGCTGAGTAATAGCTACTTTTAGGTTATCACTGTTGAGTAAATCGCTTATAACTTGAAAACTATTGCATTTAGAGAATTTCGTATAAATATGTTATTCAGCTACTTTTGGGTCAGCTATAACATAGTAAAATTTCAGACCTGTAGCTCATGGCATAGCTGAGTAATAGCTACTTTTAGGTTATCACTGTTGAGTAAATCGCTTATAACTTGGAAACTATTGCATTTAGAGTATTTTGTTTCCAATATGTTATTCACCTATTTTGGGATCAGCTATAACATAGTGAAGTTTCAGATCTGTGGCTCATTGCATAGCTGAGTAATAGCTACTTTGAAGTTCTCACTATTGAGTAAATCACTTGTAACATAAAACCTATTGCATTTAGAGAATTTCGTATAAATATGTTATTCAGCTACTTTTGGGCCAGCTATAACATAGTGAAATTTCAGATCTGTAGGTCATGGCATAGCTGAGTAATAGCTACTTTAAAGTTCTCACTGTTGAGTAAATCAGTTGTAATTGGAAAACTGTTGCATTTAGAGTATTTTGTATAAATATGTTATTTAGCGACTTTTGGGTCAGCTATAACATAGTAAAATTTCAGACCTGTAGCTCATGGCATAGCTGGGTAATAGCTACTTTTAGGTCATCACTATTGAGTAAATCAGTTGTAACTTGAAAACTATTGCATTTACAGTATTTTGCTTAAATATGTTGTTCACCTACTTTTGGGTCAGCTATAACATAGTAAAATTTCAGACCTGTAGCTCATTGCATAGCTGAGTAATAACTACTTTGAGGTTCTCACTATTGAGTAAATCAGTTGTAATTGCAAAACTATTGCATTTAGAGAATTTCGTATAAATATGTTATTCAGCTACTTTTGGGCCAGCTATAACATAGTGAAATTTCAGATCTGTAGGTCATGGCACAGCTGAGTAATAGCTACTTTGAAGTTCTCACTATTGAGTAAATCAGTTGTAATTGGAAAACTATTGCATTTACAGAATTTCGTATAAATATGTTATTCAGCTACTTTTGGGTCAGCTATAACATAGTAAAATTTCAGACCTGTAGCTCATGGCATAGCTGAGTAATAGCTACTTTTAGGTCATCACTATTGAGTAAATCGGTTGTAACTTGAAAACTATTGCATTTACAGTATTTTGCTTAAATATGTTGTTCACCTACTTTTGGGTCAGCTATAACATAGTAAAATTTCAGACCTGTAGCTCATTGCATAGCTGAGTAATAACTACTTTGAGGTTCTCACTATTGAGTAAATCAGTTGTAATTGCAAAACTATTGCATTTAGAGAATTTTGTATAAATATGTTATTCAGCTACTTTTGGGCCAGCTATAACATAGTGAAATTTCAGATCTGTAGGTCATGGCACAGCTGAGTAATAGCTACTTTGAAGTTCTCACTATTGAGTAAATCAGTTGTAATTGGAAAACTATTGCATTTACAGAATTTCGTATAAATATGTTATTCAGCTACTTTTGGGTCAGCTATAACATAGTAAAATTTCAGACCTGTAGCTCATGGCATAGCTGAGTAATAGCTACTTTTAGGTCATCACTATTGAGTAAATCGGTTGTAACTTGAAAACTATTGCATTTACAGTATTTTGCTTAAATATGTTGTTCACCTACTTTTGGGTCAGCTATAACATAGTAAAATTTCAGACCTGTAGCTCATTGCATAGCTGAGTAATAACTACTTTGAGGTTCTCACTATTGAGTAAATCAGTTGTAATTGCAAAACTATTGCATTTAGAGAATTTAATATAAATATGTTATTCAGCTACTTTTGGGTCAGCTATAACATAGTAAAATTTCAGACCTGTAGCTCATGGCATAGCTGAGTAATAGCTACTTTTAGGTCATCACTATTGAGTAAATCAGTTGTAACTTGACAACTATTGCATTTACAGTATTTTGCTTAAATATGTTGTTCACCTACTTTTGGGTCAGCTATAACATAGTAAAATTTCAGACCTGTAGCTCATTGCATAGCTGAGTAATAACTACTTTGAGGTTCTCACTATTGAGTAAATCAGTTGTAATTGCAAAACTATTGCATTTAGAGAATTTCGTATAAATATGTTATTCAGCTACTTTTGGGCCAGCTATAACATAGTGAAATTTCAGATCTGTAGGTCATGGCACAGCTGAGTAATAGCTACTTTGAAGTTCTCACTATTGAGTAAATCAGTTGTAATTGGAAAACTATTGCATTTACAGAATTTCGTATAAATATGTTATTCAGCTACTTTTGGGTCAGCTATAACATAGTAAAATTTCAGACCTGTAGCTCATGGCATAGCTGGGTAATAGCTACTTTTAGGTCATCACTATTGAGTAAATCGGTTGTAACTTGAAAACTATTGCATTTACAGTATTTTGCTTAAATATGTTGTTCACCTACTTTTGGGTCAGCTATAACATAGTAAAATTTCAGACCTGTAGCTCATTGCATAGCTGAGTAATAACTACTTTGAGGTTCTCACTATTGAGTAAATCAGTTGTAATTGCAAAACTATTGCATTTAGAGAATTTCGTATAAATATGTTATTCAGCTACTTTTGGGCCAGCTATAACATAGTGAAATTTCAGATCTGTAGGTCATGGCACAGCTGAGTAATAGCTACTTTGAAGTTCTCACTATTGAGTAAATCAGTTGTAATTGGAAAACTATTGCATTTACAGAATTTCGTATAAATATGTTATTCAGCTACTTTTGGGTCAGCTATAACATAGTAAAATTTCAGACCTGTAGCTCATGGCATAGCTGAGTAATAGCTACTTTTAGGTCATCACTATTGAGTAAATCGGTTGTAACTTGAAAACTATTGCATTTACAGTATTTTGCTTAAATATGTTGTTCACCTACTTTTGGGTCAGCTATAACATAGTAAAATTTCAGACCTGTAGCTCATTGCATAGCTGAGTAATAACTACTTTGAGGTTCTCACTATTGAGTAAATCAGTTGTAATTGCAAAACTATTGCATTTAGAGAATTTAGTATAAATATGTTATTCAGCTACTTTTGGGTCAGCTATAACATAGTAAAATTTCAGACCTGTAGCTCATGGCATAGCTGAGTAATAGCTACTTTTAGGTCATCACTATTGAGTAAATCAGTTGTAACTTGAAAACTATTGCATGTACAGTATTTTGCTTAAATATGTTGTTCACCTACTTTTGGGTCAGCTATAACATAGTAAAATTTCAGACCTGTAGCTCATGGCATAGCTGAGTAATAGCTACTTTGAGGTTATCACTGTTGAGTAAATCGCTTATAACTTGGAAATTATTGCATTTAGAGTATTTTGTTTCAATATGTTATTCACCTATTTTGGGGTCAGCTATAACATAGTGAAGTTCCAGACCTGTGACTCATTGCATAGCTGAGTAATAGCTACTTTGAAGTTCTCAATGTTGAGCAAATCACTTATAATTTGAAAACTATTGCATTTAGAGAATTTAGTATAAATATGTTATTCAGCTACTTTTGGGTCAGCTATAACATAGTAAAATTTCACACCTGTAGCTCATGGCATAGCTGAGTAATAGCTACTTTTAGGTTATCACTGTTGAGTAAATCACTTATAACTTGGAAACTATTGCATTTAGAGTATTTTGTTGCAATATGTTATTCACCTATTTTGGGGTCAGCTATAACATAGTGAAGTTCCAGACCTGTGGCTCATTGCATAGCTGAGTAATAGCTACTTTGAAGTTCTCACTGTTGAGTAAATCAGTTGTAATTGGAAAACTATTGCCTTTACAGAAATTTGTGCAAATATGTTATTCAGCTACTTTTGGGTCAGCTATAACATAGTGAAATTACAGACCTGTAGCTCATGGCACAACTGAGCAATAGCTATTCTCAGGCACTGACTGTTGAGTAAATCGGCTATAACTTGAAAAATATTGCATTTGGAGTATTTTGTTAAAATATATTGTTCACCTACTTTTGGGTTAGCTATAACATAGTGAAATTACAGACCTATAGCTCATGGCATAGAGGAGCAATAGCTATTTTCAGGTTCTCACTATTGAGTAAATCAGTTGTAACTTGGAAACTATTGCATTTACAGTATTTTGCTTAAATATGTTGTTCACCTACTTTTAGGTCAGCTATAACAGAGCAAAAATTCAGAAATGTAGCTCATTGCATAGCTGAGTAATAGTTACTTTGAGGTTCTCACTCTTGAGTAAATCAGTAGTAACTTGAAAACTATTACATTTAGAGTATTTTGTTAAATATGTTATTCACAGACGTTTTGGTCAGCTATAACATAGTGAAATTGCAGACCTCTGTGTCATGGCATAGCTGAGCAATAGCTTCTTTCAGGTTCTCACTGTTGAGTAAATCATTGTATCCAACCTGTAGGAAATCATGGGCTGGGAATCTGTTAATATGGTCCGATTTGACCTTGGAACCCTCCTTCAAGGTCAAATGAGGATAGCCAAACATAAAAGTGCTTATAACTCGCTTATTATTGGTCCTAGAGGTTTGGAATGAAAACCAACCTATAGAAAATCATGAGCTGGGAATTTTTTGGTGTGGTCGGATTTCACCTTGGACCCCTCCTTCAAGGTCAAATGAGGATAGCCAAACTTAAAAGTGCTTATAACTCGCTTATTATTGGTCCTAGAGGTTTGGAATGGAAAACCAACCTATAGAAAATCATGGGCTGGGAATCTTTTGGTGTGGTCAGATTTCACCTTAGACCCCTCCTTCCAGGTCAAACGAAGATAGCCAAACTTAAAGTGCTTATAACTGGCGTATTATTGGTCTTGGAGGTTTGAGATGGTAAACCAACATATAGGAAATCATGGGCTGGGATTCTTTTGGTGTGGTCAGATTTGACCTGGGACCCCTCCTTCAAGGTCAATTGAGGATAGCCAAACTTACAATTGCTTAGAACTCGCTTATTATTGGTCCTACAGGTTTGGGATGGTAAACAAGCTACAGGAAATCATGGGCTGGGAATTTTTTTGTGTGGTCGGATTTGACCTTGGACCCCTCCGTCAAGGTCAAACAAGGATAGCCAAACTTAAAAAGTGCCTATGACTCACTTATTATTGGTCCGAGAGGTTTGGGATGGTAAACCATCCTAAATTCTTTGGCTGGGAATCTTTTGCTATGGTCAGATTTGACCTTTGGACCCCTTCTTCATGGTCGAACGAGGATATTGCATTTATAGTATTTCTTTAAATATTTTTAACCTACTTTTTACACTTAAACAATTACCTTGTTACTTTATTTCATAATATCATTTGCAGGGCACAACTTTTTTGTCCTTTTCTTCTGTCAGCTTCGGAATATCTTTCGAACATACTGTTCAGTTACCATTTACTGTATTTTTGTACTGCCCTTTCCCTGATAATTATGCTTTCCTCTCATTATCACCATCACAAATCAAAAACATTCAGTCAGCTGACACAGTGCCCGTTCACGGGCACTCTCCTCTTGTTTCCAGTCTCTTCTGTCAAAGAACGCACTCGAAAGGGTGGAAAATGTAAAATCTCTCGGGTTTTACAGTTACCTGTTTCTAGTCCCCAAGCCTCACCAAAGGTGGAGGCCAGTAATAGACTTAAGCAGGCTCAACACTTTTCTACATGTAGAAAAGTTCAAAATGGAAACTCCAGAGTCCATCAGGACCTCCCTAATTGCAGGGCAATGGGTATCGTCGATAGACCTATCGGACGCTCACCTTCACATCCCCATCCACCCAGACTCAAGGAAATACCTAAGGTTTTGCCACAGGTCTCAGGTGTTCCAGTTCACCTCCCTTCCTTTTGGACTAGCCACAGCCCCCAGGTCTTTACGATGATTGTAAAAGAAGTGAAGGTAATGGCCCTCTCCAGAGGACTCAGACTTCACCAATACCTGGACGACTGACTGATCAGGTCCTAGTCACAGGAGGAAGCCCAAGTGAACACTGTGGTAGACCTATCCCAGCCCTTGGGTTGGATAATAAATCAGGAAAAATCAGAACTGAAACCTACTCAGGTGTTTTCGTTCGTGGGCTACGAATACCATCTAGATTCAGCCCTGGTAAAACCCACTCAAGAGAGATGGCTCAAACTTCAGGATTTAATCCTGTGTCTCAAGTCAAAACATGTTTTGACTGCAAGATGTTTGATGTCGCTAATTGGGTTGCTAGCCTCAACGGAAAAAATGAGGGACGGAGGGAGGGACGCCTTCACATGAGGCTCTTTCAGTTTCACCTCAAGGAGCACTGGAAATATCCTCAGTCGCTGGACAGCCTCCTTCCTTGGACAGAAACGATTTCTGCACACCTGGACTGGTGGCAGAACCCCACAAACATGATGATAGGTGCAGACCTTCATCCCAAAGACCACAGCACCCAACTCTTTACAGACGCCTCAAACGAAGGTTGGGGTGCTCACTTAAACCAATGCTCTATAAAGGGTCTGTGGTCAGAAGGGGAAAAAATGCTACACATAAATGTTCTAGAGTTTAAGGTGGTCTCCCGGGCCCTTCGAAGTTTCAAGGACCAATGTCAGAACCAAACTGTGCTAGTTGCAATGGACAACTCAACAGTGGTAGCCTACATAAACAAACAAGGAGGAACACACTCAGCACAGATGTGTGCGCTCCTGTGGAACATAACACTCAAAGCCAGACACATTCCAGGGTGTCTGAATGTGATGGCTAAACTTCTGTCCAGGTCGAACCAAGTTCAATCAACAGAATGGTCACTGCATCCTCGGGTGTTCAAACAGATCTGTCACAAGTGGTTCACCCCTCATGTAGATCTATTTGCCACTCATCTGAACCACAAACTTCCACTGTACGTGTCTCCAATCCCAGACCCAAATGCTTGGGACATAAACTGGACGGGTCTCACTGCTTATGCTTACCCTCCGATGGCTCTCCTTCACAGGGTGATAAAAAAAATCAGGCAATACCATTGCCTGATCATAGTAATAGCCCCTGGCTGGCCAGGGATGCCCTGGTTTTGGGACCTAGTGCAGCTCTCAACAGAGATCCCACTGCAACTCCCAGTGTCAACAACTCTTCTCAAACAATCCCACAATTATGTGTTCCACAGCAATCCACAACAGCTCCAAGAAAAAGGCTTCTCTGTGGAGGTGGCAGAGAGAATTGCTGCCCCTCCGAGGTCATCAACAAGGACCATCTACAAGTCAAAGTGGGCCCTATTTGAGAAATGGTGCAGAAAAAATTCGGTGGATTTCTCCACTCCATCTGTGTAACATATCTCAGATTTTTTCATGTACCTGTACCAAGATCTAAACAGGCGCCCCTTGACCATCGATGGTTACAGGACGGCCATTGTTGACACCTTGGGCCCAGCGGACCACCATATTGCACAAAGTTCAGACCTTCATAGGTTACTCTCCAGCTTTCACAGGGATTGTCCCAAAAGTTCCAGGAATCTTCCTAAGTGGAACCTTTCTGTTGTTCTTAATGAGCTCACAAAAGCACCCTTTGAGCCTATGAAAGACACAGACCTCAAACATCTTACTCTCAAGACTGCTTTCTTGCTAGCTTTGGCCTCCGACAAGTGCCGCAGCGAAATCCATGCCTGGGTTGCAAACAAAGTATCTAATATATGCCAATGGGAAAACGTTGCCTTGTTCCCTTCTTCTGACTTCATAGCCAAAAACCAACTAGCAAGAGAAGGTTCTCAAAGTGTGTCTCCGGTGACTATTCCTGCTTTGACTACCATTGTAGATAGACAATTCAAAGAAGACAGGACCTTGTGTCCGGTGCTGGCCCTGAGGTACTATTTGGATCGAACCAAAGACCTGAGAGGGTCTCGATCCCTTCTTTTCATCTCCTTTAAGAAAGGACATACCTCAGACATCAGACCCGCTACTCTCCCTTCTTGGTTGAAACAAACTATTCTACTTTGTTATAAACAAGCAGACCAACAAGCCTTGGATTTGGTCCAAGTTAAAGCGCATGACATTCGGGCCTTCGCGGCCTCTAAGGCCTTTTACGGTGGGGTATCGGTTGACCAAATCATGCAAGCCTGTCACTGGAAAGCTCACAACACATTTACAAATTTTTACCTAAAAGACCTTACTTGGTCAGACAACAACAACAATATGTATCTGGGACCAGTGGTGGCGGCACAAGTCCTAGATCCTTCCTCTCAGACCAGGTATCCTCGGAAAGAAAAGAGGGGGGGGAAGGGGGGGGGGGGGGGGGGCACATCCGCTACAACCAAGTCTTCAGGAGTCTAATCCCAGGGTCTAGGTATAGGTTTACCTCTGAAGATGTTACGGGTAAGGTAATTTTTTTAATTTTAGTTTATCAAAAAATATGTATTAAGGACTTATCAAGTTGTCATTAGTCTCATATTCGGTGGCCAAAATTCATGAGAATTCCAACCATTGGGCTGGTTTTTCACCCCAAGGACCTTTACGCCTCTAAAGTGAGCACAGCTGAACTTCGTTCCTACAATCAAAACATCTTGACAGTTTTAGCACTGTCATCCATTCTATTCAGATTTTTGGCTCTTTACAGGCCCGGTCCTCGGGATTGGGGCACTGTAAACGGGACTCAGAGTGGTATTTCGAACACTCTTTCTAATATATATTACTTCAAAATCTAAGAAAAATTGACATATCTTCCAGTCTCAGCTGTAATCCCGCCTCCCACCCTGCCTCCCCGCTGTATTACAGCTGAGGGGTAAGGTTTAAAAATTACAACGAGAAAGTAGGACGAGAGGTCAAAGGTTATCACATGATGACAACTGGAGGCTACGGCCAACTATAAATGTCTATTTTTCTTAGACGTTGGCCTGATGCCTTGTGGCCATCCGAGAACAGCATTGAGTCCCACATGTTAAAGCTTGTAGCTTATAAAAGCTACATTTAAGTAATTAAAATTTTCAAATTTGCAGTATTTTGTTGAAATATGTTTTCCACCTAAATATTACACCTTAACAGCTAACTTTCGCAGGGCACAACCTTTGTGACCTTCTTTCACTTCTACTCTTAAATTCAAAACACACAGTCAGCTGACACAGAGCCCATTCACAGGCACTGATTGCTCATTCTTTCATGTTAATGTATAAACCTCCACACTGTCTACTTAACTTTCACTTCTTCTATCAGCACTGTATGTTTTTCTTTTCAAAAAGCTTTTTACCCCACAGCCCTTAAGGGCTGTCGGGGTATTGTTTTCACCCATGGTGTCCGGATGGGCCGGCGGCGGGAAAAGTTTGTTCAGCCTGTATCTCAGAAACTGTAAGGTGTAAGAAGTTGATACATGGTAGGGACATTGGTTAGGGGGTGTAGGTGTGCAATGTCATGGTGTGACCTTGATTTGACCTTGCCATAATGACCTTGATCTATAAAATCTTGTCTGGGCTATATCTCGGAAACTGTAAGGTGTAGGAAGTTGATACTTGGTAGGGACATTGGTTAGGGGGTGTAGGTGTGCAACGTCATGGTGTGACCTTGATTTGACTGTTGACCTTGCCGTAGTGACCTTGACCTATAAAATCTTGTCTGGGTTATATCTCAGAAAGCGTAAGGTGTAGGAAGTTGATACTTAGTAGGGACATTGGTTGGGGGTTGTAGGTGTGCAATGTCATGGTGTGATCTTGATTTGACATTTGACTTTGCTGTAATGACTTTGACCTTTAAAATTTTGTCCAGCCAATATCTCTGAAACTGTGAAGTGTAGGAAGTTGATAGTTGGTAGGGGCATTGCTTAGGGGTTGTAGGTGTGCATCATAGTTTTCAGTTTACTGATTAATGCTGCCATCTTGCTATTGAATTGTCTTGTTTAATACTTTATTTTTACATACATTTTGTTTCTCTTCTGTTATTTTCTCTACTTAAACATCATTTGAACCTTAATATTACTGACACTGCTCTAAAAGTATCCCGATCTTTGTACTGTTTCACTACTTCTATATCTCATGGTGTTGAAAACTATTTTTACTTAACTGATTAATGCTGTAATCTTACTATTCAATTATCTTGTTTTAGTACTTTATCTTTACAAAGATTTTCTTTATTTCATTACTTTCTCTACTTAAACATTATTTTGGACCTTTATATTACTGACACTGCTCTGAAAGTCTCCTGACTTTTATACAGTTTTACTACTTCTATGTCTTATGGTGTTTAAAACTTCTTTCCCGGGCTGTGGGGCACGGGCATCTCCGATGCTATTTTTCTACTTTATACTATATTGCATCTAACCTATGGGGACGCTGATTTTGAAAAACAATATGGCCGCCACCAGCGTTTCTTGTCAGTTATGAAAAGTGCTTATATCTCACTTCTTATTGTTCCTATAGGTTTGGTATGTGAAATCAACCTGTAGGAAATCATTGGCTAGGAATCTTCTGATGTGGTCAGATTTGATCTTGGGCCCCTCCTTCAGGGTCAAACGAGGATAGCCTAATTGAAAAGTGCTTATAACTCACTTATTATTGGTCCTAGAGGTTTGTAATATGAAACCAGCCTATAAGAAGCCATGAGCTAGGAATCTTCTGATGTGGTCAGATTTGACCTTGGGCCCCTGCTTCAAGGTCAAACTAGGGTATCCAAACTTAAAAGTGCTGGCAACTCACTTATAATTGAAAAATGCTGTTTATCTTCAAAGCCATGTTAGTAGTCCTTTTATGTAGATACATCTTGCATCTGGCCACAGATGTGTTCTGGGTCTAAATTAAATTCTTGCATGTATACACAAGTGATATTTACTTTGCAGTTTTCAAGAAAGCTTGGATGAGCAAATTCAGTGCCATGGAGAAGTGAAATTTGATGCATTCCTCAGGTATGGATAGCTTCTGTTACAGCAATGAAATTTGGTGTCATGAGCATCTATGCTTGTTGCTGTGTTTTAGAAACAGCTTGAATGATTAATCTCATATATGGCATGTGGATGTACCGTAAATGACCTATTTAGCGCATCCGCCCTTGTAACCGCACCCTACCTCTTTTTCCCAATGACAGTCCACAATATCCACATATTTTTTTATATATCGTACGTATATTTACTTAATAAATTGACATTTTTATCACGACTTTCGAGTTTGTTTTCATCTACCGCCATATTTACAGGAAGTGGGTATTTCTAAATGTCGAAACACCGTTTTTCTACCGGATTGACCGAAACTTCATCCCGGAAAGTGTTTCATGATGGGTGCGCTAAAAGGGACATTTTTTCCCAACAAATATTGAATAAAAATAGACTTTGCTTAGCGCACTGTGCGCTAAATAGGTCATTTACGGTAACTGCTTACAGAGATACATCCAGTAAAGGAAATTGACACTTACCCCCCCAGTCTGAGACACATAGTTATTCTCACAGACCAGGGGCCGATTTCACAAAGGTACTTAGACTTAGCCCTTAAGGGCTGTCGGGTATTGTTTTCACCCATGGTGTCCGGGAGGGCGTTGAGGCGGGTGGGCGGGTGGCGGTAAAAAGTTTGTCTGGGCTGTATCAGAAACCGTAAGGTGTAGGAAGTTGTTACTTGGTAGGGACATTGGTTAGGGGGTGTAGGTGTGCAACGTCATGGTCTGACCAGGATTTGACCTTTGACCTTGCCATAGTGACCTTGACCTATAAAATCTTGTCCGGGCTATATCTCGGAAACCGTGAGGTATAGGAAGTTGATACTTACTAGGGACATTGGTTAGGGGTGTAGGTGTGCATCGTCATGGTCTGACCTTGATTTGACCTTGCCGCAGTGACCTTGAGTTTGAAACTCTTGTCTGGGCTATATCTCGGCAACCATAAGGTGTAGGAAGTTGATACTTGGTAGGGACATTAGTCAGAGGTTGTAGGTGTGCAACATCATGGTGTGACCTTGATATTACCTTTGACCTTGCTGTAGTGACCATAAGTTTTAAAATCTTGTCTGCACTATTTATTTGATTCCATAAGGTGTAGAAGCTTGACACTTGATAGGGACATTGGTTAGGTGTGACCTTTGCTCTGCCAAAGTTTGTTCAGCTTTCATATTTGAGACATGTTTCTCTTATGACAAAGATATATATTTTTATTGCATTAATACATCCTATCCAATGGACAATTGCTTTACCGGTTGGCGCAACCGGTCCCGCCAAACCCCAGAAAAAGACATCCTATATATACTACCGGCAGAACCGTTCACGGAGTGTGCATTTGCTAGGTGGCGCATTGTACTTCCTTCCTGTCTCGCCATCGTGACGTCATGTCATCTTTTTTGTTTGGCCCTGTTTGACAACCACAAGAAATGTGCGCATTGTAGAGAGAAGTGGGTGGGTGACGACCAGTGTGTTAAGAAGACGGATTGTCAGATCTGCCAAGCTTTTATGCATGTGTAAGTTAAACAACTATCCAACCCCTACCTACCAGTCCAGGAAAGAACGAGATCAGAAGAAGACGTCTACAGATTCTCCTGCAAGTGCTACCCCCACTCTCGTGGTCCCTCTTTTGGGACGGGTACGGAAGGAATCTGCTTCTACTAAGTCTATGCCTGCTAGCAAGAAGAAAAGAACTGATCAATCCCCTAAGGCTAGCAGTAAGAAGGAATCCAGCGGCAAACCCAGGTCTGATGAACTCAAGGACCTAGATGAGAACTGATTATTGTATACACTTTTACATAATTGTGCTTTGACAGCTATTCTCCACTTAATAAATTTTACAGCTTCCTAATATTTAGGTTACTGATTAATGCTGTCATCTTGCTATTGAATTGTTTTTTTTAATACTTTATTTTTACATACATTTTATTGCGAAAAATGCACTTACCATTTCCTGACCACAGCTATATGTTGGAGCCATCCAACTCACTGGCCAACTTTGAGAAACGTTTTTAAGGTACCTTAAGAAGCCAGTGAGTGAGTGTGGGCTAGGAAGCCCCCCAATGGTCATGTGACAATGCCAATAGGCGCCATTCATTGTTTTTGTTGGCCATCCTTGGGTGTTGTTGGCCATCCTTGAGTATTTTGGAATATTTCATTTTTCTGGAAGTTATATTGGATTTATTTTGAAATTTTTTGTTCTGTGGTAAGGCTGTGGCATCTGTTTGGACTATGTCTTCGCAGGACAAGATTAAAAAAGGACAGAGGAAAAGTGCTTTTTGTGGCCATTTTATGGCAGAATGGGACAACCACCATTATTGTCCAAAATGTAGAGATGATTTGAAAGGTGATTATCAGAGTGCTAATTCTTCAGTTTGTACTATTTGTTCCTCATTTTCTGATGAACAGAAGAGGAAAATTACGAACAGGAACAGAAAATTCAGAACTCCTCTGTTTTTGTGGATAATGGCGGCAAAGAGGGATGTATTGATGACTGTTGGACGAGGATGAAGTTTTACTTTCAATTTCTTCTCAAGTTCCTGTTTTATTGCGTTAATACATCCTATCCAATGGACAATAGCTTATCCGGTCGGCGCAGACCGGCCCGCCAAACGTCAGAAAAAGACGTCCTGTGTTTCCACCGGCCAGGCCGGTCCAGTGCTGTGCACTCGCCAGATGGCGTGTCGTACTTCCTTCCTGTCTAGACAGCGTGACGTCATAGCATCTTTTTCGTTTGGCGCGTGCGAGTGCACAAGTATTTTGAATTTAATTCTCAAGTTTATGTTTTATGGTGGCTATTTCTGTTTTGGGACGTTTTAACATATTTCATTTCATAGTACTTATATTAGAGATCTACCATGTCTTCACCAGGACAGCGAAGGGGGCTGTGTGGCCATATTATGGCAGGTTATGACAAACATAAAGTCTGTGCTCGTTGCAGGGACAAGAAAAAGGGTGAAGATAACTGTGTTAAAGATCTCCCTTGTATTAGTTGTGACGTTCTCACAGAGGAACAGAAAGCAAAATTAGCCACCCCACAGTATCAAAAGAAAAAAGAAAAGCGTGAGGCTAAGGCCTTAGAAGATTCCAGTACTACGCTTATTGACCCTTCATCTGTGTCAGTCATTGGTCTTGCTAGTGAAACTGAAGCAGCGAACTCAGAAGAGATGAGTACCACCCCTGCGGGTGCGAAAATCAAGAAAGCCGTTAAGAGTTCTGAAGCAGTGAGTAGCACCCCTGAGGCTGTGAAAGCTATGAAATCTGACCAGACACCAGACACTAAAGTGACCAAAGGGAAATCGTCTAAGAAAAGACATTCCTCACCGGCTAGATCTTCAGCCCCTTCTACGGACACCAAGCTTGAAGCCATGGACCTTAAATGGTCCGAAAGGTTCAGCAGACTTGAAGCCATGCTGCTCTCCAAAACCATCAGTCAACCTACACCCGCTTTCCAGTCGGTCAAGGTTACACCTGTGAAACCCCCACCGGCGGGTGCCTTGGATACATCTGAGCCTTTCTTTGCACCGGCCAGATCCACCGACCTTTCTTCAACTGCTCAGCCAGCTTCACTCCGACCTCATCCGGACCGACCTCCTATCACCGACCAGTCCCTTGCCGGACCGGTGGAACACCCTCCAGCGTCTACATCTGGTGTTGAGGTCACTCTTCAAGTTTCAGAGTCTGACATGGACGTTTTATCTGATTCTGACTCCGAATCTCTCCCGGTCAAGGTAGACAGAACGGAAGAAGGTGAACTTTCAGATGGAGAACAGGACTTACCACTTACAGAAACTGATCACTTATTGTCGGAAGAGCAGAATTATAGAGAGACCATGAGTGGGGTTCGCTCGTTTATGGGATGGACTCACATTCCGGAGGTCGACTCCGCTTTATCAAGCTCTTGAGGATAACCCATTCGCAGCACCAAAGCAACAACCGACGGGAAAGACTAGCGTAAATTTACCCACAGACGACTGGTTGTGTCGCAAGATGGACCGACTAAATGTAACTTTGGTGCAGGGTTACCCCTCTAGAAGTTCGGAGACTGGAGGTCTCCAGAAAGATCAATTTGTGAAGTATGGTAAATCGCAAGGGAAGTGGTACGGCCTACATCCCGGCCAGGACAAACCAGCCAGTAGTGTTTCCTTTTGGCATTCAGAAGCGGCAAAGCTGAACAGTTCATTTAGTAGGGTCTCTAGACCCAGTGGTTTAACCTCACCTGCTCCCCCATCTCGTACTATCTCACAAGACACCTTGAGGCGATGGGAGAAGAGTGCCCGGGAAGCAACTTATATATGCAATCAGGCCGCAGGTCTTAGCCGGTGTGTAAGCAAAGTTCAACAGAGCATGGCATCTCAACTGAAGATTTTACAATCTGAGCACAGCAAGGGCAAATCGGCAGATAAGGTCGGTGGGGCTACGGAGGAGTTGCAGTATCTCATGACTTTTAACTCTTCCATTACACAGTGCATGACAAAGACTATGGAACACTTATCTGACTTTGCCTTCGTCTGTATGTACAATTTTACTCTGGCCCGAAGGGATTCTTATTTAGCACACATGAAGACTGGACTTAAACCGGATACCTTGGCTGCCCTTCGTCAAGCACCTATGGAATCTGCAACTCTCTTTCCAGATACCATATTGAAGAAAGCAGAGGATGACATCTCCAAATTTGAAGAGAGAGGACACTCTCATGCAGGCTCAGCCAATCGTAAGGAGTCTCGTTATCACCCTTACAAGAGAACTGACCGACCGGCCTACGACAATAAGTCTTCAAAACCAGCCTGGAAAAGTCTGGGACGACAGTTCAAGAAAAAGAGCAGAATGAAGGCCGGAAAGTTTTCCTCGCGTCAGGCCAAGGGTCAGTCTGCTTATAAATGACAATTACCCTGTAAAATTCTTGTTTCCAAGCAGACTGACCGGAAGCAGGAAAGAGTTGAATCAAAGGACTTTAATTCCTTGTACAAAGACTCAGTTAAATGTAAAGCCTCTTGCTGTAAATTCTGTAGTTTCTGCACCCGGGCTGCCACAAAGGAAAGGCATAAGTCCTGGGTTGGCAGAATGTTATGTTCAACCAGTTTGCAAATTAAAATCTGTGCAAGGTGTTTCATGTGTCACTCAATTACCTTATGTCAAAACTGTAACAAATGCCTCGAATGTTGCACTAAATCTACCTGTAGGGGCAAGACTTCAAAACTTTTGGCAAGTTTGGCAGGACCTGGGCGCCAGCCCCATAGTGGTTCAAATCCTGAAAGAGGGTTACACTCTTCCATTCCGGATCCGCCCCAAACTAGTAAGATTTCCGACTGTCGTGAGCTGTTATGCAAATCCCCACAGGAACAGCTACCTGATGGAGGCATTGCATCAGCTTACCGACAAAAATGCAGTGGAAATAGTACAAAACCAAAAATCTCTGGGTTTCTTCAATCGGTTATTCCTAGTACCCAAACCAAACAACAAATGGAGACCCATACTGGACTTAAGCAACCTCAATCTCTTCCTCAAGGTGGAGAAATTCAAGATGGAGACACCGGAAACTATCAGGTCATCACTCCAACAAGGGGAATTGGTCACATCCGTAGACTTTCAGGATGCCTATTTCCATATTCCAATACAGGAACAATCCAGGAAATATTTGAGATTTCACGTCCAAGGGCGAACATACCAGTTCAAGGCTCTGCCGTTCGGACTGTCCACAGCACCCTTGGAGTTTACTGGGGTCGCAAAGGAGGTGAAACTGATGGCCACACACAGGGGTATAAGAATCCACCAGTACCTAGACGACTGGTTGGTGAGGGCCAAATCCCGCGAAACTTGTCTCCACCATACCCAAGTCCTGATCAAAATGTGCCAGAACCTAGGGTGGCTGGTGAATTTAGAAAAATCAGAGCTGGAACCCAAACAGATCTTCGATTTCGTAGGTTACCAGTTCGACCTCCGGTCCAGCCGGGTCAGGCCGACCCCGGACCGGTGGCAAAGCCTTCAGGACAAGATACAACTACTCCTGTCGCTACCGGTCTGTCCGGTCCGGCAGTTCATGTCCCTGATAGGCCTACTAACAGCCACAGAAAAGCAGGTTCACCTCGGCCGGCTGCACATGAGACCCATACAGTGGCATCTCAAGAACAACTGGAGGATACCAGAATCTCTAGAGAAGATTATCTCCCTACCAAGGTCTCTGCACCCCCACTTACAATGGTGGCTAGAGGAAGACAATGTGCTTCAAGGCCAACCACTACACCCAGTAAGACATGCTCTGCAGATATTTACAGACGCATCAAAAGAAGGGTGGGGCGCTCACTTAAACGAGTTCACTGCAAGAGGGACCTGGTCGGTGCCAGAAAGCAAACTGCACATAAATTATCTGGAACTCAAAGCGGTTTTCCTGGCCCTCAAAGAGTTTCAAAACCTTTGTGTAGACAAAATGGTTCTGGTGGCAACCGACAACACTACAGTGGTAGCTTACATAAACAAGGAAGGAGGCATGAGGTCGGGCCCACTGTGTGCCCTACTATGGAGAATCTTGACCTGGTGCTCCCAGCGACAAGTGACTCTAAAAGCCCGACACATCCCAGGCCATTTAAATGTCATAGCAGACAAGCTATCCAGGCTGGGTCAGACCATCCAAACAGAATGGTCCCTCCTTCCGGAAGTTTTCCAACAACTATGCAATCAATGGCACCGGCCTCAAATAGACCTATTTGCCACGAGGTTCAACCACAAGTTACCTCAGTTTGTCTCTCCGGTACCGGACTCCCTGGCTATAGCAGTGGATGCTCTCACCCTGCCATGGGACGATCTGGATGCATACGCCTTCCCACCGACCGCCATATTGGGCAAAGTGGTGGAGAAGCTACTGGACTCCCCGTGCAAGAGACTCATTCTGATTGCTCCCGGATGGCCCAACATGCCTTGGTTTTGGGACCTAGTGACCATGTCCAGTCAGATCCCTCTCAGCCTGCCCAACCTGCCCAGTCTTCTAACACAGCCTTTCAATCAGATCCCTCACAGAAATCTGACGAATCTAAACCTCCATGCCTGGCTCCTAGAGCCTCAAAAATCAAAGAACAGGGTTTCTCTGAGGCAGTGGCAGCAAGAATTGAGGCTCCTCAAAGAAAGTCAACCAGATCAGTCTATGAGGCAAAGTGGACCATTTTTACAAAGTGGTGCGACACTAATCAGGTGGACTTCAGGTCACCACCTGTAAAGGCAGTGGCTGACTTCTTAATGTACCTCTTTGAGGACAGGAAGTTACAGCCCAGCACCATTGATGGATACAGATCTGCCATTGCTGATAAACTGGGTGATACACCAATCAATATCAGCAAAAATGAGAACCTCACTCGTCTCTTGGAAAGTTTCCACAGAGACAGACCCAAAGGGCGGAGGGGAATACCCCCCTGGAACCTTTCCCTGGTACTACACCAGCTGACAAAGGCTCCGTTCGAACCACTTAGGGAGGCGTCTCTGAAGCATGTGACCTTCAAGACTGTTTTCCTTTTGGCCCTGGGCTCTGGCAAAAGACGGAGTGAAATCCATGCATGGCAGCATAAGAACATCAGGCACCAGTCGGACTGGTCTAAGGTGTCTCTTTTTCCATCCCCCAGCTTTCTCTCTAAGAACCAAGTGGCCAAGGAGGGTCCAGAGAGTGTAGCCCCAGTGGTAATACCAGCCCTGGCTCCTACTCTAGATAAATCCCTCAAGTCTGACAGATCCCTCTGTCCAGTCAGAGCTTTGCGCTACTATTTGGACAGGACTTCAGACCTCAGGCAACACAAGGAGTTAGTCTTTGTCTCCTTCAAGAAGGGTTTCGACAAAGACATCTCCCCTGCCACTATCTCCTCATGGATCAAGCAAACTGTGATCCTATGCTATGAGCTATCTGATCATCAGGCCCACACCCTACATCAAGTTAAAGCTCATGATGTCAGGGCCTTTGCGGCCTCTAAGGCCTTCCAATCGGGAGTTTCCTTAGAACAGATCTTAGCAGCCTGCCACTGGAAATCTCATAATACCTTCACCCAATTCTACCTGAAGGATGTGGCTTGGGCTGACTCAGAGCTCTACCATCTTGGACCGGTTGTGGCTGCTCAGCAGATCCACCAACAGACTGGTACCTAGAGGAGATCTGTACATAGGTATATACCTGTACATGTTTGTATATTTTGCACATATAGTTAAGAATCAACAAAAAAAAAAAAATCTCACGTACTTCCTCCAGGAGGCTTAACTGTATGGGACTGAACTCATCCCTCTCTTCCCTTACCTCAGAGCAGGTCTGTAAAAAAAAGGGGGGGGGGGGGGGGGGGGGGGTCGATTCTGACGGTTCCATTCCGGATGATGATATTCGACCATAGCCTTAAAGGTGTTGTTGACTTCAAGGTCCACCCAGGCTAAATGAGGAATTGTCATTATCTCTAACATGAGTTCAACTTTAGTCCCTAGTAACTTACCCGCCAACCAAGCGGTAGTTATTCAGCTATTGTCCATTGGATAGGATGTATTAACGCAATAAAATTGCAAATTTAATAGGTAAATTAAATATTATAAGTTAATACCCTATCCAATGGACACACAAGACCCTCCCACCGACCCCGCTATCAGCTTACTAGGGGTCTAATAGGTTTAGACAATGAAAAAGATGCTATGACGTCACGCTGTCTAGACAGGAAGGAAGTACGACACGCCATCTGGCGAGTGCACAGCACTGGACCGGCCTGGCCGGTGGAAACACAGGACGTCTTTTTCTGACGTTTGGCGGGCCGGTCTGCGCCGACCGGATAAGCTATTGTCCATTGGATAGGGTATTAACTTATAAAAATTTAATTTACCTATTAAATTTGCAATTTTCTCCGAAAAATAGGTCTTTAGAAGATAAATTGGACAGATTTTTCTGTGAATTTACTGTTTTATCACAAATAATTCTGAATTTGGAACAGAAGGACTCTAAAACTGTCGGCAGTCATATTAGCTCCGGCAGGGACAGTGTACAGGTTGCTAGGCAACCGTTGGTGAAATCTAAATCTCAACCGGCTTCTTTTGCGAGTGCTGGGGCTCCGGGGCGGTTGGAGAGAAGGTCAGCGACTATTACTAGAGCTGAATTCGAGCAACATTCTGCTTCTGGTCAGTTTTCTGATGAATCCGGGGGTGTGGGTTCATCCAGGAAAAGATCTTATTCCCAATCTTCTGAAGAACTGGATCCGGATTATGAACAGGGTGAGATTAATCCCAAAGAGGAAGATTCACCAGTTTACACAGATACTTTGGAGACTATAAAGAAGTGGTTGGATTTAGAGGTCAAAAATGTGGAATGTTTTGTACCTCTCTCAGTTTTCTCAAGCAGAGATCAGGTCAAAAAATCGGTGCAACAGTCTATGGCTTTGCCTCCTGCTCAACCATTAGTGGAGTTGTGGAAACACATAGAATTCTCAGCTTTAGGAAGTAATGATGTAGATGACAATGATCCTCATCATCCACCTTTGTCAAAGGGTCATTTCCTGAATTTTCCCAAACCTCAAATGAAGTTTTATCGGGTCTCTCCACAGTCTTTCTCTTTGACTGCTCGTAGGATTCAGGATGCTGTTAATAATATTGCAACTTTTCTTTATCAATCTCCATTCTCAGTTTCAGTACCATTGAAGAAGTACTTGGCTTGGGAGACTGTTTCCAGGGAATATATTCAGATTTTGAATCAAGTGTTCTGGTTTAAATTGGCTATGGAGAAGGCTACCAATGAAATGTTGGCAGAGGTAGATAAAAGTGAAGGATTTTATTTAGCTACAATAGCTTACCATGTGAGACTGAATGCTGTTCTTGGATGGCCGCAGGCATCATGGCCAACGTCCAAAAAAAATAGACATTTATAGTTTGCCGTAGTCTCAGGTTGTCCTCTCGTGGTACACTACGAGATCTCTTCCTACTGTCTTGTTGGCCACGTGTTTTGGTACCTTCTGTCACTTCACAGATATTTTCATCTAGTTCTCAGCACATACGTATTGTTGGATGTTAATTTTTATGCATTTCATTTAATATATAACATAGATTATTCTGTGAACGTTTTGTTTCGACAGGATAAGTATTTTTTATTATTTTGGTGTTTTTGAGTTTTCCTCGGTACAGGCTTTTGTCATCTAACGTTTTATTGCGTTTCAAGATGTCTGCCCCCAAACGAATAAAGATAAGCTGAGATCTGTCAAGTGTCGACAATTTTGCTTTGTGTTTGATTCACACAATTACTACAGGAATCTGGCAAGGGTGATGACCCCTGTGTCACGTTTGAATCTCCCTGTGAAATCTGTGCTTCCTTCACCAAAGAACAATTAATCAAAATCACACACAGAAAACGCTATGTCAAAAAGCAAAAGAAAGACACTACCAGTTCTAAAGATGATGAACTCGACCTTTTAAGTGATAAGGACGTGGATTCCTTTACAGGATCTCATGCAGACCTTGAGAGTGCTGCAGACAACTTATTTACCTCACCCCCACGTCCTCAGCCCCTACCCCTCGAGTCGTTATCTTTAAAAACGCCAGCAAAGACTGTCCCACCCACCCCAGGTACTGCCTTACAGCCGAAGATTGAATCAAAAGTAGAAAAATCTCTGGGTAACACACTTAACATCCATTTACAGCAGCAAATGGGGTCCTTCCAGGCATCTATGTTAGAAGCTTTTCAGTCTCTCCGAGATGAATTGACATCTAAAAAACAAGTGGAGGTGGATCAGACCTCGGCCTCTGCTTCTAAGCCTGGAACCTCCTGTCAAACTGTAAATTTGGACCTACCCCCTCCGAGACCTCGGCATCTCACATGAGGAAATGGAAGTGGACTATGGTCCTGCTCTTCCTCCACATCTCGGTGCTGATCATCATTACGCATCGGATCAGCATTCAGGCCTATCCGAGGAGCCTTCTAAGATGAACCTCAGATCTCATCTTCTAAATCCAAAAAAAAAAACATGCTGACAAGAGTAGACATAAGGTGAGGTCCAGATATGTGTCATCTTCTTCAGAGGAGGATCAGTCCTTTGTACACAGACACAGGTCTTCAAAGCCCTCTGGTAGTGCTGGTATTGTTTATCGATATTGAAATATTTATCGATTCATGCTACATTTGCCGATATCAATAATGTAGAGTATAATATCAATATCAAAACATACCACTTAACAGGTACAAATATCATGTTTTTCATTCAAATAAAGGACAATATTTGAAGAATATATTGGTTTTCCTACTATTTTTGTCATCTTTCATTTACCGCTAAAGCGGAAATGCCATATTTGTTTGCGTTTCGGGAAATACTAAACCTTGCGAAAGAGTTTGGAAGGTCTCTCCCAGGAAAACATCTAATACCCCGATATTTCAATATCGATCGATACGCAAGGCAAAAATATGGTTTGATATCGATGTGCATATTATCATTCGATACCAACACTACCCTCTGGGGCTCTCTCTGATCAAGACCAACCTCAACATGATCCAGACCCCCCTTATTATAGGGAAGTAGCTCTGTCTGATGTTCCCTCCCATTACGCTGAAGAAGTGGACACCATCAGGCGCATTCTTTCCCTCCCTGACCCCAGGGAGTCCATGCCTAGGTCCTCCACTTTAGTCATGGGGCTGGATGACGAGAAAACCGTCAGGAGCTCAGGCCAAGAGGTCCTTCCTCTATGCTCCCCCACAGCTCAGTTATCAAAGATACCTTTGATAAATTTGAGCATGATTTCCAGGCTGCTAATTTACCTGAGGGTAAATACATCAAACCTCCTCCTCCTTCCACTACTAAGTGGTACAAGGTGGGACAGCCCTGTTATGAGGAAATACATCTGCCAAAATCTGTATTACTCCTAAACCCCCTGGGGCCCCTATGAGCAAGGTTCCCCTACCAATTCTTAAGGAATTGGAACACCAAGCTAGGCAAAATATATCCACTCTCAACTTTACTGCTGCCTTTGCCAAGACTTCATCTTCTTGCAATGCCACTCTTGAAAAGTGCCAACATAGCCTGAAGTAAACCTTTAAGAAGGTTAGGTCTCAGATCCAGAAAGGTGCCAATCCTGAGAAAGCAGCTAACCGTGGATATGAACAAGCCTGTGAATACTTAGACATATGGAATAAGACTGCTCTTATTCAACACAGAGCTCTCACATGCCTTAGCAAATCCTTTGCCCATATACTCCAGAGGGAGCTATATACCATGGGTAACACCGGCTTGCTAAGGAGCGAAGCCGAAATGACCCTTTTACAACCACATCTAGGGGAAACGAGACGCCAAGAACTCAGGAACTCGCCTTTTTGGCATTCCGACTTGTTCAAGTCTCAACTTGTGAAGGAGGGAGAAGACTTCCTCCTCAAAAAAGGCACCTCTAAAGACTCTCAGGGTTTCGGACCCACAACAAGAAAAGAGGCTCCTACAGGAAACGCCACTATGGGGGCAACTCCTCACAAAGCAGTAACCAATCGTTTTCCTCAGGTAGGTGGAAACCGAACTTCAGAGGCTTCAGGGGCCGTTTTCGACCCCACTCTAGGGGACGAGGGCGTGGAAACCCCTCCCCCCAATGACTCCTTAAAAGCCTCCGTCAGTCCACCAGTAGGAGGTCGCCTCTGTTCTTTCAGAAGAGACTGGCAAACAAACAAATGTTCATCCAACGTGTTAAACATTATCACCAATGGCTACGTACTGTCATTCATTTCAAAACCAAATTTGGTCAGATTCCCTCTGATTCAGTCAGAATACAAGGCCCTTCAAAAAGATCAAGCTCTGGCCACTTGTATCCTGTCTCTTCTGTCAAAGAACGCAACAGAAAGGGTGGAAAATGTAAAATCTCTCGGGTTTTACAGTTGCGTGTTTCTAGTCCCCAAGCCTCACCAAAGGTGGAGGCCAGTCATAGACTTAAGCAGGCTCAACACTTTTCTACACGTAGAAAAGTTCAAAATGGAAACTCCAGAGTCCATCAGGGTATTGTCGATAGACCTTTCAGACGCTTACCTACACATCCCCATCCACCCAAACTCAAGGAAATACCTAATGTTTTGCCACAGGTCACAGGTGTTCCAGTTCACCTCCCTTTCGGACTAACCACAGCCCCCCCCCTCCCAGGTCTTTACAATGATTGTAAAGGAAGTGAAGCTAATGGCCCTCTCCAGAGGACTCAGACTTTACCAATACCTGGACGACTGGCTGATCAGGTCCCAGTCTCAGGAGGAAGCCCAAGTGAACACTCAGGCAGTGGTAGACCTATCCCAGTCCTTGGGGTGGATAATAAATCAGGAAAAATCAGAACTAAAACCTACTCGGGTGTTTTCATTCATGGGCTATGAATACCATCTAGATTCAGCCCTTGTAAAACCCACTCAAGAGAGATGGCTCAAACTTCAGGATTTGATCCTACGTCTCAAGTCAAAAGATGTTTTGACTGCAAGATGTTTGATGTCACTAATTGGGTTGCGTGCCTCAACGGAGAAAATGGTCCCGGAGGGACGTCTTCACATAAGGCCCTTTCAGTTTCACCTCAAGGAGCACTGGAGATTTCCTCAGTCGCTGGACGGCCTCCTTCCTTGGACAGGAACCATTTCTGCACACCTAGACTGGTGGCAGAACCCCACAAACGTGACGAGAGGTGCAGACCTTCATCCCAAAGACCACAGTATCCAACTCTTTACAGACGCCTCAAACGAAGGTTGGGGCTCTCACTTGGATCAAACTTCTACAAAGGGTCTGTGGTCAGACAGGGAAAAACGGCTACACATAAACGTTCTAGAGTTGAAGGCGGTCTCCCTGGTCCTTCGAAGTTTCAAGGAAGAGTGCCAGAACCAAACAGTGCTAGTTGCAACGCACAACTCAACAGTGGTAGCCTACATAAACAAACAAGGAGGAACTCACTCAGCGGAGATGTGCGCTGTCCTGTGGAAGATCATGACATGGTGTCATCACTATAACATAACATTAAAAGCCAGACACATTCCAGGGTGTCTGAATGTGATGGCTGACCTCCTGTCCAGGTCGAACCAAGTGCAGTCAATAGAATGGTCACTGCATCCGCAGGTGTTCAAACAGATCTGTCAAAAGTGGTTCACTCCTCATGTAGATCTATTTGCCACTCGTCTGAACCACAAACTTCCACTGTACGTGTCTCCAGTCCCAGACCCAATTGCTTGGGACATAGATGCTCTGAACTTAAACTGGACGGGCCTCACTGCTTACGCTTACCCTCCAACGGCTCTCCTTCACAGGGCGATCCAAAAAATCAGGCAATGCTGTGCTGCTATGCTACCAGTTCTCTGATGAGGAAAACCCAAAACCTACATCAAGTGAGAGCCTGTGATGTTAAGGCCTTTGCTGCTTCCAAGGCATTCCAAGGGGGGTGTCTCCTTGGACCAGATTCTCTCAGCCTGCCATTGGAAGGCCCATAATACTTTCACACATTTTTATCTGAAAGACATGGCTTGGGCAGATTCTGAACTGTACCACTTAGGCCCTGTGGTAGCTGCTCAACATGTCCATGAATAATATAGTTTTGTAACAAAGCACAGACATGTATTTAAAAAAAAAAAAAAAAAAAAAAAAAAAGAAAGCAAGCTTCGACTAACCTTGCTTCTGAGCCGCCATGATCCCAAGTGGACCCAGGAGTATAATGATGGTAATTTCAGGTCCTGTTCTTTGTCCTCTGCTAGGTGGGTCGGAACTCTAATCTCTCTCTCAGTTCTCCCTGTACCTCGGGTCGAGTTTGTACAAAGAAAAACAGGGGTGACGGGGTGTCTTGCTTAGGGCTGGTCTCCTTGGCCATTGCCTGATTCACCCTTATTACTAGTCAGAGTTCTGGGAAATTCCCCTAGTTCACCTACCCTCCATCCACTGGGTAGTTATTATGCATCTGTGCACTAGGTAAGATGTATTAATGCAATAAAATGGAAAATTTAATAGTTAATACCTTATCTAGTGGACAGGGGGACTCCCATCCTACCTTCCCCGCGATTCTAAGCTGAAATAGGGACTTTCTAAGGTAGACAACAAAATGAGGAAGTGTGCATGCGCAGTACACCGGCAGAGAGGCTACACAGCCACCTGGCGAATGAACAGGACACTACCGGTCCTGGCCAGAGCCCAGCTGAGGACTTTTTTTCTAACATTTGGTGAGACTGGCAGGTTGCCTGACAAATGCATCTGTCCACTAGGTAAGGTATTAACTAGTGATCTCAACGGGTACCCGGATATCCGGGTACCCGAACCCTGAATATTTACCCGAATCTGAAATCACATACCCGAGTACCCGAATCTAAGCTTTTATTTCTGTCATTATCGCCTATGTTGGCTGACCGAGTACAGACATATCTCGGCTCCATTAATTCACCTAAAAATGAAACTATTCAATTAAAATGCACAAGAATATTGTTCTCGCACCCTTGTACACCATTTATAATATTTTCGACCCACAGGTATTTGAGCATTGTATTCTTGGTAATTTAAAAAAAAATTTCCCCTCCCCAAAAATGGCGGCCATTTTGAATTTTAGAATTTTTGCCAAAAATGGCAAAACACAAATTTGCTTCTATCTCCTTAACTGTGTGGGATAGAGCGATTTCGTCGAAATTTTCAACCCACAGGGTATCTAAGGAGTGTATTCTTTGCAATTTTCCAAAAATTTTCCCCTCCCCAAAAATGGCGGCCATTTTGAATTTTAGAATTTTTGCCAAAAATGGCAAAACACAAATTTGCTTCTATCTCCTTAACTGTGTGGGATAGAGCGATTTCGTCGAAATTTTCAACCCACAGGGTATCTAAGGAGTGTACTCTTTGCAATTTTCCAAAAATTTTCCCCTCCCCAAAAATGGCGGCCATTTTGAATTTTCGAATTTTTGCCAAAAATGGCAAAACACAAATTTGCTTCTATCTCCTTAACCGTGCGAGGTCGAAATTTTCGACCCACAGGGTATCTAAGGAATGTAATCTTTACAATTTTCAAAAAATTTTCCCCTCCCCCAAAAATGGCGGCCATTTTGAATTTTCGAATTTTTGCCAAAAATGGCAAAACACAAATTTCCTTCTATCTCCTTAACCGTGCGAGATAGAGCGATTTCGTCAAAATTTTCGACCCACAGGTATTTGAGCATTGTATTCTTGGCAATTAAAAAAAAATTTTCCCCTCCCCAAAAATGGCGGCCATTTTGAATTTTAGAATTTTTGCCAAAAATGGCAAAACACAAATTTGCTTCTATCTCCTTAACTGTGTGAGATAGAGCGATTTCGTCGAAATTTTCAACCCACAGGGTATCTAAGGAGTGTACTCTTTGCAAATTTCCAAAAATTTTCCCCTCCCCAAAAATGGCGGCCATTTTGAATTTTAGAATTTTTGCCCAAAATGGCAAAACACAAATTTGCTTCTATCTCCTTAACCGTGCGAGATAGAGCGATTTTGTTGAAATTTTCGACCCACAGGGTATCTAAGGAATGTAATCGTTACAATTTTCAAAAAATTTTCCCCTCCCCAAAAATGGCGGCCATTTTGAATTTTAGAATTTTTGCCCAAAATGGCAAAACACAAATTTGCTTCTATCTCCTTAACCGTGCGAGATAGAGCGATTTCGTCAAAATTTTCGACCCACAGGTATTTGAGCATTGTATTCTTGGCAATTTAAAAAAAATTTTCCCCTCCCCAAAAATGGCGGCCATTTTGAATTTTAGAATTTTTGCCAAAAATGGCAAAACACAAATTTGCTTCTATCTCCTTAACTGCGTGAGATAGAGCGATTTTGTCGAAATTTTCAACCCACAGGGTATCTAAGGAGTGTACTCTTTGCAATTTTCCAAAAATTTTCCCCTCCCCAAAAATGGCGGCCATTTTGAATTTTAGAATTTTTGCCAAAAATGGCAAAACACAAATTTGCTTCTATCTCCTTAACCGTGTGAGATAGGGTGATTTCGTCGAAATTTTCGACCCACAGGGTATCTAAGGAATGTAATCTGTACAATTTTCAAAAAATTTTCCCCTCCCCAAAAATGGCGGCCATTTCGAATTTTCGAATTTTTGCCAAAAATGGCAAAACACAAATTTCCTTCTATCTCCTTAACCATGCGAGATAGAGCGATTTCGTCAAAATTTTCGACCCACAGGTGTTTGAGCATTGTATTCTTGGCAATTTAAAAAAAATTTCCCCTCCCCTAAAATGGCGGCCATTTTGAATTTTCAAATTTTTGCCAAAAATGGCAAAACACAAATTTGCTTCTATCTCCTTAACCATGCGAGATAGAGCGATTTCGTCAAAATTTTCAACCCACAGGGTATCTAAGGAATGTAATCTTTGCAATTTTCAAAAAATTTTCCCCTCCCCAGAAATGGCGGCCATTTTGAATTTTTGCCAACAATGGCAAAACACAAATTTGCTTCTATCTCCTTAACTGTGTGGGATAGAGCGATTTCGTCGAAATTTTCAACCCACAGGGTATCTAAGGAGTGTATTCTTTGCAATTTTCCAAAAATTTTCCCCTCCCCAAAAATGGCGGCCATTTTGAATTTTAGAATTTTTGCCAAAAATGGCAAAACACAAATTTGCTTCTATCTCCTTAACTGTGTGGGATAGAGCGATTTCGTCGAAATTTTCAACCCACAGGGTATCTAAGGAGTGTACTCTTTGCAATTTTCCAAAAATTTTCCCCTCCCCAAAAATGGCGGCCATTTTGAATTTTCGAATTTTTGCCAAAAATGGCAAAACACAAATTTGCTTCTATCTCCTTAACCGTGCGAGGTCGAAATTTTCGACCCACAGGGTATCTAAGGAATGTAATCTTTACAATTTTCAAAAAATTTTCCCCTCCCCCAAAAATGGCGGCCATTTTGAATTTTCGAATTTTTGCCAAAAATGGCAAAACACAAATTTCCTTCTATCTCCTTAACCGTGCGAGATAGAGCGATTTCGTCAAAATTTTCGACCCACAGGTATTTGAGCATTGTATTCTTGGCAATTAAAAAAAAATTTTCCCCTCCCCAAAAATGGCGGCCATTTTGAATTTTAGAATTTTTGCCAAAAATGGCAAAACACAAATTTGCTTCTATCTCCTTAACTGTGTGAGATAGAGCGATTTCGTCGAAATTTTCAACCCACAGGGTATCTAAGGAGTGTACTCTTTGCAAATTTCCAAAAATTTTCCCCTCCCCAAAAATGGCGGCCATTTTGAATTTTAGAATTTTTGCCCAAAATGGCAAAACACAAATTTGCTTCTATCTCCTTAACCGTGCGAGATAGAGCGATTTTGTTGAAATTTTCGACCCACAGGGTATCTAAGGAATGTAATCGTTACAATTTTCAAAAAATTTTCCCCTCCCCCAAAATGGCGGCCATTTTCAATTTTCAAATTTTTGCCAAAAATGGCAAAACACAAATTTGCTTCTATCTCCTTAACCGTGCGAGATAGAGCGATTTCGTCAAAATTTTCGACCCACAGGTATTTGAGCATTGTATTCTTGGCAATTTAAAAAAAATTTTCCCCTCCCCAAAAATGGCGGCCATTTTGAATTTTAGAATTTTTGCCAAAAATGGCAAAACACAAATTTGCTTCTATCTCCTTAACTGCGTGAGATAGAGCGATTTTGTCGAAATTTTCAACCCACAGGGTATCTAAGGAGTGTACTCTTTGCAATTTTCCAAAAATTTTCCCCTCCCCAAAAATGGCGGCCATTTTGAATTTTAGAATTTTTGCCAAAAATGGCAAAACACAAATTTGCTTCTATCTCCTTAACCGTGTGAGATAGGGTGATTTCGTCGAAATTTTCGACCCACAGGGTATCTAAGGAATGTAATCTGTACAATTTTCAAAAAATTTTCCCCTCCCCAAAAATGGCGGCCATTTCGAATTTTCGAATTTTTGCCAAAAATGGCAAAACACAAATTTCCTTCTATCTCCTTAACCATGCGAGATAGAGCGATTTCGTCAAAATTTTCGACCCACAGGTGTTTGAGCATTGTATTCTTGGCAATTTAAAAAAAATTTCCCCTCCCCTAAAATGGCGGCCATTTTGAATTTTCAAATTTTTGCCAAAAATGGCAAAACACAAATTTGCTTCTATCTCCTTAACCATGCGAGATAGAGCGATTTCGTCAAAATTTTCAACCCACAGGGTATCTAAGGAATGTAATCTTTGCAATTTTCAAAAAATTTTCCCCTCCCCAGAAATGGCGGCCATTTTGAATTTTTGCCAACAATGGCAAAACACAAATTTGCTTCTATCTCCTTAACCATGCGAGATAGAGCGATTTCGTAGAAATTTTCGACCCACAGGGTATCTAAGGAATGTAATGTTTGTAAGTCTTGTCCGGGCTATATCTCGGCAACCATAAGGTGTAGGAAGTTGATACTTGGCAGGGACATTAGTTAGGGGTTGTAGGTGTGCAACGTCATGATCTGACCTTGATTTGACCTTTGACCTTGCTGTAGAGATCTTGACCTATAAAATCTTGTCCGGGCTATATTTCGGAAACTGTAAGGTGTAGGAAGCTGATACTTGGTGAGGACATTGGTTGGGAGTAGTAGGTGTGCAACATCATGGTGTGACCTTGATTTGATCTTTGACCTTGCCGTAGTGAACTTGACCTATAAAACCTGGTCTGGGCTATATCTTGGAAACCGTAAGAAGTAGGAAGTTGATACTTGGTAGGGACATTGGTTAGGGGGTGTAGGTGTGTATATATTTTGTCTCTTCCGATAATAGACGAGTTTCTTTGGTAAGTAGTTGTTTCGACTGTTTCGCCTGTGACACAACATGCAGAAGATGAGTTAAAAATTAGACATAAAGCATGGAAATCTCGTGAGAATACCCGAATTCTCGTGTGAATTACTGTTAGCTGGATGTATCAAATAAAATAAACTCACTTTCATGTCTTTCTCACCTATTTCTATGAGGAAATATGTATGGCGTGTCTTCCGATAATAGACAAATTTCTTCAGTCAGTTTTGAGTGTTTTGCCTGGTAGCGACAGGAGAGACGCGTTGGTGATTTCGTTTTGCGACATCTCGCCCCAGAGTGTGTACAAACTCGCGAAATCGCGCTTGAGAGTGAACACTGAGTATTTTCCTAAAATATGTTGTTCAGCTACTTTGTCCTCCACTATAAGATGGCATTTAGTTTGGGGTTCCATTGCATATAATAAATGAGTAATGGCTATTTTGTAGTGGTGTGAACGGTAAACCGGTATACCGCATTTCGTTTCGTTTAGGTAGAAATGAATATTTAAGAACTGGTTATTGAAAACGTCATTATATTAGGCTTTCTACTGGTAAATACTTTGTCAAAACAATAAAGAAGGTATATATTTGAGGAAACAGCTTACATTTTTACTTTATATTCATGGTAAATGAAGTTTACAAACTTCAAAATATCTCGCGAATCCATATTTCCTCTTGAGAAATATTGCTCATGTATGCTCGCGTAAAATTTTTTACCATATCTCTGCACACTTTCGAAATACCGGATTTCGTTCAGTTTCAAAGCCCCAGAGACCGGTTTTTATTTTCAGAACCGGTCCGAACACTACTATTTTGTCATTTGTAGCTAAATAACAGAAGAAGTAAATGTCTAATATCTTTCAAAGTATTATAGTTAGGCCAATCTTTTCAAATATGTTATTTTTTAGGTTTTTAATAAGATATACTACTTTTACATTATTGTATCTATCGACCTATACTCATTTTGCCAATCACTAACTCACTTGTAACTTCAAAAGTATTCAATGTATAGTTTTTTTATCAAATATTTTGTTCAGCTACTTTTTGATGCTCTGAGTCATGGTAAATTTTCAGAGCTATGGCTCCATAGCTAAGTGAATAATAGCTGCTTTGCTATTTTGCTAATGAGTAAATCACTTTTAACTTCAAAATGAGTAAATTTACAGGTTTTTTATCTCCTTCCGGCTTTAGCTAAGTGAGTAATACCTATTTTCTGTTTTTAAACAGTGAAAAAAATCAGTAAATAGCTTCCTTCTGTGTAACTGATAGCTACAGTGCTTTGGTCAAACCTGTTACTTAGCCACTCTTAGATGTTCTATGTAAAGGCACATCTTCAGACCTGTCACTACATAGCTAACTGTAGCTATTTCTTCTGAATAACTCATTCACTTTTTGGGTGATCTACCACATGGTGAAGTTACACACCTATAGCTCTTTGTGTAGCTGAGTCATACCTGCTAAAATGAGTAAATGTCTTTTATCTGTAAAAGTATTGCAATTTCTTCTAAATAAGTCATTCACCTACTTTGGGTGATCTACTACATAATAAAGTTGCAGAACTGTAGCTCTTTGAGTGGCAGAGTAATAGCTACTCAAATGAGTAAATGCCTTTTATCTTTAAAAGTATTGCAGTCAAACATTGAAGTGCCTCTTGCTTATCGTCACTTCTACATGTGCCTCCATCTCACAAGAAAATCTATATTACACTCTCTTTAGTACATCTAATTTACAAGGCGGGAGATAATTGCATGTGTCAGAACGTTTGTCTTTCTAAGAACCAAATTGCTCGGGAGACCCAGAGAGTGTGGCCCTATCGGTTATCCCTGCACTCTCCCCCCACCTTGGACAAGTCTCTCAAGGAAGATAAGTCCCTCCATCTGGTCAGAGCACTTCATTATTACCAGGACAGAACTAAGGACCTTCGAGACAACAAACAGCTAGTTTTTGTGTCATTCAAGAGGAATATTTCTCCTGCTACAATCTCTTCATGGATTAAACAGTCAGTCCTGTGTTACAAGCAACCGGACCAGGAGGCACTGCAATTGCATCAGGTGAAGTCCACAATGTTGGGGCCTTTGCAGCTTCCCAGGCCTTCCCGGGAGGTGTCTCCCTAGAGCAGATCCTCTCAGCTTGTCATTGAAAGTTCCACAAAACCTACACCCAGTTTTACCTGGATGATGTTGCCTGGGCTGATTCTGACCTTTATTATTTGGGCCCTATAGTGGCGGCGCAGGAGATTTGATAATAGTTGCTTACCCTATTAGATTTTTTTTTCTTTGCCCTACCCATATCTTAAATACTCATGGACAAGGTCTCCTACAGAACCTCTCATCCTTGCTCGTCTAGAATTAGAAGATCTGTCAGTCTTTTTTCTGTCAGTGTTTTTCCCCCATTGTCCTTCCTCTGGGAATCTAAGAGATTGAACTCTTTCTCCCCACCCTCCTCGTTTAGGGGAGAAAAAATGGTGGGGTACCTGGTCTGATCCAGTAAACCGGATAATCCATCGGATCCGGATCTAATATGAGGAGTTGTCTGAGTAATTCCTCATGGAGTTCTATCCTGTTCCTCCAGTAAGCTACCCACCAGCCTTTCGGTAGTTATTCTGGCATTAATCTGTTAGGTAAGATCTATTAATGCAATGAAATAGAAAATCTAATATGTAACTTAAATTTTTATAAGTTAATATGTTGCCTAATAGACGGGAAAGTCCCACCTCCAACCCTGCAAATCTACCTTACTGGGGTTTATAAGGATCAAGAAACTTTAACAAAAAGAGGAAGTGACATTGCTAGCCACCTGGCCACCAAGGGAGACACTAGGCCCCCTAGTGAGTGGGGGCGGAACCATGACCGGTTCTGCTGGAGACAACTCAGGACACCTTTTTCTGGCAATTGGGGGGACCGGCTTGCACCGTGCTAATGGCATTAGTCTGTTAAGGTATTAACTTATAAGAGGACCGCTATATCTTGCAAACCATAAAGTGTAGGAAGGTGATATTTGGCATGGACATTGGTTGGAAAGTGTAGGTGTGCAGTGTCATAGTATGACCTTGTTTTCACCTTGCTATTGTAAACTTACAATAGTGTTGAAAGCGGAAAACCAGAAACCTATTTACTGACCGAAAGACACTGATCTGGTTACATTTTGTTTTCTTTTAACCAAAACCATTTTCGTCACAGCCATTATTTTAACTTATGTTCACCAATGTATTTAACTACAATATTTCACAGTATTTTATAATATTCACTTTTTACCCCACAGCCCTTAAGGGCTGTCGGGGTATTGTTTTCACCAATGTTGTCCGGATGGGCGGGTGGGCTTGCGGCGGGAAATAGTTTGTCCAGGCTGTATCTCAGAAACCGTAAGGTGTAGGAAGTTCATACTTGGCAGGGACATTGGTTGGGGGGTGTAGGTGTGCAACGTCATGGTCTGACCTTGATTTGACCTTTGACCTTGCTTTAGTGACCTTGACCTATAAAATCTTGTCTGGGCTATATCTCGGCAACCACAAGGTGTAGGAAGTTGATACTTGGTAGGAACATTGGTTAGGAGTTGTAGGTGTGCAACGTCATGGTCTGACCTTGATTTGACCTTTGACCTTGCCGTAGTGACCTTGACCTTTAAAAATCTTGTCCGGGCTATATCTCGGAAACCGTAAGGTGGAGGAAGTTGATACTTGGTCGGGACATTGGTTAGGGGATGTAGGTGTGCAACGTCATGGTCTGACTTTGATTTGACCTTTGACCTTGCTGTAGTGACCTTGACCTATAAAATCTTGTCTGGGCTATATCTCGGAAACCGTAAGGTGTAGGAAGTTGATACTTGGTAGGAACATTGGTTAGGAGTTGTAGGTGTGTAACATCATGGTCTGACCTTGATTTGACCTTTGGCCTTGCCGTAGTGACCTTGACCTATAAAACCTTGTTGGGGCTATATCTCAGCAACTGTAAGGTGTAGGAAGTTGATACTCGGTAGGGACATTGGTTAGGAGTTGTAGGTCTGCAACATCATGGTCTGACCTTGATTTGACCTTTGACCTTGCCGTAGTGACCTTGACCTATAAAACCTTGTCCGGGCTATATCTCAGCAACTGTAAGGTGTAGGAAGTTGATACTCGGTAGGGACATTGGTTAGGGGGTGTAGGTGTGCAACGTCATGATCTGACCTTGATTTGACCTTTGACCTTGCTTTAGTGACCTTGACCTATAAAATCTTCTCTGGGCTATATCTCGGAAACCGTAAGGTGTAGGAAGTTGATGCTTGGTAGGAACATTGGTTAGGAGTTGTAGGTGTGCAACATCATAGTCTGACCTTGATTTGACCTTTGACCTTGCAGTAGTGACCTTGACCTATAAAATCTTGTCTGGGCTACATCTCAGCAACTGTAAGGTGTAGGAAGTTTATACTTGGTAGGGACATTGGTTGAGGGTTTTAGGTGTGCCACGTCATGGTGTAACACTCATTGACCTTTGACCTTGCTGTATTGACCTTTAAAATCTTGTTGCACCTTTGGGTCTGTCTGTTGATGCAGATTAAGCACTGTTAAAGTCATATTAGAATTCATTAAGAATTTCCTTTTGCAAGTTCCCATTATAACAGATGGAATTTCATCAAGTGAGCCACAGGCTTTTCTCCACCACACATAAGCATTCATTGAATGTATTGCCACTTCTGTATGCATGGGTAATATTCAAAACATCCAAACCATAATTCGGTCATTTTTGGTTTACTGATAAATGCTGTCATTTTATTATTGAATTGTCTTGTTTTAATACTTCATCTTTATATACATTTCTTTTCCTTAGATATTATTTTCTCTACTTAAGCATTGTTTGGACCTTAATATAACTTACACTGCTCTGAAAGTATCTTGAACTTTGTACTGTTACACTACTTCTATATCTCATGGTGTTGAAAAATATTTCCCCAGGCTGTGGGGTACGGGCATCTCTGATGCTATTTTTTACAATATATCACTCATTTTGTCCTCAAAAGTCTTCAAAAAGACCATCTTATATACTAGTTAAAGCTCATGTACGAATTTGAAAACTTGTTTCTTCGCATTTAATAAATCAAACACCCCCGGTGTAGAAAGAACTCTTAGTGAAGTGGAAGACATGATGGCTTATTATACATGCTCTTGATATAACACTGGAACCTAATTTGTTGCTTCTGTAACTCTTCAGTCATGAAGTTCCATGCCAATTCAAGAGATGTCACCATTTTATTGCGCTACAATAGCTTACCATGTGGGACTGAATGCTAACTCAGGAGGTCGCAGGACTCTAGCCAACGACCAAGAAAAATGGACGTTTGGATTTGGCAAAGTCCGTGGTTTAGTATGTACCATAGTAGTGTCGTTCGGTAATTCGTCCTTCTTCTCTCGTTGGCCGCCAAATTGGAATGATGTTTGAAATATCTCTGAATAATTTACCGTTTTATTGCGTTAATACAACTTACCTAGTGGACAGATGCAGTTGTCCGGCGCTCTGCCGGTCACGCAAAACGTTAGAAAAAAACGTCCTGAGCTGGGCTCTGGCCGGGACCGGTAGTGTCCTGTTCACTCGCCAGGTGGCTGTACAGCCTACCTGCCGGTATACTGCGCATGCATGCGCATGTTCGCAGCGCATGTTCTTTACAAGTGAAATTTCTACAAATTTGTAGTCAGTGTTTGTGTTCATACATCATGGCATCTCCTGGAGATAAAAAAGGACAGAGGCGAGGCTTATGCGGTCATATTATGGCCTCTTTTGATTTGCACAAACGTTTTGCCAGGTGCCGTGACAAGGGCATTGGAGATGATGACTGTGTTGAGAAAAGATCTTGTGTTATTTGTGACGGGTTTACTGAAACCCAGAAGGACATGCTGGCCACACCCACATATAAGATACGCAAGGACAAAAAGTCAGGTGTTTTGGTATCTCCGGATCAAGTAACAGTCATTGCTTCTGTCGAGGATAAAGAGCCCGTTTTTCATTCCTCTCCTCCGGCATCTCAACCTTCTGCGCATGCGCAATCACAGGCTTCCAGTTCTAATGCTTCTTTTGTTACCTCTGACCAACTTCAACAAATGTCGGATCAATGGGCTGAACAATTCGCCCGGTTTGAGGCCTTGCTCTCCAGGGGAAACGTTTTCTCTACCCCAAAATATACTGTCCAGCATGTGCCTTCCCATGCTGTGATGTCAGACACACCTTTTATTCCCCCTTCTGCCCGGCTCACCGGTCCGGTGGAGGTCCCGGCAGAAGGTGAGGTAGATAAGCAACAGGACAGTAGGGTTACTGAAAAGGATGTTAAAGAGAAGAGAAAGTCACGTAAATCCCGTAGAGAAAGTAAAGAGGAGGATAAACATTCAAAGAAAAGGCAGGTGTCTCCCTCTCCGGATGTTGGTGCTCATCATGTAAAGTCTGCACTGGTTCAGGTTAAGCCACCGGTTCAAGCTCAAGCCACCTCCGGTCCAGAGGTTGTGCAGAAGGCAAAGCCTAAGCCTACACCAGTTTCCACTGTTGCCTCCGACCCGGAACAACAAGAAATTTTTCTTCCCGGTGCAACCGGTCAAGGATTTGCTCAACCCGGTTCATCCGGTCAAGTAGTTCAAGCTTCTTCATCTCTATTTGGGGGCTCCACTGTTTCCGGTGCTTACTGTACTCCACCGGAGCCGGATACCTTGGACATTGACCCTCCTCTTTCTGAAGCCAGTTACTCTGAGGATCAGGTTTCTGATGAAGGTGAAATATCTTCAGATACTCTGGAAAGACCCGAACAGACAGAAGATATGAACTATAGAGAAACAGTTAGGTGCATCCGGTCGTTTATGGGGTGGAATCATATTCCTACGTTTGAGAGTGATCTCAGTGAGCCAGATAAGAGTAACAATCCCTGGAAAGGAAAGCTACCAAAAAGGCCTGCCCGCATCTCTGTAGCCATGCCACCAGACGACTGGCTTTGTCAAAAACTAGAAAAGTTGAACACAGTTGTGGCGGAAGGTTACCCTTCAAGGGCCCAAGACTCAGCAGGCTTAAAAAAGGATCAATTTGTGAAAGTCCCGAAATCGCAAAATAGGTGGTACCAGATGCATATGATCAGATCTTAGGGCCCGCATAGACCTGGAAAGACTTTGTTTAGTTGGCACAACTCAGAGGCCAAGGTGAACTCTCAGTTCCCGCGCATTGTGAAAGCTGCTGCTTATCCTGCCACAGGGCCTCCTTCGCGTCCCATTTCCCAGGAATATTTGCGTCGGTGGGAAAGGTGCTCCAGAGAAAATTCATACATTGTGAATCATGCTGCAGGTTTTAACCGTTGCACCAGTGAGTTACAGGAGCGCATGACAGCCCATATTAACATGCTTCACTCTAGGATCAGTAAGGGAAAAGCACCCAAGGAAGTGTCTGCTGCCGTTTCAGAGTTGAAAGATCTTACCGCCTTTCACCAGAATGTGTCCGTGGCAATGGGCACTGCGCTTCAACACTTGGCGGACAGTCTTTTTGTACAAATGTCCAACTTAATCTTGCTGCGAAGGGACTCTTACCTTGATCATGTCAAGAACGGGATTAAACCTGATACTTATAACCAATTGAGAAATGCTCCGTTGTTCGGACATTGACTGTTCCCTGATACAGTTATACGTACAGCCGAACAAGATATTGCCAGTCATCACTCCTCCGGTTCTGTTCCCAGACCCGGTCCGGATGCTGCCCAACAGACCGGATGGAGATCTTCTCACAGGTACCGTCCCTATGAAAGCAGAGAGAATAGAAATACCGGTACCGGAGATCAGGAACGTCAGTCTTGGAGACAGTTTAGCCGGAATAGAGGCCGGGGTCGTGGCAGAGGACGTGGCTCCAATCCCCGTTTCTCTAAATCGAGAGGCTACAAGCAATATAAATGACAATTACCTAGTGTGTCCAACTCTCTCAAGATCAATAGTTACAAAGTTGGACCAGAGAACAGTAACCAGGACTGTAAAACCAAAAGTAGTAGATAGTTCAGTGTTAAACAAAGTTCAGATGACATCAAGTTTAAATTCTCAAGTGTGTCTTATCTTGCTGTCGATCATGCTCATTCTGTTTGTTTCCAAGGGCAACCACAAAAGAAAGGTATAAGTCCCTGTACTCAAAAGATAGAAATAAAAGATGTCAAAGGTGTTTCTTGTGCAAGTCAATGTCTTTTTGCCCCACATGTTCCAAATGTCCCCAATGTTGTCCCAAATTTGGCTGTAGGGGGCAGGTTACAGAAGTTTTGGCACGTTTGGCTCACACTGGGTGCGAATCCAAGGGTGGTCTCAATTTTGAGACAGGGATACATGCTACCTTTCAAAATCAGACCACCTCTGACCAGGTTCCCTGTGATCAAGAGTGGTTATGCTCACCCGGGGAAAAGCAAGGCCTTATTCCAAGCATTGACAGAACTCACAAACAAGTTGGTGGTAGAAAAAGTGGTGATAAGGGCCTCCCTGGCCTTTTACAACCGCCTTTTTCTGGTACCAAAATCCAACCACAGATGGAGGCCTATCTTGGACCTCAGCCATCTAAACTTATTCTTGAAACCAGGCACCTTCAAGATGGAAACTCCGGAAACAATAAGGTTGTCTCTCCAAAGAGGGGAATGGGTAACGTCGCTGGACTTCAGCGATGCTTATTTTCACATCCCCATCAGTCAGAGATCCCGGAAGTACCTCAGGTTTTTTCTAGGGAAGAAAGCTTATCAATTTACGGCCCTTCCTTTCGGGCTCGCCACAGCTCCACTGGAATTTACCAAGGTAGTCAAGGAGGTGAAACTGATGGCTCAAGCACGGGGTATCCGGATCCAGCAGTACCTCGACGACTGGTTAGTCAGAGCCCCAGACCAGGAAACTTGCCGACTGCATACCCAGACCCTCTTGGCCCTGTGCCGCGAACTAGGGTGGGTGGTAAACATGGAGAAATCGGAACTTACGCCTCAACAGGTTTTCAATTTCGTAGGTTACCGGTTCGATCTTCTGTCAGGTCTGGTTTTGCCCACTCAGGACAGATGGATCACTCTTCAACAGAAACTACAGTTCATCAAAGGCAGGAAAAGTTGTTCAGTCAGACAATTCATGTCTCTAATCGTACTCCTTACTGCCACAGAGAAACAGGTATGGGCAGGTCGCCTCCACATGAGACCCGTTCAGTGGCACCTGAAGCGACATTGGCATGTGCCCGAGACTCTGGAAAAGATTATTCCAATTCCCCTCTCTCTCCATCCACACCTAGATTGGTGGTTAGAAGAGAACAATGTACTCAAGGGTCAGCCCTTGCACCTCCTGCAACATGCCCTACAGATATTTACAGACGCCTCAAACGAAGGCTGGGGCGCACACTTAGGGGGAGCCACAGCAAGAGGCGTTTGGTCAGAACCAGAAAGTCGCCTCCACATCAATTTCTTGGAACTCAAGGCAGTTCTTCTGGCCCTCAAGAGTTTCGAGCAGCAGTGCAAGGGACAGATTGTCCTCATAGCAACGGACAACACAACTGTAGTCTCTTACATCAACAAGGAGGGCGGTATGAGGTCAGGTTCTCTCTGTGCCCTACTTTGGAGGCTCCTATCCTGGTGTCATCCCAGGAAGATAATTCTGCGGGCAAGACACATCCCAGGTCGCTTGAATGTCATAGCGGACAAGCTATCCAGACACAATCCTCCACTATCCTTTGCTGCTTGATTGCCATGATCCAAAGTGGATCCAGGAGCTTCTCAAGGATGGTGTTCCTTGCTCCTGTTCTTCTTCCTCATTCATGCCCTCCTTCGTCTCCCTGCGCATTCGGGTCGAATTTGTGCACAGACGGTTTCTTTTAAAAACTTTAGGGGGGGGCAAGGGTGTTTTGGTCCCAATGAAGGTTGGTTTATTTAACCAGTACCGGACCCACCCGTCTTACTATTGACAATATGGGTTCCCCTTATTTGGCTACCCTCCAACCAATGGGTAGTCATTCTGCATCTGTCCACTAGGTAAGTTGTATTAACGCAATAAAATAGAAAATTTAATAGTAAATTAAATTTTTATAAGTTAATACCTTACCTAGTGGACAGGGGGAGTCCCACCCTACCGTCCCCGCTATCATAACCAAACAAGGGGACGTAAGGTAGACAACAAAAAGAGGAAGAGCGCATGCGCACGCATGCGCAGTATACCGGCAGGTAGGCTGTACAGCCACCTGGCGAGTGAACAGGACACTACCGGTCCCGGCCAGAGCCCAGCTCAGGACGTTTTTTTCTAACATTTGGCGTGACCGGCAGAGCGCCGGACAAATGCATCTGTCCACTAGGTAAGGTATTAACTTATAAAAATTTAATTTATTATTAAATTTTCTATTTTATCAGCACATATGTATTGTTGGATGTTAATATTCAGTCATTTGTTTAATTTTATTGTATAGAACGTTCTGTAAAATATTGGGAAGTACAGGATAAGTATTCTTTGAATATTTAATGTCTTTGTGAGTTTTCCGCGTTTCGACTCGGATCTTTTTATTGCTGTAAAAATGTCTTTCCACCAACTAGCGCAAAGGCAAGATCATCTAAATGCCGTCACTTCTGCTATCCATTCGATACCCACAGTTATTTATTGCCCCACCTGTAGGGAATCTGGCAAGGGAGACGACCCCTGTGTCACTAACCAGTCTCCTTGCAATATCTGTGATAGTTTCACCGAGGAACAACAGATTAAAATAAAACATAGACGTTGGTATATCAGAAAGCGGAAGGCATGGGATGTTAATACTAGCAAAGATGATCTTGACCTGTTGGGTGACGATGGTGATGACTTTTCTGGCTCTCATGCAGACCTTGAGGGTGCTGCTGAAAATTTGTTTTCTTCACCTCCACGTCCCCAACCCTTGCGTTTCGAATCCTTTGTCATTAAAAACTCAAACTGTCCCACCCACCCCAGGTACTGCATTGCAGAATAAAATATAAAGTAGGCTTGAAAAAATCCCTGGGTAGTACATTTACCATCCAACTTAAGCAAAAAATGGGGGTCTTCCAGGCGTCCATGCTGGAGGCAATGAAGTCTCTCATAGACGAAATGCTTTCTTTCAAAAAAGCATCCGAGTCGGATGTAGTTAAGACGTCCGACTCTGCCAAAGCTAGACCTAAACCTGGACCCAGTAATCAGCCCGACCCTATTCTGACTCTGACTTCTATTTCCAGGGCATCCGACCACTCGGATGTTCAACCTATGGACACTGACTTTTGTGGACCTCCACTTCCTCCCAAGTCTTCTCAAAATGTCCAGTACGAGCGTGCTTCCAAGCAATCGGATATTGAATCCGACCATTATTCCGAGTCGGAACACCCCAAAAAGGGGTGTCCTAAAGCCAAAAAGTATTCTCACAAAAGGAAGGCCAAGGTACGTGCAAAATATTATTCTCAGTCGTCTTATTCAGAGGAAGATGAGTCCTCTGCCCCAACTAAAAAGCCTACTAAACCTCCACATAAGGCTCCTCAGGAGCCTGAACATCAGGAAAGCAGTCTTTTACAGAGAGGTAGACATGTATGACCTCCCTTCTCAATATGCTGAGGAAGTGGAAACTTTTAAGGAAATTTTAGATCTCCCTGACCCCAGGAAAACTTTGCCTAGGTCCTCTACCACTGTGCTAGGCCTGGACGAGGAAGGCCAACAGGAGATGAGGCCAAGAGGACCTTCTGCTATGCTCCCTTTAAACCCCATTCTCAAAGATGCTTTTGAGAAATTTGAACAAGATTTCTTGGCCTCCAGTTTACCTGAGGGTAAATACATCAAACCCCCGGCTTCAACAGCCAAGTACTACAAGGAGGGACAACCTTGTTTTGAAGATAAGCTTCAAGAACTTAATACAGATTTTTGCAAAAATCTGTATCTCTCCAAAGCCTCTGGGACCCCTGTGGGCAAGGTTCCCCTACAAGTTCTTAAGGAACTTGAAGATCAAGTTAGGCAGAATCTTTCTACCATCAATTTCACAGCTACTTTTGCTAGGACTGCCTCATCCTGTAACACTGTTATGGAGAAGTGCCTACACAGTGCCAAGGCTACCTTCAAAAGGGTCAGAAACCAAATTCAAAAGGGTGCCGACCCCGAAAGAGCTGCCAGACGTTATAAAAACGCCTGTGATTATTTTGAACTCATGAATAAGAGGATTCTTATTCAACAGAGAGCCTTAGCCTGCCGTAGCAAATCTGTAGCCCACATATTCCAGAGGGAACTATATACCATGGGAAACACTGGCCTTCTGAGAAGAGAGGCTGAAATGACCCTTCTTCAACCACATCTAGGGGACTCGAGACGTCAGGAACTGAGGAACTCGCCTTTTTGGCCTACTCCTCTTTTCAAGTCTCAATTAGTGAAGGATGGAGAGGACTTGCTCCTTAAAAAAAGGCACCCCTAAAGACTCTCAGGGTTTTGTACCCTATCAAAACAAGCCCTTTCGTGGTCCCCACCACAACAAAAAAAAAGAGGATCCTACAGGAAACGCCCCTATGGGGGCAATTCCTCTCAAAGCAGTAACCAGTCGTTTTCCTCAGGTAGGGGGAAACTGAATTTCAGAGGCTCCAGGGATCGTTTTCGACCCCACTCAAGGCGACGAGGGCATGGAAACCCCTCCTCCCAATGACTACTTTCAAGCCTCCCTCAGTCCACCAGTAGGAGGTCGCCTCCGTTCTTTCAGAAGAGACTGGCTCACAAACAAATGTTCAGACAACATGTTAAACATTATCACCAATGGTTACATTCTTCCATTCATCTCAAAACCAAATTTAGTCAGAGCCCCTCTGATTCAGTCAGGTTACAAGGCCCTTCAAAAAGAACTAGCTCTGACCTTGTATCCAGTCTCTTCTGTCAAAGAACACAATAGAAAGGGTGGAAAATGTAAAATCTCTCGGGTTTTACAGTAGCCTGTTTCTTGTACCCAAGCCTCACCAAAGGTGGAGGCCAGTAATAAACCTAAGCAGGCTCAATATTTGTTGAAAGGTTCAAAATGGAAACACCAGAGTCCATCAGGGCCTCCCTGATTCCAGGGGAATGGGTGTCGTCGATAGACTTAGTAGACGCCTACCTTCACATCCCCATCCACCCAAGCTCAAGGAAATACCTAAGGTTTTGCCACAGGTCCCAAGTGTTTCAGTTCACTTCCCTTCCCTTTGGACTAGCCACGGCCCCTCAGGTCTTTACAATGATTGTAAAAGAGGTGAAGCCCCCTGTCAAGGGGAATCAGACTTCACCAGTACCTGGACGACTGGCTGATCAGGGCCCAGTCTCAGGAAGAAGCACAAGTAAACACTCAGACAGTGGTGGACCTAACACAGTCCTTAGGGTGGATAATAAATCAGGAGAAGTCCGAACTAAAGCCAACTCAGCTATTTTCCTTCATGAGCTACGAATACCATCTAGATTCAGCCCTTGTAAAACCCACCCAAGAGAGATGGCTCAAACTTCAGGATTTGATCCTACGACTCAAGTCAAAAGATGTTTTGACTGCAAGATGTTTGATGTTGCTAATTGTGTTGCGTGCCTCAACGGAGAAAATGGTCCCGGAGGGACGCCTTCACATGAGGCCCTGTCAGTTTCACCTCAAGGAGCACTGGAGATTTCCTCAGTCATTGGACACCCTCCTTCCTTGGACAGAAACCATTTCAGCACACCTAGACTGTTGGCAAAATCCCACAAACGTGATGAAAGGCGCAGACCTTCATCCCAAAGACCACAGTATCAAACTCTTTACAGACGCCTCAAACGAAGGCTGGGGCACTCATGTAGAGCAAACCTCTGCAAAAGTTCTGTGGTCAGACAGAGAAAAAAGGCTACACATAAATGTTCTAGAACTGAAGGCGGTTTCTCTGGCCCTTCAAAGGTTCAAGGACCAGTGTCAAAACCAAACAGTGTTAAAACAGTGTTAGTTGCCACAGACAACTCAACAGTGGTAGCCTACATAAACAAACAAGCTGGAACCCACTCGGCGGAGTTGTGCACTCTCCTGTGGAAGATCATGACCTGGTGTTATCGTTACCAGATAACCTTAAAAGCCAGACACATTCCAGGGTGTCTGAATGTGATGGCTGACCTGCTGCCCAGGTCGAACCAAGTTCAGTCAATAGAATGGTCACTGCATCTGCAGGTGTTCAAACAGATCTGTCTCAAGTGGTTCACTCCTCATGTAAATCTATTTGCCACTCGCCTGAACCACAAAGTTCCACTGTACGTGTCTCCAGTCCCAGACCCAAATGCTTGGGACATAGATGCTCTGAACATAAACTGGTCGGGTCTCACTGCTTATGCTTACCCTCCCATGGCTCCCCTTCACAGGGTGATCCAAAAAGTCAGGCAGTCCAATTGCCTGATCATCGTAATAGGCCCAGGCTGGCCAAGGATGCCCTGGTTTTGGGACCTAGTGCAGCTCTCAACAGAGATCCCACTTCAACTTCCAGTGTCAAGAACTCTTCTCAAACAGTCCCACAATTATGTGTTCCATAGCAATCCACAGCATCTCAACCTCCACGCCTGGTGTCTAGGAGTGGACAGCTCCAAGAACAAGGCTTCTCTGTGGAAGTGGCAGAGAGAATTGCTGCCCCTCAGAGATCGTGAACAAGGACCATCTACCAGTCAAAGTGGGCCCTATTTGAGAGATGGTGCAGAGAAAATTCGGTGGATTTCTCCACTCCCTCTATAAAGCAAGTCTCAGACTTCTTTATGTACCTATACCAAGATCTAAACAGGCGCCCTTCGACCATTGATGGTTATAGGACGGCCACTGTTGACACCCTGGGCCTAACGGGGCTCCATATCTCTCAGAGTTCAGACCTTAACAGGTTGCTCTCCAGTTTTCACAGGGATCGTCCCAAAAGTTCCAGGAATCTTCCTCAGTGGAACCTTTCTGTTGTTCTCAGTGAGCTCACAAAAGCACCCTTTGAGCCTATGAAGACACAGACCTCAAACATCTTACTCTCAAAACTGCTTTCTTGCTAGCTTTGGCCTCCGGCAAGCGCCGCAGCGAAATCCATGCCTGGGTTGCAAACAAAGTATCTAATCTAGGCCAATGGGAAAAGGTTGTCTTCTTCCCCTCTTCAGATTTCATAGCCAAAAACCAACTAGCAAGAGAAGGTTCTCAAAGTGTGTCTCCGGTGACTATTCCTGCTCTAACTACCATTGTAGATAGACAATTCAAGGAAAACAGAACCTTGTGTCTGGTACGGGCCCTGGGGTGCTATTTGGATCGAACCAAAGACCTAAGAGGGTCTCGATCCCTTCTTTTCATCTCCTTTAAGAAAGAACATACCTCAGACATCAGACCCGCTACACTCTCTTCTTGGCTAAAACAAACTATCCTACTTTGTTATAAACAAGCAGACCAACAAGCCTTGGACCTGGTCCAAGTGAAAGCGCATGACATTAGGGCCTTCACGGCCTGTAACGCCTTTTACGGTGGGGTATCGGTGGATCAAATCATGCAAGCGTGTCACTGGAAAGCTCACAACACACTTACAAATTTTTACCTAAAAGACCTTACTTGGTCGGACAACGACAACAATATGTATCTGGGACCAGTAGTAGCGGCACAAGTCCTAGATCCTTCCCCTCAGTATGCTCATCTTCGGGAAGAAAAGAAAGGGGGGGGGGGGGGGGGGGGCACATCCGCTGTAGCCAAGTCTTCAGGAGTCTATCCTAGGGTCTAGATATTGGTTACCTCTCCAGATGTTTACGGTAAGGTCTTTTATATTCTTAACTGTATAATGTATTTAATGTTTATCAGTGTACCATAATCTCATATTTAGGGTGGCAAAATTGATGAGATTCAAGCCTAGGGCTGTATTATTATTATAGCAGTGATGCCCTTAGGGGCTACTATCTTGAGTGAGCACGGCTGCACTCTGCTCTCAAAGATCCAGACAGTACCGGTACTGTCATTCATTAAATTTTGGTTTTTGGCTACTTACAGACCTGACTTTAGAACTGGGGCTCTGTAACTGGGACTTAGACTGGTAATTTGGCAATATTTTCGTATATTTTTTAATTCTAAATTTAAGAAAAATGAACAACATTCTTCCAGTCTCAGCTGTAATCCTGCCACTGGGCGGTTGAATTCAGCATTCAGTCCCACATGGTAAGCTATTGTAGCGTAATAAAATTGAAAATTTTAATTACTTAAATGTAGCTTTTATAAGCTACAAGCTTACCATGTGGGACTGTGGAAAGTCCCAACCGGCCTCCCCGCTGTATTTCAGCTGAGGGGGTATGGGCTAAATTTATCATGAGAGAAGAAGGACAAATTGCCAAACGACACTACTATGGTACATACTAAACCACGGTCTCGGCCAAATCCAAATGTCCATTTTTCTTGGTCGTTGGCTAGAGTCCTGCGGCCCCCCGAGTTAGCATTCAGTCCCACATGGTAAGCTTGTAGCTTATAAAAGCTACATTTAAGTAATTAAAATTTTCAAATTCATTCAGTCACACTGATTGCTTGTTTCTTTTTAGGTTGGATATGTTGAAATTGAATGACGTTTCTGATGACATGTTCAATGAAATACAGAGGTTGCAAGATGAGTGTGACAGAAAAACAGCTGAAGGTATGAGTCATAAATTTAAAAATGTTAAAAAATAATATTAATACAATAAAATACAATTATCAATATGCTGATACCGCAGAAGCAGAGGGTCAGCACTCAGTATTACTGTAATAATGCACACCGCAGTTGCTGCGGAAGTTGATAAATGACTGTTAATTTATAAAGAATCCTAAACTATGTTACCTTGATTAAGTCTTTTCTTAAATATAAATATGAATATTCAAATCTTAAAAGACAACGATTTTAAAGAGTGTAAAAAAGAGATTTTGAAAAGATTTGGGGAAATATCAAAACTGTTGTTAATCTTCATAATGACAAGTACAGAATAGATATGAAGTTGGCCAAAACATCAAGGTTGCAGTTCAAGTACAGAAGGAACCTGCTTGTTTAGAACTATGTTACATTGTTAAAGTGTTTTCTTAAGTTTAAATTTTAATAGACAAATCTTAAAACACAGCCATATTGAAGAATAAACTCAGGCGAAAAGAACGATGGTTTCTTTTTGAGTTGACACATGTGTACAACTCAAGAGAGTAGTCTGTTGTCTAGTTGACATTATTGTGACAGTTTGCGGCAGTTTCGAGTGGTTAGTAATGGCCATTTTCAGATGCGTTTTGAAAAATTACAACCAAATGATATTTTAGTGTCTTTACCACTCTTCTGTCAATTAAAAACAAAATTTTTCGACAGATTCCTCTTGTTGACATGCATACTGATTGACATGTAAACTTTCCAAAACTGGCTATTCATTGGATGAGCGATGTTTAGGCTTCTACAGTTATGATGTAATTGAAGTTTCCTATAAATTTTTAAAAAGGTCTCCCAAATAAAGGAGTTTCCAAATAAAGACATAGTAAATCTCAGAAATTCTTCCGTTTTTAACCCTGGAAAATGCTGCATGTACAAATACTGGGATCAAAAACTCTAGGAACTCGATTGGGTCAAGTTTGCTCCCCTGCAGGAGTCTTACAGAGTCTTTTAGCTATTACAGTTGCCTTTTCCTAGTTCTAAAGTAAAAAAAAAATACTAATGTCATTAAAGACAGGGGAATGGGTGTCATCACTAGGCCTCCAAGACGCCTATTTTCATATTCCCATCCATCCCAGAGCACGGAAGTATCTGAGGTTTGCCCACAGATCTCAAATGTACCAATTAACTTTTCTTCTATTTAGGGTAGCCCCAGCTATATGTGTGTGAACAGCTTCTCCTCCAAAACTACAAGACTCAGAGACATGCTTTTTTTTTAAAAGATACCTTATCTATGGAGGATGATAAATCTTAAAATCCATGCAGATCTGTCTGTTCGTCTGTTCCCCAGAGCCATTAAGAAGAGAGGTACCCCCACCCCAAGTCTGAAAATGTCAACACTTTATCACAATTTTCTCATTGACTGTTGCAGCGATTTCTTTCGTATCTTGCATATATATACTAGGCCACAAGTAGTTTTCCTTGTGTGAGTATCAGGCCTGGATCTTTCTTAGTTATTATGTCCACACCCCAGTGGGGGTGGACATATTATTTTCGCTTTTTCCGGCGTCCAGCGTCTGCCGTCCGGCGTCGCACATCGTTTCCGCTCAATTTAAGGAAAAGTATTAGAGCTATCTTCACCAAATTTGGTGTGCAGAATTATTGGGTCAGGGTCTTGCTTGGGAATGCTTTCAGCTGTTGTAGCTCTTTTACTTACTGAGTAATACCTTAGTATAGCTATTTTCAGTACCTATTGATTTCCTTGCATTTAAGGGAAAATGAATCAAGATATTTTACTAAAATTGGGAATACAAGATGGTTATGTCTATAGCTCGCTTCATATTCCATTTGGAACTGATAGCGCTGTAAGTAAGCGAGTAATAGCCATTTAGGTACTTTAGTATCTATTTTTAGGACTACTTTTGAGTAATTTGCTTATATCTCAGACACCGTTACAGATAGAGCGATTTTGAGCAAATTTTCGACCCAAAGGGTAAGAGAAGATATTCTGGTATATGGAAGAAATTTAAATTTTTGGAACTTTAGCTAACTGAGTAATAGCTAATTAGCTATTTTTAGTAGCTCTTTGTTTTCTTTGCATTTAAAGGAAAAGGAATGAAGATATTCAAACCTAATTGGTATGGAAGATTATTGGGTTAATAGCTTGCTGGGTATTGCTTTTAGGAGTCATAGCTGGATAGCTAAGTGAGTATTGGCCATTTAGCTATGTAATTAGCTATTTTATTGCGTTAATACATCCTATCCAATGGACAATTGCTTTACCGGTCGGTGCGACCGGTCCCGCCAAATGCCAGAAAAAGACGTCCTGTATAGAATACCGGTCAGGAGTGTGCATTCGCTAGGTGGCACATCGTACTTCCTTCCTGTCTAGGCAGTGTGACGTCATAGCATCTTTTTTGTTTGACGCGTGGAGTGTGCGGACGTGTTTTCGACAAGAGACGTTTTTGAACTTTTCAACGAATTTATCTGTTTTATTTTACTTCTACGTATTTCTACTGAAGTATCAACCATGTTATGGCGAGTTTTGATGGCCACATGAAATGTGCAAGATGTCGGGACAAGGGGGTTGGAGAAGACAACTGCATTCCCAAGAAAGACTGTAGTATTTGTAAAGGCTTTACCCCTAAACAGATCCACCAACTGTCTACCCCCACTTACAGAGAACGTAGGAACAAAGAGAAAAAGTTGGTTTCGTCCTCCCCTGCTCCCACTCTCGTGGACCCTTCACATGTGAGTGTGCTGGGTAAAGTGGAGGGGGACAAGTGTGTACAGCCTGAAACCACCCCTGCTGCTGCGAAGAAGAAACGCAGTGATTCACCAAAACCCACTGCCAGCAAGAAGAAGCCCAGTACCAGTAGCAGATCTTCATCGGAAGACTTAAAGAATCTGGACGATAAATGGGTAGAGAGGTTTGCAAGGCTGGAAGCTATGCTGTTAGCTAAGTCCTTCACCGTTCCGGTGGAACTGGTTGTGAAGCCAGCAGCAGAAGTCTCCACCAGCCAGAAGTCATTCTTTGATCCTGGTGCCAGCACCAGTATTTGGTTAGACCTGCAAGTATTACCGGTCCCAGCCTTGTTCAGGCCACCGGTGAGGCTGTAGATGAGATGCAGACTGCCTCCCAGCCTCTTGAGGCTCCCGGTGCCGGGACAGCAACCCAGCCTGTTCAGGCCCCGGTTCAGTCCCTGATGTACTGCCATCCGGTACCAGTGATGCTGACCTCAGTGCAGAACAGACCCTGACCTTCAGTGGATCTGATAGTGAGGATGATAAATACAGTGTTACCGGTTCCCTGTTGGAAGGAAACTACCGGGACGGGTCCCCAGATAGAGAGCTCACCAGGGAAGAGTCTGCAGATCAACTACAGAGAGACAATCAGAGGAGTTAGATCCTTTATGGGTTGGCACAAGGTTCCTGAGTTCGAGAGTGTGTTCTCTTCTGATGACCATCCCTTTGCCGGTTCATGTGTCCAGCCAACCGGTAAAGTGTCAGTCAAGCTTCCGGTGGACGATTGGCTATGTAAAAAGATGAACAAGCTTAATCTCACCATCACATAGGGCTACCCTGCAAGGAATACTGACACTGCTGGCCTCCTCAAAGATCAGTTTTATTGCGTTAATACATCCTATCCAATGGACAATATGCTAAACTGGTCGGCGCAGACCGGCCCGCCAAACGTCAGAAAAAGACGTCCTGTGTTTCCACCGGCTGGCCGGTCCGTAGTACTGTGCACTCCCCAGATGGCGCCTCGTACTTCCTTCCTGTCTAGACAACCTGACGTCATAGCATCTTTTTCGTTTGGCGCGTGTACTGTGCGGACGTGTTTTCAACAATCTCCAGATATTTTAAGGAAAAGTGTGCATTATGACGGATTTTCTACCTTATTTGCAAATAATTTATTGTAAAAGTGTTACCTACATATCAAGCACGGATATACATCAAGAAATCTGCTGGAAATGCTCCCTAGTTGACTCAATTTAGTATTAATGATAGGGCAGTAAGCGACGAGAAATATGAATTATGAAGGCAGCCATTTGCTAGTTTCCTCCCTTTAACCATTGTGTTGTTAGGGGCAGATCGACAATATTAAAGGAAATAATGGATATACTACAAAGTATTTTTATCCGTGTCTTTTTGAATGTACCTTCTGTAACCTTCCAGCTACAGTCACCATAGAAACGTCTTTTCTAGTACTACAAATGCAAATCACGGGAAACTTCAGTCTACGTAGTTTTGAACACTGTATATAGAGGGAATTCCGTTATGAAAGGTGCATTCTTCATCAGAGCGCACTGGTACAGACTTCTCTGCTGTAAAGCATCAGTCACACCAGCCTAGCTCGAGTATTTTTCATCAGAAGCAGGAGGCGAATTCTTCAGATTTCTTCAACCGACCTCTACATAGAAGGAACTTTTCACTCTCAGTCCCACCCTTGTGGACCCGGCACTTGTGTCGGTAATAAGGGCAGTGGATGGCCAGGAAACTGGTTCGAGTGTACAGCCGGCTGAGAAGAAGAACCGACTTCAGACCGGCCAGGAATTTCATCTACAGAGCGCACTGGTCCAGGCTTCCCTGCTTTAGAAGCATCAGCCGACCGACCAGCTCAAAAGAACGCGACCTCTGACGCCATATCCAGTCAGCCAATCACGTGTCCTTCCGACCAACCACGAAGCAGGTCACGTGTTTTCACCGACCTCGGAGGTTGGAAGTGCGTTCTTTCAGAACTCACGTCTACTGTGATTCCAGTCCCTGCCTTGCAGACCCGGCCTTGTTGTCGGTAGTGGGGTTTTGTGGACTGTAAAGTTGCCGGCAAAGCATCACACCAAGAGCGCGAATACTGACGTCATCCCCAGTTAACCAATCGCATGTCCTTCCGACCAGTCACGAAGCTGGTCACGTGTTTTCACCGACCAGGTCACGAAGTTAATCACGTGATTCACCGAACAAGAAGGTCGGAAATGGTCGGAAGATCCGAGGCTGGTCACGTGATTCACCGACCAGGTCACGAAGCTGATCGTCATCTCCAATCAGCTAATCACGTTCTCCCTCCGACCAGCAAACTGGTCATGTGACACACCGACCAACAATTGTTTCTAAATATAGATCATAAGGGCTCTCCCAGCAACTGTCAAATCTACAAATAAGACGTGCGTTCAAAAGAAATACTTTATTAATGGCGGAAACCTACAGCCAGCTGATTTCAACACAAGATAGTTGTAAGTACATTTACTTCAACAACTGGTTACAGAATGTACCGACCGACTACCGGCTAAACAGCCTTGTACAGTTAATTCAACAACTGGTTACAGTGCACCGACCGACTACACAGCCTTATACAGTAGCTTTAACAACTGGTTACAGTGTACCGGCAGGGTACCGGCTACACAGCCCTGTACACTTGCTTCCACAACTGGTTTCAGAGTGTACTGACAGGTACCGACTACACAGCCCTATACACTTGCTTCAATAACTGGTTACAGAGTGTACCGGCTGGTACTGGCTACACAGCCTTGTACACTTGCTTCAACTACTGGTTACAGAGTATACCGGCTGGTACTTGCTACACAGCCTTGTACACTTGCTTCAACAACTGGTTACAGAGTGTACCGGCTGGTACCTGCTACACAGCCTTGTACACTTGCTTCAACAACTGGTTACAGAGTGTACCGGCTGGTACTGGCTACACAGCCTTGTACACTTGCTTCAACCTACCGGTTACAAGTCTACAAACAGGGTGCTGGCTACACAGTCCTTACTGTACAGGGTACAGGGCTTCACCCCAACTGGTTATATATATAAAAAAAAAAAAAAAGCTGGCTAAATGTAGACCAGTAGCTGTCTAAATTTATTGGTGACCCCAGCCTGCCAGTTTTTTGTACCACTTACAGAGACTTAAGTTCACTTAACTGTTTACAGTGAATTACCGGTTATGGAGTCTTGGTACCGGACAGAATTGCCTTGGTAGATTTGGTTACAGAAAATTCTTAATGCTGCACCTTGCAGGATGCTGGCCTGGGGCAAGAGTTCTTTAAATGTGAAAAGTGGTGCCAACCCCACCGGACCGGACCACAGCAAGAACAGAGAGACCGGAGGCCGGAGGGACAGAAATTTTTGTCAGACTGCCTGTAGGGTCCAGACTAACCCCATTTTGGGACTTAGGAAGCCTTGGGGGGGCTGGACCCTAGGTAGTACAATGTTGAAGGAGGGCTACACTCTCCCTTTCCAGTCAAGACCAAGCTTGACAAGGTCACCCAAATTATCAAATGCTATGCACATCTTCACAGGAACCTATATTGGTTAGAAGCATTACATCAGCTTATGGACAAGGAATGGTGCAGTCGAGCCAGTTCAAAATCTCTGGGCTTCTTCAAGCTTGCTTGGTTCCAAAACCACACAACCATTGGGGACCTATTCTAGGTCTGAATAAACCAAACCTTTCGGAGACCATCAGGACCACCCTCCAACAACGGGAGTGGGTTACCTCAATAGATTTCAAGAACGCCTACTTCCATATACCTATACAGGAACAGTCCAGGACATATCAAATGTCATGCCCAGGGTCTGACATACCAGTTCAAAGCACTGTCTTTCGGTCTGTCCACTGCACCCATGGAGCTCACTGTAGTAGCAAAGGTATAATAATCCACCTGTACTTAGACCACTGGTTGGTGAAAGCCACATCCCTCCGGGGTTGTCTCCGGCATACACTAGATCTAGTGAAAATATGCCAAAGTTTAGGTTACCAGTTCGACCTCATGGCCAGTCGGGTCCGACCGATACCGGACCATTGGCAGAACCTTCAGGACAAATACTAGAAATACTGTCACTACCGGTTCGTCCGGTCCAGCAGTTCATGTCTGATAGGTTTACTAACAGCCACAGGAAAGTAATTTCACCTAGGCCGACTTCATAGGAGACCCATACAGTGGCATCTCAAAAACAACTGGAAGGTACCAGAGTCACTAGAAAAGGTGATTCCAATACCAAGGTGTGGCACCCACATTTACAAGGGTGGTTGCAAGAGGACAATGTCCTTACAGGCCAACCATTACACCCAAATAAAATATGATCTGCAAATTTTACAGATTCATCAAAAGCAGGGTGGGGTGCTCACTTAAACGAACACACTGCAGGAGGCACCTAGTCCCTCCTGGAAAGCAAGTTGCATATCAATTACCTAGAACTCAAGGCAGTCTTTCTAGCCTTACAAGAGTTCCAAGACCTCTGTATGCACAAGATAGTACTTGTAGAGACAGATAACACCACAGTGGTGTCATACATAAACAGAGAAGGAGGCATGAGGTCGGGCCCACTTTGTGCTTTACTATGGAGAATCTTGACCTGGGGCGCCAGAAATCAAGTAACTCTAAAAGCCCGACACAGGCTGGCTGAGTGTGGTCGCAGACAAGCTATCCAGGCTAGACCAGACCACCCAAACAGAGTGGTCTCTCCTTCAGGAGGTCTTCCAAGCAATATGCAACAGGTGGCACCGGCCTCAACTAGACCTATTTGCCACGAGGTTCAACAACAAGTTGCCCTTGTTTGTGTCACCGGTACCGGATCCCCTGGTTACAGCAGTGAATGCGCTCAGTTTGCCATGGTAGGATCAGGAAGCATACACCTTCCCACTGTCAGCCATATTGGGCAAAGCGGTCATGTTACAGGACTCCCCATACAAGAGAATCATTCTGATTGCTCCGGGGTGGCCCATCATGCCTTGGTTTTGGGATCCAGTGGCCATGTCCAGCCAAATCCCACTGAGCCTGCCCAATCTGCCCAACCTGTTGACACAACCATTCAATCAGATCCCTCACAGAAATCTGACAAATCTTAATCTCGATGCTCGGCTCCTGGAGCCTCAGCATTCGAGGAGCAGGGCTTCGCTGAGGCGGTGGCAGCAAGAATTGAGGCTCCTCAAAAGGGATCAACCAGATCCGTCTATGAGGCAAGTGGACCATTGTTACAAGTGGTGCGTCACTAATCAGGTGGACCTCAGGGTACCCCTGTAAAGCAGTTGCTGACTTCCTTATGTACCTTATAAGGATAGGAAGATACAGCCCAGCACCATTGATGGTTACAGTTCAGCCATTGCTGATAAACTGAGAAATTCCCCCTTCAACATCAGCAAGGACAAAAATCTCGCTCGTCTCCTGGATAGTTTCCACAGAGACAGACCCAAAGCAGGAGGGGCATACCCTCCTGGAACCTCTCACTGGTTTTGCACCAACTGAATAAGGCTCCGTTTGAACCAATCAAGGAGGCCACCTTGAAGCTTTTGACCTTCAAGACGGTATTCTTCTTGGCCCTTGGGTCGGGCAAACGCAGAAGTGAGATTCATGCTTGACAAAACAAAAATATTAGATACCAATCCATGAATCCAATTGGTCAACGGTGTCCCTGTATCCATTACCCAGCTTTCTATCCAAGAATCAGCTGGTCAGGAGGGTCCAGACAGTGTGGCCTCAGAGGTTATACCAACCCTGGCCCCCCTTCTCTGGATAGATCCCTCAAGTCTGACCGGTCCCCTTTTTTCCAGTTAGAGCATTGCGCTACTATTTGGACAGGACATCAGACCTCAAGTGGAATAAGGAGGTGGTTGTTTTGTCTCCTTTAAGAAAGGTTCCGACAAGACATCTGCCTCTATCTCCTCTTAGATCAAGCAGACTGTGATCCTATGTTATGAGCTCTCTGACCAGGAGGCCCACTCTTTACATCAGGCTAAAACCCATGATGTCAGGGCCTTTGCTGCTTCTAAGGTCTTCCAGTCAGGAGTCTCCTTCGATCCAATCTTGTCAGCCTGCCACTGAAGTCACATAATGCCCTCACACAGTTCTATCTGAGGGGTGTGGCTTGGGCTGACTCAGAGCTTTACCAATTGGGCTCGGTAGTGGCTGCTCAGCAGATCCACAGGTGGCCCTTAGATTGAGGAGATTTGTATATATGTACATAGTATAAACATTTTCTAAATGTACATAGTAAAAATTTAATATCATTTGTGAGTTCACATAAGTCCCTAGTAACTTACCCGCCGACCAAGCGGTAGTTATTCAGCATATTGTCCATTGGATAGGATGTATTAACGCAATAAAATTGCAAATTTAATAAGTAAATTAAATTTTTATAAGTTAATACCCTATCCAATGGATACACAAGACCCTCCCTCCGACCCCGCTATCAGCTTACTAGGGGTCTAAGAGGTTTAGACAACGAAAAAGATGCTATGACGTCAGGTTTTCTAGACAGGAAGGAAGTACGAGGCGCCATCTGGGGAGTGCACAGTACTACGGACCGGCCAGCCGGTGGAAACACAGGACGTCTTTTTCTGACGTTTGGCGGGCCGGTCTGTGCCGACCAGTTTAGCATATTGTCCATTGGATAGGGTATTAACTTATAAAAATTTAATTTACTTATTAAATTTGCAATTCGTCAAGCCCCCCCAGATCATCCAGATGGTATGGGATGCATACTGAGAAGGACTGTGAGAGTAACACAGTATGCACCTGGTCACCGGAACCGGCCAAGCTCAACCATTCCTTCAGTTGAGTTGCAAGCCTTCCTACTGCCCCACCCTCCCGGGCCTTCAGCCAGGACATGCTTAGGCATTGGGAGAGAACAGCTGGTGAACAAACTGTCATGTGCAACCAGGCTGCTGGATTATCAAGATGCTTGACCAGGGTTCAGGATGCTATGTCTGCTCAGCTCAAAGCCCTACATCTGGACAAGGGCAAGTCGTCTGAAAGAACGAAGCAGGTGGTTGATGAATTGGACTATCTAGTTACCTTCAACCTGTCAATCTCTCAAGCCATGGCCAGGACAATGCAAGACCTTTCAGAGGGTGTGTTCATCAGCATGGCTAACTTCACTCTTGTTCGCAGGGACAGCTATTTAGAGTACTTACATGCTGGTGTGAAGCAAGACAGCCTGAACGCCTTGAGAATGTCTGCAGTCCATATCAACTCACTGTTCCCGGATCAGCTTATCACCAAGGCTGAAGAGGAAATCTGCAGAAGTGAGGAGAGGCATTCTTCTGGCCAGTCATATAGACGTCGAGGTCGCTTTCACCCTTATGCTCCCAGTGACAAGTCTGCTACCCATCCGGACCGGAAATCCGGTGTTCCCGCATGGAAGCAAATAAGGGACCAGCAACAGTCAACGAAAGGTTGTGGCAAGCCCTCAACATTTTCCCAGAAGCTGGCTAAGGGTTCAAAGCCGCGTAAATGACAATCAATGTGTAGAGTTTGTGACCGGTCAGAAGGACTCTGTGTTACTGGTCAGATAGGCTTGAACCCACCACCACCAGTGTTAGCAGGAGACAAGAGAGTGACTTTAAATTTGAATGTAGACTTTTGTGTTGCAAATGCTCATATTGTCACCGGGTTGCCACAAAGGAAAGGAGTAAATCCCAATTGTTGTCAAATGTACACAGAAATAAAATATGTGAAAGATGTTTCCTGTGTAAGTCACTTGAGTTCTGTAAATCTTGTCACAAATGCCCCACCTGTTGTCATGGATCCACCTGTAGGGGCAAGGTTACACAATTTTTGGGAAAAGTGGGAAGCTCTGGGTTCAAGTTCAAAAGTAGTCACCACACTGAGAGAGGGCTTCACCCTCCCCTTCCAGTTCAGACCCAACTTGACCAGGTCACCAACTGTAATAAGCAACTACCACAATCCATCCAAACAGGCCCACCTTTTAGAGGCACTGTATTAGCTGGTGAACAAAAATGCAGTAGAGCCGGTTTTTACATTTTACAACCGGCTATATTTGGTACCCAAACCCAACAACCGGTGGAGACCTATCCTGGATCTGAGCAACTTGAACACCTTTTTAAACACAAGAGTCGTTCAAAATGGAGACCCCAGAGACAATAAGGACCTCCCTACAGGCAGGGGAGTGGGTTACCTCCATAGACTTCAAAGACGCATACTTCCACATACCTATTCACAGTCAGTCCAGGAAGTACATGCGTTTTCACATCCAGGGTCGGTCCTACCAGTTCAAAGCCCTACCCTTTGGCCTCTGCACAGCTCCTATGGAGTTCACAGTGGTGGCCAAAGAGGTCAAACTGATGGCACTGCAGAAGGGTATAAGAATCCACCAGTACCTAGACGACTGGTTGGTGAGAGCCACATCCCATCAAACTTGTCTCCAGCATACACAGACCTTGGTAGCTCTCTGTCAGGAACTATGTTGGCTGGTGAACAAGGAAAAGTCAGAGCTGGTCCCAAAACAAGTTTTCAACTTCGTAGGTTACCAGTTCGACCTCAGGGAGGGCAAGGTCAGACCCACACCAGAGCGTTGGCAGACTTTGACAGACAAGATTCAGTCAATACTGTCCGGTCTGGTGTGCCCGGTCCGGCAGTTCATGTCCCTCATAGGTCTACTCACAGCAACAGAAAAGCAAGTCCACCTAGGGCGACTCCACATGAGGCCCATACAGTGGCACTTGAAAAACAACTGGAGGGTCCCAGAGTCACTAGAAAAGGTGATTCCAGTCCCCAGGTCGCTCCACCCCCACCTAAGGTGGTGGCTGGAGGAAGACAATGTGCTACCAGGTCAACCATTATACCCTCTAAAACATGCTCTGCAAATATTTACAGAGGCATCAAAAGAAGGGTGGGGCGCTCACTTAAACGAGCACACTGCACGGGGAACCTGGTCCCTTCCAGAAAGCAAGTTGCACATAAATCATTTAAAGCTAAAAGCAGTCTTTCTAGCTCTAAAAGAGTTTCAAAACCTCTGCTGCAAAAAGACAGTACTAATAGCTACAGACAACACAACAGTGGTTGCCTATATCAACAAAGAAGAGGGGATGAAATCGGGCTCTCTGTGTGCCCTACTGTGGAGAATACTGTCCTGGTGTACCAGGAAACAAGTATCTCTCAGAGCACGTCACATCCCCGGCCAGCTGAACGTGATAGCAGACAAGCTATCCAGACTTGGCCAGACCATTCAAACAGAGTGGTCCCTTCACCTAGAAGTATTCCAAACTATATGCTCACGGTGGCACTAGCCCCAGGTTGACCTGTTTGCCACCAGGTTCAACAACAAACTGCCACCCATATGCCTTCCCACCAGCAGCCATCTTGGGCAAAGTGGTGGAGAAGTTGCAGGACTACCCATGCACCAGAATGATCCTGATTGCACCGGGATGGCCCAACATGCCCTGGTTCTGGGATCTAGTGGCAATGTTCAGTCAGATCCCACTGTGTCTGCCCAGCATACCAAACCTAGTGTCTCAGCCATTCAACCAGGTCCTACACAGGAACCTGTCAAATCGGAATCTACATGCCTGGCTCCTAGAGCCTCAGCGATCAAGGAGCAAGGCTTCTCTGAGGCAGTGGTAGCACGAATTGAGGCTCCTCAAAGAGGATCAACCAGATCTGTCTATGAGGCAAAGTGGACCATTTTTACAAAGTGGTGCCTCAGTAATCAGGTGGACTTCAGGGCACCACCTCTAAAAGCCATAGCTGACTTCCTCCTGTACTTGTTTCAGGACAAGAAGTTGCAACCAGGCACTATCGATGGCTACAGATCAGCCATTGCTGACAAATTAGGCAATGTACACATTAATGTCAACAAGAATGAGAATCTCACTCGTCTCTTGGATATTTTCCATAGAGACAGACCCAAGGGCAGACGGGGCATTCCCTCTTGGAACCTCTCTCTGGTTTTACACCAGCTGACCAAGGCTGCCTTGGTCAGAGACCATTTCAGCTCACCTCGAGTAGTGGCAAATCCCTCAAATGTGATGAAGTGTGCAGACCTTCACCCCAAAGACCACAGTATACAAATTTTTACAGATCCCTAAAATGAAGGTTGGGGTGCTCACTCAGAGCAAGTTTCTACAAAGATCTGTGGTCAGACAGGGATATAAAGGCTACACATAAATGTTCTAGAGGTGAAGACGGTTTCTGTGGCCCTGCAAAGGTTCAAGGACCAGTACCAAAAGTAAACAGTGTTGGTTGCTACAGACCACCCAACAGTAGTAGCCTATATAAACAAACAAGGAGGAACCCACTAGGTGGAGATGCATGCTCTCCTGTGGAAATTCATGACCTGGTGCCATCATTCCCAGATAACTCTTTAGAGCCAGGCACATTCCAGGGTGCCTCAGTGTGATGGCCTACCTTCTATCCAGTCCAATAAACAGAATGGTCACTGCATTTTCAGGTGTTCAAACACATCTGTCAAGTGGTTTACTCCTCATATAGATCTTTTTGCCACTCATCTGAACCACAGAGTTCCATTTTATGTATCTCCAGTTCCATATCAACATGCATGGGACATAGATGCTCTGAACATAATCTGGATGGGTCTCTCTGCTTCTGCTTACCCTCCCACGGCTCTCCTTCATAGGGTGATCAGGCATTGTAACTGCCTCATCATTGTAATAGCCCCAGGCTGGCCAGGGATGCCCTGGTTTTGGGACCTAGTGCAGCTCTCAACACAGATCCCTCTCCTGTTACCAGTGTCAAGAACACTTCTTAAACAGTCCCACAACCAAGTGTTTCAAGTTATCCACAACATTTCAACCTCCACACCTGGTGTCTAGGAGTGGACAGCTCCAAGAACAAGACTTCTCTGTGGAGGTGGCAGAGAGAATTCCTGTCCCTCCAAGGTCATCAACAAGGACCATCTTCAAGTGAAAGTGAGCCCTATTTGTGAAATGGTGCAGCCAAGTCTTCAGGAGTCTAAATCCCAGGGTCTAGGTATTTGTCTACCTCCTCAGGGTGTTTGGTAAAATCTTTTATCTTTTATTTTAGTTACAGTAGTTAACATGTATTAAGGACTTATTCAGGTGAACCCATAATCTCATCATAAGGGTGGCAAGTTGATGAGATTTTCAAGCCTAGGGCTTGTTTTCAGTCGTGGTAAAGCCCTTGGGGCTATATACCGTGTAAGTGAGCATGGCTACACTTACCCCTTCAAAATCCAGACATCCAAACAACTTTAGTAATGTCGTTAATTCAAATATTCTGGTTTTTGGCTTATTACGGACCCTGTTCACGAAACAGGGGAACTGTAAGCGGGACTCAGACTGGCTTTTCTAAAACATTCATTCTAAATCTAATTAATTCAAAATTCAAGAAAAATTGACAAATACCTCCAGTCTCAGCTGTAATCCCTCCACTGATTGGTTGGATTCAGCATTCAGTTCTACATGGTAAGCTATTGTAGCACAATAAATTGAAAATTTTAATTATTTAAATGTAACTTTTATAAGCTACAAACTTACCATGTGGAACTGAAGAAAGTCCCACCCGGCCTTCCTGCTGTATTACAGCTGAGGGGGTACATGCAAAATTACAACTTGAAAGGAGGGGGATCATGCAGTATTTCACGACGAGGTTCACCTCCCTGTGAGGCACCGGCCAGTACTAGACGTCTGTTTTTCTTGGATGTTGGCTGGGGCCTGGGGCCATCCGAGATCAGCATTCAGTTCCACATGGTAAGCTTATAGCTTATAAAAGCTACATTTAAGTAATTAAAATTTTCAAATTTGCCACAAGTTACATCTGTTTGTGTCACCTGTACCGGATCCCCTGGCCTCAGCAGTGGATGCACTCGGCCTGTCATGGGAGGATCTGGATGCATATGCCTTCCCACCAGCAGCCATTTTGGGCACAGTGGTGGAGAAGTTGCAGGACTGCCCATGCAAGAGAATCATTCTGATTGCTCCAGGGTGGCCCAACATGCCCTGGTTTTGGGATCTGGTGACCATGTCCAGCCAAATCCCACTGAGTCTGCCCAACCTGCCCAATCTGTTGACACAGCCCTCACAGAAATCTGACAAACCTAAATCTCCATGCATGGCTCCTAGAGCCTCAACAATCAAGGAGCAGGGCTTCTCTGAGGCAGTGTCAGCAAGGATTGAGGCTCCTCAAAGGGGATCAACCAGATCAGTCTATGAGGCAAAGTGGACCATTTTTACAAAGTGGTGCATCTTCAGGACTTCAGGGCATCCCCTGTAAAGTCAGTTGGTGACTTCCTTATGTACCTTTTTCAGGACAGGAAGTTGCAGCCCAGCACCATTGATGGTTACAGGTCAGCCATTGCTGATAAACTGGGAAATTCACTCTTCAACATCAGGAAAGACGAAAACCTCACTCGTCTCCTGGATAGCTTCCATAGAGACAGACCCAAGGGGGGGGGCAATCTTGGTGTAGCCCCCGGTAACCGGTCACTGCTATCCCGACTATGGCCTTATAAGGGTTCCCTAACCTCAGGTTGATCCAGGCCTGGAGAGATTTTTGTTAGTTTCTTTATGAGTTCACTTAAGTCCCTAGTAAATTACCCGCCGACCAAGCGGTAGTTATTTAGCAATTGTCCATTGGATAGGATGTATTAACGCAATAAAATTGCAAATTTAATAAGTAAATTAAATTTTTATAAGTTAATACCCTATCCAATGGATACACAAGACCCTCCCACCGACCCCGCTATCAGCTTACTAGGGGTCTAATAGGTTTAAACAACGAAAAAGATGCTATGATGTCACGCTGTCTAGACAGGAAGAAAGTACGATACGCCATCTGGCGAGTGCACTAGTACTATGGACTGGCAAGCCGGTGGAAACACAGGACGTCTTTTTCTGACGGTTGGGTGGTCGGTCTGCGCCGACCGGATTAGCAATTGTCCATTGGATAGGCTATTAACTTATAAAAATTTACTTATTAAATATGCAAGTTTGGTGGCCATATTGAATTTTGGTGAAAATTGAAAATGTCATTTATCTTGAAAACTATTAGAGATTTTGGACCCGGTGGGTACTATAGACCTTATAAAAATTTACTTATTAAATTTGCAAGTTTGGTGGCCATATTGAATTCTGGTGAAAATTGAAAATGTCATTTATCTTGAAAACTATTAGAGATTTTGGACCCTGTGGGTACTACAGACCTTAGATATATTGCCTATGAAAAAAGTTGAATTTCCCGAATTTTGTCCGCCATCTTGAATTTTGTCGGAAATTGAAAATGTTGTTTATCTCAAAAATTGTAAAGGATGGAGCGATTTCAAGCTAATTTTGGACCATTTGGATATTAGAGATCTTAGGTATATTGCCTCTGAAAAATGTCAAATTTTTCAAATTTCGACCATCATCTTGAATTTTGTCGGAATTCGAAAATGTTGGTTATCTCAAATGTTATAAGACACCTTACCTATAGTGCCTCTGCAAAAATGTTGAAGTTCTGGAATTTCAGCTGCCATGTTAAATTTTGACAGAAATTGAAACTCTTATTTATCTCCAAATCTGTTAAAGATAGAGTGATTTCAAGCCAATTTTGGAGCCTTTGGGTATTGTAAACCCTCGATAAAATGCTGCTGAAAATCTTTTTAACTTTTCAAATTCCTGGCCGATCTCTTGAATTTTACCAGAAATTGAAATTGTCGATTACCTCAAAAACCTTTAGAAATACAGTGATTTTGAGCAAATTTTGAACCAATGCAAAAAGGCATGAAGCCAAAATCATTTACGTAATTAATATCTAAGCATCGTTGATATATTTTACAAGCAGTGTAACAGAGTCTTGTAAGAGTACTGTACAATTGTTGCAAAACGTTCATGGGCTGGACATTACACATGATAATGTGTTTTCTTGTATGCTATCCTGCCTCTTTTCATATGTTGCAGCTACTCTTAACAGGGTGTCCTCCTTCTAGTTTTTTATGAATTTTTGGAAATAATTTCTAATGCATTAAAATTGATGAATTCATGCACTAAATCACTTGAACTTGAAAAGTATTGCATTTAGAGCATTTTGTTAAACGTGTTTTTGATGTATTTTTGTGTCAGCTATAACAAAGTAAAATTTCAGAACTGTAGCCCCTTGCATTATTAAGTAATTGCTGTAAAACCTATACATTCCACTGCAGGAAATAATCTTTTCTCACCTGCATTTTATTGTATCCGCGGATGAAAGTCGGGGATACTTAGGATTCAGTACGGTCACGCCGCCGCCACCGCAGAGATTTCCTTTCGGACGTGATAGCTTAAAAAATATTTTAGTTAGACCTTTCAAATTTGGTATGTGGGTATATATGGGCAATGCCACAAATGCTATTGTTTTGTAACCTTGAACTTCAATTTCAAGGTCACTGGTGGCCTCTTAAAGGTCAGATTTTGGGCATTTTTTCAAATTTTTACCCAGTTCTCATATACAGAAAGTTAGATCATCCTATGGTTGGTGTATATACATATATATATGTCCTCTGTAAGCATGCAGAAATTTGACCTTGAAGCTCTTCATTGAAGGTCATCCACAGACCGTCAAAGTACCTCACTGGGGCCATTTTTGGACCATAAAGGCTGAGGTTATAGTCGTCTTCTGCACTGTCTGGGCAGCGGGGAGCATAAAGCTTGTGGGTGTTCCACAGCCTAAACCCCTGCATGGATTTTCACCAAATTTTCAGATGTTTACCCCAAGAGGATCTACAGCTGATTAGGTTTTGGGGGTATCTGGTAACAACTGTTGCCATAACAACACTTTTAAGATTTTTGGGTCTTAAACTTTGTGGGTGTTCCACAGCCTAAACCCCTTCACCGATTTTCACCAAATTGTAAGGATATGTTTACCCCAAGTGGATCTAGAACTGATTAGGTTTTGGGAGGTATCCGGTAATATCTGTTGCCACGGCAACACTTTTAAGATTTTCAGGTCTTAAACTTTGTAAGTGTTCCACAGCCTAAACCCATGCATGGATTTTCACCAAATTTTCAGGATATATTTATCCCAAGAGGATCTACAGCTGATTAGGTTTCGGGGGTATCCATATTTCTTTGAGGCCCCCCACTGTTGAGCTTAGATTAGGGCTCATTCTTGGAACTATACCACCAGTCATGTTTAGTCTGCAGGCACTTCTCTTTGTGTCACTGTTCACAGTTGCACTAGCTCATAGACATGGATGGTTCAACACTCGAGTATCGAATGCATCATGTCCTCCTTTTATGAGAGTAGGAAAATTTTTTTTATATTTTTGTTAGTGTCGAAAATTTTTATGTTTGGTTAATAGAAGAGGTCTTTTGTTGATACTGCTACTGGGTGGAGATGTGTCCCTCAACCCTGGTCCTCTCACATTGGGTGTTCTGAATGCCAGATCAGAATAAGGGCCCACTCCTCGCTGATACGGTTGCTTCAAATGTCCTCGACCTTCTCTGTCTTACTGAGACACATATCCGTCCCTTAGATTCAGACAGTTTTCTACGGTCTATAACTCCTCCTGATTTTACTTTTCCTCATAGGCCCCGTCCCTCAGGTATTGGTGGTGGTGTTGGTTTTTTCATTAGATCCTCTTACAAACCCCATAAAATGGAATCTCCTTTCTATCAGTCATTTGAGAACATGGTGGTGTCAATCGGGCTTCAAGGCCATTCGTTGTTGCTTGCCTGCATCTACCGCCCTCCAGGATCATATACCATTAACTTTCTGGAAGAATTTATGTCATTTGTTGGTTTCTTGTCATCTATTAAGTCTTCATATTACATCTGTGGTGACTTCAATATCCATGTTGATGTTCCTGATGGTGATCGTTATAAATTTATGTGACCTTTCTTGATTTGTGTGATCTGAAACAGTCAGTCAACCTACTCATCTGCACGGTCACATATTGGATCTCATTCTATCCCCCAGCGATCAGGTTACTATTCGTGACATCAAAATTTGTGATTTAGGCGCTAATTCGAGAGAACTTAGCGTAGGGTCAAAAATCCACTGAACAGAAGTTGGCTTCATCATCAGATTGCTCAGTGCAATGCACTTGTAAACAAGGATAAGTCAGACTATTACAGCAAACTGATTTTAGACAATAGTCATGACTAGAAAACTATGGAATGCATTGCACAAAACCCTGAACAAGGTGTGATGTAAAACTCCCACCCCATAAGTCTGAAAAGTCATTGGCTGACCAGTTTGCTTCCTTTTTTTCGAACAAAATTAAAAAAATTACAGACACCTTCGCTTCTTCTGGCACTGTATATGAAATTCATCCTCCTGATGATCCTCCAAAAATTACTGCCTTTAGTCAAGTTTCCAAAGAAGATGTTGATAAAATAATTAAAACCTCACCGACAAAATCCAGCCTGTTGGATCCTTGGCCATCATTTCTTATCAAGGAATGTATTGATATATTGAATTTTTTTCCCTTTTGCATAGTATACTCATGTACTACCCTGCGGGTCAAAAATTCACTCAAAATCGCTCTATCTCTTACAGTTTTCGAGATATTAAGACTTTTTCATTTTCCACAAAAATCAAAGTATCTATCACTCAGTTAGCTATGGACTTACAGCTCTGAAAATTCACCATGACACAGTACATCAAAAAGTAGATAACATATTTGACAAAAATCCTTTATATTCAATAGTTTTTGAGTTATAAGTGACTTGCTGAATGGTCAAATGTTAAACTTAGTGTAGCTATTACTCAGCTAGCTATGGTGCTACACCTTGGAAACCTCACCATGATATAGTACATGAAGGAGTTGTTCAATAATATATTTCAGACCAATATTGTAAGTAACAGTTACAAAGATAAAAGCAACTTACTCATTTTGGTCATTGTTAAAAACAGAAAATAGCTATTACTCACTTAGCTATCAATATAGACCCCTAAAAATGGTACCATCTTGTAGGCATGGAGAAAGTAGCTGAACAACATATTTTACAGAAATGCTCTAAATGCAGTCGTTTTGGAGTTATGAGCACTTTACTGAAAGTAGCCACCATTGCTATTACTCACTTAGCTATGGACCTAGGTCTGAAAAATACCAAGCAGGCTATTTTTAGGCTGTATAAAAGTGCAACTACACACTGAATCAACGAAAAAAAACCCATGGCAGAACACTTGAAAAAAAAAACCCATGGCAGCCATCTTGTTAACACCCGTGGCGGCCATCTTGTTTTTCCGAATCAGCCGAAAACGATTCCCAGGCAAGTTTTTCCAATGATGAATTTATCCTGAAATTTGTAAGCTCTAGCTATAATATTTTAAGAGATAGAAAGGCTTTTGTAAAAACGTGATGAACGGATGCACGCACGCACGGACACAGGGCATTTTATAATCTCCCGTATCGGGGCTATCGACCGGCGGGAGATAATAAATGGGAAAATATGTTAAGCAATCATGATGATGAAATATTAAAAAATATATTTCACAGTTGTTTTAAGTCGATTAAAGATAATTCAATAATATGGTTTCAATACAGAATACTTTTTGGTATTTTACCAACTAGATATTTTCTTAGAAAAATTAAACTGTCAGAGAGTGATATGTGCGTGTTTTGTAAGGACCAAAAAGAAACAATTTTACATCTTTTTTGTCATTGTTCTAAAGTTATACCTATTTGGCAGAATATAGAATCGTGGATCTCCAATAAAGTTGGAATAAAATTAAAGGTAACAGATTCCATGAAAATACTTGGATATATTGAGAGAACAAAGATTATTGGCCTATTAATCTTGTTATACTAGTAACCAAAAAATATATTTATTGGTGTTCAAAAAAGGGCTTCATGTTAAACATTTACTTTTTACAAAACGAAATAAGAAAGATTTTTGATGAACAGAGGGCATTAGCCAAGGTGAATTTAAACGAAATATGTTTTATGAATATGTGGGACTATTGGATCAACATTTTCGATATAATGTGAAAACTTTCATTTACACTGTCTAAATTTCATGTGTGTACAAGCCTGATGTCTGATTTTTGGTTTCATTGTTTCTAATAATACAGTTGATGGTTAATTTCTTTTCTTTTGTAAAATGTATGTATGTGTTTATGTCAAATGTACTCATGAAAAAACATCTGTTATCTTTTCTTTTTTTTTCCTTCATAATTTGTCATTATATGAAACTTATGTAGTGTCACTGTATGCTATTAAATATGTTAAAAAAAAATATACCTTAATATCTGCTCCCAAAATTGAAGTGCACTTATCATATGCACAGTAGTACTGACAATATGCTTGTTTGGTCAAGTATGTTTGCTCCTAAGTTTTTATTTATAAAAAGTTATATTACAATAAAATTTGAACAATTTCCATTACATTGCTCCAAGATTTTCATTGTACTTCACAGCTTCGAATTGGTGCAATTTGTACTTATGTGCTATCTGAGGTAAACAGGTATGCACTGAGTTCTCTTGTTATACTTTTAGATGATGCAGACATGGAATCTGTGCAGAATGAAGACACTGTTTTCTCAACTGAGAAACCACAACAAATCAGTAGACTTACCAGTAAGTGTTTATCTAGGTTTGGGATCCAACTTCTCCACAAGGATAAACAGATGAGTAGTAAAAACATGGGTTATACCTGAAATATGGATTCAGGAATACCTCATATATACAAAGATTTTTTCAACTGTCAACTTGTTTGAACATGAATAGCCACTGATTCTATCCTTTGTTATGCATTGCATTCCAACTGTGCTAGTCTTAGAATAAATGCTTTGCCACAGAAGAAAAAACTCTCAGTAAACTGTACAAATATTTAACAACAAAGAAGTTAGAAATGAAATAAAGTCAAGTTATAAAAAGGAAGAAAAATAAAAAAAATAACAGACCATGTTAACTAGATTAACTAGATACTCCACCACACCAGTTTACAGTGTATAGAAAAGGAAAAGGGACAGTGTTGTATCAACCAGGAATTTTTTTATGTTATAAACAGAACAATAATATCCACAAATGGATTTTCTTGGTCAAGAAACAAGAAAGCAAATGGCCACGATGTTTTACATTCACAATTTAAAGCTGGAGATGCAGGGAAAAATAAATTAAGTAGCAGCTAAAGATATAGCTAATGGTCTGATACTTGAGCTCCACACAAATCTTGCACCTTGAGCCGGCATTTACAGCTGACACTTTTTATCGTAGTTTGATAATTAAATACATTCATGTATCTGTCGTATATTTCTATAACAAAGTTTATTTACACCTCTAACCGTTGTAAACATATGACAACAAAATAAATCTATTACATATCGATGAATTGCAAACAGCACATCTAGTCTGTGCATATACTACCTGTGTAAATTCTAACAAAAGTAGAGATGGAAATGCAAGCCATTAATGTTTATACATTATTGTACTTTTGGTGGTGTCACTAATTGTATCCCCGACGCGAAGCGGGGATACTATGGATTCATCATCGTCGTCGTCCGCGTCCGCGCCCTCGTCCGCGTCCGCGTCCGCAGAGATTTCTTGTTAGCGACCTACAGTCCACATTTCTTTCCGGATTTCTTTCATATTTGGCAGGTGACTTGATATGGTAGAGGACTCGCCACCCTATCTTTTTGGTAGGCTTTATGTCTAAATTAGGCCTGTGGTAGACAAAAATGTCTAAAATGTGGAATATTGCTTGTTAGCGACCTACAGTCCACATTTCTTTCCAGATTTCTTTCATATTTGGCAGGTGGCTTGGTATGCTAGAGGACTCACCACCCTATCTTTTTGGTAGGCTTTATGTCTAAATTAGGCCTGTGGTAGACAAAAATGTCTAAAATGCATTAAAAGTCATGAAATCATGCACTAAATCACTTATAACTTAAAAAGTGTTGCATTTAGAGCATTTTGTTAAAATATGTTATTCAGATACTTTTTTCATAGCTACAACATGGTGAGTAACTTGGGTGTCTGTCTCAATAGCTAAGTGAGTAATAGCTACTTTTGGGCTTTTCAGTAACTTCCATCATGAGTAAAATCAATTGTAACTTGAAAACTATTGCATTTACAGAATTTTGTATAAATATGTTATTCAGCTACTTTTATGTCAGCTATAACATAGTAAAATTTCAGACCTGTAGCTCATAGCATAGCTGAGTAATAGCTACTTTTAGGTTATCACTGTTGAGTAAATTACTTATAACTTCAAAAGTATTACATTTAGAGTATTTTGTTTCAATATGTTATTCACCTATTTCGGAGTCAGCTATAACATAGTGAAGTTCCAGACCTGTGGCTCATTGCATAGCTGAGTAATAGCTACTTTGAAGTTCACACTGTTGAGTAAATCAGTTGTAATTGGAAAAGTATTGCATTTACAGAAATTTGTGTAAATATGTTATTCAGCTACTTTTGGGTCAGCTATAACATAGTGAAATTACAGACCTGTAGCTCATGGCACAACTGAGCAATAGCTATTTTCAGGTACTGACTGTTGAGTAAATGACTTGTAACTTGAAAAATAGTGCATTTGGAGTATTTTGTTAAAATATGTTGTTCGCCTACTTTTGGGTCATCTATAACGTCGTGAAATTACAGACTTATAGCTCATGGCATAGCTGAGCAATAGCTATTTTCAGGTTGTCACTATTGAGTAAATCACTTGTAACTTGAAAACTATTGCATTTACAGTATTTTGCTTAAATATGTTGTTCACCTAATTTTGGGTCAGCTATAACATAGAAAAAATTCAGACATGTAGCTCATTGCATAGCTGAGTAATAGCTACTTTGACGTTATCACTGTTGAGTAAATCAGTTATAACGTGAAAACTATTACATTTACAGTATTTTGTTTAAATATGTTATTCACATAATTTTTGGTCAGCTATAACAGAGTGAAATTGCAGACCTCTATGTCATGGCATAGCTTACCAATATCTACTTTCAGGTTCTCACTGTTGAGTAAATCATTGTATCCACTGGATAGCCGTAGTGTGTAGAGAGATTTCACCATTACCGCTCTAACAAAAAAAAATATTATAGCTAGCCTTCTCGAGTTTGCAAAGTATATTACAGGGTGCACCACAGTACTCTATTGGTAGGCTTTATGTCTAAATTAGGCCTGTGGCTAAATTACTTACCTACTAAAAATGAGTAATTCTGCATTTTGTCTAAAAGTATTGCAGATAGCAAATTTTTCTTAAATAACTCATTCACCTACTTTTGGGAGAGCTTTCACATGCTGAAGTTCCAGACCTGTAGGTAATTACTCACCTACTCAAAATGAGTAAATGCGAATTATCTCTAAAAGTATTGCAGATAGCCAATTTTTGTCAAATAACTCCTTCACCTACTTTTGGGAGAGCTTTCACTTGGTGAAGTTTCACACCCGTAGGTAATTACTCACCTACTCAAAATGAGTAAATGCAAATTATCTCTAAAAGTATTGCAGATAGCGAATTTTTGTCAAATAACTCCTTCACCTACTTTTGGGAGAGCTTTCACTTGGTGAAGTTTCAGACCTGTAGGTAATTACTCACCTACTCAAAATGAGTAAATGCAAATTATCTCTAAAAGTATTGCAGATAGCCAATTTTTGTCAAATAACTCCTTCACCTACTTTTGGGGAGAGCTTTCACTTGGTGAAGTTTCAGACCTGTAGGTAATTACTCACCTACTCAAAATGAGTAAATGCAAATTATCTCTAAAAGTATTGCAGATAGCCAATTTTTGTCAAATAACTCCTTCACCTACTTTTGGGAGAGCTTTCACTTGGTGAAGTTTCAGACCCGTAGGTAATTACTCACCTACTGAAAATGAGTTAATGCAAATTATCTCTAAAAGTATTCCAGATAGCCAATTTTTGTCAAATAACTCCTTCACCTACTTTTGGGAGACCTTTCACTTGGTGAAGTTTCAGACCTGTAGCTAATTATTCACCTACCCAAAATGAGTAAATGCTAATTATCTATAAAAGTATTGCAGATATCCAATTTTTTATCAAATAACTCATTCATCTACTTTTGGGAGAGCTTTCACATGGTGAAGTTCCAGACCCGTAGGTAATTACTCGCCTACTGAAAATGAGTAAATTCGAATTATCTCTAAAAGTATTGTAGATAGCCAATTTTTCTCAAATAACTCATTCGCCTACTTTTGAGAGAGCTTTCACTTGGTGAAGTTTCAGACCCGTAGCTAATTATTCACCTACTCAAAATGAGTAAATGCGAATTATCTCTACAAGTATTGCAGATAGCCAGTATTTCACAAATAACTCATTAATATGAAAACAACTTAGAGGAAGTCATGGGCTGCAAATCTTTTCATGTGGTCAGATTTCACCTTGGGCCCCTCCTGCTTATTATTGGTCCTAGAGGTTTGCAATGTGAAAACGACTTATACGAAATCATGGACTGCGAATCTTTTGATGTGGTCAGACTTCACCTTGGGCCCCTGCTACAGGGTCAAATAAGGGTAGCCAAACTTAAAAGTGCTTTCACCTTGCTTATTAACGAAAAATGCTTTTTATCTTCTAAACTATGTTAGTTGGCCTTTGTCGGTGGATACATCCAGCATCTGGCCACAGATGCGTCCTATTTCTAGTTTTTTAACTACGCTGCCTTTAATTTTGACACAGGAACTCAAAGTCAAATAATGTACCAATTTAATACAAATAATACGCCCTATCCACACACATATGAATATATTTATTCATATATGTACTCAAATATCAGCTGTTATACTTTAAATTGTGTTACTGGTGTCTTTACACCAAGGTCATCCACAGAGTGCCAAAGTAACCCACATAGCGGACTGTAAAAGTGCCTATATCTCCCTTATTATTGGTCCCAGAGGTTTGCAATATGAAACCAATCTATAGGAAATCATGTGCTGCGAATCTTCTGATGTTGTCAGATTTGACCTTGGACCCCTACTTCAAGGTCAAACGAGGATAGCCTAACTTAAAAGTGCTTATAACTCGCTTATTATTGGTCCTAGATGTTTGGGATGGTAAACCAACATATAGGAAATCATGGGCTGCGAATCTTCTGGTGGGGATGGATTTGATCTTGGGCCCCTCCTTCAAGGTCAAACGAGGATAGCCAAACTTAAAAGTGTTTATAACTCGCTTATTATTGGTCCTAGAGGTTTGGGATGGTAAACCAACCTATAGGAAATCATGGGCGGGAAATCATTTGGTGTGGTCAGATTTGAACTTGGGCCCCTCCTTCAAGGTCAAACGAGGATACCCAAACTTAAAAGTGCTAACAACTCTCTTATTATTGGTCCTAGAGGTTTGGGATGGTAAACCAACCCATAGGAATCATGGACTGGGAATCTTTTGGTCTGGTTGGATTTGACGTTAGGCCCCTCCTTCAAGATCAAACGAGGATAGCCAAAGTTAAAAGTGCTTATAGCTTGCTTAATATTGGTCGTAGAGGTTTGGGATGGTAAACCAACCTATAGGAAATCATGGGCTGGGAATCTTTTGGTGTGGTCAGATTTGACCTTTAGCCCCTCCTTCAAGGTCAAACGTGGATAGCCAAACTTAAAAGTGCTAACAACTTGCTTCTTTTTGGTCCTAGAGGTTTGCAATGTCACACCAACTTATAGGAAATCATGGGCTGGGAATCTTTTGACGTGGTCTGATTTGACGTCACATAGGGTTCCTCCTTCAAGGTTAAACAAGGATAGCCAAGCTTAAAAGTGCTTATAACTTGTTTATTATTGGTCCTAGAGGCTTGCAGTGTGAAACCAACTCATAGGAAATCATGGGCTGGGAATCTTTTGCTGTGTTCAGATCTGAACTTGGGCCCCTCCTCCAAGGTCAATTGAGGATAGCCAAACTTAAAAGTGCTTATAACTCACTTATTATTGGTCCTAGAGGTTTGCAATGTGAAACCAACTCATAGGAAATCATGGGCTAGGAATCTTTTGATCTGGTCAAATTTGACCTTGGACCCCCTCCTTCAAGGTCAAACGAGGATAGCCAAACCTAAAAGTGCTTATAACTTGCTTATTATTGATACTAGAGATTTGCAATGTGAAACCAACTCATAGGAAATCTTGGGCTGGGAATCTTCTTATATTTTTAGATTTGACCTTTGGGCCCTCCGTCAAGGTATAACGATGGTTCACTGGCTTTGGTGAGTTGTCTTTCCGGTGGATACAAATTTGCATCAGTTTTCCGATGCGTAGGTCTAGATATAGAGTTAGATGCGCATGCTCATCCAACTCTATTATACTTTGCGTTTTTGCGAGTCTTTGTCCTCGAATTTCTGGTGTTTCAAGTGCTTACTGATTGCCGTTTTCGTTGAGTTTTCAATAACTGTAACTAAACGATCATTCGGTTTCTTGGCCATTCATTCATCACTTTAATAAAAATTTGTGGACAAATTTATTTTTTTGACATGCATAACACACTAACCTCATTAACTTAAAATTAACCTTTTGAAATAAAACAGCACTGATATGATCTATTTGGGCTGGCTACATCTAAACAAAATTCATCAAGGAAAATATTTAATCCCGGAAAATGGAAGCTTGTATTTTTCATTAAAGGCTCTATTCTTCGTAAATATCAATGACCAACAACTTTTATATAAATTAATCATTTTATTTAACAACTGAAGTGGTGTAAAAGCTGCAAAATATATGGATTTGTGTAGGAGTTTTGGGTTCGGGTTGGCGGTCATTTCATCCATTATTTTCTTTGCGGTTTTTATGTCGTCATTCTGTGGCGTGGGCGTCCGCGTCTGCGTGAACAACTTCACCTCCAAAACTACAAGGCCTAGAGACATGCTGTTTTTTTAAAAAGATACCTTATCTATCGAGGATGAAAAATTGTTCAAGGCATGCAAATGTGTCTGTTCGTCTGTTTGCTAGAGACATTATAAGGGAGGTACTCCCACCAAAAGTGTGAAAATTTCAACACTTTATCACAATTTTCTCAGTGACTATTGCAGGCATTTCTCTCATATCTTGCATATATGTACTAGGCCAGAGGTAGATTCTCTTGTGTGAGTGTGAGACCTGGATCTGTCTTATTTTTTTTTAAATAAATTTTTTTAATAATTTTTAATGCATTAAAATTCATGAAATCATGCACTAAATCACTTATAACTTGAAAAGTGTTGCATTTAGAGCATTTTGTTAAAATATGTTATTCAGCTACTTTTTTCAGAGCTACAACATGGTGAGTAACTTGGGTGTCTGTCTCAATAGCTAAGTGAGTAATAGCTACTTTTGGGCTTTTCAGTAACTTCCATCATGAGTAAAATCACTTGTAACTTGAAAACTATTGCATTTAGAGAATTTCGTATAAATATGTTATTCAGCTACTTTTGGGTCAGCTATAACATAGTAAAATTTCAGACCTGTAGCTCATGGCATAGCTGAGTAATAGCTACTTTTAGGTTATCACTGTTGAGTAAATCATTTATAACTTGAAAACTATTGCATTTAGGGTATTTTGTTTCAATATGTTATTCACCTATTTTGGGGTCAGCTATAACATAGTGAAGTTTCAGACCTGTGGCTCATTGCATAGCTGAGTAATAGCTACTTTGAAGTTCTCACTGTTGAGTAAATCAGTTGTAATTGGAAAACTATTGCATTTACAGAAATTTGTGTAAATATGTTATTCAGCTACTTTTGGGTCAGCTATAACATAGTGAAATTACAGACCTGTAGCTCATGGCACAACTGAGCAATAGCTATTTTAAGGTACTGACTGTTGAGTAAATCAGTTGTAACTTGAAAAATATTGCATTTGGAGTATTTTGTTAAAATATGTTGTTCACCTACTTTTGGGTCAGCTATAACATAGTGAAATTACAGACCTATAACTCATGGTATAGCTGAGCAATAGCTATTTTCAGGTTCTCACTATTGAGTAAATCAGTTGTAACTTGAAAACTATTGCATTTACAGTATTTTGCTTAAATATGTTGTTCACCTACTTTTGGGTCAGCTATAACATAGTAAAAATTCAGACATGTAGCTCATTGCATAGCTGAGTAATAGCTACTTTGAGGTTATCACTATTGAGTAAATCAGTTGTAACTTGAAAACTATTGCATTTAGAGTATTTTGTTTAAATATGTTATTGACGTAATTTTTGGTCAGCTATAACATAGTGAAATTGCAGACCTGTATGTCATGGCATAGCTGAGCAATAGCTACTTTCAGGTTCTCACTGTTGAGTAAATCATTGTATCCACTGGATAGCCGCAGTGTGTAGAGAGTTTTCACCATTACCGCTCTGACGAAAGAAATATTATAGCTAGCCTTCTCAAGTTTGCAGGATATATTAATAACCATAAAATGTTGCCTGGGAATATTTTTGGCCTCATTTTGAAAAACAAGATGGCCACCACAGGTGTTTCTTTGTCAGTCATGAAAAATGCTTATATCTCTCTTATTATTGGTCCTAGAGGTTTGGGATGGTAAACAGACATATAGGAAATCATGGGCTGGGAATCTTTTGATGTGGTCCGATTTGACCTTGGACCCCTCCTTCTAGGTCAAATGAGGACAGCCAAACTTAAAAGTGCTTATAACTCACTTATTATTGGTCTTAGAGGTTTGGGATGGTAAACCAACCTATAGGAAATCATGGGCTGGGAATGTTTTTGTGTGGTTGGATTTGTCCTTGGACCCCTTCTTCAAGGTGGAACGAGGATATTGCATTTGCAGTATTTCTTTAAATATGTTTTAACCTACTTTTTACACTTAAACAGTTACCTTGTTACTTTCCTTCATAATACCATTTGCAGGGCACAACTTTTTTGTCCTTTTCTTCTGTCAGCTTCGGAATTTCTTTCGAACATGCTGTTCAATTACCATTCACTGTACTTCTGTACAGCACTTTCCCTGATAATTATGCTTTCCTCTCATTATCACCTTCACAAATAAAAAACACTCAGTCAGCTGACACAGTGCCCGTTCACGGGCACTCTCCTCTTGTCTTGTTTGACAATGACTAGCAGAAATCATGCGGAGACAGCGATTTTACAATAACAGTGACTGCATGATTCTTGAGGATTTCATTGGATGAGCAAGATAATTTTTTACTCCAATGACGTAATTGGGATTTTGTGTACTTTTTCCACTGTGTTTTGTACTTTTTCCATTGAATATATACTAAAACTCGGAAATTCGCCTCTTTTTAACCCTGGAAACCCCCCCCCCCCCCCCCCCCCGCCGGAAATTGTAATTGTTGTCTGCGCATGCTCCACATTTTTACTGAATGAAAGCTCGTACTATAATGTCATCACTTCATTCATAATTTCTTTGCGGTTTATTATCTCCCGCCGGGCTTTAGCCCGGGAGGGAGATTATGAAGTGATGCCTGTGTGTGCGTGCGTTAGTTAGTCACACAGATTTCTCCAAAGGGCTCATAACTCAAAAACTATTGCAGTTACAGCTTTTTCTTCAAATATGTTGTTCAGCTACTTTGTCCTTAGCTATAAGATGGTACATAGTTTGGGGTCCCATTGCATGCCATAAGTGTGTAATAGCCATTTTATTGCGTTAATACATCCTATCCAATGGACAATAGCTTATCCGGTCGGCGCAGACCGGCCCGCCAAACGTCAGAAAAAGACGTCCTGTGTTTCCACCGGCCAGGCCGGTCCAGTGCTGTGCACTCGCCAGATGGCGTGTCGTACTTCCTTCCTGTCTAGACAGCGTGACGTCATAGCATCTTTTTCATTTGGCGCATGCGAGTGCACAAGGATTTTGAATTTAATTCTCAAGTTTATATTTTAACATATTTCATTTCATAGTACTTATATTAGAGATCTACCATGTCTTCACCAGGACAGCGAAGGGGGCTGTGTGGCCATATTATGACAGGTTATGACAAACATAAAGTCTGTGCTCGTTGCAGGGACAAGAAAAAGGGTGAAGATAACTGTGTTAAAGATCTCCCTTGTATCAGTTGTGACGTTCTCACAGAGGAACAGAAAGCAAAATTAGCCACCCCACAGTATCAAAAGAAAAAAGAAAAGCGTGAGGCTAAGGCCTTAGAAGATTCCAGTACTACGCTTATTGACCCTTCATCTGTGTCAGTCATTGGTCTTGCTAGTGAAACTGAAGCAGCGAACTCAGAAGAGAGGAGTACCACCCCTGTGGGTGCGAAAATCAAGAAAGCCGTTAAGAGTTCTGAAGCAGTGAGTAGCACCCCTGAGGCTGCGAAAGCTATGAAATCTGACCAGACACCAGACACTAAAGTGACCAAAGGGAAATCGTCTAAGAAAAGACATTCCTCACCGGCTAGATCGTCAGCCCCTTCTACGGACACCAAGCTTGAAGCCATGGACCTTAAATGGTCCGAAAGGTTTAGCAGACTTGAAGCCATGCTGCTCTCCAAAACCATCAGTCAACCTACACCCGCTTTCCAGTCGGTCAAGGTTACACCTGTGAAACCCCCACCGGCGGGTGCCTTGGATACGTCTGAGCCTTTCTTTGCACTGGCCAGATCCACCGACCTTTCTTCAACTGCTCAGCCGACCTCCTATCACCGACCAGTCCCTTGCCGGACCGGTGGAACACCCTCCAGCGTCTACATCGGGTGTTGAGGTCACTCTTCAAGTTTCAGAGTCTGACATGGACGTTTTATCTGATTCTGACTCCGAATCTCTCCCGGTCAAGGTAGACAGAACGGAGGAAGGTGAACTTTCAGATGTAGAACAGGACTTATCACTTACAGAAACTGATCACTTATTGTCGGAAGAGCAGAATTATAGAGAGACCATGAGTGGGGTTCGATCGTTTATGGGATGGACTCACATTCCGGAGGTCGACTCTGCTTTATCAAGCTCTGAGGATAACCCATTCGCAGCACCAAAGCAACAACCGACGGGAAAGACTAGCGTAAATTTACCCACAGACGACTGGTTGTGTCGCAAGATGGACCGACTAAATGTAACTTTGGTGCAGGGTTACCCCTCTAGAAGTTCGGAGACTGGAGGTCTCCAGAAAGATCAATTTGTGAAGTATGGCAAATCGCAAGGGAAGTGGTACGGCCTACATCCCGGCCAGGACAAACCAGCCGGTAGTGTTTCCTTTTGGCATTCAGAAGCTGCAAAGCTGAACAGTTCATTTTATTACGCTACAATAGCTTACCATGTGGGACTTAATGCTGTTCTCGGGTTGCCACACCCGGGGCCAACGTCTTAGAAAAAAAGACCGTTCTTGTTAGCCACCGGATATACTGGTAGTTGTCGTCACGTGATACCTTCTGACCAATCGTCCTACTTTCTCGTTGGCCACGATTGACTGGTAGCAGTTTGTAAATATACAGACATTTTCATTTATTTCTCAGACTTTACTTATTGTTGGAGTCTAATATTTGCATATTTCTTGTAATATATATCATAGATTATTCTGTTAAAGTTTCATTTCCACAGGATAAGTATTTTTATTGCAGTCGCGTGTTTTGAGTTTTCCTCGGTTCAGGCTATTTCTTTCTACGTCTTTTATTGCGTACAAAATGTCTACACATCAAGCAAATAAAGACAAACCGAGAGCGCAGAAATGCCGCCATTTCTGCTTTAGTTTTGATACACATAATTTCTGCCCTACCTGTAGGGAGGCTGGCAAGGGAGATGACCCCTGTGTCACCTTTGAAACCCCTTGCGAAGTTTGCACGTCTTTTACAGATGAGCAACTTCAGAAAATCCAAAACCGGAAACGGTATTTGAAAAAGCAGAAAGCGACAACTAGTTCCAAAGATGAACTAGATCTTTTGGGTGAAGGCGACGGGGATTCCTTCACTGGGTCTAATGCAGACCTCGAGTGTGCGGCTGATAGCCTTTTTACCTCACCCCCCCGTCCACAACCTCTTGCCTTCAGTTCCCTGTCTTTGAAAACGCCAGCAAAAACCGTCCCACCCACCCCTGGCACTGCTTTGCAAAATAAAATCCAGTCAAATTTAGAGAAATCACTCGGTGATTCCTTAAATATACACTTACAGCAGCAAATGGGTTCCTTTCAGGCATCCATGTTGGAAGCTTTTAGGTCACTCCGAGAGGAGTTGACTGTAAAACAGAAAGTCGAGGCACAGCCCTCGACTCTTGCTTCAAAACCTGGCTTGTCCAGTACTTCTGCTGCCCCTCTGGATTTGCCCCCTCCGAGATCTGGTACTAACATTCCAAGCGAGGATATGGATGTGGACTACGGTCCAACTCTTCCTCCCCGTTTAGTATCTACTCAACCTTCCTCGGATCAGTACGTTGCCCCCTCTGAAGGTCATCCCGAAGAGGTTTCGTACTCTCACAAAAAGCAAAGCCATAGGCAGCCAGTTGACCCGAGCTCTGCCTCGGACCAACTAAATGAGGATTCCGATGAATCTCGGATCCCTTCTTCTAGATCCAAAAAGCACTCTGACAAGAGCAAACATAAATCAAGATCTAGATACGTGTCTTTTACCTCAGAGGAGGACCACTCCCCTGTAGCCAGACACAGGTCTTCTAAGCCCTCTAGGGCTCAGCCCTCAGGAGTTGCTTCTGATCAAGACCTCCCACAACATGATCCAGACCCCCCTTATTATAGGGCAGTAGCTTTGTCTGACATGCCCTCACAATACTCTGAGGAAGTTGATACCTTCAGGCGTATTTTGTCTCTCCCTGACCCCAGGGAATCTATGCCCAGGTCTTCCACCTCGGTGTTGGGTCTGGATGATGAAAAAGGCCGTCAAGAGCTCAGACCTAGAGGTCCCTCCTCTATTCTTCCACTTAGCTCAGTTATCAAGGACGCCTTTGATAAATTCCAACATGACTTTAAGGCTGCCAACTTATCTGAGGGAAAATATGTCAAGCCTCCTCCCTCAACTTCAAAGTGGTACAAGGTGGGACAACCAACTTTTCAAGACAAAATCCAGGAGTTGAATACAGACTTTGCTAAGATCTGTATTACTCCTAGACCTTCTGGGCCCCCAGTAGCCAGAGTTCCCCTTCCAGTCCTCAAGGAGCTAGAACTTCAGGCTAGACAAAATATCTCTACCCTCAACTTCACCGCTGCTTTTGCCAAGACCTCCTCTTCTTGCAATGCTTCATTGGAAAAATGCCAACATAGCATCAAGTCTACGGTCAAGAAGATTAAATCTCAGATTCAAAAAGGTGCCGATCCTGAGAGAGCAGCAAAGCGCGGATATGAGGAAGTAGCTGACTACTTAGATTTTTGGAACAAGACAGTACTTGTTCAACACAGGGCCCTCACTTGTCTCAGCAAATCTCTAGCCCATATTTTGCAGAGGGAATTATACTCTATGGCTAATACCGGCTTGCTTAGGCGCGAAGCCGAGATGACTCTATTACATCCTCAATTAGGAGAAACGAGACGTCAAGAACTCAGGAACTCGTCCTTTTGGGACGCCTCCTTGTTCGAGTCTCAATTAGTGAAGGAAGGTGAGGACTTCCTTCTCAAAAAAGGCACCTCAAAAGATTCTCAGGGTTTTCCACCCTACCAGAATAAGCCCTTTCGTGGTCCCCACAAGAAAAGAGGCTCCTACAGGAAACGCCCCTATGGGGGCAATACCTCTCAAAGCAGTAACCAGTCCTTTCCTTCGGGAAGAGGAAAATCCAACTTCAGAGGCTTCAGGGGTCGTTTTCGACCCCACAATAGAGGAAGGGGGCGTGGAAACCCCCCTCCCCAATGACTCCTCCAAAGCCTCACTCAGTCCACCAGTAGGAGGTCGCCTCCGTTCTTTCAGGAGAGACTGGCTCACAAACAAATGTTCTCAAAACGTGTTAAACATTATCACCAATGGCTACGTTCTGCCATTCCGTTCAAAGCCAAACTTGATCAGATTTCCTCTGATTCTGTCAGAGTACAAGGCCCAACAAAAAGACCAAGCCTTGGCTACTTGTATCCAGTCTCTCCTGTCAAAGAACGCTATCGAAAGGGTAGACAATGTAAAATCTCTCGGGTTTTACAGTCGCCTGTTCCTAGTACCCAAGCCTCACCAAAAGTGGAGGCCAGTCATAGACTTAAGCAGGCTCAATACTTTTCTACACGTAGAAAAGTTCAAAATGGAAACTCCAGAGTCCATCAGGACCTCCCTGATTCCAGGGGAGTGGGTATCGTCGATAGATCTGTCGGACGCCTACCTGCATATCCCCATCCACCCAAACTCAAGGAAATACCTAAGGTTTTGCTACAAGGCTCAGGTGTTCCAATTCACCTCCCTCCCGTTCGGACTAGCCACAGCCCCCCAGGTCTTTACAATGATCGTAAAGGAAGTGAAACTAATGGCCCTCTCAAGAGGACTCAGAATTCACCAATACCTGGACGACTGGCTGATCAGGTCCCAGTCTCAGGAGGAAGCACAAGTGAACACTCAGGCAGTAGTAGAACTGACTCAGTCCTTGGGATGGATAATAAATCAGGAAAAATCAGAACTGAAACCTACACAGGTGTTTTCGTTCGTGGGCTACGAATACCACCTCGATTCAGCCCTTGTAAAACCCACTCAAGAGAGATGGCTCAAACTTCAGGATTTGATCCTACGACTCAAGTCAAAACGTGTTTTGACTGCAAGATGTTTGATGTCTCTAATTGGGTTGCTAGCCTCAACGGAGAAAATGGTCCCGGAGGGACGCCTTCACATGAGGCCCTTTCAGTTTCATCTCAAGGAGCACTGGAGATATCCTCAGTCGCTGGACAACCTCCTTCCCTGGACAGAAGCCATTGCAGCCCACCTAGATTGGTGGCAAAATCCCTCCAAGGTGATGAAAGGTGCAGACCTTCATCCCAAAGACCACAGTATCCAACTCTTTACCGACGCCTCAAACGAAGGTTGGGGCGCTCACTTAGACCAAAATTTTACCAAAGGTCTGTGGTCAGATCGGGAAAAAAGGCTTCACATAAATGTCCTAGAATTGAAGGCGGTCTCCCTGGCCCTTCGAGACTTCAAGGACCAGTGCCAGAATCAAACAGTGTTGGTTGCGACGGACAACTCAACAGTGGTAGCCTACATCAACAAACAAGGAGGAACACACTCGGCAGAGATGTGTGCTCTCCTGTGGAAGATCATGACCTGGTGCCATCACTATCACATAACATTGAAAGCCAGGCACATTCCAGGGTGCCTGAATGTGATGGCCGACCTGCTATCCAGGTCCAACCAAGTGCAGTCAACCGAATGGTCTCTGCACCCACAGGTCTTCAAACAGATCTGCCAGAAGTGGTTCACCCCTCATGTAGACTTGTTTGCCACTCACCTGAACCACAAGCTCCCTCTATACGTGTCTCCTATCCCAGACCCAAAGGCCTGGGACATAGATGCTCTGAACATAAACTGGACCAACCTCACAGCATATGCGTACCCTCCTACGGCTCTCCTTCACAAGGTGATCCAAAAGATCAGGCAATGCCAGTGCCTGATCATCGTAATAGCCCCAGGCTGGCCAGGGATGCCCTGGTTTTGGGACCTAGTGCAGCTCTCAACAGAGATCCCACTGCAACTCCCAGTGTCAACAACCCTACTCAAACAGTCCCACAAGCTGGTGTTCCACAACAACCCCCAGCACCTGAACCTCCACGCCTGGTGTCTAGGAGCGGACAACTCCAAGAACAAGGCTTCTCTGTGGAGGTGGCAGAGAGAATTGCTGCCCCTCAGCGGTCATCAACAAGGACCATCTACAAGTCAAAGTGGGCCCTATTTGAAAAATGGTGCAGAGAAAATTCGGTGGATTTCTCCACTCCATCTGTGAAACAAATCTCAGATTTCTTCATGTACCTGTACCAAGACCTAAACAGGCGCCCCTCGACCATTGATGGCTACAGGACTGCAATCGTTGACACTTTGGGCCCAACGGCCCAACATATTGCACACAATGCAGACCTTCATAGGTTACTCTCCAGTTTTCACAGGGATCGTCCTAAAAGTTCCAGAAACTTACCCAAGTGGAACCTTTCTGTTGTCCTTAACGAGCTCACCAAAGCACCTTTTGAGCCCATGAAAGACTCAGACCTCAAACATCTCACTTTAAAAACTGCTTTCTTGCTAGCCTTGGCCTCCGGCAAGCGCCGCAGCGAAATCCATGCCTGGGTCGCTAACAAAGTATCCAATTTAGGCCAATGGGAAAAGGTTGCCCTGTTCCCTTCTTCTGATTTCATAGCCAAAAACCAACTAGCAAGAGAAGGTTCTCAAAGTGTGTCTCCGGTGACTATCCCTGCTCTGACTACCATTGTGGATAGACAGTTTAAAGAAGACAGGACCCTGTGTCCCGTACGGGCCCTGAGGTTTTATTTGGACCGAACTAAAGACCTGAGAGGGTCTCGTTCTCTCCTTTTCATCTCCTTTAAGAAAGGACATACCTCAGACATCAGACCCGCTACACTCTCTTCATGGTTGAAACAAACCATTTTACTTTGTTACAAACAAGCAGATCAACAAGCCTTGGACTTGGTCCAAGTCAAAGCGCATGACATCCGGGCCTTCGCGGCCTCTAAGGCCTTTTACGGTGGGGTATCGGTGGACCAAATCATGCAAGCCTGTCACTGGAAAGCTCACAACACATTTACAAATTTTTACCTAAAAGACCTTACTTGGTCGGACACCGACAACAATTTGTACCTGGGACCCGTAGTGGCTGCACAACAAGTCCTAGATCCTTCCCCTCAGACCAGTTGTCCTCGGAAAGAAAAAAGGGGGGGGGGGCACATCCGCTACAACCAAGTCTTCAGGAGTCTTTCCCAGGATCTAGGTATTCCTTTACCTTCAAGATGTTACGGGTAAGGTCATTTTATTCTTTAATTATCAAGTAATTTCTATTAAGGACTTATTTAGTTGTCATTAATCTCATATTCAGCTTGTAAAAATTTTATGAGACGCCCAACCACTGGGTTGGTCAGTCATACGTGAAGGGCCCTTTTGGACCCTCAGACCTCGGAGTGAGCACTGCTGCACTTCCGTCCTACAATAAAACATCTAGACAGTTTTTAGTACTGTCTCTCATTTACTTAGGTTTTTGGCTCGTTACAGGCCCGGCCTTCGGGATCGGGGCACTGTAAATGGGACTCAGACTGGTATTTCTGGCACTATTCTATAAATATTAATTCAAAATCTTAGAAAAAATGACATACCTTCCAGTCTCAGCTGTAATCCCGCCACCGGGCGGTTGAATTCAGCATTAAGTCCCACATGGTAAGCTATTGTAGCGTAATAAAATTGAAAATTTTAATTACTTAAATGTAGCTTTTATAAGCTACAAGCTTACCATGTGGGACTTAGAAGAGTCCCACCCTGCCTCCCCGCTGTTTACAGCTGAGGGGTAGGTTTAAAAATTTCAACGAGAAAGTAGGACGATTGGTCAGAAGGTATCACGTGACGACAACTACCAGTATATCCGGTGGCTAACAAGAACGGTCTTTTTTTCTAAGACGTTGGCCCCGGGTGTGGCAACCCGAGAACAGCATTAAGTCCCACATGGTAAGCTTGTAGCTTATAAAAGCTACATTTAAGTAATTAAAATTTTCAATTTAGTAGGGTCTCTAGACCCAGTGGTTTAACCTCACCGGCTCCTCCATCTCGCACTATCTCACAAGACACCTTGAGGCGATGGGAGAAGAGTGCCCGGGAAGCAACTTATATATGCAATCAGGCCGCAGGTCTTAGCCGGTGTGTAAGCAAAGTTCAACAGAGCATGGCATCTCAACTGAAGATTTTACAATCTGAGCACAGCAAGGGCAAATCGGCAGATAAGGTCGGTGGGGCTGCGGAGGAGTTGCAGTATCTCATGACTTTTAACTCTTCCATTACACAGTGCATGACAAAGACTATGGAACACTTATCTGACTTTGCCTTCGTCTGTATGTACAATTTTACTCTGGCCCGAAGGGATTCTTATTTAGCACACATGAAGACCGGACTTAAACCGGATACCTTGGCTGCCCTTCGTCAAGCACCTATGGAATCTGCAACTCTCTTTCCAGATACCATATTGAAGAAAGCAGAGGATGACATCTCCAAATTTGAAGAGAGAGGACACTCTCATGCAGGCTCATCCAATCGTAAGGAGTCTCGTTATCACCCTTACAAGAGAACCGACCGACCGGCCTACGACAATAAGTCTTCAAAACCAGCCTGGAAAAATCTGGGACGACAGTTCAAGAAAAAGAGCAGAATGCAGGCCGGAAAGTTTTCCTCGCGTCAGGCCAAGGGTCAGTCTGCTTATAAATGACAATTACCCTGTAAAATTCTTGTTTCCAAGCAGACTGACCGGAAGCAGGAGAGAGTTGAATCAAAGGACTTTAATTCCTTGTACAAAGACTCAGTCAAATGTAAAGCCTCTTGCTGTAAATTCTGTAGTTTCTGCACCCGGGCTGCCACAAAGGAAAGGCATAAGTCCTGGGTTGGCAGAATGTTATGTTCAACCAGTTTGCAAATTAAAATCTGTGCAAGGTGTTTCATGTGTCACTCAATTACCTTATGTCAAAACTGTAACAAATGCCTCGAATGCTGCACTAAATCTACCTGTAGGGGCAAGACTTCAAAACTTTTGGCAAGTTTGGCAGGACCTGGGCGCCAGCCCCATAGTGGTTCAAATCCTGAAAGAGGGTTACACTCTCCCGTTCCGGATCCGCCCCAAACTAGTAAGATACCCGACTGTCGTGAGCTGTTATGCAAATCCCCACAGGAACAGCTACCTGATGGAGGCATTGCATCAGCTTACCGACAAAAATGCAGTGGAAATAGTACAAAACCAAAAATCTCTGGGTTTCTTCAATCGGTTATTCCTAGTACCCAAACCAAACAACAAATGGAGACCCATACTGGACTTAAGCAACCTCAATCTCTTCCTCAAGGTGGAGAAATTCAAGATGGAGACACCGGAAACTATCAGGTCATCACTCCAACAAGGGGAATGGGTCACATCCGTAGACTTTCAGGATGCCTATTTCCATATTCCAATACAGGAACAATCCAGGAAATATTTGAGATTTCACGTCCAAGGGCGAACATACCAGTTCAAGGCTCTGCCGTTTGGACTGTCCACAGCACCCTTGGAGTTTACTGTGGTCGCAAAGGAGGTGAAACTGATGACCACACACAGGGGTATAAGAATCCACCAGTACCTAGACGACTGGTTGGTGAGGGCCAAATCCCGCGAAACTTGTCTCCACCATACCCAAGTCCTGATCAAAATGTGCCAGAACCTAGGGTGGCTGGTGAATTTAGAAAAATCAGAGCTGGAACCCAAACAGATCTTCGACTTTGTAGGTTACCAGTTTGACCTCCGGTCCGGCCGGGTCAGGCCGACCCCGGACCGGTGGCAAAGCCTTCAGGACAAGATACAACTACTCCTGTCGTTACCGGTCTGTCCGGTCCGGCAGTTCATGTCCCTGATAGGCCTACTAACAGCCACAGAAAAACAGGTTCACCTCGGCCGACTGCACATGAGACCCATACAGTGGCATCTCAAGAACAACTGGAGGGTACCAGAATCTCTAGAGAAGATTATCCCCCTACCAAGGTCCCTGCACCCCCACTTACAATGGTGGCTAGAGGAAGACAATGTGCTTCAAGGCCAACCACTACACCCAGTAAGACATGCTCTGCAGATATTTACAGACGCATCAAAAGAAGGGTGGGGCGCTCACTTAAACGAGTTCACTGCAAGAGGGACCTGGTCGGTGCCAGAAAGCAAACTGCACATAAATTATCTGGAACTCAAAGCGGTTTTCCTGGCCCTCAAAGAGTTTCAAAACCTTTGTGTAGACAAAATGGTTCTGGTGGCCATCGACAACACTACAGTGGTAGCTTACATAAACAAGGAAGGAGGCATGAGGTCAGGCCCACTGTGTGCCCTACTATGGAGAATCTTGACCTGGTGCTCCCAGCGACAAGTGACTCTAAAAGCCCCACACATCCCAGGCCATTTAAATGTGATAGCAGACAAGCTATCCAGGCTGGGTCAGACCATCCAAACAGAATGGTCCCTCCTTCTGGAAGTTTTCCAACAACTATGCAATCAATGGCACCGGCCTCAAATAGACCTATTTGCCACGAGGTTCAACCACAAGTTACCTCAGTTTGTCTCTCCGGTACCGGACTCCCTGGCTATAGCAGTGGATGCTCTCACCCTGCCATGGGACGATCTGGATGCATACACCTTCCCACCGACCGCCATATTGGGCAAAGTGGTGGAGAAGCTACTGGACTCCCCGTGCAAGAGACTCATTCTGATTGCTCCCGGATGGCCCAACATGCCTTGGTTTTGGGACCTAGTGACCATGTCCAGTCAGATCCCTCTCAGCCTGCCCAACCTGCCCAGTCTTCTAACACAGCCTTTCAATCAGATCCCTCACAGAAATCTGACGAATCTAAACCTCCATGCCTGGCTCCTAGAGCCTCAAAAATCAAAGAACAGGGTTTCTCTGAGGCAGTGGCAGCAAGAATTGAGGCTCCTCAAAGAAAGTCAACCAGATCAGTCTATGAGGCAAAGTGGACCATTTTTACAAAGTGGTGCGACACTAATCAGGTGGACTTCAGGTCACCACCTGTAAAGGCAGTGGCTGACTTCTTAATGTACCTCTTTGAGGACAGGAAGTTACAGCCCAGCACCATTGATGGATACAGATCTGCCATTGCTGATAAACTGGGTGATACACCAATCAATATCAGCAAAAATGAGAACCTCACTCGTCTCTTGGAAAGTTTCCACAGAGACAGACCCAAAGGGCGGAGGGGAATACCCTCCTGGAACCTTTCCCTGGTACTACACCAGCTGACAAAGGCTCCGTTCGAACCACTTAGGGAGGCGTCTCTGAAGCATGTGACCTTCAAGACTGTTTTCCTTTTGGCCCTGGGCTCTGGCAAAAGACGGAGTGAAATCCATGCATGGCAGCATAAGAACATCAGGCACCAGTCGGACTGGTCTAAGGTGTCTCTTTTTCCATCCCCCAGCTTTCTCAAAGAACCAAGTGGCCAAGGAGGGTCCAGAGAGTGTAGCCCCAGTGGTAATACCAGCCCTGGCTCCTACTCTAGATAAATCCCTCAAGTCTGACAGATCCCTCTGTCCAGTCAGAGCTTTGCGCTACTATTTGGACAGGACTTCAGACCTCAGACAACACAAGGAGTTAGTCTTTGTCTCCTTCAAGAAGGGTTTCGACAAAGACATCTCCCCTGCCACAATCTCCTCATGGATCAAGCAAACTGTGATCCTATGCTATGAGCTCTCTGATCATCAGGCCCACACCCTACATCAAGTTAAAGCTCATGATGTCAGGGCCTTTGCGGCCACTAAGGCCTTCCAATCGGGAGTTTCCTTAGAACAGATCTTAGCAGCCTGCCACTGGAAATCTCATAATACCTTCACCCAATTCTATCTGAAGGATGTGGCTTGGGCTGACTCAGAGCTCTACCATCTTGGACCGGTTGTGGCTGCTCAGCAGATCCACCAACAGACTGGTACCTAGAGGAGATCTGTACATATGTAGATACCTGTACATGTTTGTATATATTGCACATATAGTTAAGAATCAACAAAAAAAAAAAAAAAAAAAAAAATCTCACGTACTTCCTGCAGGAGGCTTAACTGTATGGGACTGAACTCATCCCTCTCTTCCCTTACCTCAGAGCAGGTCTGTAAAAAAAAAGGGGGGGGGGGGGGGGGGGGGGGGTCCACCCAGGTCCACCCAGGCTAAATGAGAAATTGTCATAATCTCTAACATGAGTTCAACTTTAGTCCCTAGTAACTTACCCGCCAACCAAGCGGTAGTTATTCAGCTATTGTCCATTGGATAGGATGTATTAACGCAATAAAATTGCAAATTTAATAGGTAAATTAAATTTTTATAAGTTAATACCCTATCCAATGGACACACAAGACCCTCCCACCGACCCCGCTATCAGCTTACTAGGGGTCTAATAGGTTTAGACAACGAAAAAGATGCTATGACATCACGCTGTCTAGACAGGAAGGAAGTACGACACGCCATCTGGCGAGTGCACAGCACTGGACCGGCCTGGCCGGTGGAAACACAGGACGTCTTTTTCTGACGTTTGGCGGGCCGGTCTGCGCCGACCGGATAAGCTATTGTCCATTGGATAGGGTAATAACTTTATTTACCTATTAAATTTGCAATTTTCTTATTTGTAGCAAAATAATGATATAAGTAAATGTCAAATATCTTCAAAAGTATTGAAGTTAGGGAATTCTTTTCAAATATGTTATTCATCTAGTTTTTGATAAGCTATCACATAGTAAAGTTTCAGACCTGTTGCACATTGGATAGCTGAGTAATAGCTACTTTGAAATTGTGACTGTTGAGTAAATCCATTGTAACTCCAAAACTATTGCAGTTAGAGTATTTTCCTAAAATATGTTATTCAACTACTTTGTCCTTAACTATAAGATGGCATATAGTTTGGGGTTCTATTGCATGCCATAAGTGAGTAATAGCTATTTTCTTATTTGTAGCAAAATAACAACATAAGTAAATGTTAAATATCTTCAAAAGTATTACAGTTAAATCTTTCAACATGTTATTCATCTAGTTTTTGGTAAGCTATCACATAGTAAAGTTTCAGACCTGTTGTACATTGCATAGCTGAGTAATAGCTACTTTGAAATTGGGACTGTTGAGTAAATCCATTGTAACTCCAAAACTATTGCAGTTAGAGTATTTTCCTAAAATATGTTATTCAGCTACTTTGTCCTTAACTATAAGATGGCATATAGTTTGGGGTTCTATTGCATGCCATAAGTGAGTAATAGCTATTTTCTTATTTGTAGCAAAATAGCAACATAAGTAAATGTCAAATATCTTCAAAAGTATTGAAGTTAGGGAAATATTTTCAAATATGTTATTCATCTAGTTTTTGATGAGCTATCAGATAGTAAAGTTGCAGACCTGTTGTACATTGGATAGCTGAGTAATAGCTACTTTGAAATTGTGACTGTTGAGTAAATCCATTGTAACTCAAAACCTACTGCAGGTACAGTATTTTCGTAAAATAATTTGTTCAGCTACTTTGTCCTTAACTATAAGATGGCATATCGATTGGGGTTCCATTGCATGTCATAAGTGAGCAATAGCTATTTTCTTATTTGTAGCAAAATAACAACATAAGTAAATTTCAAATATCTTCAAAAGTATTCAAGTTGGGGAAATATTTTCATTTGTTATTCATCTAGTTTTTGATAAGCTTAATTTTCTGTGTTGCTTTTGCAGATGTAGGTCAATAGCTAAGTGAGTAGATAGCTGAGTAATAGCTACTAAAATGAGTGAATGTCTTTTATCTCCAAAAGTATTATAAGTAGGCAATTTGTTCTAAATAAGTCATTCACCTACTTTTGGGTGATCTACCACATAGTGAAGTTGCAGATCTATAGCTCTTTGCATAGCACACTCATAGCTACTAAAATTAGTAAATGTCTTTTATCTCTAAAAGTATAACAGGCAATTTCTTCTAAATAAGTCATTCATCTACTTTTGGGTGATCTACCACATAGCGAAGTTACAGAACTGTAGCTCTTTGCATAGCTGAGTAATAGCTACTAAAATGAGCAAATGTCTTTTGTCTCTAAAAGTATTACAGGTAGGCAATTTCTTCTAAATAAGTCATTCACCTACTTTTGGGTGATCCACCACATAGTGAAGTTGCAGAACTGTAGCTCTGTGGATAGCTGAGTAATAGCTACTAAAATTAGCAAATGTCTTTTATCTCTAAAAGTATTACAGGTAGGCAATTTCTTCTAAATAAGTCATTCACCTACTTTTACCTGATCTACTACATAGGGAAGTTGCGGATTTATAGCTTTTTGCATAGCACACATCTATCACATAGTAAAGTTGCAGAACTGTAGCTTTTTGGATAGCTGAGTAATAGCTACTAAAATTAGCAAATGTCTTTTTTCTCTAAAAGTATTACAGATAGGCAATTTCTTTTAAATAAGTCATTCAGCTATTTTTGGCTGATTTACCACACAGGGAAGTTTCAGATCTTTAGCTCTTTGCATAGCTCCTGTAGCTCTTTGGATAACTGAGTAATAGCTAATAGCGTCATAGGTACAAAAATGAGTAAATGTCTTTTATCTCTAAAAGTATTGCATACACGCAGTTTCTTCTAAATAAGTCATTGACCTACTTTTGGGTGATCTACCTAATAGTGAAGTTTCAGATCTATAGCTCTTTGCATAGCTCAATGATAGCTACTAAAAAGAGTAAATATTTTGTATCTGTAAAAGTATTGAATATACGCAATTTCTTCTAAATAAGTCATTCACCTACTTTTGGGTGAGCTACCACATAGTGAAGTTGCAGTATTGTAGCTCTTTCCATAGCTGTGTAACAGCTACTAAAATGATTAAATGTCTTTTGTCTCTAAAAGTGTTATGAAAAGGCAAATTCTTCTGAATAACTGTTTCACCTTTTGGGTGATCTACCACATAGTGAAGTTGCACTTTTATTACGCTACAATAGCTTACCATGTGGGACTTAATGCTGTTCTCGGGTTGCCACACCCGGGGCCAACGTCTTAGAAAAAAAAACAGTTCTTGTTAGCCACCGGATATACTGGTAGTTGTCGTCACATGATAACTTCTGACCAATCGTCCTACTTTCTCGTTGGCCACGCTTGACTGGTAGCAGTTTGTAAATATACAGACATTTTCATTTATTTCTCAGACTTTACTTATTGTTGGAGGCTAATATTTGGATATTTGTTTTAATATATATCATAGATCATTCTGTAAAATTCTTATTTTCACAGGATAAGTATATTTCTTGCTTTCACGTGTTTTGAGTTTTCCTCGGTACAGGCAATTTTTATTGTACGTCTTTTATTGCGTTAAAATGTCTCCCCACCAAACGAATAAAGACAAACCGAGAGCTCAGAAATGCCGCCACTTTTGTTTTAGTTTCAACCTACACAACTACTGCCCTACCTGTAGGGAGGCTGGCAAGGGAGATGACCCCTGTGTCACCTTCGAAACTCGCTGTGATATCTGTACATCTTTCACAGATGAACAGATTAAGAAAATTCAGCACAGGAAACGTTATCTTAAAAAGCAAAAGGCGGAAACTAGTTCCAAAGATGATGAACTCGATCTTTTGGGCGAAGGCGACAGGGATTCCTTCACTGGCTCAAATGCAGACTTCGAGAGTGCTGCTGACAATCTTTTTACCTCACCCCCCCGTCCTCAGCCACTTGTCTTCAGTTCTTTATCTTTAAAAACACCAGCCAAGTCTGTTCCACCCACCCCAGGTACAGCTTTACAAAACAAAATTCAAAAAAATATTGAAAAATCTCTGGGTGATTCCTTAAATATGCATTTACAGCAACAAATGGGTTCCTTCCAGGCATCCATGTTGGAAGCTTTCCAGTCACTTCGAGAGGAGTTGACTGCTAAAAAGAAAACCGAGGTAGAATCCTCGTTTCCTGCTTCCAAACCTGGTACATCCAGTGATAATGCTGTCAATCTGAACCTACCCCCTCCGAGATCTAGTACTAAATATGCATACCGAGGCAATGGATGTGGACTACGGTCCAGCACTCCCTCCTCGTCTAGTACTCAACCAACAAGATACCTCGGATCAGTACGTTGCTCCCTCTGTAGTACCACCGAAAGAGGTCTCGTACTCTCACAAAAAGCATAGCCATAGGCAGCCAGTTGATCCGGGATCTGCCTCGGACCAACTAAATGAGGATTCCGACGAACCTCGGATCCCTTCTTCCAGATCTAAAAAGCACTCTGATAAGAGTAAACACAAGTCAAGGTCCAGATATGTGTCATCTTCTTCAGGGGAAGATCAGTCCCCTGCAGCCAGACACAGGTCTTCTAAACCTTCTAGGGCTCAGCCCTCAGGGGCTACTTCTGATCAAGACCTTCCACAACATGATCCAGACCCCCCTTATTATAGGGAAGTAGCTCTGTCTGACATGCCCTCACAATACGCTGAAGAAGTCGACACCTTCAGGCGTATTCTTTCACTCCCTGACCCCAGGGAATCTATGCCTAGGTTTTCAACTTCAGGTCTTTCAACTCAGACCTTGAGGTCCTTCCTCTATTCTATCCCTTAGCTCAGTTATCAAGGACGCCTTTGATAAATTTCAACATGACTTTAAGGCTGCCAATTTATCTGAGGGCAAATATGTCAAGCCTCCTCCTTCCACTTCTAAGTGGTACAGGGTGGGACAGCCCTGTTTTCAGGATAAAATTCAGGGCCCGTATTCACTAACATTCTTATACTTAGAAAAAGAATTTTTCTTAGAATTAGAAAATTTTCTTATCTAAGAATTTTCTTAGAATTAGAAAAAAATTGTATTCACAAAGCAATTCTTAGTTAAGAATTATTTCTAAGAATAAGAATTTTCTTAGTTAAGAATAGTACACAGAAACATGTGCATGCATATAGTTTTTGATGTCACATGATCAGTCATGTGATATATTTACACCTTTATTGTTTGAAATGGAGTCAGAATTAGGTGCCGGATTCACAAAAGGTCTTAATCTTAGCCTTTTCTTAGGCGTAGCCCAGTCTTAAATACAACATTTTTTTTCAGCTAGGAATTTTCATAAATAGGTATTCGTAAAGCAGGTTTCAGCTTGAACAAAAGTCATCAACTTAGGACCAAGACTGATTTTTTTCATATAACCAAATTTATCGAACATAAATCAGAAGGCAGTGTACATATTAACTATTTTTATTTATTTATTTGGGGTTTTACGTCGCTTTCAACACTGTACATGTCATATCACGACGGGTAGTTGGAAGGGCAGAGGAAACCAGTACATAAAGTTCGCTAGGGTTGTGTACTGTAAACTGCCGACCAACGATCGCTCTATCTAGCACGGTTTTCGAGATATAAGCATTTTTGTGTTTTGCAATATTTGCGAAAATTTCGAAAATTCAAAATGGCCGCCATTTTTGGCGAGACAAAAATTTTTTGAAAATTGGGAAAAGTACTCCGTAGAGATATCCTGCGGGTCAAAAATTTTGTCAAAATTGCTCTATCTAGCACGGTTTTTGAGATATAAAGCATTTTTGTGTTTTGCAATTTTTGCGAAAATTTCGAAAATTCAAAATGGCCGCCATTTTGTGCGAGAAAATTTTTTTTTTGAAAATTGGGAAAACTACTCCGCAGAGATATTCTGCGGGTCAAAAATTTCGTCGAAATCGCTCTATCTAGCACGGTTTTCGAGATATAAGCATTTTTGTGTTTTCCTTATTTGGAAAATTCGTAATGATTAATTAATCATTAATTACTCGGCCATTTCTTGACCAATCAATGCCAAAATCTAATGATTTCCAGATTTTAATAGAATGAATGTATTTGCCAAGTTTCAGGTGAATTGATAAAATTCCTTTCAAGTTATCATCCGGACAAGCTTCCCCATCGAAAAAAGACATTTTTGGTCATGTGACCTCTCTGATTGGTTGAAATGGCACTGCAGCATATTCAAAAAAATTCCCCAAGGCTACTGCCTAAACCTGCCAAATTTGAAAAGAATCCGCCTAACAGTTACAGAGTTATAAGGAAAACAAAATGCGGAGCCGGCGGAGCCGCCGGAGCCTGAAGCTCTCCCATACACAAACAAGCGTCCCGCAAAAAACGTGTTAAACATTATCACCAATGGCTACGTACTGCCATTCCTTTCAAAGCCAAATTTGGTCAGATTTCCTCTGATTCTGTCAGAGTACAAGGCCCAGCAAAAAGACCAAGCCTTGGCCACTTGTATCCAGTCTCTCCTGTCAAAGAACGCAATCGAAAGGGTGGAAAATGTAAAATCTCTCAGGTTTTACAGTCGCCTGTTCCTAGTGCCCAAGCCTCACCAAAGTTGGAGGCCAGTCATAGACCTCAGCAGGCTCAACACTTTTCTACACGTAGAAAAGTTCAAAATGGAAACTCCAGAGTCCATCAGGACCTCTCTGATTCCTGGGGAGTGGGTATCGTCGATAGATCTGTCGGACGCTTACCTACACATCCCCATCCACCCAAACTCAAGGAAATACCTAAGGTTTTGCTACAAGGCTCAGGTGTTCCAGTTCACCTCCCTCCCATTCGGACTAGCCACAGCCCCCCAGGTCTTTACAATGATTGTAAAGGAAGTGAAACTAATGGCCCTCTCAAGAGGACTCAGAATTCACCAATACCTGGACGACTGGCTGATCAGGTCCCAGTCTCAGGAGGAAGCCCAAGTGAACACTCAGGCGGTGGTAGACCTAACCCAGTCCTTGGGGTGGATAATAAATCAGGAAAAATCAGAACTGAAACCTGCTCAGGTGTTTTCGTTCGTGGGCTATGAGTACCATCTAAATTCAGCCCTTGTAAAACCCACTCCAGAGAGATGGCTCAAACTCCAGGATTTGATCCTACTCCTCAAGTCAAGACGTGTTTTGACTGCAAGATGTTTGATGTCGCTAATTGGGTTGCTAGCCTCAACGGAGAAAATGGTCCCGGAGGGACGCCTTCACATGAGGCCCTTTCAGTTTCATCTCAAGGAGCACTGGATATATCCTCAGTCGCTGGACAACCTCCTTCCTTGGACAGAAGCCATTGCAGCCCACCTAGATTGGTGGCAAAATCCCTCAAACGTGATGAAAGGTGCAGACCTTCATCCCAAAGACCACAGTATCCAACTCTTTACCGACGCCTCAAACGAAGGTTGGGGCGCTCACTTAGACCAAAATTCTACAAGGGTCTGTGGTCAGATTGGGAAAAAAGGCTACACATAAATGTCCTAGAATTGAAGGCGGTCTCCCTGGCCCTTCGAGACTTCAAGGACCAGTGCCAGAACCAAACAGTGTTAGTTGCGACAGACAACTCAACAGTGGTAGCCTACATCAACAAACAAGGAGGAACTCTCAGCAGAGATGTGTGCTCTCCTGTGGAAGATCATGACCTGGTGCCATCACTACCACATAACATTAAAAGCCAGGCACATTCCAGGGTGCCTGAATGTGATGGCCGACCTACTGTCCAGGTCCAACCAAGTGCAGTCAACAGAATGGTCTCTGCACCCGCAGGTGTTCAAACAGATCTGCCAGAAGTGGTTCACACCTCATGTAGACTTATTTGCCACTCACCTGAACCACAAACTTCCACTGTACGTATCTCCTGTCCCAGACCCAAGGGCTTGGGACATAGATGCTCTAAACATAAACTGGACCAACCTCACGGCCTATGCTTACCCTCCTACGGCTCTCCTTCACAAGGTGATCCAAAAGAGCAAGCAATGTCATTGCCTGATCATCGTGATAGCCCCAGGCTGGCCAGGGATGCCCTGGTTTTGGGACCTAGTGCAGCTCTCAACAGAGATCCCACTACAACTCCCAGTGTCAACGACCCTACTCAAACAGTCCCACAAGTATGTGTTCCACAACAACCCACAACATCTGAACCTCCACGCCTGGTGTCTAGGAGTGGATAACTCCAAGAACAAGGCTTCTCTGTGGAGGTGGCAGAGAGAATTGCTGCTCCTCAGCGGTCATCAACAAGGACCATCTACAAGTTAAAGTGGGCCCTATTTGAAAAATGGTGCAGAGAAAATTCGGTGGATTTCTCCACTCCATCTGTGAAACAAATCTCAGATTTTTTCATGTACCTGTTCCAAGACCTAAACAGGCGCCCCTCGACCATTGATGGTTACAGGACTGCAATCGTTGACACCTTGGGCCCAACGGCCCACCATATTGCACATAATGCAGACCTTCATAGGTTACTCTCCAGTTTTCATAGGGATCGTCCCCAAAAGTTCCAGAAATTTACCTAAGTGGAACCTTTCTGTTGTCCTCAACGAGCTCACAAAAGCACCATTTGAGCCCATGAAAGACACAGACCTCAAACATCTTACTTTGAAAACTGCTTTCTTGCTAGCTTTGGCCTCCGGCAAACGCCGTAGCGAAATCCATGCCTGGGTCGCTAACAAAGTATCTAATCTAGGCCAATGGGAAAAGGTTGCCTTGTTCCCTTCTTCTGATTTCATAGCCAAAAACCAACTAGCAAGAGAAGGTTCTCAAAGTGTGTCTCCGGTGACTATTCCTGCTTTGACTACCATTGTAGGCACATCCGCTACAACCAAGTCTTCAGGAGTCTCTCCCAGGATCTAGGTATTCCTTTACCTTCAAGATGTTACGGGTAAGGTCATTTTGTTTTTTAGTTATTAAGTAATTTGTATTAAGGAATTATTAAGTTGTCATTAATCTCATATTCAGGTGGCCAAAAATTTATGAGATGTCCAACCGTTCGGTTGGTCAGTCACTCGTGAAGGGCCCTCAGGGACCCTTAGACCTCAAGTGAGCACTGCTGCACTTCCGTCCTACAATCAAACATCTAGACAGTTTCAGCACTGTCCCTCATTTTACTTAGGTTTTTGGCTCTTTACAGGCCCGGTCTTCGTGGGAATCAGACTGGTATTTCTGGCACTATTCTTTACATATTAATTTAAAATCTTAGAAAAAATGACATATCTTCCAGTCTCAGCTGTAATCCCGCCACCGGGCGGTTGAATTCAGCATTAAGTCCCACATGGTAAGCTATTGTAGCGTAATAAAATTGAAAATTTTAATTACTTAAATGTAGCTTTTATAAGCTACAAGCTTACCATGTGGGACTTAGAAGAGTCCCACCCTGCCTCCCCGCAGTTTACAGCTGAGGGGTAGGTTTTAAAAAATCCAACGAGAAAGTAGGACGATTGGTCAGAAGTTATCACGTGACGACAACTACCAGTATATCCGGTGGCTAACAAGAACTGTCTTTTTTTCTAAGACGTTGGCCCCGGGTGTGGCAACCCGAGAACAGCATTAAGTCCCACATGGTAAGCTTGTAGCTTATAAAAGCTATATTTAAGTAATTAAAATTTTCAAATCTATAGCTCTTTGCATAGCTGAGTCATATACCTGCTAAAATGAGTAAATGTCTTTTATCTCTAAAAGTATTGCAGATAGGCAATTTATTCTAAATGAGTTGTTCACCTACTATTGGGTGATCTACCACATGGTTAAGTTGCACAACTGTAGCTCTTTGCATAGCTAAGTAACAGGTACTAAAATGACTAAATGTCTTTTATCTTTAAAAGTATTGGACATAGACAATTTCTTCTAAATAAGTCATTCAACTACTTTTGGCTGATCTTCCACATAGTGAAGTTGCAGAACTGTTACAGTAGCTCTTTGGATGGCAGAGTAATAGCCACTAAAATGAGTAATTGTTTTTTTATCTCTAAAAGTGTTACAGATAGGCATTTCTTCTAAATATGTCCTTCACCTACTTTGGGTTGATCTACTACATAATAAAGTTGCAGAACTGTAGCTCTTTGGATGGCAGAGTAAGAGCTACTAAAATGAGTAAATGCCTTTTGTGTTTAAAAGTATAGCAATCAAACATTAAAGTGCCTCTTGCTTGTTGTCACTTCAACATGTGCCTCCATCTCACAAGAAAATTTATATTCTACTATCTTTAGTACATCTAATTTATATGGCGGGAGATAAATGCATGCGTCAGAATGCTTGTTTGTTTGACAAATGCAGTACTAGAACTTATCTCGTGATTTTGTTGGAAGCAAGGCTACATACAGCCTGTTGGTTATCACGTAACTTGATGTATCTGTTTCACTTGATAAATGACAATAAGAAATCTATTTGTTATAAAATAAGATGCATTTGTATATTATATCACTTTAAAATACTGATCACGGATAGCTTATATAAAAAGAAGACAAAACGAACTAGCTTGGCTACAGAGTAAAACATCGATTCGTGGACTTGTAGTACATCTATCTCATTAATATTCATGAGTTTGTATCGTTGTTTCGAAAGTGGACGACATAGCTTTCATCGGGGAATATAACTGCTACAAAGATATATTTCTTTTGAAAATAAGGTAATTAAGCGTCCCGTAAGGGACGCTTGTTTGTGTATGGGAGACCTTCAGGCTCCGCTGGCTCCGCATTTTGTTTTCCTTATAACTCTGTAACCGTTAGGCGGATTCTTTTCAAATTTGGCAGGTTTAGGCAGCAGCCTTGGGGAATTTTTTTGAATATGCTGCAGTGACATTTCAACCAATCAGAGAGGTCACATGACCAAAAATGTCTTTTTTCGATGGGGAAGCTTGTCCGGATGATAACTTGAAAGGGATTTTATCAATTCACTTGAAATTTGGCAAATACATTCATTCTATTAAAATCTGGAAATCATTAGATTTTGGCATTGATTGGTTAAGAAATGGCCGAGTAATTAATGATTAATTAATCATTATGAATTTTCCAAATAAGGAAAACACAAAAATGCTTATATCTCGAAAACCGTGCTAGATAGAGCGATTTCGACGAAATTTTTGACCCACAGGGTATCTCTGCAGAGTAGCCATGCCAATTTTCAAAAAAATTTTCTCTTGCCAAAAGTGGCGGCCATTTTGAATTTTCGAATTTTTCGCAAAAATTGCAAAACATAAAAAATGCTTATATCTCGAAAACCGTACTAGATAGAGCGATTTCGACGAAATTTTTGACCCGCAGGGTATCTCTGCAGAGTAGCCATGCCAATTTTCAAAAAAATTTTCTCTTGCCAAAAGTGGCGGCCATTTTGAATTTTCGAATTTTTCGCAAAAATTGCAAAACATTAAAATGCTTATATCTCGAAAACCCTGCTAGATAGAGCGATTTCGACGAAATTTTTGGCCCACAGGGTATCTCTGCAGAGTAGCCATGCCAATTTTCAAAAAAAATATTTCTCGCAAAAAATGGCGGCCATTTTGAATTTTCGTATTTTTTTTGCAAAATTGCAAAACATAAAAATGCTTATATCTCGAAAACCGTGCTAGATAAAGCGATTTCGACGAAATTTTTGACCCACAGGGTATCGCTGCAGAGTACCCATGCCAATTTTCAAAAAAATTTTATCTTGCCAAAAATGGCGGCCATTTTGAATTTTCGAATTTTTGCGCAAAAATTGCAAAACACAAAAATGCTAATATCTCGAAACCCGTGCTACATAGAGCGATTTCGACCAAATTTTTGATCTTCAGGGTATCTCTGCAGAGCAGCTATCCCAAAGAGCTTTCACTCGGTGACGTTTCAGACCCGTAGCTAATTATTCACCTACTCAAAGTGAGTAAATGCTAATTGTATCCCCGACGCGAAGCGGGGATACTATGGATTCATCATCGTTGTCGTCCACGTCCGCAGAGATTTCTTGTTAGCGACCTACAGTCCACATTTCTTTCTGGATTTCTTTCATATTTGGCAGGTGGCTTGATATGGTAGAGGACTCGCCACCCTATCTTTTTGGTAGGCTTTATGTCTAAATTAGGCCTGTGGTAGACAAAAATGTCTAAAATGTGGAATATTGCTTGTTAGCGACCTACAGTCCACATTTCTTTCCAGATTTCTTTCATATTTGGCAGGTGGCTTGGTATGCTAGAGGACTCGCCACCCTATCTTTTTGGTAGGCTTTATGTCTAAATTAGGCCTGTGGTAGACAAAAATGTCTAAAATGCATTAAAAGTCATGAAATCATGCACTAAATCACTTATAACTTGAAAAGTGTTGCATTTAGAGCATTTTGTTAAAATATGTTATTCAGCTACTTTTTTCATAGCTACAACATGGTGAGTAACTTGGGTGTCTGTCTCAATAGCTAAGTGAGTAATAGCTACTTTTGGGCTTTTCAGTAACTTCCATCATGAGTAAAATCACTTGTAACTTTAAAACTATTGCATTTACACAATTTTGTATAAATATGTTATTCAGCTACTTTTGGGTCAGCTATAACATAGTAAAATTTCAGACCTGTAGCTCATGGCATAGCTGAGTAATAGCTACTTTTAGGTTATCACTATTGAGTAAATTACTTATAACTTCAAAAGTATTACATTTAGAGTATTTTGTTTCAATATGTTATTCACCTATTTCGGAGTCAGCTATAACATAGTGAAGTTCCAGACCTGTGGCTCATTGCATAGCTGAGTAATAGCTACTTTGAAGTTCACACTGTTGAGTAAATCAGTTGTAATTGGAAAACTATTGCATTTACAGAAATTTGTGTAAATATGTTATTCAGCTACTTTTGGGTCAGCTATAACATAGTGAAATTACAGACCTGTAGCTCATGGCACAACTGAGCAATAGCTATTTTCAGGTACTGACTGTTGAGTAAATGACTTGTAACTTGAAAAATATTGCATTTGGAGTATTTTGTTAAAATATGTTGTTCACCTACTTTTAGGTCAGCTATAACATCGAGAAATTACAGACTTATAGCTCATGGCATAGCTGAGCAATAGCTATTTTCAGGTTCTCACTATTGAGTAAATCAGTTGTGACTTGAAAACTATTGCATTTACAGTATTTTGCTTAAATGTGTTGTTCACCTAATTTTGGGTCAGCTATAACATAGAAAAAATCCAGACATGTAGCTCATTGTAAAGCTGAGTAATAGCTACTTTGAGGTTATCACTGTTGAGTGAATCAGTTATAACGTGAAAACTATTACATTTACAGTATTTTGTTTAAATATGTTATTCACATAATTTTTGGTCAGCTATAACAGAGTGAAATTGCAGACCTCTATGTCATGGCATAGTTTACCAATATCTACTTTCAGGTTCTCACTGTTGAGTAAATCATTGTATCCACTGGATAGCTGCAGTGTGTAAAGAGATTTCACCATTACCGCTCTAACGAAAAAAAATATTATAGCTAGCCTTCTCAAGGTATATTAGAGGGTGCACCACAGTACTCTATTGGTAGGCTTTATGTCTAAATTAGGCCTGTGGCTAAATTACTTGCCTACTAAAAATGAGTAATTCTGCATTTTCTCTAAAAGTATTGCAGATAGCAATTTTTCTTAAATAACTCCTTCACCTACTTTTGGGAGAGCTTTCACATGCTGAAGTTCCAGACCTGTAGGTAATTACTCACCTACTCAAAATGAGTAAATGTGAATTATCTCTAAAAGTATTGCAGATATCCAATTCTTATCAAATAACTCATTCATCTACTTTTGGGAGAGCTTTCACTTGGTGAATTTTCAGACCCGTAGGTAATTACTCGCCTACTCAAAATGAGTAAATGCAAATTATCTCTAAAAGTATTGTAGATAGCCAATTTTTCTCAAATAACTCATTTGCCTACTTTTGGGGAGAGCTTTCACTTGGTGAAGTTTCAGACCCGTAGGTAATTACTCACCTACTGAAAATGAGTAAATGCAAATTATCTCTAAAAGTATTCCCGATAGCCAATTTTTGTCAAATAACTCCTTCACCTACTTTTGGGAGAGCTTTCACTTGGTGAATTTTCAGACCCGTAGGTAATTACTCACCTACTCAAAATGAGTAAATGCGAATTATCTCTAGAAGTATTGCAGATAGCCAGTATTTCTCAAATAACTCATTAACATGAAAACAACTTATAGGAAGTCATGGGCTGCAAATCTTTTCATGTGGTCAGATTTGACCTTGGGCCCCTCCTGCTTATTATTGGTCCTAGAGGTTTGCAATGTGAAAACGACTTATAGGAAATCATGGGCTGCGAATCTTTCGATGTGGTCAGACTTCACCTTGGGCCCCTGCTACAGGGTCAAATAAGGTTAGCCAAACTTAAAAGTGCTTTCAGCTTGCTTATTAACGAAAAATGCTGTTTATCTTCCAAACTATCTTAGTTGGCCTTTGTCGGAGGATACATCCAGCATCTGGCCACAGATGCGTCCTTGGTCTAGTTATCTCTAAAACTATTGCGGATACCCAATTTTTTTCAAATAACTCATTCATCTACTTTTGTGTGATCTACCACATAGTGAAGTTGCAGAACTGTAGCTCTTTGGATAGCTGAGTAATAGCTACTAAAATGAGTAAATGTCTTTTATCTCTAAAAGTATTACAGGTAGGCCATTTCTTCTAAATAAGTCATTCACCTACTTTTGTGTGATCTACCACATAGTGAAGTTGCAAAACTGTAGCTCTTTGGATAGCTGAGTAATAGCTACTAAAATGAGTAAATGTATTTTATCTCTAAAAGTATTACATGTAGGCAATTTCTTCTAAATAAGTCATTCACGTACTTTTGGGTGATCTACCACATAGTGAAGTTGCAGAACTGTAGCTTTTTGGATAGCTGAGTAATAGCTACTAAAATGAGTGTCTTTTATCTCTAAAGTATTACAGGTAGGCAATTTCTTCTAAATAAGTCATTCACGCACTTTGGGTGATCTACCACATAGTGAAGTTGCAGAACTGTAGCTCTTTGGATAGCTGAGTAATAGCTACTAAAATGAGTAAATGTCTTTTATCTCTAAAAGTATTACAGGTAGGCAATTTCTTCTAAATAAGTCATTCACCTACTTTTACCTGATCTACCACATAGGGAAGTTGCAGAACTGTAGCTCTTTGGATAGGTGAGTAATAGCTACTAAAATGAGTAAATGTCTTTTATTATCGTGCGTGTGTCACACAGTTTCCTCTGAAACTACTACAGTTACACATTTTTGGTAAATTAGTTGTCCTAATGAATTTTTTTGCTCTTCAATATTTTTTGGGTTTGGTGAACTTTGGCCTACTTGTGAGTGAGTAATAGCGCTTTTAGCTAATATATTTATATGGCTTATAACTCTCAAACTATTACATTTACAGTATTTTGTTGCAATTTGTTGTTCAGCTACTTTGTCCACAGCTACAACATGGTCAGTAGTTTGGAAGTGTATCTTGATAGCTAAGTGAGCAATAACTACTTTGTCAATTTTTAATGACAACCATAATGAGTAAATGGCTTATATCTTCAAAAGTATTGCAGGTATACAATTTTGTTCCAATATGTTGTTCAGCTACTACCTCCACAGCTACAACATGGTCAGTAGTTTGGAAGTGTATCTCCATAGCTAAGTGAGTAATAGCTACTTTGTGAATTTTTAATGATAACCATAATGAGTAAATGGCTTATATCTTCAAAAGTATTGCAGCTACACGATTTCTCTCAAATATGTTGTTCATGTACTTTTTTGTGAACTGTAACATATTTAAGTTTCACACCTGTTGCTCAATGTACAAGTGAGTAATGGCTACTTTATTGCTACTTTTAGTGAAAATGTGAAAAATCAAAAATATCTCGCAAACCGTAAGAGATAGAGCAATTTCGAGCGAATTTTTGACCCATAGGATGGTACAAGAGTATCCTATGCTAAGTGGAAAAAGGTTTGGTGAACTTTGGCCTACTTTTGAGTGAGTAATAGCACTTTTACCTAATAATGAGTAAATGGCTTATATCTTCAAAAGTATTGCAGCTACACAATTTTGTTCCAATATGTTGTTCAGCTACTATCTCCACAGCTACAACATGGTCAGTAGTTTGGAAGTGTATCTCCATAGCTAAGTGAGTAATAGGAACTTTGTCAATTTTTTATGATAACCATAATGAGTAAATGGCTTATATCTTCAAAAGTATTGCAGCTACACAATTTCTCTCAAATATGTTGTTTATCTACTTGTTTGTGAACTGTAACATATTTAAGTTTCACACCTGTTGCTCAATGTACAAGTGAGTAATGGCTACTTTTTTTATTGCATAAAAACGTACTTACATAATCCCAACAGAAGCTTACGTGACCTACCGTTCGGTCAAGGACACAGACAATGTGTCTCGCCATTTTTTTCTCTTAATGTACACACGTAAACCCCAGCGGGCACCTGCTGGAGGTTATATCTCCACTGTAAGTTGTCATTCTTATTTTGACCGCCGTCAAGTACACACGCGTTCTTTTCGGATCTTCAAAGATATTTACCATGTCCGAAAAACAAAGGAAATGCTCCATTTGCGCAGGTGATATGTTGCCTTGGGACAACCATCAGGCCTGTTTGAAATGCAGAAACGACAAGAAAGGCAAGGATAAGTGTGTGATTGGTAAGGAAACTGACTGTACTATTTGTGCTGGTGCTTTGAAAATTCCTCATAGAAAGAAATCTTCAAAAAGTAAAGTTTCTGAGAAGTTTGATGATTCGCTGTTGGATGAGCCAACTCCTTCAAAGTCCTCAACTTCCTCCACTTCTACTCCTGATTCATCTCTTCAGGAGATGTTAAAGGCTATGAATTTTCAGTTATCTTCCCTGGCTTCTCAATTTGAGGAGTTCAAGCGCAGGGATAAACCTACATCTTCCAAAACAGCTCTTCCTCACTCTCAGGAGCAGGGTATGTGTGCCCCTGCCTCCCAGAGCAGACCAGTCCCCTCAGAGGGGGAATTATCTGATGAGGAATCATCTTTACCTGCTGCGCAACGCCATAGATCCAGGTCTCCTCAGGGGGATACAGACACTCATTCCCAGGAGTTAGATCCCTCCTATGTGGAAATGCTCAATGCCATCAGGAATCTGTTGGATTTAGAGGTACCACAAGTAGAGTGCCTTGTGGCTCCCTCTGCATTCTCTAAGAAACCTTCAAAGCAGGTGGTCAGAAAACAGAATTTGGCTTTACCTCCTGTTCAAGATATACAGTCCATGTGGGACTATAGATTCAGAAAGGCCTCAGGAACCACAGTAAAAGACAAGTCCAGCTCTGAATCTCTATCTCAGGGACAGTTTTTGGCCTTTGAGAGGCCTGACATGATTTATTACACCACCTCTCCTCAAAATACTCCTCTGAAAGCTCCTAAACTTCCTGACTCATACTTCAACATAGCTAAAGTAAAGTCTTTGTCATCTTCAATCTCTGTACCTTCCAAGCAGTTTATTGTGCAGGAGACAGTTTGCATAGAAAATGTTCAAATCCTGGGCCATGTTGTGTGGTTTAAAATGGCTATTGAGGAACTCAACAATAGGATCCAGGAGTTAGCTACTGAGATCAAATGTTCAGAAGATCTGGAAACCATCAGGGAATCAGCAGATCTCATGATCAAATACTCTCAGCTCCAGGCTTCTGTCACATCTTCTTTAGAAATAGCTCTGGATACAGTCCTCAAACAGAATATGACTCTGGCCTGCAATATGCTACTTGCAAGGAGGGACAGCTTATTGAAGGACTGCAGCTCAAAATTAGGTCCTAAGGACTTGGCAAACTTGCGTACTGATCATTTTGACCAGCAGGAGGTGTTCAATTCAGATATCTTATCCCAGGTTGAGGATAACATGATCAAAAGACTCTCCATTATGAAGGATTCTGAGCCCAAGTCCTACAGAGAGTCTGTCAAGAGCTTCGATTTCGGGAAGTCTTCACATTCAAAATCTCAGGAGAATACCAGGTCGTTTCGTGACAAACGAACGCAGCAAAATTCAACCTATGGCCACTTCTCTGCGCGCGCATCGCGAGGAGGCAGAGGTGGAAAGAGGAAATAACTTCCCAGGGGCAAGATTGCGGACTTTTTGGCAGGTATGGTTAAAAAACCACGCCCATCCCAGAGTAGTAAGTTTACTGCAACATGGTTATCGCCTAGACTTCAAGTTTCTTCCTAAATTGTCGAAAATTCCGCTCATTTTGAGCGAATATCACAACAAAAACAAAGATGGCGCCCTCCAAGAGGCAGTTCAGGCCATGCTTACAAAAAAGGCGATAGTTCCTGTCAAAAAACTCACTACTCTGGGGTATTACAGCAGACTTTTTCTGGTTCCAAAACCCATGAATCGTTGGCGACCAGTAATAGATCTAAGTATGTTAAACCTTCATTTACATGTACCGACATTCAAGATGGAAACAGCCGAATCTATTAGGAAATCGATTCGAAAAGGGGAGTGGGTCATCTCGATAGACCTCACAGACGCTTATTTCCATGTTCCAATACATCCACAATCTCAAAAATATCTGAGATTTCAGACCAAAAAAGGGGTTTTTCAGTTTCAAGCTCTTCCTTTTGGTGTCGCGACAGCTCCCCTAGAGTTCACTCGCATTGTCAAAGAGGTCAAACTCATAGCTCAAGCCAGGAACCTCAGAATCCATCAATATCTGGACGACTGGCTTCTTCGGTCACCATCAAAAGATCAATGTCTCAAAGATTCGGAAAAGTTAGTTCAATTGGTCCAAGAACTAGGCTGGCTTATCAATTTTCAAAAATCGGAATTGATACCCACGCAAAAACTGGATTTTCTGGGCTATCATTTCGACCTTCAGAGGGGTCTAGTGTTCCCAACCCAGAAGAAACTCGATCGGCTAAACGCTCAGACTGTTTCCATCAGAAAGTCATTAGTCTTGACTCCAAGAAAGCTCATGTCGCTCATAGGGACTTTAGCTTCCTTGGAAAAAACAGTGCCACTAGGAAGGTTACACATGAGACCTTTCCAGTGGTACCTAAAGTCGCACTGGAAGTTTCCCCAGTCATTGGACATAAGGATTCCAGTAACAGGAAATTTCCTGAAGCACCTAAAGTGGTGGGAGGATATCAAAAATCTCATGGCAGGTGCTCCTATCCATCCTCAGGTACACAACACACTGGTGTTTACAGATGCCTCACAAAAAGGCTGGGGAGCTCACTTAAACGAGATAGTGTTAAGTGGTCTCTGGTCAAACAAGGAAGCCCAGCTCCACATCAATGTATTGGAGCTAAAAGCTGTTCTTCTAGCCCTAAAGGGCTTTCAGGAACACTTACAAGGTCAAACAGTGCTCATTTGTTCAGACAACAGCACAGTAATATCTTATCTGAACAAAGAAGGAGGCACACATTCCATAGAAATGTGTGCTCTTATGTGGAGAATTCTTGCATTCACAAATTCCAGAAGAATCCAGATAAGGGCAAGACACGTACCTGGATCCCTAAATGTCATAGCAGACTCTCTATCACGAAGGGACAAGGTCATACAGACGGAGTGGTCACTTCACCAACAGATATTCAACCAAATTTGCAAAGTTTGGCACACACCAATGGTAGATCTATTTGCAACTCATCTAAATTACAAACTTCCAATTTATGTATCTCCTGTCCCAGACAGAAAGGCTTGGGAAATAGATGCATTGAATATCTGTTGGGAAGGCCTAGACGGCTATGTCTTCTGTCCAGTAGCCATCCTGCCACAAGTAATTAAAAAAATAATAACATACCCATGCAGGATGATAGTACTGGCTCCAGGGTGGCCAGGGATGCCATGGTTCTGGGATCTGGTGGATCTCTCGACCAGGGTACCTCTACAGCTCCCTCATTGGAAGACATTACTGAAACAACCACATTCCAACAGGTTCCACAACAACGTGGAGTACCTGAATCTACATGTGTGGCTTCTGGATTCCAGGAATCCAATTCTGGAAGATTCTCATCTGAGGTGGCAGAAAGAATTAAGGCACCTCAGAGGGAATCCTCAAGAAAAGTCTATCAATCAAGGTGGACCATTTATGGGCAATGGTGCACAGAGAATAAGGTGGACATCACCTCAACAGCTGTTCCCCAGGTAGCTGAATTTTTAAACTACCTGTTCACAGTCAAAAATCTCAAACCAGCTACAATCACTGGTTACAGAACAGCAATTGCTGATGCTTTGGGTTCACAGGGTGAATTCATCTCAAAAAGTCTAGAACTAAATAGACTTATTGCCAGCTTCACCAGGGATAGACCTAAACCAAATAGGTCCATACCTACATGGGACTTCTCATTGGTCCTCTTAGGTTTGACAAAACCTCCCTTTGAGCCTTTGTCAGAGGCTCCTTTGAAGTGGCTAACTTACAAGACAGTGTTCCTGTTGGCTTTAGCCTCAGGTAAAAGAAGGAGTGAGATTCATGCATGGACTCACTCTTCTGTCTCTTCAAGGAGAAATTGGTCAGAAGTTACTGTTTCTCCTTCTCCTGCCTTTCTGGCTAAAAACCAATTGGCTTCGGATGGCCCTGATTCCATTAAGCCAGTAGTGATACCAGCCCTTACTACCATGTTGGACAGCTCACTGGTGGAGGACAAGTCACTTTGTCCAGTTAGGGCCCTCAAGGTCTATTTAGAGAAGACCAAATCCATGAGAAAGGGCAAGGCCCTACTCTTTGTATCACTTAGGGAGGGTTATTCTAAGGATATCACAAGAATAACCATTTCCCAGTGGATCAAACACACCATTCAAACTTGCTATCAGTCTTCAGATACGGCTGATCAACAGGTCACTCAGGTTAGAGCTCATGATGTTAGAGCTATGGCTGCATCACTTGCATTTAAAGGAGGTATCTCCTTAGAGCAGGTCTTGAGCTCCTGTTACTGGAAATCCCACAATACCTTTACAAACTTTTATTTGAAGGATATTTGCTGGGAAAATGATGATATCTTTAAGTTAGGTCCCATTGTGTCTGCACAGCATATAGTGAACAATTGAGACTTAATAATATAATCAGTCTTTATGTTTTCAGGATGTATGGATTTGGACTGGAATGTACTAGGACTTTGATTTTTGGAACAAGAATATGGATAAGACTTCATGTTATGGCTGCTTGGCTTGAGGGACAGCTGCACTCTGACTGTTGGAGTTTTATTCAACTGGGCACAGCTGACCTTTGACCCCTGCACTACTGTATAGACAAGGTGGAGGGTTTCATACATATTATTTGATGTACAGTACAGCATGCTGCTTTCATAAGTGGGTGAGTACTTTACAGCTACTTTATTACAATTACTTTTCACTTTAACAGTACTTGTAATGACTATGACAGTAATAATGATACTAGTATTTATATATGTAGTATATTACAGTGTTTGTAGTATAACATATTGTGTATGCATTTTTTTGTATCTGTATACCTAAAGAACTCTCCTATAGCACTTGACAGTCCTCAGAAGTCTACCCACCATGGACCTCAGGGCTGCATTCAAGCTTCTGTTGGGATTATGTAAGTACGTTTTTATGCAATAAAATTGGTTAATTTTATTGTAATTGGAATTTTTATAAATAAAAATACTTACATAATCCCAACAGGGAGAGTCCCACCCTCCTCCCCTCTACCATCTTCTGAGGGGTAGGGTCAAAATTAGAATGACAACTTACAGTGGAGATATAACCTCCAGCAGGTGCCCGCTGGGGTTTACGTGTGTACATTAAGAGAAAAAAATGGCGAGACACATTGTCTGTGTCCTTGACCGAACGGTAGGTCACGTAAGCTTCTGTTGGGATTATGTAAGTATTTTTATTTATAAAAATTCCAATTACAATAAAATTAACCAAATTGCTACTTTTACTGAAAATGTCAAAAATCAAAAATATCTCGCAAACCGTAAGAGATAGAGCAATTTCGAGCGAATTTTTGACCCGCAGGGTGGTACAAGAGTATCCTATGCTAAGTGGAAAAAGGTTTGGTGAACTTTGGCCTACTTTTGAGTGAGTAATAGCACTTTTACCTAATATAATTATATGACTTATATCTGTCAAACTATTGCATTTACAGTACTTTGTTCTAATATGTTGTTCAGCTATTTTCTCCACAGCTACAACATGGTCAGTGGTTTGGAAGTGTATCTCCATAGCTAAATGAGTAATAGCTACTTGGTCAATTTGGAATGATAACCATAATGAGTAAATGGCTTATATCTTCAAAAGTATTGCAGCTACACATTTTCTCTTAAATATCTTGTTCATGTACTTTTTTGTGAACTGTAACATATTTAAGTTTTACAACTGTTGCTCGATGTACAAGTGAGTAATGGCTACTTTGTTGCTACTTTTAGTGAAAATGTGAAAAATCACAAATATCTCGAAAACCGTAAGAGATAGAGTGATTTCGAGCAAATTTTTGACCCACAGGATGGTACGAGGTTCTCCTGTCAAATGGGGGAAAATTTCAATTTTCGCCACTTTTGGCGGCCATCTTGGATATTTGCGGAAAATGAAAAAGAGTCAATATCTCGAAAACCGTAAGAGATAGAGCGATTTTGAGCGAATTTTTGACCCCCACGGTGGTACAAGAGTGTCCTGTGCAAAGGGGAATAATTTCAATTTTCGCCACTTTCGGCAGCCATCTTGGATTTTTGCGGAAAATGAAAAAGAGTCAATATCTCGAAAACCGTAAGAGATAGAGCAATTTCGAGCGAATTTTTGACCCGCAGGGTGGTACAAGAGTGTCCTGTGGAAAGGGGGAAAATTTCAATTTTCGCCACTTTTGGCGGCCATCTTGGATTTTCGCAGAAAATGAAAAAGTGTCAATATCTCAAAAACCGTAAGAGATAGAGCGATTTCGAGCGAATTTTTAACCCATAGGGTGGTACAAGAGTGTCCTGTGGGAAGGGGGGAAATTTCAATTTTCGCCACTTTTGGCGGCCATCTTGGATTTTCGCGGAAAATGAAAAAGTGTCAATACCTCGAAAACCGTAAGAGATAGAGTGATTTCGAGCGAATTTTTTACCCATAGGGTGGCACAAGAATGTCCTGTGCAAAGGGGGAAAATTTCAATTTTCGCCACTTTTGGCGGCCATCTTGGATTTTCGCGGAAAATCGAAAAGTGTCAATATCTCGAAAACCGTAAGAGATAAAGCGATTTTGAGTGAATTTTTTACCCCACAGGATGGTACAACAGTGTCCTGTGCAAAGGGGAAAATTTTCAATTGAGTATTTCTTCCCCTGCGGTACTTGGCGGGAGATGCATACCGTGGCAGTGGTCTTGTCTCTAAAAGTATTACAGCTAGGCAATTTCTTCTAAATAAATCATTCACTTACTTTTGGGTGATCTACCACATATTGAAGTTGCAGAACTGTAGCTCTTTGGATAGCTGAGTAATAGCTACTAAAATGAGTAAATGTCTTTTATCTCTAAAAGTATTACAGGTAGGCAATTTCTTCTAAATAAGTGATTCACCTACTTTTGGGTGATCTACCACATAGTGAAGTTGCAAAACTGTAGCTCTTTGGATAGCTGAGTAATAGCTACTAAAATGAGTAAATGTATTTTATCTCTAAAAGTATTACAGGTAGGCAATTTCTTCTAAATAAGTCATTCACGTACTTTTGGGTGATCTACCACACAGTGAAGTTGCAGAACTGTAGCTCTTTGGATAGCTGAGTAATAGCTACTAAAATGAGTAAATGTCTTTTATCTCTGAAAGTATTACAGGTAGGCAATTTCTTCTAAATAAGTCATTCACGCACTTTTGGGTGATCTACCACATAGTGAAGTTGCAGAACTGTAGCTCTTTGGATAGCTGAGTAATAGCTACTAAAATGAGTAAATGTCTTTTATCTCTAAAAGTATTACAGGTAGGCAATTTCTTCTAAATAAGTCATTCACCTACTTTTGGGTGATGTACCACATAGTGAAGTTGCAGAACTGTAGCTCTTTGGATGGCAGAATAATAGCCACTAAAATAAGTAAATATCTTTTGTCTCTAAAAGTGTTACAGATAGGCAATTTCTTCTAAATACGTCCTTACCTACTTTTGGTTGATCTACTGCATAATAAAGTTGCAGAACTGTTGCTCTTTGGATGGCAGAGTAATAGCTACTAAAGTGAGTAAATGCCTTTTGTCTTTAAAAGTATTGCAATGAAACATTAAACTTGTTGTCACTTCTACATGTGCCTCCATCTCACAAGAAAATTTATATTCCACTATCTTTAGTACATCTAATTTATACGGCGGGAGATAAATGCATGCGTCAGAATGCTTGTATATAACTATCTTGACTTGTAGTTGCAAATATATACATCAGAACTATAAACATGGTGTCAGGTGTGTGACTATTATAGAGGAATACATCTCATAATAGGATACAAACAGTGACAACAGGATATAATACACAGCACAATCAAAATATTCAGAATGGCCTTTGTCAATATCCCTGTTCCAGCTCCAGTTGAGGTGAAAGGTGACTTACTTAGTAATTGGACATTTTTCAAAGATCAGTGGTAAAATTACGAAGTTGTCACTGGACTAAGGGAGAAATCAAAGAATGTAAGGGTTGCAACTTTAATATCTGTTGTGGCTAGAGATTGTTTTAGAATCTTAAAAAATCTTGAGATAACATATGCAGACTGCAAAGATCCAGCAAAGTGCATAAAGGCACCAGAAAATTATTTCAAACCAACCCAAACTGAGATTTACGAACATGTTCTACTCATGTGATGAAAGGCCCAATGAAAATGTGGATCAGTGGGTTAACAGACTGAGACATCTTTCAAAGTCTTGCAACTTTGAAGTAATGACTGACTCTTTGTTGAAAGACCAAGTTTTTCTGGGGACGAAAGACAAGGCTGCAAGAGCATGGATGTTAGAGAGAAGGCAGTCAATCTAAATGAAGCAATTGACATGCTGCGAGCTAGTGAAGTAGCTGCTCAACACATAAAGGAGATTGACCAAGGGACATCTGAGAAGTGGTACACTTCAACAAGCGGGAGAAGGCTTACAGAAGTCCAGTGAAAAATCTCTACTTATAACTGTGTACCTCTAAACAGGCCCCTCCTTCAAGGTCAAATGAGGGTAGCCAAACCTAAAACTGCTTACAACTCGCTTATTTGTGAAAAATGCTTTTTATTGCGTTAATATATCTTACCTAGTGGACCAATGCATTTGTCCGGCGCGCAGCCGGTCCCGCCAAACGTTAGACAAAAACGTCCTGAGCTGGGCTCTGACCGGGACCGGTAGTGCACTCCTCATTCGCCAGGTGTCGTGACTGCACCCAGCTCCCCTACTGCGCGTGCGCGCGCATGCGTACTTCCTCTTTTTGTTTGGCGCCATAGTGTGTTAGCGATAAATTTCAGTAGAATTAACTTTGAATTATATTAATTGTTTACAAGTGTGTTACAAGGAAAGTTTTGGATATTTGCGACATATATTTATCATGGCATCACCAGGACAGAGGCGTGGTAGTTGTGGCCATGTGATGGCAGCCTTCGACCTGCACAAAAAATGTTCCCGCTGCAGGGACAAAAAGATGGGAGATGACCCTTGTGTCAAAGGTCAACGTTGTGATTTATGTGACAGTTTTTCGGACTCTCAGAAGGGTATGTTAGCAACCCCACAATATCAAATCCGGAAAGATAAGAAAGCAGGGACCTTGGTTTCCCCTAGTAAAGTTACTGTTGTGGGTCCCGTAGAGGATCAGACTGATTTTGAGATGGCCCCGGACGCTGCGCATGCGCAGGAACGGGTTTTTACCGGTGCCTCACCGGCTGCTCTTGGTCAAGCTAGGAACTATTAAACAATCAGTTAGAAGAAAAGTTCGCCCGCTTTGAGGCTCTCCTTTCAAGAACCAACATCTTCTCAACTCCCAAGATGCCTGTCTCAACATTTCAAGCTCCCATCTCTGACACGCCTTTTATCAACCCGTCTCCTGACCCCGGAGCCACCGGTCCGGTGAGGCCTCCAGGTCAGGAGTTAGAGGTTTCACCTGCTGTTAAGAAGCATAAGGGAAAATCTAAACAAAAGAAGGCTGTTAAACCGGCTGCTAGTGCCGGTTCTTCAGATCAGATTGCTTTGGATCCTATTCCTCCTCTCAAGACAGTGGTTCTACTTCATTTGCTCCAGACAGTTTTACTCAGCCGGATCCGGCTCTGTCAGACGAGGAACCCCTTCCGGACCAGTCAGATAAAGACTCCGGTGAGGAGGGTGAACTTTCAGATTCTGAGGTGGTTGAAAGAAACAAAGAAATGAACTACAGGGAAACGGTCCAGTCGGTCCGGGCTTTCCTTGGCTGGTCTCACATACCAGATTTTGAAGCTGCTGTAGGTGATACGGATAACCGCTCTGACAACCCTTGGAAGGGTAAACACCCTCGTCGTACGGGAAAAGTGTCAGTAGAACTGCCAGCAGATGACTGGCTGTGCTATAAAATGGAGAAACTTAATACGCGGGCTGCAGAAGGCTACCCTTCCCGTGCACAGGAAGCAGCAGGTCTGAAACAGGACCAGTTCATCAGGACACCTAAAAGCCAGGCTAAGTGGTATACTCAATCCCGAATAAAACAGGATGGCAACCAAAGACCCGGAAGGACTATCTTTGGCTGGTCGGGGTCCGAAGCTAGATTAAACTCTCAGTTCTCACGCATTGCCAAGATTTCCTCTTACCCATCCTCAGGACCGGCTTCTAGGCCTATCTCTGAAGAAATCCTTAGACGGTGGGAGCAATGTGCTGGGGAAGGCTCCTTGATCACCAACCATGCCGCAGGGTTTAACAGGTGCGTGAGTGAGATCCAGGACAAAATGAACCAACATATTTCCTTTCTGAACAGTACCATTGTTAAAGGTAAAGCTCCAAAGGAGGTCACAGACTCCGTCAAGGACTTAAAAGACTTGTCAGCTTTCCATTCTAGCGTCTCTGTGGCCTTGGGTACTGCTTTTCAGCACCTCGCAGACAGTTTGTTTGTCCAACTAGCAAATTTCATTTTGTTGAGGAGAGATTCCTACCTAGAATATGTTAGACCAGGCCTGAAACCTGACACCTGGAATAAGCTGCGCAATGCCCCCCTTTTTACTTACGGGTTGTTCCCGGATGATGTACTGGCGGTGGCTGAGCAAGATATACAAAAACATGAGTCTAATAGGAGTGCTCCTGGTCCCGGTTCGGGCACATACCAGCACTCTAAGAAACATCAGCTCAGGTACCAACCCTACGACAAGAAAGATAGTCGTCAATCTGGTTTTTCGTCTTCTCAGACTCAGCAACCTTGGCGGCAGTTTTCGGCCAGAGGCAGAGGCAAGAATCGTGGTAGAGGTGGCTCTAGCTCCACATATTACTCCAAGCCTGCCCGTGGTAGTAAACCATATAAATGACAATCAATGTTTGTGGAGTCCCCTAGTTCAGTTAAAATCAAAGTCCGGGGATCTCAATCTAGTGTCGGCAACCAACAAAGTGACTTTTCAAAAGACTGTAAATTTGCCTGTTGTTCTTCCTGCAGTTTCTGTAAAAGGGCCGTTGCAAAAGAAAAACGTAAGACCCTCTCATGCCAAAATAGAAATAAAATCTGTGAACAGTGCTTTGTCTGTAAATCAATGTCTTTTTGCCCCAAATGTCATAAATGTACCTTGTGTTGTCAAAGATCCGCCTGTGGGAGGCCGTCTGCAACTGTTTTGGCAGGTTTGGCTCTCCCTGGGTTCAAATCTGAGGGTAGTCTCCATCCTCAGGGAAGGGTACCAACTCCCCTTCAAGGAAAGACCACCCCTCGCAAGATTCCCTGTAATAGTCAGTGGTTCATCAGCTCCTTTAAGAAACAAAAAGCTGAACGAAGCCTTACAGTCTCTAGGTCAAAAACAGGCTATAGAAAAAGTGTCAATTCAGTCATCTCTGGGCTTCTACAACCGGTTGTTCCTGGTTCCAAAACCCAACAAAAAATGGAGGCCCATTCTAGACCTAAGTCAACTGAACCTGTACCTTGCTCCGGCAACGTTCAAGATGGAAACTCCGGAGACCATCAGACTCTCCCTGCAACAGGGGGAGTGGGTCACTTCGCTGGATTTCAGCGACGCTTATTTTCACATCCCCATAAACCACAGGTCGCGAAAATATCTCAGGTTCCACTTAAAAGGTCAGACCTTTCAGTTCACAGCACTTCCCTTTGGCCTGTCGACGGCTCCGTTGGAGTTCACAAAGGTGGTCAAAGAGGTAAAACTCATGGCTCAATCGAGGGGTATTCGAATCCACCAATACCTAGACGATTGGTTGCTGAGAGCCCCATGCCGGGAAATTTGCCTGCGTCATACGCAGACCCTTTTGGACCTTTGCCGCTCTCTAGGTTGGGTAGTCAACATGGACAAGTCAGAGCTGGTTCCCCAACAAACCTTCGACTTCGTAGGTTATCATTTCGACCTATCTCAGGGGTTAGTCAAACCAACTCAGGACAGGTGGAGGAGTCTATCTCAGAAGCTCAACCTTCTCCTGGGACTGGAATGTTGCTCAGTCAGGCAGTTCATGTCTTTGATCGGCCTTCTGACAGCAACAGAAAAACAAGTAGTATCGGGGCGGCTGCATATGAGACCCATTCAATGGCACCTGAAAAAGCATTGGCATGCCCCGGAATCTCTGGAAAAGGTCATTCCAATTCCTTCATCTCTCCATGTACATCTAAGGTGGTGGTTGGACCCGGCCAAGGTGCTCTCCGGTCAACCCTTACACCCTCTTCAACACGCCCTTCAACTGTTTACAGACGCCTCAAACGAAGGTTGGGGCGCTCACTTAGGTGATTACATGGCAAAAGGAGTCTGGTTAGAGTCAGAAGGCGCCTTGCACATAAATTTGTTGGAGCTCAAGGCAGTCCTGCTGGCCTTAAAACGGTTCGAGCGGTTATGTTGCAACCAGATAGTTCTTGTTTGTACAGACAACACCACTGTGGTCTCTTACATCAACAAGGAAGGGGGTATGAAATCAGGCTCACTCTGTGCCCTCCTTTGGAGACTGATGCTTTGGTGCAATCAAAGGCAGATTGTCCTGAGGGCCAGGCATATTCCGGGTCACCTGAACGTCATAGCCGACAAGCTGTCTCGACTCAATCAGGTGATCCAAACGGAATGGTCCCTCCTCCCGGAGGTGTTTGCTCAAATATGCCGGCGTTGGCACCGCCCGTCTGTGGACCTGTTTGCCACCCGGTTCAATCACAAACTTCCCCGGTTTGTATCCCCGGTTCCAGACCAATCAGCATGGGAAGTGGATGCCTTAAGTCTCCCTTGGGAGGACCTGGACGATTATGCTTTTCCACCGACGGCCCTTCTTCATCAGGTGGTAACGAAACTTTTGGACCACGGATTCCGTCGTCTCATTCTGATAGCACCAGGTTGGCCCAACATGCCTTGGTTTTGGGACCTGGTCAACATGTCAGCTCAAATTCCCCTCCTGCTCCCTCAGGTGTCGAATTTGATAACTCAACCGTTCAATCAGTGTCCTCACCGGGACCTTCCCAATCTGAACCTTCATGCTTGGCTCCTAGAGCCTCTGCCATCCAGCAAGCCGGGTTCTCGGCAGAAGTGGCAACAAGAATTGAGGCTCCTCAAAGACGCTCTACCAGAGCCATTTATGAATCAAAGTGGTCCGTTTTTGTCAGATGGTGTGAGAAAAATCAGGTGGACTTCAGAACTCCCTCTATAGAGCAAATTGCGGATTTTCTCCTTTCCCTTTTTCAGGAGAAACATCTTCAACCTAGTACCACAGAAGGCTATAGGACTGCCATAGCCGACAAAGTGGGGAATTCCAGAATTAACATCGGCAAGGATGAAAACTTGCCAAGGTTGTTGGACAGTTTTCATAGGGACAAACCAAAAGGCAGGCGTGGGGTTCCTACGTGGAATTTGTCTTTGGTCCTTCACCAACTTACACAACCTCCTTTTGAACGTCTCAGGAAGGCTTCGCTGAAGTACCTCAAGCCTTGGGCTCTGGGAAACGGAGGAGTGAAATTCATGCTTGGGTTCACAGGAACATTAGGCACCAAGAGGATTGGTCGAATGTTTCCTTATCGCCCTCTCCTAGTTTCATCTCTAAGAACCACCTGGCTAAAGAAGGTCCCGCTTGCGTGGCCCCCGGTCCGGGCACTACGTTATTACTTGGACAAAACCAAAGATCTCCGTTCAGGCAAGGAATTGGTTTTTGTTTCCTTTAGGAAGAGTTTCCAGAAGGATATTGTCCCTGCTACCGTTTCCTCCTGGATCAAACAAACCATCGTCCTTTGTTACCAGATGTCAGACCAACAGGCTCAACAATTGCATCAGGTTCGGGCTCATGACGTTCGCGCGTTCGCGGCGTCCAAAGCCTTTCAGGGGGGTGTTCCCTTAGACCAGATTTTGGCAGCCTGTCACTGGAAGTCTCATAATACCTTCAGCCAATTTTACCGGAAGGACTTGGCCTGGGCAGACTCGGATGTGTACCATTTGGGTCCTGTGGTAGCTGCCCAACAAATTAGGGACTAAATAGAGGCTCCCATGTATATAGTGATGTATATATGTATTCATACATGTACATAAAAAAAAAAAAAAAAAAAAAAAAAAAAAAAAAAAAAAAAAAAAAAAAAAAAAAAAAAACGTCCCTGCAGTCTGTCTTGCATTGCAAGAAGATGGGGGACCATCTTAATCTTCAATTCCCCTTCTTCACTTCCTCGTGGACTCGTCAGCTACAAAACTAAGGGGGGGGGGGGGGGGGGGGGGGGGGGGGGGGGGGGGGAAGAGACTGTACCTATCCAGGGTAGTTAGAAACCCTTCCCGGGTGATTCCCTCTGGATTTGCGGAGTATATATGTAGATCTTAGAGTCTCTGTCTCCCCTGTTTCCATAGCTACCCTCCAACCACTGGGTAGTTATTCTGCACTGGTCCACTAGGTAAGATATATTAACGCAATAAAATGGAAAATTTAATGGTTAAATTAAATTTTTATTAGTTAATATCTTACCTAGTGGACCAAGAGAGTCCCACCCTACCTGCCCCGCAATAGCTAAAAGGGGGACATTCTTAGGTAGGCCACAAAAAGAGGAAGTACGCATGCGCGCGCACGCGCAGTAGGGGAGCTGGGTGCAGTCACGACACCTGGCGAATGAGGAGTGCACTACCGGTCCCGGTCAGAGCCCAGCTCAGGACGTTTTTGTCTAACGTTTGGCAGGACCGGCTGCGCGCCGGACAAATGCACTGGTCCACTAGGTAAGATATTAACTAATAAAAATTTAATTTAACCATTAAATTTTCCAGTTTATCTTCAAAACCGTGTTAGTTGTCCTTTTCCGTTGGATACATCTTGCATCTGGCCACAGATGCATCCTTGGTCTAGTTAAGGTTGTCATTAATCTCAGTTTAGGGTGGCAAAAATTATGAGATTTCCAAGTCTAGGGCTTGTTTTCATCATGGCTTAGCTTTAAGGGCTTTACTCTTCAAGTGAGCATTGGCTGCACTTTCTCCTCCAATCAAAACTTCCAGACAGTTTTTAGCACTGTTATTTATTAATTTTGGTTTTTGGCTTATTACGGACTCAGTCCCCATGACTGGGCTCTGTAAACGGGACTCAGACTAGCGTTCATTCTATCTATTAATTCAAATCTAAGAATAATTGACTACTTCTTCCAGTCTCAGCTGTAATCCCTCCACTGGACGGTTGGATTCAGCATTCAGTTCCACATGGTAAGCTATTGTAGCGCAATAAAATTGAAAATTTTAATTGCTTAAATGTAGCTTTTATAAGCTACAAGCTTACAATGTGGAACTGAAGAGAGTCCCACCCTGCCTCCCCGCTGTATTCCAGCTGAGGGATATGGTTCAAAATTGCAATGAGAAAAGGAGGACGAATTAGGAAGAGTTCCACGAGAGTACAACCTGAGGCTACGGCCAACTATAAATGTCTATTTTTATCTCCCGCCGGGCTTTAGCCCGAGAGGGAGATTATGAAATGATGCCTGTGCGTGCGTGCGTGCGTTAGTTAGTCACGCAGATTTCTCCAAACCTACTACAGCTACAGATTTTTTGTAAATTAATTGTCCCAATGAATTTTCACGCCCTCGAAAATTTTTTGGTTTTATGGACTTAGGCCTAAAGATAAGTGAGTAATAGCAATCTTAGCTGCTTGGAGTAAAGGGCTCATAACTCAAAAACTATTGCAGTTACAACTTTTTCTTCAAATATGTTGTTCAGCTACTTTGTCCTTAGCTATAAGATGGTACATAGTTTGGGGTCCCATTGCATGCCATAAGTGAGTAATAGCTATTTTCTTATTTGTAGCAAAATAATGACATAAGTAAATGTCAAATATCTTCAAAAGTATTAAAGTTAGGGAATTCTTTTCAAATATGTTGTTCATCTACTTTTTGATAAGCTATCGCATAGTAAAGTTTCAGATCTGTTGCACATTGGATAGCTGAGTAATAGCTACTTTGAAATTCTACAGTTGAGTAAATCCATTGTAACTCCAAAACTAGTGCAGTTAGAGTATTTTCCTAAAATATGTTGTTCAGCTACTTTGTCCTTAATTATAAGATGCCATATAGTTTGGGGTTCTATTGCATGCCATAAGTGAGTAATAGCTATTTCCTTATTTGAAGCAAAGTAACGACATGAGTAAATTTCAAATATCTTCAAAAGTATTCAAGTTAGGGAAATATTTTCAAATATGTTATTCATCTAGTTTTTGATGAGCTATCAGATAGTAAAGCTGCAAACCTGTTGCACACTGGTCAGCTGAGTAATAGCTACTTTGAAATTGTGACTGTTGAGTAAATCCATTGTAACTCCAAAACTACTGCAGTTACAGGATTTTCCTAAAATAATTTGTTCAGCTACTTTTTCCTTAACTATAAGATGGCATATCGTTTGGGGTTCCATTGCATGTCATAAGTGAGCAATAGCTATTTTCTTATTTGTAGCAAAATTATGATGGAAATAAATGTCAAATACCTTCACAAGTACCAAAGTTAGGCAAATCTTTTCATTTGTTTTTCATCTAGTTTTTCAAAAGCTTACTTTCCTGTGTCCTTTATATTTTTGTTGCTTTTGCAGATGTAGGTCAATAGCTAAGTGAGTAGATAGCTGAGCAAGAGCTACTAAAATGAGTAAATGTCTTTTATCTCTAAAAGTATTACATGTAGGTAATTTCTTCTAAATAAATCATTCACCTACTTTTGGGGTTGCAGAACTGTAGCTGTTTGGATAGCTGAGTAATAGCAACTAAAATGAGTAAATGTCTTTTATCTCTAAAAGTATTACAGGTAGGCAATTTCTTCTAAATAAGTCATTCACCTACTTTTGGGTGATCTACCACATAGTGAAGTTGCAGAACTGTAGCTCTTGGGATAGGTGAGTAATAGCTACCAAAATGAGTAATTGTCTTTTATCTCAAAAAATATTACACATAGGCAATTTCTTCTAAATAAGTCATTCACCTACTTTTTTGTGATCTACCACATAGTGAAGTTACAGAACTGTAGCTCTTTGGATAGCTGAGTAATAGCTACTAAAATGAGTTAAAGTCTTTTATCTCTAAAAGTATTACAGGTAGGCAATTTCTTCTAAATAAGTCATTCACGTACTTTTGGGTGATCTACCACATACTGAAGTTGCAGAACTGTAGCTCTTTGGATAGCTGAGTAATAGCTATTAAAATGAGTAAATGTCTTTTATCTCAAAGTATTGCAGGTAGGCAATTTCTTCTAAATAAGTCATTCACCTACTTTTGTGTGATCTACCACATAGTGAAGTTGCAGAACTGTAGCTCTTTGGATAGCTGAGTAATAGCTACTAAAAGGAGTAAATGTCTTTTATCTCAAAGTATTACAGGTAGGCAATTTCTTCTAAATAAGTCATTCACCTACTTTTGGGTGATCTACCACATAGTGAAGTTGCAGAACTGTAGCTCTTTGGATAGCTGAGTAATAGCTACTAAAATGAGTAAATGTATTTTATCTCTAAAAGTATTACAGGTAGGCAATTTCTTCTAAATAAGTCATTCACCTACTTTTGGGTGATCTACCACATAGTGAAGTTGCAGAACTGTAGCTCTTTGGATGGCAGAGTAATAGCCACTAAAATAAGTAAATATCTTTTATCTCTAAAAGTGTTACAGATAGGCAATTTCTTCTAAATACGTCCTTACCTACTTTGGGTTGATCTACTGCATAATAAAGTTGCAGAACTGTAGCTCTTTGGATGGCAGAGTAATAGCTACTAAAGTGAGTAAATGCCTTTTGTCTTTAAAAGTATTGCAATCTAACATTAAACTTGTTGTCACTTCTACATGTGCCTCCATCTCACAAGAAAATTTATATTCCACTATCTTTAGTACATCTAATTTATACGGCGGGAGATAAATGCATGCGTCAGAATGCTTGTTCTTAGATGTTGGCCGGATGCCTGCGGCCATCCGAGATCAGCATTCAGTTCCACATGGTAAGCCTGTAGCTTGAAAAAGACAGGGAATATGCGGTATTTCACTACGAGGTTCACCTACAGTGGCCAATCATTATCCGTCCATTTTTCTTGGACGTTGGCCATTGCCTTGCGGCCATCCGAGAACAGAATTCAGTTCCACATGGTAAGCTTGTAGCTTATAAAAGCTACATTTAAGTAATTAAGCGTCCCTTGAAAAGGGGACGCTTATTGGTTTCACCCCTGGTTTTCAGTCAGCCGCCGCCGCCGCATTATCGTCTCCCTTGAATATCTCCCTTGTTATTAGGCCTATCCAAATGATATGTGGCAGTGTTCTTCTATAGGCGTGGGGAAATTTTTTGACGGGCATAAATTTGACCTTTATCAAGGTCACATTATCAAAAATTCAAAAAAAAATTTACTTCCTTTTCACTAGATTTCCTCAGAAAGTACTGGGTGTGGGTCAACCAAATTTGGTATGCACATTCCTGAGGGAAGAATCTAGGCGCCAGTCGATATTGGGAGCAATCGGGCCATAATTGACCGATTGACGGGCGATTGATTATAAGTTCATAAAAATTTTGCTAAGATTAAGCCTTGAACTCGCTTATTATTGGTCGTAGAGGTTTGGGATGGTATACCAACATATAGGAAATCATGTGCTGGGAATCTTCTGGTGTGGTCAGATTTGACCTTGGGCCCCTCGTTCAAGGTCAAGCGAGGATAGGCAAAGTTTAAAGTGCTTATAACTCGCTTATTATTGGTCCTAGAGGTTTTGGATGGTATACCAACATATAGGAAACCATGGGCTGGGAATCTTTTGGTGTGGTCACATTTGACCTTGGACGTCTCCTTCAAGGTCAAACGGGGATAGCCAAACTGGAAAGTGCTTATAACTCGCTTATTATTGGTCCTAGAGGTTTGGGATGGTATACCAACATATAGGAAATCATGTGCTGGGAATCTTCTGGTGTGGTCGCATTTGACCTTGGGCCCCCCCCTTCAAGGTCAAACGAGCATAGCCAAACTTAAAAGTGTTTATAACTCGCTTATTATTGGTCCTAGAGGTTTGGGATGGTATACCAACATATAGGAAATCATGGGCTGGGAATCTTCTGGTGTGGTCGGATTTGACCTTGGGCCCCTCGTTCAAGGTACAACGAGCATAGCCAAACTTAAAAGTGCTTATAACTCGCTTATTATTGGTCCTAGATGTTTGGGATGGTATACCAACATATAGGAAATCATGTGCTGGGAATCTTCTGGTGTGGTCGCATTTGACCTTGGGGCCCCCCTTCAAGGTCAAACGAGGATAGCCAAACTGAAAAGTGCTTATAACTCGCTTATTATTGGTCCTAGAGGTTTGGGATGGTATACCAACATATAGGAAATCATGGGCTGGGAATCTTCTGGTGTGGTTGGATTTGACCTTGGGCCCCTCGTTCAAGGTCAAAAGAGCATAGCCAAACTTAAAAGTGCTTATAACTCGCTTATTATTGGTCCTAGAGGTTTGTAATGGTATGCCAACATATAGGAAATCATGTGCTGGGAATCTTCTGGTGTGGTCGCATTTGACCTTGGGCCCTCCCTTCAAGGTCAAACGAGGATAGCCAAACTGAAAAGTGCTTATAACTCGCTTATTATTGGTCCTAGAGGTTTGGGATGGTATACCAACATATAGGAAATCATGTGCTGGGAATCTTCTGGTGTGGTCAGATTTGACCTTGGGCCTCTCCTTCAAGGTCAAACGAGGATAGCCAAACATAAAAATGCTTATAACTCACTTTTTATTGGTCCTAGAGGTTTGGGATGGTAAACTGACATGTAGGAAATCATGGGCTAGGAAACTTCTGGTGTGGTCGGATTTGACCTTTGGCCCCTCCTTCAAGGTACAACGAGCATAGCCAAACTTAAAAGTGCTTATAACTCGCTTATTATTGGTCCTAGAGGTTTGTAATGGTATGCCAACATATAGGAAATCATGTGCTGGGAATCTTCTGGTGTGGTCGCATTTGACCTTGGGCCCTCCCTTCAAGGTCAAACGAGGATAGCCAAACTGAAAAGTGCTTATAACTCGCTTATTATTGGTCCTAGAGGTTTGGGATGGTATACCAACATATAGGAAATCATGTGCTGGGAATCTTCTGGTGTGGTCAGATTTGACCTTGGGCCTCTCCTTCAAGGTCAAACGAGGATAGCCAAACATAAAAATGCTTATAACTCACTTTTTATTGGTCCTAGAGGTTTGGGATGGTAAACTGACATGTAGGAAATCATGGGCTAGGAAACTTCTGGTGTGGTCGGATTTGACCTTTGGCCCCTCCTTCAAGGTACAACGAGCATAGCCAAACTTAAAAGTGCTTATAACTCGCTTACTATTGGTCCTAGAGGTTTGGGATGGTATACCAACATATAGAAAATCATGGGCTGGGAACCATCTGGTGTGGTCGAATTTGACCTTGGGCCCCTCCTTCAAGGTCAAATGAGGATAGGCAAACTTAAAAGTGCTTATAACTCGCTTATTATTGGTCCTAGAGGTTTGGGATGGTATACCAACATATAGGAAATCATGTGCAGGGAATCTTCTGGTGTGGTCAGATTTGACCTTGGGCCTCTACTTCAAGGTCAAACGAGGATAGGCAAAGTTTAAAGTGCTTATAACTCACTTATTATTGGCCCTAGAGGTTTTGGATGGCATACCAACATATAGGAAATCATGGGCTGGTAATCTTTTGGTGTGGTTAGATTTGACCTTGGGCCTCTCCTTCAAGGTCAAACGAGGATAGCCAAACTGAAAAGTGCTTATAACTTGCTTATTATTAGTCCTAGCGGTTTGGGATGGTATACCAACATGTAGGAAATCATGGCCTGGGAATCTTTTGGTGTGGTCGGATTTAACCTTGGGCCTCTCCTTCAAGGTCAAAAGAGGATAGCCAAACATAAAAATGCTTATAACTCGCTTATTATTGGTCCTAGAGCTTTGGGATGATAAACTGACATGTAGGAAATCATGTGCCAGGAATCTTCTGGTGTGGTCTGATTTGACCTTGGGCCCCTCCTTCAAGGTCAAACGAGCATAGCCAAATTTAAAAGTGCTTATAACTCGCTTATTATTGGTCCTACAGGTTTGTGATGGTATACCAACCTATAGGAAATCATGGGCTGGGAACCTTCTGGTGTGGTCGGATTTGACCTTGGCCCTCTCCTTCAAGGTCAAATAAGGATAGCCAAACATAAAAATGCTTATAACTCGCTTATTATTGGTCCTAGAGCTTTGGGATGGTATACCAACATATAGGAAATCATGGGCAGGGAATCTTATGCTGTGTTCGGATTTGACCTTGGGGCCCCCTTCAAGGTCAAGCGAGGGTAGTCAAAGTTAAAAGTGCTGATAACTCGCTTATTATTGGTCCTAGAGGTATGGGACGGTAAAGCAACATGCAGGAAATCATGGGCTGGTAATATTTTAGTGTGGTCGTATTTGACCTTGGGCCTCTCCTTCAAGGTCAAATGAGGATAGGCAAACTTAGAAGTGCTTATAACTCACTTATTATTGGTCCTAGAGGTTTGGGATGGTAAACCAAGATGTAGGAAATTATGGACTTGGAATCTTTTCTTGGGATCGGATTTGACCTTGGGACCCTCCTTCAAGGTCAAATGAGGATAGGCAAACTTAAAAGTGCTTATAACTTGCTTATGAGTCGCTTATTATTGGTCCTACTAGTTTTGGATATTAAACCAACCTATAGGAGTTCATGGTTTGCAATTTTTTTTTCATTTGTGATTTTGAAATGTTTTGCAGTTGGCCTTCATATCTGTGACAAGTGTATTTACTTTGCAACCTCTTGCTTTTGACTAAAGTTACATATATTTTTTCCTGTAGAGTACAACAACTCTATATATTACTTTGTTCTCTTTCTTTTATATTTGTAAAAAGGAATTTATAATCTTTCCCCTTCATTAATCCAACAAACAGAAACTTCACTCAGTTAACCATATTTTGAAGTGAATAACCACTGAATTATGTTCTAATGATATATATTAGGATAGTAAGTTGTTACAGTTGTAAATGTCTGATGTACTGCATATATTCAAAAAGTATACAGATCCATGCCACCTTAATAGTAGATTCAACCTTTTCTTTACACTCACTCAGAGCCTTGCTTAAGGCTCAAGTACCCTAGTAATTAAGAGAAAAGATACAGAAAACATGGTCATTTTGCATAATGTACTCTTACAATTAACATGTACTGGATTTTACACATGATATGTCTGCTCAGTTTATATCTCAAAACATGCATGAGTGCTTTATGAATACCAAATATCTGTGTACAAGTATGAAAACATATGGTACAAATTTGAGCCTTAAGCAAGGCTAACTCACTCAATGAGAATTTGGAGAAAAGACACTGTTGTATACTTCAAGGATGAAAACAATCATGTAGCCTTGTTCAGGTGCACAGATTGTTTCTGTTGAAATCACCATTTTTATCACCTTTTTAATATCACATCACTTTGTGGCATTGTCTGATGGAATATTGGTGATCGATGTGCCCAAGATGGGCATCATATTTAACAAGTCCCTATAATAATATACATTGCATCATACTCATTTTATTTCCTGTAGTATGTCACAGAACATTGTAGAAATAATATCGTGTGCTACTGACATTATCTACATATAACATAGCTTTCAGATAATTTGTTTTTTTATACACCAGACACATATTTTTGTTAAGGAAAACAATGACCTACAATATTATAATTGTTTCATTTTTAAAGCTGTAGAACTGTTTTTGAAATAAGTAAGGTTAATTGCTGGTGGTTTATATTTACAGTAACCTTGACCAAACATCCTAACCTGTAATGACAAATTTTAAAGTGGTTATAACTCACGTATTATTGGTCCTAAGGTTTGCAAAATGAAACCAACCTAAGGGAAACCATAAGCTGGACTTGGGTCCTGTTTCGAGGTATATAGTTATAAATAGAGACTTTGGGAAAGACTAAGATAGTTGTAAAATACAGATGTTAAAAACACAACAAATGTATCAGTTTATGGGAATGATCTCCTCTTGAACTCTAAGATCCTTTTATAAAGGTAAACAGCAATAAAACCACACACATTGTGCAGAACTATGTATAAACATGGTCTCGGGTGTTTTACTATTATGGAGGAACACATAGATCTTTATTCAGCATTACATTACAATGTAATAATACAACAATTTAAAATAAATGCTGAAAGTAAATGTCAGAAGTTCAAATGAACTTTTAAGTAGACATCCCTAAATTTGGAGAGAACTGACAACATAAAGTTAACCACATACAATAAATACTAAACAGAAATGCCTGAAGTTCAAATGAACTTATTAGTAAATATTACTTAACTTGGACATAACTGACAACAGAAAGTCAAGAAAGAAATACAGCAGATAAAATAGATTTCGATTTATGACACAAAGAAGCTATTTAGCAATGAATATGCTAATTTGAACTGTTTGTCTGTTAATTAAATTTTAACATACTTGACAAAGTACTTAATGGTAAAAATATAGATTAAGATACACACAGATTTAGTACACAGATCCGTAACTTCCATTTGTCATACCATAATTTGTTGGATAAGCAATGGTTTTTTATGTCAGCTGACTTGTCAGTCAGCTGACATTATGTCGTCACTCTGCGCGTGAACAACTTCTCCTCCAAAACTACAAGGCCTAGAGACGTGCTGTTTTTTTTAAAAGATACCTTATCTATCGAGGATGAAAAATTGTTCAAGGCATGCAAATCTGTCTGTTCGTCTGTTTGCTAGAGACATTACAAGGGGGGTACCCCCACCAAAAGTGTGAAAATTTCAACACTTAATCACAATTTTCTCAGTGACTATTGCAGGGATTTCTCTCATATCTTGCATATATGTACTAGGCCACAGGTAGATTCTCCTGTGTGAGTATGAGACCTGGATCTGTCTTACTTTTTTTTAATAAATTTTTTAAATAATTTTTAATGCATTAAAATTCATGAAATCATGCACAAAATCATTTATAACTTGAAAAGTGTTGCATTTAGAGCATTTTGTTAAAATATGTTATTCAGCTACTTTTTTCATAGCTACAATATGGTGAGTAAGTTGGGTGCCTGACTCAATAGCTAAGTGACTAATAGCTACTTTTGGGCTTTTCAGTAACTTCCATCATGAGTAAAATCACTTGTAACTTAAAAACTATTGCATTTAGAGAAATTCGTATAAATATGTTATTCAGCTACTTTTGGGTCAGCTATAACATAGTAAAATTTTAGACCTGTAGCTCATGGCATAGCTGAGTAATAGCTACTTTTAGGTTATCACTGTTGAGTAAATCGCTTATAACTTGGAAATTATTGCATTTAGAGTATTTTGTTTCAATATGTTATTCACCTATTTTGGGGTCAGCTATAACATAGTGAAGTTCCAGACCTGTGACTCATTGCATAGCTGAGTAATAGCTACTTTGAAGTTCTCAATGTTGAGTAAATCACTTATAATTTGAAAACTATTGCATTTAGAGAATTTAGTATAAATATGTTATTCAGCTACTTTTGGGTCAGCTATAACATAGTAAAATTTCAGACCTGTAGCTCATGGCATAGCTGAGTAATAGCTACTTTTAGGTTATCACTGTTGAGTAAATCACTTATAACTTGGAAACTATTGCATTTACAGTATTTTGTTGCAATATGTTATTCACATATTTTGGGGTCAGCTATAACATAGTGAAGTTCCAGACCTGTGGCTCATTGCATAGCTGAGTAATAGCTACTTTGAAGTTCTCACTGTTGAGTAAATCAGTTGTAATTGGAAAACTATTGCCTTTACAGAAATTTGTGCAAATATGTTATTCAGCTACTTTTGGGTCAGCTATAACATAGTGAAATTACAGACCTGTAGCTCATGGCACAACTGAGCAATAGCTATTCTCAGGCACTGACTGTTGAGTAAATCGGCTATAACTTGAAAAATATTGCATTTGGAGTATTTTGTTAAAATATATTGTTCACCTACTTTTGGGTTAGCTATAACATAGTGAAATTACAGACCTATAGCTCATGGCATAGCGGAGCAATAGCTATTTTCAGGTTCTCACTATTGAGTAAATCAGTTGTAACTTGAAAACTATTGCATTTACAGTATTTTGCTTAAATATGTTGTTCACCTACTTTTAGGTCAGCTATAACAGAGCAAAAATTCAGACATGTAGCTCATTGCATAGCTGAGTAATAGTTACTTTGAGGTTCTCACTCTTGAGTAAATAAGTTGTAACTTGAAAACTATTACATTTAGAGTATTTTGTTAAATATGTTATTCACAGACGTTTTGGTCAGCTATAACATAGTGAAATTGCAGACCTCTATGTCATGGCATAGCTGAGCAATAGCTTCTTTCAGGTTCTCACTGTTGAGTAAATCATTGTATCCAACCTGTAGGAAATCATGGGCTGGGAATCTGTTAATATGGTCCGATTTGACCTTGGAACCCTCCTTCAAGGTCAAATGAGGATAGCCAAACATAAAAGTGCTTATAACTCGCTTATTATTGGTCCTAGAGGTTTGGAATGAAAACCAACCTATAGAAAATCATGAGCTGGGAATTTTTTGGTGTGGTCGGATTTCACCTTGGACCCCTCCTTCAAGGTCAAATGAGGATAGCCAAACTTAAAAGTGCTTATAACTCGCTTATTATTGGTCCTAGAGGTTTGGAATGGAAAACCAACCTATAGAAAATCATGGGCTGGGAATCTTTTGGTGTGGTCGGATTTCACCTTAGACCCCTCCTTCCAGGTCAAACGAAGATAGCCAAACTTAAAGTGCTTATAACTCGCGTATTATTGGTCTTGGAGGTTTGGGATGGTAAACCAACATATAGGAAATCATCGGCTGGGATTCTTTTGGTGTGGTCAGATTTGACCTGGGACCCCCCCTTCAACGTCAATTGAGGATAGCCAAACTTACAATTGCTTATAACTCGCTTATTATTGGTCCTACAGGTTTGGGATGGTAAACAAGCTACAGGAAATCATGGGCTGGGAATTTTTTTGTGTGGTCGGATTTGACCTTAGACCCCTCCGTCAAGGTCAAACAAGGATAGCCAAACTTAAAAAGTGCCTATGACTCACTTATTATTGGTCCGAGAGGTTTGGGATGGTAAACCATCCTAAATTCTTTGGCTGGGAATCTTTTGGTATGGTCAGATTTGACCTTTGGATCCCTTCTTCATGGTCGAACGAGGATATTGCATTTATAGTATTTCTTTAAATATTTTTAACCTACTTTTTACACTTAAACAATTACCTTGTTACTTTATTTCATAATACCATTTGCAGGGCACAACTTTTTTGTCCTTTTCTTCTGTCAGCTTCGGAATATCTTTCGAACATGCTGTTCAGTTACCATTTACTGTATTTCTGTACAGCCCTTTCCCTGATAATTATGCTTTCCTCTCATTATCACCATCACAAATCAAAAACATTCAGTCAGCTGACACAGTGCCCGTTCACGGGCACTCTCCTCTTGTTATATTTAGTGAGGAATTCTTCTTTTAATCTCTTTTTGAAGCTTATTATAGATGGCAACAATCTTACATGTGATGGAATTTGATTGTACAGTTTAACCCCTATAATACTAGGACATCTACTTTTCTGGAAAGTTTTGGGGATATTTTGATAAATGTTTCCACAGTTCCTTGTATTATAGTTATGAACATGCTTGACATATCTATATCGTTCCATTAGTTTAGGTGGTATCAAATTCCTATCAGCTTTGAAAATATGAGTACATGTTTTGAATTTTATTATATCCCGTAACTTTAAACATTTGAATGCATTGTATGTGTTGCTTGTTGAATCTCTGTATCTTAAGGAGCCAATCGGGCACATTCCTGACAGAGGAATCTAGGCGCCAGTCGATATTGGGATCAATCGGGCCATAATTGAGCGATTGACGGGCGATTGATTATAAGTTCATAAAAAATTTACTACGATTAAGCCTTGAACTCGCTTATTATTGGTCCTAGAGGTTTGGGATGGTGTACCAACATATAGGAAATCATGTGCTGGAAATCTTCTGGTGTGGTCAGATTTGACCTGGGGCCCCTCGTTAAAGATCAAAAGAGGATAGGCAAAGTTTTAAGTGCTTATAACTCGCTTATTATTGGTCCTAGAGGTTTGGAATGGTATACCAGCATATAGGAAATCATGTGCTGGGAATCATCTGGTGTGGTCAGATTTGACCTTGGGCCCCTCGTTTAAGGTCAAACGAAGATAGCCAAACATAAATGTGCTTATAACTCGCTTATTATTGGTCCTAGAGGTTTGGGATGGTAAACCAACATATAGGAAACCATGGACAGGGAATCTCTTGGTGTGGTCAGATTTGACCTTGGGCTTCCTCTTCAAGGTCAAATGAGTATAGGCAAACATAAAAGTGCTTATAACTCACTTATTATTGGTCCTAGAGGTTTGTGATGGTATACTAACATATAGAAAATCATGGGCTGGGAATCTTTTGGTGTTGTCAGATTTGATCTTAGGCCTCTCCTTCAAGGTCCAACGAGGATAGGAACTTTAAAGTGCTTATAACTCATTTATTATTGGTCCTAGAGGTTTGGGATGGTATACCTACATATAGGAAATGATGGGCTTGAAATCTTTTGATGTGGTCAGATTTGACCTTGGGCCTCTCCTTCAAGGTCAAACAAGCATAGCCAAACTTTAAAGCGCTTCTTCTTCTTTGCAGCTGAAAACACACAGTCAGCTGATACAGAACCCGTTCATAGGCACTGAGTGTTTTTTTCGTTTTAAGGTCACTCTTGTGATCCTAACATGGTCCTTTTCACGAACATTTCTCTTCACCAATAACATTTACCTCTTCACATTAGTCCTTTAGCATTTTATATAAAGCTTAAAAGCTGTAGGGACGCTTTGTTTTTGTGTACAAAAACTTTTGTCTAGTTAAAATTTTCAAATTTAGAGTATTTTCTTTCAATATGTTATTCACCTACTTTTAGGTCAACTATAATCTAGTAAAATTGCACACATGTAGCTCATTGCATAGGTGAGCACTAGCTACTTTAAGGTTTTCACTGTTGAGTAAATTAGTTGTATGTTGAAAACTAGTGCATTTGGAGAATTTTGTTTAAATCTGTTTATCTACTTTTTTAAATCAGCTATAACATTGCAGTAAAATTGCAGATGTATAATTTGTGGTATAGCTGAGCAATGTGAACGGGACTCAATGCAAAATCCAAAAAAAATGACAAATACCTGTAGTCTCAGCTGTAATCCCTCTGCCTAGTGGTTGGATTGAGCATTCAGTTCCACATGGTAAGCTATTGTAGCACAATAAAAGTGGGATTTTGATTACTTAAATTTAGCATTTATAAGCTACAAGCTTACCATGTGGAATTTAAGAGAGTCTCAAAATTTGCAACTCAAAAGAAGGGGGTTTAAGCGGTATTTAACCACAGGGTTCACCTTCTTGTAGAGGCACCGGCCAGTACTAAATGTCTATTTTTCTTGGACGTTGGCCGAATGCCTTGCGGCCTCCCGAGATAACATTCAGTTCCACATGGTAAGCTTGTAGCTTATAAAAACTACATTTAAGTAATTAAAAAAATTATTTTCAGGTAAACAGGAAAAAGTATATGTAACACATATAAAGAATCCAGTGCACTTTGTTGTTCAACGGTTTACTGATGTACATCATCTGAATGCTCTTGGTAGAGAAATCAACAGTTTTTGCAGAAGTAAAGCTGCAGAGAATGGAAAGTTAACCCATGTCAAAACAGGTATTAAGATAGATGTTTCTTAATTAACAAGTCATGTATTTTAGTATACTAAATACGCTTTACCTTATTATATCCCCGGCCGGGCTTTAGCCCGGGAGAGAGATTATGAAATGCATTCTGTGTGTGCATGCGTTCATCTGTTAGTGCCACACAGATTTCTCTAAAACTACTGCACTTACATTTTATCCCACACCCTTTAAGGGTTGTGTAGACTTATTTTATCCACAGCCTTTAATTGTTGTGCGGGGGGGGGGGGGGGGGGGGGGGGAGCTAATTTCTTGCTCAAAATGGCCCATTTTGAATTTTAGAATTTTTCGCCAAACCCTTTGTGGTAAAGAAACTAAAGATGGTAGTTTCTTACCAATGGTCAGCAGTTTGCAGTACAGAACCTTGACTAAATATATGTATTGGGTTCCTCTGCCCATAAAACTACCTGCCCTGATATGATCTATAGAGTGTTGGAAGCGACGTTAAACACCAAATAAATAAAGGGTTGCGCGGGTATTATTTTCTCCAATGGCCTCTGGATGGGTAAGTGGCTAATTTCTTGCTCAAAATGGCCCATTTTGAATTTTAGAATTTTTCGTAAATTGCAAAAAACAAAAAATGCTTATATCTCGAAAACCATGCTAGATAGAGCGATTTCGACAAAATTTTTGACCCACAGGGTATCTCTGCGGAATAGCCATCCCAATTTTCAAAAAAAAAAATTTTCACCAAAACTGGTGGCCATTTTGAATTTTCGAATTTTTCCCAAAAATTGCAAAACACAAAAATGCTTATATCTCGATAACCGTGCTAGATAGAGCGATTTCGACGAAATTTTTGACCCGCAGGGTTTGTCTTTAAAGTGGCCATCCCAATTTTCAAAAAATTTTTCTCTCGCCCAAAATGGTGGCCATTTTGAATTTTCGAATTTTTCACAAAAATTGCAAAACACAAAAATGCTTATATCTCGAAAACCGTGCTAGGTAGAGCAATTTGGACGAAATTTTTGATTTGCAGGGTATCTCTGCAGAGTGGCCATCCCAATTTTCAAAAACTTTTGTCTCACCCAAAATGGCGGCCATTTGGAATTTTCGAATTTTTCGCAAAAATGGCAAAACACAAAAATGCTTGTATCTCGAAAACCGTGCTAGATAGAGCAGACTATGCAGACTTTGGTTGCCACAACTGTATAAGGCTAAAAGCAGAGCATTTTCTTAATACTTTAGCACTCACCTTTATATCCTTTTGGGGACGCTTTGTTTTTGCTGTGCAAAGACATTATCTTTTTTTTTGCAAGCGATCCTCTAGTTATAATTTGAAGAAAGAGAAGAGTGAGTCTAAGAAAACTGATAAGACTGCCACCCCCAGCAAAGAATCTTTGGACATTGTATCGGTAGTGGGGGTAGTGGATGGCCAGGAGACGTTACAGTCTCCTGGTTTAAGTGCACCAGCTGAGAAAAAATGAGAAGGTAGAGAAAGAGAAGGCTCCAACTACAAAGGCCAAGTCGTCCACAGACAAGCCTGCCAAATTTGGGACAGATAGGTCGGCCAAAGCCTCAACTGATGCCAGGATAGAGGAACTCAACCATAAGTGGTCCGACCGGTTCAACCGGCTCGAGGCTTTGCTGTTGGCTACAACACTGGATAGATCTCAGGAACCTACCTTCCAGACTGTCAAGGTGGCACCCACTCACTCTCCACCAGCCAGCGTGGTCGGCCGACCGACCTTCTACTCGGTCTACTGACCGACCAACTTCCTCAGATTTGCCTGGAACCGACCCTCCTGCTGCAAAGCAACAGCCTACCAGTAAATCTCACTCTGACCGACCTCACTCCGACCGACCTCAGAAGTTGGACCAACTGAGGACTTCAGAGTTGACTGATACCAACCCTCCTTTTTTTGCACAGGCAGGTTACCAGCAAGGCTACTACCAAACCGACCAAGAATCACAGTATCTCTAGTGTGGACTTTGAATCCGAAAGTGAATTGTCGGAACAACCTCCAGTAGACAATTCTATTGAAGAAGGCAAGTTGTCTGATCAGGACCAGGATATCACTATCACACAGAATTGCTTCTAGGACACTTTTTAAGCGGGATCACACACTAATTCGCCTACAAACGCGGATTTTATTGAAGTCTGCAGTGACCAAATTATACGAGAACACGTAATTTGCAAGGTGATGTGGGAAATATATAAAGCGAAAAGACGAGAGATCTAGAAAATCGAAACACTGCACATATCGAGAGTTTGCCAAGGTTTCGATTTTTCTGTCGAAACGCATTTCGTATAACGCTTGTTGACAATGTGGTTTCGTTATCATTTGCATATTTGAAACATCTCAAATATATTATGTGCTATAGACAATATTTAGGCATATATTACACCTAAAAACATAAAAATAACCATACAGTGGATGGTTACATCAAAACTGGAGGTAGGAAAAACGACACTGACAATAGTCTGGATTGGGATTGTCACATTTACTTCCTTATTTGGTATGAGAAAGTGCACCAGTTTTACAGATGGCAATCTTATAACAATAAATATTCTTTCTTCTGTTTTGTGCCAAGATGAGGTTTGTGCCATAATATGGTGCCAAGCAGTACACATGTACAGTATACTGGCAATCTACCAGTAAATACCAAAAATCAATATTTTGATTTTAAATTCTATTTCTATAGTGGCTTTCTACCAGTAAATGCCCATGCTTTAGAAAATATTTAAAATTTATTATTGTCGGCTTCAAGGGCCACGGTAACACTCACCTCCCACCTCTGAGGTCAGCGGTTCAAACCCCGGACCTTATGTGGGAAAGTTGGTATAGTTGCTTACCGATGGTCAGCAGTTTACAGCACAGAACCTTAACCAACTATATGTACTGGTTTTCTCTGCCCACAAAAGTGTTATATTTGGGTAATATATCTGTATTATAGGCTGTTTTAAGACAAACTGGAAATACCAGAGAATGCCCATTTTGTAGACCTATAGAAGCATTTCTCCTTGACCTCTAAGAAAGAAATATAAGTCAGGCGTTCACTGGTAGATGGGCGTTTTATTACCAGAAAGAATCTTCACCAAAATATCACTAGAAGGAAATTGTGGTAATGAACAAATAAATAAATTCTGAATTCTTTTTATTTTCTAAACATGAAAATACAGTACACACATCATGACACATGTATAATCTAGCTTTTCACTATTGAGTAAATCAGTTGTATCTTGAAAACTGTTGCATTTAGAGAATTTTGTTTACATATATTTTTTATTGTGTTAATACATCCTATCCAATGGACAATTGCTTTACCGGTCGGCGCGACCGGTCCCGCCAAACGCCAGAAAAAGACGTCCTGTATATACTACCGGCAGGACCGGTCACAGAGTGTGCATTCGCTAGGTGGCGCCTCGTACTTCCTTCCTGTCTAGACAGCGTGATGTCATAGCATATTTTTCATTTGGCGCGTGGAGTGTGCAGACGTGTTTTCAACAGAGAAACATTTTTGAAGTTTTACAACGAACTTTACCATTTTATTATGTCCACCCACTGGGGGGTGGACATATTATTTTTTCCGCCATCCGGTGTCCCGGCGTCCGGCGTCCCACTTGGTTTCCAGACATTTTAGGCAACAGTTCTTATCCTATCTTTACCAAATTTGGCATGCAGGTTTATTCGGTTAATAGCTTGTATGGGATTGCTTTTGGTGATGATAGCTCTATAGCTAACTGAGTAATAGCTACTTTGCTACTTTTGAGTATCTCTTTGGTTTCCAGACATTTTAAGGAATGCTATTAAGCCTAGCTTTCTGAAATTTGGTATGGAGGTTCATTGGGTTAATAGCTTGTATGGGATTGCTTTTGGGGGTAATTGCTTCATAGATGAGTGAGTAATTAATTAAATAAATGAGTAATTGGCTATTTTGAATACTGAAAAAGGCAAATGTGCTCATATCTTCTAAACCGTGCGAGATAGAGTGATTTCGTTGAAATTTTCGACCTACAGGGTATCTAAGGAATGTACTCTTTGCAATTTTCAAAAAATTTTCCCCTCTTCAAAAATGGCGGCCATTTTGAATTTTCGAATTTTTGCCCAAAATGGCAAAACACAAATTTGCTTCTATCTCCTTAACCGTGCGAGATATAGCGATTTCGTCGAAATTTTCGACCCACAGGGTATCTAAGGAATGTACTCTTGGCAATTTAAAAAAATTTTCCCCTCCCCAAAAATGGCGGCCTTTTTGAATTTTCCAATTTTTCCCAAAAATGGCAAAACACGGATTTGCATCTCCTTAACCATGTGACACAGAGCGATTTCGTCGAAATTTTCGACCCACAGGGTATCCGAGCAATGTACTCTTGGCAATTTAAAAAAATTTTCCCCTCCCCAAAAATGGGGGCCTTTTTGAATTTTCGAATTTTTCCCAAAAATGGCAAATCACAAAATTGCTTCTATCTCCTTAACCGTGTGCGATAGAGGGATTTCGTCAAAATTTTCGACCCACGGGGTATCTGAGCAATGTACTCTTGGCAATTTTCAAAAAATTTCCTCTTCTCACATATGACGGCCATTTTGCCCAAAATGCCAAAACACAAAATTGCTTCTATCTCCTTAACCATGCGAGATAGAGTGATTTCGTGGAAATTTTCGACCCACGGGTTATCTCAGAAATGTACTCTTGGCAATTTTCAAAAAATTTTCCCCTCCCCACATATGGCGGCCATTTTGAATTTTCGAATTTTGGCCCAAAATGGAAAAACACGAATTTGTCTTAACCGTGCAAAATAGAGTTATTTCGGTGAAATTTTCAACCCATAGGGTATCTAAGAAATGTACTCTTGGCAGTTTTCAAAAAATTTTCCTCTTCCCAAAAATGGCGGCCATTTCAAATTTTTGCCAAAAATAGAAAAACACAAATTTGCTTCTATCTTCTTAACCATGCAAGATAGAGTGATTTCGTCAAAATTTTCGACCCAACCAATGCAAAAAGGCATGAAGCTGAAATAATTTACATGTACACTAATAAATATTTAACCATCATTGATATATTTCACAAATGAAACAGGGTCTTGTAAGACTACTGTACAATTTTGGCAAAAGGTTCATGGGGTGGACATTACACATGATAATGTGTGTTCTTCTATGCTATCCTGTCTCTATTCATATGTCGCAGCTACTATCAACAAGGCATCCTGTTTCTAGTTTTATTTCAAGTAGTATTACTTAATTCTACTGGTTTACTGATCATCATGTCGTCTCCTGGACAGAAACAAGGTTCTTGCGGGCACGTTATGGCTCTGTTTGACAACCACAAGAAATGTGCCAGATGTCGTGAGAAGGGGGTGGGAGATGATCCCTGTGTTAAGAAGCTTGTTTGCTAGATATGTAAGGCCTTTACGCCTGCTCAAGTTCAACAACTGGCTACCCCAAACTACAGGTCCAGGAAAGAACGTGGAGAGCAGTAGAAATCTGAAGTTTCCAGTGACGCGACCCCCACTCTCGTGGATCCTTCAGAGGTCACTCTGTTGGGACGGGTTAGCACTGACAAGCCGTCTTCTGTTGAATCTACACCCAAGAAGAAGAAACGTTCTGATGGATCTCCCAAATCCAGCAAACGAAGACACAGCAGTAAACCTACTTCTGATGATCTAAAGTCTTTAGATGACAAGTGGAGTGAGAGGTTTTCACGACTTGAAGCTTTGCTTCTTAACAATTCGTTTGCTGTGCCGGTGAGACCTGTGAACCCCTCTGCTGTTGTGACCAGAGAACATCCCTTCTTTGATCCGGGTGCATCTTCTCGTGTGATGTCTACTGGCTTGGTCACTGAGGGTACCGGTTCCAGTCTTGTCCAGACCACCGGTGAAGCTGCCCAGTTGACTGCTACCCAACCTCCGCTGGGGTTCCTGGTACAAATGCTGTGAGGGATGTGAGCAACCCGCCCTGTTCAGGATCCTGGTACCTCTGATGTAGCCACCCAGCCTTTACAGGCTCCTGGTGCAGAGATAGCCACCCAGCCCTTACAGGCTCCCGGTGCAGGGACAGCCACCCAGCCTACACAGGCTCCCGGTGCAGGTCCTGAAGTGCTGCCAACTGGTATTGATTCTACGCAGTTGAACCAGTCACTTCCTGGTGTATGACCTGATGAGTTTGCCGGTGAATCTGAGAGTGAGGCAGAGATGGATGGGGAACCGGCTTCACCAACTAGTGTCAACGTCCAGGGTGAACTGCCGGAAGATTCAACTGACCAAGATCTCTCTGAAGATGCCAATTACAGGGAGACTATCAGAGGGGTCAGATCCTTTATGGGCTGGCATCAGATCCCTGACTACAACAGCACATCTTCCTCCCTGGATGATAATCCATTTGCCGGTTCCCGAGCCAAGCCAACCGGTAAAGTGTCTGTCACGTTACCGGTGGATGAGTGGCTGTGTAGGAAATTTGAGAAACTGAATGTAACTGTTGCTGAAGGCTACCCTTCCAGGAACACTGAGACTGGTGGACTGCTGCGAGACCAGTTTGTGAAGACAGCCAGGTCATCAAAGTGTTATGCAATGCATACAGATAAGAAGGACTCTGCTTCTACAACTGTGTGTGACTGGTCTCCGGAACCGGCCTAGTTAAACAGCATGTTTAGTAGAGTGGCCAGACGTGGTTTGCCTTCTGCCCCAGCCTCCCGTACTTTCAGCCAGGACACTTTAAGGCGGTGGGAGAAAGCGTTCCGGGAACAGTCAGTGATGTGTAACCAGGCTGCTGGTCTGTCAAGGTGCCTGACAAAGGTACAGGACTCTATGATTACACAGTTGAAGTCACTCCCGGTAGATAAAGCCAAGGGCAAGACAGCAGAAAAAACGCAGCAGGCAGTTGAAAAGCTTGAATATTTGGTGACCTTCAACATGTCAATTTCTCAAGCTATGCAGCGTACGATGCAGGGGGTTTTCATCAGCATGGCCAACCTCACTTTGGCACGTAGAGACAGCTATTTAGAATTCATACGTGGTGGAGTAAAGCCAGATACTTTGACTGCCTCACGTACAGCACCGGTCCATCTTCACTCACTGTTTCCAGACAGTTTACTGGTCAAGACTGAAGATGAAATCTCATGTAGTGAGGAGAGGCGTTCTTCTGGCAGTGCAGCCTGGATGTTTTCACCCATATGCTTCCTCAAGTAGCAGATCAACGCATCAACCGGACCGGAAGCCCACTACGCCGGCCTGGAAGCAAATTAGAGACAGGCAAATGGGACAGAAAGGTCGTGGCAAAGCCTCAAACTTCATCCAAAAGCTGGCCAAGGGTTCAAAGAAAAGTAAATGACAATTATTGTGTTTTAATTGTAGCCGGAGTGAAGGACTCTGTACATGTATCCGGCAAGAATCAGGATTTGAACTCTCCACCAGTGACCAGCAAGAGCAAGACTGTATTTTTACATGTAAACTCTTTTGTTGCAAATGTTCATTCTGTCACCGGGTGTCACAAAGTAATATAAGCCTCTTGTATTGTATTAGGACATTCTGATTTTTACTGGAGTATGTAAACAGATACACACAGTTTTTTTTTTGTTGTGGAATTTTTCTGCAGGAACTTTACCACACCTAGATTATTTGATTTGCTTCAGTGATTACACTTGGTTGCCAAATCCTTTTTATGATATTTGTTTCACATGTGTGATAATCACACCTCACTAATTATACTTTTGTGGTCAGTTGTGGACATCAGTTTGGTATGTGTGGTAGATGTTTAAAATATTTACTTCAGTATCATTTCTAGAGTTGACCAGGAAGGACGCAGTAGTACTCTATAACTTGGGTTGATTTGTTGAAATCAACTCTGTTTTATTATAGTGGAACCAGCAGCTGTGGTAATTTGTTTCTTTTAATTCTAGCATTATTAAATATGAGGTACCTTATTCATTCATATTAATGTTAACATGTGAAACAATTTTTCATAGATTTATGTCAATGTATATATCTTTATGTGGCACATAAACTTATACAAGACAAAATATATCAGAATATTTCATCACCATAAGTTTGTTGTATTTGTATATTATGTCGAACATGTTGTTAAGGTGTTGTTACATTCATTTCAGCTGGTTTATTGCTATGCCTGATGTGAATGTTGAATACTTTACTGGATTGCTGAATCCCTGTTGATTTCATATCACATATGAGGAAGCTGTTCTTTGTGATTTGGATGTTTCTCATTATTACCTATTTTGGTGCCAGTTTGTGTGGAAGCTGTTTCATTGGACATATTAGGACTGTGGACTTTGTGGAGGATTTCCTGACAGCTATTTGTTTGACTGTGTATTTCATACATAAAATATTGCTGTTTGGAATTTCATAATATCTGTTGTGACATTCATTGATTAACTGTATATATATATATATATATATCTTGTATGTCATTACATGAACTGTATACTGTATTTCCAATATAATACTTCAGTGTGTATGAGTGGTATTTTTTGATTGGAAGGTGTGTTTTGTGATGAAAGTTGGAGAGGAGTGAAGTGTGTACTAAGTGTTATTTTAATATCAATTTTCAGGTTCTGCATTGTGAATACCTTTAACTGAACTTGTATACGCAATAAAGCGATTTTTGTGAAACCTTTTACTGACCCTCAATCAGAACTTCGTGACACCGGGTTGCCACAAAAGAAAGGCGTAAATCCCAATTATTGTTGCCATCATACAGAAATAAAGCATGTGAACGATGTTTCCTGTGTAGGTCACTTGAGTTCTGCAAATTCTGTCACAAATGTCCCAACTGTTGCCATAAATCCACCTGTAGGGGCAAGGTTACAGCAATTTTGGGAGAAGTGGGAAGCTCTGGGTTCGAGTCCAAAAGTAGTCACAATACTGAGAGAGGGTTACACCCTCCCCTTCCGGTTCAGACCCAACCTAACCAGGTCACCAACGGTCATAAGCAACTATGTCAACCCACAAAGACAGTCCCACCTTCTGGAGGCACTGTATCAGCTGACAAACAAAAATGCATTGGAACCGGTAACAAACCAAAACTCACTGGGTTTTTACAACCGGCTATTTTTGGTACCCAAACCCAACAACCGGTGGAGACCTATCCTGGACATGAGCACCTTGAACACCTTTCTAAACACAGAGTCGTTCAAAATGGAGACCCCAGAGACAATAAGGACCTCCCTACAGCTAGGGGAGTGGGTCACCTCCATAGACTTCAAGGATGCATACTTCCATATACCAATTCACAGCCAGTCCAGGAAGTACATGCGTTTTCACATCCAGGGTCAGTCCTACCGGTTCAAAGCTCTACCCTTTGGTCTGTCCACAGCACCCATGGAGTTCATAGTGGTGGCCAAAGAGGTTAAACTGATGGCTTTGCAGAAGGGTATAAGAATCCACCAGTACCTAGACGACTGGTTGGTGAGAGCCACATCCTACCAAACTTGTCTCCAGCATACACAGACCTTGGTAGCTCTCTGTCGAGAACTAGGTTGGCTGGTGAACAAGGAGAAGTCAGAACTGGAGCCAAAACAGGTTTTCAACTTCGTAGGTTACAGTTCGACCTCAGGGAGGGCAAGGTCAGACCCACACCAGAGTGTTGGCAGACCTTAACAGACAAGATATTGTCAATTCTGTCCAGTCCGGTGTGCCCGGTCCGGCAGTTCATGTCCCTCATAGGACTTCTAACAGCCACAGAAAAGCAAATCCATCTAGGTCGACTTCATATGAGACCCATACAGTGGCACTTGAAAAACAACTGGAGAGTACCGGAATCACTAGAAAAGGTGGTACCCGTTCCCAGGTCGCTCCACCTCCACTTAAAGTGGTGGCTGGAGGAAAGCAATGTTCTTCCAGGTCAACCATTACACCCACTAAAACATGCTCTGCAGATATTTACAGACGCATCAAAAGAAGGGTGGGGCGCTCACTCAAACGAACGCACTGCAAGGGGAACCTGGTCAGTTCCAGAAAGCAAGTTGCACATAAATCACTTGGAACTAAAATCGGTCTTTCTGGCCCTAAAAGAGTTCCAAGACCTCTGTTCAAACAACATAGCCTTGGTAGCCACAGACAACACAACTGTGGTTGCCTATATCAACAAAGAGGGGGGGATGAAGTCGGGCTCCCTGTGTGCCCTACTGTGGAGAATCCTGTCCTGGTGCACCAGGAATCGGGTAACTCTCAGGGCACGTCACATCCCCGGCCGGCTGAACGTGATAGCAGACAAGCTATCCAGACTTGGCCAGACCATTCAAACAGAATGGTCCCTTCAGCCAGAGGTTTTCCAAGCTATATGCTCCTGGTGGCACCAGCCTATCATGGGAAGATCTGGATCCTTATGCCTTCCCACCAGCAGCCATCTTGGGCAAAGTGGTGGAGAAGTTACAGGACTACCCTTGCAACAGGATCATTCTGATTGCACCAGGGTGGCCCAAGATGCCCTGGTTTTGGGATCTAGTGGCAATGTCCAGTCAGATCCTTCTGTGTCTGCCCAACCTGCCCAATCTGGTGTCTCAACCATTCAACCAGACCCTGCACAGGAACCTGTCAAACCTGAACCTACATGCCTGGCTCCTAGAGCCACAGCAATCAAGGAGCAGGGATTCTCTGAGGCAGTGGCAGCACAAATTGAGGCTCCTCAGAGAGGATCAACCAGATCCGTCTATGAGGCAAAGTGGACCATTTTTACAAAGTGGTGCCTCACTAATCAGGTGGACTTCAGGGCACCACCTCTAAAAGCCATAGCTAACTTCCTGTTGCAGCTGTTTCAGGACAGGAAGTTACAACCTGGTACCATTGATGGTTACAGATCAGCCATTGCTGACAAGTTGGGCAACTCTACCATTAATGTCAGCAAAGATGAGAATCTCACCCGCCTCCTGGATAGTTTCCATAGAGACAGGCCCAAGGGCAGGAGGAGTATACCCTCCTGGAACCTGTCCCTGGTCTTACACCAGCTGACTAAGGCTCCCTTTGAACCTTTAAAAGAGGCCTCACTAAAACACTTGACCTTCAAGACTGTTTTTCTGCTGGCCCTGGTTTCTGGTAAACGCAGGAGTGAGATCCATGCTTGGCTTTATAAGAACATCAGACACCAGTCAGACTGGTCTAAGGTGTCCTTGTACCCCTCACCAAGCTTTCTATCCAAGAGTCAGCTGGCTAAGGAGGTCATCCCAGCCCTGGCCCCCACTTTTTATAAGTTAATACCCTATCCAATGGACAGGCAAGGCCCACCCATCCGGCCCACTATCAGCTTACTAGGGGTCTTGATATGTTTAAACAACGAAAAAGATGCTATGACGTCACACTGTCTAGACAGGAAGGAAGTACGAGGTGCCACCTAGCAAATGCACACTCTGTGACCTGTCCTACCGGTAGTATATACGGGACGTCTTTTTCTGGCGTTTGGCGGGACCGGTCACTCCGACCGGTAAAGCAATTGTCCATTGGATAGGATGTATTAACTTATAAAAATTTAATTTACTTACTAAATTTGCAAGTTCATGTACTTTTGAATCAGCTATAACATAGTAATATTGTAGACGTATAGCTCATCGCATAACTAAGCAATAGCTACTTTCAGGTTTCACTGTTGAGTAAATCAATTTGTAACTTGAAAGTTATGGCATTTAGAGAATTTTCTTTAAATAAGTTATTCACCTTCTTTTGGGTCAGCAATAACATAGTAAAATCGTGGACCTGTAGCTCATTGCATAGCTGAGCAAAAGTACTTTAAGATTCTTACTGTTGAGGAAGTTAGTTGTAACTTGAAATCTGTTACATTTACAATATTTTGTTTAAATATGTTTTTCACCTACATTTAACTCATAAACAATTAGCTTGATCCTTCTGAATACCATTTGCAGTGCACAACTTTTGTGTCCTTTTCTTCATTCACTTTTACTCTGAAACTCAAAACACACAGTCAGCTGACACAGAGCCCGTTCACTGGCACTGATTACTTGTTAAGAAATATTCTTGTCCTGTATTTCTGCGCATATAATGAGCACGCATGCACCGATACCCAGAAAACCCTGGTTAGCCTCACTTCAATTTTGCTCGCGAGGGAGTAAACATTGTTTGACACAGTTTTCTTTTGCGAGGAATTTCTACATAGCTGGCAGGAAAGAAGATGTTTTTGAAAGGAACTAATTTTCTTTTATAAGAATTGAAAGATATTCTTCTTGCTTTTGATGTTTGCCAGCCTTCTTATGCAGGAAGTCTGTATTTAAAGTAAGATTGACGATTTTCCTAACCTTTTGCATGGTTAATACTTATGCAAGGTCCTGTTCAACAGTAAACAAGACCTCAGAAGGAATTTCTCGACTTTTAAAGACAAGAATCATCCATTTCATCTTCTCACCCTCTGCAGCTTATACTAGCACGTCTAGAAGTTATGCAAGGTTGATTGTTTGATAACTGAACAGAAGAACCTCAGTGTTTGTAACTACAGAGGTAAAGACGGCAGAGGCTGCACTTCTTCAAGATCTACTGCTTCAGAGAATAAAAAGAGGAGAATATGTGTGCAATGTGTATACTACTACAGCTACAGATTTTTTGTAAATTAATTGTCCCAATGAATTTTCATGCCCTTGAAAATTTTTTTGGTTTTATGGACTTAGGCCTAAAGATAAGTGAGTAATAGCAATCTTAGCTACTTGGAGTAAAGGGCTCATAACTCAAAAACTATTGCAGTTACAGCTTTTTCTTCAAATATGTTGTTCAGCTACTTTGTCCGTAGCTATAACATGGTAGATAGTTTCGGTCCAATTGCATGCCATAAGTGAGTAATAGCTATTTTCTTATTTGTAGCAAAATAATGACATAAGTAAATGTCAAATATCTTCAAAAGTATTAAAGTTAGGGAATTCTTTTCAAATATGTTATTCATCTAGTTTTTGATAACCTATCACATAGTAAAGTTTCAGACCTGTTGCACTTTGGGTAGCTGAGTAATAGCTACTTTGAAATTGTGACTGTTGAGTAAATCCATTGTAACTCAAAAACTATTGCAGTTAGAGTATTTCCCTAAAATATGTTATTCAGCTACTTTGTCCTTAACTATAAGATGGCATATACTTTGGGGTTCTATTGCATGCCATAAGTGAGTAATAGCTATTTCCTTATTTGTAGCAAAATAATGACATAAGTAAATGTCAAATATCTTCAAAAGTATTAAAATTAGGGAATTCTTTTCAAATATGTTATTCATGTAGTTTTTGATAAGCTATCACATAGTAAAGTTTCAGACCTGTTGCACATTGGATAGCTGAGTAATAGCTACTTTGAAATTGTGACTGTTGAGTAAATCCATTGTAACTCCAAAACTATTGCAGTTACAGTATTTTCCTAAAATATGTTGTTTATGTGGGTGTTCCACCACACGACTAAGGCTCCCGATTAAGGGTTTTTGGGGGTCGGTTTGAAATATTTGCTTAGTCCCAGACCTTCTGTAAGGGTCGGTTGTGGTCGGTTGGGGCCGTGTGAAAAATCAAACATGTTTGATATTTCACACGACTACAACCGATTCCTATTTCCCGCCGTCAACAAAATGTCCAGTCCCAGGCGTCCTCAGGCCTCCTCAGACCCAAATTTACAGAGTCGGTTGTTGTCCCAGGCGTCCTGCGACCCTTAGTCCCAGACCTCCGTAGCTTAGTCCCAGGAGGCCGGTTCTTAATCCCAGACTCAAATATGATGCGTATGAATTTCATGCGTCTGAAAGTGAGTCGGTTTCATTAGTCCCCGGAAGCCTCAGACCGTCTGCGGTGTCCTGCGACCCAAAAATCAAGGTCTGGGACTAAGAACCGACTAAGGGTAACCGACCCTAACCGATCCAAACCGGCCTCCCCAGGACGCCTGGGACCACACATTTTCAGTCTGCGGCGGCCTGAGGACGCCCCAGGCGGCCTGGGACTGACAACCGATTAAGAACCGACTGTTTTCCGCGCGTTGGAAATTAAAACGAGGCAATGAGCAGGTCTGGGACTATATAAGCGACCGCGCACACTTTGTCATTGTTACTGACTGTTTGGCTACTGAGAGACGTGTGTCACTAATTTGTAGGGGTTTTCAATTTTTATTTTACATTTTATATACTTGAGCTTAAGGCAAATTTCACAGTTAGGAGACACATTTTACTATTTTTTTATTATTTTGTCGACTGGATCATGAGAAAAGAGAAAGGAGGGAAGAGAGGAAGGAAAAAGATGGATGAGAGGGAGAAGGAAAGTCAAGTAGAGGAGAGGAGTGAAGTTATTACAGAAGAAGGAAGTGAGAGGAGAGAGGAGGAGGAGATTCAGGAAGATCCAGCTATTGGGGAAGCTGTGGCAGAAGAAGAAGAGAGGTGTGAGGAAGATCCGGAGTGCCATTCTTCAGCCAAGAGAGCCAGGGTGTGTGCCACTTTTACAGACAGTGATGAAGTTTCCATTGTAGAATTCGTCAAGCTGCACCCTGAACTGTATGACAAGGAACATTCACGTTTCCACGACAGGAATAGAAGAGAGGCTCTCTGGGCAGAAATATCTGCAGAACTTAAGCTCCAGCCCTTTGATGTGAGAAGGTGGTTTGAGTCCCAGCGAACCCGTTATGGAAAGCTGTCTAAGCTCCAATCTGGCCAAGCCCCGAGGGAGATGACCAAGAGACAGTCCTGGGTCTACCAACAGATGGGTTTTCTTAAAACCCACATCAGAAGAAAGGGGGCCAATAGAAGTTCAGGCCAGTCCAAATACCAGCAAGCAGGACGAATCACGTGGGTCAACTACTGACACAGAACACCTCGAGTCCAGTGTCCTGAGGGAGAGGAGTCAGTCCATCATTACATCAACACCCGTTTCAACTACAGACTCCAAGATTCTCGAACACTTTGAGCAGATGAGGACACTTATCTCAGGTTTTCTGCATCAGAAGTCAGACAGGCAGCCCTTCTTTGACTACGTGGCATCAGAGGCCGAAAAGATGACTCAAGAAGAATTTTAAGAATTAAAGGGCAAGATATTCAGAGATATCGAAAATATTAAGAGTAACCGCAGACGTCAGCCATTGCCCAGAAGATCAGCCACTGTTACCACGGAGTCCCAGAGGGTCGGCCTACTGCCAACAACCACTCCACAGGCGTCAAGTTCCACTCAAGCAGCAGCTAGCAGCAGTTTTGTGTACTATACACCAAGCCCCATTGGCTTCAGCAACCCTACATCTGTCCTAACTGTACAGGACGAAGGGAGCAGACACAATCTGAGTGGAATCTTAAGCCAGCTACCAGATCTGACATCAACACAGATCGTCGAGCAGCCTCAGCAGCAGCAGCAACAACCGCAGCAGCAGCTCTTTACTATCACCACTTCAGCACCGCCTCAACAGCAGCAGCAGCCTCCTCAGTAGCCATCCAGTCAGGGCGGGTCTTTGACCTGCCAGGCCCTTTTCAGGGCCACCAATTCTTCCAAAAACAATTATTCAGCTACGTGTTCTTCCAATTCCCCTCCCAAAACAAAAAAGTTCAGTACAAATACTTATCACAAGAAAAAAAAAATTAAAGTCCAACACTTACACCACCCCAAACATGAAACAAATAACCCATGGTACTACACATAACCAAAAAGGCCACATAAAAAAAATATTAAAAGTAACTCCCAATATGGCCATTAATCAGCCCATTTTTAGATTAAAATCCATGGGATAGTTTAAAATCTGTAATTTAAAAGTCCAACACTTGCACCTTCCCTAGAGTTAAAAGGCATAATTACATACTTACCAACCCACAAACAGACAAACCCAATACCAAACATAACCCCCAAATAACAAACCCAGTACCAAACCTAATACCCAACCACCCCAAAAAAACCCAACCCCAGTAACCACCAACCAACAAACACCCAAACCCAAAAGTAGATAGAACCCATGCCAACGAACTGACAAACTATTTAGCAAACACAATCCCCCATTATTGAAAGCAAAACTAGTTCCATGGTTATATTTTCCAAATTTTTGTGATTAGAAATGACTATTTAAAATTGAATATTTCCATAAAAAAATTTCTGCTACAAATAAGTTTCCCAGCCATGAAAAAAGAAAAATGTTTAAATTATGATGTGGATTTGAAAATATATAAAATAATTATTCAATTTAGGATATTATGTGTCACTTTGTGTTTCGCTTTTGTTTAACAGTGGGTTTGTCTGTTTGTTGGGTGAGTAAGTTGTGTTTGTCTGTTTGTCTGTCTGAACAAGTTATGTTTGGCATGGGGTTTGTCTGTTTGTCCGTCTCAACAAGTTATGTTTGGCATGGGGTTTGTCTGTTTGTACGTCTCAACAAGTTATGTTTGGCATGGGGTTTGTCTGTTTGTACGTCTCGACAGGTTATGTTTGGCATGGGGTTTGTCTGTTTGTACGTCTCAACAAGTTATGTTTGGCATGGGGTTTGTCTGTTTGTACGTCTCGACAGGTTATGTTTGGCATGGGGTTTGTCTGTTTGTCCACATAGCTGATTAATTGTTTTTGGAATATTTGGTAGTCCTGAAAAGGACTGTTATAGTTAGTCCTGAAAAGGACTGTTTACTGCAACAGGACTTATATTCTGCCATCTTGCCAGGCCACCGCTCCCTCATTATTGAAGTAGTCCTTCAGGTAATCCCTCTGTCTTTTGGCCTCTCTAGCAGGGTTTCTGTCTTGGCCACCACCAGCAGCACCACCAATCAATCCACAATCACCAGGCACATCATCATCATCATCATCATCCCCCCCAGGCTGCTGACCAGCAGGTTGACCTTGATACTGGCTTCTGAGTATATTGTGCAGAACCACACAGGTCATGACCACTTCTCTAACTGTTTCTGGGGGTAGTTCAATGGTGGTCCTCATGACTCTAAATCTTGACACAAGGATGCCAAAAGCGTTCTCCACAACTCTCCTGCCCCTTGATATTCTGTAGTTGGCAATCCTTTCCTCCCTTGTTAACAGCCTTCTGCCATAGGGTTTCATGAGCCAGGTCTTCAGGGCAAAGGCATCATCTGCCAAAATGAAGTAGGGGACATCTCTACCACCCTGTGTTATAGGAGCTGGGTCAGGGAAGCCTATCCTGCCATCTTCAATCCTCCTCTTCAGCTGAGAGGCATTAAATATCTGGGCATCTGAGCAAGACCCTTCTGTACCCACATTCACCCATCTGAATTTGTGCTGCCCATCTACCAAGGCCAACATGACAATGGAAAAGAACCCCTTGTAGTTGTGGTAGAGGGCTCCAGAGTTCTTGGGTTTCTTCAGGGCCACATGCTTTCCATCCAGGGCTCCCAGGGCATGTGGAACATTCCACCTGATCCTGAATTCCCTTTCCAGTTCTTTCCACTCATCTGGAGTAGTAGGACATTTGAGGTACTCTCTGGTGAACTCATCCTGGATGGCCCTGCAGACCTCTGGTAGAAACTTGGAAATGGTGGATCTGCCAACCCTGAACTGACAGGATAATGATGTGTATGACTCTCCAGTGGCCAGATATCTGATGGTGAGGGCTAACTTCTCCCCAACACTGATAGGAGCTCTGTAGTTGGTGGCCTGCCTGGCTAGACGTGGTTCCAGTCTGGTCTTCATCATTTCAAAGAATTCTGGGGTCATCCTCATGTAGTTGGTGAATCCTGGAATGTCTGTGGCATACAGATCAGCCATAATGTTGTGGTAGGCCCCCCTCTCCTCTCTCTGCAGAAGCCATGGCCTGACCCACATGTTGTGCCTTCTTCTAGGTCTCTGTATGGGTGCTGGTGGTGCTGGTGGTGGTGGTGGTGGTGGTTGCTGTTGCTGTGCTTGACGTAAAAAATGGAAATACATGATTATTTGTAACTGAATAAAAACCAAGAAAGCCCTAAGTTGTTGTTGAATCTGTCTTCCATTAAAAGGTGGCATCCTGGTGTGTTCCTAGAAAAGCAATGATGATTAGATCGCAAATTTTATATATATATACCCAGAAAATCCAGCAACTTTGCAAAACAATAATCGGGGATCGTGGTCTGGGGAGGCCTGAGGAGGCCTGAGGACGCCTGAGGACGCCGGTAGTTAATCGTGTGTTAGTCGGCTCTTAGTCCCAGGAGGCCTGAGGCGTCCTGGGACCCAGTCGGTTTGTGTCCGACAGGATCGTGGTTGAAACCGACCCGAAAACTGGCTTAGTCGGTTCTTAGTCCCAGACCAGTCGGGGACTGTCTGCGGCCGCCTGAGGCGTCCTGAGGTGTCCTGAGGCGTCCTGGGGACGATCTGTTCTTAATCCCAGACTTCAGTACCGACCCAGTATTCCCGCCCATTTTTGTCTTTTTTCAACCGACTGTGCACGATTAAGGGTCGCCGACAGGATCGGGGCTTAATCCTTTGGTGGAACAGGGGCATTAGCTACTTTTTCCTTAACTATAAGATGGCATATAGTTTGGGGTTCTAGTGCATGCCATAAGTGAGTAATAGCTATTTTCTTATTTGTAGCAAAATAACAACATAAGTAAATTTCAAATATCTTTAGAAGTATTAAAATTAGGGAAATATTTTTAAATATGTTATTCATCTAGTTTTTGATGAGCTATCAGATAGTAAAGTTGCAGACCTGTTGCACATTGGATAGTTGAGTAATAGCTACTTTGAAAATCTGACTGTTGAGTAAATCCATTGCAAGTCAAAAACTACTGCAGTTACAGTATTTTCCTAAAATAATTTGTTCAGCTACTTTGTCCTTAACTATAAGATGGCATATCGTTTGGGGTTCTATTGCATGTTATAAGTGAGCAATAGCTATTTTCTTATTTATAGCAAAATTATGATTTATAGCAAAATTATGATGGAAATAAATGTCAATGTAAATATTACAGGTAGGCAATTTCTTCTAAATAAGTCATTCACCTACTTTTGGCTGATCTACCACATAGTGAAGTTGCAGAACTGTAGCTCTTTGGATAGCTGAGTAATAGCTACTAAAATGAGCAAATGTCTTTTATCTCTAAAAGTATTGCAGGTAGGCAATTTCTTCTAATTAAGTCATTCACCTACTTTTGGCTGATCTACCACACAGTGAAGTTTCAGATCTATAGCTCTTTGCATAGCTGGGTCATAGCTACTAAAATGAGTAAATGTCTTTTATCTGTAAAAGTATTGCATACACGCAATTTCTTCTAAATAAGTCATTCACCTACTTTTGGGTGATCTACCACATAGTGAAGTTGCACAACTGTAGCCCTTTGCATAACTGAGTAATAGCTACTAAAATGAGTCAATACCCTTTATCTTTAAAAGTATTACAGATAGGCAATTTCTTCTAAATAAGTCATTCACCTACTTTTGGCTGATTTACCACATAGTGAAGTTGCAGAACTGTAGCTTTTTGGATAGCTGAGTAATAGCTACTAAAATGAGTAAATGTCTTTTATCTCTAAAAGTATTGCAGGTAGGCAATTTCTTCTAATTAAGCCATTCACCTACTTTTGGCTGATCTACCACACAGTGAAGTTTCAGATCTATAGCTCTTTGCATAGCTCGGTCATAGCTACTAAAATGAGTCAATACCCTTTATCTTTAAAAGTATTACAGATAGGCAATTTCTTCTAAATAAGTCATTCACCTACTTTTGGCTGATCTACCACACAGTGAAGTTTCAGATCTATAGCTCTTTGGATAGCTGAGTAATAGCTAATAAAATGAGTCAATACCCTTTATCTTTAAAAGTATTACAGGTATGCAATTTCTTCTTAATAAGTCATTCACCTACTTTTGGGTGATCTACCTAATAGTGAAGTTTCAGATCTATAGCTCTTTGCATAGCTTAGTCATAGCTACTAAAATGAGTAAATGTCTTTTATCTGTAAAAGTATTGCATACACGCAATTTCTTCTAAATAAGTCATTCACCTACTTTTGGGTGATCTACCACATAGTGAAGTTGCACAACTGTAGCCCTTTGCATAACTGAGTAATAGCTACTAAAATGAGTCAATACCCTTTATCTTTAAAAGTATTACAGATAGGCAATTTCTTCTAAATAAGTCATTCACCTACTTTTGGCTGATCTACCACATAGTGAAGTTGCAGAACTGTAGCTTTTTGGATAGCTGAGTAATAGCTACTAAAATGAGTAAATGTCTTTTATCTCTAAAAATATTACAGGTAGGCAATTTCTTCTAAATAAGTCATTCACCTACTTTTGGGTGATCTACCACATAGTGAAGTTGCAGAACTGTAGCTCTTTGGATAGGTGAGTAATAGCTACCAAAATGAGTAATTGTCTTTTATCTCAAAAAATATTACACATAGGCAATTTCTTCTAAATAAGTCATTCACCTACTTTTGGCTGATCTACCACACAGTGAAGTTTCAGATCTATAGCTCTTTGCATAGCTGGGTCATAGCTACTAAAATGAGTAAATGTCTTTTATCTGTAAAAGTATTGCATACACGCAATTTCTTCTAAATAAGTCATTCACCTACTTTTGGGTGATCTACCACATAGTGAAGTTGCACAACTGTAGCCCTTTGCATAACTGAGTAATAGCTACTAAAATGAGTCAATACCCTTTATCTTTAAAAGTATTACAGATAGACAATTTCTTCTAAATAAGTCATTCACCTACTTTTGGCTGATTTACCACATAGTGAAGTTGCAGAACTGTAGCTTTTTGGATAGCTGAGTAATAGCTACTAAAATGAGTAAATGTCTTTTATCTCTAAAAGTATTGCAGGTAGGCAATTTCTTCCAATTAAGCCATTCACCTACTTTTGGCTGATCTACCACACAGTGAAGTTTCAGATCTATAGCTCTTTGCATAGCTCGGTCATAGCTACTAAAATGAGTCAATACCCTTTATCTTTAAAAGTATTACAGATAGGCAATTTCTTCTAAATAAGTCATTCACCTACTTTTGGCTGATCTACCACACAGTGAAGTTTCAGATCTATAGCTCTTTGGATAGCTGAGAAATAGCTAATAAAATGAGTCAATACCCTTTATCTTTAAAAGTATTACAGGTATGCAATTTCTTCTTAATAAGTCATTCACCTACTTTTGGGTGATCTACCTAATAGTGAAGTTTCAGATCTATAGCTCTTTGCATAGCTTAGTCATAGCTACTAAAATGAGTAAATGTCTTTTATCTGTAAAAGTATTGCATACACGCAATTTCTTCTAAATAAGTCATTCACCTACTTTTGGGTGATCTACCACATAGTGAAGTTGCACAACTGTAGCCCTTTGCATAACTGAGTAATAGCTACTAAAATGAGTAAATGCCTTTTGTGTTTAAAAGTATAGCAATCAAACATTAAAGTGCCTCTTGCTTTTTGTCAGTTCTACATGTGCCTCCATCTCACAAGAAAATTTATATTCCACTATCTTTAGTACATCTAATTTATATGGCGGGAGATAAATGCATGCGTCAGAATGCTTGTTTTCTAACTTTAAATTAGCATATCTGTGTGGCCATTTAGTTGGATGGCTCAAACAAAAAGCTACTGTCAGGAAATGTTAAAGATTTCTAATAAAAATTTAAATTGCTATTAAATTTTCCAAATTTGTGTGTACAAATCTTGGGACGAACAATAATGAGCAATATCACGTATGTCAACTTCGAAGTCTTTCAATTATACCTGTTGAGGCTGGATATTTTTTGTGCAACTGATTTGTTCTGTTACTCTGTTAATGGTATGATTTTAGGAGATATTGTGTTGTGCCATTTTGAGTATGACAACAACTGGTACAGAGCTGAGGTTATTGATGTTAAAGATGTTTCTGGGAGTGTAGAGATTGAAGTTTTCTATATAGACTATGGAAATATTGAAACAGTAACAATTGACAGGTATGTTGTTTAATGTTTTAGCACCTTGCACCCCCTGGTTTTATGAAGTTGTCCAGATTGTACGGTAAAAATGATCAGTATGTATCTAAATGTTTGAGCACCGTGAATTTACTGCTTACATAACTGTACATCAATTACAAGCATATTTGTATACCCAGACAAGTCGGGAACAGAGTGGATTCAGGACTGTCACCACCCCAGCTATAGAAATTACCTTGTGTATGCGATAACTTAAAAATGGATTAGTATTTGTTTTTCAAACTTTTTTTTTTTTATTTTTTTTTTTTTATTTATATTTTTTATGTACATAAAACCACTTGAAACAATAGAATACACTAGAAATGAACAGGAAAAAGATATGTAACATATGATGGAATACATCTCACTGTCAGAAAAAGCATATAGTATATAAAGAACATGATAATGTATCCAAGGAAACACGAACACACACACACACATATACAAAAAAAACAAAAAAACTTGAAGTATATAAAAACTTTTCACTGCACCAAGATCTACAGATTCGATTCAATTTTTCATGTAAAAAAAGACTGAATGCTTCCCCAGTTTCTGATAAAGTCTGTATGTTTATCTTTCAATTTTGAGGCATATTCGTGGCTTAAATAAATTTCCTTTACAAAGCTCCCAAAAGTCTGTTGCGATAATTGTCCATTTGATCTTGAAGCTTTGAAAATAAAAGATTTTGCAGCTAGAATTATAAGATTGATAATTATGTCCACCCCCGTGGGGGGTGGATATATTATTTTTGCTTTTTCCGCCGTCCGATGTCCGGCGTCCGATGTCCGGCGTCACGCATGGTTTCCGCTCATTTAAAGGAAAAGTATTAGAGCTATTGTCACCAAATTTGGTATGCAGGCTTATTGGGTCAGTAGCTTGCTTGGGATTGCTTTTGGCTATTGTACCTCTTTTGCTTACTGAGTAATACTTAAGTACAGCTATTTTCAGTACCCATTGGTTTCCGTGCATTTAAGCCAAAATAATTAAAGATATTTTACTACAATTTTGAATACAAGATTGTTATGTCCATAGCTCGCTTGGTATTGCATTTGGTACTGATAGCTTTGTCAGTACATGAGTAATAGCCATTTAGGTACTTCATTGTGTATTTTCAGTACTACTTTTGAGTAATTTGCTAATATCTCAGAAACCGTAAGAGATAGAGCGATTTCGACAGAATTTTCGACCCACAGGGTATCTAAGGAATGCAATCTTTGCAATTTTCAAAAAATTTTCCCCTCCCCAAAATTGGCGGCCATTTTGAATTTTCGAATTTTTGCCAAAAATGGCAAAACACAAATTTGCTTCTATCTCCTTAACCGTGCAAGATAGAGCGATTTCGTCGAAATTTTCGACCCACAGGGTATCTAAGGAATGCAATCTTTGCAATTTTCCAAAAATTTTCCCCTCCCCAAAAATGGCGGCCATTTTGAATTTTCGAATTTTTGCCAAAAATGGCAAAACACAAATTTCCTTCTATCTCCTTAACCGTGCGAGATAGAGCGATTTCGTCAAAATTTTCGACCCACAGAGTATCTGAGCATTGTACTCTTGGTAATTTTTAAAAAATTTTCCCCTCCCCAAAAATGGCGGCTGCTTTGAATTTTCGAATTTTTGCCAAAAATGGCAAAACACAAATTTGCTTCTATCTCCTTAACCGTGCAAGATAGAGCGATTTCGGCAAAATTTTCGACCCACAGGGTATCTGAGAATTCTACTCTTGCCAATTTTTAAAAAATTTTCCCCTCCCCTAAAATGGCGGCCATTTTGAATTTTAGAATTTTTGCCAAAATTGGCAAAACACAAATTTGCTTCTATCTCCTTAACTGTGTGAGATAGAGCGATTTCGTCGAAATTTTCAACCCGCAGGGTATCTAAGGAGTGTACTCTTTGCAATTTTCAAAAAATTTTCCCCTCCCCAAAAATGGCGGCCATTTTGAATTTTCGAATTTTTGCCAAAAATGGCAAAACACAAATTTGCTTCTATCTCCTTAACCATGCGAGATAGAGCGATTTCGTCGCAATTTTCGACCCACAGGGTATCTAAGGAATGTAATCTTTGCAATTTTCAAAAAATTTTCCCCTCCCCAAAAATGGCGGCCATTTTGAATTTTCGAATTTTTACCAACAATGGCAAAACACAAATTTGCTTCTATCTCCTTAACCGTGCGAGATAGAGCGATTTCGTCGAAATTTTCGATCCACGGGTATCTAAGAAATGTACTCTTTGCAATTTTCAAAAAATTTTCCCCTCCCCACATATGGCGGCCATTTTGAATTTTCGAATTTTTGCCCAAAATGGAAAAACACAAACTGGCCTTAACCGTGCAAAATAGAGTTATTTCGTTGAAATTTTCGACCCATAGGGTATCTAAGAAATGTACTCTTGGCAATTTTCAAAAAATTTTCCTTTTCCCAAAAATGGCAGCCATTTTGAATTTTCAAATTTTTGCCAAAAATAGAAAAACTGGAATTTGCTTCTATCTTCTTAACCGTGCAAGATAGTGATTTCGTCAAAATTTTCAACCCAACCAATGCAAAAAGGCATGAAGCTGAAATAATTTACATCTACACTAATAAATATTTAAGCATCATTGATATATTTTACAAATGAAACAGGGTCTTGTAAGACTACTGTACAATTTGGGCAAGGTTCATGGGGTGGACATTACACATGATAATGTGTGTTCTTCTATGCTATCCTGTTTCTATTCGCATCTACTATCAACAGGGCGTCCTATTTCTAGTGTTTTTTTTGTTATTGGAGCCAAGGATTCCAAAAATAATATCAGATGGGTTTATATTCAAATCCACTCCCAGACTAAAGTGGAGATTTATTTTCAGATCTGTCCAGAATTTTTTAACGAAATTGCACTCAATGAAGAGATGAGTAATGTTTTCAGTTCCCTTTTTGCAAAAACTACAGTTTGCATTTACTTTTTGTTTTATCTTTACAAGGTACTCGTTTGTCCCAAGGATTCTATTTAAAAGTCTATACTGGAACCACACCAGATCGTTGTCCTCAACAGTTTTAAAGCAATTTTGATAGATAGATTTCCAATCTTTCTCTGTTATTTTTGTCTTTAAAGCTTGCTCCCAGTGGGAGTAATATGAAGTGGGTTTTTTTACATTTTCATTATTTAATCTGTTATAAAAGTCTTTTGATCCCTTTTGAGACCTCAGTAATATTTGAGTCTGACTGTGATAAATTGGTTTCATGTGACTTCTATCATTTACTTTATTGCAGAAAGCTTTAATGTACTTTATGACCCTATGGTATTCGAGAAAGTTAGTTTTAACATTATAAATAGTGTTGAAGTCAGTTTCGGTCAAGATATCTCCATTACTAGTGAGTAAATCAGCAATTGAAATAATACCGGCATTATACCATTTGGGGCAGTAGAGAAAATGGTTTGATAATTCAGTGTTATACCAAATGGGTAAAGATAAGTCTTTTCTGTGATTGGATAGTCTCTCTATAAGCGTACTCCAACTATCTAAAATTTCTTTCCAAAACTTATTGTCCATTTTTCTGGCTATTGTTTTTGAGTAATTTGATCCAAGTAAAATTACCTTGTCATAAGGGCCAATCCAAGTTCTAGCTAGCTTAGCCCATGGAGTGTGTGGATTATGGTAAAAACGGCGTAACCAAGTAATTTTTAAGCCGGGACAAAATTATGTAAGTTGAGCATATTAAGTCCACCGTCTAAGTATTTTCTTGTCAAGATCTCCCGCTTTATTTTGTCCGGTTTACCATTCCAGATGAACTTAAAAAACATACTTTCGATGGTTTTTAAGATAATAATTCCAGGAGAAGGTAGAGAAAGAAATAGATTAATTTTGATAAGGCAAAAGTTTTTATTATAGTTATTCTTCCTAATGGAGTCAAATATCTTTTGTTCCATACATGAAATAAGTGTTCCAGCTTTTTTATAATTGGCGAAAAATTAATATGTATCATTTCACTCAGGTTGACTGAGAAGTTAACCCCTAACAGATTGAAGGTGGTTTTTCCCCATGTTAATGGTTTACCAATATCAATTTCGTCTTTTGAGTTGCGCTTTTTACCAATCCATATGAGTTTAGTTTTGTCGGTGTTTATCTGCAATCCAGACATTGAACCAAAAGTTTGTAAGACATTTAGAGCAGCTAAGAGGGATTCCTTACTTCTGTTTAAGATCAGGGTTGTGTCATCTGCATATTGGGAAATTTTATATTCTGTTTTATTGATAAAAATACCTTTTATTGATGCATCATTTTTTATCAATAAATACATTATTTCGGCACAGAGTAAGAACAGATAAGGAGCTATTGGATCCCCTTGCCTGCAACCTCGACCAACTGTAAAGAAATCTGAAAGTCTTCCGCATTGGAGCACGGCTGCCCTAACATTTGAATTGAGGACCCTTATCCAGTTACAAAAATTTTCTTTAAAGCCAAAAAATTTAAGAGTGGCTTGAAGGAATGTCCAGGAGACAGAGTCAAAAGCTTTCTGAAAATCAATAAGCATTAATAAGCCTGGTATATTGTTTGTATATGTGTAATGCATTAAATCATATATCAATCGAGTATTTTCGCCAATACACCTTCCAGTCATGAAACCAGACTGAGTGTTTGATATTAGTTTATTTAAAACTGGTCGTAATCTCAATGCTAAAGATAGTGAAGCAATTTTATAGATGACAGATAGCAAAGAGATTGGTCTCCAGTTCTTCAGAAATTGTCTTTCCTTATCACCTTTAGGTAAACATGTCATTACACATTGTCTTAGGGATATAGACAACTCACCGGATTCAAAGCTACAGTTTAATGCCCTCAAAACAAAATATTTTAACTTTCTCCAAAAGACCTTGAAAAATTCGGCTGGAAAGCCATCTATACCTGGGCATTTATGATTTTTCATGGTTTTTAATGCCACACTAATTTCATCTAAAGTTAGTATTCCTTCTAAGTTCTTTGATTCTTTCTCAGTTAAAGTGTTTGAACCTAGTAAGGAGGAAATCTTTGATAGGTTATAATTACAAAGATCATGATCTTTATTCTCGAACAGGTTAGCGTAAAAACTTTTAATTTCTGCTAATATTTCTTTCTGACTTGTCAAGACTGTCCCAGATTCAGTTACAATTTTTCGAACTGTTTTTTTAGTGTAGTAGTGTTTCTCCAAAGAACTGAGGAATTTAGATGGTTTTTCCCCATCATTCAGCCATTGGGCTCTAGATCGGATCATAACACCCTTGATTTTTTCATTACGAAAACTTTCAAGCTCTTTTTTTTTCGCATCTAATTTATATTGGTCAATTTGTTCAAAGTTTTTCTCCATGTTTTCAATTTCGTTTTTTAGGTTTTGTTCTTTTTCACAAGACTGTCTTTTCAAATTTGAAGCATATTTTATTGTTTCTCCTCTGATTTGTAGCAATAGAAGCTCTAAGAAAGTGCTATCAGAAATTGTAAAGTTAATAGTAGAATCATCAAGTTTACTGACAAACATTGGATGGTACACTGGCAAGGCATAATATAGCTTTTCCTTGTCTATAACATTATTAATTGCGATCAGATAATCCTTATTTTTTAGCAGAGAGCAATTGAACTTCCATAAACCTCTACCCCGTTGAAATTTACAGATGGTTAAAACAAGTTCCAAGATAGAGTGATCAGATGTATAACCTGATTTTATCTGGCATTTGTTAACTAGGTCCAAAAGAGTATCGGATACTAAAAAGTAATCCAATCTTGCATGTCTTCTAGGGTTTTTCCTGTGCCAGGTATATCGACGTTCATTCTTGTTAAAAATTCGAAAGGTATCCTTTAAGCATAGAGTATTCATCATATCTAGTAGATATCTCCTAGCTTTGGGGTTATTGATATTCCTATAGTTGTATGTGTCCTTCTCTGGGTCCAAAACAAGATTAAGATCCCCACAAATAATACAATAATCATAAGATGAATCTTCTATGTTAGCTTTCACGAATTCAAAAAATTGTGGTGAATCATTATTTGGTGCATAAATATTGACTAGTTTGATAGTGAAATCGCTCATTGTCAAGAGTATTGATATAAAATTCCCAACTTCATCCCTCACAGTTGCTCCTATTTTATAGTCAAATTTTTTGCCAATTAAGAATTTTTTGCCAATTAAGAATTTTTCAAACTTGGTAGACATGTTAGGGGTGGCCAAAGGAAGATTCCTATTTTAAGATGACCTTAAACTCTCAATAATGAAGAAATTATGGCACCTTAAATCTGAAATGTATGCGATAACTTGAAAAGGGATCAGTGTTATTTTTTTTAACTTGGTACACATGTTAAGGGTGGCCAAAGGAAGATCCCTATTTTAAGATGACCTTAAACTCTCAATAATAAAAAAATTGTGGCATCTTAAATCTGAAATGGACCTATGGCTACTTAAAGCCCTCTAGGTCACAAACTGTGAGGGTCCTCTCGCAAAAATTTTACCAAAGAACACATTTATAACAAGAACACTCAGAGAGCGCAGACCTCCACCAAGGGAGCGCAATTCCTGGATTATCATCAAAATCCACCCTAAAATTATCTGGCTATAACTTCCTTTAAAAATGTCTGGATCCATATAATCCATACAGTGATCCAGATCACTCCCAAAATCTAATCACTTGTTCCTTGTCCCATTTAGGACATTTCTTGAAAATTTCATCAAAATCCATCCATAACTTTTTGAGTTATCGGTCTTTAAAAATTACATTTCATGGATGCAGAAGATCCAGATAGTGATCCAGATCACTCGCCAAATTGAATCATTTCTTCCATGTACCACTTCTACCTTTTACCATTTCTAACATATCCTAAAAATATCATCAAAATCCATCCTAAATTTATCTGGCAGCCTGGGTGCAGATGATCCAGATAGTGATCCAGATCACTCCCAAAATCTAATCACTTGTTCCTTGTCCCAGTTAGGACATTTCATCACAATCCATCCATAACTTTTTGAGTTATCTGTCTTTAAAAATTACATTTCATGGATCCAGAAGATCCAAATAGTGATCCGGATCACTCCCAAAATTTAAGCATTTCTTCCTTTTACCTTTTCAGACATATCCTGAAAATTTCATCAAAATCTGTCTATAAGTTTTTGAGTTATCTTGTTCACAAACACATCTGGCAGCTTGGATCCAGATGATCCAAACAGTGATCCAGATCACTGCCAAAATCTAATCACTTGTTCCTTGTCCCATTTAGGACATATCCTGAAAATTTCATCAAAATCCCTCCATAAGTTTTTGAGCTATCTTTCTTTAAAAATTAAATCTCATGGATCCAGAAGATCCAGACAGTGATCCAAATCACTCCCAAAATCTAATCACTTCTTTCTTTTACCATTTCGGACATATCCTGAAAATTTTATCAAAATCTGTCCATAAGTTTTTGAGTTATCTTGTTCGCAAATAAACAAACAAACAGACGGACAGACAAACCCAGACGGAAATATAACCACCTTGGCGGAGGTAATAATAGTAATAATAGTAGGATTTATAGAGCGCAAAATTGATACAAATCCTCTAATGTGCTGAAGTCCAAGAAGGGAGAGTCCAGGGACAGACATGGGTCGATATCTAAAAAGGGCCCACCAGGGTATAACAGGGTATTTATTAGTGCTGTCACGACACTCGCTACTTCCGATACTATCGTTTGCTAGGTCTATTATGAGCGATAATCGGATGCGTTTTTTCAAATCCGATTGCAAAGATATTAGCATATTTATATAATAAAGATAGAATATCTTTTAAAAGTGAAGGGTTATTCAGCATTTTAAAATATATTTTCGGTCTTTTGACAACATAGTACGTACAAATCTAGTCACATGACCTATCTGGAAAGCATTAAACCATTACTCGAATGTAGTTTCGGAATTGCATCTTTATTTTTTTTCACGCTTATTAAGTCAATTTAATTGATGTAAAGCTTTCAAATAATCTTTAAAAACACTGTAGTTGTATTTATTTTAGGTGTACATGATATTATAATGTTATTATGCAGCACTTTATAAAGTCGGAATTAGATAATTATTTTAATATACTGACGGTTTTCAAAGTGTTCCTACGTGTGACAATGCATAAACAACCGAAATAAAAGGACAAATATGACCCTAAAATGATGCATTCGGGTGAGAAACAATATATTATTTTACATTTTAATTAAATAGTTTCGTTTTGAGGTGAGTTTATAAAGTCGACATATGTCGGTACTCGGTCGGCCAACGTGGGCGATATTCGATGTTCATTTGCACTAGCGAGTGACAGCACTAGTATTTATGTATTCTTATTACATGTGCCTGATATTAAGACTTTATGTTGAGGATAAAATTGTGTTTGAGGCCCATAAAGACCCCACTTACGGATTGTTTGTAACATTTTTCACATATTTTGCCCTGTAATTTGGAAGTGGTAATTCTGATGAGGCTCAAACTATAGTAGATATAACATTTATATGTGTAAACATTCAAGGTTATTGTAAACATACCTAACTACAAGTGCTGTGGTAGGATTTTGTGTTTGTGTGTGAGATGAGAATACTGTTCAATCTGTGGTGTGCAAGTTATTGTATCCCCGGACGAAAGTCGGGGATAATTAGGATTCAGTACAGTCACGCCGCCGCCACAGAGATTTCCTTTCGGACACGATAACCTTTCAAATTTGGTTTGTGTTTATATATGGGCAATGCCATGAATGCTATTGTTTTATTGCGTTAATACATCCTATCCAATGGACAATTGCTAATCCGGTCGGTGCAGACGCCAAACGCCAGAAAAAGACGTCCTGTGTTGCCACCGGCTGGCCAGTCGGTAGTACTGTGCACTCCCCAGATGGCGACTCGTACTTCCTTCCTGTCTAGACAACCTGACGTCATAGCATCTTTTTCGTTTGGCGCGTGTACTGTGCAGACGTGTTTTCAACATCTCCAGATTTATTTAAGGAAAAGTGTGCCTTATGACGGGTTTTCAACCTTATATGTGGATAATTTCAGTGTAGAAGTGTTATCTACTAATTAAGCACGGATATACATTTATAAGTCTGCTGGAAACGCTCCCTAGCTGACTCAATTTAGTGTTGACGATAGGGCAGTAATCTACGAGAAATATGAAGGCAGCCATTTCTAGTTTCCTCCCATTCAACAATTGTGTTGTTAGGGGCAGATCGACAAATTTTAGAAATATAATGGATATACTTACAAGGTATTTTTATCCGTGTTTTTTGTTTGAATGTACCTGCTGTAACCTTCCAGCTACTATCACCATAGAAACGTCTTTTCTAGTACTACAATAGAAATCGCGGGAAAATTCAGTCTACGTAGTTTTGAACACTGTAAAGAAGGAATTCCCAGCAAGATGCATTCTTCATCTTCAGAGCGCACTGGTACCGACTTCCCTGCTGTATAGCATCAGTCACACCAGCCTAGCTCGAGTATTTAGTGTTTTTTCATCAGAAGCAAGAGATGAGTTCTTCAGATTTCTTCAGAGCGCACTGGTCCAGACATCTTTGCTGTAATGCATTAGTCGACCGGCAAGCTCGTATTCAGCCGACCTCCCCTAGTATTTACATAGAAGGATCTTCATCTTAATCACTCTCAATCCCACCCTTGTGGACCTGGCACTTGTGTCGGTAGTAAGGGCAGTGGATGGCCAGGACACTGGTTTGAGTGCACAGCCGGCTGATCAACCGACTTCAGACCGGCATCGACCAGGACTTCATCTTCAGAGGGCACTGGTCCAGGCTTCTCTGCTTTTAAGCATCAGCCGACCGACCAGCTCAAAAGAACGCGACCTCTGACATCATATCCAGTCAGCCAATCGCGTGTCCTTCCGACCAATCATGAAGCAGGTCACGTGTTTTCACCGACCAGGAAGGTCGGAAGTGCGTTCTTTCAGAACTCACGTCTACTGTGATTCCAGTCCCTGCTTTGCAGACCCGACCTTGTTGTCGGTAGTGGGGTTTTGTGGACTGTAAAGTTGCCGGTAAGGCATCACACAAAGAACGCGAATACTGATGTCATCTCCAGTTAGCCAATCGCGTGTCTTTCTGACCAAATCCCGAAGCTGGTCACGTGTTTTCACCGACCAGGAAGGTCGGAACTGCGTTCTTCACAACTTACGTCTACTGTGATACCAGTCCCTCTCTCATGGACCGGCCTTCGATGTCGGTAGTGGGGTTTGTGGATTAACAGAATACTGCGCATTTGCATGTTTAAGTATCACAAAAGAACGCGACAACTGACGAGCTCCAACCAGCCAATCGCGTGTCTTTCCGACCAGCAGGCTGGTCACGTGACACACCGAACACCAAGTGTTTCTAAAAATAGTTCACAAGGGCTTTCCCAGCAACTGTCAAACCTACAAATAAGAAGTGCGATTAAAGAAATACTTTAATTAATGGAGGAAACCTACAGCAAGCTAAAATCAACAACTGGTTACTGAGTGTACCGGCTGTTTCTGGCTACACAGCCTTGTACACTTGCTTTAACAACTGGTTACAGAGTGTACCGGCTGGTACTGGCTACACAGCCTTGTACACTTGCTTTAACAACTGGTTACAGAGCGTACCGACCAGTACCTGCTACACAGTCTTGTACTCTTGCTTCAACACTGGTTACAGAGTGTACCGGCCGGTACCGGCTATACAGCCTTGTACACTTTAGCAATTGGTTACATATGGCTTCAACCTACCGGTTACAAGTCTACTGACAGGGTACTGCCTACACAGTCCTTACTGTACAGTGCTTCACCCAACTGGTTACATAAGCTGGCTAAATATAGACCAGTGGCTGTGTAAATTCGTTGGTGACCCCAGCCTGCCAGTTTTTTGCCGATTACAGAGAATTACTGTTTACAGTAAATTACAGGTTATGGAGACCTGGTACTGGGCAGAGTTGCCCAAGGTAAATTTGGTTACATAAAAAAGGTGGTCGATAGTCAACAAGTTGTTCATTACGTCCGGCCAGGGGTCAGCCATCTCACGAGTGTCAGTTACTGTGTACCTTGCAGTATGCTGACCTGTGGGCAAAGAGTCTGTTAAATGTGAAAAGTTGTCTCAGCCTCACCGGACCGGACCACAGCAAGAACAGCGAGACTGTTTATTTGGATCATTGTCACCGGACCGGACCAGTGTCCGGAGGGACAGGAAATGTTGGTCAGGCTGTCAAATGTCTCAAGGTGGCACACATCTGCCTGTAGGGTCCAGACTAAATACATATTGGAAACTTGCGAAGCTTTAGGGCCTAGACCCTAGGTAGTACAAGTGTTAAAGGAGGGCTACACTCCCTTTCCAGTCAAGACCAAGCTTGACAAGGCCACCTATGTTATCAGCTGCTGTGTGCATCCTCACAGAAACCTTTCTTGGTTCCAAAACCACGCAACTCTTGGAGACCTATACATAGGTCTGAGCAAACCAAGCTTTTCAGAGACCATCAGGACCAGTGGGTTACCTCAATAGGTTTCAAGGACTCCTACTTCTACATGCTAATGCAGGAACTTTTCATGAAATATTGAGATTTCATGTCCAGGGTCGGACATACCAGTTCAAAGCACTGTCTTTCGGTGTGTCCACTGCACCCATGGAGCTCACTGTAGTAGCAAAGGAGTTGAAACTGATGGCCATGTACAAGGGTATAAGAATCCACCAGTACCTAGATGACTGGTTGGTGAAAGCCACATCCCACCAGGTTGGTCTCCGGCATACACAAGATCTAGTGAAAATATGCCAAGAATAAGGTTGGCGGGTGAATTTAGAAAATCGGAACTGGAGCGAAGCAGGCCTTCGACCTTGTAGGTTACCAGTTTGACCTCATGGCCGGTCGAGTCCGACCTACACTGGACTGTTGGCAGAACCTTCAGGACAAATACTATAAATACTGTCACTGCCGGCCTGTCCGGTCCAGCAGTTCATGTCTCTGATAGGTTTAATAACAGCCACGGGAAAGCAAGTTCACCTAGGCTGATTTCATAGGAGACCCATACAGTGGCATCTCAAAAAAAAAAAAAAAAAAAACTGCTGGAGGATACCGGAGTCACTAGAAAAGGTGACTCCAATATTGAGATTCTTGCACCCACATTTACAATGGCGGCTGCAAGAGAACAATGTCCTTACAGGCCAACCATTACACCCAATAAAACATGCTCTGCAATCTTTACAGATGCATCAAAAGAAGGGTGGGGCGCTTGCATAAACAAACGCACTGCAAGAGGCACCTGGTCCCTTCCGGGAAGCAAGTTGCATATCTATTAGAACTCAAGGCAGTCTTTCCAGTCTTAAAAAAGAGTTCCAAGACCTCTGCATACACAAAATAGTAATTGTAGAGACAGACAACACCACAGTGGTGTCAAACATAAACAAGGAAGGAGGCATGAGGTCGGGCCCACTTGGGTCTCTACTATGGAGAATCTTGACCTGGTGCACCAGAAATCAAGTGACTCCCAAAGCCCGACACATTCCAGGCCTGCTAAGTGTGGTAGCAGACAAGCAAGCTATCTGGGCTAGGCCAGACCATCTAAATAGTGGTCTCTCCTTCAGGAGGTCTTCCAAGCAATATATGCAGCAGGTGGCATTGGCCTCAAATAGACCTATGGGCCACGGGCTCAACAACAAGTTGCCTTTGTATCTCCGGCACCAGATTCCCTGACCACAGCAGTGGATGCACTAAGTCTGCCATGGGAGGATCTGGATGCATATGCTTTCCCACCAGCAACCATCTTGGACAAATGGTGGAGAAGTTGTAGGACTCCCCATGCAACAGAATCATTCTGATTGCTCCGGGATGGCTCAACATGCCTTGGTTTTGGGACCCAGTGACCAGGTCGAGTCAGATCCCACTGAGACTGGCTTTCTTGCCCAACCTGTTGACACAGCTTTCAATCAGATCCCTCACAGAAATCTGACAAACCTAAATCTCCATGCATGGCTCCTAGAGCCACACCATTCAAGGAGCAGGGTTTTTTCTGAAGCAGTGGCACAAGAATTGAGGCAAAGTGAGCCATTTTTATTTTACAAATTGGTGCCTCACTAATCAGGTGGACTTCAGGGCACCCCCCTGTAAAGTCAGTTGCTGACTTCCTTATGTACCTATTTAGGACTGGAAGCTATAGCCCAGCATCATTGATGGTTACAGGTCAGTCATTGCTGATAAACTGGGAAATTCACCCTTCAACATCAGCAAGGACAAAATCTCGCACGTCTCCTGGATAGCCTCCACAGAGACAGACCCAAGAGGGAATCTCCTGGAACCTCTCACTGGTCTTGCACCAGCTGACTAAGGCTCCTTTTGAACCAATCAAGGGATCCTCCTTGAAGCATTTGACCTTCAAGACGGTTTTCCTCTTTCCTCTTGGGTCGGGCAAGTGCAGAAGTGAGATTCATGCTTGGCAAAGCAGGACTATTAGACACAAATCTGATTGATCAAAGGTGTCCCTGTGTATCCATCACCCAACCTTCTTTCCAAGAATCAGCTGGCCCAAGAGGGTCCAGACAGCGTGGCCCTAGTGGTTATACCAACCCTGGCCCCAACTCTGGATAGGTCCCTCAAGTCGGACAGGTCCCTTTTTCAGGTTAGAGCACTGCGCTCCTCTTTGGAGAGGGCCTCAGACCTCGGGCAGAATAAGGAGGTGGTTTTGTCTCCTTTAGGAAAGGTTTCGACAAAGACACCTCACCTGCCTCTATCTCCTCTTGGATCAAGCAGACTGTGATCCTATATTATGAGCTCTCTGACCAGGAGGCCCACACTTTACATCAGGTTAAAAGCCCATGATGTCAGGGCCTTTGCTGCTCCTAAGGTCTTCCAGTCTGGAGTTTCCTTAGATCCATTTTTGTCAGCCTGCCACTGAAGTCACATAATACCTTCACACAGTGCTTTCTGAAGGGTGTGGTTTGGGCTGACTCAGAGCTTTACCAATTGGGCTTGGAGTTGGGCTGCTCAGCAGAACCACAAGTGGCCCTTAGATTGAGGAGATTTGTATATATGTACATAATGTAACAGTTCTACAAGCACATAGTATAAAATGTGATGATGCTTCCTTCGGGAGGTTTATTGGCTTTCTGGGACTGAACTCATCCCTCTCTTCCCCTACCTCAGAGCAGGTCTGTTAAAAAAGGGGGGGGCCCGCGACGTCAGTATAGCCCCCGGGTAACCGGCTGTTGGCAACCGACCAAGGTCTTACAGGGTTTCCTGACCTTAGGGTCAACCCAGGCCTGGGCCTATAGGTCTCCTGACGAAGTCAGCCTAGACCGTAGGTTAAAATTTGCTATTACTTGTGAGTTCACATAAGTCACTCTGCGGCGTACGCATCCGCGTCCGCGTGAACATCTTCTCCTCCAAAACTACAAGGCCTAGAGACATGCTATTTTTTTTAAAAGATACCTTATCTATCGAGGATGAAAAATTGTTCAAGGCATGCAAATCTGTCTTCGTCTGTTTGCTAGAGACATTATAAGGGAGGTACCCCCACCAAAAGTGTGAAAATTTCAACACTTTATCACAATTTTCTCAGTGACTATTGCAGGGATTTCTCTCATATCTTGCATATATGTACTAGGCCAGAGGTAGATTCTCTTGTGTGAGTGTGAGACCTGGATCTGTCTTATTTTTTTTTAATAAATTTTTTTAATAATTTTTAATGCATTAAAATTCATGAAATCATGCACTAAATCACTTATAACTTGAAAAGTGTTGCATTTAGAGCATTTTGTTAAAATATGTTATTCAGCTACTTTTTTCAGAGCTACAACATGGTGAGTAACTTGGATGTCTGTCTCAATAGCTAAGTGAGTAATAGCTACTTTTGGGCTTTTCAGTAACTTCCATCATGAGTAAAATCACTTGTAACTTGAAAACTATTGCATTTAGAGAATTTCGTATACAGATGTTATTCAGCTACTTTTGGGTCAGCTATAACATAGTAAAATTTCAGACCTGTAGCTCATGGCATAGCTGAGTAATAGCTACTTTTAGGTTATCACTGTTGAGTAAATCACTTATAACTTGAAAACTATTGCATTTAGAGTATTTTGTTTCAATATGTTATTCACCTATTTTGGGGTCAGCTACAACATAGTGAAGTTCCACACCTGTGGCTCATTGCATAGCTGAGTAATAGCTACTTTGAAGTTCTCACTGTTGAGTAAATCAGTTGCAAGTGGAAAACTATTGCATTTACAGAAATTTGTGTAAATATGTTATTCAGCTACTTTTGGGTCAGCTATAACATAGTGAAATTACAGACCTGTAGCTCATGGCACAACTGAGCAATAGCTATTTTCAGGTACTGCCTGTTGAGTAAATCAGTTGTAACTTGAAAAATATTGCATTTGGAGTATTTTGTTAAAATATGTTGTTCACCTACTTTTGGGTCAGCTATAACATAGTGAAATTACACACCTGTAGCTCATGGCACAACTGAGCAATAGCTATTTTCAGGTACTGTCTGTTGAGTAAATCAGTTGTAACTTGAAAAATATTGCATTTGGAGTATTTTGTTAAAATATGTTGTTCACCTACTTTTGGGTCAGCTATAACATAGTGAAATTACACACCTGTAGCTCATGGCACAACTGAGCAATAGCTATTTTCAGGTACTGTCTGTTGAGTAAATCAGTTGTAACTTGAAAAATATTGCATTTGGAGTATTTTGTTAAAATATGTTGTTCACCTACTTTTGGGTCAGCTATAACATAGTGAAATTACACACCTGTAGCTCATGGCACAACTGAGCAATAGCTATTTTCAGGTACTGTCTGTTGAGTAAATCAGTTGTAACTTGAAAAATATTGCATTTGGAGTATTTTGTTAAAATATGTTGTTCACCTACTTTTGGGTCAGCTATAACATAGTGAAATTACAGACCTATAGCTCATGGCATAGCTGAGCAATAGCTATTTTCAGGTTCTCACTATTGAGTAAATCAGTTGTAACTTAAAAACTATTGCATTTACAGTATTTTGCTTAACTATGTTGTTCACCTACTTTTGGGTCAGCTATAACATAGTAAAAATTCAGACATGTAGCTCATTGCATAGCTGAGTAATAGCTACTTTGAGGTTATCACTATTGAGTAAATCAGTTGTAACTTGAAAACTATTGCATTTAGAGTATTTTGTTTAAATATGTTATTCACATAATTTTTGGTCAGCTATAACAGAGTGAAATTGCAGACCTCTATGTCATGGCATAGCTTACCAATATCTACTTTCAGGTTCTCACTGTTGAGTAAATCATTGTATCCACTGGATAGCCGTAGTGTGCAGAGAGATTTCACCATTACCGCTCTAACAAAAAAAAATATTATAGCTAGCCTTCTCAAGTTTGCAAAGTATATTACAGGGTGCACCACAGTACTCTATTGGTAGGCTTTATGTGTAAATTAGGCCTGTGGCTAAATTACTTGCCTACTAAAAATGAGTAATTCTGCATTTTCTCTAAAAGTATTGCAGATAGCAAATTTTTCTTAAATAACTCATTCACCTACTTTTGGGAGAGCTTTCACATGCTGAAGTTCCAGACCTGTAGGTAATTACTCACCTACTCAAAATGAGTAGATGCGAATTATCTCTAAAAGTATTGCAGATAGCCAATTTTTGTCAAATAACTCCTTCACCTACTTTTGGGAGAGCTTTCACTTGGTGAAGTTTCAGACCCGTAGGTAATTACTCACCTACTCAAAATGAGTAAATGCAAATTATCTCTAAAAGTATTGCAGATAGCCAATTTTTGTCAAATAACTCCTTCACCTACTTTTGGGAGAGCTTTCACTTGGTGAAGTTTCAGACCTGTAGGTAATTACTCACCTACTCAAAATGAGTAAATGCAAATTATCTCTAAAAGTATTGCAGATAGCCAATTTTTGTCAAATAACTCCTTCACCTACTTTTGGGAGAGCTTTCACTTGGTGAAGTTTCAGACCCGTAGGTAATTACTCACCTACTGAAAATGAGTTAATGCAAATTATCTCTAAAAGTATTCCAGATAGCCAATTTTTGTCAAATAACTCCTTCACCTACTTTTGGGAGACCTTTCACTTGGTGAAGTTTCAGACCTGTAGCTAATTATTCACCTACCCAAAATGAGTAAATGCTAATTATCTATAAAAGTATTGCAGATATCCAATTTTTTATCAAATAACTCATTCATCTACTTTTGGGAGACCTTTCACATGGTGAAGTTCCAGACCCGTAGGTAATTACTCACCTACTGAAAATGAGTAAATTCGAATTATCTCTAAAAGTATTGTAGATAGCCAATTTTTCTCAAATAACTCATTCGCCTACTTTTGAGAGAGCTTTCACTTGGTGAAGTTTCAGACCCGTAGCTAATTATTCACCTACTCAAAATGAGTAAATGCGAATTATCTCTACAAGTATTGCAGATAGCCAGTATTTCTCAAATAACTCATTAATATGAAAACAACTTATAGGAAGTCATGGGCTGCAAATCTTTTCATGTGGTCAGATTTGACCTTGGGCCCCTCCTGCTTATTATTGGTCCTAGAGGTTTGCAATGTGAAAACGACTTATAGGAAATCATGGGCTGCGAATCTTTTGATGTGGTCAGACTTCACCTTGGGCCCCTGCTACAGGGTCAAATAAGGGTAGCCAAACTTAAAAGTGCTTTCAGCTTGCTTATTAACGAAAAATGCTTTTTATCTTCTAAACTATGTTAGTTGGCCTTTGTCGGTGGATACATCCAGCATCTGGCCACAGATGCGTCCTTTTTCTAGTTGGTCCTAGAGGTTTGGGATGGTAAACCAACCTCTAGGAAATCATGGGCTGTGAATCTTTTGGTGTGGTCAGATTTGACCTTTGACCCCTCCTTCAAGGTCAAACAAGGATAAGCAAACTTGAAAGTGCTTATAACTCGCTTATTATTGGTCCTAGAGGTTTGGGATGGTAAACGGACATATAGGACATCATGGGCTGGGAATCTGTTGATGTGGTCCGATTTGACCTTGGACCCCTCCTTCAAGGTCAAACGAGGATACCCAAACTAAAAAGTGCTTATAACTCACTTATTATTGGTCCTAGAGGTTTGGAATGGAAAACCTACCTATAGAAAATCATGGGCTGGGAATCTTTTGGTGTGGTCGGATTTGACCTTGGACCCTGCCTTCAAGGTCAAACGAGGATAGCCAAACTTAAAAGTGCCTATAACTCGCTTATTAATGGTCCTAGAAGTTTGGGATGGTAAACCAACATATAGGAAATCATGGGCTGGGATTCTTTTTCTGTGGTCAGATTTGACCTTGGACTCCTCCTTCAAGGTCAATTGAGCATAGCCAAACTTAAAAGTGCTTATAACTCGCTTATTATTGGTCCTACAGGTTTGGGATGGTAAACCAACCTACAGGAAATCATGGGCTGGGAATCTTTTGGTGTGGTCAGATTTGACCTTGGACCCTTCCTTCAAGGTCAAACAAGGATAGCGAAACTTAAAAGTGCCTATAACTCGCTTATTATTGGTCCTAGACGTTTGGGATGGTAAACCATCCTATAGGAAATCATGGGCTGGGAATGTTTTTGTGTGGTTGGATTTGACCTTGGACCCCTTCTTCAAGGTGGAACGAGGATATTGCATTTGCAGTATTTCTTTAAATATGTTTTAACCTACTTTTTACACTTAAACAGTTACCTTGTTACTTTCATTCATAATACCATTTGCAGGGCACAACTTTTTTGTCCTTTTCTTCTGTCAGCTTCGGAATTTCTTTCAAACATGCTGTTCAATTACCATTTACTGTACTTCTGTACAGCACTTTCCCTGATAATTATGCTTTCCTCTCATTATTACCTTCACAAATCAAAAACACTCAGTCAGCTGACACAGTGCCCGTTCACGGGCACTCTCCTCTTGTTTCACATTTTGGCCCAGTTCTCATATACAGAAAGCTAGATCATCCTATGGCTGGTATATATAATACATATATATGTCCTCTGTAAGCATGCAGAAATTTGACCTTGAAGCTCTTCATTGAAGGTCATCCACGGACCGCCAAAGTACCTCACCGAGGCCATTTTTGGCCTTCTTGGAGATATTTTCACACTTAATGCTGTCTATATTACATGGAAACTATTGGAAATGGCTTTGGAGGTTGAGTACATAATGGAATAGCAGCATTCAGGCTTACTGGTCACAGAGGATTGTTGGTTACAGAGAAAATCTGCTCATTCCACAGTTATGGACAAGAAGAAGGCAGTTGTTATGTCCACCCCCCAGTGGGGTGGACATATTATTTTTGCTTTTTCCGGCGTCCACTGTCCGTCACGCTTTGTTTCCGCTCATTTCAAGGGAAAGTATTTATCCTATCTTTACCAAATTTGATATGGGTGTTTATTGGGTTAATAGCTTGCATGGGATTGCTTTTGGTGAAGATAGCTCTATAGCTAACTGATTAATAGCTACTTAGCTACTTTTGTGTACTTCTTTTGTTTCCGGGCATTTTAAAGAAAAATATTTGACTTATCTTTACCAAATTTGGTAGCAGGAATAGTTAGGTCAATAGCTTGCTTGGGATTGCTTGCTTTTAGTGATAATAGCTATATAACTGACTGAGTAATAGCTACTTCGCTACTTTGAGTAGCTTTTTTATTTATTTTAAGCATTTTAAAGGAAAAGTATTTCACCTATGTTCACAAAATTTGGGATGTAGGATTATTGGATCAATAGCTTGCTTGGGATTGCTTTTGGTGATAATACCTGTATAGCTAACTGAGTAATAGCTACTGTGCTATATAGATATTGTGCTATTTTTAGTTGACTTTTTTTCTAAACATTTTAATGAAACAATGTTTTCTATCTGAACAAAAATTTATATGAAGGATAATCGGGTCAATAGTTTGGCCAGGATAGCTTTTGGTTGTGATAGCTTTGTAGCTATCTGAGTAATAGCTGCTCTGCTACTTTGAGCCTACTCTGAATTGTATTTCTGTTTTCACTCTTTTAAAAGAAACATATTTAACTCATCTTTGTAAATTTTGTGTGAAGGTTTATAGGGTCAATTACTTGCTTGGTATTGTTGTTGATGGTAATAGCTTTAACCTCCTGAGTAATAGCTACATAGGAAAAAACATAAATAAAGATTGCTTTTAGTGATAATAGCTGTATAACTGACTGAGTAATAGCTATTTGGCTATTTAAGCGTCCCGGAAGGGACGCTTGTTTGTGTATGGGAGACCTTCAGGCAAACTTTTTGACCCACATGGTTTCTGTGAAGACTAGCCTTTCCAAGTTTCAACGAATATTTCACTCCCCAAAAATGGCGGCCATTTCTTTGGGTATGTAAGCAAACTACGCTACCCAATTTTACCCCCAAAAATTTACCTATCCCAAAAATGGGGGTCACTGTCAATTTTCAAATTTGTGACAAAAAGTGCAAAACCCCAAATTGCTTCTGTCTCCTTAACCATGCAAGATAGAGCAATTTCATCAAAATTTTTGAAACACACTGTATCCAAAATAACTATCCTGCCCAAGAACCACTTTTCCTATATTCTGGCTTTGTTGAGCTATAAGCAGAACTTTCTTATCTGATTAAGCTGCCATTATTTCTCCTTTTCGGGACGCTTTGTTTTTGCCATGCAAAAACAATCGCTTTGTTTTGCAAGCAATCCTCTAGTTGGGAATTGAAAATAATGCGATCTTTAATTATTCTAGGGTTGTTACAACTCTTAGGCACTGCATTAAGGCAGTGCCCTAGTCGTTTTTTGACTTATTTTTGCAGTCCTTGCCAACATGAGGATAAGATTTTCCTTGGGCATGGCAATGTTGACAAACCTGCAGATATTGCTGGCCATTGTTTTCATGGTCACCTTTCATGGTCAGGATTATTTGCATTCTGGGACGGAACTCATGCCTCTCTTCCCCTACATCAGAGCAGGTCTGAAAAAAAAGGGCGGGGAGATGTCGGTATAGCCCCGGGTAACCGGCTGCTGGCAACCGACCATGGCCTTACAGGGTTTCCTGACCTTAAGGTCAACCCAGGCCTGGGCCTATAGGTCTCCTGACGAAGTCAGCCTAGACCGTAGGTTAAAATTTGCTATCATTTGTGAGTTCACATAAGTCCCTAGTAACTTACCCGCCGACCAAGTGGTAGTTATTCAGCAATTGTCCATTGGATAGGATGTATTAACGCAATGAAATTGCAAATTTAATAAGTAAATTAAATGTTTATAAGTTGATACTCTATCCAATGGACACACAAGACCCTCCCACTGACCTCGATATCAGCTTACTAGGGGTCTAATAGGTTTAGAGAAGGGAAAAGATGGTATGACGTCATGCTGTCTAGACAGGAAGGAAGTATGATGTGCCACCTGGCGAATGCACAGTACTAGGACCGGCCAGCCGGTGGAGACACAGGACGTCTTTTTCTGGCGTTTGGCGGGGCCGGTCTGCGCCGACCGGATTAGCAATTGTCCATTGGATATGGTATTAACTTATAAAAATTTAATTTACTTATTAAATTTGCAATTTTGCACGGTTACTTTACATTTTGAGTTTATAGGTCTCTGGTGGGTTTCACCACATTTATTGCAATCAAAAACCTTTTTAGGCATCCTGAAATTGTATATGAACACACCTCTCGTTTGGATCTGCTTGCATAGAAAACTAGGAACTAGGAGAAAGAATTGAGGAATTAAATATAATAAAATGAACTCGGCCCTCAAATCCTGCTCCAAAGAGCTATCCAAGCAGACTCAAAAGAGTCAATGACTGCTCAAAAGCCAAGGCTCTAAATCAGCAACACAGCACAAGGTACAGCACTTGGTCAGCCTTCACTCTGTAAAACAGTGAAACTCTATCGTTTCAGTGTTTTGAAACACCAGAGTTTCCAATAGAATTAAACATATATACAATAAAATTGAAGTAAAATATTTTTATAAAACATGTTGCATGTTTGGTTTCAAAGTTTAGAATGAATATGGCTACTTTTGGCGTGAAGTTAAGGTTCAAAAACTGGGTTAACCAATTACGTAACAATGTCACAATGACAAGAAAAACCTTTAGTAGCACTGACTAAGGTAGCCCCCTGGTCACCACCCCAACAAAGCTTGTATCTTATAAAAGGTACATTTAAGTAATTAAAATTTTCAATTTCACCCTCTTTTTACACCTTAACAGTTTACTTTACTTCTCAATACCATTTGCATGGCACCTTTTTGTGTCCTTTTCTGCTTCACTTCTACTCTGAAACTAAAAAACACAGTCAGCTGACACAGAACATTTTCACGTGCACTGATTGCTTGTTTTTCAATTTTTGCCACACAGGAAGAGTCCCAAGGGATAAGCTACCTTTAAGTAATACCTTTTCCAGGTTTGTTCTTTTGTTTGTGTATTTAGCCAAATGAAATTAAAAAATTAAGCGTCCCACGAGGGACGCTTGTTTGCATATGGGAGGAATTCTCGCGGCAGGGTCCGCCGGCTCCGCAAGTTTGCCTACCTATAGCATCTTTACTAGTGGATGGAATTTCTTCAAACTTGGCACATATATTTAGTAGTCCTGGGAAAATTTTCTAAATTTGGTACCGTGACATTTCAACCAATCAGAGAAGTCACATGACCAAAAACAGGATTTTGCTTCTCCGGATGATAACTTAAGAAGCGTTTAAAATATTCGCCTGAAATTTGATATATGGATGCACGGTATAAAGATCTGCAAATGATTAGATTTTGGTAGACTTCCATTAAACAATGGCTAATTAATTGAGCATTAAAATTTTTATTAACGAGGAAAATATAAATCCCTTAATAACTTCTAAACTGTGCAAGATAGAGCGATTTCGACGAAATTTTTGACCCACAGGGTATCTCTGCTAAGTACTCGGTTCAATTCCAAAAAATTTCCTCTCCCCAAAAATGGCAGCCATTTTGAATTTTGTAATTTTTGACAAAAATGGCAAAAATTTAAAGGTCTGCACTCTGATTTGTGGGAACACAATGCACTCATGTAGTGTTCATCACAAAAAATTCACAAATAATTCAGAATTGTCTGATTAATGGGAACACAAATCACTCATGTAGTGTTCATCACAAATAATTCACATATAACTCAGAAATAATTAATTCATAATGTGCTTGTATATTTGTTACAGGTAAGCATTATAAAATTTCACAACACAAAAATGCTTGTATCTCCTAAACCATGCGAGATAGAGCAATTTTAACGAACTTTTCGAGCCACACAGTACCTAAGCGAGATACTCTGCCCAATTTTCAAAAATTTTCCCCCTTTCCAAAAATGGCAGCCATTTTGAATTTTCGAATTTTTGACAAAAATGGTAAAACTTAAAATTGCTTGTATCTCCTAAACCGTGCGTGATAGAGCGATTTTGGCAAAATTTTTGGCCCACAGGGTATATATGCAAGATTCTCTGCTCAATTCTCAAAAAAATTTTCCTCTTTCCAAAAATGGCGGCCATTTTGAATTTTCGACAAAAAATGGTAAAACTTAAAATTGCTTGTATCTCCTAAACCGTGCAAGATAGAGCGATTTCGGCGAAATTTTTGGCCCGCGGGATGTATGTCTAAGATACTGTGGCCGTTTAAAAAATTTTTTTCCTCTTTCCAAAAATGGCGGCCATTTTGAATTTTCGAATTTTTGACAAAAATGGAACACAATGCACTCATGCAGTGTTCATCACAAATAATTCACAAATAATTCAGAATTGTCTGATTAATGGGAACACAAATCACTCATGTAGTGTTCATCACAAATAATTCACATATAACTCAGAAATAATTAATTCATAATGTGCTTGTATATTTGTTACAGGTAAGCATTATAAAATTTCACAACAGAAAAATGCTTGTATCTCCTAAACCATGCGAGATAGAGCAATTTTAACGAAATTTTCGAGCCACACAGTACCTAAGCGAGATACTTTGCCCAATGTTCAAAAATTTTTCCCCTTTCCAAAACTGGCAGCCATTTTGAATTTTCGATTTTTTGACAAAAATGGTAAAACGTAAATTGCTTGTATCTCCTAAACCGTGCGAGATAGAGTGATTTCGGCGGAATATTTGACCCAGAGGGTATATATGCGAGATACTCTGCTCAATTCTCAAAAATTTTTCCTCTTTCCAAAAATGGCAGCCATTTTGAATTTTCGAATTTTTGACAAAAATGGTAAAACTTAAAATTGCTTGTATCTCGTAAACCGAGCGATTTTGGCGAAATTTTTGACCCACAGGGTATACATGCACGATACTCTGCTCAATTCTCAAAAATTTTTCCTCTTTCCAAAAATGGCAGCCATTTTGAACTTTCGAATTTTTGACAAAATGGTAAAACTTAAAATTGCTTGTATCTCCTAAACCATGCGAGATAGAGCGATTTCGGTGAAATTTTTGGCCCACAGGGTATATCTGCAAGATACTCTGCCCATTTTTCAAAAATTTTTCCTCTTTCCAAAAATGGTGGCCATTTTGAATTTTAGAATTTTTGACAAAAATGATAAAACGTAAATTGCTTGTATCTCCTAAACCGTGCGAGATAGAGCGATTTCGGCGAAATTTTTGACCCAGAGGGTATATATGCAAGATACTCTGCTCAATTCTCAAAAATTTTTCCTCTTTCCAAAAATGGCGGTCATTTTGAATTGTCAAATTTTTGACAAAAATGGTAAAACTTTAAATTGCTTGTATCTCCTAAACCGTGCGAGATAGAGCGATTTCGGCAAAAAGGGTATATAAGCAAGATACTCTGCCCATTTTTCAAAATATTTTTCCTCTTTCCAAAAATGGCAGCCATTTTGAATTTTCGAATTTTTGACAAAAATGATAAAAGTTAAAATTGCTTGTATCTCCTAAACCATTTTAAATTTTCCAATTTTTTTTTCGATATAATTTCGGATTGACAGGGTATCTAGGCAAGATCTTCTTTCTATTATAAGCAGCCAACACCATCTTTCTTTTGGGACGCTTTGTTTTTGCCATGCAAAAAACAATCGCTTTGCTTCGCTAGCGATCCTCTAGTTTGACTTGATTTTACAGACTTTGTGCCATCAAGAAGCAGTTTACAACTATTCCTCAGCTGAGTTCCACATGCAGCCTTAAAGAAATTGCTCCATATAAGGTAATTAATTTAATGTAGTATATGTGACTCAGTTTAGGTCAGCTTCTAACTTTGAAAGTAAGAACTAAATGAACATAATTGTATCCACCTAAAGCATCTGGGTGATACTCAGGTTTAGCGTTTGCTATCTATCACTTTTGGCAAATATTTTTTCCCCGCCATATTTGGCGGCCATCTTGAATTTCCACGTAAAATGCAAAAACACAGTTATCTCTGAAACGGTGAGAGATACAGCGATTTCGACAAAATTTTTGACTCCCAAGATATATCATTAATGCTCATTGGGACACTTTGATTTTGAATCAGAAAAGTAATTTCTTTTTCTCTTGGGAAGCAATATTCTAGTTGTCTTTCCAAATAGAAATAAAAAGCCAAGTGAATAGCTATTTGACTAAAAGTCTTGTCTGTGTTTTTATTATTATTATTATATGATTTGATTTGCACCATGTGTGTGCGTACGTGCGTGCGTGCGTGGGTCACGCAGTTTTCTCTGAAACTACTACAGTTACACATTTTTGGTAAATTACTTGTCCTAATGAATTTTTACGCTCTTCAAAATTTTTTTGGTTTGGTGAACTTTGGCCTACTTTTGAGTGAGTAATAGCACTTTTACCTAATATAATTATATGGCTTATAACTCTCAAACTATTGCATTTAGAGTATTTTGTTGCAATATGTAGTTCAGCTACTTTCTCCACAGCTACAACATGGTCAGTAGTTTGGAAGTGTATCTCCATAGCTAAGTCAGTAATAGCTACTTTCTCAATTTTTTCTGATAACCATAATGAGTAAATGGCTTATATCTTCAAAAGTATTGCAGCTACACAATTTCTGTCAAATATGTTGTTCATTAACTTTTTTGTGAACTGTAACATATTGAAGTTTCACAACTGTTGCTCAATGTACAAGTAAGTAATGGCTACTTTATTGCTACTTTTAGTGAAAATGTGAAAAATCACAAATATCTCGCAAACCGTAAGAGATAGAACAATTTCGAGCGAATTTTTGACCCACCGGGTGGTACAACAATGTCCTATGCTAAGGGGATTGGTGAACTTTGGCCTACTTTTGAGTGAGTAATAGCACTTTTATCTAATGTAATTATATAGCTTATAACTGTCAAACTATTGCATTTAGAGTATTTTGTTGCAATATGTTGTTCAGCTACTTTCTCCACAGCTACAACATGGTCAGTAGTTTGGAAGTGTATCGCCATAGCTAAGTGAGTAATAGCTACTTTGTCAATTTTTAATGATAACCATAATGAGTAAACGGCTTATATCTTCAAAAGTATTGCAGCTACACAATTTCTCTCAAATATGTTGTTCATCTACTTTCTTTTGAACTGTAACATATTGAAGTTTCACAACTGTTGCTCAATGCACAAGTGAGTAGTGGCTACTTTATTGCTACTTTCAGTGAAAATGTGAAAAATCACAAATGTCTCGCAAACCGTAAGAGATAGAGCAATTTCGAGTGAATTTTTGACCCACAGGGTGGTACAACAATGTCCTATGCTAAGTGGAAAAAGGTTTGGTGAACTTTGGCCTACTTTTGAGTGAGTAATAGCACTTTTACCTAATATAATTATATGGCTTATAACTCTCAAACTATTGCATTTAGAGTATTTTGTTGCAATATGTTGTTCAGCTACTTTCTCCACAGCTACAACATGGTCAGCAGTTTGGAAGTGTATCTCCATAGCTAAGTGAATAATAGCTACTTTGTCAATTTTTATGTCGTCACTCTGCGGCGTGGGCGTCCGCATGAACAACTTCTTCTCCAAAACTACAAGGCCTAGAGACATGCTGTTTTTTTTAAAAGATACCTTATCTATCGAGGATGAAAAATTGTTCAAGGCATGAAAATCTGTCTGTTTGCTAGAGACGTTACAATGGAGGTACCCCCACCAAAAGTGTGAAAATTTCAACACTTTATCACAATTTTCTCAGTGACTATTGCAGGGATTTCTCTCATATCTTGCATATATGTACTAGGCCAGAGGTAGATTCTCTTGTGTGAGTATGAGACCTGGATCTGTCTTACTTTTTTTTTAATAAATTTTTTTAATAATTTTTAATGCATTAAAATTCATGAAATCATGCACTAAATCACTTATAACTTGAAAAGTGTTGCATTTAGAGCATTTTGTTAAAATATGTTATTCAGATACTTTTTTCATAGCTACAACATGGTGAGTAACTTGGGTGTCTGTTTCAATAGCTAAGTGAGTAATAGCTACTTTTGGGCTTTTCAGTAACTACCATCTTGAGTAAAGTGACTTGTAACTTGAAAACTATTGCATTTAGAGAATTTCGTATAAATATGTTATTCAGCTACTTTTGGGTCAGCTATAACATAGTAAAATTTCAGATCTGTAGCTCGTGGCATAGCTGAGTAATAGCTACTTTTAGGTTATCACTGTTGAGTAAATCACTTATAACTTGAAAACTATTGCATTTACAGAAATTTGTGTAAATATGTTATTCAGCTACTTTTGGGTCAGCTATAACATAGTGAAATTACAGACCTATAGCTCATGGCACAACTGAGCAATAGCTATTTTCAGGTACTGTATTTTGAGTAAATCAGTTGTAACTTGAAAAATATTGCATTTGGAGTATTTTGGTAAAATATGTTGTTCACCTACTTTTGGGTCAGCTATAACATAGTGAAATTACAGACCTATAGCTCATGGCATAGCTGAGCAATAGCTATTTTGAGGTTCTTACTATTGAGCAAATCAGTTGTAACTTGAAAACTATTGCATTTACAGTATTTTGCTTAAATATGTTGTTCACCTAATTTGGGGTCAGCTATAACATAGGGAAATTTCAGACATGTAGCTCATGGCATAGCTGAGTAATAGCTACTTTTAGGTTATCACTGTTGAGTAAATCACTTATAACTTGAAAACTATTGCATTTAGAGTATTTTGTTTCATATGTTATTTACCTATTTTGGGGTCAGCTATAACATAGTAAAATTTCAGACCTGTAGCTCATGGCATAGCTGAGTAATAGCTACTTTGAGGTTATCACTGTTGAGTAAATCACTTATAACTTGAAAACTATTGCATTTAGAGTATTTTGTTTCAATATGTTATTCACCTATTATAGGGTTAGCCATAACATAGTAAAATTTCAGACCTGTAGCTCATGGCATAGCTGAGTAATAACTACTTTGAGTTTATCACCGTTGAGTAAATCACTTATAACTTGAAAACTATTGCATTTACAGAAATTTGTGTAAATACATTATTCAGCTACTTTTGGGTCAGCTATAACATAGTGAAATTACAGACCTGTAGCTGATGGAACAACTGAGCAATAGCTATTTTCAGGTACTGATTGTTGAGTAAATCAGTTGTAACTTGAAAAATATTGCTTTTGGAGTATTATGTTAAAATATGTTGTTCACCTACTTTTGGGTCAGCTATAACATAGTGAAATTACAGACCTATAGCTCATGGCATAGCTGAGCAATAGCTATTTTGAGGTTCTCACTATTGAGTAAATCAGTTGTAACTTGAAAACTATTGCATTTACAGTATTTTGCTTAAATATGTTATTCACCTATTTTGGGGTCAGCTATAACATAGTAAAATTTCAGATGTGTAGCTCATGGCATAGCTGAGTAATAGCTACTTTGAAGTTATCACTGTTGAGTAAATCACTTATAACTTGAAAACTATTGCATTTACAGAAATTTGTGTAAATATGTTATTCAGCTACTTTTGGGTCAGCTATAACATAGGGAAATTACAGACCTGTAGCTCATGGCACAACTGAGCAATAGCTATTTTCAGGTTCTTACTATTGAGTAAATCAGTTGTAACTTGAAAACTATTGCATTTAGAGTATTTTGCTTAAATATGTTGTTCACCTACTTTTGGGTCAGCTATAACATAGTAAAATTTCAGACATGTAGCTCATGGCATAGCTGAGTAATACCTACTTTGAGGTTATCACTGTTGAGTAAATCACTTATAACTTGAAAACTATTGCATTTACAGAAATTTGTGTAAATACGTTATTCAGCTACTTTTGGGTCAGTTATGACATAGTGAAATTACAGACCTGTAGCTCATGGCACAACTGAGCAATAGCTATTTTTAGGTACTGACTGTTGAGTAAATCAGTTGTAACTTGAAAACTATTGCATTTAGAGTATTTTGTTTCAATATGTTATTCACCTATTTTGGGGTCAGCTATAACATAGTGAAGTTTCAGACCTGTGGCTCATTTCATAGCGGAGTAATAGCTACTTTGAAATTCTCACTGTTGAGTAAATCAGTTATAATTGGAAAACTATTGCATTTACAGAAATTTGTGCAAATATGTTATTCAGCTACTTTTGGGTCAGCTACAACATAGTGAAATTATAGACCTATAGCTCATGGCACAACTGAGCAATAGCTATTCTCAGGTACTGACTGTTGAGTAAATCAGCTATAACTTGAAAAATATTGCATTTGGAGTATTTTGTTAAAATATATTGTTCACCTACTTTTGGGTCAGCTATAACATAGTGAAATTACAGACCTATAGCTCATGGCATAGCGGAGCAATAGCTATTTTCAGGTTCTCACTATTGAGTAAATCAGTTGTAGCTTGAAAACTATTGCATTTACAGTAGTTTGCTTAAATATGTTGTTTACCTACTTTTGGGTTAGCTATAACATAGTAAAATTTCAGACATGTAGCTCATTGCATAGCTGAGTAATAGTTCCTTTGAGGTTCTCACTGTTGAGTAAATCAGTTGTAACTTGAAAACTATTACATTTAGAGTAATTTGTTAAATATGTTATTCACAGAATTTTTGGTCAGCTATAACATAGTGAAATTGCAGACCTCTATGTCATGGCATAGCTGAGCAATAGCTACTTTCAGGTTCTCACTGTTGAGTAAATCATTGTATCCACTGGATAGCCGCAGTGTGTAGAGAGAGATTTCACCATTACTGCTCTGATGAAAAAAAAGATTATAGCTAGCTTTCTTAAGTTTGCAGTATATATTAATAACCATAAAATGTTGTCTGGGAATATTTTTGGCCTCATTTTGAGAAACAAGATGGCCGCCACAGGTGTTTTTTGTCAGTCATGAAAAATGCTTATATCTCCCTTATTATTGATCCTAGAGGTTTGGGATGATAAACCAACCTGTAGGAAATCATGGGGTGGGAATCTTTTGGTGTGGTCAGATTTGACCTTCAATGACCCCTCCTTCAAGGTCAAACAAGGATAGCCAAACTTAAAAGTGTTTATAACTCGCTTATTATTGGTCCCAGAGGTTTGGGATGGTAAACAGACAGGAAATCATGGGCTGTGAATCTGTTGATATGGTCCGATTTGACCTTGGAACCCTCCTTCAAGGTCAAATGAGGATAGCGAAAATTGAAAGTGCCTACAAGTCGCTTATTATTGGTGACAGAGATTTGGGATGGTAAACCATCCATAGGAAATCATTGGCTCGGAATCTTTTGGTATGGTCAGATTTGACCTTTGGACCCCTCCTTCAAGGTCAAATGAGGACAGCCAAGCTTAAAAGTGCTTATAACTCATTTATAATTGGTCCTAGAGGTTTGGAATGGTAAACCATAGGAAATCATGGGCTGGGAATGTATTTGTGTGGTTAGATTTGACCTTGGACCCCTTCTTCAAGGTCGAACGAGGATATTGCATTTGTAGTATTTCTTTAAATATGTTTTAACCTGTTTTTTACACTTAAACAATTACCTTGTTATTTTCCTTCATAATACCATTTACAGGGCACAACTTTTTTATCCTTTTCTTCTGTCAGCTTGGGAATTTCTTTCGAACTTACTGTTCAGTTACCATTTACTGTATTTCTGTACAGCCCTTTTCCTGATAATTATTCTGTCCTCTAATCACCTTCACAAATCAAAAACACTCAGTCAGCTGACACAGTGCCCGTTCACTGGCACTCTCCTCTTGTCTAGGTGTGTATCTATGTATGTGTATATATATATATATTTGTATATATAAAATATAAAAAAATTTTTAAAAAAGCTTTTTCCCCTGGATTGCCATGATCCTAAGTGTTTCCGGGGTTGGTTAGGTGATTTCCTTCAGTCCTGTTCTTCTTCCTCCACTAGGTTTTGGAACTAATGTCCCCTCTGTCTCCCTGTACACTCAGATCGAGTTGTTAAAAAGATATTTTAATAAAAAAGGGGGGGGGGGGGGGGGGGGGGGCGAGGTGTTTCCTTTGGGTTGGTTTATTTAACCATTACCGGATCCACCTTAGAGTTACCTAGAGGTTTCAGGAATTCCCCTTGTTTGGCTACCCTCCATCCACTGGGTAGTTATTCTGCATCTGTCCACTAGGTAAGATATATATATTTTTTAATTATGTCCACCCCCCTGGGGGGTGGATATATTATTTTTGCTTTTTGCGCCGTCCGGCATCCGGCTTCCGATGTCCGGCGTCACGCATGGTTTCCGCTCATTTAAAGGAAAAGTATTAGAGCTATTGTCACCAAATTTGGTATGCAGGCTTATTGGGTCAGTAGCTTGCTTGGGATTGCTTTTGGCTGTTGTACCTCTTTTGCTTACTGAGTAATACTTAAGTACAGCTATTTTCAGTACCCATTGGTTTCCGTGCATTTAAGCCAAAATAATTAAAGATATTTTACTACAATTTTGAATACAAGATTGTTATGTCCATAGCTCGCTTGGTATTGCATTTGGGACTGATAGCGTTGTCAGTACATGAGTAATAGCCATTTAGGTACTTCATTGTGTATTTTCAGTACTACTTTTGAGTAATTTGCTAATATCTCAGAAACCGTAAGAGATAGAGCGATTTCGACAGAATTTTTGACCGACAGGGTAGTAGAAGAGTATTCTGTACAAAATTGAAAATTTTCAATTTTCGCCACTTTTGGCGGCCATCTTGAATTTTTGCGAAAAACGAAAAAATCTTAATATCTCAGAAACCGTAAGAGATAGAGCGATTTGGACAGAATTTTTGACTCACAGGGTATCTAAGGAATGTACTCTTTGCAATTTTCCAAAAATTTTCCCCTCCCCAAAAATGGCGGCCATTTTGAATTTTCGAATTTTTGCCAAAAATGGCAAAACACAAATTTGCTTCTATCTCCTTAACCGTGCGAGATAGAGCGATTTCGTCGAAATTTTCGACCCACAGGGTATCTAAGGAATGTAATCTTTGCAATTTTTAAAAAATTTTCCCCTCCCCAAAAATGGCAGCTATTTTGAATTTTCGAATTTTTGCCAAAAATGGCAAAACACAAATTTGCTTCTATCTCCTTAACCATGCGAGATAGAGCGATTTCATCGAAATTTTCGACCCACAGGGTATCTAAGGAATGTAATCTTTGCAATTTTTAAAAAATTTTCCCCTCCCCAAAAATGGCAGCTATTTTGAATTTTCGAATTTTTGCCAAAAATGGCAAAACACAAATTTGCTTCTATCTCCTTAACCATGCGAGATAGAGCGATTTCATCGAAATTTTCGACCCACAGGCTATCTAAGGAATGCAATCTTTGCAATTTTCCAAAAATTTTCCCCTCCCCAAAAATGGCGGCCATTTTGAATTTTCGAATTTTTGCCAAAAATGGCAAAACACAAATTTGCTTCTATCTCCTTAACCGCGCGAGATAGAGCGATTTCGGCAAAATTTTCGACCCACAGGGTATATGAGAATTCTACTCTTGCCAATTTTTAAAAAATATTCCCCTCCCTAAAAATGGCGGCCATTTTGAATTTTCGAATTTTTGCCAAAAATGGCAAAACACAAATTTGCTTCTATCTCCTTAACCGTGCGAGATAGAGCGATTTCGTCAAAATTTTCAACCCACAGGGTATCTCAACATTGTACTCTTGGTAATTTTTAAAAAATTTTCCCCTCCCCAAAAATGGCGGCCATTTTGAATTTTCGAATTTTTGCCAAAAATGGCAAAACACAAATTTGCTTCTATCTCCTTAACCATGCGAGATAGAGCGATTTCGTCGAAATTTTTGACCCACAGGGTATCTAAGGAATGCAATCTTTGCAATTTTCCAAAAATTTTCCCCTCCCCAAAAATGGCGGCCATTTTGAATTTTCCAATTTTTGCCAAAAATGGCAAAACACAAATTTGCTTCTATCTCCTTAACCGTGTGAGATAGAGCGATTTCGTCGAAATTTTCGACCCACAGGGTATCTAAGGAATGCAATCTTTCCAATTTTCCAAAAATTTTCCCCTCCCCAAAAATGGCGGCCATTTTGAATTTTCGAATTTTTGCCAAAAATGGCAAAACACTAATTTGCTTCTATGTCCTTAACCGTGCGAGATAGAGCAATTTCGGCAAAATTTTCGACCCACAGGGTATCTGAGAATTCTACTCTTGCCAATTTTAAAAAAATTTTCCCCTCCCCAAAGATGGCGGCCATTTTGAATTTTAGAATTTTTGAAAACAAAGGTGAAACACAAATTTGCTTCTATCTCCTTAACTGTGTGAGATAGAGCGATTTCGTCGAAATTTTCAACCCACAGGGTATCTAAGGAGTGTACTCTTTACAATTTTCAAAAAATTTTCCCCTCCCCAAAAATGGCGGCCATTTTGAATTTTTGCCAAAAATGGCAAAACACAAATTTGCTTCTATCTCCTTAACCGTGCGAGATAGAGCGATTTCGTCGAAATTTTCGACCCACAGGGTATTTAAGGAATGTAATCTTTTACAATTTTCAAAAAATTTTCCCCTCCCCAAAAATGGCGGCCATTTTGAATTTTCGAATTTTTGCCAAAAATGGCAAAACACAAATTTGCTTCTATCTCCTTAACCGTGTGAGATAGAGCGATTTCGTCGAAATTTTCGACCCACAGGGTATCTAAGGAGTGTACTCTTTGCAATTTTCCAAAAATTTTCCCCTCCCCAAAAATGGCGGCCATTTTGAATTTTCGAATTTTTGCCAAAAATGGCAAAACACAAATTTGCTTCTATCTCCTTAACCGTGCGAGATAGAGCGATTTCGGCGAAATTTTCGACCCACAGGGTATCTAAGGAATGTAATCTTTACAATTTTCAAAAAATTTTCCCCTCGCCAAAAATGGCGGCCATTTTGAATTTTAGAATTTTTGCCAAAAATGGCAAAACACAAATTTGCTTCTATCTCCTTAACTGTGTGAGATAGAGCGATTTTGTCGAAATTTTCGACCCGCAGGGTATCTAAGGAGTGTACTCTTTGCAATTTTCCAAAAATTTTCCCCTTCCCAAAAATGGCAGCCATTTTGAATTTTCGAATTTTTGCCAAAAATGGCAAAACACAAATTTGCTTCTATCTCCTTAACCGTGCGAGATAGAGCGATTTCGGCAAAATTTTCGACCCACAAGGTATTTAAGGAATGTAATCTTTACAATTTTCCAAAAAATTTTCCCCTCCCCAAAAATGGCGGCCATTTTGAATTTTAGAATTTTTGCCAAAAATGGCAAAACACAAATTTGCTTCTATCTCCTTAACTGTGTGAGATAGAGCGATTTTGTCGAAATTTTCGACCCGCAGGGTATCTAAGGAGTGTACTCTTTGCAATTTTCCAAAAATTTTCCCCTTCCCAAAAATGGCAGCCATTTTGAATTTTCGAATTTTTGCCAAAAATGGCAAAACACAAATTTGCTTCTATCTCCTTAACCGTACGAGATAGAGCGATTTCGGCAAAATTTTCGACCCACAAGGTATTTAAGGAATGTAATCTTTACAATTTTCCAAAAAATTTTCCCCTCCCCAAAAATGGCGGCCATTTTGAATTTTAGAATTTTTGCCAAAAATGGCAAAACACAAATTTGCTTCTATCTCCTTAACTGTGTGAGATAGAGCGATTTCGTCGAAATTTTCGACCCACAGTGTATCTAAGGAGTGTACTCTTTGCAATTTTCCAAAAATTTTCCCCTCCCCAAAAATGGCGGCCATTTTGAATTTTCGAATTTTTGCCAAAAATGGCAAAACACAAATTTGCTTCTATCTCCTTAACCGTGTGAGATAGAGCGATTTCGTCAAAATTTTCGACCCACAGGTGTTTGAGCATTGTATTCTTGGCAATTTAAAAAAAATTTCCCCTCCCCTAAAATGGCAAAACACAAATTTGCTTCTATCTCCTTAACTGTGTGAGATAGAGCGATTTCGTCAAAATTTTCGACCCACAGGTGTTTGAGCATTGTATTCTTGGCAATTTAAAAAAAATTTCCCCTCCCCTAAAATGGCGGCCATTTTGAATTTTCAAATTTTTGCCAAAAATGGCAAAACACAAATTTGCTTCTATCTCCTTAACCATGCGAGATAGAACGATTTCGTCGAAATTTTCAACCCACAGGGTATCTAAGGAATGTAATCTTTGCAATTTTCAAAAAATTTTCCCCTCCGCAAAAAATGGCGGCCATTTTGAAATTTCGAATTTTTACCAACAATGGCAAAACACAAATTTGCTTCTATCTCCTTAACCGTGCGAGATAGAGCGATTTCGGCGAAATTTTCGACCCAAGGGGTATCTAAGAAATGTACTCTTTGCAATTTTCCAAAAATTTTCCCCTCACCACATATGGCGGCCATTTTGAATTTTCGAATTTTTGCCAAAAATGGAAAAACACAAACTGGCCTTAACCGTGCAAAATAGAGTTATTTCGTTGAAATTTTCGACCCATAGGGTATCTAAGAAATGTACTCTTGGCAATTTTCCAAAAATGGCGGCCATTTTCGAATTTTTGCCAAAAATAGAAAAACAGGAATTTGCTTCTATCTTCTTAACAAAAGGTTGATAGGGTGGACATTACACATGATAATGTGTGTTCTTCTATGCTATCCTGTTTCTATTCATATGTCGCAGCTACAAGCAACAGGGCGTCCTATTTCTAGTTTTTATTTTTTTTTTTTTACCCTTTTGTACCATGGTGCGATTGGGACTGGGTAGGCGAGGGTAGCCAACCCACCATCAGTCCCACTTTACAGTGCCAAAGTACAAATATTACTATTTAACGGAAATATTTTAATCTGGCTGAGCAGCCACAGAACTCCCATCTGCAGGGGGGACAGCCTCAGATGTAAGAGAAGGCTGACCAGCCAGCACAACACGCAATACCAAAGTATAGAAAATTATTTTTTAAACTGAGCAGTACCTTTTAAAACAAAAACAAGAGCCACCAAAAAAGAAGCAAACACTGAGAAAAAAGGAAAGATACAATACCCACAACAATTATATACCTTCATATCTAAGCAGTACAACAGTACAATGCATATGCATTTTCACTCATAGTTTTGTGTTAATATTCTTTTAACTGAACAGATCTACCCAAAGTTCCCATCTTTTTTGAGAATACTGGCTGATTTGAATTTATTTCTGACAAGTATCTTTGTTCTAAGAAGGCTTTTTGCACTTCATTTTGCAAATGAAAGATATTTAATTGAAAACCTCTTTTGGAACACGAATATACATACTTTTTGTTACTAATATAACAAGATTTAATGGTCAATAATTTCTGTCCATTTTGCAATGCCCTAGAATTTTTAAAGAGTTTGTTAATGTCAGTTTTTGTTTAACTTTATTGAAGATCCAATGTTCAATGTTATACCAAAGTTGAGTAACTTTTGGGCAATGACGGAAAAGATGTGCTATGGTTCCTGGACTTTCTTTGCAGGAACAGCACAGGCTTCTATCTGACAGTTTTATTTTAGATATATAAGATATATTAACGCAATAATAAAAATTTAATTTACTATTAAATTTTCCAATTCAGGTTTTTGGCTCTTTACAGGCCCGGTTTTCGGGATTGGGGCTCTGTAAACGGGACTCAGACTGGTACTTTCAAAACATTCATTCTAATCTATTGCTTCAAAATCTAAGAAAAATTGACATATCTTTCAGTCTCAGCTGTAATCCCTCCACCGTAGCCTTTCTAGTCATATAGCTTTTGTGCAAATTTGATGAAGCTAGCTGGAATATTTCAAGATTTAGAGCACCTTTACGATTTTCAAACAATTAGCTATGGCGGCCATTTTGTTTTTCAAAATGAGGCTAAAATTTTTCAGAGACAGGTTTTTATTGCCATAAACATTCCCTGCAAATTTGGTGAAGATATCTTCATAAATGAATGAGACATTAAGGTGTATGCAAAAACATGACGAACGGATGCACGCACGCACATACGGAAGGTGTTTTATAATCTCCCGACCACGGCCTTCAGCTGCAGGAGGGAGATAAAAAGCATGCCTCATATTGCCTCCTATCTAGTACTACTTTGGGTTTCGGAGAATATCCGTAAGGTGGAAAAAGTTGATACTTGGCAGGGATATATTTTATTTATTTATATATATTATATTTTACATATGTTTATTTTTTACCTTTGCTATTATCTGTTTACTTTTGCATGATGTAGGGAGACACATGGAGTGAAGAGGCCACGCAGGTGTTTGCACGGCTGACTCAGGATAAGCCTATGAGAATGACAGTCCTGTCCCAGGGTGAGGGTGTAGTTTATGTAGACCTGAGCAAGCTAGAGCATGAGGACATCATAGATGACCGACCAGTCTCTGTGACAGATGCCCTTCTCTTCCTGGAATTGGCTGTTTTTACAGGTCCAGGAACTGTCATTTCAAAACAGCCTGGTTTTTCCAAAGGCTTCATCAAACCCTCCTTGCATGAACTTCCAAGAGCCACATTGTGTGCTGCCATAAGCCACGTGAATTCGCCACACAGCTTTTATGTGCAAAGAGTAAGTTTTTATTGTTACCATACAACCCTTCTGGGCTGTCGGGGCATTGTTTCACCCATGGTGTCTGGATGGGCGGGCGGCGGGAAAAAGTTTGGCTGGGCTGTATCTCAGAAACTGTAAGGTGTAGGAAGTTGATACTTGGTAGAGACATTGGTTAGGGGATGTAGGTGTGCAACGTCATGGTGTGACCTTGATTTGACCATTGACCTTGCCAAAGTGACCTTGACCTTTAAAATCTTTTCCGGGCAATATCTCCTAAACCATAAGGTGTAGGAAGTTGAGATTTGGTAGGGACATTGGTTAGGGGGTTTAGGTGTGCAACGTCATGGTGTGACCTTGATATGACCTTGCCATAGTGACTTTGACCTATAAAATATTGTGGGCTATATCTCGGCAACCATTAATTGTATGAAGTTAATACTTGGTAGGGACATTGGTTGGCGGTTGTAGATGTGCAATGTCATTGTGTGACCTTGATTTGACCTTTGACCTTGCTGTAGTGACCTTGACCAATAAAGTCTTGTCTGGGCCATATTTCAGAAACCATTAGGTGTAGGAAGTTGTTACTTGGTCGGGACATTTCATTAGGGGTTGTAGGTGTGCAACATCATGGTGTGACCTTGATTTGACCTTTCCATAGTGACCTTGACCTATAAGATCTTGTCCGGGCTATATCTCAGAAACATTAAGGTGTAGGAAGTCCTTACTTGGGAGGGACATTGGTTAGGGGGGTGTAAAGTGTGCATCATGGTGTGACCTTTAACTTTGGCTCTGCCAAAGTGTGTTCACCTACCATATTTGAGACATCATTCTCTTGTGACAAAGATATATGGATTGCTGCAACTGATTATAATTTGCATCCACTGTGGTTTTTTCCATTGACAGCTATTCTCCAATTAATAAATTTTACAGCTTGATAATTTTTAGTGTACTGATTAATGCTGTCATCTTGCTATTGAATTGTCTTTTTTTAATACTTTATCTTTGCATACATTTTCTTTCTCTTAGATGTTATTTTCTCTACTTGAACATTACTTGGGGATTTATATAACTGACACTGCCGTGAAAGTATCCCGATCTTTGTCCTGTTTCACTACTTCTATGTGTCATGGTGTTGAAAGCTATTTCCCCAGGCAGTTAAGTTTGTCCATTGTGTCCACCAATCTGTCCTGTTCTCCATCCGATATCCTCAAACACACATATATATGTTGCTGAAGATGTCTTCCATTGAAAGTTGGCATCTTGCTGTGTTCATAGACAAGTAATGATAATTACTTCCCAGAATTTATATATATATACCCAGAAAATCCAGTTATTTTGCAAAACAAGAATCGGCCATCGTGGTCTGGGGAAGACTGAGGAGTCCTCAGGACGCCTGAGGAAGCCGGGACTTAATCAGGGGTTAGTCGGGGCTTAGTCCCAGGAGGCCTGAGGCGTCCTGGGACCCAGTCGGTATGTCTACGACACGATCGTGCTTCAAACTGACAAGAAAAACGGCTTAATCGGTTCTTAGTCGCAGAACAGTCGGGGACTGCCTGGGGCCTCCTCAGGCTTCCTGAGGCCGATCTGAACTTAATCCCAGGCTTTAGTACCGATTCAGTATTCCCGCCCATTTTACCATTTTCTTCACCGACTGTCCACGATTAAGGGTCGCCGACAGGATCGGGGCTTAGTCTTTTGGTGGAACAGGGGCATTAGTTGATCTCTCAGAGACATTTTTAGAAAATACAGATATTGATACTGTGAACCAGACGGTTCTCGGAGATACTATACAGATTTTCACAAAGTAAATTCGCTTCCAAAAACTGACTCATATCCAATCCCGAGAATGGAGGACTGTATAGATAAAATTGGGCAGGCAAAATTTATATCCAAGTGTGACCTACTAAAAGGTTATTGGCGTGTTCCACTGACTGAAAGAGCCAGGGAAATTTCTGCCTTTGTTACCCCCGATGGGTTTTATCAATATAAAGTCATGCCATTTGGAATGAAAAATTCACAGGCTACTTCAAAGCATGATGAACAAATGTCTCAATGGTTTGGAATAGTATAGGGATTGATGCTCGATCTTTCAATATCGATTGATCATCCCACAGAACTGCCGATATCGACACATACCACCAGCATTTCAATATCGAAATAACATACACAAAATAAATTTTAAAAATGGTAATTTTACTGCTTAAACTCGTATTTATTGTATAAAATTTTTTAAAAAGGCACATTTACAACTGAAACAAAATGGGGTCAAGTCTGGCGCCATCTTTGTTTACATTGCCAGTGACCTACTTCCTGTTTCACGGAAGAGATACAAAACCTGACAGCTAGTACACAGGAAAGCACGAAAACTCTTGTTTAATGTACGTTTTGTTCATTTTATGTAATTTTATATTGCAGGAATATATTTTTGGTGCATAAGTAGCACCTTTTGATATTTTCGTGAATTTATATGTGCACGTTTTCAAAGAACCTGTATTATCGCCCACGGCTTATGTTAACAGTCCCGATATTGAAATATCGATCGATTCACAACCCTAAATTTTCATTCGATATCGATCCTCAACATGGCTCTCAATCCCTATACTAGTTTGGAAGGTGCAGGGATATAAGTGGAACAATCCAGGAAATATCTGAGATTTCATGTCCAGGGTCAGACATACCAATTCAAAGCTCTGCCTTTCGGTCTGTCCACAGCACCCTTGGTGTTCACTGTTGTAGCAAAGGAGGTGAAACTGATGGCCATACACAAGGGTATAAGAATCCACCAGTATCTAGACGACTGGTTGGTGAGAGCCAGATCCCACCAGGTTTGTCTCCAGCACACTCAGGATCTAGTGAAAATATGCCAAGAACTAGGTTGGCTGGTGAATTTAGAAAAGTCAGAACTGGAACCAAAGCAGATATTGGATTTTGTAGGCTACCAGTTCGACCTCAGAGCCGGTGGGGGTCCGACCGACACCGGACCGTTGGCAGAATCTCCAGGACAAAATACTAGAAATACTGTCACTACCGGCTTGTCCGGTCCGGTAGTTCATGTCTCTGATAGGTTTACTAACAGCCACAGAAAAACAAGTTCACCTAGGCCGACTGCACATGAGACCCATACAGTGGCATCTCAAAAACAACTGGAGAGTACCAGAGTCACTAGAAATGTGATTCCAATTCCCAGGTCCCTTCACCCCCACTTGCAGTGGTGGCTAAAAGAAGACAATGTTCTCACAGGCCAACCATTACACCCAATAAAACATGCTCTTCAAATATTTACAGATGCATCAAAAAAAGGGTGGGGCACTCACTTAAACGAACACACTGCAAGAGGGTCCTGGTCACTGCCAGAAAGCAAGCTGCACATAAACTATCTGGAACTAAAAGCAGTCTTTCTAGCTTTGAAAGAGTTCCAAGACCTCTGTACTGACAAGATAGTACTTGTGGCAACCAACAACACTACAGTAGTGTCCTACATAACAAGGAAGGAGGCATGAGGTCGGGCCCGCTTTGTGCCCTACTGTGGAGAATCTTGACCTGGTGTACCAGGAAACAAGTAACTCTCAAAGCCCGACACATTCCAGGCCAGCTGAACATGGTAGCAGACAAGCTATCCAAGACTAGGCCAGACCATCCACACAGAGTGGTCTCTCCTTCCAGAGGGCTTCCAAACAATATGCAGCAGGTGGCACCGGCCTCAAATAGACCTTTTTATTGCGTTAATACATCCTATCCAATGGACAATAGCTTATCCGGTCGGCGCAGACCTGCCCGCCAAACGTCAGAAAAAGACGTCCTGTGTCTCCACCGGCCAGGCCGGTCCAGTGCTGTGCACTCGCCAGGTGGCGTGTAGTACTTCCTTCCTGTCTAGACAGCGTGACGTCATAGCATCTTTTTCGTTTGGCGCGTGTTGTGTACACGAATTTTCTGAGTGAAATATATTTTGGGATTTATTAAAGTTATTCTTCAGAGTGTGCTTTCTTTTTTTAATTATTGTGTTCAAGAGTGTGTATAGATCATTTTGACTTGTTTTTGGTTACGGATCATCATGTCTTCCCCTTCACAGAAGCATGGAAGTTGTGGCCACATCATGGCTAGCTTCGACAGCCATTGTTTCTGCGCACGTTGCAGAGAAAAGGGTAAGGGGTCAGATCCTTGTGTTGCCAAGAAGGACTGTAACTCTTGTAACATTTTGTCTGAGGAACAACGTTTACAGTTGTCCACTCCGTCTTACAGATTAAAGAAGGAAAAAAGAGATCTTAAAAAATCATAAGGAGTTTGGATAATCAAGGGTGCCTTAAAATTTTATCACGCTTTAAGAAAATGGACAAGAACTGGGTGAAAAACTTGCTTATCAGTTTATTTAAAAACTGACACACTATCAGAAGCTGCATTGTTACACAAAAAGCTACACACTTATTCACTATTTTGAACAAGTTACAGTCAAATTATAGTGTTAATTATTATAAAAAAGACCATTATTTGTGTGTGACCACACAATATTTCAAGTTCATTCGATAGAAGAATCTTTGCACTAAGTGTAGGAAACAAAAATTTTCGTTTTGGGCTGAAGCTGACCCTTTCCAAGCCAGTGAATAAAACACTAATTTCGCTTCATTTTACACTATTTTGTATTGTACACACAGAGATCGTAGTGGGAAATCACCTTGTGTGACATAGCACAGTTTCAGAGAGGGATCTGTTTTGTTTTCCCAACTGTCAGATTTAACTTTTAATGTGCTTTCTGGTGGGAGTTTGAAGATGGGACTTGGCAGGTGTGTTGTTACACATAATCTGTACAAGGATGCAAAAATAATTTTCATGCACTGTGGTCTTTAAGTCTGATACTAATGACATTTTGAACAGAAATGTCTGTGGTCAATGTACCCTTACACTTGAGACCTCTTCTCTGAGAACATTCCCACAGAATGTAAGACATACATTCTTTCGAGAAGTAAATTTCACACTGACAATTTCTCTTCTGCCAAGCTGTGGCCGTTCTTTAATTTGTTAAATATATAAGACATACATTCTTTCGAGAAGTAAATTTCACACTGACAATTTCTCTTCTGCCAAGCTGTGGCCGTTCTTTAATTTGTTAAATATAGTAACATACACAATGCAATAAAGTTCACATTTTCTATTCCTTATGATGCATATGTTGACATCTTTTACAGATTACTTCGCACTTTTTCATCAGGGCCCCTTCGTTTTTGTCAGCAAAAACCTTTTTCTAGTTAAAATTTTCAAATTTATTTCGAAAAATGTAACACATAGTGATTTCAAGCAAACGTTATCCCCCACTGGATAATAAGGACTACTCCTTTAATTCCTGTGAATACTTTAGAATTTTCTTAATTTCGGTCGCCATCTCGAAAAATGCTGTTTATCTTCAAGACCATGTTAGTGGTCCTTTACTGGTTTATACATCTTGCATCTGGTCACAGATGAATCCTAAGTGTAGTTTTGTTTTTAATTTTTTTTAAGTTTCTAGTTGGTTCTTCTATTGTTTCTGTTTGTAGATTGGGGGAGAAATGAAATATCTCACTGAAATGATGGCTCAAGTACAGAGAGTGTATGAGAATGACAAATCTGACCTCTACACTGTGTTCATCCCCCAAAAGGGTAAATAGTAAAATGTATAATATTTAATTTAGTGCATCAAGATCCTGACATAGTCTTGTGGCATCCATATTATAATAGATGCCAAAACTTCTAACATCTAGGCCACTGTGGACTAATATAATTCATCTAATGGACTGAAATCCAAAAAGAGGGACACCTCCTTAGTGTAGATGAAAAGAGTGACCAATAAATATATTTGGAATTACTCAAGATGAAATAAAAGAACCAACTGCAGTCAATATCTGGACAGGTCTATTCCCTCTTTTGGAATGAGTGTCATGGAAATGAATTTTCTCAGCAGCTGATACGATAACACTGACAACATTTTAATATAAACCACTAAACAGATTAATAAACTGCAATTATAATTTGTACAAATGGAAAATTAAATCAAAACCATGCTGTGATAGCTGTGCCATAACAATAGAGCATCATTTGTATCATAAACCTAAATCCTGATTCTAACATTTTGGGAATCGGGAGGTGAATCTTTTTTATCTTTTTCCTCGTAAATCCCCAAGGTTCCCAATAATTTCAAAAGATATGAAATATTCATAAACCTTTCCGGATTCTTATCTGATCTTATACTCTGATATCTTGTCATAAACCTATCATGGCATTTATATGGCCATCCTTTCTGGTCGTACCAAGATCTTTTGGCTCGTAAACCTATCGTTAACCCTGTAATTGTATTGAAATCGTAAACCTTTTATCTCCCTCTGTGACATTTGCAGCCTCGCAGGAAGGGGGTCTGCTTCTGGAGGTCTAGTGTTAAGCGGCACTCAATTTCAGTAAATATCTCAGGAGACATCTGCATGAAGTTGCTGAAAGCAGGTTGATCTTCTTCATAGAGCTCTACGACTAGATAATAGTGTTAACCCCTGTCGTCATATCTCCTTAGCCAGTGTCGGACCCCAGTGACTGGGACCCTCCTCTTTCTCCTCTGTGAAAGAACTCTTCTTCTAAAGCGCATTATCATGTCCTGTAACTCTAAAATATCTCTGAGTTGCAGATATATAACCATGATATGTAGTATTTCAGTTATAACTCGATCCATGTTGCTGAAAGTCAAAATGGTCAATGAATTTTATTTACCTGTTCAGTGTGGCCGCTGTGGCCTAGAGGGTGACACACTTGTCTAGGAACACAGAGGGTGTGGGTTCAATTCCAGGTTCAGGCAGATACACAGTGGCTTGGATGACCACTTAAAATGGCGGTCCTCTGTCATTGGGTCCTATCCCCAGTGGACGGCTAAAGAACCTCAAAGACGTTGATAAATGGTCATCCTTGAGCCTCTGTCTTTCAGTTTTGGGAATGTCAGTAATTTGAGAGTTGGACTGTACTTGTACGGTTGGATGGGTCATATAGTGCTTTGAGTCCTGTATTTATTTATTTATTTGGGGTTTTACGTCGCTTTCAACACTGTACAGGTCATATCACGACGGGTAGTTGGAAGGGCAGAGGAAACCAGTACATACAGTTCGTTAGGGTTCTGTACTGTAAACTGCCGACCAACGGCAAGCAACTACCAGCTTTCCCACTTGAGGCCGTGCCGGGGATCGAACCCCGGCCTCAGAGGTGGGAGTTGAGTCCTGTAGTACATAAATATATTGCACTGAGTGTAAATACAAAATACAGAAATATGAATCGGTTAATCACCAGGGGGGATTGGCGAAATGTTATTAGGAATTTTTTTCAATCTTTTGCATCATATACCCAATCGTGTCTTGTCATATCACTATCATAGAGATTGTATCGCTATCGTGTAGATTTTTTCCCGCATCGATATCAAATTGCAAACCCCATCAGGGAGAAATTATGGAGATCTTAAAGCCAGAAATCGCACCGGTTTGCAAAAAAAAAATTTCCGGGTTCCCACATTTTCAGAACTGGGAGTAAGGTTTACACTATATTGCAGAATGGAATGATCCCATAACCAATAAAATAATATGCAAGATGGAATAATACAGTTCACTATGTGAAGTCATGTTTGGAACAGGAATACACTTACACACCCTCTTATAAATTTTTGTATATTTTTATTCGCTTTGGAAAACATTACTTGAATTGAGATTAAAATATTATAAAATAATTTTACAAAAGTCTTTTGCTGATATTGATAATAAGTTATTAGATAGGATGGAAAACATATACTGGTTTCCATAATTTTTATTGATGCTAAAACCCTTTTTGTACAACATAAACATTAAAAGTACACTAATATAAGTGTCCCAACTTTTTTTGCTACAAAACCTAAATATGATTGCTTGTTAAGTACTGTTTCAATAATGTAGGTGAAGCTTGTGTGGCCAAGTTTAAGGAAGATGAAGCATGGTACCGCGCACAAGTAGTTGAGCTACCTGGGAGTCAGTTAGTGCGTGTAAAGTTTGTTGATTTTGGCAACACTGATGAAGTTCATTATCTTCAAGTGAAGAAAATCAGAAATGAATTTCTGGTGCTACCTACACAGGTTGGTGCCATTTCATCTAAAAAACTTAATAACCACTGCCTTCCTTGAAGTTTATTCCAAACTACCATAATTAGTCCTAAAACTAAAAGTGATACAAATAACTCAAGTAGTGAAACCACATAGAATAGTGGGTATATCATTTATTGTGTTACCAGTATTGTGTGGCATATAGGGATCCCTTTGTCCTATTCTCTTGTGTCGTCGGCGTTGTCGTCCGTCATAGTCATACTTTGTATTCCAGAAATTGTCTCAACAATGGCTTGACAGATTAAATTCAACTTGTCATTTGGATGTAACTGGTCCTCAAGGTGTGCCCTATTGTAATGTGACCTTAAACCTACAGTAGTAACAGACTTATATTGAGTTTAAGTTTTTATATCATCACTCTGCGGTGTTAGCGTCCTCGTCCGTGTGAACAACTTCTCCAAAACTACAAGACCCAGAAACATGCTGTTTTTATTGCACTACAATAGCTTACCATGTGGGACTGAATGCTGTTCTCGGATGGCCGCAGGCATCCGGCCAACGTCTAAGAAAAAAGACATTTATAGTTGGCCATAGCCTCAGGTTGCCTTTTCGTGGTACTCTGTGAGATCTCTTCGTACTTTCTCGTTGGCCGCGTGTTTTGGTAGCGTCTGTTTATAAACAGTCATATTTTTATCTCCCGCCCGGCTCACCGGGCGGGAGACTATAATTTGCACCATGTGTGTGTGTACATGCGTGCGTGGGTCACGCATTTTATTGCGTTAATACATCCTATCCAATGGACAATTTGCTAAACCGGTCGGCCAAATGTCAGAAAAAGACGTCCTGTGTTACCACCATTCAGTCCAAAGCATTCAGTCCCACATGGTAAGCTTGTAGCTTATAAAAGCTACATTTAAGTAATTAAAATTTTCAAGTTTGTCAAGGTCCCGAAGTCGCAAAATAGATGGTACCAGATGCATATGATCAGACCGGAGGGGCCGCATAGGCCTGGAAAGACTTTGTTTAGCTGGCACAATTCAGAGGCAAAGGTGAATTCCTAATTCCCTCGCATTGTCAAAGCATCTGCTTACCCGGCCACCGGACCCCCTTCGCGTCCCATTTCACAGGAATACTTGCGTCGGTGGGAGAAGTGCGCCCGGGAGAATTCTTACATTGTTAATCATGCGGCAGGGTTTAACCGTTGCACCAGTGAGTTACAGGAACGCATGACCGGCCATGTCAACATGCTTCATGCTAGAATTAATAAGGGAAAAGCCCCCAAGGAAGTATCCGCTGCTCTCTCAGACTTGAAGGACCTCTCTGCTTTTCACCAGAATGTGTCCGTGGCCATGGGCACTGCGCTCCAGCACCTAGCGGACAGTCTTTTTCTGCAAATGTCCAACTTGATTTTGCTGCGTAGGGATTCTTACCTTGATCATGTCAAGAACGGCATTAAACCTGATACCTATAACCAGTTGAGAGGCCACGAGGCCGGGGTCGTGGCAGAGGACATGGTTCCAATCCCCGTTTCTCTAAATCGAGAGGTTACAAGCAATATAAATGACAATTACCTATTAGATCCAACTCTCTCAAGATCAGTAATTACAAAGTTGGACCAGAAACCATTAACCAGGACTGTAAAATCGAGAGTAGTAGACAGTTCAGTGGTAAGCAAAGTTCAGATGACACCAAGTTTAAATTCTCAAAGTGTGTCTTATCTTGCTGTAGATCATGCTCATTCTGTTTGTTTCCAAGGGCAACCGCAAAAGAAAGGTATAAGTCCCTGTACTCAAAAGATAGAAATAAAAGATGTCAAAGGTGTTTTTTGTGCAAATCAATGTCTTTTTGCCCCACCTGTTCCAAATGTCCCCAATGTTGCCCCAAGTTTGGCTGTAGGGGGCAGACTGCAAAAGTTTTGGCAAGTTTGGCTCACTCTGGGGGCAAATCCAAGGGTGGTCTCGATTTTACGAGAGGGATACACGCTACCCTTCAAAATCAGACCACCTCTGACCCGATCCCCGGTGATCAAGAGTGGTTATGCTCACCCCGGGAAAAGCAAGGCCTTGTGTCAAGCAGTAACAGAACTCATAGACAAGTTGGTAGTCGAAAAGGTGGTCATAAGATCCTCCCTGGCCTTTTACAACCGCCTCTTTCTGGTACCAAAATCAAATCAGAGATGGAGACCTATCTTGGACCTCAGCCATCTAAATCTTTTCTTGAAACCAGGCACCTTCAAAATGGAAACTCCGGAAACAATAAGGTTGTCCCTCCAAAAGGGGGATTGGGTAACGTCGCTGGATTTCAGCGACGCTTATTTTCATATCCCTATCAGTCAGAGATCACGAAAGTACCTCGGGTTCTTTCTGGGAAGCAAAGCTTATCAATTCATGGCCCTTCCTTTCGGGCTCGCCAGAGCTCCACTGGAATTTACCAAAGTAGTCAAGGAGGTGAAACTGATGGCTCAAGCACGGGGTATCCGGATCCACCAGTACCTCGACGACTGGTTAGTCAGAGCCCCGGACCAGGAAACTTGCCAGTTACATACCCAGACCCTCTTGGCCCTGTGCCACGAACTAGGGTGGGTGGTGAACATGGAGAAATCGGAACTTACGCCTCAACAGGTTTTCAATTTCGTAGGTTACCGGTTAGACCTGTGTCGGGTCGAGTGTTGCCTACTCAGGACAGATGTATCGCTCTTCAGCAGAAACTTCAGTTCATCAAAGGCAGGGACTGTTGTTCAGTCCGACAGTTCATGTCCCTAATCGGGCTGCTTACGGCCACATGAGACCGGTTCAGTGGCATCTAAAAAGACACTGGCATGTGCCGGAGAGCCTGGAGAAGATTATTCCGGTTCCCCTCTCTCTTCATCCACATCTGGATTGGTGGTTGGACAAGACCAATGTGCTAAAAGGGCAACCTTTTGACCCTCTTCAGCACGCCCTACAAATTTTTACAGACGCCTCAAACGAAGGCTGGGGCGCACACTTAGGGGGATCCACAGCAAGAGGCGTTTGGTCAGAACCCGAAAGTCGCCTCCATATCAACTTCTTGGAACTCAAGGCAGTTCTTCTGGCTCTCAAGAGTTTCGAGAAGCAGTGCAGGGGACAGATTGTTCTCATAGCAACCGACAACACGACTGTAGTGTCTTACATCAACAAAGAGGGCGGTATGAGATCAGGGTCTCTCTGTGCCCTACTTTGGCGACTCCTATCCTGGTGTCATCCCAGGAAGATAACTCTGCGGGCCAGACACATTCCGGGTCGCTTGAATGTCATAGCAGACAAGCTATCCCGGCACAATCAGGTGATCCAGACCGAGTGGTGCCTGTCTCAACAGGTGTTCAATCGCTTGTGCTCCAACTGGGGCCAGCCGCAGATAGATCTTTTTGCCACCCGATTCAATCACAAGCTTCCCAAGTTTGTCTCTCCGGTTCCGGACTCGACAGCTTGGGCGGTGGATGCTCTCAGCCTATCATGGAGCAACCTGGACGTGTATGCCTTTCCTCCAGTCTCCCTTCTCAGTCAGGTCATATCCAAACTGGTGAATCAGGGCTTTCACAGGATGATCTTAATCGCTCCGGGTTGGCCAAACATGCCTTGGTTTTGGGATCTGATCAGTCTATCAAGTCAGATTCCCGTCAGTCTTCCCTTGGAGAGGAACCTGTTGACTCAACCGTTCAACGGCCTTCTCCACAGGAACTTGAATCATCTAAATCTGCATGCTTGGCTCCTAGAGCCTCGTCCATCAGGCGACAAGGGTTTTCTGAGGAGGTGGCAGCAAGAATTGAAGCTCCTCAAAGAAGTTCAACCAGAGCGGTCTATAAGTCAAAGTGGGCCATTTTTGTTAAGTGGTGCGAATCCAACCAGGTGGACTTCAGGTCGCCCTCTCTGAAACAAGTGGCCGATTTTTTGTTGTATCTCTTTAAGGAGAGACAGTTACAACCCAGTACTATAGAAGGCTACAGAACAGCCATTGCCGATATGGTGGGTAACGACCTGGTTCAATTTGGCAAGGATGAAAGCCTGACTCGCTTGTTGGACAGTTTCCATAGAGACAAGCCGAAAGGCAGGCGGGGAGTCCCTGCGTGGAACCTTTCATTAGTGCTCCACCAGTTGACCAAAGCTCCTTTCGAACCCATGCGGAAGGCCTCTCTTAAACATTTGACCTTTAAGACGGTTTTCCTTTTGGCCTTGGGTTCCGGCAAAAGGCGGAGCGAAATCCATGCATGGTTGTACCGCAACATCAGGCATCAGGAGAACTGGAGTCAGGTCTCCTTATATCCCTCTCCCGGTTTTCTATCTAAGAATCAACTAGCGCGGGACGGACCGGCTGCTGTGGCACCGGTTGTCATTCCCGCGTTGGCTCCGTCATTGGACAGGTCCCTCAAGGAGGACAAGTCACTTTGCCCGGTAAGGGCCTTGCGTTACTATTTAGACAGGACCAAGGACTTACGCTCGGGCAAAGATCTGGTGTTTGTGTCGTTCCGGAAGAGTTTTCAGAAGGACATTGTTCCAGCTACTGTTTCTTCCTGGATCAAGCAAACTGTGTTGCTGTGCTATCAGCTCTCCGATCATGAGGCTCAAGCTATACATCAGGTCCGGGCTCATGATGTTCGGGCCTTTGCCGCCTCCAAAGCTTTTCAGGGCGGGGTTTCCTTGGATCAGATCCTATCAGCTTGCCATTGGAAAGCCCACAACACTTTCACACAATTCTACCTGAAGGACCTAGCCTGGGCAGATTCAGAACTGTACCACCTAGGTCCTGTGGTAGCTGCTCAGCAGATCCACGAAGATAAGTAGTCGATTTATTCCTGCTTGTATATAGTGTACATATGTCTTTGGGTTTTTCTCATTCAGTGTATATAAAAAAAAAAAAAAAAAAAAACCTCCACTATCCTTTGCTACTGGATTGCCATGATCCAAAGTGGATCCAGGAGCTTCTCAAGGATGGTGTTTCTTTGCTCCTGTTCTTCTTCCTCATTCATGAATTTTGTTAGTTCATGCCCTCATTAGTCTCCCTGCGCATTCGGGTCGAATTTGTGCATAGACTGTTTCCTTTTGGAAAATTCAGGGGGGGGCAAGGGTGTTTTGGTCCTTAAAGGTTGGTTTATTTAACCAGTACCGGACGCACCCGTTGTACTATTGGCTATATGGGTTCCCCTTATTTGGCTACCCGCCATCCAATGGGTAGTCATTCTGCATCTGTCCACTAGGTAAGTTGTATTAACGCAATAAAATGGAAAATTTAATAGTAAATTAAATTTTTATAAGTTAATACCTTACCTAGTGGACAGGGGGAGTCCCACCCTACCTTCCCCGCTATCATAACCAAACAAGGGGTCGTAAGGTAGACAACAAAAAGAGGAAGAGCGCATGCGCAGTATGCCGGCAGGTGGGCTGTACAGCCACCTGGCGAGTGAACAGGACACTACCGGTCCCGGCCAGAGCCCAGCTCAGGACGTTTTTTTCTAACGTTTGGCGTGACCGGCAGGGCGCCGGACAAATGCATCTGTCCACTAGGTAAGGTATTAACTTATAAAAATTTAATTTACTATTAAATTTTCCAATTGTTATGATATCCAATAATCAACCATATATGTTTAATATTTCACATCTTGTTTTGAGATTTACCAAAAGCATATTTAGTCAGGAATTGGAACTTTTGATGGAAAACTTACGTTTTTTCCACTTTAATTCCAACCATTCAATAAAATATGCATAAATCTCACCAAAGTAGTACCAAAATTGATCTAACCAATCACTCCCCAAACAGTATACTGTTTTTGGTTGTTGTCAGTCATCACAAACTGATTTGAGACAACAAAGAGTTGACCAAAACACACACTATCAGACAAGTGTCAACACACACGTCCCAATCCAATCATTATAATATGAAATGTCTGTTCTGGTACATTGACTCCACATGTGTTGAGACAGTTGCAATCAGGTATTCAGTTATGCAGCCACCTTACTGTTCCTTTCTGTACCTAATGGTCATTTTTATTAATTTATGGAGCTACTATGCTCTTCATTCCCAATGTCCTTTGTTTGTTATAAAAACAAAATTATTCAAACATTCATAACCATAAATTATGAGTGTTGAACCAATACTTAATACAAAATTAGTTTTAACTTGTATAGATATATTGCCAGTATTGATGAACTATCCCAAGGATATCTCTGGGTTATTATTACTGTTTTTGGTTGTTGTCAGTCATCACAAACTGATTTGAGACAACAAAGAGTTGACCAAAACACACACTATCAGACAAGTGTCAACACACACGTCCCAATCCAATCATTATAATATGAAATGTCTGTTCTGGTACATTGACTCCACATGTGTTGAGACAGTTGCAATCAGGTATTCAGTTATGCAGCCACCTTACTGTTCCTTTCTGTACCTAATGGTCATTTTTATTAATTTATGGAGCTACTATGCTCTTCATTCCCAATGTCCTTTGTTTGTTATAAAAACAAAATTATTCAAACATTCATAACCATAAATTATGAGTGTTGAACCAATACTTAATACAAAATTAGTTTTAACTTGTATAGATATATTGCCAGTATTGATGAACTATCCCAAGGATATCTCTGGGTTAGTATACTGTTTTTGGTTGTTGTCAGTCATCACAAACTGATTTGAGACAACAAAGAGTTGACCAAAACACACACTATCAGACAAGTGTCAACACACACGTCCCAATCCAATCATTATAATATGAAATGTCTGTTCTGGTACATTGACTCTACATGTGTTGAGACAGTTGCAATCAGGTATTCAGTTATGCAGCCACCTTACTGTTCCTTTCTGTACCTAATGGTCATTTTTATTAATTTATGGAGCTACTATGCTCTTCATTCCCAATGTCCTTTGTTTGTTATAAAAACAAAATTATTCAAACATTCATAACCATAAATTATGAGTGTTGAACCAATACTTAATACAAAATTAGTTTTAACTTGTATAGATATATTGCCAGTATTGATGAACTATCCCAAGGATATCTCTGGGTTATTATTACTTAAAATACAGTAAATAACCTACAATACACATATTATATGGGTTTCCACTCCAAAAAACACTAAAAAACACCAAATCCGCAAAATCCTCATTTTAGAGGCTCTATTTGGCGGATTATCCACTCAATTTAGCAGATAGAAGTGGATTGGTTTTTTGCACCTCAGGACCAAATGTGGGATGACTATTCAGCCTCTGATGAGAAAATTCATAATTTTTTCGAAATATTGGCAAACACTTTGGACAATAGGTTATTCAGGGATAACTCTCACTGACACACAACATTTATTTTATTTTTATCCACCAAAAATGGTCTCTTTTGTAAGGTTATAGTAAGTTGCTGATATTTTATAAACTAATGAGTTTAAGGTTGCATTAATTTGTGTCACTAACAGCTTTGATGGAAGACATACATGGTCAGAGTAGTCTTCACACTTACTTTCCAGAGAGTATCTCAAAAATGTCTTGATGAATTAAATTCCAATTTGGCATATTGATGAAACTTTTCCTCAAGGTGTGCCCTATTTAAGGTGACCTTAAACTCACAGTAGTAAGATACTTATATTGATTTGAAGGTTTTTTGTTTCCGCACGGTATCTCAAAAATTTGTTGATGGATTCAATTCAAATTTGGCATGTGCTTGTTTTCAAGGTGTGCCCTACTTTAAGGTGACCTTAAACTCTCATGTATTAAAAGGTTATATTGAGTTTACATTATTTTTCAATAGAGTATACTGGAAATAACTTGAGAAATTTCATTAAAATTTTACATGTAACTAGCCACAGGTATGTGCATGTCAATAAGGTGACCTTAAACTCCCAGTAATAACATAATTATATTCACTTTAAGTGTGGCAATTTTTCAACAGTATTTCAAACACTGCAATTCTAAGCATCTTTCAAGTTGTGGATGTAACAAACCGGGGAGAAAAGCTACAGGAAAAGATTCCCTTAAACTCCCTCACATCTGCAAACTAATTTTGAATTTAAGGTTGGGACAATTTTTGGTGTTTGAAAGATATTTGATGTGCTAATTAAGACTTTAATCTTTGATATTCATCACGTACATCTGTCTACACAAGAAAAAATCTCTTTTGTAAGGTTATAGTAAATTCCTGATATTTGATAAACTTATGAGTTTAAGGTTGCATTACCTTGGTGTCACTAGCAGCTATGTTGGAGGACAAATATGGTCAGCGTCATTGCCACACTTCATTTTCAGAGTGTATCTCAAAAATGGCATGATGGATTAACGTCAGATTTAGCATGTGCATGTAATTGGTCCTCAAGATGTGCCCTATTTTAAGGTGATCTTAAACTCCCAGTAGTAACATATTTATATCAAGATTAAGGTTTTCCGTTTCCAGACAGTAACTCAAAAATGGGTTGATGAATTCAATTCAAATTTGGCATGTGGTTGTAACTGGTTTTCAAGGTGTGCCCTATTTTAAGGTGACCTTAAACTCCCACTAGTAACGTACTTATATTGATTTTAAGTTTTTCAGTTTCCAGACAGTATCTTGAAAATTTGTTGATGGATTCAATTCCGATTTGGCATGTGGTTGTAACTGGTATTGAAGGTCCTCAGTGGCCTAGTGGTTAGCAAGTTTGGCATCTAATCATAGGCTGTCACCTCTGTGGGTTCGAGTCCCACAAGTGGCAATTCTGAGGACCTGTCCCAATATGACCCTGGCTGTTGAACGGGACGTAAAAACCCCAACTTTGACCTTTGACTTGTAACTGGTATTGATGGTGTGTCCTATTTTAAGGTGGCCTTAAACTCCCATGTATAAAATAATTATATTGAGTTTAATTTTTTTTTTACTTTTCCATAGAGTATACTGAAGGTAACTCAAGAAATTTCATTCAAGTTTTGCATGTATATGTAACTGGCCACAGGTAAGTGTCACACATTAAGGTGACCTTAAACTTCCAGTAATAACACATTGTCGGTGTTGTTATCACACTTCCTTTCCAGACAGTAACTCAAAAATGGCATGAGGGATGAAATTAAAATTTGGCATGTGGATGTAACTGGTACTCAAGGTGTGCCCTGTTTTAATGTGACCTTAAACTCCCACTAGTAACATACTTATATTGATTTTAAGTTTTTCAGTTTCCAGACAGTATCTCGAAAATTGGTTGATGGATTCAATTCAAATTTGGCATGTGGTTGTAACTGGTATTGAAGGTGTGTCCTATTTTAAGGTGGCCTTAAACTCCCATGTATAAAAGAATTATGTTGAGTTTAAGTTTTTTTTTACGTTTCCATAGAGTATACTGAAGGTTACAATAAATTGCTGATATTTTAGAAACTTATGAGTTTAAGGTTGCAATAGTTTGGGGTCACTCAGCTGTAATGGATCACCTATAGCACCAGCATCGTCATCACACTTTGTTTCTGGAAAATATGTCAAAAATTGCAAGTAGGATGAAATTCAAATTTGGAATGTGGGTGTTGCTGGTCATCGACATGTACCCTATTTTAAGATGACCTTAAACTCCCATTTTATTGTGTTAATACATCCTATCCAATGGACAATTTGCTAAATCGGTCGGCGCAGACCGGCCCGCCAAACGTCAGAAAAAGACATCCTGTGTTACCACCGGCTGGCCGGTCCGTAGTACTAGTGCACTCCCCAGATGGCGTGTCGTACTTCCTTCCTGTCTAGACAACATGACGTCATAGCATCTTTTTCGTTTGGCGCGTGTACTGTGCAAACATGTTTTCAACATCTCCAGATATTTTAAGGAAAAGTGTGCATTATGACTGATTTTCATCCTTATATGTGGATATTTTCAGTGTAGAAGTGTTATCTACTGATCAAGCACGGATATACATTTAGAAATCTGCTGGAAACGCTCCCTAGCTGACTCAATTTAGTGTTGATGATAGGGCAGTTAAGACGAGAAATATAAAGGCAGCCATTTTACTAGTTTCTTCCCATTCAACCATTGTGTTGTTAGGGGCAGATCGACAATATTGAGGAATTATGGATATACTACAGGTATTTTATCCGTGTCTTTTGTTTGAGGATACCTTCTGTAACCTTCCAGCTACAGTTACCATAGAAACGTCTTTCTAGTACTACAAATAAGAATCACGGAAAACTTCCGTCTACGTAGTTTTGAACACTGTAAATAGAAGGGATTCCCCATGCATATGAAAGTTGCATTCTTCATCAGAGCGCACTGGTAAAGACTTCTCTGCTGTAAAGCATCAGTCACACCAGCCTAGCTCGAGTATTTAGTGTTATTTCATCAGAAGCAAGAGATGAATTCTTCAGATTTCTTTAGATAAGACTGGCAAACAAATCCTGTCATTCTTTTCAATCCAAGTCCAGTCAGACTCCTGACCCGGTCAGAATACAAGGCCCTTCAAAGACCAAGTCCTGGCCTCTGTATCCAGTCTCTTCTGTCAAAGAACGCAATAGAAAGGGTGGAAAATGTAAAATCTCTCGGGTTTTACAGTCGCCTGTTCCTAGTACCAAGCCTCACCTAAGGTGGAGGCCAGTCATAGACCTAAACAGGCTCAACACTTTTCTACACGTAGAAAAGTTCAAAATGGAAACTCCAGAGTCCATCAGGACCTCCCTGATTCCAGGGGAGTGGGTATCGTCGATAGATCTGTCGGACACTTACCTACACATCCCCATCCATCCAAACTCAAGGAAATACCTAAGGTTTTGCTACAAGTCACAGGTGTTCCAATTCACCTCCCTCCCATTCGGACTAGCCACAGCCCCCCCAGGTCTTTACAATGATCGTAAAGGAAGTGAAGCTAATGGCCCTCTCAAGAGGACTCAGAATTCACCACCACCTGGACGACTGGCTGATCAGGTCCCAGTCTCAGGAAGAAGCCCAAGTGAACACACAGGCAGTGGTAGACCTAACTCAGTCCTTGGGGTGGATAATAAATCAGGAAAAATCAGAACTGAAACCTATCCAGGTGTTTTTCGTTCATGGGCTACGAATACCACCTAGATTCAGCCCTTGTAAAACCCACTCAAGAGAGATGGCTCAAACTTCAGGATTTGGTCCTACTACTCAAGTCAAAACGTGTTTTGACTGCAAGATGTTTGATGTCTCTAATTGGGTTGCTAACCTCAACGGAGAAAATGGTCCCGGAGGGACGCCTTCACATGAGGCCTTTTCAGTTTCATCTCAAGGAGCACTGGAGATATCCTCAGTCGCTGGACAACCTCCTTCCTTGGACAGAAGCCATTGCAGCCCACCTAGATTGGTGGCAAAATCCCTCAAACGTGATGAAAGGTGCAGACCTTCATCCCAAAGACCACAGTATCCAACTCTTTACCGACGCCTCAAACGAAGGTTGGGGCGCTCACTTAGGTCTTCATCCCAAAGACCACAGTATCCAACTCTTTACCGACGCCTCAAACGAAGGTTGGGGCGCTCACTTAGGTCTGTGGTCAGATCGGGAAAAAAGGCTACACATATATGTCCTAGAATTGAAGGCGGTCTCCCTGGCCCTTCGAGACTTCAAGGACCAGTGCCAGAATCAAACAGTGTTAGTTGCGACGGACAACTCAACAGTGGTAGCCTACATCAACAACAAGGAGGAACACACTCAGCAGAGATGTGTGCTCTCCTGTGGAAGATCATGACCTGGGTCCATCACTACCTCATAACATTGAAAGCCAGGCACGTTCTAGGGTGCTTGAATGTGATGGGCGACCTACTGTCCAGGTCCAACCAAGTGCAGTCAACAGAATGGTCTCTGCACCCACAGGTGTTCAAACAGATCTGCCAGAAGTGGTTCACACCTCATGTAGACTTATTTGCCACTCACCTGAACCACCAGCTGCCACTGTACGTGTCTCCTATCCCAGACCCAAGGGCCTGGGACATAGATGCTCTAAACATAAACTGGACCACCCTCACGGCCTATGCATACTCTCCTACGGCTCCTTCACAAGGTGATCCAAAAGATCAGGCAATGTTATTGCCTGATATCGTAATAGCCCCAGGCTGTCCAGGGATGCCCTGGTTTTGGGACCTAGTGCAGCTCTCAACAGAGATCCCACTACAACTCCCAGTGTCAACGACCCTACTCAAACAGTCCCACAGGTATGTGTTCCACAACAACCCCCAGCACCTGAACCTCCACGCCTGTTGTCTAGGAGCAGACAACTCCAAGAACAAGGCTTCTCTGTGGAGGTGGCAGAGAGAATTGCTGCCCCTCAGCGGTCTTCAACAAGGACCATCTACAAGTCAAAGTGGGCCCCATTTGAAAAATGGTGCAGAGAAAATTCGGTGGATTTCTCCACTCCATCTGTGAAACAATCTCAGATTTTTTTCATGTACCTGTACCCAGACCTAAACAGGCACCCCTCGACCTTTGATGGTTACAGGACTGCAATCGTTGACACTTTGGGCCCAACGGCCCAACATGTTGCACACAATGCAGACCTTCATAGGTTACTCTCCAGTTTTCACAGGGATCGTCCCAAAAGTTCCAGAAATTTACCCAAGTGGAACCTTTCTGTTGTCCTGAACGAGCTCACAAAAGCACCATTTGAGCCCATCAAAGACACAGACCTCAAACATCTTACTCTAAAAACTGCTTTCTTGCTAGCTTTGGCCTCCGGCAAGCGCCGCAGCGAAATCCATGCCTGGGTCGCAAACAAGTATCTAATCTAGGCCAATGGGAAAAGGTTGCCTTGTTCCCTTCTTCTGATTTCATAGCCAAAAACCAACTAGCAAGAGAAGGTTCTCAAAGTGTATCTCCGGTGACTATTCCTGCTTTGACTACCATTGTAGATAGACAATTTAAAGAAGACAGGACCCTGTGTCCCGTGCGGGCCCTGAGGTTCTATTTGGACCGAACAAAGACCTGAGAGGGTCTCGTTCTCTCCTTTTCATCTCCTTTAAGAAAGGACATACCTCAGACATCAGACCCGCTACTCTCTCTTCATGGTTGAAACAAACCATCCTACTTTGTTACAAACAAGCAGATTAACAAGCCTTGGACTTGGTCCAAGTCAAAGCGCATGACATCCGGGCCTTCGCGGCCTCTAAGGCCCTTTACGGTGGGGTATCGGTGGACCAAATCATGCAAGCCTGTCACTGGAAAGCTCACAACACATTTACAAATTCAGACTGGTATTTCTGGCACTATTCTATACATATTAATTCAAAATCTTAGAAAAAATGACATATCTTCCAGTCTCAGCTGTAATCCCGCCACCGGGCGGTTGAATTCAGCATTAAGTCCCACATGGTAAGCTATTGTAGCGTAATAAAATTGTAAATTTTAATTACTTAAATGTAGCTTTTATAAGCTACAAGCTTACCATGTGGGACTTAGAAGAGTCCCACCCTGCCTCCCCGCTGTTTACAGCTGAGGGGTAGGTTTTAGAAAATTTCTACGAGAAAGTAGGGCGAGAGGTCAGAGGTCATTCATCTACTTTTTTGTAAGCTATCACATAGTAAAGTTTCAGACCTGTTGCACATTGCATAGCTAAGTAATAGCTACTTTGAAATTGTGACTGTTGAGTAAATCCATTGTAACTCCAAAACTATTGCAGTTACAGCTTTTTCTTCAAATATGTTGTTCAGCTACTTTGTCCTTAACTATAAGATGGTATATATTTTGGGGTTGTATTGCATGCCATAAGTAATAGCTATTTTCTTATTTGTAGCAAAATAACAACATAAGTAAATGTCAAATATCTTCAAAAGTATTAAAGTTAGGGAAATATTTTCAAATATGTTATTCATCTAGTTTTTGATAACCTATCACATAGTAAAGTTTCACACCTGTTGCACATTGGATAGCCGAGTAATACCTACTTTGAAATTGTGACTGTAGGGTAAATGCATATAGTTTGGGGTTCTATTGCATGCCATAAGTGAGTAATAGCTATTTTCTTATTTGTGGCAAAATAATGACATAATTTTTCTCAAATAACTGCTTCATCTACTTTTGGGAGAGCTTTCACATGGTGAAGTTTCAGACCCGTAGCTAATTATTCACCTACTCAAAATGAGTAAATGATAATTATCTCTAAAAGTATTGCGGATATCCATTTTTTATCAAATAACTCATTCATCTACTTTTGGGAAAGCTTTCACATGGTCAAGTTCCAGACCCGTAGCTAATTACTCACCTACTCAAAATGAGTAAATGTGAATTATCCCTAAAAGTATTGGGGATATCCAATTTTTATCAAATAACTCATTCATCTACTTTTGGGAGGGCTTTCACATGGTGAAGTTTCAGACCTGTAGCTAATTACTCACCTACTCAAAATGAGTAAATGTGAATTATCTCTAAAAGTATTGCAGATAACCAATTTTTATCAAATAACTCATTCACCTACTTTTGGGAGAGCTTTCACTTGGTGAATTTTCAGAGCCGTAGCTAATTATTCACCTCCTCAAAATGAGTAAATGCTAATTATCTCTAAAGTATTGCGGGTATCCAATTTCTGTCAAATTACTCGTTCATCTACTTTTGGGAGAGCTTTCACATGGTGAAGTTCCAGACCCGTAGCTAATTACTCACCTAATGAAAATGAGTAAATGTGAATTATCTGTAAAAGTATTGCAGATAGCCAATTTTTCTCAAATAACTCATTCACCTACTTTTGGGAGAGCTTTCACTTGGTGAAGTTTCACACCCGTAGTTAATTATTCACCTACTCAAAATGAGTAAATGCGAATTATCTCTACAAGTATTGCAGATAGCCAGTATTTCTGAAATAACTCATTCACATACATTTTGGAGAGCTTTCAATTAGTGAATTTTCAGATCCGTAGCTAATTACTCACCTACTCAAAATGAGTAACTGCCTATTATCACTAAAAGTATTGCAGATAGCCAATATTTCTCAAATAACTCATTCACCTACATTTTGGAGAGCTTTCACATGCTAAATTTTTTTAATGAATTTTTAAAATAATTTTTAATGCATTAAAATTCATGAAATCATGCACTAAATCAATTATAACTTGAAAAGTATTACATTTAGAGCACCTTGTTAAAATATGTTATCTTTAGTACATCTCATTTATATGGCGGGAGATAAATGCATGCGGCAGAATGCTTGTTTTTAAAGCTGTAGAACTGTTTTTGAAATAAGTAAGGTTAATTGCTGGTGCTTTATATTTGCAGTAATCTTGATCAACCATCCTAACCTGTATTGACTAATTTAAAAGTGTTTATAACTCGTTTATTATTGGTCCTAGGGGTTTGCAATGTGAAACCAGTGTATAGTAAATCATGGGGTGGGAATCTTCTGATGTGATCAGATTTCACTTTGGGCCTTTCCTTCAAGGTCAAACGAGGATAGCCAAAGGTAACAGTGCTTATAACTCGCTTATTATTGGTCCTAGAGTTTTGCAATGTTAAAGCTACTTGTTAGCAATTATGGGCATGGGCTGGAAATCTTCTGATGTGTCCAGATTTCACTTGGGTTCCTCCTTTTAGGTCAAACAAAGATAGGCAAAGTTAAAGGTGTTTTAGCTTGCTTATTATTGGTCCTAGGGTTTGCCATATGAAATCAACCTATGGGAAACCATAAGCTAGAAATCTTCTGATGTGGTTAGATTTGGCCTGGGGCCCTGTTTTGAGTTATACAGTTGTAAGTAGAGACTTTGGGAAAGGCTAAGACAGTTGTAAAGTGGAGTATAAAATCCAGTTTATGGGAAGGATCACCTGTTCAACTCTAAGATCCTTTTATAAAGGTAAACAGCCCTATTTTGAGTTATACAGTTATAAGTAGAGACTTTGGGAAAGGCTAAGACAGTTGTAAAGTGGAGAATAAAATCCAGTTTATGGGAATGATCACCTTCAACTCTAAGATCCTTTTATAAAGGTAAACAGCAGTAGTTTTAATCTTGTGAACAAAACCACATTATGGAGGAATACATCTCATAATAGGATACAAATAGTAACAACAGGATATAATACACAGCACACTGAAAATATTCAGAAAGGCTTTTTTATGTCAGCTGACTTGTCAGTCAGCTGACATTATGTCATCACTCTGCGGCGTGGGCGTACGCGTCCGCGTGAACAACTTCTTCTCCAAAACTACAAGGCCTAGAGACATGCTGTTCTTTTTAAAAGATACCTTATCTATCGAGGATGAAAAATTGTTCAAGGCATGCAAATCTGTCTGTTCATCTGTTTGCTAGAGACATTACAAGGGGGGTACCCCCACCAAAAGTGTGAAAATTTCAACTTTGTATCACAATTTTCTCAGTGACTATTGCAGGGATTTCTCTCATATCTTGCATATATGTACTAGGCCAGAGGTAGATTCTCTTGTGTGAGTATGAGACCTGGATCTGTCTTACTTTTTTTTAAATAAATTTTTTTAATTTTTAATAATTTTTAATGCATCAAAATTCATGAAATCATGCACTAAATCACTTATAACTTCAAAAGTGTTGCATTTACAGCATTTTGTGAAAATATGTTGTTCAGCTACTTTTTTCATAGCTACAATATGGTGAGTAAGTTGGGTGTCTGTCTCAATAGCTAAGTGAGTAATAGCTTCTTTTGGGCTTTTCAGTAACTTCCATTATGAGTAAAATCACTTGTAACTTAAAAACTATTGCATTTAGAGAATTTCGTATAAATATGTTATTCAGCTACTTTTGGGCCAGCTATAACATAGTGAAATTTCAGACCTGTAGCTCATGGCATAGCTGAGTAATAGCTACTTTTAGGTTATCGCTGTTGAGTAAATCGCTTATAACTTGAAAACTATTGCATTTAGAGAATTTCGTATAAATATGTTATTCAGCTACTTTTGGGTCAGCTATAACATAGTAAAATTTCAAACCTGTAGCTCATGGCATAGCTGAGTAATAGCTACTTTTAGGTTATCACTGTTGAGTAAATCACTTATAACTTGAAAAGTGTTGCATTTAGAGCATTTTGTTAAAATATGTTATTCAGCTACTTTTTTCATAGCTACAATATGGTGAGTAAGTTGGGTGTCTATCTCAATAGCTAAGTGAGTAATAGCTACTTTTGGGCTTTTCAGTAACTTCCATCATGAGTAAAATCACTTGTAACTTAAAAACTATTGCATTTAGAGAATTTCGTATAAATATGTTATTCAGCTACTTTTGGGCCAGCTATAACATAGTAAAATTTCAGACCTGTAGCTCATGGCATAGCTGAGTAATGGCTACTTTTAGGTTATCACTGTTGAGTAAATCACTTATAACTTGAAAACTATTGCATTTAGAGTATTTTGTTTCCATATGTTGTTCACCTATTTTGGGGTCAGCTATAACATAGTGAAGTTTCAGACCTGTGGCTCATTTCATAGCTGAGTAATAGCTACTTTGAAGTTCTCACTGTTGAGTAAATCAGTTATAATTGGAAGACTATTGCATTTACAGAAATTTGTGCAAATATGTTATTCAGCTACTTTTGGGTCAGCTATAACATAGTGAAACTATAGACCTATAGCTCATGGCACAACTGAGCAATAGCTATTCTCAGGTACTGACTGTTGAGTAAATCAGCTATAACTTGAAAAATATTGCTTTTATTACGCTACAATAGCTTACCATGTGGGACTTGATGCTGTTCTCGGGTTGCCACACCCGGGGCCAACGTCTTAGAAAAAAAGATCGTTCTTGTTAGCCACCGGATATACTGGTAGTTGTCGTCACGTGATAACTTCTGACCAATCGCTCTACTTTCTCGTTGGCCACGATTGACTGGTAGCAGTTTGTAAATATACAGACATTTTCATTTATTTCTCAGTGTTCACGTATTGTTGGAGGCTAATTTTTGGATATTTCCTTAAATATATTTCATAGATTATACTTTAAAATTTTTAATTTCACAACTTATGTATTTTCCTTACAATCCGCGTGTTTTGAGTTTTCTCGGTTCAGGCAATTTCAATTGTACGTCTTTTTATTGCGTTAAAATGTCGCTTCATCAAGCAAACAAAGACGAACCGAGAGCTCAGAAATGCCGCCATTTTTGCTTCAGTTTTGATAATCATAATTACTGCCCTACCTGTAGGGAGGCTGGCAAGGGAGATGACCCCTGTGTCACTTTTGAAGCACCCTGCCATATTTGCACGTCTCTCTCTGATGAACAATTGCGAAAAATTCAAAACAGGAAGCGGTACTTAAAAAAGCAAAAAGCGGAAACTAGTTCCAAAGATGAACTAGATCTCTTGGGTGAAGGCGATGGGGACTCTTTTACTGGTTCTAATGCAGACCTTGAGAGTGCTGCCGATAACCTCTTTACCTCACCCCCCCCCACCCCCCCCCCCGTCCTCAACCTCTCGCCTTCAGTTCTTTATCACTAAAGACCCCAGCAAAAGCTGTCCCACCCACCCCAGGTACTGCTCTGCAAAACAAAATTCAAAAAAATCTAGAGAAATCCCTGGGTGATTCCTTAAATATACATATCCAGCAGCAAATGGGTTCCTTCCAGGCATCCATGTTAGAAGCATTTCAATCACTCCGAGAGGAGTTGGCAGTTAAAAAGCCTGCCGAGGTTGATCCCTCGCCTCATGCTTCAAAAGCTGGTCCATCCAGCAAGTCTGCTGCTCATCTGGACCTACCCCCTCCGAGGTCAAGTACTAATGCACAGTCCGAGGCAATAGATGTGGACGTTGGTCCAGCACTCCCTCCTTGACTAGTACTTAACCAGACTTCCTCGGATCAGTACGTTGCCCCTTCTGAAGCTATACCGAAGGATTCCTCGTACTCACACAAAAAACAAAGCCACAGGCAAACAGTAGCACCGAGCTCTGCCTCGGATCAACTGGATGAGGATTCCGACGAACCTCGGATCCATCCTAGACCTAAGAAACACTCTGACAAGAGCAAGCATAAATCTAGGTCCAGATATGTGTCATCTTCAGAGCAAGATCACTCCCCTGTGGCCAGACACAGGTCTTCTTAGCCCTCTAGGGCTCAGCCCTCAGGCGCAGCTTCTGATCAAGACCTCCCACAACATGATCCAGACCCCCCTTATTATAGGGAAGTAGCTTTGTCTGACATTCCCTCCCAATACTCTGAAGAGGTAGACACCTTCAGGCGCATTCTTTCTCTCCCTGACCCCAGGGACTCTATGCCTAGGTCTTCAAATTCAGTGTTGGGTCTGGATGACGAAAAAGGCCGTCAAGAGCTCAGACCTAGAGGTCCTTCCTCTATCCTACCACTTAGCTCAGTTATCAAAGACGCCTTTGATAAATTTCAACATGATTTTAAAGCTGCCAATTTATCTGAGGGAAAATATGTCAAGCCTCCTCCATCCACTTCTAAGTGGTATAAGGTTGGACAGCCCACTTTTCAAGACAAAATCCAGGAGTTGAATACAGACTTTGCCAAGATCTGTATTACTCCTAGACCTCCTGGGGCACCAGTAGCCAAAGTCCCTCTGCCAGTCCTTAAGGAGCTGGAACATCAGGCTAGACAAAATATTTCTACCCTCAATTTCACCGCTGCCTTTGCCAAAACCTCTTCTTCTTGCAATGCTTCCTTGGAAAAGTGCCAACATAGCATCAAGTCAACTGTCAAGAAGATAAAGTCTCAGATCCAGAAAGGTGCCAATCCTGAGAAAGCAGCAAAGCGCGGATATGAGGAAGTTGCTGAGTACTTAGATTTTTGGAACAAGACGGTTCTTGTTCAACATAGAGCACTTACCTGTCTCAGCAAATCGCTAGCCCATATTCTCCAGAGGGAATTATATTCCATGGCTAATACCGGCTTGCTTAGGCGCAAAGCCGAAATGACTCTATTGCATCCCCAGCTAGGGGAAACGAGACGCCAAGAACTTAGGAACTCGTCCTTCTGGGACTCCTCCTTGTTCGAGTCTCAACTTGTAAAGGAAGGTGAGGACTTCCTTCTCAAAAAAGGCACCTCAAAAGATTCTCAGGGTTTTGCACCCTATCAGAATAAGCCCTTTCGTGGTCCCCACAAGAAAAGAGGCTCCTACAGGAAACGCCCCTATGGGGGCAATACCTCTCAAAGCAGTAACCAATCCTTTCCCTCGGGAAGAGGAAAATCCAACTTCAGAGGCTCCAGGGGTCGTTTTCGACCCCACAATAGGGGAAGGGGGCGTGGAAACCCCCCTTCCCAATGACTCCTCCAAAGCCTCACTCAGTCCACCAGTAGGAAGTCGCCTCCGTTCTTTCAAGAGGGACTGGCTAATAAACAAATGTTCTCAAAACGTGTTAAACATTATCACCAATGGCTACGTTCTGCCATTCCGTTCAAAGCCAAACTTGATCAGATTTCCTCTGATTCTATCAGAGTACAAGGCCCAACAAAAAGACCAAGCCTTGGCCACTTGTATCCAGTCTCTCTTGTCAAAGAACGCCATCGAAAGGGTGGAAAACGTAAAATCTCTCGGGTTTTACAGTCGCCTGTTCCTAGTACCCAAGCCTCACCAAAGGTGGAGGCCAGTCATAGACTTAAGCAGGCTCAACACTTTTCTACATGTAGAAAAGTTCAAAATGGAAACCCCGGAGTCCATCAGGACTTCCCTGGTCCCAGGGGAGTGGGTATCGTCGATAGACCTGTCGGACGCATACTTTCACATCCCCATCCATCCAAACTCAAGGAAGTACCTAAGGTTTTGCTACAAGGCCCAGGTGTTTCAGTTCACCTCCCTACCTTTCGGACTGGCCACAGCCCCCCAGGTCTTTACGATGATCGTAAAGGAAGTGAAACTAATGGCCCTCTCAAGAGGACTCAGAATTCACCAATACCTGGACGACTGGCTGATCAGGTCCCAGTCTCAGGAGGAATCTCAAGGGGACACACAGGCAGTGGTAGACCTAACCCAATCCTTGGGTTGGATAATCAACCAGGAAAAATCAGAACTGAAACCTACTCAGGTGTTTTCGTTCGTGGGCTACGAATACCACCTAGATTCACCCCTTGTAAGACCCACTCACGAGAGATGGCTCAAACTTCAGGATTTGATCCTACGACTCAAGTCAAAACGTGTCTTCACTGCAAGATGTTTGATGTCTCTAATTGGGTTGCTAGCCTCAACGGAGAAAATGGTCCCGGAGGGACGCCTTCACATGAGGCCCTTTCAGTTTCATCTCAAGGAGCACTGGAGATATCCTCAGTCGCTGGACAACCTCCTTCCTTGGACAGAAGCCATTGTAGCCCACCTAGATTGGTGGCAAAACCCCACAAATGTGATGAAAGGCGCAGACCTTCATCCCAAGGACCACAGTATCCAACTCTTTACCAACGCCTCAAACGAAGGTTGGGGCGCTCACTTAGATCAAAATTCTACAAAAGGGCTGTGGTCAGAGCGGGAAAAAAGGCTACACATAAATGTCCTAGAATTGAAGGCGGTCTCCCTGGCCCTTCGAGACTTCAAGGACCAGTGCCAGAATCAAACAGTGTTAGTTGCGACGGACAACTCAACAGTGGTAGCCTACATCAACAAGCAAGGGGGAACTCACTCAGCAGAGATGTGCGCTCTCCTGTGGAAAATCATGACCTGGTGCCATCACTACCATATAACATTGAAAGCCAGGCACATTCCTGGGTGTCTGAATGTGATGGCCGACCTCCTATCCAGGTCCAACCAAGTGCAGTCAACAGAATGGTCTCTGCTCCCTCAGGTCTTCAAGCAAATCTGCCGGAAGTGGTTCACCCCTCATGTAGACTTATTCGCCACTCACCTGAATCACAAACTCCCTCTATATGTGTCTCCTATCCCAGACCCAAGGGCCTGGAACATAGATGCTCTGAACATAAACTGGACCAACCTCACGGCCTACGCCTACCCTCCTACGGCTCTCCTTCACAAGGTGATCCAAAAGATCAAGCAATGCCATTGCCTGATCATCGTGATAGCCCCAGGCTGGCCAGGGATGCCCTGGTTTTGGGACCTAGTGCAGCTCTCAACAGAGATCCCACTACAACTCCCAGTGTCAACGACCCTACTCAAACAGTCCCACAACTATGTGTTCCACAACAATCCACAACAGCTGAACCTCCACGCTTGGTGTCTAGGAGCGGACAACTCCAAGAACAAGGCTTCTCTGTGGAGGTGGCAGAGAGAATTGCTGCCCCTCAGCGGTCATCAACAAGGACCATCTACAGGTCAAAGTGGGCCCTATTTGAAAAATGGTGCAGAGAAAATTCGGTGGATTTCTCCACTCCATCTGTGAAACAAATCTCAGATTTGTTCATGTACCTGTACCAAGACTTAAACAGGCGCCCCTCGACCATTGATGGCTACAGGACTGCTATCGTTGACACTTTGGGCCCAACGGCCCAACACATTGCGCACAATGCAGACCTTCATAGGTTACTCTCCAGTTTTCACAGGGATCGTCCTAAAAGTTCCAGAAATTTACCCAAGTGGAACCTTTCTGTTGTCCTTAACGAGCTCACCAAAGCACCATTTGAGCCCATGAAAGACACAGACCTCAAACATCTTAATCTCAAAACTGCTTTCTTGCTAGCCTTGGCCTCCGGCAAGCGCCGCAGCGAAATCCATGCCTGGGTCGCTAACAAAGTAGCTAATTTAGGCCAATGGGAAAAGGTCGCCTTGTTCCCTTCTTCTGATTTCATAGCCAAAAACCAACTAGCAAGAGAAGGTTCTCAAAGTGTGTCACCAGTGACTATCCCTGCTTTGACTACCATTGTAGATAGACAGTTTAAGGAAGACAGGACCCTGTGTCCCGTGCGGGCCCTGAGGTTCTATTTGGACCGAACTAAAGACCTGAGAGGGTCTCGTTCTCTCCTTTTCATCTCCTTTAAGAAAGGACATACCTCAGACATCAGACCCGCTACACTCTCCTCATGGTTGAAACAAACCATTCTACTTTGTTACAAACAAGCAGATCAACAAGCCTTGGACTTGGTCCAAGTCAAAGCGCATGACATCCGGGCCTTCGCGGCCTCTAAGGCCTTTTATGGTGGAGTATCGGTGGACCAAATCATGCAAGCCTGTCACTGGAAAGCTCACAACACATTCACAAATTTTTACCTAAAAGACCTTACTTGGTCGGACACCGACAACAATATGTATCTGGGACCCGTAGTGGCGGCACAACAAGTCCTAGATCCTTCCCCTCAGACCAGTTGTCCTTGGAAAGAAAAAAGGGGGGGGCACATCCGCTACAACCAAGTCTTCAGGAGTCTCTCCCAGGATCTAGGTATTCCTTTACCTTCAAGGTCATTTTATTTTTTAATTATCAGGTAATTTCTATTAAGGACTTAGTCAGTTGTCGTTAATCTCATTTGTCAAGTTAAAAGTTTCATGAGATGCCCAACCACTGGGTTGGTCAGTCACACGTGAAGGTCCACTAGGGACCCTTAGACCTCGAAGTGAGCACCGCTGCACTTACGTCCTACTACCAAACATCTGGACAGTTTTAGCACTGTCCCTCTTTACTTAGGTTTTTGGCTCGTTACAGGCCCGATCTTCGGGATCGGGGCTCTGTAAAAGGGACTCAGACTGGCATTTCTGGCACTATTCTGTATATATTAATTCAAAATCTTAGAAAAAAATGACATATCTTCCAGTCTCAGTTGTAATCCCGCCACCGGGCGGTTGAATTCAGCATCAAGTCCCACATGGTAAGCTATTGTAGCGTAATAAAATTGAAAATTTTAATTACTTAAATGTAGCTTTTATAAGCTACAAGCTTACCATGTGGGACTTAGGAGAGTCCCACCCTGCCTCCCCGCTGTTTACAGCTGAGGGGTAGGTTTAATAAAAAATTTCAACGAGAAAGTAGGGCGATTGGTCAGAAGTTATCACGTGACGACAACTACCAGTATATCCGGTGGCTAACAAGAACGATCTTTTTTTCTAAGACATTGGCCCCGGGTGTGGCAACCCGAGAACAGCATCAAGTCTCAAATGGTAAGCTTGTAGCTTATAAAAGCTACATTTAAGTAATTAAAATTTTCAAATTTGGAGTATTTTGTTAAAATATATTGTTCACCTACTTTTGGGTCAGCTATAACATAGTGAAATTACAGACCTATAGCTCATGGCATAGCGGAGCAATAGCTATTTTCAGGTTCTCACTATTGAGTAAATCAGTTGTAGCTTGAAAACTATTGCATTTACAGTAGTTTGCTTAAATATGTTGTTCACCTACTTTTGGGTTAGCTATAACATAGTAAAATTTCAGACATGTAGCTCATTGCATAGCTGAGTAATAGTTCCTTTGAGGTTCTCACTGTTAAGTAAATCAGTTGTAACTTGAAAACTATTACATTTAGAGTAATTTGTTAAATATGTTATTCACAGAATTTTTGGTCAGCTATAACATAGTGAAATTGCAGACCTCTATGTCATGGCATAGCTGAGCAATAGCTACTTTCAGGTTCTCACTGTTGAGTAAATCATTGTATCCACTGGATAGCCGCAGTGTGTAGAGAGAGATTTCACCATTACTGCTCTGATGAAAAAAAATATTATAGCTAGCTTTCTTAACTTTGCAGTATATATTAATAACCATAAAATGTTGTCTGGGAATATTTTTGGCCTCATTTTGAGAAACAAGATGGCCGCCACAGGTGTTTTTTGTCAGTCATGAAAAGTGCTTATATCTCCCTTATTATTGATCCTAGAGGTTTGGGATGATAAACCAACCTGTAGGAAATCATGGGGTGGGAATCTTTTGGTGTGGTCAGATTTGACCTTCAATGACCCCTCCTTCAAGGTCAAACAAGGATAGCCAAACTTAAAAGTGCTTATAACTCGCTTATTATTGGTCCCAGAGGTTTGGGATGGTAAACAGACAGGAAATCATGGGCTGTGAATCTGTTGATATGGTCCGATTTGACCTTGGAACCCTCCTTCAAGGTCAAATGAGGATAGCGAAAATTGAAAGTGCCTACAACTCGCTTATTATTGGTGACAGAGATTTGGGATGGTAAACCATCCCATAGGAAATCATTGGCTCGGAATCTTTTGGTATGGTCAGATTTGACCTTTGGACCCCTCCTTCAAGGTCAAATGAGGACAGCCAAGCTTAAAAGTGCTTATAACTCATTTATAATTGGTCCTAGAGGTTTGGAATGGTAAACCATAGGAAATCATGGGCTGGGAATGTATTTGTGTGGTTAGATTTGACCTTGGACCCCTTCTTCAAGGTCGAACGAGGATATTGCATTTGTAGTATTTCTTTAAATATGTTTTAACCTATTTTTTACACTTAAACAATTACCTTGTTATTTTCCTTCATAATACCATTTACAGGGCACAACTTTTTTATCCTTTTCTTCTGTCAGCTTGGGAATTTCTTTCGAACTTGCTGTTCAGTTACCATTTACTGTATTTCTGTACAGCCCTTTTCCTGATAATTATTCTGTCCTCTAATCACCTTCACAAATCAAAAACACTCAGTCAGCTGACACAGTGCCCGTTCACGGGCACTCTCCTCTTGTTTAATATCCCTGTTCCAGCTGCAATGGAGGTGAAAGGTGACTTCATTAGTAATTGGACATTTTTCAAAGATCAATGGGAAAATTACAAAGTTACCAATGGACTAAGAGACAAATCAAAGAATGTAAGGGTTGCAAGTTTAAGATCTGTTATGACTTGCTCCAAGTCTTTGTATTTATATCCATCAGTAACTGGAATAGTTAAATTTAAACTGAAAATTTACAAGAGTTCAGTATAGCACAAGCATTCTGGAGTATGGGGGATAGTCTCTGAAAAAAATGGGCTGGTTGTTTCTCCAAAGATCATACAGTACCCATATATTACACAAAAGACAAAAGTACTTGGTGAAAGTCTATGTTATGGGTAGACATTGTTTTAGAATCTTAGTAAATCTGCAAAGATATAGCAAAGTGCATAAAGGCACTAGAAAGTTATTTCAAACCAGCCCAAAATGAGATTTACAAACAATACATGTTCTACTCAATGAAAATGTGGATCACTGGGTTAACAGACTGAGACAACTTTTAAAGTCTTGCAACTTTGAAGCAATGTTGAGAGACCGAGTGGTTATGGGGATGAAATACAAGGCCGCAAGAGCACAGATGTTTAGAGAGAAGGTAGCCAATCTAAATGAAGCAGTTGACATGCTGAGAGCTAGTGAAGTAGCTGCTCAACACATAAAGGAGATTGAGCAAGGGTCGACATCTGACGAAGTGGTATCACTCTGCATTGTCCGGTACGCATCCACATCCTCGTGAACAACTTCTCCAAAAGTACATGGCCCAGAGGCATGCTGTTACATTTCAAATATACCTTGTCTGTTGAGGATGACAAATTGTTCAAGGCATACAGATCGGTCTGTTCGTCTGTTCCCCATTGCCATTAGAAGAGAGGTACCCCCACCCAAAGTGTGAAAATTTAAACATTTTATTACAATTTTTCTCCTTGACTATGGAAGGGATTTATCTCTTAACTTGGATGTATCTACTAGGGTGCAAGTAGATTCCCTTGTGTGAGTATGAGGCCCGGATCATTGTTAATTATTTTTAATGAATTTTTAAAATAATTTTTAATGCATTAAAATTCATGAAATCATGCACTAAATCACTTATAACTTAAAAAGTATTGCATTTAGAGTATTTTGTTAAAGTATGTTATTCAGCTACTTTATCCATAGCTACAACATGGTAAGTAACTTGGGAACCTTTGCCAATAGCTAAGTGAGTATTAGCTACTTCCTGACTTTTCTGTGGCTTCCATAATGAGTAAACCGCTTGTAAATTAAAAGCTATTGCATTTACAGAATTGTGTTTAAATATGTTATTCACCTACTTTTGGGTGGGCTGTAACAGTAAAATTGTAGACCTGTAGCTCATTGCATAGCTGAGCAATAGCTACTTTCAGGTTCTCACTTTTGAGTAAATTGGTTGTAACTTGAAAACTATTACATTTAGAGTTTTCTTTTAAATTTGTTATTCATCTACTTTAGGGTCACCTATAGCATACTGATTCTGCAGAACTGTAGCTCATTAACTAGCTCATCAATAGTATTTTCCGGTTTTCACTGTTGAGTAAATCACTTGTAACTTGAAAACTATTTCATTTATAGCATTTTCTTTAAATATGTTATGCACCTACTTTTAGGCAGCTATAAGATAGTTACATTTGCAGACCCATAGCTCATTGCATAACTGGGCAACTTGTGTCTCCTTTTATGCTTTCACCTCTCCTTTGTAACTCAAACCACAGTCAGCTGATACAAAACCCATTCACGGGCACTGATTGCTTGTTTGGTTTTACGGTCACTCTTATGACCCTAACATAATCGTTTCAGTAGAATTTCTCTTCACCAATAACATTTATCTCTTCACATTGGTCCTTTTAGCACTTTACATAAACTTTGTAAGCTGTAGGGACGCTTTGTTTTTGTGTACAAAAACTTTTGTCTAGTTGTTTCCTTGTTTTGGAAACAAAATGACCACGATATCACATCTTTAATACCAAATAATAGGGTCATATCAAAAAGGCCTTATATCTCCCTTATAATTGCTTCTGGGGCTACAAAATATGAAAACTACTTGTAAGAAATCATGGCCTGTGAATCTTTTGTTGACCATCTCGTGGGTTCTCTGTACTTCTTACAACAGAAGTTGTTCCTAAGATTTTCCCAAATCTCAATTTTGTTGGCCATTTAGTTGTACCTGCGGGCTGGGGTTCTTGCCTGCCGAGGCTGGCTATTTTTGTTTATGAGTTCACTTGAGTCCCTAGTATCTTGCCCGCCTACCAAGCGGTAGTTATTCAGCAATTGTCCATTGGATAGGATGTATTAATGTAATAAAATTGCCAATTTAATAAGTAAATTAAATTTTTATAAGTTAATACCCTATCCAATGGACAGGCAAGGCCCACCCATCCAGGCCCACTATCAGCTTACTAGGGGTCTTAATGGGACTAGACACAAAAAAGATGATATGACGTCACAATATCTAGACAGGAAGGAAGTATGATGCACCACCTAGCGAATGCACACTCAGTGACCGGTCCTTCCGGTAGTATATACAGGACGTCTTTTTCCGGCGTTTGGCGGGACTGGTCGCGCCAACCGGTAAAGCAATTGTCCATTGGATGGGGTATTAACTTATAAAAATTAATTATTAAATTTGCAAAATTGCAGACCTGTAGCTCCTTGCATAGCTGAGTAATAGCTACTTTCAGGTTCTCACTGTTGAGTAAACCGGTTGTAACTTGAAACCTATTTCATTTACAGTATTTCTTTGAATATGTTATTCACCTACTTTTGCTTGAGCTATACCATATTAAAGTTGCAGCCCTTTAACTGATTGCATAGCTGAGCAAAAGCTATGCAGAGATTCTCACTGTTGAGTAAATCAGTTGTAACTATTGCATTTGCAGTATTTTCTTTAAATATGTTTTTAACCTACTTTTTACTCCTAAACAGTTACCTTGTTACTTTTCTTCTGAATACCATTTGCAGGGCACAACTTTTGTGTCCTTTTCTTGTCACTTCTACTCTGAAGCTTAAAAGACACAGTCAGCTGACACAGAGCCTGTTCACGAGCACTGATTGCTTGTTTAACTGGTTGTATTAAGTTGTGTTGAGGGTGCTACAGGCTCTTTAATGTAGGATAATATAAGGTTCATGCCAAATCGAGATATGTGACCAATTTCATACCAGTCACATGGATCACTTGTTCTAGTTTCAACTGGTACAGTGCCTGATCTACACTCTCTATTCTTCTTTCAATGGTCAGTTATTGTTGTTTATTACTATGTACTGGTGTTTGTGATGTATTGATATTCATGTATTAAGTGTCCCGCAAGGGATGCTTGTTTGTATTCAGGGGAGAGAGAGAGGGTCTGCCAGCTCCGCCGGCTCCCGCATTTTCGATTGCTTATAGCTCGGCAACCACTCTGCGGATTGTCTTCAGATTTAGCACATGTATGCAGTAGCCATGGGAAAAATGTTTGAATATGGTGTCATGTCGCGTAACCAAAAGCATGTTTTTCAAAGGGGTGTGCTTGTCCGGATGATAACTTAATAAGTGCTTCACATATTCGCATGAAATTTGGCAAGTAGGTTTGTTATATAGATGCCTGGAAACCATTAACATTTGGGAGTGATCCGATACAAAATGGCCAACTTATTAAATAAAGGCCACTATTTTTCTTAACAATGAAAGGGAAAAGTCTTAAATATCTCAAAAACGGTGTGAGATAGAGCGATTTTGACTAAATGTTTGATCCTCAGGGTATCTTCCAGAGTAATCTGCCAACTTTTCCCAAAAATCATGTTCCCGCCAGTTTTGGTGGCCATCTTGAATTTCTGCGTAAAAAGCAAAAACACATTCTTCTCGGAAACAGTGTGAGATAGATTGTTCTCGTCGTAATTTTTGACAGCCAGGGTATCCGCAGAGTCAACTGACAACTTTTCCCAAAAATTATTTTCCCAAAATTTTTTTGCAGCCGTCTTGAATTTCTACGTAAAACGCATAAACACCTTTATCTCAGAACTGGTGTGAGATAGACCTATTTTAGCGAAACTTTTGATCCCTAGGGTATCCACAGAGTCAACCGGCGATTTTCCCAAAAGATCGCTTTCCTGCCATTTTTGGTGACTGTCGGTGTCAATCACAAAAACGCATTTATCTCGGAACAGGTGTGAGATAGAACAATTTCAGTGAAATTTTTGAAATTTTTTCAGCGTAGCAAAAGAATCGCTGTCCCGCCATTTTATGCCGCCATCTTGAATTTCTGCGTAAAATGCAAAAATGCATTTGCCTTAGAAACTGAAAGAGTAATTTCAGCGTAATTTTTGACATCTGAGGGTATCGCGAGACGGTGCAATTTCCGCAAAATTTTTGACCCTAAAGGTATCCACAGAGTCATCATTTTGGCGGCCATCTTGAATTTCTGCATAAAACACAAAAAAGAGTTTATCTCGCAAACCTCACATTTTCACATAAATAGAAAATCATTAAACATAATCATTTGGACGGAATCATCAGTGCTCATTGGGAGCTTTGTTTTTGCTGTGCAAAGACAATTTATTTTTCTCTTGCAAAGTAATACTCTGGTTGCCCTTTCTGTTGTAATTTAAGGCCTTGCACTGTAAGCTGGCTGATATTGAGCCTTTTGGTGAACTCTGGTCTGAGGAGGCTGTTGAATTTTTATGTTGCTGGACCCAGAAGCCTTTGGATCTGACAGTGGTGAACCATGATGGAGAGCGACTGTCGGCAGTGCTGCATGACATCAGTGGAGAGAAGCCTGTTAGCATCAATGCCATTATGGTTCAGCGTGGATTAGCAAAGAGTAGTGGACCCAGGTGTGTAATATCATCCTTGAATAAAAAAAAATGCAAAATAATTTATATGGTTGTTGTATCACCCTTTTCATAAAAAAATATAATACACAGTTACTTGTGTGGCTCGTATCTAGAGGGGAGACTCTTCAAAGCCTGATAATACATCTCATCTCAAAAGCTATTGCAGTAGTGAACTTTTAGCGCACTTTTTGCACAGAATCCTGCGAATCTAAGTATGCTGCAGCTAAAACTGAAGGGCAGTGTATTTGAGTTTTTACCCCACAGCCCTTAAGGGCTGTCGGGGTATTGTTTTCACCCATGGTGTCCGGATGGACGGGCGGGTGGGTGGGCGGCGGGAAATAGTTTATCCGGGCTGTATCTCAGAAACCGTAAGGTGTAGGAAGTTCATACTTGGCAGGGACATTGGTTGGGGTGTAGGTGTGCAACGTCATGGTCTGACATTGATTTGACCTTGCCGTAGTGACCTTGAGTTTGAAAATCTTGTCCGGGCTATATCTCGCCAACCATAAGGTGTAGGAAGTTGATACTTGGCAGGGACATTAGTTAGGGGTTGTAGGTGTGCAACGTCATGGTCTGACCTTTGACCTTGCCGTAGTGACCTTGACCTATAAAATCTTGTCCGGGCTATATCTCGGAAACTGTAAGGTGTAGGAAGTTGATACTTGGTAGGGACATTGGTTAGGGGGTGTAGGTGTGCAACGTCATGGTCTGACCTTGATTTGACCTTGCCGTAGTGACCTTGACCTATAAAATCTTGTCCGGGCTATATCTCGGAAACCGTGAGGTGTAGGAACTTGATACTTGCTAGGAACATTGGTTAGGAGTTGTACGTGTGCAACATCATGGTCTGACCTTGATTTGACCTTTGACCTTGCTGTAGTGACCTTGACCTATAAAACCTTGTCCGGGCTATATCTCAGCAACTGTAAGGTGTAGGAAGTTGATACTTGGTAGAGACATTGGTTAGGGGGTGTAGATGTGCAACGTCATAGTGTGACCTTGATTTGACCTTTGCCGTAGTGACCTTGACCTATAAAATCTTGTCCGAGCTATATTTCGGAAACTGTAAGGTGTAGGAAGTTGATACTTGGTAGGGACATTGGCTAGGGGGTGTAGATGTGCTACGTCATAGTGTGAACTTGATTTGACCTGTCCTTGCCGTAGTGACCTTGACCTATAAAATCTTGTCCAGGCTATAACTCGGAAACTGCAAGGTGTAGGAAGTTGATCCTTGGTAGGGATATTGGTTGGGGGTGTAGGTGTGCAACATCATGGTGTGACCTCGATTTCACGTTTGACCTTGCCCTAGTGACCTTGACCTATAAAGTCTTGTCCGGGCTATGTCTCGGATACTGTAAGGTGTAGGAAGTTGATACCTGGTAGGGACATTGGTTGGAGGTGTAGGTGTGCAACGTCATGGCGTGACCTTGATTTGACCCTTGACCTTGCCGTAGTGACCTTGACCTATAAAATCTTGTCCGGCCTATATCTCGGAAACCGTAAGGTGTAGGAAGTTGATACTTGGTAGGGATATTGGTTAGGGGGTGTCGGTGTGCAACGTCATAGCGTGACCTTGATTTGACCCTTGACCTTGCCGTAGTGACCTTGACCTATAAAATCTTGTCCGGGCTATATCTCGGAAACTGTAAGGTGTAGGAAGTTGATACTTGGTCGGGATACTGGTTCGGGGGTGTAGGTGTGAAACATCATGCTGCAATCTTGATTTGACCTTTGACCTTGTCATAGTAACCATGAGTTTTAAAATCTTGTCCGGGCTATTTCTTGGATTCCGTAAGATGTAAAACGTTGACACTTGGTAGGGACATTGGTTAGGTTCTATATCAATGTATTGAAAACTATTTCCCCCAGGCTGTGGGGTACGGGCATCTCTGATGCTATTTATATGCAAATATAAACAAGTGAGCAAGAAATATTTGAAAGTCAAGTCAGATTTTATGACAAAATACTCGGCATTGTGTACACATATATTGTCGAGGGCATGTTGTCGAAATGTAATTTCTACATGACAAATCATCGTCCAATGAAAAAATGAAAGACAAGGAAATTATTTTTTCTACGAAATTTCTGACACAGACACACACAGACACACACACACCCACACACGCACCCACACACACACACACTTTTCCCAAAAGTGTTTGAGCTTTTGGGCGACCATCTTGAATTTCTGCGTAAACGCAAAAACGCATTTATCTCGGAAACTGATATTTTGCAGAAATTTTTTAGCCCCAGGGTATCTGCATAGTGTACTGGCGACTTTTCCCAAAATTCATTTTCCCGCCATTTTTTGCAACCATCTTGAATTTCTGCATAAACGCAAAGACGCATTTATCTCAAAGAAGGGTATCTGAAAAATGTACTGGTGACTTTTCTCAAAAATCGTTTTCCTGCCATTTTTGGTGGCCATCTTGAATTTCTGCTAAAATGGCATATATCTCGGAAAAGTGAGACATAGAGCGATTTCAACTAAATTTTTGACACGCAGGTTTTCTGCAGAGCATACTGACGATGTTTCCCAAAAATCGTTTTTCCCCATTTTTTTGGTGGCCATCTTAAATTTCTGTGTAAAACCCAAAAGCACATTTATCTCGGACAAGGTGCTTGATAGAGCAATTTCAACAAAATTTTTCACCCACAGGGTATCTACGATTTTTCCCAAAAATTGATTTCCCGCCATTTTTGGTGGCCATCTTAATTTTCTGCGTCAGTGTACTAGCAGCTCTTCCAAAAATTGTTTTCCTGCCATTTTTGGCGACCATCTTGAATTTCTGCGTAAACGCAAAAACGTATTTATCTCGGAAATGGTGCGAGATAGAGATATTTCGAAGAAATTTTTGAGCCCCAGGGTTACTGCAGAGTCTACTGGTGACTTTTCTCAAAAATTGTTTTCCTGTCATTTTCGACGGCCATCTTGAATTTCTGCATAAAATGCAAAAAATAAAAAATTAAAATAAAATAAAATACACATTCATCTATGAAACCTTGCATTTTGGTATAAAGGACATTGCAGGAAGATTGTCCCAAAAAAAAATTTTTATAATTATTGTGGCATGACAGATGGTCTGTCTGGTGATATATTGGCGTCAAATTGGCGCAATCTAGTTTTATGTACTTTTACTTAATTCTTCTATTTCTATTGGTACCTATACTTCAATTAAAAATTTTACAGCTTCATAACTTACAGACTTTTTCTCTCTTAAACATTATTTTCTGTACTAACATTATTTGAACCTTTACATAACCAGCATTGTTTGCTATGAAAGTCTTGTACTGTTTCATTTCTTCTGACATCACATGTTTAATAAATATGAAATTCTGATTAAAAATTATTGTATGTTAAAGTTTTAATATTTATTTTTTCAGCTCAAAGTTAAATGAAGGTAGTCACATTGACAGTGACATTGAAATTAGTGGAAATGAAAAGGTATGTTTAAAAATGGATTAAATTTTTGGGTCATAGTATGATATATTTGTGCTGTATTAGCTCAATTATAAGAGGAAAGGAAATTAATTATATCGACCTGTGTTTACAAAAGTCATTCAAAAGTCTTCTAAAACTGGTGACCAATATATATCGGTCCGACACAATTAACTGTGAAAATATTTAATTTTATTGCGCTGAAATAGCTTAACATGTGGGAATAAGTGCCATCTCCGGGGCCTCATGCAGCTCGACCAAATCAAAATAAAAAGCATACAGTGACTGAGTCGTCCATTCCTGCTGCCTCGAGATGACATAGATGTCATTCCAAAATAGCTATAACATAATACACTTGCAGACCTGTAGCTCTTTCCATGGCTGAGTGATATCTACTTTGATGTTATCACTGTTGAGTAAATCAGTTAAAACTACAAAATTATTGCAGTTAGAGTATTTTATGGCGTTAATTCATCCCATCCAATTGACAATTGCTTTACTGGTCGGCCCGACCGGTCCCGCCAAATGCCAGAAAAAGATGTCCTGTGTCTCTACCGGCTGGCCGGTCCCAGTACTGTGCACTCGCAAGGTGGCGCATCGTACTTCCTTCCTGTCTAGACAGAGTGACGTCATAGCATCTTTTTCGTTTGGCGCGTGTACTGTGCAAACGTGTTTTCAATAATCTCCAGATATTTTAAGGAAAAGTGTGGATTATGACGGATTTTCTACCTTATTTGCAAATAATTTATTTTAGAAGTGTTACCTACGTATCAAACACGGATATACATTTAGAAATCTGCTGGAAACGATCCCTAGCTGACTCAATTTAGTGTTGATGATAGGGCAGTAAGCGACGAGAAATATGAAGGCAGCCATTTTTGTAGTTTCCTCCCATTCAACAATTGTGTTGTTAGGGGCAGATCGACAATTAAGAAGAATATGGATATACTACTTACAAGGTATTTTTATCCGTGTCTTTTGTTTGAATATTCCTTCTGTAAGCTGCCAGCTACAACCACAAAAGAAACGTCAGTATTTATATCTATAAATAGAAGGAATTCCCTAATAGAAGAGGTACATTCCTCAGAGCGCACTGGTACCGACTTCTCTGCTGTAAGCCATCAGTCACACCAGCCAGCTCGAGTATTTAGTGTTTTTTCATCAGAAGCATGAGATGCATTCTTCAGATTTTTTCAGAGCGCACTGGTACCGACTTCTCTGCTGTAAAGCATCAGTCACACCAGCCTAGCTCGAGTATTTAGTGTTTTTCATCAGAAGCAACAGATGCATTCTTCAGATTTCTTCAGAGCACACTGGTCCAGACTTCTCTGCTGTATAGCATCAGTCGACCAGCAAGCTCGGGTGAACCGACCTCCACTAGAATTTTACTCTTCAGAGCGCACTGGTCCAGACTTCTTTGCTGTAAAGCATTAGTCGACCGGCAAGCTCCAGTTCAGCCGACCTCACAATAGAACGCGACCACTGACGTCATCTCAAGATAAAGAATTGTGTTCTTTCTGCTCACGTCTAGTGATACCAGTACTAGTTCCTGATATTCACCTTCAGAGCGCACTGGTACAGACTTCTCTGCTACAAGCATCAGTCGACCAGCCAGCTCACGTTTACTGTGATAACAAGGAAAGAACGTGACCAGTGATGTCATCTCTCTGAAGCTGGTCACATGATTCACCGACCGGCAATTCTTTCTACATATTGCTACTGCGTTCTTCACAACTAACGTCTACTTTGATACCAGTCCCTCTCTCATGGACCCGGCCTTTGTTGTCAGTAGTGGGGTTGTGGATGAGCAGATTACTGCGCATTTGCCTGTTTAAGTATAACAAAAGAACACAACAACTGACGAGGCGGTCACGTGACACACCGACCTGCAATACCTTTCTAAAAATAGCTTACAAGGGCTTTCCCAGCAACTGTCAAATCTTCACAAGACATACACTTACGAGAAATCCTTATTTAATACAGGAAACCTGCTGTAAGCTGGATTCAACACAATAGATCGTTGTTAAATTGCTTCAACAACTGGTTACAGAGTCTACCGACCGGCTGCCAGCTTCACAGCCCTTACTGTACAGTGCTTCAACCGTTTACAGAGTCGTTTAATTAATGGTGGAAACCGGCAGTAAGCTGAATTCAACACAGAGACCTGGTACCGGACAGAGTTGCCTAAGGCAACCTTCCCTTATCACACCTCTGACTAGCCTGTTATCAGTGCTGGACTTGACTGGAAAGATAATAGATTTCACCCTTACAAAAAGGTGGTCGACAGTCAAACAAGTTTTCATCACGTCCAGCCAGGGGTCAGCCATCTTACAAATAACAATTACTGTGTAAATGCTGCACCTTGCAGATGGCTGGCCTGGGCCAAAGAGTCTGTAAAATGTGAAAGGTTATTTCAGCCCCAACGGACCAGACCGGACCACAACAAGAACAGAGAGACTGTTAACTTGGATCATTGTCTCAAGACCGGACCAGTATCCGGAGGGACAGAAAATGTTTGTCAGACTACCAAATCTGGAACACAATTTGCCGGTGGGATCCAGACTAAATCCTTTTTGGGAACTTTGGAAGCCTTGTGTGTCCATTGGATAGGGTATTAACTTATAAAAATTTTATTTACTTATTAAATTTGCATTTTATTGCGTTAATACATCCTATCCAATGGACAATAGCTTAACCGGTCGGCGCAGACCGGCCCGCCAAACGCCAGAAAAAGACGTCCTGTGTTACCACCGGCTGGCCGGTCCGTAGTACTGTGCACTCCCCAGATGGCGCCTCGTACTTCCTTCCTGTCTAGACAACCCGACGTCATAGCATCTTTTTCGTTTGGCGCGTGTACTGTGCAGACGTCTTTACAACATCTCCAGAGTTTTAAAAGAATGCTTGTATGTGAATATTTTAGTGTAGAAATGTTATCTTCATATCAAGCACGGATATACCTTAAGAAATCTGCTGGAAACGCTCCCTAGCTGACTCAATTTAGTGTTGATGATAGGGAAGTAATCAACGAGAAATATGAAGGCAGCCATTTTTTTCTAGTTTCCTCCCATTCAACCATGGTGTTGTTAGGGGCAGATCGACAATATTAAGGAAATAACAGGCTACTTACAGGTATTTTTATCCGTGTCTTTTGTTGAATGTCCCTTCTGTAACTTCCCAGTTCAATCACCATAGAAACGTCTTTTCTAGTACTACGAAGAGAAATCACGGACAACTTCAAATTACGTAGTTTTGAACACTGCAAATAGAAGGAATTCCCCAAGAGGTGCATTCTTCAGAGCGCACTGGTACCGACTTCTCTGCTGTAAAGCATCAGTCACACCAGCCTAGCTCGAGTATTTAGTGTTTTTTCATCAGAAGCAAGAGATGAATTCTTCAGATTTCTTCAGAGCGCACTGGTTCAGACATCTTTGCTTTAAAGCATTAGTCGACCGGTTAGCTTATATATATATGTACATCAGCAGCAAGAGATGAATTCTTCAGATTTCTTCAGAGTGCACTGGTCCAGACATCTTTGCTGTAAAGCATTAGTCGACCGGCAAGCTCATGTTCAGGCGACCTCACCTAGTATTTACATAGAAGGAACTTCATCTTTGATCACTCTCAGTCCCTCCCTTGTGGACCCGGCACTTGTGTCGGTAGTAAGGGAGGTGGATGGCCAGGAAACTGGTTTGAGTGTACAGCCGGCTGAGAAGAAGAACCGACTTCAGACCGGCCAGGAATTTCATCTACAGAGCGCACTGGTCCAGGCTTCGCTGCTTTAAAAGCATCAGCCGACCGGCCAGCTCAAAAGAATGCGACCTCTGACGTCATATCCAGTCAGCCAATCGCGTGTCCTTGGTTACAGAGTATCACAGGCTACTGTGGCCATAAGTTGCTGGCTACAGAGAAAACAAATGGGTTTTTTGAACAGCAAAAGAAAAGGTGGTCCACACTCAAACAAGCCTTCATTGTGTCCGTTCAGGGGTCAGCCGTCATACAACTGACAATGTGTATATGGTCCAGCTTCAAGGTGGCTGACCCGGGGCCAAGAGTCTGTAAAATGGGAAGAGTTTTTGTCATCCCCACCGGACTGGACCACAGCAATAATAGAAGGACTGTTAACTGTTTTCATTGTCACCAGGCCGAACCAGTGTCCGGAGGGACAGAAAATGTTTGTCAAACTACCAAATGTGGCACACAATCTGCCTTTAGGGTCCAGATTAATCCGTTTTAGGAACTTAGGAAGCCTTGGGGGCTGGACCCTAGGTAGTACAAATGTTGAAGGAGGGCTACACCCTGCCTCTCTAGTCAAGCCCAACTTGACAAAGTCACCAAAATCATCAGCTGCTATGTACATTCTCACAGGAACCTATATTGGTTCAGAGGCATTACATCAGCTTATGGACAAAGATGCAGTCGAGCCATTTCAAATCTCTGGGCTTCTTCAACCGACCTTTCTGGTTCCAAAACCAGACAGCCGTTGGAGACCTATTCTAGATCTGAGCAACCAAACCATCAGGACTTCCCTCCAACAAGGGGAGTGGGTTACCTCAATAGATTTCAAGAACACCTACTTCCATATACCTATACAAGAACAATCCAGGAAATGCCTGAGATTTCTCATCCAAGGTCGGGCATACCAGTTCAAGGCCCTGCCTTTCGGTTTGTCCACAAACACCCTTGGAGTTCACCGTGATCCCAAAGGAGGTGAATCTGATGGCCAGGATCTAGTAAATAATGTGTCAGCAACTGGGTTGGCTGGTGAACTTAGAGAAATCAGAGCTGGAGCCCAAACAAGACTTCGATTTTATAGGCTACCAGTTAGACCTCAGGTCTGAACGGGTCCGTCTGACTCCGGACCGGTGGCAGAACCTTCAAGAATTCATGTCCTTGATAGGTTTACTAACAGCTACAGAAAAGCAAGTTCATCTAGGCCAACTTCATATGAGACTCATTCAGTAGCATCACAACTGGAGGGTACCAGAATCACTGGAAAAGGTGATCCTAATCCCCAGGTCCTTGCACCCCCATTTATTATGATGACTGAAGGAAGACAATGTACTTACAGGCCAACCATTACACCCAATATAACATGCTCTGCAAATATTTACAAGACGCATCAATAGAAGAGTGGGGCGCTCACTTAGACGAGCACACTGCAAGAGGAACCTGGTCCCTTCCGGGAAGCAAGCTGCATATAAACTATCTAGAACTTAAAGCAGTCTTTCTGGCTTTAAAAGAGTTCCAAGACCTTTGCTCAAACAAGATAGTACTTGTAGCAACCGACAACACCACAGTAGTGTCATACATAAAGGAAGGAGGCATGAGGTCGGGCCCACTTTGTGCCCTACTATGGAGAATCTTGACCTGGTGTACCAGGAAACAAGTGACTCTAAAGCACGACACATTCCAGGCTGGCCTAATGTGGTAGCAGACAAGGTATCCAGGCTAGGCCAGACCATCCAAACAGAGTGGTCTCTCAATCCAGAGGTCTTCCACTCAATATGCAGCAGGTGGCACCGGCCCAAAATAGACTTATTTGCCACGAGGTTCAACAACAAGTTGCCTCTGTTTGTGTCACCGGTACCGGATCCCCTGGCCACAGCAGTGGATGCGCTCAGTCGGCCATGGTAGGATCTGAAAGCATACAGCTTCCCACCATCAGCCATAGTGGGCAAAGTGGTCGAGAAGTTGCAAGACTCCCCATGCAAGAGAATCATTCTGATTGCTCCGGGGTGGCCCAACATGCCTTGGTTTTGGGACCCAGTGACCATGTCCAGCCAAATCCCACTGAGCCTGCCCAATCTGCCCAACCTGTTGACAGGTAGACAATTTCTTCTAAATAAGTCATTCACCTACTTTTGGCTGATCTACCACATAGTGAAGTTGCAGAACTGTAGCTCTTTGGATAGGTGAGTAATAGCTACCAAAATGAGTAAATGTCTTGTATCTGTAAAAGTATTGAATATACACAATTTCTTCTAAATAAGTCATTCACCTACTTTTGGGTGATGTACCACATAGTGAAGTTGCAGAATTGTAGCTCTTTGGATAACTGAGTAATAGCTACTAAAATGAGCAAATATCTTTTATCTCTAAAAGTATTATAGGTAGGCAATTTCTTCTAAATAAGTCATTCACGTACTTTTGGGTGATCTACCACATAGTGAAGTTGCAGAACTGTAGCTCTTTGGATAGCTGAGTAATAGCTACTAAAATGAGTAAATGTCTTTTATCTCTAAAAGTATTACAGGTAGGCAATTTCTTCTAAATAAGTCATTCACCTACTTTTGGGTGATCTACCACATATTGAAGTTGCAGAACTGAGCTCTTTGGATAGCTGAGTAATAGCTTCTAAAATGAGTAAATGTCTTTTATCTCTAAAAGTATTACAGGTAGGCAATTTCTTCTAAATAAGTCATTCACCTACTTTTGGGTGATCTACCACATAGTGAAGTTGCAGAACTGTAGCTCTTTGGATGGCAGAGTAATAGCCACTAAAATAAAAGTAAATATCTTTTATCTCTAAAAGTGTTACAGATAGGCAATTTCTTCTAAATACGTCCTTACCTACTTTGGGTTGATCTACTGCATAATAAAGTTGCAGAACTGTAGCTCTTTGGATGGCAGAGTAATAGCTACTAAAGTGAGTAAATGCCTTTTGTCTTTAAAAGTATTGCAATCAAACATTAAACTTGTTGTCACTTCTACATGTGCCTCCATCTCACAAGAAAATTTATATTCCACTATCTTTAATACATCTAATTTATATGGCGGGAGATAAATGCATGCGTCAGAATGCTTGTATGTGAATAGTTTAGTGTAGAAGTGTTATCGACATACCAAGCACGGATATACATTAAGATATCTGCTGGAAACGCTCCCTAGTTGACTCAATTTGGTGTTGATGATAGGGCAATAATCGACGAGAAATATGAAGGCAGCATTTTACTAGTTTCCTCCCATTCAACCATTGTGTTGTTAGGGGCAGATCGACAATATTGAGGTATTATGGATATACTACAGGTATTTTTATCCGTGTCTTTTGTTTGAGGATACCTTCTGTAACCTTCCAGCTACAGTCACCATAGGAACGTCTTTTCTAGTACTACAATAAGAATCACGGGAAACTTCCGTCTATGTAGTTTTGAACACTGTAAATAGAAGGGATTCCCCATGCATACGAAAGTTGCAGTCTTCATCAGAGCGCACTGGTAAAGACTTCTCTGCTGTAAAGCATCAGTCACACCAGCCTAGCTTGAGTATTTAGTGTTTTTTCATCAGAAGCAAGACATGAATTCTTCAGATTTCTTCAGAGCGCACTGGTCCAGACATCTTTGCTGTAAAGCATTAGTCGACCGGCAAGCTCATATTCAGCCGAATTCTGCGATTAAACAAATACTTTAATTAATGGAGGAAACCTACAGCAAGCTGAATTCAACACAGAAGATAGTTGTAAAATTGCTTTAGCAATTGTTTACAGAGTGTACTGACTGGTACTGGCTACACAGCCTTGTACACTTGCTTCAACAACTGGTTACAGAGTGTACCGACTGGTACTGGCTACACAGTCTTGTACACTTGCTTCAACCTACCAGTTACAAAGTCTACTAACAGGGTGCTGGCTACACAGTCCTTACTGTACAGTGCTTCACCCCAACTGGTTACATAGAAAAAGCTGGCTAAATATAGACCAGTAGCTGTCTAAATTCATTGGTGACCCCAGCCTGCCAGTTTATTGCCGGTTACAGAGAATTACTGGTTAAAGTAAAGTACCGGGTATGGAGTCCTGGTACCGGACAGAGTTGCCTAAGGTTAATTTGGTTACAGAGAATTCTTAGACCAGTCAGTGGTCTTGGTGATATGACAGTGATATGACAGTCTCCCAAGCTACTGCCAGGCAACCTTCCCTTATCACACCTCTCAACAGCCTGTTAGCGGTGCTGGACTTGACTGGAGAGATAATAAATTTTGTCATCATGTCCGGCCAGGGGTCAGACATCTCACAAATGACAATTGCTGTGTAAATGCTGCACCTTGCAGGCTGCTGGCCCGGGGCAAAGAGTCTATTAATGTGAAAAGTTGTGTCAGCCCCACCGGACCACAATAAGAACAGAGAAACTGTTAACTTGGATCATTGTCACCAGACCGGACCAGTGTCCGGGGGGACAGAAAATGTTTGTCAGAATACCAAATGTCCCAATTGTGGCACACAATCTGCCTGTAGGGTCCAGACTAAGCCCTTTTTGGGAACTTAGGAAGCCTTGAGGGCTGGACCCTAGGTAGTACAAATGTTGAAGGAGGGATACCTACGTCCATATACCTATACAAGAACAATCCTGGAAAGGCCAAGGTTTCACATCCAAGGTCAGGCATACCAGTTCAAGGCCCTGCCATTCGGTTTGTCCACAGCACCTTTGGAGTTCACCGTGATACCAAAGGAGGTGAAATTGATGGCCATACACAAGGATTTAAGAAGCCACCAGTATCTAGACGACTGGTTGGTGGGAGCCAGATCCCACCAGGCTTGTCTCCAACATACACAGGAACTAGTAAATAATGTGTCAGCAACTAGGTTGGCTGGTGAACTTAGAGAAATCAGAGCTGGAGCCCAAACAAGACTTCGATTTTGTAGGCTACCAGTTCGACCTCAGGTCTGATCGGGTCCGACTGACTCCAGACCGGTGGCAGAACCTTCAAGAGAAAATGCTGAAACTGCTATCCCTACCGGCTTGCCCGATCCGGGAATTCATTTCCTTGATAGGTTTACTAACAGCTGCAGAAAAGCGAGTTCATCTAGGCCGACTTCATATGAAACTCATTCAGTGGCATCACAAACACAACTGGAGGGTTCCAGAATCACTGGAAAAGGTGATCCCAACCCCCAGGTCCTTGCACCCCCATTTACAATGATGGCTGAAGGAAGACAATGTACTTACAGGCCAACCATTACACCCAATAAAACATGCTCTGCAAATATTTACAGATGTATCAATAGAAGGGTGGGGCGCTCACTTAGATGAGCACACTGCAAGAGGAACCTGGTCCCCTCCGGGAAGCAAGCTGCATATAAAATATCTAGAACTTAAAGCAGTCTTTCTGGCTTTAAAAGAGTTCCAAGACCTTGCTCAAACAAGATAGTACTTGTAACAACCGACAACACCACAGTAGTGTCATATATAAATAGGGAAGGAGGCATGAGGTCGGGCCCACTTTGTGCCCTACTATGGAGAATCTTGACCTGGTGTACCAGGAAACAAGTGACTCTAAAGCCCGACACATTCCAGGCCGGCTGAATGTGGTAGCAGACAAGCTATCCAGGCTAGGCCAGACCATCCAAACAAAGTGGTTTCTCCTTCCAGAGGTCTTCCACTGTATGCAGCAAGTGGCACCGGCCCAAAATAGACTTATTTACCACAAGGTTCAACAACAAGTTGCCTCTGTTTGTGTCACCGGTACCAGATCCCCTGGCCACAGCAGTGGATGCGCTCAGTCGGCCATGGTAGGATCTGAAAGCATACACCTTCCCACCATCAGCCATATTGGACAAGTGGTGGAGAAGTTGCAAGACTCCCCATGCAAGAGAGTCATTCTGATTGCTCCAGGGTGGCCCAACATGCCTTGGTTTTGGGATCTAGTGGCCATGTCCAGCCAAATCCCACTGAGCCTGCCCAATCTGCCCAACCTGTTGACAGCCATTCAGTCAGATCCCTCACAGAAATCTGACAAATCTTAATCTCCATGCAGGGCTCCTAGAGCTTCAGCAATCGAGGAGCGGGGCTTGTCTGAGGCAGTGGCAGCAAGAATTGAGGCTCCTCAAAGGGGATCAATCAGATCAGTCTATGAGGCAAGTGGGCCATTCTGTACAAGTGATGTATCATTCATCAGGTGGACTTCGGGGCACCCCATGTAAAGTCAGTTGCTGACTTCCTTATGTACCTCTTTCAGGACAGGAAGTTGCAGCCCAGCACCATTGATGGTTACAGGTCAGCCATTGCTGATAGACTGGGAAATTTGCCCATCAATATCAGTAAGGATGAAAATCTCACTCGTCTCCTGGATAGTTTCCACTGAGACAGACCCAAAGGCCGGAAGGGAATCCCCTCCTGGAACCTCTCCCTGGTTTTTGCACCGGTTGACAAGGTTCATTTTGAACTAATTAAAGAGGCCTCCTTGAAGCATTTGACCTTCAAGACAGTTTTCCTCTTGGCCCTGGGGTCGGGCAAGCGTAGAAGTGAGATACATTCTTGGCAAAACAGAAATATTAGACACCAATCCGACTGATCAAAGGTGTCCCTGTACCCATCACCCAGCTTTCTCTCCAAGAATCAGCTGGCCAAAGAGGGTCCAGACAGTGTGGCTCCAGGGGTTATTACAGCCCTGGCCCCAGCTCTGGATAGATCCCTCAAGTCTGACAGGTCCCTCTGTCTGGCCAGAGCATTGCGCTACTATTTGGACAGGACCTCAGGCAGAATAAGGAGGTGGTTTTTGTCTCCTTTAAGAAAGGTTTCGACAGGGACATCTCACCTGCCAGTATCTCCTCTTGGATCAAGCAGACTGTGATCCTATGTTATGAGCTGTCTGACCAGGAGTCCCACCCTTTACATCAGGTAAAAGCCCATGATGTCAGGGCCTTTGATGCTTCTAAGGTCTTCCAGTCGGGAGTTTTCCTTAGATCCAGTCTTGTCAGCCTGCCACTGAAGTCTCATAATACCTTCACACAGTTCTATCTGAAGGGCGGGGCTTGGACTGATTCAGAGCTTTGCCAATTGGGCTCGGTAGTGACTGCTGAGCAGATCCACAAGTGGCCCTTAGCTTGAGGAGATTTGTATATATGTATAAACAGTTCTTCATGTACATAAGAATTAAGTGTGGCGTGCTTCCTTCGGGAGGTTTATTTGCATTCTGGGACTGAACTCATCCCTCTCTTCCCCTACCTCAGAGCAGGTCTGCAAAAAGGGGGGGGGACGACGGCGGTATAGCCCCGGGTATCCGGCTGCTGGCAACCGACCATGACCTTACAGGGTTTCCTGACCTTAAGGTCAACCCAGGCCTGGGCCTATAGGTCTCCTGACGAAGTCAGCCTCAACCGTAGGTTAAATTTGCTATTACTTGTGAGTTCACATAAGTCCCTAGTAACTTACCCGCCGACCAAGCGGTAGTTATTCAGCAAATTGTCCATTGGATAGGATGTATTAACGCAATAAAATTGCAAATTTAATAAGTAAATTAAATTTTTATAAGTTAATACCCTATCCAATGGACACACAAGACCCTCCCACCGACCCCGCTATCAGCTTACTAGGGGTCTAATAGGTTTAGACAACGAAAAAGATGCTATGACGTCATGTTGTCTAGACAGGAAGTAAATACCATGCGCCACCTGGCGAATGCACAGTACTGGGACCGGCCAGCCGGTGGAAACACAGGACATCTTGTTCTGGCGTTTGGCGGGCCGGTCTGCACCGACCGGTTTAGCAAATTGTCCATTGGATAGGGTATTAACTTATAAAAATTTAATTTACTTATTAAATTTGCAATTTTGTGCTTCCTCTATATATATGGGTACATGTCATTTTAGAGGGAGTAATTATCTTTATTTTTTAATTTCACCAACAGGCTGTTTCTGACAGCAACACATTGAGCATGCCTCCACTGACTCGGGTTTTGGTTAGTCATATTGTGCACCCAGGACAATTCTATATTCAGCTGTACAGTGCTTCTGAAGATGGACTAAACAAGTAAGAATATTAATGTATCCACCTTATGTACCTCGAGTAGATGAATGCACCATTTTATTACGCTACAATAGCTTACCATGTGGGACTCAATGCTGTTCTCGGATGGCCACAGGGCATCATGGCCAACGTCTAAGAAAAATAGACATTTATAGTTGGCCGTAGCCTCTCGTTGTCGTCACGTGATAACTTCTGACCAATCGCCCCACTTTCTCGTTGGCCACGTTGAACTGGTAGCTGTTTGTAAATATACAGACATTTTCATTTATTTCTCAGCTTTTACTTATTGTTGGAGGTTCTTTTTTGGCTATTTCTTTTATTATATAACATGGATCATTCTGTAAAATTTTTATTTTGACAGGATAAGTATATTTCTTGTTTTGCGTGTTTTGAGTTTTCCTCAGTTCAGGCCCTTTATTTTCTACGTCTTTTATTGCATTTACAATGTCCATCCATCAAACGAATAAAGACAAACCGAGAGCACAAAAATGCCGCCATTTTTGTTTTTCCTTTGATTTACACAACTATTGCCCTACTTGTAGGGAATCTGGCAAGGGTGATGACCCCTGTGTCACCTTTGAAGCGCCCTGTGATATCTGTGCATCTTTTACAGATGACCAAATGAAACAAATTCAGCACAGGAAACGCTACTTAAAGAAACAAAATGTGGACACTAATACAAAAGATGATGAACTTGATCTCTTGGGCGAAGGCGACGGGGATTCTTTCACTGGTTCAAATGCAGACCTTGAGAGTGCTGCTGACAATCCTTTTACCTTACCCCCCCCCCGTCCTCAGCCCCTACCCTTCAGTTCTTTATCACTTAAAACACCAGCCAAATCTGTCCCGCCCACCCCAGGTACTGCCTTGCAACAAAAAATTAAAACAAATCTAGAAAAATCCCTGGGAAATTCTTTAAATATTCATTTACAGCAACAAATGGGTTCTTTCCAGGCATCCATGTTGGAAGCTTTTCAGTCGCTCTGAGAGGAGTTGACTGCTAAAAGACAAACAGAGGTGGATCAGACCTCGTTTCCTCCTTCCAAACCTGGTACATCCAGTACTGCTGTCAATCTGGACCTGCCCCCTCCGAGACATAGAACTAACATACAAACCGAGGATATGGATGTGGACTACGGTCCAGCACTTCCTCCTCGTCTCGTACCTGACCCTCATGATACATCGGATCAGTATGTTGCTACATCTGAGTTACCTCCAAAGAACTTCAAGTCTCGGACAAACCCAAAAAGCATAGCCACTCTCGCAGTAGGCATGAAATTGAATCCAGGTCTGCCTCGGATCAATCTAATGAGGAATCCGATGAACCTCGGATCCCATCTACTAAACCTAAAAAGCACTCTGATAAGAGTAAACACAAATCAAGGTCCAGATATGGGTCATCTTCCTCAGGGGAGGATCAGTCCTCTGTTACTAGACACAGGTCTTCTAAGCCCTCTGGGGCTCAGCCCTCAGGGGCTGTTTCTGATGAAGACCTCCCTCAACATGATCCAGAACCCCCTTATTATAGGGAAGTAGCTCTGTCTGACATTCCCTCACAGTACGCTGAAGAGGTCGACACTTTTAGGCGCATTCTTTCCCTCCCTGACCCCAGAGAGTCTATGCCTAGGTCCTCAACTTCAGTCATGGGTCTGGACGATGAGAAAGGCCGTCAAGAGCTCAGACCTAGAGGTCCTTCCTCTATTCTTCCACTTAGCTCAGTTATCAAGGACGCCTTTGATAAATTTCAACATGACTTTAAGGCTGCTAATTTACCCGAGGGTAAATACGTCAAGCCTCCTCCATCCACTTCTAAGTGGTACAGGGTGGGACATCCCTGTTATCAGGACAAATATCAGGAGTTGAATACGGATTTCGCCAAAATCTGTATTACTCCTAAACCCTCTGGGGCCCCTATGGGCAAGGTCCCCCTACCAATTCTTAAAGAATTGGAGCATCAGGCTAGGCAAAATATCTCAACCCTCAATTTCACCGCTGCCTTTCCTAAAACTTCTTCTTCTTGCAATGCTTCCCTTGAGAAGTGTCAACATAGCATTAAGTCAACTGTCAAGAAGATTAAGACACAGATCCAAAAAGGTGCCAATCATGAAAAAGCAGCAAAGCGAGGATATGAGGAAGTCTGTGAGTACATGGATTTTTAGCTTACTGGCCAACGGCCGTAAGCTAATGTTGGCCGTAAGCTAATGGCATGGCCTGGCGTCGTCTTCGTTGTTGTTGTTGTTGTTGTCGTCAACAATTTTTTCCAGCCTCTTCTCCTCAGAAACTACTGCACCGATTTCTTTGAAATTTGGTATGGAGCTTCCTTGGGTAGAGGACTATCATTTTTCCTCATTGCATGTTTTTCAACCAATCAGAGAAGGTCACATGACCAAAAACATGTTTTTCAAAAGGGTGTGCTTGTCTGGATGATAACTTAAAAAGCGCTTCACCTATTCACATGAAATTTTGCAAGTAGGTTCGTTATATACATGTCTGGAAATCAATAACTTTTCGAAGTGATCCAATACAAAATGGCCGACTTATTAATAATTTACTAAATGTCTCGATTTTTCTTAACGCTGAAAAAACAAAAACATGTTTATCTCAGAAACGGTGCGAGATAGAGCGATTTCGTCGAAATTTTCGACCCCTGGGGTTTCTAAGCAGCGTACTCTTTGGAATTTTCAAAAAATTTTCCCCTCCCCAAAAATGGCGGCCACTTTGAATTTTCGATTTTTTGCCAAAAATGGAAAAACACAAAATTGCTTGTATCTCCTTAACCGTGCGAGATAGAGCGATTTCGTCGAAATTTTCGACCCACAGGGTATCACAGGAATGTACTCTTGGCAATTTTCAAAATATTTTCCCCTCCCCAAAAATGGCGGCCATTTTGAATTTTCGAATTTTTGCCAAAAATGCAAAATTGCTTCTATCTCCTTAACCGTGCGAGATAGAGCGATTTCGTCGAAATTTTTGACCCATAAGGTATGTAAGGACTGTACTCTTGGCAATTTTCAAAAAAAAATTTCCCCTCTCCAAAAATGGCGGCCATTTTGAATTTTCGATTTTTTGCCAAAAATGGAAAAACACAAAATTGCTTGTATCTCCTTAACCGTGCGAGATAGAGCGATTTCGTCGAAATTTTCGACCCGCAGGGTATGTTAGGAATGTATTCCTGCCAATTTTCAAAAAAATTTTCCCCACCCCGAAAGTGGCGGCCATTTTGAATTTTTGCCAAAAATGGCAAAACACAAAATTGCTTCTATCTCCTTAACCGTGCGAGATAGAGCGATTTCGTCGAAATTTTCGAACCACAGGGTATATAAGAAGTGTACTCTTGCCAATTTTCAAAAAATTTTCCCCTCAAAAATGGTGGCCATTTTGAATTTTTGCCAAAAATGGAAAAACACAAAATTGCTTCTATCTCCTTAACCGTGCCAGATAGAGCGATTTCGTCAAAATTTTTGACCCACAGGGTATCTAAGAAATGTACTTTTGGCAATTTTCAAAAAATTTTCCCCTCTCCAAAAATGGCGGCCATTTTGAATTTTCGAATTTTTGCCCAAAACGGCAAAACACAAAATTCCTTCTGTCTCCTTAACCGTGCAAGATAGAGCGATTTCGTCGAAATTTTCGACCCATAGGGTATCCAAGAAATGTACTCTTGCCAATTTTCAAAAAATTTTCCCCTTTCCAAAAATGGCGGCCATTTTGAATTTTCGAATTTTTGCCAAAAATGGAAAAACACAAAATTGCTTCTATCTCCTTAACCGTGCGAGATAGAGCGATTTCGACGAAATTTTAGACCCACAGGGTATATAAGGAGTGTACTCTTGCCAATTTTGAAAAAGTTTTCCGCTCCTCAAAAATGGCGGCCATTTTGAATTTTTGCCAAAAACGGCAAAACACAAAATTCCTTCTATCTCCTTAACCGTGCAAGATAGAGCGATTTTGTCGAAATTTTCGACCCAGAAGGTATCTAAGGAATGTACTCCTCTATCTCCTTAACCGTGCCAGATAGAGCGATTTCGTCGAAATTTTTGACCCACAGGGTATCTAAGAAATGTACTTTTGGCAATTTTCAAAAAATTTTCCCCTCTCCAAAAATGGCGGCCATTTTGAATTTTCGAATTTTTGCCAAAAACGGCAAAACACAAAATTCCTTCTATCTCCTTAACCATGCAAGATAGAGCGATTTCGTCGAAATTTTCGACCCATAGGGTATCCAAGAAATGTACTCTTGCCAATTTTCAAAAAATTTTCCCCTTTCCAAAAATGGCGGCCATTTTGAATTTTCGAATTTTTGCCAAAAATGGAAAAACACAAAATTCCTTCTATCTCCTTAACTGTGCGAGATAGAGCGATTTCGTCGAAATTTTTGACCCAGAAGGTATCTAAGGAATGTACTCTTGGCAATTTTCAAAAAATTTCCCCCTCCCCAAAAATGGCGGCCATTTTGAATTTTTGCCAAAAATGGCAAAACACAAAATTCTTTCTATCTCCTTAACTGTGCGAGATAGAGCGATTTCGTCAAAATTTTCGACCCACAGGGTATCTAAGGAATGTAGTCTTGCCAATTTTCAAAAAAATTTCCCCTTCCCAAAACTGGCGGCCATTTTGAATTTTCGAATTTTTGCCAAAAATGGAAAAACACAAAATTGCTTCTATCTCCTAAACCGTGCGAGATAGAGCGATTTCGTCGGAATATTCGACCCACAGAGTATCTATGTACTCTGGCAATTTTCAAAAAATTTTGCCCTCCCCAAAAATGGCGGCCGTTTTGAATTTTTGCCAAAAATGGCAAAACACAAAATTGCTTCTATCTCCTTAACCGTGCGAGATAGAGCGATTTCGTCGGAATTTTCAACCCACAGGGTATCTAAGGAATGTACTCTTGGCAAGTTTCAAAAAATTTTCCCCTCCCCAAAAATGGCGGCCATTTTGAATTTTCGAATTTTTGCCTAAAATGGAAAAACACAAAATTACAGGCAAAATGTGTTCTTTTTTATTTTACATTTATTGTTGTATAAAACATATATTAATTGCTGCACATTTATGGCATGAAAAAAGTATTTGGGTGGCACAACCACAACATGCGGGTCGCCAGTAAGCAGCAGGCCTTGGCCTATTTTTGGAATAAGACAGTTCTTATTCAACACAGGGCCCTTACTTATATTCTATGGCTAATACCGGCTTGCTTAGGCGCGAAGCCGAAATGACCCTCTTACAACCACAATTGGGGGAAACGAGACGCCAAGAACTCAGGAACTCGTCCTTTTGGGACCCTTCCTTGTTCCAGCCTCAACTTGTGAAGGAAGGTGAAGACTTCCTTTTCAAAAAAGGCACCTCTAAAGACTCTCAGGGTTTCGCACCCTATCAAAATAAGCCCTTTCGGGATCCCCACAACAAGAGAAGAGGCTCATACAGGAAACGCCCCTATGCGGGCAACTCCTCACACAGCAATAACCAATCATTTTCCTCAGGAAGGGGGAAACCGAAATTCAGAGGCTCCAGGGGTGGTTTTTGACCCCATAATAGGGGAAGAGGGCATGGAAACCTCTCTTCCCAATGACTCCTCCAAAGCCTCACTCAGTCCACCAGTAGGAGGTCGCCTCCGTTCTTTCAGAAGAGACTGGCAAACAAACAAATGGTCTCCAAACGTGTTAAACATTATCACCAATGGCTACGTACTGCCATTCCTTTCAAAGCCAAATTTGGTCAGATTCCCTCTGATCCTGTCAGAGTACAAGGCCCATCAAAAAGACCAAGTCCTGGCCACTTGTATCCAGTCTCTTCTGTCAAAGAACGCAATCGAAAGGGTACCCAAGCCTCACCAAAGGTGGAGGCCAGTCATAGACCTAAGCAGGCTCAACACTTTTCTACACGTAGAAAAGTTCAAAATGGAAACTCCAGAGTCCATCAGGACCTCCCTGATTCCAGGGGAGTGGGTATCGTCGATAGATCTGTCGGACACTTACCTGCACATCCCCATCCATCCAAACTCAAGGAAATACCTAAGGTTTTGCTACAAGTCACAGGTGTTCCAGTTCACCTCCCTCCCATTCGGACTAGCCACAGCCCCCCAGGTCTTTACAATGATTGTAAAGGAAGTGAAACTAATGGCCCTCTCCAGAGGACTCAGACTTCACCAATACCTGGACGACTGGCTGATCAGGTCCCAGTCTCAGGAGGAAGCCCAAGTGAACACTCAGGCGGTGCTAGACCTAACTCAGTCCTTGGGTTGGATAATAAATCAGGAAAAATCAGAACTGAAACCTACTCAGGTGTTTTCGTTCGTGGGCTACGAATACCATCTAGATTCAGCCCTTGTAAAACCTACTCAAGAGAGATGGCTCAAACTTCAGGATTTGATCCTAAGACTCCAGTCAAAACATGTTTTGACTGCAAGATGTTTGATGTCGCTAATTGGGTTGCTTGCCTCAACGAAGAAAATGGTCCCGGAGGGACGCCTTCACATGAGACCCTTTCAGTTTCATCTCAAGGAGCACTGGAGATATCCTCAGTCGCTGGACAGCCTCTTTCCTTGGACAGAAGCCATTGCAGCCCGCCTAGACTGGTGGCAAAATCCCTCAAACGTGATGAAAGGTGCAGAAAAGAAGAAAAGAAGCCATTATTTATTACACAGCTATTGCTGTTTGCATACAAAACTGAAAACCATGAAACGAAATCAGAACCAAAATTATATGCTTTCACGACCATTAGTAAGAACTGCCATTCTAAAGAGTCGAATGCTTTCTCAAAGTCTATGAATAGTAACATACCTGTCAGTTTTCTTATTTTAGCATATTGTATGCTATCAAAAATAGTTCTGATATTTTCACCTATATACCTATCTTTTATGAAACCTTTTTGGTCATCTGCAATTATTTTTGGTAGCACTTTCTTGATTCGTGCTGCTAAGACTCCAGCAAGTAATTTGTATTCTACATTCAAGAGGGTTATTGGTCTCCAATTTTGAATAAATTGTCTAGGTTTATTAAGCATCCCTTGTTTGTGTATGGGAGACCTTCAGGCACCGGCGGCTCTGCAAATGTCTTTTTTCGATGGGGAAGCTTGTCCGGATGATAACTTGAAACTTGGCAAATACATTCATTCTATTAAAATCTGGAAATCATTAAATTTTGGCATTGATTGGTTAAGAAATGGCCGAGTAATTAATGATTAATTAATCATTATGAATTTTCCAAATAAGGAAAACACAAAAATGCTTATATCTCGAAAACCGTGCTAGATAGAGCGATTTCGACGAAATTTTTGACCCACAGGGTATCTTTGCAGAGTAGTTATCCCAATTTTCAAAAAAATTTTGTCTCGCCAAAACTGGCGGCCATATTGAATTTTCGAATTTTTCGCAAAAATTGCAAAACATAAAAATGCTTATATCTCGAAAACCGTACTAGATAGAGCGATTTCGACGAAATTTTTGACCCACAGGTTATCTCTGCAGAGTAGCCATGCCTATTTTCAAAGAAATTTTGTCTCGCCAAAAATGGCGGCCATTTTGAATTTTCGAATTTTTCGCAAATATTGCAAAACATAAAAATGCTTATATCTCGAAAACCGTACTAGATAGAGCGATTTCGACGAAATTTTTGACCCACAGGGTATCTCTGCAGAGTAGCCATGCCAATTTTCAAAAAAAAAATTTCTCGCAAAAAATGGCGGCCATTTTGAATTTTCGAATTTTTCGCAAAATTGCAAAACACAAAAATGCTAATATCTCGAAAACCGTGCTACATAGAACGATTTCGACGAAATTTTTGATCTTCAGGGTATCTCTGCAGAGCAGCTATCCCAAAGACAGGGTTAGCGAAGTACCTCAAAAATATTTAGTGCAATTAGATTGAAATTTATTTTGTATGATTATTTTATTTAAGCTACAAATATGGCATTGATACTGTTTGAAAGACAAAAATTTGTAGTTTTTCTTGCTTTTTGTTTGACAAAAATTCATTGGGTAGTTCCAGAGATATAGTTTTTTGTTACAATATCCCCTGTAAATATTTTCGAATATTACAGCTTTTATTTTCCGGGCAACTTTCCGGGGCTAAATATCAAGAGTTTCCAAGATTTAGTAAAATAGTTTGTCGCCCACGAAATTCACCGCTCTGGCTTGTTGTTTCGACTGTTTCCGTGCAGAGATCAGGCTTTCTTTCGATATATAACGTTTTGAGTAGATTTGCTAGTGTAGATCTACGAAATATCTCGCTTTACAATGGTGGACGTAAACAACTTGCCAGGAAATCACTCGAAACCATTTAATTTTAAAATATAAAGCTTATCTTCAGTGTTATATATATTGCTTGCACATCTACGTTTCCTGCCAACCGAAATTCGCTTCTAAAGCAGAAATATTTTCTTCATAAAAATCGCGTCCCGATGGACGCACTGACAACCGAAACTTGCGTCCAAATCTGAAATACCGCGTGTTTAACATACTCGGATGGCGTAATCGCGAACCCTGCAAAGAGCTTTCACTCGGTGAAGTTTCAGACCCGTAGCTAATTTTTCACCTACTCAAAATGAGTAAATGCTAATTATCTCTAAAACTATTGCGGATACCCAATTTTTATCAAATAACTCATTCATCTACTTTTGGGAGAGCTTTCACATGGTGAAGTTTCAGACCCATAGATATTTACTCACCTACTCAAAATGAGTAAATGCGAATTATCTCTTAAAAGTATTGCAGATAGCCAATTTTTCTCAAATAACTCATTCACCTACTTTTGGAAGAGCTTTCACATAATGAAGTTTCAGACCCATAGCTAATTACTCACCTACTCAAAATGAGTAAATGCGAATTATCTCTAAAAGTATTGCAGATAGCCAATTTTTCTCAAATAACTCATTCACCTACTTTTGGGAGAGCTTTCACTCCGTGAAGTTTCAGACCCATAGCTAATTATTCACCTACTCAAAATGAGTAAATGCTAATTATCTGTAAAAGTATTGCAGATAGCCAATTTTTCTCAAATAACTCATTCATCTACTTGTGGGAGAGCTTTCACATGGTGAAGTTTCAGACCCATAGCTAATTACTCACCTACTCAAAATGAGTAAATGCGAATTATCTCTTAAAAGTATTGCAGATAGCCAATTTTTCTCAAATAACTCATTCACCTACTTTTGGGAAAGCTTTCACATAGTGAAGTTTCAGACCCATAGCTAATTACTCACCTACTCAAAATGAGTAAATGCGAATTATCTCTAAAAGTATTGCGGATACCCAAGTTTTCTCAAATAACTCATTCACCTACTTTTGGGAGAGCTTTCACTCCGTGAAGTTTCAGACCCATAGCTAATTATTCACCTACTCAAAATGAGTAAATGCTAATTATCTGTAAAAGTATTGCAGATAGCCAATTTTTCTCAAATAACTCATTCATCTACTTGTGGGAGAGCTTTCACATGGTGAAGTTTCAGACCCATAGCTAATTACTCACCTACTCAAAATGAGTAAATGCGAATTATCTCTAAAAGTATTGCAGATAGCCAATTTTTCTCAAATAACTCATTCACCTACTTTTGGGAAAGCTTTCACTTGGTGAAGTTTCAGACCCATAGCTAATTATTCACCTACTCAAAATGAGTAAATGCGAATTTTCTCTAAAAGTATTGCGGATACCCAAGTTTTATCAAATAACTCATTCATCTACTTTTGGGAGAACTTTCACTTGGTGAAGTTCCAGACCCGTAGGTAATTACTCACTTACTCAAAAGGAGTAAATGTGAATTATCTCTTAATAGTATTGCAGATAGCCAATTTTTCTCAAATAACTCATTCACCTAATATCTCGAAAACCGTGCTACATAGAACGATTTCGACGAAATTTTTGATCTTCAGGGTATCTCTGCAGAGCAGCTATCCCAAAGAGCTTTCACTCGGTGAAGTTTCAGACCCGTAGCTAATTTTTCACCTACTCAAAATGAGTAAATGCTAATTATCTCTAAAACTATTGCGGGTACCCAATTTTTATCAAATAACTCATTCATCTACTTTTGGGAGAGCTTTCACATGATGAAGTTTCAGACCCGTAGATAATTACTCACCTACTCAAAATGAGTAAATGCGAATTATCTCTAAAAGTATTGTAGATAGCCAATTTTTCTCAAATAAATCATTCACCTACTTTTGGGAGAGCTTTCACTTGGTGAAGTTTCAGACCCATAGCTAATTACTCACCTACTCAAAATGAGTAAATGCGAATTATCTCTAAAAGTATTGCAGATACCCAATTTTTATCAAATAACTCATTCATCTACTTTTGGGAGAGCTTTCACATGATGAAGTTTCAGACCCGTAGATAATTACTCACCTACTCAAAATGAGTAAATGCGAATTATCTCTAAAAGTATTGTAGATAGCCAATTTTTCTCAAATAACTCATTCACCTACTTTTGGGAGAGCTTTCACTTGGTGAAGTTTCAGACCCGTAGCTAATTTTTGACCTACTCAAAATGAGTAAATGCTAATTATCTCTAAAACTATTGCGGATACCCAATTTTTATCAAATAACTCATTCATCTAATTTTTGGAGAGCTTTCACATGGTGAAGTTTCAGACCCATAGATAATTACTCACCTACTCAAAATGAGTAAATGCGAATTATCTCTTAAAAGTATTGCAGATAGCCAATTTTTCTAAAATAACTCATTCACCTACTTTTGGAAGAGCTTTCACATAGTGAAGTTTTAGACCCATAGCTAATTACTCACCTACTCAAAATGAGTAAATACGAATTATCTCAAAGTATTGCAGATAGCCAATTTTTCTCAAATAACTCATTCACCTACTTTTGGGAGAGCTTTCACTCCGTGAAGTTTCAGACCCATAGCTAATTATTCACCTACTCAAAATGAGTAAATGCTAATTATCTGTAAAAGTATTGCAGATAGCCAATTTTTCTCAAATAACTCATTCATCTACTTGTGGGAGAGCTTTCACATGGTGAAGTTTCAGACCCATAGCTAATTACTCACCTACTCAAAATGAGTAAATGCGAATTATCTCTTAAAGTATTGCAGATAGCCAATTTTTCTCAAATAACTCATTCACCTACTTTTGGGAAAGCTTTCACATAGTGAAGTTTCAGACCCATAGCTAATTACTCACCTACTCAAAATGAGTAAATGCGAATTATCTCTAAAAGTATTGCGGATACCCAAGTTTTCTCAAATAACTCATTCACCTACTTTTGGGAGAGCTTTCACTCCGTGAAGTTTCAGACCCATAGCTAATTATTCACCTACTCAAAATGAGTAAATGCTAATTATCTGTAAAAGTATTGCAGATAGCCAATTTTTCTCAAATAACTCATTCATCTACTTGTGGGAGAGCTTTCACATGGTGAAGTTTCAGACCCATAGCTAATTACTCACCTACTCAAAATGAGTAAATGCGAATTATCTCTAAAAGTATTGCAGATAGCCAATTTTTCTCAAATAACTCATTCACGTAATATCTCGAAAACCGTGCTACATAGAACGATTTCGACGAAATTTTTGATCTTCAGGGTATCTCTGCAGAGCAGGTATCCCAAAGAGCTTTCACTCGGTGAAGTTTCAGACCCGTAGCTAATTTTTCACCTACTCAAAATGAGTAAATGCTAATTATCTCTAAAACTATTGCGGGTACCCAATTTTTATCAAATAACTCATTCATCTACTTTTGGGAGAGCTTTCACATGATGAAGTTTCAGACCCGTAGATAATTACTCACCTACTCAAAATGAGTAAATGCGAATTATCTCTAAAAGTATTGTAGATAGCCAATTTTTCTCAAATAAATCATTCACCTACTTTTGGGAGAGCTTTCACTTGGTGAAGTTTCAGACCCATAGCTAATTACTCACCTACTCAAAATGAGTAAATGCGAATTATCTCTAAAAGTATTGCAGATAGCCAATTTTTCTCAAATAACTCATTCACCTACTTTTGGGAGAGCTTTCACTTGGTGAAGTTTCAGACCCATAGCTAATTATTCACCTACTCAAAATGAGTAAATGCGAATTATCTCTAAAAGTATTGCGGATACCCAAGTTTTATCAAATAACTCATCTACTTTTCGGAGAACTTTCACTTGTTGAAGTTCCAGACCCGTAGGTAATTACTCACCTACTCAAAAGGAGTAAATGCGAATTATCTCTAAAAGTATTGCGGATACCCAAGTTTTATCAAATAACTCATCTACTTTTGGGAGAACTTTCACTTGGTGAAGTTCCAGACCCGTAGGTAATTACTCACCTACTCAAAAGGAGTAAATGCGAATTATCTCTTAATAGTATTGCGGATACCCAATTTTTCTCAAATAACTCATTCATCTACTTTTGGGAGAGCTTTCACATGATGAAGTTTCAGACCCGTAGATAATTACTCACCTACTCAAAATGAGTAAATGCGAATTATCTCTAAAAGTATTGCAGATAGCCAATTTTTCTCAAATAAATCATTCACCTACTTTTGGGAGAGCTTTCACTTGGTGAAGTTTCAGACCCATAGCTAATTACTCACCTACTCAAAAGGAGTAAATGCGAATTATCTCTAAAAGTATTGCGGATACCCAAGTTTTATCAAATAACTCATCTACTTTTGGGAGAACTTTCACTTGGTGAAGTTCCAGACCCGTAGGTAATTACTCACCTACTCAAAAGGAGTAAATGCGAATTATCTCTTAATAGTATTGCGGATACCCAATTTTTATCAAATAACTCATTCATCTACTTTTGGGAGAGCTTTCACATGATGAAGTTTCAGACCCGTAGATAATTACTCACCTACTCAAAATGAGTAAATGCGAATTATCTCTAAAAGTATTGCAGATAGCCAATTTTTCTCAAATAAATCATTCACCTACTTTTGGGAGAGCTTTCACTTGGTGAAGTTTCAGACCCATAGCTAATTACTCACCTACTCAAAATGAGTAAATGCGAATTATCTCTAAAAGTATTGCGGATACCCAAGTTTTATCAAATAACTCATCTACTTTTGGGAGAACTTTCACTTGGTGAAGTTCCGGACCCGTAGGTAATTACTCACCTACTCAAACGGAGTAAATGCGAATTATCTCTTAATAGTATTGCAGATAGCCAATTTTTCTCAAATAACTCATTCACCTACTTTTGGAAGAGCTTTCACACACGAAAATGAAAAATTGTGAATATCTCGGAAAAGCTATTTCTTCTCCTTTAATGCTCGGCGGGAGATACACACCGCGGCAGTGGTCTTGTCAAAAATTTTTGTCTCCCCAAAAATGGTGGCCATTTTGAATTTTCAAAGTTTTTGCAAAACACAAAAATGTTTATATCTCGAAAACCGTGCTAGATGGAGCGAACTCAACAAAATTTTTGACCTGCTGGGTATCTCTGCAGAGTAGCCATGCCAATTTTCAAAATATTTTTGTCTCGCCAAATATAGCGGACATTTTGAATTTTCGAATTTTTTGCAAAACACAAAAATGCTTCTATCTTGAAAACCGTGCTAGATAGAGCAGACTGTGCTGACTTTGGTTGCCACAACAGTATAAGGCTAGAAACGAAGCATTTTCTTAATACTTTAGCACTCACCTTTATATCCTTTTCGGGACGCTTTGTTTTTGCTATGCAAAAACATTATCTTTTTTTTTGCGAGCGATCCTCTAGTTATTTTTTGGGAGAAGTGTTATGATTCCCTGTTTTTGAGTAGTTGATAACTCTCCTGTATAAAATGCTTCATTCAAACGTTTCAGAACTTCATTTCCTATATCCACCCAGAAGAATTTGTAAAATGCTGAGGTAAATCCATCAGTACCAGGAGACTTGCCATTTTTCATACTCTTTAAAACCTGCAGTAATTCTGCCTTATTCACAAGTCCTTCACATAACATTTTGTCCTGATTTGATAAAGAATTGATATTGGTATCACTTAGAAAATATTCATGATTCTGCATTGAATTCATAGGCCTTTTACTTTGTAGTAAATCACTGTAGAAATTTTTGACTATTTCTAAAATGTCGTTTTGGTTTGTCACCATATTATTCTTGAATCTTAGTCTATGGACTACCTTATTTATATAATTTCGTTTTTCCAAATTGCAAAAATATTTTGTTGGTTTTTCAAAATTGTAGTAATCTTCTGCCTTTGCCCTTATGATGGCCCGTTTTATTTTTTCTTGTCTAATCCTTTGTAATTCATCCTTCAGTGCTTGAATATTTTCTAACAAATCTATGTTGTCTCTGGTGTTTGGCTTTAATTTAGCCTCTAAGTTGTTGATATCCTTTTCAATTTTTTTTCTGCTTCTAAAGTTATTCTTTTCTTTCTGGCACAATAGGGAATAGTGACCCCCTAACTTTTAATTTTATCATTTCAAGTATTGTTTGACTGGAATGGTGTTAACTAAATTGTTCTTTTACCTCTTCTATTACCTGTTTAACTAAATTTACATATTCTGGATCAACTAACAGGGAAGAGATTAATTTCCAAAAGCCTTTTCCACGAGTTACCTCTGTCCATTCTATTTCAAGACTTACGAGAGAATGGTCACTTCTATAGCCATAACTAATCTTGTTCGCTACAAGTTTGGCATGAATGTCAGGAAAGACCAGGAAGAAATCTAGTCTGGCCATTTTGATCGTTTTTTTTCCACTGACCCAAGTGAATTTTTTTGCCGCAGGATTTTGAGCCCGCCATATGTCAATAAAATCAAGGTTTTGCATCATTCCCAATACTTCTTTACTGGCCTTAACATTGTTTTCTCTAACATATCCGTGAGTATCATTTTTGTAGTCTAAAACTAAGTTCCAGTCCCTACATGCTATTACAGAAAAGTTGTTTTGTGCCAACATTTTGTTTTTCAAGTCATTATAAAATTCCGGAGAGTCATGATTGGGTCCATAAATGACAGCTAACGGCAGATTTATTTTGCCCAATTCTATTTCAAGCATCAAAAAATTGCCTGAAACATCCTTTTCCTCACTTAAAACCTTATATTCTAGTTTCCCATTAAAGAGTATTGCAACCCCTCTACTGTCAGAAGAAACTGATGACAGATGCACTTCACCCATCCCAGTCCCTTATAAAAAAGCCGTCTTATTTTTTGAACTCACATGGACATCCTGTAAGCAATATATTTGGTAGTTCTTTTGCTTCAATATGTGACAGAAAGCCCGCTGTCTCCTCTTCATCAAGAACTTTATTCAAAAATAATTTCAATACCTCTATAAATTTTTATGTCAGCTGACTTGTCAGTCAGCTGACATTATGTCGTCACTCTGCGGCGTGGGCGTACGCGTACGCGTCCACGTGAACAACTTCTCCTCCAAAACTACAAGGCCTAGAGACGTGCTGTTTTTTTTAAAAGATACCTTATCTATCGAGGATGAAAAATTGTTCAAGGCATGCAAATCTGTCTGTTCGTCTGTTTGCTAGAGACATTACAAGGGGGGTACCCCCACCAAAAGTGTGAAAATTTCAACACTTAATCACAATTTTCTCAGTGACTATTGCAGGGATTTCTCTCATATCTTGCATATATGTACTAGGCCACAGGTAGATTCTCTTGTGTGAGTATGAGACCTGGATCTGTCTTACTTTTTTTTTAATAAATTTTTTTAATAATTTTTAATGCATTAAAATTCATGAAATCATGCACAAAATCATTTATAACTTGAAAAGTGTTGCATTTAGAGCATTTTGTTAAAATATGTTATTCAGCTACTTTTTTCATAGCTACAATATGGTGAGTAAGTTGGGTGCCTGTCTCAATAGCTAAGTGAGTAATAGCTACTTTTGGGCTTTTCAGCAACTTCCATCATGAGTAAAATCACTTGTAACTTAAAAACTGTTGCATTTAGAGAATTTCGTATAAATATGTTATTCAGCTACTTTTGGGTCAGCTATAACATAGTAAAATTTTAGACCTGTAGCTCATGGCATAGCTGAGTAATAGCTACTTTTAGGTTATCACTGTTGAGTAAATCGCTTATAACTTCAAAACTATTGCATTTAGAGAATTTCGTATAAATATGTTATTCAGCTACTTTTGGGTCAGCTATAACATAGTAAAATTTCAGACCTGTAGCTCATGGCATAGCTGAGTAATAGCTACTTTGAGGTTATCACTGTTGAGTAAATCGCTTATAACTTGGAAACTATTGCATTTACAGTATTTTGTTTCAATATGTTATTCACCTATTTTGGGATCAGCTATAACATAGTGAAGTTTCAGATCTGTGGCTCATTGCATAGCTGAGTAATAGCTACTTTGAAGTTTTCACTATTGAGTAAATCACTTGTAACTTAAAACCTATTGCATTTAGAGAATTTCGTATAAATATGTTATTCAGCTACTTTTGGGCCAGCTATAACATAGTAAAATTTCAGATCTGTAGGTCATGGCATAGCTGAGTAATAGCTACTTTAAAGTTCTCACTATTGAGTAAATCAGTTGTAATTGGAAAACTATTGCATTTAGAGTATTTCATATAAATATGTTATTCAGCTACTTTTGGGTCAGCTATAACACAGTAAAATTTCAGACATGTAGCTCATGGCATAGCTGAGTAATAGCTACTTTTAGGTCATCACTATTGAGTAAATCAGTTGTAACTTGAAAACTATTGCATTTACAGTATTTTGCTTAAATATGTTGTTCACCTACTTTTGGGTCAGCTATAACATAGTAAAATTTCAGACCTGTAGCTCATTGCATAGCTGAGTAATAACTACTTTGAGATTCTCACTATTGAGTAAATCAGTTGTAATTGCAAAACTATTGCATTTAGAGAATTTCGTATAAATATGTTATTCAGCTACTTTTGGGCCAGCTATAACATAGTGAAATTTCAGATCTGTAGGTCATGGCATAGCTGAGTAATAGCTACTTTGAAGTTCTCACTATTGAGTAAATCAGTTGTAATTGGAAAACTATTGCATTTACAGAATTTCGTATAAATATGTTATTCAGCTACTTTTGGGTCAGCTATAACATAGTAAAATTTCAGACCTGTAGCTCATGGCATAGCTGAGTAATAGCTACTTTTAGGTCATCACTATTGAGTAAATCAGTTGTAACTTGAAAACTATTGCATTTACAGTATTTTGCTTAAATATGTTGTTCACCTACTTTTGGGTCAGCTATAACATAGTAAAATTTCAGACCTGTAGCTCATTGCATAGCTGAGTAATAACTACTTTGAGGTTCTCACTATTGAGTAAATCAGTTGTAATTGCAAAACTATTGCATTTAGAGAATTTAGTATAAATATGTTATTCAGCTACTTTTGGGTCAGCTATAACATAGTAAAATTTCAGACCTGTAGCTCATGGCATAGCTGAGTAATAGCTACTTTTAGGTCATCACTATTGCGTAAATCAGTTGTAACTTGAAAACTATTGCATTTACAGTATTTTGCTTAAATATGTTGTTCACCTACTTTTGGGTCAGCTATAACATAGTAAAATTTCAGACCTGTAGCTCATGGCATAGCTGAGTAATAGCTACTTTGAGGTTATCACTGTTGAGTAAATCGCTTATAACTTGGAAATTATTGCATTTAGAGTATTTTGTTTCAATATGTTATTCACCTATTTTGGGGTCAGCTATAACATAGTGAAGTTCCAGACCTGTGGCTCATTGCATAGCTGAGTAATAGCTACTTTGAAGTTCTCATTGTTGAGTAAATCAGTTGTAATTGGAAAACTATTGCCTTTACAGAAATTTGTGCAAATATGTTATTCAGCTACTTTTGGGTCAGCTATAACATAGTGAAATTACAGACCTGTAGCTCATGGCACAACTGAGCAATAGCTATTCTCAGGCACTGACTGTTGAGTAAATCGGCTATAACTTGAAAAATATTGCATTTGGAGTATTTTGTTAAAATATATTGTTCACCTACTTTTGGATTAGCTATAACATAGTGAAATTACAGACCTATAGCTCATGGCATAGCGGAGCAATAGCTATTTTCAGGTTCTCACTATTGAGTAAATCAGTTGTAACTTGAAAACTATTGCATTTACAGTATTTTGCTTAAATATGTTGTTCACCTACTTTTAGGTCAGCTATAACAGAGCAAAAATTCAGACATGTAGCTCATTGCATAGCTGAGTAATAGTTACTTTGAGGTTCTCACTCTTGAGTAAATCAGTAGTAACTTGAAAACTATTACATTTAGAGTATTTTGTTAAATATGTTATTCACAGACGTTTTGGTCAGCTATAACATAGTGAAATTGCAGACCTCTATGTCATGGCATAGCTGAGCAATAGCTTCTTTCAGGTTCTCACTGTTGAGTAAATCATTGTATCCAACCTATAGGAAATCATGGGCTGGGAATCTGTTAATATGGTCCGATTTGACCTTGGAACCCTCCTTCAAGGTCAAATGAGGATAGCCAAACATAAAAGTGCTTATAACTCGCTTATTATTGGTCCTAGAGGTTTGGAATGAAAACCAACCTATAGAAAATCATGAGCTGGGAATTTTTTCGTGTGGTCGGATTTCACCTTGGACCCCTCCTTCAAGGTCAAATGAGGATAGCCAAACTTAAAAGTGCTTATAACTCGCTTATTATTGGTCCTAGAGGTTTGGAATGGAAAACCAACCTATAGAAAATCATGGGCTGGGAATCTTTTGGTGTGGTCAGATTTCACCTTAGACCCCTCCTTCCAGGTCAAACGAAGATAGCCAAACTTAGAGTGCTTATAACTCGCGTATTATTGGTCTTGGAGGTTTGGGATGGTAAACCAACATATAGGAAATCATGGGCTGGGATTCTTTTGGTGTGGTCAGATTTGACCTGGGACCCCTCCTTCAAGGTCAATTGAGGATAGCCAAACTTACAATCGCTTAGAACTTGCTTATTATTGGTCCTACAGGTTTGGGATGGTAAACAAGCTACAGGAAATCATGGGCTGGGAATTTTTTTGTGTGGTCGGATTTAACCTTGGACCCCTCCGTCAAGGTCAAACAAGGATAGCCAAACTTAAAAAGTGCCTATGACTCACTTATTATTGGTCCGAGAGGTTTGGGATGGTAAACCATCCTAAATTCTTTGGCTGGGAATCTTTTGGTATGGTCAGATTTGACCTTTGGACCCCTTCTTCATGGTCGAACGAGGATATTGCATTTATAGTATTTCTTTAAATATTTTTAACCTACTTTTTACACTTAAACAATTACCTTGTTACTTTATTTCATAATACCATTTGCAGGGCACAACTTTTTTGTCCTTTTTTTCTGTCAGCTTCGGAATATCTTTCGAACATGCTGTTCAGTTACCATTTACTGTATTTCTGTACAGCCCTTTCCCTGATAATTATGCTTTCCTCTCATTATCACCATCACAAATCAAAAACATTCAGTCAGCTGACACAGTGCCCGTTCACGGGCACTCTCCTCTTGTTGCATTGCTGTTTTCATATTTATATTTTGTTACCTTCTTCCTACAGCATGATACCCATTTTTTATTTTCGAAAAATATGAATTCAAAACTAGTGCAAATCGGCAAATAACTGTAAATATAACAAACTAAATACAATATGGAAGTACTTAGCATAATTGTTTCCTCAAAACAAAAAAACTAATTGTGTCAGGATACTGCAAAAGGCACTCTTAAAATATATTCTGGATAAGTACATACATGTTCAATTATGTTTTAAAAATTGTCTGACCATATATAACCATTGTATCATACAGAAGAAAGTGTCAGAGATGCTCCTTATCATACATCCTGGGGAGGTAGTTCTTGACACCACATGATACAGAGTTGAAAATAGCCCACCGCTCAGAAGACTTCAGAGCAAACAATGTTAGTTATGTAACAGTTTATGTTAATATAGAGAAATAGCATCAGAGATGCCCGTACCCCACAGCCTGGGGAAAATAATTTTCAACATCATGAGGTATAGAAGTAGTGAAAACAGCGCAAAGATCAGGATACTTTCAGAGCAGTGTCAGCTATATAAAGGTCCAAATGTTGTTTACGTAGAGAAAGTAACATCTCAGCGAAAGAAAATGTATACAAAGACAAATTATTAAAAAAACAAGACAATTCAATAACAAGATGACAGCACCAACCAGCAAACCAGAAACCATGAAGCACACCTACAACCCCCAAGTAATGTCCCCACCAACTATCAACTTCCTACACTACAGTTTCAGAGATATTGCCTGGAAAAAAAAATTTAAGGGTCAAGGTTTTTACAGCAAGATGAAAGGTCAAATCAAGGTCAGAACATGACACTGCACACCTATAACCTCCAACCAATGTCCCCACCAAGCACCAACCTCCCACACCCCACGGTTTCCTAGGTATAGCCCAGACAAGATCTTATGGGTCAAGGTCACTATGGCAGGGCCAAAGGCCAACTCAAGGTCACACCACGATGCTGCACACCCACACCCCCTAAACAATGTCCCCACCAAGCACCAAACTCCCACACCTTACGGTTTCTGAGACACAGCCGGGACAAAACTTTTTGCCACCCGCCCACCTGGACACCATAGGCGAAAACAATACCCCGACTGTGGGGTAACAATGAAGGTAAGGATAATTAAATATAACATCAAACATAAATGACAATTCAACAGCCAAAAACCGATAAACATTTTTTTAATGAATTATAGCTGCTAATAGAGATTAGCACAATGGTACAAATTTAAAGAACACACATTAATCTGATACTATGAATCATAGCTGCTAATAGAGATTAGCACAATGGTACAAAATAACACATAATAATCTGATACAGCAAAACCTATATCTTTGTAATAGATGAAGTATTTACGCAGTTGAGCGTACCCTGGCAAAGCCAAGATTAAAGGTCTACTTACAACAATTTACAGTTTCTGGGATATGACCCTGCCATGATTATGATTATTAAAAGGTCAGGGTCACAATGAGGTCCTAGGTCTAATCGAGGCCACATCAAGATGGTACACACCTTGACCTCCAACAGTACCCATACCAAGTATCAACTTCCTGCATCCTAGAACATCCAAAAACTTAGCTTGTATAGAATTTATAAGGTCAAGGTCACTACAGTAAGGTTAAAGGTCAACTGATGGTCAAACAATTATTTTGCTAACATGCTCCCTGTAATTAAACTCCCTACCAAGTATCATCATCTTACACCTCACTGTTCTGAGGTACAGCCCAGTCGAGCTTTGTAGCATGCTCACCTGCCCAGATGCTCACCTGCTCACTCATTTAGACACCGCTGGTTAGAAAAATAGTAGGAAAAAAAAAACAGCATATTGTTACAACCATTTCATTATTCACTTAAATTACATTATTTATAACAGCATGTTTTTTATAGGCATTACCTCATTTTGTTTGTCCACCCTTATTAGTGTATATATAAAATATATATGTAATGTACATATACAAGTAATAACTCACGACGGTAGGTGTCTTTTAATATTATATTAGCTCCAACAGATTTACATCATGCTCATATTCAGGAACTGGGTGCTGGTGTCAAGGTATTAAAGTAATATATCCAAACCATAAAATTTAATATATACACACTGTCAATTATCTTTAATGCCAATACCGGCATGTTCTTGCATACACCTACTCAAAATATTTTCTTTGTCCATGCAGAAATATAAGCATTAACTACTGACAATTTTTTTCTTTGAATCCCTACCAGTATACTCTTCTCTAAACCCACTAAAATCAATATATATAAACCAGAACTTTGTATCTACAGATTTTTAACTTTTATACCATAACAGTGTGCTTTTGTGTGAGAATACACCAATAGATATATACCAAACAACCATTTGTACAAGTAGGTTCAATACAGCAGTTCCTGTTTGCCAACAAATGAAAAATAAAAACTTACATGAAAAAAAAAAAAAAACTTTTGTATAGTAACATTTTTCCATTTAATACTTTACCAGTTTTACATCATGTTATACTCCTGTGAAAAACATATTTAAGATTCAATTTATAGACATTCAAATAAATTTAGAGAATATAGCTGGGCTTATGCCAATTAGTCATTTTATGAACACAAAATGTTTTGGTAAAAAAGCATCAGAGATGCCCGTTCCCCACATTCCAGAAAAACAGTTCTCAACACCATGAAACAGTTTAAAGATTGGGATACTTTTAGAGCAGTGTCTGATATAAAAGGGTCCAATTAATGTTGACATAGAGAAAAATAAAGTTCAGGAAAAAGGATTGCATGTAAAGATAAAGTATCAAAGACCAGGGCAGTTCATCAGCGAGAAGGTAATAGGAATACCACAATTCTGTTACCGTATGTTTTTTGTCAATAGAGCTGTGGTCAAGGTCACACCATGACACTGCATGCCCACAACCCAAACAATGTCCCACCAAGCATCCACTTTCTACACCTTGCGGTTTCCGAGATACAGCCCGGATATAATACTGTAGGTCAAGGTCACTATGGCATGGTCGAAGGTCAAATCACGGTCACACCATGTCATTACACACCTACAACTCCAACCTAGAAACCCTACGAAAGTATCAATTCTCTACACCTTACAAATTCCGAGAAAAAGGGCGGGCAAAAATGTTTTATGTCACAGCCACTATGGTAAGGGCATAGGTCAATTCAAGGTCACCCCATGATGTTGCACACCTACAACTGCTCAAAACCTAGGTCACACCATGCCATTGTGCACCTAAACTCCCTAACCAGTGTCTTTACCAAGTATAACCTCATACACATTACTGTTTCCGAGGTATAGCCCAGACAGGATTTTATATGTCAAGGTTACTACAAGAAAGTCAAAGGTCAAAAAGAAGGTCACACCATGACATTGCACACCCACAAAACCAATGTCCTTAACAAGTATCACCTTGCTACACCTTACCGTTTCCAAGGTATAGCCAGGACCAGATTTTCAAAGCTCAAATAACTAAAAAGCCTTTATCAAGTTTAAAGGTCAAGTCAAGCTCACACATTGACATTACACACCTACAACTCCAACCTCAAAGTCCCTACAAGGTATCGATTTCCTAGACCTTACGGATTCCGAGAAAAAAGGCGGAACAAAATTTTATAGGTTACGACCATCACGGCAAGGACAAAGGTCATATCAAGGTCACTCCATGATGTTGCACACCTACAACTGCTAAACACTGTCCATACTGAGTATCCAACTTAGTATCAAACTCCTACACATTACTATCTCTGCGATACCGCCTGGACAAGATTTTATAGGTCAAGGTCACTACCGGCAAGGTCAGAGGTCAAAATCGAGGTCACACCATGACATTACACACATAAAATCCCCAACCAGTATCCCTAAATAAGTGTAACTTCATACCCATTACAGTTTCTGAGGTATAGTCCAGACACAATTTTATATGTCACGGTCACTGCAAAAAAGTCAAATGCCAAAACCAAGGCCACACCATGACGTTGCACACCCACAACCCACCAACCAATGCCCCAACCAAAGTATCAACTTGCTACACCTTACCGTTTCCCAGGTATAGCTTGGATAACATTTTCTCAGCTCCCGCCTCTAGAGCAAGTTCGAAAGGTCAAGTCAAGGTGTGACCCCCCCCCCCCCTCTGGTAGTCATGAGTTTGAGCTTCAGGCTGCTCTTTACTAGGTCTTTTCTGAATGTAACCTGGTCATGTAAATCTAGCAAGGCTACTGTCAGATGGGATTATGGGGCATTCAGGAGAGATACCAGATCTTAAGAGTTCCCCATTCACAATTAGTTTAGGAGGGTCGTTTTCAACCTCACTCAAGGTGAAGAGGCTGTGGAAACCCCTCCTTCCAATGACTCCTTAAAAAGCCTCCCTCAGTCCATCAGTAGAAGGTCGCCTCCGTTCTTTCAGAAGAGACTGGCAAACAAACAAATGCTCAAACATTATGTTAAACATTCTTACCATTCATCTTCAATCAAAATTTGCCAGAGTCCCCTGATTCTCTAAGGACCCAAGGCCCATCAAGATCCAGCTCTGGCCTCGTATCCAGTCTCTTCTGTCAAGAATGCAATAGAAAGGATGGAAAATGTAAAATCTCTCTGGTTTTTACAATCGCCTGTTCCTAATCCCCAAGCCTCACCAAGGGTGGAGGCCAAAGACAGACATAAGCAGGCTCACCCCCCCCCCCCCCTTTCTACTTGTAGAAAGGTTCAAATGGAAACTCCAGAGTCCATCAGGGCCTCTGATTCCAGGGGAATGGGTGTCATTGATAGACCTGTCAGACGCATACTTTCTCATTCCCATCCTCAAAGCTCAAGGAAGTTCCTGACACAGTCCTTAGAATGGACAATAAATCAGGAGAAGTCCGGACTCAACTTACTCGGGTGTTTCCGTTCGTGGGCTATGAATTTCACCCAGATTTAGCCCTTGTTAACCCACTCAGAGAGATGGCTCAATTTTTAGAATTTGATCCTACACTTGAAGTCCAACATGTTTTTGACTTCAGGATGTTTGATGTCGCTAAATTGGGTTGCTTGCCTCAATGGAGAAAATGGTCCCGGAGGGATGCCTTCACGTGAGGCCCTTTTCAGTTTCACCTTAAGGAGCACTGGAGATATCCTCCGTCATTGCACAGCCTCCTTCCTTGGACAGAGTCCTTTTTCAGCTCCCTCAAACGTGATGAAAGGTGCAGACCTTTATCCCAAGACCACAGGATCCAACTCTTTACTGACGCTTCAGACGAAGGCTGGGGCTCTCACTTAGAGCAAGCCTCTACAAGGGTCTGTGATCAGTAAAAAAAGGCTATACATAAATGTTCTAGAGTTGAAGGTGGTTTCTCTGGTCCTTCAAGTTTCAAGGTCCTGTGTCCGGTGTTGGTTGCAACGGACAACTCAACAGTGGTAGCCTACATCAACAAACAAGGAGGAACCCTCTCGGCAGAGATATGTGCTCTCCTGTTGAAGATCATGACCTGGGCCATAATTTCCAGATAACCTTAAAGCCAGACACATTCACAGGTTGTCTGAATGTGATGGCCGACCTTCTGTCCAGTTCAAACCCAGTTCAATCAACAGAAAAAGTCACTGCATTCGCAGGTGTTCAACAGATCTGTCTAAGTGGTTCACCCCTCATGTAGATCTATTTGCCACTCGTCTGAACCACAAACTTCCACTGTATGTGTCTGCACTCCCAGACCAAAATGCTCAGGACATAGATGCTCTAAACATAACTGGTCAGGTCTCACTGCTTATGGTTACCCTCCTACGGCTCTCCTTCACAAGGTGATCCAAAAATCAGGCAGATCATTGTAATCATTGTAATAGCCCCAGATTGGCCAGGAATGCCCTGGTTTTGGGACCAATTGCAGCTCTCAACAGAGATTCTAATTCTAATAGCACTTTTATAGCCCTTAATCTCTGTCAAAAGACAGACTCTAAGGCGTATCACACAAAAACATTGTTCAGTATTCATAAACCAGAGACATTGCAGGGGTCAGCACCGCGGAGAAAGCAGGGGATTGGAAATTTAGGGTGGATATGCTTTTCGAAAGAGGTATGACTTCAGCTTTGTTCTGAAGGAGGCAAGTGAGTTTGCAGAGCGGACCTCGTCAGGAAGGTCATTCCAAATCATAGGTGCATTATATGCAAAACTGAGTCCAAAATGAGATCCCACTTCAGCTTCTAGCATCAACAACTCTTCTCAAACAGTCCCACAATTATGTGCTTCACAGCAAGCCACAACATCTCAACCTCAGCACCTGGTGTCTAGGAGTGGACAGCTCCAAGACACAAGGCTTCTCTGTGGAGGTGGCAGAGAGAATTGCTGTCCCTCAGAGGTCATCAACAAGGACCATCTACAAGTCAAGTGGGCCCTATTTGAGAAATGGTGCAGAGAAAATTCGGTGGACTTCCCTACTCCCTCTGTGAAACAAGTCTCAGATTTTTTGGTGTACCTGTGCCAAGTTCTAAACAGGCTCCCTTCGACCATTTACGGTTACAGGACAGTCATTGTTGATACCTTGGGCCCAGCTGGGCACCATATTCCCCAAACTGAGACCTTAATAGCTTCAAACGTAAGAGAGTCCCACCCTGCCTCCCCGCTGAATAACAGCTGAGGGGGTATGGGCAAATTTCCAACTCGAAAAGAGGAAGTGGATGGCTATGTCACTACTGGGGTCACCTCAATTGCAAGGCATCTCGCCACTATTATGCGTCCATTTGGCCGGATGCCTGCGGCCTCCCGAGTAAGCATTCAGTTCCACATGGTAAGCTTGTAGCTTATAAAAGCTACATTTATGAAATTAGAATTTTCAAATCCACCGGATGGCAGTCCGAGATATGTTGCAAGATAGAAATTGTTGAGGGAACTGGGTTTTTTTTTCAGTCTAATGAAAGAGCTTCAAGAGACCTATGTATCACAGCAGACAGACACAAGTGGTAGGAACTGGGTAAAGGGAGACTTCTGTGCAGTCCGCTACACTACTGACAACAAGTGGTATCGAGCTCGAGTACAAGAACAGAGTGAAGATCGTCAAAAAGTGCAGGTAAAATCCCCTATTGTTACCTCCTCGTGTCTCATAACTACTAATCTCCACTAGCATGGTGGTAGATTATAAAATGTATATGTGTACATGTTGTGTCATTTTTGCCTGTAGGGACACTTTATTATGAAATTTATTATCTTGGATAGCCTAGGTACAGTGAAGTGATTTTTCTCCTTTTTAGTGGGAAGTTTGAAGCTATTACTTGTTTCATTTTTACTTGCTTATGAGTACAACTTCATAGAAATAGAGGATATAATGGGGGTGTTCCACTATAGTCAACCCTTAAACCAAATCTATGACTCTATGGTCAGTTGTAAAAGTCGAGAGTCTGGGAAGACAATCCTGAAAAAAGCGTGCGAAAACTTTGGGTCGGTTCATCTCCCCAATAGAACGCAGTACATCCTGGCTTGTCTGGATCTACCTCCAGACCTGACTTGAGGTTGGGGTGCCTTTCTCCATGACTTGATGGGAAAATATCAGCAAAATCCGTAAACCCCTAACAGACAAGCCGTATCAAACCCCAATAAATCGTACTGACAAACCAACAGGACTGGAGCATTTTCCCAACCCACCCCGACTGGACTGATGAATAGTGGGGGTATTGGATGGCCTGGGGATGCTACAGTCTACTGGTTTGAGTTCCAGTGGCAAGGAGAAGAAAACGGTCACATCTGAAGAAAAGACGAAACTCAAGCTTCAAAACTGGCCAAGTCATCCACAGCTAAGCCTGCCAAGCCAGTCTCTAATAGCAGGTTGGCCAGGTCTTCTGCTGATGCCAGAATTGATAAACTTGACCAGAAATGGTCCAACAGATTTAATAGACTCGAGGCGTCACTACTGCTCAGAACTGTTGATAAATGGAGCCAACCTTTCAGACTGTTGATGTCACACTAACGCACACACCTCCAGTTGGTTCTGTAAAGGCTTACAGACCCATTTATCAAACCAACCGAACAACCTCAGTCTCTCTCTCAGCCTGCCGACTGACCAGCAACCTCAGATTTATCTTGTACCAACCACCCTGCTCAACAGAGACAAGCTAACAGCAAATTGCCAAGCGATCAGAAAATAGGACCGACCAGCACCCTCAGATTTGTCTGATACCTACCACCCTGCTCCACAAAGACAGGCTACCACCAATTTGTGAAGGAATCACAGACTAGACAAATTAACTACTGACCGACCATCTACAGATTTGTTTGGCAATGACTCACCTGCTGTACAGCAACAAGTCTCCAGTAAGTTGACCTCTGCACCGGCCAGAAGACAAAGTGTTTCTTCTATGGACACTGACTCTTGTAGCGACATGTCAGACCGACCATCAGTGGATATTTTTGTTGGGGAAGGTGAATTGTCTGACCAGGATCCAGATGTCACTGTTGCAGACCCTGACCAGACACTCTCCGAGGAACAAACTTATAGAGAAACCGTGAGGTGGATCCAGTTGTACATGGGTTGGTTACACATCCCTAATTTGGACACTAGAAGTTCAACAGCAGAAGACAATCCATTTACAGGTCCAAAGCTACAACCAGCCAGTAAAGTGTCAGTCACAACGCTCTCTGATGAATGGCTTTGCAACAAACTGAGTAAACTTAACATCATGCTGGTGGATGTAAAATTTCCGTTTTGACAGGATAAGTATATTTTATTATTTTGGTGTGTTTTGAGTTTTCCTCGGTTCAGGCTTTCATCTACGTCCTTTTATTGCGTTTCAAGATGTCTGCCCACCAAACGAATAAAGATAAGCCTAGATCTAGTAAGTGTTGTCACTTTTGCTTCGCGTTTGACACACATAATTATTGCCCTACCTGTAGGGAATCTGGCAAGATGATGACCCCTGTGTCACTTTTGAAAATCCATGTGAAATATGCACTTCTTTTACAGAAGAACAAATGTTGAAAATTTCACAAAGAAAACGCTATATTAAGAAGCAAAACAGGGACACTGCTAGTTCAAAAGACGAACTAGATCTTTTAGGGGATGACGTGGATTCATTTACTGGTTCCCATGCAGACCTTGAGAGTGCTGCAGATAACTTATTTACCTCACCCCCACGTCCTCAGCCCCTACCCTTTAGTTCATTGTCTATAAAACACCAGCAAAAACTGTCCCACCCACCCCAGGTACTGCCTTACAGCAGAAGATTGAATCAAATTTAGAAAAATCCCTGGGTAACACACTAGACATCCATTTACAGCAACAAATGGGTTCTTTCCAGGCATCTATGTTAGAAGCTTTCCAGTCTCTCCGAGACGAATTGACAACTAAAAAACAAGCAGAGGTGGATCAGACCTCGGCTTCAGCTTCTAAGCCTGGACCCTCCACTAGTGCTGTTCATCTGGACCTACCCCCTCCGAGACCTAGAACTACCTCACATGTCGAGGAAATGGAAGTGGGCTATAGTCCAGCACTTCCTCCACGTCTCAGTTCTGATCTTCATAATGCATCAGATCAGAATTCTAATGCATCTGAGGAGCCTTCTAGCCTTGGATAGACCTACAAAACACTCTCACTCTCACAAAAGGCATGAGGTTGAACCGAGGTCTGTCTCAGATCAATACTATGATGAATCCGATGAACCTCGGATTTCATCTTCTAAACCCAAAAAACATGCTGACAAGAGTAGACATAAGGTCAGGTCCAGATACGTTTCATCTTCCTCAGAGGAGGATCAGTCCTCTACAACCAGACACAGGTCTTCAAAGCCCTCTGGGGCTCTCTCTGACCAAGACCAACCTCAACATGATCCAGACCCCCCTTATTACAGGGAAGTAGCTCTGTCTGACGTTCCCTCCCAATACGCTGAAGAGGTGGACACCTTCAGGTGCATTCTTTCTCTCCCTGACCCCAGGGAGTCTATGCCTAGGTCCTCAACTTCAGTTATGGGTCTGGATGATGAAAAAGGCCATCAAGACCTCAGACCTAGAGGCCCTTCCTCTATGCTACCACTCAGCTCAGTTATCAAGGATGATTTTGATAAGTTTGAACATGATTTTCAGGCTGCTAATTTACCTGAGGGTAAATACATCAAACCTCCTCCTTCCACTGCAAAGTGGTACAACGTGGGACAACCCTGTTATGAGGAGAAAATACAAGAGTTGAATACAGATTTTGCAAAAATCTGTATTACTCCTAAACCCCCTGGGGCTCCTAAGGGCAAGGTTCCCCTATCAATTATTAAGGAATTGGAACACCAAGCTAGGCAAAACATTTCCATACTCAATTTTACTGCTGCCTTTGCTAAGATTTCTTCTTCCTGCAATGCCACTCTTGAGAAGTGCCAACATAGCCTGAAGTCAACCTTCAAGAGGAAGCAAAACGTGGATATGAGCAAGCCTGTGAGTACTTAGACTTATGGAATAAGACTGTTCTTATTCAGCACAGGACTCTCACATGCCTCAGCAAATCCTTAGCCCATATACTCCAGAGGGAACTATTTACTATGAGTAATACCGGCTTGCTTAGGCGCGAAGCCGAAATGACCCTTTTGCAACCACATTTAGGGGAAACGAGACGCCAAGAACTCAGGAACTCATCCTTTTGGCATTCCTCCTTGATCAAGTCTCAACTTGTGAAGGAGGGGGAAGACTTCCTCCTCCAAAAAGGCACCTCCAAAGACTCTCAGGGTATCAAAATAAGCCCTTTCGTGGTCCCCACAACAAGAAAAGAGGCTCCTACAGGAATTGCCCCTATGGGGGCAACTCCTCACAAAGTAGTAACCAATCGTTTTCCTCAGGTAGGGGGAAACCGAACTTCAGAGGCTCCAGGGGTCGTTTTCGACCCCACTCTAGGGGATGAGGGCATGGAAACCCCTCCCCCCAATGACTCCTTAAAAGCCTCCCTCAGTCCACCAGTAGGTCGCCTCCGTTCTTTCAGAAGAGACTGGCAAATAAACAAATGTTCATCCAACGTGTTAAAACATTATCACCAATGGCTACGTACTGCCATTCCTTTCAAAACCAAGTCTGGTCAGATTCCCTCTGATTCAGTCAGAATACAAGGCCCGTCAAAAAGACCAAGCTCTGGCCACTTGTATCCAGTCTGTTCTGTCAAAAAACGCAATCGAAAGGGTGGAAAATGTAAAATCTCTCGGGTTTTACAGTCGCCTGTTTCTAGTCCCCAAGCCTCACCAAAGGCCAGTCATAGACTTAAGCAGGCTCAACACTTTCCTACACATAGAAAAGTTCAAAATGAAAACTCCATAGACCATCAGGACCTCCCTGATTCCAGGGGAATGGGTATCGTCGATAGACCTATCAGACGCTTACCTTCACATCCCCATCCATCCAAACTCAAGGAAATACCTAAGGTTTTGCCACAGGTCACAGGTGTTCCAGTTCACCCCTTCCCTTTCGGACTTGCTACAGCCCCCAGGTCTTTACAATGATTGTAAAGGAAGTGAAGCTAATGGCCCTCTCCAGAGGACTCAGACTTCACCAATACCTGGACGACTGGCTGATCAGGGCCCAGTCTCAGGAGGAAGCCCTGAGGAAGTCTCAGAAGGTGTTTTCATTCGTGGGCTACGAATACCATCTAGATTCAGCCCTTGTAAAACCCACTCAAGAGAGATGGCTCAAACTTCAGGATTTGATCCTAAGACTCCAGTCAAAACATGTTTTGACTGCAAGATGTTTGATGTCGCTAATTGGGTTGCTTGCCTCAACGGAGAAAATGGTCCCATAGGGATGCCTTCACATGAGGCCCTTTCAGTTTCACCTCAAGGAGCACTGGAGATATCCTCAGTCGCTGGACAGCCTCTTTCCTTGGACAGAAACCATTTCAGCACACCTAGACTGGTGGCAAAATCCCACAAACGTGATGAGAGGTGCAGACCTTCATCCCAAAGACCACAGTATCCAACTCTTTGGGCGCTCAGCTAGATCAAAGTTCTACAAAGGGTCTGTGGTCAGACCGGGAAAAAAGGCTACACATAAACGTTCTAGGGTTGAAGGTGGTCTCCCTGGCCCTTCGAAGCTTCAAGGACCAGTGCCAGAACCAAACAGTGCTAGTTGCATCAACAGTGGTAGCCTACATAAACAAACAGGGAGGAACTCACTCAGCAGAAATGTGCGCTCTCCTGTGGAAGATCATGACATGGTGTCATCACTATCACATAACATTAAAACCCAGATACATTCCAGGGTGTCTGAGTGTGATGGCCGACCTCCTGTCCAGATCGAACCAAGTGCAGTCAACAGAATGGTCACTGCATCCGCAGGTGTTCAAACAGATCTGCCGAAAGTGGTTCACTCCTCATGTAGATCTATTTGCCACTCATCTGAACCACAAACTTCCACTGTACTTGTCTCCTGTCCCAGACCCAAGTGCTTGGGGCATAGATGCTCTGAACTTAAACTGGACGGGTCTCACTGCCTATGCTTACCCTCCCAACGGCTCTCCTTCACAGGGTGATAAAAAAAATCAGGCAATGTCATTGCCTGATCATCGTAATAGCCCCAGGCTGGCCAGGGATGCCCTGGTTTTGGGACCTAGTGCAGCTCTCAACAGAGATCCCACTACAACTTCCAGTGTCAACAACTCTTCTCAAACAGTCCCACAATTATGTGTTCCACAGCAATCCACAGCATCTCAACCTCCACGCCTGGTGTCTAGGAGTGGACAGCTCCAAGAACAAGGCTTCTCTGTCGAGGTGGCAGAGAGAATTGCTGCCCCTCAGAGGTCATCAACAAGGACCATCTACAAGTCAAAGTGGGCCCTATTTGAGAAATGGTGCAGAGAAAATTCGGTGGATTTCTCCACTCCATCTGTGAAACATATCTCAGATTTTTTCATGTACCTGTACCAAGATCTAAACAGGCGGCCCTCAACCATTGATGGTTACAGGATGGCCATTGTTGACACTTTGGGCCCAGCGGGCCACCATATTGCACAAAGTTCCGACCTTCACAGGTTACTCTCCAGTTTTCACAGGGATCGTCCCAAAAGTTCCAGGAGTCTTCCTAAGTGGAACCTTTCTGTTTTCAATGAGCTCACAAAAGCACCTTTTGAGCCTATAAAAGACACAGACCTCAAACATCTTACTCTCAAAACTGCTTTCTTGCTAGCTTTGGCCTCCGGCAAGCGCCTCAGCAAAATCCATGCCTGGGTTGCAAACAAAGTATCGTAATCTAGGCCAATGGGAAAAGGTTTCTTTGTTCCCCTCTTCAGATTCATAGCCAAAAACCAACTAGCAAGAGAAGGTTCTCAAGGTGTGTCTCCGGTGACTATTCCTGCTCTAACTACCATTGTAGATAGACAATTCGAAGAAGACAGGACCTTGTGTCTGGTACGGGCCCTTTGGATCGAACCAAAGACCTAAGAGGGGACATACCTCATGTAACATTTGTGTTGTAACTTTATCAGAGAAACACTGGTCTCAGCTAACAAGCACTTTATTCTAGCTCTTCAGATTGACAACTGATTAGTCTCAGTGTTTACAAGAAACTCTATGTTATTTACACTAGGCACCATAATATTGTTACATGCCCCCTTTTAAGATAATTAATTAATGATAATTGATTAATTATAAGATTACTTTAAACAGATGTAATTTTCTTGGGAAATCAATGTCCCGACCCGTATGAGTGCATTATGCATATCATCAGACAATACAGTCTTTTTCCAATTTGACATATAATTATGAACTCTGGTGCGCTTTACAACAAGTTCAAAAACAAAGTTCCATCTTTGCCTGAATCATATTTATGGACTTGATTGATATGGGCCTACTTTCTTGCAAGGTATTAAATACAATTTTGCATATAGTGCAGAGTGATAAATCTCTGGTTTACCTACACACATGTAACAAACTTTTAATGTTTGTCACAAAGTACATTTCAGTGAGTTTTTGTGTGGGTGTTATTATCTCAACATTTGTGAATTTATGGATATGAACTAAAAAGAATGATTTTTAGGAATTGAACAACTTTACACATCCTACTGTGTTTACACTGTTTACCACAATTACTACTCTTCTTATACTGATTACACACTAGTAAATGATTAAATTACTGTTCTCTGTCCTGTACAGAAAATATACACTACGAAACAAAGTTATATGACTGGCTTTTCAGAATTTATATTTTGTTTTAGCTGTGTAAGCTTTTTAACATGTTATTAAGCGTCCCTTGAAAAGGGGACGCTTATTGTTTTCACCCCCGGTTTTCAGTCAGCCGCTGCATTATCATCCCCCTTGAATATCTCCCTTGTTATTAGGCCTATGCAAATGATATTTGGCAGTTATCTTCTATAGGCATGGAAAAATTTTTGACGGGCATAAATTTGACCTTTATCAAGGTCACATCAAAAATTCAAAAAAAAATTCACTTCCTTTTCACCAGATTTCCTCAGAAAGTACCGGATGTGGGTCAACCAAATTTGGTATGCACATTCCTGACATAAGAATCTAGGCGCCAGTCGATATTGGGATCAATCGGGCCATAATTGACCGATTGACGGGGGATTGATTATCGGTTGATAAAAAATTTGCTAAGATTAAGCCTTGAACTCGCTTATTATTGGTCCTAGAGGTTTGGGATGGTATACCAACATATAGGAAATCATGGGCTGGGAATCTTTTGGTGCGGTCATATTTGACCTTGGGTCCCTCCTTCAAGGTCAAACGAGGATAGCCCAACTTAAAAGTGCTTATAACTCTCATATTATTGGTCCTACATTTTTGGGATGGTAAAGCAACATGTAGGAAATCATGGGTTGGGAATCTTCTGGTGTGGTCGGATTTGACCTTGGGCCTCTCCTTCAAGGTCAAACGAGGATAGCCATACAAGAAAAATTGGGTATCCCCAATACTTTTAGAGATAATTAGCATTTACTCATTTTGAGTAGGTGAATAATTAGGTACAGGTCTGAAACTTCACCATGTGAAAGCTCTCCCAAAAGTAGATGAATGAGTTATTAGATAAAAATTGGGTATCCGCAATAGTTTTAGAGATAATTAGCATTTACTCATTTTGAGTAGGTGAATAATTAGCTACGGGTCTGAAACTTCACCAAGTGAAAGCTCTCCCAAAATTAGGTGAATGAGATATTTGAGAAAAATTGGCTATCCGCAATACTTTTAGAGATAATTCGCATTTACTCATTTTGAGTAGGTGAGTAATTAGCTATGGGTCTGAAACTTCACCATGTGAAAGCTCTCCCAAAAGTAGATGAATGAGTTATGTGCTAAAAATTGGGTATCCGTGGTACTTTTACAGATAATTAGCATTTACTCATTTTGGTCTTATGGTTTGTGAGATATTTGTGATTTTTCACATTTTCACTAAAAGTAGCAATAAAGTAGCCATTACTCACTTGTACATTGAGCAACAGTTGTGAAACTTCAATATGTTACAGTTCACAAAAAAGTAGATGAACAACATATTTGAGAGAAATTGTGTAGCTGCAATACTTTTGAAGATATAAGCCATTTACTCACTATGGTTATCATTAAAAATTGACAAAGTAGCTATTACTCACTTAGCTATGGAGATACACTTCCAAACTACTGACCATGTTGTAGCTGTGGAGAAAGTAGCTGAACAACATATTGCAACAAAATATTCTAAATGCAATAGTTTGACAGTTATAAGCCATATAATTATATTAGGTAAAAGTGCTATTACTCACTCAAAAGTAGGCCAAAGTTCACCAAACCCAAAAAATTTTGAAGAGCGTAAAAATTCATTAGGACAAGTAATTTACCAAAAATGTGTAACTGTAGTAGTTTCAGAGAAAACTGCGTGACCCACGCACGCACACACATGGTGCAAATTATAATCTCCCGCCGGCGAGCCGGGCGGGAGATAAAAATATGTGTCCGGTGTTAAAAAAACAAATTATCTGAAAGCTATGTTATCTGTAGATAATGTCAGTAATATATGATGTTATTTCTACAATGTACTGTGGCATATTACAGGAAATAAAATGAATATGATGCAATATCTGTTATTATAGGGAATTGTTAAATAATATTGGGCACAGCGATCACCAATATTCCATCGGACAATGCCACAAACTGGTCTTATATTAAAATGGTGATTTCAACTGAAACAATCTGTGCGCCTGAACAAGGCTACATGTTTTTTTCATCCTTGAAGTATATATACAACAGTGTCTTTTCTCCAAATTCTCACCTTAGTGAGTGCAAAGAAAAGGTTGAATCCACTAAAGAATTTGTCCGCATTGTCATGTAAAAGTAATTACATAAAATTACATAAATTACATAAAATAGAGTCATTGTTAACCAAAAATTATAAAGTCCTTTTTACAAATATAAAAGGAAGAGAACAAAGTAATATATGGTGTTGTTGCACTATGCAGGAAAAAGATCTATGTAACTTCAGTCAAAAGCAAGAGGTTGCAAACTAAATACACTTGTCAGAGATATGAAGGCCAACTGCCGAAACATTTTAAAAACACAAATGAAAAACAAATTTCATGTGATTGTAAGATGTGTTACAATAACATGTGTATTGTGTCTTTACTCATTAACACATAAGCTATGACTTGTCAGAACTGAATTTATAACGCAACTTATCTGTAGGTAAATACTGATAATATGAGTATTCCTTTCAGGAAAGCCAAAAGATTTCCCAATAGGTTATTTAAACATCCCAAACCTCTAGGACCAATTGTCTATCCTCTTTTGACCTCGAAGGAGGGGCCCAAGGTCAAATCGGATCACACCATAAGTTTCTCAGCCGATGATTTTCTATAGGTTGGTTTACCATCCCAAATCTCTAGGACCAATAATAAGCGAGTTATAAGCACTTTTAAGTTTGCCTATCCTCGTTTGACCTTGAAGGAGGGGCCCAAGGTCAAATCCGACCACACCAAAAGATTCCCAGACCATGATTTCCTACATGTTGGTTTACCATCCCAAAACTCCAGGACCAATAATAAGCGAGTTATAACCACTTGTAAGTCTGGCTATCCTCATTTGACCTTGAAGGAGGGGCCCAAAGTCAAATCCAACCACACCAAAAGATTTCCTGCCTACGATTTCCTATAGGTAGGTTTACCATCCCAAACCTCTAGGGCCAATAATAAGCGAGTCATAAGCACTTCTAATTTTGGGTATCCTCGTTTGACCTTGAAGGAGGGGCCCAAGGTCACATCCGACCACACCAGAAGATTCCCAGCCCATGATTTCCTACATGTTGGTTTACCATCCCAAACCTGTAGGACCAATAATAAGTGAGTTATAAGCACTTTTAATTTTGGCCAATTTTTCTCCAATAACTCATTCACCTACTTTTGGGAGAGCTTTCACTTGGTGAAGTTTCAGACCCGTAGCTAATTATTCACCTACTCAAAATGAGTAAATGCGAATTATCTCTTAAAAGTATTGCGGATAGCCAATTTTTCTCCAATAACTCATTCACCTACTTTTGGGAGAGCTTTCACTTGGTGAAGTTTCAGACCCGTAGCTAATTATTCACCTACTCAAAATGAGTAAATGCGAATTATCTTTTAAAAGTATTGGAGATAGCCAATTTTTCGCAATAACTCATTCACCTACTTTTGGAACAGCTTTCACATTGGTGAAGTTTCAGACCCATAGCTAATTACTCACCTGCTCAAAATGAGTACATGCGTATTATCTCTAAAAGTGTTGCAGATGGCCAATTTTTGTCAAATAACTCATTCACCTACTTTTGGGAGAGCTTTCACTTGGTGCAGTTTCAGACCTGTACCTAATTATTCACCTACTCAAAATGAGTAAATGCTAATTATCTCTAAAAGTATTGCGGATACCCAATTTTTATCTAATAACTCATTCATCTACTTTTGGGAGAGTTTTCATATGGTGAAATTTCAGACCCGTAGATAATTACTTACCTACTCAAAATGAGTAAATGCGAATTATCTCTTAAAAGTATTGCAGATAGCCAATTTTTCTCAAATAACTCATTCACCTACTTTTGGAAGAGCTTTCAGATGGTGAAGTTTCAGACCCATAGCTAATTACTCACCTACTCAAAATGAGTAAATGCGAATTATCTCTAAAAGTATTGCAGATAGCCAATTTTTCTCAAATAACTCATTCACCTACTTTTTGGGAGAGCTTTCACTTGGTGAAGTTTCAGACCCGTAGCTAATTATTCACCTACTCAAAATGAGTAAATGCTAATTATCTCTTAAAAGTATTGCAGATAATAGATAATTTTTCTCAAATAACTCATTTACCTACTTTTGGAAGAGCTTTCACATGGTGAAGTTTCAGAGCCATAGCTAATTACTCCCCTACTCAAAATGAGTAAATGCGAATTATCTCTATAAGTATTGCGGATAGCCAAGTGTCCTATGCAAAGGGGGAAAAATTCAATTTTATTGCGGAAAATTAACATTGAAAATATCTTCAAAATGGTAAGAGATAGAGCAATTTCAAGCGAATTTTTCAGCCGCAGGGTAGTACAACAATATTCTGTGCCTAGGGGAAAAATTTCAGTTTTTCACCACTTTTGGGTGCCATCTTGGATTTCAGCGGAAAATGAAAAATTGTGAATATCTCGCAAAATGTATTTCTTCCCCTGTAATACTCGGCGGGAGATACATACCGCGGCAGTGGTCTTGTTGTTAATGAAAACAATGATCTACAATATTATAATTGCTTCATTTTTAAAGCTGTAAAACTGTTTTTGAAATAAGTACGGTTAATTGCTGGTGGTTTATATTTGCAGTAATCTTGATCAACCATCCTAACCTGTAATGACAAATTTAAAAGTGTTTATAACTCGTTTATTATTGGTCCTAGAGGTTTGCAATGTGAAAGCAGTCTATAGGAAATCATGGGGTGGTAATCTTCTGATGTGATCAGATTTCACCTTGGGCCCTTCCTCCAAGGTCAAACGAGGATAGCCAAAGGTAACGGTGCTTATAACTCGCTTATTATTGGTCCTAGAGTTTTGCAGTGTTAAACCTACTTGTTAAAAATCATGGGCTGGGAATCGTCTGATATGTACAGATTTCACTTGGGTTCCTCCTTTAAGGTCAAACAAGGGTAGGCAAAGTTAAAGGTGCTTTTAGCTTGCTTATTATTGGTCCTAGGGTTTGCAATATGAAATCAACCTATGGGAAACCATAAGCTAGGAATCTTCTGATGTGGTTAGATTTGGCCTTGGGCCCTGTTTAGAGGTATACAGTTATAAGTAGAGACTCTGGGAAAGGCTAAGACAGTTGTAAAGTGGAGTATAAAATCCAGATGTTACATGTATCAGTTTATGGGAATGATCACTTCTTGAACTCTAAGATCCTTTTATAAAGGTAAATAGCAGTAGTTAAATCTTGTGAACAAAACCATATACATGTGCCTTTATAAATGTGTGTGTGATTATACAATAAAATAGAAAGATATAACTTTATATATAACTATCTTTAATATATATATTATATAATAATATATACATCAGGGCTGGGATTCACAAAAGGTCTTAAGTTTAGGCAATTTTTTTGCTTAGACAAATCTTAAAGTTATGACTTTTGTCTTAGCTAAGATTTCTCTTAAATTGGGATTCACAAAAAGTGCTTAGTAAAATCTTAGCTGAGACAAAATTTGTGCAAAAAGTCTTAACTATTTTGAATTCAAATGAACTAATCTTAGTAAAACAAAATATTTTTCATCAATAAATACACCAAACATGCTCTTTAAAATTATAAAACAGATTTGATACTTTTTCTTTGTAAAATTATGTAAAAATAGTAGTATTTGTGTTTTGTTGTGAGTCAGCCATTTTTATGACAATATTTTTACTACAAGAAGGTAAAATATGGAAATTTAGAGGTAATTAAATGATGTAAATTTTTATTACAATCCACAGAAATTACTTTTATAGGAAGTATAGATCCCCATAGTATATATTTTGTGGGCATAACAAAGGGTAAAATGTAAATACATGCAATGGAATATTTTAAAATTGTCTTAAGTCTGCCCTGCAGTGGTCTTAAAGTTATGACAAAATCTAAGACAAATTTTTGTCTAAGACCTTTTGTGAATCCCATTTTGTCTAAGCAAAAAAAAAGTCTTAACTTTATGACAAAATTCTTGCAGAGTTAAGACTTTTCTCCTTCTCATTTTTTTGCTTAAGACCTTTTGTGAATCCCGGCCCAGACCTATAAACATGGTGTCAGGTGTGTGACTATTATGGAGGAATACATCTCATAATAGGATACAAATAGTGACAACAGGATATAATACACAGTACAATCAAAATATTCAGAAAGGCTTTTTCTTAATATCCCTGTTCCAGCTCCAATGGAGGTGAAAGGGGACTTACTTAGTAATTGGACATTTTTCAAAGATCAATGGGAAAATTACAAAGTTGCCACTGGACTAAGGGAGAAATCAAAGAATGTAAGGGTTGCCACTTTAAGATCTGTTTTTACCCCACAGCCCTTAAGGGCTGTCGGGTATTGTTTTCACCCATGGTGTCTGGATGGGCGGGCGGGCGGCAGGAAATAGTTTGTCCGGGCTGTATCTCAGAAACCGTAAGGTGTAGGAAGTTCAGACTTGGCAGGGACATTGGTTGGGGGGTGTAGGTGTGCAACGTCATGGTCCGACCTTGATTTGACCTTGCCGTAGTGACCTTGAGTTTGAAAATCTTGTCCGGGCTATATCTCGGCAACCATAAGGTGTAGGAAGTTGATACTTGGCAGGGACATTAGTTAGGGGTTGTAGGTGTGCAACGTCATGGTCTGACCTTGATTTGACCTTGCCGTAGTGACCTTGACCTTTAAAATCTTGTCCGGGCTATATCTCGGAAACCGTAAGGTGTAGGAAGTTGATACTTGGTAGGGACATTGGTTAGGGGGTGTAGGTGTGCAACGTCATGGTCTGACCTTGATTTGACCTTTGACCTTGCTGTAGTCAGTACTAGTGACCTTGACCTATAAAATCTTGTCTGGGCTATATCTCAGCAACTGTAAGGTGTAGGAAGTTGATACGTGGTAGGGACATTGGTTAGGGGGTGTAGGTGTGCAACGTCATGGTCTGACCTTGATTTGACCTTGCTGTAGTGACCTTGACCTGTAAAATCTTGCCCGGGCTATATCTCCGAAAACGTAAGGTGTAGGAAGTTGATACTTGATAGGTTAGGAGTTGTAGGTGTAGGTTAGGAGTTGTAGGTGTGCAACATCATGGTCTGACCTTGATTTGACCTTTGATGTTGCCGTCGTGACCTTGACCTATAAAACCTTGTCCGGGCTATATCTCAGCAACTGTAAGGTGTAGGAAGTTGATACTTTTCCATCTCATCCAAGGTTGCTTTTACCCTGTCCCTCAGTGCTGCTGGAATCCTTCTTGGTGGATGTATCACTGGGTTGACACTCTTATCAATTTTAATTTGATGTGGCTCTCTCAGACAGCCAAGACCTTTGAATACACAATTGTACTTACGTATAATTCTATCTACTTCACTACTTGTTGACAGTGACATCACCAGTTTGATGAGGCCTAGATCATTGCATGTCTCAAGCCCTAGTACTGCTGGTGAATCTGTGTCTACAATATAGAACTTGCAACACATCTTGAATCCTTGTACCTGCACTGCACATCACACTTGCCTTTAACCTCATTCCACCATATCCAGTAAGCTTTGTGTTGGTGGTGTTAAGGTTAGTCTCTTTCATGTTCATTTGTCTGAACTTTTTCAGGGGAATTACATTCACTTGTGCCCCAGTGTCCAACTTGAATTTTACTTCACAGTTCTGATTACCTAAGAGTAGTGTGGCAAATGCTTCATCTTTAGTGTTACTGCTGTGTACAGATCCAATGAAGTTGAACACCTACAGTTTCTGTCTCACTGCTGTCACTTTCACTAGAGTTATCCATGGCATGTACTGTCTTTCGGCTCCTGCACATTACAGCAAAATGGTTGCTCTTCTGACATTTTAAGCACTTTTTGCCATAAGCAGGGCACTGACCTTGTGTGTGCTTTCTTCCACATTTTGTAAATTCTTTTTGAGTTGTCAGCTTTCTTCAGCTTGTGTTGTTGCTTCGCTACCTGTTTCTTCTGTGTTTTGCGTCGCACTTCATTCAGAGAATGTTCACTGCCTATAGTTTTGACATGTAGCTTGGACCCCTCTATTGCTTTTATTATCTCTGTAGCTTTTTACCCCACAGCCCTTAAGGGCTATCGGGGTATTCTTTTTCACCCATGGTGTCCGGATGGGCGGGCGGGCGGCGGTAAAAAGTTTGTCCGGGCTATATCTCAGAAACTGTAAGGTGTAGGAAGGTGATACTTGGTAGGGACATTGGTTAGGGGGTGTAGGTGTGCAACGTCATGGTCTGACCTTGATTTGACCTTGCCGTAGTGACCTTGACCATAAAATCTTGTCCGGGCTATATCTCGGAAACCGTAAGGTGTAGGAAGTTGATACTTGGTAGGGACATTGGTTAGGGGGTGTAGGTGTGCAACATCATGGTCTGACCTTGATTTGACGTTTGACCTTGCTGTAGTGACCTTGACCTATAAAATCTTGTCCGGGCTATATCTCGGAAACCATAAGGTGTAGGAAGTTGATACTTGGTAGGGACATTGGTTAGGGGGTGTAGGTGTGCAATGTCATGGTCTGACCTTGATTTGACCTTGCTGTAGTGACCTTGACCTATAAAATCTTGTCCGGGCTATATCTCGGAAACCGTGAGGTGTAGGAAGTTGATACTTGGTAGGGACATTGGTTAGGGGCTGTAGATGTTCAACATCATGGTCTGACCTTGATTTGACCTTGCTGTAGTGACCTTGACCTATAAAATCTTGTCCGGGCTATATCTCAGAAACCATAAGGTGTAGGAAGTTGATACTTGGTAGGGACATGGTTAGGGGGTGTAGGTGTGCAATCTCATGGTCTGACTTTGATTTGACCTTGCCGTAGTGACCTTGACCTATAAAATCTTGTCCGGGCTATATCTCGGAAACCGTAAGGTGTAGGAAGTTGATGCTTGGTAGGGACATTGGTTAGGGGTTGTAGGTGTGCATCATCATAGTGTGACCTTGATTTGACCTTGTCGTAGTGACCTTGACCTTTAAAATCTTGTTGCACCTTTGGGTCTGTCTTTTGATGCAGATTAAGCACTGTTAAAGTCATATTAGAATTCATTAAGAATTTTACTTTTACAACTTCCCATTGTAACAGATGGAATTTCATCATGTGAGCCACAGATTTTGCTCCAACACCACACATAAGCATTCATTGAATGTATTACCACTTCTGTATGCATGGTAATATTCAAAACATCTAAACCATAATTCGGCCATGCCAGATGTAGATAAAGAGTACATGCATTATCTTTCTCTTAGATACTATTTTCTCTATTCAAACATTGTTTGGACCTTTATATAACCGACAGTGCTCTGAAAGTACCCTGAACTTTGTACTGATTCAGTACTTCAATATCTCATGGTGTTAAAAATATTTCTCTAGGCTGTGGGGTACGGGCATCTCTGATGCTATTTTTGTAGTGTTAAGTCTGGTTGTTGTAAAAGTTTTTCTTTCACCTCTTCTGAATAAACACCAACCACCAGCCTGTCACAAATCATCTCCCTAAGCTCTCCATATTCACAGTCCATTGACAAAAGTTTGAGGTCAGTGATGAACTGATCTGCTGTCTCCGATACTCCTTGAACATGACTATTAAACTTGTGCCGGATAACTGTCAGATTCTTTCTAGGCTTACAGTATTCCTCAAACTTCTTGAACAGAACATCTGTTTTGTCCCGTTCATCTGCTGTCAAGGTCCAAGTGTTGTATATATCCCTGGCCTCTTGACCGATGAAGAGAAGGAAGAAGCTGCATTTCACATCCTCTGATTTTGAAGCCAGTGGTCCAGATAAAACTAATTTCATTGTCTGTGACCATCTTCTCCAGCTTTCAGATAGGTTTGAACTGCTAAGATCCAAAGCTTCAGGTTTAACACTATCCATTTTGTTGAAATATCCAACCTAATTAGCTAATTAATTAAGTTTTTTAATACCTGACACCATGTAACATTTGTGTTGTAACTTTATCAGAGAAACACTGGTCTCAGCTAAGAAGCACTTTATTCTAGCTCTTCAGATTGACAACTGATTAGTCTCAGTGTTTACAAGAAACTCTGGGTTATTTACAGTAGGCACCATAATATTGTTACACCTCAGACATCAGACCCGCTACACTCTCTTCTTGGCTAAAACAAACTATCCTACTTTGTTATAAACAAGCAGATCAACAAGCCTTGGACCTGGTCAAGTCAAAGCGCATGACATTAGGGCCTTCGCGGCTGCTAAGGCCTTTTACAATGGAGCATCGGTGGACCAAATCATGCAAGCGTGTCACTGGAAAGCTCACAACACATTTACAAATTTTTACCTAAAAGACCTTACTTGGTCAGACAACGACAACAATGTGTATCTCGGACCAGTAGTAGCGGCACAACAAGTCCTAGGCCCTTCCCCTCAGCATACTAATCTTCGGGAAGAAAAGAAGGGGGGGGCACACCCGCTGCAGCCAAGTCTTCAGGAGTCTAATCACTATTGAGTAAATCAGTTGTAACTTGAAAACTATTGCATTTACAGTATTTTGCTTAAATATGTTGTTCACCTACTTTTGGGTCAGCTATAACATAGTAAAATTTCAGACATGTAGCTCATGGCATAGCTGAGTAATAGCTACTTTGAGGTTATCACTGTTGAGTAAATCACTTATAACTTGAAAACTATTGCAGTTACAGAAATTTGTGTAAATATGTTACTCAGCTACTTTTGGGTCAGCTATAACATAGTGAAATGACAGACCTGTAGCTCATGGCACAACTGAGCAATAGCTATTTTCAGGTACTGTATGTTGAGTAAATCAGTTTTAACTTGAAAAATATTGCATTTGGAGTATTTTGTTAAAATATGTTGTTCACCTACTTTTGGGTCAGCTATAACATAGTGAAATTACAGACCTATAGCTCATGGCATAGCTGAGTAATAGCTACTTTTAGGTTATCACTGTTGAGTAAATCACTTATAACTTGAAAACTATTGCATTTAGAGTATTTTGTTTCAATATGTTATTCACCTATTTTGGGGTCAGCTATAACATAGTAAAATTTCAGACCTGTAGCTCATGGCATAGCTGAGTAATAGCTACTTTGAGGTTATCACTGTTGAGTAAATCATTTATAACTTGAAAACTATTGCATTTACAGAAATTTGTGTAAATACGTTATTCAGCTACTTTTGGGTCAGCTATAACATAGTGAAATTACAGACCTGTAGCTCGTGGCACAACTGAGCAATAGCTATTTTCAGGTACTGTCTGTTGAGTAAATCAATTGTAACTTGAAAAATATTGCATTTGGAGTATTTTGTTAAAATATGTTGTTCACCTACTTTTGGGTCAGCTATAACATAGTGAAATTACAGACCTATAGCTCATGGCATAGCTGAGCAATAGCTATTTTCAGGTTCTCACTATTGAGTAAATCAGTTGTAACTTGAAAACTATTGCATTTACAGTATTTTGCTTAAATATGTTGTTCACCTACTTTTGGGTCAGACATGTAGTTCATTGCATAGCTGAGTAATAGCTATTTTGAGGTTATCACTGTTGAGTAAATCAGTTGTAACTTTTAGAGTATTTAGAGTATTTTGTTTAAATATCTTATTCGCATAATTTTTGGTCAGTTATATCATAGTAAAATTGCAGACCTCTATGTCATGGCATAGCTGAACAATAGCTACTTTCAGGTTCTCACTATTGAGTAAATCATTGTATCCACTGGATAGCCGCAGTGTGTAAAGAAATTTCACCATTACCGCTCTAATGAAAAAAATATTATAGCTAGCCTTCTCAAGTTTGCAGAATATATTAATAACCATAAAATGTTGCCTTGGAATATTTTTTGGCCTCATTTCGAAAAACAAGATGGCCGCCAGGGACGTTTATTCGACTTTAAACAAGGACTTTTGTTGGACCTCTAGAGCAAAGGGTATTATAGGTAGAGATCTCAAATTAATTCGCAGGATATGTTCCTCATTATAAAATCTTGACTGGGAATATTTTTGGCCTCATTTTGAAAAACAAGATGGCCGCCACAGGTGTTTCTTTGTCAGTCATGAAAAGTGCTTATATCTCCCTTATTATTGGTCCTAGAGGTTTGGGATGGTAAACCAACCTGTAGGAAATCATGGGCTGGGAATCTTTTGGTGTGGTCGGATTTGACCTTTGACCCCTCCTTCAAGGTCAAACGAGGATAGCCAAACTTAAAAGTGCTTATAACTCACTTATTATTGGTCCTAGAGGTTTGGGATGGTAAACAGACATATAGGAAATCATGGGCTGGGAATCTGTTGATGTGGTCCGATTTGACTTTGGACCTCTTCTTCAAGGTCAAACGAGGATAGCCAAACTTAAAAGTGCTTATAACTCGCTTATTATTGGTGTTAGAGGTTTGGGATGGTAAACCAACATATAGGAAATCGTGGGCTGGGATTCTTTTGGTGTGGTCAGATTTGACCTTGGACCCTCCTTCAAGGTCAGTTGAGGATAGCCAAACTTAAAATTGCTTATAACTCGCTTGTTATTGGTCCTACAGGTTTGGGATGGTAAACCAACCTACAGGAAATCATGGGCTGGGAATCATTTGGTGTGGTCGGATTTGACCTTGGACCCCTCCTTCAAGGTCGAACAAAGATAGCAAAACTTAAAAGTGCCTATAATTTGCTTATTATTGGTTCTAGAGGTTTGGGATGGTAAACCATCCTATAGGAAATCATGGGCTGGGAATCTTTTGGTGTGGTCAGATTTGACCTTTGGACCCCTCCTTCAAGGTCAAATAAGGACAGCCAAACTTAAAAGTGCTTATAACTTGCTTACTTTCCTTCATAATACCATTGGCAGGGCACAACTTTTTTGTCCTTTTGTTCTGTCAGGTTCAGAATTTCTTTTGAACATGCTGTTCAATTACCATTTACTATACTTCTGTACAGCACTTTCCCTGATAATTATGCTTTCCTCTCATTATTACCTTCACAAATCAAAAAACACTCAGTCAGCTGACACAGTGCCCGTTCACGGGCACTCTCCTCTTGTTTTAATTCTAAATTCAAGAAAAATGGACAAAATACTTCCAGTCTCAGCTGTAATCCCACCACCGGGCAGTTGCATTCAGCATTGAGTCCCACATGGTAAGCTATTGTAGCGCAATAAAATTGAAAAGTTTAATTACTTAAATGTAGCTTTTATAAGCTACAAGCTTATCATGTGGGACTGAAGAAAGTCCCACCCTGCCTCCCCGCTGTATTCCAGCTGAGGGGCTACGGGCTAAATTTACAAGAGAAGAAGGACGAATCACCAAACGACACTGCTATGTTACACACTAAAACGCGGACTCGGTCAAATCCAAACGTCCATTTTTCTTGGTCGTTGGTCGGGTCCTGCGGCCTCCAGAGATAGCATTCAGTCCCACATGGTAAGCTTGTAGCTTATAAAAGCTAGATTTAATTAATTAGAATTTTCAAATTTAGAGAATTTTGTTTAAAAATGTTATTCACCTACTTTGGATTAGCTATAACATAGTAAAATTGCAGATGTGTAGGTCATGGCATAGCTGTGTAATAGTTATGCTCAGGTTCTCACTGTTGAGTAAATCAGTTGTAACTTGAAAATTATTGCATTTAAGTATTTTCTATAAATATGTTGTTCACCTACTTTTGGGTCAGCTTTGACATAGTGAATTTACAGACCTGTATGTCATGGCATAGCTGAGCAATAGCTACTTCGAGGTTTTCTCACTGTTGAGTAAATCAGATGTCACTTAAAAACTATTGCATTTAGAGTAATCGGTTTAAATATGTTGTTCACATACTTATGGGTCAGCTATTACATAGTGAAATTGCAGACCTGTAGCTCCTTGCATAGCTGAGTAATAGCTACTTTGAGGTTCTCACTGTTGAGTAAATCAGTTGTAACTCGAAAACTATTGCATTTGCAGTATTTTCTTTAAATATGTTTTTAACTTTTACTTTTACACCTTAACAGTTACCTTGTTACTCTCCTTCTGAATACCATTTCCAGGGCACAACTTTTGTGTCCTTTTCTTCTGTCACTTCTACTCTGAAACTGAAAACACACAGCTGACACAGAGCCCATTCACGGGCACTGATTGCTTGTTCTAAAGATGTTACATTTGTTACAGTTTTTGGATACTTGAAAATGAGCCGATTGTATTGAGAAACAACGTACAAACTTAGGAACTGGGAGGTATTTAAAACTATAAAAATAGTATTTTTTCATGATTGACAAAGCAAACCACTCATTCAGATTTTGTGGGAAAAGGAGAAAATTGACACGGAAGGGTAGCAGACTCCCACATTTTCTACAAGCCATAGCCAAGCAACCAGTAGAAGGGATTCTCTTAAAATTTGGCATGTCTTCAAAGTTGGCCTTGGGAAAATTTTCTGCTTCTCCAGATTATAACCAGATATCCAGATCGAAATTTTTTCATGTGCAATTGAGCAAATAGGTTTGTCATATGGATATATGGAAATCATTAATTTTTTGAAGTGATCTAATGCAAAATGGCTGAGTTATTAATGACTTAATAGACATTACAATTTTATTAATTATGAAAATGAAAAACCCTTAAACAATGCAAGATAGAGTGATTCAGTTAAATTTTGGGCCCATAAGGCTGCAGTAGAATTTTCTGTACCCTTTTTCAAAAAATCACTCTCCTACTATATTTGGCAGCCATCTTGTATTTCTGTGTAAAATGCATTTTATGTCTGAAATGGTGCAAGGCAAAATAATTTCAGCTTATTTTTTCAACAGGCGCTATGTTCAAAGTCATCTGTTCAAAAATCTTTTGGTTGGAGGTTATCTGCACATGGTTATCCTACCATTTTATTGCGGCTATCTTGAAGCTGTGTAAAAAACAAAAATACATTTATCCCAAAAACAGTGAGAGATTGAGTGATTTTGGCAATATTTTTGGCCCAGAGGGTATCTCCAAAGGCATCAGCCTATTTTTCAAAAAAAATCTTTGCCCAGCCATTTTTGTTGGCCATCTTGAATTTCTCTGCATAATAATGAAATAAAAAGTCCTTAATACCTCAGAAATGTTACAAGATAGCGGTTTTTGGGTCAAATTTGGGTCAAATTTTTGTCAGTTTTTGTATGCACTGAAAATTTTTTAAAATATAACCAGTTCACACTATTTGGTGTGTTTATAACAACTCCTAACTTAATTTTGCTTTACGAGTTTATCCCTTTGACTCCAAAAAGAGACTTTGAAATCTTGGAAGTGCACATATACAAATGCAGCCACCTCATATAGCCATTCTGTCTTCCACTTCACCTATCTGATCTGTACCCTGGCAGTTGAACGGGACATAAAAACCTCCACTTTGACTTTTAAACATTTAGTAAAATCTGCTATGTGCTGGAAACACTGTCCCTGTTGTCCTACCAAAATACAAATCCTGACTTATGAAACCTAATAGATACTGCCAAAGCACAAAATGCATCGAGCACCAATGAACTGGTCGAGTTAAACATTTTTGGTGTGTATATGTGATACCATTATCAATATGCATATTCTATGATAAGATACTGACACACTATTCCATATAAGAAATATTACATGTCTACAAATTGTAAATTTTTCAGGTACATCTCTTGGACTATGGCTACAAAGATCTTGTGGACAAACACAAGCTATATCAGTTGAGTGAAAAGCATTGTAAGGTCAACTGCTTTAGTGTTCAGTGCCACCTGCAAAATATTAAACCAGCTGGTGACAAGAAAATGTGGTCACAAACAGCAGTTGAGATCTTCAGGGATAAAGTACAGAATCAAACTGTTTTCATTGCAGACTTTGTAAGTATTAGCTGTTTTAGTTACATTATTAAGCCTAAATAATGTATACAGTTTACAGTGTAAAAGGAGATTTTATAATTACTAGTCGGTATCTAACCCCAGCCCATAAAGGCTGGGGGTTATAGTCGTCCCCTGCGCCATCCGGGCGGCGGAGGGGGGCATAAAGTTTGTGGGTGTTACACAGCCTAAACCCCTGCACAGATTTTCACAAAATTTTCAGGGTATGTTTACCCCAAGAGAATCTAGAGCTGATTAGGTTTTGGGGGGTATCTGGTAACAACTGTTGCCATGGCAATACGTTTAAGATTTTCGGGTCTTAAAGTTTGTGAGTGTTCCACAGACTAAACCCTGCACAGATTTTCACCAAATTTTTAGGGGATGTTTACCCCAAGAGGATCTAGAGCTGATTAGGTTTTCAGGGGTATCCGGTAACAACTGTTGCCACGGCAACACTTTTAAGATTTTCGGGTCTTAAAGATTGTTGGTGTTCCATAGCCTAAACCCCTTCACGGATTTTCACCAAATTTCCAGGGAATGTTTACCCCAAGAGGATCTACAGCTGATTAGGTTTTGGGGGGTATTCGGTTACATCTGTTGCCATGACAACACTTTTGAAATTTTCGGGTCTTAAAGTTTGTGGGTGTTCTATAGCCTAAACCCCTTCACGGATTTTCACCAAATTTTCAGGGGATGTTTAACCCAAGAGGATCTAGACCTGATTAGGTGTTTGGGGGTATCCAGTAACAACTGTTGCCATGGCAGCACTTTTAAGATTTTCAGGTCTTAAAGTTTGTGGGTGTTCCACAGCCTTAACCCCTGCATGGATTTTCACCAAATTTTCAGGATATATTTACCCCAAGAGAATCTAGAGCTGATTAGGTTTTGGGGGTATCTGGCAGCAACTGTTGCCATGGCAACACTTAAAACTTTGGGGTCTTAAAGTTTGTTCTAAAATCTTTACTATTTTCTGTAACCTATAGTATTGCAGCTAGCTTCATAAGATTTGCACAAAATGTAAATGAACAGGAAAGCTTGTGTCAAAGTAATTGTGTCATTGTTTTGGAAACAAAATGGCTGCCATATCACATTGTTAATGCCAAATAGGAGGGTGATCATGTCAAAAATGCCTTATATCTCCCTTATATTTGTTTCTAGGGCTTCAAAATATGAAAACTACTTGTAAGAAATCATGGCCTGTGAATCTTTTGTACAACATCTTGTGGGTCCTCTATACTTCTTACAACGGACATTGTTCCTAAGATTTTCCTAAATCTCAATGTCATTGGCCATTTACCTGTACCTGCAGGCTGGGGTTCTTGCCTGCTGAGGCTGGCTATTTTTAGTGTTTATTGGTATAATCAATAATTATGTGTTTTTAAGAGGAAAGGGTGCCAATATTGATGTTCAACAATTAGTGTTGTTAAAGGATGGCATCAGCATTTTTTACAGACCCATTTTTATGTCAGCTGACATTGTGATGACTCTGTGGTGGCGTTGGCGTCCACATCCGCGTGATCAACTTCTCCTCCAAAGCTACAAGGCCCAGAGATTCACCCATGGTGTCCGGATGGGTGGGCGGGCAGGCGGCGGGAAAAAGTTTGTCCGGGCTATATCTCAGAAACCGTAAGGTGTAGGAAGTTGATACTTGGTAGGGACATTGGTTAGGGGGTGTAGGTGTGCAACGTCATGGTCTGACCTTGATTTGACCTTTGACCTTGCCGTAGTGACCTTAACCTATAAAATCTTATCCGGGCTATATCTCGGAAACTGTAAGGTGTAGGAAGTTGATACTTGGTAGGGACATTGGTTAGGGGGTGTAGGTGTGCAACGTCATAGTCTGATCTTGATTTGACGTTTGACCTTGCTGTAGTGACCTTGACCTATAAAATCTTGTCCGGGCTATATCTCGGAAACCGTAAGGTGTAGGAAGTTGATGCTTGGTAGGGACATTGGTTAGGGGGGTGTAGGTGTGCAGCATCATGGTGTGACCTTGATTTGACCTTGCCGTAGTGACCTTGACCTTTAAAATCTTGTTGCACCTTTGGGTCTGTCTTTTGATGCAAATTAAGCACTGTTAAAGTCATATTAGAATTCATTAAGAATTTTACTTTTACAACTTCTCATTGTAACAGATGGAATTTCATCAAGTGAGCCACAGATTTTGCTCCAACACCACACATAAGCATTCATTGAATATATTACCACTTCTGTATGCATGGTAATATTCAAAACATCTAAGCCATAATTCGGCCATGCCAGATGTAGATAAAGAGTACATGCATTATCTTTCTGTTAGACATTATTTTCTCCTATTTAAACATTGTTTGGACCTATGTATAACTGACAGTGCTCTCAAAGTATCCTGAACTTTGTAGTGGTACAGTACTTCTACATCTCGTGGTGTTAAAAAATTTCCCTAGCCTGTGGGGTACAGGCATCTCTGATGCTATTTTTATAGATTTGGGGGTGCGCATGCGCCTTTCAACTCTATACTGTTCTGTATTTTTGCGAGTCTTTGTCCTCGAATTTCTGGCTTTTCAAGTGCTAACTAAATGCCGTTTTCGGAGAGTTTTGAATAATTTTAAGTAATTGATCATTCGGTTTCTTGGCCATTCTTTCGTCATTTTAATAAAAATTTGTGAACAAATTTAGTTTTTTAACATGCATAACAAAATAACCTCTTGAACTTAAAATATAACCTTTTGAACCAAAACATCACTGATCTTATCTATATGGGCCAGCTGCCTCTAAACATAAAATTCATCAAGAAAACTATTTAATCCCGGAAAATTCAAGCTGTGACAATCGAAAATATTTACAGGGGATGTTACCAAAATGGCTGTATCTCTGAAACTAGTCAATGGATTTTCTTCAAATAAAAAGCAACAGAAAGTGTATTGAATAACCTTTAAATGTATCAATATTATATTTGTAGCTGAAATAAAATGATCACAAAAAAAATTCTTTCAGTGAAATTTGAGTAAGATATGGGTTGAGTAAGATAACAGGCCTTTGGCCTCTCGAAATATTTTAAAGACTATTTTAACTACACATACATATTATATATGAAAAAGGCAATGGAACAGTTCTTCTGCTCATTGGTGTTGTATTAAAATACAAATACAAACAAGTGTGCAAGAAATATTTGACAGTTTAGTCAATATTTGTAACAAAATAGTCGGCATTATCATAATGTACACATATAGACACAAGCGTGTTGTCCATATGTCATTTATACATTATGAATCATCGTCCAATGAAAAATCTCGAGACAAGAAAGTCAGAAGAAGGCAACATGCCGAAAACGGCCAGAGTGTGAGTTGACAATAAAGAATAAATATATTGTGTTTTTCACCCTTATTTTACAAAATATTTACTTCAAAGATATGACCAGCATGCTGGCTTGCTTCGACCATCATAAAGCAGTCCGCCTTTGAACTTAAACAGAGTCGTGAGTAAAGAGTATATTAGTCCCAAGAGAAGAAACACAAACAAGCGTGATCTTTGCCAATTTTAAACCACTTCATTAGCAAATCAGAATTGATGATACAACCATGTCATTGCAGGCAATAGAATGAACTATTTTCTTCACGAGAAATGAAATTGAAGTTTATAAACTTCAAATGCCGCCAGGATTCGCGAAGAAAAGTATATATATCATTCAACAAAAATATTAACAAATATAAAATATGTAGTTGAAATGATATCCAACAAAAAAATATTGAGGAAAAAATAAAATTATGCATGTTTTCTTATAGTCTTCAAGTCTACTGTATATGAAGTCACGTATTTCAGGTCACTGATATTCGGCACCTAATCAACAACAAGTTTTTATTGTGTTAATACATCCTATCCAATGGACAATTGCTAATCCGGTCGGCGCAGACCGGCCCGCCAAATGACAGAAAAAGTCATCCTGTATGCATGCATACTGGCCGGCCGGCCGGCCCTGGTGTGCACTCGCCAGGTTGCGCATCATACTTGCTTCCTGTCTAGACAGCGTGACGTCATAGCATCTTTTTCGTTTGGCGCATGGATGTTCACACGGAATATTTCTGCTCTTAGTTTTTTTGTGAAATATTGCCAGGATATTTGATTTTTAGCAATTCTTTTTGCTTTTATAATTTGTGGAGACTATATAGACTATCATGTCATCGCCTGGACAAAAAAGGGGGAGTTGTGGCCATGCAATGGCTTCTTTTGATGGGCATGCCTTTTGCGCCCGCTGCAGGGACAAGAAGAAAGGGGAAGATCCTTGTGTGAAATCACCAGAGAGCGAGTGTAAGTTTTGCATTTTCCTTACACCTGAACACTACTCAACTTTCTACTCCGTCTTATAGACTTAAAAAAGAGAAAAGAGAGGCTAAGAAATTGGAAGCAACTCCTTCTAAGGACAGTACTCTTGTTGACCCGTCCTCAGTTGCCGTTATAGGCCCTGTGTCTGGCACTGCTACAGCCTCATCTCCACCCCCTGTAGTCCCTGAGAAGAAGGTCAAGAAAGATAAGTCGTCTTCCTCAAAGTCTAAGAAATCTGATAAATCGGTCGAAGATTCCAAGTATGATGAACTTGATAGGAAATGGACCGACTGCTTCAATAGACTGGAAGCTCTACTTATGGCTAAATCTCTTCAACCTACTGATCAACCGACCTTCTCTGCCTCAGTGAGAGTTCCCCCTTCTCACTCTCCACCAGCAGCTGTCTCCAAAGATTCTGAGCCTTTCTTCCAACCTATTGCTACAGGGGGCACTGGCACCAACTCCTCTGTACTTGTACATCAGTCAGCCAGCCAGCCATCCCAGCTCGGATGATTCACCTCCTGCTAAGTGCACTGGAAAAGACATCTCTGCTTCTCAGCATCTGTCATCCAGCCAGTTTGTGTCCGACCGACAGCCTGTCGGATCTTCTTCTCTTAAGCGCACTGGCACCGACTCCTCTGCCAAGCATCAGTCAGCCAGCCAGCTTAAATCAGACAGACACCGGCCAAGATCTTATTCACCTAGGCGCACTGGCAACGACTCCTCTGTTTCAGTACAACAGTCAGCCAGCCAGCCTCGTACCGACCGGAACCGACCGACTGCACAGGCTGGTACCGACCCTTCTGCCCCCAGACATTCTTCTACTAGCAAGGTCCGGTCCGACCGACCTAAATCTTCTCTGGCCACCGACACCGGCTCACCTACCTTGTATAGACAGAGACGGGACAGTTCTTCTAGTGCAAGCTCGGCTTCTGGTAGTGACTTCTCAGACAGGCCACCTGTTGATTTATACGCAGAGGAGGGAGAACTTTCAGAGGACCAGGACTGTACGACTACCGAACCCATCCAGGCTGTTAGTGAGGAACAGACTTATAGAGAGACCATGAGTGGCATTAGGTCATATATGGGCTGGTCGAACATTCCGGAAATGGATAGTACTACAACTGGTTCCGATGATGACCCTTTCTCTGGTCTGAAGTCTTCTACTCCAGGCAAAGTTTCTGTCCATATGCCCACGGAAGAATGGCTTTGTAAAAAGCTCAGGAAATTGAACTTTTATTGCATTAATAATCCTATCCAATGGACAATATGCTAAACCGGTCGGCGCAGACCGGCCCGCCAAACGTCAGAAAAAGACGTCCTGTGTTTCCACCGGCTGGCCGGTCCTCACACTGCACTTGCCAGGTAGCGCATCGTACTTCCTTCCTGTCTAGACAACCTGACGTCATAGCATCTTTTTCGTTTGGCACATGCACTGCCTGCACGGAATATTTTGAGTTGTGAAACTTTTTAAATTTTGTGAGTTTGTGGAAGTGTTTTACCTTACAACTTTATTATTTACTTCCATACATATTATAGACTATTATGTCTTCTCCCAGCCAGCGTTGAGGGGGCTGCGGCCACATGATGGCAGGGTTTGATCATCACTCAATACAAGGGCTCTGACCCTTGTATTGAGACACCACCTGCTGCTTGCTCGCATTGTGATGCATCGTCTTCAGAGCAAAAGGCCCAGTTATCCACCCCTTCGTACAAGCTTAAGAAGGAGAAGAAAGAAGCTAAGTCATCTACTCCAGCCAAGGCATCAGACACTCTCCGTCCCACCCTCATGGACCCGGCACTTGTGTCGGTAGTGGGGGTCCTGGATGGCCAGACAACCTCTGGTTTGAGTGGGCCGGCAGAGAAGAAACCTAAGAAGGCTGAGAGCAAGAAATCTACTACATCTGCCAAGCCGGCTAGATCAGAGAAGTCGGTGAAGTCTTCTTCCAACCGACCACCGTCTACCTCAACCACCGACCAGGGCAAGTCCACCACCTCCTCTACCGACTCAAGAATTTCTGATCTCGAAAGGAAGTGTTCGGACAGATTCAATAGGCTGGAAGCCTTGTTAATGGCAAAAACATTGGACAAACCTCAGGACCCTGTATTCAGTGCGGTGAAGGTTACTCCGGCTCATGCTCCACCAGCTAACGTGGTCCGACCCGACCCGTTTTTGAAACCAGCCTCTCAGCCATCTCAACCGACCGACCCTGCTATTGACTCACCGGCTACCGACTCTTCTCAGCACAAGCCTGCTGCAAGAGCTTCATCTTCTGCTCAGCCGGAACCGGCTACCAGAGAGACTGTTCAGAGACAAGTAACCAGTGCCTTTGACACTTCTAGAAAGGAATCTCCCTCTTCTAGTGAATCCGACTCTCTATCATCAGACCGACCTCCCTTAGATATCTTCCCGGAAGAAGGTGAACTTTCAGATGATCAGGAAGCTAACCTGTCTGATCATGACCAATCCCTTTCCGAGGAACAATCATACCGTGAAACAATGAGGGGGATCCGGTCATACATAAGTTGGAATCACATCCCGGACATTGATTCCGGTGCCACTACTTCAGAAGATAACCCCTTTGCGGGCCCAAAACTTCACACACCGGGCAAAGTATCTGTAAATCTACCGACCGACGAGTGGCTATGTTGGAAGATGTCAAAGCTTAACATCACACTGGTCCAGGGATATCCCACACGTACTTTTGAAGCAGGCAGACTTTTAAAGGACCATTTTATTACGTTAATACATCTTACCTAGTGGACAGATGCATTTGTCCGGTGCGCTGCCGGTCACGCCAAACGTTAGAAAAAAAACATCCTGAGCTGGGCTCTGGCCGGGACCGGTAGTGTCCTGTTTACTCGCCAGGTGGCTGTACAGCCTACCTGCCGGTGCAGCATGCGCATGCGCTCTTCCTCTTTTTGTTTGGCGCCATATTTAAAAGTTTTCAAGAAAGATTTATAGAGACGTTTTTCAGTTTTAGTGTTGGATATACGTTTTAGATTTACAACAATTTTATATCAAATTGTCACTGAATATTCATGGCATCCCCTGGAGATTTTAAGGGGCAGCGCAGAGGCGCTTGCGGACATATAATGGCCACGTTTGATCTTCACGAACGTTGTGCAAGATGTAGGGAAAAGAAGTTGGGGGAGGATCCGTGTGTCAAGGACAAACCTTGCTCATTATGTGACAAATTTTCGGATACTCAAAAGGAGACTTTGTCTACACCATCTTATAGAATAAGAAAGGAAAGGAAAGCAGGATTGCTGGTATCCCCCAAAGAGGTGACAGTTATTTCTCCGGTGGAGGACTTGTCGTCTGCTAACGCTCCGGCAGATAATTCTTCTGCACACCCTTCTGCGCAGTCAGCACCGGATTTTCAACCCTCTGCGCAGCTTTCCACGCAGGCACCTGCCGCGTCTTCTGCTTCTACTTCAAACACCTCTTATGTCACTTCTGGTCAGTTCTCTGCATTATCTGACAAGATGTCTGAGCAGTTTGCAAGATTCGAGGCACTACTCTCACGAGGTAACATTTTTAGTGCTCCTTCTATGCCTGTTAACCCCGTTTCTGCTAAAAAAGTGCTATCAGATACTCCCTTTCTTGACCCTTCTTCTGCCCGACCCACCGGTCCGGTGTGGCTTCCGGCAGAAGCTGAAGATAATAAAGGGTCTGATGCTAAACCGGAAAAGAAAAAATCTCACAAGTCTAAACACAAGTCTGATAAGAAGACTCACAAGCATTCCGGTAGACATTCTGATAAATCCACCGACAGGCACGGGGATACATCTGATTTAAATCCGGTCGGTGCTAAACAACTGGCCACAAGCTCATCACAGGCAACCACTGAAGACATTACCGACACCGGTTCTCAAGCTCTTCCGGCCAAATTACATTTCTCTCAGCCTGCTGTCCAGTCTACCGGTCAACCGGCCAAGGAATTTTCAACAACCGGTCCGAACCCCAGTTACTCTCAGGCCAGTGCTACCTATAGGACCACCGGTCCGGAGGATTATCCACAGGCTAGTGCGTATTCTGAACTACCATATGATCCGGAAGACAGTGATCATTATTCAGCTTCTGAACCGGATGAGGGAGAACTGTCGGATACTGGTGAAAAACAAGAAGTTACGGAGGATATGAACTACCGTGAAACTGTCCGATCTGTCAGATCCTTTATGGGGTGGAATCATATTCCTGTCTTTGAGGCTGATTTCAGTGAGCCGGACAAGAGCAACAACCCTTGGAAGGTTAAGGTACCCAGGCGACCAGCTCGTGTTTCTGTAGCTATGCCACCAGACGACTGGTTATGTCAAAAACTTGAACGTCTCAACACCACGGTGGCCGAGGGTTATCCCTCTAGAAGTCAAGACTCCAGTGGTCTGAAGAAGGACCAATTTATCAAGATGCCGAAATCGCAAGCTCGTTGGTATCAGATGCACACCCTCAAACCTGACACCACTCCTCGCCCTGGCAAGTCTGTGTTTAGTTGGAGGAATACCGAGGCTAAAGTCAATTCGCAATTTCCACGTATAACCAAGGCCTCTTCCTATCCACCTTCTGGTCCTGTGTCACGCCCAATTTTCCAGGAATACCTACGTCGATGGGAACGGAATACCAAAGAAGGCAGCTACATTGTCAATCAGGCTGCAGGCTTTAATAGATGTGCTAGTGAACTGCAGGACCGTATGAACCAGTCTAATTTTAGTAAAGGAAAGGCCCCAATCCTCATTGCAGCATCTGGCTGACAGCCTTTTCGTCAACATGGCAAATCTTGTGCTTCTGAGGCGGGACTCTTATTTAGACCATGTCAAGCCGGGAGTCAAGCCTGACACCTGGACTCGGCTCAGGAATGCTCCCCTGTTCAATTACGGTCTCTTCCCTGATGACCTGATATGCATTGCAGAACAGGATATTACTAAGTCTGAATCCACCAGTGCCGCTCCAAGACCCGGGCCGGGTGCTATGCAGCGCACTGGGTGGCGTAACCAGAATAGGTTCCAACCCTATGATCGCCGGGAGTTTAGGAATACAGCTTCATCTGAACCGACTCAACCATGGCGGCAGTTTGCTCGGGGCAGGGGCAGATTAAGAGGAAGGGGTCGTAGTTGTAACCCCCGTTTCTCTCGCGCCCGTGGATTTAAAAACCAAAAATGACAATTACCAATACAACCCAACCTCTGTAGTCAAGACATTCAATCAGTTGGGCAGAAAACAGACTCTAAACTTAGTCAAGAAAGTTTGCTCAAACCAGTTCTTTGTTCGAAGTTAAGTCAATTTCCACCGGGAATGACCGGTTCAAGTTTTCAAAAGACAGTAAAAGACATGTTAACAGAAAATTCGGGTCAGTTACTGGACTCAGTACAGATAGTCAATTCTCGACCCCACACATCTCAGGATCAAGACTTTCCCATGAGGCAAGTAGATCATGTAAGTCAGGATGTGTTCTTTCATGTTGCAACTCATGCTCCTTCTGTAGCTACCACCGGGCCTCCGCAAAAGAAAGGTCTAAGTCCCGTACCAGTGTTGAGCAAAATAAAGCATGTGAACAGTGTTTCTTGTGTCGATCCATGTCTTTTTGTCCAAAATGTTCAAGGTGTCCCCACTGTTGTGCACGATGGTCCTGTAGGAGGCCGTCTTCAAAAATTTTGGCAAGTTTGGCATCGGTTAGGCGCAAACCCTCGAGCAGTGTCCATACTAAAGGAGGGTTACAGCCTTCCATTCAAGTTAAGACCTCCTCTCACCAGGGTTCCGATCATTCAGAGCAGTTATGCCAATCCGGTCAAAAGCCGTTTCCTCAAAGAGGCACTGACCTCTCTCCAAGGAAAGTTGGTAGTAGAACCAGTCCTGGTCCGGTCTTCTCTAGCCTTCTACAACCGGCTGTTTTTAGTCCCCAAACCGGAAAACAAGTGGAGGCCAATTTTAGATCTGAGTCGTTTGAACAAGTTCCTCAAAACCGACACATTCAAGATGGAAACTCCGGAAACCATCCGGACCTCTCTACAAAAAGGGGAGTGGGTAACCTCGCTGGATTTCAGCGATGCATACTTTCACATCCCCATTCACCCCCAGTCGAGGAAGTACATGAGGTTCTTCCTCAACAAACGAGCGTACCAGTTCACTGCCCTTCCCTTCGGGTTGGCCACGGCTTCTCTAGAGTTCACCAAGGTGGTCAAGGAGGTGAAACTTATGGCTCAGAACAGGGGTATAAGAATCCACCAGTACCTCGACGACTGGTTACTGAGAGCCCCTTCAAGGGAGATTGGTCTATGTCACACCCAGGTTCTGTTGTCTCTTTGCCGCGAACTGGGCTGGCTGGTCAACATCAAAAAGTCGGAATTGACTCCTCAACAGGTCTTTACCTTCGTCGGTTACCGGTTCGACCTGTTGACGGGTCGGGTTTTGCCAACTCAAGAAAGATGGGCAAGCTTGCGTCGGAAGCTGTTGTTTTTAAAGGCTCAGGACAATTGCACGGTCCGGCAGTTCATGTCCTTGATAGGACTCTTGACAGCCACCGAGAAACAGGTCTGGTCAGGTTGTCTCCACATGCGTCCCATTCAGTGGCACTTAAAGAGACACTGGCAGGTACCCGAGGTCTTAGAGAAAGTCATTCCTCTACCTCCCTCTCTTCAGCCTCCCCTAGACTGGTGGTTAGACGAGGGAAATGTGTTAAGAGGTCAACCCTTACATCCATTAAGTCACACCCTTCAACTGTTTACAGACGCATCAAACGAAGGTTGGGGCGCTCACTTAGGGGACTCTACGGCAAGAGGAGTTTGGTCAGAAGTAGAAAGTCAACTTCATATAAACTTCTTGGAACTAAAGGCAGTCTTTCTGGCCCTCAGGAGTTTCGAGCTTCTCTGTCAGAACCAGATTGTGTTGGTTGCAACAGACAACACAACTGTGGTCGCTTATATCAACAAACAGGCAGGTATGAAATCAGGCTCTCTTTGTGCCCTCCTCTGGAGACTCCTATCCTGGTGCCACCCCAGAGGAATAGTTCTGAGAGCCAGGCACATTCCGGGTCGGTTAAATGTGATAGCAGACAAGCTCTCTCGGCACAATTAGGTAATGCAGACAGAGTGGTCACTCGATCAGAGTGTGTTCAATCTCTTGTGCTCGAGATGGGCCCAACCACAAGTGGATCTGTTTGCCACCTGGTACAATTACAAACTTCCCAAGTTTGTCTCACCGGTTCCGGACCCGACGGCCTGGGCTGTGGATGCCCTGAGTCTACCCTGGCAGGATCTGGATGCGTATGCCTTCCCTCCCGTCTCCCTCCTCAGCCAAGTGATCTCCAAAATAGTGGATCAAGGGTGTCGACGGACGATTCTCATTGCCCCAGGGTGGCCCAACATGACTTGGTTTTGTCAGTACAGATTCCATTCACTCTCCCGCAGCAGAGGGATCTGGTGACCCAACCGTTCAGCGGGATTCCCCACCGAGATCTGTCAAACCTGAATCTGCATGCATGGCTCCTAGAACCTCCTTCATTCAAGGGAAAGGATTCTCTGGCGAAGTGGCAGCACAAATTGAGGCACCTCAGAGACTCTCAACCAGAGCAGTCTACAAGTCAAAGTGGGCCATTTTTGTCAAATGGTGTGGGGAGAACAAGGTGGACTTCAGGGCGGCCACTCTAAGTCACATTGCCGATTTCCTGTTGTATTTGTTTAAGGAAAGAAATTTACAACCCAGTACCATTGACGGCTACAGAACGGCTATTGCCGACATGGTCGGAAATGAGAAACTGAATATCAGTAAAGATGAAAACTTGACTTGGTTGTTAGACAGTTTTCATAGAGATAAACCTAAAGGGGAGAAGAGGCATTCCTTCTTGGAATCTTTCTCTGGTTCTTCTTCAGTTGACTAAGGCTCCCTTTAAACCCATGAGACAGGCTTCTCTAAAACATCTCACGTTTAAGACCATTTTCCTCCTAGCCTTGGGTTCGGGCAAACGATGGAGCGAGATCCATGCATGGCTTTACAAGAATATCAGACACCAGGAAAACTGGAGTCAGGTTTCCCTTTACCCTTCTCCAAGTTTCCTGTCGAAAAACCAACTTGCGCGGGATGGACCGTCTTCCGTAGCTCCTGTGGTTATTCCAGCCTTGGCTCCTTCTTTAGACAGGTCCTTAAAGGAGGATAAGTCACTTTGCCCGGTACGCGCCTTGCGTTACTATTTGGACAGAACCAAAGATCTTCGCAAGGGTAAAGATTTGGTCTTTGTGTCTTTTAGGAAAAGTTTCCAGAAAGACATAGTTCCAGCAACTATCTCATCTTGGATTAAGCAGACGGTCATTTTATGTTACCAGCTGTCAGATGAGGAATCTCATTCTCTGCATCAGGTCAGAGCTCATGATGTCAGGGCCTTTGCAGCATCCAAGGCTTTTCAGGGTGGGGTCTCCTTAGACCAGATCCTTGCAGCCTGTCATTGGAAAGCCCATAATACCTTTACTCAGTTCTATCTAAAGGATCTTGCATGGGCAGACTCTGAACTATACCACTTAGGACCTGTTGTAGCTGCTCAGCAGGTCCACTATGACAAGTAATAGCATTCAATTGTTACATATTGTAAATAATGTATATATAAAAAAAAAATTAAAAAAGGGTTATTCTTAGGGTTCACTCCTCTTGGGTTTGTTTCCCAAATAATTCAGGAGTGCCCCCTTGGATAGTTTCTCGTTCCTGTTCCTCCTCTTCCTCACTGGAACTCTTACTCCTCCCTAGGTCTTCCTGGCTCTCCTTCGAGACGTTATAAGACCGATATGTCGAAGAAAAAACAAGGGGGGGGGGGGGGGGGGGAGTTGTCGGGTGGTTTACCTAGATTGGTTAATTTAGTATTCACCGGTTCCACCCTTTCTACATTTATAGAGTTCTGGGAAATCCCCTTTTGGCTACCCTCCATCCAATGGGTAGTTGGGTGCCACGGTGGCAGAGTGGTAACACTCTCGCCTCCCACCTCTGAGGCCGGGGATCGATCCCCGTACGGGCTCAAGTGGGAAAGCTGGTAGTTGCTTACCGTTGGTCGGCAGTTTACAGTACACAACCCTAGCGAACTCTATGTACTGGTTTCCTCTGCCCTTCCAACTACCCGTCGTGATATGACCTGTACAGTGTTGAAAGCGACGTTAAACCCCAAATAAACAAACCAATGGGTAGTTATTCTGCATCTGTCCAATAGGTAAGATGTATTAACGTAATAAAATAGAAAATTTAATAGTAAATTAAATTTTTATAAGTTAATACCTTACCTAGTGGACAGGGGGATTCCCACCCTACCTTCCCCGCGAGTTACACCAACAAGGGGATTTATTAAGGTAGGCAACAAAAAGAGGAAGAGCGCATGCACACTGCACCGGCAGGTAGGCTGTACAGCCACCTGGCGAGTAAACAGGACACTACCGGTCCCGGCCAGAGCCCAGCTCAGGACGTTTTTTTCTAACGTTTGGCGTGACCGGCAGGGTGCCGGACAAATGCATCTGTCCACTAGATAAGGTATTAACTTATAAAAATTTAATTTACTATTAAATTTTCTAATTTGTACGCCCTCCAAAGTCACAACAGAAGTGGTATGGTTTTCATGCCAATCCCAAGAAAGAGTCTGATCAATCTGTCTCCTCGTGGCACACCGGATCATCAAGGCTCAACAGTACCTATCTCAGGATAGCTAGACAGGCCGGTATTGCTACTTCGCCTCCCATGTCCCGTCCAATCTCTCAGGAGAATTTACGAAAATGGGAGAGGTCTGCACGCGAGTCAACAGTGATTTGTAATCACGCAGCCAGATTCAACCGTTGCCTGTTGAAAATCCAAGAGAACATGAACACTCAGTTGAAAGCCATAAAGGTGGAGTCTAAGGGGAAGACAGCAGCCAAAGTGTCATCAGCAGTGAACGAACTCCAGTTCTTACTAGACTTTAACTCTAGTGTTTGCCAGGCCATGGCGAAATCCATGGAACACCTGACGGAGTTTGTTTTTGTTACCATGGCTAACACCACACTTCTTAGACGTGACTCTTATCTTGCCTATCTGAAAGCCGGTGTAAAAGCAGACACACTTAATGCTCTACGCACTGCCCCTCTTCATCTGGACACCCTGTTCCCGGACAATGTTGTTAAAAGGGCAGAGGAAGACATTACCTCATTTGATAAGGGTCGGTCAACATCAGTGTACAAGGGTCGGAGATACCACCCATATGAAAGACAGGACTCTAGGTCAGATAAACAACAGGACAGGCCAGCTTGGAAGAATCTGTCCCGTACTCAGCGTAGGAAGAACAAGGGCAAGCAACAGTATTCCTCGCGTCCGTCCAAGGGTCAGCAGCAGTACAAATGACAATCAATGTGTAATTCAGTTGAAGCCTCTGCTGCTGGCCGGGAGCCCTACAGAAAAGACAATGAACATTTTACCACATGTAAAGCTAAATGTTGTACCTTCTGTTCATACTGCGCCCGGGCATTCTCAAAAGAACGAAATAAGTCCCGGGGCAGCAGGTTGTCAATACAAGAGAAACAAATTAAAATCTGTGAAAAGTGTTTCTTGTGTCATTCCATTGTCTTCTGTAAATCCTGTCACAAATGCTCCCAATGTTGCCATAAATCTGCCTGTAGGGGCCAGACTTCAAATCTTTTGGAAAAAGTGGTTAGATCTGGGTGCCGGTCCAAAAGTAGTACAAATACTGAAGGAGGGTTACACCCTTCCCTTCCAGACCCGGCCAAGTTTGTCAAGAACTCCCACAGTCATAAGCTGCTATGGCAATCCTCACAGGAACCGCTAAATTAGTTCACAAACAGACCTCACTAGGGTTTTTCAACCGACTATTTCTAGTCCCAAAACCTGACAACAAGTGGAGACCCATTTTGGACCTAAGCAATCTGAATCCTTTCCTCAGGACTGAAAAGTTCAAGATGGAGACACCGGAAACCATCAGGACATCACTCCAACAGGGAGAGTGGGTAACCTCCATAGACTTCAAGGACGCTTACTTCCACATACCGATACAGGAGCAGTCCCGGAAATTCTTGAGATTTCACATCCGGGACGGGACCTTCCAGTTCAAAGCACTACCGTTCGGTCTGTCGACAGCGCCCATGGAGTTCACTATCATAGCAAAGGAGGTAAAGCTGATGGCCGTTCAAAAGGGTATAAGGATCCACCAATACCTGGTTGGTGAGAGCCACATCCCACCAGGTCTGTCTCCAACATACACAGGTCCTAGTACAAATGTGCCAAGAGTTAGGTTGGCTGGTGAACATAGAAAAGTCGGAGCTGGAACCAAAACAAATTTTCAATTTTATTGCGTTAATACAACTTACCTAGTGGACAGATGCATTTGTCCGGCGCCCTGCCGGTCACGCCAAACGTTAGAAAAAAACGTCCTGAGCTGGGCTCTGGCCGGGACCGGTAGTGTCCTGCTCACTCGCCAGGTGGCTGTACAGCCTACCTGCCGGTATACTGCGCATGCGTGCGCATGCGCTCTTCCTCTTTTTGTTTGGCGCGTGAGGATTTGAAACGCTTGAAGTTTAAGAGAAACTATTTTAATTTTTTTATGTGTTATACAAGTGAATTCTTGGTAAATTTGTAGTGAGTTATTGTGTTCATATATCATGGCATCCCCTGGAGATAAAAAAGGACAGAGGCGAGGCGTTTGCGGTCATATTATGGCCTCCTTTGATTTGCACAAACGCTGTGCCAGATGCCGTGAGAAAGGGCTTGGAAATGATGATTGTGTTGCTAAGAAATCTTGCTTTATTTGTGATGGGCTCACAGATTCCCAAAAGGATATGCTTGCTACCCCTACATATAAGATACGCAAGGACAAGAAGTCTGGTGTTTTGGTATCTCCGGAGCAAGTGACAGTCATTGCTTCTGTTGAAGACAAAGAACCCGTTTTTCAGCCGTCTCCTTCTGCAGCTCAGTCTGCTGCGCATGCGCAACCAGAGGATTCAAGTACTAGTACGTCTTTTGTTACCTCTGATCAACTCCAACAAATATCGGATCAATGGGCTGAACAATTCGCCCGGTTTGAGGCATTACTCTCCAGGGGCAACGTTTTTTCTACTCCTAAATCGTCTGTCCAGCATGTGCCTTCCCATGCTCCCATTTCAGACACTCCTTTTATTCCCCCTTCTGCCCGGCTCACCGGTCCGGTGGAGTTCCCGGCAGAAGGTGAGGTTGATAAACATCAGGATGCTAACACTGTTCAAAGGGATGTAAAGGAACAGAAAAAGTCACGCAAGTCCCGTAAAGACACTAAAGATGATAAACGCTCAAAGAAAAGACAAGTGTCCACTAGGTAAGGTATTAACTTATAAAAATTTAATTTACTATGAAATTTTCTACTTTGTCGGTTACCAATTCGACCTCGAGTCCGGTCGGGTCCGACCTACACCGGACCGGTGGCAAAGCCTGCAAGAAAAGATTATGGAACTTCTCTCCCTACCGACCTGTTTGGTACGGGACTTCATGTCCTTGATAGGCCTCTTAACAGCCACGGAAAAGCAAGTTCACCTAGGCAGATTGCACATGAGGCCCATTCATTGGCATCTCAAAAGCAATTGGAGGATACCGGAATCACTAGAAAAAGTGGTTCCCTCTACCCAGATATCTACATCCTCATTTGCGATGGTGGCTCAAGGAAGACCATGTCCTCACAGGCCAACCATTACACCCCATGCAACACGCTCTGCAAATTTTTACAGATGCATCAAAAGAAGGGTGGGGCTCTCACTTAAACGAGTTCATTGCCAGAGGAACCTGGTCCCTACCACAAAGCAAACTGCACATAAATTATCTGGAGCTAAAGGCAGTTTTTCTAGCCTTACAGGAATTCCAAGACCTATGCGTGGGCAAATTGGTTCTTATAGCAACCGACAACACCACCGTAGTGTCCTACATCAACAAGGAAGGGGGCATGAGGTCGGGCCCACTGTGTGCCCTACTTTGGAGAATCTTGACCTAGTGCACTGGGAAACAAGTGACTCTAAAGGCCCGACACATTCCAGGCCGCTTAAATGTAGTGGCAGACAAACTGTCCAGATTGGGACAGACCATCCAAACAGAATGGTCCCTCCTTCCAGAGGTTTTCCAAACCCTGTGCAGCAGGTGGCACCGGCCTCAAATAGATCTCTTTGCCACGAGATTCAACAACAAGTTGCCCCTGTTTGTATCACCAGTTCCGGATCCCATGGCCACTGCAGTGGATGCACTCAGTTTGTCATGGGAAAATCTGGACGCGTATGCCTTCCCACCAACAGCCATATTGGGCAAAGTGGTGGAGAAGTTCCAGGACTCCCCATATCAAAGGTTGATCATCATTGACCCGGGGTGGCCCAACATGACATGGTTTTGGGACCTAGTGGAAATGTCCAGCCAGATCCTATTGCTCTTGCCTCAGCTGCCAAACCTACTGACTCAACCCTTCAATCAGACCCCTCACAGGAGTCTGACAAACCTAAATCTCCATGCATGGCTCCTAGAGCCACAGCTATCAAGGAGCAGGGTTTCTCTGAGGCGGTGGCAACAAGAATTGAGGCTGCTCAAAGAGGATTAACCAGATCCGTCTATGAGGCAAAGTGGGCCATTTTTACAAACTGGTGCATCACAAATCAGGTGGACTTCAGGGCACCGCCTGTAAAGTCAGTTGCTGATTTCCTTATGTACCTTTTTGAGGAAAGGAAATTACAGCCCAGCACCATTGATGGCTACAGGTCTGCCAATTCAACCCTCAACATCAGCAAAGATGAAAATGTCACCCGTCTTTTGGATAGTTTCCATAGAGACAGACCCAAGGGCAGAAGGGGTATCCCCTCCTGGAACCTATCTCTGGTTTTACACCAGCTCACAAAGGCTCCTTTTGAACTAATTAAGGAGGCCTCCTTGAAGCATTGACCTTCAAGACAGTTTTCCTCCTAGCCCTTGGTTCAGGCAAACGCAGAAGTGAGATTCATGCTTGGCAAAGTAAGAACATCAGGCACCAGTCTGACTGGTCTAAGGTGTCTCTGTACCCATCTCCCAGCTTTCTTTCTAAGAACCAGCTGGCCAAAGAGGGTCCGGACAGCGTGGCTCCAATGGTTATACCAGCCCTGGCCCCGACTCTGGGATAGGTCCCTCAAGTCTGATAGGTCCCTCTGTCCGGTCAGAGCATTGCGCTACTATTTGGACAGGACCTCAGGCAGAATAAGGAGTTGGTTTTTGTCTCCTTCAAGAAAGGTTTCGACAAGGACATCTCGCCTGCCACTATCTCCTCATGGATCAAACAGACCATGATCCTATGCTATGAGCTCTCACACCAAGAGGCCCACACCTTACATCAGGTTAAAGCCCATGATGTCAGGGCCTTTGCTGCTTCCAAGGCCTTCCAGTCGGGGGTTTCCTTGGAACAGATTTTGTCAGCCTGCCACTGGAAGTCACATAACACCTTTACACAATTTTATTTGAAGGATGTGGCATGGGCTGACTCTGAGCTCTATCACCTGGGACCTGTAGTGGCTGCTCAGCAGATCCACCAGTAGCCCAGGTCAGGGAGGAGATTTGTACATATGTAAATAGTGTATATATATTTATTTAAGAAGCATAAAAAAAAACAAAAAAACTCAAACGTGCTTCCTTCGGGAGGTTTAATTCCTTAGGGACTGAACTCATCCCTCTCCTCCCCTACCTCAGAGCAGGTCTGTAAAAAAGGGGGGGGAGGCGAGTCGGTTTGGACCGGTTAACCGGTTTCTGTTGACCGACTATAGCCTCAAGGGTCTTGACGATCTTAGGTCAGCCCAGGCTTAGAGGAAACTTTGTTAGTCATTTTCTGAGTTCGCTTAGGTCGCTAGTAACTTACCTGCCGACCAAGCAGTAGTTATTCAGCATATTGTCCATTGGATAGGATGTATGAACGCAATAAAATTGCAAATTTAATAAGTAAATTAAATTTTTATAAGTTAATACCCTATCCAATGGACACACAAGACCCTCCCACCGACCCCGCTATCAGCTTACTAGAGGTCTAATAGGTTTAGACAATGAAAAAGATGCTATGACGTCAGGTTGTCTAGACAGGAAGGAAGTACGATGCGCCACCTGGCGAGTGCAGTGTGAGGACCGGCCAGCCGGTGGAAACACAGGACGTCTTTTTCTGACGTTTGGCGGGCCGGTCTGCGCGAACGGTTTAGTATATTGTCCATTGGATAGGGTATTAATTTATAAAAATTTAATTTACTTATTAAATTTGCAAGTTACTCTGGTTGAGGGTTATCCCTCCCGAAGTTCGGAAGCCGGTGGCTTGATGATGGACCAGTTCTTGAGACCTGCAAAGTCACAGTCCAAGTGGTACGGGCTGTCATCCGACCACAAAGCTGACCCTGCGGCAGTCTCGACCTGGTATACGGATGCGTGCAAACTAAACAGTTCCTACAGCAGGATAGCCCGACAGTCTGGCCTTGCTTCTACCCATCCTACTTCAAGGCGTATTTCCCAAGAAACGCTCAGACGATGGGAGAAATCTGCAAGAGAGGCTACAGTCATCTGTAACCAGGCTGCCAGCTTCAACAGATGTCTGTTCAAGGTGCAACAGAATATGCAGGAACAACTTAAGATTGTGTGCTCCGACAGCAAGGGTAAAAGCTCAGCCAAGGTGTCTACTGCCATGGACGAAATGCAGTACCCCATGAACTTCAACTCTAGTATTTGTCAGGCTGCTGCAAAGACTATGGAACACCTTACAGAGTTCGTGTTTATTTCCATGGGTAACTTGACATTGGCACGTCGCCCACATCAAGTCAGGAGTCAAGCCAGACTTTGGCCGGTCTGCGTACAGCGCCCATACACATTGTTCACAAGTCTCATAAAGAGAGCGGAGGAAGAGATAGCTCACTTTGAGAGCAAGGGTCACACATCAGGTACAAGGGGCAAAGGTCAGTACTACCCATATGAAAGGCCAGAAAAGTAAACAGACAGGAAGTCTTCCTTCAAGAGTGATAAGCCAGCTTGGAAGAACATCGGCAAGACTGAATGCAAGAAGAGTCGTGGTAAAGCAACACACTACTCGCGACCAGCCAAGGGCCAGCAGTCCTATAAATGACAATTACTGTGTACACAGATCACCAGGAGGACTGCTGGCTGGGAGCCAGACATCAACACAAGAACTCTTTTTAGACAATCATGTAAACTTTCATGTTGTAATTCCTGTTCCTACTGCGCCCGGGCATTCCCAAAAGAGAGATTTAAGTCCCGGGTCGCCAGTCTGTCATGCTCTAACAGATTGCAAATTAAAATATGTGAAAGGTGTTTCTTGTGTCACTCAATTGTCTTGTGTAAGGCCTGTAACAAATGTCAAAAATGTTGCCTCCAATCTGCCTGTAGGGGCCAGACTTCAAAGTTTTTGGCAAACTTGGCTGGATCTGGATGCCGGTCCGAAGGTGGTTCAAATCTTGAGAGAGGGTTACACCCTCCCCTTTCGGATCCGGCCCAATCTCACAAGGTCTCCCACGGTCATAAGCTGCTATGGCAATCCTCACAGGAACCTCTCCCTGTTAGAGGCATTACATCAGCTTATAGACAAAAACGCGGTAGAGTTGGTAGTAAATCAAAATCTCTGGGGTTTTTCAACCGACTTTTCTTGGTGCCCCAAACCCAACAACAAGTGGAGTGAATACCAGAACATTCTTAACACAGTTCTACAAGGCTTATTACCTTATTTGGTTCTGTTGTGGGGCTTGATGTGATTAAACATTCGAACACCTTTCACTTTACACCAACACTGGAGGGAGTGAATAAAACCATTTGCAATGGGTTTCCTGAAGTACAACTCAGATGAATTGATGAAATTTGGCATATCTCCACTTGCTGACAGTGGTGAACTCCCTATTGAGACACAGCTGACACTTCAGGAGTTATCACTACACAAACATGCAGTGTCCAAAATGGTACACACTGCCAGGGGAAGGAGGGCTGGTAGAAGATGTAAGCAGCATTATATCAGTGAAAAGCACAAAGCCAAATCTGGTGTTGATTTCTCTAATTTAATCAATATTGTGCCTCAAGTGAATTGTTTCAGTGAAAAGAATGTGAAATGTTGTTTTCTAAATGCACACTCTGTGAAAAACAAAGCCCTTCTCTTGAGTGACTTTTTAATTGATTTGGACATTGATATATTTGCCATAACTGAAACTTGGCTCAGTGGAAATGGAGACCTGGATGTGATTAGTGATCTGACCCCTAGTGGCTACAAGTGCCTCCAAATTCCAAGGCAGAATACTTTGGGAGGGGGAGTGGCTCTTATATTAAAGGAAAATTTTCATGTCAAGAATGTCATCTCCTAACGATTTTCCACATTTGAACATCTGGAAGCACAGCTTAACCTACCTAACACTTCCTATAGAGTAATAGTGTTATACAGGCCTCCACCAAGTGTGAAGAATGGCTACACTGAAGAGCAATTTATGGATGAATTCTCTGACAAGCTTATCAATTGTACTACTGCCCATCAAAATTTATTAGTAATGGGTGATTTTAACATCCACATGGATAAGCTTGATTCTCCTTTGCCATCTAAATTCACCCACCTTCTTGAGGAATGTGCATTATCTCAATTAGTTAAAGACCAAACTCACTGCATGGGTCACATTCTTGATCTTGTAATAGCTAAATCTGATAACTCTCCTGTCCATTCATTATCAGTTTATGACCTGGGTATCTCCGATCATCGTGCTGTGATATTTAAGTTAATTGACTCCAGACCTGGACCCCCAAGGAAGACTGTTCATACCCGCAAACTCAGGACAGTGGATCGAAACAGACTAAAATATGATCTGACTGAGGTGAAGGATGTGATCAATGAAGAAAGTACAGTTGATGGGCTCTTTGACAAACTACATGCGAAACTAACTACCATTTTGGATACACATGCTCCCAAAAAGTGCAAGACTGTTATCATCAGACCAAACACTCAGTGGTACAACAAGAACATACACCAGGCCAAGGTATTGCGTAGACGATATGAAAGGGCATGGGGGAAATCACAGTCACTGGTTGATTATGAGCGATTCAAGAATCAGACTAAATATGTTAACTTCCTTCTGAAAACTGCAAAAGCAGAATTCTTTTCCTCATGCATCCTTGAATCACAGGACAAGAAGAAGCTCTTCTCCACTGCAAAAAAATTTTAAACTGGTGCCCTGATCCTGTATTACCAGATGCTCCCCTTAATGAAGATTTGGCTTCCTCTTTTAATGCCTTCTTTGTGGATAAAATTGTTAAAATAAGTGATTTTCTGTCACTGGAGTCACAACAGGAAATGATGAACCAGTTCCTGCAGGCAGTTGACCAAAATCCTATTCTTTTTAAACTGGGGGTATTTCCTTCAACTGACACCATAGAAGTGCGTAAGATCATATTGGAATCTTCATCTGCTACATGTGATCTAGATGCCTTTCCAACAGCCCTATTAAAAGAATGCCTCAATGAACTAATTGAACCTCTCACAGATATTGTTAACCTCTCATTACAAGGGGCAGCTGTACCAGCTGCTACAAAGAGGGCCCTAGTCACTCCATTAATAAAAAAGGTCACATTGGATCCTGATAATTTTAAAAACTACAGACCTGTATCCAACTTAAATTTTGTATCCAAAGTAGTGGAGAAGGTAGTTGCTAAGAGGTTGTTAGCACACATTCAACAGAACCAACTCTGTTCCAGATTCCAGTCTGCTTATCGTACTTATCACTCAACTGAAACAGCTCTTCTTCGAGTTCATAATGACATTTCATCTGCCCGTGACAAGAAATGCATGGTTGTTCTTGTCCTATTAGACTTGAATGCTGCTTTCGATACAATAGACCATAATATCCTACTCTCACGATTGCGGAGCCACTTGGAATAACTGGAAATGCCTTAAATTGGTTTGCCTCATACCTTTCTGACAGATCACAGATGGTGAAAGTTGGTCAGTACTTTTCTCAACCTGTTAAACTCAAATATGGTGTACCACAAGGCTCAGTGCCCGGCCCGATTCTGTTCACGATGTACACTACACCTCTGAAAGACATTATTCAAAAGCATGGCATAAGTTATTACACTTATGCTGATGACACACAGCTATATCTCACTTTCAGACCAGGAGTTGATATCAATAATGTTTGTAGTCGGCTCGAAGAATGTATCTGTGATATCAAGCGATGGATGCTCTGTAACAAGCTAAAGCTTAATGATGAAAAGACTGAGGTTCTGCTTCTGGGGTCCCCTTACTTCTTAAAAAAAGTGCCCTCAAAAACACTTCAGATTGGTGACTCATTAGTAAGAAGTACATCATGTGCCAAAATCTGACTCAGAAATGAATATGCATAAATTTGTTCACCAGAAAGTAAGTGCCGCAGTGTACTACCTCAGATCAATTGCTCGCTGCCGCCGTTATCTGACACTTGATGCCACAAAAGCTTTAGTACATGCATATGTCACTTCTAGACTTGATTATTGTAATTCCCTTCTACTTGGACTTGCAAAGAAGTCTATTAATAAACTTCAGTGTATACAAAACGTGGCAGCAAGGGTTGTGATGCGAGTTTCTAAAGAGGTTGACTCAAAAAGCCTTCTTCATCGCCTCCCACTGGTTACCAATTTGGAAGAGGATAATCTACAAAAACTTTCTACTGCTGTTCAAGGCAATGAATAGAAACTCCCCTGAGTATCTAATGGACCAGCTTCCTCCCCTCAGGATCACTTCCAAACACACACGGTCCTCCTGTGCACCACAGTTTCTGGAGACTAGAACTTTTTCTAAATTTGGGGATAGGTGTTTTCAGAACTCAGTACCCAAGCTTTGGAATAAACTCCCTCCAAGTCTCAGAATGGCAAAATCTCTAACCAGTTTTAGAATGGGACTCAAGACCTTCTTGTTTGAACTGGAGTCGCCTGTATATTTCTAGGGTCAAAATTAAGTATTGTACTATGTTCAGCACCTAGAGCTTTTACTAGATTAGGTGCTATATAAATACTCTGTAATAATAATAATAATAACCTCTCTCCAACAGGGAGAATGGGTCACCTCCATAGATTTCAGGGATGCTTATTTCCACATACCGATACAGGAACAGTCCAGGAAATATCTAAGATTTCACGTGGAAGGTCGGACATACCAGTTCAAGGCTCTGCCCTTTGGTCTGTCCACAGCACCCTTGGAGTTCACTGTAGTAGTAAAGGAGGTGAAACTGATGGCCATGCGCAAGGGTATAAGGATCCACCAATACCTAGACGACTGGTTGGTGAGGGCTTCATCCCACCAAATTTGTCTCCGACACACTCAGGATCTAGTAAAAATATGCCAAAAGCTAGGTTGGCTGGTGAACGTAGAGAAATCAGAGCTGGAGCCCAAACAGGTTTTCAATTTTGTAGGCTACCAGTTGGACCTAAGTGCCGGTCGGGTCAGACCGACACCGGACCGTTGGCAGAGCTTACAGGACAAGATTTTAGAAATACTGTCCCTGCCTGCTTGTCCGGTCCGGCAGTTCATGTCTCTGATAGGGTTATTAACAGCCACAGAGAAGCAAGTTCACCTAGGCCGACTGCATATGAGACCCATACAGTGGCACCTCAAAAACAACTGGAGGGTACCGGAATCACTAGAAATGGTGATCCCAATTCCCAGGTCGCTGCACCCCCATTTACAATGGTGGCTAGAAGAAGGCAATGTCCTAACAGGCCAACCATTACACCCAATAAAGCATGCTCTGCAAATCTTTACAGACGCATCAAAACAAGGGTGGGGTGCTCATTTAAACGAGCATATGGCAAGAGGAACCTGGTCCCTTCCAGAAAGCAAGCTGCATATAAATCATCTAGAGCTCAAGGCAGTGTATTTAGCCTTAAGAGAGTTTCAAGACCTTTGCATAGACAAGACAGTCCTTGTAGCAACAGACAATACCACAGTGATATCGTACATAAACAAGGAAGGAGGTATGAGGTCGGGTCCGCTTTGCGCCCTTTTGTGGAGAATTTTGACCTGGTGTACCAGGAATCAAATGACTCTCAAAGCCCGACATATCCCAGGCCGCCTAAATGTGGTAGCAGAAAAGCTATCCAGGCTGGGCCGGACCATCCAAACAGAGTGGTCTCTCCTTCCAGAGGTCTTTCAGATTATATACAGCCGGTGGAACCGGCCTCAAATAGACTTATTTGCCACGAGGTTCAACAACAAGTTGCCTCTGTTTGTGTCACCAATACCAGACTCCTTGGCCACAGCAGTGGATGCACTCAGTCTACCATGGGAAGATCTGGATGTGTATGCCTTCCCACCAACGGCCATCTTGGGCAAAGTGGTGGAGAAGTTGCAAGACAACCCTTGCAAGGAGAATCATTCTGATCGCTCCGGGGTGGTCCAACATGCCATGGTTCTGGGATCTGGTAACCATGTCCAGTCAAATCCCTTTGAGCCTACCCATTCTGCCAAACTTATTGACTCAGCCTTTCAATCAGATCCCTCACAGAAATCTGACAAACCTAAATCTCCATGCATGGCTCCTAGAGCCTCAGCAATCAAGGAGCAAGGTTTCTCTGAGGCAGTGGCAGCAAGAATTGAGGCTCCTCAAAGGGGATCCACCAGGTCAGTCTATAAGGCAAAGTGGGCCGTTTTTTACAAAGTGGTGCGTCTCTAATCAGGTGGACTTCAGGGCACCCCCTGTGAATTCAGTCGCTGACTTCCTTATGTACCTTTTTCAGGACAGGAAGTTGCAGCCCAGCACCATTGATGGGTACAGGTCAGCCATTGCTGATAAATTGGGAAATACACCTTTTCATATCGGCAAAGATGAAAATCACACACGTCTCCTGGATAGTTTCCATAGAGACAGACCCAAAGGCAGGAGGGGCATACCCTCTTGGAACCTGTCCCTGGTATTGCACCAGCTGACAAAGGCTCCTTTTGAACCCCTAAAAGAGGCTTCCTTGAAGCATTTGACCTTCAAAACAGTTTTTCTCTTAGCTCTTGGGTCGGGAAAACGTAGAAGTGAGATTCATGCTTGGCAAAATAGAAACATTAGGCATCAATCTGATTGGTCGAAATTTTCTCTGTATCCATCACCCAGCTTTCTCTCTAAGAATCAGCTGGTGAAGGAGGGTCCGGATAGTGTGGCCCCAGTGGTTATACCAGCCCTGGCCCCAACTCTGGATAAGTCCCTCAAGTCTGACAGGTCCCTATGTCCAGTCAGAGTGTTGCGCTATTATCTGGACAGGACCTCAGGCAGAACAAAGAGTTGGTCTTCGTCTCCCTCAAGAAGGGTTTCGACAAGGACATCTCTCCTGCCACCATCTCCTCTTGAGCTCTCAGATCAAGACGCCCATTCCCTGCATCAGGTTAAAGCCCATGATGTCAGGTCTTTCGCGGCCTGCAAAGCCTTCCAAGCGGGGGTGTCTTTAGAACAGATCCTGTCAGCTTGCCACTCGAAGTCTCATAATACCTTCACTCAATTCTATCTGAAGGATGTGGCATGGGCTGATTCAGAGCTTTATCACTTGGGCCCAGTAGTGGCCGCTCAGCAGATCCACAAGTAGCCCTAATGTTAGAGGAGATTTGTACATATGTAAATAGCTGTACATATATGTAATTTTCGAAAAAAAAAAAAAAAAGATCATCAAAAAAAAAAAAAAAAAAGGGTGCTTTGCTTCCTTTAGGAGGTTTATTTCTCTATTGGGACTGAACTCATCCCCCTCTTCCCTACCTCACAGCAGGTCTGTCTGTGCAAAAAAAAGGGGGGGGGGGAACAAGTCGGTATCTCCCGGGCGACCGGTTTCTGATAACCGACTCAGGTTTCATGGGTCCACTAGCCTCAGTTTGGCCCCAACCTGGAAAAATTGTTAGTTTGCATCGTGAGTTCTTTAAGTCCCTAGTAACTTACCCGCCAACCAAGCGGTAGTTATTCATCAATTGCCCATTGGATAGGATGTATTAATGCAATAAAATTGCAAATTTAATAAGTAAATTAAATTTTTATAACTTAATACCCTATCCAATGGACACACAAGGCCCTCCCATCCAGCCCCGCTATCAGCTTACTAGGGGTCTAATAGTTTTAGACAACAAAAAAGATGCTATGACGGGCGGGAGATTATAAAATGCATTCCATGCGTGCGTGAGTGTGTGTGTCACGTTTTTAAAAGGGGCTGTACATCACACTGGTTGTTTCTCCTTGGCCTTTTCAATGTTTTATGACCTTATTGCTTAGGTCTTTTCATTTGATGCTGTTTTTTGAGACCTAGGTCCATAGCTAAGTGAGTCATAGCAATGGTGGCTACTTCGAGTAAAGTGCTCATAACTCCAAAACGACTGCTTTTATTACGCTACAATAGCTTACCATGTGGGACTTAATGCTGTTCTCGGGTTGCCACACCCGGGGCCAACGTCTTAGAAAAAAGGACAGTTCTTGTTAGCCACCGGATATACCGCTAGTTGTCGTCACGTGATAACCTTTGACCCCTCGTCCTACTTTCTCGTTGGCCACGCGAATTAACAATGCTTTATTTTACAAGGAATATTATTTCTTTTTTACAAGGATATACTTGTCGTTGGATCCAGAAACTACATCAGTTTCTTTATTTTATTGCATAGAACCACAATTCGATGTCTTTTCATAATTCAGATAAGTATCTTTACTATATTTTACAACTGAAGTCCACTTCCGGGTTCTCGTTGTAAAGAACAGCGACTCGTTTATGGGGTATATATATATGCCTGTCAGTAAAACAAAATAAAATAAAATATTTAACCCCTATCTGCTTCATTATTGGACCTTTTTTAGGGTTTAAATATATATAAATGTAACACAAACGAGTCCTGGTCGAGTGAAATCATCGGAAACAACTTCCGTTTTTATTGTCGATACTGCAATTTCTTGTAATGCACGTCTCGTTTAGGAATATATGCCTGTTGAAATCAAATATAATAAATTTTGCAAGGGTTTATCCCCGTTCTTCTATTCTATTGTTCCATTTTAAGGGTTAAAATACCATATAAAGCACGAAACTAACTTGGGGGAATCCTCGGGGAAACCCCTGTGATGACGTCACGTCTAGACAACATGTGCTGAGAGACGCGTGTTTCTTACAGTACGTTTCTCAATAAAATCAAATAAAATTAATAAATAAATAAAAATAAAATATTTTATCCCTTCTTTCCTGTATTATTGTCCATTTAAAATGTTAATACTTAAATAAACAGGAATAGAATCGTCTAGACTATACGTATTTCTTCAAACTAAGGTAACCTTGGTTTGCCATTATTTTAATCATATTTTAAGTCATCCAGTTTCATAATATTAAAAATATTGTGCTTACCTTTTAGATTCTATGTTATTTAATCAAATTCTGTGTAATTACTGCTTTCCTTATCTCACAACTAGCCCTACCTGCAGCGAGGCGGGTGGGGCAGGTGACCTTGGGTCACTGTTGATTTACTTACGTAAATCCAGTTGTGTAGTTCCTTCAAGAAGGAAAGGCAAAGCTTACATGGAAGCTTACTTTAAGGAAAGCTTACATAGAAATTATAATATCCAAATTCTTTCTCCAGGGTGGATCAGATCCCTGCTTAAATCTGAATCCAGTTAACAACTTAGTTCATCCGAGGTTTTTTAATGCACCCGAGAATCGGATGCATTATTTCCAACTTCTTTCCATCCGAATATGATTTGATACTCAGATTTTCCTTGCATCTAGACCTGATGCTCGGATATCAGATCCGAGGCTACTCTAAGCCAATGCTCGGATGATCTAATCTTAAATCCGATGCTCGGATGATTGTATCTAGATCTCATCCTCGGATGATCGGATCTTAAATCTGATGTTCAGATGATGGTTCCAGATCAGAACTCTGAACAATCCTAACACACACTTGGACTAATATTTCACCAGCCTGGCAGTAAATATCACTTATTGGAGGCTTAGGTCCAAGTCCAAAAGCCCAAGAGGGCTTCTAAACAAGGTCCTTCATTCAGTCCTGACTCTGTATTTTAGGGAAGTAGGTTGCCTGACTTCACCCTATCCAATTTTGGAGGACATTGACACTTAGGCAGTTTTTTTGAACCTCCCTGCCCCCAGGGAGTTTATGCCTTGATTCCCCTCAGTCTGGACTCTGAATGATTTACTAGGCCAACAGGAAGTTGGGCTGTTATTTTCCCTTAAACTGGAACAACCTTGTTTTGAACACAAGTTTTCAAATCTGTATCTCCCTAGGGGCCTCCTTGGGTAAGCCCCTCCTCCCTTCTGGTCAGCTAGAGTTGAGCTTTAGGCTGCTCTCCACTAGGTTTTTCTCAATACAACCTGGTTATGGATATATGTTAAGACAGTAGCAAGGCTACCTCCAGACAGGTCAAACTCAATTTCATGATGCATATAAGTAGTCAGAAGGGGTATGGTGAATTCAGGTGAGATACTGGATCTTTGGATCTTAAAGTTTCCATTCACACTACTTTAGGAGGGACAGGAGTCCCTCATCAAGGCACCTGTAATAACACTTAGGGTTTAGGCCCTATTAATCAACCCTTTCCAATTCCCTACATCTAGAGGCTCCTACAGGAACCACCCCAATGGGGGTCATTCCATCTCTAGCAGTATCCATCGTTTTCCCCAGGTAGGGGGAAATCGAGTAGCCGAGGCTCCAAGGTCTTTTCGACCCACTCCAGGGGACGAGGGCATAAAAACCCTTCCCCCCCCCCCCCCCCCCCTCCCCAATGACTCCTCCAGCCTCACTCAGTCCACCAGTAGGAGTTCGCCTCCGTTCTTTCAGATAAGACTGGCAAACAAATCCTGTCATTCTTTTAATCCAAGTCCAGTCAGACTCCTGACCCGGTCAGAATACAAGGCCCTTCAAAGACCAAGTCCTGGCCTCTGTATCCAGTCTCTTCTGTCAAAGAACGCAATAGAAAGGGTGGAAAATGTAAAATCTCTCGGGTTTTACAGTCGCCTGTTCCTAGTACCAAGCCTCACCTAAGGTGGAGGCCAGTCATAGACCTAAACAGGCTCAACACTTTTCTACACGTAGAAAAGTTCAAAATGGAAACTCCAGAGTCCATCAGGACCTCCCTGATTCCAGGGGAGTGGGTATCGTCGATAGATCTGTCGGACACTTACCTACACGTCCCCATCCATCCAAACTCAAGGAAATACCTAAGGTTTTGCTACAAGTCACAGGTGTTCCAATTCACCTCCCTCCCATTCGGACTAGCCACAGCTCCCCAGGTCTTTACAATGGTCGTAAAGGAAGTGAAACTAATGGCCCTCTCAAGAGGACTCAGAATTCACCAATACCTGGACGACTGGCTGATCAGGTCCCAGTCTCAGGAGGAAGCCCAAGTGAACACACAGGCAGTGGTAGACCTAACTCAGTCCTTGGGGTGGATAATAAATCAGGAAAAATCAGAACTGAAACCTACTCAGGTGTTTTCGTTCATGGGCTACGAATACCACCTAGATTCAGCCCTTGTAAAACCCACTCAAGAGAGATGGCTCAAACTTCAGGATTTGATCCTACGACTCAAGTCAAACGTGTTTTGACTGCAAGATGTTTGATGTCTCTAATTGGGTTGCTAGCCTCAACGGAGAAAATGGTCCTGGAGGGACGCCTTCACATGAGGCCCTTTCAGTTTCATCTCAAGGAGCACTGGATATATCCTCAGTCGCTGGACAACCTCCTTCCTCGGACAGAAGCCATTGCAGCCCACCTAGATTGGTGGCAAAATCCCTCAAATGTGATGAAAGGTGCAGACCTTCACCCCAAAGACCACAGTATCCAACTCTTTACCGACGCCTCAAACGAAGGTTGGGGCGCTCACTTAGACCAAAATTCCACAAAGGGTCTGTGGTCAGATCGGGAAAAAAGGCTACACATAAATGTCCTAGAATTGAAGGCGGTCTCCCTGGCCCTTTCTTCGAGACTTCAAGGACCAGTGCCAGAATCAAACAGTGTTAGTTGCGACGGACAACTCAACAGTGGTAGCCTACATCAACAAACAAGGAGGAACACACTCAGCAGAGATGTGCACTCTCCTGTGGAAGATCATGACCTGGTGCCATCACTACCTCATAACATTGAAAGCCAGGCACGTTCTAGGGTGCCTGAATGTGATGGCCGACCTACTGTCCAGGTCCAACCAAGTGCAGTCAACAGAATGGTCTCTGCACCCACAGGTGTTCAAACAGATCTGCCAGAAGTGGTTCACACCTCATGTAGACTTATTTGCACTCACCTGAACCACAAGCTCCCACTGTACGTGTCTCCTATCCCAGACCCAAGGGCCTGGGACATAGATGCTCTAAACATAAACTGGACCAACCTCACGGCCTATGCGTCCCCTCCTACGGCTCCTTCACAAGGTGATCCAAAAGATCAGGCAATGTTATTGCCTGATCATCGTAATAGCCCCAGGCTGACCAGGGATGCCCTGGTTTTGGGACCTAGTGCAGCTCTCAACAGAGATCCCACTACAACTCCCAGTGTCAACGACCCTACTCAAACAGTCCCACAGGTACGTGTTCCACAACAACCCCCAGAATTGCTGCCCCTCAGCGGTCTTCAACAAGGACCATCTACAAGTCAAAGTGGGCCGGCCCTATTTGAAAAATGGTGCAGAGAAAATTCGGTGGATTTCTCCACTCCATCTGTGAAACAAATCTCAGATTTTTTCATGTACCTGTACCAAGACCTAAACAGGCGCCCCTCGACCTTTGATGGTTACAGGACTGCAATCGTTGACACTTTGGGCCCAACGGCCCAACATGTTGCACACAATGCAGACCTTCATAGGTTACTCTCCAGTTTTCACAGGGATCGTCCCAAAAGTTCCAGAAATTTACCCAAGTGGAACCTTTCTGTTGTCCTCAACGAGCTCACAAAAGCACCATTTGAGCCCATGAAAGACACAGACCTCAAACATCTTACTCCAAAAACTGCTTTCTTGCTAGCTTTGGCCTCCGGCAAGCGCCGCAGCGAAATCCATGCCTGGGTCGCAAACAAAGTATCTAATCTAGGCCAATGGGAAAAGGTTGCCTTGTTCCCTTCTTCTGATTTCATAGCCAAAAACCAACTAGCAAGAGAAGGTTCTCAAAGTGTGTCTCCGGTGACTATTCCTGCTTTGACTACCATTGTAGGTAGACAATTTAATGAAGACAGGACCCTGTGTCCGGTACGGGCCCTGAGGTATTATCTGGACCGAACCAAAGACCTGAGAGGGTCTCGTTCCCTCCTTTTTATCTCCTTCAAGAAAGGACATACCTCAGACATCAGACCCGCTACTCTCTCTTCCTGGTTGAAACAAACCATCCTACTTTGTTACAAACAAGCAGACCAACAAGCCTTGGACTTGGTCCAAGTTAAAGCTCATGACATCCGGGCCTTCGCGGCCTCTAAGGCCTTTTACGGTGGGGTATCGGTGGACCAAATCATGCAAGCCTGTCACTGGAAAGCTCTCAACACATTTACAAATTTTTACCTAAAAGACCTTACTTGGTCGGACACCGACAACAATATGTATCTGGGACCCGTAGTGGCGGCACAACAAGTCCTAGATCCTTCCCCTCAGACCAGTTGTCCTCGGAAAGAAAAAGGGGGGGGGGGGGGGGGGGGCACATCCGCTACAACCAAGTCTTCAGGAGTCTCTCCCAGGATCTAGGTATTCCTTTACCTTCAAGATGTTACGGGTAAGGTCATTTTTGTTTTTCAGTTATCAAGTAATTTCTATTAAGGACTTATTTAGTTGTCATTAATCTCATATTCGGGTTGCAAAAATTTATGAGATGTCCAACCATGGGTTGGTCAGTCACTAGTGAAGGGCCCTCAGGGACCCTTAGACCTCGAAGTGAGCACTGCTGCACTTCCGTCCTACAATCAAACATCTAGACAGTTTCAGCACTGTCTCTCATTTTATTTAGGTTTTTGGCTCGTTACAGGCCCGGTCTTCGGGATCGGGGCACTGTAAATGGGACTCAGACTGGTATTTCTGGCACTATTCTATACATATTAATTCAAAATCTTAGAAAAAATGACATATCTTCCAGTCTCAGCTGTAATCCCGCCACCGGGCGGTTGAATTCAGCATTAAGTCCCACATGGTAAGCTATTGTAGCGTAATAAAATTGAAAATTTTAATTACTTAAATGTAGCTTTTATAAGCTACAAGCTTACCATGTGGGACTTAGAAGAGTCCCACCCTGCCTCCCCGCTGTTTACAGCTGAGGGGTAGGTTTTAGAAAATTTCAACGAGAAAGTAGGACGAGGGGTCAAAGGTTATCACGTGACGACAACTAGCTAACAACTAGCTAACAACTGGCTAACAAGAACCTTTTTTCTAAGACGTTGGCCCCGGGTGTGGCAACCCGAGAACAGCATTAAGTCCCACATGGTAAGCTTGTAGCTTATAAAAGCTACATTTAAGTAATTAAAATTTTCAAATTTAGAGCATTTCTGTAAAATACGTTGTTCAGCTACTTTCTCCATGCCGACAAGATGGTACCATTTTTAGGGGTCTATCTTGATAGCTAAGTGAGTACTAGCTGTTTCTGTTTTTAACAATGACCAAAATGAGTAAGTTGCTTTTATCTTTGTAAATGTTACTTACAATATTGGTCTCAAATATGTTGTTGAACCACTCCTTCATGTACTATATCATGGTGGGGTTTCCAAGGTGTAGCACCATAGCTAGCTGAGTAATAGCTACACTAACTTTAACATTTGACCATTGAGCAAGACACTTATAACTCAAAAACTATTGAATATAGAGGATTTTGGTCAAATATGTTGTTCACCTACTTTTTGATGTACTGTGTCGTGGTGAATTTTCAGAGCTGTAAGTCCATAGCTAACTGAGTAATAGCTACTTTCAAATTTCTTAATTTCAACATTGAGTAAATCACTTATAACTCCAAAACTATTGAATTTAGGGAATTATTGTCAAATATGTTAATCAGTTACTTTTTAATGTTCTGTGTCGTGGAAAAGTTTCAGAGCTGTATCTCCATATCTGAGTAATGGCTACTTTGAATTTCAACATTGAATAAATCACTTATAACTCCAAAACTATTGAATTTAGAGAATTATTGTGAAATATGTTGTTCACTTACTTTTTGATGTACTGTGTCATGGGAAATATTCACAGCTGTATCTCCATAGCTACCTGAGTAATAGCTACTTTGAGGGTTTTCCATTGAGTAAATCACTTATAACAGCAAAACTGTTGAATTTAAAGGATTTTTGACAAATATATTGTTCACCTACTTTTTAATGTACTGTGTAATGGCAAATTTGAGAGCTGTAGGTCCATAGCTAACTGAGTAATAGCTACTTTTATGGTTCTCCATTCAGTAAATCACTTATAACTGCAAAACTATTAAATGTACAGGATTTCTGTCAAATATGTTGTTCACGTACTTTTTAATGTTCTGTGTCGTGGCCAAGTTTCAGAGCTGCAAGTCCATAGCTAACTGGGTAATAGCTATTTTGATTGTTTTCCTTTGAGTAAATCACTTTTAACAGCAAAACTGTTGAATTTAGAGGATTCTTGTCAAATATGTTCTTCACCTACTTTTTGATGTACTGTGTAATGGCAAATTTTGAGAGTTGTAGGTCCATAGCTAACTGAGTAATAGCTACTTTGATGGTTCTCCATTGAGTAAATCACTTATAACCGCAAAACTGTTGAATTTAAAGGATTTTTCTCAAATATGTTGTTTAGCTACTTTTTTATGTACTGTGTAATGGCAAATTTTGAGAGCTGTAAGTCCATAACTAACTGAGTAATAGCTACTTTTATGGTTCTCCATTGAGTAAATCACTTATAACTGCAAAACTATTAAATTTAGAGGATATTTGTCAAATATGTTGTTCTGTAAAAAGTATATTGATGCGAAGGTTATCAACAATTTGGTAAAATGAAAATAAGGAATTCTTCTATGGCCTAACATTTTTATATTTGCCTGTACTTAAGACACACATTACAGAAAAACGGATATTTTGCATTTTACTAAAAGTTCAGTGCTCTATATCTCGACAATCCTGTGTCCTAATGTTATTTTGCAAACAGTAACAGATGGGCAAGGGCTTGTACTTTTACGTGTTCAATTTTGAAGTCAATAAGATGCATATTTATTTTATAATTAATTTTTAAAACAAGGTATATCTTCCTATACATCCCATGTGTTAACACAGACATGTTCGTTTAAGCGTGATGTTTTGCCGTCCAAATCATAATACGTAACATTGTGACGTAAGATGCAAAGGGTCAATTAAAGGCCTTTCTAGTCTGGGAGATTACTTTACTGAAGGAAAAGGTAGTATTTTTTAATTATAAGGATAATATTGAACAAGATAACTGCATTTATAAGGGAGAATAGAAAGCATAACTTATTTGGATTTTGGAAAACAATATTATGATTTCCGGTTGTTAACAAGTGTGTATTACAGTTTTTAAATTAGAAGTGAAATTCTACTGTAGTCACATTTCAGAATTTCAAACTCATCTTCACAATGTTCTTCAGAAAATAAAACCAAAGTGTCATATATGTCACAGGGCACAAAATACCTCATTCTTTGGTCAAAAGATTAACATCCTGATGGGCCTAACAAGTGACACTTGTTTTTTGCTTAAAGAGTGAAAATTTGAAAAAAAAATCCATTCATAATTTTTTGAGTTAAGATGTTCACTAACAAACAACCAAACAAGCAGACAGACAGACAAACCCCAATGATTACATAACCCCCTCCCCTCCACTGGTGGAGGTAATAAAACAATAAAACTAAAAACTTCTGTTTAAGTGATTGCAGTAAAAATCTATATAGGATTAACTGTTGATAGAGTACAGTGGAGTAATTTGGAACAAATAACAGGATTTCCCATTAATGACCATGTCTTCATAGTGAAAGACAAAAAGACTTTCTACTCCAGTATACTAAATTACTGATAAACAAGGAAAGCACAGAGACAGCTATAATATAACATACCACAATTAAGAGTAAACTTCTAAGTCAAGGTGTTTCAGTACCCTCAGCAGAAATGAAAAGATAAGGAAACAAAACAATAGAGGGGCATAAGTTGCAGCTTTTTATCACCTGGAGATGCATCCTTGTAAACACAATAACACTTTGGATCCTGTGGTGAAGGGATGAAAATAGGAGAGGCTAAATAGTGAGGAGGGATAGGGGGCAATGCAAATATTACAAGGCGTTCTCCTCAGCAAGCTAGGCTAAGTAAGTGTATGAGAACATTATGAAAAATACTTATAATGCAGTCAAACAGTTGTGTCTTCTTTATACGTATAAACGCCTCTGGCAAGGCTAATAAAGCATATGCATTGATCGTTTTTTTTCTGCAGTCTTCCCAGTGAAGGAGGGAGGGGGAGAACCACTTGGTGTACTAACTCTTGGAAGAGTGAGAGAAACAGTGTCCGAGTTTAGGTGCTTATTAAGGGTGAACTCAATCTGGAATATGCAAAACACAATGCATAATTAAGGACTTAGCCATGGGGAAAGAAAACCAGTCAAAAAAACAAAGTACAGCACACTGGATTGTATTACCACACGAGGCATGTTGTAGTCAATGTGGTGGCCCATTGGGGCCCATGAAAGTCAAGTTGTGGTGGCCCTAACTTAAAAAGGGGGGACCACGGGGCCACCCTGAATTTCGCACACTGCTTGAACCTGAGCACCTTGAACACAGAGTCGTTCAAAATGGAGACCCCAGAGACAATAAGAACCTCCCTACAGACGGGGGAGTGGGTCACCTCCATAGACTTCAAGGACGCATACTTCCACATACCAATTCACAGTCACTCCAGGAAGTACATGCGTTTTCACATCCAAGGTCGGTCCTACCAGTTCAAAGCCCTACCCTTCTGCCTGTCCACAGCACCCATGGAGTTCACAGTGGTGGCCAAAGAGGTCAAACTGATGGCTTTACAGAGGGGCATAAGAATCCACCAGTACCTAGACGACTGGTTGGTGAGAGCCACGTCCCCCCAAACTTGTCTACAGCATACACAGACCTTGGTAGCCCTCTGTCGAGAACTAGGTTGGCTGGTAAACAAGGAGAAGTCAGAACTGGATCCAAAACAAGTTTTCAACTTCGTAGGTTACCAGTTCGACTTGAAAGAGGGCAGAGTCAAATCCACACCAGAGCGTTGGCAGACTTTGATAGACAAAATTCAGACAATTCTGTCTGGTCCGGTGTGTCCGGTCCGGCAGTTCATGTCCCTCATAGGGCTCCTAACAGCCACAGAAAAGCAAGTCCACCTAGGTCAACTTCATATGAGACCCGAACAGTGGCACTTGAAGAACAACTGGAGGGTACCAGAATCACTAGAAAAGGTGATAGCAGTCCCCAGGTTGCTCCATCCCCACTTAAGGTGGTGGCTGGAAGAAAGCAATGTACTGCCTGGTCAACCATTACACCCTCTAAAACATGCTCTGCAGATTTTTACAGATGCATCAAAAGAAGGGTGGGGCGCTCACTTAAACGAGCACACTGCAAGAGGAACCTGGTCCCTTCCAGAAAGCAAGTTGCATATAAACATCTTGGAACTAAAGGCGGTCTTTCTGGCTCTAAAAGAGTTCCAAGACCTCTGTTCAAACAACTTAGTCCTGGTGGCCACAGACAACACAACAGTGGTCGCCTATATCAACAAGGAAGGGGGGATGAAGTCAGGCTCTCTGTGTGCCCTGCTGTGGAGAATCCTCTCCTGGTGCACCAGGAAACAGGTAACTCTCAGAGCACGACACATCCCCGGCCGGCTGAACGTGATAGCAGACAAGCTATCCAGACTTGGCCAGACCATTCAAACGGAATGATCCCTTCATCCAGAGGTGTTCCAAGCTATATGCTCCCGGTGGCACCAGCCCCAGGTGGATCTGTTTGCCACTAGATTCAACAACAAACTGCCACAGTTTGTGTTACCGGTCCCAGACCCCCAGGCATGGGCAGTGGATGCACTCAGTCTGTCCTGGGAAGATCTGGACCCATATGCCTTCCCACCAGCAGCCATCTTGGGCAAAGTGGTGGAGAAGTGGCAGGACTACCCATGCAACAGAATCATACTGATTGCACCGGCTTGGCCAAACATGCCCTGGTTCTGGGATCTAGTGGCAATGTCCAGTCAGATCCCATTATGTCTGCCAAGTCTGGTGACTCATCCATTCAACAAGACCCTGCACAGGAATCTCTCAAACCTGAACCTACATGCTTGACTCCTAGTGCCACAGCAATCAAGGAACAGGGCTTCTCTGAGGCAGTGGCAGCACAAATTGAGGCTCCTCAAAGAAGATCAACCAGATCCACCTATGAGGCAAAGTGGTCCATTTTAACAAAGTGATGCCTTAGTAATCAGTTGGACTTCAGGGTACCACCTCTGAAAGCCATAGCTGACTTCCTTCTGTACTTATTTCAGGATAGGAAGTTACAGCCATGCACCATTGATGGCTACAGATCAGCCATTGGCGACAAGTTGGGCAACTCTCCCATCAATGTCAGCAAAGATGAGAACCTCACTCGTCTCCTGGATACTTTCCATAGAGACAGGCCCAAGGCAGGAGGGGATACCCTCCTGGAACCTCTCCCTGGTTTTACACCAGCTGACTAAGGCTCCCTTTGAACCTTTAAAAGAGGCCTCATTAAAACACTTGACCTTCAAGACTGTTTTTCTGTTGGCCCTGGGTTCTGGTAAACGCAGGAGTGAGATCCATGCTTGGTTACACAAGAACATCAGACACCGGTCATAGTGGTCTAAGGTGTCTGTGCCCTTCACCCAGCTTTCTATCCAAGAACCAGCTGGCTAAGGAGGGTCCAGATAGTGTGACCCCAGTGGTCATACCAGCCCTGGCCCCCACTCTGGATAAGTCACTCAAGGGTGACAGGTCTCTATGTCCAATTAGAGCTCTGCGCTGCTACTTGGACAGGACCTCAGACCTTAGGCAGAACAAGGAGTTAGTCTTGGTCTCCTTCAAGAAAGGTTTTGATAAGGACATCTCACCTGCCACCATCTTCTCATGGATCAAGCAGACTGTGATCCTATGTTATGAACTCTCTGATCAGGAGGCCCTCGCTATACATCAGGTTGAAGCCCATGATGTCAGGACCTTTGCTGCTTCTAAGGCCTTCCAGTCAGGGGTCTCCTTAGAGCAGATTTTGTCAGTCTTCCACTGGAAATCACATAACACCTTCACACATTGGATAGGGTATTAACTTATAAAAATTTAATTTACTTATTAAATTTGCAAATTTGTAGTGTTTTGTTTATATCTTGTTCACCTATTTTTGGGCAACCATAACATTGTAAAATTGCAGTCCTGTAGCTCAGTGCATAGTTGAGCGATAGCTGCTATGAGGTTCTCATTGTTGAGTAAATCACTTGTAACTTGAAAACAATTGCATTTAGAGTATTATTTTAAACATGTTATTCACGTACTTTTTGTTCAGCTATAACATAGTAAAATTGCAGACCTGTATCTCATTGCATAGCTCAGCAATAGCTATTTTGAGATATGTCCTTTTCTGTTTTCACTTGCACTCTGAATCTCAGGTCACTTTTGTGTCTCAAACATTATCCTTTTAGGAAGATTTCTCTTCAACCAATAACATTAACCTCTTCACATCCATATTTTAACATTTCATATAAAATTGCAAGCTGTAGGGACGCTCTGTTTTTGGGTACAAAAACATTTTTGTCTAGTTTCAGTTGTACGCTAAAGCTCAAAACACAAAGTCAGCTGACTAAGAATCCATTCACAGGCTCTGATTATTTTCAAAAAGGTTTACTAATAGTAAATTATTCACTCCATATTTTGATATCTTTGTATCCAGATGTTGAACCTGATCAGTGTCCAAATTGAATGGTATCTAAGTTGGACCAAGACCCATCTTCTAATTTTTTTCAGGTGGATCCAACATATAGTATTTGTGTAATCATGACTGTGAAAAAACAAGGCACATTATAAAAGGTAAATGGAAAAATCTGGATTATTTTTTGTGTGCAGACATTGATCCAGATCACTCTTAATATTTAATGGGATCTAAGTTCGACCAAGACCTATCTTCTGATTTTTTTTTCAGGAATATTGAAGCAGTAGTATTCCTGCTAACAAACAGAAAAATAAACATGAAAATAATATCTCCTTGATGTAATTACAGGAGATTTTTTCTTCTTTTATCAGGTCACATTTCAGTGTGAGTCACTGCCAGTGGAGCTATTGATTGAAGAGCATATTCAGGGTGATGCACTTACTGCTAATCAGATCCAATACATTAGCATGACAGAATGGTTGAAAGATAAGGGAGTGGCACTGCCTGAGTGCATGTGAGTTGCAAATATATTGATTCTATCTTATTTTTTATGCAGATTCTCTAAATACAGGGTGTATCCAGTCATGGAAAACCTGGAAAAGTCATGGAAATTAATCCAGGTTTTGGAAAATTCATAAAATTCAAAAATAGTTATAGAAATTAAACGGCATCCTCTCGCGAAACAACGTTCTTTCATCCAGCATTTCAATACAAGGATACGTTTATGTGTCTTCCACATCTTCCTGTACTGTGACTGGAACCTTGTGCATGATTCTCAAAGGCAAAACCGGCGGGAGCTACTTGTAGTTCCTGGCATGTTCATCTTCCCTCCTGGCCTCGGTACATGTCTCTTTCATGCCACCAAGCATGTAAAAGGTCCTTGTTTTTAAAGCTTTGGTCATGCAGAAGTCGTGGAAAAAATATTGAAATTTAGTGGATACACCCTGTAGATAACTATTGTTGTTGTGGGATATTTAGCTTTTCAGTAGCTTACCATGTGGAACTGAATGCAATCTTGGATGACCGCAGGCATCTGGCCAACATTCGAGAAAAATAGACCTATAATACTGGCCTGATGCCTTCAACACTGAAGTGAGGTGACCCGGATACTGAAATACCGCAAGACTTCCTTCTTCTTGTTGGCCGCCACATTGTTTGGAAGCACTGAATATCTCTCTCAATTTTTGTTTCCTACACTGGATATACATATTGTTGGATGTTCAAATTCATGCAGTTTCTTTATTGAGCGTCCCACAAGGGATGCTTGTTTGTATTTAGGGGAGAGGGGATATTGAGTGGGTCCGTGCTTATAACTCGGCAACCAATTGGAGGATTCTCTTCAAATTTAGCACATGTATGCAGTTGTCCTAGGAAAAATTTCTGAATATGGTGTCATGACATTTCAACCAATCAGAGAAGTCACATGACCAAAAACTTGATTTTCAAAGGGGTGTGCTTGTCCGGATGATAACTTAAAAAGCGCTTCACCTATTCACATAAAATTTGGCAAGTAGGTTTGTTATATATTGATGTTTGGAAATCATTAACTTTTGAAAGTGATCCAATACAAAAATGGCCGACTTATTAACAATTAACTAAACACCACGATTTTTCTTAACACTGAAAACGAAAAATCTTTAATATCTCAGAAACGGTGCAAGATAGAGGGATTTTGACGAAATTTATTACCCCAGGGTATCGGCAGAGTGAACTGGTGTGAGATAGAGCAATTTGGGTGAAATTTTTTACCCCTCAGGGTATCCGCAGAGTCAACTGGTGACTTTTCCCAAAAATCGTTTTCTCGCCGTAATATAGTAGATTCTGTGCTTAGGATGATGAGGAATGACACTTCCTACGATGATACCACAGTAGATTCAAGCCTTTGGGAGTGCTGGGAGATTTCTTCATTTTCAGATCTCTGCATTTTATTTTAACCAAGTTTAGAATATATGCAGGGAGAGTGGTTTGAAAGCTGTTTTTACCCCACACCCCTTAAGGGCTGTCGGGGTATTGTTTTCACCCATGGTGTCTGAATGGTCGGGCGGTCAGGCAACGGAAAAAGTTTGTCCGGGCTGTGTCTCAGAAACCTTAAAGTGTAGGAAGTTAATCCTTGGTAGGGACATTGGTTAAGGGGTGTAGGTGTGCAATGTCATGGTGTGACCTTGATTTGACCTTGTCGGAGTGACCTTGAGTTTGAAAATCTTGTCCGGGCTATATCTCGGCAACCGTAAGGTGTAGGAAGTTGATACTTGGTTGATACATTAGTTAAGGGTTGTGGGTGTGCAACATCATGGAATTGACCTTCCTTTGACCTTGCGGTAGTAACCTTGACCTATAAAATTTTGTCCGGGCTATCTCTCGGAAACCATAAGGTGTAGGAAGTTGATAGTTGGTAGGGACATTGGTTAGGGGGTGTAGGTGTGCAACGTCATGGTGTGACCTTGATTTGACCTTGCCGTAGTGACCTTGACCTATAAAATCTTGTCCGGGCTATCTCTCGGAAACCATGGTGTGACCTTGATTTGACCTTGCCGCAGTGACCTTGAGTTTGAAAATCATGTCTGGGCTATATCTCAGAAACTGTAAGGTGTAGAAAGTTGATACTTGATATAGACATTGGTCAGGGGGTGTAGGTGTGCAACGTCATGGTGTGACCTTGATTTGACCTTTAACCTTGCCGTAGTGCCTTGACTTTTAAAATCTTGTCCGGGCTATATCTCGGAAACCGTAAGGTGTAGGAAGTTAATACTTGGTAGGGACATTGGATAGGGGGTGTAGGTGTGCACCGTCATGGTGTGACCTTGATTTGACCTTGCCGTAGTGACCTTGACCTATAAAATCTTGTCCTGGCTATATGTCGGAAACTGTAAGGTGTAGGAAGTTGATATTTGGTAGGGACATTGGTTAGGGGGTGTAGGTGTGCACCATCATGGTGTGACCTTGATTTGACCTTGCTGTAGTGACCTTGACCTATAAAATCTTGTTTGGGCTATATCTCGAAAAGTGTAAGGTGTAGGAAGTTGATACTTGGTAGGGACATTGGTTGGGTTTGTAGGTGTGCAGCTTCATGGTGTGACCTTGATTTGACCTTGCCGTAGTGACCTTGACCTTTAAAATTTTGTCCAGACAATATCTCTGAGACCGTAAAGTGTAGGAAGTTGATAGATGGTAGGGCATTGGTTAGGGGTTGTAGGTGTGCATCATAATTTTTAATTTACTGATTAATGTTGTCATCTTGCTATTGAATTCTCTTGTTTTAATACTTTATCTTTACATACATTTTCCTTCTCTTAGATGTTATTTTCTCTACTTAAACATCATTTTAACCGTAATATAACTGACACTGCTCTGAAAGTATCCCATCTTTGTACTGTTTCACTACTTCTATATCTCATGGTTTTGAAAACTATTTCCCCAGGCTGTTGGGTACGGGCATCTCTGATGCTATTTTTATGGTTTAAAAATTCATGAAATCATGCACTAAATCACTTATTTTCTCATTGACTATTGCAGGGATTTCTCTGTTATCTTGCATATATGTACTAGGCCACAAGTAGATTCCCTTGTGTGAGTATCAGGCCTGGGTCTCAATTATTTTTTATGAATTTTTAAAATAATTTTTAATACATTTAAATTAATGAAGTCATACACTAAATCACTTATAACTTAAAAAGTATTGCATTTACAGCATTTTGTTAAAATATGTTATTCAGCTACTTTTTCTATAGCTACAACATGGTGAGTAACTTGGGAGTCTATCTCTATGGCTAAGTGAGTAATAGCTAGTTTCTGACTTTTCACTACCTTCCATAATGAGTAAAAGCACTTGAAAAGTATTGCAGTTAGAGAATTTTGTATAAATATGTTATTCAGCTACTTTTGGGTCAGCTATAACATAGTAAAATTTCAGACCTGTAGCTGATTGCACAGCTGAGCAATAGCTATTTTCAGGTTTTCACTGTTGAGTAAATCACTTATAACTTGAAAACTATTGTTTTTATTGTGCTACAATAGCTTACCATGTGGGACTGATTGCTGTTCTCGGATGGCCGCAAGGCATCATGGCCAACGTCTAAGAAAAATAGACATTTATAGTTGACCGTAGCCTCAGGTTGTCTCTCGCGGTACACTCTGACATTCGTCTCCTTTTCTCGTTGGCCGCGTGATCTTAACATGCTTTTATTTTAGAAGGAAAAGTTTTCAATTTTACGAGGATATACTTGGCATTGGATATGGAAACTGCATCAGTTTCCTTATTTTATTACATAGAATCATAATTTGTTGACTTTTCATAGATCAGATAATTATTTTTTACATATTTTATAGGGATGGGTCGGTAGGTCCGGTATCTCGGTATCGAGAGCATTTTACTGAAATACCGTGATGAAATTGTACAACCGCCACTTCGCTTCTCAGCATATATAATGGAAGGAAGAGTTAAAATATTAGAAACGTACCCGAAATCTGAAGAATTTATAAGGTTTTATCCCCAATTTTCATGCATTTGCAGACTTTATACAGTACTTGCGATTACGTTGAGCAGAATGGCCATATTTTGGTTACGACAATTTATCACCTTAATCTCGCTTGTCAGCCCATATAATTGAAGGAAAACTTAAAATATTGGGAACAAACAAGAAATCTGAAGAAATTATAAGCTTTTATCTCCTATTTCGTGCATTTGGTCACTTTTATTGTGATGTCGTGAAGAGGAAACGTCCATGTTTGTTTGAGGTTTACTAAAACGCGGAATCCCGGAATCGGTACGGTTTTGCATTGGCGACCTCCCGATGTACATATTTTCCATACCGACCCATCCCTAATATTTTAACATATTTTACAACGGAAGTCCACTTCCGGGTTCACGTAAAGAAACATCAACTCGTGTATGTGGCTCTTTTTTCAGGATATATTTTATATATATGCCTGTTAAAATAGATTAAATATTTAACCCCTACCTATTTCATTCTTTGACAATTTTAAGGGTTTAAAATATATAATTAGGCACAAACCGAGTCTTTGAATTAAATTGTCGGAAACAACTTCCGCCTTTGTCTAGACGGCAATTGCTTGCAAGCTAATGCACGAATCGTGCATGTAGTTTACATACAGGAATATATGCCTGTTGAAATCAAATAAGATACATTTGTTCATGGTTTATCCCCGTTCTTCAACAGTATTTGTCCATTTTAAGGGTTAAAATATGATATAAAGCACAAAACTAACTTGGGGAATCCTTGGGGAAACCCCTGTGATGATGTCATGCCTAGACAGCATGTGCTGAGAGACGTGTGTTTCTTACAGTACGTTACCAATAAAATAAAATGAAATATAATACTTTACCCCTTCTTTCCTGTATCCAACTTCTTTCTAGCCAGGGTGGATCAGATCCCTGCTTGATTCTGAAGCCAGATCCTAACCTAGTTCATCCGAGTTTTTTAATTTATCCGAGAATCGGATGCATTATTCCCAACTACTATCCACCCGAGTATGGTTTGATTCTCGGATTTTCATTTAATCTAAAATCCGATGCTCGGATGGTTGTATCTAGATCTGATCCTCGGATGATCGGATCTTAAATCTGATGTTCGGATGATGGTTCCAGATCAAAACTCTGAACAATCCTAACACACACTTGGACTAATAGTACACAAGCCTGGCAGTAAATATCACTTATTGGAGGCTTAGGTCCAAGTCCTCAAGCCCAAGAGGGCTTCTTCTAAACAAGTCCCTTCATTCAGTCCTGACTCTGTATTTTTAGGAAGTAGGTTGCCTGACTTAACCCTATCCATTTTCTGAGGACATTGAAACTAATCCAGTTTTTGAATCCCCCTGTCCCCAGGGAATTTATGCCTATATCCTCCACACTCTGGACTCTGAATGATTTACCAGGCCAACAGGAACTTAGGTTGCTAATTTCCCTTAAAATGGGACAACCTTGTTTTGAAGACAAATTACAAGTTTTCAAATCTGTATCTCCCTAGGGACCTCTTTGGCTAAGCCCCCCTCCCCCTTCTGGTCATCAAGAGTTGAGCTTCAGGCTGCTCTTCACTAGGTTTTTCAGAATGCAACCTGGTTATGTATATCTGTTAAGACAGTAGCAAGGCTACTACCAGACAGGTTAATCTCAATTTCATGGTGCATATAAGTAGTCAGAAGGGGTATGGCAAATTCAGGTGAGATACTGGATCTTTAGATCTTAAAGTTCCCCATGCACAACTAGTTTAGGAGGGACAGGAGTTCCTCATCAAGGCACCTGTAATAACTCTCAGGGTTTAGGCCCTATTAATAAGCCCTTTCCCATTCCCCACAATCTAGAGGCCCCTACAGGAAACACCCCAATGGGGGTCATTCCATTCCAAGCAGTAACCAATCATTTCCTCAGGCAGGGGCAAAACAAATTTCAGAGGCTCCAGACGTCGTTTTCGACCCCACAACGGGGGACAGGGGCGTGGAAACTCCTTTCCCCAATGACTCCTTGAAAGCCTCCCTCAGTTCAACAGTAGGAGGTCTCCTCCATTTTTTCAGAAGAGACTGACAAACAAACGTTCATCAAATGTGTTAAACATTATCACCAATGGCTACGTACTGCCATTCATTTCAGAACCAAGTCTGGTCAGATTCCCTCTGATTCTGTCAGAATACAAGGCCCTTCAGAAAAAGACCAAGCTCTGACCACTTGTATCCAGTCTCTTCTGTCAAAGAATGCAATCGAAAGGGTGGAAAATGTAAAATCTCTTGGGTTTTACAATCGCCTGTTTCTAGTTCCCAAGCCTCACCTAAGGTGGAGGCTAGTCATAGACCTAAGCAGACTCAACACTTTTCAACATGTAGAAAAGTTCAAAATGAAACTCCAGACTCCATCAGGACCTCCCTGATTCCAGGGTAATGGGTATCGTCTATAGACCTATCGGATGCTTCCCTTCACATCCCAATCTCCACCATCTATCCAGCCAAACTCAAGGAAATACCCAAGGTTTTGCCACAGGCCGCAGGTGTTCCAGTTCACCTCCCTCCCCTTTGGACTAGCCAACCCCCCAGGTCTTTACAATGATTGTAAAGGGAGTCAACTAATGGCCCTCTCCAGAGGACTCAGACTTCTCCAATTCCTGGACGACTGGCTGATCAGGTCCCAGTCTCAGGAGGAAGCCCAAGTGAACACTCAGGCAGTGGTAGACCTAACCCAGTCCTTGGGGTGGATAATAAATCGGAAGAAATCAGAACTAAACCTTCTCAGGTGTTTTTTCATTCGTGGGCAACGAATACCATCTAGATTCAGCCCTTGTAAAACCCACTCAAGAGAGATGGCTCAACTTCAGGATTTGATCGTGCGTCTCAAGTCAAAACATGTTTTGACTGCAAGATTTTTTTTCCCCAAATATATCTTTTATTTACCCTTTTTGTACAATATTTATATTGCTCCCTGGAAGGGCGAGGGTAGCGAACCCTTCATCAGGGGCTTACAACAAATCTTCATACACAGTATGAAATACAGTAAAAAGACAAAGCTGTTACAAGATAGAAACATTATACTACAATTCAGATCATATAAATTCAATTTTACATTGAAAGATCATGTAACATTGAAAGCCAGGCACATTCCAGGGTGTCTGAATGTGATGGCCGACCTTCTGTCCAGGTCCAACCAAGTTCAGTCAACAGAATGGTCACTGCATCCGCAGGTGTTCAAACAGATCTGTGAAAAGTGGTTCACCCCTCATGTAGATCTATTTGCCACTCATCTGAACCATAAACTTCCACTGTACGTGTCTCCAGTCCCAGACCAAAATGCTTGGGACATAGATACTCTGAACATAAACTGGATGGGTCTCACTCTTATGCTTACCCTCCGACGGCTCTCCTTCACGGGGTGATCCAAAAATCAGGCAATGCACTGCCTGATCATCGTAATAGCCCCAGGCTGACCAGGGATGCCCTGGTTTTGGGACCTAGTGCAGCTCTCAACAGAGATCCCACTGCATCTTCCGGTGTCAACAACTCTTCTCAAACAGTCCCACAATTATGTGATCCACAGCAATCCACAACATCTCAACCTCCACGCCTGGTGTCTAGGAGTGGACAGCTCCAAGAACAAGGCTTCTCTGTAGAGGTGGCAGAGAGAATTGCTGCCCCTCAGAGGTCATCAACAAGGACCACCTACAAGTCAAAGTGGGCTCTATTTGAGAAATGGTGCAGAGAAAATTCAGTGGATTTCTCCGCTCGATCTGTGAAACAAATCTCAGATTTCTTTTTTTCATGTACCTGTACCAAGATCTAAACAGGCGCCCCTCAACCATCGATGGTTACAGGACGGCCATATTGCACAAAGTTCAGACCTTCACAGGTTACTCTGCAGTTTTCACAGGGATCATCCCAAAATTTCCAGGAATCTTCCAAAATGGAACCTTTCTGTTATTCTCAATGAGCTCACAAAAGCACCCTTTGAGCCTATGAAAGACACAGACCTCGAACATCTTACTCCCAAAACTGCTTTCTTGCTAGCTTTGGCCTCCGACAAGTGCCGCAGCGAAATCTATGCCTGGGTTGCAAACAAAGTATCTAATCTAGGCCCATGGGAAAAGGTTGCCTTGTTCCCTTCTTCTGATTTTATAGCCAAAAACCAACTAGCAAGAGAAGGTTCACAAAGTGTGTCTGCGGTGACTATTCCTGCTCTAACTACCATTGTAGATAGACAATTCAAAGAAGACAGGACCTTGTGTCCCGTGTGGGCCCTGAGGTACTATTTGGGCTGAACCAAAGACCTGAGAGGGTCTCGATCCCTCCCTTTCATCTGCTTCAAGAAAGGACACACCTCAGACATCAGGCCCGCTACTCTTTCTTCTTGGTTGAAACAAACCATTCTACTTTGTTATAAACAAGCAGACCAACAAGCCTTGGACTTGGTCCAAGAGTTAAAGTGCATGACATTAGGGCCTTCGCAGCCTCTAAGGCCTTTTTATGGTGGGGTATTGGTGGACCAAATCATGCAAGCCTGTCACTGGAAAACTCACAACACATTTACAAATTTTTACCTAAAAGACCTTACTTGGTCAGACAACGACAACAATATGTATCTGGGACCAGTGGTGGCGGCACAACAAGTCCTAGACCCTTCCCCTCAGACCAGTCATCCTCGGAAAGAAAGAAAGAAAGGGAGGGGGGGGGGGGGGGGGGGGGGGGCACATCCACTACAGCCAAGTCTTCAGGAGTCTAATCCCAGGATCTAGGTATAGGTTTACCTCTCAAGATGTTACGGGTAAGGTCATTTTTTATTTTTAGTTTATCAAGTATAAGATGTATTAAGGACTTATCAAGGTTGTCATTAATCTCATGTTCGGTGGCAAAAATTTATAAGAATTCCAACCGTAGGGCTGGTTTTTCACTCGTGGATGGTCCCTAAGGACCCTTACACTCCTTAAGTGAGCATGTCTGTACTTCTCTCCTACAATCAGAACATCTTGACAGTTTTAGCACCGTCATCCATTCTATTCAGGTTTTTGGCTCTTTACAGGCCCAATCTTTGGGATTGGGGCACTGTAAACGGGACTCAGACTGGTATTTCTAACATTCATTCTATCTATAACTTCAAAATCTAAGAAAAATTGACATATCCAGTCTCAGCTGTAATCCCTCCACCGAGCGATTGGATTCAGCAATCAGTCCCACATGGTAAGCTATTGTAGCGCAATAAAATTGAAAATTTTAATTACTTAAATGTAGCTTTTATAAGCTACAAGCTTACCATGGGACTTGAAAATTATTGCTTTAGAGTAATCTGTTTAAATAAGTTGTTCACGTACTTATGGGTCAGCTATAACATAGTAAAATTGTAGACCTGTAGCTCATTGCATAGCTGAGCAATAGCTACTTTAAGGTTTTCTCTGTTGAGTAAATCAGTTGTAACTTGTCAAATCTATTGCATTTAGAGTTTCACCTCCGGCAGGACCGGTACACTACAATCCACTCGCCAGGTGGCCTAGTTCCTGCTTCATTCGCCAGAGGGACGTGACGTCATAGCATCTTTTTCGTTTGGCGCGTTTTGAAAAGTTGTGATTTTTCATACAGTGTTTTAAAGTTTGGATATTTCCATAATTTTCATTAGTGATCAGTCTTGGTGTTATTGTTGTATCCACCGGATGCTTCCGGTGGATACTTTGGTTTAGCGTTCGCTACGCCGCCGCTCGTTAACGCTCTAAGAGGAAAACGACAGCAGCTAGGTTCACCAAATTTGCAGGATACCTTCATTGGGGGGTAAGCTTCTCTGAGAAGGAAAATAGCCTCATTCTGAAAAACAAGATCGCCGCCACGGGCATTTCTTTGAAAATAATCGACATTTTTCTACTGGCTGTTTCTCATAGGTAGAAGGTTGAATCTCTTCATAGGTGATATGTATAACAGATATACATGTCCTCTACAACCTTGCACACATTTGACCTTGAAGCTCTTAATTCAAGGTTATCCACCGAGTGCCGAGGTAACCCACATAGTGGACTTTAAAAGTGCCTATATCTCCCTTATTATTGGTCCTAGAGGTTTGCAATGTGAAACCAACCCATAGGAAATCATATGCTGCGAATCTTCTGATGTTGTCAGAATTGACCTTGGACCCCTCCTTCAAGGTCAAACGAGGATAGCCAAACTTAAAAATACTTATAACTTGCTTATTATTGATCCTAGAGCTTTGGGATGGTAAGCCAACATATAGGAAATCATGGGCTGGGAATCTGGCGTGGTCGGATTTGACATTGGGCCCCTCCCTCAAGGTCAAACGAGGATAGCCAAAGCTAAAAGTGCTTATAACTCGCTTATTATTGGTCCTACAGGTTTGGGATGGTAAACCAACATGTAGGAAATCATGGGCTGGGAATCTGGCGTGGTCGGATTTGACCTTGGGCCCCTCCCTCAAGGTCAAACGAGGATAGCCAAAGCTAAAAGTGCTTATAACTCGCTTATTATTGGTCCTACAGGTTTGGGATGGTAAACCAACATGTAGGAAATCATGGGCTGGGAATCTTTCTGTGTGGTCGGATTTGACCTTGGGCGCCTCCTTCAAGGTGAAACGAGGATAGCCAAAGTTAAAAGTGCTTATAACTCGCTTATTATTTGTCCTACAGGTTTGGGATGGTAAACCAAGACATAGGAAATCATGGGCTGGGAATCTTCTGGTGTGGTCGGATTTGACCTTGGGCCCCTCCTTCAAGGTCAAATGAGGACAGCAAAACTTAAAACTGCTTATAACTCACTTATTATTGATCCTAAAGGTTTGGGATGGTAAACCAACATATAGGAAATCATGGGCTGGGAGTCTTCTGGTGTGGTCGGATTTGACCTTGGGCCCCTCCTTCAAGGTCATATGAGGACAGCAAAACTTAAAACTGCTTATAACTCACTTATTATTGATCCTAGAGGTTTGGGATGGTAAACCAACATATAGGAAATCATGGGCTGGGAGTCTTCTGGTGTGGTCGGATTTGACCTTGGGCCCCTCCTTCAAGGTCAAACGAGGATAGCCAAAGTTAAAACTGCTTATAACTCGCTTATTATTGGTCCTAGAGGTGTGGGATGGTAAACCAACATATAGGAAATCATGGGCTGAGAATTTTTCTGGTGTGGTCGGATTTGACCTTGGGCCCCTCCTTCAAGGTCAAACAAGGATAGCCAAAGTTAAAAGTGCTTATAACTCGCTTATTATTGCTCCTAGAGGTTTGGAATGGTAAACCAACCTATAGAAACTCATGGGCTGGGAATCTTTTTGTGTGGTCAGATTTGACTTTGGGCCCTCGTTCAAGGTCAAAAGAGGATAGCCAAAGTTAAAATTGCTTAGAACTTGCTTATTATTGCTCCTAGAGGTTTGGGATGGTAAACCGACATATAGGAAATCATGGGCTGGGAATCTTTTGGTGTGGTCGGATTTGACCTTAGACCCCTCGTTCAAGGTCAAACAAGGATAGCCAAACTTAAAACTGCTTATAACTCACTTATTATTGGTCCTAGAGGTTTGGGATGATAAACCAACATATAGGAAATCATGGGCTGAGAATCATCTGGTGTGGTCGGATTTGACCTTGGGCCCCTCCTTCAAGGTCAAATGAGGACAGCAAAACTTAAAACTGCTTATAACTCACTTATTATTGATGCTAGAGGTTTGGGATGGTAAACCAACCTGTAGGAAATCATGGGCTGGGAGTCTTCTGGTGTGGTCGGATTTGACCTTGGGCCCCTCCTTCAAGGTCAAACGAGGATAGCCAAAGTTAAAACTGCTTATAACTCACTTATTATTGGTCCTAGAGGTGTGGGATGGTAAACCAACATATAGGAAATCATGGGCTGAGAATTTTTCTGGTGTGGTCGGATTTGACCTTGGGCCCCTCCTTCAAGGTCAAACAAGGATAGCCAAAGTTAAAAGTGCTTATAACTTGCTTATTATTGCTCCTACAGGTTTGGGATGGTAAACCAACCTATAGAAAATCATGCGCTGGGAATCTTCTGGCGTGGTCGGATTTGACCTTTTGGGCCCTTTCTTCAAGGTGAAACGAGGATAGCCAAAGTTAAAAGTGCTTATAACTCACTTATTATTGATCCTAAAAGTTTACAGTACGAAACCAACTCATACGAAATCTTGGACTAGGAATTTTCTGATGTTAGATTTGATCTTGGGGACCCTCCTTCAAGGTCAAACAGTGGTTCCCTGGCTTTGGTGAGTTGTCTTTTCGGTGGATGCAAATTTGCATCGGTCTCCGATGCGTAGGTCTAGTTTTATTGTGTAATAGTTATGGCATCACCGGGACAACAAAAGGGAGCTTGCGGCCATATTATGGCTTCATTTGATAAACATTCAAGGTGTGCTCGATGCAGGGACAAGAATCTTGGTGACAACCCATGCATACGTATGTGAGTACTGTGAGTTTTTAACCCCTGAACAGATTGTACAACTTTCAACACCCACATATAAACTCAGGAAAGAAAAGCAAAAAGAACGTGATTTTCTTGTAGATCCCTCTTCTGTAACTGTACTGTCGCCTGTCGACCATGATAAATCTCTGGGTGCTTCTTCTTCTCATAACACCTCAGAAGATCTCTCTTTGCCTCAACCTTCTTTTAAGAAGGAGTTACAGGAATTGGATGAAAAGTGGTCCACTAGAATGGCACGTCTGGAAGCATTGCTCACTATAGGACATCACCCTTCTCCGGTTACAGCTACATTTTCACCGGTCAAAGTTCCGGTTCAACATGGACCACCAGCAGGTGCTCTCTCACAAACCCCCTTCCTTCTATCTTCAGTTCCTTCTGGCCAAGCCGCCCCAGCTTCCGGTCTGGATGGAGCTCTCACTACTGCTTCTGCTACAATGTCTGTAGGAATGACCTCTCTGCTGGAGAACCTTTATCCAGACATTGACTCTTCTGAACCGGTGTTTTCCCAACCCGGCCCGGTTCTTCTGTTGAACTTTTATCTCATCCTCATCTGGTCTCTGCTACTGACCCTGCTCCAGAAATGAATGAGGAAGGTGAACTCTCTGAAGTTAGAGACCGGAGTTAGATACCGGAGAGCCTGACCGGGTCATAAGTGAGGATCAAAAGTACCGGGAAACAGTTAGGGGTGTGCGTGCTTTTATGGGATGGACCCACATCCATGATTTGGAGTATTCCCCGGCCTCAAGGACAGACAATCCATGGGTAGGCCACATATCTCAGCCAGTTGGAAAGGTGTCAGTTTTGCTTCCCCCTGAAGACTGGTTATGCCGGAAGTTAGAGAACTTGAACTTTGTGTTAATGGAGGGGTACCCCTCCAAGTCCAGTGAACCAGACGGTTTGCACGTTGACCAGTTTTTGCGACCACCCAAATCTCAGAGCCGCTGGTATGGGACCCCAACCCGACCGGATAAATCCGTCAATACTTGGCCCAATGATGCTGCAAAGATCAATAGTGCCTTTTCCACAGATCTGCAAAGCAACTGCCTCTGGATCTCACCCTCCTTCTCGCCCAATTTCACAAGATACTCTTAGAAAATGGGAAAAAGCAGCCAAAGAAACCAGTTATATCTGCAACCAGTCAGCTGGTTTTAACAGATGCATCACTAAAATCCAGGACAGTGTGCAAGATAACCTCAAGGCTCTGCAAACTGAGTTGAGTAAAGGAAAATCTTCAGTTAAAGCTCAAGCAACTCTAGATGAACTCCACTACTTAACTTCATTTAACCAGAACATAAGTTTGCAATGGGCAAGTCACTCCAACACCTGTCGGACTTTACCTTTGTCCAGATGGCAAATCTTACTCTACTACCCAGGGATGCGTACCTGGAGAACCTAAAACCCGGAGTGAAACATGATACTTTGTCAGCTTTACGTAACTGTCCACTCATTGGTTATTCTTTGTTTCCGGATGCTGTAATCCGGAAAGCTGAAGATGAAATTACCCAATATGAGAATAGCAAGCGTACTTCCCAGCCTGGTCCGGGCCAGTGGGGTTTCACTGGTGGCTATAAAAAGCAACAACAACAACAAAGCCGTTTCCAGCCATATCCTGCTAATTGGAAACAACCTGAGGACTCCTCACGACAGACTGGCAAGGATATGCCTGCATGGAAGTCCTTTGGCGGACGGGGCACCCGCCCTCCTAAGGAAGCAGCACAGTACAAATGACAATTACTGTATAGTGAATCCGGTGCCAGTGGCCCAGTCAATGGCTTGTGTTCCAAATGTGCAAAAACAAGACTTTTCTGTGACTGTTCAACCTCCTGTATTGTGTCCTGTTGTCAGTCCTGTACTTTTTATCTCCCGCCGGCCGGGCGGGAGATTATAAAACGCATTCCGTGCGTGTGTTCGTGTGTTATTGAGTGTGTGTCACGCTTTTATAAAGGGCTGTACATCACAATGGTTGTTTCTCCTTGGCCTTTTCAATGTTTTTTATGACCTTATTGCTTATGTCCTTTCATTTGATGCTGTTATTTCACACCTAGGACCATAGCTAAGTGAGTAATAGCAATGGTGGCTACTTTGAGTAAAGTGCTCATAACTCCAAAACGACTGCATTTAGAGTGTTTCTGTAAAATACGTTGTTCAGCTACTTTCTCCATGCCTACAAGATGGTACCATTTTTAGGGTTCTATCTTCATAGCTAAGTGAGTAATAGCTATTTTCTGTTATTAACAATGAGCAAAATGAGTAAATTGATTTTGTCTTTGTAACTGTTACTTACAATATTGGCCTGAAATATGTTGTTCAACAACTCCTTCATGTACTATATCATGGTGAGGTGTCCAAGGTGTAGCACCATAGCTAACTGAGTAATAGCTATACTAAGTTTAACATTTGACCATTGAGCAAGTCACTTATAACTCAAAAGCTATTGAATATAGAGGATTTTTGTCGAATATGTTGTTCACCTATCTTTTGGATATACTGTATTGTGAATTTTCATAGCTGTAACTCCATAGCTAACTGAGTAATAGCTACTTTGATGATAACCATAATGAGTAAATGGCTTATATCTTCAAAAGTATTGCAGCTACACAATTTTGTTCCAATATGTTGTTCAGCTACTATCTCCACAGCTACAACATGGTCACTAGTTTGGAAGTGTATCTCCATAGCTAAGTGAGTAATAGCTACTTTGTCAATTTTTAATGATAACCATAATGAGTAAATGCCTTATATCTTCAAAAGTATTGCAGCTACACAATTTATGTCAAATAAGTTGTTCATCTACTTTTTTGTGAACTGTAACATATTTAAGTTTCACAACTGTTGCTCAATGTACAAGTGAGTAATGGCTACTTTATTGCTACTTTTGGTGAAAATGTGAAAAATGACAAATATCTCGCAAACCGTAATAGCTACTTTGTCAATTTTTAATGATAACCATAATGAGTAAATGCCTTATATCTTCAAAAGTATTGCAGCTACACAATTTCTCTCAAATAAGTTGTTCATCTACTTTTTAAGTCATTCATCTACTTTTGGGAGAGCTCTCACATGGTGAAGTTTCAGACTCGTAGCTAATTACTCCCCTACTGAAAATGAGTAAATGCGAATTATCTCTAAAAGTATTGCAGATAGCCAATTTTTCTCAAATAACTCATTCACCTACTTTTGGGAGAGCTTTCACTTGAAGTTTCAGACCCATAGCTAATTACTCACCTACTGAAGATGAGTAAATGCGAATTATCGCTAAAAGTATTGCAGATAGCCAATTTTTCTCAAATAACTCATTCACCTACTTTTGGGAGAGCTTTCACTTGGTGAAGTTTCAGACCCATAGCTAATTACTCACCTACTCAAAATGAGTAAATGCGAAGTATCGCTAAAGCTATTGCAGATAGCCAATTTTTCTCAAATAACTCATTCACCTACTTTTGGGAGAGCTTTCACTTGATGAAGTTTCAGACCCATAGCTAATTACTCACCTACTCAAAATGAGTAAATGCGAATTATCTGTAAAAGTATTGCAGATAGCCAATTTTTCTCAAATAACTCCTTCATCTACTTTTGGGAGAGCTTTCACATGGTGAAGTTTCAGACCCATAGATAGTTACTCACCTACTGAAAATGAGTAAATGCGAATTATCGCTAAAAGTATTGCAGATAGCCAATTTTTCTCAAATAACTTGTTCACCTACTTTTGGAAGAGCTTTCACATGGTGAAGTTTCAGACCCATAGCTAATTACTCACCTACTGAAAATGAGTAAATGCGAATTATCTCTAAAAGTATTGCAGATGGCCAATTTTTCTCAAATAACTCATTCATCTACTTTTGGGAGAGCTTTCACATGGTGAAGTTTCAGACCCGTAGATAATTACTCACCTACTCAAAATGAGTAAATGCGAATTATCTCTTAAAAGTATTGTACTTAGCCAATTTTTCTCAAATAACTCATTGCAAATTTTGAAAGCTGTAGGTCCATAGCTAACTCAGTAATAGCTACTTTGACTTTTTTGATTTAAATAATTTATAACAGCAAAACTATTCAATTTAAAGGAGTTTTGTCAAATATGTTGTTCACCTACTTTTTGATGTAGTGCGGCAGGAGATCATACCACGGCAGTGGTCTTGTTGTTCAAGAAAGGCAGTCGCAAAAGGAAGACATAAGTCCTTCATTAAAAACCAAAGGAAAAATAAAATTTGTGAAAAGTGTTTCTATTGTAGATCAGAGTGTTTTTGCCCAAAATGTTCCCAGTGCCCCCAATGTTGCACATGCTCAGCTGGTGGGAGGTCGTCTAAAAAATTTCTGGCAGACGTGGTCCCTCCTGGGCACAAATCCAAGGGTAGTGTCAATTTTGAAACACGGTTACATTCTCCCATTCAAAATAAGACCCCCACTAGTAAGAGACACATTGATAATCAGTGGTTATGCAAACCCCCTCAGGAACCTCTACCTGAAGGAGGCTTTGCATGCAGCGGCCAATCTTGGACCTCAGTGCTCTAAACCAATTTTTGAGCGTAAAAACATTCAAAATGGAGACCCCAGAAACAATTCGAGTCTCCTTGCAACAAGGGGAATGGGTGACATCGCTGGATTTCAGCGACGCCTATTTCCACATACCAGTACACATCCGGTCCCGAAAGTTCCTCCGCTTTCACTTCCAGAACCAATCATACCAGTTTCGGGCCTTTCCCTTTGGCCTATCAACAGCTCCTATGGAGTTCACTTGTGTGGTCAAAGAGGTCAAGTTAATGGCTCAGTCCCAGGGTATTAGGATCCACCAGTACCTAGACGACTGGTTGATTTGAGCCCTCACCAAAGAATCCTGCCACCAGGGCACCCAATCCCTCCTCGCCCTTTGCCAGGAGTTGGGATGGATAGTGAACCTTCAAAAATCAGAGTTGGAACCCAAACAGGTGTTCGATTTTGTGGGTTACCAGTACGACCTCTTACACGGACTGGTCAAACCGACCCAGAACTGTTGGTAGTCAATTCTACAGAAACTGGAATCCATTCTGTCCAATCCGACTTGCCGAGTCAGGACGTTCATGTCCCTGATAGGCCTTCTTACAGCAACGGAAAAACAGGTGCCCCTGGGCAGACTTCATATGAGACATATTCAGTGGCACCTCAAAAGACATTGGAGGGTCCCCGAGTCACTGGAAAAGGAAATACCAGTTCCAAGGACTCTCCACCCGCACCTTCAATGGTGAACCAAGGAGACAAATGTCTTACTAGGTCAACCTCTGCACCCTTTGTGTCATGCCCTTCAAATCTTTACAGACGCCTCAAAAGAAGGCTGGGGTGCTCACAGGCGACTTCACAGCAAGCGGCACCTGGTCTGTTCCAGAAAGTCAGCTGCATATAAATTTCCTGGAACTAAAAAGGTTCCAGCACATGGCACAGGGGAAAGTTGCCACAGACAACACTACAGTTGTGGCATACATCAACAAGGAAGGCGGTATGAGGTCAGGCTCACTTTGTGCCCTTCTATGGAGGCTCCTGTGCTGGTGCAGTCTGAGACATGTCGTTCTAAAGGCCAGACACATCCCAGGTCATCTGAATGTGATTGCGGACAAATCATCTCGTCAAGCCCAAATAATTCAGATGGAGTGGTCTCTTCATCAGGAGGTATTCGACCTCCTGTGCCAAACCTGGCACCATCCCCAGGTAGACATGTTTGCGACCAGGCACAATTACAAGCTAAGCAAGTTTGTGTCCCTAGTACCAGACCCCAATGCTTGGGCAGTGGACACTAACAGTCTCCTGGGAGAACTTGGACATGTATGCCTTTCCCCCAGAGTCGATACTAGGCAAAATGGTCAGCAAACTAGCAGATCATCTGTACAAGAGAGTGATCCTGATAGCTCCGGGTTGGCCCAACATGCCGTGCTTCTGGGATCTGGTGGGTCTATCCTCCCGGATACCCCTGTGTCTACCCAATCATCCCGATCTGGTGACCCAGCCTTTCAACAAGGCTGTCACAGGGATCTGACCAACCTCAACCTTCACACATGGCTCCTAGGAGCAACGGTTCTCTGGCCCAGTGGCGTTACAAATTGAGGCTCCTCAAAGACGTTCAACCAGAACAGTCTATGAGGCAAAGTGGGCCGTTTTTGTTAAATGGTGTGAAGCATTAGTCAGGTGGACTTCAGGTCTCCATCTATCAAACAAGTAGCAGATTTTCTCCTGCATCTTTTCCAGGAGAAGAATATTCAACCCAGTACCATTGATGGTTACAGGTCAGCCATTGCGGACAAATTAGGCAATGCCTCCTTGAATGTCAGTAAAGATGAAAACTTGACTCGCCTGTTGGACAGTTTTCATAGAGATAGACCAAAGGGACGTCGGGGAATTCCCTCCTGGAACCTCTCCTTGGTTTTGCATCAACTCAACAAACCACCTTTTGAACCTCTCAGAAAGGCGTCTTTGAAGCATCTGACTTTTAAAATGGTTTTTCTCCTAGCCGTAGGTTCTGGGAAGCGTAGGAATGAAATGCACGCGTGCATTAGACACCAAGCTGACTGGTCACAAGTGTCTCTTTACCCTTCCCCAAGTTTTTTGGCTAAGAACCACTTGGCGAAGGAAGGCCCAGAGTGCGTGGCTCCAGTGGTCATCCCAGCCTTGGCCCCTACTCTGGATAAATCTCTGAAGGAGGATAGGTCTTTTTGTCCAGCGAGAGCTTTACGCTATTATCTGAACAAGATACAAGATCTAAGACAGGGCAAAGAGCTGTTCTTTGTCTCCTTCAAAAAGGAATTCACCAAGGATATCTCTCCTGCTACGATCTCGTCTTGGATTAAGCAAACAGTTATCCTTTGTTATGAGCTATCAGATCAGGAGGCTCTAACTTTGCACCAAGATAAAGCTCGTGTCGTTAGAGCTTCGCGGCTTCCAAAGCTATTCAGGGTGGCATTTCTTTGGACCAAATCCTGGCAGCATGCCACTGGAAATCCCACAACACCTTTACCCAGTCCTATCTGAAAGATGTTGCTTGGGCGGACTCTGAGCTTTTTCATTTGGGTCCTGTGGTGGCTGCCCAGCAGATCCATCACTGAACTTCCTGTAATCCTAGCCTGTATATAGTGTACATAACAGTTCCGATTTTTGTTGGGTATAGGTCTGTTTTCGTTTTTGACCTATTCCTTAGTTTAGGGATTTTAACCTAGGTGCCAGATGCACAGGGTATGAGACTTTATTCCACTCTTGCTTGAGTTGACTTGGAATTTGGAATCACTAGAGCTGAACTCTTCCTCTCTTCCTCCCCTCAGAATAGGAAAAAAGGGGGGGGGGGGGGCACTAAGTTTGGGCCTTAAGGGCATGGTGTGGCTCCTTTATCAGCCAGTCCAGAGCTCGATTGCCTTTACATAGAGTCCCATCTAGTCCTAAGGAAGCTGCCCTCCTTCCACTGGGTAGTTATTCTAGCTATCGTCTGTTAGGTAAGGTGTATTAACGCAATAAAATTGCAAATTTTAATTGGTAAATTAAATTTTGATTAGTTAATACCTTACCTAACAGACGAGAGATTCCCACCTGGCCTTCCCCGCTTTCAGCTTCAATTTTCAAATCTGGGGGCGAAAAAGATACTATGACGTCATGTCCCTCTGGCAAATGAAGCAGGAATTAGGCCACCTGGCAAGTGGATTGTAGTGTACCGGTCCTGCCAGAGGTGAAACTCGGGACGTCTTTTTCTGGCGTTTGGCAGGACCGGCTGGCGCCGGAGTATAGCTATGATCTGTTAGGTAAGGTATTAACTAATAAAAATTTACTTTACTAATTAAAATTTGCAAAATTGCAGACCTGTAGCTCCTTGCATAGCTGAGTAATAGCTACTTTCAGGTTCTCACTGTTGGGTAAATTAGTTGTAACTTGAAAACTATTTCATTTACAGTATTTCTTTAGATATGTTATTGATATACTTTTGCGTGAGCTATACCATATTAAAATTGCAGCCCTTTAACTGATTGCATAGCTGAGCAAAAGCTACTTTGAGATTCTCACTGTTGAGTAAATCAGGTGTCACTCCAAAATTATTGCATTTGCAGTATTTTCTTTAAATATGTTGTTAACCTATTTTTTACACCTTAACAGTTACATTCCTTCTGAATACCATTTGCAGGACATAACTTTTGTGTCCTTTTCTTCTGTCACTTCTACTCTGAAACTCAAAACACACAGTCAGCTGACACAGAGCCCGTTCACGGGCACTGATTGCTTTTTTATTGCGTTAATACATCCTATCCAATGGACAATTGCTTATCCGGTCGTAGTACTGTGCACTCCCCAGATGGTGCCTCGTACTTCCTTCCTGTCTAGACAACCTGACGTCATAGCATCTTTTTTGTTTGGCGCGTGTACTGTGCAGACGTAGTTTCTACAATCTCCAGATTTTTTAAAGAAAAGTGTGCATTATGGCGGATTTTCAACTTCATATGTGGATATTTTCAGTGTAGAAGTATTATCTACTGATCAAGCACGGATATACATTTAGAAATCTGCTGGAAACGCTCCCTAGTTGACTCAATTTAATTTTGATGATAGGGCAGTAATCGACGAGAAATTTGAAGGCAGCCATTTTGCTAGTTTCCTCCCATTCAACCATTGTGTTGTTAGGGGCAGATCGACAATATGGAGGAATTATGGATATACTTCTTACAGGTATTTTTATCCGTGTCTTTTGTTTGAATGAACCTTCTGTAACCTTCCAGCTACAGTTACCATAGAAACGTCTTTTCTAGTGCTACATATGCAAATCCCGGGAATCTTCAGTCTACGTAGTTTTGAACACTGTATATAGAGGGAATTCCCCTATGGAAGGTGCATTCTTCATCAGAGCGCACTGGTACAGACTTCTCTGCTGTAAAGCATCAGTCACACCAGCCTAGCTCAAGTATTTTTTCATCAGAAGCAATAGTTGAATTCTTCAGATTTCTTCAGAGCGCACTGGTCCAGACATCTTTGCTGCAAAGCATTAGTCGACCGGCAAGCTTATATATATATATATCTACATAGAAGGCATTCCATCAGAAGAACATGAAGTTTGCACACGTCTATTGTGATATCAGTCCCTCCCTTGCGGACCCGGCTTTGTTGTCGGTAGTGAGGGTTGTGGATGGCCAGTTCACTGGTTTTATCACGGAAGGAAGAAGGAATTTCATCTACAAATCTTCAGAGCGCACTGGTCCAGGCTTCTCTGCTTTTAAAGCATCAGCCGGCCGGCCAGCTTAAAGAACGCGACCTCTGACGTCATATCCAGTCAGCCAATCGCGTGTGCTTCCGACTAATCACGAAGCAGGTCACGTGTTTTCACCGACCAGGAAGATCGGAAGTGCGTTCTTTCAGAACTCACGTCTACTGTGATTCCAGTCTCTGCAGACCTGACCTTGTTGTCGGTAGTGGGGTTTTGTGGACTGTAAAGTTGCCGGTAAGGCATCACACAAGAACGCGAATACTGACATCATCTCCAGTTAGCCAATCGCGTGTCCTTCCGAACAATCACGAAGCTGGTCACGTGATTCACCGACCAGGAAGGTCGGAAGTGCGTTCTTCAGAACTCACGTCTACTGTGATTCCAGTCCCTGCCTTGCAGACCCGGCTTCATTGTCGGTAGTGGGGTTTGTGGATGAGCAGAATACTGCGCTTTTGCATGTTTAAGTATCACAAAAGAACGCCACAACTGACGAGCTCCAATCAGCCAATCGCGTGTCTTTCCGTCCAGGTCACGTGACACGCCGAACAACAATTGCTTCTAAAAATAGCTCACAAGGGCTTTCCCAGCAACTGTCAAATCTACAAGTAAGACGTGGGATTAAAGAAATAAAGCTGAATTCAACACAAAAGATAGTTGTAAAATTGCTTTAGCAACTGTTTACAGAGTGTACTGACTGGTGCTGGCTACACAGCCTTGTACACTTGCTTCAACAACTGGTTACAGAGTGTACCGACCGGCTACACAGCCTTGTACAGTTGCTTTAATAACTGGTTACAGAGTGTACCAACCAGGTACCGGCTACACAACCTTGGTACAGCTTACCCGACCCCCAACTGGTTACAGAGTCATCCGACCCAGTCCATTCAACTCTGTGTTGATTCTGGGGCAGGTAGACAGCAAGTATCTACAAATATGGCTTCAACTGACTGGTTACAGAGTCTGCAAATCACCAGACCAGTTTACCGGCTATACAACCTTGCTTCACCAAAACCGGTTACAGAGTCTACCCAACTAGCTAATTATAGACCAGTAGCTGTCTAAATTCAGGGGTGACTCCAGCCTACCAGTTTGCCGGTTACAGAGAATTACTGGTTACAGGAAATTACTATTTTATTGCGTTAATACAACTTACCTAGTGGACAGATGCATTTGTCCGGCGCTCTGCCGGTCACGCCAAACGTTAGAAAAAAACGTCCTGAGCTGGGCTCTGGCCGGGACCGGTAGTGTCCTGTTCACTCGCCAGGTGGCTGTACAGCCTACCTGCCGGTATACTGCGCATGCGCTCTTCCTCTTTTTGTTTGGCGCGTGAGGATTTGAAACGTTAAAGTTTAAGAGAAACTATTTTAATTTTTTTATGTGCTTTACAAGTGAATTCTTCTCAACTTTGTAGTTTATTCTTGTGTTTATATATCATGGCATCCCCTGGAGATAAGAAAGGGCAGAGGCGAGGCGTATGCGGCCACATTATGGCCTCCTTTGATTTGCACAAACGCTGTGCCAGATGCCGTGACAAGGGCATTGGAGATGATGACTGTGTTGCTAAGAAATCTTGTGTTATTGTGACGGGTTCACTGATACCCAAAAGGATATGCTAGCCATCCCTACATATAAGATACGCAAGGACAAAAAGGCGGGGGTTTTGGTGTCTCCGGATCAGGTAACAGTTATTGCTTCTGTCGAAGATAAAGAGCCTGTTTTTCAACCATCGCCTTCTGCCTCTCAACCTCCTGCGCATGCGCAGCCAGAGTCTTCAAGTTCTAGTTCTTCTTTTGTTACCTCTGATCAACTCCAACAAATGTCGGATCAATGGGCTGAACAGTTCGCCCGGTTTGAGGCATTACTCTCCAGGGGCAACGTTTTTTTTACCCCAAAATCGTCTGTCCAGCATGTGCCTTCCCATGCTGCAATTTCAGATACTCCTTTTATTCCCCCTTCTGCCCGGCTCACCGGTCCGGTGGAGTTCCCGGCAGAAGGTGAGGTCGACAAACAACAGGCCAGTAAAAGTGTGGAAAGGGATGTTAAGGATCAAAAGAAGTCACGTAAATCCCGCAAGGACCATAAAGAGGATAAACATTCAAAAAAGAGACAGGTGTCTCCCTCGCCTGATGTGGGCACTCTTCATGTCAAATCTGCACCGGTCCAGGTTAAGCCACCGGCTCAAGCTCAAGTCTCCTCCGATCCGGAGGTCGTGCAGAAGTTAAAGTCTAAGCCTGCTCCACTTTCCTCTGTTGGTTCCGACCCGGAACAGTCAGGACTCTTTCTTCCCGGTACAACCGGTCAAGGCTTTGCTCAACCCGGTTCATCCGGTCAAGCTCCCCCAGTAGATCAGACTTCTTCATCTCTCTTTGGGGATTCCACTGTTTCAGATGCTTACCGGGCCCCACCGGAGCCGGATAATTTGGACATTGACCCTCCTCCTTCTGAAGCCAGTTTCTCCGACGACCAGGTTTCTGATGAAGGTGAGATATCTTCTGATACCTTGGACAGGCCTGAACAAACAGAGGATATGAACTATAGAGAGACAGTTAGGTCCATCCGTTCTTTTATGGGATGGAATCATATCCCCACATTTGAAAGTGATCTCAGTGAGCCTGATAAGAGTAATAACCCCTGGAAGGGGAAACTACCAAAGAGGCCTGCCCGCATCTCTGTAGCCATGCCGCCGGACGACTGGCTCTGTCAAAAATTAGAAAAGTTGAACACAGTGGTGGCGGAGGGTTACCCTTCACGTTCCCAGGACTCGGCTGGATTGAAAAAAGATCAGTTTGTCAAAGTCCCGAAGTCGCAAAATAGATGGTACCAGATGCATATGATCAGACCGGAGGGTCCGCATAGGCCTGGAAAGACTTTGTTTAGTTGGCACAATTCAGAGGCAAAGGTGAATTCCCAATTCCCTCGCATTGTGAAAGCATCTGCTTACCCTGCCACCGGACCTCCTTCGCGTCCTATTTCACAGGAATACTTGCGTCGGTGGGAGAAGTGCGCCCGGGAAAATTCTTACATTGTGAATCGTGCGGCAGGGTTTAACCGTTGCACCAGTGAGTTACAGGAACGCATGACCGGCCATGTCAACATGCTTCATGCTAGAATTAATAAGGGAAAAGCCCCCAAGGAAGTATCCGCTGCCCTCTCAGACTTGAAAGACCTTACTGCTTTTCACCAGAATGTGTCCGTGGCCATGGGCACTGCGCTTCAGCACCTAGCGGACAGTCTTTTTGTACAAATGTCCAACTTGATTTTGCTGCGTAGGGATTCTTACCTTGATCATGTCAAGAACGGCATCAAACCTGACACCTATAACCAGTTGAGAAATGCTCCGTTATTTGGACATGGGCTTTTCCCTGATGCTGTTATTCGCACAGCTGAACAAGATATTGCCAGTCATCACTCCTCCGGTTCTGTTCCCAGACCCGGTCCGGGTGCTGCCCAACAGACCGGATGGAGATCTTCTCATAGGTACCGTCCCTATGAAAGCAGAGACAGTAGGAATACCGGTACCGGAGATCAGGACCGTCAGGCTTGGAGACAGTTTAGCCGGAATAGAGGCCGGGGTCGTGGCAGAGGACGTGGTGCCAATCCCCGTTTCTCTAAATCGAGAGGTTACAAGCAATATAAATGACAATTACCTATTGTGTCCAACTCCTTCAACATCAGTAATTGCAAAGTTGGACAGCATGACCTTAAACAAGACTGTAAAGTCAGAAGTAGTAGGCAGTCCATGTTTAAACAAAGCTCAGCAGACACCAAGTTTATCTTTTCAAAATGTGTCCTATCTTGCTGTCGATCATGTTCATTCTGTTTGTTTCCAAGGGCAACCGCAAAATAAAGGTATAAGTCCCTGTATACCAAAGATAAAAATAAAAGATGTAAAAGGTGTTTTTTGTGCAAATCAATGTCTTTTTGCCCCACATGTTCCAAATGTCCCCAATGTTGCCCCAAGTTTGGCTGTAGGGGGCAGACTGCAAAAGTTTTGGCAAGTTTGGCTCACTCTGGGGGCGAATCCAAGGGTGGTCTCGATTTTGCGAGAGGGATACACGCTACCCTTCAAAACCAGACCACCTCTGACCCGATACCCTGTGATCAAGAGTGGTTATGCTCACCCAGGGAAAAGCAAGGCCTTGTTTCAAGCATTAACAGAACTCATAAACAAGTTGGTAGTCGAAAAGGTGGTCATAAGATCCTCCCTGGCCTTTTACAACCGCCTCTTTCTGGTACCAAAATCAAATCAGAGATGGAGACCTATCTTGGACCTCAGCCATCTAAATCTTTTCTTGAAACCAGGCACCTTCAAAATGGAAACTCCAGAAACAATAAGGTTGTCTCTCCAAAGGGGGGAGTGGGTAACGTCGCTGGATTTCAGCGACGCTTATTTTCACATCCCCATCAGTCAGAGATCACGAAAGTATCTCAGGTTCTTTCTGGGAAACAAAGCTTATCAATTCACGGCCCTCCCTTTCGGGCTCGCCACAGCTCCACTGGAATTTACCAAGGTAGTCAAGGAGGTGAAACTGATGGCTCAAGCACGGGGTATCCGGATCCACCAGTACCTCGACGACTGGTTAGTCAGAGCCCCGGACCAGGAACCTTGCCAATTACATACCCAGACCCTCTTGGCCCTGTGCCACGAACTAGGGTTCGTGGTAAACATGGAGAAATCGGAACTTACGCCTCAACAGGTTTTCAATTTCGTAGGTTACCGGTTCGACCTACTGTCGGGTCGAGTGTTGCCCACTCAGGACAGATGGATCGCTCACTCAGGACAGATGGATCGCTCAGAAACTACAGTTCATCAAAGGCAGGGACTGTTGTTCAGTCCGACAGTTCATGTCCCTAATCGGGCTGCTTACTGCCACAGAAAAGCAAGTGTGGGCCGGCCGTATTCACATGAGACCGGTTCAGTGGCATCTAAAAAGACACTGGCATGTGCCGGAGAGCCTGGAGAAGATTATTCCAGTTCCCCTCTCTCTTCATCCACACCTGGATTGGTGGTTGGACAAGAACAATGTACTAAAGGGGCAACCCTTGCACCCCCTTCAGCACGCCCTACAAATATTTACAGACGCCTCAAACGAAGGCTGGGGCGCACACTTAGGGGGATCCACAGCAAGAGGCTTTTGGTCAGAATCCGAAAGTCGCCTCCATATCAACTTCTTGGAGCTCAAGGCAGTTCTTCTGGCTCTCAAGAGTTTCGAGCAGCAGTGCAAGGGACAGATTGTTCTCATAGCAACAGACAACACGACTGTAGTGTCTTACATCAACAAAGAGGGTGGTATGAGATCAGGTTCTCTCTGTGCCCTACTTTGGCGACTCCTATCCTGGTGTCATCCCAGGAAGATAATTCTGCGGGCCAGACACATTCCGGGTCGCTTGAATGTCATAGCAGACAAGCTATCCCGGCACAATCAGGTGATCCAGACCGAGTGGTGCCTGTCTCAACAGGTATTCAATCGCTTGTGCTCCAACTGGGGCCAACCGCAGATAGATCTTTTTGCCACCCGATTCAATCACAAGCTTCCCAAGTTTGTCTCTCCGGTTCCGGACTCGACAGCTTGGGCAGTGGATGCTCTCAGCCTATCATGGAGCAACCTGGACGTGTATGCCTTTCCTCCAGTATCCCTTCTCAGTCAGGTCATATCAAAACTGGTGGATCAGGGCTGTCACAGGATGATATTAATCGCTCCGGGTTGGCCAAACATGCCTTGGTTTTGGGATCTGATCAGTCTATCAAGTCAGATTCCCTTCAGTCTTCCCTTGGAGAGGAACCTGGTGACCCAACCGTTCAACGGCCTTCTCCACAGGAACTTGAATCATCTAAATCTGCATGCTTGGCTCCTAGAGCCTCGTCCATCAGACGACAAGGTTTTTCTGAGGAGGTGGCAGCAAGAATTGAAGCTCCTCAAAGAAGTTCAACCAGAGCGGTCTATAAATCAAAGTGGGCCATTTTTGTTAAGTGGTGCGAATCCAACCAGGTGGACTTCAGGTCGCCCTCTCTAAAACAAGTGGCCTATTTTTTGTTGTATCACTTTAAGGAGAGACAGTTACAACCCAGTACTATAGAAGGCTACAGAACAGCCATTGCTGATATGGTGGGTAACGACATGGTTCAATTTGGCAAGGATGAAAGCCTGACTCGCTTGTTAGACAGTTTCCATAGAGACAAGCCGAAGGGCAGGCGGGGAGTCCCTGCGTGGAACCTTTCGTTAGTGCTCCATCAATTGACCAAAGCTCCTTTCGAGCCCATGCGGAAGGCCTCTCTTAAACATTTGACTTTTAAGACGGTTTTCCTGTTGGCATTGGGTTCCGGCAAAAGACAGAGCAAAATCCATGCATGGTTGTACCGCAACATCAGGCATCAGGAAAACTGGAGTCAGGTCTCCCTATATCCCTCTCCCAGTTTTCTATCTAAAAATCAACTAGCGCGGGACGGACCGGCTGCTGTGGCACCGGTTGTCATTCCCGCGTTGGCTCCATCATTGGACAGGTCTCTCAAGGAGGACAAGTCACTTTGCCCGGTAAGGGCCTTGCGTTACTATTTAGACAGGACCAAGGGTGTTTTGGTCCTTAAAGGTTTGTTTATTTAACCAGTACCGGACGCACCCGTTGTACTATTGTATATATGGGTTTCCCTTATTTGGCTACCCTCCATCCAATGGGTAGTCATTCTGCATCTGTCCACTAGGTAAGTTGTATTAACGCAATAAAATAGAAAATTTAATAGTAAATTAAATTTTTATAAGTTAATACCTTACCTAGTGGACAGGGGGAGTCCCACCCTACCTTCCCCGCTATCATAACCAAACCAGGGGTCGTAAGTTAGACAACAAAAAGAGGAAGAGCGCATGCGCAGTATACCGGCAGGTAGGCTGTACAGCCACCTGGCGAGTGAACAGGACACTACCGGTCCCGGCCAGAGCCCAGCTCAGGACATTTTTTTCTAACGTTTGGCGTGACCGGCAGAGCGCCGGACAAATGCATCTGTCCACTAGGTAAGGTATTAACTTATAAAAATTTAATTTACTATTAAATTTTCTAGTTTCTTCTGTCACTCAATTGTCTTGTGTCCAACCTGTGGTCAATGTTCCTCTTGTTGCAAAAAACTCTGCCTGTAGGGTCCAGGCTTCAAAAGTTTGCCAAACTTGGCTGGATCTAGGGGCCGGTCCGAAAATAGTTCAAATCTTGAGAGAGGGTTGCACCCTTCCTTTCCGGACCCGGCCAACTCTTACAAGGTCTCCAACTGTCGTAAGCCGTTATGTCAATCCCCACAGGAACAGCTACCTGTTGGAGGCATTACATCAGCTTATAGACAAAAATGCAGTGGAACTGGTCCACAATCAAACATCTCTGGGTTTCTTCAATCAACTATTTCTAGTCCCAAAGCCCAACAACAAATGGAGGCCAATACTGGACCTAAGCAACCTAAACTTTTCCTCAAGGTGGAAAAATTCAAAATGGAGACACCGGAAACCATCAGAACATCCCTCCAACAAGGGGAGTGGGTCACCTCAGTAGATTTCAAAGATGCCTACTTCCACATACCAATACAGGAACAATCCAGCAAATATCTAAGATTTCTTGTCCAGGGCCGGACTTATCAATTTAAGGCACTGCCCTTTGGTCTGTCCACAGCGCCCATGGAGTTCACTGTATTAGCAAAGGAGGTGAAACTGATGGCCATACACATGGGTATAAGGACCCACCAGTACCTAGACGACTGGTTGGTGAGAGCCAGATCCCAGCACATTTGTCTCCAACACACCCAAATCCTGGTCAAAATGTGCCAGGACCTAGGTTGGCTGGTGAATTTAGAGAAATCAGAACTGGAACCCAAACAAGTATTTGACTTTGTAGGTTACCAGTTCGACCTCAGGTCCGGCCGGGTCAGACCGACTCCGGACTGGTGGCAAAGCCTTCAGGACAAGATACAAGCACTTTTATTACTACCGGCCTGTCCGGTCCGGCAGTTCATGTCCTTGATAGGTCTTCTAACAGCCACAGAAAAGCAGGTTCACCTCAGCCGACTACACATGAGACCCATACAGTGGCATCTCAAAAAAAAAAAAAAAAATTGGAGGGTACCAGAATCTCTAGAGAAGGTTATCCCTCTACCAAGGTCCCTGCACCCTCACTTACAATGGTGGCTAGAGGAAGACAATGTACTTCAAGGCCAGCCATTACACCCAGTAAAACATGCTCTGCAAATTTTTACAGACGCATCAAAAGAAGGGTGGGGCGCTCACTTAAACGAGTTCACTGCAAGAGGGTCCTGGTCGGTGCCGGAAAGCAAGCTGCACATAAACTATCTGGAACTAAAAGCAGTGTTCCTAGCCTTAAAAGAGTTTCAAAATCTCTGTGTAGGCAAAATAGTCCTGGTAGCAACCGACAATACTACAGTAGTAGCTTACATAAACAAGGAAGGAGGAATGAGGTCGGGCCCACTGTGTGCCCTACTGTGGAGAATCTTGACCTGGTGTTCCCAGCGACAAGTGACTCTAAAAGCTCGACACATCCCAGGCCGTTTAAATGTGATAGCAGACAAGCTACCCAGGCTGGGTCAGACCATCCAAACAGAGTGGTCCCTCCTTCCGGAAGTTTTTCAACAAATATGCAACCAATGGCACCTGCCTCAAATAGATCTATTTGCCATGAGGTTCAACCACAAGTTACCTCAGTTTGTCTCTCCAGTACCGGACTCCCTGGCTGTAGCAGTGGACGCACTTACTCTGCCATGGGAGGATCTGGATGCATACGCCTTCCCACCGACCGCCATATTGGGCAAAGTGGTGGAGAAGCTACTGGGCTCCCCGTGCAAAAGGATCATTATGATTGCCCTGGGGTGGCCCAACATGCCTTGGTTTTGGGACTTGGTGACCATGTCCAGTCAGGCCCCTCTCAGCCTGCCCAATCTGCTGACACAGCCCTTCAATCAGATCCCTCACAGAAATCTGACAAATCTAAATCTCCATGCCTGGCTCCTACAGCCACAAAAATCAAGGAACAGGGCTTCTCTGAGGCAGTGGCAGCAAGAGTTGAGGCTCCTCAAAGAAGATCTACCAGATCAGTCTATGAGGCAAAGTGGGCCATTTTTACAAAGTGGTGCGTCACTAATCAGGTGGACTTCAGGTCACCACCTGTAAAGTCGGTGGCTGACTTTCTAATGTACCTCTTTGAGGACAAGAAGTTACAGCCATGCCTGGCTCCTACAGCCACAAAAAAGAACAGGGCTTCTCTGAGGCAGTGGCAGCAAGAATTGAGGCTCCTCAAAGAAGATCTACCAGATCAGTCTATGAGGCAAAGTGGGCCATTTTTACAAAGTGGTGCGTCACTAATCAGGTGGACTCCAAGGCACCACCTGTAAAGTCGGTGGCTGACTTCCTAATGTACCTCTTTGAGGACAAGAAGTTACAGCCCAGCACCATTGATGGATACAGGTCTGCCATTGCTGATAAACTAGGTAATACAACAGTCAATATCAGCAAAGATGATAATCTCACTCGTTTCTTGGAAAGTTTCCACAGAGATAGACCCAGAGGGCGGAGGGGAATACCCTCCTGGAACCTTTCCCTGGTATTACACCAGCTGGCATGGGCTCCTTTCGAACCTCTTAGGGAGGCATCTCTGAAGCATCTGACCTTCAAAACTGTCTTCCTTTTGGCCCTGGGCTCTGGCAAAAGAAGGAGTGAGATCCATGCATGGCAGCACAAGAACATCAAACACCAATCCGATTGGTCTAAGGTGTCCCTGTTTCCATCTCCCAGCTTTCTTTCCAAGAATCAGCTGGCCAAAGAGGGTCTAGAGAGTGTAGCCCCAGTGGTCATACCAGCCCTGGCTCCTACTCTAGATAAATCCCTCAAGTCTGACAAATCCCTGTGTCCAATCAGAGCTTTGCGCTACTATTGCTATGAGCTCTCTGACCAGGAGACCCACACTTTACATTAGGTTAAAAGCCCATGATGTCAGGGCCTTTGCTGCTCCTAAGGTCTTCCAGTCGGGAGTTTTCTTAGATCCATTTTTGTCAGCCTGCCACTGAAGTCACATAATACCTTCACACAGTGCTTTCTGAAGGGTGTGGTTTGGGCTGACTCAGAGCTTTACTAATTGGGCTTGGTGTTGGGCTGCTCAGCAGAACCACAAGTGGCCCTTAGATTGAGGAGATTTATATATATGTACATAATGTAACAGTTCTACAAGCACATAGTATAAAATGTGATGTGCTTCCTTCGGGAGGTTTTATTGGCTTTCTGGGACTGAACTCATCCCTCTCTTCCCCTACCTCAGAGCAGGTCTGTTAAAAAAAGGGGGGGGGGGGGGTAACCGGCTGTTGGCAACCGACCAAGGTCTTACAGGGTTTCCTGACCTTAGGGTCAACCCAGGCCTGGGCCTATAGGTCTCCTGACGAAGTCAGCCTAGACCGTAGGTTAAAATTTGCTATTACTTGTGAGTTCACATAAGTCCCTAGTAACTTACCCTCCGACCAAGCGGTAGTTATTCAGCAATTGTCCATTGGATAGGATGTATTAACGCAATAAAATTGCAAATTTAATAAGTAAATTAAATTTTTATAAGTTAATACCCTATCCAATGGACACACAAGACCCTCCCACCGACCCCGCTATCAGCTTACTAGGGGTCTAAGAGGTTTAGACAACGAAAAAGATGCTATGACATCAGGTTGTCTAGACAGGAAGGAAGTACGAGGCGCCATCTGGGGAGTGCACAGTACTACGGACCGGCCAGCCGGTGGCAACACAGGACGTCTTTTTCTGACGTTTGGCGGGCCGGTCTGCGCCGACCGAATAAGCAATTGTCCATTGGATAGGGTATGAACTTATAAAAATTTAATTTACTTATTAAATTTGCAAGTTTGTGGGTTCTGATTTTGACCCAGAGGTAAATTATTTTGTGAAGTTATCAGCTCTACTTGTGTTCTTACTATGTACCTACTTTTTGAAATCTCTACCTTTTTATAAGAACCAGGTCCTCAAGAGCTCCAGAAACACTGTAACAGTTAACCTTGTACTTCTGAATATTATTTGAGCACACAACTTTTGTGTCCTTTCTGACCCAGGTATTGATTTCACCCATGGCATCTGGATGGGAGGACTGGCAGCGGCAAATAGTGAGCCAGAGCTGCATCTCAGAAACCGTAAAGTGTAGGAATTTGTTACTTGGTTAGGATATTAGTATGCGAGTGTAGATGTGAAACATTATAGTATGACTTTGGTTTGACCTTGCCGTAGTGATCTTGACCTTGTCAGCTATATCTGAGCATAAGGCATACTAATTTGATACTTGGTAGGAAAATTGGTTATGGGTTGAAGGTGTGCAAGCTTAATTTGACCTTTGACCCTTCCATAGTTGACTTTAAAATTTTGTCCAGGCTGTATCTCAGAAACCGTAAGGTATAGGAAGTTGATACTTGGTAAGGAGATTGGTTATGGGATGTATGCATGCAATGTCATGGTGTGACCTAGATTTGACCTTAGACCTTGCCTTAGTGACCTTAAGTTTGAAAATCTTGTTTGCCCTATATCTCAGAAACTGTAAGGTGTAGGAAGTTGATATTTGGTACAGACATTGATTAGGGAATGTAGGTATGCAAAGTCATTGTGTGATTTTGATTTGACCTTGCTGTAGTGACCTTGACCTTTCAAATCTTGGAAACTGTAATGTATAGGAAGTTGATATTTGGTAGGGACATTGGTTAGGTGGGTGTAGGTCCGGAACATTATGCTGTGACCTTGATTTGACCTTGCTGTAATGACATTGACATTTAAAATTTCCGGGCTATATTTCAGAAACAGTAAGGTATAGGAAGCTGATACTTGGTAGGGACATTATAGTTAGGGATGTAGGTATGCAACATGTTTGCTCTCAAAGTCTCACAATCTTTGTACTGTCTCTTCTCTATCTTGTGGTGTTGTAAACTATTTGTCTTGGCTGTAAGGTACTGGCATGCTCGTGGCAAGCTCAAAAGACAAAGTCAGGTGATACAGAGACCTTTTATTGCGCTACAATAGCTTACCATGTGGTACTAAATGCTGAACTCGGGAGGCCACAGGCCCCGGCCAACGTCCAAGAATAATAGACAGTTGGTGTTAACCGGAGCCTCAGGTTGTCCTCTAGTGGCGTTCTTCCTCCTTTTCTCGTTGGCCGTGTGATTTGAAAGCGTTTGCTTTTTGCATTCATATATTCTACTATTTCTCAGCATATACATATTGTTGGATGTTTTTATTTGGCTAATTAGTTTAATTAGTTTTATAGCATATTCTGTGAAAGTTTGAGTTCAACAGGATAAGTATTTCTTAACTTTTATTGTCTGATTTATTGCTGTAAAAATGTCCTCCCACCAAGCAAGCAAAGATAAACCTAGATCCTAGAACCTAGTGTCGCCACTTCTGCTTGCCTTTTGACAATCACAACTACTGCCCGTCCTGTAGAGAATCTAACAAAGGGGATGACCCTTGTGTTACAAATGAAAAGCCGTGTGAGATCTGTTCTGGTTTTTCCGAAGACACAAATTCTCAAAATAAAAAAACAGGCGGAGTTATCTCAGAAAGCAGAAAGTGGCTGATACTTACAAAGACTATGAATTAGATTTACTAGGGGATGAAGACGTGGTGTCTTTTGCTGGATCTCACGCAGACCTTGATGGTGCTGCTGATACTTTATTTCCTTCTCCCCCACGTACTCAACCCTTACATTTTGAAGCATTGTATTTGAAAACTCCAGCAAAAACTGTCCCACCAACCCCAGGCATGGCTTTACAACAAAAAATTGAATCTAAACTTGAGAAATCCCTGGGTACTCAATTTAACATCCAATTGCAGCAACAGATGGGGGTTTTCCAGGCTTCCATACTCGAAGCTATGAAGTGTCTGAGAGACATAATGCAGTCTATGACTGCTAAAGAAGTGGAGGTGGATCAGACCCCACTTCAGCTTCAAAGCCTGGCACAAGTCTGACAGACTGGTATTTTGCCTCTGAACATTGCTCAGAACAGTCAGCCATGCAAACACACGGATGAGGCCATGGAGTTGGATGTGTATGGTCCACCTCAGTTCAGAGATGCTCAGTCTGAACATGGCTCAGATCCGAACCATGGTTCGGAGCATCAGTCAGACCAGTCCAAACAACCCAAACAGGTGAGTTCGGCTAGAGCCAAAAAACATGCGGACAAGCGAAAACACAAGGTTCAGGCTAAATATATATCTCAGTCTTCATCTTCAGAGGAGGATCAGTCCTCTGTTCACATGAAAAGGTCTTCTAAGCCCCCAAAGGCCCCTTTTGAACAAGACCAACCACAACATGATCCAGACCCTCTTTTCTACAGGGAATTAGCTGTGGCTGACTTACCTTCTCAATATGCAGAATAAGTTGAGACCTTCAGGCACATTCTTGATCTCCCTGACCCCAGGGAAACTATACCTAGGTCTTCCACTTCTGTTCTGGGCCTGGATGACCAAAAAGGCCAACATGAGCTTAGGTCAAGAGGCCCTTCATCTATGATCCCTCTAAGCTCTCACATCAGTCTCTTTTGTCAAAGAACGCAATAGAAAGGGTGGAAAATGTAAAATCTCTCGGGTTTTACAGTCACCTGTTTCTATTCCCCAAGCCTCACCAAAGGTGGAGGCCAGTAATAGACCTTAGTAGGCGCAACACCTTCCTTCTTGTAGAAAGGTTCAAAATGGAAACACCAGAGTCCATCAGGACCTCTCTGATTCCAGGGGAATGGGTGTCATCAATAGATTTATCAAACACCTACCTTCACATCTCCATCCACCCAAACTCAAGGAAGTACCTTTCAGACTGGCCACGGCCCCACAGGTCTTTACAATGATTGTAAAAGAAGTGAAGCTGATGGCCCTGACAAGGGGAATCAGACTTCACCAGTACCTGGACGACTGGCTTATCAGGGCCCAGTGTCAGAAAGAAGCACAAGTGAACACTCAGACAGTGGTACACCTGAATCAGTCCTTAGGGTGGATAATAAATCAGGAGAAATCCGAACTAGAACCTGCTCAAGTGTTTTCGTTCATGGGCTACGAATACCATCTAGATTCAGCCCTTGTAAAACCCACTCAAGAGAGATGGCTCAAACTTCAGGATTTGATCCTACGACTCAAGTCAAAACATGTTTCGAGTGCAAGATGTTTGATGTCACTAATAGGGTTGCTCGCCTCAATGGAGAAGATGGTCCCGGAGGGACGCCTTCACCTGACCCCCTTTCAGTTTCACCTCAAGGAGCACTGGAGATATCCTCAGTCGTTGGACAGCCTCCTTCCTTGGACAGAAACCATTTCAGCACACCTAGAGTGGTGGCAGAATCCCACAAACGTGATGAAAGGTGCAGATCTTCATCCCAAAGACCACAGTATCCAACTCTTTACAGACGCCTCAAACGAAGGCTGGGGCGCTCACTGAGAGCAAGCCTCTACAAAGGGTCTTTGGTCAGACAGGGAAAAAAGGCTACACATACATGTTCTAGAAATGAAGGCGGTTTCTCTGGCCCTTCAAAGTTTCAAGGACCAGTGCCAAAAACCAAACAGTGTTGATTGCTACGGACAACTCAACAGTAGTAGCCTACATAAACAAACAAGGAGGAACCCACTCGGCGGAGATGTGTGCTCTCCTGTGGAAGATCATGACCTGGTGCCATCATTACCAGATAACATTAAAAGCCAGACACATTCCAGGGTGTCTGAATGTGATGGCCGACCTTCTGTCCAGATCGTACCAAGTCCAGTCAACAGAATGGTCACTGCATCCACAGGTGTTCAGACAGATCTGTCACAAGTGGTTCACCCCTCATGTAGATCTATTTGCCACTCGTCTGAACCACAAAGTTCCACTGTACGTGTCTCCAGTCCTAGACCAAAATGCTTGGGACATAGATGCTCTGAACATAAACTGGTTGGGTCTCACTGCTTATGCTTACCCTCCCAACGGCTCTCCTTCACAGGGTGATATAAAAAATCAGGCAATGCAATTGCCTGATCATTGTAATAGCCCCAGGCTGGCCAGGGATGCCCTGGTTTTGGGACTTAGTGCAGCTCTCAACTAAGATCCCACTTCAGCTACCAGTGTCAACAACTCTTCTCAAACAGTCCCACAGCTATATGTTTCACAGCAATCCTCAACATCTCAACCACCACGCCTGGTGTCTAGTAGTGGACAGCTCTAAGAGCAAGGCTTCTCTGTGGAGGTGGCAGAGAGAATTGCTGCCCCTCAGAGGTCATCAAGAAGGACCATCTACAAGTCAAAGTGGACCCTGTTTGAGAAATGGTACAGAGAAAACTCAGTGGATTTCTCCACTCCCTCTGTGAAACAAGTCTCAGACTTTCTCATGTATCTGTACCAAGATTTAACCAGCCGCCTCTCGACGATTGATGGTTACAGGACGGCCATTGTTGACACCTAGGGCCCAGCTGGGCACCATATTTCACAAAGCTCAGACATTAACAGGTTGCTCTCCAGTTTTCACAGGGATAGTCGCAAAAGTTCCAGGAATCTTCCAAAATGGAACCTTTCTGTTGTGCTTAATGAGCTCACCAAAGCACCATTTGAGCCTATGAAAGACACAGACCTCAGACATCTTACTCTCAAAACTGCTTTCTTGCTAGCTTTGGCCTCCGGCAAGCGCCGCAGCGAAATTCATGCTTGGGTTGCAAACAAAGTATCTAATCTAGGCCAATGGGAAAAGGTTGTCTTGTTCCCTTCTTCTGACTTCATAGCCAAAAACCAACTAACAAGAGAAAGTTCTCAAAGTGCGTCTCCGGTGACTATTCCTTCTTTGACTACCATTGTAGATAGACCATTCAAAGGAGACAGGACCTTGTGTCCGGTACGGACCCTGAGGTATTATCTGGATCGAACCAAAGACCTGAGAGGGTCTCAATCCCTTCTTTTTATCTCCTTTAAGAAAGGACATACCTCAGACATCAGACCCACTACACTCTCTTCTTGGCTGAAACAAACTATCCTACTTTGTTACAAACAAGCAGATCAACAAGCCTTGGACCTGGTCCAAGTAAAAGTGCATGATATTAGGGCCTTTGGGGCCTCTAAGGCCTTTTACGGTGGGGTATCGGTGGACCAAATCATGCAAGCCTGTCACTAGAAAGCTCACAATACATTTACAAATTTTTACCTAAAAGACCTTACTTGGTCAGACAACGACAACAATATGTATCTGGGTCCAGTAGTGCCGGCACAAGTACTAGACCCTTGCCCTCAGACTAGTTATCCTCGGAAAGAAAAGAAGGGGGGGGGGACACATCCGCTACTACCAAGTCTTCAGGAGTCTAAATCCCAGGGTCTAGGTATATGTTTACCTCCTTAGGATGTTGGATAAGGTCTTTATCCCTTTTCAATGTGTATTTTGTATAATGTTTTAAGGACTTATTAAGGTTGTCATTTAATCTCATTTTAGGGTGGCTTAAATTTATGAGATATTCAGGCTTAGGGCTTGTTTTTACCGTGGCTAAGCCCTAGGGGCTTTTTACTCCTCTAAATGAGCATAGGCTGCACTTCTCTCCTCCAATCAAAACATCCTGACAGCTTTTAACACGGTCATTCATTCATTTCTGGTTTTTTGGCTTTTTACAGGCTCGGTCTCCGGGACTGGGGCACTTGTAAACGGGACCCAGACTGGTATTTTCTAAACATCCATTCTACCTATTACTTCAAAATCCAAGAAAAATTGACTACTTCTTCCAATCTCAGCTGTAATCCCTCCACTGGATAGTTGGATTCAGCATTCAGTTCCACATAGTAAGCTATTGTAGTGCAATAAAATTGAAAATTGTAATTACTTAAATGTAGCTTTTATAAGCTACAAGCTTACCATGTGGAACTGAAGAGAGTCCCACCCTGCCTCCCCGCAGTATTACAGTTGAGGGGGTATTGTTCAAAACTGCAACGAGAAAAGGAGGAAGAGTGAGGAAGAATGCCACGAGAGGACAACCTGAGGCTCCGGTCAACACTTAACGTCTATTTTTCTTGGACGTTGGCCGGGGCCTGCGGCCTCCCAAGATCAGCATTCAGTTCCACATGTTAAGCTTGTAGCTTATAAAAGCTACATTTAAGTAGTTAAAATTTTCAAATTTACTGGCACTGATTGTTTGTTTTTTTAGTGGTGGAAGAACCAAGTCACAGGAAGAAAGGACAGAAGAGAAGTCACTTATTCTGCTAAAAAATGGAGTTCCTGAACACAAGACACAAAGTTATCCACCTTGTACAGTACCACTGAATGAACCGTTGCAGGTTATACCTACATACGTGGATTATGACTGCATAGTTTATGTCCAACCAGTTTATCCAGGTATCCGCCATTCTAGTTGCAATTTGACCCAGAAAACTAAATCCTTCGGAAATAAACATTTTTAGAATAAACTTGGTATATTTATGAAATATCTCTTGAAAAAGTGCACTTTTATTGCGTTAATACATCTTACCTAGTGGACAGATGCATTTGTCCGCAACCCTGCCAGTCTCGCCGGGCTCTGTCCGGGACTGATAGTAGCCCCTTTGCTGGTTTGCTGTGCATGTGCGCGCATGCGCACTTCCTCTTTTTGTTTGGCACGTCTAAGTTTGAACCGCTTTCAGTTTTAAGGGACAAATATTTGAAATTTATTGGTGATATATCAAAGGTCGAAGCAAGTATCATGTGGGCACAGTATGGCGGCCTTTGATGCCCACAATAAGAATGCCCGTTGTAGAGACAAGAGAATTTGGGACGATCCTTGTGTGTTAGAAATCCATGTGAGATTTGTGATGGCTTTTCAGAGGGCAGTGCGAAACTTTGGCCACACCCTCTTACAGGATTTGGAAGGAAAAGAAGGCAGGTACCCTTATTTCTCCCAAAGATGTAACTGTTATTGCTTCTGTGGAGTGTAGGGACACCTCTGATTCAAGTACTGCCTTTTCATCATCTCAGCCTTCTACTCATGCTTCAGATCCTCAGCCTCTATCTACATCATATGTCACTGTAGAACAATTCTCAGTTATGAATGACAGGTGAGCAGAGCAGTTTGCTCCATTTGATCCGCCTTAGGTTTATTTCTGCTGCTGGGACTGAACTTGTCCCTCTCTTCCCCTACCTCAGAGCAGATCTGTTAAAATGGGAGAGGGAGGGGACAACATCAGTATATCCCGGATAACCGGATGCTGCTAACCGACAATGGCCTCATAGGGTTTGCTGACTTTAAGTCAGCCCAGGCCTGTAAAAATTTTGTTATAAGTTCTCTGGAGTGTAGTAACTTACCCACCAACCAAGCGGTAGTTATTTAGCAATTGTCCATTGGATAGGATGTATTAACGCAATAATTTTATAGCGAAACACCCTTACAAATTCCTAACAGTAGCTATTTGTTGGAGCCATCCAACCCAATGGCCAATGCAGAGATGCGAATTTAAGGTTATATCACAACCTTAACCAGGCCACTGGGTTATAGTAGTCCGTCCTCCCGCCAAATAGGTCACATGACCACATTGTTTACTTCATTATTTGTGTTGCCCATCAACAGTATGGATGTGTTTGGGAAATAGTAGAAGTTTTGTCAGGGTTTTATTTATTTTTTGAGATTTTAAAGTAAATCTCACTTCATATTTTACATATATATGATACATAACTTATATATATTTTATTGGATCTTCGAAGGTATGTCATTATATGCAAATAAAGGACTTTTGGATGGTGACATCAAAAGTTTGATCGTCTTCAACTTCTAGGAATTAAATCAACATTAAGAGAGCATGATGCAATAATAATTGTATATATAGCTTGCCAGTCATTTGGTTCAGTTTGCTGGATGTTGGAAACTATAATTTCGCAATAAACATACCTAGAAAGGATGTATTTAAAGAACAAAAACAGTCATGGACGACGCCATCTTGGATGACAATGACAATTCGATTGTCACTATTGCTGTTCACACGTCAGGTTTTAATAGCAAGGCGTTGGCAGCAGTTTATCTCAATATGCATCCCAGTTGAATCGATTGTCAACGCTACAGAAGAAGGATCTCCTTTGGGGGCAGCCATGATAGTTCCCGTGGACACTGCACCGTGGAGGAGTTTTGAACGCAGGAAAAGACTGCCTCTTCGGGAAAACTCTTCCATCGAGGTCCAGTCAAAACATTCTGTGGAGGAAAATACCTGCATTACGTCAGCCAAGGACAATCGAGTTTCTATACCTCCCAAAAGGTTTAGAATCGGGTTGTCGGATGATAGGGACTGTCATTCATCTCAGTAAGGAAAGGCAATGGAATTACACAGGTTGACATTGTTGAATATAAAGAAGTGGCATTTTTCAGGACAATCAAGTTTCTATACCTCCCAAAAGGTTTAGAATCCGTTTGTTAGATGTTGGGGATTGTAATTCATGTCAAGAATACAGGGAACCTAGTCCATATTTTTCAGACACTTGGCATGTATTTAGTGGCTATATTACAGACAAAGGCACTGTGAATGTTCCCTTTGTTTGTCATTTATCTCTATCAAGGAATTGCCACACGTTCTTTGGGTTTAAAACCAGCAGGAAACGTGGCTAATCTTTGGGATTTCAAGGCATTTGAAGTTGTTGGTGATCTAGGATTCAACATGTTTGAATTACTAGTCATCCAGGGAAATCTTTGTTTTGGAATTCATTTCTTATTGAATCACTTCGAATATGCCTTGTAGGAGACTATAATAATAATAATAATAAAAGTTGTGCTGATTCACATATTCGGTTTAGTTCAGCTTATCTGAAGGATCTGGGAGATATGTTATAGACTTCAATAATGCATTGGACTGTGTACAACGTGTTTGCATTTGTAGTCCTCAGATTATAAGTCTAGAAATGAGTATGCTCCTAAACATGGCTAGGAAAGGGACAACAAGCATCACAGTATAGCTTTTTCTGTCCCTATCAGGATGTTTACTCCTAGATACAGTTACAAGTGGCTCCTACTCCTCAGCTAGTTACAAGGGGTGAGGATCTTACTTATCCAGGCTCTAATGAAGCAAGGGTGGTAGGTGGCCTCCAGTGTTTCAGGAAGCCTTTGTCCAGCTTTTGCCAGTATACAAGTCTTCACCCTTAGAGGAGGACTTTTTTCAACCAGATTTTCAGAGGCAAAGTTTGTAGGAGAAAATGACTGCCTGTGTTGTTGATGCAGTTGTGGACAGGTGGTTGGAAATTAAAAAAAAACAAAAAAAATGACAGAAACCAGAGTTTGATAGAAGCTGTTTATGAAATGATCGAGGAAAGGGCAATAACACCAGTCAAAGGGTCAGATCGCTAGATATTTTACTGTTTATTTCTTGTGACAATCAAGGAAATGGCAGCCAGTAATAATTAAGGTCAGGTAAACAAGCTTTGCATGTACTTTCCTTAATGTGAAAGTGTTGGAATATTTGGAATTTGTTACTAGAAGGCGAGTGGGTGACGTCACTCGACCTTATAGTTTATATTCTTTACTGATACACCCAGCTGTCAAAGCTTTCTTCACTTCAATGGAGGCTACAGATTCTACCAGTTCACTGCCTTACCCTTCAGTATTGCTACAGTTTCTCTCGAATTTACTGTGGTAGCAAAAGAGGTGAAACTGATGGCTCTCGCAGCAAGCATCAGGATTCACCAGTATATAGACAGGGTAGCCACGGACACTGGAAAACTTGGAAAAAGCTGAAATTTTTTTCCAGGTATGGAAAAATCATGGAATTTTAAAATTTGGGCAAAATCATGGAATTTTATTTCCAAAGCTCGAGAAAGTTTTAAATGGCCATTTTATTGATTGTGATTTTATAAATGGAACACCTGAAAGAGATCTGAGAACCTGTCCTTTATCACTAGAGCTCAACTTGGTTCACTCCTTGTTTCATTCTTATTCTTAAAACAATTTTTGTGATGCTTTGATGAAGTAAAAACAAATGAATATCAAATAAAATGAGACAAATAATATTAATTCACCAGATGCCAAGGCCCATATTCAAAAGTGTAAAACTGTCTAAAGTATGTCATCGACTCATCATCATGTCATATCATCACCCTAAGTCCAACAGTCACAGGTTGATAGCCTTTTTAATAAAGTGTAGCTTCTTCAGTGCTTACATTCTTGCACTTTAGTCTTAGTATGGAACTATTGGTGAATAGGATACACTTCAGCTGATCAGTTTACCAGAAGAACCAGATGATGATCACCTTTACCGTCAGGAATATATAGATCAATATTTGCAGAATATATTTTTTTTCATAGGACAAATCCTGTAGGGAAATTGTTAGAGGTAGTAGGTTGTACATGGGATGGTCCTTCACCCCCTGCCCCGCAAACATACCGCACCATCTTCTATAAACAACACTTGAATTGGTACCCATAGCTAGCCAGTGGCAAAATGTTTGTAATTCCAGAGGACTGCCTGTGTTGGCTTCTACTTTGACTAGTTCACAAAACTATGCAAATCACAGTCTAGGTGGTAAATCTGGCATCCAGCCCAAAACCCACAAGTTAAGCTAACCGACAGGTTGGTCTAGTGGCAAAAATATGCTTAAATAGTTAACAGTCTGGTTGCCTGAGCTTTGAAGCACTCTGGCATGTCCACTGTTCCACCACCTGTCCATCACCTGGAGACTGCCCCAAACTCTGCAGCGGGTTTTAATAGGTTCATAAGTAAGTTGCATGATGAAATACAGAGTAATCTCAGGATTCTACAGCAGGAATTGAGCAAAGGGAAGTCCGTGGATGAAGCGTGTCAGGTCCACAATGAAGATATGGTTTACATCTTTCATTTTTAATCCAAAGTGTCACATTTTTGGGGGCAAGGCAATAATTCTCTCATGCAGAAAGGAAATGGGTGATCTTTCTTGACTTTAGGAACACTCCCTTTCACAGTCCAATGAATCAGAGGTCAAGGTGTTATGGTCCATGGGGCAAGCATGAAAGCAATTACCGATTAACTTTTAAGTTGTAAGAGGAAAAAGAGTTTCACTGTACAATTTTATTTAACAATTAAAGTAATAATTACAGTCAAGATACCCTGATGGTTAATAATACAATAGTAAACCAAATCAAGCCAATCCAACCTGGCCATAGTCCTATCCACCTAACAACCAGTTTGTCCACTCTGTCCGGAGATCCGTCTGGTGTTCACAAGCACAAAATCTCTATATAAGTGTTCCGTATGTCTGCAGAACTCTGCTGTTGCTCCCAAATATGAACAATGTTCATTCATGAGCAACAATTCACTCTCCAGGGTATCCAGCCACTAAATCCTGTTCACTACCATTATAGTTCACCTCAAAATGCAACAAAACAAATAAATCTAGTCAGATATCAGAATTTCAAAGACCTCTATTCATACAGCACACTATTTTAACAATAATTGTGGTCAGGCCTTCTACACTTTATTACAGCTGGAGACTCTAGAAGCTTCTAGAAACAAATGTAAACACATCAGTACATTTCCAGGAAAAAACAAAGGCACAGAAGGTTCTAGAAGCTTAGCGATATTTTCCCCTATAAATATAGATCACTCTAGTAGAGTACAAGAAAGATCAGTGCTGACAATGCCACTAATTCAAAATGCAGAGAAAATCAATAATTCAGGATTCTTATGTAGTAAAGGAACTCTTGGCCCTATACACATCAATACTCTGGGAGAGTACCCTTACATGTAACAAAGGAAACACCTAAAATTTTATTATCAAGGTCAAGCATTCCAGTTTAAGCCTCTCCCCTTGGATCAAGCAACAGCACCAATGGAGTTAGCCATAGTCATAAAAGAAGTGCAACTCATGCCACAGACAATTTTATGGAGGTAAAAATCCACCAGTACCTAGAAAACTAAATAATCTGTCAACAAGGGATTTGCTTCTAAGACACAAAACCCTGCTAGCTGTCAGAAGTTGGGAATCTCCAAAAGTTGAATTGGACCCCAAGTAAGTCTTCGACTGTATGGGTTATCAGGACGACCTATTTAAGACCCACCACAGAAAGATGACAGGCCAAGGGTCTAAAAATAAAGTACCTACTGTCAAGACCAGTCCTTTCAGTATGACAACTCATGTTCAAATAAGTCTGCTGACTGCCACAGAAAAGCAAGTGCTCAAGGCCCGTCTTTACATGGGACCAATTCAGTGGCACCTGAAAAGCAATTGGCATGTGCCTGAGTCCTCGGATAAGAATATTCCTGCCTTTAGGGCTCTCCACACTTGCACTGGTGGCTAGAGGAAACAAACATGCTTCCTGATGAACCTCTGCACCCCCCTTAAACATGCTGCATAAATTTTTACAGACACATCAATTGAAGATTGGAGAGCTCACTTAGGAGATTGCACTGCAAAAGGTGTTTTCCCAGTTCCAGAAAGCAAACTACAAATAAACATCTTGGAACTGAAGGAAAGTTTGAGCACTTGTGTGTTATGGCCAGACCATTCTGATTGCCACAGGCAACAGCTGTATCCTTGCATAAACAAGGAGGGAAGTATGAGATCAGGCTCTGTGTGCCATCCTGTGGAGGCTCCTCTCCTGCTGCAAGCTCAGACATATCATTTAAATGCAAGGTATGTTATGTGTCGACTGAATGTTATTGAAAACTGTCACAAGACAGATAGCTTTTTCTCTCCCCAAGGACCCATTCGACCTGATCTGCAACTAGTGGCACCGTCCCAAAATAGACTTGTTTGACACCAGCTACAACAAACCAGCACAGTTTGTATCTCAATGGATGCTTTCAGCCTGTCCTAAGAGGGTCTAAATCCGTATGCCTTCCCCTAATAATAATAATAGTTAGATCTTATATAGCGCAATTCTACTCACTATTTGACTAATCAATGTGCTACTCCAGTAAAAAAGCACTTTTAAACAGAAATGTTTCGAGTCTTTTTATCTCCCGCCGGCCCGGCGGGAGATTATAAAACGCATTCCGTGCTTGTGTTCGTGTATTATTGAGTGTGTGTCACGCTTTTATAAAGGGCTGTACATCACACTGGTTGTTTCTCCTTGGCCTTTTCAATGTTTTTTATGACCTTATTGCTTATGTCCTTTCATTTGATGCTGTTATTTCACACCTAGGACCATAGCTAAGTGAGTAATAGCAATGGTGGCTACTTTGAGTAAAGTGCTCATAACTCCAAAACGGCTGCATTTAGAGTGTTTCTGTAAAATACGTTGTTCAGCTACTTTCTCCATGCCTATAAGATGGTACCATTTTTAGGGTTCTATCTTCATAGCTAAGTGAGTAATAGCTATTTTCTGTTATTAACAATGAGCAAAATGAGTAAATTGATTTTATCTTTGTAACTGTTACTTACAATATTGGCCTGAAATATGTTGTTCAACAACTCCTTCTCTCGCCTCCCACCTCTGCGGCCGGGGTTCGATCCCTGTCATGGCCGTAAGTGGGAAAGCTGGTAGTTGCTTGCCGTTGGTCGGCAGTTTACAGTACAGAACCCTAGCGAACTATATGTACTGGTTTCCTCTGCCCTTCCAACTACCCGTCGTGATATGACCTGTACAGTGTTGAAAGCGACGTAAAACCCCAAATAAACAAATAAATCAACAACTTCTTCATGTACTATATCATGGTGAGGTGTCCAAGGTGTAGCACCATAGCTAACTGAGTAATAGCTATACTAAGTTTAACAGGATTTTTGTCGAATATGTTGTTCACCTATCTTTTGGATATACTGTATTGTGAATTTTCACAGCTGTAACTCCATAGCTAACTGAGTAATAGCTACTTTGATGATAACCATAATGAGTAAATGGCTTATATCTTCAAAAGTATTGCAGCTACACAATTTTGTTCCAATATGTTGTTCAGCTACTATCTAGACAGCTACAACATGGTCACTAGTTTGGAAGTGTATCTCCATAGCTAAGTGAGAAATAGCTACTTTGTCAATTTTTAATGATAACCATAATGAGTAAATGCCTTATATCTTCAAAAGTATTGCAGCTACACAATTTCTCTCAAATAAGTTGTTCATCTACTTTTTAAGTCATTCATCTACTTTTGGGAGAGCTTTCACATGGTGAAGTTTCAGACTCGTAGCTAATTACTCACCTACTGAAAATGAGTAAATGCGAATTATCTCTAAAAGTATTGCAGATAGCCAATTTTTCTCAAATAACTCATTCACCTACTTTTGGGAGAGCTTTCACTTGGTGAAGTTTCAGACCCATAGCTAATTACTCACCTACTGAAAATGAGTAAATGCGAATTATCGCTAAAAGTATTGCAGATAGCCAATTTTTCTCAAATAACTCATTCACCTACTTTTGGGAGAGCTTTCACTTGGTGAAGTTTCAGACCCATAGCTAATTACTCACCTACTGAAAATGAGTAAATGCGAATTATCGCTAAAAGTATTGCAGATAGCCAATTTTTCTCAAATAACTCATTCACCTACTTTTGGGAGAGCTTTCACTTGGTGAAGTTTCAGACCCATAGCTAATTACTCACCTACTCAAAATGAGTAAATGCGAATTATCTCTAAAAGTATTGCAGATAGCCAATTTTTCTCAAATAACTCATTCACCTACTTTTGGGAGAGCTTTCACTTGGTGAAGTTTCAGACCCATAGCTAATTACTCACCTACTCAAAATGAGTAAATGCGAAGTATCGCTAAAACTATTGCAGATAGCCAATTTTTCTCAAATAACTCATTCACCTACTTTTGGGAGAGCTTTCACTTGGTGAAGTTTCAGACCCATAGCTAATTACTCACCTACTCAAAATGAGTAAATGCGAATTATCTCTAAAAGTATTGCAGATAGCCAATTTTTCTCAAATAACGCATTCACCTACTTTTGGGAGAGCTTTCACTTGGTGAAGTTTCAGACCCATAGCTAATTACTCACCTACTGAAAATGAGTAAATGCGAAATATCGCTAAAAGTATTGCAGATAGCCAATTTTTCTCAAATAACTCATTCACCTACTTTTGGGAGAGCTTTCACTTGGTGAAGTTTCAGACCCATAGCTAATTACTCACCTACTCAAAATGAGTAAATGCGAATTATCTCTAAAAGTATTGCAGATAGCCAATTTTTCTCAAATAACTCATTCACCTACTTTTGGAAGAGCTTTCACTTGGTGAAGTTTCAGACCCATAGCTAATTACTCACCTACTCAAAATGAGTAAATGCGAAGTATCGCTAAAACTATTGCAGATAGCCATTTTTTCTCAAATAACTCATTCACCTACTTTTGGGAGAGCTTTCACTTGATGAAGTTTCAGACCCATAGCTAATTACTCACCTACTCAAAATGAGTAAATGCGAATTATCTGTAAAAGTATTGCAGATAGCCAATTTTTCTCAAATAACTCCTTCATCTACTTTTGGGAGAGCTTTCACATGGTGAAGTTTCAGACCCATAGATAATTACTCACCTACTGAAAATGAGTAAATGCGAATTATCGCTAAAAGTATTGCAGATAGCCAATTTTTCTCAAATAACTCCACCTACTTTTGGAAGAGCTTTCACATGGTGAAGTTTCAGACCCATAGCTAATTACTCACCTACTGAAAATGAGTAAATGCGAATTATCTCTAAAAGTATTGGAGATGGCCAATTTTTGTCAAATAACTCATTCATCTACTTTTGGGAGAGCTTTCACATGATGAAGTTTCAGACCCGTAGATAATTACTCACCTACTCAAAATGAGTAAATGCGAATTATCGCTAAAAGTAATTTCTCTCAAATAAGTTGTTCATCTACTTTTTAAATCATTCATCTACTTTTGGGAGAGCTTTCACATGGTGAAGTTTCAGACCCATAGCTAATTACTCACCTACTGAAAATGAGTAAATGCGAATTATCTCTAAAAGTATTGCAGATAGCCAATTTTTCTCAAATAACGCATTCACCTACTTTTGGGAGAGCTTTCACTTGGTGAAGTTTCAGACCCATAGCTAATTACTCACCCTACTGAAAATGAGTAAATGCGAAATATCGCTAAAAGTATTGCAGATAGCCAATTTTTCTCAAATAACTCATTCACCTACTTTTGGGAGAGCTTTCACTTGGTGAAGTTTCAGACCCATAGCTAATTACTCACCTACTCAAAATGAGTAAATGCGAATTATCTCTAAAAGTATTGCAGATAGCCAATTTTTCTCAAATAACTCATTCACCTACTTTTGGAAGAGCTTTCACTTGGTGAAGTTTCAGACCCATAGCTAATTACTCACCTACTCAAAATGAGTAAATGCGAAGTATCGCTAAAACTATTGCAGATAGCCAATTTTTCTCAAATAACTCATTCACCTACTTTTGGGAGAGCTTTCACTTGATGAAGTTTCAGACCCATAGCTAATTACTCACCTACTCAAAATGAGTAAATGCGAATTATCTGTAAAAGTATTGCAGATAGCCAATTTTTCTCAAATAACTCCTTCATCTACTTTTGGGAGAGCTTTCACATGGTGAAGTTTCAGACCCATAGATAATTACTCACCTACTGAAAATGAGTAAATGCGAATTATCGCTAAAAGTATTGCAGATAGCCAATTTTTCTGAAATAACTCCACCTACTTTTGGAAGAGCTTTCACATGGTGAAGTTTCAGACCCATAGCTAATTACTCACCTACTGAAAATGAGTAAATGCGAATTATCTCTAAAAGTATTGGAGATGGCCAATTTTTGTCAAATAACTCATTCACCTACTTTTGGGAGAACTTTCACTTGGTGAAGTTTCAGACCCATAGCTAATTACTCACCTACTCAAAATGAGTAAATGCGAATTATCTCTAAAAGTATTGCAGATAGCCAATTTTTCTCAAATAACTCATTCATCTACTTTTGGGAGAGCTTTCACATGGTGAAGTTTCAGACCCGTAGATAATTACTCACCTACTCAAAATGAGTAAATGCGAATTATCTCTTAAAAGTATTGTACTTAGCCAATTTTTCTCAAATAACTCATTGCAAATTTTGAAAGCTGTAGGTCCATAGCTAACTCAGTAATAGCTACTTTGACTTTTTTGATTTAAATAATTTATAACAGCAAAACTATTCAATTTAAAGGAGTTTTGTCAAATATGTTGTTCACCTACTTTTGATGTAGTGCGGCGGGAGATCATACCACGGCAGTGGTCTTGTTTTAAATTCTTTCAAGTCCAGGTCGATGTTTCGGATGTCATCAGGCGAGGTGCAGCGACAAGGAAAGATCTAAATCCCTTGCTTTTAAATTTAGTGTCCCTTCTGGCAAAGTGGTCAGCAAAATCATGGGCCACAATTGCAAGGTTGTCTTGATAGCCCTGAGCTGGTCTAAAATGCCTTTGTTCTGTAACCTAGTGATGTTTTCATCCCAGATACCCCTGTGCCTTCCCCTTTTGAGAAACTATTCATGCAACTGTTCAAAGGGAGTCTGCACAAGGAAGTCAAACCTGAGCATATATGATTGGCTACTAGAACTGCGGCTATCAAACAGCTGAGCATCTCTGACCAAGTGGGAACAGGAATTGAGGCTCCTCAAAAAAGCTCAAACAGAGTTGTCTATAATTCAAAGTGGTGAATTTTGTCAGAATCCTTTGGACTTCAAAACACCATTTTAAAACAAATCACATATTTCCCCCTACATTTTTTCAAGGAGAAAAGCCTGCAGCCCAGTACAATAGAGGTGTACATGTGATCCGTTGCAGACAAGGCTGGCGATTCCATTCTCAACATCACTTGAGGTGATTATCTTAATAGACTCTTAGATGGCTTTCACAAGGATAGACCTAAGAGTCAAAGAGGTACCCCCATTTGGAACCTCTTTTGGGTCCTGCGTCAACCAAAAAAGCCTCCTTTTGAGCCACTCAAGGATTCTTCTCTGAATCATTTGACTTTCAAGATGGTTTTCCTACTGGCCCTCAGATTAGTAAGTGCAGAAATGAAACCCATGCATGGCCCAATAAAAACATTAGACATGAGAAAGACTGTCTAAGAATGTTCCTTTACCCTTCACGTAGATTCTTATCAAACAATCAACCAGCAAGAATCTGTGAATGTGGTCTCATTCGTCATTCCAGCACTGGATCTGAACAAATCTCTTAAGGATGGCAGGTTATTCTGCCCAGTCAGAGCCTCAGAGCTCTTGTATGAACAAAACAAATGACCTGGGGGACAATAAGGAACTTGTTTTTATCTCATTTAATAAAGAATTTCAGTAAGGATATGCAGCCTTCAAATATTTTTGCTCGGATGGAGTGCTCCAGTGTTACAATCTATCTGACCAGAATCTTAGACCTTAAAGAGGGGTCTCCTTAGAGCTGATTATCTCAGCCTGCTATTAGAAGTCCACCTTCACACAGTATTACTTGAAAACTGTAGCCCATGGTCTGGCCTAACTGAACTTTATCTCCTATTTCCTGTGGTTGCTGCCCAACATATTTGCCCCTAGACCTCAAATCTGTCTGGTGTTTTTCTGCTATAGTGTGTTTAGTCTTACTTTAGTTTGATATAACTAAGCAATAAGATATTTTATCTTCCTTTTGTACCTTTTACCTTATAATCAGGAGTGTCAGCACTTAGGCCCCTTTGTTAACTTCATTATTAACCACCACAGGTTTTCTCAAAAATCCTTGGGACTTGACTCTTCGCCTCTCTTCCCTATCTTTGGTTGAGGAAAAGGGGGAGGCACTCCAGTCTGCCACCGTTTAGGCGTTTACCCAATTAGGCTTCGGGCCTGTATATTAGGAGTGTCAGTCTTAGGAGTTAATTTTCTATCAGTCTCCAGTAAACTGCCCTCCATTGCACAGGATAGTTATTCTGGCAAGTGCCTGTTAACCTATATTAATGCAATAAAATAGAAAATTGAACTTTTTAGCTAAATTTAAGTTTTTATGTTACCTAAAACAGGGGATTCCCACCCAACCATTATCACACTTAAACTTACTCCTGGTCTCCTGTTGGTATTGGAAAGAGGAAGTGATATGATCAGTTGCCACCTAGTATTTATCTGCCACTGTGGCCTAGCGGGTAACACACTTGTCTAGGAACTCAGAGGACGTGGGTTCAATCCCATGTACAGGCAGATACATAATAATAATAATAATAATAGTATTGGATGTGGTTGCTAGATAGTAAGTGGTTAGGACACTAACAGTCCAGCTAGACCATAGCTCTTTCTGACATTTGTCGGGACTTTCTGGACTAAGGCATATGTGTGACCATGTCATAGGAGTATTCTCAGGTAGTTAATTGTTGTACAGTTGTTTCTTTTAGTGTCTCTTATAAGGGCAAATGATATCAGTTATTGATCAGTAATGTATGAATTAAATGTACATAGTATATGTGTGTCAATAATATTGTTCGATATTGCCATTAAATTCTTCTGGAAAACATGGAAAAAATCTGGAGAAATCATGGAATTTCAAAATGAAAATCTTGTGGCTACCCTGATAGACGATTGGCTAATGAGAGCAGTCTTAAAAGCAGCAATGCCAAGTGAACACCCATAGGTTGGTTTCATCTTGTTGAAAGCCTGGGTTGGATGATAATTTAAACAAAAAAAAAATTCAACTCAAAAATATTTGGTTACAAATTCGACTTCAGGGTAGGGCTAGTCTTCCCAACTCAAAAGAAAATCGATCGTCTTCTCGAAAAGACAGTTTCCATGTTGAAAGCTTCTCACACATCTCCAGGGAAGCTCATATCACTTTAAAAGCATGGCTTCATTGTAGAAGACGATACCATTGGGTTATCTGCATGTGAAGTCACTGCAATGGTATCTGAAGAACACTGCAGATATCCTCAGTCTCTGGATATCCCACTTCTTGTGTCTCTGTTTCACAGGGATCATCTTCAGTGGTGGTCAAATCTTTCATTTTGAAGGAGGACTCACCACTCCTTCAGAAGGAGTACAGTCCCCTTTCCTTCATAGATGCTTCCCTAAAGGGTTGGGGTGCTCACTTGAAGCATCCATAGCCAGTGGTCTATGGAATCAGGAAGAGTCAAGGCTCCACATAACATTCTAGAGCTAAAAAGCAATGTTGTTAGCTTAAAAATGATTCAGAAATCCGTTTCTGAATCAAAATCTGTTGATGTCACAGACAATTCATTAGTGATTGCCTATATGAATAACCAGGGAGGCATCCACTCTCAGGTAATATGTACCTTAATCTGAATCTGGTTTGGACGAATGCCAGGATGATTCAGATTCAGGAAAGTGCATCCCAGGGAATCTCAATGTACTAGCAGATTCCTTGTCCAGAGAGATAAGGTGTTTCAAACCAAAGGGGCTATGAATCATCAGGTTTTCAATCAAATTAGACATTGCTGGCATCAATCAGTGGTTGATGTGTATGCAACAAGATGAATCACAAGCATCCTATGTAGGTTTTCTGTCAGGCTGGGGAAATAGATGCTTGAACATCTCTTGTGAAGGTCTGGAGGGACATGTGTATTGCCCAGGGCTTTTGTCCTGCAGGTGATGCAAAAGATGTATGTGCCTCGTGTCCCAGACAGTCAGGCTTTGGAAACAGATGCATTGAACGTCTCTTCAGAGGGTCAGTTATGTGTTTTGTCCAGTGGCCTCATCCCTCAGGTGATTCAACAGATGACCACCTACAGGTGCAGAATCATCATGATTGTACCAGGGTGGCCAGGGATGTCTTGGTTTTGGGATCTGGTGAATCCTCAAAACTCCTTCTAAGACTTCCATTGACTCAACCATTCAGCAACAGACTTCACAACAATCTAGCTTACTTAAATCTTCATGTTTGGCATCAGGAGTCAGTCATGAATATTCAGGAAGATTCCCAGAGGAATTGGTGAAACAATTAAGGAGCCTTAGGGGTACTCCTTAAGGAGAATCTGTGAATCAATTGGTTTATTTTGGGAAGTGGTCAAGCATATATCTCAGACCCCACTATTCCAGATGGAGCCAATTTCCTGAACTACTAGTTTAAGGAAAACATCCTAATACCATCCACTATTGCGAGCTATAGAACAGCAATTGCAGATGGTTTGGGGCTTAAAGGGTCAAGAAGTGTCTGAAAGTCTTGAGATGAGTAAGACCATTAGCAACTTTTAGTAAGAGACAAACCAATAGCTTTGGATTTTGTCATTGGTCCTACACGCTCTTATCAAACAACCTTTGAGCTTGTGAGGAAGGCTTTCTTGAAGTTATTACCTTTCAAGACAGTCTTTGATTTGGCTTCACGTAAAGTAGTGACATTCATATTTGGACCCTTCCCTTAGTTATAGGGAGAATTGGTCACAAGTAACTCGGGCCCATTGACTGCCTTTTTTGGCCAAGAACCAGTTGGCTTCAGATGGGCCTACTGCAATTATTGCAATTAAGCCGATGGTCTTAGTCTCTGTGGACTACAGATTCATGGTAAAGGGGTGACATTAATGCTTGGACATATTCTTCCTTTAGTTGTAAGGAGAATTGGTCACAAGTAACTCTGGCCCTATCATTTGCCAGAACCAGTTGGTTTTGGATGGGCCTACTGCAATTAAGCCTGTGGTCATGCCAGCTCTTTGGACAACAGTTTGACTCAATATGGGTCTGTCTGTCTGTCCTGTTAGGGGTTTGATATATAGTTGGATGATCAAAAGGTTTGGGATAGAACAAAATCTTTTGTTTTGCTCTCATTAAGAAAGTTTCTTAAAAGTCTTATCTCTTGGCAACTATTTCATCTTGATTGAGTCAAGATTGAGTCACAGAAGCTATTGATGTATGTTTTTGATTGCATCTTTAGTTTTATAGATGATTTCCTTACATGAGTTCTTGATACATGTTATTGGAAATTCCATTGTATGTATACCAATTTCTGTCTTAAAAACCTCTGTTGTCATAGAGTCAGATTTGAAATTGGTTCCTACAGTTTATGCTCAGCATTTTGTTACTTTATAAGTATGTGTTTGATACTTACATTTGTACATTTGCAGGTTGTGGCTGGTATGTCTGCAATGCTGGATGTATTTGTAGTAGACATCAATGTTGCCTAAATCTGACTTGGAAAGGATTTGGCATTACGTTGATGACACTTTCAGGTTGGTTTGACCTTGTCTTGGGGTCGGATGTTACAATGTAGATGGGTTATCTATTGATGACATCCAATTGCAGCACCAACAGTGTCAGCATTTGTGAGAACTACAGCTACTTACTGCCATTTTTTGGGAGTTGTAGGTGGTGAATGTTGGAAGTTTATATGTTCATTATTGCATGTAAATTCCATTGAGAAGTTCTTATGATGTTTAGTTGTAGGTTAGGTAGTGGTTTTCTTAAAAGAATTCCCTCCATCCTACAAGGCTGGATTCAGCTACTGTTAGGAAATGGTAAGGGTATTTCGCTATTAAATTAGAAAATTTTATACTAACTGAAATTTTTATTAGAAATACTTAACTATTTCCTAACACATGGATTTCCCTCCCGCCTCCCCACAAGTCATTCTTTTACTTGCGACAAAAATAATGAAGTAAACAATGTGGTCATGTGACCTATTTGGCGGGAGGATGGACTACTATAACCCAGTGGCCTGGTTAAGGTTGTGATATAACCTTAAATTCGCATCTCTGCGTTGGCCATTGGATTGGATGGCTCCAACAAATAGCTACTGTTAAGAAATGGTAAGTATTTCTAATAAAATTTAAATTACTATTAAATTTTCCAAAATTGCAAATTTAATAAGTAAATTAAATATTTATAAGTTAATACCCTATCCAATGAACACACAAGACCCTCCCAACCGACCCCGCTTATCAGCTTACTAGGGGTCTAAGAGGTTTAGACAACAAAAAAGATGCCATGACATCAGCTTGTCTAGACAGGAAGTATGAGGCGCCATCTGGGGAAAGCATACTACTGGGACCGGCTGGCCGGTGGCTACACAGGACGTCTTTTTCTGACGTTTGACGGGCCGATCTGCACCGACCAGATTAGCATTTGTCCATTAGATAGGGTATTAACTTATAAAAATTTAATTTACTTATTAAATGTGCAAATTGGTAGGGATATTGGGAACAATAATCTTGTCTCAGCTGTATCTCAGATATCCTAAGGTGTAGAAACTTGATACTGGATAGGAACATTGGTTGAGAGGTGTAGGTGTACAATGTCACGGTGTAACCGTGGTTTGACCTCTGACCTTGCTGTAGTGGCATTGACCTTTAAAATCTTGTCCATTTTATGTCTGGAAACCTTAAATTGTAGGAAGTTGATACTTGGTAGGGATATTGGTTAGGGTTTGTAGGCATGAAACATCATGCTGTGACCTTGATTTGACTTTGACCTTGCAGAAGTGACCTTGAGTTTGAAAATCTTGTTCGGGCTGTATCTCAGAATGTGTAAGGTGTAGGAAGTTGAAACATGTATTTTATTGCGTTAATACATCCTATCCAATGGACAATTGCTAATCCGGTCGGCGCAGACTGGCCTGCCAAACGACAGAAAAAGTCACCTTATATGTGTCAATTAGGAACACACAAGCTGGCCGGTCCCACTGTGCACTCGCCAGATGGCGCATCGTACTTCCTTCCTGTCTAGACAGCGTGACGTCATAGCATCTTTTTCGTTTGGCATGTGCACTGTTCAGACGGAGTTTTTTGGTGAGAATTTTATTGCAAGTTATATTGGACTTGTTAAATTTATTCATTTTTGTGTCACTTCTACATACTCTTAAGACCTCTTAGAATCAGTATGGCGTCTCTGGGACAAAAACATGGGGGCTGTGGCCACTTGATGGCGGGTTTCGATACCCATAGTTTTTGTGCTAGGTGCAGAGACAAAGGAAAGGACCCAGACCCTTGCATTTCTAAGAGTGATTGTCAAGCTTGTAATGTGCTCACGGAGGATCAACGTGTTTAGTTATCCACCCCAAGCTATAGACTTAAAAAAAAGAAACGGGAGTTAAAGAAACTAGGTGACACCCCACAGAAGGACTCAGACAGTTCTTCTCTCATTGTCCCATCTTCAGTGACGGTAGTGGGAGCAGTGGACGACCAGGGGATGCTGCAGTCCCCTGGTTCGAGTTCCAGTTCTGAAAAAAAGAAAAAAGATAAGAAATCCAGCACTTCGGATAAACACAAAGCCCATAAATCTTCAGAGAAGCCCAGCAAGTCAGTCGATCCCAAGCCCTCCAGATCCTCAGCTGATGACAGCATCGATGAGTTGGATCAAAAGTGGTCGGACCGCTTTAACAGACTTGAGGCATTGCTTCTCTCTAGAACACTTGACAAGCCAGAGCCTACCTTTCAAGCTCCTAAAGTTACACTGACCCACCCTCCACCAGTTGGTGCAGTCAAGTCTTCTGAACCATTCATTCAGCCTACCACCGACCGACCAGCAAGATCAGATTTATCTGGTACCGACCACACCACTCCACAGGGACAGGTCACCAGCAAATCGCCTCCAGTTGTGAAGGAGAAACGTTCCACTACTTCAGATTTGCCTGGTACCGACCACACTTCCTATAAGAGGCAGTCTACCAGCAAATCGTCTCAAGTAAAACCCAACACCGACCGACCTTCAGATTTGTCTGGCACCGGCTCTCCTGCTTTACATCAGGTTACCAGCAAATCGACCTCAGCACCGGCTAGGAACCAGAGTGTCTTCAATAGATACAGACTCGGATAGTGACTTGTCTGACCGACCCCCTGTTGACCTTTTGTAGAAGAAGGCGAGCTCTCTGATCAGGACCCAGACATGGCTTCTACCGACCTCGACCAGACATTGAGGACCAGACTTGCAGGGAAACTATACGGGGTATTAGGTCGTATATGGGATGGACACATATACCTCATATGGATACAACCGCTTCTTCAGGGGATGATAACCCATTTGCAGGACCTAAAGCTCAACCATTTACAGTATTTTGTTTAAATAAGTTATTAACCTACTTTTGGATCAGCTATAAAATAGTATAATAGCAGACATGTAGCTCCTTGCATAGCTGAGTAATAGCTACTTTGAGGTTCTCACTGTTGAGTAAATCAGTTGTAACTCAAAAACTATTGCATTTGCAGTATTTTCTTTAAATATGTTTTTAACTTACTTTTAACACCTTAAAGGTGACCTTGTTACTTTCCTTCTGAATACCATTTCCAGGGCACAACTTTTGTGTCCTTTTCTTCTGTCAATTCTACTCTGAAACTCAAAACACACAGCTGATACAGAGCCCATTCACGGGCACTGATTGCTTGTTATTGACCAAGCCCCCACATTTTTATGTCAGCCGACTTGTCAGTCAGCTGACATTATGTCGTCACTCTGCGGCGTGGGCGTACGCGTCCACGTCCGCGTGAACAACTTCTTCTCCAAAACTACAAGGCCTAGAGACATGCTGTTTTTTTAAAAGATACCTTATCTATCGAGGATGAAAAATTGTTCAAGGCATGCAAATCTGTCTGTTCATCTGTTTGCTAGAGACATTACAAGGGAGGTACCCCCACCAAAAGTGTGAAAATTTCAACACTTTATCACAATTTTCTCAGTGACTATTGCAGGGATTTCTCTCATATCTTGCATATATGTACTAGGCCAGAGATAGATTCTCTTGTGTGAGTATGAGACCTGGATCTGTCTTAGTTTTTTTTAATAAATTTTTTTAATAATTTTTAATGCATTAAAATTCATGAAATCATGCACCAAATCACTTATAACTTGAAAAGTGTTGCATTTAGAGCATTTTGTTAAAATATGTTATTCAGCTACTTTTTTCATAGCTACAACATGGTGAGTAACTTGGGTGTCTGTCTCAATAGCTAAGTGAGTAATAGCTACTTTTGGGCTTTTCAGTAACTACCATCTTGAGTAAAATCACTTGTAACTTGAAAACTATTGCATTTAGAGAATTTTGTATAAATATGTTATTCAGCTACTTTTGGGTCAGCTATAACATAGTCAAATTTCAGATCTGTAGCTCATGGCATAGCTGAGTAATAGCTACTTTTAGGTTATCACTGTTGAGTAAATCACTGATAACTTGAAAACTATTGCATTTGGAGTATTTTGTTTCAATATGTTATTCACCTATTTTGGGGTCAGCTATAACATAGTAAAATTTCAGATCTGTGGCTCATGGCATAGCTGAGTAATAGCTACTTTGAGGTTATCACTGTTGAGTAAATCACTTATAACTTGAAAACTATTGCATTTACAGAAATCTGTGTAAATATGTTATTCAGCTACTTTTGGGTCAGCTATAACATAGTGAAATTACAGACCTGTAGCTCATGGCACAACTGAGCAATAGCTATTTTCAGGTACTGTATGTTGAGTAAATCAGTTGTAACTTGAAAAATATTGCATTTTTGGAGTATTTTGTTAAAATATGTTGTTCACCTACTTTTGGGTCAGCTATAACATAGTGTAATTACTAACCTATAGCTCATGGCATAACTGAGTAATAGCTACTTTTAGGTTATCACTGTTGAGTAAATCACTTATAACTTGAAAAGTATTGCATTTAGAGTATTTTGTTTCAATATGTTATTCACCTATTTTGGGGTCAGCTATAACATAGTAAAATTTCAGATCTGTAGCTCATGGCATAGCTGAGTAATAGCTACTTTTAGGTTATCACTGTTGAGTACATCACTTATAACTTGAAAACTATTGCATTTAGAATATTTTGTTTCAATATGTTATTCACCTATTTTGTGGTCAGCTATAACATAGTAAAATTTCAGACCGGTAGCTCATGGCATAGCTGAGTAATAGCTACTTTTAGGTTATCACTGTTGAGTAAATCATTTGTAACTTGAAAACTATTGCATTTACAGAAATTTGTGTAAATACGTTATTCAGCTACTTTTGGGTCAGCTATAACATAGTGAAATTACAGACCTGTAGCTCATGGCACAACTGAGCAATAGCTATTTTCAGGTACTGACTGTTGAGTAAATCAATTGTAACTTGAAAAATATTGCATTTACAGTATTTTGCTTAAATATGTTGTTCACCTACTTTTGGGTCAGCTATAACATAGTGAAATTACAGACATATAGCTCATGGCATAGCTGAGCAATAGCTATTTTCAGGTTCTCACTATTGAGTAAATCAGTTGTAACTTGAAAACTATTGCATTTACAGTATTTTGCTTAAATATGTTGTTCACCTACTTTTGGCTCAGCTATAATATAGTAAAAATTCAGACATGTAGCTCATTGCATAGCTGAGTAATAGCTACTTTGCTTATAACTCACTTATTATTGGTCCTAGAGGTTTGGAATGGTAAACAGACATATAGGAAATTATGGGCTGGGAATCTGTTGATGTGGTCCGATTTGACCTTGGACCTCTTCTTCAAGGTCAAACGAGGATAGCCAAACTTAAAAGTGCTTATAACTCGCTTATTATTGGTCCTACAGGTTTGGGATGGTAAACCAACCTACAGGAAATCATGGGCTGGGAATCATTTGGTGTGGTCGGATTTGACCTTGGACCCCTCCTTCAAGGTCAAACAAAGATAGCAAAACTTAAAAGTGCCTATAAATCGCTTATTATTGGTTCTAGAGGTTTGGGATGGTAAACCATCCTATAGGAAATCATGGGCTGGGAATCTTTTGGTGTGGTTGGATTTGACCGTGGACCCGTTCTTCAAGGTCGTACGAGGATACTGCATTTGCAGTATTTCTTTAAATATGTTTTAACCTACTCTTTGCACTTAAACAGTTACCTTGTTACTTTCCTTCATAATACCATTTGCAGGGAATAACTTTTTTGTCCTTTTCTTCTGTCAGGTTCAGATTTTCTTTTGAACATGCTGTTCAATTACCATTTACTGTACTTCTGTACAGCACTTTCCCTGGTAATTATGCTTTCCTCTCATTATTACCTTCACAAATCAAAAACACTCAGTCAGCTGACACAGTGCCCGTTCACGGGCACTCTCCTCTTGTTCGGACATAGGGGGGAACTGCCCCCACATTTCAAAATTTCTAGAATCAACACTGAACAAACTGTGAACAGAACCTTTAGGAAAAGATTACCTTAAACTCCCCACAGCTGCAAACTAACTTTAAGTTTAAGGTTAGGACAATTTTTTGCTGTTTGGAATATATTTTATGTGCTAATTAATACTTTGTTCATTGATATTCATCATATACATTTGTCTACACCAAAAATGTATCTTTTATAAGGTTATAGTAAATTGCTCATATTTTATAAACTTAATGTAACTGGTCTTCAAGGTGTGGCCTATTTCAAGGTGACTTTAAATGCCTTGTGATAATATAATTATATTGAATTAAAATTTTTATGTCGTCACTCTGCGGCGTGGGCATACGCGTGAACAACTTCTCCTCCTAAACTACAATACCCAGAGACATGCTGGGTTTTTTTTAAAGATACCTTAACTATCAAGGATGAAAAATTGTTCAGGCCATGCAGATCTGTTCGTTCGTCTGTTCCCCAGAGTCATTACAAGTCAGGTACCCCCACCCAAAGTCTGAAAATTTCAACCCTTTATCACAATTTTCTCATTCACTATCACAGGGATTTTTCTCATATCTTGCATATATGTACTAGGCCACTAGTAGATTACCTTGTGTGAGAATTAGACCTGGATCTGTCTTAATTTTTTTTTTTTATTAATTTTTAAAATAATTTTTAATGCAATAAAATTCATGAAATCAGGCACTAAAACACTTATAACTTGAAAAGTATTGCAGTTAGAGCATTTTGTTAAAATATGTTATTCAACTACTTTTTTCATAGCTACAACATGGTGAGTAACTTGAGTGTCTATCCCAATAGCTAAGTGAGTAATAGCTACTTTCTGATTTTTCAGTACCTTCCATAATGAGTAAAATCACCTATAACTTGAAAACTATTGCATATACAGAATTTTGTATAAATATGTTATTCAGCTACTTTTGGGTCAGCTACAGCATAGTGAAATTTCAGACCTGTAGCTCATTGCATAGCTGAGTAATACCTACTTTGGGGTTATCACTGTTAAATAAATCAGTTGTCACCCGAATACTATTGCATTTACAGTAATTTGTTTCAATATGTTTTCCACCTACATTTTACTCAAACATGGTACTTTATTTTGGAGTGCCATTTGCAAGGTACATTTTTTGTGTTCTTTTCTTTCTTCACTTCTACTCTAAAACTCAAGACACACAGTCAGCCGTTCACAGGCACTGATTGCTTGTTCCAGTATCTTTCAAACATTGTTTAGGGAATTCATATAGTTTGACAAAATACTATTATTGTTTGGTTTAGAAAGTTTAGTTTTCATTTTTGCACCCACTGCTCTATTTATTTGATTAAATGTCATATCTGGTATAGTTAGACTAAATGCTCTTTCTAACTCATACTTGGTTTTAAAGGTTTTACCATAACCATCAAAAGTATCAGTAACTTCAGTTATACCATAACCTTCCCATTTATACATTTTTGTATCTATTGGTTCATCAGCAATAAGAAAGAGAGGATTATCAAAGATATTTTCATCAATTATGCCCTCCCTTCTCATAATATTTGGTATCAAAAAGTTAAACCAAATAGTTAATAGGTTAAAATAAAACTTTGAACTGATGTTATGTTTTTAGATCTTTGGAGTTTCCTTTTGCATATGTTTTTCCTATTGAGACCCATTAGTTTAAAGGCCAGTATTTTCCACTTGCAGGGTTGCCACTTCACTCTATATTGTAAAGAGTACTCTTTATTTTTGACAAAATGGAAAATTACTCTTTATTACTCTTTATTTCAGGCACTACTCTTTATTTTTAGGAAAGCTCTCTATATACTCTTTATTTTTGGTGTGAAAGTTGTGAATTTGAGATAATTATCTGGTAAAACTTACAATAAAATGTTTAGAAATTTTTTGAAAACCATCCTTTATTTCTTTTTTGAGATGCTTTGTCACACCTTGCTGTAGTACCAATTTTAAATGGATTGTGACAGTTTGTGCATATGTATTTATTGCATAATATATATGGACAGTACATTTATGTAATACATTCCTTATGCAACAAATGGACATGCTGAATTTACTAATGGTAAGTCTGCATCACTTATTTATGATTATTTATAATTTTTATGTCAGCTGACTTGTCAGTCAGCTGACATTATGTCGTCACTCTGCGGCGTGGGCGTACGCGTACGCGTCCGCGTACGCGTCCGCGTGAACAACTTCTCCTCCAAAACTACAAGGCCTAGAGACGTGCTGTTTTTTTTAAAAGATACCTTATCTATCGAGGATGAAAAATTGTTCAAGGCATGCAAATCTGTCTGTTCGTCTGTTTGCTAGAGACATTACAAGGGGGGTACCCCCACCAAAAGTGTGAAAATTTCAACACTTAATCACAATTTTCTCAGTGACTTTTGCAGGGATTTCTCTCATATCTTGCATATATGTACTAGGCCAGAGGTAGATTCTCTTGTGTGAGTATGAGACCTGGATCTGTCTTACTTTTTTTTTAATAAATTTTTTTAATAATTTTTAATGCATTAAAATTCATGAAATCATGCACAAAATCATTTATAACTTGAAAACTGTTGCATCTAGAGCATTTTGTTAAAATATGTTATTCAGCTACTTTTTTCATAGCTACAATATGGTGAGTAAGTTGGGTGCCTGTCTCAATAGCTAAGTGAGTAATAGCTACTTTTGGGCTTTTCAGTAACTTCCATCATGAGTAGAATCACTTGTAACTTAAAAACTATTGCATTTAGAGAATTTCGTATAAATATGTTATTCAGCTACTTTTGGGTCAGCTATAACATAGTAAAATTTTAGACCTGTAGCTCATGGCATAGCTGAGTAATAGCTACTTTTAGGTTATCACTGTTGAGTAAATCGCTTATAACTTCAAAACTATTGCATTTAGAGAATTTCGTATAAATATGTTATTCAGCTACTTTTGGGTCAGCTATAACATAGTACAATTTCAGACCTGTAGCTCATGGCATAGCTGAGTAATAGCTACTTTTAGGTTATCGCTGTTGAGTAAATCGCTTATAACTTGGAAACTATTGCATTTAGAGTATTTTGTTTCAATATGTTATTCACCTATTTTGGGATCAGCTATAACATAGTGAAGTTTCAGATCTGTGGCTCATTGCATAGCTGAGTAATAGCTACTTTGAAGTTCTCACTATTGAGTAAATCGGTTGTAATTGGAAAACTATTGCATTTAGAGAATTTCGTATAAATATGTTATTCAGCTACTTTTGGGTCAGCTATAACATAGTAAAATTTCAGACCTGTAGCTCATGGCATAGCTGAGTAATAGCTACTTTTAGGTTATCACTGTTGAGTAAAGCGCTTATAACTTGGAAACTATTGCATTTAGAGTATTTTGTTTCAATATGTTATTCACCTATTTTGGGATCAGCTATAACATAGTGAAGTTTCAGATCTGTGGCTCATTGCATAGCTGAGTAATAGCTACTTTGAAGTTCTCACTATTGAGTAAATCGGTTGTAATTGGAAAACTATTGCATTTAGAGAATTTCGTATAAATATGTTATTCAGCTACTTTTGAGTCAGCTATAACATAGTAAAATTTCAGACCTGTAGCTCATGGCATAGCTGAGTAATAGCTACTTTTAGGTCATCACTATTGAGTAAATCAGTTGTAACTTGAAAACTATTGCATTTACAGTATTTTGCTTAAATATGTTGTTCACCTACTTTTGGGTCAGCTATAACATAGTAAAATTTCAGACCTGTAGCTCATTGCATAGCTGAGTAATAACTACTTTGAGGTTCTCACTATTGAGTAAATCAGTTGTAATTGCAAAACTATTGCATTTAGAGAATTTCGTATAAATATGTTATTCAGCTACTTTTGGGTCAGCTATAACATAGTAAAATTTCAGACCTGTAGCTCATGGCATAGCTGAGTAATAGCTACTTTTAGGTCATCACTATTGAGTAAATCAGTTGTAACTTGAAAACTATTGCATTTACAGTATTTTGCTTAAATATGTTGTTCACCTACTTTTGGGTCAGCTATAACATAGTAAAATTTCAGACCTGTAGCTCATGGCATAGCTGAGTAATAGCTACTTTTAGGTTATCACTGTTGAGTAAATCGCTTATAACTTGGAAATTATTGCATTTAGAGTATTTTGTTTCAATATGTTATTCACCTATTTTGGGGTCAGCTATAACATAGTGAAGTTCCAGACCTGTGACTCATTGCATAGCTGAGTAATAGCTACTTTGAAGTTCTCAATGTTGAGTAAATCACTTGTAATTTGAAAACTATGGCATTTAGAGAATTTAGTATAAATATGTTATTCAGCTACTTTTGGGTCAGCTATAACATAGTAAAATTTCAGACCTGTAGCTCATGGCATAGCTGAGTAATAGCTACTTTTAGGTTATCACTGTTGAGTAAATCACTTATAACTTGAAAACTATTGCATTTAGAGTATTTTGTTGCAATATGTTATTCACCTATTTTGGGGTCAGCTATAACATAGTGAAGTTCCAGACCTGTGGCTCATTGCATAGCTGAGTAATAGCTACTTTGAAGTTCTCACTGTTGAGTAAATCAGTTGTAATTGGAAAACTATTGCCTTTACAGAAATTTGTGCAAATATGTTATTCAGCTACTTTTGGGTCAGCTATAACATAGTGAAATTACAGACCTGTAGCTCATGGCACAACTGAGCAATAGCTATTCTCAGGCACTGACTGTTGAGTAAATCAGCTATAACTTGAAAAATATTGCATTTGGAGTATTTTGTTAAAATACATTGTTCACCTACTTTGGGGTTAGCTATAACATAGTGAAATTACAGACCTATAGCTCATGGCATAGTGGAGCAATAGCTATTTTCAGGTTCTCACTATTGAGTAAATCAGTTGTAACTTGAAAACTATTGCATTTACAGTATTTTGCTTAAATATGTTTGTCACAGGGTCAGAATGAGATTCACTTGGTAAATGAAACCAATGTCTTATCTTGTATAAAATTATATTTATCTGTCTATAACCAACATATAATTATACAAAATAAAACTCCTGCATTCACATACAACTGTACAATGCAAACATACAAAACCACAATATCATTACACACCACAATCACAACTGGATTCACACATACACATACATAAATATATACATTTATATTATGTAATCACATCAATGTTTATTCTACACAAAATGTCAATGTTTATTCAATCAATAAGTCAGCAAAATAATCAAGTCAACAAAATCATCAAAACAGCAAAATCATCAAGTCAGCAAAATCATCCCAGGACTGTCCAAGTGTTAACTCCAGCAAGTATAACACCACATAATAAAGTCAAGCATCCAACATCAAAACATGCTAAACTCCAGCAAGTGACATCAAGAAATAATAACCATCCAATGTCAAAACATCAGTAACTAGCTCCACCAGCATGGAACTCCTCAAGCAAACACTGACACCAGCTGCAATGCTGGCATATAAAGCAACAAAGAATTTCCCTCCAGAAATTCTCTCCCAAAGAACAGATGTTGACAACTCAACTTCTTCTACACAACTAAATGTTTTCCCCCACAGAAAGACTTGCACAATGTGAACACTACCAATATTGAAATCACCTAAAACCCCTTAATTCAAAGCAACCCCCAGTGAAACATGTTTTCATACACAGAGGTGTGAAACAACACAAAGTGACAAAACCATATTAAACCCAGAATGTACACATGTGGAACCACAAAACTTGCATCAATTTTTCCAAATGATGAAATCACAATGACCCCAATAGAATATCTATAAAACTTATGAAATCACTTTGTGACAATGTTGTTCACCTACTTTTAGGTCAGCTGTAACAGTGCAAAAATTCAGACATGTAGCTCATTGCATAGCTGAGTAATAGTTACTTTGAGGTTCTCACTCTTGAGTAAATCAGTTGTAACTTGAAAATTATTACATTTAGAGTATTTTGTTTAAATATGTTATTCACATAATTTTTGGTCAGCTATAACATAGTGAAATTGCAGACCTCTATGTCATGGCATAGCTGAGCAATAGCTTCTTTCAGGTTCTCACTGTTGAGTAAATCATTGTATCCAACCTGTAGGAAATCATGGGCTGGGAATCTATTAATATGGTCCGATTTGACCTTGGAACCCTCCTTCAATGTCAAATGAGGATAGCCAAACATAAAAGTGCTTATAACTCGCTTATTATTGGTCCTAGAGGTTGGAATGAAAACCAACCTATAGAAAATCATGAGCTGGGAATTTTTTGGTGTGGTCAGATTTCACCTTGGACCCCTCCTTCAAGGTCAAATGAGGATAGCCAAACTTAAAAGTGCTTATAACTCACTTATTATTGGTCCTAGAGGTTTCCAATGGAAAACCAACCTATAGAAAATCATGGGCTGGGAATCTTTTGGTGTGGTCGGATTTGACCTTAGACCCCTCCTTCCAGGTCAAACGAAGATAGCCAAACTTAAAGTGCTTATAACTCGCGTATTATTGGTCTTGGAGGTTTGGGATGGTAAACCAACATATAGGAAATCATGGGCTGGGATTCTTTTGGTGTGGTCAGATTTGACCTGGGACCCCTCCTTCAAGGTCAATTGAGGATAGCCAAACTTACAATTGCTTAGAACTCGCTTATTATTGGTGCTACAAGTTTGGGATGGTAAACAAGCTACAGGAAATCATGGGCTGGGAATTTTTTTGTGTGGTCGGATTTGACCTTGGACCCCCTCCTTCAAGGTCAAACAAGGATAGCCAAACTTAAAAAGTGCCTATGACTCACTTATTATTGGTCCGAGAGGTTTGGGATGGTAAACCATCCTAAATTCTTTGGCTGGGAATCTTTTGGTATGGTCAGATTTGACCTTCGGACCCCTTCTTCATGGTCGAACGAGGATATTGCATTTATAGTATTTCTTTAAATATTTTTAACCTACTTTTTACACTTAAACAATTACCTTGTTACTTTATTTCATAATACCATTTGCAGGGCACAACTTTTTTGTCCTTTTCTTCTGTCAGCTTCGGAATATCTTTCGAACATGCTGTTCAGTTACCATTTACTGTATTTCTGTACAGCCCTTTCCCTGATAATTATGCTTTCCTCTCATTATCACCATCACAAATCAAAAACATTCAGTCAGCTGACACAGTGCCCGTTCACGGGCACTCTCCTCTTGTTTCTGAATGCGTCCGATATTAACAAGAAAAATAGGTCATGCAAGTTTTACAATAAGATGCCACTGGGCATCCTAAATATATTACCACCAACAATACGTGAACCTCAACAACCAAGATTAAAATAAACAGGGCTAAAATAAATGCCCCAATATATGTCATACATAGATTTGTTGCTGTCTATGCACTATTTGAGGGGCTAGAAATACTTTTGTTACTCCATATGAAAACTATCTTCAGTTTCAAATAAAACTAGAGGATCGCTTGCAAAAAAAAAAAAGAATGTTTTTGCACAGCAAAAACAAAGCATCCCGAAAAGGATTTAACGGTGAGTGCTAAAGTATTAAGAAAATGCTCTGCTTCTAACCTTATACTGTTGTGGCAACCAAAGTCTGCATAGTCTGCTCTATCTAGCACAGTTTTCGAGATATAAGCATTTTTGTGTTTTGCAATTTTTGCAAAAAATTAGAAAATTCAAAATGGCCGCCATTTTGGGTGAGGCAAAATTTTTTGAAAATTGGGATGGCTACTGCGCAGAGTTACCCTGTGGGTCAAAATTTTTGTTGAAATCGCTCTATCTAGCACGGTTTTCGAGATATAAGCATTATTGTGTTTTGCAATTTTTGCGAAAAATTCGAAAATTCATAATGGCCGCCATTTTGGGTGAGACAAAATTTTTTTGAAAATTGGGATGGCTATTCTGCAGAGATATCTTGCTGGTCAAAAATTTCGTCGAAATCACTCTATCTTGCACGGTTTTCGAGATATAAGCATTTTTGTGTTTTGCGAAAAATTCGAAAATTCAAAATGGCCACCAGTTTTGGCAAGACAAAAATTTTTTGAAAACTGGGATGGCTACTCTGTAGATATACCCTGTGGGTCAAAAATTTCGTCGAAATCGCTCTATCTCGCACGGTTATCGAGATATAAGCATTTTTGTGTTTTCCTTATGATTGATTAATCATTAATTACTCGGCCATTTCTTAACCAATCAATGCCAAAATCTAATGATTTCCAGATTTTAATAGAATGAATGCAGGGTTCGCGATTACGCCGTCCGAGTATGTCCACGCGGTATTTCAGATTTGGACGCGAATTTCGGTTGTCAATGCATCCGTCGGGACGCGATTTTTATGAAGAAAATATTTCTGCTTTAGAAGCGAATTTCATTTGGCAGGAAGTGTAGATATGCACACAATATACATAACACTGAAAATAAGCTTTATATTTTAAAATTATATGGTTTCGAGCGATTTCCTGGCAAGTTGTTTCGTCCACCATTGTTAAGCGAGATTTCATGCGTGACAAGGTTCTTCCAAAACAGCCAAAACTGCGGGTGTTGTACACTAGGAAGTCTACTCAAAGCGTTATATATTGAAAGAAAGCCTGATCTTTGCACAGAAACAATCAAAACAACAAGCCAGGACGGTGAACTTTCGTGAGAGACGAACTATATTAAATCTCGGAAACTATTTCCTCATTAATCTTCAATTTTTTTTTTGGGGGGGGGGGGGGGGGGCTCTTTCAAATTTTGTTGTTTTTTTTGTTTCCTTGTACTACTTATCAGTCATTGAAGTAACACAATAGATGTGACTGATTTATGCAGTCACACTCATTGCTTGTTTATGAGTTAATACCTTACCTAACAGGAGAGACCCTACCAACTGATCCCACATTCGTCTCACTAGAGACTCATCTAAGGTTAGAAGAACGAAAACGGAAAAGATGCTATGACATCACATTCTTTAGCCAGGAAGGAATTAGGTCACAACACCCAGTGAGTGGAGTGCATATAGCCAGTGGAGACACAAAATGTTTTGCGGACACAATTTAGCTCATTGTCCATTATGTATTAGTTAAGGTGTTTGGTTATAAAAATTAAATTCTTCAATTTTCAATTTCTCAACTTACACTTTATTTGAACTTTTACACAACTGACACTGCTCTGAAAGTCTCTTCATCTTTATACTACTTCACTTCTTCTATCTATCTCATGGTGTTGAAAACTATTTCCAGGGCTTTTGGGTGTGGGCATCTCAAATGCTATTTTTCTTGATTCTGACCAAAAAAAAAAAAAAGCGGACAGCTGGTGATTTTGAATGTCAAAATTTTCAGGCTTCTGTCTATCCAATTTAACCTAATTGACTAACTATAGTTAATCTGTAAAATCTTCTATGGTTCATTGAAATATCATCACAGTACAAGTATTCCTTTCTGTTTTTCAGAGACAAGTTCTCAAGGCAGGTATGGCTACATACTGAAGGAGAACACATTGGAAGTCATGTTACAAGACGATTATCTTAGATGCAAAAACCTTTATAGAGCAAAAATACCCCGTGATGGCAATTGTTTGTTCAGATGTTTTGCCCAAAAAGCATTGGGAGATCAAAGAAAGCATGAAGAAGTGCGAAAAAACACAGTTTCCTGTTTTGAAAATGAGTGGAAAATGTTTGAAAGTCTGATTAGTAACAGTGACAAAGAGACTTACATTCGTCAAATGTCGCAGGCTGGTTCATATGGAGGGGAACCTGAGATACAAGCTATGTGTCATGTGTATGGCATTGGAGCATGCATCTACATTGGAGGATTGAAGTCAAAGATTCAAGAACGCAAATATGGAAAGTTTGAGTCCACTGTTGAGATGTGCTATATTTCTAATGGTTCATATGATTGCGGTCACTATGACATGGTAGTTAACACCTTAGAGGACAAGCAGAGCATTGACATGGTTTATGCACAGTGGAGAGAGTCCCATTTGCTGAATTTATCATCAAATCCAAAATACTATGACACCACATATTATGGTAATAATATATCTCTGTATGACACCTTTACCCCAAATTGAAATTGCTAATAGATAAATTTAAAAACAGTTATATTATGTCCACCTTGGACAGATTATCTTGGGGTTGAACCAATGTATTTTAGAGATAAAATGTTTCTTACCTCCCCAAACAAAAGTGTGAAAATTTCAACACTTTATCACAATTTTCTCATTGATTATTGCAGGGATTTCTCTCATATCTTGCATATATGTACTAGGCTACAAGTAGATTCCCTTGTTTGAGTATCAGACCTGGATCTGTCTTGATTTTTTTATGAATTTTTAAAATAATTTTTAATGCACAAAAATTCATGAAATCATGCACTAAGTCACTTATTTTTTCATTGACTATTGCAGGGATTTCTCTCTTATCTTGCATATATGTACTGGGCCACTAGTAGATTATTATGTCCACCCCCCTGGGGGGTGGATATATTATTTTTGCTTTTTCCGATGTCCGATGTCCGGCGTCATGCATGGTTTCCGCTCATTTAAAGGAAAAGTATTAGAGCTATTGTCACCAAATTTGGTATACAGGCTTATTGGGTCAGTAGCTTGCTTGGGATTGCTTTTGGCTGTTGCACCTCTTTTGCTTACTGAGTAATACTTAAGTACAGCTATTTTCAGTACCCATTGGTTTCCGTGCATTTAAGCCAAAATAATTAAAGATATTTTACTACAATTTTGAATACAAGATTGTTATGTCCATAGCTCGCTTGGTATTGCATTTGGGACTGATAGCTTTGTCAGTACATGAGTAATAGCCATTTAGGTACTTCATTGTGTATTTTCAGTACTACTTTTGAGTAATTTGCTAATATCTCAGAAACCGTAAGAGATAGAGCGATTTCGACAGAATTTTTGACCCAGAGGGTATCTAAGGAATGCAATCTATGCAATTTTTCAAAACTTTTCCCCTCCCCAAAAATGGCGGCCATTTTGAATTTTCGAATTTTTGCCAAAAATGGCAGAACACTAATTTGCTTCTATCTCCTTAACCGTGCGAGATAGAGCGATTTCGGCAAAATTTTCGACCCATAGGGTATCTGACAATTCTACTCTTGCCAATTTTTAAAAAGTTTTCCCCTCCCCAAAAATGGCAGCCATTTTGAATTTTCGAATTTTTACCAACAATGGCAAAACACAAATTTGCTTCTATCTCCTTTTCAAATTTTCAAATTCTCCTTTTCAAATTTTCAACCCACAGGGTATCTAAGGAATGTACTCTGCAATTTTCAAAAAATTTTCCCTTCCCCACATATGGCGGCCATTTTGAATTTTCGAATTTTTGCCCAAAATGGAAAAACACAAACTGGCCTTAACCGTGCAAAATAGAGTTATTTCGTTGAAATTTTCGACCCATAGGGTATCTAAGAAATGTACTCTTGGCAATTTTCAAAAAAATTTCCTTTCCCAAAAATGGCGGCCATTTTGAATTTTCAAATTTTTGCCAAAAATAGAAAAACAGGAATTTGCTTCTATCTTCTTAACCGTGCAAGATAGAGTGATTTCGTCAAAATTTTCAACCCAACCAATGCAAAAAGGCATGAAGCTGAAATAATTTACATCTACACTAATAAATATTTAAGCATCATTGATATATTTTACAAATGAAACAGGGTCTTGTAAGACTACTGTACAATTTGGGCAAGGTTCATCGGGTGGACATTACACATGATAATGTGTGTTCTTCTATGCTATCCTGTTTCTATTCGCATCTACTATCAACAGGGCGTCCTATTTCTAGTCTTGTGTGAGTATCAGTCCTGTATCTTTTTAAATTATTTTGTTATGAATTTTTAAAATAATTTTTAATGCATTAAAATTCAGGAAATCATGCACTAAATCACCTACAACTTGAAAGGTATTGCTTTTATTGCGCTACAATAGCTTACCATGTGGAACTGAATGCTATCTCGGGAGGCCGCAGGCATCCGGCCAACGTCCAAGAAAAATAGACGTTTAGTGTTGACCAAATCCCCATGTCCTGAGAGTGTACCATGGCAGTGTAATCCCGCGCATTGTCCTTCTTTTTCTTGTTGGCCGTGTGACTAGCAAGCATTGAGATAAACTTATTTTATTTCACTGTTTTCTCGGGATATACATATTGTTGTATGTTACCATTCAGCTATTTACTTTATTATATATCATACCTTATTCTGTTAAACTTTGAATGCTACAGGTTAAGTATTTCCTTACTTTTTTCATTATTGTGAGAGTTCCGGTTCGGACTGCTCGGATTTATTGCTTAAAAATGTCCTCCCACCAAACGAGTTCTAACAAGCCCAGATCATCTAAATGCAGACATTTTTGCTTCCCTTTTGATACTCACAACTACTGCACCTCTTGCAGAGAAGCTGGGAAAGGGGATGACCCTTGTGTAACCAATGAAAAGCCATGGAATATTTGCTCTGCTTTTACTGAAGAACAGGTTATTAAAATTAAACACAGACGTAGATATGTAAGGAAGCAAAAAGTGTCCCGATACCTGCACTACTTCTAAAGATGATGAACTGGACTTGTTGGGGGATGACGTGGAGGCTTCTTCTGGATCTCAAGCAGACCTTGAGGGTGCTGCAGAAAATTTATTTTCATCTCCACGGCCCCAACCTTACGTTTTGAGTCTTTGTCTTTAAAGACACCTTAAACTGTCCTACCCACCCCAGGCACGGCTTTACAAAATAAGATAGAAAGGAAACTAGAAAAATCCGTGGGTAACCAATTCAACATCCAACTCCAACAGCAAATGGGGATCTTTCAAGCATCCATGCTGGAGGCTATGAAATCTCTTAGAGAGGAAATGCAATCTATGAAAAAAGCCTCCAAAGCGGAGGTAGATAAGACCTCTGTTTCAACTTAAAAAGCTGGTCCTAGTAAACAAGCTGTTGAATTATCTGACCCGAACAACCAACCGAACCTTCGGACTTCCGATCACTCAGATGCTCAATCTATGGAAATGGACTTCTGTGGCCCTCATCTTCCACCTCGGTTCAGCCAAACTGCTCACTCCGAACCTGGCTCCAAATCATTGGATCATCATTCCGAACACTCGGAACATCCAGAAAGGTTGTGTTCTAGAGCCAAGAAACACTCGGACAAATAGAAGCACAAAGTTCGGGCAAAATACTTCTCACAGTCTTCATCTTCAGAGGAGGATCAGTCTTCTGTCCCTGTTAAAAGTCTGCTAAGCCCCAAAAGGCGTCTTCTAAACCAAGACCAACAAGAAAATAATCCAGACCCAATCTTTTACAGGGAGGTAGATATGTCTGACCTCCCTTCACATTATGCAGAGGAAGTTGAGACTTTTAGGCACATTCTTGATCTCCCTGACCCCAGGGAAACTATGCCTAGGTCCTCTACCACTGTGCTGGGTCTGGACGATGAAAAAGGCCAATAGGAGCTCAGGCCAACAGGCCCTTCTGCTATGCTCCCCTTGAGTCCATATCTCAAAGATCCATTTGAGAAGTTTGAGCAGGACTTCCTGGCCTCTAATTTACCTGAGGGTAAATATATAAAAACTCCTGCTTCAACAGCAAAATGGTACAAGATGGGACAACCTTGTTTTGAGGACAAACTATAGGTGCTTAATTCAGATTTTGCCAAGATTTGTATTTCTCCTAAGCCCTCTGGGGCCCCTATGGGCAAGGTTCTCCTACAAGTTCTTAAGGAACTTGAGCACTAAGCTAGGCAGAATCTCTCTACCATCAACTTTGCGGCTACCTTTGGAAAGACTGCTTCCTCTTGTAACACTACTATGGAGAAGTGTCAGGACAGTCTTAAGTCTACTTTCAAAAAGGTTAAAAGCCAGATTCAGAAGGGTGCCAATCCTGAAAACGATTGGCTATGAAAATGCCTGTGACTATTTTGAGATATTGAATAAGAGAATCCTTATTCAACAGAGAGCTTTAGCCTGCCTAAGCAAATCCTTGGTCCATATTCTTCAGAGGCAGCTCTATACCATGGGAACACTGGCCTGTTAAGACACGAGGCTGAGATGACCCACCTTCAACCACATCTAGGGGATTCGAGATGACAAGAGCTATGGAATTCGCCCTTTGGTCTTACTCCTTTGTTCAAATCTCAACTAGTCAAGGATGGAGAAGACTTTCTCCGTAAAAAAGGCACCCCTAAAGAATCACAGGGTTTTGGACTCTATCAAAATAAGCCCTTTCGTGGTCCCCACCACAATAAGAAAAGAGGCTCCTACAGGAAATGCCCTATGGGGGTAACTCCTACCAAAGCAGTAACCAATCGTTTTCTTCAGGTAGGGGGAAATCGAACAACAGACGCTTCAGAGGTCGTTTTTGACCCCATTCAAGGGGACAAGGGCATGGAAACCCTCCCCCCAATGACTCCTTAAAAGTCCCCCTCAGTCCACCAGTAGGAGGTCGCCTTCGTTCTTTCTGAAGAGACTGGCTAGCAAACAAATGTTCAAAAAATGTGTTAAACATTATCACCAATAGTTATGTTCTTCCATTCATCTCAAAACCAAATTTAGCCAGAGTTCCCCTGATTTGATCAGGATACAAGGCCCTTCAAAAAGATCAAGCTCTGGCCTCTTGTATCCAGTCTCTTCTGTCAAAGAACGCAATAGAAAGGGTGGAAAATGTAAAATCTCTCGGGTTTTACAGTCACCTGTTTCTAGTCCCCAAGCCTCACCAAAGGTGGAGGCCAGTAATAGACCTAAGCAGGCTCAACACCTTCCTACTTGAAGAAAGGTTCAAAATGGAAACACCAGAGTCCATCGGGACCTCTCTGATTCCAGGGGAATGGGTGTCTTCAGACACCAACCTTCACATCCTCGTCTACCCAAACTCAAGGAAGTACCTAAGGTTTTGCCACAAGTGACAGGTGTTCCAGTTCACCTCTCTTCCCTTCGGGCTAGCCACGGCCCCACAGGTCTCTACAATGATCGTAAAAGAAGTGAAGCTGATGGCCCTGTCAAGGGGAAAGACCTAACTTGGTCAAACGACAACAATATGTACCTGGGTCAAGTAGTAGCGGCACAACAAGTTCTAGACCCTTCCCCTCAGAACAGCTATCCTTGGAAAGAAAAGAGGTGGGGGGCACCTTCGCTGCAACCAACTCTTCAGGAGTCTAATCCCAGGGTCTAGGTATTTGGTTACCTCCTCAGGATGTTATGGTATGGTCTTTTAACTATTATTACTGTATTTAATTGTATACTCTATTAAGTGTTATTCAGGTGTGCCATCATCTCATACTTGGGTGACAAATTCATAAGATTTCAAGCCCAGGGCTTGTATTCATTGCAGTGAAGCCCTTGGGGCTATACCCGCATAAGTGAACATAGCTGCACTTACTCCTTCTATCTAAACATCCAGACAGCATCGGTACTATCATTCATTCAAATATTCTGGTTTTTGGCTTCTTACAGGCCCAGTTCCCGGAACCGGGGCACTGTAAGAGGGACTCAGACTGGTCTTTCTAAAACATTCATTCCAATCTAATTAATTCAAAATCCAAGAAAAATTGACAAATTCTTCCAGTCTCAGCTGTAATCCCTCCTCCGAACGGTTTGATTGAGCATTCAGTTTCACATGGTAAGCTATTGTAGTGCAATAAAATTGAAAATTTTAATTACTTAAATGTAGTTTTATAAGCTACAAGCTTACCATGTAGAACTGAAGAGAGTCCCACCCTGCTGTATTACAGCTGAGGGAGTATAGGCTAAAATTACAATGAGAAAAAGAAGGACGATGCACGGGATCACACTGCTATGGTACACCCTCAGGACATGGGGATTCGGTCAACACTAAATGTCTATTTTTCTTGGACGTTGGCCGGATGCCTGCTGCCTCCAGAGATAACATTCAGTTCCACATGGTAAGCTTGTAGCTTATAAAAGGTACATTTAAGTAAATAAAATTTTCAAATTTAGAGCAAATTTTACAGCTTCATAATTTTTAGTGAACTGATTAATGATGTGATCTTGCTATTGAATTGTCTTGTTTTAAAACTTAATCTTTACATACATTTTCTTTCTCTTAGATGTTATTTTCTCTACTTAAACATTATTTGGAGCTCTAAATGACTGACACAACTCTGAAAGTATCCAGATCTTTGTACTTTTTCACTACTTCTATGTCTCATGGTATTGAAAATATTTCCGATGGTTTTGGGATATGGGCATCTCTGATGCTAGTTTTCTTCTTAAAAATGTATTTGATTGCGTTAATATATCTTACCTAGTGGACCAATGCATTTATCCGGCGCGCAGCCAGCTTTTTACAACCGGTTATTTCTGGTACCAAAGCCCAACAACAAGTGGAGGGCCATCCTAGACCTCAGTCAACTGAACTTATACCTAGCGTCAGCGTCCTTCAAGATGGAAACCCCGGAGACCATCAGGCTCTCCCTTCAACAAGGGAAGTGGGTCACTTCGCTGGGCTTCAGCGACGCTTACTCTCATGTTCCAATAAGTCAAAGGTTGTGGAAGTACTTAGATTCCATCTCAACAGTCAAATCAGTTCACCGCCCTTCTTTTCGGCCTTTCGACGGCTCCGTTGGAGTTCAGAAAGGTCGTCGAGGAGGTTAAGTTAATGGCACAGTCTCAGGGTATTTAAATCCACCAGTACCTAGATGACTGGTTAGTGAGAGCCCCTTGCCAGGAAATGTGCCAACGACATACCCAGACCCTTTTGGACCTATGTCGCAATCTAGGCTGGGTGGTCAACATGTCAAAGTCGGAACTGGTTCCCCAACAGGTGTTCAACTTTGTAGGCTATCATTTCGACCTCTCTCAAGGCCTGGTCAAGCCCACACAGGAGAGGTGGATAGCTCTGTCTCAGAAAATCAGTTTTCTCTTGGGACGAGAGACCTGCTCGGTCAGGCAGTTCATGTCCCTAATTGGACTTCTGACAGCCACAGAGAAACAGGTGGTGTCGGGACGCCTTCACATGCGACCTATTCAGTGGCATTTAAAGAAGCATTGGCATGTCCCGGAAACACTAGAGAAGATAATTCCCCTTCAAAAGTCTCTCCATGCTCATCTGAGGTGGTGGTTGGACCCAGACAAGGTTCTGAGAGGTCACCCATTTTACACCCATTACAGCATGCCCTCCAACTGTTTACCGACGCCTCAAATGAAGGCTGGGGCGCACACTTAGGAGACTACACTGCAAGAGGCCTCTGGTCCAAATCAGAAGGCGACTTGCACATAAATTTGCTAGAACTCAAGGCGGTCCTGTTGGCCCTAAAACAGTTCGAGCAATTGTGTTGGAACCAGCCATTCTAGTTTGCACGGACGACACGACAGTGGTTTCGTACATCAACAAGGAAGGGGGTATGAAATCAGGCTCTCTTTGTGCTCTCCTTTGGAGACTCCTTCTATGGTGCAACCAAAGGCAGATTGTGTTACGAGCCAGACACATTCCGGGTCACCTAAATGTCATTGCCGACAAACTGTCCAGACACAAACAGGTGATTCAGACAGAGTGGTCTCTCCTTCAGGAGATTTTCAACCTCCTCTGCCGGCGGTGGCACAAACCGGAAGTGGACTTATTTGCAACCAGATTCAATCACAAACTTCCCAGGTTTGTGTCTCCGGTTCCAGACAGGTTAGCCTGGAAGGTAGATGCGTTGAGTCTCCAGTGGGAGAACCTGGACGCGTATGCCTTTCCTCCGACAGTCCTTCTAGGACAGGTGGTCACCAAACTTTTGGACCATGGTTGTCGCCGGCTCATTCTGATTGCTCCAGGGTGGCCAAACATGCCATGGTTTTGGGACCTGGTCAGCATGTCGGTTCGGCTGCACGCCGGATAAATGCATTGATCCACTAAGTAAGATATTATCTTATAAAAATTTCATGTAACTATTAAATTTTCCATTTTACATTTAAAAATATGAAAATTTAAGGTAGTTTCTATAAATATGTTGTTCACCTACTTTAGGGTCAGCTATAACATAATGAAATTGCAGATCTGTAGTTCCTTGCATAGTTTCAGGTTGTTACTGTTGAGTAAACCAGTTGTAACTTGAAAACTATTGCATTTACAGAATTTCTTTAAATAAATTATGTTATTCACTTACTTTTGCATGAGCCATACCATATTAAAATTGTAATCCTATAACTGATTGCACAGCTGAACAAAAACTACTTTGACATTCTCACTGTTGAGTAAATCTGTTGTACTCCAAAACTATTGCATTTACAGTATTTTCTTTAAATATGTTTTTATCCTACTTTTTACATGTAAAACAGTTACCTTAATACTTTACTTCCGAATACCATTTCCAGGATACAATTTTTTGGGCTTTTCTTCTGTCACTTCTACTCTGAAACTCACAGAACACACAGTCAGCTGACACAGACCCCGTTCACGGGCACTGATTGCTTGTTTTTTATCACTCTGCGGCGTGGGCGTACGCGTCCGCGTGAACAACTTCTTCTCAAAAACTACAAGGCCTAGAGACATGCTGTTTTTTTTAAAAGATACCTTATCTATCGAGGATGAAAAATTGTTCAAGGCATGCAAATCTGTCTGTTCGTCTGTTTGCTAGAGACATTACAAGGGGGGTACCCCCACCAAAAGTGTGAAAATTTCAACTTTTTATCACAATTTTCTCAGTGACTATTGCAGGGATTTCTCTCATATCTTGCATATATGTACTAGGCCAGAGGTAGATTCTCTTGTGTGAGTATGAGACCTGGATCTGTCTTACTTTTTTTTTAATAAATTTTTTTAATAATTTTTAATGCATTAAAATTCATGAAATCATGCACTAAATCACTTATAACTTCAAAAGTGTTGCATTTACAGCATTTTGTGAAAATATGTTGTTCAGCTACTTTTTTCATAGCTACAATATGGTGAGTAAGTTGGGTGTCTGTCTCAATAGCTAAGTGAGTAATAGCTACTTTTGGGCTTTTCAGTAACTACCATCTTGAGTAAAATCACTTGTAACTTAAAAACTATTGCATTTAGAGAATTTCGTATAAATATGTTATTCAGCTACTTTTGGGCCAGCTATAACATAGTAAAATTTCAGACCTGTAGCTCATGGCATAGCTGAGTAATAGCTACTTTTAGGTTATCACTGTTGAGTAAATCACTTATAACTTGAAAACTATTGCATTTAGAGTATTTTGTTTCATATGTTATTCACCTATTTTGGGGTCAGCTATAACATAGTGAAGTTTCAGACCTGTGGCTCATTTCATAGCTGAGTAATAGCTACTTTGAAGTTCTCACTGTTGAGTAAATCAGTTATAAATGGAAAACTATTAGATTTAGAGAATTTTGTATAAATATGTTATTCAGCTACTTTTGGGCCAGCTATAACAGTGAAATTTCAGACCTGTAGCTCATGGCATAGCTGAGTAATAGCTACTTTTAGGTTATCACTGTTGAGTAAATCGCTTATAACTTGAAAACTATTGCATTTAGAGAATTTCGTATAAATATGTTATTCAGCTACTTTTGGGTCAGCTATAACATAGTAAAATTTCAGACCTGTAGCTCATGGCATAGCTGAGTAATAGCTACTTTTAGGTTATCACTGTTGAGTAAATCACTTATAACTTGAAAAGTGTTGCATTTAGAACATTTTGTTAAAATATGTTATTCAGCTACTTTTTTCATAGCTACAATATGGTGAGTAAGTTGGGTGTCTGTCTCAATAGCTAAGTGAGTAATAGCTACTTTTGGGCTTTTCAGTAACTTCCATCATGAGTAAAATCACTTGTAACTTAAAAACTATTGCATTTAGAGAATTTCGTATAAATATGTTATTCAGCTACTTTTGGGTCAGCTATAACATAGTAAAATTTCAGACCTGTAGCTCATGGCATAGCTGAGTAATAGCTACTTTTAGGTTATCACTGTTGAGTAAATCACTTATAACTTGAAAACTATTGCATTTAGAGTATTTGGTTTCAATATGTTATTCACCTATTTTGGGGTCAGCTATAACATAGTGAAGTGTCAGACCTGTGGCTCATTTCATAGCTGAGTAATAGCTACTTTGAAGTTCTCACTGTTGAGTAAATCAGTTATAATTGGAAAACTATTGCATTTACAGAAATTTGTGCAAATATGTTATTCAGCTACTTTTGGGTCAGCTATAACATAGTGAAATTATAGACCTATAGCTCATGGCACAACTGAGCAATAGCTATTCTCAGGTACTGACTGTTGAGTAAATCAGCTATAACTTGAAAAATATTGCATTTGGAGTATTTTGTTAAAATATATTGTTCACCTACTTTTGGGTCAGCTATAACATAGTGAAATTACAGACCTATAGCTCATGGCATAGCGGAGCAATAGCTATTTTCAGGTTCTCACTATTGAGTAAATCAGTTGTAGCTTGAAAACTATTGCATTTACAGTAGTTTGCTTAAATATGTTGTTCACCTACTTTTGGGTTAGCTATAACATAGTAAAATTTCAGACATGTAGCTCATTGCATAGCTGAGTAATAGTTCCTTTGAGGTTCTCACTGTTGAGTAAATCAGTTGTAACTTGAAAACTATTACATTTAGAGTAATTTGTTAAATATGTTATTCACAGATTTTTTGGTCAGCTATAACATAGTGAAATTGCAGACCTCTATGTCATGGCATAGCTGAGCAATAGCTACTTTCAGGTTCTCACTGTTGAGTAAATCATTGTATCCACTGGATAGCCGCAGTGTGTACAGAGAGATTTCACCATTACTGCTCTGATGAAAAAAAATATTATAGCTAGCTTTCTTTAGTTTGCAGTATATATTAATAACCATAAAATGTTGTCTGGGAATATTTTTGGCCTCATTTTGAGAAACAAGATGGCCGCCACAGGTGTTTTTGTCAGTCATGAAAAGTGCTTATATCTCCCTTATTATTGATCCTAGAGGTTTGGGATGATAAACCAACCTGTAGGAAATCATGGGGTGGGAATCTTTTGGTGTGGTCAGATTTGACTTTCAATGACCCCTCCTTCAAGGTCAAACAAGGATAGCCAAACTTAAAAGTGCTTATAACTCGCTTATTATTGGTCCCAGAGGTTTGGGATGGTAAACAGACAGGAAATCATGGGCTGTGAATCTGTTGATATGGTCCGATTTGACCTTGGAACCCTCCTTCAAGGTTAAATGAGGATAGTGAAAATTGAAAGTGCCTACAACTCGCTTATTATTGGTGACAGAGATTTGGGATGGTAAACCATCCCATAGGAAATCATTGGCTCGGAATCTTTTGGTATGGTCAGATTTGACCTTTGGACCCCTCCTTCAAGGTCAAATGAGGACAGCCAAGCTTAAAAGTGCTTATAACTCATTTATAATTGGTCCTAGAGGTTTGGAATGGTAAACCATAGGAAGTCATGGGCTGGGAATGTATTTGTGTGGTTAGATTTGACCTTGGACCCCTTCTTCAAGGTCGAACGAGGATATTGCATTTGTAGTATTTCTTTAAATATGTTTTAACCTATTTTTTACACTTAAACAATTACCTTGTTATTTTCCTTCATAATACCATTTACAGGGCACAACTTTTTTATCCTTTTCTTCTGTCAGCTTCGGAATTTCTTTCGAACTTGCTGTTCAGTTACCATTTACTGTATTTCTGTACAGCCCTTTTCCTGATAATTATTCTGTCCTCTAATCACCTTCACAAATCAAAAACACTCAGTCAGCTGACACAGTGCCCGTTCACGGGCACTCTCCTCTTGTTTTCATTTTGTTGCTTTAACTATTTTTATATTTTCTGTACGTTTTATAGATGAAAGTGTTCTTGGACAACTGATGGAAATTTTACAGGAGGAATACCAAAACACCAAAGAGGAGCACCCTGCCATTGAGTGGGTTGTTAATCAGCCAGTGATTGCAAAAACTGAGGACTATGATTCATTGTTCTACAGGGGAATTATCAGAGAAATCGGTCAAACATTGGTGAAGGTATGCAGAATTATCTTTGTATATTAGCAATGGAAGTGTCGGGGTATTGTTTTCACCCATGATGTCCAGATGGGTGGGCAGGTGGGTGGCGGGAAAAAGTTTGTCCGGCCTGTATCTCAGAAACCGTAAGGTGTAGAAAGTTGATACTTGGTAGGGACATTGGCTAGGGGGTGTAGGTGTGCAACGTCATGGTGTGACCTTGATTTGACCTTTGACCATGCTGTAGTGACCTTGAGTTTCAAAATCTTGTCCGGGCTATATCTTTGAAACCATAAGATGTAGGAAGTTGATACTTGGTAGGGAAATTGGTTAGGGGGTGTAGGTGTGCAATGTCATGGTGTGACCTTGATTTGACCTTGCCGTAGTGACCTTGACCTATAAAATCTTGTCCGGGCTATATCTCGGAAACCGTAAGGTGTAGGAAGTTGTTAGTTGGTAGGGACATTGATTAGGGGTATAGGTGTGCAAGGTGATGGTGTGACGTTGATTTGACGTTTAACCTTGCCGTAGTGACCGTGACCTATAAAATCTTGTCTGGGCTATATCTCAGGAACCTTAAGGTGTAGGAAGTTGATACTTGGTAGGGACATTGGTTAGGGGGTGTAGGTGTACAACGTCATTGCGTGACCTTGATTTGACCTTTGACTTTGCTGTAGTGACCTTGACCTATAAATCTTGTCCTGGCTGTATCTCAGAAACCGTAAGATGTAGGAAGTTGATACTGGGTAGGGACATTGGTTAGGGTGTGTAGATGTAAAACGTCATGGCGTGACCTTGATTTGACCTTTGACCTTGCTGTAGTGACCTTGACCTATAAAATCTTGTCCGGGCTTCATCTTGGAAACCGTAAGGTGTAGGAAGTTGATGCTTGGTAGGGATATTGGTTAGGAGGTGTAGGTGTGTGCAACGTCATGATGTGACCTTGATTTGACCTTGCCGTAGTGACCTTGACCTGTAAAATCTTGTCCGGGCTATATCTCAGGAACCGTAAGGTGTAAGAAGTGGTTACTTGGTAGAGACATTGGTCAGGGGGTGTAGCTGTGCAGTGTCATAGTGTGACCTTGATTTGACCTTGACCTATAAAATCTTGTCTGGGCTATATTTTGGAAACCGTAAGCTGTAGGAAATTGATACGTGGTAGGGATATTGGTTATGGGTTGTAGGTGTGCAACATCATTCTGTGACCTTGATTTGACCTTTGACCTTGTTACAATGAGTTTTAAAATCTTGTCTGGGCTATTTCTTGGATTCCATAAGGTGTAGAAGGTTGACACTTGCTAGGGACATTGGTTAGGGGGTGTATGTAAATGTATGTTTTTATTTCATAAAAATGTAAATATACTATACCATATGAAAACACTTGGGTAAGCGTGGCTTGGCGTTCGGTGACCGCCACATACACCGTACATAGAATTTAAAATATGAGGGGAGACCCTCTTTAAACCTATATAGTTGCTACCTTTGACCCCTGATGACCTAATTCACTCTGCCATGCGCAGTAATACAGAAATAGTTCATTCTTTTTGTGGCGGTTGAACTACCAACAAGCGTTTTGCTACCTCTCAAAAAGACCTGCATTTACACGTTTTTATGCTTTGTAAGTAGTTCTTTGCTGTTTTATTCACTCTTCCTCCATTTTATTTACCTTTTACTTCGATTTCTGGTGAATTTATTGTGTACTTTGGTCATATATTTTACGTGTTTTTCCAAAACTCGTATTATCGCTCATCTGGTCACGTGGTGTTGGAATGTCGGATTTCCTTTGGATATATTCATTTCCTCAGTAAATTATTTCGTTTTATGCACTTCTACAGGCATTACAATTTTAATTTACAGTTTTCCTTCATTCTTCCAACGAAATTCTTTGTTTTTCCACATATTTTGACCGTATTGTCACCTTGACTGTGCTTTGTTTCACGTAAATACCATTCTGGTATTATCGTTCATCGGGTCACGTGGTGTCAGAATGTTGGATTTCCTTTGGAAATATTCATTTCCGCGGTGAATTAATTCATTTATGCACTTCTACAGGCATTATAATTCCCCATTTATGGTTTCCTTCATTCTTTTTACGAAATTCTTCGTTTCACCGCGTATTTTGACCCTATTTATTGAGCTTTTTACAAATCATTCACCAGGTCACGTGACCATGACGTCACATCCAAAATGGAGGTCAACCGATCGGTTGTCAGAAAATATTCATTCTCATGGTGATTACAGCATTTCCAGGTTTGTTTATGCATTCCTTTTTCATAATTCTTTTATTATTATTATTTCAGAGCATAATGTGTAATATATTTCCTTTGTTAACGCATATTTTATAGCGTAACATTACGGTATTTACTACCTACCATTCACGGTTCTTTACTTGTACAGGCCCTTTCATTTGACATTTCTGGAATCCGGATCCTGGTTTCAGTGTTTTGGGGTTCAATTCTGAGCCTAGGGTCTCCATTTTTAGCCTTTCTCCACCTTCAATTCTGGAGGTTGGGGGTTTACGGCTTCTGGGGAGGACTTTGTCTTCCACCTTTTGGAGATCCATTTCACTGTTACTGGTTTCCTACATTCCAATTTTATGTCAATTGGTCATTTGGTTTCTCAGTCCATTTTTAGTCCTTTGGCCTCTTTTGTGCCTAGGCTTCAGTCTAATCAGACTGCTTTTTGGTACTGGGATTACCTTCTCAAGACCATTCATTTTCAGGGTCCCTTAGAAGAGTTTATCAGTTGAATCCAACTGATTTTGCTACTTCCTTAACACTACTCCATTCATTTACTAAATCTAGAAAAATTTTGTTTGGGGTTTGGTGGAAATCTTCTGTTACTCAACAGCTTTCTATTGTGTTTTCACCATTTTTTAGATCTGATGATCAATGGGCACATCTCCCTTTTGGGTATGTTGGGGGTTCCTCGGTCTACAGTTAACCTTTAGGCAGACTTCAGGACCCCTATTCCAACTTTTTGGTGCCAGTCTGTTGGACTATATGGGTGCTTAGGACTTCATCCTTTAATCTTCTCCACAGAAGATTTTCAAGCTTCCTGTCTAACAGAATTAGGGAATAATTTGACTGCTCTTTCCTTTTGATCAGTCTTATTTTTCTCTAAGTCAACCACTTTTCCCAGGCTTAGAAGTTCTTTCATGAGGCCAGATACTTACTTTCTGTCACTCATTCATTTTGGGATCTTCTTATTCTAAGTTTTGTAGGTTGGGTAATTACCCAATTTTCCTTCTAAAACTTAGTTTTGCCAGGTACAAATCCTCTTCAGAGGGTTTTTTGGGTTGACTTGCTCAGGTTTCCGGACCTGGGATCTAGCCTGATGGGGTTCTTAAGACCTTCTCTTCCCTAGGTAGAGTTCCTCTGCTATTAGGGGAGATCTGAGATGGACCTTAGGGTCCTTATTTCTGTGGGATTTTTTCCTTCAGTCCTGTTTTGTTGATCACTTATTCAAGTTGATTGACAAGGCAATACTTTCTCAGTGGTCTTTTTCATCCACCATTCTTTGGACATTTGTTCAATGGGTCTTCTAGCTCCAATTTAGCTGGTTGATCTATGGCCCTTTTTCAGCCATCTTTGCACTTTGTTTTGAGAGATTTCTTTATCCATTCTCCTCACTTGTGCTTAGTCACTTGGTAGGGTAAATTGGTCCTATTTTGGTCTTATGCTGTTTTTTGTGGTGTCTCTCTTGGGAGACCATTTCTTCTCACATATAACAGTATAAGCAAAAGTTTTTCATGTGGCCCTTACTCAAGGTGCCTCTTTTAAGCTATCTGCATTAGCCTCTTGAGGTACTCCAATTAAGACCTTTTTCCTCCCATCCAGGGAGTTTTCTCTCTAACTTAGTGCTTTAAGGATGTGGTTCCTTTCCAGGTTCCAACATTCTGATGGTGGAATGCCTTCCAGAGGTAGAGGCTCAGCCTCAACCTCTATTATGGTGTCCTTCAGGAGATAAGAGTGTTGTTTTAATCAAATTTTCACTCTTACTTCCAGATCCCTCCACTTGCCAGTGGGAGGTCAACTGATTCCAGTGGTCTCTCAGATTCCACTTTCCTGATTCTTTCAGCTCTTCTCCACAGAAGAATGCTGTTCTTTGTCATTCAGTCTCACACTGTCTGTTCACATGAGCAGTTCAAGTATCATGAGCTCCTGTTTTCCTGATTTTTCAGGGCATTATCCTTGACAAAGATATACTGGAAACCACCATTAGATTTATATCTTTTCCTGGTTTTCCAGACTATCAGGATGCAACGTATCAGTTGATCATTTTCTCAATTGGCCAGTGGACCACTTCTCTTCCTCAATTTGCCTCCTTTCTCTCCTTTGGCTCCTTTGGTTCACTCTTGCTCATAGTTTTGCTTTTGGGCAAGGTGTACCACTTTGTGGCAATGCCTTATGGTCTAGCCACTAGCCTTTCAGGATTTACTTCCTTAGTCAAGGAAGTAAGGAAAGTTGGCTTTGAGGTTGGGCATCTCAGTGCACATGTGACTACAAATTGGTTCATTAGAGCCAATAGTTGTCGGAGGCTCATTTTTGAACTCTATTAGAGTTGACTTTCAACTTGGAGTGGTTCTTAGCAGGAAGTATTTAGATCTGTTTCTTTAACAGGTCTCCTTCCTGGGTCAGGTTCTTAACCTGTTTCTTAATTACCTCTCCAACTGGGCTCCTTATTTCTTTTGGCTTCCACTTGGAAGCCGCTTCTTCAAGGTCCCTGCACATGACACTTCCTCTGTGTCATCTCAGGACACTTGATTTTCCTTCTCAAAGGTGCTCTGGATTTTCCATTCCTTGATCCTTGTATGAAGGTTCATTCAAGATGGTACTATCCTGGGAACTATGTCTTTGCATACCTCCCTTTAATTCCCTAGTTTTTACATCTACTTTCATGGATGTTTCACTTCAGGGTTTGGGAGTTCTTTGTGCTCTGTGGACCACCTAAGGTCTATTTTTGATGCAGCAGTCCAGTCTGTGCATCAGTTCTAGAGCTCATAGCTGTCCTTTTTGCTCAGACATTTGTTCCTGTATTATCCTTTCATCAAAGGATCATCCTTTCAGCCTCAAACAACTCAGATGTCTTGTTCTCAAGACATTTGTTCCTCACTTGTCCTTTCTTTAAGGGATTCTTCAGATAGTCCAGGTAACACTGTTGTCTGGGTTTTCTTTATATCAAGACAGCTTCCACTCTTGGGACATGTGTATTTTGGCATCTTTTGCCATTATTTATACAAGAACAAGTCTGTTCTTCCACCTACTCATGTTCCAGGGGCATGAATCCTTGGCAGACCATCTCTGGAGGTCTTTTCTCACCTTTCATATAAGGTGGCCCCTCAATTCTTGGATCTTCAGATGGTAGTCTCAGACTTTTCATCTTATTTAGATCTCTTTTGCCATGTGATTCAATCACAAGCTGCTCTTACATGTGCCTCCTGTGCTAGATCCTTAGGCTTGTTTTACTCCTTCCCTCCTTCAGCTCCTTGTCCTCTATGGCCAGGAAGTTAATCAACTTTCAGAGCTGTATCATGCTTCTTGTAGCCTTTCTTGGTAATTGCCAGGTTTGGCCTCAAGATCTCCTTTTAGAAAGCCATTGGCTCTTCCTCTTATTCTTCTATAACAATCTCATGTTGAGTTTTGTTATTAATTTTTATGAAGTTCCTTTCTTCAAGCTTTCTAGCTGAAGTCTCCATTAAGAAGAATTTTCTCAGGAGGGGTCCATAACTGTCTATGAAGCAATGTGGAACTGCTTCAAAACTTGTGAGAAACATGGCCACTCTGCCATGCTTCAACTGTCCCATTTATTGCTGTTTGTTCCTATTTTTGAATTATTTTCAGACAATAGGGATACAGGTCATCTCTCTCCATGTACTTCTTGGAGTTGGGTTCTTATAAGGAGCTAGGAAGTCTCATTTAGAGCTTCTTTAAGTCCAGAATTAGGGTAGTCGTCACCTACCTCCTTGGTACTTAATCCTTGGTTCTGCAGGCTCTTACCAAGGCTCCTCTTGAACCCTTTTCATTTGCTGAGCCAAGTTTTTCACATTTTAGACAGTCTTTCTTACTCCCTTTGGGAAGGAGATGGAATGATTTTCATTCCTCTATTTAGAGGTTTTCTCTCACTCTTTAGGGATGGCCTAAGTCATCCTTAAGTCAGATCTTGCTTTCTTGGCTTAAGCCAGTTATCTTCAGAAGGCTCTTCCTGCTTTGACTTTTTGTCTTTGGTCAGGATGACTTAGAGGACATCTCCTTTTTTACAGTCAGATTCCTAAGATATTATCTATCTAGCTATTCTGACTTTCTTAGAAGGATTTCTTCTTGGTCTTTCTTCTGAAGTCCAAGAGGGTGATATTGCTGCTCAGACAATATCTTTTTGGATAGCATTTTATCCTTTATTCCCTCAATCTCTGTTCCACAGAGAATGCATCTCTTCATGGTGTCAGGGTTCATGATGTCAGGGCACAGGCTGCTTCCTGGTCCTTTAGGGGTGGAATCCCACTCCTAGACATGAGATCCTGCACGTGGAAGAGCCATTCCACTTTTACATCCTTCTACTTTAGGAATGTATCTCTCAAGAAGGGGGATTCCTCTTGGAATCCTTGCACTTCACTTATTTTCCTTCAGAGATGTTGTTCTTAAGAATCTCTATGATTTCTTAAGTGGAGTGGACATCCTTTTCCACTCAGCCATTTCTCTCTCTTCTACTTAAATTCCTCATTTTATTGCGTTAATATATCTTACCTAGTGGACCAGTGCATTTGTCCGGCGCGCAGCCGGTCCCGCCAAACGTTAGACAAAAACGTCCTGAGCTGGGCTCTGACCGGGACCGGTAGTGCACTCCTCATTCGCCAGGTGTCGTGACTGCACCCAGCTCCCCTACTGCGCGTGCGCGCGCATGCGTACTTCCTCTTTTTGTTTGGCGCCATAGTGTGTTAGCGATAAATTTCAGTAGAATTAACTTTGAAGTATATTAGTTGTTTACAAGTGTGTTACAGGGAAAGTTTTGGATATTTGCGAAATATATTTATCATGGCATCACCAGGACAGAGGCGTGGTAGTTGTGGCCATGTGATGGCAGCCTTCGACCTGCACAAAAAATGTTCCCGCTGCAGGGACAAAAAGATGGGAGATGACCCTTGTGTCAAAGGTCAACGTTGTGATTTATGTGACCGTTTTTCGGACTCTCAGAAGGGTATGTTAGCAACCCCACAATATCAAATCTGGAAAGATAAGAAAGCAGGGACCTTGGTTTCCCCTAGTAAAGTTACTGTTGTGGGTCCCGTAGAGGATCAGACTGATTTTGAGATGGCCCCGGACGCTGCGCATGCGCAGGAACGGGTTTTTACCGGTGCCTCACCGGCTGCTCTTGGTCAAGCTAGTGTTGGAGATTTTGTCTCCCGTCAGGACCTGGAACTATTAAACAATCAGTTAGAAGAAAAGTTCGCCCGCTTTGAGGCTCTCCTTTCAAGAACCAACATCTTCTCAACTCCCAAGATGCCTGTCTCAACATTTCAAGCTCCCATCACTGACACGCCTTTTATCAACCCGTCTCCTGACCCCGGAGCCACCGGTCCGGTGAGGCCTCCAGGTCAGGAGTTAGAGGTTTCACCTGCTGTTAAGAAGCATAAGGGAAAATCTAAACAAAAGAAGGCTGTTAAACCGGCTGCTAGTGCCGGTTCTTCAGATCAGATTGCTTCGGATCCTATTCCTCCTCTCAAGACAGTTGTGCCCGGTCCGGATTTGCAAACTCTTGAGAAACCGGAGGAAACTGTTTCCTCTTTTACCAGTGTCACTTCTCTTGGATCCTCTTCTCAACCGGTCATCACCGGTCCGCAACCTTCCAGTGGTTCTACTTCATTTGCTCCAGACAGTTTTACTCAGCCGGATCCGGCTCTGTCAGACGAGGAACCCCTTCCGGACCGGTCAGATAAAGACTCCGGTGAGGAGGGTGAACTTTCAGATTCTGAGGTGGTTGGAAGAAATGAACTACAGGGAAACGGTCCGGTCGGTCCGGGCTTTCCTTGGCTGGTCTCACATACCAGATTTTGAAGCTGCTGTAGGTGATACGGATAACCGCTCTGACAACCCTTGGAAGGGTAAACACCCTCGTCGTACGGGAAAAGTGTCGGTAGAACTGCCAGCAGACGACTGGCTGTGCTATAAAATGGAGAAACTTAATACGCGGGCTGCAGAAGGCTACCCTTCCCGTGCACAGGAAGCAGCAGGTCTGAAACAGGACCAGTTCATCAGGACACCTAAAAGCCAGGCTAAGTGGTATACTCAATCCCGAATAAAACAGGATGGCAACCAAAGACCTGGAAGGACTATCTTTGGCTGGTTGGGGTCCGAAGCTAGATTAAACTCTCAGTTCTCACGCATTGCCAAGATTTCCTCTTACCCATCCTCAGGACCGGCTTCTAGGCCTATCTCTCAAGAAATCCTTAGACGGTGGGAGCAATGTGCTAGGGAAGGCTCCTTGATCACCAACCATGCCGCAGGGTTTAACAGGTGCGTGAGTGAGATCCAGGACAAAATGAACCAACATATTTCCTTTCTGAACAGTACCATTGTTAAAGGTAAAGCTCCAAAGGAGGTCACAGACGCCATCAAGGACTTAAAAGACTTGTCAGCTTTCCATTCTAGCGTCTCTGTGGCCTTGGGTACTGCTTTTCAGCACCTCGCAGACAGTTTGTTTGTCCAACTAGCAAATTTCATTTTGTTGAGAAGAGATTCCTACCTAGAATATGTTAGACCAGGCCTGAAACCTGACACCTGGAATAAGCTGCGCAATGCCCCCCTTTTTACTTACGGGTTGTTCCCGGATGATGTACTGGCGGTGGCTGAGCAAGATATACAAAAACATGAGTCTAATAGGAGTGCTCCTGGTCCCGGTTCGGGCACATACCAGCACTCTAAGAAACATCAGTTCAGGTACCAACCCTACGACAAGAAAGATAGTCGTCAATCTGGTTTTTCGTCTTCTCAGACTCAGCAACCTTGGCGGCAGTTTTCGGGCAGAGGCAGAGGCAAGAATCGTGGTAGAGGTGGCTCTAGCTCCACATATTACTCCAAGCCTGCCCGTGGTAGTAAACCATATAAATGACAATCAATGTTTGTGGAGTCCCCTAGTTCAGTTAAAATCAAAGTCCGGGGATCTCAATCTAGTGTCAGCAACCAACAAAGTGACTTTTCAAAAGACTGTAAATTTGCCTGTTGTTCTTCCTGCAGTTTCTGTAAAAGGGCCGTTGCAAAAGAAAAACGTAAGACCCTCTCATGCCAAAATAGAAATAAAATCTGTGAACAGTGCTTTGTCTGTAAATCAATGTCTTTTTGCCCCAAATGTCATAAATGTACCTTGTGTTGTCAAAGATCCGCCTGTGGGAGGCCGTCTGCAACTGTTTTGGCAGGTTTGGCTCTCCCTGGGTTCAAATCCGAGGGTAGTCTCCATCCTCAGGGAAGGGTACCAACTCCCCTTCAAGGAAAGACCACCCCTCGCAAGATTCCCTGTAATAGTCAGTGGTTCATCAGCTCCTTTAAGAAACAAAAAGCTGAACGAAGCCTTACAGTCTCTAGGTCAAAAACAGGCTATAGAAAAAGTGTCAGGTCAGTCATCTCTGGGCTTCTACAACCGGTTGTTCCTGGTTCCAAAACCCAACAAAAAATGGAGGCCCATTCTAGACCTAAGTCAACTGAACCTGTACCTTGCTCCGGCAACGTTCAAGATGGAAACTCCGGAGACCATCAGACTCTCCCTGCAACAGGGGGAGTGGGTCACTTCGCTGGATTTCAGCGACGCTTATTTTCACATCCCCATAAACCACAGGTCGCGAAAATATCTCAGGTTCCACTTAAAAGATCAGACCTTTCAGTTCACAGCACTTCCCTTTGGCCTGTCGACGGCTCCGTTGGAGTTCACAAAGGTGGTCAAAGAGGTAAAACTCATGGCTCAATCGAGGGGTATTCGAATCCACCAATACCTAGACGATTGGTTACTGAGAGCCCCATGCCGGGAAATTTGCCTACGTCATACGCAGACCCTTTTGGACCTTTGCCGCTCTCTAGGTTGGGTAGTCAACATGGAGAAGTCAGAGCTGGTTCCCCAACAAACCTTCGACTTCGTAGGTTATCATTTCGACCTATCTCAGGGGTTAGTCAAACCAACTCAGGACAGGTGGAGGAGTCTATCTCAGAAGCTCAACCTTCTCCTGGGACTGGAATGTTGCTCAGTCAGGCAGTTCATGTCTTTGATCGGCCTTCTGACAGCAACAGAAAAACAAGTAGTATCGGGGCGGCTGCATATGAGACCCATTCAATGGCACCTGAAAAAGCATTGGCATGCCCCGGAATCTCTGGAAAAGGTCATTCCAATTCCTTCATCTCTCCATGTACATCTAAGGTGGTGGTTGGACCCGGCCAAGGTGCTCTCCGGTCAACCCTTACACCCTCTTCAACACGCCCTTCAACTGTTTACAGATGCCTCAAACGAAGGTTGGGGCGCTCACTTAGGCGATTACATGGCAAAAGGAGTCTGGTTAGAGTCAGAAGGCGCCTTGCACATAAATTTGTTGGAGCTCAAGGCAGTCCTGCTGGCCTTAAAACGGTTTGAGCGGTTATGTTGCAACCAGATAGTTCTTGTTTGTACAGACAACACCACTGTGGTCTCTTACATCAACAAGGAAGGGGGTATGAAATCAGGCTCACTCTGTGCCCTCCTTTGGAGACTGATGCTTTAGTGCAATCAAAGGCAGATTGTCCTGAGGGCCAGGCATATTCCGGGTCACCTGAACGTCATAGCCGACAATCTGTCCCGACTCAATCAGGTGATCCAAATGGAATGGTCCCTCCTTCCGGAGGTGTTTGCTCAAATATGCCGGCGTTGGCACCGCCCGTCTGTGGACCTGTTTGCCACCCGGTTCAATCACAAACTTCCCCGGTTTGTATCCCCGGTTCCAGACCAATCAGCGTGGGAAGTGGATGCCTTAAGTCTCCCTTGGGAGGACCTGGATGCTTATGCTTTTCCACCGACGGCCCTTCTTCATCAGGTGGTAACGAAACTTTTGGACCACAGATTCCGTCGTCTCATTCTGATATCACCAGGTTGGCCCAACATGCCTTGGTTTTGGGACCTGGTCAACATGTCAGCTCAAATTCCCCTCCTGCTCCCTCAGGTGTCGAATTTGATAACTCAACCGTTCAATCAGTGTCCTCACCGGGACCTTCCCAATCTGAACCTTCATGCTTGGCTCCTAGAGCCTCTGCCATCCAGCAAGCCGGGTTCTCGGCAGAAGTGGCAACAAGAATTGAGGCTCCTCAAAGACGCTCTACCAGAGCCATTTATGAATCAAAGTGGTCCGTTTTTGTCAGATGGTGTGAGAAAAATCAGGTGGACTTCAGAACTCCCTCTATAGAGCAAATTGCGGATTTTCTCCTTTCCCTTTTTCAGGAGAAACATCTTCAACCTAGTACCATAGAAGGCTATAGGACTGCCATAGCCGACAAAGTGGGGAATTCCAGAATTAACCTCAGCAAGGATGAAAACTTGTCCAGGTTGTTGGACAGTTTTCATAGGGACAAACCAAAAGGCAGGCGTGGGGTTCCTACGTGGAATTTGTCTTTGGTCCTTCACCAACTTACATAACCTCCTTTTGAACCTCTCAGGAAGGCTTCGCTGAACTACCTCACTTTTAAGACTGTCTTCCTTCTAGCCTTGGGCTCTGGGAAACGGAGGAGTGAAATTCATGCTTGGGTTCACAGGAACATTAGGCACCAAGAGGATTGGTCGAATGTTTCCTTATCGCCCTCTCCTAGTTTCATCTCTAAGAACCACCTGGCTAAAGAAGGTCCCGCTTGCGTGGCCCTTGTTATCATTCCAGCCTTGGCTCCTTCATTGGACAGATCCCTCAAGGAGGATAGGAGTCTGTGCCCGGTCCGGGCACTACGTTATTACTTGGACAAAACCAAAGATCTCCGTTCAGGCAAGGAATTGGTTTTTGTTTCCTTTAGGAAGAGTTTCCAGAAGGATATTGTCCCTGCTACCGTTTCCTCCTGGATCAAACAAACCATCGTCCTTTGTTACCAGATGTCAGACCAACAGGCTCAACAATTGCATCAGGTTCGGGCTCATGACGTTCGCGGCGTCCAAAGCCTTTCAGGGGGGTGTTCCCTTAGACCAGATTTTGGCAGCCTGTCACTGGAAGTCTCATAATACCTTCACCCAATTTTACCTGAAGGACTTGGCCTGGGCAGACTCGGATGTGTACCATTTGGGTCCTGTGGTAGCTGCCCAACAAATTAGGGACTAAATAGAGGCTCCCATGTATATAGTGATGTATATGTGTATTCATACATGTACATAAAAAAAAACAAAAAAAAAAACGTCCCTGCAGTCTGTCTTGCGTTGCAAGAAGATGGGGGACCATCTTAATCTTCAATTCCCCTTCTTCACTTCCTCGTGGACTCGTCAGCTACAAAACTAAAGGGGGGGGAGAGACTGTACCTATCCAGGGTAGCTAGAAACCCTTCCCGGGTGATTCCCTCTGGATTTGCGGAGTATATATGTAGATCTTAGAGTCTCTGTCTCCCCTTTTTCCATAGCTAACCTCCAACCACTGGGTAGTTATTCTGCACTGGTCCACTAGGTAAGATATATTAACGCAATAAAATGGAAAATTTAATGGTTAAATTAAATTTTTATTAGTTAATATCTTACCTAGTGGACCAAGAGAGTCCCACCCTACCTGCCCCGCAATAGCTAAAAGGGGGACATTCTTAGGTAGGCCACAAAAAGAGGAAGTATGCATGCGCGCGCACGCGCAGTAGGGGAGCTGGGTGCAGTCACGACACCTGGCGAATGAGGAGTGCACTACCGGTCCCGGTCAGAGCCCAGCTCAGGACGTTTTTGTCTAACGTTTGGCGGGACCAGCTGCGCGCCGGACAAATGCACTGGTCCACTAGGTAAGATATTAACTAATAAAAATTTAATTTAACCATTAAATTTTCCAATTTAAGTCCATCTGAAACTTTTAGTTTCAGAAAAAGGGGGGTGGCATTTCCCTTTTAGGGAATCTATTCTTCATCTCTATTTTCAGAACCGTGCTTCTTAGTGCCTCTGGGCATGTTCCCATTCTGAGCACAGGGCATACTTATGCCTTCTCCTTTGAGCTGACCTAATAGGGTGTAGACAGTAGTGCTGGGAGATCGCTTGGATTTTCCCTGTCGATGTTCGTATCGGACATTTGTAACCAAACTTCGGACATTTCCGATTATGGAGTCGAAGTGTAAAAAAGACCGATAAAATCAAATATTAAATTATATCAAGTAAAATACACACAAATTACCACAAATATGACCAAAATATAATCTAAAAGCCATTCACAGATGTCTCCCTCACTAACAGACCATGCTTGATGTATCCTCACTTGTGATTGGCTGATTTTATGATCACCTTGACAACAGTTGGAAAACCCCAAGGTGTTTCTACACATTCACGGCTAGTTTTGTGATTTTAACTGATGGATATTTCAGATTTTTACAAAATATTATGAAGGTTAGCATTTTATTGTGACCAAACGGCTGCAAAGAAATGGATATAGCAAATATTGGTTTTACTTAAATTTTACCGATCATTGATTGACAATGAGCCAGCGAGCGATAATACCGAAGTTTGCGAACATCGTCCCAGCACTAGTAGACAGCAGTGTTGAAGTTAGTGCAGTGGTTAATGCTACTCACTTAACTCAGTGGAGTTATTGCTTCAGCACAGAGGTTTTGGGTTCAATTGCATTGCACTAGGAAGTATCCTTTTGTAGCAATTTAACCTTAGGGTGGTTTTCCTCAGTCTGTCTTTTTCCCACCATCCTTCCATGTGGGCATTCAACCCAAGTATTTTCATATGGTATAGTATATTTACATTTTTACCCCACAGCCCTTAATGGCTGTTGGGGTATTGTTTTCACCCATGGTGTCCGGATGGTCGGGCGGGTGGGTGGTTGGGCGGCGGGAAATAGTTTGTCCGGGCTGTATCTCAGAAACCGTAGGGTGTAGGAAGTTGATACTTGGTAGGGACATTGGTTAGGGGGTGTAGCTGTGCAACGTCATGGTCTGACCTTGATTTGACCTTTGACCTTGCCGTAGTGACCTTGAGTTTGAAAATCTTGTCCGGGCTATATCTCGGAAACTGTAAGGTGTAGGAAGTTGATACTTGGTAGGGACATTGGTTAGGGGGTGTAGTTGTGCAACGTCATAGTCTGACCTTGATTTGACCTTTGACCTTGCCGTAGTGACCTTGACCTATAAAATCTTGTCCGGGCTATATCTCGGAAACCGTAAGGTGTAGGAAGTTGATACGTGGTAGGGATATTGGTTAGGGGGTGTAGGTGTGCAACGTCATGGTCTGACCTTGATTTGACCTTTGACCTTGCCGTAGTGACCTTGACCTATAAAATGTTGTCCGGGCTATATCTCGGAAACTGTAAGGCTTGGGAAGTTGATATTTGGTAGGGACATTGGCTAGGGGGTGTAGGTGTGCAACGTCATGGTGTGACCTTGATTTGACCTTTGACCTTGCCGTAGTGACCTTGACCTATAAAATGTTGTCCGGGCTATATCTCAGAAACCGTAAGGTGTAGGAAGTTGATACGTGGTACGGATATTGGTTAGAGGGTGTAGGTGTGCAACGTCATGGTGTGACCTCGATTTGACCTGTGACCTTGCCGTAGTGGCCTTGACCTATAAAATCTTGTCCAGGCTATATCTCAGAAACCGTAAGGTGTAGGAAGTTGATACTTGGTAGGGATATTGCTTAGGGGGTGTAGGTGTGCAGCGTCATGGTCTGACCTTGATTTGACCTTTGACCTTGCCGTAGTGACCTTAACCTATAAAATGTTATCTGGGCTATATCTCAGAAACCGTAAGGTGTAGGAAGTTGATACTTGGTAGGGATATTGATTAGGGGGTGTAGGTGTGCAACGTCATGGTCTGACCTTGATTTGACCTTTAACCTTGCTGTAGTGACCTTGACGTATAAAATATTGTCCGGGCTTTATCTCGGAAACTGTTAGGTGCAGGAAGTTGATATTTGGTAGAGACATTGGCTAGGGGGTGTAGGTGTGCAGCATCATGGTGTGACCTTGATTTGACCTTTGACCTTGCCATAGTGACCTTGACCTATAAAATCGTCAGGGCTGTATCTCGGAAACCGTAAGGTGTAGGAAGTTGATACTTGGTAGGGACATTACTTATTGGCTATAGGTGTGTATTATCATGGTGTGACCTTAATTTGACCTTTTACCTTGCTGTAGTGACCTTGACCTTTAAAATCTTGTTGCACCTTTGGGTCTGTCTTTTGATGCAGATTAAGCAAAAGTCATATTAGAATTTATTAAGAATTTTACTTTCATAACTTCCCATTGTAAGAGATAGAATTTCATCAAGTGAGCCGCAGATTTTACTCCAACACCACACATAAGCATTCATTAAATGTATTACCACTTCTGTATGCATGGTCAAACCATCTAAACCATAATTCGGAAATGCAGATGTATATAAAGAGTGTTGAATTTTAGTTTACTGATTAATGCCGTCATCTTGTCATTGAATTATCTTGTTTTAATACTTCATCTTTATACACATTATCTTTCTTTTAAACATTATTTCTCCATTTAAACATTGTTTGGACCTTTATATAACTGACAGTGCTCTGAAATTATCCTGAAGTTTGTACTGGTACAGTACTTCTATATGTCATGGTGTTGAAAATATTTCCCAAGGCTGTGGGGTACGGGCATCTCTGATGCTATTTTTATGAAATAAAATTTCATATTTTTAAATGTAAAATGCATTTTTATGAATAAAAATGTATATACTTACCATATGAAAACAGCAAATCACCCTCCCGCCTACCCCGCTTTTAAAGACCTTTTTCCAGCATTTATGTTTATTCACAAAAAGAATGAACTATTTCTGTATTACTGCGCATGGCAGAGTGAATTAGGTCACCAGGGGTCAAAGGTAGCAAGTGTATAGGTTTAAAGAGGGTCTCCCCTCATATTTTAAATTCTATGTACGGTGTATGTGGCGGTCACCGAACGCCAAGCCACGCTTACCCAAGTGTTTTCATATGGTAAGTATATACATTTTTATTCATAAAAATGCATTTTACATTTAAAAATATGAAAGTTCATCATGCTGTGACCTTTTTGCTCTGCCAAAGTGTGTTCAGCTGCCGTATTTGAGACATCTTTCTCTTATGACAAAGATATATGGATTGCTGCAACTGATTATTATATGCACTTTTACATCATTATGCTATATCCAGTGACAGCTATTCTACAAATAATAAATTTTACAGCTTTATATTTTTTAGTTTACTGATTACTGCTGTCATCTTGCTATTGAATTGTCTTGTTTTAGTACTTTATCTTTACATACATTTTCTTTCTCTTGGATGTTATTTTCTCTACTTAAACATTATTTGGACCTGTGCTGAAAGTATCCCGTTCTTTGTACTATTTCACTACGTCTGTATGTTATGGTGTTGAAAACTATTTCCCCAGGCTGTGGGGTACGGGCATCGCTGGTGCTTTTTATTGCGTTAATACATCCTATCCAATACACAATTGCTTTACCCGTCGGCACAACCGGTCCCGCCAACGCCAGAAAAAGACATCCTGTATATACTACCAGCAGGACCGGTCATGGAGTGTGGATTCTCTCGGTGGCGCATCGTACTTCCTTCCTGTGTAGACATCGTGACGTCATAGCATCTTTTTCATTTGGCGCGTGGAGTGTGCAGACGTGTTTTGTACAGAGAGACGTTTTTGCAGTTTTACAACGAATACAACCATTTATTGAACTTTTTATTCTACATATTTCTACTGAAGTTCTGACCATTATGTCGTCTCCTGGACAAAAAAAAAGAGGCACGTGTGGCCATATTATGGCTGTGTTTGATGGCCACCTCAAGTGCGCGAGATGTAGAGACAACGGGGTTCGAGACGATCCGTGTGTCCTCAAGAAAGATTGTCCTATCTGCAAGGCATTTACACCAGAGCAGATCCAACAGCTAGCCACCCCCACCTACAGAGATAGGAAGATAAAGACAAGACGGTTTCTGCCTCCCCTACCCCCACTCTCGTGGACCCTTCACAAGTCAGTGTGTTGGGACGGGTAGATGGAGAGAAGGTTGCAAAACCTGGAACCACTACTGCTGGGAAAAAGAAGCATTCTAATGAATCTCCCAATTCCAGCAAGAGGAAGCCTAGCAGTAGACCTTCTACTGATGACTTGAAGTCTTTAGATGATGCTTTGCAAGGCTGGAAGCTATGTTGCTTGCAGAGTCCTTTGCAGTCCCTGTTGAACCAGTGGTGAAGCCAGCAGAAGTCATCACCAGTGAGAAGCCATTCTTTGACCCTGGTGCTGGTACCAGCCAAAAGTCTACTGGGGTCTCAGATGTGATTGTTACAGGTCCCAGCCCTGTTAAGGCCACCGGGGAAGTTCCTGTGAAAGCTACCCAGCCTGTTGAGGCTCCCGGTACGTGAAGGGGAGTTGTGATCCAGCAGAATGCCACCCAGCCTGTTGAGGCTCCCCGAGCAGGTCCTGAAGCTCTGCTAACCGGTACCAGTAACGCTGCCCTGCATGTTGAGAGTACCTGTGGATCTGGCAGTGAGGAAGATATCCAGAGTGATCCGGGCTCCTCTGTTGATGGCAACTTCCGGGACGGGTCCCCAGACATAGACCTCACCAGAGATGATTCAGCTGAGCAGGAACTCTCTGAGGAGGCTAGTTACAGAGAGATTATCAGAGGCGTGAGATCATTTATTGGCTGGCATCAGATCCCTGACTTCGAAAGTGTTTCAATTTCAGATGACAGCCCTTTTGTTGGTTCCCGAGTCCAGCCAACCAGGAAGGTCTCTGTTAAACTGCCGGTGGATGACTGGTTATGCAGAAATATGGAGAAATTAAACCTCACCATCACTGGAGGCTACCCTTCCAGAAATGCAGAAACTGCTGGACCTCTCAGGGACCAGTTTGTCAAGAAACCCAGGTCGTCCAGATGGTACGACATGCATACAGACATGAAAGACTCTGATAGATCCACTTTGTGTTCCTGGTCTCCTGAACCGGCAAAGTTAAATGGTGCGTTCAGCAGGGTTGCCAGACATACTTTAACCTGCTGCCCCACCCTCCCAGGCCTTTAGCCAGGACATTTTCCGGCATTGTGAGAGAGCAACCAGAGAACAAACTATAATGTGCAACCAAGCTGCTGGCCTAGCTAGATGCTTGACTAGAGTACAGGACATGATGTCTACCCAACTCAAGACCCTGCATTTGGATAAGGGCAAGGGCAAGTCTTCAGGGAGAACGCAGCAAGCTGTGGATGAACTGGAGTATTTTATTACGTTAATACATCCTATCCAATGGACAATTGCTAATCCAGTCGGTGCAGACTGGCCCGTCAAACGTCAGGAAAAGATGTCCTGTGTTTCCACCGGCCAGGCCGGTCCAGTACTGTGCACTCGCCAGGTGGCGCATCATATTTCCTTCCTGTCTAGACAGCATGACGTCATAGCATCTTTTTCGTTTGGCGCATGTATTGTGTACACGGAGAATTTTATGTGAAACGTTATTTGAAGTTTTGATCATCATATCATCAATTTGAGCTTTCATTTTTATGTGAACATACTTTTGGGAGTATATAGATTATTTTCATCTTCGGATTTACTGCTTCTCAGATCATTATGTCTTCTCCGAGCCAGAAACATGGAAGCTGTGGACACCTCATGGCTAGCTTTGACAGCCATAGTTTCTGCACACGCTGCAGAGAGAAAGGTAAGGGCTCAGACCCTTGTGTATCTCATAATGATTGCAATGCTTGTAATGTCCTGACTGAAGAACAATGTTTACAGTTGTCCACTCCTAGTTATAGGTTAAAGAAAGAAAAGGGGAACTTAAGAAATCTTATGACACTCCCAAAATGGACTCGGACAGTTCCTCTCATTAACCCGTCTTCAGTGACGGTAGTGGGAGCTGTGGACGACCAGGGGATATTGCAGTCCCCTGGTTCGAGTTCCAGCACTGAGAAGAAGAAGAAAAAGCCCAATCCTACAGAAAAATCTACAGATCATACGTCCAAACACTCCAAGACCAGTTCAGAGAAGCCTGCTAAATCGCCTTCTATTAAATCTCACAGATCCTCAGCCGACGCAAGGATTGACGTGTCAGAGCAGAAATGGTCAGATAGGTTCAACAGATTAGAGACTCTTCTCTTTTCCAAGACACTGGACAGACTGGAACCAACCTTTGCTACTGTTAAAATGACTCCAGTGACACTCTCCCCCAGTTGGGGCTGTCAGATCTACAGAGCCGTTCATCCGACCGACTGATATATCTATAGATACTGAATCTGACTCCGACTTTTCTGACCACCCTCCGGTGGATATATTTGTGGAGGAAGGGGAAACTGCCCGACCAGGACCCTGATGTTACTGCTACTGACCCCGACCAGACCCTCTCTGAGGAACAAACTTATAGAGAAACAATGAGAGGGATCCGGTCATTCATGGGGTGAACACATATCCCAGATATGGACACAACAACTTCCACATCAGACGACAACCCCTTCGCGGGCCCCAAAACACAACCAGCATAGCAATTTGTCGATCCGAATGCCTACTGATGAACGGCTATGCAAGAAGATGGGTAAACTAAACCTCACACTTTCAGAACGGTATCCTTCACATAGTTATGAAGTTGGTGGTTTGCTCAAAGACCAGTTTTGTACGCCCAGCTAGATCTCAAGCTAAATGGTATGGCTTTGTCTCCAACCAGCAGAAGATTGAAACTGAAACTGGCAAAATTGTGTCATCATGGAGTACCGACGCTTGAAAGTTAAACAGCACCTACAGCCGCATAGCTAGGGCAGCCGGCATTGCCTCAAATGCACCAGCCTCACGTCAGATTTCACAGGACAATCTGAGAAGGTGAGAAAAGTCGGCATGTGAAGCCTCGACCATTTGCAACCAAGCAGCTGGATTTAATAGGTGCTTGTACAAAGTTCAAGAAAATATGCAGTCCCAATTGAAGGTTATTAGATCGGAGCTCAGCAAAGGCAAGTCATCAACCAAGGTTTCCACTGCTGCTGATGAACTACAGTTCTTAATGGACTTCAATTCCAGCATTACACAAGTCATGGCAAAAACAATGGAACACCTAAGTGATTTTGTCTTTGTGACTGTAGCCAACACTACACTAGCTCGAAGAGACTCTTATCTGTCACACCTCAAGACGGATATTAAACCAGATACTTTGGCTGCTCTGAGGATGGGACCCCTGCATGTTCCCATTATATTCCCTGATGAAGCTCTCAAACAGGCAGAACAGGACATTGCAAACTTTGAGAGCAAAGGTCAACTTCACCCAGGAAAGAAAGGTCGTATCCATCCTTATGAGCGTCCAGACAAGCGGACAGATAATAGGAAATTAGACCGACCAGCCTGGAAGAATATTGAGAACCGTGGACAGAACAAGAAAGCCAAAGGCAAAGCCTCATACTACTCTTCAAGACCAGCCAAGGGCCAGCAGTCCTACAAATGACAATTACTTTATAGACAGGTTACAGCAAGGACTACTGGCCGGGAGCCAGATTCCATCACTTGGACACACAATGAACACTGTAAAATATCAGTTGTAAAAGTTGTACATTCTGCGCCCGGGCATTTCCAAAAGAGAGAAATAAGTTCCAGGTCAGCAGCTTGTTATTACCAAAGAAATCACAAATTGAAATTTGTGGAAGGTGTTTCTTGTGTCACTCAATTGTCTTGTGTAAAACCTTATTATCTTCCGCCGGCCGATAGGCCCGGTACGGGAGATTATAAAATGCCCTGTGTCCGTGTGGGCGTGCGTTCGTCACATTTTTACAAAAGCCTTTCTATCTCTTAAAATATTATAGCTAGAGCTTCCAAATCTGCAGGATAAATTCATCATTGGAAAAACTTGCCTGGGAATCTTTTTCGGCTGATTTGGAAAAACAAGATGACCGCCACGGGTGTTAACAAGATGGCTGCCATGTTTTTTTTTTCAGGTGTTCTGCCATGGGTTTTTTTTTTTGTTGATTTAGATGGCTGCCATAAGTGTGTAGTTGCACTTTTATACAGCCTAAAAATAGCCTGCTTGGTATTGATTTTGGGCCTATTTTGAAAAACAACATGGCCGCCAGAGCCTTGCCAAATCTCTGCAAATAGCAGAATGTAAGGCCTAAAGGTCTGTCCAAAGAAAAGTGTTGCAGGTATCCTCACCAGTTTCTCCTTGGCCTTTTCAGTGTTTTATGACCTTATTGCTTATGTCTTTTCATTTGATGCTGTTTTTTCAGACCTAGGTCCATAGCTAAGTGAGTAATAGCAATGGTGGCTACTTTCAGTAAAGTGCTCATAACTCCAAAACGACTGCATTTAGAGCATTTCTGTAAAATATGTTGTTCAGCTACTTCTCCATGCCTACAAGATGATACCATTTTTAGGGGTCTATCTTGATAGTTAAGTGAGTAATAGCTATTTTCTGTTTTTAACAATGACCAAAATGAGTAAGTTGCTTTTATCTTTGTAACTGTTACTTACAATATTGGTCTCAAATATGTTGTTGAACAACTCCTTCATGTACTATATCATGGTGAGGTTTCCAAGGTGTAGCACCATAGCTAGCTGAGTAATAGCTACACTAAGTTTAACATTTGACCATTCAGCAAGTCACTTATAACTCAAAAACTATTGAATATAGAGGATTTTTGTCAAATATGTTGTTTATCTACTTTTTGATGTACTGTGTCGTGGTGAATTTTCAGAGCTGTAAGTCCATAGCTAACTGAGTAATAGCTACTTTGAAATTTCTTAATTTCAACATTGAATAAATCGCTTATACCTCCAAAACTATTGAATTTAGGGAATTATTGTCAAATATGTTAATCAGTTACTTTTTAATGTTCTGTGTCGTGGAAAAGTTTCAGAGCTGTATCTCCATAGCTAACTGAGTAATGGCTACTTTGAATTTCAACAATGAGTAAATCACTTATAACTCCAAAACTATTAAATTTAGAGAATTATTGTCAAATTTGTTGTTCACTTACTATTTGATGTACTGTGTCATGGGAAATTTTCACAGCTGTATCTCCATAGCTACCTGAGTAATAGCTACTTTGAGGGTTTCCATTGAGTAAATCTCCTTTAACAGCAAAACTGTTGAATTTAGAGGATTTTTGTCAAATATATTCTTCACCTACTTTTTAATGTACTGTGAAATGGCAAATTTTGAGAGCTGTAGGTCCATAGCTAACCGAGTAATAGCTACTTTAATGGTTCTCCATTGAGTAAATCACTTATAACAGCAAAACTGTTGAATTTAAAGGATTTTTTTTCAGATATGTTGTTTAGCTACTTTTTTATGTACTGTGTAATGGCAAATTATGACACCTGTAAGTCCATAACTAACTGAGTAATAGCTACTTTGATGGTTCTCCATTGAGTAAATCACTTATAACAGCAAAACTATTAAATTTACCGGATTTTTGTCAAATATGTTGTTCATGTACTTTTTAATGTTCTGTGTCATGGCAAAGTTTCAGGGCTGTAGGTCCATAGCTAACTGAGTAATAGCTACTTTCATGCTTTTCCATTGAGTAAATCACTTATCACAGCAAAACTGTTGAATTTAAAGGATTTTTGTCAAATATGTTGTTCACCTACTTTTTGATGTATTGTGTAATGGCAAATTTTGAGACCTGTAGGTCCATAGCTAACTGAGTAATAGCTACTTTCATTTTTGCGGAAAATGAAAAAGTCTTAATATCTCGAAAACCATAAGAGATAGAGCGATTTAGAGTGAATTTTTGACACGCAGGGTAGTATATGAGTATACTATGCACAACGGAAAAATTTCAATTTTCGCCACTTTTGGCGGCTATCTTGGATTTTAGCAGAAAATAAACATTGAAAATATCTTCGAAATGGTAACAGACAGAGCGATTTAGAGCTAATTTTTGACCCACAGGGTAGTACAATAGTATTCTGTGCCTAGGGGAAAAATGTCATCTTGGATTTTAGCGGAAAATGAAAAATTGTGAATATCTCGGAAAAGGTATTTCCTCCCCTTTAATGCTCGGCAGGAGATACACACCGCGCCAGTGGTCTTGTGTTACAAATGTAACAATTGCTGCTCCAAATCTGCCTGTAGGGGCGAGGCTTCGAAACTTTTGGCAAACTGGCTGGATCTGGGTGCCGGTCCGAAAGTAGTTCAAATCCTAAAAGAGGGTTATAGCCTCCCCTTTCGGATCCGGCCGAACTTGGCAAGATCTCCCACCGTCATAAGCTGTTATGTCAATCCCCACAGGAACCTCTACCTGCTGGAGGCAATCAGAGATCTCTGGGATTTTTCAACCGGCTATTTCTAGTACCAAAACCCGACAACAAGTGAAGACCTATACTAGATCTGAGCAAACTAAATCTTTTCCTCAAGGTGGAAAAGTTCAAAATGGAGACACCGGAAACCATCAGGACATCCCTCCAGCAAGGGGAGTGGGTTACCTCAATAGACATAAGGATGCCTACTTCCATATACCAATACAGGAACAGTCCAGAAAATATCTGAGATTTCATGTACAGGGTCAGACATACCAGTTCAAGGCTCTGCCATTCGGTTTGTCCACAGCACCCATGGACTTCACTGTAATAGCAAAGGAGATGAAACTGATGGCCATACTCAAGGGTATAAGAATTCACCAGTACCTAGACAACTGGTTGGTGAGAGCCAGGTCCCACCAGGTTTGTCTCCAGCATACACAGGATCTAGTGAAAATGTGTCAAGATTTGGGTTGGCTGGTGAACTTAAAAAAATCGGAACTGGAACCCAAGCAGGTTATCAACTTTGTAGGTTACCAGTTTGACCTCAAGTCCGGTCGGGTCCGACCCACACCAGACCGGAGGCAGAACCTTTAAGAGAAAATACTGAAACTGCTATCCCTACCCGCCTGTCCAGTCTGGGAATTCATGTCCTTGATAGGTTTATTAGCAGCCACAAAAGCAAGTTCATTTGGGTCGACTTCATATGAGACCGATACAGTGGCATTTGAAAAACAACTGGAGGGTACCGGAATCGCCAGAAAAGGTGATCCCAATCCCCAGGCGCCTGCACCCCCATTTACAATGGTGGCTCACAGAAGACAATGTACTCAAAGGCCAACCATTACACCCAATAAAACATGCTCTGCAAATATTTACAGACACATCAAAAGAAGGGTGGGGTGCTCACTTAGACGAGCACACTGCAAAGAGGAACCTGGTCCCTTCCAGAAAGCAAACTGTATATAAACTATCTGGAACTAAAAGCAGTCTTTCTAGCCTTAGAAGAGTTCCAAGACCTCTGCTCAGACAAGATAGTACTTGTAGCAACTGACAACACCACAGTAGTCTCATACATAAACAGGGAAGGAGGCATGAGGTCGGGCCCACTCTGTTCCCTACTGTGGAGAATCTGGACCTGGTGTACCAGGAAACAAATAACTCTGAAAGCCCCACATATTCCAGGCTGGCTGAATGTGGTAGCAGACAGGCTATCCAGGCTAGGCCAGACCATCCAAATGGAGTGGTCTCTCCTTCCAGAGGTCATCAAAACAGTATGCAGCAGGTGGCACCGGCCCCAGATAGACCTTTTTCACCACGAGGTTCAACAACAAGTGGCCTCTGTTTGTGTCACCGGATCCCCTGACTTCAGCAATGGATGCACTCAACCTATCATGGGAGGATCTGGACGCCTATGCCTTTCCACCAGCAGCCATCTTGTGCAAAGTGGTGGAGAAGTTGCAGGACTCCCCATGCAAGAAAATCATTCTCATTGCTCCGGGGGTGGCCCAACATGCCTTGGTTTTGGGATCTGGTGGCCAAATCCCACTGAGTCTGCCCAATCTGCCCAACCTATTGACACAGCCCTTCAATCAGATCCCTCACAGAATTCTAACAAACCTAAATCTCCATGCATGGCTCCTAGAGCCTCAGCAATCAAGGAGCAGGGCTTCTCTGAGGCAGTGGCGGCGAGAATTGAGGCTCCTCAAAGAAGATTGACCAGGTCAGTCTATGAGGCAAAGTGGACCATTTTTACAAAGTGGTGCATCGCTAATCATGTGGACTTCAGGGCACCCCCTGTAAAGTCAGTTGCTGATTTTCTTTTGTACCGGTTTCAGGACAGGAAGTTACAGTATTGATGGGTCAGCCTTTGCTGATAAACTGGGAAACTCACCCATTAACATTAGCAAAGACGAAAATCTCGCTCGTCGTCTGGATAGTTTCCACAGAGACAGACCCAAAGACCAGAGAGGAATCCCCTCCTGGAACCTCTCCCTGGTGTTGCATCAGCTGACAAAGGCTGCATTTGAACCTATTAAAGAGGCCTCCTTGAAGCACTTGACCTTCAAGACTGTCTTTCTCTTGGCCCTTGGTTCGGGTAAGCGCAGAAGTGAGATACATGCTTGGCAAAACAAAAATATTAGACACCAATCTGACTGGTCAAAGGTGTCCCTGTACCCATCACCCAGTTTTCTTTCAAAGAATCAGCTGGCCAAAGAGGGTCCAGATAGTGTGGCCCCAGTGGTTATACCAGCCCTGGTCCCAACTCTGGATAGGAAAAATAGACATTTATAGTTGGCCGTAGCCTCAGGTTGTCCTCTCATGGTACACTACGAGATCTCTTCCTACTTTCTTGTTGGCCGCGTGTTTTGGTAGCTTCTGTCACACAGATATTTTCATCTATTTCTCAGCACATACATATTGTTGGATGTTTATTTTGGGACATTTTATTTAATATATAACATAAATTATTCTGTGAAAGTTTCGTTTCGACAGGATAAGTATTTTTTCGTTTTTTTGAGTTTTTCTCGGTACAGGCTTTTGTCACCTACGTTTTATTGTGTTTGAAGATGTCTGCCCACCAAACGAATAAAGACAAACCGAGGTCTGTTAAGTGTCGCTACTTTTCCTTTGCGTTTGATTCACACAATTACTGCCCTACCTGTAGGGAATCTGGCAAGGGTGATAACCCCTGTGTCACGTTTGAATCCCCCAGTGAAATCTGTGCTTCTTTCACCAAAGAACAATTGATCCAAATTACACACAGAAAACGCTATGTCAAAAAGCAAAAGAAAGACACTACCAGTTCTATAGATGATAAACTCGACCTTTTAGGTGATGAGGACGTGGATTCCTTTACTGGATCTCATGCAGACCTTGAGAGTGCTGCAGACAACTTATTTACCTCTCCCCCACATCCTCATCCCCTACCCTTCGAGTCACTATCTTTAAAAATGCCAGAAAAGAGACTGTCCTACCCACCCCAGGTACTGCTTTACAGCAGAAGATTGAATCAAATTAGAAAAATCCCTGGGTAGCACACTTAACATCCATTTACAGCGGCAAATCGGGTTCTTTCAGGCATCTATGTTAGAAGCTTTTCAGTCTCTCCAAGACGAATTGACATCTAAAAAACAAGTGGAGGTGGATCAGACCTCAGCTTCTGCTTCTAAGCCTGGACCCTCCAGTCAAACGGTAAATTTGGACCTACCCACTCTGACACCTCGGCCTACCTCACATGAGGAGATGGAAGTGGACTATGGTCCTGCTCTTCCTCCACGTTTCGGTGCTGATCATCATTACGCATCGGATCAGCATTCAGGCCTATCCGAGGAGCCTTCTAAGAAGGCCTCGGATAGATCTAAAAAGCGCTCACTCTCATAAAAGCCATGATATTGAACCGAGGTCCGCCTCGGATCAATACAATGATGAATCTGGTGAACCTCGGATCTCATCTTCTAAATCCAAAAAGCATCTGACAAGAGTAAACATAAGGTGAGGTCCAGATACGTGTCATCTTCTTCAGAGGAGGATCAGTCCTCTGTACCCAGACACAGGTTTTCAAAGCCCTATGGGGCTCAGCCCTCTGGACTCTATCTGATCAAGACCAACCTCAACACGATCCAGACCCCCCTTATTGTAGGGAAGTAGCTCTGTCTGACGTTCCCTCCCAATACGCTGAAGAAGTGGACACCTTCAGGCGCATTCTTTCTCTCCCTGACCCCAGGGAGTCCATGCCTAGGTCCTCCACTTCAGTCATGGGGGCTGGACGACGAGAAAGGCCGTCAGGAGCTCATTCCAAGAGGTCCTTCCTCTATGCTCCCCCTCAGCTCAGTTATCAAAGATGCCTTTGATAAATTTGAGCATGATTTCCAGGCCGCTAATTTACCTGAGGGTAAATACATCAAATCTCCTCCTTCCACTACTAAGTGGTACAAGGTGGGACAGCCCTGTTATGAGGAGAAAATGCATGAGTTGAATACAGATTTTGCCAAAATCTGTATTACTCCTAAAACCCCTGGGACCCCTATGGGCAAGGTTCCCCTACCAATTCTTATAGAATTGAAACACCAAACTAGGCAAAATATATCCACTCTCAACTTTACTGCTGCCTTTGCCAAGACTTCATCTTCTTGCAATGCCACTCTTGAAAAGTGCCAACATAGCCTGAAGTCAACCTTTAAGAGTGTTAAGTCTCAGATCTAGAAAGGTGCCAATCCTGAGAAAGCAGCTAAACGTGGATATGAACAAGCCTGTGAATATTTGGACATATGGAATAAGACTGTTCTTATTCAACACAGAGCTCTCACATGCCTCAGCAAATCCTTGGCCCATATACTCCAGAGGGAACTATTTACTATGAGTAATACCGGCTTGCTAAGGCGCGAAGCCGAAATGACCCTTTTACAACCACATCTAGGGGAAACGAGACACCAAGAACTCAGGAACTCGCCTTTTTGGCATTCCTCCTTGTTCCAGTCTCAACTTGTGAAGAAAGGAGAAGACTTCCTCCTCAAAAAAGGCACCTGTAAAGACTCTAAGGGTTTTGGACCCTATCAAAATAAGCCCTTTCGTGGCCCCCACAATAAGAAAAGAGGCTCTTACAGGAAACGCCCCTATGGGGGCAACTCCTCACAAAGCAGTAACCAATCGTTTTCCTCAGGTAGGGGGAAACCGAACTTCAGAGGCTCCAGGGGTCGTTTTCGAGAAACCAAACTTCAGAGGCTCCAGGGGTCGTTTTTGACCCACTCTAGGGGATGAGGGCGTGGAAACCCCTCCCCCTAATGACTCCTTCAAAGCCTCCCTCAGTCTACCAGTAGGAGGTCGCCTCCGTTCTTTCAGAAGAGACTGGCAAACAAACAAATGTTCATCCAACGTGTTAAACATTATCACCAATGGCTACGTACTGCCATTCATTTCAAAACCAAGTCTGGTCAGATTCCCTCTGATTCAGTCAGAATACAAGGCCCTTCAAAAAGACCAAGCTCTGGCCACTTGTATCCAGTCTCTTCTGTCAAAGAACGCAATAGAAAGGGTGGAAAATGTAAAATCTCTCGGGTTTTACAGTCACCTGTTTCTATTCCCCAAGCCTCACCAAAGGTGGAGGCCAGTCATAGACTTAAGCAGGCTCAACACTTTTCTACATGTAGAAAAGTTCAAAATGGAACCTCCAGAGTCCATCAGGACCTCCCTGATTCCAGGGGAATGGGTATCGTTGATAGACCTTTCAGACACTTACCTTCACATCCCCATCCACCAAACTCAAGGAAATACCACAGGTGTTCCAGTTCACCCCCCCCCCCCCCCCCCCCCCCCCCCCCTTTCGGACTAGCTACAGCCCCCCAGGTCTTTACAATGATTGTAAAGGAAGTGAAGCTAATGGCCCTCTCCAGAGGACTCAGACTTCACCAATACCTGGACGACTGGCTGATCAGGTCCCAGTCTCAGGCGGAAGCCCAAGTGAACATTCAGGCAGTGGTAGACCTAACCCAGTCCTTAGGGTGGATAATAAATCAGGAAAAATCGAACTAAAACCGACTCGGGTGTTTTCGTTCGTGGGCTATGAATACCATCTAGATTCGGCCCTTGTAAAACCCACTCAAGAGAGATGGCTCAAACTTCAGGATTTGATCCTACATCTCAAGTCAAAACATCCCACCTCTGCGGCCGGGGTTCGATCCGAACTATATGAACTGGTTTCCTCTGCCCTTCCAACTACCCGTCGTGATATGACCTGTACAGTGTTGAAAGCGACGTAAAACCCCAAATAAACAAATCAAGTCAAAACATGTTTTGACTGCAAGATGTTTGATGTCGCTAATTGGGTTGCTTGCCTCAACGGAGAAAATGGTCCCTGAGTGACGCCTTCAAATTAGGCCCTTTCAGTTTCATCTCAAGGAGCACTGGAGATATCCTCAGTCACTGGACAGCCTCCTTCCTTGGACAGGAACCATTTCTGCACACCTAGACTGGTGGCAGAATCCCACAAACGTGATGAGAGGTGTAGACCTTCATCCCAAAGACCACAGTATCCAACTCTTTACAGACGCCTCAAACGAAGTGCGGGGCGCTCACTTAGATCAAAGTTCTACAAAGGGTCTGTGGTCAGACCGGGAAAAAAGGCTACACATAAACGTTCTAGAGTTGAAGGCAGTCTCCCTGGCCCTTCGAAGCTTCAAGGACCAGTGCCAGAACTAAACAGTGCTAGTTACAACGGACAACTCAACAGTGGTAGCCTACATAAATAAACAAGAAGGAACTCACTCAGCGGAGATGTGCGCTCTCCTGTGGAAGATCATGACATGGTGTCATCGCTGTCACATAACATTAAAAGCCAGACACATTCCAGGGTGTCTGAATGTGATGGCCGACCTCCTGTCCAGGTCGAACCAAGTGCAGTCAACAGAATGGTCACTGCATCCGCAGGTGTTCAAACAGATCTGTCAAAAGTGGTTCACTCCTCATGTAGATCTATTTGCCACTCATCTGAACCACAAACTTCCACTGTATGTGTCTCCAGTCCCAGACCCAAATGCTTGGGACATAGATGCCCTGAACTTAAACTGGATGGGTCTCACTGCCTATGCTTACCCTCCAACGGCTCTCCTTCACAGGGTGATCCAAAAAATCAGGCAGTGCCATCGCCTGATCATCGTAATAGCCCCAGGCTGGCCAGGGATGCCCTGGTTTTGGGACCTAGTGCAGCTCTCAACAGAGATCCCACTGCATCTTCCAGTGTCAACAACTCTTCTCAAACAGTCCCACAATTATGTGTTCCACAGCAATCCACAACATCTCAACCTCCACGCCTGGTGTCTAGGAGTGGACAGCTCCAAGGACAAGGCTTCTCTGTGGAGGTGGCAGAGAGAATTGCTGCCCCTCAGAGGTCATCAACAAGGACCATCTACAAGTCAAAGTGGGCCCTATTTGAGAAATGGTGCAGAGAAAATTCGGTGAATTTCTCCACTCCATCTATTAAACAAATTTCAGACTTTTTTATGTACCTGTACCAAGATCTAAACAGGCACCCCTCGACCATTGATGGTTACAGGACGGCCATTGTTGACACTTTGGGCCCAGCGGGCCACCATACTACACAAAGCTCAGACCTTCACAGGTTACTCTCCAGTTTTCACAGGGATCGTCCAAAAAGTTCCAGGAATCTTCCAAAATGGAACCTTTCTGTTGTTCTCAATGAGCTCACAAAAGCGCCCTTTGAGCCTATGAAAGACACAGACCTCAAACATCTTACTCACAAAACTGCTTTCTTGCTAGCTTTGGCCTCCGGCAAGCGCCGCTGCGAAATCCATGCCTGAGTCACAAACAAAGTATCTAATCTAGGTCAATGGGAAAAGGTTGCCTTGTTCCCCTCTTCAGATTTTATAGCCATAAACCAACTAGCAAGAGAAGGTTCTCAAAGTGTGTCTCCGGTGACTATTCCTGCTTTGACTACCATTGTAGATAGACAATTCAAAGAAGACAGGACCTTGTGTCCGGTGCGGGCCCTAAGGTACTATTTGGGTCGAACCAAAGACCTGAGAGGGTCTCGATCCCTCCTTTTTATTTCCTTCAAGAAAGGACACACCTTAGGCATCAGACCCGCTACTCTTTCTTCTTGGTTGAAACAAACCATTCTACTTTGTTATAAACAAGCAGACCAACAAGCCTTGGACTTGGTTCAAGTTAAAGCGCATGACATTAGGGCCTTCGCGGCATCTAAGGCCTTTTACGGTGGGGTATCGGTGGACCAAATCATGCAAGCCTGTCACTGGAAAGCTCACAACACATTTACAAATTTTTACCTAAAAGACCTTACTTGGTCAGACAACAATATGTATCTGGGACCAGTGGTGGCGGCACAACAAGTCCTAGACCCTTCCCCTCAGACCAGTTATCCTCGGAAAGAAAAGAGGGGGGTGGGGGGGGGGGTGGGGGGGGGGGGGGGGGGCACATCCGCTACAATCAAGTCTTCAGGAGTCTAATCCCAGGGTCTAGGTATAGGTTTACCTCTCAAGATGTTACGGGTAAGGTCATTTTTTATTTTTAGTTCATCAATATAATATGTATTAAGGACTTATCAAGGTTGTCATTAATCTCATGTTAGGTGGCAAAAATTTATGAGAATTCCAACCATAGGGCTGGTTTTTCACTCGTGGATGGGCCCTAAGGACCCTTACACTTCTTAAGTGAGCACAACTGTACTTCTCTCCTACAATCAAAACATCCTGACAGTTTTTAGCACTGTCATTTATTCTATTCAGGTTTTTGGCTGTTTACAGGCCCGGTCTTCAGGATTGGAGCACTGTAAATGGGACTCAGACTGGTATTTCTAAACATTCATTCTAATCTATTACTTCAAAATCTAAGAAAAATTGACATATCTTCCAGTCTCAGCTGTAATTCCTCAACCGTGTGGTTGGATTCAGCATTCAGTCCCACATGGTAAGCTATTGTAGCGCAATAAAATTGAAAATTTTAATTACTTAAATGTAGCTTTTATAAGCTTACCATGTGGGACTGAGAAGAGTCCCACCCTGCCTCCCCGCTGTATTACAGCTGAGGGGTAAGGTTTAAAAATTGCAACGAGAAAGTAGGAAGAGATCTCGTAGTGTACCACGAGAGGACAACCTGAGGCTACGACCAACTATAAATGTCTATTTTTCTTAGACTTTGGCCGTGATGCCTGCGGCCATCCGAGAACAGCATTCAGTCCCACATGGTAAGCTTGTAGCTTATTAAAACTTGTGAGATACTGTTTGGGAAAAGTTGACCAAATATCTTTAAAAATGCAATATTTATGTAACATTGTTTTGTGATCTCGAGGATACATCAGTAGAGATCCCCTCCAAGTCATAAATGTTCACTGAAATGTATCATACACTCCAAACCCAATGTAAATTTCCATTTATATTGCACATTACCTTAAATTTTATGCACGATTTTCAGTAACTTAGTTTTATGTAAAAATGGTAACTTCATATTTATTTGGAAGTAAAGAACAAAGGGTTGATGCAACTAACAGTTTCCAACAAGGTCTGATTATGTCCACCGCCCAGTGGGGTGGACATATTATTTTTGCTTTGTCCGGCGTCTGCCGTCCGTCACGCTTGGTTTCCGGTCATTTCAAGGAAAAGTATTTATCCTATCTTTACCAAATTTGGTATGGGTATTTATTGGGTTAATAGCTTGCATGGGATTGCTTTTGGTGAAGATAGCTCTATAGCTAACTGAGTAATAGCTACTTACCTACTTTTGTATACTTCTTTTGTTTCCGGGCATTTTAAGGAAAAATATTTGACATGTCTTTACCAATTTTGGTATGAGCAATAGTTAGGTCAATAGCTTGCTTGGGATTGCTTTTTGTGATAAGAGCTATATAACTGACTGAGTAATAGCTACTTGGCTACTTTTAGTAGCTTTTTTTAAAGCATTTTAAAGGAAAAGTATTTCACCTATGTTCACAAAATTTGGGATGGAGGATTATTGGATCAGTAGCTTGCTTGGGATTGCTTTTGGTGATAATACCTTTATAGCTAACTGAGTAATAGGTACTGTGCTATATAGCTATGATGCTATTTTGAGTTGACTTTTTTTCTGGACATTTTAATGAAACAATGTTTTCTATCTTCACAAAAATTCATATGAAGGATAATTGTGTCAATAGTTTATCCAGGTTAGCTTTTGGTGAAGATAGCTAACTGAGTAATAGCTACTTAGCTACTTTTGTGTACTACTTTTGTTTTCGGGCATTTTAAGGAAAAATATTTGACATATCTTTACCAAATTTGGTAAAATGAGCAATAGTTAGGTCAATACCTTGCTTGGGATTGTTTTTAGTGATAATAGCTATATAACTGACGGAGTAATAGCTACTCAGCTACTTTGAGTAGCTTTTTTATTTTAAGCATTTTAAAGGAAACAATGTTTTCTAGCTTCACAAAAATTTATATGAAGGATAATTGTGTCAATAGTTTGGCCAGGATAGCTTTTGGTCGATGATAGCTTTGTAGTTATAGCTAACTGAGTAACTTAGCTACTTTTGTGTAATTCTTTCGTTTACGGGCATTTTAAGGAAAAATATTTGACATATTGATACCAAATTTGGTATGAGCAATAGTTAGGTCAATAGCTTGCTTGGGATTGCTTTTAGTGATAATAGCTGTATAACTGATTGAGTAATAGCTACTTAGCTACTTTGAGTAGGTTTTTTATTTTAAGCATTTTGAGTTGACTTTTTCTGGACATTTTAATAAAACAATGTTTTGTATCTTCACAAAAATTTATGTGAAGGATAATTGGGTCAATAGTTTGGCCAGGATAGCTTTTGGTCAATGATAGCTTTGTAGCTATCTGATTAATAGCTAGTTTGAGCCTACTCTGAATTGCATTTCTGTTTTCACTCTTTTAAAGAAAACATATTTAACTCATCTTTTTAAAATTTTGAATTTTCGAATTTTTGCCAAAAATGGAAAAACACAAATTTCCTTCTATCTCCTTAACCGTGCAAGATAGAGCGATTTCGTCGAAATTCTCCACCCACAGGGTATCTCAGCAATCTACTCTTGCCAATTTTGTCCAAGTTTTAGAGCAAAACTCACGCTTCCCTTTGGGTGGACATTACGCATGCCAATGCATCCTATTTCTAGTTTATCGTTAAATTTGAGCGTTTTTTACGAAAAATTAACCAAGAGTAAACTAACTAAGGTTTTCATTTACACGAGAGTTTACTAACTTAGGATTAAGTTAGAGTGAACCAATTAATTAGCAGAATGAAGGCTTTGATTTACAGGCCCCAGGTCATCTTCAGCATTTTCTTCTCTTTAGAGCGCACTGGTACCAACTCCTCTGCTGTAAAGCATCAGTCCACCAGCCAGCTCCAACATTTAGTGTTTTTCTCAACAGGAAGCAAGAGATATGTTCTTCAGTATTCTTCAGAGTGCACTGGTACCGACTTCTCTGCTATATAACTATATTCTCTCACGAAAGAACTCTACCAACTGACATCATCTTCCTCCAACAAGCTGGTGGGGCCACGGTGGCAGAGTGGTAACACTCTCGCCTCCCACCTCTGCGGCCGGGGTTCGATCCCCGTCATGGCCGTAAGTGGGAAAGCTAGTAGTTGCTTGCCGTTGGTCGGCAGTTTACAGTACAGAACCCTAGCGAACTATATGTACTGGTTTCCTCTGCCCTTCCAACTACCCGTCGTGATATGACCTGTACAGTGTTGAAAGCGACGTAAAACCCCAAATAAACAAAAATCCAACAAGCTGGTCACGTGACACACCGACCAGCTGTTGCTTCTAAAAATAGTTCACAATTGCTTTCCCAGCAACTGTCAAATCTTTCACTTACGAGAAATACTTTAATTAATGCAGGAAACCTGCAGTAAGCTGAGTTCAACACAAAAGATAGTTGTAAAATTGCTTCAACAAATGGTTACAGAGCGGGTACTGGCTTCTCAGCCTTGTACAGTTTACACACACACACACACACCCACCCCCAACCGGTTACAGAGTCTACCGACCTAGTCCATTCAACTCTATGTTGCTTCTGGGGCAGGTGGACAGGAAGTTTTCTACAGAGAAAATGCTTCAACCGGCTGTACAGAGTTTACCGACCTGGTCCACTTGCCGCCACTAGGTCTCTGGTTACAGAGGAATAATCTACAGCCCTTACTGTACAGTGTTTTCACCCAAACCAGTTACAAAGTCTCCCTACCTAGTAGTGGTCCTACGATTCGACAGAAAATCGATTCCACGTCTATTTAAAAGTTTCAATGTAGAAAATCAATTCTCATTTTAAGAATCGATTGTGAATCGAAAGTAAGATTTATAAACCACCTAATTTTCCCTGTTTCTACAGATATTTAACATTTTGTTTTCGTAACATTTGTTTACATTATCTGCCATGTTTCTTTCACTGGTGTCTACTTCCCGTTGGTTACAACTAAAACTCTGTACTAAAATTTCTGTACATATTTAGAAGTTCTTTTAATACAATAAACTAAGTTCAACCAAAATTAAATTTAACTTTCACTGCCTCATACACAACATGCATACTCCCTATAAATGGGGAATAACAACCTTGGCCATAAATCAAGTGGAGAGAGATCACACTACTGTAATACTTCAGCAGTCTGCCATGAATATTTTTGACAAATTTTGTTGAACAAGAAAACTGAAATGTTTACTACATTGCCATACTTCGAATTTTACAGTATCTAAGAAATTATAATTATATGAAATGAGTAGATCATGAAGATCTGCTTAAAAAGGGAAATTAATGGAATATTGTTTTCAGGATGAGAGAAATTTAATAGAATAATAGACAAATGCTTTACAGTAACATAAACAGAAAGAGTGAGGGGTATCTGACTTTGTTAAAACTGATGGGAGATACTTAGCCTTGCCACTGGCGTTTATATGTATAAAGAAGGCACAACTGTTTGACTGCATTATAAGTATTTTTCATAATGTTCTCATACACTTACTTAGCCTAGCTTGCTGAGGAGACTCCCAGACTAGAAAACCCTTTGATACAGTGTGCATTATGGCAAAAATATTTCACGTTTGCATTATGGTTCAGACAGCCTGGAAGGCCAGGCTAGGAGATACTTTCAGTTTGAAGTAAAATTAAGAAAGAAAAAAGATATGTGTTATAAAAACAGTACACTTGTGTTGCTAACTCTGGATGGTTTTAACTGGGGACACCCATCTACTGAAACATATACTAGTGCTAAATACACTGGATAAAATAACTGCACCATCCATGTATCAATGATATACAACTATTTATGTCATATATATACTGCTTTGAGAAATTTTTATCATATTATTCCTGAGATAAGAGTCACATTTTCCAGACCCCATCCAGTACACAAAAACTTGAGTGACAATGCTGAAATACATGTTCACTTCTGCCAAACTGTACTCTAATAATTTTGTGTTATGTCTTGTTTCATATAACCTAGTACATACATGTATTACAAAACATCAATATTGACCAGAAACAATAAAAGTCACTCTTCCATTTGATTAATGAAAATAGCATGTCTTTGAAAAGTGTCCTGAGTTAAAAATCGAAGGAAAATTCCATGAATACATGTCTAATATTGTTTAGTTCCTAAAGAAGCATTTTATTCAGGATAATTTTCAGAAGCTGCTTGGCAGCCACTGTTCTTTACATATGATAAGGATAAGCAGGTATTCTATTCTTCTTTGTTGTATATATACACTGTTTGTTAAAAAAGTGTCCTGAGTTCGCAACACGGGTGTACCACAAAGTGATGTTGAACAAAAGGGCTTGAAATATTGTTTATTTTAAGCATGATTGGTTGCTAATCTGCTGAAGTTACATTCAAACACTGTAAATGATTTAGCTGATGAAAAGGGAGAATGAAAATAAATATTATTTTGTAACTGTTAAGGCCACCTTAATAGGTTATTATATTATTGCTGATACACATACTTGTTCACTCGATCTTCAACCTACTGGTTTCCTAACATACACCCCTTCTCTACCCCAAACTGTAAACAAATAACCTGGATTTTTTCACCACTGACCTATCGGAAGACTACTATTATATTTGGTTAAAAAAAAAAAAAAATTCTGTCTTTCTTACAAAGCAAGCAGAAAAATGATTATAATCGATAGTCGATCGCTTAGAATTACCGATTAATCGATTCTGATTTTTTAGACCGATTCCTAACACTACTACCTAGTCCATTCAACTCTGTGTTGATTCTGGGGCAGGCAGACAGCAAGTATCCACACAATATGACTTCAACTGACAGGTTACAGAATCTACCGACCGGTTGTCGGCTACACAGTCCTCACTGTACAATACTTCACCCAAACCAGTTGAGTCTAGGGCACTGGGACAAGAAATATTACAAGAAATCCCAGCAACAAGTGGCTTCAAGCGGCTTCAAACCCTTCGGACCTAAGGCTAGCTACACAATTAACTAACAAATGGCTGACAGGTGTTTTGGATTGGCTCATACAGGCCAGTTACTGCCTGAACTCATTGGTTACAGAGAGCCAGGGTTCTACCGGGCCGCCAGAGGAGCAACAAGGGGTTACTTCTACTCCCTGAAAGCATTGGTTACAAGAAAATACCAGTCCGCTACACTGGCAGAAGATAGCAATGAAGTAACCTGTCAGTCTGACCTTTGACCTCTGAATACCCTGGTTACAGAGAAACGCTAAGCAGGGCATCTCCCTGCTCAGCATGAGCTGCCAAGGGTCATTCCATCCTATAAGAGACAATAACATTGTGTTAATGGTCCAGTTTTATGCATGACGGCTGTCTGGGTGCAAGAGACTGTAATGTTGCCAGTCAACAGAGACTTCCACCAGAAAGACAGTAGAATAATAGACCTTTAGTGTAGACTTACTGGGTCTAACTCTTGCACATATTGTTAAGATTGAAATATGTGAAGGCTGTTTGTTGATCAATTGTCTTTTGTCAACATTTCACAAATGTCCCAACTTTGCCCTAGACCTGCCTATTGGGGCGAAACTGCACAAGTTTGGGAAACTTGGAAGTCTCTCAGTGCCGGACCAAAGGTAAAAAGGACCTCATGAGGGCCACTCTTTCCCCTCTGGATCTGGCCCAACTTGACAATGCATTATGTAAATTCCCTCAGAGTTCAGTGTCTTGATGGAGGTATTACATGCCTTTTGAAGAAATGCAGTGGAAAAAAACAAAGAAAAGAATGGAGACACTTGAACCCATCAGAATGGCACTGCCATTCGGGCTGTCCACAGCTCCCATGGAGTTTACTGTGACAGCAAGGAGGTGAGGCTGATGGCCATACACAGGGGTACAAGGATCCACCAGTACCTAGACGTCTCCAGCATACACAGGAACTAGTAAAAAATATGTCAACAACTGGGTTGGCTGGCGAATTTAGAAAGATCAGAGCTGGAACACAAACAAGTCTTCAACTTTGTAGGTTACCAGTTCGACCTCAGGGCTGGTCGGGTTCAACCGACACCGGACCAGTGGCAGAACCTTTAGCCAAAAAAATTATATATATATATATTGGCACTGCTATCCTGACCGGCTTGTCCGGTCCTGCAATTCATGTCCCTGATAGGTCTGCTAACAGCCAAACAAGTTCACCTAGGCCGACTAAATCTGAGACCCATACAGTGGCACCTCAAGAACAACTGGAGGGTTCCGGAATCTCTAGAAAAAGTTATCTCTTTTCCCAGATCACTGCACCCCACCTACAATGTTGGCTGGAGGAAGACAATGTGCTTTGAGGTCAACCATTACACCTAACAAATCATGCTCTGCAAATCTTTACAGACACATCAAAAGAAGGGTGGGGCACTCACTTAAACAAACGCACTGCAAGAGGAACCTGGTCCCTTCCAGAAAGCGAGTTGCATATAAACCATCTGGAACTAAAGGCGGTCTTTCTGGCCTTAAAAAGAGTTCAAAGACCACTGTTCGAACAACATAGTTCTGGTGGCCACAGACAACACAACGGTGGTTGCCTATATAAACAAAGAAGGGAGGGGATGAAGGCGGGCCCTCTGTGTGCTCTTCTGTGGAGAATCCTGACCTGGTGTACCAGGAGACAGGTAACCCTCAAAGCTCAACACATCCCAGACCAACTGAATGTGATAGTAAGCAGACAAACTCTCCAGACTAGGCCAGACCATTCAAACAGAATGGTCCCTTCACCCAGAGGTCTTCCAAACCATATGCTCCCACTGGCACCAGCCCCAAGTGGACCTGTTTGCCACCAGGTTCAACAACAAACTGCCACAGTTTGTGTCACCAGTTCCAGACCCCCAGGCATGGGCAGTGGATGCACTCAGTCTGTCCTGGGAAGATCTGGACCCATATGCCTTTCCACCAGCAGCCATCTTGGGCAAAGTGGTGGAAAAGTTGCAGGATTACCTATGCAACAGAATCACACTGATTGCACTGGGGTGGCCCAACATGCCCTGGTTCTGGGATCTGGTGTCCACAATGTTGTCAGAAATCCACCTGTGGGGGGGCCGTCTGCAAAGGTTTTGGCAGGTCTGGCTCTCTCTAGGTTCAAATCCAAGGGTAGTATCCATACTGAGGAAAGTTTACTACCTACCTTTCAAAGTAAGACCCCCCCTCTGACAACATCACCATTGATAGTCAGTGGGTATGCAAACCCTACCAAAAACAAACATTTGAAAGATGCTCTACAGGTGCTAATCCAAAAACAGGCTGTGGAAAAGGTGATAATCCTGTCATCCCTGGCCTTCTACAATAGGTTGTTTTTGGTCCCAACAACAAGTGGAGGCCCATTCTAGATTTCAGTCACTTGAATTTGTTCCTAGCCTCAGGTACCTTCAAAATGGAGACTCCAGAGATCATCAGGCTCTCCCTTCAGCAAGGGCCAGACCCAGTTTTTCTCTCCGGGAATGGATCGGTTTGCTTGGCAGATAGACGCATTGAGTCTCCCTTGGCAGGGGCTAGATGCCTATGCCTTTCCACCAGTGGCGATTCTGGGCCAAGTGGTCACCAAGGTGTTGGACTAGGGTTGCCTCAGAATGATTCTAATTGCACTGGGGTGGCCCAACATGCCTTGGTTTTGGGATCTGGACAACTCATCAGTTCAAATTCCCCTATGTTTACCAAGGGTGGAGAACCTTCTGACTCATCCTCAAAGAGTGTCCACACAGGGATCTCCTAAGCCTAAATCTTCATGCTTGGCTCCTAGAGCCGCATCCATTCAACAAGAGGGCTTCTCTGACAAAGTGGCAACTTCACCAGGTGAAACTCCTTCAACCTGGCACTATTGATGGCTATAGGACAGCCATAGCTGACAAGGTTGGAAACATCAGGATTAAACCCAAGGGTCGAAGGGGCAAGAGGATTCCTCTTGGAATCTCTCCTTGGTTCTGCACCAGCTTACCAAAGCTCCCTTTGAACCTCTTCGAAAGGCCTCCTTGAAACACTTAACCTTTAAGACCGTTTTCCTGTTAGCACTAGGTTCAGGCAAAAGGAGGAGTGAGATTCATGCTTGGCAGCACAAAAACATTAGACATGAAGAAGATTGGTCAAATGTTTCCTTATATCCTTCCCCCAGTTTCATATCCAAGAATCAACTGGCTAAGGATGGTCCTGATTGTGTGGCTCCAGTGATTATCCCGGCTCTGGCTCCTACTCTTGATGAGGGAGGATAGAATGCTCAGTCCCGTGAGGGCTTTACGTTATTATTTGGACAGAAGCAAAGACCTTCGCTCTGGCAAGGAATTGGTCTTTGTCTCCTTCAGGAAGAGCTTCCATAAGGACATTATTCTTCGGATCAGATACTTTCAGCCTGTCATTAGAAGTCGCACAATACCTTCACACAATCTATTTGAAGGATGTTGCTTTGGCGGATTCTGAGCTATATCACTTGGGACCAGTAGTGGCTGCCCAGCAGATCCTAGAGTAACTGGCCCTTGTTTTTTTCCCCTTTTTGTACATAGTGTATAAAAAAATGAACGAGTTTTTTGTCTCCCTGCAGTCCGTCATGATCCAAAGTGGTGGATGAGGGACCCTTTTTCATTTCCCTACTCTTCTTCCTCAGGAATCCTTAGGGACTCTTTGCTCCCCTCTATACAGTATTTGGTTCGAAGGATGGAAAAAAAGGGGGGGGGGAATGAAGGTTTTCGACAACTTATTACATGATTCTACTTCTTACTGATCAGCAGTATCATCAGCCATGGTCTGATCCCAACTGCATAGCAGATGGCAGAGTGTTTGAAATAGCATCTTTGCTTTCAAAATGTTCTAACTCAAAGAAGGAAAATGTGTATTATGTCACTATCTAGGTCACCTCAGTATCAGGTTTTTTCACTGAGTGGGGCACTTGGCCAGTATTATGCTATTTTTTTCAAGACAGCATCTAGTCCCACATGGTAAGCTTGTAGCTTATATTTATTTATTTATTTGGGGGTTAACGTCGCTTTCAACACTGTACAGGTCATATCACGACGGGTAGTTGGAAGGGCAGAGGAAACCAGTACATAGAGTTCGCTAGGGTTGTGTACTGTAAACTGCCGACCAATGGCAAGCAACTACCAGCTTTCCCACTTACGGCCATGACGGGGATCGAACCCCGGCCGCAGAGGTGGGAGGCGAGAGTGTTACCACTCTGCCACCGTGGCCCCGCTTGTAGCTTATAAAAGCTACATTTAACTTATTAACATTTTCAAAATTATAATAAAATTTTTACAATTTGCAGGTATTTTTTGTTGATTTTGGAGACACAAGAAAAGTGGAGAAGAAAAATCTTCGATCCCACATAATGTTCTTGTCAATACCACAGCAGTGTTTTCCTGTATGTGTGAGGAATCTGATGCCGGTAATGTTTTTCTGTTTCTTCTTAGCTCTCATTTTGATTACCCCAATTATCAGAATGTAAAGAATGTAATTTAAATGCTCTTTTTATTGCGTTAATACAACCTATCCAATGGACAATTGCTTTACCGGTCGGCATGACTGCTACCGCCAAACAACAACGTTAAATTTAGCATGTGGTTGTAACTAGTTCTGAAGGTGTGCCCTATTTTAAGGTGACCTTAAACTCCTATGTATAAAAGAATTATGTTGAGATTACGTCTTTTATTTTTCCATAGAGTATACTGAAAATAACTTGACAGATTTCATTTATATTTTGTATGTATATGTAACTGGCCATAGCTAAGTGTCAAACATTAAGGTGACCTTAAACTCCCAGTAATAACAGAATTATATTCACTTTAAGTTTGCCCGTTTTTATGTCCTCACTCTGCGGCGTTGGCGTACGCATATGCGTGAACAATTTCTCCTCCAAAACTACAAGGCCCAGAGACATGCTGTTTTTTTTAAAAGATTCCTTATCTATCGAGGATGAAAAAGTGTTCAAGGCATGCAGATCTGATTGTTTGTCTGTTTGCTAGAGCCATTTACAAGTGAGGTACCCCCACCAAAAGTGTGAAAATTGCAACACTTTATCACAATTTTCTCAATGACTATTGCAGGGATTTCTCTCATATTTTGCATATATGTACTAGACCACATGTAGATTCCCTTGTGTGAGTATCAGACCTGGATCTCTCTTAATTTTTTTTTTTACGAATTTTTTTAATAACTTTTAATGCATTCAAATTCATGAAATCATGCACTAAATCACTTATAACTTGAAAAGTATTGCATTTAGAGCATTTTGTTAAAATATGTTATTCAGCTACTTTTTCGAAAGCTACAATATGGTAAGTAACTTGGGAGTCTGTCCCAATAGCTAAGTGAGTAATAGCTAGTTTCTGACTTTTTAGTACCTTCCATAATGAGTAAAATCACTTGTAATTTGAAAAGTATTAGCGTTATTGATTGATTAATTGATTGATTATGTATTTATACTCAGCTCAATATCTCCATATACTACAGGACTCAAAGTGCTATTTAACCAATCCTACTGTACAGGTACAGCCCCAACTCACAAGTAACTGACATTCCCCTAACTGGAAGATAGAGGCTCAAGGATGACCATTTATCAACGTCCTTGAGGTTCTTTAACCTGCCACTGGGGAAAGGACCCAATGACAGAGGACCGCCCTTTTAAGTGGTCATCCGAGCCACTATGTATCTGCCTGTACCTGGGATTGAACCCACGTCCTCTGAGTTCCTAGACAAGTGTGTTACCCGCTAGGCCACAGTGCCAGAGCGTTAGACAATTTTGTATAAATATGTTATTCAGCTACTTTTAGGTCAGCTATAACATAGTAAAATTTCAGACCTGTAGCTCATTGCATAGCTGAGTAATAGCTACTTTGAGGTTATCACTATTGAGTAAATCAGTTGTAACTTGAAAACTGTTGCATTTACAGTATTTTCTTCAAATATGTTGTTCATCTACTTTTGGGTCAGCTATAACATAGTAAAATTGCAGACCTGTACCTCATTGCACAGCTGAGCAATAGCTATTTTCAGGTTTTCACTGTTGAGTAAATCACTTAGAACTTGAAAACTATTGCATTTAGAGAATATCCTTGAAATATGTTGTTCATGTACTTCTGGGTCAGCTTTTACATAGTAAAACTGCAGACCTGTAACTCATTGCATAGCTGAGCAATAGCTACATTCAGGTTCTCACTGTTGAGTAAATCAGTTTTAACTCAAAAACTATAGCATTTAGAGAATTTTGTTTAAATATGTTATTCACCTACTTTGGGGTCAGCTATAACATAGTAAAATTGCATTTACAGTATTTTTATCTCCCGCTTTAGCCCGGGAGGGAGATTATGAAATGATGTCTGTGTGTGCGTGCGTGCGTGCGTGTGTGCATGCGTTAGTTAGTCACGCAGATTTCTCCAAAACTACTACAGCTACAGATTTTTTGTAAATTAATTGTCCCAATGAATTTTCATGCCCTTGAAAATTTTTTTGGTTTTATTGACTTAGGCCTAAAGATAAGTGAGTAATAGCAATCTTAGCTACTTTGAGTAAAGGGCTCATAACTCAAAAACTATTGCAGTAACAACTTTTTCTTCAAATATGTTGTTCAGTTACTTTGTCCTTAGCTATAAGATGGTACATAGTTTGGGGTCCCATTGCATGCCATAAGTGAGTAATAGCTATTTTCTCATTTGTAGCTAAATAACAGAAGAAGTAAATGTCAAATATCTTCAAAAGTATTGAAGTTAGGGAAATCTTTTCAAATATGTTGTCCATCTTCTTTTTGGTAAGCTATCACATACTAAAGTTTCAGACCTGTTGCACCTTGGATAGCTGAGTAATAGCTACTTTGAAATTCTGACTGGTGAGTAAAGCGATTGTAACTCCAAAACTATTGCAGTTAGAGTATTTTCCTAAAATATGTTGTTCAGCTACTTTGTCCTTAGCTATAAGATGGTACATAGTTTGGGGTTCTATTGCATGCCATAAGTGAGTAATAGCTATTTCCTTATTTGAAGCAAAATAACGACATGAGTAAATTTTAAAGATCTTCAAAAGTATTAAAATTAGGGAATTCTTTTCAAATATGTTATTCATCTAGTTTTTGGTAAGCTATCACATAGTAAAGTTTCAGACCTGTTGCACATTGGATAGCTGAGTAATAGCTACTTTGAAATTGTGACTGTTGAGTAAATCCATTGTAACTCCAAAACTATTGCGGTTAGAGTATTTTCCTAAAATATGTTATTCAGCTACTTTGTCCTTAACTATAAGATGGCATACAGTTTGGGATACTATTGCATGCCATAAATGAGTAATAGCTATTTCCTTATTTTAAGCAAAATAACGACATGAGTAAATTTCAAATATCTTCCAAAGTATTAAAATTAGGGAATTCTTTTCAAATATGTTATTCATCTAGTTTTTGATAAGCTATCACATAGTAAAGTTTCAGACCTGTTGCACATTGGATAGCTGAGTAATAGCTACTTTGAAATTGTGACTGTTGAGTAAATCCATTGTAACTCCAAAACTATTGCAGTTAGAGTATTTTCCTAAAATATGTTATTCAGCTACTTTTTCCTTAACTATAATATGGCATATAGTTTGGGGTTCTGTTGCATGCCATAAGTGAGTAATAGCTATTTTATTGCGTTAATACATCCTATCCAATGGACAATAGCTTATCCGGTCGGCGCGGACCGGCCCGCCAAACGTCAGAAAAAGACGTCCTGTGTCTCCACCGGCCAGGCCGGCCCAGTACTGTGCACTCGCCAGATGGCGTGTCGTACTTCCTTCCTGTCTAGGCAGAGTGACGTCATAGCATCTTTTTCGTTTGGCGCGTGTACTGTGCATACGTGTTTTCTACAATCTCCAGATTTATAAGGAAAAGTGTGCTTTATGGTGGATTTTCAACCTCTTACGTGAGGAATTTAGTGTAGAAGTGTTATTTACTTATCAAGCACGGATAGTCTTTTCAAAATCTGTTGGAAACGCTCCCTAGTTGACTCAATTTAATTTTGATGATAGGGCAGTAATCGACGAGAAATATGAAGGCAGCCATTTGCTAGTTTCCTCCCATTCAACCATTGTGTTGTTAGGGGCAGATCGTCAATATTGAGGAATTGTGGATATACTACTTACAGGTATTTTTATCCGTGTCTTTTCTTTGAATGTACCTTCAGCTACAATCACCATAGTAAGTCTTTCTACTTCTTTAAATAGAAATCACGGGGAACTTCAGTCTACATAGTTTTGAGCACTGTTAATAGAAGGAATTCCCCAGGAAAGGCGCATTCTTCTCCAGAGCACACTGGTAGTGTTTTTTCATCAGATGAATTCTTCAGATTTCTTCAGAGCTTACATAGAAGGAACTTCATCTTTAATCACTCTCAGTCCCACCCTTGTGGACCCGGCCCTTGTGTCGGTAATAAGGGCAGTGGATGGCCAGGAAACTGGTTTGAGTGTACAGCCGGCTGAGAAGAAGAACCGACTTCAGACCGGCCAGGACTTTCATCAACAGAGCGCACTGGTCCAGGCTTCTCTGAATTTAAAGCATCAGCCGACCAGCCAGCTAAAAAGAACGCGACCTCTGACGTCATATCCAGTCAGCCAATCGCGTGTCCTTCCTACCAATTCACGAAGCTGGTCACGTGATTCACCGACTAGGTCACGAAGTTAATCACGTGATTCACCGAACTAGGAGGTCGGAAGGGCATTCTTTGCACTCACGTTTACTGTACTCCAGTTTTTAGTTCCTGAAATTCACCTCCAGCGCACTGGTACAGACTTCTCTGCTACAGGCATCAGTCGACCAGTCAGCTCACGTTTACTGTGATATGAGGAAAGAACGCGTCCAGTGAGAGCATCTCCCCGAAGTTGGTCACGTGATTCACCGACCAGGTCACGAAGCTGATCGTCATCTCAGGCCGGTCACGTGTTTTCACCGACCAGGAAGGTCGGAAGTGCGTTCTTCAGAACTCACGTCTACTGTGCTTCCAGTCCCTGCCTTGCAGACCCGGCTTCGTTGTCGGTAGTGGGGTTTGTGGATGAGCAGAATACTGCGCATTTGCATGTTTAAGTATCACAAAAGAACGCCACAACTGACGAGCTCCAATCAGCCAATCGCGTGTCTTTCCGACAAGCAAGCTGGTCACGTGACACACCGAACACCAAGTGTTTCTAAAAATAGATCACAAGGGCTTTCCCAGCAACTGTCAAATCTACAAGTAAGACGTGAGATTAAAGAAATAAAGCTGAATTCAACACAAAAGTTGTAAAATTGCTTTAGCAACTATTTACAGAGTGTACTGACTGGTGCTGGCTACACAGCCTTGTACACTTGCTTCGACTGGCTACACAGCCTTGTACATTTGCTTCAACAACTGGTTACAGAGTATACCGACCGGCTACACAGCCTTGTACATTTGCTTCAACAACTGGTTACAGAGTATACCAACCGGCTTCACAGCCTTGTACAGTTGCTTCAACAACTGGTTACAGAGTATACCGACCGGCTACACAGCCTTGTACAGTTGCTTCAACAACTGGTTACAGTGTACCGACCAGGTACTGGCTACACAGCCTTGGTACAGCTTACCTGACCCCCCCCCCCCCCCCCCCCCCCCCAACTGGTTACAGAGTCATCCGACCCAGTCCATTCAACTCTGTGTTGATTCTGGGGCAGGTAGACAGCAAGTATCTACAAATATGGCTTCAACTGACTGGTTACAGAGTCTTCAAATCACCAGACCAGTGAACCGGCTATACAGCCTTATTTTCACCAAAACCGGTTGCAGAGTGATCACCTCAACCATTGGTTACAGAGCCTGCCAACAAGGTACCGGCTATACAACCTTGCTTCACCAAAACCGGTTACAGAGCCTACCCAACTAGCTAAATATAGATCAGTAGGTGTCTAAATTCAGGGGTGACTCCAGCCTACCAGTTTACCGGTTACAGAGAATTACTGGTTACAGGAAATTACTGGTTTCTTCTGTCACTCAATTATCTTGTGTCCAACCTGTGGTCAATGTCCCTCCTGTTGCAAAAACTCTACCTGAAGGGTCCAGGCTTCAAAACCTTTGGCAACTTGGCTGGATCTAGGGGCCGGTCCGAAATAGTTCAAATCTTGAGAGAGGGTTACACCCTTCCTTTCCGGACCTGGCCAACTCTTACAAGGTCTCCAACTGTCGTAAGCCGTTATGTCAATCACCACAGGAACAGCTACCTGTTGGAGGCATTACATCAGCTTTAAAAAAAAAAAAAAAAAATGCAGTGGAACTGGTCCACAATCAAACATCTCTGGGTTTCTTCAATCGACTATTTCTAGTCCCAAAACCCAACAACAAATGGAGGCCAATACTGGACCTAAGCAACCTAAATTTTTTCCTCAAGGTGGAAAAATTCAAAATGGAGACGCCAGAAACCATCAGAACATCCCTCCAACAAGGGGAGTGGGTCACCTCAGTAGATTTCAAAGATGCCTACTTCCACATACCAATACAGGAACAATCCAGAAAATATCTAAGATTCCATGTCCAGGGCCGGGCTTATCAATTCAAGGCACTGCCCTTTGGTCTGTCCACAGCGCCCATGGAGTTCACTGTATTAGCAAAGGAGGTGAAACTGATGGCCATACACAGGGGTATAAGGATCCACCAGTACCTAGACGACTGGTTGGTGAGAGCCAGATCCCTGCACATTTGTCTCCAACACACCCAAATCCTGGTCAAAATGTGCCAGGACCTAGGTTGGCTGGTGAATTTAGAGAAATCAGAACTGGAACCCAAACAAGTATTCGACTTTGTAGGTTACCAGTTCGACCTCAGGTCCGGCCGGGTCAGACCGACTCCGGACCGATGGCAAAGCCTTCAGGACAAGATACAAGCACTTTTATTACTACTGGCCTGTCCGGTCCAGCAGCTCATGTCCTTGATAGGTCTTCTAACAGCCACAGAAAAGCAGGTTCACCTCGGCCGACTACACATGAGACCCATACAGTGGCATCTCAAAAACAATTGGAGGATACCAGAATCTCTAGAGAAGGTTATCCCTCTACCAAGGTCCCTACACCCTCACTTACAATGGTGGCTAGAGGAAGACAATGTACTTCAAGGCCAACCATTACACTGAGTAAAACATGCTCTGCAAATTTTGACAGACGCATCAAAAAAAGGGTGGGGCGCTCACTTAAACGAGTTCACTGCAAGAGGGTCCTGGTCGGTGCCGGAAAGCAAGCTGCACATAAACTATCTGGAACTAAAAGCAGTGTTCCTAGCCTTAAAAGAGTTTCAAAATCTCTGTGTAGGCAAAATAGTTCTGGTAGCAACCGACAATACTACAGTGGTAGCTTACATAAACAAGGAAGGAGGAATGAGGTCGGGCCCACTGTGTGCCCTACTGTGGAGAATCTTGACCTGGTGTTCCCAGCGACAAGTGACTCTAAAAGCTCGACACATCCCAGGCCGTTTAAATGTGATAGCAGACAAGCTATCCAGGCTGGGTCAGACCATCCAAACAGAGTGGTCCCTCCTTCCGGAAGTTTTTTCAACAAATATGCAACCAATGGCACCTGCCTCAAATAGATCTATTTGCCACGAGGTTCAACCACAAGTTACTTCAGTTTGTCTCTCCAGTACCGGACTCCCTGGCTGTAGCAGTGGACGCACTTACTCTGCCATGGGAGGATCTGGATGCATACGCCTTCCCACCGACCGCCATATTGGGCAAAGTGGTGGAGAAGCTACTGGACTCCCCGTGCAAAAGGATCATTATGATTGCCCCGGGGTGGCCCAACATGCCTTGGTTTTGGGTCTTGGTGACCATGTCCAGTCAGGCCCCCCTCAGCCTGCCCAATCTGCTGACACAGCCCTTCAATCAGATCCCTCACAGAAATCTGACAAACCTAAATCTCCATGCCTGGCTCCTAGAGCCACAAAAATCAAAGAACAGGGCTTCTCTGAGACAGTGGCAGCAAGAATTGAGGCTCCTCAAAGAAGATCTACCAGATCAGTCTATGAGGCAAAGTGGGCCATTTTTACAAAGTGGTGCGTCACTAATCAGGTGGACTTCAGGTCACCACCTGTAAAGTCGGTGGCTGACTTCCTAATGTACCTCTTTGAGGACAAGAAGTTACAGCCCAGCACCATTGATGGATACAGGTCTGCCACTGCTGATAAACTAGGTAATACAACAGTCAATATCAGCAAAGATGATAATCTCACTCGTCTCTTGGAAAGTTTCCACAGAGATAGACCAAGAGGGCGGAGGGGAATACCCTCCTGGAACCTTTCCCTGGTATTACACCAGCTGACAAGGGCTCCTTTCGAACCTCTTAGGGAGGCATCTCTGAAGCATCTGACCTTCAAAACTGTCTTCCTTTTGGCCCTGGGCTCTGGCAAAAGAAGGAGTGAGATCCATGCATGGCAGCACAAGAACATCAGACACCAATCCGATTGGTCTAAGGTGTCCCTGTTTCCATCTCCCAGCTTTCTTTCCAAGAATCAGCTGGCCAAAGAGGGTCCAGAGAGTGTAGCCCCAGTGGTCATACCAGCCCGGACTCCTACTCTAGATAAATCCCTCAAGTCTGACAGATCCCTGTGTCCAGTCAGAGCCTTGCGCTACTATTTGGACAGGACTTCAGACCTCAGGCAGCACAAGGAGTTAGTCTTTGTCTCCTTCAAGAAAGGCTTCGACAAAGACATCTCCCCTGCCACTATCTCCTCATGGATCAAGCAGACTGTGATCCTATGCTATGAGCTCTCTGATCACCAAGCCCACACCCTGCATCAAGTTAAAGCTCATGATGTCAGGGCCTTTGGTTCCTCTAAGGCCTTCCAGTCGGGATTTTCCTTAGAGCAGATCTTGTCAGCTTGCCACTGGAAATCCCATAATACCTTCACACAGTTTTATCTGAAGGACGTGGCCTGGGCTGATTCAGAGCTCTACCATTTAGGTCCTGTAGTGGCTGCTCAGCAGATCCACCAAACAACTAGGACCTAGAGGAGATTTGTAAATATGTAAATAGTGTACATACAGTAAGCAAAAAAAAAAAAAAAAAAAAAAAACTCAGACGTGCTTCCTTCGGGAGGTTTATTTCTTCTCAGGGGACTGAACTCAGCCCTCTCTTCCCCTACCTCAGAGCAGGTCTGTCAAAAAGGGGGGGGGTAAGTCGGTTGGACCGGTTAACCGGTATCTGTTGACCGACTATAGCCTTAAGGGTTTCCTGACCTCAGGGTCGACCCAGGCCTGAAAAGTTTATTTTATGAGTTCATCTAGTTCCCTAGTAACTTACCCGCCGACCAAGCGGTAGTTATTCAGCTATTGTCCATTGGATAGGATGTATTAACGCAATAAAATTGCAAATTTAATAAGTAAATTAAATTTTTATAAGTTAATACCCTATCCAATGGACACACAAGACCCTCCCACCGACCCCGCTATCAGTCTACTAGGGGTCTAATTGGTTTAGACTAGTGATCTCAACGGGTACCCGGATATCCGGGTACCCGAACCCTGAATACTTACCCGAATCCGAAATCTCGTACCCGGGTACCCGAATCTAAGCTTATTTCTGTCAATATCGCCCACGTTGGCTGATCAAGTACAGAGGTATCTGGACTTCATTAATTCACTTAAAAATGAAACTATTCAATTAAAATGCACAATAATATTGTTTTCTCACCCTTGTACACTGTTTATAGTATTTTATTTGTCTTTTATTTTGGTTGTTTTTCATTGTCAACCCTTTGAAAATCGTCAGTATATTAACACAGTTACTTAATTCCGAGTCCATAAAATGCTGTATATTGGCTATATAGTGACATGCCCTCCTTAAATAAATAAAGAGTACAATATTTTAACACAGTAGTTAATAATTTTACATTAATAAAATTCAATTATAAACCCGATATAAAAATGAAGTTTCAATTCCGAAACTACATTCGAGCAGTAGTTAATGTTTTTGTGATAGGTCATGTGACTCCATTTTTATATAAACAACTGTGTTTTGAATGTACAGAAGTCTTTTTTTATTTAACATTTCTTCCGTGCAATATTCTTTTGAATGCAAAAACGTGGCCAACAAGAAATAAAGCAAATGGTTGGATCCCATTATTTCTGTAGGTTTTAAGTCTGTAAATATGGAGATATTTGTAGTTTCAGCTATTATCGCCCATCGGCTCGGGTACCCGGGTACCCGCCCACTGAAACCACTGCATACCCGGTCCTACTAAAAAGGGTTTATTGAGAACACTAGTTTAGACAACGAAAAAGATGCTATGACGTCACTCTGTCTAGACAGGAAGGAAGTACGACACGCCATCTGGCGAGTGCACAGTACTGGGCCGGCCTGGCCGGTGGAGACACAGGACGTCTTTTTCTGACGTTTGGCGGGCCGGTTCGCGCCGACCGGATAAGCTATTGTCCATTGGATAGGGTATTAACTTATAAAAATTTAATTTACTTATTAAATTTGCAATTTTCTTATTTGTAGCAAAATAACAACATAAGTAAATTTCAAATATCTTCAAAAGTATTCAAGTTAGGGAAATATTTTCAAATATGTTATTCATCTAGTTTTTGATGAGCTATCAGATAGTAAAGCAGCAAACCTGTTGCACACTGGACAGCTGAGTAATAGCTACTTTGAAATTGTGACTGTTGAGTAAATCCATTGTAACTGAAAAACTACTGCAGTTACAGGATTTTCCTAAAATAATTTGTTCAGCTACTTTTTCCTTAACTATAAGATGGCATATCGTTTGGGGTTCCATTGCATGTCATAAGTGAGCAATAGCTATTTTCTTATTTGTAGCAAAATTATGATGGAAATAAATGTCAAATACCTTCACAAGTACCAAAGTTAGGCAAATCTTTTCATTTGTTATTCATCTAGTTTTTCAAAAGCTTACTTTCCTGTGTCCTTTATATTTTTGTTGCTTTTGCAGATGTAGGTCAATAGCTAAGTGAGTAGATAGCTGAGCAAGAGCTACTAAAATGAGTAAATGTCTTTTATCTCTAAAAGTATTATAGGTAGGCAATTTCTTCTAAATAAGTCATTGGCCTACTTTTGGGTGATCTACCACATAGTGAAGTTGCACAACTGTAGCTCTTTGGATAGCTGAGTAATAGCTACCAAAATGAGTAAATGTCTTTTATCTCTAAAAGTATTACAGGTAGGCAATTTCTTCTAAATAAGTCATTCACCTACTTTTGTGTGATCTACCACATAGTGAAGTTGCAGAACTGTAGCTCTTTGGATAGGTGAGTAATAGCTACTAAAATGAGCAAATGTCTTTTATCTCTAAAAGTTTTACAGATACACAATTTCTTCTAAATAACTCATTCACCTACTTTTGGGTGATCTACCACATATTGAAGTTGCAGAACTGTATCTCTTTGGATAGCCGAGTAATAGCTACTGAAATGAGTAAATGTCTTTTATCTGTAAAAGTATTACAGGTAGGCAATTTCTTCTAATAAGTCATTGACCTACTTTTGGGTGATCTACCACATAGTGAAGTTGCAGAACTGTAGCTCTTTGGATAGGTGAGTAATAGCTACTAAAATGAGCAAATGTCTTTTATCTCTAAAAGTATTACAGGTAGGCAATTTCTTCTAAATAAGTCATTCACCTACTTTTGGGTGATCTACCACATAGTGAAGTTGCAGAACTGTAGCTCTTTGGATAACTGAGTAATAGCTATTAAAATGAGTAAATGTCTTTTATCTCTAAAAGTATTACAGGTAGGCAATTTCTTCTAAATAAGTCATTCACCTACTTTTGGGTGATCTACCACATAGTGAAGTTCCAGAACTGTAGCTCTTTGGATAGGTGAATAATAGCTACTAAAATGAGTAAATGTCTTTTATCTCTAAAAGTATTACAGGTAGGCAATTTCTTCTAACTAAGTCATTCACCTACTTTGGGGGTGATCTACCACATAGTGAAGTTGCAGAACTGTAGCTCTTTGGATAGCTGAGTAATAGCTACTAAAATGAGTAATTGTCTTTTATCTCTAAAAGTATTACAGGTAGACAATTTCTTCTAAATAAGTCAATCACCTACTTTTGGGTGATCTACCACATAGTGAAGTTGCAGAACTGTAGCTCTTTGGATAGCTGAGTAATAGCTACTAAAATGAGTAAAGGTTTTTTTGTCTCTAAAAGTATTACAGGTAGACAATTTCTTCTAAATAAGTCAATCACCTACTTTTGGCTGATCTACCACATAGTGAAGTTGCAGAACTGTAGCTCTTTGGATAGGTGAGTAATAGCTACCAAAATGAGTAAATGTCTTTTATCTCTAAAAGTATTACAGGTAGGCAATTTCTTCTAAATAAGTCATTCACCTACTTTTGGGTGATCTACCACATAGTGAAGTTGCAGAACTGTAGCTCTTTGGATAACTGAGTAATAGCTACTAAAATGAGTAAATGTCTTTTATCTCTAAAAGTATTACAGGTAGGCAATTTCTTCTAAATAAGCCATTCACCTACTTTTGGGTGATCTACCACATAGTGAAGTTGCAGAACTGTAGCTCTTTGGATAACTGAGTAATAGCTACTAAAATGAGTAAATGTCTTTTATCTCTAAAAGTATTACAGGTAGGCAATTTCTTCTAAATAAGTCATTCACCTACTTTTGGGTGATCTAACACATAGTGAAGTTGCAGAACTGTAGCTCTTTGGATAGCTGAGTAATAGCTACTAAAATGAGCAAATATCTTTTATCTCTAAAAGTATTACAGGTAGGCAATTTCTTCTAAATAAGTCATTCACCTACTTTTGGGTGATTTACCACATATTGAAGTTGCAGAACTGAGCTCTTTGGATAGCTGAGTAATAGCTACTAAAATGAGTAAATGTCTTTTATCTCTAAAAGTATTACAGGTAGGCAATTTCTTCTAAATACGTCCTTACCTACTTTGGGTTGATCTAATGCATAATAAAGTTGCAGAACTGTAGCTCTTTGGATGGCAGAGTAATAGCTACTAAAGTGAGTAAATGCCTTTTGTCTTTAAAAGTATTGCAATCAAACATTAAACTTGTTGTCACTTCTACATGTGCCTCCATCTCACAAGAAAATTTATATTCCACTATCTTTAATACATCTAATTTATATGGCGGGAGATAAATGCATGCGTCAGAATGCTTGTATGTGAATAGTTTAGTGTAGAAGTGTTATCTACATACCAAGCACGGATATACATTAAGATATCTGCTGGAAACGCTCCCTAGTTGACTCAATTTGGTGTTGATGATAGGGCAGTAATCGACGAGAAATATGAAGGCAGCATTTTACTAGTTTCCTCCCATTCAACCATTGTGTTGTTAGGGGCAGATCGACAATATTGAGGTATTATGGATATACTACAGGTATTTTTATCCGTGTCTTTTGTTTGAGGATACCTTCTGTAACCTTCCAGCTACAGTCACCATAGGAACGTCTTTTCTAGTACTACAATAAGAATCACGGGAAACTTCCGTCTATGTAGTTTTGAACACTGTAAATAGAAGGGATTCCCCATGCATACGAAAGTTGCAGTCTTCATCAGAGCGCACTGGTAAAGACTTCTCTGCTGTAAAGCATCAGTCACACCAGCCTAGCTCGAGTATTTAGTGTTTTTTCATCAGAAGCAAGACATGAATTCTTCAGATTTCTTCAGAGCGCACTGGTCCAGACATCTTTGCTGTAAAGCATTAGTCGACCGGCAAGCTCATATTCAGCCGAATTCTGCGATTAAACAAATACTTTAATTAATGGAGGAAACCTACAGCAAGCTGAATTCAACACAGAAGATAGTTGTAAAATTGCTTTAGCAATTGTTTACAGAGTGTACTGACTGGTACTGGCTACACAGCCTTGTACACTTGCTTCAACAACTGTTTACAGAGTGTACCGACTGGTACTGGCTACACAGTCTTGTACACTTGCTTCAACCTACCAGTTACAAAGTCTACTAACAGGGTGCTGGCTACACAGTCCTTACTGTACAGTGCTTCACCCCAACTGGTTACATAGAAAAAGCTGGCTAAATATAGACTAGTAGCTGTCTAAATTCATTGGTGACCCCAGCCTGCCAGTTTTTTGCCGGTTACAGAGAATTACTGGTTAAAGTAAAGTACCGGGTATGGAGTCCTGGTACCGGACAGAGTTGCCTAAGGTTAATTTGGTTACAGAGAATTCTTAGACCAGTCAGTGGTCTTGGTGATATGACAGTGATATGACAGTGTCCCAAGCTACTGCCAGGCAACCTTCCCTTATCACACCTCTCAACAGCCTGTTATCGGTGCTGGACTTGACTGGAGAGATAATAAATTTTGTCATCATGTCCGGCCAGGGGTCAGACATCTCACAAATGACAATTGCTGTGTAAATGCTGAACCTTGCAGGCTGCTGGCCCGGGGCAAAGAGTCTATTAATGTGAAAAGTTGTGTCAGCCCCACCGGACCACAATAAGAACAGAGAAACTGTTAACTTGGATCATTGTCACCAGACCGGACCAGTGTCCGGGGGGACAGAAAATGTTTGTCAGAGTACCAAATGTCCCAAATGTGGCACACAATCTGCCTGTAGGGTCCAGACTAAGCCCTTTTTGGGAACTTAGGAAGCCTTGGGGGCTGGACCCTAGGTAGTACAAATGTTGAAGGAGGGATACCTACGTCCATATATCTATACAAGAACAATCCTGGAAAGGCCAAGGTTTCACATCCAAGGTCAGGCATACCAGTTCAAGATCCTGCCATTCGGTTTGTCCACAGCACCTTTGGAGTTCACCGTGATACCAAAGGAGGTGAAATTGATGGCCATACACAAGGATTTAAGAAGCCACCACTACCTAGACGACTGGTTGGTGGGAGCCAGATCCCACCAGGCTTGTCTCCAACATACACAGGAAGTAGTAAATAATGTGGCAGCAACTAGGTTGGCTGGTGAACTTAGAGAAATCAGAGCTGGAGGCCAAACAAGACTTCAATTTTGTAGGCTACCAGTTCGACCTCAGGTCTGATCGGGTCCGACTGACGCCAGACCAGTGGCAGAACCTTCAAGAGAAAATGCTGAAACTGCTATCCCTACCGGCTTGCCCGGTCCGGGAATTCATGTCCTTGATAGGTTTACTAACAGCTACAGAAAAGCAAGTTCATCTAGGCCAACTTCATATGAGACTCATTCAGTGGCATCACAAACACAACTGGAGGGTCCCAGAATCACTGGAAAAGGTGATCCCAATCCCCAGGTCCTTGCACCCCCATTTACAATGATGGCTGAAGGAAGACAATGTACTTACAGTCCAACCATTACACCCAATAAAACATGCTCTACAAATATTTACAGACGCATCAATAGAAGGGTGGGGCGCTCACTTAGACAAGCACATTGCAAGAGCAACCTGGTCCCCTCCGGGAAGCAAGCTGCATATAAACTATCTAGAACTAAAAGCAGTCTTTCTGGCTTTAAAAGAGTTCCAAGACCTTTGCTCAAACAAGATAGTACTTGTAGCAACCGACAACACCACAGTAGTGTCATACATAACAAGGAAGGAGGCATGAGGTCGGGCTCACTTTGTGCCCTACTATGGAGAATCTTGACCTGGTGTACCAGGAAACAAGTGACTCTAAAGCACGACACATTCCAGGCCAGCCGAATGTAGTAGCAGACAAGCTATCCAGGCTAGGCCAGACCATCCAAACAGTGGTTTCTCCTTCCAGAGGTCTTCCACTCTATGCAGCAGGTGGCACCGGCCCAAAATAGACTTATTTGCCACGAGGTTCAACAACAAGTTGCCTCTGTTTGTGTCACCGGTACCGGATCCCCTGGCCACAGCAGTGGATGCTCTCAGTCGGCCATGGTAGGATCTGAAAGCATACACCTTCCCACCATCAGCCATATTGGGCAAAGTGGTGGAGAAGTTGTAAGACTCCCCATGTAAGAGAATCATTCTGATTGCTCCGGGGTGGCCCAACATGCCTTGGTTTTGGGATCTAGTGGCCATGTCCAGCCAAATCCCACTGAGCCTGCCCAATCTGCCCAACCTGTTGACAGCCATTCAATCAGATCCCTCACAGAAATCTGACAAATCTTAATCTCCATGCAGGGCTCCTAGAGCCTCAGCAATTGAGGAGCAGGACTTGTCTGAGGCAGTGGCAGCAAGAATTGAGGCTCCTCAAAGGGGATCAATCAGATCAGTCTTTGAGGCAAGTGGGCCATTTTTACAAGGGATGTATCATTCATCAGGTGGACTTTGGGCACCCCCTGTAAAGTCAGTTGCTGACTTCCTTATGTACCTGTTTCAGGACAGGAAGTTGCAGCCCAGCACCATTGATGGTTACAGGTCAGCCATTGCTGATAGTCTGGGAAATTTGCCCATCAATGTCAGTAAGGATGAAAATCTCACTCGTCTCCTGGATAGTTTCCACTGAGACAGACCCAAAGGCCGGAGGGGAATCCCCTCCTGGAACCTCTTCCTGGTTTTTGCACAAGCTGACAAGGTTCATTTTGAACCAATTAAAGGCCTCCTTGAAGCATTTGACCTTCAAGACAGTTTTCCTCTTGGCCCTGGGGTCGGGCAAGCGTAGAAGTGAGATACATGCTTGGCAAAACAGAAATATTAGACACCAATCCGACTGGTCAAAGGTGTCCCTGTACCCATCACCCAGCTTTCTCTCCAAGAATCAGCTGGCCAAAGAGGGTCCAGACAGTGTGACCCCAGGGGTTATAACAGCCCTGGCCCCAACTCTGGATAGATCCCTCAAGTCTGACAGGTCCCTCTGTCCGGTCATAGTATTGCGCTACTATTTGGACAGGACCTCAGGCAGAATAAGGAGGTGGGTTTTGTCTCCTTTGAGAAAGGTTTCGACAAAGACATCTCACCTGCCACTATCTCCTCTTGGATCAAGCAGACTGTGATCCTATGTTATGAGCTCTCTGACCAGGAGGCCCACACTTGACATCAGGTTAAAGCCCATGATGTCAGGGCCTTTGCTGCTTCTAAGGTCTTCCAGTCGGGAGTCTCCTTAGATCCAATCTTGTCAGCCTGCCACTGAAGTCACAATACCTTCACACAGTTCTATATGAAGGGCGGGGCTTGGGCTGATTCAGAGCTTTTCCAATTGGGCTCGGTAGTGGCTGCTCAGCAGATCCACAAGTGGCCCTTAGATTGAGGAGATTTGTATATATGTATAACAGTTCTTCGTGTACATAAGAATTAAGTGTGGCGTGCTTCCTTCGGGAGGTTTATTTGCATTCTGGGACTGAACTCATCCCTCTCTTCCCCTACCTCAGAGCAGGTCTGCAAAAAGGGGGGGGGGGCGACGACGGTATAGCCCCGGGTAACCGGCTGCTGGCAACCGACCATGGCCTTACAGGGTTTCCTGACCTTAAGGTCAACCCAGGCCTGGGCCAATAGGTCTCCTGACGAAGTCAGCCTAGACCGTAGGTTAAAATTTGCTATTACTTGTGAGTTCACATAAGTCCCTAGTAACTTACCCGCCGACCAAGCGGTAGTTATTCAGCATATTGTCCATTGGATAGGATGTATTAACGCAATAAAATTGCAAATTTAATAAGTAAATTAAATTTTTATAAGTTAATACCCTATCCAATGGACACACAAGACCCTCCCTCCGACCCCGCTATCAGCTTACTAGGGGTCTAATAGGTTTAGACAACGAAAAAGATGCTATGACGTCATGTTGTCTAGACAGGAAGTAAATACCATGCGCCACCTGGCGAATGCACAGTACTGGGACCGGCCAGCCGGTGGAAACACAGGACGTCTTTTTCTGGCGTTTGGCGGGCCGGTCTGCGCTGACCGGTTTAGCATATTGTCCATTGGATAGGGTATTAACTTATAAAAATTTAATTTACTTATTAAATTTGCAATTTCGACAGGATAAGTATTTTTACTTATGTTTGGTGTTTTGAGTTTTCCTCGGTTCACGCTTTGTCGTTTAAACGTTTTATTGCGTTTTAAATGTCCTCCCACCAAACGAATAAAGACAAGCCGAGATCTGCAAAGTGTCGTCACTTCTGCTTCTCTTTCGACACTCATAACTATTGCCCCACATACAGGGAATCTGGAAAGGGTGATGACCCCTGTGTGACGCTCAAATCTCCTTGTGGTATTTGTGCTGCCTTCACAGAAGAGCAGTTAATTAAAATCACACATAGAAAACGTTATGTAAAGAAGCAGAAGCAAGACACTACAAAAGATGATGAACTTGACCTCTTAGGGGATGAGGACTTCACTGGATCTCAGGCAGACCTTGAGAGTGCTGCAGACAATTTGTTTACCTCTCCACCACATCCTCAGCCCCTACCCTTCGAGTGATTATCAATTAAAACACCAGCAAAATCTGTCCCACCAACCCCAGTACTGCTTTACAGCAGAAGATCAAGTCCAAGCTCGAAAAGTCCCTGGGTAACACTTTTAACATCCATTTACAGCAACAAATGGGCGTTTTTCCAGGCTTCCATGCTACAGGCATTTCAGTCTCTCCGAGACGAATTTTTGTCTTTTAAAAAGACATCTAAACAACCAGAAGTGGAGGTGGATCAGACCTCCGCTTCGGCCTCTAAGCCTGGTCCCTAGAATCAAGCTGTAACTCTGGACCCACCCCATCCGAGACCTCGGCCTACCTCACACTCAGTTGAGGCTATGGAAGTGGACTATGGTTCATCCCTACGTCCACGTCTCGGTGCTGATCAATCTCTACATGATAACGCATCGGATCAGCATTCAAGTCTGTCCGATGAACCTACTAAGGTGGCATCGGCTAGGCCTAAAAAGCATTCTCACTCTCATAAAAAGCATGACACTGAACCGAGGTCCGCCTCAGATCAGTATTCAGGTCAATCAGATGAGCCTCGGGTTGCATCATCTAGACCTAAAAAATATGCAGATAGAAACAAACACAAAGTGAGGTCCAGATATGTGTCTTCATCTTCAGAGGAGGATCAGTCCGCTGCACCCAGACACAGGTCTTCAAAGCCCTCTGGCAATCATTCTGATCAAGACCAACCTCAACACGATCCAGACCCACCTTATTATAGGGAAGTAGCCTTGTCTGACTTTCTTGCTCAATATGCTGAGAAAGTAGACACCTTCAGACGTATTCTTGCCCTCTCTGATCCCAGGGAGTCCATGCCTAGGTCCTCCACTTTTGTCATTGGGGTGGACGACGAGAAAGACCGTCAGGAGCTTAGGCCAAGAGGCCCTTCTTCTATGCTCCCCCTCAGCTCGGTTATCAAAGATGCCTTTGATAAATTTGAGCATGACTTTCAGACCAATAATTTACCTGAGGGTAAATATATCAAACCTCCTCCTTCCACTGCTAGGTGGTACAAGGTGGGACAGCCTTGTTATGAGGACAAGATTCAGGAGTTGAATACGGATTTTGCAAAAATCTGTATTAATCCTAAACCCCCTGGGAATTGGAGCATCAAGCTAGGCAGAATATATCCACCCTCAATTTTACTGCTGCCTTTGCCAAGACTTCCTGCTCCTGTAATACCAATCTTGAGAAGTGTCAATACAGCCTGAAGTCAACCTTTAAGAAGGTTAAATCCCAAATTCAGAAAGGTGCCAATCCTGAGAAAGCAGCCAAACGTGGATATGAACAAGCCTGTGAATATTTGGACATCTGGAATAAGACTGTTCTTATTCAACACAGAGCTCTTACATGCCTCAGCAAATCCTTGGCCCATATACTTCAGAGGGAGCTACATACTATGGGTAACACCGGCTTGCTAAGGCGCGAAGCCGAGATGACCCTTTTACAACCACAACTAGGGGAAACGAGATGCCAGGAACTTAGGAACTCGCCCTTTTGGCACTCCTCCTTGTTCAAGCCCTTTCGTTGTCCCCACAACAAGAAAAGAGGCTCCTACAGGAAACGCCCCTCTGGGGGCAACTCCTCACAAAGCAATAACCCATCATTTTCCTCAGGCAGGGGGAAACTGAAGTTCAGAGGCTCCAGGGGTTATTTTCGGTGGAAACCCCTCCCCCAATGACTCCTTAAAAGCCTCCCTCAGTCCACCAGTAGGAAGTCGTCTCCGAGACTGGCAAACAAACGAATGTTCATCCAACGTGTTAAACATTATCATCAATGGCTACGTTCAATGTTTTCTACATTCATTTCGAAACCAAGTCTGGTCAGATTCCCTCTCATTCAGTCAGAATACAAGGCCCTTTCATTAAGATCAAGCTCTGGCCACTTGTATCCAGTCTCTTCTGTCAAAGAACGCAATAGAAAAGGTGGAAAATGTAAAATCTCTCGGGTTTTACAGTCACCTGTTTCTAGTCCCGAAGCCTCACCAAAGGTGGAGGCCAGTAATAGACCTAAGCAGGCTCAATACTTTTCTACACGTAGAAAAGTTCAAGAATGGGTATCGTCAATAGACCTGTCGGACGCTTACCTTCACATCCACATCCACCCAAACTCAAGGAAATACCTAAGGTATAAGGTTTTGCCACAGGTCACAGGTGTTCCAGTTCACCTCCCTCCCTTTCGGACTAGCCACAGCCCCCCCGGTCTGTACAATGATTGTAAAGGAAGTGAAGCTAATGGCCCTCTCGAGGGGACTCAGACTTCACCAATACCTGGACGACTGGCTGATCAGGTCCCAGTCTCAGGAAGAAGCCCAAGTGAACACTCAGGCAATGGTAGACCTAACCCAGTCCTTGGGGTGGATAATAAATCAGGAGAAATCAGAACTAAAGCCAACTCAGGTGATTTCGTTCGTGGGCTACGAATACCATCTCGATTCAGCCGTTGTAAAACCCACTCAAGAGAGATGGGTCAAACTTCAGGATTTGATCCTACGACTCAAGTCAAAACATGTTTTGACTGCAAGATGTTTGATGTCGCTACTTGGGTTGCTTGCCTCAATGGAGAAAATGGTCCCGGAGGACGCCTTCACATGAGGCCCTTTCAGCTTCATCTCAAGGTATCCTCAGTCGCTGGACAGCCTCTTTCCTTGGACAGAAACCATTTCTGCACACCTAGACTGGTGGTAAAATCCCACAAACATGATGAGAGGTGCAGACCTTCATCCCAAAGACCACAGCATCCAACTCTTTACAGACGCCTCAAACAAATGTTGGGGCGCTCACTTAGAACAAACCTCTAGAATGGGTCTGTGGTCAGACCGGGAAAAAAGGCTACACATAAATGTCCTAGAGTTGAAGGTGGTCTCTCTGGCCCTTCGAAGCTTCAAGGACCAGTGTCAGAACCAAACAGTGTTCGTTGCAACGGACAACTCAACAGTGGTAGCCTACATAAACAAACAAGGAGGAACTCACTCAGCAGAGATGTGCGCTCTCCTGTGGAAGATCATGACATGGTGCCATCACTACCAGATAACATTGAAAGCCAGACACATTCCAGGGTGTCTGAATGTGATGGCCGACCTTCTATCCAGGTCGAACCAAGTGCAGTCAACAGAATGGTCACTACATCCGCAGATGTTGCATCAGATCTGTCTAAAGTGGTTCACTCCTCAGGTAGATCTATTTGCCACTCATCTGAACCACAAGCTTCCACTGTACATGTCTCCAGTCCCAGACCCAGATACTCTGAACATAAACTGGATGGGTCTCACTGCCTATGCTTACCCTCCGACGGCTCTCCTTCACAGGGTGATCCAAAAATCAGGATTGTCATTGCCTGATCATCGTAATAGCCCCAGGCTGGCCAGATGCCCTGGTTTTGGGACCTAGTGCAGCTCTCAACAGAGATCCCACTTCAACTTCAGTGTCAACAACTCTTCTCAAACAGTCCCACAATTATGTATTCCACAGCAATCCACAACATCTCAACCTCCACGCCTGGTGTCTAGGAGTGGACAGCTCCAAGAACAAATCTTCTCTGTGGAGGTGGCAGAGGGAATTGCTCCCCCTCAGAGGTCATCAACAAAGACCATCTATAAGTCAAAGTGGGCCCTATTTGAGAAATGGTACAGAGAAAATTCGGTGGATTTCTCCACTCCCACTGTGAAACAAGTCTCCGTCTTTTTACCCCACAGCCCTTAAGGGCTGTCGGGGTATTGTTTTCACCCATGGTGCCCGGATGGGCGGGCGGGCTGCGGGAAAAAGTTTGTCTGGGCTGTATCTCAGAAACCGTAAGGTGTATGAAGTTGATACTTGGTAGGGACATTGGTTAGGGGGTGTAGGTGTTCAATGTCATGGTGTAACCTTGATTTGACCTTTGACCTTGCTGCAGTGACCTTGAAAATCTTGTCTGGGCTATATCTCAGAAACTGTAAGGTGTAGGAAGTTGATACTTGGTAGGGACATTGGTTAGGGGGTGTAGGTGTGCAACATCATGGTGTGACCTTGATTTAACCTTTGACCTTGCCGTAGTGACCTTGACCTATAAAATCTTGTCTGGGCTATATCTCGGAAACCGTAAGGTGTAGGAAGTTGATACTTGGTAGGGACATTGGTTAGGGGATGTAGGTGTGCAACGTCATGGTGTGACCTTGATTTGACCTTTGACCTTGCCGTAGTGACCTTGACCTATAAAATCTTGTCTTGGCTATATCTCGGAAAATGTAAGGTGTAGGAAGGTGATACTTGGTAGGTGTTGTGTACTCAAAGGTTATACAAGAACTGCTTTATTCTACACAATACACATTACACTACAGTTAAATTCAAAACTGGTTTCCTGTTTAAGTACAAGGCATTTTATCACTGTCAGAGATGTGTCAGCTTAATTACTTAAATGGGTTCTGTAGTAGATGTGGGCACTGCAATACATCACAGTAGGGACATTGGTTAGGGATGTAGGTGTGCAACGTCATGGTGTGACCTTGATTTGACCTTGCCGTAGTGACCTTGACCTTTAAAATCTTGTCTGGGCTATATCTCGGAAACCGTAAGGTGTAGGAAGTTGATACTTGGTAGGGACATTGGTTAGGAGTTGTAGGTGTGCAACGTCATGGTGTGAGCTTGATTTGACCTTTGACCTTGCCGTAGTGACCTTGACCTATAAAATCTTGATATTTTTTAATCTTTACTTAATTACTTTATTCTACACAATACACATTACATTACAGTTAAATTCAAAGCTGGTTTCCTGTTTAAGTACAAGGCATTTTATCACTGTCAGAGATGTGTCAGCTTAATTACTTAAATGGGTTCTGTGGTAGATGTGGGCACTGCAATACATCACATTTCCCACCACCATTTAGAAACATTTAGTTTAAATCTTTATAGGATAAGTCTGATGTTGAGCATTAGAAAAATTATGTTAAATGAAATCATAGCAGTCTCCAGAAATTACCGTTTTCACTATTCAGTCGTTAGCCGCATATTCTTTTAACATAATATAGTCCAGTTATCTAGTCTTTATCAGTTACTTGTTATAAATCAGTCAATCAGTACAGGTTTGCCATATCTATCAGGTGGTTGGTGGACTCTAGTTGACCTCCTTAGGGTTGGGATTGGTGTTTTCACAGGAGGATCCACTTATTGAGGATTAGGCTGAGAGACTTCACTGTTAACAATTTCTCCTCTAACTGGTTCTGTAGTTGGCAATACAGGTATTACAGGTTCCTGATTGGTAGCTGTTGTAGCCTTTGAGTAGAGTATTTGATCTGCATGTCTTCTCCAGATAGCACCATCAGAAGTTCTGATGTGGCATGACACAGGTCCTGTTTTCTGAATAACTTCTCCAGATTGGCATTTGTTGTCATTACTCCTATAATCTCTAGTTAACACCTTTTCTCCAAGGTTAAAAGTATGCAACTTGTCATGTACTCTTGGTGAATTGTATTGCTTTTGTTCCACTGTCTGTCTCAAATTTTGTTTCAGTAAATCCAATTTTGATCTCAGCGGATGCCCTAATAACAAAACTGCTGGACTCTCATTTGTAGTGGAGTGCATTGAATTCCTGTACTTGAATAAAACTTTTTCCAGTTTTTGGTGTGCGTTAGATGCTTCTGTTTTCTGACCCTTTAATGAAGCTTTCAGGGACTAAGCGTTCAGCTTGACCATTACTAGATGGATGCCATGGGGATGACTTATGGGGCTTAATGCCATATTTTCGACAAAAATCTTTGAACATTTCACTGCTGAACTGAGGACCATTGTCAGAAACAATTTCTAGCGGTAGTCCGAATCTTGCAAACCAAGATCTTAGCCTATCGATTGTGGCCGATGCTGATGTTGACTTCATTATCGCCACTTCTGGCCACTTACTATAAGCATCTTGAAGCAGAAGATACATATGTCCTTGAAATGGTCCAGCGTAGTCAATATGGACTCTTTCCCATGATCAATGGATGGCCAGCAAACATAGCTTCTAACCAATAGATTTCATATTGACAATTCCTGGATGTGATTCATGTAGTTCATTTAGGATCTTCTGTCTGAGATTCGGTGGTACAACTACACGATTTTCCCATAGAATACATCCCTGTTGAACAGATAATTGGTCTTTCCTTACTCGATACTTTGTACAGTCCATCACTAAGATTATGGGATTGCTTTTGGGGGGAATTGCTTCATAGATGAGTGAGTAATTAATTAAATAAATGAGTAATTAGCTATTTTGAATACTGAAAAAGGCAAATGTGCTCATATCTCCTAAACCGTGCGAGATAGAGCGATTTCGTTGAAATTTTCGACCCACAGGGTATCTAAGGAATGTACTCTTTGCAATTTTCAAAAAAATTTTCCCCTCCCCAAAAATGGCGGCCATTTTGAATTTTCGAATTTTTGCCAAAAATGGCAAAACACAAATTTCCTTCTATCTCCTTAACCGTGCGAGATAAAGCGATTTTGTCGAAATTTTCGAGCCACAGGGTATCTAAGGAATGTAATCTTTGCAATTATCAAAAAATTTTCCCCTCCCCCAAAATGGCGGCCATTTTGAATTTTCGAATTTTTGCCAAAAATGGCAAAACACAAATTTGCTTCTATCTCCTTAACCGTGCGAGATAGAGCGATTTCGTCGAAATTTTCGACCCACAGGGTATCTGAGCATTGTATTCTTGGCAATTTTCAAAAAATTTTCCCCTCCCCAAAAATGGCGGCCATTTTGAATTTTCGAATTTTTGCCAAAAATGGCAAAACACAAATTTCCTTCTATCTCCTTAACCGTGCGAAATAGAGCGATTTCGTCGAAATTTTCGACCCAAAGGGTATCTCAGGAATGTACTCTTTGCAATTTTCAAAAAATTTCCCCTCCCCAAAAATGGCGGCCATTTTGAATTTTCGAATTTTTGCCAAAAATGGCAAAACACAAATTTGCTTCTATCTCCTTAACCGTGCGAGATAGAGCGATTTCGTCGAAATTTTCGACCCACAGGGTATCTAAAGAATGTAATCTTTGCAATTTTCAAAAAAATTTCCCCTCCCCAAAAATGGCGGCCATTTTGAATTTTTGCCAAAAATGGCAAAACACAAATTTGCTTCTATCTCCTTAACCGTGCGAGATAGAGCGATTTCGTCGAAATTTTCAACCCACAGGGTATCTAAGGAATGTACTCTTTGCAATTTTCAAAAAAATTTCCCCTCCCCAAAAATGGCGGCCATTTTGATTTTTCGAATTTTTGCCAAAAATAGAAAAACAGGAATTTGCTTCTATCTTCTTAACCGTGCAAGATAGAGTGATTTCGTCAAAATTTTCGACCCAACCAATGCAAAAAGGCATGAAGCTGAAATAATTTACATCTACACTAATAAATATTTAAGCATCATTGATATATTTTACAAATGAAACAGGGTCTTGTAAGACTACTGTACAATTTTGGCAAAAGGTTCATGGGGTGGACATTACACATGATAATGTGTGTTCTTCTATGCTATCCTGTTTCTATTCGCATCTACTATCAACAGGGCGTCCTATTTCTAGTTGTCAACTGGAACAGTGTCTATTTCGTGTAATTCAAACACTGTTGCTGGATCTTGTCGGTCTTTTCTTGTTAATTGAAGTGGCAGATGTGACAAACCATCACAATTTGCATGCTCTTTTGTAGACCTATATTTTATTGCGCTACAATAGTTTACCATGTGCGACTGAATGCTTTACTGGTTGCCGCAAGGAACTACGACCAACGTCTAAGAAAAAAATACATTTATTCTTGGCCGTAGCCTCAGGTTGTCGTCACGTGATCTGCCCCTTTGTAAGCACTTTTCTCGTTGGTCGCCGCCATTTTACCGTCTTTGGGAAGTATTTACTGCCGTTTTCTAGCTATATCTCAGTGCAGTTTTATTGTTATACGTCCCTTCTTATGTATTTCATTTATTATTGTATAAAGCACATTCTGGCCAATTTTCAGCACTTCCGCTTTTGTAATTTGTCCTTATTTTGAGTTTTGTGAGCTCGCCTCGACTGGCTTTCTTCTGCGAGTATTTTAGTCGAGGATTTACTCGCGTTCTTTTTATTGCATTAAAACATGTCTTCTCACCAGTCTAACAAAGACAAACCTCGTGCAGCAAAATGTAACCATTTCTGCCACCCATTTGATCATCACAACTACTGCCCTACCTGCAGAGAGGCAGGTAAAGGCGACGATCCGTGTGTCACTCTATTGTCTCCCTGTACCATTTGCTCGTCTTTCACTGAAGAACAACTAGCAAAAATCACCCACAGGAAACGCTACTCTAAAAATCTGATAAAAATAAAGCAGAAGACATAGATTCTGAACTATTGGGTGACAATTCTTCAGAATCTTATGGAGGCTTGCAAGCAGAGTTAGAAGTGGCTGCAAATCGTCTCTTCACATCCCCGCCTCGTCCTCAACCTCTTTCATTCGAGGCGTTATCACTACGAACTCCAGCTCATACTATCCCGCCTACACCAGGTACGGCTTTACAACAAAAAGTACAAGCTAATCTCGAGAAATCTTTGTCTTCTCGCTTTGACATACAAATGGATCAGAAAATGGGGGCTTTTCAGGCCAGTATGTTGGAGGCGTTCAATAATCTTCGTGAAGATTTTCAGAAATCTTTACAAAAGCAAGGAGAGGTGGATCAGACCTCTTCTTCTGCTTCAAAAACGAATGCTCCGTCCAAAGATCTAGCCAAACCCTCGCAGTCCAGTAGTGCTCTCGAGTCTATGGAGGTCGAATATGGCCCAGAGCTTCCGCCTCGCCTCGACTCGTATTCCAGTCGCCTCGAAGACGACTCGGGTCAAAAAGCACTCTGATAAATCAAAACACAAGTCGAGGGCCAGATTTTTACCCTCATCTTCAGAGGAGGATCAGTCCCCTGAACATAGGCATAGGTCCCCTAAGCCCTCTGGGAAGTCTTACTCTGATCAGGACCACTCCCAACATGACCCTGACCCTCCTTATTACAGGGAACTAGCCTTGTCTGACATCCCATCCCAATATGCCGAGGAGGTGGATACGTTCCGACGCATCCTAAAACTTCCAGATCCTAGGGAATCCTTACCTAGATCTTCAACAGTGGTCATGGGCCTTGATGATGAGAAAGGCAGGCAAGAACTTAGGCCAAGAGGTCCTTCCTCCATGTTACCTCTCAATTCAGTCATCAAGGATGCCTTTAATAAGTTTGATCAGGACTTCCAGGCAGCAAAATTACCTGAGGGTAAGTACATCAAACCACCTCCCTCCACTGCCAAGTGGTACAAGGTAGGCCAGCCTTGTTTTGAGGACAAAATACAAGAGCTGAACACAGACTTTGCCAAGATTTGTATTTCTCCTAAACCATCTGGGGCTCCTATGGGCAAGGTCCCTATGCCAATTCTAAAAGAATTGGAACATCAGGCAAGACAGAATATTTCTACTCTCAATTTCGCTACTACTTTTGCCAAAACTTCTTCCTCCTGTAATGCCACTCTGGAGAGGTGTCAGCATAGCTTGAAAGCGACCTCCTAAAAGGTCAAGTCTCAGATCAGGAAAGGTGCCGACCCTGAAAAAGCAGCGAAACGTGGACATGAGGAAGCCTGTGAATATTTGGAATTGTGGAATAAGACCGTCCTAATCCAACACAGGGCCTTAACTTGCCTTAGTAAATCCCTGGCCCATATTCTCCAGAGAGAATTGTACTCAATGGGCAATCTTGTCTTGCTTGGGCGCGAAGCCGAAATGACTCTGTTACAACCCCACTTAGGAGAAACCAGGCGCCAAGAACTTAGGAATGCGTCCTTCTGGCCGCCTTCCTTGTTTAAATCACAGTTGCTAAAGGAAGGCGAGGACTTCCTTCTTTAAAAAGGCACCTCAAAAGATTCTCAGGCTTTCAGACCCTACCAGAATAAGCCCTTTCGTGGTCCCCACAAGAAAAGAGGCTCCTACAGGAAACGCCCCTATGGGGGCAATTCCTCACAAAGCAGTAACCAATCGTTTTCTTCCAACAGGGGAAAACAAAACTTCAGAGGCGTGGAAACCCCTCTTCCCAATGACTCCTTCAAAGCCTCAAACAGTCCACCAGTAGGAGGTCGCCTCCGTTCTTTCAGCAGAGACTGGCAAGCAAACAATTGTTCATCCAACGTGTTAAACATTATCACCAATGGCTACGTTCTGCCATTCCTCTCAAAACCAAACTTGGTCAGATTTCCTCTGATAATATCAGAATACAAGGCCCTTCCAAAAGACCAAGCCTTAGCCAATTGCATCCAGTCTCTGCTGTCAAAGAACGCTATCGAAAGGGTAGAAAATGTAAAATCTCTCGGGTTTTACAGTCGCCTGTTTCTAGTACCCAAGCCTCACCAAAGGTGGAGGCCAGTAATAGACCTAAGCAGGCTCAACACTTTTCTACACGTAGAGAAGTTCAAGATGTAAACTCCAGAGTCCATCAGAACCTCCCTGATTCCAGGGGAATGGGTAGCGTCGATAGACCTATCGGATGCTTACCTTCACATCCCCATCCATCCAAACTCAAGGAAATACCTAAGATTTTGCCACAGGTCTCAGGTGTTCCAGTTCACCTCCCTACCTTTCGGACTAGCCACAGCCCCCCACGTCTTTACCATGATCGTAAAGGAGGTGAAGCTCATGGCCCTCTCCAAAGGGCTCAGACTCCACCAATACCTGGACGACTGGCTGATCAGGTCTCAATCCCGGGAGGAAGCCCTAGTGAACACTCAGGCAGTGGTAGATCTAACCCAGTCCTTGGGATGGATCATCAATCAACAAAAATCAGAACTGAATCCCACTCAGGTGTTTTCGTTCGTGGGTTACGAGTACCACCTAGATTGAGCCCTTGTAAAACCCACTCAAGAGAGATGGCTCAAACTTCAGGATTTTATCCTACAACTCAAGTCAAAACATGTTTTGACTGCAAGATGTTTGATGTCTCTAATTGGGTTGCTAGCCTCAACGGAGAAAATGGTCCCAGAGGGACGACTTCACATGAGGCCCTTTCAGTTTCACCTCAAGGAGCACTGGAAATTTCCTCAACCACTGGACAGCCTCCTTCCTTGGACAGAAGCCATCTCTGCACACCTAGACTGGTGGCAGAACCCTGCAAACGTGATGAAAGGCTCAGACCTTCATCCCAAAGACCACAGTATCCAACTCTTTACAGACGCCTCAAACGAAGGTTGGGGCGCTCATTTAGAACAAAGTTCTACCCAAGGTCTGTGGTCTCCCCAGGAAAAAGGCCTTCACATAAATGTCCTAGAATTGAAAGCTGTCTTTCTGGCCCTGAGACACTTCAAAGACCAGTGCCAGGACCAAACGGTGCTAGTTGCAACGGACAACTCAACTGTGGTTGCTTACATAAACAAACAAGGGGGAACACACTCAGCGGAGATGTGTGCACTCCTGTGGAGAATCATGACCTGGTGCCATCATTCTCACATCACATTGAAAGCCAGGCACATTCCAGGGTGCCTGAATGTGATGGCCGACTTACTTTCCAGGTCGAATCAGGTACAGTCGACCGAATGGTCACTACATCCACAGGTGTTCAAACAGATCTCCCAAAAGTGGTTCACTCCCCACGTGGACCTATTTGCCACTCATCTGAACCACAAGCTTCCACTGTACGTTTCTCAAATCCCAGACCCGAAAGCCTGGGACATAGATGCTCTAAACATAGATTGGACGGGTCTCACTGCCTATGCTTACCCTCCAACGGCTCTCCTTCACAAGGTGATCCAAAAAATCAGACAATGCAATTGTCTGATCATACTAATAGCCCCAGGCTGGCCAGGGATGCCCTGGTTTTGGGACCTAGTGCAGCTCTCGACAGAGATCCCACTACAACTCCCCGTGTCGACAACACTCCTCAAGCAGTCCCACAACTACGTGTTCCACAGGAACCCGCAGCACCTCAACCTCCACGCCTGGTGTCTAGGAGTGGACAGCTCCAAGAACAAGGCTTCTCTGTGGAAGTGGCAGAGACAATTGCTGCACCTCAGCGGTCATCAACAAGGACCATCTACAAATCAAAGTGGGCCCATCGGGCCAACATATTGCTCATAATGAGGACCTTCATAGGTTGCTCTCCAGTTTCCACAGGGATCGCCCCAAAAGTTCCAGAAATCTTCCCAAGTGGAACCTTTCAGTTGTTCTCAATGAGCTCACAAAAGCATCCTTTGAGCCTATGAAAGACACAGACCTCAAACATCTCACTCTCAAAACTGCTTTCTTGCTAGCTTTGGCCTCCGGCAAGCGCCGCAGCGAAATCCATGCCTGGGTCGCTAACAAAGTATCTAATCTAGGCCAATGGGAAAAGGTCGCCTTGTTCCCTTCTTCTGACTTCATAGCCAAAAACCAATTAGCAAGAGAAGGTTCTCAAAGTGTGTCTCCGGTGACTATTCCTGCTTTGACTACCATTGTGGCTAGGCAATTCAAAGAAGACAGGACCCTGTGTCCTGTGCGGGCCCTGAGGTACTATCTGGACCGAACCAAGGACCTAAGAGATTCCCGGTCCCTCCTTTTCATCTCCTTCAAGAAAGGACATACCTCAGACATCAGACCCGCTACTCTCTCTTCTTGGTTGAAACAAACCATCCTACTTTGTTATAAACAAGCAGACCAGCAAGCCTTGGATTTAGTCCAAGTCAAGGCACATGACATTCGGGCCTTCGCAGCCTCTAAGGCGTTTTACGGTGGGGTATCGGTGGACCAGATCATGCAAGCCTGTCACTAGAAAGCTCACAACACTTACCAATTTTTATCTAAAAGATCTTACTTGGTCGGACAATGACAACAATCTGTATCTGGGACCAGTAGTAGCGGCTCAACAGGTCCTAGACCCTTCTCCTCAGTCCAGTCATCCTCAGAAAGAAAAGAGGAGGCGGGGGGGGGGGGGGGGGGGGGGGGAGGCACATCCGCTACAACCAAGTCTTCAGGAGCCTAAGCCCAGGGTCTAGGTATACGTCTACCTCATCAGGGTGTATACGGTAAGGTCTATCTAATCTTTAAATCATTATAATTGTACATTATTAAGGACCTGAAGGTTGTCATTTTTACTCAGTTCCCGAGCCTTAAGCTCAGGTTCTTCCATGATCGTCCTTGGGACTGTCCCCGTCTGAGTATCTAGGGTACACATCTTCTTCTCGTCAAACACCGTGACAGTTTTTTAACACTGTCATTCATTCAGGTTTTTGGCTTCTACAGGCCCGGTCTTCGGGATTGGGGCCCTGTAGACGGGACTCAGACTGGTACTTTCGATCTTTCATTCTACTATTATTATCAAAATTCTAAGAAAAAACAGACTTATCTGCCAGTCTCAGCTGTAATCCCTCCTCCGGACGGTTGGATTCAGCATTCAGTCCCACATGGTAAGCTATTGTAGCGCAATAAAATTGAAAATTTTAATTACTTAAATGTAGCTTTTATAAGCTACAAGCTTACCATGTGGGACTGAGGAGAGTCCCACCCTGCCTCCCCGCTGTATTACAGCTGAGGGGTATGGGTTTAAATCTCAACGAGAAAAGTGCTTACAAAGGGGCTGATCACGTGACGACAACCTGAGGCTACGGCCAAGAATAAATGTCTTTTTTTCTTAGACGTTGGTCGTAGTTCCTCGCGGCAACCAGTAAAGCATTCAGTCCCACATGGTAGGCTTGTAGCTTATAAAAGCTACATTTAAGTAATTAAAATTTTCAAATTAATTGTATAGTTCATTCAGAAAGGAACAGAGCATATCTCTGTAGTCGCTGTGCTGTCATCACAGGTATTCCTTTATGTGGATGCAATATTGAAGTTAATGGTTTGTGATCTGTTACTAGTGTAAAGTGTCTACCATAGAGGAAATGATGCAGCTTCTTTACTGCCCAATATATAGATGTAGCCTCCTTTTGTATCTGAGAGTAGTTTCTCTCACTTTTTGTGAGGGAACGACTTAAGAACAGGATTGGTTTCTCCAGACCATTTGGCATGATATGTAACATTACTGCACCTAGTCTATATGGTGAAGCATCTGCTTGAACTACGACAGGAAGTTCTGGGTCATAGTGAGTTAGAACTTTATTTGATGCCACAAGCTGTTTTGTTTTGTCAAATGCTTTTTGACATCCTGATGACCAATGGAACTTCTTGCCTTTTGGGGTTAGCTCATGCAATGGGAATAAGACGTTTGCTATATTGGGCAAAAACTTGTGGTAGTAATTCACCATTCCTGTGAAACTTTTTACCTCACTGACATTTGTGGGCCTTCTTAACTCAGTAATAGCCTTTACTTTGCCAGTATTTTGGTGCAGACCATTTCTGTCAACACTATGTCCACAAAATTCTATTCTGTCTTTGAAAAAGACACATTTTATTGCGTTAATACATCCTATCGAATGGACAATTGCTTTACCGGTCGGCGCGACCAGTTTCGCCAAAACTTCAGAAAAAGACCTGTAAAACTACCAGCAGGACCGGTCACAGAGTGTGCATTCGCCAGGTGGCGCAAGGTATATCATTTCCTGTCTGGTCATAATGACGTCATAGCATCTTTTTTGTTGGGCGCGAAAGAGTGTGCAGACGTTTTTTAACAGAGATACATATTTGAAGTTTTACAATGAACAATTTCATTTTATTTTATTTCAAGTAGTACGAATTTTCTCTACTAGTTTTCTGATCATCATGTCATCTCCTGGACGGAAACGAGGTTCTTGCGGGCACGTTATGGCCTTATTCGACAACCACAAGAAATGCGGGCATTGTCGTGAGAAGGGGGTGGGGGACGACCCCTGTGTCAAGAAACAAGATTGCCAGATATGTAAGGCGTTTACGCCTTCTCAGATTCTACAGCTGGCCACCCCGACTTACAAAGCAAGAAAAGAACGTGGAGAGCAGAAGAAATCTGAAGCTAGCAGTGACGCGACCCCCACTCTCGTGGACCCTTCAGATGCACCTCTGTTGGGACGGGTTAGTACTGACAAGCCATCTTCAGTTGAATCTACCCCCAAGCAGAAGAAGAAGCGTTCTGATGGCTCTCCAAGATCCAGCAAACGTAAACACAGCAGTAAGCCTACTTCAGATGATCTCAAGTCCCTTGATGACAAGTGGAGTGAGAGGTTTTCTCGTCTGGAAGCTATGCTTCTTAACCAGTCCTTTGCTGTTCTGGTGAGACCTGTCAGCACTGCTGCTGTGGTGACCAGAGAACACTCTTTCTTTGATCCGGGTGCTTCTACTAGTGTTATGTTTGCTGGGGGTTCCCGGTACGAGTGCTGTGAGAGATGTGAATGGGAGTGCTACCCGCCCTGTTCAGGGTCCTGGTACCTCTGATGTGGCCACCCAGCCTTTACAGGCTCCGGGTGCTGAGTTAGCCGCCCAGCCTTTACAGGCTCCCGGTGCAGGGACAGCCACCCAGAGTCCACAGGCTCCTGGTGCAGGTCCTGAAGTTCTGCCCACCGGCATTGAGTCTACGCAGTTGAACAAGCCACTTCCCGGTGTACGACCTGATGAGTTTGCCGGTGAATCTGACAGTGAGGCAGAGGTGGATGGGGAACCGGCTTCACTAGCTAGTGTTCACATCCAGGCTGATTTACCTGAAGATGCAACTGACCAGGACCTCTCTGAAGATGCCAACTACAGGGAGACTATCAGAGGGGTCAGATTCTTCATGGGCTGGCATCAGATCCCTGACTACGACAGTACAGCTCTCCCTGGTTGATAATCCTTTTGCCAGTTCCCGAACCAAACCAACCGGTAAAATGTCAGTCAGGCTACCGGTAGATGAGTGGCTGTGCAGGAAATTTGAGAGACTTAATGTGACTGTTGCTGAAGGTTACCCTTCCAGGAACTCTGAGACTGGTGGACTGCTACGGGACCAGTTTGTGAAGACACCCAGGTCATCAAAATGGTATGCAATGCATACAGATAAGAAGGACTCTGCTTCTGCAACTGTATGTGACTGGTCTCCGGAACCGGCCAAACTCAACAGCACCTTTACCAGAGTGGCCAGACTTAATTTGCCTTCTGCCCCTGCTTCCCGTATTTTTAGCCAAGACACGTTAAGAAGGTGGGAGAGGGCGTTCCGGGAACAGTCAGTGATGTGTAACCAGGCTGCTGGTCTGTCAAGATGTTTGACAAAAGTACAGGACTCCATGGTTACACAGTCGAAGTCACTCAGGGTGGACACCGGGAAAGGCAAAGCAGCAGAGAGAAATATTTTAGAAGCGAGTTTCCTTCATATCTACAGAGAATGCATCATCTTCTTATGACGTCATCATCTCCAGCAAATTCTTGTCACGTGACAATAAAATAAACTGGTCATGTGACACTGCAAGCGGATTTCCTGTGTTCGTCTATGAACTGACAGTTAATCTATCGCTTACGAGAAATACATTTTTTGAGGATATTGTAAACATGCTGGTGTCTTATATAGAAGAAGACTTACAGGTAATTATAATTTTGAGGAAACAGCAAATTGCAGAATATTTACTTTGTCTATGTAATTCAATTCAAATTATTTGTCACCAAGCCCACCGATCCGGTGTTGGTCATGTGACAACAAAAATAAACATACAGAGTGAGCCTACCATTACTGGTTATGGCTACCTGCTACAGTTACCCTCATACACACAGACACAGATTTCCTCATTATTTTGTCACCAATCCCCACCGGTCCGGTGCTGGTCATGTGACAACTCTAATGTACATACTACAGGGTTCCAGAGCCTACCGGTCCGGTACTGGGCTACAGTTACCCTCATACACACACAGATTTCCTCATTATTTTGTCACTGATTCCCACCAGTCCGGTACTGGTCATGTGATAACTCAAATATACATACTACAGGGTTCCAGAGCCTACCGGTCTGGTACTGGGCTACATTTACCCCCATACACACAGATTTCCTCATCATTTTGTCACCAATTCCCACCGATCCGGTGCTGGTCATGCTTGGCAAAACAAATATACACCGGGTGCCATAGCCTGTCGGTCCGGTCCCCGATACATTTTTCTGTTATTTTGTCACCAGTTCCCACCATTCTGGTGCTGGTTATGTGACAACATCTCAACATACACAGGGTACCAGGCCCTACTGGTACGGTACTGGTTACAGTTTGCCCTGTCACATAAAGAAATTTTCTAAACTCACAGATTGCCCCACTATTTTGTCACCCATTCCCACCATTCCGGGGCTGGTCATGTGACAACAAAATAAACATACAGGGTGCCAGAGCCTACCGGTCTGGTATGGGGTACGGCTGCCATTACCAATTTGCCCATTAATAATTTGTCACCAATTCCCACCTGTCCGGTGCTGGTCGTGTGACAACTCAAGTAAACATACACAGGGTACCAGAGCCTACCAGCCTGGTACTGGCTACAGTTACCCTCTCACAGATTTTCTTATTGTCACCAATTCCCACCGCTGGTCATGTGACAACATTTTAACATACACGGGGGTGCCAACCCTATTGGTTACAGTTGCTCTTTCACAGAAAGAAAATTTCTAATTATTTTGTCACTAATTCCCACTGGCCCAGGGCTGGTCATGTGATAACATAAATATACATACATGGGGTACCAAACCCTACTTTACCATTTGCCCATTATTTTGTCGTCACCTGGCTCCGGTCTGGTACCAGTCATGTGACTAGACGCAATCATACAAGGGGTCTGGAGCCTACCAGTCCGGTATTTGCTTCTATTACCCCCTTTCATTGCCAGAATACTTTCTGTTTGTTAACCACTGGTCGCCTGCTGGTTATGTGACAGAACACACAAAATATTAGTTTCAATGCCACCAGATGACTGGCTCTGCCAGAAAATGGAAAGGCTTAACCTAATAGCTGCCTAAGGTTACCCGTCCCGGGCTCACAAGGCAGGAGGTTTGTGAACTGACCATTTAATGTGCATTCCTAATTTTCAATGCAAGTGGTCTCATTACACCATCTGTTCCCCACAGAGCTGAATATTATTAAACATGAGGCTGCCACGGGCGCTCGAAGTCCCAGTTCAGGCACCTTTCAGCACCCTGGTACGAAGTCCCAGTACAAACGTACAACAGAAAGGGTACTAAGCAGTCCTGAATGCTACTTCTCAACTCCAGCATGCTTGGATCATTTTTCTAAGGTCAGAGGTTGTGACTGTGATCATGAGGTTCTAGCTCCCCTTCTTTCACCTGGCCTTCATGTGGTAGCTAGCAATATAAATGAAATTATTGGAACAGATCCTCACGTTCAGTTACCTGCATATACAGTTAGAGGGTAGGGATCAAGTGAGATCAAATCGTAAATTACATGCGATGGTTATCCTGTTGTCATAAACCCACCTGAGGGGGAAGCCATTTTTGGCAGGTCTGGCAGTCCCTGGGTTCAACTCTGAGTTTGTTTCCATACTACAGTGAAAAGGCCGTAGTTCAATTCTCCTTGGCCTTCTACAACAGGTTGTTTCTGGTTCCAAAACCAACCAGTGGAGGCCTGTCTTAGATCTCAGTCAGTTGAAAATCAGGCACCTTTAAAGGGAAAATTCCAGAACCATAAGGCTCTCCCTTTAGCAATGGGAGTGGGTCATCTTTGGATTTAGTGACGCCTCCTTTCATTTTCCACTGGTTCCAAGGTTGTGAAAATATCTAAGGTTCCATCTGAAAAGTGAAACCTGCCAATTCACTGCCTTCCCTTCGACTTGTTGACGGCTCTGTTGGAGTTCCCCAAATTCGTAAAGGAAGCGAAGCTCATGGCTCAAGGAGTATAAGGAGTATATGAAACCACCAGTACCTAGATGACTGGTTGCTCAGAGCTCCATGCCAGGAAACTTGCCTCTAACGTTTCTCCCCAACCCTTTTTGGCCCTTTGCCAAGAACTGGGTTGGGTAGTTGCTCTCAAGTTGGAACTGATCCATCAGCATACTCTGACACTTAAAATACAGTCCCATGGGGCAAGAGACCTACTTGGGCAGTTCATGCCCTTAATCGGCCTGTTGATGGCCACAGAAAAGCAGGTAGTGTTGGGACACTTTCATATGAGACCCTTACAGTAGGTGGGCAGTAACTATGAAGGGAAGCAGCCTTTGTCAAGTCGCCCTCCTATGAGACCCATACAGTGGCATCTAAAGCGACATTGGCACATGGCCCGAGAGTCTGGAAAAGGTCATTTTGTTGCCCCACTCTCTCCATCCACACCTAGATTGGTGGTCAAATGAGAGCAATGTACTTTGGGGCCAATCACTTAGGGGATTCCACTGCAAGAGGTGTTTGGTCACTTACAGAAAGTCGCCTCTACATCAACTTTTCTGGAGTTTTAAACAGTCTTCCTGGCCCTCAAGAGTTTCGATCATCTTTGCAGGGACCAGATTGTACTGATAGCAATGGACAGCACATCTGTAGTCGTTTACATCAACAAGGAGGGTGGTATGAGATCAGCCTCTCTTTGTGCCCTTGAGACTTCTTTCCTGGTGTAACCCCAGAGGAATAGTTCCGAGGTCTCGGCACATTCCAGGTCACTTGAATGTAATGGCAGACAAGCTTTCCAGATGCAGCCAAGTGACCAGACAGCGTGGTCCCTATCTCAGGTTTTCAACATCTGGTGCTCAAGATGGGCCAGGCCACATGTAGAGCTTCAATCGCAAACTCCCCAAGTTTGTTTCACCGGTACCGGATCCAACAGCCTGGGCAGTAGACGCCCTGAGTCCACCTTGGGAGAATCTGGATGTTTACACCTTCCCTCCAGTCTCCCTGCTTGGCCACATAATCTCCAAGGTGATGGATCAAGGCTGTCACAGGATGGTTCTGATTGCTCCAGGGTGGTCCAACATGACTTGGTTTTGGGATCTGGTTAGTTCTGTCGGTTCAGATCCCTTTCAGGCTACCTATACAAAGGATCTGGTAACACAGCCCTTTGACAGGCTTCTTCACTGGAACCTCAGAAATCTAAACCTGCATGTCTGGCTCCTAGAGCCTCTGCCATTCAGGAACAAGGGTTCTATGAGGAAGTGGCAGCAAGAATCGAAGCTCCTCACAGACTCTCAACCAGAGCCATTCACAAATCAAAGTTAATACCTTACCTAGTGGACAGGGGGATTCCCACCCTACCTTCCCCGCTATTCTAAGCTAAAAAGGGGGATTTTCTAAGGTAGACAACAAAAAGAGGAAGTGCGCACACCAACAGGGAGGCTACACAGCCACCTGGCAAATGAACAGGACACTACCGGTCCCGGCCAGAGCCCAGCTCAGGACGTTTTTTCTAACGTTTGGCGAGACTGGCAGGGCGCCGGACAAATGCATCTGTCCACTAGGTAAGGTATTAACTTATAAAAATTTAATTTACTATTAAATTTTCCAGTTTAGACAGTTAAATTTAGTTAAACCTGTTCTTCTCTCTTGTGATAGATGTCAAATCTGACATGCTGATCCAGTTACAAATTCCTTGTTTTCCAAGACCCCTTTTATATGATTGAAAGTTTAGGAAAAGTGTAAAATATAAATTAATTATATTTCAGTTGCTTGGATCTGCATGGAATGAAAAGGCCTTGACACACGTACATGATTTACTTGTCAACAAAACCTGCACAGTGTTTGTCCGGGTAAGTAACAAGAAAAATTTCAATTCACTACTTGTGTAACAACCCTGGTGAAAACATGCTTGTCATCCCGTTTTCTCAACCTGTTCTGTTTGTCATAAATAATTAAGCGGCCTGTCAGGGACGCTTATTTATTTTCACGTAAGTTCGATTGATCACTGCTGCCGCTGCAGGATTTATGGTCTCCCTTGAATAACTTCTTGGGCTTTCAAATTTTTCTTTCCTTATCTTTCTTTAAAGCTATAGGGGCGGGAAAAATTTTTGGGATACTTTGCGGAGACCTTAAGCTTTACTTAAGGTAACCTTAAGCATTTTTCAAAAACACCCCGTCATCGCGTTTCAGAAAAAAAACACACACAATTGTGCCATAAAATTTATCAGGTACATTCTAGACCAAATTTCGAAGGTCGGAAAGGATTTTCTGATCAATCGGACCATAGATGCCTGAATGGGAGGCGTTTTATTTTTGTAAATTTTTCGTAAGTGGGTACTTGGTTTGTATCTCAAAAACGGTCAGGATTTCGGCATTTTGTTGGAATAACTTATTCAGCTACTTTTTGATAATCTTTCACATGCTGAAGTTTTATCCCTGTATCTGCAATCTTAAGGTCACCTTAATGTCAAAAAGGGGCTTTTAGCCCTCCAGTTCACTTAGTTTTTCACTTTTTTCAACCAAACTTGGCACATATATTAAGATTTGCCAAAGGCATATCCTGACTTTATGGTGACCTTAAAGTCAAAATGTTAATTGACCTATGGCCTGCTTAAAGTCATCAAATTGGAATAAAGTCCTCTGGCTCCTTTCTTTTTCCATTTTTTTATATCTAAATTATCACTGGTATTAAAATAGATAAAAATAATACTTATGGTCACCTTAAACTCTCAATATGAATGGAGTGGTAGCCACCTTAAAGTGAAATAAGGGGGTTTTCAGCCTCCAACTATCTTATTGTTCAACTGACCTCAGTTAAACTTTGCACACCTATAAAGGATGGCAAAAGGGACACTGTTATTTTATTGTCAACTTAATGTCCCAATATGAATGAAGTTATGGCCACCTGACAGTAACAGAAGGGGGTTTTCATCCTCCAACTATCTTATTGATCAACTGACGTCTATTAAATTTGCACACTTATAAAGGATGCCAAAAGGGACATTCTTATTTTCTGTCCACCTTGAAGTCCACCTATGGCCATCTTACAGTAAAAAATGGGTTTTCAGCCCCCAACTGACTTACTGTTCAACTAATATCAGTTAAACTTGACACATTGATTAGGCTTACTCACAGGAAGGTTTCTTTAGAATTAATTTGCCATTCATACAGTTATAAGCATCAGCAACATATTATTATCTACATTGGCCACATTATAACAAACATTTATATAAACATAAATTTCACTTACCAGAAGAATGCATACTTCATCCTTAAGCCAAAAAGAAGCCTTTACCAAAGCTTCGCAAGCTTTAATGTATTGTTCATACAAAAGCACAAAAAATATCACTGTTTAAAACAGATGCACAGCAGCAGTAGAGAAATAGGAGATTTGTTTTAAACATTATAGTATCAGTTATTTGTAAAATAACAAACACCTCACAAGATTGCAAAAATCAAACTGACAATACTTTTTTCCCCACACTGTTCCAGTCTATTCATCTGCACACCAATAATCCTCTTAACCAATAAAGAAATTGTTAACTAGAAAATAAAAGTATAATATCCCCACTCAGTAAGTAATTTAAAGCCAAATGACTTTATTTTAAAAGCAATATGAAACAGTGGCTAAAAAGAGGTCTGAAATTTAGTGACTAAATTGTTCTAAATCCCCTGTGTGTAGTGCCCCTAAAAGACATAAGAGTATCATTTGTAAGTTTTGTTTGAAGGATTGTAGTCACACAAGAAAAACAATGTCCTTCAACACAATTTCCAATGAAAGGGGTACAAAAACACAAATGCTTTTCAAGATAAGAGTGCTTGGATTGACCAGCCTGCATATGGTCTTCATTATAAAGAAACTTAATCCCCTGTTTCAAGTAAGTCTAATCAGAGTGGGACCTTTGTCTGCCTTTTAAGGTAATCTTATAGTCATACAGAAGTCTTCAAACATCCTAAACTTCCATAATCTCTTACTAAACATATAAATATTTACTTGTACCATTTGAAAATTATTTACACAAATTATGAAAAGAAGACTGATTTCCCTTAAAAATTTCCCAAATACTTTCAGATGTTTTAGATGAATTTTATCTGTCTGCATCAGATGACAAGGCTAGCTGAACGAGCAATTGATATAAAGGGTTAATGTTCTTGGCTAATGTTCAAGTGTGAGCCTTGTGTTTGTGTATGCTGAATCTATTACTCTACCTGTACTCTTGTGTGAGTGAGGGGGGAGGGGACCTTGTCAGTTGAGTTAGGATTTCATCCTATACAGGGCTTCTTTGATGTGGGGAGATAAAAAAGTGGTTGCAAGTCACATTCCACGGGGTACGTCAATTTTGACCCCATCAATTTCGCCCCCAAAATATTTTAGGCATCAATTTCACCCCCAGCAATTTTGCCTCCATTATAAAGTAGGACATTTCGCCCCCAAAATATATTTTTTTTCTGATATGTATATTTATTAAGACACAGTGTGACAGTATATATGACTCAACAAATAAACAAATGAAATAAACATTTTATTACGCTACAATAGCTTACCATGTGGGACTTAATGCTGATCTCGGGTTGCCACACCCGGGGCCAACGTCTTAGAAAAAAAGATCGTTCTTGTTAGCCACCGGATATACTGGTAGTTGTCGTCACGTGATAACTTCTGACCAATCGTCCTACTTTCTCGTTGGCCACGATTGACTGGTAGCAGTTTGTAAATATACAGACATTTTCATTTATTTCTCAGACTTTACTTATTGTTGGAGGCTAATATTTGCATATTTCTTGTAATATATATCATAGATCATTCTGTAAAATTTTAATTTTCACAGGATAAGTATTTTTATTGCTGTCGCGTGTTTTGAGTTTTCCTCGGTTCAGGCAAGTACATTGTATGTCTTTTATTGCGTATAAAATGTCGACACATCAAGCAAATAAAGACAAACCGAGAGCGCAGAAATGCCGCCATTTCTGCTTTAGTTTTGATACACATAATTTCTGCCCTACCTGTAGGGAGGCTGGCAAGGGAGATGACCCCTGTGTCACCTTTGAAACCCCTTGTGAAATTTGCACGTCTTTCTCAGATGAGCAACTACAGAAAATCCAAAACCGGAAACGGTATTTGAAAAAGCAGAAAGCGACAACTAGTTCCAAAGATGAACTAGATCTTTTGGGTGAAGGCGACGGGGACTCCTTCACTGGGTCCAATGCAGACCTCGAGTGTGCTGCTGATAGCCTTTTTACCTCACCCCCCCCACCCCCCCCCCACCCCCCCCCACCCCCCACCCCCCCGTCCACAACCTCTTGCCTTCAGTTCCCTGTCCTTGAAAACGCCAGCCAAGTCTATTCCACCCACCCCGGGCACGGCTTTGCAAAATAAAATCCAGAAAAACATAGAGAAATCACTCGGTGATTCCTTAAATATACATTTACAGCAGCAAATGGGTACCTTCCAGGCATCCATGTTGGAAGCTTTTCAGTCACTCCGAGAGGAGTTGGCTGCAAAACAAAAAGTCGAGGTAGATCCCTCGCTTCTTGCTTCCAAACCTGGCTCGTCCAGTAACACTGCTGCCCCTCTGGATTTGCCCCCTCCGAGATCGGGTACTAACATCCCAAGCGAGGCTATGGATGTGGACTACGGTCCAGCACTCCCTCCTCGTCTTGTACCCACTCAAGCTTCCTCGGAACAGTACGTTGCCCCCTCTGAAGGTCATCCCGAAGAGGTCTCGTACACTCACAAAAAGCAAAGCCATAGGCAGCCAGTTGACCCGAGCTCTGCCTCGGACCAACTAAATGAGGATTCCGATGAACCTCGGATCCCTTCTTCTAGATCCAAAAAACACTCTGACAAGAGCAAACATAAATCAAGATCTAGATACGTGTCATTTACCTCAGAGGAGGAGCACTCCCCTGAAACCAGACACAGGTCTTCTAAGCCCTCTAGGGCTCAGCCCTCAGGAGTAGCTTCTGATCAAGACCTCCCACAACATGATCCAGACCCCCCTTATTATAGGGAAGTAGCTTTGTCTGACATGCCCTCACAATACTCTGAAGAAGTGGACACCTTCAGGCGTATTTTGTCTCTCCCTGACCCCAGGGAATCTATGCCCAGGTCGTCCACCTCAGTGTTGGGTCTGGATGATGAAAAGGGCCGTCAAGAGCTCAGACCTAGAGGTCCCTCCTCTATTCTTCCACTTAGCTCAGTTATCAAGGACGCCTTTGATAAATTCCAACATGACTTTAAGGCTGCCAACTTATCTGAGGGAAAATATGTCAGGCCTCCTCCCTCAACTTCAAAGTGGTACAAGGTGGGACAACCAACTTTTCAGGACAAAATTCAGGAGTTGAATACGGACTTTGCTAAGATCTGTATTACTCCTAGACCTTCTGGGCCCCCAGTAGCCAGAGTTCCCCTGCCAGTTCTCAAGGAGCTAGAACTTCAGGCTAGACAAAACATCTCTACCCTCAACTTCACCGCTGCATTTGCCAAAACCTCCTCTTCTTGCAATGCTTCATTGGAAAAATGCCAACATAGCATCAAGTCTACGGTCAAGAAGATAAAGTCTCAGATTCAGAAAGGTGCCAATCCTGAGAAAGCGGCAAAGCGCGGATATGAGGAAGTAGCTGACTACTTAGATTTTTGGAACAAGACAGTACTTGTTCAACACAGGGCCCTCACTTGTCTCAGCAAATCTCTAGCCCATATTTTGCAGAGGGAATTATACTCTATGGCTAATACCGGCTTGCTCAGGCGCGAAGCCGAAATGACTCTATTACATCCACAATTAGGAGAAACGAGACATCAAGAACTCAGGAACTCGTCCTTTTGGGGCCCTTCCTTGTTCGAGTCTCAATTAGTGAAGGAAGGTGAGGACTTCCTTCTCAAAAAAGGCACCTCAAAAGATTCTCAGGGTTTTGCACCCTACCAGAATAAGCCCTTTCGTGGTCCCCACAAGAAAAGAGGCTCCTACAGGAAACACCCCTATGGGGGCAATACCTCTCAAAGCAGTAACCAGTCCTTTCCCTCGGGAAGAGGAAAATCCAACTTCAGAGGCTTCAGGGGTCGTTTTCGACCCCACAATAGAGGAAGGGGGCGTGGAAACCCCCCTCCCCAATGACTCCTCCAAAGCCTCACTCAGTCCACCAGTAGGAGGTCGCCTCCGTTCTTTCAGGAGAGACTGGCTCACAAACAAATGTTCTCAAAACGTGTTAAACATTATCACCAATGGCTACGTTCTGCCATTCCGTTCAAAGCCAAACTTGATCAGATTTCCTCTGATTCTGTCAGAGTACAAGGCCCAACAAAAAGACCAAGCCTTGGCTACTTGTATCCAGTCTCTCCTGTCAAAGAACGCTATCGAAAGGGTAGACAATGTAAAATCTCTCGGGTTTTACAGTCGCCTGTTCCTAGTACCCAAGCCTCACCAAAGGTGGAGGCCAGTCATAGACTTAAGCAGGCTCAATACTTTTCTACACGTAGAAAAGTTCAAAATGGAAACTCCAGAGTCCATCAGGACCTCCCTGATTCCAGGGGAGTGGGTAGCGTCGATAGACCTGTCGGACGCCTACCTGCATATCCCCATCCACCCAAGCTCAAGGAAATACCTAAGGTTTTGCTACAAGGCTCAGGTGTTCCAGTTCACCTCCCTCCCGTTCGGACTAGCCACAGCCCCCCAGGTCTTTACCATGATCGTAAAGGAAGTGAAACTAATGGCCCTCTCAAGAGGACTCAGAATTCACCAATACCTGGACGACTGGCTGATCAGGTCCCAGTCTCAGGAGGAAGCCCAAGTGAACACTCAGGCAGTAGTAGAACTGACTCAGTCCTTGGGGTGGATAATAAATCAGGAAAAATCAGAACTGAAACCTACACAGCTGTTCTCGTTCGTGGGCTACGAATACCACCTAGATTCAGCCCTTGTAAAACCCACTCAAGAGAGATGGCTCAAACTTCAGGATTTGATCCTACGACTCAAGTCAAAACGTGTTTTGACTGCAAGATGTTTGATGTCTCTAATTGGGTTGCTAGCCTCAACGGAGAAAATGGTCCCGGAGGGACGCCTTCACATGAGGCCCTTTCAGTTTCACCTCAAGGAGCACTGGAGATAGCCTCAGTCGCTGGACAACCTCCTTCCCTGGACAGAAGCCATTGCAGCCCACCTAGATTGGTGGCAAAATCCCTCCAATGTGATGAAAGGTGCAGACCTTCATCCCAAAGACCACAGTATCCAACTCTTTACCGACGCCTCAAACGAAGGTTGGGGCGCTCACTTAGACCAAAATTCTACAAAGGGTCTGTGGTCAGATCGGGAAAAAAGGCTTCACATAAATGTCCTAGAATTGAAGGCGGTCTCCCTGGCCCTTTGAGACTTCCAGGACCAGTGCCAGAATCAAACAGTGTTGGTTGCGACGGACAACTCAACAGTGGTAGCCTACATCAACAAACAAGGAGGAACACACTCGGCAGAGATGTGTGCTCTCCTGTGGAAGATCATGACCTGGTGCCATCACTATCACATAACATTGAAAGCCAGGCACATTCCAGGGTGCCTGAATGTGATGGCCGACCTGCTATCCAGGTCCAACCAAGTGCAGTCAACCGAATGGTCTCTGCACCCACAGGTCTTCAAATAGATCTGCCAGAAGTGGTTCACACCTCATGTAGACTTATTTGCCACTCACCTGAACCACAAGCTCCCTCTATACGTGTCTCCTATCCCAGACCCAAAGGCCTGGGACATAGATGCTCTGAACATAAACTGGACCAACCTCACGGCATATGCGTACCCTCCTACGGCTCTCCTTCACAAGGTGATCCAAAAGATCAGGCAATGCCAGTGCCTGATCATCGTAATAGCCCCAGGCTGGCCAGGGATGCCCTGGTTTTGGGACCTAGTGCAGCTCTCAACAGAGATCCCACTGCAACTCCCAGTGTCAACAACCCTACTCAAACAGTCCCACAAGCTGGTGTTCCACAACAACCCCCAGCACCTGAACCTCCACGCCTGGTGTCTAGGAGCGGACAACTCCAAGAACAAGGCTTCTCTGTGGAGGTGGCAGAGAGAATTGCTGCCCCTCAGCGGTCATCAACAAGGACCATCTACAAGTCAAAGTGGGCCCTATTTGAAAAATGGTGCAGAGAAAATTCGGTGGATTTCTCCACTCCATCTGTGAAACAAATCTCAGATTTCTTCATGTACCTGTACCAAGACCTAAACAGGCGCCCCTTGACCATTGATGGTTACAGGACTGCAATCGTTGACACTTTGGGCCCAACGGCCCAACATATTGCACACAATGCAGACCTTCATAGGTTACTCTCCAGTTTTCACAGGGATCGTCCTAAAAGTTCCAGAAACTTACCCAAGTGGAACCTTTCTGTTGCCCTTAACGAGCTCACCAAAGCACCTTTTGAGCCCATGAAAGACACAGACCTCAAACATCTCACTTTATCTCACACTCATCTCCTTTAAGAAAGGACATACCTCAGACATCAGACCCGCTACACTCTCTTCATGGTTGAAACAAACCATTTTACTTTGTTACAAACAAGCAGATCAACAAGCCTTGGACTTGGTCCAAGTCAAAGCGCATGACATCCGGGCCTTCGCGGCCTCTAAGGCCTTTTACGGTGGGGTATCGGTGGACCAAATCATGCAAGCCTGTCACTGGAAAGCTCACAACACATTTACAAATATTTACCTAAAAGACCTTACTTGGTCGGACACCGACAACAATTTGTACCTGGGACCCGTAGTGGCTGCACAACAAGTCCTAGATCCTTCCCCTCAGACCAGTTGTCCTCGGAAAGAAAAAAGGGGGGGGGGGGGGGGGGGGCACATCCGCTACAACCAAGTCTTCAGGAGTCTTTCCCAGGATCTAGGTATTCCTTTACCTTCAAGATGTTACGGGTAAGGTCATTTTATCCTTTAATTATCAAGTAATTTCTATTAAGGACTTATTTAGTTGTCAATAATCTCATATTCAGGTTGTAAAAATTTTATGAGATGCCCAACCACTGGGTTGGTCAGTCATACGTGAAGGACCCTTTTGGACCCTCAGACCTCGGAGTGAGCACTGCTGCACTTCCGTCCTACAATAAAACATCTAGACACTTTTTAGCACTGTCTCTCATTTACTTAGGTTTTTGGCTCGTTACAGGCCCGGCCTTCGGGATCGGGGCACTGTAAATGGGACTCAGACTGGTATTTCTGGCACTATTTTATACTTTTAATTCAAATCTTAGAAAAAAATTACATATCTTCCAGTCTCAGCTGTAATCCCGCCACCGGGCGGTTGAATTCAGCATTAAGTCCCACATGGTAAGCTATTGTAGCGTAATAAAATTGGAAATTTTAATTACTTAAATGTAGCTTTTATAAGCTACAAGCTTACCATGTGGGACTTAGAAGAGTCCCACCCTGCCTCCCCGCTGTTTACAGCTGAGGGGTAGGTTTAAAAAAATTTCAACGAGAAAGTAGGACGATTGGTCAGAAGTTATCACGTGACGACAACTACCAGTATATCCGGTGGCTAACAAGAACGATCTTTTTTTCTAAGACGTTGGCCCCGGGTGTGGCAACCCGAGATCAGCATTAAGTCCCACATGGTAAGCTTGTAGCTTATAAAAGCTACATTTAAGTAATTAAAATTTCCAAATTAAAAGTGAAAATATATATTTTATTAACACATATAAAACATGTACACAATTATTATTTCAATGCAAAGTAGTCAAACTCAATTAACAACATCAAACATCAACTTTAAACTCAATACAATTTGGTTAGCACTATACTAAATATATAATTTATCCAGTCAAATAAAAGTCAAAAGGTCCATTTTATTACTATTGACAACTATTTAACAACATTAATCTTAAATAATTTGTACAGGTGTGAATTAATCTATACTCAGGCTTTTTAAATCTTGCTACTAACACTAGCCAGAGCACACTGGAAAAGGAATTCGTTCCAGGAATTTTTAATAATGTGTCCTGTAGTGTTAATCCCAATTACAATTTCAAGTGTTCCCATTTCAAAGATGGAATTAATTACAATTAGACTTTTGTTGTTTTTTTTCATACACACTTTGCGTTTATGTTTTTAAAAGAATAATGGCCAAACTGTTCTTTGATTGAAAAGAAAAGTTCAAAGACAGTGGAGCTACACCTAATATAACAAAAAGAAGCCACATGTAATATAAGCCAAAGGGTTTCACTTCATAATAATCTTCCTTTGCTTGGAGAGGATAGATGGTTGTGAAGCCACATCTGATAAAATTCACAGGACATCACTTCATAATAGTTTTGCTTTGATACACAAGGCAAGTCAGTGTATACACATCTGATAATGCTAATCCCAAAGCCTAACATAAGAAGCCATTCCTATAGATTCACTTCTTTGTGATTTAACTTAGTAAGGTGTTGTGCATCACAATTACCTATTTTATTGCGTTAATACATCCTATCCAATGGACACTTTGCTAAACTGGTCGGCGCAGACCGGCCCGCCAAACATCAGAAAAAGACGCCCTGTGTTTCCACCGGCTGGCCGGTCCGTAGTACTGTGCACTCCCCAGATGGCGCCTCGTACTTCCTTCCTGTCTAGATAACCTGACGTCATAGCATCTTTTTCATTTGGCGCGTGTACTGTGCATACATGTTTTCTACATCTCCAGAATTTTTAAGGAAAAGTTGTGCATTATGGCGGATTTTCAACCTTATATGTGAATAGTTTATCCTACCCTAGTTATCTGCCACTGTGGCCTAGCGGGTAACACACTTGTCTAGGAACTCAGAGGACGTGGGTTCAATCCCAGGTACAGGCAGATACATAGTGGCTCGGATGACCACTTAAAATGGCGGTCCTCTGTCATTGGGTCCTATCCCCAGTGGCAGGTTAAAGAACCTCAAGGACGTTGATAAATGGTCATCCTTGAGCCTCTATCTTCCAGTTAGGGGAATGTCAGTTACTTGTGAGTTGGGGCTGTACCTGTACAGTCGGATTGGTTAAATAGCGCTTTGAGTCCTGTAGTATATGGAGATATTGCGCTGAGTATAAATACATAATAATAATAATAATAATAATAGTTTAGTGTAGAAGTGCTATCTACATATCAAGCACAGATATACATTAAGATATCTGCTGGAAACGCTCCCTAGTTGACTCAATTTGGTGTTGATGATAGGGCAGTAATCGACAAGAAAATGAAGGCAGCCATTTTACTAGTTTCCTCCCATTCAACCATTGTGTTGTTAGGGGCAGATCGACAATATTGAGGTATTATGGATATACTACAGGTATTTTTATCCGTGTCTTTTGTTTGAGGATACCTTCTGTAACCTTCCAGCTACAGTCACCATAGAAACGTCTTTTCTAGTACTACAATAAGAATCACGGGAAACTTCCGTCTACGTAGTTTTGAACACTGTAAATAGAAGGGATTCCCCATGCATATGAAAGTTGCATTCTTCATCAGAGCGCACTGGTAAAGACTTCTCTGCTGTAAAGCATCAGTCACACCAGCCTAGCTCGAGTATTTAGTGTTTTTTCATCAGAAGCAAGAGATGAATTCTTCAGATTTCTTCAGAGCGCACTGGTCCAGACGTCTTTGCTGTAAAGCATTAGTCGCCCGGCAAGCTCATATTCAGCCGACCTCACCTAGTATTTACATAGAAGGAACTTCATCTTTAGTCACTCTCAGTCCCACCCTTGTGGACCCGGCACTTGTGTCGGTAATAAGGGCAGTGGATGGCCAGGACACTGGTTTGAGTGCACAGCCGGCTGAGCAACCGACTTCAGACCGGCATCGACCAGGACTTTCATCTTCAGAGCGCACTGGTCCAGGCTTCTCTGCTTTTAAGCATCAGCCGACCAGCCAGCTCAAAAGAACGCGACCTCTGACGTCATATCCAGTCAGCCAATCGCGTGTCCTTCCGACCAATCACGAAGCAGGTCACGTGTCTTCACCGACCAGGAAGATCGGAAGTGCGTTCTTCAGAACTCACGTCTACTGTGATTCCAGTCCCTGCTTTGCAGACCTGGCCTTGTTGTCGGTAGTGGGGTTTTGTGGACTGTAAAGTTGCCGGTAAAGCATCACACAAAGAACGCGAATACTGACGTCATCTCCAGTTAGCCAATCGCGTGTCCTTCCGACCAAATCACGAAGCTGGTCACATGTTTTCATCGACCAGGAAGGTCGGAACTGCGTTCTTCACAACTTACATCTACTGTGATACCAGTCCCTCTCTCAGGGACCGGCCTTCGTTGTCGGTAGTGGGGTTTGTGGATGAGCAGAATACTGCGCATTTGCATGTTTAAGTATCACAAAAGAACGCGACAACTGACGAGCTCCAATCAGCCAATCGCGTGTCTTTCCGACCAGCAAGCTGGTCACGTGACACACCAAACAACAAGTGTTTCTAAAAATAGTTCACAAGGGCTTTCCCAGCAACTGTCAAATCTACAAATAAGACGTGCGATTAAAGAAATACTTTAATTAATGGAGGAAACCTACAGCAAGCTGAATTCAACACACAAGATAGTTGTAAAATTGCTTTAGCAACTGTTTACAGAGTGTACCGACTGGTACTGGCTACACAGTCTTGTACACTTGCTTCAACCTACCGGTTACAAAGTCTACTGACAGCGTGCTGCCTACACAGTCCTTACTGTACAGTGCTTCACCCCAACTGGTTACATAAAAAAAAAAAAAAGCTGACTAAATATAGACCAGTAGCTGTCTAAATTCATTGGTGACCCCAGCCTGCCAATTTCTTGCCGGATACAGAGACTTACTGTTTACATTAAATTACCGGTTATGGAGTCCTGGTACCGGACAGAGTTGCCTAAAGTAGATTTGGTTACAGAAAATTCTTAGACCAATCAGTGGCCTTGGTGATATGACAGTGTCCCCAGCTACTGCCAGGCAACCTTCCCCTATCACGTTTACAAACACAGACCTGAACAACCAGCATGAAAAGAAATGTTTTTTCAAAAAAACAGGTGGTTGATAGTCAGACAAGTTCTTCATCATCTCCGGCCAAGGGTCAGCCATCTCAATTAATGTGTAAATGCTGCACCTTGCAGGATGCTGGCCTGGGGCAAGAGTCTTTTAAATGTGAAAAGTTGTGTCAGCCCCACCGGACCGGACCACAGCAAGAACAGAGAGACTGTTTTCTCGAATCATTGTCACCAGACCGGACCAGTATCCGGAGGCCGGAGGGACAGAAATGTTTGTCAGACTAGCAAATGTCCCAAATGTGGCACACATCTGCCTGTAGGGTCCAGACTAACCCCGTTTCGAAACGTAGGAAGCCTTGGGGGGGGGGGGGGGGGGGGGGGCTGGACCCTAGGTAGTACAAATGTTGAAGGAGGGCTACACTCTCCCTTTCCAGTCAAGACCAAGCTTGACAAGGTCACCCAAAATTATCAACTGCTATGCACATCTTTACAGGAACCTATATTGGTTAGAAGCATTACATCAGCTTATGGACAAAGAATGGTGCAGTCGAGCCAGTTCAAAATCTCTGGGCTTCTTCAACCTTTCTTGGTTCCAAAACCACACAACCATTGAGACCTATTCTAGGTCTGAGCAAACCAAACCTTTCGGAGACCATCAGGACCACCCTCCAACTATGGGAGTGGGTTACCTCAATAGATTTCAAGGACGCCTACTTCCATATACCAATGCAGGAACAGTCCAGGACATATCAAATACTCATGTCCAGGGTCGGACATACCAGTTCAAAGCACTGTCTTTCGGTCTGTCCACTGCACCCATGGAGCTCACTGTAGTAGCAAAGGAGTTGAAACTGATGGCCATACACAAGGGTATAATAATCCACCAGTACTTAGACGACTGGTTGGTGAAAGCCACATCCCACCGGGTTTGTCTCCGGTATACACTAGATCTAGTGAAAATATGCCAAAGTTTAGGTTACCAGTTCGACATCATGGCCGGTCGGACCCTTGGCAGAACCTTCAGGACAAAATACTAGAAATACTGTCACTACCGGTTTATCCGGTCCAGCAGTTCATGTCTGATAGGTTTACTAACAGCCACAGGAAAGCAATTTCACCTAGGCCGACTTCATAGGAGACCCATACAGTGGCATCTCAAAAACAACTGGAGGGTACCAGAGTCACTAGAAAAGGTGATTCCAATACCAAGGTGATTGCACCCACATTTACAAGGGTGGTTGCAAGAGGACAATGACCTTACAGGCCAACCATTACACCCAAATAAAACACGATCTGCAAATTTGACAGATTCATCAAAAGCAGGGTGGGGTGCTCACTTAAACGAACACACTGCAGGAGGCATAGCATTCGAGAGGCAGGGCTTCGCTGAGGCGGTGGCAGCAAGAATTAAGGCTCCTCAAAGGGAATCAACCAGATCAATCTATGAGGCACAGTGGACCATTGTTACAAGTGGTGCGTCACTAATCAGGTGGACCTCAGGGTACCCCTGTAAAGTCAGTTGCTGACTTCCTTATGTACCTTATGAGGACAGGAAGCTACAGCCCAGCACCATTGATGGTTACAGTTCAGCCATTGCTGATAAACTGGGAAATTCACCCTTCAACATCAGCAAGGACAAAAATCTCGCTCGTCTCATGGATAGTTTCCACAGAGACAGACCCAAAGGCAGGAGGGGCATACCCTCCTGGAACCTCTCACTGGTCTTGCAGGCCTGGGCCTATTGGTCTCCTGACAAAGTCAGCCTAGACCGTAGGTTAAAAGTTGCTATTGTGAGTTCACATATGTCCCTAGTAACTTACCCGCCGACCAAGCGGTAGTTATTCAGCAAATTGTCCATTGGATAGGATGTATTAACGCAATAAAATTGCAAATTTAATAAGTAAATTAAATTTTTATAAGTAAATACCCTATCCAATGGACACACAAGACCCTCCCACCGACCCCGCTATCAGCTTACTAGGGGTCTAAGAGGTTTAGACAACGAAAAAGATGCTATGACGTCAGGTTGTCTAGACAGGAAGGAAGTACGAGGCACCATCTGGGGAGTGCACAGTACCACGGACCGGCCAGCCGGTGGAAACACAGGACGTCTTTTTCTGACGTTGGCGGGCCGGTCTGCGCCGACCGGTTTAGCAAATTGTCCATTGGATAGGGTATTAACTTATAAAAATTTAATTTACTTATTAAATTTGCAAATTTGTCAATTTAAAATTTAAAAAATAAACCAACATCCTGTCCATTTTAAGTCAAAAATAATTTGGGGCGAAATGTCCTACTTTAAAATGGGGGCAAAATTGATGCCCAAATTATTTTGGTGGCAAAACTGATGGGGGCGAAGTTGAAGTAAACCCATTCCACAGGGGTTCATTAATTACAGGGTTCAATATACAATATGTATAAAATATTGTATAAATCATGGTTTAATTAGCATTATTGAATCTTAATTTGCTCTTGCTTTTGTGCATTATTGAACCGCATGGATCATGATCTTCTACTGTTATTCCTAAGTCTACATTTTTAATTTCAGTTGCTAAGTCATTCATAAATATTCCAATATGTAAAGTCATACTTTCTTTCCCAATAAATCCTGTAACATTTTAGATTGACTTTTTTTTTTTTTTTTTTAATATTTTATTGCCTCGTTGTTATACAGTACAGCAAAATAATAATACGTAGAAAACAATAAAGTAACAGTAGCAAAATAAAGTAGCAAAATTATACTTTTTGTTGCTATAGCAAGATTGATTTTATATATATACATACCATATAAATTTAGATGATTTAAATCTGCATTATTTATACACAACATTTAGTGTAGAAGTTAACAATCATTGAGTAATGTTTTGACGTTCTGCAAACACTATTGACATTTACTCTTAGTCTACAAACATAAGTATATGTTAATACAATAACATGGTACTGTTTCATAATCTTTGATCTGCATATCTTTGATTCTTTATTAATCAAAATATTTGTACAAATTGCCAAAAAAATTGTCAGATGCTTCTAGTTTTTCATGTAAAATATAACTCGTTCTCAAAATTTCTAGTTTTTCTTTTACTAAACATATAAAGTTGGGAAATTCTATTCGCTGATTATTAGATCGTTGTTTATTAATGTACCATTTTCCTAACAATATAATGTAATTAAACACAAACTGTACATACTCATCAGTGAAGGAGGTTCTGAAGAATCCAAAGATTATTTCACATATTGTGAAGTTGAACTTTATATTAGTTATGTTATATAGCCATACGCTAACTTCCTTCCAAAAGTTATTTGAGTCACTAAAGTAGTAAAAGTGGTGCTCTATAGTGTCAGTTTGAATGCAGTAATTACAAGTTTTTGAAGAGATTATCTTCCATTTGTAGAGATTATATCGACAATTAATGGTTCTATTTAAAACTTTGTATTGGAATGACTGTAAGTAGGGTTCTTTCGTTATTTTATATATTAATATAAACACAGACTTCCACTCAATATGTTCCAAAAAAGGGAATAAATCCAACCAAGTTTCTATAACTGTGGGTTCTTTTACCATATCTCTTATTAGTTCGGAATATACTTTCCTACTTGTAATTCTAGTAATTTCTGTTACTCTATTGTTAAGAATTAAACTGAATTTGGGGATTGCTGTATACTTACATGTTACATTGTTTATTTTTAATTTCCAATATTTTGGAATAGCATCCAATAGGGAGTATATATTAATAATGTTTGTGTTCCATTCTGGCCTTGCTCTTAAGTTTTCGGCTGTTGCCAATTTTTTCTCACTATCTAAGAGATCAACTATTTTTAGATTGATTAAGTCGATATCTAATCCTAATTCTTTTGGGTGGATATGTGATTTGTTTATAGTGATCTGATTGTTAAAGAATAAATACTCATTCAAAATGTTCTGCAGATTTTCAGGAGGTTTATTTTTTATTTTAAACCATGCCTGTAGGGTTTGCTGATGGAACTTTGAACTTAAACTTTTACTGATGTCATTATATGCTGGTTTGTGGTCTAACATAAATTTTTTAAGGCCACATACATTTAAAAATAGATTTAAGCATTTACCATCTTCTACAAGTAAATTCTTTATGAAGGATATTTTTTGAGCTTCTTGGAAAGCAAACACCTCCGGCATTTTTAAGCCACCGCTGTCTATAGGTGCTATTACAGTTTCTCTCTTAACTCTTGGAGGCTTGTGGTTCCATAAAAAGTTAAAAATTATTTTGTCTAACTGTTCTAAAATGTATTTTGGTGTAAAAGTAGTGCCGAAAAGATGTACAACTTGAGATAGTATTAAAGTTTTGATTATCATGATGCGTCCTTTCCAAGATAAGCTTCTTTGTCTCCAGATTTGTAAGATATTGTATATTCTTTTCAAGCGGTCGTTATAGTTCAAGTTAATACTTTCACTCAAATCTGAAGAAAACCAAATGCCCAGTGTTTTGAAAGGACCCTCATTAATCTTAAGATTTGATAATTCACTTGGTAAGTCCGATCTTTTTAACCATGTAGGTCCCAGTTGTACAATTTCACACTTCTCAAGATTTAGTTTTAGACCTGATATTTTTTGAAATTTTAGAAATTCAGCTATTATTAATTTTAGGGAGTCAAGATTCTGTGTTAAAATAGTAGTGTCATCAGCTAGTTGAAAAATCTTGTATTCCCAATTGTCAATAGTTATACCTTTGGCATCTTTATTGGCTCTTAATTTAATAGACAATATTTCTGCTACTAGTATAAATAACAGGGCTGACAATGGACAACCTTGACGAATTCCTCTTCCTAGTATAAAATTCCTTGAGAAGTGGCCATTGTTGATTGTACAGGAGCTTATGTTAGTATATAAAAGCTTTATCCAAGCTCTAAAGGTTTGGCCAAAATTGTATGCTTTTAAAGATTTAAATAAAAAATCCCATTCAATAGTGTCAAATGCTTTTTCAAAGTCAATTAGGACCAGAAGACCTGGAATGTTATATTTTTTGCTTAGGTACATAATATCTTCTATAGATCTTATGTTTTGACTTATAAAACGTCCTTTTATATATCCCACCTGATCTGGGTTGATCAAATCTGAGATCACTTTTTGTAATCTTGTAGCTAAAGCTTTGGCAAGTATCTTGTAGTCTGTTGCCAAGAGTGAGACGGGCCTCCAGGATTTTAAAAACCTAAGGTCTTTACCATTTTTTGGAATTAGAGAAAGCACTCCCCTTTTTTGACTGTCGCTTAATTCCCCATGTTGTAAAGAATACCTAAAACTTTCAAACACCATATTTTTTATATCACTCCAGAAGAACTTGTAAAAGTTGGTTGTGAAGCCGTCTAGTCCTGGTGACTTGTCATTTGACATTTCTTTTAAAGCTGATGATAGTTCCATGACAGTTAATGAAGAGTTTAAAAATTTATTCTGTTCTTCATTTAATTTTGGTATATCATCTGTCTCAAGAAATTCAGTTGTCAGATTTTTACTTTCTTCTATGCATTTATTCGATGTATAGAGTTTTTCAAAGAAGGAGGCTTGCTCTTCTAAAATATTTTCTGGCATATTTATCACATTACCTTTAGAATCAATCACCGATTTCATGTGCTTATTATTATAATTTCGTTTCTCTAAATTGAGGAAGTATTTTGAATTTTTCTCTCCTTCCTCAGCAAAAAGTGCTTTAGATCTTAATATTACGCCATTGATTTTTTCTGTTTGGATGGTTTCCCATTCCTTTTTGCAAATCTCATATTCCCTTAGCATTGTTTGGTCATTGGTTAAGTTAAAATTTTCTTCTAGTTTTGATAGTTTATTCAATATTTCTTTTTCTCTCATATTTTTACATCTTGCCTTGTGACCAGCGTAAATCATAGTTTCCGTCCTAATTTTACATTTAGTAAATTCCCACAACAAGCTTTTATTATTAAACGGATTATCTGACAAGATTTGGGCAATGGTATCTTTCACCATCCTTACATAATCTTTGTCTTTTAATAAGCTATTGTTAAATTTCCAAGAGCCGTTGCCCCTTTCTTGTCTTTCTAATAGTTTTAGACTAATGCTTATAAGGCTGTGATCTGTACCAAGGCCTGGTTTAATTGTGGTGCTTTCTATTTCAGATTCTAAAGATACTGATATTATAAAAAAGTCCAGCCTACTTTGAATTACGCCACTGCGACTTTTTCCTCTCCAAGTGAACTGACGTTTGTCTTGGTTTCTTAACCTCCATATATCAACCAATGAAAATTCATCTATAAATTGGACAAGATTTTCTCTATATGAAGAAACTTGTGTACCTATCCCTCCTCTTTTATCAAGATCATCATTGAAATTAATATTAAAATCGCCTCCAATGATCATAGGTATATCATTATAATTTTCGGGAATTTTGTTTAAATTTACCAAGAAATTATTCTGTAGAGTTACATTATCCTTAGTTGGTGCATAAATATTTACAATTATTGTGTCTCTATTATTTATTTCAGTATGTATGAGTAATATTCTTCCTTCTTTGTCAATTTCATTCGCTTTGATTATGAGTTGGGCATTCAATTGTTCCGGAATTAATAGAGCAACTCCCCTACTACTGCTTGACCCATGTGAAAAGTAGATTTTCCCTTTATATTCTTTTTTCCACATTTCTTCAACTGACACATCAGAATGTGTTTCTTGTAACATAATTAAACCTTTTTTTCGCTCATTTAACCATTTAAATAACGTGTTCCTTTTAGATTTACATCGTAATCCTCTACAATTTAAAGAATATATGTCTAAGTTGGTATTCATGGTTGCCTGATTTCAAACTTGTGTGTCCTACTTAACAATTCTACGCATCTTATTACTGCTACAATTTGTGCTAACTTTACTTTTGCATTTTTTCCAATATGACTGATTGCTATACATAAAAACAAGTATGAGGCTAAACAGAAGGATATAAAATATTTCATAGCTTTTATAAATACAGTAAATAAATCAACAGCTATTTTGTTTTTCAGTAAAAAAAACAAGAGAGAAAAAAAAATAACACCTAGAAAACAAGAATCAAAATATTGATATTCACTTACAACTAAAACTATGTTTAACACTTGACTAATACATGAACCAACTCTATATTTTGGTACATAAAAAGGTTTATTCAATGAAACAGAATGTATGTGTTTCACTACTACAATGACAAAGTGGTTTTTCTGAGTGATGCTCTATACTTGTTAATTTCGCTAAAGTTTACATTATGTGTAAGTCCAAATTATATACATTTTTACTATCAAATGAAATTATATAAGGATTACTTACACTCATTACTTTTGACAAGTATATTTGTACTAATAATATGAGCCTAAATGCTGTTTCTACATTCTTTTCAGAATGAAATAGTATGTATATTTAGATTTACCATTCTATGTACTTTATGCACAACATAATATTTTAGTGTTTATCCCAGTTAACTATGTAATATCTACCATTATCATTTTAAATTTTCTCTCATTTCATAACTCTGTGCTTTGGGCTTATTACATTTACATTGGTTTATCAATGCTTCGGAAATATAGCCTTCAGAAAGACCACTTGTCACTTCAACTTCTACATAGTACACACCATAAAGCATGAAATTATGTATGTTTTCAAGCTTACCATCTCATGTTTTTTTCCTAAATAAAATATGCAGTGATGTTAAGTATGATTACCTTACACAAGAACAGGGTTGCTACTCATTTCTAACAAAGAAATTATCTTATGTACATTCATTACTAATATCTGCTTAACATAATGTTATAAGACAGAAAAACAAGATATTACATATGACTTAGTTATTTCTACAACATTCTCCCATTTCACTTGTTTCGCAACAATGTACTTTAGACTTATTAGGTTTAAACTGGTTTATCGATGATTCAGAAACAATGTTTTCAGAGAGACTACCACTAACTTAAACATGAATACAGTTGCTACACTCTATAAGAATGAAATTATATATGTTTTCAAGTCTTCTATGTATTATCCTAAAAGATTATAAAATTTGAATTCATTATCATTGACAAGGGCACTATTTCTACACAAGTGAAGTTATCTTTCCTATGTTCATGTTAATATATACATGACATTATGTGATACTGCATGACAGTGATATCTATCAATCTGCAATTTCAATGTTTTAAAGCAATGTTTTAAGTTTACTATTGATACAAAAGTTCACTGATGTTCTAGAGTGAGTGCCTTCAGACAGACTACTTGTATTTTCAACATAAACACTGATGGCACACACCATCCAGAAAGACTACTAATAACTTCAACATAAATACACCTCTTACACTCTATTACAAATGAAATTATATGTATTTTCAAGAATGTATTTTATTCTAATGGTTCATATGGTTTGAAAAAGAAACCATTGACAAGAACACTATTTCTACACAAATAAAGTTATCTTTCCTGTGTTTATGTTATTATATATGCCACATTCCAATTTCAATGTTTTAAAACAATGTTTTATACTTATCATTGATACAAAAGTTTATTGATGTTTTAGAAGCAGTGCCTTCAGTGAGACTACTTGTAATTTAGCATGAACATAGTTGGTACACACCATCCATATCATTGATCAGTATCATGATAAGCAACAGCTGTCTATGTGGAGACTTGTTAAATGAACAGTAGTTTGCAATTCATTAGATAATTAATTTTGGCAAGATTGATATGTATACATGACTACTTTTATACGTGGAAGTACTCTTGGTCATTAATGAGAAAGGCATTTATTTCTGGTTAGATATGTTATCTGCGACTTGACTTTTAAACTAGAGCTAGTTTTTAGTTATACAGATACCTTTTACCTTTAAACTGAAAAACTATATATATAGTGCCAAGAGTTTCATTATGTTTTGTAGTAATACTTCACAAACATTTTTTGATGTTTACAAATGTCTACAAGTATATACTAATATATATTAGTAGTAATACCCAATTATATTCTATTTGTATTCAGGCATCTCTTGTTCTGCTGAGCAATTAGTACAAAGCTAATGTGGGTTAAACTTTGTATTACAATCAATCCTCCATGCTACTTATCTCACTTGCTAATTTTTTAAAATTTACAATTGCTTACAAATGTATGTTACTAGTACATCTAAAATAGGTTACATCTGTGGTAGGCTATCCCTGTACATTCACTGCTTCAATTACTTCACAAAATTACTTTTCCCATTGTTTTGCTCACATATATTTGCAAATATATAAGTGACAAAAGAACTACCAACAAGGAAGCAGCTACTATTTTGTGACATTTGTCAAACTGTAAGAAATCGATCAGTATGAAACAATACTATTGACAGTATGTTTTACAGACAGCTGGTCCATGTTAATAGATATTTTCCTTTATTTAGGCTCCCAACATATTTCCATTTTTAAGGTTACAAAAATTTTAAGATATATTGTTGACTAGCAATTACAAATAACCAAACAGTTGTTACTCTGCAATACTAAGACATAATATAGTTCAGTAAACTAGCTAAACTTTACCAATCAAGATTTAAAGAACTTCTTTTCTTAATGTTTTTGACGTTTCTTGTACTCTGTAGAACTAATCAAACTGTACAAAATCAATCAGTATGAGGCACTATTACTGGTGTTATATTATGCAGACAACTGGTCTGTATTAATGGGCATTTTCCTATTTTTAGGTTACAAATATTCAAAAATGTATAGCTGACCAGATACAGAACAGCGAACACTTATTATTCTGGATTGATGAATCTTGTATGATCCAGTGAACTAGCCAAACTTTGTACGCAAAAATAAACAAACAAAAAAAAAACCGGGTTCACATAAATAAACATTTTCCAATTTTAAGGTTTTCCATTTTAAAAATTATATTGCTGACCAGCCTTTATAAACAATCAAACAGTTGTTACTCTGTAATAATGGAAACATTATTATTATGAATGAACTAGTTAAATTTGTTTATCAGAATTTAAAAAAAAAAAAAACAAACAAAAAACATTTTCCAATTTTAAGATTACAAACATTTTCCATTTTAAAAAATTATATTGCTGACCAGCAATTATAATCAAACAAACAGTTATTACTCTGCAATAATGGAAACATTATTATGAATGAACTAGTTTAATTTATTTATCAAAATTTAAACAGGAATCAAACTGTACAAATCATCTCAGTATATGGCTATACTGCAACATTGTGATTTACAAACAGCTGGTCAATATTAATAGGTATTTTTTGTCATTTTAAAGATTACGAATGTTTTAAAAGACTATATATGTGACTAGCAATGGCAAGCATCCAGACAGTTGTTGCTCCACAATTATGAAGAAATTATGTATTCCAGTGGACTAGCAAAACTTCCTTATATTTCAGGTTAACTTTTCATTAAATTATAGAATTTGGACCAATTGGCTGTATTACCTATATTACCCTTTTGAGCAATAGAGATTGAGAGCATTTTAGATTGACTTGTTATTTCTTAAGACACATTTAAGGGGCATATATTTAGGTCTATAGAATACAAATATGCTAGATACATACTTTCTAGGTGGAATTTCTAAAAAAGCATTTTTTTTCTAGCAGGTAAATTTTACAGCTACAATTTGTCTTCTGCCAACTTATAGTAAAAATGATCTATTCTTTTCGTAAAATATACTACTTTACAAAACACAATAAAGCTTACATTCTGCTTACAGTCTGATACCGCAACTACTACAGCTTTATTAACCCCACATCTTCATCCGGGCCACTTGTTTTTGTTACCAAAAACCTATTTCTAGTTTGCTCAGGAAACTTAAAAGCCATTGTGAGTTGGCCACTTTCTTGATATACAATGTTCATGTGCACTATGATTTCATGTTTCATTGGTTTGGGTATTACCTTATTTAATTTAATTTAATTTACTTATTAAATTTGCAATTTTAGGATTGCAAAAATGATTCAGGAGAACCTGCTGCCGTTGATTTTGTGATGCCAGATGGAACAGATCTTGTACAGTATTTGCAAGATGCAGGTTGGAATGATTATTAATCACTAGACTCAAAATATATCAAGTCCATTTGATTCTACACTCAATTGCCATCTGAAAATTTACTCAAGACTTCTACCGTCCACAATTATTTAGGAGGCTTGTTTGCATTCAGGGGAGACGGGAGAGAGTAGTCAGCTGTCTCACGCATTTTCTATTGCTTATAGCTCGGCAACCAGTGGACAAATCTCTTCAAATTTAGCACATGTATGCAGTAGCCCTGGGAAAATTTTCTGAATATGATGTGATATTTCAGCCAGAGAATTCACATTTTTCAAAGGGGTGTGCTTGTCTGCATGATAACTTAAAAAGTGCTTTACCTATTCACATGAAATTTGGCAAGTAGGTTTGTTATATAAATTGCTGGAAATCATAATGGTGCAAGCATTTTCAACCAAATTTTTACCCGCAGGGTATCTGCAAAGCCATCTGCAACTTTTTGCCAAAAATCGTTTTCCCGCCATTTTTGGCAGTCATCTTTAATTTCTGTGTAATATGCAAAATATGCTTTTATTGCGTTAATACATCCTATCCAATAGACAATTGCTAATCGGGTCGGCGCAGACTGGCCGGCCAAATGACAGAAAAAGTCACCTTATATGAGTGCATAATGCCCTCACAAGCTGGCCGGTCCCATTGTGCACTCGCCAGGTGGCGCATCGTACTTCCTTCCTGTCTAGACAGCGTGACGTCATAGCATCTTTTTCGTTTGGCATGTGCACTGTTCGGACGAATTTTATGTGGTGAGATATTTTTGTAAATTATAGCGTACTTTTAACTTTACACTTTATTTGTGTCACTTTGCATTGTTACATAGAACTCTTAGATTCAGTTATGTCTTCTCCGGGACAAAAACATGGTGGTTGTGGCCACTTAATGGCCAGATTTGATACACACAGTTTTTGTGCGAGATGCAGAGAAAAAAGCAAGGGGCCTGACCCCTGTGTTTCTAAGAGTGATTGTCAAGCTTGCAACGTTCTTACAGAGGATCAACGCATTCAGTTATCCACCCCAAGCTACAGAATTAAAAAAGAAAGACGTGATTCAAAGAAACAAGGTGACACTCCACAAAAGAACTCAGACAGTTCCTCCCTCATTGACCCGTCCTCTGTGACGGTAGTGTGGGCTGTGGATGACCAGGGAATTTTACAATCTCCTGGTTCGAGTTCAGGAGCTGATAAAAAGAAAAAGGACAAGAAAACAACTTCAGAGAAGCCTAAATCCAGCAAGTCTTCAGAGAAGCCCAGTAAGTCGGTTGAAACCAAACCGTCCAGATCCTCAGCTGATGACAGGATCGATGAATTAGATAGGAAGTGGGCTGATCGTTTTAATAGACTTCAGGCATTGCTTCTCGCCAAATCTCTTGACCAACCAGAGCCGACCTTTCAGGCTCCCAAAGTTGCACCGACCCACCCTCCACCAGTTGGTGCCGTCAAGTCTTCTGCTCCATTTATAAGACTTTCAACCGACCAGCCAACCAGCTCAGATTTGCCCGGTACCGGCCAGTCAACCCCACAGGGACAGGTTACCAGCAAATCGCCTCCAATTGTTCTTCTACTACAGACTTGCCTAGTACCGACCACCCTTCTTCAAAGAAGCAGTTTACTAGGGATCAGAGTGTATCATCTATGGACTCAGATAGTGATCTGTCTGACCGACCACCAGTCGACCTCTTTGTAGAAGAAAGTGAACTCTCTGATCAGGACCCGGATGCGACTACCGAACCCGACCAGACATTATCTGAGGATCAGACCTACAGAGCAACCTTACGGGGTATTAGATCTTATATGGGTTGGTCACACATCCCAGATATAGAGTCTACAACTGCTACAGGAGATGACAACCCCTTTGCAGGACCAAAATCACAGCCAGCCGGCAAAGTGTCTGTCCATTTACCTACTGATGAGTGGCTCTGCAACAAGATGGCTAAGTTGAATGTTATATTAGTGGAAGGCTACCCATCACGTAGTTCTGAGGCAGGAGGTTTATTGAAGGACCAGTTTGTACACCCCCCAAGTCGCAGTCGAAATGGTATGGCCTGTTCACTGACCAGAAGCCTGGTCCTGCGACCAGAGACTCAGTTACTTCCTGGAGTACAGACGCCTCAAAACTTAACAGCTCGTATAGCAGAATAGCCAGAGCTGCCGGCATTGCGGCAACCCCCCCTCCCTCCAGGCAAATTACGTATGACAATCTGAGGAGATGGGAGAAGTTGGCCCGTGAAGCCTCTACTTATTGTAACCAGCCGGCCGGCTTCAATAGATGTCTTCTGAAAGTACAGGAAAACATGAACAGCCAGTTAAGAGCCATCAGGACAGACCTCAGCAAGGGGCAGTGTTCATCAAAGGTCTCCACTGCTGTAGAAGAGCTGCATTATTTAACAGATTTCAACTCCAGCATTTCCCAAGCTATGGCAAAAACCATGGAGCACTTAAGTGACTTTGTTTTTGTAACAGTAGCAAACTCAACTCTGGCCAGAAGAGATGCCTACTTCTCACATTTGAAATCTGGCATTAAACCAGACACTCTGGCAGCCTTACGTACTGCCCCTCTGCAGATGACCACCCTGTTTCCTGACGAAGTTCTCAAGCAGGCACAACAGGACATTGCCACTTTTGAGAGCAAGAACCAGCCACTTTCTAGTAAGAAAGGTCATTTCCACCCATATGAGAGGACAGAGAAACATTCAGATAACAGGAAACCAGAAGACCCTGCATGGAAGAATCTTGGACACCATGGTCAGGGCAAGAAAGGCAGGGGCAAGGCCTCACACTACACTCCACGACCGGCCAAGGGGCAGCAGTCATATAAATGACAATCAATGTGTAATTTCACCAGTTCAAGGAATTCTGCCCGGGAGGTTAAAGACAGTAAAACGTGTTCAGTTTTCTGAAACTCCCAGTTGTACAGGAAAGACAGTAAATTTTTAGACACTAGACATTTTATTGCGTTAATATATCTTACCTAGTGGACCAGTGCATTTGTCCGGCGCGCAGCCGGTCCCGCCAAACGTTAGACAAAAACGTCCTGAGCTGGGCTCTGACCGGGACCGGTAGTGTACTCCTCATTCGCCAGGTGTCGTGACTGCACCCAGCTCCCCTACTGCGCGTGCGCGCGCATGCGTACTTCCTCTTTTTGTTTGGCGCCATAGTGTGTTAGCGGATAAATTTCAGTAAAATAAACTTTGAATTATATTATTGCTTTGCAAACGTGTTAGAAGAAAAGCTTTGGATATTGCAAAATATATTTATCATGGCATCACCAGGACAGAGGCGTGGTAGTTGTGGCCATGTTATGGCGGGGTTTGACCTACATAAAAAGTGTGCCCGCTGCAGGGACAAAAAGGTGGGAGATGACCCTTGTGTCAAAGGTCAGGATTGTGATTTGTGTGATAAACTGTCTGACTCTCAGAAAGGTATGTTAGCAACCCCACAGTATCAAATCCGAAAAGACAAAAAAGCAGGAATTTTGATCTCTCCTAGTAAAGTTACTGTTGTGGGTCCGGTGGAGGACCAAGATGAAGTTGAGATGTCTCCGGTCACTGCGCATGCGCAGGGACGGATGGTTACCGGTACCTTCCCGGTTTCTGACCAGACAAGCACAGGAGACTTTGTCTCCCGTCAGGATTTTGAACTATTAAATAATCAATTGGAGGAAAAATTCGCCCGTTTTGAGGCTCTCCTTACCAGAACCAACATATTTTCCACTCCAAAGATGCCTGTTCCAACGGGTCAAGCCCATATCTCTGATACGCCTTTTATCAATCCCTCTCCTGATCCCAGAGCCACCGGTCCGGTGAGGCCTCCGGTTCAGGACGTAGAGGATTCTGCTACTTCTGTTAAAAAACAGAAAGGAAAATCAAAACATAAGAAGTCTATCAAACCGGCCGCTGCTGCCGGTTCTGCAAGTCAGGTTGCTAGGGACCCTATTCCTCCCAAGACAGTGGTACCCGGTCCGGGTTTACAAGTTCTTGGTGAACCGGAGGAAACTGTGCCTGCTATCACCAGTGTCTCTTCCTTAGGGTCCTCCTCTCAACCGGCCATTACCGGTCCACAGTATACCAGTACTTCTGCTTCCTTTGCACCGGATAGTTTTACTCAGCCGGATCCGGCTCTGTCAGACGGGGAACCCCTTCCGGACCGGTCAGATAAGGAATCTGGTGAGGAGGGTGAACTTTCAGATACTGAAATCAATGAGAAAAACGAGGAAATGAACTACAGAGAAACGGTCCGGTCGGTCCGTTCCTTTCTTGGCTGGTCTCACATACCAGATTTTGAGGCTTCAGCAAGTGATGCAGACAACCGTTCTGACAACCCTTGGAAAGGAAAACATCCTCGTCGCTCAGGCAAAGTTTCAGTGGAGTTACCAGCTGACGACTGGCTTTGCTATAAAATGGAAAAACTGAACACTCGTGTTGCAGAAGGTTACCCTTCTCGTTCCCAAGAGGCCGCAGGTCTGAAACAAGACCAGTTTGTCAGAACACCCAAAAGCCAGGCAAAGTGGTATACACAGTCACGACTCAAACAGGATATAAATCAAAGACCTGGACATACAATCTTTGGCTGGTCGGGTTCCGAAGCACGCCTGAACTCTCAATTCTCCCGTATTGCCAAGACTTCCTCATATCCATCTTCAGGACCAGCATCTAGGCCTATCCCTCAGGAGATTCTTAGAAGGTGGGAGCAATGTGCTAAGGAAGGCTCTTTGATTACCAATCACGCAGCAGGATTCAACAGGTGCGTTAGTGAAATTCAGGACAAAATGAATCAACATATTTTATTTTTAAACGCTACCATTGTTCAGGGCAAGGCCCCTAAGGAGGTCACCGACGCCATCAAGGATTTGAAAGACTTGTCAGCTTTCCACAGTAGTGTTTCTGTTGCCTTAGGTACTGCCTTCCAGCACCTCGCAGACAGTTTATTTGTTCAGCTAGCCAACTTCATTTTGTTGAGGAGAGATTCTTATCTCGAGTACGTTAAACCAGGCCTGAAACCTGATACCTGGAATAAACTACGAAATGCTCCCCTGTTCACTTACGGCCTATTCCCGGATGATGTACTGGCAGTAGCGGAGCAGGATATTCAAAAGTATGATTCAAACAAGAGTGCTACTGGTCCCGGCCCGGGCACATATCAGCACTCAAAGAAGCATCAATTCCGGTACCAACCATATGAAAAGAAAGAGAGTCGTCAATCCGGCTTCTCCTCTTCCCAAAATCAACAACCTTGGAGGCAATTCTCAGGCAGAGGCAGGGGTAGGGGTCGTGGTAGAGGTGGATCTGGTTCTACATACTACTCCAAGCCTGCCCGTGGTACAAAACCATATAAATGACAATCAACATCTACTGAGTCCCCCAGTTGTGTTAAGTTCAAGTTTAGGGGATCTCAATCTAGTGTCATCAGCAAACAAAGAGACTTTTCAAGAGACTGTAAATTTGCATGTTGTTCCTCCTGCACCTTCTGTAAAAGGGCTGTTACAAAAGAAAAACGTAAGACCCTCTCATTCTCAAATAGAAATAAAATCTGTGAACAGTGCTTTGTCTGTAAATCAGTGTCTTTTTGCCCCAAATGTGACAAATGCCCCATGTGTTGCAAAAGATCCACCTGTGGGAGGCCGTCTGCAACTGTTTTGGCAGGTTTGGCTCTCCCTGGGTTCAAATCCAAGGGTAGTCTCTATCCTCAGGGAAGGGTATCAACTACCCTTCAAGGAGAGACCACCTCTGGCAAGATTTCCTTTGATAATCAGTGGTTCATCAAATCCCTCTCGAAACAAAAGTCTGAACGAGGCATTGCATTCCCTAGGTCAAAAACACACTATCGAAAAGGTGTCCGTTCAGTCATCTCTGGGTTTCTACAACCGGTTGTTCCTGGTGCCAAAACCCAACGGGAAATGGAGGCCCATTCTAGATCTAAGCCAACTGAACCTTTACCTTGCCCCAGCAACGTTCAAGATGGAAACTCCGGAGACCATCAGACTCTCCCTGCAACAGGGGGAGTGGGTCACTTCGCTGGATTTCAGCGACGCTTATTTTCACATTCCCATAAACCACAGGTCGCGAAAATATCTCCGGTTCCACTTAAAAGGTCAGACCTTTCAGTTCGCAGCACTTCCCTTTGGCCTGTCGACGGCTCCGTTGGAGTTCACAAAGGTGGTCAAGGAGGTAAAACTCATGGCTCAATCGAGGGGTATTCGAATCCACCAATACCTAGACGATTGGTTACTGAGAGCCCCATGCCGGGAAATTTGCCTACGTCATACCCAGATCCTTTTGGACCTTTGCCGCTCGCTAGGTTGGGTAGTCAACATGGACAAGTCAGAGCTGGTTCCCCAACAAACCTTCGACTTCGTAGGTTATCATTTCGACCTATCTCAGGGGTTAGTCAAACCAACTCAGGACAGGTGGAGGAGTCTATCTCAGAAACTCAACCTTCTCCTGGGACTGGAATGTTGCACAGTCAGGCAGTTCATGTCTTTAATCGGCCTTCTGACAGCAACAGAAAAACAAGTAGTGTCGGGGCGGCTGCATATGAGGCCCATTCAGTGGCACCTAAAAAAGCATTGGCATGCCCCGGAATCGCTGGAAAAGGTCATCCCAATTCCTTCATCTCTCCATGTACATCTAAGGTGGTGGTTGGACCCGGCCAAGGTGCTCTCCGGTCAACCCTTACACCCTCTTCGACACGCCCTTCAACTGTTTACAGACGCCTCAAACGAAGGTTGGGGCGCTCACTTAGGCGATTACATGGCAAAAGGAGTTTGGTTAGAGTCAGAAAGCGCCTTGCACATAAATTTGTTGGAGCTCAAGGCGGTCCTGCTGGCCTTAAAACGGTTCGAGCGGTTATGTTGCAACCAGATAGTTCTTGTTTGTACAGACAACACCACTGTGGTCTCTTACATCAACAAGGAAGGGGGTATGAAATCAGGCTCACTCTGTGCCCTCCTTTGGAGACTGATGCTTTGGTGCAATCAAAGGCAGATTGTCTTGAGGGCCAGGCATATTCCGGGTCACCTGAACGTCATAGCCGACAAGCTGTCCCGACTCAATCAGGTGATCCAAACAGAATGGTCCCTCCTCCCGGAGGTGTTTGCTCAAATATGCCGGCGTTGGCACCGCCCGTCTGTGGACCTGTTTGCCACCCGGTTCAATCACAAACTTCCCCGGTTTGTATCCCCGGTTCCAGACCAATCAGCGTGGGGAGTGGACGCCTTAAGTCTCCCTTGGGAGGACCTGGACGCTTATGCCTTTCCACCGACGGCCCTTCTTCATCAGGTGGTAACGAAACTCTTGGACCACGGATTCCGTCGTCTCATTCTGATAGCACCAGGTTGGCCCAACATGCCTTGGTTTTGGGACCTGGTCAACATGTCAGCTCAAGTTCCCCTCCTGCTCCCTCAGGTGTCGAAATTGATCACTCAACCGTTCAATCAGTGTCCTCACCGGGACCTGCCCAATCTGAACCTTCATGCGTGGCTCCTAGAGCCTCTGCCATCCAGCAGGCCGGGTTCTCGGCAGAAGTGGCAACACGAATTGAGGCTCCTCAAAGACGCTCTACCAGAGCCATTTATGAATCAAAGTGGTCCGTTTTTGTCAGATGGTGTGAAAAGAATCAGGTGGACTTCAGGACTCCCTCTATAGAGCAAATTGCGGATTTTCTCCTTTCCCTTTTTCAGGAGAAACATCTTCAACCTAGTACCATAGAAGGCTATAGGACTGCCATAGCCGACAAAGTGGGGAATTCCAGAATTAACATCAGCAAGGATGAAAACTTGTCCAGGTTGTTGGACAGTTTTCATAGGGACAAACCAAAAGGCAGGCGTGGGATTCCTACGTGGAATTTGTCTTTGGTCCTTCACCAACTTACACAACCTCCTTTTGAACCTCTCAGGAAGGCTTCGCTGAAGTACCTCACCTTTAAGACTGTCTTCCTTCTAGCCTTGGGCTCTGGGAAACGGAGGAGTGAAATTCATGCTTGGGTCCACAGGAACATTAGGCACCAAGAGGATTGGTCGAATGTTTCATTATCGCCTTCTCCTAGTTTCATCTCTAAGAACCACCTGGCTAAAGAGGGTCCCGCTTGCGTGGCCCCTGTTATCATTCCAGCCTTGGCTCCTTCATTGGACAAATCCCTCAAGGAGGATAGGAGTCTGTGCCCGGTCCGGGCACTACGTTATTACTTGGACAAAACCAAAGATCTCCGTTCAGGCAAGGAATTGGTTTTTGTTTCCTTTAGGAAGAGTTTCCAGAAGGATATTGTCCCTGCTACCGTTTCCTCCTGGATCAAACAAACCATAGTCCTTTGTTACCAGATGTCAGACCAACAGGCTCAACAGTTGCATCAGGTTCGGGCTCATGACGTTCGCGCGTTCGCGGCGTCCAAAGCCTTTCAGGGGGGTGTTCCCTTAGACCAGATTTTGGCAGCCTGTCACTGGAAATCTCATAACACCTTCACCCAATTTTACTTGAAGGACTTGGCATGGGCAGACTCGGATGTGTACCATTTGGGTCCTGTGGTAGCTGCCCAACAAATTAGGGACTAAGTAGAGGCTCCCATGTATATAGTGTATAGTGGTGTATATATGTATTCATACATGTACATAAAAAAAAAAAAAAAAAAAAACGTCCCTGCAGTCTGTCTTGCGTTGCAAGAAGATGGGGGACCATCTTAATCTTCAATTCCCCTTCTTCACTTCCTCGGGAACTCGTCAGCTACAAAACAAAGGGGGGGGGGGGGGGGGGGGGGGGGGGGAGAGAGACTGTACCTATCCAGGGTAGTTAGAAACCCTTCCCGGGTGATTTCCTCTGGATTTACGGAGTATATATGTAGATCTTAGAGTCTCGGTCTCCCCTTTGTCCATAGCTACCCTCCAACCACTGGGTAGTTATTCTGCACTGGTCCACTAGGTAAGATATATTAACGCAATAAAATGGAAAATTTAATGGTTAAATTAAATTTTTATTAGTTAATATCTTACCTAGTGGACCAAGAGAGTCCCACCCTACCTGCCCCGCAATAGCTCAAAGGGGGACATTCTTAGGTAGGCCACAAAAAGAGGAAGTACGCATGCGCGCGCACGCGCAGTAGGGGAGCTGGGTGCAGTCACGACACCTGGCGAATGAGGAGTACACTACCGGTCCCGGTCAGAGCCCAGCTCAGGACGTTTTTGTCTAACGTTTGGCGGGACCGGCTGCGCGCCGGACAAATGCACTGGTCCACTAGGTAAGATATTAACTAATAAAAATTTAATTTAACCATTAAATTTTCCAGTTTATGTGTAAGCTTAAATGCTGTAGATCATGTACGTTTTGTGAAAGGGCAATCACAAAAGAAACATGTAAGTCCCGTTATTGTACCAATAATACAAAGAGAAATTAAAATATGTGAAAAATGCTTTCTGTGTCGATCACTTGTCTTTTGCAACCACTGTAAAAAATGCCAAACTTGTTTTTCAAAATCTGCCTGTAGGGGCAAGACTTCAAAATTTTTGGCAAATTTGGCTGGATCTGGGTGCCGGTCCGAAAGTCATTTAAATCCTGAGAGAGGGTTATACCCTCCCCTTTCGGATCCGTCCAAAACTCACAAGGTCTCCTACAGTCATAAGCCGTTATGTCAATCCCCACAGGAACAGCTACCTGTTGGAGGCATTACATCAGCTTATAGACAAGAACGCAGTAGAACTGGTTCAAAACCAAAAATCTCTGGGCTTTTTCAACCGACTATCACTAACTTAAAGTGAATATAATTCTGTTGTTACTGGGAGCGTCACCTTATTGTATGACACTTATCTATGGCCAGTTACATATAGATGCAAAATGTGAATGAAATTTCTCAAGTGATTTTCTGTGTACTCTATGGAAAAATAAAAAATGTAAACTCAACAAATAACTTTTTTATACATGGGAGTTTAAGGTCACCTTAAAATGGGGCACACCTTGAAAACCAGATACAACCACATGGCAAATTTTTAAGATACTGTCTGGAAATGAAAAACCTTAACCTCAACATAAATGTATTACTACTGGGAGTTAAGGTCACCTAAAAATAGGGCACACCTTGAATTTAATCCATCATGCCATTTTTGAGATACTCTCTGGAAAGGAAGTGAGACAACGACACTGACCATACTTGTCCAACATAGCTGCTAGTGACAGTAATGCAACCTTAAACTCCTAAGTTTACAAAAGTTTGTGACCTTACAAAAGAGATTTTTTGGTGTAGACAGATGTACATGATGAATATCAAAGAATAAAGTCTTAAATATCTTTCAAACACCAAAAAATTGTCTCAACCTTAAACTCAAAGTTAGTTTGCAGCTGTGAGGGAGTTTAAGGTAATCTTTTCCTGCAGGTTTTGTTCACGGTTTGTTACATCCAAAACTTAAAAGATGCTTAGAATTGCACAGTGTTTGAAATATTGTTGAAAAATTGCAAAACTTAAAGTGAATATAATTGAATTCTGTTATTACAGGGAGTTTAAGGTCACCTTATTGTGTGGCACTTACCTCTAGCCACTTACATATACATGCAAAATTTGAATGAAATTTCTCAAGTTATTTCCAGTATACTCTATGGAAAAATAATGTAAACTCAGCATAACCTTTCAATACATGAGAGTTTAAGGTCACCTTAAAATATGGCACACTTTGAAAAAACCAGTCACAACCACATGCCAAATTTGAATTGAATTTGTCAACCCATTTTTCAGATACTGTCCGGAAACGAAAAACCTTCAACTCAATATAAGTATCTTACTTCTGTGAGTTTAAGGTCACCTTAAATAGGGCACACCTTGAGGAACTGTTACATCAAAATGCCAAATTTGAATTTAACTCATCAAGCCATTTTTGAGATACTGTCTGGAAAGTAAGTGTGAAGATGTTACTGACCATGTGTGCCTTCAATCATAGCTGCTAGTGACACAAACTAATGCAACCTTGAATTCATTAGTTTATAAAATATCAGCAATTTACCTTACAAAAGAGACCATTTTTGGTGGAGATATATGTACATGATGAATATAACTGTAAAAAGTTCTAAATAGCATATAAAATATCAAACACCAAAAATATTGTCCCAACCTTAAACTCAAAGTTTGTTTACACTGCTGTATATTGTAGCAAGTTTAAGGTAATCTTTTCCTGAAGGTTCTGTTCAAGGTTTGTTACATCCACAACTGAAACATACCTAGAATGGCACAATATTTGAAACACTGTTCAAAAATTACCAAAGTTAAGTGAATATAATCCTGGGAGTTTAAGATCACCTTATTGTATGGCACTTACCTATGGCCAGTTACATATACATGCCAAAGTTGAATGAAATTTCTGAAGTTATTTCCAGTATACTCCATAGATAAAGAAAAAACGTAAACTGGACATAAGTTTTTTATACATGGGAGTTTAAGGTCACCTTAAAATAGGGCACACCTTCAAAACTAGTTACAACCACATGCCAAATTTGAATTGATTCCATCAAGCCATTTTTGAGATACTGTCTGGAATACCTTGGGGGGATGGAGGTAAAAAATTTCATTGAAATTTGCGAGGTAAACACATTTTTGCGTTATACACAGAATTTCAAGATGGCCGCCAAAAACTGTGGGAAAACAATCTATGGCAAGTATTGGCAGATGACTCTGGGGATATACCCTGGGGGTCAAAAAATATTGTTGAAATCGCTATCACTGTTTATAAGATAAATTTTGCAAAGTAAATTAAATTTTTATAAGTTAATACCCTATCCAATCGTACTTCCTTCCTGTCTAGACAGCATGACGTCATAGCATCTTTTTTGTTGTCTAAACATATATAGACCCCTAGTAAGTTGATAGCGGGGTCAGGTGGGAGGGCCTTGTGTGTCCATTGGATAGGGTATTAACTTATACAAATTTAATTTACTTATTAAATTTGCAATTTTATTGCGTTAATACATCCTATCCAATGGACAATTGCTGAATAACTATCCGCTTGGTCGGCGGGTAAGTTACTAGGGACTTAATTGAACTCATAAACAGACTAACAAAAAGGAAAAATTCCTCCAAGCCTGGGCCGACTCTGAGGTCACGAGCCCTTAAAGGCCATAGTCGGTTAACAGCAGCCGGTTACCCGGGCTTACACAGACGTTGCACTCCCCCCCCCCCCCCCCCCCTTTTTTTAACAGACCTGCTCTGAGGTAGGGGAAGAGAGGCAAGAGTTCAGTCCCATTAGAATAGAAATAAACCTCCCGAAGGAAGCACGTCAGAGTTTTTTTGTTTTTTTTTTATTTCTTAAATATATGTACAGACTATTTACATATGTATAACTATCTACATATGTACAGATCTCCACTATGTTTTGGGCTACTGGTGGATCTGCTGAGCAGCCACTACAGGCCCTAGGTGGTAGAGCTCTGAATCAGCCCAAGCCACATCCTTCAGATAGAAGGTGTTGTGTGATTTCCAGTGGCAGGCTGATAAGATCTGTTCCAAGGAGACTCCCAACTGGAAGGCCTTAGAAGGCCCTAACATCATGGGCTTTGGCCTGATGTAGAGTGTGGGCCTCCTGGTCAGAAAGCTCATAACACAGGATCACAGTTTGCTTGATCCATGAGGAGATAGTGGCAGGGGAGATGTCTTTGTCAAAACCTTTCTTGAAAGAGACAAAGACCAGCTCCTTATTCTGCCTGAGGCCCTGTCCAAATAGTAGCGTAAAGCTGGAACCGGACAGAGAGACCTGTCAGACTTGAGAGATCTGTCCAGAGTTGGAACCAGGGCTGGTATAACCACTTGGGCCACGCTATCTGGACCTTCTTTTCCCAGCTGATTCTTGGAAAGAAAGCTGGGTGATGGGTACAGGGACACCTTGGACCAGTCAGACTGGTGTCTGATGTTCTTATTTTGCCAAGCATGTATCTCACTTCTGCGCTTGCCCGACACAAGGGCTAATAGGAAGACTGTCTTGAAGGTCAAATACTGGTGACCATAAGTTTAAATATCTTAAATTAAATGTCTGGGCTATTTATTGGATTCAGTAAGGTGTAGAAGGTTGACACTTGGTAGGGACATTGGTTAGGGGTTGTAAGTGTGCATCGTGGTGTGATTTTTAACTTTGGCCCTGCCAAAGTGTGTTCACCTGCAAGATTTGAGACATGTTTCGCTTATGACAAAGATATATAGCTTGCTGGAACTGAATAGTTTATGTATTTTTGTATAATTGTGCTATTTCCATTGACAGCTATATACTCCAATTAATAAAATTTACAGCTTTGTAATTTTTAGTTTACTGATTAATCCTATCATCTTCCTATTGAAATGTCTTGATTTAATACATCTATACATACATTTTCTTTCTTTTAGATGTTATTTTCTCTACTTAAACATTATTTGGAGCTTTATATAACTGACACTGCTCTGAAAGTATCCAGATCTTTGTACTGTTTCACTACTTCTAATATTTCATGATATGGAAAACTATTTCCCCAGGCTGTGGGGTACAGGCATCTCTGATGTTATTTTTAATGCATTAAAATTCATGAAATCATGTACTTAATCACTTATAACTTGAAAAGTATTTGCTTTTATTACGTTACAATAGCTTACCATGTGGGACTCAGTGCTGTTCTCGGATGGCCACAAGGCATCATGGCCAACCTCTAAGAAAAATAGACATTTATTGTTGGCCGTAGCCTCTAGTTGTCGTCACGTGATAACTTCTGACCAATCGCTCTACTTTCTCGTTGGCCACATTGAACTGGTAGCTGTTTGTAAATATACAGACATTTTCATTTATTTCTCAGTTTTTACGTATTGTTGGAGGTTCATTTTTGGTTATTTCTTTTATTATATATCATGGATTATTCTGTAAAATTTTTGTCTGGCAAGGGTGATGACCCCTGTGTCACCTTTGAAGCGCCCTGTGATATCTGTGCATCTTTTACAGATGACCAAATGAAAAAAATTCAACACAGGAAACGCTATATAAAGAGACAAAAGGCGGACGCTTCTAATGCCAAAGATGATGAACTTGATCTTTTGGGCGAAGGCGATAGGGATTCTTTCACTGGTTGAAATGTAGACCTTGAGAGTGCTGCTGACAATCTTTTTACCTCACCACCCCACTCCCCCCACCCCGTCCTCAGCCCCTACCCTTCAGTTCTTTATCACTTAAAACACCAGCCTTACAACAAAAAATTGAAACAAATCTAGAAAAATCCCTGGGCAATTCATTAAATATTCATCTACAGCAGCAAAAGGGTTCCTTCCAGGCATCCATGTTGGAAGCTTTTCAGTCACTCCAAGAGGAGTTGACTTCTAAAAAGCAAACAGAGGTGGATCAGACCTCGGTTTCTGCTTCCAAACCTGGTACATCTTCCTGTACTGCTGTTAATCTAGACCTACCCCCTCCGAGACTTAGAACCTCCATTCAGACCGAGGATGTGGACTATGGTCCAGCACTTCCTCCTCCACGTCTCGGACCTGACCCTCATGATACATCGGATCAGAATGTTAGTGCATCTGAGTTACCTTCGAAGAAGGTCTCGGATAAACCAAAAAAACACTGCCACTCTCGCAGTAGGCATGAAATTGAATCCAGGTCTGCCTGGTTTTGCCAAAATCTGTATTACTCCTAAACCCTCTGGGGCCCCTATGGGCAAGGTTCCCCTACTGATTCTTAAAGAATTGGAGCACCAGGCTAGGCAAAATATCTCAACGCTCAATTTCACCGCTGCCTTTGCCAAAACTTCATCTTCTTGCAATGCCTCTCTTGAGAAGTGTCAACATAGCATTAAATAAACTGTCAAGAAGATTAAGACACAGATCCAGAAAGGTGCCAATCCTGATAATGCAGCAAAGCGTGGATATGAGCAAGTCTGTGAGTACATATATTTTTGGAATAAAACCGTTCTTATCCAACACAGGGCTCTTACATGCCTCAGCAAATCCCTAGCCCATATACTCCAGAGGGAACTATATTCTATGGGTAACACTGGCTTGCTTAGGCGCGAAGCCGAAATGACCCTCTTACAACCACAATTAGGGGAAACAAGATGCCAAGAACTCAGGAACTCGTCCTTTTGGGACCCCTCCTTGTTCCAGTCTCAACTTGTGAAGGAAGGTGAAGACTTCCTCCTCAAAAAAAGTACCTCTAAAGACGCTCAGGGTTTAAGCCCTTTTATTACGCTACAATAGCTTACCATGTGGGACTTAATGCTGTTCTCGGGTTGCCACACCCGGGGCCAACGTCTTAGAAAAAAAGATCGTTCTTGTTAGCCACCGGATATACTGGTAGTTGTCGTCACGTGATAACTTCTGACCAATCGCCCTACTTTCTCGTTGGCCACGATTGACTGGTAGCAGTTTGTAAATATACAGACATTTTTATTTATTTCTCAGCTTTTACTTATTGTTGGAGTCTCATATTTGCATATTTCTTTATATATATGCCATAGATCATTCTGTAAAATTTTAATTTTCACAGCTTAAGTATTTCTTTGATTTTCGCGTGTTTTGAGTTTTCCTCGGTTCAGGCAATTATATTGTACGTCTTTTTATTGCGTATAAAATGTCGATTCACCAAGCAAATAAAGACAAACCGAGAGCTCAGAAATGCCGCCACTTTTGCTTCAGTTTTGATATACATAACTACTGCCCTACCTGTAGGGAGGCTGGTAAGGGATACGACCCCTGTGTCACCTTTGAAACTCCCTGTCAAATCTGCACGTCTTTCACAGATGAGCAGTTACAGAAAATTCAAAACAGGAAGCGTTATTTAAAAAAGCAAAAAGCGGCAACTAGTTCCAAAGATGATGAACTAGATCTTTTGGGTGAAGGCGACGGGGATTCCTTTACTGGATCCAATGCAGACCTCGAGTGTGCTGCTGATAACCTTTTCACCTCACCCCCCCGTCCTCAACCTCTTGCCTTCAGCTCCCTGTCCTTGAAAACCCCAGCCAAGACTGTTCCACCCACCCCAGGTACTGCTTTGCAAAATAAAATCCAGAAAAACCTTGAGAAATCCCTGGGTGATTCCTTAAATATACATATACAGCAGCAAATGGGTTCCTTCCAGGCATCCATGTTGGAAGCTTTTCAGTCACTCCGAGAGGAGTTGGCTACACAAAAGAAAGTCGAGGTAGAGTCCTTGCTTCCAAACCTGGCTTGTCCAGTAACAATGCTGCCCCTCTGGATTTACCCCCTCCGAGATCTGGTACTAACCTTCCAAGCGAGGCTATGGATGTGGACTACGGTCCAGCACTCCCTCCTCGTCTAGTACCCACTCAAGATTCCTCGGAACAGTACGTTGCCCCCTCTGAAGGTCATCCCGAAGAGATCTCGTACTCTCACAAAAAGCAAAGCCATAGGCAGCCAGTTGACTCTGCCTCGGACCAACTAAATGAGGATTCCGACGAACCTCGGATCCCTTCTTCTAGATCCAAAAAACACTCTGACAAGAGCAAACATAAATCAAGATCTAGATACGTGTCATTCTCCTCAGAGGAAGATCAATCCCCTGTAGCCAGACACAGGTCTTCTAAGCCCTCTAGGGCTCAGCCCTCAGGAGTAGCTTCTGATCAAGACCTCCCACAACATGATCCAGACCCCCCTTATTATAGGGAAGTAGCTTTGTCTGACATGCCCTCACAATACTCTGAATAAGTAGACACCTTCAGGCGTATTCTCTCTCTCCCTGACCCCAGGGAATCTATGCCCAGGTCGTCCACTTCAGTATTAGGTCTGGATGATGAAAAAGGCCGTCAAGAGCTCAGACCTAGAGGTCCTTCCTCTATCCTTCCACTTAGCTCAGTTATCAAGGACGCCTTTGATAAATTCCAACATGACTTTAAGGCTGCCAATTTATCTGAGGGAAAATATGTCAAGCCTCCTCCTTCCACTTCAAAGTGGTACAAGGTGGGACAGCCCACTTTTCAGGACAAAATTCAGGAGTTGAATACGGACTTTGCTAAGATCTGTATTACTCCTAGACCTTCTGGGGCCCCAGTAGCCAGAGTTCCCCTGCCAGTTCTCAAGGAGCTGGAACTTCAGGCTAGACAAAATATCTCAACCCTCAACTTCACTGCTGCATTTGCCAAAACCTCCTCTTCTTGCAATGCTTCATTGGAAAAATGCCAACATAGCATTAAGTCTACGGTCAGGAAGATTAAATCTCAGATTCAGAAAGGTGCCAATCCTGAGAAAGCGGCAAAGCGCGGATATGAGGAAGTAGCTGACTACTTAGATTTTTGGAACAAGACAGTACTTGTCCAACACAGGGCCCTCACTTGTCTCAGCAAATCTCTAGCCCATATTTTGCAGAGGGAATTATACTCTATGGCTAATACCGGCTTGCTCAGGCGCGAAGCCGAGATGACTCTATTACATCCACAATTAGGAGAAACGAGACGTCAAGAACTCAGGAACTCGTCCTTTTGGGGCCCTTCCTTGTTCGAGTCTCAATTAGTGAAGGAAGGTGAGGACTTCCTTCTCAAAAAAGGCACCTCAAAAGATTCTCAGGGTTTTGCACCCTACCAGAATAAGCCCTTTCGTGGTCCCCACAAGAAAAGAGGCTCCTACAGAAAACGCCCCTATGGGGGCAATACCTCTCAAAGCAGTAACCAGTCCTTTCCCTCGGGAAGAGGAAAATCCAACTTCAGAGGCTCTAGGGGTCGTTTTCGACCCAACAATAAAGGAAGGGGGCGTGGAAACCCCCCTTCCCAATGACTCCTCCAAAGCCTCACTCAGTCCACCAGTAGGAGGTCGCCTCCGTTCTTTCAGGAGAGACTGGCTCACAAACAAATGTTCTCAAAACGTGTTAAACATTATCACCAATGGCTACGTTCTGCCATTCCGTTCAAAGCCAAACTTGATCAGATTTCCTCTGATTCTGTCAGAGTACAAGGCCCAACAAAAAGACCAAGCCTTGGCCACTTGTATCCAGTCTCTCCTGTCAAAGAACGCCATCGAAAGGGTAGAAAATGTAAAATCTCTCGGGTTTTACAGTCGCCTGTTCCTAGTACCCAAGCCTCACCAAAGGTGGAGGCCAGTCATAGACTTAAGCAGGCTCAACACTTTTCTACACGTGGAAAAGTTCAAAATGGAAACTCCAGAGTCCATCAGGACCTCCCTGATCCCAGGGGAGTGGGTATCGTCGATAGATCTGTCGGACGCTTACCTGCACATCCCCATCCACCCAAGCTCAAGGAAATGCCTAAGGTTTTGCTACAAGGCTCAGGTGTTCCAGTTCACCTCCCTCCCGTTCGGACTAGCCACAGCCCCCCAGGTCTTTACAATGATCGTAAAGGAAGTGAAACTAATGGCCCTCTCAAGAGGACTCAGAATTCACCAATACCTGGACGACTGGCTGATCAGGTCCCAGTCTCAGGAGGAAGCCCAAGTGAACACTCAGGCAGTGGTAGAGCTAACTCAGTCCTTGGGGTGGATAATAAATCAGGAAAAATCAGAACTGAAACCTACTCAGGTGTTTTCGTTCGTGGGCTACGAATACCACCTAGATTTAGCCCTTGTAAAACCCACTCAAGAGAGATGGCTCAAACTTCAGGATTTGATCCTATGACTCAAGTCAAAACGTGTTTTGACTGCAAGATGTTTGATGTCTCTAATTGGGTTGCTAGCCTCAACGGAGAAAATGGTCCCGGAGGGACGCCTTCACATGAGGCCCTTTCAGTTTCACCTCAAGGAGCACTGGAGATATCCTCAGTCGCTGGACAACCTCCTTCCCTGGACAGAAGCCATTGCAGCCCACCTAGATTGGTGGCAAAATCCCTCCAATGTGATGAAAGGCGCAGACCTTCATCCCAAAGACCACAGTATCCAACTCTTTACCGACGCCTCAAACGAAGGTTGAGGCGCTCACTTAGACCAAAATTCTACAAAGGGTCTGTGGTCAGATCGGGAAAAAAGGCTACACATAAATGTCCTAGAATTGAAGGCGGTCTCCCTGGCCCTTCGAGACTTCAAGGACCAGTGCCAGAATGAAACAGTGTTGGTTGCGACGGACAACTCAACAGTGGTAGCCTACATCAACAAACAAGGAGGAACACACTCGGCAGAGATGTGTGCTCTCCTGTGGAAGATCATGACCTGGTGCCATCACTACCACATAACATTGAAAGCCAGGCACATTCCAGGGTGCCTGAATGTGATGGCCGACCTGCTATCCAGGTCCAACCAAGTGCAGTCAACAGAATGGTCTCTGCACCCACAGGTGTTCAAACAGATCTGCCAGAAGTGGTTCACACCTCATGTAGACTTATTTGCCACTCACCTGAACCACAAACTCCCTCTATACGTGTCTCCTATCCCAGACCCAAGGGCCTGGAACATAGATGCTCTGAACATAAACTGGACCAACCTCACGGCCTATGCATACCCTCCTACGGCCCTCCTTCACAAGGTGATCCAAAAGATCAGGCAATGTCATTGCCTGATCATCGTAATAGCCCCAGGCTGGCCAGGGATGCCCTGGTTTTGGGACCTAGTGCAGCTCTCAACAGAGATCCCACTGCAACTCCCAGTGTCAACGACCCTACTCAAACAGTCCCACAAGTTGGTGTTCCACAACAACCCCCAGTACCTGAACCTCCACGCCTGGTGTCTAGGAGCGGACAACTCCAAGAACAAGGCTTCTCTGTGGAGGTGGCAGAGAGAATTGCTGCCCCTCAGCGGTCATCAACAAGGACCATCTACAAGTCAAAGTGGGCCCTATTTGAAAAATGGTGCAGAGAAAATTCGGTGGATTTCTCCACTCCATCTGTGAAACAAATCTCAGATTTTTTCATGTACCTGTACCAAGACTTAAACAGGCGCCCCTCGACCATTGATGGTTACAGGACTGCAATCGTTGACACTTTGGGCCCAACGGCCCAACATATTGCACACAATGCAGACCTTCATAGGTTACTCTCCAGTTTTCACAGCGATCGTCCTAAAAGTTCCAGAAATTTACCCAAGTGGAACCTTTCTGTTGTCCTTAACGAGCTCACCAAAGCACCATTTGAGCCCATGAAAGACACAGACCTCAAACATCTTACTCTAAAAACTGCTTTCTTGCTAGCCTTGGCCTCCGGCAAGCGCCGCAGCGAAATCCATGCCTGGGTCGCAAACAAAGTATCTAATCTAGGCCAATGGGAAAAGGTTGCCTTGTTCCCTTCTTCTGATTTCATAGCCAAAAACCAACTAGCAAGCGAAGGTTCTCAAAGTGTGTCACCAGTGACTATCCCTGCTTTGACTACCATTGTAGATAGACAGTTTAAAGAAGACAGGACCCTGTGTCCCGTGCGGGCCCTGAGGTTTTATTTGGACCGAACTAAAGACCTGAGAGGGTCTCGTTCTCTCCTTTTCATCTCCTTTAAGAAAGGACATACCTCAGACATCAGACCCGCTACACTCTCTTCATGGTTGAAACAAACCATCCTACTTTGTTACAAACAAGCAGATCAACAAGCCTTGGACTTGGTCCAAGTCAAAGCGCATGACATCCGGGCCTTCGCGGCCTCTAAGGCCTTTTACGGTGGGGTATCGGTGGACCAAATCATGCAAGCCTGTCACTGGAAAGCTCACAACACATTTACAAATTTTTACCTAAAAGACCTTACTTGGTCAGACAACGACAACAATATGTATCTGGGACCTGTGGTGGCGGCACAAGTCCTAGATCCTTCCCCTCAGACCAGTTGTCCTCGGAAAGAAAAGGGGGGGGCCCACATCCGCTACAACCAAGTCTTCAGGAGTCTAATCCCAGGATCTAGGTATTCTTTTACCTCCAAGATGTTACGGGTAAGGTCATTTTGTTTTTTAGTTTATCAAAATAATATGTATTAAGGACTTATTAAAGTTGTCATTAATCTCATATTCGGTGGCAAAAAATTTTATGAGAATTCCAACCATTGGGCTGGTCTGTCACTCGTGAAGGGACCCTTAGATCTCTAAGTGAGCACTGCTGCACTCCCGTCCTACAATCAAAACATCTAGACAGTTTTAACACTGTCTTCCATTCTATTTAGGTTTTTGGCTCTTTACAGGCCCGGTCTTCAGGATTGGGGCACTGTAAATGGGACTCAGACTGGTATTTCTAACACTCTTTCTAATATATATTACTTCAAATCTAAGAAAAATTGACATATCTTCCAGTCTCAGCTGTAATCCCGCCACCGGGCAGTTGGATTCAGCAATGAGTCCCACATGGTAAGCTATTGTAGCGTAATAAAATTGAAAATTTTAATTACTTAAATGTAGCTTTTATAAGCTACAAGCTTACCATGTGGGACTCAGAAGAGTCCCACCCTGCCTCCCCGCTGTTTACAGCTGAGGGGTAGGTTTTAAAAATATTTCAACGAGAAAGTAGGGCGATTGGTCAGAAGTTATCACGTGACGACAACTAGAGGCTACGGCCAACTATAAATGTCTATTTTTCTTAGACGTTGGCCATGATGCCTTGTGGCCATCCGAGAACAGCAATGAGTCCCACATGGTAAGCTTGAGCTTATAAAAGCTACATTTAAGTAATTAAAATTTTCAAATTTAGAGCATTTTGTTAAAATATGTTATTCAGCTACTTTTTTCATAGCTACAACATGAGGAGTAACTTGGGCATCTATCCCCATAGCTAAGTGAGAATTAGCTACTTTCTGAATTTTCAGTAACTTCCATAATGAGTAAAATCACTTGTAACTTGAAAACTATTGCATTTAGAGAATTTTGTATAAATTTGTTATTCAGCTACTTTTGGGTCAGCTATAACATAGTAAAATTTCAGACCTGTAGCTCATTGCATAGCTGAGTAATAGCTACTTTCAGGTTATCACTGATGAGTAAATTGCTTGTAACTTGAAAGCTATGGCATTTAGGGCATTTTGTTTAATATGTTATTTATGTACTTTTGGGTCAGCTATAACATAGTGAAATTGCAGACCTATAGGTCATGGCATAGCTGAGCTATAGCTATTTTCGGCTCCTCGCTGTTGAGTAAACCTGCTGTAACTTGAAAACTATTGCATTTACAGTATTTTGTTGAAATATGTTATTCACCTACTTTTGGGTCAGCTATAACATAGTGAAATTGCAGGCCCGTAAGTCATGGCATAGCTGAGCAATAGCTTCTTTCAGGTTCTCTCTGTTGAGTTAATCAATTCTAACTTGAAAACTATTGCATTCAGAGTATTTTGTGTAAATATGTTATTCACCCACTTTTGGGTTAGCTATAACATAGTAAAATTGCAGACCTGTAGGTCATGGCATAGCTGAGTAATAGCTACTTTCAGGTTCTCACTGTTGAGTAAATCAGTTGTAACTTGAAAACTGTTGCATTTAGAAAATTTTGTTTAAATATGTTATTCATCTACTTTTGAATTAGCTATAACATAGTAAAATTTTACTGCTTCATAATTTTTAGTTTACTGATTAATGCTGTCATCTTGCTTTTGAATTGTCTTGTGTTAATACTTTATCTTCACAACATTTTCTTTTGCTTAGATGTTATCTTCTCTACTTAAACATTATTTGGATGTTTGTATAACTGACACTGCTCTGAAAGTATCCAGATTTTTGTACTGTTTCCCTACTTATACTACTTTTCCTACTTATTCCCTACTCTATATCTCATGGTGTTGAAAACTATTTCCAAAGGCTGTGGGGTACGGGCATCTCTGATGCTATTTTTCAGTATGTATTGAGAAGTCAATGTTAATAACTAATATGAAATGAAAAATATAAGCAGAATATGAACAAACTAAATACACAATCTCATAAAATCACTTTTTACCCACTACAAAGAGCAAGCCCCATATTGCAAGAGCAAAGCCCCTTGCAACACGAAACAACCCAGTTTCAATATAAAGCAAAAACCTGTACATCAAATACCTACAATAATGGTAATAGAAATTAAAATATGTTTAGAACCCAACCTCTTACATATACACACCAATGTTCATATTTCGTTGCTTTCACACTCACCGGTACCTATTGCAATGTATACTAAACTAAACTAAATCTAAACTAAATCTACTGCTATAGTCCAAAGAAAAATATTGTTGGTCATGCAACCTATCTCGTTGGTAGTAAAGTCTGCGCCAAACTCTAAACATGTGACTGATTCATTCAGTCACGGATTTCTTCTTTGTTGTTCTGCATGTTATTTTTCAAGGCTAATCTCATTACAGCCCAGCTTGTTTTATTGTTTTATATCTGTGTATACTGTCAAGGTTTGGCCAAATTGGGTGCCTTAGAGGACATGCCGTCGGAAGATAAATCTGATGTAGGTGGCACAGAGTCATCAAGAAAGCCATCTGCCACAGAGGATGAATCTCAAAACACAACTGAATCTTTAAATGCAGCTTCTATATATTCCAATAGTGCATGTGACAATGGACAGAACACTGCAGAGAATTCCACCTCTTTAAAAGTTCCTGTCAGATCAGTGAGTAAAAATCTCTTCTATCTTTCAATTTATATACTTGGTAATATTAAGTACAACTAATAAAGCGATAAAGTATTAAGCATTGTTTGTATTCAGGGGAGAAGGGAGAGGGAGTGGATGCGCCAGCTCCCACATTTTCTATTGCTTATAGCTCGGCAACCTGTGCTCAGATTCACATGTATGCAGTATCCCTGGGAAATTTTTTGAATATGGTGTCATGACATTTCAACCAATCAGAGAAGTCATATGACCAAAAACATGTTCTGTGTGAGATAATCTAATCTAATGTGGACTTTTATAGCGCTTAATCTCCATCACTGATGGACTCTAAGGCGCGTCTAAACATAAAGCAGGGCAGTTAGCGTTAATCAAGGGACATAGCCAGGTCGTACCAAGGAGACACAGATGTGACGGGGGAGGCTATGGTGGGTAGGCTTTTGCAAACAGGTATGTTTTAAGCTTCTTTCTGAAGGAGCCAACTGATGTTGCACTGCGAACATCTTGAGGGAGGTCATTCCAGATCTTCGGAGCATCAAATGCAAAACTATGGCCAAAGTTTTTGGCTGACTTAAAGACTGATGAATGGAAAGGAGGAACTGTAAGGTATTGACGATCTGGGTGACTATGCCTAGTACTATAGGGACAACTACTAAAAGACAAGAACGGTTCGAAATAAGAAGGATAACCACTATGCAAAAATTTATACACAAGTGTTGCGGTTTTGAAAATACAACGGTACTTAACAGGCAACCAGTGGAGTTTCTGTAGAATGGGTGTAACATGAGCATACTTTCTATGATTTGTAACAATACGAGCAAGGGTGTTCTGAATACTTTGCAATTTGTGCTGATTGAAAACAGACAAACCTCTAAACAGAGAGTTACAATAGTCCAGACGTCTACTAACCAAGGCATTTGCAGCAAGGAGATAGAGCGATGTCGTCGAAATTTTCATCCCCCAGGGTATCTGAGCAATGTACTTTTCGCAATTTTCAAAAAAATTTCCCCTCCCCAAAAATGGTGGCCATTTTTAATTTTCGAATTTTTACCAAAAATGGCAAAACACATATTTCCTTCTATCTCCTTAACCGTGCGCGATAGTGCAATTTCATCAAAATTTTCGAAGCGCAGGGTATCTGAGAAATGTACTCTTGGCAATTTTCAAAAAAATTTCCCCTCCCCAAAAATGGCGGCCATTTGGAATTTTCGCCAAAAATGGCAAAACACAAATTTGCTTCTATTTCCTTAACTGTGCGAGATAGAGCGATTTCGTCGAAATTTTCGACCCACAGGGTATCTGACAAATGTACTCATGGCAATTTTCAAAAAAATTTCCCCTCCCCAAAAATGGCGGCCATTTTGAATTTTCAAATTTTTGCCAAAAATGGCAAAACACAAATTTGCTACTATCTCCATAACCGTGCGAGATAGAGCGATTTCGTCTATGGACCCTGCCTTCAAGGTCAAACGAGGATAGCCAAACTTAAAAGTGCTTATAACTCGCTTATTAATGGTCCTAGAAGTTTGGGATGGTAAACCAACATATAGGAAAACATGGGCTGGGATTCTTTGGGTGTGGTCAGATTTGACCTTGGACTCCTCCTTCAAGGTCAATTGAGGATAGCCAAACTTAAAATTGCTTATAACTCGCTTATTATTGGTCGTACAGCTTTGGGATGGTAAACCAACCTACAGCAAATCATGGACTGGGAATCTTTTGGTGTGGTCGGATTTGACCTTGGACCCCTCCTTCAAGGTCAAACAAGGATAGCGAAACTTAAAATTGCCTATAACTCGCTTATTATTGGTCCTAGAGGTTTGGGATGGTAAACCATCCTATAGGAAATCATGGGCTGGGAATCTTTTGCTGTGGTCGGATTTGACCTTGGACCCTGCCTACAAGGTCAAACGAGGATAGCCAAACTTAAAAGTGCTTATAACTGGCTTATTAATGGTCCTAGAAGTTTGGGATGGTAAACCAACATATAGGAAATCATGGGCTGGGATTCTTTTGGTGTGGTCAGATTTGACCTTTGGACCCCTCCTTCTAGGTCAAATGAGGACAGCCAAACTTAAAAGTGCTTATAACTCGCTTATTATTGGTCCTAGAGGTTTGGGATGGTAAACCAACCTATAGGAAATCATGGGCTGGCAATGTTTTTGTGTGGTTGGATTTGACCTTGGACCCCTTCTTCAAGGTGGAACGAGGATATTGCATTTGCAGTATTTCTTTAAATATGTTTTAACCTACTTTTTACACTTAAACAGTTACCTTGTTACTTTCCTTCATAATACCATTTGCAGGGCACAACTTTTTTGTCCTTTTCTTCTGTCAGCTTTGGAATTTCTTTTGAACATGCTGTTCAGTTACCATTTAATGTACTTCTGTACAGCACTTTCCCTGATAATTATGCTTTCCTCTCATTATCACCTTCACAAATCAAAAACACTCCGTCAGCTGACACAGTGCCCGTTCATGGGCACTCTCCTCTTGTTTTTCTTAACAATGAAAATTCTCTGCCACTTTTTGCCAAAAATCGTTTTCCAGCCATTTTTGACAGCCATCTTGAATTCTGCATAAAATGCAAAAGTGCATTTATCTTGGAAACAGTGCCAGATAGAGCGATTTCGACTAAATTTTTTACCCCCAGGGTATCCGCAGAGTCATCTGCAAGTTTTGTCAAAATTGTTTTCCCGGCATTTTTGATGGTCATCTTGAATGTCTGCATAAAACACATTTATCTCAGAAACGGTGAAAGATACATCAATTTGAAAGATTCACCAAATTCTATTGGGGGTTTCTAGCAATATTTTATAAAAAGGAAATGCTGGTTTAAGATCAAATACCAGTGCACTTCATATTCACAGACATGCTATAGAAAATTAGGAAAAATGATGTCACAGATGTCCATTAGGGGTTTGCTAGCAATATTTTATAAACAAGCAACCAGTGCCCCTGAATGGGCTCTGTGTCAGCTGACTGTGTGTTTTGAGTTTCAGAGTAGAAGTGAAAGCAGAAAAGGAAACAAAAGTTGTGCCCTGCAAATGGTGTTCAGAACTAAATTACAAGGTTAACTGTTAAGGTGTAAAAAGTAGGTGAGAAACATATTTAAATAAAATAATGTAAATGAAACAGTTTTCAAGTGACAAATGATTTACTCAACAGTGAGAACCTGAAAATAGCTATTGCTCAGCTATGCAATGAGCTACAGGTCTGCAATTTCAATATGTTATAGCTGACCCAAAAGTATGGGAATAACATATTTAAAGAAAATACTCTACATGCAATACTTGCAAGTTACAACTGATTTACTCAACAGTGAGAACCTGAAAGTAGCTTTTTATTGCGTAAAATACCCTTACCTTATCCTCACTAGAGCTTACGTGTTGGCGGGAGCAAACATGGACGACCAAACGAGAATATTTTAAAAATAAATATTCTTGTCGGTACCAGTATGTATACGCATGACCGCGCATGCGCGTGCACTGGAAGAACCCCGTTAAGCCTCACTTTTATTTTGGTCGCGAGGGTGTAAACATCGTTTGACACAATCTTCATTTGCGAAGAATTTCAACATGGCTGGCAAGAAAGGAGACATTTTTGAAAAGAATTCACGCTTTCATAAGAGTTGGAAGGTTTTCTTTTCTTTTGATGTTTGCCAGCCTTCTTCAACAGTGGTTTTACGGCGCTTACAGACCTTTTACATGGTTAGTGGTAGGGTCCTGTTCGCCAATTAACAATAAGAGTTTCCTCAACATTGAGAAGAGAATTCACCTTCCTGGCTGTCCACCACATATATTTCATCTTCAGATCCTCTGCAGCTTCTAGTAGCACATCTAGAAGCTATGCAAGGTCCCTCAACTGTCTTATTAATGAACAGAAGAACCTAATAGATAGGTCTTCTGCTTCATTGTTATTAAATACAGATGTAAAGACGGCAGAAACTGCAATTCTTCAAGATCTACCTCTTCACAGTATAACCACAGATCTCTTTCTTGAGCCAGTAGAGTGGTCAGAATAAGATCTTCATCTCACTAAAGGTAGTACCTCTGTCTCCTCTAGTGAGGTAAATATGGCAGAGGCAGCCCCTGTAACAGAGGAATCCACCATGAACAGAAATTCCTCTCATCAGATAGTTTCAGATCTACAAGTTGCAGAAATTCATCTGAAAACAAATGGCAGTTCTACCTATGGTGAGGTGAACTCGGCAGATACTGCACTTGGTCAAGAAGAACTTCCGGGAGTCAAACCTTCTCAACCAGCTGTTTCATTCCAATATTTCTGATCATTATGGAATAAATTAAATTTCACTGGTCAGTTATTTACAACAGAGAAATGACCATGGTTTCTTCTAGAAGAGACTACCATGGACTGTTAATAGATTTTCAGAGGCTAGAACGTCTGGAAAGCCAGCATTCTTTGTCTTCTCTCACTTAAGATATCCACGGCTGGGGAGGAAGAGGCTCATGGTGATACAACTTCAATTGAAAACTAGTAGCAACTCTGTCTTTGCTGAGGTAGATACGACAGAAGCTGCTTGAGATCAAGAAGAACTACCAATTTTATTGCGTTAATACATCCTATCCAATGGACAATAGCTTATCCGGTCAGCGCAGACCGGCCCGCCAAACGTCAGAAAAAGACGTCCTGTGTCTCCACGGGCAGGTCGGTCCCTAGTACTAGTGCACTCGCCAGGTGGCGTGTCGTACTTCCTTCCTGTCTAGACAGAGTGACGTCATGGCATCTTTTTCGTTTGGCGCGAACTAGTGTGGAAGCTTTTTCATAGCAGCCAGGAAATTTGTGTTTTTTTGTGAAATATTACAAGGATTTGAACTTTTATTTGCTTCTGGATTCTTCTAAGTGTGTAGGGCACGTTATGTCTTCACCAGGACAACGAAGGGGCAGTTGCGGCCATGCAATGGCCAATTTTGATGGTCATAGTTTTTGCGCGCATTGTCGCGATAAAGGGAAGGGAGAGGAACCGTGTGTGGCTAATAAAGACACTACTGACTGTAAGTTATGCAACTCCCTCACCCCTGAGCAGCTTTCACAGCTCGCTACTCCATCTTACAAGATTAAAAAGAAGAAAAGGGAGTCTAAACAGTCTGAGTCTGCTAACCCTACGGATGACACCCTTGTTGACCCTTCTTCTGTTGAAGTTATTGGGGTTGTAGGTGATGCTCAGTCTTCTCAAGTAAACTCTGCTCCTCCGGAAAAGAAAGCAAAGAAACTTCCCTCCAAGTCTAAGAAGGTGGTAACCCCTTCATCTACTGATAGTAAGATCTCTGAATTAGACCAGAAATGGTCCGAACGTTTTAGCAGGATTGAAGCTCTCCTCTTGTCAAAGTCTTTACAACCAAGTTTTTCTGCAGAGGTCAATGTGTCCCCTACACACACTCCACCTGCTGGTATACGGAAGGATTCAGAACCCTTTTTTCAACCTGTGAAATCTTCACCAGAAAAGCGCACTGGCCCAGACATACATGCTTTAACGCATAAGTCGGCCGGTAAGCTGAAAACAGGAACAATTGATCAAGGACAACCATCTTCAGAGCGCACTGGCCCAGACACACATGCTTCACAGCATAAGTCGGATTCTCACCGACTCAGAACTTCTGCATCAGGCCGCACTGGTCCAGACATTGCTGAAAAGCACCAGTCGGCCGGTAAGCCTTCATCCGACCGACATCAAGCTGATAGTTTGCATTCCGACTCTGACCCAGCTGTCTCCAAGCCTCAGCCTTCTAGCAAACTGCTCTCCGACCGACCTCGCATCGACCGACCAGGCACCTCCTTTATTGCCGGTTCGGAGTCCCCTCCTCTTCAACTTTCTGATAGACAGGACAGCATCTCCAGCGTCGACTCTCAAGCTGATAGTGACATCTCCGACCGACCTCCGGTCCAGCTCTTTGTCGAAGAGGCTGACCTCTCTGAGGATCAGGACTTTATGGAAACCGACCAACCATCATCGGAAGAACAGACATATAGGGAGACCATGAGTGGCATCCGTTCCTTCATGGGTTGGACCCATGTACCTGAGATGGATAGTTCTAACCCATCGGACGATAACCCCTTTGCGGGTCCTAAAGCTCCTGCTCCGAATAAAGTTTCAGTACAAATGCCCACAGAGGAGTGGCTTTGTAAGAAGTTGGGTAGACTCAATTTGACTCTCATTGAAGGTTATCCTTCACGGACCACTGAATCTGGTCATCTGTCTATGGATCAGTTTTTAAGGCCGGCCCGGTCTCAGAATAAATGGTACGGGCTTTACCCCGGACAGTCAACGGATCCTTCTGTAGTTTCATGCTGGAATACCGGACCATCAAAACTGAACAGTAGTTTTAGTAGAATCTCAAGAAAGGCTGGTATGACTTCCATCACACTGGCATCTCGCCGTATCTCACAGGACACTTTACGCAAATGGGAGAGGAGTGCAAGAGAGGCCTCTGTGATTTGCAATCAAGCGGCTAGTTTTAATCGCTGCCTTTTCAAGGTACAGCAAGAGATGCAGTCACAGCTTAAAACTATCCGGGGGGAGTCAAAAGGCAAGGTGTCCAAGAAAATTTCGGAAGCCTCTGATGAATTACAATTCCTCATGACCTTCAATAACAGCATCACGCAAGCGGCCGCCAAATCAATGGAGCACCTGACGGACTTCGTTTTCATCACCATGGGTAATTCAACTTTGGCCTGGCGGGACGCCTACCTTAGCCATCTCAAAAACGGTATAAAACCGGACACCTTTGCAGCCCTCAGAACTGCCCCTCTACAAGGTGGAACTTTATTTCCCGATGCCATTATCAAGAAGGCGGAGGAAGAGATATCTCACTACGACAACAGGGGTCAGTCTGCATCCTTTGGCCAAAATAAACTCAGATATCACCCTTATGAAAGGTCTGAAACCAAGAAACAGGAGAGTCGGTCGGAGGGAAAGCAGGACAGTCCGGCATGGAAAAACATAGGACGTCGGCAGTTCAAGAGAGGCAGAGGACGTTCTGCTAACTTCTCCTCCCGTGGTGTTAAGGGCCAGCAGTCATATAAATGACAGTCAATGTTTGTTCCCGTTAACCCAGTGCCCAAGAACACTGCTGGCCGGGAACAATGTAAAAGAACAGACTTTGAACTATTTGACTGTAAACTTAAGTGTTGTAGAACTTGCCACTTCTGTCCCCGGGCATTCGCAAAAGAAAGGAGTAAGTCCCGGGACAACAGATTGTCATTGTGTAAATCAAGAATTAAAATATGTGAACAGTGTTTCTTGTGTCACTCAATTGTCTTGTGCCCCACTTGTAACAAATGTCAGAAATGTTGTCTCAAATACGCCTGTAGGGGCCAGACTTCAAAGCTTTTGGAAAACTTGGCTGGATCTGGGTGCCGGTCCCAGAGTAATTCAGATCTTAAAACAGGGTTACACCCTTCCTTTCCGGATCCGGCCTCATCTCAGCAGGTCTCCCACAGTCGTAAGCTGTTATGTCAATCCTCACAGGAACAGCTACCTGTTAGAGGCATTACATCAGCTTATGGACAAAGACGCAGTAGAGGTAGTACACAATCAGAATTCTCTAGGGTTTTTCAACCGGCTGTTTTTGGTTCCCAAACCCAACAGCAAATGGAGGCCAATACTGGACCTGAGCAAGTTAAACCTTTTTCTCAAAGTGGAGAAATTCAAAATGGAAACACCGGAAACCATCAGAACATCCCTCCAGCAAGGGAATTGGTCACCTCAGTGGACTTCAAGGATGCCTACTTCCATATTCCAATACAGGACCAGTCCAGGAAATATCTCAGATTCCATGTCCAGGGTCAGACCTACCAATTCAGGGCGTTGCCTTTCGGACTGTCCACAGCACCCATGGAATTCACTATCTTAGTCAAGGAGGTGAAACTGATGGCCACGCGCAGGGGTATAAGGATCCACCAGTACCTAGACGACTGGTTAATAAGAGCCAATTCATACCCTGTCTGTCGCCAGCATACGCAGATTCTAGTACAAATGTGTCAAGAACTAGGTTGGCTGGTAAACACAGAGAAATCGGAACTGGAACCCAAGCAAGTCTTCAACTTCGTAGGTTACCAGTTCGATCTCAGGACCGGCCGGGTCCGACCGACTCCGGACCGGTGGGAAAGCCTCCCAAGACAAAATTCAGGCACTTTTGTTACTACCGGCCTGTCCGGTCCGGCAATTCATGTCTCTGATAGGCCTGTTGACGGCCACAGAAAAACAGGTTCATTTGGGCCGTCTGCATATGAGGCCCATTCAGTGGCACCTCAAAAACCATTGGAGGGTACCGGAATCTCTAGAAAAGATTATCCCTCTGCCCAGGTCCCTGCACCCACACTTGCAATGGTGGCTACAGGAGGGCAATGTTCTCCAAGGCCAACCTTTACACCCAATAAAGCATGCTCTGCAGATCTTTACAGACGCATCAAAAGAAGGCTGGGGCGCTCACTTAAATGAGCGCACTGCAAGAGGGTCCTGGTCGATACCAGAAAGCAAACTGCACATCAACTACCTCGAGCTAAAGGCAGTCTTGCTAGCCTTAAAAGAGTTTCAGGATCTCTGCATGGGCGAAATCGTCCTAGTAGCTACAGACAACACCACAGTGGTAGCGTACATAAACAAGGAAGGAGGCATGAAGTCGGGTCCCCTGTGTGCCCTCCTTTGGAGGATATTGACCTGGTGCTCCCAGAGACAAGTGACTCTCAAAGCCCGGCATATTCCAGGCCATCTAAATGTGATAGCAGACAAGCTATCCAGGCTAGGTCAGACTATCCAAACAGAGTGGTCCCTCCTTCCGGAAGTATTTCAAGAACTATGCAACAGGTGGCACCAGCCCCACATAGATCTGTTTGCCACGAGGTTCAATCACAAACTGCCTCTATTTGTATCCCCAGTTCCGGACTCCCTAGCTTTTGCAGTAGATGCACTCACTCTGCCATGGGAGGATCTGGATGCATATGCTTTTCCACCAACCCCCATCTTGGGCAAGGTGGTGGAAAAGTTACTGGACTCTCCATGCAAGAGACTAATCCTCATTGCACCCGGATGGCCCAACATGCCTTGGTTTTGGGACCTGGTGAACATGTCCAGTCAGGTCCCCCTCAGACTTCCAAATCTGCCCAATCTGTTGACGCAGCCCTTCAATCAGATCCCTCACAGAAATCTAACAAACCTGAACCTTCATGCATGGCTCCTAGAGCCTCAGCAATCAGGAAACAGGGCTTCTCTGAGGCAGTGGCAACAAGAATTGAGGCTCCTCAAAGAAGATCAACCAGATCAGTCTATGAGGCAAAGTGGTCCATTTTTACAAAATGGTGCATCGCTAATCAGGTGGACTTCAAGTCACCACCTTTGAAGTCGGTGGCTGACTTCCTACTCTACCTCTTTGAGGTCAAGAACCTGCAGCCTAGCACCATTGATGGATACAGGTCTGCCATTGCTGATAAGTTGGGTAATATTACACTCAATGTCAGTAAGGATGAGAACCTCACTCGTCTCCTGGACAGTTTCCATAGAGACAGACCCAAAGGGCGGAGAGGCATACCTTCCTGGAACCTTTCCTTGGTGCTACACCAGTTGACAAAGGCTCCCTTTGAACCTGTTAGGGAGGCATCTCTGAAGCATCTGACTTTCAAGACCGTCTTCCTTCTGGCCCTGGGCTCTGGCAAAAGAAGAAGTGAGATCCATGCATGGCAGCATAAGAACATCAGACATCAGTCGGACTGGTCTAAGGTGTCTCTGTTTCCATCTCCCAGTTTTCTTTCCAAGAACCAACTGGCCAAGGAGGGTCCGGAGAGTGTAGCCCCAGTGGTCATACCAGCCCTGGCTCCTACTCTGGATAGGTCCCTCAAGTCCGACAAGTCTCTTTGTCCGGTCAGAGCCTTGCGCTACTATTTGGACCGAACTTCAGGGATGCGGCAGGACAAAGAATTAGTGTTTGTCTCCTTCAAGAAAGGCTTCGACAAAGACATCTCACCTGCCACTATCTCCTCATGGATCAAACAGACTGTGATCCTATGCTACGAGCTCTCTGATCACCAGGCCCACACCTTACATCAAGTCAAAGCTCATGATGTCAGGGCCTTTGCTGCGTCTAAGGCCTTCCAGTCGGCGGTCTCCTTAGAGCAGATCTTATCAGCCTGCCACTGGAAATCTCATAATACCTTCACTCAATTTTATCTGAAGGATGTGGCTTGGGCTGACTCAGAGCTCTACCATCTTGGCCCTGTGGTGGCTGCCCAGCAGGTCCACAAGCAGGCTAGTCTTTAGAGGAGTTTTTGTATATATGTATATAGTATTACACATTTGTATATATTGCACGATAGTTAAAAAAAAAAAAAAAAAAAAAAAAAGACGTTCTGGAAGTACTTCCTCTGGGAGTTGGTAGCTTATGGGACTGAACTCATCCCTCTCTTCCCCTACCTCAGAACAGGATGGTTCTTGAGAAAAAAAAGGGGGGGGGGGGGGCAAGGTCGACTCTTGACGGTTTCAACTCCAGATAACCGGATGATGATATTCGACCATAGCCTTAAAGGGTGTTGACTACAAGATCTACCCAGGCTTTAACGGGAATAGTTATTATTCTGACATGAGTTAAATTCATAGTCCCTAGTAACTCACCCGCCAACCAAGCGGTAGTTATTCAGCTATTGTCCATTGGATAGGATGTATTAACGCAATAAAATTGCAAATTTAATAAGTAAATTAAATTTTTATAAGTTAATACCCTATCCAATGGACGCACAAGACCCTCCCAACCGACCCCGCTTTTCAGGTTACTAGGGGTCTATTAAGTTTAGACAACAAAAAAGATGCCATGACGTCACTCTGTCTAGACAGGAAGGAAGTACGACACGCCACCTGGCGAGTGCACTAGTACTAGGGACCGACCTGCCGGTGGAGACACAGGACGTCTTTTTCTGACGTTTGGCGGGCCGGTCTGCGCCGACCGGATAAGCTATTGTCCATTGGATAGGGTATTAACTTATAAAAATTTAATTTACTTATTAAATTTGCAATTTAGTTAGCATGCAGTAATTTCTTACAGCTCTCTGCATACATTGAGTAGTCAATACTTGGAAAGTTATGGGGTTGTACTATGAATGCTAGTTTGGTAATACACCAATGTTAGCCTCTATTTGATGACACACAACCATGCTACATATTTACATTTGATTGGATAATATTCATAGGTTTGCAAATTACTTCAGAAAGCATATTCTCGTTTATAACTTCATATTTCCCTGTGTTGGTCAGGTTTTACTTTTAATACTATTGTATTGATAGCCTCTATTTTTTTCGACACACACAACCATGCTACATATTCACATTTGATTGGATGATATTCATAGGTTTGGAAATCGCTTCAGAAAGCATATTCTTGTTTATAACTTCATATTTCCCTCTGTTGGTCAGGTTATATTTTTAATACTATTGTTGTCTTGTCTTTATGGAATGTGTCATCGGAACTATATGTACTCAACATTTGTGGGATGTGTGAGCGTGTGATTGAGTCAAGATAGTACAATGACTGTCATTGGGGGCTATGTTATCCATTATTTCTCTTTGATTTTCTCACATAAACAACGTATACCAATCTGGGCATTATAGTTGGCTTATGTTATACGCGACAGATTTTAAACATTTCTGTTGTGTTGAAATGCTTCTTTTTATTGCGTTAATACATCCTATCCAATGGACAATTGCTAATCCGGTCGGCGCAGACCGGCCCGCCAAACGCCAGAAAAAGACGTCCTGTGTTGCCACCGGCTTGCCGGTCCGTAGTACTGTGCACTCCCCAGATGGCGCCTCGTACTTCCTTCCTGTCTAGACAACCTGACGTCATAGCATCTTTTTCGTTTGGCGCGTGTACTGTGCAGACGTGTTTTCAACATCTCCAGTTTTTTAAAGGAAAAGTGTGCTTTATGACGGATTTTCAACCTTATATGTGGATATTTTCAGTGTAGAAGTTTTATCTACTGTTCAAGCACGGATATACATTTAAAATCTGCTGGAAATGCTCCCTAGCTGACTCAATTTAGTGTTGATGATAGGGCAGTACGTAATCGGCGGGAAATATGAAGGCAGTCTTTTTGCTAGTTTCCTCCCATTCAACCATTGTGTTGTTAGGGGCAGATCGATTTTATTGAGGAATTATGGATATTCTACTTACAGGTATTTTTATCCGTGTCCTTTGTTTTGAATGTACCATCTATAACCTTCCACCTACAGTCGCCATAGAAACGTCTTAGAAATCACGGAAACCTCAGTCTACGTAGTTTTGAGCACTGTAAACCAAAGGGGATTCCTCATGGAAGGTGCATTCTTCATCAGAGCGCACTGGTACAGACTTCTCTGCTGTAAGGCATCAGTCACACCAGCCAGCTCGAGTATATAGTGTTTTTTCATCAGAAGCATGAGATGAATTCTTCAGATTTCTTCAGAGCGCACTGGTACCGACTTCTCTGCTGTAAAGCATCAGTCACACCAGCCTAGCTCCAGTATTATTTCATCAGAAGCAAGAGATGAACTCTGCAGATTTCTTCAGAACACTCTCAGTCCCACCCTTATGGACCCGGCACTTGTGTCGGTAGTAAGGGCAGTGGATGGCCAGGAAACTGGTTTGAGTGTACAGCCGGCTGAGAAGATGAACCGACTTCAGACCGGCCAGGAATATCATCTTCAGAGTGCACTGGCCCAGGCTTCTCTGCTTTTAAAGCAACAGCCGGCCGGCCAGCTAAAAGAACGCGACCTCTTACGTCATATCCAGTCAGCCAATCGCGTGTCTTCACGAAACTGGTCACGTGTTTTCACCGACCAGTCACGAAGTTTATCACGGAAATCACCGAACAAGAAGGTCGGTAGTACGTTCTTTGCACTCACGTCTACTGTGATTCCAGTTTTAGTTCCTGTAATCCACCTCCAACGTACTGATACAGATTTCTCTGCTACAGACATCAGTCGACCAGTAAGCTTACGTTTACTGGGATATAGGAAAGAATTCGTCTAGTGAGGGCATCTCCCCGAAGTTGGTCACGTGATTCACCGACCAGGTCACGAAGCTGATCGTCATCTTTCATCAGCCAATCACGTTGTCCCTCCGACCAGCAAGCTGGTCACGTGATACACCGACCAACTTTTGTTTCTAAATATAGCTCACAAGGGCTTTCCCAGCAACTGTCAAATCTACAATTAAGACGTACGTTCAAAGAAATACTTTTATTAATGGAGGAAACCTACAGCCAGCTGAATTCAACATAAAATATAGTTGTAAAATTGCTTTAGCAATGGGTTACAGAGTGCACCGACTACACAGCCTTATACCCTTGCCTCAACAACTAGTTACAGAGTGTACCGACCTGTACCGGCTACACTGCCTTATACCCTTGCCTCAACAACTGTTTACAGAGTGTACCGACCTGTACCGGCTACACAGCCTTGTACACTTGCCTCAACAACTGGTTACAGAGTGTACCGGCCGGTACCGGCTATACAGCCTTGTACACTTGCTTTAGCAATTGGCTACATATGGCTTCAACCTACCGGTTACAAGTCTACCGGCAGGGTACTGGCTACACAGTCCTTACTATACAGTTTTTCACCCAACTGGTTACATAAACTGACTAATATAGACCAGTGGCTGTCTAAATTCGTTGTTGACCCCAGCCTGCCAGTTTTTTTTTTTTTTGCCAGTTACAGTTTTTATTACTGGCTACAACTGGTTACAGAGTGTACCGGCTGGTACTGGCTACACAGCCGTGTACACTTGCCTCAACAACTGGTTACAGGTTACAGAGTGTACCGGCTGGTACTGGCTACACAGCCGTGTACACTTGCCTCAACAACTGGTTACAGGTTACAGAGTGTACCGGCTGGTACTGGCTACACAGCCTAGTACACTTGCTTCAACAACTGATTACAAGGTGTACCGGCTGGGACTGGCTACACAGCCTAGTACACTTGCTTCAACAACTGGTTACAGAGTGTACCGACTGGTATTGGCTACAAAAAAAAAAAAAAAAAAAAAAAAAAGGCTGGCTAAATATAGACCAGTAGCTGTCAAAATTGATTGGTGACCCCAGACTGCCAGTTTTTTGCCGGTTACAGAGAATTGCTGGTTACAGCTAAGTACCGGGTATGGAGTCCTGGTACCAGACAGAGTTGCCTAAGGTTAATTTTGGTTACAGAGAATTTTTAGACCTGTCAATGGTCTTGGTGATGTGACATGACAGTGTCCCAGCCTACTGCCAGGCAACCTTCCCTTATCACATCTCTCAACAATCTGTTATCAGTGCTGGACTTGGCTGGAGAGATAATAAATTTTGTCATCAGGTCTGGCCAGGGGTCAGACATCTCACGAATAACAATTGCTCTGTAAATGCTGCACCTTGCAGGCTGCTGGCCCGGGGCGAAGAGTCTATTAATATGAAAAGTTGTGTCAGTCCCACCAGTACCACAATAAGAACAGAGAGACTGTTAACCTGGATCATTGTCACCAGACCGGACCAGTGTCCGGAGGGACAGGAAATATTTTTTCCAAAATACCAAATGTCCCAAATGTGGCACACAATCTGCCTGTAGGTTCCAGACTAAGCCCTTTTCGGGAACTTAGGAAGCCTCGGGGGCTAGACCCTAGGTATTATAAATGTTCAAGGAGGGATACATACTCCCATATTCTTATACAAGGACAATCCAGTTAGTGCCTGCTATTCGGTTTGTCTACAGCACCCTTGGAATTCACTGTGATGCCAAAGGAGGTGAAATTTGTGACCATACACAAGGACTTAAGAAGCCACCAGTACCTAGACGACTGGTTGGTGAGAGCCAGATCCCAGGCTTGTCTCCAAGATACAAAGGGAACTAGTAAATAGTGTGTCAGCAACTGGTTTGGCTGATGAACTTACAGAAATCAGAGCTGGAGCCCAAACAAGACTTTGATTTTGTAGGCTACCAGTTCGACTTCAGGTCTGATCGGTTCCGACCGACTCTGGACCGGTGACAGAACCTTCAAGAGACTATGTTAAAACTGCTATCCCTACCGGCTTGCCCGGTCCGGGAATTCATGTCCTTGATGGGTTACTGACGGCTACAGAAAAGCAAGTTAATCTAGGTTGACTCCATATGAGACCCATACAGTGGCATCGCAAAACAACTGGAGGGTACCAGAATCACTGGAAAAGGTGATCCAAGTCCCCAGGTCCCTGCACCCCCCATTTACAATGGTGGCTGAAGGAAGACAATGTTCTTACAGGCCAACCATTACACCCAATTAAACATGCTCTGCAAATATTTACAGACGCTTCAATAGAAGGGTGGGGCGCTCACTTAGATGAGCACTTTGCAAGAGCAACCTGGTCCCCTCCGGGAAGCAGTTTGTATATTAACTATCTAGAACTTTAAGCAGTTTTTCTGACTTTAAGAGTTCTAAGACCTTTGCTCAAGCAAGATAGTACTTGTAGCAACTGACAACACCACAGTAGTGTCATACATAAAGGAAGGAGAAATGAGGTCGGGCCCACTTTGTGCCCTACTATGGGGAATCTTGACCTGGTGTACCAGGAAACAAGTGACTCTAAAGCACGACACATTCCAGGCCGGCATAATGTGGTAGCAGACAGGCTGTCCAGGCTAGGCCAGACCACCAAAACAGTGGTTTCTCCTTCCAGAGGTCTTCCACTCTATGCAGTAGGTGGCATCGGCCCAAAATAGACTTATTTGCCACAAGGTTCAACAACAAGTCACCTCTGTTTTGTGTCACCGGTACCGGATCCCCTGGCCACAGCAGTGGATGTGCTCAGTCGGCCATGGTAGGATCTAAAAGGATACACCTTCTCACCATCAGCCATATTGGGCAAAGTGGTGGAGAAGTCACAAGACTCCCCATGTAAGAGAATCATTCTGATTGCTCCGGGGTGGCCCAACATGCCTTGGTTTTGGGATCTAGTGGCCATGTCCAGCCACATCCCTCTGAGCCTGCCCAATCTGCCCAGCCTGTTCACAGCCATTCGATCAGATCCCTCACAGAAATCTGACAAATCTTAATCTCCATGCAGGGTTCCTAGAGCCTCAGCAATCGAGGAGCAGGACTTGTCTGAGGCAGTGGCAGCAAGAATTGAGGCTCCTCAAAAGGGGGGTCAGTCAGATCAGTCTATGAGGCAAATGGGTCATTTTTACCAAGTGATGTATCATTCATCAGGTGGACTTCGGGCACCACCTGTAAAGTCAGTTGCTGACTTCCTTAGGTACCTGCTTCAGGAGAGGAAGTTGCAGCCCAGTACCATTGATGGTTACAGGTCAGCCATTGCTGATAGTCTGGAAAATTTGCCCATCAATGTTAGTAAGGATGAAAATCTCACTCGTCTCCTGGATAACTTCCACTGAGACAGACCCGAAGGCCGGAGGGGAACCCCCTCCTGGAACCTCTCCCTGGTTTTTGCACCAGCTGACAAGGTTCATTTTGAACCAATTGAAGGCCTCCTTGAAGCATTTGACCTTCAAGGCAGTTTCCTCTTGGCCCTGGGTTCGGGCAAGCGTAGAAGTGAGATACATGCTTGGCAAACAGCCCAGCACCATTGATGGTTATAGGTCTTCCATTGTTGATTAACTGGGAAATTCACCCTTCAACATCAGTAAGGACGGAAATCTCGCTCGTCTCCTGGATAGTTTCCTCAGAGACAGACCCAAAGGCATACCCTCCTGGAACTTCTTACGGGCCGTGCACCAGCTAAGACTCCATTTGATCCAATCAAGGAGGCCCCCTTGAAGCATTTGTCCTTCAAGACAGTATTCCTCTTGGCCTTTGGGTCGGGCAAGTGCAAAAGTGAGATTCATGCCTGGCAAAACTGATATATTGGACGCCAATCCAATTGGTCAAAGGTGTCCCTGTATCCATCACCCAGCTTTCTATCCTAGAATCAGCTGGCCATAGAGTGTCCAGTGTGGCCCCTGGGGTTATAACAGCCCTGGCCCCGACTCTGGATAGATCCCTCAAGTCTGACAGGTCCCTCAGTCCGGTCAGAGCATTGTGCTACTATTTGGACAGGACCTCAGACATCAGGCAGAATAGGAGGTGGTTTTTGTGTCTCCTTTAAGAAGGGTTTTCAACAAAGACATCTCACCTGCCACTATCTCCTCAAGCAGACTGTGATGCTATATTATGAGCTCTCTGACCAGGAGGCCCATTTTTAACATCAGGTTAAAGTCCATTATGTCAGGGCCTTTGCTGCTTCTAAGATCTTCCAGTCGGGAGTCACCTTAGATCCAAGCTTGTCAGCCCGCCACTGAAGTCACAATACCTTCACACAGTTCCATATGAAGGGCGGGGCTTGGGCTGATTCAGAGCTTTACCAATTGGGGCTAGGTAGTGGCTGCTCAGCAGATCCACAAGTGGCCTTTGGATTGAGGAGATTTGTATATGTACATAACAGTTCTTCATGTACATAAGAATTAAGTGTGGCGTGCTTCCTTCGGGAGGTTTATTTGCATTCTGGGACTGAACTCATCCCTCTCTTCCCCTACCTCAGAGCAGGTCTACAAAAGGGGGGGGGGGCGACGGCGGTATAGCCCCGGGTAACCGGCTGCTGGCAACCGACCATGGCCTTGCAGGGTTTCCTGACCTTAAAGTCAACCCAGGCCTGGACCTATAGGTCTCCTGACGAAGTCAGCCTAGACCGTAGGTTAAAATTTGCTATTACTTGTGAGTTCACATAAGTCCCTAGTAACTTACCCGCCGACCAAGCGGTAGTTATTCAGCAATTGTCCATTGGATAGGATGTATTAACGCAATAAAATTGCAAATTTAATAAGTAAATTAAATTTTTATAAGTTAATACCCTATCCAATGGACACACAAGACCCTCCCACCGACCCCGCTATCAGCTTACTAGGGGTCTAAGAGGTTTAGACAACGAAAAAGATGCTATGACGTCAGGTTGTCTAGACAGGAAGGAAGTACGAGGCGCCATCTGGGGAGTGCACAGTACTACGGACCGGCAAGCCGGTGGCAACACAGGACGTCTTTTTCTGGCGTTTGGCGGGCCGGTCTGCGCCGACCGGATTAGCAATTGTCCATTGGATAGGGTATTAACTTATAAAAATTTAATTTACTTATTAAATTTGCAATTATGTTGGTTTGATGACAGAAAAGAAACATAGCAGCATCCGGTAGAATTTTAGAATAAGCGACTACAAAAATTATACTCGATAAGCATCATCTTGTAATTAAAAAGTACATGTATATAAAAGTATTAACTTCACCTATGTTTAGAATACACTATCTGTAAGGTGATGTTGCTAAAGAATTACCAGAACAGTGGTTCCTGTTTTATGCTGACTCCATCAGTTAGTCAGTTATTCTTAGAGCCTTTTCTCTACACATTTCTTTGTATATATGTTTTTTGTTACATACATCTTGTTTATTACAGACTGCATATATTACTAACTTGTTTTATTTTGCAATAGGAACCTATTTTTTTAATAACGACTCAATTATTTGTTATTGTACATTAATCACACCAAATGTAAAAACGTATGTTCAACTGTTAACCATAAAAATAGTTATCCAATTTAAAAATCTAGCTTATTATCTGTCCACATCTGCACCTGTAGAGAAAGCAGACCAAAGCCCTTATGGTCCATCTAGGTAACAGCATCAAGGTATCATCTGCAAACTGTCAAGGGTTACAAAATAAAGAAAAAAGACGAGATGTGATATCATATTTTAGAGATCTGGATGCTAATATTGTATGTCTGCAGGACACACATTGGATACAAAAGGATTTACAAAATGTCAAAGAACTATGGGGAGGCGAATGCTTTATTCATGGGATCAAAACTAATTCTCGTGGAGTCGCGGTACTTATAAAAAACAATTTTGAATATGAAGTCCTAGAGTGTAACAAAGATGTAGATGGCAACTTCGTTCATTAACTTTTAAAAATTAGCTCTTTTAAGTTAAATTTGATGACAATATATGGCCCAAATAATGATAATCCAGACTTTTTCAAACACTTACAGAAAACTATAGATAACAATGATGCAGATTACTCAGTTGTCTGTGGAGACTTCAACTTAGTTCTAAACCCTCTCATTGATTCTAAAAATTATAAACATATCAATAACCCAAAAGCACGAACCTCTGTATTAAATTTGATGGAAAACTATGGGCTAATAGATATCTTTAGATATCTAAATCCCAATACCAGGTATTCTTGGAGGAAGAAGAATCCCCTAAAACAAGCACGTCTAGACTTCTATATACTATCTAGTCATATGTCTGACATAATTAAATCTTGTGACATAAAGGTTGGCTATCGTTCAGACCATTCTCGAGTAGACTTGGAAATTTTACTAAGCAATTTCACCCGGGGAAGGGGACTGTGGAAGTTTAATAATAGTTTACTGAAAAACAAAAATTATGTTGATTTAATAAATCGAGTAATTGAAGAAGAAACTATTAAATATGCTGTGCCTGTGTATGACTATAGCTTTTTGAAAAACTATTGCAACTACAAAGATATTGTCTTTAAAGAAGGAAGCGATACTTTCTTAGAGATGTTGTCAATGCGAATTCGTGGAAAAAGCATTAAATTTGCAACCGCTTTAAAAAAAGAAACCGATGCAAAAGAAAAGCAACTGATAGAAGACATAGAGCATTTAGAGAGATCTAATTTGGACACTAAAAATTTTGACCTACTAACCGATAAGAAGGTAGAGCTTGAGCAACTGAGAAAGAAAAAGGTTAATGGTGAGCTAGTGAGGGCAAGGATTCAATGGCTCAGTGAGGGAGAAAAACCCTCTAAGTATTTTTGCAATTTAGCCAAAAAAAATTTTATAGAGAAAACCGTAAGAAATGTTCAACTTGCTGATGGCACACATGTTACAGACCAACGAGAAATACTTAAATGTATAAGTCAATACTATCAAAATTTGTTTAAAAATAAGGATGATGGTCTAGAGAATTTAAACTTGTTTGAGACTTTTGGAAATATACACGTTAAGGTATCTGACAATAAACTTGGGGAACCTATCACAGTGAATGAATTAACCCAAACTCTTAAAAAAATGAAAAACAATAAAACCCCAGGAATAGACGGTATTACTGCTGAATTTTTAAAAGTATTCTGGGGGCGTTTAAAATACTATATAGAAAATGCCATCAATACAAGTTACAAAAAAGGAAATCTATCTCCAAGCATGCGACAGTGTATAATTACATGCCTTCCAAAAGGGGATAAGGATAGAAGAAATTTAAAGAATTGGCGCCCTATCTCACTACTATCTAGTATATACAAACTTATGTCGGGTGTTATAGCTAGTAGATTAAAAATACTTTAGACACTCTGATATCTAAGGAACAATCTGGCTTTATACCAGGAAGGCAAATTAGTGATAATGCCAGATTAGTGTATGATTTAATGCATATTACTGAGACTGAAAAACTGCAAGGCATGTTAATGCTCATAGACTTCGAAAAAGCTTTCGATTCTATTTCTTGGAAATTTGTATACAATGTATTGGAATTTTTTGGATTTAATAGCAATTTCATAAACTGGGTTAAATTATTTAACCATGATATATATGCATACGTCTTACAATGCGGAATCTTGTCCGAAAAAATAAATATTGAAAGAGGTTGTAGACAGGGAGACCCTATTTCTCCCTATTTATTTTTATTAGCTGCAGAAATATTATGTTTATTAATAAAAGAAAATGAAAATATTGTAGGTATAAAAATAAAGAATACAGAATTTAAACTGACACAGTTTGCAGATGATACCACACTTTTTCTGAATGGAACAAAATCTTCTCTACAGGCTGCACTTAACATACTGGAAACATATGGTAATTATTCGGGACTAAAAATGAACAAAGAGAAAACAAAGATAATATGGATTGGCCGGAAAAAAATTTTCTAAAGATAAATTAGAAGTATCAGTTAAACTAGACTGGGGTGACACAGAATTTACACTGCTAGGGTTAAATTTCTCTGTAGATTTGTCCAAAATGCTCGAACTGAATTACTCAAAGACAATTACCAAAATGCTCAAAGAAATTAAAACTTGGAAAGCTAGGAAGCTTACACCGATTGGAAAAATAAGCTTAATAAAAACAAACATACTGTCAAAGATTATTCATATTTTAACATCTCTCCCAGCACCAGAAAACGTTTTGACAAATATTAATAACATTTTATTTTCGTTTCTCTGGGATAATAAGCCAGATAAGATCAAAAGAAAAACAGTGTGCCAAGACTATTCTGATGGTGGCCTGAAAATGTTGAACTCAAAGTCAATTGGATCAAACGTTTACTTTTCCAATCTAAATCACAATGGACCATATTAATTTCAGAGATTATTGGAAATTTAAATCTAACTAATCTTTACAAATATGGTGGAGAATATGTCAGCGTAGTAGACCATAAATTGAATGACTTCTGGCAAAATGTTTTTAGTTATTGGAAAATTCTTTGCAAGAACCATCTAATAAATTCAAACAGTGATATACTTCAGTCATGTTTGTGGTACAATGCACAAATTTCTCCAGAACCTCTTTACTACCGTACTTGGGTAAAGAAAGGGATTTACTATGTTGGTGATTTATTGAAACCAAGTGGAGAAATAATGAATTTGACAGAAATAGAAAATACATATGATCTAAGAGTCCATACATTTTTGTATCATAGATTAAAAATTTTACTAAATCGTTTTGTACAGACATATAAGCAACAAGATTATTTTAATTTTATACAACCCACTTATTCACTACAACTGAAAACATTGATTTCTTCCAAACAAGGATGTCAAAAATTCTACAAAATGTTTATGAATGAAAGCAAAATAAATCATTTGCCCGTTTACAAATGTAAATGGCAGAATTTCACCTCTGTAAATGATGAACTTTGGAAAATTATATTCAGAGTTTGTTTTAAATCAATATTGGATAATTCAGTTGTTTGGTTTCAGTATAAAATATTGTTTAAAATTTTACCAACCAGAGATTACCTTCATAAGGTAAAATTGTCTGATCACAACACTTGTGCCTTCTGCCACATATTTCCTGAAACAATTATGCATTTGTTTTGTGAATGTGGGGTTGTACAAGAACTTTGGCATAATGTATCTCAATGGATTGCAAGAAAAATAGGATTTCAAGTAGAATTAACAAATGATGAAAAAATATTGGGTTATTATAAAACCGATCAAAATTTTTGGCCATTAAATTTTGTTATTTTAATAACAAAGAAATATATATATTGGTGTTCTTGCAAAGAAATGAATTTAGATATTTATTTTCTTCAAAAGGAATTTTCGAGAGTTTTTATAGAGCAAAAGACTTTGTTCCGAATAAATTTGAATCAAAACAATTTTGACTGAAAATGGGAACAGTGGAATGGTTTGGTACAAACTTTAATCGACTCTCAAAATACATAAATAGTTGTTTAATGTATTGATTTAATTTGTGTTGATCTAGTGAAGCTATATATATATGTGTGTGTGTAAATGTAGTTACAAAGTTGGGGATATTTTGTAATTATATAAAACAAGATCATAGAAATCTAAATGTAGTCTTTAAGCATAACTTTGTACATTGTAACTGTATGTAACACTTTGTTGTTTTTGTTGTGAATAAAAAAATTATAAAAAAAAAAAAAAAAGAAGAACTACCAAAGTTAAACCTTCTTCTCATCCATTCATATTTAGGTGGAAAGGGTTTGCTTTCTTCACCTTTCTACCTTATGCGAGGTCTGTTGGATTTTTCACATTATAAAAACACATCAACAGATTTCTCAACAACAGCACACAAATGCCAGGATTTTTCAGAGGCATTTGTTTCAATCTACCTTGTCTTCCATGACTTTATGTTCATATTACACAGTGTACAAACCATGCAGTTTAAGACACAGCATATTCAAATGCTGGGATTGGCCATCTTCTGGTCGCAATTCTCGACAAGTAACCCTTAACTTGGAAGAAATACTGCAGTGTTGCATCCAGTGGACCAACACTTCTTTAAGGCTTTGAAGTACTGCTCAGCTACATTCAAACTCAATTTCTTTCTTCTCATTTATTGGGAAGTTGTGGAAATTATAGAAGAGGCATCAATGACAAGCATTTGCAACATGAACTGGCTAGTCGTGATACCATACCTTTTCCTTGTTTTTCCTGCATCTATCTTATGACCACAGCTACTCTGACAAGTTCTTTTGTGGTAAAACAGACAAGAATTAACAGAACACATCACAATCCATCAGAGGTGTAGTGTTGCTGTTGGAAGTGACAATCAAGGTATAAAAGAAATAATGGCTGGGGGTTGTTTGCTGTTGTACTGAAACATCTAATTAAAAACGAATGTCGTCTCGAAGTTGGACTCATTCAGCAATACGGTTTATTACTGAAACCACCTTATTGAATTGTCGAGAATTCCCACAATTCATAGCGGTTATATATTCTGACAGGAAACAACAACTTTAATGGATAAAGTGTGCATCAAATGCTTCTATATGTTTATAATATCAGTAAAATGTGTACAAGCCTACAGTTTTACAGTACATTGGTGACCTGTGAGGGTAGTGTATTATTTAAAACATAACACGATCCCAGCTTTGAAGATGGAAACCGCAAGGTAATCAGTACTCCATTTGCGAGGGTGGATAGTTAGTCGTGTTACATCTATCAGATGCGTTCTTCCTCGATCCCAGGTACAACTAGATGTGATTCTTCATTGTTTCTTTGCTAGTGAAAGAATGCACCTTGTCATAGGTCGTTCTTTTCAGTTCACAGCCCTACCCTTTGGTATAGCGACGGCTCCACTCGAATTTGTCTGCGTAGCACCTCATTCATCAGTAGTGAGACCACTGGTTATATACTGCCGCCTACACCACATATGTGCTTGTAGAAATTGAAGCAATTAGTGGCCTGCTTACAAAAACTACTTTGGGTGATAAGCTTTTGAAGTCAGAACTCATCCCAACAAAACACTTCCACTTCTTTGGTTACAAATTCAACCATGGAAAGGGCGAAGTGTCCCCATAGAAGAAAAGTGGGTTATTTGAGAAGTTTATGGATGGTGTACATGGAAGTTTGTCAACCATTCCAGAAACCTAATGTTATTTATAGTATTTTAGAACCTATAAAATATTAATCTTTATACATTCAGATATGTTGTTCGCACTTTTGAAAATATATCTGTTTTGGTGTAAAATCACAGAGGTCTTACCAGGATATCCCTCCATACAGAAGATATGTCTGTGAAGGGTAAGGAACACATTTGGCAGACCCATTCATTAGTTAAGTGTCTGATGGTCTTGCATCTAAGGGTTCTTTGTAAGACCACAGCAATTTTCTGAGGGCTCACCACATTTAGGGCTGTCAAAATGGGATATCAGATACCTTTTCATGCAGGGATAAGTCATTCAAACAAAATGTCATTCATCCCATAGTTTTCACATGACTTGCCAATTTGGCACACTGCAATGCTAGATAGGTTTGTAACAAAGATGAAGAACAAACTATCTATTTATTTCACCAGTTTAATGCAATGAAATGCAATAACAGTACATGTATTAAATATCCTGTGTGAGGCACTATTTGGTTATGCCTACTGCTGAATACTTCTCATTTCAAAAATGGTACAAAAAATGAGAATTATGCTTGTTAAATGATAGCAGGAACCCAGGGTGACTAGGGATGCATTGGTTTTGGGTCCTGATGCACTTATCTCAAAACCACTATTGCTCTATGTTATGGCGGAATCTCTTTAACCAGCTATTCAACTAGAGATTCACCTGCCATATCTCAACTCCATGGGGAAGGGGGAAAGAAAAAAAAATCTCAGAAGCTGAGGCACTTCAGAATCTGTTTTTAAAAAGTCTACAGAGCAAGGTAGTTCTTTTTGAATCTGATGCAAGGAGATTCAGTTGGACTTCCAACAGCCTTCTCTCTCCTCAATAGCAGTTTTTTTACCCATTGATTCACCGGTAAAATCTGGTTTCTACCACACTTGCAGGATACAGAGATGCTATTGCAAATCATTTGGGTTCACTACTGAAATCATTCATAGTTATGAACTCAATAGACTGATACGTGGTTTTTTCATTTGGGTTCACTATTGAGATAATTCATAGGTATGAACTCAATAGACTGATACATGGTTTTTCAGTTGGGTTCACTGTTGAAATCATTCATAGTTATGAACTCAATAGACTGATAGATGGGTTTCATTTGAGTTCATGTTTGAAATCATTCATAGTTATGGACTAAATGGATTGATAGAGGGTTTTCTTAGGATAGACCAATGAAGGGTGGTGCTAGACCTTTTACACTCTTTGGACTTGTCTTGATTATTCTTAGTCTTGACAAAGTCTCTTTTAGACCATCTGAATCAGAATTTGAACATTCTGACATTCAAATCAGTTTTCTCATGACCTTGGCCTCTGATAGATAGAGAGGTGAGGTTGTTTGGACTTTAAAATCATTGAAACACAGGACTGGAAGGAGTCACAGTTTCTCCTTCATCAGTACTGCTAGCAGAGAACAGATAGCCTCAGATGGGCCCGATATTGTTCAAGCTGGGTTTCATTCCTGCTTTTATGCAATTTTGAGATCATTCTTTGAGATCATTCTTTGCCAGTTCCAATGGCCAGATCACACATTTTAGTGGTACCTGAAAACCTATTGGAAATACCCCAATCATGGGACATTCATTTCCCCTGTTCAGAGATCTTGAAAAAGCATCTGATCTGGTGGAAAGACCCAAGAAATGTGTTAATAGGTTGTATTCTCCACATAGAGGAGCACAATCTCCTGTTATTAAGCGTCCCGCAAGGGACGCTTGTTTGTGTATGGGAGACCTTCAGGCTCCACCGGCTCCACATTTTGTTTTCCTTATAACTCTCTAACCGTTAGGCGGATTCTTTTCAAATTTGGCAGGTTTAGGCAGTAGCCTTGGGGAATTTTTTTGAATATGCTGCAGTGTCATTTCAACCAATCAGAGAGGTCACATGACCAAAAATGTCTTTTCGATGGGGAAGCTTGTCCAGATGATAACTTGAAAGGAATTTTATCAATTCACCTGAAACTTGGCAAATACATTCATTCTATTAAAATCTGGAAATCATTAGATTTTGGCATTGATTGGTTAAGAAATGGCCGAGTAATTAATGATTAATTAATCATTATGAATTTTCCAAATAAGGAAAACACAAAAATGCCTATATCTCGAAAACCGTGCTAGATAGAGCGATTTCGATGAAATTTTTGACCCACAGGGTATCTCTGCGGAGTAGTTATCCCAATTTTCAAAAAAAATTTGTCTGGCCAAAAATGTCGGCCATTTTGAATTTTCGAATTTTTCGCAAAAATTGCAAAACATAAAAATGCTTATATCTCGAAAACCCTGCTAGATAGAGCGATTTCAATGAAATTTTTGACCCACAGGGTATCTCTGCAAAATAGCCATGCCAATTTTCAAAAAATTTTGTCTCGCAAAAAATGGCGGCCATTTTGAATTTTCTAATCTTTCGCAAAAATTGCAAAACATAAAAATGCTTATATCTCGAAAACCATGCTAGATAGAGCGATTTCGATGAAATTTTTGACCCACAGGGTATCTCTGGAGAGTAGCCATGCCAATTTTCAAAAAAAAAAATTCTCGCAAAAAATGGCGGCCATTTTGAATTTTCGAATTTTTCGCAAAATTGCAAAACATAACAATGCTTATATCTCGAAAATCATGCTAGATAGAGCGATTTTGACGAAATTTTTGACCCACAGGGTATCTCTGCAGAGTAGCCATGCCAATTTTCAAAAAAATTTTGTCTTGCCAAAAATGGCGGCCATTTTGAATTTTCGAATTTTTGCACAAAATTGCAAAACACAAAAATGCTAATATCTCGAAAACCGTGCTACATAGAATGATTTTGACGAAATTTTTGATCTTCAGGGTATCTCTGCAGAGCAGCTATCCCAAAGAGCTTTCACTCGGTGAAGTTTCAGACCCGTAGCTAATTATTCACCTACTCAAAATGAGTAAATGCTGATTATCTCTAAAACTATTGCGGATACCCAATTTTTCTCAAATAACTCATTCACCTACTTTTGGAAGAGCTTTCACATGGTGAAGTTTCAGACCCATAGCTAATTACTCACCTACTCAAAATGAGTAAATGCGAATTATCTCTAAAAGTATTGCAGATAGCCAATTTTTCTCAAATAACTCATTCACCTACTTTTGCGAGAGCTTTCACTCGGTGAAGTTTCAGACCCATAGCTAATTATTCACCTACTCAAAATGAGTAAATGCTAATTATCTGTAAAAGTATTGCGGATACCCAATTTTTATCAAATAACTCATTCATCTACTTGTGGGAGAGCTTTCACATGGTGAAGTTTCAGACCCATAGCTAATTACTCACCTACTCAATATGAGTAAATGCGAATTATCTCTAAAAGTATTGCAGATAGCCAATTTTTCTCAAATAACTCATTCACCTACTTTTGGGAGAGCTTTCACTCCGTGAAGTTTCAGACCCGTAGCTAATTATTCACCTACTCAAAATGAGTAAATGCTAATTATCTGTAAAAGTATTGCGGATACCCAATTTTTATCAAATAACTCATTCATCTACTTGTGGGAGAGCTTTCACATGGTGAAGTTTCAGACCCATAGCTAATTACTCACCTACTCAATATGAGTAAATGCAAATTATCTCTAAAAGTATTGCAGATAGCCAATTTTTCTCAAATAACTCATTCACCTACTTTTGGGAGAGCTTTCACTCCGTGAAGTTTCAGACCCGTAGCTAATTATTCACCTACTCAAAATGAGTAAATGCTAATTATCTGTAAAAGTATTGCGGATACCCAATTTTTATCAAATAACTCATTCATCTACTTTTGGGAGAGCTTTCACATGGTGAAGTTTCAGACCCGTAGCTAATTACTCACCTACTCAAAATGAGTAAATGCGAATTATCTCTAAAAGTATTACAGATAGCCAATTTTTCTCAAATAACTCATTCACCTACTTTTGGGAGAGCTTTCACTTGATGAAGTTTCAGACCCATAGCTAATTATTCACCTACTCAAAATGAGTAAATGTGAATTATCTGTAAAAGTATTGCGGATACCCAATTTTTATCAAATAACTCATTCATCTACTTTTGGGAGAACTTTCACTTGGTGAAGTTCCAGACCCGTAGCTAATTACTCACCTACTCAAAATGAGTAAATGTGAATTATCTCTTAACAGTATTGCAGATAGCCAATTTTTCTCAAATAACTCATTCACCTACTTTTGGAAGAGCTTTCACACATGAAAATGATAAATTGTGAATATCTCGGAAAAGCTATTTCTTCTCCTTTAATGCTCGGCGGGAGATACACACCGCGGCAGTGGTCTTGTCAAAAATTTTGTCTCCCAAAAATGGTGGCCATTTTGAATTTTCAAAGTTTTTGCAAAACACAAAAATGCTTATATCTCTAAAACCGTGCTAGATGGAGTGAACTCAACAAAATTTTTGACCTGCTGGGTATCTCTGCAGAGTAGCCATGCCAATTTTCAAATTATTTTTGTCTCGCCAAATATAGCGGACATTTTGAATTTTCGAATTTTTTGCAAAACACAAAAATGCTTATATCTTGAAAACCGTGCTAGATAGAGCAGACTGCGCTGACTTTGGTTGCCACAACAGTATAAGGCTAGAAACAAAGCATTTTCTTAATACTTTAGTACTCACCTTTATATGCTTTTCGGGACGCTTTGTTTTTGCTATGCAAAAACATTATCTTTTTTTTTGCGAGCGATCCTCTAGTTTATCAGTGCGCTGGTCATTCGTTGGGTAACACATTGGTACTTAGCGTTATAAATTCCAAATATGTGGGAATTTTTTTCAATGAATGTTCTGGACAGTTCCAGTTTACCTTGTAACAAAATATAACTCCATATGTTATTTTGTTAAGTTTCTAAGTATGCTTGTCATAATCTTGTACTTATCATCACAAGTGTGTTTGAATTTAGTACATTGAAACTAAAAATGCATACAGGGCCAAGGCACCTTTGGGAAGGTTGCCAGGTTAGTGCTTATATATATAACTACTAAATGTTATTTTGTTAAGTTACTTTTATTACATAACATAGTCTAGTACTGTATCCTCACAAGATTATTTGAGATTTGTACTTTGACTTTTCATTTGATTGTACCTGCTTTTGGTGACAAAAATATTAAAAATCCCACCACCAGTATGGTTGTAATCAAGCACTAGTGAGGATAAGGTAAGGGTATTTTACGCAATAAAAGGGGCCACGGTGGCAGAGTGGTAACACTCTCGCCTCCCACCTCTGAGGCCGGGGTTCGATCCCCGTGACGGCCTTAAGTGGGAAAGCTGGTAGTTGCTGGCCGTTGGTCAGCAGTTTACAGTACACAGCCCTAGCGAACTATATGTACTGGTTTCCTCTGCCCTTCCAACTACCCGTCGTGATACGACCTGTACAGTGTTGAAAGCGAAATGAGTAAATGCGAATTATCTGTAAAAGTATTGCAGATACCCAATTTTTATCAAATAACTCATTCATCTACTTTTGGGAGAACTTTCACGTGGTGAAGTTCCAGACCCGTAGCTAATTACTCACCTACTCAAAAGGAGTAAATGTGAATTATCTCTTAATAGTATTGCAGATAGCCAATTTTTCTCAAATAACTCATTCACCTACTTTTGGAAGAGCTTTCACACACGAAAATGAAAAATTGTGAATATCTCGGAAAAGCTATTTCTTCTCCTTTAATGCTCGGCGGGAGATACACACCGCGGCAGTGGTCTTGTCAAAAATTTTGTCTCCCCAAAAATGGTGGCCATTTTGAATTTTCAAAGTTTTTGCAAAACACAAAAATGCTTATATCTCGAAAATCGTGCTAGATGGAGCGAACTCAACAAAATTTTTGACCTGCTGGGTATCTCTGCAGAGTAGCCATGCCAATTTTCAAAATATTTTTGTCTCGCCAAATATAGCGGACATTTTCGGTGGCAGAGTGGTAACACTCTCGCCTCCCACCTCTGAGGCCGGGGTTCGATCCCCGTCAAGGCCTTATGTGGGAAAGCTGGTAGTTGCTGGCCGTTGGTCGGCAGTTTACAGTACAGAACCCTAGCGAACTCTATGTACTGGTTTCCTCTGCCCTTCCAACTATCCGTCGTGATATGACCTGTACAGTGTTGAAAGCGACGTAAAACCCCAAATAAATAAATATAGCGGACATTTTGAATTTTCGAATTTTTTGCAAAACACAAAAATGCTTATATCTTGAAAACCGTGCTAGATAGAGCAGACTGCGCTAACTTTGGTTGCCACAACAGTATAAGGCTAGAAACGAAGCATTTTCTTAATACTTTAGCACTCACCTTTATATCCTTTTCGGGACGCTTTGTTTTTGCTATGCAAAAACATTATCTTTTTTTTGCGAGCGATCCTCTAGTTTACTTTTGATTTAGCTATAACGTAGTAAAATTGCAGATGTGTAGCTCATGGCATAGCCATGTAATAGCTATTCTCAGGTCTCACTGTTGAGTAAATCAGTTATAACTTCAAAACTATTGCATTTAAAGTATTTTCTATAAATATGTCTTGCCATCTACTTTGGGTCCGCTGTAATATAATGAAATTGCAGACCTGTATGTCATGGCATAGCTGGGTAATAGCTACTTTCAAGTTCACTGTTGAGTAAATCAGTTGTAACTTCAAAACATTTACAGTATTTTGTTGAAATTATTATTTACCTACTTTTGAGTCAGCTATAATGTACTACAATTGCACAGCCGTAGCTCATTGCATAGATGAGCAATAGCCACTTTCAGGTTCTCAATCTTCAGTAAATCAATTTTAACTTAAAAATTATTGCATCTAGAGAATTTTATTTGAATATGTTATTCACCTACTTATGGGTCAAAATGCACACAGGACCAATTTTATAGCGAAATACCCTTACCATTTCCTAACAGTAGCTATTTGTTGGAGCCATCCAACCCAATGGCCAACGCAGAGATGCGATTTTTAAGGTTATATAACAACCTTAATCAAGCCATTGGGTTACAGTAGTCCGTCCTCCCGCCAATTAGGTCACATGACCACATTGTTTACTTCATTATTTTTGTTGGCCATCAACAGTATGGACGTCTTTGGAAATTAGTAGAAGTTTTTCAGGATTTTTATTATCTCCCGCCCGGCTCGCCGGAGGGAGATTATAATTTGCACCATGTGCGTGTGTACGTGCGTGCGTGGGTGCGTGCGTGCGTGTGTCACGCAGTTTTCTCTGAAACTACTACAGTTACACATTTTTGGTAAATCACAAGTCCTAATGAATTTTTTTGCTCTTCAATATTTTTGGGGTTTGGTGAACTTTGGCCTACTTTTGAGTGAGTAATAGCTATTTTAGCTAATATAATTATATGGCTTATAACTCTGAAACTATTGCATTTATAGTATTTTGTTCTAATATGTTGTTCAGCTACTTTCTCCACAGCTACAACATGGTCAGTAGTTTGGAAGTGTATCTCCATAGCTAAGTGAGTAATAGCTACTTTTTCAATTTTTAATGATAACCATAATGAGTAAATGGCTTATATCTTCATAAGTATTGCAGCTACACAATTTTGTTCCAATATGTTGTTCGGCTACTTTCTCCTCTGCTACAACATGGTCAGTAGTTTGGAAGTGTATCTCTGTAGCTAAGTGAGTAATAGCTACTTTTTCAGTTTTTAATGATGATAACCATAATGAGTAAATGGCTTATATCTTCCAAAAGTATTGCAGCTACACCATTTTGTTCCAGTATGTTGTTCAGCTACTTTCTCCACTGCTACAACATGGCCAGTGGTTTGGAAGTGTATCTCTATAGCTAAGTGAGTAATAGCTACTTTTTCAATTTTTAATGATAACCATAATGAGTAAATTGCTTATATCTTCAAAAGTATTGCAGCTACACAATTTCTCTCAAATATGTTGTTCATGTACTTTTTTGTGAACTGTAACATATTTAAGTTTCACAACTGTTGCTCAATGTACAAGTGAGTAATGGCTACTTTATTGCTACTTTTAGTGAAAATGTGAAAAATCAGAAATATCTCTCAAACTGTAAGATATAGAGCAATTTCGAGCAAATTTTTGACCCACAGGGTAGTACCAGAGTATCCTATTGCTAAGGGGGAAAAAGTTTGGTGAACTTTGGCCTACTTTTGAGTGAGTAATAGCGCTTTTACCTAATATAAATCTATGACTTATAACTGTCAATGAGTAAATGGCTTATATCTTCAAAAGTATTGCAGCTACACAATTTTGTTCCAATATGATGTTCAGCTACTTTCTCCACAGCTACAACATGGTCAGTAATTTGGAAGTGTATCTCCATAGCTAAGTGAGTAATAGCTACTTTTTCAATTTTTAATGATAACCATAATGAGTAAATTGCTTATATCTTCAAAAGTATTGCAGCTACACAATTTCTCTCAAATATGTTGTTCATGTACTTTTTTGTGAACTGTAACATATTTAAGTTTCACAACTGTTGCTCGATGTACAAGTGAGTAATGGCTACTTTATTGCTACTTTTAGTGAAAATGTGAAAAATCAGAAATATCTCTCAAACCGTAACATATAGAGCAATTTCGAGCAAATTTTTGACCCACGGGGTAGTACTAGAGTATCCTATTGCTAAGGGGGGAAAGGTTTGGTGAACTTTGGCCTACTTTTGAGTGAGTAATAGCGCTTTTACCTAATATAATTATATGACTTTTAACTGTCAATGAGTAAATGGCTTATATCTTCAAAAGTATTGCAGCTACACAATTTTGTTCCAATATGATGTTCAGCTACTTTCTCCACAGCTACAACATGGTCAGTAATTTGGAAGTGTATCTCCATAGCTAAGTCAGTAATAGCTACTTTTTCAATTTTTAATGATAACCGTAATGAGTAAATGGCTTATATCTTCAAAAGTATTGCAGCTACACAATTTCTCTCAAATATGTTGTTCATGTACTTTTTTGTGAACTGTAACATATTTCAGTTTCACAACTGTTGCTCAATGTACAAGTGAGTAATGGCTACTTTATTGCTACTTTTAGTGAAAATGTGAAAAATCACAAATATCTCTCAAACTGTAAGAGATAGAGAAATTTCGAGGAAATTTTTGAACCACAGGGTAGTACTAGAGTATCCTATGCTAAGGGGAAAATGGTTTGGTGAACTTTGGCCTACTTACTCACCTCCTCAAAATGAGTAAATGCGAATTATCTCTAAAAGTATTGCAGGTAGCCAATTTTTCTCAAATAACTCATTCACCTACTTTAAGGAGAGCTTTCACTTGGTTAAGTTTCAGACGCGTAGCTAGTTACTCACCTACTCGAAATGAGTAAATGCTAATTATGTCTAAAAGTATTGCAGATAGCCAATTTTTCTCAAATAACTCATTCATATACTTTAGGAAGAGCTTTCACTTAGTGAGGTTTCAGAAACCTAGCTAATTTCTCACCTACTCAGAATGAGTAAATGCGAATTATCTCTAAAAGTATAGAAGATAGCCAATTTTTCTCAAATAACTCATTCACCTACTTTTGCGAGAGCTTTCACTTGGTGAAGTTTCAGACCCGTAGCTAATTACTCACCTACTCAAAATGAGTAAATGCTAATTATCTCTAAAAGTATTGCAGATAGCCAATTTTTCTCAAATAACTCATTCATCTACTTTTGGAAGAGCTTTCACATGGTGAAGTTTCAGACCCATAGCTAATTACTCACCTACTCAAAATGAGTAAATGCGAATTCTCTCTAAAAGTATTGCAGATAGCCAATTTTTCTCAAATAACTCATTCACCTACTTTTGGAAGAGCTTTCACTTGGTGAAGTTTCAGACCCGTAGCTAATTACTCACCTACTCAAAATGAGTAAATGCTAATTATCTCTAAAAGTATTGCAGATAGCCAATTTTTCTCAAATAACTCATTCATCTACTTTTGGGAGAGCTTTCACTTGGTGAAGTGTCAGACCTGTAGCTAATTTCTCACCTACTCAAAATGAGTAAATGCTAAATATCTCTAAAAGTATTGCAGATAGCCAATTTTTCTCAAATAACTCATTCATTTACTTTTGAAAGAGCTTTCACATGGTGAAGTTTCAGACCCATAGCTAATTACTCGCCTACTCAAAATGAGTAAATGCGAATTATCTCTAAAAGTATTGCAGATAGCCAATTTTTCTCAAATAACTCATTCATCTACTTTTGGAAGAGCTTTCACATGGTGAAGTTTCAGACCCATAGCTAATTACTCACCTACTCAAAATGAGTAAATGCGAATTATCTCTAAAACAATTGCAGATACACAATTTTTCTCAAATAAGTCATTCATCTACTTTTGGGAGAGCTTTCACTTAGTGAAGTTTCACGCCCGTAGCTAATTACTCACCTACTCAAAATGAGTAAATGCAAATTATCTCTAAAAGTATTGCAGATAGCCAATTTTTCTCAAATAACTCATTCATCTACTTTTGGAAGAGCTTTCACATGGTGAAGTTTCAGACCCATAGCTAATTTCTCACCTACTCAAAATGAGTAAATGCGAATTATCTCTAAAAGTATAGGAGATAGCCAATTTTTCTCAAATAACTCATTCATCTACTTTTGGGAGAGCTTTCACTTGGTGAAGTTTCAGACCTGTAGCTAATTTCTCACCTGCTCAAAATGAGTAGATACTAATTATCTCTAAAAGTATTGCAGATAGCCAATTTTTCTCAAATAACTCATTCATCTACTTTTGGAAGAGCTTTCACATGGTGAAGTTTCAGACCCATAGCTAATTACTCACCTACTCAAAATGAGTAAATGCGAATTCTCTCTAAAAGTATTGCAGATAGCCAATTTTTCTCAAATAACTCATTCACCTACTTTTGGGAGAGCTTTCACTTGGTGAAGTTTCAGACCCGTAGCTAATTACTCACCTACTCAAAATGAGTAAATGCGAATTATCTCTAAAAGTATTGCAGATAGCCCATTTTTCTCAAATAACTCATTCATCTACTTTTGGGAGAGCTTTCACTTGGTGAAGTTTCAGACCTGTAGCTAATTTCTCACCCGCTCAAAATGAGTAAATACTAATTATCTCTAAAAGTATTGCAGATAGCCAATTTTTCTCAAATAACTCATTCATCTACTTTTGGAAGAGCTTTCACATTGTGAAGTTTCAGACCCGTAGCTACTTACTCGCCTACTCAAAATGAGTAAATGCGAATTCTCTCTAAAAGTATTGCAGATAGCCAATTTTTCTCAAATAACTCATTCATCTACTTTTGGAAGAGCTTTCACATGGCAAAGTTTTAGACCCATAGGTAATAACTCACCTACTCAAAATGAGTAACTGCGAATTATCTCTAAGAGTATTGCATATAGCCAATTTTTCTCAAATAACTCATTCACCTACTTTTGGGAGAGCTTTCACATGGTGAAGTTTCACACCTGTAGCTAATTACTCACCTACTCAAAATGAGTAACTGCGAATTATCTCTAAAAGTATTGCAGATAGCCAATTTTTCTCAAATAATTCATTCATGTACTTTTAGGAGAGCTTTCACTTGGTGAAGTTTCAGACCTGTAGCTAATTACTCACCTACTCAAAATGAGTAAATGCGAATTATCTCTGAAAGTATTGCAGATAGTCAATTTTTCTCAAATAACTCATTCATCTACTTTTGGAAGAGCTGTCACATGGTGAAGTTTCAGACCCATAGGTAATTACTCACCTACTCAAAATGAGTAAATGAGAATTATCTGTAAAAGTATTGCAGATAGCCAATTTTTCTCAAATAACTCATTCATCTACTTTTGAAAGAGCTTTCACTTGGTGAAGTTTTAGACCCGTAGGTAATTACTCACCTACTCAAAATGAGTAAATGCTAATTATCTCTAAAAGTATTGTGGGTACCCAATTTTTATCAAATAACTCATTCATCTACTTTTAGAAGAGCTTTCACATGGTGAAGTTCCAAACCTGTAGGTAATTACTCACCTACTCAAAATGAGTAAATGCAAATTATCTCTAAAAGTATTGCGGATAGCCAGTATTTTTCAAATAACTCACTTCACCTATATTTTGGGAGAACTTTCAATTAGTGAATTTTCAGGTCCATATCTAATTACTCACCTACTCAAAATGAGTAATTGCCTATTATCACTAAAAGTATTGCAGATAGCCAGTATTTCTCAAATAACTCATTCACCTACATTTTGGAGATATTTCACATGCTAAAGTTTTTTTATGAATTATTAAAATAATTTTTAATGCATTAAAATTAATGAAATCATGCACTAAATCGATTGTAACTTGAAAAGTATTGTATTTAGAGCATTTTGTTAAAATATGTTATTCACCTACTTTTTCCCACAGCAACAACATGGTGAGTAACTTGGGTGTCTATCTCAATAGATAAGTGAGTAATAGCTACTTTTGGATTTTTCACTAACTTCCATCATGAGTGAAATCACTTGTAACTTGAAAACTATTGCATTTAGACCTTCGGGGTAGTACAAAAGTGTCCTATGCAAAGGGGAAAGATTTCAATTTTCGCCACTTTTGGCGGCCATCTTGGATTTTAGCGGAAAAAAATGAAAAAGTGTGAATATCTCGAAAACCATAAGAGATAGAGCGATTTCGAGCGAATTTTTGACCTGCAAGCTAGTACAAGAATGTCCTGTGCAAAGGGGTAAAATTTCAATTTTCACCACTTTTGGCAGCCATCTTGGATTTTTGCGGAAAATGGAAAAGTGTGAATATCTCTAAAACCGTAAGAGATAGAGCGATTTCAAGCGAATTTTTGACCAGAAGGGTAGCACAAGAGTGTCTTGTGCAAAGGGGAAAAATATCGATTTTCGCCACTTTTGGCGGCCATTTTGGATTTTTGCGGAAAATAGAAAAGTGTCAATATCTCGAAAACCGTAAGAGATAGAGCGATTTCGAGCAAATTTTTGACCTGCAGGGTGGTACAAGAGTCTCCTGTACAAAGGGGGAAAATTTCAATTTTCGCCACTTTTGGCGGCCATCTTAGATTTTTGCGGAAAATGAAAAAGTGTCAATATCTCGAAAACCGTAAGAGATCGAGCGATTTCGAGCGAATTTTTGACCCGCAGGGTGATACAAGAGTGTCCTGTCCAAAGGGGAAAAATTTCATTTTTCGCCACTTTCGGCGGCCATCTTGGATTTTTGCTGAAAATGGAAAAGTGTCAATATCTCGAAAAGCGTAACAGATACAGCGATTTCAAGTGAATTTTCGACCTGCAGGATGGTACAACAGTGTCCTATGCAAAGGGGAAAAATTTCAATGTAGTATTTCTTCCCCTGCGGTACTCGGCGGGAGATACATACCGCGGCAGTGGTCTTGTTTATTTATGAGTTTTACAGTGAATTTCACTTCATATTCACTTGTATATGTTACAGAACTTATACATTAAATATTTGTCCTCGAAGGAGGTCATTATTATGCAAATAAAGGACTTTTGGATGGGGACATCGAGGTTCTATCGTCGTCAACCTCTAGGAAATAAATCAACATAAGAAGGTCATAATGCAACAATAATAATATTTATATAGCTTGCCAGTCGTTTGGTTCAGTTTGCTGGACGTTGGAAGCTATAATTTTGCAGCATACATATCTAGGAAGAATGTGGGCTTGAATAACAGAAGCGATCTGGACGACGCCATGTTGGATGAGAATGACAATTCGAGTGGCCGTTATTGCTGTTCACATTGGGTTCTAATAGCCAGGCGTTGAAAGCAATTTTATCACAGCGTGCATCCCAATCGAATAGATTGTGGACGACACAGTAGAAGGAATCTCCCTTGGGGGCAGACATTTTAGTTGCCGTGGACACTGCATCGTGGAGGAGTTTTGAATGCAGGAAAAACTACCTCTTCGGAAAACTCTTCCGTCGAGGTCCAGTCAAAACATTCAGTAGGAAGTACCTGCATGACGTCATTCAACACAATCGAGTTTTTTATTCCTCCCAAGAGGTTTAGATTCGGGTTGTCAGATGACGAGGAATCTCATTCATACATACAAGTAAAGCTTGAATACACTGATGGGGACTTTGATTTTTCCCAAGAATACAAAGAACCTAGTTCTATTTTTTCAGAGTGGCTGACTATTATTAAGTGGCTAGTTATTGATATATAACAGTCACAGGCAGTGTGAATGTTTCCTCGTTTTGTCACATTTACCTACATCTTGGAATTCCCACATTCCTTGGGTGAACAGCCAGCCAGCATTGAATGTGGCTTTTATTTTGGGTTTCAAGGAGTTTGAAGCCTCTGGTGTTTTATAGAGCAGTTATGCAGGAAGAAGTTTTGCTTGGACTTCCTTACTTAAATCACTTTTCTGGACAGCTCCTTTAGCTGAAGGAGGTCTGCAGGAAGTTCACTTTCAGACACTTTAGGAACAAGTTTCCCTTGTAGAAGACCTTAGTAGAGTGTATGGTTTCACTTTTTCTGTTCAGGTCTAATTTAAGGCTTCTAAGGGATCAGCATGTGATGTTGTAGACTTATAAGCCTTGGACAGTGTGCAATGTGTTTGCATTTCCAGTCCACAGTCGACTAGTGTGTGTTCTAATCTTCTTGTTGGAGTTTTGACCATGTCTAAGAACATGTGACTCAACAGAAGGGATGTAGCTTGGAATGCCTTTAGAAAACCTACAATGCATTTTTCACTCCTAATGAGGTTCTCTTGCTGGACATATCAGATGTTCAGAGGATTTTCATCTAGTGTTTTCATGGAAATAAGGATGATTAGTAAGTCTAGAGTGAGCATGCTCCTAGTCTAGACTAATAAAGGGACACCAGGCCTCAGGGCAGATTTTTTGGTCCCTATCATGACAGTTACCCTGTAATACAGTTACAAGTGCCTCCTACTCCTCAGTTAGTTAAAAGGGGAGAGGATCTTACTTTTACAGGCCCTATGGAAGCAGGGATGATAGCTGGCTTCCTGTGGTTTCAAAGAACCTTTGCCCAGTTTTTGTACTATACAAGTCTTGGGAAAGGGGAATATTCAGCCAGACCTTTTAGAAGTGAGGTTGGCAGAAGTTAAAAAAAAAACAAAAAAAAAAACGGGAGAAACAGCAGTTTTGATAAAAGCTGTTTATGAAATGATCGACAAAAGGGCGATATCACCAGTCACATCGCTGGAAGTTTACACTTACAGTCTCTTTCTTAGGATTAGTAAAGAAGAAATGACTATCAGTATGCTTAAGGTCAGGTAAACAAGCTTTGCATGTACCTTACTCAATATGAAATTGTTTAATATTTGGAACTCGTCTATGTAACGAGATTGGATGACGTCACTCGACCTTTATGGGTACACACTCGTCACCGGTAGACTCAGCTAACAAAGTATCTTCGCCTCATTGGAGGCTACAGATTCTACCAGTTCACTGCCTTACCCTTCAGTATTGCTACAGTTTTGTCTCGACTTCACCAAGGTAGCAAAAGAGTTGAAGCTGATGGCTCTCGCAGAAGGCATCAGTATTCGCCAGTATATAGACGGTTGGCTAATGACAACAAATTCAAAACAGCAAGGCCAGGGATACACCCACTGGGGGTGCATCTTGTCGAGAGCCTGGGTTGGATCACAAATTTCTAAAAATCAGATTTATTTCCAACTCCATTAATCGAAGTTATGGTTACAATTCGACCTCGGGGTAGGTCTAGTCTTCCCAACTCAAAGGGAATCTATTGTCTTCTTGGAAAGATGGTTTCAATGGAGAAGACTATACCATTGGGTGATCTGCACATGAAGTCATGCCAATTGTATCTGGAAACACTGCTGATATCTTCAGTCTCTGGATATCCCATTTCTTGGGTCTTTGGTTCAGGGATCATCTTCACTGGTGGACTAATAGTTTAATTTTGAAGGAGGACTCACCACTCCTTCAGGAGCACAGTTTTCTCTCCATTCACAGAAGCTTTCCTAATGAGTTGGGGTGCTTTCTTGAGTCATCCACAGCCATTGGTCTGTGGAATCAGGAAGAGTCAAGACTTCTCATAACATAACATTATCACGGGAAGCTATGTTGTTACCTTAAAATGATTCAGAAATCGGCTTCTGAGTTGAAATCAGTTGATTTTCACAGACAATTCTTTAGTGGGTGCCTATGTGAACAGCCAGGGGGGCTTCCACTCAGGGAATAGGCACCTTCATCTGTAGAATCATGGTTCAGTCCAATGCCAAAATGATTCAGATTCAGGGAAGTACATCCCAGGGAATCTACATATTCTGGCAGATTCCTTGTCTAGGAAGATAAGTTATTTCAGACCAAAGGGGCTATGAATCGTCAGGTTTTCAATCAAATTAGACATTGCTGCCATCAATCAGTGTTGATGTGTTTGCAACAAGATGAATCACAAGCTTCCTATGTAGCTCTGCTGTCAGGCTCTGAAAACAGGTGCTTGAACATCTGTTGTGAAGGTCTGGACAGACATGTGTTTTGCCCAGGGTCTTGGTCCTGCAGGTGTTGTAACATGTATATGTCTCATGTCCCAGACAGTCAGTCTTGGGAAACAGATGCATTGAACATCTCTGGGGAGGGTCTGGTCAGTTATGTCCAGTGGCCCTCATCCCTCAGGTGATTCAACAGATGACCACCTACAGGTGCAGAATCATCATGATTGGGTGGCCAGGGATTTTTAGTTTTGGGATCTGGTGAATCTGTCCACAAAACTTCTTCTAAGACTTCCCTTGGGGGTAAATCTGTTTGACTCAACCATTCAGCAACAGACTTCACAACAATCTAGTTTACTTGAATCTTCATGTTTGGCATCTGGAAGTCAGGCATGAATATTATGGAAGATTCCCTGAGGAAATGGTGAAACAATGAAGGAGCACTCCTCAAGGTGAATCTGAGAATCATTTGTTCTATTTTGGGAAGTGGTGTGAAGAGAGCCAGGTACCATTCCACATGGAGCAAATTTCCTGAAATACTAGTTTAAGGAAACATCCTAATACCATCCATTATTGTGGGCTATAGAACAGCAATTGCGGATGGTTTGAGGCCAAAAGGGTCAAGAAGTATCTAAAAGTTGAGATAAATAAGACATTAACAACTTTTAGTAAGAGACAAACCAATGTTTGGAATTTGTCATTGGTCCTATATGCTCTTATCAGACAACCTTTGATCTTGGGAGGAAGGCTCTTGGGAGGAAGGCTTTCTTGAAGTTATTTCCTTTCAAGACAGTCTTTGGTCTTGGCTTCAGGTAAAGTAGTGACAGTCATGTTTGGACCCTTCCCTTAGTTATAGGGAGAATGGGTCACAAGTAACTTTGGCCCATTGACTGCCTTTTTGGCCAGGAACCAGTTGGCTTCAGATGGGCCTACTGCAATTACTGCAACTGAGCCAGTGGTCTTTGTCTCTGTGGATTGCAGAGTCATGATAAAGGAGTGACATTAATGCTTGGACATATTCTTCCTTTAGTTATAAGGAAAATTGGTCACAATTGCCAGATCCAGTTTGCTTTGGATGGGCCTACTGCAATTAAGCCTGTGTACCAGCTCTTAGCCTCTTTGGACAACAGTTTGACTCAATGTGGGTCTGTCGGTCCTGTTAGGGGTTGGTAATCAAAAGGTTTGAGATAGAACAAAATCTTTTGTTTTTTACTGCCATTAAGGAAGTTTCTTAATAAGACTTATCTTTTGGCATCTATTTCATCTTGATTGAGTCAAGATTGAGTCACGGAAACAATTGATGTATGTTTTTGATTGCATCTTTAGTTTTTATAGATGATTTCCTTACATGAGTTTCTTGATACATGTTATTGGAAATTGCATCGTATGTATACCAATTTCTGTCTGAAAAACCTCTGTTGTCATAGGGTCAGTTTTGAAATTGGGTCCTACAGTTGCAGTTACAGTTTGTTACTTTATAAGTATGTGTTTCATACTTATATTGGTACATTTGCAGTTTGTGGCTGGTATGTCTGCAATGCTGGAGGTATTTGTAGTTAGATATCAATGTTGCCTAAATCTGACTTGGGAAGGATTTGGCATTATGCTGATGACACTTACAGGTTGGTTTGACCTTGTTTTGGGGTCGGATGTTACAGTGTAAATGGGCTATCTATTTATGACATCCTTTTGCAACACCAACATTGTCAGCAGTTGTGAGAACTACAGCTACATACTGCCATTTTTTGGAGTTGTATGTTGTGAATGTTTGGAAGTTATATGTTCATTAATGCATGTAATTCCATTATGAAGTTCTCATGATGTTTAGTTGTAGGTTAGGTAGTGGTTTTCTTTAAAAGAATTCCCTCCATCCTACAAGGCTGAATTCAGCTACTGTTACGAAATGGTAAGGGTATTTCGCTATAATATTGGAAAATTTAATAGTAATTTAAATTTTTATTAGAAATACTTACCATTTCCTAACATATTATAACATGTTATATAACCTTAAAAATCGTATCTCTGCGTTGGCCATTGGGTTGGATGGCTCCAACAAATAGCTACTGTTAGGAAATGGTAAGTATTTCTAATAAAAATTTAAATTACTATTAAATTTTCCAAATTTCTTCTCTTGCGTGATGTATCTTGTCAGTCATCAAGGTCTGTACCAACTCTATATGTGACCAATTCATTCGGTCACTGACTGCTTGTTATTTAAAATATTATGCAGATTTGAGCTGGTTGTTTTGTTGGTACATGCATTGTTAACATTTTAATTTTAGATAAACATTGTTATGCATAATGTCAATTGAAAACTCCGGGAGATTATTTATTGTAAAACCCAAAGCGAACAAGCCTTCAGTGATAGGTGGGTTTGGTTGGTAATGCATTGTTGACATATTTGTCGGGGATACTTAGGATTCAGAATGGTCACGCCACCGCAGAGATTTCCTTTTGGACACGATAACTTAAAAACTATTTTAGTTAGACCTTTCAAATTTGGTATGTGGGTATGTATGGGCAATGCCACGAACGCTATTGTTTTGTGACCTTGACCTTCAATTTTAAGGTCACTGGTGGCCTCTTAAAGGTCAGATTTTGGCCATTTAGAGGTTTGGGATGGTAAACCAACCTATAGGAAATCATGGGCTGGGCATCTTTTGGTGTGATCAGATTTGACCTTGGACCCGTCCTTCAAGGTCCAACGAGGATAGTCAAACGTAAAAGTGCTTATAACTCACTTCTTATTGGTCCTAGAGGTTTAGGATGGTAAACCAATCTATAACAAATAATGGGCTGGGAATCTTTTGGTGTGGTCAGATTTGACCTTGGACCCCTCCTTCAAGGTCAAACGAGGATAACCAAACCTAAAAGTGCTTATAACTCGCTTATTATTGGTCCTAGAGGTTTGGGATGGTAAACTGATCTATAGGAAATAATGGCCTGGGAATCTTTTGGTGTGGTCAGATTTGACCTTGGACCCCTCCTTCAATGTCAAACGAGGATAACCAAACCTAAAAGTACTTATAACTCACTTATTATTGGTCCTAGAGGTTTGGGATGGTAAACCACCCTATAGGAAATAATGGGCTGGGAATCTTTTGGTGTGGTCAGATTTGACCTTGGACCCCTCCTTCAAGGTCAAACGAGGATAACCAAACCTAAAAGTGGTTATACCTCGCTTATTATTGGTCCTAGAGGTTTGGGATGGTAAACCAACCTATAGGAAATCATGGGCTGGGAATCTTTTGATGTGGTAAGATTTGACCTTGGGCCCCTCCTTCAAGGTCAAACAAGGATAGCAAAATCTAAAAGTGCTTATAAATCGCTTTTTCTTGGTCCTAGAGGTTTGTAATGTGAAACCATCCTGTAGGAAATCATGGGCTGGGAATCTTTTGATGTGAACAGATTTGACCTTTGACCCCTCCTTCAAGGTAAAATGAGGATAGCCGAAATTAAAAGTGCTAATAACTCGCTTATTCTTGTTCCTAGAGGTGACATCAACCTATAGGAAATCATCGGCTAAAAATCTTTTGATGTGGTCAGATTTCACCTTGGGCTCTTGCTTCAAGGTTAAGCGATGGTTGATTGGCTTTGGTGAGTTTTCTTTCTGGTGGATACAATTTGCATCAGTTCTCTGATGCGCTAGGTCTAGTTATTGGCTCTATAACTTACTGGCTCATGTTGATTATCTCTAGATGGCCCATAGCTAAGTGAGTAATAACACTGGTAGCTACTTTGAGTAAAGTGCTTATATAACTCAAAAATGACTACATTTACAACATTTTGGTAAAATATGTTGTTCAGCTACTTTCTCCATGCCTATAAGGTGGTAACTTTTTCAGAGGTCTGTCTCAATAGCTACATGAGCAATAGCTATATTCAGTTTTTAACCATGACCAAAATGAGTAAATGATATATTTTTTTTCATAACTGTTAGAGTTACAATAATTTTGTCAAATATGTTCTCCGTGTACTTTTAAATGTACTCTGTCATGGCAAATTTTCAGAGCTGTTGGTCCATGGCTAGGTGAGTAATAGCTACCTTGACAGTTCACCATTGAGTAAATCACTTATATCTGCAAACCTATTAAATTTAGAGGTTTTTTGTCAAATATGTTGTTCATGTACTTTTAAATGTACTCTGTCATGGCAAATTTTCTTGAAGGAGGGATCCAAGGTCAAATGTGGTTCTCTATACCTATAATGACCTATCCTTACCAAGGTTTCAGGATATCTTCCCTGCTATGAAATCTTGCCTGGCTAACATTTTGGTCCAGTTTGTTCAATTGTTTTGGTTGCTATGGCAACAAATTTGAAAATCTGAGGTGACCAAACTTAAAGGAGCCTATATCTTCCTTATTATTGGTCGAGGTTTTGGATGTGAAGACAACTTGTAGGAAATCATGTGCCCCGAATCTTTTGGTGGGCTCAGATTTGACCTTGGATCCCTCCTTCAGGGTCGAATGTGGTACTTGATACCTATGATGGACTATATCGCCCCTATTATTGGTCATAGAGGTTTTGGATGTGAAGACAACTTATAGGAAATCATGTGCCCCGAATCTTTTGGTGGGGTCAGATTTGACATAATACTCTGTATGTCACGCTTCAACCATGTCTCGTTCGGGGATACACTGCGTCGAGACGCAATCTCTAGTTTCTTTTGATACACGCTGTCAGTCTTTGAATGGACCTACCCCGGGAGATTATAAATTCCAAAACCCAATCGAACACACTTTCATTGATTGGCGCATTATCAAAGAAGTTGTGTAGTGGGGTCATGTAATTGAATTAATCCCTCCCCTATTGTAACAATGGTGATAAAGATAAAAGAAGTTAGGCTTTTAGTGGATGGTACGTTTTGATGAAGCATGAGAGTCAATAGTTTCCGAGAATGTGTAAAATCCTGCATCACTCACGCTAGACGGTGCATTTATGTAGGGAGACAAGATTTCGGTTCAGTTAATGCAGATAATAGAAGGCTGGATAATCAGGGTTCTACTGTACCAGTGCACATGATGTTCATGGATGTACCTCATTAATATTAATGAGAAGATTTGAGGTTACAGAATTCCATTGGCTGTTTTCTAGCAATATTTTATAAAAAAGAAAGGCTGCTTTAAGATCAAATACCAGTGCACTTCGTGTTCATTACCTCATTAATATTAATGAGGAGATATGAAGAAACAGCAATAATATGAAGCTACGGTGTTTTGTGGGGTTTTCTGGCAGATTTCCTTCAAGGTCAAATGAGGATAGCCATACTGAAAAGTGCTTATAACTCGCTTATTATTGGTCCTAGAGGTTTGCAATTTGAAACCAACCTATAGGAAATCATGGACTGGGAACCTTCTGATGTGGTCAGATTTGACCTTTATTTTTGAGTTCACTTGAAGTTCCTAGTAATTTACACACCTACCAAGCAGTAGTTATTCAGCATATGTCCATTGGATAAGAAGTATTAACACAATAAAATTGCAAATTCAATAAATAAATTAAATTATTATAAGTTAATACCTTACCCAATGGGCAGTAAAGAGCCTCCCAACCAACCCCTCTGTCAGCTTAATAGGGGTCTAAATAGGTTTAGACAACAAAAAAGATGTGATGATGTCAGCCTGTCTAGACAGGAAGGAAGTACAATGCTCCATTGGATAAGAAGTATTAACACAATAAAATTGCAAATTCAATAAATAAATTAAATTATTATAAGTTAATACCTTACCCAATGGGCAGTAAAGAGCCTCCCAACCAACCCCTCTGTCAGCTTAATAGGGGTCTAAATAGGTTTAGACAACAAAAAAGATGTGATGATGTCAGCCTGTCTAGACAGGAAGGAAGTACAATGCTCCACCTAGCGAATGCAGACTCCGTGACCAGTCCTGCCGGTGGAAACACAGGACAGCTTTTCCTGTTGTTTGGCGGGACCGGTCACGCCAAACAATATAGCATGTCCATTGGGTAAGGTATTAACTTACAAAAATTTAATTTACTTATTAAATTTGCAATTTGTTTTCTAGGTGAAGAGTCCATACAAAGTGCTGGAGATTGGACAAGAAAATGAATCCATTCAAGTTCAAGTTACACAGGTGGATTCTCCAAATCAAGTAATATTCGTTTTCAACAATAATTATTTTGAAGTAATATTTATTCTGTATCCAATTGTCTCCTGCTGGCTGAAGTCCATGGTCATGAGATATAAAACGTCTTCTGTACGTGTGTGTGTCCATTTATCACGTTTTTATGTCATCACTCTGCGGCGTATGCGTCCGCGTGAACAACTTCTTCTCCAAAACTACAAGACCTAGAGACATGCTGTTTTTTTTAAAAGATACCTTATCTATCGAGGATGAAAAATTGTTCAAGGCATGCAAATCTGTCTTTTTATTGCGTTAATACATCCTATCCAATGGACAATTGCTTTACCGGTCGGCGCGACCGGTCCCGCCAAACGACAGAAAAAGTCATTCTGTATAAAATACCGGCAGGCCCGGTCAGAGTGTACATTCGCCAGGTGTCGCCTCGTGCATACTTCCTGTCTAGTCAGAATGACGTCATCGCGTCTTTTTTCGTTTGGCGCACGAGTGTACGGACGTGTTTTTCTACTGTGATTGGAACGTTTGAAGTTTTAAAGACAACCTTTTTTATTGAACTTTATTTGAAGTTATATATACTTAATCTTCTTCTGGAGTGTTATGGCGTCCCCTGGACAGAGAAGAGGGACTTGTGGCCACGCTATGGCTTTATTCGACACACACACGAAGTGTGCACGTTGTCGTGACAAGGGTGTGGGCCAAGATGATTGTGTGTTAAAGAAGGACTGCTCTATTTGCAATAACCTTACAGCTGAACAGAAGCTACAGTTGGCCACCCCCACTTATAAAGCAAGAAAAGAGAAAGAACTTCAGAAGAAAGCTACCTCTCCCTCCCTGGTTGACCCGTCTACTGTTACTGTGGTAGGGAAGGTTGAGAGTGACAAGGGTGATTCAGGTGATCGAGGCGAAACCCCTAAGAAGAAAAAGACCTCTCACAAATCCCCAAAGAAGACTTCCAAGCCTCCAAAAGCCCCAGATTTCCAGTCTGACCTGAAGAATTTGGATGAAAAATGGTCAGAACGCTTTACGCGTCTGGAGGCTCTCTTCTTATCCAAGACCTTTCAGCTCCCGGTGGAACCGGTTCAGAGCTCCAACGTGGTGGTATCTGAGAAGCCGTTTATCCCACCAGTTGAACATTCTACTCATCAGAGTCCTGCTACCGGTGTGTCCGGTAGGAAGAAGAAGTCAGCCACCCAGCCTGTTGAGGCCCCCGGTGCGAAGAAATTAGCCACCCAGCCTGTTGAGGCTCCCGGTGCTGGGGTAGATCTTCAACTCACCGACCAGGCTGCTTTTTCATCCGTTGGTGCTTCTACTAGTGGTCGACCCGAGGTTCAGCCCCCAGGTCCCACAACCCAGCCTCCCACTACTGATCAACCGGAAGAAGTTACTTCAGAGGAAGATCAGTTCAGTGATCAGCCAGAACTTAGTTTCGATGAGGGTGAACTGTCTGAGGTTCTGTCAGTAGGTCAGGATCGCGAAGAGCTTACAGAGACTGACCAGGAACTAAGCACTGAACAGACTTACAGGGAAACCCTTCGCGGAGTGAGATCTTTTATGGGGTGGGAGCAAGTGCCGGAATTCGATTCCTCTTCCTCTGCTCAAGATGACAACCCCTTTGCCGGTACCAAACCTCATCTTCCGGGTAAAGTGTCCTTGAAGGTTCCGGTAGACGATTGGTTGTGCCGGAAGTTCGAGAAATTGAACATTACTATACAGGAAGGATACCCCTCCAGAGCTTCTGAGACTTCCGGTTTGGTCAAGGACCAGTTTGTCAAACCACCAAGAACTCTTAAATGGTACGACATGCATACTGAGAAGAAGGAATTCTCCAGATCTAAAGTCACTTCCTGGACCAACCAACCGGCACGTCTCAACAGCAGTTTCCCACGTATTGCTAACCGGTCACTCCCTTCAGCACCAGCTTCCAGGCCTGTTACACAAGACACTTTAAGAAAGTGGGAGAGAGCAGCCAGAGATCAAACGTACATGTGTAATCAGGCTGCTGCCTTTTCCCGGTGCCTCACCAAAGTACAGGACTCTATGGCTTCTCAACTTAAAATTTTACAGAATGACAAGGGCAAGGGAAAGGCTACCGGAAAATCCCATCAGGCTATCGAAGAACTAGACTTTCTGGTAACTTTTAACAAAAGCATCTCCCAAGCAATGGCCAGGACGATGCAAGACCTATCTGAAGGTGTCTTCATCAATGTAGCCAATCTCACCCTCACAAGAAGGGACAGTTATCTGGACTATCTTAAAGCAGGCATCAAACAGGACACCTTGAACGCTCTGAGATCTGCCCCTCTGCACATGAGTGCCTTATTCCCGGATCACCTCATCAGCAAAGCTGAAGAAGAAATAAGGCACCATGAAGAAAAACGTACAACCGGCTCCTCACATAAGGGTCCACATCGTTTCCACCCTTACCAAGCCACTAAACAGCAACAGCCGGAACAAGAACGCAAGCCTGGTCTACCTGCATGGAAACAACTGGGCAGAAGGCGGGGACAAAGATCTCACCGGGGTCGTACTGCTTCTTTTGTCCAGCGACCGGCCAAGACACAGAAGCAGTATAAATGACAATTACTGTGCTCATTATGTGACAGGAAATTTGATTCCTGTAAATGTAACCGGTCAGAAGATCCCTCATGTTTCAAGTGTGGTGAAAAGTTTGAACGGTGTACCAGTGACCGGAGTAGACTGTTATGTGGACAAAAATGTAAAGACAGGAACTCATTTGACTGTATTATCTCATGTTGTTTCTCATGTACCTTTTGCAGGAGGGTTGCCGCAAAAGAAAGGCGTAATGCCCGACCATCAAGAGTCAATAAAATCTGTGAAAGGTGTTTCTTGTGTCGGTCAATTGAGTTCTGTTCAAGTTGTCACAAATGCCCCACTTGCTGTAACAAATCCTCCTGTAGGGTCAAGATTGCACGAGTTTTGGAGAAAATGGGCAGCACTAGGCGTCAGCCCCAAGGTTATATCAGTCCTGAGGGAAGGATATATCCTACCCTTCCGGTCCAGACCTCACCTGACCAGAAAACCCACAGTAACAAGCTGCTATGTAGATCCTCACAGGAACAGCTACCTGTTGGAGGCATTGCATCAGCTGTTAGACAAAAAGGCTGTAGAAGTGGTTCAAAATCCTCAGTCCCTGGGTTTTTACAACCGGTTATTCCTGGTCCCCAAACCCAACAACCGGTGGCGACCCGTCTTGGATCTGAGCAGACTAAACAACTATTTGAAAACACAGTCGTTCAAAATGGAGACACCGGAGACAATACGAACCTCCCTCCAGACAGGGGAGTGGGTGACTTCCATAGATTTCAAAGACGCATACTTCCACATCCCTATAAACAGCCAGTCCAGGAAGTATATGCGTTTTCACATTCAAGACAAAACATACCAATTCAAGGCTCTACCCTTTGGCCTGTCGACAGCCCCCATGGAATTCACTGTGGTAGCCAAAGAGGTGAAATGGCTTGCAATGAAAGAAGGTATAAGGATCCACCAGTACCTAGACGACTGGTTGGTCAGAGCCACCTCCCACCGGGTTTGTCTTCAACAGACCAAAAATCTGGTCTTACTCTGCAGGGAATTGGGGTGGCTGGTAAACGAGGACAAATCAGAGCTGGAACCCAAACAAATTTTCAATTTCGTAGGTTACCAGTTCGACTTGAGGGAAGGCAGGGTCAGACCCACCACAGAACGTTGGCAGACCCTGCAAAGCAAAGTATTGGAGATCTTAACAAAACCAGTCTGTCCGGTCCGGAAACTAATGTCCCTGATCGGTCTGTTAACTGCCACAGAGAAACAAGTACATTTAGGCAGACTGCGCATGAGACCCATACAGTGGCATCTCAAGAACAATTGGAGGGTACCAGAATCCCTAGAGAAGATAATCCCCATTCCAAAGTCACTCCACCCACACCTGAAATGGTGGCTGGAGGAAGACAATGTGGTTACAGGGCAACCCTTACATCCACTAGAACATGCTCTGCAAATTTTTACAGACGCATCAAAAGAAGGGTGGGGTGCACACTTAAACGAGCATATGGCAAGGGGAAGCTGGTCACTCCCGGAAAGCAAGTTGCACATAAACTATCTAGAGTTAAAGGCAGTTCTTCTGGCACTACAAGAGTTCCAAGCTCTCTGTGTGAACAAAGTAGTTCTCATAGCTACCGACAATACCACTGTGGTAGCTTACATAAACAAAGAAGGGGGAATGAAGTCAGGCCCCCTGTGTGCCTTACTTTGGAGGATCCTCACTTGGTGCACAAGAAATCAGGTGACCCTCAAAGCTCGACATATTCCAGGCCGTCTCAATGTGATAGCCGACAAGTTATCCAGACTGGGTCAGACCATCCAAACAGAATGGTCCCTCAATCCGGAGATTTTTCAAGCAATATGCTCAAGGTGGCACACCCCTCAAGTGGACCTGTTTGCCACAAGGTTCAACAACAAGCTCCCTCAGTTTGCCTCACCGGTTCCAGACCCCCAGGCCTGGGCAGTGGATGCTCTCAGCCTGTCTTGGGAGGGACTGGACCCGTATGCCTTCCCACCAGCGGCAATCTTGGGCAAAGTGGTGGAGAAGTTACAGGACTACCCCTGCAACAGAATAATTCTGATTGCTCCGGGATGGCCCAACATGCCCTGGTTTTGGGACCTGGTGGCCATGTCAAGCCAGATCCCACTGTGTCTGCCCAGCATACCAAACCTTGTGTCTCAACCATTCAACCAGGTCCTTCACAGGAACCTGTCGAACCTGAATCTGCATGCCTGGCTCCTAGAGCCTCAGCAATCAAGCAGCAAGGCTTCTCTGAGGCAGTGGCAGCACGAATTGAGGCTCCTCAAAGAAGATCAACCAGATCTGTCTATGAGGCAAAGTGGACCATTTTTACAAAGTGGTGCCTCAGTAATCAGGTGGACTTCAGGGCACCACCTCTGAAAGCCGTTGCTGACTTCCTCCTTCACTTATTTCAGGACAGGCAGTTACAGCCAGGTACTATTGATGGCTACAGATCAGCCATTGCTGACAAACTGGGCAACGCCACCATTAATGTCAGCAAAGATGAGAACCTTACTCGTCTCCTGGATAGTTTCCATAGAGACAGACCCAAGGGCCGGAGGGGCATCCCCTCTTGGAACCTTTCACTGGTACTAAACCAGCTGACTAAGGCGCCCTTCGAACCCCTTAAGGAGGCCTCCTTGAAACACCTAACCCTCAAGACAGTCTTCTTGATGGCCTTAGGTTCTGGCAAACGCAGGAGTGAGATCCACGCTTGGCTTCATAAGAACATCAGACACTAATCAGACTGGTCTAAGGTGTCTTTTTATCCCTCACCCAGCTTTCTCTCCAAGAACCAGCTGGCCAAAGAGGGTCCAGACAGTGTGGCCCCGGTGGTTATTCCAGCCCTGGCCCACACGCTAGATAAATCACTCAAGGGTGACAGGTCACTGTGTCCAGTTAGAGCACTACGTTATTATCTGGACAGGACCTCTGACCTCAGGCGAAATAAGGAGTTGGTCTTTGTCTCCTTCAAAAAAGGCTTTGACAAGGATATCTCCTCTGCCACAGTCTCCTCATGGATCAAACAAACAGTCATCCTATGTTATGAGCTCTCCGACCAGCAGGCCCTTACTTTGCATCAGGTCAAAGCCCATGATGTAAGGGCCTTTGCTGCCTCTAAGGCCTTCCAAGCTGGAATTTCCTTAGAACAAATCCTATCGGCCTGCCACTGGAAATCCCACAATACCTTCACACAATTCTATCTGAAGGATGTGGCTTGGGCTGATTCAGAGCTTTTCCACCTAGGGCCGGTCGTGGCTGCCCAGCAGGTCCACCACCAAGCCCGATAGGGAGGAGACATTCTTGTAAATATGTACATAGTGTATATACTTAGATAAGTATAAATCAATCAAAAAAAAAAAAAAAAAAAAAAACTGTGACATGCTTCCTTTGGGAGGTTTATTATTTCTTGGGACTGAACTCATTCCTCTCTTCCCACCACTCAGAGCAGAAATGCTTGGAAAGAAAAGAAAGGGGGGGAGCAGTGTCGGTTAAACTATCCGGTTAACCGGTTCCTGGTTACCGACTTAGGCCATTGATGAGTAGCCTGCTTCAGGTCTACCTGGGCCAGAAAATTGTTAGTTTTGAGTTCACTCAAGTCCCTAGTAACTTACCCGCCAACCAAGCGGTAGTTATTCAGCAATTGTCCATTGGATAGGATGTATTAACGCAATAAAATTGCAAATTTAATAAGTAAATTAAATTTTTATAAGTTAATACCCTATCCAATGGACGGACAAGACCCTCCCAACCGACCCCGCTATCAGCTTACTAGGGGTCTAATAGGTTTAGACAGCGAAAAAAGACGCGATGACGTCATTCTGACTAGACAGGAAGTATGCACGAGGCGACACCTGGCGAATGTACACTCTGACCGGGCCTGCCGGTATTTTATACAGAATGACTTTTTCTGTCGTTTGGCGGGACCGGTCGCGCCGACCGGTAAAGCAATTGTCCATTGGATAGGGTATTAACTTATAAAAATTTAATTTACTTATTAAATTTGCAAGTTCGTCTGTTTGCTAGAGACATTACAAGCGAGGTACCCCCACCAAAAGTGTGAAAATTTCGACACTTTATCACAATTTTCTCAGTGACTATTGCAGGGATTTCTCTCATATCTTGCATATATGTACTAGGCCAGAGATAGATTCTCTTGTGTGAGTATGAGACCTGGATCTGTCTTAGTTTTTTTTAAATAAATTTTTTTAATAATTTTAATGCATTAAAATTCATGAAATCATGCACTAAATCACTAATAACTTGAAAAGTGTTGCATTTAGAGCATTTTGTTAAAATATGTTATTCAGCTACTTTTTTCATAGCTACAACATGGTGAGTAACTTGGGTGTCTGTCTCCATAGCTAAGTGAGTAATAGCTACTTTTGGGCTTTTCAGTAACTACCATCATGAGTAAAATCACTTGTAACTTGAAAACTATTGCATTTAGAGAATTTCGTATAAATATGTTATTCAGCTACTTTTGGGTCAGCTATAACATAGTCAAATTTCAGACCTGTAGCTCATGGCATAGCTGAGTAATAGCTACTTTTAGGTTATCACTGTTGAGTAAATCACTGATAACTTGAAAACTATTGCATTTGGAGTATTTTGTTTCATATGTTATTCACCTATTTTGGGGTCAGCTATAACATAGTAAAATTTCAGATCTGTGGCTCATGGCATAGCTGAGTAATAGCTACTTTGAGGTTATCACTGTTGAGTAAATCACTTATAACTTGAAAACTATTGCATTTACAGAAATTTGTGTAAATATGTTATTCAGCTACTTTTGGGTCAGCTATAACATAGTGAAATTACAGACCTGTAGCTCATGGCACAACTGAGCAATAGCTATTTTCAGGTACTGTATGTTGAGTAAATCAGTTGTAACTTGAAAAATATTGCATTTGGAGTATTTTGTTAAAATATGTTGTTCACCTGCTTTTGGGTCAGCTATAACATAGTGAAATTACAGACCTATAGCTCATGGCATAGCTGAGTAATAGCTATTTTCAGGTTCTCACTACTGAGTAAATCAGTTGTAACTTGAAAACTATTGCATTTACAGTATTTTGCTTGAATATGTTGTTCACCTACTTTTGGGTCAGCTATAACATAGTAAAATTTCAGACATGTAGGTCATGGCATAGCTGAGTAATAGCTACTTTTAGGTTATCACTGTTGAGTAAATCACTTATAACTTGAAAACTATTGCATTTACAGTATTTTGTTTCATATGTTATTCACCTATTTTGGGGTCAGCTATAACATAGTAAAATTTCAGACCTGTAGCTCATGATATAGCTGAGTAATAGCTACTTTCAGGTTATCACTGTTGAGTAAATCACTTATAACTTGAAAACAATTGCATTTACAGAAATTTGTGTAAATACGTTATTCAGCTACTTTTGGGTCAGCTATAACATAGTGAAATTACAGACCTGTAGCTCATGGCACAGCTGAGCAATAGCTATTTTCAGGTACTGTATGTTGAGTAAATCAGTTGTGAGTTGAAAAATATTGCATTTGGAGTATTTTGTTAAAATATGTTGTTCACCTACTTTTGGGTCAGCTATAACATAGTGAAATTACAGACCTATAGCTCATGGCATAGCTGAGTAGTAGCTACTTTTAGGTTATCACTGTTGAGTAAATCACTTATAACTTGAAAAGTATTGCATTTAGGGTATTTTGTTTCATATGTTATTCACCTATTTTGGGGTCAGCTATAACATAGTAAAATTTCAGACCTGTAGCTCATGGCATAGCTGAGTAATAGCTACTTTTAGGTTATCACTGTTGAGTAAATCACTGATAACTTGAAAACTATTGCATTTACAGAAATTTGTGTAAATACGTTATTCAGCTACTTTTGGGTCAGCTATAACATAGTGAAATTACAGACCTGTAGCTCATGGCATAGCTGAGTAATAGCTACTTTGAGGTTATCACTGTTGAGTAAATCATTTATAACTTGAAAACTATTGCATTTACAGAAATTTGTGTAAGTATGTTATTCAGCTACTTTTGGGTCAGCTATAATATAGTGAAATTACAGACCTATAGCTCATGGCACAACTGAGCAATAGCTATTTTCAGGTACTGACTGTTGAGTAAATCAATTGTAACTTGAAAAATATTGCATTTGGAGTATTTTGTTAAAATATGTTGTTCACCTACTTTTGGGTCAGCTATAACATAGTGAAATTACAGACCTATAGCTCATGGCATAGCGGAGCAATAGCTATTTTCAGGTTCTCACTATTGAGTAAATCAGTTGTAACTTGAAAACTATTGCATTTACAGTATTTTGCTTAAATATGTTGGTCACCTACTTTTGGGTCAGCTATAATATAGTAAAAATTCAGACATGTACCTCATTGCATAGCTGAGTAATAGCTACTTTGCTTATAACTCACTTATTATTGGTCCTAGAGGTTTGGAATGGAAAACCAACCAAAAGAAAATCATGGGCTGGGAATCTGTTGATGTGGTCCGATTTGACCTTGGACCTCTTCTTCAAGGTCAAACGAGGATAGCCAAACTTAAAAGTGCTTATAACTCGCTTATTATTGGTCTTATAGGTTTGGGATGGTAAAACAACATATAGGAAATCATGGGCTGGGATTCTTTTGGTGTGGTCAGATTTGACCTTTGACCCCCCCTTCAAGGTCAGTTGAGGATAGCCAAACTTAAAATTGCTTATAACTCGCTTGTTATTGGTCCTACAGGTTTGGGATGGTAAACCAACCTACAGGAAATCATGGGCTGGGAATCATTTGGTGTGGTCGGATTTGACCTTGGACCCCTCCTTCAAGGTCAAACAAAGATAGCAAATCTTAAAAGTGCCTATAAATCGCTTATTATTGGTTCTAGAGGTTTGGGATGGTAAACCATCCTATAGGAAATCATGGGCTGGGAATCTTTTGGTGTGGTTGGATTTGACCGTGGACCCGTTCTTCAAGGTCGTACGAGGATACTGCATTTGCAGTATTTCTTTAAATATGTTTTAACCTACTCTTTACACTTAAACAGTTACCTTGTTACTTTCCTTCATAATACCATTTGCAGGGAACAACTTTTTTGTCCTTTTCTTCTGTCAGGTTCAGATTTTCTTTTGAACATGCTGTTCAATTACCATTTACTGTACTTCTGTACAGCACTTTCCCTGGTAATTATGCTCTCCTCTCATTATTACCTTCACAAATCAAAAACACTCAGTCAGCTGACACAGTGCCCGTTCACGGGCACTCTCCTCTTGTTCATGTTTTGTGGTCTTAAAAATCTTTCTTGGTTATCTTGGCATTCCAAACCCTTACACAAATTTCAGCTGATTAGTTTTTTGCCAACACCATGCAACACGTTTTCCTGTTTCTTTGACTTATTTTTCTGTGGATTTTTTGCATTCTAAACCCCTGCTTGAATAGGAGCTGGTTAGCTTTTCAGCAATATCAGGCAGCTAGTGTTGCCATGACAACACTTTTTTCTGTTTCTAGGTTGTGGATATAAAAAGTCTTGAAAAAGACCTGTATGGTAAAGTGACCTAACACTCCACAAGATTAGACAATGATCTTGCTCGTTTGCTCTCCCACAAAATGGCAGACAAATATAAGTCTTTCTTTCCTCCATGAAGAGAGGAGGTGGAGAAATATAAGTCCTTCTTTCCTCCATCAACAGAGGAAGCAAACAAGACAGGACATCTTGCACAATGCATTAATTTGTATGGTCATATGACTATCAGTTTAAGTTATATTTTTCAACAAGGTGGGGCTTCACCATGACTCAATCCTTCTGAAAGATGATCTGGATCTGCAAAAATACTGCACGTCAGCCAACTATTTTTGTGTATCCAGCATAATTTATGTCCTTTCGAATTTCATCTGCCGCAGTCTTTAACCAAAGCTGGTGACACAGTACAATTCTACTGAATTTTTGTCTATATTTGCAGGTGTATATACAGCTTGTGAAGAGTGGCACACCAGCATTGGATAAAATGTTGGCTGAACTGGTTGAAGTAAACAACATTATCAACAATGAAATGCCTAACTATCCATTTCTCAAAACTATAACACCAGGTAAGCTTGTGTTTTTGTAATTGTTTGGTTTTATTCATCTGCAGTTAAGTTTATCTTCTGTAAAAATATCATTTGTTGTCTCTTGAAATCGGTGCTTTATGTGTCACTAACATATATGCTGCAGGGTCATATAGGGATTACTTTGTCCTCTAGTGTCGTTATCACAATTCACATCCAGGCAATATCTCCAAAACAGCGTAACAGATTAAATTTAAAGATGTTCTATGATTTAAAATGGTCTTAAACTCCCAGTGATAAGATTTATATTATATTGTATTTAAATTTTTTTTCATTTTTGGACTGTATAACAGCTTCACAGATTCAATTTAAATTTGGCATATGGATGTATCTGGTCCTAAAGATGTGCCCTTTTGTATTTTCACCCATGGTGTCCGGATGGGTGGTCCGGCGGCGGGAAAAAGTTTGTCCGGGCTGTATCTCAGAAACCGTAAGGTGTAGGAAGTTGATACTTGGTAGGGACATTGGTTGGGGGTTGTAGGTGTGCAAACGTCATGGTCTGACCATGATTTGACCTTGCCGCAGTGACCTTGCGTTTCAAAATCTTGTCTGGGCTATATTTTGACAACCGTAAGGTGTAGGAAGTTGATACTTGGCAGGGACATTAGTTACGGGTTGTAGATGTGCAGTGTCATGGTGTGACCTTGATTTGACCTTGCTGTAGTGACCTTGACCTTTAAAATCTTCTCCGGGCTGTATCTCGGAAACTGTAAGGTATAGGAAGTTGATAATTCGTAAGGTCATTGGTTAGGGGGTGTAAATGTGCAGCGTCATGATGTGACATTGATTTGACTTTTCACCTTGCTGAAGTGACCTTGACCTATAAAATCTTGTCTGGGCTATATCTCAGAAACTCAAAGGTGTAGAAAGTTGAGACTTGGTAGGGACATTGGTTGGGGTTGTAGTTGTGCATCGTCATGGTGTAGTCTTGATTTGACCTATGACCTAGTCATAGTGACCATGAGTTTGAAAATCTTGTCTGGGCTATTTATTGTATCCACCGGATAACATCCGGTGGATACTATGGATTATGCATGAGTACGCCGCCACAGTGTGTAGAGATTTTCTCGTTACCCCTCTAGAGGCCAGGGTATTATAGGTAGACTTCTCAAATTTGCAGGATATATTCATAACCATAAAATCTTGCCTGGGAATATTTTTGGCCTCATTTTGAAAAACAAGATGGCCGCCACAGGCATTTTTGGACTTTCAGCAAGGAGTTTTGTTGGCCCTCTAAAACAAAGGGCGTTCTAGGTAGAGATCTCAAATTCGCGGGATATGTTCATCATTACAAAATCTTGATTGAAAATATTTTTGGCCTCATTTTGAAAAACAAGATGGCCGCTTTTCTTTTCAGTCATGAAAAGTGCTGATATCTCCCTTATTATTGGTCCTACAGGTTTGCAATGTGAAACCAACCTATTGAAAATCATGGGCTGCGAACTTTTTGATGTGGTCAGATTGGACCTTGGGCCCCTCCTTCAAGGTCAAACAAGGATACCCAAACTTAAAAGTGCTTATAACTTGCTTATTATTGGTCCTAGAGGTTTGCAATGTCAAACCAACCTATAGGAAATCATGCGCTGCGAGGATAGACAAACTTAAAAGTGCTTATAACTCGCTTATTATTGCTCCTAGAGGTTTGCAATGTGAAACCAACCTATAGGAAATCATGGGCTGCGAATCTTCTGATATGGTCAGATTTGATCTTGGGCCTCTCCTTCAAGGTCAAACAAGGATAGCCAAACTTAAAACTGCTTATAACTCACTTATTATTGGTCCTAGAGGTTTGCACTGTGAAACCAACTTATAGGAAATCATGGGCTGCCAATCTTTTGATGTGGTTAGATTTGACCTTGGGCCCCTCCTTCAAGGTCAAATGAGGATAGCCAAACTTAAAAGTGCTATAATAACTTGCTTATTATTGGTCCTAGAGGTTTGCAATGTAAAACCAATCTATAGGAAATCATGGGCTGGGAATCTTTTGATGTGATCAGATTTGATCTTTGGCCCCTCCTTCAAGGTCAAATGAGGATAGACAAACTTAAAAGTGATAATAACTTGCTTATTATTGGTCCTAGAGGTTTGCAATGTGAAACCAACCTATAGGAAATCATGGTCTGCGAATCTTCTGATGTGGTCAGATTTGACCTTGGGCCTCTCCTTCAAGGTCAAACAAGGATAGCCAAAGTGAAAAGTGCTTATAACTCACTTATTATTTGTCCTAGATGTTTGCAATGTGAAAACAACCTATAGGAAATCATGGGCTGTGAATCTTCTGATGTTGTCAGATTTGACCTTGTGCCCCTGCTTCAAGGTCAAATGAGGGTAGCCAAACTTAAAAGTGCTTACAACTTGCTCATTATTGAAAAATGCTGTTTATTTTCGAAACTATGTTAGTTGGCCTTTTCTGGTGGATACATCTTGCATCTGGCCACAGATGCGTCCTTGGTCTAGTTGGATTCAGTAAGGTGTAGAAGGTTGACACTTGGTAGGGACATTGGTTAGGGGTTGTAGGTGTGCATCATGGTGTGACCTTTAACTTTGGCCTTGCCAAAGTGTGTTCACCTGCAAGATTTGAGACATGTTTTTCTTATGATAAAGATATATGGATTGCTGCAACTGATTATTATATGCACGTTTACATTTTTATTGCATTAATACATCCTATCCAATGGACAATTGCTTTACCGGTCGGCGTGACTGGTCCCGCCAAACGCCAGAAAAAGACGTCCTGTATATAATACCGGCAGGACCAGTCACGGAGTGTGCATTCGCTAGGTGTCGCCTCGTACTTCCTTCCTGTCTAGACAGCGTGACGTCATAGCATCTTTTTCGTTTGGCGTGTGGAGTGTGCGGACGTGTTTTCTACAGAGAGACGTGTTAAAGTTTATCTGCGAATTCATCCATTTTATTTCACATCTACGTATTTCTACTGAAGTACTGATCATCATGTCGTCCCCAGGACAGAAGAGAGGCACTTGTGGCCATGTTATGGCTATATTTGATGGCCATTTGAAATGTGCAAGATGTCGGGACAAGAGGGTTGGAGAAGACAACTGTGTTCTTAAGAAAGACTGCCCTATATGTAAAGCTTTTACACCAGAGCAGATCCAACAACTAGCCACCCCCACGTACAGAGATAGGAAGAACAAAGAAAAGAGAATGGTTTCGTCCTCCCCTACCCCCACTCTCGTGGACCCTTCACTCGTCGTGTTTTGGGTAAAGTAGAGGGAGAGAAGGCTAATGTCAAGCCTGAAACCACGCCTGCTGGAAAGAAGAAGAGAAGCGACTCTCCCAAGCCTTCTCCCAGATCCAGCAGCAGACCTTCATCTGAAGATTTGAAGAATCTAGATGATAAATGGGCTGAAAGATTTGCAAGGCTTGAAGCAATGCTGTTGTCCAAATCCTTTGCTGTCCCGGTGGAACCAGTGATAAAGCCAGCAGAAGTCATCACCAGCCAGAAGCCATTTTTATTATCCTGGTGCTAGCACCAGTAAGTTGGCTGACTCTGCAGAGCCTTCCGGTCCCAGCCTTGTTCAGGCCACCGGTGATGCTGTTCCACCCAGAGGAGATGAGATGCAACAGAATGCCACCCAGCCTGTTGAGGCTCCCGGTGCGGGGACGGCCACCCAGCCTGTTCAGGCTCCCGGTGCAGGTCTTGATGTACTGCCTTCCGGTACCGGTGATGCTATCTTCAGTGTGGACCAGACCCTGACCGGTCCTAGAGCTCTCCAGAGTACCAGTGGGTCTGAAAGTGAAGATGAACAGCACAGTTAGATGGGTTCCCTGTTGGAAGGAAACTACCGGGACGTCTCCCCAGCCAGAGACCTCACCAGGGACGAATCTACAGATAAAGAACTCTCTGAGGTGGCCAGCTATAGAGAGACGATGAGAGGCGTGAGATCCTTCATGGGTTGGCACAAGGTCCCTGAGTTTGAGAGTGTTTCATCTTCTGATGACAACCCTTTTGCCGGTTCAGGTGTTCAGCCAACCGGTAAAGTGTCGGTCAAGCTTCCGGTGGACGATTGGCTGTGTAAGAAGATGGAAAAGCTTAACCTCACCATCACAGAGGGCTACCCTGCAAGAAACTCCTCAAAGATCAGTTCATTAAGCCTCCCCGGTCGTCCAGATGGTATGGGATGCATGCTGAGAAGAGAGACTGTGGCAATGTTACTGTGTCTTCCTGGTCTCCGGAACCAGCCAAGCATAACAGTGCTTTTAGCCGGGTTGCCAGACACACCCTTCCTACTGCCCCACCCTCCTGGGCATTCAACCAGGACATGCTGAGGCGTTGGGAGAGAGCAGCCAGAGAACAAACTGTCATGTGCAAACAGGCTGCTGGACTTTCACGTTGTTTGACCAGAGTTCAAGATGCTTCTCAGCTGAAGTCTTTACATCTGGATAGTTCCAAGGGCAAGTCGCCTGAGAGAATGAGGCAGGCCGTAGAAGAACTTGACTATCTGGTGACCTTTAACGGTCAATATCTCAAGCAATGGCCAGGACTATGCAAGATCTATCTGAAGGCGTGTTTATCAGCATGGCGAACTTCACCCTTGCACGCAGGGACAGTTATTTGGAATATTTGCATGCTGGTGTAAAGCAGGACACCCTTACTGCTCTGCGTACGGCCCCTGTTCATCTACACTCACTTTTCCTTGACCAGCTTATCACCAAGGCTGAAGAGGAGATCTGTAGAAGTGAGGAGAGGCGTTCTTCTGGCCAGCCTCACAGACGTCAAGGTCACTTTCACCCTTATGCTCCCAGTGACAGATCTGCTAACCAACCGGACCGGAAGTCTGGTAACCCAGCATGGAAGCAAATAAGGGATAGACAGCAAACCAGGAAAAATCGTGGCAAGCCTTCAACTTTCTCCCAGAAACCAGCTAAGGGTTCCAAGCCGCGTAAATGACAATCAATGTGTAATTCTGTGACAGGGCTGAAGGACTCTGTGTATGTGTCCGGTCAAATAGGCTTGAACCCTTCACCAGTGATAGCCGGGGACAAAAAAGTGACTGTAAATTCTCATGTAGACTTTTGTGTTGCAAATGCTCATTCTGTTATCGGGTTGCCGCAAAAGAAAGGCTTAAATCCCAATTATTGTTACAGGTACACAGAAATAGAATATGTGAAAGATGTTTCCTGTGTAGGTCACTTGAGTTCTGCAAATCTTGTCACAAATGCCCCACCTGTTGTTATAAATCCACCTGTAGGGGCAAGGCTACACAATTTTTGGGAGAAGTGGGAAGTTCTGGGTTCAAGTCCAAAAGTAGTCGCCACACTCAGAGGGTTACACACTCCCCTTCCGGTTCAGACCGAACCTAACCAGGTCACCAACTGTTATAAGCAACTACCAAAACCCATCCAAACAGGCCCACCTTTTAGAGGCACTGTATCAGCTGGTGAACAAAAATGCAGTGGAACCGGTAGCAAACCAAAACTCACTAGGGTTTTACAACCGGCTATTTTTGGTACCCAAACCCAACAACCGGTGGAGACCGGTCCTGGAACTGAGCACCTTGAACACCTTTCTAAACACAGAGTCATTCAAAATGGAGACCCCAGAGACAATAAGGACCTCCCTACAGTCGGGGGAGTGGGTCACATCCATAGACTTCAAAGACACATACTTCCATATACCAATTCACAGTCAGTCCAGGAAGTACATGCGTTTTCACATCCAGGACCAGTCCGACCAGTTCAAAGCCCTACCCTTTGGCCTGTCCACAGCACCCATGGAGTTCACAGTGGTAGCCAAAGAGGTCAAACTGATGGCTTTACAGAGGGGTATAAGAATCCACCAGTACCTAGACGACTGGTCGGTGAGAGCCACATCCCACCAAACTTGTCTCCAGCATACACAGACCTTGGTAGCTCTCTGTCGAGAACTAGGTTGGCTGGTGAACAAGGATAAGTCAGAACTGGAGCCAAAACAGGTTTTCAACTTCGTAGGTTACCAGTTCGACCTCAGGGAGGGCAAGGTCAGACCCACACCAGATCGTTGGCAGACCTTACAAGACAAGATATTGTCAATCCTGTCCGGTCCGGTGTGTCCGCTCCGGCAGTTCATGTCCCTCATAGGACTTCTAACAGCCACAGAAAAGCAATGAGACCCATACAGTGGCACTTGAAGAACAACTGGAGGGTACCGGAAGCACTAGAAAAGGTGATACCCGTCCCCAGGTCCCTCCACCCCCACTTAAGGTGGTGGCTGGAGGAAAGCAATGTGCTTCCAGGTCAACCATTACACCCTCTAAAACATGCTCTGCAGATATTTACAGACGCATCAAAAGAAGGGTGGGGCGCTCACTTAAACGAACGCACTGCAAGGGGAACCTGGTCCCTTCCAGAAAGCAAGTTACACATAAACCACTTGGAACTAAAGGCGGCCCTAAAAGTTCCAAGACCTCTGTTCAAACAACATAGTACTGGTAGCCACAGACAACACAACAGTGGTTGCCTATATCAACAAAGAGGGGGGGATGAAGTCGGGCTCCCTGTGTGCCCTACTGTGGAGAATCCTGTCCTGGTGCACCAGGAAACAGGTAACTCTCAAGGCACGTCACATCCCCGGCCGGCTGAACGTGATAGCAGACAAACTATCCAGACTTGGCCAGAACATTCAAACAGAATGGTCCCTTCACCCAGAGGTGTTTCAAGCTATATGCTCCCGGTGGCACCAGCCTCAAGTGGACTTGTTTGCCACCAGATTCAACAACAAACTCCCACAGTTTGTGTCTCCGGTCCCAGACCCTCAGGCTTGGGCAGTGGATGCACTCAGCCTGTCTTGGAAAAATCTGGACCCATATGCCTTCCCACCAGCAGCCATCTTGGGCAAAATGGTGGAGAAGTTACAGGACTACCCCTGCAACAGGATCATTTTGATCACCCCAGGGTGACCCAACATGCCCTGGTTATGTCGTCACTCTGCGGCGTGGGCATACGCGTCCGCGTGAACAACTTCTCCTCCAAAACTACAAGGCCTAGAGACATGCTGTTTTTTTTAAAAGATACCTTATCTATCGAGGATGAAAAATTGTTCAAGGCATGCAAATCTGTCTGTTCGTCTGTTTGCTAGAGACATTATAAGGGAGGTACCCCCACCAAAAGTGTGAAAATTTCAACACTTTATCACAATTTTCTCAGTGACTATTTCAAGGATTTCTCTCATATCTTGCATATATGTACTAGGCCAGAGGTAGATTCTCTTGTGTGAGTGTGAGACCTGGCTCTGTCTTATTTTTTTTTTAATAAATTTTTTTAATAATTTTTAATGCATTAAAATTCATGAAATCATGCACTAAATCACTTATAACTTGAATAGTGTTGCATTTAGAGCATTTTGTTAAAATATGTTATTCAGCTACTTTTTTCAGAGCTACAACATGGTGAGTAACTTGTGTGTCTGTCTCAATAGCTAAGTGAGTAATAGCTACTTTTGGGCTTTTCAGTAACTTCCATCATGAGTAAAATCACTTGTAACTTGAAAACTATTGCATTTAGAGAATTTCGTATAAATATGTTATTCAGCTACTTTTGGGTCAGCTATAACATAGTAAAATTTCAGACCTATAGCTCATGGCATAGCTGAGTAATAGCTACTTTTAGGTTATCACTGTTGAGTAAATCACTTATAACTTGAAAACTATTGCATTTAGAGTATTTTGTTTAATATGTTATTCACCTATTTTGGGGTCAGCTATAACGTAGTGAAGTTCCAGACCTGTGGCTCATTGCATAGCTGAGTAATAGCTACTTTGAAGTTCTCACTGTTGAGTAAATCAGTTGTAATTGGAAAACTATTGCATTTACAGAAATTTGTGTAAATATGTTATTCAGCTACTTTTGGGTCAGCTATAACATAGTGAAATTACAGACCTGTAGCTCAGGCACAACTCTTGAGAAGTGCCAACATAGCCTGAAGTCAACCTTTAAGAAGGTTAAGTCTCAGATCCAGAAAGGTGCCAATCCTGAGAAAGCAGCTAAACGTGGATATGAACAAGCCTGTGAATACTTAGACATATGGAATAAGACTGTTCTTTTTCAATACAGAGCTCTCACATGCCTCAGCAAATCCTTAGCCCATATACTCCAGAGGGAGCTATATACTATGGGTAACACCAGCTTGCTAAGGCGTGAAGCCAAAATGACCCTTTTACAACCACATTTAGGGGAAACGAGACGCCAAGAACTCAGGAACTCGCCCTTTTGGCATTCCTCCTTGTTCAAGTCTCAACTTGTAAAGGAGGGAGAAGACTTCCTCCTCAAAAAAGGCACCTCTAAAGACTCTCAGGGTTTCTGACCCTATCAAAATAAGCCCTTTATTGCGTTAATACATCTTACCTAGTGGACAGGACATACAAACTCAACAACACTCCTCCGGCTCTGAGAAGGCTTCTGCCGGTCCCACCGGTGATGATGCTTCCCTCTCACACCGACCCGATTATGGACTTTCCTCTACCGGTGCCTGTGCATATCCGACAGATATTGAGGATACACTTTTTGAACAATTCTCTGATGAGGATGCTAACCGGTCAGATTCCCGTTCAGATGAGGGTCAGTTGTCAGATTCTACTGAAACCCCGGAGCAAACAGAAGATATGACGTACAGAGAGACAGTACGTTCAGTCAGATCGTTTATGGGCTGGCACCACATACCAACTTTTGAGTCGGATTACTCTGAACCGGATAAGTCAAATAATCCGTGGAAAGGCAAGCAGCCCAGAAAACCAACTAGGATATCTGTTGCCATGCCCCCATTAGAATTAGAACGGTTAAACCTAACTGTAGCAGAAGGATACCCGTCGCGGGCTCAAGATTCTCCCGGCCTCAAACGTGACCAATTCATTAAAGTTCGCAAATCTCAGTCAAGGTGGTATAAGATGCACCTAATGAAACCACAGCACAGCACTGAGGCGAAGGTTAATTCGCAGTTCCCTAGGATCACAAGGGCCTCTGCTTATCCTTCAACTGGACCACCTTCTAGACCCATTTCACAGGAGTCATTACGTTGTTGGGAAAGGGCAGCTCGAGAGGACAGTTACATTGTTAACCACACAGCTGGTTTCAATAGATGTTCAACTGAATTACAGGACAGGATGTCTCAAAATATTGCCCTCCTCGGCTCCCGCATTAACAAAGGCAAGGCCTCGAAGGAAGTCACAGGTGCTTTGAATGACTTGCGTGACCTCATGGCTTTTCATCAACGTCTGTCTGTAGCCATGGGCATGTCTCTTCAGCACCTAGCAGACAGCCTCTTTGTTCATTTATCAAACTTGATTCTTCTCAGGCGGGATTCGTATTTGGATTTTGTGAAGAATGGAGTCAAACAGGACACAATGAACCTTTTGAGAAATGCTCTGTTGTTTGGTTACGGGCTATTCCCGGATGATGCCATTGTTTCGGCAGAGCAAGACATACAAAAGCATGAAACCAGCAGTGTTGCTCAGAGACCCGGTCCGGGTGCTCCTCAGCGCACTAGCTGGAGAGGTTCCCACAGGTATCAACCTTATGAACGCAGGGATAAAAAAGCCCCTACTTCCTCTGATCAGGCTTCCCAACAACAACATCAGCCTTGGAGGCAGTTCAGTAGGAGTCGCTCCAGGGGTCGTGGACTCGGACGAGGTGCCAACCCTCGTTTCTCCAAGTCTCAACAATACAAGCCCTACAAATGACAATTATTGTGTCGGTCCAACCTCTATTCAAGTAAATCAGTGTCAGTTGGACCTGCCCAAAGTTCAGAAAGGAATGTATCCAACGGCTCAAATATCATACAAACTAGTTTCAAGGACAATAAATCCAGTAGTTACTCAAACTTTAAAGTTGGATGTGTCTTGTCTTGCTGTTACTCATGCTCATATTGTACCTTTACACGGGCTTCCGCAAAGGAAAGGATTAAGTCCCGATCATTCAGTGGACAAAATAAAGCATGTCAAAGGTGTATGTTGTGTAAATCCATGTCATTCTGTCCTTCCTGTTCTCAATGCCCCCAATGCTGTCATCGAACAGAATGTAGGGGGAAGGTTACAAACGTTTGGGCAAGTTTGGCAAGAAATGGGCGCAAATCCTCGGGTGATTTCTGTCTTGAAGGAGGGTTACACCCTTCCATTCAAACAGAGACCCCTATTGACAAGGTTTCCCCTAGTTCAAAGTGGCTATGCCAACCCAGTAAAGAACCGGTTCTTAAAGGAAGCCTTAATCAGTCTCATGAAGAAGTTGGTAGTAGAAAAGGTGGTTATCAAGTCGTCTCTGGCTTTTTACAACCGGCTTTTCCTTGTCCCCAAACCAAACAGAAAATGGAGACCAATCTTGGACCTGAGTCAGTTGAACTTATACCTCAGTACCAATACCTTCAAGATGGAAATTCCGGAGACAATCCGGTTATCCTTACAGGGGAATGGGTGACATCGCTGGACTTCAGCGAAGCGTATTTCCACATTCCAATAAATCAAAGGTCACAAAAATATCTGAGGTTCTTCCTGTACAATCAAACCTTCCAATTCACAGCTCTTCCCTTTGGTCTGGCCACAGCTCCTCTCGAGTTTACCAAGGTGGTCAAGGAAGTGAAGCTTATGGCTCAAGCAAGGGGTATCAGGATCCACCAGTACCTAGACGACTGGTTGTTGAGAACCCCGTACCCGGACACCTACCTACAACATACCCAGACCCTTTTGGCCCTTTGCCAGCAATTAGGGTGGGTGGTAAACATGAAAAAGTCAGAGCTAATACCGCAACAGGTCTTCAATTTCGTAGGCTACCGGTTCGACCTGGTGACCGGTCGGGTTCTACCCACTCCGGACTGGTGGACAACCCTCCAAGAGAAGTTGAAGTTCATAAAAAACCAGAAGAGTTGTACTGTCAAGACAGTTCATGTCTCTGATAGGACTGCTCACAGCAACGGAAAAGCAAGTGTGGTCCGGTTGACTTCATATGAGGCCCATCCAATGGCACTTGAAGCGACACTGGCATGTTCCCGAAGTTTTGGAGAAGGTTATTCCGGTTCCTCAGTCTCTTCACCCCCATCTAGATTGGTGGTCAGAAGAGAGCAATGTGCTGAGGGGCCAACCCCTGCACCCCCTTCAACACGCTCTTCAGCTGTTTACAGACGCCTCAAACGAAGGCTGGGGTGCAACACTTAGGGGACTCCACTGCAAGAGGCGTTTGGTCAGCCATAGAAAGTCGCCTCCACATCAGTTTTTTGGAGCTAAAGGCAGTCCTTCTGGCCCTAAAGAGTTTCGAGCATCTATGCATGAACCAGATTTTTCTTGTTGCAACGGACAACACAATGGTGGTCTCTTACATAAACAAACAGGCGGTATGAAGTCAGGCTCTCTCTGTGCCCTCCTATGGTGGCTTCTATCCTGGTGCCACCCCAGAGGAATAGTCCTCAGGGCAAGGCACATTCCAGGTCGCTTGAATGTCATAGCGGACAAGTTTTCCAGACACAATCAAGTGATTCAAACAGAGTGGTCCCTATCTCAGCAGGTGTTCAATCTTTTGTGCTCCAGATGGGCCCGACCACAAGTAGACTTGTTTGCAACCCGGTTCAATCACAAACTTCCTCAGTTTGTATCACCGGTACCGGATCCGGCAGCATGGGCAGTAGACACCCTCAGTCTTCCATGGGAGAATCTGGACATGTACGCCTTTCCTCCAGTCTCCCTGGTTCCCCAGGTGGTTTCCAAGATGATGGATCAGGGCTGTCGGAGAATGATTCTCATTGCACCAGGTTGGCCAAACATGCCCTGGTTTTGGGACCTGGTAAATTTGTTGGTTCAGATTCCCTTCAGTCTTCCAATGGTGAAGGACCTGGTGAATCAACCATTCAACGGGTTAGTCTACAGGAACCTCTGCAATCTGAATCTGCATGCTTGGCTCCTAGAGCCTCTGCCATGCAGAAACAAGGTTTCTCTGATGAGGTGGCAGAAAGATTTGAGGCTCCTCAGAGGGGCTCAACCAGAGCCGTATACAAGTCAAAGTGGGCCATTTCTGTTAAATGGTGTGAGTCACACGAGGTGGACTTCAGGTCGCCCTCTGTGAACCAAATTGCAGATTTTCTTTTGCATCTTTTCAAAGAGAGGAATCTGCAACCCAGTACTATTGAAGGCTATAGAACGGCCATTACAGACATGGTAGGCAATGTTGAATTGAACATTAGCAAGGATGAAAACCTCACTCATCTTCTGGACAGCTTTCACAGAGATAAGCCTAAAGGAAGACGGGGTGTGCCCTCTTGGAACCTCTCTCTGGTGCTCCCTTTGAACCCTTGCGAAAGGCCTCTCTCAAACATTTGACCTTTAAAACAGTCTTTCTCCTAGTACTGGGTTCAGGCAAAAGTGAAATCCATGCCTGGCTATACAGAAATGTCAGACACCAGGAAAACTGGAGTCAGGTCTCACTCTATCCTTCACCCAGTTTTCTCTCCAAAAATCAGCTAGCTAGCGATGGTCCAGCCTCTGTGGCTCCGGTGGTCATCCCGGCTTTGGCTCCCACTTTGGATAAGTCCTTGTCGGAAGACAAATCACTCTGTCGGGCCTTACGGTATTACCTGGACAGGACAAAGGACCTCCGAAAAGGAAAAGACTTGGTGTTCGTATCCTTCAGGAAGGGTTTTCAAAAGGACATTGTCCCTGCCACTATCTCTTCCTGGATTAAACAGACAGTGCTATTGTGTTATCAGCTCTCGGACCAAACGGCCCAAGATTTACATCGGGTTAGAGCTCATGATGTTCGGGCCTTTGCAGCTTTTCAGGGAGGGGTTCACTGGAACAGATCCTCTCAGCCTTTCATTGGAAAGCCCACAACACTTTTACCCAGTTCTATCTGAAGGACTTGGCTTGGGCAGATTCTGAGCTGTATCATTTGGGCCCCGTAGTGGCAGCCCAACAGATCCAGGAGAGCAAGTAAACCGATCCTCCAGCTCTTTTTGTATATAGTGTATAGTCGGTAGATAATTTAAAAAAAAAAAAGCTTCCGCTATCTTTACCCCTGGTCTGCCATGATCCAAAGTGGACCAGGAGTACGGGAAAGATAGTTTCATGGTTCCTGTCCTTCTTCCTCTTTATCTCAGAACTCTCACTCCCCTAGGTCCTATGGTGCTCTCTAGCCGAGCCAGTGCTATGACCTATGTTAAAAACGGGGGTGGGGTGGGGGGGTGGGGGGGCAAGGGTGTTATTCCTATACGTTGGCTGACTTAGCCATTACCGGATCCATCCTTTGTGTATCTAGAGTTCTTAGGAATCCCCCCTTTTTATTCAGGCTACCCTCCATCCAATGGGTAGTTATTCTGCATCTGTCCCCTAGGTAAGATGTATTAACGCAATAAAATGGAAAATTTAATAAGTAAATTAAATTTTTATAAGTTAATACCTTACCTAGTGGACAGGGGGATTCCCACCCTACCTTCCCCGCTCATCTATGCCTTAAAAAGGGGACATTCTAAGGTAGGCAACAAAAAGAGGAAGAGCGCATGTGTGAGCATGCACAGTATACTGGCAGGTAGGCTACACAGCCACCTGGCGAGTGAACAGGACACTACCGGTCCCGGCCAGAGCCCAGCTTAGGACATTTTTTTCTAACGTTTGGCGAGACCGGCATCTGTCCAATAGGTAAGGTATTAACTTATAAAAATTTAATTTACTTATTAAATTTTCCATTTCGTGGTCCCCACAACAAGAAAAGAGGCTCCTACAGGAAACGCCCATATGGGGGCAACTCCTCACAAAGCAGTAACCAATCCTTTTCCTCAGGTAGGGGGAAACCGAACTTCAGAGGATCCAGGGGTCATTTTTGACCCCACTCTAGGGGATGAGGGCATGGAAACCCCTCCCCCCAATGACTCCTTAAAAGCCTCCCTCAGTCCACCAGTAGGAGGTCGCCGCCGTTCTTTCAGAAGAGACTGGTAAACAAACAAATGTTCATCCAACGTGTTAAATGTTGTTTATCACCAATGGCTACGTGTTTATCACCAATGGCTACGTACTGCCATTCAATTCAAAACCAAGTCTGGTCAGATTCCCTCTGATTCAGTCAGTATACAAGGCCCTTCAAAAAGACCAATCTCTGGCCACTTGTATCCAGTCTCTTCTGTCAAAGAATGCAATAGAAAGGGTGGAAAATGAAAAGTCTCTCGGTTTTTACAGTCGCCTGTTTCTAGTCCCCAAGCCTCACCAAAGGTGGAGGCCAGTCATAGATTTAAGCAGGCTCAACACTTTTCTACACGTAGAAAAGTTCAAAATGGAAACTCCAGAGTCCATCAGGACCTCCCTGATTCCAGGAGAATGGGTATCGTCGATAGACCTATCAGATGCTTACCTTCACATCCCCATCCACCCAAACTCAAGGAAATACCTAAGGTTTTGCCACAGGTCACAGGTGTTCCAGTTCACCTCCCTCCCATTCGGACTAGCCACAGCCCCCCAGGAAGTGAAGCTAATGACCCTCTCCAGATGACTCAGACTTCACCAATACCTGGACGACTGGCTGATCAGGTCCCAGTCTCAGGAAGAAGCCCAAGTGAACACTCAGGCAGTGGTAGACCTAACCCAGTCCTTGGGGTGGATAATAAATCAGGAGAAATCAGAACTAAAACCTACTCCGGTGTTTTCGTTCGTGGGCTACGAATACCATCTAGATTTGGCCCTTGTAAAACCCACTCAAAAGAGATGGCTCAAACTTCAGGATTTGATCCCAAGTCAAAACATGTTTTAACTGCAAGATGTTTGATGTCGCTAATTGGGTTGCTTGCCTCAACAGAGAAAATGGTCCCAGAGGGATGCCTTCAAATTAGGCCCTTTCAGTTTCATCTCAAGGAGCACTGGAGATATCCTCAGTCGCTGGACAGCCTCCTTCCTTGGACAGAAACCATTTCTGCACACCTAGACTGGTGGCAGAACCCCTCAAACATGATGAGATGTGCAGACCTTCATCCCAAAGACCACAGCATCCAACTCTTTACAGATGCCTCAAACGAAGGTTGGGGCGCTCACTTAGATCAAAGGGTCTGTGGTCAGACGGGGAAAAAAGGCTACACATAAATGTTCTAGAATTGAAGGCAGTCTCACTGGCCCTTCGAAGCTTCAAGGACCAGTGTCAGAACCAAACAGTGCTAGTTGCAATGGACAACTCAACAGTGGTAGCCTACATAAACAAGGAGGAACTCACTCAGCGGAGATGTGCGCTCTCCTGTGGAAGATCATGACATGGTATCATCGCTATCACATAACGTTAAAGTCAGACACATTCCAGGGTGTCTGAATGTGATGGCTGACCTGTCCAGGTCGAACCAAGTGCAGTCAACAGAATGGTCACTGCATCCGCAGGTGTTCAAACAGATCTGTCAAAAGTGGTTCACTCCTCAAGTAGATCTATTTGCCAATCATCTGAACCACAAACTTCCACTGTACGTATCTCCAGTCCCAGACCCAAATGCTTGGGACATAGATGCTCTAAACTTAAACTGGATGGGTCTCACTGCCTATGCTTAACCTCTGATGGCTCTCTTTCACAGGATGATCAAAAAAATCAGGCGATGTCATTGCCTGATCATCGTAATAGCTCAGGCAACAGCTCTCAACAGAGATCCCACTGCAACTTCCGGTGTCAACGACTCTTCTCGAACAGTCCCACAATTATGTGTTCCACAGCAATCCACAACATCTCAACCTCCACGCCTGGTGTCTAGGAGTGGACAGCTCCAAGAACAAGGCTTCTCTGTGGAGGTGGCAGAGAGAATTGCTGACCCTCAGAGGTCATCAACAAGGACCATCTATAAGTCAAAGTGGGCCCTATTTGAGAAATGATGGAGAGAAAGCTCCATCAGTGAAACCAGTCTCAGACTTTTTCATGTACCTGTACCAAGATCTAAACAGGCACCCCTCGACCATTGATGGTTACAGGACGGCCATTGTTGACACTTTGGGCCCAGCAGGCCACCATATTTCACAAAGTTCAGACCTTCACAGGTCACAGAATCTTCCAAAATTGAATCTTTCTGTTGTTCTCAATGAGCTCACAGAAGCACCCTTTGAGCCTATGAAAGACACAGACCTCAAACATCTTATTCTCAAAACTGCTTTCTTGCTAGCTTTGGCCTCCGGCAAGCGTCGCAGCGAAATCCATACCTGGGTTGCAAACAAAGTATCTAATCTAGGCCAATGGGAAAAGGTGGCCTTGTTCCCTTCTTCTGACTTTATAGCCAAAAACCAACTAAGCAAGAGAAGGTTCCCAAAATGCGTCTCCAGTGACTATTCCTGCTCTAACTACCATTGTAGATAGACAATTCAAAGAAGACAGGACTTTGTGTCCAGTGCGGGCGCTGAGGTACTATTTGGATCGAACCAAAGACCTGAGAGGGTCTCGATCCCTCCTTTTCATCTCCTTCAAGAAAGGACATGCCTCAGACATCAGACCCGCTACTCTTTCTTCTTGGTTGAAACAAACCATTCTACTTTGTTATAAACAAGCAGACCAACAAGCCTTGGACTTAGTCCAAGTTGAAGTGCATGACATTAGGGCCTTCGCGGCCTCTGAGGCCTTTTACGGTGGGGTATCGGTGGACCAAATCATGCAAGCCTGTCACTGGAAAGCTCAACACATTTACAAATTTTTACCTAAAAGACCTTACTTGGTCAGACAACAACAACAATATATATCTGGGTCCAGTGGTGGCGGCACAACAAGTCCTAGACCCTTCCCCTCAGACCAGTTATCCTTGGAAAGAAAGGGGGGGGGGGCACATCCGCTACAACCAAGTCTTCAGGAGTCTAATCCCAGGGTCTAGGTTTACCTCTCAAGATGTTATGGGTAAGGTCATTTTTTTATTTTTAGTTTATCAAGCATAATATGTATTAAGGACTTATCAAGGTTGTCATTAATCTCATGTTAGGTGGCAAAAATTTATGAGGATTCCAACCATAGGGCTGGTTTTTCACTCGTGGATGGGCCCTAAGGCCCCTTACACTTCTTAAGTGAGCACGGCTGCACTTCTCTCTTACAATCAAAACATCCTGACAGTTTTTAGCACTGTCATTCATTTTATTCAGGTTTTTGACTCTTTACAGGCCCGGTCTTCGGTGTTGGGGCACTGTTAACGGGACTCAGACTGGTATTTCTAAACATTCATTATAATCTATTACTTCAAAATCTAAGAAAAAAATTGACCCACCCTGCCTCCCCGCTGTATTACAGCTGAGGGGTACAGTTTAAAAACGAGAAAGTAGGAAGAGATCTCGTAGTGTACCACAAGAGGACAACCTGAGGCTACGGCCAACTGTAAAAGTCTATTTTTCTTAGACGTTGGCCGTGATGCCTGCGGCCATCCGAGAACAGCATTCAGTCCCTCATGGTAAGCTTGTAGCTTATAAAAGCTACATTTAAGTAATCAAAATTTTCAATTTCATGACAAAGCTGATACAAAGTTATGTGTCACATATCGTAGGTGGTACAGGTATGCGATGACAAGTTATGGGAAATCATGATGATCTACAAATATCAGATTTAAAATTTCTTAAATGGGGCTCCACTTTGTATTAATATTGTTCATTATCTGTACAAGTTGGCTTTGCAGGGACTGCTTGCTGTGCAAAGTATTCTGTTGATGAGATGTGGTATCGCGCAGAAATTGTAGAAAATCTGGATGACAGAGTTGGTGTTGTGTTTGTTGACTATGGAAATTACGAATATCTTCTTGAAAAAGAGTAAGTGAAAATACCTAACAGATCTTAATTATTTTAACTCCAGTCCATAAAGGCTGGGGTTATAGTCATCCCCAGCGCTATTTGGGTGGTAGCCGCATGCATGAAGATTAAAGCCATGCATGGATTTTCAACAAATTTTCAGGAAATGTTTACCCTAAGAGTATCTAGAGCTGATTGGTCCTTGGGGATCAGAATGAGATAACAACTTACACAAAATCATGGGCTGCAATTCTTTTGCAAGTATCAAATTTGACCTTTGACCCCTGCTTCAAGCTCAAGATGAGGTCATAATACAAAATAGGGATTATATCCTTATTATTGTATCCACCGGATAGCATCCGGTGGATACTATGGATTACGCATAAGTACACCACCGCCGCTGCAGTGTGTAGAGATTTTCTCGTTACCCCTCTAGAGGCCAGGGTTTGGGATGGTAAACCAACATATAGGAAATCATGGGCTGGGAATCTTGTGGTTTGGTCGGATTTGACCTTGGGCCCTTCCTTCAAGGTCAAACGAGGATAGCCAAACTTAAAAGTGCTTATAACTTGCTTATTACTGGTCCTAGAGGTTTGGGATGGTAAACCAACCTATAGGAAATCATGGGCTGGGAATCTTTTGGTGTGGTCGGATTTGACCTTAGGCCTCCTGTTCAAGGTCAAACGAGGATAGCCAAACTTTAAAGTGCTTATAACTCGCTTATTATTGGTCCTAGAGGTTTGGGATGGTAAACCAACCTATAGGAAATCACGGACTGGGAATCTTCTGGTGTGGTCAGATTTGACCTTGGACCCCTCCTTCAAGGTCAAATGAGGATAGCGAAACTTAAAAGTGCTTATAACTCACTTATTATTGGTCATAGAGATTTGGGATGGTAAACCAACCTATAGGAAATCATGGGCTGGGAATCTCGTGGTGTGGTCGGATTTCACCTTGGCCCCTCCTTCAAGGTCAAACAAGGATAGCCAAACTTAAAAGTGCTTATAACTCGCTTGTTATTGGTCCTAGAGGTTTGGGATGGTAAACCAACATATAGGAAATCATGGGCTGGGAATCTTTTGGTGTGGTCAGATTTGACCTTGGGCCTCTCGTTCGAGGTCAAACAAGGATAGCCAAACTTAAAACTGCTTATAACTCGCTTATTATGGGTCCTCGAGGTTTGCAATGTGAAACCAACTTATGGGAAATCATGGGCTGGAAATCTTCTGGTGTGGTCAGATTTGACCTTGGGCCTCTCCTTCAAGGTCAAATGAGGATAGCCAAACTTAAAAGTGCTTATAACTCGCTTATTTTTGGTCCTAGAGGTTTGCAATGTGAAACCAACCTATAGGAAGTAATGGGCTGCAAATCTTCTGATGTGGTCAGATTTGACCTTGGGCCCCTGCTTCAAGGTCAAATGAGGGTAGCCAAACTTAAAAGTGCTTTCAACTTGCTTATTATTGTATCCACCGGAAGCATCCGGTGGATACTTTGGTTTAGTGTTCGCTACGCCGCCGCCACGCGTAGAGAGATTTTCGGCGTTAACGCTCTAAGAGGAAAACAACAGCAGCTAGTTTCACCAAATTTGCAGGATATCTTCATTGGGGGGTAAGCTTCTCTGGGAAGGAAAATAGCCTCATTCTGAAAAACAAGATGGCCGCCACGGGCATTTCTTTGAAAATAATCTACATTTTTCTACTGCCTGTTCCTCATAGGTAAAAGGTTGAATCTCTTCATAGGTGATATGTATGACACATATACATGTCCTCTACAACCTTGCACACATTTGACCTTGAAGCTCCTAACTCAAGGTCATCCACGGAGTGCCGAAGTAACCCACATAGCAGACTTTAAAAGAGCCTATATCTCCCTTATTATTGGTCCTAGAGGTTTGCAATGTGAAGCCAACCTATAGGAAGTCATGTGCTGCGAATCTTCTGATGTGGTCAGATTTGACCTTGGACCCCTCCTTCAAGGTCAAACGAGGATAGCCAAACTTAAAAGTGTTTATAACTTGCTTATTATCGATCCTAGAGGTTTGGGATCATGGTAAACCAACATATAGGAAATCATGGGCTGGGAATGTTCTGGTGTGGTCGGATTTGACCTTGGGCCCCCTCCTTGAAGGTGAAATGAGGACAGCCAAACTTAAAAGTGCTTATAACTCGCTTATTATTGGTTTTAGAGGTTTGGGATGGTAAACCAACCTATAGGAAATCATGGGCTGGGAATCTTCTGGCGTGGTCGGATTTGACCTTGGGCCCCTCCTTCGAGGTCAAACGAGGATAGCCAAACTTAAAAGTGCTTATAACTGGCTTATTATTGATACCAGTGTTTTGGGATGGTAAACCAACATACAGGAAATCATGGGCAGGGAATCTTCTGGCATGGTCGGATTTGACCTTGGGCCCCTCCTTCAAGGTCAAACAAGGACAGCCAAACTTAAAAGTGCTTATAACTCGCTTATTATTGGTCCTAGAGGTTTGGCATGGTAAACCAGCATATAGGAAACCATGGGCTGTGAATCTTCTGGTGTGGTCGGATTTGACCTTGGGCCCCTCCTTCAAGGTCAAACGAGGATAGCCAAAGGTAAAAGTGCCTATAGCTCGCTTATTATTGGTCCTAGAGGTTTGGGATGGTAAACCAACATATAGAAAATCATGGGCTGGGAATCTTCTGGTGTGGTCGGATTTGACCTTAGGCCCCTCCTTCAAGGTCAAATGAGGACAGCCAAAATTAAAAGTGCTTGTAACTCGCTTATTATTGGTCATAGAGGTTTGGGATGGTAAACAAACATATAGGAAATCATGGGCTGGGAATCTTCTGGTGTGGTCGGATTTGACCTTGGGCCCCTCCTTGAAGGTCAAATGAGGACAGCCAAACTTAAAAGTGCTTATAACTCGCTTATTATTGGTGCTAGAGGTTTTGGTGCATTGCTTTTACGGTGGATACAATTTGCATCGGTTCTCCGATGCGCTAGGTCTAGTTGAAAAATGTTGTTTATATTCTAAACTCTGTTAGTTGGCCTTTTCCGGTGGATACATCTTGCATCTGGCCACAGATGCATCCTTGGTCTAGTTCCTCATACAGCTTGAAAATATAAACTTAATCTATAAGAAGTCATATAGCAAGGTTTGAGGTCAGTTTGTTTCATCACGCTAAAGAGGTCTAATATGTATTTTATTATCTGTTCTAGAGTTTCGAAATGGGAAAACTACTTACAGGAAGTCTTAGAGTGCGAATCTTTTGGAAACATTGAATTTAACCTTTTGCCCCTGTTTCATGGTCCAATAGGGTCATCCTACTAAAAGTGCATAGTGTCTACCTTATAATGGTCTTAGGGCTTCAAAATATGAAAACAAGTTGTAAGAAACAATGGCCTGTGGATCTTTTGTAAGTTTCGAATTTCACTTTTATTGTGTTAATACATCCTATGCAATGGACAATTGCTAATCTGGTTGGCGCAGACCGGTCCGCCAAACAACGGAAAAAGTCGCCTTATATGTGTCAATTATGAACAAACAAGCTGGCCAGTCCCACTGTGCAGTTGCCAGGTGGCACATCGTATTTCCTTCATGTCTAGACAGCGTGACGTCATAGCAAGTTTCATAATTTGGTGGTTATTCAACGAAATTTAAGTTTATTTTATTGTCACATCATTGTGTGAGTATTCAGGAGTAACATGGCATCTCCTAGGCAGAAGAGGGGTTTGTGTGGCCCTTTGATGGCTGGTTATGACAAACATTCATTATTTGCTCGCTGTAGAGATAAGAAGTGTTCTGATCCCTGTGTTAAAGATGAATTTTGTCCTTGTGATGTACTCACGGAAGAACAGAAGATTAAACTGACCCCCCAAGCATATTAGAAAAAGAAAGAGAAGTGAGAATTAAAGTCCCAGGCAGAAGAGTCGAGTAGCACCCTGGTAGACCCTTCCCTTGTCTCTTGTCATAGGAGTTGCGAAAGACAGTGGGGTTAAAAGCTCAGAAGGGGTGAGTAGCACCCCTGTGGGTGCGAAAGCCAAGAAGATAGATAAGAGCTTGGAAGCGGCAAGTAGCACCCCTGAGGTTGCGAAAACCAAGAAGACACAGAAAACCCCAGACACCACAGTGGCCAAGGAAAGAGCAAGAAACCGCACTCTTCACCGGCTAGATATTCAAAAACGACCGCTGACAGCAAGCTGGAAGCCATGGATCTGAAGTGGTGGGAGATTGGATTGATCGGTGATTCAGGAGATTGGAAGCCATGTTACTCTCCAAATCTCTTAGTCACCCTGAACCCTCCTTCCAGCCGGTTAAGATCACACCTGCACCAACTGGTTGCCGTAGATACTTCTGAACCCTTCTTTGCACCGACCAGAGCAACTGACTGACTTCTTCTCAACAGCAGGCTTCAGACCAACCTCAGCCGGTAGACCGACCTGTATCTACTGACCAACCTTATACTGACCGAGCAACTAAGCCCTCAGCTTCCACGTCTGGTGTAGAACCGACCTACCAACCCTCAGATTCGGATATGGACACTGACTCTGTTACCGACATCGAATCTCTGCCGCGTGTACTGGGTCATACTGGAGAGGGTGAGCTCTCGGATATTGAACAGGACGTTTCTCTTACTGATGCTGACCAAGCCTTATCTGAGGAACAGAATTATAGAGAGTCTATGCGCAGAATAAGATCTTTCATGGGCTGGTCTCACATACCACATGTTGATTCTGCTCTTTCTAGTTCTGAAGATGATCCATTTGCAGCACCCAAGCAACAAGCAAGCAAGAACAATTTGAATTATAGGCTAGGCCAGACAATTCAAACAGAGTGGTCTCTCCTTCCAGAAGTCTTCCAGGCAATATATAACAGGTGGCACCGACCCCAAATAGACCTTTTTGCGACAAGGTTCAACAACAAGCTAACTCACTTTATGTCACCAGTGCCAGACCCCCAAGCTTGAGCAGTCGATGCACTCAGCCTGTCTTGGGAGGATCTGGATCCATACGCCTTTCCACCAGCAGCCATATTGGGCAAAGTGGTGGAGAAATTCCAGGATTGCCCATGCAGGAGAATGATTCTGATTGCCGCGGGGTGGCCGAACATGCCCTGGTTCTGGGATCTAGTGGCCATGTCCAGCCAAATTCCACTGAGCTTACCCTACCTGCTCACACAGCCACTCAATCAGACTCTACACAGGAATCTGCCAAACCTGAATCTACATGTGTGGCTCCTAGAGCCTCACCAATCAAAGAGCAGGGCTTCTCTGAGGCAGTGGCAGCATGAATTGAGGCTCCTCAGAGGGAATCAACCAGATCAGTCTATGAGGCAAAGTGGACCATTTTTACAAAGTGGTGCCTCAGTAATCGGTTGGATTTTAGGGCACCCCCTATAAAGTCAGTAGCTGACTTCCTTATGTACCTGTTCCAGGACAGGAAGTTACACCCCAGTACCATTGATGGTTAGCAAAAGTCAGCAATTGCTGATAAATTGGGAAACTCAACCATTTAATGTCAGCAAAGATGAAAATCTCACTCATCTCCTGGATAGCTTCCACAAAGACAGACCCAAAGGATGGGGGGGGGGGATCCCCCTCTGGAACCTCTCCCTGGTGTTGCACCAGCTGACAAAGGCTCCTTTGAACCAATTAAAGAGGCATCTTTGAACATTTGGCCTTCAAGATGGTTTTCCTCTTGGCCCTAGGGTCAGACAAACGTAGATGTGAGATACATGCTTGGCAGAACAAAAACATCAGACACCAGTCAGATTGGTCTAACTTGTCCCTGTACCCATCTCCCAGCTTTCTTTCAAAAATCAGCTGGCCAAAGAGGGTCCAGGCAGTGTGGCCCCAGTGGTTATACCAGCCCTGGCCCCAACTCTGGATAGGTCCCTCAAGTCTGACCAGCCTCTATGCCCAGTCAGAGCATTGCGCTACTATTTGGACAGGACCTCAGACATCAGGCAGAATAAGAAGTTGGTCTTTGTCTCCTTTAAGAAGGGTTTTGACAAAGACATCTCACCTGCCACTATCTCCTCAGAGATCAAGCAGACTGTGATCCTATGCTATGAGCTGTCTGATCAGGAGGCCATCACTTTACATCAGGTTAAAGCCCATGATGTCAGGGCCTTTGCTGCTTCTAAGCCCTTCCAGTCGGGAGTCTCCTTGGAACAGATCCTCTCAGCCTGCCATTGGAAGTCACATAGCACTTTCACACAATTTTATTTGAAGGATGTGACTTGGGCTGACTCAGAGCTTTTCCATTTGGGCCCAGTAGTGGCTGCTCAGCGGATCCACAAATAGTATGGATATTGAGGAGATCTGTATATATGTACATATTAGTTAAGTCATTAGTGTATATAAAATTTTTTTTTTTAAAAATCAGACATGCTTCCTTCGGGAGGTTTATTTAGACTGAACTTATCCCTCTCTTCCCTTACCTCAGAGCAGGTCTGTAAGAACAAAGATGGGGGGCAACGTTGGAATAGCCCGGTTAACCGGCCACTATAACCGATTAAGGCCTCATACGGTTTCCTGACTTTACATAGACCCAGGCCTGGGGGAAATTTTGTTAGTTCTGTTTATGACTTCACTTAAGTCCCTAGTAACTTATCCGCCGACCAAGCGGTAGTTATTCAGCAATTGTCCATTGGATAGGGTATTAACTTATAAAAATTTAATTTACTTATTAAATTTGCAATTTTATAAGTTAATACCCTATCCAATGGACTGGCCAGGCCCTCCCAACCGGCCCTGCTATCAGCTTACTAGGGGTCTTAATAGGTTTTGACAACGAAAAAGATGCTATGACATCACGCTGTCTAGACAGGAAGGAAGTACGATGCACCACCTGGTGACTGCACAGTGGGACCGGCCAGCTTGTGTGTTCATAATGGACACATATAAAACGACTTTTTCTGTCGTTTGGCGGGCCGGTCTGTGCGAACCAAATTAGCAATTGTCCATTGGATAGGGTATTAACTTATAAAAATTTAATTTACTTTTTAAATTTGCAATTTTGACCCCTACTTCAAGGTCAAGTGGGGCCATAGCAGCCATATATCTCTTATATATTGGTCCCTAGGCTCTAACCTTGTTTTAAGGTGAAACTACATTCCGTCAATGCATCTATTAGTGTAACTCGAAAACTATAGCATGTACAGAATTTTGTTTAAATATGTTATGCATCTACTTTTGGGTCAACTGTAACATTGTGAAATTGTAGACCTGTAGCTCATGGCATAGCTGAGTAATAGCTACTTTGAGGTTATCACTGTTGAGTAAATAAGTTGTAACTTAAAAACTATTGCATTTACAGAATTTTGTTTAAATATGTTATACATATACTTTTGGGTCAGCTATAACATAGTGAAATTGTACACCTGTACAGTGTTCACTCTCGTCAAAACTCAATGTGAGACAGACTGTCTCCCTTCACTTAAAAAGGTGAGACAAGTGTGAAAGACATGCTTTGCGTCAAGATATTTTGGAATATTTATTGTATCCACTATGGATTTTGCGGGAGCTCTTTAATCAATTAATTGGGGATAATGTATCTCCATAACCTAGATCTAGGTAGATTAAAGAATAACGACAGGCATACCATGATTTTTCACACGGCCCCAACCGACAACAACCGACCCTTACAGAAGGTCTGGGACTAAGCAAATATTTCAAACCGACCCCCCAAAACCCTTAATCGGGAGCCTTAGTCGTGTGGTGGAACACCCACATAAGGTATCTTAAAAGTAAGATATTCAAAGAATATCCATGGAAAAAATCGCCCAATTAAAAAACACTAGGAAATCCAAGGCTATGTTAAAATCCTTGTAAAATACTCAATATTTGCTTGATTTTAATAAGACAATCACCAAATTGTTCATTATTATGTGAAGAATACTTGTTTATGGGTATCATAACTGGAAACTTTGCATAAGATAGCTTAAAAGTAAGATATTCATGGAAGAAATCCACGGAAGAAATCGCCCGATTTAAAAAAAAAAACCAGAAATCAAAGGCTATGTTAAAATCCTTGTAAAATACTCAATATTTGCTTGATTTTAATAAAACAACCACCAAATTGTTCATTATTATGTGGGGAATGCTCGTTGATAGATAATAAAACTGGAAACTTTGCATAACATATCTTACATGTAAAATATTAATCACCAACATCCACGGAAAAAATCGCCCAATTAAAAAACACTGGGAAATCAAAGGCTATGTTAAAATCCTTGTAAAATGCTTAATATATGCTTGATTTTAATAAAACAACCACCAAATTGTTCATTATTATGTAAAGAATACTTGTAGATAGATAATTAAACTGGAAACATAACATATCTTACATGTAAAATATTAATCACCAACATCCACAGAAAAAATCGCCCAATCAAAAACCACTGGGAAAACCAAGGGTATGTTAAAATCCTTGTAAAATACTCAATATTTGCTTGATTTTAATAAGGCAACCACAAAATTGTTTATTAGAGTGTGTAGAATAATCGTAGATAGATAATTAAACTGGAAACTTTGCATAAGATAGCTTAAAAGTAAGATATTCGTGGAAGAAATCCACGGAAGAAATCGCCCAGTTAAAAAACACTGAGAAATCCAAGGCTATGTTAAAATCAATGTAAAATGCTTAATAATGGATCGATTTTCATAAAACGACCACCAAAGTATTTCTTATTATCTGCAGAATTCTCATGTATAACATAAAACTAGCCATAAGGTGTCCTAATAGTATTTCACTTGGAACCCTTGAATAACAATTGTATGCTTCTATTGCAGGTCACAGTATTCACAATTGTGTGCTTCTATTGCAGGTCACAGTATTCACAGACTAATTCACTATTCACAGACTATATTGTATATTAGGTGATTTTTAGGCGATTTTCCGTTTCCGTCATGGAATTCCGTCATTTTTCCGTGGTTTAGAAACCACCAGATTTTGCTTCGTTACGCCGCCGCCGCAGTGTTTAGAGAGATTTCACCGTTACGCTCTAACGGAAAAAAAATATATTATAGCTAGCCTTCTCAAATTTGCAGGATATATTCATAACCATAAAATCTTGCCTGGGAATATTTTTGGCCTCATTTTGAAAAACAAGATAGCCGCCACGGGCCTTTTTTCAACTTTCAGCAAGGACTTTTGGTGTCCCTGTAGAGCAAAGGGTATTATAGGTAGAGATCTCAAATTCGCAGGGTATGTTCCTCATTACAAAATCTTGACTGGGAATGTTTTTAGCCTCATTTTGAAAAACAAGATTTTTTACATTTTTTTGTTAGTCATGAAAAGTGCTTATATCTCCCTTATTATTGGTCCTAGAGTTTTGGGATGGTAAACCAACCTATAGGAAATCATGGGCTGGGAATCTTTTGGTGTGGTCAGATTTGACCTTGGACCCCTCCTTCAAGGTCAAACGAGGATAGCCAAATTTAAAATTGCTTATAACTCGCTTATTATTGGTCCTAGAGGTTTGGGATGGTATACCAACATATAGGAAATCATGGGCTGGGAATCTTTTGGTGTGGTCTGATTTGACCTTGAACCCCTCCTTCAAGGTCAAACGAGGATAGCCAAACTTGAAATTGCTTATAACTCGCTTATTATTGGTCCTAGAGGTTTGGGATGGCAAACCAACATATAGGAAATCATGGGCTTGGAATCTTTTGGTGTGGTCTGATTTGACCTTGGCCCCCCTCCTTCAAGGTCAAACGAGGATAGCCAAACTTAAAAGTGTTTATAACTTGCTTGTTATCTCCCGCTGGGCTTTAGCCCGGGAGGGAGATTATGAAATGATGCCTGTGCGTGCATGCATGCGTTAGTTAGTCACGCAGATTTCTCCAAAACTACTACAGCTGCAGATTTTTTGTAAATTAATTGTCCCAATGAATTTTCACGCCGTTGAAATTTTGGGGGGTTTTATTATGGACTTAGGCCTAAAGAAAAGTGAGTAATAGCAATTTTAGCTACTTTGAGTAAAGGAATCATAACTCAAAAACTATTGCAGTTACAGCTTTTTCTTCAAATATATTGTTCAGCTACTTTGTCCTTAGCTAAAAGATGGCATATTAGTCCAGTAGACAAACCCCCAAAATTAGCTGAAGCGTGAAAATCAGTATGAACAGTGTTTTTTTGCTGAAATCAATTCTTAATGGGGAGTAGATCAATAATCTGATGGGTGCCGCTCTGGCATTGTTGAGCAATTTTTTTTATTTAGCAAAATTCAAGATGGCCGCCATATTGATCCTGCTGTATCAAAAATGACCATTAAATCATTATTTCTTAATCAATTTTCATGTGTAATATATCATTTTTTTCAGACTTTTATACTTTATCACATGGTTAAAACAGATGTTAGTTTTCCCCAAAATTTAAAATAGCCACAATAATAGACCTTCCATAATTGCGATTATACAGTCATTTTGCGAAGTGACAATAAATTGTTGATGCAGTCTGTTACTAAGTTTACTTAGACACAAAATAGCGAATGCATAGATTTAATATAAACATATTTATTAGCATATATTAGAAGACTTAAATTATAATATTTATATTACAAATAAAGTAAGACTTCGCTCAAATCATCTCGCGTCAAAAAAGTGAAAACCATCAACATACTGAGCTGATATATTTGATAGAGCTTCATAGACATCGAAATAAATATTCTATTCTTCATCTGAGTCATTAGTAATACACAGTGCTTACACAGTTACAGTTACTTTTATTTCCACAGTTCAATTCTGCCTCACAATGACAGTAAGATGTGTATGATAGTCCAGCTTTACGGCAACAGTGATTACTGCCACTGTGAGGCAGAATTTGTAAGCACTGTGTTTTACTGATCACTCAGATGAAGAATAGAATGAGCAAGATACACAATTCTCCTTTATCCTTAGTTTCCCAGCCAAACGTATTGAGGGCTCATTGGAATCTACTAAACAACAAAGCAGAGTTTGTAAGTGTGTTATCTTGATGTGAAAAAGCAGCTTTATTAGTTGGTGGCAGGACTTTAACCTTAGGGAGGTTTCCTTTTTTTTGTTGAAGAGTTGGTATCTGTAGCTATTAAGGTCAGTTTCTCTAGATGTGCAGCCATAAAGGTATAGCAGTACTGTTGATCCCAGTTCTAAATTGATGTCATCAGATATACCTCTGATTTGGGTAGGAGGTTAGCAGCACTGATTTTCCCCTTCCAAAGGGGTATGATACAGTATCACAACCTATTAAGGCATGTAAGGGTAATAAAGTGATCCACCTACTTCCAAGTCGTGATGCTGTTTCATTTGTAGGCTATCAGTACAACCTCAGACAAGGACTAGTTAGGTCCACCTCAGACAGATGGGAGGCCCTGAACTCAACATAGGGGCTCTTCTAAAGCAAAAGCAGTGTACGGTGAGGCAGTTCATGTCACTGATAGGTCTGGTTACTGCCACTGAGAAGCAAGTTCCTTCAGGCTGCCTACACATGAGGCCTATCCAGTGGCACGTAAAGGCAAATTGGCATGTCCCAGAGTCCTAAGAAAAGTCTATCCCTGTTCCAAAGTCTCCCCACAAACACTTCAAGTGGAGGAAGACAATGTCTAATCTAATCTAATCTACTGCTTTGCAGGCACAGTATTTTCCCGACAAAGAGGAACTCAGTGTGCTGACTTAACAAAAATCATTATCATAAGGAGAGTTGAGGGGCATTCAATGTCAAATGTCCCAGTAGGCCAACCCCCACATCCTCTACAATATGCTCATCAAGTATGGTTTTCCACCAACTCCCCTGATAGCGAATGTCATAAACAAGATTCTCAGAAATGACTGTCAGAGGATTATAGGCATAGCTCCTGGCTGGCCCAACATGTTGTGGTTTTGGGATCTAGTGAGCCTGTCATCCCAGCTTCCCTTTGCCTACCTTACCGACCCAACCTTCTAACTCAACTATTCAGTGGGAACCTACACAGAGACCTCCTCAATCTGAATCTCCATGCTTGGCTTCTGGTCAAGTGGCAGAACGAATTGAGGCTCCTCAGAGACGCTCAACAAGAGCAGTCTATGAGATGAAGTGGTCCATTTTTGTTTGATGGTGCAAATGGAATCAGGTGGACTTCGAAACACCATCTATAAACCAAATAGCTGAATTCTTTCTCTACTGTTACAGGAAAGGAAACTTCAGCCCTCCACCATAGTTGGTTACAGAACTGCCATAGCTGATAAGGTTGGGTAATTACTCAGTTGAAATAAGTACGGATGAAGTTTACGCAGAGATAGGCCAACAGGTCGCAGGGATATCCCCTCTTGGAACCTATCTCTTGTTTTACATCAACTGAACCTCTCAGGAAGGCCTCCCTGAAACACCTCACCTTCAAGGCTGTCTTCCTATTGGCTCTGGCATCAGGAAGAGGTAGAAGTAAAATCCATGCCTGGGTGAATAGGAACATTCACCGCAGGGAGGACTGGTCTCAAGTCTCTCTTTACCCCTGTGAGGGTCCCATCAGTGTAACTCCAGTGGTTATCCCTGCACTGGCCCCTGCCTTGGAAAAATCTCTGAAATCTCTGAGGGTCCCAACAGTGTAGCTCCACCGGTCATCCCTGCACTTCCCCCTACCTTGGACAAATCCCGGCACTATGCTACTACCTGGACAGAATTAAGGACCTCAGAGGAAACAAACAACTGGTTTTCGTCTCTTTTAAGAAGAATTGTGATGGGGCATATCCCCTGCTACAATCTCTTCTTAGATCAAACAGTCAGTACTCCTGTGTTACAAGCCCTCTGACCAGGAGTCACTGCAAGTGTATCAGGTAAAGCCCCCTTATGTTAGGGCCTTTGCTGCTTGCAAAATCTTTCAAGGAGGAGTTTCCTTACAGTAAACCTCTTGGCTTGTCATTGGAAGTCTCACAACACCTTCACTCAGTTCTACCTAAAGGATGTTGCCTAGGCTGATTCTGAACATTATCACTTGGGTCCCATAGTGGCAGCACATCAAATTTACCATTGAGTGCCTGTACTATAAAATCTAGTTTTTCTTCCACCTGTTGTATCTTGTTTAGATATTTGAGAGGGGAAACTTTTCTGGAAAACCAGCAGAAGGGTATTTTCATTCTATAGATTCTACTTTGTTCATGGAACCTCTCCACTAGTGCTGGGAATCGCCTCCAATTTTCATGGTCGATTAGTAGTCCATTTTTCCGAGCGATGATCAACCCATAATCGATTATTTTACTCCATTATTGTTTATTATTTTAAAAACACTTTCCGGGATAACGTAAAGATCAATCCGGTAAGAATAACGGTGTTTCGACATTTAGAATCTACCGAAAGAACCCACTTCCTGTAAATATGGCGGTACACATAAACAATGAAATTCGAGACAAAACTGTCAGTTTATTAAGTAAAAATACCTAAAATATTTTTAAAATACGTGGATATTGATATAAATCATGGTGTGACCTTGATTTGACCTTTGACCTTGCCGTAGTGACCTTGACCTATAAAATCTTGTCCGGGCTATATCTCAGAAACCGTAAGGTGTAGGAAGTTGATACTGTGTAGGGATATTGGTTAGGGGGTGTAGGTGTGCAATGTCATGGTCTGACCTTGATTTGACCTTTGACCTTGCCGTAGTGACCTTGACCTATAAAATGTTGTCCGGGCTATATCTCGGAAACCGTAAGGTGTAGGAAGTTGGTACTTGGTAGGGACATTGGTTAGGGTGTGTAGGTGTGCAACATCATGGTCTGACCAGGATTTGACCTTTGACCTTGCCGTAGTGACCTTGAGTTCGAAAATCTTGTCCGGGCTATATCTCAGAAACCGTAAGGTGTAGGAAGTTGATACTTGGTAGGGACATTGGTTAGGGGGTGTAGTTGTGCAACGTCATGATCTGACCTTAATTTGACCTTTGACCTTGCCGTAGTGACCTTGACCTATAAAATCTTGTCCGGGCTATATCTTGGAAACCGTAAGGTTGAGGAAGTTGATACTTGGTAGGGACATTGGTTAGGGGCTATAGGTGTGTATTATCATGGTGTCACCTTAATTTGACCTTTCACCTTGTCGTTGTGACCTTGACCTATAAAATCTTGTTGCACCTTTGGGTCTGTCTTTTGATGCAGATTAAGCACTGTTAAAGTCATATTAGAATTTATTAAGAATTTTACTTTCATAACTTCCCATTGTAAGAGATAGAATTTCATCAAGTGAGCCACAGATTTTGCTCCAACACCACACATAAGGATTCATTAAATGTATTACCACTTCTGTATGCATGGTAATATTCAAACCATCTAAACCATAATTCGGCCATGCAGATGTAGATAAAGAGTGTTGAATTTTAGTTTGCTGATTAATGCTGTCATCTTGTTATTGAATTATCTTGTTTTAATACTTCATCTTTATATGCATGATCTTTCTTTTAAACATTATTTCTCCATTTAAACATTGTTTGGACCTTTATATAACTGACAGTGCTCTGAAAGTATCCTGAAGTTTGTACTGGTACAGTACTTCTGTATCTCATGGTGTTGAAAATATTTCCCTAGGCTGTGGGGTACGGGCATCTCTGATGCTATTTTTGAAATTGGTTCCTACTTAATTGGTTTCATACTTATATTGGTACATTTGCAGTTTGTGGCTGGTATGTCTGCAATGCTGGATGTATTTGTAGTTAGATATCAATGTTGCCTAAATCTGACTTGGGAAGGATTTGGCATTATGCTGATGACACTTACAGGTTGGTTTGACCTTGTTTTGGGGTTGGATGTTACAATGTAAATGGGATATCTATTTATGACATCCTTTTGCAACACCAACATTGTCAGCAGTTGTGAGAACTACAGCTACATACTGCCATTTTTTGGAGTTGTATGTTGTGAATGTTTGGAAGTTATATGTTCATTAATGCATGTAATTCCATTATGAAGTTCTCATGATGTCTAGTTGTGGGCTAGGTAGTGGTTTTCTTTAAAAGAATTCCCTCCATCCTACAAGGCTGAATTCAGCTACTGTTAGGAAATGGTAAGGGTATTTCGCTATAAAATTGAAAAATTTAATAGTAATTTAAATTTTTATTAGAAATACTTACCATTTCCTAACACTTAAATTTCCCTCCCGCCTCCCCGCAAGTCATTCTTTTACTTGCAACAAAAATAATGAAGTAAACAATGTGGTCATGTGACCTAATTGGCGGGAGGACGGACTACTGTAACCCAATGGCTTGGTTAAGGTTGTTATATAACCTTAAAAATCGCATCTCTGCGTTGGCCATTGGGTTGGATGGCTCCAACAAATAGCTACTGTTAGGAAATGGTAAGTATTTCTAATAAAAATTTAAATTACTATTAAATTTTTCAAATTTGCAATTTTCAAAAAAAAATTCCTCTCCCCAAAAATGGCAGCCATTTTGAATTTTCAAATTTTTGCCAAAAATAGAAAAACACAAATTTGCTTCTATCTCCTGAACCATGCAAGATAGAGCGATTTCGTCGAAATTTTCAACCCACAGGGTATCTAAGCAATGTATTTTTGGCAATTTTCCAAAAATTTTACTCTCCCCAAAAATGGCGGCCATTTGAATTTTCAAACTTTTGCCAAAACTGGAAAAACACAAATTTGCTTCTATCGTCTTTACTGTTGGGTTGGGCCCTGTTATTCCATAAAACTGAAAAATGTCAAATTTCACCCTCCACATCTTCAATTTTATCGGAAATCGGAAAAGTTGGTTATCTCAAAAACCTTTAGAGACAGAATGATTTTGAGCAAATTTTGAACCAATGCAAAAAGGCATGAAGCTGAAATAATTTACATGTATACTAATAAATATTTAAGCATCATTGATATATTTTACAAATGAAACAGGGTCTTGTAAGACTACTGTACAATTTTGGCAAAAGGTTCATGGGGTGGACATTACACATGATAATGTGTGTTCTTCTATGCTATCCTGTTTCTATTCATATGTTGCAGCTACTATCAACAGGGCGTCCTATTTCTAGTTGTAGAAAGGTTCAAATGGAAACTCCAGAGTCCATCAGGGACTCTGATTCCAGGGAAATGGGTGTCATCGATAGACCTGTCAGATGCCTACCTTCATATCCCCATCCACCAAAACTGAAGGAAGTACCTATGGGTTTTCCACAATTCACAGGTATTCCAGTTCACCTCCCTCCCTTTCGGCCTAGCTACAGCCCCACAGGTCTTTACAGTGATTGTAAAGGAGGTGAAGCTGATGGCCCTCACAAAGTAGTCATACTTCAGCAATACCTGGACGACCGCCTGATCATGGCCCTGTCTCAGGAGGAAGCACAAGTGAACACTCAGACAGTGGTAGACCTGACACAGTCCTTAGGGTGGATAATCAATCAAGAGAAGTCCGAACTCAAACCCACTCGGGTGTTTACTTTCGTGGTCTACAAATACCACCTAGATTCAGCCCTTGTAAACCCACTCAAGAGAGATGGCTCAAACTTCAGGATTTGATTGTATGCTTAAAGTCAAAACATGTTTTGACTGCAAGATGTTTGATGTCGCTTATTGGGTTGCTCGCTTCATCAGAGAAGATGGTCCCAGAGGGACGCATTCACATGAGGCCCCTTCAGTTTCATCCCAAGGAGCACTGGATATATCCTCAGTCATTGGACAGCCTCCTTCCTTGCTCGGAGACCTTTTCAGCTCACCTATAGTGGTGGCAAATTCCCGCAAAGGGGATGAAGGGCGCAGACCTTCACCCCAAGACCACAGTATCCAAATCTTTACAGACGCCTCAGACGAAGGTTGGGGCGCTCACTTAGAACAAGTCTCTAAAAAGGGTCTGTGATCAGACAGTGAAAAAAGGCTACACATAAATGTTCTCGAGTTGAAGATGATATCGCTGGCCCTGAAAAGGTTCAAGGACCAGTACCAAACCAGACAGTGTCAGTTGCTATGGACAACTCAATAGTAGTAGCCTACATAAACAAACAAGAAGGAACCCATTCGGCAGGGTATCTGAATGTGATGGCTGACCTGTACAGTCTGAATTTACAACAAGAACAGAAGGAGTTGATAACGGAAGTACACTACAGGGTTCACCTACAGCAGGAATTTGATCAACACTAAATGTCTTTTTTTCTTTGACATTGGGCGGATTCCTGACGGCGTCCAGAAAGAGCATTCAGTTCCACATGGTAAGCTTGTAGCTTATAAAAGCTACATTTAAGTAATTAAAATTTTCAAATTTGGGTGATTCAAAAGATTTAGGTAGTTTTCATTTTAAATATCCAATAACTTTATCTGTTCTTTCTGAACTAGGCTGTCTTCTCTTACCACCACTCAGTCATGTGAAATTCTGTATCTCTGGATGAGTTTAGTTTCTATTGAGGTTTGTCACTGTAGGGTTGTGGTTGGTTCAAATAGCATTAATTTGAGACATCTATAACTCCAGTTGTTAACCAAATTAAAGGCACTTCTACACAAATTATTTACAGTCAAAATGTATTGAATTGTCATATATTTAATTTAATTTCAGATTGAGGCAAATACCAAGTGACCTACTTTTGTTACCTGCCATGGCTGTATGTTGCTTCTTGGATGAAATCCCCAGTGATGGTTCCTGGTCAGCTGAACATAAATTGTATATGGAAACCCTGATGCTTGGCAAAAATCTTACAGCAGTTATAAAGGTTATAAGTTTCTTTACACTTCAAACCAAATTTCAACAGCATTTCAATGCAAATAAAAGTAGTACCTTACAAACCGTCACCTGGGGGTAGTGCTGGAAAAATAGCATAATAAATCTTGTCACATATGTATCCTTGGTCAAATTATTTGAAATTTAAAAGGAGCCTCTCACTAAGACCATAATTTTGTCTTCTTAATTTCTCCCCTTTAATTTGGTTTGCACTAAATCACCCTGCTACACAACTTTCTTGTTGTTTCTACAGAGTCTTCTGTGCTGTCACCTTTTAGGTGCAATAAGAACAAAATAGTTGCAAAAAATTAGGAAAAAATTCCTGAGACTTAATCTGGGTTCTCATCTGAGTCATCATTGAGGAGAACTGAGCCATAGATAGACCACCATCTTGTGTGAAAACATGACTCAGATTTGATCAAAAGTTTTCGAGCTGTGCCCACAGTTAAACACAAATTGAGGAAACTAATTACAATGCTCTGACCCCTCTCCTTCAGGAGGTGAGGGTTATAACATTTATATCCTTCAAAGATAGTTATAATACCTTTTCTTATTCATGTACTGTGTGTTTTGTTGCAAAATTGTTTTATTGCGTTAATACATCTTACCTAGTGGACAAATGTATTTGTCCGGCACCCTGCTGGTCTCGCCAAACATTAGAAAAAAATGTCCTGAGCTGGGCTCTGGCCAGGACCGGTAGTGTCCTGTTCATTCGCCAGGTGGCCCTGTAGCCTTCCTGCCTGTGTTGTGCATGTGCACGCATGCGCACTTCCTCTTTTTGTTTGGCGCCAATGTTAGTGTCACGATTTTTGCTAAGAGAACATTTTCTATATCTTTTCTTGGATATATTGTTGGAAGTTAAAGTTTTTGGTGTGCACTTTAATGAACTCGTGTCATGGCATCACCTAGTGAGATTAAAGGACAAAGATGTGGATCTTGTGGACATATCATGGCAGCTTTCAACGCACATGATATATGTGAGCGCTGTAGAGACAAGAACTTGGGTCAGGATCCTTGTGTTTCAGGTAACATATGTAGCATTTGCGACAGGTTTTCAGATTCTCAGAAAGAAACTCTTTCCACCCTGTCCTACAAGATACGCAAAGAAAGTAAAGCTGGACTTCTTGTGTCCCCAAAAGAGGTTACTGTTATTGGAAGCATGGATACAGACAGCTTGGACAACCCACCAACTTCTCAGTCCACTGCGCAGCCTTCTGCACGTGCACCTGCTAGTTCTGCGTCTCAAGTTCAGCCATTTTAATATGTTACTCCAACCAATTCTCTGCCATGAACGAGAAGTTAGCTGAACAGTTTGCCAGATTTGAAGTTTTATTGTCTCGAGGTGCTCGAGGTAATGTGTTCAGTACACCCAAGACCTCTTTAGGTCCTTCTGCACACATGGTGGTTTCAGATACACCATTTATAAATTCCACTGTCCGACCCACCAGACCGGTGCGGCTTCCGGCAGATGATATTGACAAAAACAAAGATGCTGAGACTAAACAAAGTAAAAAAAAAATCCCAAAACAAGCCATGGCTCATTTAAGCAATAGTATCAGTGTGTTATCTGCGAACTGTCAAGGCTTAAGAAATTATGCAAAAAGGCTTGATGTAATTGACTACTTTAAAGAAACACATGCGAGTATTGTCTGTATGCAAGATACCCATTTGACAGAAAAAGATAGCAATGCCATTAAAACACTCTGGGGCAATGACATATACTTAATTGGAGGTCAGACAAATTCCCGTGGAGTAGCTATTCTATTGAACAATAATTATGTCCACCCACTGGGGGGTGGACATATTATTTTTGCTTTTTCCGCCGTCCGGCGTCCCACTTGGTTTCCAGACATTTTAGGCAACAGTTCTTATCCTATCTTTACCAAATTTGGCATGCAGGTTTATTGGGTTAATAGCTTGTATGGGATTGCTTTTGATGATGATAGCTCTATAGCTAACTGAGTAATAGCTACTTTGCTACTTTTGAGTATCTCTTTGGTTTCCAGACATTTTAAGGAATGCTATTAAGCCTAGCTTTCTGAAATTTGGTATGGAGGTTCATTGGGTTAATAGCTTGTATGGGATTGCTTTTGGGGGTAATTGCTTCATAGATGAGTGAGTAATTAATTAAATAAATGAGTAATTGGCTATTTTGAATACTGAAAAAGGCAAATGTGCTCATATCTCCTAAACCGTGCGAGATAGAGCGATTTCGTCGAAATTTTCGACCCACAGGGTATCTCAGGAATGTACTCTTTGCAATTTACAAAAAATTTTCCCCTCCCCAAAAATGGCGGCCATTTTGAATTTTCAAATTTTTGCCAAAAATGGCAAAACACGAATTTGCTTCTATCTCCTTAACCGTGCGAGATAGAGCGATTTCGTCGAAATTTTCGACCCACAGGGTATCTAAGGAATGTAATCTTTGCAATTTTCAAAAAAATTTCCCCTCCCCAAAAATGGCGGCCATTTTGAATTTTCGAATTTTTGCCAAAAATGGCAAAACACCAATTTGCTTCTATCTCCTTAACCGTGCGAGATAGAGCGATTTCGTCAAAATTTTCGACCCACAGGGTATCTAAGGAATGTAATCTTTGCAATTTTCAAAAAAATTTCCCCTCCCCAAAAATGGCGGCCATTTTGAATTTTCGAATTTTTGCCAAAAATGGCAAAACACCAATTTGCTTCTATCTCCTTAACCGTGCGAGATAGAGCGATTTCGTCAAAATTTTCGACCCACAGGGTATCTAAGAAATGTACTCTTGGCAATTTTCAAAAAAATTTTCCTCTTCCCAAAAATGGCGGCCATTTTGAATTTTCGAATTTTTGCCAAAAATGGCAAAACACCAATTTGCTTCTATCTCCTTAACCGTGCAAGATAGAGTGATTTCGTCAAAATTTTACACTAATAAATATTTAACCATCATTGATATATTTCACAAATGAAACAGGGTCTTGTAAGACTACTGTACAATTTTGGCAAAAAGTTCATGGGGTGGACATTACACATGATAATGTGTGTTCTTCTATGCTATCCTGTTTCTATTCATATGTCGCAGCTACTATCAACAGGGTGTCCTATTTCTAGTTTCGAATGCGAAATTTTAAAATGCAGAAAGGATAAAAAAGGAAATTTGTTAAATTTAATCCTAAAACTAAGCATGATGATTTTGAATATTATATGTGTGTATGGGCCAAACACTGACAATACAGAATTTTATAAAGATGTTGAAGACTTTCTGGAGGACACAAACTCAGATTATACCCTCATATGTGGGGATTTTAATCTAGTCTTAAATCCAGATTTGGACTCCTGCAATTATAAGCACATTAATAACCCTAGGGCAAGACAAATAGTACTAAACATGATGGTTGATTGTGATTTATGTGATTTATACCGCCAGTTTAAGCCGGACCAAAGGTGTTTCACATGGAGACGGAAAAACCCAGTGAAACAAGCTAGGCTCGACTACTTTTTAGCCTCGTCAAATATGCTTGACATAATTAAGCGTCCCTGAAAGGGCGCTTCTTTGTTTTCGCCTCAGTTTCCTCGTCGCCGCCGCATTATGGTCTCCCTTGAATATCTCCCTTATTATTAGAAGGTTTCAAACCATATTTGGCAGTTATATACCTTAGGCGTGGGAAAATTTTTCTGCATGCTTAAATTTGACCTTTGACCTTTATGAAGGTCACATGATCAAAAACAGTTTTTTTAAGTACACCCCCCCCGTCATCGCAGTTCAGGAAAAACTACTTGCTACACAGCCTTATAATTTGACACACCTGTTCATACTATCGAAAACACGAGCTGATTAGATTTTGGGAGCAATCCCTTGAAAAATGTCTCATTTATGAGTGATTTTCTGACACCTTCCAATCTGAAAGCCTTAAATTTAGGTCAACCCCCCTATTATCTTCTAAAGTATTGCATTTAGAGCCATAAAATGTATTGGGAGGTAATAGGAAACCATATGTGGAGAGTCTAAATAGCCGGTCAGTTTTACCCCCCGGCCCCCCCTTATGGGTCAAACTGGGGTCATAAAATAGCTGATTTTGAGTTTTTGCCTTATATCTCCTTTATTGTTGCTTTTATAGCTTCAGAATGTATTAAGAGGTATTGGGAAAGCATATGTGGAGAGTCTAAATAGCCGGTCAGTTTTACCCCCGACCCCCCCTTATGGGCCAAACTGGGGTCATAAATAGCTGCTTTGGAGTTTTTGCCTTATATCTCCTTTATCGTTGCTTTTATAGCTTTGGAATGTATTAAGAGGTATTGGGAAAGCATATGTGGAGAGTCTAAATAGCCGGTCAGTTTTACCCCCCGACCCCCCCTTATGGGCCAAACTGGGGTCATAAATAGCTGCTTTGGAGTTTTTGCCTTATATCTCCTTTATCGTTGCTTTTATAGCTTTGGAATGTATTAAGCGGTATTGGGAAAGCATATGTGTAGAATCTAAATAGCCGGTCAGTTTTATCCCCCCCCCCTTTATGGGTCAAACTGGGTCACAAAATAGCTGATTTTGAGTTTTTGCCTTATATCTCCTTTATTGTTGCTTTTATAGCTTCAGAATGTATTAAGAGGTATTGGGAAAGCATATGTGGAGAGTCTAAGAAGCCGGTCAGTTTTACCCCCGACCCCCCCCCCCCTTATGGGCCAAACTGGGGTCATAAATAGCTGCTTTGGAGTTTTTGCCTTATATCTCCTTTATCGTTGCTTTTATAGCTTTGGAATGTATTAAGAGGTATTGCGAAAGCATATGTGGAGAATCTAAATAGCTGGTCAGTTTTATCCTCCGCCCCCCCTTATGGGTCAAACTGGGGTCATAAAATAGTTGCTTTGGAGTTTTGTCTTATAGCTCCTTTATTGTTGCTTTTATACCTTCAGAATGTATTAAGAGATATTGGGAAAGCATATGTGGAGAGTCTAAATAGCCTGTCAGTTTTACCCCCCGACCCCCCCTTATGGGCCAAACTGGGGTCATAAATAGCTGCTTTGGAGTTTTTGCCTTATATCTCCTTATCTGTCAGTTTTATCCCCTGACCCCCCCCCCTTATGGGTCAAACTGGGGTCATAATACAGTTCCTTTGGAGTTTTTGCATTATAACTCCGTTATTGTTTCTTTTATAGCTTCAGAATGTATTAAGAGGTATTGGGAAAGCATATGTGGAGAATCCAAATAGCCGGTCGGTTCCCCGACCCCTCCCGAACCCCCCCTTTATGGCTGAAACTGGGCTCATAAAATAGGTCATTTGGAGTTTTTGCCTAAAATCTCCTTCATTGTTGGTTTTATAGCTTCAGAATGTATTAAGAGGTATTGGGAAAACATATGTGGAGAGTCTAAGTAGCCGGTCCGTTTTACCGCCCGACCCCCCCCCCCTTATGGGTCAAACTGGGGTAAAAAAATAGCTGTTTTGGAGTTTTTACCTGATATCTCCTTCATTGTTGCTTTTATAGCTTCGGAATGTATTAAGAGGTATTAGGAAACCATATCTGGACAGTCGAAATAGCCGGTTAGTTTTACCTCCTGACCCCCATGTATGGGTCAAACTGGGGGCATAAAATAGCTTTTGCCTTTATTGTTGCTTTCACAATGTATTAAAAGCTATTGCAAAACCCTGTGGACAATCTAAATAGCAATACATACTTGCACACATGGTTATATATGAAGTTATCAATACTCATTACTGAAATGCTTTGTAGCATTTATACACAAAATTTACTTAAGTTATTCTTGACACTTAAACAGTGTGAAATATACACATCAGAATATTACTACAAGCATATTTAGTAGGCTTGGCTTAATGTTTTAATTGTATCCACCGGAAGCATCCGGTGGATACTTTGGTTTAGCGTTCGCTACGCCGCCGGCGCGCGTAGAGAGATTTTCGGCTTTAATGCTCTAAGAGGAAAACAACAGCAGCTAGGTTCACCAATTTTGCAGGATATCTTCAGTGGGGGGTAAGCTTTTCTGGGAAGGAAAATAGCCTCATTCTGAAAAACAAGATGGCCGCCACGGGCATTTCTGTGAAAATAATCTAGATTTTTCTACTGGCTGTTCCTCATAGGTAGAAGGTTGAATCTCTTCATAGGTGATATGTATGACACATATACATGTCCTCTACAACCTTGCACACATTTGACCTTGAAGTTCCTAACTCAAGGTCATCCACGGAGTGTCGAAGTAACCCACAAAGTGCCTATATCTCCCTTATTATTGGTCCTAGAGGTTTGCAATGTGAAGCCAACCTATAGGAAATCATGTGCTGCGAATCTTCTGATGTGGTCAGATTTGACCTTGGACCCCTCCTTCAAGGTCAAACGAGGATAGCCAAACTTAAAAGTGCTTATAACTCGCTTATTATCGATCCTAGAGGTTTGGGATGGTAAACCAACATATAGGAAATCATGGGCTGGGAATCTTCTGGCGTCGTCAGATTTGACCTTGGGCCCCTCCTTCAAGGTCAAACGAGTACAGCCAAACTTAAAAGTGCTTATAACTCGCTTATTATTGGTCCTAGAGGTTTGGGATGGTAAACCAGCATATAGGAAATCATGGGCTGGGAATCTTCTGGTGTGGTCGGATTTGACCTTGGGCCCCTCCCTCAAGGTCAAACGAGGATAGCCAAAGGTAAAAGTGCCTATAACTCACTTATTATTGGTCCTAGAGGTTTGGGATGGTAAACCAACATATAGAAAATCATGGGCTGGGAATCATCTGGTGTGGTCGGATTTGACCTTGGGCCCCTCCTTCAAGGTCAAACGAGGACAGCCAAACTTAAAAGTGCTTATAACTCGCTTATTATTGGTCCTAGATGTTTGGGATGTTAAACCAGCATATAGAAAATCATGGGCTGGGAATCTTCTGGTGTGGTCGGATTTGACCTTGGGCCCCTCCTTGAAGGTCAAATGAGGATAGCCAAAGGTAAAAGTGCTTATAACTCACTTATTATTGGTCCTAGAGGTTTGTGATGGTAAACCAACCTATAGGAAATCATGGGCTGGGAATCTTCTGGTGTGGTCGGATTTGACCTTGGGCCCCTCGTTCAAGGTCAAATGAGGACATCCAAACTTAAAAGTGCTTATAACTCGCTTATTATTGGTTTTAGAGGTTTGGGATGGTAAACCAACCTATAGGAAATCATGGGCTGGGAATCTTCTGGCGTGGTCGGATTTGACCTTGGGCCCCTCCTTCGAGGTCAAACGAGGATAGCCAAACTTAAAAGTGCTTATAACTGGCTTATTATTGATCCCAGTGGTTTGGGATGGTAAACCAACATAGAGGAAATCATGGGCTGGGAATCTTCTGGCGTGGTCGGATTTGACCTTGGGCCCCTCGTTCAAGGTCAAGTGAGGACAGCCAAACTTAAAAGTGCTTATAACTCGCTTATTATTGGTCCTAGAGGTTTGGCATGATAAACCAACATATAGGAAATCATGGGCTGGGAATCTTCTGGCGTGGTCGGATTTGACCTTGGACCCCTCCTTCAAGGTCAAACGAGGACAGCCAAACTTAAAAGTGCTTATAACTCGCTTATTATTGGTCCTAGAGGTTTGGCATGGTAAACCAGCATATAGGAAATCATGGGCTGGGAATCTTCTGGTGTGGTCAGATTTGACCTTGAGCCCCTCCTTCAAGGTCAAACGAGGATAGCCAAAGGTAAAAGTGCCTATAACTCGCTTATTATTGGTCCTAGATGTTTGGGATGGTAAATCAACATATAGGAAATCATGCGCTGGGAATCTTCTGGCGTGGTCGGATTTGACCTTGGGCCCCTCCTTGAAGGTGAAATGAGGACAGCCAAACTTAAAAGTGCTTATAACTCGCTTATTATTGGTCCTAGAGGTTTTGGTGCATTGTCTTTACGGTGGATACAATTTGCATCGGTTCTCCGATGCGCTAGGTCTAGTTAGAATAGGACATTTCCTCAAAAAATCATAATATATGCTTTTTCCAATCTACAACACTTTCTCCAGCTTGTCTATGTCTACAACACTTGTTTATGTTAATTGAAGAAGACCTTTGTAGGATTTTCCCTCTCATGATATCATTAAGTGGGTTGGTTTATGTAAGAGTACGGTGCAGCTTTGTGCATTCTTAGCTTTACAGCATGCTTATTAAAATCACAAGGCATTTTAAACTCTCAGGGACGCTTCACTTTTGTTAGCAAAAGCATTCCTCTAGTTAAAAATTGTGATATAAGCTTAAGTTACAGATCGGATCACTCTATACTACATTTGGATATTATACTCAACAATTTCAATCGTGGAAAGGGACTGTGGAAATTTAACAATAGTCTTTTAGAAAATAAAGATTTCCTAACATTGATCAATTCTATCATTGATGAAGAAAAGTTAAATATGCACTTCCAGATCTTTAATTTTTGGGAAAAACATGTTCTTCAATCTCTATGACAATAGAGCCTGATGCATTTCTTGAAGTACTTTTCCTTAGAATTTGTGCGGAAACTATTAAATTTGCGTCTACATTGAAAAGGAAACAAGTAAATGCTGAAAAGAGTTTAATAGCTGATATAAAAGCCCTAGAATTTTTTTTCAATTTTTTGTTTTAATAAACATATCCCATCCCTGCATTATCCAAACCTGGAAAAAAAATTAACTCACCTGGATGTAGGTTCACTCAGAGAGCTGTTATTATTTCATACAAAACTATCTATTATTTATGAAAATAGATCTAAATTCGCCGTTATTTGAAAAAACTGTTTTTCAAGCATAATACCTACCATACTGTGAAAACTTTAAGGTAAATAATTATTTTACATCTTTTGGTATTTGTTATAAATTGCATAATTTACACACTCTAAAGTCACTTGTAAAAATACTATTCATAAATATTCTAAATACTGTGAAAATATAAAAAGTTGGATTATGAAATCTTGTAATGCAATATAGATAAGTATTTTTTCTATTTATATTCAACAAAATTATGACATGTTTTCCATATTTGTGCTGTAAAATTGACAAAAACCAAAATGTGGCGAATTTACATCCACTGGCGAATTTAGATCACTTGCTCTAAAAAGTACACCAAACGAACTAGCTTGGCTACAGAGTATGGCTAGAAATACACCTGTCCTAAATCTCATCCGTACCCGTATCCGCATTTATTTCCGCACCCTAGAAAGTTTGGTATAATACAGTGAACTTACGTCCATATCCGCAAAAAAAGGTTCAAGTTTGTTATTTCGCAGATGCAGACAATAATTCACTGCTTATACTAAAACATCCAGGGTATCACGGCTATGGACAATTACGGATGCTGATATGGAAGGGTAAATAAGGACAGGTGTAATTTGCGAGTCAAAGATCGATTCGTGGACTTGTACATCTCATTAATATTCATGAGTTTGTCTCGTAGTTTCGAAAGTGGACGACATGGCTTTCATCAGGGAATATAACTGCTAGAAACATATATTTCTTTTGAAAATAAGGTAATTTGATTTCATTTTAAAATGTTTATAAATATTAAATACTACAATCTGACCACAAGGAATATCTGGACGAAGACTGCATAGGACGCTACACGAAAAGTACCGACTGCCACATGTATGTACAGATCACGAACAGTTGAACTTTGAAGGGAATATATTTTTTTTATTTTACATGAAGTTGTTGAATATTTTATAAAAGTACTTACAGTTTGTTTGTGTAAAATATCTGTAGAACAATACTTTATAAAATCCAAATAGGTTTTAGATTATATGAACTACATACTAGTTTGCTAATCTTATTTTACACACTTCCACACTTCAAACTTAAAATATGTATGTCTTCTCCCTTCAAAATCCAGATTTAAACTGCGCAGTTACACAGTTACACCATCTGTTTATAAACTTTTTATGTCCCATTTATGGTCAATACAAATACCCAACACCTCTCACCTCACAGATCTGCAAAGTTTACAAGTTTAAGGTTGCAACAGTTATGTGTCACTAGCAGCTATGATAGAGGTCTTGTGTCTTCATCACACTTGCTTTCCAGACAGTATATCAAAAATGGCTTGATGGATTAAATTAAAAGTTATTATATGGATGTAACTGGTCGTCAAGGTGTGCTCTATTGTAAGGTGACCTTAAAATTGTCCTAATGAATTTTACACTCTTCAATATTTTGGGGGTTTGGTAAACTTTGGCCTACTTTTGAGTGAGTAATAGCAATTTTACTTAATATAATTATATGACTTATAATTCTCAAACTATTGCATTTAGAGTATTTTGTTCCAATATGTTGTTCAGGTACTTTCTCCACAGTTACAACATGGTCAGTAATTTGGAATTGTATCTCCATAGCTAAGTGAGTAATAGCTACTTTGTCAGTTTTTAATGGTAACCATAATGAGTAAATGGGTTATATCTTCAAAAGTATTGCAGCTACACAATTTCTCTCAAATATGTTGTTCATGTACTTTTTATGTCAACTGACTTATCAGTCAGCTGACCTGAGCGGTTTCTCCTCCGAAACTACAAGGCCCAGAGACATGCTGTTTTTTTTAAAGCTAGCTTATGTATCTAGGATGAAAAATTGTTCAAGGCATACAGATCTGTTTGTTCGTCTGTTTGCTACAGCCATTACAAGTGAGCTACTCCCCCACCCTAAGTGTGAAAATTTCAACACTTTATCACACTTTTCTCATTGACTATTACAGGGATTTCTTTCATATCTTGCACATATGTACTAGGCCACAAGTAGAATCCCTTGTGTGAGTATCAGACCTGGATCTTTCTTAATTTTTTTTATGAATTTTTAAAATAATTTTTAATGCATTAAAATTCATGAAATCATGCACTAAATCACTTATAACTTGAAAAGTATTGCATTTAGAGCATTCTGTTAAAATATGTTATTCAGCTACTTTTTCCATAGCTACAAGATGGTGAGTAACTTGGGTGTCTATCTCAATAGCTAAGTGAGTAATAACTACTTTTTGACTTTTCAGTAACTTCCGTCATGAGTAAAATCACTTATAACTTGAAAACTATTGCATTTAGAGAATTTAGTATAAATATGTTATTCAGCTACTTTGGGGTCAGCTATAACATAGTAAAATTTCAGACCTGTAGCTCATTGCATAGCTGAGTAATAGCTACTTTGAGGTTATCAGTGTTGAGTAAATCAGTTAGAACTTGAAAACTATTGTATTTAGAGTATCTCTTTAAATATGTTATTCCCCTATTTTTGGATCAGCTGTAACAAAGCAAATTTGCAGACATGTAGCTTATTTTATAGATGAGCAATAGGTATTTTGAGGTTATCACTGTTGAGTAAATTACTTATAACTTGAAAACTATTGCATTTACAGAAATTTGTGTAAATATGTTATTCAGCTACTTTTGTGTCAGCTATAACATAGTAAAATTGCAGATCTTTAGCTCTTTCCATAGTTGAATAATAGCTACTTTGATGTTATGACTGTTGACTAAATCAGTTGTAACTTCAAAACTATTGCAGTTAAATTATTTTGTTTTGATATCTTATTCACCTACTTTTGGATCAGCTATAGCATAATAATATTGCAGACCTGTAGCTTATTTCATTGCTGAGCAATAGCTATTTCAAGCTTCTCACTCTTGAGTAAATCAGTTGTAACTTGAAAACTATTACATTTACAGTATTTTGTATAAATATGTTACTCAGATACTTTTGGGTCAGCTATAACATAGTAAAAATTATAGTAAAATTATAGACATGTAGCTCATTCCACAGTTGAGCAGTAGCTACTTTGATGTTATCCCTGTTGAGTAAATCAGTTATAACTTGAAAACTATTGCATTTAGAATATTTTCTTTAAATATCTTTTTTTATTGCGTTAATACATCCTATCCAATGGATCGTTGGCAGGCCTTGACAGACAAAATTCAAACAATTATGTCTGGTCCGCTGTGTCCGGTCCAGCAGTTCATGTCCCTCATAGGGCTTCTGACAGCCACAGGAAAGCAAGTCCACCTAGGTCGACTTCATATGAGACCCATACAGTGGCACTTAAAGAACACCTGGAGGATACCAGAATCACTAGAAAAGGTGATACCAGTCCCCAGGTCGCTCCACCCCCACTTAAGGTGGTGGCTGGAGGAAAGCAATGTGCTACCAGGTTAACCATTACATCCACTAAAGCATGCTCTGCAGATATTTACAGATGCATCAAAAGAAGGGTGGGGCGCTCACTTAAAAGAGCTCACTGGAAGGGGAACCTGGTCCCTTCCAGAAAGCAGGTTGCATATAAACCACTTGGAACTAAAGGCAGTCTTTCTGGCCTTAAAAGAGTTTCAAAACCTCTGTTCAAACAATATAGTCCTGGTGGCCACAGACATCACAACAGTGGTTGCCTATATCAACAAGGAAGGGTGGATGAAGCCAGGCCCTCTGTGTGCCCTTCTGTGGAGAATAGTGACCTGGTGTGCCAGGAGACTGGTAACACTCAAAGCTCAACACACCCCAAGCCGGCTGAATGTGATAGCAGACAAACTATCCAGACTAGGCCAAACCATTCAAACAGAATGGTCCCTTCCCCCAGAGGTCTTCCAAGCTATCTGTTCCCGGTGGCACCAGCCCCAAGTAGAACTGTTTGCCATGAGGTTCAACAACAAACTTCCACAGTTTCCAGAGTTTTCACCGGTTCCAGACCCCCAAGCATGGGCAGTGGATGCACTCAGCCTGTCCTGGGAGAGTCTGGATCCATATGCCTTCCCACCAGCAGCCATCTTGGGCTAAGTGTTGGAGAAGTTGCAGGACTAGCCATGCAACAGAATAATTCTGATTGCACCGGGTTGGCCCAACATGCCCTGGTTTTGGGACCTAGTGGCCATGGCCAGTCAGATCCCACTGTGCCTACCCACCCTGCCCAATCTGGTAACTCAGCCATTCAACCAGACCTTACACAAGAATCTGTCAAACCTGAACCTTCATGCCTGGCTCCTAGAGCCACAGCAATCAAGAAACAGGGCTTCTCTAAGGCAGTGGCAGCATGAATTGAGGCTCCTCAAAGAGGATCAACCAGATCCGTCGATGAGGCAAAGTGGACCATTTTTATGTCAGCTGACTTGTCAGTCAGCTGACATTATGTCGTCACTCTGCGGCGTGGGCGTACGCGTCCGCGTACGCGTCCGCGTGAACAACTTCTCCTCCAAAACTACAAGGCCTAGAGACGTGCTGTTTTTTTTAAAAGATACCTTATCTATCGAGGATGAAAAATTGTTCAAGGCATGCAAATCTGTCTGTTCGTCTGTTTGCTAGAGACATTACAAGGGGGGTACCCCCACCAAAAGTGTGAAAATTTCAACACTTAATCACAATTTTCTCAGTGACTATTGCAGGGATTTCTCTCATATCTTGCATATATGTACTAGGCCAGAGGTAGATTCTCTTGTGTGAGTATGAGACCTGGATCTGTCTTACTTTTTTTTAAATAAATTTTTTTAATAATTTTTAATGCATTAAAATTCATGAAATCATGCACAAAATCATTTATAACTTGAAAAGTGTTGCATTTAGAGCATTTTGTTAAAATATGTTATTCAGCTACTTTTTTCATAGCTACAATATGGTGAGTAAGTTGGGTGCCTGTCTCAATAGCTAAGTGAGTAATAGCTACTTTTGGGCTTTTCAGTAACTTCCATCATGAGTAAAATCACTTGTAACTTAAAAACTATTGCATTTAGAGAATTTCGTATAAATATGTTATTCAGCTACTTTTGGGTCAGCTATAACATAGTAAAATTTTAGACCTGTAGCTCATGGCATAGCTGAGTAATAGCTACTTTTAGGTTATCACTGTTGAGTAAATCGCTTATAACTTCAAAACTATTGCATTTAGAGTATTTCGTATAAATATGTTATTCAGCTACTTTTGGGTCAGCTATAACATAGTAAAATTTCAGACCTGTAGCTCATGGCATAGCTGAGTAATAGCTACTTTTAGGTTATCACTGTTGAGTAAATCGCTTATAACTTGGAAACTATTGCATTTACAGTATTTTGTTTCAATATGTTATTCACCTATTTTGGGATCAGCTATAACATAGTGAAGTTTCAGATCTGTGGCTCATTGCATAGCTGAGTAATAGCTACTTTGAAGTTCTCACTATTGAGTAAATCACTTGTAACTTAAAACCTATTGTATTTAGAGAATTTCGTATAAACATGTTATTCAGCTACTTTTGGGCCAGCTATAACATAGTGAAATTTCAGATCTGTAGGTCATGGCATAGCTGAGTAATAGCTACTTTAAAGTTCTCACTATTGAGTAAATCAGTTGTAATTGGAAAACTATTGCATTTAGAGTATTTCGTATAAATATGTTATTCAGCTACTTTTGGGTCAGCTATAACATAGTAAAATTTCAGACCTGTAGCTCATGGCATAGCTGAGTAATAGCTACTTTTAGGTCATCACTATTGAGTAAATCAGTTGTAACTTGAAAACTATTGCATTTACAGTATTTTGCTTAAATATGTTGTTCACCTACTTTTGGGTCAGCTATAACATAGTAAAATTTCAGACCTGTAGCTCATTGCATAGCTGAGTAATAACTACTTTGAGGTTCTCACTATTGAGTAAATCAGTTGTAATTGCAAAACTATTGCATTTAGAGAATTTCGTATAAATATGTTATTCAGCTACTTTTGGGCCAGCTATAACATAGTGAAATTTCAGATCTGTAGGTCATGGCACAGCTGAGTAATAGCTACTTTGAAGTTCTCACTATTGAGTAAATCAGTTGTAATTGGAAAACTATTGCATTTACAGAATTTCGTATAAATATGTTATTCAGCTACTTTTGGGTCAGCTATAACATAGTAAAATTTCAGACCTGTAGCTCATTGCATAGCTGAGTAATGACTACTTTGAGGTTCTCACTATTGAGTAAATCAGTTGTAATTGCAAAACTATTGCATTTAGAGAATTTAGTATAAATATGTTATTCAGCTACTTTTGGGTCAGCTATGACATAGTAAAATTTCAGACCTGTAGCTCATGGCATAGCTGAGTAATAGCTACTTTTAGGTCATCACTATTGAGTAAATCAGTTGTAACTTGAAAACTATTGCATGTACAGTATTTTGCTTAAATATGTTGTTCACCTACTTTTGGGTCAGCTATAACATAGTAAAATTTCAGACCTGTAGCTCATGGCATAGCTGAGTAATAGCTACTTTGAGGTTATCACTGTTGAGTAAATCACTTATAACTTGGAAATTATTGCATTTAGAGTATTTTGTTTCAATATGTTGTTCACCTATTTTGGGGTTAGCTATAACATAGTGAAGTTCCAGACCTGTGACACATTGCATAGCTGAGTAATAGCTACTTTGAAGTTCTCAATGTTGAGCAAATCACTTATAATTTGAAAACTATTGCATTTAGAGAATTTAGTATAAATATGTTATTCAGCTACTTTTGGGTCAGCTATAACATAGTAAAATTTCAGACCTGTAGCTCGTGGCATAGCTGAGTAATAGCTACTTTTAGGTTATCACTGTTGAGTAAATCACTTATAACTTGGAAACTATTGCATTTAGAGTATTTTGTTGCAATATGTTATTCACCTATTTTGGGGTCAGCTATAACATAGTGAAGTTCCAAACCTGTGGCTCATTGCATAGCTGAGTAATAGCTACTTTGAAGTTCTCACTGTTGAGTAAATCAGTTGTAATTGGAAAACTATTGCCTTTACAGAAATTTGTGCAAATATGTTATTCAGCTACTTTTGGGTCAGCTATAACATAGTGAAATTACAGACCTGTAGCTCATGGCACAACTGAGCAATAGCTATTCTCAGGCACTGACTGTTGAGTAAATCGGCTATAACTTGAAAAATATTGCATTTGGAGTATTTTGTTAAAATATATTGTTCACCTACTTTTGGGTTAGCTATAACATAGTGAAATTACAGACCTATAGCTCATGGCATAGCGGAGCAATAGCTATTTTCAGGTTCTCACTATTGAGTAAATCAGTTGTAACTTGAAAACTATTGCATTTACAGTATTTTGCTTAAATATGTTGTTCACCTACTTTTAGGTCAGCTATAACAGAGCAAAAATTCAGACATGTAGCTCATTGCATAGCTGAGTAATAGTTACTTTGAGGTTCTCACTCTTGAGTAAATCAGTAGTAACTTGAAAACTATTACATTTAGAGTATTTTGTTAAATATGTTATTCACAGACGTTTTGGTCAGCTATAACATAGTGAAATTGCAGACCTCTATGTCATGGCATAGCTGAGCAATAGCTTCTTTCAGGTTCTCACTGTTGAGTAAATCATTGTATCCAACCTGTAGGAAATCATGGGCTGGGAATCTGTTAATATGGTCCGATTTGACCTTGGAACCCTCCTTCAAGGTCAAATGAGGATAGCCAAACATAAAAGTGCTTATAACTCGCTTATTATTGGTCCTAGAGGTTTGGAATGAAAACCAACCTATAGAAACTCATGAGCTGGGAATTTTTTGGTGTGGTCGGATTTCACCTTGGACCCCTCCTTCAAGGTCAAATGAGGATAGCCAAACTTAAAAGTGCTTATAACTCGCTTATTATTGGTCCTAGAGGTTTGGAATGGAAAACCAACCTATAGAAAATCATGGGCTGGGAATCTTTTGGTGTGGTCAGATTTCACCTTAGACCCCTCCTTCCAGGTAAAACGAAGATAGCCAAACTTAAAGTGCTTATAACTCGCGTATTATTGGTCTTGGAGGTTTGGGATGGTAAACCAACATATAGGAAATCATGGGCTGGGATTCTTTTGGTGTGGTCAGATTTGACCTGGGACCCCTCCTTCAAGGTCAATTGAGGATAGCCAAACTTACAATTGCTTAGAACTCGCTTATTATTGGTCCTACAGGTTTGGGATGGTAAACAAGCTACAGGAAATCATGGGCTGGGAATTTTTTTGTGTGGTCGGATTTGACCTTGGACCCCCTCCGTCAAGGTCAAACAAGGATAGCCAAACTTAAAAAGTGCCTATGACTCACTTATTATTGGTCCGAGAGGTTTGGGATGGTAAACCATCCTAAATTCTTTGGCTGGGAATCTTTTGGTATGGTCAGATTTGACCTTTGGACCCCTTCTTCATTTTTTTGTGTGGTCGGATTTGACCTTGGACCCCCTCCGTCAAGGTCAAACAAGGATAGCCAAACTTAAAAAGTGCCTATGACTCACTTATTATTGGTCCGAGAGGTTTGGGATGGTAAACCATCCTAAATTCTTTGGCTGGGAATCTTTTGGTATGGTCAGATTTGACCTTTGGACCCCTTCTTCATGGTCGAACGAGGATATTGCATTTATAGTATTTCTTTAAATATTTTTAACCTACTTTTTACACTTAAACAATTACCTTGTTACTTTATTTCATAATACCATTTGCAGGGCACAACTTTTTGTCCTTTTTTTCTGTCAGCTTCGGAATATCTTTCGAACATGCTGTTCAGTTACCATTTACTGTATTTCTGTACAGCCCTTTCCCTGATAATTATGCTTTCCTCTCATTATCACCATCACAAATCAAAAACATTCAGTCAGCTGACACAGTGCCCGTTCACGGGCACTCTCCTCTTGTTTTTAAGTGGTGCCTCAGTAATCAGGTGGACTTCAGGGCACCACCTCTAAAAGCCATAGCTGACTTCCTTCTGTACTTGTTTCAGGACAGAAAGTTACAACCAGGTACCATTGATGGCTGTAGATTAGCCATTGCTGACAAGTTGGGCAACCCCCCCATTACTGCCAGCAAAGGTGAAAATCTCGCCCGTCTCCTGGATAGTTTCCACAGAGACAGACCCAAGAGCAGGAGGGGTATTCCCTCCTAGAACCTCTCACTGGTTCTGCACCAGCTGACAAAGGCTCCCTTTGAACCCTTAAAAGAGGCCTCACTAAAACACTTGACTTTCAAGAGGGTTTTTCTCTTGGCCCTGGGTTCTGGTAAACGCAGGAGTGAGATCCATGCTTGGTTACATAAGAACATCAGACACCAGTCAAACTGGTCTAAGGTGTCCTTTTACCCCTCACCCAGCTTTCTATCCAAGAACCAGCTGGCTAAGGAGGGTCCAGATAGTGTGGCCCCAGTGGTCATACCAGCTCTGGCCCCCTCTCTGGATAAGTCACTCAAGGGTGACAGGTCCCTATGTCCAGTCAGAGCCCTTCGCTATTACTTGGACAGGACCTCAGATCTTAGGTAGAACAAGGAATTAGTCTTTGTCTCCTTCAAGAAAGGGTTTGTTAAGGACATCTCACTTGCCACCATCTCCTCATGGATCAAGCAGACTGTGATCCTATGTTACAAGCTCTCCGATCAGGAGGCCCTCACACTGCATCAGGTTAAAGCCCATGATGTCAGGGCCTTTGCTGCCTCTAAGGCCTTCCAGCCGGGGGTCTTCTTAGAGCAAATTTTGTCAGCCTACCACTGGAAATCACATAACACTTTCACACAATTCTATTTGAAGGATGTGGCCTGGGCTGATACAGAGCTTTTTCATTTGGGCCCAGTGGTAGCTGCTCAGCAGGTCCACCACCAAACCCAAAAATGAGGAGATATGTACATATGGTGTATATTTGTATATAATACTTTTAAAAAAACAACTATGACTTGCTTCCTTTGAGAAGTTTATTATTTATTATTATGGGAGACCTTCAGGCTCCGCCGGCTCCGCATTTTGTTTTCCTTATAACTCTGTAACCGTTAAGCGGATTCTTTTCAAATTTGGCAGGTTCAGGCAGTAGCCTTGGGGAATTTTTTTGAATGTGCTGCAGTGACATTTCAACCAATCAGAGAGGTCACATGACCAAAAATGTCTTTTTTCGATGGGGAAGCTTGTCCGGATGATAACTTGAAAGGACTTTTATCAATTCACCTGAAACTTGGCGAATACATTCATTCTATTAAAGTCTGGAAATCATTAGATTTTGGCATTGATTGGTTAAGAAATGGCCGAGTAATTAATGATTAATTAATCATTATGAATTTTCCAAATAAGGAAAACACAAAAATGCTTATATCTCGAAAACCGTGCTAGATAGAGCGATTTCGATGAAATTTTTGACCCACAGAGTATCTTTCCAGAGTAGTTATCCCAATTTTCAAAAAAATTTTATCTCGCCAAAAATGGCGGCCATTTTGAATTTTCGAATTTTTCGCAAAAATTGCAAAACATATAAATGCTTGTATCTCGAAAACCGTACTAGATAGAGCGATTTTGACGAAATTTTTGACCCGCAGGGTATGTCTGCAGAGTAGCCATGCCAATTTTCAAAAAAAAAAATTTCTCGAAAAAAATGGCGGCCATTTTTAATTTTCGAATTTTTCGCAAAATTGCAAAACATAAAAATGCTTAGATCTCGAAAACCGTGCTAGATAGAGCGATTTCGACGAAATTTTTGACCCACAGGGTATCTGTTCAGAGTAGCCAGCCAATTTTCAAAAAAAAATTGTCTCGCCAAAACTGGCGGCCATTTTGAATTTTCGAATTTTTTGCAAAAATTGCAAAACATAAAAATGCTTGTATCTCGAAAACCGTACTAGATAGAGCGATTTTGACGAAATTTTTGACCCGCAGGGTATCTCTGCAGAGTAGCCATGCCAATTTTCAAAAAAAAAATTCTCGCAAAAAATGGCGGGCATTTTGAATTTTCGAATTTTTCGCAAAATTGCAAAACATAAAAATGCTAATATCTCGAAAACCGTGCTACATAGAGCGATTTCGACGAAATTTTTGATCTTCAGGGTATCTCTGCAGAGCAGCTATCCCAAAGAGCTTTTACTCAGTGAAGTTTCAGACCCGTAGCTAATTATTCACCTACTCAAAATGAGTAAATGTTAATTATCTCTGAAACTATTGTGGATACCCAATTTTTATCAAATAACTCATTCATCTACTTTTGGGAGAGCTTTCACATGGTGAAGTTTCAGACCCGTAGATAATTACTCACCTACTACAAATGAGTAAATGCGAATTATCTCTTAAAAGTATTGCAGATAGCCAATTTTTCTCAAATAACTCATTCATCTACTTTTGGAAGAGCTTTCACATGGTGAAGTTTCAGACCCATAGCTAATTACTCACCTACTCAAAATGAGTAAATGCGAATTATCTCAAAAACTATTGCGGATACCCAATTTTTATCAAATAACTCATTCATGTACTTTTGGGAGAGCTTTCACATGGTGAAGTTTCAGACCCGTAGCTAATTACTCACCTACTCAAAATGAGTAAATGCGAATTATCTCTAAAAGTATTGCAGATAGCCAATTTTTCTCAAATAACCCATTCACCTACTTTTGGGAGAGCTTTCACTTGGTGAAGTTTCAGACCCATAGCTAATTATTCACCTACTCAAAATGAGTAAATGGTAATTATCTGTAAAAGTATTGCGGATACCCAATTTTTATCAAATAACTCATTCATCTACTTGTGGGAGAGCTTTCACATGGTGAAGTTTCAGACCCATAGCTAATTACTCACCTACTCAAAATGAGTAAATGCGAATTATCTCTAAAAGTATTGCAGATAGCCAATTTTTCGCAAATAAATCATTCACCTACTTTTGGGAGAGCTTTCACTTGGTAAAGTTTCAGACCCGTAGCTAATTACTCACCTACTCAAAATGAGTAAATGCTAATTATCTCAAAAACTATTGCGGATACCCAATTTTTATCAAATAACTCATTCATGTACTTTTGGAAGAGCTTTCACATGGTGAAGTTTCAGACCCGTAGCTAATTACTCACCTACTCAAAATGAGTAAATGCTAATTAGCTCTAAAAGTATTGCCGATACCCAATTTTTATCAAATACTCATTCATCTACTTGTGGGACAGCTTTCACATGGTGAAGTTTCAGACCCATAGCTAATTACTCGCCTACTCAAAATGAGTAAGTGCGAATTATCTCTTAAAAGTATTGCAGATAGCCAATTTTTCTCAAATAACTCATTCAGCTACTTTTGGGAGAGCTTTCACTCCGTGAAGTTTCAGACCCATAGCTAATTATTCACCTACTCAAAATGAGTAAATGTGAATTATCTCTTAATAGTATTGCAGATAGCCAATTTTTCTCAAATAACTCATTCACCTACTTTTGGAAGAGCTTTCACACACGAAAATGATAAATTGTGAATATCTCGGAAAAGCTATTTCTTGTCCTTTAATGCTCGGTGGGAGATACACACCGCGGCAGTGGTCTTGTCAAAAATTTTTGTCTCCCCAAAAATGGTGGCCATTTTGAATTTTCAAAGTTTTTGCAAAACACAAAAATGCTTATATCTCGAAAACCGTACTAGATGGAACGAACTCAACAAAATTTTTGACCTGCTGGGTATCTCTGCAGAGTAGCCATACCAATTTTCAAAATATTTTTGTCTCGCCAAATATAGCGGACATTTTGAATTTTCGAAATTTGCAAAACACAAAAATGCTTTATCTTGAAAACCGTGCTAGATAGAGCAGACTGCGCTGACTTTGGTTGCCACAACAGTATAAGGCTAGAAACGAAGCATTTTCTTAATACTTTAGCACTCACCTTTATATCCTTTTCGGGACGCTTTGTTTTTGCTATGCAAAAACATTATCTTTTTTTTTTGCGAGCGATCCTCTAGTTTCTTATGGGACTAAACTCAACCCTCTCTCCTATTCTCAGAGCAGGTCTGAGAAAAAGTTGTGGGGAGGGGAACATCGATAGACTTCCGGGTAACTGGTTAGTGGTAGCCGACTTTGACCTTACAGGGTTCTCTGACCCTAGGTCAAGCCGGGCCTTCTCAGTTTTGTTCTGTTTATGAGTTCACTTGAGTCCCTAGTACCTTACCCGCCTACCGAGCGGTAGTTATTCAGCAGTTGTCCATTGGATGGGATGTATTAACACAATAAAATTGCAAATTTAATAAGTAAATTAAATTTTTATAAGTTAATACTGATAATGAAAAAGTGTGAATATCTCGAAAAGAGATAGAGCGATTTCGAGCGAATTTTTTACCCACATGGTAGTATAACACCATCCTATGCCAAGGGGAAAAATTTTAATTTTTGCCACTTTTGGCAGCCATCTTGGATTTTAGCGGAAAATAAAACATTGAAAATATCTCGGAAACGGTAAGAGATAGAGCAATTTTGAGCGAATGTTTTTACTCACAAGGTAGTACAGCAGTATCCTGTGCCTAGGGGAAAAATTTCAATTTTCGCCACTTTTGGCAGCCATCTTGGATTTTAGCGGAAAATAAAACATGGAAAATATCTCAGAAATGATAAGAGATAGAGTGATTTCAAGCGAATTTTTGACCCACAGGGTAGTACACGAGTATCCGGTGCCACGGAGAAAAATTTCAATTTTGGCCACTTTTGGAGGCCATCTTGGATTATAGCGGAAAATAAAACATTGAAAATATCTCGGAAATGGTAAGAGATAGAGCAATTTCGAGCTATTTTTGACCCACAGGGTAGTACATGAATATCCTGTGCCTAGGAGAAAAATTTCAATTTTTGCTACTTTTGGCAGCCATCTTGGATTTTAGCCTAAAATGAAAAATTGTAAATATCTCGAAAACCGTAAGAGATAGAGCCATTTTGAGCGAATTTTTGACCCACAGGGTAGTACAGGAGTATCATTTTCAAGGAAAAAAATTTCAATTTTCGCCACTTTTGGCGGCCATCTTGGATATTAGCGGAAAATAAAACATTGAAAATATCTCAAACGGTAAGAGATAGAGTGATTTCGAGTAAATTTTTGATCCACAGGGTAGTACAGGAGTATCCTGTGCCTAGGAAAAAAATTTCAATTTTCGCCACTTTTGGCAGCCATCTTGGATTTTAGGGGAAAATGAAAAATTGTGAATATCTCGGAAATGTTAATTCTTCCCCTTTAATACTCATCGGGAGATACACACCTGGCGTGGTGTGGTCTTCTTCCAGAGTATATTGAAAATAATTGGACAGATTTCATTCAAATTTTGCATGTATATGTGACTGGCCATAGCTAAGTGTCTTACAGTAAGGTGACCTTAAACTCCCAGTAATAACAGAATTATATTGACTTTAAGTTTGGCAATTTTTGAACAGTATTTCAAATACTGTGCAATTCTAGGTGTTTAAGTTGTGGATGTGACGAACCTTTAATAGAACCCAGTGTGGGAAATTCACGCCACACTGAGGCCGGCGAATGTATGGTCGGGTTGAGAAAATTCATCTCCACCCAGACCAGGAGTTGGGCACAGGGCTCAAAACTAGCACCCACCTGCCAGTCCACGACCTTCTCGATATATATATGTGGAAGCTGCTTTGTTTTATTCACATCTTGCATGGTCGAATTATGATTTGGACGTTTTGAATGTTACCAATACCTAAAGAAGTGTCAATTACATTCAATGAATGCTTATGTGTGGTGTTGGGGGCCAAAACCTGTGACTCACTTGATAAGTAAAATCCTTAATGAATTAAGCGTCCCGCGAGGTACGCTTGTTTGCATATGGGAGGAATTCTCGCGGAAGGGTCCACCGGCTCCGCAAGTTTGCCTACCTATAGCGTCTTTACTAGTGGATGGAATTTCTTCAAACTTGGCACATATATTTAGTAGCCCTGGGAAAATTTTCTGAATTTGGTGCCATGACATTTCAACCAATCAGAGAAGTCACATGACCAAAACCAGGATTTTGCTTGTCCGAATGATAACTTAAGAAGCGTTTAAAATATTTGCCTGAAATTTGATATATGGATGCAAGGTATAAAGATCTGCAAATGATTAGATTTTGGTAGACTTCCATTAAAAAATGGCTAATTAATTAAGCATTAAAATTTTTATTAACGAGGATAATACAAATCCCTTAATAACTTCTAAACCGTGCGAGATAGAGTGATTTCGACGAAATTTTTGACCCACAGGGTGTCTCTGCTAAGTACTCTGCTCAATTCCAAAAAAATTTCCTCTCTCCAAAAATGGTTGCCATTTTGAATTTTGTAATTTTTGACAAAAATGGCAAAAATTTAAAGGTCTGCACTCTTATTTGTGGGAACACAATGCACTCATGTAGTGTTCATCACAAATAATTATTTTGGCAAAATTTTTGGCCCACAGGGTATCTAAGCAAGATACTTTGCACATTTTTCAAAAAAAAATTTCCTCTATCCAAAAATGGCAGCCATTTTGAATTTTCAAATGTTTGACAAAAATGGTAAAACTTAAAATTGCTTGTATCTCCTAAACCGTGCGAGATAGAGCGATTTCAGCGAAATTTTTGGCCCACAGGGTATATATGGAAGATACTCTGCTCAATTCTCAAAAAAAAATTTCGTCTTTCCAAAAATGGCGGCCATTTTGAATTTTCGAATTTTTGACAAAAATGGTAAAACTTAAAATTGCCTGTATCTCCTAAACTGTGCGAGATAGAGCGAACAGGGTATATATGCAAGATACTCTGCTAAATTCTCAAAAAATTTTCGTCTTTCCAAAAATGGCGGCCAATTCGCAGGGTATACATGCAAGTTACTCTGCTCAATTCTCAAAAAAAAATTTCCTCTTTCCAAAAATGGCGGTCATTTTGAATTGTTGAATTTTTGACAAAAATGGTAAAACTTAAAATTGCTTGTATCTCCTAAACCATTTTAAATTTTCCAATTGTTTTTCGATATAATTTTAGATTGACAGGGTATCTAGGCAAGATCTTCTTTCTATTATAAGCAGCCAACACCATCTTTATTTTGGGACGCTTTGTTTTGGCCAGGCAAAAACAATTGCTTTGCTTCACTAGTGATCCTCTAGTTCTAATTGCTTTTTTGGGCAATTTCTGCAACAAGTCATGGCAACAGTTGTCCTGTTTCGTGGTCTTTTAATTTGGTGGGAAGTTAACATTATTCCAAACTTTTAGAATATGTTCATCACAAGTGGAACTTGGTTAAGGCAACATTTGGCAACAGCTGTTGCCATAGAAACAGTTTTCCTGTTGTTTTAACCTCACAGCCCTTAATGGCTGTTGGGGTATTGTTTTCACCCATGGTGTCCGGATGGTCGGGCGGGCGGTGGGAAATAGTTTGTCCGGGCTGTATCTCAGAAACCGTAAGGTGTAGGAAGTTGATACTTGGTAGGGACATTGGTTAGGGGGTGTAGCTGTGCAACGTCATGGTCTGACCTTGATTTGACCTTGCCGTAGTGACCTTGAGTTTGAAAATCTTGTCCGGGCTATATCTCGGAAACTGTAAGGTGTAGGAAGTTGATACTTGGTAGGGACATTGGTTAGGGGGTGTAGTTGTGCAGCGTCATAGTCTGACCTTGATTTGACCTTGCCGTAGTGACCTTGACCTATAAAATCTTGTCCGGGCTATATCTCGGAAACCGTAAGGTGTAGGAAGTTGATACTTGGTAGGGATATTGATTAGGGGGTGTAGGTGTGCAACGTCATGGTCTGACCTTGATTTGACCTTTAACCTTGCTATAATGACCTTGACCTATAAAATATTGTCCGGGCTTTATCTCGGAAACTGTTAGGTGCAGGAAGTTGATATTTGGTAGAGACATTGGCTAGGGGGTGTAGGTGTGCAGCATCATGGTGTGACCTTAATTTGACCTTTGACCTTGCCATAGTGACCTTGACCTATAAAATCGTCAGGGCTGTATCTCGGAAACCGTAAGGTGTAGGACGTTGATACTTGGTAGGGACATTGGTTATTGGCTATAGGTGTGTATTATCATGGTGTGACCTTAATTTGACCTTTTACCTTGCCGTAGTGACCTTGACCTTTAAAATCTTGTTGCACCTTTGGGTCTGTCTTTTGATGCAGATTAAGCAAAAGTCATATTAGAATTTATTAAGAATTTTACTTTCATAACTTCCCATTGTAAGAGATAGAATTTCATCAAGTGAGCCGCAGATTTTACTCCAACACCACACATAAGCATTCATTAAATGTATTACCACTTCTGTATGCATGGTAATATTCAAACCATCTAAACCATAATTCGGAAATGCAGATGTATATAAAGAGTGTTGAATTTTAGTTTACTGATTAATGCTGTCATCTTGTCATTGAATTATCTTGTTTTAATACTTCATCTTTATACGCATTATCTTTCTTTTAAACATTATTTCTCCATTTAAACATTGTTTGGACCTTTATATAACTGACAGTGCTCTGAAAGTATCCTGAAGTTTGTACTGGTACAGTACTTCTATATCTCATGGTGTTGAAAATATTTCCCAAGGCTGTGGGGTACGGGCATCTCTGATGCTATTTTTCACTTTTAATTTGGGGTGTTCTTCATAAATAATATCCATGCAAAGATTTTAACCAATAATTTTAGGAAATTTTCTTGCAAGGGGAGAAGAGTAGTGATGACGGTTGTTTGCAAGTTTTTGGTAACAACTGTTGCCATGGCAACTTTTTTTTCTGTATTGTTTTTGGACTTGTGATGTTGTGGGTATTTGGCCAAACTTTGTCATGTTTCTTGGGTTTAAAAAACTTTTTATGGGTTCTTTGCATTCCAAAGCCCTGTAAGGATTGGAACTGATTAATTTTTCAACAATACCTGGCAACAAATGCTGCCATGGCAACACTTTTTTATCTAGGGTTGGCCCGAGTTGGGCAAAGTTGTGATTTTATGTCTCATGTAACAGCAACAGCCAGGGTCATATTAAGACAGGTACTTTGCATTGTCATTTGGGGGAGTCATACCTACACAGAGGTGACAGCCTATCATTAGATGTCAAACCTGCTAACCCACAAGGCCATTCTATTTTATCAAGTATAAGAAATCCTATCTGAAGCACTGTGGTCTAAGTTCTCTGTGTGATATGAAAACAACTGATTCCACCACAGAATTGTGACAAAGCTGAACAACTGCTCAGGTCAATCCAGAAGTGCCTTCTGATATTCCCCACTAAAGATAGCATGAGTGATAAAGCCTGCCTTTCCTCTCAGTTAATCCCACATATTTAGTGTTTGATGTCATTTTTATTGCATTAAATTCCATATACAAGTCACAGAGAAGAATATTATTTATTATTATTTGCTGTGCATAGTAATTTTTATGTCGTCACTCTGCGGCGTGGGCGTACGCGTCCGCGTGAACAACTTCTCCTCCAAAACTACAAGGCCTAGAGACGTACCTTATACCTTATCTATCGAGGATGAAAAATTGTTCAAGGCATGCAAATCTGTCTGTTCGTCTGTTTGCTAGAGACATTACAAGGGGGGTACCCCCACCAAAAGTGTGAAAATTTCAACACTTAATCACAATTTTCTCAGTGACTATTGCAGGGATTTCTCTCATATCTTGCATATATGTACTAGGCCAGAGGTAGATTCTCTTGTGTGAGTATGAGACCTGGATCTGTCTTACTTTTTTTTTAATAAATTTTTTTAATAATTTTTAATGCATTAAAATTCATAAAATCATTTATAACTTGAAAACTGTTGCATCTAGAGCATTTTGTTAAAATATGTTATTCAGCTACTTTTTTCATAGCTACAATATGGTGAGTAAGTTGGGTGCCTGTCTCAATAGCTAAGTGAGTAATAGCTACTTTTGGGCTTTTCAGTAACTTCCATCATGAGTAGAATCACTTGTAACTTAAAAACTATTGCATTTAGAGAATTTCGTATAAATATGTTATTCAGCTACTTTTGGGTCAGCTATAACATAGTAAAATTTTAGACCTGTAGCTCATGGCATAGCTGAGTAATAGCTACTTTTAGGTTATCACTGTTGAGTAAATCGCTTATAACTTCAAAACTATTGCTTTTATTGCGCTACAATAGCTTACCATGTGGGACTGAATGCTTTACTGGTTGCCGCGAGGCACAGACGACCAACGCTCGAGAAAAACAAGCATGTAGTTGGTTCGGCCTCATAGGTTGTCGTGACGTCATCACTTCCTGTGTATCAGCCTCCTTTTCGTTGGCACTTCCGGTGCTGTATTTTGTCAGTTTTAACGTCTTCTTAATTCACGTGTTGTGTGCTCGCCACTACACTAGTACTGCTCGAATCTACGGTTCGGAGTATTTCATATTTTATTGCATTAAAACATGGCCACCGCCCACCAGTCTTCTAAAGATAAACCCAGATCCAGCAAATGCAATCATTTCTGTCAGCCGTTCGACAGTCATGGCTATTGCCCCTCCTGCAGAGATGCTGGGAAGGGCGATGATCTGTGTGTTACAAAAGCTGGTACTTGTCAAATCTGTGCGTCTTTCACAGACGAACAGTCCACTAAAATTGCTAACAGAAGACGATACAAGAAAAAACATCCCACTTCACAGGCTTCGGACAAAGATCGGGACGAGGTTCTTGGCGATTCTTTTGAATCGTTTTCTGGATCGCAAGCCGAGCTTGAGGCTGCGGCCGATCATTTGTTTACTTCACCTCCACGTCCCAGACCCTTATCTTTCGATCCTTTGCCTCTTACTACACCAGGGCGTACTGTTCCTCCCACGCCCAGTACAGCCTTACATCATAAAGTCCATTCTTCTGTAGAGAAGGCTCTGGACCACAAATTTGATCAGAAATTGGGTGCTTTTCAAGCCAACATCTATGATGCCCTTAAATCTATGCGTGACGATTTCCTAAAATCTCAACAAGGGCTGGCTGATAAGCTCGCCTCTTCGGCTGTTCGCACCTAACCTCAGACCTCTGTCAGTGCTTCAGAACCCCATGGATATTGAATATGGCCCTTCTCTTCCTCCTCGCCTTCAGGCCGAGCAAGGTTCGGACGTTCGTCCTAGCTCTTCCGAACATACACAGTCTGTTCGTCCCAAGACGTCCTCTCACAAGGTTAGCCATGCTCCAATCTCAGGTTCGGGATCTGATTCCGATCATGATCGCCCCTCATATCCTAGACCAAAAAAGCACTCTGACAAGTCTAAACATAAGTCAAGGTCCACATATTTGCCCTCATCGTCAGGGGAGGATCAGTCCCCTAGACGTAGACACAGGTCTCCCAAGCCCCAGAGAATGGCCTCTGATGATCAGGAACATCCTCAAATTGACCTTGATCCGCCCTACTATAGGGATGTAGCTTTGGCTGACATCCCAAATCAATATGTGGAGGAGGTAGATACTTTTCGACGTATCCTCAAATTACCTGATCCGAGGGACTCAGTCCCCAGACCTGCTACTGCTATCATAGGTATCGATGACGAGGTGGCCGTCCAAGAGCTGAGACCTACGGGTCCATCAGCTATGTTGCCCCTCAACTCTGGTATAAGAGATGCCTTTGACAAATTCAACAATGACCTTATGGCTGCAAACCTGGCAGAGGGCAAATACCCAAAGCCCCCCCCCTTCCACTTCTAAGTGGTACAAGGTTGGAGAACCTTGCTTTTCGGAGAAACTCCAAGAATTAAATGCAGACTTTGCTAAGATCTGTATTTCTCCTAAACCTTCGGGGGCCCCTTTAGGCAAGGTCCCACTCTCTGTCCTCAAGGACTTAGAACAACAGGCAAGGTACAATTTAACCACGTTGAATTTCACGACCACTTTTGCCAAGACATCCTCCTCCTGCAACTCCACCATGAGGAGGTGTCGTTATGGACTGAAAGAGACCTTCAAGAAGGTCAAGTCCCAGGTCAGGAAAGGTGCCGACCCTGAAAAAGCAGTAAAACGTGGTTATGATGAGGCCTATGACTACTTTGATCTCTGGGAGAAGACCCTCACTATTCAACATAAGGCCATAACCTGCCTGAGCAAATCCCTTGCCCATATTTTACAAAGGGAACTTTACACAATGGCAACTTCCGGCTTGCTTAGACGCGAAGCCGAAATGTCCCATCTGCAGCCACAATTAGGGGAAACCAGACGTCAAGAGCTCAGGAATTCCTCTCTCTGGACTCGTTCCCTGTTCAACTCCCAGTCAGTGAAGGAAGGCGAGGACTTCCTTCTCAAAAAAGGCACCTCAAAAGATACTCAGGGTTTCGGACCCTACCAAAATAAGCCCTTTCGTGGTTCCCACCACAATAAGAGAAGAGGCTCCTACAGGAAACGCCCCTTTGGGGGCAATTCCTCCCAAAGCAGCAACTATTCGTTTCCCTCTTCTAGAGGAAAACCAAACTTCAGAGGCTCCAGGGGTCGTTTTCGACCCCACAACAGAGGAAAAGGGCGTGGAAACCCCTCTTCCCAATGACTCCTATCAAGCCTCAATCAATCCACCAGTAGGAGGTCGCCTCCGTTCTTTCAGGAGAGACTGGCACGCAAACAATTGCTCAGCCAACGTGTTAAATATCATCACCAATGGCTACGTTCTGCCATTCCTCTCAAGGCCAAACTTGATAAGATTTCCTCTGATTGTGTCAGAGTACAAGGCCCCTCAAAAAGACCAAGCCTTGGCCGATTGCATCCAGTCTCTCCTGTTAAAGAACGCTATCGAAAGGGTGGAAAATGTAAAATCTCTCGGGTTTTACAGTCGCCTGTTTCTTGTACCCAAGCCTCACCAAAGGTGGAGGCCAGTAATAGATCTAAGCAGGCTCAACACTTTTCTACATGTAGAAAAGTTCAAAATGGAAACACCAGAGTCCATCAGGACTTCTCTGATTCCAGGGGAATGGGTAGCGTCAATAGATCTGTCGGACGCTTACCTCCACATCCCCATCCATCCAAACTCAAGGAAGTACCTAAGATTTTGCCACAGGTCACAGGTGTTCCAGTTCACCTCGCTCCCATTCGGACTAGCCACAGCCCCCCAGGTATTCACTATGGTCGTAAAAGAAGTGAAACTCATGGCCCTCAGCAGAGGACTCAGACTTCACCAATACCTGGACGACTGGCTGATCAGGTCTCAGTCCCAGGAGGAAGCCTTAGTGAACACTCAGGCAGTGGTAGATCTCACCCAGTCCTTGGGATGGATCATAAACCAAGAGAAATTCAGAACTGAAACCAACTCAGGTGTTCTCGTTCGTGGGCTACGAATACCACCTAGATTCAGCCCTTGTAAAACCCACTCAAGAGAGATGGCTCAAACTTCAGGATTTGATCCTACGACTCAAGTCGAAACATGTTTTGACTGCAAGATGTTTGATGTCTCTAATTGGGTTGCTAGCCTCAACGGAGAAGATGGTCCCGGAGGGACGCCTTCACATGAGACCGTTTCAGTTTCACCTGAAAGAGCACTGGAAATTTCCTCAGTCGCTGGACAGCCTCCTTCCCTGGACAGAAGTCATTTCTGCTCATCTGGACTGGTGGCAGAATCCTACAAATGTGATGAGAGGCGCAGACCTTCATCCCAAAGACCACAGTATCCAACTCTTTACCGACGCCTCAAACGTAGGTTGGGGCGCTCACTTAGATCAAAGTTCCACCAAGGGTCTGTGGTCTCTCCAGGAAAAAGGACTTCACATAAACGTCCTAGAATTAAAAGCTGTCTCTCTGGCTCTCAGACACTTCAAAGACCAGTGTCAGGACCAAACAGTGCTAGTTGCCACGGACAACTCAACTGTGGTAGCCTACATAAACAAACAAGGGGGAACACACTCGGCGGAGATGTGCGCACTCCTGTGGAAACTCATGACCTGGTGCCACCACTATCACATAACCTTGAAAGCCAGGCACATTCCAGGGTGCCTGAATGTGATGGCCGACCTACTTTCCAGGTCGAACCAGGTCCAGTCGACCGAATGGTCACTTCATCCACAGGTGTTCAAACAGATCTGCCTAAAGTGGTTCACTCCCCACGTGGACCTCTTTGCCACTCATCTGAACCACAAGCTCCCTCTGTACGTGTCTCCTATCCCAGACCCCCAGGCCTGGGACATAGATGCTCTAAACATAGACTGGACGGGTCTCACTGCTTATGCTTACCCTCCAACGGCTCTCCTTCACAGGGTGATCCAAAAAATCAGGCAGTGCACCTGCCTGATCATTCTAATAGCCCCAGGCTGGCCAGGGATGCCCTGGTTTTGGGACCTAGTGCAGCTCTCAACAGAGATCCCTCTGCAACTCCCGGTGTCGACAACACTCCTCAAGCAGTCCCACAACTTCGTGTTCCACAGCTCCCCGCAGCACCTCAACCTCCACGCCTGGTCTCTAGGAGTGGACAACTCCAAGAACAAGGCTTCTCTGTGGAAGTGGCAGAGAGAATTGCTGCACCTCAGCGGTCTTCAACAAGGAACATCTACAAATCAAAGTGGCCCTATTTGAAAAATGGTGCAGAGATAATTCGGTGGATTTCTCCTCACCATCTGTGAAGCAAATCTCAGATTTCTTTATGTATCTGTACCAAGACCTAAACAGGCGCCCCTCTACCATTGATGGTTACAGGACAGCTATTGTTGACACTCTGGGCCCTACGGCCCAGCATATTGCCCAGAATGAGGACCTTCACAGGTTGCTCTCCAGTTTTCACAGGGATCGCCCCAAGAGTTCCAGAAACCTTCCTCAGTGGAACCTATCTGTTGTCCTCAATGAGCTCACAAAAGCGCCCTTTGAGCCTATGAAAGACACAGACCTCAAACATCTCACTCTCAAGACTGCTTTCTTGCTAGCTCTGGCCTCCGGCAAGCGCCGCAGCGAAATCCACGCCTGGGTCGCAAACAAAGTATCCAATCTAGGCCAATGGGAAAAGGTAGCCTTGTTCCCTTCATCAGATTTTATAGCCAAAAACCAGCTAGCAAGAGAAGGTTCTCAAAGTGTGTCTCCGGTGACTATTCCTGCCTTGACTACCATTGTAGATAGACAATTCAAAGAAGACAGGACCTTGTGTCCTGTACGGGCTCTGAGGTACTATCTGGACCGAACCAAGGACCTGAGAGGGTCCCGGTCTCTTCTTTTCATCTCCTTCAAGAAAGGACATACCTCAGATATCAGACCCGCTACTCTCTCTTCATGGTTGAAACAAACCATTCTACTTTGTTATAAGCAAGCAGACCAGCAAGCCTTGGACTTAGTCCAAGTTAAAGCGCATGACATTAGGGCCTTCGCAGCCTCTAAGGCTTTTTACAGTGGGGTATCGGTGGACCAGATCATGCAAGCGTGTCACTGGAAAGCTCACAACACGTTTACCAATTTTTATCTAAAAGACCTTACTTGGTCGGACAACGACAACAACTTGTATCTGGGACCAGTAGTAGCGGCTCAACAGGTCCTAGACCCTTCTCCTCAGTGATGTCTCCTTCGGGAAGAAAAGGGGGGGGGGGGCACGTCCGCTACAGCTAAGCCTTCAGGAGTCTCCCCAGGTCTAGGTATAAGCTACCTCATCAGGGTGTTACAGGTAAGGTCTCTCATATTAAATTTACGTTAACTTTAAATTCTTGGGACCATAAGGTTGTCTTATAAATAAGGTTGCAATAACAATTCTCGAACCTTGACCTCATTTCTGACGTCATAGCCCTTAGGGGTTCTTCCTATCTGTGTACTCCGGGTACACAATCCTCCTTCCAAACACCCTACAGTGTACAACACTGTATATTCTCATCAGGTTTTTGGCTCTTTACAAGTCCGACCTTCAGGATTGGGACTCTGTAAATGGGACTCAGACTGGAAATTTTTCGGAACTATTTTTTATTACTCTCAATTCGAGAAAAAGAACATTCAGACCTTCCAGTCTCAGCTGTAATCCCGCCACCGGGCGGTTGAATTCAGCATTCAGTCCCACATGGTAAGCTATTGTAGCGCAATAAAATTGAAAATTTTAATTACTTAAATGTAGCTTTTATAAGCTACAAGCTTACCATGTGGGACTGAGAAGAGTCCCACCCTACCTCCCCGCTGTATTACAGCTGAGGGGACATGGGTTTAATCTCAACGAAAAGGAGGCTGATACACAGGAAGTGATGACGTCATGACAACCTATGAGGCCGAACCAACTACATGCTTGTTTTTCTCGAGCGTTGGTCGTCTGTGCCTCGCGGCAACCAGTAAAGCATTCAGTCCCACATGGTAAGCTTGTAGCTTATAAAAGCTACATTTAAGTAATTAAAATTTTCAAATTTAGAGAATTTCGTATAAATATGTTATTCAGCTACTTTTGGGTCAGCTATAACATAGTAAAATTTCAGACCTGTAGCTCATGGCATAGCTGAGTAATAGCTACTTTTAGGTTATCACTGTTGAGTAAATCGCTTATAACTTGGAAACTATTGCATTTAGAGTATTTTGTTTCAATATGTTATTCACCTATTTTGGGATCAGCTATAACATAGTGAAGTTTCAGATCTGTGGCTCATTGCATAGCTGAGTAATAGCTACTTTGAAGTTCTCACTATTGAGTAAATCGGTTGTAATTGGAAAACTATTGCATTTAGAGAATTTCGTATAAATATGTTATTCAGCTACTTTTGGGTCAGCTATAACATAGTAAAATTTCAGACCTGTAGCTCATGGCATAGCTGAGTAATAGCTACTTTTAGGTTATCACTGTTGAGTAAATTGCTTATAACTTGGAAACTATTGCATTTAGAGTATTTTGTTTCAATATGTTATTCACCTACTTTGGGATCAGCTATAACATAGTGAAGTTTCAGATCTGTGGCTCATTGCATAGCTGAGTAATAGCTACTTTGAAGTTCTCACTATTGAGTAAATCGGTTGTAATTGGAAAACTATTGTATTTAGAGAATTTCGTATAAATATGTTATTCAGCTACTTTTGGGTCAGCTATAACATAGTAAAATTTTAGACCTGTAGCTCATGGCATAGCTGAGTAATAGCTACTTTTAGGTTATCACTGTTGAGTAAATCACTTATAACTTGAAAACTATTGCATTTAGAGTATTTTATTGCGTTAATACAACTTACCTAGTGGACAGATGCATTTGTCCGGCGCTCTGCCGGTCACGCCAAACGTTAGAAAAAAACGTCCTGAGCTGGGCTCTGGCCGGGACCGGTAGTGTCCTGTTCACTCGCCAGGTGGCTGTACAGCCTACCTGCCGGTATACTGCGCATGCGTGCGCATGCGCTCTTCCTCTTTTTGTTTGGCGCGTGAGGATTTAAAACGCTTGAAGTTTAAGAGAAACTATTTTAATTTTTTTATGTGTTTTACAAGTGAATTCTTGGTAAATTTGTAGTGAGTTATTGTGTTCATATATCATGGCATCCCCTGGAGATAAAAAAGGACAGAGGCGAGGTGTATGCGGTCATATTATGGCCTCCTTTGATATGCACAAACGCTGTGCCAGATGCCGTGACAAGGGCATTGGGGATGATGACTGTGTTGCTAAGAAATCGTGTGTTATTTGTGATGGTTTCACGGATACCCAGAAGGATATGCTAGCCACCCCTACATATAAGATACGCAAGGACAAAAAGGCGGGGGTTTTAGTGTCTCCGGATCAGGTAACAGTTATTGCTTCTGTTGAAGATACAGAACCTGTTTTTCAACCATCTCCTTCTGCCTCTCAGCCCCCTGCGCATGCGCAGCCGGAGCCTTCCAGTTCTGCTTTTGTTACCTCTGATCAACTCCAAAAGATGTCAGATCAATGGGCTGAACAATTCGCCCGTTTTGAGGCCTTACTCTCCAGGGGCAACGTCTTCTCTACCCCAAAATCTTCTGTTCAGCATGTGCCTTCCCATGCTGCCATTTCAGACACTCCTTTTATTCCCCCTTCTGCCCGGCTCACCGGTCCGGTGGAGTTCCCGGCAGAAGGTGAGGGTGACGAACAACAGGCTAGTAAGAGTGTAGAAAAGGATGTCAAAGAGCAAAAGAAGTCACGCAAATCCCGCAAGGACCATAAGGACGATAAACATTCAAAAAAGAGACAAGTTTCTCCCTCTCCTGATGTGGGCCCTCCTCAGGTTAAATCTGCACCGGTCCCGGCTAAGCCACCGGCTCAAGCTCAAGTCTCCTCCGGTCCGGAGGTTGTGCAGAAGTTGAAGTCTAAGCCTGCTCCACTTTCCTCTGTTGGTTCCGACCCGGAGCAGTCAGGTCTCTTTCTTCCCGGTGCAACCGGTCAAGGTTTTGCTCAACCCGGTTCATCCGGTCCAGTTCCTCCAGTAGATCATATTGCGTCATCTCTCTTTGGGGATTCCTCTGTTTCAGATGCTTACCGGGCTCCACCGGAGCCGGATAATTTGGACATTGACCCTCCTACTTCTGAAGCCAGTTTATCCGACGACCAGATTTCTGATGAGGGTGAGATATCTTCTGATACCTTGGACCGGCCTGAACAAACGGAGGATATGAATTACAGAGAGACAGTTAGGTCCATCCGTTCCTTTATGGGATGGAATCATATCCCCACTTTTGAAAGCGACCTTAGTGAGCCTGATAAGAGTAATAACCCCTGGAAGGGGAAACTGCCAAAGAGGCCTGCCCGCATCTCTGTAGCCATGCCACCGGACGACTGGCTTTGTCAGAAGTTAGAGAAGTTGAATACAGTGGTGGCGGAGGGGTACCCTTCACGTTCCCAGGACTCGGCTGGACTGAAAAAGGATCAGTTTGTCAAGGTACCGAAGTCACAAAATAGATGGTACCAGATGCATATGATTAGACCAGAGGGGCCGCATAGGCCCGGAAAGACTTTGTTTAGTTGGCACAACTCAGAGGCGAAGGTGAACTCTCAATTCCCTCGCATTGTCAAAGCTTCTGCGTACCCTGCCACCGGACCCCCTTCGCGCCCCATTTCACAGGAGTACTTGCGTCGGTGGGAGAAATGCGCCCGGGAGAACTCTTACATTGTGAATCATGCGGCAGGGTTTAACCGTTGCACCAGTGAGTTACAGGAACGCATGACCGGTCATGTCAACATGCTTCATGCTAGGATTAATAAGGGAAAAGCCCCCAAGGAGGTATCCGCTGCTCTCTCAGACTTGAAGGACCTCTCTGCTTTTCACCAGAATGTTTCTGTGGCCATGGGCACTGCGCTCCAGCACCTAACGGACAGTCTTTTTGTGCACATGTCCAACTTGATTTTGCTGCGTAGGGATTCCTACCTTGACCACGTCAAGAACGGCATTAAACCTGATACCTATAACCAGTTGAGAAATGCCCCGTTATTCGGACATGGACTTTTCCCTGATGCAGTTATCCGCACAGTGGAACAAGATATTACAAGTCATCACTCATCCGGTTCTGTTCCCAGGCCCGGTCCAGGTGCTGCCCAACAGACCGGATGGAGATCTTCTCATAGGTACCGTCCCTATGATAGCAGAGACAGTAGGAATACCGGTACCGGAGATCAGGACCGTCAGGCTTGGAGGCAGTTTAGCAGGAATAGAGGCCGGGGTCGTGGCAGAGGACGTGGTTCCAACCCCCGTTTCTCTAAATCGAGAGGGTACAAGCAATATAAATGACAATTACCTATTGTGTCCAACTCCCTCAACATCAGTAATGGCAAAGTTGGACAACAGGACCTTAGAAAAGACTGTAAACTCAGTAGTAATAGACAGTCCATGTTCAAAGACGTTTCATCAGACACCAAGTTTACCTTCTCAAAATGTGTCTTATCTTGCTGTAGATCATGCTCATTCTGTTTGTTTCCAAGGGCAACCGCAAAAGAAAGGTTTAAGTCCCTGTATACCAAAGAGAAAAATAAAAGATGTGAAAGGTGTTTTTTGTGCAAGTCAATGTCTTTTTGCCCCACATGTTCCAAATGTCCCCAATGTTGTCCCAAGTTTGGCTGTAGGGGGCAGACTACAAAAGTTTTGGCAAGTTTGGCTCAGTCTGGGGGCGAATCCAAGGGTGGTCTCGATTTTACAAGAGGGATACACGCTACCCTTCAAAATCAGACCACCTCTGACCCGATCCCCGGTGATCAAGAGTGGTTATGCTCACCCCGGCAAAAGCAAAGCCTTGTGTCAGGCAGTAACAGACCTCATAAACAAGTTGGTAGTCGAAAAGGTCATCATCAGATCCTCCCTGGCCTTTTACAACCGCCTCTTTCTGGTACCAAAACCAAATCAAAGATGGAGACCTATCTTGGACCTCAGCCATCTCAATCTCTTTTTGAAACCAGGCACCTTCAAAATGGAAACTCCGGAAACAATAAGGTTGTCTCTCCAAAAGGGGGAGTGGGTAACGTCACTGGACTTCAGCGACGCTTACTTTCATATCCCTATCAGTCAAAGATCACGAAAGTACCTCAGGTTTTTTCTAGGAAGAAAAGCTTAGCAATTCACGGCCCTTCCTTTCGGGCTCGCCACAGCTCCTCTGGAATTCACCAAGGTAGTCAAGGAGGTGAAACTGATGGCTCAAGCACGGGGTATCCGGATCCACCAGTACCTCGACGACTGGTTAGTCAGAGCCCCGGACCAGGAAACCTGCCAATTACATACCCAGACCCTCTTGGCCCTGTGCCACGAACTAGGGTGGGTGGTAAACATGGAGAAATCGGAGCTTACACCTCAACAGGTTTTCAATTTCGTAGGTTACCGGTTCGACCTGCTGTCCGGTCGAGTGTTGCCCACTCAGGACCGATGGATCGCTCTTCAGCAGAAACTACAGTGCATCATAGGCAGGGACTGTTGTTCAGTCCGGCAGTTCATGTCCCTCATCGGGCTACTTACTGCCACGGAAAAGCAAGTGTGGGCCGGCCGGCTTCACATGAGACCGGTGCAGTGGCATCTAAAAAGACACTGGCATGTGCTGGAGAGCCTGGAAAAGATTATCCCGGTTCCCCTTTCTCTTCACCCACACCTGGAATGGTGGTTGGACGAGACCAATGTGCTAAAAGGGCAACCCTTGCACCCTCTTCAGCACGCCCTACAGATTTTTACAGACGCCTCAAACGAAGGCTGGGGCGCACACTTAGGGGGATCCATAGCAAGAGGCGTTTGGTCAAAAACCGAAAGTCGCCTCCACATCAACTTCTTGGAACTCAAGGCAGTTCTTCTGGCTCTCAGGAGTTTCGAGAAGCAGTGCAGGGGACAGATTGTCCTCATAGCAACCGACAACACGACTGTAGTGTCTTACATCAACAAAGAGGGCGGTATGAAATCAGGGTCTCTCTGTGCCCTACTTTGGCGGCTTCTAGCCTGGTGTCACCCCAGGAAGATAATTCTGCGGGCCAGACACATTCCGGGTCGCTTGAATGTCATAGCAGACAAGCTGTCCCGGCACAACCAGGTGATCCAGACCGAGTGGTGCCTGTCTCAACAGGTGTTCAATCGCTTGTGCTCCAACTGGGGCCAGGCGCAGATAGATCTTTTTGCCACCCGATTCAATCACAAGCTTCCCAAGTTTGTCTCTCCAGTTCCAGATTCGACAGCTTGGGCGGTGGATGCTCTCAGTCTGCTCATGGAGCAACCTGGACGTGTATGCCTTTCCTCCAGTCTCCCTTCTCAGTCAGGTCACATCCAAACTGGTCAATCAGGGCTTTCACAGAATGATCTTAATCGCTCCGGGTTGGCCCAACATGCCTTGGTTTTGGGATCTGATCAGTCTATCAAGTCAAATTCCCTTCAGTCTTCCCTTGGAGAGGAACCTGTTAACTCAACCGTTCAACAGCCTTCTCCACAGGAACTTGAATCATCTGAATCTGCATGCTTGGCTCCTAGAGCCTCGTCCATCAGGCGACAAGGGTTTTCTGAGGAGGTGGCAGCAAGAATTGAAGCTCCTCAGAGAAGTTCAACCAGAGCGGTCTATAAGTCAAAGTGGGCCATTTTTGTTAAGTGGTGCGACTCCAACCAGGTGGACTTCAGGGCGCCCTCTCTGAAACAGGTGGCCGATTTTTTGTTGTATCTTTTTAATGAGAGACAGTTACAACCCAGTACTATAGAAGGCTACAGAACGGCGATTGCCGACATGGTGGGTAACGACCCGGTTCATTTTGGCAAAGATGAAAGCCTGACTCGCTTGCTGGACAGTTTCCATAGAGACAAGCCGAAAGGCAGGCGGGGAATACCTGCGTGGAATCTTTCATTAGTGCTCCACCAGTTAACTAAAGCTCCATTCGAACCCATGCGGAAGGCCTCCCTTAAACATTTGACCTTTAAGACGGTTTTCCTTTTGGCTTTGGGTTCCGGCAAAAGGCGGAGCGAAATCCATGCATGGTTATACCGCAACATCCGGCATCAGGAGAACTGGAGTCAGGTCTCCCTATATCCCTCTCCCAGTTTTCTATCGAAGAATCAGCTAGCGCGGGACGGACCGTCTGCTGTGGCACCGGTTGTCATTCCCGCGTTGGCTCCATCATTGGACAGGTCTCTCAAGGAGGACAAGTCTCTTTGCCCGGTCAGGGCCTTGCGTTACTATTTAGACAGAACCAAGGGCTTACGCTCGGGCAAAGATCTGGTGTTTGTGTCTTTCCGGAAGAGTTTTCAGAAGGACATTGTTCCGGCTACTGTCTCTTCCTGGATCAAGCAAACTGTGTTGTTGTGTGATCAGCTTTCCGATCATGAGGCTCAAACTGTACATCAAGTTCGAGCTCATGATGTGCGGGCCTTTGCCGCATCCAAAGCCTTTCAGGGCGGGGTTTCCTTGGACCAGATCCTATCAGCTTGCCATTGGAAGGCCCACAACACTTTTACACAATTCTACCTGAAGGACCTAGCCTGGGCAGATTCGGAGTTGTACCACCTAGGTCCTGTGGTAGCTGCTCAACAGATCCACGAACATCAGTGATAGTCTTATGGCTGACTGTATATAGTGTACACATGTTTTTTTGGGTTTAGTGTATATATAAAAAAAAAAAAAAAAAAAACCTCCACTATCCTTTGCTACTGGATTGCCATGATCCAAAGTGGATCCAGGAGCTTCTCAAGGATGGTGTTTCTTGCTCCTGTTCTTCTTCCTCATTCATGAATTTGTTAGTTCATGCCCTCTTAGTCTTCCTGCACCTTCGGCTCGAATTGGTGCACAGGCTGTTTCCTCTTAGGAAAAATCAGGGGGGGGCAAGGGTGTTTTGGTCCTTTAAAGGTTGGTTTATTTAACCAGTACCGGACACACCCGTTATTCTATTGTCTATATGGGTTCCCCTTGTTTGGCTACCCTCCATCCAATGGGTAGTCATTCTGCATCTGTCCACTAGGTAAGTTGTATTAACGCAATAAAATGGAAAATTTAATAGTAAATTAAATTTTTATAAGTTAATACCTTACCTAGTGGACAGGGGGAGTCCCACCCTACCTTCCCCGCTATCATAACCAACAAGGGGTCTTAAGGTAGACAACAAAAAGAGGAAGAGCGCATGCACACGCATGCGCAGTATACCGGCAGGTAGGCTGTACAGCCACCTGGCGAGTGAACAGGACACTACCGGTCCCGGCCAGAGCCCAGCTCAGGACGTTTTTTTCTAACGTTTCGCGTGACTGGCAGAGCGCCGGACAAATGCATCTGTCCACTAGGTAAGGTATTAACTTATAAAAATTTAATTGTATCCCCGACGCGAAGCGGGGATACTATGGATTCGTCCGCGTCCGCAGAGATTTCTTGTTAGCGACCTACAGTCCACATTTCTTTCCGGATTTCTTTCATATTTGGCAGGTGACTTGATATGGTAGAGGACTCGCCACCCTATCTTTTTGGTAGGCTTTATGTCTAAATTAGGCCTGTGGTAGACAAAAATGTCTAAAATGTGGAATATTGCTTGTTAGCGACCTACAGTCCACATTTCTTTCCAGATTTCTTTCATATTTGGCAGGTGGCTTGGTATGCTAGAGGACTCGCCACCCTATCTTTTTGGTAGGCTTTATGTCTAAATTAGGCCTGTGGTAGACAAAAATGTCTAAAATGCATTAAAAGTCATGAAATCATGCACTAAATCACTTATAACTTGAAAAGTCTTGCATTTAGAGCATTTTGTTAAAATATGTTATTCAGATACTTTTTTCATAGCTACAACATGGTGAGTAACTTGGGTGTCTGTCTCAATAGCTAAGTGAGTAATAGCTACTTTTGGGCTTTTCAGTAACTTCCATCATGAGTAAAATCAATTGTAACTTGAAAACTATTGCATTTACAGAATTTTGTATAAATATGTTATTCAGCTACTTTTATGTCAGCTATAACATAGTAAAATTTCAGACCTGTAGCTCATGGCATAGCTGAGTAATAGCTACTTTTAGGTTATCACTGTTGAGTAAATTACTTATAACTTCAAAAGTATTACATTTAGAGTATTTTGTTTCAATATGTTATTCACCTATTTCGGAGTCAGCTATAACATAGTGAAGTTCCAGACCTGTGGCTCATTGCATAGCTGAGTAATAGCTACTTTGAAGTTCACACTGTTGAGTAAATCAGTTGTAATTGGAAAAGTATTGCATTTACAGAAATTTGTGTAAATATGTTATTCAGCTACTTTTGGGTCAGCTATAACATAGTGAAATTACAGACCTGTAGCTCATGGCACAACTGAGCAATAGCTATTTTCAGGTACTGACTGTTGAGTAAATGACTTGTAACTTGAAAAATAGTGCATTTGGAGTATTTTGTTAAAATATGTTGTTCGCCTACTTTTGGGTCAGCTATAACGTCGTGAAATTACAGACTTATAGCTCATGGCATAGCTGAGCAATAGCTATTTTCAGGTTGTCACTATTGAGTAAATCAGTTGTAACTTGAAAACTATTGCATTTACAGTATTTTGCTTAAATATGTTGTTCACCTAATTTTGGGTCAGCTATAACATAGAAAAAATTCAGACATGTAGCTCATTGCATAGCTGAGTAATAGCTACTTTGACGTTATCACTGTTGAGTAAATCAGTTATAACGTGAAAACTATTACATTTACAGTATTTTGTTTAAATATGTTATTCACATAATTTTTGGTCAGCTATAACAGAGTGAAATTGCAGACCTCTATGTCATGGCATAGCTTACCAATATCTACTTTCAGGTTCTCACTGTTGAGTAAATCATTGTATCCACTGGATAGCCGTAGTGTGTAGAGAGATTTCACCATGACCGCTCTAACAAAAAAAAACATTATAGCTAGCCTTCTCAAGTTTGCAAAGTATATTACAGGGTGCACCACAGTACTCTATTGGTAGGCTTTATGTCTAAATTAGGCCTGTGGCTAAATTACTTACCTACTAAAAATGAGTAATTCTGCATTTTCTCTAAAAGTATTGCAGATAGCAAATTTTTCTTAAATAACTCATTCACCTACTTTTGGGAGAGCTTTCACATGCTGAAGTTCCAGACCTGTAGGTAATTACTCACCTACTCAAAATGAGTAAATGCGAATTATCTCTAAAAGTATTGCAGATAGCCAATTTTTGTCAAATAACTCCTTCACCTACTTTTGGGAGAGCTTTCACTTGGTGAAGTTTCAGACCCGTAGGTAATTACTCACCTACTCAAAATGAGTAAATGCAAATTATCTCTAAAAGTATTGCAGATAGCGAATTTTTGTCAAATAACTCCTTCACCTACTTTTGGGAGAGCTTTCACTTGGTGAAGTTTCAGACCTGTAGGTAATTACTCACCTACTCAAAATGAGTAAATGCAAATTATCTCTAAAAGTATTGCAGATAGCCAATTTTTGTCAAATAACTCCTTCACCTACTTTTGGGAGAGCTTTCACTTGGTGAAGTTTCAGACCCGTAGGTAATTACTCACCTACTGAAAATGAGTTAATGCAAATTATCTCTAAAAGTATTCCAGATAGCCAATTTTTGTCAAATAACTCCTTCACCTACTTTTGGGAGACCTTTCACTTGGTGAAGTTTCAGACCTGTAGCTAATTATTCACCTACCCAAAATGAGTAAATGCTAATTATCTATAAAAGTATTGCAGATATCCAATTTTTTATCAAATAACTCATTCATCTACTTTTGGGAGAGCTTTCACATGGTGAAGTTCCAGACCCGTAGGTAATTACTCGCCTACTGAAAATGAGTAAATTCGAATTATCTCTAAAAGTATTGTAGATAGCCAATTTTTCTCAAATAACTCATTCGCCTACTTTTGAGAGAGCTTTCACTTGGTGAAGTTTCAGACCCGTAGCTAATTATTCACCTACTCAAAATGAGTAAATGCGAATTATCTCTACAAGTATTGCAGATAGCCAGTATTTCACAAATAACTCATTAATATGAAAACAACTTAGAGGAAGTCATGGGCTGCAAATCTTTTCATGTGGTCAGATTTCACCTTGGGCCCCTCCTGCTTATTATTGGTCCTAGAGGTTTGCAATGTGAAAACGACTTATAGGAAATCATGGACTGCGAATCTTTTGATGTGGTCAGACTTCACCTTGGGCCCCTGCTACAGGGTCAAATAAGGGTAGCCAAACTTAAAAGTGCTTTCAGCTTGCTTATTAACGAAAAATGCTTTTTATCTTCTAAACTATGTTAGTTGGCCTTTGACGGTGGATACATCCAGTATCTGGCCACAGATGCGTCCTTTTTCTAGTTTACTATTAAATTTTCCATTTTGTTGCAATATGTTATTCACCTATTTTGGGGTCAGCTATAACATAGTGAAGTTCCAGACCTGTGGCTCATTGCATAGCTGAGTAATAGCTACTTTGAAGTTCTCACTGTTGAGTAAATCAGTTGTAATTGGAAAACTATTGCCTTTACAGAAATTTGTGCAAATATGTTATTCAGCTACTTTTGGGTCAGCTATAACATAGTGAAATTACAGACCTGTAGCTCATGGCACAACTGAGCAATAGCTATTCTCAGGCACTGACTGTTGAGTAAATCCAGAGTTGCTTCTAGGATGCGTTTTCTGCGACATCTCGCATTAATTTGCTTTTGCTCGCGGATTTCATCGAAGTATGCGGGGACAAGATTGTAAAAGAACGCATTCAGCACAAGGCAATGCGGGATATATATACGAAGCGAAAAGACGAGAGATCAAAGAAATCGAAACGATGCGTGGAGCGAGAGTTTGTCGAGGTTTTGATTTTTCCGTCGAAACGTTCTTCGAATAATGCCTGTAGACGATTTTGGTTTCGTGATCGTTTACAAACTCAAATATATTCAAAGGTACAGACAGTATTTGGACATATTATACCCAAAAATATAAAATTAAGCTGAAAGTGGATGATTATATAAAAAATGGCTGCAAGAAAAACGAAACTTACAGTAGACTGGATTGTTACCACAACATGCCATGGCAGTGAAGCCGGTGGTGACCCTATGGACCGTTCCATAGGCCACGCCCACTTCCTGGTTTACGGTATTTTAGTTGTCTCCATGTCAGGCCTTGTCTGACAAACAAATGGCGAAAATGGCGGGAAAACAAACGTAAACATCGAGTATTTTAAGATATAATAGGAATAACATGTATTATAAATGATTGGATGTAGCATATAATAAGAAATTATATAATAAAGTATATTTGCTTTATTGTGACAAAAATTATAAAATAAATAAATAGACAATTTATTGATCAAAACAAATCCTCGTGCATTGCAGTAATATGTAAACAATGGCAGCTTGGGAACATATGTATGCATTGCCAGAGTTGCTTCTAGGATGCGTTTTCTGCGATATCTCGCATTAATTTGCTTTTGCTCGCGGATTTCATCGAAGTATGCGGGGACAAGATTGTAAAAGAACGCATTCAGCACAAGGCAATGCGGGATATATATACGAAGCGAAAAGACGAGAGATCAAAGAAATCGAAACGATGCGTGGAGCGAGAGTTTGTCGAGGTTTTGATTTTTCCGTCAAAACGTTCTTCGAATAATGCCTGTAGACGATTTTGGTTTCGTGATCGTTTACAAACTCAAATATATTATGAGGTACAGACAGTATTTGGACATATTATACCCAAAAATATAAAATTAAGCTGAAAGTGGATGATTATATAAAAAATGGCTGCAAGAAAAACGAAACTTACAGTAGACTGGATTGTTACCACAACAGGCCATGGCAGTGAAGCCGGTGGTGACCCTACTAGTACGGGCGTAGTGGCTTTCTACCAGTAAACGCCCGTGTTTAAGATAACATTTAGCATTTATCTTATATTTGGAGGTTTAGTTTATGTTCAGCTTCAACCAAATTATCCAATGACATTCAAGATAATTAATGATTTAAATATGCTGGGGAACATTTCTTTGAAAGTGATGTAATTTGACAATATATCTCTATTATCGGCCGTGTTTACCGCAAACCGTAAATACCAGTGAACGCCCATTTTGTTTGCAAATAGAAGCATTTGTCCTTGACCTCTAATAAAGATATATAAGGCGGGCATTCACCGGTAGGCGGGCGTTCACTGGTAGAAAGCCACTACGTATCTGTCGGAATTCCCTAGAAAAATATTTTACTGGATCAAAATTCACGGACAACTCATTAATATTAATGAGGTCACAGATTTTCGTGGTGGTTTTAATTCTTAATATTTTCTGATTTAAGATCAAATACTAGAAGGACTACAGAGCTCATGTATGCTTAAAAAATATTTGACGATTCCATTGGATTTTTTAGCAATATTTTACTTGAAGAATTTGTGGACTACTCATTACTATTCATGAGGTCATGGTATTCTGTGGGGTTTTCCAACATATTTGTATGAATTGATGGTGTAATGACTGAATTTGTGATGCCATGACTTCAGATGAAAACTTAAAACCATAATGCCATGACAGGAGCCACTTTGATGTAAATAACCATTTTAAGTATTTTTTTAAAATTTTATCACTAGCCTTGAAGTTTATTTTTATTGGGCAAGACAATAAAAATTGACCACTAATTAATAGAAGTCCACTGTTAAAAATGCCTAAATAAACTGAAAATGTATTTTTTATTAGTTTAAACTTATAAAGTCGTCCCCCAGAATTTTTAGCCCCTCCCCCACATTTTGTGTAGTGGTGGGGGATCGCCCCCACTTTTTGAAATTCCTAGAATCAACACTGATTGCAGACATTTTAAAGTAGGTAGGATTGATGATATAATATTTTTATGAAATTACACTGTAGTTTCTTTTTGTTCCATTGTCAGAAAGCAATAATATTTACAAATATGTCCCTAAAAATGACCACGTTTTTGTAATTCAAAATGGCGCCGATGAAAATCGGAGGAAATGATTGGTTGTTGCTATTGTAGTAAACAGGATGTTTGCCGATTTGCGGTATTTTGATTGACACCGTGGAAAGGTCCATTGGCGTAGTACTACGTATCTGTCGGAATTCCCTAGAAAAATATTTTACTGGATCAAAATTCACGGACAACTCATTAATATTAATGAGGTCACAGATTTTCGTGGTGGTTTTAATTCTTAATATTTTCTGATTTAAGATCAAATACTAGAAGGACTACAGAGCTCATGTATGCTTAAAAAATATTTGACGATTCCATTGGATTTTTTAGCAATATTTTACTTGAAGAATTTGTGGACTACTCATTACTATTCATGAGGTCATGGTATTCTGTGGGGTTTTCCAACATATTTGTATGAATTGATGGTGTAATGACTGAATTTGTGATGCCATGACTTCAGATGAAAACTTAAAACCATAATGCCATGACAGGAGCCACTTTGATGTAAATAACCATTTTAAGTATTTTTTTAAAATTTTATCACTAGCCTTGAAGTTTATTTTTATTGGGCAAGACAATAAAAATTGACCACTAATTAATAGAAGTCCACTGTTAAAAATGCCTAAATAAACTGAAAATGTATTTTTTATTAGTTTAAACTTATAAAGTCGTCCCCCAGAATTTTTAGCCCCTCCCCCACATTTTGTGTAGTGGTGGGGGATTGCCCCCACTTTTTGAAATTCCTAGAATCAACACTGTAAATCAGCTATAACTTGAAAAATATTGCATTTGGAGTATTTTGTTAAAATACATTGTTCACCTACTTTGGGGTTAGCTATAACATAGTGAAATTACAGACCTATAGCTCATGGCATAGTGGAGCAATAGCTATTTTCAGGTTCTCACTATTGAGTAAATCAGTTGTAACTTGAAAACTATTGCATTTACAGTATTTTGCTTAAATATGTTGTTCACCTACTTTTAGGTCAGCTATAACAGTGCAAAAATTCAGACATGTAGCTCATTGCATAGCTGAGTAATAGTTACTTTGAGGTTCTCACTCTTGAGTAAATCAGTTGTAACTTGAAAATTATTACATTTAGAGTATTTTGTTTAAATATGTTATTCACATAATTTTTGGTCAGCTATAACATAGTGAAATTGCAGACCTCTATGTCATGGCATAGCTGAGCAATAGCTTCTTTCAGGTTCTCACTGTTGAGTAAATCATTGTATCCAACCTGTAGGAAATCATGGGCTGGGAATCTATTAATATGGTCCGATTTGACCTTGGAACCCTCCTTCAAGGTCAAATGAGGATAGCCAAACATAAAAGTGCTTATAACTCGCTTATTATTGGTCCTAGAGGTTGGAATGAAAACCAACCTATAGAAAATCATGAGCTGGGAATTTTTTGGTGTGGTCGGATTTTACCTTGGACCCCTCCTTCAAGGTCAAATGAGGATAGCCAAACTTAAAAGTGCTTATAACTCACTTATTATTGGTCCTAGAGGTTTCGAATGGAAAACCAACCTATAGAAAATCATGGGCTGGGAATCTTTTGGTGTGGTCGGATTTGACCTTAGACCCCTCCTTCCAGGTCAAACGAAGATAGCCAAACTTAAAGTGCTTATAACTCGCGTATTATTGGTCTTGGAGGTTTGGGATGGTAAACCAACATATAGGAAATCATGGGCTGGGATTCTTTTGGTGTGGTCAGATTTGACCTGGGACCCCTCCTTCAAGGTCAATTGAGGATAGCCAAACTTACAATTGCTTAGAACTCGCTTATTATTGGTCCTACAAGTTTGGGATGGTAAACAAGCTACAGGAAATCATGGGCTGGGAATTTTTTTGTGGGGTCGGATTTGACCTTGGACCCCCTCCTTCAAGGTCAAACAAGGATAGCCAAACTTAAAAAGTGCCTATGACTCACTTATTATTGGTCCGAGAGGTTTGGGATGGTAAACCATCCTAAATTCTTTGGCTGGGAATCTTTTGGTATGGTCAGATTTGACCTTTGGACCCCTTCTTCATGGTCGAACGAGGATATTGCATTTATAGTATTTCTTTAAATATTTTTAACCTACTTTTTACACTTAAACAATTACCTTGTCACTTTATTTCATAATACCATTTGCAGGGCACAACTTTTTTGTCCTTTTCTTCTGTCAGCTTCGGAATATCTTTCGAACATGCTGTTCAGTTACCATTTACTGTATTTCTGTACAGCCCTTTCCCTGATAATTATGCTTTCCTCTCATTATCACCATCACAAATCAAAAACATTCAGTCAGCTGACACAGTGCCCGTTCACGGGCACTCTCCTCTTGTTAAAAGATGTATCTTGGACAATATTGGACCAATTTCCCTCAAATCAAAAGGAACATAACCTCAAGAAATTTGCATTTCAATTGGTATAGACATTATATTGCTAGCTTCGATGAAACAATCACAAAAATTACTTTTAACAGAATTCGTGCAAGATTGTGGATCTCAACAGGTGTTTGTGTTCAAATATTTAAAAAAGCTAAACCAGTTCTTGTTATAAATATAATTTAACTAATATACTGTAACACAATGAAATAATATAGAGTTAGGGATAGTTAAATATGCAGATTTATTTATTTCATGTTCTCAAAGTTGAGATTTTATGTCTCATGTAACAGCAACAGCCAGGGTCATATTAAGACAGGTACTCTGCATTGTCATTTGGGGGAGTCATACCTACACAGAGGTGACAGCCTATCATTAGATGTCAAACCTGCTAACCCACAAGGCCATTCTATTTTATCAAGTATAAGAAATCCTATCTGAAGCACTGTGGTCTAAGTTCTCTGTGTGATATGAAAACAACTGATTCCATTTCAGAATTGTGACAAAGCTGAATAACTGTTCAGGTCAATCCAGAAGTGCCTTCTGATATTCCCTAGTGAAGGTAGCATGAGTGATAAAGCCTACCTTTCCTCTCAGTTAATCACACATATTTAGTGTTTGATGTCATTTTTATTGCATTAAATTCCATACACAAGTCACAGAGAAGAATATTATTTATTATTATTTGCTGTGCATAGTAATTTTTAAAACAATTATCTTAATATTGGACCAATTTTCCTCAAATCAAAAGGAACATAACCTCTAGAAATTTGCCTTTAAATTGGTATACATATTATATTGCTAGCTTCAATAAAACAATCACAAAAATTATTTTAAACAGAGTTAGTGCAAGTTTGTGGATCACAACAGGTGTTCATGTTCTTCAAATATTTTTTAAAAAGTCACACCAGTTATTGTAATAAATATGATATAATTAATATACTATAACACAATAAAATGATAGAGTTAGGGATATTTAAATACGGACTTCTTTATTATGTGGATTTAATTTTGTCAAAGGTCAAAGTTGTGATTTTTATGTCTCATGCAACAGCAACAGCCAGGGTCATTTTATGACAGGTACTCTGCATTATTATTTGGGAGAGTCATACCTACACAGAGGTGACAGCCTATCATTGGATGTCAAACCAGCTAACCCACAAGGCCTTTCTATTTTGTCAAGCATAAGAAATATCTGAAGCACTGTGGTCTAAGTTCTCTATGTGTGATATGAAAACAACTGATTCCACCACAGAACTGTGACAAAGCTGAATAACTGTTCAGGTCAATCCAAAAGTGCCTTCTGATATTCCCCAATAAAGGTAGCACAAGTGATAAAGTGTGCCTTTCCTCTCAGTTTATCACACCTATTTAGTGTCATATATCATTTTTATTTCATAATGATCCATACACAATTCACAGAGGAAAATTGTTTTAATTGAACATTATATTTTGCATTTCCTGTTCATTGCTGTACATACTAACTTTTAAAAGTAGTATCTTGGCCAATATATTGCCAAACTTTTTCAAATCAAGAGAATATAACTTAGGGTACAAGTCTAAAATGCTTGTTAAAATTTCGATTTGATTTTTATGACAAGGTTTCATACCCACTTCTCGGGGAGCCGTTTTCGTGGAAAAATATTATTCAGGGTACCAGTCTGAAAAGCTTGTTCAAGCCCACCATCCACGCATGCGCATTCCTCTATTTTCGAGATCTGTCACTTCAAAACTTCAAATATTGCCAGAAGACATAAGGAAAGGGTTAAATGTGAAAGAAATAATAAAATAAATATAAAATATATCGCTTATTGATGTGTAAGAAGAAATATTTCCGAAAAATGTCGAAATCTGCATGTTTAGGTAAAATCTTCTAATATTGCCCACAGCTGAAGCGATCAGTGTCGGGAAACCCCCTCAAAGAACTGCTGTGTCTGCGCATATTTGCTCATTAATATTAATGAGGTAGGTCCGTGAACAGGAAATATGCTGGTAGTTTTCATCTTAAACCAGCCTTTCTATTTGTCAGGAAACCCCCGTCAAAGAGCTGCCGTGTCTGCGCATATTTGCTCATTAATATTAATGAGGTACTGCCTGGCGCCACAAATTGGCACACCTTGGACACAAAAAGCTTCATTTTGATTGTTTTGACTGTAATTTCGTGAATTTCTTTTTATTGAAATATGTTTTGACACAAGCGCAAGTTATAAAAGCATTTTACAGACATAAAATCAACAAAATAAATGTTTTATTCTCGCTTTTAATGAGCGATAATATAATTTCTACATGAAATCAGCACCTCAAATTGGCACAGTTTGCATACGGAAATTCCCGAAGATATTTAAATTATTTCTGTCGTCACTTCTACTTCCTTATTTGTTAAGCGAAAATGCGCGAGTGTGGGCGATAAAGAACCATTGTTATTAAATATTTTAACTTCCGTTTTGTGCCAATTTGAGGCATGTGCCATTATATGGCGCCAGGCAGTAGGTCCGTGAACAGGAAATATGCTGGTAGTTTTCATCTTAAACCAGCCTTTCTATTTGTAAAATATTGTCCGGAAACCTCCTCAAAGAACTGCCGTGCCGTGACCGTGCATATTTGCTCATTAATATTAATGAGGCAGGTCCGTGAACAGGAAACATGCTGGTAGTTTTCATCTTAAACCAGCCTTTCTGTTATAAAATATTGTCAGGAACCCCCCTCAAAGAACTGCTGTGACCTTATATTTGCTTAGGCAGGTACTTTTTATCTTAAAGCAGCATATCAATTTATAAAATATTATTAACCACGAATGTATAATATATTTACCACAAATCTATAATATATTTACCACAAATCTACCAAATATTTACTGCGAATCTTCCAATATTGACTGCATATCTTCCTGACATATATTCCAGATACCCAGTACTAGTATATTAGAAATTTCAAAGAAAAACTGGTTTATAAGATTAAATATCAGTGAATTTCCGGTCCACAGACTTGCCTCATTAATATTAATGACGAAATATGAGGTCCAGAATTTCTTGGATAAATAGAAAAAAAAGGGCTGGTTTATGATTAAATACCAGTGAACTTCCTGTCCACGGACCTGCCTCATTAATATTAATGAGGAAATATGACCTGATCAGATTTCTTGGATGAGGGTTTAGTACTGTACTGTAAGTTCACGTCAAGAGTTTTGTTTATCGGTATCCAGAAGTATTTTATAAATTTCAAAGAAAAGTTGGTTTAAGATTAAATACCAGTGCACTTCCTGTGCATGGACCTGCCTGATTAACATTAATGAGTTAATATGCGGTCACAGAATTTCTTGAATAAATAGAAAAAAGGCTGGCTTATGATTAAATACCTGTGCTTTTCCTGTCCATGGACCTGCCTCATTAATATTAATATGCAAATATGAGGTTACAGAATTTCTGGGATAAATAAAAAAAGTCTTCATTATGATTAAATACCAGTGAACTTCCTGTCCGCGGACCTGCCTCATTAATATTAATGAAAAAATATGACGTAGTAGAATATCTTGGCTGAGGGTTTACTACTGTACTGTAACTTCATGCCACAAGTTTTGTTCAGTATCCATATGTTTTGACCTTCAAAACATTTTCAACGTTGGTCCACTGGTTGCAATACACTGGTTAAAATTCTTATTAATTAATAATAAAAATATTTTCTAAAATGGTTAAAAAGTCGGTTAAAAATTGTGGGCTCACTGAAGATATATAATGATGATTAAATTTTGTCTAAGTTTCCCAAAATCCCTTATTACTGCTCAACATCATCTTGAACAAAAATCCACTATTGGCGCACGGGTGTCCCTCTGTTGGCAATTTCTATAACTGCCATGACCGCGCATATTTGCTCATTAATATTAATGAGGCAGGTCCGTGAACAGGAAATATGCTGGTAGTTTTCATGTTAAACCAGCCTTTCTATTTATAAAATATTGTCAGGAAACCCCCTCAAAGAACTGCCGTGACCGCGCATATTTACTCATTAATATTAATGCAGCAGGTACGTGTGCGAAAATATGCTGGTAGTTTCCATCTTAAACCAGCCTTTCCATTTATAAAATATTGTCAAGAAACCCCCTCAAAGAACTGCTGTGACCTTATATTTGCTCATTAATATTAATTAGGCAGGTACTGGTAGTTTTCATCTTAAACCAGCATATCAGTTTTTAAACTATTTACTGCGAATCTTCCAATATTGACCGCGCATATTCTAGATACCCAGTACTAGTATATTCTAAATTTTAAAAAAAAGCTGGTTTAACATTACATACTAGTGAACTTCCTGTCCGCGGACCTGCCTCATTAATATTAATGATGAAATATGAGGTCACAGAATTTCTTGGATAAATAGAAAAAAGGCTGGTTTATGATTATATATAAGTGAACTTCCTGTCCACGGACCTGCCTCATTAATATTAATAAGGAAATATGACCTAGTCAAATTTCTTGGATGGTGGTTTAATACTGTACTGTAAGTTCACGCCAAGAGTTTTGTTTATCGGTAACCAGCATTATTTTATAAATTTCAAAGAAAAGTTGGTTTAAGATTAAATACCAGTGCACTTCCAGCCCATGGACCTGCCTGAATAACATTAATGAGGAAATATGAGGTCACAGAATTTCTCGAATAAATAGAAAAAAAGCTTGGTTTATGGTTACATACCAGTGAACTTCCAGTCCACGGACCTGCCTCATTAATATTAATGAGGAAATATGATCTAATCAAATTTCATGGATGGTGTTTATTACTCTACTGTACATTCACGCCAAGAGTTTTGGTTATCATAATCCAGCAGTATTTCATAGATTTTAAAGAAAAGCTGGTTTAAGATTAAATACCAGTGCACTTCCTGTCCACGGACCTGCCTCATTGAAATATGTTACTCTCTTACTTATACCTCGGCTGTAATATACTCTCTGTAAACCTTTCACACATGACATACACGCATTAAGCCATGCCATTCTGCCAAACCCTAGATATGTGACCGATTCATTCGGTCACTGATTGCTTGTTTGTTTCTTGGGCCTATATAAATAAACATTTTTGTGTGTTCTTTGCATTCCATACCCCTGCATGGATTGGAGCTGACTAGTTTCTCAGGAATACCTGGCAACACTTTTTAGTCGAATGTTTGATTCGAGTTATGTACTGGGTTGTGGCCGCGATTTTAAATTGGCTTTTGGGACCTAGTGCAGCTCTCAACAGAGATCCCACTGCAACTCCCGGTGTCAACAACTCTTCTCAAACAATCCCACAATTATTTGTTCCACAGCAATCCACAACATCTCAACCTCCACGCCTGGTGTCTAGGAATCTACAGCTCCAAGAACAAGGCTTCTCTGTGGAGGTGGCAGAGAGAATTGCTGCACCTCAGACGTCATCAACAAGGACCATCTACAAGTCAAAGTGGGCCCTATTTGAGAAATGGTGCAGAGAAAATTCGGTGGATTTCTCCACTCCATCTGTGAAGCATATCTCAGATTTTTTCATGTACCTGTACCAAGATCTAAACAGGCACCCCTCGACCATCGATGGTTACAGGACGGCCATTGTCGACACTTTGGGCCCAGCGGGCCACCATATTGCACAAAGTTCAGACCTTCACAGGTTACTCTCCAGCTTTCACAGGGATCGTCCCAAAAGTTCCAGGAAGTGGAACCTTTCTGTTCTTAATGAGCTCACAAAAGCACCCTTCGAGCCTATGAAAGACACAGACCTCAAACATCTTACTCTCAAAACTGCTTTCTTGCTAGCTTTGGCCTCCGGCAAGCGCCGCAGCAAAATCCATGCCTGGGTCGCAAACAAAGTATCTAATCTAGGCCAATGGGAAAAGGTTGCCTTGTTCCCGTCTTCAGACTTTATAGCCAAAAACCAAATAGCAAGAGAAGGTTCTCAAAGTGTGTCTCCGGTGACTATTCCTGCTTTGACTACCATTGTAGATAGACAATTCAAAGAAGACAGGACCCTGTGTCCGGTGCGGACCCTGAGGTACTATCTGGTTCGAACCAAAGACCTGAGAGGATCTTGATCCCTCCTTTTCATCTCCTTCAAGGAAGGACATACCTCAGACATCAGACCTGCTACTCTCTCTTCTTGGTTGAAACAAACCATTCTACTTTGTTATAAACAAGCAGACCAACAAGCCTTGGACTTGGTCCAAGAGTTAAAGCGCATGACATTAGGGCCTTCGCAGCCTCTAAGGCCTTTTTATGGTGGGGTATCGGTGGACCAAATCATGCAAGCCTGTCACTGGAAAGCTCACAACACGTTTACAAATTTTTACCTAAAAGACCTTACTTTGTCAGACAACGACAACAATATGTATCTGGGACCAGTGGTGGCGGCACAACAAGTCCTAGATCCTTCCCCTCAGACAAGGTATCCTCGGAAAGAAAAGAGGGGAGGGGGGGCACATCCGCTACAACCAAGTCTTCAGGAGTCTAATGCCAGAATCTAGGTATAGGTTTACCTCTCAAGATGTTACGGGTAAGGTCATTTTGTATTTTAGTTTATCAAGTAAAATATGTATTAAGGACTTATTAAGTTGTCATTAATCTCATATTTGGTGGCAAAAAATTTTATGAGAATGCCAACCATTTGGGCTGGTTTTTCACTCGTGATGGCCCCTAAGGGCCCTTAGACCTCTAAGTGAGCACTGCTGCACTTCTGTCCTACAGTCAAAACATCTCGACAGTTTTTAGCACTGTCATTCACTCTATTCAGATTTTTGGCTCTTCACAGGCCCGGTCTTCGGGATCGGGGCACTGTAAACGGGACTCAGACTAGTATTTCTAAACATTCATTCTAATCTATTACTTCAAAATCTAAGAAAAATTGACATATCTTCCAGTCTCAGCTGTAACCCCGCCACCGGGCGGTTAAATTCAGCATTAAGTCCCACATGGTAAGCTATTGTAGCGCAATAAAATTGAAAATTTTAATTACTTAAATGTAGCTTTTATAAGCTACAAGCTTACCATGTGGGACTTAGAAGAGTCACACCCTGCCTCCCCGCTGCTTACAGCTGAGGGGTAGGTTTAAAAAATTTCAACGAGAAAGTAGGACGAAAGGTCAGAGGTTATCACGTGATGACAACTTGAGGCTACGGCCAACTATAAATGTCTATTTTTCTTAGACGTTGGCCATGATGCCTTGTGGCCATCCGAGAACAGCATTAAGTCCCACATGGTAAGCTTGTAGCTTATAAAAGCTACATTTACGTAATTAAAATTTTCAAGTTTCTCATGGACTTTAACTCCAGCATTTGCCAGGCAATGGCCAAGTCCATGGAACACTTAACAGACTTTGTGTTTGTGAATATGGCCAACGTCACACTTCTCAGAAGGGACTCTTATCTAGCTTATTTGAAGGCAGGAATCAAGGCTGATATGCTGGCTGCTCTCAGAACTGCGCCTCTACACCTCCCCACTCTATTTCCAGACAGTGTGATAAAGCAGGCGGAGGAAGATATTACTAGCTTTGATAAAGGTTGGTCGGGGTCAGTCTACAAGAAGGGTCGCTACCACCCTTCTGAATGTCCAGAGAGCAAGCCAGATAACAGGAAACAGGACAGGCCGGCTTGGAAGAACCTCTCACGTGGCCACAACAAGAGGAGTAAAGGAAAACACCAGTACTCATCCAGACCTGCCAAGGGCCAGCAGCCTTATAAATGACAATCAATGTATAACTATGTTACAGGGATGGCTGCTGGCCGGGAGTCCTTCAGTACCAAGACAGACAATGAACTTTGTAAAGTTAAATGTAAATTGTCATGTTGCAAAACCTGTTCATACTGCACCCGGGCTCTCCCAAAAGAAAGAGTTAAGTCCCGGGTTAGCAGATTGTTATCTGACAGAAAACAAATTAAAATATATCAAAGGTGCTTCTTGTGTCACTCAATTGTCTTGTGTAAAACCTGTAACAAATGTAAAAAATGTTGCCTCAAATCTGCCTGTAGGGGTGAGACTTCAAAACTATTGGCAAACTTGGCTGGATCTGGGTGCCAGTCCGAAAGTGGTTCAAATCCTGAAGGAGGGTTACACCCTCCCCTTTCGGATCCGGCCAAAACTCACAAGGTCTCCAACAGTCATAAGCTGTTATGTCAATCCCCACAGGAACCTCTACCTGCTGGAGGCATTACATCAGCTTATAGACAAAAATGCAGTAGAACTAGTACAAAATCAAACATCTCTGGGATTTTTCAACCGACTATTTTTAGTCCCATATTTTTTCAACCGACTATTTTTTAGATCTGAGCAAACTAAATCTTTTCCTCAAGGCGGAGAAATTCAAAATAGAGACACCGGAAACCATCAGGACATCCCTCCAACAAGGGGAGTGGGTTACCTCAATAGGTTTCAAGGACACCTACTTCCATATACCAATACAGGAACAGTCCAGGAAATATCTGAGATTTCATGTCCAGGGTCAGACATACCAAGTCAAAGCTCTGCCTTTCGGTCTGTCCACATCACCCTTGGAGTTCACTGTAGTAGCAAAGGAGGTGAACCTTGGAGTTCACTGTAGTATCAAAGGAGGTGAAACTGATGGCCATACACAAGGGTATAAGAATCCACCAGTACTTAGACGACTGGTTGGTGAGAGCCAGATCCCACCAGGTTTGTCTCAAGCACACTCAAGATCTAGTGAAAATATGCCAAGAACTAGGTTGGCTGGTGAATTTAGAAAAGTCAGAACTGGAGCCAAAGCAGATCTTCGATTTTGTAGGCTATCAGTTCAACCTCAGGTCCGGTCGAGTCCGACCGACACCGGACCGTTTGCAGAACCGTCAGGACAAAATACTAGAAATACTATCACTACAGGCTTGTCCGGTCCGGCAGTTTATGTCTCTGATAGGTTTACTAACAGCCACAGAAAAGCAAGTTCACTTAGTCCGACTAAACATGAGACCCATACAGTGGCACCCTCCAGAGTCACTAGAAAAGGTGATTCCAATTCCCAGGTCCCTTACAATGGTGGCTAAAAGAAGACAATGTTCTCACAGGTCAACCATTACACCCAATAAAACATGCTCTGCAAATATTTACAGACGCATCAAAAGAACGGTGGGGCGCTCACTTAAACAAACACACTGCAAGAGGATCCGGGTCACTTCCAGAAAGCAAACTGCATATAAACTATCTGAAACTAAAAGCAGTCTTTCTAGCTTTGAAAGAGTTCCAAGACCTCTGTACCGACAAGATAGTACTTGTGGCAACCAACAACACTACAGTAGTGTCATACATAAACAAGGAAGGAGGCATGAGGTCGGGCCCACTTTGTGCCCTACTGTGGAGAATCTTGACCTGGTGTACCAGGAAGCAAGTGACTCTCAAAGCCCGACACATTCCAGGCCGGCTGAACATGGTAGCAGACAAGCTATCCAGACTAGGTCAGACCATCCAAAGAGAGTGGTCTCTCCTTCCAGAGGTCTTCCAAGCAATATGCAGCAGGTGATACTGGACTCAAATAGACCTATTTGCCATGAGATTCAAGAACAAGTTCCCTCTGTGTCACCGGTAACGGATCCCCTGGCCACAGCAGTGGATGCACTCAGTCTGCCATGGGAAGATCTGGATTCATATGCCTTCCCTCCAGCAGCCATCTTGGGCAAAGTGGTGGAAAAGTTGCAGGACTCCCCATGCAAGAGAATCATTCTGATTTCCCCGGGGTGGCCCAACGTGCCTTGGTTTTGGGACCTAGTGACCATGTCCAATGAGATCCCACTGAGTCTGTCTTTCTTACCCACCTGTTAAAACAGCCCTTCAATCAGATCCCTCACAGAAATCTGACAAACCTAAATCTCCATTCATGGCTCCTAGAGCCACAGCAATCAAGGAGCAGGGCTTCTCTGAGGCAGTGGCAGCAAGAATTGAGGCTCCTCAAAGAGGATCAACCAGATCAGTCTATGAGGCAAAGTGGACCATTTTTACAAAGTGGTGCATCACTAATCAGGTGGACTTCAGGGCACCCCCTGTAAAGTCAGTTGCTGACTTCCTTATGTACCTATTTCAGGACAGGAAGCTACAACCCAGCACCATTGATGGTTACAGGTCAGCCATTGCTGATAAATTGGGAAACTCACCCTTCAACATCAGCAAAGACGAAAATCTCACTCGTCTCCTGGATAGTTTCCATAGAGACAGACCCAAAGGCAGGAGGGGTATCCCCTCCTGGAACCTCTCACTGGTCTTGCACCAGCTGACTAAGGCTCCGTTTGAACCAATCAAGGAGGCCTCCCTTGAAGACCTTCAAGACTGTCTTCCTCTGGGATCTAGTGGCCATGTCCAGCCAAATCCCACTGAGCCTGCCCAACCAACTCGCTCAGCTATTCAATCAGACTCCGCACAGGAATCTGTCCAACTTAATTCTGCATGCATGGCTCCTAGAGAATCAGCAATCAAGGAGCAGGGCTTCTCTGAGGCAGTGACAGCACAAATTGAGGCTCCTTAGAGAGGATCAACCAGATCAGTCTATAAGGCAAAGTAGACCATTTTTACAAATTGATGCCTCAGTCATCAGGTGAACTTCAGGGCACCCCCTAAAATCCATAGCAGACTTATGCACCTGTTTCAGGACAGGAGGTTGCAGCCCAGTTCCATTGATGGTTACAAGTCAGCCATTGCTGATAAACTGGGAAAGTCGCCCATTAATGTCAGCAAAGACGAAAATTTCACTCATCTCATAGATAGTTTCCACAGAGACAGACCCAAAGGACAGAGGGGAATCCCCCCTGGAACCTCTCCCTGGTGTTGCACTAGCTGACAAAGGCTCCATTTGAACCAATTAAAGAGGCCTCTTTGAAGCAATTGACCTTAAAAAGTGTTTTCCACGTCGCCCTAGAGTCAGGCAAACGCAGGAGTGAGATCCATGCTTGTCAAAACAAGAACATCAGACACTAGTCGGACTGGTCAAATGTGTTCCTGTATCCATTACCCAGCTCTCTTTCCAAGAATCAGCTGGCCAAACAGGGTCCAGACAGTGTGGCCCCAGTGGTTATACCAGCCCTGGCCCCAAATCTGGATAGGTCCCTCAAGTCTGACAGGTCCCTGTGTCCGATCAGAGCATTGCACTACTATTTGGACAGGACCTCAGGCAGAAGAAGGAGTTAGTCTTAGTCTCCTTTAAGAAAGGCTTTGAGAAGGACATTTCACCTGCTACTATCCTCATGGATCAAGTAGACTGTGATCCTATGTTATGAGCTCTCTGATCAGGAGGCCCTCATCTTACAATCAGGTTAAAGTCCATGGTGTCAGGGACTTTGCTGCTTCTAAGGCATTTTAGTCGGGAGTCTCCTTGGAGCAGATTTTATCAGCCTGTCACTGGAAGTCACGCAGCACTTTCACACAGTTCTATTTGAAGGATGTGGCATGGCCTGATTCAGAGCTTTTTCACCTGGACCTAGTAGCGGCTGCTCAGCAGATCCACAAATAGCCCTTATATTAAGATTTGTTTGCAGGTACATATTGTAAATAGCAAAAAAAAATTTTTAAATGTGATGTGCTTTCTTGGGGAGGTCTATTTGCCTTCTGGGAGTGAACTCATCCTGTCTACCCCTACCTCAGAGCAGGTCTGTTAAAAAGGGGAGGGGGGGCAACGTCGGTATAGCCCCTGGTAACCGGGTGCTGGTAACCACCCATGGCCTTACAGGGTTTCCAGACCTTATGCAGGTGTTTCACTGGAGCCGACCCTGTAACTGATCCTACGACCCTAGGGTCGATTGCAAAAGTCATATAGTCATGAGGAAAAGCGCGGGAAAATGGTGGGTTGGTTATGAAATCCCCGACAGGACGGTATAATTACAGACAGCCCGTAATGACCTTCCCGACAAGACGTAGGGTTAGGGACATTTTTTACACGGCCAGTCGTAGAAGTACTATGACAAGCCCTAAACCCCAAACAGACAAGGCGGATAACAAACATACAAGCCTTAAAGACAAGCAGACAAGCCGGGAACATGTTCCCGACAGGACTGATTGTTTTGGTGGGTCGGTATCTATAGTCGTGATCCAGAATCGGGATCCATATCACACTATATAAACCCCCGTCCCCTGTGATGTGCCATTCATTTCAAACTTTAAAGATGACAGGAACACATCAAGAGCAACTGATAGATCACTTGAGGGTCTTTTTGGTTTTTATTGAGTTTAATTTTTTATTGTACATGATATTTTCAAGACACAGAAGACCGCAGAACCCAGCACCTGCCCAGCCAGCATCACCATCACCCCTACCACCCAGAAGGAGAAGGAAGCCACAAAATCCATGGGTCCTACCCTGGATACTGCAGAGAGAGGAGAGAGGTTGCTACAGAACACTCTTGGATGAGTTAATCACTACTGACATACCAGGCTACAGAAATTTCACCAGGATGAAGCCAGCATTTTTTGATTTGATTAAAGAATGACCCCCTGCTTCAGGAAGTCAATCACCAACTTCAGGAAGCCACTGGAAGTCGGGTTGAAACTGGCAGTTACTTTGAGACACTTATCCACAGGGGAAAGCTTACACTTCACTGCAATACCAATGGAGGGTTGGAAGAACGACCATCTGCAAATTTGTCCCCCAGGTCTGCAAAGCCATTTTGAAAAAAAAAATTCAACAAGAGTATCTGGTGTGCCCCACTGATCCTGAAGACTGGAAGAAAATTGAGGAAAGATTTAGAAACAGATGGAATGTCCCCCATGTAGTCGGTGCACTAGATGGATTTAGATTTATTTGTTGTTTTACGTCGCGTTCAACAGCCAGGGTCATATTGCGACGGGTAGTTTACAGGTGGAGTAAACCAGTGCAAAGTGCACTGTAAACCACCGGGCATCGGCAAGTAACTACCAACTTTCCAACATGAAGCGCCCGGCCCGAGATTCCAACCGGCGGCCTCAGAGGTGGAGGCGAGAACTCTAACCGCTACACCACCGAGCCCCCTTGCACTAGATGGAAAACACATTGCTATAAGCCCAAAGAAGCCCAAGAAGTCAGGCAGTGAATATTTCAACTACAGGGGCTACTTCTCCCTGGTACTTTTGGCTTTTAGTCGATGCAGATTACAAGTTCCTGTGGGTCAACGCGGGGGCCAGTGGGTCATCATCTGATGCACAGATTTTCAACCGCAGCAAACTGACAAGAAGAATTGAGAACAGAACCTTGGGACTACCACCACCTGAACCACTTGGACCTGGGGGGCCAGATCTACACTACTTCCTGCTGGGGGATGATGCCTTTGCCCTGATGCCTTGGCTGGTCAAGCCTTACAGTCGACACAAGGTGACCAGAGAAGAGAGAATAGCCAACTACAGGATATCCAGGGGGAGAAGGGTGGTCGAGAACTCATTTGGTATACTTGTCAAGCGATTCAGGGTGCTGTTGACCACCATGGAGCAGAGGCCAAAAGTTGTGAGACATTGTGTTAACATGTGTAGTACTACATAACATGTTGAGAAGCCATCAGGGGGCAGCAGACAGACCACCCACACCAGCTGATGACATACAACCACCACAGGCAGACCAGGGGGAACAGAGACATCACTTACACATTTAAACCCAGGTCCTCAATTTACAAATCCATCCCAAACTGGAATTCAGCAGTGAACCCAGGGCCTCAATTTACAAAGTTGATATCCCACCCCATCATGACCTGGCTTAATTTTCAGAAAGAAAAAAAATTACAAAATAAGGGGAAAAAAAGTTTCCCAATAAATACCTGAAACTATTTTATGGCAAGAATTTAAAAAAAATTGCTAGGAAATTTGCAAGACAAAATTATACAGGTTTGCAGTCCCAGTTTAATATTTCTTTTTTATTCAGTTTGTCAGTCCATTGCCACGCATATGTTTGTATATTTTGTTAGGGCTCATGTATGTTTGTCTGTGAGTGTGGATGTGGCATTTTATTTCAAGTTTGGTTTTGGGACGGACGTGGGTTTGAGTCTGTATCTTGATTTTGGGGGACATGGGTTTGAGTCTGTATCTTGACTTTGAGTCTGATTTTTGTTTTTTGGGGGTGGGGAGTGTTTATTTAAAATTGGGTTTTGTTTGGGGGGTGGAGTTGGTTTTACTTTGACTTCTTAGGGGATTATTTTTTCTTAAGGGAATTTTTTTTGTTAATTTTTTTTTTTTGGTTTTGTGGTGGAATTTTATTAATATTTGTTTAACATTCACTCATTTATTCACACAATTTTTTTCCGTGTACTGTGGGGAGGTGTAAGTGTTGGACGGTGTGCTTTTTTTCTTTTTGGGCACAGACGTATAGCTTGTTAATTGTTTTTGGAAGGTTCGGGTGGCCCTGAGAAGGGCCGGATTTGGTGTGACTTGTATGGGCTAATCCGCTGATTTGGGCTGACTCTGCTGGCTGGACTGGCTGGGAGGTCTTGACTGTTCATGATGAGTGGAAGATGGCACTGGTGATGGTGCTGGTTGAAGTTGAGAGGGTGAAAATGGCTGTGGTGTGTCCATCTGCTGATACGTAAGCACACTGGGAATCGCTGCAAAGAGACTGGGTAATCCAGAAGTGTTGTGCTGACTTTCCTCCTGTTGTGAAGGTGCAACTGAAGGTGGGTTGAAAAGCATCTGTCTGGAAGTCCCAGGCTGTTGGTCATCCACAACTACGTAAAAAGTTGGCTGTGCTGACACTGATGAAGGCCTTGGTGGCTGCTGTTCTTTGGCTATCACTGTAACAGGTTCTCCTGTGGCTGTCTGTGTAGGCTGCACAACTGGAATGGAGACTGGTTGAGTTTCCGGTATGGTGAGTATGTATTTACGTCCTGCTGTTGCCTGTGATGCTTCTGGAAGTTGATATGTGGTGACCTCTTGACTTTTGGTGACCTGTCTCTTGCGTTCTTCAGCCTTGTACTGTATTTCACTGAGAAGCTTCATTGTCTCATTCCTGAAGGTTAAAAAGTCCCTTTCTTCCAGGTTTTGGACTTTGAGTGGGGTCCTGACGTGCTCCCAGAAATGTGGAAATCATCGACCTCATCTGCTGGAACTGATCTAAGACTGGATCTGCAGACGTGGTGGTAGTTGCGACTGGAGGCTGTTGTCACTTGGGCTGATGAGTCGAAGGCTGATGAGTAACATCTGATGCAATGCTGATTTCCATCTCAGACTCTGTGTCCTTGGATGTATCTGGAACTGAGGCTGCAGCTGCAGAAGGCCTCTGGGGTGACTTGAATGCAGAAGACTTGGAAACTCCCTTCCTTCTGATGTGACCTCGTAGAAAACTGAAACTGTCCTTCAGCCAGGTCTGTCGCTCTGTGCTCTTCTCAGCTGCTTGTCCTGACTTCGTCTGAGTGAGCTTGCCATATCTGGTACGTTGAGTATCGAAGCACTTCTTCACAGTCTTGACAGGCAAGTTCCTGGTAGCTGCTAGCTGCTCCCAAAGTCTTTCTTTCTTCTGCTTGTCTTTGAAACTGTCGTTGGTCTTGTCATACAGTTCCTTGTCCTGTTTAACAAACTCCACGATGGCTTCTCCGTCTGAATCACTCAGGAAAATGGACTTCATCTGGCCCTCCTCCTTCTTTCTATATCCGCAACTGTATCTCCTAACTCACACTGTGGTTGAGTGTCAGCTGGTACTTCAATCTTTCTCCTTCTGCCCCTTGGCATGCTGATCAATCAATAAATTGTACAGTTTGTTTTAAAAAACAAAAACTTAAAATAAACGTGAAACCTCACAGAACAGATTACACTCCCAACCAGTCCAGCCTAGCTCAAAACTTAAGCTAATTTCAAAAAAATAAAAAACTTAAAGAAAAGCTGCACACCAGTTGTCTCTCGACAAGTCAAACCCCAAATATACACAGATTGTCTACCAACTCGCCTTTTTATTTTTATAGATTTTGAAACAGGCCGTAAGACGCAAAAATATTGCCGGCCTGTCTGTTACAATTCCCAGCTTGTCTGTTAGTGTTACAGGCCTGTCGGTTATTGTTTACGGCTTGTCTGTTTCAGTTTACGGCCTGTTGGTTACAAATTTTCCCGACTCTAGGACCCAGTCGGTTAAAGTTACCAACTGGCCTGTAAACTTTACAGGCCTGTCGGGAACATTTACAGACAGGCCGGCTAAAGTTACCGACTGTACTGTAACACTTCCTGCACAGTCGGTGAGTCATCACGTACAGTCTGGAAGTCCATATTTGGGACAAGCCGGATACTTGTTACAGACAGCCCTGTTTGATTAACCGACAAGCGGGGAAGTATAACCGACAGGCCGTTAAGTTAACCGACAGGCCTGTTGCTAGGGGGCTGAAATTAGGGTCGGATACAAGGGTCAGCAACAGTTGTAGAAATATCAAACATGTTTGATATTTCACCAACTCTCCCTGACAGGCCGGTAACTTGCAACCGACCCTAACCGACCATGTAAACATTGGTCCCGACTCTCCAAAAATGCATAGTTACCGGCCTGTCGGCTCCAGTGGAACACCTGCATTAAGGTCAACCCAGGCCTGGAAAATTTGTTAGTTTGTTTTATGAGTTCACCAAGTTCCTAGTAACTTAACCGCCGACCAAGCGGTAGTTATTCAGCAATTGTCCATTGGATAGGATGCATTAACGCAATAAAATTGAAAATTTAACTATAAAAAGGTTTTTTGCTAACAAAAACGAGCGGCCCAGATGGAGACTTGGGTAAATAAAGCTGTTGTAGTTGTGGTATGACACTGTAAGGAGAAGGTAAGCTTTACTGTGTTTTATATCTAATGGAAAAGTGGATTATCTAAAAACTGTATCAGTTGCAATATTAGACTGTAAGCAGAATGTGAGCTTTATTATGTTTCGTAGAGTGGTATATTTTATGAAAAGAATATATCATTTTTGTTGTAAATTTGGGATTGTAAATTTTTTCCAGGAGATATTTAATCCTAGATTTATAATGATAAAGATACACTGTAGTAAACTCTAATTGGCTATAGATAGGGACATTCATATGTTGTATATCTTTGAGGAATTTTATGCCTCTGAAAATTTATTGCTATTTAATATTTTTATAAGATAAATATGCTTAAGATAATCATATTTGTGAAATCCTTTATTGTTCCATTGTACACAAAATACACAAAGTCATGTTGTCAGATGTTATTGTTAACATTTTTAATTCATGCATGACTCTATATCTGAATATCATGAAAGCCCAAGGTTTTTACATATTTTTAATCCTTTTTCCATTCTCTCAAAACAGACAAGGCATTCTTTCCACAAGGCTCTTCTTCCATGAACCTAAAGATAAATGTCCTTGTTTGAATTGTTTACCCCAAAAAAGATTTACTGTAGGCATATCCCTTAATGAAAAGAAATAAATACATCTTGATATACCCTTATCAACTTTTAGTGTGCAGACACACACACCTGTTAACACACAAAGCACAGTCGGGCATGAGTGAGTGAATCTGCCTCCAGATAGATATCACACAAAAGCAAATACAGAGTTGGAGGAGAAAAAACAGAGAATGATAAAGATACACTATAGTAAACCTTAATTGGCTATAGATAGGGACATTCATATGTTGTATATCTTTGAGGCATTTTATGCCTCTGAGAATTCATTGCTATTTAATATTTTTATAAGACAAATATGCTTAAGATAAAACAACTGTTTATAAGAAAGTGTTTTTTCCAGTCATCCTATCTTCTGAAAGAAGTCAAGTCTATACATTTGACCAATTTACATAGTGTATGTGAATAAGTAGCTAGATCAACAACTCCTGCTGCTAAACAAAAGCTGAATTAATTAAAGCTTTTTTCTCAAAAAGGAAAAGTCATATCCACACAATTCCACAAGAATGGAATCAGAAGAATGTGGGATTTTTTTAATGTGCCTAAAATTGGGAGTTTATATTATATGAACACTGATCAGCTGCAATATATTAATAACCACATCACTGCATGCTAAATACCTCATTTTTTTTTCTTTGAAGATGCCATAACTTCAAAAACACTAGGAGGTTAGCTTTGCCAGATAACAGAAATTTTGTTTTAAGTATACATGTGGCAAATGTGATTTTAAAAAGTCTAAAAATAAATGAGGTAGGAGGAAAAACTATATATTTATTATGTTAAGTAGTTGGCCAAAGTCTCTTAAATACAGGAATTTTAAATAAAAAGGTCATTAGAAGTCTTCCTTAAACTTAATATATGTGTCAAGTTGAACTGATGTCATTGAAAAGTAAGTCAGTTGGGAGCTGAAACCCCTCATTTTTACTTCAAGATGGCCATGACTGTGCTTGTATTGGAACTCCAAGGTGGAAAGAAAATAAGAATGTCCCTATTTTCATCTTTAATAAGTGTGCAAAATTTAACTGAGGTCAGCTGAACAATACAGTAGCTGGAGATTAAAAACTCCATAATTTCACTGCAAGGTGGCTATAATTTCATTCATGTTGGGACTTTAAGGTGACCATAAACAAGAATGTCCCTTTTGTCATCCTTTATAAGTGCATAAAGTTTAGCTGGGGTCAGTTAACAATAAGATATCTGGAGGCTGAAAACTTCCTTTTTTCACTGTAAGGTGATCATAACTTTATTCATATTGTGACTTTAAGGTGATCATAAAATGAGAATGTCCCTTCAATATCAATATACGTTAGATATGGAAAAAAAGGGGGCCAGACAGCTTTATTCCAATTTTATGATTTAAACATTAACAGTTTAAGGTCACCATAAAGTCAGGATAATCCTTTGGTAAATCTGAATATATATGCCAATCAGAATGTATCTGAGAAATTTTATAGCACAGGTGTGTGTGTGTTTTTTTCCGAAACACGATGACAGGGTGTTTTTGAAAAATGCTTAAGATTGCAGATACAGGGCTAAAACTTTAGCATGTGAAAGATTATCAAAAAGTAGTTGAATAAGTTATTCCAACAAAACCCCAAAATCCTGACCGTTTTTGAGATACAGACCAAGTACCCATTTCTAAAAAATTTACAAAAATAAAACGCCTCCGATTCAGGCACCTATGGTATGATTGATCAGAAAATCCTTTCCGACCTGCAGATTTAGGTGTAGAATGTATCTGTTAAATTTTATAGCACAGGTGTGTGTGTTTTTTACCGAAACGCGATGGCGGTGTTTTTGAAAAATGCTTAAGGTTACCTTAAGTAAAGTTTAAGGTCTGTGCAAAGTATCCAAAAAAATTTTCCCGCCCCTTTAAAGAAAGATAAGAAGAAAAGAAAAATTTGAAAGCCGAAGAAGTTATTCAAGGGAGACCATAATCCTGCGGCGGTGATCAGTCAAACTTACGTGAAAACAAATAAGCGCCCCTGACGGGCCGCTTAATAAGTAAATTAATTTTTTATAAGTTAATACCCAATCCAATGGACAGGCAAGGCCCTCCCAACCGGCCCGCTATGAGCTTACTAGGGGTCTTCACAGGTTTAGACAATGAAAAAGATGCCATGACATCACGCTGTCTAGACAGGAATGAAGTACAATGCACCCCCTAGCGAATGCATAGTGAGACCAGCCAGAAACACAGGATGTCTTATTCTGGTGTTTTGTAGGCCGGTTTACGCCGAGCGGATTAGCAATTGTCCATTGGATAGGGTATTAACTCATAAAAATTTAATTATTAAATTTGCAATTTTGTTTTAGTAAAAAGTGCATAAAACTATTGTAATATCTCTTAATATTTGTTTTCTAACAGACAAAGAATGATGATGCCACAACAGTAAGATTGTACAATGCACACGAATTTGAAGAATTTGGTGAATGTATGCCACTGATTTACCAAAATCTGTTCAGAAAAAGGAATTCTTCAGATGACAGGTAAGATACTTTTATTCTTGCCTTATATTTAATTGACTTTCAAGAAACACTTCAAAAATGATTCCTGTCTGTACAGTAGGAGATTTATATAACAGCTCTTATCCTCATCTTTTAGCTGTATCCTTTTTTCCGAAGTGAGTTTTTAGTCCACATCCTTTTAAAAGTAGCAGGAGTATTGTTTTCACCTATGGTATCTAGATGGGCAGGCAGCGGGAAAAAGTTTGTCCAGGCTGTATCTCAGAAACCGTAAGGTGTATGAAGTTGATACTTGGTAGGGACATTGGTCAGGGGGTGTAGGTGTGCAATGTTATGGTGTGACCTTGATTTGACCTTGCTGTAGTGACCTTAACCTATAAAATCTTCTCCAGGCTATATCTCGGCAACCGTAAGGTGTAGAAAGTTGATACTTGGTAGGGATATTAGTTAGGGGTTGTAGGTGTGCAATGTCATGGTGTGACCTTGATTTGACCTTTGACCTTATCATAGTGACCATGATTTTTAAAATCTTGTCTGGGTTTATTTCTTGGATTCCATAAGGTGTAGTAGATTGACACTTGGTAAGGACATTGGTTAGGGGGTGTAGGTGTGCATCATGGTGTGACCTTTAAAGTTTGGCTCTGCCAAAGTGTGTTCACCTGCCATATTTGAGACAAACATATATGGATTGCTGCAACTGATTATTATATGTACTTTTACATAATTGTGCTTTTTCCATTGACAGCTATTCTCCAATTAATAAATTTTACAGCTTCATAATTTTTTTAGTGTACTGATTAATGCTATCATCTAGCTATTGAATTGTCTTGTTTTACATACATTTTCTTTCTCTTAGATGTTATTATCTCCTGCCGGGCTTTAGCCCGGGAGGGAGATTATGAAATGATGCCTGTGTGTGCGTACGTGCGTTAGTGTGTCACGGTGATTTCTCCAAAACTAGTACAGCTACAGATTTTTTTGTAAATTAATTGTCCCAATGAATTTTCATGCCCTTTAAAAATTTTTTTGGTTTTATGGACTTAGGCCTGAAGAGAAGTGAGTAATAGCAATCTTAGCTACTTTGAGTAAAGGACTCATAACTCAAAAACTATTGCAGTTACAGGCTTTTCTTTTAATATGTTGTTCAGCTACTTTGTCCTTAGCTATAAGATGGTACATAGTTTGGGGTCCCATTGCATGCCATAAGTGAGTAATAGCTATTTTCTGATTTGTAGCAAAATAATGACATAAGTAAATGTCGAATATCTTCAAAATTATTAAAGTTAAACAAACCTTTTCAATATGGTATTCATCTAGTTTTTGGTAAGCAATCACATAGTAAAGTTTCATACCTGTTGCACATTGGATAGCTGAGTAATAGCTACTTTGAAATTCTGACTGTTGAGTAAATCCATTGTTACTCAAAAACTACTGCAGTTACAGTATTTTCCTAAAATAATTTGTTCAGCTACTTTTTATCCGCCGGGAGATTATAAAACGCATTCCGTGCGGGGGTGCGTGCGTGCATGAGTGTGTGTGTCACGTTTTTAAAAAGGGCTGTACATCACACTGGTTGTTTCTCCTTGGCCTTTTCAATGTTTTATGACCTTATTGCTTATGTCTTTTCATTTGATGCTGTTTTTTCAGACCTAGGTCCATAGCTAAGTGAGTAATAGCAATGGTGGCTCCTTCGAGTAAAGTGCTCATAACTCCAAAATGACTGCATTTAGAGCATTTCTGTAAAATACGTTGTTCAGCTACTTTCTTCATGCCTACAAGATGGTACCAATTTTAGGGGTCTATCTTGATAGCTAAGTGAGTAATAGCTATTTTCTGTTTTTAACAATGAGCAAAATGAGTAAGTTGCTTTTATCTTTGTAACTGTTAGTTACAATATTGGTCTCAAATATGTTGTTGAACAACTCCTTCATGTACTATATCATGGTGAGGTTTCCAAGGTGTAGCACCATAGCTAGCTGAGTAATAGCCACATTAAGTTTAACATTTGACCATTGAGCAAGACACTTATAACTCAAAAACTATTGAATATAGAGGATTTTTGTCAAATATGTTGTTCACCTGCTTTTTGACGTACTGTGTCGTGGTGAATTTTCAGAGCTGTAAGTTCATAGCCAACTGAGTAATAGCTACTTTGAAATTTCTTAATTTCAACATTCAGTAAATCACCTAGAACAGCAAAACTGTTGAATTTAAAGGATTTTTGTCAAATATGTTGTTCACCTACTTTTTGATGTACTGTGTAATGGCAAATTTTGAGAGCTGTGGGTGCATAGCTAACTGAGTAATAGCTACTTTTATTGCGTTAATACATCTTACCTAGTGGACAGATGCATTTGTCCGGCGCCTTGCCGGTCACGCCAAACGTTAGAAAAAAACGTCCTGAGCCGGGCTCTGGCCGGGACCGGTAGTGTCCTGTTCACTCGCCAGGTGGCTGTACAGCCTACCTGTCGGTGTAGTGCGCATGCTTGCGCATGCGCTCTTCCTCTTTTTGTTTGGCGCCATATTTAAAGTTCAAGGAAAATTTATAGAGACGTTTTTCAATTTTAGTGTTGGATATACCTTTTAAGATTACATCAATTTTATATCAGATTGTTACTGAATATTCATGGCATCTCCTGGAGATTTTAAGGGCCAGCGCAGAGGCGCTTGCGGACATATAATGGCCGCGTTTGATCTACATGAACGTTGTGCAAGATGTAGGGAAAAGAAGTTGGGAGAGGATCCGTGTGTTAAAGACAAGCATTGCTCATTATGTGACAACTTTTCGGATACTCAGAGAGAGACCTTGTCTACTCCGTCTTATAGAATAAGGAAAGAAAGGAAAGCAGGATTGCTTGTCTCTCCCAAAGAGGTGACAGTTATATCTCCGGTGGAAGATTTGTCGCCTGCTACTGTTCCGGCAGATAATTCTTCTGCGCACACTTCTGCGCATTCAGCACTGGATTCTCAGCCCTCTGCGCAGGTTTCCACGCAGGCACCTGCCACATCTTCTGCTTCTACTTCAGACACCTCTTATGTCACGTCTGATCAGTTTTCTGCATTATCTGACAAGATGTCTGAGCAATTTGCAAGATTTGAGGCACTACTCTCACGAGGTAACATTTTTAGTGCTCCTACTATGCCTGTTAACCCTGTTTCTGCTCAGAAAGTTCTCTCAGACACGCCCTTTCTTGACCCTTCGTCTGCCCGACCCACCGGTCCGGTGTGGCTTCCGGCAGCAGCTGAAGATAATAAAGGGTCTGATGCTAAACCGGAGAAGAAAAAATCTCATAAGTCTAAACACAAATCTGACAAAAAGTCTGATAAGAAGGCTCACAGACATTCCGGTAGACATTCTGATAAATCCACCGACAGGCACGTGGATACATCTGAATTGAATCCGGTCGGTGTTAAACAACTGGCCACCGGCTCCTCACAGGCAGACACTGAAGACACTCCCGACACAGGGTTTAAAGCTATACCGGACAAATTACATCTCTCTCAACCTGCTGTTCAGTCTACCGGTCAACCGGTCAGGGAAGTTTCAACAACCGGTCCGACTCCCAGTTACTCTCAGGCCAGTGCTACTTATAGGGCCACCGGTCCGGAGGATTATCCACAGGCTAGTGCATACTCTGAACTACCATACGATCCAGAAGACAGTGATCATTACTCAGTTTCTGAACCGGATGAAGGAGAACTGTCGGATACTGGTGAAAAACAAGAAGTTACTGAGGACATGAACTACAGAGAAACTGTTCGATCTGTCAGATCGTTTATGGGGTGGAATCATATTCCTGTCTTTGAGGCTGATTTTAGTGAACCTGACAAGAGCAACAACCCCTGGAGGGGAAAGTACCCAGGCGACCAGCCCGTGTGTCTGTAGCTATGCCACCAGACGACTGGTTATGTCAAAAACTTGAACGTCTCAACACCACGGTGGCTGAGGGTTATCCCTCTAGAAGTCAAGACTCAAGTGGTCTGAAGAAGGATCAATTTATTAAGATGCCTAAATCGCAAGCTCGTTGGTATCAGATGCACACCATCAAACCTGATACTACACCTCGCCCTGGCAAGTCTGTATTTAGTTGGAGGAATACCGAGGCTAAGGTCAACTCGCAATTCCCGCGTATAACCAAGGCCTCTGCCTATCCACCTTCTGGTCCCGTATCACGTCCAATTTCCCAGGAGTACCTGCGTCGATGGGAATGGAATGCTAAAGAAGGCAGCTACATTGTCAATCAGGCTGCGGGCTTTAACAGGTGTGCTAGTGAACTGCAGGACCGTATGACCCAAAGTTTAGTGTGCCTTCAGTCTAATTTTAGCAAAGGAAAGGCCCCAAAAGAGGTCTCAGAGGCTCTTCATGACCTGAAGGACTACCTAGCATTTCATCAAAATGTCTCCATCGCCATGGGAACCTCATTGCAGCACCTGGCGGACAGCCTTTTCGTCAACATGGCAAATCTTGTGCTTCTGAGACGGGATTCCTATTTAGACTATGTCAAGCCGGGAGTCAAACCTGACACTTGGACTCGGCTCAGAAATGCTCCACTTTTCAGTTACGGTCTCTTCCCTGATGACCTGATATGCATTGCTGAACAGGATATTACTAAGTCTGAATCCACCAGTGCAGCTCCAAGACCCGGACCGGGTGCTATGCAGCGCGCTGGGTGGCGTAACCAAAATCGGTTTCAACCCTATGATCGCCGGGAGTCTAGGAATGCAGCTCCATCTGAACCGACTCAACCATGGCGGCAGTTTGCTAGGGGCAGGGGCAGATCAAGAGGAAAGGGTCGTAGTGCTAACCCCCGTTTCTCTCGCTCCCGTGGCTTCAAAAATCAAAAATGACAATTACCAATACAACCCAACCTCTGTAGTCAAGAAATTCAATCAGTTGGGAAGAAAACAGACTCTAAACTTAGTCAAGAAAGTTTGTCTCAAACCAGTTCTTTGTTCAAAGTCAAGTCATTTTCCACCGGGAACGACCGGTTCAAGTGTTCAAAAGACAGTAAAAGACATGTTAACAGAAAATTCGGGTCAGTTACTGGATTCAGTACAGATAGAAAATTCTCGACCCCACACATCTCAGGATCGAGACTTTCCCATGAGACAAGTAGATCATGTAAGTCAGGATGTGTTTTATCATGTTGCAACTCATGCTCCTTCTCTATCTACCACCGGGCTTCCGCAAAAGAAAGGTCTAAGTCCCGTACCAGTGTTGAGCAAAATAAAGCATGTGAGAAGTGTTTTTTGTGTCGATCCATGTCTTTTGGTCCAAAATGTTCAAGGTGCCCCCACTGTTGTGCACGATGGTCCTGTAGGAGGCCGTCTTCAAAAGTTTTGGCAAGTTTGGCAACGGTTAGGCGCAAACCCTCGAGCAGTGTCCATTTTAAAGGAGGGTTACAGCCTTCCATTCAAGTTAAGACCTCCTCTCACCAGGTTTCCGATCATTCAGAGCAGTTACGCCAATCCGGTCAAAAGCTGTTTCCTCAAAGAGGCATTGATCTCTCTCCAAGGAAAGTTGGTAGTAGAACCAGTCCTGGTCCGGTCTTCTCTAGCCTTCTACAACCGGCTGTTTTTAGTCCCCAAACTGGAAAACAAGTGGAGGCCTATTTTAGATCTGAGTCGGTTGAACAAGTTCCTCAAAACCGACACATTCAAGATGGAAACTCCGGAAACCATCCGGACCTCTCTACAAAAAGGGGAGTGGGTAACCTCGCTGGATTTCAGCGATGCATACTTTCACATCCCCATTCACCCCCGGTCGAGAAAGTACATGAGGTTCTTCCTGAACAAACGAGCGTACCAGTTCACTGCCCTTCCCTTCGGGTTGGCCACAGCTCCTCTAGAGTTCACCAAGGTGGTCAAGGAGGTGAAGCTTATGGCTCAGAACAGGGGTATAAGAATCCACCAGTACCTAGACGACTGGTTACTGAGAGCCCCGTCAAGGGAGATTGGTCTGCGTCACACCCAAGTTCTGTTGTCTCTTTGCCGCGAACTGGGTTGGCTGGTCAACATCAAAAAGTCAGAGTTGACCCCTCAACAGGTCTTTACCTTCGTCGGTTACCGGTTCGACCTGTTGACGGGTCGGGTTTTGCCAACCCAAGAGAGATTGGCAAGCTTGCGTCAGAAACTGTTATTTTTGAAGACTCGGGACAATTGCACGGTCTGGCAGTTCATGTCCTTGATAGGACTCTTGACCGCCACCAAGAAACAGGTGTGGTCAGGTCGTCTCCACATGCGTCCCATTCAGTGGCACCTAAAGAGACACTGGCAGGTTCCCGAGGTCTTAGAGAAAGTCATTCCCCTACCTCTCTCTCTTCACCCTCACTTAGACTGGTGGCTGGACGAGGGAAATGTGCTAAAAGGTCAACCCTTACATCCGTTAAGTCACGCCCTTCAATTGTTTACAGACGCATCAAACGAAGGTTGGGGCGCTCACTTAGGGGACTCTACGGCCAGAGGAGTTTGGTCAGACGTAGAAAGCCAGCTTCATATAAACTTCTTTGAGCTAAAGGCAGTCTTTCTGGCTCTCAAGAGTTTCGAACTTCTCTGTTGGAATCAGATTGTGTTGATTGCAACAGACAACACAACTGTGGTCGCTTACATCAACAAACAGGGAGGTATGAAATCAGGCTCTCTTTGTGCCCTCCTCTGGAGGCTCCTATCCTGGTGCCACCCCAGGGGAATAGTTCTGAGAGCCAGGCACATTCCAGGTCGGTTAAATGTGATAGCAGACAAACTCTCCCGGCACAATCAGGTAATCCAGACAGAGTGGTCACTCGATCAGAGTGTGTTCAATCTCTTGTGCTCGAGATGGGCCCCACCACAAGTGGATCTTTTTGCCACCCGGTACAATTACAAACTCCCCAAGTTTGTCTCACCGGTTCCGGATCCGACTGCCTGGGCTGTGGACGCCCTGAGTCTACCCTGGCAGGATCTGGATGCGTATGCCTTCCCTCCAGTCTCCCTCCTCAACCAAGTGATCTCCAAAATAGTGGATCAGGGGTGTCGACGGATGATTCTCATTGCTCCAGGGTGGCCCAATATGGCGTGGTTTTGGGACCTGGTCAATCTGTCAGTGCAGATTCCATTCAGTCTCCCTCGGCAGAGGGATCTGGTGACCCAACCGTTCAGCGGGATTCCTCACCGAGATCTGTCAAATCTGAATCTGCATGCATGGCTCCTAGAACCGCTTTCATTCAAGGGAAAGGATTCTCTGGCGAAGTGGCAGCACGAATTGAGGCTCCTCAGAGACTTTCAACCAGAGCAGTCTACAAGACAAAGTGGGCCATTTTGTCAAATGGTGTGGGGAGAACAAGGTGGACTTCAGGTCGGCCACTATAAGTCACATTGCCGATTTCCTGTTGTATTTGTTTAAGGAAAGAAATTTACAACCCAGTACCATTGACGGCTACAGAACAGCTATTGCCGACATGGTCGGAAATGAGAAACTGAATATCAGTAAAGATGAAAACTTGACTCGGTTGTATTAACGCAATAAAATAGAAAATTTAATAGTAAATTAAATTTTTATAAGTTAATACCTTACCTAGTGGACAGGGGGATTCCCACCCTACCTTCCCCGCTAGTTATTCCAATAAGGGTATTTATTAAGGTAGGCAACAAAAAGAGGAAGAGCGCATGCGCAAGCATACTACACCGACAGGTAGGCTGTACAGCCACCTGGCGAGTGAACAGGACACTACCGGTCCCGGCCAGAGCCCAGCTCAGGACGTTTTTTTCTAACGTTTGGCGTGACCGGCAAGGCACCGGACAAATGCATCTGTCCACTAGGTAAGGTATTAACTTATAAAAATTTAATTTACTATTAAATTTTCTATTTTATTGCGTTAATACATCCTATCCAATGGACAATTGCTAATCCGGTCGGCGCAGACCAGCCCGCCAAACGACAGAAAAAGTCACCTTATATGAGTGCATAATGCCCCCACAAGCGTTCCGGTCCCTGTGTGTGCTCGCAAGGTGGCGTGTCGTACTTCCTTCCTGTCCAGACAGCGTGACGTCATAGCATCTTTTTTCGTTTGGGTCGTGTGTGTGTGGACGCGTTTTTCATCAGCTCTCGCAAGTGATATATATTGTGTTTGTTAATTCTCCAAGGAACTTTATTTTATTTTACGGAACATTAGTACTTTCATTGTGGATATAATGGCATCTCCTGGTCAACGAAGGGGAGTTTGTGGACACGCCATGGCTGGCTTTGACCAACATGCACATTGTGCCCGTTGTCGGGATAAAAAGAAAGGTACTGATCCTTGTATTAAAGGCAATGTTTGCCCTTCATGTAATGTGCTTACTGAAGAACAGAAACTTCGCTTGGCCACCCCCGTTTACCAGAATAAGAAGGAAAAGCGGGACAGTAAGGCTGCACTAGAAGATTGTACATTAGTGGACCCTGCTCTAGTGTCAGTCCTGGGGGTTTCTACAGAAAGCGGGATTAAAAGCTCAGAAGAGGCGAGTAGCAACGCTGTAGTTGTGAAAGCCAAGAAAGATGCTGAGAGCTTGGAAGAGGCGAGTAACGTGTCTGCTAACGTGAAAGCTAAGAAGATTAAATCCCCTGCAGTTTCTGTGACCAAGGAAAAGCCAGAAAAAAACAAGAAACGTCAATCTTCACCGGCTAAACCCACCAAGGGTTCTACAGACAGTAAATTGGAGGCTATGGATATTAAGTGGTTGGACAGGCTTAATAGGCTTGAGGCTATGCTGTTGTCTAAAAGTCTATCTCAACCGGAACCGTCTTTTCAACCAGTGAAACTATCACCGGTCAGACCATCTCCAGCTGGCATCGCTGAGAACGTTGCTCCCTTCTTTGCTCCATTTCAAGTCAATACCAAAACGTCTTCATCTCAAGAACAAGGGGACAAATCTTTGCCTTCTAACCACCCTCATGATATGCCAGTACTCAAGCCGGTGGCCGGTTCTTCAGGCTTGTTAGCTTCTCCTCAACAATCAGAACCGGAAAAGGACACCGACAGTGCCTCAGAGTCTGATTCCTTACCGGATATGTCGGATAAATGTGAAGAGGGTGAACTTTCAGGACTAGATCCGGATAATTCCCTCTCTGATGTTGACCAGGCCCCGTCTGAGGAACAGACATAAAGGGAAACAATGCGAGGTATCAGGGCTTATATAAATTGGAATCACATCCCAGATATGGATACAACCCTAGCCAGTTCCGAGGACAATCCCTTTGCAGCTCCCAAAATACAGCCTGCAGGGAAGATTAGTGTTCAACTACCTACAGATGATTGGCTGTACCGAAAAATGGACAGACTTAATTTGACTCTTACGCAAGGATATCCTGCTAAGGGTTCTGAACCCGGCGGACTGCAAAGGGATCAATTCATCAAACCTACCAAGTCACAGGGGAAATTGTATGGCTTGCACCCTAACCAAGATAAACCGGCTCGTTCCGTCTCTTTCTGGCACAGTGACAATGCTAAAGTTAACAGTACCTTCAGTAGAATCGGCAGATACTCTGCTCTTTCAGCACCAGCCCCTGTTTCTCGTTTTATTGCTCAGGATACCCTACGTAAATGGGAAAGAAGTGCACGTGAAGCCACATATATGTGTAATCAAACTGCTGGCCTGAGTAGATGTTTGAATAAGGTTCAACAGGATATGTCCTCGCAGTTAAAGATCATTCAAGGAGAACACAGCAAAGGCAAGTCGGCCGGCAAAGCAGGTAGTGCCACCGAAGAACTTCAACATCTTATGCATTTTAATGCTTCTATTTTCCAGTGTATGGCGAAAACAATGGAACACTTGTCAGATTTCGCATTTGTCAGTATGTTTAACTTCACACTGGCTAGACGGGACTCATATCTTGCCCATGTAAAGGCTGGCATCAAGCAGGACACCCTGGCCTCTCTATGCCAGGCCCCTATGCAGTTGGATACTTTGTTTCCTGATTTAGTGTTGAAGAAAGCAGAAGAGGATATCTCAAAGTTTGAAGACAGGGGTCGGTCTCACACTAGTTCCTCTGGCCGGAAGGACAGTCGTTTCCACCCGTATAAAAGGCCTGAGAAGCCCCATCAAGAAAATAAGCAGACTAGGCCTGCCTGGAAGAACATTGGCAGATTGCAAAAGAAAAAGGCTAAATTCCAGGGTAACAAATATCAAGATACATTGGCAGATTGCAAAAGAAAAAGGCTAAATTCCAGGGTAACAAATACTCCTCGCGACAGGCCCGGGGTTACAATTCATTTAAATGACAATCAAAGTTCAGACCTTAAGTCCCTGGAGGTTCAACACAGGGGACAGGAACTTTACAGTGGGGTGCCGGATCATCAAGCCGGACCGGACTCCGAACAGACTTTAAAGTTTGTGCAAGGAAATATAAACTCTGTAAATTCATCTGTTGTTTTTCCTGCACCTTTTGCAATTGGGCAGCCGCAAAAGAAAGGCATAAGTCCAGTAAACTTAAACAAAGTTCAGTCATTAAAATATGTGAACAATGCTTTGTGTGTAGATCACTTGTGTTCTGTAACTCCTGTAGCAAATGTCCCAAATGTTGCTTCCAATCTTCCTGTAGGGACCAGACTTCAAAACTATTGGACAAAGTGGGTGGATCTGGGTGCAAATCCAACAGTAGTTCAAATCCTAAGAGAGGGTTACCATCTCCCCTTTCGGATCCGACCCAAACTTGCAAGAAATCCCACAGTCATAAGCTGTTATGTAAATCCCCACAGGAACAGTTACCTGGTGGAGGCATTGCATCAGCTTATAACCAAAAATGCAATAGAAATCGTTCAAAACCAAAACTCCCTAGGTTTCTTCAACCGGCTATTTTTAGTTCCAAAACCCAACAAAAAGTGGAGACCTATACTGGATCTGAGCAAACTCAGTCTTTTTCTCAAGGTGGAGAAATTCAAAATGGAAACCCCAGAAACCATCAGGACTTCCCTTCAACAAGGGGAGTGGGTCACCTCAATAGACTTCAAAGACGCCTACTTCCATATACCCATACACCAGAGGTCCCGAAAATATCTCAGATTTCATGTCCAAGGTCAGACCTACCAGTTCAAAGCACTACCTTTTGGCCTCTCAACGGCTCCTATGGAGTTCACTGTAATAGCCAAGGAAGTAAAACTGATGGCTATAAGCAAGAGTATAAGAATCCACCAGTACCTAGACGATTGGTTGGTGAGAGCCAGCTCCCACCACCTTTGTCTCCAACACACCCAAAACTTGGTCCAGATTTGTCAGGAGCTGGGTTGGTTAGTGAATGTAGAGAAATCAGAACTCGAACCCAAACAGGTCTTCGATTTTGTAGGCTATCAATTCGACCTCCAGTCCGGACGGGTCCGACCTACTCCGGACCGGTGGCAAACCCTTCAGGGGAAGATACAGACCCTACTGTCACTGCCGGCCTGTCCGGTAATTCATGTCCTTGATAGGCCTGTTAACAGCCACAGAAAAGCAGGTTCATCTAGGTCGACTGCATATGAGGCCCATACAGTGGCATCTCAAAAACAATTGGAGGGTACCAGAATCTCTGGAGAAAATTATCCCATTACCCAGATCACTACACCCTCACTTAAGGTGGTGGCTGGAGGAAGACAATGTGCTCCAAGGGCAACCATTACACCCCTTAAAACATGCTCTGCAAATTTTTACAGACGCATCAAAAGAAGGTTGGGGCGCTCATTTAAACGAACACACTGCAAGAGGTTCCTGGTCAGTGCCGGAAAGCAAGCTGCACATAAACTATCTGAAACTAAAAGCAGTCTTTCTAGCCTTAAGGGAGTTCCAGGACCTCTGTGTAAACAATATAGTGCTAGTTGCCACCGACAATACAACAGTGGTGGCTTACATAAACAAAGAAGGAGGCATGAGGTCAGGCCCACTCTGTGCCCTGCTATGGAGAATCCTGACCTGGTGTGACACATCCCGGGTCGGCTGAACGTGGTAGCAGATAAGCTATCCAGATTAGGACAGACCATTCAAACGGAGTGGTCCCTCCTTCCGCAGGTATTCGAAGCAATATGCTGCAGGTGGCACCAGCCTCAAATAGACCTCTTTGCCACCAGATTCAACAAGCTACCTCTCATTGTGTCACCCTTTCCAGATCCCCTGGCCTCAGCAGTAGATGCACTCAGCCTACCATGGGAGGATCTGGATCCTTATGCTTTCCCCCCAACAGCCATATTGGGCAAGGTAGTAGAGAAGTTGCAGGACTCCCAGTGCAGCAGAATCATTCTGATCGCCCCGGGGTGGCCAAACATGCCCTGGTTTTGGGACCTGGTAGTCATGTCCAGTCAAATTCCACTGAGCTTGCCCAAACTGCCCAATCTGTTGACCCAGCCCTTCAGTCAGACTCCTGACAGGAATCTGACAAATCTAAATCTCCACGCTTGGCTCCTAGAGCCTCAGCAATCAAGGAGCACGGTTTCTCTGAGGCAGTGGCAGCAAGAATTGAAGCTCCTCAGAGAAAATCAACCAGATCAGTCTATGAAGCAAAATGGGCCATTTTTACAAAGTGGTGCCTTTCTAATAAGGTGGACTTCAGAGCACCACCTGTAAAATCAGTGGCTGATTTTCTTATGTACCTTTTTCAGGACAAAAAGTTGCAGCCCAGTACCATTGATGGTTACAGGTCTGCCATTGCTGATAAATTGGGGAATTCCTCCATTAATATCAGCAAAAATGACAATCTCACCCGTCTCCTGGATAGTTTCCACAGGGACAGACCCAGAGGCAGGAGGGGAATCCCTTCCTGGAACCTCTCCCTGGTTCTACTCCAATTGACAAAAGCACCCTTTGAACCAATTGGGGAGGCCTCCTTGAAGCATTTGACCTTCAAGACAGTCTTTTTGTTAGCCTTAGGGTCGGGCAAACGTAGAAGTGAGATACATGCTTGGCAGAACAGAAATATCCGGCACCAAGGAGACTGGTCAAAAGTGTCACTATTCCCTTCACCCAGCTTTTTGTCAAAGAATCAGTTGGCCAAGGAAGGTCCAGATAGTGTGGCTCCAGTGGTTATTCCAGCCCTGGCCCCAACACTGGATAGGTCCCTGAAGTCTGACAGATCCCTCTGCCCAATCAGAGCTTTGCGCTATTATTTGGACAGGACTTCAGATCTTAGGCAGAATAAGGAACTAGTCTTTGTTTCCTTTAAGAAAGGTTTCAACAAGGATATTTCCCCTGCCACCATCTCCTCGTGGATCAAACAGACTGTGATTCTATGTTATGAGCTCTCTGACCAGGAGGCCCACAAGTTGCACCAGGTCAAAGCCCATGATGTTAGGGCTTTTGCTGCCTCTAAGGCCTTCCAGGGGGGGTGTTCCTTAGAGCAGATCTTATCAGCCTGCCATTGGAAATCTCATAACACCTTCACACAGTTATACTTGAAGGATGTGGCTTGGGCTGATTCAGAGCTCTACCACCTGGGTCCAATAGTAGCTGCCCAACAGATCCACCAGTATCCCAGGACATAGAGGAGCCCTGTACCTATGTAAATATTTGTGCATATGTCAATAGTTTGTACATATAGTTAAGCAGCATTCAAAAAACAAAAAAAAAAAAACAAAAAAAATCTTTCTCATGTGCTTCCTTTGGGAGGTTTATTTCTCATGGGACTGAACTCAGCCCTCTCTTCCCCTAGGTCAGAGCAGGTCTCTAGACAAAACATGGGGGGGGGGGGGGGGGGGGGGCAAGGTCGGTTCTGACGGTTCAAACCCGAATAACGGATAACCAAATGATGATACCCGACCATAGCCTTAAGGTTTCTTGATCCCAAGGTCTACCCAGGCTTGAAAGGGAAACGTTTTAAGTTCTGGTCATGAGTTCACTGCTAGTCCCTAGTAACTTACCCGCCAGCCAAGCGGTAGTTATTCAGCAATTGTCCATTGGATAGGATGTATTAACGCAATAAAATTGCAAATTTAATAAGTAAATTAAATTTTTATAAGTTAATACCCTATCCAATGGACACACAAGACCCTCCCAGCCGACCCCGCTATCAGCTTACTAGGGGTCTAATAGGTTTAGACAACGAAAAAAGATGCTATGACGTCACGCTGTCTGGACAGGAAGGAAGTACGACACGCCACCTGGCGAGCACACACAGGGACCGGAACGCTTGTGGGGGCATTATGCACTCATATAAGGCGACTTTTTCTGTCGTTTGGCGGGCCGGTCTGCGCCGACCAGATTAGCAATTGTCCATCTTTGTCCATCTTTGAACTTTGTCAAATGTATTTGTGCCATTTCAATTATCTTAATTACCTGACATTGAAATTTAAAATAAACATTTTTTTGATAAAATATGGTTTTACATTTGAAAATATTGGCCCTTTGTTTCTTTTAATTTGAGATCCACTTTGAAAGATAAAAAGGGGGTAAGATCAATTTATTCAGTATTTCTGGTCAATCTTCAAAATAACCATAGCATGAAACTCAGATGGAATGAAGAGTTCCAAACTCAAATTGACAATAACACTTGGAAAACCTTATTCTCTATATGTTTCAAAACAGTAGCGAATAATAATCTAATATGGTTTCAGTTAAAATTGATTTACAGAATTTTAGGAACCAATAATTATCTATTTAAATTAGGCATCAAAAATAATCCCAACTGTCTTTTTTGCCATCAGCCTGAATCTTTACTCCATATTTTTTATCATTGTCCAAATTCAATACAATTATGGGAAGACATTGAGAAACTATTGGAAGAGAGAATTAGGTTAAGCATAAAATTTTCATGCTTTAATGCTGTGTTTGGGTATATAAATAAAGATCAAAATCATATACCAATAAATAGCTTAATACTTATCAATAAAAAGTGTATATTTGATGCCTCTAGAGATCGCAAGAGACTGATCCTAAGGTCTTTGCAACATAGATTAAATAGGCTCTTTAGAGATGAAGAACACCGGGCACATTTATATGGAAAAGAGTTAATCTTTTCACGGGTCTGGGACAGATGGGCTTCTGTTTTCTGTTTAAGTATATAGTAGTAAAACAAATGTTGTATTATAATGTGTTCAATGCGAGAGATACCACTAATATCTGTACTATGTGATCTTCTTTTTCATACTTAAGGTATTTGATATAGTTGCTCTATACTTAGAGTTTTTGTTGATTGTGTTTTCAATATTTCCATATGAGTGACATATATATATGTATATTATTTCCCTGCTATACATTTGCACTTGTTATGAAAAATAAAATAAATATAAAAAAAAAAAACTTATAAAAATTTAATTTACTTATTAAATTTGCAATTTTATGGTTCTCCATTCAGTAAATCACTTATAACTGCAAAACTATTAAATTTAGAGGATTTTTGTCAAATATGTTGTTCACGTACTTTTTAATGTTCTGTGTCATGGCAAAGTTTCAGAGCTGTAGGTCCATATGTTGTTTAGCTACTTTTGTATGTACTGTGTAATGGCAAATTTTGAGAGCTGTAAGTCCATAACTAACTGAGTATTAGCTACTTTCAGGGTTTTCCATTGAGTAAATCACTTATCACAGTAAAACTGTTGAATTTAAAGGATTTTTGTCAAATATGTTGTTCACCTACTTTTTGATGTATTGTGTAATGGCAAATTTTGAGACCTGTAGGTCCATAGCTAACTGAGTAATAGCTACTTTGATGGTTCTCCATTGAGTAAATCATTTATAACTGCAAAACTATTACATTTAGAGGATTTTTGTCAAATATATTGTTCACGTACTTTTTAATGTTCTGTATCGTGGCAAAGTTTCACAGCTGTAAGTCCATAGCTAACTGAGTAATAGCTACTTTGATTGTTTTCCTTTCAGTAAATCACTTTTAACGGCAAAACTTTTGAATTTAGAGGATTCTTGTCAAGTATGTTGTTCACCTACTTTTTCATGTACTGTGTAATGGCAAATTTTGAGAGCTGTAGGTCCATTAGGTAACTGAGTAATAGCTACTTTGATGGTTCTCCATTGAGTAAATCACTTATAACAGCAAAACTGTTGATTTTATTACGCTACAATAGCTTACCATGTGGGACTTAATGCTGTTCTCGGGTTGCCACACCCGGGGCCAACGTCTTAGAAAAAAAGATCGTTCTTGTTAGCCACCGGATATACTGGTAGTTGTCGTCACGTGATAACTTCTGACCAATCGCCCTACTTTCTCGTTGGCCACGATTGACTGGTAGCAGTTTGTAAATATACAGACATTTTTATTTATTTCTCAGCTTTTACTGATTGTTGGAGGCTCATATTTGCATATTTCTTTATTTATATGCCATAGATCATTCTGTAAAATTTTAATTTTCACAGCTTAAGTATTTGTTTCATTTTCGCGTGTTTTGAGTTTTCCTCGGTTCAGGCAATTATATTGTACGTCTTTTTATTGCGTATAAAATGTCGATTCACCAAGCAAATAAAGACAAACCGAGAGCTCAGAAATGCCGCCACTTTTGCTTCAGTTTTGATATACATAACTACTGCCCTACCTGTAGGGAGGCTGGCAAGGGAGATGATCCCTGTGTCACCTTTGAAACTCCTTGTACAATTTGCACGTCTTTCACAGATGAGCAGTTACAGAAAATTCAAAACAGGAAGCGGTATTTAAAAAAGGAAAAAGCGGCAACTAGTTCCAAAGATGAACTAGATCTTTTGGGTGAAGGCGACGGGGATTCCTTCACTGGATCCAATGCAGACCTCGAGTGTGCTGCTGATAACCTTTTCACCTCACCCCCCCCGTCCTCAACCTCTTGCCTTCAGCTCCCTGTCCTTAAAAACCCCAGCCAACTTTTCAGGACAAAATTCAGGAGTTGAATACGAACTTTGCTAAGATCTGTATTACTCCTAGACCTTCTGGGGCCCCAGTAGCCAGAGTTCCCCTGCCAGTTCTCAAGGAGCTGGAACTTCAGGCTAGACAAAATATCTCGACCCTCAACTTCACCGCTGCATTTGCCAAAACCTCCTCTTCTTGCAATGCTTCATTGGAAAAATATAGCATTAAGTCTACGGTCAAGAAGATTAAATCTCAGATTCAGAAAGGTGCCAATCCTGAGAAAGCGGCAAAGCGCGGATATGAGGAAGTAGCTGACTACTTAGATTTTTGGAACAAGACAGTACTTGTCCAACACAGGGCCCTCACTTGTCTCAGCAAATCTCTAGCCCATATTTTGCAGAGGGAACTATACTCTATGGCTAATACCGGCTTGCTCAGGCGCGAAGCCGAGATGACTCTATTACATCCACAATTAGGAGAAACGAGACGTCAAGAACTCAGGAACTCGTCCTTTTGGGGCCCTTCCTTGTTCGAGTCTCAATTAGTGAAGGAAGGTGAGGACTTCCTTCTCAAAAAAGGCACCTCAAAAGATTCTCAGGGTTTTGCACCCTACCAGAATAAGCCCTTTCGTGGTCCCCACAAGAAAAGAGGCTCCTACAGAAAACGCCCCTATGGGGGCAATACCTCTCAAAGCAGTAACCAGTCCTTTCCCTCGGGAAGAGGAAAACCCAACTTCAGAGGCTCCAGGGGTCGTTTTCGACCCCACAATAGAGGAAGGGGGCGTGGAAACCCCCCTCCCCAATGACTCCTCCAAAGCCTCACTCAGTCCACCAGTAGGAGGTCGCCTCCGTTCTTTCAGGAGAGACTGGCTGACAAACAAATGTTCACAAAACGTGTTAAACATTATCACCAATGGCTACGTTCTGCCATTCCGTTCAAAGCCAAACTTGATCAGATTTCCTCTGATTCTGTCAGAGTACAAGGCCCAACAAAAAGACCAAGCCTTGGCCACTTGTATCCAGTCTCTCCTGTCAAAGAACGCCATCGAAAGGGTAGAAAATGTAAAATCTCTCGGGTTTTACAGCCGCCTGTTCTTAGTACCCAAGCCTCACCAAAGGTGGAGGCCAGTCATAGACTTAAGCAGGCTCAACACTTTTCTACACGTGGAAAAGTTCAAAATGGAAACTCCAGAGTCCATCAGGACCTCCCTGATTCCAGGGGAGTGGGTATCGTCGATAGATCTGTCGGACGCTTACCTACACATCCCCATCCACCCAAGCTCAAGGAAATACCTAAGGTTTTGCTACAAGGCTCAGGTGTTCCAGTTCACCTCCCTCCCGTTCGGACTAGCCACAGCCCCCCAGGTCTTTACAATGATTGTAAAGGAAGTGAAACTAATGGCCCTCTCAAGAGGACTCAGAATTCACCAATACCTGGACGACTGGCTGATCAGGTCCCAGTCTCAGGAGGAAGCCCAAGTGAACACTCAGGCAGTAGTAGACCTAACTCAGGCCTTGGGGTGGATAATAAATCAGGAAAAATCAGAACTGAAACCTACTCAGGTGTTTTCGTTCGTGGGCTACGAATACCACCTAGATTCAGCCCTTGTAAAACCCACTCAAGAGAGATGGCTCAAACTTCAGGATTTGATCCTACGACTCAAGTCAAAATGTGTTTTGACTGCAAGATGTTTGATGTCTCTAATTGGGTTGCTAGCCTCAACGGAGAAAATGGTCCCGGAGGGACGCCTTCACACGAGGCCCTTTCAGTTTCACCTCAAAGAGCACTGGAGATATCCTCAGTCGCTGGACAACCTCCTTCCCTGGACAGAAGCCATTGAAGCCCACCTAGATTGGTGGCAAAATCCCTCCAATGTGATGAAAGGTGCAGACCTTCATCCCAAAGCATCCAACTCTTTACCGACGCCTCAAACGAAGGTTGGGGCGCTCACTTAGACCAAAATTCTACAAAGGGTCTGTGGTCAGATCGGGAAAAAAGGCTACACATAAATGTCCTAGAATTGAAGGCGGTCTCCCTGGCCCTTCGAGACTTCAAGGACCAGTGCCAGAATCAAACAGTGTTGGTTGCGACGGACAACTCAACAGTGGTAGCCTACATCAACAAACAAGGAGGAACACACTCGGCAGAGATGTGTGCTCTCCTGTGGAAGATCATGACCTGGTGCCATCACTACCACATAACATTGAAAGCCAGGCACATTCCAGGGTGCCTGAATGTGATGGCCGACCTGCTATCCAGGTCCAACCAAGTGCAGTCAACAGAATGGTCTCTGCACCCACAGGTGTTCAAACAGATCTGCCAGAAGTGGTTCACACCTCATGTAGACTTATTTGCCACTCACTTGAACCACAAACTCCCTCTATACGTGTCTCCTATCCCAGACCCAAGGGCCTGGGACATAGATGCTCTGAACATAAACTGGACCAACCTCACGGCCTATGCGTACCCTCCTACAGCCCTCCTTCACAAGGTGATCCAAAAGATCAGGCAATGCCATTGCCTGGTCATCGTAATAGCCCCAGGCTGGCCAGGGATGCCCTGGTTTTGGGACCTAGTGCAGCTCTCAACAGAGATCCCACTGCAACTCCCAGTGTCAACGACCCTACTCAAACAGTCCCACAAGTTGGTGTTCCACAACAACCCCCAGCACCTGAACCTCCACGCCTGGTGTCTAGGAGCGGACAACTCCAAGAACAAGGCTTCTCTGTGGAGGTGGCAGAGAGAATTGCTGCCCCTCAGCGGTCATCAACAAGGACCATCTACAAGTCAAAGTGGGCCCTATTTGAAAAATGGTGCAGAGAAAATTCGGTGGATTTCTCCACTCCATCTGTGAAACAAATCTCAGATTTTTTCATGTACCTGTACCAAGACTTAAACAGGCGCCCCTCGACCATTGATGGTTACAGGACTGCAATCGTTGACACTTTGGGCCCAACGGCCCAACATATTGCACACAATGCAGACCTTCATAGGTTACTCTCCAGTTTTCACAGGGATCGTCCTAAAAGTTCCAGAAATTTACCCAAGTGGAACCTTTCTGTTGTCCTTAACGAGCTCACCAAAGCACCATTTGAGCCCATGAAAGACACAGACCTCAAACATCTCACTCTAAAAACTGCTTTCTTGCTAGCCTTGGCCTCCGGCAAGTGCCGCAGCGAAATCCATGCCTGGGTCGCAAACAAAGTATCTAATCTAGGCCAATGGGAAAAGGTGGCCTTGTTCCCTTCTTCTGATTTCATAGCCAAAAACCAACTAGCAAGAGAAGGTTCTCAAAGTGTGTCACCAGTGACTATTCCTGCTTTGACTACCATTGTAGATAGACAGTTTAAGGAAAACAGGACCCTGTGTCACGTGCGGGCCCTGAGGTTTTATCTGGACCGAACTAAAGACCTGAGAGGGTCTCGTTCCCTCCTTTTCATCTCCTTTAAGAAAGGACATACCTCAGACATCAGACCCGCTACACTCTCTTCATGGTTGAAACAAACCATTCTACTTTGTTACAAACAAGCAGATCAACAAGCCTTGGACTTGGTCCAAGTCAAAGGGCATGACATCCGGGCCTTCGCGGCCTCTAAGGCCTTTTACGGTGGAGTATCGGTGGACCAAATCATGCAAGCCTGTCACTGGAAAGCTCACAACAGATTCACAAATTTTTACCTAAAAGACCTTACTTGGTCGGACACCGACAACAATATGTATCTGGGACCCGTGGTGGCGGCACAACAAGTCCTAGATCCTTCCCCTCAGACCAGTTGTCCTCGGAAAGAAAAAAAGGGGGGGGGGGGGGGGGCACATCCGCTACAACCAAGTCTTCAAGAGTCTTTCCCAGGATCTAGGTATTCCTTTACCTTCAAGATGTTACGGGTAAGGTCATTTTATCCTTTAATTATCAAGTAATTTCTATTAAGGACTTATTTAGTTGTCATTAATCTCATATTCAGGTTTAAAAAATTTTATGAGAGGCCCAACCTCTGGGTTGGTCAGTCACACATGAAGGGCCCTTTGGGACCCTCAGACCTCGAAGTGAGCACTGCTGCACTTCCGTCCTACAATCAAACATCTAGACAGTTTTAGCACTGTCTCTCATTTACTTAGGTTTTTGGCTCGTTACAGGCCCGGCTTTCGGGATCGGGGCACTGTAAATGGGACTCAGACTGGTATTTCTGGCACTATTCTATACGTTTAATTCAAAATCTTAGAAAAAAAAATGACATACCTTCCAGTCTCAGCTGTAATCCCGCCACCGGGCGGTTGAATTCAGCATTAAGTCCCACATGGTAAGCTATTGTAGCGTAATAAAATTGAAAATTTTAATTACTTAAATGTAGCTTTTATAAGCTACAAGCTTACCATGTGGGACTTAAGAGAGTCCCACCCTGCCTCCCCGCTGTTTACAGCTGAGGGGTAGGTTTAACAAAAAATTTCAACGAGAAAGTAGGGCGATTGGTCAGAAGTTATCACGTGACGACAACTACCAGTATATCCGGTGGCTAACAAGAACGATCTTTTTTTCTAAGACGTTGGCCCCGGGTGTGCCAACCCGAGAACAGCATTAAGTCCCACATGGTAAGCTTGTAGCTTATAAAAGCTACATTTAAGTAATTAAAATTTTCAAATTTAAAGGATTTTTGTCAAATGTCTTGTTCACCTACTTTTTGATGTACTGTGTAATGACAATTTTGAGAGCTGTAAGTCTATAGCTAACGGAGTAATAGCTACTTTGATGGTTCGCCATTGAGTAAATCACTTAGAACAGCAAAACTGTTGAATTTAAAGGATTTTTATCAAATATGTTGTTCACCTACTTTTGCTCTACTGTGTAATGGCAAATTTTGAGACCTGTAGGTCCATAGCTAACTCAATAATAGCTACTTTGATGGTTGTCCTTTGAGTAAATCATTTATAACTGCAAAACTATTAAATTTACAGGATTTTTGTCAAATATGTTGTTCACCTACTTTTTAATGTTCTGTATCGTGGCAAAGTTTCAGAGCTGTAAGTCCATAGCTAACTGAGTAATAGCTACTTTGATTGTTTTACTTTGAGTAAATCACTTTTAACAGCAAAACTTTTGCCCGGAAGATTATAAAACGCAGATATTTAACACATATATATGCCCTCTATAAGCATGCAGACATTTGACCTTGAAGCTCTTCGTTCAAGGTCATCCACAGACTGCCAAAGTACCCTACTTAGCTGATTTTGACCAAACTTAAAAGTGCCTATATCTCGCTTATTATTGGTCCTAGAGGTTTGGGATGTGAAACCAACCTATAGGAAATTATGTTGTGCGAATCTTTAGATGTGATAAGATTTGACCTTGAGCCCCTTGTTCAAGGTCAAACGAGGATGGCCAAACTTAAAAGTGCCTATATCTTGCTTATTATTGGTCCTAGAGGTTTGGAATGTGTAACCAACCTATAGGAATTCATGTGCTGGGAATCTTTTGCTGTGGTCAGATTTGACCTTGGACCCCTCGTTCAAGGTCAAACTGCTGTGGCCAAACTTAAAAGTGCCCATATCTCGCTTATTATTGGTCCTAGAGGTTTAGGATGTGAAAAAAACCTATAGGAAAAGATGTGCTGGGAATCTTTTGATGTGGTCAGATTTGACCTTGGGCCCCTCGTTCAAGGTCAAACGATGATGCCCAAACTTAAAAGTGCCTATATCTCGCTTATTATTGGTCTTACTATTGGTCAAACGAGGATGGCCAAGCTTAAAAGTGCCTATATCTAGCTTATTATTGCTTCCAGAGGTTTGGGATGTGAAACTCACTTCAAACAGCACATTTTTGCTCCCCGGCGGGAGATCATACCACTGCAGTGGTCTTGTTCCTTAACTATAACATGGCATATCGTTTGGGGTTACATTGCATGTCATAAGTGAGTAATAGCTATTTTCTTATTTGTAGCAAAATTATGACGGAAATAAATCTCAGATACCTTCACAACTATTAAAGTTAGGCAAATCTTTTCATTTGTTATTCATCTAATGTTTGATAACCTTACTTTCTTGTGTCCTTTACATTTTTGTTGCTTTTGCAGATCTAGGTCAATAGCTAAGTGAGTAGATAGCTGAGTAATAGCTACTAAAATGAGTAAATGTCTTTTATCTCTAAAAGTATTATAGGTAGGCAAGTCATTCATCTACTTTTGGCTGATCTACCACATAGTGAAGTTGCAGATCTATAGCTCTTTGCATAGCACACTCATAGCTACTAAAATGAGTAAAAGTCTTTTATCTCTAAAATTGTTGCAGATAGGCAATTTCTTCGAAATAAGTCATTCGCCTCCTTTTGTGTGAGCTACCACATAGTGAAGTTGCAGAACTGTAGCTCTTTGCATAACTGAGTAATAGCTACTAAAATGAGTCAATACCCACATAGTGAAGTTTCAGATCTATAGCTCTTTGCATAGCTCAGTCGTATGTACTAAAATGAGTAAATGTCTTTTATCTGTAAAAGTATTGAATACATACAATTTCTTCTAAATAAGTCATTCACCTACTTTTGGGTGATCTACCACATAGTGAAGTTGCAGAACTGTAGCTCTTTCCATAGCTGAGTAATAGCTACTAAAATGATTAAATGTGTTTTATCTCTAAAAGTGTTACAAAAAGGCAAATTCTTCTGAATAACTCATTCACCTTTTGGGTGATCTACCACATAGTGAAGTTGCACATCTATAGCGCTTTGCATAGCTGAGTCGCGTACCTGCTAAAATGAGTCCATGTCTTTTAGAGATAAAAGTATTGCAGATAGGCAATTTCTTCTAAATACATTGTTCACCTACTTTTGGGTGATCTACCACATAGTGAAGTTGCACAACTGTAGCTCTTTACATAGCTGAGTAACTGCTACTAAAATGAGTAAATACCTTTTATCTTTAAAAGTATTGGACATCCTGTGTTTCCACCGGCCAGGCGGTCCGTAGTACCAGTGCACTCGCCAGATGGCGTGTTGTACTTCCTATCTAGACAGCTGACGTCATTGCATCTTTTCCGTTTGGCGCGAACTAGTACACGCAGATTTTTTTTCTGTGCTTCAGATTTTTGAAGTTTATTGCCAGGATTTTGTGTATTTGAGTATCTTATATACTTAAACGAAGTTTACTGTGCATATAGAACAACATGTCATCTCCAGGACAAAAAAGGGGTAGCTGCGGCCATGCTATGGCCAGCTTTGATGGCAATTCCTTCTGTGCTAGATGTCGTGAGAAGGGAAAGGGAAAGGACGATTGTAAGTTCTGTTTGTTGTTGACGCCTGAGCAGAAGGCTCAACTTGCTACTCCTTACAAGCTCAAAAAGGAAAAACGAGATGCCAAGAAAGCAGAACTGTCATCCCCTACTAAAGACAGTACTTTGGTTGACCCAGCTACCGTAGCAGTTATTGGAGCTGTCAGTGAATCTGTGTCTGTCTGTTGCTTCCCCTCCATCTACTGTACCGGACAAAAAGCCTAAAAAGGAAAAGCCATCTACCTCCAAGTCCAAGAAAACAGTTGAAAAATCTTCAGATCAGAAAATGGAGGAGTTAGATCAAAAGTGGTCAAACATCTTGCAGTCAAAACACATTTTGACTTGAGTCGTAGGATCAAATCCTGAAGTTTGAGCCATCTCTCGTGAGTGGGTCTTACAAGGGCTGAATCTAGGTGGTATTCGTAGCCCACGAACGAAAACACCTGAGTAGATTTCAGTTCTGATCTTTCCTGATTTATTATCCACCCCAAGGCCTGAGTTAGGTCTACTACTGCCTGAGTGTTCACTTGGGCTTCCTCCTGAGACTGGGACCTGATCAGCCAGTCGTCCAGGTATTGGTGAATTCTGAGTCCTCTTGAGAGGGCCATTAGTTTCACTTCCTTTACGATCATCGTAAAGACCTGGGGGGCTGTGGCCAGTCCGAAAGGTAGGGAGGTAAACTGGAACACCTGGGCCTTGTAGCAAAACCTTAGGTACTTCCTTGAGTTTGGATGGATGGGGATGTGAAGGTATGCGTCTGACAGGTCTATCGACGATACCCACTCCCCTGGAACCAGGGAAGTCCTGATGGACTCCGGGGTTTCCATTTTGAGCTTTTCTACATGTAGAAAAGTGTTGAGCCTGCTTAAGTCTATGACTGGCCTCCACCTTTGGTGAGGCTTGGGTACTAGGAACAGGCGACTGTAAAACCCGAGAGATTTTACGTTTTCCACCCTTTCGATGGCGTTCTTTGACAAGAGAGACTGGATACAAGTGGCCAAGGCTTGGTCTTTTTGTTGGGCCTTGTACTCTGATAGAATCAGAGGAAATCTGATCAAGTTTGGCTTTGAACGGAATGGCAGAACGTAGCCATTGGTGATAATGTTTAACACGTTTTGAGAACATTTGTTTATTAGCCAGTCTCTCTTGAAAGAACGGAGGCGACTTCCTACTGGTGGACTGAATGAGGCTTTGGAGGAGTCATTGAGAAGGGGGGTTTCCACGCCCCCTTCCCCTATTGTGGGGTCGAAAACGACCCCTGGAGCCTCTGAAGTTGGATTTTCCTCTTCCCGAGGGAAAGGATTGGTTACTGCTTTGAGAGGTATTGCCCCCATAGGGGCGTTTCCTGTAGGAGCCTCTTTTCTTGTGGGGGCCACGAAAGGGCTTATTCTGGTAGGGTGCAAAACCCTGAGAATCTTTTGAGGTACCTTTTTTGAGAAGGAAGTCCTCACCTTCCTTTACAAGTTGAGACTCGAACAAGGAGGAGTCCCAGAAGGACGAGTTCCTCAGTTCTTGGCGTCTCGTTTCCCCTAGCTGGGGATGCAATAGAGTCATTTCGGCTTCGCGCCTAAGCAAGCCGGTATTAGCCATGGAATATAATTCCCTCTGGAGAATATGGGCTAGCGATTTGCTGAGACAGGTAAGAGCTCTATGTTGAACAAGAACCGTCTTGTTCCAAAAATCCAAGTACTCAGCAACTTCCTCATATCCGCGCTTTGCTGCTTTCTCAGGATTGGCACCTTTCTGGATCTGAGACTTTATCTTCTTGACAGTTGACTTGATGCTATGTTGGCACTTTTCCAAGGAAGCATTGCAAGAAGAAGAGGTTTTGGCAAAGGCAGCGGTGAAATTGAGGGTTGAAATATTTTGTCTAGCCTGATGTTCCAGCTCCTTAAGGACTGGCAGAGGGACTTTGACTACTGGTGCCCCAGGAGGTCTAGGAGTAATACAGATCTTGGCAAAGTCCGTATTCAACTCCTGGATTTTGTCTTGAAAAGTGGGCTGTCCAACCTTATACCACTTAGAAGTGGAAGGAGGAGGCTTGACATATTTTCCCTCAGATAAATTGGCAGCTTTGAAATCATGTTGAAATTTATCAAAGGCGTCCTTGATAACTGAGCTAAGTGGTAGGATAGAGGAAGGACCTCTAGGTCTGAGCTCTTGACGGCCTTTTTCGTCATCCAGACCCAACACTGAAGTTGACGACCTAGGCATAGAGTCCCTGGGGTCAGGGAGAGAAAGAATGCGCCTGAAGGTGTCTACCTCTTCAGAGTATTGGGAGGGAATGTCAGACAGGGCTACTTCCCTATAATAAGGGGGGTCTGGATCATGTTGTGGGAGGTCTTGATCAGAAGCTGCGCCTGAGGGCTGAGCCCTAGAGGGCTTAGAAGACCTGTGTCTGGCAACAGGGGAGTGATCTTCCTCTGAAGATGACACATATCTGGACCTAGATTTATGCTTGCTCTTGTCAGAGTGTTTTTTAGGTCTAGGATGGATCCGAGGTTCGTCGGAATCCTCATCCAGTTGATCCGAGGCAGAGCTCGGTGCTACTGTTTGCCTGTGGCTTTGTTTTTTGTGTGAGTACGAGGAATCCTTCGGTATAGCTTCAAAAGGGGCAACGTACTGATCTGAGGAAGTTTGGTTAAGTGCTAGTCGAGGAGGGAGTGCTGGACCAACGTCCACATCCATTGCCTCGGACTGTGCATTAGTACTTGACCTCGGAGGGGGTAGGTCCAGATGAGCAGCAGAGTTGTTGGATGGACCAGCTTTTGAAGCATGAGGCGAGGGATCAACCTCGGCAGGCTTTTTAACTGCCAACTCCTCTCGGAGTGATTGAAATGCTTCTAACATGGATGCCTGGAAGGAACCCATTTGCTGCTGGATATGTATATTTAAGGAATCACCCAGGGATTTCTCTAGATTTCTTTGAATTTTGTTTTGCAAAACAGTACCTGGGGTGGGTGGAACAGCTTTGGCTGGGGTCTTTAATGATAAAGAACTGAAGGCGAGAGGTTGAGGACGGGGGGGTGAGGTAAAGAGGTTATCGGCAGCACTCTCAAGGTCTGCATTAGAACCAGTAAAAGAGTCCCCATCGCCTTCACCCAAGAGATCTAGTTCATCTTTGGAACTAGTTTCCGCTTTTTGCTTTTTTAAATACCGCTTCCTCTTTTGAATTTTTTGCAATTGTTCATCAGTGAGAGACGTGCAAATATGGCAGGGTGCTTCAAAAGTGACACAGGGGTCATCTCCCTTGCCAGCCTCCCTACAGGTAGGGCAGTAATTATGATTATCAAAACTGAAGCAAAAATGGCGGCATTTCTGAGCTCTCGGTTTGTCTTTGTTTGCTTGATGGAGAGACATTTTAACGCAATAAAAGACGTACAATTGAAATTGCCTGAACCGAGAAAACTCAAAACACGCGGATTGTAAGGAAAATACTTAAGTTGTGAAATTAATAATTTTACAGTATAATCTATGAAATATAAAGAAAGAAATATCCAAATATTAGCCTCCAACAATACGTGAATACTGAGAAATAAATGAAAATGTCTGTATATTTACAAACTGCTACCAGTCAATCGTGGCCAATGAGAAAGTAGGGCGATTGGTCAGAAGTTATCACGGGACGACAACTACCAGCATATCCGGTGGCTAACAAGAACGATCTTTTTTTCTAAGACGTTGGCCCCGGGTGTGGCAACCCGAGAACAGCATTAAGTCCCACATGGTAAGCTATTGTAGCGTAATAAAAATGTATATATGTACATAATATAAAAAAAACACAAAAAAACTGTGACTTGCTTCCTTTGGGAAGTTTATTTCTTGGGACTGAACTCAGCCCCTCTCTCTTCTTCCTCGGAGCAAATCTGGGAAAGAAAACAGGGGGGGGGGCAATGTCGGTTGACTTCCAGGTAACCAGTTAGTTAGTAGCCGACCTTGACCTCACAGGGTTCTTTGACCCTAGGTCAAAATGGGCCTTCTCAGTTTTTGTTCTGTTAGGAGTTCACTGTTGTCCCTAGCAGCTTACCCGCCTTCCAAGCGGTAGTTATTCAGCAATTGTCCATTGGATAGGATGTATTAACGCAATAAAATTGCAAATTTAATAAGTAAATTAAATTTTTATAAGTTAATACTCTATCCAATGGACAAGCAAGGCCCACCCATCCGGCCCCGCTATCAGCTTACTAGGGGTCTTAATATGTTTAGACAACGAAAAAGATGCTATGACATCACGCTGTCTAGACAGGAAGGAAGTACGATGCGCCATCTAGCGAATACACACTCCGTGACCGGTCCTGCCGGTATTATATACAGGACGTCTTTTTATGGCATTTGGCGGGACCGCTCACGCCAACCGGTAAAGCAATTGTCCATTGGATAGGGTATTAACTTATAAAAATTTAATTTACTTATTAAATTTGCAATTCTGTATCATTTTTGAAGTTACAGGATAAGTATTTTGTCTTTATTTTGTGTTTTGTGAGTTCCGGTTCGGATTGTTCGAACAATCTTGCATAAAAATGTCCTCTCACTAAGGTAACACAAATAAACCCAGATCTCTGAAATGTCACCTTTCTGCTTGCCGTTCAACCTTCACAACTATTGTCCCTCATGTAGGGAGGCAGGCAAGGATGATGACCCTTGCATAGCAAATGAGAAACCTTGTAGAATTTGCAGTTCTTTTTCGGAAGAACAATTTGCTAAAAATCAAAAACAGAAGAATTTATGTTTGGAAGCAAAAATCCGATATGTATAAAGACGAATTAGATTTACTGGGGGATGATGTGGAGGCTTTTCTCATGCAGACCTTGAGGATGCTGGTGAGCAGTTATGTTCCTCTCCTCCACGCCCCCAGCCCTTGCGTTTTGAATCTTTATCATTAAAAATGCCCTCAAACTGCCCCACCCACTCCAGGTACTGCTCTATAGACTAGAATTGAAATAAACCAGAAAAAAGTCTGCGTTCTCAATTTAACATCCAACTACAGCAACAAATGGGGGTGTTCCAGGCTACGATCATGGAAGCAATGCAATCTTTCAGAAATGAAATTAAATCTGTTAAAAAGACAACTTCCAAAGAAATGGAGGTGGATCAGATCTCCACTTCAGATCCAAAGCCTGGTCCAAGTAAAGAATCAGATGACTTGCCCTCTTACCCGAACACTCAACCGAACATCCGAACACGCGGATGAGCCCATGGAGACAGACTTTTGTGGGCCTGCCTTACCACAACACTTCAGTGAGACTGTTCAGTCCAAGCTCGGATCAGATCGGATCAGAACTCTGAACAATCTGAACATGTTTGTTCAGTTAATGCAATAAACACAAAAGGTTCGGGCCAAATATGTTTCATCATCATCTTCCTTAGAGGAATCTGAGGCCTCTGTGCAAGTTAAAAAGTCTTCAAAGCCCAAAAGGGCTTCTTCTGATCAAGACAGACAACAAACTGATCCAGATCCTGTTTTTTATAGGGAGTAGATATGTCTGACTTGCCCTCACAGTATACAGAGGACATAGAAACCTTTCGGGAGATTTTAAATCTCCCTAACCACTGCCTAGGTCCTCTACTACTATCTTGGGTCTGGATGATGAAAAAGGCCAACAGGAGCTTAGGCCAAGGGGCCCTTCAGCTATGCTCCCACTTAGTCCTAACCTAAAAGATGCTTTTGAGAAATTTGAACAGGACTTTCAGGCCTGTAATTTACCTGAGGGTAAATACATAAAATCCCCTACTTGCACTTCAAAGTGGGACAACCCTGTTTTGAAGACAGATTACAGGAAATAAACCCAGGTTTGGCAAAAATCTGTATCTGCGCTTAACCCTCTGAGGCCCCTAGCGGCAAGGTTCCCCTACCGCTTCTCAAAGAGTTAGAGCATCAGCCAAGGCAAAATCTCTGCAATGTTACTTTTACTGCTACCTTTGGTAAGACGGCTTCTGGTTGTAATTCCACCATAGAAAAGTGTCAGGACAGTATCAAGTCTACCGCCAAAAAAGTCAAAAGCCAAATTCAAAAGGGTGCCAATCCTGAAAAAGCAGCCAGACGTGAGGCTGAAATGACCCATCTTCAACCTCATTTAGGGGATTCTAGATGTCAGGAACTTAGGATCTCCCCTTTATGGCATTCTCCTTTGTACTGGTCTCAACTAGTTAAGGATGGAGAAGAGTTCCTCCTTTAAAAAGGCACCCCTAAAGACACTCAGGGTTTTAGACCATATCGAAATAAGTCCTTTTGTGGTCCCCACAATAAAAAAGGCTCCTACAGGAAATGCCCCTATGGGGGTCAATCCACTCCAAGAAGTAACCAATCTTTTTCAAGTAGGGAGAAATTGAATGATAGAGGATCCTGAGGTTGTTTTCGACCTCACTGAAGGAGACGAGGGCATGGACAACCCTCCTCCCAATGACTCCTTAAAAGCCTCCCTCAGGCCACCAGTAAAAGCCACCTTTCAGAAGAGACTGGCAAACAAATAAATGATCAAACAATGTGTTAAACATTATTACCAATGGTTACGTTCTACCGTTCATCACAAAACCAAAATTAGTTCCTCTGATTCACTCAGGATACAGGGCACATCAAAAAGATCTAGCTCAGGCCTCTTGTATCCAGTCTCTTCTGTCAAAGAACGTAATAGAAAGGGTGGAGAATATAAAATCTCTTGGGTTATACAGTCGGTTGTTTCTAGTACCCAAGCCTCACCAAAGGTGGAGGCCAGTGATAGACCTAAGCAGGCTCAACACCTTCCTACTTGGAAGGAAGGTTCAAAATGGAAACACAAGAGTCCATCAGGGTCTCTCTGATTCCAGGGGAATGGGTGTCATCAATAGAGCTGTCAGACAGCTATTTTCACATCCCCATCCACCAAAACTCAAGGTAGTACCTAAGGTTTTGCCACAATTCTCAGGTGTTCCAATTCACCTCTCTTCCTTTCGGCCTAGTCATGGCCCCACAGGTCTTTACAATGATTGTAAAAGAAGTGAAGCTGATGGCCCTCACAAGGGGAGTCAGGCTTCACCAATACCTGGACAACTGGCTTATCAGAGCTCAGTCTCAGAAGGAAGCACAAGTAAACACTCGGACCGGGGTAGACCTGACACAGTCACAGGAGAAGTCCAAACTCAAACCTACTCATGTGTTCTCGTTCGTGGGCTACGAATACTACCTAGATTTAGCCCTTGTAAACCCACTCAAGAGAGATGGCTGAATCTTCAGGATTTGATCCAAGTTCCAATGCTTTTTGACTGCAAGATGTTTGATGTTGCTTGTTGTGGGTTGCTCACCTCAAAAGGGAAAATGGTCCCGGAGGGATGCCTTCACATGAGGCCCTTTCAGTTTCACCTCAAGGAGCACTGGAGATATCTTCAGTCGTTGGACACCCTCCTTTCTTGGTCAGAGACCATTTCAGCACACCTAGAGTGGGGCAAAACCCCGCAAACATGATGAAGGGCGCAGACCTTCACCCAAAGACCACAGTATCCAAATCTTTACAAGACGCCTCAAATGAAGGTTGGGGCGCTCACTTAGAGCAAGTCTCTAAAAAGGGTCTGTGATCAGACAGGGAAAAAAGGCAAAGCATAAATGTTCTCGAGTTGAAGGCGTTATCTCTGGCCCTGAAAAGGTTCAAGGACCAGTGTCAAAACCAAACAGTGTTGGTTGCTACAGACAACTCAACAGTAGTAGCCTACATAAACAAACAAGGAGGAACCTACTCGGCGGAGATGTGTGCTCTCCTGTGGAAAATCATGACCTGGTACCATCAGTACAAGATACCTCTAAGAGCCAGGCACATTCTAGGGTGTCTGATTGTGATGGCCAACCTTCTGTCCAGGTCAAACCAAGTCCAATCAACAGAATGCTCACTGCATCCACCGGTGTTCAAACAGATCAGTCAAAAGTGGCTCGCTCCTCATGTAGATCTATTTGCCACTCGTTTGATCCCCAAAGTTTCATTGTATATATCTCCAGTCCCAGACCAACATGCTTGGGACGTAGATGCTCTGAACATAAACTGGTCGGGTCTCACTGCTTACTCTTACCCTCCCACAGCTCTCCTTCACAGGGTGATCCAAAAAATCAGGCAATGCAACTACCTTATCATTGTAATAGCTCCCGGCTGGCCAGGGATGCCCTGGTTTTGAGACCTATTGCATCTCTCAACAGAGATCCCACTCCAGTTACCCGTGTCAACAAAACTTCTCAAATAGTCCCACAATCAAGTTTTTCACAGCAATCCTCAACATCTCAACCTCCATGCCTGGTGTCTAGGAGTGGACAGCTCCAAGAACAAGGCTTCTCTCTGGAAGTGGCAGAGAATTGCTGCCCCTCAAAGGTCACCAAAAAGGACCATCTACAAGACCAAGTGGGGTCTATTTAAGAAAATTCGGTGGATTTCTCCACTCCCTCTGTGAAGCAAATCTCAGACTTTTTCATGTACCTGTACCAAGATCTAAACAGGCGCCCCTCCACCATTGATGGTTATAGGACGGCCATTGTTGACACCTTGGGCCCAGCTGGGCTCCATATTTCTCAAAGCTCTGACCTTAACAGGTTACTTTCTAGCTTTCACAGGGATCATCCGAAAAGTTCGAGACTACCAACATTCCGCTACATTCTATATAAGGGTCTATTAATTTCATTGAATACAGGTAGGCTATACATGACACATGTGATAACAAGTAATCTTTATAATAAAGAGAATCATTAACAGGAACCTCAAAGGTACAAGAATATCCTAAACAGACAACCATGAAAAACACATATATACATATACATAGGAGCACTCTATAATTTACAAATACTTTCTTTATATTTTTGCATTATCTTTCTTCTGTGATTGTCTTTAAATACATAATAAAACACATTAGTGTAAAAAATTACTTGCTGCTTTACAAAAGATTTGAGATCAAAGTCTTTGAAGGAGTGTAGCTCTACATTACATTTTACGCATGCACAATATATAGAATACATAATGGTAACAATGATAATGTTTCTTACATTATTTGTGGTATCTCTACTATATAGGCCTAAAATGACATGTTTACATTGGATTTCTAATTGGAGTATTTCACCTACTTTTAACCAAATGTTTTTTACTCTACTACATGTATAAAGCATATGAACTACAGTTTCTGGTTCTGAGCAGAATTGACAGTAGTATGGCTGAGTGGGATTCCATTTTGATACAAGTTTTCCACAGGGAAGTATATTATGTAATATTTTGAATTTAAATTCACAAAATGTTTTATATTCCAAGGACTTTAAACTAGTTACATATATGTTCTGCCAATCGAAATTGTTTACTGATATACCTAAGTAGTTTTCCCATTTTTCATCGTCCCAAAAGTTCCAGTAATCTTCCAAACTGGAACCTTTCTGTTGTTCTTAGTGAGCTCACAAAAGCGCCCTTGGAGCCTATGAAAGACACAGACCTCAAACATCTGCAGCGAAATTCATGCCTGGGTTGCAAAGTATCTAATCTAGCCTAATGGGAAAAGGTAGCGTTGTTCCCTTCTTCAGATTTCATAGCCAAAAACCAACAAGCAAGAGAAGTTTCTCAAAGTGTGTCTCTGGTGACTATCCCTGCTTTGACTACCATTGTCGAGAGACAATTCAAAGAAGACAGGACACCGTGTCCAGTACGGGCCCTGAGGTACTATTTGGACGGAAACAAAGACCTGAGAGGGTCTCGATCCCTACCTCAGACCCGCTACTCTCTCTTCTTAGTTATGTAAGCTTGTCACTGGAAAACTCACAACACATTTACAAATATTTCCTAAAAGACCTTACTTGGTCAAATAACGACAACAATATGTATCTGGGTCCAGTAGTAGCGGCTCAACAAGTCCTAGACCCTTCCCCTCAGACTAGTCATCCTCGGAAAGAAAAAAAAGGGGGGGGGGGGGGGGGGGGACATCCGCTGCAGCCAAGTCTTCAGGAGTCTAAATCCCAGGGTCTAGGTATACGACTACCTCCTCAGGATGTTTGGTAAGGTCTTTTATCTTTATTTCAGTTACAGCATTTAACATGTATAATCTCTTAAGCACTTATTCAGGTGATCCCATAATCTCATCATAAGGGTGGCAAGTCAATGAAATTTTCAAGTCCAGGGCTTGTTTTCATTCATGGTGAAGCCCTTGGGCTATATTCTGTATAAGTGAGCATGGCTGCACTTATTCCCTCAAAATCCAGACATCCAGACAGTATCGGTACTGTCATTCATTCAAGTATTCTGGTTTTTTCCTTCTTACAGAGCCAGTTCCCGAAACTGGGGCACTGTAAGCAGGACTCAGATTGGCTTTTTTAAAAAAAACATGCATTCTAATCTAATTAGTTCAAAATCCAAGAAAAATTGGCAAATACCTCCAGTCTCGGGTGTAATCCCTCTGCCTAGTGGTTGGATTCAGCATTCAGTTCCACATGGTCAGCTATTATAGCGCAATAAAATTTAAAATTTTAATTACTTAAATGTAGCTTTTATAAGCTACAAGCTTACCTTGTGGAACTGAAGAGAGTCTAGAACTTCAACAACAAATGGGGGTCTTTCAAGCTTCCATCCTGGAATCATTCAATAAGCTTTCAGCTCACCAGAAATCATTGAGAGACAAGATCAAATCTGTAACTAAACCCCCTTCTGACTCGGTGGTGGATCAGATCACAGTCTCGGACCCAAAACCTGGCACTAGCCAACAATCTGACTTGCAGAACCAACCGAGTTCAAAGCCCTCAGATGAACTGATGGACACAGAGTTTGCTAGTCCTCCCTTACCACCCCAGTTTGTTCAAAGATTTGAATCAGAGGTTCCCTCTGAGGGCAACTCAGAATAATCTGAGGTGTTTCCAACCCAAAAATCCAAGAAACACTCTCACAAAAGAAAACATAAGTCTCTGGCTAAATATGTAATTCCTCAATCTGAAGTTTCTGTGCAATTCAAAAAGTCCTCTAAACTTTCACGCTACCAATTTATAAAATTTATCCTTCCACTTCCAAGAGGTCTAATTTGGGGCAACCATGTTTTGACGACAAGTTACAAGAATTGAACACAGATTTATCTCCCCTAAGCCCTCTGGAGCTCCTATGGGCAAGGTCCCCCTACCAGTAGTCAAAGAGTTTGAGCATCAGATCAGCATCTCTGTACCCTCAATTTTTCATTTTTGGCTGCCTTTACCAAGGTCGTGTCTGAATGCAACTTGACCATGGAAAAATGCCAAGACAGTATCAAAGCTACTGTCAAACAGATCAAAACTCAGATTCAAAAGGGTGCCAATCCTGTTAAAGCAGCCAGAAATGGTTATGAAAAAACCTGTGAATATCTAGATATCCTGAATAAGAGGATTTTTATTCAACAGAGAGCCTTCGCTTATCAAAGTAAGGCCTTAGCCCACATTTTCCAGAGAGAGCTGTATACTATGGACAATTCAGTGCTCATTAGGCATGACACTGAAATGACCCATCTTCAATCTCATACCAGACGTCAGGAACTTAGGAGCTCCCCATTTGGCCCAACTCCTTTGTTCCGTTCTCAGTTAGTCAAGGAGGGAGAAGAGTTCCTCCTTTAAAAGGCACCCTAAAAACACTCAGGGTTTCAGACCCTTTCAAAACCAGCCCTTTCATAGTCCCCACCACAAAAAGACAAGAGGCTCTTACAGGAAACGCCCCTATGGGGGGGGGTCAATCCACTGCCTATGTCAGACAAGATTTTTTCCCCCCCATAGTTACAGACAACGCAACGGTTATTACCTATATAACGAAAGAAGGATGCAAGAGGTTGGGCCTACTTTGTGCCTTAAAATGGAGAATCCTGACCTGGTGCTCCAGGAAACAAGTAACTCTCAAAGCCCGACACATTCTAGGCCATCTGAAGGTGGTACCTGACAAGCTATCAAGATAAGGCCAGATCATTCAAACAGAATGTTCCCTCCTTGCAGAGGTCTTTCAGAGGATATACAACAGGTGGCACCTTCCTCAGGGACACCCATTTGAAACAAGATACAGTTTGGTTCAATTTATGTCCTCAGTGGCAGACCCCTAGCTTGGGCAGTGATGCACTCAGCCTGCCCTACGAGGACCTGGCCCCAAAGCCTTCCCACCAGTGGCCTTACTAGGGAAATTGATGGGTGTAACTGAAAGACTACCTGTGCAGGAGAATTATCCTCATTGCTCCAAGGTGGCCCAACATGCTATGGTTCTGGGATCTGGTGGCACTTTCAGGCTAGATCGCACTGTGCCTGCCCAACCTGCTGAATCTCCTGACTCAAGCTTTCAATCAGACTGCTCAAAAATCTGTCAAAGCTAAATCTCATCTGTCAAAGCTAAATCTCCATGCAAAACTCCTACAGCCTCAGCTATCACAGAGCAGGGTTTCTCTGAGGCAGTGGCAGCATGAATAGAGGCTCCTCAAAGAGTCTGTGCAGCAAAGTGGGCCAGAGGTATCAGGTGGACTTCAGGGCTCCACCTATTAAATCTATAGCCAACTTCCTCCAATATCTTTTCCAGAACAGGAAATTACAACCAAGTACTAGTGATGACTATAGATCAGCGAGTCCAGACAAAATGGGAAATTTGCCTACAACTGTTAGCAAGGAAAAAATATCATTTCTGTCCTGGATAGACTCCACAGAAACCGACCAAAGGATCGTAGAGGCTTCCCCTCTTGGAACCTTTATCTGGTACTTTACCAGCTTAATAAGGCTCCTTTGTAACCCCTAAAAGAGGCCTCCTTGAAGCACCTGACCTTTAAAACTGCCTACATTTTAGCTCTAGGTTCAGGCAAATTATTTATTTGGGTTTTAACATCACTTTAAACACTGTATGGGTCATATTCTGACAGCTCAGTTTTTAGACATAGGAAACCAGTTCATACAGTTGGTCAAGTTTCTGAACTGTAAACCACCAAACATCCATAAGCAATTACCAACTTTCCCACATAGGGTCCAGGGTTTGAACTACCAATCCCAGAGGTGGGAGGCAATTGTGTTACCACTGTGCAGCTGTGGTCCCCTCCAGGTTCTGGCAAATACAGAAGTGAGATCCATGCTTACCTTAGCAAAAATATCAGACACTTGACTGACTGCTCAAAGATGTCTATGTAACCCTCACCCAGTTTTTCTTTCGAAAAATCAATTGGCTAAGATACAGGAAGTCTTCCTCTGACCTTTGGCAAATATATTTAGTATAGCTAATTGTCCATTAAGTAAGGTATTAACCAATAAAAATTTAACTTAATTCTTAAATTTTATTGCGTTAATACATCCTATCCAATGGACAATCCAATGGCCAGAAAAAGGCGTCCTGTATGTACTACCGGCAGGACCGGTCACGGAGTGTGCATTCACTAGGTGGCACATCGTACTTCCTTCCTGTCTAGACATCGCTATGTCATAGCATCTTTTTCGTTTGGTGCGTGGAGTGTGCAGACGTGTTTTACAGAGAGGAAATATTTGAATTGTTTTGCTACGATATTTGATTCAAACAAACTTTATTTTATTTCAACCATTTATTATTGTATTCTAACCATATCATGTCTCCTGGACAGAAGAGAGGCACTTGTGGCCACGTTATGGCCCTTTTTGACAGCCATAAGAAATGTGCGAGATGCAGAGAGAAAGGGGTTGGAGATGACCCTTGTGTGAAGAAGTTAGATTGTCAGATTTGCAAAGCGTTTACGCATGCACAAATCCAACAACTGTCCACCCGTACCTACAAGTCCAGGAAAGAACGTGAGTAGAAGAAAGCAGTCTCTGATTCCCCTGCCAGTGCTACCCCCACTCACGTCCACCCATCAGAGGTCACTCTTTTGGGATGGGTAGACAGTGAGAGAACTGCTTCTGTTGAATCTACTCCTGCTGGCAAGAAAAAGAAGAGAACTGATGATTCACCCAAGCCCAGCAAGAAGAAATCCTGCAGCAAACCCAGGTCTGATGACCTCAAGGGCCTGGATGAAAAGTGGTCTGAGAGGTTTGCTAGACTGGAAGTAATGCTGTAAGTCTTTGGCTATGCCTTTGGAGCCTGTGAAGAAACCCTCTCAGTGGTGACCAGTGATCAACCCTTTTTTGATCCGGGTGCTTCCACCAGTGTGATGTCCTCTGGCTTGGTCACTGAGGGTACCGGTTCCAGTCTTGTTCAGACCACCGGTGAGGCTGCCAGCATGAGTGCTACCCGCCCTGTTGAGGGTCCTCGTATGAGAGTGTTAGCCACCCAGCCTGTTGAGGCTCACGGTGCAGGGACAGCCACCCAGCCTGTTAAGGCTCCCGGACCGGGGTGGCCCAAGATACCGTGGTTTTGGGACCTAGCGGCCATGTCCAGTCAGATCCCACTGTGCCTGCCCAATCTGGTCAATCTGGTGACTCATGCATTCAACCAGACCCTGCCCTCGAACCTGTCAAATCTGAACCTACATGCCTGGCTCCTAGAGCCACAGCAATCAAGGAGCAGGGCTTGTCTGAGGCAGTGGCAGCACGAATTGAGGCTCCTCAAAGAGGATCAGCCAGATCCGTTTATGAGGCAAGGTGGACCATTTTACAGAGTGGTGCCTCAGTGATCAGGTGGACTTCAGGGCACCACCTCTGAAAGCCATAGCTGACTTCATCCTGTACTTGTTCCAGGACAAGAAGTTGCAGTCACGAACCATTGATGGCTACAGATCAGCCATTGCTGACAAGTTGGGCAACTCCCCCATTAATGTCAGCAAAGATGAGAATCTCACCTGTCTGCTTGATAGTTTCCATAGAGACAGACCCAAGGCCAGGAGAGGCATCCCTTCCTGGAACCTCTCCCTGGTTCTAGACCAGCTGACAAAGGTTCCCTTTTAACCCTTAAAAGAGGCCTCTCTAAAACACTTGACTTTCAAGACTGTTTTCCTGTTGGCCCTGTGTTCTGGTAAACGCAGGGTGAGATCCATGCTTGGTTACATAAGAACATCAGACACCAGTCAGACTGGTCTAAGGTGTCTTTGTACCCCTCACCCAGCTTTCTATCCAAGAACTAGCTGACTAAGGAAGGCCCAGATAGTGTGGCCCCAGTGGTTATACCAGTTCTATTTGAAGGATGTGGCTTGGGGAGGCAACGTCAGTATACTTTCGGGTAACTGGTTAGTGGTAAGCAACCATGGCCTTACAGGGTTCTCTGACCCTAGGTCAAACCAGGCCTTCTCAGTTTTGTTTGTTTATGGGTTCACTTGACTCCCTAGTATCTTACCCTACCAAGCGGTAGTTATTCAGCAATTGTCCATTGGATAGGATGTATTAACGCAATAAAATTGCAAATTGAATAAGTAAATTAACTTTATAAGTTAATACCCTATCCAATGAACAGGCAAGCCCCACCCATCCAGCCCTGCTATCAGCTTACTACGGGTCGTAATAGGACTAGACAACAAAAAATATGCTATGACGCCACGATGTCTAGACAGGAAGGAAGTACAATGTGCCACCTAGGAATGCACACTCCGTGACCGGTCCTACCGGTAGTATATCCAGGACGTCACTTTCTGGCATTTGGCAGGACTGGTCAGGCCGACCGGTAAAGCAATTGTCCATTGGATAGGGTATTAACTTGCAAAAATTTAATTTACTTATTAAATTTGCAAATTTTGAATTTAAAGCATTTTTTGTAAAATATTTGGCATACCTACTTTATGATGTACTGACTTAAATGGCCACTTTTCAGAGATGTGGGTCCATCATTAAAAAAGTCGCTTCAGTTATATCTCTTTCGCTAAAGTATAAAAATCTATTTTCTGTTTTTAATATTGAGCAAACTGGCTCTTATCTTAATGGCTGTTACAGTTACAATATTTTGGTAAGGAATTCTTCCTGGGGTTAGATCTGACCGTGGGCTCCTAACTGAAGGTCACCGGATTGTGGCTGAGCTTAAAAGTACCTATCTTTCTCTTGTCAAAATGATTATTTCCCAGTTATGTCCATTGCATCCCTGGCACGACCAGGCTGGCGGATGGTAACTGCCACAGCAATGACCTTGTTTCAGAAAACACAGATAATTTTGGATTTGTTCAATATGATTATTCAGTGAATTTTTTTTCTTGAGGGAGTCCCCAATTTAATGGTTATGTCATAGGATATATCTTGTCTTACTTAAATGGGTTATTAATACAAAAACATTTTCTATTTGCAGGATATGTGGCCCAGGTTTAAGTGACCTCATAGGAGATGATGAAGAAGAAATAAACCAGGAGAATTCTGCATAGACTTAAATAGTCAATCTTTGTCATGGTTCTTTATTTAATTATTTGTGGTTTAAAAGACAAAGCTAATTAAGGATGTGAGATGATTATTTTACCCCATTTTCTTATTTCGTCTTAATAGGTTGAATAGTTTGTGTCAAATCTCCTTGATCATAATAAGTTGGATAATGACTTTTACTGTAGTTTTGTAAAGTGCTTTGACAGGATATAAATCCTGTCAACATGTTACATTAACATTTACAGATAATTGTGGTAATTTCTGTTTATGCAATTTGAATCTTACTATAAGTGGTTATATGGATGCAGAAAGACTGTTCATACAGTTTTATTTCACTCATCAGAATTAAAATGTTTCGTTTCTGTCAGCTAATTTTTCATTTTCAAATATTCTTAGTTCCCAATTATCTAGATTTGGTCCACATGTGCTACCCAAGGATGGTGTCTATTACATGCTGTCTATTGCTGCCATTGATCACTGTTATGTGTCAAATTTCAAATCTGTTACATAAGATTATATTTTTTTTACTTACTCTTACTTTGTATTTACTAGTAAGTACAAAGAAAACAAGGTATGATATTATATCAAAATCTCTGACAAACATTCCATGATAAAACAAGCCATTTTAAAATGTACTCCCACTCTTGCACCCGGAGTGGCTGCACAGGGAAAAAAATGTCTAAAAAACAGTTAAATTTTCTGAAAATATTCATCATTATCCTTTGATTTTACAACATAATGTACACAGGAGTAAAGTGTCAACAATTTGGGGAAGAAATAAATAGATGCTTCTTGTAAATAACAGATAAATATTTATGTGCAAAGTCAAATGAAAAACAGTGAGAAAATATAAGCATGTGAAAAGGATGTGATGAATAGAATGGTCTGTAACAGACTCTGTATTATTCATTTTCAATGTATAAACAGTATGATCGGTGTGATTTGTTACAGAGTAGACAAAAAGTGCAATCAAGTACTATATTAAAATTACTATAATTGGATACTGTAAAGACAAAAAGTTTAACTTAACAAATTTATTTAACAATTAAAAGAATGATTACAGTCAACTGGTATGCTCTCAACAGTACACACAATGATACAATAATAAGACCAATCTGACCTGACCACTGTAACTGATAGTTAAGTTTGTCGACTGTATCCAGCAATCTGTCCTGTGATCTGTCCTGTGGTCTGTCCAATGTTCACTAACACAGATATCTGTGATCTGTTCAATGTTCGATAGCACGACACGATCTGAATGGACAAAATATAATTGGAATCATACAGTTATTTAGATGTCAAATCCATAGTTGAACCTGAAATTTTTTGTGCATCCGAATATCTGGATCCTAAAACCTGTTTTTTTTTTTAATTTTTGCAAATAACGACCTACTACACCTTTTCTTTGGAGTCCAATGTCTACTGGCGACTTTTTCACCTTTTATATCATGACTTTTAGTTTAATTATGGATCCTGATCTGGAAAGTGTGAATCTGGTATTAAAAAACCTGCTTTTCAAACCTTTTATGATCCTTTTTTATGTCAGCTGACTTGTCAGTCAGCTGACATTATGTCATCACTCTGCGGCGTGGGAGTACGCGTCCGCGTGAACAACTTCTTCTCCAAAACTACAAGGCCTAGAGACATGCTGTTTTTTTTAAAAGATACCTTATCTATCGAGGATGAAAAATTGTTCAAGGCATGCAAATCTGTCTGTTTGCTAGAGACATTACAAGGGGGGTACCCCCACCAAAAGTGTGAAAATTTCAACTTTTTATCACAATTTTCTCAGTGACTATTACAGGGATTTCTCTCATATCTTGCATATATGTACTAGGCCAGAGGTAGATTCTCTTGTGTGAGTATGAGACCTGGATCTGTCTTACTTTTTTTTTAATAAATTTTTTTAATAATTTTTAATGCATTAAAATTCATGAAATCATGCACTAAATCACTTATAACTTCAAAAGTGTTGCATTTACAGCATTTTGTGAAAATATGTTGTTCAGCTACTTTTTTCATAGCTACAATATGGTGAGTAAGTTGGGTGTCTGTCTCAATAGCTAAGTGAGTAATAGCTACTTTTGGGCTTTTCAGTAACTTCCATTAGGAGTAAAATCACTTGTAACTTAAAAACTATTGCATTTAGAGAATTTCGTATAAATATGTTATTCAGCTACTTTTGGGCCAGCTATAACATAGTGAAATTTCAGACCTGTAGCTCATGGCATAGCTGAGTAATAGCTACTTTTAGGTTATCACTGTTGAGTAAATCGCTTATAACTTGAAAACTATTGCATTTAGAGAATTTCGTATAAATATGTTATTCAGCTACTTTTGCGTCAGCTATAACATAGTAAAATTTCAGACCTGTAGCTCATGGCATAGCTGAGTAATAGCTACTTTTAGGTTATCACTGTTGAGTAAATCACTTATAACTTGAAAAGTGTTGCATTTAGAGCATTTTGTTAACATATGTTATTCAGCTACTTTCTTCATAGCTACAATATGGTGAGTAAGTTGGGTGTCTGTCTCAATAGCTAAGTGAGTAATAGCTACTTTTGGGCTTTTCAGTAACTTCCATCATGAGTAAAATCACTTGTAACTTAAAAACTATTGCATTTAGAGAATTTCGTATAAATATGTTATTCAGCTACTTTTGGGCCAGCTATAACATAGTAAAATTTCAGACCTGTAGCTCATGGCATAGCTGAGTAATAGCTACTTTTAGGTTATCACTGTTGAGTAAATCACTTATAACTTGAAAACTATTGCATTTAGAGTATTTTGTTTCATATGTTATTCACCTATTTTGGGGTCAGCTATAACATAGTGAAGTTTCAGACCTGTGGCTCATTTCATAGCTGAGTAATAGCTACTTTGAAGTTCTCACTGTTGAGTAAATCAGTTATAATTGGAAAACTATTGCATTTACAGAAATTTGTGCAAATATGTTATTCAGCTACTTTTGGGTCAGCTATAACATAGTGAAATTATAGACCTATAGCTCATGGCACAACTGAGCAATAGCTATTCTCAGGTACTGACTGTTGAGTAAATCAGCTATAACTTGAAAAATATTGCATTTGGAGTATTTTGTTAAAATATATTGTTCTCCTACTTTTGGGTCAGCTATAACATAGTGAAATTACAGACCTATAGCTCATGGCATAGTGGAGCAATAGCTATTTTCAGGTTCTCACTATTGAGTAAATCAGTTGTAGCTTGAAAACTATTGCATTTACAGTAGTTTGCTTAAATATGTTGTTCACCTACTTTTGGGTCAGCTATAACATAGTAAAATTTCAGACCTGTAGCTCATGGCATAGCTGAGTAATAGCTACTTTTAGGTTATCACTGTTGAGTAAATCACTTATAACTTGAAAAGTGTTGCATTTAGAGCATTTTGTTAAAATATGTTATTCAGCTACTTTCTTCATAGCTACAATATGGTGAGTAAGTTGGGTGTCTGTCTCAATAGCTAAGTGAGTAATAGCTACTTTTGGGCTTTTCAGTAACTTCCATCATGAGTAAAATCACTTGTAACTTAAAAACTATTGCATTTAGAGAATTTCGTATAAATATGTTATTCAGCTACTTTTGGGCCAGCTATAACATAGTAAAATTCCAGACCTGTAGCTCATGGCATAGCTGAGTAATAGCTACTTTTAGGTTATCACTGTTGAGTAAATCACTTATAACTTGAAAACTATTGCATTTAGAGTATTTTGTTTCAATATGTTATTCACCTATTTTGGGGTCAGCTATAATATAGTGAAGTTTCAGACCTGTGGCTCATTTCATAGCTGAGTAATAGCTACTTTGAAGTTCTCACTGTTGAGTAAATCAGTTATAATTGGAAAACTATTGCATTTACAGAAATTTGTGCAAATATGTTATTCAGCTACTTTTGGGTCAGCTATAACATAGTGAAATTATAGACCTATAGCTCATGGCACAACTGAGCAATAGCTATTCTCAGGTACTGACTGTTGAGTAAATCAGCTATAACTTGAAAAATATTGCATTTGGAGTATTTTGTTAAAATATATTGTTCACCTACTTTTGGGTCAGCTATAACAGTGAAATTACAGACCTATAGCTCATGGCATAGCGGAGCAATAGCTATTTTCAGGTTCTCACTATTGAGTAAATCAGTTGTAGCTTGAAAACTATTGCATTTACAGTAGTTTGCTTAAATATGTTGTTCACCTACTTTTGGGTTAGCTATAACATAGTAAAATTTCAGACATGTAGCTCATTGCATAGCTGAGTAATAGTTCCTTTGAGGTTCTCACTGTTGAGTAAATCAGTTGTAACTTGAAAACTATTACATTTGGAGTAATTTGTTAAATATGTTATTCACAGAATTTTTGGTCAGCTATAACATAGTGAAATTGCAGACCTCTATGTCATGGCATAGCTGAGCAATAGCTACTTTCAGGTTCTGACTGTTGAGTAAATCATTGTATCCACTGGATAGCCGCAGTGTGTAGAGAGAGATTTCACCATTACTGCTCTGATGAAAAAAAATATTATAGCTAGCTTTCTTAAGTTTGCAGTATATATTAATAACCATAAAATGTTGTCTGGGAATATTTTTGGCCTCATTTTGAGAAACAAGATGGCCGCCACAGGTGTTTTTTGTCAGTCATGAAAAGTGCTTATATCTCCCTTATTATTGATCCTAGAGGTTTGGGATGATAAACCAACCTGTAGGAAATCATGGGGTGGGAATCTTTTGGTGTGGTCAGATTTGACCTTCAATGACCCCTCCTTCAAGGTCAAACAAGGATAGCCAAACTTAAAAGTGCTTATAACTCATTTATAATTGGTCCTAGAGGTTTGGAATGGTAAACCATAGGAAATTATGGGCTGGGAATGTATTTGTGTGGTTAGATTTGACCTTGGACCCCTTCTTCAAGGTCGAACAAGGATATTGCATTTGTAGTATTTCTTTAAATATGTTTTAACCTATTTTTTACACTTAAACAATTACCTTGTTATTTTCCTTCATAATACCATTTACAGGGCACAACTTTTTTATCCTTTTCTTCTGTCAGCTTCGGAATTTCTTTCGAACTTGCTGTTCAGTTACCATTTACTGTATTTCTGTACAGCCCTTTTCCTGACAATTATTCTGTCCTCTAATCACCTTCACAAATCAAAAACACTCAGTCAGCTGACACAGTGCCCGTTCACGGGCACTCTCCTCTTGTTTACTTTTCTCAGGATTTTTTACTCGTCTGTTAGGACTCTTGTAGTCCTCATTAAAACCTTTCCATTGATGCTTGGCATTTTGTTCTACCCTCAATATTAAGAGAGTAACAGCAAAAAAAAAAACATCAGGATAAAATTTTGTCATGATTATGACAAGATGATTCAAAAATCATTATTTTGACTCTATTTCACTCAATTTTAGACTCAAACTAACAGAAATTGGACCATGTAAAGCAGAATCAGCCATGGGATCTTAACTTGCTGTTGCATTGGCAATATCTCCAAGGAACAGAAGAATAACCCCAAAGCCCTAACCCTAAGTTTAATTAATTTTTGATTAGATAAAACTTGGCATGTGTTTTGCACATATCATTGGAAATACTTTTTGGGTGGGAAGTTATTCCTTGTATTGTAAAAATTGTTGGTGAAATTCTATTATATTGACATCTGAGTTAGCAGTACAGATTTTGTTTTATGAACACCTCTGTTATCTGAACAATGTCAATTTCAGTAATTCCTGATATCCTACTAAAGGCTCCTGAGCATATTTGCACATTTGTTTTATTTTTATTCTTTCAGGAGACATTGGATAAAGTCTTTTAATATAGATTGAATAAAGATTTGTAGTCTTCTGCAGATCAGTACATTGTGTTTTTAACAAAATATATATTCATAGGTGCAATTGACATGTCAAGAGATTTTTATTATTAATTTTTAAAAACTATTTTAAATATATCTAGAAACCCATACCAAACTTTTATTTCAAAGTTAGATGTTTAAAGGTCTTGTATACAAAAGTGCAACAATTAGAAAAAGAATTTAATCACTATTATTTTCAGATGTACAATAAACATAAAAATAAGGTATTTTTAGTATATTTTCAATAAAGTTATTGCTCAGAGCTATTTCTACCAATAAAAAATCTGCTAGAAACGCTCCCTAGTTGACTCAATTTAGTGTTGATGATAGGGCAGTAATCAACGAGAAATATGAAGGCAGTCATTTTGCTAGTTTCCTCCCAATCAACAATTGTGTTGTTAGGGGCAGATCAACAATATAAGAAAAAATACAGGACATACTACTTACAAGGTAATTTTATCCGTGTCTTTTGTTTGAATGTACCTTCTGTAACCTTTCCAGCTACAATCATGTACGAAACGTCAGTCGTACGTACAACTATAATTGAAGGAATTCCCTGTGAGTGCATTCTTTGGTTTCACGTCTACTGAGATACTAGAGTTTCCTGGACCGACTTCTCTGCTGTAAAGCGACCAGTTAAACTCAGACATAGCAGGATCTACTTCTTCAGAGTGCTCTGGTCCAGACATTATGCTGTAAAGCATCAGTCGACCGGCAAGCTCGGGTGAACCAACCTCCACTAGTATCTTCATCTTCAAAGAATTTGACCAACTCTTCAGAGCGCACTGGTCCAGACTTCTCTGCTGTAAAGCATCAGTCGACCGGCAAGCTCGAAAGAACCCGACCACTGATGTCATCTCAAGATAAAAAATTGCGTTCTTTCTGCTCACGTCAAGTGATACCAGTACTAGTTCCTAATATTCACCTTCAGAGCGCACTGGTACAGACTTCTCTGCTACAAGCATCAGTCGACCGGCCAGCTCGCTTTTACTGTGATAACAAGGAAAGAATGCGACCAGTGACGTCATCTCTCCGAAGCTGGTCATGTGATTCACCAACCGGCAATTCTTAACTTAGTCCATTCAACTGTTGATTTTGGGACAGGCAGACAGCAAGTATCTATAATATGGCTTCAACTGACCGGTTACAGAGTCTTCAAATCACCAGACCAGTTTACCGGCTATACAGCCTTGTTTTCACCAAATCCGGTTACAGAGTGATCACTTCAATGACTGGTTACAGAGCCTACCAACCAGGTACCAGCTATACAGCCTTGCTTCACCAAAACCGGTTACAGAGTCTACCCACCTAGTCCATTCAACTCTGTGTTGATTCTGGGGCAGGTAGATGTGGAAGCATCTACAAAGAATTGCTTCAACCAACTGGTTACGGAGTCTACCGACTCCAGCCTACCAGTTTTTTGCCAGTTACAGAGAATTACTGGTTACAGTGAATTACCGGTTACAGAGACCTGGTACCGGACAGAGTTGCCGAAGGTAATTTGGGTTACAGAGAATTCTTAGACCAGTCAGTGGTCTTGATATGACAATGTCCCAAGCTACTACCAGGCAACCTTCCCTTATCACACCTCTCACCAGCTTGTTATCCTTGCTGGACTTGACTGGAAAGATAATAGATTTCAACCTTACAATCAATTGGATAGACACAGGAAAAACCAATAGGTCATTTCAGCAGCAAGAGAAAAGGTGGTCTACAGTCAAACAAGTTTTCATCACATTCGGCCAGGGGTCAGCCATCTTTCAAATAACAATTACTGTGTAAATACTGTACCTTGCAGGCAGCTGGCCTGGGGAAAAGAGTATGTAGAATGTGAAAGGTTGTATTAGCCCCACCGGACCAGACCAGACCACAACAAGAACAGAGAGACTGTTAACTTGGATCATTGTCACCAGACCGGAGGGACAGAAAATGTTTGTCAGACTACCAAATGTCCCAAATGTGACACACAATCTGCCTGTAGGATCCAGACTAAATCCGTTTTGGGAACTTTGGAAGCCTTGGGGGCTGTACCCTAGGTAGTACAAATATTGAAGGAGGGCTACACTCTCCCTTTCTAGTCAAGACCAAACTTGACAAGGTCACCAAAAAAAATCATCAACTGCTATGTACATTCTCACAGGAACCTATACTGGTTAGAGGTATTACATCAGCTTATGGACAATGATGCAGTCGAGCCAGTTCAAAATCTCTGGGCTTCTTCAACTGACCTTTCTTGGTTCCAAAACCACACAGCCGTTGGAGACCTATTCTAGATCTGAGCAAACCAAACCTTTCGGAGACCATCAGGACCTCCCTCCAACAAGGGGAGTGGGTTACCTCAATAGATTTCAAGGATGCCTACTTCCATATACCTATACAGGAACAATCCAGGAAATACCTGAGATAAAAATGTGTCAGCAACTGGGTTGGCTGGTGAACTTAGAGAAATCAGAGCTGGAGCCCAAACAAGACTTCGATTTTGTAGGCTACCAGTTCGACCTCAGGTCTGGTCGGGTCCAACTGACTCCGGACCGGTGGCAGAACCTTCAAGAGAAAATGCTGAAACTGCTATCCCTACTGGCTTGCCCGGTCCGGGAATTCATGTCCTTGATAGGTTTACTAACAGCTACAGAAAAGTAAGTTCATCTAGGCCGACTTCATATGAGACCCATTGAGTGGCATCTCAAAAACAACTGGAGGGTACCAGAATCACTAGAAAAGGTGATCCCAATCCCCAGGTCCCTGCACCCCCATTTACAATGGTGGCTGAAGGAAGACAATGTACTTACAGGCCAACCATTACACCCAATATAACATGCTCTGCAAATATTTACAAGACGCATCAATAGAAGGGTGGGGTGCTCACTTAGGCGAGCACACTGCAAGAGGAACCTGGTCCCTTCTGGGAAGTAAGCTGCATATAAACTATATAGAACTAAAAGCAGTCTTTCTGGCTTTAAAAGAGTTCCAAGACCTTTGCTCAAACAAGATAGTACTTGTAGCAACTGACAACACCACAGTAGTGTCACTCAATATGCAGCAGGTGGCACCGGCCCAAAATAGACTTATTTGCCACGAGGTTCAACAACAAGTTGCCTCTGTTTGTGTCACCGGTACTGGATCCCCTGGCCACAGCAGTGGATGGGCTCAGTCTGCCATGTTAGGATCTGGAAGCATACACCTTCCCACCATCAGCCATATTGGGCAAAGTGGTGAAGTTTGCAGGACTCCCCATGCAAGAGAATCAGTCTGATTGCTCCGGGGTGGCCCAACATGCCTTGGTTTTGGGATCTAGTGGCCATGTCCAGCCAAATCCCACTGAGCCTGTTCAATCTGCCCAACCTTTTGATAGCCATTCAATCAGATCCCTCACAGAAATCTGACAAATCTTAATCTCCATGCATGGCTCCTACAGCTTCAGCATTCGAGGAGCAGGGCTTGTCTGAGGCAATGGCAGCAAGAATTGAGGCTCCTCAAAGGGGATCAATCAGATCAGTCTATGAGGCAAGTGGGCCATTTTTACAAAGTGATGCATCACTCACCAGGTGGACTTCGGGGCACCCCCTTGTAAAGTCAGTTGCTGACTTCCTTATGTACCTGTTTCAGGACAGAAAGTTGCAGCCTAGCACCATTGATGGTTACAGGTCAGCCATTGCTGATAAACTGGGGAATTCGCCCATCAATATCAGTAAGGATGAAAATCTCACTCGTCTCCTGGATAGTTTCCACTGAGACAGACCCAAAGGCGGGAGGGGAATCCCCTCCTGGAACTTCTACCTGGTTTTTGCACCAGCTGACAAAGGTTCATTTTGAACCAATTAAAGAGGCCTCCTTGAAGCATTTGACCTTCAAGACAGTTTTCCTCTTGGCCCTGGGGTCGGGCAAGCGTAGAAGTGAGATACATGCTTGGCAAAACAGAAATATAAGACACCAATCCGACTGGTCAAAGGTGTCCCTGTACCCATCATATTGGTCCTAGAGGTTTGGGATGTGAAAACAACCTATAGGAAAACATGTGCTGGGAATCTTTTGATGTGGTCAGATTTGACCTTGGGCCCCTCATTCAAGGTCAAACAACGATACCCAAACCTAAAAGTGCCTATATCTCACTTATTATTGGTCTTACTATTGGTCAAACGAGGATGGCCAAGCTTAAAAGTGCCTATATCTAGCTTATTATTGCTTCCAGAGGTTTGGGATGTAAAACTCACTTTAAACAGCACATTTTGGCTCCCTGGCGGGAGATCATACCACTACAGTGGTCTTGTTCTAACCTGCAGTTTAACCAGAAAGGGTCAAGCCTAACTGACCCTCAAATATTTCGATTGACCCCCGGTTTTCAATTGACCTCCAGAAAAAAGAGGCTCAGGAAACACTGAAAAAGATACATTTGACAGTTACCTGTCAAATATTTTATCTGAAATAACCAGTCCATGCCAAGAAGTAATTACTGTGGTAGTACCACAATGTTATGATAGTCAAAAACTATTAAAAAGATACCTTTGATAGTTACCTGTGAAATATTTTATCTGAAATAACCAGTCCAGCCTTGCATCATTTACTTCATATGAAAAAGGGTCTTTTTGTCCAAGACCATGAACCATATACAATGACTGGTGAAACACACAGCCAACTGGTTTGTTTGGCCAAATCCATATGTACAGTACATAGAAATGAAGTTGTTCTAAACACTTTTTTGTGGATATTCTGCAATAATGTAAACCTCCTAATAATATTTGATGTGTGTGCAATAATATTGCTATCAAATGCAGTATGAACTACCTATACTTATTATTTTATGAAATAGAGTCCAAAGATTAACCATCACCCACCCTCTGGGTCATAGGGCTCAAATCAACCACACAAAGCTTCTTCACAATCACTCTTTAAGTGCCCAGGAGGTAGTTTTGCAATCGGTCAATTCCTTTAAGTTTCAGACTGGCAACCATACTTGCTCCAGAACCCAAAAGCTTTTTGATTTCTAGAAGGTTTCTCATGTTATCACAAAATCAACCAAGATGCACTCAGAGAGAGCAAAACGCTCGACTCCATGTGACCAGTCTCTCAAGTGATATAAAGTAATGTATTTATTTGTTTTACGTCGCGTTCAACAGCCAGGGTCATATTGCGACGGGTAGTTTACAGGTGGAGGAAACCAGTGCATACTGCACTGTAAACCACTGGGCATCGACAAGTAACTACCAACTTTCCAACATGAAACGCCCGGCTATAAAGTATTGTAAGGAAGACAATAAAATAAAACCAAACATGTAAATTAATCTTCATAGAAATATCAAGTAGAAAGCTAAAGTTATTAAAAATACATTGAAATGGGACCTCTGAAGAATCATGATTTTTTTGTATCCAAAATAAGATCCAGATCTTTCTTTTAGTAACTTCTTCCTTTGGTCAGGTCCTACCCACAATTTTTTAAATAAAGATCTGTTCATTAGTTCTGGAATAACCTAAACGCAGACACACACAAAAAAAAAAAAAAAAAACCAGACAACAAATAGACAATTAAACAATTAGCACACAAAAACATAAACTGCTGGTGGAGGTAAAAATATTGCTTAAAGCTCACTTCTTGGTGAAAATCACGCATGGTAATTTTTTGTGATGGACTGTCAAGGAATTGAAAGAAAAAAGAGAAAATAAAACAGAAATAATAATTAATAAAAATGATGAATATACCACCTCCCTCTTTATTATCTTTGTGTCAATTTCAAGACATAAAATGAGAAGAAATATTTTTACTTAAAGACAGCAAGTATCACAAGCTATGTTTGTGACCTCACAATGACAATTGCATTGTGACATCACTGAGTAATGACATCATCAGAAAGCAAAATATTGATTTTTAACGCTCGACAGGAGAGGGTTATTGTAATCCGTTTGTTTCTGTCTGTCTGTGCACCGTTTTGCCCTTATAGCTCAAAAACTATGACGTTAATCTCTCTCAAATTTGGTGGGCAGGTATTTCATGGGGTACAGACGGATTCTTCCAAATTTGGTGTAATTTGTTTTAAAACTAAAGTCAGGAGAGAGTTTTTCTTATTTTTAATTGGGAGTACACAGTGAAACTGCTTCCCTTCAACACATACGTAAAAAATCAATATTTTGCTTTCTGATGTCATTATACTTCATGATGTCACAATGCAATTGTCATTGTGAGGTCACAAACCTAGCTTGTGATACTTGCTGTCTTTAAGTAAAAATATTTCTTCTCATTTTATGTCTTGAAATAGACACAAAGATAATAAAGAAGGGGGTGGTATATTCATCATTATGTCCACCCCACTTGGGTTTTTGCTTTTTCCGTCGTCTGTCATCCGTCGTCCGCCGCCCGAACGCTTGGTTTCCGCTCATTTGAAGGAAAAGTATTTATCCTATCTTTACCAAATTTGGTATGGGTGTTTATTGGGTTAATAGCTTGCATGGGATTGCTTTTGGTGAAGATAGGTCTATAGCTGAGTAATAGCTACTTAGCTACTTTTGTGTACTTCTTTTGTTTCCGGGCATTTTAAGGAAAAATGTTTGACATATCTTACCAAATTTAGTATGAGCATTACTTAGGTCGATAGCTTGCTTGGGATTTCCTTCAGTGATAATAGCTATATAACTGACTGAGTAATAGCTACTTAGCTACTTTGCCAAAAATGGAAAAACACAAATTTGCTTCTATCTCCTTAACCGTGCAAGATAGAGTGATTTCGTCGAAATTTTCGACCCAACCAATGCAAAAAGGCATGAAGCTGAAATAATTTGCATGTATACTAATAAATATTTAAGTATCATTGATATATTTTACAAATGAAACAGGGTCTTGTAAGACTACTGTACAATTTTTGCAAAAGGTTCATGGGGTGAACATTACACATGATAATGTGTGTTCTTCTATGCTATCCTGTTTCTATTCATATGTTGCACTTACTATCAACAGGGTGTCCTATTTCTAGTTATGTCCACCCCCCTGGGGGGTGGATATATTATTTTTGCTTTTTCTGCCGTCTGGCGTCCGGCGTCACGCATGGTTTCCGCTCATTTAAAGGAAAAGTATTAGAGCTATTGTCACCAAATTTGGTATGCAGGCTTATTGGGTCAGTAGCTTGCTTGGGATTGCTTTTGGCTGTTGTACCTCTTTTGCTTACCGAGTAATACTTAAGTACAGCTATTTTCAGTACCCATTGGTTTCCGTGCATTTAAGCCAAAATAATTAAAGATATTTTACTACAATTTTGAATACAAGATTGTTATGTCCATAGCTCGCTTGGTATTGCATTTGGGACTGATAGCTTTGTCAGTACATGAGTAATAGCCATTTAGGTACTTCATTGTGTATTTTCAGTACTACTTTTGAGTAATTTGCTAATATCTCAGAAACCGTAAGAGATAGAGCGATTTGGACAGAATTTTTGACCCGTAGGGTAGTAGGAAAGTATTCTATACAAATTTTCGCCACTTTTGGCGGCCATCTTGAATTTTTGCGAAAACCGAAAAAATTTGCCACTTTTGGCGGCCATCTTGAATTTTTGCGAAAAGCGAAAAAATCTTAATATCTCAGAAACCGTAAGAGATAGAGCGATTTCGACACAATTTTTGACCCGTAGGGTAGTAGGAAAGTATTCTATACAAAATTTAAAAATTTCATTTTCGCCACTTTTGGCGGCCATCTTGAATTTTTGCGAAAAACGAAAAAATCTGAATATCTCAGAAACCGTAAGAGATAGAGCGATTTGGACAGAATTTTTGACCCGTAGGGTAGTAGGAAAGTATTCTATACAATATTGAAAAATTTCAATTTTCGCTACTTTTGGCGGCCATCTTGAATTTTTGCGGAAAAACAAAAAAACGTTAATATCTCGGAAACCGTAAGAGATAGAGCCATTGTGACAGAAATTTTGACTCGCATGGTAGTGGTAGAGTATTCTATGTGCAATTGAAAAATTTCAATTTTCGCCACTTTTGGCGGCCATCTTGAATTTTTGCGGAAAAACAAAAAATGTTAATATCTCGGAAACCGTAAGAGACAGAGCGATTTCGACAGAATTTTTTACCCGTAGGGTTGTAGCAGAGTATTCTATGTGAAATTGAAAAAATTCAATTTTCTCCACTTTTGGCGGCCATCTTGAATTTTTGCGAAAAACAAAAAATATTAATATCTCAGAAACCGTAAGAGATAGAGCGATTTCGACAGAATTTTTGACCCATAGGGTAGTAGCAAAGTATTCTATACAAAATTGAAAAATTTCAATTTTCGCTACTTTTGGCGGCCATCTTGAATTTTTGCGGAAAAACAAAAAATGTTAATATCTTGGAAACCGTAACAGATAGAGCGATTTCGACAGAATTTTTGACCCATAGGGTTGTAGCAGAGTATTCTATGTGAAATTGAAAAAATTCAATTTTCGCCACTTTTGGCGGCCATCTTGAATTTTTGCGAAAAACAAAAAATATTAATATCTCAGAAACCGTAAGAGATAGAGCGATTTCGACAGAATTTTTGACCCGTAGGGTAGTGGCAGAGTATTCTATACAAAATTGAAAAAATTCAATTTTCGCCACTTTTGACGGCCATCTTGAATTTTTGCGAAAAACGAAAAAATCTTAATATCTCACAAACCGTAAGAGATAGAGCGATTTGGACAGAATTTTTGACTCACAGGGTAGTAGAAAAGTATTCTGTACAAAATTGAAAAATTTCAATTTTCGCCACTTTTGGCGGCCATCTTGAATTTTTGCGAAAAACGAAAAAATCTGAATGTCTCAGAAACCGTAAGAGATAGAGCGATTTGGACAGAATTTTTTACCCATAGGGTAGTAGGAAAGTATTCTATACAAAATTGAAAAGTTTCAATTTTCGCCACTTTTGGCGGCCATCTTGAATTTTTGCGAAAATCGAAAAAATCTTAATATCTCAGAAACCGTAAGAGATAGAGCGATTTGGACAGAATTTTTGACCCATAGGGTAGTAGGAAAGTATTCTATACAAAATTGAAAAATTTCAATTTTCGCCACTTTTGGCGGCCATCTTGAATTTTTGCGAAAAGCGAAAAAATCTTAATATCTCAGAAACCGTAAGAGACAGAGCGATTTGGACAGAATTTTTGACCCGTAGGGTAGTAGGAAAGTATTCTATACAAAATTGAAAAATTTCAATTTTCGCTACTTTTGGCGGCCATCTTGAATTTTTGCGGAAAAACAAAAAAACGTTAATATCTCGGAAACCGTAAGAGATAGAGCCATTGTGACAGAAATTTTGACTCGCATGGTAGTGGTAGAGTATTCTATGTGCAATTGAAAAATTTCAATTTTCGCCACTTTTGGCGGCCATCTTGAATTTTTGCGGAAAAACAAAAAATGTTAATATCTCGGAAACCGTAAGAGACAGAGCGATTTCGACAGAATTTTTTACCCGTAGGGTTGTAGCAGAGTATTCTATGTGAAATTGAAAAAATTCAATTTTCGCCACTTTTGGCGGCCATCTTGAATTTTTGCGAAAAACAAAAAATATTAATATCTCAGAAACCGTACGAGATAGAGCGATTTCGACAGAATTTTTGACCCATAGGGTAGTAGCAAAGTATTCTATACAAAATTGAAAAATTTCAATTTTCGCCACTTTTGGCGGCCATAATGAATTTTTGCGGAAAAACAAAAAATGTTAATATCTTGGAAACCGTAAGAGATAGAGCGATTTCGACAGAATTTTTGACCCGTAGGGTTGTAGCAGAGTATTCTATGTGAAATTGAAAAAATTCAATTTTCGCCACTTTTGGCGGCCATCTTGAATTTTTGCGAAAAACAAAAAATATTAATATCTCAGAAACCGTAAGAGATAGAGCGATTTCGACACAATTTTTGACTCACAGGGTAGTAGAAGAGTATTCTGTACAAAATTGAAAATTTTCAATTTTCACCACTTTTGGCGGCCATCTTGAATTTTTGCGAAAAACAAAAAAATCTTAATATCTCACAAACCGTAAGAGATAGAGCGATTTGGACAGAATTTTTGACCCATAGGGTAATAGGAAAGTATTCTATACAAAATTGAAAAATTTCAATTTTCGCCACTTTTGGCGGCCATCTTGAATTTTTGCAGAAAAACAAAAAATGTTAATATCTCGGAAACCGTAAGAGATAGAGCCATTTCCACAGAAATTTTGACTCGCATGGTAGTGGTAGAGTATTCTATGTGCAATTGAAAAATTTCAATTTTCGCCACTTTTGCGGCCATCTTGAATTTTTGCGGAAAAACAAAAAATGTTAATATCTCAGAAACCGTAAGAGATAGAGCGATTTCGACAGAATTTTTGACCCGTAGGGTTGTAGCAGAGTATTCTATGTGAAATTGAAAAAATTCAATTTTCGCCACTTTTGGCGGCCATCTTGAATTTTTGCGAAAAACAAAAAATATTAATATCTCAGAAACCGTAAGAGATAGAGCGATTTCGACACAATTTTTGACTCACAGGGTAGTAGAAGAGTATTCTGTACAAAATTGAAAATTTTCAATTTTCACCACTTTTGGCGGCCATCTTGAATTTTTGCGAAAAACAAAAAAATCTTAATATCTCACAAACCGTAAGAGATAGAGCGATTTGGACAGAATTTTTGACCCATAGGGTAATAGGAAAGTATTCTATACAAAATTGAAAAATTTCAATTTTCGCCACTTTTGGCGGCCATCTTGAATTTTTGCAGAAAAACAAAAAATGTTAATATCTCGGAAACCGTAAGAGATAGAGCCATTTCCACAGAAATTTTGACTCGCATGGTAGTGGTAGAGTATTCTATGTGCAATTGAAAAATTTCAATTTTCGCCACTTTTGCGGCCATCTTGCATTTTTGCGGAAAAACAAAAAATGTTAATATCTCGGAAACCGTAAGAGATAGAGCGATTTCGACAGAATTTTTGACCCACAGGGTATGGAGAGAGTATTCTATGTGACATTGAAAAATTTCAATTTCGCCACTTTTGGTGGCCATCTTGGATTTTTGCGGAAAACTGAAAATGTTAATATCTCGGAAACCGCAACAGATAGAGTGATTTTAACAGAATATTTGACCCGTAGGCTGATAGCAAAGTATCCTATACAAAATTGAAAAATTTCAATTTTTTCGCCACTTTTGGCAGCCATCTTGGATTTTTGCGGAAAACCCAAAAATGTTAATATCTCGGAAACCGTAAGAGATAGAGCGATTTCGACTGAATTTTTAACCCATATGGTAGTAGAGGAGTATTCTATGTGAATTTGAAACATTTCAGTTTTCGCCACTTTTGGCAGTCATCTTGTTTCGTAGAAATTTTCAACCCACAGGGTATCTAATCAATGTACTATTGGCAATTTTCAAAATATTTTACTCTCCCCAAAAATGGCGGCCATTTTGAATTTTTCAGTTTTTGCATAAAATGAAAAAACGCAAGTTTGCTTCTGTCTCCTTAACCGTGCGAGATAGAGCGATTTCAATGAACCCACAGGGTATCTGACCAGTGTACCCTTGGCAGTTTTCAAAAAATATTCCTCTTCCCACATATGGCAGCCATTTTGAATTTTTGCCAAAAATTGAAAAACGGAAATTTGCTTCTATCTCCTTAATCATGCAAGATAGAGCGATTTCGTCAAAATTTTCGACCCAACCAATGCAAAAAGGCATGAAGCTGAAATAATTTACATGTATACTAATAAATATTTAAGCATCATTGATATATTTTACAGATGAAACAGGGCCTTGTAAGATTACTGTACAATTTTTGCAAAAGGTTGATAGGGTGGACATTACACATGATAATGTGTGTTCTTCTATGCTATCCTGTTTCTATTCATATGTCGCAGCTACAAGCAACAGGGCGTCCTATTTCTAGTTTTTATTAATTATTATTGCTGTTTTTATTTTCTCTTTTTTTCTTTCAATTCCTTGACAGTCCATCACAAAAATTTACCATGAGTGATTTTCACCAAGAAGTGACTTTTAAGCTACATTTTACCTCCACCAGCAGTTTATGTTTTTGGGTGCAAATTGTTTGTCTATTTGTCTGTCTGTTTTTGGTGTTTAGATTACTCAAGAATTAATGAACAGATCTTTATTAAAAAATTTTTGTGGGTAGGACCTGGCCAAAGGAAGAAGTTACTAAAAGAAAGATCTGGATCTTATTTTGGATACAAAAATTCAAGAATTTTTAGAGGTCCCATTTCAATGTATTTTTAATGAATTTGGCTTTCTACTTGATATTTCTTCGAAAATTTATTTACATGTTTGGTTTTATTTTATTGTCTTCCTTACAATATTTTATATCACTTTAGAGACTGGTCACATGGAGTCGAGCGTTTTGCTCTCTGAGTGCATCTTGTTACATATGTGATGAAGAGAAGCAGTTTCACTGTGTATTTACAATTAAAAATAAGAAAAATTCTCTCCTGTCTTTAATTTTAAAACAAATTACACCAAATTTGGAAGAATCCGTCTGTACCCCATGAAATACCTTCCCACCAAATTTGAGATTGATTGATGTAATAGTTTTTGAGTTATAAGGGCAAAACGGTGCACAGATAGACAGACAGACAGAAACAAACTGATTACAATAACCCTCTCCTATCGTCGAGCGTTAATAACTACAACAGTATCTCATGTTCAAAACTCACTTTCATTTCTGATAACTGAAAGCATTCTTGGCAAATACTTTTGCAAAATGTTACAGTTATCCACGAATATTACCTCCAACACTGTAATACTAATGCCCAGACATGTCACTGTTTTTGACATGTTCTGTGTTGTGTCATATTAAGCCATAAGCTCAACTCCTTCCATCAGTTCCTGTAAGTTTCAGACTGGCAACCATACTTGCTCCAGAACCCAAAAGCTTTGGATTCCTAGACAGTTTCTGGTGTTCTCACCAAAGCAACTCACTACAACAGTATCTGATCATCTTCAAAGTTCTCATTTTCATTTCTGATAACTGAAAGCATTCTTGGCAAATGCTTTTTGCAATAGTATTACAGTGATCCACAAAATTTTGCCTCCAACACTGTAGTACTAATGCCCAGACCTGTCCCTGTTTTGGAGATGTTCTGTGTTGTGTCCTATTAAGCCACAAGTTTAACTCCTGTTCTTCCATCAGTTCCTGTAAGTTTCAGACTGGCAACCACACTTGCCCCAGAACCCCAAAGTTTGGGGTTCCTAGGTTTCTGGTGTTATCACCAAAGTAACTCACTACAACAGTATCTCATCATCTTCAAACTTCTCACCATAATTTCTGGAAACTGAAAGCAAGGTCTCTGCAAGTTTTGCAAGTTTCACTCTGACACTTCTCTCAACACCCTCTGCCACATATATAGTGACAACCAATTACATATGCATCGATTTGATTTGTCCACATGGGTGCAAATGTGTTCGCATTTAAATGCATTTTAAAATACTTTTTGAAAGTATTTGCATTTGCATTTGGAATTTTCAAATAAAAAGTATTTGTGTTTGCATTTGAAGAAAAAATTCAAATACTTTCAAATACATTTTATAAAAGTCATTGTGTAAGTGAATAAATTTACTAATTTTTCTTTCTTTTTACAAAGCATAAACTTAACTTTAGTCTTTTTAATTATTATTATTGTTGTGCATTATCGAGTTCAATTTATTTTACACTTTTTTATAATAACATCAAACTATTTTAATGTTATTGACTTATTAGTTCTCGCTTATCTCCCGCCGGGCTTTAGCCCGGGAGGGAGATTGTGAAATGATGTCTGTGTGTGTGTGCGTGCGTTAGTGTGTCACGCAGATTTCTCCAAAACTACTACAGCTACAGATTTTTTGTAAATTAATTGTCCCAATGATTTTTCATGCCCTTGAAAAAATTTTTAGTTTTATGGACTTAGGTCTAAAGATAAGTGAGTAATAGGAATTTTAGCTACTTTGAGTAAAGGACTCATAACTCAAAAATTATTGCAGTTACAGATTTTTCTTCAAATATGTTGTTCAGCTACTTTGTCCTTAGCTATAAGATGGTACATAGTTTGGGGTCCCATTGCATGCCATAAGTGAGTAATAGCTATTTTCTTATTTGTAGCAAAATAATGACATAAGTAAATGTCAAATATCTTCCAAAGTATTAATGTTAGGGAATTCTTTTCAAATATGTTACTCATCTAGGTTTTGATAAGCTGTTACATAGTAAAGTTTCAGACCTGTTGCACATTGGATAGCTGAGTAATAACTACTTTGAAATTGTGATTGTTGAGTAAATCCATTGTAACTCCAAAACTATTGCAGTTAGAGTATTTTCCTAAAATAGGTTGTTCAGCTACTTTGTCCTTAACTATAAGATGGCATATAGTTTGGGGTTCTATTGCATGCCATAAGTGAGTGATAGCTATTTTCTTATTTGTGGCAAAATAATAACATCTATCTTTTTATTTATCTCGGAAACGGAGACCCATGTGGACAAATCAAATCGATGCATATGTAATTGGTTGTCACTATATATGTGGCAGAGGGTGTTGAGAGAAGTGTCAGAGTGAAACTTGCAAAACTTGCAGAGACCTTGCTTTCAGTTTCCAGAAATTATGGTGAGAAGTTTGAAGATGATGAGATACTGTTGTAGTGAGTTACTTTGGTGATAACACCAGAAACCTAGGAACCCCAAACTTTGGGGTTCTGGGGCAAGTGTGGTTGCCAGTCTGAAACTTACAGGAACTGATGGAAGAACAGGAGTTAAACTTGTGGCTTAATAGGACACAACACAGAACATCTCCAAAACAGGGACAGGTCTGGGCATTAGTACTACAGTGTTGGAGGCAAAATTTTGTGGATCACTGTAATACTATTGCAAAAAGCATTTGCCAAGAATGCTTTCAGTTATCAGAAATGAAAATGAGAACTTTGAAGATGATCAGATACTGTTGTAGTGAGTTGCTTTGGTGAGAACACCAGAAACTGTCTAGGAATCCAAAGCTTTTGGGTTCTGGAGCAAGTATGGTTGCCAGTCTGAAACTTACAGGAACTGATGGAAGGAGTTGAACATATCAAAAACAGTGACATGTCTGGGCATTAGTATTACAGTGTTGGAGGTAATATTCGTGGATAACTGTAACATTATTGCAAAAGCATTTGCCAAGAATGCTTTCAGTTATCAGAAATGAAAGTGAGTTTTGAACATGAGATACTGTTGTTGTTATTAACGCTCGACGATAGGAGAGGGTTATTGTAATCAGTTTGTTTCTGTCTGTCTGTGCACCGTTTTGCCCTTATAACTCAAAAACTATTACATCAATCAATCTTAAATTTGGTGGGAAGGTATTTCATGGGGTACAGACGGATTCTTCCAAATTTGGTGTAATTTGTTTTAAAATTAAAGACAGGAGAGAGTTTTTCTTATTTTTAATTGTAAATACACAGTGAAACTGCTTCTCTTCATCGCATATGTAACAAGATGCACTCAGAGAGAGCAAAACGCTCGACTCCATGTGACCAGTCTCTAAAGTGATATAAAATATTGTAAGGAAGACAAAATAAAACCAAACATGTAAATAAATTTTCGAAGAAATATCAAGTAGAAAGCCAAATTCATTAAAAATACATTGAAATGGGACCTCTAAAAATTCTTGAATTTTTGTATCCAAAATAAGATCCAGATCTTTCTTTTAGTAACTTCTTCCTTTGGCCAGGTCCTACCCACAAAAATTTTTTAATAAAGATCTGTTCATTAATTCTTGAGTAATCTAAACACCAAAAACAGACAGACAGACAAATAGACAAACAATTTGCACCCAAAAACATAAACTGCTGGTGGAGGTAAAATATAGCTTAAAAGTCACTTCTTGGTGAAAATCACTCATGGTAAATTTTGTGATGGAATGTCAAGGAATTGAAAGAAAAAAAGAGAAAATAAAAACAGCAATAATAATTAATAAAAACTAGAAATAGGACACCCTGTTGATAGTAGGTGCAACATATGAATAGAAACAGGATAGCATAGAAGAACACACATTATCATGTGTAATGTCCACCCCATGAACCTTTTGCAAAAATTGTACAGTAGTCTTACAAGACCCTGTTTCATTTGTAAAATATATCAATGATGCTTAAATATTTATTAGTATACATGTAAATTATTTCAGCTTCATGCCTTTTTGCATTGGTTGGGTCGAAAATTTCGACGAAATCACTCTATCTTGCACCGTTAAGGAGATAGAAGCAAATTTGTGTTTTTCCATTTTTGGCAAAGTAGCTAAGTAGCTATTACTCAGTCAGTTATATAGCTATTATCACTAAAGGAAATCCCAAGCAAGCTATCGACCTAAGTAATGCTCATACTAAATTTGGTAAGATATGTCAAACACTTTTCCTTAAAATGCCCGGAAACAAAAGAAGTACACAAAAGTAGCTAAGTAGCTATTACTCAGTTAGCTATAGACCTATCTTCACCAAAAGCAATCCCATGCAAGCTATTAACCCAATAAACACCCATACCAAATTTGGTAAAGATAGGATAAATACTTTTCCTTCAAATGAGCGGAAACCAAGCGTTCGGACAGCGGATGACAAACAACGGACAAAGCAAAAATAATATGTCCACCCCCAAGTGGGGTGGACATAATGATGAGTATACCACCCCCTTCTTTATTATCTTTGTGTCAATTTCAAGACATAAAATGAGAAGAAATATTTTTACTTAAAGACAGCAAGTATCACAAGCTAGGTTTGTGACCTCACAATGACAATTGCATTGTGACATCATGAAGTATAATGACATCAGAAAGCAAAATATTGATTTTTTACGTATGTGTTGAAGGGAAGCAGTTTCACTGTGTATTCCCAATTAAAAATAAGAAAAACTCTCTCCTGACTTTAGTTTTAAAACAAATTACACCAAATTTGGAAGAATCCGTCTGTACCCCATGAAATACCTGCCCACCAAATTTGAGAGAGATTGACGTCATAGTTTTTGAGCTATAAGGGCAAAACGGTGCACAGACAGACAGAAAGACAGACAGACAGAAACAAACTGATTACAATAACCCTCTCCTGTCGAGCGTTAAAAATCAATATTTTGCTTTCTGATGATGTCATTACTCAGTGATGTCACAATGCAATTGTCATTGTGAGGTCACAAACATAGCTTGTGATACTTGCTGTCTTTAAGTAAAAATATTTCTTCTCATTTTATGTCTTGAAATTGACACAAAGATAATAAAGAGGGAGGTGGTATATTCATCATTTTTATTAATTATTATTTCTGTTTTATTTTCTCTTTTTTCTTTCAATTCCTTGACAGTCCATCACAAAAAATTACCATGCGTGATTTTCACCAAGAAGTGAGCTTTAAGCAATATTTTTACCTCCACCAGCAGTTTATGTTTTTGTGTGCTAATTGTTTAATTGTCTATTTGTTGTCTGGTTTTTTTGTGTGTGTCTGCGTTTAGGTTATTCCAGAACTAATGAACAGATCTTTATTTAAAAAATTGTGGGTAGGACCTGACCAAAGGAAGAAGTTACTAAAAGAAAGATCTGGATCTTATTTTGGATACAAAAAAATCATGATTCTTCAGAGGTCCCATTTCAATGTATTTTTAATGGCTTTAGCTTTCTACTTGGTATTTCTATGAAGATTAATTTACATGTTTGGTTTTATTTTATTGTCTTCCTTACAATACTTTATAGCCGGGCGTTTCATGTTGGAAAGTTGGTAGTTACTTGTCGATGCCCAGTGGTTTACAGTGCAGTATGCACTGGTTTCCTCCACCTGTAAACTACCTGTCGCAGTATGACCCTGGCTGTTGAACGCGACATAAAACAACAAATAAATACATTACTTTGTATCACTTGAGAGACTGGTCACATGGAGTCGAGCGTTTTGCTCTCTCTGAGTGCATCTTGGTTGATTTTGTGATAACATGAGAAACCTTCTAGAAATCAAAAAGCTTTTGGGTTTTGGGGCAAGTATGGTTGCCAGTCTGAAACTTAAAGGAATTGACCGATTGCAAAACTACCTCCTTGGCACTTAAAGAGTGGTTGTGAAGAAGCTTTGTGTGGTTGATCTGAGCCCTATGACCCAGAGGGTGGGTGATGGGTAATCTTTGGACTCTATTTCATAAAATAATAAGTATAGGTAGTTCATACTGCATTTGATAGCAATATTATTGCACACGCATCAAATATTATTAGGAGGTTTACATTATTGCAGAATATCCACAAAAAAGTGTTTAGAACAACTTCATTTCTATGTACTGTACATATGGATTTGGCCAAACAAACCAGTTGGCTGTGTGTTTCACCAGTCATTGTATATGGTTCATGGTCTTGGACAAAAAGACCCTTTTTCATATGAAGTAAATGATGCAAGGCATGGACTGGTTATTTCAGATAAAATATTTCACACGTAACTGTCAAATGTATCTTTTTAATAGTTTTTGACTATCATAACATTGTGGTACTACCACAGTAATTACTTCTTGGCATGGACTGGTTATTTCAGATAAAATATTTGACAGGTAACTGTCAAATGTATCTTTTTCAGTGTTTCCTGAGCCTCTTTTTTCTGGAGGTCAATTGAAAACCGGGGGTCAATCGAAATATTTGAGGGTCAGTTAGGCTTGACCCCTTCTGGTTAAACTGCAGGTTAGAACAAGACCACTGTAGTGGTATGATCTCCCGCCAGGGAGCAAAAATGTGCTGTTTAAAGTGAGTTTTACATCCCAAACCTCTGGAAGCAATAATAAGCTAGATATAGGCACTTTTAAGCTTGGCCATCCTCGTTTGACCAATAGTAAGACCAATAATAAGTGAGATATAGGCACTTTTAGGTTTGGGCATCGTTGTTTGACCTTGAATGAGGGGCCCAAGGTCAAATCTGACCACATCAAAAGATTCCCAGCACATGTTTTCCTATAGGTTGTTTTCACATCCCAAACCTCTAGGACCAATATGATGGGTACAGGGACACCTTTGACCAGTCGGATTGGTGTCTTATATTTCTGTTTTGCCAAGCATGTATCTCAATTCTACGCTTGCCCGACCCCAGGGCCAAGAGGAAAACTGTCTTGAAGGTCAAATGCTTCAAGGAGGCCTCTTTAATTGGTTCAAAATGAACCTTTGTCAGCTGGTGCAAAAACCAGGTAGAAGTTCCAGGAGGGGATTCCCCTCCCGCCTTTGGGTCTGTCTCAGTGGAAACTATCCAGGAGACGAGTGAGATTTTCATCCTTACTGATATTGATGGGCGAATTTCCCAGTTTATCAGCAATGGCTGACCTGTAACCATCAATGGTGCTAGGCTGCAACTTCCTGTCCTGAAACAGGTACATAAGGAAGTCAGCACCTGACTTTACAGGGGGTGCCCCGAAGTCCACCTGGTGAGTGATGCATCACTTTGTAAAAATGGCCCACTTGCCTCATAGACTGATCTGATTGATCCCCTTTGAGGAGCCTCAATTCTTGCTGCCATTGCCTCAGACAAGCCCTGCTCCTCGAATGCTGAAGCTGTAGGAGCCATGCATGGAGATTAAGATTTGAAAAGGTTGGGCAGATTGAACAGGCTCAGTGGAATTTGGCTGGACATGGCCACTAGATCCCAAAACCAAGGCATGTTGGACCACCCCGGAGCAATCAGAATGATTCTCTTGCATGGGGAGTCCTGCAAACTTCACCACTTTGCCCAATATGGCTGATGGTGGGAAGGTGTATGCTTCCAGATCCTAACATGGCAGACTGAGCCCATCCACTGCTGTGGCCAGGGGATCCAGTACCGGTGACACAAATAGAGGCAACTTGTTGTTGAACCTCGTGGCAAATAAGTCTATTTTGGGCCGGTGCCACCTGCTGCATATTGAGTGACACTACTGTGGTGTTGTCGGTTGCTACAAGTACTATCTTGTTTGAGCAAAGGTCTTGGAACTCTTTTAAAGCCAGAAAGACTGCTTTTAGTTCTATATAGTTTATATGCAGCTTACTTCCCAGAAGGGGCCAGGTTCCTCTTGCAGTGTGCTCGCCTAAGTGAGCGCCCCACCCTTCTATTGATGCGTCTTGTAAATATTTGCAGAGCATGTTATATTGGGTGTAATGGTTGGCCTGTAAGTACATTGTCTTTCTTCAGCCACCATTGTAAATGGGGGTGCAGGGACCTGGGGATTGGGATCAGCTTTTCTAGTGATTCTGGTACCCTCCAGTTGTTTTTGAGATGCCACTCAACGGGTCTCATATGAAGTCGGCCTAGATGAACTTACTTTTCTGTAGCTGTTAGTAAACCTATCAAGGACATGAATTCCCGGACCAGGCAAGCCAGTAGGGATAGCAGTTTCAGCATTTTCTCTTGAAGGTTCTGCCACCGGTCCGGAGTCAGTTGGACCCGACCAGACCTGAGGTCGAACTGGTAGCCTACAAAATCGAAGTCTTGTTTGGGCTCCAGCTCTGATTTCTCTAAGTTCACCAGCCAACCCAGTTGCTGACACATTTTTACTAGTTCCTGTGTATGTTGGAGACAAGCCTGGTGGGATCTGGCTCTCACCAACCAGTCATCTAGGTACTGGTGGATTCTTAAGTCCTTGTGTATGGCCATCAGTTTTACCTCCTTTGGTATCACAGTGAACTCCATGGGTGCTGTGGACAAACTGAATGGCAGGGCCTTCAACTGGTATGCCCGAACTTGGACGTGAAATCTCAGGTATTTCCTGGATTGTTCCTGTATAGGTATATGGAAGTAGGCATCCGTGAAATCTATTGAGGTAACCCACTCCCCTTGTTGGAGGGAGGTCCTGATGGTCTCCGAAAGGTTTGGTTTACTCAGATCTAGAATAGGTCTCCAACGGCTGTGTGGTTTTGGAACCAACAAAGGTCAGTTGAAGAAGCCCAGAGATTTTGAACTGGCTCGACTGCATCATTGTCCATAAGCTGATGTAATACCTCTAACCAGTATAGGTTCCTGTGAGAATGTACATAGCAGTTGATGATTTTTTTGGTGACCTTGTCAAGTTTGGTCTTGACTAGAAAGGGAGAGTGTAGCCCTCCTTCAATATTTGTACTACCTAGGGTACAGCCCCCAAGGCTTCCAAAGTTCCCAAAACGGATTTAGTCTGGATCCTACAGGCAGATTGTGTGTCACATTTGGGACATTTGGTAGTCTGACAAACATTTTCTGTCCCTCCGGTCTGGTGACAATGATCCAAGTTAACAGTCTCTCTGTTCTTGTTGTGGTCTGGTCTGGTCCGGTGGGGCTAATACAACCTTTCACATTCTACATACTCTTTTCCCCAGGCCAGCCGCCTGCAAGGTACAGTATTTACACAGTAATTGTTATTTGAAAGATGGCTGACCCCTGGCCGAATGTGATGAAAACTTGTTTGACTGTAGACCACCTTTTCTGTTGCTGCTGAATTGACCTATTGGTTTTTCCTGTGTCTATCCAATTGATTGTAAGGTTGAAATCTATTATCTTTCCAGTCCAGTCCAGCACCGATAACAGGCTGGTGAGAGGTGTGATAAGGGAAGGTTGCCTGGTAGTAGCTTGGGACATTGTCATATCAAGACCACTGACTGGTCTAAGAATTCTCTGTAACCCAAATTACCTTAGGCAACTCTGTCCGGTACCAGGTCTCTGTAACCGGTAATTCACTGTAACCAGTAATTCTCTGTAACTGGCAAAAAACTGGTAGGCTGGAGTCGGTAGACTCTGTAACCAGTTGGTTGAAGCAATTCTTTGTAGATGCTTCCACATCTACCTGCCCCAGAATCAACACAGAGTTGAATGGACTAGGTGGGTAGACTCTGTAACCGGTTTTGGTGAAGCAAGGCTGTATAGCCAGTACCTGGTTGGTAGGCTCTGTAACCAGGCATTGAAGTGATCACTCTGTAACCGGATTTGGTGAAAACAAGGCTGTATAGCCGGTAAACTGGTCTGGTGATTTGAAGACTCTGTAACCGGTCAGTTGAAGCCATATTATAGATACTTGCTGTCTGCCTGTCCCAAAATCAACAGTTGAATGGACTAAGTTAAGAATTGCCGGTCGGTGAATCACATGACCAGCTTCGGAGAGATGACGTCACTGGTCGCATTCTTTCCTTGTTATCACAGTAAAAGCGAGCTGGCCGGTCGACTGATGCTTGTAGCAGAGAAGTCTGTACCAGTGCGCTCTGAAGGTAAATATTAGAAACTAGTACTGGTATCACTTGACGTGAGCAGAAAGAACACAATTTTTTATCTTGAGATGACATCAGTGGTCCTTGTTATCACAGTAAAAGCGAGCTGGCCGGTCGACTGATGCTTGTAGCAGAGAAGTCTGTACCAGTGCGCTCTGAAGGTGAATATTAGGAACTAGTACTGGTATCACTTGACGTGAGCAGAAAGAACGCAATTTTTTATCTTGAGATGACATCAGTGGTCGGGTTCTTTCGAGCTTGCCGGTCGACTGATGCTTTACAGCAGAGAAGTCTGGACCAGTGCGCTCTGAAGAGTTGGTCAAATTCTTTGAAGATGAAGATACTAGTGGAGGTTGGTTCACCCGAGCTTGCTGGTCGACTGATGCTTTACAGCATAATGTCTGGACCAGAGCACTCTGAAGAAGTAGATCCTGCTATGTCTGAGTTTAACTGGTCGCTTTACAGCAGAGAAGTCGGTCCAGGAAACTCTAGTATCTCAGTAGACGTGAAACCAAAAAATGCACTCACAGGGAATTCCTTCAATTATAGTTGTACGTACGACTGACGTTTCGTACATGATTGTAGCTGGAAAGGTTACAGAAGGTACATTCAAACAAAAGACACAGATAAAATTACCTTGTAAGTAGTATGTCCTGTATTTTTTCTTATATTGTTGATCTGCCCCTAACAAGACAATTGTTGATTGGGAGGAAACTAGCAAAATGACTGCCTTCATATTTCTCGTTGATTACTGCCCTATCATCAACACTAAATTGAGTCAACTAGGGAGCGTTTCTAGCAGATTTCTTAAAAAATATCCCTGCTCGATATGTAGGTAACACTTCCACACTAAATTATTTGCAAATAAGGTTGAAAATCTGTCATAAAGCACACTTTCTCCTTTAAAAACTCTGGAGAAGTTGAAAACACGTCTGCACAGTACACGCGCCAAACGAAAAAGATACTATGACGTCACTCTGTCTAGACAGGAAGGAAGTATGATGCGCCACCTTGCGAGTGCACAGTACTGGGACCGGCTGGCCAGTGGAGACACAGGACATCTTCTGGCGTTTGGCGGGCCGGTCTGCACCGACCGGATTAGCAATTGTCCATCGAATAGAATGTATTAACACAATAAAAGTATCTTTTTAATAGTTTTTGACTATCACAACATTGTGGTACTACCACAGCAATTGCTTCTTTTTCAGTCTTTCTGTAATCTTTTTCAATACAGTTCTCCATCTTATTTGTACAAGAAATTGTTTAACAGAAACATTAATATATTACATGAGACAAAGCAATTATTGTGGTGTGCTCCACGTCGGAGCACCGGTAACATGAAAAATAAAACGTTTTCAAGACATGTTAAAATTTTGTCTTTGGGGTTGCTTTTATCATTGATAACTGGTAACGATAGTTTGGCTGAACCTCTGATCTTTCTAATTTTTGATAAAATTTTGTTTTTCATGACAAAGCTACCGTTGCTCACTAATTTCTTTTATTTCTAGATCAGATTGAGTTTCATCATATACACATTTGTGATTCTGGATTAGTTGTGTCTTTTTTCAACTATGGCAGGTGATCCATTTTCCAAACATGATTTTCAGGACATGCTTTGGTTGTCTGAATGGTTAGTTAAGTGGTCACAAAATTAATGCTACAACACAAAGCCATGCTTAACTTCTATTCATGCATTATTTGAGAAACATACATTACAGTTTCAGCTTATGCACATTTGTGTGGATTTCATCTGCATTTATCTAATAACATAACTTTTAATTCTCAAAAACTTAATTTGCTCATGTCTGATCACATAAGTTGGCATTTTATGTTTCTCCTCTGACAATGAAATTTAAGATAATGGTATTGCTTGTTTTTTGGCTTGTACATTTTTTCTTCAACTTTTCAATGTTGTTCTCTTCTTTTCTCAAGTCAATGAAGAAGAACCATAATCATTTTAATGCATGACTCACAAAGTTAATAAAAAGAAAGGACAAAAGTAATATTGAACCATAGTCATTTTAATGCATGACTCACAAAGTTAATAAAAAGAAAGGACAAAAGTAATATTGTAACTAGACTAAGGACGCATCTGTGGCCAGTTGCAAGATCTATCCACCGGAAAAGGTCAACTAACATAGTTTTGAAGATAAACAGCATTTCTCAATAATAAGCAAGTTGAAAGCACTTTTAAGTTTGACTACCCTCATTTGACCTTGAAGAAGGGGCCCAAGGTCAAATCTGACCACATCAGAAGATTCACAGCCCATGATTTCCTATTGGTTGGTTTCACATTGCAAACCTCTAGGACCAATAACAAGCGAGTTATAAGCACTTTTAAGTTTGGCTATCCTTGTTTGACCTTGAAGGAGGGGCCCAAGGTCAAATCTGACCACATCAAAAGATTCGCAGCCCATGATTTCCTGTAAGTTGGTTTCATATTGCAAACCTCCAGGACAAATAATAAGTGAGTTATAAGCACTTTTAAGTTTGGCTATCCTCATTTGACCTTCAAGGAGAGGCCCAAGGTCAAGTCTGACCACATCAGAAGATTTCCACCCCATGATTTCCCATAGGTTGGTTTCACATTGCAAACCTCTAGGACCCATAATAAGGGAGTTATAAGCACTTTTAAGTTTGCCTATCCTCATTTGACCCTGAAGGAGGGTCCCAAGGTCAAATCTGACCACATCAGAAGATTTGCAGCCCATGATTTCCTATAGGTTGGTTTCACATTCCAAACCTCGAGGACCAATAATAAGGGAGATATAAGCACTTTTCATGACTGAAAAGAAACGTCCATGGCAGCCATCTTGTTTTTTAAAATGAGATGAAAAATATTTTCAGTCAAGATTTTGTAATGATGAACATATCCTGCGAATTTGAGATCTCTACCTATAATACCCTATGTTCTAGAGGGCCAACAAAACTCCTTGCTGAAAGTCAAAAAACGCCTGTGGTGGCCATCTTGATTTTCAAAATGAGGCCAAAAATATTCCCAGGTTAATGGTTATGAATATGATATTTTGTGTGTTATAACCCTTTCGTTTCAGTTTTTTTAAAGAAGATTTTGGTGAAGACATTGAAAGCGCAAATACTAACAGAAGAGTATGGTGCCAGTAAAATACTCTGTGACATTATAAAAGAGAAAGGACTGGAAAATATATTCCTAGCTGTTACTCGCATCCATAATGGACCCAATCTTGCGAAGAAAAGGTTTGAACTGATATCCTCTGCAGCAAGAAAAGTAATTGATATGTATACAAATGTATATTAACTCAATGTGTAACAATAACATTTTCTTCTGCAACATGAAAGTAGTTGATATAAATATGAATGTGTATTAAGTAAATGTACAATTATAATTCTTTCCTCTGCAGCAAGAAAAGTAATTGATATCTACATTTATTGTATGTTAACTCAATATTAAAATTATTTTGATTAGAAATTATTTCTGAAAATTTAATATATACCAGAAATACTTTTGGGGAGATACACTCAGATTTTATTTTTACAACAATGTACAATAAAGAGATAAAATTTATTTATAACAGACTTATAATTTATTTATAACAGACTGGAATAATTTAATAATAAAAAAATTGTATCAATTAAGAAAATAAAAAAGGACATTCTCATGTAAGATTACAAAAGTATCAGTACAGATTTCAAAAATTAGAAAATACTGCTGACTCCAAGAAAAGGAGTTTGAGTGACGTTTCCCAGGCAAGTATCTCTCCCAGTCCAGCAATTAAGATTGCCCATACAGTAAACAAAAGTACAGTTGATGACATGGATACCATGGAACAACTGACAAACATGTGTTTAGATGCTAAAGATGAAACTGAAGCTTCACTACATACTAAATTGGACATGGTCATTCATTTACTTCAGGAAATGAAAAATGATTTTGACTCACAAAAAACTTCAACTACTAAAGAGATAGAATCTGTGAAAATGGAAAACCAGTGGTTAAAGCTCAAGCTAAAAGAATCAGAAGGGAAAATAACACGTACAAATTCACAGGTTGCAAGTTTAAAAAGCAAATGTGAAGATTTAGAATTTAGAGCGATGAAGACAAATATTGTGATATACAATGTGCCAGAGAAACAGATTGAAGATATCTACAATGTTATTGAGGACCTGTTAGCCAATAAGCTAAGGATGCCAGATGACTTAATCCATTCTTGCAGACATCCAGGTGCACTGGTGCAGATAGATGTTGCCCACAGGATAGGGAAGCCTGGTGCAAAGCCAAGGCCTATTGTGGTAAAACTTGTTACACAACGTGGTAAAGACATAATATTTGCACATGTTTAGGTTCTAAAATATCAATCAGCTACCATCAGAAATGCGTGAGAGAAGAGATGCACAGATCCAATCCTTTAGAGAACTTAGAAGTCAACACAGAAGTGATACTTCTGTTAAGGTGAGGTTGCAAAAGGACAAGATCTTACTGAATGATAGCCTGGTACCACAACCGTTCGAGTCAAGACCTCTTGACACTTGCTATCATGATGCAACCCCTCTTGACCAAAACAAACTATTACATACTGATGTCACTCAGGTATCTGGGAGCTACTTTCAGGGCCATTTAATGGGGATCCACAGTGTTGCGGAAGCAAGGAGTGTGTACTGTTCTCTATTCCAAAATCCTGATATCGCACGAACACAACACATAATCTATGCTTACACAACCCCTGAAGGAAGTACAAACATCACCGGTCACAGTGACGATGGCGAGTACGGTGCCAGTAAAATACTCTGTGATATTATAAAAGAGAAAGGACTGGAAAATATATTCCTAGCTGTTACTCACATCCATAATGGACCCAATCTTGGGAAGAAAAGGTTTGAACTGATATCCTCTGCAGCAAGAAAAGTAATTGATATGTATACAAATGTATATTAACTCAATGTGTAACAATAACATTTTCTTCTGCAACATGAAAGTAGTTGATATAAATATGAATGTGTATTAACGAAATGTACAATTATAATTCTTTCCTCTGCAGCAAGAAAAGTAATTGATATCTACATTTATTGTATGTTAACTCAATATTAAAATTATTTTGATTAGAAATTATTTCTGAAAATTTAATATATACCAGAAATGTGTCCTTTAAATCTTTGCAGCTCAGTACAGATCACAATCAAGTTAAAATATTGGATTTATTGGATAATAGACTTATGATAGACTTATCTTAATACTACAATTTTCTTTTCTTTTCCATAACACCAGTACCATAAACACTTCGAGTATTTAATGAGCATGTAAACGTGCTGTATTTAATGGATGAGGTCAAAACTTTCTGTATAAAACATAACATATTTACATACTGATATAAAACACATCAGGTACTATATTCACTTCAGTGAAACTTATACTACCTATCTATTTTGGTGATCCGAATTAACATTACCTGTTGAAGATAACAAAATTGAGTAAAGTTTTATTTGTTTCTTATTTTTCTAAAAAAATACACTATTATTGCTTTAACAAATTTGGGGCTATAAAATTATCGAGTAATATGGACTGTATAAGATTGGATCAGAGAACTGAGACTTGAGTGAAAACATATTATTGCGAAGATTGCTAAGGGAATACTTTATTAATGAAGCCCAAACTTTTGTACTAAGTTATTTTTGTGTATATTCAGGTAATATATTCTTTCTGTATATTATTATTCTGTAATATTTTTACTTACATTAAACTATTTTTGCTTTAAAAACTAAATGGATATTAATATTTCAGAAATCTGGATTATAGAAAGTTTTACTACAGAAACTGAGATTTCAGTGAATTAGCTTAATTTTTACTTGTTGTATTTTGAATTCATAAAGCCTATATTTGGTGGGGGCAACTGTGGTCTACTTAGTCACTCAAAATATTATCCCTGTTTTGCTTATTGATTTGTATATCCTTGCTGTATATTTTTATTTTGTCTTGTTTTACTTAAACTAAAGTACTGTTGCTTTAATAAATTTGTAGATGTAAATAATTTGGAATGTATAATGTATTGAATATAGAAACTGAAACTTTGGTAAACATGTTATTCAGCTACTTTTGGGTCAGCTATAACTTAATGAAATTGCAGACTTTGTAAAATCATTGCATAGATGAGTCAGTAATAGCTGCTTTCAAGTTTCACTGTTGAGTAAATCAGTTGTAACGTGAAAACTATTAGATTTAGATTAGTATGTTTAAATATGCTATTCACCTACTTATGGGTCAGCTATACCATAGTGAAATAGTAGACCTGTAGCTCATGGTATAGCTGAGCAATAGCTACTTTGAGGTTCTCACTGTTGAGTAAATCAGCCATAACTTTAAAACTATTGCATTTACAGTAATTTCTGTAAATATGTTATTCACCCACCTCTCCGTCTATAACATAGTGAAATTGCAGACCTATAAGACCTATAACATCATTCCATAGCTGAGCAATACCAACTTTGAGGTAATCACTGTTTGAGTAAATCAGTAGTGAAGTGAAAACCATTGCATTTACAGTATGTTGTTTAAATATGTTTACTTTTTACACCTTAATAGTAAACTTGGTACTCTACTTCTGAATAAAATTTGCAGGGCACAACTTTTGTGTCCTTCTTTCACTTCTAATCCGAAACTCAAAGCACACAGTCAGCTGACACAGAACCTGTTCACGGGCACTGATTGCTTGTTTATTCTTGTAATCATTATTGGACTTTGTAATGTATGTCCTACAAATTTTGTCAGATACGTAAAAAAATTGTTAAACTACTTTTACTTTGAGATTATGATCATACCACATATATTTTTAATACTCTGTACTTTAAATTCTGTGTGTCCTTCCTGGTTGTGTATACTTTCATTTATTTACTGTTTATTTTTCTTCTTTTTCTGTTTTGCTTTCTTTCTTTTTATAAAATGTTTTCCTTGTACAGTTATGTATTAAAGATGTCATTGCTTCTGTTTGAATTAAGTACCATTTCACAAATAACACACATCATTGAGCTATGTAATATGTGCATGCATGACATGGTATTGAAAAGAAACAAGAGCCATTTAAAAACTATTATACTGTACTTCATGATATTTCTAGTCTGCAGGAACTATAAAGATTACAATGTCCATGACAATAAATAGTATTAAAGTGCTGTCTGCAAATTGTCAAGGTTTAAGAACATATGAAAAAAAATTAGATGTGCTCAGCTATATGAAGGACATGGGGGCTTCTATTGTTTGTTTACAGGACACACATTTAACTGAGAATGATACAACAAATTTGGCCAGATGTATATTTACATGGAACAAAATCGAATTCACGCGGTGTAGCAATTTTGCTAAATAACAATTTTGCATATATAAAGTAAATCAGGTCAATAAAGACACTGAAGGGAACTACATACAACTCCTAATAACATGTAATGGAATGAAAATTAATTTAATCTCTTTGTATGGTCCCAATAAAGATGAACCAAACTTCTTTGACGAAATCAAACAGTTAGCCTTAATTGAAGATAGTCACTATGTACTTATCTGTGGAGATCTAAATCTTGTCTTAAACCCTGCTCAGAATTGTTATAATTATGTAGGAATAAATAACCCAAAATCAAGATTAAAAATGGTAGAAATGTTACAAGAGTTGGGTCTGTGTGATGTGTATCGCTGGTTTCATCCTAATGAAAGAAAATACACTTGGACCCGAAAGACGCCATTAAAAAAAAGTCGCCTAGATTATTTCCTAGCTACAACCCAAATGACAGATGTAATAACAGATTGCAATATTAAATCAAGTTATAGATCAGACCATTCTATCATTGAATTGAAAATTTGTCTAAGTAAGTTTAATCATGGAAAAGGAGTGTGGAAAATGAATAATACATTGCTGAAAAATAAAGATTATTTAGACCTTATAAATAAAGTCATTACTGAGGAAAAATTTAAGTACGCACTACCAATATACAGTTGTGAGTACATTAATACAAATTATGACATTCAACTTACAATAGAAAGTGACCTATTTTTGGAAGTTTTGGTTATGAGAATAAGAGGTAAAACCATTAAATTTGGATCATATTTGAAAAAGCAACAAAACACTATGGAATCTAACTTAATAAAAGACATAAATGAATTGGAAAATATGCCTAATCTAGATAATAGTCAATTACTGGAAGATAAAAAAACAGAATTAGAAAATTTGCGTAAAGAAAAACTAAAAGGGAGTTTGGTAAGATCTAGAATGCAATGGTTGAGCGAGGGAGAAAAGCCTTCATCTTTTTTTGGCAAACTAGAAAGTAAATCTTATATTGATAAAACAATTAAAAAGCCTGAACTATGTGACGGCACAATTACAAATGATCAATGTAAGATACTAGAAGAGGTCAAAAATTACTATGCAAAACTTTTTGGAGAAAATGAGCAAAAGCCCAGAAAAACCATAGGAGATCTTATTGATGTATCAAAGATAAACAAATTTCCATGTCTCAATTTTGGTGATGAAATAACTTTATCTGAACTTAGTACTGCTCTTAAAAACATGAAATCCAATAAAACCCCTGGGATAGATGGTATTTCTTCAGAATTTCTCAAAGTATTTTGGAGTAAAATGAAATATTTTATTAAAAATGCAATAAACGCATGCTACAAGAAGGGCAAACTTTCAACTTCTTTATGGCAAGTCATAATAATTTGTCTTCCCAAAGATAACAAAGATAGAAAATACATAAAGAATTGGCGTCTAATCTCATTGCTAAGTGTTAGATGGTATTTCTTCAGAATTTCTCAAAGTATTTTGGAGTAAAATGAAATATTTTATTAAAAATGCAATAAACGCATGCTACAAGAAGGGCAAACTTTCAACTTCTTTACGGCAAGTCATAATAACTTGTCTTCCCAAAGATAACAAAGATAGAAAATACATAAACAATTGGCGTCTAATCTCATTGCTAAGTGTTATTTACAAAATGGCTTCCACTGCTATAGCAAATCGATTAAAACCATATTTGAATAATGTAATTTCGAAAACTCAAACTGGCTTTATTAGCGGTAGACACATCGGTGAAAATACCTGCATTGTGTATGATTTACTTAGTTACACTGAAAAAAACAAATCCCAGGCCTTCTAATGCTTATTGATTTTGAGAAGGCATTTGATTTTGTCTCATGGCAGTTTATTTATGATGTATTACACATCTTTGGATTGAACGAATCATTTATAAACTGAATAAAACTTTTTAACAATGATATAACCGCATATGTTTTGCAGTGTGGAATTCTATCCAAATCAATGGCTGTTGAACGGGACGTAAAACCCCAACTTTGACCTTTGTCTATCCAAATCAATACCCATAGGCAGAGGATGCAGACAAGGAGATCCTATCTCAACCTATCTCTTTATATTAGGAGCAGAAGTTTTAAGCTTGATGATATTGTACAGCGAAGACGTACACAGTATTTTTATTGGAACTCAAACTCTAAAACGTACACAATTTGCAGACGACACTACTTTGATACTAGATGGTACAAAAGGTTCCTTGCAGGCTGCCTTAAATATTTTAGAATTATTTGGTAATCTTTCAGGGCTTAAAATGAATGCTGATAAAACAAAATTAATTTGGATCGGTTCAAAAAGGCACTGTAAGTATAAGTTAGATGTAACATCTGATTTTAAGTGGGGAGAACAGGATTATGTGTTACTGGGCATTGAATTTTCCACCAAATTAGATACTATGCCTGTGATAAATTTTGAAAAAACCATAAATAAGGCTAGGGGTATCTTAAAACTCTGGAAACGGAGAATTCTGACACCACTGGGTAGAATTACTATTTTAAAAACATTAATCTTACCATTATTTATATCAATTCCAACTCCTGAAATAACTCTGAAAGAAATAACTACAATGTTTTTTGGATACCTTTGGGGTGAAAAGCCTGATAAGATAAAAATAACTACTATTTGTGCTGATTATACTGATGGAGGTCTCAGAATGATAAATATTCAGAACTTTGAAAAAGCTGTAAAATTAAATCGGATAAAACAAATACTCTTCAATAAAGAACCAATTTGGTATCAGTTCCTCTTAAATACAGTAGGTGATCTTAACAACCTTGTTACACTCGGTAGTGTATGGTGGTCAGTTAATAAGATAAAATTAAATCCATTTTGGAAGGCAGTCTTTACATATTGGATGGAAGCCTGCAAATTACAAAAGATCAATTCCAATGTAGATATCTTGACAAGCAGTATCTGGTACAACAGCTTCATGAGCAGAAATAACATGTATCTTCAAACTTGGTCAAAAAAAGGTATCAATGTAGTGGGTGATGTAGTTGATCCAGAGGGTAAATTCTTGAGTATGGATGACATAAAGCGAAAATTTGACATAAACATAAATTTCCTTCATTACTATATGGTAAAAAAGATAGTTTCTGAGTTCATTAACCATCACAAAACAGATGAAAAATTTGAAATGTGTAGACCCTACATACCATTTCATGTCAAATTTATTGCAAACAGTCAAACTTCAGCAAAAAGTATTTATTTGGCCATTTCTGATAAAGAAGTATCCCACACAAATGAAATAAAATGGAATGAAAGCTTAACAGAAATTATCGACAAAGAAAATTGGAAAAATCTATATAAAGCTTGTTTTTTTGGCAATAAATGACAATGTGTTCATTTGGTCCCAGTATAGAATTTTGCACCGTATTTTAGGAGTTAATTATTACTTGTACAAAACAAAAATATCTGATACTGAAAATTGCAGAATATGTCAAAATTCCAAGGAAACACTAGTGCACTTATTTTCTGAGTGTCCAAAAGTATATAATCTTTGGCAAAATGTGTATGCCTGGATAAACCAGAAATTAAATTTAAATTTTAATGCAACCATCTTAACATTAGGATATCCTATATCTGATAAATCATTTTGGCCTCTAAATTTGATCTTGATCATAACAAGGTATTATATTTTTACATGTGCCTCAAAGAAGAAAGATTTTAACATATATTTGTTGCAAAAATTAATTAAAAATACATTTCTTGAACAAGACCTGTTGTCAAAGTTGAAATGGAACAAGAAATTTGATCAAATATGGCAAAATTGGAAAGAACTGTTCACAGAAATAGAAACAATATAGTAACTGAAGAGGTTACCAAATTCGCTATTATATGTAATTATTATGTTATTTGTGTTATGTGGTGATAAAAAGGCTTATAATTATTCTTTAAGGTTTAATTGCATAAACCAAGAAAAAGTAGTAAACCAAATTTGTTATGTCTATCATATGTATATGAAAGCATATAATTGCATAGTTAATCAAATGCACTATAATTTATGGGTGTGTGTTTTTGTATGTGTGACAGATTTGATTCAGTGTATACTGTTTCATAGGAAATAAAGTTTGGAACAAAAAAAAAGACAAGAACACTCTTAGACACTGTCACTCACTTACCTGAACATAAAAACAGCAAACAGTAATTGCATATTCTTTTGTATTTTAATATAATTCTAATTGTAAAGTAAGTTTGTGTAAATAATTAATTCTTTTTCAACAAACACTATAAAAGTAGAAATGCCAGTGACAGCCGGAAAACGTAAGCACGAAAGGGACAGAAAGGCTACAAAAAGGTTGATAAACTTCTTAATGTGCTGCTTCACTCTTTGTTTCTTCAAACACAACAAAAAAATAAAAGAAATGTTATTATAAAAGAGCAAATTTATAAATTTATTTGATGTTTCGGAGCCTCACTCCTTCCTCAGAACACAAATATATGGTATTTGAATTGGTTTGTGTTCTGAGGAAGAAGTGAGGCTCTGAAACGTCAAATAAATTTATAAATTTGCTCTTTTATTATAACATTTCTTTTATTTTTGGACAAAAAGGTGTCAGGCACAAAAATTGTTGATAGATTCATCATCAGATACACAGCCATACACAGTTTTGTATAACAGTGAAACTTTTTCATCTTCATGTTTACAAGCTGTGCCTACTGCCACAGAGAAAAGTGCTTCTCCTACCCCCACACCAGTTCCAGCCCCCTTAAATTTAGTTAGTTCAAATTATGACAGAGTGATGCCACAAACTCCTATAAATCTTGCACATTAGTATATTTTTCATGGTTTTCACCCAAGGAATGTCTTGCATTGGGGAGATTTCCATAACAACTATGGATAAATTCAGCCTACTTGCTGGTCTAATACCATCAAATCTCTACAGTGCTGAATGTGGTGGGCAGTCAGCTCACCCATACTTATCAATGGAACCTGATGCTTTTGCGGTATAAATTCATTATAGCCATGGGTTTCTAATCAGAAAAATGGCAAGATATATTTATATGATAGTATTCCTACTCCTAACAGAACAAAACTTTTATTAAAGCAGCTTCTCATTTTGTACAACCTTTTACAAAGTGATCCTAACCCAATTGAGAAGGTGACTTATACTGAGTCTCAACTTCAAGGGGCAATTGTGGATTGTGGTGTATTTGCAGCAGCAAATGCTTTGCTATTAGTAAGTGGTCAAGATCCTCAGTCAACTGTTTTTAATCAGCCAGCTCTTCACCAACACCTCTTCTATTGTATAGAATCAGACTCAGCTACATTGTTTCCAACATTTTCACATCCTACAAATGATGCTGGTTCATCCTTGCTTGACAAGTATTTCAGGGCTCACATAGAGACAAGAATTCAGAATTGTACTGTGTAACCAGCTTTGGTTAAAGACTGAAGCGGATGAAATTCAAAAGGACAACAATTATGCTGGACATAAATAGTTGGCTGACTGCAGGTATTTTTGCAGATCCAGACCATCCTTGAGAAGTACCAAGCCATGGTGAGGCTCCAACTTGTTGAAAAATATAACCTAGATCCAATGTACAGGATATGTCAAATGGACACAAGCAGACAGAGAGGGAAACACATTGAAGTTATCACTTACCAAGTTTTTACCAGATGTCAGCACTCAGCAGGAAATTCAATACAGTATCATGTGGGTAACCTACTATTAAACTGCTAGTCATATGCCCATATAAGTTAATCCACTGTGCAACATGGTTCCTGTTTTGTCTGCCTCCTCTGTTCACGGAGGAAAGAAGGAACTACTTATATTTGTCAGCTATTTTGTGGGACAGCAAACAAGCCAGATGATTGTCTAATCTTGTGGAGTGAAATGTCACTTAACCCTACAAAGCTTCTTCAGGACTGTTTATATCCACAACCTAAAAAGAGAAAAAAATGTTGCAATGGCAACAGTTGCCAGGTACTGCCGAAAATCTAATCAGCTCTAATCTGTGCAGGGGTATGGAATGCATAGAACCCATAAAAATATTTGTAAGTCCAAGAAACAGAAAGAAAGTGATGCCGTGGCAACACTTGTTGCAAGTTATTGCCGAAAACTAATCAGCTCCAATCTGTGCAGGGGTATGGAATGTAAAGAACCCATCAAATTATTTATAAGTTCAAGGAACAAAAAAAGTGTTGCCATGGGAACACTTGTTGCCATGTACTGTTGAAAAGCTAGTCAGCTCTCATCCATGTAGGGGTTTGGAATGCAAAGAACCCACAAAAATATTTATACATAGGTAAAAGAAACATAAAGAAAGTGTTGCCATGGCAACACTTGTTGCAACTTATTGCCAAAAACTAATCAGCTCCAATCTGTGCAGGGGTATGGAATGCAAAGAACCCATCAAATTATTTATAAGTTCAAGGAACAAAAAAAGAGTGTTGCCATGGGAACACTTGTTGCCATGTACTGTCAAAAAACTATAGTCAGCTCTCATCCATGCAGGGGTTTGGAATGCAAAGAACCCACAAAAATATTTATACATAGGTAAAAGTAACATAAAGAAAGTGTTGCCATGGCAACACCTGTTGGCAGGTTATGTCGAAAAATTAGTCACCTCCAATCTGTGCTGGGGCTTGGAATGCAAAGAAGAACCCACAAAAATATTTAATAGGTAGAAGAAACAGAAAAAGTGTTGCCATGGCAACAATTGTTGCCAGGTACTGCCAAAAAAACTAAGCAGCTCCAATCCATGTCAGGGTATGGAATGTAAAGAACCCACAAAAATACTTACATATGGGTCCAAGAAACAGAAGAAAAGTGTTGCCAGGTATTGTTGAAAAACTAGTCAGCTCCAATCCATGAAGGTTTTCGAATGCAAAGAACCAACAAAAAGATTTTTAAACCCAAGAAAATGTTGCCAAGTACCCACAAATCACAATTTGAAAACAACAATACAGAAAAAGCATTGCATGCCAACAGCTGTTACCAAAACCTTGCAGAAAAACATCATCACTGCTCTTGTAGTTCCCCTTGCAAGAAATATATCCTGAAAATACTGGTTAAAATCTTTGCATGGGTTTTATTTATAAAGATCCCACCAATTTAAAAGTGAAAAACAACAGGACAAGTGTTGCCATGGTAACAGCTGTTGGCAAATGTTGCCTAAAACCAAATCACAAGTTCCACTTGTAATGAACATAATTTGAAAATTTTGAATAATGTTAAATGCCAACAAAATAAAAGACCAAGAAACAGAAAAAGTGTTGCCATGAAAACACTTGTTGCATAAATTGCCAAGAAAGCAATCAAATACAAGTTTTCATGCCATTAAACCTCCACAGTTATATATACATGCAAAATTTTAATGAAAATTCTCAAGTTATCTTCAGTATACTCTATACTATATACTAAATAAAACTAGAGGATCGCTTGCAAAAAGAAAAGATAATGTTTTTGCACAGCAAAAACAAAGCGCCCCGAAAAGGATATAAAGGCGAGTGCTAAAGTATTAAGAAAATGCTCTGCTTTTAGCCTTATACTGTTGTTGCAACCAAAGTCTGCGTAGTCTGCTCTATCTAGCATGGTTTTCGAGATATAAGCATTTTTGTGTTTTTCATTTTTTGTGAAAAATTTTAAAATTCAAAATGGCTGCCATTTTGGGCGAGACAAAAATTTTTTGAAAATTGCGATGGCCACTCTGGAAAGATAACCTGCGGGTCAAAAATTTTGTCGAAATCACTCTATCTAGCACGGTTTTCGAGATATTACCATTTTTGTGTTTTGTAATTTCTGCGAAAAATTAGAAAATTCAAAATGGCCGCCATTTTTGGCGAGACAAAAAGTTTTTTAAAATTGGAATGGCCACTCAGAGATAGCTTCCAGGTCAAAAATTTCATCGAAATCGTTCTATCTAGCACGGTTTTCGAGATATAAGCATTTTTGTGTTTTGCAATTTTTGTGAAAAATTCAAAATGGCCGCCATTTTGGGCAAGATAAAATTTTTTTGAAAATTGGGATGGCCACTCTGCAGAGATACACTGTGTTTTTTGCAATTGCGAAAAATCAGAAAATTCAAAATGGCCACCATTTTGGGTGAGACAAAAATATTTTGAAAATTGCGATGGCCACTCTGCAGAGATATCCTGCGAGTCAAAAATTTCCTCGAAATCGCTCTATCTAGCACGGTTTTCGAGATATAAGTATTTTTGTGTTTTGCAATTTTTGTGAAAAATTCGAAAATTCAAAATGGCCGCCAGTTTTGGCGAGACAAATTTTTTTTAAAAATTGAGATGACTATCTCTGCTGAAACACCCTGTGGGTAAAAAATTTCCTCGAAATCGCTCTATCTAGCACGGTTTTCGAGATATAAGCATTTTTGTGTTTTGCAATTTTTGCAAAAAATTCGAAAATTCAAAATGGCCGCCAGTTTTGGCGAGACAAAATTTTTTTAAAAATTGAGATGACTATCTCTGCTGAGACACCCTGTGGGTAAAAAATTTCGTCGAAATCGCTCTATCTTACACGGTTTTCGAGATATAAGCGTTTTTGTGTTTTCCTTATTTGGAAAATTCGTAATGATAAATTAATCATTAATTACTCGGCCATTTCTTAACCAATCAATGCCAAAATCTAATGATTTCCAGATTTTAATAGAATGAATTTATTTGCCAAGTTTCAGGTGAACTGATAAAATCCCTTTCAAGTTATCATCCGGACAAGCTTACCCATCGAAAAGATACATTTTTGGTCATGTGACCTCTCTGATTGGTCGAAATGTCACTGCAGCTTTTTCAAAAAAATTCCCCAAAGCTACTGCATACACCTGTCAAATTTGAAAAGAATCGCCCAAGCGTTACTGAGTTATAAGGAAAACGAAAAGCGGAGCCGGCGGAGCCTGATTTTCTTGCTTCTTGCTGGAGGCTTAAAAACTGAAACTCAACATAATTCTTTTATACATGGGAGTTTAAGGTCATCTTAAAACAGGACACACCTTGAATACCACTTACAACCACATGCCCATTTTCGAGATACTGTCTGGAAAGGAAGTGTGGCGATGATACTGACAATGTGTTATAACTGGGAGTTTAAGCTCACCTAAATGTATGCACTTACCTGTGGCCAGTTACATATACATGCAAAATTTGAATGAAATTTCTCCAGTTATTTCCAGTATACTCTATGGAAAAATAATGTAAACTCAACATAACTTTTTAATACATGAGAGTTTAAGGTCACCTTAAAATTGGGTACACCTTGAAAACCAGTTACAACCCCATGCCAGATTTGAATTGAATCCATCAACAAATTTGTGAGATACTGTCCGGAAACGACAAACCTTCAAATCATTATAAGTATCTTACTACTGGGAGTTTAAGGTCATCTTAATTGGGCACACCTTGAGGAAAAGTTACATCAACATGCCAAATTGGAATTTAATTCATCAAGCCATTTTTGATATACTCTCTGGAAAGTAAGTGTGAAGACGACACTGACCATGCATGTCTTCAATCAAAGCTGCTAGTGACACAAACTAATGCAACCTTAAACTCATTAGTTTATAAAATATCAGCAATTTACTATAACCTTACAAAAGAGACCATTTTTTGGTGGAGATATATGTACATGATGAATATCAATGTAAAAAGTCCTAATTAGCATATAAAATATCTTCCAAACAGCAAAAATATTGCCCCCAACGTTAAACTCAAAGTTTGTTTGCACTGCTGTATAATGTAGCGAGTTTAAGGTAATCTTTTCCTGAAAGTTCTGTTCAAGGTTTGTTACATCCACAAATGAAATGCCTAGAATTGCACAATATTTGAAATACTGTTCAAAAATTACCAAAATTAAAGTGAATATAAATCTGTTATTAATGGGAGTTTAAGGTCACCTTATTGTGTGGCACTTACCTATGGCCAGTTACATATAATTGCAAAAGTTGAATGAAATTTATGAAGTTACTTTCAGTATACTCCATGGAGAAAGAAAAAACATAAACTGGACATAAGTTTTTTATACATGGGAGTTTAAGGTTACGTTAAAATAGGGCACAACTTCAAAACTAGTTACAACCACATGCCAAATTTGAATTGAATCCATCAAGCCATTTTTGAGATATTGTCCGGAAACGAAAAAACTTAAACTCAGTATAAGTATCTTACTAGAAGGAGTTTAAGGTCACAAAACTATACCGCACACCCTCAGGAGCAGTTGCATCCACATGCCAAATTTGAATTAAATCTGACAAGCCATTTTGAGAAACTGTAGGGAATAGAAAGCGTGACGATGACAGACGACGACAATAACAGACAACGCCACAAAATGAGATGGCAAAGCAATCCCTATATGCCACACAGCATAAATGCTGGTGACACAAAAACTAACAAAAGCAACAGGATGGTGCGAGATGTACATACTAATACAAGCATTAGGTCAAAAAAATTGAACCACATGAAGCATAAAGAATCTGTTTCTGCAGGTAGATTGCAAGAAATTCAGAAGAGACAGAAACTAAGATCTTGCTTATAAGAAAAGGGAAAATATTCAGAGGAATATTTCCGGAGCTAAACTTAGAATGAACTAGAAATAGGAAGCCCAGTAAAAAGAGAAAGTGGAACAATAGAGAAATAGGTGGATTGCATACAGGAAAGCACATTATCATGTGTAATGTCCACCTATGATGCTTGGAAAGGATATAAGTCATTTAATGAAAAGCTGAAAATGTACCAGTTGAGTCCGACGAAATCGCTCTATCTTGCACCATTTCCGAGATAAATGCATTTTTGCGTTTTATGCAGAAATTCAAGATGGCCGCCAAATATGGCGGGGAAAACGATTTTTGGGAAAAGTCGCCAGTTGACTCTACTGATACCCTGGGGGTCAAAATTTCAACAAAATCGCTCTATCTCACATTGTTTCCGAGATAAATGTATTTTTACTTTTTACGCAGAAATTCAAGACGGCCGCCAAAAAGTGGTGGGAAAATGATTTTTGGAAAAAGTCCCAAGTCAACTCTGCAGATACCCTAGTGATAACAAATTTCAACAAAATCAATCTGGCAGCATTTCCGAGATAAATGCATTTTTGCGTTTTACACAGAAATTTTAGATGGCCACCAAAAATGGCAGGAAAACAATTTTTGGGAAAAGTCACCAGTTGACTCTGCTGATACCCTGGGGGTAAAAAATTTCAAAGAAATCACTGTATCTCACACCATTGCCAAGATAAATGGGTTTTCATATTTTATGCAGATATTCAAGATGGCCCCCAAAAATGGCGGGAAAAAGATTTTTGGGAAAACTCGCCAGTCAACTCTGGGGATACCCTGGAGCTCAAAAAGTTTGACGAAATCGCTCTATCTTGCACCGTTTCCGAGATATTTACACTTTTTTATTTTCCGCTAAAATTCAAGATGGCCGCCATAAGTTGTGAAAATTGAAATTTTTCATTTTACCCAGGATAATATTCTATTACCCTTTGGGTTGAAAATTTGCTCAAAATCGCTCTATCTGTAATGGTTTCTGAGATATAAGCAAATTACTCAAAAGTAGTATTGAAAATAGCCAATAATTACCTAAATGGCTATTACTCGCTTACTTACAGAGCTATCAGTCCCAAATACCATACTAAGTGAGTTATAGACATAACAATCTTATATTCCCAATTTTACTAAAATATCTTGAATCATTTTCCCTTAAATGCATGGAAAGCAACAGGTACAGAAAATAGCTATACTTGGGTATTACTCAGTAAGCAAAAGAGTTACAACAGCTGAAAGCAATCCCAAACAAGACACTGACCCAATAAACCTGCATACCAAATTTGGTGAAAGATAGCTCTAATCTTTTCCTTAAAATGAGCGGAAACGATGTGTGACGCCGGAAAAAGCAAAAATAATATGTCCACCCCCACTGGGGGGTGGACATAATACTCGGCACAGACAAAAATAGAATCTTTCCAAAAAGATTTCATGAACAAGACTAAGAGAAAATCAAGATTATACGCAAAATGAAAAGATCTCCAGATATGCATCTAGAACAAAATTACTGTAGAATGAAGACTAAAGGCAGAAAGAAACTGGTTCTAGAAAAGTATCTAGGTCCAAATTAAGGCAACAAGAATAATACAGCCAGAGAGAAAGCAGGTCTACAAAAACATCTAGGTCCAAACTACTGGAAAGTGAAGAATACAGGCAGAGAGAAAGCAATGCTAGAAAAGCATCTAGATCCAAATTGAGAGTGATGTATACTGCCAGAAAGAAAGTAGTGCCAGAAAGGCATCTAGATCCATGTATACTGCCAGAAAGAAAGTAGTGCCAGAAAGGCATCTAGATCCAAAGTAAGGGAGAGTGAAGAATACATGCAGAAAGAAAGCAGTGTTAGAAAAGCATCTAGATCCAAATTAAGGGACAGTGAAGAATACAGCCAGAAAGAAAGCAAGGTTAGAAACTAATTTGATCCAAATTATGAGACATTGAAGAATACAGGCAGAAAGAAAGCAGTGTTAGAAAAGCATATAATCTAAATTAAGGGAGAGTGACGCATTCTGCCAGAAAGAAAGAAGTGCTAGAAAGATATCTAGATCCAAATTAAGGCAAAATGAAGAGTACAGGCAGAAAGAAAATAGTGCTAGAAGAGCCTCTCTCTCCAAGTTAAGGTAAACTGAAGAATACATGAAGAAAGAATCTGTGCAAAGAAAAAATTCTAGAAGTAAGCTTAGGAAAAGTGAACATTATAGGTATTGGAGATATCTTGTGTAAGATTAGGATCTCAACCATACCATAGAAAACGGGAATATCATATCTTTATTCTTAGACAAAAACTGAGGCACAGTCCTTTTCTAAAACAGAGACTAGAAGAGAATCTAAGGCAAGAAGGCTAAAGAGGACAAGTCACCATTATAAACTGAAATAAAACAGAGTGAGTGAGGTAAGAAGAAAAACACTAAGGAATAAATCGTTTGAACAATTAAAAGAAGATTTCTATCACAAAGTTGAGAAGGGGGCCAATTTTTATTTGCTCAAGCCGTGACCAACTATTTTATAAACACAGTGTTACTTGCAGGTATAATATCCCTGGTTTGACCAATAATCATGTTGCAAACAAATGCTTGCGAAACACTGTCAGTGTGAACGAGGAATGGATTTGCTGTACATACTTATCAGATTTTAAACAAAACAAGTATCCCCCTTGTGCACTTGAAAACAAAATTGAAAATTTTAACTAGAGAAAGGCTTTTGCTAACAAAAACGAGCGGGTCAGATGGAGAGCTGTAGTAGTCGCAGTATGAGACTGTAAGCAGAACGTAAGCTTTACAGTGTTTTGTATCTGATTGAAAAGTGGATTATTTAAAAACTGTAGCAGTTGCAGTATTAAACTGTAAGCAGAATGTGAGCTTTATTGTGTTTCGTAAAGTAGAATATATTACAAATCATTTTTGCTATAGGTTGCCCGACAAGAAACTATATAGCTGTAACTTTTGGATCGTAAATTTTTTTCCAGGAGATATTTAATCCTAGATTTATAATGATAAAGATATACTGTAGTAAACAATAATTGGCTATACATAGGGACATTCATATGTTGTATATCTTTGAGGCACTTTATGCCTCTGAAAGTTCACTGCTATTTAATATTTTTATAAGATAAATATGCTTAAGATAATCCTCCTTTTGAAATCCTTTATTGTTCCACTGTAAAAAGAATTCACAAAGTCGTGTTGTCAGATATTACTGTTAACATTTTTCATTCACAGATGACTCTATATGTGAATATCATGGCCATCTCGGGCCAACCCTAGATCATGTTATGGGATTTTGCGAGTCTTTTTTCGTGAATTTCGGGCGTTTCGAGTGGGAACTAATTGCCGTTTTCGGATCGTTTTGAATAATTTCAACTAGTAAACGTTCTGTAACTGTCACAGTTTTCGATCTTTTGTAATTAAGATTTGTGGAGGGATTTTTATTATTGACCTCAGCAACCTAATTAAAAACTGTGCTGATAAGATCTATCTGGACCGCGTTTAAGTCTACTAAATCTCGGAAAAAAACGTATTTTAATTAGTCTGGTACCCTGTCCATTTTACTTCTGGGACCCCCGGGAAATTGTAAGATGTGTGAACCGAAAATATTTTCAGGAGACAATGATAACCTGATGACTGGGTTCTGGGGCTATATTCACAAAAGGAATCAGAGAAGAATATTATTTATTATTATTTGCTGTACATAGTAATTTTTAAAACAATTATCTTAATATTGGACCAATTTTCCTCAAATCAAAAGGAACATAACCTCTAGAAATTTGCCTATAAATTGGTATAGATATTATATTGCTAGCTTCAATAAAAACAATCACAAAAATTATTTTAAACAGAGTTCCAGCAAGATTGTGGATCACAACAGGTGTTCTTGTTCTTCAAATATTTAAAAAAAGTCACACCAGTTATTTCAATAAATATGATATAATTAATATACTATAACACAATAAAATGATATAGAGTTAGGGATATTTAAATATGGACTTCTTTATTATGTGGATTTAATTTTGTCAAAGGTCAGAGTTGTGATTTTTATGTCTCATGCAACAGCAACAGCCAGGGTCATATTATGACAGGTACTGTGCATTGTCATTTGGGGGAGTCATACCTACACAGAGGTGACAGCCTATCATTAGATGTCAAACCTGCTAACCCACAAGGCCTTTCTATTTTGTCAAGCATAAGAAATATCTGAAGCACTGTGGTCTAAGTTCTCTATGTGTGATATGAAAACAACTGATTCCATTTCAGAATTGTGACAAAGCTGAATAACTGTTCAGGTCAATCCAGAAGTGCCTTTGATATTCCCCAGTGAAGGTAGCACGAGTGATAAAGCGTACCTTTCCTCTCAGTTAATCACACATATATAGTGTTGTAATAAGAATAATATAGCTGTGTGAAGTGACAATAGCAGTTACCCAATAAACCTCCCTTATATTAACCAAGAGCTATTTGGTAATATTTCAAAATTATTTTGTAATTTATCATCAGAGGCTGAAGATTTCATCCAATTTTGCCCATGAGGTGCAAAAATCTTATCCGCTTTGAGCCGCCGGATCCATCCGCTTTTGAGCGGATTGAGCCTCCTAAAGGAGGCTCAGGAGGATAAAATCCCAAAATATGGAGTTTTTAGCATTATTTAGACAATATCCTCCTGCTGCTAAGCCTCTTTACCTTAGAGCTAAGAACTTATACAGGAAGAAGCTTAACCTGGCAACCAACCTCCACTCTGTGAGAAGCAGCCTGAAGAGTGGTTCTTTCCCACCACAGTGCAACTTTAGAAGCTCCCCACCAGAGAGCTCAGATGCATCATTTAAACAGAAATGGGTGGACCATACTTCTAAATGCAAGAGAGACCTGACCTTGCTCTGGACAGAAGAAATGAACCGTAAATACTCAGGTATTAAAGGCGAAATCCAAGGGACTCTAGCTGAACTTGAAACAGTACTTGATCAAGCTCAGTTTAAAGAAATCAAGGACTCCCTCACCACCAAATTCCAGTCAGCAGCTCCTGCTACACTTCAGAAAAAACTGAAGCCTAATCTTCAAAACCAGAAGAAAACAACTAGGCCAAATAAGAAGGTCAAGCAAGGAAGAAGACCACAGAATCCAAACAAACAGCTGAACTTGTTGTTAAATGGACTCTCAAGACTCATCCAGAATAAATCTAAATAGACAATTTATTCTACCATGATCATCAATTTATCATGTGTATTTTATTTATTCATACTATATATTATTATGTTAATAAAATATCAAATATTATTTGCTACTTTCTGGATCTTTACCTCATCATGGGTTTTGTGTGTTTATCTCCTTACACCTCTCTTTAGCCTCCAAAAACTGGCTAAAAGCGGCTGAGCCTCTATTTACCAGCTCAAAGCGGATGAGCCTCTAAAAATTAGAGGCTCAAAACGGATAAGAATTTCTCACCTTAATAGAAATACCCTCACCCTCTCTGAAGTTCCACATAATCATGATGGCAACTTCTGACTTTAATGATATTCTGAAACAGATACAGGATGAGGCCAAAATTGCCCCACCTGGCATACTCCCCAAAGGGAAAACTATGGACAGCCATATTGGTCACACAGTCATCAACCTGTCTGACATCACTTTAACAGAAAGCCAAGTGCAAGCCCTACAAAAAGGACTTACCTTTTGCCCTACACCTGGTCCACCAAATAAGGCAAAAATTTGGACTGACTTTAAGGAATTTCACAGAAGACTGTGCCTTAAATTTCACTTTTATAATGACAATCAACAATTTGATCATTTGTCAGAAAATGAAATTGATCTAATCAATTTCATGGCTGATAACATGGAGGAAGAAACTAATCCTTATCATAGTATACACAACAAATTTGTGAATAAAAGTTCATGGAAGCCATCGAGGGTCCACCAGTCCCTGGATATCTTCCAAAGATCATTCAAAATTGGCCTTCTAAATAGCAATATTAAACATGCCAGGAAACCTAACCTGACAAGGGAACAAATGTCAAGCCTTAAAGAACTCTCAGATAACCCTGAAATTGTCATCCAGAAAGCTGACAAAGGATCTGCAGTGGTTGTTATGAACACCACTGACTACCTGAGAGAGGGCTATAGACAATTGAGTGACACCCAATTTTATACAAAATTGAGCCATGATTCAACTCAAGAGATAGCCACCAATGTTACCAAAACCATCACATTGATGAAACAAAAAGGTCTTATCTCAGAAAAAAACTTTGACCACCTAAACCCAGCAGATTGCACTGAGGCTAGGTGTTATATGCTACCAAAAATCCACAAAAAAGGAGTCCCAGGCAGACCCATCTGCAGTTCGGTAAACCACCCCACTAGCAGAATCAGTAAACTGGTAGATGAACATATTAAAAAATATGTCCCTCAAACCAAGTCCTACATCAGAGATACCCAAGACTTTATCAAGAAAATTAAAGACTTAGGACCCATCCCTGAAGGAGCGATTTTATGCACTTTGGATGTTTCCTCTCTCTATACCAATATACCTAACAATGAAGGTATTCTGGCTGAGAAATTAAGGAATGACCCTACCAAAACCCCTATAGTGTCATTTATTCTTGACCTACTTAAACTAGTGCTTCATAGTATGAGCTTTACATTTAATGGGGATCATTACCTACAAACTGGAGGCACAGCTATGGGTACATCACTTGTACCTAACTATGCTAACCTGTTTATGGATAGATTTGAGACTAAAGCTTTAGCTGGTTTCCCATTGAAACCACTCACCTGGAAACGGTTCATTGATGACTGTTTTATGGTGTGGACCCATGGAGAAGAATCATTGAAAAACTTCATTGAATACTTAAACTCCCTGCACCCAACTATCAAATTCACCCATGAAATGAGTTATACTCACATTGACTTTCTTGACACAACAGTCAAATTTGATTCCAATAGAGGGCTTATCACAACCCTATTCAACAAACCCACAGACACCCATCTGTATCTGGAATACAGTTCAGCCCACCCCCAAAGTGTCCTCACCAAAGAACCATTTGGTCAGTACCTTAGACTCAGGAGGATCTGTACCCTGGACAGTGACTTTGAGGCAAACGCCAAAAAACTCACTGGCTTCTATCTGAACAGAGGGTACCCTTTCCAAAGCCTCAAAAGGCATTATCTGAGGGCTAGAAAATTTAATCAGGATGAATTATTGAACATTGTCTCTAAAGAAACCAAAGAGGCACCAGTTATGGTCACTCAATTTAATCCCAGGAATCCAGTTATTGGGTCACTGGTTAGAAACAATTGGAACATAATCCAAAATACTGAGGAACTGACACAGATCTTCAATATTAAACCACTCATTGGTTTCAGGCGCCTGCCTAATCTCAGGGATATCCTCACCAGTAGCACTATCTCATACCCCCCTAAACCTAGTACTGAATCCAATAAATCAGTACACATTCCTATCTGCACTAGATTAGGTAAATGCACCTACTGCCCAAGAATCAGGAAAGTTGACCAGATCATCAGCTTTCATACTAACCAAGTGTTTAAATGCAAACACTTACCACCCAAACATAAAGTTACCTGTGAACTCACTAATTTAATTTACATCATAAACTGTAAAAAGTGTGGCCACCAATACATTGGTGAAACCAAGAGACCATTCAGAAATAGAATGTATGAACACCATTCCAGTGTCCAGAAATTCTCCACTGATAAATCCACTCCTGTCTCTAGACATTTCAGCCAGAAAGATCATTCTGTGAAACATATGGAGTTCAGTATTTTACATTGGATGGGGGATCCAATAAACCCAAATACCACAAATAGGCGCAGAAGCCAAGAACTATATTACATTTGGGCATTCCCCACACTCCACCCAGCAGGCATCAACATGTTTGTATGAAGCATATGCCCTCTCATGGCACCCCCTACCCAGGTGCCCCCTCTTTTCCCTTATATAGTGTTGTATGTCATTTTTATTGCATTAAATTCCATACACAAGTCACAGAGAAGAATATTATTGTTTGCTGTGCTTAGTAATTTTTAAAACAAGTGTCTTGCACAATATTGGACCAATTTTCCTCAAATCAAAAAGAACATAACCTCTAGAAATTTGCCTTTAAATTGGTATAGATATTATATTGCTAGCTGCAATAAAACAATCACAAAAAATATTTTAAATGGAGTTCCAGCAAGATTGTGCATCGCAACAGGTGTTTGTGTTCTTCAAATATTTTTAAGAGTCACACCAGTTATTGCAATAAATATGATATAATTAATGTACTATAACACAATAAAATGATATAGAGTTAGGGATATTTAAATATGGACTGCTTTATGATGTGGATTTAATTTTGTCAAAGTTGTGATTTTTATGTCTTATGCAACAGCAACAGCCAGGGTCATATTATGACAGCACACTGCATTGTCATTTGGGGGAGTCATACCTACACAGAGGTGAACAGCCTATCACTAGATGTCAGACCTGCTAACCCACGAGGACATTCTATTTTGTCAAGCATAAGAAATATCTGAAGCACTAAACTATTCCCACTAAAGGTAGCACAAGTGATAAAGTCTGCCTTTCCTCTCAGTTAATCACACATATTTAGTGTTTGATGTCATTTTTATTGCATTAAATTCCATACACAAGTCACAGAGAAGAATATTATTATTTGCTGTGCATAGTACTTTTTAAAACAAGTGTCTTAGACAATATTGGACCAATTTTCCTCAAATCAAAAAGAACATAGCCTCTAGAAATTTGCCTTTAAATTGGTATTAATATTATATTTCTAGCTTCAATAAAACTATCACAAAAAATTATTTTAAACAAAGTTCCAGCAAGATTGTGGATCGCAACAGGCGTTTGTGTTCTTCAAATATTTTTGAAAGAGTCACACCAGTTACTGTAATAAATATGATACAATTAATATACTATAACAATAAAAACATATAGCGTAAGGGATATTTAAATGTGGACTTCTTTATGATGTGGATTTCATTTTGTCAAAGGTCAAAGTTGTGATTTTTATGTCTCATGCAACAGCAACAGCCAGGGTCATATTATGACAGGTACTCTGCATTGTCATTTGGAGGAGTCATAACTACACAGAGGTGACAGCCTATCATTAGATGTCAAACCTGCTAACCCACAAGGACATTCTATTTTGTCAAGCATAAGAAATCATATCTGAAGCACTAAACTATTCCTACTAAAGGTAGCACAAGTGATAAAGCCTGCCTTACCTCTCAGTTAATCACACATATTTAGTGTTTCATGTCATTTCTATTGCATTAAATTCCATACACAAGTCACAGAGAAGAATATTGTTTATTATTTTTTGCTGTGGATAGTAATTTTTAAAACAATTATCTTAATATTGGACCAATTTTCCTCAAATCAAAAGTACCATAACCTCTAGAAATTTGCCTTTAAATTGGTATAGACATTATATTGCTAGCTTCAATAAAAGAATCACAAAAAAATTATTTTAAACAGAGTTCCAGCAAGATTGTGGAACACAACAAGTGTTTGTGTTCTTCAAATATTTTTAAAAAACTCAAGTTATTGCAATAAATATGATATAATTAATGTACTGTAACACAATAAAAACATATAGAGTAAGCTAGGATATTTAAATATGGACTTCTTGATTATGTGGATTTAATTTTGTCAAAGGTCAAAGTTGTGATTGTTATTGCTTATGCAACAACAACAGCCAGGGTCGTATTATGACAGGTACTCTGCATTGGCATTTGGGGGAGTCATACCTACACAGAGGTGACAGCCTATCATTAGATGTCAAACCTGCTAACCCACAAGGCCTTTCTATTTTGTCAAGCATAAGAAATATCTGAAGCACTGTGGTCTAAATTTTCTATGTGTGATATGAAAACAACTGATTCCATTCCAGAATTGTGACAAAGCTGAATAACTGTTCAGGTCAATCCAGAAGTGCCTTCTGATATTCCCCAGTGAAGGTAGCACGAGTGATAAAGCCTACCTTCCCTCTCAGTTAATCACACATATATAGTGTTGTATGTCATTTTTGTTGCATTAAATTCCATACACAAGTCACAGAAGAATATTATTGTTTGCTGTGCTTAGTAATTTTTAAAACAAGTGTCTTGGACAATATTAGACCAATTTTCCTCAAATCAAAAAGAACATAACCTCTAGAAATTTGCCTTTAAATTGGTATAGATATTATATTGCTAGCTTCAATAAAACAATCACCAAAAATATTTTAAATAGAGTTCCAGCAAGATTGTGGATCACAACAGGTGTTTGTGTCCTTCAGTTATTTTTAAGAGTCACACCAGTTATTGCAATAAATATGATATAATTAATGTACTATAACACAATAAAATGATATAGAGTTAGGGATATTTAAATATGGACTTCTTTATGATGTGAATTTAATTTTGTCAAAGGTCAAAGTTGTGATTTTTATGTCTCATGCAACAGCAACAGCCAGGGTCATATTAAGACAGGTACTCTGCATTGTCACTTTGGGGAGTCATACCTACACAGAGGTGACAGCCTATCATTAGATGTCAAACCTGCTAACCCACAAGGACATTCTATTTTGTCAAGCATAAGAAATATCTGAAGCACTAAACTATTCCCACTAAAGGTAGCACAAGTGATAAACCCTACGTTTCCTCTCAGTTAATCACACATATTTAGTGTTTGATGTCATTTTTATTGCATTAAGCTCCATACACAAGTCACAGAGAAGAAGATTATTATTTGCTGTGCATAGTAATTTTTAAAACAAGTGTCTTGGACAATATTGGATCCATTTTCCTCAACTCAAAAAGAACATGACCTCTAGAAATTTGCCTTTAAATTGGTATTAATATTATATTGCTAGCTTCAATAAAACAATCACAAAAAAATTATTTTAAACAGAGTTCCAGCAAGATTGTGCATCGCAACAGTTGTTCGTGTTCTTCAAATATTTTTGAAAGAGTCACACCAGTTATTGCAATAAATATGATACAATTAATATACTATAACACAATAAAAACATATAGAGTAAGGGATATTTAAATATGAACTTCTTTATTATGTGGATTTAATTTTGTCAAAGGTCAAAGTTGTGATTTTTATGTCTCATGCAACAGCAACAGCCAGGGTCATATTAAGACAGGTACTCTGCATTGTCATTTGGGAGAGTCATACCTACACAGAGGTGACAGCCTATCATTAGATGTCAAACCTGCTAACCCACAAGGACATTCTCTTTTTTCAATCATAAGAAATATCTGAAGCACTAAACTATTCCCACTAAAGGTAGCACAAGTGATAAAGCCTTCCTTTCCTCTCAGTTAATCACACATATTTAGTGTTTGATATCATTTTTTTTGCATTAAATTCCATACACAAGTCACAGAGAAGAATATTATTATTTGCTGTACATAGTAAGTTTTAAAACAAGTTTCTTAGACAATATTGGACCTATTTTCCTCAAATCAAAAAGAACATAACCTCTAGAAATTTGCCTTTAATTTGGAATTAATATTATATTGCTAGCTTCAATAAAACTATCACAAAAAATTATTTTAAACAGAGTTCCAGGAAGATTGTGGATCGCAACAGGCATTTGTGTTCTTCAAATATTTTTGAAAGAGTCACACCAGTTATTGCAATAAATATGATACAATTAATATACTTAACAATAAAAACATATAGGGTAAGGGATATTTAAATATGGACTTCTTTATGAATTGGATTTAATTTTGTCAAAGGTCAAAGTTGTGATTTTTATGTCTCATGCAACAGCCAGGGTCATAATATGCATTGTCATTTGGGGGAGTCATACCTACACAGAGGTGACAGCCTATCATTAGATGTCAAACCTGCTAACCCACAAGGACATTCTATTTTGTCAAGCATAAGAAATCATATCTGAAGCACTAAACTATTCCCACTAAAGGTAGCACAAGTGATAAAGCATGCCTTTCCTCTCAGATAATCACACATGTTTAGTGTTTGATGTCATTTTTATTGCATTAAATTCCATACACAAGTCACAGAGAAGAATATTGTTTATTATTATTTGCTGTGCATAGTAATTTTTAAAACAATTATCTTAATATTGGACCAATTTTCCTCAAATCAAAAGGAACATAACCTCTAGAAATTTGCCTTTAAATTGGTATACATATTATATTGCTAGCTTCAATGAAACAATCACAAAAATTATTTTAAACAGAGTTCCAGCAAGATTGTGGATCGCAACAGGTGTTCATGTTCTTCAAATATTTTTTAAAAAGTCACACCAGTTATTGTAATAAATATGATATAATAAATATACTATAACACAATAAAATGATATAGAGTTAGGGATATTTAAATATGGACTTCTTTATTATGTGGATTTAATTTGTCAAAAAAGTTGTAATTTTTATGTCTCATGCAACAGCAACAGCCAGGGTCATTTTATGACAGGTACTCTGCATTATTATTTGGGAGAGTCATACCTACACAGAGGTGGCAGCCTATCATTAGATGTCAAACCTGCTAACCCACAAGGCCTTTCTATTTTGTCAAGCATAAGAAATATCTGAAGCACTGTGGTCTAAGTTCTCTATGTGTGATATGAAAACAACTGATTCCACCACATAGCTGTGACAAAGCTGAATAACTGTTCAGGTCAATCCAAAAGTGCCTTCTGATATTCCCCAATAAAGGTAGCACGAGTGATAAAGTGTGCCTTTCGTGTCAGTTTATCACACCTATTTAGTGTCATATATCATTTGTATTTCATAAAGATCCATACACAATTCACAGAGGAAAATTGTTTTAATTGAATATTATATTTTGCATTTCCTGTTCATTGCTGTACATACTAACTTTTAAAAGTAGTATCTTGGCCAATATATTGCCAAACTTTTTAAAATCAAGGGAATATAACTTAGGGTACATGTCTAAAATGCTTGTTAAAATTTCAATTCGATTTTTATGACCTACAAAAAACAACTATTTTTTCTTAAGTTATGCATGCTCTTAGAATATTCTAAGAATCGGCGTTCTGTGAATAGCAAATTCTTATTCTTAGAAAAATTCTAAGAATAAAAACAATTCTAAGAATAAATATAATTCTAAGAATAAAAATCTTTGTGAATAGGAAAATTCTTATTCTTAGAATTTTTCTAAGAAAAACGACAATTCTAAGAATAAGCATAATTCTAAGAATAAGAATCTTTGTGAATACGGCCCCAGGTTGCACACCCACTTCTCGGGGAGTCGTTTTCGTTGTAAAATATTATTCAGGGTACCAGTCTGATAAGCTTGTTCAAGCCCACCATCCACGCATGCGCATTCCTCTATTTTCAAGATCTTTCGCTTCAAAACTTCAAATATTGCCAGAAGACGTAAGAAAAGGGTTAAATATGAAAGAAATAATAAAATAAATACAAAATATGGGAAGGATTGCAGAATTCCCCTCCCGGAAGTAGAAAGGCGTAGGAATATAAGTGAAGTTATTTTCTGCAATAATATAGTTCCTGATTAAATAGAAAATAAGAGAAGTAGACAGGTAGACATGTAGGCAGGTAGGCAGGTAGACATGTAGGCAGGTAGACAGGTTGGCTGGTAGGCAGGTCGGCTGGTGGGCAGGTCGGCTGATAGGCAGGTCGGCTGGTAGACAGGTAGACAGGTCGGCTGGTAGACAGGTCGGCGGGTCGGCAGGTAGACAGGTCGGCAGGTAGACAGGTCGGCAGGTAGGCAGGTAGACAAGTAGGCAGGTAGACTGGTAGGCAGGTAGACAGGTCGGCAGGTAGACAAGTAGGCAGGTACACTGGTAGGCAGGTAGGCAGTTGGACAGATTTACTCATTTCTTGTTTGCAGAAAAGAAAATTTAAAATTGAAAATTCATGTAAACCAAGTTCTTATCGATGTGCTTCTAACAATATGTCACGTGACAATGAAAACCCTCTTGCTTGTTGCTGCTATTTATACTCCAATTTCGAGCTTCTGGGAAGGACCCAATCAGTGCTTTTATAGTAAGCTTTTGGTTTGTCCTTGAACTTTTTTGAGTCACGTGATAATTATAATTTTGGTATAAAAGGTAGCGATGACAAAGAAGTTTCTTACTGTAATGTGAGATTTTATTCTGGTAACATGTACCCGTCTTTATTTCAATAGGTTCTAACATTCATATTATTGTCATTGTGTTTCATAATATGATCGGGGTAAACGTTGATATATTTATGAAATATTATTGATATACTGTAATGTTAGTAAATGCGAAATTTTAATTTTTTGGGGGAAAAAGAGGATCAAGTGTCGACCAATCAACAAATCATAAACTAGGTCAGCATTAAATATTTAGATCCCATCACGTGACTACAAATTTTACTATAAAAGGCAGCAACAAGGCAGAAAGATTCTCACTGTAATTTGTTTTTCACTGTCAGAAGGACGTCCCTCCCTGTGCTTGTAATGTACGTTGTTATTTTATTTTTTGAATGAAATGTCCACTAATAAACAAGTCAATAACTGGGTAAATATTAAATTTCAGGATAGAAAAAGCACTGCATGGATATTTTGGTCTAAACTCATGAGGCATCTTAAGTTCTCTTTACTTGTGATTCAACCCGCCGACCTGCCGACCTGTCTACCCGCCGACCTGTCTACCCGCCTACCTGTCTACCCGCCTACCTGTCTGCCTGTCTACCTGTCTATTAATTATTTATATATATAATATATATATATATTCTTATATATTTATATATATGACGGAACTACTTTCAGCTATATCCGGGAGGGGAATTCTGCAATTTAGCCAAAATATGTCGCTTATTGATGTGTAAGAAGAAATATTTCCGAAAATTGTCGAAATCTGCATATTTGGGTAAAATCTTCTATTATCACCCACGGCTGAAGCGATGAACAAGAAATATGCTGGTAGTTTTCATCTTAAACCAGCCTTTCTATTTGTAAAATATTGTCAATAAACCCCCTTAAAGAACTGCCGTGTCTGCGCATATTTGCTCATTAATATTAATGAGGTAGGTCCGCTGACAGGAAATATGCTGGTAGTTTTCATCTTAAACCAGCCTTTCAGGAAACCCCCTTAAATAACCGCCATGCCGTGACCGCGCATATGATTTCCAGACGTTTCGACCCGTTTTTTCCCAGACGTTTCGACCTACTTTTGCAAATTCGACTCAATCTGAAAGCTTACTGCTTCTAGGCATAAGTTGGCCACGGTCATAAGTTGGCCACCACTCATTTAAATGTGTCAAGCGGACAAATGTGTGGTTGCACAGGGTTTAAAAGTGGTCTTTATCATAAATCTTATTATAATAGACCATTCAATAATGATACAGGCCTTTAGATTTATAGAAATTTCAAAATATGATGATGGTGGCCAACTTATGACCGCGGCCAACTTATGCCTAGAAGCAGTAGAGTTAAAATACGTCAAACTTTAGAACTAACAGCCATAGGATCCAAGTCTTCATGGACTTTAAAAATATTATAAGGAAATGCCAGGGGAAATCCGTGACCTCATATCTTCTCATGAATATTAATGACTTGGGTGCTATGGCCGTGATTTCTGTACTTTAAAATATTTGATTATTGTCCATGCTGCTATTTTATAAAATATTGCAAGAAAATTCTAGGGGAATTCCGTGACCTCATATCTTCTCATGAATATTAATGACTTGGGTGCTATGGCCGTGAGTTCTGTAGTTTAAAATATTTGATTATTGTCCATGCTGCTATTTTATAAAATATTGCAAGAAAATTCTAGGGGAATTCCGTGACCTCATATCTTCTCATGAATATTAATGACTTGGGAGCTATGGCCGTGAGTTCTAGAGTTTGAAGTATTTGATCTTCGTCTATGCTTTCATTTTATAAAATATTGCAAGGAAATCCCACTAGAAACTGTCTGATAAAAGTAGGTCGAAATGTCTGGGAAAAAAATGGTCCAAACGTCCGGAGGGTCGAAACATCTTGATACCGCGCATATTTGCTCATTAATATTAATGAGGCAGGTCCGTGAACAGGAAATATGCTGGATTTTTTCTGAGTAATTATATGATTTTCTTAGCACAAATTATATGCGGTATAATATATTTCTTAATTTAAATGTAAGATCGTCGAATCCACCGTATGCGAGGATAATGAGGCAAGTCCGTGAACAGGAAATATGCTGGCAGTTTTCATCTTAAACCAGCATTGTAAAATATTGTCACGAAAACCCCTCAAAAAACTGCGGTAACTGCTCATATTTGCTCATTAATATTAATGAGGTAAGTCCGTGAACAGGAAATATGCTGGTAGTTTTCGTCTTAAACCAGCCCCTCAATGAACTGCCTTGAGTGCACATGTTTGGTCATTAATATTAATGAGGCAAGTCCGTGGACAGCAAATATGCTGGTCGTTTTCATTTTAAACCAGCCTTGTAAAACTGAAGTATTATTAACCACGAATCTATAATATATTTACCGCGAATCTTCCAAATATTTACTGCGAATCTTCCAATATTGACCGCATATCTTCCTGACCGCGTATATTCCAGATACCCAGTACTACTGCTTCTAGGCATAAGTTGGCCGCGGTCATAAGTTGGCCACCACTAATTTCATTGGGCCAAACAGACAAATAAGTCTTTGTACAGTGTTTAAAATGAACAAAAAGTATAAATCTAATAATAATGGACCATTTACGATTGCAATCAGCTTTTAAATTTGTAGCAATTTTAAGTTTCGGTGATGGTGGCCAACTTATGATATAAGATTAAATATCAGTGAACTTCCTGTCCACAGACTTGCCTCATTAATATTAATGACGAAATATGAGGTCCAGAATTTCTTAAATAAATAGAAAAAAAAGGGCTGGTTTATGATTAAATACCAGTGAACTTCCTGTCCACGGACCTGCCTCATTAATATTAATGAGGAAATATGACCTGATCAAATTTCTTGGACGAGGGTTTAGTACTGTACTGTAAGTTCACGTCAAGAGTTTTGTTTATCAGTATACAGAAGTATTTGATAAATTTCAAAGAAAAGCTGGTGTAAGATTAAATACCAGTACACTTCCTGTCCGTGGACCTGCCTCATTAACATTAATGAGGAAATATGAGATCATAGAATTTCTCGAATAAATAGAAAAAAGGCTGGTTTATGATTAAATACCAGTGAACTTCCAGTGCACGGACCTGCCTCATTAATATTAATGAGGAAATATTACCCAATTGAATTTCTTGGATGGGCATTTACTACTGTACTGTAAGTTCACGCCAAGAGATTTGTTTATCATAATCCAGCAGTATTTCATAGATTTTAAAGAAAAGCTGGTTTAAGATTAAATACCAGTGCACTTCCTGTCCACGGGCCTGCCTCATTAATATTAAAGAGGAAATATGAGGTCACAGAATTTCTTGGATCAATAAATAAAAGGCTGGATTACGATTAAATGCCAGTGAACTTCCTGTCTATGGACCTGCCTCATTAATATTAATAAGGAAATATGACTTAGTTGAATTTCTTGGATGGGGGTTTACTGCTGTACTGTAACTTCATGCCAAGAGTTTTGTTTATCGGTATCCATATGCTTTGACCTTCAAAACATTTTCAATATTGGTCCACTGTTGGAAATACACTGGTTAAAATTCTTATTTATTTATAATAAAAATACTTTCTAAAATGGTTAAAAAGTGAGTTAAAAATTTTGAGCTCACTGAAATCACTGAAAATATATAATGATGATTAAATTTTGACAAAGTTTCCCAAAATCCCTTATTACTGCTCACTGACATCTTGAAGAAAAATCCACTGTTGGCCCAAGGGTGGCCCTCTGTTGGCAAATTCTAGAGTCTGAAGACTGCTTGGAAAGCCACCGTTGGTCCAACCGTAGGAAACTGGTGAACATGCAACCAATAGCCGCCAGTAATTGCTATGTTATAGCTGACCCAAAAGTAGCTGAATAACATATTATACAACATTTTCTGAATGTAATAGTTTTCAAGTTACAAGTGAACCACTATGTCCTTGGGCCTTGAAAGCTATCGCATTTGGAAAATTTATTTAAATGTATTATTCGCTAACTTATGGGTCAGCTATAACATAATGAAATTGCAGACCTTATCTGCCACTGTGGCCTAGCGGGTAACACACTTGTCTAGGAACTCAGAGGACGTGTGTTCAAACCCAGGTACAGGCAGATACATAGTGGCTTGGATGACCACTTAAAATAGCGGTCCTCTGCCATTGTATCCTATCCCAGGCTAAAGAACCTCAAAGACGTTGATAAATGGTCATCCTTGAGCCTCTATCTTCCAGTTAGGGGAATATCAGTTCCTTGTGAGTTGGGACTGTACCTGTGCAGTTGCATGGGTTAAATAGCGCTTTGAGTGCTGTAGTATATGGAGATATTGCGCTGAGTATAAATATAATTACAATAATAGACCTGTAGCTCATTGCATAGCTAAGCAAAACTACTTTCACGTTCTCACTGTCAAATAAATCAGTTGTAACTTCAAAACTATGGAATTCAGAGTATTTTGTCTAAATATGTTATTCCCCTACCTTTGGGTCAGCTATAACACAGAGAAATTGTACACCTGTAGCTCATTGCATAGCTGAGCAATAGCTACTTTAAGGTTCTTACTGTTGACTAAATCAGTTGTTCACTTGAAAACTCTTTCATTTACAGTATTTCTTTAAATATGTTATGCATCTTCTTTTGTGTGAGCTATATCGTATTAAAATTGCAGCCCTATTACTGATTGCTTAGCTGAGCAAAAGCTACTTTGACTTGTGCCCCATTGCATCACTGAGTAATAGCTACTTTGATAAACCTGTCGAGTAAATCAGTTATAACTTGAAAACTATTACATTTAGAATATTTTGTTTAAGTAAGTTATTCCCCTACTTTTGAGTAAGCTACAACATAGAAAAATACCAAATCTGTGGCTTATTTCATAGCTGAGCAATAGCTATTTTGAGATTCTCATTATTGAGTAAATCAGTTGTAACTTGAAATTTATTGGTTTACAGTATTTGTTTAAATATGTTGTACACCTACTTTTGGGTTAACTATAACATACTGAAGTTACAGACCTATAGCTCATGGCATAGGTGAGCAATTGCTACTTTCGGGCTGTCGGGGTATTGTTTTCACCCATAGTGTCCAGATGGGAGGGCGGGTGGCGGGAGAAAGTTTGTCTGGGCTGTATCTCAGAAACCGCCAGGTGTAGGAAGTTGATACTTGGTAGGGACACTTGTAAGTGTGCAACATCATGGCCTGACCTTCCTTTGACCTTGCCATAGTGACCTTGAGTTTCGAAATCTTGTTCGGGCTATATCTTGGAAACGCAAGGTGTAGGAAGTTGATACTTTGTAGGGGCATTGGTTAGGGGGTGTAGGTGTGCAACGTCATGGTGTGGTCTTAATTTGACCTTCTGTAGTGACCTTGACCTATAAAATCTTGTCCGGACTATATCTCGGAAACTGTAAGGTTTAGGAAGTTGATACTTGGTAGGGAGATTGCTTCGGGTGTGTAGGAATGCAACGTCATGGTCTGACCTTGATTTGACCTTTCTGTAGTGACCTTGACCTATAAAATCTTGTCCGAGCTATATCTGAGAAACCGTAAGATGTAGGAAGTTTATACTTGGTAGGAACATTGGTTTTATGCACAACCACTCTCTGTAAACCTTTCACACATGAAACACACATTAAGCCATTCCACTCTGCCAAACCCTAGATATGTGACCGATTCATTCGGTCACTGATTGCTTGTTTTATGATGCCATAACTTCAGAAACACTAGAGAGGTTAGCTTTGCCAGATAACAGAAATTTTGTTTAAGTGCATACTATATGTACCAGGTGTGGTTTTAGAAAGTCTTTAAAAAATGAGGTGGGAGAAAGAACTATATATTTATTATGTTAAAATGGCCAATTTGAAAGTCTCTGAAATACAAGAATTTTAAGTAAAAAGGTCATAAAAATCTTCCTTAAACTTAATCAATGTGTCAAGTTAAACTGGTGTTACTGAAGCATAAGTCAGTTGGCGGCTGAAAACCCTCATTTTTACTTCAAGATGGCCATGGCTGTACTTGTATTGGAACTCCAAAGCGGAAAGAAAATAAGTTTTATGGTTGGAGTTTCCTGGGGATGTAGACTTCATACTCCAAAAGCACAGTTCATATAATCTTTATTCACACATCAAATATAACTTCATATTAACAAATTCTCCATCAACTCAGGTGAACCTATGTTTCCAACACTTGGTGATGCACGGAGTAGCCAACATCATCTACAGTCAAACCTGTACATGTGACCACTCTCAAATAGAGACCACTTGCTAGTTAAGACCGTTTTATTCAAAAAACCTCTATACAAGAGACCACACAATGGAGACTAGAGGCTAACATGGGCACTGATAATCAATGGATGGGCCATATATATTGTGAATTGTCCCCCATTGTCCATTTCCACATACATGTAATACATGGTTTATAGTTTAAAGCTTAACCCAAGACTAAGAAGGATCTGAGTGTCTACATACAAAATATATGAGTTTATATATTAATGGCTGTTGGCAGTAACTACAAAGAAAGACCAATCAAATATCCGGTTATATAAAATACTTAACTTATTACTTGTGTGTCCATGGAATTTTGGTTCCATCTTGCCCAGCTTATAATTTGTATTTTGCTAAAGTCAAAAGGATGACTCCTGGGAACTTGTTTATATAAGTGGTTATTATGAAGGGAAATGTAGAATAGGATTACTCGTGATGGGGCTTGCTGCTGAACCATTATGCATACACATTGATCTTAAATCTAATGCTAAGTACAAATATGGTATTATTAGAATAAGGCTTAAGAGGATTACTTAGATGAGTCTGATGTGTTAATTGTATCCCCGACGCGAAGCAGGGATACTATGAATTCATCATCGTCGGCGTCCGCGCCCTCGTCCGCAGAGATTTCTTGTTAGCGACCTACAGTCCACATTTCTTTCCGGATTTCTTTCATATTTGGCAGGTGACTTGATATGGTAGAGGACTCGCCACCCTATCTTTTTGGTAGGCTTTATGTCTAAATTAGGCCTGTGGTAGACAAAAATGTCTAAAATGTGGAATATTGCTTGTTAGCGACCTACAGTCCACATTTCTTTCCAGATTTCTTTCATATTTGGCAGGTGGCTTGGTATGCTAGAGGACTTGCCACCCTATCTTTTTGGTAGGCTTTATGTCTAAATTAGGCCTGTGGTAGACAAAAATGTCTAAAATGCATTAAAAGTCATGAAATCATGCACTAAATCAATTATAACTTGAAAAGTGTTGCATTTAGAGCATTTTGTTAAAATACATGTATGTTATTCAGATACTTTTTTCATAGCTACAACATGGTGAGTAACTTGGGTGTCTGTCTCAATAGCTAAGTGAGTAATAGCTACTTTTGGGCTTTTCAGTAACTTCCATCATGAGTAAAATCAATTGTAACTTGAAAACTATTGCATTTACAGAATTTTGTATAAATATGTTATTCAGCTACTTTTATGTCAGCTATAACATAGTAAAATTTCAGACCTGTAGCTCATGGCATAGCTGAGTAATAGCTACTTTTAGGTTATCACTGTTGAGTAAATTACTTATAACTTCAAAAGTATTACATTTAGAGTATTTTGTTTCAATATGTTATTCACCTATTTCGGAGTCAGCTATAACATAGTGAAGTTCCAGACCTGTGGCTCATTGAGTAATTCTGCATTTTCTCTAAAAGTATTGCAGATAGCAAATTTTTCTTAAATAACTCATTCACCTACTTTTGGGAGAGCTTTCACATGCTGAAGTTCCAGACCTGTAGGTAATTACTCACCTACTCAAAATGAGTAAATGCGAATTATCTCTAAAAGTATTGCAGATAGCCAATTTTTGTCAAATAACTCCTTCACCTACTTTTGGGAGAGCTTTCACTTGGTGAAGTTTCAGACCCGTAGGTAATTACTCACCTACTCAAAATGAGTAAATGCAAATTATCTCTAAAAGTATTGCAGATAGCGAATTTTTGTCAAATAACTCCTTCACCTACTTTTGGGAGACCTTTCACTTGGTGAAGTTTCAGACCTGTAGCTAATTATTCACCTACCCAAAATGAGTAAATGCTAATTATCTATAAAAGTATTGCAGATATCCAATTTTTTATCAAATAACTCATTCATCTACTTTTGGGAGAGCTTTCACATTGTGAAGTTCCAGACCCGTAGGTAATTACTCGCCTACTGAAAATGAGTAAATTCGAATTATCTCTAAAAGTATTGTAGATAGCCAATTTTTCTCAAATAACTCATTCGCCTACTTTTGAGAGAGCTTTCACTTGGTGAAGTTTCAGACCCGTAGCTAATTATTCACCTACTCAAAATGAGTAAATGCGAATTATCTCTACAAGTATTGCAGATAGCCAGTATTTCACAAATAACTCATTAATATGAAAACAACTTAGAGGAAGTCATGGGCTGCAAATCTTTTCATGTGGTCAGATTTCACCTTGGGCCCCTCCTGCTTATTATTGGTCCTAGAGGTTTGCAATGTGAAAACGACTTATAGGAAATCATGGACTGCGAATCTTTTGATGTGGTCAGACTTCACCTTGGGCCCCTGCCAGGGTCAAATAAGGGTAGCCAAACTTAAAAGTGCTTTCAGCTTGCTTATTAACGAAAAATGCTTTTTATCTTCTAAACTATGTTAGTTGGCCTTTGTCGGTGGATACATCCAGCATCTGGCCACAGATGCGTCCTTTTTCTAGTTCCTATCTTGGGGTTGACCAAATGTCTTATTTCCTTTAAGGTATATTTCATTTACATCTCAATAATACACATAAAATGGACTATACACAGAAGATGTAACATATACATAAAATAATGAGTAGCACATGTCAATGCATGTTAAAAGTTAAATTGAGAATGATAAATATTTACACTGACTTCTAAAGTACAAATGTTACATAAAAGAATCTTAGAGTGTCCAGTAATTTATACATATCAATATTTAAGAAATACACACAAGTATAGCATTGTTACACATACTCACATAAGGAAATGGAAAGCTATTAGTAAAATATGATATACAGTAATAAATGAATATCAAGTTCGGACTGATTTCCCAATCTATAACATCCCCCCCCCCCCACACTTTGGGAAGAAGGGTTGACTCCAGGCAACCAATAAATACCTAGTTACTAGCATTGTCACAAGTGCATTAAAATCAATTAAAAATTGTAGAGCACTACACAAATGAGTAACATGTACACAAATTATGAAATGTATCAGAACAAACATTATAATAAGTAATATTCCAAGAACATTAAATTGTGATGAATCAAATCATACTGAAGAAGAATCACATCATAAGTTTTTTCAAATGTCCATTTATATAGAATGTCTTCGCATTGTCCATGTATAATAACATGTGTTTAAATAGTATGTCTTTATAGTCTTCATTAATACAGAATGTCTCATCATCTGCACAAATATTCTTTGATTATATTCATCTTCATAAACTGTCTTTTCGCAATGATGCACGTTTCAGGTTAGTCCCAACCAACAAGTTACAAATACTGTGTCACAGCCTTATAACAAGAAACACAATTGAGCTTAAGGGTAACAAAGTGCTGTTGCGTTAACAGCATTAACATCAGGATAAAGCTTAGATGTCTCACTATCACTAATTTTAGTATCACACTCATTTATATTTACATTTTGGTTGAACTCTACATTTGCAATGTTGTAGGAACCTCAGTACATAATATAGCAGAGTAATTTTGTTTGATCAAAGACCTTATTTTAATCCAGGTTAAAATGGGAATAAATATTTTCTTTGGCAGAATCAACTGTATGCCTGTGAAATTATTTCTTACAACAGTGTTTTGCAATGTCAAGAAAAGTACACATGGGATTTTAGAGCAAGTTATGTGAACAATGGGTTCAGTTGGTGTGATGGTGTAGTGGACAGGGGGTAAAGTAACTGTAGTAACTTCTAAGTGAACATTCAGCTTCAATGTGTAACAATCAAGACATAATTTTGTACCTTAAGATCTTTCTCAGAGCTATGCCAAATAGAGTGTGAAAGTTCGCCAATGAAAAGTAATAAGCCTGTTCATTTTCGCCTACTCTGCTTTTCCACTGTGGTAACATTTTGTGAGATGCAATCATTTTGATACCTTTTTATGTCAGCTGACTTGTCAGTCAGCTGACATTATGTCGTCACTCTGCGGCGTGGGCGTCCGCGTCCGCGTGAACAACTTCTCCTCCAAAACTACAAGGCCTAGAGACGTGCTGTTTTTTTTAAAAGATACCTTATCTATCGAGGATGAAAAATTGTTCAAGGCATGCAAATCTGTCTGTTCGTCTGTTTGCTAGAGACATTACAAGGGGGGTACCCCCACCAAAAGTGTGAAAATTTCAACACTTAATCACAATTTTCTCAGTGACTATTGCAGGGATTTCTCTCATATCTTGCATATATGTACTAGGCCAGAGGTAGATTCTCTTGTGTGAGTATGAGACCTTGATCTGTCTTACTTTTTTTTTAATAAACTTTTTTAATAATTTTTAATGCATTAAAATTCATGAAATCATGCACAAAATCATTTATAACTTGAAAACTGTTGCATCTAGAGCATTTTGTTAAAATATGTTATTCAGCTACTTTTTTCATAGCTACAATATGGTGAGTAAGTTGGGTGCCTGTCTCAATAGCTAAGTGAGTAATAGCTACTTTTGGGCTTTTCAGTAACTTCCATCATGAGTAGAATCACTTGTAACTTAAAAACTATTGCATTTAGAGAATTTCGTATAAATATGTTATTCAGCTACTTTTGGGTCAGCTATAACATAGTAAAATTTTAGACCTGTAGCTCATGGCATAGCTGACTAATAGCTACTTTTAGGTTATCACTGTTGAGTAAATCGCTTATAACTTCAAAACTATTGCATTTAGAGAATTTCGTATAAATATGTTATTCAGCTACTTTTGGGTCAGCTATAACATAGTAAAATTTCAGACCTGTAGCTCATGGCATAGCTGAGTAATAGCTACTTTTAGGTTATCACTGTTGAGTAAATCGCTTATAACTTGGAAACTATTGCATTTAGAGTATTTTGTTTCAATATGTTATTCACCTATTTTGGGATCAGCTATAACATAGTGAAGTTTCAGATCTGTGGCTCATTGCATAGCTGAGTATTAGCTACTTTGAAGTTCTCACTATTGAGTAAATCAGTTGTAATTGGAAAACTATTGCATTTAGAGAATTTCGTATAAATATGTTATTCAGCTACTTTTGGGTCAGCTATAACATAGTAAAATTTTAGACCTGTAGCTCATGGCATAGCTGAGTAATAACTACTTTGAGGTTCTCACTATTGAGTAAATCAGTTGTAATTGCAAAACTTTTGCATTTAGAGAATTTAGTATAAATATGTTATTCAGCTACTTTTGGGTCAGCTATAACATAGTAAAATTTCAGACCTGTAGCTCATGGCATAGCTGAGTAATAGCTACTTTTAGGCCATCACTATTGAGTAAATCAGTTGTAACTTGAAAACTATTGCATTTACAGTATTTTGCTTAAATATGTTGTTCACGTACTTTTGGGTCAGCTATAACATAGTAAAATTTTAGACCTGTAGCTCATGGCATAGCTGAGTAATAGCTACTTTTAGGTTATCACTGTTGAGTAAATCGCTTATAACTTGGAAATTATTGCATTTAGAGTATTTTGTTTCAATATGTTATTCACCTATTTTGGGGTCAGCTATAACATAGTGAAGTTCCAGACCTGTGACTCATTGCATAGCTGAGTAATAGCTACTTTGAAGTTCTCAATGTTGAGTAAATCACTTGTAATTTGAAAACTATTGCATTTAGAGAATTTCGTATAAATATGTTATTCAGCTACTTTTGGGTCAGCTATAACATAGTAAAATTTCAGACCTGTAGCTCATGGTATAGCTGAGTAATAGCTACTTTTAGGTTATCACTGTTGAGTAAATCACTTATAACTTGAAAACTATTGCATTTAGAGTATTTTGTTGCAATATGTTATTCACCTATTTTGGGATCAGCTATAACATAGTGAAGTTCCAGACCTGTGGCTCATTGCATAGCTGAGTAATAGCTACTTTGAAGTTCTCACTGTTGAGTAAATCAGTTGTAATTGGAAAACTATTGCCTTTACAGAAATTTGTGCAAATATGTTATTCAGCTACTTTTGGGTCAGCTATAACATAGTGAAACTAGAAAAAGGACGCATCTGGGGCCAGATGCTGGATGTATCCACCGACAAAGGCCAACTAACATAGTTTAGAAGATAAAAAGCATTTTTCGTTAATAAGCAAGCTGAAAGCACTTTTAAGTTTGGCTACCCTTATTTGACCCTGTACCAGGGGCCCAAGGTGAAGTCTGACCACATCAAAAGATTCGCAGCCCATGATTTCCTATAAGTCGTTTTCACATTGCAAACCTCTAGGACCAATAATAAGCAGGAGGGGCCCAAGGTCAAATCTGCAGATTTGCAGCCCATGACTTCCTATAAGTTGTTTTCATATTAATGAGTTATTTGAGAAATACTGGCTATCTGCAATACTTGTAGAGATAATTCGCATTTACTCATTTTGAGTAGGTGAATAATTAGCTACGGGTCTGAAACTTCAAGTGAAAGCTCTCTCAAAAGTAGGCGAATGAGTTATTTGAGAAAAATTGGCTACCTACAATACTTAGAGATAATTCGAATTTACTCATTTTCAGTAGGTGAGTAATTACCTACGGGTGTGGAACTTCACCATGTGAAAGCTGTCCCAAAAGTAGATGAATGAGTTATTTGATAAAAATTGGATATCTGCAATACTTTTAGAGATAATTAGTATTTACTCATTTTGAGTAGGTGAATAATTAGCTACTGGTCTGAAACTTCACCAAGTGAAAGGTCTCCCAAAAGTAGGTGAAGGAGTTATTTGACAAAAATTGGCTATCTGGAATACTTTTAGAGATAATTCGCATTTACTCATTTTGAGTAGGTGAATAATTAGCTACAGGTCTGAAACTTCACCAAGTGAAAGGTCTCCCCAAAGTAGGTGAAGGAGTTATTTGACAAAAATTGGCTATCTGGAATACTTTTAGAGATAATTTGCATTTACTCATTTTGAGTAGGTGAATAATTAGCTATGGGTCTGAAACTTCACCATGTGAAAGCTCTCCCAAAAGTAGATGAATGAGTTATTTGATAAAAATTGGATATCTGCAATACTTTTAGAGATAATTAGCATTTACTCATTTTGAGTAGGTGAATAATTAGCTACAGGTCTGAAACTTTAGCAAGTGAAAGCTCTCCCAAAAGTAGGTGAAGGAGTTATTTGACAAAAATTGGCTATCTGGAATACTTTTAGAGATAATTTGCATTTACTCATTTTCAGTAGGTGAGTAATTACCTACGGGTCTGAAACTTCAAGTGAAAGCTCTCCCAAAAGTAGGTGAATGAGTTATTTGAGAAAAATTGGCTATCTGCAATACTTTTAGAGATAATTCGCATTTACTCATTTTGAGTAGGTGAGTAATTAGCTACAGGTCTGGAACTTCAGCATGTGAAAGCTCTCCCAAAAGTAGGTGAATGAGTTATTTAAGAAAAATTTGCTATCTGCAATACTTTTAGAGAAAATGCAGAATTACTCATTTTTAGTAGGCAAGTAATTTAGCCACAGGCCTAATTTAGACATAAAGCCTACCAATAGAATACTGTGGTGCACCCTCTAATATACCTTGCAAACTTGAGAAGGCTAGCTATAATATTTTTTTCGTTAGAGCGGTAATGGTGAAATCTCTCTACACACTGCGGCTATCCAGTGGATACAATGATTTACTCAACAGTGAGAACCTGAAAGTAGATATTGGTAAGCTATGCCATGACATAGAGGTCTGCAATTTCACTCTGTTATAGCTGACCAAAAATTATGTGAATAACATATTTAAACAAAATACTGTAAATGTAATAGTTTTCACGTTATAACTGATTTACTCAACAGTGATAACCTCAAAGTAGCTATTACTCAGCTATGCAATGAGCTACATGTCTGAATTTTTTCTATGTTATAGCTGACCCAAAATTAGGTGAACAACATATTTAAGCAAAATACTGTAAATGCAATAGTTTTCAAGTTACAACTGATTTACTCAATAGTGAGAACCTGAAAATAGCTATTGCTCAGCTATGCCATGAGCTATAAGTCTGTAATTTCACGACGTTATAGCTGACCCAAAAGTAGGTGAACAACATATTTTAACAAAATACTCCAAATGCAATATTTTTCAAGTTACAAGTCATTTACTCAACAGTCAGTACCTGAAAATAGCTATTGCTCAGTTGTGCCATGAGCTACAGGTCTGTAATTTCACTATGTTATAGCTGACCCAAAAGTAGCTGAATAACATATTTACACAAATTTCTGTAAATGCAATAGTTTTCCAATTACAACTGATTTACTCAACAGTGTGAACTTCAAAGTAGCTATTACTCAGCTATGCAATGAGCCACAGGTCTGGAACTTCACTATGTTATAGCTGACTCCGAAATAGGTGAATAACATATTGAAACAAAATACTCTAAATGTAATACTTTTGAAGTTATAAGCAATTTACTCAACAGTGATAACTTAAAAGTAGCTATTACTCAGCTATGCCATGAGCTACAGGTCTGAAATTTTACTATGTTATAGCTGACCCAAAAATAGCTGAATAACATATTGAAACAAAATACTCTAAATGCAATAGTTTTCAAGTTACAAGTGATTTTACTCACGATGGAAGTTACTGAAAAGCCCAAAAGTAGCTATTACTCACTTAGCTATTGAGACAGACACCCAAGTTACTCACCATGTTGTAGCTATGAAAAAAGTATCTGAATAACATATTTTAACAAAATGCTCTAAATGCAACACTTTTCAAGTTACAAGCGATTTAGTGCATGATTTCATGAATTTTAATGCATTTTAGACATTTTTATCTACCAGAGGCCTAATTTAGACATAAAGCCTACCAAAAAGATAGGGTGGCGAGTCCTCTAGCATACCAAGCCACCTGCCAAATATGAAAGAAATCTGGAAAGAAATGTGGACTGTAGGTCGCTAACAAGCAATATTCCACATTTTAGACATTTTTGTCCACCACAGGCCTAATTTAGACATAAAGCCTACCAAAAAGATAGGGTGGCGAGTCCTCTACCATATCAAGCCACCTGCCAAATATGAAAGAAATCCGGAAAGAAATGTGGACTGTAGGTCGCTAACAAGAAATCTCCGCGGACGAGGGCGCGGACGACGACGATGATGAATCCATAGTATCCCCGCTTCGCGTCGGGGATACAATTACAGACCTGTAGCTCATGGCACAACTGAGCAATAGCTATTCTCAGGCACTGACTGTTGAGTAAATCAGCTATAACTTGAAAAATATTGCATTTGGAGTATTTTGTTAAAATATATTGTTCACCTACTTTTGGGTTAGCTATAACATAGTGAAATTACAGACCTATAGCTCATGGCATAGCGGAGCAATAGCTATTTTCAGGTTCTCACTATTGAGTAAATCAGTTGTAACTTGAAAACTATTGCATTTACAGTATTTTGCTTAAATATGTTGTTCACCTACTTTTAGGTCAGCTATAACAGAGCAAAAATTCAGACATGTAGCTCATTGCATAGCTGAGTAATAGTTACTTTGAGGTTCTCACTCTTGAGTAAATCAGTTGTAACTTGAAAATTATTACATTTAGAGTATTTTGTTAAATATGTTATTCACAGACGTTTTGTTCAGCTATAACATAGTGAAATTGCAGACCTCTATGTCATGGCATAGCTGAGCAATAGCTTCTTTCAGGTTCTTACTGTTGAGTAAATCATTGTATCCAACCTGTAGGAAATCATGGGCTGGGAATCTGTTAATATGGTCCGATTTGACCTTGGAACCCTCCTTCAAGGTCAAATGAGGATAGCCAAACATAAAAGTGCTTATAACTCGCTTATTATTGGTCCTAGAGGTTGGAATGAAAACCAACCTATAGAAAATCATGAGCTGGGAATTTTTTGGTGTGGTCGGATTTCACCTTGGACCCCTCCTTCAAGGTCAAATGAGGATAGCCAAACTTAAAAGTGCTTATAACTCACTTATTATTGGTCCTAGAGGTTTCGAATGGAAAACCAACCTATAGAAAATCATGGGCTGGGAATCTTTTGGTGTGGTCGGATTTGACCTTAGACCCCTCCTTCCAGGTCAAACGAAGATAGCCAAACTTAAAGTCCTTATAACTCGCGTATTATTGGTCTTGGAGGTTTGGGATGGTAAACCAACATATAGGAAATCATGGGCTGGGATTCTTTTGGTGTGGTCAGATTTGACCTGGGACCCCTCCTTCAAGGTCAATTGAGGATAGCCAAACTTACAATTGCTTAGAACTCGCTTATTATTGGTCCTACAAGTTTGGGATGGTAAACAAGCTACAGGAAATCATGGGCTGGGAATTTTTTTGTGTGGTCGGATTTGACCTTGGACCCCCTCCTTCAAGGTCAAACAAGGATAGCCAAACTTAAAAAGTGCCTATGACTCACTTATTATTGGTCCGAGAGGTTTGGGATGGTAAACCATCCTAAATTCTTTGGCTGGGAATCTTTTGGTATGGTCAGATTTGACCTTTGGACCCCTTCTTCATGGTCGAACGAGGATATTGCATTTATAGTATTTCTTTAAATATTTTTAACCTTTTACTTTTTACACTTAAACAATTACCTTATTACTTTATTTCATAATACCATTTACAGGGCACAACTTTTTTGTCCTTTTCTTCTGTCAGCTTCGGAATATCTTTCGAACATGCTGTTCAGTTACCATTTACTGTATTTCTGTACAGCCCTTTCCCTGATAATTATGCTTTCCTCTCATTATCACCATCACAAATCAAAAACATTCAGTCAGCTGACACAGTGCCCGTTCACGGGCACTCTCCTCTTGTTCTATATCTAACATTTTGTGCTGTATAACATCATTTATTCTATCAATATGGCCATATATCTTTGAGATTTATATACACATATCCATAAGGTGTGAAGATGAAGCTACTGTGGGACATTTCATCTGTTCTGCCAATCGGGATGACTGTATCACCCGAGGGATAACAATCTGGAATGTATGTCTCCAGTATTGCTGTGCAACGCTCATCTCAGTGACTCTGGAATTTAACTCCAAATTGGTTCTAAATGTCTTTGTTACTACTTGATGCAGCAAATCCAAGTATGAAAGGCAGGAAACACCATACACTAAGCCATGAAATGCTGGCTACAGGTACAGAAGATACACATAGATGTAAGGACTGTTTTGCATTTTTAAAGGGGTGATGCATGGATCAAATTTTCTCTTGGACCTCTGACAGATATCACAGGATTTAATGTATAGCTTGGTATCTTTTGACAGGGCGTGCCACCAGTACTTTATTTTGAGCCGCTCATATGTTCTGTTAAACCCTTGATGTGACCCTAAAAGACTTTGGACCTTTTCCTGGAGGAACATACCTGTAATACAGGATACCATGGTTGATTTCATAGTCCAGGTATGTCCGCCGTACTTCAAGTGCAAGTTTTTCATCTTCTGGAAGTTCCTTGTTCTCTATAAATTTGATGATGGGTCCTACTTCTGGGTCGCAAATGCAGGGAGAAAAATATGGAGAGGTTCTTGGTTGGAAACAAGACCTTCTATTGGATGAACATATGAAATGTTGTATTGAACGATGAGTTTGGTATCAGAATCAAGAGAATAAATCAATGGAAAAACATTAGGTTCAGGTTCTTGAGCTTGAAATGTCTCTGGATATGACCTACGGGAGAGTGCATCAGCATTGTTATGTGCTTTTCCAGGTTTGTGGATAATGGTAAAATCAAATCAAATGTGTAGGAAATTGCTCCAATGCATTAGCCTTGGTAACTGTTGTTTAGAAAGATGTTGCAAACTTTTAAGGGCAGTATGATCTGTGTATACAGTAAAATGTTTTCCTGTGAGGTACACCTGAAAATGTTTTATACGTTCAATGAGAGCTAAGCCTTCCTTATCAGTAATACCCCATTTCCTTTCTGATGTATTCATGGATCTACCACCATGTGCAATTACCCTTTCTTTATCTTCATCATATTGACCTAACACATATCCTATTGCTGAATCAGACGCATCAGTATAAAGGAGAAATTCCTTGTTGAAATTTGGAAAGATAAGCACTGGATGGTCTGAGAGAGACTGTTTCAAGCTTTCAAAAGCATGTTGGCATTTATCTGTCCAAAGAAATTTTTGGTCAGCTTTCAGGAGATTGTTCAAGGGTGCTGCAGTGTGAGGAAAAACCTTTGACAAATTTTCTGTAGTAGTTGCACAAACCCAAGAAACTTTGAAGATCCTTTTTTGATTTTTGGAACTGGAAAGGATTGAACTGCAGTAACTTTTTCTGGGTTTGGTGAGATTCCATCTTTTGAGATAATATGACCTAAGTACGGAACTTTCGGAAGTGCGAACAAACACTTTGGTGGTTACAATTTGAGATTTGCCTGTATAAGCCTATCAAAGACTTGATGGAGGTGCTCGAAATGCTCATGGAATGATTTAGAGAAGATAATAATATCATCAATGTAAACAAGACAGAATTTCCAGTTGATACCTGTCAAAACTTGACTCATTACCATGGAGAAAGCCATGGGTGCGTTTTTGAGACCAAACGGCATCCTTGTAAATTGGTAAATGCCATTTCTAGTGATAAATGCTGTTTTGTGTTTTGTTTTCTCATCCAGAGGGATTTGAAGAAAACCACTTGCCATATCAAGAACAGAAAATAATTGGGGTTGTCTCTGAGCAATAGTGTCTACCACCTCATCAAACCTTGCCCTGGGGAACATCAGAGTGTCTGTTACTGTATTCAAATGAGAACAGTCTACTGCTAATCTCCACATATTGTTTTTCTTTTTTACAAGAACTACAGGTATTGTTTTTCTTTTTTACAAGAACTACAGGACTAGTCCACTCTGAATTTGATGGTTCTATATGACCACTTTCTTCCATAACTCTAATTTGTTTTGCACAAAGTTTAGCTGAGGTCAGTTTAACAATAAGATAGCAGACTGAAAACTTCCTATTTTGACTGTAAGGTGACCATAACTTCATTCATATTGGAACTTTAAGGTGACCATAAAATCAGAATGTCCCATCTGGCAACCTTTATAAATGTACCAAGTTTTATTTTAAAAATTTAAACATTAACTGAACTTAGGACTGAAAAACCCTACATTTTAAGTTTAAGATGGCCATAACATTATTAATATTTAAATCATAAGGCAGCAAGAGTCTTCTTTGATTAGCCTCAATATCAATATACGCTAGATTCTTTAAAGATGGAAAAAATAAAGGGGCCAGACGGTTGTGTGCCAATTTTATGACTTTAGGGGTAGCCATAGCTCCAAATATATTAACACTTTAAGGTCACCATTAAGTCAGGATAATCCTTTGGTAAATCTTAATATATATGCCAAGTTTGGTTGGAAAAAGTAAAAACTAAGTGAACTGGAGGGCTAAAACCCCCTTTTTGACATTAAGGTGATCTTGAAATTGCAGATACAGGTCTAAAACTTCGGCATGTGAAAGATTATCAAAAAGTAGCTGAATAAGTTATTCCAACAAAACGTCGAAATCCTGACAATTTATGAGATAAAGACCAATTTTAAAATTTTTTACAAAAACACCTCCCATTCAGGCATCCATGGTCCGATTGATCAGAAAATCCTTTCCGACCTGTGGATTTAGGTCTAGAATGTACCTGATAAAGTGTGTGTTTTTTTCCGAAACGCGATGACGGGGTGTTTTTGAAAAATGCTTAAGGTCTTAAGTATAGCAAAAATTTTTCTCACCCCTATAGTTTTAAAGAAAGATAAGAAGGAAAGAAAAATTTGAAAGCCCAAGAAGTTATTCAAGGGAGACCATAATCCTGCAGTGGCAGCGATGATCAGTCGAACTTACGTGAAAACGCTTAATTACTTAAATGTAACTTTTATAAGCTACAAGCTTACCATGTGGAACGCATGCTGATCTCGGATGGACGCAGGCCCCGGCCAATTTCCAAGAAAAATAGATGTCTAGTACTGGCCGGTGCCTCACAGGAAGGTGAGCCTTGTAGTGAAATACCGCTTGATCACCCTTCTTTTGAGTTGTAATTTTGCCCGTACCTCCTCAGCTATAATACAGCGCTGAGGCAGGGTTGGACTCTCTTCAGTTCCACATGGTAAGCTTGTAGCTTATAAAAGCTACATTTAAGTAATTAAAATTTTCAATTTTATTGCCCTACAATAGCTTACCAAGTGGAACTGAATGCTGAATCCAATCACTTGGTGGAGGGATTACAGCTGAGACTGGAAGTATTGTCAATTTTTCTTGGATTTTGAATTAATTACCTTAGAATGAATGTATTAGAAAGACCAATCTGAGTCCCGCTTACAGTGCCCCGGTTTCGGGAACTGGGCCTGTAAGAAGCCAAAAACCAGAATATTTGAATAAATGACAGTACTAAGACTGTCTGGATGTCTGGATTTTGAAGGGTTAAGTGCAGCCGTGCCCACTTACGGTATATAGCCCCAAAGGCTTCACCACTAATGAAAACAAGCATTCTGACACATGCAATTATCTCCCGCCGTATTAATTAGGTGTACTAAAGATAGTGGAATATAAATTTTCTTGTGAGATGGAGGCACATGTAGAAGTGAGAACAAGCAAGAGGCACTTTAACGTTTGATTTCAATTCTTTTAAAGATAAAAGGCATTTGCTCATTTTAGTAGCTATTACTCTGCCATCCAAAGAGCTACAGTTCTACAACTTTACTATGTAGTAGATCAACCCAAAGTAGGTGAAGGACATATTTAGAAGACATTGCCTATCTGTAACACTTTTAGAGATAAAAGACATTTACTCATTTTAGTGGCTCTTACTCTGCCATCCAAAGAGCTACAGTTCTGCAACTTGCCCGAAAGTAGGTGAAGGACTTACTTAGAAGAAATTGTCTATGCGCAATACTTTTAAAGATAAAAGGAATTTACTCATGTTAGTAGCTGTTACTCAGCTATGCAGAAGAGCTACAGTTGTGCAACTTCACTATGTGGTAGATCACCCAAAAGTAGGTGAATGACTTAGTTAGAAGAAATTGCCTATCTAAAATACTTTTAAAGATAAATGGAATTTACTCATTTTAGTAGCTATTACTCAGTTATGCAAAGAACTACAGTCGTGCAACTTCACTATGTGGCAGATCACCCAAAAGTAGGTGAATGACTTATTTAGAAGAATTGCCCATCTGCAATACTTTTACAGATAAAAGACATTTAGTCATTTTAGTAGCTTTGACTGAGTTATGCAAAGAGCTATAGATCTGAAACTTCACTATGTGTTAGATCAGCCAAAAGTAGGTGAATGTATTATTTAGAAGAAATTACCTATCTGTAATACTTTTAGAGATAAAAGAAATTTGCTCATTTTAGTAGCTATTACTCAGCTATCCAAAGAGCTACAATTCTGCAACTTCACTATGTGGTAGATCACTCAATAGTAGGTGAATGACTTACTTATCACTGAAATTGCTCTATCTTGCATACACTTTAGAGATAAAAGACGTTTATCCATTTTAGTAGCTATCACTCAGCTATTCAAAAAGTTATAGATCTGCTTCACCATGTGGTACATCACCCAATAGTAGGTGAATGACTTACTTATCACTGAAATTGCTCTATCTTGCATATCCTGAAAATTTCCTCAAAATCCGTCCATAAGTTTTTCAGTTATGTGTCTTTCAAAATTATATTTCATGGATCCAGAAGATCCAGATGGTGATCCAGATCACTAACAAAATTGAAACATTTCTTCGTTTTACCTTTCCAGACATATCCTGAAAATTCCATCGAAATCCATCCATACGTTTTTGAGTTATCTGTCTTTAAAAATCACATTTCATGGATCCAGAAGATCCAGACAGTGATCCGGATCACTCCAAAAATTGAATCATTTCTTCCTTTTACCTTTTAAGACATATCCTGAAAATGTCATCGAAACCCGTCCATAAGTTTTGAGTTATCTGTCTTTAAAAATTACATTTCATGGATCCAGGAGACCCTGGATCACTCCCAAAATTGAATCATTTCTTCCTTTCACCTTTCCAGACATATCCTGAAAATTGCATCAAAATCCATCCAAGTTTTTGAGTTACCTGCCTTTAAAAATTACATTTCATGGATCCAGAAGATCCAGATCACTCTGAAAATTGAATCATTTCTTCCTTTTACCTTTTCAGACATATCTTAAAAATTTCATGGAAATCCGTCCTTGGATCCAGAAGATCCAGATAGTGATCCAGATCACTCCCAAAATTGTATAATTTCTTACTTTTACCATTTTAGACATATCAAAATTTCATCGAAATCTGTCCATAAGTTTTTGAGTTATGTCTTTAAAAATTACATTTCATGGATCCAGAAGATCCAGATAGTGATCTGAATCATTCCCAAAATTGAATCATTTCTTCCTTTTACCATTTCATACATATCCTGAAAATTTCATTGAAATCCGTCCTTAGGTTTTTGAGTTATCTGTCTTTAAAAATTATATTTTATGGATCCAGAAGATCCAGATAGTGATCCGGATCACTCCCAAAATGGAATCATTTCTTCCTTTTACCTTTTCAGACATAGGAACAACATATTTGAAAAGATTAGCCTAACTTTAATACTTTTAAGATATTTCACACTTACCTCATTATTTTTGCTACAAATAACAAATTAGCTATTACTCACTTATGGCATGCTATGAAACTCCAAACTATATGTCATCTTATAGTTAGGAACAAGGTAGCTGAACAACATATTTTAGGAAAATACTGTAACTGCAATAGTTTTGGAGTTACAATGGCTTTACTCGACAGTCAGAATTTCAAAGTAGCTAATACTCAGCTGTCCAAGGTGCAACAGGTCTGAAACTTGACTATGTGATAGCTTACCAAAAAGTAGATGGATAACATATTTGAAAAGATTTCCTAACTTTAATACTTTTGAAGATATTTGACATTTACTTCTTTCATTATTTTGCTACAACTAAGAACATAGCTATTACTCACTTACGGCATGCAATAGAACCCCAAACTATGTACCATCTTATAGGTAAGGACAAAGAAGCTGAACAACATATTTTAGGAAAATACTGTAACTGCAATAGTTTTGGAGTTACAATGACTTTACTCAACAGTCAGAATTTCAAAGTAGCTATTACTCAGCTATCCAAGGTGCAACAGGTCTGAAACTTTAGTATGTGATAGCTTACCAAAAAGTAGATGGACAACATATTGAAAAGATTTCCCTAACTTTAATACTTTTGAAGACATTTGCCATTTACTTCTTCTGTTATTTAGCTACAAATGAGAAAATAGCTATTACTCACTTATGGCATGCAATAGAACCCCAAACTATGTACCATCTTATAGCTAAGGACAAAGTAGCTGAACAACATATTTCAAGAAAAAACTCTAACTGCAATACTTTTTGAGTTATGAGTCCTTTACTCAAAGTAGCTAAAATTGCAAATTTAATAGTAAATTAAATTTTTATAAGTTAATACCCTATCCAATGGACAATAGCTTATCCGGTCGGCGCAGACCGGCCCGCCAAACGTCAGAAAAAGACGTCCTGTGTTTCCACCGGCCAGGCCGGTCCAGTGCTGTGCACTCGCCAGATGGCGTGTCGTACTTCCTTCCTGTCTAGACAGCATGACGTCATAGCATCTTTTTCGTTGTCTAAACCATTAGACCCCTAGTAAGCTGATAGCGGGGTCGGTGGGAGGGTCTTGTGTGTCCATTGGATAGGGTATTAACTTATAAAAATTTAATTTACTATTAAATTTGCAATTTTATTGCGTTAATACATCCTATCCAATGGACAATAGCTGAATAACTACCGCTTGGTCGGCGGGTAAGTTACTAGGGACTTAAGTGAACTCAAGGATAAAATAACAACTTTTCAGGCCTGGGTCGACCCTGAGGTCAGGAAACCCTTAAGGCTATAGTCGGTCAACAGATACCGGTTAACCAGTCCAACTGACTTACCCCCCCCTCCCCCCTTTTTGACAGACCTGCTCTGAGGTAGGGGAAGAGAGGGCTGAGTTCAGTCCCCTGAGAAGAAATAAACCTCCCGAAGGAAGCACGTCTGAGTTTTTTGGGTTTTTTTGCTTAACTGTATATACACTATTTACATATTTACAAATCTCCTCTAGGTCCTAGTTGGTTGGTGGATCTGCTGAGTAGCCACTACAGGACCTAAATGGAAGAGCTCTGAATCAGCCCAGGCCACGTCCTTCAGATAAAACTGTGTGAAGGTGTTATGGGATTTCCAGTGGCAAGCGGACAAGATCTGCTCTAAGGAAACTCCGGACTGAAAGGCCTTAGAGGCAGCAAAGGCCCTGACATCATGAGCTTTAACTTGATGCAGGGTGTGGGCTTGATGATCAGAGAGCTCATAGCATAGGATCACAGTCTGCTTGATCCAAGAGGAGATAGTGGCAGGGGAGATGTCTTTGTCGAAGCTTTTCTTGAAGGAGACAAAGACTAGCTCCTTGTGCTGCCTGAGGTCTGATGTCCTGTCCAAATAGTAGCGCAAGGCTCTGACTGAACAAAGGGATCGACCAGACTTGAGGGACCTATCCAGAGTAGGAGCCAGGGCTGGTATGACCACTGGGGCTACACTCTCTGGACCCTCTTTGGCCAGCTGATTCTTGGAAAGAAAGCTGGGAGATGGAAACAGGGACACCTTAGACCAATCGGCTTGGTGTCTGATGTTCTTGTGTTGCCATGCATGGATCTCACTCCTTCTTTTACCAGACCCCAGGGCCAAAAGGAAGACAGTTTTGAAGGTCAGGTGCTTCAGAGATGCCTCCTTAAGAGGTTTGAAAGGAGCCTTTGTTAGCTGGTGTAGTACCAGGGAAAGGTTTCAGGAGGGTATTCCCCTCCGCCCTTTGGGTCTATCTCTGTGGAAACTTTCCAAGAGACGAGTGAGATTATCATCTTTGCTGATATTGACTGTTGCATTACCTAGTTTATCAGCAATGGCAGACCTGTATCCATCAATGGTGCTGGGCTGTAGCTTCTTGTCCTCAAAGAGGTACATTAGGAAGTCAGCCACCGACTTTACAGGTGGTGACCTGAAGTCCACCTGATTAGTGATGCACCATTTTGTAAAAATGGCCCACTTTGCCTCATAGACTGATCTAGTCGATCTCCTTTGAGGAGCCTCAATTCTTGCTGCCACTGCCTCAGAGAAGCCCTGTTCTTTGATTTTCGTGGCTCTAGGAGCCAGGCATGGAGATTTAGATTTGTCAGATTTCTGTGAGGGATCTGATTGAAGGGCTGTGTGAGCAGCTTCGGCAGGTTGGGCAGGCTGAGAGGGACCTGACTGGACATGGTCACTAGGTCCCAAAACCAAGGCATGTTGGGCCACCCCGGGGCAATCAGAATGAGTCTCTTTCCAGTAGCTGCTCCACCACTTTGCCCAATATGGCGGTCGGTGGGAAGGCGTATGCATCCAGATCGTCCCATGGCAGAGTAAGTGCATCCACTGCTACAGCCAGGGAGTCTGGTACTGGAGAGACAAACCGAGGTAACTTGTGGTTGAACCTCGTGGCAAATAGATCTATTTGAGGCCGGTGCCATTGGTTGCAGATCTGTTGAAAAACCTCCGGAAGGAGGGACCACTCTGTTTGGATGGTCTGACCCAGCCTGGATAGTTTGTCGGCTATCACATTTAAACGGCCTGGGATGTGTCTGGCTTTTAGAGTTACTTGTCGCTGGGAACACCAGGTCAAGATTCTGTAAGTTTATGTAAGCTACCACTGTAGTATTGTCGGTTGCTACTAGAACTATTTTGTCTACACAGAGATCTTGGAACTCTTTTAAGGCTAGAAAAACTGCTTTGAGTTCCAGATAGTTTATGTGCAGCTTGCTTTCTGGCACCGACCAGGACCCTCTTGCAGTGAACTCGTTTAAGTGAGCGCCCCACCCTTCTTTTGATGCGTCTGTAAAAATTTGCAGCGCATGTTTTACTGGGTGTAATGGTTGACCTTGAAGCACATTGTCTTCCTTTAGCCACCATTGTAAATGAGGGTGCAGGGTCCTTGGTAGAGGGATAATCTTCTCTAGAGATTCTGGGAACCTCCAATTGTTTTTGAAATGCCACTGTATGGGTCTCATGTGTAGTCGGCCGAGGTGAACTTGCTTTTCTGTGGCTGTTAGAAGACGTATCAGGGACATGAACTGCCGGACCGGACAGGCCGGTAGTGACAAAAGTGCTTGTATCTTGTCCTGAAGGCTTTGCCACCGGTCCGGGGTCGAAGACCTGTTTGGGTTCCGGTTCTGATTTCTCTAAATTCACCATCCAACCTAGTTCCTGGCATATTTTGACTAAGCTTTGGGTGTGCTGGAGACAAATTTGATGAGACCTGACTCTCACCAACCAGTCGTCTAGGTACTGGTGGATCCTTATACCCCGGTGTATGGCCATCAGTTTCACCTCCTTTGCTAACAGTGAACTCCATGGGCGCTGTGGACAGACCAAAAGGCAGTGCTTTGAACTGATAAGTCCGGCCCTGGACATGGAATCGTAGGTATTTCCTGGATTGTTCTTGTATTGGTATGTGGAAGTAGGCATCTTTGAAGTCTACTGAGGTGACCCACTCCCCTTGTTGGAGGGATGTTCTGATGGTTTCCGTTGTCTCCATTTTGAACTTTTCCACCTTGAGGAAAAGGTTTAGTTTGCTTAGGTCCAGTATTGGCCTCCATTTGTTGTTGGGCTTTGGGACTAGAAATAGTCGGTTGAAAAACCCTAGGGATTTGGGATTTTGAACCCTTTCCACTGCGTTTTTGTCTATAAGCTGATGTAATGCCTCCAGCAGATAGCTGTTCCTGTGGGGATTGACATAGCGGCAGTATGCAGGGGTCCAGTGCGTAATGCAGTCAAAGTATCCGGCTTGACACCCATCTTAAGATGGGAAAGGTAGGAGTCACGCCTTATCAGGGTCGTGTTGGCTACTGTGACAAAGACGAAATCTGTCAAATGTTCAAGTGTCTTGGCCATGGCCTGTGTGATGCTGGAGTTGAAGTTGAGCAAGAACTGCAGTTCACTAGCAGCCTGTGAGACTCTCTCCGAGGACTTTCCTTTGCTTAACTCCGACTTCACCACTTTAAGTTGGGTCTGCATATTGTCCTGTACCTTATATATACACCTGTTAAAGGCGGCAGCTTGATTGCAAGTGATAGAAGCCTTGCGTGCCGACCTTTCCCAGCGTCTCAAGTTGTCTTGAGAGATCTGTCTTGAAGCTAGAGCTGTTGATGCAATACCGGCAGCCTTGGCTATACGGCTGTAGGTGCTATTAACCTTTGACGAGTCCGTATTCCAAGTGTGTACAGTCTTAGGGTCCTGCTCACCAGAAGGTCGGTTCGGAACAAAGCTGTACCACTTTGCCTGAGATCTTGGGGGGCGGACAAATTGGTGTTTTAACAGGCCATCGGCCTCTGAGCTACGCGACGGGTACCCCTCTGTAAGAGTGATATTGAGTTTACCCATCTTGCTACACAGCCATTCGTCTGTTGGCATGGAAACTGAAATTTTTCCTGTGGGTTGTGTCTTGGGGCCCGCGAAGGGGTTATCCTCTGACCTAGATGTTGTTGTACCCATCTCTGGGATGTGACTCCACCCCATAAACGACCTGATGCCACTCATCGTTTCCCTATAGTTTTGTTCTTCGGATAGGGTCAAATCTGGATCAGCAGCAGAAACCTCAAGGTCCTGGTCGGACAACTCCCCTTCCTCGACAAAGAGGTCTACTGGGGGACGGTCAGAGATATCTGTGTCGGAATCCGTGTCCATGGAAGATGTACTCTGCCTCCTGGTAGGGGCTGATGACGACCTGCTTAGTACTTGGTGAGATAACGATGAATCAGCACCAGCCAGATCTGTAGGTTGGTCGGTGGACACTTTTCTTGTGGTCGATTTGCTGGTTGACTTGAAAGCAAGCTGAACACTACCAGGCAAATCTGTAGATAATACCGGAGGTGTGGTCGGTGTCGGTTGAGGTCTAATGAAAGGCTTTGAAGAGACAACTGTTTTAGGTGGAGAGTGTGTAGGTGTAACCTTCACAGTCGTAAAAGCCGGTCCTGGTCCTAAGGATTTCACTAACAGCAGAGCCTCAAGTCTGTTAAAGTGTTCGGACCATTTCTGGTCCAACTGATCAAATCTGGAATCTTGAGAAGATTTGGTAGGTTTGAGCGACTTAGATGGCTTGTCAGCTTTTGAGTCCTTAGAAGTCTGAGCTTTTGGTTTATCCACATTCTGCTTTTTCTTCTTATCAGAATTAGAACCAGGGGACTTTACAATCCCTTGGTCGTCCACTGCTCCCACTACCATAACTACAGACGGGTCTATGAGAGAGGAACTGGAGTCCTGCTTAGGAGTGTCAGAAACCTTCTTGGAGTCACGTTTTTCTTTTTTGAGCCTGTAAGAAGGCGTGGACAACTGGATACGTTGTTCCTCAGTAAGTGAATTACATGCGTTACAGTCAAGATGGGAGATACAAGGGTCAGAGCCCTTACCTTTTTCCCTGCACCTGACACAGAAACAATGGCTGTCGAAGCTAGCCATGATATGTCCACAGCTCCCGTGTTTCTGGCTTGGGGAAGACATAGTAACTGATGTAAAAATCTAAAGTTTGTCCAGAAAGTCTATAAACACTACACAACAAAATGATATCACTAAATAAACACACTCTGAAGAAATAAAGTCCAAGGACTTAAAATAAAATTCCGGATATGATGAGATTATGATGAGATTATGGGTTCACCTGAATAAGTCCTTAAGACATGTTAAATAGTAAATACTGTAACTGAAATAAAAGATAAAAGACCTTACCAAACATCCTGAGGAGGTAGACATATACCTAGACCCTGGGATTTAGACTCCTGAACAGTGTTTCCGTTTACGCACAAACATGCATAAATTTACATCAAAATCAAGCGATTTATGCACATATTTACCTGGGGGTCAGACTGACCCAGAAGTATTTGTAAAAAGAAATAGATATTTTGACTATACTATATGCAGCAATTCTTTATTTATTCCAATTTCAAAACAAAAATGGCCGATTTCCTGTTTGTTTACCTGTCAATGCGCATGTGTGGGATCAAAAGGTCAAGAGGTGAAGAGTTCATGAGGTCATGCATGCGCATTCGCGTTATTCAATAACAAAGGACTCGAGATTTTTTTACTGAAAGCATAGAATGCACATGCAATAAAAACAGCACTGAAGATAAGCTGTATATTTTAAAATTTCTTGTGGACGAGAGCTACGCAGTCGAGATCCATCTTAAATGGCCAGTGTTACAATGTACCCTAGCAAATCTTATTCGAAACGTTATATATCGAAAGAACAGGTGATCTGTGCAAGGACACAATTGGAAACGTCTCCGAACGATGACAAATACCTTGTGCAGTGGGAGACACATTCTACTAAATCTCGGAAATTCTTGAATTTTTAACCCTGGAAACCTCCCCAGAAAATATTACCTCTGAAATTCAAAAATATTTACAGGGGGTAGCAAAACATTGTAACTTTGGAACCACTCAATCAATTTTTGTCAAATAAAAAGCAACATAAACTACAATAATTTGTCTTTCAAACAGAATATCCTACTTGTAGTGTAAATAAAATAACTTTTTAGAAACTATTAACATGTACTATATGTCATTGAAAATTGAGTAGTGCTTCTGTTCATTTTTGCTACCTTAAAAATCATCCAAAAATAAGAGGGAAAAAGTCAGGTATATTTTTTGACTGTTTTCTTTACCCTGATGTACACAGGTGTACTTCAGATATTTTTATGAATGTATAACCATGTACAATAATTTACTGTCAAAGTGATAAATAAATTTAAATTTAACTTATTGCTTTTTAGTAACTGGGTGTATCTAAACATTGTTTATTGAGGGAAATGTGGCAGAATATTACTTGTACCCCATTTTCGATGCCCCATGGGTACATGGTACTCCACATTTCATAACTCTAACACGCACACTGTCTTTATAAGGTATTTTAGGTATTGTTTTTCCATTATTTTTCTAACCTGCAGTTTAACCAGAAGGAGGGGGGTCAATTGACCTCCAAAAAAGAGGCTCAAAAACACTGCTGAAGACTTGGCTGAAGCAGATGTGCCCCCCCCCTTTTCTTTCCGAGGATAACTAGTCTGAGGGGAAGGGTCTAGGACTTGTTATGCCGCTACTACTGGACCCAGATACATATTGTTGTCGTTATCTGACCAAGTAAGGTCTTTTAAGTAAAAATGTGTGGAGTTTTCCAGTGCCAAGCTTGGATGATTTGGTCCACTGAAACTAGGGCTGAAACGATTCTTCGGTTACTCGGAAGCGAAACGATTCAGTTAAATACTCGAGGCAAGAAAAGTGAACCGGATCTTCGAAAACAACTAAACATAGATGTAAAATCTACCACAAAATTCTATTTTTTCTTCAAATATATGAATATGTTTATATATTTTACTAAGATAAGGCATTTCCATTTCAATATTTATATATTTTAAGTATTTGCAAGCTTTAATTCTTTGTGTAACAATGTTTTATAAGATGGCATTTTATTATAACGTATTTCGAAGACGCCTCAAATCTTGCAATATAAAGATGGTTAAAGTTTCTTATATTTTGCAATATAAATGCGTCTTTTCCCCCAAATTCAATAAATTATCAAAATTCCTTCCTGTTGTGTGGTTTGTAACCATTTTATAAGGCGTGATATGTCAAAATATGAAGCAGTTTATTTCGTGGGCGATAATCAAGCGATTAACCGAGTCCGAATCGATTCTTCTAAAACGAGGAATCGAGGTGCATTTTCGGGCTCGCTTGCAGCCCTAACTGAAACCCCACCGTAAAAAGGCCTTAGAGGCCACAAAGGCCCTAATATCATGCGTTCTAACTTGAACCAAGTCCAAGGACTGTTGATCTGCTTGTTTGTTATGTAACAAAGTAGGATAGTTTGTTTAATCAAGAAGAGAGAGTAGCGGGTCTGAAGTCTGAGGTATGTCCTTTCTTGAAGGAAATAAAGAGCAGGGATCGAGACCCTCTCAGGTCTTTGGTTCGATCCAAATAGTACCTCAGGGCCCGTACTGGACCCAGGGTCTGTCATGAATTGTCTATCCATGATGGTAGTCAAAGCAGGGATAGTCACCGGAGACACACTTGACAACCTTCTCTTGCTAGTTGGTTTTTGGCTATGAAGTCTAAGAGGGGAACAAAGCTACTTTTTCCCATTGGCCTAGATTAGATACTTTGCAACACAAGCACAAATTTTACTGTGATGCTTGCCGGAGGCCAAAGCTAGCAAGAAAGCAGTTTTGAGTGTAAGATGTTTGAGGTCTGAGTTTTTCATGGGCTCAAAGGGCATTTCATGAGCTCATTAAGAAACAAAAAGTTAAACTTCTTGGAACTTTCGGGAAGATCTCTGTGAAAGCTAGGAAGTAACCTGTTAAGGTCAGACCTTTGAGAAATATGGAACCCTGCTGGGCCCAATGTGTCAACAAAGGCCGTCCTGTAACCAACAATGGTCGACGGATGCCTGTTTTGACCCTGGGTACAGGTACATGAATTAGTCTGAGACTTGTTTCACAGTGGGAGTGGAGAAATCCAACGAATTTTCTCTGCACCATTTCTCTAATAGGGCCCACTTTGACTGGTAGAAGGTCCTTGTTGGTGACCTTTGAGGGGCAGGAATTCTCTCTGCCACTTCCACAGAAAAGCCTTGGTCTTGGAGCTGTCTACTCCTAGACACCAGGATAAGCAGCTCCCAGATCTTATACAATATGGGGTACCCTTAGATTTCAATAGGCAATGTTCCCCATCTTCCTCTACCACTAACCATGCCTCTGCACTCAAATATGAAACTTATGTTGAGGAATACATTACTGAAGAACTTAAACATGGGGCCCTCTATGGCCCTTTTGAAGACCTAGACCTTGATATCCATGTTTCCCCTCTAATCACCAGGGAGAAGGAAAACTCTACTCAACGATGTACAATAATGGACCTCAGTTGGTCTAAGGGTTCTTCTGTGAATGATGCCATTCATAAATGTAAATATCTAGATTCTCATTTTATTTACAGTACCCATCTGTTGATCATATCATTGAAAAAATTAAGCAAATAGGTCCTGGGTCATTATTGTACAAAACTGATATTAGTAGAGCATTTAGGCACATTCGCATTGATCTGGGCGACATAGATCTGCTAGGGTTACATCACAAACACATATCTGGACGAATGTATGCCGTTCAGATATCGTCTTGGATCCGGAATTTTTGAGAGGTGTAGCGATGCCATTAGGTATATTATGAAAATCCATGGCTATGACAACCTTATGAATTATATAGATGATTTAATATATATAGGGTTGCCCTCAAAAATACACCATTCTTATCAATTTTTATCTCTCTTGCAAGATCTAGGCCTGCAGGTAAGTCAGAGTAAGCTTGTAGCAACACATACTGAGGTTACTTGCCTAGGTATAGTAGTAAATGCCATTAAAAGTACTATTTCTATTCCAGTTGATAAATTAGAAGAAATTCATGTGTGTACTCAGTGGACCTCTAAATCTACCTGTACCAAAAGGCAGTTGCAGTCTTTGCTAGGGTCCCTACTGTACATTACAAAATGCGTAAGACCTGCTAGGTTCTTCTTAAACAGAATGTTACAGGTTCTTAGGGACAGTCATAGTACTTCTTACATCAAGTTGTCCAAAGAATTTTATATGGACCTTAACTGGTTTAAGGTTTTCCTCATGCAATACAATGGGGTGACTTTCTTTAATCACAAACAAGTTGATTTCCAAGTCTACCTGGATGCCTCACTGTCAGGACTGGGGGTGTATTTGGCCCATCAGTATATGCCCTGCCCCTAGATACCGAATTTCAACATTTGCATATCACTCAATTAGAAATGTTAAATGTTTTGTGACTCTTAAGATTTGGGCCAAATTTTGGGCAGACAAGAAAGTCAAAATTCATTGTGACAACCAAGCTGTAGTAGAAGTACTCACTACTGGTAAGACAAAAGATTCATTTCTAGCCACTTGTGCCAGGAATATTTGGCTTACAACTGCCATTTTTAACATAGAAATCATTGTAATCCATGTACCGGGTAAACATAATCAGATAGCTGATCTCTTATCTAGGTGGGTGATAACTGTTAAACCAGAAGGTAAACTCAGGCAATGTTTGCCCAATTTCATATGGATTAACACACAAATTGATTTGACTAAACTCAATCTCTGTATATGATTCTATGTTTCAGATTTGCCTTTGCCTGCAGCCCAGCTGGCCACCTCAGCCTGTGTCAGATTGGCCTTTGCCTTCAGACCAGCCACCAGAAAAGCCTATGATAGGATGTTTGTCATTGATGGCATTCTTGGTGGCAGCTGGGCTGTCCACCTTTCAGGTAAACCATTTTTGTTTGCTAGCTTTTATGGAGTTCCTCCATCAGAACCATTTTTCTCCAGCTAACATAAAAATTATATGGCAGGTATTAGGTCACAGTTCATAATGTACAATCTGGACACTGCACCATTTCAACATCAGCAATTGCAGTACTTTCATAAGTTTATAAAGATCAATAGACCTCTGCAGCCTAAGGCCCATACCTACACAGATATTCCCCTGTTGAAATCCTTAGTGGTATTGACAGAGGCTTTTCCAAACGCATTAGTATATCGAACACTCTTGTTAGTAGCCTATTTTCATTCTTGAGGTTTCCTAACCTCCTTCCCCACACAGTAGCTAACTTTGACCCCACTAGACAGCTAGCCAGGAGATATATTTTTCTCACCTGAAGGGGTCACCCTTCTTATTAAATGGTCTAAGACCCTTCAATCTAGATCTGATATCAGGACCATTCCACTTCCCTCACTCAAAAATTCACCAGTGTCCAGTAACTGCTTTCCATACACTGCTTACATCATACCCAGGCTCAAGTAATGATCCTGTATTTTGTATTTGACTTTCCATGATTTCAGACGGTCTGGGGCTACCTGGGCCTTCCATCATGGGGTCCCCATTCAGCAAATAATGCACATGGTACCTGGAAATCTGATGCCATCTGGTCTTACATACAAACTGTTCCTACTGCTTCCTCCTCTGTTTCCCAGACTTTTCAACACCTACATTCATAGTTTGGCTGTTTGGTGGGTTCATTCACCTCCCATTTTAACCACTCCATGCATGTCGCTTTACAAATTTGACCTTTCCAGCTCCCATCTTGACCTTGGCCTACAAGGTCATATGGCTTAACATCCAGGGTGACTGGTGGTTCATCCCCTCACCTGCTGAATGATAGATATTTGTAACTAATTGGTAATTTGTTGTAGGCTTGGGGGTCTTTTGGCTATGTTTCTGTTGTCAAACTGTCAGATTATCATGTTAGTAGCTTCTATGTTATCATGTTAGTAGCCTATCTTTGTTGCCTCACCACTGCTGGCTGCACCTTTTCCAAGTTCTATCACTAGTATTGCAAGGCGTGCAGTCCCCTTTTTAGGGGCGTCTGTTCGATTTTGCACATTGGGTATTTGCACGGTTATTTCAACTGAATTCCAATCACTCTGTTATGTCCTCTCTGGCAGCCCAATTATAAAGTTGGTGAAGCTGCCCGATTCGACATAACCCCTTTGGGATACTTCGTCCGCCTGCACAGGCAGGTCGCTGCAGTCTTTATAGCATTAATCTCACTTATCTGTTCCTTAGCCACACCACCTGGTACCCTTCCTGGGCCCAGGGCTGTAACAGTACCTCGTACGTCCACAAATTAACCAAGTATAAATTATAATTAAATATTTTTGTCTTCTGCCTTCTCTGTCAGCTGAGATGTAAAGTCTGTGAGGCTGTCAGATTTGGCAGAAGCCCCCCTACAAATAGGGGGTAGTCTTTGTCTGATTGCACTGCTTTCCCACATTGGTGGGTCCTTTCACTTCCCATTTTAACCACTCCATGCATGTCGCTGTACAAATTTGACCTTTCCAGCTCCCATCTTGACCTTGGCCTACAAGGTCATATGGCTTAACATCCAGGGTCAATGGTGGTTCATCCCCTCACCTGCTGAATACACCCTGTAAACTGTCAGATTATCATGTTAGTAGCTTCTATAAGCTTTTATCAGTGACCTTGTCATTGTAGTCTCTCAAGGTCAGAGTGTGTTACTAATTCGTTAAGCATCACATGTATGTGATAGCAATGGTCTGTGTTAATGAATCAAGTATTACTGTTAATGTAAATTATTGTCTTACAAGATTTTAGTAGAATTAAATTAAATATTAATCCCAAATTCTAGTGTTATTTCTTGCCTTGTCCCCCAGGGGGAATGATACTGTCTTTACAGTTCTAATGACCAGGCTGCATTCCAAAATGACCCAGGTACGGGCAGCCAAAAACTAGAAGTAGGACGCCTTGTTGATAGTAGCTGCGACATATGAATAGAAAGAGGATAGCATAGAAGAACACACATTATCATGTGTAATGTCCACCCCATGAACCTTTTGCCAAAATTGTACAGTAATCTTACAAGACCCTATTTCATTTGTAAAATATATCAAAGATGATATTTTTTAGTGTACATGTAAATTATTTCAGCCTCATGCCTTTTTCCATTGGTTGGGTCGAAAATTTTGACAAAATCACTCTATCTTGCACGGTTAAGAAGATAGAAGCAAATTTCTGTTTTTCTATTTTTGGCAAAAATTTGAAAATTCCAAATGGCCGCCATTTTTGGGAAGAGGAAAATTTTTTGAAAATTGCCAAGAGTACATTTCTTAGAACGAAGTAACGGTTTTGCACGGTTAAGGCAAATTTGTGTTTTTCCATTTTGGGCAAAAATTCGAAAATTCTAAATGGCCGCCATTTGTGGGAAGAGGAAAATTTTTGAAAATTGCCAAGAGTACATTCCTCAGATACCCTGTGGGTTGAAATTTTATGTTTTTCTATTTTTGGCAAAAATTTGAAAATTCCAAATGGCCGCCATTTTTGGGAAGAGGAAAATTTTTTGAAAATTGCCAAGAGTACATTTCTTAGAACGAAGTAACGGTTTTGCACGGTTAAGGCAAATTTGTGTTTTTTCATTTTGGGCGAAAATTCAAAATGGCCGCCATTTGTGGGAAGAGGAAAATTTTTGAAAATTGCCAAGAGTACATTCCTCAGATACCCTGTGGGTTGAAATTTTCTGTTTTTCTATTTTTGGCAAAAATTTGAAAATTCCAAATGGCCGCCATTTTTGGGAAGAGGAAAATTTTTTGAAAATTGCCAAGAGTACATTTCTTAGAACGAAGTAACGGTTTTGCACGGTTAAGGCAAATTTGTGTTTTTTCATTTTGGGCAAAAATTCGAAAATTCAAAATGGCCGCCATTTGTGGGAAGAGGAAAATTTTTGAAAATTGCCAAGAGTACATTCCTCAGATACCCTGTGGGTTGAAATTTTCTGTTTTTCTATTTTTGGCAAAAATTTGAAAATTCAAAATGGCCGCCATTTTTGGGAAGAGGAAAATTTTTTGAAAATTGCCAAGAGTACATTTCTTAGAACGAAGTAACGGTTTTGCACGGTTAAGGCAAATTTGTGTTTTTTCATTTTGGGCAAAAATTCGAAAATTCAAAATGGCCGCCATTTGTGGGAAGAGGAAAATTTTTGAAAATTGCCAAGAGTACATTCCTCAGATACCCTGTGGGTTGAAATTTTCTGTTTTTCTATTTTTGGCAAAAATTTGAAAATTCCAAATGGCCGCCATTTTTGGGAAGAGGAAAATTTTTGAAAATTGCCAAGAGTACATTCCTCAGATACCCTGTGGGTTGAAAATTTTGACGAAATCCCTCTATCTCACACGGTTAAGGAGATAGAAGCAATTTTGTGCTTTGCCATTTTTGGGGAAAATTCGAAAATTCAAAATGGCCGCCATTTTTGGGGAGGGGAAAATATTTTGAAAATTGCCAAGAGTACATTTATCAGATACCCTGTTGCTTGATAATTTCGACGAAATCACTCTATCTCGCACGGTTAAGGAGATAGAAGCAAATTCGTGTTTTGCCATTTTTGGCAAAAATTCTAAAATTCAAAATGGTCGCCATTTTTGGGGAGGGGAAATTTTTTTTGAAAATTGCTAAGAGTGCATTTCTGAGATAACCTGTGGGTCGAAAATTTCGGCGAAATCGCTCTATCTCGCACGGTTAAGAAGATAGAAGCAATTTTGTGTTTTGCCATTTTTGGCAAAAATTCGAAAATTCAAAATGGCCGCCATTTTTGAGAAGGGGAAAATATTTTGAAAATTGCAAAGAGTACATTCCTTAGATACCCTCTGGGTTGAAAATTTCGACGAAATCGCTCTATCTCACACGGTTAAGGAGATAGAAGCAAATTTGTGTTTTGCCATTTTTGGCAAAAATTCGAAAATTCAAAATGGCCGCCATTTTTGAGGAGGGGAAAATTTTTTTTAAATTGCCAAGAGTACAATGGTCAGATACCCTGTGGGTTGAAAATTTTGACGAAATCGCTCTATCTCGCACGGTTTAGGAGATATGAGCACATTTGCCTTTTTCAGTATTCAAAATAGCCAATTACTCATTTATTTAATTAATTACTCACTCATCTATGAAGCAATTCCCCCCAAAAGCAATCCCATACAAGCTATTAACCCAATGAACCTCCATACCAAATTTCAGAAAGCTAGGCTTAATAGCATTCCTTAAAATGTCTGGAAACCAAAGAGATACTCAAAAGTAGCAAATTAGCTATTACTCAGTTAGCTATAGAGCTATCATCACCAAAAGCAATCCCATACAAGCTATTAACCCAATAAACCTGCATGCCAAATTTGGTAAAGATAGGATAAGAACTGTTGCCTAAAATGTCTGGAAACCAAGTGGGACGCCAGACGGCGGAAAAAGCCCAGTGGGGTGGACATAATTAAGGGTACAGAGATTTTGCCTTGCCTTAAGCTCAAACTCTTTGACTACCAGTAGGGGACCTAGCCCATAGGGGCGCCCAGACAGACTAGGGGAAATCTTGTAATTTGTCCTCAAAACAAGGTTGTCCAAATTATACCCCCTAGTGGAACCAGGGGTTTTATAGATTTATTTTCAGGTAAATTAGCAGCCTGAAAATCCTGTTAAATTTATCAACAAGAGGGTCAAAGATGCCCCAAAAGGTGGGTTGTGCAGGCAGCAATAAGGTAAGCGACTGTTGTAATTAAATTTAGAAACAAGGAAAGAAATGTTAGGTCACCCAGTTAAGGTAAATGTGTTAGACGTGCTAAGAAATGTAAAACTTGTAATCTAGGTTACATAATTGTATCTATGCTATAAACGGACAAACGAAGGGATGAAATAACACCAATTTCAGAAGCAACTTAGCTAGGCTGGTGACCTATCTCCCTGTCAAGTTTCAATTCGATTGGACAAAGCAGTTTCGAGTTAGAGTACGGAAACGGAAATATTGACAAACGGACAAACGAACAGATGGTATTACACCAATTTCAAAAGGAACCTAGCTGTGATGGTAGTCTATCTCCCTGCCAAGTTTGAATTCAATTGGACAAAGCGTTTTCGAGTTAGAGTCCAGAAATGGAAATATTGATGGACAAACAGAATTACACTAATTTCGAAAGGAACCTAGCTATGATGGTGATCTATCTCCCTGTCAAGTTTGAATTCGATTGGACAAAGCGCTTTTGAGTTACAGTCCGGACACAGAAATATTGATGGACAAACGGACACATGAACAGAAGGAATTACACCAATTTCAAAAGGAAACTAGACCTAGTGCATCGGAGAACCGATGCAAATTGTATCCACCGTAAAGACCATGCACCAAAACCTCTAGGACCAATAATAAGCAAGTTATAAGCACTTTTAAGTTTGGCTGTCCTCATTTGACCTTCAAGGAGGGGCCCAAGGTCAAATCCGACCACGCCAGAAGATTCCCAGCGCATGATTTCCTATATGTTGGTTTACCATCAGAAAACATGTGGGACCAATAATAAGCGAGTTATAAGCACTTTTAAGTTTGGCTGTCCTCATTTGACCTTGAAGGAGGGGCCCAAGGTCAAATCCGACCACACCAGAAGATTCCCAGCCCATGATTTTCTATATGCTGGTTTACCATCCCAAACCTCTAGGACCAATAATAAGCGAGTTATAAGCACTTTTACGTTTGGCTGTCCTCGTTTGACCTTGAATGAGGGGCCCAAGGTCAAATCCGACCACACCAGAAGATTCCCAGCCCATGATTTTCTATATGTTGGTTTACCATCCCAAACCTCTAGGACCAATAATAAGCGAGTTATAGGCACTTTTACCTTTGGCTATCCTCGTTTGACCTTGAAGGAGGGGCCCAAGGTCAAATCCGACCGCACCAGAAGATTCCCAGCCCATGATTTTCTATATGCTGGTTTACCATCCCAAACCTCTAGGACCAATAATAAGCCAGTTATAAGCACTTTTCAGTTTGGCTGTCCTCATTTGACCTTGAAGGAGGGGCCCAAGGTCAAATCTGACCACACCAGAAGATTCCCAGCCCATGATTTCCTATATATTGGTTTACCATCCCAAACCTCTAGGATCGATAATAAGCGAGTTATAAGCACTTTTAAGTTTGGCTATCCTTGTTTGACCTTGAAGGAGGGGTCCAAGGTCAAATCTGACCACATCAGAAGATTCGCAGCACATGATTTCCTATAGGTTGGCTTTACATTGCAAACCTCTAGGACCAATAATAAGGGAGATATAGGCACTATTAAAGTCCGCTATGTGGGTTACTTCGGCACTCCGTGGATGACCTTGAATTAGGAGCTTCAGGGTCAAATGTGTGCGAGGTTGTAGAGGACATGTATATGTGTCATACATATCACCTATGAAGAGATTCAACCTTCTACCTATGAGGAACAGCCAGTAGAAAAATGTAGATTATTTTCAAAGAAATGCCCGTGGCGCCCATCTTGTTTTTCAGAATGAGGCTATTTTCCTTCCCAGAAAAGCTTACCCCCCAATGAAGATATCCTGCAAATTTGGTGAACCTAGCTGCTGTTGTTTTCCTCTTAGAGCGTTAACGCCGAAAATCTCTCTACGCACGGCGGCGGCGTAGCGAACGCTAAACCAAAGTATCCACCGGATGCTTCCGGTGGATACAACTAGCTATGATGGTGATCTATCTCCCTGCCAAGTTTGAATTTGGATGGACAGACGTCAGACACATCAATCTAATAGGCAAGTTGGTTACACGTAACCTGCCTAAAAACATTTTTTGTAGAGGACCGAGTGGAAGCATAGCTGAAGGGCCACTTGGCCTAAGCTCCTGTTGGCCTGCTACATCATTCAGAGCCCAGACTGTTGTGGAGCACCTAGGCATATTGTCCCTGGGGTCAGGGAGATTCAAAATCTGCCTAAGTTTCAATGTCCATGGTATGTTGTGAGGGCAAGTCAGACAAATCTACCGTTCTATTGCCTTTTGATTATATATAATATATATGTGTACTTAATAGAGGTGCGACAGTACCAGATTTTCTAGTTCGGGATTACACCAATGCTAAACCGTCACTATTCTGGGATACTGAAAATTTTCCGAGTTTCAGCATCTCCCCATGCAAATAGACCTACAAAAAGGAAGTGTTTTTCGTAACCCAAAACACAACAGTTTTTCTCAAAGAAATCTCTATAAATGCATTAAAATCCATTGCAATATGAGGAAATCATTATAATTTCTTCAAAGTCAGGTTTGGCATTTCATATTTTACATTTCCCAACTAGAAAAAGGTTTTTTCTAACAAAAATGAGCGGCCCGGATGAAGAGCTGTAGTATATATATATATATTTTATTTCTGTGACAAGTGTTATGTTTACAATATACAAAAAGAAGACAATAATATAGCAAACACCCAGCCTGTAAGACTTATTATATCCCCAGACGAAAGTCGGGGATATATTGGATTCAGGTCCGTCGCGCCGCCGCCGCTGCCGTAGAAATTTCCTTGTGGACGCGATAACTCAAAAACAAATTAATATTTTTTTTTCAAACTTGGTACACATGTTAAGGGTGCCCAAAGGAAGATCCCTATTTTAAGGTGACCTTAAACTCCCAGTAAAAAAGAACTTATGGCCACCTTAAGGTCAGAAATTGCACTTTTGGCCACTTAGAGCCCTGTAGGTCACAAACTATGATGCTCAGCTGGCTGAAATTTTACCTGACAACACATTAATATGTTCTTAGTACATGTGCCGAAAATCATGACTTTAAGTTGAGGAGAAAATTGTGTTTGAGGCCCATAAATACCCCCACTTAGGGATTTTTTGCTATACTTTACACATATTTTGCCCTATAATTTGGAAGTGATAATTCTGATGAGTCTCAAACTGCGCTAGGTATAACTTTGATATGTAATCCTTGTCTGTAGAAAATTTTAGGGCTGTAGGTTTACCCAAAGGGGTCGACTTAAGGTCTCAAAAGTGCCCACAGAGACCCAATTTATGCACTTTTTGCCACTTTCAAGCACTGGAGCTTTCAAACTATGTCTCTCATCTAAGTTAAATATCATCTGGGAATATATCTATGTGTTTTCTTATATGTGCCCCAACATTTAGGCCTTTAATAGACAGTTAACCTGTGTATCAGGACCATAAACACCCACCCGAGTGACCCTTATAAGACATTTTTCACATCTTTTTCCCTGTAACTTGGAAATGGTAAGTCTGAGAAGTTTCAAACTGTATTAGATATATATTCTGTGTGTAATCTTAGTATGTAACAGATTTTAAGTCTGAAGCTTTAATTTTGAAGGTCAAATTGAGGTCTCTAAAAGGCTCCCAAAGACCCAATATTTGGACTTTTTGCTACTTTTAAGCCCTGTGACTGTCAAACTATGTGACTGATAGAGCTCAAATCCTATCTGAGAAGATATTAGTATGTTATTTTTATATGTGCCAAAAATTAAGGCTTTAAGAAGACATTTAACCTGTGTATGAGGACCATAAATCCCCACCCGAGTGACCATTTTTAGACATTTTTCACATATTTTTCCCTGTAACTTGGAAATGGTAAGTCTAAGAAGTTTCAAACTGTATTAGATGCATATTCTATGTGTAATCTTAGTATGTGACAAATTTTAAGTCTGAAGCTTTAATTTGAAGGCTACATTTAGGTCTCTAGAAGGCCCCATAAAGACCCAATATTTGGACTTTTTGCCAATTTTAAGGCCTGTGACTGTTAAACTATGTGACTGATAGAGCTGAAATCTCATCTGGGAATACATTATTATGTTCTTTTTACATGTGCCAAAAATCAAGGCTTCAAGTAGACATTTAACCTGTGTATGAGGACCTTAAACACCCACCTGAGTGACCCTTTTAAGACATTTTTCACATATTTTGCTCTGTAACTTGGAAATGGTAAGTCTGAGAAGTTTCAAACTTTATTAGATACATATTCTATGTGTAATCTTAGTATGTAACAAATTTTAAGTCTGAAGCTTTAATTTGAAAGCCACATCGAGATCTCTAAAAGGCCCACAATGACCCAATATTTGGACTTTTTACCACCTTTAAGCCCTGTAACTAGGGGTGAGACGAGTACAAATAATTCGGGTCGATTACTCGTGGACCAAAAATCGACTCGACATCGAGCACTCGCGAAGTTTAGTATCCACCATTACAGGAACCAACATCCAATATGGCGGCTCCCGTAAATAATAAAAATATAGAGATAAAAGCTTTGAATCGCTTGAATTAGCTGATGTCATCATATAATATACTTAATATTATGTTAAAAATGGTGGATTATGCGATTTAATGCTAGCAAGGTATGTTATTTATTTCTTATTTCCTAAAAAACGTAACCGCTTCAATAGGTTGTTATATACTTGTATACACACGAGTAGTCGTCTCTTAAAATTGGGATCGAATTTTCGTGAAATTTGCCTCGCTCGGCGAGTGTCGACTGCTCGGTCGCACCCCTACCTGTAACTGTTAAACTATGTGATTGATGGAGCTGAAATCCCATCTGGGAATGCATTATTATGTCCTTTTTACATATGCCGAAAATCAAGGTTTTTAGTAGACATTTAACCTGTGTATGAGGGCCATAGACACTCGCCCAAGTGCCTTTTTTGACATTTTTTCCGTATTTTGCCGTTATTTGGAAATGCTTAGTGTGACAAGTCTTAAACTGTATTTTATATAATTTTTGTTTGTTATGTATGTCCCCCAAAAAGTTTCAGATCTGTAGTTTAATTGCTAAGGTCTCTTTAACAATTGTAAAATGCCCACAGAAACCCAATTTATGGATATTATGCCACTTTAAAGCCCAGTAACTGTCAAACGATGTGGGGTATAGAGCTGAAATCTTTGAATTTTTAAAAGGAAATGCCTGTCTATTTAAATTTTGAATATTAATAATGTTATGGCTATCTTAGTCTTTTAAGAACTTATTTTTGTGTGTTATACCTCTGCTTGCTGAGTTTTTCACTTTTTAAAATGAAACTGGTTAAACATATTCAAGTAGACAAAATGGACACTTTAAGTGAGCTTTAAGTCCCAATATTAATGAAATTATATCCTTATGTAGTAAAACTAGGGGATTTTTAACCCTCAACTAGCCCAGTTTTATTCAACTTGCCTCAGTTAATTTTGGCACAGCTCCTACAGTTATGAACTCATTTCAGTTGATAATCCCATACTTAAAATTCTCAATTCTTTTTGTATTTGAGTACCCCTTTTATATAGATTGTTTGTTTACCATTTATGCTCAACCCACATCCCCCACCCGGATTCCCCCCACCCACCTCTGGGACCTCCAGCTATATTGAGTGACACTAAATAAACAATGGTATTTAATGATATCAGATGAGAAACAAAGAACTCAATGGGGTTGCAGATCTTGTGTAATAGTGAGAGAGGTGTGGAGAAGGGGAGAGGGGTGGGGGTGGGAGGTGGTGGGCTTCATTACATATAACACAAAGGGGAGTCAGAACTGAGATTGTGTCACATATTTAGGTTGCATATATATGGACCACATATTTAGGTATAGAGGAAATGAATAACTGAAAACAATTTGCAAATTCTAAAAATAATATAATAAAATAATAATATAAACAATTTTTTTTTAAATAATATTTTATTTGTGAACAAATATAGAAACAGATATGCGCTTTTGGGATTATGAATTTTAGAATGGACATTGAATCATCAATCATTTAAATACTTTGAAGGAAGATTGAAAAATATGATGAGTTGAGTTAAAAATAATATTTTATTTGTCAACAAATATAGAAACAGATATGCTCTTTTGGGATTATTATTTTAGAATGGACATTCAATCATCAATCATTTAAATACTTTGAAAATAGGTTTAGAGTTATCATTGCAGGAAGATTGAAAATATAATTTGAGTTATGTATTCGGCGTCTGGGGATACACCATCTTCCTTGGGGAGATATAAACAGAGTAGATTGATGTGCTGAAGTTCATATAATAATGGGTAATTATGTTTTAAAAAATTTCCGATCAAAACCTGTGGCGTGAGTGATGACCTGTCTGGGGATATGTTGGCGCCGAGTTGGCCCAATCTAGTTAGTCACAATTTTATGAAATTATTTTTCATAGAATGACACGTTATCAAAATTAAACAATTTGATACATAGAAAAGAAAAAGCACAATCTGTCAGTTCAGTTTCTTTATACTTTTAAATATAACAGATCTTGGCACATTGTGAAAGCAGAAGATATATATTTTCATAGAAACAAAGGGAAGCTACACAAAATTTGAAATTGATCTATTTGGTTATAAGTTAAGAAATCATTATTGTATCTCCACACTTTACTAAACATAATTTTTCGTAAATCTGAAAATTTTGGACAAGTGAAAAGGAAATGTAATTCATCCTCGACATTATTTGTATCACATATGGGACATACTTGATCATCACGTTTAATGCCTGTAAATCTACTAGTTTCTACAGTGAGAGGTAAAATGCCGAATCTAAGCTGGGCTATACATGATCTAAGACTAAAATTTATATTATCAAATACATATTTTTCAACTGCATAATATGATTTTATCTGTCTGAATAGATGTAATTTTGGTTTATTCTGTAAGTTCTCTTTCCAAATAATTTGATTGTTTCCCATAGCTTCAGCCGGATAAAGTTCAGGTCACATAAAGCCTTCCTGTCATACCACTGTTTCAGATTACATACTATAAAAATATCTTTAACACATGTACACCAGTTATTGACGCCAAACTTCCAGTTAAATATTTTTTACATAATCTTGCCTCATCCATGACTACTAGTCTGTTCCAAACACGCAAAATTGCAAATTTAATAAGTAAATTAAATTTTTAGAAGTTAATACCCTATCCAATGGACAACTGCTTTACCGGTTGGCGCGACCGGTCCCGCCAAACGTTAGAAAAAGACGTCCTGTAAAACTACCAGCAGGACCGGTCACAGAGTGTGCATTCGCCAGGTGGCGCAAGGTATATCATTTTCTGTCTGGTCATAATGACGTCATAGCATCTTTTTCGTGTCTAATCCTATTAAGACCCCTAGTAAGCTGATAGCGGGGCCAGATGGGTGGGCCATGCCTGTCCATTGGATAGGGTATTAACTTATTAAAATTTAATTTACTTATTAAATTTGCAAATTTATTGCGTTAATACATCCTATCCAATGGACAATTGCTGAATAACTACCGCTTGGTAGGTGGGTAAGCTGCTAGGGACATACATGAACTCATAAAATAACAACAACTGACAAGGCCCATTTTGACCTTGGGTCGGATGACCTCAAGGGTCAAGGTCGGCTGAGACTAACCGGTTACCCGGATGTCCAAGGTTGCCCCCCCCCCTTGTTTCTCAGACATGCTCTGAGAATAGGAAGAGAGGGTTGAGTTCAGTCCCATAAGAAACAAGACCACTGCCGCGGTGTGTATCTCCCGCCGAGCATTAAAGGGGAAGAAATACCTTTTCCGAGATATTCACAATTTTTCATTTTCCGCTAAAATGTAAGATGGCCACCAAAAGTGGACAAAAATGAAACTTTTCCCCTAGGCACAGAATACTGTTGTACTACCCTGTGGGTGAAAAAGTTTGTTCCAAATCACTCTATCTTATACGGTTTTAAAGATATTCACACTTTTTCATTTTCCGCTAAAATCAAAGATGGCCGCCAAAAGTAGCGAAAATTGAAATTTTTGCCCTTTGTATAGGTTACTCTTGTACTACCCTGCGGGTCAAATCGCTGTATCTCGTACGGCTTTCAAGATCTTCACACTTTCTCATTTACTTTTAGAGATAATTCGCATTTACTCATTTTGAGTAGGGGAGTAATTAGCTATGGGTCTGAAACTTCACCATCTTAAAGCTCTTCCAAAAGTAGGTGAATGAGTTATTTGAGAAAAATTGGCTATCTGCAATACTTTTAAGAGATAATTCGCATTTACTCATTTTGAGTAGGTGAGTAATTATCTACGGGTCTGAAACTTCACCATGCGAAAGCTCTCTCAAAAATAGATGAATGAGTTATTTGATAAAAATTGGGCCTCCGTAATAGTTTTAGAGATAATTAGCATTTACCCATTTTGAGTAGGTGAATAATTAGCTACGGGTCTGAAACTTGACCAAGTGAAAGCTCTCCCAAAAGTAGGTGAATGAGTTATTTGATAAAAATTGGCTATCCGCAATACTTATAGAGATAATTCGCATTTACTCATTTTGAGTAGGTGAGTAATTAGCTATGGCTCTGAAACTTCACCATGGGAAAGCTCTTCCAAAAATAGGTGAATGAGTTATTTAAGAAAAATGGGCTATCTGCTATACTTTTAAGAGATAATTTGCATTTACTCAATTTGAGTAGGTGAGTAATTATCTACTGGTCTGAAACTTCTCCATGTGAAAGCTCTCCCAAAACTAGATGAATGAGTTATTTGAGAAAAATTGGCTATCTGCAATACTTTTAGAGATAATTCGCATTTACTCATTTTGAGTAGGTGAGTAATTACCTACGGGTCTGGAACTTCACCATGTGAAAGCTCTCCCAAAAGTAGATGAATGAGTTATTTGAGAGAAATTGGCTATCTGCAATACTTTTAGAGATAATTCGCATTTATTCATCTTGAGTAGGTGAGTAATTACCTACGGGTCTTGAACTTCATCATGTGAAAGCTCTGCCAAAAGTAGATGAATGAATTATTTGATAAAAATTGGGTATCCGCAATACTTTTAGAGATAATTAGCATTTACTCATTTTGAGTAGGTGAATAATTAGCTACGGGTCTGGAACTTAACCAAGTGAAAGCTCTCCCAAAAGTAGATGAGTTATTTGAGAAAAATTGGCTATCTGCAATACTTTTACAGATAATTCGCATTTACTCATTTTGAGTAGGTGAGTAATTAGCTATGGGTCTGAAACTTCACCATGTGAAAGCTCTTCTAAAAGTGGATGAATGAGTTATTTGAGAAAAATTGGCTATCTGCAATACTTTAAAGAGATAATTCGCATTTACTCATTTTGAGTAGGCGAGTAATAATCTACGGGTCTGAAACCTCACCATGTGAAAGCTCTCCCAAAAGTAGATGAATGAGTTATTTGATAAAAATTGGGTATCCGCAATACTTTTACAGATAATTAGCATTTATTCATTTTGCTCTTATGGTTTGTGAGATATTTGTGATTTTTCACATTTTCACTAAAAGTAGCAATAAAGTAGCCACTACTCACTTGTGCATTCAGCAACAGTTGTGAAACTTCAATATGTTACAGTTCACAAAAAAGTAGATGAACAACATATTTGAGAGAAATTATGTAGCTGCAACTCATTATGGTTATCATTAAAAATTGAAAAAGTAGCTATTACTCACTTAGCTATGGAGATACACTTCTAAACTACTGACCATGGTGTAGCTGTGGAGAAAGTAGCCGAACAAAATACTCTAAATGCAATAGTTTGACAGTTATAAGCCATATAATTACATTAGGTAAAAGTGCTATTACTCACTCAAAAGTAGGCCAAAGTTCACTAATGCCCTTAGCATAGGACATTGTTGTACCACCCCGTGGGTCAAAAATTCGCTCGAAATTGCTCTATCTCTTACGGTTTGCGAGATATTTGTGATTTTTCACATTTTCACTAAAAGTAGCAATAAAGTAGCCATTACTCACTTGTACATTGAGCAACAGTTGTGAAACTTAAACATATTACAGTTCACAAAAAAGTAGATGAACAACATATTTGAGAGAAATTGTGTAGCCGCAATACTTTTGAAGATATAAGCGGTTATCATTAAAAATTGACAAAGTAGCTATTACTCACTTAGCTATGGAGATACACTTCCAAACTACTGACCATGTTGTAGCTGTGGAGAAAGTAGCTGAACAACATATTGCAACAAAATACTCTAAATGCAATAGTTTGAGAGTTATAAGCCACATAATTATATTAGGTAAAAGTGCTATTACTCACTCAAAAGTAGGCCAAAGTTCACCAAACCAAAAAAATTTTGAAGAGCGTAAAAATTGATTAGGACAAGTAATTTACCAAAAATGTGTATAGTAGTAGTTTCAGAGAAAACTGTGTGACTCACGCACGCACGCACGCACGGATGCACGCACGCACGCACACACATGGTCCAAATTATAATCTCCCGCCGGCGAGCCGGGCGGGAGATAATAAACTTCCCAAAGGAAGCAAGTCACAATTTTTTAAAATTTTTTTTTTTATACAAGTTATGTACATCTATACATATTTACATATCTACAAATCTCCTCATTTTTTGGCTTGGTGGTGAACCTCTTGGGCAGCCACCACTGGCCCTAAATGAAAGAGCTCTGTATCAGCCCAAGCTACATCCTTCAGATAGAACTGTGTGAAGGTGTTATGGGATTTCCAGTGACAGGCTGACAAAATCTGCTCTAAGGAGACCCCCGACTGGAAGGCCTTAGACGCAGCAAAGGCCCTGACATCATGGGCTTTGACCTGATGTAATGTGAGGGCCTCCTGATCAGAGAGCTCATAACAAAGGATCACAGTTTGTTTGATCCATGAGGAGATGGTGGCAGGTGAGATGTCTTTATCAAAACCTTTCTTGAAGGAGACAAATACCAACTCCTTGTTCTGCCTAAGATCTGAGGTCCTGTCCAAGTAATACCAAAAGGCTCTGACTGGACACAAAGACCTGTCACCTTTGAGTGACTTATCCAAAGTGGGGGCCAGGGCTGGTCAGCTGGTCAGCCAGCTGATTCTTGGATAGAAAGCTGGGTGAAGGGTACAAGGACACCTTAGACCAGTCTGACTGGTGTCTGATATTCTTGTGAAGCCAAGCATGGATCTCACTCCTGCGTTTACCAGAACCCAGGGCCAACAGAAAAACAGTCTTGAAGGTCAAGTGTTTTAGTGAGACCTCTTTTAAGGGTTTAAAGGGAGCCTTAGTCAGTTGGTGTAATACCAGGGACAGGTTCCAGGAGGGTATACCCCTCCTGCCCTTGGGCCTGTCTCTATGGAAACTATCCAGGAGATGGGTGAGATTCTCATCTTTGCTGACATTAATGGTGGAGTTGCCCAACTTGTCAGCAATGGCTGATCTGTATCCATCAATGGTACTTGGTTGTAACTTCCTGTCCTGAAATAAGTGCAGCAGGAAGTCAGCTATGGCTTTCAGAGGTGGTGCCCTGAAGTCCACCTGATTACTGAGGCACCACTTTTTAAAAACGGTCCACTTTACCTCATAGACAGATCTGGTTGATCCTCTCTGAGGAGCCTCAATTCGTGCTGCCACTGACTCAGATAACCACTGCTCCTTGATTGCTGTGGCTCTGGGAGCCAGGCATGTAGATTCAGGTTTGACAGGTTCCTGTGCAGGGTCTGGTTGAGACACCAAAATGGGCAGGTTGGGCAGACACACGGGGATCTGACTGGACATTGCTACTAGATCCCAGAACCAGGGCATGTTGGGCCACCCTGGGGCATTCAGAATAATCCTGTTGCAAGGGTAGTCCTTCTCCACCACTTTGCCCAAGATGGCTGCTGGTGGAAAGGTGTATGGGTCCAGATTTTCCCATGACAGGCTGAGTGCATCCACTGCCCATGCCTGGGGGTCCAGAACCGGTGATACAAACTGTGGTAGTTTGTTGTTGAATCTGGTGGCAAACAGGTCCACCTGTGGCTGGTGCCACCGGGAGCATATAGCTTTGAACACTTCTGGGTGAAGGGACCATTTCGTCTGGATGGTCTGGCCTAGCCTAGATAGCTTGTCTGCTATCACGTTCAGCCGGCCGGGGATGTGACGTGCCTTGAGAGTTACCTGCTTCCTGGTGCACCAGGACAGGATTCTCCACAATAGGGCACACAGGGAGCCCGACTTCATCCCCCCCTCTTTGTTGACATAGGCAACCACTGTTGTGTTGTCTGTGGCTACCAGGACTATGTTGTTTGAACGGAGGTCTTGGAACTCTTTTAAGGCCAGAAAGACCACCTTTAGCTCCAAGTGATTTATGTGCAACTTGCTTTCTGGAACTGACCAGGTTCCCCTTGCAGTGCATTCGTTTAAGTGAGCGCCCCACCCTTCTTTTGATGCGTCTGTAAATATCTGCAGAGCATGTTTTAGTGGGTGTAATGGTTGACCTGGAAGAACATTGCTTTCCTCCAGCCACCACTTTAAGTGAGGGTGGAGCGACCTGGGAACGGGTATCACCTTTTCTAGTGATTCTGGTACCCTCCAGTTGTTCTTCAAGTGCCATTGTATGGGTCTCATGTGAAGTCGGTGTAGTGGGCTTCCGGTCCGGTTGATCTGCTACTTGAGGAAGCGTATGGGTGAAAACGTCCAGGCTTCCTGTGTGCCCTGCCAGAAGAACGCCTCTCCTCACTACATGAGATTTCATCTTCAGCCTTGACCAGTAAACTGTCTGGAAACAGTGAGTGAAGATGGACCGGTGCTGTACGTAAGGCAGTTAAAGTATCTGACTTTACTCCACCAGGTATAAACTGCCATGCTGATGAATATTCCCTCTGAGAGATCCTGCATCGTACGCTGCATAGCTTGAGAAATTGACCAGTTGAAGGTCACCAAATATTCAAGTTGATCAACTGCCTGCTGCATTCTTTCTGCTGTCTTGCCTTTGGTTTTATCCACCCGGAGTGATTTAAACTGTGTAGTCCTGTACCTTTGTCAGACACCTTGATAGACCAGCAGCCTGGATACACAGTACGGGAGGCTGGGGCAGAAGGCAAACTACGTCTGGCCACTCTACAAAACATGCTGTTTAACTTGGCCGGTTCCGGAGACCAGTCACACACAGTTGTAGAAGCAGAGTCCTTCTTATGTGTATGCATTGCATACCATTTTGATGACCTGGGTGTCTTCACAAACTGGTCTCGCAGCAGTCCACCAGTCTCAGTGTTCCTGAAAGGGTAGCCTTCAGCAACAGTTACATTCAGTTTCTCAAATATTTTACGTAGTCACTCATCTAGCGGTAACTTGACAGACACTTTACCGGTTGGCTTGGCTCGGGAACCGGCAAATGGATTATCAGCCAGGGAGGAAGATGTGCTGTCGTAGTCAGGGATCTGATGCCAGCCCATGAAGGATCTGACCCCTCTGATAGTCTCCCTGTAATTGGCATCTTCAGAAAGGTCCTGGTCAGTTGAATCTTCTAGCAGTTCACCCTGGATGTTGACACTAGTTGGTGAAGCCAGTTCCCCATCCATCTCTGCCTCACTCTCAGATTCACTGGCAAACTCATCAGGTCGTACACCAGGAAGTGACTGGTTCAACTGCGTAGAATCAATACCGGTTGGCAGCACTTCAGGACCTGCACGGGAGCCTGTGTAGGCTGGGTGGTTGTCCCTGCACCGGGAGCCTGTAAAGGCTGGGTGGCTATCTCTGCACCAGGAGCCTGTAAAGGCTGGGTGGCTACATCAGAGGTACCAGGACCCTGAACAAGGCGGGTAGCACTCTTGCTCACACCCCTCACAGCATTTGTACCAGGAACCCCCAGCGGAGGTTGGGTAGCAGTCGACTGGGCAGCTTCACCGGTGGTCTGGACAAGACTGGATCCGGTACCCTCAGTGACCAAGCCAGTAGACATCACACTGGAAGATGCACCCGGATCAAAGAAGGGATGTTCTCTGGTCACAACAGCAGAGGGATTCACAGGTCTCACCGGCACAGCAAACGACTTGTTAAGAAGCAAAGCTTCAAGTCGTGAAAACCTCTCACTCCACTTGTCATCTAAAGACTTGAGATCATCAGAAGTAGGTTTACTACTGTGTCTTCGTTTGCTAGATTTAGGAGATCCATCAGAACGTTTCTTCTTCTTGGGTGTAGATTCGACAGAAGACGGCTTGTCAGTGCTAACCTGTCCCAACAGAGTGACCTCTGAAGGGTCCACGAGAGTGGGGGTCGCGTCACTGGAAACTTCGGATTTCAGACTTCACGTTCTTTCCTGGACCTGTAGGTCGGGGTGGCCAGTTGTTGTACTTGAGCAGGCGTAAACGCCTTACATATCTGGCAATCAAGTTTCTTAACACAGGGATCGTCTCCCACCCCCTTCTCACGACATCTGGCACATTTCTTGTGGTTGTCGAACAGAGCCATAACGTGCCTGCAAGAACCTCGTTTCTGTCCAGGAGACGACATGATGATCAGTAAACCAGTAGAATTAAGTAATACTACTTGAAAAAAAAAGGTAGAGTTCATTGTAAAACTTCAAAAACGTTTCTCTGTTGAAAACACGTCTGCACACTCCACACGCCAAACGAAAAAGATGCTATGACGTCATGCTGTCTAGATAGGAAGGAAGTACGAGGCGCCAACTAGCGAATGCACACTCTGTGACTGGTCCTGCCGGTAGTATATACAGGATGTCTTTTTCTGGCGTTTGGCGGGACCGGTTGTGCCTACCGGTAAAGCAATTGTCCATTGGATAGGATGTATTAAGGCAGACCCAAGAGCTGAAAAACATATTTACACAAATTTCTGTAAATGCAATAGTTTTCCAATTACAACTGATTTACTCAACAGTGAGAACCTCAAAGTAGCTATTACTCAGCTGTGCAATGAGCCACAGGCTATGTTACAGCTGACCCAAAAATAGGTGAATAACATATTGAAACAAAATACTCTAAATGCAATAGTTTTCAAGTTATAAGTGATTTACTCAACAGTGATAACCTAAAAGTAGCTATTACTCAGCTATCCCATAAGCTACAGGTCTAAAATTTTACTATGTTATAGCTGACCCAAAAGTAGCTGAATAACATATTTATACGAAATCCTCTAAATGCAATAGTTTTCAAATTACAAGTGATTATACTCATGATGGAAGTTACTGGAAAGTGCAAAAGTAGCTATTACTCACTTAGCTATTGAGATAGACACCCAAGTTGCTCACCATGTTGTAGCTATGGAAAAGTAGCTGAATAACATATTTTAACAAAATGCTCTAAATGCAATACTTTTCAAGTTATAAGTGACTTAGTGCATGATTTCATGAATTTTAATGCATTAAAAATTATTTTAAAAATTCATAAACAAATAATTAAGAAAGATCCAGGTCTGACACTCACACAAGGGAATCTACTTGTGGCCTAGTAGATATGTGCAAGATATGAGAGAAAACCCTGCAATAGTCACTTAGAAAAATTGTGATAATGAGTTGAAATTTCCATACTTAGGGTGGGGGGTACCTCACTTATAATGGCTGTAGCAAACAGACGAACAAACAGATCTGCACGCCTTGAACAATTTTTCATGCTAGATAGATAAGCTATCTTTTTAAAAAAAACAGCATGTCTCTTGACCCTGTAGTTTCACAGGATAAGTCGCTCGCGTGTACGCGTATGCGTACGTTCACGCTGCAGAGTGATGACGTCAGCTGACTGACATAAAAACCTTACAAATTCCACATGTAATAAGGAATCTTTATGGATTTTCTTTGCTAATGCATTTATTTTGATTTTCCATAAAGTAGGGCTGACCATAACAAGCTTTGTTTTTGACTTAAAGAAACATTTTTTCTGGGTAATTTGTCAAAATATTCAAGTACATGTATATTGCAACCCCTCTCCATTAAAAACCTGGGACAATGTGAACATAGAACAGTGTTGTAAACTGGTTTTGTAATTGTAAATTACATATTTTTAAAGTTAACATGCAACACAAAAGAACTCAAAGTATTAAATATCAAAGAATTTAAGTGATATTGTGCCTCAATAATGTACACTAAGAGAAAAACAAAGAATGTTTGTGTGTGCACTGCAGCAAATCTGTATATGCAGGAGTGAGTGTTTACCTAAGTTCAGTCACCTGAGATGTTGAAAAGGTCTATTGTAAATCTTCCCCACCCCTCCCCCACCCCTCTCCACTTCAATTGAAACACTGAAGGGAGAAAAAGACAGACATATATAACACACACACAAAGGCAATTTTTTTTTTCTGTAACACACACACAGGCAATTCTTTTCTCTGATGCAGATTTTGCACAGATCAGAAAATGTCGCAGATGTATAGTTTTATATGCAGCTATTACATAATTTTGCAATCAGCTACAAGTCTGAAATTTTACTATGTTATAGCTGAAAGAAAAATAGGTGAAAAATATATTTAACAAAATGTTGTAAATGCAATATTTTTAAGTTATAAGTGATTTACTGCATGAACTCATGAGTTTTAATGCCTGAAAAAATTATTTTAAAAATTCATAAAAAAAACTAGAAATAGGCCGCCCTGTTGATAGTAGATGCGAATAGAAACAGGATAGCATAGAAGAACACACATTATCATGTGTAATGTCCACCCATGAACCTTTTGCCCAAATTGTACAGTAGTCTTACAAGACCCTGTTTCATTTGTAAAATATATCAATGATGCTTAAATATTTGTTAGTGTAGATGTAAATTATTTCAGCTTCATGCCTTTTTGCATTGGTTGGGTTGAAAATTTCGACGAAATCACTCTATCTTGCACGGTTAAGAAGATAGAAGCAAATTCCTGTTTTTCTATTTTTGGCAAAAATTTGAAAATTCAAAATGGCCGCCATTATTGGGAAAAGGAAATTTTTTTGAAAATTGCCAAGAGTACATTTCTTAGATACCCTATTGGTCGAAAATTTCAACAAAATAACTCTATTTTGCACGGTTAAGGCCAGTTTGTGTTTTTCCATTTTGGGCAAAAATTCGAAAATTCAAAATGGCTGCCATTTTTGGGGAGGGGAAAATTTTTTGAAAATTGCAAAGATTACATTCCTTAGATACCCTGTGGGTTGAAAATTTCGACGAAATCGCTCTATCTCGCATAGTTAAGGAGATAGAAGCAAATTTGTGTTTTGCCATTTTTGGCAACAATTCGACAATTCAAAATGGCCGCCATTTTTGGGGAGGGGAAAATTTTTTGAAAATTGCAAAGATTGCATTGCTTAGATACCCTGTGCGTCGAAAATTTTGCCGAAATCGCTCTATCCCGCACGGTTAAGGAGATGGAAGCAAATTTGTGTTTTGCCATTTTTGGCAAAAATTCGAAATGGCCGCCATTTTTGGGGAGGGGAAAATTTTTTAGAAATTACCAAGAGTACAATGCTCAGATACCCTGTGGGTCGAAAATTTCGACGAAATCGCTCTATCTCGCACGGTTAAGGAGATAGAAGCAAATTTGTGTTTTGCCATCTTTGGCAAAAATTCGAAAATTCAAAATGGCCGCCATTTTTGGGGAGGGGAAAATTTTTGAAAAATTGCAAAAATTGCATTCCTTAGATACCCTGTGGGTCGAAAATTTCGACGAAATCACTCTATCTCGCACGGTTAAGGAGATAGAAGCAAATTAGTGTTTTGCCATTTTTGGCAAAAATTCGAAAATTCAAAATGGCCGCCATTTTTGGGGAGGGGAAATTTTTTTGAAAATTGCAAATATTACATTCCTTAGATACCCTGTGGGTCGAAAATTTCGACGAAATCGCTCTATCTCGCACGGTTAAGGAGATAGAAGCAAATTAGTGTTTTGCCATTTTTGGCAAAAATTCGAAAATTCAAAATGGCCGCCATTTTTGGGGAGGGGAAAATATTTTGAAAATTGCAAAGATTGCATTGCTTAGATACCCTGTGCGTTGAAAATTTTGCCGAAATCGCTCTATCTCGCACGGTTAAGGAGATAGAAGCAAATTAGTGTTTTGCCATTTTTGGCAAAAATTCGAAAATTCAAAATGGCCGCCATTTTTGGGGAGGGGAAAATATTTTGAAAATTGCAAAGATTGCATTGCTTAGATACCCTGTGCGTCGAAAATTTTGCCGAAATCGCTCTATCTCGCACGGTTAAGGAGATAGAAGCAAATTAGTGTTTTGCCATTTTTGGCAAAAATTCGAAAATTCAAAATGGCCGCCATTTTTGGGGAGGGGAAAATTTTTTGAAAATTGCAAAGATTGCATTCCTTAGATGCCCTGTGGGTCGAAAATTTCGACGAAATCGCTCTATCTCGCACGGTTAAGGAGATAGAAGCAAATTTGTGTTTTGCCATTTTTGGCAAAAATTCGAAAATTCAAAATGGCCGCCATTTTTGGGGAGGGGAAAATTTTTTGAAAATTGCAAAGATTGCATTGCTTAGATACCCTGTGCGTCGAAAATTTTGCCGAAATCGCTCTATCTCGCACGGTTAAGGAGATAGAAGCAAATTTGTGTTTTGCCATTTTTGGCAAAAATTCGAAATGGCCGCCATTTTTGGGGAGGGGAAAATTTTTTAGAAATTACCAAGAGTACAATGCTCAGATACCCTGTGGGTCGAAAATTTCGACGAAATCGCTCTATCTGGCACGGTTAAGGAGATAGAAGGAAATTAGTGTTTTGCCATTTTTGGCAAAAATTCGAAAATTCAAAATGGCCGCCATTTTTGGGGAGGGGAAAATTTTTTGAAAATTGCAAATATTACATTCCTTAGATACCCTGTGGGTCGAAAATTTCGACGAAATCGCTCTATCTCGCACGGTTAAGGAGATAGAAGCAAATTTGTGTTTTGCCATTTTTGGCAAAAATTCGAAAATTCAAAATGGCCGCCATTTTTGGGGAGGGGAAAATATTTTGAAAATTGCAAAGATTGCATTGCTTAGATACCCTGTGCGTCGAAAATTTCGCCGAAATCGCTCTATCTCGCACGGTTAAGGAGATAGAAGCAAATTAGTGTTTTGCCATTTTTGGCAAAAATTCGAAAATTCAAAATGGCCGCCATTTTTGGGGAGGGGAAAATTTTTTGAAAATTGCAAAGATTGCATTCCTTAGATCCCCTGTGGATCGAAAATTTCGACGAAATCGCTCTATCTCGCACGGTTAAGGAGATAGAAGCAAATTTGTGTTTTGCCATTTTTGGCAAAAATTCGAAAATTCAAAATGGCCGCCATTTTTGGGGAGGGGAAATTTTTTTGAAAATTGCAAATATTACATTCCTTAGATACCCTGTGGGTCGAAAATTTCGACGAAATCGCTCTATCTCGCACGGTTAAGGAGATAGAAGCAAATTAGTGTTTTGCCATTTTTGGCAAAAATTCGAAAATTCAAAATGGCCGCCATTTTTGGGGAGGGGAAAATTTTTTGAAAATTGCAAATATTACATTCCTTAGATACCCTGTGGGTCGAAAATTTCGACGAAATCGCTCTATCTCGCACGGTTAAGGAGATAGAAGGAAATTTGTGTTTTGCCATTTTTGGCAAAAATTCGAAAATTCAAAATGGCCGCCATTTTTGGGGAGGGGAAAATTTTTTGAAAATTGCAAAGAGGACACTCCTCAGATACCCTGCGGGTTGAAAATTTCGACGAAATCGCTCTATCTCGCACGGTTAAGGAGATAGAAGCAAATTTGTGTTTTGCCATTTTTGGCAAAAATTCGAAAATTCAAAATGGCCGCCATTTTTGGGGAGGGGAAAATTTTTTGAAAATTGCAAAGAGTACACTCCTGAGATACCCTGCGGGTCGAAAATTTTGCCGAAATCGCTCTATCTCGCACGGTTAAGGAGATAGAAGCAAATTACTCAAAAGTAGTACTGAAAATACACAATGAAGTACCTAAATGGCTATTACTCATGTACTGACAAAGCTATCAGTCCCAAATGCAATACCAAGCGAGCTATGGACATAACAATATTGTATTCAAAATTGTAGTAAAATATCTTTAATTATTTTGGCTTAAATGCACGGAAACCAATGGGTACTGAAAATAGCTGTACTTAAGTATTACTCAGTAAGCAAAAGAGGTACAACAGCCAAAAGCAATCCCAAGCAAGCTACTGACCCAATAAGCCTGCATACCAAATTTGGTGACAATAGCTCTAATACTTTTCCTTTAAATGAGCGGAAACCATGCGTGACGCCGGACATCGGACGCCGGACGCCGGACACCGGACGCCGGACATCGGACATCGGACGGCGAAAAAAGCAAAAATAATATATCCACCCCCCAGGGGGGTGGACATAATTAGGAAAGATCCAGGCCTGATACTCACACAAGGGAATTTACTTATGGCCTAGTACATATATGCAAGATAAGAGAGAGATCCCTGCAATAGTCAATGAGAAAATTGTGATAAAGTGTTGAAATTTTCATACTTTGAGTGGGGGTACCTCTCTTCTAATGGCTCTAGCAAAGAGACAGACTGATCTGCATGAATTTTACGATTTATCATCCTCGATAGATAAGGTGTCTTTTAAAAGTAACAGCATGTCTCTGGGTCTTGTGGTTTTGGAGAAGTTGTTCACAGAGTGATGCCATAATGTCAGCTGACTGACAAGTAAAATGAGGTTGGAGCAAGAAGTATATACTTACTATGTTAAGATGGCCAAAGTCTCTGAAATACAAGAATTTTAGGTAAAAAGAACATAAAAATCTTTCTTAAGCTTAATCAATGTGTCAAGTTAAACTGATGTTTTTGAACCGAAAGTCAGTTGGCGGCTGAAAAACACCGAAATCCTGACTGTTTTTGAGATACAAAGTATCCATTTAAAAAAAATTTACGAAAATGAAACGCCTCCCATCTAGGCATCTATGGTCCGATTGATCATAAAATCCTTTCCGACCTGCGAAATTTGGTCTAGAATGTACCTGGTAAATTTTATAGCACTGGTGTGTGTGTTTTTGACGGGGTGTTTTTGAAAAATGCTTAAGGTTACCTTAAGTAGAGCTTAAGGTCTCCGCAAAGTATCCCCAAAATTTTTCCTGTCCCTATAGTTTTAAAGAAAGATAAGAAGGAAAGAAAAATTTGAAGCCCAAGAAGTTATTCAAGGGAGACCATAATCGTGCGGTGGCAGTGATCAGTCGAACTTACGTGAAAACAAATAAGAGCCCCTGACGGGCCGCTTAATAATTATATTAGCTGGCATTCGAGATTCTGGTTGTGAAAGTGGTCACAGTATTTCAATAAAATTCTCTCAATACTGGCATACTGCCACTACCGACTCACCCCTAATAGTTAAAATAGTTTTCAAAATATTTTGAAGACCAGCCAACTTATACTTCACTCGAATTTTATTGAAAACTGTTTAATGTGATTATTTTATTTTATTTACAGGTATAACATTCATACCATTTTAAAGGCAATTTATTAAGTTTCTGCTGCTTTTTGAAAGAATGGCAAAGAAACTGAAAGACTGTTTAGTTACAACTACTTAAAACTTACCAAAAATGGCAATTGGTGACCCCTTGAAACACCCAAAATTCACACAGAAAAACTCACAAAAATCAATGACAATATAGATCTGGTGCACATGCATGCCACCAACTCTATAAAAAGCCATCATCAACCAATAATTTTCATGTAACAAAATGAATCATTGCAAATCACAAGAAAGAATCCCTGGAACTATGGCGGAGCACTACTTGGACATCCTTCATAATCATCTCCCATTGCTGTGTCTGAAGTATCAAGCAGCAACACATACTCACGGGTACTAAATCCAAATTTCAGAACATCTCTCTCAAAAAGTTCCATATATCTTTGGGAGTCAATTTTTTTGTTATTCACAAAAGTACCATTTGCTGAGTTAAGATCAATAACATAAGGTTTTACTCTTCTGCCAGTCGTACCATCTTCCCTTGAAAAGTCTACCAGTCTAAACTGTAGCACTGCATGCTGTTTAGAACATGAAGGATGATCCGATGGAATGTCTGCAATGCGTCTATCCCTTCCGATTAAAAAAGCACTTTGCCTGTGTAAATGTAAAACCGGTAATGCTGCATCTCCTTTGAATGGATATAACCTCCACCTTTTCTTTGGTTTTCTTGCTTCTGGAGGCTCATTATATCTGATTACAACACCTTTATATGTATTTGTATCCTCTGATAATTTGCCAGACAAACCAAAATTTGGTTTATCAAAATTCTCTCTCTCATCTCTTTTCATTTTTTTGTCAACAACTTTTGGAGAGTCATTGGTTTTTAATTTGGACTGTCCAGCTATATCTCCCTTCTGATTCCTTCTTTGGCTTTGTCTGTGATCTGGACTTCTTGTCCCATATTTATGATCTTCAACAGCATTAATAGCTTGAATTTTCCTTCTGAAAGTTCCTTCATTCCTGTTTTTGAAATAAAATTAAAACTTAAACAAGCAATCAGTGTCTGTGAACGGGCTCTGTGTCAGCTGACTGTGTGTTTTGAGTTTCAAAATAGAAGTGAATGAAGAAAAGGACACAAAAGTTGTGCCCTGTAAATGGTATTCAGGAGGATCAAGTTAATTGTAGGTATCTTAAAGTACTTTTGCTCAGCTATGCAATGAGCTACAGGTCCGCGATTTTACAAAGTTATAGCTAACCCAAAACAAGGTGAATAACTTATTTAAAGAAAATTCTCTAAATGCAATAACTTTCAAGCTACAATGGATTAACTCAAATGTCTGCAAGGTTGTAGAGGACATGTATATATATGTTGTACATATCACCTATGAAGAGATTCAACCTTCTACCTGAGAAACACCCAGTAGAAAAATGTAGATAATTTTCAAAGAAATGCCCGTAGCGGCCATCTTGTTTTTCAGAATGAGGCTAATTTCAGTCCCAGAGAAGCTTAACCCCCCCCCCCTCCAATGAAGATATCCTGCAAATTTGGTGAACCTAGCTGGTGTAGTTTTCCTCTGAGAGCGTTAACGCCGGAAATCTCTCTACGTGCGGCGGCGGTGGAGGCGCAGCGAATGCTAAACCAAAGTACTGGCTCATGTTGATTATTGTATCCACCGGAGGCATCCGGTGGATACAATAATCAACATGAGCCAGTAAGTTATACAGCCAATAATAAAGAAGGTATATATTGCCTCACAGGTCTTATATAGGCATATATATGCAGTAAAAGGTATCACTTTGAGTCATTTTAGCATGCCTAAGGTGACCTTGAAAACAATAGATAAGGTCAACAAACTGGATGCTGGTACTCCATCATGTACTCAACCTCCAAAGCCATTTTCAATAGTTTCCATGCAATATAGTCAGCATTAAGTGTGAAAATATCTCCAACAAGCATTCTGACGCATGCATTTATCTCCCGCCATATAAATTAGATGTACTAAAGATAACATATTTTAACAAGGTGCTCTAAATGTAATACTTTTCAAGTTATAATTGATTTAGTGCATGATTTCATGAATTTTAATGCATTAAAAATTATTTTAAAAATTCATTAAAAAAATTTAGCATGTGAAAGCTCTCCAAAATGTAGGTGAATGAGTTATTTGAGAAATATTGGCTATCTGCAATACTTCTAGTGATAATAGGCAGTTACTCATTTTGAGTAGGTGAGTAATTAGCTACGGATCTGAAAATTCACTAATTGAAAGCTCTCCAAAATGTATATGAACGAGTTATTTCAGAAATACTGGCTATCTGCAATACTTGTAGAGATAATTCACATTTACTCATTTTGAGTAGGTGAATAATTAACTACGGGTGTGAAACTTCACCAAGTGAAAGCTCTCCCAAAAGTAGGTGAATGAGTTATTTGAGAAAAATTGGCTATCTGCAATACTTTTACAGATAATTCACATTTACTCATTTTGATTAGGTGAGTAATTAGCTACGGGTCTGGAATTTCACCATGTGAAAGCTCTCCCAAAAGTAGATGAACGAGTAATTTGATAAAAATTGGATACCCACAATACTTTTAGAGATAATTAGCATTTACTCATTTTGAGGAGGTGAATAATTAGCTACGGCTCTGAAAATTCACCAAGTGAAAGCTCTCCCAAAAGTAGGTGAATGAGTTATTTGAGAAAAATTGGCTATCTGCAATACTTTTAGAGATAATTCACATTTACTCATTTTCAGTAGGTGAGTAATTAGCTACGGGTCTGGAACTTCACCATGTGAAAGCCCTCCCAAAAGTAGATGAATGAGTTATTTGATAAAAATTGGATATCCGCAATACTTTTAGAGATAATTCACATTTACTCATTTTGAGTAGGTGAATATTAGCTACGGGTCTGAAACCTCACCAAGTAAAAGCTCTCCCAAAAGTAGGTGAATGAGTTATTTTAGAAAAATCGGCTGTCTGCAATACTTTTTACAGATAATTCACATTTACTCATTTTGATTAGGTGAGTAATTAGCTACGGGTCTGGAACTTCACCATGTGAAAGCTCTTCCAAAAGTAGATGAACGAGTAATTTGATAAAAATTGGATACCCGCAATACTTTTAGAGATAATTCACATTTACTCATTTTGAGTAGGTGAGTAATTAGCTACGGGTCTGGAACTTCACAATGTGAAAACTCTCCCAAAACTAGATCAAGCAGTTATTTGAGAAAAATTATGTCATTATTTTGCCACAAATAAGAAAATAGCTATTACTCACTTATGGCATGCAATAGAACCCTAAACTATATGCATTTACCCTACAGTCACAATTTCAAAGTAGGTATTACTCGGCCCTCCAATGTGCAACAGGTCTGAAACTTTACTATGTGATAGGTTATCAAAAACTAGATGAATAACATATTTGAAAATATTTCCCTAACTTTAATACTTTTGAAGATATTTGACATTTACTTATGTTGTTATTTTGCTACAAATAAGAAAATAGCTATTACTCACTTATGGCATGCAATACAACCGCAAAATATATACCATCTTATAGTTAAGGACAAAGTAGCTGAACAACATATTTGAAGAAAAAGCTGTAACTGCAATAGTTTTGGAGTTACAATGGATTTACTCAACAGTCACAATTTCAAAGTAGCTATTACTTAGCTATGCAATGTGCAACAGGTCTGAAACTTTACTATGTGATAGCTTACAAAAAAGTAGATGAATGACATATTTGAAAAGAATTCTGTAACTTTAATACTTCTGAAGATATTTGACATTTACTTATGTCATTATTTTGCTACTAATAAGAAAATAGCTATTACTCACTTATGGCATGCAATACAACCCCAAACTACATGCCAGCTTATAGCTAAGGACAAAGTAGCTGAACAACATATTTGAAGAAAGAGCTGTAACTGCAACAGTTTGGGAGTTATAATGGATTTACTCAACAGTCACAATTTCAAAGTAGCTATTACTTAGCTATGCAATGTGCAACAGGTCTGAAACTTTACTATGTGATAGCTTACAAAAAAGTAGATGAATGACATATTTGAAAAGAATTCCGTAACTTTAATACTTCTGAAGATATTTGACATTTACTTATGTCATTATTTTGCTACTAATAAGAAAATAGCTATTACTCACTTATGGCATGCAATAGAACCCCAAACTACATGCCAGCTTATAGCTAAGGACAAAGTAGGTGAACAACATATTTTACGAAAATATTCTAACTGCAATAGTTTTGGAGTTACAATGGATTTACTCAACTGTAGAATTTCAAAGTAGCTATTACTCAGCTATCCAATGTGCAACAGATCTGAAACTTTACTATGCGATAGCTTATGAAAAAGTAGATGGATAACATATTTGAAAAGAATTCCCTAACTTTAATACTTTTGAAGATATTTGACATTTACTTATGTCATGATTTTGCTACAAATAACAAAATAGCTATTACTCACTTATGGCATGCAATAGAACCCCAAACTATGTACCATCTTATAGCTAAGGACAAAGTAGCTGAACAACATATTTTAGGAAAATACTCTAACTGCAATAGTTTTGGAGTTACAATGGCTTTACTCAACAGTCAGAATTTCAAAGTAGCTATAACTCAGCTATCCAAGGTGCAACAGGTCTGAAACTTTACTATGTTATAGCTTACCAAAAAGTAGATGGACAACATATTTGAAAAGATTTCCCTAACTTCAATACTTTTGAAGATATTTGACATTTACTTCTTCTGTTATTTAGCTACAAATTAGAAAATAGCTATTACTCACTTATGGCAAGCAATAGAACCCCAAACTATGTACCATCTTATAGCTAAGAACAAAGTAGCTGAACAACATATTTTAGGAAAACACTCTAACTGCAATACTTTTTTAGTTACAATAGCTTTACTCAACAGTCAGAATTTCAAAGTAGCTATTACTCAGCTATCCAAGGTGCAACAGGTCTGAAACTGTACTATGTCATAGCTTACCAAAAAGTAGATGGACAACATATTTGAAAAGATTTCCCCAACTTTAATACTTTTGAACATATTTGACATTTACTTCTTCTGTTATTTAGCTACAAATGAGAAAATAGCTATTACTCACTTATGGCATGCAATAGAACCCCAAACTATGTACCATCTTATAGCTAAGGACAAAGTAGCTGAACAACATATTTTAGGAAAATACTCTAACTGCAATAGTTTTGGAGTTACAATCGCTTTACTCACCAGTCAGAATTTCAAAGTAGCTATTACTCAGCTATCCAAGGTGCAACAGGTCTGAAACTTTAGTATGTGATAGCTTACCAAAAAGAAGATGGACAACATATTTGAAAAGATTTCCCTAACTTCAATACTTTTGAAGATATTTGACATTTACTTCTTCTGTTATTTAGCTACAAATGAGAAAATAGCTATTACTCACTTATGGCATGCAATGGGACCCCAAACTATGTACCATCTTATAGCTAAGGACAAAGTAGCTGAACAACATATTTGAAGAAAAAGTTGTTACTGCAATAGTTTTTGAGTTATGAGCCCTTTACTCAAAGTAGCTAAGATTGCTATTACTCACTTATCTTTAGGCCTAAGTCAATAAAACCAAAAAAATTTTCAACGGCTTGAAAATTCATTGGGACAATTAATTTACAAAAAATCTGTAGCTGTAGTAGTTTTGGAGAAATCTGCGTGACTAACTAACGCACACACACACGCACGCACGCACGTACGCACACACAGACATCATTTCATAATCTCCCTCCCGGGCTAAAGCCCGGCGGGAGATAAAAATCCTTTAAATTCAACACTTTTGCTGTGATAAGCGATTTACTGAATGGAAAACCATAAAAGTAGCTATTACTCAGTTAGCTATGGACCTACAGCTCTGAAACTTTGCCATGACACAGAACATTAAAAAGTACATGAACAACATATTTGACAAAAATCCTGTAAATTTAATAGTTTTGCTGTTATAAGTGATTTACTCAATGGAGAACCATCAAAGTAGCTATTACTCAGTTAGTTATGGACTTACAGGTCTCAAAATTTGCCATCACACAGTACATAAAAAAGTAGCTAAACAACATATCTGAGAAAAATCCTTTAAATTCAACAGTTTTGCTGTTATAAGTGATTTACTCAATGGAGAACCATTAAAGTAGCTATTACTTGGTTAGCTATGGACCTACAGCTCTCAAAATTTGCCATTTCACAAGTACATCAAAAAGTAAGTGAAGAACATATTTGACAAAAATCCTCTAAATTTAATAGTTTTGCAGTTATAAGTGATTTACTCAATGGAGAACCATCAAAGTAGCTATTACTAAGTTATCTATGGACCTACAGCTCTCAAAATTTGCCATTTCACAGTACATCAAAAAGTAGGTGAAGAACATATTTGAAAAAAATCCTCTAAATTCAACAGTTTTGCTGTTAAAGGTGATTTACTCAATGGAAACCCTCAAAGTAGCTATTACTCAGGTAGCTATGGAGATACAGCTATGAAAATTTCCCATGACACAGTACATCAAATAGTAAGTGAACAACATATTTGACAATAATTCTCTAAATTTTTTTTTTATATTTTTATTTCTTTTTTGAGTATATATATACAGTAGATATTCAGAAACGGCAGGTGATACACTAGCTGACATAATCTTTTATAATATTCTCCTCAGATAGTATTTTGATAATTCTCTAAATTTAATAGTTTTGGAGTTATAAGTGATTTACTCATTGTTGAAATTCAAAGTAGCCATTACTCAGTTAGCTATGGAAATACAGCTCTGAAACTTTTCCATGACACAGAACATTAAAAAGTAACCGATTAAGATATTTGACAACAAGAGGGTCACAGATGCCCCAAAAGGCGGGTTGCGCAAGCAGCAACTGCTGTAATTACATTTAGAAAAGAAGGAAAGAAATGTTAGGTTAACCAGTTAGGTGAATGTGTAAGACGTGCTAAGAAACGTAAAACTTGTAATCTAGGTTACATAATTGTATCTATGCTGTAAACGGACAAACGAAAGGACGCAATTACACCAACTTAACAACTTAGCTATGATGGTGATGCATATCCCTGTCAAGTTTGAATTCGATTGGACAAAGCGTTTTCGAGTTAGAATTGGGAAACGAAAATGTGGACGGACAGACGGATGGACAGACAAACGGACAAACACACAGAAAAACGGACATACAAACAGACGGAATTACACAAATTTCGAAAGGAACCTAGCTATGATGGTGATATATGTCCCTGTCAAGTATGAATTTGATTGGACAAACCATTTTCCAGTTAGAGTCCAGAAACGAAAATGTGGACTGACATATGGATGGACAGAAAAACGAACAAAAAACGGACAAACGAACAGACGGAATTACACCAATTTCGAAAGGAACCTAGCTACGATGGTGATCTATGTCCCTGTCAAGTTTGAATTTTGTTGGACAAACCATTTTCGAGTTAGAGCCCGGAAACGAAAATGTGGACGGACAGACGGATGGACAGAAAAACGGACAAACAACGGACAAAAGGACAAACGAACCGATGAAATTACACAAATTTCAAAAGGAATCTAGATATGATGGTGATCTATGTCCCTGTCAAGTATGAATTCAATTGGACAAACCGTTTTTGAGTTAGAGTCCGGAAACGAAAATGTGGACGCAAAGTCGGATGGACAGGAAACGGACAAAAAACGGACAAACGAACATACGGAATTTCACCAATTTCGAAAGGAACCTAGCTATGATGGTGATCTATCTCCCTGTCAAGTTTGAATTCAATCGGACAAACCGTTTTTGAGTTAGAGGCCGGAAACGAAAAATATGGACGGACAGACGGACGTCGGACACATCAATCTAATAGGCGGGTTGGTTACACGCAACCCGCCTAATAATTCCCTAAATTCAATAGTTTTGGAGGTATAAGTGATTTATTCAATGTTGAAATTAAGAAATTTAAAAGTAGCTATTACTCAGTTAGCTATGGACTTACAGCTCAGAAAATTCACCACGATACAGTACATCAAAAAGTAGATAAACAACATATTTGACAAAATTCCTCTATATTCAATAGTTTTTGAGTTATAAGTGACTTGCTGAATGGTCAAATGTTAAACTTAGTGTAGCTATTACTCAGCTAGCTATGGTGCTACACCTTGGAAACCTCACCATGATATAGTACATGAAGGAGTTGTTCAACAACATATTTGAGACCAATATTGTAAGTAACAGTTACAAAGATAAAAACAACTTACTCATTTTGGTCATTGTTAAAAACAGAAAATAGCTATTACTCACTTAGCTATCAAAATAGACCCCTAAAAATGGTACCATCTTGTAGGCATGGAGAAAGTAGCTGAACAACATATTTTACAGAAATGCTCTAAATGCAGTCGTTTTGGAGTTATGAGCACTTTACTGAAAGTAGCCACCATTGCTATTACTCACTTAGCTATGGACCTAGGTCTGAAAAATACCAAGCAGGCTATTTTTAGGCTGTATAAAAGTGCAACTACACACTTATGGCAGCCATCTAAATCAACGAAAAAAAAAACCATGGCAGAACACCTGAAAAAAAAACCATGGCAGCCCTCTTGTTAACACCCGTGGCGGCCATCTTGTTTTTCCGAATCAGCCGAAAAAGATTCCCAGGCAAGTTTTTCCAATGCAAATTTGGAAGCTCTAGCTATAATATTTTAAGAGATAGAAAGGCTTTTGTAAAAACGTGACGAACGGACGCACGCACGGACACAGGGCATTTCATAATCTCTCGTACCGGGCCTATCAGCCGGCGGGAGACAATAATAAGCGAGCTATAAGCACTTTTAAGTTTGGCTGTCCTCATTTGACCTAGAAGTAGGGGTCCAAAGGTCAAATCTGACCACACCAAAAGAATCCCAGCCCATGATTTCCTATATGTTGGTTTACCATCCCAAACTTCTAGGACCATTAATAAGCGAGTTATAAGTTTGGCTATCCTCGTTTGACCTTGAAGGCAGGGTCCAAGGTCAAATCCGACCACACCAAAAGATTCCCAGCCCATGATTTCCTATAGGATGGTTTACCATCCCAAACCTCTAGGACCAATAATAAGTGAGTTATAGGCACTTTTAAGTTTCGCTATCCTTGTTTGACCTTGAAGGAGGGGTCCAAGGTCAAATCCGACCACACCAAAAGATTCCCAGTCCATGATTTCCTGTAGGTTGGTTTACCATCCCAAACCTGTAGGACCAATAATAAGCGAGTTATAAGCAATTTTAAGTTTGGCTATCCTCAATTGACCTTGAAGGAGGAGTCCAAGGTCAAATCTGACCACACCAAAATAATCCCAGCCCATGATTTCCTATATGTTGGTTTACCATCCCAAACTTCTAGGACCATTAATAAGCGAGTTATAAGCACTTTTAAGTTTGGCTATCCTCGTTTGACCTTGAAGGCAGGGTCCAAGGTCAAATCTGACCACACCAAAAGATTCCCAGCCCATGATTTTCTATAGGTTGGTTTTCCATTCCAAACCTCTAGGACCAATAATAAGTGAGTTATAAGCACTTTTTAGTTTGGGTATCCTCGTTTGACCTTGAAGGAGGGGTCCAAGGTCAAATCGGACCACATCAACAGATTCCCAGCCCATGATTTCCTATATGTCTGTTTACCATCCCAAACCTCTAGGACCAATAATAAGCGAGTTATAAGCACTTTTAAGTTTGGCTATCCTTGAAGGAGCGGTCAAAGGTCAAATCTTACCACACTGAATAACATATTTACACAAATTTCTGTAAATGCAATAGTCTTCCAATTACAACTGATTTACTCAACAGTGAGAACTTCAAAGTAGCTATTACTCAGCTATGCAATGAGCCACAGGTCTGGAACTTCACTATGTTATAGCTGACCCCAAAATAGGTGAATAACATATTGAAACAAAATACTCTAAATGCAATAGTTTTCAAGTTATAAGTGATTTACTCAACAGTGATAACCTAAAAGTAGCTATTACTCAGCTATGCCATGAGCTACAGGTCTGAAATTTTACTATGTTATAGCTGACCCAAAAGTAGCTGAAAAACATATTTATACGAAATTCTCTAAATGCAATAGTTTTCAAGTTACAAGTGATTTTACTCATGATGGAAGTTACTGAAAAGCCCAAAAGTAGCTATTACTTACTTAGGTATTGAGACAGACACACAAGTTACTCACCATGTTGTAGTTCTGAAAAAAGTAGCTGAATAACATATTTTAACAAAATACTCTAAATGCAACACTTTTCAAGTTATAAGTGATTTAGTGCATGATTTCATGAATTTTAATGCATTAAAAATTATTAAAAAACTTTATTTAAAAAAAAACTAGAGATTACGTCTTGACGCAGTGTATCCCCGGACGGGACATAGTTAAGGCGTGAATATGTCGGTCTTGAGCCTGTTTCCTGGAGCACCAGGTCAGGATTCTCCATAGTACCAGATAACTCCCAAAAGCTAATCACAAGTTCTTTCACTTATATCTGTCTTTAAAAATTACATTTCATGGATCCAGAAGATCCATATAGTGATCCGGATCACTTCCAAAATTCAATCATTTAATCCTTTTACCTTTTCAGACATATTCTAAAAATTTCATCAAAATCCATCCATAAATTTTTTAGTTATCTTGTACACAAACACATCTGGCAGCCTGGATCCACATGATCCAGACAGTGATCCAGATTACTCCCAAAAAGTAATCACTTGTTCTTTGTCCCATTTAAGACATTTCCTGAAAAATTCATCCATGAGCTATTTGTCTTTAAAAATTACATTTCTTGGATCCAGAAGATCCAGATAGTGGTCCAGATCACTCGCAAAATTGAATCATTTCTTCCTTTTACCACTTGTAACATATCCATAAAATATCAAAGTCCATCCCAAGATTATGTGGCATCCTGGATCCAGATGATCCAGACAGTGATCCAGATCACTCCAAAAATTTAATCACTTGTTCCTTGTACCATTTAAGCCATTTGCTGAAACAATCCATCCATAACTTTTTGCGGTATCTGTCTTTAAAAATTACATTTCATGGATCCAGAAGATCCATATAGTGATCCGGATCACTTCCAAAATTCAATCATTTCATCCTTTTACCTTTTCAGACATATCCTGAAAATTTCATCAAAATCCGTCCATAAGTTTTTGATTTATCTTGTACATAAACACATCTGGCAGCCTGGATCCAGATGATCCAGATCACTCCCAAAATCTAATCACTTGTTCCTTGTCCCATTTAGGACATTTCCTGAAAATTTCATCAAAATCCACCCATGACTTTTTGAGCTATTTGTCTTTAAAATTATATTTCATGGATCCAGAAGATCCAGATAGTGGTCCAGATCACTCGCAAAATTGAATCATTTCTTCCTTTTACCACTTCTTCCTTTACCATTTCTAACATATCCTAAAAATATCATCAAAATTCATCCTAAAATTCTGTTTCAGCCTGGATCCAGATGATCCAGATCACTCCAAAAATGTAACCACTTGTTCCTTGTACCATTTAGGTCATTTGTTGAAAATGTCATCACAATCCATCCATAACTTTTTGAGGTATCTGTCTTTAAAATTACATTTCATGGATCCAGAAGATCCATATAATGATCCGGATCACTTGCAAAATTCAGCCATTTCATCCTTTTACCTTTTCAGACATATCCCGAAAATTTCATCAAAATCCGTCCATAAGTTTTTCAGCTACATTGTACACAAACACATCTGGCAGCCTGGATCCAGATGATCCAGACAGTGATCCAGATCACTCCAAAAATCTAATCACTTGTTCCTCGCACCATTTAGGTCATTTGCTGAAAATATCATCACAATCCATCCATAACTTTTTGAGGTATCTGTCTTTAAAAATTACATTTCATGGATCCAGAAGATCCATATAGTGATCCGGATCACTTCCAAAATTCAATCATTTCATCCTTTTACCTTTTCAGACATATCCTGAAAATTTCATCAAAATCCGTCCATAAGTTTTGGATTTATCTTGTACACAAACAAATCTGGCAGCCTGGATCCAGATGATCCAGATCATTCCCAAAATCTAATCACTTGTTCCTTGTCCCATTTAGGACATTTCCTGAAAATTTCATCAAAATCCACCCATGACTTTTTGAGCTATTTGTCTTTAAAATTATATTTCATGGATCCAGAAGATCCAGATAGTGGTCCAGATCACTCGCAAAATTGGAACCATTTCTTCCTTTTACCACTTCTACCTTTTACAATTTGTAACATATCCTAAAAATATCATCAAAATTCATCCTAAAATTATGTTGCAGCCTGGATCCAGATGATCCAGACAGTGATCCAGATCACTCCAAAAATGTAATCACTTGTTCCTTGTACCATTTAGGTCATTTGCTGAAAATGTCATCACAATCCATCCATAACTTTTTGAGGTATCTGTCTTTAAAAATTACATTTCATGGATCCAGAAGATCCATATAGTGATCCGGATCACTTCCAAAATTCAGCCATTTCATCCTTTTACCCTTTCAGACATATCCTGAAAATTTCATCAAAATCCATCCATAAGTTTTTGAGCTACATTGTACACAAACACATCTGGCAGCCTGGATCCGGATGATCCAAACAGTGATCCAGATCACTCCCAAAATCTAATCACTTGTTCCTTGTCCCATTAAGGACATTTCCTGAAAATTTCATCAAAATGCACCCATAAGTTTTTGAGTTATCTGTCTTTAAAAATTAAATTTCATGGATCCAGAAGATCCAGACAGTGATCCGGATCACTTCCAAAATTCAACCATTTCATCCTTTTACCCTTTCAGACATATCCTGAAAATTTCATCAAAATCCATCCATAAGTTTTTGAGCTACATTGTACACAAACACATCTGGCAGCCTGGATCCGGATGATCCAAACAGTGATCCAGATCACTCCCAAAATCTAATCACTTGTTCCATGTCCCATTAAGGACATTTCCTGAAAATTTCATCAAAATGCACCCATAAGTTTTTGAGTTATCTGTCTTTAAAAATTTAATTTCATGGATCCAGAAGATCCAGACAGTGATCCGGATCACTCCCAAAATTTAATCATATCTTCCTTTTACCATTTTGGACATATCCTGAAAATTTTATCAAAATCCATCTGTGAGTTTTTGAGTTATCTTGTTCACAAACAGCGGGCCAAAAATGACCCTCGGTCAAGTACTTTGGCGGTCAGTGGATGACCTTAAATGAAGATCTGTAACCGGTAAGCCTGGATGCTGGTACTCCATCATGTACTCAACCTCCAAAGCCATTTTCAATAGTTTCCATGCAATGTAGTCAGCATTAAGTGTGAAAATATCTCCAAATTTGCCAAAAATGACCCTTGGTCAGGTACTTTGGCGGTCAGTGGATGACCTTAAATGAAGATCTGTAACCAGTAAGCCTGGATGGTAGAAGTCCATCATGTACTCAACCTCCAAAGCCATTTTCAATAGTTTCCATGCAATATAGTCGGCATTAAGTGTGAAAATATCTCCAAAAAGGCCAAAAATGACCCTCGGTCAGGTACTTTGGCGGTCAGTGGATGACCTTCAATGAAGAGCTTCAAGGTCAAATTTCTGCATGCTTACAGAGGACATATATATGTATTATATATACCAGCCATAGGATGATCTGACTTTCTGTATAGGAGAACTGGGCCAAAAAGTGAAAAAATGGCCAAAATCTGACCTTTAAGAGGCCACCAGTGACCTTGAGATTGAAGGTCAAGGTCACAAAACAATAGCGTTCGTGGCATTGCCCATATATACCCACATACCAAATTTGAAAGTTCTAACTAAAATATTTTTTTAAGTTATCGCGTCCAAAAGGAAATCTCTGCGGCGGCGGCGGCGCGACCGTACTGAATCCTAAGTATCCCCGACTTTCGTCCGGGGATACAATAAGACAGATCCTGGTCTCACACTCACACAAGAGAATCTACCTCTGGCATAGTACATATATGCAAGATATGAGAGAAATCCCTGCAATAGTCACTGAGAAAATTGTGATAAAGTGTTGAAATTTTCACACTTTTGGTGGGGGTACCTCCCTTATAATGTCTCTAGCAAACAGACGAACAGACAGATTTGCATGCCTTGAACAATTTTTCATCCTCGATAGATAAGGTATCTTTTAAAAAAACAGCATGTCTCTAGGCCTTGTAGTTTTGGAGGAGAAGTTGTTCACGCGGACGCGTACACGGACGCGTACGCCCACGCCGCAGAGTGACAACATAATGTCAGCTGACTGACAAGTCAGCTGACATAAAAATTGACAAAGTAGCTCTTACTCACTTAGCTATGGAGATACACTTCCAAACTACTGACCATGTTGTAGCTGTGGAGAAAGTAGCTGCACAACATATTGGAACAAAATACTCTAAATGTAATAGTCTGGAAGTTATAAGCCATATAATTATATTGGGTAAAGTGCTATTACTCACTCAAATGTAGGCCAAAGGTCACCAAAAATTGACAAAGTAGCTCTTACTCACTTAGCTATGGAGATACACTTCCAAACTACTGACCATGTTGTAGCTGTGGAGAAAGTAGTTGAACAACATATTGGAACAAAATACTGTAAATGTAATAGTGTGGAAGTTATAAGCCATATAATTATATTAGGTAAAGTGCTATTACTCACTCAAATGTAGGCCAAAGGTCACCAAACCCAGTACAATAGGATACTCTTGTACTGCCCTGTGGGTCAAAAATTCGCTCGAAATTGCTCTATCTCTTACAGTTTGCGAGATATTTGTGATTTTTCACATTTTCACTAAAAGTAGCAATAAAGTAGCTATTACTCACTTGTACATTGAGCAACAGTTGTGAAACTTAAACATATTACAGTTCACAAAAAAGTAGATGAACAACATATTTGAGAGAAATTGTGTAGCCGCAATACTTTTGAAGATATAAGCGGTTATCATTAAAAATTGACAAAGTAGCTATTACTCACTTAGCTATGGAGATACACTTCCAAACTACTGACCATGTTGTAGCTGTGGAGAAAGTAGTTGAACAACATATTGGAACAAAATACTCTAAATGCAATAGTTTGAGAGTTATAAGCCATATAGTTATATTAGGTAAAAGTGCTATTACTCAGTCAAAAGTAGGCCAAAGTGCACCAAACCCAATAGCATAGGATACTGTTGTACTACCCTGTGGCTCAAAAATTCGCTCTAAATTGCTCTATCTCTTATGGTTTGTGAGATATTTGTGATTTTTCACATTTTCACTAAATGTAGCATATATAATTAGCTATGGGTCTGAAACTTCACCAAGTGAAAGCTCTCCCAAAAGTAGGTGAATGAGTTATTTGAGAAAAATTGGCTATGTGCAATACTTTTAAGAGATAATTCGCATTTACTCATTTTGAGTAGGTGAGTAATTACCTACGGGTCTGAAACTTCACCATGTGAAAGCTCTCCCAAAAGTAGATGAATGAGTTATTTGATAAAAATTGGGTATCCGCAATACTTTTAGAGATAATTAGCATTTACTCATTTTGAGTAGGTGAATAATTAACTACGGGCCTGAAACTTCAAGTGAAAGCTCTCCCAAAAGTAGATGAATGAGTTATTTGAGAAAAATTGGCTATCTGCAATACTTTTAGAGATAATTCACATTTACTCATTTTAAGTAGGTGAATAATTAGCTACGGGTCCAAAACTTCACCAAGTGAAAGCTCTTCCCAAAGTAGGTGAATGAGTTATTTGAGAAAAATTGGCTATCCGCAATACTTTTAGAGATAATTCGCATTTACTCATTTTGAGTAGGTGAATAATTAGCTACGGGTCTGAAACTTCACCAAGTGAAAGCTCTCCCCAAAGTAGGTGAATGAGTTATTTGAGAAAAATTGGCTATCTGCAATACTTTTAGAGATAATTCGCATTTACTCATTTTGAGTAGGTGAGTAATTAGCAATGGGTCTGAAACCTCACCATGTGAAAGCTCTTCCAAAAGTAGGTGAATGAGTTATTTGAGAAAAATTGGCTTTCTGCAATACTTTCAAGAGATAATTCGCATTTACTCATTTTGAGTAGGTGAGTAATTATCTACGGGTCTGAAACTTCGCCATGTGAAAGCTCTCCCAAAACTAGATGAATGACTTATTTGAGAAAAATTGGCTATCTGCAATACTTTTAGAGATAATTTCCATTTACTCATTTTGAGTAGGCGAGTAATTACCTACGGGTCTGGAACTTCACCATGTGAAAGCTCTCCCAAAAGTAGGTGAATGAGTTATTTGAGAAAAATTGGGTCTCCGCAATACTTTTAGAGATAATTAGCATTTACTCATTTTGAGTAGGTGAATAATTAGCTACGGGTCTGAAACTTCACCAAGTGAAAGCTCTCCCAAAAGTAGGTGAATGAGTTATTTGAGAAAAATTGGCTATCTGCAATACTTTGAGAGATAATTCACATTTACTCATTTTGAGTAGGTGAGTAATTAGCTATGGGTCTGAAACTTCACCATCTTAAAGCTCTTCCAAAAGTAGGTGAATGAGTTATTTGAGAAAAATTGGCTATCTGCAATACTTTTAAGAGATAATTCGCATTTACTCATTTTGAGTAGGTGAGTAATTATCTACGGGTCTGAAACTTCACCATGTGAAAGCTCTCCCGAAAGTAGATGAATGAGTTATTAGATAAAAATTGGGTATCCGCAATACTTTTAGAGATAATTTGCATTTACTCATTTTGAGTAGGTGAATAATTAGGTACAGGTCTGAAACTTCACCAAGTGAAAGCTCTCCCAAATGTAGGTGAATGAGTTATTTGAGAAAAATTGGCCATCTGCAATACTTTTAGAGATAATTCGCATGTACTCATTTTGAGTAGGTGAGTAATTACCTATGGGTCTGAAACTTCACCATGTGAAAGCTCTTCCAAAAGTAGGTGAATGAGTTATTTGAGAAAAATTGGCTATCCGCAATACTTTTAAGAGATAATTTGCATTTACTCATTTTGAGTAGGTGAGTAATTATCTACAGGTCTGGAACTTCACCATGTGAAAGCTCTCCCAAAAGTAGATGAATGAGTTATTTCAGAGAAATTGGCTATCTGCATTACTTTTAGAGATAATTCGCATTTACTCATTTTGAGTAGGTGAGTAATTACTTACGGGTGTGATTTTTTTTTTTGTGATTTTTCACATTTTCACTAAACGTAGCATATATAATTAGCTACGGGTCTGAAACTTCACCAAGTGAAAGCTCTCCCAAAAGTAGGTGAATGAGTTATTTGAGAAAAATTGGGTATCTGCAATACTTTTAAGAGATAATTCACATTTACTGATTTTGAGGAGGCGAGTAATTATCTACGGGCCTGAAACTTCACCATGAGAAAGCTCTCCCAAAAGTAGATGAATGAGTTATTTGATAAAAATTGGGTATCCGCAATACTTTTAAAGATAATTAGCATTTACTCATTTTGCTCTTATGGTTTGTGAGATATTTGTGATTTTTCACATTTTCACTAAAAGTAGCAATAAAGTAGGCATTACTTACTTGTACATTGAGCAACAGTTGTGAAACTTCAATATGTTACAGTTCACAAAAAAGTAGATGAACAACATATTTGAGAGAAATTGTGTAGCTGCAATACTTTTGAAGATATAAGCCATTTACTCATTATGGTTATCATTAAAAATTGACAAAGTAGCTATTACTCACTTAGCTATGGAGATACACTTCCAAACTACTGACCATGTTGTAGCTGTGGAGAAAGTAGCTGAACAACATATTGCAACAAAATACTCTAAATGCAATAGTTTGAGAGTTATAAGCCATATAATTATATTAGGTAAAAGTGCTATTACTCACTCAAAAGTAGGCCAAAGTTCACCAAACCAAAAAAATTTTAAAGAGCGTAAAAATTCATTAGGACAAGTAATTTACCAAAAATGTGTAACTGTAGTAGTTTCAAAGAAAACTGCGTGACCCACGCTCACACATGGTGCAAATTATAATCTCCCGCCGGCGAGCCGGGCGGGAGATAAAAAGGTTAGCAATGAAATGTGACATAACAGTGATTTTGAACATGTAACAACACAGATACAATATGACTAGCTTCTTAATATGGACAAGGCTGGAAAGTCTCACATAAACCAACTCTAAAAAATCTTCAAAAGTTATTAATATCCGTCAAATTTTCTAATTACATAATTTTATAAATGTGCAATTGATAGGCAACTACATTAAGTAATAATCAATGAAATTCATCATAGGTTTTGGTATAAAGGAAAATAATTGTGGTTGCAAACCTCAATATGAGTCATGACCAAAATGTAAGACTTTGTTTATGCACATATACGTGCCTTTTAGAATGAGGGAATGTGAAATGAGTGGACCAGAGGTTGGGGAGCAACTTCTCTCAAATATTAGTGTGAAAAAAGGGCAGGTTGTTTCAAAAGGAGTACAAAGTATGGAGATGATAGTGAATCCTTTGTTGTTTTTGGAGGGTTGGTATCAAGAAATGATGCTTCATAGTGTGTTTGGGTGTTGAGATATGCATAGAGAACCTGAAGGGGAATCAGTAAGGAGTTTCTTGGAGGGGGGGGGGGGGGATACTTCCATGGATAAGATTTCAATAATTGTGTATCTGTATATAAGGAATAAGGTCACAATGATTTTCAGATATTTGAGTTCTCAATGAAAAGAAAATACAAACTCCCGACAAGTGCAAAGTTCAACACATATCATTATCAGCTATGGCTTCACTTTTTAATTAATTTCTATTTCACTTTATTTTTATTTGCTTATTTCAAGAACAGTATGCAAAAACACCAATATTTTGAAGTAAAAAAATTACAAACTAAATTAACTAAATATTGCATCTATAGCATGTTAGCTTCCCAGTGGCCAAGAAAAAACTCAAAGTGACAAATTGTCAAAGTATGGTCTTTGCCTGGTCCTGTCTCATGAGTTACTGAAATCCAGAATTAAATTGAAATCCAGAATTAAATTGAAGTTCACTTGAATTTGTAAATTTTTTTGGATTCAAGACCCATACCAATATTTAAATATGTAATACATAATATACAGTATCTCTAGTTCCAATATTATTAATAATCTATCTATAATTTCTATTCTTTGGTGTAAATATATGTAAGATGTTGACATTATGTTTCATAGACTCATGCTTGATCATCCGCAAATTTTGTAGTTATAGTTCATAATTTTCAGGATTGAGGCAACTATAATATTTCTGATGATATGAAAAAGGCATCTGTTAAAAGAGCATATGTGAAATCTTATCTGGAATAACTTGCATTCAGACTTGTAAACAAAGTAATAGAAGTAATAGAAAAGTAATAGATTGGAGTCAACTTCGATGTAATAGTAATAGATCGAAATTTTTCAAATGTAATAGTAATAGTAATAGATTGAAATTCTATCTATTACATCTATTACTTTCTATTATTTTTCTATTACAATTTACTCTTTGCTTTTTGTGAGAAGGAGGTTGTAGGAAAATGATCACTTAACATGGATGTTAATTCGGTAATGAATTAGTTTTCATATAAATGAATACTTTAAATGGACTTTGATACAATAATGAATTAATTGTCATAAAATCATAACTTTAAATAAACTTCAAAACAACAATGAATTGATTTTGTAGCACTCATAAGTCAAATTCATTTCAAACTTTCACACATAAACTTTTCAAATAATCAATATGTAATGTATTGATATTCATCAAAGAATACTAAATATAACACACAAATGTTAAAATAAATAACTTTGAAATATCAAGGGACCTTTAATTGTCCCTCTTTGATTCACTGTTCTAAAACAACTGTCTTTGAGGTGGTATTATTAAAGGCTTAAAGAGGCCAATTTAACCTTTGGAAGGATTAACTAAATGTTCCTGAGTAAGGATAAACTGTGACACATGAAAGGCAATCACACAGGTCACTATTGTGTATAATAAGGGCAGCATTGTGGCATGTGTTAGCTGTTTCACTGATTTACATACAATTACCGGAGTTATTATTTTCAAACATAAATGTCGTTTCTGACTCATTTTGAGGTGGGCTCTGCATGCAAAGAATTTGAAAGAAAGGGGTTGTTTGAATGCAGTGTTTTCTTTTGCAAACACTGCTCATCAAATATTTCTCATAATAATAAGAGTTTTTCAAATCTGGCAACTCATCATAAAGTGAATAAATATGAGAATTGTTTGATAACAGTGTATATTCCCCAGATAATATTTACTGATAATAACATATTTTTCAGCATTTAAAAAGCTTTTCACAGAATTTGACAGAAATACCTCTCATTACAAAATTTACAGCACTTAAGTGGCTTTGTATAGAATCCTCATAAATTCTCAAAGTAGTCAAGTCATTCTTAAATAGAATAAATACGGGATCTATTTATTTAATTGTAAATGTACCGAGTGATATATTTGAGATATTTTATCCTTGTGTGGCATAATCTGAAGCATTTTCAATAAAATTAGATGTATAAAGTATCCTGTCAGTTTTATTTCTGTGTTAAAATTACCTCTCAAGTTTGCGCCAAATAGTAATAGAATGTAATAGAAAGTAATAGAAGTAATAGATGCCAATGTAATAGTAATAGATTTAAAAATTTAAAATGTAATAGTAATAGATTGAATATTTTCAAATGTAATAGTAATAGATTGGCTGTAATAGATTACAAGTCTGCTTGCATTATTCTTTAAAAAAAAAAATGTAACAGTGTGAGAACCTTATCATTAAAAACGATTTTTAAAGGTTGTTTTTACATTTATTTAAATTTCACCAAGCATACTTATAGAGACTGCTCAGAGCGAGGTTTATTCGTACATTTTTCTTAATACCAACTCCACCACACTAAGATGGCGGCTTCCATATTCTCTCACTTCAAATTTAAAATGCCTCAGTATAATTATATATCGCACAAATAAATGATAAAAAAATATGAATTAGACTCATTTTAGTAAAAAGTATCATCACACTTTGTGTTGGTGTGTTATTTGTCACAAAACCCTGGTATTTGGGCAATTTCTTGTTTACCTTGAGGAAGGACTAAGGACCCTACGGAGCGGAGTTGGGTACTTAAGGTAAGGACTACTCATGTTAAAGCCCTGTGAAGCTGTGGTAAGGGCGGCCAACTTATGACTGCGGCCAACTTATACAGGGAAGCAGTACTATGTACAATATTATCCCATGTAGTGGCTTTCTACCAGTAAATGCCCGCCTACCAGTGAACGCCCGCCTTATATATCTTTGTTAGAGGTCAAGGACAAATGCTTCTATAAGTCTACAAAATGGGCGTTCACTGGTATTTCCGGTTTGCGGTAAAAACGACCGATAATAGAGATAAAATGTTAAAATATAAAGCTTTGAAACAAATGTAACGAAATGTATCTCAGTTATTAATTGTACTGGTCGGCCAGTGAATTTCGTCACCCAAGTGAAGTTCGTCACCTGCCGTAAAAATGCTCAAGGACAGGAAATATTCACATTTATATAAACGACTCGTTATATAAATGGAATAGTTTCTTTCAACGGCAAGGTATACATATATGCCGTAACTGGACAGTAAAAACTCTTTAATATTGTCATAAAATGCAGGTGACCAATTTCACTGGCTGAGCAGTAGTGTATATCATTTGATAATCTGATGGTCGAAGAATAAAATATAAAGCTGTAAATCTAAGTTAAATTCAAAATATTAACTACAGCATGGGCGTTTACTGGTAGGAAGCCACTAAAAATTCTGTTGAAATATAAAATATCTCCCATCTATCTACTCTATCTATCTAATGAGGAGTATCCAAACTTACGCAACCAAAATTATCAGAAATATAACAACAAAATTAAATCCACGAAGTGTCTGATTCAGTGCGACTTCATATTCATTCTAAAACATTATAAAAACGTCATCCAAAACCGAGACTGTGAGCTTATAGTAGTTTAAGTGATCGAAAACGTGAATATATCGAAAACCCGTACGTACTGCAGACATTGGCTATATGTACCTGTACATATTATTACGTAATGCTGATTATATTACAAAAAAATCTATCATTTGTACAAGTATGCATACGAACTGTACAGTACCTGATTGGATTTTCATCGTTATGAGATCTTTTCCGCTTTTCAGACATTTTGCGAGAAGTACGTAGGATACGTTACACAGTCGTAATTTTGTACGATGTCTACTGTACTATAAACCAAATCAGTGGGTGCGTTATAAAACTCGAAGCTCCGAAGGTGCGGTCGGGGGGGGGGGGGGTGAGGGAAAAATATTTGTAAAGTGTTGCTAGAAAACCCTATAGTGGCCTCATATTTCCTCAACAATATTTAATGAGGTTGGTGGAGTAATGCGTGGTTTTTCATATTTTATTTTTTAAATATTGCAGGTGTTTTGTTATTTATCTGTGTGTAAAGTATATAGATCTATACTAAGAAACACTAGATATATGTTAGGCACATTCTTTATTGTAAAGCCACAGATATCAGTACACATAGTCTGAAGCACAGACGCTAACTAAACGTCAACAATTCTAAACGTCATTGATACTCATCACTGGCTTTAAACATCACTGCCGTTGTGACGTCACAACGTAACATGCCCCTCTTTAAAAGAAAAGAAAAATACACAACTACTTGGAATAAAATAAAAGATTTGTCAGATGACAGTACTCAAATTAAATGGACCAAAAGCAAACTTTACCTTTAAAAGTAACCAATGAACTCCTGAACTCTTACAGTTACTATAATTACTATTTCAATCAGGTGGCTACTGCTAAAAATAGAAATAGTGGCTCCATAATATCCTGGATCATAAGTAGAACTTAAATAGATAGAGGTCCCAGGATTTAACGACAGTTTTAGGAGATGCTGTCATTGTGATCATACTTCAGTCAGGGCTTCTGTTTTGCTTCACTTGTCTACCAGATCTTGTCTTTACAGGTGAGTGGTTTTGGATTGGACATTTAGGTAAATGTACAGACTGCTTTCCTGTTCATTGGTGTCTCATGTAGCATTTTCTGTGTAGATGAAACGGGGTTAGAACCCAGAACCTTGGGTGTAGGTGCATTGAATATTTGTCCCTTTTCCACCTCCTGTGAGACTGTTGGAGTTGTGGGACTGTGTTCAACTGTAGTGAATGATGGTTGAAAATCTGGAAGTGAGAAACATGGCTTCAGATCATAGACATTGCATCTGAGGTGCCGATCATTATTAGCTGTGATAACCCAATACGAGTCTGGGTACTGACTCTTTGACTCAATAAGGCCTGGTTTCCACTCAGCAGAGCCATCTTCCGTGAACTATATCTGCTGATGTGGAGCATATTTATTTTGATTCCCTGGTGCTGAGAGATGAGCTGATCTGTCATACAGCTTTTGTTTCTACATGTTATCCAGTGTTGCTGGTTGATACATTATGCCTAGGCATGAATTTATTCGCCTGTTAAAGAACAGCTCCGCAGGAGATGGCAGATCCTGGGATATTGGTGTGTCAAGATATGCAATCAGAGCAGTGGTTATTTCAACCTCAGAGCTGTTTAATCTGTTATCTGTTTAAGGGATTGAATAGCCCTTTTTACACGGCCCTTCCCTTCATGGTAGTAGGGAGAGGATGTGATGTGTTCAATTTTAAGAGACTGACAGAAATTATGGAATTGCTGTGATCTGAAACATGGTCCATTGTCAGTTATTATTGATTCAGTGAGACCAAACCTTCTGAAATTACGATTGAGTGATGATATAACAGACTCTGCCTTTTCTGCCTGAAGATCGTCCATTAATATATAGCCCGAGATGTAGTCAATTGCAACAATCATGTGTCCACCCTTGTGCTCCATTAAGTCAATGCCCCACATCTCCATTGGTTTTGTGACTGAGATCTGTTGCTCGGGTAGTTTATGCCTCGTCCTCACATAGATTTGACATTCTTTACACTGCAAAATCAGATCACTGATATCATCTTGCAGTCTAGGCCAATATACCGTACGTCGAGCATGTTGGAGTGTTGAGTTCAGTCCTTGATGGCCATCATGTAGACGAAGCAGTGTTTCAGCCATCAGAACTGATGGAACTACAACCCTGTTCCCCTTCATGATTATGCCATCCAGAATTGCAAGCTCATCCCAAAAGCACCAGTATGGCCACACAGCATCTGGCAAATGGTGAATGTGTGAAGGCCATCCATTGTTGATATAACCTATAATCTGTGACATAGTCGTGTCTGCTTTTGTTTCAGCTTGAAGTGACTGTAGATGGGTGGGCTTGATGGATATTACTGGCACAATATGTACATCCAGATCTGGTATTGTATGACTTGACCCTGGTTTAACCAACCTTGAGAGCGTGTCAGCTAGAAGGACATATTTCACATTCAAGTTATACATTCTGAGCCTCAAAAGCATTCTCTGCAGGCGAGATGGCGCAAGGCTAATCAGCTTTTTGAATATAGCTTCAAGTGGCTTATGGTCAGAATTGATGGTGATAGTACACCCAAACACATATGTGTGAAGTTTTTCACAAGCAAAGAGGATAGCCAAAAGCTCTGTTAATGTTAGAGTACTCTGCTTCTGTTTGTGTCAGTGATTTGCTAAGGAATTATATCGGTCTTCCACCTTGAATGAGCACAGCTCCAAGCCCTTTGGGTGATGCATCAGTCTCAATTTCTGCTGGCTTGTTTGGATCAAAATGGGTTAGATGGACTGAACTAGCAATAGCCTTCTTGACTTCAAACTCAAGTTGCATGTCTCTTGTCCACACAAAATGGCTGTCTTTTTTCAAGAGATCCTGGAGAGATTGGGAATGAAGGCAGACATGAAACTTACCATGCCAAGAAAGCTTTGGAGCTCCTGTTTGCCATTGGGTGCAGCCCAGTTGAGTATTGCCTTTACTTTCTTTGGACAGGGAGATACACCCTCAGGTGAAATGTTCCTACCAAAGTACTCCATGTTGTGTTTCTTAATTTGGGATTTGCTTAGGGTTGAACTTAATTTTTGCGTTAGAAGTTTTCTGGACAGTTTCGAGAAGGTGTATATCATGTTTCTCCTCGGTAGATCCTTGGATCTTACCATCATCTGCACAAGGGAATATACCTGGAATCCCGGCCAAGGCTACGTCTATTTATTCCGAGAATATTTCTGAAGAGGCAGAGTCCCAATGGCAGTCGGAGGAAACAGTACTTTTTGAATGGAGTATTGAATGCTGTGAGAAGCTGACTTTCTTCGCTCAACTTTTTTGTCCAGTACCCACTCTTAGCATCCAATGTTGAAAAGAACTGGCCGTTTGTGAAAGTATGTTTTGCATCCTCCCATGAAGCTGTGTAATGGATGCTTCTGATGAGGTATTTATTTAAATTCTTTGAATCCAGGCAAATTTTGATGTGGCCATTTTTTTTGGCAACAATCACAATGTTGTGAACCCAATCTGTGGTTTCTGGACAGGGTCGAATAATCCCCTCTTTCTCCATCCTAACCAGTTCTGTCTTTAGTTTTGGCATAACACTTAGTGGAACTGTACGTGGAGGCAGTTGAACAGGCTTAGCATCTGTTTACTTCACCCTGGAAAAGACCAACTTTACCATCGAAGGTACTTGGGAATATGAGAATGAGATCTTTAAATGCATCTCCTGTCTTTTTCCAAGCGGTAAGTGTTCCTTCCACTTAGCTTTTAGAGGTGTGTAATCAACCTCATTTTCACCAGTTATGTGAACGGCTTCAATGTCAATGTCTATTTGTTGTTCCATACAAACATTACCAATTGCTACTAAGTTGAATAGCTTGCAAAACTCAAGTCCTAAAATCAACTCTGATCCAAGCTCTGTCACCAGGAGTTGAATGTCATGGGTGATTTTATTACACATCACTTTTGCATTGACCTTGCCATAAGTCTTCATATGTGTTCCAGTGACACCACGCAAGCGTGCCTGTGTGGGCATGATATCTGCTCTAGTTAAACCTAGATTTTGTAGCATTGATATTGGCATACAGGTTGTCATTGCACCAGTATCAACTTTGCTTGTAGTGTTACCTGCCTAGGAGTATGGAATTTGATGTCAGCGAAAACTTCACAGGCTCGGCTATTGGTGAAGTCATCACATGTGGTATTGATGTCATAAGTGTGTTCATATTCTTTTTCACTGGAGGTGTTATTTATGTGGATTGTATTTTGAGTTGTAGGTTTGTGACTGAGCTTTGCCTTCAGAATACATGCTTTTTTAAAGTGGCCATTCTTTTTGCAGAAACTACATTGGGCATTCTTGGCTGGGCATTTTTCTCGTGGGTGCCTCCCTTCATTGCTACACCATACACATAATTTCTGGTTAAATTTACCAGGTGATCTTGCTTGGGTGGGTTTTCTGATCTTGGCACCATTCTTTTGTGAGCATCTGGTGGCATCTGATGCACAATAGGATGTATTTATTTGACCTTCTTCTCCAAAATGCTTTATTGTTACACCAACAGCTTCGCTTTGGTGCAGAACCTCAAGACACTGTAATTGTCACGTCCTTTCCTTTCACCATAAGCTTTTTCTTACACTCTATATTCAAGCATCCATGTATTAGCTTATCAACAATCAAGAATTGGGAAGTGTCTGGAAATTCAGCGAGGCGATACAATTCATTTATTCTACTGTAGAACATCGTTGTATTTTCACCTGGTTTCTGTCTGATGTTATAAAAATCCTCTCTTGCCTCACAGAAAAAGGTGGAGTGGGTTAGGCATTCCTCCAAACATGTTACCAGAGCTTCAACTGTGTTAATTCTCAACTCTGGGTTCTCTGCTTCTTTAGCTTCCACCAAGGTTTCTGCATAAGCACCAGCCCAAATGTAGACAGTGTTTAGTTTCACTTCATCATCAGCTCCAGACATTGGGCCATTGCAAATCCTGTCTACTTCCTTTTTCCAAAGGCGAAATTGAGAGTATGCTTGATTGGATGTCCATTCTATTTGGTTTGAGGCATATACCGAGGACCTTCTGCCATTTTTGATGGCAGAGATAATAACCTTGTGAGTTGATATTTATGACTGCTCAATACTTTATACTGATTTTGTGCCTATTATTGCTGGCAGGGATGCCCTATCAGCAATTTGCGTGTTATTGATGGGTTGGACACTGGCAGGTTGTACCCTATGGGTGTAAAATGAGAGTTAGCTTACTTGTTGGAATCTGTCGTGTGAATGATCTGTCTGATGCAGTTCTGTATGCGCAGCAGCCAGAGAAGTGCCAGATCATGTTTAGGGTGAACACCATCCCTCAGTAATTTGAAATTTGCCTTGTACTTGGTACAGCTCCATCGTTTGGTTGACTGAATCAAATCACTGTGTAGATTTGGAGCAATCAAATCTGAAGCACTGTTGATTGCCGTAAATTTCTTATTCAACAGTCTGATGTGCTTTTGGAGGACGAGCTGATCACCGATAAATATTTGCGGGTTACTATGTCCTTTTGATTTGTTCCATTCAACGAGAGAATAATCAGGGCATGGTAAAAATAGCACTGTACAGTTTGGGCTTCTTGCAAGTAATTCTGATTTTATGGTTTTATATACTTCAGACAGTACATTGATGCGAGCAGATAGGTTATTTTTAAGTGTCAAGAACTTGCCCGTCTTTCTTGTCAGGTCACAGGTACCCAGCCATATGAGAATGATCTGTCTATCATTTCGGTTTATTGTTGCCAGGCTCTCAAATACAGAGTTATTAATATCCTCATTTTGGGCACCAGCACCAGCTTTTGTAATATATGTAATTTTAATGTCCTCACCCGAATATGCAAATTGCAGCTGAAAACCCTTGCTATCACTTACCAATAGTACCGGGCAATTTTGTTTGGTTATCCGTTTGACATTTACATGCAGCCTTCACCATGTTTTGTTATTTATCTGTGTGTAAAGTATATATACTAAGAAACACTAGATATATGTTAGGCACATTCTTTATTGTAAAGCCACAGATATCAGTACACATGGTCTGAAGCACAGACGCTAACTAAACGTCATCAATTCTAAACGTCATTAATACTCATCACTGGCTTTAAACGTCACTGCCGTAGTGACGTCACAACAGCTGGAAACCCCATTGTAGTCTCATATTTCTTTGGCCGGTATTCATGAAACTTGTTGAGACCAAATTTTGTACAACTACTAGCATTTGATATTTTATTTGTTTTATATTATGAGAAGACTTTAACAGGTGCGGTAAGAATAAAATATTGCTAGATCATATATTTGTTAAGGTAGAGGATACTTGCCCAATGGCTGGGTATGCTAGATCAAAATCACTGCTAGTGCACTCAACGGTTGTTTATGACAGCAGTGCTGTCAGTCTAGCATACCCAACTCCTGTGTACACAAGATCAATATCACTGTTAGAGTTCCCATTACTAGTGAATGGCTCTGTACCATATCACTGGTAGTGTACCCAAGTGTACACACATTCTCTGCAGTGGAGATAAAAACCTCAGTATCTACTGCAATGTGTACTCTCTTCCAGAAAGAGCTTTATAAATGTGTTTCATTGCACAAAACAAGTTGTGGGGATATTACCTTTAGTTTTATAAATCTTCTTTTCCTGTCTCCTCTAAGCAAATTTTTCGAGTAAAGAAAAAGAATCTATGAACACAGACTCTCAACACCAAATGATTTCAGAATTACCCAAGTCTCAAAACACTTTAATGAGAAGGGACATTTTTCAGGGAAATGCAATTCTCCCTCCTTGAATGGTGTTCCCTCAAATACTAGTATATCACTCCCAAATCTGATCATAGAAAAATAAGAGAGAAATGGTGGATGTAGAATATTGGGGCAATACATCCTATAGGCATTAATCAATTTATTTAACATACAGTTCCATTTAATGTTCCCGCATACTCTGAACATTCTTTTTTTCTTTGTCTGTGCATGGAACTTATGGAATAAACAGGGTATAGCAATCAAAAATGCCAAAAATATTGATTTTATTGATAACAGCTCTAATTTCATACCACAGAATCAAACATATATTGATTTTATGATGAGCTCTAACACACTTTGTAACGTCATTATGAGACTGCAATGATGTAATTAGTCATTGTTCACAATCATATGACATCACAAACATAGTAACCAGTTCACTTTTTGCCATAGAGTTACTGGAGGAGTGACTTTGCATTACAAGTGTTATTGAAAATCATTATCTACTAATTGTGCCAGACAATAAGAGCACAATTGAAAGTCCTAGAGATGTCCCAAGCAGGACCATCTAAATAAATCTAAACAAGTTCCACCATGCTTTTTATAGACACCGGCTAATTCAGTAAAAACACCAAGTTCTCTAACCCTTGTTAGTATTTTTTAAAATTTATTTGGGGTTTTACGTTGCTTTCAACACTGTACAGGTCATATCACAACGGGTAGTTGGAAGGGCAGAGGAAACCAGTACATACAGTTCGTTAGGGTTTTGTACTGTAAACTGCCGACCAACGGCAAGCAACTACCAGCTTTCCCACTTGAGGCCGTGCCGGGAATCGAACCCTGGCCTCAGAGGTGGGAGGTTACCACTCTGCCACCGTGGCCCCTCCCCTTGTTAGTAATAAAACTTTAGAAAACAACTCAATCCTATCATCTCATTAACCCTAACCGTAAATAACACCAACCCTAACCCATACAGTATGGTCACTCAAGCCTATGCAATACCGACAGCATGTTATGACTATCCACTCAAACCATCTCATTATTCAGTAACCATCTTAACACTAATAACCTTTCCTCAGCACTGACCAATATCATTGAAATATCTTCAAATTAAATAACTAGAAGTACAGAAGGACCCTTTGGATATAGGGTTAGGTCAAGACTATAGCTGAGAGTGGTCAAAATGTTAATCCTAGATTTGAGTAGTCAGCCTACATCAAATTTTCAAAAGAAATTAAATGAACCTTTCATTATTGTCAGGTTATGATTTATTCAAGTTCATGCAATTTGATATTTCAATAAAAGGTTCACTTGATGGCTAAGTAATTAAGGTAATTTTTCTAGTAGAATGAATAATCGGATCATATGGCTCAGTGTTCCATGGTATGTTTTCATGCCTGCCACCCATATTTATTAATTTATCCTTTATAATTTACATTGAATTTGATATCCAAATCCAATAAGGAATGGGGAGATGTAACAACATGATAAAGCTATGCATCTAAATCATAATCCATATAATCAGACATGCTTGCAATGAAACACCCTCACGCTATGCCCATGACCTATATTATTAAAGATATCTACCCTTTAATATGAACCTGAATATTTAATATGAACATGAATGTCTTACAACGTAGATACCTGTCCAATTTAAATACTTTAAAATGTGAGGAACAATATGGGATCCAAATAACATTGTAATCTTCCTTGACCTAATTTCATTCTAACCAATCAGCAAATTTTAATCCTTTCACATTTGGATCCCATCATGGGACAATCTTGTTCACATATAATTGGGACAAATACAAAAAAAAAGATTGCAAATACAAATATAAATACAATAATTTCTCAATCAGCAAATACAGATACAAATACAAATACAGATGATTTTAGAAGGCAAATACAAATATAAATACAAATGCATCCAGCTAGAACCCCAAACTGCAATTAGGGATAAAGTGTGTTTGATATAAATAAAAGCATGACAAAACAGAAAAAAATGCTTACACTATTTTGTAATCAGTCCTTCAAAGTGGCTAAGTATAACTGTGAAACTATAAAAAGGATTTAATAGATTTCTAAATAGCACTTCAAATTGCAAGCACAAGGTTAAAATGTGTTAGTCACTTCTACAAAGTTCACTTTTTTACAATATTAAAGTGTGTAATTGGCCTTCTACTGTTATGTTCATATATACACAACTGTATTTCAACAATCTAGTGAATTGTCTCATCAGAGACTGGAGAATAGACCAAGTCATATCCCTGAAGTACCATTTGAGAAGTGCAATTGCACCGGTTATTTTTGCAAAATGTGCAGGTGCAAGTACAATTCAGTGCACATTATACATTTTTGTCTGGTGTGCAATGCGTAATTTACATGTTGTCATTTTTGAAGGTAAGTTCATTGTTTATAAGTCATATTATTCTTTGTTGACTTATTTAGTGGGGATTGATAATTTTGGTTTAAATTTTAATTATATTTATAGGAATATTGTAATTTAAACAAATATTACCATTGTCACCTATGATACTTGGATTTTTTCAGAATAATGTGACCTGTTATGTCTGATTGTTTATATTTGGTTATTTTTAGGTGCTGGTCCATCAGTGTTATTTACACTCTTTAACTGGGATCTCTAAATATTTACAGACTGGGACAGTTCAGATTATACCACAGGGATCGATTGTGTTATAGTACAATGATTGAGTCAGAATCCTTAAGTGTGTGATTGAGACTCAAGATGTGGTAAATCTGCAGTTGGTAATAAGTATTGGTCAGTTTTTATAGTCAAAATAAACATCATGATATTTTATTACATTTCATGATATATGGTTTATTTAGTAATAAAAACTTTATTATGACAATTGTAAGTTATGAATAATTAATAAGGTCATACTTATATAAATAATGTATTTTTGCATATATTATTATTTGAACACTTCATAAATTTTATACATGAATTGTGTTGTAAACATTTGTTTAGCGATACAAAACAAATTATTATCTTTAATTAATATTGATAATGTTCACATTAAAAAAGTTTATTGCATAAAATATTAGTGTAATAGCTGTATTACTCCAGGCCTACTGTGGCTTAAAAGTGAACTGGTAGCTATGGTTGTGACATAATTTGCTCAGGAAGGGGTTATTACATAGCGAGACATTCTAATTACATCACAGAGTTGAAATATTACGCAAAGATTTATTTTTAAATTTTTGGTAAATTTTTATGTAATATTTCAATTATCACACATAAGGCTCGGTATATGTGTCATAATATCTGTCTACAGCCATATCCAGATTGGACATACAGAGCAGTGATCTGGATGTGAGACAGTCAGACACGCCTTTTCCAAAAGGGAGATTATCCGATGAAACTCTTGACTTGCTAACTGATGCTGGAGTCCAATAATAGGATTTAGAAGGCTACCAAACCTGAGGGATATCCTAACCAATGCATCTCTGACATACCCCCCACAAGATGCACCCAAGCAGCAAATCATACCTAAACACCGTACGAGATTAGGTAAATGCACCTACTGCCCACTAATACACAAAGATGCAACAGGAAAGTGCAAAATTACACATAGAGCCCACAATCTCACAAAATTACCAAAACACATAAGTTGTGAATTGAGTGACATAGTATACCTAATTACCTATAAAAGGTGTGTTAAATACTTTGTAGGTTAAACAGGCAATGGATTCATATTCAGAATGTATGAATACATTCTCTCAGTGAAAAAACCAAAGGAGAACAGAATTACCCCAGCGTCAAAACATTTTTCAGACAAGGAGCATTCTGTCAAAGATCTGCCCTTCTCAATACTGGAATGGTGTTCTCTCAAGTATAATACACCTAAACCTGAACACAGAAAAAAGGGTAAGAGGTTGTGGATGTGGAATATTGGAGCAATACATCCAGAAGGAATTAATCAATTTATTTAACTGGCTTCCCTTTTTAGCATTCCTCACACCCAGTTTGCTCTTTGTCATTTCCTTGTCAACACTTCAAATTGGCTATAAAAAATAAAGTGAAAATCACAACAAATAATCCTGGAGTTCTTCAAAAATCAGGGAATGAGTACCATTGAAAATAAATATATTTTTTATGTTTTATCAAGGAACCTAAAATAACCACCATAAAAACCCCACTGTTTTTGGCAAACCCATAAAAAACCCACACTTAAATTTGCCAGGGGCATAAAAAACCCACTCTTTTCTAGACTAATTTTGTTTTACGTATAAAAAGTGTGTCATTTCACATTGTTTCACATAAATTTTCAAAAAAATAACTTTATGGAAATTTATTATGTAATAATTATGAAGTTTAAAGATTTCACCATGGCTTGAAAAATTTTATAACTTGTAGGTAAATATTTTATTTCTGTGGCATTAATTGAAATTTAAGAAATTCCATTTAGAAATAACATTTGGATTGAAGTTTTTTACTATGAAGCCACATACACTGGCTATATACCAAGATTCAATTATTTATCTTTGTAATCCACTAGTGTATGTGGTTTCTGGTGGAAAAACAAAATTCATATAATATGCTTAATCCTTGAATAGAATAACTGGAAAAGTGGAATGTGTGATGTAGTTTTCTATGGGTGTATAATATATTGCTCACACTTATAATGGTATTTTCATATCACTCCTGAATAATTGTAAGGCCATCTTACATTAACCTTAAGCAGACTGGACTGATAGACCAGCTTGACCCTCTTACACTGAGACAATAAGTTCCTGTGGTTGAGGGGGTTGTGGCTTCCCTCTGTATTTGTTGCTTAATTTGACAATGTACAAACAATGCTATTTGTGAATGACTATCTACTTCTCATTTTGCCTTTAGGAGAAAGCTTAAGCAAATGGAATAACATTCAAGGTGTGTATGCCACAAGAAATAATATATGTATTTGGGTATTTGATATGTATTTGATCAAATACATCTAAATACAATGATCAAATACAAATACGGGGCCACGGTGGCAGAGTGGTAACACTCTCGCCTCCCACCTCTGCGGCCGGGGTTCGATCCCCGTCATGGCCATAAGTGGGAAAGCTGGTAGTTGCTTGCCGTTGGTCGGCAGTTTACAGTACAGAACCCTAGCGAACTATATGTACTGGTTTCCTCTGCCCTTCCAACTACCCGTCGTGATATGACCTGTACAGTGTTGAAAGCGACGTAAAACCCCAAATAAATAAATTAAATCAAATACAAGTACAAATACACAGATTTTGAAAATTGCAAATACAGATACAAATATATGTTTTTGGATGTATTTAAATATAAATACAAATACGTATTTCTACCCAACCCTGATGTATACATACCTAATCAGTGATTTCTCTTAACTACAGTTCCATTGAGCAAGGAGTTATCTTTACATTTATAGACTGACTAATAATTTTACAACTCAATCTGGAATATAACTTCCTGATCCACACCCGTTCAAATGTAGCAATTACACAATCATGTAGGTATGCCATAACATCACATCAGCAATTTACACCATACTCTGAAGCTATATAAACCCTATCCCAATATTCTCCTTATGTCACTATTTACTGGAAATTATTTAAGCCAAGTAATTTGTAATAGAAGAAATGTTTTCTAATCAAACAATTTTTACAGAGAACGATGACAAATCCAAACCTGAAGATGTATGTGGACTGATGTGCAGTGCACATTCCTTGTAACCCAGAATGCCTCAAGAAATGTTATACTAATGACCTCATGTATTTTAAAGCGTGAGCCTCGAAAGATCACTTTTTTTTGTCTCCGGACTTTCATCAATTGTGGCACAGCATGATGAGAATTTGTCTGCTCACTTTCATCAATTGTGGCAGAGCATGATGAGAATTTGTCTGCTCACAAAAGTTAAGCGGCAATGGGCTACATTAGTACTTGGATGGGTGACCGTCTGAGTTTAGACCAGCTGTGGGATGTGTCTGAATTGTAATTTCTTTGTGTTCCCAAACGTTCGTAAATTCTAGTGCACTACTCGTGTCTCTTATGGCTTTGCGCTCATGCTAGGGGACCAAAGCACCGGCCTTGTTATGATCTACATATTTATTCCAACTATGGTAGAAGATGATACTTTTAAATCATGGTCTAAATCTCATCCAATTCGTCCAGAACATTTATGCAGAACTGAATTCCTGTACACTGGTCAAGGAGATAAAGTACTCTGATTATGTCTTGTAATGGACCACTGAAAGGCTACCTGAAAGTCTTTTCAGGGTGTAATACTGATGAGGTAGTCAAACAACCCAAAACAGGGGCAGTAGAGATCACAGGTGTACCTACTGAGAGGCAAAGCCCACAGAAAGCTTGGGTAGGAGAAAACATGCCTTGTATAGAGGTTATTAGTACAGAAGACAAATAAAGAGGTGTATAGTGTGTGAAGTGACTGTTTACTGGCATTTTATGTCAGATCTTTTCCTAAACTTTCCCCTCCTTTTTTCAGTTTACAATTGTTTTATACTTCTGGTTAAATGTCATAATAAATCTTTCATGAATAAAACGGTGTGCTTATATATATATTTGCTTTGTCAATATTTACAATAAACCGGATTAAAGGTGTTTCTGATAAAATTACACACTTGTTGGTGTGCATTATTTATTCATGCATATACATATCTTATTATCTGTATATGTTACAGTGAATTTTACAGGAAATCGCGAATTCCCTGAATGTTTTAGCGAATTTGCAAAATCCCTGAATGGACCAGGGAATTTGTGAATTCCCTAAAATTTCTAGGGAATTCGTGAAATCCCTGAAATTTTAGTTAGGGATTTCATGAAATATGAAATATTTCATGAAATCCCTGAATATATTTTACTCTGGTAACATTTATCAAACAGAAAAAGTTAATGCATGATATTTCTTATTATGCTTCTTTAGGACTATATTTATAACACCATAAAATAATATGATAGGGGCAAGATTTATTTACAGATAAAAACTTAGATTAAAAATGAAAGTTAATTATTTTTTTTTGGATAGAAGATTACCTAAGAATGCTGATTACACAAATTCACTGTAACATATATATGATGACCTTAAAAATACATAAACATTAGCGAGAATTTATTTCCGAATTTAGTAGTCACTCGTGAATATACCGAAAATTAATTCCTCACAAAAAACATTGATTCAGTACCTCTACAATCGGTTATATGGAAACTAAGACTTAATTTAATGTCACGGATCAAAGGAAAGACATTAAAATGGCTAAGTGTTATTGTATAAACTACATGCTAGGTATTATTTGTAAATATGATTAAAGTTTGCATAATAAATATTACACACTCATCTCATGATAAATATTACACACTTATCTCATGATCTTGTTATGTTTCAGCACTCAACCCCTACTTGCATCGATTTCAACTTGGCGCCTGCTGGATCTCTCACCTCAGTTGCAGTTAAACAATATTGCATAAATATCTTATTCTAACCCACCCATCCCGGTCCACATTTTTATGATAGACATTTTAATAATCTCCATTGAAATATTGCAGTAAACATAATTAAATTTTTTTCAATGGTATTTCTCTTGAACCCCGATCAAAACCTAAGTTGTGACATATTTTCCCACAACAAATTTTTTCCCACCAGGTCCGAATACCACCCCACAAGAATCCCATTCAATAACAGTAGTATATAGTGGGCAGGAGATCCCCCATACTGCAGTCGTTAGGGTTAACTTCCAGTTCCGGTTGCGCATGCGCAGTGGAGCATGAGTGAAACAAGCAATCTGATTGGTTGAGGGGTGATGACGTCACATGACTACATTTGACCCCCATGCTGCAGTAATTCATCTGTTGGCACATGTGCATTGGAATACTTCCGGTTCTGTTTGCGCATACACAGTGGTGTGGAGCAATCTGATTGGTTGAGGGGTGATGACATCAAATGCTGCAATTTGATTGGTTGATGACGTCACGGGACTGCATTTGACCCCCTATACCACAGTGATTCATCTGGTTGCGCATGCACATTAGACACCTTCTGGTTCTGGTTGTGCATGTGCAGTGGTGTGAAGCAATCTGATTGGTTGTGGGGTGATGATGTCACGTGACCAAATGCTGCAATCTGATTATCACATTAACACACTATGTGATCAGCTGAAGAAAATATCATTTTGTTCCTGTATGTCATGTTTGATGTGGAATATGTAGGACCAATAGCATGTGTAATTCTAAATTGAAATGAGAATTACTATGTCTAATTTATAGTTATATAAACGTTATTACCAGTATATATGAATTTAAGTACATTGCAGTAATACCACAGATAATCATTTTCATCCAAATGAAATTTGCCCAATTTTGTTTGTAGGGTCCAAAATATCCAAAATATTTCCACCTAAATGAATTTTTACTGAAATATGAAAATTAGACATTTTACCCTGAAGAAATGTTTGTTTAAAATTAGAGTTTAAAAATGAATGCCCAGTATGTATAATTATCTAGTTTAGTTATAAACTTCACACACACAGGTGATGATACAAATATGAGACAATGTTTAGCAATAATTTATTTAGTTATAAATACTAAGCTCCACCACATAAGACATGATTTGAAAACAGTCAAGAAAAAATTATAGTATTGAACTGTTCATTTCTTAAAACCTAGCAATGTCATATGGCCATCACTAATTCAATCCAGACGTATTTCATTTTTTTCAATAAACTTTTTTTTATCTGAAGAAATACTGAGGAAAATTCAGATGTCTGAATCTACTTTGTAATTTTTTTAAACGGGGCCAAAACTGGACAAAATAACTACTTGTCATATACAAATCCTTTTCACATATTTATGTCAATGGCCATTGAGTTGATTATTCATATGTTTTATTATTTCAATGGAAATAACAAAAATATAATCAAATTCACTGCATAATTTTTTTACAATGCTCTTCCCATTGCACAACACTTATAAAACGTTACAAATTTATATATTTGTTAAAAGTTTCTCCCTGTACTCATATCTAAATTTTTTTTTGCATCTGGTAGTTTTGAAGTCAGTAAATCATCTAATTTTCATCTTCACTAAACATTTGTTCAATTATGTTAATAACATAACTTTGTTATATCACCAGTTATGAAGTATATGCCCTGCTGTAACTTTCTACTTGTAACCTTTCAGTACTCTATGTAAAGTTATCCTGGTTTTTAAATACTTAAAAAGGGCCAGTTTTTGATTTTCTTCCTTGTGACACATATCTTATACATTCATTATGATAGAAAAATACTTTTAAATTCAATGATCCTGAAAGTAAGACATGTATACTGTACTTAACATAGACATGTATTGAGATAGGCTAAAGCCAGATTCTCCAGTGGGGCCCTGCTGACGTAAGAACACTGGCTCACTGGTGAATTTGCCAAAGTGAGAAGTGTGTACTGTTACCTTGACAAGCCTGTAATAAAAGTCATTTTATAAAGTGTGTAGTTTGTTTTGAGAGTACTAACTATGGGCAATGTATATAAATACATTAGTTGAGTTGATTACAAGAAAAAAAGATATAGTAAATTTTGGAGGATAGTAACCCTTTAAAACCCTTTCAATTTGGATCCCACCATGTGACCATAACTGTTTGGTATATAGCATGACTATAGAATCTTGAGCATTCAAGATGCAATATCATAAACGATGTCCTCTCAGCTGATGTCGGACCTATTTAACTCAAATGTGGAGGCTTAACCTCATGCAGTCCTTTAGTTCATTCAATGAGCTATAACTTTTACAATTTCAAATCAAAATTTTTCTCCTTTATTTCTTGTCTCTTTTTTTGTTAAAATGCTTTCTACTAACCTTCAGACGGAGAGCTCCAGGACTCAGAGGATGGACACATATTACCAGTCACTGTTACATGATCTGAGATGTCCTCCATCCATTTACAGTCATAGTAAACCATATCACTCACAGTCAGAAATCGTAGTAAAGGTAATGATGCCACAATATTAATTATATCCACAACCTGGACTCTTTCCATATACAGGCAAGATCAAGATACTAAGGGTCTGTATATGAAGGAGGGACTTATAACATCCAGACACACAATTGTAGTTCCCTGTATACAAAAATAGAACATGTTTTTTATTTTTTCTCTCCATTTCCTCTAGCTCGTCTCCTCCAACACACTGGCCCACAGACGAACCACAATTTGAATCTAGAAAGAAGTTTCCAACTCTGGATTAATTAGACACAAATTTGATGCATATGTTATCTGCTTTCAAACATTGCTTTTGTATAAATAAGGGTGATATATGTTCACATTTATATGTTTACATTGAGAGGTAGGATTGTAAGCACCCAATTTATCATTCTATGCGCTAATAAAACAATCCAACCGAAATTAACTCTTCCATTTACATCACCTTGCACTGCAATTATTTCAGGACCTAAAGGGTTGGAAAAATCTACTTTTATATTTAAGATTTTGAAAAATCTTAATGACATGTTAATAACATAATAATGAAGCTGTACATAAGATACATTACTTATATGGGGTCTGGCAAAAACTTTTTGATGAAATAGAGTTTCTTAATGTAGAATTTTATAAAGGATTTAACAACCAATGAACTTGATTGAAATCGATTGCAGATGATAGGCAAAACTTAATTGTTATATATGACCCACAGTTCTCACCTTTAAACAATGCATTCATAGTCAATCAGTTTTTCTAGGGAGGCTCGCCACAGAAATATTACCTTATTTTTAATTCTACAAAAATTATTTCATCAAGGAAGATATTGTAGGGACATTTCCTTGGGCACGTTATTTTATTCTTTTTAATTATTTGGGCTCATAATTAGGAATTCAGAAGAAATTATTAGAGGCCTATTTAGATGCAACTGCCCAACCATTTAGTTACCTAATGGCAGATTTATCTGCAAGGTCAGATAGTTCATATATGTTAAGATCGAATATATTTCCCTGAGAGTTTGCAATGGTATGTAAGTAAGGGGATATAGAGATTTTTGCATAGTTTGTAATTTTTGTCATCAGATTGAGGATGCCCACCTGTAATATAAATAGGAAAATATGTCAAGAAACTTAAAAAATTCAAATATTTTGTTTATCTGCTATTAGAGAATAATCTAAATCTAAATAAATATATAACATATGCTGGTAAGAAAAACCTGCAGTCAATAGCAGAAATTTTTATAACATGTTTTGACTACCCTTATCAACTAAGATCAGGGAAAAATTTAATAAGAACATAAAAATTTTAACAAAAAATTCATACAATTGCCAAATAATAGAGCCACATTAGCTAGCCAAAATTATAGTTTTTACACAGCTAATACAGCTGATTTGTAAATATCTAAAAATCATTTTAAAATGAATAAATTCATATTGGTTCCTAAAGACTAATTCGAGAAAATGAGGTGAAAACAGATATCCAGATCCGATAAATCTATGAAATCTTAGAAAATTTGGATAATCTAAAGAGAGCATCTTAAGATAAAAATAGAACTACAGTGGAAAGAAAAAGGACTAAGGAAACAGATAGCAATATAAAAAGAGGAAGCCCTCCGCCTGGTCTACCTAATGATTATCTGAGGGTGGGTAAAGACCCCAAAGTATGGTAGAAGAGGAGCAGGTGATAACAAGAGCCTCAGAAAAGGGCCAGGAAACGTGGATCCAGAATGGCTCAGATTCTGGAACAAAATATCAGATGAGGAAAATGACTACTTATGTTGTGACATCCAAGTCTATTATGTGTACTTCTTACTAATGAATATGCAAAAATATCAGATCACATGCCACAGCTACATTGTGTTTCATTGTTTTGTATTAAATTACAAAGATTTTTAATTATCTGGATCTGGGTGATCTCATAACTAACAAAACAACTTAAATGAAATTTACTACAATACTAGGAGTCCAATTACTTTTAGTGGATTTCAAAAGATTTATAAATTCTTTCAATGAGGGAAAGGAAATCAAACTCCAAAATTAAAGGGTTGGTTAAGCAAAGAAGAGGCCTATACATCCCATTATCCAGCTAGAAGAAAATTCCAAAGACCTAGGGTGCTTGCATTCTCAAAAAATTACCAGTGGGATACAGATACAGCCAATATGATTCAATATAAGGAATACAATGATGGGTAGGGCTATTTTGTGGTATTTATACATATATTCTCAAAGTTCTTGTATACAGACAGCTCCATTGAAAATGTTGACTGGTAAAGAAATGGTATATGTTTTGAATGATCTAATCAATAATGTGGATGTTCAACCGAAAAAAAATTTAAAAGTGATCACGGAAGTGAATATTTGAATGAAGAAATATCTTAATGATGAGGGATTAGATCATTTTTTCACATTTTATGAAACAAAATAAATTTGGAAGAAAGAGTGATACAAACTATGAAATTAAAGATTATTAAGTATTTCACAAGTAAAGAAACTTCTAGATGGGTGGAAATATTATCGGATCTGACCTACAGTTACAACCAATCATATCATTGGACTATCAAAATGACACACTCAGGCTCAGGAGGTTGATAGTTTTACATTATGGAAGAGACAATATGCAGTCGATTTAAATAAAGACCAAACCAGGTTGGTAAGAAAGGAAAAAAACCCCAAAAGGCTTGATTAAAAAACTTTACATAAAAAGATAGAAATTAAAATTGGATGATAAGGTAAAGATTAGTTATTTAAAAAAAATGATCGAGAATACTCTGAAAAATGGTCTGGAGAGGATCATTGAGGGAAAAATGAACCAGAATATACCCATGTACAAATTGAAAGATTACAATAATGAGGTTATCGAATCTTTTTTATGAGCCTGAACTACAGATGGCATATATATAGTGATGTAGTCTACAAGATAAAGAAAATACTTAAAACAGAAAAAAGAAATAGGTTATCTGAGGTTTAAGAGAAATGGAAAGGCTGTCCAGCTAAATTTAACTCATGGATCCCAGAGTGATTTAATGTGGGTGTTCAACCACACGACTAAGCTTCCTGATTAAGGGTTTTTTGTAGTCAGTTTCAAAAATTTGCTTAGTCCCAGGCGTTCTGTATGGATTGGTAGTTGTTGGTTGGGGGCGTGAGAAAAATCAAATATGTTTGATATTTGTCACAACCCAAACCAATTCTTATTTCCGGCCGTCAACAAAATGTCCAGTCTCAGGCTTCCTCAGGCCTCCTCAGACCCAAATTTACACAGTCCTATGTTGTCTCAGGCCTCTTGCGACCCTTAGTCCCAGGCGACTCATAACAGATCTTTGAAGTTTCATGCGTGTGAAAAAGAATTGGTTTCATTAGTCCCAGGAAGCCTCAGACCGTCTCAGGTGTCCTGCGACTAAGAAATCTGGGTCTGGGACTAAGCCCCGACTAAGAGAAGCTGATCCAAACCAATCCAAGCCAGCCTCCTCAGGCCACCTGGGACGACACACATTTAGTCTGCGACAGTCTGAGGACGCCCCAGGTAGCCTGGGACTAAGTACGGATTAAGTACCGACTCTTTTCGATGCGCTTTAAACCTAAAAGAGGCAAGGGGGGTCTGGGACTATATAAGCGACTGCACGAACGTTTTCTGTGTTATTGACTGGTTGGCTACTGAGAGACGTGTGTCACTTTCTGCTAGGGGTTTTCAGTTTTTTTTATATTTTACTCGAGCTTGGGGCAAATTTCAGTTAGGCGACAGATTTTATATTTTTTTAAACTTTTTTTTATATTTGCTGGAGTTATGAGGAAAGAGAAAGGAGAAAAGAGAGGAAAGAAGAAGATGGAGGAGAGGCAAGAGGAGAGGGAGAAGGAAGGTGGAGATTTAGAGGAGAGGACAGAGGAAAGAATAGAGGAGAGGACAGAGGAGGGGACAGAAGAGACAGAAGAGATGATAGAGGATACAGAGGAAGGTTTAGAAGTTATTGAGGAAGCTTGCAAAGAATATGAGAGGTGTGAGGAAGAATCAGAGTGCAACTCAGCTGCCCAGGGTCTGTGCTACATTCAGCCTGAACATGCCATTGTAGAGTTTGTGAAGCAGCACCCAGAGCTGTATGACAAGGAGCATGGACGTTTCCACGACAGACAGAGGAATCTCTGCAGAACTGAAGCTCCAGCCCTTTGATGTGAGAAGGTGGTTTGAGTTCCAGAGAACTCATTATGGCAAGCTCTGCAAGCAACAGTCTGGCCAAGCCCCAAGGGAGATGACCAAGAGACAGTCCTGGGTCTACCAGCGGATGGGTTTCCTTAAGACCCACATCAGACGCAAGGGGGTCAACAGAAGCTCTGGGTTCGAGGCCAGTCCCAACACCAGCAAGCATGAAGAATCTCGTGGATCTACTACTGATACAGAACATCTAGAAACCTGTGTCCTGAGGGAGAGTAGGAGTCAACCAATACTTACATCTACACCAGTTTCTACAGATTCCAAGATACTCAAGCACTTTGACCAGATGAGGACACTGATCTCAGGTTTCCTGCAGCAGAAGTCAGACAGGCGGCCCTTCTTTGACTACGTGGCATCAGAGGCTGACAAGATGACCCACGAGGAGTTTGAGGACCTCAAGGGCAGGATTTTTAGAGACATTGAAGCAGTAAAGAACACTCATAGATGTCAAGTACTACCCAAGAGATCAGCCACTATTACCAAAGAGTCACAGAGGGTCGGGATACTGCCAACAAACACTCAACAGGCATTTAGTTCCGCCCAGGCAGCAGTTCCAGCAGTTACATCTACTATACACCCAGCCCCATTGGCTTTGGAAATCCTCCATCAATGGTCACAGTACAGGACGAGGGCAGTAGACACAAGCTAAGTGGAATACTAAGCCAGCTACCAGATCTAACAACACAGATCATTGAGCAGCCTCAGCAGCAACAGCAGCAGCTCTACACCATCACCACCACAACACCGCCTCAACAGCAGCAGCCTCCTCAGTAGCCAGCCAGTCAGGGTGGGTCTCTGACCCCCCATAGGTCCTTTTCAGGGCAAACCCAATACCAAACATAACCCCCAACCAACGGACTAACAAACCAATTTGCAAACATAACTCCCCACAACCAACAAACAGATAAACCATACTCTAAAGAGAACCACTTGGGTGGTTATATTTTCTAAATTTTCTTGAAGTAGAGGAAACAAAATTTATTTTGAGATTTGCAATAAAGGAAAAACTTTTAGTTTCAGTTATTTTTCCAGAAGACAAGACTAATTTAACTCAAAATAGGGTGTAGCTTTCAAAATGTCTGCAATATTTATTCCATTTAGCAAGTTATGTTGGGCATTGGGTTTGTCTGTTTCTTCGTTCTGGGACTTATGTTTGGCATTGCGTTTGCCTGTTTGTTGGTTGGGTGACTTATGTTTGGAAATGGTTGGGTTATTTGGAATAAGCACAGCTGATTAATTGTTTTTTGAATATTTGGTAGCCCTAAAAAGGACTGGTTATTAGTCCTGAAAAGGACTGGTTACTGCAGTAGCAGTTATATTCTGCCATCTTGCCAGGCCACTGCTCCCTCATTATTGAAGTAGTCCTTGAGGTAATCCCTCAGTCTTTTGGCTTCTCTGGCAGGGTTTCTGTCACGACCACCATCAACAGCACCACCAATCAAGCGACCATCACCAGGCACATCATCATCATCATCACCAGGCTGTTGACCACCATGTTGACCTTGATACTGGCTTCTCAGTATGTTGTGCAGAACCACACAGGTCAAGACCACATCCCTCACTGTTTCTGGGGGTAGTTCAATAGTGGTCATCATCACTCTGAATCTTGAGACCAGGATGCCAAAAGCATTCTCAACAACTCTCCTGCCCCTTGATATTCTGTAGTTGGCAATCCTTTCCTCTCTGATTAACATCCTGCCATAGGGTTTCATTAGCCAGGTCTTCAGGGCAAACACATTATCTGCCAGGATAAAGTAGGGGACATCTCGACCACCCTGGGTTATAGGTGCTGGGTCAGGGAAGCCTATGCTGCCATCAGCAATCTTCCTCTTCAAGTGACAGGTATTAAATATCTGGGCATCTGAGCAAGATCCAGCTGTACCCACATCCACCCATCTGAACTTGTACTGTCCATCAACCAAGGCCAACATTACTATTGAAAAGAATCCCTTATAGTTGTGGTACAGGGCTCCAGAGTTCTTAGGTTTCTTCAGGGCCACATGCTTTCCTTCAAGGGCTTCCAGGGCATGTGGAACGTTCCACCTGATCCTGAATTCCATTTTCAGTTCTTTCCACTCATTTGGAGTAGTAGGACATCTGTGGTACTCTCTGGTAAACTCATCCTGGATGGCTCTGCAGACCTCTGGTAGAAATTTGGAAATGGTGGATCTGCCAACCCTGAACTGACAGGATAATGATGTGTATGACTCTCCAGTAGCCATATATCTGATGGTGAGGGCTAACTTTTCCCCAACAATGATTGGAGCTCTGTAGTTGGTGGCCTGCCTGGCTAGACGTGGTTCCAGTCTGGTCTTTATCATTTCAAGGAATTCTGGGGTCATCCTCATGAAATTGGTGAATCCTGGAATGTCTGTGGCATACAGTTCAGCCATAATGTTGTGGTAGGCCCCCCTCTCCTCTCTCTGTAGTAGCCATGGCCTGACCCACATGTTGTGCCTTCTTCTAGGTCTCTGTCTGTCTGGTGGTGGTGGTGGAGGTGCTGCTGCTGCTGGTGCTGGTGGTGGTTGCTGTGGTTGACGTAGAAATAGCAAATACATCATTATATGTCTTCCATTGAAAGGTGGCATCCTGCTGTGTTCCTAGAAAAGTAATGATAATTACATCCCGGAATTTGTATATATACCCAGAAAATCCAGTTTTTTTGCAAAACAAAAATCGGCCATCTTGGTCTGGGGAACACTGAGGAGGCCTCAGGAGGCCTGAGGAAGCCGGGACTTAATCGGGGGTTAGTCGGAGGCCAGTCAGTATGTCTACCAAGAGATCATGGTTCAAACCGACCAGAAAAATGGCTTAATCGGTTCTTAGTCGCAGAACAGTCGGGGGCCTCCTCAGGCTTCCTGAGGTTGATCTGAACTTCATCCCAGGCTTATTACCGATTCAGTATTCCTGCCCATTTTACCTTTTTTTCACCGATTGTCCACGATTAAGGGTCGAGGACAGGATCGGGACTTAGTCCTTTGGTGGAACAGGGGCATTAATGATATAGCCTTTCTTATGACTGAATCATCTGGTTGAGTTTGTTTATATATATGTGCGAGTACAAAGTCATAAGATGGGATCCAAATGCAGAAGTTGAAAAAAATCGATGATTGGTCCAAATGTAGGTCAAGGACGGTGACATTTAATTTTAAATCCTAATGATATATCTTTTAAAATGAGCATTTGGAAATAGTAGGGAGGGGATGACAATTGGGTTATATTAAATAAGAATAGCAATAGGTTAATAAGGAAAAAGGTCCTTGTTTGTTGTTTATATAAAATTGTAAAAGATATATAAAGGAAAAGGTTTTGGTTTCTTGTAGTTAATATATACTTACGTTTAAGACGTTAGAATTAGGATATACCTGAGGTAGAAATGTATTTGTTTATTTCATCAAGCGACTCATTAAGTTTCATCCAGGAAATAAACTGTATGCCTTTATTGTTGAAATTGGTGAGAGAATAAATTTAACTGGTAGATGGTTAATTATATTACCTGATATCAATTTGAATGTCATTACCAAGGAATATTTGTATGTCTACTGTGATATCTGTGATATTTCTTATGTAAATAATTCTATGAAACATATTCTCAGAATGACCTTTCCTACACTCCTAAAAGCTCCTATAGCTCCTATAGCTTTTCAGAAAGATATAACATCCCAGTCATTCAAAAGAACTTCACACTTTTGTGGATATATATTAGAGACAAGAACATGAATGTCCCAGATATAATGACTGAGGATTTACAGTTGACTATACATCTGAAAAAGAAGCAAAAATAATGAATAAATATTTAGAATTTTATAACAGGTGTATGCAAGGATAGGTGGGCAATAGTAAGAGTTTTTATATTCTCGATGATGATATAAAGAATAGCAATGAGACAAATAAATGGGACAAAGATGGTGACATAGATATATTAGTCATTTGTCCAACACTGGCAGCAGTGAAACAGACTAGAAGTGAGATAGAGCAAGATAAGAGTATAAATAAAGGCCAAAAAAAGAAAATACAATCAGTCTGGGGACATGAAAAGGGTTACAAATAAATATAAAAATAAAAAGTAGTGGTGAAAAAAAGATTTAAAAGGGAAAGGTTTTGAAAGGACAGGTGCTTAAAAAAGGGAAACTCTAAAAAATAAGATTCAGGGTGGAAGTTCTAGTTCAATATGGATGTAGTTCAAACGTCACTCAGCCTGTTTCAAGCTCCACCAATTGACAACTCAATTCAAAGAGAATATCGGGTTGAATTTAAACATATTGCTGCGATCTGTGAGAGTGGTCCAATAGAATTTTAATATTCCAGGAATATCAGTAGATTATGTAAATTTAGCAAAAACTAGGTTGCAGGTTAGTTATGTTTTAACTAAGGAGGATGGGAACCAAATTGAAGATGAAAGGGTTGGCAATGGTATTCCACTGGATACTTCTGATCAGGTAGTGCCTATAAACCTGACACTACATTCAGTGGTTCGATAAATAGATTTGTCATTAAATCAAAAAATAGTTTCACCAGATGTTGGGGTTAATTATTCATACAAGGCTATGATAGACTTTCTACTAGGAACAAATACAGATATGATCAATTCTCAAGGTTAGGCTGTGCTATTTCACAAAGGCCAGGCAAAAATATGGAGAAGGCAACCTACTTAGGAAGTAATCCAGCATTTACATAGAGGGCAGAGGGGACTAACGATGGAGGGGCAGTTACTTTAGAGGGTTATTTATATTTGTATTTTGGATTTGGTCAAAATATGGCGATTTTAAATGGCGTAGCTATAAATATTAAGTTATTCCAGGCGTGCAATGACTTCAGATTAATGTGAAATGGTAACAAAGTTTATAAATTAAAAATGATATCAGTAATGTTAAAGTTTTGTCATGTAAGCTTGAAACCAGCAGTAATTCTAGCTCATAGCGAGGCCTTGTAGTTAGGACCTGTATTTTATCCATTCTGGAGAAGTGATTTAAAAAGTTTCAGTATAGGAGCAGGTTTGCAAACCTTTATGACAGATAACATATTTCATGGAAAAGTCCCTAGTAAAGTAATAATAGGGATGGTTTTTAATGTTGCCTATTCAGGTGATCTCAGCAAAAATCCTTATAATGTTAAACATATGAATGCCACTTACCTAGAGGTGAGTGTAGATGGACAACCAGTACCTAATAGACCCCTTAAATCTAACTTTAACAAAAAACTTTGCAGCCTCTTACCTCAGTTTGTTAGACAGTGACCTTAATCGCAAAAAAGGGATCACAATTCGTTTAGGTGATTTTTCAGGTGGATATGCATTATATCTTTTTGATATACAAAACATATCTTTCTGGTAAAATTATGTCGAAATCTATGAATGGACATGTGAGGTTGAGTATAAAATATGCCAAATCTTTAACCGGAAACAATTAATGAAATAGTTTATGCTAAATTTCCAGAATTGGTAACCATTGACCAAACGTTAAATTATGTGTAGTTGAATAATTTTTAGACAATAAAATATATTTTATAATTTATAATATTTTTCAGGTTTGCACCTCATTTATTTTCTTTGCATATTCCATCAGTATTTGCCCCATAAGATTGTGTCCTCATATAGATGAAAGAGATATAACTTTGGCTAATTTAGAGGTTATAGTAGAAGGTCTCTTCATTCTTATCTAGATTCATCTGTTTATATATTATACATTTTGTCATGAGCATGGCATAATTCTTTTCTAAATTAGTCGACCTGTTGAAACTTTTGCATTATAACAAATCTCATAATTTTTTTCTTTTTTGAGATGGTTAGCAAATAGCGTATTAAAATTCCTAATAATTGCTTGAATCTCGATTGGATCATCAGATTTCAAAATGTTAATGACGAGGTTGGATTGATTATATAATTTGGCGAGAAGATGATAAAACATCTGTTCTGATGATTGATAATTTATTACATCTTTATTCATTTTACATGAACATAGGTTAGAAAATGGATGGTAAGATTTATCTACAACTTGGTTAGTCAATTCAAAGGGTGATAGGTTCAAATCTAAAGGTCGAGTAGAAATACCATTAGCCAAAACCTCTCTTTTACAACAGAAGTAGTTAAATCCTATCTTTTCTTGATAATAAGTATATATGTTTGATTTTCAAACTCTGAAGCCTAAATTATTGGACTGAATGGTTGTTTTTTATGGAGAGCATCTTGAAATTTTTACATTGGATCCTTAAGATTCTTCTTAGAGATAACTTTACAGGATATTTTCTGGTTTCCTTGACCATCTTCAATTATGTATGACTTAGAACAGAGTGATACCATTTTTATGCCCTCCCATTCACATTTGTATGTACCTAAATATCTCCCGTCAAGTGCAAGATGTCCTTGACAACACCTCCTGGGAAACCAAGTCAGATTTTGATCATCTGAAATAGGAATTAAAAATCTCTCTCTGAAATTTACTTTTGTGAGTGGGTTTGATACATTCATCTCAATATATGGTTGATTAGTAGCCATGTAAACACTATCTCAATTTTGTATATTGGAGAATTAAGAACCCTATCTGATTATCCATTAATATACATTTCCTAAAGTCTTCTACCTAATAGATCCTATTATTTAACTATTCTAATGAGTTAAAGGTGGATCATTTGTGTGACCTTGACCTTGTTATACATATATTTGGCGTTGGTGTTTTTAGAATGGTCCATTAATACCGATCTGTAGCTTGAGTTACTTAACAGCCTGTAAGTGTTGCCTATAATGGCTTTATCAGGATTCTGATGTCCTCTAATTCTATGCATGGTGACTGTATCTGTAAAATACTTCAATGAAGTAAGTGGCTGGTATTCTATCAGCTGATAAACTTTCTCGACCTTGCAGTGATTATTCAAATATCATTGTAGAAGTGGAGTGGCAATAAGTATTTTAGGGTTTTAAGTCCAAATGTTAATAACCTTTAATGAGAAAATTTTATATCATTTTCCATACAATATTCTTGCATATGTTACCCTATATCAATCATTCTAATATTACATATAGAAAAGGGGGAATTCATTAAATTTATCTATAAAATTAGGATTAACTCTTATGTCAACCTCTAGGGCACCAAAAAGTTTGCCAAATGTCATTATGGTTCAGTCTGTTGTTTTTGGGATCATACTGCTGAGCTATGGCTTTGTAGCAATTGTCTGACAGTTTTTGTTTAATTGGCACGAATTTGAAGTATTACTGTTTTTGATTTTATATTTTAATGGTTCAGTCTGTTGTTTTTGGGATCATACTGCTGAGCTATGGCTTTGTAGCAATTGTCTGACAGTTTTTGTTTAATTGGCACGAATTTGAAGTATTACTGTTTTTGATTTTATATTTTAATGGTGCTTGTCCTGGTACTTGGACAATGTGAGTTGTTATTCTATCATGGTCATTGTGGCCAGTCGAAGTGCACTGGTGAGTAATTTTATGCAAATGTGATTAATGTAAAGGTCAACATGATTGATGGATTTTATGTCCACAAATCAGTTATTTTTAGAGTACAGGTAATGGTTCTGTCTGGGCTTGGTGTATAAAAGTTAGCGAATTTTAAAACTCTGTGCCTTTTCAATATATGGGTGATGATTAGGAATCTCTCCCTTATATCTGAGAGACTGACTGGTGGAAGGGTGGCTTGAGACACTGATGGTTGGGTTTGAACAGCTGCAGTTGCTGTTCTGTTAGCTTTGTACTGATGGTTGGTTGACAACTGACTAATGTGGTTGTCAAGTTGAGTTATCTAGCTAACACACGGGTTGTCAATAGAGGTAGAACAGTTGACTAATGTGACTGTTAGCGAGAGATTACAGTTGGCCAATACAACTGTAGGCTAGATGGTGGACTAGTCTTGTGTTTGTGACAGTGGGTAGATTTTGTCAAGTAGACTTCAGGCAATAGTATGGCTGAGACAGCCTCCACCTCATAAATACCATGTGAACAGACTGCTGTTGAGTCTCCTCCCAGACCTGAACCCTTACCCCATGTCCCTGATTCAGGTCCTTCTGATAAGCTGGATGCCATCTTGCAGCACCTACATAAGGATATCAAGGAGGTGAAGAAGTCACAGCAACAGGGACAGACGGGCGAGTCTGGGCATTTCCCTTCCCCACCCAGACTAGGTTATGTTCTACCCCTACCTCAGATGTCTAAGAAGCAGCCACAGGGGCCAAGTACTGATATTTGGGCTCCAGACACGCAGCCGACAAAGGAATTTTGGAGAACTAATAGACCATTGAAGAGGCAGGTGGACAAGAGACTTTTCAGGAACTGGACCAGGACAATGGAACTGAGTTACAAGGTAAATGTTTTAAATCAGGTTTAGTAAGACATCAAGAAAACTATGTAAAAGTTGATATTAATTGGCCTCATGATTTTGTAGCATACGAAGACCTCACTGTTATGCAGTTCAGTAAGGGTTTTACAGGTTGCATACTAGAGGAAGATAATGCAAAAGTTAGGCGAAATATATTGTTATATTTACAGCAATTATATCAAGATGCTCAGGAAACAAATTGGTATACAGCTAAATCCGCTCATAAAATCTTACTTCTAGAGATGGAAAGGATAACTATAAAGTACATCAGATATGAGCTAGGTACACACAGCTTTCCATACATCCTTCACAGACAAGAAGGGGGTACTTCAAAGCTAGTTTTACAATAAAGTTTTGTAAGTTTTACAATAATGGGAACTGCATACATGAGGGCAAACATATGGATGAACATGTCCTGCAAAAACATGCATGTGCATATTGCTATAGGATGGTCAAAAGATTTTGTTATCACTTTAAAACTTCTTGCAATAGGAAACAAATGAAAGAAAAAAATGATCAGTAGGCACAGATTCATTTACTTCTGATAGCTTGGATGTTCAGATTTAAACTCGGTATTTTTTCTGTTCTAGGCTTCAAAAGTTGGGGGTCAAGATTTCTTCTATTGGGGCTAAAACTAAGTTTAAAACTGCTCAAAGAAATAAACAACTGGCTGTCAGATCTAAAGTGTTTCATGGCAATGTAATTAGGTCCCAGTAGGGCAGTTTTAGTGAGAATTAAGTGAACACAACGTCTGGTCGCAGTTTAAATAATAATGGTAATGTTTTGTCTGATGAAATTACAGTGTCAAATAAATCACATTCCTCAACATGGCTTGGGTGGTCATGATAGTGAACCACATGATAGGTTGCTATTTTGCACTAGTACTCCTGTTTTAAATCAAGATACATTTGATCAAGGTATTGTACTTGGGAGTGACAGTAAGGGTTTGTGTAACAACAGGTACATGAATCAGTTGTCTGAGAACCTCAATAACGTGGTGCATGGTACTGTTTTCACTGCTGCTGATCAAGGGAGTAGTAGTACTTCTGCTAAAGAATATGTCCTTTTTGTATAAATTATGAATTCTGCTAAATGTGTAAATTATGATACTTTTCAGTACACATATTCTAGGGTCAATCATCTGTCAGCTACATGCTTTCCTAATTATGTTAATGTTTACTTTTCTACAGAACTGGCGCACAATGCTATAGCTGGGCCCTTTGAATCTGTTCCTTTTGATAAATTTCATGTTTCCCCAACACTTACTCAACCTAAAACTACTGACAGTCGAAGGGTCATTGTTAATCATATCCTGAAGATCAATCGGTTAACAGCAATGTTAAATCTGATTCTTATGATGATTATGAATTTCACCTGTCTTATCCAACAATTGATAACATTGTAGATGAAATTGCAAAGGCTAATGAAGATGTATTGCTTTATAAACTCGATATTAGTCAAGCATTTCAGAATTTGCAAAATGAGCCCAGGGATTATGGTGTGATGGGCTTACAATGAGGCCATAACTATTACATTGACATAAGTGTGGCTTTTGGTTATAAACCTGGCGGTGCACAGATACTCATTGATACCATTGGGTATGTTATGACGTCACAACGTTACACTGTTTTCCCCAATATTGATGATACCTTTGGCATTTTGAGCGCTGTTGATGACCACAAGGCATTTGACACTATGAAGGCATTAGTTGACAGAGGTCTCCAATTAACTCAAAAAGCTTGTATCTCCAGCTAAACAGGTTATTTGCATGGGTATTTTGGTTAATGTGCAGAATATGTTGAAAATTGCTGAAGAAAAATGGCAGAAATAAAAAGGCTTTGTGCAAAATGAGCCGAAAAAACTACAGCTTCTAAGCGTCAGCTTCAGTCCTTGTTGCGCAAGTTACTGTATATTCGTTGTGTGTTTGACCCTCTAGATATTTTTAGCTAAATGCTGGGATTGCTGAGAAATAATGAACAAAATATCCATCTCACAGATACATTTCAGCATGATATTGCTTGGTTTAATGTATTTCTGGAAAACTTCAATGGCAAAACTATGATACATAACCAAAGATTCCCTCAAATACATGCGTTTGTGGATGCCTTTCTCTCAGGGGTGGGAGCTATTTGGGATGATAATGTTTATGCTGCAACATATCTTCCTGGGATTACTGATAATTTGTCAATAGTGCACCTAGAACTCATTAACGTATAGCTAGATGTTAAATATTTGGGGGAAATATTGGAATAACAAATTGGTAAAAATATGGTGTGATAATGAATCTGTTGGGCACATTTTGACATCTGGCAAAATGAGGGATGATGTACTAGCCTTATATGCTAGGTCTATTTGGCTGCTGGTGGCTAGTAATGATATTCAAACACAGTATTGTCATGTGGTAGGGATCAATAGTGTGTATGCTGATGGGTTTTCAAGGTGGTTCTCAAAAATACTGAATTGTGGAAGTTAAAAACATTTTATGATAAAAAATATGGCATTCGGTTTGACATAGTAATTTTATTCCTAATTATAACATTTCAGAGAATCCATTGGCTTCTGCTTCACCAGTTTCCTACTATTCTCAGTTTAGATTGTTTATAGCTTTGTCTGTCTGTCTGTAGATGATTTCACTTCTTTATCATTTATTGTGATGTTTGTTGAATATTTGCACATTCAAGGACTGAAATACCCGACTGTGTTGAATTATGTTTCTGTGTTGAGATATTATTTTGCATATAAATTCCACATATGTTTCTCTGTTTAAAGGGATAATCACTATACCAATATTGAAGAAAATTATCTCACACTGTGCCCCTATTAAACATGGGGTTGTATTTCAATCAATCTTTTTGCTGGCCTTTTGGATACTTAGCGTTGGACAGTATAGTTCCTTCCTCAAAATTTTCATCACATCAGGTGTTGCTTCACTTTATTAAATGTCCATTGGGCTTCAAAGTTCATATTCCCCCTTACAAAAACACATCAGTTGTATTTTTTATTTCATGAAATTTACATTCCTTTTATTGAGGGATCATCCTTATGTCCAGTTACAGCTTTGGCTACTATGTTTCAAATGTATCCAGCTTCTCCAGATTCTCCAGCTTTTGTCATCCCAAGGGCTGGGAAATATGTTCCCTTACTAGCTTTTATGGTTCACCAGACAATAGTAAAAATTATTATGGATTTACAATTCAAGCCTTCTGCGTTCACCTTTCATTCTTTCAGATGTAGTGGTGGTATTTTTCTTTTAATAACAATGTGGCATTTGACAATATTCATCTGCAGGGCAGTTGGAAGAGTGATGCTATTTATACATATTTTCAAACCACCAATGCTGCACATAAAGTTGCTTCATCTTTTCAAACTCTACTTTAAAATTCATAACTATTTTTGGGGGACTTGGGGCTTGAACCCTTTATTTCTACCTAGTTGTATATTTTTAAATAACATTACTAAAATTACTATTAAATGTTTGGTAGTAATAAATGGCTCAATTATATAATCTTAGTTTTTGTCAAGCATTGGTGGGTTCTACCTGAATTATGGCTTGGTTGATACTCATTGTAAAGAGTCTTCTATGGCCCTCCTCTATGCATTCATCTTTCTTAGTTTAATATTTCCACATTGACCTGTACCTGACCTTGCATGGGTCGGTCCATGAAAGAGGCGAGTTTCAAGATTCCCCACTGAAGTACAGTGCTGGGATCTTTGTACCGAGTTACATTTTGCATCTAGTGTAAAGCTGCATGATTTGACCTTGTGTCACTTGGTCTAGATGGGCTATAATATTTGGGAACTTTAACTATGCAAGATGGCATTCTTGGTCTACGGGTTTGGGTTTGAATCCAATATATGATTTACCTGCATCTCAGCATTGAGTCTTAGCTTTAAGTGGCTGACCTGGGGTTAAGTCTCACCAAGAACATGTAGGAATGAAGTGTTTATAACCTTCATCACTTGTATGGGATTTTTATTACTTAATTTTCCAATAAAATGCCCCTTGGGGTGGAAGATGTGGTTGCATTAATTTTTCTTCTGAATCAAAACATTCATAAGAAAAAATTCCTTTAGGTATTTCACATCCACATGTCTTTAGGAATTTACTGTAGGAACAGCTAAACAGGTTATTTGCATGGGTATTTTGGTTAATGTGCAGAATATGTTGAAAATTGCTGAAGAAAAATGGCAGAAATAAAAAGGCTTTGTGCAAAATGAGCCCAAAAAACTACAGCTTCTAAGCGTCAGCTTCAGTCCTTGTTGGGCAAGTTACTGTATATTCATTGTGTGTTTGACCCTCTAGATATTTTTAGCTGAATGCTGGGATTGCTGAGAAATAATGTACAAAATATCCATCTCACAAATACATTTCAGCACGATATTGCTTGGTTTAATGTATTTCTGGACAAGTTCAATGGCAAAACTATGATACATAACCAAAGGTTCCCTCAAATACATGCATTTGTGGATGTCTTTTTCTCAGGGGTGGGAGCTATTTGGGATGATAATGTTTATGCTGCAACATATCTTCCTGGGATTACTGATAATTTGTCAATAGTGCACCTAGAACTCATTAACGTATAGCTAGATGTTAAATATTCGGGGGAAATATTGGAATAACAAATTGGTAAAAATATGGTGTGATAATGAATCTGTTGGGCACATTTTGACATCTGGCAAAATGAGGGATGATGTACTAGCCTTATATGCTAGGTCTATTTGGCTGCTGCTGGCTAGTAATGATATTCAAACCCAGTATTGTCATGTGGTAGGGATCAATAGTGTGTATGCTGATGGGTTTTCAAGGTGGTTCTCAAAAATACTGAATTGTGGAAGTTAAAAACATTTTATGATAAAAAATATGGCATTCGGTTTGACATAGTCATTTTATTCCTAATTATAACATTTCAGAGAATCCATTGGCTTCTGCTTCACCAGTTTCCTACTATTCTCAGTTTAGATTGTTTATAGCTTTGTCTGTCTGTCTGTAGATGATTTCACTTCTTTATCATTTATTGTGATGTTTGTTGAATATTTGCACATTCAAGGACTGAAATACCCGACTGTGTTGAATTATGTTTCTGTGTTGAGGTATTATTTTGCATATAAATTCCACATATATTTCTCTATTTAAAGGGATAATCACTATACCAATATTGAAGAAAATTATCTCACACTGTGCCCCTATTAAACATGGGGTTGTATTTCAATCAATCTTTTTGCTGGCCTTTTGGATACTTAGGGTTGGCCAGTATAGTTCCTTCCTCAAAATTTTCATCACATCAGGTGTTGCTTCACTTTATTAAATGTCCATTGGGCTTCAAAGTTCATATTCCCCTTACAAAAACACATCAGTTGTATTTTTAATTTCACGAAATTTACATTCCTTTTATTGAGGGATCACCCTTATGTCCAGTTACAGCTTTGGCTACTATGTTTCAAATGTATCCAGCTGCTCCAGATTCTCCAGGTTTTGTCATCCCAAGGGCTGGGAAATATGTTCCCTTACTAGCTTTTACGGTTCACCAGACAATAGTAAAAATTATTATGGATTTACAATTGAAGCCTTCTGCGTTCACCTTTCATTCTTTCAGACGTAGTGGTGGTATTTTTTTTTGTTTTTCATATTTTATTGCCTCCTTTTATATGTGTTGTATGCAATGCACATGCAAAAAAAACAGTTACAATAAAGTGTTAAAACAAACATTACAAGTGTTATCAGACAGGCCAAATACACTAGTAGTAGTATTTGTTTCTCATCTTAATTTTTGACATAGTATTCTAAATTTACTATCAAAAGTCACTAAATCATCATTTAGTACATGGCACATTCTAATACTTTCCAGTTTGTCTTTTAACATTTTTACAAAATCAGAGAAGTTTACTGGTTTTTCATGTTCTTTACAACTGTTCAGAAACCATTTCCCCAACAATATAGTTAAGTTTATTATTGAAAATACAACATCTTCACTATTAGAGTAGATGAAAATTCCAAACAAGATTTCACACACTGAAAAATTGATTTTTATTGAAATTGTTTTATAAAGAAATTTATTAATTTCATATCAGAAATTTGTTGAGACAGAACAGTAGTAGAAGTGGTATTCTACAGTATCAGTATTGGAACAGTAGAGACACTTATCGCAGGAGATTTTATTCCATTTATATAAATTGTATCTACAGTTAACCGTTCTATTTAAAATTTTATATTGAAAAGACTGTAAGTAAGGTTCCTTTGAGATCTTGTACACAAGGTTGTATATTGAACTCCAATTTACACTTTCAAGAAAGGGAAACAAGTCTAACCAGACTTCTAGTGAAGTCGGTTTCTTTACTTTACTCTTTACTGTGTCCCAATATACTTTTCTACTTGTGACTTTTGATATTGGTATTATACTCTTGTTTATTACTAAACCAAAACATGGTATTCCTTGAAATATGAATGTATTATTATTCATCTTTGCTTTCCACGCTTTTGGTATAGCAGCTAGAAGAAAATTAATATGTAGAATATTTGTGTTCCAACTTGGTTGTGACTTTAATTCTTCACAAGTCATAAGATTATTGTTCCTATTTAATAAGTCTATTACTTTTAAGTTTAAGTCACTTTCATTTAACCCTACATCTTTAGGAAGAATCAAGTTACTGTTGATTGTTACATGTCTGTTGAAGAAAATATACTTTTTGGTATTTTTCTTTTAATAACAATGTGGCATTTGACAATATTCGTCTGCAGGGCAGTTGGAAGAGTGATGCTATTTATACATATTTTCAAACCACCAATGCTGCACATAAAGTTGCTTCATCTTTTCAAACTCTACTATAAAATTCATAACTATTTTTGGGGGGCTTGGGGCTTGAACCCTTTATTTCTACCTAGTTGTATATTTTTAAATAACATTACTAAAATTACTACTAAATGTTTGGTAGTAATAAATGGCTCAATTATATAATCTTAGTTTTTGTCAAGCATTGGTGGGTTCTGCTTGAATTATGGCTTGGTTGATACTCATTGTAAAGCGTCTTCTATGGCCCTCCTCTATGCATTCATCTTTCTTAGTTTAATATTTCCACATTGACCTGTACCTGACCTTGGATGTGTCGGTCCATGAAAGAGGCAAGTTTCAAGATTCCCCACTGAAGTACAGTGCTGGGATCTTTGTACCGAGTTACATTTTGCATCTAGTGTAAAGCTGCATGATTTGACCTTGTATCACTTGGTCTAGGTGGGCTATAATATTTGGGAACTTTAACTATGCAAGATGGCATTCTTGGTCTACGGGTTTGGGTTTGAATCCAATATATGATTTACCTGCGTCTCAGCATTGAGTCTTAGCTTTAAGTGGCTGACCTGGGGTTAAGTCTCACTAAGAACATGTAGGAATGAGGTGTTTATAACCTTCATCACTTGTATGGGATTTTTATTACTTAATTTTCCAATAAAATGCCTCTTAGGGTGGAAGATGTGGTTGCATTAATTTTTCTTCTGAATCAAAACATTCATAAAAAAAAATTCCTTTAGGTATTTCACATCCACATGTCTTTAGGAATTTACTATAGGAACAGCTAAACAGGTTATTTGCATGGGTATTTTGGTTAATGTGCAGAATATGTTGAAAATTGCAGAAGAAAAATGGCAGAAATAAAAAGGCTTTGTGCAAAATGAGCCCAAAAAACTACAGCTTCTAAGCGTCAGCTTCAGTCCTTGTTGGGCAAGTTACTGTATATTCATTGTGTGTTTGGCCCTCTAGATATTTTTAGCTGAATGCTGGGATTGCTGAGAAATAATGAACAAAATATCCATCTCACAGATACATTTCAGCATGATATTGCTTGGTTTAATGTATTTCTGGACAAGTTCAATGGCAAAACTATGATACATAACCAAAGGTTCCCTCAAATACATGCGTTTGTGGATGCCTTTCTCTCAGGGGTGGGAGCTATTTGGGATGATAATGTTTATGCTGCAACATATCTTCCTGGGATTACTGATAATTTGTCAATAGTGCACCTAGAACTCATTAACGTATAGCTAGATGTTAAATATTCGAGGGAAATATTGGAATAACAAATTGGTAAAAATATGGTGTGATAATGAATCAATTGGGCACATTTTGACATCTGGCAAAATGAGGGATGATGTACTAGCCTTATATGCTAGGTCTATTTGGCTGCTGCTGGCTAGTAATGATATTCAAACCCAGTATTGTCATGTGGTAGGGATCAATAGTGTGTATGCTGATGGGTTTTCAAGGTGGTTCTCAAAAATACTGAATTGTGGAAGTTAAAAACATTTTATGATAAAAAATATGGCATTCGGTTTGACATAGTAATTTTATTCCTAATTATAACATTTCAGAGAATCCATTGGCTTCTGCTTCACCAGTTTCCTACTATTCTCAGTTTAGATTGTTTATGGCTTTCTCTGTCTGTCTGTAGATGATTTCACTTCTTTATCATTTATTGTGATGTTTGTTGAATATTTGCACATTCAAGGACTGAAATACCCGACTGTGTTGAATTATGTTTCTGTGTTGAGGTATTATTTTGCATATAAATTCCACATATGTTTCTCTATTTAAAGGGATAATCACTATACCAATATTGAAGAAAATTATCTCACACTGTGCCCCTATTAAACATGGGGTTGTATTTCAATCAATCTTTTTGCTGGCCTTTTGGATACTTAGGGTTGGCCAGTATAGTTGCTTCCTCAAAATTTTCATCACATCAGGTGTTGCTTCACTTTATTAAATGTCCATTGGGCTTCAAAGTTCATATTCCCCTTACAAAAACACATCAGTTGTATTTTTAATTTCATGAAATTTACATTCCTTTTATTGAGGGATCATCCTTATGTCCAGTTACAGCTTTGGCTACTATGTTTCAAATGTATCCAGCTTCTCCAGATTCTCCAGCTTTTGTCATCCCAAGGGCTGGGAAATATGTTCCCTTACTAGCTTTTACGGTTCACCAGACAATAGTAAAAATTATTATGGATTTACAATTGAAGCCTTCTGCGTTCACCTTTCATTCTTTCAGACGTAGTGGTGGTATTTTTCTTTTAATAACAATGTGGCATTTGACAATATTCGTCTGCAGGGCAGTTGGAAGAGTGATGCTATTTATACATATTTTCAAACCACCAATGCTGCACATAAAGTTGCTTCATCTTTTCAAACTCTACTATAAAATTCATAACTATTTTGGGGGGGCTTGGGGCTTGAAGCCTTTATTTCTACCTAGTCGTATATTTTTAAATAACATTACTAAAATTACTATTAAATGTTTGGTAGTAATAAATGGCTCAATTATATAATCTTAGTTTTTGTCAAGCATTGGTGGGTTCTACCTGAATTATGGCTTGGTTGATACTCATTGTAAAGAATCTTCTATGGCCCTCCTCTATGCATTCATCTTTCTTAGTTTAATATTTCCACATTGACCTGTACCTGACCTTGGATGTGTCGGTCCATGAAAGAGGCAAGTTTCAAGATTCCCCACTGAAGTACAGTGCTGGGATCTTTGTACCGAGTTACATTTTGCATCTAGTGTAAAGCTGCATGATTTGACCTTGTGTCACTTGGTCTAGGTGGGCTATAATATTTGGAAACTTTAACTATGCAAGATGGCATTCTTGGTCTACGGGTTTGGGTTTGAATCTAATATATGATTTACCTGCATCTCAGCATTGAGTCTTAGCTTTAAATGGCTGACCTGGGGTTAAGTCTCACCAAGAACATGTAGGAATGAGGTGTTTATAACCTTCATCACTTGTATGGGATTTTTATTACTTAATTTTCCAATAAAATGCCTCTTGGGGTGGAAGATGTGGTTGCATTAATTTTCTTCTGAATCAAAACATTCATAAGAAAAAATTCCTTTAGGTATTTCACATCCACATGTCTTTAGGAATTTACTATAGGAACAGCTAAACAGGTTATTTGCATGGGTATTTTAGTTAATGTGCGGAATATGTTGAAAATTGCAGAAGAAAAATGGCAGAAATACAAAGGCTTTGTGCAAAATGAGCCCAAAAAACTACAGCTTCTAAGCATCAGCTTCAGTCCTTGTTGGGCAAGTTACTGTATATTCATTGTGTGTTTGAAACTCTAGATATTTTTAGCTGAATGCTGGGATTGCTGAGAAATAATGAACAAAATATCCATCTCACAGATACATTTCAGCACGATATTGCTTGGTTTAATGTATTTCTGGACAAGTTCAATGGCAAAACTATGATACATAACCAAAGGTTCCCTCAAATACATTTGTGGATGCCTTTCTCTCAGGGGTGGGAGCTATTTGGGATGATAATGTTTATGCTGCAACATATCTTCCTGGGATTACTGATAATTTGTCAATAGTGCACCTAGAACTCATTAACGTATAGCTAGATGTTAAATATTCGGGGGAAATATTGGAATAACAAATTGGTAAAAATATGGTGTGATAATGAATCTGTTGGGCAAATTTTGACATCTGGCAAAATAAGGGATGATGTACTAGCCTTATATGCTAGGTCTATTTGGCTGCTGGTGGCTAGTAATGATATTCAAACCCAGTATTGTCATGTGGTAGGGATCAATAGTGTGTATGCTGATGGGTTTTCAAGGTGGTTCTCAAAAATACTGAATTGTGGAAGTTAAAAACATTTTATGATAAAAAATATGGCATTCGGTTTGACATAGTAATTTTATTCCTAATTATAACATTTCAGAGAATCCATTGGCTTCTGCTTCACCAGTTTCCTACTATTCTCAGTTTAGATTGTTTATGGCTTTCTCTGTCTGTCTGTAGATGATTTCACTTCTTTATCATTTATTGTGATGTTTGTTGAATATTTGCACATTCAAGGACTGAAATACCCGACTGTGTTGAATTATGTTTCTGTGTTGAGGTATTATTTTGCATATAAATTCCACATATGTTTCTCTATTTAAAGGGATAATCACTATACCAATATTGAAGAAAATTATCTCACACTGTGCCCCTATTAAACATGGGGTTGTATTTCAATCAATCTTTTTGCTGGCCTTTTGGATACTTAGGGTTGGCCAGTATAGTTGCTTCCTCAAAATTTTCATCACATCAGGTGTTGCTTCACTTTATTAAATGTCCATTGGGCTTCAAAGTTCATATTCCCCTTACAAAAACACATCAGTTGTATTTTTAATTTCATGAAATTTACATTCCTTTTATTGAGGGATCATCCTTATGTCCAGTTACAGCTTTGGCTACTATGTTTCAAATGTATCCAGCTTCTCCAGATTCTCCAGCTTTTGTCATCCCAAGGGCTGGGAAATATGTTCCCTTACTAGCTTTTACGGTTCACCAGACAATAGTAAAAATTATTATGGATTTACAATTGAAGCCTTCTGCGTTCACCTTTCATTCTTTCAGACGTAGTGGTGGTATTTTTCTTTTAATAACAATGTGGCATTTGACAATATTCGTCTGCAGGGCAGTTGGAAGAGTGATGCTATTTATACATATTTTCAAACCACCAATGCTGCACATAAAGTTGCTTCATCTTTTCAAACTCTACTATAAAATTCATAACTATTTTGGGGGGGCTTGGGGCTTGAAGCCTTTATTTCTACCTAGTCGTATATTTTTAAATAACATTACTAAAATTACTATTAAATGTTTGGTAGTAATAAATGGCTCAATTATATAATCTTAGTTTTTGTCAAGCATTGGTGGGTTCTACCTGAATTATGGCTTGGTTGATACTCATTGTAAAGAATCTTCTATGGCCCTCCTCTATGCATTCATCTTTCTTAGTTTAATATTTCCACATTGACCTGTACCTGACCTTGGATGTGTCGGTCCATGAAAGAGGCAAGTTTCAAGATTCCCCACTGAAGTACAGTGCTGGGATCTTTGTACCGAGTTACATTTTGCATCTAGTGTAAAGCTGCATGATTTGACCTTGTGTCACTTGGTCTAGGTGGGCTATAATATTTGGAAACTTTAACTATGCAAGATGGCATTCTTGGTCTACGGGTTTGGGTTTGAATCTAATATATGATTTACCTGCGTCTCAGCATTGAGTCTTAGCTTTAAATGGCTGACCTGGGGTTAAGTCTCACCAAGAACATGTAGGAATGAGGTGTTTATAACCTTCATCACTTGTATGGGATTTTTATTACTTAATTTTCCAATAAAATGCCTCTTGGGGTGGAAGATGTGGTTGCATTAATTTTCTTCTGAATCAAAACATTCATAAGAAAAAATTCCTTTAGGTATTTCACATCCACATGTCTTTAGGAATTTACTATAGGAACAGCTAAACAGGTTATTTGCATGGGTATTTTAGTTAATGTGCGGAATATGTTGAAAATTGCAGAAGAAAAATGGCAGAAATACAAAGGCTTTGTGCAAAATGAGCCCAAAAAACTACAGCTTCTAAGCATCAGCTTCAGTCCTTGTTGGGCAAGTTACTGTATATTCATTGTGTGTTTGAAACTCTAGATATTTTTAGCTGAATGCTGGGATTGCTGAGAAATAATGAACAAAATATCCATCTCACAGATACATTTCAGCACGATATTGCTTGGTTTAATGTATTTCTGGACAAGTTCAATGGCAAAACTATGATACATAACCAAAGGTTCCCTCAAATACATTTGTGGATGCCTTTCTCTCAGGGGTGGGAGCTATTTGGGATGATAATGTTTATGCTGCAACATATCTTCCTGGGATTACTGATAATTTGTCAATAGTGCACCTAGAACTCATTAACGTATAGCTAGATGTTAAATATTCGGGGGAAATATTGGAATAACAAATTGGTAAAAATATGGTGTGATAATGAATCTGTTGGGCAAATTTTGACATCTGGCAAAATAAGGGATGATGTACTAGCCTTATATGCTAGGTCTATTTGGCTGCTGGTGGCTAGTAATGATATTCAAACACAGTATTGTCATGTGGTAGGGATCAATAGTGTGTATGCTGATGGGTTTTCAAGGTGGTTCTCAAAAATACTGAATTGTGGAAGTTAAAAACATTTTATGATAAAAAATATGGCATTCGGTTTGACATAGTCATTTTATTCCTAATTATAACATTTCAGAGAATCCATTGGCTTCTGCTTCACCAGTTTCCTACTATTCTCAGTTTAGATTGTTTATAGCTTTGTCTGTCTGTCTGTAGATGATTTCACTTCTTTATCATTTATTGTGATGTTTGTTGAATATTTGCACATTCAAGGACTGAAATACCCGACTGTGTTGAATTATGTTTCTGTGTTGAGGTATTATTTTGCATATAAATTCCACATATGTTTCTCTATTTAAAGGGATAATCACTATACCAATATTGAAGAAAATTATCTCACACTGTGCCCCTATTAAACATGGGGTTGTATTTCAATCAATATTTTTGCTGGCCTTTTGGATACTTAGGGTTGGCCAGTATAGTTGCATCCTCAAAATTTTCATCACATCAGGTGTTGCTTCACTTTATTAAATGTCCATTGGGCTTCAAAGTTCATATTCCCCTTACAAAAACACATCAGTTGTATTTTTAATTTCATGAAATTTACATTCCTTTTATTGAGGGATCATCCTTATGTCCAGTTACAGCTTTGGCTACTATGTTTCAAATGTATCCAGCTTCTCCAGATTCTCCAGCTTTTGTCATCCCAAGGGCTGGGAAATATGTTCCCTTACTAGCTTTTACGGTTCACCAGACAATAGTAAAAATTATTATGGATTTACAATTGAAGCCTTCTGCATTCACCTTTCATTCTTTCAGATGTAGTGGTGGTATTTTTCTTTTAATAACAATGTGGCATTTGACAATATTTGTCTGCAGGGCAGTTGGAAGAGTGATGCTATTTGTACATATTTTCAAACCACCAATGCTGCACATAAAGTTCCTTCATCTTTTCAAACTCTACTATAAAATTCATAACTATTTTGGGGGGGGCTTGGGGCTTGAACCCTTTATTTCTACCTAGTTGTATATTTTTAAATAACATTACTAAAATTACTATTAAATGTTTGGTAGTAATAAATGGCTCAATTATATAATCTTAGTTTTTGTCAAGCATTGGTGGGTTCTACCTGAATTATGGCTTGGTTGATACTCATTGTAAAGAATCTTCTATGGCCCTCCTCTATGCATTCATCTTTCTTAGTTTAATATTTCCACATTGACCTGTACCTGACCTTGGATGTGTCGGTCCATGAAAGAGGCAAGTTTCAAGATTCCCCACTGAAGTACAGTGCTGGGATCTTTGTACCGAGTTACATTTTGCATCTAGTGTAAAGCTGCATGATTTGACCTTGTGTCACTTGGTCTAGGTTGGGCTATAATATTTGGAAACTTTAACTATGCAAGATGGCATTCTTGGTCTATGGGTTTGGGTTTGAATCTAATATATGATTTACCTGCGTCTCAGCATTGAGTCTTAGCTTTAAATGGCTGACCTGGGGTTAAGTCTCACCAAGAACATGTAGGAATGAGGTGTTTATAACCTTCATCACTTGTATGGGATTTTTATTACTTAATTTTCCAATAAAATGCCTCTTGGGGTGGAAGATGTGGTTGCATTAATTTTCTTCTGAATCAAAACATTCATAAGAAAAAATTCCTTTAGGTATTTCACATCCACATGTCTCTAGGAATTTACTATAGGAACAACTAAACAGGTTATTTGCATGGGTATTTTAGTTAATGTGCGGAATATGTTGAAAATTGCAGAAGAAAAATGGCAGAAATACAAAGGCTTTGTGCAAAATGAGCCCAAAAAACTACAGCTTCTAAGTGTCAGCTTCAGTCCTTGTTGGGCAAGTTACTGTATATTCATTGTGTGTTTGAAACTCTAGATATTTTTAGCTGAATGCTGGGATTGCTGAGAAATAATGAACAAAATATCCATCTCACAGATACATTTCAGCACGATATTGCTTGGTTTAATGTATTTCTGGACAAGTTCAATGGCAAAACTATGATACATAACCAAAGGTTCCCTCAAATACATGCATTTGTGGATGCCTTTCTCTCAGGGGTGGGAGCTATTTGGGATGATAATGTTTATGCTGCAACATATCTTCCTGGGATTACTGATAATTTGTCAATAGTGCACCTAGAACTCATTAACGTATAGCTAGATGTTAAATATTCGGGGGAAATATTGGAATAACAAATTGGTAAAAATATGGTGTGATAATGAATCTGTTGGGCAAATTTTGACATCTGGCAAAATAAGGGATGATGTACTAGCCTTATATGCTAGGTCTATTTGGCTGCTGGTGGCTAGTAATGATATTCAAACATAGTATTGTCATGTGGTAGGGATCAATAGTGTGTATGCTGATGGGTTTTCAAGGTGGTTCTCAAAAATACTGAATTGTGGAAGTTAAAAACATTTTATGATAAAAATATGGCATTCGGTTTGACATAGTCATTTTATTCCTAATTATAACATTTCAGAGAATCCATTGGCTTCTGCTTCACCAGTTTCCTACTATTCTCAGTTTAGATTGTTTATAGCTTTGTCTGTCTGTCTGTAGATGATTTCACTTCTTTATCATTTATTGTGATGTTTGTTGAATATTTGCACATTCAAGGACTGAAATACCCGACTGTGTTGAATTATGTTTCTGTGTTGAGGTATTATTTTGCATATAAATTCCACATATGTTTCTCTATTTAAAGGGATAATCACTATACCAATATTGAAGAAAATTATCTCACACTGTGCCCCAATTAAACATGGGGTTGTATTTCAATCAATCTTTTTGCTGGCCTTTTGGATACTTAGGGTTGGCCAGTATAGTTGCATCCTCAAAATTTTCATCACATCAGGTGTTGCTTCACTTTATTAAATGTCCATTGGGCTTCAAAGTTCATATTCCCCTTACAAAAACACATCAGTTGTATTTTTAATTTCATGAAATTTACATTCCTTTTATTGAGGGATCATCCTTATGTCCAGTTACAGCTTTGGCTACTATGTTTCAAATGTATCCAGCTTCTCCAGATTCTCCAGCTTTTGTCATCCCAAGGGCTGGGAAATATGTTCCCTTACTAGCTTTTACGGTTCACCAAACAATAGTAAAAATTATTATGGATTTACAATTGAAGCCTTCTGCGTTCACCTTTCATTCTTTCAGATGTAGTGGTGGTATTTTTCTTTTAATAACAATGTGGCATTTGACAATATTTGTCTGCAGGGCAGTTGGAAGAGTGATGCTATTTGTACATATTTTCAAACCACCAATGCTGCACATAAAGTTGCTTCATCTTTTCAAACTCTACTATAAAATTCATAACTATTTTGGGGGGGCTTGGGGCTTGAACCCTTTATTTCTACCTAGTCGTATATTTTTAAATAACATTACTAAAATTACTATTAAATGTTTGGTAGTAATAAATGGCTCAATTATATAATCTTAGTTTTTGTCAAGCATTGGTGGGTTCTACCTGAATTATGGCTTGGTTGATACTCATTGTAAAGAATCTTCTATGGCCCTCCTCTATGCATTCATCTTTCTTAGTTTAATATTTCCACATTGACCTGTACCTGACCTTGGATGTGTCGGTCCATGAAAGAGGCAAGTTTCAAGATTCCCCACTGAAGTACAGTGCTGGGATCTTTGTACCGAGTAACATTTTGCATCTAGTGTAAAGCTGCATGATTTGACCTTGTGTCACTTGGTCTAGGTGGGCTATAATATTTGGGAACTTTAACTATGCAAGATGGCATTCTTGGTCTACGGGTTTGGGTTTGAATCCAATATATGATTTACCTGCGTCTCAGCATTGAGTCTTAGCTTTAAGTGGCTGACCTGGGGTTAAGTCTCACCAAGAACATGTAGGAATGAGGTGTTTATAACCTTCATCACTTGTATGCGATTTTTATTACTTAATTTTCCAATAAAATGCCTCTTGGGGTGGAAGATGTGGTTGTATTAATTTTCTTCTGAATCAAAACATTCATAAAAAAAATTCCTTTAGATATTTCACATCCACATGTCTTAAGGAATTTACTATAGGAACAGCTAAACAGGTTATTTGCATGGGTATTTTGGTTAATGTGCGGAATATGTTGAAAATTGCAGAAGAAAAATGGTAGAAATAAAAAGGCTTTGTGCAAAATGAGCCCAAAAAACTACAGCTTCTAAGCGTCAGCTTCAGTCCTTGTTGGGCAAGTTACTGTATATTCATTGTGTGTTTGAACCTCTAGATATTTTTAGCTGAATGCTGGGATTGCTGAGAAATAATGAACAAAATATCCATCTCACAGATACATTTCAGCACAATATTGCTTGGTTTAATGTATTTCTGGACAAGTTCAATGGCAAAACTATGATACATAACCAAAGGTTCCCTCAAATACATGCATTTGTGGATGCCTTTCTCTCAGGGGTGGGAGCTATTTGGGATGATAATGTTTATGCTGCAAAATATCTTCCTGGGATTACCGATAATTTGTCAATAGTGCACCTAGAACTCATTAACGTATAGCTAGATGATAAATATTTGGGGGAAATATTGGAATAACAAATTGGTAAAAATATGGTGTGATAATGAATCTGTTGGGCACATTTTGACATCTGGCAAAATGAGGGATGATGCACTAGCCTTATATGCTAGGTCTATTTGGCTGCTGGTGGCTAGTAATGATATTCAAACACAGTATTGTCATGTGGTAGGGATCAATAGTGTGTATGCTGATGGGTTTTCAAGGTGGTTCTCAAAAATACTGAATTGTGGAAGTTAAAAACATTTTATGATAAAAAATATGGCATTCGGTTTGACATAGTCATTTTATTCCTAATTATAACATTTCAGAGAATCCATTGGCTTCTGCTTCACCAGTTTCCTACTATTCTCAGTTTAGATTGTTTATGGCTTTGTCTGTCTGTAGATGATTTCACTTCTTTATCATTTATTGTGATGTTTGTTGAATATTTGCACATTCAAGGACTGAAATACCCGACTGTGTTGAATTATGTTTCTGTGTTGAGGTATTATTTTGCATATAAATTCCACATATGTTTCTCTATTTAAAGGGATAATCACTATACCAATATTGAAGAAAATTATCTCACACTGTACCCCTATTAAACATGGGGTTGTATTTCAATCAATCTTTTTGCTGGCCTTTTGGATACTTAGGGTTGGCCAGTATAGTTGCATCCTCAAAATTTTCATCACATCAGGTGTTGCTTCACTTTATTAAATGTCCATTGGGCTTCAAAGTTCATATTCCCCTTACAAAAACACATCAGTTGTATTTTTAATTTCATGAAATTTACATTCCTTTTATTGAGGGATCATCCTTATGTCCAGTTACAGCTTTGGCTACTATGTTTCAAATGTATCCAGCTTCTCCAGATTCTCCAGCTTTTGTCATCCCAAGGGCTGAGAAATATGTTCCCTTACTAGCTTTTACGGTTCACCAGACAATAGTAAAAATTATTATGGATTTAAAATTGAAGCCTTCTGCGTTCACCTTTCATTCTTTCAGACGTAGTGGTGATATTTTTCTTTTAATAACAATGTGGCATTTGACAATATTTGTCTGCAGGGCAGTTGGAAGAGTGATGCTATTTGTACATATTTTCAAACCACCAATGCTGCACATAAAGTTGCTTCATCTTTTCAAACTCTACTATAAAATTCATAACTATTTTTGGGGGGCTTGGGGCTTGAACCCTTTATTTCTACCTAGTCGTATATTTTTAAATAACATTACTAAAATTACTATTAAATGTTTGGTAGTAATAAATGGCTCAATTATATAATCTTAGTTTTTGTCAAGAATTGGTGGGTTCTACCTGAATTATCAAAGTTGGGGTTTTACGTCCCGTTCAACAGCCAGGGTCATATTGGGACAGGTCCTCAGAATTGCCACTTGTGGGACTCGAACCCACAGAGGTGACAGCCTATGATTAGATGCCAAACTTGCTAACCACTAGGCCACTGAGGACCTTCTCTACCTGAATTATGGCTTGGTTGATACTCATTGTAAAGAGTCTTCTATGGCCCTCCTCTATGCATTCATCTTTCTTAGTTTAATATTTCCACATTGACCTGTACCTGACCTTGGATGTGTCGGTCCATGAAAGAGGCAAGTTTCAAGATTCCCCACTGAAGTACAGTGCTGGGATCTTTGTACCGAGTTACATTTTGCATCTAGTGTAAAGCTGCATGATTTGACCTTGTGTCACTTGGTCTAGGTAGGCTATAATATTTGGGAACTTTAACTATGCAAGATGGCATTCTTGGTGCGGGTTTGGGTTTGAATCTAATATATGATTTACCTGTGTCTCAGCATTGAGTCTTAGCTTTAAGTGGCTGACCTGGGGTTAACTCTCACCAAGAACATGTAGGAATGAGGTGTTTATAACCTTCATCACTTGTATGGGATTTTTATTACTTAATTTTCCAATAAAATGCCTCTTGGGGTGGAAGATGTGGTTGCATTAATTTTCTTCTGAATCAAAACATTCATAAAAAAAATTCCTTTAGATATTTCACATCCACATGTCTTTAGGAATTTACTATAGGAACAGCTAAACAGGTTATTTGCATGGGTATTTTGGTTAATGTGCGGAATATGTTGAAAATTGCAGAAGAAAAATGGTAGAAATAAAAAGGCTTTGTGCAAAATGAGCCCAAAAAACTACAGCTTCTAAGCGTCAGCTTCAGTCCTTGTTGGGCAAGTTACTGTATATTCATTGTGTGTTTGAACCTCTAGATATTTTTAGCTGAATGCTGGGATTGCTGAGAAATAATGAACAAAATATCCATCTCACAGATACATTTCAGCACAATATTGCTTGGTTTAATGTATTTCTGGACAAGTTCAATGGCAAAACTATGATACATAACCAAAGGTTCCCTCAAATACATGCATTTGTGGATGCCTTTCTCTCAGGGGTGGGAGCTATTTGGGATGATAATGTTTATGCTGCAAAATATCTTCCTGGGATTACCGATAATTTGTCAATAGTGCACCTAGAACTCATTAACGTATAGCTAGATGATAAATATTTGGGGGAAATATTGGAATAACAAATTGGTAAAAATATGGTGTGATAATGAATCTGTTGGGCACATTTTGACATCTGGCAAAATGAGGGATGATGTACTAGCCTTATATGCTAGGTCTATTTGGCTGCTGGTGGCTAGTAATGATATTCAAACACAGTATTGTCATGTGGTAGGGATCAATAGTGTGTATGCTGATGGGTTTTCAAGGTGGTTCTCAAAAATACTGAATTGTGGAAGTTAAAAACATTTTATGATAAAAAATATGGCATTCGGTTTGACATAGTCATTTTATTCCTAATTATAACATTTCAGAGAATCCATTGGCTTCTGCTTCACCAGTTTCCTACTATTCTCAGTTTAGATTGTTTATGGCTTTGTCTGTCTGTAGATGATTTCACTTCTTTATCATTTATTGTGATGTTTGTTGAATATTTGCACATTCAAGGACTGAAATACCCGACTGTGTTGAATTATGTTTCTGTGTTGAGGTATTATTTTGCATATAAATTCCACATATGTTTCTCTATTTAAAGGGATAATCACTATACCAATATTGAAGAAAATTATCTCACACTGTACCCCTATTAAACATGGGGTTGTATTTCAATCAATCTTTTTGCTGGCCTTTTGGATACTTAGGGTTGGCCAGTATAGTTGCATCCTCAAAATTTTCATCACATCAGGTGTTGCTTCACTTTATTAAATGTCCATTGGGCTTCAAAGTTCATATTCCCCTTACAAAAACACATCAGTTGTATTTTTAATTTCATGAAATTTACATTCCTTTTATTGAGGGATCATCCTTATGTCCAGTTACAGCTTTGGCTACTATGTTTCAAATGTATCCAGCTTCTCCAGATTCTCCAGCTTTTGTCATCCCAAGGGCTGAGAAATATGTTCCCTTACTAGCTTTTACGGTTCACCAGACAATAGCAAAAATTATTATGGATTTACAATTGAAGCCTTCTGCGTTCACCTTTCATTCTTTCAGACGTAGTGGTGATATTTTTCTTTTAATAACAATGTGGCATTTGACAATATTTGTCTGCAGGGCAGTTGGAAGAGTGATGCTATTTGTACATATTTTCAAACCACCAATGCTGCACATAAAGTTGCTTCATCTTTTCAAACTCTACTATAAAATTCATAACTATTTTTGGGGGGCTTGGGGCTTGAACCCTTTATTTCTACCTAGTCGTATATTTTTAAATAACATTACTAAAATTACTATTAAATGTTTGGTAGTAATAAATGGCTCAATTATATAATCTTAGTTTTTGTCAAGAATTGGTGGGTTCTACCTGAATTATGGCTTGGTTGATACTCATTGTAAAGAGTCTTCTATGGCCCTCCTCTATGCATTCATCTTTCTTAGTTTAATATTTCCACATTGACCTGTACCTGACCTTGGATGTGTCGGTCCATGAAAGAGGCAAGTTTCAAGATTCCCCACTGAAGTACAGTGCTGGGATCTTTGTACCGAGTTACATTTTGCATCTAGTGTAAAGCTGCATGATTTGACCTTGTGTCACTTGGTCTAGGTAGGCTATAATATTTGGGAACTTTAACTATGCAAGATGGCATTCTTGGTCTACGGGTTTGGGTTTGAATCTAATATATGATTTACCTGTGTCTCAGCATTGAGTCTTAGCTTTAAGTGGCTGACCTGGGGTTAACTCTCACCAAGAACATGTAGGAATGAGGTGTTTATAACCTTCATCACTTGTATGGGATTTTTATTACTTAATTTTCCAATAAAATGCCTCTTGGGGTGGAAGATGTGGTTGTATTAATTTTCTTCTGAATCAAAACATTCATAAAAAAAATTCCTTTAGATATTTCACATCCACATGTCTTTAGGAATTTACTATAGGAACAGCTAAACAGGTTATTTGCATGGGTATTTTGGTTAATGTGCGGAATATGTTGAAAATTGCAGAAGAAAAATGGTAGAAATAAAAAGGCTTTGTGCAAAATGAGCCCAAAAAACTACAGCTTCTAAGCGTCAGCTTCAGTCCTTGTTGGGCAAGTTACTGTATATTCATTGTGTGTTTGAACCTCTAGATATTTTTAGCTGAATGCTGGGATTGCTGAGAAATAATGAACAAAATATCCATCTCACAGATACATTTCAGCACAATATTGCTTGGTTTAATGTATTTCTGGACAAGTTCAATGGCAAAACTATGATACATAACCAAAGGTTCCCTCAAATACATGCATTTGTGGATGCCTTTCTCTCAGGGGTGGGAGCTATTTGGGATGATAATGTTTATGCTGCAAAATATCTTCCTGGGATTACCGATAATTTGTCAATAGTGCACCTAGAACTCATTAACGTATAGCTAGATGATAAATATTTGGGGGAAATATTGGAATAACAAATTGGTAAAAATATGGTGTGATAATGAATCTGTTGGGCACATTTTGACATCTGGCAAAATGAGGGATGATGTACTAGCCTTATATGCTAGGTCTATTTGGCTGCTGGTGGCTAGTAATGATATTCAAACACAGTATTGTCATGTGGTAGGGATCAATAGTGTGGTTCTCAAAATACTGAATTGTGGAAGTTAAAAACATTTTATGATAAAAAATATGGGATTCAGGTTGACATAGTCATTTTATTCCTAATTATAACATTTCAGAGAATCCATTGGCTTCTGCTTCACCAGTTTCCTACTATTCTCAGTTTAGATTGTTTACAGCTTTGTCTGTCTGTGGATGATTTCACTTCTTTATCATTTATTGTGATGTTTGTTGAATATTTGCACATTCAAGGACTGAAATACCCGACTGTGTTGAATTATGTTTCTGTGTTGAGGTATTATTTTGCATACAAATTCCACATATGTTTCTCTATTTAAAGGGATAATCACTATACCAATATTGAAGAAAATTATCTCACACTGTGCCCCTATTAAACATGCGGTTGTATTTCAATCAATCTTTTTGCTGGCCTTTTGGATACTTAGGGTTGGCCAGTATAGTTCCTTCCTCAAAATTTTGATCACATCAGGTGTTGCTTCACTTTATTAAATGTCCATTGGGCTTCAAAGTTCATATTCCCCTTACAAAAACACATCAGTTGTATTTTTAATTTCACGAAATTTACATTCCTTTTATTGAGGGATCATCCTTATGTCCAGTTACAGCTTTGGCTACTATGTTTCAAATGTATCCAGCTTCTCCAGATTCTCCAGCTTTTGCCATCCCAAGGGCTGGGAAATATGTTCCCTTACTAGCTTTTACGGTTCACCAGACAAGAGTAAAAATTATTATGGATTTACAATTGAAGCCTTCTGCGTTCACCTTTCATTCTTTCAGACGTAGTGGTGGTATTTTTCTTTTAATAACAATGTGGCACTTGACAATATTCGTCTGCAGGGCAGTTGGAAGAGTAATGCTATTTATACATATTTTCAAACCACCAATGCTGCACATAAAGTTGCTTCATCTTTTCAAACTCTACTATAAAATTCATAACTATTTTGGGGGGGGGGGCTTGGGGCTTGAACCCTTTATTTCTACCTAGTTGTATATTTTTAAATAACATTACTAAAATTACTATTAAATGTTTGGTAGTAATAAATGGCTCAATTATATAATCTTAGTTTTTGTCAAGCATTGGTGGGTTCTACCTGAATTATGGCTTGGTTGATACTCATTGTAAAGAGTCTTCTATGGCCCTCCTCTATGCATTCATCTTTCTTAGTTTAATGTTTCCACATTGACCTGTACCTGACCTTGCATGGGTCGGTCCATGAAAGAGGCGAGTTTCAAGATTCCCCACTGAAGTACAGTGCTGGGATCTTTGCACTGAGTTACATTTTGCATCTAGTGTAAAGCTGCATGATTTGACCTTGTGTCACCTGGTCTAGGTGGGCTATAATATTTGGGAACTTTAACTATGCAAGATGGCATTCTTGGTCTACAGGTTTGGGTTTGAATCCAATATATGATTTATCTGCATCTCAGCATTGAGTCTTAGCTTTAAGTGGCTGACCTGGGGTTAAGTCTCACCAAGAACATGTAGGAATGAGGTGTTTATAACCTTCATCACTTGTATGCGATTTTTATTACTTAATTTTCCAATAAAATGTCTCTTGGGGTGGAAGATGTGGTTGCATTAATTTTTCTTCTGAATCAAAACATTCATAAGAAAAAATTCCTTTAGGTATTTCACATCCACATGTCTTTAGGAATTTACTATAGGAACAGCTAAACAGGTTATGTGCATGGGTATTTTAGTTAATGTGCAGAATAAGTTGAAAATTGCAGAAGTAAAATGGTAGAAATAAAAAGGCTTTGTGCAAAATGAGCCCAAAAAACTACAGCTTTTAAGCGTCAGCTTCAGTCCTTGTTGGGCAAGTTACTGTATATTCATTGTGTGTTTGACCCTCTAGATATTTTTAGCTGAATGCTGGGATTGCTGAGAAATAATGTACAAAATATCCATCTCACAGATACATTTCAGCACGATATTGCTTGGTTTAATGTATTTCTGGACAAGTTCAATGGCAAAACTATGATACATAACCAAAGGTTCCCTCAAATACATGCATTTGTGGATGCCTTTCTCTCAGGGGTGGGAGCTATTTGGGATGATAATGTTTATGCTGCAACATATCTTCCTGGGATTACTGATAATTTGTCAATAGTGCACCTAGAACTCATTAACGTATAGCTAGATGTTAAATATTCGGGGGAAATATTGGAATAAGAAATTGGTAAAAATATGGTGTGATAATGAATCTGTTGGGCACATTTTGACATCTGGCAAAATGAGGGATGATGTACTAGCCTTATATGCTAGGTCTATTTGGCTGCTGGTGGCTAGTAATGATATTCAAACACAGTATTGTCATGTGATAGGGATCAATACTGTGTATGCTGATGGGTTTTCAAGGTGGTTCTCAAAAATACTGAATTGTGGAAGTTAAAAACATTTTATGATAAAAAATATGGCATTCGGTTTGACATAGTCATTTTATTCCTAATTATAACATTTCAGAGAATCCATTGGCTTCTGCTTCACCAGTTTCCCACTATTCTCAGTTTAGATTGTTTATAGCTTTGTCTGTCTGTCTGTAGATGATTTCACTTCTTTATCATTTATTGTGATGTTTGTTGAATATTTGTACATTCAAGGACTGAAATACCCGACTGTGTTGAATTATGTTTCTGTGTTGAGGTATTATTTTGCATATAAATTCCACATATGTTTCTCTATTTAAAGGGATAATCACTCTACCAATATTGAAGAAAATTATCTCACACTGTGCCCCTATTAAACATGGGGTTGTATTTCAATCAATCTTTTTGCTGGCCTTTTGGAAACTTAGGGTTGGCCAGTATAGTTCCTTCCTCAAAATTTTGATCACATCAGGTGTTGCTTCACTTTATTAAATGTCCATTGGGCTTCAAAGTTCATATTCCCCTTACAAAAACACATCAGTTGTATTTTTAATTTCACGAAATTTACATTCCTTTTATTGAGGGATCATCCTTATGTCCAGTTACAGCTTTGGCTACTATGTTTCAAATGTATCCAGCTTCTCCAGATTCTCCAGCTTTTGTCATCCCAAGGGCTGGGAAATATGTTCCCTTACTAGCTTTTACGGTTCACCAGACAAGAGTAAAAATTATTATGGATTTACAATTGAAGCCTTCTGCGTTCACCTTTCATTCTTTCAGATGTAGTGGTGGTATTTTTCTTTTAATAACAATGTGGCACTTGACAATATTCGTCTGCAGGGCAGTTGGAAGAGTAATGCTATTTATACATATTTTCAAACCACCAATGCTGCACATAAAGTTGCTTCATCTTTTCAAACTCTACTATAAAATTCATAACTATTTTGGGGGGGGGGCTTGGGGCTTGAACCCTTTATTTCTACCTAGTTGTATATTTTTAAATAACATTACTAAAATTACTATTAAATGTTTGGTAGTAATAAATGGCTCAATTATATAATCTTAGTTTTTGTCAAGCATTGGTGGGTTCTACCTGAATTATGGCTTGGTTGATACTCATTGTAAAGAGTCTTCTATGGCCCTCCTCTATGCATTCATCTTTCTTAGTTTAATATTTCCACATTGACCTGTACCTGACCTTGCATGGGTCGGTCCATGAAAGAGGCGAGTTTCAAGATTCCCCACTGAAGTACAGTGCTGGGATCTTTGCACTGAGTTACATTTTGCATCTAGTGTAAAGCTGCATGATTTGACCTTGTGTCACCTGGTCTAGGTAGGCTATAATATTTGGGAACTTTAACTATGCAAGATGGCATTCTTGGTCTACAGGTTTGGGTTTGAATCCAATATATGATTTATCTGCATCTCAGCATTGAGTCTTAGCTTTAAGTGGCTGACCTGGGGTTAAGTCTCACCAAGAACATGTAGGAATGAGGTGTTTATAACCTTCATCACTTGTATGCAATTTTTATTACTTAATTTTCCAATAAAATGCCTCTTGGGGTGGAAGATGTGGTTGCATTAATTTTTCTTCTGAATCAAAACATTCATAAGAAAAAATTCCTTTAGGTATTTCACATCCACATGTCTTTAGGAATTTACTATAGGAACAGCTAAACAGGTTATGTGCATGGGTATTTTAGTTAATGTGCAGAATAAGTTGAAAATTGCAGAAGTAAAATGGTAGAAATAAAAAGGCTTTGTGCAAAATGAGCCCAAAAAACTACAGCTTTTAAGCGTCAGCTTCAGTCCTTGTTGGGCAAGTTACTGTATATTCATTGTGTGTTTGACCCTCTAGATATTTTTAGCTGAATGCTGGGATTTCTGAGAAATAATGTACAAAATATCCATCTCACAGATACATTTCAGCACGATATTGCTTGGTTTAATGTATTTCTGGACAAGTTCAATGGCAAAACTATGATACATAACCAAAGGTTCCCTCAAATACATGCATTTGTGGATGCCTTTCTCTCAGGGGTGGGAGCTATTTGGGATGATAATGTTTATGCTGCAACATATCTTCCTGGGATTACTGATAATTTGTCAATAGTGCACCTAGAACTCATTAACGTATAGCTAGATGTTAAATATTCGGGGGAAATATTGGAATAAGAAATTGGTAAAAATATGGTGTGATAATGAATCTGTTGGGCACATTTTGACATCTGGCAAAATGAGGGATGATGTACTAGCCTTATATGCTAGGTCTATTTGGCTGCTGGTGGCTAGTAATGATATTCAAACACAGTATTGTCATGTGATAGGGATCAATACTGTGTATGCTGATGGGTTTTCAAGGTGGTTCTCAAAAATACTGAATTGTGGAAGTTAAAAACATTTTATGATAAAAAATATGGCATTCGGTTTGACATAGTCATTTTATTCCTAATTATAACATTTCAGAGAATCCATTGGCTTCTGCTTCACCAGTTTCCCACTATTCTCAGTTTAGATTGTTTATAGCTTTGTCTGTCTGTCTGTAGATGATTTCACTTCTTTATCATTTATTGTGATGTTTGTTGAATATTTGTACATTCAAGGACTGAAATACCCGACTGTGTTGAATTATGTTTCTGTGTTGAGGTATTATTTTGCATATAAATTCCACATATGTTTCTCTATTTAAAGGGATAATCACTCTACCAATATTGAAGAAAATTATCTCACACTGTGCCCCTATTAAACATGGGGTTGTATTTCAATCAATCTTTTTGCTGGCCTTTTGGAAACTTAGGGTTGGCCAGTATAGTTCCTTCCTCAAAATTTTGATCACATCAGGTGTTGCTTCACTTTATTAAATGTCCATTGGGCTTCAAAGTTCATATTCCCCTTACAAAAACACATCAGTTGTATTTTTAATTTCACGAAATTTACATTCCTTTTATTGAGGGATCATCCTTATGTCCAGTTACAGCTTTGGCTACTATGTTTCAAATGTATCCAGCTTCTCCAGATTCTCCAGCTTTTGCCATCCCAAGGGCTGGGAAATATGTTCCCTTACTAGCTTTTACGGTTCACCAGACAAGAGTAAAAATTATTATGGATTTACAATTGAAGCCTTCTGCGTTCACCTTTCATTCTTTCAGACGTAGTGGTGGTATTTTTCTTTTAATAACAATGTGGCACTTGACAATATTCGTCTGCAGGGCAGTTGGAAGAGTAATGCTATTTATACATATTTTCAAACCACCAATGCTGCACATAAAGTTGCTTCATCTTTTCAAACTCTACTATAAAATTCATAACTATTTTGGGGGGGGGGGGCTTGGGGCTTGAACCCTTTATTTCTACCTAGTTGTATATTTTTAAATAACATTACTAAAATTACTATTAAATGTTTGGTAGTAATAAATGGCTCAATTATATAATCTTAGTTTTTGTCAAGCATTGGTGGGTTCTACCTGAATTATGGCTTGGTTGATACTCATTGTAAAGAGTCTTCTATGGCCCTCCTCTATGCATTCATCTTTCTTAGTTTAATATTTCCACATTGACCTGTACCTGACCTTGCATGGGTCGGTCCATGAAAGAGGCGAGTTTCAAGATTCCCCACTGAAGTACAGTGCTGGGATCTTTGCACTGAGTTACATTTTGCATCTAGTGTAAAGCTGCATGATTTGACCTTGTGTCACCTGGTCTAGGTAGGCTATAATATTTGGGAACTTTAACTATGCAAGATGGCATTCTTGGTCTACAGGTTTGGGTTTGAATCCAATATATGATTTATCTGCATCTCAGCATTGAGTCTTAGCTTTAAGTGGCTGACCTGGGGTTAAGTCTCACCAAGAACATGTAGGAATGAGGTGTTTATAACCTTCATCACTTGTATGCAATTTTTATTACTTAATTTTCCAATAAAATGCCTCTTGGGGTGGAAGATGTGGTTGCATTAATTTTTCTTCTGAATCAAAACATTCATAAGAAAAAATTCCTTTAGGTATTTCACATCCACATGTCTTTAGGAATTTACTATAGGAACAGCTAAACAGGTTATGTGCATGGGTATTTTAGTTAATGTGCAGAATAAGTTGAAAATTGCAGAAGTAAAATGGTAGAAATAAAAAGGCTTTGTGCAAAATGAGCCCAAAAAACTACAGCTTTTAAGCGTCAGCTTCAGTCCTTGTTGGGCAAGTTACTGTATATTCATTGTGTGTTTGACCCTCTAGATATTTTTAGCTGAATGCTGGGATTTCTGAGAAATAATGTACAAAATATCCATCTCACAGATACATTTCAGCACGATATTGCTTGGTTTAATGTATTTCTGGACAAGTTCAATGGCAAAACTATGATACATAACCAAAGGTTCCCTCAAATACATGCATTTGTGGATGCCTTTCTCTCAGGGGTGGGAGCTATTTGGGATGATAATGTTTATGCTGCAACATATCTTCCTGGGATTACTGATAATTTGTCAATAGTGCACCTAGAACTCATTAACGTATAGCTAGATGTTAAATATTCGGGGGAAATATTGGAATAACAAATTGGTAAAAATATGGTGTGATAATGAATCTGTTGGGCACATTTTGACATCTGGCAAAATGAGGGATGATGTACTAGCCTTATATGCTAGGTCTATTTGGCTGCTGGTGGCTAGTAATGATATTCAAACACAGTATTGTCATGTGATAGGGATCAATACTGTGTATGCTGATGGGTTTTCAAGGTGGTTCTCAAAAATACTGAATTGTGGAAGTTAAAAACATTTTATGATAAAAAATATGGCATTCGGTTTGACATAGTCATTTTATTCCTAATTATAACATTTCAGAGAATCCATTGGCTTCTGCTTCACCAGTTTCCTACTATTCTCAGTTTAGATTGTTTATAGCTTTGTCTGTCTGTCTGTAGATGATTTCACTTCTTTATCATTTATTGTGATGTTTGTTGAATATTTGTACATTCAAAGACTGAAATACCCGACTGTGTTGAATTATGTTTCTGTGTTGAGGTATTATTTTGCATATAAATTCCACATATGTTTCTCTATTTAAAGGGATAATCACTCTACCAATATTGAAGAAAATTATCTCACACTGTGCCCCTATTAAACATGGGGTTGTATTTCAATCAATCTTTTTGCTGGCCTTTTGGAAACTTAGGGTTGGCCAGTATAGTTCCTTCCTCAAAATTTTGATCACATCAGGTGTTGCTTCACTTTATTAAATGTCCATTGGGCTTCAAAGTTCATATTCCCCTTACAAAAACACATCAGTTGTATTTTTAATTTCACGAAATTTACATTCCTTTTATTGAGGGATCATCCTTATGTCCAGTTACAGCTTTGGCTACTATGTTTCAAATGTATCCAGCTTCTCCAGATTCTCCAGCTTTTGTCATCCCAAGGGCTGGGAAATATGTTCCCTTACTAGCTTTTACGGTTCACCAGACAATAGTAAAAATTATTATGGATTTACATTTGAAGCCTTCTGCGTTCACCTTTCATTCTTTCAGACGTAGTGGTGGTATTTTTCTTTTAATAACAATGTGGCATTTAACAATATTCGTCTGCAGGGCAGTTGGAAGAGTAATGCTATTTATACATATTTTCAAACCACCAATGCTGCACATAAAGTTGCTTCATCTTTTCAAACTCTACTATAAAATTCATAACTATTTTGGGGGGGGGGGGCTTGGGGCTTGAACCCTTTATTTCTACCTAGTTGTATATTTTTAAATAACATTACTAAAATTACTATTAAATGTTTGGTAGTAATAAATGGCTCAATTATATAATCTTAGTTTTTGTCAAGCATTGGTGGGTTCTACCTGAATTATGGCTTGGTTGATACTCATTGTAAAGAGTCTTCTATGGCCCTCCTCTATGCATTTATCTTTCTTAGTTTAATATTTCCACATTGACCTGTACCTGACCTTGCATGGGTCGGTCCATGAAAGAGGTGAGTTTCAAGATTCCCCACTGAAGTACAGTGCTGGGATCTTTGTACCGAGTTACATTTTGCATCTAGTGTAAAGCTGCATGATTTGACCTTGTGTCACTTGGTCTAGGTGGGCTATAATATTTGGGAACTTTAACTATGCAAGATGGCATTCTTGGTCTACGGGTTTGGGTTTGAATCCAATATATGATTTACCTGCATCTCAGCATTGAGTCTTAGCTTTAAGTGGCTGACCTGGGGTTAAGTCTCACCAAGAACATGTAGGAATGAGGTGTTTATAACCTTCATCACTTGTATGGGATTTTTATTACTTAATTTTCCAATAAAATGCCTCTTGGGGCGGAAGATGTGGTTGCACTAATTTTTCTTCTGAATCAAAACATTCATAAGAAAAAATTCCTTTAGGTATTTCACATCCACATGTCTTTAGGAATTTACTATAGGAACAGCTAAACAGGTTATTTGCATGGGTATTTTGGTTAATGTGCAGAATATGTTGAAAATTGCAGAAGAAAAATGGCAGAAATAAAAAGGCTTTGTGCAAAATGAGCCCAAAAAACTACAGCTTCTAAGCATCAGCTTCAGTCCTTGTTGGGCAAGTTACTGTATATTCATTGTGTGTTTGACCCTCTAGAAATCATTGTCTTCTGGTGTAGAAGCATATCTTTCACATTTTGGTCTCTACGGTATGAAACTAAAGGCTTTTCCTGGAAAAGGTAGCCTACTTCATCATCCAATTGTTAAATGTGAAAATTTCTTCCTATGATATTTTTATCATTTTGCTGTGTGAATTTGAAGGTAATGCCTAAAATAATTCAAACCTTTTTGTCTTTCTTGAAAAGCTTGAGCTTGATTGATACCAATTACTGATGCTTTTGCTTTATCAATTACGTTTTGGGGATAAGTCCCTCACAAGAAATTTTCCATTTCATTCACTTTTGACACGAAATCATTGTCTTCTGAACACAACCTTCTCAATCTTAAAAACTGAGAGTACGGTATAGCATTTTTACAAGCCTTTGGGTGGCAAGAACCATATTTTAAATATGAATGACTGTCAGTAGTCTTGTAATGTACTGAGGTGGACAATCTATTTCTGCAAACTGAAATTTTTATATCCCAAAATTCAATTTTTTTCTCAGATACAACAAAAGTAAACTGAAAAGCATGATGGAAATTGCACACATAATCAATAAATTGATCAAACTCTAAATTTGATGAAGAGTCATATCTTACACTCAACCAATATATAACTCATCCTCATTGGATACCGACACATATTTATGTCTAAACTATGCTATATAGTTGTAGATCCTCTTCCAGCGACAGCTCCGCTGACCACCAGGGCATTTGCACATTTGTTTGAAGCCTTCAGGCCAGGTACTCAGAGATGTTATTCCAGGATGTTTTATGATTTCCTTGTTATCCTGGTGGCGGCTGGACTGTCACTGCAAAAGGTAGATATTTCAGTAATATTAACTTCCATGGAATATCTCCATTCCCAGAATTGTAAAGTGGCCAGTATCAGTAATTACATGGTTGCTCTGAGAGCTTTCTTTATACTTTATGACATGTCTACTGCTGTATTTAAAGATCACAAGATTCAGTGCAAGAACATTTTAGATGATATTAGAATGTGTGTTAAATTTTTGTAAAATAAATATATAAAATCCATGGGGTATTCTTACTGTACATTATTAACCAATGTGGAAGCCAGGTCAAGTTGACCTGGGCTATGATCTTATTTAACACTGCTTCATGTGCTGCCTGTGCAGGTTTGCCCATTATTGGCTGCTTTTGGATTGTTGGTTTCACAGAGTGGGCCCATTTTATGGCCTTTCTCACCATTGACCTTTATGACATTTATCAGTACACACCTTTTCTGGTCTTGTCCAGATTTGACCTCTGTGACCTTTGATATGACCTTGGCCATTGGTGTCATTGTGACACTTAGGGTCACTGTTGCCTTAGTGGTTACTTTACTGATAAGATTGGTTTATAGTGTCTTTGGCTTATGAATTGGGAACTTTTTCATCTTGGAACTGTTATGTGGTGACCTTTATTTGACACAAGGTCACTTGGGGGTCATGGAATGTCAAAAACTTCAAAATTTCTTAAATTGGCAAAATTTTAACTAGCAGAATGAAAATCAATATCCTCAACAAAATAATTCAAATTAGACAAATTGTAAGAGAGATAACATTTATGCTACAATTCCATTGTCCCTGTTCATACCCAGTGGGTACATACAGCCAAATTTCATAATGAAGTAACTTTCCTTGATTTTCCTGGGCAAATTACCGTGAATGTTTTCACACAAAACTTGCACTTTGAAATTATCTAAACTGTGGCCAAAAGAGTTGTAGTAAATAGCTACCTCTTTATGCCTATTCTTGTTCTTGACATCTCTCAAGTGTACTCTTATCCTATTTCCTAACCTTCTTTCTGTTTCCCTGATATAAATCTCTCCACATCTAGTACATTCAATGCAATAAATGACATCTTTGCTGATACTAGAAAAACTACCCGCAGAAGTAAATTTACCTCTAGGGCCCTCAACTGTGTGTACCTCATTGAAAACAAAGGAACATGTAAGACGTTTTCTACCACATGGCAAAGTCATGCCAGATACATCTTTTGAACTAAATTTAGAGTGGACCAGCATGTATCTTATGTTCCTGTACCTACAGTATGAAATCAGAGGTTTGTCTTGAAAGAAATAACCCACTTCCTCGTCAAGGTTTTAGTATGTGAAAATTCTTCTGCGCAATGTCTTTGATTGCCTTACTGTGAGAGTTGTATGTAAGGGTAATGATAACCCTATTAATTTATTTAGCAGGTTCTTTTTGTTTCAAAGCATGAGATCTACTGATATGAGAAACTCTATCTTTGACCTTAGAGATAATGCTCTGGGGATAATCTATTGCTAGAAAGATATATTCCATTTCTCTTTTGACTTCAAATCCTGCCTATCAGAACATAGGTGCTTCAAACAGAGAAATTGTGAAAATGGAACAGTATTTTTGCATGATCTTGGATGAGAGGAACCATATTTAAGGTAAGCCTGAATGTCAGTTTCTTTGTAGTAAACCGTTGTGCTTATTCCATCTGCTTTGACGCACAATTTAAGTTTCTTCGTGGTAAATGGTTGTGCTTATTCCATCTGTTTTGATGCACAATTTCTTTTAGTTTCCGGTATATAAAGACTACCACGTTTTAAACATTCTATACAGTATATTATATCTTTGCTGATAGAACTATACTTGCCCTTTGGAGAATATACACCCCTTGGCAGTCTGACTTGGTTGCACATCATCAAAAACATGAGGACAAGTAAAACATCTTGTCCAGCCACATTTAACAGTTTTGCTGACTTGAGATTTTACACCTAATTTTGGGTGTAGAAGCATATCTTTCACATTTTGGTCTCTACGGTATGAAACTAAAGGATTTTCCTGGAAAAGGTAGCCTACTTCATCATCCAATTGTTAAATGTAAAAATTTCTTCCTATGATATTTTTATCATTTTGCTGTGTGAATTTGAAGGTAATGCCTAAAATAATTCAAACCTTTTTGTCTTTCTTGAAAAGCTTGAGCTTGATTGATACCAATTACTGATGCTTTTGCTTTATCAATTACTTTTTGGGGATAAGTCCCTCACAAGAAATTTTCCATTTCATTCACTTTTGACACGAAATCATTGTCTTCTGAACACAACCTTCTCAATCTTAAAAACTGAGAGTACGGTATAGCATTTTTACAAGCCTTTGGGTGGCAAGAACCATATTTTAAATATGAATGACTGTCAGTAGTCTTGTAAGGTACTGAGGTGGACAATCTATTTCTGCAAACTGAAATTTTTATATCCCAAAATTCAATTTTTTTCTCAGATACAACAAAAGTAAACTGAAAAGCATGATGGAAATTGCACACATAATCAATAAATTGATCAAACTCTAAATTTGATGAAGAGTCATATCTTACACTCAACCAATATATAACTCATCCTCATTGGATACCGACACATATTTATGTCTAAACTCTGATATATAGTTGTAGATCCTCTTCCAGTGACAGCTGAGCTGACCACCAGGGCATTTGCACATTTGTTTGAAGCCTTCAGGCCAGGTACTCAGAGATGTTATTCCAGGATGTTTTATGATTTCCTTGGTATCCTGGTGGCGGCTGGACTGTCACTGCAAAAGGTAGATATTTCAGTAATATTAACTTCCATGGAATATCTCCATTCCCAGAATTGTAAAGTGGCCAGTATCAGTAATTATATGGTTGCTCTGAGAGCTTTCTTTATACTTTATGACATGTCTACTGCTGTATTTAAAGATCACAAGATTCAGTGCAAGAACATTTTAGATGATATTAGAATGTGTGTTAAATTATTGTAAAATAAATATATAAAATCCATGGGGTATTCTTACTGTACATTATTAACCAATGTGGAAGCCAGGTCAAGTTGACCTGGGCTATGATCTTATTTAACACTGCTTCATGTGCTGCCTGTGCAGGTTTGCCCATTATTGGCTGCTTTTGGATTGTTGGTTTCACAGAGTGGGCCCATTTTATGGCCTTTCTCACCATTGACCTTTATGACATTTATCAGTACACACCTTTTCTGGTCTTGTCCAGATTTGACCTCTGTGACCTTTGATATGACCTTGGCCATTGGTGTCATTGTGACACTTAGGGTCACTGTTGCCTTAGTGGTTACTTTACTGATAAGATTGGTTTATAGTGTCTTTGGCTTATGAATTGGGAACTTTTTCATCTTGGAACTGTTATGTGGTGACCTTTATTTGACACAAGGTCACTTGGGGGTCATGGAATGTCAAAAAATTCAAAATTTCTTAAATTGGCAAAATTTTAACTAGCACAATAAAAATCAATATCCTCAACAAAATAATTCAAATTAGACAAATTGTAAGAGAGATAGCATTTATGCTACAATTCCATTGTCCCTGTTCATACCCAGTGGGTACATACAGCCAAATTTCATAATGAAGTAACTTTCCTTGATTTTCCTGGCCAAATTACCGTGAATGTTTTCATACAAAACTTGCACTTTGAAATTATCTAAACTGTGGCCAAAAGAGTTGTAGTAAATAGCTACCTCTTTATGCCTATTCTTGTTCTTGACATCTCTCAAGTGTACTCTTATCCTATTTCCTAACCTTCTTTCTGTTTCCCTGATATAAATCTCTCCACATCTAGTACATTCAATGCAATAAATGACATCTTTCCTGATACTAGAAAAACTACCCGCAGAAGTAAATTTACCTCTAGGGCCCTCAACTGTGTGTACCTCATTGAAAACAAAGGAACATGTAAGACGTTTTCTACCACATGGCAAAGTCATGCCAGATACATCTTTTGAACTAAATTTAGAGTGGACAAGCATGTATCTTATGTTCCTGTACCTACAGTATGAAATCAGAGGTTTGTCTTGAAAGAAATAACCCACTTCCTCATCAAGATTTTAGCATGTAAAAATTCTTCTGCGCAATGTCTTTGATTGCCTTACTGTGGGAGTTGTATGTAAGGGTAATGATAACCCTATTAATTTATTTAGCAGGTTCTTTTTGTTTCAAAGCATGAGATCTACTGATATGAGAAACTCTATCTTTGACCTTAGAGATAATGCTCTGGGGATAATCTATTGCTAGAAAGATATATTCCATTTCTCTTTTGACTTCAAATCCTGCCTATCAGAACATAGGTGCTTCAAACAGAGAAATTGTGAAAATGGAACAGTATTTTTGCATGATCTTGGATGAGAGGAACCATATTTAAGGTAAGCCTGAATGTCAGTTTCTTTGTAGTAAACCGTTGTGCTTATTCCATCTGCTTTGACGCACAATTTAAGTTTCTTCGTGGTAAATGGTTGTGCTTATTCCATCTGTTTTGATGCACAATTTCTTTTAGTTTCCGGTATATAAAGACTACCACGTTTTAAACATTCTATACAGTATATTATATCTTTGCTGATAGAACTATACTTGCCCTTTGGAGAATATACACCCCTTGGCAGTCTGACTTGATTGCACATCATCAAAAACATGAGGACAAGTAAAACATCTTGTCCAGCCACATTTAACAGTTTTGCTGACTTGAGATTTTACACCTAATTTTGGGTGTAGAAGCATATCTTTCACATTTTGGTCTCTACGGTATGAAACTAAAGGATTTTCCTGGAAAAGGTAGCCTACTTCATCATCCAATTGTTAAATGTGAAAATGTCTTCCTATGATATTTTTATCATTTTGCTGTGTGAATTTGAAGGTAATGCCTAAAATAATTCAAACCTTTTTGTCTTTCTTGAAAAGCTTGAGCTTGATTGATACCAATTACTGATGCTTTTGCTTTATCAATTACTTTTTGGGGATAAGTCCCTCACAAGAAATTTTCCATTTCATTCACTTTTGACACGAAATCATTGTCTTCTGAACACAACCTTCTCAATCTTAAAAACTGAGAGTACGGTATAGCATTTTTACAAGCCTTTGGGTGGCAAGAACCATATTTTAAATATGAATGACTGTCAGTAGTCTTGTAATGTACTGAGGTGGACAATCTATTTCTGCAAACTGAAATTTTTATATCCAAAAATTCAATTTTTTTCTCAGATACAACAAAAGTAAACTGAAAAGCATGATGGAAATTGCACACATATTCAATAAATTGATCAAACTCTAAATTTGATGAAGAGTCATATCTTACACTCAACCAATATATAACTCATCCTCATTGGATACCGACACATATTTATGTCTAAACTCTGATCTATAGTTGTAGATCCTCTTCCAGCGACAGCTCAGCTGACCACCAGGGCCTTTGCACATTTGTTTGAAGCCTTCAGGCAAGGTACTCAGAGATGTTATTCCAGGATGTTTTATGATTTCCTTGGTATCCTGGTGGCGGCTGGACTGTCACTGCAAAAGGTAGATATTTCAGTAATATTAACTTCCATGGAATATCTCCATTCCCAGAATTGTAAAGTGGCCAGTATCAGTAATTATATGGTTGCTCTGAGAGCTTTCTTTATACTTTATGACATGTCTACTGCTGTATTTAAAGATCACAAGATTCAGTGCAAGAACATTTTAGATGATATTAGAATGTGTGTTAAATTATTGTAAAATAAATATATAAAATCCATGGGGTATTCTTACTGTACATTATTAACCAATGTGGAAGCCAGGTCAAGTTGACCTGGGCTATGATCTTATTTAACACTGCTTCATGTGCTGCCTGTGCAGGTTTGCCCATTATTGGCTGCTTTTGGATTGTTGGTTTCACAGAGTGGGCCCATTTTATGGCCTTTCTCACCATTGACCTTTATGACATTTATCAGTACACACCTTTTCTGGTCTTGTCCAGATTTGACCTCTGTGACCTTTGATATGACCTTGGCCATTGGTGTCATTGTGACACTTAGGGTCACTGTTGCCTTAGTGGTTACTTTACTGATAAGATTGGTTTATAGTGTCTTTGGCTTATGAATTGGGAACTTTTTCATCTTGGAACTGTTATGTGGTGACCTTTATTTGACACAAGGTCACTTGGGGGTCATGGAATGTCAAAAAATTCAAAATTTCTTAAATTGGCAAAATTTTAACTAGCACAATAAAAATCAATATCCTCAACAAAATAATTCAAATTAGACAAATTGTAAGAGAGATAACATTTATGCTACAATTCCATTGTCCCTGTTCATACCCAGTAGGTACATACAGCCAAATTTCATAATGAAGTAACTTTCCTTGATTTTCCTGGCCAAATTACCATGAATGTTTTCATACAAAACTTGCACTTTGAAATTATCTAAACTGTGGCCAAAAGAGTTGTAGTAAATAGCTACCTCTTTATGCCTATTCTTGTTCTTGACATCTCTCAAGTGTACTCTTATCCTATTTCCTAACCTTCTTTCTGTTTCCCTGATATAAATCTCTCCACATCTAGTACATTCAATGCAATAAATGACATCTTTGCTGATACTAGAAAAACTACCCGCAGAAGTAAATTTACCTCTAGGGCCCTCAACTGTGTGTACCTCATTGAAAACAAAGGAACATGTAAGACGTTTTCTACCACATGGCAAAGTCATGCCAGATACATCTTTTGAACTAAATTTAGAGTGGACCAGCATGTATCTTATATTCCTGTACCTACAGTATGAAATCAGAGGTTTGTCTTGAAAGAAATAACCCACTTCCTCGTCAAGGTTTTAGTATGTGAAAATTCTTCTGCGCAATGTCTTTGATTGCCTTACTGTGAGAGTTGTATGTAAGGGTAATGATAACCCTATTAATTTATTTAGCAGGTTCTTTTTGTTTCAAAGCATGAGATCTACTGATATGAGAAACTCTATCTTTGACCTTAGAGATAATGCTCTGGGGATAATCTATTGCTAGAAAGATATATTCCATTTCTCTTTTGACTTCAAATCCTGCCTATCAGAACATAGGTGCTTCAAACAGAGAAATTGTGAAAATGGAACAGTATTTTTGCATGATCTTGGATGAGAGGAACCATATTTAAGGTAAGCCTGAATGTCAGTTTCTTTGTAGTAAACCGTTGTGCTTATTCCATCTGCTTTGACGCACAATTTAAGTTTCTTCGTGGTAAATGGTTGTGCTTATTCCATCTGTTTTGATGCACAATTTCTTTTAGTTTCCGGTATATAAAGACTACCACGTTTTAAACATTCTATACAGTATATTATATCTTTGCTGATAGAACTATACTTGCCCTTTGGAGAATATACACCCCTTGGCAGTCTGACTTGATTGCACATCATCAAAAACATGAGGACAAGTAAAACATCTTGTCCAGCCACATTTAACAGTTTTGCTGACTTGAGATTTTACACCTAATTTTGGGTGTAGAAGCATATCTTTCACATTTTGGTCTCTACGGTATGAAACTAAAGGATTTTCCTGGAAAAGGTAGCCTACTTCATCATCCAATTGTTAAATGTGAAAATTTCTTCCTATGATATTTTTATCATTTTCCTGTGTGAATTTGAAGGTAATGCCTAAAATAATTCAAACCTTTTTGTCTTTCTTGAAAAGCTTGAGCTTGATTGATACCAATTACTGATGCTTTTGCTTTATCAATTACTTTTTGGGGATAAGTCCCTCACAAGAAATTTTCCATTTCATTCACTTTTGACACGAAATCATTGTCTTCTGAACACAACCTTCTCAATCTTAAAAACTGAGAGTACGGTATAGCATTTTTACAAGCCTTTGGGTGGCAAGAACCATATTTTAAATATGAATGACTGTCAGTAGTCTTGTAATGTACTGAGGTGGACAATCTATTTCTGCAAACTGAAATTTTTATATCCAAAAATTCAATTTTTTTCTCAGATACAACAAAAGTAAACTGAAAAGCATGATGGAAATTGCACACATATTCAATAAATTGATCAAACTCTAAATTTGATGAAGAGTCATATCTTACACTCAACCAATATATAACTCATCCTCATTGGATACCGACACATATTTATGTCTAAACTCTGATATATAGTTGTAGATCCTCTTCCAGCGACAGCTCAGCTGACCACCAGGGCCTTTGCACATTTGTTTGAAGCCTTCAGGCAAGGTACTCAGAGATGTTATTCCAGGATGTTTTATGATTTCCTTGGTATCCTGGTGGCGGCTGGACTGTCACTGCAAAAGGTAGATATTTCAGTAATATTAACTTCCATAGAATATCTCCATTCCCAGAATTGTAAAGTGGCCAGTATTAGTAATTATATGGTTGCTCTGAGAGCTTTCTTTATACTTTATGACATGTCTACTGCTGTATTTAAAGATCACAAGATTCAGTGCAAGAACATTTTAGATGATATTAGAATGTGTGTTAAATTATTGTAAAATAAATATATAAAATCCATGGGGTATTCTTACTGTACATTATTAACCAATGTGGAAGCCAGGTCAAGTTGACCTGGGCTATGATCTTATTTAACACTGCTTCATGTGCTGCCTGTGCAGGTTTGCCCATTATTGGCTGCTTTTGGATTGTTGGTTTCACAGAGTGGGCCCATTTTATGGCCTTTCTCACCATTGACCTTTATGACATTTATCAGTACACACCTTTTCTGGTCTTGTCCAGATTTGACCTCTGTGACCTTTGATATGACCTTGGCCATTGGTGTCATTGTGACACTTAGGGTCACTGTTGCCTTAGTGGTTACTTTGCTGATAAGATTGGTTTATAGTGTCTCTGGCTTATGAATTGGGAACTTTTTCATCTTGGAACTGTTATGTGGTGACCTTTATTTGACACAAGGTCACTTGGGGGTCATGGAATGTCAAAAAATTCAAAATTTCTTAAATTGGCAAAATTTTAACTAGCACAATGAAAATCAATATCCTCAACAAAATAATTCAAATTAGACAAATTGTAAGAGAGATAACATTTATGCTACAATTCCATTGTCCCTGTTCATACCCAGTGGGTACATACAGCCAAATTTCATAATGAAGTAACTTTCCTTGATTTTCCTGGCCAAATTACCGTGAATGTTTTCATACAAAACTTGCACTTTGAAATTATCTAAACTGTGGCCCAAAGAGTTGTAGTAAATAGCTACCTCTTTATGCCTATTCTTGTTCTTGACATCTCTCAAGTGTACTCTTATCCTATTTCCTAACCTTCTTTCTGTTTCCCTGATATAAATCTCTCCACATCTAGTACATTCAATGCAATAAATGACATCTTTGCTGATACTAGAAAAACTACCCGCAGAAGTAAATTTACCTCTAGGGCCCTCAACTGTGTGTACCTCATTGAAAACAAAGGAACATGTAAGACGTTTTCTACCACATGGCAAAGTCATGCCAGATACATCTTTTGAACTAGATTTAGAGTGGACCAGCATGTATCTTATATTCCTGTACCTACAGTATGAAATCAGAGGTTTGTCTTGAAAGAAATAACCCACTTCCTCATCAAGATTTTAGCATGTGAAAATTTTTCTGCGCAATGTCTTTGATTGCCTTACTGAGGGAGTTGTATGTAAGGGTAATGATAACCCTATTAATTTATTTAGCAGGTTCTTTTTGTTTCAAAGCATGAGATCTACTGATATGAGAAACTCTATCTTTGACCTTAGAGATAATGCTCTGGGGATAATCTATTGCTAGAAAGATATATTCCATTTCTCTTTTGACTTCAAATCCTGCCTATCAGAACATAGGTGCTTCAAACAGAGAAATTGTGAAAATGGAACAGTATTTTTGCATGATCTTGGATGAGAGGAACCATATTTAAGGTAAGCCTGAATGTCAGTTTCTTTCTAGTAAACCATTGTGCTTATTCCATCTGCTTTGACGCACAATTTAAGTTTCTTCGTGGTAAATGGTTGTGCTTATTCCATCTGTTTTGATGCACAATTTCTTTTAGTTTCCGGTATATAAAGACTACCACGTTTTAAACATTCTATACAGTATATTATATCTTTGCTGATAGAACTATACTTGCCCTTTGGAGAATATACACCCCTTGGCAGTCTGACTTGGTTGCACATCATCAAAAACATGAGGACAAGTAAAACATCTTGTCCAGCCACATTTAACAGTTTTGCTGACTTGAGATTTTACACCTATTTTTGGGTGTAGAAGCATATCTTTCACATTTTGGTCTCTACGGTATGAAACTAAAGGATTTTCCTGGAAAAGGTAGCCTACTTCATCATCCAATTGTTAAATGTGAAAATTTCTTCCTATGATATTTTTATCATTTTGCTGTGTGAATTTGAAGGTAATGCCTAAAATAATTCAAACCTTTTTGTCTTTCTTGAAAAGCTTGAGCTTGATTGATACCAATTACTGATGCTTTTGCTTTATCAATTACTTTTTGGGGATAAGTCCCTCACAAGAAATTTTCCATTTCATTCACTTTTGACACGAAATCATTGTCTTCTGAACACAACCTTCTCAATCTTAAAAACTGAGAGTACGGTATAGCATTTTTACAAGCCTTTGGGTGGCAAGAACCATATTTTAAATATGAATGACTGTCAGTAGTCTTGTAATGTACTGAGGTGGACAATCTATTTCTGCAAACTGAAATTTTTATATCCAAAAATTCAATTTTTTTCTCAGATACAACAAAAGTAAACTGAAAAGCATGATGGAAATTGCACACATATTCAATAAATTGATCAAACTCTAAATTTGATGAAGAGTCATATCTTACACTCAACCAATATATAACTCATCCTCATTGGATACCGACACATATTTATGTCTAAACTCTGATATATAGTTGTAGATCCTCTTCCAGCGACAGCTCAGCTGACCACCAGGGCCTTTGCACATTTGTTTGAAGCCTTCAGGCCAGGTACTCAGAGGTGTTATTCCAGGATGTTTTATGATTTCCTTGGTATCCTGGTGACGGCTGGACTGTCACTGCAAAAGGTAGATATTTCAGTAATATTAACTTCCATGGAATATCTCCATTCCCAGAATTGTAAAGTGGCCAGTATCAGTAATTATATGGTTGCTCTGAGAGCTTTCTTTATACTTTATGACATGTCTACTGCTGTATTTAAAGATCACAAGATTCAGTGCAAGAACATTTTAGATGATATTAGAATGTGTGTTAAATTATTGTAAAATAAATATATAAAATCCATGGGGTATTCTTACTGTACATTATTAACCAATGTGGAAGCCAGGTCAAGTTGACCTGGGCTATGATCTTATTTAACACTGCTTCATGTGCTGCCTGTGCAGGTTTGCCCATTATTGGCTGCTTTTGGATTGTTGGTTTCACAGAGTGGGCCCATTTTATGGCCTTTCTCACCATTGACCTTTATGACATTTATCAGTACACACCTTTTCTGGTCTTGTCCAGATTTGACCTCTGTGACCTTTGATATGACCTTGGCCATTGGTGTCATTGTGACACTTAGGGTCACTGTTGCCTTAGTGGTTACTTTACTGATAAGATTGGTTTATAGTGTCTTTGGCTTATGAATTGGGAACTTTTTCATCTTGGAACTGTTATGTGGTGACCTTTATTTGACACAAGGTCACTTGGGGGTCATGGAATGTCAAAAAATTCAAAATTTCTTAAATTGGCAAAATTTTAACTAGCACAATAAAAATCAATATCCTCAACAAAATAATTCAAATTAGACAAATTGTAAGAGAGATAACATTTATGCTACAATTCCATTGTCCCTGTTCATACCCAGTGGGTACATACAGCCAAATTTCATAATGAAGTAACTTTCCTTGATTTTCCTGGCCAAATTACCGTGAATGTTTTCATACAAAACTTGCACTTTGAAATTATCTAAACTGTGGCCAAAAGAGTTGTAGTAAATAGCTACCTCTTTATGCCTATTCTTGTTCTTGACATCTCTCAAGTGTACTCTTATCCTATTTCCTAACCTTCTTTCTGTTTCCCTGATATAAATCTCTCCACATCTAGTACATTCAATGCAATAAATGACATCTTTGCTGATACTAGAAAAACTACCCGCAGAAGTAAATTTACCTCTAGGGCCCTCAACTGTGTGTACCTCATTGAAAACAAAGGAACATGTAAGACGTTTTCTACCACATGGCAAAGTCATGCCAGATACATCTTTTGAACTAAATTTAGAGTGGACCAGCATGTATCTTATATTCCTGTACCTACAGTATGAAATCAGAGGTTTGTCTTGAAAGAAATAACCCACTTCCTCGTCAAGGTTTTAGTATGTGAAAATTCTTCTGCGCAATGTCTTTGATTGCCTTACTGTGAGAGTTGTATGTAAGGGTAATGATAACCCTATTAATTTATTTAGCAGGTTCTTTTTGTTTCAAAGCATGAGATCTACTGATATGAGAAACTCTATCTTTGACCTTAGAGATAATGCTCTGGGGATAATCTATTGCTAGAAAGATATATTCCATTTCTCTTTTGACTTCAAATCCTGCCTATCAGAACATAGGTGCTTCAAACAGAGAAATTGTGAAAATGGAACAGTATTTTTGCATGATCTTGGATGAGAGGAACCATATTTAAGGTAAGCCTGAATGTCAGTTTCTTTGTAGTAAACCGTTGTGCTTATTCCATCTGCTTTGACGCACAATTTAAGTTTCTTCGTGGTAAATGGTTGTGCTTATTCCATCTGTTTTGATGCACAATTTCTTTTAGTTTCCGGTATATAAAGACTACCACGTTTTAAACATTCTATACAGTATATTATATCTTTGCTGATAGAACTATACTTGCCCTTTGGAGAATATACACCCCTTGGCAGTCTGACTTGATTGCACATCATCAAAAACATGAGGACAAGTAAAACATCTTGTCCAGCCACATTTAACAGTTTTGCTGACTTGAGATTTTACACCTAATTTTGGGTGTAGAAGCATATCTTTCACATTTTGGTCTCTACGGTATGAAACTAAAGGATTTTCCTGGAAAAGGTAGCCTACTTCATCATCCAATTGTTAAATGTGAAAATTTCTTCCTATGATATTTTTATCATTTTCCTGTGTGAATTTGAAGGTAATGCCTAAAATAATTCAAACCTTTTTGTCTTTCTTGAAAAGCTTGAGCTTGATTGATACCAATTACTGATGCTTTTGCTTTATCAATTACTTTTTGGGGATAAGTCCCTCACAAGAAATTTTCCATTTCATTCACTTTTGACACGAAATCATTGTCTTCTGAACACAACCTTCTCAATCTTAAAAACTGAGAGTACGGTATAGCATTTTTACAAGCCTTTGGGTGGCAAGAACCATATTTTAAATATGAATGACTGTCAGTAGTCTTGTAATGTACTGAGGTGGACAATCTATTTCTGCAAACTGAAATTTTTATATCCAAAAATTCAATTTTTTTCTCAGATACAACAAAAGTAAACTGAAAAGCATGATGGAAATTGCACACATATTCAATAAATTGATCAAACTCTAAATTTGATGAAGAGTCATATCTTACACTCAACCAATATATAACTCATCCTCATTGGATACCGACACATATTTATGTCTAAACTCTGATATATAGTTGTAGATCCTCTTCCAGCGACAGCTCAGCTGACCACCAGGGCCTTTGCACATTTGTTTGAAGCCTTCAGGCAAGGTACTCAGAGATGTTATTCCAGGATGTTTTATGATTTCCTTGGTATCCTGGTGGCGGCTGGACTGTCACTGCAAAAGGTAGATATTTCAGTAATATTAACTTCCATGGAATATCTCCATTCCCAGAATTGTAAAGTGGCCAGTATCAGTAATTATATGGTTGCTCTGAGAGCTTTCTTTATACTTTATGACATGTCTACTGCTGTATTTAAAGATCACAAGAAACAGTGCAAGAACATTTTAGATGATATTAGAATGTGTGTTAAATTATTGTAAAATAAATATATAAAATCCATGGGGTATTCTTACTGTACATTATTAACCAATGTGGAAGCCAGGTCAAGTTGACCTGGGCTATGATCTTATTTAACACTGCTTCATGTGCTGCCTGTGCAGGTTTGCCCATTATTGGCTGCTTTTGGATTGTTGGTTTAACAGAGTGGGCCCATTTTATGGCCTTTCTCACCATTGACCTTTATGACATTTATCAGTACACACCTTTTCTGGTCTTGTCCAGATTTGACCTCTGTGACCTTTGATATGACCTTGGCCATTGGTGTCATTGTGACACTTAGGGTCACTGTTGCCTTAGTGGTTACTTTACTGATAAGATTGGTTTATAGTGTCTTTGGCTTATGAATTGGGAACTTTTTCATCTTGGAACTGTTATGTGGTGACCTTTATTTGACACAAGGTCACTTGGGGGTCATGGAATGTCAAAAAATTCAAAATTTCTTAAATTGGCAAAATTTTAACTAGCAGAATGAAAATCAATATCCTCAACAAAATAATTCAAATTAGACAAATTGTAAGAGAGATAACATTTATGCTACAATTCCATTGTCCCTGTTCATACCCAGTGGGTACATACAGCCAAATTTCATAATGAAGTAACTTTCCTTCATTTTCCTGGCCAAATTACCATGAATGTTTTCATACAAAACTTGCACTTTGAAATTATCTAAACTGTGGCCAAAACAGTTGTAGTAAATAGCTACCTCTTTATGCCTATTCTTGTTCTTGACATCTCTCAAGTGTACTCTTATCCTATTTCCTAACCTTCTTTCTGTTTCCCTGATATAAATCTCTCCACATCTAGTACATTCAATGCAATAAATGACATCTTTGCTGATACTAGAAAAACTACCCGCAGAAGTAAATTTACCTCTAGGGCCCTCAACTGTGTGTACCTCATTGAAAACAAAGGAACATGTAAGACGTTTTCTACCACATGGCAAAGTCATGCCAGATACATCTTTTGAACTAAATTTAGAGTGGACCAGCATGTATCTTATGTTCCTGTACCTACAGTATGAAATCAGAGGTTTGTCTTGAAAGAAATAACCCACTTCCTCGTCAAGATTTTAGCATGTGAAAATTTTTCTGCGCAATGTCTTTGATTGCCTTACTGTGAGAGTTGTATGTAAGGGTAATGATAACCCTATTGATTTATTTAGCAGGTTCTTTTTGTTTCAAAGCATGAGATCTACTGATATGAGAAACTCTATCTTTGACCTTAGAGATAATGCTCTGGGGATAATCTATTGCTAGAAAGATATATTCCATTTCTCTTTTGACTTCAAATCCTGCCTATCAGAACATAGGTGCTTCAAACAGAGAAATTGTGAAAATGGAACAGTATTTTTGCATGATCTTGGATGAGAGGAACCATATTTAAGGTAAGCCTGAATGTCAGTTTCTTTCTAGTAAACCGTTGTGCTTATTCCATCTGCTTTGACGCACAATTTAAGTTTCTTCGTGGTAAATGGTTGTGCTTATTCCATCTGTTTTGATGCACAATTTCTTTTAGTTTCCGGTATATAAAGACTACCACGTTTTAAACATTCTATACAGTATATTATATCTTTGCTGATAGAACTATACTTGCCCTTTGGAGAATATACACCCCTTGGCAGTCTGACTTGGTTGCACATCATCAAAAACATGAGGACAAGTAAAACATCTTGTCCAGCCACATTTAACAGTTTTGCTGACTTGAGATTTTACACCTATTTTTGGGTGTAGAAGCATATCTTTCACATTTTGGTCTCTACGGTATGAAACTAAAGGCTTTTCCTGGAAAAGGTAGCCTACTTCATCATCCAATTGTTAAATGTGAAAATTTCTTCCTATGATATTTTTATCATTTTGTTGTGTGAATTTGAAGGTAATGCCTAAAGTAATTCAAACCTTTTTGTCTTTCTTGAAAAGCTTGAGCTTGATTGATACCAATTACTGATGCTTTTGCTTTATCAATTACTTTTTGGGGATAAGTCCCTCACAAGAAATTTTCCATTTCATTCACTTTTGACACGAAATCATTGTATTCTGAACACAACCTTCTCAATCTTAAAAACTGAGAGTACGGTATAGCATTTTTACAAGCCTTTGGGTGGCAAGAACCATATTTTAAATATGAATGACTGTCAGTAGTCTTGTAATGTACTGAGGTGGACAATCTATTTCTGCAAACTGAAATTTTTATATCCAAAAATTCAATTTTTTTCTCAGATACAACAAAAGTAAACTGAAAAGCATGATGGAAATTGCACACATAATCAATAAATTGATCAAACTCTAAATTTGATGAAGAGTCATATCTTACACTCAACCAATATATAACTCATCCTCATTGGAAACCGACACATATTTATGTCTAAACTATGATATATAGTTGTAGATCCTCTTCCAGCGACAGCTCAGCTGACCACCAGGGCATTTGCACATTTGTTTGAAGCCTTCAGGCCAGGTACTCAGAGGTGTTATTCCAGGATGTTTTATGATTTCCTTGGTATCCTGGTGATGGCTGGACTGTCACTACAAAAGGTAGATATTTCAGTAATATTAACTTCCATGGAATATCTCCATTCCCAGAATTGTAAAGTGGCCAGTATCAGTAATTATATGGTTGCTCTGAGAGCTTTCTTTATACTTTATGACATGTCTACTGCTGTATTTAAAGATCACAAGAAACAGTGCAAGAACATTTTAGATGATATTAGAATGTGTGTTAAATTATTGTAAAATAAATATATAAAATCCATGGGGTATTCTTACTGTACATTATTAACCAATGTGGAAGCCAGGTCAAGTTGACCTGGGCTATGATCTTATTTAACACTGCTTCATGTGCTGCCTGTGCAGGTTTGCCCATTATTGGCTGCTTTTGGATTGTTGGTTTAACAGAGTGGGCCCATTTTATGGCCTTTCTCACCATTGACCTTTATGACATTTATCAGTACACACCTTTTCTGGTCTTGTCCAGATTTGACCTCTGTGACCTTTGATATGACCTTGGCCATTGGTGTCATTGTGACACTTAGGGTCACTGTTGCCTTAGTGGTTACTTTACTGATAAGATTGGTTTATAGTGTCTTTGGCTTATGAATTGGGAACTTTTTCATCTTGGAACTGTTATGTGGTGACCTTTATTTGACACAAGGTCACTTGGGGGTCATGGAATGTCAAAAAATTCAAAATTTCTTAAATTGGCAAAATTTTAACTAGCAGAATGAAAATCAATATCCTCAACAAAATAATTCAAATTAGACAAATTGTAAGAGAGATAACATTTATGCTACAATTCCATTGTCCCTGTTCATACCCAGTGGGTACATACAGCCAAATTTCATAATGAAGTAACTTTCCTTCATTTTCCTGGCCAAATTACCATGAATGTTTTCATACAAAACTTGCACTTTGAAATTATCTAAACTGTGGCCAAAACAGTTGTAGTAAATAGCTACCTCTTTATGCCTATTCTTGTTCTTGACATCTCTCAAGTGTACTCTTATCCTATTTCCTAACCTTCTTTCTGTTTCCCTGATATAAATCTCTCCACATCTAGTACATTCAATGCAATAAATGACATCTTTGTTGATACTAGAAAAACTACCCGCAGAAGTAAATTTACCTCTAGGGCCCTCAACTGTGTGTACCTCATTGAAAACAAAGGAACATGTAAGACGTTTTCTACCACATGGCAAAGTCATGCCAGATACATCTTTTGAACTAAATTTAGAGTGGACCAGCATGTATCTTATGTTCCTGTACCTACAGTATGAAATCAGAGGTTTGTCTTGAAAGAAATAACCCACTTCCTCGTCAAGATTTTAGCATGTGAAAATTTTTCTGCGCAATGTCTTTGATTGCCTTACTGTGAGAGTTGTATGTAAGGGTAATGATAACCCTATTGATTTATTTAGCAGGTTCTTTTTGTTTCAAAGCATGAGATCTACTGATATGAGAAACTCTATCTTTGACCTTAGAGATAATGCTCTGGGGATAATCTATTGCTAGAAAGATATATTCCATTTCTCTTTTGACTTCAAATCCTGCCTATCAGAACATAGGTGCTTCAAACAGAGAAATTGTGAAAATGGAACAGTATTTTTGCATGATCTTGGATGAGAGGAACCATATTTAAGGTAAGCCTGAATGTCAGTTTCTTTCTAGTAAACCGTTGTGCTTATTCCATCTGCTTTGACGCACAATTTAAGTTTCTTCGTGGTAAATGGTTGTGCTTATTCCATCTGTTTTGATGCACAATTTCTTTTAGTTTCCGGTATATAAAGACTACCACGTTTTAAACATTCTATACAGTATATTATATCTTTGCTGATAGAACTATACTTGCCCTTTGGAGAATATACACCCCTTGGCAGTCTGACTTGGTTGCACATCATCAAAAACATGAGGACAAGTAAAACATCTTGTCCAGCCACATTTAACAGTTTTGCTGACTTGAGATTTTACACCTATTTTTGGGTGTAGAAGCATATCTTTCACATTTTGGTCTCTACGGTATGAAACTAAAGGCTTTTCCTGGAAAAGGTAGCCTACTTCATCATCCAATTGTTAAATGTGAAAATTTCTTCCTATGATATTTTTATCATTTTGTTGTGTGAATTTGAAGGTAATGCCTAAAGTAATTCAAACCTTTTTGTCTTTCTTGAAAAGCTTGAGCTTGATTGATACCAATTACTGATGCTTTTGCTTTATCAATTACTTTTTGGGGATAAGTTCCTTACAAGAAATTTTCCATTTCATTCACTTTTGACACGAAATCATTGTATTCTGAACACAACCTTCTCAATCTTAAAAACTGAGAGTACGGTATAGCATTTTTACAAGCCTTTGGGTGGCAAGAACCATATTTTAAATATGAATGACTGTCAGTAGTCTTGTAATGTACTGAGGTGGACAATCTATTTCTGCAAACTGAAATTTTTATATCCAAAAATTCAATTTTTTTCTCAGATACAACAAAAGTAAACTGAAAAGCATGATGGAAATTGCACACATAATCAATAAATTGATCAAACTCTAAATTTGATGAAGAGTCATATCTTACACTCAACCAATATATAACTCATCCTCATTGGAAACCGACACATATTTATGTCTAAACTATGATATATAGTTGTAGATCCTCTTCCAGCGACAGCTCAGCTGACCACCAGGGCATTTGCACATTTGTTTGAAGCCTTCAGGCCAGGTACTCAGAGGTGTTATTCCAGGATGTTTTATGATTTCCTTGGTATCCTGGTGATGGCTGGACTGTCACTACAAAAGGTAGATATTTCAGTAATATTAACTTCCATGGAATATCTCCATTCCCAGAATTGTAAAGTGGCCAGTATCAGTAATTATATGGTTGCTCTGAGAGCTTTCTTTATACTTTATGACATGTCTACTGCTGTATTTAAAGATCACAAGAAACAGTGCAAGAACATTTTAGATGATATTAGAATGTGTGTTAAATTATTGTAAAATAAATATATAAAATCCATGGGGTATTCTTACTGTACATTATTAACCAATGTGGAAGCCAGGTCAAGTTGACCTGGGCTATGATCTTATTTAACACTGCTTCATGTGCTGCCTGTGCAGGTTTGCCCATTATTGGCTGCTTTTGGATTGTTGGTTTAACAGAGTGGGCCCATTTTATGGCCTTTCTCACCATTGACCTTTATGACATTTATCAGTACACACCTTTTCTGGTCTTGTCCAGATTTGACCTCTGTGACCTTTGATATGACCTTGGCCATTGGTGTCATTGTGACACTTAGGGTCACTGTTGCCTTAGTGGTTACTTTACTGATAAGATTGGTTTATAGTGTCTTTGGCTTATGAATTGGGAACTTTTTCATCTTGGAACTGTTATGTGGTGACCTTTATTTGACACAAGGTCACTTGGGGGTCATGGAATGTCAAAAAATTCAAAATTTCTTAAATTGGCAAAATTTTAACTAGCAGAATGAAAATCAATATCCTCAACAAAATAATTCAAATTAGACAAATTGTAAGAGAGATAACATTTATGCTACAATTCCATTGTCCCTGTTCATACCCAGTGGGTACATACAGCCAAATTTCATAATGAAGTAACTTTCCTTCATTTTCCTGGCCAAATTACCATGAATGTTTTCATACAAAACTTGCACTTTGAAATTATCTAAACTGTGGCCAAAACAGTTGTAGTAAATAGCTACCTCTTTATGCCTATTCTTGTTCTTGACATCTCTCAAGTGTACTCTTATCCTATTTCCTAACCTTCTTTCTGTTTCCCTGATATAAATCTCTCCACATCTAGTACATTCAATGCAATAAATGACATCTTTGTTGATACTAGAAAAACTACCCGCAGAAGTAAATTTACCTCTAGGGCCCTCAACTGTGTGTACCTCATTGAAAACAAAGGAACATGTAAGACGTTTTCTACCACATGGCAAAGTCATGCCAGATACATCTTTTGAACTAAATTTAGAGTGGACCAGCATGTATCTTATGTTCCTGTACCTACAGTATGAAATCAGAGGTTTGTCTTGAAAGAAATAACCCACTTCCTCGTCAAGATTTTAGCATGTGAAAATTTTTCTGCGCAATGTCTTTGATTGCCTTACTGTGAGAGTTGTATGTAAGGGTAATGATAACCCTATTGATTTATTTAGCAGGTTCTTTTTGTTTCAAAGCATGAGATCTACTGATATGAGAAACTCTATCTTTGACCTTAGAGATAATGCTCTGGGGATAATCTATTGCTAGAAAGATATATTCCATTTCTCTTTTGACTTCAAATCCTGCCTATCAGAACATAGGTGCTTCAAACAGAGAAATTGTGAAAATGGAACAGTATTTTTGCATGATCTTGGATGAGAGGAACCATATTTAAGGTAAGCCTGAATGTCAGTTTCTTTCTAGTAAACCGTTGTGCTTATTCCATCTGCTTTGACGCACAATTTAAGTTTCTTCGTGGTAAATGGTTGTGCTTATTCCATCTGTTTTGATGCACAATTTCTTTTAGTTTCCGGTATATAAAGACTACCACGTTTTAAACATTCTATACAGTATATTATATCTTTGCTGATAGAACTATACTTGCCCTTTGGAGAATATACACCCCTTGGCAGTCTGACTTGGTTGCACATCATCAAAAACATGAGGACAAGTAAAACATCTTGTCCAGCCACATTTAACAGTTTTGCTGACTTGAGATTTTACACCTATTTTTGGGTGTAGAAGCATATCTTTCACATTTTGGTCTCTACGGTATGAAACTAAAGGCTTTTCCTGGAAAAGGTAGCCTACTTCATCATCCAATTGTTAAATGTGAAAATTTCTTCCTATGATATTTTTATCATTTTGTTGTGTGAATTTGAAGGTAATGCCTAAAGTAATTCAAACCTTTTTGTCTTTCTTGAAAAGCTTGAGCTTGATTGATACCAATTACTGATGCTTTTGCTTTATCAATTACTTTTTGGGGATAAGTTCCTCACAAGAAATTTTCCATTTCATTCACTTTTGACACGAAATCATTGTATTCTGAACACAACCTTCTCAATCTTAAAAACTGAGAGTACGGTATAGCATTTTTACAAGCCTTTGGGTGGCAAGAACCATATTTTAAATATGAATGACTGTCAGTAGTCTTGTAATGTACTGAGGTGGACAATCTATTTCTGCAAACTGAAATTTTTATATCCAAAAATTCAATTTTTTTCTCAGATACAACAAAAGTAAACTGAAAAGCATGATGGAAATTGCACACATAATCAATAAATTGATCAAACTCTAAATTTGATGAAGAGTCATATCTTACACTCAACCAATATATAACTCATCCTCATTGGAAACCGACACATATTTATGTCTAAACTATGATATATAGTTGTAGATCCTCTTCCAGCGACAGCTCAGCTGACCACCAGGGCATTTGCACATTTGTTTGAAGCCTTCAGGCCAGGTACTCAGAGGTGTTATTCCAGGATGTTTTATGATTTCCTTGGTATCCTGGTGATGGCTGGACTGTCACTACAAAAGGTAGATATTTCAGTAATATTAACTTCCATGGAATATCTCCATTCCCAGAATTGTAAAGTGGCCAGTATCAGTAATTATATGGTTATACTTTATGACATGTCTACTGCTGTATTTAAAGATCACAAGAAACAGTGCAAGAACATTTTAGATGATATTAGAATGTGTGTTAAATTATTGTAAAATAAATATATAAAATCCATGGGGTATTCTTACTGTACATTATTAACCAATGTGGAAGCCAGGTCAAGTTGACCTGGGCTATGATCTTATTTAACACTGCTTCATGTGCTGCCTGTGCAGGTTTGCCCATTATTGGCTGCTTTTGGATTGTTGGTTTAACAGAGTGGGCCCATTTTATGGCCTTTCTCACCATTGACCTTTATGACATTTATCAGTACACACCTTTTCTGGTCTTGTCCAGATTTGACCTCTGTGACCTTTGATATGACCTTGGCCATTGGTGTCATTGTGACACTTAGGGTCACTGTTGCCTTAGTGGTTACTTTACTGATAAGATTGGTTTATAGTGTCTTTGGCTTATGAATTGGGAACTTTTTCATCTTGGAACTGTTATGTGGTGACCTTTATTTGACACAAGGTCACTTGGGGGTCATGGAATGTCAAAAAATTCAAAATTTCTTAAATTGGCAAAATTTTAACTAGCAGAATGAAAATCAATATCCTCAACAAAATAATTCAAATTAGACAAATTGTAAGAGAGATAACATTTATGCTACAATTCCATTGTCCCTGTTCATACCCAGTGGGTACATACAGCCAAATTTCATAATGAAGTAACTTTCCTTGATTTTCCTGGCCAAATTACCATGAATGTTTTCATACAAAACTTGCACTTTGAAATTATCTAAACTGTGGCCAAAAGAGTTGTAGTAAATAGCTACCTCTTTATGCCTATTCTTGTTCTTGACATCTCTCAAGTGTACTCTTATCCTATTTCCTAACCTTCTTTCTGTTTCCCTGATATAAATCTCTCCACATCTAGTACATTCAATGCAATAAATGACATCTTTGTTGATACTAGAAAAACTACCCGCAGAAGTAAATTTACCTCTAGGGCCCTCAACCGTGTGTACCTCATTGAAAACAAAGGAACATGTAAGACGTTTTCTACCACATGGCAAAGTCATGCCAGATACATCTTTTGAACTAAATTTAGAGTGGACCAGCATGTATCTTATGTTCCTGTACCTACAGTATGAAATCAGAGGTTTGTCTTGAAAGAAATAACCCACTTCCTCGTCAAGATATTAGCATGTGAAAATTTTTCTGCGCAATGTCTTTGATTGCCTTACTGTGAGAGTTGTATGTAAGGGTAATGATAACCCTATTAATTTATTCAGCAGGTTCTTTTTGTTTCAAAGCATGAGATCTACTGATATGAGAAACTCTATCTTTGACCTTAGAGATAGTGCTCTGGGGATAATCTATTGCTAGAAAGATATATTCCATTTCTCTTTTGACTTCAAATCCTGCCTATCAGAACATAGGTGCTTCAAACAGAGAAATTGTGAAAATGGAACAGTATATTTGCATGATCTTGGATGAGAGGAACCATATTTAAGGTAAGCCTGAATGTCAGTTTCTTTCTAGTAAACCGTTATGCTTATTCCATCTGCTTTGACGCACAATTTAAGTTTCTTCGTGGTAAATGGTTGTGCTTATTCCATCTGTTTTGATGCACAATTTCTTTTAGTTTCCGGTATATAAAGACTACCACGTTTTAAACATTCTATACAGTATATTATATCTTTGCTGATAGAACTATACTTGCCCTTTGGAGAATATACACCCCTTGGCAGTCTGACTTGGTTGCACATCATCAAAAACATGAGGACAAGTAAAACATCTTGTCCAGCCACATTTAACAGTTTTGCTGACTTGAGATTTTACACCTATTTTTGGGTGTAGAAGCATATCTTTCACATTTTGGTCTCTACGGTATGAAACTAAAGGCTTTTCCTGGAAAAGGTAGCCTACTTCATCATCCAATTGTTAAATGTAAAAATTTCTTCCTATGATATTTTTATCATTTTGCTGTGTGAATTTGAAGGTAATGCCTAAAGTAATTCAAACCTTTTTGTCTTTCTTGAAAAGCTTGAGCTTGATTGATACCAATTACTGATGCTTTTGCTTTATCAATTACTTTTTGGGGATAAGTCCCTCACAAGAAATTTTCCATTTCATTCACTTTTGACACGAAATCATTGTCTTCTGAACACAACCTTCTCAATCTTAAAAACTGAGAGTACGGTATAGCATTTTTACAAGCCTTTGGGTGGCAAGAACCATATTTTAAATATGAATGACTGTCAGTAGTCTTGTAATGTACTGAGGTGGACAATCTATTTCTGCAAACTGAAATTTTTATATCCAAAAATTCAATTTTTTTCTCAGATACAACAAAAGTAAACTGAAAAGCATGATGGAAATTGCACACATAATCAATAAATTGATCAAACTCTAAATTTGATGAAGAGTCATATCTTACACTCAACCAATATATAACTCATCCTCATTGGATACCGACACATATTTATGTCTAAACTATGATATATAGTTGTAGATCCTCTTCCAGCGACAGCTCAGCTGACCACCAGGGCATTTGCAGATTTGTTTGAAGCCTTCAGGCCAGGTACTCAGAGATGTTATTCCAGGATGTTTTATGATTTCCTTGGTATCCTGGTGATGGCTGGACTGTCACTACAAAAGGTAGATATTTCAGTAATATTAACTTCCATGGAATATCTCCATTCCCAGAATTGTAAAGTGGCCAGTATCAGTAATTATATGGTTGCTCTGAGAGCTTTCTTTATACTTTATGACATGTCTACTGCTGTATTTAAAGATCACAAGAAACAGTGGAAGAACATTTTAGATGATATTAGAATGTGTGTTAAATTATTGTAAAATAAATATATAAAATCCATGGGGTATTCTTACTGTACATTATTAACCAATGTGGAAGCCAGGTCAAGTTGACCTGGGCTATGATCTTATTTAACACTGCTTCATGTGCTGCCTGTGCAGGTTTGCCCATTATTGGCTGCTTTTGGATTGTTGGTTTCACAGAGTGGGCCTATTTTATGGCCTTTCTCACCATTGACCTTTATGACATTTATCAGTACACACCTTTTCTGGTCTTGTCCAGATTTGACCTCTGTGACCTTTGATATGACCTTGGCCATTGGTGTCATTGTGACACTTAGGGTCACTGTTGCCTTAGTGGTTACTTTACTGATAAGATTGGTTTATAGTGTCTTTGGCTTATGAATTGGGAACTTTTTTATCTTGGAACTGTTATGTGGTGACCTTTATTTGACACAAGGTCACTTGGGGGTCATGGAATGTCAAAAACTTCAAAATTTCTTAAATTGGCAAAATTTTAACTAGCAGAATGAAAATCAATATCCTCAACAAAATAATTCAAATTAGACAAATTGTAAGAGAGATAACATTTATGCTACAATTCCATTGTCCCTGTTCATACCCAGTGGGTACATACAGCCAAATTTCATAATGAAGTAACTTTCCTTGATTTTCCTGGCCAAATTACCATGAATGTTTTCATACAAAACTTGCACTTTGAAATTATCTAAACTGTGGCCAAAACAGTTGTAGTAAATAGCTACCTCTTTATGCCTATTCTTGTTCTTCACATCTCTCAAGTGTACTCTTGTCCTATTTCCTAACCTTCTTTCTGTTTCCCTGATATAAATCTCTCCACATCTAGTACATTGAATGCAATAAATGACATCTTTGTTGATACTAGAAAAACTACCCGCAGAAGTAAATTTACCTCTAGGGCCCTCAACCGTGTGTACCTCATTGAAAACAAAGGAACATGTAAGACGTTTTCTACCACATGGCAAAGTCATGCCAGATACATCTTTTGAACTAAATTTAGAGTGGACCAGCATGTATCTTATGTTCCTGTACCTACAGTATGAAATCAGAGGTTTGTCTTGAAAGAAATAACCCACTTCCTCGTCAAGATTTTAGCATATGAAAATTTTTCTGCGCAATGTCTTTGATTGCCTTACTGTGAGAGTTGTATGTAAGGGTAATGATAACCCTATTGATTTATTTAGCAGGTTCTTTTTGTTTCAAAGCATGAGATCTACTGATATGAGAAACTCTATCTTTGACCTTAGAGATAATGCTCTGGGGATAATCTATTGCTAGAAAGATATATTCCATTTCTCTTTTGACTTCAAATCCTGCCTATCAGAACATAGGTGCTTCAAACAGAGAAATTGTGAAAATGGAACAGTATTTTTGCATGATCTTGGATGAGAAGAACCATATTTAAGGTAAGCCTGAATGTCAGTTTCTTTCTAGTAAACCGTTGTGCTTATTCCATCTGCTTTGACGCACAATTTAAGTTTCTTCGTGGTAAATGGTTGTGCTTATTCCATCTGTTTTGATGCACAATTTCTTTTAGTTTCCGGTATATAAAGACTACCACGTTTTAAACATTCTATACAGTATATTATATCTTTGCTGATAGAACTATACTTGCCCTTTGGAGAATATACACCCCTTGGCAGTCTGACTTGGTTGCACATCATCAAAAACATGAGGACAAGTAAAACATCTTGTCCAGCCACATTTAACAGTTTTGCTGACTTGAGATTTTACACCTATTTTTGGGTGTAGAAGCATATCTTTCACATTTTGGTCTCTACGGTATGAAACTAAAGGCTTTTCCTGGAAAAGGTAGCCTACTTCATCATCCAATTGTTAAATGTAAAAATTTCTTCCTATGATATTTTTATCATTTTGCTGTGTGAATTTGAAGGTAATGCCTAAAGTAATTCAAACCTTTTTGTCTTTCTTGAAAAGCTTGAGCTTGATTGATACCAATTACTGATGCTTTTGCTTTATCAATTACTTTTTGGGGATAAGTCCCTCACAAGAAATTTTCCATTTCATTCACTTTTGACACGAAATCATTGTCTTCTGAACACAACCTTCTCAATCTTAAAAACTGAGAGTACGGTATAGCAGTTTTACAAGCCTTTGGGTGGCAAGAACCATATTTTAAATATGAATGACTGTCAGTAGTCTTGTAATGTACTGAGGTGGACAATCTATTTCTGCAAACTGAAATTTTTATATCCAAAAATTCAATTTTTTTCTCAGATACAACAAAAGTAAACTGAAAAGCATGATGGAAATTGCACACATAATCAATAAATTGATCAAACTCTAAATTTGATGAAGAGTCATATCTTACACTCAACCAATATATAACTCATCCTCATTGGAAACCGACACATATTTATGTCTAAACTATGATATATAGTTGTAGATCCTCTTACAGCGACAGCTCAGCTGACCACCAGGGCATTTGCACATTTGTTTGAAGCCTTCAGGCCAGGTACTCAGAGATGTTATTCCAGGATGTTTTATGATTTCCTTGGTATCCTGGTGGCGGCTGGACTGTCACTGCAAAAGGTAGATATTTCAGTAATATTAACTTCCATGGAATATCTCCATTCCCAGAATTGTAAAGTGGCCAGTATCAGTAATTATATGGTTGCTCTGAGAGCTTTCTTTATACTTTATGACATGTCTACTGCTGTATTTAAAGATCACAAGATTCAGTGCAAGAACATTTTAGATGATATTAGAATGTGTGTTAAATTATTGTAAAATAAATATATAAAATCCATGGGGTATTCTTACTGTACATTATTAACCAATGTGGAAGCCAGGTCAAGTTGACCTGGGCTATGATCTTATTTAACACTGCTTCATGTGCTGCCTGTGCAGGTTTGCCCATTATTGGCTGCTTTTGGATTGTTGGTTTCACAGAGTGGGCCCATTTTATGGCCTTTCTCACCATTGACCTTTATGGCATTTATCAGTATACACCTTTTCTGGTCTTGTCCAGATTTGACCTCTGTGACCTTTGATATGACCTTGGCCATTGGTGTCATTGTGACACTTAGGGTCACTGTTGCCTTAGTGGTTACTTTACTGATAAGATTGGTTTATAGTGTCTTTGGCTTATGAATTGGGAACTTTTTCATCTTGGAACTGTTATGTGGTGACCTTTATTTGACACAAGGTCACTTGGGGGTCATGGAATGTCAAAAACTTCAAAATTTCTTAAATTGGCAAAATTTTAACTAGCAGAATGAAAATCAATATCCTCAACAAAATAATTCAAATTAGACAAATTGTAAGAGAGATAACATTTATGCTACAATTTCATTGTCCCTGTTCATACCCAGTGGGTACATACAGCCAAATTTCATAATGAAGTAACTTTCCTTGATTTTCCTGGCCAAATTACCATGAATGTTTTCATACAAAACTTGCACTTTGAAATTATCTAAACTGTGGCCAAAAGAGTTGTAGTAAATAGCTACCTCTTTATGCCTATTCTTGTTCTTGACATCTCTCAAGTGTACTCTTATCCTATTTCCTAACCTTCTTTCTGTTTCCCTGATATAAATCTCTCCACATCTAGTACATTCAATGCAATAAATGACATCTTTGCTGATACTAGAAAAACTACCCGCAGAAGTAAATTTACCTCTAGGGCCCTCAACTGTGTGTACCTCATTGAAAACAAAGGAACATGTAAGACGTTTTCTACCACATGGCAAAGTCATGCCAGATACATCTTTTGAACTAAATTTAGAGTGGACCAGCATGTATCTTATGTTCCTGTACCTACAGTATGAAATCAGAGGTTTGTCTTGAAAGAAATAACCCACTTCCTCGTCAAGATTTTAGCATGTGAAAATTTTTCTGCGCAATGTCTTTGATTGCCTTACTGTGAGAGTTGTATGTAAGGGTAATGATAACCCTATTAATTTATTTAGCAGGTTCTTTTTGTTTCAAAGCATGAGATCTACTGATATGAGAAACTCTATCTTTGACCTTAGAGATAATGCTCTGGGGATAATCTATTGCTAGAAAGATATATTCCATTTCTCTTTTGACTTCAAATCCTGCCTATCAGAACATAGGTGCTTCAAACAGAGAAATTGTGAAAATGGAACAGTATTTTTGCATGATCTTGGATGAGAGGAACCATATTTAAGGTAAGCCTGAATGTCAGTTTCTTTCTAGTAAACCGTTGTGCTTATTCCATCTGCTTTGACGCACAATTTAAGTTTCTTCGTGGTAAATGGTTGTGCTTATTCCATCTGTTTTGATGCACAATTTCTTTTAGTTTCCGGTATATAAAGACTACCACGTTTTAAACATTCTATACAGTATATTATATCTTTGCTGATAGAACTATACTTGCCCTTTGGAGAATATACACCCCTTGGCAGTCTGACTTGGTTGCACATCATCAAAAACATGAGGACAAGTAAAACATCTTGTCCAGCCACATTTAACAGTTTTGCTGACTTGAGATTTTACACCTATTTTTGGGTGTAGAAGCATATCTTTCACATTTTGGTCTCTACGGTATGAAACTAAAGGCTTTTCCTGGAAAAGGTAGCCTACTTCATCATCCAATTGTTAAATGTAAAAATTTCTTCCTATGATATTTTTATCATTTTGCTGTGTGAATTTAAAGGTAATGCCTAAAGTAATTCAAACCTTTTTGTCTTTCTTGAAAAGCTTGAGCTTGATTGATACCAATTACTGATGCTTTTGCTTTATCAATTACGTTTTGGGGATAAGTCCCTCACAAGAAATTTTCCATTTCATTCACTTTTGACACGAAATCATTGTCTTCTGAACACAACCTTCTCAATCTTAAAAACTGAGAGTACGGTATAGCATTTTTACAAGCCTTTGGGTGGCAAGAACCATATTTTAAATATGAATGACTGTCAGTAGTCTTGTAATGTACTGAGGTGGACAATCTATTTCTGCAAACTGAAATTTTTATATCCAAAAATTCAATTTTTTTCTCAGATACAACAAAAGTAAACTGAAAAGCATGATGGAAATTAGACACATAATCAATAAATTGATCAAACTCTGAATTTGATGAAGAGTCATATCTTACACTAAACCAATATATAACTCATCCTCATTGGATACCGACACATATTTATGTCTAAACTCTGATATATAGTTGTAGATCCTCTTCCAGCGACAGCTCAGCTGACCACCAGGGCATTTGCACATTTGTTTGAAGCCTTCAGGCCAGGTACTCAGAGATGTTATTCCAGGATGTTTTATGATTTCCTTGGTATCCTGGTGGCGGCTGGACTGTCACTGCAAAAGGTAGATATTTCAGTAATATTAACTTCCATGGAATATCTCCATTCCCAGAATTGTAAAGTGGCCAGTATCAGTAATTATATGGTTGCTCTGAGAGCTTTCTTTATACTTTATGACATGCCTACTGCTGTATTTAAAGATCACAAGATTCAGTGCAAGAACATTTTAGATGATATTAGAATGTGTGTTAAATTATTGTAAAATAAATATATAAAATCCATGGGGTATTCTTACTGTACATTATTAACCAATGTGGAAGCCAGGTCAAATTGACCTGGGCTATGATCTTATTTAACACTGCTTCATGTGCTGCCTGTGGAGGTTTGCCCATTATTGGCTGCTTTTGGATTGTTGGTTTCACAGAGTGGGCCCATTTTATGGCCTTTCTCACCATTGACCTTTATGACATTTATCAGTACACACCTTTTCTGGTCTTGTCCAGATTTGACCTCTGTGACCTTTGATATGACCTTGGCCATTGGTGTCATTGTGACACTTAGGGTCACTGTTGCCTTAGTGGTTACTTTACTGATAAGATTGGTTTATAGTGTCTTTGGCTTATGAATTGGGAACTTTTTCATCTTGGAACTGTTATGTGGTGACCTTTATTTGACACAAGGTCACTTGGGGGTCATGGAATGTCAAAAACTTCAAAATTTCTTAAATTGGCAAAATTTTAACTAGCAGAATGAAAATCAATATCCTCAACAAAATAATTCAAATTAGACAAATTGTAAGAGAGATAACATTTATGCTACAATTTCATTGTCCCTGTTCATACCCAGTGGGTACATACAGCCAAATTTCATAATGAAGTAACTTTCCTTGATTTTCCTGGCCAAATTACCATGAATGTTTTCATACAAAACTTGCACTTTGAAATTATCTAAACTGTGGCCAAAAGAGTTGTAGTAAATAGCTACCTCTTTATGCCTATTCTTGTTCTTGACATCTCTCAAGTGTACTCTTATCCTATTTCCTAACCTTCTTTCTGTTTCCCTGATATAAATCTCTCCACATCTAGTACATTCAATGCAATAAATGACATCTTTGCTGATACTAGAAAAACTACCCGCAGAAGTAAATTTACCTCTAGGGCCCTCAACTGTGTGTACCTCATTGAAAACAAAGGAACATGTAAGACGTTTTCTACCACATGGCAAAGTCATGCCAGATACATCTTTTGAACTAAATTTAGAGTGGACCAGCATGTATCTTATGTTCCTGTACCTACAGTATGAAATCAGAGGTTTGTCTTGAAAGAAATAACCCACTTCCTCGTCAAGATTTTAGCATGTGAAAATTTTTCTGCGCAATGTCTTTGATTGCCTTACTGTGAGAGTTGTATGTAAGGGTAATGATAACCCTATTAATTTATTTAGCAGGTTCTTTTTGTTTCAAAGCATGAGATCTACTGATATGAGAAACTCTATCTTTGACCTTAGAGATAATGCTCTGGGGATAATCTATTGCTAGAAAGATATATTCCATTTCTCTTTTGACTTCAAATCCTGCCTATCAGAACATAGGTGCTTCAAACAGAGAAATTGTGAAAATGGAACAGTATTTTTGCATGATCTTGGATGAGAGGAACCATATTTAAGGTAAGCCTGAATGTCAGTTTCTTTCTAGTAAACCGTTGTGCTTATTCCATCTGCTTTGACGCACAATTTAAGTTTCTTCGTGGTAAATGGTTGTGCTTATTCCATCTGTTTTGATGCACAATTTCTTTTAGTTTCCGGTATATAAAGACTACCACGTTTTAAACATTCTATACAGTATATTATATCTTTGCTGATAGAACTATACTTGCCCTTTGGAGAATATACACCCCTTGGCAGTCTGACTTGGTTGCACATCATCAAAAACATGAGGACAAGTAAAACATCTTGTCCAGCCACATTTAACAGTTTTGCTGACTTGAGATTTTACACCTATTTTTGGGTGTAGAAGCATATCTTTCACATTTTGGTCTCTACGGTATGAAACTAAAGGCTTTTCCTGGAAAAGGTAGCCTACTTCATCATCCAATTGTTAAATGTAAAAATTTCTTCCTATGATATTTTTATCATTTTGCTGTGTGAATTTAAAGGTAATGCCTAAAGTAATTCAAACCTTTTTGTCTTTCTTGAAAAGCTTGAGCTTGATTGATACCAATTACTGATGCTTTTGCTTTATCAATTACGTTTTGGGGATAAGTCCCTCACAAGAAATTTTCCATTTCATTCACTTTTGACACGAAATCATTGTCTTCTGAACACAACCTTCTCAATCTTAAAAACTGAGAGTACGGTATAGCATTTTTACAAGCCTTTGGGTGGCAAGAACCATATTTTAAATATGAATGACTGTCAGTAGTCTTGTAATGTACTGAGGTGGACAATCTAGTTCTGCAAACTGAAATTTTTATATCCAAAAATTCAATTTTTTTCTCAGATACAACAAAAGTAAACTGAAAATCATGATGGAAATTAGACACATAATCAATAAATTGATCAAACTCTGAATTTGATGAAGAGTCATATCTTACACTCAACCAATATATAACTCATCCTCATTGGAAACCGACACATATTTATGTCTAAACTATGATATATAGTTGTAGATCCTCTTCCAGCGACAGCTCAGCTGACCACCAGGGCATTTGCACATTTGTTTGAAGCCTTCAGGCCAGGTACTCAGAGATGTTATTCCAGGATGTTTTATGATTTCCTTGGTATCCTGGTGATGGCTGGACTGTCACTACAAAAGGTAGATATTTCAGTAATATTAACTTCCATGGAATATCTCCATTCCCAGAATTGTAAAGTGGCCAGTATCAGTAATTATATGGTTGCTCTGAGAGCTTTCTTTATACTTTATGACATGTCTACTGCTGTATTTAAAGATCACAAGAAACAGTGGAAGAACATTTTAGATGATATTAGAATGTGTGTTAAATTATTGTAAAATAAATATATAAAATCCATGGGGTATTCTTACTGTACATTATTAACCAATGTGGAAGCCAGGTCAAGTTGACCTGGGCTATGATCTTATTTAACACTGCTTCATGTGCTGCCTGTGCAGGTTTGCCCATTATTGGCTGCTTTTGGATTGTTGGTTTAACAGAGTGGGCCCATTTTATGGCCTTTTTCACCATTGACCTTTATGACATTTATCAGTACACACCTTTTCTGGTCTTGTCCAGATTTGACCTCTGTGACCTTTGATATGACCTTGGCCATTGGTGTCATTGTGACACTTAGGGTCACTGTTGCCTTAGTGGTTACTTTACTGATAAGATTGGTTTATAGTGTCTTTGGCTTATGAATTGGGAACTTTTTCATCTTGGAACTGTTATGTGGTGACCTTTATTTGACACAAGGTCACTTGGGGGTCATGGAATGTCAAAAAATTCAAAATTTCTTAAATTGGCAAAATTTTAACTAGCAGAATGAAAATCAATATCCTCAACAAAATAATTCAAATTAGACAAATTGTAAGAGAGATAACATTTATGCTACAATTCCATTGTCCCTGTTCATACCCAGTGGGTACATACAGCCAAATTTCATAATGAAGTAACTTTCCTTGATTTTCCTGGCCAAATTACCATGAATGTTTTCATACAAAACTTGCACTTTGAAATTATCTAAACTGTGGCCAAAAGAGTTGTAGTAAATAGCTACCTCTTTATGCCTATTCTTGTTCTTGACATCTCTCAAGTGTACTCTTATCCTATTTCCTAACCTTCTTTCTGTTTCCCTGATATAAATCTCTCCACATCTAGTACATTCAATGCAATAAATGACATCTTTGTTGATACTAGAAAAACTACCCGCAGAAGTAAATTTACCTCTAGGGCCCTCAACCGTGTGTACCTCATTGAAAACAAAGGAACATGTAAGACGTTTTCTACCACATGGCAAAGTCATGCCAGATACATCTTTTGAACTAAATTTAGAGTGGACCAGCATGTATCTTATGTTCCTGTACCTACAGTATGAAATCAGAGGTTTGTCTTGAAAGAAATAACCCACTTCCTCGTCAAGATATTAGCATGTGAAAATTTTTCTGCGCAATGTCTTTGATTGCCTTACTGTGAGAGTTGTATGTAAGGGTAATGATAACCCTATTAATTTATTCAGCAGGTTCTTTTTGTTTCAAAGCATGAGATCTACTGATATGAGAAACTCTATCTTTGACCTTAGAGATAGTGCTCTGGGGATAATCTATTGCTAGAAAGATATATTCCATTTCTCTTTTGACTTCAAATCCTGCCTATCAGAACATAGGTGCTTCAAACAGAGAAATTGTGAAAATGGAACAGTATATTTGCATGATCTTGGATGAGAGGAACCATATTTAAGGTAAGCCTGAATGTCAGTTTCTTTCTAGTAAACCGTTATGCTTATTCCATCTGCTTTGACGCACAATTTAAGTTTCTTCGTGGTAAATGGTTGTGCTTATTCCATCTGTTTTGATGCACAATTTCTTTTAGTTTCCGGTATATAAAGACTACCACGTTTTAAACATTCTATACAGTATATTATATCTTTGCTGATAGAACTATACTTGCCCTTTGGAGAATATACACCCCTTGGCAGTCTGACTTGGTTGCACATCATCAAAAAACATGAGGACAAGTAAAACATCTTGTCCAGCCACATTTAACAGTTTTGCTGACTTGAGATTTTACACCTATTTTTGGGTGTAGAAGCATATCTTTCACATTTTGGTCTCTACGGTATGAAACTAAAGGCTTTTCCTGGAAAAGGTAGCCTACTTCATCATCCAATTGTTAAATGTAAAAATTTCTTCCTATGATATTTTTATCATTTTGCTGTGTGAATTTGAAGGTAATGCCTAAAGTAATTCAAACCTTTTTGTCTTTCTTGAAAAGCTTGAGCTTGATTGATACCAATTACTGATGCTTTTGCTTTATCAATTACTTTTTGGGGATAAGTCCCTCACAAGAAATTTTCCATTTCATTCACTTTTGACACGAAATCATTGTCTTCTGAACACAACCTTCTCAATCTTAAAAACTGAGAGTACGGTATAGCATTTTTACAAGCCTTTGGGTGGCAAGAACCATATTTTAAATATGAATGACTGTCAGTAGTCTTGTAATGTACTGAGGTGGACAATCTATTTCTGCAAACTGAAATTTTTATATCCAAAAATTCAATTTTTTTCTCAGATACAACAAAAGTAAACTGAAAAGCATGATGGAAATTGCACACATAATCAATAAATTGATCAAACTCTAAATTTGATGAAGAGTCATATCTTACACTCAACCAATATATAACTCATCCTCATTGGAAACCGACACATATTTATGTCTAAACTATGATATATAGTTGTAGATCCTCTTCCAGCGACAGCTCAGCTGACCACCAGGGCATTTGCAGATTTGTTTGAAGCCTTCAGGCCAGGTACTGAGAGATGTTATTCCAGGATGTTTTATGATTTCCTTGGTATCCTGGTGATGGCTGGACTGTCACTACAAAAGGTAGATATTTCAGTAATATTAACTTCCATGGAATATCTCCATTCCCAGAATTGTAAAGTGGCCAGTATCAGTAATTATATGGTTGCTCTGAGAGCTTTCTTTATACTTTATGACATGTCTACTGCTGTATTTAAAGATCACAAGAAACAGTGGAAGAACATTTTAGATGATATTAGAATGTGTGTTAAATTATTGTAAAATAAATATATAAAATCCATGGGGTATTCTTACTGTACATTATTAACCAATGTGGAAGCCAGGTCAAGTTGACCTGGGCTATGATCTTATTTAACACTGCTTCATGTGCTGCCTGTGCAGGTTTGCCCATTATTGGCTGCTTTTGGATTGTTGGTTTCACAGAGTGGGCCCATTTTATGGCCTTTCTCACCATTGACCTTTATGACATTTATCAGTACACACCTTTTCTGGTCTTGTCCAGATTTGACCTCTGTGACCTTTGATATGACCTTGGCCATTGGTGTCATTGTGACACTTAGGGTCACTGTTGCCTTAGTGGTTACTTTACTGATAAGATTGGTTTATAGTGTCTTTGGCTTATGAATTGGGAACTTTTTTATCTTGGAACTGTTATGTGGTGACCTTTATTTGACACAAGGTCACTTGGGGGTCATGGAATGTCAAAAACTTCAAAATTTCTTAAATTGGCAAAATTTTAACTAGCAGAATGAAAATCAATATCCTCAACAAAATAATTCAAATTAGACAAATTGTAAGAGAGATAACATTTATGCTACAATTCCATTGTCCCTGTTCATACCCAGTGGGTACATACAGCCAAATTTCATAATGAAGTAACTTTCCTTGATTTTCCTGGCCAAATTACCATGAATGTTTTCATACAAAACTTGCACTTTGAAATTATCTAAACTGTGGCCAAAAGAGTTGTAGTAAATAGCTACCTCTTTATGCCTATTCTTGTTCTTGACATCTCTCAAGTGTACTCTTATCCTATTTCCTAACCTTCTTTCTGTTTCCCTGATATAAATCTCTCCACATCTAGTACATTCAATGCAATAAATGACATCTTTGTTGATACTAGAAAAACTACCCGCAGAAGTAAATTTACCTCTAGGGCCCTCAACCGTGTGTACCTCATTGAAAACAAAGGAACATGTAAGACGTTTTCTACCACATGGCAAAGTCATGCCAGATACATCTTTTGAACTAAATTTAGAGTGGACCAGCATGTATCTTATGTTCCTGTACCTACAGTATGAAATCAGAGGTTTGTCTTGAAAGAAATAACCCACTTCCTCGTCAAGATATTAGCATGTGAAAATTTTTCTGCGCAATGTCTTTGATTGCCTTACTGTGAGAGTTGTATGTAAGGGTAATGATAACCCTATTAATTTATTCAGCAGGTTCTTTTTGTTTCAAAGCATGAGATCTACTGATATGAGAAACTCTATCTTTGACCTTAGAGATAGTGCTCTGGGGATAATCTATTGCTAGAAAGATATATTCCATTTCTCTTTTGACTTCAAATCCTGCCTATCAGAACATAGGTGCTTCAAACAGAGAAATTGTGAAAATGGAACAGTATATTTGCATGATCTTGGATGAGAGGAACCATATTTAAGGTAAGCCTGAATGTCAGTTTCTTTCTAGTAAACCGTTATGCTTATTCCATCTGCTTTGACGCACAATTTAAGTTTCTTCGTGGTAAATGGTTGTGCTTATTCCATCTGTTTTGATGCACAATTTCTTTTAGTTTCCGGTATATAAAGACTACCACGTTTTAAACATTCTATACAGTATATTATATCTTTGCTGATAGAACTATACTTGCCCTTTGGAGAATATACAGCCCTTGGCAGTCTGACTTGGTTGCACATCATCAAAAACATGAGGACAAGTAAAACATCTTGTCCAGCCACATTTAACAGTTTTGCTGACTTGAGATTTTACACCTATTTTTGGGTGTAGAAGCATATCTTTCACATTTTGGTCTCTACGGTATGAAACTAAAGGCTTTTCCTGGAAAAGGTAGCCTACTTCATCATCCAATTGTTAAATGTAAAAATTTCTTCCTATGATATTTTTATCATTTTGCTGTGTGAATTTGAAGGTAATGCCTAAAGTAATTCAAACCTTTTTGTCTTTCTTGAAAAGCTTGAGCTTGATTGATACCAATTACTGATGCTTTTGCTTTATCAATTACTTTTTGGGGATAAGTCCCTCACAAGAAATTTTCCATTTCATTCACTTTTGACACGAAATCATTGTCTTCTGAACACAACCTTCTCAATCTTAAAAACTGAGAGTACGGTATAGCATTTTTACAAGCCTTTGGGTGGCAAGAACCATATTTTAAATATGAATGACTGTCAGTAGTCTTGTAATGTACTGAGGTGGACAATCTATTTCTGCAAACTGAAATTTTTATATCCAAAAATTCAATTTTTTTCTCAGATACAACAAAAGTAAACTGAAAAGCATGATGGAAATTGCACACATAATCAATAAATTGATCAAACTCTAAATTTGATGAAGAGTCATATCTTACACTCAACCAATATATAACTCATCCTCATTGGAAACCGACACATATTTATGTCTAAACTATGATATATAGTTGTAGATCCTCTTCCAGCGACAGCTCAGCTGACCACCAGGGCATTTGCAGATTTGTTTGAAGCCTTCAGGCCAGGTACTCAGAGATGTTATTCCAGGATGTTTTATGATTTCCTTGGTATCCTGGTGATGGCTGGACTGTCACTACAAAAGGTAGATATTTCAGTAATATTAACTTCCATGGAATATCTCCATTCCCAGAATTGTAAAGTGGCCAGTATCAGTAATTATATGGTTGCTCTGAGAGCTTTCTTTATACTTTATGACATGTCTACTGCTGTATTTAAAGATCACAAGAAACAGTGGAAGAACATTTTAGATGATATTAGAATGTGTGTTAAATTATTGTAAAATAAATATATAAAATCCATGGGGTATTCTTACTGTACATTATTAACCAATGTGGAAGCCAGGTCAAGTTGACCTGGGCTATGATCTTATTTAACACTGCTTCATGTGCTGCCTGTGCAGGTTTGCCCATTATTGGCTGCTTTTGGATTGTTGGTTTCACAGAGTGGGCCCATTTTATGGCCTTTCTCACCATTGACCTTTATGACATTTATCAGTACACACCTTTTCTGGTCTTGTCCAGATTTGACCTCTGTGACCTTTGATATGACCTTGGCCATTGGTGTCATTGTGACACTTAGGGTCACTGTTGCCTTAGTGGTTACTTTACTGATAAGATTGGTTTATAGTGTCTTTGGCTTATGAATTGGGAACTTTTTTATCTTGGAACTGTTATGTGGTGACCTTTATTTGACACAAGGTCACTTGGGGGTCATGGAATGTCAAAAACTTCAAAATTTCTTAAATTGGCAAAATTTTAACTAGCAGAATGAAAATCAATATCCTCAACAAAATAATTCAAATTAGACAAATTGTAAGAGAGATAACATTTATGCTACAATTCCATTGTCCCTGTTCATACCCAGTGGGTACATACAGCCAAATTTCATAATGAAGTAACTTTCCTTGATTTTCCTGGCCAAATTACCATGAATGTTTTCATACAAAACTTGCACTTTGAAATTATCTAAACTGTGGCCAAAACAGTTGTAGTAAATAGCTACCTCTTTATGCCTATTCTTGTTCTTCACATCTCTCAAGTGTACTCTTGTCCTATTTCCTAACCTTCTTTCTGTTTCCCTGATATAAATCTCTCCACATCTAGTACATTGAATGCAATAAATGACATCTTTGTTGATACTAGAAAAACTACCCGCAGAAGTAAATTTACCTCTAGGGCCCTCAACCGTGTGTACCTCATTGAAAACAAAGGAACATGTAAGACGTTTTCTACCACATGGCAAAGTCATGCCAGATACATCTTTTGAACTAAATTTAGAGTGGACCAGCATGTATCTTATGTTCCTGTACCTACAGTATGAAATCAGAGGTTTGTCTTGAAAGAAATAACCCACTTCCTCGTCAAGATTTTAGCATATGAAAATTTTTCTGCGCAATGTCTTTGATTGCCTTACTGTGAGAGTTGTATGTAAGGGTAATGATAACCCTATTGATTTATTTAGCAGGTTCTTTTTGTTTCAAAGCATGAGATCTACTGATATGAGAAACTCTATCTTTGACCTTAGAGATAATGCTCTGGGGATAATCTATTGCTAGAAAGATATATTCCATTTCTCTTTTGACTTCAAATCCTGCCTATCAGAACATAGGTGCTTCAAACAGAGAAATTGTGAAAATGGAACAGTATTTTTGCATGATCTTGGATGAGAAGAACCATATTTAAGGTAAGCCTGAATGTCAGTTTCTTTCTAGTAAACCGTTGTGCTTATTCCATCTGCTTTGACGCACAATTTAAGTTTCTTCGTGGTAAATGGTTGTGCTTATTCCATCTGTTTTGATGCACAATTTCTTTTAGTTTCCGGTATATAAAGACTACCACGTTTTAAACATTCTATACAGTATATTATATCTTTGCTGATAGAACTATACTTGCCCTTTGGAGAATATACACCCCTTGGCAGTCTGACTTGGTTGCACATCATCAAAAACATGAGGACAAGTAAAACATCTTGTCCAGCCACATTTAACAGTTTTGCTGACTTGAGATTTTACACCTATTTTTGGGTGTAGAAGCATATCTTTCACATTTTGGTCTCTACGGTATGAAACTAAAGGCTTTTCCTGGAAAAGGTAGCCTACTTCATCATCCAATTGTTAAATGTAAAAATTTCTTCCTATGATATTTTTATCATTTTGCTGTGTGAATTTGAAGGTAATGCCTAAAGTAATTCAAACCTTTTTGTCTTTCTTGAAAAGCTTGAGCTTGATTGATACCAATTACTGATGCTTTTGCTTTATCAATTACTTTTTGGGGATAAGTCCCTCACAAGAAATTTTCCATTTCATTCACTTTTGACACAAAATCATTGTCTTCTGAACACAACCTTCTCAATCTTAAAAACTGAGAGTACGGTATAGCAGTTTTACAAGCCTTTGGGTGGCAAGAACCATATTTTAAATATGAATGACTGTCAGTAGTCTTGTAATGTACTGAGGTGGACAATCTATTTCTGCAAACTGAAATTTTTATATCCAAAAATTCAATTTTTTTCTCAGATACAACAAAAGTAAACTGAAAAGCATGATGGAAATTGCACACATAATCAATAAATTGATCAAACTCTAAATTTGATGAAGAGTCATATCTTACACTCAACCAATATATAACTCATCCTCATTGGAAACTGACACATATTTATGTCTAAACTATGATATATAGTTGTAGATCCTCTTACAGCGACAGCTCAGCTGACCACCAGGGCATTTGCACATTTGTTTGAAGCCTTCAGGCCAGGTACTCAGAGATGTTATTCCAGGATGTTTTATGATTTCCTTGGTATCCTGGTGGCGGCTGGACTGTCACTGCAAAAGGTAGATATTTCAGTAATATTAACTTCCATGGAATATCTCCATTCCCAGAATTGTAAAGTGGCCAGTATCAGTAATTATATGGTTGCTCTGAGAGCTTTCTTTATACTTTATGACATGTCTACTGCTGTATTTAAAGATCACAAGATTCAGTGCAAGAACATTTTAGATGATATTAGAATGTGTGTTAAATTATTGTAAAATAAATATATAAAATCCATGGGGTATTCTTACTGTACATTATTAACCAATGTGGAAGCCAGGTCAAGTTGACCTGGGCTATGATCTTATTTAACACTGCTTCATGTGCTGCCTGTGCAGGTTTGCCCATTATTGGCTGCTTTTGGATTGTTGGTTTCACAGAGTGGGCCCATTTTATGGCCTTTCTCACCATTGACCTTTATGGCATTTATCAGTATACACCTTTTCTGGTCTTGTCCAGATTTGACCTCTGTGACCTTTGATATGACCTTGGCCATTGGTGTCATTGTGACACTTAGGGTCACTGTTGCCTTAGTGGTTACTTTACTGATAAGATTGGTTTATAGTGTCTTTGGCTTATGAATTGGGAACTTTTTCATCTTGGAACTGTTATGTGGTGACCTTTATTTGACACAAGGTCACTTGGGGGTCATGGAATGTCAAAAACTTCAAAATTTCTTAAATTGGCAAAATTTTAACTAGCAGAATGAAAATCAATATCCTCAACAAAATAATTCAAATTAGACAAATTGTAAGAGAGATAACATTTATGCTACAATTTCATTGTCCCTGTTCATACCCAGTGGGTACATACAGCCAAATTTCATAATGAAGTAACTTTCCTTGATTTTCCTGGCCAAATTACCATGAATGTTTTCATACAAAACTTGCACTTTGAAATTATCTAAACTGTGGCCAAAAGAGTTGTAGTAAATAGCTACCTCTTTATGCCTATTCTTGTTCTTGACATCTCTCAAGTGTACTCTTATCCTATTTCCTAACCTTCTTTCTGTTTCCCTGATATAAATCTCTCCACATCAAGTACATTCAATGCAATAAATGACATCTTTGCTGATACTAGAAAAACTACCCGCAGAAGTAAATTTACCTCTAGGGCCCTCAACTGTGTGTACCTCATTGAAAACAAAGGAACATGTAAGACGTTTTCTACCACATGGCAAAGTCATGCCAGATACATCTTTTGAACTAAATTTAGAGTGGACCAGCATGTATCTTATGTTCCTGTACCTACAGTATGAAATCAGAGGTTTGTCTTGAAAGAAATAACCCACTTCCTCGTCAAGATTTTAGCATATGAAAATTTTTCTGCGCAATGTCTTTGATTGCCTTACTGTGAGAGTTGTATGTAAGGGTAATGATAACCCTATTGATTTATTTAGCAGGTTCTTTTTGTTTCAAAGCATGAGATCTACTGATATGAGAAACTCTATCTTTGACCTTAGAGATAATGCTCTGGGGATAATCTATTGCTAGAAAGATATATTCCATTTCTCTTTTGACTTCAAATCCTGCCTATCAGAACATAGGTGCTTCAAACAGAGAAATTGTGAAAATGGAACAGTATTTTTGCATGATCTTGGATGAGAAGAACCATATTTAAGGTAAGCCTGAATGTCAGTTTCTTTCTAGTAAACCGTTGTGCTTATTCCATCTGCTTTGACGCACAATTTAAGTTTCTTCGTGGTAAATGGTTGTGCTTATTCCATCTGTTTTGATGCACAATTTCTTTTAGTTTCCGGTATATAAAGACTACCACGTTTTAAACATTCTATACAGTATATTATATCTTTGCTGATAGAACTATACTTGCCCTTTGGAGAATATACACCCCTTGGCAGTCTGACTTGGTTGCACATCATCAAAAACATGAGGACAAGTAAAACATCTTGTCCAGCCACATTTAACAGTTTTGCTGACTTGAGATTTTACACCTATTTTTGGGTGTAGAAGCATATCTTTCACATTTTGGTCTCTACGGTATGAAACTAAAGGCTTTTCCTGGAAAAGGTAGCCTACTTCATCATCCAATTGTTAAATGTAAAAATTTCTTCCTATGATATTTTTATCATTTTGCTGTGTGAATTTGAAGGTAATGCCTAAAGTAATTCAAACCTTTTTGTCTTTCTTGAAAAGCTTGAGCTTGATTGATACCAATTACTGATGCTTTTGCTTTATCAATTACTTTTTGGGGATAAGTCCCTCACAAGAAATTTTCCATTTCATTCACTTTTGACACGAAATCATTGTCTTCTGAACACAACCTTCTCAATCTTAAAAACTGAGAGTACGGTATAGCAGTTTTACAAGCCTTTGGGTGGCAAGAACCATATTTTAAATATGAATGACTGTCAGTAGTCTTGTAATGTACTGAGGTGGACAATCTATTTCTGCAAACTGAAATTTTTATATCCAAAAATTCAATTTTTTTCTCAGATACAACAAAAGTAAACTGAAAAGCATGATGGAAATTGCACACATAATCAATAAATTGATCAAACTCTAAATTTGATGAAGAGTCATATCTTACACTCAACCAATATATAACTCATCCTCATTGGAAACCGACACATATTTATGTCTAAACTATGATATATAGTTGTAGATCCTCTTACAGCGACAGCTCAGCTGACCACCAGGGCATTTGCACATTTGTTTGAAGCCTTCAGGCCAGGTACTCAGAGATGTTATTCCAGGATGTTTTATGATTTCCTTGGTATCCTGGTGGCGGCTGGACTGTCACTGCAAAAGGTAGATATTTCAGTAATATTAACTTCCATGGAATATCTCCATTCCCAGAATTGTAAAGTGGCCAGTATCAGTAATTATATGGTTGCTCTGAGAGCTTTCTTTATACTTTATGACATGTCTACTGCTGTATTTAAAGATCACAAGATTCAGTGCAAGAACATTTTAGATGATATTAGAATGTGTGTTAAATTATTGTAAAATAAATATATAAAATCCATGGGGTATTCTTACTGTACATTATTAACCAATGTGGAAGCCAGGTCAAGTTGACCTGGGCTATGATCTTATTTAACACTGCTTCATGTGCTGCCTGTGCAGGTTTGCCCATTATTGGCTGCTTTTGGATTGTTGGTTTCACAGAGTGGGCCCATTTTATGGCCTTTCTCACCATTGACCTTTATGGCATTTATCAGTATACACCTTTTCTGGTCTTGTCCAGATTTGACCTCTGTGACCTTTGATATGACCTTGGCCATTGGTGTCATTGTGACACTTAGGGTCACTGTTGCCTTAGTGGTTACTTTACTGATAAGATTGGTTTATAGTGTCTTTGGCTTATGAATTGGGAACTTTTTCATCTTGGAACTGTTATGTGGTGACCTTTATTTGACACAAGGTCACTTGGGGGTCATGGAATGTCAAAAACTTCAAAATTTCTTAAATTGGCAAAATTTTAACTAGCAGAATGAAAATCAATATCCTCAACAAAATAATTCAAATTAGACAAATTGTAAGAGAGATAACATTTATGCTACAATTTCATTGTCCCTGTTCATACCCAGTGGGTACATACAGCCAAATTTCATAATGAAGTAACTTTCCTTGATTTTCCTGGCCAAATTACCATGAATGTTTTCATACAAAACTTGCACTTTGAAATTATCTAAACTGTGGCCAAAAGAGTTGTAGTAAATAGCTACCTCTTTATGCCTATTCTTGTTCTTGACATCTCTCAAGTGTACTCTTATCCTATTTCCTAACCTTCTTTCTGTTTCCCTGATATAAATCTCTCCACATCTAGTACATTCAATGCAATAAATGACATCTTTGCTGATACTAGAAAAACTACCCGCAGAAGTAAATTTACCTCTAGGGCCCTCAACTGTGTGTACCTCATTGAAAACAAAGGAACATGTAAGACGTTTTCTACCACATGGCAAAGTCATGCCAGATACATCTTTTGAACTAAATTTAGAGTGGACCAGCATGTATCTTATGTTCCTGTACCTACAGTATGAAATCAGAGGTTTGTCTTGAAAGAAATAACCCACTTCCTCGTCAAGATTTTAGCATGTGAAAATTTTTCTGCGCAATGTCTTTGATTGCCTTACTGTGAGAGTTGTATGTAAGGGTAATGATAACCCTATTAATTTATTTAGCAGGTTCTTTTTGTTTCAAAGCATGAGATCTACTGATATGAGAAACTCTATCTTTGACCTTAGAGATAATGCTCTGGGGATAATCTATTGCTAGAAAGATATATTCCATTTCTCTTTTGACTTCAAATCCTGCCTATCAGAACATAGGTGCTTCAAACAGAGAAATTGTGAAAATGGAACAGTATTTTTGCATGATCTTGGATGAGAGGAACCATATTTAAGGTAAGCCTGAATGTCAGTTTCTTTCTAGTAAACCGTTGTGCTTATTCCATCTGCTTTGACGCACAATTTAAGTTTCTTCGTGGTAAATGGTTGTGCTTATTCCATCTGTTTTGATGCACAATTTCTTTTAGTTTCCGGTATATAAAGACTACCACGTTTTAAACATTCTATACAGTATATTATATCTTTGCTGATAGAACTATACTTGCCCTTTGGAGAATATACACCCCTTGGCAGTCTGACTTGGTTGCACATCATCAAAAACATGAGGACAAGTAAAACATCTTGTCCAGCCACATTTAACAGTTTTGCTGACTTGAGATTTTACACCTATTTTTGGGTGTAGAAGCATATCTTTCACATTTTGGTCTCTACGGTATGAAACTAAAGGCTTTTCCTGGAAAAGGTAGCCTACTTCATCATCCAATTGTTAAATGTAAAAATTTCTTCCTATGATATTTTTATCATTTTGCTGTGTGAATTTAAAGGTAATGCCTAAAGTAATTCAAACCTTTTTGTCTTTCTTGAAAAGCTTGAGCTTGATTGATACCAATTACTGATGCTTTTGCTTTATCAATTACGTTTTGGGGATAAGTCCCTCACAAGAAATTTTCCATTTCATTCACTTTTGACACGAAATCATTGTCTTCTGAACACAACCTTCTCAATCTTAAAAACTGAGAGTACGGTATAGCATTTTTACAAGCCTTTGGGTGGCAAGAACCATATTTTAAATATGAATGACTGTCAGTAGTCTTGTAATGTACTGAGGTGGACAATCTATTTCTGCAAACTGAAATTTTTATATCCAAAAATTCAATTTTTTTCTCAGATACAACAAAAGTAAACTGAAAAGCATGATGGAAATTGCACACATAATCAATAAATTGATCAAACTCTGAATTTGATGAAGAGTCATATCTTACACTCAACCAATATATAACTCATCCTCATTGGAAACCGACACATATTTATGTCTAAACTATGATATATAGTTGTAGATCCTCTTACAGCGACAGCTCAGCTGACCACCAGGGCATTTGCACATTTGTTTGAAGCCTTCAGGCCAGGTACTCAGAGATGTTATTCCAGGATGTTTTATGATTTCCTTGGTATCCTGGTGGCGGCTGGACTGTCACTGCAAAAGGTAGATATTTCAGTAATATTAACTTCCATGGAATATCTCCATTCCCAGAATTGTAAAGTGGCCAGTATCAGTAATTATATGGTTGCTCTGAGAGCTTTCTTTATACTTTATGACATGTCTACTGCTGTATTTAAAGATCACAAGATTCAGTGCAAGAACATTTTAGATGATATTAGAATGTGTGTTAAATTATTGTAAAATAAATATATAAAATCCATGGGGTATTCTTACTGTACATTATTAACCAATGTGGAAGCCAGGTCAAGTTGACCTGGGCTATGATCTTATTTAACACTGCTTCATGTGCTGCCTGTGCAGGTTTGCCCATTATTGGCTGCTTTTGGATTGTTGGTTTCACAGAGTGGGCCCATTTTATGGCCTTTCTCACCATTGACCTTTATGACATTTATCAGTACACACCTTTTCTGGTCTTGTCCAGATTTGACCTCTGTGACCTTTGATATGACCTTGGCCATTGGTGTCATTGTGACACTTAGGGTCACTGTTGCCTTAGTGGTTACTTTACTGATAAGATTGGCTTATAGTGTCTTTGGCTTATGAATTGGGAACTTTTTCATCTTGGAACTGTTATGTGGTGACCTTTATTTGACACAAGGTCACTTGGGGGTCATGGAATGTCAAAAACTTCAAAATTTCTTAAATTGGCAAAATTTTAACTAGCAGAATGAAAATCAATATCCTCAACAAAATAATTCAAATTAGACAAATTGTAAGAGAGATAACATTTATGCTACAATTTCATTGTCCCTGTTCATACCCAGTGGGTACATACAGCCAAATTTCATAATGAAGTAACTTTCCTTGATTTTCCTGGCCAAATTACCATGAATGTTTTCATACAAAACTTGCACTTTGAAATTATCTAAACTGTGGCCAAAAGAGTTGTAGTAAATAGCTACCTCTTTATGCCTATTCTTGTTCTTGACATCTCTCAAGTGTACTCTTATCCTATTTCCTAACCTTCTTTCTGTTTCCCTGATATAAATCTCTCCACATCTAGTACATTCAATGCAATAAATGACATCTTTGCTGATACTAGAAAAACTACCCGCAGAAGTAAATTTACCTCTAGGGCCCTCAACTGTGTGTACCTCATTGAAAACAAAGGAACATGTAAGACGTTTTCTACCACATGGCAAAGTCATGCCAGATACATCTTTTGAACTAAATTTAGAGTGGACCAGCATGTATCTTATGTTCCTGTACCTACAGTATGAAATCAGAGGTTTGTCTTGAAAGAAATAACCCACTTCCTCGTCAAGATTTTAGCATGTGAAAATTTTTCTGCGCAATGTCTTTGATTGCCTTACTGTGAGAGTTGTATGTAAGGGTAATGATAACCCTATTAATTTATTTAGCAGGTTCTTTTTGTTTCAAAGCATGAGATCTACTGATATGAGAAACTCTATCTTTGACCTTAGAGATAATGCTCTGGGGATAATCTATTGCTAGAAAGATATATTCCATTTCTCTTTTGACTTCAAATCCTGCCTATCAGAACATAGGTGCTTCAAACAGAGAAATTGTGAAAATGGAACAGTATTTTTGCATGATCTTGGATGAGAGGAACCATATTTAAGGTAAGCCTGAATGTCAGTTTCTTTCTAGTAAACCGTTGTGCTTATTCCATCTGCTTTGACGCACAATTTAAGTTTCTTCGTGGTAAATGGTTGTGCTTATTCCATCTGTTTTGATGCACAATTTCTTTTAGTTTCCGGTATATAAAGACTACCACGTTTTAAACATTCTATACAGTATATTATATCTTTGCTGATAGAACTATACTTGCCCTTTGGATAATATACACCCCTTGGCAGTCTGACTTGGTTGCACATCATCAAAAACATGAGGACAAGTAAAACATCTTGTCCAGCCACATTTAACAGTTTTGCTGACTTGAGATTTTACACCTATTTTTGGGTGTAGAAGCATATCTTTCACATTTTGGTCTCTATGGTATGAAACTAAAGGCTTTTCCTGGAAAAGGTAGCCTACTTCATCATCCAATTGTTAAATGTAAAAATTTCTTCCTATGATATTTTTATCATTTTGCTGTGTGAATTTAAAGGTAATGCCTAAAGTAATTCAAACCTTTTTGTCTTTCTTGAAAAGCTTGAGCTTGATTGATACCAATTACTGATGCTTTTGCTTTATCAATTACGTTTTGGGGATAAGTCTCTCACAAGAAATTTTCCATTTCATTCACTTTTGACACGAAATCATTGTCTTCTGAACACAACCTTCTCAATCTTAAAAACTGAGAGTACGGTATAGCATTTTTACAAGCCTTTGGGTGGCAAGAACCATATTTTAAATATGAATGACTGTCAGTAGTCTTGTAATGTACTGAGGTGGACAATCTATTTCTGCAAACTGAAATTTTTATATCCAAAAATTCAATTTTTTTCTCAGATACAACAAAAGTAAACTGAAAAGCATGATGGAAATTAGACACATAATCAATAAATTGATCAAACTCTGAATTTGATGAAGAGTCATATCTTACACTAAACCAATATATAACTCATCCTCATTGGATACCGACACATATTTATGTCTAAACTCTGATATATAGTTGTAGATCCTCTTCCAGCGACAGCTCAGCTGACCACCAGGGCATTTGCACATTTGTTTGAAGCCTTCAGGCCAGGTACTCAGAGATGTTATTCCAGGATGTTTTATGATTTCCTTGGTATCCTGGTGGCGGCTGGACTGTCACTGCAAAAGGTAGATATTTCAGTAATATTAACTTCCATGGAATATCTCCATTCCCAGAATTGTAAAGTGGCCAGTATCAGTAATTATATGGTTGCTCTGAGAGCTTTCTTTATACTTTATGACATGCCTACTGCTGTATTTAAAGATCACAAGATTCAGTGCAAGAACATTTTAGATGATATTAGAATGTGTGTTAAATTATTGTAAAATAAATATATAAAATCCATGGGGTATTCTTACTGTACATTATTAACCAATGTGGAAGCCAGGTCAAGTTGACCTGGGCTATGATCTTATTTAACACTGCTTCATGTGCTGCCTGTGGAGGTTTGCCCATTATTGGCTGCTTTTGGATTGTTGGTTTCACAGAGTGGGCCCATTTTATGGCCTTTCTCACCATTGACCTTTATGACATTTATCAGTACACACCTTTTCTGGTCTTGTCCAGATTTGACCTCTGTGACCTTTGATATGACCTTGGCCATTGGTGTCATTGTGACACTTAGGGTCACTGTTGCCTTAGTGGTTACTTTACTGATAAGATTGGTTTATAGTGTCTTTGGCTTATGAATTGGGAACTTTTTCATCTTGGAACTGTTATGTGGTGACCTTTATTTGACACAAGGTCACTTGGGGGTCATGGAATGTCAAAAAATTCAAAATTTCTGAAATTGGCAAAATTTTAACTAGCAGAATGAAAATCAATATCCTCAACAAAATAATTCAAATTAGACAAATTGTAAGAGAGATAACATTTATGCTACAATTCCATTGTCCCTGTTCATACCCAGTGGGTACATACAGCCAAATTTCATAATGAAGTAACTTTCCTTGATTTTCCTGGCCAAATTACCATGAATGTTTTCATACAAAACTTGCACTTTGAAATTATCTAAACTGTGGCCAAAAGAGTTGTAGTAAATAGCTACCTCTTTATGCCTATTCTTGTTCTTGACATCTCTCAAGTGTACTCTTATCCTATTTCCTAACCTTCTTTCTGTTTCCCTGATATAAATCTCTCCACATCTAGTACATTCAATGCAATAAATGACATCTTTGCTGATACTAGAAAAACTACCCGCAGAAGTAAATTTACCTCTAGGGCCCTCAACTGTGTGTACCTCATTGAAAACAAAGGAACATGTAAGACGTTTTCTACCACATGGCAAAGTCATGCCAGATACATCTTTTGAACTAAATTTAGAGTGGACCAGCATGTATCTTATGTTCCTGTACCTACAGTATGAAATCAGAGGTTTGTCTTGAAAGAAATAACCCACTTCCTCGTCAAGATTTTAGCATGTGAAAATTTTTCTGCGCAATGTCTTTGATTGCCTTACTGTGAGAGTTGTATGTAAGGGTAATGATAACCCTATTAATTTATTTAGCAGGTTCTTTTTGTTTCAAAGCATGAGATCTACTGATATGAGAAACTCTATCTTTGACCTTAGAGATAATGCTCTGGGGATAATCTATTGCTAGAAAGATATATTCCATTTCTCTTTTGACTTCAAATCCTGCCTATCAGAACATAGGTGCTTCAAACAGAGAAATTGTGAAAATGGAACAGTATTTTTGCATGATCTTGGATGAGAGGAACCATATTTAAGGTAAGCCTGAATGTCAGTTTCTTTCTAGTAAACCGTTGTGCTTATTCCATCTGCTTTGACGCACAATTTAAGTTTCTTCGTGGTAAATGGTTGTGCTTATTCCATCTGTTTTGATGCACAATTTCTTTTAGTTTCCGGTATATAAAGACTACCACGTTTTAAACATTCTATACAGTATATTATATCTTTGCTGATAGAACTATACTTGCCCTTTGGAGAATATACACCCCTTGGCAGTCTGACTTGGTTGCACATCATCAAAAACATGAGGACAAGTAAAACATCTTGTCCAGCCACATTTAACAGTTTTGCTGACTTGAGATTTTACACTTATTTTTGGGTGTAGAAGCATATCTTTCACATTTTGGTCTCTACGGTATGAAACTAAAGGCTTTTCCTGGAAAAGGTAGCCTACTTCATCATCCAATTGTTAAATGTAAAAATTTCTTCCTATGATATTTTTATCATTTTGCTGTGTGAATTTAAAGGTAATGCCTAAAGTAATTCAAACCTTTTTGTCTTTCTTGAAAAGCTTGAGCTTGATTGATACCAATTACTGATGCTTTTGCTTTATCAATTACGTTTTGGGGATAAGTCCCTCACAAGAAATTTTCCATTTCATTCACTTTTGACACGAAATCATTGTCTTCTGAACACAACCTTCTCAATCTTAAAAACTGAGAGTACGGTATAGCATTTTTACAAGCCTTTGGGTGGCAAGAACCATATTTTAAATATGAATGACTGTCAGTAGTCTTGTAATGTACTGAGGTGGACAATCTATTTCTGCAAACTGAAATTTTTATATCCAAAAATTCAATTTTTTTCTCAGATACAACAAAAGTAAACTGAAAAGCATGATGGAAATTGCACACATAATCAATCAATTGATCAAACTCTGAATTTGATGAAGAGTCATATCTTACACTCAACCAATATATAACTCATCCTCATTGGATACCAACACATATTTATGTCTAAACTCTGATATATAGTTGTAGATCCTCTTCCAGCGACAGCTCAGCTGACCACCAGGGCATTTGCACATTTGTTTGAAGCCTTCAGGCCAGGTACTCAGAGATGTTATTCCAGGATGTTTTATGATTTCCTTGGTATCCTGGTGGCGGCTGGACTGTCACTGCAAAAGGTAGATATTTCAGTAATATTAACTTCCATGGAATATCTCCATTCCCAGAATTGTAAAGTGGCCAGTATCAGTAATTATATGGTTGCTCTGAGAGCTTTCTTTATACTTTATGACATGCCTACTGCTGTATTTAAAGATCACAAGATTCAGTGCAAGAACATTTTAGATGATATTAGAATGTGTGTTAAATTATTGTAAAATAAATATATAAAATCCATGGGGTATTCTTACTGTACATTATTAACCAATGTGGAAGCCAGGTCAAGTTGACCTGGGCTATGATCTTATTTAACACTGCTTCATGTGCTGCCTGTGGAGGTTTGCCCATTATTGGCTGCTTTTGGATTGTTGGTTTCACAGAGTGGGCCCATTTTATGGCCTTTCTCACCATTGACCTTTATGACATTTATCAGTACACACCTTTTCTGGTCTTGTCCAGATTTGACCTCTGTGACCTTTGATATGACCTTGGCCATTGGTGTCATTGTGACACTTAGGGTCACTGTTGCCTTAGTGGTTACTTTACTGATAAGATTGGTTTATAGTGTCTTTGGCTTATGAATTGGGAACTTTTTCATCTTGGAACTGTTATGTGGTGACCTTTATTTGACACAAGGTCACTTGGGGGTCATGGAATGTCAAAAACTTCAAAATTTCTTAAATTGGCAAAATTTTAACTAGCAGAATGAAAATCAATATCCTCAACAAAATAATTCAAATTAGACAAATTGTAAGAGAGATAACATTTATGCTACAATTTCATTGTCCCTGTTCATACCCAGTGGGTACATACAGCCAAATTTCATAATGAAGTAACTTTCCTTGATTTTCCTGGCCAAATTACCATGAATGTTTTCATACAAAACTTGCACTTTGAAATTATCTAAACTGTGGCCAAAAGAGTTGTAGTAAATAGCTACCTCTTTATGCCTATTCTTGTTCTTGACATCTCTCAAGTGTACTCTTATCCTATTTCCTAACCTTCTTTCTGTTTCCCTGATATAAATCTCTCCACATCTAGTACATTCAATGCAATAAATGACATCTTTGCTGATACTAGAAAAACTACCCGCAGAAGTAAATTTACCTCTAGGGCCCTCAACTGTGTGTACCTCATTGAAAACAAAGGAACATGTAAGACGTTTTCTACCACATGGAAAAGTCATGCCAGATACATCTTTTGAACTAAATTTAGAGTGGACCAGCATGTATCTTATGTTCCTGTACCTACAGTATGAAATCAGAGGTTTGTCTTGAAAGAAATAACCCAATTCCTCGTCAAGATTTTAGCATGTGAAAATTTTTCTGCGCAATGTCTTTGATTGCCTTACTGTGAGAGTTGTATGTAAGGGTAATGATAACCCTATTAATTTATTTAGCAGGTTCTTTTTGTTTCAAAGCATGAGATCTACTGATATGAGAAACTCTATCTTTGACCTTAGAGATAATGCTCTGGGGATAATCTATTGCTAGAAAGATATATTCCATTTCTCTTTTGACTTCAAATCCTGCCTATCAGAACATAGGTGCTTCAAACAGAGAAATTGTGAAAATGGAACAGTATTTTTGCATGATCTTGGATGAGAGGAACCATATTTAAGGTAAGCCTGAATGTCAGTTTCTTTCTAGTAAACCGTTGTGCTTATTCCATCTGCTTTGACGCACAATTTAAGTTTCTTCATGGTAAATGGTTGTGCTTATTCCATCTGTTTTGATGCACAATTTCTTTTAGTTTCCGGTATATAAAGACTACCACGTTTTAAACATTCTATACAGTATATTATATCTTTGCTGATAGAACTATACTTGCCCTTTGGAGAATATACACCCCTTGGCAGTCTGACTTGGTTGCACATCATCAAAAACATGAGGACAAGTAAAACATCTTGTCCAGCCACATTTAACAGTTTTGCTGACTTGAGATTTTACACCTATTTTTGGGTGTAGAAGCATATCTTTCACATTTTGGTCTCTACGGTATGAAACTAAAGGCTTTTCCTGGAAAAGGTAGCCTACTTCATCATCTAATTGTTAAATGTAAAAATTTCTTCCTATGATATTTTTTATCATTTTGCTGTGTGAATTTAAAGGTAATGCCTAAAGTAATTCAAACCTTTTTGTCTTTCTTGAAAAGCTTGAGCTTGATTGATACCAATTACTGATGCTTTTGCTTTATCAATTACGTTTTGGGGATAAGTCCCTCACAAGAAATTTTCCATTTCATTCACTTTTGACATGAAATCATTGTCTTCTGAACACAACCTTCTCAATCTTAAAAACTGAGAGTACGGTATAGCATTTTTACAAGCCTTTGGGTGGCAAGAACCATATTTTAAATATGAATGACTGTCAGTAGTCTTGTAATGTACTGAGGTGGACAATCTATTTCTGCAAACTGAAATTTTTATATCCAAAAATTCAATTTTTTTCTCAGATACAACAAAAGTAAACTGAAAAGCATGATGGAAATTAGACACATAATCAATAAATTAATCAAACTCTGAATTTGATGAAGAGTCATATCTTACACTCAACCAATATATAACTCATCCTCATTGGATACCGACACATATTTATGTCTAAACTCTGATATATAGTTGTAGATCCTCTTCCAGCGACAGCTCAGCTGACCACCAGGGCATTTGCACATTTGTTTGAAGCCTTCAGGCCAGGTACTCAGAGATGTTATTCCAGGATGTTTTATGATTTCCTTGGTATCCTGGTGGCGGCTGGACTGTCACTGCAAAAGGTAGATATTTCAGTAATATTAACTTCCATGGAATATCTCCATTCCCAGAATTGTAAAGTGGCCAGTATCAGTAATTATATGGTTGCTCTGAGAGCTTTCTTTATACTTTATGACATGCCTACTGCTGTATTTAAAGATCACAAGATTCAGTGCAAGAACATTTTAGATGATATTAGAATGTGTGTTAAATTATTGTAAAATAAATATATAAAATCCATGGGGTATTCTTACTGTACATTATTAACCAATGTGGAAGCCAGGTCAAGTTGACCTGGGCTATGATCTTATTTAACACTGCTTCATGTGCTGCCTGTGGAGGTTTGCCCATTATTGGCTGGTTTTGGATTGTTGGTTTCACAGAGTGGGCCCATTTTATGGCCTTTCTCACCATTGACCTTTATGACATTTATCAGTACACACCTTTTCTGGTCTTGTCCAGATTTGACCTCTGTGACCTTTGATATGACCTTGGCCATTGGTGTCATTGTGACACTTAGGGTCACTGTTGCCTTAGTGGTTACTTTACTGATAAGATTGGTTTATAGTGTCTTTGGCTTATGAATTGGGAACTTTTTCATCTTGGAACTGTTATGTGGTGACCTTTATTTGACACAAGGTCACTTGGGGGTCATGGAATGTCAAAAAATTCAAAATTTCTGAAATTGGCAAAATTTTAACTAGCAGAATGAAAATCAATATCCTCAACAAAATAATTCAAATTAGACAAATTGTAAGAGAGATAACATTTATGCTACAATTCCATTGTCCCTGTTCATACCCAGTGGGTACATACAGCCAAATTTCATAATGAAGTAACTTTCCTTGATTTTCCTGGCCAAATTACCATGAATGTTTTCATACAAAACTTGCACTTTGAAATTATCTAAACTGTGGCCAAAAGAGTTGTAGTAAATAGCTACCTCTTTATGCCTATTCTTGTTCTTGACATCTCTCAAGTGTACTCTTATCCTATTTCCTAACCTTCTTTCTGTTTCCCTGATATAAATCTCTCCACATCTAGTACATTCAATGCAATAAATGACATCTTTGTTGATACTAGAAAAACTACCCGCAGAAGTAAATTTACCTCTAGGGCCCTCAACTGTGTGTACCTCATTGAAAACAAAGGAACATGTAAGACGTTTTCTACCACATGGCAAAGTCATGCCAGATACATCTTTTGAACTAAATTTAGAGTGGACCAGCATGTATCTTATGTTCCTGTACCTACAGTATGAAATCAGAGGTTTGTCTTGAAAGAAATAACCCACTTCCTCGTCAAGATTTTAGCATGTGAAAATTTTTCTGCGCAATGTCTTTGATTGCCTTACTGTGAGAGTTGTATGTAAGGGTAATGATAACCCTATTAATTTATTTAGCAGGTTCTTTTTGTTTCAAAGCATGAGATCTACTGATATGAGAAACTCTATCTTTGACCTTAGAGATAATGCTCTGGGGATAATCTATTGCTAGAAAGATATATTCCATTTCTCTTTTGACTTCAAATCCTGCCTATCAGAACATAGGTGCTTCAAACAGAGAAATTGTGAAAATGGAACAGTATTTTTGCATGATCTTGGATGAGAGGAACCATATTTAAGGTAAGCCTGAATGTCAGTTTCTTTCTAGTAAACCGTTGTGCTTATTCCATCTGCTTTGACGCACAATTTAAGTTTCTTCGTGGTAAATGGTTGTGCTTATTCCATCTGTTTTGATGCACAATTTCTTTTAGTTTCCGGTATATAAAGACTACCACGTTTTAAACATTCTATACAGTATATTATATCTTTGCTGATAGAACTATACTTGCCCTTTGGAGAATATACACCCCTTGGCAGTCTGACTTGGTTGCACATCATCAAAAACATGAGGACAAGTAAAACATCTTGTCCAGCCACATTTAACAGTTTTGCTGACTTGAGATTTTACACTTATTTTTGGGTGTAGAAGCATATCTTTCACATTTTGGTCTCTACGGTATGAAACTAAAGGCTTTTCCTGGAAAAGGTAGCCTACTTCATCATCCAATTGTTAAATGTAAAAATTTCTTCCTATGATATTTTTATCATTTTGCTGTGTGAATTTAAAGGTAATGCCTAAAGTAATTCAAACCTTTTTGTCTTTCTTGAAAAGCTTGAGCTTGATTGATACCAATTACTGATGCTTTTGCTTTATCAATTACGTTTTGGGGATAAGTCCCTCACAAGAAATTTTCCATTTCATTCACTTTTGACACGAAATCATTGTCTTCTGAACACAACCTTCTCAATCTTAAAAACTGAGAGTACGGTATAGCATTTTTACAAGCCTTTGGGTGGCAAGAACCATATTTTAAATATGAATGACTGTCAGTAGTCTTGTAATGTACTGAGGTGGACAATCTATTTCTGCAAACTGAAATTTTTATATCCAAAAATTCAATTTTTTTCTCAGATACAACAAAAGTAAACTGAAAAGCATGATGGAAATTGCACACATAATCAATCAATTGATCAAACTCTGAATTTGATGAAGAGTCATATCTTACACTCAACCAATATATAACTCATCCTCATTGGATACCAACACATATTTATGTCTAAACTCTGATATATAGTTGTAGATCCTCTTCCAGCGACAGCTCAGCTGACCACCAGGGCATTTGCACATTTGTTTGAAGCCTTCAGGCCAGGTACTCAGAGATGTTATTCCAGGATGTTTTATGATTTCCTTGGTATCCTGGTGGCGGCTGGACTGTCACTGCAAAAGGTAGATATTTCAGTAATATTAACTTCCATGGAATATCTCCATTCCCAGAATTGTAAAGTGGCCAGTATCAGTAATTATATGGTTGCTCTGAGAGCTTTCTTTATACTTTATGACATGCCTACTGCTGTATTTAAAGATCACAAGATTCAGTGCAAGAACATTTTAGATGATATTAGAATGTGTGTTAAATTATTGTAAAATAAATATATAAAATCCATGGGGTATTCTTACTGTACATTATTAACCAATGTGGAAGCCAGGTCAAGTTGACCTGGGCTATGATCTTATTTAACACTGCTTCATGTGCTGCCTGTGGAGGTTTGCCCATTATTGGCTGCTTTTGGATTGTTGGTTTCACAGAGTGGGCCCATTTTATGGCCTTTCTCACCATTGACCTTTATGACATTTATCAGTACACACCTTTTCTGGTCTTGTCCAGATTTGACCTCTGTGACCTTTGATATGACCTTGGCCATTGGTGTCATTGTGACACTTAGGGTCACTGTTGCCTTAGTGGTTACTTTACTGATAAGATTGGTTTATAGTGTCTTTGGCTTATGAATTGGGAACTTTTTCATCTTGGAACTGTTATGTGGTGACCTTTATTTGACACAAGGTCACTTGGGGGTCATGGAATGTCAAAAACTTCAAAATTTCTTAAATTGGCAAAATTTTAACTAGCAGAATGAAAATCAATATCCTCAACAAAATAATTCAAATTAGACAAATTGTAAGAGAGATAACATTTATGCTACAATTTCATTGTCCCTGTTCATACCCAGTGGGTACATACAGCCAAATTTCATAATGAAGTAACTTTCCTTGATTTTCCTGGCCAAATTACCATGAATGTTTTCATACAAAACTTGCACTTTGAAATTATCTAAACTGTGGCCAAAAGAGTTGTAGTAAATAGCTACCTCTTTATGCCTATTCTTGTTCTTGACATCTCTCAAGTGTACTCTTATCCTATTTCCTAACCTTCTTTCTGTTTCCCTGATATAAATCTCTCCACATCTAGTACATTCAATGCAATAAATGACATCTTTGCTGATACTAGAAAAACTACCCGCAGAAGTAAATTTACCTCTAGGGCCCTCAACTGTGTGTACCTCATTGAAAACAAAGGAACATGTAAGACGTTTTCTACCACATGGCAAAGTCATGCCAGATACATCTTTTGAACTAAATTTAGAGTGGACCAGCATGTATCTTATGTTCCTGTACCTACAGTATGAAATCAGAGGTTTGTCTTGAAAGAAATAACCCACTTCCTCGTCAAGATTTTAGCATGTGAAAATTTTTCTGCGCAATGTCTTTGATTGCCTTACTGTGAGAGTTGTATGTAAGGGTAATGATAACCCTATTAATTTATTTAGCAGGTTCTTTTTGTTTCAAAGCATGAGATCTACTGATATGAGAAACTCTATCTTTGACCTTAGAGATAATGCTCTGGGGATAATCTATTGCTAGAAAGATATATTCCATTTCTCTTTTGACTTCAAATCCTGCCTATCAGAACATAGGTGCTTCAAACAGAGAAATTGTGAAAATGGAACAGTATTTTTGCATGATCTTGGATGAGAGGAACCATATTTAAGGTAAGCCTGAATGTCAGTTTCTTTCTAGTAAACCGTTGTGCTTATTCCATCTGCTTTGACGCACAATTTAAGTTTCTTCATGGTAAATGGTTGTGCTTATTCCATCTGTTTTGATGCACAATTTCTTTTAGTTTCCGGTATATAAAGACTACCACGTTTTAAACATTCTATACAGTATATTATATCTTTGCTGATAGAACTATACTTGCCCTTTGGAGAATATACACCCCTTGGCAGTCTGACTTGGTTGCACATCATCAAAAACATGAGGACAAGTAAAACATCTTGTCCAGCCACATTTAACAGTTTTGCTGACTTGAGATTTTACACCTATTTTTGGGTGTAGAAGCATATCTTTCACATTTTGGTCTCTACGGTATGAAACTAAAGGCTTTTCCTGGAAAAGGTAGCCTACTTCATCATCCAATTGTTAAATGTAAAAATTTCTTCCTATGATATTTTTATCATTTTGCTGTGTGAATTTAAAGGTAATGCCTAAAGTAATTCAAACCTTTTTGTCTTTCTTGAAAAGCTTGAGCTTGATTGATACCAATTACTGATGCTTTTGCTTTATCAATTACGTTTTGGGGATAAGTCCCTCACAAGAAATTTTCCATTTCATTCACTTTTGACATGAAATCATTGTCTTCTGAACACAACCTTCTCAATCTTAAAAACTGAGAGTACGGTATAGCATTTTTACAAGCCTTTGGGTGGCAAGAACCATATTTTAAATATGAATGACTGTCAGTAGTCTTGTAATGTACTGAGGTGGACAATCTATTTCTGCAAACTGAAATTTTTATATCCAAAAATTCAATTTTTTTCTCAGATACAACAAAAGTAAACTGAAAAGCATGATGGAAATTAGACACATAATCAATAAATTGATCAAACTCTGAATTTGATGAAGAGTCATATCTTACACTCAACCAATATATAACTCATCCTCATTGGATACCGACACATATTTATGTCTAAACTCTGATATATAGTTGTAGATCCTCTTCCAGCGACAGCTCAGCTGATCACCAGGCCATTTGCACATTTGTTTGAAGCCTTCAGGCCAGGTACTCAGAGATGTTATTCCAGGATGTTTTATGATTTCCTTGGTATCCTGGTGGCGGCTGGACTGTCACTGCAATAGGTAGATATTTCAGTAATATTAACTTCCATGGAATATCTCCATTCCCAGAATTGTAAAGTGGCCAGTATCAGTAATTATATGGTTGCTCTGAGAGCTTTCTTTATACTTTATGACATGCCTACTGCTGTATTTAAAGATCACAAGATTCAGTGCAAGAACATTTTAGATGATATTAGAATGTGTGTTAAATTATTGTAAAATAAATATATAAAATCCATGGGGTATTCTTACTGTACATTATTAACCAATGTGGAAGCCAGGTCAAGTTGACCTGGGCTATGATCTTATTTAACACTGCTTCATGTGCTGCCTGTGGAGGTTTGCCCATTATTGGCTGCTTTTGGATTGTTGGTTTCACAGAGTGGGCCCATTTTATGGCCTTTCTCACCATTGACCTTTATGACATTTATCAGTACACACCTTTTCTGGTCTTGTCCAGATTTGACCTCTGTGACCTTTGATATGACCTTGGCCATTGGTGTCATTGTGACACTTAGGGTCACTGTTGCCTTAGTGGTTACTTTACTGATAAGATTGGTTTATAGTGTCTTTGGCTTATGAATTGGGAACTTTTTCATCTTGGAACTGTTATGTGGTGACCTTTATTTGACACAAGGTCACTTGGGGGTCATGGAATGTCAAAAAATTCAAAATTTCTGAAATTGGCAAAATTTTAACTAGCAGAATGAAAATCAATATCCTCAACAAAATAATTCAAATTAGACAAATTGTAAGAGAGATAACATTTATGCTACAATTTCATTGTCCCTGTTCATACCCAGTGGGTACATACAGCCAAATTTCATAATGAAGTAACTTTCCTTGATTTTCCTGGCCAAATTACCATGAATGTTTTCATACAAAACTTGCACTTTGAAATTATCTAAACTGTGGCCAAAAGAGTTGTAGTAAATAGCTACCTCTTTATGCCTATTCTTGTTCTTGACATCTCTCAAGTGTACTCTTATCCTATTTCCTAACCTTCTTTCTGTTTCCCTGATATAAATCTCTCCACATCTAGTACATTCAATGCAATAAATGACATCTTTGTTGATACTAGAAAAACTACCCGCAGAAGTAAATTTACCTCTAGGGCCCTCAACTGTGTGTACCTCATTGAAAACAAAGGAACATGTAAGACGTTTTCTACCACATGGCAAAGTCATGCCAGATACATCTTTTGAACTAAATTTAGAGTGGACCAGCATGTATCTTATGTTCCTGTACCTACAGTATGAAATCAGAGGTTTGTCTTGAAAGAAATAACCCACTTCCTCGTCAAGATTTTAGCATGTGAAAATTTTTCTGCGCAATGTCTTTGATTGCCTTACTGTGAGAGTTGTATGTAAGGGTAATGATAACCCTATTAATTTATTTAGCAGGTTCTTTTTGTTTCAAAGCATGAGATCTACTGATATGAGAAACTCTATCTTTGACCTTAGAGATAATGCTCTGGGGATAATCTATTGCTAGAAAGATATATTCCATTTCTCTTTTGACTTCAAATCCTGCCTATCAGAACATAGGTGCTTCAAACAGAGAAATTGTGAAAATGGAACAGTATTTTTGCATGATCTTGGATGAGAGGAACCATATTTAAGGTAAGCCTGAATGTCAGTTTCTTTCTAGTAAACCGTTGTGCTTATTCCATCTGCTTTGACGCACAATTTAAGTTTCTTCATGGTAAATGGTTGTGCTTATTCCATCTGTTTTGATGCACAATTTCTTTTAGTTTCCGGTATATAAAGACTACCACGTTTTAAACATTCTATACAGTATATTATATCTTTGCTGATAGAACTATACTTGCCCTTTGGAGAATATACACCCCTTGGCAGTCTGACTTGGTTGCACATCATCAAAAACATGAGGACAAGTAAAACATCTTGTCCAGCCACATTTAACAGTTTTGCTGACTTGAGATTTTACACCTATTTTTGGGTGTAGAAGCATATCTTTCACATTTTGGTCTCTACGGTATGAAACTAAAGGCTTTTCCTGGAAAAGGTAGCCTACTTCATCATCCAATTGTTAAATGTAAAAATTTCTTCCTATGATATTTTTATCATTTTGCTGTGTGAATTTAAAGGTAATGCCTAAAGTAATTCAAACCTTTTTGTCTTTCTTGAAAAGCTTGAGCTTGATTGATACCAATTACTGATGCTTTTGCTTTATCAATTACGTTTTGGGGATAAGTCCCTCACAAGAAATTTTCCATTTCATTCACTTTTGACATGAAATCATTGTCTTCTGAACACAACCTTCTCAATCTTAAAAACTGAGAGTACGGTATAGCATTTTTACAAGCCTTTGGGTGGCAAGAACCATATTTTAAATATGAATGACTGTCAGTAGTCTTGTAATGTACTGAGGTGGACAATCTATTTCTGCAAACTGAAATTTTTATATCCAAAAATTCAATTTTTTTCTCAGATACAACAAAAGTAAACTGAAAAGCATGATGGAAATTAGACACATAATCAATAAATTGATCAAACTCTGAATTTGATGAAGAGTCATATCTTACACTCAACCAATATATAACTCATCCTCATTGGATACCGACACATATTTATGTCTAAACTCTGATATATAGTTGTAGATCCTCTTCCAGCGACAGCTCAGCTGACCACCAGGCCATTTGCACATTTGTTTGAAGCCTTCAGGCCAGGTACTCAGAGATGTTATTCCAGGATGTTTTATGATTTCCTTGGTATCCTGGTGGCGGCTGGACTGTCACTGCAAAAGGTAGATATTTCAGTAATATTAACTTCCATGGAATATCTCCATTCCCAGAATTGTAAAGTGGCCAGTATCAGTAATTATATGGTTGCTCTGAGAGCTTTCTTTATACTTTATGACATGCCTACTGCTGTATTTAAAGATCACAAGATTCAGTGCAAGAACATTTTAGATGATATTAGAATGTGTGTTAAATTATTGTAAAATAAATATATAAAATCCATGGGGTATTCTTACTGTACATTATTAACCAATGTGGAAGCCAGGTCAAGTTGACCTGGGCTATGATCTTATTTAACACTGCTTCATGTGCTGCCTGTGGAGGTTTGCCCATTATTGGCTGCTTTTGGATTGTTGGTTTCACAGAGTGGGCCCATTTTATGGCCTTTCTCACCATTGACCTTTATGACATTTATCAGTACACACCTTTTCTGGTCTTGTCCAGATTTGACCTCTGTGACCTTTGATATGACCTTGGCCATTGGTGTCATTGTGACACTTAGGGTCACTGTTGCCTTAGTGGTTACTTTACTGATAAGATTGGTTTATAGTGTCTTTGGCTTATGAATTGGGAACTTTTTCATCTTGGAACTGTTATGTGGTGACCTTTATTTGACACAAGGTCACTTGGGGGTCATGGAATGTCAAAAAATTCAAAATTTCTGAAATTGGCAAAATTTTAACTAGCAGAATGAAAATCAATATCCTCAACAAAATAATTCAAATTAGACAAATTGTAAGAGAGATAACATTTATGCTACAATTTCATTGTCCCTGTTCATACCCAGTGGGTACATACAGCCAAATTTCATAATGAAGTAACTTTCCTTGATTTTCCTGGCCAAATTACCATGAATGTTTTCATACAAAACTTGCACTTTGAAATTATCTAAACTGTGGCCAAAAGAGTTGTAGTAAATAGCTACCTCTTTATGCCTATTCTTGTTCTTGACATCTCTCAAGTGTACTCTTATCCTATTTCCTAACCTTCTTTCTGTTTCCCTGATATAAATCTCTCCACATCTAGTACATTCAATGCAATAAATGACATCTTTGTTGATACTAGAAAAACTACCCGCAGAAGTAAATTTACCTCTAGGGCCCTCAACTGTGTGTACCTCATTGAAAACAAAGGAACATGTAAGACGTTTTCTACCACATGGCAAAGTCATGCCAGATACATCTTTTGAACTAAATTTAGAGTGGACCAGCATGTATCTTATGTTCCTGTACCTACAGTATGAAATCAGAGGTTTGTCTTGAAAGAAATAACCCACTTCCTCGTCAAGATTTTAGCATGTGAAAATTTTTCTGCGCAATGTCTTTGATTGCCTTACTGTGAGAGTTGTATGTAAGGGTAATGATAACCCTATTAATTTATTTAGCAGGTTCTTTTTGTTTCAAAGCATGAGATCTACTGATATGAGAAACTCTATCTTTGACCTTAGAGATAATGCTCTGGGGATAATCTATTGCTAGAAAGATATATTCCATTTCTCTTTTGACTTCAAATCCTGCCTATCAGAACATAGGTGCTTCAAACAGAGAAATTGTGAAAATGGAACAGTATTTTTGCATGATCTTGGATGAGAGGAACCATATTTAAGGTAAGCCTGAATGTCAGTTTCTTTCTAGTAAACCGTTGTGCTTATTCCATCTGCTTTGACGCACAATTTAAGTTTCTTCATGGTAAATGGTTGTGCTTATTCCATCTGTTTTGATGCACAATTTCTTTTAGTTTCCGGTATATAAAGACTACCACGTTTTAAACATTCTATACAGTATATTATATCTTTGCTGATAGAACTATACTTGCCCTTTGGAGAATATACACCCCTTGGCAGTCTGACTTGGTTGCACATCATCAAAAACATGAGGACAAGTAAAACATCTTGTCCAGCCACATTTAACAGTTTTGCTGACTTGAGATTTTACACCTATTTTTGGGTGTAGAAGCATATCTTTCACATTTTGGTCTCTACGGTATGAAACTAAAGGCTTTTCCTGGAAAAGGTAGCCTACTTCATCATCCAATTGTTAAATGTAAAAATTTCTTCCTATGATATTTTTATCATTTTGCTGTGTGAATTTAAAGGTAATGCCTAAAGTAATTCAAACCTTTTTGTCTTTCTTGAAAAGCTTGAGCTTGATTGATACCAATTACTGATGCTTTTGCTTTATCAATTACGTTTTGGGGATAAGTCCCTCACAAGAAATTTTCCATTTCATTCACTTTTGACATGAAATCATTGTCTTCTGAACACAACCTTCTCAATCTTAAAAACTGAGAGTACGGTATAGCATTTTTACAAGCCTTTGGGTGGCAAGAACCATATTTTAAATATGAATGACTGTCAGTAGTCTTGTAATGTACTGAGGTGGACAATCTATTTCTGCAAACTGAAATTTTTATATCCAAAAATTCAATTTTTTTCTCAGATACAACAAAAGTAAACTGAAAAGCATGATGGAAATTAGACACATAATCAATAAATTGATCAAACTCTGAATTTGATGAAGAGTCATATCTTACACTCAACCAATATATAACTCATCCTCATTGGATACCGACACATATTTATGTCTAAACTCTGATATATAGTTGTAGATCCTCTTCCAGCGACAGCTCAGCTGACCACCAGGCCATTTGCACATTTGTTTGAAGCCTTCAGGCCAGGTACTCAGAGATGTTATTCCAGGATGTTTTATGATTTCCTTGGTATCCTGGTGGCGGCTGGACTGTCACTGCAAAAGGTAGATATTTCAGTAATATTAACTTCCATGGAATATCTCCATTCCCAGAATTGTAAAGTGGCCAGTATCAGTAATTATATGGTTGCTCTGAGAGCTTTCTTTATACTTTATGACATGCCTACTGCTGTATTTAAAGATCACAAGATTCAGTGCAAGAACATTTTAGATGATATTAGAATGTGTGTTAAATTATTGTAAAATAAATATATAAAATCCATGGGGTATTCTTACTGTACATTATTAACCAATGTGGAAGCCAGGTCAAGTTGACCTGGGCTATGATCTTATTTAACACTGCTTCATGTGCTGCCTGTGGAGGTTTGCCCATTATTGGCTGCTTTTGGATTGTTGGTTTCACAGAGTGGGCCCATTTTATGGCCTTTCTCACCATTGACCTTTATGACATTTATCAGTACACACCTTTTCTGGTCTTGTCCAGATTTGACCTCTGTGACCTTTGATATGACCTTGGCCATTGGTGTCATTGTGACACTTAGGGTCACTGTTGCCTTAGTGGTTACTTTACTGATAAGATTGGTTTATAGTGTCTTTGGCTTATGAATTGGGAACTTTTTCATCTTGGAACTGTTATGTGGTGACCTTTATTTGACACAAGGTCACTTGGGGGTCATGGAATGTCAAAAAATTCAAAATTTCTGAAATTGGCAAAATTTTAACTAGCAGAATGAAAATCAATATCCTCAACAAAATAATTCAAATTAGACAAATTGTAAGAGAGATAACATTTATGCTACAATTTCATTGTCCCTGTTCATACCCAGTGGGTACATACAGCCAAATTTCATAATGAAGTAACTTTCCTTGATTTTCCTGGCCAAATTACCATGAATGTTTTCATACAAAACTTGCACTTTGAAATTATCTAAACTGTGGCCAAAAGAGTTGTAGTAAATAGCTACCTCTTTATGCCTATTCTTGTTCTTGACATCTCTCAAGTGTACTCTTATCCTATTTCCTAACCTTCTTTCTGTTTCCCTGATATAAATCTCTCCACATCTAGTACATTCAATGCAATAAATGACATCTTTGTTGATACTAGAAAAACTACCCGCAGAAGTAAATTTACCTCTAGGGCCCTCAACTGTGTGTACCTCATTGAAAACAAAGGAACATGTAAGACGTTTTCTACCACATGGCAAAGTCATGCCAGATACATCTTTTGAACTAAATTTAGAGTGGACCAGCATGTATCTTATGTTCCTGTACCTACAGTATGAAATCAGAGGTTTGTCTTGAAAGAAATAACCCACTTCCTCGTCAAGATTTTAGCATGTGAAAATTTTTCTGCGCAATGTCTTTGATTGCCTTACTGTGAGAGTTGTATGTAAGGGTAATGATAACCCTATTAATTTATTTAGCAGGTTCTTTTTGTTTCAAAGCATGAGATCTACTGATATGAGAAACTCTATCTTTGACCTTAGAGATAATGCTCTGGGGATAATCTATTGCTAGAAAGATATATTCCATTTCTCTTTTGACTTCAAATCCTGCCTATCAGAACATAGGTGCTTCAAACAGAGAAATTGTGAAAATGGAACAGTATTTTTGCATGATCTTGGATGAGAGGAACCATATTTAAGGTAAGCCTGAATGTCAGTTTCTTTCTAGTAAACCGTTGTGCTTATTCCATCTGCTTTGACGCACAATTTAAGTTTCTTCATGGTAAATGGTTGTGCTTATTCCATCTGTTTTGATGCACAATTTCTTTTAGTTTCCGGTATATAAAGACTACCACGTTTTAAACATTCTATACAGTATATTATATCTTTGCTGATAGAACTATACTTGCCCTTTGGAGAATATACACCCCTTGGCAGTCTGACTTGGTTGCACATCATCAAAAACATGAGGACAAGTAAAACATCTTGTCCAGCCACATTTAACAGTTTTGCTGACTTGAGATTTTACACCTATTTTTGGGTGTAGAAGCATATCTTTCACATTTTGGTCTCTACGGTATGAAACTAAAGGCTTTTCCTGGAAAAGGTAGCCTACTTCATCATCCAATTGTTAAATGTAAAAATTTCTTCCTATGATATTTTTATCATTTTGCTGTGTGAATTTAAAGGTAATGCCTAAAGTAATTCAAACCTTTTTGTCTTTCTTGAAAAGCTTGAGCTTGATTGATACCAATTACTGATGCTTTTGCTTTATCAATTACGTTTTGGGGATAAGTCCCTCACAAGAAATTTTCCATTTCATTCACTTTTGACATGAAATCATTGTCTTCTGAACACAACCTTCTCAATCTTAAAAACTGAGAGTACGGTATAGCATTTTTACAAGCCTTTGGGTGGCAAGAACCATATTTTAAATATGAATGACTGTCAGTAGTCTTGTAATGTACTGAGGTGGACAATCTATTTCTGCAAACTGAAATTTTTATATCCAAAAATTCAATTTTTTTCTCAGATACAACAAAAGTAAACTGAAAAGCATGATGGAAATTAGACACATAATCAATAAATTGATCAAACTCTGAATTTGATGAAGAGTCATATCTTACACTCAACCAATATATAACTCATCCTCATTGGATACCGACACATATTTATGTCTAAACTCTGATATATAGTTGTAGATCCTCTTCCAGCGACAGCTCAGCTGACCACCAGGCCATTTGCACATTTGTTTGAAGCCTTCAGGCCAGGTACTCAGAGATGTTATTCCAGGATGTTTTATGATTTCCTTGGTATCCTGGTGGCGGCTGGACTGTCACTGCAAAAGGTAGATATTTCAGTAATATTAACTTCCATGGAATATCTCCATTCCCAGAATTGTAAAGTGGCCAGTATCAGTAATTATATGGTTGCTCTGAGAGCTTTCTTTATACTTTATGACATGCCTACTGCTGTATTTAAAGATCACAAGATTCAGTGCAAGAACATTTTAGATGATATTAGAATGTGTGTTAAATTATTGTAAAATAAATATATAAAATCCATGGGGTATTCTTACTGTACATTATTAACCAATGTGGAAGCCAGGTCAAGTTGACCTGGGCTATGATCTTATTTAACACTGCTTCATGTGCTGCCTGTGGAGGTTTGCCCATTATTGGCTGCTTTTGGATTGTTGGTTTCACAGAGTGGGCCCATTTTATGGCCTTTCTCACCATTGACCTTTATGACATTTATCAGTACACACCTTTTCTGGTCTTGTCCAGATTTGACCTCTGTGACCTTTGATATGACCTTGGCCATTGGTGTCATTGTGACACTTAGGGTCACTGTTGCCTTAGTGGTTACTTTACTGATAAGATTGGTTTATAGTGTCTTTGGCTTATGAATTGGGAACTTTTTCATCTTGGAACTGTTATGTGGTGACCTTTATTTGACACAAGGTCACTTGGGGGTCATGGAATGTCAAAAAATTCAAAATTTCTGAAATTGGCAAAATTTTAACTAGCAGAATGAAAATCAATATCCTCAACAAAATAATTCAAATTAGACAAATTGTAAGAGAGATAACATTTATGCTACAATTTCATTGTCCCTGTTCATACCCAGTGGGTACATACAGCCAAATTTCATAATGAAGTAACTTTCCTTGATTTTCCTGGCCAAATTACCATGAATGTTTTCATACAAAACTTGCACTTTGAAATTATCTAAACTGTGGCCAAAAGAGTTGTAGTAAATAGCTACCTCTTTATGCCTATTCTTGTTCTTGACATCTCTCAAGTGTACTCTTATCCTATTTCCTAACCTTCTTTCTGTTTCCCTGATATAAATCTCTCCACATCTAGTACATTCAATGCAATAAATGACATCTTTGTTGATACTAGAAAAACTACCCGCAGAAGTAAATTTACCTCTAGGGCCCTCAACTGTGTGTACCTCATTGAAAACAAAGGAACATGTAAGACATTTTCTACCACATGGCAAAGTCATGCCAGATACATCTTTTGAACTAAATTTAGAGTGGACCAGCATGTATCTTATGTTCCTGTACCTACAGTATGAAATCAGAGGTTTGTCTTGAAAGAAATAACCCACTTCCTCGTCAAGATTTTAGCATGTGAAAATTTTTCTGCGCAATGTCTTTGATTGCCTTACTGTGAGAGTTGTATGTAAGGGTAATGATAACCCTATTAATTTATTTAGCAGGTTCTTTTTGTTTCAAAGCATGAGATCTACTGATATGAGAAACTCTATCTTTGACCTTAGAGATAATGCTCTGGGGATAATCTATTGCTAGAAAGATATATTCCATTTCTCTTTTGACTTCAAATCCTGCCTATCAGAACATAGGTGCTTCAAACAGAGAAATTGTGAAAATGGAACAGTATTTTTGCATGATCTTGGATGAGAGGAACCATATTTAAGGTAAGCCTGAATGTCAGTTTCTTTCTAGTAAACCGTTGTGCTTATTCCATCTGCTTTGACGCACAATTTAAGTTTCTTCGTGGTAAATGGTTGTGCTTATTCCATCTGTTTTGATGCACAATTTCTTTTAGTTTCCGGTATATAAAGACTACCACGTTTTAAACATTCTATACAGTATATTATATCTTTGCTGATAGAACTATACTTGCCCTTTGGAGAATATACACCCCTTGGCAGTCTGACTTGGTTGCACATCATCAAAAACATGAGGACAAGTAAAACATCTTGTCCAGCCACATTTAACAGTTTTGCTGACTTGAGATTTTACACCTATTTTTGGGTGTAGAAGCATATCTTTCACATTTTGGTCTCTACGGTATGAAACTAAAGGCTTTTCCTGGAAAAGGTAGCCTACTTCATCATCCAATTGTTAAATGTAAAAATTTCTTCCTATGATATTTTTATCATTTTGCTGTGTGAATTTGAAGGTAATGCCTAAAATAATTCAAACCTTTTTGTCTTTCTTGAAAAGCTTGAGCTTGATTGATACCAATTACTGATGCTTTTGCTTTATCAATTACTTTTTGGGGATAAGTGCCTCACAAGAAATTTTCCATTTCATTCACTTTTGACACGAAATCATTGTCTTCTGAACACAACCTTCTCAATCTTAAAAACTGAGAGTACCGTATAGCATTTTTACAAGCCTTTGGGTGGCAAGAACCATATTTTAAATATGAATGACTGTCAGTAGTCTTGTAATGTACTGAGGTGGACAATCTATTTCTGCAAACTGAAATTTTTATATCCAAAAATTCAATTTTTTTCCCAGATACAACAAAAGTAAACTGAAAAGCATGATGGAAATTGCACACATAATCAATAAATTGATCAAACTCTGAATTTGATGAAGAGTCATATCTTACACTCAACCAATATATAACTCATCCTCATTGGAAACCGACACATATTTATGTCTAAACTATGATATATAGTTGTAGATCCTCTTACAGCGACAGCTCAGCTGACCACCAGGGCATTTGCACATTTGTTTGAAGCCTTCAGGCCAGGTACTCAGAGATGTTATTCCAGGATGTTTTATGATTTCCTTGGTATCCTGGTGGCGGCTGGACTGTCACTGCAAAAGGTAGATATTTCAGTAATATTAACTTCCATGGAATATCTCCATTCCCAGAATTGTAAAGTGGCCAGTATCAGTAATTATATGGTTGCTCTGAGAGCTTTCTTTATACTTTATGACATGTCTACTGCTGTATTTAAAGATCACAAGATTCAGTGCAAGAACATTTTAGATGATATTAGAATGTGTGTTAAATTATTGTAAAATAAATATATAAAATCCATGGGGTATTCTTACTGTACATTATTAACCAATGTGGAAGCCAGGTCAAGTTGACCTGGGCTATGATCTTATTTAACACTGCTTCATGTGCTGCCTGTGCAGGTTTGCCCATTATTGGCTGCTTTTGGATTGTTGGTTTCACAGAGTGGGCCCATTTTATGGCCTTTCTCACCATTGACCTTTATGACATTTATCAGTACACACCTTTTCTGGTCTTGTCCAGATTTGACCTCTGTGACCTTTGATATGACCTTGGCCATTGGTGTCATTGTGACACTTAGGGTCACTGTTGCCTTAGTGGTTACTTTACTGATAAGATTGGTTTATAGTGTCTTTGGCTTATGAATTGGGAACTTTTTCATCTTGGAACTGTTATGTGGTGACCTTTATTTGACACAAGGTCACTTGGGGGTCATGGAATGTCAAAAACTTCAAAATTTCTTAAATTGGCAAAATTTTAACTAGCAGAATGAAAATCAATATCCTCAACAAAATAATTCAAATTAGACAAATTGTAAGAGAGATAACATTTATGCTACAATTTCATTGTCCCTGTTCATACCCAGTGGGTACATACAGCCAAATTTCATAATGAAGTAACTTTCCTTGATTTTCCTGGCCAAATTACCATGAATGTTTTCATACAAAACTTGCACTTTGAAATTATCTAAACTGTGGCCAAAAGAGTTGTAGTAAATAGCTACCTCTTTATGCCTATTCTTGTTCTTGACATCTCTCAAGTGTACTCTTATCCTATTTCCTAACCTTCTTTCTGTTTCCCTGATATAAATCTCTCCACATCTAGTACATTCAATGCAATAAATGACATCTTTGCTGATACTAGAAAAACTACCCGCAGAAGTAAATTTACCTCTAGGGCCCTCAACTGTGTGTACCTCATTGAAAACAAAGGAACATGTAAGACGTTTTCTACCACATGGCAAAGTCATGCCAGATACATCTTTTGAACTAAATTTAGAGTGGACCAGCATGTATCTTATGTTCCTGTACCTACAGTATGAAATCAGAGGTTTGTCTTGAAAGAAATAACCCACTTCCTCGTCAAGATTTTAGCATGTGAAAATTTTTCTGCGCAATGTCTTTGATTGCCTTACTGTGAGAGTTGTATGTAAGGGTAATGATAACCCTATTAATTTATTTAGCAGGTTCTTTTTGTTTCAAAGCATGAGATCTACTGATATGAGAAACTCTATCTTTGACCTTAGAGATAATGCTCTGGGGATAATCTATTGCTAGAAAGATATATTCCATTTCTCTTTTGACTTCAAATCCTGCCTATCAGAACATAGGTGCTTCAAACAGAGAAATTGTGAAAATGGAACAGTATTTTTGCATGATCTTGGATGAGAGGAACCATATTTAAGGTAAGCCTGAATGTCAGTTTCTTTCTAGTAAACCGTTGTGCTTATTCCATCTGCTTTGACGCACAATTTAAGTTTCTTCGTGGTAAATGGTTGTGCTTATTCCATCTGTTTTGATGCACAATTTCTTTTAGTTTCCGGTATATAAAGACTACCACACTTTAAACATTCTATACAGTATATTATATCTTTGCTGATAGAACTATACTTGCCCTTTGGAGAATATACACCCCTTGGCAGTCTGACTTGGTTGCACATCATCAAAAACATGAGGACAAGTAAAACATCTTGTCCAGCCACATTTAACAGTTTTGCTGACTTGAGATTTTACACCTATTTTTGGGTGTAGAAGCATATCTTTCACATTTTGGTCTCTTCGGTATGAAACTAAAGGCTTTTCCTGGAAAAGGTAGCCTACTTCATCATCCAATTGTTAAATGTAAAAATTTCTTCCTATGATATTTTTATCATTTTGCTGTGTGAATTTGAAGGTAATGCCTAAAATAATTCAAACCTTTTTGTCTTTCTTGAAAAGCTTGAGCTTGATTGATACCAATTACTGATGCTTTTGCTTTATCAATTACTTTTTGGGGATAAGTGCCTCACAAGAAATTTTCCATTTCATTCACTTTTGACACGAAATCATTGTCTTCTGAACACAACCTTCTCAATCTTAAAAACTGAGAGTACCGTATAGCATTTTTACAAGCCTTTGGGTGGCAAGAACCATATTTTAAATATGAATGACTGTCAGTAGTCTTGTAATGTACTGAGGTGGACAATCTATTTCTGCAAACTGAAATTTTTATATCCAAAAATTCAATTTTTTTCTCAGATACAACAAAAGTAAACTGAAAAGCATGATGGAAATTGCACACATAATCAATAAATTGATCAAACTCTGAATTTGATGAAGAGTCATATCTTACACTCAACCAATATATAACTCATCCTCATTGGAAACCGACACATATTTATGTCTAAACTATGATATATAGTTGTAGATCCTCTTACAGCGACAGCTCAGCTGACCACCAGGGCATTTGCACATTTGTTTGAAGCCTTCAGGCCAGGTACTCAGAGATGTTATTCCAGGATGTTTTATGATTTCCTTGGTATCCTGGTGGCGGCTGGACTGTCACTGCAAAAGGTAGATATTTCAGTAATATTAACTTCCATGGAATATCTCCATTCCCAGAATTGTAAAGTGGCCAGTATCAGTAATTATATGGTTGCTCTGAGAGCTTTCTTTATACTTTATGACATGTCTACTGCTGTATTTAAAGATCACAAGATTCAGTGCAAGAACATTTTAGATGATATTAGAATGTGTGTTAAATTATTGTAAAATAAATATATAAAATCCATGGGGTATTCTTACTGTACATTATTAACCAATGTGGAAGCCAGGTCAAGTTGACCTGGGCTATGATCTTATTTAACACTGCTTCATGTGCTGCCTGTGCAGGTTTGCCCATTATTGGCTGCTTTTGGATTGTTGGTTTCACAGAGTGGGCCCATTTTATGGCCTTTCTCACCATTGACCTTTATGACATTTATCAGTACACACCTTTTCTGGTCTTGTCCAGATTTGACCTCTGTGACCTTTGATATGACCTTGGCCATTGGTGTCATTGTGACACTTAGGGTCACTGTTGCCTTAGTGGTTACTTTACTGATAAGATTGGTTTATAGTGTCTTTGGCTTATGAATTGGGAACTTTTTCATCTTGGAACTGTTATGTGGTGACCTTTATTTGACACAAGGTCACTTGGGGGTCATGGAATGTCAAAAACTTCAAAATTTCTTAAATTGGCAAAATTTTAACTAGCAGAATGAAAATCAATATCCTCAACAAAATAATTCAAATTAGACAAATTGTAAGAGAGATAACATTTATGCTACAATTTCATTGTCCCTGTTCATACCCAGTGGGTACATACAGCCAAATTTCATAATGAAGTAACTTTCCTTGATTTTCCTGGCCAAATTACCATGAATGTTTTCATACAAAACTTGCACTTTGAAATTATCTAAACTGTGGCCAAAAGAGTTGTAGTAAATAGCTACCTCTTTATGCCTATTCTTGTTCTTGACATCTCTCAAGTGTACTCTTATCCTATTTCCTAACCTTCTTTCTGTTTCCCTGATATAAATCTCTCCACATCTAGTACATTCAATGCAATAAATGACATCTTTGCTGATACTAGAAAAACTACCCGCAGAAGTAAATTTACCTCTAGGGCCCTCAACTGTGTGTACCTCATTGAAAACAAAGGAACATGTAAGACGTTTTCTACCACATGGCAAAGTCATGCCAGATACATCTTTTGAACTAAATTTAGAGTGGACCAGCATGTATCTTATGTTCCTGTACCTACAGTATGAAATCAGAGGTTTGTCTTGAAAGAAATAACCCACTTCCTCGTCAAGATTTTAGCATGTGAAAATTTTTCTGCGCAATGTCTTTGATTGCCTTACTGTGAGAGTTGTATGTAAGGGTAATGATAACCCTATTAATTTATTTAGCAGGTTCTTTTTGTTTCAAAGCATGAGATCTACTGATATGAGAAACTCTATCTTTGACCTTAGAGATAATGCTCTGGGGATAATCTATTGCTAGAAAGATATATTCCATTTCTCTTTTGACTTCAAATCCTGCCTATCAGAACATAGGTGCTTCAAACAGAGAAATTGTGAAAATGGAACAGTATTTTTGCATGATCTTGGATGAGAGGAACCATATTTAAGGTAAGCCTGAATGTCAGTTTCTTTCTAGTAAACCGTTGTGCTTATTCCATCTGCTTTGACGCACAATTTAAGTTTCTTCGTGGTAAATGGTTGTGCTTATTCCATCTGTTTTGATGCACAATTTCTTTTAGTTTCCGGTATATAAAGACTACCACGTTTTAAACATTCTATACAGTATATTATATCTTTGCTGATAGAACTATACTTGCCCTTTGGAGAATATACACCCCTTGGCAGTCTGACTTGGTTGCACATCATCAAAAACATGAGGACAAGTAAAACATCTTGTCCAGCCACATTTAACAGTTTTGCTGACTTGAGATTTTACACCTATTTTTGGGTGTAGAAGCATATCTTTCACATTTTGGTCTCTACGGTATGAAACTAAAGGCTTTTCCTGGAAAAGGTAGCCTACTTCATCATCCAATTGTTAAATGTAAAAATTTCTTCCTATGATATTTTTATCATTTTGCTGTGTGAATTTAAAGGTAATGCCTAAAGTAATTCAAACCTTTTTGTCTTTCTTGAAAAGCTTGAGCTTGATTGATACCAATTACTGATGCTTTTGCTTTATCAATTACGTTTTGGGGATAAGTCCCTCACAAGAAATTTTCCATTTCATTCACTTTTGACACGAAATCATTGTCTTCTGAACACAACCTTCTCAATCTTAAAAACTGAGAGTACGGTATAGCATTTTTACAAGCCTTTGGGTGGCAAGAACCATATTTTAAATATGAATGACTGTCAGTAGTCTTGTAATGTACTGAGGTGGACAATCTATTTCTGCAAACTGAAATTTTTATATCCAAAAATTCAATTTTTTTCTCAGATACAACAAAAGTAAACTGAAAAGCATGATGGAAATTAGACACATAATCAATAAATTGATCAAACTCTGAATTTGATGAAGAGTCATATCTTACACTCAACCAATATATAACTCATCCTCATTGGAAACCGACACATATTTATGTCTAAACTATGATATATAGTTGTAGATCCTCTTACAGCGACAGCTCAGCTGACCACCAGGGCATTTGCACATTTGTTTGAAGCCTTCAGGCCAGGTACTCAGAGATGTTATTCCAGGATGTTTTATGATTTCCTTGGTATCCTGGTGGCGGCTGGACTGTCACTGCAAAAGGTAGATATTTCAGTAATATTAACTTCCATGGAATATCTCCATTCCCAGAATTGTAAAGTGGCCAGTATCAGTAATTATATGGTTGCTCTGAAAGCTTTCTTTATACTTTATGACATGCCTACTGCTGTATTTAAAGATCACAAGATTCAGTGCAAGAACATTTTAGATGATATTAGAATGTGTGTTAAATTATTGTAAAATAAATATATAAAATCCATGGGGTATTCTTACTGTACATTATTAACCAATGTGGAAGCCAGGTCAAGTTGACCTGGGCTATGATCTTATTTAACACTGCTTCATGTGCTGCCTGTGGAGGTTTGCCCATTATTGGCTGCTTTTGGATTGTTGGTTTCACAGAGTGGGCCCATTTTATGGCCTTTCTCACCATTGACCTTTATGACATTTATCAGTACACACCTTTTCTGGTCTTGTCCAGATTTGACCTCTGTGACCTTTGATATGACCTTGGCCATTGGTGTCATTGTGACACTTAGGGTCACTGTTGCCTTAGTGGTTACTTTACTGATAAGATTGGTTTATAGTGTCTTTGGCTTATGAATTGGGAACTTTTTCATCTTGGAACTGTTATGTGGTGACCTTTATTTGACACAAGGTCACTTGGGGGTCATGGAATGTCAAAAACTTCAAAATTTCTTAAATTGGCAAAATTTTAACTAGCAGAATGAAAATCAATATCCTCAACAAAATAATTCAAATTAGACAAATTGTAAGAGAGATAACATTTATGCTACAATTTCATTGTCCCTGTTCATACCCAGTGGGTACATACAGCCAAATTTCATAATGAAGTAACTTTCCTTGATTTTCCTGGCCAAATTACCATGAATGTTTTCATACAAAACTTGCACTTTGAAATTATCTAAACTGTGGCCAAAAGAGTTGTAGTAAATAGCTACCTCTTTATGCCTATTCTTGTTCTTGACATCTCTCAAGTGTACTCTTATCCTATTTCCTAACCTTCTTTCTGTTTCCCTGATATAAATCTCTCCACATCTAGTACATTCAATGCAATAAATGACATCTTTGTTGATACTAGAAAAACTACCCGCAGAAGTAAATTTACCTCTAGGGCCCTCAACTGTGTGTACCTCATTGAAAACAAAGGAACATGTAAGACGTTTTCTACCACATGGCAAAGTCATGCCAGATACATCTTTTGAACTAAATTTAGAGTGGACCAGCATGTATCTTATGTTCCTGTACCTACAGTATGAAATCAGAGGTTTGTCTTGAAAGAAATAACCCACTTCCTCGTCAAGATTTTAGCATGTGAAAATTTTTCTGCGCAATGTCTTTGATTGCCTTACTGTGAGAGTTGTATGTAAGGGTAATGATAACCCTATTAATTTATTTAGCAGGTTCTTTTTGTTTCAAAGCATGAGATCTACTGATATGAGAAACTCTATCTTTGACCTTAGAGATAATGCTCTGGGGATAATCTATTGCTAGAAAGATATATTCCATTTCTCTTTTGACTTCAAATCCTGCCTATCAGAACATAGGTGCTTCAAACAGAGAAATTGTGAAAATGGAACAGTATTTTTGCATGATCTTGGATGAGAGGAACCATATTTAAGGTAAGCCTGAATGTCAGTTTCTTTCTAGTAAACCGTTGTGCTTATTCCATCTGCTTTGACGCACAATTTAAGTTTCTTCGTGGTAAATGGTTGTGCTTATTCCATCTGTTTTGATGCACAATTTCTTTTAGTTTCCGGTATATAAAGACTACCACGTTTTAAACATTCTATACAGTATATTATATCTTTGCTGATAGAACTATACTTGCCCTTTGGAGAATATACACCCCTTGGCAGTCTGACTTGGTTGCACATCATCAAAAACATGAGGACAAGTAAAACATCTTGTCCAGCCACATTTAACAGTTTTGCTGACTTGAGATTTTACACCTATTTTTGGGTGTAGAAGCATATCTTTCACATTTTGGTCTCTACGGTATGAAACTAAAGGCTTTTCCTGGAAAAGGTAGCCTACTTCATCATCCAATTGTTAAATGTAAAAATTTCTTCCTATGATATTTTTATCATTTTGCTGTGTGAATTTGAAGGTAATGCCTAAAATAATTCAAACCTTTTTGTCTTTCTTGAAAAGCTTGAGCTTGATTGATACCAATTACTGATGCTTTTGCTTTATCAATTACTTTTTGGGGATAAGTGCCTCACAAGAAATTTTCCATTTCATTCACTTTTGACACGAAATCATTGTCTTCTGAACACAACCTTCTCAATCTTAAAAACTGAGAGTACCGTATAGCATTTTTACAAGCCTTTGGGTGGCAAGAACCATATTTTAAATATGAATGACTGTCAGTAGTCTTGTAATGTACTGAGGTGGACAATCTATTTCTGCAAACTGAAATTTTTATATCCAAAAATTCAATTTTTTTCTCAGATACAACAAAAGTAAACTGAAAAGCATGATGGAAATTGCACACATAATCAATAAATTGATCAAACTCTGAATTTGATGAAGAGTCATATCTTACACTCAACCAATATATAACTCATCCTCATTGGAAACCGACACATATTTATGTCTAAACTATGATATATAGTTGTAGATCCTCTTACAGCGACAGCTCAGCTGACCACCAGGGCATTTGCACATTTGTTTGAAGCCTTCAGGCCAGGTACTCAGAGATGTTATTCCAGGATGTTTTATGATTTCCTTGGTATCCTGGTGGCGGCTGGACTGTCACTGCAAAAGGTAGATATTTCAGTAATATTAACTTCCATGGAATATCTCCATTCCCAGAATTGTAAAGTGGCCAGTATCAGTAATTATATGGTTGCTCTGAGAGCTTTCTTTATACTTTATGACATGTCTACTGCTGTATTTAAAGATCACAAGATTCAGTGCAAGAACATTTTAGATGATATTAGAATGTGTGTTAAATTATTGTAAAATAAATATATAAAATCCATGGGGTATTCTTACTGTACATTATTAACCAATGTGGAAGCCAGGTCAAGTTGACCTGGGCTATGATCTTATTTAACACTGCTTCATGTGCTGCCTGTGCAGGTTTGCCCATTATTGGCTGCTTTTGGATTGTTGGTTTCACAGAGTGGGCCCATTTTATGGCCTTTCTCACCATTGACCTTTATGACATTTATCAGTACACACCTTTTCTGGTCTTGTCCAGATTTGACCTCTGTGACCTTTGATATGACCTTGGCCATTGGTGTCATTGTGACACTTAGGGTCACTGTTGCCTTAGTGGTTACTTTACTGATAAGATTGGTTTATAGTGTCTTTGGCTTATGAATTGGGAACTTTTTCATCTTGGAACTGTTATGTGGTGACCTTTATTTGACACAAGGTCACTTGGGGGTCATGGAATGTCAAAAACTTCAAAATTTCTTAAATTGGCAAAATTTTAACTAGCAGAATGAAAATCAATATCCTCAACAAAATAATTCAAATTAGACAAATTGTAAGAGAGATAACATTTATGCTACAATTTCATTGTCCCTGTTCATACCCAGTGGGTACATACAGCCAAATTTCATAATGAAGTAACTTTCCTTGATTTTCCTGGCCAAATTACCATGAATGTTTTCATACAAAACTTGCACTTTGAAATTATCTAAACTGTGGCCAAAAGAGTTGTAGTAAATAGCTACCTCTTTATGCCTATTCTTGTTCTTGACATCTCTCAAGTGTACTCTTATCCTATTTCCTAACCTTCTTTCTGTTTCCCTGATATAAATCTCTCCACATCTAGTACATTCAATGCAATAAATGACATCTTTGCTGATACTAGAAAAACTACCCGCAGAAGTAAATTTACCTCTAGGGCCCTCAACTGTGTGTACCTCATTGAAAACAAAGGAACATGTAAGACGTTTTCTACCACATGGCAAAGTCATGCCAGATACATCTTTTGAACTAAATTTAGAGTGGACCAGCATGTATCTTATGTTCCTGTACCTACAGTATGAAATCAGAGGTTTGTCTTGAAAGAAATAACCCAATTCCTCGTCAAGATTTTAGCATGTGAAAATTTTTCTGCGCAATGTCTTTGATTGCCTTACTGTGAGAGTTGTATGTAAGGGTAATGATAACCCTATTAATTTATTTAGCAGGTTCTTTTTGTTTCAAAGCATGAGATCTACTGATATGAGAAACTCTATCTTTGACCTTAGAGATAATGCTCTGGGGATAATCTATTGCTAGAAAGATATATTCCATTTCTCTTTTGACTTCAAATCCTGCCTATCAGAACATAGGTGCTTCAAACAGAGAAATTGTGAAAATGGAACAGTATTTTTGCATGATCTTGGATGAGAGGAACCATATTTAAGGTAAGCCTGAATGTCAGTTTCTTTCTAGTAAACCGTTGTGCTTATTCCATCTGCTTTGACGCACAATTTAAGTTTCTTCGTGGTAAATGGTTGTGCTTATTCCATCTGTTTTGATGCACAATTTCTTTTAGTTTCCGGTATATAAAGACTACCACGTTTTAAACATTCTATACAGTATATTATATCTTTGCTGATAGAACTATACTTGCCCTTTGGAGAATATACACCCCTTGGCAGTCTGACTTGGTTGCACATCATCAAAAACATGAGGACAAGTAAAACATCTTGTCCAGCCACATTTAACAGTTTTGCTGACTTGAGATTTTACACCTATTTTTGGGTGTAGAAGCATATCTTTCACATTTTGGTCTCTACGGTATGAAACTAAAGGCTTTTCCTGGAAAAGGTAGCCTACTTCATCATCCAATTGTTAAATGTAAAAATTTCTTCCTATGATATTTTTATCATTTTGCTGTGTGAATTTAAAGGTAATGCCTAAAGTAATTCAAACCTTTTTGTCTTTCTTGAAAAGCTTGAGCTTGATTGATACCAATTACTGATGCTTTTGCTTTATCAATTACGTTTTGGGGATAAGTCCCTCACAAGAAATTTTCCATTTCATTCACTTTTGACACGAAATCATTGTCTTCTGAACACAACCTTCTCAATCTTAAAAACTGAGAGTACGGTATAGCATTTTTACAAGCCTTTGGGTGGCAAGAACCATATTTTAAATATGAATGACTGTCAGTAGTCTTGTAATGTACTGAGGTGGACAATCTATTTCTGCAAACTGAAATTTTTATATCCAAAAATTCAATTTTTTTCTCAGATACAACAAAAGTAAACTGAAAAGCATGATGGAAATTAGACACATAATCAATAAATTGATCAAACTCTGAATTTGATGAAGAGTCATATCTTACACTCAACCAATATATAACTCATCCTCATTGGAAACCGACACATATTTATGTCTAAACTATGATATATAGTTGTAGATCCTCTTACAGCGACAGCTCAGCTGACCACCAGGGCATTTGCACATTTGTTTGAAGCCTTCAGGCCAGGTACTCAGAGATGTTATTCCAGGATGTTTTATGATTTCCTTGGTATCCTGGTGGCGGCTGGACTGTCACTGCAAAAGGTAGATATTTCAGTAATATTAACTTCCATGGAATATCTCCATTCCCAGAATTGTAAAGTGGCCAGTATCAGTAATTATATGGTTGCTCTGAAAGCTTTCTTTATACTTTATGACATGCCTACTGCTGTATTTAAAGATCACAAGATTCAGTGCAAGAACATTTTAGATGATATTAGAATGTGTGTTAAATTATTGTAAAATAAATATATAAAATCCATGGGGTATTCTTACTGTACATTATTAACCAATGTGGAAGCCAGGTCAAGTTGACCTGGGCTATGATCTTATTTAACACTGCTTCATGTGCTGCCTGTGGAGGTTTGCCCATTATTGGCTGCTTTTGGATTGTTGGTTTCACAGAGTGGGCCCATTTTATGGCCTTTCTCACCATTGACCTTTATGACATTTATCAGTACACACCTTTTCTGGTCTTGTCCAGATTTGACCTCTGTGACCTTTGATATGACCTTGGCCATTGGTGTCATTGTGACACTTAGGGTCACTGTTGCCTTAGTGGTTACTTTACTGATAAGATTGGTTTATAGTGTCTTTGGCTTATGAATTGGGAACTTTTTCATCTTGGAACTGTTATGTGGTGACCTTTATTTGACACAAGGTCACTTGGGGGTCATGGAATGTCAAAAACTTCAAAATTTCTTAAATTGGCAAAATTTTAACTAGCAGAATGAAAATCAATATCCTCAACAAAATAATTCAAATTAGACAAATTGTAAGAGAGATAACATTTATGCTACAATTTCATTGTCCCTGTTCATACCCAGTGGGTACATACAGCCAAATTTCATAATGAAGTAACTTTCCTTGATTTTCCTGGCCAAATTACCATGAATGTTTTCATACAAAACTTGCACTTTGAAATTATCTAAACTGTGGCCAAAAGAGTTGTAGTAAATAGCTACCTCTTTATGCCTATTCTTGTTCTTGACATCTCTCAAGTGTACTCTTATCCTATTTCCTAACCTTCTTTCTGTTTCCCTGATATAAATCTCTCCACATCTAGTACATTCAATGCAATAAATGACATCTTTGTTGATACTAGAAAAACTACCCGCAGAAGTAAATTTACCTCTAGGGCCCTCAACTGTGTGTACCTCATTGAAAACAAAGGAACATGTAAGACGTTTTCTACCACATGGCAAAGTCATGCCAGATACATCTTTTGAACTAAATTTAGAGTGGACCAGCATGTATCTTATGTTCCTGTACCTACAGTATGAAATCAGAGGTTTGTCTTGAAAGAAATAACCCACTTCCTCGTCAAGATTTTAGCATGTGAAAATTTTTCTGCGCAATGTCTTTGATTGCCTTACTGTGAGAGTTGTATGTAAGGGTAATGATAACCCTATTAATTTATTTAGCAGGTTCTTTTTGTTTCAAAGCATGAGATCTACTGATATGAGAAACTCTATCTTTGACCTTAGAGATAATGCTCTGGGGATAATCTATTGCTAGAAAGATATATTCCATTTCTCTTTTGACTTCAAATCCTGCCTATCAGAACATAGGTGCTTCAAACAGAGAAATTGTGAAAATGGAACAGTATTTTTGCATGATCTTGGATGAGAGGAACCATATTTAAGGTAAGCCTGAATGTCAGTTTCTTTCTAGTAAACCGTTGTGCTTATTCCATCTGCTTTGACGCACAATTTAAGTTTCTTCGTGGTAAATGGTTGTGCTTATTCCATCTGTTTTGATGCACAATTTCTTTTAGTTTCCGGTATATAAAGACTACCACGTTTTAAACATTCTATACAGTATATTATATCTTTGCTGATAGAACTATACTTGCCCTTTGGAGAATATACACCCCTTGGCAGTCTGACTTGGTTGCACATCATCAAAAACATGAGGACAAGTAAAACATCTTGTCCAGCCACATTTAACAGTTTTGCTGACTTGAGATTTTACACCTATTTTTGGGTGTAGAAGCATATCTTTCACATTTTGGTCTCTACGGTATGAAACTAAAGGCTTTTCCTGGAAAAGGTAGCCTACTTCATCATCCAATTGTTAAATGTAAAAATTTCTTCCTATGATATTTTTATCATTTTGCTGTGTGAATTTGAAGGTAATGCCTAAAATAATTCAAACCTTTTTGTCTTTCTTGAAAAGCTTGAGCTTGATTGATACCAATTACTGATGCTTTTGCTTTATCAATTACTTTTTGGGGATAAGTGCCTCACAAGAAATTTTCCATTTCATTCACTTTTGACACGAAATCATTGTCTTCTGAACACAACCTTCTCAATCTTAAAAACTGAGAGTACCGTATAGCATTTTTACAAGCCTTTGGGTGGCAAGAACCATATTTTAAATATGAATGACTGTCAGTAGTCTTGTAATGTACTGAGGTGGACAATCTATTTCTGCAAACTGAAATTTTTATATCCAAAAATTCAATTTTTTTCTCAGATACAACAAAAGTAAACTGAAAAGCATGATGGAAATTGCACACATAATCAATAAATTGATCAAACTCTGAATTTGATGAAGAGTCATATCTTACACTCAACCAATATATAACTCATCCTCATTGGAAACCGACACATATTTATGTCTAAACTATGATATATAGTTGTAGATCCTCTTACAGCGACAGCTCAGCTGACCACCAGGGCATTTGCACATTTGTTTGAAGCCTTCAGGCCAGGTACTCAGAGATGTTATTCCAGGATGTTTTATGATTTCCTTGGTATCCTGGTGGCGGCTGGACTGTCACTGCAAAAGGTAGATATTTCAGTAATATTAACTTCCATGGAATATCTCCATTCCCAGAATTGTAAAGTGGCCAGTATCAGTAATTATATGGTTGCTCTGAGAGCTTTCTTTATACTTTATGACATGTCTACTGCTGTATTTAAAGATCACAAGATTCAGTGCAAGAACATTTTAGATGATATTAGAATGTGTGTTAAATTATTGTAAAATAAATATATAAAATCCATGGGGTATTCTTACTGTACATTATTAACCAATGTGGAAGCCAGGTCAAGTTGACCTGGGCTATGATCTTATTTAACACTGCTTCATGTGCTGCCTGTGCAGGTTTGCCCATTATTGGCTGCTTTTGGATTGTTGGTTTCACAGAGTGGGCCCATTTTATGGCCTTTCTCACCATTGACCTTTATGACATTTATCAGTACACACCTTTTCTGGTCTTGTCCAGATTTGACCTCTGTGACCTTTGATATGACCTTGGCCATTGGTGTCATTGTGACACTTAGGGTCACTGTTGCCTTAGTGGTTACTTTACTGATAAGATTGGTTTATAGTGTCTTTGGCTTATGAATTGGGAACTTTTTCATCTTGGAACTGTTATGTGGTGACCTTTATTTGACACAAGGTCACTTGGGGGTCATGGAATGTCAAAAACTTCAAAATTTCTTAAATTGGCAAAATTTTAACTAGCAGAATGAAAATCAATATCCTCAACAAAATAATTCAAATTAGACAAATTGTAAGAGAGATAACATTTATGCTACAATTTCATTGTCCCTGTTCATACCCAGTGGGTACATACAGCCAAATTTCATAATGAAGTAACTTTCCTTGATTTTCCTGGCCAAATTACCATGAATGTTTTCATACAAAACTTGCACTTTGAAATTATCTAAACTGTGGCCAAAAGAGTTGTAGTAAATAGCTACCTCTTTATGCCTATTCTTGTTCTTGACATCTCTCAAGTGTACTCTTATCCTATTTCCTAACCTTCTTTCTGTTTCCCTGATATAAATCTCTCCACATCTAGTACATTCAATGCAATAAATGACATCTTTGCTGATACTAGAAAAACTACCCGCAGAAGTAAATTTACCTCTAGGGCCCTCAACTGTGTGTACCTCATTGAAAACAAAGGAACATGTAAGACGTTTTCTACCACATGGCAAAGTCATGCCAGATACATCTTTTGAACTAAATTTAGAGTGGACCAGCATGTATCTTATGTTCCTGTACCTACAGTATGAAATCAGAGGTTTGTCTTGAAAGAAATAACCCAATTCCTCGTCAAGATTTTAGCATGTGAAAATTTTTCTGCGCAATGTCTTTGATTGCCTTACTGTGAGAGTTGTATGTAAGGGTAATGATAACCCTATTAATTTATTTAGCAGGTTCTTTTTGTTTCAAAGCATGAGATCTACTGATATGAGAAACTCTATCTTTGACCTTAGAGATAATGCTCTGGGGATAATCTATTGCTAGAAAGATATATTCCATTTCTCTTTTGACTTCAAATCCTGCCTATCAGAACATAGGTGCTTCAAACAGAGAAATTGTGAAAATGGAACAGTATTTTTGCATGATCTTGGATGAGAGGAACCATATTTAAGGTAAGCCTGAATGTCAGTTTCTTTCTAGTAAACCGTTGTGCTTATTCCATCTGCTTTGACGCACAATTTAAGTTTCTTCGTGGTAAATGGTTGTGCTTATTCCATCTGTTTTGATGCACAATTTCTTTTAGTTTCCGGTATATAAAGACTACCACACTTTAAACATTCTATACAGTATATTATATCTTTGCTGATAGAACTATACTTGCCCTTTGGAGAATATACACCCCTTGGCAGTCTGACTTGGTTGCACATCATCAAAAACATGAGGACAAGTAAAACATCTTGTCCAGCCACATTTAACAGTTTTGCTGACTTGAGATTTTACACCTATTTTTGGGTGTAGAAGCATATCTTTCACATTTTGGTCTCTTCGGTATGAAACTAAAGGCTTTTCCTGGAAAAGGTAGCCTACTTCATCATCCAATTGTTAAATGTAAAAATTTCTTCCTATGATATTTTTATCATTTTGCTGTGTGAATTTGAAGGTAATGCCTAAAATAATTCAAACCTTTTTGTCTTTCTTGAAAAGCTTGAGCTTGATTGATACCAATTACTGATGCTTTTGCTTTATCAATTACTTTTTGGGGATAAGTGCCTCACAAGAAATTTTCCATTTCATTCACTTTTGACACGAAATCATTGTCTTCTGAACACAACCTTCTCAATCTTAAAAACTGAGAGTACCGTATAGCATTTTTACAAGCCTTTGGGTGGCAAGAACCATATTTTAAATATGAATGACTGTCAGTAGTCTTGTAATGTACTGAGGTGGACAATCTATTTCTGCAAACTGAAATTTTTATATCCAAAAATTCAATTTTTTTCTCAGATACAACAAAAGTAAACTGAAAAGCATGATGGAAATTGCACACATAATCAATAAATTGATCAAACTCTGAATTTGATGAAGAGTCATATCTTACACTCAACCAATATATAACTCATCCTCATTGGAAACCGACACATATTTATGTCTAAACTATGATATATAGTTGTAGATCCTCTTACAGCGACAGCTCAGCTGACCACCAGGGCATTTGCACATTTGTTTGAAGCCTTCAGGCCAGGTACTCAGAGATGTTATTCCAGGATGTTTTATGATTTCCTTGGTATCCTGGTGGCGGCTGGACTGTCACTGCAAAAGGTAGATATTTCAGTAATATTAACTTCCATGGAATATCTCCATTCCCAGAATTGTAAAGTGGCCAGTATCAGTAATTATATGGTTGCTCTGAGAGCTTTCTTTATACTTTATGACATGTCTACTGCTGTATTTAAAGATCACAAGATTCAGTGCAAGAACATTTTAGATGATATTAGAATGTGTGTTAAATTATTGTAAAATAAATATATAAAATCCATGGGGTATTCTTACTGTACATTATTAACCAATGTGGAAGCCAGGTCAAGTTGACCTGGGCTATGATCTTATTTAACACTGCTTCATGTGCTGCCTGTGCAGGTTTGCCCATTATTGGCTGCTTTTGGATTGTTGGTTTCACAGAGTGGGCCCATTTTATGGCCTTTCTCACCATTGACCTTTATGACATTTATCAGTACACACCTTTTCTGGTCTTGTCCAGATTTGACCTCTGTGACCTTTGATATGACCTTGGCCATTGGTGTCATTGTGACACTTAGGGTCACTGTTGCCTTAGTGGTTACTTTACTGATAAGATTGGTTTATAGTGTCTTTGGCTTATGAATTGGGAACTTTTTCATCTTGGAACTGTTATGTGGTGACCTTTATTTGACACAAGGTCACTTGGGGGTCATGGAATGTCAAAAACTTCAAAATTTCTTAAATTGGCAAAATTTTAACTAGCAGAATGAAAATCAATATCCTCAACAAAATAATTCAAATTAGACAAATTGTAAGAGAGATAACATTTATGCTACAATTTCATTGTCCCTGTTCATACCCAGTGGGTACATACAGCCAAATTTCATAATGAAGTAACTTTCCTTGATTTTCCTGGCCAAATTACCATGAATGTTTTCATACAAAACTTGCACTTTGAAATTATCTAAACTGTGGCCAAAAGAGTTGTAGTAAATAGCTACCTCTTTATGCCTATTCTTGTTCTTGACATCTCTCAAGTGTACTCTTATCCTATTTCCTAACCTTCTTTCTGTTTCCCTGATATAAATCTCTCCACATCTAGTACATTCAATGCAATAAATGACATCTTTGCTGATACTAGAAAAACTACCCGCAGAAGTAAATTTACCTCTAGGGCCCTCAACTGTGTGTACCTCATTGAAAACAAAGGAACATGTAAGACGTTTTCTACCACATGGCAAAGTCATGCCAGATACATCTTTTGAACTAAATTTAGAGTGGACCAGCATGTATCTTATGTTCCTGTACCTACAGTATGAAATCAGAGGTTTGTCTTGAAAGAAATAACCCAATTCCTCGTCAAGATTTTAGCATGTGAAAATTTTTCTGCGCAATGTCTTTGATTGCCTTACTGTGAGAGTTGTATGTAAGGGTAATGATAACCCTATTAATTTATTTAGCAGGTTCTTTTTGTTTCAAAGCATGAGATCTACTGATATGAGAAACTCTATCTTTGACCTTAGAGATAATGCTCTGGGGATAATCTATTGCTAGAAAGATATATTCCATTTCTCTTTTGACTTCAAATCCTGCCTATCAGAACATAGGTGCTTCAAACAGAGAAATTGTGAAAATGGAACAGTATTTTTGCATGATCTTGGATGAGAGGAACCATATTTAAGGTAAGCCTGAATGTCAGTTTCTTTCTAGTAAACCGTTGTGCTTATTCCATCTGCTTTGACGCACAATTTAAGTTTCTTCGTGGTAAATGGTTGTGCTTATTCCATCTGTTTTGATGCACAATTTCTTTTAGTTTCCGGTATATAAAGACTACCACGTTTTAAACATTCTATACAGTATATTATATCTTTGCTGATAGAACTATACTTGCCCTTTGGAGAATATACACCCCTTGGCAGTCTGACTTGGTTGCACATCATCAAAAACATGAGGACAAGTAAAACATCTTGTCCAGCCACATTTAACAGTTTTGCTGACTTGAGATTTTACACCTATTTTTGGGTGTAGAAGCATATCTTTCACATTTTGGTCTCTACGGTATGAAACTAAAGGCTTTTCCTGGAAAAGGTAGCCTACTTCATCATCCAATTGTTAAATGTAAAAATTTCTTCCTATGATATTTTTATCATTTTGCTGTGTGAATTTAAAGGTAATGCCTAAAGTAATTCAAACCTTTTTGTCTTTCTTGAAAAGCTTGAGCTTGATTGATACCAATTACTGATGCTTTTGCTTTATCAATTACGTTTTGGGGATAAGTCCCTCACAAGAAATTTTCCATTTCATTCACTTTTGACACGAAATCATTGTCTTCTGAACACAACCTTCTCAATCTTAAAAACTGAGAGTACGGTATAGCATTTTTACAAGCCTTTGGGTGGCAAGAACCATATTTTAAATATGAATGACTGTCAGTAGTCTTGTAATGTACTGAGGTGGACAATCTATTTCTGCAAACTGAAATTTTTATATCCAAAAATTCAATTTTTTTCTCAGATACAACAAAAGTAAACTGAAAAGCATGATGGAAATTAGACACATAATCAATAAATTGATCAAACTCTGAATTTGATGAAGAGTCATATCTTACACTCAACCAATATATAACTCATCCTCATTGGAAACCGACACATATTTATGTCTAAACTATGATATATAGTTGTAGATCCTCTTACAGCGACAGCTCAGCTGACCACCAGGGCATTTGCACATTTGTTTGAAGCCTTCAGGCCAGGTACTCAGAGATGTTATTCCAGGATGTTTTATGATTTCCTTGGTATCCTGGTGGCGGCTGGACTGTCACTGCAAAAGGTAGATATTTCAGTAATATTAACTTCCATGGAATATCTCCATTCCCAGAATTGTAAAGTGGCCAGTATCAGTAATTATATGGTTGCTCTGAAAGCTTTCTTTATACTTTATGACATGCCTACTGCTGTATTTAAAGATCACAAGATTCAGTGCAAGAACATTTTAGATGATATTAGAATGTGTGTTAAATTATTGTAAAATAAATATATAAAATCCATGGGGTATTCTTACTGTACATTATTAACCAATGTGGAAGCCAGGTCAAGTTGACCTGGGCTATGATCTTATTTAACACTGCTTCATGTGCTGCCTGTGGAGGTTTGCCCATTATTGGCTGCTTTTGGATTGTTGGTTTCACAGAGTGGGCCCATTTTATGGCCTTTCTCACCATTGACCTTTATGACATTTATCAGTACACACCTTTTCTGGTCTTGTCCAGATTTGACCTCTGTGACCTTTGATATGACCTTGGCCATTGGTGTCATTGTGACACTTAGGGTCACTGTTGCCTTAGTGGTTACTTTACTGATAAGATTGGTTTATAGTGTCTTTGGCTTATGAATTGGGAACTTTTTCATCTTGGAACTGTTATGTGGTGACCTTTATTTGACACAAGGTCACTTGGGGGTCATGGAATGTCAAAAACTTCAAAATTTCTTAAATTGGCAAAATTTTAACTAGCAGAATGAAAATCAATATCCTCAACAAAATAATTCAAATTAGACAAATTGTAAGAGAGATAACATTTATGCTACAATTTCATTGTCCCTGTTCATACCCAGTGGGTACATACAGCCAAATTTCATAATGAAGTAACTTTCCTTGATTTTCCTGGCCAAATTACCATGAATGTTTTCATACAAAACTTGCACTTTGAAATTATCTAAACTGTGGCCAAAAGAGTTGTAGTAAATAGCTACCTCTTTATGCCTATTCTTGTTCTTGACATCTCTCAAGTGTACTCTTATCCTATTTCCTAACCTTCTTTCTGTTTCCCTGATATAAATCTCTCCACATCTAGTACATTCAATGCAATAAATGACATCTTTGCTGATACTAGAAAAACTACCCGCAGAAGTAAATTTACCTCTAGGGCCCTCAACTGTGTGTACCTCATTGAAAACAAAGGAACATGTAAGACGTTTTCTACCACATGGCAAAGTCATGCCAGATACATCTTTTGAACTAAATTTAGAGTGGACCAGCATGTATCTTATGTTCCTGTACCTACAGTATGAAATCAGAGGTTTGTCTTGAAAGAAATAACCCAATTCCTCGTCAAGATTTTAGCATGTGAAAATTTTTCTGCGCAATGTCTTTGATTGCCTTACTGTGAGAGTTGTATGTAAGGGTAATGATAACCCTATTAATTTATTTAGCAGGTTCTTTTTGTTTCAAAGCATGAGATCTACTGATATGAGAAACTCTATCTTTGACCTTAGAGATAATGCTCTGGGGATAATCTATTGCTAGAAAGATATATTCCATTTCTCTTTTGACTTCAAATCCTGCCTATCAGAACATAGGTGCTTCAAACAGAGAAATTGTGAAAATGGAACAGTATTTTTGCATGATCTTGGATGAGAGGAACCATATTTAAGGTAAGCCTGAATGTCAGTTTCTTTCTAGTAAACCGTTGTGCTTATTCCATCTGCTTTGACGCACAATTTAAGTTTCTTCGTGGTAAATGGTTGTGCTTATTCCATCTGTTTTGATGCACAATTTCTTTTAGTTTCCGGTATATAAAGACTACCACGTTTTAAACATTCTATACAGTATATTATATCTTTGCTGATAGAACTATACTTGCCCTTTGGAGAATATACACCCCTTGGCAGTCTGACTTGGTTGCACATCATCAAAAACATGAGGACAAGTAAAACATCTTGTCCAGCCACATTTAACAGTTTTGCTGACTTGAGATTTTACACCTATTTTTGGGTGTAGAAGCATATCTTTCACATTTTGGTCTCTACGGTATGAAACTAAAGGCTTTTCCTGGAAAAGGTAGCCTACTTCATCATCCAATTGTTAAATGTAAAAATTTCTTCCTATGATATTTTTATCATTTTCCTGTGTGAATTTAAAGGTAATGCCTAAAGTAATTCAAACCTTTTTGTCTTTCTTGAAAAGCTTGAGCTTGATTGATACCAATTACTGATGCTTTTGCTTTATCAATTACGTTTTGGGGATAAGTCCCTCACAAGAAATTTTCCATTTCATTCACTTTTGACACGAAATCATTGTCTTCTGAACACAACCTTCTCAATCTTAAAAACTGAGAGTACGGTATAGCATTTTTACAAGCCTTTGGGTGGCAAGAACCATATTTTAAATATGAATGACTGTCAGTAGTCTTGTAATGTACTGAGGTGGACAATCTATTTCTGCAAACTGAAATTTTTATATCCAAAAATTCAATTTTTTTCTCAGATACAACAAAAGTAAACTGAAAAGCATGATGGAAATTAGACACATAATCAATAAATTGATCAAACTCTGAATTTGATGAAGAGTCATATCTTACACTCAACCAATATATAACTCATCCTCATTGGAAACCGACACATATTTATGTCTAAACTATGATATATAGTTGTAGATCCTCTTACAGCGACAGCTCAGCTGACCACCAGGGCATTTGCACATTTGTTTGAAGCCTTCAGGCCAGGTACTCAGAGATGTTATTCCAGGATGTTTTATGATTTCCTTGGTATCCTGGTGGCGGCTGGACTGTCACTGCAAAAGGTAGATATTTCAGTAATATTAACTTCCATGGAATATCTCCATTCCCAGAATTGTAAAGTGGCCAGTATCAGTAATTATATGGTTGCTCTGAAAGCTTTCTTTATACTTTATGACATGCCTACTGCTGTATTTAAAGATCACAAGATTCAGTGCAAGAACATTTTAGATGATATTAGAATGTGTGTTAAATTATTGTAAAATAAATATATAAAATCCATGGGGTATTCTTACTGTACATTATTAACCAATGTGGAAGCCAGGTCAAGTTGACCTGGGCTATGATCTTATTTAACACTGCTTCATGTGCTGCCTGTGGAGGTTTGCCCATTATTGGCTGCTTTTGGATTGTTGGTTTCACAGAGTGGGCCCATTTTATGGCCTTTCTCACCATTGACCTTTATGACATTTATCAGTACACACCTTTTCTGGTCTTGTCCAGATTTGACCTCTGTGACCTTTGATATGACCTTGGCCATTGGTGTCATTGTGACACTTAGGGTCACTGTTGCCTTAGTGGTTACTTTACTGATAAGATTGGTTTATAGTGTCTTTGGCTTATGAATTGGGAACTTTTTCATCTTGGAACTGTTATGTGGTGACCTTTATTTGACACAAGGTCACTTGGGGGTCATGGAATGTCAAAAACTTCAAAATTTCTTAAATTGGCAAAATTTTAACTAGCAGAATGAAAATCAATATCCTCAACAAAATAATTCAAATTAGACAAATTGTAAGAGAGATAACATTTATGCTACAATTTCATTGTCCCTGTTCATACCCAGTGGGTACATACAGCCAAATTTCATAATGAAGTAACTTTCCTTGATTTTCCTGGCCAAATTACCATGAATGTTTTCATACAAAACTTGCACTTTGAAATTATCTAAACTGTGGCCAAAAGAGTTGTAGTAAATAGCTACCTCTTTATGCCTATTCTTGTTCTTGACATCTCTCAAGTGTACTCTTATCTTATTTCCTAACCTTCTTTCTGTTTCCCTGATATAAATCTCTCCACATCTAGTACATTCAATGCAATAAATGACATCTTTGCTGATACTAGAAAAACTACCCGCAGAAGTAAATTTACCTCTAGGGCCCTCAACTGTGTGTACCTCATTGAAAACAAAGGAACATGTAAGACGTTTTCTACCACATGGCAAAGTCATGTCAGATACATCTTTTGAACTAAATTTAGAGTGGACCAGCATGTATCTTATGTTCCTGTACCTACAGTATGAAATCAGAGGTTTGTCTTGAAAGAAATAACCCACTTCCTCGTCAAGATTTTAGCATGTGAAAATTTTTCTGCGCAATGTCTTTGATTGCCTTACTGTGAGAGTTGTATGTAAGGGTAATGATAACCCTATTAATTTATTTAGCAGGTTCTTTTTGTTTCAAAGCATGAGATCTACTGATATCAGAAACTCTATCTTTGACCTTAGAGATAATGCTCTGGGGATAATCTATTGCTAGAAAGATATATTCCATTTCTCTTTTGACTTCAAATCCTGCCTATCAGAACATAGGTGCTTCAAACAGAGAAATTGTGAAAATGGAACAGTATTTTTGCATGATCTTGGATGAGAGGAACCATATTTAAGGTAAGCCTGAATGTCAGTTTCTTTCTAGTAAACCGTTGTGCTTATTCCATCTACTTTGACGCACAATTTAAGTTTCTTCGTGGTAAATGGTTGTGCTTATTCCATCTGTTTTGATGCACAATTTCTGTTAGTTTCCGGTATATAAAGACTACCACGCTTTAAACATTCTATACAGTATATTATATCTTTGCTGATAGAACTATACTTGCCCTTTGGAGAATATACACCCCTTGGCAGTCTGACTTGGTTGCACATCATCAAAAACATGAGGACAAGTAAAACATCTTGTCCAGCCACATTTAACAGTTTTGCTGACTTGAGATTTTACACCTATTTTTGGGTGTAGAAGCATATCTTTCACATTTTGGTCTCTACGGTATGAAACTAAAGGCTTTTCCTGGAAAAGGTAGCCTACTTCATCATCCAATTGTTAAATGTGAAAATTTCTTCCTATGATATTTTTGTCATTTTGCTGTGTGAATTTGAAGGTAATGCCTAAAATAATTTAAACCTTTTTGTCTTTCTTGAAAAGCTTGAGCTTGATTGATACCAATTACTGATGCTTTTGCTTTATCAATTACGTTTTGGGGATAAGTCCCTCACAAGAAATTTTCCATTTCATTCACTTTTGACATGAAATCATTGTCTTCTGAACACAACCTTCTCAATCTTAAAAACTGAGAGTACGGTATAGCATTTTTACAAGCCTTTGGGTGGCAAGAACCATATTTTAAATATGAATGACTGTCAGTAGTCTTGTAATGTACTGAGGTGGACAATCTATTTCTGCAAACTGAAATTTTTATATCCAAAAATTCAATTTTTTTCTCAGATACAACAAAAGTAAACTGAAAAGCATGATGGAAATTAGACACATAATCAATCAATTGATCAAACTCTGAATTTGATGAAGAGTCATATCTTACACTCAACCAATATATAACTCATCCTCATTGGATACCGACACATATTTATGTCTAAACTCTGATATATAGTTGTAGATCCTCTTCCAGCGACAGCTCAGCTGACCACCAGGCCATTTGCACATTTGTTTGAAGCCTTCAGGCCAGGTACTCAGAGATGTTATTCCAGGATGTTTTATGATTTCCTTGGTATCCTGGTGGCGGCTGGACTGTCACTGCAAAAGGTAGATATTTCAGTAATATTAACTTCCATGGAATATCTCCATTCCCAGAATTGTAAAGTGGCCAGTATCAGTAATTATATGGTTGCTCTGAGAGCTTTCTTTATACTTTATGACATGCCTACTGCTGTATTTAAAGATCACAAGATTCAGTGCAAGAACATTTTAGATGATATTAGAATGTGTGTTAAATTATTGTAAAATAAATATATAAAATCCATGGGGTATTCTTACTGTACATTATTAACCAATGTGGAAGCCAGGTCAAGTTGACCTGGGCTATGATCTTATTTAACACTGCTTCATGTGCTGCCTGTGGAGGTTTGCCCATTATTGGCTGCTTTTGGATTGTTGGTTTCACAGAGTGGGCCCATTTTATGGCCTTTCTCACCATTGACCTTTATGACATTTATCAGTACACACCTTTTCTGGTCTTGTCCAGATTTGACCTCTGTGACCTTTGATATGACCTTGGCCATTGGTGTCATTGTGACACTTAGGGTCACTGTTGCCTTAGTGGTTACTTTACTGATAAGATTGGTTTATAGTGTCTTTGGCTTATGAATTGGGAACTTTTTCATCTTGGAACTGTTATGTGGTGACCTTTATTTGACACAAGGTCACTTGGGGGTCATGGAATGTCAAAAAATTCAAAATTTCTGAAATTGGCAAAATTTTAACTAGCAGAATGAAAATCAATATCCTCAACAAAATAATTCAAATTAGACAAATTGTAAGAGAGATAACATTTATGCTACAATTTCATTGTCCCTGTTCATACCCAGTGGGTACATACAGCCAAATTTCATAATGAAGTAACTTTCCTTGATTTTCCTGGCCAAATTACCATGAATGTTTTCATACAAAACTTGCACTTTGAAATTATCTAAACTGTGGCCAAAAGAGTTGTAGTAAATAGCTACCTCTTTATGCCTATTCTTGTTCTTGACATCTCTCAAGTGTACTCTTATCCTATTTCCTAACCTTCTTTCTGTTTCCCTGATATAAATCTCTCCACATCTAGTACATTCAATGCAATAAATGACATCTTTGTTGATACTAGAAAAACTACCCGCAGAAGTAAATTTACCTCTAGGGCCCTCAACTGTGTGTACCTCATTGAAAACAAAGGAACATGTAAGACGTTTTCTACCACATGGCAAAGTCATGCCAGATACATCTTTTGAACTAAATTTAGAGTGGACCAGCATGTATCTTATGTTCCTGTACCTACAGTATGAAATCAGAGGTTTGTCTTGAAAGAAATAACCCACTTCCTCGTCAAGATTTTAGCATGTGAAAATTTTTCTGCGCAATGTCTTTGATTGCCTTACTGTGAGAGTTGTATGTAAGGGTAATGATAACCCTATTAATTTATTTAGCAGGTTATTTTTGTTTCAAAGCATGAGATCTACTGATATGAGAAACTCTATCTTTGACCTTAGAGATAATGCTCTGGGGATAATCTATTGCTAGAAAGATATATTCCATTTCTCTTTTGACTTCAAATCCTGCCTATCAGAACATAGGTGCTTCAAACAGAGAAATTGTGAAAATGGAACAGTATTTTTGCATGATCTTGGATGAGAGGAACCATATTTAAGGTAAGCCTGAATGTCAGTTTCTTTCTAGTAAACCGTTGTGCTTATTCCATCTGCTTTGACGCACAATTTAAGTTTCTTCGTGGTAAATGGTTGTGCTTATTCCATCTGTTTTGATGCACAATTTCTTTTAGTTTCCGGTATATAAAGACTACCACACTTTAAACATTCTATACAGTATATTATATCTTTGCTGATAGAACTATACTTGCCCTTTGGAGAATATACACCCCTTGGCAGTCTGACTTGGTTGCACATCATCAAAAACATGAGGACAAGTAAAACATCTTGTCCAGCCACATTTAACAGTTTTGCTGACTTGAGATTTTACACCTATTTTTGGGTGTAGAAGCATATCTTTCACATTTTGGTCTCTACGGTATGAAACTAAAGGCTTTTCCTGGAAAAGGTAGCCTACTTCATCATCCAATTGTTAAATGTAAAAATTTCTTCCTATGATATTTTTATCATTTTGCTGTGTGAATTTAAAGGTAATGCCTAAAGTAATTCAAACCTTTTTGTCTTTCTTGAAAAGCTTGAGCTTGATTGATACCAATTACTGATGCTTTTGCTTTATCAATTACGTTTTGGGGATAAGTCCCTCACAAGAAATTTTCCATTTCATTCACTTTTGACATGAAATCATTGTCTTCTGAACACAACCTTCTCAATCTTAAAAACTGAGAGTACGGTATAGCATTTTTACAAGCCTTTGGGTGGCAAGAACCATATTTTAAATATGAATGACTGTCAGTAGTCTTGTAATGTACTGAGGTGGACAATCTATTTCTGCAAACTGAAATTTTTATATCCAAAAATTCAATTTTTTTCTCAGATACAACAAAAGTAAACTGAAAAGCATGATGGAAATTAGACACATAATCAATAAATTGATCAAACTCTGAATTTGATGAAGAGTCATATCTTACACTCAACCAATATATAACTCATCCTCATTGGATACCGACACATATTTATGTCTAAACTCTGATATATAGTTGTAGATCCTCTTCCAGCGACAGCTCAGCTGACCACCAGGCCATTTGCACATTTGTTTGAAGCCTTCAGGCCAGGTACTCAGAGATGTTATTCCAGGATGTTTTATGATTTCCTTGGTATCCTGGTGGCGGCTGGACTGTCACTGCAAAAGGTAGATATTTCAGTAATATTAACTTCCATGGAATATCTCCATTCCCAGAATTGTAAAGTGGCCAGTATCAGTAATTATATGGTTGCTCTGAGAGCTTTCTTTATACTTTATGACATGCCTACTGCTGTATTTAAAGATCACAAGATTCAGTGCAAGAACATTTTAGATGATATTAGAATGTGTGTTAAATTATTGTAAAATAAATATATAAAATCCATGGGGTATTCTTACTGTACATTATTAACCAATGTGGAAGCCAGGTCAAGTTGACCTGGGCTATGATCTTATTTAACACTGCTTCATGTGCTGCCTGTGGAGGTTTGCCCATTATTGGCTGCTTTTGGATTGTTGGTTTCACAGAGTGGGCCCATTTTATGGCCTTTCTCACCATTGACCTTTATGACATTTATCAGTACACACCTTTTCTGGTCTTGTCCAGATTTGACCTCTGTGACCTTTGATATGACCTTGGCCATTGGTGTCATTGTGACACTTAGGGTCACTGTTGCCTTAGTGGTTACTTTACTGATAAGATTGGTTTATAGTGTCTTTGGCTTATGAATTGGGAACTTTTTCATCTTGGAACTGTTATGTGGTGACCTTTATTTGACACAAGGTCACTTGGGGGTCATGGAATGTCAAAAAATTCAAAATTTCTGAAATTGGCAAAATTTTAACTAGCAGAATGAAAATCAATATCCTCAACAAAATAATTCAAATTAGACAAATTGTAAGAGAGATAACATTTATGCTACAATTTCATTGTCCCTGTTCATACCCAGTGGGTACATACAGCCAAATTTCATAATGAAGTAACTTTCCTTGATTTTCCTGGCCAAATTACCATGAATGTTTTCATACAAAACTTGCACTTTGAAATTATCTAAACTGTGGCCAAAAGAGTTGTAGTAAATAGCTACCTCTTTATGCCTATTCTTGTTCTTGACATCTCTCAAGTGTACTCTTATCCTATTTCCTAACCTTCTTTCTGTTTCCCTGATATAAATCTCTCCACATCTAGTACATTCAATGCAATAAATGACATCTTTGTTGATACTAGAAAAACTACCCGCAGAAGTAAATTTACCTCTAGGGCCCTCAACTGTGTGTACCTCATTGAAAACAAAGGAACATGTAAGACGTTTTCTACCACATGGCAAAGTCATGCCAGATACATCTTTTGAACTAAATTTAGAGTGGACCAGCATGTATCTTATGTTCCTGTACCTACAGTATGAAATCAGAGGTTTGTCTTGAAAGAAATAACCCACTTCCTCGTCAAGATTTTAGCATGTGAAAATTTTTCTGCGCAATGTCTTTGATTGCCTTACTGTGAGAGTTGTATGTAAGGGTAATGATAACCCTATTAATTTATTTAGCAGGTTCTTTTTGTTTCAAAGCATGAGATCTACTGATATGAGAAACTCTATCTTTGACCTTAGAGATAATGCTCTGGGGATAATCTATTGCTAGAAAGATATATTCCATTTCTCTTTTGACTTCAAATCCTGCCTATCAGAACATAGGTGCTTCAAACAGAGAAATTGTGAAAATGGAACAGTATTTTTGCATGATCTAGGATGAGAGGAACCATATTTAAGGTAAGCCTGAATGTCAGTTTCTTTCTAGTAAACCGTTGTGCTTATTCCATCTGCTTTGACGCACAATTTAAGTTTCTTCGTGGTAAATGGTTGTGCTTATTCCATCTGTTTTGATGCACAATTTCTTTTAGTTTCCGGTATATAAAGACTACCACACTTTAAACATTCTATACAGTATATTATATCTTTGCTGATAGAACTATACTTGCCCTTTGGTGAATATACACCCCTTGGCAGTCTGACTTGGTTGCACATCATCAAAAACATGAGGACAAGTAAAACATCTTGTCCAGCCACATTTAACAGTTTTGCTGACTTGAGATTTTACACCTATTTTTGGGTGTAGAAGCATATCTTTCACATTTTGGTCTCTACGGTATGAAACTAAAGGCTTTTCCTGGAAAAGGTAGCCTACTTCATCATCCAATTGTTAAATGTAAAAATTTCTTCCTATGATATTTTTATCATTTTGCTGTGTGAATTTGAAGGTAATGCCTAAAATAATTCAAACCTTTTTGTCTTTCTTGAAAAGCTTGAGCTTGATTGATACCAATTACTGATGCTTTTGCTTTATCAATTACTTTTTGGGGATAAGTGCCTCACAAGAAATTTTCCATTTCATTCACTTTTGACACGAAATCATTGTCTTCTGAACACAACCTTCTCAATCTTAAAAACTGAGAGTACCGTATAGCATTTTTACAAGCCTTTGGGTGGCAAGAACCATATTTTAAATATGAATGACTGTCAGTAGTCTTGTAATGTACTGAGGTGGACAATCTATTTCTGCAAACTGAAATTTTTATATCCAAAAATTCAATTTTTTTCTCAGATACAACAAAAGTAAACTGAAAAGCATGATGGAAATTGCACACATAATCAATAAATTGATCAAACTCTGAATTTGATGAAGAGTCATATCTTACACTCAACCAATATATAACTCATCCTCATTGGAAACCGACACATATTTATGTCTAAACTATGATATATAGTTGTAGATCCTCTTACAGCGACAGCTCAGCTGACCACCAGGGCATTTGCACATTTGTTTGAAGCCTTCAGGCCAGGTACTCAGAGATGTTATTCCAGGATGTTTTATGATTTCCTTGGTATCCTGGTGGCGGCTGGACTGTCACTGCAAAAGGTAGATATTTCAGTAATATTAACTTCCATGGAATATCTCCATTCCCAGAATTGTAAAGTGGCCAGTATCAGTAATTATATGGTTGCTCTGAGAGCTTTCTTTATACTTTATGACATGTCTACTGCTGTATTTAAAGATCACAAGATTCAGTGCAAGAACATTTTAGATGATATTAGAATGTGTGTTAAATTATTGTAAAATAAATATATAAAATCCATGGGGTATTCTTACTGTACATTATTAACCAATGTGGAAGCCAGGTCAAGTTGACCTGGGCTATGATCTTATTTAACACTGCTTCATGTGCTGCCTGTGCAGGTTTGCCCATTATTGGCTGCTTTTGGATTGTTGGTTTCACAGAGTGGGCCCATTTTATGGCCTTTCTCACCATTGACCTTTATGACATTTATCAGTACACACCTTTTCTGGTCTTGTCCAGATTTGACCTCTGTGACCTTTGATATGACCTTGGCCATTGGTGTCATTGTGACACTTAGGGTCACTGTTGCCTTAGTGGTTACTTTACTGATAAGATTGGTTTATAGTGTCTTTGGCTTATGAATTGGGAACTTTTTCATCTTGGAACTGTTATGTGGTGACCTTTATTTGACACAAGGTCACTTGGGGGTCATGGAATGTCAAAAACTTCAAAATTTCTTAAATTGGCAAAATTTTAACTAGCAGAATGAAAATCAATATCCTCAACAAAATAATTCAAATTAGACAAATTGTAAGAGAGATAACATTTATGCTACAATTTCATTGTCCCTGTTCATACCCAGTGGGTACATACAGCCAAATTTCATAATGAAGTAACTTTCCTTGATTTTCCTGGCCAAATTACCATGAATGTTTTCATACAAAACTTGCACTTTGAAATTATCTAAACTGTGGCCAAAAGAGTTGTAGTAAATAGCTACCTCTTTATGCCTATTCTTGTTCTTGACATCTCTCAAGTGTACTCTTATCCTATTTCCTAACCTTCTTTCTGTTTCCCTGATATAAATCTCTCCACATCTAGTACATTCAATGCAATAAATGACATCTTTGCTGATACTAGAAAAACTACCCGCAGAAGTAAATTTACCTCTAGGGCCCTCAACTGTGTGTACCTCATTGAAAACAAAGGAACATGTAAGACGTTTTCTACCACATGGCAAAGTCATGCCAGATACATCTTTTGAACTAAATTTAGAGTGGACCAGCATGTATCTTATGTTCCTGTACCTACAGTATGAAATCAGAGGTTTGTCTTGAAAGAAATAACCCACTTCCTCGTCAAGATTTTAGCATGTGAAAATTTTTCTGCGCAATGTCTTTGATTGCCTTACTGTGAGAGTTGTATGTAAGGGTAATGATAACCCTATTAATTTATTTAGCAGGTTCTTTTTGTTTCAAAGCATGAGATCTACTGATATGAGAAACTCTATCTTTGACCTTAGAGATAATGCTCTGGGGATAATCTATTGCTAGAAAGATATATTCCATTTCTCTTTTGACTTCAAATCCTGCCTATCAGAACATAGGTGCTTCAAACAGAGAAATTGTGAAAATGGAACAGTATTTTTGCATGATCTTGGATGAGAGGAACCATATTTAAGGTAAGCCTGAATGTCAGTTTCTTTCTAGTAAACCGTTGTGCTTATTCCATCTGCTTTGACGCACAATTTAAGTTTCTTCGTGGTAAATGGTTGTGCTTATTCCATCTGTTTTGATGCACAATTTCTTTTAGTTTCCGGTATATAAAGACTACCACGTTTTAAACATTCTATACAGTATATTATATCTTTGCTGATAGAACTATACTTGCCCTTTGGAGAATATACACCCCTTGGCAGTCTGACTTGGTTGCACATCATCAAAAACATGAGGACAAGTAAAACATCTTGTCCAGCCACATTTAACAGTTTTGCTGACTTGAGATTTTACACCTATTTTTGGGTGTAGAAGCATATCTTTCACATTTTGGTCTCTACGGTATGAAACTAAAGGCTTTTCCTGGAAAAGGTAGCCTACTTCATCATCCAATTGTTAAATGTAAAAATTTCTTCCTATGATATTTTTATCATTTTGCTGTGTGAATTTAAAGGTAATGCCTAAAGTAATTCAAACCTTTTTGTCTTTCTTGAAAAGCTTGAGCTTGATTGATACCAATTACTGATGCTTTTGCTTTATCAATTACGTTTTGGGGATAAGTCCCTCACAAGAAATTTTCCATTTCATTCACTTTTGACACGAAATCATTGTCTTCTGAACACAACCTTCTCAATCTTAAAAACTGAGAGTACGGTATAGCATTTTTACAAGCCTTTGGGTGGCAAGAACCATATTTTAAATATGAATGACTGTCAGTAGTCTTGTAATGTACTGAGGTGGACAATCTATTTCTGCAAACTGAAATTTTTATATCCAAAAATTCAATTTTTTTCTCAGATACAACAAAAGTAAACTGAAAAGCATGATGGAAATTAGACACATAATCAATAAATTGATCAAACTCTGAATTTGATGAAGAGTCATATCTTACACTCAACCAATATATAACTCATCCTCATTGGAAACCGACACATATTTATGTCTAAACTATGATATATAGTTGTAGATCCTCTTACAGCGACAGCTCAGCTGACCACCAGGGCATTTGCACATTTGTTTGAAGCCTTCAGGCCAGGTACTCAGAGATGTTATTCCAGGATGTTTTATGATTTCCTTGGTATCCTGGTGGCGGCTGGACTGTCACTGCAAAAGGTAGATATTTCAGTAATATTAACTTCCATGGAATATCTCCATTCCCAGAATTGTAAAGTGGCCAGTATCAGTAATTATATGGTTGCTCTGAAAGCTTTCTTTATACTTTATGACATGCCTACTGCTGTATTTAAAGATCACAAGATTCAGTGCAAGAACATTTTAGATGATATTAGAATGTGTGTTAAATTATTGTAAAATAAATATATAAAATCCATGGGGTATTCTTACTGTACATTATTAACCAATGTGGAAGCCAGGTCAAGTTGACCTGGGCTATGATCTTATTTAACACTGCTTCATGTGCTGCCTGTGGAGGTTTGCCCATTATTGGCTGCTTTTGGATTGTTGGTTTCACAGAGTGGGCCCATTTTATGGCCTTTCTCACCATTGACCTTTATGACATTTATCAGTACACACCTTTTCTGGTCTTGTCCAGATTTGACCTCTGTGACCTTTGATATGACCTTGGCCATTGGTGTCATTGTGACACTTAGGGTCACTGTTGCCTTAGTGGTTACTTTACTGATAAGATTGGTTTATAGTGTCTTTGGCTTATGAATTGGGAACTTTTTCATCTTGGAACTGTTATGTGGTGACCTTTATTTGACACAAGGTCACTTGGGGGTCATGGAATGTCAAAAACTTCAAAATTTCTTAAATTGGCAAAATTTTAACTAGCAGAATGAAAATCAATATCCTCAACAAAATAATTCAAATTAGAGAAATTGTAAGAGAGATAACATTTATGCTACAATTTCATTGTCCCTGTTCATACCCAGTGGGTACATACAGCCAAATTTCATAATGAAGTAACTTTCCTTGATTTTCCTGGCCAAATTACCATGAATGTTTTCATACAAAACTTGCACTTTGAAATTATCTAAACTGTGGCCAAAAGAGTTGTAGTAAATAGCTACCTCTTTATGCCTATTCTTGTTCTTGACATCTCTCAAGTGTACTCTTATCCTATTTCCTAACCTTCTTTCTGTTTCCCTGATATAAATCTCTCCACATCTAGTACATTCAATGCAATAAATGACATCTTTGCTGATACTAGAAAAACTACCCGCAGAAGTAAATTTACCTCTAGGGCCCTCAACTGTGTGTACCTCATTGAAAACAAAGGAACATGTAAGACGTTTTCTACCACATGGCAAAGTCATGCCAGATACATCTTTTGAACTAAATTTAGAGTGGACCAGCATGTATCTTATGTTCCTGTACCTACAGTATGAAATCAGAGGTTTGTCTTGAAAGAAATAACCCACTTCCTCGTCAAGATTTTAGCATGTGAAAATTTTTCTGCGCAATGTCTTTGATTGCCTTACTGTGAGAGTTGTATGTAAGGGTAATGATAACCCTATTAATTTATTTAGCAGGTTCTTTTTGTTTCAAAGCATGAGATCTACTGATATGAGAAACTCTATCTTTGACCTTATAAGAACATAGGTGCTTCAAACAGAGAAATTGTGAAAATGGAACAGTATTTTTGCATGATCTTGGATGAGAGGAACCATATTTAAGGTAAGCCTGAATGTCAGTTTCTTTCTAGTAAACCGTTGTGCTTATTCCATCTACTTTGACGCACAATTTAAGTTTCTTCGTGGTAAATGATTGTGCTTATTCCATCTGTTTTGATGCACAATTTCTTTTAGTTTCCGGTATATAAAGACTACCACGCTTTAAACATTCTATACAGTATATTATATCTTTGCTGATAGAACTATACTTGCCCTTTGGAGAATATACACCCCTTGGCAGTCTGACTTGGTTGCACATCATCAAAAACATGAGGACAAGTAAAACATCTTGTCCAGCCACATTTAACAGTTTTGCTGACTTGAGATTTTACACCTATTTTTGGGTGTAGAAGCATATCTTTCACATTTTGGTCTCTACGGTATGAAACTAAAGGCTTTTCCTGGAAAAGGTAGCCTACTTCATCATCCAATTGTTAAATGTGAAAATTTCTTCCTATGATATTTTTGTCATTTTGCTGTGTGAATTTGAAGGTAATGCCTAAAATAATTCAAACCTTTTTGTCTTTCTTGAAAAGCTTGAGCTTGATTGATACCAATTACTGATGCTTTTGCTTTATCAATTACTTTTTGGGGATAAGTCCCTCACAAGAAATTTTCCATTTCATTCACTTTTGACACGAAATCATTGTCAACCTTCTCAATCTTAAAAACTGAGAGTACCGTATAGCATTTTTACAAGCCTTTGGGTGGCAAGAACCATATTTTAAATATGAATGACTGTCAGTAGTCTTGTAATGTACTGAGGTGGACAATCTATTTCTGCAAACTGAAATTTTTATATCCAAAAATTCAATTTTTTTCTCAGATACAACAAAAGTAAACTGAAAAGCATGATGGAAATTGCACACATAATCAATAAATTGATCAAACTCTGAATTTGATGAAGAGTCATATCTTACACTCAACCAATATATAACTCATCCTCATTGGAAACCGACACATATTTATGTCTAAACTATGATATATAGTTGTAGATCCTCTTACAGCGACAGCTCAGCTGACCACCAGGGCATTTGCACATTTGTTTGAAGCCTTCAGGCCAGGTACTAAGAGATGTTATTCCAGGATGTTTTATGATTTCCTTGGTATCCTGGTGGCGGCTGGACTGTCACTGCAAAAGGTAGATATTTCAGTAATATTAACTTCCATGGAATATCTCCATTCCCAGAATTGTAAAGTGGCCAGTATCAGTAATTATATGGTTGCTCTGAAAGCTTTCTTTATACTTTATGACATGCCTACTGCTGTATTTAAAGATCACAAGATTCAGTGCAAGAACATTTTAGATGATATTAGAATGTGTGTTAAATTATTGTAAAATAAATATATAAAATCCATGGGGTATTCTTACTGTACATTATTAACCAATGTGGAAGCCAGGTCAAGTTGACCTGGGCTATGATCTTATTTAACACTGCTTCATGTGCTGCCTGTGGAGGTTTGCCCATTATTGGCTGCTTTTGGATTGTTGGTTTCACAGAGTGGGCCCATTTTATGGCCTTTCTCACCATTGACCTTTATGACATTTATCAGTACACACCTTTTCTGGTCTTGTCCAGATTTGACCTCTGTGACCTTTGATATGACCTTGGCCATTGGTGTCATTGTGACACTTAGGGTCACTGTTGCCTTAGTGGTTACTTTACTGATAAGATTGGTTTATAGTGTCTTTGGCTTATGAATTGGGAACTTTTTCATCTTGGAACTGTTATGTGGTGACCTTTATTTGACACAAGGTCACTTGGGGGTCATGGAATGTCAAAAACTTCAAAATTTCTTAAATTGGCAAAATTTTAACTAGCAGAATGAAAATCAATATCCTCAACAAAATAATTCAAATTAGAGAAATTGTAAGAGAGATAACATTTATGCTACAATTTCATTGTCCCTGTTCATACCCAGTGGGTACATACAGCCAAATTTCATAATGAAGTAACTTTCCTTGATTTTCCTGGCCAAATTACCATGAATTTTTTCATACAAAACTTGCACTTTGAAATTATCTAAACTGTGGCCAAAAGAGTTGTAGTAAATAGCTACCTCTTTATGCCTATTCTTGTTCTTGACATCTCTCAAGTGTACTCTTATCCTATTTCCTAACCTTCTTTCTGTTTCCCTGATATAAATCTCTCCACATCTAGTACATTCAATGCAATAAATGACATCTTTGCTGATACTAGAAAAACTACCCGCAGAAGTAAATTTACCTCTAGGGCCCTCAACTGTGTGTACCTCATTGAAAACAAAGGAACATGTAAGACGTTTTCTACCACATGGCAAAGTCATGCCAGATACATCTTTTGAACTAAATTTAGAGTGGACCAGCATGTATCTTATGTTCCTGTACCTACAGTATGAAATCAGAGGTTTGTCTTGAAAGAAATAACCCACTTCCTCGTCAAGATTTTAGCATGTGAAAATTTTTCTGCGCAATGTCTTTGATTGCCTTACTGTGAGAGTTGTATGTAAGGGTAATGATAACCCTATTAATTTATTTAGCAGGTTCTTTTTGTTTCAAAGCATGAGATCTACTGATATGAGAAACTCTATCTTTGACCTTATAAGAACATAGGTGCTTCAAACAGAGAAATTGTGAAAATGGAACAGTATTTTTGCATGATCTTGGATGAGAGGAACCATATTTAAGGTAAGCCTGAATGTCAGTTTCTTTCTAGTAAACCGTTGTGCTTATTCCATCTACTTTGACGCACAATTTAAGTTTCTTCGTGGTAAATGATTGTGCTTATTCCATCTGTTTTGATGCACAATTTCTTTTAGTTTCCGGTATATAAAGACTACCACGCTTTAAACATTCTATACAGTATATTATATCTTTGCTGATAGAACTATACTTGCCCTTTGGAGAATATACACCCCTTGGCAGTCTGACTTGGTTGCACATCATCAAAAACATGAGGACAAGTAAAACATCTTGTCCAGCCACATTTAACAGTTTTGCTGACTTGAGATTTTACACCTATTTTTGGGTGTAGAAGCATATCTTTCACATTTTGGTCTCTACGGTATGAAACTAAAGGCTTTTCCTGGAAAAGGTAGCCTACTTCATCATCCAATTGTTAAATGTGAAAATTTCTTCCTATGATATTTTTGTCATTTTGCTGTGTGAATTTGAAGGTAATGCCTAAAATAATTCAAACCTTTTTGTCTTTCTTGAAAAGCTTGAGCTTGATTGATACCAATTACTGATGCTTTTGCTTTATCAATTACTTTTTGGGGATAAGTCCCTCACAAGAAATTTTCCATTTCATTCACTTTTGACACGAAATCATTGTCAACCTTCTCAATCTTAAAAACTGAGAGTACCGTATAGCATTTTTACAAGCCTTTGGGTGGCAAGAACCATATTTTAAATATGAATGACTGTCAGTAGTCTTGTAATGTACTGAGGTGGACAATCTATTTCTGCAAACTGAAATTTTTATATCCAAAAATTCAATTTTTTTCTCAGATACAACAAAAGTAAACTGAAAAGCATGATGGAAATTGCACACATAATCAATAAATTGATCAAACTCTGAATTTGATGAAGAGTCATATCTTACACTCAACCAATATATAACTCATCCTCATTGGAAACCGACACATATTTATGTCTAAACTATGATATATAGTTGTAGATCCTCTTACAGCGACAGCTCAGCTGACCACCAGGGCATTTGCACATTTGTTTGAAGCCTTCAGGCCAGGTACTAAGAGATGTTATTCCAGGATGTTTTATGATTTCCTTGGTATCCTGGTGGCGGCTGGACTGTCACTGCAAAAGGTAGATATTTCAGTAATATTAACTTCCATGGAATATCTCCATTCCCAGAATTGTAAAGTGGCCAGTATCAGTAATTATATGGTTGCTCTGAGAGCTTTCTTTATACTTTATGACATGTCTACTGCTGTATTTAAAGATCACAAGATTCAGTGCAAGAACATTTTAGATGATATTAGAATGTGTGTTAAATTATTGTAAAATAAATATATAAAATCCATGGGGTATTCTTACTGTACATTATTAACCAATGTGGAAGCCAGGTCAAGTTGACCTGGGCTATGATCTTATTTAACACTGCTTCATGTGCTGCCTGTGGAGGTTTGCCCATTATTGGCTGCTTTTGGATTGTTGGTTTCACAGAGTGGGCCCATTTTATGGCCTTTCTCACCATTGACCTTTATGACATTTATCAGTACACACCTTTTCTGGTCTTGTCCAGATTTGACCTCTGTGACCTTTGATATGACCTTGGCCATTGGTGTCATTGTGACACTTAGGGTCACTGTTGCCTTAGTGGTTACTTTACTGATAAGATTGGTTTATAGTGTCTTTGGCTTATGAATTGGGAACTTTTTCATCTTGGAACTGTTATGTGGTGACCTTTATTTGACACAAGGTCACTTGGGGGTCATGGAATGTCAAAAACTTCAAAATTTCTTAAATTGGCAAAATTTTAACTAGCAGAATGAAAATCAATATCCTCAACAAAATAATTCAAATTAGACAAATTGTAAGAGAGATAACATTTATGCTACAATTTCATTGTCCCTGTTCATACCCAGTGGGTACATACAGCCAAATTTCATAATGAAGTAACTTTCCTTGATTTTCCTGGCCAAATTACCATGAATGTTTTCATACAAAACTTGCACTTTGAAATTATCTAAACTGTGGCCAAAAGAGTTGTAGTAAATAGCTACCTCTTTATGCCTATTCTTGTTCTTGACATCTCTCAAGTGTACTCTTATCCTATTTCCTAACCTTCTTTCTGTTTCCCTGATATAAATCTCTCCACATCTAGTACATTCAATGCAATAAATGACATCTTTGCTGATACTAGAAAAACTACCCGCAGAAGTAAATTTACCTCTAGGGCCCTCAACTGTGTGTACCTCATTGAAAACAAAGGAACATGTAAGACGTTTTCTACCACATGGCAAAGTCATGCCAGATACATCTTTTGAACTAAATTTAGAGTGGACCAGCATGTATCTTATGTTCCTGTACCTACAGTATGAAATCAGAGGTTTGTCTTGAAAGAAATAACCCACTTCCTCGTCAAGATTTTAGCATGTGAAAATTTTTCTGCGCAATGTCTTTGATTGCCTTACTGTGAGAGTTGTATGTAAGGGTAATGATAACCCTATTAATTTATTTAGCAGGTTCTTTTTGTTTCAAAGCATGAGATCTACTGATATGAGAAACTCTATCTTTGACCTTAGAGATAATGCTCTGGGGATAATCTATTGCTAGAAAGATATATTCCATTTCTCTTTTGACTTCAAATCCTGCCTATCAGAACATAGGTGCTTCAAACAGAGAAATTGTGAAAATGGAACAGTATTTTTGCATGATCTTGGATGAGAGGAACCATATTTAAGGTAAGCCTGAATGTCAGTTTCTTTCTAGTAAACCGTTGTGCTTATTCCATCTGCTTTGACGCACAATTTAAGTTTCTTCGTGGTAAATGGTTGTGCTTATTCCATCTGTTTTGATGCACAATTTCTTTTAGTTTCCGGTATATAAAGACTACCACGCTTTAAACATTCTATACAGTATATTATATCTTTGCTGATAGAACTATACTTGCCCTTTGGAGAATATACACCCCTTGGCAGTCTGACTTGGTTGCACATCATCAAAAACATGAGGACAAGTAAAACATCTTGTCCAGCCACATTTAACAGTTTTGCTGACTTGAGATTTTACACCTATTTATGGGTGTAGAAGCATATCTTTCACATTTTGGTCTCTACGGTATGAAACTAAAGGCTTTTCCTGGAAAAGGTAGCCTACTTCATCATCCAATTGTTAAATGTAAAAATTTCTTCCTATGATATTTTTATCATTTTGCTGTGTGAATTTAAAGGTAATGCCTAAAGTAATTCAAACCTTTTTGTCTTTCTTGAAAAGCTTGAGCTTGATTGATACCAATTACTGATGCTTTTGCTTTATCAATTACGTTTTGGGGATAAGTCCCTCACAAGAAATTTTCCATTTCATTCACTTTTGACACGAAATCATTGTCTTCTGAACACAACCTTCTCAATCTTAAAAACTGAGAGTACGGTATAGCATTTTTACAAGCCTTTGGGTGGCAAGAACCATATTTTAAATATGAATGACTGTCAGTAGTCTTGTAATGTACTGAGGTGGACAATCTATTTCTGCAAACTGAAATTTTTATATCCAAAAATTCAATTTTTTTCTCAGATACAACAAAAGTAAACTGAAAAGCATGATGGAAATTGCACACATAATCAATAAATTGATCAAACTCTGAATTTGATGAAGAGTCATATCTTACACTCAACCAATATATAACTCATCCTCATTGGAAACCGACACATATTTATGTCTAAACTATGATATATAGTTGTAGATCCTCTTACAGCGACAGCTCAGCTGACCACCAGGGCATTTGCACATTTGTTTGAAGCCTTCAGGCCAGGTACTCAGAGATGTTATTCCAGGATGTTTTATGATTTCCTTGGTATCCTGGTGGCGGCTGGACTGTCACTGCAAAAGGTAGATATTTCAGTAATATTAACTTCCATGGAATATCTCCATTCCCAGAATTGTAAAGTGGCCAGTATCAGTAATTATATGGTTGCTCTGAGAGCTTTCTTTATACTTTATGACATGTCTACTGCTGTATTTAAAGATCACAAGATTCAGTGCAAGAACATTTTAGATGATATTAGAATGTGTGTTAAATTATTGTAAAATAAATATATAAAATCCATGGGGTATTCTTACTGTACATTATTAACCAATGTGGAAGCCAGGTCAAGTTGACCTGGGCTATGATCTTATTTAACACTGCTTCATGTGCTGCCTGTGGAGGTTTGCCCATTATTGGCTGCTTTTGGATTGTTGGTTTCACAGAGTGGGCCCATTTTATGGCCTTTCTCACCATTGACCTTTATGACATTTATCAGTACACACCTTTTCTGGTCTTGTCCAGATTTGACCTCTGTGACCTTTGATATGACCTTGGCCATTGGTGTCATTGTGACACTTAGGGTCACTGTTGCCTTAGTGGTTACTTTACTGATAAGATTGGTTTATAGTGTCTTTGGCTTATGAATTGGGAACTTTTTCATCTTGGAACTGTTATGTGGTGACCTTTATTTGACACAAGGTCACTTGGGGGTCATGGAATGTCAAAAACTTCAAAATTTCTTAAATTGGCAAAATTTTAACTAGCAGAATGAAAATCAATATCCTCAACAAAATAATTCAAATTAGAGAAATTGTAAGAGAGATAACATTTATGCTACAATTTCATTGTCCCTGTTCATACCCAGTGGGTACATACAGCCAAATTTCATAATGAAGTAACTTTCCTTGATTTTCCTGGCCAAATTACCATGAATGTTTTCATACAAAACTTGCACTTTGAAATTATCTAAACTGTGGCCAAAAGAGTTGTAGTAAATAGCTACCTCTTTATGCCTATTCTTGTTCTTGACATCTCTCAAGTGTACTCTTATCCTATTTCCTAACCTTCTTTCTGTTTCCCTGATATAAATCTCTCCACATCTAGTACATTCAATGCAATAAATGACATCTTTGCTGATACTAGAAAAACTACCCGCAGAAGTAAATTTACCTCTAGGGCCCTCAACTGTGTGTACCTCATTGAAAACAAAGGAACATGTAAGACGTTTTCTACCACATGGCAAAGTCATGCCAGATACATCTTTTGAACTAAATTTAGAGTGGACCAGCATGTATGTTATGTTCCTGTACCTACAGTATGAAATCAGAGGTTTGTCTTGAAAGAAATAACCCACTTCCCCGTCAAGATTTTAGCATGTGAAAATTTTTCTGCGCAATGTCTTTGATTGCCTTACTGTGAGAGTTGTATGTAAGGGTAATGATAACCCTATTAATTTATTTAGCAGGTTCTTTTTGTTTCAAAGCATGAGATCTACTGATATGAGAAACTCTATCTTTGACCTTAGAGATAATGCTCTGGGGATAATCTATTGCTAGAAAGATATATTCCATTTCTCTTTTGACTTCAAATCCTGCCTATCAGAACATAGGTGCTTCAAACAGAGAAATTGTGAAAATGGAACAGTATTTTTGCATGATCTTGGATGAGAGGAACCATATTTAAGGTAAGCCTGAATGTCAGTTTCTTTCTAGTAAACCGTTGTGCTTATTCCATCTGCTTTGACGCACAATTTAAGTTTCTTCGTGGTAAATGGTTGTGCTTATTCCATCTGTTTTGATGCACAATTTCTTTTAGTTTCCGGTATATAAAGACTACCACGCTTTAAACATTCTATACAGTATATTATATCTTTGCTGATAGAACTATACTTGCCCTTTGGAGAATATACACCCCTTGGCAGTCTGACTTGGTTGCACATCATCAAAAACATGAGGACAAGTAAAACATCTTGTCCAGCCACATTTAACAGTTTTGCTGACTTGAGATTTTACACCTATTTATGGGTGTAGAAGCATATCTTTCACATTTTGGTCTCTACGGTATGAAACTAAAGGCTTTTCCTGGAAAAGGTAGCCTACTTCATCATCCAATTGTTAAATGTAAAAATTTCTTCCTATGATATTTTTATCATTTTGCTGTGTGAATTTAAAGGTAATGCCTAAAGTAATTCAAACCTTTTTGTCTTTCTTGAAAAGCTTGAGCTTGATTGATACCAATTACTGATGCTTTTGCTTTATCAATTACGTTTTGGGGATAAGTCCCTCACAAGAAATTTTCCATTTCATTCACTTTTGACACGAAATCATTGTCTTCTGAACACAACCTTCTCAATCTTAAAAACTGAGAGTACGGTATAGCATTTTTACAAGCCTTTGGGTGGCAAGAACCATATTTTAAATATGAATGACTGTCAGTAGTCTTGTAATGTACTGAGGTGGACAATCTATTTCTGCAAACTGAAATTTTTATATCCAAAAATTCAATTTTTTTCTCAGATACAACAAAAGTAAACTGAAAAGCATGATGGAAATTGCACACATAATCAATAAATTGATCAAACTCTGAATTTGATGAAGAGTCATATCTTACACTCAACCAATATATAACTCATCCTCATTGGAAACCGACACATATTTATGTCTAAACTATGATATATAGTTGTAGATCCTCTTACAGCGACAGCTCAGCTGACCACCAGGGCATTTGCACATTTGTTTGAAGCCTTCAGGCCAGGTACTCAGAGATGTTATTCCAGGATGTTTTATGATTTCCTTGGTATCCTGGTGGCGGCTGGACTGTCACTGCAAAAGGTAGATATTTCAGTAATATTAACTTCCATGGAATATCTCCATTCCCAGAATTGTAAAGTGGCCAGTATCAGTAATTATATGGTTGCTCTGAGAGCTTTCTTTATACTTTATGACATGTCTACTGCTGTATTTAAAGATCACAAGATTCAGTGCAAGAACATTTTAGATGATATTAGAATGTGTGTTAAATTATTGTAAAATAAATATATAAAATCCATGGGGTATTCTTACTGTACATTATTAACCAATGTGGAAGCCAGGTCAAGTTGACCTGGGCTATGATCTTATTTAACACTGCTTCATGTGCTGCCTGTGCAGGTTTGCCCATTATTGGCTGCTTTTGGATTGTTGGTTTCACAGAGTGGGCCCATTTTATGGCCTTTCTCACCATTGACCTTTATGACATTTATCAGTACACACCTTTTCTGGTCTTGTCCAGATTTGACCTCTGTGACCTTTGATATGACCTTGGCCATTGGTGTCATTGTGACACTTAGGGTCACTGTTGCCTTAGTGGTTACTTTACTGATAAGATTGGTTTATAGTGTCTTTGGCTTATGAATTGGGAACTTTTTCATCTTGGAACTGTTATGTGGTGACCTTTATTTGACACAAGGTCACTTGGGGGTCATGGAATGTCAAAAACTTCAAAATTTCTTAAATTGGCAAAATTTTAACTAGCAGAATGAAAATCAATATCCTCAACAAAATAATTCAAATTAGACAAATTGTAAGAGAGATAACATTTATGCTACAATTTCATTGTCCCTGTTCATACCCAGTGGGTACATACAGCCAAATTTCATAATGAAGTAACTTTCCTTGATTTTCCTGGCCAAATTACCATGAATGTTTTCATACAAAACTTGCACTTTGAAATTATCTAAACTGTGGCCAAAAGAGTTGTAGTAAATAGCTACCTCTTTATGCCTATTCTTGTTCTTGACATCTCTCAAGTGTACTCTTATCCTATTTCCTAACCTTCTTTCTGTTTCCCTGATATAAATCTCTCCACATCTAGTACATTCAATGCAATAAATGACATCTTTGCTGATACTAGAAAAACTACCCGCAGAAGTAAATTTACCTCTAGGGCCCTCAACTGTGTGTACCTCATTGAAAACAAAGGAACATGTAAGACGTTTTCTACCACATGGCAAAGTCATGCCAGATACATCTTTTGAACTAAATTTAGAGTGGACCAGCATGTATCTTATGTTCCTGTACCTACAGTATGAAATCAGAGGTTTGTCTTGAAAGAAATAACCCACTTCCCCGTCAAGATTTTAGCATGTGAAAATTTTTCTGCGCAATGTCTTTGATTGCCTTACTGTGAGAGTTGTATGTAAGGGTAATGATAACCCTATTAATTTATTTAGCAGGTTCTTTTTGTTTCAAAGCATGAGATCTACTGATATGAGAAACTCTATCTTTGACCTTAGAGATAATGCTCTGGGGATAATCTATTGCTAGAAAGATATATTCCATTTCTCTTTTGACTTCAAATCCTGCCTATCAGAACATAGGTGCTTCAAACAGAGAAATTGTGAAAATGGAACAGTATTTTTGCATGATCTTGGATGAGAGGAACCATATTTAAGGTAACCCTGAATGTCAGTTTCTTTCTAGTAAACCGTTGTGCTTATTCCATCTGCTTTGATGCACAATTTAAGTTTCTTCGTGGTAAATGGTTGTGCTTATTCCATCTGTTTTGATGCACAATTTCTTTTAGTTTCCGGTATATAAAGACTACCACGCTTTAAACATTCTATACAGTATATTATATCTTTGCTGATAGAACTATACTTGCCCTTTGGAGAATATACACCCCTGGCAGTCTGACTTGGTTGCACATCATCAAAAACATGAGGACAAGTAAAACATCTTGTCCAGCCACATTTAACAGTTTTGCTGACTTGAGATTTTACACCTATTTTTGGGTGTAGAAGCATATCTTTCACATTTTGGTCTCTACGGTATGAAACTAAAGGCTTTTCCTGGAAAAGGTAGCCTACTTCATCATCCAATTGTTAAATGTAAAAATTTCTTCCTATGATATTTTTATCATTTTGCTGTGTGAATTTAAAGGTAATGCCTAAAGTAATTCAAACCTTTTTGTCTTTCTTGAAAAGCTTGAGCTTGATTGATACCAATTACTGATGCTTTTGCTTTATCAATTACGTTTTGGGGATAAGTCCCTCACAAGAAATTTTCCATTTCATTCACTTTTGACACGAAATCATTGTCTTCTGAACACAACCTTCTCAATCTTAAAAACTGAGAGTACGGTATAGCATTTTTACAAGCCTTTGGGTGGCAAGAACCATATTTTAAATATGAATGACTGTCAGTAGTCTTGTAATGTACTGAGGTGGACAATCTATTTCTGCAAACTGAAATTTTTATATCCAAAAATTCAATTTTTTTCTCAGATACAACAAAAGTAAACTGAAAAGCATGATGGAAATTAGACACATAATCAATAAATTGATCAAACTCTGAATTTGATGAAGAGTCATATCTTACACTCAACCAATATATAACTCATCCTCATTGGAAACCGACACATATTTATGTCTAAACTATGATATATAGTTGTAGATCCTCTTACAGCGACAGCTCAGCTGACCACCAGGGCATTTGCACATTTGTTTGAAGCCTTCAGGCCAGGTACTCAGAGATGTTATTCCAGGATGTTTTATGATTTCCTTGGTATCCTGGTGGCGGCTGGACTGTCACTGCAAAAGGTAGATATTTCAGTAATATTAACTTCCATGGAATATCTCCATTCCCAGAATTGTAAAGTGGCCAGTATCAGTAATTATATGGTTGCTCTGAGAGCTTTCTTTATACTTTATGACATGCCTACTGCTGTATTTAAAGATCACAAGATTCAGTGCAAGAACATTTTAGATGATATTAGAATGTGTGTTAAATTATTGTAAAATAAATATATAAAATCCATGGGGTATTCTTACTGTACATTATTAACCAATGTGGAAGCCAGGTCAAGTTGACCTGGGCTATGATCTTATTTAACACTGCTTCATGTGCTGCCTGTGGAGGTTTGCCCATTATTGGCTGCTTTTGGATTGTTGGTTTCACAGAGTGGGCCCATTTTATGGCCTTTCTCACCATTGACCTTTATGACATTTATCAGTACACACCTTTTCTGGTCTTGTCCAGATTTGACCTCTGTGACCTTTGATATGACCTTGGCCATTGGTGTCATTGTGACACTTAGGGTCACTGTTGCCTTAGTGGTTACTTTACTGATAAGATTGGTTTATAGTGTCTTTGGCTTATGAATTGGGAACTTTTTCATCTTGGAACTGTTATGTGGTGACCTTTATTTGACACAAGGTCACTTGGGGGTCATGGAATGTCAAAAAATTCAAAATTTCTGAAATTGGCAAAATTTTAACTAGCAGAATGAAAATCAATATCCTCAACAAAATAATTCAAATTAGACAAATTGTAAGAGAGATAACATTTATGCTACAATTCCATTGTCCCTGTTCATACCCAGTGGGTACATACAGCCAAATTTCATAATGAAGTAACTTTCCTTGATTTTCCTGGCCAAATTACCATGAATGTTTTCATACAAAACTTGCACTTTGAAATTATCTAAACTGTGGCCAAAAGAGTTGTAGTAAATAGCTACCTCTTTATGCCTATTCTTGTTCTTGACATCTCTCAAGTGTACTCTTATCCTATTTCCTAACCTTCTTTCTGTTTCCCTGATATAAATCTCTCCACATCTAGTACATTCAATGCAATAAATGACATCTTTGTTGATACTAGAAAAACTACCCGCAGAAGTAAATTTACCTCTAGGGCCCTCAACTGTGTGTACCTCATTGAAAACAAAGGAACATGTAAGACGTTTTCTACCACATGGCAAAGTCATGCCAGATACATCTTTTGAACTAAATTTAGAGTGGACCAGCATGTATCTTATGTTCCTGTACCTACAGTATGAAATCAGAGGTTTGTCTTGAAAGAAATAACCCACTTCCTCGTCAAGATTTTAGCATGTGAAAATTTTTCTGCGCAATGTCTTTGATTGCCTTACTGTGAGAGTTGTATGTAAGGGTAATGATAACCCTATTAATTTATTTAGCAGGTTCTTTTTGTTTCAAAGCATGAGATCTACTGATATGAGAAACTCTATCTTTGACCTTAGAGATAATGCTCTGGGGATAATCTATTGCTAGAAAGATATATTCCATTTCTCTTTTGACTTCAAATCCTGCCTATCAGAACATAGGTGCTTCAAACAGAGAAATTGTGAAAATGGAACAGTATTTTTGCATGATCTTGGATGAGAGGAACCATATTTAAGGTAAGCCTGAATGTCAGTTTCTTTCTAGTAAACCGTTGTGCTTATTCCATCTGCTTTGACGCACAATTTAAGTTTCTTCGTGGTAAATGGTTGTGCTTATTCCATCTGTTTTGATGCACAATTTCTTTTAGTTTCCGGTATATAAAGACTACCACGTTTTAAACATTCTATACAGTATATTATATCTTTGCTGATAGAACTATACTTGCCCTTTGGAGAATATACACCCCTTGGCAGTCTGACTTGGTTGCACATCATCAAAAACATGAGGACAAGTAAAACATCTTGTCCAGCCACATTTAACAGTTTTGCTGACTTGAGATTTTACACCTATTTTTGGGTGTAGAAGCATATCTTTCACATTTTGGTCTCTACGGTATGAAACTAAAGGCTTTTCCTGGAAAAGGTAGCCTACTTCATCATCCAATTGTTAAATGTGAAAATTTCTTCCTATGATATTTTTGTCATTTTGCTGTGTGAATTTGAAGGTAATGCCTAAAATAATTCAAACCTTTTTGTCTTTCTTGAAAAGCTTGAGCTTGATTGATACCAATTACTGATGCTTTTGCTTTATCAATTACTTTTTGGGGATAAGTCCCTCACAAGAAATTTTCCATTTCATTCACTTTTGACACGAAATCATTGTCTTCTGAACACAACCTTCTCAATCTTAAAAACTGAGAGTACCGTATAGCATTTTTACAAGCCTTTGGGTGGCAAGAACCATATTTTAAATATGAATGACTGTCAGTAGTCTTGTAATGTACTGAGGTGGACAATCTATTTCTGCAAACTGAAATTTTTATATCCAAAAATTCAATTTTTTTCTCAGATACAACAAAAGTAAACTGAAAAGCATGATGGAAATTGCACACATAATCAATAAATTGATCAAACTCTGAATTTGATGAAGAGTCATATCTTACACTCAACCAATATATAACTCATCCTCATTGGAAACCGACACATATTTATGTCTAAACTATGATATATAGTTGTAGATCCTCTTACAGCGACAGCTCAGCTGACCACCAGGGCATTTGCACATTTGTTTGAAGCCTTCAGGCCAGGTACTCAGAGATGTTATTCCAGGATGTTTTATGATTTCCTTGGTATCCTGGTGGCGGCTGGACTGTCACTGCAAAAGGTAGATATTTCAGTAATATTAACTTCCATGGAATATCTCCATTCCCAGAATTGTAAAGTGGCCAGTATCAGTAATTATATGGTTGCTCTGAGAGGTTTCTTTATACTTTATGACATGCCTACTGCTGTATTTAAAGATCACAAGATTCAGTGCAAGAACATTTTACATGATATTAGAATGTGTGTTAAATTATTGTAAAATAAATATATAAAATCCATGGGGTATTCTTACTGTACATTATTAACCAATGTGGAAGCCAGGTCAAGTTGACCTGGGCTATGATCTTATTTAACACTGCTTCATGTGCTGCCTGTGCAGGTTTGCCCATTATTGGCTGCTTTTGGATTGTTGGTTTCACAGAGTGGGCCCATTTTATGGCCTTTCTCACCATTGACCTTTATGACATTTATCAGTACACACCTTTTCTGGTCTTGTCCAGATTTGACCTCTGTGACCTTTGATATGACCTTGGCCATTGGTGTCATTGTGACACTTAGGGTCACTGTTGCCTTAGTGGTTACTTTACTGATAAGATTGGTTTATAGTGTCTTTGGCTTATGAATTGGGAACTTTTTCATCTTGGAACTGTTATGTGGTGACCTTTATTTGACACAAGGTCACTTGGGGGTCATGGAATGTCAAAAACTTCAAAATTTCTTAAATTGGCAAAATTTTAACTAGCAGAATGAAAATCAATATCCTCAACAAAATAATTCAAATTAGACAAATTGTAAGAGAGATAACATTTATGCTACAATTTCATTGTCCCTGTTCATACCCAGTGGGTACATACAGCCAAATTTCATAATGAAGTAACTTTCCTTGATTTTCCTGGCCAAATTACCATGAATGTTTTCATACAAAACTTGCACTTTGAAATTATCTAAACTGTGGCCAAAAGAGTTGTAGTAAATAGCTACCTCTTTATGCCTATTCTTGTTCTTGACATCTCTCAAGTGTACTCTTATCCTATTTCCTAACCTTCTTTCTGTTTCCCTGATATAAATCTCTCCACATCTAGTACATTCAATGCAATAAATGACATCTTTGCTGATACTAGAAAAACTACCCGCAGAAGTAAATTTACCTCTAGGGCCCTCAACTGTGTGCACCTCATTGAAAACAAAGGAACATGTAAGACGTTTTCTACCACATGGCAAAGTCATGCCAGATACATCTTTTGAACTAAATTTAGAGTGGACCAGCATGTATCTTATGTTCCTGTACCTACAGTATGAAATCAGAGGTTTGTCTTGAAAGAAATAACCCACTTCCCCGTCAAGATTTTAGCATGTGAAAATTTTTCTGCGCAATGTCTTTGATTGCCTTACTGTGAGAGTTGTATGTAAGGGTAATGATAACCCTATTAATTTATTTAGCAGGTTCTTTTTGTTTCAAAGCATGAGATCTACTGATATGAGAAACTCTATCTTTGACCTTAGAGATAATGCTCTGGGGATAATCTATTGCTAGAAAGATATATTCCATTTCTCTTTTGACTTCAAATCCTGCCTATCAGAACATAGGTGCTTCAAACAGAGAAATTGTGAAAATGGAACAGTATTTTTGCATGATCTTGGATGAGAGGAACCATATTTAAGGTAACCCTGAATGTCAGTTTCTTTCTAGTAAACCGTTGTGCTTATTCCATCTGCTTTGATGCACAATTTAAGTTTCTTCGTGGTAAATGGTTGTGCTTATTCCATCTGTTTTGATGCACAATTTCTTTTAGTTTCCGGTATATAAAGACTACCACGCTTTAAACATTCTATACAGTATATTATATCTTTGCTGATAGAACTATACTTGCCCTTTGGAGAATATACACCCCTGGCAGTCTGACTTGGTTGCACATCATCAAAAACATGAGGACAAGTAAAACATCTTGTCCAGCCACATTTAACAGTTTTGCTGACTTGAGATTTTACACCTATTTTTGGGTGTAGAAGCATATCTTTCACATTTTGGTCTCTACGGTATGAAACTAAAGGCTTTTCCTGGAAAAGGTAGCCTACTTCATCATCCAATTGTTAAATGTAAAAATTTCTTCCTATGATATTTTTATCATTTTGCTGTGTGAATTTAAAGGTAATGCCTAAAGTAATTCAAACCTTTTTGTCTTTCTTGAAAAGCTTGAGCTTGATTGATACCAATTACTGATGCTTTTGCTTTATCAATTACGTTTTGGGGATAAGTCCCTCACAAGAAATTTTCCATTTCATTCACTTTTGACACGAAATCATTGTCTTCTGAACACAACCTTCTCAATCTTAAAAACTGAGAGTACGGTATAGCATTTTTACAAGCCTTTGGGTGGCAAGAACCATATTTTAAATATGAATGACTGTCAGTAGTCTTGTAATGTACTGAGGTGGACAATCTATTTCTGCAAACTGAAATTTTTATATCCAAAAATTCAATTTTTTTCTCAGATACAACAAAAGTAAACTGAAAAGCATGATGGAAATTAGACACATAATCAATAAATTGATCAAACTCTGAATTTGATGAAGAGTCATATCTTACACTCAACCAATATATAACTCATCCTCATTGGAAACCGACACATATTTATGTCTAAACTATGATATATAGTTGTAGATCCTCTTACAGCGACAGCTCAGCTGACCACCAGGGCATTTGCACATTTGTTTGAAGCCTTCAGGCCAGGTACTCAGAGATGTTATTCCAGGATGTTTTATGATTTCCTTGGTATCCTGGTGGCGGCTGGACTGTCACTGCAAAAGGTAGATATTTCAGTAATATTAACTTCCATGGAATATCTCCATTCCCAGAATTGTAAAGTGGCCAGTATCAGTAATTATATGGTTGCTCTGAGAGCTTTCTTTATACTTTATGACATGCCTACTGCTGTATTTAAAGATCACAAGATTCAGTGCAAGAACATTTTAGATGATATTAGAATGTGTGTTAAATTATTGTAAAATAAATATATAAAATCCATGGGGTATTCTTACTGTACATTATTAACCAATGTGGAAGCCAGGTCAAGTTGACCTGGGCTATGATCTTATTTAACACTGCTTCATGTGCTGCCTGTGGAGGTTTGCCCATTATTGGCTGCTTTTGGATTGTTGGTTTCACAGAGTGGGCCCATTTTATGGCCTTTCTCACCATTGACCTTTATGACATTTATCAGTACACACCTTTTCTGGTCTTGTCCAGATTTGACCTCTGTGACCTTTGATATGACCTTGGCCATTGGTGTCATTGTGACACTTAGGGTCACTGTTGCCTTAGTGGTTACTTTACTGATAAGATTGGTTTATAGTGTCTTTGGCTTATGAATTGGGAACTTTTTCATCTTGGAACTGTTATGTGGTGACCTTTATTTGACACAAGGTCACTTGGGGGTCATGGAATGTCAAAAAATTCAAAATTTCTGAAATTGGCAAAATTTTAACTAGCAGAATGAAAATCAATATCCTCAACAAAATAATTCAAATTAGACAAATTGTAAGAGAGATAACATTTATGCTACAATTCCATTGTCCCTGTTCATACCCAGTGGGTACATACAGCCAAATTTCATAATGAAGTAACTTTCCTTGATTTTCCTGGCCAAATTACCATGAATGTTTTCATACAAAACTTGCACTTTGAAATTATCTAAACTGTGGCCAAAAGAGTTGTAGTAAATAGCTACCTCTTTATGCCTATTCTTGTTCTTGACATCTCTCAAGTGTACTCTTATCCTATTTCCTAACCTTCTTTCTGTTTCCCTGATATAAATCTCTCCACATCTAGTACATTCAATGCAATAAATGACATCTTTGTTGATACTAGAAAAACTACCCGCAGAAGTAAATTTACCTCTAGGGCCCTCAACTGTGTGTACCTCATTGAAAACAAAGGAACATGTAAGACGTTTTCTACCACATGGCAAAGTCATGCCAGATACATCTTTTGAACTAAATTTAGAGTGGACCAGCATGTATCTTATGTTCCTGTACCTACAGTATGAAATCAGAGGTTTGTCTTGAAAGAAATAACCCACTTCCTCGTCAAGATTTTAGCATGTGAAAATTTTTCTGCGCAATGTCTTTGATTGCCTTACTGTGAGAGTTGTATGTAAGGGTAATGATAACCCTATTAATTTATTTAGCAGGTTCTTTTTGTTTCAAAGCATGAGATCTACTGATATGAGAAACTCTATCTTTGACCTTAGAGATAATGCTCTGGGGATAATCTATTGCTAGAAAGATATATTCCATTTCTCTTTTGACTTCAAATCCTGCCTATCAGAACATAGGTGCTTCAAACAGAGAAATTGTGAAAATGGAACAGTATTTTTGCATGATCTTGGATGAGAGGAACCATATTTAAGGTAAGCCTGAATGTCAGTTTCTTTCTAGTAAACCGTTGTGCTTATTCCATCTGCTTTGACGCACAATTTAAGTTTCTTCGTGGTAAATGGTTGTGCTTATTCCATCTGTTTTGATGCACAATTTCTTTTAGTTTCCGGTATATAAAGACTACCACGTTTTAAACATTCTATACAGTATATTATATCTTTGCTGATAGAACTATACTTGCCCTTTGGAGAATATACACCCCTTGGCAGTCTGACTTGGTTGCACATCATCAAAAACATGAGGACAAGTAAAACATCTTGTCCAGCCACATTTAACAGTTTTGCTGACTTGAGATTTTACACCTATTTTTGGGTGTAGAAGCATATCTTTCACATTTTGGTCTCTACGGTATGAAACTAAAGGCTTTTCCTGGAAAAGGTAGCCTACTTCATCATCCAATTGTTAAATGTGAAAATTTCTTCCTATGATATTTTTATCATTTTGCTGTGTGAATTTGAAGGTAATGCCTAAAATAATTCAAACCTTTTTGTCTTTCTTGAAAAGCTTGAGCTTGATTGATACCAATTACTGATGCTTTTGCTTTATCAATTACTTTTTGGGGATAAGTCCCTCACAAGAAATTTTCCATTTCATTCACTTTTGACACGAAATCATTGTCTTCTGAACACAACCTTCTCAATCTTAAAAACTGAGAGTACCGTATAGCATTTTTACAAGCCTTTGGGTGGCAAGAACCATATTTTAAATATGAATGACTGTCAGTAGTCTTGTAATGTACTGAGGTGGACAATCTATTTCTGCAAACTGAAATTTTTATATCCAAAAATTCAATTTTTTTCTCAGATACAACAAAAGTAAACTGAAAAGCATGATGGAAATTGCACACATAATCAATAAATTGATCAAACTCTAAATTTGATGAAGAGTCATATCTTACACTCAACCAATATATAACTCATCCTCATTGGAAACCGACACATATTTATGTCTAAACTATGATATATAGTTGTAGATCCTCTTACAGCGACAGCTCAGCTGACCACCAGGGCATTTGCACATTTGTTTGAAGCCTTCAGGCCAGGTACTCAGAGATGTTATTCCAGGATGTTTTATGATTTCCTTGGTATCCTGGTGGCGGCTGGACTGTCACTGCAAAAGGTAGATATTTCAGTAATATTAACTTCCATGGAATATCTGCATTCCCTGAATTGTAAAGTGGCCAGTATCAGTAATTATATGGTTACTCTGAGAGCTTTCTTTATACTTTATGACATGCCTACTGCTGTATTTAAAGATCACAAGATTCAGTGCAAGAACATTTTAGATGATATTAGAATGTGTGTTAAATTATTGTAAAATAAATATATAAAATCCATGGGGTATTCTTACTGTACATTATTAACCAATGTGGAAGCCAGGTCAAGTTGACCTGGGCTATGATCTTATTTAACACTGCTTCATGTGCTGCCTGTGGAGGTTTGCCCATTATTGGCTGCTTTTGGATTGTTGGTTTCACAGAGTGGGCCCATTTTATGGCCTTTCTCACCATTTACCTTTATGACATTTATCAGTACACACCTTTTCTGGTCTTGTCCAGATTTGACCTCTGTGACCTTTGATATGACCTTGGCCATTGGTGTCATTGTGACACTTAGGGTCACTGTTGCCTTAGTGGTTACTTTACTGATAAGATTGGTTTATAGTGTCTTTGGCTTATGTTTATTTATTTGCGGTTTTACGTCGCTTTCAACACTGTACAGGTCATATCACGACGGGTAGTTGGAAGGGCAGAGGAAACCAGTACATATAGTTCGCTAGGGTTCTGTACTGTAAACTGCCGACCAACGGCAAGCAACTACCAGCTTTCCCACTTACGGCCATGACGGGGATCGAACCCCGGCCGCAGAGGTGGGAGGCGAGAGTGTTACCACTCTGCCACCGTGGCCCCCTTTGGCTTATGAATTGGGAACTTTTTCATCTTGGAACTGTTATGTGGTGACCTTTATTTGACACAAGGTCACTTGGGGGTCATGGAATGTCAAAAAATTCAAAATTTCTGAAATTGGCAAAATTTTAACTAGCAGAATGAAAATCAATATCCTCAACAAAATAATTCAAATTAGACAAATTGTAAGAGAGATAACATTTATGCTACAATTCCATTGTCCCTGTTCATACCCAGTGGGTACATACAGCCAAATTTCATAATGAAGTAACTTTCCTTGATTTTCCTGGCCAAATTACCATGAATGTTTTCATACAAAACTTGCACTTTGAAATTATCTAAACTGTGGCCAAAAGAGTTGTAGTAAATAGCTACCTCTTTATGCCTATTCTTGTTCTTGACATCTCTCAAGTGTACTCTTATCCTATTTCCTAACCTTCTTTCTGTTTCCCTGATATAAATCTCTCCACATCTAGTACATTCAATGCAATAAATGACATCTTTGTTGATACTAGAAAAACTACCCGCAGAAGTAAATTTACCTCTAGGGCCCTCAACTGTGTGTACCTCATTGAAAACAAAGGAACATGTAAGACGTTTTCTACCACATGGCAAAGTCATGCCAGATACATCTTTTGAACTAAATTTAGAGTGGACCAGCATGTATCTTATGTTCCTGTACCTACATTTGTCTTGAAAGAAATAACCCACTTCCTCGTCAAGATTTTAGCATGTGAAAATTTTTCTGCGCAATGTCTTTGATTGCCTTACTGTGAGAGTTGTATGTAAGGGTAATGATAACCCTATTAATTTATTTAGCAGGTTCTTTTTGTTTCAAAGCATGAGATCTACTGATATGAGAAACTCTATCTTTGACCTTAGAGATAATGCTCTGGGGATAATCTATTGCTAGAAAGATATATTCCATTTCTCTTTTGACTTCAAATCCTGCCTATCAGAACATAGGTGCTTCAAACAGAGAAATTGTGAAAATGGAACAGTATTTTTGCATGATCTTGGATGAGAGGAACCATATTTAAGGTAAGCCTGAATGTCAGTTTCTTTCTAGTAAACCGTTGTGCTTATTCCATCTGCTTTGACGCACAATTTAAGTTTCTTCGTGGTAAATGGTTGTGCTTATTCCATCTGTTTTGATGCACAATTTCTTTTAGTTTCCGGTATATAAAGACTACCACGCTTTAAACATTCTATACAGTATATTATATCTTTGCTGAGAGAACTATACTTGCCCTTTGGAGAATATACACCCCTTGGCAGTCTGACTTGGTTGCACATCATCAAAAACATGAGGACAAGTAAAACATCTTGTCCAGCCACATTTAACAGTTTTGCTGACTTGAGATTTTACACCTATTTTTGGGTGTAGAAGCATATCTTTCACATTTTGGTCTCTACGGTATGAAACTAAAGGCTTTTCCTGGAAAAGGTAGCCTACTTCATCATCCAATTGTTAAATGTAAAAATTTCTTCCTATGATATTTTTATCATTTTGCTGTGTGAATTTGAAGGTAATGCCTAAAGTAATTCAAACCTTTTTGTCTGTCTTGAAAAGCTTGAGCTTGATTGATACCAATTACTGATGCTTTTGCTTTATCAATTACGTTTTGGGGATAAGTCCCTCACAAGAAATTTTCCATTTCATTCACTTTTGACACGAAATCATTGTCTTCTGAAAACAAACTTCTCAATCTTAAAAACTGAGAGTACGGTATAGCATTTTTACAAGCCTTTGGGTGGCAAGAACCATATTTTAAATATGAATGACTGTCAGTAGTCTTATAATGTACTGAGGTGGACAATCTATTTCTGCAAACTGAAATTTTTATATCCAAAAATTCAATTTTTTTCTCAGATACAACAAAAGTAAACTGAAAAGCATGATGGAAATTAGACACATAATCAATAAATTGATCAAACTCTGAATTTGATGAAGAGTCATATCTTACACTCAACCAATATATAACTCATCCTCATTGGAAACCGACACATATTTATGTCTAAACTCTGATATATAGTTGTAGATCCTCTTCCAGTGACAGCTCAGCTGATCACCAGGGCATTTGCACATTTGTTTGAAGCCTTCAGGCCAGGTACTCAGAGATGTTATTCCAGGATGTTTTATGATTTCCTTGGTATCCTGGTGGTGGCTGGACTGTCACTGCAAAAGGTAGATATTTCAGTAATATTAACTTCCATGGAATACCTCCATTCCCAGAATTGTAAAGTGGCCAGTATCAGTAATTATATGGTTGCTCTGAGAGCTTTCTTTATACTTTATGACATGCCTACTGCTGTATTTAAAGATCACAAGATTCAGTGCAAGAACATTTTAGATGATATTAGAATGTGTGTTAAATTATTGTAAAATAAATATATAAAATCCATGGGGTATTCTTACTGTACATTATTAACCAATGTGGAAGCCAGGTCAAGTTGACCTGGGCTATGATCTTATTTAACACTGCTTCATGTGCTGCCTGTGGAGGTTTGCCCATTATTGGCTGCTTTTGGATTGTTGGTTTCACAGAGTGGGCCCATTTTATGGCCTTTCTCACCATTGACCTTTATGACATTTATCAGTACACACCTTTTCTGGTCTTGTCCAGATTTGACCTCTGTGACCTTTGATATGACCTTGGCCATTGGTGTCATTGTGACACTTAGGGTCACTGTTGCCTTAGTGGTTACTTTACTGATAAGATTGGTTTATAGTGTCTTTGGCTTATGAATTGGGAACTTTTTCATCTTGGAACTGTTATGTGGTGACCTTTATTTGACACAAGGTCACTTGGGGGTCATGGAATGTCAAAAAATTCAAAATTTCTGAAATTGGCAAAATTTTAACTAGCAGAATGAAAATCAATATCCTCAACAAAATAATTCAAATTAGACAAATTGTAAGAGAGATAACATTTATGCTACAATTCCATTGTCCCTGTTCATACCCAGTGGGTACATACAGCCAAATTTCATAATGAAGTAACTTTCCTTGATTTTCCTGGCCAAATTACCATGAATGTTTTCATACAAAACTTGCACTTTGAAATTATCTAAACTGTGGCCAAAAGAGTTGTAGTAAATAGCTACCTCTTTATGCCTATTCTTGTTCTTGACATCTCTCAAGTGTACTCTTATCCTATTTCCTAACCTTCTTTCTGTTTCCCTGATATAAATCTCTCCACATCTAGTACATTCAATGCAATAAATGACATCTTTGTTGATACTAGAAAAACTACCCGCAGAAGTAAATTTACCTCTAGGGCCCTCAACTGTGTGTACCTCATTGAAAACAAAGGAACATGTAAGACGTTTTCTACCACATGGCAAAGTCATGCCAGATACATCTTTTGAACTAAATTTAGAGTGGACCAGCATGTATCTTATGTTCCTGTACCTACAGTATGAAATCAGAGGTTTGTCTTGAAAGAAATAACCCACTTCCTCGTCAAGATTTTAGCATGTGAAAATTTTTCTGCGCAATGTCTTTGATTGCCTTACTGTGAGAGTTGTATGTAAGGGTAATGATAACCCTATTAATTTATTTAGCAGGTTCTTTTTGTTTCAAAGCATGAGATCTACTGATATGAGAAACTCTATCTTTGACCTTAGAGATAATGCTCTGGGGATAATCTATTGCTAGAAAGATATATTCCATTTCTCTTTTGACTTCAAATCCTGCCTATCAGAACATAGGTGCTTCAAACAGAGAAATTGTGAAAATGGAACAGTATTTTTGCATGATCTTGGATGAGAGGAACCATATTTAAGGTAAGCCTGAATGTCAGTTTCTTTCTAGTAAACCGTTGTGCTTATTCCATCTGCTTTGACGCACAATTTAAGTTTCTTCGTGGTAAATGGTTGTGCTTATTCCATCTGTTTTGATGCACAATTTCTTTTAGTTTCTGGTATATAAAGACTACCACGTTTTAAACATTCTATACAGTATATTATATCTTTGCTGATAGAACTATACTTGCCCTTTGGAGAATATACACCCCTTGGCAGTCTGACTTGGTTGCACATCATCAAAAACATGAGGACAAGTAAAACATCTTGTCCAGCCACATTTAACAGTTTTGCTGACTTGAGATTTTACACCTATTTTTGGGTGTAGAAGCATATCTTTCACATTTTGGTCTCTACGGTATGAAACTAAAGGCTTTTCCTGGAAAAGGTAGCCTACTTCATCATCCAATTGTTAAATGTGAAAATTTCTTCCTATGATATTTTTGTCATTTTGCTGTGTGAATTTGAAGGTAATGCCTAAAATAATTCAAACCTTTTTGTCTTTCTTGAAAAGCTTGAGCTTGATTGATACCAATTACTGATGCTTTTGCTTTATCAATTACTTTTTGGGGATAAGTCCCTCACAAGAAATTTTCCATTTCATTCACTTTTGACATGAAATCATTGTCTTCTGAACACAACCTTCTCAATCTTAAAAACTGAGAGTACCGTATAGCATTTTTACAAGCCTTTGGGTGGCAAGAACCATATTTTAAATATGAATGACTGTCAGTAGTCTTGTAATGTACTGAGGTGGACAATCTATTTCTGCAAACTGAAATTTTTATATCCAAAAATTCAATTTTTTTCTCAGATACAACAAAAGTAAACTGAAAAGCATGATGGAAATTGCACACATAATCAATAAATTGATCAAACTCTAAATTTGATGAAGAGTCATATCTTACACTCAACCAATATATAACTCATCCTCATTGGAAACCGACACATATTTATGTCTAAACTATGATATATAGTTGTAGATCCTCTTACAGCGACAGCTCAGCTGACCACCAGGGCATTTGCACATTTGTTTGAAGCCTTCAGGCCAGGTACTCAGAGATGTTATTCCAGGATGTTTTATGATTTCCTTGGTATCCTGGTGGCGGCTGGACTGTCACTGCAAAAGGTAGATATTTCAGTAATATTAACTTCCATGGAATATCTGCATTCCCTGAATTGTAAAGTGGCCAGTATCAGTAATTATATGGTTACTCTGAGAGCTTTCTTTATACTTTATGACATGCCTACTGCTGTATTTAAAGATCACAAGATTCAGTGCAAGAACATTTTAGATGATATTAGAATGTGTGTTAAATTATTGTAAAATAAATATATAAAATCCATGGGGTATTCTTACTGTACATTATTAACCAATGTGGAAGCCAGGTCAAGTTGACCTGGGCTATGATCTTATTTAACACTGCTTCATGTGCTGCCTGTGGAGGTTTGCCCATTATTGGCTGCTTTTGGATTGTTGGTTTCACAGAGTGGGCCCATTTTATGGCCTTTCTCACCATTGACCTTTATGACATTTTTCAGTACACACCTTTTCTGGTCTTGTCCAGATTTGACCTCTGTGACCTTTGATATGACCTTGGCCATTGGTGTCATTGTGACACTTAGGGTCACTGTTGCCTTAGTGGTTACTTTACTGATAAGATTGGTTTATAGTGTCTTTGGCTTATGTTTATTTATTTGCGGTTTTACGTCGCTTACAACACTGTACAGGTCATATCACGACGGGTAGTTGGAAGGGCAGAGGAAACCAGTACATATAGTTCGCTAGGGTTCTGTACTGTAAACTGCCGACCAATGGCAAGCAACTACCAGCTTTCCCACTTACGGCCATGACGGGGATCGAACCCCGGCCGCAGAGGTGGGAGGCGAGAGTGTTACCACTCTGCCACCGTGGCCCCCTTTGGCTTATGAATTGGGAACTTTTTCATCTTGGAACTGTTATGTGGTGACCTTTATTTGACACAAGGTCACTTGGGGGTCATGGAATGTCAAAAAATTCAAAATTTCTGAAATTGGCAAAATTTTAACTAGCAGAATGAAAATCAATATCCTCAACAAAATAATTCAAATTAGACAAATTGTAAGAGAGATAACATTTATGCTACAATTCCATTGTCCCTGTTCATACCCAGTGGGTACATACAGCCAAATTTCATAATGAAGTAACTTTCCTTGATTTTCCTGGCCAAATTACCATGAATGTTTTCATACAAAACTTGCACTTTGAAATTATCTAAACTGTGGCCAAAAGAGTTGTAGTAAATAGCTACCTCTTTATGCCTATTCTTGTTCTTGACATCTCTCAAGTGTACTCTTATCCTATTTCCTAACCTTCTTTCTGTTTCCCTGATATAAATCTCTCCACATCTAGTACATTCAATGCAATAAATGACATCTTTGTTGATACTAGAAAAACTACCCGCAGAAGTAAATTTACCTCTAGGGCCCTCAACTGTGTGTACCTCATTGAAAACAAAGGAACATGTAAGACGTTTTCTACCACATGGCAAAGTCATGCCAGATACATCTTTTGAACTAAATTTAGAGTGGACCAGCATGTATCTTATGTTCCTGTACCTACAGTATGAAATCAGAGGTTTGTCTTGAAAGAAATAACCCACTTCCTCGTCAAGATTTTAGCATGTGAAAATTTTTCTGCGCAATGTCTTTGATTGCCTTACTGTGAGAGTTGTATGTAAGGGTAATGATAACCCTATTAATTTATTTAGCAGGTTCTTTTTGTTTCAAAGCATGAGATCTACTGATATGAGAAACTCTATCTTTGACCTTAGAGATAATGCTCTGGGGATAATCTATTGCTAGAAAGATATATTCCATTTCTCTTTTGACTTCAAATCCTGCCTATCAGAACATAGGTGCTTCAAACAGAGAAATTGTGAAAATGGAACAGTATTTTTGCATGATCTTGGATGAGAGGAACCATATTTAAGGTAAGCCTGAATGTCAGTTTCTTTCTAGTAAACCGTTGTGCTTATTCCATCTGCTTTGACGCACAATTTAAGTTTCTTCGTGGTAAATGGTTGTGCTTATTCCATCTGTTTTGATGCACAATTTCTTTTAGTTTCCGGTATATAAAGACTACCACGCTTTAAACATTCTATACAGTATATTATATCTTTGCTGATAGAACTATACTTGCCCTTTGGAGAATATACACCCCTTGGCAGTCTGACTTGGTTGCACATCATCAAAAACATGAGGACAAGTAAAACATCTTGTCCAGCCACATTTAACAGTTTTGCTGACTTGAGATTTTACACCTATTTTTTGGGTGTAGAAGCATATCTTTCACATTTTGGTCTCTACGGTATGAAACTAAAGGCTTTTCCTGGAAAAGGTAGCCTACTTCATCATCCAATTGTTAAATGTAAAAAATTCTTCCTATGATATTTTTATCATTTTGCTGTGTGAATTTAAAGGTAATGCCTAAAGTAATTCAAACCTTTTTGTCTTTCTTGAAAAGCTTGAGCTTGATTGATACCAATTACTGATGCTTTTGCTTTATCAATTACGTTTTGGGGATAAGTCCCTCACAAGAAATTTTCCATTTCATTCACTTTTGACACGAAATCATTGTCTTCTGAACACAACCTTCTCAATCTTAAAAACTGAGAGTACGGTATAGCATTTTTACAAGCCTTTGGGTGGCAAGAACCATATTTTAAATATGAATGACTGTCAGTAGTCTTGTAATGTACTGAGGTGGACAATCTATTTCTGCAAACTGAAATTTTTATATCCAAAAATTCAATTTTTTTCTCGGATACAACAAAAGTAAACTGAAAAGCATGATGGAAATTAGACACATAATCAATAAATTGATCAAACTCTGAATTTGATGAAGAGTCATATCTTACACTCAACCAATATATAACTCATCCTCATTGGAAACCGACACATATTTATGTCTAAACTCTGATATATAGTTGTAGATCCTCTTCCAGCGACAGCTCAGCTGACCACCAGGGCATTTGCACATTTGTTTGAAGCCTTCAGGCCAGGTACTCAGAGATGTTATTCCAGGATGTTTTATGATTTCCTTGGTATCCTGGTGGCGGCTGGACTGTCACTGCAAAAGGTAGATATTTCAGTAATATTAACTTCCATGGAATATCTCCATTCCCAGAATTGTAAAGTGGCCAGTATCAGTAATTATATGGTTGCTCTGAGAGCTTTCTTTATACTTTATGACATGCCTACTGCTGTATTTAAAGATCACAAGATTCAGTGCAAGAACATTTTAGATGATATTAGAATGTGTGTTAAATTATTGTAAAATAAATATATAAAATCCATGGGGTATTCTTACTGTACATTATTAACCAATGTGGAAGCCAGGTCAAGTTGACCTGGGCTATGATCTTATTTAACACTGCTTCATGTGCTGCCTGTGGAGGTTTGCCCATTATTGGCTGCTTTTGGATTGTTGGTTTCACAGAGTGGGCCCATTTTATGGCCTTTCTCACCATTGACCTTTATGACATTTATCAGTACACACCTTTTCTGGTCTTGTCCAGATTTGACCTCTGTGACCTTTGATATGACCTTGGCCATTGGTGTCATTGTGACACTTAGGGTCACTGTTGCCTTAGTGGTTACTTTACTGATAAGATTGGTTTATAGTGTCTTTGGCTTATGAATTGGGAACTTTTTCATCTTGGAACTGTTATGTGGTGACCTTTATTTGACACAAGGTCACTTGGGGGTCATGGAATGTCAAAAAATTCAAAATTTCTGAAATTGGCAAAATTTTAACTAGCAGAATGAAAATTAATATCCTCAACAAAATAATTCAAATTAGACAAATTCTAAGAGAGATAACATTTATGCTACAATTCCATTGTCCCTGTTCATACCCAGTGGGTACATACAGCCAAATTTCATAATGAAGTAACTTTCCTTGATTTTCCTGGCCAAATTACCATGAATGTTTTCATACAAAACTTGCACTTTGAAATTATCTAAACTGTGGTCAAAAGAGTTGTAGTAAATAGCTACCTCTTTATGCCTATTCTTGTTCTTGACATCTCTCAAGTGTACTCTTATCCTATTTCCTAACCTTCTGTCTGTTTCCCTGATATAAATCTCTCCACATCTAGTACATTCAATGCAATAAATGACATCTTTGTTGATACTAGAAAAACTACCCGCAGAAGTAAATTTACCTCTAGGGCCCTCAACTGTGTGTACCTCATTGAAAACAAAGGAACATGTAAGACGTTTTCTACCACATGGCAAAGTCATGCCAGATACATCTTTTGAACTAAATTTAGAGTGGACCAGCATGTATCTTATGTTCCTGTACCTACAGTATGAAATCAGAGGTTTGTCTTGAAAGAAATAACCCACTTCCTCGTCAAGATTTTTGCATGTGAAAATTTTTCTGCGCAATGTCTTTGATTGCCTTACTGTGAGAGTTGTATGTAAGGGTAATGATAACCCTATTAATTTATTTAGCAGGTTCTTTTTGTTTCAAAGCATGAGATCTACTGATATGAGAAACTCTATCTTTGACCTTAGAGATAATGCTCTGGGGATAATCTATTGCTAGAAAGATATATTCCATTTCTCTTTTGACTTCAAATCCTGCCTATCAGAACATAGGTGCTTCAAACAGAGAAATTGTGAAAATGGAACAGTATTTTTGCATGATCTTGGATGAGAGGAACCATATTTAAGGTAAGCCTGAATGTCAGTTTCTTTCTAGTAAACCGTTGTGCTTATTCCATCTGCTTTGACGCACAATTTAAGTTTCTTCGTGGTAAATGGTTGTGCTTATTCCATCTGTTTTGATGCACAATTTCTTTTAGTTTCCGGTATATAAAGACTACCACGTTTTAAACATTCTATACAGTATATTATATCTTTGCTGATAGAACTATACTTGCCCTTTGGAGAATATACACCCCTTGGCAGTCTGACTTGGTTGCACATCATCAAAAACATGAGGACAAGTAAAACATCTTGTCCAGCCACATTTAACAGTTTTGCTGACTTGAGATTTTACACCTATTTTTGGGTGTAGAAGCATATCTTTCACATTTTGGTCTCTACGGTATGAAACTAAAGGCTTTTCCTGGAAAAGGTAGCCTACTTCATCATCCAATTGTTAGATGTGAAAATTTCTTCCTATGATATTTTTGTCATTTTCCTGTGTGAATTTGAAGGTAATGCCTAAAATAATTCAAACCTTTTTGTCTTTCTTGAAAAGCTTGAGCTTGATTGATACCAATTACTGATGCTTTTGCTTTATCAATTACTTTTTGGGGATAAGTCCCTCACAAGAAATTTTCCATTTCATTCACTTTTGACACGAAATCATTGTCTTCTGAACACAACCTTCTCAATCTTAAAAACTGAGAGTACGGTATAGCATTTTTACAAGCCTTTCGGTGGCAAGAACCATATTTTAAATATGAATGACTGTCAGTAGTCTTGTAATGTACTGAGGTGGACAATCTATTTCTGCAAACTGAAATTTTTATATCCAAAAATTCAATTTTTTTCTCAGATACAACAAAAGTAAACTGAAAAGCCAATATATAACTCATCCTCATTGGAAACCGACACATATTTATGTCTAAACTATGATATATAGTTGTAGATCCTCTTACAGCGACAGCTCAGCTGACCACCAGGGCATTTGAATATTTGTTTGAAGCCTTCAGGCCAGGTACTCAGAGATGTTATTCCAGGATGTTTCATGATTTCCTTGGTATCCTGGTGGCGGCTGGACTGTCACTGCAAAAGGTAGATATTTCAGTAATATTAACTTCCATGGAATATCTCCATTCCCAGAATTGTAAAGTGGCCAGTATCAGTAATTATATGGTTACTCTGAGAGCTTTCTTTATACTTTATGACATGCCTACTGCTGTATTTAAAGATCACAAGATTCAGTGCAAGAACATTTTAGATGATATTAGAATGTGTGTTAAATTATTGTAAAATAAATATATAAAATCCATGGGGTATTCTTACTGTACATTATTAACCAATGTGGAAGCCAGGTCAAGTTGACCTGGGCTATGATCTTATTTAACACTGCTTCATGTGCTGCCTGTGGAGGTTTGCCCATTATTGGCTGCTTTTGGATTGTTGGTTTCACAGAGTGGGCCCATTTTATGGCCTTTCTCACCATTGACCTTTATGGCATTTATCAGTACACACCTTTTCTGGTCTTGTCCAGATTTGACCTCTGTGACCTTTGATATGACCTTGGCCATTGGTGTCATTGTGACACTTAGGGTCACTGTTGCCTTAGTGGTTACTTTACTGATAAGATTGGTTTATAGTGTCTTTGGCTTATGAATTGGGAACTTTTTCATCTTGGAACTGTTATGTGGTGACCTTTATTTGACACAAGGTCACTTGGGGGTCATGGAATGTCAAAAAATTCAAAATTTCTGAAATTGGCAAAATTTTAACTAGCAGAATGAAAATCAATATCCTCAACAAAATAATTCAAATTAGACAAATTGTAAGAGAGATAACATTTATGCTACAATTCCATTGTCCCTGTTCATACCCAGTGGGTACATACAGCCAAATTTCATAATGAAGTAACTTTCCTTGATTTTCCTGGCCAAATTACCATGAATGTTTTCATACAAAACTTGCACTTTGAAATTATCTAAACTGTGGCCAAAAGAGTTGTAGTAAATAGCTACCTCTTTATGCCTATTCTTGTTCTTGACATCTCTCAAGTGTACTCTTATCCTATTTCCTAACCTTCTTTCTGTTTCCCTGATATAAATCTCTCCACATCTAGTACATTCAATGCAATAAATGACATCTTTGTTGATACTAGAAAAACTACCCGCAGAAGTAAATTTACCTCTAGGGCCCTCAACTGTGTGTACCTCATTGAAAACAAAGGAACATGTAAGACGTTTTCTACCACATGGCAAAGTCATGCCAGATACATCTTTTGAACTAAATTTAGAGTGGACCAGCATGTATCTTATGTTCCTGTACCTACAGTATGAAATCAGAGGTTTGTCTTGAAAGAAATAACCCACTTCCTCGTCAAGATTTTAGCATGTGAAAATTTTTCTGCGCAATGTCTTTGATTGCCTTACTGTGAGAGTTGTATGTAAGGGTAATGATAACCCTATTAATTTATTTAGCAGGTTCTTTTTGTTTGAAAGCATGAGATCTACTGATATGAGAAACTCTATCTTTGACCTTAGAGATAATGCTCTGGGGATAATCTATTGCTAGAAAGATATATTCCATTTCTCTTTTGACTTCAAATCCTGCCTATCAGAACATAGGTGCTTCAAACAGAGAAATTGTGAAAATGCAACAGTATTTTTGCATGATCTTGGATGAGAGGAACCATATTTAAGGTAAGCCTGAATGTCAGTTTCTTTCTAGTAAACCGTTGTGCTTATTCCATCTGCTTTGACGCACAATTTAAGTTTCTTCGTGGTAAATGGTTGTGCTTATTCCATCTGTTTTGATGCACAATTTATTTTAGTTTCTGGTATATAAAGACTATCACGTTTTAAACATTCTATACAGTATATTATATCTTTGCTGATAGAACTATACTTGCCCTTTGGAGAATATACACCCCTTGGCAGTCTGACTTGGTTGCACATCATCAAAAACATGAGGACAAGTAAAACATCTTGTCCAGCCACATTTAACAGTTTTGCTGACTTGAGATTTTACACCTATTTTTGGGTGTAGAAGCATATCTTTCACATTTTGGTCTCTACGGTATGAAACTAAAGGCTTTTCCTGGAAAAGGTAGCCTACTTCATCATCCAATTGTTAAATGTGAAAATTTCTTCCTATGATATTTTTGTCATTTTGCTGTGTGAATTTGAAGGTAATGCCTAAAATAATTCAAACCTTTTTGTCTTTCTTGAAAAGCTTGAGCTTGATTGATACCAATTACTGATGCTTTTGCTTTATCAATTACTTTTTGGGGATAAGTCCCTCACAAGAAATTTTCCATTTCATTCACTTTTGACATGAAATCATTGTCTTCTGAACACAACCTTCTCAATCTTAAAAACTGAGAGTACCGTATAGCATTTTTACAAGCCTTTGGGTGGCAAGAACCATATTTTAAATATGAATGACTGTCAGTAGTCTTGTAATGTACTGAGGTGGACAATCTATTTCTGCAAACTGAAATTTTTATATCCAAAAATTCAATTTTTTTCTCAGATACAACAAAAGTAAACTGAAAAGCATGATGGAAATTGCACACATAATCAATAAATTGATCAAACTCTAAATTTGATGAAGAGTCATATCTTACACTCAACCAATATATAACTCATCCTCATTGGAAACCGACACATATTTATGTCTAAACTATGATATATAGTTGTAGATCCTCTTACAGCGACAGCTCAGCTGACCACCAGGGCATTTGCACATTTGTTTGAAGCCTTCAGGCCAGGTACTCAGAGATGTTATTCCAGGATGTTTTATGATTTCCTTGGTATCCTGGTGGCGGCTGGACTGTCACTGCAAAAGGTAGATATTTCAGTAATATTAACTTCCATGGAATATCTCCATTCCCAGAATTGTAAAGTGGCCAGTATCAGTAATTATATGGTTACTCTGAGAGCTTTCTTTATACTTTATGACATGCCTACTGCTGTATTTAAAGATCACAAGATTCAGTGCAAGAACATTTTAGATGATATTAGAATGTGTGTTAAATTATTGTAAAATAAATATATAAAATCCATGGGGTATTCTTACTGTACATTATTAACCAATGTGGAAGCCAGGTCAAGTTGACCTGGGCTATGATCTTATTTAACACTGCTTCATGTGCTGCCTGTGGAGGTTTGCCCATTATTGGCTGCTTTTGGATTGTTGGTTTCACAGAGTGGGCCCATTTTATGGCCTTTCTCACCATTGACCTTTATGACATTTATCAGTACACACCTTTTCTGGTCTTGTCCAGATTTGACCTCTGTGACCTTTGATATGACCTTGGCCATTGGTGTCATTGTGACACTTAGGGTCACTGTTGCCTTAGTGGTTACTTTACTGATAAGATTGGTTTATAGTGTCTTTGGCTTATGAATTGGGAACTTTTTCATCTTGGAACTGTTATGTGGTGACCTTTATTTGACACAAGGTCACTTGGGGGTCATGGAATGTCAAAAAATTCAAAATTTCTGAAATTGGCAAAATTTTAACTAGCAGAATAAAAATCAATATCCTCAACAAAATAATTCAAATTAGACAAATTGTAAGAGAGATAACATTTATGCTACAATTCCATTGTCCCTGTTCATACCCAGTGGGTACATACAGCCAAATTTCATAATGAAGTAACTTTCCTTGATTTTCCTGGCCAAATTACCATGAATGTTTTCATACAAAACTTGCACTTTGAAATTATCTAAACTGTGGCCAAAAGAGTTGTAGTAAATAGCTACCTCTTTATGCCTTTTCTTGTTCTTGACATCTCTCAAGTGTACTCTTATCCTATTTCCTAACCTTCTTTCTGTTTCCCTGATATAAATCTCTCCACATCTAGTACATTCAATGCAATAAATGACATCTTTGTTGATACTAGAAAAACTACCCGCAGAAGTAAATTTACCTCTAGGGCCCTCAACTGTGTGTACCTCATTGAAAACAAAGGAACATGTAAGACGTTTTCTACCACATGGCAAAGTCATGCCAGATACATCTTTTGAACTAAATTTAGAGTGGACCAGCATGTATCTTATGTTCCTGTACCTACAGTATGAAATCAGAGGTTTGTCTTGAAAGAAATAACCCACTTCCTCGTCAAGATTTTAGCATGTGAAAATTTTTCTGCGCAATGTCTTTGATTGCCTTACTGTGAGAGTTGTATGTAAGGGTAGTGATAACCCTATTAATTTATTTAGCAGGTTCTTTTTGTTTCAAAGCATGAGATCTACTGATATGAGAAACTCTATCTTTGACCTTAGAGATAATGCTCTGGGGATAATCTATTGCTAGAAAGATATATTCCATTTCTCTTTTGACTTCAAATCCTGCCTATCAGAACATAGGTGCTTCAAACAGAGAAATTGTGAAAATGGAACAGTATTTTTGCATGATCTTGGATGAGAGGAACCATATTTAAGGTAAGCCTGAATGTCAGTTTCTTTCTAGTAAACCGTTGTGCTTATTCCATCTGCTTTGACGCACAATTTAAGTTTCTTCGTGGTAAATGGTTGTGCTTATTCCATCTGTTTTGATGCACAATTTCTTTTAGTTTCCGGTATATAAAGACTACCACGTTTTAAACATTCTATACAGTATATTATATCTTTGCTGATAGAACTATACTTGCCCTTTGGAGAATATACACCCCTTGGCAGTCTGACTTGGTTGCACATCATCAAAAACATGAGGACAAGTAAAACATCTTGTCCAGCCACATTTAACAGTTTTGCTGACTTGAGATTTTACACCTATTTTTGGGTGTAGAAGCATATCTTTCACATTTTGGTCTCTACGGTATGAAACTAAAGGCTTTTCCTGGAAAAGGTAGCCTACTTCATCATCCAATTGTTAAATGTGAAAATTTCTTCCTATGATATTTTTGTCATTTTGCTGTGTGAATTTGAAGGTAATGCCTAAAATAATTCAAACCTTTTTGTCTTTCTTGAAAAGCTTGAGCTTGATTGATACCAATTACTGATGCTTTTGCTTTATCAATTACTTTTTGGGGATAAGTCCCTCACAAGAAATTTTCCATTTCATTCACTTTTGACACGAAATCATTGTCTTCTGAACACAACCTTCTCAATCTTAAAAACTGAGAGTACCGTATAGCATTTTTACAAGCCTTTGGGTGGCAAGAACCATATTTTAAATATGAATGACTGTCAGTAGTCTTGTAATGTACTGAGGTGGACAATCTATTTCTGCAAACTGAAATTTTTATATCCAAAAATTCAATTTTTTTCTGAGATACAACAAAAGTAAACTGAAAAGCATGATGGAAATTGCACACATAATCAATAAATTGATCAAACTCTAAATTTGATGAAGAGTCATATCTTACACTCAACCAATATATAACTCATCCTCATTGGAAACCGACACATATTTATGTCTAAACTATGATATATAGTTGTAGATCCTCTTACAGCGACAGCTCAGCTGACCACCAGGGCATTTGCACATTTGTTTGAAGCCTTCAGGCCAGGTACTCAGAGATGTTATTCCAGGATGTTTTATGATTTCCTTGGTATCCTGGTGGCGGCTGGACTGTCACTGCAAAAGGTAGATATTTCAGTAATATTAACTTCCATGGAATATCTCCATTCCCAGAATTGTAAAGTGGCCAGTATCAGTAATTATATGGTTACTCTGAGAGCTTTCTTTATACTTTATGACATGCCTACTGCTGTATTTAAAGATCACAAGATTCAGTGCAAGAACATTTTAGATGATATTAGAATGTGTGTTAAATTATTGTAAAATAAATATATAAAATCCATGGGGTATTCTTACTGTACATTATTAACCAATGTGGAAGCCAGGTCAAGTTGACCTGGGCTATGATCTTATTTAACACTGCTTCATGTGCTGCCTGTGGAGGTTTGCCCATTATTGGCTGCTTTTGGATTGTTGGTTTCACAGAGTGGGCCCATTTTATGGCCTTTCTCACCATTGACCTTTATGACATTTATCAGTACACACCTTTTCTGTAAATTTACCTCTAGGGCCCTCAACTGTGTGTACCTCATTGAAAACAAAGGAACATGTAAGACGTTTTCTACCACATGGCAAAGTCATGCCAGATACATCTTTTGAACTAAATTTAGAGTGGACCAGCATGTATCTTATGTTCCTGTACCTACAGTATGAAATCAGAGGTTTGTCTTGAAAGAAATAACCCACTTCCTCGTCAAGATTTTAGCATGTGAAAATTTTTCTGCGCAATGTCTTTGATTGCCTTACTGTGAGAGTTGTATGTAAGGGTAGTGATAACCCTATTAATTTATTTAGCAGGTTCTTTTTGTTTCAAAGCATGAGATCTACTGATATGAGAAACTCTATCTTTGACCTTAGAGATAATGCTCTGGGGATAATCTATTGCTAGAAAGATATATTCCATTTCTCTTTTGACTTCAAATCCTGCCTATCAGAACATAGGTGCTTCAAACAGAGAAATTGTGAAAATGGAACAGTATTTTTGCATGATCTTGGATGAGAGGAACCATATTTAAGGTAAGCCTGAATGTCAGTTTCTTTCACATTTTGGTCTCTACGGTATGAAACTAAAGGCTTTTCCTGGAAAAGGTAGCCTACTTCATCATCCAATTGTTAAATGTGAAAATTTCTTCCTATGATATTTTTGTCATTTTGCTGTGTGAATTTGAAGGTAATGCCTAAAATAATTCAAACCTTTTTGTCTTTCTTGAAAAGCTTGAGCTTGATTGATACCAATTACTGATGCTTTTGCTTTATCAATTACTTTTTGGGGATAAGTCCCTCACAAGAAATTTTCCATTTCATTCACTTTTGACACGAAATCATTGTCTTCTGAACACAACCTTCTCAATCTTAAAAACTGAGAGTACCGTATAGCATTTTTACAAGCCTTTGGGTGGCAAGAACCATATTTTAAATATGAATGACTGTCAGTAGTCTTGTAATGTACTGAGGTGGACAATCTATTTCTGCAAACTGAAATTTTTATATCCAAAAATTCAATTTTTTTCTCAGATACAACAAAAGTAAACTGAAAAGCATGATGGAAATTGCACACATAATCAATAAATTGATCAAACTCTAAATTTGATGAAGAGTCATATCTTACACTCAACCAATATATAACTCATCCTCATTGGAAACCGACACATATTTATGTCTAAACTATGATATATAGTTGTAGATCCTCTTACAGCGACAGCTCAGCTGACCACCAGGGCATTTGCACATTTGTTTGAAGCCTTCAGGCCAGGTACTCAGAGATGTTATTCCAGGATGTTTTATGATTTCCTTGGTATCCTGGTGGCGCCTTGACTGTCACTGCAAAAGGTAGATATTTCAGTAATATTAACTTCCATGGAATATCTCCATTCCCAGAATTGTAAAGTGGCCAGTATCAGTAATTATATGGTTACTCTGAGAGCTTTCTTTATACTTTATGACATGCCTACTGCTGTATTTAAAGATCACAAGATTCAGTGCAAGAACATTTTAGATGATATTAGAATGTGTGTTAAATTATTGTAAAATAAATATATAAAATCCATGGGGTATTCTTACTGTACATTATTAACCAATGTGGAAGCCAGGTCAAGTTGACCTGGGCTATGATCTTATTTAACACTGCTTCATGTGCTGCCTGTGGAGGTTTGCCCATTATTGGCTGCTTTTGGATTGTTGGTTTCACAGAGTGGGCCCATTTTATGGCCTTTCTCACCATTGACCTTTATGACATTTATCAGTACACACCTTTTCTGGTCTTGTCCAGATTTGACCTCTGTGACCTTTGATATGACCTTGGCCATTGGTGTCATTGTGACACTTAGGATCACTGTTGCCTTAGTGGTTACTTTACTGATAAGATTGGTTTATAGTGTCTTTGGCTTATGAATTGGGAACTTTTTCATCTTGGAACTGTTATGTGGTGACCTTTATTTGACACAAGGTCACTTGGGGGTCATGGAATGTCAAAAAATTCAAAATTTCTGAAATTGGCAAAATTTTAACTAGCAGAATGAAAATCAATATCCTCAACAAAATAATTCAAATTAGACAAATTGTAAGAGAGATAACATTTATGCTACAATTCCATTGTCCCTGTTCATACCCAGTGGGTACATACAGCCAAATTTCATAATGAAGTAACTTTCCTTGATTTTCCTGGCCAAATTACCATGAATGTTTTCATACAAAACTTGCACTTTGAAATTATCTAAACTGTGGCCAAAAGAGTTGTAGTAAATAGCTACCTCTTTATGCCTATTCTTGTTCTTGACATCTCTCAAGTGTACTCTTATCCTATTTCCTAACCTTCTTTCTGTTTCCCTGATATAAATCTCTCCACATCTAGTACATTCAATGCAATAAATGACATCTTTGTTGATACTAGAAAAACTACCCGCAGAAGTAAATTTACCTCTAGGGCCCTCAACTGTGTGTACCTCATTGAAAACAAAGGAACATGTAAGACGTTTTCTACCACATGGCAAAGTCATGCCAGATACATCTTTTGAACTAAATTTAGAGTGGACCAGCATGTATCTTATGTTCCTGTACCTACAGTATGAAATCAGAGGTTTGTCTTGAAAGAAATAACCCACTTCCTCGTCAAGATTTTAGCATGTGAAAATTTTTCTGCGCAATGTCTTTGATTGCCTTACTGTGAGAGTTGTATGTAAGGGTAGTGATAACCCTATTAATTTATTTAGCAGGTTCTTTTTGTTTCAAAGCATGAGATCTACTGATATGAGAAACTCTATCTTTGACCTTAGAGATAATGCTCTGGGGATAATCTATTGCTAGAAAGATATATTCCATTTCTCTTTTGACTTCAAATCCTGCCTATCAGAACATAGGTGCTTCAAACAGAGAAATTGTGAAAATGGAACAGTATTTTTGCATGATCTTGGATGAGAGGAACCATATTTAAGGTAAGCCTGAATGTCAGTTTCTTTCTAGTAAACCGTTGTGCTTATTCCATCTGCTTTGATGCACAATTTAAGTTTCTTCGTGGTAAATGGTTGTGCTTATTCTATCTGTTTTGATGCACAATTTCTTTTAGTTTCCGGTATATAAAGACTACCACGTTTTAAACATTCTATACAGTATATTATATCTTTGCTGATAGAACTATACTTGCCCTTTGGAGAATATACACCCCTTGGCAGTCTGACTTGGTTGCACATCATCAAAAACATGAGGACAAGTAAAACATCTTGTCCAGCCACATTTAACAGTTTTGCTGACTTGAGATTTTACACCTATTTTTGGGTGTAGAAGCATATCTTTCACATTTTGGTCTCTACGGTATGAAACTAAAGGCTTTTCCTGGAAAAGGTAGCCTACTTCATCATCCAATTGTTAAATGTGAAAATTTCTTCCTATGATATTTTTGTCATTTTGCTGTGTGAATTTGAAGGTAATGCCTAAAATAATTCAAACCTTTTTGTCTTTCTTGAAAAGCTTGAGCTTGATTGATACCAATTACTGATGCTTTTGCTTTATCAATTACTTTTTGGGGATAAGTCCCTCACAAGAAATTTTCCATTTCATTCACTTTTGACACGAAATCATTGTCTTCTGAACACAACCTTCTCAATCTTAAAAACTGAGAGTACCGTATAGCATTTTTACAAGCCTTTGGGTGGCAAGAACCATATTTTAAATATGAATGACTGTCAGTAGTCTTGTAATGTACTGAGGTGGACAATCTATTTCTGCAAACTGAAATTTTTATATCCAAAAATTCAATTTTTTTCTCAGATACAACAAAAGTAAACTGAAAAGCATGATGGAAATTGCACACATAATCAATAAATTGATCAAACTCTAAATTTGATGAAGAGTCATATCTTACACTCAACCAATATATAACTCATCCTCATTGGAAACCGACACATATTTATGTCTAAACTATGATATATAGTTGTAGATCCTCTTACAGCGACAGCTCAGCTGACCACCAGGGCATTTGCACATTTGTTTGAAGCCTTCAGGCCAGGTACTCAGAGATGTTATTCCAGGATGTTTTATGATTTCCTTGGTATCCTGGTGGCGGCTGGACTGTCACTGCAAAAGGTAGATATTTCAGTAATATTAACTTCCATGGAATATCTGCATTCCCTGAATTGTAAAGTGGCCAGTATCAGTAATTATATGGTTACTCTGAGAGCTTTCTTTATACTTTATGACATGCCTACTGCTGTATTTAAAGATCACAAGATTCAGTGCAAGAACATTTTAGATGATATTAGAATGTGTGTTAAATTATTGTAAAATAAATATATAAAATCCATGGGGTATTCTTACTGTACATTATTAACCAATGTGGAAGCCAGGTCAAGTTGACCTGGGCTATGATCTTATTTAACACTGCTTCATGTGCTGCCTGTGGAGGTTTGCCCATTATTGGCTGCTTTTGGATTGTTGGTTTCACAGAGTGGGCCCATTTTATGGCCTTTCTCACCATTGACCTTTATGACATTTATCAGTACACACCTTTTCTGGTCTTGTCCAGATTTGACCTCTGTGACCTTTGATATGACCTTGGCCATTGGTGTCATTGTGACACTTAGGGTCACTGTTGCCTTAGTGGTTACTTTACTGATAAGATTGGTTTATAGTGTCTTTGGCTTATGAATTGGGAACTTTTTCATCTTGGAACTGTTATGTGGTGACCTTTATTTGACACAAGGTCACTTGGGGGTCATGGAATGTCAAAAACTTCAAAATTTCTTAAATTGGCAAAATCTTAACTAGCAGAATGAAAATCAATATCCTCAACAAAATAATTCAAATTAGACAAATTGTAAGAGAGATAACATTTATGCTACAATTTCATTGTCCCTGTTCATACCCAGTGGGTACATACAGCCAAATTTCATAATGAAGTAACTTTCCTTGATTTTCCTGGCCAAATTACCATGAATGTTTTCATACAAAACTTGCACTTTGAAATTATCTAAACTGTGGCCAAAAGAGTTGTAGTAAATAGCTACCTCTTTATGCCTATTCTTGTTCTTGACATCTCTCAAGTGTACTCTTATCCTATTTCCTAACCTTCTTTCTGTTTCCCTGATATAAATCTCTCCACATCTAGTACATTCAATGCAATAAATGACATCTTTGCTGATACTAGAAAAACTACCCGCAGAAGTAAATTTACCTCTAGGGCCCTCAACTGTGTGTACCTCATTGAAAACAAAGGAACATGTAAGACGTTTTCTACCACATGGCAAAGTCATGCCAGATATATCTTTTGAACTAAATTTAGAGTGGACCAGCATGTATCTTATGTTCCTGTACCTACAGTATGAAATCAGAGGTTTGTCTTGAAAGAAATAACCCACTTCCTCGTCAAGATTTTAGCATGTGAAAATTTTTCTGCGCAATGTCTTTGATTGCCTTACTGTGAGAGTTGTATGTAAGGGTAATGATAACCCTATTAATTTATTTAGCAGGTTCTTTTTGTTTCAAAGCATGAGATCTACTGATATGAGAAACTCTATCTTTGACCTTAGAGATAATGCTCTGGGGATAATCTATTGCTAGAAAGATATATTCCATTTCTCTTTTGACTTCAAATCCTGCCTATCAGAACATAGGTGCTTCAAACAGAGAAATTGTGAAAATGGAACAGTATTTTTGCATGATCTTGGATGAGAGGAACCATATTTAAGGTAAGCCTGAATGTCAGTTTCTTTCTAGTAAACCGTTGTGCTTATTCCATCTGCTTTGACGCACAATTTAAGTTTCTTCGTGGTAAATGGTTGTGCTTATTCCATCTGTTTTGATGCACAATTTCTTTTAGTTTCCGGTATATAAAGACTACCACGTTTTAAACATTCTATACAGTATATTATATCTTTGCTGATAGAACTATACTTGCCCTTTGGAGAATATACACCCCTTGGCAGTCTGACTTGGTTGCACATCATCAAAAACATGAGGACAAGTAAAACATCTTGTCCAGCCACATTTAACAGTTTTGCTGACTTGAGATTTTACACCTATTTTTGGGTGTAGAAGCATATCTTTCACATTTTGGTCTCTACGGTATGAAACTAAAGGCTTTTCCTGGAAAAGGTAGCCTACTTCATCATCCAATTGTTAAATGTAAAAATTTCTTCCTATGATATTTTTATCATTTTGCTGTGTGAATTTAAAGGTAATGCCTAAAGTAATTCAAACCTTTTTGTCTTTCTTGAAAAGCTTGAGCTTGATTGATACCAATTACTGATGCTTTTGCTTTATCAATTACGTTTTGGGGATAAGTCCCTCACAAGAAATTTTCCATTTCATTCACTTTTGACACGAAATCATTGTCTTCTGAACACAACCTTCTCAATCTTAAAAACTGAGAGTACGGTATAGCATTTTTACAAGCCTTTGGGTGGCAAGAACCATATTTTAAATATGAATAACTGTCAGTAGTCTTGTAATGTACTGAGGTGGACAATCTATTTCTGCAAACTGAAATTTTTATATCCAAAAATTCATTTTTTTTCTCAGATACAACAAAAGTAAACTGAAAAGCCAATATATAACTCATCCTCATTGGAAACCGACACATATTTATGTCTAAACTATGATATATAGTTGTAGATCCTCTTACAGCGACAGCTCAGCTGACCACCAGGGCATTTGCACATTTGTTTGAAGCCTTCAGGCCAGGTACTCAGAGATGTTATTCCAGGATGTTTCATGATTTCCTTGGTATCCTGGTGGCGGCTGGACTGTCACTGCAAAAGGTAGATATTTCAGTAATATTAACTTCCATGGAATATCTCCATTCCCAGAATTGTAAAGTGGCCAGTATCAGTAATTATATGGTTACTCTGAGAGCTTTCTTTATACTTTATGACATGCCTACTGCTGTATTTAAAGATCACAAGATTCAGTGCAAGAACATTTTAGATGATATTAGAATGTGTGTTAAATTATTGTAAAATAAATATATAAAATCCATGGGGTATTCTTACTGTACATTATTAACCAATGTGGAAGCCAGGTCAAGTTGACCTGGGCTATGATCTTATTTAACGCTGCTTCATGTGCTGCCTGTGGAGGTTTGCCCATTATTGGCTGCTTTTGGATTGTTGGTTTCACAGAGTGGGCCCATTTTATGGCCTTTCTCACCATTGACCTTTATGGCATTTATCAGTACACACCTTTTCTGGTCTTGTCCAGATTTGACCTCTGTGACCTTTGATATGACCTTGGCCATTGGTGTCATTGTGACACTTAGGGTCACTGTTGCCTTAGTGGTTACTTTACTGATAAGATTGGTTTATAGTGTCTTTGGCTTATGAATTGGGAACTTTTTCATCTTGGAACTGTTATGTGGTGACCTTTATTTGACACAAGGTCACTTGGGGGTCATGGAATGTCAAAAAATTCAAAATTTCTGAAATTGGCAAAATTTTAACTAGCAGAATGAAAATCAATATCCTCAACAAAATAATTCAAATTAGACAAATTGTAAGAGAGATAACATTTATGCTACAATTCCATTGTCCCTGTTCATACCCAGTGGGTACATACAGCCAAATTTCATAATGAAGTAACTTTCCTTGATTTTCCTGGCCAAATTACCATGAATGTTTTCATACAAAACTTGCACTTTGAAATTATCTAAACTGTGGCCAAAAGAGTTGTAGTAAATAGCTACCTCTTTATGCCTATTCTTGTTCTTGACATCTCTCAAGTGTACTCTTATCCTATTTCCTAACCTTCTTTCTGTTTCCCTGATATAAATCTCTCCACATCTAGTACATTCAATGCAATAAATGACATCTTTGTTGATACTAGAAAAACTACCCGCAGAAGTAAATTTACCTCTAGGGCCCTCAACTGTGTGTACCTCATTGAAAACAAAGGAACATGTAAGACGTTTTCTACCACATGGCAAAGTCATGCCAGATACATCTTTTGAACTAAATTTAGAGTGGACCAGCATGTATCTTATGTTCCTGTACCTACAGTATGAAATCAGAGGTTTGTCTTGAAAGAAATAACCCACTTCCTCGTCAAGATTTTAGCATGTGAAAATTTTTCTGCGCAATGTCTTTGATTGCCTTACTGTGAGAGTTGTATGTAAGGGTAATGATAACCCTATTAATTTATTTAGCAGGTTCTTTTTGTTTCAAAGCATGAGATCTACTGATATGAGAAACTCTATCTTTGACCTTAGAGATAATGCTCTGGGGATAATCTATTGCTAGAAAGATATATTCCATTTCTCTTTTGACTTCAAATCCTGCCTATCAGAACATAGGTGCTTCAAACAGAGAAATTGTGAAAATGCAACAGTATTTTTGCATGATCTTGGATGAGAGGAACCATATTTAAGGTAAGCCTGAATGTCAGTTTCTTTCTAGTAAACCGTTGTGCTTATTCCATCTGCTTTGACGCACAATTTAAGTTTCTTCGTGGTAAATGGTTGTGCTTATTCCATCTGTTTTGATGCACAATTTCTTTTAGTTTCTGGTATATAAAGACTATCACGTTTTAAACATTCTATACAGTATATTATATCTTTGCTGATAGAACTATACTTGCCCTTTGGAGAATATACACCCCTTGGCAGTCTGACTTGGTTGCACATCATCAAAAACATGAGGACAAGTAAAACATCTTGTCCAGCCACATTTAACAGTTTTGCTGACTTGAGATTTTACACCTATTTTTGGGTGTAGAAGCATATCTTTCACATTTTGGTCTCTACGGTATGAAACTAAAGGCTTTTCCTGGAAAAGGTAGCCTACTTCATCATCCAATTGTTAAATGTGAAAATTTCTTCCTATGATATTTTTGTCATTTTGCTGTGTGAATTTGAAGGTAATGCCTAAAATAATTCAAACCTTTTTGTCTTTCTTGAAAAGCTTGAGCTTGATTGATACCAATTACTGATGCTTTTGCTTTATCAATTACTTTTTGGGGATAAGTCCCTCACAAGAAATTTTCCATTTCATTCACTTTTGACATGAAATCATTGTCTTCTGAACACAACCTTCTCAATCTTAAAAACTGAGAGTACCGTATAGCATTTTTACAAGCCTTTGGGTGGCAAGAACCATATTTTAAATATGAATGACTGTCAGTAGTCTTGTAATGTACTGAGGTGGACAATCTATTTCTGCAAACTGAAATTTTTATATCCAAAAATTCAATTTTTTTCTCAGATACAACAAAAGTAAACTGAAAAGCATGATGGAAATTGCACACATAATCAATAAATTGATCAAACTCTAAATTTGATGAAGAGTCATATCTTACACTCAACCAATATATAACTCATCCTCATTGGAAACCGACACATATTTATGTCTAAACTATGATATATAGTTGTAGATCCTCTTACAGCGACAGCTCAGCTGACCACCAGGGCATTTGCACATTTGTTTGAAGCCTTCAGGCCAGGTACTCAGAGATGTTATTCCAGGATGTTTTATGATTTCCTTGGTATCCTGGTGGCGGCTGGACTGTCACTGCAAAAGGTAGATATTTCAGTAATATTAACTTCCATGGAATATCTCCATTCCCAGAATTGTAAAGTGGCCAGTATCAGTAATTATATGGTTACTCTGAGAGCTTTCTTTATACTTTATGACATGCCTACTGCTGTATTTAAAGATCACAAGATTCAGTGCAAGAACATTTTAGATGATATTAGAATGTGTGTTAAATTATTGTAAAATAAATATATAAAATCCATGGGGTATTCTTACTGTACATTATTAACCAATGTGGAAGCCAGGTCAAGTTGACCTGGGCTATGATCTTATTTAACACTGCTTCATGTGCTGCCTGTGGAGGTTTGCCCATTATTGGCTGCTTTTGGATTGTTGGTTTCACAGAGTGGGCCCATTTTATGGCCTTTCTCACCATTGACCTTTATGACATTTATCAGTACACACCTTTTCTGGTCTTGTCCAGATTTGACCTCTGTGACCTTTGATATGACCTTGGCCATTGGTGTCATTGTGACACTTAGGGTCACTGTTGCCTTAGTGGTTACTTTACTGATAAGATTGGTTTATAGTGTCTTTGGCTTATGAATTGGGAACTTTTTCATCTTGGAACTGTTATGTGGTGACCTTTATTTGACACAAGGTCACTTGGGGGTCATGGAATGTCAAAAAATTCAAAATTTCTGAAATTGGCAAAATTTTAACTAGCAGAATAAAAATCAATATCCTCAACAAAATAATTCAAATTAGACAAATTGTAAGAGAGATAACATTTATGCTACAATTCCATTGTCCCTGTTCATACCCAGTGGGTACATACAGCCAAATTTCATAATGAAGTAACTTTCCTTGATTTTCCTGGCCAAATTACCATGAATGTTTTCATACAAAACTTGCACTTTGAAATTATCTAAACTGTGGCCAAAAGAGTTGTAGTAAATAGCTACCTCTTTATGCCTATTCTTGTTCTTGACATCTCTCAAGTGTACTCTTATCCTATTTCCTAACCTTCTTTCTGTTTCCCTGATATAAATCTCTCCACATCTAGTACATTCAATGCAATAAATGACATCTTTGTTGATACTAGAAAAACTACCCGCAGAAGTAAATTTACCTCTAGGGCCCTCAACTGTGTGTACCTCATTGAAAACAAAGGAACATGTAAGACGTTTTCTACCACATGGCAAAGTCATGCCAGATACATCTTTTGAACTAAATTTAGAGTGGACCAGCATGTATCTTATGTTCCTGTACCTACAGTATGAAATCAGAGGTTTGTCTTGAAAGAAATAACCCACTTCCTCGTCAAGATTTTAGCATGTGAAAATTTTTCTGCGCAATGTCTTTGATTGCCTTACTGTGAGAGTTGTATGTAAGGGTAGTGATAACCCTATTAATTTATTTAGCAGGTTCTTTTTGTTTCAAAGCATGAGATCTACTGATATGAGAAACTCTATCTTTGACCTTAGAGATAATGCTCTGGGGATAATCTATTGCTAGAAAGATATATTCCATTTCTCTTTTGACTTCAAATCCTGCCTATCAGAACATAGGTGCTTCAAACAGAGAAATTGTGAAAATGGAAAAGTATTTTTGCATGATCTTGGATGAGAGGAACCATATTTAAGGTAAGCCTGAATGTCAGTTTCTTTCTAGTAAACCGTTGTGCTTATTCCATCTGCTTTGACGCACAATTTAAGTTTCTTCGTGGTAAATGGTTGTGCTTATTCCATCTGTTTTGATGCACAATTTCTTTTAGTTTCCGGTATATAAAGACTACCACGTTTTAAACATTCTATACAGTATATTATATCTTTGCTGATAGAACTATACTTGCCCTTTGGAGAATATACACCCCTTGGCAGTCTGACTTGGTTGCACATCATCAAAAACATGAGGACAAGTAAAACATCTTGTCCAGCCACATTTAACAGTTTTGCTGACTTGAGATTTTACACCTATTTTTGGGTGTAGAAGCATATCTTTCACATTTTGGTCTCTACGGTATGAAACTAAAGGCTTTTCCTGGAAAAGGTAGCCTACTTCATCATCCAATTGTTAAATGTGAAAATTTCTTCCTATGATATTTTTGTCATTTTGCTGTGTGAATTTGAAGGTAATGCCTAAAATAATTCAAACCTTTTTGTCTTTCTTGAAAAGCTTGAGCTTGATTGATACCAATTACTGATGCTTTTGCTTTATCAATTACTTTTTGGGGATAAGTCCCTCACAAGAAATTTTCCATTTCATTCACTTTTGACACGAAATCATTGTCTTCTGAACACAACCTTCTCAATCTTAAAAACTGAGAGTACCGTATAGCATTTTACAAGCCTTTGGGTGGCAAGAACCATATTTTAAATATGAATGACTGTCAGTAGTCTTGTAATGTACTGAGGTGGACAATCTATTTCTGCAAACTGAAATTTTTATATCCAAAAATTCAATTTTTTTCTCAGATACAACAAAAGTAAACTGAAAAGCCAATATATAACTCATCCTCATTGGAAACCGACACATATTTATGTCTAAACTATGATATATAGTTGTAGATCCTCTTACAGCGACAGCTCAGCTGACCACCAGGGCATTTGCACATTTGTTTGAAGCCTTCAGGCCAGGTACTCAGAGATGTTATTCCAGGATGTTTTATGATTTCCTTGGTATCCTGGTGGCGGCTGGACTGTCACTGCAAAAGGTAGATATTTCAGTAATATTAACTTCCATGGAATATCTCCATTCCCAGAATTGTAAAGTGGCCAGTATCAGTAATTATATGGTTGCTCTGAGAGCTTTCTTTATACTTTATGACATGTCTACTGCTGTATTTAAAGATCACAAGATTCAGTGCAAGAACATTTTAGATGATATTAGAATGTGTGTTAAATTATTGTAAAATAAATATATAAAATCCATGGGGTATTCTTACTGTACATTATTAACCAATGTGGAAGCCAGGTCAAGTTGACCTGGGCTATGATCTTATTTAACACTGCTTCATGTGCTGCCTGTGGAGGTTTGCCCATTATTGGCTGCTTTTGGATTGTTGGTTTCACAGAGTGGGCCCATTTTATGGCCTTTCTCACCATTGACCTTTATGACATTTATCAGTACACACCTTTTCTGGTCTTGTCCAGATTTGACCTCTGTGACCTTTGATATGACCTTGGCCATTGGTGTCATTGTGACACTTAGGGTCACTGTTGCCTTAGTGGTTACTTTACTGATAAGATTGGTTTATAGTGTCTTTGGCTTATGAATTGGGAACTTTTTCATCTTGGAACTGTTATGTGGTGACCTTTATTTGACACAAGGTCACTTGGGGGTCATGGAATGTCAAAAACTTCAAAATTTCTTAAATTGGCAAAATCTTAACTAGCAGAATGAAAATCAATATCCTCAACAAAATAATTCAAATTAGACAAATTGTAAGAGAGATAACATTTATGCTACAATTTCATTGTCCCTGTTCATACCCAGTGGGTACATACAGCCAAATTTCATAATGAAATAACTTTCCTTGATTTTCCTGGCCAAATTACCATGAATGTTTTCATACAAAACTTGCACTTTGAAATTATCTAAACTGTGGCCAAAAGAGTTGTAGTAAATAGCTACCTCTTTATGCCTATTCTTGTTCTTGACATCTCTCAAGTGTACTCTTATCCTATTTCCTAACCTTCTTTCTGTTTCCCTGATATAAATCTCTCCACATCTAGTACATTCAATGCAATAAATGACATCTTTGCTGATACTAGAAAAACTACCCGCAGAAGTAAATTTACCTCTAGGGCCCTCAACTGTGTGTACCTCATTGAAAACAAAGGAACATGTAAGACGTTTTCTACCACATGGCAAAGTCATGCCAGATACATCTTTTGAACTAAATTTAGAGTGGACCAGCATGTATCTTATGTTCCTGTACCTACAGTATGAAATCAGAGGTTTGTCTTGAAAGAAATAACCCACTTCCTCGTCAAGATTTTAGCATGTGAAAATTTTTCTGCGCAATGTCTTTGATTGCCTTACTGTGAGAGTTGTATGTAAGGGTAATGATAACCCTATTAATTAATTTATTTAGCAGGTTCTTTTTGTTTCAAAGCATGAGATCTACTGATATGAGAAACTCTATCTTTGACCTTAGAGATAATGCTCTGGGGATAATCTATTGCTAGAAAGATATATTCCATTTCTCTTTTGACTTCAAATCCTGCCTATCAGAACATAGGTGCTTCAAACAGAGAAATTGTGAAAATGGAACAGTATTTTTGCATGATCTTGGATGAGAGGAACCATATTTAAGGTAAGCCTGAATGTCAGTTTCTTTCTAGTAAACCGTTGTGCTTATTCCATCTGCTTTGACGCACAATTTAAGTTTCTTCGTGGTAAATGGTTGTGCTTATTCCATCTGTTTTGATGCACAATTTCTTTTAGTTTCCGGTACATAAAGACTACCACGTTTTAAACATTCTATACAGTATATTATATCTTTGCTGATAGAACTATACTTGCCCTTTGGAGAATATACACCCCTTGGCAGTCTGACTTGGTTGCACATCATCAAAAACATGAGGACAAGTAAAACATCTTGTCCAGCCACATTTAACAGTTTTGCTGACTTGAGATTTTACACCTATTTTTGGGTGTAGATGCATTTCTTTCACATTTTGGTCTCTACGGTATGAAACTAAAGGCTTTTCCTGGAAAAGGTAGCCTACTTCATCATCCAATTGTTAAATGTGAAAATTTCTTCCTATGATATTTTTGTCATTTTGCTGTGTGAATTTGAAGGTAATGCCTAAAATAATTCAAACCTTTTTGTCTTTCTTGAAAAGCTTGAGCTTGATTGATACCAATTACTGATGCTTTTGCTTTATCAATTACTTTTTGGGGATAAGTCCCTCACAAGAAATTTTCCATTTCATTCACTTTTGACATGAAATCATTGTCTTCTGAACACAACCTTCTCAATCTTAAAAACTGAGAGTACCGTATAGCATTTTTACAAGCCTTTGGGTGGCAAGAACCATATTTTAAATATGAATGACTGTCAGTAGTCTTGTAATGTACTGAGGTGGACAATCTATTTCTGCAAACTGAAATTTTTATATCCAAAAATTCAATTTTTTTCTCAGATACAACAAAAGTAAACTGAAAAGCATGATGGAAATTGCACACATAATCAATAAATTGATCAAACTCTAAATTTGATGAAGAGTCATATCTTACACTCAACCAATATATAACTCATCCTCATTGGAAACCGACACATATTTATGTCTAAACTATGATATATAGTTGTAGATCCTCTTACAGCGACAGCTCAGCTGACCACCAGGGCATTTGCACATTTGTTTGAAGCCTTCAGGCCAGGTACTCAGAGATGTTATTCCAGGATGTTTTATGATTTCCTTGGTATCCTGGTGGCGGCTGGACTGTCACTGCAAAAGGTAGATATTTCAGTAATATTAACTTCCATGGAATATCTGCATTCCCTGAATTGTAAAGTGGCCAGTATCAGTAATTATATGGTTACTCTGAGAGCTTTCTTTATACTTTATGACATGCCTACTGCTGTATTTAAAGATCACAAGATTCAGTGCAAGAACATTTTAGATGATATTAGAATGTGTGTTAAATTATTGTAAAATAAATATATAAAATCCATGGGGTATTCTTACTGTACATTATTAACCAATGTGGAAGCCAGGTCAAGTTGACCTGGGCTATGATCTTATTTAACACTGCTTCATGTGCTGCCTGTGGAGGTTTGCCCATTATTGGCTGCTTTTGGATTGTTGGTTTCACAGAGTGGGCCCATTTTATGGCCTTTCTCACCATTGACCTTTATGACATTTATCAGTACACACCTTTTCTGGTCTTGTCCAGATTTGACCTCTGTGACCTTTGATATGACCTTGGCCATTGGTGTCATTGTGACACTTAGGGTCACTGTTGCCTTAGTGGTTACTTTACTGATAAGATTGGTTTATAGTGTCTTTGGCTTATGAATTGGGAACTTTTTCATCTTGGAACTGTTATTTGGTGACCTTTATTTGACACAAGGTCACTTGGGGGTCATGGAATGTCAAAAACTTCAAAATTTCTTAAATTGGCAAAATCTTAACTAGCAGAATGAAAATCAATATCCTCAACAAAATAATTCAAATTAGACAAATTGTAAGAGAGATAACATTTATGCTACAATTTCATTGTCCCTGTTCATACCCAGTGGGTACATACAGCCAAATTTCATAATGAAGTAACTTTCCTTGATTTTCCTGGCCAAATTACCATGAATGTTTTCATACAAAACTTGCACTTTGAAATTATCTAAACTGTGGCCAAAAGAGTTGTAGTAAATAGCTACCTCTTTATGCCTATTCTTGTTCTTGACATCTCTCAAGTGTACTCTTATCCTATTTCCTAACCTTCTTTCTGTTTCCCTGATATAAATCTCTCCACATCTAGTACATTCAATGCAATAAATGACATCTTTGCTGATACTAGAAAAACTACCCGCAGAAGTAAATTTACCTCTAGGGCCCTCAACTGTGTGTACCTCATTGAAAACAAAGGAACATGTAAGACGTTTTCTACCACATGGCAAAGTCATGCCAGATACATCTTTTGAACTAAATTTAGAGTGGACCAGCATGTATCTTATGTTCCTGTACCTACAGTATGAAATCAGAGGTTTGTCTTGAAAGAAATAACCCACTTCCTCGTCAAGATTTTAGCATGTGAAAATTTTTCTGCGCAATGTCTTTGATTGCCTTACTGTGAGAGTTGTATGTAAGGGTAATGATAACCCTATTAATTTATTTAGCAGGTTCTTTTTGTTTCAAAGCATGAGATCTACTGATATGAGAAACTCTATCTTTGACCTTAGAGATAATGCTCTGGGGATAATCTATTGCTAGAAAGATATATTCCATTTCTCTTTTGACTTCAAATCCTGCCTATCAGAACATAGGTGCTTCAAACAGAGAAATTGTGAAAATGGAACAGTATTTTTGCATGATCTTGGATGAGAGGAACCATATTTAAGGTAAGCCTGAATGTCAGTTTCTTTCTAGTAAACCGTTGTGCTTATTCCATCTGCTTTGACGCACAATTTAAGTTTCTTCGTGGTAAATGGTTGTGCTTATTCCATCTGTTTTGATGCACAATTTCTTTTAGTTTCCGGTATATAAAGACTACCACGTTTTAAACATTCTATACAGTATATTATATCTTTGCTGATAGAACTATACTTGCCCTTTGGAGAATATACACCCCTTGGCAGTCTGACTTGGTTGCACATCATCAAAAACATGAGGACAAGTAAAACATCTTGTCCAGCCACATTTAACAGTTTTGCTGACTTGAGATTTTACACCTATTTTTGGGTGTAGAAGCATATCTTTCACATTTTGGTCTCTACGGTATGAAACTAAAGGCTTTTCCTGGAAAAGGTAGCCTACTTCATCATCCAATTGTTAAATGTAAAAATTTCTTCCTATGATATTTTTATCATTTTGCTGTGTGAATTTAAAGGTAATGCCTAAAGTAATTCAAACCTTTTTGTCTTTCTTGAAAAGCTTGAGCTTGATTGATGCCAATTACTGATGCTTTTGCTTTATCAATTACGTTTTGGGGATAAGTCCCTCACAAGAAATTTTCCATTTCATTCACTTTTGACACGAAATCATTGTCTTCTGAACACAACCTTCTCAATCTTAAAAACTGAGAGTACCGTATAGCATTTTTACAAGCCTTTGGGTGGCAAGAACCATATTTTAAATATGAATGACTGTCAGTAGTCTTGTAATGTACTGAGGTGGACAATCTATTTCTGTAAACTGAAATTTTTATATCCAAAAATTCAATTTTTTTCTCAGATACAACAAAAGTAAACTGAAAAGCATGATGGAAATTGCACACATAATCAATAAATTGATCAAACTCTAAATTTGATGAAGAGTCATATCTTACACTCAACCAATATATAACTCATCCTCATTGGAAACCGACACATATTTATGTCTAAACTATGATATATAGTTGTAGATCCTCTTACAGCGACAGCTCAGCTGACCACCAGGGCATTTGCACATTTGTTTGAAGCCTTCAGGCCAGGTACTCAGAGATGTTATTCCAGGATGTTTTATGATTTCCTTGGTATCCTGGTGGCGGCTGGACTGTCACTGCAAAAGGTAGATATTTCAGTAATATTAACTTCCATGGAATATCTGCATTCCCTGAATTGTAAAGTGGCCAGTATCAGTAATTATATGGTTACTCTGAGAGCTTTCTTTATACTTTATGACATGCCTACTGCTGCATTTAAAGATCACAAGATTCAGTGCAAGAACATTTTAGATGATATTAGAATGTGTGTTAAATTATTGTAAAATAAATATATAAAATCCATGGGGTATTCTTACTGTACATTATTAACCAATGTGGAAGCCAGGTCAAGTTGACCTGGGCTATGATCTTATTTAACACTGCTTCATGTGCTGCCTGTGGAGGTTTGCCCATTATTGGCTGCTTTTGGATTGTTGGTTTCACAGAGTGGGCCCATTTTATGGCCTTTCTCACCATTGACCTTTATGACATTTATCAGTACACACCTTTTCTGGTCTTGTCCAGATTTGACCTCTGTGACCTTTGATATGACCTTGGCCATTGGTGTCATTGTGACACTTAGGGTCACTGTTGCCTTAGTGGTTACTTTACTGATAAGATTGGTTTATAGTGTCTTTGGCTTATGAATTGGGAACTTTTTCATCTTGGAACTGTTATGTGGTGACCTTTATTTGACACAAGGTCACTTGGGGGTCATGGAATGTAAAAAACTTCAAAATTTCTTAAATTGGCAAAATCTTAACTAGCAGAATGAAAATCAATATCCTCAACAAAATAATTCAAATTAGACAAATTGTAAGAGAGATAACATTTATGCTACAATTTCATTGTCCCTGTTCATACCCAGTGGGTACATACAGCCAAATTTCATAATGAAGTAACTTTCCTTGATTTTCCTGGCCAAATTACCATGAATGTTTTCATACAAAACTTGCACTTTGAAATTATCTAAACTGTGGCCAAAAGAGTTGTAGTAAATAGCTACCTCTTTATGCCTATTCTTGTTCTTGACATCTCTCAAGTGTACTCTTATCCTATTTCCTAACCTTCTTTCTGTTTCCCTGATATAAATCTCTCCACATCTAGTACATTCAATGCAATAAATGACATCTTTGCTGATACTAGAAAAACTACCCGCAGAAGTAAATTTACCTCTAGGGCCCTCAACTGTGTGTACCTCATTGAAAACAAAGGAACATGTACGACGTTTTCTACCACATGGCAAAGTCATGCCAGATACATCTTTTGAACTAAATTTAGAGTGGACCAGCATGTATCTTATGTTCCTGTACCTACAGTATGAAATCAGAGGTTTGTCTTGAAAGAAATAACCCACTTCCTCGTCAAGATTTTAGCATGTGAAAATTTTTCTGCGCAATGTCTTTGATTGCCTTACTGTGAGAGTTGTATGTAAGGGTAATGATAACCCTATTAATTTATTTAGCAGGTTCTTTTTGTTTCAAAGCATGAGATCTACTGATATGAGAAACTCTATCTTTGACCTTAGAGATAATGCTCTGGGGATAATCTATTGCTAGAAAGATATATTCCATTTCTCTTTTGACTTCAAATCCTGCCTATCAGAACATAGGTGCTTCAAACAGAGAAATTGTGAAAATGGAACAGTATTTTTGCATGATCTTGGATGAGAGGAACCATATTTAAGGTAAGCCTGAATGTCAGTTTCTTTCTAGTAAACCGTTGTGCTTATTCCATCTGCTTTGACGCACAATTTAAGTTTCTTCGTGGTAAATGGTTGTGCTTATTCCATCTGTTTTGATGCACAATTTCTTTTAGTTTCCGGTATATAAAGACTACCACGTTTTAAACATTCTATACAGTATATTATATCTTTGCTGATAGAACTATACTTGCCCTTTGGAGAATATACACCCCTTGGCAGTCTGACTTGGTTGCACATCATCAAAAACATGAGGACAAGTAAAACATCTTGTCCAGCCACATTTAACAGTTTTGCTGACTTGAGATTTTACACCTATTTTTGGGTGTAGAAGCATATCTTTCACATTTTGGTCTCTACGGTATGAAACTAAAGGCTTTTCCTGGAAAAGGTAGCCTACTTCATCATCCAATTGTTAAATGTAAAAATTTCTTCCTATGATATTTTTATCATTTTGCTGTGTGAATTTAAAGGTAATGCCTAAAGTAATTCAAACCTTTTTGTCTTTCTTGAAAAGCTTGAGCTTGATTGATACCAATTACTGATGCTTTTGCTTTATCAATTACGTTTTGGGGATAAGTCCCTCACAAGAAATTTTCCATTTCATTCACTTTTGACACGAAATCATTGTCTTCTGAACACAACCTTCTCAATCTTAAAAACTGAGAGTACGGTATAGCATTTTTACAAGCCTTTGGGTGGCAAGAACCATATTTTAAATATGAATGACTGTCAGTAGTCTTGTAATGTACTGAGGTGGACAATCTATTTCTGCAAACTGAAATTTTTATATCCAAAAATTCAATTTTTTTCTCAGATACAACAAAAGTAAACTGAAAAGCATGATGGAAATTAGACACATAATCAATAAATTGATCAAACTCTGAATTTGATGAAGAGTCATATCTTACAGTCAACCAATATATAACTCATCCTCATTGGATACCGACACATATTTATGTCTAAACTCTGATATATAGTTGTAGATCCTCTTCCAGCGACAGCTCAGCTGACCACCAGGGCATTTGCACATTTGTTTGAAGCCTTCAGGCCAGGTACTCAGAGATGTTATTCCAGGATGTTTTATGATTTCCTTGGTATCCTGGTGGCGGCTGGACTGTCACTGCAAAAGGTAGATATTTCAGTAATATTAACTTCCATGGAATATCTCCATTCCCAGAATTGTAAAGTGGCCAGTATCAGTAATTAAATGGTTGCTCTGAGAGCTTTCTTTATACTTTATGACATGCCTATTGCTGTATTTAAAGATCACAAGATTCAGTGCAAGAACATTTTAGATGATATTAGAATGTGTGTTAAATTATTGTAAAATAAATATATAAAATCCATGGGGTATTCTTACTGTACATTATTAACCAATGTGGAAGCCAGGTCAAGTTGACCTGGGCTATGATCTTATTTAACACTGCTTCATGTGCTGCCTGTGGAGGTTTGCCCATTATTGGCTGCTTTTGGATTGTTGGTTTCACAGAGTGGGCCCATTTTATGGCCTTTCTCACCATTGACCTTTATGACATTTATCAGTACACACCTTTTCTGGTCTTGTCCAGATTTGACCTCTGTGACCTTTGATATGACCTTGGCCATTGGTGTCATTGTGACACTTAGGGTCACTGTTGCCTTAGTGGTTACTTTACTGATAAGATTGGTTTATAGTGTCTTTGGCTTATGAATTGGGAACTTTTTCATCTTGGAACTGTTATGTGGTGACCTTTATTTGACACAAGGTCACTTGGGGGTCATGGAATGTCAAAAAATTCAAAATTTCTGAAATTGGCAAAATTTTAACTAGCAGAATGAAAATCAATATCCTCAACAAAATAATTCAAATTAGACAAATTGTAAGAGAGATAACATTTATGCTACAATTCCATTGTCCCTGTTCATACCCAGTGGGTACATACAGCCAAATTTCATAACGAAGTAACTTTCCTTGATTTTCCTGGCCAAATTACCATGAATGTTTTCATACAAAACTTGCACTTTGAAATTATCTAAACTGTGGCCAAAAGAGTTGTAGTAAATAGCTACCTCTTTATGCCTATTCTTGTTCTTGACATCTCTCAAGTGTACTCTTATCCTATTTCCTAACCTTCTTTCTGTTTCCCTGATATAAATCTCTCCACATCTAGTACATTCAATGCAATAAATGACATCTTTGTTGATACTAGAAAAACTACCCGCAGAAGTAAATTTACCTCTAGGGCCCTCAACTGTGTGTACCTCATTGAAAACAAAGGAACATGTAAGACGTTTTCTACCACATGGCAAAGTCATGCCAGATACATCTTTTGAACTAAATTTAGAGTGGACCAGCATGTATCTTATGTTCCTGTACCTACAGTATGAAATCAGAGGTTTGTCTTGAAAGAAATAACCCACTTCCTCGTCAAGATTTTAGCATGTGAAAATTTTTCTGCGCAATGTCTTTGATTGCCTTACTGTGAGAGTTGTATGTAAGGGTAATGATAACCCTATTAATTTATTTAGCAGGTTCTTTCTGTTTCAAAGCATGAGATCTACTGATATGAGAAACTCTATCTTTGACCTTAGAGATAATGCTCTGGGGATAATCTATTGCTAGAAAGATATATTCCATTTCTCTTTTGACTTCAAATCCTGCCTATCAGAACATAGGTGCTTCAAACAGAGAAATTGTGAAAATGGAACAGTATTTTTGCATGATCTTGGATGAGAGGAACCATATTTAAGGTAAGCCTGAATGTCAGTTTCTTTCTAGTAAACCGTTGTGCTTATTCCATCTGCTTTGACGCACAATTTAAGTTTCTTCGTGGTAAATGGTTGTGCTTATTCCATCTGTTTTGATGCACAATTTCTTTTAGTTTCCGGTATATAAAGACTACCACGTTTTAAACATTCTATACAGTATATTATATCTTTGCTGATAGAACTATACTTGCCCTTTGGAGAATATACACCCCTTGGCAGTCTGACTTGGTTGCACATCATCAAAAACATGAGGACAAGTAAAACATCTTGTCCAGCCACATTTAACAGTTTTGCTGACTTGAGATTTTACACCTATTTTTGGGTGTAGAAGCATATCTTTCACATTTTGGTCTCTACGGTATGAAACTAAAGGCTTTTCCTGGAAAAGGTAGCCTACTTCATCATCCAATTGTTAAATGTAAAAATTTCTTCCTATGATATTTTTTATCATTTTGCTGTGTGAATTTAAAGGTAATGCCTAAAGTAATTCAAACCTTTTTGTCTTTCTTGAAAAGCTTGAGCTTGATTGATGCCAATTACTGATGCTTTTGCTTTATCAATTACGTTTTGGGGATAAGTCCCTCACAAGAAATTTTCCATTTCATTCACTTTTGACACGAAATCATTGTCTTCTGAACACAACCTTCTCAATCTTAAAAACTGAGAGTACCGTATAGCATTTTTACAAGCCTTTGGGTGGCAAGAACCATATTTTAAATATGAATGACTGTCAGTAGTCTTGTAATGTACTGAGGTGGACAATCTATTTCTGCAAACTGAAATTTTTATATCCAAAAATTCAATTTTTTTCTCAGATACAACAAAAGTAAACTGAAAAGCATGATGGAAATTGCACACATAATCAATAAATTGATCAAACTCTAAATTTGATGAAGAGTCATATCTTACACTCAACCAATATATAACTCATCCTCATTGGAAACCGACACATATTTATGTCTAAACTATGATATATAGTTGTAGATCCTCTTACAGCGACAGCTCAGCTGACCACCAGGGCATTTGCACATTTGTTTGAAGCCTTCAGGCCAGGTACTCAGAGATGTTATTCCAGGATGTTTTATGATTTCCTTGGTATCCTGGTGGCGGCTGGACTGTCACTGCAAAAGGTAGATATTTCAGTAATATTAACTTCCATGGAATATCTCCATTCCCAGAATTGTAAAGTGGCCAGTATCAGTAATTATATGGTTACTCTGAGAGCTTTCTTTATACTTTATGACATGCCTACTGCTGTATTTAAAGATCACAAGATTCAGTGCAAGAACATTTTAGATGATATTAGAATGTGTGTTAAATTATTGTAAAATAAATATATAAAATCCATGGGGTATTCTTACTTTACATTATTAACCAATGTGGAAGCCAGGTCAAGTTGACCTGGGCTATGATCTTATTTAACACTGCTTCATGTGCTGCCTGTGGAGGTTTGCCCATTATTGGCTGCTTTTGGATTGTTGGTTTCACAGAGTGGGCCCATTTTATGGCCTTTCTCACCATTGACCTTTATGACATTTATCAGTACACACCTTTTCTGGTCTTGTCCAGATTTGACCTCTGTGACCTTTGATATGACCTTGGCCATTGGTGTCATTGTGACACTTAGGGTCACTGTTGCCTTAGTGGTTACTTTACTGATAAGATTGGTTTATAGTGTCTTTGGCTTATGAATTGGGAACTTTTTCATCTTGGAACTGTTATGTGGTGACCTTTATTTGACACAAGGTCACTTGGGGGTCATGGAATGTCAAAAAATTCAAAATTTCTGAAATTGGCAAAATTTTAACTAGCAGAATGAAAATCAATATCCTCAACAAAATAATTCAAATTAGACAAATTGTAAGAGAGATAACATTTATGCTACAATTCCATTGTCCCTGTTCATACCCAGTGGGTACATACAGCCAAATTTCATAATGAAGTAACTTTCCTTGATTTTCCTGGCCAAATTACCATGAATGTTTTCATACAAAACTTGCACTTTGAAATTATCTAAACTGTGGCCAAAAGAGTTGTAGTAAATAGCTACCTCTTTATGCCTATTCTTGTTCTTGACATCTCTCAAGTGTACTCTTATCCTATTTCCTAACCTTCTTTCTGTTTCCCTGATATAAATCTCTCCACATCTAGTACATTCAATGCAATAAATGACATCTTTGTTGATACTAGAAAAACTACCCGCAGAAGTAAATTTACCTCTAGGGCCCTCAACTGTGTGTACCTCATTGAAAACAAAGGAACATGTAAGACGTTTTCTACCACATGGCAAAGTCATGCCAGATACATCTTTTGAACTAAATTTAGAGTGGACCAGCATGTATCTTATGTTCCTGTACCTACAGTATGAAATCAGAGGTTTGTCTTGAAAGAAATAACCCACTTCCTCGTCAAGATTTTAGCATGTGAAAATTTTTCTGCGCAATGTCTTTGATTGCCTTACTGTGAGAGTTGTATGTAAGGGTAATGATAACCCTATTAATTTATTTAGCAGGTTCTTTTTGTTTCAAAGCATGAGATCTACTGATATGAGAAACTCTATCTTTGACCTTAGAGATAATGCTCTGGGGATAATCTATTGCTAGAAAGATATATTCCATTTCTCTTTTGACTTCAAATCCTGCCTATCAGAACATAGGTGCTTCAAACAGAGAAATTGTGAAAATGCAACAGTATTTTTGCATGATCTTGGATGAGAGGAACCATATTTAAGGTAAGCCTGAATGTCAGTTTCTTTCTAGTAAACCGTTGTGCTTATTCCATCTGCTTTGACGCACAATTTAAGTTTCTTCGTGGTAAATGGTTGTGCTTATTCCATCTGTTTTGATGCACAATTTCTTTTAGTTTCTGGTATATAAAGACTATCACGTTTTAAACATTCTATACAGTATATTATATCTTTGCTGATAGAACTATACTTGCCCTTTGGAGAATATACACCCCTTGGCAGTCTGACTTGGTTGCACATCATCAAAAACATGAGGACAAGTAAAACATCTTGTCCAGCCACATTTAACAGTTTTGCTGACTTGAGATTTTACACCTATTTTTGGGTGTAGAAGCATATCTTTCACATTTTGGTCTCTACGGTATGAAACTAAAGGCTTTTCCTGGAAAAGGTAGCCTACTTCATCATCCAATTGTTAAATGTGAAAATTTCTTCCTATGATATTTTTGTCATTTTGCTGTGTGAATTTGAAGGTAATGCCTAAAATAATTCAAACCTTTTTGTCTTTCTTGAAAAGCTTGAGCTTGATTGATACCAATTACTGATGCTTTTGCTTTATCAATTACTTTTTGGGGATAAGTCCCTCACAAGAAATTTTCCATTTCATTCACTTTTGACACGAAATCATTGTCTTCTGAACACAACCTTCTCAATCTTAAAAACTGAGAGTACCGTATAGCATTTTTACAAGCCTTTGGGTGGCAAGAACCATATTTTAAATATGAATGACTGTCAGTAGTCTTGTAATGTACTGAGGTGGACAATCTATTTCTGCAAACTGAAATTTTTATATCCAAAAATTCAATTTTTTTCTCAGATACAACAAAAGTAAACTGAAAAGCATGATGGAAATTGCACACATAATCAATAAATTGATCAAACTCTAAATTTGATGAAGAGTCATATCTTACACTCAACCAATATATAACTCATCCTCATTGGAAACCGACACATATTTATGTCTAAACTATGATATATAGTTGTAGATCCTCTTACAGCGACAGCTCAGCTGACCACCAGGGCATTTGCACATTTGTTTGAAGCCTTCAGGCCAGGTACTCAGAGATGTTATTCCAGGATGTTTTATGATTTCCTTGGTATCCTGGTGGCGGCTGGACTGTCACTGCAAAAGGTAGATATTTCAGTAATATTAACTTCCATGGAATATCTCCATTCCCAGAATTGTAAAGTGGCCAGTATCAGTAATTATATGGTTACTCTGAGAGCTTTCTTTATACTTTATGACATGCCTACTGCTGTATTTAAAGATCACAAGATTCAGTGCAAGAACATTTTAGATGATATTGGAATGTGTGTTAAATTATTGTAAAATAAATATATAAAATCCATGGGGTATTCTTACTTTACATTATTAACCAATGTGGAAGCCAGGTCAAGTTGACCTGGGCTATGATCTTATTTAACACTGCTTCATGTGCTGCCTGTGGAGGTTTGCCCATTATTGGCTGCTTTTGGATTGTTGGTTTCACAGAGTGGGCCCATTTTATGGCCTTTCTCACCATTGACCTTTATGACATTTATCAGTACACACCTTTTCTGGTCTTGTCCAGATTTGACCTCTGTGACCTTTGATATGACCTTGGCCATTGGTGTCATTGTGACACTTAGGGTCACTGTTGCCTTAGTGGTTACTTTACTGATAAGATTGGTTTATAGTGTCTTTGGCTTATGAATTGGGAACTTTTTCATCTTGGAACTGTTATGTGGTGACCTTTATTTGACACAAGGTCACTTGGGGGTCATGGAATGTCAAAAAATTCAAAATTTCTGAAATTGGCAAAATTTTAACTAGCAGAATGACAATCAATATCCTCAACAAAATAATTCAAATTAGACAAATTGTAAGAGAGATAACATTTATGCTACAATTCCATTGTCCCTGTTCATACCCAGTGGGTACATACAGCCAAATTTCATAATGAAGTAACTTTCCTTGATTTTCCTGGCCAAATTACCATGAATGTTTTCATACAAAACTTGCACTTTGAAATTATCTAAACTGTGGCCAAAAGAGTTGTAGTAAATAGCTACCTCTTTATGCCTATTCTTGTTCTTGACATCTCTCAAGTGTACTCTTATCCTATTTCCTAACCTTCTTTCTGTTTCCCTGATATAAATCTCTCCACATCTAGTACATTCAATGCAATAAATGACATCTTTGTTGATACTAGAAAAACTACCCGCAGAAGTAAATTTACCTCTAGGGCCCTCAACTGTGTGTACCTCATTGAAAACAAAGGAACATGTAAGACGTTTTCTACCACATGGCAAAGTCATGCCAGATACATCTTTTGAACTAAATTTAGAGTGGACCAGCATGTATCTTATGTTCCTGTACCTACAGTATGAAATCAGAGGTTTGTCTTGAAAGAAATAACCCACTTCCTCGTCAAGATTTTAGCATGTGAAAATTTTTCTGCGCAATGTCTTTGATTGCCTTACTGTGAGAGTTGTATGTAAGGGTAATGATAACCCTATTAATTTATTTAGCAGGTTCTTTTTGTTTCAAAGCATGAGATCTACTGATATGAGAAACTCTATCTTTGACCTTAGAGATAATGCTCTGGGGATAATCTATTGCTAGAAAGATATATTCCATTTCTCTTTTGACTTCAAATCCTGCCTATCAGAACATAGGTGCTTCAAACAGAGAAATTGTGAAAATGCAACAGTATTTTTGCATGATCTTGGATGAGAGGAACCATATTTAAGGTAAGCCTGAATGTCAGTTTCTTTCTAGTAAACCGTTGTGCTTATTCCATCTGCTTTGACGCACAATTTAAGTTTCTTCGTGGTAAATGGTTGTGCTTATTCCATCTGTTTTGATGCACAATTTCTTTTAGTTTCTGGTATATAAAGACTATCACGTTTTAAACATTCTATACAGTATATTATATCTTTGCTGATAGAACTATACTTGCCCTTTGGAGAATATACACCCCTTGGCAGTCTGACTTGGTTGCACATCATCAAAAACATGAGGACAAGTAAAACATCTTGTCCAGCCACATTTAACAGTTTTGCTGACTTGAGATTTTACACCTATTTTTGGGTGTAGAAGCATATCTTTCACATTTTGGTCTCTACGGTATGAAACTAAAGGCTTTTCCTGGAAAAGGTAGCCTACTTCATCATCCAATTGTTAAATGTGAAAATTTCTTCCTATGATATTTTTGTCATTTTGCTGTGTGAATTTGAAGGTAATGCCTAAAATAATTCAAACCTTTTTGTCTTTCTTGAAAAGCTTGAGCTTGATTGATACCAATTACTGATGCTTTTGCTTTATCAATTACTTTTTGGGGATAAGTCCCTCACAAGAAATTTTCCATTTCATTCACTTTTGACACGAAATCATTGTCTTCTGAACACAACCTTCTCAATCTTAAAAACTGAGAGTACCGTATAGCATTTTTACAAGCCTTTGGGTGGCAAGAACCATATTTTAAATATGAATGACTGTCAGTAGTCTTGTAATGTACTGAGGTGGACAATCTATTTCTGCAAACTGAAATTTTTATATCCAAAAATTCAATTTTTTTCTCAGATACAACAAAAGTAAACTGAAAAGCATGATGGAAATTGCACACATAATCAATAAATTGATCAAACTCTAAATTTGATGAAGAGTCATATCTTACACTCAACCAATATATAACTCATCCTCATTGGAAACCGACACATATTTATGTCTAAACTATGATATATAGTTGTAGATCCTCTTACAGCGACAGCTCAGCTGACCACCAGGGCATTTGCACATTTGTTTGAAGCCTTCAGGCCAGGTACTCAGAGATGTTATTCCAGGATGTTTTATGATTTCCTTGGTATCCTGGTGGCGGCTGGACTGTCACTGCAAAAGGTAGATATTTCAGTAATATTAACTTCCATGGAATATCTCCATTCCCAGAATTGTAAAGTGGCCAGTATCAGTAATTATATGGTTACTCTGAGAGCTTTCTTTATACTTTATGACATGCCTACTGCTGTATTTAAAGATCACAAGATTCAGTGCAAGAACATTTTAGATGATATTAGAATGTGTGTTAAATTATTGTAAAATAAATATATAAAATCCATGGGGTATTCTTACTTTACATTATTAACCAATGTGGAAGCCAGGTCAAGTTGACCTGGGCTATGATCTTATTTAACACTGCTTCATGTGCTGCCTGTGGAGGTTTGCCCATTATTGGCTGCTTTTGGATTGTTGGTTTCACAGAGTGGGCCCATTTTATGGCCTTTCTCACCATTGACCTTTATGACATTTATCAGTACACACCTTTTCTGGTCTTGTCCAGATTTGACCTCTGTGACCTTTGATATGACCTTGGCCATTGGTGTCATTGTGACACTTAGGGTCACTGTTGCCTTAGTGGTTACTTTACTGATAAGATTGGTTTATAGTGTCTTTGGCTTATGAATTGGGAACTTTTTCATCTTGGAACTGTTATGTGGTGACCTTTATTTGACACAAGGTCACTTGGGGGTCATGGAATGTCAAAAAATTCAAAATTTCTGAAATTGGCAAAATTTTAACTAGCAGAATGAAAATCAATATCCTCAACAAAATAATTCAAATTAGACAAATTGTAAGAGAGATAACATTTATGCTACAATTCCATTGTCCCTGTTCATACCCAGTGGGTACATACAGCCAAATTTCATAATGAAGTAACTTTCCTTGATTTTCCTGGCCAAATTACCATGAATGTTTTCATACAAAACTTGCACTTTGAAATTATCTAAACTGTGGCCAAAAGAGTTGTAGTAAATAGCTACCTCTTTATGCCTATTCTTGTTCTTGACATCTCTCAAGTGTACTCTTATCCTATTTCCTAACCTTCTTTCTGTTTCCCTGATATAAATCTCTCCACATCTAGTACATTCAATGCAATAAATGACATCTTTGTTGATACTAGAAAAACTACCCGCAGAAGTAAATTTACCTCTAGGGCCCTCAACTGTGTGTACCTCATTGAAAACAAAGGAACATGTAAGACGTTTTCTACCACATGGCAAAGTCATGCCAGATACATCTTTTGAACTAAATTTAGAGTGGACCAGCATGTATCTTATGTTCCTGTACCTACAGTATGAAATCAGAGGTTTGTCTTGAAAGAAATAACCCACTTCCTCGTCAAGATTTTAGCATGTGAAAATTTTTCTGCGCAATGTCTTTGATTGCCTTACTGTGAGAGTTGTATGTAAGGGTAATGATAACCCTATTAATTTATTTAGCAGGTTCTTTTTGTTTCAAAGCATGAGATCTACTGATATGAGAAACTCTATCTTTGACCTTAGAGATAATGCTCTGGGGATAATCTATTGCTAGAAAGATATATTCCATTTCTCTTTTGACTTCAAATCCTGCCTATCAGAACATAGGTGCTTCAAACAGAGAAATTGTGAAAATGCAACAGTATTTTTGCATGATCTTGGATGAGAGGAACCATATTTAAGGTAAGCCTGAATGTCAGTTTCTTTCTAGTAAACCGTTGTGCTTATTCCATCTGCTTTGACGCACAATTTAAGTTTCTTCGTGGTAAATGGTTGTGCTTATTCCATCTGTTTTGATGCACAATTTCTTTTAGTTTCTGGTATATAAAGACTATCACGTTTTAAACATTCTATACAGTATATTATATCTTTGCTGATAGAACTATACTTGCCCTTTGGAGAATATACACCCCTTGGCAGTCTGACTTGGTTGCACATCATCAAAAACATGAGGACAAGTAAAACATCTTGTCCAGCCACATTTAACAGTTTTGCTGACTTGAGATTTTACACCTATTTTTGGGTGTAGAAGCATATCTTTCACATTTTGGTCTCTACGGTATGAAACTAAAGGCTTTTCCTGGAAAAGGTAGCCTACTTCATCATCCAATTGTTAAATGTGAAAATTTCTTCCTATGATATTTTTGTCATTTTGCTGTGTGAATTTGAAGGTAATGCCTAAAATAATTCAAACCTTTTTGTCTTTCTCGAAAAGCTTGAGCTTGATTGATACCAATTACTGATGCTTTTGCTTTATCAATTACTTTTTGGGGATAAGTCCCTCACAAGAAATTTTCCATTTCATTCACTTTTGACATGAAATCATTGTCTTCTGAACACAACCTTCTCAATCTTAAAAACTGAGAGTACCGTATAGCATTTTTACAAGCCTTTGGGTGGCAAGAACCATATTTTAAATATGAATGACTGTCAGTAGTCTTGTAATGTACTGAGGTGGACAATCTATTTCTGCAAACTGAAATTTTTATATCCAAAAATTCAATTTTTTTCTCAGATACAACAAAAGTAAACTGAAAAGCATGATGGAAATTGCACACATAATCAATAAATTGATCAAACTCTAAATTTGATGAAGAGTCATATCTTACACTCAACCAATATACTCATCCTCATTGGAAACCGACACATATTTATGTCTAAACTATGATATATAGTTGTAGATCCTCTTACAGCGACAGCTCAGCTGACCACCAGGGCATTTGCACATTTGTTTGAAGCCTTCAGGCCAGGTACTCAGAGATGTTATTCCAGGATGTTTTATGATTTCCTTGGTATCCTGGTGGCGGCTGGACTGTCACTGCAAAAGGTAGATATTTCAGTAATATTAACTTCCATGGAATATCTCCATTCCCAGAATTGTAAAGTGGCCAGTATCAGTAATTATATGGTTACTCTGAGAGCTTTCTTTATACCTTATGACATGCCTACTGCTGTATTTAAAGATCACAAGATTCAGTGCAAGAACATTTTAGATGATATTAGAATGTGTGTTAAATTATTGTAAAATAAATATATAAAATCCATGGGGTATTCTTACTGTACATTATTAACCAATGTGGAAGCCAGGTCAAGTTGACCTGGGCTATGATCTTATTTAACACTGCTTCATGTGCTGCCTGTGGAGGTTTGCCCATTATTGGCTGCTTTTGGATTGTTGGTTTCACAGAGTGGGCCCATTTTATGGCCTTTCTCACCATTGACCTTTATGACATTTATCAGTACACACCTTTTCTGGTCTTGTCCAGATTTGACCTCTGTGACCTTTGATATGACCTTGGCCATTGGTGTCATTGTGACACTTAGGATCACTGTTGCCTTAGTGGTTACTTTACTGATAAGATTGGTTTATAGTGTCTTTGGCTTATGAATTGGGAACTTTTTCATCTTGGAACTGTTATGTGGTGACCTTTATTTGACACAAGGTCACTTGGGGGTCATGGAATGTCAAAAAATTCAAAATTTCTGAAATTGGCAAAATTTTAACTAGCAGAATGAAAATCAATATCCTCAACAAAATAATTCAAATTAGACAAATTGTAAGAGAGATAACATTTATGCTACAATTCCATTGTCCCTGTTCATACCCAGTGGGTACATACAGCCAAATTTCATAATGAAGTAACTTTCCTTGATTTTCCTGGCCAAATTACCATGAATGTTTTCATACAAAACTTGCACTTTGAAATTATCTAAACTGTGGCCAAAAGAGTTGTAGTAAATAGCTACCTCTTTATGCCTATTCTTGTTCTTGACATCTCTCAAGTGTACTCTTATCCTATTTCCTAACCTTCTTTCTGTTTCCCTGATATAAATCTCTCCACATCTAGTACATTCAATGCAATAAATGACATCTTTGTTGATACTAGAAAAACTACCCGCAGAAGTAAATTTACCTCTAGGGCCCTCAACTGTGTGTACCTCATTGAAAACAAAGGAACATGTAAGACGTTTTCTACCACATGGCAAAGTCATGCCAGATACATCTTTTGAACTAAATTTAGAGTGGACCAGCATGTATCTTATGTTCCTGTACCTACAGTATGAAATCAGAGGTTTGTCTTGAAAGAAATAACCCACTTCCTCGTCAAGATTTTAGCATGTGAAAATTTTTCTGCGCAATGTCTTTGATTGCCTTACTGTGAGAGTTGTATGTAAGGGTAATGATAACCCTATTAATTTATTTAGCAGGTTCTTTTTGTTTCAAAGCATGAGATCTACTGATATGAGAAACTCTATCTTTGACCTTAGAGATAATGCTCTGGGGATAATCTATTGCTAGAAAGATATATTCCATTTCTCTTTTGACTTCAAATCCTGCCTATCAGAACATAGGTGCTTCAAACAGAGAAATTGTGAAAATGCAACAGTATTTTTGCATGATCTTGGATGAGAGGAACCATATTTAAGGTAAGCCTGAATGTCAGTTTCTTTCTAGTAAACCGTTGTGCTTATTCCATCTGCTTTGACGCACAATTTAAGTTTCTTCGTGGTAAATGGTTGTGCTTATTCCATCTGTTTTGATGCACAATTTCTTTTAGTTTCTGGTATATAAAGACTATCACGTTTTAAACATTCTATACAGTATATTATATCTTTGCTGATAGAACTATACTTGCCCTTTGGAGAATATACACCCCTTGGCAGTCTGACTTGGTTGCACATCATCAAAAACATGAGGACAAGTAAAACATCTTGTCCAGCCACATTTAACAGTTTTGCTGACTTGAGATTTTACACCTATTTTTGGGTGTAGAAGCATATCTTTCACATTTTGGTCTCTACGGTATGAAACTAAAGGCTTTTCCTGGAAAAGGTAGCCTACTTCATCATCCAATTGTTAAATGTGAAAATTTCTTCCTATGATATTTTTGTCATTTTGCTGTGTGAATTTGAAGGTAATGCCTAAAATAATTCAAACCTTTTTGTCTTTCTTGAAAAGCTTGAGCTTGATTGATACCAATTACTGATGCTTTTGCTTTATCAATTACTTTTTGGGGATAAGTCCCTCACAAGAAATTTTCCATTTCATTCACTTTTGACACGAAATCATTGTCTTCTGAACACAACCTTCTCAATCTTAAAAACTGAGAGTACCGTATAGCATTTTTACAAGCCTTTGGGTGGCAAGAACCATATTTTAAATATGAATGACTGTCAGTAGTCTTGTAATGTACTGAGGTGGACAATCTATTTCTGCAAACTGAAATTTTTATATCCAAAAATTCAATTTTTTTCTCAGATACAACAAAAGTAAACTGAAAAGCATGATGGAAATTGCACACATAATCAATAAATTGATCAAACTCTAAATTTGATGAAGAGTCATATCTTACACTCAACCAATATATAACTCATCCTCATTGGAAACCGACACATATTTATGTCTAAACTATGATATATAGTTGTAGATCCTCTTACAGCGACAGCTCAGCTGACCACCAGGGCATTTGCACATTTGTTTGAAGCCTTCAGGCCAGGTACTCAGAGATGTTATTCCAGGATGTTTTATGATTTCCTTGGTATCCTGGTGGCGGCTGGACTGTCACTGCAAAAGGTAGATATTTCAGTAATATTAACTTCCATGGAATATCTCCATTCCCAGAATTGTAAAGTGGCCAGTATCAGTAATTATATGGTTACTCTGAGAGCTTTCTTTATACTTTATGACATGCCTACTGCTGTATTTAAAGATCACAAGATTCAGTGCAAGAACATTTTAGATGATATTAGAATGTGTGTTAAATTATTGTAAAATAAATATATAAAATCCATGGGGTATTCTTACTTTACATTATTAACCAATGTGGAAGCCAGGTCAAGTTGACCTGGGCTATGATCTTATTTAACACTGCTTCATGTGCTGCCTGTGGAGGTTTGCCCATTATTGGCTGCTTTTGGATTGTTGGTTTCACAGAGTGGGCCCATTTTATGGCCTTTCTCACCATTGACCTTTATGACATTTATCAGTACACACCTTTTCTGGTCTTGTCCAGATTTGACCTCTGTGACCTTTGATATGACCTTGGCCATTGGTGTCATTGTGACACTTAGGGTCACTGTTGCCTTAGTGGTTACTTTACTGATAAGATTGGTTTATAGTGTCTTTGGCTTATGAATTGGGAACTTTTTCATCTTGGAACTGTTATGTGGTGACCTTTATTTGACACAAGGTCACTTGGGGGTCATGGAATGTCAAAAAATTCAAAATTTCTGAAATTGGCAAAATTTTAACTAGCAGAATGAAAATCAATATCCTCAACAAAATAATTCAAATTAGACAAATTGTAAGAGAGATAACATTTATGCTACAATTCCATTGTCCCTGTTCATACCCAGTGGGTACATACAGCCAAATTTCATAATGAAGTAACTTTCCTTGATTTTCCTGGCCAAATTACCATGAATGTTTTCATACAAAACTTGCACTTTGAAATTATCTAAACTGTGGCCAAAAGAGTTGTAGTAAATAGCTACCTCTTTATGCCTATTCTTGTTCTTGACATCTCTCAAGTGTACTCTTATCCTATTTCCTAACCTTCTTTCTGTTTCCCTGATATAAATCTTTCCACATCTAGTACATTCAATGCAATAAATGACATCTTTGTTGATACTAGAAAAACTACCCGCAGAAGTAAATTTACCTCTAGGGCCCTCAACTGTGTGTACCTCATTGAAAACAAAGGAACATGTAAGACGTTTTCTACCACATGGCAAAGTCATGCCAGATACATCTTTTGAACTAAATTTAGAGTGGACCAGCATGTATCTTATGTTCCTGTACCTACAGTATGAAATCAGAGGTTTGTCTTGAAAGAAATAACCCACTTCCTCGTCAAGATTTTAGCATGTGAAAATTTTTCTGCGCAATGTCTTTGATTGCCTTACTGTGAGAGTTGTATGTAAGGGTAATGATAACCCTATTAATTTATTTAGCAGGTTCTTTTTGTTTCAAAGCATGAGATCTACTGATATGAGAAACTCTATCTTTGACCTTAGAGATAATGCTCTGGGGATAATCTATTGCTAGAAAGATATATTCCATTTCTCTTTTGACTTCAAATCCTGCCTATCAGAACATAGGTGCTTCAAACAGAGAAATTGTGAAAATGCAACAGTATTTTTGCATGATCTTGGATGAGAGGAACCATATTTAAGGTAAGCCTGAATGTCAGTTTCTTTCTAGTAAACCGTTGTGCTTATTCCATCTGCTTTGACGCACAATTTAAGTTTCTTCGTGGTAAATGGTTGTGCTTATTCCATCTGTTTTGATGCACAATTTCTTTTAGTTTCTGGTATATAAAGACTATCACGTTTTAAACATTCTATACAGTATATTATATCTTTGCTGATAGAACTATACTTGCCCTTTGGAGAATATACACCCCTTGGCAGTCTGACTTGGTTGCACATCATCAAAAACATGAGGACAAGTAAAACATCTTGTCCAGCCACATTTAACAGTTTTGCTGACTTGAGATTTTACACCTATTTTTGGGTGTAGAAGCATATCTTTCACATTTTGGTCTCTACGGTATGAAACTAAAGGCTTTTCCTGGAAAAGGTAGCCTACTTCATCATCCAATTGTTAAATGTGAAAATTTCTTCCTATGATATTTTTGTCATTTTGCTGTGTGAATTTGAAGGTAATGCCTAAAATAATTCAAACCTTTTTGTCTTTCTTGAAAAGCTTGAGCTTGATTGATACCAATTACTGATGCTTTTGCTTTATCAATTACTTTTTGGGGATAAGTCCCTCACAAGAAATTTTCCATTTCATTCACTTTTGACACGAAATCATTGTCTTCTGAACACAACCTTCTCAATCTTAAAAACTGAGAGTACCGTATAGCATTTTTACAAGCCTTTGGGTGGCAAGAACCATATTTTAAATATGAATGACTGTCAGTAGTCTTGTAATGTACTGAGGTGGACAATCTATTTCTGCAAACTGAAATTTTTATATCCAAAAATTCAATTTTTTTCTCAGATACAACAAAAGTAAACTGAAAAGCATGATGGAAATTGCACACATAATCAATAAATTGATCAAACTCTAAATTTGATGAAGAGTCATATCTTACACTCAACCAATATATAACTCATCCTCATTGGAAACCGACACATATTTATGTCTAAACTATGATATATAGTTGTAGATCCTCTTACAGCGACAGCTCAGCTGACCACCAGGGCATTTGCACATTTGTTTGAAGCCTTCAGGCCAGGTACTCAGAGATGTTATTCCAGGATGTTTTATGATTTCCTTGGTATCCTGGTGGCGGCTGGACTGTCACTGCAAAAGGTAGATATTTCAGTAATATTAACTTCCATGGAATATCTCCATTCCCAGAATTGTAAAGTGGCCAGTATCAGTAATTATATGGTTACTCTGAGAGCTTTCTTTATACTTTATGACATGCCTACTGCTGTATTTAAAGATCACAAGATTCAGTGCAAGAACATTTTAGATGATATTAGAATGTGTGTTAAATTATTGTAAAATAAATATATAAAATCCATGGGGTATTCTTACTTTACATTATTAACCAATGTGGAAGCCAGGTCAAGTTGACCTGGGCTATGATCTTATTTAACACTGCTTCATGTGCTGCCTGTGGAGGTTTGCCCATTATTGGCTGCTTTTGGATTGTTGGTTTCACAGAGTGGGCCCATTTTATGGCCTTTCTCACCATTGACCTTTATGACATTTATCAGTACACACCTTTTCTGGTCTTGTCCAGATTTGACCTCTGTGACCTTTGATATGACCTTGGCCATTGGTGTCATTGTGACACTTAGGGTCACTGTTGCCTTAGTGGTTACTTTACTGATAAGATTGGTTTATAGTGTCTTTGGCTTATGAATTGGGAACTTTTTCATCTTGGAACTGTTATGTGGTGACCTTTATTTGACACAAGGTCACTTGGGGGTCATGGAATGTCAAAAAATTCAAAATTTCTGAAATTGGCAAAATTTTAACTAGCAGAATGAAAATCAATATCCTCAACAAAATAATTCAAATTAGACAAATTGTAAGAGAGATAACATTTATGCTACAATTCCATTGTCCCTGTTCATACCCAGTGGGTACATACAGCCAAATTTCATAATGAAGTAACTTTCCTTGATTTTCCTGGCCAAATTACCATGAATGTTTTCATACAAAACTTGCACTTTGAAATTATCTAAACTGTGGCCAAAAGAGTTGTAGTAAATAGCTACCTCTTTATGCCTATTCTTGTTCTTGACATCTCTCAAGTGTACTCTTATCCTATTTCCTAACCTTCTTTCTGTTTCCCTGATATAAATCTCTCCACATCTAGTACATTCAATGCAATAAATGACATCTTTGTTGATACTAGAAAAACTACCCGCAGAAGTAAATTTACCTCTAGGGCCCTCAACTGTGTGTACCTCATTGAAAACAAAGGAACATGTAAGACGTTTTCTACCACATGGCAAAGTCATGCCAGATACATCTTTTGAACTAAATTTAGAGTGGACCAGCATGTATCTTATGTTCCTGTACCTACAGTATGAAATCAGAGGTTTGTCTTGAAAGAAATAACCCACTTCCTCGTCAAGATTTTAGCATGTGAAAATTTTTCTGCGCAATGTCTTTGATTGCCTTACTGTGAGAGTTGTATGTAAGGGTAATGATAACCCTATTAATTTATTTAGCAGGTTCTTTTTGTTTCAAAGCATGAGATCTACTGATATGAGAAACTCTATCTTTGACCTTAGAGATAATGCTCTGGGGATAATCTATTGCTAGAAAGATATATTCCATTTCTCTTTTGACTTCAAATCCTGCCTATCAGAACATAGGTGCTTCAAACAGAGAAATTGTGAAAATGCAACAGTATTTTTGCATGATCTTGGATGAGAGGAACCATATTTAAGGTAAGCCTGAATGTCAGTTTCTTTCTAGTAAACCGTTGTGCTTATTCCATCTGCTTTGACGCACAATTTAAGTTTCTTCGTGGTAAATGGTTGTGCTTATTCCATCTGTTTTGATGCACAATTTCTTTTAGTTTCTGGTATATAAAGACTATCACGTTTTAAACATTCTATACAGTATATTATATCTTTGCTGATAGAACTATACTTGCCCTTTGGAGAATATACACCCCTTGGCAGTCTGACTTGGTTGCACATCATCAAAAACATGAGGACAAGTAAAACATCTTGTCCAGCCACATTTAACAGTTTTGCTGACTTGAGATTTTACACCTATTTTTGGGTGTAGAAGCATATCTTTCACATTTTGGTCTCTACGGTATGAAACTAAAGGCTTTTCCTGGAAAAGGTAGCCTACTTCATCATCCAATTGTTAAATGTGAAAATTTCTTCCTATGATATTTTTGTCATTTTGCTGTGTGAATTTGAAGGTAATGCCTAAAATAATTCAAACCTTTTTGTCTTTCTTGAAAAGCTTGAGCTTGATTGATACCAATTACTGATGCTTTTGCTTTATCAATTACTTTTTGGGGATAAGTCCCTCACAAGAAATTTTCCATTTCATTCACTTTTGACATGAAATCATTGTCTTCTGAACACAACCTTCTCAATCTTAAAAACTGAGAGTACCGTATAGCATTTTTACAAGCCTTTGGGTGGCAAGAACCATATTTTAAATATGAATGACTGTCAGTAGTCTTGTAATGTACTGAGGTGGACAATCTATTTCTGCAAACTGAAATTTTTATATCCAAAAATTCAATTTTTTTCTCAGATACAACAAAAGTAAACTGAAAAGCATGATGGAAATTGCACACATAATCAATAAATTGATCAAACTCTAAATTTGATGAAGAGTCATATCTTACACTCAACCAATATATAACTCATCCTCATTGGAAACCGACACATATTTATGTCTAAACTATGATATATAGTTGTAGATCCTCTTACAGCGACAGCTCAGCTGACCACCAGGGCATTTGCACATTTGTTTGAAGCCTTCAGGCCAGGTACTCAGAGATGTTATTCCAGGATGTTTTATGATTTCCTTGGTATCCTGGTGGCGGCTGGACTGTCACTGCAAAAGGTAGATATTTCAGTAATATTAACTTCCATGGAATATCTCCATTCCCAGAATTGTAAAGTGGCCAGTATCAGTAATTATATGGTTACTCTGAGAGCTTTCTTTATACTTTATGACATGCCTACTGCTGTATTTAAAGATCACAAGATTCAGTGCAAGAACATTTTAGATGATATTAGAATGTGTGTTAAATTATTGTAAAATAAATATATAAAATCCATGGGGTATTCTTACTGTACATTATTAACCAATGTGGAAGCCAGGTCAAGTTGACCTGGGCTATGATCTTATTTAACACTGCTTCATGTGCTGCCTGTGGAGGTTTGCCCATTATTGGCTGCTTTTGGATTGTTGGTTTCACAGAGTGGGCCCATTTTATGGCCTTTCTCACCATTGACCTTTATGACATTTATCAGTACACACCTTTTCTGGTCTTGTCCAGATTTGACCTCTGTGACCTTTGATATGACCTTGGCCATTGGTGTCATTGTGACACTTAGGATCACTGTTGCCTTAGTGGTTACTTTACTGATAAGATTGGTTTATAGTGTCTTTGGCTTATGAATTGGGAACTTTTTCATCTTGGAACTGTTATGTGGTGACCTTTATTTGACACAAGGTCACTTGGGGGTCATGGAATGTCAAAAAATTCAAAATTTCTGAAATTGGCAAAATTTTAACTAGCAGAATGAAAATCAATATCCTCAACAAAATAATTCAAATTAGACAAATTGTAAGAGAGATAACATTTATGCTACAATTTCATTGTCCCTGTTCATACCCAGTGGGTACATACAGCCAAATTTCATAATGAAGTAACTTTCCTTGATTTTCCTGGCCAAATTACCATGAATGTTTTCATACAAAACTTGCACTTTGAAATTATCTAAACTGTGGCCAAAAGAGTTGTAGTAAATAGCTACCTCTTTATGCCTATTCTTGTTCTTGACATCTCTCAAGTGTACTCTTATCCTATTTCCTAACCTTCTTTCTGTTTCCCTGATATAAATCTCTCCACATCTAGTACATTCAATGCAATAAATGACATCTTTGTTGATACTAGAAAAACTACCCGCAGAAGTAAATTTACCTCTAGGGCCCTCAACTGTGTGTACCTCATTGAAAACAAAGGAACATGTAAGACGTTTTCTACCACATGGCAAAGTCATGCCAGATACATCTTTTGAACTAAATTTAGAGTGGACCAGCATGTATCTTATGTTCCTGTACCTACAGTATGAAATCAGAGGTTTGTCTTGAAAGAAATAACCCACTTCCTCGTCAAGATTTTAGCATGTGAAAATTTTTCTGCGCAATGTCTTTGATTGCCTTACTGTGAGAGTTGTATGTAAGGGTAATGATAACCCTATTAATTTATTTAGCAGGTTCTTTTTGTTTCAAAGCATGAGATCTACTGATATGAGAAACTCTATCTTTGACCTTAGAGATAATGCTCTGGGGATAATCTATTGCTAGAAAGATATATTCCATTTCTCTTTTGACTTCAAATCCTGCCTATCAGAACATAGGTGCTTCAAACAGAGAAATTGTGAAAATGCAACAGTATTTTTGCATGATCTTGGATGAGAGGAACCATATTTAAGGTAAGCCTGAATGTCAGTTTCTTTCTAGTAAACCGTTGTGCTTATTCCATCTGCTTTGACGCACAATTTAAGTTTCTTCGTGGTAAATGGTTGTGCTTATTCCATCTGTTTTGATGCACAATTTCTTTTAGTTTCTGGTATATAAAGACTATCACGTTTTAAACATTCTATACAGTATATTATATCTTTGCTGATAGAACTATACTTGCCCTTTGGAGAATATACACCCCTTGGCAGTCTGACTTGGTTGCACATCATCAAAAACATGAGGACAAGTAAAACATCTTGTCCAGCCACATTTAACAGTTTTGCTGACTTGAGATTTTACACCTATTTTTGGGTGTAGAAGCATATCTTTCACATTTTGGTCTCTACGGTATGAAACTAAAGGCTTTTCCTGGAAAAGGTAGCCTACTTCATCATCCAATTGTTAAATGTGAAAATTTCTTCCTATGATATTTTTGTCATTTTGCTGTGTGAATTTGAAGGTAATGCCTAAAATAATTCAAACCTTTTTGTCTTTCTTGAAAAGCTTGAGCTTGATTGATACCAATTACTGATGCTTTTGCTTTATCAATTACTTTTTGGGGATAAGTCCCTCACAAGAAATTTTCCATTTCATTCACTTTTGACATGAAATCATTGTCTTCTGAACACAACCTTCTCAATCTTAAAAACTGAGAGTACCGTATAGCATTTTTACAAGCCTTTGGGTGGCAAGAACCATATTTTAAATATGAATGACTGTCAGTAGTCTTGTAATGTACTGAGGTGGACAATCTATTTCTGCAAACTGAAATTTTTATATCCAAAAATTCAATTTTTTTCTCAGATACAACAAAAGTAAACTGAAAAGCATGATGGAAATTGCACACATAATCAATAAATTGATCAAACTCTAAATTTGATGAAGAGTCATATCTTACACTCAACCAATATATAACTCATCCTCATTGGAAACCGACACATATTTATGTCTAAACTATGATATATAGTTGTAGATCCTCTTACAGCGACAGCTCAGCTGACCACCAGGGCATTTGCACATTTGTTTGAAGCCTTCAGGCCAGGTACTCAGAGATGTTATTCCAGGATGTTTTATGATTTCCTTGGTATCCTGGTGGCGGCTGGACTGTCACTGCAAAAGGTAGATATTTCAGTAATATTAACTTCCATGGAATATCTCCATTCCCAGAATTGTAAAGTGGCCAGTATCAGTAATTATATGGTTACTCTGAGAGCTTTCTTTATACTTTATGACATGCCTACTGCTGTATTTAAAGATCACAAGATTCAGTGCAAGAACATTTTAGATGATATTAGAATGTGTGTTAAATTATTGTAAAATAAATATATAAAATCCATGGGGTATTCTTACTGTACATTATTAACCAATGTGGAAGCCAGGTCAAGTTGACCTGGGCTATGATCTTATTTAACACTGCTTCATGTGCTGCCTGTGGAGGTTTGCCCATTATTGGCTGCTTTTGGATTGTTGGTTTCACAGAGTGGGCCCATTTTATGGCCTTTCTCACCATTGACCTTTATGACATTTATCAGTACACACCTTTTCTGGTCTTGTCCAGATTTGACCTCTGTGACCTTTGATATGACCTTGGCCATTGGTGTCATTGTGACACTTAGGATCACTGTTGCCTTAGTGGTTACTTTACTGATAAGATTGGTTTATAGTGTCTTTGGCTTATGAATTGGGAACTTTTTCATCTTGGAACTGTTATGTGGTGACCTTTATTTGACACAAGGTCACTTGGGGGTCATGGAATGTCAAAAAATTCAAAATTTCTGAAATTGGCAAAATTTTAACTAGCAGAATGAAAATCAATATCCTCAACAAAATAATTCAAATTAGACAAATTGTAAGAGAGATAACATTTATGCTACAATTCCATTGTCCCTGTTCATACCCAGTGGGTACATACAGCCAAATTTCATAATGAAGTAACTTTCCTTGATTTTCCTGGCCAAATTACCATGAATGTTTTCATACAAAACTTGCACTTTGAAATTATCTAAACTGTGGCCAAAAGAGTTGTAGTAAATAGCTACCTCTTTATGCCTATTCTTGTTCTTGACATCTCTCAAGTGTACTCTTATCCTATTTCCTAACCTTCTTTCTGTTTCCCTGATATAAATCTCTCCACATCTAGTACATTCAATGCAATAAATGACATCTTTGTTGATACTAGAAAAACTACCCGCAGAAGTAAATTTACCTCTAGGGCCCTCAACTGTGTGTACCTCATTGAAAACAAAGGAACATGTAAGACGTTTTCTACCACATGGCAAAGTCATGCCAGATACATCTTTTGAACTAAATTTAGAGTGGACCAGCATGTATCTTATGTTCCTGTACCTACAGTATGAAATCAGAGGTTTGTCTTGAAAGAAATAACCCACTTCCTCGTCAAGATTTTAGCATGTGAAAATTTTTCTGCGCAATGTCTTTGATTGCCTTACTGTGAGAGTTGTATGTAAGGGTAATGATAACCCTATTAATTTATTTAGCAGGTTCTTTTTGTTTCAAAGCATGAGATCTACTGATATGAGAAACTCTATCTTTGACCTTAGAGATAATGCTCTGGGGATAATCTATTGCTAGAAAGATATATTCCATTTCTCTTTTGACTTCAAATCCTGCCTATCAGAACATAGGTGCTTCAAACAGAGAAATTGTGAAAATGCAACAGTATTTTTGCATGATCTTGGATGAGAGGAACCATATTTAAGGTAAGCCTGAATGTCAGTTTCTTTCTAGTAAACCGTTGTGCTTATTCCATCTGCTTTGACGCACAATTTAAGTTTCTTCGTGGTAAATGGTTGTGCTTATTCCATCTGTTTTGATGCACAATTTCTTTTAGTTTCTGGTATATAAAGACTATCACGTTTTAAACATTCTATACAGTATATTATATCTTTGCTGATAGAACTATACTTGCCCTTTGGAGAATATACACCCCTTGGCAGTCTGACTTGGTTGCACATCATCAAAAACATGAGGACAAGTAAAACATCTTGTCCAGCCACATTTAACAGTTTTGCTGACTTGAGATTTTACACCTATTTTTGGGTGTAGAAGCATATCTTTCACATTTTGGTCTCTACGGTATGAAACTAAAGGCTTTTCCTGGAAAAGGTAGCCTACTTCATCATCCAATTGTTAAATGTGAAAATTTCTTCCTATGATATTTTTGTCATTTTGCTGTGTGAATTTGAAGGTAATGCCTAAAATAATTCAAACCTTTTTGTCTTTCTTGAAAAGCTTGAGCTTGATTGATACTAATTACTGATGCTTTTGCTTTATCAATTACTTTTTGGGGATAAGTCCCTCACAAGAAATTTTCCATTTCATTCACTTTTGACATGAAATCATTGTCTTCTGAACACAACCTTCTCAATCTTAAAAACTGAGAGTACCGTATAGCATTTTTACAAGCCTTTGGGTGGCAAGAACCATATTTTAAATATGAATGACTGTCAGTAGTCTTGTAATGTACTGAGGTGGACAATCTATTTCTGCAAACTGAAATTTTTATATCCAAAAATTCAATTTTTTTCTCAGATACAACAAAAGTAAACTGAAAAGCATGATGGAAATTGCACACATAATCAATAAATTGATCAAACTCTAAATTTGATGAAGAGTCATATCTTACACTCAACCAATATATAACTCATCCTCATTGGAAACCGACACATATTTATGTCTAAACTATGATATATAGTTGTAGATCCTCTTACAGCGACAGCTCAGCTGACCACCAGGGCATTTGCACATTTGTTTGAAGCCTTCAGGCCAGGTACTCAGAGATGTTATTCCAGGATGTTTTATGATTTCCTTGGTATCCTGGTGGCGGCTGGACTGTCACTGCAAAAGGTAGATATTTCAGTAATATTAACTTCCATGGAATATCTCCATTCCCAGAATTGTAAAGTGGCCAGTATCAGTAATTATATGGTTACTCTGAGAGCTTTCTTTATACTTTATGACATGCCTACTGCTGTATTTAAAGATCACAAGATTCAGTGCAAGAACATTTTAGATGATATTAGAATGTGTGTTAAATTATTGTAAAATAAATATATAAAATCCATGGGGTATTCTTACTGTACATTATTAACCAATGTGGAAGCCAGGTCAAGTTGACCTGGGCTATGATCTTATTTAACACTGCTTCATGTGCTGCCTGTGGAGGTTTGCCCATTATTGGCTGCTTTTGGATTGTTGGTTTCACAGAGTGGGCCCATTTTATGGCCTTTCTCACCATTGACCTTTATGACATTTATCAGTACACACCTTTTCTGGTCTTGTCCAGATTTGACCTCTGTGACCTTTGATATGACCTTGGCCATTGGTGTCATTGTGACACTTAGGATCACTGTTGCCTTAGTGGTTACTTTACTGATAAGATTGGTTTATAGTGTCTTTGGCTTATGAATTGGGAACTTTTTCATCTTGGAACTGTTATGTGGTGACCTTTATTTGACACAAGGTCACTTGGGGGTCATGGAATGTCAAAAAATTCAAAATTTCTGAAATTGGCAAAATTTTAACTAGCAGAATGAAAATCAATATCCTCAACAAAATAATTCAAATTAGACAAATTGTAAGAGAGATAACATTTATGCTACAATTCCATTGTCCCTGTTCATACCCAGTGGGTACATACAGCCAAATTTCATAATGAAGTAACTTTCCTTGATTTTCCTGGCCAAATTACCATGAATGTTTTCATACAAAACTTGCACTTTGAAATTATCTAAACTGTGGCCAAAAGAGTTGTAGTAAATAGCTACCTCTTTATGCCTATTCTTGTTCTTGACATCTCTCAAGTGTACTCTTATCCTATTTCCTAACCTTCTTTCTGTTTCCCTGATATAAATCTCTCCACATCTAGTACATTCAATGCAATAAATGACATCTTTGTTGATACTAGAAAAACTACCCGCAGAAGTAAATTTACCTCTAGGGCCCTCAACTGTGTGTACCTCATTGAAAACAAAGGAACATGTAAGACGTTTTCTACCACATGGCAAAGTCATGCCAGATACATCTTTTGAACTAAATTTAGAGTGGACCAGCATGTATCTTATGTTCCTGTACCTACAGTATGAAATCAGAGGTTTGTCTTGAAAGAAATAACCCACTTCCTCGTTAAGATTTTAGCATGTGAAAATTTTTCTGCGCAATGTCTTTGATTGCCTTACTGTGAGAGTTGTATGTAAGGGTAGTGATAACCCTATTAATTTATTTAGCAGGTTCTTTTTGTTTCAAAGCATGAGATCTACTGATATGAGAAACTCTATCTTTGACCTTAGAGATAATGCTCTGGGGATAATCTATTGCTAGAAAGATATATTCCATTTCTCTTTTGACTTCAAATCCTGCCTATCAGAACATAGGTGCTTCAAACAGAGAAATTGTGAAAATGGAACAGTATTTTTGCATGATCTTGGATGAGAGGAACCATATTTAAGGTAAGCCTGAATGTCAGTTTCTTTCTAGTAAACCGTTGTGCTTATTCCATCTGCTTTGACGCACAATTTAAGTTTCTTCGTGGTAAATGGTTGTGCTTATTCCATCTGTTTTGATGCACAATTTCTTTTAGTTTCTGGTATATAAAGACTATCACGTTTTAAACATTCTATACAGTATATTATATCTTTGCTGATAGAACTATACTTGCCCTTTGGAGAATATACACCCCTTGGCAGTCTGACTTGGTTGCACATCATCAAAAACATGAGGACAAGTAAAACATCTTGTCCAGCCACATTTAACAGTTTTGCTGACTTGAGATTTTACACCTATTTTTGGGTGTAGAAGCATATCTTTCACATTTTGGTCTCTACGGTATGAAACTAAAGGCTTTTCCTGGAAAAGGTAGCCTACTTCATCATCCAATTGTTAAATGTGAAAATTTCTTCCTATGATATTTTTGTCATTTTGCTGTGTGAATTTGAAGGTAATGCCTAAAATAATTCAAACCTTTTTGTCTTTCTTGAAAAGCTTGAGCTTGATTGATACCAATTACTGATGCTTTTGCTTTATCAATTACTTTTTGGGGATAAGTCCCTCACAAGAAATTTTCCATTTCATTCACTTTTGACACGAAATCATTGTCTTCTGAACACAACCTTCTCAATCTTAAAAACTGAGAGTACCGTATAGCATTTTTACAAGCCTTTGGGTGGCAAGAACCATATTTTAAATATGAATGACTGTCAGTAGTCTTGTAATGTACTGAGGTGGACAATCTATTTCTGCAAACTGAAATTTTTATATCCAAAAATTCAATTTTTTTCTCAGATACAACAAAAGTAAACTGAAAAGCCAATATATAACTCATCCTCATTGGAAACCGACACATATTTATGTCTAAACTATGATATATAGTTGTAGATCCTCTTACAGCGACAGCTCAGCTGACCACCAGGGCATTTGCACATTTGTTTGAAGCCTTCAGGCCAGGTACTCAGAGATGTTATTCCAGGATGTTTTATGATTTCCTTGGTATCCTGGTGGCGGCTGGACTGTCACTGCAAAAGGTAGATATTTCAGTAATATTAACTTCCATGGAATATCTCCATTCCCAGAATTGTAAAGTGGCCAGTATCAGTAATTATATGGTTACTCTGAGAGCTTTCTTTATACTTTATGACATGCCTACTGCTGTATTTAAAGATCACAAGATTCAGTGCAAGAACATTTTAGATGATATTAGAATGTGTGTTAAATTATTGTAAAATAAATATATAAAATCCATGGGGTATTCTTACTGTACATTATTAACCAATGTGGAAGCCAGGTCAAGTTGACCTGGGCTATGATCTTATTTAACACTGCTTCATGTGCTGCCTGTGGAGGTTTGCCCATTATTGGCTGCTTTTGGATTGTTGGTTTCACAGAGTGGGCCCATTTTATGGCCTTTCTCACCATTGACCTTTATGACATTTATCAGTACACACCTTTTCTGGTCTTGTCCAGATTTGACCTCTGTGACCTTTGATATGACCTTGGCCATTGGTGTCATTGTGACACTTAGGGTCACTGTTGCCTTAGTGGTTACTTTACTGATAAGATTGGTTTATAGTGTCTTTGGCTTATGAATTGGGAACTTTTTCATCTTGGAACTGTTATGTGGTGACCTTTATTTGACACAAGGTCACTTGGGGGTCATGGAATGTCAAAAAATTCAAAATTTCTGAAATTGGCAAAATTTTAACTAGCAGAATGAAAATCAATATCCTCAACAAAATAATTCAAATTAGACAAATTGTAAGAGAGATAACATTTATGCTACAATTCCATTGTCCCTGTTCATACCCAGTGGGTACATACAGCCAAATTTCATAATGAAGTAACTTTCCTTGATTTTCCTGGCCAAATTACCATGAATGTTTTCATACAAAACTTGCACTTTGAAATTATCTAAACTGTGGCCAAAAGAGTTGTAGTAAATAGCTACCTCTTTATGCCTATTCTTGTTCTTGACATCTCTCAAGTGTACTCTTATCCTATTTCCTAACCTTCTTTCTGTTTCCCTGATATAAATCTCTCCACATCTAGTACATTCAATGCAATAAATGACATCTTTGTTGATACTAGAAAAACTACCCGCAGAAGTAAATTTACCTCTAGGGCCCTCAACTGTGTGTACCTCATTGAAAACAAAGGAACATGTAAGACGTTTTCTACCACATGGCAAAGTCATGCCAGATACATCTTTTGAACTAAATTTAGAGTGGACCAGCATGTATCTTATGTTCCTGTACCTACAGTATGAAATCAGAGGTTTGTCTTGAAAAAAATAACCCACTTCCTCGTCAAGATTTTAGCATGTGAAAATTTTTCTGCGCAATGTCTTTGATTGCCTTACTGTGAGAGTTGTATGTAAGGGTAATGATAACCCTATTAATTTATTTAGCAGGTTCTTTTTGTTTCAAAGCATGAGATCTACTGATATGAGAAACTCTATCTTTGACCTTAGAGATAATGCTCTGGGGATAATCTATTGCTAGAAAGATATATTCCATTTCTCTTTTGACTTCAAATCCTGCCTATCAGAACATAGGTGCTTCAAACAGAGAAATTGTGAAAATGCAACAGTATTTTTGCATGATCTTGGATGAGAGGAACCATATTTAAGGTAAGCCTGAATGTCAGTTTCTTTCTAGTAAACCGTTGTGCTTATTCCATCTGCTTTGACGCACAATTTAAGTTTCTTCGTGGTAAATGGTTGTGCTTATTCCATCTGTTTTGATGCACAATTTCTTTTAGTTTCTGGTATATAAAGACTATCACGTTTTAAACATTCTATACAGTATATTATATCTTTGCTGATAGAACTATACTTGCCCTTTGGAGAATATACACCCCTTGGCAGTCTGACTTGGTTGCACATCATCAAAAACATGAGGACAAGTAAAACATCTTGTCCAGCCACATTTAACAGTTTTGCTGACTTGAGATTTTACACCTATTTTTGGGTGTAGAAGCATATCTTTCACATTTTGGTCTCTACGGTATGAAACTAAAGGCTTTTCCTGGAAAAGGTAGCCTACTTCATCATCCAATTGTTAAATGTGAAAATTTCTTCCTATGATATTTTTGTCATTTTGCTGTGTGAATTTGAAGGTAATGCCTAAAATAATTCAAACCTTTTTGTCTTTCTTGAAAAGCTTGAGCTTGATTGATACCAATTACTGATGCTTTTGCTTTATCAATTACTTTTTGGGGATAAGTCCCTCACAAGAAATTTTCCATTTCATTCACTTTTGACATGAAATCATTGTCTTCTGAACACAACCTTCTCAATCTTAAAAACTGAGAGTACCGTATAGCATTTTTACAAGCCTTTGGGTGGCAAGAACCATATTTTAAATATGAATGACTGTCAGTAGTCTTGTAATGTACTGAGGTGGACAATCTATTTCTGCAAACTGAAATTTTTATATCCAAAAATTCAATTTTTTTCTCAGATCCAACAAAAGTAAACTGAAAAGCATGATGGAAATTGCACACATAATCAATAAATTGATCAAACTCTAAATTTAATGAAGAGTCATATCTTACACTCAACCAATATATAACTCATCCTCATTGGAAACCGACACATATTTATGTCTAAACTATGATATATAGTTGTAGATCCTCTTACAGCGACAGCTCAGCTGACCACCAGGGCATTTGCACATTTGTTTGAAGCCTTCAGGCCAGGTACTCAGAGATGTTATTCCAGGATGTTTTATGATTTCCTTGGTATCCTGGTGGCGGCTGGACTGTCACTGCAAAAGGTAGATATTTCAGTAATATTAACTTCCATGGAATATCTGCATTCCCTGAATTGTAAAGTGGCCAGTATCAGTAATTATATGGTTACTCTGAGAGCTTTCTTTATACTTTATGACATGCCTACTGCTGTATTTAAAGATCACAAGATTCAGTGCAAGAACATTTTAGATGATATTAGAATGTGTGTTAAATTATTGTAAAATAAATATATAAAATCCATGGGGTATTCTTACTGTACATTATTAACCAATGTGGAAGCCAGGTCAAGTTGACCTGGGCTATGATCTTATTTAACACTGCTTCATGTGCTGCCTGTGGAGGTTTGCCCATTATTGGCTGCTTTTGGATTGTTGGTTTCACAGAGTGGGCCCATTTTATGGCCTTTCTCACCATTGACCTTTATGACATTTATCAGTACACACCTTTTCTGGTCTTGTCCAGATTTGACCTCTGTGACCTTTGATATGACCTTGGCCATTGGTGTCATTGTGACACTTAGGGTCACTGTTGCCTTAGTGGTTACTTTACTGATAAGATTGGTTTATAGTGTCTTTGGCTTATGAATTGGGAACTTTTTCATCTTGGAACTGTTATGTGGTGACCTTTATTTGACACAAGGTCACTTGGGGGTCATGGAATGTCAAAAACTTCAAAATTTCTTAAATTGGCAAAATCTTAACTAGCAGAATGAAAATCAATATCCTCAACAAAATAATTCAAATTAGACAAATTGTAAGAGAGATAACATTTATGCTACAATTTCATTGTCCCTGTTCATACCCAGTGGGTACATACAGCCAAATTTCATAATGAAGTAACTTTCCTTGATTTTCCTGGCCAAATTACCATGAATGTTTTCATACAAAACTTGCACTTTGAAATTATCTAAACTGTGGCCAAAAGAGTTGTAGTAAATAGCTACCTCTTTATGCCTATTCTTGTTCTTGACATCTCTCAAGTGTACTCTTATCCTATTTCCTAACCTTCTTTCTGTTTCCCTGATATAAATCTCTCCACATCTAGTACATTCAATGCAATAAATGACATCTTTGCTGATACTAGAAAAACTACCCGCAGAAGTAAATTTACCTCTAGGGCCCTCAACTGTGTGTACCTCATTGAAAACAAAGGAACATGTAAGACGTTTTCTACCACATGGCAAAGTCATGCCAGATACATCTTTTGAACTAAATTTAGAGTGGACCAGCATGTATCTTATGTTCCTGTACCTACAGTATGAAATCAGAGGTTTGTCTTGAAAGAAATAACCCACTTCCTCGTCAAGATTTTAGCATGTGAAAATTTTTCTGCGCAATGTCTTTGATTGCCTTACTGTGAGAGTTGTATGTAAGGGTAATGATAACCCTATTAATTAATTTATTTAGCAGGTTCTTTTTGTTTCAAAGCATGAGATCTACTGATATGAGAAACTCTATCTTTGACCTTAGAGATAATGCTCTGGGGATAATCTATTGCTAGAAAGATATATTCCATTTCTCTTTTGACTTCAAATCCTGCCTATCAGAACATAGGTGCTTCAAACAGAGAAATTGTGAAAATGGAACAGTATTTTTGCATGATCTTGGATGAGAGAAACCATATTTAAGGTAAGCCTGAATGTCAGTTTCTTTCTAGTAAACCGTTGTGCTTATTCCATCTGCTTTGACGCACAATTTAAGTTTCTTCGTGGTAAATGGTTGTGCTTATTCCATCTGTTTTGATGCACAATTTCTTTTAGTTTCCGGTATATAAAGACTACCACATTTTAAACATTCTATACAGTATATTATATCTTTGCTGATAGAACTATACTTGCCCTTTGGAGAATATACACCCCTTGGCAGTCTGACTTGGTTGCACATCATCAAAAACATGAGGACAAGTAAAACATCTTGTCCAGCCACATTTAACAGTTTTGCTGACTTGAGATTTTACACCTATTTTTGGGTGTAGAAGCATATCTTTCACATTTTGGTCTCTACGGTATGAAACTAAAGGCTTTTCCTGGAAAAGGTAGCCTACTTCATCATCCAATTGTTAAATGTAAAAATTTCTTCCTATGATATTTTTATCATTTTGCTGTGTGAATTTAAAGGTAATGCCTAAAGTAATTCAAACCTTTTTGTCTTTCTTGAAAAGCTTGAGCTTGATTGATACCAATTACTGATGCTTTTGCTTTATCAATTACGTTTTGGGGATAAGTCCCTCACAAGAAATTTTCCATTTCATTCACTTTTGACACGAAATCATTGTCTTCTGAACACAACCTTCTCAATCTTAAAAACTGAGAGTACGGTATAGCATTTTTACAAGCCTTTGGGTGGCAAGAACCATATTTTAAATATGAATGACTGTCAGTAGTCTTGTAATGTACTGAGGTGGACAATCTATTTCTGCAAACTGAAATTTTTATATCCAAAAATTCAATTTTTTTCTCAGATACAACAAAAGTAAACTGAAAAGCCAATATATAACTCATCCTCATTGGAAACCGACACATATTTATGTCTAAACTATGATATATAGTTGTAGATCCTCTTACAGTGACAGCTCAGCTGACCACCAGGGCATTTGCACATTTGTTTGAAGCCTTCAGGCCAGGTACTCAGAGATGTTATTCCAGGATGTTTCATGATTTCCTTGGTATCCTGGTGGCGGCTGGACTGTCACTGCAAAAGGTAGATATTTCAGTAATATTAACTTCCATGGAATATCTCCATTCCCAGAATTGTAAAGTGGCCAGTATCAGTAATTATATGGTTACTCTGAGAGCTTTCTTTATACTTTATGACATGCCTACTGCTGTATTTAAAGATCACAAGATTCAGTGCAAGAACATTTTAGATGATATTAGAATGTGTGTTAAATTATTGTAAAATAAATATATAAAATCCATGGGGTATTCATACTGTACATTATTAACCAATGTGGAAGCCAGGTCAAGTTGACCTGGGCTATGATCTTATTTAACACTGCTTCATGTGCTGCCTGTGGAGGTTTGCCCATTATTGGCTGCTTTTGGATTGTTGGTTTCACAGAGTGGGCCCATTTTATGGCCTTTCTCACCATTGACCTTTATGGCATTTATCAGTACACACCTTTTCTGGTCTTGTCCAGATTTGACCTCTGTGACCTTTGATATGACCTTGGCCATTGGTGTCATTGTGACACTTAGGGTCACTGTTGCCTTAGTGGTTACTTTACTGATAAGATTGGTTTATAGTGTCTTTGGCTTATGAATTGGGAACTTTTTCATCTTGGAACTGTTATGTGGTGACCTTTATTTGACACAAGGTCACTTGGGGGTCATGGAATGTCAAAAAATTCAAAATTTCTGAAATTGGCAAAATTTTAACTAGCAGAATGAAAATCAATATCCTCAACAAAATAATTCAAATTAGACAAATTGTAAGAGAGATAACATTTATGCTACAATTCCATTGTCCCTGTTCATACCCAGTGGGTACATACAGCCAAATTTCATAATGAAGTAACTTTCCTTGATTTTCCTGGCCAAATTACCATGAATGTTTTCATACAAAACTTGCACTTTGAAATTATCTAAACTGTGGCCAAAAGAGTTGTAGTAAATAGCTACCTCTTTATGCCTATTCTTGTTCTTGACATCTCTCAAGTGTACTCTTATCCTATTTCCTAACCTTCTTTCTGTTTCCCTGATATAAATCTCTCCACATCTAGTACATTCAATGCAATAAATGACATCTTTGTTGATACTAGAAAAACTACCCGCAGAAGTAAATTTACCTCTAGGGCCCTCAACTGTGTGTACCTCATTGAAAACAAAGGAACATGTAAGACGTTTTCTACCACATGGCAAAGTCATGCCAGATACATCTTTTGAACTAAATTTAGAGTGGACCAGCATGTATCTTATGTTCCTGTACCTACAGTATGAAATCAGAGGTTTGTCTTGAAAGAAATAACCCACTTCCTCGTCAAGATTTTAGCATGTGAAAATTTTTCTGCGCAATGTCTTTGATTGCCTTACTGTGAGAGTTGTATGTAAGGGTAGTGATAACCCTATTAATTTATTTAGCAGGTTCTTTTTGTTTCAAAGCATGAGATCTACTGATATGAGAAACTCTATCTTTGACCTTAAAGATAATGCTCTGGGGATAATCTATTGCTAGAAAGATATATTCCATTTCTCTTTTGACTTCAAATCCTGCCTATCAGAACATAGGTGCTTCAAACAGAGAAATTGTGAAAATGGAACAGTATTTTTGCATGATCTTGGATGAGAGGAACCATATTTAAGGTAAGCCTGAATGTCAGTTTCTTTCTAGTAAACCGTTGTGCTTATTCCATCTGCTTTGACGCACAATTTAAGTTTCTTCGTGGTAAATGGTTGTGCTTATTCCATCTGTTTTGATGCACAATTTCTTTTAGTTTCTGGTATATAAAGACTATCACGTTTTAAACATTCTATACAGTATATTATATCTTTGCTGATAGAACTATACTTGCCCTTTGGAGAATATACACCCCTTGGCAGTCTGACTTGGTTGCACATCATCAAAAACATGAGGACAAGTAAAACATCTTGTCCAGCCACATTTAACAGTTTTGCTGACTTGAGATTTTACACCTATTTTTGGGTGTAGAAGCATATCTTTCACATTTTGGTCTCTACGGTATGAAACTAAAGGCTTTTCCTGGAAAAGGTAACCTACTTCATCATCCAATTGTTAAATGTGAAAATTTCTTCCTATGATATTTTTGTCATTTTGCTGTGTGAATTTGAAGGTAATGCCTAAAATAATTCAAACCTTTTTGTCTTTCTTGAAAAGCTTGAGCTTGATTGATACCAATTACTGATGCTTTTGCTTTATCAATTACTTTTTGGGGATAAGTCCCTCACAAGAAATTTTCCATTTCATTCACTTTTGACACGAAATCATTGTCTTCTGAACACAACCTTCTCAATCTTAAAAACTGAGAGTACCGTATAGCATTTTTACAAGCCTTTGGGTGGCAAGAACCATATTTTAAATATGAATGACTGTCAGTAGTCTTGTAATGTACTGAGGTGGACAATCTATTTCTGCAAACTGAAATTTTTATATCCAAAAATTCAATTTTTTTCTCAGATACAACAAAAGTAAACTGAAAAGCATGATGGAAATTGCACACATAATCAATAAATTGATCAAACTCTAAATTTGATGAAGAGTCATATCTTACACTCAACCAATATATAACTCATCCTCATTGGAAACCGACACATATTTATGTCTAAACTATGATATATAGTTGTAGATCCTCTTACAGCGACAGCTCAGCTGACCACCAGGGCATTTGCACATTTGTTTGAAGCCTTCAGGCCAGGTACTCAGAGATGTTATTCCAGGATGTTTTATGATTTCCTTGGTATCCTGGTGGCGGCTGGACTGTCACTGCAAAAGGTAGATATTTCAGTAATATTAACTTCCATGGAATATCTCCATTCCCAGAATTGTAAAGTGGCCAGTATCAGTAATTATATGGTTACTCTGAGAGCTTTCTTTATACTTTATGACATGCCTACTGCTGTATTTAAAGATCACAAGATTCAGTGCAAGAACATTTTAGATGATATTAGAATGTGTGTTAAATTATTGTAAAATAAATATATAAAATCCATGGGGTATTCTTACTTTACATTATTAACCAATGTGGAAGCCAGGTCAAGTTGACCTGGGCTATGATCTTATTTAACACTGCTTCATGTGCTGCCTGTGGAGGTTTGCCCATTATTGGCTGCTTTTGGATTGTTGGTTTCACAGAGTGGGCCCATTTTATGGCCTTTCTCACCATTGACCTTTATGACATTTATCAGTACACACCTTTTCTGGTCTTGTCCAGATTTGACCTCTGTGACCTTTGATATGACCTTGGCCATTGGTGTCATTGTGACACTTAGGGTCACTGTTGCCTTAGTGGTTACTTTACTGATAAGATTGGTTTATAGTGTCTTTGGCTTATGAATTGGGAACTTTTTCATCTTGGAACTGTTATGTGGTGACCTTTATTTGACACAAGGTCACTTGGGGGTCATGGAATGTCAAAAAATTCAAAATTTCTGAAATTGGCAAAATTTTAACTAGCAGAATGAAAATCAATATCCTCAACAAAATAATTCAAATTAGACAAATTGTAAGAGAGATAACATTTATGCTACAATTCCATTGTCCCTGTTCATACCCAGTGGGTACATACAGCCAAATTTCATAATGAAGTAACTTTCCTTGATTTTCCTGGCCAAATTACCATGAATGTTTTCATACAAAACTTGCACTTTGAAATTATCTAAACTGTGGCCAAAAGAGTTGTAGTAAATAGCTACCTCTTTATGCCTATTCTTGTTCTTGACATCTCTCAAGTGTACTCTTATCCTATTTCCTAACCTTCTTTCTGTTTCCCTGATATAAATCTCTCCACATCTAGTACATTCAATGCAATAAATGACATCTTTGTTGATACTAGAAAAACTACCCGCAGAAGTAAATTTACCTCTAGGGCCCTCAACTGTGTGTACCTCATTGAAAACAAAGGAACATGTAAGACGTTTTCTACCACATGGCAAAGTCATGCCAGATACATCTTTTGAACTAAATTTAGAGTGGACCAGCATGTATCTTATGTTCCTGTACCTACAGTATGAAATCAGAGGTTTGTCTTGAAAGAAATAACCCACTTCCTCGTCAAGATTTTAGCATGTGAAAATTTTTCTGCGCAATGTCTTTGATTGCCTTACTGTGAGAGTTGTATGTAAGGGTAATGATAACCCTATTAATTTATTTAGCAGGTTCTTTTTGTTTCAAAGCATGAGATCTACTGATATGAGAAACTCTATCTTTGACCTTAGAGATAATGCTCTGGGGATAATCTATTGCTAGAAAGATATATTCCATTTCTCTTTTGACTTCAAATCCTGCCTATCAGAACATAGGTGCTTCAAACAGAGAAATTGTGAAAATGCAACAGTATTTTTGCATGATCTTGGATGAGAGGAACCATATTTAAGGTAAGCCTGAATGTCAGTTTCTTTCTAGTAAACCGTTGTGCTTATTCCATCTGCTTTGACGCACAATTTAAGTTTCTTCGTGGTAAATGGTTGTGCTTATTCCATCTGTTTTGATGCACAATTTCTTTTAGTTTCTGGTATATAAAGACTATCACGTTTTAAACATTCTATACAGTATATTATATCTTTGCTGATAGAACTATACTTGCCCTTTGGAGAATATACACCCCTTGGCAGTCTGACTTGGTTGCACATCATCAAAAACATGAGGACAAGTAAAACATCTTGTCCAGCCACATTTAACAGTTTTGCTGACTTGAGATTTTACACCTATTTTTGGGTGTAGAAGCATATCTTTCACATTTTGGTCTCTACGGTATGAAACTAAAGGCTTTTCCTGGAAAAGGTAGCCTACTTCATCATCCAATTGTTAAATGTGAAAATTTCTTCCTATGATATTTTTGTCATTTTGCTGTGTGAATTTGAAGGTAATGCCTAAAATAATTCAAACCTTTTTGTCTTTCTTGAAAAGCTTGAGCTTGATTGATACCAATTACTGATGCTTTTGCTTTATCAATTACTTTTTGGGGATAAGTCCCTCACAAGAAATTTTCCATTTCATTCACTTTTGACATGAAATCATTGTCTTCTGAACACAACCTTCTCAATCTTAAAAACTGAGAGTACCGTATAGCATTTTTACAAGCCTTTGGGTGGCAAGAACCATATTTTAAATATGAATGACTGTCAGTAGTCTTGTAATGTACTGAGGTGGACAATCTATTTCTGCAAACTGAAATTTTTATATCCAAAAATTCAATTTTTTTCTCAGATACAACAAAAGTAAACTGAAAAGCATGATGGAAATTGCACACATAATCAATAAATTGATCAAACTCTAAATTTGATGAAGAGTCATATCTTACACTCAACCAATATATAACTCATCCTCATTGGAAACCGACACATATTTATGTCTAAACTATGATATATAGTTGTAGATCCTCTTACAGCGACAGCTCAGCTGACCACCAGGGCATTTGCACATTTGTTTGAAGCCTTCAGGCCAGGTACTCAGAGATGTTATTCCAGGATGTTTTATGATTTCCTTGGTATCCTGGTGGCGGCTGGACTGTCACTGCAAAAGGTAGATATTTCAGTAATATTAACTTCCATGGAATATCTCCATTCCCAGAATTGTAAAGTGGCCAGTATCAGTAATTATATGGTTACTCTGAGAGCTTTCTTTATACTTTATGACATGCCTACTGCTGTATTTAAAGATCACAAGATTCAGTGCAAGAACATTTTAGATGATATTAGAATGTGTGTTAAATTATTGTAAAATAAATATATAAAATCCATGGGGTATTCTTACTGTACATTATTAACCAATGTGGAAGCCAGGTCAAGTTGACCTGGGCTATGATCTTATTTAACACTGCTTCATGTGCTGCCTGTGGAGGTTTGCCCATTATTGGCTGCTTTTGGATTGTTGGTTTCACAGAGTGGGCCCATTTTATGGCCTTTCTCACCATTGACCTTTATGACATTTATCAGTACACACCTTTTCTGGTCTTGTCCAGATTTGACCTCTGTGACCTTTGATATGACCTTGGCCATTGGTGTCATTGTGACACTTAGGATCACTGTTGCCTTAGTGGTTACTTTACTGATAAGATTGGTTTATAGTGTCTTTGGCTTATGAATTGGGAACTTTTTCATCTTGGAACTGTTATGTGGTGACCTTTATTTGACACAAGGTCACTTGGGGGTCATGGAATGTCAAAAAATTCAAAATTTCTGAAATTGGCAAAATTTTAACTAGCAGAATGAAAATCAATATCCTCAACAAAATAATTCAAATTAGACAAATTGTAAGAGAGATAACATTTATGCTACAATTTCATTGTCCCTGTTCATACCCAGTGGGTACATACAGCCAAATTTCATAATGAAGTAACTTTCCTTGATTTTCCTGGCCAAATTACCATGAATGTTTTCATACAAAACTTGCACTTTGAAATTATCTAAACTGTGGCCAAAAGAGTTGTAGTAAATAGCTACCTCTTTATGCCTATTCTTGTTCTTGACATCTCTCAAGTGTACTCTTATCCTATTTCCTAACCTTCTTTCTGTTTCCCTGATATAAATCTCTCCACATCTAGTACATTCAATGCAATAAATGACATCTTTGTTGATACTAGAAAAACTACCCGCAGAAGTAAATTTACCTCTAGGGCCCTCAACTGTGTGTACCTCATTGAAAACAAAGGAACATGTAAGACGTTTTCTACCACATGGCAAAGTCATGCCAGATACATCTTTTGAACTAAATTTAGAGTGGACCAGCATGTATCTTATGTTCCTGTACCTACAGTATGAAATCAGAGGTTTGTCTTGAAAGAAATAACCCACTTCCTCGTCAAGATTTTAGCATGTGAAAATTTTTCTGCGCAATGTCTTTGATTGCCTTACTGTGAGAGTTGTATGTAAGGGTAATGATAACCCTATTAATTTATTTAGCAGGTTCTTTTTGTTTCAAAGCATGAGATCTACTGATATGAGAAACTCTATCTTTGACCTTAGAGATAATGCTCTGGGGATAATCTATTGCTAGAAAGATATATTCCATTTCTCTTTTGACTTCAAATCCTGCCTATCAGAACATAGGTGCTTCAAACAGAGAAATTGTGAAAATGCAACAGTATTTTTGCATGATCTTGGATGAGAGGAACCATATTTAAGGTAAGCCTGAATGTCAGTTTCTTTCTAGTAAACCGTTGTGCTTATTCCATCTGCTTTGACGCACAATTTAAGTTTCTTCGTGGTAAATGGTTGTGCTTATTCCATCTGTTTTGATGCACAATTTCTTTTAGTTTCTGGTATATAAAGACTATCACGTTTTAAACATTCTATACAGTATATTATATCTTTGCTGATAGAACTATACTTGCCCTTTGGAGAATATACACCCCTTGGCAGTCTGACTTGGTTGCACATCATCAAAAACATGAGGACAAGTAAAACATCTTGTCCAGCCACATTTAACAGTTTTGCTGACTTGAGATTTTACACCTATTTTTGGGTGTAGAAGCATATCTTTCACATTTTGGTCTCTACGGTATGAAACTAAAGGCTTTTCCTGGAAAAGGTAGCCTACTTCATCATCCAATTGTTAAATGTGAAAATTTCTTCCTATGATATTTTTGTCATTTTGCTGTGTGAATTTGAAGGTAATGCCTAAAATAATTCAAACCTTTTTGTCTTTCTTGAAAAGCTTGAGCTTGATTGATACCAATTACTGATGCTTTTGCTTTATCAATTACTTTTTGGGGATAAGTCCCTCACAAGAAATTTTCCATTTCATTCACTTTTGACATGAAATCATTGTCTTCTGAACACAACCTTCTCAATCTTAAAAACTGAGAGTACCGTATAGCATTTTTACAAGCCTTTGGGTGGCAAGAACCATATTTTAAATATGAATGACTGTCAGTAGTCTTGTAATGTACTGAGGTGGACAATCTATTTCTGCAAACTGAAATTTTTATATCCAAAAATTCAATTTTTTTCTCAGATACAACAAAAGTAAACTGAAAAGCATGATGGAAATTGCACACATAATCAATAAATTGATCAAACTCTAAATTTGATGAAGAGTCATATCTTACACTCAACCAATATATAACTCATCCTCATTGGAAACCGACACATATTTATGTCTAAACTATGATATATAGTTGTAGATCCTCTTACAGCGACAGCTCAGCTGACCACCAGGGCATTTGCACATTTGTTTGAAGCCTTCAGGCCAGGTACTCAGAGATGTTATTCCAGGATGTTTTATGATTTCCTTGGTATCCTGGTGGCGGCTGGACTGTCACTGCAAAAGGTAGATATTTCAGTAATATTAACTTCCATGGAATATCTCCATTCCCAGAATTGTAAAGTGGCCAGTATCAGTAATTATATGGTTACTCTGAGAGCTTTCTTTATACTTTATGACATGCCTACTGCTGTATTTAAAGATCACAAGATTCAGTGCAAGAACATTTTAGATGATATTAGAATGTGTGTTAAATTATTGTAAAATAAATATATAAAATCCATGGGGTATTCTTACTGTACATTATTAACCAATGTGGAAGCCAGGTCAAGTTGACCTGGGCTATGATCTTATTTAACACTGCTTCATGTGCTGCCTGTGGAGGTTTGCCCATTATTGGCTGCTTTTGGATTGTTGGTTTCACAGAGTGGGCCCATTTTATGGCCTTTCTCACCATTGACCTTTATGACATTTATCAGTACACACCTTTTCTGGTCTTGTCCAGATTTGACCTCTGTGACCTTTGATATGACCTTGGCCATTGGTGTCATTGTGACACTTAGGATCACTGTTGCCTTAGTGGTTACTTTACTGATAAGATTGGTTTATAGTGTCTTTGGCTTATGAATTGGGAACTTTTTCATCTTGGAACTGTTATGTGGTGACCTTTATTTGACACAAGGTCACTTGGGGGTCATGGAATGTCAAAAAATTCAAAATTTCTGAAATTGGCAAAATTTTAACTAGCAGAATGAAAATCAATATCCTCAACAAAATAATTCAAATTAGACAAATTGTAAGAGAGATAACATTTATGCTACAATTCCATTGTCCCTGTTCATACCCAGTGGGTACATACAGCCAAATTTCATAATGAAGTAACTTTCCTTGATTTTCCTGGCCAAATTACCATGAATGTTTTCATACAAAACTTGCACTTTGAAATTATCTAAACTGTGGCCAAAAGAGTTGTAGTAAATAGCTACCTCTTTATGCCTATTCTTGTTCTTGACATCTCTCAAGTGTACTCTTATCCTATTTCCTAACCTTCTTTCTGTTTCCCTGATATAAATCTCTCCACATCTAGTACATTCAATGCAATAAATGACATCTTTGTTGATACTAGAAAAACTACCCGCAGAAGTAAATTTACCTCTAGGGCCCTCAACTGTGTGTACCTCATTGAAAACAAAGGAACATGTAAGACGTTTTCTACCACATGGCAAAGTCATGCCAGATACATCTTTTGAACTAAATTTAGAGTGGACCAGCATGTATCTTATGTTCCTGTACCTACAGTATGAAATCAGAGGTTTGTCTTGAAAGAAATAACCCACTTCCTCGTCAAGATTTTAGCATGTGAAAATTTTTCTGCGCAATGTCTTTGATTGCCTTACTGTGAGAGTTGTATGTAAGGGTAATGATAACCCTATTAATTTATTTAGCAGGTTCTTTTTGTTTCAAAGCATGAGATCTACTGATATGAGAAACTCTATCTTTGACCTTAGAGATAATGCTCTGGGGATAATCTATTGCTAGAAAGATATATTCCATTTCTCTTTTGACTTCAAATCCTGCCTATCAGAACATAGGTGCTTCAAACAGAGAAATTGTGAAAATGCAACAGTATTTTTGCATGATCTTGGATGAGAGGAACCATATTTAAGGTAAGCCTGAATGTCAGTTTCTTTCTAGTAAACCGTTGTGCTTATTCCATCTGCTTTGACGCACAATTTAAGTTTCTTCGTGGTAAATGGTTGTGCTTATTCCATCTGTTTTGATGCACAATTTCTTTTAGTTTCTGGTATATAAAGACTATCACGTTTTAAACATTCTATACAGTATATTATATCTTTGCTGATAGAACTATACTTGCCCTTTGGAGAATATACACCCCTTGGCAGTCTGACTTGGTTGCACATCATCAAAAACATGAGGACAAGTAAAACATCTTGTCCAGCCACATTTAACAGTTTTGCTGACTTGAGATTTTACACCTATTTTTGGGTGTAGAAGCATATCTTTCACATTTTGGTCTCTACGGTATGAAACTAAAGGCTTTTCCTGGAAAAGGTAGCCTACTTCATCATCCAATTGTTAAATGTGAAAATTTCTTCCTATGATATTTTTGTCATTTTGCTGTGTGAATTTGAAGGTAATGCCTAAAATAATTCAAACCTTTTTGTCTTTCTTGAAAAGCTTGAGCTTGATTGATACTAATTACTGATGCTTTTGCTTTATCAATTACTTTTTGGGGATAAGTCCCTCACAAGAAATTTTCCATTTCATTCACTTTTGACATGAAATCATTGTCTTCTGAACACAACCTTCTCAATCTTAAAAACTGAGAGTACCGTATAGCATTTTTACAAGCCTTTGGGTGGCAAGAACCATATTTTAAATATGAATGACTGTCAGTAGTCTTGTAATGTACTGAGGTGGACAATCTATTTCTGCAAACTGAAATTTTTATATCCAAAAATTCAATTTTTTTCTCAGATACAACAAAAGTAAACTGAAAAGCATGATGGAAATTGCACACATAATCAATAAATTGATCAAACTCTAAATTTGATGAAGAGTCATATCTTACACTCAACCAATATATAACTCATCCTCATTGGAAACCGACACATATTTATGTCTAAACTATGATATATAGTTGTAGATCCTCTTACAGCGACAGCTCAGCTGACCACCAGGGCATTTGCACATTTGTTTGAAGCCTTCAGGCCAGGTACTCAGAGATGTTATTCCAGGATGTTTTATGATTTCCTTGGTATCCTGGTGGCGGCTGGACTGTCACTGCAAAAGGTAGATATTTCAGTAATATTAACTTCCATGGAATATCTCCATTCCCAGAATTGTAAAGTGGCCAGTATCAGTAATTATATGGTTACTCTGAGAGCTTTCTTTATACTTTATGACATGCCTACTGCTGTATTTAAAGATCACAAGATTCAGTGCAAGAACATTTTAGATGATATTAGAATGTGTGTTAAATTATTGTAAAATAAATATATAAAATCCATGGGGTATTCTTACTGTACATTATTAACCAATGTGGAAGCCAGGTCAAGTTGACCTGGGCTATGATCTTATTTAACACTGCTTCATGTGCTGCCTGTGGAGGTTTGCCCATTATTGGCTGCTTTTGGATTGTTGGTTTCACAGAGTGGGCCCATTTTATGGCCTTTCTCACCATTGACCTTTATGACATTTATCAGTACACACCTTTTCTGGTCTTGTCCAGATTTGACCTCTGTGACCTTTGATATGACCTTGGCCATTGGTGTCATTGTGACACTTAGGATCACTGTTGCCTTAGTGGTTACTTTACTGATAAGATTGGTTTATAGTGTCTTTGGCTTATGAATTGGGAACTTTTTCATCTTGGAACTGTTATGTGGTGACCTTTATTTGACACAAGGTCACTTGGGGGTCATGGAATGTCAAAAAATTCAAAATTTCTGAAATTGGCAAAATTTTAACTAGCAGAATGAAAATCAATATCCTCAACAAAATAATTCAAATTAGACAAATTGTAAGAGAGATAACATTTATGCTACAATTCCATTGTCCCTGTTCATACCCAGTGGGTACATACAGCCAAATTTCATAATGAAGTAACTTTCCTTGATTTTCCTGGCCAAATTACCATGAATGTTTTCATACAAAACTTGCACTTTGAAATTATCTAAACTGTGGCCAAAAGAGTTGTAGTAAATAGCTACCTCTTTATGCCTATTCTTGTTCTTGACATCTCTCAAGTGTACTCTTATCCTATTTCCTAACCTTCTTTCTGTTTCCCTGATATAAATCTCTCCACATCTAGTACATTCAATGCAATAAATGACATCTTTGTTGATACTAGAAAAACTACCCGCAGAAGTAAATTTACCTCTAGGGCCCTCAACTGTGTGTACCTCATTGAAAACAAAGGAACATGTAAGACGTTTTCTACCACATGGCAAAGTCATGCCAGATACATCTTTTGAACTAAATTTAGAGTGGACCAGCATGTATCTTATGTTCCTGTACCTACAGTATGAAATCAGAGGTTTGTCTTGAAAGAAATAACCCACTTCCTCGTTAAGATTTTAGCATGTGAAAATTTTTCTGCGCAATGTCTTTGATTGCCTTACTGTGAGAGTTGTATGTAAGGGTAGTGATAACCCTATTAATTTATTTAGCAGGTTCTTTTTGTTTCAAAGCATGAGATCTACTGATATGAGAAACTCTATCTTTGACCTTAGAGATAATGCTCTGGGGATAATCTATTGCTAGAAAGATATATTCCATTTCTCTTTTGACTTCAAATCCTGCCTATCAGAACATAGGTGCTTCAAACAGAGAAATTGTGAAAATGCAACAGTATTTTTGCATGATCTTGGATGAGAGGAACCATATTTAAGGTAAGCCTGAATGTCAGTTTCTTTCTAGTAAACCGTTGTGCTTATTCCATCTGCTTTGACGCACAATTTAAGTTTCTTCGTGGTAAATGGTTGTGCTTATTCCATCTGTTTTGATGCACAATTTCTTTTAGTTTCTGGTATATAAAGACTATCACGTTTTAAACATTCTATACAGTATATTATATCTTTGCTGATAGAACTATACTTGCCCTTTGGAGAATATACACCCCTTGGCAGTCTGACTTGGTTGCACATCATCAAAAACATGAGGACAAGTAAAACATCTTGTCCAGCCACATTTAACAGTTTTGCTGACTTGAGATTTTACACCTATTTTTGGGTGTAGAAGCATATCTTTCACATTTTGGTCTCTACGGTATGAAACTAAAGGCTTTTCCTGGAAAAGGTAGCCTACTTCATCATCCAATTGTTAAATGTGAAAATTTCTTCCTATGATATTTTTGTCATTTTGCTGTGTGAATTTGAAGGTAATGCCTAAAATAATTCAAACCTTTTTGTCTTTCTTGAAAAGCTTGAGCTTGATTGATACCAATTACTGATGCTTTTGCTTTATCAATTACTTTTTGGGGATAAGTCCCTCACAAGAAATTTTCCATTTCATTCACTTTTGACACGAAATCATTGTCTTCTGAACACAACCTTCTCAATCTTAAAAACTGAGAGTACCGTATAGCATTTTTACAAGCCTTTGGGTGGCAAGAACCATATTTTAAATATGAATGACTGTCAGTAGTCTTGTAATGTACTGAGGTGGACAATCTATTTCTGCAAACTGAAATTTTTATATCCAAAAATTCAATTTTTTTCTCAGATACAACAAAAGTAAACTGAAAAGCCAATATATAACTCATCCTCATTGGAAACCGACACATATTTATGTCTAAACTATGATATATAGTTGTAGATCCTCTTACAGCGACAGCTCAGCTGACCACCAGGGCATTTGCACATTTGTTTGAAGCCTTCAGGCCAGGTACTCAGAGATGTTATTCCAGGATGTTTTATGATTTCCTTGGTATCCTGGTGGCGGCTGGACTGTCACTGCAAAAGGTAGATATTTCAGTAATATTAACTTCCATGGAATATCTCCATTCCCAGAATTGTAAAGTGGCCAGTATCAGTAATTATATGGTTACTCTGAGAGCTTTCTTTATACTTTATGACATGCCTACTGCTGTATTTAAAGATCACAAGATTCAGTGCAAGAACATTTTAGATGATATTAGAATGTGTGTTAAATTATTGTAAAATAAATATATAAAATCCATGGGGTATTCTTACTGTACATTATTAACCAATGTGGAAGCCAGGTCAAGTTGACCTGGGCTATGATCTTATTTAACACTGCTTCATGTGCTGCCTGTGGAGGTTTGCCCATTATTGGCTGCTTTTGGATTGTTGGTTTCACAGAGTGGGCCCATTTTATGGCCTTTCTCACCATTGACCTTTATGACATTTATCAGTACACACCTTTTCTGGTCTTGTCCAGATTTGACCTCTGTGACCTTTGATATGACCTTGGCCATTGGTGTCATTGTGACACTTAGGGTCACTGTTGCCTTAGTGGTTACTTTACTGATAAGATTGGTTTATAGTGTCTTTGGCTTATGAATTGGGAACTTTTTCATCTTGGAACTGTTATGTGGTGACCTTTATTTGACACAAGGTCACTTGGGGGTCATGGAATGTCAAAAAATTCAAAATTTCTGAAATTGGCAAAATTTTAACTAGCAGAATGAAAATCAATATCCTCAACAAAATAATTCAAATTAGACAAATTGTAAGAGAGATAACATTTATGCTACAATTCCATTGTCCCTGTTCATACCCAGTGGGTACATACAGCCAAATTTCATAATGAAGTAACTTTCCTTGATTTTCCTGGCCAAATTACCATGAATGTTTTCATACAAAACTTGCACTTTGAAATTATCTAAACTGTGGCCAAAAGAGTTGTAGTAAATAGCTACCTCTTTATGCCTATTCTTGTTCTTGACATCTCTCAAGTGTACTCTTATCCTATTTCCTAACCTTCTTTCTGTTTCCCTGATATAAATCTCTCCACATCTAGTACATTCAATGCAATAAATGACATCTTTGTTGATACTAGAAAAACTACCCGCAGAAGTAAATTTACCTCTAGGGCCCTCAACTGTGTGTACCTCATTGAAAACAAAGGAACATGTAAGACGTTTTCTACCACATGGCAAAGTCATGCCAGATACATCTTTTGAACTAAATTTAGAGTGGACCAGCATGTATCTTATGTTCCTGTACCTACAGTATGAAATCAGAGGTTTGTCTTGAAAAAAATAACCCACTTCCTCGTCAAGATTTTAGCATGTGAAAATTTTTCTGCGCAATGTCTTTGATTGCCTTACTGTGAGAGTTGTATGTAAGGGTAATGATAACCCTATTAATTTATTTAGCAGGTTCTTTTTGTTTCAAAGCATGAGATCTACTGATATGAGAAACTCTATCTTTGACCTTAAAGATAATGCTCTGGGGATAATCTATTGCTAGAAAGATATATTCCATTTCTCTTTTGACTTCAAATCCTGCCTATCAGAACATAGGTGCTTCAAACAGAGAAATTGTGAAAATGCAACAGTATTTTTGCATGATCTTGGATGAGAGGAACCATATTTAAGGTAAGCCTGAATGTCAGTTTCTTTCTAGTAAACCGTTGTGCTTATTCCATCTGCTTTGACGCACAATTTAAGTTTCTTCGTGGTAAATGGTTGTGCTTATTCCATCTGTTTTGATGCACAATTTCTTTTAGTTTCTGGTATATAAAGACTATCACGTTTTAAACATTCTATACAGTATATTATATCTTTGCTGATAGAACTATACTTGCCCTTTGGAGAATATACACCCCTTGGCAGTCTGACTTGGTTGCACATCATCAAAAACATGAGGACAAGTAAAACATCTTGTCCAGCCACATTTAACAGTTTTGCTGACTTGAGATTTTACACCTATTTTTGGGTGTAGAAGCATATCTTTCACATTTTGGTCTCTACGGTATGAAACTAAAGGCTTTTCCTGGAAAAGGTAGCCTACTTCATCATCCAATTGTTAAATGTGAAAATTTCTTCCTATGATATTTTTGTCATTTTGCTGTGTGAATTTGAAGGTAATGCCTAAAATAATTCAAACCTTTTTGTCTTTCTTGAAAAGCTTGAGCTTGATTGATACCAATTACTGATGCTTTTGCTTTATCAATTACTTTTTGGGGATAAGTCCCTCACAAGAAATTTTCCATTTCATTCACTTTTGACATGAAATCATTGTCTTCTGAACACAACCTTCTCAATCTTAAAAACTGAGAGTACCGTATAGCATTTTTACAAGCCTTTGGGTGGCAAGAACCATATTTTAAATATGAATGACTGTCAGTAGTCTTGTAATGTACTGAGGTGGACAATCTATTTCTGCAAACTGAAATTTTTATATCCAAAAATTCAATTTTTTTCTCAGATCCAACAAAAGTAAACTGAAAAGCATGATGGAAATTGCACACATAATCAATAAATTGATCAAACTCTAAATTTAATGAAGAGTCATATCTTACACTCAACCAATATATAACTCATCCTCATTGGAAACCGACACATATTTATGTCTAAACTATGATATATAGTTGTAGATCCTCTTACAGCGACAGCTCAGCTGACCACCAGGGCATTTGCACATTTGTTTGAAGCCTTCAGGCCAGGTACTCAGAGATGTTATTCCAGGATGTTTTATGATTTCCTTGGTATCCTGGTGGCGGCTGGACTGTCACTGCAAAAGGTAGATATTTCAGTAATATTAACTTCCATGGAATATCTGCATTCCCTGAATTGTAAAGTGGCCAGTATCAGTAATTATATGGTTACTCTGAGAGCTTTCTTTATACTTTATGACATGCCTACTGCTGTATTTAAAGATCACAAGATTCAGTGCAAGAACATTTTAGATGATATTAGAATGTGTGTTAAATTATTGTAAAATAAATATATAAAATCCATGGGGTATTCTTACTGTACATTATTAACCAATGTGGAAGCCAGGTCAAGTTGACCTGGGCTATGATCTTATTTAACACTGCTTCATGTGCTGCCTGTGGAGGTTTGCCCATTATTGGCTGCTTTTGGATTGTTGGTTTCACAGAGTGGGCCCATTTTATGGCCTTTCTCACCATTGACCTTTATGACATTTATCAGTACACACCTTTTCTGGTCTTGTCCAGATTTGACCTCTGTGACCTTTGATATGACCTTGGCCATTGGTGTCATTGTGACACTTAGGGTCACTGTTGCCTTAGTGGTTACTTTACTGATAAGATTGGTTTATAGTGTCTTTGGCTTATGAATTGGGAACTTTTTCATCTTGGAACTGTTATGTGGTGACCTTTATTTGACACAAGGTCACTTGGGGGTCATGGAATGTCAAAAACTTCAAAATTTCTTAAATTGGCAAAATCTTAACTAGCAGAATGAAAATCAATATCCTCAACAAAATAATTCAAATTAGACAAATTGTAAGAGAGATAACATTTATGCTACAATTTCATTGTCCCTGTTCATACCCAGTGGGTACATACAGCCAAATTTCATAATGAAGTAACTTTCCTTGATTTTCCTGGCCAAATTACCATGAATGTTTTCATACAAAACTTGCACTTTGAAATTATCTAAACTGTGGCCAAAAGAGTTGTAGTAAATAGCTACCTCTTTATGCCTATTCTTGTTCTTGACATCTCTCAAGTGTACTCTTATCCTATTTCCTAACCTTCTTTCTGTTTCCCTGATATAAATCTCTCCACATCTAGTACATTCAATGCAATAAATGACATCTTTGCTGATACTAGAAAAACTACCCGCAGAAGTAAATTTACCTCTAGGGCCCTCAACTGTGTGTACCTCATTGAAAACAAAGGAACATGTAAGACGTTTTCTACCACATGGCAAAGTCATGCCAGATACATCTTTTGAACTAAATTTAGAGTGGACCAGCATGTATCTTATGTTCCTGTACCTACAGTATGAAATCAGAGGTTTGTCTTGAAAGAAATAACCCACTTCCTCGTCAAGATTTTAGCATGTGAAAATTTTTCTGCGCAATGTCTTTGATTGCCTTACTGTGAGAGTTGTATGTAAGGGTAATGATAACCCTATTAATTAATTTATTTAGCAGGTTCTTTTTGTTTCAAAGCATGAGATCTACTGATATGAGAAACTCTATCTTTGACCTTAGAGATAATGCTCTGGGGATAATCTATTGCTAGAAAGATATATTCCATTTCTCTTTTGACTTCAAATCCTGCCTATCAGAACATAGGTGCTTCAAACAGAGAAATTGTGAAAATGGAACAGTATTTTTGCATGATCTTGGATGAGAGAAACCATATTTAAGGTAAGCCTGAATGTCAGTTTCTTTCTAGTAAACCGTTGTGCTTATTCCATCTGCTTTGACGCACAATTTAAGTTTCTTCGTGGTAAATGGTTGTGCTTATTCCATCTGTTTTGATGCACAATTTCTTTTAGTTTCCGGTATATAAAGACTACCACATTTTAAACATTCTATACAGTATATTATATCTTTGCTGATAGAACTATACTTGCCCTTTGGAGAATATACACCCCTTGGCAGTCTGACTTGGTTGCACATCATCAAAAACATGAGGACAAGTAAAACATCTTGTCCAGCCACATTTAACAGTTTTGCTGACTTGAGATTTTACACCTATTTTTGGGTGTAGAAGCATATCTTTCACATTTTGGTCTCTACGGTATGAAACTAAAGGCTTTTCCTGGAAAAGGTAGCCTACTTCATCATCCAATTGTTAAATGTAAAAATTTCTTCCTATGATATTTTTATCATTTTGCTGTGTGAATTTAAAGGTAATGCCTAAAGTAATTCAAACCTTTTTGTCTTTCTTGAAAAGCTTGAGCTTGATTGATACCAATTACTGATGCTTTTGCTTTATCAATTACGTTTTGGGGATAAGTCCCTCACAAGAAATTTTCCATTTCATTCACTTTTGACACGAAATCATTGTCTTCTGAACACAACCTTCTCAATCTTAAAAACTGAGAGTACGGTATAGCATTTTTACAAGCCTTTGGGTGGCAAGAACCATATTTTAAATATGAATGACTGTCAGTAGTCTTGTAATGTACTGAGGTGGACAATCTATTTCTGCAAACTGAAATTTTTATATCCAAAAATTCAATTTTTTTCTCAGATACAACAAAAGTAAACTGAAAAGCCAATATATAACTCATCCTCATTGGAAACCGACACATATTTATGTCTAAACTATGATATATAGTTGTAGATCCTCTTACAGTGACAGCTCAGCTGACCACCAGGGCATTTGCACATTTGTTTGAAGCCTTCAGGCCAGGTACTCAGAGATGTTATTCCAGGATGTTTCATGATTTCCTTGGTATCCTGGTGGCGGCTGGACTGTCACTGCAAAAGGTAGATATTTCAGTAATATTAACTTCCATGGAATATCTCCATTCCCAGAATTGTAAAGTGGCCAGTATCAGTAATTATATGGTTACTCTGAGAGCTTTCTTTATACTTTATGACATGCCTACTGCTGTATTTAAAGATCACAAGATTCAGTGCAAGAACATTTTAGATGATATTAGAATGTGTGTTAAATTATTGTAAAATAAATATATAAAATCCATGGGGTATTCATACTGTACATTATTAACCAATGTGGAAGCCAGGTCAAGTTGACCTGGGCTATGATCTTATTTAACACTGCTTCATGTGCTGCCTGTGGAGGTTTGCCCATTATTGGCTGCTTTTGGATTGTTGGTTTCACAGAGTGGGCCCATTTTATGGCCTTTCTCACCATTGACCTTTATGGCATTTATCAGTACACACCTTTTCTGGTCTTGTCCAGATTTGACCTCTGTGACCTTTGATATGACCTTGGCCATTGGTGTCATTGTGACACTTAGGGTCACTGTTGCCTTAGTGGTTACTTTACTGATAAGATTGGTTTATAGTGTCTTTGGCTTATGAATTGGGAACTTTTTCATCTTGGAACTGTTATGTGGTGACCTTTATTTGACACAAGGTCACTTGGGGGTCATGGAATGTCAAAAAATTCAAAATTTCTGAAATTGGCAAAATTTTAACTAGCAGAATGAAAATCAATATCCTCAACAAAATAATTCAAATTAGACAAATTGTAAGAGAGATAACATTTATGCTACAATTCCATTGTCCCTGTTCATACCCAGTGGGTACATACAGCCAAATTTCATAATGAAGTAACTTTCCTTGATTTTCCTGGCCAAATTACCATGAATGTTTTCATACAAAACTTGCACTTTGAAATTATCTAAACTGTGGCCAAAAGAGTTGTAGTAAATAGCTACCTCTTTATGCCTATTCTTGTTCTTGACATCTCTCAAGTGTACTCTTATCCTATTTCCTAACCTTCTTTCTGTTTCCCTGATATAAATCTCTCCACATCTAGTACATTCAATGCAATAAATGACATCTTTGTTGATACTAGAAAAACTACCCGCAGAAGTAAATTTACCTCTAGGGCCCTCAACTGTGTGTACCTCATTGAAAACAAAGGAACATGTAAGACGTTTTCTACCACATGGCAAAGTCATGCCAGATACATCTTTTGAACTAAATTTAGAGTGGACCAGCATGTATCTTATGTTCCTGTACCTACAGTATGAAATCAGAGGTTTGTCTTGAAAGAAATAACCCACTTCCTCGTCAAGATTTTAGCATGTGAAAATTTTTCTGCGCAATGTCTTTGATTGCCTTACTGTGAGAGTTGTATGTAAGGGTAGTGATAACCCTATTAATTTATTTAGCAGGTTCTTTTTGTTTCAAAGCATGAGATCTACTGATATGAGAAACTCTATCTTTGACCTTAAAGATAATGCTCTGGGGATAATCTATTGCTAGAAAGATATATTCCATTTCTCTTTTGACTTCAAATCCTGCCTATCAGAACATAGGTGCTTCAAACAGAGAAATTGTGAAAATGGAACAGTATTTTTGCATGATCTTGGATGAGAGGAACCATATTTAAGGTAAGCCTGAATGTCAGTTTCTTTCTAGTAAACCGTTGTGCTTATTCCATCTGCTTTGACGCACAATTTAAGTTTCTTCGTGGTAAATGGTTGTGCTTATTCTATCTGTTTTGATGCACAATTTCTTTTAGTTTCCGGTATATAAAGACTACCACGTTTTAAACATTCTATACAGTATATTATATCTTTGCTGATAGAACTATACTTGCCCTTTGGAGAATATACACCCCTTGGTAGTCTGACTTGGTTGCACATCATCAAAAACATGAGGACAAGTAAAACATCTTGTCCAGCCACATTTAACAGTTTTGCTGACTTGAGATTTTACACCTATTTTTGGGTGTAGAAGCATATCTTTCACATTTTGGTCTCTACGGTATGAAACTAAAGGCTTTTCCTGGAAAAGGTAGCCTACTTCATCATCCAATTGTTAAATGTGAAAATTTCTTCCTATGATATTTTTGTCATTTTGCTGTGTGAATTTGAAGGTAATGCCTAAAATAATTCAAACCTTTTTGTCTTTCTTGAAAAGCTTGAGCTTGATTGATACCAATTACTGATGCTTTTGCTTTATCAATTACTTTTTGGGGATAAGTCCCTCACAAGAAATTTTCCATTTCATTCACTTTTGACACGAAATCATTGTCTTCTGAACACAACCTTCTCAATCTTAAAAACTGAGAGTACCGTATAGCATTTTTACAAGCCTTTGGGTGGCAAGAACCATATTTTAAATATGAATGACTGTCAGTAGTCTTGTAATGTACTGAGGTGGACAATCTATTTCTGCAAACTAAAATTTTTATATCCAAAAATTCAATTTTTTTCTCAGATACAACAAAAGTAAACTGAAAAGCCAATATATAACTCATCCTCATTGGAAACCGACACATATTTATGTCTAAACTATGATATATAGTTGTAGATCCTCTTACAGCGACAGCTCAGCTGACCACCAGGGCATTTGCACATTTGTTTGAAGCCTTCAGGCCAGGTACTCAGAGATGTTATTCCAGGATGTTTTATGATTTCCTTGGTATCCTGGTGGTGGCTGGACTGTCACTGCAAAAGGTAGATATTTCAGTAATATTAACTTCCATGGAATATCTCCATTCCCAGAATTGTAAAGTGGCCAGTATCAGTAATTATATGGTTACTCTGAGAGCTTTCTTTATACTTTATGACATGCCTACTGCTGTATTTAAAGATCACAAGATTCAGTGCAAGAACATTTTAGATGATATTAGAATGTGTGTTAAATTATTGTAAAATAAATATATAAAATCCATGGGGTATTCTTACTGTACATTATTAACCAATGTGGAAGCCAGGTCAAGTTGACCTGGGCTATGATCTTATTTAACACTGCTTCATGTGCTGCCTGTGGAGGTTTGCCCATTATTGGCTGCTTTTGGATTGTTGGTTTCACAGAGTGGGCCCATTTTATGGCCTTTCTCACCATTGACCTTTATGACATTTATCAGTACACACCTTTTCTGGTCTTGTCCAGATTTGACCTCTGTGACCTTTGATATGACCTTGGCCATTGGTGTCATTGTGACACTTAGGGTCACTGTTGCCTTAGTGGTTACTTTACTGATAAGATTGGTTTATAGTGTCTTTGGCTTATGAATTGGGAACTTTTTCATCTTGGAACTGTTATGTGGTGACCTTTATTTGACACAAGGTCACTTGGGGGTCATGGAATGTCAAAAAATTCAAAATTTCTGAAATTGGCAAAATTTTAACTAGCAGAATGAAAATCAATATCCTCAACAAAATAATTCAAATTAGACAAATTGTAAGAGAGATAACATTTATGCTACAATTCCATTGTCCCTGTTCATACCCAGTGGGTACATACAGCCAAATTTCATAATGAAGTAACTTTCCTTGATTTTCCTGGCCAAATTACCATGAATGTTTTCATACAAAACTTGCACTTTGAAATTATCTAAACTGTGGCCAAAAGAGTTGTAGTAAATAGCTACCTCTTTATGCCTATTCTTGTTCTTGACATCTCTCAAGTGTACTCTTATCCTATTTCCTAACCTTCTTTCTGTTTTCCTGATATAAATCTCTCCACATCTAGTACATTCAATGCAATAAATGACATCTTTGTTGATACTAGAAAAACTACCCACAGAAGTAAATTTACCTCTAGGGCCCTCAACTGTGTGTACCTCATTGAAAACAAAGGAACATGTAAGACGTTTTCTACCACATGGCAAAGTCATGCCAGATACATCTTTTGAACTAAATTTAGAGTGGACCAGCATGTATCTTATGTTCCTGTACCTACAGTATGAAATCAGAGGTTTGTCTTGAAAGAAATAACCCACTTCCTCGTCAAGATTTTAGCATGTGAAAATTTTTCTGCGCAATGTCTTTGATTGCCTTACTGTGAGAGTTGTATGTAAGGGTAATGATAACCCTATTAATTTATTTAGCAGGTTCTTTTTGTTTCAAAGCATGAGATCTACTGATATGAGAAACTCTATCTTTGACCTTAGAGATAATGCTCTGGGGATAATCTATTGCTAGAAAGATATATTCCATTTCTCTTTTGACTTCAAATCCTGCCTATCAGAACATAGGTGCTTCAAACAGAGAAATTGTGAAAATGCAACAGTATTTTTGCATGATCTTGGATGAGAGGAACCATATTTAAGGTAAGCCTGAATGTCAGTTTCTTTCTAGTAAACCGTTGTGCTTATTCCATCTGCTTTGACGCACAATTTAAGTTTCTTCGTGGTAAATGGTTGTGCTTATTCCATCTGTTTTGATGCACAATTTCTTTTAGTTTCTGGTATATAAAGACTATCACGTTTTAAACATTCTATACAGTATATTATATCTTTGCTGATAGAACTATACTTGCCCTTTGGAGAATATACACCCCTTGGCAGTCTTGACTTGGTTGCACATCATCAAAAACATGAGGACAAGTAAAACATCTTGTCCAGCCACATTTAACAGTTTTGCTGACTTGAGATTTTACACCTATTTTTGGGTGTAGAAGCATATCTTTCACATTTTGGTCTCTACGGTATGAAACTAAAGGCTTTTCCTGGAAAAGGTAGCCTACTTCATCATCCAATTGTTAAATGTGAAAATTTCTTCCTATGATATTTTTGTCATTTTGCTGTGTGAATTTGAAGGTAATGCCTAAAATAATTCAAACCTTTTTGTCTTTCTTGAAAAGCTTGAGCTTGATTGATACCAATTACTGATGCTTTTGCTTTATCAATTACTTTTTGGGGATAAATCCCTCACAAGAAATTTTCCATTTCATTCACTTTTGACATGAAATCATTGTCTTCTGAACACAACCTTCTCAATCTTAAAAACTGAGAGTACCGTATAGCATTTTTACAAGCCTTTGGGTGGCAAGAACCATATTTTAAATATGAATGACTGTCAGTAGTCTTGTAATGTACTGAGGTGGACAATCTATTTCTGCAAACTGAAATTTTTATATCCAAAAATTCAATTTTTTTCTCAGATACAACAAAAGTAAACTGAAAAGCATGATGGAAATTGCACACATAATCAATAAATTGATCAAACTCTAAATTTGATGAAGAGTCATATCTTACACTCAACCAATATATAACTCATCCTCATTGGAAACCGACACATATTTATGTCTAAACTATGATATATAGTTGTAGATCCTCTTACAGCGACAGCTCAGCTGACCACCAGGGCATTTGCACATTTGTTTGAAGCCTTCAGGCCAGGTACTCAGAGATGTTATTCCAGGATGTTTTATGATTTCCTTGGTATCCTGGTGGCGGCTGGACTGTCACTGCAAAAGGTAGATATTTCAGTAATATTAACTTCCATGGAATATCTGCATTCCCTGAATTGTAAAGTGGCCAGTATCAGTAATTATATGGTTACTCTGAGAGCTTTCTTTATACTTTATGACATGCCTACTGCTGTATTTAAAGATCACAAGATTCAGTGCAAGAACATTTTAGATGATATTAGAATGTGTGTTAAATTATTGTAAAATAAATATATAAAATCCATGGGGTATTCTTACTGTACATTATTAACCAATGTGGAAGCCAGGTCAAGTTGACCTGGGCTATGATCTTATTTAACACTGCTTCATGTGCTGCCTGTGGAGGTTTGCCCATTATTGGCTGCTTTTGGATTGTTGGTTTCACAGAGTGGGCCCATTTTATGGCTTTTCTCACCATTGACCTTTATGACATTTATCAGTACACACCTTTTCTGGTCTTGTCCAGATTTGACCTCTGTGACCTTTGATATGACCTTGGCCATTGGTGTCATTGTGACACTTAGGGTCACTGTTGCCTTAGTGGTTACTTTACTGATAAGATTGGTTTATAGTGTCTTTGGCTTATGAATTGGGAACTTTTTCATCTTGGAACTGTTATGTGGTGACCTTTATTTGACACAAGGTCACTTGGGGGTCATGGAATGTCAAAAACTTCAAAATTTCTTAAATTGGCAAAATCTTAACTAGCAGAATGAAAATCAATATCCTCAACAAAATAATTCAAATTAGACAAATTGTAAGAGAGATAACATTTATGCTACAATTTCATTGTCCCTGTTCATACCCAGTGGGTACATACAGCCAAATTTCATAATGAAGTAACTTTCCTTGATTTTCCTGTCCAAATTACCATGAATGTTTTCATACAAAACTTGCACTTTGAAATTATCTAAACTGTGGCCAAAAGAGTTGTAGTAAATAGCTACCTCTTTATGCCTATTCTTGTTCTTGACATCTCTCAAGTGTACTCTTATCCTATTTCCTAACCTTCTTTCTGTTTCCCTGATATAAATCTCTCCACATCTAGTACATTCAATGCAATAAATGACATCTTTGCTGATACTAGAAAAACTACCCGCAGAAGTAAATTTACCTCTAGGGCCCTCAACTGTGTGTACCTCATTGAAAACAAAGGAACATGTAAGACGTTTTCTACCACATGGCAAAGTCATGCCAGATACATCTTTTGAACTAAATTTAGAGTGGACCAGCATGTATCTTATGTTCCTGTACCTACAGTATGAAATCAGAGGTTTGTCTTGAAAGAAATAACCCACTTCCTCGTCAAGATTTTAGCATGTGAAAATTTTTCTGCGCAATGTCTTTGATTGCCTTACTGTGAGAGTTGTATGTAAGGGTAATGATAACCCTATTAATTAATTTATTTAGCAGGTTCTTTTTGTTTCAAAGCATGAGATCTACTGATATGAGAAACTCTATCTTTGACCTTAGAGATAATGCTCTGGGGATAATCTATTGCTAGAAAGATATATTCCATTTCTCTTTTGACTTCAAATCCTGCCTATCAGAACATAGGTGCTTCAAACAGAGAAATTGTGAAAATGGAACAGTATTTTTGCATGATCTTGGATGAGAGGAACCATATTTAAGGTAAGCCTGAATGTCAGTTTCTTTCTAGTAAACCGTTGTGCTTATTCCATCTGCTTTGACGCACAATTTAAGTTTCTTCGTGGTAAATGGTTGTGCTTATTCCATCTGTTTTGATGCACAATTTCTTTTAGTTTCCGGTATATAAAGACTACCACGTTTTAAACATTCTATACAGTATATTATATCTTTGCTGATAGAACTATACTTGCCCTTTGGAGAATATACACCCCTTGGCAGTCTGACTTGGTTGCACATCATCAAAAACATGAGGACAAGTAAAACATCTTGTCCAGCCACATTTAACAGTTTTGCTGACTTGAGATTTTACACCTATTTTTGGGTGTAGAAGCATATCTTTCACATTTTGGTCTCTACGGTATGAAACTAAAGGCTTTTCCTGGAAAAGGTAGCCTACTTCATCATCCAATTGTTAAATGTAAAAATTTCTTCCTATGATATTTTTATCATTTTGCTGTGTGAATTTAAAGGTAATGCCTAAAGTAATTCAAACCTTTTTGTCTTTCTTGAAAAGCTTGAGCTTGATTGATACCAATTACTGATGCTTTTGCTTTATCAATTACGTTTTGGGGATAAGTCCCTCACAAGAAATTTTCCATTTCATTCACTTTTGACACGAAATCATTGTCTTCTGAACACAACCTTCTCAATCTTAAAAACTGAGAGTACGGTATAGCATTTTTACAAGCCTTTGGGTGGCAAGAACCATATTTTAAATATGAATGACTGTCAGTAGTCTTGTAATGTACTGAGGTGGACAATCTATTTCTGCAAACTGAAATTTTTATATCCAAAAATTCAATTTTTTTCTCAGATACAACAAAAGTAAACTGAAAAGCCAATATATAACTCATCCTCATTGGAAACCGACACATATTTATGTCTAAACTATGATATATAGTTGTAGATCCTCTTACAGCGACAGCTCAGCTGACCACCAGGGCATTTGCACATTTGTTTGAAGCCTTCAGGCCAGGTACTCAGAGATGTTATTCCAGGATGTTTCATGATTTCCTTGGTATCCTGGTGGCGGCTGGACTGTCACTGCAAAAGGTAGATATTTCAGTAATATTAACTTCCATGGAATATCTCCATTCCCAGAATTGTAAAGTGGCCAGTATCAGTAATTATATGGTTACTCTGAGAGCTTTCTTTATACTTTATGACATGCCTACTGCTGTATTTAAAGATCACAAGATTCAGTGCAAGAACATTTTAGATGATATTAGAATGTGTGTTAAATTATTGTAAAATAAATATATAAAATCCATGGGGTATTCTTACTGTACATTATTAACCAATGTGGAAGCCAGGTCAAGTTGACCTGGGCTATGATCTTATTTAACACTGCTTCATGTGCTGCCTGTGGAGGTTTGCCCATTATTGGCTGCTTTTGGATTGTTGGTTTCACAGAGTGGGCCCATTTTATGGCCTTTCTCACCATTGACCTTTATGGCATTTATCAGTACACACCTTTTCTGGTCTTGTCCAGATTTGACCTCTGTGACCTTTGATATGACCTTGGCCATTGGTGTCATTGTGACACTTAGGGTCACTGTTGCCTTAGTGGTTACTTTACTGATAAGATTGGTTTATAGTGTCTTTGGCTTATGAATTGGGAACTTTTTCATCTTGGAACTGTTATGTGGTGACCTTTATTTGACACAAGGTCACTTGGGGTTCATGGAATGTCAAAAAATTCAAAATTTCTGAAATTGGCAAAATTTTAACTAGCAGAATGAAAATCAATATCCTCAACAAAATAATTCAAATTAGACAAATTGTAAGAGAGATAACATTTATGCTACAATTCCATTGTCCCTGTTCATACCCAGTGGGTACATACAGCCAAATTTCATAATGAAGTAACTTTCCTTGATTTTCCTGGCCAAATTACCATGAATGTTTTCATACAAAACTTGCACTTTGAAATTATCTAAACTGTGGCCAAAAGAGTTGTAGTAAATAGCTACCTCTTTATGCCCATTCTTGTTCTTGACATCTCTCAAGTGTACTCTTATCCTATTTCCTAACCTTCTTTCTGTTTCCCTGATATAAATCTCTCCACATCTAGTACATTCAATGCAATAAATGACATCTTTGTTGATACTAGAAAAACTACCCGCAGAAGTAAATTTACCTCTAGGGCCCTCAACTGTGTGTACCTCATTGAAAACAAAGGAACATGTAAGACGTTTTCTACCACATGGCAAAGTCATGCCAGATACATCTTTTGAACTAAATTTAGAGTGGACCAGCATGTATCTTATGTTCCTGTACCTACAGTATGAAATCAGAGGTTTGTCTTGAAAGAAATAACCCACTTCCTCGTCAAGATTTTAGCATGTGAAAATTTTTCTGCGCAATGTCTTTGATTGCCTTACTGTGAGAGTTGTATGTAAGGGTAATGATAACCCTATTAATTTATTTAGCAGGTTCTTTTTGTTTCAAAGCATGAGATCTACTGATATGAGAAACTCTATCTTTGACCTTAGAGATAATGCTCTGGGGATAATCTATTGCTAGAAAGATATATTCCATTTCTCTTTTGACTTCAAATCCTGCCTATCAGAACATAGGTGCTTCAAACAGAGAAATTGTGAAAATGCAACAGTATTTTTGCATGATCTTGGATGAGAGGAACCATATTTAAGGTAAGCCTGAATGTCAGTTTCTTTCTAGTAAACCGTTGTGCTTATTCCATCTGCTTTGACGCACAATTTAAGTTTCTTCGTGGTAAATGGTTGTGCTTATTCCATCTGTTTTGATGCACAATTTCTTTTAGTTTCTGGTATATAAAGACTATCACGTTTTAAACATTCTATACAGTATATTATATCTTTGCTGATAGAACTATACTTGCCCTTTGGAGAATATACACCCCTTGGCAGTCTGACTTGGTTGCACATCATCAAAAACATGAGGACAAGTAAAACATCTTGTCCAGCCACATTTAACAGTTTTGCTGACTTGAGATTTTACACCTATTTTTGGGTGTAGAAGCATATCTTTCACATTTTGGTCTCTACGGTATGAAACTAAAGGCTTTTCCTGGAAAAGGTAGCCTACTTCATCATCCAATTGTTAAATGTGAAAATTTCTTCCTATGATATTTTTGTCATTTTGCTGTGTGAATTTGAAGGTAATGCCTAAAATAATTCAAACCTTTTTGTCTTTCTTGAAAAGCTTGAGCTTGATTGATACCAATTACTGATGCTTTTGCTTTATCAATTACTTTTTGGGGATAAGTCCCTCACAAGAAATTTTCCATTTCATTCACTTTTGACATGAAATCATTGTCTTCTGAACACAACCTTCTCAATCTTAAAAACTGAGAGTACCGTATAGCATTTTTACAAGCCTTTGGGTGGCAAGAACCATATTTTAAATATGAATGACTGTCAGTAGTCTTGTAATGTACTGAGGTGGACAATCTATTTCTGCAAACTGAAATTTTTATATCCAAAAATTCAATTTTTTTCCCAGATACAACAAAAGTAAACTGAAAAGCATGATGGAAATTGCACACATAATCAATAAATTGATCAAACTCTAAATTTGATGAAGAGTCATATCTTACACTCAACCAATATATAACTCATCCTCATTGGAAACCGACACATATTTATGTCTAAACTATGATATATAGTTGTAGATCCTCTTACAGCGACAGCTCAGCTGACCACCAGGGCATTTGCACATTTGTTTGAAGCCTTCAGGCCAGGTACTCAGAGATGTTATTCCAGGATGTTTTATGATTTCCTTGGTATCCTGGTGGCGGCTGGACTGTCACTGCAAAAGGTAGATATTTCAGTAATATTAACTTCCATGGAATATCTGCATTCCCTGAATTGTAAAGTGGCCAGTATCAGTAATTATATGGTTACTCTGAGAGCTTTCTTTATACTTTATGACATGCCTACTGCTGTATTTAAAGATCACAAGATTCAGTGCAAGAACATTTTAGATGATATTAGAATGTGTGTTAAATTATTGTAAAATAAATATATAAAATCCATGGGGTATTCTTACTGTACATTATTAACCAATGTGGAAGCCAGGTCAAGTTGACCTGGGCTATGATCTTATTTAACACTGCTTCATGTGCTGCCTGTGGAGGTTTGCCCATTATTGGCTGCTTTTGGATTGTTGGTTTCACAGAGTGGGCCCATTTTATGGCCTTTCTCACCATTGACCTTTATGGCATTTATCAGTACACACCTTTTCTGGTCTTGTCCAGATTTGACCTCTGTGACCTTTGATATGACCTTGGCCATTGGTGTCATTGTGACACTTAGGGTCACTGTTGCCTTAGTGGTTACTTTACTGATAAGATTGGTTTATAGTGTCTTTGGCTTATGAATTGGGAACTTTTTCATCTTGGAACTGTTATGTGGTGACCTTTATTTGACACAAGGTCACTTGGGGTTCATGGAATGTCAAAAAATTCAAAATTTCTGAAATTGGCAAAATTTTAACTAGCAGAATGAAAATCAATATCCTCAACAAAATAATTCAAATTAGACAAATTGTAAGAGAGATAACATTTATGCTACAATTCCATTGTCCCTGTTCATACCCAGTGGGTACATACAGCCAAATTTCATAATGAAGTAACTTTCCTTGATTTTCCTGGCCAAATTACCATGAATGTTTTCATACAAAACTTGCACTTTGAAATTATCTAAACTGTGGCCAAAAGAGTTGTAGTAAATAGCTACCTCTTTATGCCCATTCTTGTTCTTGACATCTCTCAAGTGTACTCTTATCCTATTTCCTAACCTTCTTTCTGTTTCCCTGATATAAATCTCTCCACATCTAGTACATTCAATGCAATAAATGACATCTTTGTTGATACTAGAAAAACTACCCGCAGAAGTAAATTTACCTCTAGGGCCCTCAACTGTGTGTACCTCATTGAAAACAAAGGAACATGTAAGACGTTTTCTACCACATGGCAAAGTCATGCCAGATACATCTTTTGAACTAAATTTAGAGTGGACCAGCATGTATCTTATGTTCCTGTACCTACAGTATGAAATCAGAGGTTTGTCTTGAAAGAAATAACCCACTTCCTCGTCAAGATTTTAGCATGTGAAAATTTTTCTGCGCAATGTCTTTGATTGCCTTACTGTGAGAGTTGTATGTAAGGGTAATGATAACCCTATTAATTTATTTAGCAGGTTCTTTTTGTTTCAAAGCATGAGATCTACTGATATGAGAAACTCTATCTTTGACCTTAGAGATAATGCTCTGGGGATAATCTATTGCTAGAAAGATATATTCCATTTCTCTTTTGACTTCAAATCCTGCCTATCAGAACATAGGTGCTTCAAACAGAGAAATTGTGAAAATGCAACAGTATTTTTGCATGATCTTGGATGAGAGGAACCATATTTAAGGTAAGCCTGAATGTCAGTTTCTTTCTAGTAAACCGTTGTGCTTATTCCATCTGCTTTGACGCACAATTTAAGTTTCTTCGTGGTAAATGGTTGTGCTTATTCCATCTGTTTTGATGCACAATTTCTTTTAGTTTCTGGTATATAAAGACTATCACGTTTTAAACATTCTATACAGTATATTATATCTTTGCTGATAGAACTATACTTGCCCTTTGGAGAATATACACCCCTTGGCAGTCTGACTTGGTTGCACATCATCAAAAACATGAGGACAAGTAAAACATCTTGTCCAGCCACATTTAACAGTTTTGCTGACTTGAGATTTTACACCTATTTTTGGGTGTAGAAGCATATCTTTCACATTTTGGTCTCTACGGTATGAAACTAAAGGCTTTTCCTGGAAAAGGTAGCCTACTTCATCATCCAATTGTTAAATGTGAAAATTTCTTCCTATGATATTTTTGTCATTTTGCTGTGTGAATTTGAAGGTAATGCCTAAAATAATTCAAACCTTTTTGTCTTTCTTGAAAAGCTTGAGCTTGATTGATACCAATTACTGATGCTTTTGCTTTATCAATTACTTTTTGGGGATAAGTCCCTCACAAGAAATTTTCCATTTCATTCACTTTTGACATGAAATCATTGTCTTCTGAACACAACCTTCTCAATCTTAAAAACTGAGAGTACCGTATAGCATTTTTACAAGCCTTTGGGTGGCAAGAACCATATTTTAAATATGAATGACTGTCAGTAGTCTTGTAATGTACTGAGGTGGACAATCTATTTCTGCAAACTGAAATTTTTATATCCAAAAATTCAATTTTTTTCCCAGATACAACAAAAGTAAACTGAAAAGCATGATGGAAATTGCACACATAATCAATAAATTGATCAAACTCTAAATTTGATGAAGAGTCATATCTTACACTCAACCAATATATAACTCATCCTCATTGGAAACCGACACATATTTATGTCTAAACTATGATATATAGTTGTAGATCCTCTTACAGCGACAGCTCAGCTGACCACCAGGGCATTTGCACATTTGTTTGAAGCCTTCAGGCCAGGTACTCAGAGATGTTATTCCAGGATGTTTTATGATTTCCTTGGTATCCTGGTGGCGGCTGGACTGTCACTGCAAAAGGTAGATATTTCAGTAATATTAACTTCCATGGAATATCTGCATTCCCTGAATTGTAAAGTGGCCAGTATCAGTAATTATATGGTTACTCTGAGAGCTTTCTTTATACTTTATGACATGCCTACTGCTGTATTTAAAGATCACAAGATTCAGTGCAAGAACATTTTAGATGATATTAGAATGTGTGTTAAATTATTGTAAAATAAATATATAAAATCCATGGGGTATTCTTACTGTACATTATTAACCAATGTGGAAGCCAGGTCAAGTTGACCTGGGCTATGATCTTATTTAACACTGCTTCATGTGCTGCCTGTGGAGGTTTGCCCATTATTGGCTGCTTTTGGATTGTTGGTTTCACAGAGTGGGCCCATTTTATGGCCTTTCTCACCATTGACCTTTATGACATTTATCAGTACACACCTTTTCTGGTCTTGTCCAGATTTGACCTCTGTGACCTTTGATATGACCTTGGCCATTGGTGTCATTGTGACACTTAGGGTCACTGTTGCCTTAGTGGTTACTTTACTGATAAGATTGGTTTATAGTGTCTTTGGCTTATGAATTGGGAACTTTTTCATCTTGGAACTGTTATGTGGTGACCTTTATTTGACACAAGGTCTCTTGGGGGTCATGGAATGTCAAAAACTTCAAAATTTCTGAAATTGGCAAAATCTTAACTAGCAGAATGAAAATCAATATCCTCAACAAAATAATTCAAATTAGACAAATTGTAAGAGAGATAACATTTATGCTACAATTTCATTGTCCCTGTTCATACCCAGTGGGTACATACAGCCAAATTTCATAATGAAGTAACTTTCCTTGATTTTCCTGGCCAAATTACCATGAATGTTTTCATACAAAACTTGCACTTTGAAATTATCTAAACTGTGGCCAAAAGAGTTGTAGTAAATAGCTACCTCTTTATGCCTATTCTTCTTCTTGACATCTCTCAAGTGTACTCTTATCCTATTTCCTAACCTTCTTTCTGTTTCCCTGATATAAATCTCTCCACATCTAGTACATTCAATGCAATAAATGACATCTTTGCTGATACTAGAAAAACTACCCGCAGAAGTAAATTTACCTCTAGGGCCCTCAACTGTGTGTACCTCATTGAAAACAAAGGAACATGTAAGACGTTTTCTACCACATGGCAAAGTCATGCCAGATACATCTTTTGAACTAAATTTAGAGTGGACCAGCATGTATCTTATGTTCCTGTACCTACAGTATGAAATCAGAGGTTTGTCTTGAAAGAAATAACCCACTTCCTCGTCAAGATTTTAGCATGTGAAAATTTTTCTGCGCAATGTCTTTGATTGCCTTACTGTGAGAGTTGTATGTAAGGGTAATGATAACCCTATTAATTTATTTAGCAGGTTCTTTTTGTTTCAAAGCATGAGATCTACTGATATGAGAAACTCTATCTTTGACCTTAGAGATAATGCTCTGGGGATAATCTATTGCTAGAAAGATATATTCCATTTCTCTTTTGACTTCAAATCCTGCCTATCAGAACATAGGTGCTTCAAACAGAGAAATTGTGAAAATGCAACAGTATTTTTGCATGATCTTGGATGAGAGGAACCATATTTAAGGTAAGCCTGAATGTCAGTTTCTTTCTAGTAAACCGTTGTGCTTATTCCATCTGCTTTGACGCACAATTTAAGTTTCTTCGTGGTAAATGGTTGTGCTTATTCCATCTGTTTTGATGCACAATTTCTTTTAGTTTCTGGTATATAAAGACTATCACGTTTTAAACATTCTATACAGTATATTATATCTTTGCTGATAGAACTATACTTGCCCTTTGGAGAATATACACCCCTTGGCAGTCTGACTTGGTTGCACATCATCAAAAACATGAGGACAAGTAAAACATCTTGTCCAGCCACATTTAACAGTTTTGCTGACTTGAGATTTTACACCTATTTTTGGGTGTAGAAGCATATCTTTCACATTTTGGTCTCTACGGTATGAAACTAAAGGCTTTTCCTGGAAAAGGTAGCCTACTTCATCATCCAATTGTTAAATGTGAAAATTTCTTCCTATGATATTTTTGTCATTTTGCTGTGTGAATTTGAAGGTAATGCCTAAAATAATTCAAACCTTTTTGTCTTTCTTGAAAAGCTTGAGCTTGATTGATACCAATTACTGATGCTTTTGCTTTATCAATTACTTTTTGGGGATAAGTCCCTCACAAGAAATTTTCCATTTCATTCACTTTTGACATGAAATCATTGTCTTCTGAACACAACCTTCTCAATCTTAAAAACTGAGAGTACGGTATAGCATTTTTACAAGCCTTTGGGTGGCAAGAACCATATTTTAAATATGAATGACTGTCAGTAGTCTTGTAATGTACTGAGGTGGACAATCTATTTCTGCAAACTGAAATTTTTATATCCAAAAATTCAATTTTTTTCTCAGATACAACAAAAGTAAACTGAAAAGCATGATGGAAATTGCACACATAATCAATAAATTGATCAAACTCTAAATTTGATGAAGAGTCATATCTTACACTCAACCAATATATAACTCATCCTCATTGGAAACCGACACATATTTATGTCTAAACTATGATATATAGTTGTAGATCCTCTTACAGCGACAGCTCAGCTGACCACCAGGGCATTTGCACATTTGTTTGAAGCCTTCAGGCCAGGTACTCAGAGATGTTATTCCAGGATGTTTTATGATTTCCTTGGTATCCTGGTGGCGGCTGGACTGTCACTGCAAAAGGTAGATATTTCAGTAATATTAACTTCCATGGAATATCTGCATTCCCTGAATTGTAAAGTGGCCAGTATCAGTAATTATATGGTTACTCTGAGAGCTTTCTTTATACTTTATGACATGCCTACTGCTGTATTTAAAGATCACAAGATTCAGTGCAAGAACATTTTAGATGATATTAGAATGTGTGTTAAATTATTGTAAAATAAATATATAAAATCCATGGGGTATTCTTACTGTACATTATTAACCAATGTGGAAGCCAGGTCAAGTTGACCTGGGCTATGATCTTATTTAACACTGCTTCATGTGCTGCCTGTGGAGGTTTGCCCATTATTGGCTGCTTTTGGATTGTTGGTTTCACAGAGTGGGCCCATTTTATGGCCTTTCTCACCATTGACCTTTATGACATTTATCAGTACACACCTTTTCTGGTCTTGTCCAGATTTGACCTCTGTGACCTTTGATATGACCTTGGCCATTGGTGTCATTGTGACACTTAGGGTCACTGTTGCCTTAGTGGTTACTTTACTGATAAGATTGGTTTATAGTGTCTTTGGCTTATGAATTGGGAACTTTTTCATCTTGGAACTGTGATGTGGTGACCTTTATTTGACACAAGGTCTCTTGGGGGTCATGGAATGTCAAAAACTTCAAAATTTCTTAAATTGGCAAAATCTTAACTAGCAGAATGAAAATCAATATCCTCAACAAAATAATTCAAATTAGACAAATTGTAAGAGAGATAACATTTATGCTACAATTTCATTGTCCCTGTTCATACCCAGTGGGTACATACAGCCAAATTTCATAATGAAGTAACTTTCCTTGATTTTCCTGGCCAAATTACCATGAATGTTTTCATACAAAACTTGCACTTTGAAATTATCTAAACTGTGGCCAAAAGAGTTGTAGTAAATAGCTACCTCTTTATGCCTATTCTTCTTCTTGACATCTCTCAAGTGTACTCTTATCCTATTTCCTAACCTTCTTTCTGTTTCCCTGATATAAATCTCTCCACATCTAGTACATTCAATGCAATAAATGACATCTTTGCTGATACTAGAAAAACTACCCGCAGAAGTAAATTTACCTCTAGGGCCCTCAACTGTGTGTACCTCATTGAAAACAAAGGAACATGTAAGACGTTTTCTACCACATGGCAAAGTCATGCCAGATACATCTTTTGAACTAAATTTAGAGTGGACCAGCATGTATCTTATGTTCCTGTACCTACAGTATGAAATCAGAGGTTTGTCTTGAAAGAAATAACCCACTTCCTCGTCAAGATTTTAGCATGTGAAAATTTTTCTGCGCAATGTCTTTGATTGCCTTACTGTGAGAGTTGTATGTAAGGGTAATGATAACCCTATTAATTTATTTAGCAGGTTCTTTTTGTTTCAAAGCATGAGATCTACTGATATGAGAAACTCTATCTTTGACCTTAGAGATAATGCTCTGGGGATAATCTATTGCTAGAAAGATATATTCCATTTCTCTTTTGACTTCAAATCCTGCCTATCAGAACATAGGTGCTTCAAACAGAGAAATTGTGAAAATGGAACAGTATTTTTGCATGATCTTGGATGAGAGGAACCATATTTAAGGTAAGCCTGAATGTCAGTTTCTTTCTAGTAAACCGTTGTGCTTATTCCATCTGCTTTGACGCACAATTTAAGTTTCTTCATGGTAAATGGTTGTGCTTATTCCATCTGTTTTGATGCACAATTTCTTTTAGTTTCCGGTATATAAAGACTACCACGTTTTAAACATTCTATACAGTATATTATATCTTTGCTGATAGAACTATACTTGCCCTTTGGAGAATATACACCCCTTGGCAGTCTGACTTGGTTGCACATCATCAAAAACATGAGGACAAGTAAAACATCTTGTCCAGCCACATTTAACAGTTTTGCTGACTTGAGATTTTACACCTATTTTTGGGTGTAGAAGCATATCTTTCACATTTTGGTCTCTACGGTATGAAACTAAAGGCTTTTCCTGGAAAAGGTAGCCTACTTCATCATCCAATTGTTAAATGTAAAAATTTCTTCCTATGATATTTTTATCATTTTGCTGTGTGAATTTAAAGGTAATGCCTAAAGTAATTCAAACCTTTTTGTCTTTCTTGAAAAGCTTGAGCTTGATTGATACCAATTACTGATGCTTTTGCTTTATCAATTACGTTTTGGGGATAAGTCCCTCACAAGAAATTTTCCATTTCATTCACTTTTGACACGAAATCATTGTCTTCTGAACACAACCTTCTCAATCTTAAAAACTGAGAGTACGGTATAGCATTTTTACAAGCCTTTGGGTGGCAAGAACCATATTTTAAATATGAATGACTGTCAGTAGTCTTGTAATGTACTGAGGTGGACAATCTATTTCTGCAAACTGAAATTTTTATATCCAAAAATTCAATTTTTTTCTCAGATACAACAAAAGTAAACTGAAAAGCATGATGGAAATTAGACACATAATCAATAAATTGATCAAACTCTGAATTTGATGAAGAGTCATATCTTACACTCAACCAATATATAACTCATCCTCATTGGATACCGACACATATTTATGTCTAAACTCTGATATATAGTTGTAGATCCTCTTCCAGCGACAGCTCAGCCGACCACCAGGGCATTTGCACATTTGTTTGAAGCCTTCAGGCCAGGTACTCAGAGATGTTATTCCAGGATGTTTTATGATTTCCTTGGTATCCTGGTGGCGGCTGGACTGTCACTGCAAAAGGTAGATATTTCAGTAATATTAACTTCCATGGAATATCTCCATTCCCAGAATTGTAAAGTGGCCAGTATCAGTAATTATATGGTTGCTCTGAGAGCTTTCTTTATACTTTATGACATGCCTACTGCTGTATTTAAAGATCACAAGATTCAGTGCAAGAACATTTTAGATGATATTAGAATGTGTGTTAAATTATTGTAAAATAAATATATAAAATCCATGGGGTATTCTTACTGTACATTATTAACCAATGTGGAAGCCAGGTCAAGTTGACCTGGGCTATGATCTTATTTAACACTGCTTCATGTGCTGCCTGTGGAGGTTTGCCCATTATTGGCTGCTTTTGGATTGTTGGTTTCACAGAGTGGGCCCATTTTATGGCCTTTCTCACCATTGACCTTTATGACATTTATCAGTACACACCTTTTCTGGTCTTGTCCAGATTTGACCTCTGTGACCTTTGATATGACCTTGGCCATTGGTGTCATTGTGACACTTAGGGTCACTGTTGCCTTAGTGGTTACTTTACTGATAAGATTGGTTTATAGTGTCTTTGGCTTATGAATTGGGAACTTTTTCATCTTGGAACTGTTATGTGGTGACCTTTATTTGACACAAGGTCACTTGGGGGTCATGGAATGTCAAAAAATTCAAAATTTCTGAAATTGGCAAAATTTTAACTAGCAGAATGAAAATCAATATCCTCAACAAAATAATTCAAATTAGACAAATTGTAAGAGAGATAACATTTATGCTACAATTCCATTGTCCCTGTTCATACCCAGTGGGTACATACAGCCAAATTTCATAATGAAGTAACTTTCCTTGATTTTCCTGGCCAAATTACCATGAATGTTTTCATACAAAACTTGCACTTTGAAATTATCTAAACTGTGGTCAAAAGAGTTGTAGTAAATAGCTACCTCTTTATGCCTATTCTTGCTCTTGACATCTCTCAAGTGTACTCTTATCCTGTTTCCTAACCTTCTTTCTGTTTCCCTGATATAAATCTCTCCACATCTAGTACATTCAATGCAATAAATGACATCTTTGTTGATACTAGAAAAACTACCCGCAGAAGTAAATTTACCTCTAGGGCCCTCAACTGTGTGTACCTCATTGAAAACAAAGGAACATGTAAGACGTTTTCTACCACATGGCAAAGTCATGCCAGATACATCTTTTGAACTAAATTTAGAGTGGACCAGCATGTATCTTATGTTCCTGTACCTACAGTATGAAATCAGAGGTTTGTCTTGAAAGAAATAACCCACTTCCTCGTCAAGATTTTAGCATGTGAAAATTTTTCTGCGCAATGTCTTTGATTGCCTTACTCTGAGAGTTGTATGTAAGGGTAATGATAACCCTATTAATTTATTTAGCAGGTTCTTTTTGTTTCAAAGCATGAGATCTACTGATATGAGAAACTCTATCTTTGACCTTAGAGATAATGCTCTGGGGATAATCTATTGCTAGAAAGATATATTCCATTTCTCTTTTGACTTCAAATCCTGCCTATCAGAACATAGGTGCTTCAAACAGAGAAATTGTGAAAATGGAACAGTATTTTTGCATGATCTTGGATGAGAGGAACCATATTTAAGGTAAGCCTGAATGTCAGTTTCTTTCTAGTAAACCGTTGTGCTTATTCCATCTGCTTTGACGCACAATTTAAGTTTCTTCGTGGTAAATGGTTGTGCTTATTCCATCTGTTTTGATGCACAATTTCTTTTAGTTTCCGGTATATAAAGACTACCACGTTTTAAACATTCTATACAGTATATTATATCTTTGCTGATAGAACTATACTTGCCCTTTGGAGAATATACACCCCTTGGCAGTCTGACTTGGTTGCACATCATCAAAAACATGAGGACAAGTAAAACATCTTGTCCAGCCACATTTAACAGTTTTGCTGACTTGAGATTTTACACCTATTTTTGGGTGTAGAAGCATATCTTTCACATTTTGGTCTCTACGGTATGAAACTAAAGGCTTTTCCTGGAAAAGGTAGCCTACTTCATCATCCAATTGTTAGATGTGAAAATTTCTTCCTATGATATTTTTGTCATTTTCCTGTGTGAATTTGAAGGTAATGCCTAAAATAATTCAAACCTTTTTGTCTTTCTTGAAAAGCTTGAGCTTGATTGATACCAATTACTGATGCTTTTGCTTTATCAATTACTTTTTGGGGATAAGTCCCTCACAAGAAATTTTCCATTTCATTCACTTTTGACACGAAATCATTGTCTTCTGAACACAACCTTCTCAATCTTAAAAACTGAGAGTACCGTATAGCATTTTTACAAGCCTTTGGGTGGCAAGAACCATATTTTAAATATGAATGACTGTCAGTAGTCTTGTAATGTACTGAGGTGGACAATCTATTTCTGCAAACTGAAATTTTTATATCCAAAAATTCAATTTTTTTCTCAGATACAACAAAAGTAAACTGAAAAGCCAATATATAACTCATCCTCATTGGAAACCGACACATATTTATGTCTAAACTATGATATATAGTTGTAGATCCTCTTACAGCGACAGCTCAGCTGACCACCAGGGCATTTGCACATTTGTTTGAAGCCTTCAGGCCAGGTACTCAGAGATGTTATTCCAGGATGTTTTATGATTTCCTTGGTATCCTGGTGGCGGCTGGACTGTCACTGCAAAAGGTAGATATTTCAGTAATATTAACTTCCATGGAATATCTGCATTCCCTGAATTGTAAAGTGGCCAGTATCAGTAATTATATGGTTACTCTGAGAGCTTTCTTTATACTTTATGACATGCCTACTGCTGTATTTAAAGATCACAAGATTCAGTGCAAGAACATTTTAGATGATATTAGAATGTGTGTTAAATTATTGTAAAATAAATATATAAAATCCATGGGGTATTCTTACTGTACATTATTAACCAATGTGGAAGCCAGGTCAAGTTGACCTGGGCTATGATCTTATTTAACACTGCTTCATGTGCTGCCTGTGGAGGTTTGCCCATTATTGGCTGCTTTTGGATTGTTGGTTTCACAGAGTGGGCCCATTTTATGGCCTTTCTCACCATTGACCTTTATGACATTTATCAGTACACACCTTTTCTGGTCTTGTCCAGATTTGACCTCTGTGACCTTTGATATGACCTTGGCCATTGGTGTCATTGTGACACTTAGGGTCACTGTTGCCTTAGTGGTTACTTTACTGATAAGATTGGTTTATAGTGTCTTTGGCTTATGAATTGGGAACTTTTTCATCTTGGAACTGTTATGTGGTGACCTTTATTTGACACAAGGTCACTTGGGGGTCATGGAATGTCAAAAACTTCAAAATTTCTTAAATTGGCAAAATCTTAACTAGCAGAATGAAAATCAATATCCTCAACAAAATAATTCAAATTAGACAAATTGTAAGAGAGATAACATTTATGCTACAATTTCATTGTCCCTGTTCATACCCAGTGGGTACATACAGCCAAATTTCATAATGAAGTAACTTTCCTTGATTTTCCTGGCCAAATTACCATGAATGTTTTCATACAAAACTTGCACTTTGAAATTATCTAAACTGTGGCCAAAAGAGTTGTAGTAAATAGCTACCTCTTTATGCCTATTCTTGTTCTTGACATCTCTCAAGTGTACTCTTATCCTATTTCCTAACCTTCTTTCTGTTTCCCTGATATAAATCTCTCCACATCTAGTACATTCAATGCAATAAATGACATCTTTGCTGATACTAGAAAAACTACCCGCAGAAGTAAATTTACCTCTAGGGCCCTCAACTGTGTGTACCTCATTGAAAACAAAGGAACATGTAAGACGTTTTCTACCACATGGCAAAGTCATGCCAGATACATCTTTTGAACTAAATTTAGAGTGGACCAGCATGTATCTTATGTTCCTGTACCTACAGTATGAAATCAGAGGTTTGTCTTGAAAGAAATAACCCACTTCCTCGTCAAGATTTTAGCATGTGAAAATTTTTCTGCGCAATGTCTTTGATTGCCTTACTGTGAGAGTTGTATGTAAGGGTAATGATAACCCTATTAATTAATTTATTTAGCAGGTTCTTTTTGTTTCAAAGCATGAGATCTACTGATATGAGAAACTCTATCTTTGACCTTAGAGATAATGCTCTGGGGATAATCTATTGCTAGAAAGATATATTCCATTTCTCTTTTGACTTCAAATCCTGCCTATCAGAACATAGGTGCTTCAAACAGAGAAATTGTGAAAATGGAACAGTATTTTTGCATGATCTTGGATGAGAGAAACCATATTTAAGGTAAGCCTGAATGTCAGTTTCTTTCTAGTAAACCGTTGTGCTTATTCCATCTGCTTTGACGCACAATTTAAGTTTCTTCGTGGTAAATGGTTGTGCTTATTCCATCTGTTTTGATGCACAATTTCTTTTAGTTTCCGGTATATAAAGACTACCACATTTTAAACATTCTATACAGTATATTATATCTTTGCTGATAGAACTATACTTGCCCTTTGGAGAATATACACCCCTTGGCAGTCTGACTTGGTTGCACATCATCAAAAACATGAGGACAAGTAAAACATCTTGTCCAGCCACATTTAACAGTTTTGCTGACTTGAGATTTTACACCTATTTTTGGGTGTAGAAGCATATCTTTCACATTTTGGTCTCTACGGTATGAAACTAAAGGCTTTTCCTGGAAAAGGTAGCCTACTTCATCATCCAATTGTTAAATGTAAAAATTTCTTCCTATGATATTTTTATCATTTTGCTGTGTGAATTTAAAGGTAATGCCTAAAGTAATTCAAACCTTTTTGTCTTTCTTGAAAAGCTTGAGCTTGATTGATACCAATTACTGATGCTTTTGCTTTATCAATTACGTTTTGGGGATAAGTCCCTCACAAGAAATTTTCCATTTCATTCACTTTTGACACGAAATCATTGTCTTCTGAACACAACCTTCTCAATCTTAAAAACTGAGAGTACGGTATAGCATTTTTACAAGCCTTTGGGTGGCAAGAACCATATTTTAAATATGAATGACTGTCAGTAGTCTTGTAATGTACTGAGGTGGACAATCTATTTCTGCAAACTGAAATTTTTATATCCAAAAATTCAATTTTTTTCTCAGATACAACAAAAGTAAACTGAAAAGCCAATATATAACTCATCCTCATTGGAAACCGACACATATTTATGTCTAAACTATGATATATAGTTGTAGATCCTCTTACAGTGACAGCTCAGCTGACCACCAGGGCATTTGCACATTTGTTTGAAGCCTTCAGGCCAGGTACTCAGAGATGTTATTCCAGGATGTTTCATGATTTCCTTGGTATCCTGGTGGCGGCTGGACTGTCACTGCAAAAGGTAGATATTTCAGTAATATTAACTTCCATGGAATATCTCCATTCCCAGAATTGTAAAGTGGCCAGTATCAGTAATTATATGGTTACTCTGAGAGCTTTCTTTATACTTTATGACATGCCTACTGCTGTATTTAAAGATCACAAGATTCAGTGCAAGAACATTTTAGATGATATTAGAATGTGTGTTAAATTATTGTAAAATAAATATATAAAATCCATGGGGTATTCATACTGTACATTATTAACCAATGTGGAAGCCAGGTCAAGTTGACCTGGGCTATGATCTTATTTAACACTGCTTCATGTGCTGCCTGTGGAGGTTTGCCCATTATTGGCTGCTTTTGGATTGTTGGTTTCACAGAGTGGGCCCATTTTATGGCCTTTCTCACCATTGACCTTTATGGCATTTATCAGTACACACCTTTTCTGGTCTTGTCCAGATTTGACCTCTGTGACCTTTGATATGACCTTGGCCATTGGTGTCATTGTGACACTTAGGGTCACTGTTGCCTTAGTGGTTACTTTACTGATAAGATTGGTTTATAGTGTCTTTGGCTTATGAATTGGGAACTTTTTCATCTTGGAACTGTTATGTGGTGACCTTTATTTGACACAAGGTCACTTGGGGGTCATGGAATGTCAAAAAATTCAAAATTTCTGAAATTGGCAAAATTTTAACTAGCAGAATGAAAATCAATATCCTCAACAAAATAATTCAAATTAGACAAATTGTAAGAGAGATAACATTTATGCTACAATTCCATTGTCCCTGTTCATACCCAGTGGGTACATACAGCCAAATTTCATAATGAAGTAACTTTCCTTGATTTTCCTGGCCAAATTACCATGAATGTTTTCATACAAAACTTGCACTTTGAAATTATCTAAACTGTGGCCAAAAGAGTTGTAGTAAATAGCTACCTCTTTATGCCTATTCTTGTTCTTGACATCTCTCAAGTGTACTCTTATCCTATTTCCTAACCTTCTTTCTGTTTCCCTGATATAAATCTCTCCACATCTAGTACATTCAATGCAATAAATGACATCTTTGTTGATACTAGAAAAACTACCCGCAGAAGTAAATTTACCTCTAGGGCCCTCAACTGTGTGTACCTCATTGAAAACAAAGGAACATGTAAGACGTTTTCTACCACATGGCAAAGTCATGCCAGATACATCTTTTGAACTAAATTTAGAGTGGACCAGCATGTATCTTATGTTCCTGTACCTACAGTATGAAATCAGAGGTTTGTCTTGAAAGAAATAACCCACTTCCTCGTCAAGATTTTAGCATGTGAAAATTTTTCTGCGCAATGTCTTTGATTGCCTTACTGTGAGAGTTGTATGTAAGGGTAGTGATAACCCTATTAATTTATTTAGCAGGTTCTTTTTGTTTCAAAGCATGAGATCTACTGATATGAGAAACTCTATCTTTGACCTTAAAGATAATGCTCTGGGGATAATCTATTGCTAGAAAGATATATTCCATTTCTCTTTTGACTTCAAATCCTGCCTATCAGAACATAGGTGCTTCAAACAGAGAAATTGTGAAAATGGAACAGTATTTTTGCATGATCTTGGATGAGAGGAACCATATTTAAGGTAAGCCTGAATGTCAGTTTCTTTCTAGTAAACCGTTGTGCTTATTCCATCTGCTTTGACGCACAATTTAAGTTTCTTCGTGGTAAATGGTTGTGCTTATTCCATCTGTTTTGATGCACAATTTCTTTTAGTTTCTGGTATATAAAGACTATCACGTTTTAAACATTCTATACAGTATATTATATCTTTGCTGATAGAACTATACTTGCCCTTTGGAGAATATACACCCCTTGGCAGTCTGACTTGGTTGCACATCATCAAAAACATGAGGACAAGTAAAACATCTTGTCCAGCCACATTTAACAGTTTTGCTGACTTGAGATTTTACACCTATTTTTGGGTGTAGAAGCATATCTTTCACATTTTGGTCTCTACGGTATGAAACTAAAGGCTTTTCCTGGAAAAGGTAACCTACTTCATCATCCAATTGTTAAATGTGAAAATTTCTTCCTATGATATTTTTGTCATTTTGCTGTGTGAATTTGAAGGTAATGCCTAAAATAATTCAAACCTTTTTGTCTTTCTTGAAAAGCTTGAGCTTGATTGATACCAATTACTGATGCTTTTGCTTTATCAATTACTTTTTGGGGATAAGTCCCTCACAAGAAATTTTCCATTTCATTCACTTTTGACACGAAATCATTGTCTTCTGAACACAACCTTCTCAATCTTAAAAACTGAGAGTACCGTATAGCATTTTTACAAGCCTTTGGGTGGCAAGAACCATATTTTAAATATGAATGACTGTCAGTAGTCTTGTAATGTACTGAGGTGGACAATCTATTTCTGCAAACTGAAATTTTTATATCCAAAAATTCAATTTTTTTCTCAGATACAACAAAAGTAAACTGAAAAGCATGATGGAAATTGCACACATAATCAATAAATTGATCAAACTCTAAATTTGATGAAGAGTCATATCTTACACTCAACCAATATATAACTCATCCTCATTGGAAACCGACACATATTTATGTCTAAACTATGATATATAGTTGTAGATCCTCTTACAGCGACAGCTCAGCTGACCACCAGGGCATTTGCACATTTGTTTGAAGCCTTCAGGCCAGGTACTCAGAGATGTTATTCCAGGATGTTTTATGATTTCCTTGGTATCCTGGTGGCGGCTGGACTGTCACTGCAAAAGGTAGATATTTCAGTAATATTAACTTCCATGGAATATCTCCATTCCCAGAATTGTAAAGTGGCCAGTATCAGTAATTATATGGTTACTCTGAGAGCTTTCTTTATACTTTATGACATGCCTACTGCTGTATTTAAAGATCACAAGATTCAGTGCAAGAACATTTTAGATGATATTAGAATGTGTGTTAAATTATTGTAAAATAAATATATAAAATCCATGGGGTATTCTTACTTTACATTATTAACCAATGTGGAAGCCAGGTCAAGTTGACCTGGGCTATGATCTTATTTAACACTGCTTCATGTGCTGCCTGTGGAGGTTTGCCCATTATTGGCTGCTTTTGGATTGTTGGTTTCACAGAGTGGGCCCATTTTATGGCCTTTCTCACCATTGACCTTTATGACATTTATCAGTACACACCTTTTCTGGTCTTGTCCAGATTTGACCTCTGTGACCTTTGATATGACCTTGGCCATTGGTGTCATTGTGACACTTAGGGTCACTGTTGCCTTAGTGGTTACTTTACTGATAAGATTGGTTTATAGTGTCTTTGGCTTATGAATTGGGAACTTTTTCATCTTGGAACTGTTATGTGGTGACCTTTATTTGACACAAGGTCACTTGGGGGTCATGGAATGTCAAAAAATTCAAAATTTCTGAAATTGGCAAAATTTTAACTAGCAGAATGAAAATCAATATCCTCAACAAAATAATTCAAATTAGACAAATTGTAAGAGAGATAACATTTATGCTACAATTCCATTGTCCCTGTTCATACCCAGTGGGTACATACAGCCAAATTTCATAATGAAGTAACTTTCCTTGATTTTCCTGGCCAAATTACCATGAATGTTTTCATACAAAACTTGCACTTTGAAATTATCTAAACTGTGGCCAAAAGAGTTGTAGTAAATAGCTACCTCTTTATGCCTATTCTTGTTCTTGACATCTCTCAAGTGTACTCTTATCCTATTTCCTAACCTTCTTTCTGTTTCCCTGATATAAATCTCTCCACATCTAGTACATTCAATGCAATAAATGACATCTTTGTTGATACTAGAAAAACTACCCGCAGAAGTAAATTTACCTCTAGGGCCCTCAACTGTGTGTACCTCATTGAAAACAAAGGAACATGTAAGACGTTTTCTACCACATGGCAAAGTCATGCCAGATACATCTTTTGAACTAAATTTAGAGTGGACCAGCATGTATCTTATGTTCCTGTACCTACAGTATGAAATCAGAGGTTTGTCTTGAAAGAAATAACCCACTTCCTCGTCAAGATTTTAGCATGTGAAAATTTTTCTGCGCAATGTCTTTGATTGCCTTACTGTGAGAGTTGTATGTAAGGGTAATGATAACCCTATTAATTTATTTAGCAGGTTCTTTTTGTTTCAAAGCATGAGATCTACTGATATGAGAAACTCTATCTTTGACCTTAGAGATAATGCTCTGGGGATAATCTATTGCTAGAAAGATATATTCCATTTCTCTTTTGACTTCAAATCCTGCCTATCAGAACATAGGTGCTTCAAACAGAGAAATTGTGAAAATGCAACAGTATTTTTGCATGATCTTGGATGAGAGGAACCATATTTAAGGTAAGCCTGAATGTCAGTTTCTTTCTAGTAAACCGTTGTGCTTATTCCATCTGCTTTGACGCACAATTTAAGTTTCTTCGTGGTAAATGGTTGTGCTTATTCCATCTGTTTTGATGCACAATTTCTTTTAGTTTCTGGTATATAAAGACTATCACGTTTTAAACATTCTATACAGTATATTATATCTTTGCTGATAGAACTATACTTGCCCTTTGGAGAATATACACCCCTTGGCAGTCTGACTTGGTTGCACATCATCAAAAACATGAGGACAAGTAAAACATCTTGTCCAGCCACATTTAACAGTTTTGCTGACTTGAGATTTTACACCTATTTTTGGGTGTAGAAGCATATCTTTCACATTTTGGTCTCTACGGTATGAAACTAAAGGCTTTTCCTGGAAAAGGTAGCCTACTTCATCATCCAATTGTTAAATGTGAAAATTTCTTCCTATGATATTTTTGTCATTTTGCTGTGTGAATTTGAAGGTAATGCCTAAAATAATTCAAACCTTTTTGTCTTTCTTGAAAAGCTTGAGCTTGATTGATACCAATTACTGATGCTTTTGCTTTATCAATTACTTTTTGGGGATAAGTCCCTCACAAGAAATTTTCCATTTCATTCACTTTTGACATGAAATCATTGTCTTCTGAACACAACCTTCTCAATCTTAAAAACTGAGAGTACCGTATAGCATTTTTACAAGCCTTTGGGTGGCAAGAACCATATTTTAAATATGAATGACTGTCAGTAGTCTTGTAATGTACTGAGGTGGACAATCTATTTCTGCAAACTGAAATTTTTATATCCAAAAATTCAATTTTTTTCTCAGATACAACAAAAGTAAACTGAAAAGCATGATGGAAATTGCACACATAATCAATAAATTGATCAAACTCTAAATTTGATGAAGAGTCATATCTTACACTCAACCAATATATAACTCATCCTCATTGGAAACCGACACATATTTATGTCTAAACTATGATATATAGTTGTAGATCCTCTTACAGCGACAGCTCAGCTGACCACCAGGGCATTTGCACATTTGTTTGAAGCCTTCAGGCCAGGTACTCAGAGATGTTATTCCAGGATGTTTTATGATTTCCTTGGTATCCTGGTGGCGGCTGGACTGTCACTGCAAAAGGTAGATATTTCAGTAATATTAACTTCCATGGAATATCTCCATTCCCAGAATTGTAAAGTGGCCAGTATCAGTAATTATATGGTTACTCTGAGAGCTTTCTTTATACTTTATGACATGCCTACTGCTGTATTTAAAGATCACAAGATTCAGTGCAAGAACATTTTAGATGATATTAGAATGTGTGTTAAATTATTGTAAAATAAATATATAAAATCCATGGGGTATTCTTACTGTACATTATTAACCAATGTGGAAGCCAGGTCAAGTTGACCTGGGCTATGATCTTATTTAACACTGCTTCATGTGCTGCCTGTGGAGGTTTGCCCATTATTGGCTGCTTTTGGATTGTTGGTTTCACAGAGTGGGCCCATTTTATGGCCTTTCTCACCATTGACCTTTATGACATTTATCAGTACACACCTTTTCTGGTCTTGTCCAGATTTGACCTCTGTGACCTTTGATATGACCTTGGCCATTGGTGTCATTGTGACACTTAGGATCACTGTTGCCTTAGTGGTTACTTTACTGATAAGATTGGTTTATAGTGTCTTTGGCTTATGAATTGGGAACTTTTTCATCTTGGAACTGTTATGTGGTGACCTTTATTTGACACAAGGTCACTTGGGGGTCATGGAATGTCAAAAAATTCAAAATTTCTGAAATTGGCAAAATTTTAACTAGCAGAATGAAAATCAATATCCTCAACAAAATAATTCAAATTAGACAAATTGTAAGAGAGATAACATTTATGCTACAATTTCATTGTCCCTGTTCATACCCAGTGGGTACATACAGCCAAATTTCATAATGAAGTAACTTTCCTTGATTTTCCTGGCCAAATTACCATGAATGTTTTCATACAAAACTTGCACTTTGAAATTATCTAAACTGTGGCCAAAAGAGTTGTAGTAAATAGCTACCTCTTTATGCCTATTCTTGTTCTTGACATCTCTCAAGTGTACTCTTATCCTATTTCCTAACCTTCTTTCTGTTTCCCTGATATAAATCTCTCCACATCTAGTACATTCAATGCAATAAATGACATCTTTGTTGATACTAGAAAAACTACCCGCAGAAGTAAATTTACCTCTAGGGCCCTCAACTGTGTGTACCTCATTGAAAACAAAGGAACATGTAAGACGTTTTCTACCACATGGCAAAGTCATGCCAGATACATCTTTTGAACTAAATTTAGAGTGGACCAGCATGTATCTTATGTTCCTGTACCTACAGTATGAAATCAGAGGTTTGTCTTGAAAGAAATAACCCACTTCCTCGTCAAGATTTTAGCATGTGAAAATTTTTCTGCGCAATGTCTTTGATTGCCTTACTGTGAGAGTTGTATGTAAGGGTAATGATAACCCTATTAATTTATTTAGCAGGTTCTTTTTGTTTCAAAGCATGAGATCTACTGATATGAGAAACTCTATCTTTGACCTTAGAGATAATGCTCTGGGGATAATCTATTGCTAGAAAGATATATTCCATTTCTCTTTTGACTTCAAATCCTGCCTATCAGAACATAGGTGCTTCAAACAGAGAAATTGTGAAAATGCAACAGTATTTTTGCATGATCTTGGATGAGAGGAACCATATTTAAGGTAAGCCTGAATGTCAGTTTCTTTCTAGTAAACCGTTGTGCTTATTCCATCTGCTTTGACGCACAATTTAAGTTTCTTCGTGGTAAATGGTTGTGCTTATTCCATCTGTTTTGATGCACAATTTCTTTTAGTTTCTGGTATATAAAGACTATCACGTTTTAAACATTCTATACAGTATATTATATCTTTGCTGATAGAACTATACTTGCCCTTTGGAGAATATACACCCCTTGGCAGTCTGACTTGGTTGCACATCATCAAAAACATGAGGACAAGTAAAACATCTTGTCCAGCCACATTTAACAGTTTTGCTGACTTGAGATTTTACACCTATTTTTGGGTGTAGAAGCATATCTTTCACATTTTGGTCTCTACGGTATGAAACTAAAGGCTTTTCCTGGAAAAGGTAGCCTACTTCATCATCCAATTGTTAAATGTGAAAATTTCTTCCTATGATATTTTTGTCATTTTGCTGTGTGAATTTGAAGGTAATGCCTAAAATAATTCAAACCTTTTTGTCTTTCTTGAAAAGCTTGAGCTTGATTGATACCAATTACTGATGCTTTTGCTTTATCAATTACTTTTTGGGGATAAGTCCCTCACAAGAAATTTTCCATTTCATTCACTTTTGACATGAAATCATTGTCTTCTGAACACAACCTTCTCAATCTTAAAAACTGAGAGTACCGTATAGCATTTTTACAAGCCTTTGGGTGGCAAGAACCATATTTTAAATATGAATGACTGTCAGTAGTCTTGTAATGTACTGAGGTGGACAATCTATTTCTGCAAACTGAAATTTTTATATCCAAAAATTCAATTTTTTTCTCAGATACAACAAAAGTAAACTGAAAAGCATGATGGAAATTGCACACATAATCAATAAATTGATCAAACTCTAAATTTGATGAAGAGTCATATCTTACACTCAACCAATATATAACTCATCCTCATTGGAAACCGACACATATTTATGTCTAAACTATGATATATAGTTGTAGATCCTCTTACAGCGACAGCTCAGCTGACCACCAGGGCATTTGCACATTTGTTTGAAGCCTTCAGGCCAGGTACTCAGAGATGTTATTCCAGGATGTTTTATGATTTCCTTGGTATCCTGGTGGCGGCTGGACTGTCACTGCAAAAGGTAGATATTTCAGTAATATTAACTTCCATGGAATATCTCCATTCCCAGAATTGTAAAGTGGCCAGTATCAGTAATTATATGGTTACTCTGAGAGCTTTCTTTATACTTTATGACATGCCTACTGCTGTATTTAAAGATCACAAGATTCAGTGCAAGAACATTTTAGATGATATTAGAATGTGTGTTAAATTATTGTAAAATAAATATATAAAATCCATGGGGTATTCTTACTGTACATTATTAACCAATGTGGAAGCCAGGTCAAGTTGACCTGGGCTATGATCTTATTTAACACTGCTTCATGTGCTGCCTGTGGAGGTTTGCCCATTATTGGCTGCTTTTGGATTGTTGGTTTCACAGAGTGGGCCCATTTTATGGCCTTTCTCACCATTGACCTTTATGACATTTATCAGTACACACCTTTTCTGGTCTTGTCCAGATTTGACCTCTGTGACCTTTGATATGACCTTGGCCATTGGTGTCATTGTGACACTTAGGATCACTGTTGCCTTAGTGGTTACTTTACTGATAAGATTGGTTTATAGTGTCTTTGGCTTATGAATTGGGAACTTTTTCATCTTGGAACTGTTATGTGGTGACCTTTATTTGACACAAGGTCACTTGGGGGTCATGGAATGTCAAAAAATTCAAAATTTCTGAAATTGGCAAAATTTTAACTAGCAGAATGAAAATCAATATCCTCAACAAAATAATTCAAATTAGACAAATTGTAAGAGAGATAACATTTATGCTACAATTCCATTGTCCCTGTTCATACCCAGTGGGTACATACAGCCAAATTTCATAATGAAGTAACTTTCCTTGATTTTCCTGGCCAAATTACCATGAATGTTTTCATACAAAACTTGCACTTTGAAATTATCTAAACTGTGGCCAAAAGAGTTGTAGTAAATAGCTACCTCTTTATGCCTATTCTTGTTCTTGACATCTCTCAAGTGTACTCTTATCCTATTTCCTAACCTTCTTTCTGTTTCCCTGATATAAATCTCTCCACATCTAGTACATTCAATGCAATAAATGACATCTTTGTTGATACTAGAAAAACTACCCGCAGAAGTAAATTTACCTCTAGGGCCCTCAACTGTGTGTACCTCATTGAAAACAAAGGAACATGTAAGACGTTTTCTACCACATGGCAAAGTCATGCCAGATACATCTTTTGAACTAAATTTAGAGTGGACCAGCATGTATCTTATGTTCCTGTACCTACAGTATGAAATCAGAGGTTTGTCTTGAAAGAAATAACCCACTTCCTCGTCAAGATTTTAGCATGTGAAAATTTTTCTGCGCAATGTCTTTGATTGCCTTACTGTGAGAGTTGTATGTAAGGGTAATGATAACCCTATTAATTTATTTAGCAGGTTCTTTTTGTTTCAAAGCATGAGATCTACTGATATGAGAAACTCTATCTTTGACCTTAGAGATAATGCTCTGGGGATAATCTATTGCTAGAAAGATATATTCCATTTCTCTTTTGACTTCAAATCTTGCCTATCAGAACATAGGTGCTTCAAACAGAGAAATTGTGAAAATGCAACAGTATTTTTGCATGATCTTGGATGAGAGGAACCATATTTAAGGTAAGCCTGAATGTCAGTTTCTTTCTAGTAAACCGTTGTGCTTATTCCATCTGCTTTGACGCACAATTTAAGTTTCTTCGTGGTAAATGGTTGTGCTTATTCCATCTGTTTTGATGCACAATTTCTTTTAGTTTCTGGTATATAAAGACTATCACGTTTTAAACATTCTATACAGTATATTATATCTTTGCTGATAGAACTATACTTGCCCTTTGGAGAATATACACCCCTTGGCAGTCTGACTTGGTTGCACATCATCAAAAACATGAGGACAAGTAAAACATCTTGTCCAGCCACATTTAACAGTTTTGCTGACTTGAGATTTTACACCTATTTTTGGGTGTAGAAGCATATCTTTCACATTTTGGTCTCTACGGTATGAAACTAAAGGCTTTTCCTGGAAAAGGTAGCCTACTTCATCATCCAATTGTTAAATGTGAAAATTTCTTCCTATGATATTTTTGTCATTTTGCTGTGTGAATTTGAAGGTAATGCCTAAAATAATTCAAACCTTTTTGTCTTTCTTGAAAAGCTTGAGCTTGATTGATACTAATTACTGATGCTTTTGCTTTATCAATTACTTTTTGGGGATAAGTCCCTCACAAGAAATTTTCCATTTCATTCACTTTTGACATGAAATCATTGTCTTCTGAACACAACCTTCTCAATCTTAAAAACTGAGAGTACCGTATAGCATTTTTACAAGCCTTTGGGTGGCAAGAACCATATTTTAAATATGAATGACTGTCAGTAGTCTTGTAATGTACTGAGGTGGACAATCTATTTCTGCAAACTGAAATTTTTATATCCAAAAATTCAATTTTTTTCTCAGATACAACAAAAGTAAACTGAAAAGCATGATGGAAATTGCACACATAATCAATAAATTGATCAAACTCTAAATTTGATGAAGAGTCATATCTTACACTCAACCAATATATAACTCATCCTCATTGGAAACCGACACATATTTATGTCTAAACTATGATATATAGTTGTAGATCCTCTTACAGCGACAGCTCAGCTGACCACCAGGGCATTTGCACATTTGTTTGAAGCCTTCAGGCCAGGTACTCAGAGATGTTATTCCAGGATGTTTTATGATTTCCTTGGTATCCTGGTGGCGGCTGGACTGTCACTGCAAAAGGTAGATATTTCAGTAATATTAACTTCCATGGAATATCTCCATTCCCAGAATTGTAAAGTGGCCAGTATCAGTAATTATATGGTTACTCTGAGAGCTTTCTTTATACTTTATGACATGCCTACTGCTGTATTTAAAGATCACAAGATTCAGTGCAAGAACATTTTAGATGATATTAGAATGTGTGTTAAATTATTGTAAAATAAATATATAAAATCCATGGGGTATTCTTACTGTACATTATTAACCAATGTGGAAGCCAGGTCAAGTTGACCTGGGCTATGATCTTATTTAACACTGCTTCATGTGCTGCCTGTGGAGGTTTGCCCATTATTGGCTGCTTTTGGATTGTTGGTTTCACAGAGTGGGCCCATTTTATGGCCTTTCTCACCATTGACCTTTATGACATTTATCAGTACACACCTTTTCTGGTCTTGTCCAGATTTGACCTCTGTGACCTTTGATATGACCTTGGCCATTGGTGTCATTGTGACACTTAGGATCACTGTTGCCTTAGTGGTTACTTTACTGATAAGATTGGTTTATAGTGTCTTTGGCTTATGAATTGGGAACTTTTTCATCTTGGAACTGTTATGTGGTGACCTTTATTTGACACAAGGTCACTTGGGGGTCATGGAATGTCAAAAAATTCAAAATTTCTGAAATTGGCAAAATTTTAACTAGCAGAATGAAAATCAATATCCTCAACAAAATAATTCAAATTAGACAAATTGTAAGAGAGATAACATTTATGCTACAATTCCATTGTCCCTGTTCATACCCAGTGGGTACATACAGCCAAATTTCATAATGAAGTAACTTTCCTTGATTTTCCTGGCCAAATTACCATGAATGTTTTCATACAAAACTTGCACTTTGAAATTATCTAAACTGTGGCCAAAAGAGTTGTAGTAAATAGCTACCTCTTTATGCCTATTCTTGTTCTTGACATCTCTCAAGTGTACTCTTATCCTATTTCCTAACCTTCTTTCTGTTTCCCTGATATAAATCTCTCCACATCTAGTACATTCAATGCAATAAATGACATCTTTGTTGATACTAGAAAAACTACCCGCAGAAGTAAATTTACCTCTAGGGCCCTCAACTGTGTGTACCTCATTGAAAACAAAGGAACATGTAAGACGTTTTCTACCACATGGCAAAGTCATGCCAGATACATCTTTTGAACTAAATTTAGAGTGGACCAGCATGTATCTTATGTTCCTGTACCTACAGTATGAAATCAGAGGTTTGTCTTGAAAGAAATAACCCACTTCCTCGTTAAGATTTTAGCATGTGAAAATTTTTCTGCGCAATGTCTTTGATTGCCTTACTGTGAGAGTTGTATGTAAGGGTAGTGATAACCCTATTAATTTATTTAGCAGGTTCTTTTTGTTTCAAAGCATGAGATCTACTGATATGAGAAACTCTATCTTTGACCTTAGAGATAATGCTCTGGGGATAATCTATTGCTAGAAAGATATATTCCATTTCTCTTTTGACTTCAAATCCTGCCTATCAGAACATAGGTGCTTCAAACAGAGAAATTGTGAAAATGGAACAGTATTTTTGCATGATCTTGGATGAGAGGAACCATATTTAAGGTAAGCCTGAATGTCAGTTTCTTTCTAGTAAACCGTTGTGCTTATTCCATCTGCTTTGACGCACAATTTAAGTTTCTTCGTGGTAAATGGTTGTGCTTATTCCATCTGTTTTGATGCACAATTTCTTTTAGTTTCTGGTATATAAAGACTATCACGTTTTAAACATTCTATACAGTATATTATATCTTTGCTGATAGAACTATACTTGCCCTTTGGAGAATATACACCCCTTGGCAGTCTGACTTGGTTGCACATCATCAAAAACATGAGGACAAGTAAAACATCTTGTCCAGCCACATTTAACAGTTTTGCTGACTTGAGATTTTACACCTATTTTTGGGTGTAGAAGCATATCTTTCACATTTTGGTCTCTACGGTATGAAACTAAAGGCTTTTCCTGGAAAAGGTAGCCTACTTCATCATCCAATTGTTAAATGTGAAAATTTCTTCCTATGATATTTTTGTCATTTTGCTGTGTGAATTTGAAGGTAATGCCTAAAATAATTCAAACCTTTTTGTCTTTCTTGAAAAGCTTGAGCTTGATTGATACCAATTACTGATGCTTTTGCTTTATCAATTACTTTTTGGGGATAAGTCCCTCACAAGAAATTTTCCATTTCATTCACTTTTGACACGAAATCATTGTCTTCTGAACACAACCTTCTCAATCTTAAAAACTGAGAGTACCGTATAGCATTTTTACAAGCCTTTGGGTGGCAAGAACCATATTTTAAATATGAATGACTGTCAGTAGTCTTGTAATGTACTGAGGTGGACAATCTATTTCTGCAAACTGAAATTTTTATATCCAAAAATTCAATTTTTTTCTCAGATACAACAAAAGTAAACTGAAAAGCCAATATATAACTCATCCTCATTGGAAACCGACACATATTTATGTCTAAACTATGATATATAGTTGTAGATCCTCTTACAGCGACAGCTCAGCTGACCACCAGGGCATTTGCACATTTGTTTGAAGCCTTCAGGCCAGGTACTCAGAGATGTTATTCCAGGATGTTTTATGATTTCCTTGGTATCCTGGTGGCGGCTGGACTGTCACTGCAAAAGGTAGATATTTCAGTAATATTAACTTCCATGGAATATCTCCATTCCCAGAATTGTAAAGTGGCCAGTATCAGTAATTATATGGTTACTCTGAGAGCTTTCTTTATACTTTATGACATGCCTACTGCTGTATTTAAAGATCACAAGATTCAGTGCAAGAACATTTTAGATGATATTAGAATGTGTGTTAAATTATTGTAAAATAAATATATAAAATCCATGGGGTATTCTTACTGTACATTATTAACCAATGTGGAAGCCAGGTCAAGTTGACCTGGGCTATGATCTTATTTAACACTGCTTCATGTGCTGCCTGTGGAGGTTTGCCCATTATTGGCTGCTTTTGGATTGTTGGTTTCACAGAGTGGGCCCATTTTATGGCCTTTCTCACCATTGACCTTTATGACATTTATCAGTACACACCTTTTCTGGTCTTGTCCAGATTTGACCTCTGTGACCTTTGATATGACCTTGGCCATTGGTGTCATTGTGACACTTAGGGTCACTGTTGCCTTAGTGGTTACTTTACTGATAAGATTGGTTTATAGTGTCTTTGGCTTATGAATTGGGAACTTTTTCATCTTGGAACTGTTATGTGGTGACCTTTATTTGACACAAGGTCACTTGGGGGTCATGGAATGTCAAAAAATTCAAAATTTCTGAAATTGGCAAAATTTTAACTAGCAGAATGAAAATCAATATCCTCAACAAAATAATTCAAATTAGACAAATTGTAAGAGAGATAACATTTATGCTACAATTCCATTGTCCCTGTTCATACCCAGTGGGTACATACAGCCAAATTTCATAATGAAGTAACTTTCCTTGATTTTCCTGGCCAAATTACCATGAATGTTTTCATACAAAACTTGCACTTTGAAATTATCTAAACTGTGGCCAAAAGAGTTGTAGTAAATAGCTACCTCTTTATGCCTATTCTTGTTCTTGACATCTCTCAAGTGTACTCTTATCCTATTTCCTAACCTTCTTTCTGTTTCCCTGATATAAATCTCTCCACATCTAGTACATTCAATGCAATAAATGACATCTTTGTTGATACTAGAAAAACTACCCGCAGAAGTAAATTTACCTCTAGGGCCCTCAACTGTGTGTACCTCATTGAAAACAAAGGAACATGTAAGACGTTTTCTACCACATGGCAAAGTCATGCCAGATACATCTTTTGAACTAAATTTAGAGTGGACCAGCATGTATCTTATGTTCCTGTACCTACAGTATGAAATCAGAGGTTTGTCTTGAAAAAAATAACCCACTTCCTCGTCAAGATTTTAGCATGTGAAAATTTTTCTGCGCAATGTCTTTGATTGCCTTACTGTGAGAGTTGTATGTAAGGGTAATGATAACCCTATTAATTTATTTAGCAGGTTCTTTTTGTTTCAAAGCATGAGATCTACTGATATGAGAAACTCTATCTTTGACCTTAAAGATAATGCTCTGGGGATAATCTATTGCTAGAAAGATATATTCCATTTCTCTTTTGACTTCAAATCCTGCCTATCAGAACATAGGTGCTTCAAACAGAGAAATTGTGAAAATGCAACAGTATTTTTGCATGATCTTGGATGAGAGGAACCATATTTAAGGTAAGCCTGAATGTCAGTTTCTTTCTAGTAAACCGTTGTGCTTATTCCATCTGCTTTGACGCACAATTTAAGTTTCTTCGTGGTAAATGGTTGTGCTTATTCCATCTGTTTTGATGCACAATTTCTTTTAGTTTCTGGTATATAAAGACTATCACGTTTTAAACATTCTATACAGTATATTATATCTTTGCTGATAGAACTATACTTGCCCTTTGGAGAATATACACCCCTTGGCAGTCTGACTTGGTTGCACATCATCAAAAACATGAGGACAAGTAAAACATCTTGTCCAGCCACATTTAACAGTTTTGCTGACTTGAGATTTTACACCTATTTTTGGGTGTAGAAGCATATCTTTCACATTTTGGTCTCTACGGTATGAAACTAAAGGCTTTTCCTGGAAAAGGTAGCCTACTTCATCATCCAATTGTTAAATGTGAAAATTTCTTCCTATGATATTTTTGTCATTTTGCTGTGTGAATTTGAAGGTAATGCCTAAAATAATTCAAACCTTTTTGTCTTTCTTGAAAAGCTTGAGCTTGATTGATACCAATTACTGATGCTTTTGCTTTATCAATTACTTTTTGGGGATAAGTCCCTCACAAGAAATTTTCCATTTCATTCACTTTTGACATGAAATCATTGTCTTCTGAACACAACCTTCTCAATCTTAAAAACTGAGAGTACCGTATAGCATTTTTACAAGCCTTTGGGTGGCAAGAACCATATTTTAAATATGAATGACTGTCAGTAGTCTTGTAATGTACTGAGGTGGACAATCTATTTCTGCAAACTGAAATTTTTATATCCAAAAATTCAATTTTTTTCTCAGATCCAACAAAAGTAAACTGAAAAGCATGATGGAAATTGCACACATAATCAATAAATTGATCAAACTCTAAATTTAATGAAGAGTCATATCTTACACTCAACCAATATATAACTCATCCTCATTGGAAACCGACACATATTTATGTCTAAACTATGATATATAGTTGTAGATCCTCTTACAGCGACAGCTCAGCTGACCACCAGGGCATTTGCACATTTGTTTGAAGCCTTCAGGCCAGGTACTCAGAGATGTTATTCCAGGATGTTTTATGATTTCCTTGGTATCCTGGTGGCGGCTGGACTGTCACTGCAAAAGGTAGATATTTCAGTAATATTAACTTCCATGGAATATCTGCATTCCCTGAATTGTAAAGTGGCCAGTATCAGTAATTATATGGTTACTCTGAGAGCTTTCTTTATACTTTATGACATGCCTACTGCTGTATTTAAAGATCACAAGATTCAGTGCAAGAACATTTTAGATGATATTAGAATGTGTGTTAAATTATTGTAAAATAAATATATAAAATCCATGGGGTATTCTTACTGTACATTATTAACCAATGTGGAAGCCAGGTCAAGTTGACCTGGGCTATGATCTTATTTAACACTGCTTCATGTGCTGCCTGTGGAGGTTTGCCCATTATTGGCTGCTTTTGGATTGTTGGTTTCACAGAGTGGGCCCATTTTATGGCCTTTCTCACCATTGACCTTTATGACATTTATCAGTACACACCTTTTCTGGTCTTGTCCAGATTTGACCTCTGTGACCTTTGATATGACCTTGGCCATTGGTGTCATTGTGACACTTAGGGTCACTGTTGCCTTAGTGGTTACTTTACTGATAAGATTGGTTTATAGTGTCTTTGGCTTATGAATTGGGAACTTTTTCATCTTGGAACTGTTATGTGGTGACCTTTATTTGACACAAGGTCACTTGGGGGTCATGGAATGTCAAAAACTTCAAAATTTCTTAAATTGGCAAAATCTTAACTAGCAGAATGAAAATCAATATCCTCAACAAAATAATTCAAATTAGACAAATTGTAAGAGAGATAACATTTATGCTACAATTTCATTGTCCCTGTTCATACCCAGTGGGTACATACAGCCAAATTTCATAATGAAGTAACTTTCCTTGATTTTCCTGGCCAAATTACCATGAATGTTTTCATACAAAACTTGCACTTTGAAATTATCTAAACTGTGGCCAAAAGAGTTGTAGTAAATAGCTACCTCTTTATGCCTATTCTTGTTCTTGACATCTCTCAAGTGTACTCTTATCCTATTTCCTAACCTTCTTTCTGTTTCCCTGATATAAATCTCTCCACATCTAGTACATTCAATGCAATAAATGACATCTTTGCTGATACTAGAAAAACTACCCGCAGAAGTAAATTTACCTCTAGGGCCCTCAACTGTGTGTACCTCATTGAAAACAAAGGAACATGTAAGACGTTTTCTACCACATGGCAAAGTCATGCCAGATACATCTTTTGAACTAAATTTAGAGTGGACCAGCATGTATCTTATGTTCCTGTACCTACAGTATGAAATCAGAGGTTTGTCTTGAAAGAAATAACCCACTTCCTCGTCAAGATTTTAGCATGTGAAAATTTTTCTGCGCAATGTCTTTGATTGCCTTACTGTGAGAGTTGTATGTAAGGGTAATGATAACCCTATTAATTAATTTATTTAGCAGGTTCTTTTTGTTTCAAAGCATGAGATCTACTGATATGAGAAACTCTATCTTTGACCTTAGAGATAATGCTCTGGGGATAATCTATTGCTAGAAAGATATATTCCATTTCTCTTTTGACTTCAAATCCTGCCTATCAGAACATAGGTGCTTCAAACAGAGAAATTGTGAAAATGGAACAGTATTTTTGCATGATCTTGGATGAGAGAAACCATATTTAAGGTAAGCCTGAATGTCAGTTTCTTTCTAGTAAACCGTTGTGCTTATTCCATCTGCTTTGACGCACAATTTAAGTTTCTTCGTGGTAAATGGTTGTGCTTATTCCATCTGTTTTGATGCACAATTTCTTTTAGTTTCCGGTATATAAAGACTACCACATTTTAAACATTCTATACAGTATATTATATCTTTGCTGATAGAACTATACTTGCCCTTTGGAGAATATACACCCCTTGGCAGTCTGACTTGGTTGCACATCATCAAAAACATGAGGACAAGTAAAACATCTTGTCCAGCCACATTTAACAGTTTTGCTGACTTGAGATTTTACACCTATTTTTGGGTGTAGAAGCATATCTTTCACATTTTGGTCTCTACGGTATGAAACTAAAGGCTTTTCCTGGAAAAGGTAGCCTACTTCATCATCCAATTGTTAAATGTAAAAATTTCTTCCTATGATATTTTTATCATTTTGCTGTGTGAATTTAAAGGTAATGCCTAAAGTAATTCAAACCTTTTTGTCTTTCTTGAAAAGCTTGAGCTTGATTGATACCAATTACTGATGCTTTTGCTTTATCAATTACGTTTTGGGGATAAGTCCCTCACAAGAAATTTTCCATTTCATTCACTTTTGACACGAAATCATTGTCTTCTGAACACAACCTTCTCAATCTTAAAAACTGAGAGTACGGTATAGCATTTTTACAAGCCTTTGGGTGGCAAGAACCATATTTTAAATATGAATGACTGTCAGTAGTCTTGTAATGTACTGAGGTGGACAATCTATTTCTGCAAACTGAAATTTTTATATCCAAAAATTCAATTTTTTTCTCAGATACAACAAAAGTAAACTGAAAAGCCAATATATAACTCATCCTCATTGGAAACCGACACATATTTATGTCTAAACTATGATATATAGTTGTAGATCCTCTTACAGTGACAGCTCAGCTGACCACCAGGGCATTTGCACATTTGTTTGAAGCCTTCAGGCCAGGTACTCAGAGATGTTATTCCAGGATGTTTCATGATTTCCTTGGTATCCTGGTGGCGGCTGGACTGTCACTGCAAAAGGTAGATATTTCAGTAATATTAACTTCCATGGAATATCTCCATTCCCAGAATTGTAAAGTGGCCAGTATCAGTAATTATATGGTTACTCTGAGAGCTTTCTTTATACTTTATGACATGCCTACTGCTGTATTTAAAGATCACAAGATTCAGTGCAAGAACATTTTAGATGATATTAGAATGTGTGTTAAATTATTGTAAAATAAATATATAAAATCCATGGGGTATTCATACTGTACATTATTAACCAATGTGGAAGCCAGGTCAAGTTGACCTGGGCTATGATCTTATTTAACACTGCTTCATGTGCTGCCTGTGGAGGTTTGCCCATTATTGGCTGCTTTTGGATTGTTGGTTTCACAGAGTGGGCCCATTTTATGGCCTTTCTCACCATTGACCTTTATGGCATTTATCAGTACACACCTTTTCTGGTCTTGTCCAGATTTGACCTCTGTGACCTTTGATATGACCTTGGCCATTGGTGTCATTGTGACACTTAGGGTCACTGTTGCCTTAGTGGTTACTTTACTGATAAGATTGGTTTATAGTGTCTTTGGCTTATGAATTGGGAACTTTTTCATCTTGGAACTGTTATGTGGTGACCTTTATTTGACACAAGGTCACTTGGGGGTCATGGAATGTCAAAAAATTCAAAATTTCTGAAATTGGCAAAATTTTAACTAGCAGAATGAAAATCAATATCCTCAACAAAATAATTCAAATTAGACAAATTGTAAGAGAGATAACATTTATGCTACAATTCCATTGTCCCTGTTCATACCCAGTGGGTACATACAGCCAAATTTCATAATGAAGTAACTTTCCTTGATTTTCCTGGCCAAATTACCATGAATGTTTTCATACAAAACTTGCACTTTGAAATTATCTAAACTGTGGCCAAAAGAGTTGTAGTAAATAGCTACCTCTTTATGCCTATTCTTGTTCTTGACATCTCTCAAGTGTACTCTTATCCTATTTCCTAACCTTCTTTCTGTTTCCCTGATATAAATCTCTCCACATCTAGTACATTCAATGCAATAAATGACATCTTTGTTGATACTAGAAAAACTACCCGCAGAAGTAAATTTACCTCTAGGGCCCTCAACTGTGTGTACCTCATTGAAAACAAAGGAACATGTAAGACGTTTTCTACCACATGGCAAAGTCATGCCAGATACATCTTTTGAACTAAATTTAGAGTGGACCAGCATGTATCTTATGTTCCTGTACCTACAGTATGAAATCAGAGGTTTGTCTTGAAAGAAATAACCCACTTCCTCGTCAAGATTTTAGCATGTGAAAATTTTTCTGCGCAATGTCTTTGATTGCCTTACTGTGAGAGTTGTATGTAAGGGTAGTGATAACCCTATTAATTTATTTAGCAGGTTCTTTTTGTTTCAAAGCATGAGATCTACTGATATGAGAAACTCTATCTTTGACCTTAAAGATAATGCTCTGGGGATAATCTATTGCTAGAAAGATATATTCCATTTCTCTTTTGACTTCAAATCCTGCCTATCAGAACATAGGTGCTTCAAACAGAGAAATTGTGAAAATGGAACAGTATTTTTGCATGATCTTGGATGAGAGGAACCATATTTAAGGTAAGCCTGAATGTCAGTTTCTTTCTAGTAAACCGTTGTGCTTATTCCATCTGCTTTGACGCACAATTTAAGTTTCTTCGTGGTAAATGGTTGTGCTTATTCTATCTGTTTTGATGCACAATTTCTTTTAGTTTCCGATATATATAAAGACTACCACGTTTTAAACATTCTATACAGTATATTATATCTTTGCTGATAGAACTATACTTGCCCTTTGGAGAATATACACCCCTTGGTAGTCTGACTTGGTTGCACATCATCAAAAACATGAGGACAAGTAAAACATCTTGTCCAGCCACATTTAACAGTTTTGCTGACTTGAGATTTTACACCTATTTTTGGGTGTAGAAGCATATCTTTCACATTTTGGTCTCTACGGTATGAAACTAAAGGCTTTTCCTGGAAAAGGTAGCCTACTTCATCATCCAATTGTTAAATGTGAAAATTTCTTCCTATGATATTTTTGTCATTTTGCTGTGTGAATTTGAAGGTAATGCCTAAAATAATTCAAACCTTTTTGTCTTTCTTGAAAAGCTTGAGCTTGATTGATACCAATTACTGATGCTTTTGCTTTATCAATTACTTTTTGGGGATAAGTCCCTCACAAGAAATTTTCCATTTCATTCACTTTTGACACGAAATCATTGTCTTCTGAACACAACCTTCTCAATCTTAAAAACTGAGAGTACCGTATAGCATTTTTACAAGCCTTTGGGTGGCAAGAACCATATTTTAAATATGAATGACTGTCAGTAGTCTTGTAATGTACTGAGGTGGACAATCTATTTCTGCAAACTAAAATTTTTATATCCAAAAATTCAATTTTTTTCTCAGATACAACAAAAGTAAACTGAAAAGCCAATATATAACTCATCCTCATTGGAAACCGACACATATTTATGTCTAAACTATGATATATAGTTGTAGATCCTCTTACAGCGACAGCTCAGCTGACCACCAGGGCATTTGCACATTTGTTTGAAGCCTTCAGGCCAGGTACTCAGAGATGTTATTCCAGGATGTTTTATGATTTCCTTGGTATCCTGGTGGTGGCTGGACTGTCACTGCAAAAGGTAGATATTTCAGTAATATTAACTTCCATGGAATATCTCCATTCCCAGAATTGTAAAGTGGCCAGTATCAGTAATTATATGGTTACTCTGAGAGCTTTCTTTATACTTTATGACATGCCTACTGCTGTATTTAAAGATCACAAGATTCAGTGCAAGAACATTTTAGATGATATTAGAATGTGTGTTAAATTATTGTAAAATAAATATATAAAATCCATGGGGTATTCTTACTGTACATTATTAACCAATGTGGAAGCCAGGTCAAGTTGACCTGGGCTATGATCTTATTTAACACTGCTTCATGTGCTGCCTGTGGAGGTTTGCCCATTATTGGCTGCTTTTGGATTGTTGGTTTCACAGAGTGGGCCCATTTTATGGCCTTTCTCACCATTGACCTTTATGACATTTATCAGTACACACCTTTTCTGGTCTTGTCCAGATTTGACCTCTGTGACCTTTGATATGACCTTGGCCATTGGTGTCATTGTGACACTTAGGGTCACTGTTGCCTTAGTGGTTACTTTACTGATAAGATTGGTTTATAGTGTCTTTGGCTTATGAATTGGGAACTTTTTCATCTTGGAACTGTTATGTGGTGACCTTTATTTGACACAAGGTCACTTGGGGGTCATGGAATGTCAAAAAATTCAAAATTTCTGAAATTGGCAAAATTTTAACTAGCAGAATGAAAATCAATATCCTCAACAAAATAATTCAAATTAGACAAATTGTAAGAGAGATAACATTTATGCTACAATTCCATTGTCCCTGTTCATACCCAGTGGGTACATACAGCCAAATTTCATAATGAAGTAACTTTCCTTGATTTTCCTGGCCAAATTACCATGAATGTTTTCATACAAAACTTGCACTTTGAAATTATCTAAACTGTGGCCAAAAGAGTTGTAGTAAATAGCTACCTCTTTATGCCTATTCTTGTTCTTGACATCTCTC